>JAYKYS010000006.1:10000000-20000000 GCA_036924285.1 Asterella californica | reverse complement strand
AACAAGTCTTGAGTCTTACTCTAGATCAAGGCTCTCTCTATGTCACTGTATCTATAAAGACGTCAAAAGATTAGCGTGTCATTAGCCAAGTCGATTTGTATACCTGGTCCCTTCAAGGTACCCAAATCCTTCATATTGAAAGCAAAACAATTCCTGTAGCTCTTCAAGAATCTCTGAACTCTTAGTCTCTCCTCTCCTATAAGCTTGGGTCTAATCTCTGGCTCTTAAGTATCCTCTGTTACCATGCTAGAGGTAGAAGATGAAGTCATTGGCTGCTATATTGCAGCCTCTAGAGCAGTTTCCTTCTGCTCACCACCAACAACCTCCACCGCCACAGTGCGAAAAACTCTTACAGTCCTAGCTGCACGCTCCACACTCTCTCATGATGTCCAAAGATGACGAACTCTACACGCCTCGTCCCTAGTCTTTGCCTCCATCGACTCGATAGACAAAGAGCTCAAAAGTGTCCGAGCAGTAACATCCGTCGATCACATCTGACGCTGCTCAATCATCCAAGGCTAACAATCCATGTCAAGCAATTCAAGTCCATTGCTTTATCCAATACCTGACGACGTGAAGCCTCCGACATCGAAGCTACTGCCGTCGTACCCGTACCGAAACTCATTGCTCGCTCTCTCTCATTGGCATTGGACTCCACCAACTGCCGTAACTAAGCATCCCACACAAGCCCTGGTCCTCCATGTTTGTAAGCATGTGATGCTGGAAAGCTCACCAAAGTGGGTAATGCTATCATGAGCCGTCCCACTAGGTTCACCATTGCCATGGGTGACCTGTCGACGATTCTCACTACTTGAGATCGTCGCCCTGCATCCAAGATGCCATCAACTATGAGGTGTGCTGGTCGTCTCACTGCATCGTGTGCGCGCTTGAGCACCTCCCTCGATAACAAGTTCGTCCATCACAACCGTGGACGATGTGCACGAGATCCACTCTCGCTGCATCTAACAACACTATCGATCTGACACAAGACCGCACTTGATGCACACTCGTCATCATTTGTGTACGAGCATCACCCAACAAAAGAACGTTCTCCAAGATGTACGCTAGAGAATCCACCTGATGCATCTGGAGATGTCGTAAGATCCGTAACATCTCTCAAGACATCTTAGATCGCGGGTCATGTAAACCCTGATCTCTCCCAGCACGCGTGTGACCTTGACATGACCACCCGGCTATCACCAAGTGAATGATGTCAACAAACGTGAGATCATGCGCCCCCAACAGCGAAATATCCGACGGTAATGCTTGTTGTATCCGCTAACGGCTGATATGGATAACAACTCAAGTTATCTCTGCACCAAACGTGTCACATGACGCAATGAGATGCGACTTGCAACCTCATCTCTCTCCACATACAAGTATCGTTGTACTTGTATGCATGCCTACAATATCGCAACCAAACCTGTGCTAATCTCTCCAAACAGCTCCAGCACACATATACCCTCCTCTGAATACTGCCACACAATAGGAGTCATATCCAACGATGATAAGGTCACAAGGCCAGTAGCAAGAACATCCTTTGGTTCCTCGACTGGTGATACAAAGGCTTCACTCCAAGCCTGCTGCACCAACCGATCAGCATACTGCTATAACTCTCCACTCGAACTCTAGAGTGGAACATCCAAGGCAGATGGTACTACCGTAGTCATGCTAGGCATGTCCTCCATCTCCTCAAAGACCGGAGTATCCTCCGCATGGGCATTGCTCTCTAATTGAACCCTGCAACGGATGCCATCGTTCTTGGTGTAGTCTGCGTTGTCCTAACTCTAGCACTGAACCGCACTGGTAAGCGGCTCATTCGTCTCTCACCGGACTCCCAACCTGATCTGTAAGATGTTGTCTCCGCTCAATAGTTGATCACGAACCTCATAGGGTATAACACAGCACCTCCAACCAATACATCATAGGACTCCGTGGCCGTAACGATGGCCTTGGTCCTCACCATGGAGCCATCCGTGGGATGATCTGATCGAACTCTCGTCGTCAGCATCTCACGTGTCATGTGTAGAGATGTACCTCCTGATCCTCCTAGAGATGTTTGTAACTGGAATGGACATCTCTCCACCTCGGACTTCCTCATACTCAACAAATACACGCCGCTTTTCTCAACATCAACGGTTGGGCTCCAGAGTCTAACAAGACTTTCTGCGGTCGATACACCTTCCCTGAAGGTGTCACCAAATAGAAGATACCACTTCTGTTGTCCAACAACACCACACCTGGTGCCAAACATGCACGATCAATTGCCGGTCTAGCTGGTAACTCATCTAACATGACAGTCGTCACTTGCCAAGTACCACTGGTAGTTGTCCTGATCCTCGACTCCATGGACACATCTACCGCCTCTCGCTGAACCACCTCAGCACTAGAGATAACAACATCCTCGTTCTCACTTAGCGTGACCGCCAGCTGGAACACTGGAGCCAAGCTGACTCCCAATGTCTTCATATCCGTGGCTGAAAATAGTGGGGCTCGCAAAACTGTTGTAGCCGCCCTCAACATCGTGTTTGACATCGCATCCACAGACGTCGAGGGTTGACTTGCATCACCCCCACTCTTGGATGTCGATGTCTCCAACTCCACTGCACCATCGATATGTCGTTTAGGAATCATAGACGTGGTCCTCAACGCCTCCGATAACGTGAAAGATTGAAGAAGCCTGATCTGTCTACCATCCTCCCCGTGTTGTGGATCCAACTCCACCGACGCACCTCGTGGCTCAGAGATACGTACTACACCTTGAGTCACTGCCGCAGATGTCTCAATCTGCGTCACACCAGTCATGAAGTCGAAGTCACCTCCTTCTCTTCCATAAGACGTGGAAGCCTCTGTTCCACCAGATCTCCGTTGATCCATAGCCATACTAGCTATCCTCTGCTCCAACTAGTCAATCCGAGCAACCATACCTGCTTTTGACGTCATAGCAGGCGGTGGACAGACTGATTCTCTCTCAGGTGCTGGACCTCTACCTCCAACTCGACCACCACGACCTCCTTGAGCTCCTCCGCCTCATCCACGATCAGCCTTCTCTTGTCGTAACTCATGATGGAGATCAAAACAGCGGTCACTACTGTGACCAGGTCGTCCGCAATGCTCACATTGTCTAAGTATCACTTGAGACGTCTCTGACATTTTATAATCACCTCTCCTCTGTGGATAGTCCTTCTGCTGATGAGGATCATCACACGTCTAGCAAGGACCCGCTTGCTGCTGACTAGAGAAGGACGGCATGGGCTTCTGTCCACCAGATCCTCCAACACCTCCTTGGGATCGTGATTGCTCCGCACGATCCTTACCACCACCACCACCACGCTGTTGCGTAACCTGTGATCCTCGAGAAGAGGTGGTCGTCTCATGTGGTGTCTCCTTGCTGAACACAGCAACCACCATCCTCTCCTCCACCATGTTGAGCTCCACCATCTGCTCAGCCAAACCAAAGACAACCGCTAAAGTCGGAGCGATGTCTCTAAGGAGAGTGGCATCTTTGACTCTCCTACGCAGCTCCTGATCTAGTATTCTATACTAGAACTGGACTGCATGTGCTTCCGTCATTCCTTGAGAAACGTTGATCAACCACCTCATGCGAGTAAACGTCTCGCGTAGGCTCTCTCCAGTCTTCCACTGGAACTCCTGCAGACTCCTCAACTTGTCGTTCCGCATACCTTGATAGTTCTTTTTCAAACACTGGAAGAACTGAACCACATGGTTAAACCTTGGTGGTATCTTGCTCACACTACCACCTGCTCCACTACTAATGAATGCACCGTCAATAGTAGGTACTCCGTAATCTGTGGATATACCAATGCTACTGGCATCCGAACTCGTAGGTGCTACGTCTCTTGAAACTACGCCAGTAGTGATGGAAACGTAGTTGGGAGACCAATGTTGTCTCCACAACTCAATCTCCACACTGTAGTCTCGCCGAAACTCATGGTAATCGTCCATTGACGGTCCCTCCAAGTGTTGGAACAAACTCTTCCACGTCATGAAGGGTGTAAACATCTGTGAGTTCCGCATCTACTGTAGATCGCAATAGTTGTCGAACTCTTGATGAAGTCATCCAGCTCGATGATACCCACTGTACACGAGTAACGTCGAGACCCTTTCGTGATCTCATAGATCTCGTCGATGTCTCACAACACTCGACTCATCATCAAGAAATGCACTATCTGCGTTTGACTCGTCCTCTGAAACAATCGACGGTAATGGTGTAAGTAGTCGGTACCTCACCCCACTCTGTGTATACCCACTGTCTGAGAAATCTTCACCAGAACCTCCCGAGAACTCAGTGATGATAGAATCTTGATAACACACTCCCAACCACAACGTCGAAATCTCTGTCACCGCCGTAACCACCACTTGTCTAACCCCGCTCCTACTGAGCTCACCTATCTCTTACTAGGACGGTCAAGGTAAGTGCAACCTGTACCTACCATCACCACAGGCAGTCTCTCACGGTCTGTTGGTCGTCACTCCAACTGCACCGTGAGAGAAACAAAGATAGTCTGACTGGTCTGCAATTCCAACGTCATTATCGACAGCACATTGGAGTGGACTCACTCCGAAAATCAAGCGCCAACACAAGCAAACGCGGCACACAAACAGGAAGTAGAATATGGAGGGGTTCCAACCACAAGAAGTCCAAACGATAACACTCCACACTCGAACATTCACATAAAGAGAAATCCAGCCTCATCCGGATTGACGCCTCTTCTTCGATGACCACATGCACAATATATGATCATCAACCGTCGTAACTGATACTTAAGGTCACTAACTAGATGTCCACACCTCTAATAGCTCCAAAAATATCTACGTGGTAGCTCTACTAACTCACCCAAGACAACTGCCTCCATACGCGTCTTTACGGTATAAGCAAACACTATCACAACTATAACTTCCCCCTAATATTGTGGGGTCGCCTTACCACCTCTCTAGGAACGTGCGAGAAGGTCTCCTACTACCTTAAACAAGTCCATAAGTACTTGCACGCATTTCTAGAAGCCACCAAGAGCTATTTGTCTAGTGGTAAAGCCAAAGCTAAGATTGTAGAGTTAAGGGTACAAGTTCAGGAATAGTGTTGGGATAGGTGACCTACTGGTTTTACACTTCCCACACAACTGAAACTTGTATACCTCTCTCACGCACGCCAGCAAGCTGGCTTGCGGCAGACTCGGGCTCTGCTCCGTCTCCGCCTCCACACTCTCGCACTCTGCTCTCACGCCTCCGCACTCACGCACCTCTTCTCCTCGAAGTCTCGACACTCCCGCTCATTCTCAGCTCCGCTCCGCTTGGGTAGGAGAAGAAACTCGAGCCAAACACCACAAGAAGGACACGTACGAAGAGCACACATCCCAAAACATCAACTTAGAGGTCGAAAACACACTCCAAGAGGACAAAATCTGCCAAATTGACACTCGCAGACGGGTTTACGTCAGATTTTGGACCACCTACGACCTTCTTCGACTTGTAACTTCTTCAATCCTTCACCAAATCGAATGATTTTTTGTGCGTAAGAATCGTCTTCCCAGCGCGCACCTACTGCACTCTTCAGCACCACAAATTGTCGATCAACGTCAACTGACGTCCGTCGACGCACTTCTGCCAATCTCAAATTGATCACAAAAATCCATCACAAGAAATTCCAGCAGCGTTTTCGAACTACCTCACCACAAAATCGGCCAAGAACAAGTTCAAACGACAATAATTCCACAGTGCGATCGATCACCCAATAAAAAAGAATCACTCCGTGCACGCAAATCAAAGATATCAACGATCAAGCAAGCTGGCTTGCGGCGGGCTCGGGCTCTGCTCCGCCACCGCCTCCGCACTCCGCTCTCACGCCTCTGCACTCACGCACCTCTGCTCCTCGAAGCCTCGACACTCCCGCTCACTCTCAACTGCGTTCCGCTTGGGTAGGAGAAGAAACTCGAGCCAAACACCACAAGAAGGACGCGTACGAAGAGCACACATCCCAAAACATCAACTTAGAGGTCGAAAACACACTCCAAGAGGTCAAAATCTGCCAAATTGAACGATTTTTTGTGCATTAGAATCGTCTTCCCAACGCGCACCTACTGCTATCTTCAGCACCACAAATTGTCGATCCACGTCAACTGACGTTCGCTGACGCACTTCTGTCAATCTCAAATTGATCACAAAAATCCATCACAAGAAATTCCAGCAGCGCTTTCGCACTATCTCACCACCAAATCGACCAAGAACAAGTTCAAACAACAGTAATCCACATTGCGATTGATCACCCAATCAAAAAGAATCACTTCGTGCACGCGTGCATCCGCAAATCAAAGATATCAATGATCTGTCCACTCCAGAGATACCACCGGCTGAAATCTACGATCTGAAACCTCTCAAATAGACCTCGCAATCTGAGCTCTTCAAGTGATAAATGGTATGTACTCATTGCACCATGCTAACGAGCACTAAACAATCACTAAAGTCGAGCTAAATCTACTCTGTGCTAGCAGAGACTCCAGATTGTACTCACAAAGACTATCCACCATAGCTAGGAGCTTGAAGGTTCAACTTGAAGAACTAAAACCTCCAAGCCCTACTTGCGAAGTATACCTCTAGTGGGTCATCCCAAGAACTCGTCCTAATAGCACTAACGGCCCTATCGAGATTCGTCTTTCGCACTCGATCAACCTAACAGAGATGCCAAACTGACGTGACAATGACTAAATCGTATAGATCATCAAATACCTTTGTCGAATTAATGTACTAACAGTAAATAAAAGAAACAGTGCAATTAAAGCTAAGCGTGCTTTCTTCTCACTCAAAGGCAGCGAGATGTGCCCCTGAAGAAGTTTTCGAGAAGAGAAGACTTTTTTTTGTTTAGATTTGTTTTTAGGCCTTTTCTCGCTGTGGGGCTTTCTGCAGCCGTATGCTGCTGCCCTTGCACAGCATGAGTCCCCCCGCCAGGCGGACTCGACCCCACGCCGCCACTTTAGAATCTTAGGTAGTATGACTTGGCGGGACCTACTGTACATCCACATGTCGCAGCATATGGAAGCAGCAGGTACAGTGTATGGACAACCTTCAAGACTGAGGAAGAACCAAGCTTCAGTAATGTACCTGCGCAAAAGCCCCTACTGTATCAAATTTGACCACAGTCTAAGTACCGCCCGTGGAGTGACTACAGTGGCTACAAGTACGTATACAGAACCAATCATGACAATAAGGCGTGAATACCATTTTGTTTCATTTCAATAAAGCACGCCAGTACAGGCTGGAATCGACCGAAAGACTTCTAGGGTAGTCAATAATGTGTAGAAACTTCTATTGCGCATAGCGCGGGACGATTCAAAGTTCAAAGTTCAAACTCCACTACCCATCGAGTAGCGAGTCGACGTGCATACTGCGTGCGTCCAAGTATTTAAATCATCAGCAGCAGGTGTAACAGTGTCTCAAAAAGCTTTTGTGCTCAGCTTTCTTTCATGCATGTTCTACGTTCCGATACCCTTCCCTCTTTTCAATCTCGTCTTATCTTTCTTCAACAAGAGGACATTTTGCTGGTGTCTGCTATCGGCGGAAACTTGTTTATAATAAATAGCGAAGGCTAATAGAGCTTGACAATATACACGTTCTAATAGAGGGTGTTAAATAACTTCTATCAATTATCCTGACCAGCAGTAGGGAGTTACGACCTCGGCCAAGCATTTACGGACGTTTATATTTGATTTTTGCTCGTTTATCCCGCGAGTTAGTGCGGTACAGGAATCTAGTACTCAAAATAATGATTATAGGTTTCAGAGAAATAAAACGTTGATAAAAATACCATATTATTCACTCATACAAACTAAATAGGTAGTACTTAGACCGGCTCCAACTGATCTTTTGGTAAAAGATTTGTACATAAAACGTCCCTCCACAGGCTCCACTTTGAGGAGCCAGCTTAATCATTGAGAAGCCCAACATGGGCGAACTGATAATCAGGGACCTCAACGTCTTCACATGACTTGCTGAACTTGCTGTTTCGAGTCAGGGGTGGGGTAAGAAGGGTGAGTTCAAGGCCGACAAACGTATTAGGGAGTGCGGTCAAGTAAATCTCTGAATATTAGCGTTCGAAGTTTGGGACATTCAAGGAGACACCATCCTGACGAATAGTGGAATCTTCTCTTCAGTCGCCGACCGAACTTCGAAGATCCGATATTGTGGCAACAACAAGAAGACTAGGATTTCCACCACGGAATTCATCCATCCTGCAAGTACACCGCGGAAATTGGACTCGTCCGAGTGCCGCCCACTCGGAGTGCAAAAGGATTCTCTCTCTGCTCAGACCGCTCCGGCGTTATCCTCAGAGCGAGAGTAACACCATCTCCTCGAATCGTAATACAGCTGGAATGAATGGCCGAGTTCAACAGTCCGGGAGGTGGTAGCTGTACATAGTTAATAGTCGACACCGTAGATTGCTCGTGGAAGGAGCTTTATTCATTGAGTCATCCCTTTGACTGCGGCTGCTTCGTACTTGTAAGTGCGTCTGTATGCTGGTGCTGTCCCCGCCTGCAAATAACGTGCTGCCAGTTTTGTAGCGGCTCAACGCACGCCAAGATCGTTGGTCCTGCTCTTCAAGTATCCTTCGGAATTTCTACGGCCATAGAGGAATTTCCCATACCAGACTTTAACTTCCGCGGGGGATCCAGAATTTCCACCTCCACTGCGAACGCAGTCTGCAGATCACTTGGATCCACCAGCACACGACATTACCCCAGCTGTCTCTCCTCGGGTAGGCGTGAGGTGGTGGCTTCAACGAATTTGAAGCAGGCGACCCCGTATCGTCAGGTCGGCGGTGGGGTCTACAGAATCGTCCTGCTCAATGGACGACTATGGATACAAGTTCTCTCGCAAGCGTCAGTTCATCATGACGATCGCACTTTCAGTGATAATGCTCACTCCACAGACATAATATTTGAAGAGAGCATAAAGTGATTAAGCAACACAGATAGATACGCTCTATACCAGATGACAACGACCTCGAGTTCGGCCATTACCTCACACTTACTGTGACACTCTAAACTAGTCAGTACAGGACAATCCAAGTCCACCTCACATAACAAAGACCCCGGAGTTCGGCGAATATCTCGCACTTGAGTGACGGTCTGAACAACGGTGCTGCGTGCGTTAAGAGCCATAAACAAGTTGGTTCTGAGTGCCGAACGTCAGGAGCTGTCCGCAAGTTCCTTCTCATTTTAAAGCATCCCCGTTGTAATCAGATACTCCAGTAGGCAAATTTTATCCAACTAACGCTTATCTCCACTCGTGATTTACATCCAAAACCGTCGAAGGAAAAGATTCGAAGGTAAATTCTTCCTCACGACGTTGCTTTAATGCAAAACAAGGCCAAGCCGAATGGATAACATGGAATACATAAGTAAGGTCGCTTGTGCCTTTACGAGGCGTATCAGGGTCTACAAGAACTCTCTTATACTAGAGATCTCAGAACTACGAGGAGCTAGTTCATCGGAATTTTGGAGATCTGACCACTAAACATGCGGGGCCTCAAGGGCCTTCCTAGATCTTACAGCAGCCACTTTCGTGGGCCCCGAAATACCAGGGCTTAGATGACATGCACTTGGAGCAAAAGCTCAACTGACCGCATTACTGACCGCATTATAACAAAGGCATTACAAAGAAAACTGAGAATCAAAACCTGGGAGATTAGAGACTTCTACTCCAGGCCTTGTACAATTGTGGTATTATGCGGCGGCATTAATCCCTGAAAGTCACTGGCGTTGCAGCCATTGCTGTCCGCTATTTTTACAAACCTCAGGTCCTCCCACCTGCAGAGCTATAAGTACCCGACAATGCCAGCACAATACAAACCATCACTCACGCGAGAAGCACAAAGCTCCTAGATTCGATAACTGTTACTCCCAAAAAGGGGGGGACGTGGATTCAAAAACGCCATCATATTGTGGACTTAGAAACATTTCCTGTGAACAATTGATGGACCTGATTCATCGTACTCGGCCTTGGCGATCCACATCTGCAAAATTACACACACACAAAGCGTAAGGCACTGATTCGCACGATATGTAGAAGCAGATAAGCAAGCATATGACAGAAGCTCAAAGGCTGCCAAGTGGTCCATAGACACAAATAAGTACTAACCTGCTGGAAGGTGCTCAGAGAAGCCAATATGGATCCTCCGATCCAGACACTGTACTTCCTCTCAGGGGGAGCCACGACCTTAATCTTCATGCTGCTGGGTGCAAGAGCGGTGATCTCTCTTGTCATACGGTCTGAGATACCTGGAAACATGGTAGTTCCTCCAGATAATACAATGTTTCCATACAGGTCCTTTCGGATATCGACATCACACTTCATGATGGAGTTATAGGTCGTCTCGTGGATACCTGATGCTTCCATACCAATTAAAGATGGCTGGAACAGCACCTCTGGGCATCTAAACCTCTCGGCACCAATGGTAATAACTTGACCGTCAGGTAGCTCGTAACTCTTTTCAAGTGAGGAACTGGTGCGGGCAGTGTCGAGCTCTTGCTCGTAATCGATAGCAACATAGGCCAGCTTCTCCTTCATGTCTCTCACAATCTCACGCTCAGCAGTCGTGGTGAAAGAGTAACCACGCTCTGTCAAGATCTTCATCAACGCATCGGTGAGATCACGTCCGGCAAGATCCAGCCTGAGGATGGCATGAGGAAGAGCATAACCCTCATAAATGGGAACCGTGTGGGTAACACCATCACCGGAATCCAGAACAATACCTGAAAAGGAGGAGCAGACAGAAATCAGAACCCAGCACAAGAGAGAATACAGGGCGTTCGAGTTTTGAAAAGACAATAGAGTGCTACATCGAGAGAATCAGAGCTTTGCGGAGGATTGAAAGGCCAGGAGGCTCACCAGTAGTACGACCACTGGCGTACAGCGATAAAACGGCTTGGATTGCAACGTACATAGCAGGCACATTGAAAGTCTCGAACATAATTTGAGTCATCTTTTCACGGTTAGCCTTCGGATTCAAAGGAGCTTCAGTGAGAAGAACTGGATGCTCCTCAGGGGCAACACGGAGTTCATTGTAGAAAGTGTGGTGCCATATCTTTTCCATATCATCCCAATTGGTCACAATGCCGTGCTCAATTGGATATTTTAAAGTCAAGATACCACGCTTCGACTGTGCCTCATCTCCAACATAGGCGTCCTTCTGTCCCATACCAACCATGACTCCAGTGTGACGGGGTCTGCCGACAATACTGGGGAATACTGCGCGAGGGGCGTCGTCGCCGGCGAATCCAGCCTGCAATTTAACAGTTGCATTATTAATATCATATACATAACTTACAGGTAAGACAGGCTTAACAACCAGACAGCATCAGTAGGATATAAGACACGGGTCGGCGAACTTAATGCGATGAATATTGGATGTACGAGCGTCATATTACTGCCTCGTATAAATTTGGTCAAAGTATGCACATGAGGAGGATTACCTTAACCATTCCGGATCCATTGTCGCAGACGAGGGGCTGAACATCCTCAGAGTCGGCCATTTCCACGGGACTACCTGCTAGAACTCATGAACCGGCGTTAGATGGATGGAGATCGTGTAGTTACACTAGCGCGGGAAAGAAAAATGGCTTTGTGCCTCTGCAAGATCACAGCTTCAATTAGTATGCTACACATGCACAGACAAACACTTGTGCACGAGTCTTCTCGCAAAAAAAAATTCAGTGGAACACGGCGGCATATCGTCGTGAGCGAGACAGCATTAGATCCTCCACTATTTCAGCTTGAGAGCGCGCTTGGCACCAGGGATACAAACCGGACAAACCAAACCATGGTGATACCTTATTGCACCGTCTACTGTGGGAACTAATGCGGTTGCTCTTGAGTTTAAACGGACAGCATAGCCACAAACACTACTCCAACTAACTTTGCAAAACATCTTGCAGCGTCCATGATCGTTTTCCCACGACGTAGAGCACGTCCTCGCCGATTTACGGGATCTGATTGCCAAATTTACGCCGGAGGTGCAGCGCATCGGGATGAAACAAAACTACAGATGAACCAGCGCAGGGCGTCTAGACCACGGAACAGTCACAGCTGAATGGTACGGAGAACTGCCATCGCTTCCGCTGAGCTAGGACTGCTCTGATCGGCGGTAGCAACAGTTCGTACTAGTCAACGC
Source organism: Asterella californica (assembly GCA_036924285.1). Classification (NCBI taxonomy): domain Eukaryota; kingdom Viridiplantae; phylum Streptophyta; class Marchantiopsida; order Marchantiales; family Aytoniaceae; genus Asterella; species Asterella californica. Next base: position 19,987,816 of record JAYKYS010000006.1, on the reverse strand, counting down.
CAGACTGGTCCACACGAAGGGATAAGACCCGACGCTTGTGAGACTACAGAATGGCCCACATTACAAAAAGATATGCCAGATTCTTATGATCGTAAGAGTCGTAGTAAGGCAACCACCTCCGGGATCAGAAAGGCCGCTACTCCGCACCAGCTATCTAAACAGCGCAGGCAACTCGTTATCCTTTTCAACGGACTGAGGCGGCAATGAAAGAAGACGAAAAGGGTGAACGCATCGCAGGACAAATCGCCCTGATTTTGAATCTGAAGAAAGCTGTATCCGCTCCATAACCTTCAAAACTACCTACACCGATCTGCCGGAAATCCTTCTTATCATCGAAAATGACAACCCAATCATACAGCCACAACAGCGGCCGGCCAGAACCGACCTCAAGAACGATCGACCAGGACATCCAGCATGCCAAATGGTAGGAATCGGACAACTCGTTCAATCCCGATCTCATGAACCGCCGCGGCAGGATACATGGCCGGGAGTCGAACCCCAATCTCACAATATAGGGCACGCAACAAGCCAATGACGAATACGAACAAGTTGAAGATTGACGGATGTGCGTAGCGGATCCGAATGCCGAAAGCACCCTTACTTACCTTATCCTCGAAACTCTAAAAGTCTATGTTGTCGATCTCATAAACCTGCTAACCTAGAAGAACCACAAACGGTGGAGCAAACGTTCAGCACGGATGCCAGTAATCGATTAGTACCTGAAGATTACTTGAGGACGGAGGACGATGGACGATGAGGGATACCAACGCGCACGGGAAGCTACTCTCTCGCCTCGCTTTCTTGCTTTTCTTTCCACGCGCTGATGGCTATGGTGAGAAGAGCGAAGAGGAAGTGCAGATCCGAGAGAGTGAGAAGAGCGAAAAGCGCGAACGAGCTCTCACAATAAGGAGTGGAGGAGGACGCCGAACTCAAGCCACAAGATGGCTAGAAAAAGAGCGTCCGGGACGTTCCGGCGAACAGATTAGACTTGGCCGGCAAAATACCAAATTACCGGGCAAAGAAAAGAGAAAATGCCGACAATTTACCGGCAGATCCTCTTTCCCCAGTATCGCTTATTCAGAAAAAGAAACACACATTTTAAAAGTTTCTGACGGCCATTTCAAATGATTCGCCGGCTGTGACTGAGAACGTCGTGACATTGCCGATTGTTTTTAAAAGAGCGTCCTGGACGCGGAATAGCTTGACTTAGTCTTAGCCTCAACTTCAAGTTGAGACTCCAAAGTGCTGGTTATCCACCGGTTCCCTACTGCATCTCGTTGGGTATTCTTTATATCCGGTTCCCTCTTCCTCTGCAAGGCCCTGTAAAGTTTCCTGGCCGGCAGCCTTCCTGTTTCCGCGGTAGAAGTCTTCGCAGCCGACAGTACTATAGATTCAAAGTTTTGTTTATCCCAAGCCGTTCGATGGACGATATACACAGTCAGCATTCACTCAGACCGCGCGATGGTCCAAGTGGAGCACAGTACTCGAATTACTCACCTGTAATTACCCTCGGCCGAGTGTTCTACCCACGACCCCAGCTTACCAGCTCATGAAGCCCCGGTGTCGGTCAGCTTACAATGGTAAATATAGGGTTTTAAAATCTACAAGAACATTGACTGTTGGAAGAAACACGTACAGAACCCACCTTGCTGAAGTTTAGGTGAAAACAGTCACTATAGCCCGGGATGTCGTAGTAGGGAGCCAACTCCAACCCAACCCCCGCCTAGATCTGGGGTTCTTCATCAAGCTAACCGGCTAACTGTTGCAATTTAGTCCCCACCTGGAGTTTTACAGATCTCGAATTCTTGACGAGTACTAGTTAAATAATATTGTGATATATCACAAGTACTACTTTAAATCCTCAATGACTATATTCTTATTATCGATTAGAGTATAATCAATTATATCATGTAATTCTACTATCTAGATCAGACATTTTATGAATGATTTTTTGAAATTATTGAGTGATAATGAAAATTTTAAGATATAGCTAATATGTGTATTGAAGGATTTACTACATAAACTAATCAATTAAAGTTAACTTATGTTATTTAACTAGTACAATTTTGTCATAAGTAGTAGTTAAACAATTTAATACGTTATAAAGTAACTTGCTGCAATTTAATTCCAAGACTAAGTCCTTTAAATTCTACGTCGGGTATAAAGGCAATGATGGGAATATTTTTTCCATGCACTTTAGGTTAGAGAAAATATTATTTTATTCAGTCAGAAATTCTTGTAAATTAATTTAAAACATTTCTTAATCGATACTCAATCATTATGTCAGAAGTGAGTCATGAAGTGTAAAGTTCGTGGAGAGCTTTAATTTAATTCTTTACTTAAAATATTATATTCTCATTGTAAAATTATATTAGCAAATATATTTTGGACTAATGGTTAAATTCCCTTGTTCGTAGGTAGTACAGTGAGTTACTCCTGGTTACCAAGCATATTTCTATTGGCAGTTGGTTTATAATTAAATAGTTAGATTATGTTAAATTAGTGCTTTTGTTACTTGACTGACTTATTGTTGTGAATAATTCTTCATAAATTGTTTATTATGACTCCATCATAGTAAGTAGTTAACAAACAAATTAATTAGCATGCTTAAGTCAAATTAGAAGGTTTAGTTCTTAATTAGTTAGACTGAATCGAACTTATACTTTTGCTACTTCATTCAATAGTTTTTACTGTTGACAAGGTACCACTCGTTAGAAGACATCATAGTTAAAGTAACTAGTATTAAGCCAACCAACTTAAGACTGGAAAATAAATGCTTACCTTGAATATCTTGAATCAGTATAACTAATTGTGCAGTTACATTTATCAGTTAGTAATAAATAAAGATCAAGATATGTACACGTGTCATAGGTAATGATTATAAAATTAAGTTAAGTTAATAAGAATAATTTATTAATTTAGTATTATTTATAGAAGATTAAGTCAATAAAATCATATAGTTACAGAAGAATGATATGTTATATCTATGCATTTATTATATATTGTGATGCATCATCTCGTTCGTATTCATATATGTTAACAACAATTTAGTCCAATTGTGGTTGTCTAGTCATCTACATATAAACACCAATTAGAAGATATCTTATCAAAATTATACTAAAGTTGCTACCAGATTTTCTACCTATTCCCAACTTCATCCAGAAAAACATCATAATTTTGAATGAGCAAATATATCGAATGATATATGTTAGGTATCAAATTGAAGATTTTGGAGGTCAGATAAAATGAACAATTGACATCTTGTGGATAGTATGTTTGATAGCTATAGCTATTCGGTCAATGAAATACCTTCAAATTCATAAATTTTTCATGCAGTGTCACAAAATTGGTTTCGAAGTTCTGCTCTATCAAAAGATTTCGAGTAAGACACATGAGATATCAAAATTGTTAGCTTTCACAAGTTTGACAAGAAAAGCTCATATCATCTTGTAAGGCATATTCTCATATTTGACTTTTGGTGTTGAATTTAGTTGTGTTCATAATTTTAGAATATAAAATCTCTATCATAAGTTTAAAAGTATTGAATCCACTGAAGTGTTTGTTGATTATCCCATTGCTCAACATGTAATAATCAACTTACATTAGTTTATCTGCCTAGAATCTAAACAAGGATAATAGCTTCTTATCTCACATATAATTGATATGGTTTGTTGGAACCACATGGAAATAAAAGAAAATAACACTAAATGATTTTAGTAAAATAACATAAGATTATTTTATACTGTAACCTTTTAAACAAATATAGACATTTTATGATCTTTTGATCTTTCTACTAAAAAAAAGTCCACATGGCCCCGAGAGGACTCCAGTCCCAGCAGAAGGCCTTGTACCCAGCATATGAGCGTTAATGTCGGAGAAATTGCTTATTCAAGTCTATTTTCTAAATAAAACTTTTTGATTTTAAAATGAATTAAAATGAAAGAATAATAATTAACAATAATTAAAATTAGTACCATAATTATGATCCTACCAAGCATGTTATTTTGACAACAAGTCAAAGTCACTTGTAAATGCATGCAAGACGAAAACAGCATTTGCATATTTAACCTAAATAATGCATGGGCGAAAAGCTATAACCAAATAATATGTTTTCTTAATAGTTAATATTCACGCAACTTCAACCATTTGACAGTAAGTGAACACTTTCCTTCACATTACCTTGTTACAACTCAATGAGCGTCTAACGATAAGCAAACAAGTTCTTTTATGTTTACATCCACTAAAATAAATAATATATTTGGATCGTAATAAATAAACATCACCACAATATACATGTTAATAACACCATTTACTTCTGGTTTAATTGTACTACAGTGATACGTGAAGACGACGATCAGTAAGTGCCTCCACAATACACATACTACTAACATGCTTGCTTATGTGGACAAGAGACTCCACATAAGGATTGTAAAGCTAAAATCAAAAGAGAAAGACATCCGATAACTACAATACCATTAATTTATATCATAACTTGAATAAATAATATTCATGTTATTCTATCATATAGAATAATGTTCATGTTTATAATTATATATACTATTTACGTTGAATAAATAGATTGTACAGATATACATAATTAATTCATAATAATGCAACTATTTATATCATTCCCTGCACAACTCATAAGTTTCACTAAGAATTACTATGAGGATTATGAAATCTTTGTGATTCACGACACATCATACAACAATTAAGGTGATATAATATTGAGAAGAGAGTGATATGCTGAAGTTTTATTAGTGGAAGTAAATAAATTTAATAATTAAGATAGATTGTTCAAAGAAGTACATTTATTTTGAAGATATCTTTTAATCTGGTAGTAAGGATTAAAAGAGAAATTTTAATCAAACTAATCAAAAGTCAAAGTTTTAGATGATAAGTATGAGTAGATTGACTGTCAAATAAATATAAAATGATTTAAATTTTATATTAATTTACATCATATGGGACCTAAGAGATTACAGATGACATATTTTGAAATTATTTATTATATATTTTACTACTTTTCAATTAAGTATAAAAGGAGACAGTATTTTTGCTCTGCATTTATGCATAGCTTACCGTCGATTCTAATGATTTTACTAAACGACAGAAAATGAAGAAACCAGAGAATTTTTTACCCGTCGGTTGATCCAAATGTGAAACGACGTGAGATGAAATGGCATAACGAGTTCTGGTAGTCAAAGGTAACGAGGTTGCACTGCAAAAACCGCTCCGCCTTCGATATTGGGAAGTTTAAGCCGAACTGTCTGATTTTCTAGACCCTTGGGAAATACCTCAAAAGAAATAGTCTTCTGAGGTCATCCGATAGTCAGTAACCAGCCTTTTAACTTCTGACACCTTGAAGTGTTATTGCCTCCCAATAGATCACTAAAGTTTTCTTCAATAGTTATTGATGGCACGGACATAGCGGACGCCTTTCATGAGTGTTGCGGTTCTTTATCATAAAAACTTTGTCTTTGCCTCGTCTCTTGTTTCCGTCAAGCCAACGCAATCCAATATTCTAGCATAGTATTGGCACCATCCGGCATGCCAAATATGTTTATTATAGGTGCATATGTTTTACTTTATCTTCCTTGAAGTTAATAACCTCTAATATTTGATATGTTTTTCTCAACCAAGTTGTTCTATGGTTAATAACTGAATCATATTCTTTACGTCAAATGAATATTTCAGTAAAACATGCATCAACCTGGAGTTGTGTTGTTGGGAAGAGGAAGGAAAACTTGATATGTAAGCAGACTGACCAATAATTGATTATGAAGCTTCTGGATCAGAATTAGTTTTTTATCAAAGTTAAATAAAACTTTATCACTAGATATTAATAAAAATTCGATGTATTAAATTATAATTGTAATTAACTTTGAGTATGAAAGAAATATATTTGTATATAAATATTATATTCTAAATAAATGTCAAAAATTACGAGTATAACTTGTAAGTGAAGCACATGAGATCATGCTCTAGAGATATAAGACTAAAAATTTATGGTAAAATTATATGTTCAATTAGTAGTTTAATTTATCATCTAACCTTTTCCTCATAAAGTAAACCACCTTGCATATCATCTTTTTTTTCTTAAGATGGAAAGTGAATATATATATATATAATATCATACCTGATACTGAGGTACTGCTCTCTCGTTCATATCGTTTTACTTTGAATTTTGTACTTTGTCATTTGTCATGCATATTTTATACGTTTCACCATGCATTTTATATTTCATTTTAATCTTCATTTTATTTTTAACATTCATCCACATATATAGAATTTCATCTTTCGAGTTTCACTTTCACATATTTCATCTTAAAGGACTATGTGAGACCTTGCAAACATATAGCCCTCGCAATGCCATTGCATGCGTCTCGCACTATTTTGAATTATAATAGTTTTTAAAAACTTTGTCCAAAAGTAGCTCTACTTGTTTTTAACGCCTACAAATTTATTTATTTATTTGTTGTTGCAGTTTCTTTTAGTAAAATCTCACAACGATGTAAGGTGCTTGTTAGATTATAATCTCTACCATGCGTCTAATTTTGAAATAAGCCGTATGATAACAACAATGAGCAAAAGCAACGAGTATGCTTTGAGCTACTACCGGTGGCTCAAGATCATAATATAAGGGTATATGAGCTTGAAGTGTGATTATTTATGATACTCGACGAACAAGAACTTTACTTTGCATTCATGATGCTCGACCAACTCTTTTTCTCTTATGTACTCGTATTATGTTGCAAAAGACTTGATCGAATTTGACGCTTTTGGGTTGGAAGCAACATTTGGCTTGGATGCTTTTTTTGTGCAATCATTTTAGTTGTTAGATATGTGAGTTTGAATAAATTCATCTTTCCCATTAGTTTTGATTAAGCTCTTAAACGATTCTATCAAGGTATTTAAAATAAAAATCACAATCATGCTGATAATGAATGAGACTGACATAATAAGTTCAGTATATTTCAGAACTTTAAAAATATTTACATTGATTTTGAGAATTATATATTATCGAACCTGAACTACTACATGTTATGAACAAAAGGTTAGCTAACTTGCTCTAGATGAGTTTATGATGAGAAAAAGATTTCAGTTTGTAACTGATTGGACCCAATTCAAATTGCCATGCGTCGATGGTACTTTAGGCAACGACACTGAACAGCAAAGGTTAACCTTGAGATTATTCTGAAATTTAAACAAATCCTTGAAAATGTACTTTAAACCTCCGCTCCTGATATAAAGGGTATGGGTTATCCAGAGTAACCATTTCACTAAGTGCGATTAGCAGAAAAAACTACTCAAGGTAACCCAGACCAGATCGCGAAACATTATTTTTCTATCATTTTTCAGCATACCAAGATATTGACAGAAAGGTCTTGCGGAGCACAACACTTTGGAGAAAAGAAATTTTCATTTTGCTTCAGAAATGAATCAGAAAATAGTAAAATTTGCTATAGTCGCCACGTGGATTTCTGACAGAGAATTTGAATTCAAATTTGAAATTCGTTTTGGACAGCTGCCTTTGAATCATATGGGCAGCTGCCCAAACGATCCCTGAACAGTTCAGGAAATCAAAGTCTTGAAGGAGGAGGAGAGTTTCCTCCTTCCATACGTGTGCAGAGCTTTAGTCTAGGAGGAGGAGAAGAGCTTCCTCTCTCCAGACGTGTGGAGAGGAAGCTCTTCACACGTATGTGAGAGGATAAGCTCCTCCTCTCACTCTCGTTTGAACTCATTGTGCAAAGGCACAGTGAGTCGACACCAGACCTCCCCTTTTACATCTTAGATACAGTCAAACATATCTCTCTCTTTTCATTTTTCAGAATATTATTTTCATCTAGTCTACAAATATTATTTGTTTTTTAGATGTTGTTGGATACAATAGCAAGTTTGGAATAGACTAGATTAGCAATGAATAACTTAGTTTTATTTGTTTGAGAAATGCAGAGAAATGTATAATTAGATTCTTGTTGACATCAGTGTGAAAGAGTTTATTCTCAACTTTTGGTATTGCGTATTTGTTGTTCACAGAACTGTTGAGCACTAACAAGGTAAAAACTTCATTTCTTAGATACATTATATTTTATTTTCTGTAAACTTTATATAAGAAAGTTTTGTTGTTTTCAGAAGTGCCTTATAATTTATATGATGATCTAACATAAATAATTTTAGAACAATAATTTGTGCAACTTCCGATAATCCGACCGACTCAACTATCATGTCAAGAGACGTCCAGGTCAGGCTCAAGTTATTCGGATTTCTGAGGATTTTTTAGACACATATGATCGGTTGCGACATGCATTGGGTCTCGAGACGATACACATCATGGTGTTGAGATGGTTGATGGATGAGGCAACAAGTCGGATACAAGCGCTAGAGAGAGCTCAAGCCGAGCGTGTTGCATATGTGTCATCAGATCTGAGAGACGAGATGTCGGATGAGACGAATGCGATAGCTGCGGAAAACATTGTACTTGATAGTCAAGCGATGGTTGTTGAAAGCCAACCTGACCTTGGAGCCTCTAGTAGCAGCAGTGTACCTCATGATAAGTTGGAAGAGGAGCCTCTTGTGGAAGTTGACGATGAACCGCTCCTGCATAAGAAGGCTGAGTATCGACTTTGGGACCGAAGGAAGATCTTAGAGTTCTGCGAGGTCTTCCGTGTGAAATGTCCGCGCAAGGATGTAGCTTATATTGTCTCTCGTTGATGATCTTTGAGTTTCAAAAGTGTTGGTAGTTGAAGTTCTCATGCGATGCTCTTCACACGACAATTTATGTATCGGGGATGATGGAGATAGATCGGCATTCTTTGGCGTAACTGGTCATATGTATCATGTTGTATTATGTGTAAATCTTAGTTACACTTCAGTCTCTAGCATGTTTGCTGCTATGAGTCTTCATGTACCGACAGAGTCTCATTGATACGACTTCCAAAATGATAAGGGACGTCGAGTCGGTTGGTGTCCAGCCGTCATGAAAGTGTGGGAAGAGTAAAAAGAGTCATTGCTGACATCTTTGGTTGAGTCTACTGGTAAGTGACATTTTACATATTCTAAATGTTTGATATTTTAGACAATGTGGATTGATTATAACGATTGACTATGAGACCGTATGTGTAGAGCCATTGGTATTGATGGTAGGTTGTTGTTGGGACTCGTCCCGCAATGATTTTCATGGGACCATTCCATTCATAAACGCGACTGATAATCGAGTGATTGAAATGATCACTATGACCCGAGTGGAGTGTGAGAGCTCATGGAGGATAGAGACTAGAGCAATAGAGAAGAGAATTGAGAAGCTTGAAGAGCGAGGATTGATCATCGATGAGATTATCCACGATGACAATCACATTGTCGACACAATTCTTGCCAAACACTGCAACATTTCAAGATATTTGTCACATCTATATATATATATTGATGGTTTAGATATCGAATGCATTCTCTTTGATTGTCTTTGCGATGCATGCATGCGATAAAGAATAAAAAAGACCTATGGCACAAGTGCAAAAGTATTGTGACAAAGTTCAAAGAGGAGTTGCAAGATGCCAAGATGTCATCCGGTGATCAGACGATTAAGGAGGTTTGTTGTAGAAGAGAGCTCTCGATATTCTCAGTCGCTGCCTTGAAGAGCTTTTGCAGGTTGAAGGGCTTCTTCTTGCCGATATGAAAACAGTCTTAGTGAACCGAGTAGCCGAGCATCTTGCTTTCCCGACAGAGGACTATTGGGAGATAGAGCATGCACGAGGGTTGAAGTATCTTGAGCTTGTCGCACAAGATATTGCATTCAAGCTCAAGTCTTGGATTTACACATGTGCCCGCCGTGGCTAGTGAAAGATATCACGTTCAACCAATAGTCATTTTACTCCATTGATTATTTATCCAACCACTGATCTAACATTGCTCATTTATGCGCTTGTAGGGGTGATCGACGTCCGGAGTTGATGGTTTTGGACATCTTGACTGCTGCACGACACTGGGCTGGTGATCACTCAGATTGTCGGTTGTTCTAGCCTAGAGACCGTAGATGTTCTTAGAGTGAATTCGATGTTGGTGCACGCTTCTCGCATGGAGGAAGAACTCATCTTGCTGTGCAAGCGTTTCTTGAGAAACACATTACGCCGGCCAAGATGCGGTTTTATATACGTGCACGAGATAATTACATGAGCGAGACCTTTCACTCAGTCATCAACAAGTTTACATACAAGAAGATCCATTGGGAGCAATCGCACGAAGCTAGACTTGCATGTGCGGTCATGGACTGGAATGCAAATATTTGACGAGAGATGTTGCAAAGGAGACCACGCCGGCATAATGATTCCACAGTGAGGATCTGACCGACAACGAACAGAATTCTTGTATGTCGCACCACGGTCTGGAAGGAAGAAGTTCGAACACACATCTTTGGTCATTGAGATATTACCAGTAACAAAAAATCATTTATCTTTCTCTCATTTGTTATTTCAAAAGCTAATCATTACTGTATATTCTACTTTCATCATATTTTATAAGAATACTAATGTTTTTTGATTTACATTCAGGAAAAATTTATAGGAGTTCCTTCGATAAATTTTTACCTTTTAGTATAGTTTATGACACGCAAACTTCTAAACTCTTGTAAATCCTGCGAGATCTAAAAAAGTGTATTTGGGAATTTTTTTATAAATATATTTTTTTATCAAGTGTAGTATATTATTTTTGAGTATCAGTATACTTTTTTTTACTTACTAACCATAGGCTAAGTCCATTTTTGCTTGATTCCCCTTGATTGTTAGGTAGATGTAACTTCAAAGCAGACATGATGCACCGAAAGATAGCATTTCTGAGTGGCAGAAGAGAAGCCTCCTGAAGCTTTGTGTAAGTTCATGGTAACTCCATCCACCTTACTTGTTCTAGATGAACCCACCAACCACCTCGATATTCCTTCGAAGGAAATGCTAGAAGAGCTTTACAAGAGTATAAGCGAACTGTCTTGGCTGTTTCGCATGATCGATATTTTCTTAGACAGATTGGAACCGTGTAGTAGAGGTCAAAGGCAGGAGTTTGTAGGATTACGTGGGTGATTATAACTACTATTTTGAGCAGAACTTGGAGGCGAGACAACATAAGCTAGCTGGGGAGGAAGAGCTCCTTGCAAAGTCGTCTATCGTGAAATCGAAATTCAAGATGAGCAAGATCAAAAATATTTTGCAAAAGAAGCAAAAATGGACTTAGAGAGCTTTCTGAACTGTAGTCTCAATTTTACAAGGACCAATTCGATTGCTGGTCGAGTTCTAGTTCGAGAGACAAGACAGAAAGAAGAATTGAGTTCCCTACAAAATACAAATATGTTCACTGTCAAAAAAGCACACAGTAAGCTAAATATCAAAAGTACTTCTGGGGGAGTTGAACCCCCTACACTGCCTAGTGCCGCAGAAGTTCTACCTCCCCTCGTCATTATCCATCTACAGACAATGGTTCCTCGGGAGAGGAGAGGTCTACTACCAAAACATGAAAAAACACAACTACAAGCTCTCACTCTTGAAACCCAACGAACTCTTCTTCAAGTCTCCTTCACGGCTCGCTCTAAAATCTCTAGAAGTTGAGGCGTCTCGATATCTCAATGCCGAGGCGAGGATCCTATACACTTGGAATCGCTTTCTATTCAACTGATGCTCTGTGTAATAGGCTACCCCACATCCCAGTAGTTGAAACTCATCATCGAAGGACACTGACATATCTCTACGTTTTGAAACCTCAACACAAGTCAAGTAAAATGTTGGGAACTCCACCTCAATGTCCTCAAGAGTCACTTCAATAGGTGACTCCAACACCCCTCCGGATACAATCCAGTGGCCACGTGTTGGTTGAGTCACAGAGTCATCGGCTATAGGAACGTCCTCATTCTCAACCCACACAACAGAAGCAGTGTGCGAAATCCGTTTGGATGCACATATCTTGTCTCTCACAAGAAAAAACGTACCAGCACAGCAAAGAACTTATTGCTTTGATGTTGTAAGTAGCACCAAAAGCGAGTCCAGCTTACTGCTCTGATGCTGCAAGTATCCTCGAAACCAAGAACTTACTGCCAACCGACCCCAAACGTCAAGAACAGAATGTTGAAGGTCAAGAAGTAGCCAGAGCAAAAAGAACGATCGATAGTTCACAACACGGATCTCGTGTTACTAGATCTCATCCCATGGATACACTTGCAATGCAGTCCAAATCCACAAGAAGGATGTCGTCCCAAGCGAGTCAATGTCTGAAAGAACTCTGCGCGTCTGATCACATTGTAAAAATATACATCGATTTCACCAGAAGGACAGAACAACGAAAAGTCTACATATCGAGGCAATACAACATTGTCCTATCGATCAGAATCTGCAACCTTCCAGTGAAATCATGCACCATGCGGGACAGTAACAAAGTGACACAGCGACAAAAGGTGTCAAAAACTCGGAGAAGAAGAGAACAAAAGTGCGGAGCGCGGAGTGCAGAACTCTCGGCAGCGGCTGGGCAGGAAAGAGCAGCGCCCGTTCCACTCGCTGACATCCGAAGTACAAGTGAAAGAGGAGGGAATGATTCCTTTCTCTTTTTATACAAGGAGCGGAGGTTTAACTGAAGAGTAGACCCTATCTTAAGTTCCATTGAAGACGTGCTCGTTAGATTTCCCTATACATCGTATAATCCCATCTCATATCAGAGATCATATGCATTTCTAGTATGTGATGCATTTTCAGTTTCAATATCTAATACATACAGTCGATTACCTAGGTTTCTTACTTATTCATCTCCTTCGTATCTAGTTCAAAGAAATAGTAGGTTCTTTACATATTCACCTCCTTCATTTTCAGATGGAGAGAGGAAATTTACAAGAGGTTTAATTTATATCAAAAATATTTTTTCCAAAAGAGTCTAGTAGTAAATTAAACTTGAATTAATCTATAGAAATCACTTTTATTGTAAAGTCATAAACGCGTCCAGTAACAATACTCATAGTTTTAATGTCTTAACTAACATCCAAGTGTAAAGTTGGGAAGTTAATATGTTTATTTATTCATCAGGAAGTCGAGGATGAGAATTTTTTCTCGGTTCCTCGTATTTTCCTTCGGGTTTGGTTACATCAAGGTGCGGGTGATTATTTTTTCGGCAGTCTGGGCTCCATCCTCTACGTGTGGACTTCCATACGTTAGGAGAAGCGTTCATCCACAAATAGTGGAGTTTCTAGAGGTCCGTTCTTCGTGGCATAAATGTCTCTCGTTATTCACATTGTGTCACACATGTTAAATCGTCGTTTCTTGTACTTTACTCTTGATGATAATGAATCTAGTATCTGATATCTTATTATCTCATTCGCATACGAAGTCCTTTCAAGTCTTATGTATTTGCACTAGTTCCCATTCTCGTTTCTCTCTCTACGTTGTCGGGTTGAGAGTCTTCCTGGGAAGGGCGAACCTTCTGGCTGTGATATGAGCTTGAAGGTTGTGTTCAATCTACTCAAGGAAAGCGTTGGGCTTCAGGCTGTGGCTGGTTTACTCAAAGGATAGGCTTCAGGTCTCAAGGTGATACTGAAAAACACTCATATAAGTCTCTAGGCTCTTCTGATATGTTCAGGAAGCAAAGTTCAGGCTTAACTAGCAATGAAAAGATCAGATGACGAACTATGATACTCAGGATTGAGAAATATGTGAAGGTTCAGGCTTCAGAACTCCTCCTACATGTCAATAAGGTCCTACTGGATACACATGCGAAGTTTCAGCTTCAGATCAATTCAGAGCACTAAGATATGAGTAGAAACTTTCTGAGTAGAGAAATTACGGCAATTTCTGGTACCCAGACAGCTGTTTTTACCTAGAACAAAGAATTGGCTCGATCACTTTGGGAAATTCTTACAGGATTTGCAGTACACAGCTTGCTGAACACCCTTGTGAAGTTGGGCCTCCTGATTCCACACAGAACTCCAGATCTCGCTCTCTGAAGTTGCTGTTCCAGCTTGAGAGCTTTTCGGACCCCCTCTACTTCAGCGGCCGCCCTGAATTACTCAGTAACTCAAATCACTTGAAACTTTTTTGACAGTCGTAGCCCGGCTGGCAGTTAACGCAACCACGAAGATTTGAAACGATTTCCTCAATTCTGCTGCAATTGACACTCAAAACCCCAAAATCAACAAAAGTGATGCAGTTTTGGCACAATCCGAACTTCAATTGGGCATAACTCCTTGTTTATTGATCCAAATTGATCAAGAATTTCACTGACAGTGCTTGGCTCGACGAGCTCTATCTCCCTGTGCTCTCAGATTTCCCAGTACCCTCACCAATTGCTCAAAATCCACTCTAGAGCTCTGTTTCTAAACTTAGAGTTTTACAAAAGACAAAAATGGACCAATGGGAGTTCATAGCTCCACTTGACTGTCCTTTTGTGCCTTAAACTACCTGGTAACTTATCTACACTCATAGGCTACCATGTCAAGCCCCCTAGAGTGTCAACGTAAAGCTTAAACTACCTAAAATGACACGCAGCCCCGAAAAATAACTTAAATCAGCTAGAAGCGTGCATGGACGACACGCAAATACAACCCATGAGCTTAAACCCTATCAACATGGTAATCAACATACTAAGACTCAAAATATATAACATCTTCCAAAAATGGACTTCTCTGAGGTCTTAACTTCACTCAGAGAGACTAACGCCTGACAGAGAAGTGAATCATTTACTATGTGAAATGATTCACATCACGACAACATTGTCATGTCATGGACCGGCTCCTACATGAAAATCAAATTTTGACAGTTATCGCTCCAAAGACACTCATTGGTAAAACAAGCTAGGCCCCAACTTACAAACTTTTGGCACAACTTCGGACTTCACTTTTATCGCATCAATGGGTAGAGCACGTTGTCAGCTTTTCATGGACACTTTGTCCACTTCATTAGGACGTCTAGTGGAAAAGTTACAGATTCGAAAAAAGAGAAAATCAAGCTAGACCTTAGTTTACTTTTGCTGGTTGGGTATTTGTACCTCCAGACGCCATACTAAGGACGCAAGGGGCCGGCTTCCTCATATTCTGTGAATTCTTGTACGTACAGCGTCTGACGTAAGGGGGTAACTTAAGGGACTAGCTTGTATCTGCGATCTGTCAACAGACAGTTCGAGATATTTGGAGGTCCAATGCAAACGCGCAAGGCGTCGTTGGGTTCAAATCTGTGCAGGCTACGTTGGTTAAGACGGTTCATGAAGAGACGGATCGTGGAGTGTGTACTGAGAGAAATTGAGACGCAAGAAGAGAATTTGGAGAGCTTCAGTAATCTGTGAACGAAAGTTGGACCGTTTGGGTCGTTCCGGAGTCCAAACTTGCTGTCCTTGGATCCATCGAGATCAAAACACCGAGTTTTACAGGAAATTGAAGACGATACAAGGTTTCATCAGACGGTTTGGGAGTTCTGAGTGAAATTGGCTCGCAGGAAAGCGCTTGCGTCAAGTTTTTCATCGTCTACGATCTGAAATTGGTTTGTTCTTCGCGATCGGTGAGCCAAGCTTTTTGTTCTTGATGCGTACGCGATCAGGGAGTCTTCATCTACACATAAGAGAAGACAGTAAGTGGATTGGATTGTTGGTTTGGGTGTGGTGAGCGAGTTTGAGCCACAAGGAGTCTATTTTCGTCAGTTTTTTGCAACCTGCGACTAAATTTCTTGCATGGTTTTGCAAAGGGAACTCCAAACGACATGTTTGGAGTCTCGTTGGGTTCAAGGTAGCTAGATCTATCTATTTGAGAAGACGGATATTAGATCAGACGATCCGTTTGGACGGTGTGTGCGGTTTTAAGCGCAGGGAGGAGTTTTTGAAAGTTCGATCAATTGTGACCGAAAATTGACGATATCTCGGCTGTTGGGAGTCGAATCTGAAGGTTTCTTGGGCCAATAGAGTTAAGGAAGAAGACCTTAACGACATATGAAGACAGTTTGACGAAAGGAGAAAGTTCTCAGATAGGTCTTTTTTGATTTCTTCGCTACGGTTTTCACCTTTTTTAGTTCGTTGGAGTTCTAGTTGGTCATGTACAACTTGTGGTAGCTAGCTTTAGCTAAGAGCTTGTACATGGATGTCATTTGGACTTGGGTTTGAATTGTGTGGTATAGGTCAGCTCTGTTTGTTAGCAAAGAGATGTTTCTCTTGCTTTGAGCTACGCTTCGATAGTTTTGGGTCTGGGCTGAGATTTAGAGACTCGTTGTAGAGGGTTTTGAAGCAGAGTACAGACCGCTCTGGTCTATTTTTCAATCTTGAGTTCTTAGGAGAAAGAACCGATAGTGTATATGCGTTGAGAGTTGGTATATATAGCGACGTTCGTTTTCGTGCTTGTGTTTCTCTTTCTTGTTCTTTGTTCAACACACTACATCTCCACAGTCAAGAACCTCGCGTTTTCTTGGACATCCTTCACGCAAAATCAGACGCGATACGGTGGTGAATTCGACGTGAAAGACCGAGGTGGAGATTTCTGTGTTGGAACTTGGAAGAAGAGATCAACAATCATGAACGAGGATGAAGATGGATACAATTGTTCGGGAGGATGCTGCGGACTTGGGATGATGGATATGTAGAAGGTTGGGATCATGAGAGGATGGGAGTATGGGACGAGCCATGACTATGGATGGGATGGATGGATCAGAAGAGATACTAGGGGTGCATTTGGATGCAGCAACTGCACGGTTGTTTCAAGCATTCACTTTGTTTTTGCGACAAGAGCAATGGAACCAACAAATGGAGACTTCGGAGAGAAAGACGCTTCGAAGGATGATCGACAAACTTGATCTATTTGATGGAGGAGATATCTCAAAGTACTTGAGATGTTACAAGACGGAGATGGATTTGGATCAAGTATCGGAGAAGGAGATGATAGAGACATGCGAATTCGATGCGATGCCTGAGTTAAGAGAACATGTGAAGGGTCTAACAAAGCATTCTGGGAGGAACAGAGATACATTTTCACATGCGCTGATGGAGGAATATTTCTTGAGAAACTCAGATCGAGTAACCAAGAAATCATTTTTGGAATAGATCAACCGAGCCAGGAAGGGTTTACAGCCTACAGAGTTGTTAAAGGAGTTTGAGAGACAATTCTCTCAACTATCTCGAGTGGAGAAGATGACATTGGAGAGCTACAAGACAGAGCTTCAAGCTGCGGATGAACCATGGCAAGAGCGGTTGGAACTACTTCTGGAGGATGGGGAGGAAGAAGAAGGATTGACAAGGAATTGGGAGGTTGTGCATGAAGCGGTTTGAGCTTCTTGTCTGGAGACATACAAGAGAAAGGGTTACAAGGTCGACACTTGTATCACTGACTACCACATCAGTTCGGGTAGTACCTGAGATTAAACCTCCAGTTG
The DNA here is from genome assembly GCA_036924285.1 of Asterella californica. Taxonomy (NCBI): domain Eukaryota; kingdom Viridiplantae; phylum Streptophyta; class Marchantiopsida; order Marchantiales; family Aytoniaceae; genus Asterella; species Asterella californica. The sequence continues at coordinate 19,970,453 of JAYKYS010000006.1, read as the reverse complement.
TGGTTGTAGAGGAGAAGGATCCAACCATCGAGGACCTACAACAAAAGATGCAAGATCTACAAGCCAAGGATACTAGGTTGGAGGATAAGGGATGGTCGACCAAGACGGTGCTTGTACCCAAACCAGCTTGGGTACATCAGTGCGTGTGGTGTGATGATACTGATCATCAATGAGACTTTGCAGAGTCTTTTTAACGTGAGGTTATTTCTTGGGAGGATGGAAATGTTGCATTCAGAAGTACGGGTACTCTCCTTCAAGCCAACGTTGATAAAGGAGATATGAAGAAGTTTGTGGATGATTACTTTGTGGCACATGCAGTTGTAGCTATCGGAGCTACAAGTTATGGTGCTAGGGTGGAGGAGATTGAGCATGATCTCCATATGGATGATTTGGATGAGCACGTGGATCCAAGCGAGCTCAAGTTGGATACTGCATCCACGATGCAGAGTGAGAAGAAGGGGCAAGAAGACACTTCTTCAAGGAAGCAAGCTAGGGAGAATAAGGTTCAACATGAAACTATTCTTCCTGAACTGGTAATGGAGGACGATCCTTCACAACCGGAGGAGATGGTTGAGGTGTAGATAGTGGATATGGGTGATATGATTGCAGGCAAACAACAACAAGATATTGGTATGATGATGGATGTGAAGAGACGTTGGGAGGAGCACATTCGAGATATAAAGGTTGGGTTCTTATCACGGGAGGCTTTGGATGCGATTACAAGAGAAGTCCATGATGTCATCATTGGCATCAACAAGGGCGGACATGTTGAGAGTGAAGGAGAGTGGATGGATGCTCGAGGTTACGGATATAGGATGTTGGGCAAGAATGGCTTACAAGGGAGAAGCCATTGCTGAAGGTGATTAAGGTTGAGAGAATGATGCTTGAGAGGTTGTAAGGGTTTTTAGAAGAAGAGATCAGGGAGGATGATGATTGAAGAAGATATCATTATACAGCGAGATAATGATGGTTGCGTTTGAGGATTTTGGTTGCAACAATGTGGTTCTTTTTTTTCAGAAAATAAAAGAGAAGAGAGGAATACGTACAATGACATGTACATGCTTGAGGTTGAGGGTTACAGTCAGGATATGTGGTGATGATTGGCAGGATGAGCGATGTCTACTACGACACTTGGGTCACGAACCTCGACGATGAGGTTCAACTAGGTGGATGGGAGGCGTTTCTATGATATGATGGTTCACTCTCTTTATGTCTTTGAACTCATGTTGAAAGATGTAGATATTTAGAGGGGGTGATTGGATGAGAGATTGAAGAAGAAAGTCGATGGGCATGGATCTAGGAAAGATCATGGCAGGGTAGCAACTTCAAGATGACGATCAGGTTGCAACCTTGAGGATGAGGTTGATTGAGATGGGAGGGATGATGACAAGATGAGAACGAGTGTGCGTGTCGGTCCACTTCTTGGTTGATATCTCTGGTGCATATCGGAGGATGCACATATTTGGAGAGAGTGGATGTTGTGTCGTGGACTCGCTCCTACATGAAAATCAAATTTCGACAGTTATCACTTCAAAGACACTCATTGGTAAAACAAGCTAGGCCTCAACTTATGGACTTTTGGCACAACTTCGGATCTTCACTTTTATCGCATCAATGGGTAGAGCACATTTTCAGCTTTCCATGGGCACTTTGTCTACTTCATTTGGACGTCTAGTGGAGAAGTTACTAGATTCAGAAAAAGAGAAAATCAAGCTAGGCCCTAGTTTATTTTTGCTGACTGGGTATTTGTAGCTCCAAGCGCTATACTAAAGACGCAAGAGGCCTGCTTCCTCATATTCTGTGAATACTTTTATGTACAATATCTGACGTAAGGGGGTAACTTAAGGGGCTAGCTTGCACATGTGACATGTCAGCGGACGGTCCGAGAGATTTGGAGGTCCAATGCAAACGCGCAAGGCGTCATTGGGTTCAGATCTGTGTAGGCTACGCGCTGGTTAAGACGGTTCATGAAGAGACAGATCGGGGAGTGTGTACTGAGAGAAATTGAGACGCAGGAAGAGAATTTGGAGAGCTTCAGTAACATGTGAATGAGAGTTGGACCGTTTGATTCGTTCCGGAGTCCAAACTTGTTGTCCTTGGATCCATCGGGATCAGAACATTGAGTTCTACAGGAAATTGAAGATGATACGAAGTTTCATCAGACGGTTTGAAAATTCTGAGTGAAATTGGCTCGCACGGAAGCGCTTGCGTCAAGTTTTTCATCGTCTGTGATCAGAAATTGGTTTGTTCTTCGCGATCGGTGATCCAAGCTCTTCATTTTTGGTGCCTACGCTATCAAGGAGTCTTCATCTACACATAGGAGAAGACAGTAAGTGGATTGGATTGTTGGTTTGGGCATGGTGAGCGAGTTTGAGTCGTAGGGAGTCGATTTATGTCAGTTTTTTTACGATCTACGACTAAATTTCTTGCGTGGTTTTGCAGGAGAACTCCAAACGACCTGTTTGGAGTCTCGTTGGGTTCAAGATAGCTAGATCTATCTACCATAGAAGACAAATATCAGATCAGACAATCCGTTTGGGCGGTGTGTGTGATTTTAAGCCGTAGGGAGGAGTTTTTGAAGGTTCAGTCATCTACGGCCAAAAATCGACGATAGCTGGGCTGTTGGGAGTCGGATCTGAAGATTTCTTGGGCCAACGGAGTCAAGGAAGAAGACCTTAATAACATCTGAAGACCGTTTGACGAAAGGAGAAAGTTCTTAGATAGACCTTTTTCGATTTCTTCGCTACGATTTTCACCTTTTTTAGTTCGTTGGAGTTCTAGTTGGTCATGTGCAGCTTGTGGTAGCTAGCTTTAGCTAAGAGCTTGTACATGGATGTTGTTTGGACTTGGTTTTGAAATCATGTGGTATAGGTGCAGCTCTATTTGTTAGCAAAGAGATGTTTCTCTTGCTTTGAGCTACGCTTCGATAGTTTTGGGTTTGGGCTGAGATATAGAGACTCGTTGTAGAGGGTTTTGAAGCAGAGATAGACCGCTTTGGTCTGTTTTTCAATCCTGAATTCTTAAGAGAAAGAACCGATAGTGTATATGCGTTGAGAGTTGGTATATATAGCGACGTTCGTTTTCGTGCTTGTGTTTCTCTTTCTTGTTCTCTGTTCAACAGACTACATCTCAGCAGCCATAACCTCGCATTTTCCTAGACATCCTTCACGCAAAATCCGACGCGATAACGTAACCTTGTCAGTCATCTTCTCGGTATGATTCATATAGTTATGACAAGAAACCGATAGCGAATTAATTTTTCCTCTGTCCAGATGTGATATTTTGCGCTTAACGTTGACCGTGAAGAAGCGAAGACGAAGTCGAAGGTGTTTCCTCATAGACTGTGCTAGCAAACGAAAACAGACCATGGTATCAATGAAAGAGAAGATCAGATTTGTCTTTCATGCAGTAGTAAATCATTCCAACGAATGTATGAAGGCCTCTGTTGTTGAGCTTCTTCACACAGACTTTGCCTCCCAACGGTCTATTACTTCCTTTTCAACCTAGCACAATTATCAACCTGTTCTTCACATCTACAAGGCTGGTGGCTTGTAAGCATAAAACTCTTTGAACGTGGATATTCAATAAAGCCCCTCCTCTTTACACTGAGATGAGACCGCTGTCGCATTCTTACTACAGAAAAGTGCATAACGAGCCCCATATGCTAAGTCGAGGTCCCCACCGATTAGATCAACAGTCATAGAGACTTCAAGAGTTTTCGAGGACGTGGTTCTCTTCGAACGAGGAACAGATGGATTGCTCGTATGCTTCGCATATGCGGCTTGCCGCATTTGCATCAGATGGAAAAGAAAAATGTTTGCAACCTATTCTATAAACTCTAATGTTGATAGCTTTGCAGACGCAACTCAAAGATTCCGGTATGCAAACGGAGGAAACAACCGGCTTCATGAGATTGCTGATCTCTTGATTTCGAATGAATTTTAGATAGGAGAAGTAAATGGATCGATTGTCCTTGGGGATGAGCCACAGCTCTTTCGACTCGATATATAAGTACGGTCCTATTATACACTGGGAGCACTCAGTCACTCCCGAGAAAATGTAAGAAATTTTTACATAATCTAAGCCAAGCAAGAGGAATTCTGGTGGTTTGATGCAAAAGCTAAAATCAATGTAGATGTAACTTTTAGTGAGGTACAACTGCGGTTCAGAGAATGAGAGCAATCCAGAAGGCAGCAAGGGATAGAGAGAAAGAATCGATGAGAGAACAAATCGGTCAAGTTGACACTTGTATCTTTCGATTCTGTGTTGACAACATGGCTCGATAGACTGCAAAAGAGATGGAGAGATGGCACGACAAAAGCACGGGATTTGCAAGACTGCTAGAAGGCGAGAGATGAGAAGCGGATGAGACAAACGTAGGACTGGAGATCACAACCATGGGACTAGGCAGAACGATAGAAGACGAGAGTTGAAGACTGTCATCATCGATCACATCCTCGTGTTGAGAATTGCTGTTCGTGCATTATTCCTGCATCGAGAACAATGCACGAACAAAAGAGATGGGAATGAGAAGTACTTAGGAATGGTCATGAAGGAGATGAAATCATAGACGAATTGAACAAAATGCCCATCCCTTGTAGCAAGTGAGGAAGTATGTACATCCATCACTCCCTAAGACGACAGCAAAGCAATGAACACCAGCAGCACGTCTCCGACGAAGACATGGTCCTGTCCACGACGATAACGATTAGAAACAAATTGAAAGCGCAGCAACAACAGCCGTCTCGATCCCGACGACAGTATTAATCTCAACACATGGCTTTGTCGGAAGAGAAAAACAAGAGCAGCAGCAATTAGAAAGAAATGGGGAGCACGATGACAACAACAAGAAGACGAAAGCATAGAAGACAAAAGCAGAGACAGAAACGGCAGCGTGATAATTTGAGACTACACCGGCGACAGCAGCGAGAGCTGCCGCAACAACACCAAACGTCAGCACCAGCAGAATTTGGCACCGCAACAGCGAGAACAGACGCAAGAAGATGAAATCACCATGCGAGAAAAGCGACGAAGAAGAGCAGCAGATCCGTGTCTCGATCGTCGGTTCCAAGAGAAATCGAGAGACCGCAACGAGGAGGAGCAGCGACGAAGAGCGTTAGCCGAAAAAGACATGCGAGGGCGAGTTTAACTCGTAGATTAGACAAGGTTGAAAAGTTAGGTTTCCTTTCGCGCTCAGAGAGAAAATACAGCACGTTTCTCTCTTCACTAACACTCATCCGCCCTGACGCCGTTGTGACGAAGAGCGGCAGTCCCGAGAAAAAAGATATGCACGAGACGCCGAAAGTGGTGACAGTAGAGAACACCAAGTATAACGACTAGAAAATCTTTAAGACTTAGGCTAGACTTGAAGGGCTGTGAGCCAACGCGTTGTCGTGTCGTGGACCGGCTCCTATCTGAAATTCAAACTTCGATGCTTGTCGCTCCAAAGACACTCATGAGAAGACAAGCTAGGCCCTAGCTTATGGACTTTTGGCATCATTTCAGATCTCCATTTTCATCGCATAGATGGGTAGAGCTCCTTGTCAGCTTTCCATAAGCACTTCGTCTACTTCGTTTGGACACCTAGTGGAGAAGTTACACGACCCGAAAGATGGAGAAACAAGCTAGGTCCTAGCTTACGGACTTTTGGCACCATTTCAGATCTTCGCTTTCATCGCATCAGTGGATAGAGCTCCTTGTCAGCATTCCATAGGCATTTTGTCTACTTCGTTTGGACGCCTAGTGGAGAAATTACATGACTCGAAAGATGGAGAAAACAAGCTAGGCCCTAGCTTACGAACTTTTGGCGCAACTTCGGATCTTCACTTTCATCACATAGATGGGCAGAGCTCGTTGTCAGCTTTCCATGGGCATCTTGTTTATTTCGTTTGGACATCTAGTGAAGAAGTTATGCGACTCGAAAGAAGGAAAAATCAAGCTAGGCCTTAGTTTACTTGCTGATTGGATATTTGAGGCTTCAGGCGTTATATCAAAGACGCAAGGGGCATGCTTCATGGATAATGAGAGAATTTCGTACGTACAGAGACTGTGACAAGGGAGCAGCTTAGGGGTTAGCTTGCGTCTGCGATCTGTCAACGGACGGTTCGGGAGATTTGGAGGTCCAATGCAAGCGCGCAAGGCGTCGTTGGGTTCAGATCTGTGCAAGCTACGCACAGGTTAAGACGGTTTGGGAAGAGACTGATCGGTGGATGTGTACTGAGAGAAATTGAGACGCAGGAGAGAGATTTGGAGATTTCAATTACATGTGAAGTAGAGTTGGACCGTTCGGACCGTTCCGGAGTCCAAACTTGCTGTCCTTGGATCCATCGGGATCAGAACACCGAGTTCTACAGGAAATTGAAGACGATACCAAGTTTCATCGAGCGGTTTAGGAGTTCTGAGTGAAATTGGCTTGCAGGGAAGCGCTTGCGTCAGATTTCTCATCGCTAGCGATCTAAAATTGGGTTGTTCTTCGCGATCGGTGTGCCAAGCTCTTCGTTCTTGGTGCCTACGCGATCAAGAAGTCTTCATGTACGCGTAGGAGAAGACTGTACGTGAATTGGATTGTTGGTTTGGGTGTGGTGAGCAAGTTTGAGCCGCATGGAGCTCATTTACGTCAGTTTTTTGCAACTTGCGACCAAATTTCTTGCGTGGTTTTGCAAGAGGAACTCCAAACGGCTTGTTTGGAGTCTTGTTGGGTTCAGGGTAGCTAGATCTATCTGCCAGAGAAGACGAATATCAGTTTAGACGATCCGTTTGTGCGGTGTGTGCGGTTTTAAGCCACGGGGAGGAATTTTTGAAGGTTCGGTCACCTGCGACCGAAAATCGACGATATCTCGGCTGTTGGGAGTCGGATCTGAAGGTTTCTTGGGTTAACGGAGTCAGCGGAGGAGACCCTATCGACATCTGAAGTCCGTTCAGCGAAAGGAGGAAGTCCACAGATAAACATTTTTCGGTTTCTTCGCTACGGGTTTTGCTCTTTTGAGTTCGTTAGAGTTCTAGTTGGCTATATACAACTTGTGGTAGCTAGCTTTAGCTAAAAACTTGTACATGGATGTGGTTTGGACTTGGGTTTGGATCGCGTGATACTGTTGTGGCCCTGCTTGTTAGCAAAGAGAAGTTTCTCTTGGTTTGAGCTACGCTTCGGTGTTTTTGGATCAGGGTTGAGAATCAGGGGTTGTTTTTAAGGGCTTTGAAGCAGGTTACAGACCGCTCTGGTCTGTTTTTCAGTTCTGTGCTCTTAGGAGAAAGAACCGGTAGTGTACATATATTTGGAGTTGGTATATATTGCAGCGTTTGTTTTCGTGGTTGTTTTTCTCTGTTTTGTTTCTGTTTCAGCACACAAAATCTCCACAGTCAGGAACCTTGCGTTTTCCTGGACATCCTTCACGTAATTCCGACACGACAGCGTTTTGAGAGAAATGATACGTTTTGTCTTTCCCCAACGTTAGTCCGGCCGGAGGCATATGCACATAAGCATCCCAAATGAGTATTAGAACGGAAAGAATAAAAACAACAAACATGAATATAGTCATAAAATTACTGTAAGAGGTTGACTGTAAGTCACAGTTGACTTGAGCCAAATATCGTCCAAACGCAGAAATCTGAACTTGAGACTTCCGACAACAACTCGCTTGCCATTGGGTTTAGCTACTCCTCCCGAATGTAATGTGGCCAAGACAACTAATTATTATTCAGGTCTGTTTTTGTTATTCATTTTGAGTCGAAGAATTCTTTATATAACACTGATTCACGCTGAACTCAGACGTTCACAACAATGCATTTTAGTGCACCCAGATGGTCTAGACATAGACCGAGAAGGGAGCTCATGAAATCTCACTCATACACAGTAAAAGATTCTCATGGAATATGTCTACAAGAACTCTCTCCATTATGCTAGTACTAATAACAGTTCTCAGGTAACTATGGTCCGTCACCATTCTGTGTGCCAAAAGGACTCACAGTAAGATTAGAAACTTGGGGATATCCAAGTTCTAACGTTCGTTTAGAGGTATACCAAGTAATTTTCTGTTGCTCAGGAAGGAGTTCGCTTTTGATGGATATTAATTAGCCCGAAGTGGTGATTACATGAAGCTTTCAAAGGCAGTCATGCGATGTAGGAATCTTCATAACAACTATAGTCTTCAAAACGAAGGAATAGGGTGAAGGGTAGGTACCTCCATCCCGTGGCATTGAAGGAAAGGGAAGGTCGGGCCGGGTGGGAACAAGTTCATGTTTTGGAAATGAAGTTGCAGATAATTGAAGTGATGGTTGGCACTGCTGTCCGCCTCCCCTCTACTGCTACTGTACTTTCAGGTATCTCCTTTTCAGCCGTTGATTGTTGTTGTATAGTGGGGCGGTTCTGGAATGCGTCAGGTGCAACGCGTAGGATGGCAGTTACTTAGTAAGTAAGAACAGGTAGCTTCACCCCCTGCAGCAGGTCCCTACCCTTCCAGGCGAAGACAAGGGTTTGGGAAAAGGCAAACATGGCACTAACGACCGGACCATCTTGTGAGAAGTGTGCTTCTCACCTCTCCCTTCTCCCTTCTCCCGGAAAGTGCACGATCTGCGGAGCTGTCATGCCCAAGGGCAGAGCTCATCCATCCGGGAACCGCCAAATAACTTGCTCTGGGACGAGAGCTAGTGACGACGTCTGTAAAGCTCGGGACATGACGAAGAATCCGGCATCACTCACACCCAACAAAGAAACAGTGTGTGAAGAAAAGTTAGCACGGGAAAGTGTGGGACCAAGGTGATGCTTCTAGCGGCCGAGAGTCATGCGTCCCCACCAATCCGAGATGTTGGAATGCCGGCCTGCTGGCATATGTGTCGGGTGTGTGTGTTGAAAGATAGTTCACGTTCTGGTTGCTGGAAGTCGGTAATATTTGGGCACCCTGCTCTGCTCATAAGGCTCGAAACGAGCTGGATGGGAATGTTTTAAGTCCTCTTTCTGTAGTTCTAAACTCTCCAAGGTCACTTTTAGCCCGACGTTGGGTTCAGTTGGGTGGACGAGGAGCGCATCAAACAGAAGGAGCATTACGAAGCAGTTCTCGAAATTTCATACATAATCTTGGCGGTATGAGAGGTACCAGATCAATCGAGTGGAAATTCCCGACCATAAAGTCTTCTTGCATGGTCGCTAAAACTACAGATATTTAACGGCCGAGTAAATCAAAGAAATACTCACCAGAAGGCGGAAACGAAGTCATCGGTGATATCATGATGTCCACTGTTCTCGGACACCACCAGCTTTGCCTATCTATGCCTGTGTTCTGGTGCTGCAGGATACACTCTATAGATGTACTTGGCAGGCTCATTATCGGCATATACACAACTCAGAACCCTACTAATCATCTCTCTGGTTTCAGTGACTCCTGCCATAGATAAAACAGAGTATCCCGATTTTCAGGGTTATACAATCCCGAACGTAGCAAACGATCTCAATTTGTTATAATCATCTGGTCCAGATTTAATTGAATGAGTACAGAAGCAAATCTCTACACAACTCCGTAAGAGACATTTATGATACCGGCACAATTTCCTTGTCTCCATATATCACTAGGTTGTAAACTTCAGCTGAAGTTATGTCACTACGGTTTGTTGACGTAACCCTACACTACGAACAATTGCAGATACATCTGCTCAGAACTATCAAGAGCCGGGTTTGGTGGAAGAAAAAAACCTGCTCCCAAGTTGTATATATATATGTCTTAGCACTATATCGACAACGCTTGGTCCCGCAGCTCTATAAAGCTTGCAATCTCCCCTCTCCCAACGTTGTAGATTCAATGTAGAACTAATATGGTGCAACGACAGACGGCTTCGTGGCATCTGGTCGATAAACGTCGTCCGGAGCTTCTTAATATCAGCAGCATATAGGTCTGGAGCTACAGTTTTCCCGATGCCAACTCCCACTAGCTCTGTTTCCTGTTTCAATGATCACAAATCTCATGACCCTGAAGTCAGGAAACATTGGTTCTACTTAGCTTAGGTTGGTAGCGTACTGCTGCTATGTATGCCCAAACGTTGGCGCGTGCAGTGGCATGTCTATGAGCAGCTTAACATGCTGTTTTGCTATTTTACAGCCTCTGGAGAACTGAGAACTCGGCGTAAGAGTATATCTTACATTTTTCTCGTCTACTCCTGGAAACAAGCAACCAACTGTGAATGCATGGAGAGAGCAGCTATTTGTGTCCTCGGCTCAAAGACTTACAAGTCTACCAATTGTACCTACGAGGATGTTTGGCATGTTCTACGGTCAAGTAGATTTGTACCTGAGAGGTCAGGGTGTCAAGCTGTCCACAGAAACTGTAGGGGTTGTCCACGAAGAACAGCGAAATTATGCACAAGACGTACTGAACAAGTGACGTATCCACAAAATATAGTTCGGATGCACGAGGCAGGGTCATTGCACTAAGCACTGAACACATGTTTCTATATTAGGTACAGAAATGTTAGATATATTGGGGTCTATGTGGATAGCAGCGCAATGCTACACTTAAGGTAGTCCGTGAATGAAAAAACCACATAAGTACATAGCAAGAACCATGAAGGAATAAATGTACGCTAAATTTCTGCACACCTTTAGCATAATTTTCTTTTCTAACCTGGGGACGGAGAGATGGGAATGTGTAGCAAACAGAATTTTCCAGAATCCAAGCCACCCTGATATACAAGATCAATGTAGATGACCTGTACAGACATGTCAGCTATACAGGAAGTCAGCAGCTTTCATCCTCCACTTCGACGAGTTCTTTGATCACAAGTGATAAGAAAGTTCCTAACTTTACTTGCATGGCTACAGAACTGTACTTTGTGAATCAGAGAGGTCACAGATGGTCACACAAGCTTTCGCCTTTCAAGGCATCACGATTACAGATTTGTACAAGGTTTATCTACAACCTTTTACGTAAAAGAGTGTAATATTTGAAAACGATGCAGGAAGGCGAGAGGAACGAGATTCCAGAGAATTTGCTTAAGCTACATAAGCATTGGAGAATGAGAAGGACGTAATTGGTAGGTTTACTCGCCCAAGTGTCACCGTACTTGAACTTGCCTGCGGTGAAAGCCATACAGATGTTACTAATGGATGCTTATAGTACAGTTTACAGCATTGTGATCAAGAGCTCAAATAAAAAATATACTAGCTCTCAACATAAGGACGGCCAGTGCAATCCCGGTGCTTTACTACATCCCTGACTTTCCCATGCATTCACGTCGACAGGGTCTGTATACGAAGCTTACTCTCCACACCTTTATTCTCTGTGTATCTTCAGGATTACGTATGGTATGACGGGACTCCTTGACCACTTAGTAACCACCAAATAGTTTTGAACCCATGCAAGTACAAAGTGAGTAACAAAGAGTGGTGACATGACATTCGTATGAACTGCAAATGTAGTAAAAAGAGAAGTTAACATCCTGAGGGTACTTATATTCAAGGGTAGAAGACAATAAATAGCTTCTTAATGCAGGCAAGTAAAACTCGAATTTGTTAAAACTGTGTATTATAGAAAAGATCTGAGATAGACCAAAAGCCAGGGAGCCGTCTTCTACAATTGCTCTATTTTCTTCCGTTTGAGATCTTTCTTGCTCTTGGATTCGTCTTGTGCTTCAGATGTTTGCCTCTGCATCTCCTCGGCTCTTATAAGTTCCAACACAGTATGCATATCACTTTCCCTATGTTTCTCTTCATCATCACTGTCACTTTCTGAACCATCAGCAAAACAGCTCGATGTCGTGTCCACTTGGATGACTTGACCGTTTGAGGCTAATTCCGCTGCTGCAACCGCCTCTGGTGTGTGCAAATCGGCTACTCCCAGAGCTAAGTCCTGTTCATATGTTTAGAGAACAGTACAACAGGTTAGGTTAAGAAACGACGGTTTTTAGGAGCCGCTCAGTCAGATTAATTCACAGAAAATCGGCATGGGATGCAAAAAAGGCTATATGACGCTGTACCAAAGGATCAGGAGGATACTGCAAGCTGCTCCATCGATCAATAAGCCATCCATCAGAGCGTTAACAGGAGCAGCACTAACCACAATGTTGAATCATGAACTTGCCCTACAATTATGTTGACATACCATTTCAACATATCGCTCGTTTGCATCTGTGACACCTTCAATATTGAAATGTTCAGCTCCATTTGCCTGTTATTTTCAAGAAAAGCGCTACAGATGGTAAAATCGAAAAACTTAATGGCTCATCGTCATGAGAGGGTTGAACGGAATATTTCGGAATCTAAACAGCGCAAAGAAGTTGCCAGTGTGTTAAACAAGGATATCCAAGTGAAACACTAGTTTAGGAACAATCACAACGAAATAAGAAGTAAAATACCTCAATGGCAGAAAACAACTTGCGGTTGGCTTCATCTAAAGTAGGAAGAAAGGACTTGATTCGTCCCAGGACTGCAGAAACAGCACATCTTTTTGCTCAAAATGGTTTTCATTGATCCCACCATACAATGATAAAATCCTTCCTTGGTCAACAATTCTTCGGACTGTAAGAGTAAAATATGAGTGACTGATTTTTGGTTGACAAGACACGAAAGAGATAGCGCATGCTTGAGGGTGGTGATACGAAGAAACACGCAAGGGCTCTTCCAGTCGCAAAGCACATCAGTCACATTCTCCACGAAAGCTCAGTTTAGAGACTCTACCACTGCTTTCTTGTGTTGGTCCTATTGTCGGTGGTCCTCTCAGTAGGTCCCTTGCATCTGTGGCCTTATTTCCTCTATTCCATACTAATAAACGCTTCTCTGCGCAGACGTTCATTGGAAGTAAGTACATGTCGGTGCAAGTTAAGATTTCAAGATTCCATAACCATGTGGTAACTGCGGTCACATGCTTACAGGAAATAATCAAAACACATTCTGCGTAGATTCTAATCAGGTAGCATAAGTTACCAAGTGAGGTGGCGTTATGCTCCAGTTCGAGAAGGTCTCCAGATACTGATACCTTCGGCTTATCATCGTCGTGAGGTAGCTCCTTTTCCATCTACAAACGTTCCGCAATCCGCAATCCGCAATTGTAAGCAAGAAAAGCCGATAAAGGGCCAATTACCAATCAACACCACAAGCGCATCGTATTGACTCCGGGCGAACTAACCGAACTCAAAATTGTACCTCTTATCCTTGACGACCGGAAGTGCATTGCTAACTTGGGCCGACAACCGTTGCGGTTGAGATGCGAGAGCCGTCCTCACATCACAATGACGGCTGCAGCACCGATGCGAAGCGTCTAATGACAGGACGCTCTTCCTCGAAGGCTCGAAGCGCTTTACGCACTTCGTTCATTCATTCCACTGTGGAGTTGTAGAGTGTTGGATGATCGTTTCTGTTCGTTTTATACAGGTATCTGCGAGCGAGTCGCATCGCAGTTCTACCGACTTCGGCGCGAGGGTGAGGAGCGGTATGGTAATTCGCTTTGCTGCAACACTGCTATACAAAGGATTTAGCGAATTCTCGCCGTTCAATCCGCCCCGTTCAATCTTCTATATCAATGGTCCACGAATATCTCTAGTGGTAATATTCATCAGTCATAGCTGCGTGTTTATATATCACGCATGCGTGTAGTAATATTGTCACATCTTCATTCGACGATGGGAAGACCAGTGAATTAACAAAGTCTAATTATTGATCAAACTCTTCCTCCTTGGGAGTTTGATTAAAAAAGAGCGAGAAGATTATCTTTCCAGAAAAGAAAAATCTCATATGTTATGTTAATTTTTTGGGTGTTTGTTTGTTAACTTTTTAGTTTTATGGACATGAACAAGTTATATTTAGTAGAAGGTCCGGTTGTATCTTTGTTTATTTTTGGAAATAAATAAATAAATAATAAATAATGTTTGAATTCTATAAATATTCTCACAAATTATAAAATTATATCTCAATTAGATAAATCAAGATGAACGTCGTAGTTTACATTTCTTCAGATAAAATTTTAAGAACAACATTACTCAATTATTATTGATTGAATACATATGCATTTCAGTTTCATTGACATAGAGATGATAACAACATCTAATGACCAAAATTATTCGTGATTCAATCTGTCACGAATCCAAGGTCCGGGGGACCAAGTCCCTGATCCCAAAATTCACACAGTTCATGTCCACGCACTTGATTTCATTTTCGTGACTCTTCGATCCGTTCTCTCAACAGTACACTCTCATTTCTTCTCAACTCGTCTGATCGGTGACAACATACCCTATCACGCTACTACGAAGATCATCCACTCAGGCATGCACTCAACTCAAGCATCGATCGAACCATAGGATCATCCGGTTCATAATAAAGCGCTTTTCCTCAAACGAGCAAGTCTTGCGGCACTTCTGTGTGTGTACACTCGTCTGACAATTGATCACGATTTCGTCTAGCTCTCGTCTAAGTCTACCCAGACCTGCATACGATTCACAGTGACCCTCAAGTCCTAAGTCTCCAAAACTGTCATCTCGAACCTGTCAATTGCATAACCTATTGCATATGAGTTTTTCTCGTTGAACTTGTGTGTATACACATAAGAGAAACTGTCACTGACAATTCTTTATCCTCGAAGAGCGCGCCCCTACTCTCTCGCTTCTCATTCGCTCACCATTCTGACCTCGAGATGACTGCAGACATGCGTCCCTAAGATAATGGTCATCGACTACCTCTCGTCATCTTCCTCCTGACCTAGCATTCGTCGCTCTTGCATGCGTGGCGTTCGGTCGGAGGCGGAGGAGTTGTGACTTGAGTTATCAAGCTGGCTGTTGTTTGTAAGCAATCTTCTTGGATCTAACTTTCCTCAAGAGTAATTTCAAAAGTGAGTTAAATTCCATTTCCATCGCGGCAACAAAGCATGCCAGTTTGACGCTTGCAGAAAATCGCCAGAGTCATTCCGAGCGCAGCCAAGATCCCTTATCAGAAAGGTCAGCTTTACGACAATAGGAATTCTCCCTGAGTATCAGGCAGATAGTCCGCTGAACCCGACACGAACAGATCCAAACATTGACAACGAACTAAAAAAGACCAAAACATTCGACTTTCGTCAAAGAACTCGAGGTTCATGAGCACGAATGAACAGCGTCTGCGGTCGAAGACAAATGTGCTTTTGAGTAACTTCATCCATAGTTCACATTAGACGTTTGCATCAAACACTTCTGTTATAGCTCACAACATAACAAAAACCCGTACTAGTACTGCAGTAACAAAAGGTAGATCCTTACATTTGACTTTGAAACTGCAGTCTAAGCAGACATGTAGCGGCCATAAATCCGACGATGCCGACTCTCACTGAACAAGTTTGCTTACTTGTAGGAGAGAACCTTTGAAGTGGCACACGAAAAATCCTTCGGGCCACAAAATGTGCTAAATTCAAGACTTTATTCGCACGTCGTGATACAAGAAACTTCTCAAAACTCATACAATAAGCGCTTCTACACGAATACGTGTTTACCACCAGACTCAGACTCAAGGTACCACTAGTGCCGCAGTACGGACGACGAGGGCCTCGTCGACCCAAGCCAACCCCTCACATTCCGCAATTACACCTCTAACAACTGCAAGAACTCCGAACCGACCTGAAAGAAGCGCTCGTTGTCGCACCATTTGGCGGCTACATGCTTGATTTCTACTCCGACGCTTAGGTTTGGTAGTTCTAGAAGTTAGCTCATATTACTTCTAGTCTTTTATGTATATGTTTGACACCTTTGCATACGGTGTTAGCACTATTTTGAGTCCTAGTAGGCTGATAGTATGTTAGTTATCTTGTTCAAGCATTTGTGCGCTTGTGCAAGTGACTTCTTACTTGTCTATGACGTTCAATGTACATAACTTAGGGTTTCCATGCTGATAGTGGTTTGAGCTCATGGGTTGTACTTACTTGTCGCCCATGCACGCTTTCTAGCTAATTTAAGTTATTTTTCAGGGCTATGTGTCATTTTAGGTAGTTTAAGTTTTACGCTGGCACTCTAGGGGGCTTGACGTGGTAGCCTATGAGTGTAGATAAGTTACCAGGTAGTTTAAGGCACAAAAGGACAGTCAAGTGGAGCTATGAACTCCCATTGGTCCATTTTTGTCTTTTGTAAAACTCTAAGTTTAGAAACAGAGCTCTAGAGGAGAGTTCGAGCAATTGGTGAGGTATCTTCGAAATCTGAGAACACAGGAAGAGAGAGCTCGTCGTGCCAAGCACTGTCAGTGAAATTTTTGCTCGATTTGGATCAATAAACAAGGAGTTATGCCCAATTGAAGTTCAGATTGTGCCAAAACTGCGTCACTTTTGTTGATTTTGGGGTTTTCGGTGCCAATTGCAGCAGAATTGAGGAAATCACTTCAAAACTTCGTGGTTGCGTTCATTGTCAGGAGGGCTACGACTGTCCAAAAAGTTTCGAATCATTTGAGTAACTGAGTAATTCAGGGCGGCCGCTGAAGCAGAGGGGGTCTGAAAAGCTCTTAATCTAGAGCAGCGACTTTAGAGAAGGAGATCTGGAGTTCTACAAACATTCAGGAGTCCCAACTTCACAGGGATGTTCAGCATCCTGTAGACTTCAAATACTGTGAGAAGATTTGAAATTCATCGAGCCAATTCTCTGTTCTATGTCTGAATAGCTGTCTAGGTACCAGAAATTGCCATAATTCTCTTATTCAGAACTTTTCTGTTCATATCTCCGTGTCAGAATTTGATCTCAGGTTGAAACTTCGTCTGTGAGTTCAGTAGTACCTCATTTGCATGTAGGGGAAGTTTAGAGGTCTAAACCTTCATAGTTTTCCTCTCTTTGAGTGTCAAAGTTCACCGCTTAAGTCTATTACTACCAGTGAGACCTAAATTTCGCTTTTTGAGCATATCAGAGGATCCTACACTCCTGTGTGAGTGTTTATAGCTCCTGTTGTGACCTGAAAGCCAACCTCTTGAGTAAACAACCACAGCCAGAAGCCCGGCGCTTTCCTAGGTAGACGGATCAGACTCCGACATCGTCCTCTGGCTCGTTCGACAGTACGCGGCGAATTCGAAAGAAGATTCCCAACAGCGGAGAAGGCGAAAGGAAAAACACAACGTCGAGAAAAGCAAGACTACAAACCTCACACCGTCCACTCACGAGCTGCAGTAGGTCTCTTTGCAATGCATTAGCATAGCTAACCGTCTATTTTGCAGGATTCAGAAGAAGACAAAAGCCGGAAAGGACTGTGGATCTTTTGTCGTTCTGGATATAGAAATAAGATGATGTAGAGATATTCATTTTCACATCACGTATCAGTCAAACTGTTACTTGCTCTTCTCAATCACTTAGTTTTACGGAGCTCGAACCGGCACAAAATCGCCATTCGTTCTTATCGGTACAAAACTGCCATAATTCTAACTCGAAAACTCTCCTCCTTTTATGTTTTTTTCAAATGAATAATTTGAAATCACTATGGTATGCAGTCAGGCCAGTGCACTGTACATATAATGTGATTCCAGAGCTTTGAAACAACATACATAATGAGTTACAGAGTTTTGAAACAACAAAAATAATGAGTTACCGAGATTTTCCTTTATGAGATCAATTTGAAGAATACATATTTGAAACAACCGTATATATATCGAGACCAGTTTGAAATCGTTATCACAGCAAAATATTTTACACTGAATCAATGAAATCAAAAGCACTTTCGATTTCTTTTATATCTCTTCCTGCTCGCGTCATTTCAATATAAAGAGTCATTTTATATTTCTTCACTTCCTCTTACTCTGAAGATTCTCTAGCTTTTCTCTTCTCATCTTAAGATGCTCTTCTATAATCTAAAAAGACTTTTCTGTATTCAGATTTGTCTTTCAAACTCTTTTCGTAAACGGAGACAACATAAGTTCTTGAAGTGCTAGAACTATGAGCTTTACTACTCCTTGCTGATTCTGAAACATTCTAGACCTCTCTCCGAATGATATTCTCCTGGTTATCTTGTTCCTTTGGCTCATCTCCAATATCATCTTCCTCTCCTTCAGCCAACTCTTCATGGAGAGGTGCAGCAGTACAATTCTTCTTCTCATGAACTGTAGACTGTTCATATGCTTCAGAAGGTCGATATGTGAATTCAGCATCATCTAAGATCGATATGTAAACTTTGTCTCATCAATGTGTTCATCATCATCTATCCAGTAACATGATCATCCGATCCATCGAAGTCATCTAAACCTATAGAAGATATTGCCAGAGGATCTATAAAAGCACGACTTCCAAATACAACATTCATTCGAAAGAAATAAAGACAGCGAGAATTCATCTTCTCTTCTAACGTAACACCATGAGTCATTTCTGTCTCTGTCACACATCCGTCAGTGCTATTTTTCAGTTCTCTTGCTTTTCTGTACATATCAATGTATCGAGCCATTCGTTTCTTGAGCTCTTCCTCGGTGATCAAAGAAAAACCATCTAACTCGGCTATTTATGCTGCCATGATGTTAAAAGTAGTAGATTTCGTCAAACATCTCCCAGCTCTGATCTTTGTCTTCCTCCCGGCTCCATATAAAGGTGCAAAATTATCAAGATCTTTCAATAACTGACGATCTTGTCATAGTCAGAAGCATTCAAACAAATTCCTCTTCTTTTCGATGGGTCTATTTGTTTCAAGGTCATGTTTGCTTGAAGGTTTCTGTTCAGATGGAGAAATGTAACACCGATAACACTCTCGGTTCTATCAAATTGTGAATCAACTAGATCACTCTCAACAAGTCTCTCTTTCCTTGTGAATTAATTCGATCACTCTCATCAACTCTCTCTCCTTCACAACTAACAACTTGCTCTCTTTCACAACTACAAATGATGAATGTGGACGTCATGTCTATGACGTAGAACAATCGCAAGCTTCGCTCCCTCCAATTTCAAAATCGCACCACTACAATGAATCTTCAAATTTGAATGAGATACAGAAAATTATGGAAGAAATATTCATATCCAAACGAAATGCACTATCTTTAGTAACAAACACCATCCAAAAACTAACAGCTAACTTTGCAAGACCAGTCATCAGATCTGGTATATGTACAAAGTTGACTGAAGAACTTCTCCTTATCCGACGTAACACAGTTACGATTAATATTCCTCCTGCCATAAAGAAATGTTTCTTTAGAACTTTAACACACACTAATAGAGGGTTCTTGCAACTAATCTCCCCACCTAACTATGTTATTGTTGACATTTTGCTGTAAAACTTTCTCTAGCAGGTATTTACCACCCAAACACAAGACAAGGAGACCCTATGGCAAAGAGCCTCGACCCCACGCTGCTCCAGCTACAGGCTGATGGGGCTGCCAACAAGCATTATTACATTCTTATATTATTAAAGAAATGTCGATTGAAGTGTTCTGGCCAATCGATGTGGACCGCACCCGATTTAAAACTAGAGCACATAGTTCAAAATCCACCCTTCGCTACGAGGTCCTCCATCATCTAGTAAGATGTCTCTTTTCCTGCACCATCTTGTAAGATGTTTAATGTTTATTTTCTACCGTCTTGTAAGTTAGTTTTGAATGTTTAGTGAATTTTAGATGTTGACTGATTAGCTATGCTTGGTTACATATTGATTAAACTTAAACTTGTGCAAGTGAAGAGGTTATTCTCTTAGAAAGAATAAATAGAAAAAAGGAGGAAGTTGATGTTCTAACCAATATCATCAAGGAGAAGGAAGAAGAGCTTATGAAAAGACTTGGAGAACTGAAGACTATGGAATATGAGATTATAGTGGAGAAAGAAGAACTGTCCCGTATACAAGGGTCTGAAAAGTTATTGCCACGTCTAGTTCATCCTACTATCATAAGACGTAAGACTCTTATTCTTGATTTGAATGATCTTTTGGTACAAGTGAGGAGGAACGAGCATAAGTTGATGCCAGCTCGTGAAAGAGGGTATGTAGTAGAGACTACCACGAAGCAGTCCATATGGTATGTGGCTCGACCTGGAATAAAAACTTTTCTAGAGATTTATCTAGATAAGTTTCATGTCATCATATGAACATCTCGAACTTTATTAAACACGGGAATTCTACTACGTGCAATGGAAGAAAAGAATTACTTATCTTTGGAGTTGCAAGTGGGAATGTATGATACTTCTTCTATACTTACTTCTTTGATTGAACTCAAAATTTTGTTTTTCTTGGAGTCTACATTTTGTTTCGCTTCAAGAATTGAGCTGTTCAAACTTTCATTTTATTTCTTTTTCAGGTATGCAGAGTGTTTGCTCAAGACATGCGTTTCAAGTATAAGACTGTTCGAGAAGCAACATTCGAGAATCATCTATACTTGAAAGATTTCATGATTCTCTAGCACAACTTGAGCACGAAGGATGTTTTGATGGTGGATGACAGTCTAATGAAGAATTTTATCAATCATCCTTTTAATGCTATCATCCTCCATCTTTTTCTCTTTTCACTACAGATAGTGATAGAGAGAGTTATTTAGAAACCACTTTGTTACCTTGGTTTTTTCATTGGGGATATAGTCTAGAGGAGCAGAGTAGATTTTCTCAAGTTTTTGCTCAAGATTCTTTTCTGGTCCTAAGAGAGTATCGGAAGAAGATTACCATGGAGGAGGTCAATCTCGTATGAAGATCAGTTCCACATTTCATACATCTTCTCAAGCGAGACTGAGAAAGATTTCTCAATTTTTCATAGCATAGACTAAGACATACACATTGTGACACTTTGATATATTAAGAATGAAGTTTTGATACACATTGTGACACTTGTATATATTGAGGGCGAAGTTTTGAGTACACTTTTTATTATTATCATGAGTACAAAAGTTTCATGAATCATATCAAATGGATTATCTGAACAAAACTCCATCGACTCGTCTATTCATCTCTAAACAAGTACTCATTACTCTAGTTCTCTGAACTATCCCACTACGGTTGATGTCATTTTATATTTCACGCACCTACCGCCTTGTTGCGTCAGCGGAAGCTCTTACTCAATAGATCATGAAACTAACAACACTAACCTGCAAATCAAAATCACAAGTTAGCGTCCATGCACCACTTACTTTTGTCTCGTTTGGTCTAGACCAGAGCTAAACCCTCTCCTTAACTCTCAAGTTCAACCTTCCCTAAGTCTCGACCTAGACTCGGCTATATCGGTCCTAAAACATGAGCAAGTCACAACATGACTTGGGGCAGACTTATCATAAAGTCCAAGTCTTAAACAGTACCTCCAACACACCTAACCGTTCAACCACCCGTGATGTCCATCTCTGTCTAGGTTCCCGAACGGTGGTATAACCCGTTGTCTCGTTCCTTAGTCTTGTCCCAATCCTTGGATCATTCCTAGGTCTAAACGTCCAAGTCTAGACCAGAACACGCCTTGGCACTGACCCAACCATCACCTCATGCCCTTAGAATCCGCCCACCGAACCTTGAGATCTAATGATGTAGAAAAGATCGACACTTCGAGGACACTCCAAGAAGAGAGAGCGAGTAGACCAGGAAGTAAAATAGGAATGAGATAGGAGAGGCTTTGTCTCTCCATGTATATATAGTGAAGGGTGAGTATAAGAAAAACCTTAATGGTGAGTTAGCCCTCTAACTCACTGTAGCTATCCTAACCACTCCGACTAATGTTAGCCATCGATCTATTAGAGCTTGGGACTATATCAACACTCCTCTTCAAGCTCAACTCTACATCCTGTACTCTTAGACAACGTCTGAAAGCATCAAATTTATCTTTAAGCAATGCCTTAGTGAAAATATCGACAACCTCATCTCCTGTGCTCACATAACTGAGCTCAATCTCTCCTACAAGGACCTTTTCCCTAATGAAATGATAGTGCACCTCAATGTGCTTCATCCTAGCATAAAAAAACAAGATTACTAGCTAACTTCATGTTGCTAATGTTGTCTGTATATATAACAACAAGATCTGTACACTCCACACCAATATCAAATAGCAGACATCGAAGTCAAATTGATTCGTATGTTGCGTTCGTTGCTCCACGATATTCTGCTTCTGTGGATGACATAGCAACCGTAGGTTACTTCTTAGAAGTCCAGCTTATAGAGCGCTTCCAAGTCCAAAAGCGTCACCTGACGTGAATCTGCTGTCGGCACTTCTTACCCAATCAGCATCAGTGTAACCATGTAACAACAACGGTCCACAGTATCGATAGTGAAGTCCGTACTGCATCAAGAACTTCACGTAGCAGAGGATCCGCTTGATAGCCTCCAAATGTGATCTCCGTGATGACTGCATGAATTGATTGATCAGATTGACGACATTGCTCAAGTCTGGTCTGGTGATCGTCAGATAGATAAGACTCCCAACCATCTATTTATACATGCGTGGATCATCAAGTAACTCATCATCCTCTGCTCTTAGCTTTACCCCTTGCTCTAATGACATAGCAATGGGTTTGCAATCAAGCATACCAAATCTCTCAAGCATATTGAGAGTATACTATCGCTGTACAAGCCAAACATCCTTCTCATCTCTAATGAACTCCACATCAAGGAAGTACTTGAGTTCTCTTACGTCCATCATATCGAATGCGGATTTCAAGTGATCCTTGATCTGAGAAATAAGCTCCTCATAGTTACCGATAATGATCAAGTCATCAACATAGATGGTGATCACAACAATCCGGTCTCGTATTCTTAATGAATACAAGGTAGAGTCTGAACTACGAAGATGGAAACCAAGAGATTGCAAATGGAAATTGATCTTTGCATACCATGCTCTTGGTGCCTGTTTGAGACCATAGAGGGCCTTCTGTGACTTACATACACGAAAAGAGAACTTACGATCCTCATAACCTGGAGGTTGCTGTATGTAGACCTCCTCCTCAAGATAGTCACTGAGAAAGACGTTCTTGAAGTCTGGTGCATCTTCTAACCTTTTTGAGTTGCAACTGCAACTGCGGTTCGAATAGTCACCATCTTCGCAACTAGAGCAAAGGTCTCCTCAAAATCTACTCCATGTTGCTATACGTAGCCTTTGGCTACCAATATGATCTTATACCGACACACGGTACTATCCGAGTTGCGCTTGATCTTGAAGATCCACCTGCAACCAATCACTTTCTTATCCTCAGGTAAGTCCACCAACTCCCAAGTCTGTTGATGATGAAGGGTAGCAAGTTCAGCTTTCATAGCACTTACCCATTGAGCTTTGTGCATCGCCTCCTCAAGGCTATGTTACGTTGTCGGAGTGTGATCCGTCTATCTAGGAAAGCGCCGGGCTTCTGACTGTGGTTGTTTACTCAAGAGGTTGGCTTTCAGGTCACAACAGGGGCCATAAACACTCACACAGTTGTGTAGGATCCTCTAATATGCTCAAAAGGTGAAATTTAGGTTTAACTAGTAGTAATAGGTTTAAGCGGTGAACTTTGACACACAAAGAGAGGAAAACTATGAAGGTGTAGACTTCAGAACTTCTCCTACATGCAAATGAGGTCCTACTGGATACACATATGAAGTTTCAGCTTGAGATCAGTTCAGAGCACCGAGATATGGGTAGAAATTTTCTGAACAGATAAATTACGGCAATTTCTGGTACCCAGATAGCTATTTCGACCTATAACAGGAAATTGGCTCGATCAACTTCGAAGTTTTTTACAGGATTTGCAGTTCACAGCTTGCTGAACACTCCTGTGAAATTGGGACTCCTGATTGTTTGTAGAACTCCAGATCTCCTTCTCTAAAGTCGCTGCTCTAGATTAAGAGCTTTTCAGACCCCCTCTGCTTCAGTGGCCGCCTTGAATTACTCAATCACTCAAATGATCCGAAACTTTTTGGACAGTCGTAGCCCTCCTGACAGTGAACGCAACCACGAGTTTTGAAGTGATTTCCTCAATTCTGCTGCAATTGGCACCAAAAACCCCAAAATCAACAAAAGTGATGCAGTTTTGGCACAATCCGAACTTCAATTGGACATAACTCCTTGTTTATTGATCCAAATCGAGCAAAAATTTCACTGACAGTGCTTGCCACGACAAGCTCTCTCTTCCTATGTTCTCTGATTTTGAAGATACCTCACCAAATGCTCGAACTCCACTCTAGAGCTCTGTTTCTAAACTTAGAGTTTTACAAAAGACAAAAATGGACCAATGGGAGTTCATAGCTCCACTTGACTGTCCTTTTGTGCCTTAAACTACCTGGTTACTTTTCTACACTCATAGGCTACCACGTCAAGCCCCCTAGAGTGCCAGCGTAAAACTTAAATTACCTAAAATGACACGTAGTCTCGAAAAATAACTTAAATCAGCTAGAAAGCGTGCATGGGCGACAAGTAAGTACAACCCATGAGCTCAAACCCCTATCAGCATGGAAACCCTAAGTTATGTACACTGAACGTCATAGACAAGTAAGAAGTCACTTGCAGAAGCGCACAAATGCTTGAACAAGATAACTAACATACTATCAGCCTACTAGGACTCAAAATAGTGTTAACACCGCATGCAAAGGTGTCAAACATATATATAAAGGACTAGAAGTAATATGAGCTAACTTCTAGAACTACTAAACCTAAGCGTTGGAGTAGAAGTCAAGCATGTAGCCGCCAAGTAGCGCGACATCCACCCCCTCTGAACCTACACATCCTCCGGTATGTGCCAGATCTTGATCAAGACTCTTCAGCTTCAGCTTCAAATTCATCTTCAACCTCCATTGAGTCTTCAGCTTCATCCTCAATAAGCTCTGCAATGTTCTGGTCCTCCGCTCTCCTTCTAAAGAGCTTGATTCTCTTCCCTGCGACTGGTATCTTGAGCACTGCACCATCTAACTCTCTCAAAGAGTATGTGGCATTATCATAAACTTCTAACACCACATAAGGTCCGAACCAGCTCTTGGAAAACTTTCTGATAGCGCTATGTTGATTATCAAGACTACTATCATAGACTAACACCCAATCACCTTCCTTAATTGGTTTGGGTCGTAATCTATGCGTTCTATCAAATATGTCTTTGTTTCTCTCTCTAGCAGTCTTTAACCTTTCCACAACTTTGGCAACATCCTCATGTCTTCGTTCTAACTGCTGGATCCTTAATGCAAGAAGATCCTCCGTACTTCTACCATCTTCTCATAGCAAAACATTCCAAGTAGGCACAACCTCTTCAATCGACATCACATGTTTTTGTCCTAGTATCAACTCTGCTGGCATGTAACCTGTAACGGTACTATGAGTTGTACGATCTGCCCACAAAGCAAATGGTAGCAGTCTAGGCCATTCACGGATCTTACCCTTGCAAGCTTTTACCAAAGCTTTGATGATTGACGGATGACCTCTTTCGCTCTTGCCATTCCCTTCAGGATTGTAAGCAGTAGTTAACGCCAACTTGATTCCCAATCGCTTGAAGAACTCAACTGCTTCTTGTGCATCCAGCTCACCCCTATCTGCAGTGATCTTTCCCACACACCCATATCTACAAATAACATCTTCAAGTAGAAAGCGACAGACACTAGCAGTGGTCTTCGTCTTCAGGGCACGACCTTCAACTTGGTTAGATAGATCTTCTCTAGCCAAGACTAAATACCTCATTTGTCCAAGCCCAAACGGCATAGTTACCAGATCCACTACCCATTTGTAATGAATGGCTAAAGGATAAATAGGATGCAATCCATCACGATGGTGTACATTGGAGTACATCTGGCAGGGTATACAGGATGAAACAAACTGTACTACATCCTTATACATACCCTTCCACTAATACTTCTCCTTCATCTTGGCAAATGTAACCCAAACTCCTCTATGACCGGTCCATAGACTCTCATGGAACTCCTTGATCAGTTTCTGCTGCAATCCAGGTCACATACCACTCGTTGTGATACACCTCCTTGTAGCTTAGGGCACTTCCATAGATGTCTTCCATATAAAAAGTATCCATAAGCTGTTCTACGGATCCTCTTGAAATCTACATCAGACCAGCCTTCTTGCCTTTCCAGTGAACTCAAATAGCGCCCAAGATCCAACCACTCGTCATCATACACAGTTTCTTCAAAAAACTCCAACGAGGCTGCAAAACAGCTTCTATCTCTTCTAGCAAGAGCACTAGAATAGAACTCTGTTCCCACATCCTCCTGATCATCTATCATTTCTTTCTCATCGTAATACCTAGCTCTTGATAACATATCTGCCACAGGATTGTCCTTCCCTACAATATGTCTAAACTCTGGGTTCAAGGACTTGATATATGCTATCCACCTCAACATAGCAATATCTGGAGTTGTACAGCTAGTGATCATTCCCAAGAGAGGTAAACAATCTGTCTCCACAACCACAGGTGCTCCTATCAAGTATTCCTTATCACTCTTCATCGTAGTAACTACTCCCCATAGCTCTCTCTTGACCTGAGGGTAGTCTCTCTGCCGTGAACTTAACACCTTAGCTCCAAAACGCACCACATATCTATTTCCATCCTCATCGTCTTGTCCTACAGCCCATCCAATGTCAATAAGACTAGTGTCAACAGTAAGGATAACAGATCTGCCCAACTCATATGTTACCTTCCGTAGAGTTGGTGGTGAAGCCAAAAGATCCTTCAACTTCCTCATAGACTCGCTTTGCTCCTCTTGCCACAGAAATCTTTGCCCCTTCCTCAGCAGCTTGTACAACGGATCTGCTACATGTGCAAAGTGTGGAATCCATATATGATAAAACACACATGCACCTAGAAACCTTCTCACCTCAGTAACTGACCCACAAGTCTCCTTCATCCTTCGAATGACATCAACCTTGTTTGGACAAGGCTTCCGACCATAAGATCCAGATAGGTGCCCCACAATCAACACCTCCTGTTCTCCAAACACAAACTTTGCTCCTGATAAAGTCAAATGAACCTCCTCCAGTCGACTCAGTATCTTATCACAGTCAGCTATATGATCTGCAACAAACTTACGGCACCCCCTCTGATCCATTACCTCATTCTTCTCCTCCTCAACACACCCTTTGATCGGCACATCATCAAGGAATGACATAGTTTTTTCAGGAATGAAGTCCCTCAAAACTTTGTTCATGTCATTCATCATATGTGCTACAGAATTGGTAGCACCTTGTGGAAATGTGCACATCCTTAGTAACCCCAAAGGTGTCTTCATTGTAGTCAAGTCTCTACTCTCAGAGGATAATTGAAACTGATCATACCCTGAATATAAGTCACCCATTGAATAGATAACACGACCAGCAAAAGCCTCTGCAAACTCGTCTACAATAGGTCCTATACCCATATTCTTGATAGTTACCTTGTTAACTGGTTGCATATCTTGAATGAATCTCAAAGCTCCACTCTTCTTCGGAACAGTAAACCATCTGCTAGAGTAAGGAGCTATAGATGGTTCTAAGATACCCATCCTAATCCTCTCATTGAGCAAGTCTATCAGCTTTGGTAGATGAGCTCTAGATACAGGGATAGGACGTAGATTCCAAGGCACATGCGGTATGGTAAAGATTACCATAGGTGCAACTACACTTGGATCTACACATCCTACTTCATGTGACTCAAACGCAAACGCCTTACCATGCCTAGATAGCATCTCCCTGAACCTCTTCTTCTCTTGCTCAGTAAGAAACCCATCACCTCCAATTCTCAGCTCCTTCAGTGTTGTTTCTGTGAACTGGTGCCCAATTCTTCTCGGTCCTCTGAGCGTCGGTTCTCGTGCAGCTTGCTCCATCTTCTGATTGTAATCGAGTGGTAAAGGCAAAGCCACTGGTTTGACTTTCTTTGCCACAGACTTGTAGTTGGTCTCCACATACACCTCTTGCCGATCTATAAACTTATCAATTACATCATAAAGCTCTTTGGAGCTCACTCTCACCACTCTATCTACACCATCTATAGAACTTTCTACTATAGATTTCAACTCCCCTATAGTATCCACCAAATACTGTTCTTCAAACACCCCAGATATGTATTCATCTCTTGCTAACTCTCCACTATCCCACAAAGACTGCTGTATATACTTCACATGTTGCCTCTCAAACCTCTTCAGATTCTCAACCTTCCTATAACACATTGATCCACATGACGTCAATCCTAAGAAGCTAGTGGATAAAGCTTCCTGCTGTACTGGATCAGGCGAGAATCCTATCTCTACTGTACCGTTGAACTCTCGCTCTTCAATGGTACTCTGCCAAAACCCCTAGATTCTCTAAACTCTTGAATAATCTTAGGTAGTGGACGGTCTCTCAAGCTATCGCGATTTCTCTCATGTTCTGCAACAACGGTCAAAAACTGAGCAGCTCGTTTGTCATCTCTACTACGTATCCTAGCATAGGCTGAACCATCATCCATAGCTCGTGTCTCCATTCTAACAGTAGTAATGTAAGGCTGCCCTAGAATGATAAGGTACGTTGACATGTCTTGCACAAAGAAATTCTGAACATCGCTGATGTCACCCACAGTTACCTTGATGTTGGGACAAGCACCATAGAGTTCTCCCCTCTGGTTGTTGGCAGCACGGATAAGCCATCCGTGGTCGGTGTCTATGGGCCACCTTCCACGCTTGTACAGCTCCTTAGACATCAGATTAATCTCTGAGCCGTGATCAATCAACGC
The DNA here is from genome assembly GCA_036924285.1 of Asterella californica. Lineage (NCBI taxonomy): Eukaryota > Viridiplantae > Streptophyta > Marchantiopsida > Marchantiales > Aytoniaceae > Asterella > Asterella californica. The sequence continues at coordinate 19,941,966 of JAYKYS010000006.1, read as the reverse complement.
CACCACAGATTCCTCTAGATCTCCCAGCTTCACTAAGGTCTCTGTGGTTGCTCTTGCCCGGTGGTTGTGAGAGTAATGGCTCTTCTGCGATGCTTCCACCTCACCTTCAAACCTCACGTGGTGATAGGATCTCCCCTCTGATACTTGAGAGCAGTAACCAGCAATCTCATCTTCCTCATCATCCGACAGTTTGGTCCCTAGAGCGTTAAGCGTAGCTGCTTCACCCAAAATCTGACGTTTCCTCTTGATGATATCTATGATAACCTCATGGAACTCACGCTTTGCAATCCCAAGAATCTCACCCAAGGTAAACTCAACCTTCCCATTCAAGATACGATTCTCTAACACCTGCTTCAAGTCTGTAGCAATTTCAATGTCTGACTGAAGTTTGTATGTAGACATCTTACCCTTCTCCTTGCTTCTCTCCTTCTCCTTTGGTGTTGTAGATGGTAGATCCTCCATAGTTTCCTCCCGAGTAGGTGTTGTCTCCTGCCTTGTCTCTGGTCTAGTCCTTTCACTCCTTGTAGCAAGTCGTTTGGCTGTAGAAGCCTCACTTGCATCCTCCATCCTGCGTTTTTCTTCTAGTACAGCTTCATGCTGACTTCTTGCAACATAAGCATGCACTGACATAGTATCCACAAGATCATCCCATCCTGTAGCCTCTCGAATTGAGTTGCCAACCCTTCGTAGCACATCCTTGTCTAGCTCTGTTCTAGCTACGGACCGCACTACATCAGACCACAACCCAGTAGTCCCTTTCTCTCTCTCCATCTCCACTTTCACTCCACAGGTAGCAGCATTCACAAGAGAAACAGCATGTGATGCTGATATCTCATTCACAAGTCTTTTCATACCACCCTTGCCAAAGTTGGTTCCCAACATCATCCCAGTCTCTCTCAGATGGATCTTACCATCTTTGAAGAAGATCAGATCCTTCCTCAATGCATCTGAAAACTCTCCACAATCTCTTCTTACATGGTCTAGGCTATCACACCATATACAACGATGAACAAAGCCTTCTCTCATCTGAGGTCTCTGCATAGCAGGCTGTACATTCTGCTCCTTCTCTTCTAACCTAGTGAGCTTAAGCTTAAGCTCCTTCATACCCTTAATCAATTCATCAAGCGGTGAGTCTTCCTCTCTAGCAATTACCAAAGTGGGCTTAGTAGGCAACTCCTTGACAGGAATTATCAGAGGTGCTGCTTCACTTACCACCACCTTGTCTCTTCTTCTCTGTCTCTTGGTCAGCAAAGAGACAGCCTCTTCGACCTCCTTCCAATCAGTCTTCAATCCTCTTTCCTCACTCTTGCCTTCCAGCAACAACTCAAGCTTCTCCTGAATAGTCACGTCCGCTGCATGTAGAAAAAGCTCGGTCTTCTCCACCTCTAGTGTAAGCTTCTCTGTCCTAGAAAGCTGAGCATACTGACGATCAAACTCCCTTAACAACTCATTTACAGACAAACCTTTGTTAGGCTTCACCACCCACTCCAAGAACGTTCTCTTGGTCACCCTCTCTGAATCTTCAGTGTAGTACTCCTCCTTCAAAGCTCGCATAAAGCTCTCCCAACTCTGTCCTTGTTGCTGCTTGAGCTCCTTCACACGCCCACGAATCTCAGGGACAACAGCAAGCTCAAAGTTCTCCACCATCTCCTTCTTAAGTACCTTGTTCACCTCCATCTCCCTAGCATAGTATCGCACATACTTGGAAATATCTGTCCCCTTGAACTGGTCCATCTGATGCACCACAGATTGCAACGCCTTGGTTGCTAATACCTCCTTCCTCTCTGTGCTCTGCTGCTGCTGCATAAACATGAAAAAAGCTTGGAACATCTTCATCGTAAGAGCATCCAACTGAACAGGTTGCTGAGCAGTAGCAGCACCTCCACTTGATGATCCTTGGTTGGCCATGATATCTAATCCTGTAACACTCTCAAGAAAACTCCCACCCTAGGCGTTTCACGTCGAGTTCATCAAAAAGAGAGTATGTCAGAGTGTGATCCGTCTACCTAGGAAAGCGCCGGGCTTCTGGCTGTGGTTGTTTACTCAAGAGGTTGGCTTTCAGGTCACAACAGGGGCCATAAACACTCACACATTTGTGTAGGATCCTCTAATATGCTCAAAAGGCGAAATTTAGGTTTAACTAGTAGTAATAGGTTTAAGCGGTGAACTTTGACACACAAAGAGAGGAAAACTATGAAGGTGTAGACTTCAGAACTTCTCCTACATGCAAATGAGGTCCTACTGGATACACATATGAAGTTTCAGCTTGAGATCAGTTCAGAGCACCGAGATATGGGTAGAAATTTTCTGAATAGATAAATTACGGCAATTTCTGGTACCCAGATAGCTATTTCGACCTATAACAGGAAATTGGCTCGATCAACTTCGAAGTTTTTTACAGGATTTGCAGTTCACAGCTTGCTGAACACTCCTGTGAAATTGGGACTCCTGATTGTTTGTAGAACTCCAGATCTCCTTCTCTAAAGTCGCTGCTCTAGATTAAGAGCTTTTCAGACCCCCTCTACTTCAGCGGCCGCCTTGAATTACTCAATCACTCAAATGATCCGAAACTTTTTGGACAGTCGTAGCCCTCCTGACAGTGAACGCAACCACGAGTTTTGAAGTGATTTCCTCAATTCTGCTGCAATTGGCACCAAAAACCCCAAAATCAACAAAAGTGATGCAGTTTTGGCACAATCCGAACTTCAATTGGACATAACTCCTTGTTTATTGATCCAAATCGAGCAAAAATTTCACTGACAGTGCTTGCCACGACAAGCTCTCTCTTCCTATGTTCTCTGATTTCGAAGATACCTCACCAAATGCTCGAACTCCACTCTAGAGCTCTGTTTCTAAACTTAGAGTTTTACAAAAGACAAAAATGGACCAATGGGAGTTCATAGCTCCACTTGACTGTCCTTTTGTGCCTTAAACTCCCTGGTAACTTTTCTACACTCATAGGCTACCACGTCAAGCCCCCTAGAGTGCCAGCGTAAAACTTAAACTACCTAAAATGACACGTAGTCTCGAAAAATAACTTAAATCAGCTAGAAAGCGTGCATGGACGACAAGTAAGTACAACCCATGAGCTCAAACCCTTATCAGCATGGAAACCCTAAGTTATGTACACTGAACGTCATAGACAAGTAAGAAGTCATTTGCACAAGCGCACAAATGCTTGAACAAGATAACTAACATACTATCAGCCTACTAGGACTCAAAATAGTGTTAACACCGCATGCAAAGGTGTCAAACATATACATAAAGGACTAGAAGTAATATGAGCTAACTTCTAGAACTACTAAACCTAAGCGTCGGAGTAGAAGTCAAGCATGTAGCCGTCAAGTAGCGCGACAACGTGGACTCCAGCGTTAACATCAGCTCTATGTGCAATTGATTCTGATATGAAATCAATGACTTCTCCAGATCCTCCACTCAACGTACTACTCTGAGATACTACAGTGGACTGACTCGTTGGTTCTACAGTAGGTACAAGGATGGCTACGACAGGTGCAGGAGCAAACCAAGACTGTAGCTCATCAAAGACAACATCTCTACTGATATAAAATTGCTTGGATAAAGGATTGTAACATCTATATCTTTTCGTATCAGAAGCATAGCCAAGGAAGATACATCGATCTACTTTCGGATCTAGTTTCTTATGTCTTTCATCAAATATACGCACATAACAGATACATCCGTAAATTTTAACAAGAAAGAATAACCAGACTTACTGCATGTGAAGACCTCCATCGGTATCGGGTCGGATTGTGCGTGAAGGATGTCCAGGAATACGCAAGGTTCCTGGCTGTGGAGATGTTGTGTGCTGAAACAGAGACAAGATAGAGAAAAACAACCACGAAAACGAACGCTACGATATATACACTCCAAATGTATGTACACTGCCGGTTCTTTCTCCTAAGAGCACAAAACTGAGAACTAGATCAGAGCAGTCTGTAACTTGCTTCAAAAGCCCCTGAAACAGCCCTTTAATCACAACCCTGACCCAAAACCGCCGAAGCATAACTCAAAGCAAGAGAAACTTCTCTTTGCTAACAAACAGAGCCACAGCAGTATCACGCGATCCAAACCCAAATCCAAACCACATCCATGTATAAGCTCTTAGCTAAAGCTAGCTACCACAAGCTGTATACAGCCAACCAGAACTCTAACGAACTCAAAAGAGCAAAACCCCTAGCGAAGAAATCAAAAAAGGTCTATCTGTGGACTTCCTCCTTTCGCTGAATGGACTTCATATGTCGATAGGATCTCCTCCGCTGACTCCGTTAACCCAAGAAACTTTCAGATCCGACTCCCAACAGCCGAGATATCGTCTATTTTCGGTCGCAGATGACCGAATCTTCAAAAATTCCTCCCTGCGGCTTAAAACCGCACACACCGCACAAACGGATCGTCTAAACTGATATCCGTCTTCCCTGGCAGATAGATCTAGCTACCCTGAACCCAACAAGACTCCAAACAAGTCGTTTGGAGTTCTCCTTGCAAAACCACGCAAGAAATTTGGTCGCAGGTTGCAAAACTGGCGTAAATCAGCTCCCTACGACTCAAACTTGCTCACCACACCCAAATCAACAATCCATTCACGTACAGTCTTCTCCTATGCGTACATGAGGACTCCCTGATCGCGTAGGCACCAAGAACGAAGAGCTTTGCTCACCGATCGCGAAGAACAATCCAATCTCAAGTCGCAAGCGATGAAAAAATTGACGCAAGCGATGAAAAAATTGACGCAAGCGCTTCCTTGCGAGCCAATTTCACTCAGAATTCCCAACCGCCCGATGAAACTTCGTAACGTCTTCAATTTCCTGAAGAACTCGTTGTTCTGATCCCGATGGATCCAAGGACAGCAAGTTTGGACTCCGGAACGGCCCGAACGGTCTAACTCTCTTTCACAAATAACTGAAAACTTCAAATCTGCTTCCTGCGTCTCAATTTCTCCCAGAACACAACCCTCGACCCGTCTCTTCTCAAACCGACTTAACCTGTGCGTAGCCTGCACAGATCTGAACCCGATGACACCTTGCGCGCATGTATTGGACTTCCCAATTCTCCAAAACGTCCATCGACAGATCGCAAGAACAAGCAAGTCTCTTAAGCAGCCCCCTTGCAACAATCTCTGTACGTACGAAGTTCTCACAATAATAATGAAGCAGGCCCCTTGCGTCTTTGATATAACGCCTGAAGCCTCAAATACCCAGTGAGCAAGTAAACTAGGGCCTAGCTTGATTTTATCTTCTTTCGAGTCACATAACTTCTTCACTAGATGTCCAAACGAAATAAACAAGATGCCCATGGAAAGCTGACAACGAGCTCTACCCATCTATGTGATGAAAGTGAAGATCCGAAGTTGTGCCAAAAACCCGTAAGCTGGAGCTTAGCTTGTTTTCTCCATCTTTCGAGTCTTGTAACGTTTCCACTAGGTGTCCAAACGAAGTAGATAAAGTGCCTATGGAAAGCTGACAAGGAGCTCTATCCACTGATGCGATAAAAGCGAAGATCTGAAGTTGTGCCAAAATTCCGTAAGCTGAGGCCTAGCTTGTTTTCTCCATCTTTCGAGTCCTGTGACTTCTCCACTAGGCGTCCAAACGAAGTAGATGAAGTGCATACGGAAAGCTGACAAGGAGCTCTACCCATCTATGCGATGAAAATGGAGATCCGAAATGATGCCAAAAATCTGTAAGCTAAGGCCTAGCTTATCTTTCTCATGAGTGTCTTTGGAGCGACAAGCATCGAAGTCTAAATTTCAGATAGGAGACGGTCCACGACACGACATCGGTGTCTGGCTGTGGACTGCCGCTGTATGCGTCTCATCAAATACACCGCACATGAACCAACTTCTATCCAGTAAGATCTAGGTATGGTCTTCTCATTCAACATCGCACGAGCAACTTCTGTTATGTGTCAATTCTTGCGCTCCGCAATCTCGTTCTACTGCGGACTGTAACTGCAAGTCTTCGGACGTCGGATGCTATGCTCACGCAGATATGCATCAAACTCGCAAAAAGAAACTCGTCTCTTTCATCAGGTCTCAGAAAGAACATAGATGCTCAAATTGTTTCTCTATCAACTTGCGAAACTCTAGAATGCTGACAGTACTTCGACAGAGGACTTGTTTTTCATGAAATAGATCCAAGTATAACGCAAATGATCAGCAATGAACGACACAAAGTACAGAAAAACGGTCAGACTTGATTGAGAAGCAGTCCATACATCAGTGTGAACAAGTTCGAGAAGCTTGTTCACTCTGCTACCTTATCCCTTAAAGGGTTGTCTAGCTTGCTTGCAGAACTGACATGTGGCACAGACTCCAGTGGGCTCACTGGATTCGAATTCGGGTAGATCTGTAACCAGGTCAGAACTCGGAAGGCTTTTCAGCCTCTGAAAGTTCATGTGTTCAATTTGCTTGTGCCAAATGTCAATATCGGGCACTACTGGACCACTCTGTCCATATATGGCAGCTTGTAACTTAGACGTTGTCGTGGTGGATATTACGTGAAGGATGTCCAGGAAAACGCGAGGTTCCTGACTGTGGAGATGTTGTGTGCTGAAACAGAGACAAGACAGAGAAAAACAACCACGAAAACGAACGCTGCAATATATACACTCCAAATGTATGTACACTTTCGGTTCTTTCTCCTAAGAGCACAGAACTAAAAAACAGACCAGAACGGTCTGTAACCTGCCTCAAAGCCCTTAAAAGCAACCCTTGATTCTCAACCTTGATCCAAAAATACCGATGCGTAGCTCAAAGCAAGAGAAACTTCTCTTTGCTAACAAGCAGAGCCACAACAGTATCACACGATCCAAACCCAAGTCCAAACGACATCCATGTACAAGTTCTTAGCTAAAGCTAGCTATCACAAGCTGTATATAGCCAACCAGAACTCTAACGAACTCAAAAGAGCAAAACCCGTAGCAAAGAAACCGAAAAAGATCTATCTATGAACTTTCTCCTTTCGCCGAACGGACTTCAGATGTCGATAGGGTCTCCTCCGCTGACTCCGTTAATCCAAGAAACCTTCAGATCTGACTTCCAACAGCCGAGATATCACCGATTTTTGGTCGTAGGTGACCGAACCTTCAAAAATTCCTCCTTGCGGTTTAAAACCGCACACACCGCACAAACGGATCGTCTAAACTGATATCCGTCTTCCCTGGCAGATAGATCTAGCTACCCTGAACCCAACAAGACTCCAAACAAGTCGTTTGGAGTTCCCTTTGCAAAACCACGCAAGAAATTTGGTCGCAATTTGTAAAAAACTGACCTAAATCAGCTCCCTGCGACTCAAACTAGCTCATCACACCCAAATCAACAATCCAATTCACGTACAGTCTTCTCCTATGCGTACATGAGGACTCCCTGATTGCGTAGGCACAAAGAACGAAGAGCTTGGCTCACTGATCGCGAAGTACAATCCAATCTCAAGTCGCAGGCGATGAAAAACCTGACGCAAGCGCTTCCCTGCGAGCCAACTTCACTCAGAACTCCCAAACCGCCCGATGAAAACTCGTATCGTCTTCAATTTCCTGAAGAACTCGTTGTTTTGATCCCGATGGATCCAAGGACAGCAAGTTTGGACTCCGGAACGGCCTGAACGGTCCAACTCTCCTTCACAGGTAACTGAAAACCTCAAATCTGCTTCATGCGTCTCAATTTCTCTTAGTACGCACTCTCCGATCCGTCTCTTCCAAAACCGTTTCAACCAGTGCGTAGCATGCACAGATCTGAACCCAACGACGCCTTGCGCGTTTACATTGGACTCCTAAATCTCCCGAACCGTCCGTTGAGAGGTCGCAGGCGTAAGCTAGCCCTCTAAGCTGCCCCCTTGTTACAGTCCCTGTACGTACAGTTCTCTCCTGAATTATAAGAAGCAGACCCTTTGCGTCTTTGATATAACGCCTGAAGCTTCAAATACCCAGTCAGCAAATAACTAGGGACCTAGCTTGATTTTGCTTTCTTTCGAATCGCATAACTTCTTCTCTGGATGTCCAAACGAAGTAAACAAGATGCCTATGGAAAGCTGACAATGAGTTCTATCCATCTATGCGATAAAAGTGAAGATCCGAAGTTGTGCCAAAAGCTCATAAGCTGAGGTCTAGCTTGTTTTCTCCATCTTTCCAGTCCTGTAACTTCTCCACTAGGCGTCCAAACGAAGTAGACAAAGTGCTTATGGAATGTTGACAAGGAGCTCTATCCACTGATGTGATGAAAGCGAAGATCCGAAATGATGCCAAAAGTCTGTAAGCTGGGACCTAGCTTGTCTTCTCATGAGTGACTTTGGAGCGACAACCATCGAAGTTTGAATTTCAAGTAAAAACCGGTCCACGACACGACAACGTAGAGGCATCTAGTTTAAACAACCTATCACTCTTGCTACCTCGAGCTATGACAATACTATTAGAATCTTCAATAAAGCATCCATCTTTACTGAAGCGCACTTGCAGACCCTGCTCTATCAACTGTCCTACAGATAGCAGATTTCTAGTCAATGTGGGTACATGTAAGACATTCCGTATACCAATAAACATTGAAGCAAGAATGTCAAGTGAAATGTTACCTTTGTGCTGGATCTTGTGCTTGGTGTCATCTCTTGTCACCATAAACTAAGGAGTCTTCACATGCTCGAGTGAAATGAACCACTCCCGATGGAGTGTCATGTGACTGGTGACGCCAGAGTCGCTCACCTAGTCAGTCTGTGGCTCGAAAGCTGCATAACTCTGATGCGTTGTAATCAGCAACTGCTTTGAATAGACTTGCTCAGTGAATGCATAGCCTTGCTGGTTGCTGTTACCTTGCTGAGGGTTGTTGTCGTATTGTCTTTGATTGTTCTGTCGCTTGTAGCATTGTTCTGTCGCTTGTAGCATTGATTCGCATTGTGGCCTTGCTTCTTGCAGTAGTTGCAGGAACCAAGCGCATGTTGTCGCGCTACTTGGCGGCTACATGTTATATTTCTACTCCGACGCTTGAGTTTAGTAGTTCTAGAAGTTAGCTTATATTACTTCTAGTCGTTTATGTATATGTTTGACACCTTTGCATACGGTGTTAACACTATTTTGAGTCTTAGTAGGTTGATTACCATGTTGATAGGGCTTAAGCTCATGGGTTGTATTTGCGTGTTGCCCATGCACGCTTTCTAGCTGATTTAAGTTAATTTTCGGGGCTGCGTGTCGTTTTAAGTAATTTAAGTTTTACGCTGGCACTCTAGGGGGCTTGACGTGGTAGCCTATGAGTAAAACTAAGTTGCCACGTGGATTAGGGCACTAAAGAACAACCAAGTGGAGCTATGAACTCCCATCGGTCTGTTTTTGTCTTTAGTTTAACTCTAAATTTAGAAACAGAGCTCTAGAGTGGAGTTCGAGCATTTGGTGGGGGATCTTCGAAATCTGAGAGCACAGGGAGAGAGGTCTCGTCATGCCAAGCACTTCCAGTGAAAATTTCGATCGATTTGAGTCAATAAAGACGGAGTTATGAGCAATTGAAGTTCGGATTGTGCTAGAATTGAATCATTTTGGTTAGATTTAGGGTTTTCAGTGTCACTCGCAGCAGATTTGAGGAAATTGCTTCAAAACTTCGAGGTTGTGTTCTCCGCCAGCAGGGCTACGATTTCACAAAAAGTTTCATATCGATTGAGCAACTGAGTAATTCAGGGCGGCCGCTGAAGCTGAGGGGGTCTGAAAAGCTCTTAATCTAGAGCAGCGACTTCAGAGGAGGAGATCTACAGTTCTGTGTACATTCAGGAGTCCCAACTTCACATGGATGTTTAGCACCCTGTAGACTGCAAATCCTGTAAGAAACTTCGAAATTGATCGAGCCAAACTCCTGTTATAGGTTGAAATAGCCAGCTAGGTACCAGAAATTGCCGTAGTTTTCTTGCTCAAAACTTTTCTGTTCATATCTCCGTGTCAGAATTTGATCTCAGGCTGAAATTTCGTCTGTGAGTTCAGTAGTATCTCATTTGCATGTAGGGGAAGTTTAGAGGTCTAAACCTTCATAGTTTTCCTCTCCGTCAGTGTCAAAGTTCACCGCCGAATCCTATTACTGCCAGCTAGACCTGAATTTCGCCTTCTGGGTATATTATTAGATCTTACACATCTGTGTGAGTGTTTATAGCCCTATTGTGACCTGAAAGCCAACCTCTTGAGTGAACAACCACAGCCAGAAGCCCGGCGCTTTCCTAGGTAGACGGATTACACTCCGACAACGTCTCTAGTTGTTGAAAGACCATAATGTTGCTAGTTCTGTTGCTGTGAATGCGGTTGCTGTCCGCGATACCATCCACGTCTAGTACTTTTTCCATGACTCCTACCTAGAAATCCTCTTGAACCTGCAAAATAGACAGATTCTTGCTGACCCGTTGAAGTAGAACTTCCCAGTAAGTGCACCTCTTCTCCTAACATCATAAGTACAAGTTCATCAAAACGCGAAAGCGATTCTCTGGTTGAAATTGACATTATGAACTGTTTATACTCTACAAGTAGTCCTTACAATGTGGCACAGATCAAGATGATCAATCTCGACTTTGACAGAAGATAATTGATCTACGAGCTGCTTGACATGGTTCACATAGTCGCTGATGCACATCGATCTCTTCTTCACAGTGTTGAACTGCTGCAGTAATTGCAGCTTCCACGTCTCTGTTCTTGATTGAAACAGACGCGCGAGTGCATCCAAGCTTTCTTAGGTGTATCGCAATCTTGAATGTAACTGATCATGGATGCTGAAATTGTCAACACGATGTAGTGAATCGCATGATACGATCGCTTCTTCTACTCCTTGAATTTCGGATCAGAAACGGATACATCAGACGCTTTCTCCTCCTCAGTGATAAGATCTCTGTACTTCCACACTTTGTAGTTGTTCTTGTTGAGTTTCTCTCCTGTGATCAAAGACACGGACTCCGCCATAGCTGCAATGTAGAAATTGCATTGTTCTGTACGCGGAAAACCTCATAGAACCTCCATGAAACTCGTCTGCTCACGCCTCACGATCAAGAGTTGTCACAAGCCACAACAAGACAACTCCGCGAACTCCTCCTGCGAGAAAGAAGAAAGAACATGTCAGTGAATTGTAAGTGTACAAAACAAGACGAAAACGTCGAGAGAACACACCAAGAAAGGTCAAAATTGGACCAAATGAGGTAAAAAATGAGCTCGTGATACCTTGAAATTCCACAAATTTTTCAATTTTTCAATTTCTTATCCTTATCGGACCAGTATTTCTTTTGGACTCAAGTCCTAAAAGTTTCATTTTGGTCAAAAAAGATCCAATTGAAAATCTGCCGCTGGAAACCTCCAAATCGGCTAAAACTTGACGGAGTACACATTCGCACCTTCTGAACAAGACAGTCCTTATGAGGCTGGTTGACAGATATCAGTGAGACAAAATCATGTAGACCTCGGAAATCACGTTCTAAGTTTCTGATGGCGAAAGAAATGATTTCGTCTCACGCGAACGCATTAGCAAGAGAGTGCTCGACATCAGGCACAACTTCAGGTGCTCTCTCATGTACTTCTCCATGCACAAACTCCATCTTGCTCATCAACAAAGGACACATGTTCTCTACTGCTCTAATATCATGTAGAAAAGATCGACATTTCGAGGACACTCCAAGAAGAGAGAGCGAGCAGACAAGAAAATAAAATAGGAATGAGATAGGAGAGGTTTTGCCTCTCCATGTTTATATAGTGAAAGATGAGTACAAAGGAAACCCTAATAATGGGTTAGCCCTCTGACTAACTATAGCTACCCTAACCACTCTAGCTAATGTTGGTCGTCGATCTACTAGAGCTTGGGACTATATCAACATATTACTCGTCCTGACCCACCCAAGCATCGAGCCCTCTTCATTTATACTTATGGACATCGACGATCCCGCCCTCCTCTTTGGTCCTTGAAAATTATACCACAACCTGATCACGAGATCAGTCATAATTCTCAGCTCCAAGGTCAATTTGAGGAGTTCAACATATCAATGAGAAGCTCTCACCAAGACCTTTCCAATGATACCTCACTCGCCTTGAGATCTTACGTAGAGCTACGTCCACGACCCAAAACGTCGCTGGAGCTCCAACACTTGAGATTTTCTGAGGAACCGTGATCCAACGCCAAACTTGGACCTTGTGGTTTTGACCAGGGTCCGGACCACGGTCCATCTGCAGTAGACCCACATCTCGATCTCGTGTCTCGGACCAACGTCTCGAAGTTATGTTTCTTTTGTTTCCAGACTTGTCCCCTTACGTCAACGTTCGTCTAGATCGTCTTGGGGTAGGCCTTTATGTCCTAACCTAATGTTCCAACCTTGGTTCAAAGAATCACTTAATATTCATCTTTCGACTTCTCGATCAAGCCGTTAAGTCATAATCGTAACATTCATAACCTAACGCAAGTCCACTAAGGTTCTGTTGTTCACGTCTACGTCCGATCTTGAGACTGACGGTCACGACATTCACCTCCCACTTTGGAAGTTGATGCCCTCATCAACTATGATCCTTAAGTTAACGTCAAGTTCAAAATGGGTAGCCAACCCCTTGGCACCAGAATTGCGTTCTGGTAGCTAACCCGCAATTTCTTTCTTGGCTTGAGTCTTAGGTTATCCTTAGAACACTTAGAAAATTCCAACTAGTCTCGAGAAAGTCTAACCTTTTTGGCCATCCCTAAACAAAACTAGTTGACAATTTCTAAACATTCTACTTAAGACTCTAACTTGCTAACTTAGAAATATTCACACCTACTTACGGGGTCTCTTAAAGCTCACTTTCTGGTCGCAATCTGATTTGACTTAGACGCGCGATTAAGTTTATCTTGCCGTTAGAAAACCGCAATGCAAGATCATCCCAAGCCCCAAGACAAGTATAAAATTTCATACTTGTTTTGCCAACGCTATGCCAAACCTAAGTCTTGAGTTAGATGCTTATCCAAACCAGCTCGCTTCTTTGGAGTGCGCATTGAAACCTCCTCTTGACAACATCTTAGGCATCCGATCAGAACTAGTCATAGTCATGCACTACCAATATACTTAGACAATTTTCAAGAAATAAATTCTTTATTTTCGCAAAATACAAATCAAAGCTACAAAGTCCGTCGGTCCAAATCGTCTCAAGTTGCTACTCCTATGGTTCGTCGTTCTTTTTACTCCTCGCTGGAAAGAAATGTCATCGTCTTGCTAATGCCTTTGTTGTCCTTGTCTTTGTTTGAAGAGGTCCAATACTTCACGTGCATGTTCTAGATCTTCCTCTGGTACCCAAGTTGCTTCCTTCAAATGTTATCCACGCCATTTGACCAAGTACTCCGTTCGGTTAGATTTACACCACGATCGTAAAATGATCTCCACCTCGTATTCTACTTCATCTTACACGACATCAGATTGAGACCTGAGAACCTGCTTACGCTCCGGTCGCAAATCATTCTTGAAGTATTTCTTTAATAAAGAAACATGGAAGGTCAGATGCAACTGTCACTCAAGAGGAGGTATAGACATCTTCGTGCAGATTCTTGACAATGACAAAAGGTCCCGCAAACTTTGATGAAACTTCATCGATATTCCTTCCGGAAGGATGAAGTTCTTCGTACTGAACCATACTTCTTTGCCCACTTGAAACTTCACTTGCCGTCGATGCTTGTTGCTTCGTGTAACATTGTTGCATCTTCTCGAGGTTCTTTTTCACTAGTTCCTCGCGCCGATGCATATCTGCCACCAACTCTTCAGCTGATGTTTGCTGTGTTCTTGGTCATGCCGATGTAGAACTCCCTGCAAGAGTCAAGTCAAGAGGTCCTTCTAGCTCACATTCGTAAGCTTGCAAGAAAGACGATTCACGGGTTGCTGAATGCTTCGTGGAGTTGTAGCAATACTCAGCAAGACTAAACCACTCCGTCCAATCACACATAATTCCTCAAGTATTGATTCAGAACCGAGTTAACTCATTACGTTTGGTCATCCATTTCGGGATGAAAATCAGTACTAAATTTTAACTTAGTCCCCAATTTTTAGAACAAGTGTTTTCAAAAGACACTTGTGAACTTAAAGTCTCGGTCTAAAATAATACTCCGAGGTAATCCATGTGAACGTCACCAGTATCTAAGAATAACCGAGAAGTCATGAACGCTGTTGTGGTATCCAAGGTCGGGACAAACTTCGCTAGTTTGCTAAACCGGTCAACTATCACAAAGATTGCATTGTATCCGTTTGAGTCAGGTAGAGACATAATGAAGTCCATGCTGATGCTTTCTCAAGGTTTGGCTGGAATCGGCAAAGGATGAAGCACCCTAGTTTCTTCTCATAAGAAACTCGGTTCGCTTGACAAGTTACGCATGTTTTCACAAAGTGGGTGACGTCGTTTTTCATGTGGAGCCAATAAAACTTTTTAGCTATCACTGCTAAAGTGGGCTTTTCTCTTTTGTGGTCTGATAATGGCGCATCATGACATTCCTTAAGCAACTTAGTCCTAAGTTTTCCTTGTCTCACATAAATCCGACTTTGCTTGAACATGAGTAAGTCATGTCTCAACTGCATGTTCTGCAATTCACTCCTCGCTTGAGCTGTTCCAAATACTATTTCGTTTGGTTATCACCCATGTAACTTTCTCGTATTCGCCTCTCCAAGTCCGACTCCTTGTCTGACTCACAAAATCTATGTCGACGATGAAAGATATTCCTCCTTGCAACTCAAGGCACCAGGAACCACATTGTCTTTTCCCGCTTTGTGGATTAATTCCACATTCATGAGTGCTAAAATATCATGCCACCGTAGTTGCTTTGGCGTCACCCAATCTTGTGTCTCAAAGTACTTGAGCGAAATATTATCAGTATACACTTGGATTTTGTGAAGTCCCAAGTAATGCCGTCATTTCCTCAAGCAATGAACCACCGCAAATAGTTCCTTCTCGTGAGTCGATCATCGACTGTCCATCCCAAATAACTTCTTGCTTTCGTACGCTACAGGTTTTCCATCTAGCACCAACACTACGTCAGTCGGTATAGTCGCTCACGTCCGTGTGCACCTCGAATGGTTTCTCAAACTCCGGTAGCTTCAAAACTGACGCTTGTGACAAAATGGATTTGATCATTTGAAATGCATCATCCACCTCATTGGTGCAACTTACCTATGTGTCTTTTCCCGTCTAGTCCGTCAGCAGCTTCGTGATCTTTGAAAACCCTTTCACATACTTACGGTAAAACTGTGTCAATCTTAAGAATCGTCGCATCTTTTTTACTGTAGTCAGAGGCTCTCAAGTCACAATCGCATCCACCTTCTGCATATCCGTGCTGACTCTTTCTGCACTAATGACATGTCTCAAGAAGTTAATGCGTTCCAACCAAACTCACTCTTGTCAACGTTGGCAAACAGCTTATGCTCTCGCATCTTCATCAACATCACCCTTAGCTGTTCCAAGTGTGACTCCAAGGTTTTGGAGTAGATCAAGATGTCGTCGATGTAAACGTTGACAAACTCGTCCATCTCTTCACGAAAAACTGTGTTCATCAATGTAGTGAACGTTGAAGGAGCGTTGTAGAATCTAAATGGCATCACCATGAATTCAAACGATCCGTATCTGGTTTGACAAGCGGTCTTCTCAACATCTGCGTCAGCTATCCGGATCTGGTAATATCTTGACTTCAAGTGTATCCGGCTGAAGTACATTGCGTCCACTAACCTATCAAACATATCGTCTAACCTTGGCAAGGGATAATTTTTCTTCACCGTCATCTTATTGAGCGTACGATAATCTACGCAGAATCGTAACTTCCCATCCTTCTTCTTTGCAAAAAGAACTAGGATTCCGTAAGGTGACTTGCTGGTTCAAATATATCCCCGCGCTAACAGCTCATCGAGTCGCTTTTTCAACTCAAGGAGATCCACCTGATTGAGTCGGTAAGGAGCTTTGGAAGGTGGTTCTGACCTTGGCAAGATCTCAATCTCGCGATCCATCATCCGTCTTGGAGACAATTCAGTAGGTAACTCATCCGTCAAGACATCCTCAAACTCCTTAATCACTTCGCGAAGCACCATCAGAAGTTTAGTCGCGTCTCCTAATGTTTCCTCTTGTTCGTTATCCGACATCAATCTGCAACCCGCATTAAACACATGACTTCTGTTTGTCTTTGATCAAATTCATCGCAAAGTCGTCAATTTTTTGCACCTTTTAGATCAACCTCACTCCCAACTTCTGTCTTTTAACTCTGACGTTCAACCTCAAAAGTTTTCACGATCCCTACATCAAAATCCTCCAAAACCTGCAAAATAGACAGATTCTTGCTGACTCGTTGAAATAGTACTCAATAGGCGCACCTCCTCTCCTAACATCATAAGAATAAGTTCATCAAACCACAAAAGGGGTTGTTCTGGTCGAAATTGAAGTAATGAATTGCTTGTACTCATCAAACATCTCACTCTCGACTTTGACAAAGATAATTAATCTATGAGTTGTTTGACGTGGTTCACATAGTCGTTGATGTACATCAACCCCTTCTTCACAATGTTGAACTACTGCAACAATTGTAGCTTTCGTGTCTTTGTTCTTGATTGAAACAGACGCGCGAGTGCATCCTAAGCTTTCTTGGGCATATCACAATCTTGGATGTTATCGATCATCGATGCTGAAACTGTCAATGCGATGTAGTGAATCGCTTGATACGATCATTTTTTCCACTCCTTGAATTTCATGTCAGAAATGGATACATCAGACGCTTTATCCTCTTTAGTGATAAGATCCCATAGATCTTGTCCCTGCAGGAAGGTCATCATCCAGAACGTCCACACTTGGTAGTTGTTCTTGTCGAGTTTCTCTCTAGTGATCAAAGACACGGACTCCATCATAGCTACAATCGAGAAATGACATTATTCTGTACTTGAAAAACCTCGCAGAATCTCCACGGAACTCGTCCGCCCACACTTCGCGATCAAGAGTTTGTCACAAGTCACAGCAACTACAACTCCGTGCACTCCTCTCGAGCGAGAATGAAAAAAGAACTTGTCCGCGAACTGTAGGTGTACAAAACAAGACAAAAACATCAAAAGAACTAACCAAAAAAGATCTAAATTGGACCAAATGAGTTATGAAATGAACCCGTAATAACTTAAAATTTCACAAATTTTTCAAGGACCAATATTTGTTTTGGATTCAAGTCCTAAAACTTTTGTTTTGGTAAAAAAAGATCAGTTTTGAAAATCTGTCGCTGAAAAACTCCAAATCAGTTGAAACTTGGTCGAGTACACAATTCGCACCTTCTGAACGAGACAGCTATACCGACAAATCAGCGAGAAAAAATCGTTTAGGTCTCCGAAATCGCGTTCAAAATTTCTGGTGACGAAAAAAACGGTTTCGTCTCATCTGAATGCATCAGCAGGATAGTGCTCAACATCAGACACAACTCCAGCTACTCTCTCATGTACTTCTCCATACACAAACTCCATCTTGCTCATCAACATGAGACACACGTTCTCTACTACTCTGATATCATGTAGAAAGATCGATACTTCTAAGAAGACACTCCAAGAAGAAAGAGAATATAGACAAGAAAGTAAAATATGAGTGAAATGTATATATAGTGGAGGTGAATACAAAAGAAATTCTAATGGTGGGTTAGCTATGTGACTACCTGTAAGTAATTATTCTCACCACTCTGACTTATATTAGTCGTTGATCTACTAGAGCTTTGGACTATATCAACAAACCTCACAAGCGCCTAAACCTGCATTTCACTTATGGGTTTTTTTCTTAGAACACCGCTGTACCAAGAATGACTAACATTTAACAGTTAAGTTTAATTTTGATTAAAACTTAGTCTAGATTTTCCATATAACACTTATAACATTCTCGATATCTACTATGTAAGAACTTTTCTTGCACTGATGCAGTTCTCGTGCTTTATCTACGGTGTACCGAAAGCCAGCACAGTCGGCATGGAGCGGCGGAAGGCCGCGCCCAGACAAATTCGGATGAGAATATGGTTGCCGTATAAGAACGAGAATGAAAATGACCTGACGATCGACCGTTGCCTGACATAAAGGAAATTTATGGCGCAAAAGTTACTTGGTGCAGAAAGAGTGTAGCCTTTTCAAGTAAGTATCGGACGTGAATGATGTCATGAACGATTGAAAGGACGAAAGTACTGAACTCGTCTAGTGGAACCAACTAAAATCGATGCCCATCAAATTTGATACGGTATCACGGACGCGGGAGATCGACATCCCAGAGGTCGAGGAGGAGGCGCGTTCTTCTTGGCCTCAAGAAGAGTGCCGAATCGGCGTTTCGCGGGGAGGCGTTTCGCTGAATTCGCGTTCGACCCTTTTGTGCAGGTTCTCTCGATCACGGCTTGCGATCGGAGTTCCACTTTGTGTACGGGGTGAGATGGATAAGCTGGAATTGAACGTTTAAGAGAATCGGAATGAATGTTTTGTATGCACGTCGTCGGATCGATCGTGTGCGCCATCTGTTTTGAATGAGCAAAGCTCGTTCCGGAGGTCACAACAGTAATTATCAAGGTTACGCGTCGACCGTAACCTCATTCACCAACAGATGGCTTTGTCACCTGTCGGAGTGCTTCTCCTCTGTATGCTGATCTCCTCAGTTGACTCGGTCCTTGGCAAGGCCGAATCCAAGTTTGTCGACGAAGCGCAGACGCGACTGGTAATCAATACTAGCAGGATCGTAGCTACAGTTGATGACAACTTTCTCTGCGCAACACTTGACTGGTGGCCGTCGTCAAAATGTAATTACGGGTCGTGCCCCTGGGGTCATTCTGGTCTACTGAATCTGGTAATTCCGTGGCCTTGCTCTAGTCCCGAAGAGGTCTGCAGTCCTTATGGGGGTCAAACAGAGAACCTAGCACTTCTTTAGAATACGTGCAAGCACACAACGTGAATTATATTAACTTCAGTCTGGATGAAAGCTGCAGCTGCGTACGAGTTATTATGGTATCGTGCAGCTCGCTGCACTCTCTCCCCCACGTTTAGTGCGTAGAATGCACCATACACCACCCTTGAATCAGATAGCTTTGATAAGTACAGAGTGGCACGGAAACTGACCACGCTCGCGTTCAACGGAAACTGGTACTAAGAACTTTCTGCGGTTTTCAATTCTCGTGTTTGCAGGATCTTGGCAACCCACTATTGGCACAAACGCTGGCAGGTGTCGTCTCTTCTCTCTCTTTCTCTCTCTCACTGATACGGTCAAACACGCAATGCATACATTCTCTCTCATATATGCATCTCATGCAAGGTCATAGCTAAAACTCAAACAGCTAAATCACAAGCAGCTAACCTCGTTTAGGACACAGCAGCAGCACAAAATTACGGTAATTCGTAGTCATTGAGCAGCTCATTAACGATTTCGTCGAAACTTGCGCTTTGCCCATTGTTTGCTGGTCCCACCCATGGGTTGTATATTATTCCCTCACTGTACGGCATTTCGATTCTCCACACATTTAATTTACCAGATCTCCAATAGGTTTATGACTTTCCGCCGAATGACGAGCAACCAATTTAAGTGACATATACAGCCTCATTTAAGTTAAATACGACACTGAAGTATCGCCACATCCTTTTGCTGAATCAGTGTCAACCGCGTTCAAGACCCTCAAAATTTCTCGTCTGACGCCCTCTGAAGTAGTAATGGAGGAAGAAATGATATGCAGCAATACTGGAAGCACTTTATGTTCAACTGTATTTAGAAACGTATAGATTCCCCGCAAAATCTTCTGACCACCGGCAGCAAAAGTTTGAAATTGTACAAAATTAGGCAACCCAGAGCAAAAGCTGTGGATATAAGAAGATTCTTGCAGAAGGTCCAGCCTACTTAAAGTCTTTCGTGATTTCCTGACGTAGAATACGAAGGAACAGTTGATTCGGTGGAGTAGATTCTTCTGGGTACCCAGAAGAATCTACTCCACCGAATTCTGATCCAATCAGATTGATCTCCAACAGCGTAAAGAAGATGCTAACGGCCGAAAAAACTGCGTGAAGCATGCAGGGCTGGCCCCTTTCAGGATCAGAACTGGAGGAACACTGCAGGATCTGCTGGTGTACAATGTTGGGAATCTCCTTACCAGTGAACCATGCCTTCCGTTCGAGTATAATTCATCAGCTCTGTTCTCTTACACTGGTGGTTGTCTGCACATGGAAAAATGGGATGCTCTTAACGAACTCTTCCTGAACACCGGGTATGAACTTCTTGTTTCCAGTTCGTTGTGGAGGTTCATTAAGCTGTCTTCTTTAAGCTGATTATGTTCATTTTACCCGTGTATGGAGTTTCGCAGTGGGGGTTAACATAAAGTATCTCCTTATGCAGCGGGTTCACTTGTTTTGGAATATAATTACTCACAAACATATTAACGTTCAGAGGAATGAGCTGAATGGTTTCTCACAGTCGTCAGAGTTCAATGCTCTAAGTGCATCACGTTCTCATTGCGGTCAAGCTCCCAATTTGCCGACCATGAATATGACTCTGAGAGGAACCAGTGAGCTACTTCATTCATTTCGTACTTCGTGCAGGGTTTCAGTAGCATTTGGCCTCAATGCACTCTATGGTCGATCTAAGTCGACGCAGTTCAGCGTGGTCGGTCCCTGGGATCCAAGTAATGCTGAAAACTTCATTCGTTACACTCGAGATCGAGCGTATCCAGTCACAGCTTGGGAGCTAGGTGAGAAAGTAAACTGCTGACTTCATCTATATCTGACATGTCTGTACTGGTCTATCTGTATTGTTCTTGATACCAGGGGGGACTGTTTCCATTGACACATGGTGCCATTAAATTCCGCTAAAAGACTGCACATCTTTTACGTACATTCCATTCTTGATTCTTCTTTCTACGTACTTCTCTGGGTTCTACATTCAGGGGCTACTTTTAAGTGTATGCGGGCAGTTCTTGCATTGCGCTGCTATTCACATACATCGAAACATATCTTTTCTGTCTGTACGTCTTATAGAAATATGCGTTTTGAAGTAGCTCAATGAACGCGACTCCACAGGAACAGAACATCCTGCATTGCTGCCTCGTGCATCCGAACCATATTTCTTTCATACGTCACTTGTCCATACATGGCTTTTCTGCTTGTACAGCTTTTCCAGTTTCCATGGATATTTGGACAGCCTGTCCTCTCAGCTAACACCTGCCAAACATCCGTGTAGGTGCAATTGGAAGACCTGTAAGTCTTTGAGCGGAAGCCGCTTTCTCCATGCGTCCTCCCTTAGTTGCTGCTGGCGGTTCCAGCCGTCGAAGAGAATGTCAGATATGCTCTTATGTCGAGCTCCCAGTTCTCCAGAGGCTGTAAAATAAGCATAAAAGCATCTTAAGCTGCTCATGGATCATTCCATGCCACTGCACATGCGAACGTGTGGGAAAACATAGTAGCAGATAGGCTACCAACATGGAGCAAGTAAATCAATCTTTCCCGACTTCATCGTCATGAGATTGTGATAATTTGTGTAGGAAATGAGCTACTGGGAAATGGCATTGGGAAAACTGTAGCTCCAGAACTTTATGCTGCCGATATCCAGAAGCTCCGAACAATTGTGGACCAAGTTTATCGAGAAGATGCCGCGAAGCCTCTTGTCGTTGCACCAGATTCTTTCTACGACGTGGGGAGCAAGGAACTTCCACGCTTCTTAAGAGCTTCGGGACCAAACGTCGTCGATATAGTTACAACACATATATACAGCTTGGGAGGAGGTTTTACTTCTTCCACGAAGTCTCACTGTACATGTGATGGTTCTGAGCAGATGTTCTGCAATTGTTTGTGGTTTACATTGTTCAGCAAGCTGGATGCCATACTTTCAGCTAATGTTCTACAATCTGATACGTCGTGTTATAAGTTTCTCTCAGTTCCTCCCTCTCTTGGATTACTCTCTCGCTTCGCTACGTAATCAAATTAAGTCCGGAATAGACGATTCTCTCAATTAACGTCGTTTGCCTCCTTCGTGACGTAACACTCTGAACATCAATACTCTGCTTTATATATGGCAGGAAACACGACAACCACAGAGCTGATTAGCAGGATTCGGAGTCGTGAACGTGCCGATCATGAGGCTGCCAGGTACAGATCTGTACAGAGTGTATTGCAGGAGCACCCGAAAACAAAGGCATGGGTAGGCGAAGCTGGTGGTGTCTACAACAGTGGACATCATGAAGTCACCGATGCCTTCATTTTCGCCTTCTGGTGAGTTTTTCTTGAATATTTCCGGATTTCTCGCCCCTTGTATATCTGCAGCTTCAGCGACCGTGCAAGAAGACCCTGGATAGAGGTAAGTTGGAAATTTTCATTCGATTGAAACTGATAGCTCTGATGCAGACAAGATGATGTATGAAACTTCGGCAACTCCACATTGCTCGTTCTGTTGGATAAACCTCAGAGTTGATTCATACACTCGAGAATTTGCAGTCCTCCGCGTGAGTCAAGAGAGTTTAGCTGAGTACTGACGTGGCTGTTGCGATTCACATTCCACACACGTGCTCAAGACAATACTTATTACACATACATTGTTCTTGACATGAACTCAACATAACCTTACTGTTACACTTCGTAGGTACCTGGATCAACTCGGTTTGGCATCAAGATACGAGAATGGAGCGTTTTGCAGACAGAGTTTCATTGGAGGCCACTACGGTCTTGTCGATTCGCACTTCAACCCAAACCCTGACTACTACGGGTGCGTGATTCATTGTTCATTTTATGATATAGATTAATGGTTGCACTTGAGAATTGGTCAAATCCTTCCTGATCCCTTCCAGAGATATCTCTTCAATCCACATGATTCCCGTCCTTGTTTCTTCGGAGACGTTGTGGACTTTGTAACAGATTCCTTCGTTGTTGCTTAGATTTTCGGATCAGAAGGTCAGATCTATGAGTTGCCTTAGTATCCTACCTCAGCTATAAGGAAGAATTTTAACAAAATCTGTAAAATGCGCTGATGTAGACTTTGTCCACCTCCCCTTGTTGAAACCCACTGCTAGTGGGTTTCGCCGATGTTGATGGTAGCGAAAGATAACATCGACTTGTGTCGTGTCCTGGTCATTTACAAGAAGGCAAATACACCCCCGAGACCTTTAGCCTTTAGCACCGCAAAATCACCGTACTTTTCTGTTTTCTCTTTGCTATGCACACGACACTATTACGCAGCCTGAAGAGAAGGAACACATTAGCTCGATGTATGATAGAGAGCTTACGACATTGAGAGATCTAGACGTCAAATCTTTGACGTCATGAACCCTCTATGAGGGTCGTGACATTAGAGGGTTCATTACGTGAGCCACGAGGTCAACATTGGATTTATGTTTCTCCAAAAAAGGTTCCCAGGTTTATATCGTTGTCACCCAAGGTAACTAATCAAACTAAGTCTTGATCTCTAGCATCTGAACGCTGTTGTTCCAGGGCCTTGCTGTGGCGTCAACTTATGGGAAGCGGAGTTTTGGTTGTGGATATTACCAATGGAACCAATGATGTCCGGGCCTACGCCCATTGTCAGAAAGATAACAAGGTACTTGCAGTTTCCTTCTACACAGTCTCGAATTGCGAGGGCTGTCCAGGTTTTACTAGAGAGTAGTGTGGTCATGCACTTCTTTGTAGAATTGAATCTTTATTACTTTCGGGCCCAAATAGAGATGAGGTGCGCGACAAACCGTAGTCTCCGGAATTAATGTATATTGGAGGACTGCAGCGGGATAGCGAGCTGGGAAAAAGTACAACGGGGTCGTTTCCGGAGATTTAAGTCATTTGCAGAGGATCTTAGAGCTTGGAGGTTATCATCACTGTAACCTTCTGAATCCTTGGCAGCATACATGTTTGAAAGGACCGACAATATATGAGAGCACAGATGCTTCACACAGATCCTCGCAACGATAGGTCGTTTAAGTAGGATCCACCCAATGCACAAGGATTTCTGTAAGACTGTCTGCGGAATGACGTAGAGCTATCAAGCTCTGAACTGAAGTTGATAGACCCAACTTGGGAGCGAGGGAAATAATATCTCAGAGAGGTGGCTAGGAGTCAGATGGGAGTGAATCGGTGTTTCTTGAAGTTAACATTGTTACTGTTAGTGCTAGAGGGTGCGTTTGGCTACAAAGATGCTAAAGCTCTTAGTGCCTGCTTGCGCGCCATGCTTCTTCTGCTTCTCTAACGTCGTTCATGAATTTGTTTCTCAGGACGGTCTGACGTTACTGGTGCTCAATTATAGCAACTCTACAAAGCACAACTTGGACGTGAGTTTACTTGGTTACTCAGCGCCTTCAGAACTTGCCCAGTCCCGCAGGTTGGGTGCAGATAAAAGGTGTCAAGACGATGAATGTCACACGGACAAACACAATTCTTCAGGCAGTCTACGATTTGAGTACCATATGAGTCCCGCAAACGGCACGCTTACCAGCCATATCGTCCTGCTCAACGGCCAGCCGCTGCTAGTAACGCCTTCCGGCCAAATACCCACTTTATCGCCGATAGGCGTCGACTCCTCAAGACCGATATCTCTCGAGCCACTAACATATGCCTATGTGGTGATCCCGGACGCTGAAGCGCCTGCCTGTATATCTGTCCCAAACCTTGAATAACAAACTCACTTCACTGAAGAAGACGGTTTCCAGCCGAGTCCATCGAGAGAACCCACGACGCACGTCAATTTGCTGGGGTGAAACTGGGAACATCTGGGAACAAACAGTTATTGGGGATAATGCTTTAGCAGAATGAACGCTTATGGGAAGGAAACTTAGCACTGTAGAAGGGTACATTCTGACAGCATCTGGTAATTTGCACAGTGAGAAGTCAGGTGGACAAGTGTAAACCTAGCTTACAGCCAGATTAGAAGCTATCACAGGAAGAAAGAGATGGAAATCCAGATTCACGACGGATCGACCGGCGCACATTGCACGGTTCCCCGCTATCATATTTGCAAAGACCTGAATAAAATGAACTCACGGTTGGTGGACTCGCAGGAGATACCATTTCAGTATACAGGAAAAATGATCATATCCTCACAGCAGAGGAGTATTCTTCCTTGTTTCCATAGGCACCGCTTTTTCTTCTAGTTCATTCTCCAAATCGGAATTTAAGTTTCTTCCTAGTCTCTTCTTCATGTAAGATATTTAGAGGAGGATAGAGTAAATGTGTGCTCTAGGGGAGGATATAAGTCAATATCCTCTATCAGGGATGATGTCTAAACCAAAAGGTTACAGGTTACACTCGATTATGGACACAAGGAGGACACATGAGAATGAGATGTTTCGACGATAAGATATTACGTGCAGCTGATTGAGGAGTATGGGAGTCTTTCACCCTAGATTGTAGAACAAGTGGCCATGATGTAAACATGAAACGTGCAGCGTTACTTTATTTTAGAATCTTTGAGTATATTTTAGAGTTTGAGTTTTTGGATTTCATTTGGATTGTACTCTCTTGCAGATGATACAAGTCTCAGTTTTGAGGACCACATGTTACAATTGTTATAGATGAGTGTGGTATGACACATATTGACACTAGGAGGATTCTACGTCATGATTGAAGTACTGATATGTTACAATCGTTACAAATGAGTGTGGTATGACACATATTGACATTAGGAGGATTCTACGTCATGATTGAAGTACTGATGAATCATTCATATATCTGTAGTAAGTAGAGCATTGCTTTTGCGTTCAGTGTTCTTCTAACCCACATTGGTCTATAGTAGTCACGTATATATCACGAGAGTGACAGATTGTACAAAAGACATCTGCTGTACGTGTTGATGATGTTGTACAAGATGATTAAACATACATTCACTACTGTTTAATAAACTTGTATGACATATATTATCACTTTGTCATATATAAATATACAAGCTCATATCACTACAATAATATGCATGAAACATTCAAAGTTCAACACAAATTTATAAAAAATACAAGTATATATAATACGCATCGAGTTTCTCTTCTGAATCCCATCGTAAATAGTCTTGTAAAACGTTCGCAGGATTTATGATGTGAAAAATATCATAAATTTATGAAAGGATATATATATGTATCATAAAGCATACGATGTACAACACATCATAATTTGCGATGGACAATCCATCATAACGTTTATGATCCAAAAGTATCATGTATATGCTACAGTAAACACATCGTAAACATTATCATGTAATCCACATGGTATATTTATTATACAAAATATATCATATATTTTTGATGCAAAACGTATGGTATATATACGATGCGAATCGCATTTGAAGATTTACAATATGTTTTGCATCACAAGTTGCGACTACTTTTGCATCGTAAGTTCTGAATGATACCGAAGTTTGTTTACGATGCGTTCTGAATCGTAACTTGCTATTTGTATTGAATCCTAAAATTTACGATGAAACACATGATCGTAAAGCAAAAAAGAAGTGCAACGTAAATATCCCAAAAGCTATAGTAATGGTAATGTGATAACAAAATGCCATTGCATTTATGAAACGACCAAGTTATAGATTTATAAACCAGCAGGTAATAGAGACGACGAATCTATTTTACTGTGTTCCAATGTTTATCAGGTAGTCAATAATCAATATTCGAAATAGCTTAGAATTACATATGGAACCATGTGATCCTCTACTGTATATAGAAATGCAGGATTAGAAAGTTCGGTGCATGGGATCTATACAACATGCAGCTATCACCTGTACCTTGCTGTGAAGATCTGCTTACGGGCGGTATCTCGTTCACTTGTATCTAAGCAGTTGCTTGCTTTCAGCATGCACATCACCGGATCGGTCGTGTGCACCATTTGTTTTGAATGAGCAAAGCTCGTTCCGGAGGTCACAACAGTAATGATTAAGGCTACGCGTCGACGTAACTTCATTCACCAACAGATGGCTTTGTCACCTGTCGGAGTGCTTCTCCTCTGTATGCTGATCCCCTCAGTTGACTCGGTCCTTGGCAAGGACGAATCCAAGTTTCTCGACGAAGCGCAGACGCGACTGGTAATCAATACTAGCAGGATCGTAGCTACAGTTGATGACAACTTTCTCTGCGCAACACTTGACTGGTGGCCGTCGTCGAAATGTAATTACGGGTCATGCCCCTGGGGTCATTCTGGTCTACTGAATCTGGTAATTCCGTGGCCTTGCTCCAGTCCCGAAGAGTTCTGCAGGTCTTATAGGGGTCAAAACAGAGAGCGTAGCACTTCTGTAGAATACGTGCAAGCACACAACGTGAATTCTGTTGACTTCAGTTTGGATGGAAGCTGCAGCTGCGTACGAGTTATTATGGTATCGTGTAGCTCGCTGCACTCTCTCGCCCACGTTTAGTGAACTTTACACCACCCTTGGATCCGATAGCGCTCTGATAAGTACAGAGTCGAACGGAAACTGACCACGTTCGCGACTTTGGCTAGTGTGGGAAACTGGAACTAAGAACTTTCTGCGGTCTGCGAATTCTCGTGTTTGCAGGATCTTGGCAACCCACTATTGGCACAAACGCTGGCAGGTGTCGTCTCTTCTCTCTCTTCTCACTCTGTCTCTCTCACTGATACGGTCAAACAACCAATGCATGCATTCTCTGTCATATATGCATCTCATGCAAGATCATAGGTAAAACTCAAACAGCTAATTAGCAAGCAGCTAAAACTCGTTTAGGACACAGCAGCAGCATAACATTAGGTAATCTGTAGTCATTGAGCAGCTCATGAACTTTGTCGTCGAAAGTAGCGCTTTGTCCATGGTGTTTGCAGGGCCCACCCATGGGTTGTATATTCCCTCACTGTACGACAATTGTTCCCGCGCATTTACTTTCCCTGATCTCCAGTAGGTTTATGTCTTAACACGGCGCTGCCGAAGTATCTGCCACATCCCTTTTGTTGAATCAGTTTGAACCGCGTTCAAGACGCTCAAAACTTCTCGTCTGACGCCCTCTGAAGTAGCAATGCAGAAAAATCGAAATGCAGCGGTACTAGAACCTCTTTATGCTCAACTGTGTTTAGAAACGTATAGATTCCCCGCAAAATCTTCTAATCACCAGCAGAAAAAGGGTGGCGTTTAAAAATGTGGCAACCCAGAGCAAAAGCTGTGGATATAAGAAGATTCTTGCAGTAGGTCCAGACTACTTCAAAGTCTTTTGTGATTTTCTGACGTAGAATACGAACGAACAGTTGATTCGATCGAGTAGATTATTCTGGGTAAATTCGGATAAGTCAGATTGATCTCCAACAGCGTACAGAAGATGCTAACGGCCGAAAAACCTGCGTGAAGCATGCAGGGCTGGCCCCTTTCAGGATCAGAACTGGAGGAACACTGCAGGATCTGCTGGTGTACAATGTTGGGAATCTCCTTACCAGTGAATCATGCCTTCCGTTCGAGTATAATTCATCAGCTCTTTTCTCTTACACTGGTGGTTGTCTGCACATGGAAAAATGGGATGCTCTTAACGAACTCTTCCTGAATACCGGGTATGAACTTCTGTTTTCCAGTTCGTTGTGAAGGTTCATTGTCGTCATTAAGCTGATTATGTTCATTTTACCCGTGTATTGAGTTTCGCAGTGCGGGGTAACATAGGTATCTCCTTATGCAGCGGGTTCATTTGTTTTGGAATATAATTACAAACATATGTTCGTTCCGAGCGTTCCGAGTTCAGCTCATGTCTCGGAACATGTTCCGTTCCGAGACATGAGCTGAATGGTTTCTCACAGTCGTCAGAATTCAATGCTCTAAGTGCATCACGTTCTCATTGCGGTCAAGCTCCCAATTTGCCGACCCACTGAGAGGAACCAGTGAGCTACTTCATTCATTTCGTACTTCGTGCAGGGTTTCAGTAGCATTTGGCCTCAATGCACTCTATGGTCGATCTAAGTCGACGCAGTTCAGCGTGGTCGGTCCCTGGGATCCAAGTAATGCTGAAAACTTCATTCGTTACACTCGAGATCGAGCGTATCCAGTCACAGCTTGGGAGCTAGGTGAGAAAGTAAACTGCTAACTTCATCTATACCTGACATGTCTGTACTGGTCTATCTGTATTGTTCTTGATACCAGGGGGGACTGTTCCCATTCACACATGGTTCCATTAAATTCCGCTAAAAGACTGCACATCTTTTACGTACATTCCATTCTTGATTCTTCTTGCTACTTACTTCTCTGGGTTCTACATTCAGGGGCTACTTTTAAGTGTATGCGGGCAGTTCTTGCATTGCGCTGCTATTCACATACATCGAAACATATCTTTTCTGTCTGTACGTTAGAAATCTGCATTTTGAAGTAGTTCAATGAACGTGACTCCACAGGAACAGAACATCCTACATTGCTGCCTCGTGCATCCGAACCATATTTCTTTCATACGTCACTTGTCCATACATGGCTTTTCTGCTTGTACAGCTTTTCCAGTTTCCATGGACATTTGGACAGCCTGTCCTCTCAGCTAACACCTCCCAAACATCCGTGTAGGTGCAATTGAAAGACCTGTAAGTCTTTGAGCGGAAGTCGCAATAGCCGCTTTCTCCATGCGTCCTCCCTTAGTTGCTGCTGGCGGTTCCAGCCGTCGAAGGGAATGTCAGCTATGCTCTTATGTCGAGCTCCCCGTTCTCCAGAGGCTGTAAAATAAGCATAAAAGCATCTTAAGCTGGTCATGGATCATGCCATGCCACTGCACACGCGAACGTGTGGGAAAACATAGTAGCAGATAGGCTACCAACATGGAGCAAGTAAATCAATCTTTCCTGACTTCATCGTCATGAGATTGTGATAATTTGTGCAGGAAATGAGCTACTGGGAAATGGCATTGGGAAAACTGTAGCTCCAGAACTTTATGCTGCCGATATCAAGAAGCTCCGAACAATTGTGGACCAAGTTTATCGAGAAGATGCCGCGAAGCCTCTTGTCGTTGCACCAGATTCTTTCTACGACGTGGGGAGCAAGGAACTTCCACGCTTCTTAAGAGCTTCGGGACCAAACGTCGTCGATATAGTTACAACACATATATACAGCTTGGGAGGAGGTTTTACTTCTTCCACGAAGTCTCACTGTACATGTGATGGTTCTGAGCAGATGTTCTGGAATTGTTTGTGGTTAACATTCTTCAGCAAACTGGATGCCATACTTTCAGCTAATGCTCTACAATCTGATACGTCGTGTTAAAAGTTTCTCTCACTTCCTCTCTCGTGGAGTACATCCTTCTCTACGTAATCAGTTAAGACCGGAACAGACGATTCTCTCAATTAACGTCGTTTGCCTCCTTCGTAACTGTGACACTCTGAACATCAATACTCTGCTTTATATATGGCAGGAAACACGACAACCACAGAGCTGATTAGCAGGATTCGGAGTCGTGAACGTGCCGATCATGAGGCTGCCAGGTACAGATCAGTACAGAGTGTATTGCAGGAGCACCCGAAAACAAAGGCATGGGTAGGCGAAGCTGGTGGTGTCTACAACAGTGGACATCATGAAGTCACCGATGCCTTCATTTTCGCCTTCTGGTGAGTTTTTCTTGTATATTTCGGATTTCTCGCCCCTTGTATATCTGCAGCTTCAGCGACCGTGCAAGAAGACCCCGGATAGTGGTAGGTTGGAAATTTTCGTTCGATTGAAACTGATAACTCTGATGTAGACAAGATGATGTATGAAACTTCGGCAACTTCACATTGCTCGTTCTGTTGGATAAACCTCAGTGTTGATTCATACACCCCAAGAAATTGCAGTCTCCGCATGAGTCAAGAGAGTTTAGCTGAGTACTCACGTGTCTGTTGAGACTCTCACATTCCACACACGTGCTCAAGACAATACTTATTACACATCAGTTGTTCTTGACATGAACTCAACATAACCTTACTGTTACACTTCGTAGGTACCTGGATCAACTCGGTTTGGCATCAAGATACGAGAATGGAGCGTTTTGCAGACAGAGTTTCATTGGAGGCCACTACGGTCTTGTCGATTCGCACTTCAACCCAAATCCTGACTACTACGGGTGCGTGATTCATTGTTCATTTTATGATATAGATTAATGGTTGCACTTGAGAATTGGTCAAATCCTTCGTGATCCCTTCCAGAGATATCTCTTCAATCCACATGATTCCCATCCTTCGGAGACGTTGTGGACTTTGTAAGATATTCCTTCGTTGTTGCTTAGATTTTCGCATCAGAAGGTCAGATCTATGAGTTGCTTAGTGTCCTACCTCAGCTATAAGGAAGAATTTTAACAAAAGCTGTACAATGCGCTGATGTAGACTTTGTCCACCTCCCCTTGTTGAAACCCACTGCTAGTGGGTTCGGCCGATGTTGATGGTAGCGACAGATAACATCGACTAGTGTCGTGTCCTGGTCATTTACAAGAAGGCCAATACACCCCCGAGACCTTTAGCTTTTAGCCCGACGGCCGCTAAATCACCGAACTTTTCTGTTTTCTCGGTGCTATGCACACGACACTATTACGCACCCTGAAGAGAAGGAACACATTAGCTCGTGTTCGGACCATGTATGATCGAGAGCTTACGCCATTGAGGGATCTAGACGTCAAATCTTTGACGTCATGAACCCTCTATGAGGGTCGTGACTTTAGAGGGTTCATTACGTGAGCCACGAGGTCAACATTGGATTTATGTTTCTTCAAAAAAGATTCCCAGGTTTATATCATTGTCACCCAAGGTAACTAATCAAACTAAGTCTTGATCTCTAGCATCTGAACGCTGTTGTTCCAGAGCCTTGCTGTGGCGTCAACTTATGGGAAGCGGAGTTTTGGTTGTGGATATTACCAATGGAACCAATGATGTCCGGGCCTACGCCCATTGTCAGAAAGATAACAAGGTACTTGCAATTTCCTTCTACACTGTCTCGAACTGCGTGGGCTGTCCAGCTTTTTACTAGACAGTAGTGTGGTCATGCACTTCTTTGTAGAATTGAATCTTTTACTTTCGGGCCCAAATAGAGATGAAGGTGCGCTACAAACCGTAGTCTCCGGAATTAATGTATATTGGAGGACTGCAGCGGGATAGCGAGCTGGGAAAAAGTACAACGGGGTCGTTTCCGGAGATTGAAGTCATTTACAAAGGATCTTAGAGCTTGGAGGTTATCATCACTGTAACCTTCTGAATCCTTGGCAGCATACATGTTTGAAAGGACCGACAATATATGAGAGCATAGATGCTTCACACAGATCTCGCAACGATAGGTCGTTTAAGTAGGATACACCCAATGCACAAGGATTTCTGTAAGACTGTCTGCGGAATGACGTAGAGCTATCAAGCTCTGAACTGAAGCTGATAGACCCGACTTGGGAGCGAGGGACAGAGCTAATATCTCAGAGAGGTGGCTAGGAGTCAGACGGGAGTGAATCGGTGTTTCTTGAAGATTAACATTGTTACTGTTAGTGCTAGAGGGTGCGTTTGGCTACAAAGATGCTAAAGCTCCTAGTGCCTGCTTGCGCGCCATGCTTCTTCTGCTTGTCTAACGTCGTTCTGAATTTGTTTCTCAGGACGGTTTGACGTTACTGGTGCTCAATTATAGCAACTCTACAAAGCACAACTTGGACGTGAGTTTACTTGGTTACTCGGCGCCTTCAGAACTTGCTCAGTTCCGCAGGTTGGGTGCAGATAAAAGGTGCCAAGACGATGAATGTCACGCGGACAAACACAATTCTTCAGGCAGTCTACGACTTGAGTACCATATGAGTCCCGCAAACGGCACGCTTACCAGCCATATCGTCCTGCTCAACGGCCAGCCGCTGCTAGTAACGCCTTCCGGCCAAATACCCACTTTATCGTCGATAGGCGTCGACTCCTCAAGACCGATATCTCTAGAGCCACTCACATATGCCTATGTGGTGATCCCGGACGCTGAAGCGCCTGCCTGTTCTTTGACTGTCCCAAAGCTTGAATAACAACCCACTTCACTGAAGAAGACGGTCTCCAGCCAAGTCCATCGAAGAGAACCCACAACGCGCGTCAATTTGCTGGGGTGAAACTGGGAACATCCTGGAACAACAGTTACTGGGGGTAGACTCTGAATGCTTATGGGAAGAAAACTTAGCACTGTAGAAGGGTACATCCTGACAGCATCTGGCAATATGCACACCTCGAAATCAGGTGGACGAGTGAAAACCTAGCTTCCAGCCAAGATTAGAAGGTACTACACTACTGCGTCTCAAATTTGTATATATAATGCTAATGACGTTTGGCTGCGATTTCTCGAGCGCTTACTGTGTACAACAACAAATGGTGGGGATTCATAACATGTTCCGGATTCAGCTATCTCGTTTATATTTCTTCGTTAGACATGATTTCATCTTTCCAAGATAAGAGAAGAGGCTTGGATACCCAGGTCAACCATGATATTACCTGCTGGGACGAAGCTTTGGCAAGACATCATCACCCCTAGACATTGTCCTTTCTCAGTGTCGCTCACACATATACGAGGGCCCGGGATACTTCGAGACTTTTTACTACACTTCTTCCCGCCTTTTATCTCTCGTAGACTCAGTAACATGGATTTGAAGTCCCCCGAATTCTTTGAGATCTGCCTGTATACTTTCTTCCCGCTTATCAAAACCTCCAGAAACTAACCTTCTCTCGGATCTCTCCCTATACACTGTCTTCCGGCCCATCATCACCCTTAGAAACTATCCTGGTTTCAGGATAGTTCCTGTAACATGAATATAACAGAATATAAAGACACCCAGTAGAAGGTCAGGCGGCGGAGCTCCAGGCTTGCGAACGCCACGAAATGTACAGGAAAAGCTCAACAAGGGATCATGGGGTCTTCGCATTCACACAAGGAATCAAAGGGACTTCCTTTTCATGCAAGCAACTCCGAAAGGATAATAGTTCCAAGTGATAATCCTGAGATAAGAAAGATAAAGGGATCACAGGAGCGGATGTACAGAAGCTGCCTAGAGGAAACAGATGAAGAATGAAGAACTGAGGAAAACAACTCGTTACCCTTTTGCACTGCCAAAACTGAGTAAAGCAGTCAATCCTATCTTGGGATCTTGAAGCAGAGAAAACTCAAGTCAGCTGGTGAAGACAGTTGTGAGAGAGTCGTATCTTAAAATGTCTTTGACCCGCGCAAGATATCTCGGCCAAAGCTGGAAGAATAAGGAGAACCTCCACCGAAGCCTGAACAGGAACGTCGGCCCTTACAAATAGGGCTCCAAACCACAGGGGAACTCAAGTTCACCTTCCCTTGTATCTCATACATTTTCCCGTGCGCCACTATCCTGCTTGTTGCACCAACCCGGATTCACTTTGGTCCTAGTTCATACACACCGCGACAGTACACATCCGACAATAGCAGCTTGTAAGTAAGCAGCTGAGAAAGTAAGACGGTACTCTTCTCTGGACTTGAATCTCCGTCGTATGAACTGCATACACAGTAAACATAGAAGCAAACATTCAGAGGGTATTACCTGTGAAGGGATAGAAGACAATAAAAAGCTTCATATTGCATGTAAGTAAAGTTCCAAGTTAAAAGGAATTCTGGACTGTACAAGACGAATCTGAGACAGAAAAAATGTCTGGAAGCCATCTTCTATTTTCTTCCGTTCGAGATCTTTCTTTTTCTTCGACTTGTGCTTCAGATGTTTGCATCTGGATCTCTTGGGCTCTTATGAGTTCCAACACAGTATGCATATCACATTCACTGTGCTCTTCTTCATCATCGCTGTCACTTTCTGAACCATCATCAAAACAGCTCGATCTCCTGTCGATTTGGATGACTTGACCCTTTGAGGCTAATTCTGCTGCTGCAACCGCCTCTGGTGTGTGCAGATCGGCTACTCCCAGAGCTAAGTCCTGTTCGTATGTTTGGAGAACACCCAACAGTGATTTAAAACAGTTCAGATTGAGATCGATGAATTTTAGGAGCCACTCAGCCATATTAATTCACATAAAGTCGGCTTGAGATGCGGAAAAGGATATATGACGTTGTACCGAAGGACCATGAGGATACTAAGAATTTCTCGACCACTCCCAAAAATATTACACATTTAAACGAGCTAAGGCCTCCATCAGAGCGGTCACAAGAGCAGCAGTAAACATAATGTCGAATCATGAACTTCTCGCCCTAAAAGACATGACATACCATTTCAACATATCGCTCGGCTGCTTCTGTGACACCTTCAATATTAAATTGTTCAGCTCCATCTGTCTATTATATTTCAAGAAAAGCGCTACGGATGTTAAAATCCAAAAACTCAGACTGGCTCATCGTCATGAGAGGGTTGAAAGGAATATTTGGAATCTAAACAGCGCAAAAAAAGGTTTCCAGTGCTCAAACATGGATATCCAAATGAAAATCTGATTTAAAACCAGTCACATTTAAATAGGAAGTAAAATACCTCAATGGCAGAAAACAACTTGCGGTTGGCTTCATCTAAAGTAGGAAGAAAGGACTTGATTCTTCCCAGAACTGCACAAACAGCACATTCTTTTGCTCAAAATAGTTTTCACTAATGCCACCATAAATTGATAGATTCCTTCTCTGCCAACAATACCCCGGACTGTAAAAATCAAATATGCCCGACTGTTTTCAGGTTGACAAGAAAAGGCAAGCTTGAGGGTGGTGATAGGAAGAAACACACAAGGGCTCGCCAAACACATGAACAGTTTCTCCATGAAAGCTCGGTTTATAGAATCTACCACTGCTTCTTGTGTTGGTCCTGTTGTCGGTGGTACTCTCAGTAGGTCCGTTGCATCCGTGGCCGTGTTTCCCCTATTCCATACTAATAAACGCTTGTCTGCGCAGCCGTCGACTGGAAGTAAGAACATGTAGGGGCAAAGTTAAAGATGTCAAGATGTCATAAGCACGTGGTAACTGCGGCCATACGCTTACAGGAAATAATCACAACACATTAGACCATAATCAGGTAGCTTAAG
The DNA here is from genome assembly GCA_036924285.1 of Asterella californica. Taxonomy (NCBI): domain Eukaryota; kingdom Viridiplantae; phylum Streptophyta; class Marchantiopsida; order Marchantiales; family Aytoniaceae; genus Asterella; species Asterella californica. The sequence goes on along the minus strand of JAYKYS010000006.1, from coordinate 19,906,141 downwards.
TTACCAAGTGAGGTCGCGTTATGTTCCAATTCGAGAAGGTCTCCAGCTATTGATACTTTCGGTTTTTCATCGTCGTGAGGTAGCGCCTTTTCCATCTACAAACTTCCCAAAAAATGCAAATGTCAGATCAAAAAAGTGTCAATATGGACTTGAGTTTTCAAGCTGACTGTTGTCAGTAAGTAATCTTCTAGGATCTAAATTTCCTCAAGAGTATTTAAAAAAGCGAGCTAAACTCTTGAACATATTCGATTGCCGACAGATACTTTGTTAGAAAAGTCAGCTCTACGACAGAGGAATTCTTCCTAAGTATCAGGCACATAGTCCGTTGAACCTGGCACGACCCAAATATTCAAAACACTCGAAGGCTGAAACACTCGACTTTCGCTGCCAAAGGAATCAAGATCAAGAGCACGAATGTAACAGCGTGTGTCTTCGAAGAGAAAGTACTTATCGGATAATTTCATCCATAGGTCATACTAACAACAGGTAGCTCCTTACTTTTGACTTCGAAACTGCAGCCTAAGTCTGATTCGACACACACCAGCCATAATTCCAACGAAGCCTACGGTCACTGAAAACTTTGCTTACTTGTTCAAGAGAACCCTTGAAGTGGCAGACGAAAATCCTTCGGACCACAAAATGTGCTAAATTTAAAACTTTGTTCACACTTCGTGATAGAAGAGACTTCTGACTGGAAAATTCACTCTAAACTCATCAAAGAGCGCCTCTACACGAATGTGTGTTAAACCACCAGACTCAGATTCAATCTACCAGCGGTGAAGCAGTACGGAGCGGAGCGGAGCCGAGCCAACCCCTCACATTCCGCAATTACACCTCTCACAACAATTCTGGCTCGGTCGACACTAGGCGGCGAATTTGAAAGGGAAATTCCCAAGAGCGGAGAAGGCGAAAGTTCGAGATACAGGCCAAAGTATACAGTACAGTAGTGATATTTACTCTGCGCAGTAATTAAATATTCAGGTGCCCGAGAGAGAAAAATAAAACGTTTTAAATTTTTTCCGGTTTAGTCTCAAACTAAACTGGCTATGCTCAATTCATATGGTGAACCTACATAAAGTGCGTGATTATATGATAAACAGAAATAAAGAAATTATTGTTATGAGAAAAAAATTTCCACCAAATTTAAATATTTTTATTATTTGAAATCAATTCTATCACGCTGTACAAGCACGCGGAAGTATTGACTGTTTTTACAAAATAATAAATCACTCAGTTGATCAGTAACAACCCAGAAAAAAAACGGAGGAAAAAGACAAACGTTAAAATAAGCAACCAAAATAATCGTAATCCTGAGATAAACCATAAGTCCTGAGTCGACTGCCACGGTTCATAAAGTATAAATCTGAGATAAACCATAAGTCCTGAGTCGACTGCCACGGTTCATAAAGTATAAATGCGACAAACTGTAATCATTAATAAATTAGTTCAATTAGAGTTTAATTTAATACCTAACATTTTCTAACGAAAATATTAGGTATGAAATTAAACGCCTGCATCTTACCTCCTCCGTCGAAACATGGAGGAGGTGAATATGCAAGTATCGTGTCGCAATGTTGGATTGAACTGAGAACTTTCTATTCAGCTATTTATGAAATTCGCGACAAGGTCCCAGACAAAGACTGAAAAATTTAAGATAATCATTATGAAAAGCAATCTCTTTAGTGTTATGTTATGTTACACCCTCCAGATAATAGACTGGTACTTAACTTTCTTCAAAACGGAATAACATGCATGCTCGATTAACTTCAGGGGAACTTTTGCTGCCTTAATGATATAAAGATAAAGATAAAGATTATTAAATAATAAATATATATTAAATAATAAAAGAATTAAATTATTCTCTAATTGTTACATGTTAGCTGAACCAAGAGCTGCAGAAGGAGCCAGAGTTAACACATAAGAGCAAAGGGTCCGGATGCGACTTGGAGCGTATAAATGGTGCATCCTGCTCAGCTAAAATAATAAGTTGAATCGACTGTGCATATTCATCTCTACCAAAATTAGGAAGAGGGGAAAATATGCATGGGGTGCTGTATGTATGACTGAATATGCATCCAAACTGCACTTCTATGAAGAAGTAAAAGTGTAGTTTGTAAGTTTTAATTTATGAAAAGGTTAGAAGGATTAGTACATAAATTAAAATTCTTTGAATATTCTCTTCTCCCGAACTTGGAAGAGATGAATAACTTAATAAAGCTAACTAGAAGAATGTGATGAGACCTACGTATACTGAACACAAGCCTGAAATAACTCTCGGTTCCAGATTTCAGTCAATAAAGCAAAGGTTAGACTGATCAAAATATTAACAAACCTCTGATATTCAAAATGTAATGATGAAAACATTAATAAAAAACATTGAATAAAAAACATTTTTGAAAACAAGGAAGTCCATACTCAAAGCAACATGAACTAGCTGATAGTACCAAACGAATAAATTTGATTCTTCCTTTGCATGTTGTTATTTTCTTCACTTCCTAAACCACGAATAGTATCGTCCTGTTCGATCATCGCAACCAAAACCACACGTTTTGATCTCGGAAATTCAATTCAACCTTGGATTATTCATTTCGATGTCCAATTCGAGATCTAGCCAACAATTTATAGATGAAGATGAAGTTAGATGAAGTTAGATGAAGTTTGTTCTGGAAATCGATTTTGACTTCTTTCTTTTTGCACCTCCATTTCTACCTGAGGATCTCATTCGAACGTGAATGAATACGTACAATAATGATATGATCAATGATAAAGCAAAGAAAATACTTTCGGTTGAAGACTTTTAGTTTCATTTTGCGATTTTTTGTTTCCACTTGTTTCCTCTCCATTTTTGCTTGTAGTTTGTAACTTTCTTGACGATAAGTGAGAGATTTCAGAGTGATTAAAGATTTAGAACACCGCACATTTGTCATAGCTAGAAAATTTTGCATCGGACCAAAAAGAAAGAGAAGAATTCTGGAGGCAAAATAATCAGAATATTACCAGGAAAGGAAGGATTTGAACTATTACTCTTAAAACTCGGAAAAGACAGTTACCGAAAACTCATAGAAATTACCGGTTGATTCCAGGGCCTACCGTAAAAAAGCCGGCTGTCTCAAACAACCTCCCCGAAGACTGGATATGAGCATAGCTTTATGTTACAGGGGATATCGTACATTGACCTCAGAAGTGTAAGTGAGATCAGCTTTAAGAATGGAGTACTGTACATCTACTGGAAGTTGCTGCCGCTTCGCCGAGAATCCGAGATAAGCGAGAGTATTCGAAGTAAGTAGTCGACAAATTCAGAAGTTGACTGCTGGTCACTGTGATGTGTGCTGACGTAAAGAACTTGATCGTTATCTTCACAAGAGAGAACACAACAGTTTGTACATCAAAGGACTCGTTAGCTACTCGGAGCCTCTCGGTCCCCATCCCCCATCAGCTACGGGGGTGTACAGCCAGTGGTTAGCCAGGCCGGTCGCTGCGCACGGTTTACACTTTTGCCTCCCTCTTCCTCCGCACCGTCTGCATTTCGCCAGTGGCAAGCCGGTGAAGACACCCCCTAAGAGTATCAATCCAGATTTAGCTTCCACAATTCCGAGAGATGATCACAAAGACAGATTTGTTCCTCAATGATTCTCCCCATTAACTCAATGTCATATCAGTGTGGCATTTCAAAGTCACTCAGCCTCTCTTTGATAGTACTCGAGTGGAATAATTGTGGAGATGCAAAGACTAGGCATTGTTCGAGTCCGGAAAGCTCAAGTTATAAGCAAATCAATCAGTGAAGTGATAAATAACCAAGAGCAAATGAGATGAAAAGCGGTAAGATAATATCTATGCTCCAACCAGGACGCACCTTCTTTGCCTCGACCTTTGCATAGTCCACAAAGCTGCGCAGAGAACCGAGTACAGGAAGGAGCATAAGTACAAACATGATCCCAAGAAAATACTTTGGAGGGATTACATGGCCAGCAAGGTTAATTTTCTTCGAACAACTCTCGTCGTTTATTTGGTAGAATGTAGTCACTGAGCTGCACGCGTAGAGTGCAATGATACGTACATTGTTCCCTACTCCACGACAGCGAGGGCATTTTCGCGGTTTCTGCATCCACGAAATGGTATGGTATGAGATAAAAGATCAGGGTGGAGGTGAAGTATGTTTCGTGAGGAATACAGCAGACAAACTACAAAACTGAACTCGCCCTATTGAAAGGAAATTTTGCGGCACAATCTACCTACTGTACGTCTTGTAACCGAGCATCTCCCCTCTCCCGCAATGCAAGAACTCAATTAACAAGTTCTGCAGAGTAGTGTAGGAAGAGAGTACTGCTAGAGCTGTTCCGAATGGAAAATGTCAACGCCAACGATACTTTCAGAGGCTAACTATAGTGGTAAAGTAACATTGTCCGCTTGTAAGCTATGAATTGATATCGCAACATTTAACTGTGACCGAGATTAGTGTTGAGAAAGCGTCTGTGGTATAATGTTTTCCTCTCGGTGGAAGAACTCAAAGGTATAAAGAGCAGAGATATACAGGGACCAAGTTTATTACCTTTGGAAATGAATAAATTTCAACAGATGCGATAGCTACGCCAGACTGTATAGAGATTGCTGTAATCCTTCTCCGCATCCTACCGAAGAATGATAGCTTCTAATTGTAAGTCCAACGAGATTGTTACTCGCTCATGACTGTTTTGGTTCAGACGTCTCACAATTATTTTTCTTGCCGTTCTTGACAATGCCGGGAAAGCGAGGGGAACGAACAACACAGCCACCGAAACCACAGCTCCAACCCAAGATGGTCCTCCATGCGCAGCCACACACCGAAGATGCGTCACGAGCCTTCTCTGTCGAGAGTCGCGAATGTCAAAAGTGAACAGGGGCTTGAGTGCCACGAGTATGCAAGGGATTTTTCCAAGCTTGCAAGCAGCGGAGTACAGAATAAAAATCTCCATAGCTAGTCTCCTGGTACGTCCATAATGCTTCAGAGATTTTGAATTTTGAGTGTCTCTAGACGTGCTTTATATTCTGCTACGTTCATTTTCTGCGTAGTCGTGTAAACGCACAATCACAGAAATTATAGACCACCAAGCTCTCAAAATACCTGGTAATGATGGTCGCCTTGGACGACTTAGTCGACAAGCTCCATTTGCTACCCCACATTGAGCTCGTGCAGGATGCGCAGCAGGCTTGTGTAGCAACGGATCCGACTGCCATACTTGCTGCTGCCATCTCCGCTCTTCTAATTTCCTTTTCCTTCCTGTTTTTGCTGACAACAACTAAACTACGGTAGCAAGGCGTTATCGGTTGAGGACCGAATCGGATGTGACTCATATGAGAATGGTCGCAAAGCGAGAATTGTGCACAGAGGATCGCGTGTGGAGCGCACATTTCGGGTCGGTGATGAGGTGAGCCTTCTTTCCTTTGGTTGTAGAGCAGCCCCACTCAACGAGAGGCTGAGATGATGCCAGTCATTTTACAGCGTAAGGACCAGCCACGTCCGCGAAGTTTTCCAGGCTAACATGCGATAGTCTCAACTGACTCGTTCAAGTCCGGCAGTGGATTACCAGGATCATGTTCAAGTCCAGCGTTGGTCGATTAATCTGTTCTCCTGTTCTGTTCTGTAATTAACCTGTTCTCATGTAATGTTGTAACTGTTATTTTAAGAGCTCCTGGCCACCTGTCCTTCCGTCTCCGCTTGGCTGAGATGGGCACCCGCCTGGCGGACCTCCCCCTGTAAGTGACAATCTTTATATAATATATATATATATATATGGAAATCTAACCGAAAGAGAAGAAAGAGCAGAGGCAGTACAAGAGAACTTCAAGCAAAAAGTCAAAGCTCTTCGGAAAACCTCACCGAATCCCACCACATATCCAAATCAACTTTCTGGATTTTCTCCATGTTATCGCGCTTTTCTCTTCTCGGTCTTACGTTCTCCTGAGAACTTTGGATCCTCGTTTCTAAGTGTGGATAATTATCTAGCTGATGTGTTGATTAACTTTAGCTTCTTGGAAGCTCTATCCGTTCGTGCGCGAGATGACGTGGGGTCGAATCCTTCTGCCGGGAAAGTTCAGTCCGTGCAAGAGCAGCAGCTTCCTGTTGCAGCAAGCCCCACGGCTAAAAAAGAGTCTAAAGTATGACGTCGTGGGGGTGCAAACCCGTTTCTTATTTGACAAAAAATGAACTAGCTTATGTTCGATGGCAGTTAGATAAGATTAAATTCTTATTTTCAATATAGATCAATGAGAATTTGCAGTGCTGTCTCATAACACACTTTTTATTTTCCTCTCTACTTCTTTAAGTAATCTATAAACTGATTAAAAATAATAAAAACAATAAAAGTGAAAACACATTGATTATTTATATAAAAAACACTTCTTTATTTTGGAAGTGGAGTAGTGCTTCTCTCAATTGTTACAGTTCTATTATTCTATTTTGACAGTTTTGCATCCAAGTGCAATAGATTTAATATTTTAGAAGTGTAAATTTAACTTCTTTTGTATTCGTCTCGATCATATATCACCTTGGTATACAATAGATTTTATCTTTTTAAAAGTGTAAAATTTAATTTACTTTGTATTGATATCTCGAACAAATATCATCTTGAAAAGTTCAAATTTATCTATTAAAATTCATGGTCTTCTCTTTGATCAGTTATATTTCTATCTTTCAAGGTAATCTTTACCATGCCATATAACATTATCTTTTTCTCTGGGGTGTATTGTAATCAGTAATGAAAGTGAATATTGACCCTAATTTTCTGCTTGTCCTCTACCTTCTTTCTAGCTAGGAGGTAATGTTGCATGCATATTTATTTAGAGAAAACCGAGGTTGGACGGTATTCATGAGAACAATATAAGTCCACGATGTACTACCTTGTGATTGTGAAACGCTAAAACGTTATCCTCCATACTTCAAATTCATCAACAATTCTCCTAACAAAGTAAATGACATGAGGGAAAATAATGAGAGTTACCATATAGAGATAATAGCAGATTTAATAGAAAAAATAGTTTACTATTGATTCAGATGCGCTTCACTCTTTATACGTAAGAATGAAAGAATGGTGAATCAGTTATACACTGAATAATCAGAAGATAACCCAAATCAACTTATCTTGACTATTGACTATTTGAGACACCAATAAAGTATGATACGTTAATTTCAGTTAGATTGTAACTCTTAGTAGTAAAAAAGAACTATGATGTTAGGAGCAGATACTATAGACAACAGCTATTGTAATGGATAAATTGTGCACATTGTCGAGACGAGAGTTTCATGAGAAGAGCGGAACTTTCTAGCTGTGATACGATCGTGAAGAGTAAGACGAAAACCACACACGGAATACGGACCGCAAGAAAACACACCACCTCGATTTTGATCCGGCCAAGATAAAACACACGGCACGCAAGTAAATCTTCAACTCCAGATCATTCAAACTATAAACCTCATGCTCAGTAACTCAGAATATCAGAAAACTGCTCCCGTGAAGCACAAGCGCGTTCATCTAGAAGCTTCTCGTTTTCTATTCAGAAAAATGTGCGTACAAGATGTAGATCTCCTCTCTCATCTCGTTTCTGTTCTCTACTCTCAATCCCTCGATGTCAAAACTCTGATCAATCAGAAGTTCTCTTCAGACGTAATCTCTGTGTAAAAATCTCTCCTCAGCTCGACCGTTCTCTCTCTACTCGATAGTCTCTGCACGATACGATAATTCTCCACACATCACAATGGTCTGAGTATTCTCTCTCCTCTAGAGTACACCCCCTCTGGATTTTCCTCTAACCTACGTAACTTTCAGTGTCACCTGACAGGGGTAAAAGATGCCTTAAGCAGATTGCAGCAGACAAATAAATCACTGATAATAAATCTACACGTCAGAAGACTAGTTCACAAACCTTCGCAGTTTCATCTGTACGGACGATCATCGAATCGACCGTACAATTAGCTTTTGACATCACCATCCGAAGTAAATCCATCGTGGCTCTCCCTGACCACCGGAATCACCTCGTTCTAACACATGGAGTCCGAGTTACAGCTGTTGTCGTTCTTCGATCCCCTTAAACTTCGAAATGTCGTAAGTATCACCTCAAGTATCAGTTTCACTTGATTTTTCGACCCCAAGTAAATCATATGACGAGATCTACATTTTTCTACAAAAGATTTGATATCAACTTGGAGTATCTTTGACGTCATTTCGCTATCTCATGACTTAGAGGACCGCAATTGAATTCGTACTAGTGACCTCGACAACCCGAATGCGAGTTAGTCCTCTAGCATAAAGTCCATTTCAAAATCCGGTTGTAAGCTCCCTCTAGCATCCACGCCAAGTAACTGCACTAGTACAGGGGTAGACGGAGATGTCCCGCATTCACGGTACGTTTAAGGGACATCTAGTGTCCCGTCCCTATGCAACTTAGCTAGTCCTCTAACATAAAGTCCATTTCAAAATCTGGTGGTAATTTCCCTCTAGCATCCACACCATGTGACTGCACTAGTGCAAGGATAGACGAAGACGTCTCGCATTCACGGTACGTTTAAGAGACATCTAGTGTCCCGCCCTTAGGCAACTTGGTGCCCCTCATATTCTCTCGAAGGGGTCAACCTACTCCAAGCCGGTTGTGAGTCTGAGAGGATTTGATCCGGAGACCTCCTCCCTACAGGTTTGCTCAGCTACCCATGGAAGCCAATCTCACAACTGGTTCTAGAGACCCGTTTCTAAGCTGATATGCTAACAAAATGCGGTATTTTATTTTTCTTCACTAACACGAATTGCCATAACGATCTCTAGACATGGTCTTTTTGTGCATTTTGAAATACAAACTACATGAGAAAATCTAAAACATATTTTTCGAACTCACTCAAATTTATGATAAATTTCCCAGTATCATAAATCTTGTAGAAGAACAATAAGTATCATTTGTGAGGTTGTTTGCGTTCTCTCATTATCATGATATGATATCAGAGATCAATCAGAAAATAAAAGATGGATTAGACAGTGTTGAAAATTTGTTACATCGAGAAAGCACAATGACATCAGGCTTTAGTACAGTGACAACAAGACTTTCATGAGAAGGACGAGACATCAATGCTGACATTATCACAATTAAGTTGTGTCCATCGACTTCATCACAGTTCATAGAGGTAATAATGAGTCGATCAACTTCATACTTAACTCTATATATCTTCAACTGATGTAGATGTATTCACATATAGAATACAACATCCACTTCCAAATACATAAGACTTATTGTTAAGTGCTGAGGTTATGAATGTTTAGAATTAATATGTGAATCATTTGCAAAATCCGCATGTTGAATAAATAGTAATATTGTTGACAGATTTTACATAAATGTCTTACTTCTTTTGTGATCTTTACAGAGGAAACTTTTTAGTTTCTGAAAAGAATTTCTTGCAACAAGGTGTATGAACACTTTTTATGAACACATCAACAGACCATGGACAACACCTGCAGATCAAAACTCAGAACAAGAGAGAGAAAGAGATAATGAGTCTTAGTCGATGACAATGACTTGGAGACTACGTCCTACCGTCAGAGGAAAATGATAATATGAACAACTCTCATGATTGATTGTTAGTTTGTATATTGTTGATATGATGAGCTTATTCTTAGAGAGTTACAAAACTTGTAAAGGATGACTCTATGTATGTTTATGTACTTTTTGTTGATTCTAAATGATGTTACATTGTCATTCGTATGGAGTTAAAATTCGCTTAGTCGATTGAAGAGAGTTAGTTAGTCGACAAGTTTTGAATGTGCCTTGATGCATCTGTATGCATTAACTGGAGACTCTGTCTTACAACCAGAGGAGAAGGATATACGCATCGCTCTAATGATTGATTTGTGATCTGTAAGTTGTTGATACGATAAACATATTTTGTGAGAGTTACAAAACTTGTAAACGAACTAAAGTGAGTCGAACTTTTCTCCTTCATGTCTTCTTAAGTTGTTAAGTTGTTGGTAGCTGCTTGTGTGACCGTTCTGAATGTGCCTTGATGCATCTATATGCATTGATTGGAGACTCTGTCCTGTAGTCAGAAGAGAAAGATATACGCATCGCTCTAATGATTGATTTGTGATCTGTAAGTTTCTGATATGATGAACATATTCGGTGAGCGTTACAAAACTTGTAAACGAACTAAAGTGATTCGAACTTTTCTCCTTCTTGTCTTCTTATGCTGTTAAGTTGTTGGAGTGAGAAATAATTTATGGAAATATATAAAAGATAAATTTTGATTACTTTAGTGTTTCGGTAAATTTTGTAATGATTGATTGAAGTGTATCAACATTGTGTGCATTGCTTACCGATGTAGATGAAACTCATACAATGAAGAGATAGATACTCGTACGTATATTTCGAGAGCATCACTAGTACAAAATATGGAGTTGGGACATTGTCTTAGGCTTAAAAGTAGATTGCCGTTGACTCATCTTGAGAGAATAAATTACAGAGACTTGAAACTTTGGAGACGAGAAGAAAGTCAAGCTCGCAAACAAGGCTTAGATCAAATTAGACGTCCATGCACTAGATGAGGTTGGTCAAGTTGACTAATGTGCATAAACATTTGACTGACGATGGAATATATTATCTCACAAAGTATGAAGAAATATAGAAAAGTAGGACTCATCTGATGGTGAGTGGGATGACTCTCATAAGCTAAACCACAAAAGATATAAAGATGCAAAGCATCTCAAAGATTCTATTTAAGATGGTTTTATTAAACATTTCTCTACACGCATGTGTCATAATGTTGCTATGGACGAGGTCATACACATGTTTGTTGTGGATACCTACATACATCCGTACCACGATCAAGATTCACATATTCTAAGTTTGAATAAAGATCCAGTCATCGAACTGAACTTAGTCAGCCTAACATTTGTAAACAATAGAGAGACATCGCTCATTTATAATGAAGTGGACAACGCTACATGAATATGTTCGCGATAGCTATAAATAAAAGAAGAACAGACCTTCTTGTCATCAGCAAGGATGATGACGATCGGACAGCCAAACAGACGGACATGTAGTAGACTCATAATAACTCACCAAGCACCTTCGAAATTGAAAGATCATGGTCTTCATGAGACAACATAAGGACGGTCAACTCCATCTGCTAAAGTTGACAAACAGAAGAATAGGCAGCAAGCCCATGATAACTCACCAAGCACCTTCAAAATTGAAATATATATGTCTCTATGAGACAGCACAAGGACGAGCGACTCACCTGCTAAAGCTTGCTTGCTCGTTTTGATTGCTGGATCCTCGACCACAATGAGAAAAATAGTGATAGTTTGCCTCGCAGACACATCAAGATGTGCATCATATTCCTCGTTGTTGACTTCGCATCGATAAGTCATAGGGGCAAGAGTCACTCGGCTTGGGAAGTCAAGAGTCACTCAACGCGGCAAGATAAGAACCCTAAGCCTTCGCAACATATTACAAGATGATGCATAGAGCCTTATCACTTCTGGACTAAAATCAAATCCAAATTATGCTTCCTCAATTTTTAGAAGCCTTACCATGAACAAGATTCATAGATTCTAAGTTCGAATGAAGACCTAGTCACTGAAACCATTTTCTGCACAAAGGTTAAATATTTAGTTCTTTGAAAGCGAACATGCAAAATAATGTCTTCTGGATTACCCGGAGCACGTATGGTCATAGTAGGGCTTCAATTAATGATTTTCTCTGGAATCTGCATAAGTCTATTCTGTTTATTCTATTTTTGTTTATTTATATATTTAAACTCTGTATTTAAATTATCATATTTATTAACTATGATGCCATTTTGATAAATATAAATGTAAACACTCATGCTGTAGTGAATAGACATGTTTCCCTTGACACTTGTTTTCATTACGCATAATTTATCATCTATTTTAAATGAATAGTAAGAAGAGAAAGTCTATGGATATGTTTGGTCTAATTTATATTTCTAATTAGCGCTATGGAGAAATTTATTTGTACAATGTTTTTTTATACTGTCAAGCTCTAAAGTATTCTCGTTAGAAATAACCAAGAGTTTTACAAATACTTCCTAATTTAATATCACAAAGATCTCTTAGTCCTCTAATTTTAGTGTTAACTCAATGTATTACCAACACATGTAAAGAAAAGCTACTGCTGTGAGATATGACTGGCGATTAGCAGAAGTAGAAACGAATACAATCCTGATGAATAATGAATTAGCTAGCTACCTATAACATCCATCAAACAACAACAGAAAAACTTATTCTAAAAATAGTTTATTTGAACATAACAATCGAAAAGATTGATTGAATCTAACCATAGAAAAAAATATTGATATCACTAATATATTTGATAGGATTAGTTCCTCATTAAAGACTGAATATATATCATGATTCTGATATGATATTTAAGCAATGTATATATTACTTAAGGTAGACTTGATATTGATATCTATACCATGATTATTCTATTTGTTTTTAACATTAAATAAGCTTCCATATTCAGGATTTATAATTCATCCTAAATCGACATCATGTTCACTTTAAACTTTCACTTAAGCTTAGCTAAGTTTAGGAAAACATTATTGGTTGGGAAGAGAAGAGATGAAAGTCATGAATTAAAGTAGTACATACGGTTGGTTGCAACATTTTCAATTTCACACTTATGGTTAACTACATGATACTAAATCCATTCAACTCAAAGAATATAGTTTAAGAGGTTTTATTTCGCTAGACATTGTCACTCATCTTACACTACTTTAGAAGTTTAACTACCAACTCAAATAAAAATATTCATCCATCGCACATTGAATAGTTAAAACATATGAAGTGTTTTATCAGTTCAGATCTCCAGATATTTGTTGCTGTTCTATTTTGAATTATACATTATTGAATGACACAACTAAGCTTATCGTCATGAAACCCAACTTATATCTTGTTTCTCAATGACATGTTTATAATATTTTTACATATACTGGACCACCCAGATGAATCACTTGTTGAAGATTCAGAATAAGGACAATAAGTAATGGAGTTCAAGGACAAACAAATATTGGTGGAGAAGGATTGGGAGTCTGGTATGAAACCGACGAAAGAGAACGATGTTGTATCAAATAAGTTCTTGTCCGTAAGGATGATAGCATCGTTAGAGTCAGAGAATTTTTTGCAAAGTTAAAATCTCGAGAAGAAACGCATCCAATCCAAGGGAGGACGAGGAAAGGAATTGACAGTCAAGAGAAAAATGAAGATGAAGATGTGGATGATTTAAAGAAATCACCAAAAGATAATAAGAGATCAATTGATGTGGATCCATTTGGTTCTCGTACGAGCCTTGCTTTACTTACCGAATATAGACTCCAATCGTATGATGAGATAAAGACGATTGATTTTATGTTGAAACATCTCTCAAAGAAAGAAGAGGAGGTAATGTAAAACTAGATTATGACAAGTATGCAAATACGTGTCCTTATGGAATGGACATGACACTCCAATTTAAACAAAATACAAAATTCTTCGTCTATCTTTGTTTATAGGAATCAAATGTGAAAATATCTTCATCTCTATGATGGAGATCTCTCGATGAAATCAAATATTGTATATCATCTTTTTGTCAAATAAACAATGTGAAAGTCAATTGACGTTCTCATATTGGTGTCCTCGAAAGATGTATCTGAGAATACGCGAGGTATTTGGTTATGAAAAGTGTGGAAGTATGGAAAGACAAGTAACAACGCACGAGCATAAACACTTCTGATCCAAAAATCCAATGTGTTTATAATTTATCTTAATACATGAGACTTACATGCAGAATCCAAAAGTTCTCAATCTTTATCCTAGTGCTCTAAACTCAAGTCTTACTCTTCCATGGTGTATCTTCGCAACGGTACCTAACATCTCTAGAACTGAAATCTCTACAAAGATTTCAATCATCTCAAAGTTTATAACGTTCTTTTTTAGAAACCCGTCATTCAATATCTCAAAACCCGTTTTTTGACAACATGGTCAGAATTACTCAAAAATTGATTTCAACCTCGTTTCATGATACTATGTGTGACCTCAACTGACCTCCCTACACAAAGTTATGATCATTCAAAATATTCGACAGAAAACTTTCTCGTTATGGAAATCTGCAGGAGGCCTCGTGCAGTTTTGTCAACTTGATCTATAACACACTCTTCACTTCAAATCACTATAGCCTATTCATTCAAATCAACCCATTTTTTCTTTAAGGAAAAGTTTTAGGAAAATCTTTTCAATGATGCCAACAACTCTTTCAATCGATCATTGTAGCCCGAGATACAATATGTAAAAAGCCTGTTGATATTACTCTTATCTGCATTTAACAAAATTAACTAATGTGCTTTCAAAGTGTCATTGGCAGCATTATTGACTGGAAGATCCCACACAAAAGCGAAGCGCGAATTTGCTTGAGGCACTTGAACTTTTCAGCAAAAGCTCAAGATGTCAAGGATATAAACAAAATGGTTTCCAACATAAAATATTTTATACAGACGATAGAATATTGTACAGTATTTGGAGATGTCCAACTCTCAAGAACTACGTCTGTTCTCTCCACAAACTTCACTTTATGTTGCTCATACAGACCACATGCGCTAGAAACAACACAATGTTGCTTCTTGTTCAAAATAAATATGGTTCTTAAATTACATCGTTCTTGATATTTAGTGTTATATAATATTATCTTAGTGATGGGGAAGAAATGAGTCTTCACTTATTTTGTTGGCAATAAGAATATTCCAATCATCAGATCATGTGTGCATATTATGCAAGATCATGCATAACACTTTAATTTATGATAAAATTTTTGAGGATACATGTATGAATTCACTTTGACTGCAAAGTGCAAACTCTCTTAACTCTCCTCTGGCGGATGTCCAAGTTATTTATTTCTGATCCGTTTATGATTTCATGGACATGTAGACTGTTCGCAGGTAGAAAAGAAAAGGCCGGAAAGTTGGCATACCGGGCGATACTTAAATGACAAAACAACCTTGAATAGATTAATCTCAGTTAGTACTATGTTCTCTTTATGTTATCAATAAATAAAATAAAACAATAAATAAAATTTTAGTATAAACTAAAATGGAAAATTAAATATCTAATGTCAACCAAGAAAAGTGACACAGACAAGCATGACATCACCCATAAAGCATCAGCAGACCGACGCACTTCAAAAATTACAAGTCCGAAATCTTTCTATTAATTATTATATTAAATTTATTATATAACCCTTCTTGCCGAAAAGGTTAAGTATAAATTAAACCGGTGCATAAACCTCCTCCATCTGCATATAGAGGAGGTGATATATATGCATGGGTGCCTCACTTGTGTGAGACCAGACGACCGTGTGTGCCACCTAATCCTTACTTGAGGCTCGGAAAGTATGGATAGATACCCTTGACTAAATATTGTAACGTAAAAATGTAGAATAAAAGTATTATCAGACACTCTCGCGGGGAAATATCTGGGTGTGTCATAACGCGGCTAGAATCAGCGATTCTTGTGGCAGTCAATTGTTTGAGGGCACTTCTAGTCGACTTTTCTGTTGTCAGTTTGTTACCCGGTACGTTCAGACACACGCATAACAGATGTACACACACCAATTTACACACATCGTCGATGGCAGCGATTGCAACGTGTTACGGGATGAGGTTTGAGCCGTATTATTGCGCATACCGCGGGACGATTCATGTAACCTGATGGAGCACTCAACTGGTTGAGGTCATGGCTAAAAGGAGAACAAGTTGTCCAAGCTGTTGGACATGAGCGTAGACTCCTAGACTAGAGAGCCAGAAAAGGCTCCTTGAGGCTTGAGCAGATAAATCATCACCAGCAGGTGTAATAGTGGATCAAAAAGCTTCTATGCTCAGATTTCCTTGATGCATGTTCTACGATCCGATTCTTTCTATCTTCACCCTTTCTCAAGCATCTGCCATCCACAGATGTTGTTTAGGGATAATAGCGAAGTACTTGATGCAGAGCTTGACAACATACACATTGACCGGTTTCGTACTACCCTACTTTCTGCTACTTGGTAAATGGAGCACTCACAGAACAAACTGAGGTATAAAGCTACATGCAGGGAAAATGAAGAACTGAACCTTTTGTCGTAAATGCAAACTATCTTGAAACTTGATAGTAAATAGCAAACGGACGGTGTAAATATCATGGATGCAGAAACGTCTTATCGTCAAGGTCTTTTTCAGGTCAAACTTGAGCAGTGTTGGATATAGCACGAATGAAGATGGAAAGGACTTGACCGACTCTTGTGCATTTGCCAGTGACAATCAGTACACTGACTGAAGTATTTGTTGACAGATGATGATGTTTCATGTCGTACAATCCTCTACGCGTACATGGTTTCATTCACCTTCATATATACTGAAGCACATTTCAAATTATCTTAGACCGTTACCTCGTCGGGGTTACAAATTGGAAGAGACTCAGTCGGCCCTGTTGCTAGTACAGACACCAAGTTCGATTCAGAAACAATTGAAGTATTTCCGCGTAAGAGATTTTGAACCTCTTTTGTGACCTGAACATCGGAGACTAAATCCGTCTCATGAACACATCAATGCTGCAAATTTAATCAGGCTGATGAAATAACACATCACAATTACTTTCGATCAGAAAGAAGGCCTGTCGAACCAGCTAATATACAGGTCTGCATGCAAGAGCTTAATGGTGATGACCAGGCTTTCTTAAATCATCTTCCATCTTTCAATGGGCTAAAGATGCTCGACCGCCTCCAACTGATCTCTTGTTAAATGATTTATACGTAAGACGGCCCTCCACTTGAGGAGCCAGCTCTATCATAGAGAAGTCCAACATGGGCGATCTGATAATTCTGAATGCCGGGATCGTTCTGTTGATCCACAATGTGTAAGACGAATAGGGCGTAATTCGGAAACAGTTATTACCATGGTCGACATTGATACCCAGAGTGTCGTTTCTCATGCACGTGTTCTGTCGCATCGGAAGTCTATGACCACGATAGTCCACCCAGTACACTAATCCATTCTCAGGGTCCGCTTTGCATCGTTGGACTCTGAGGAAGTATGCTCTGCCTCGATGTCTGTATTGGTGGAACGACTCGATCTGAATATGGATCGTAGGCTGACTATAGTCATGAATATGTTCTTCATACCAGTCAAATGGAATGGCTTCCTTCACCGGCATTTTAAGAAGGTGCAGGCGTCCCGGTATAGCGCACCGGGGGTCGAAAACATCTTCGTGATCGGGATAACAAGGTGCTCTGCCCCTGATTTTAGTTTCGACACCAACATAAAACAAAGGGGCCATGACTGAATCCTTCTCCTACCTACTTAAGGACCACTCTCTAATGTGTGAATGAATTTGTGCTGCTTCCAAGCTCAAATTACAGACGGTCAAAAAAGAACGTGAATTCTTCAGCTGAATCCTGGGCAGCAGCCGACAGGATAACGTTGGAGTCTGGAACATTCAAGCATACCCCATCAACATGACGCACAGGAATCTTCTCTTCAGTCGCGGATCAGACTTCCAAGATCTGATATTGTGGGCTGAGGACAGGCGTAGGCAACAAAACAAGACTAGGAATTCATCCATTCTGCAGTAAGTACAACGCACTGGACGCGCTAGAGTGCAGCTCGCGGGTGGATCAAAAGATCCTCTGTCCCCACAGGCCGACTTCTTTGAAGCTCGATGTATTCATAGCATAAGAACACTTGCAGCGTTATCCTCCAGGGCGAGAGTAACGCCATCTCCTTAAAGGTTCATGTGACTAGTCGCCAAGGCAGTAGCAGTAGTATGAGTAAACTGCTTCTCGTCCTTGGCCCTATCTATCATCTTGTTCACCTGGTTTACTTCTCCTCCTCAATAGCCGCAGCAATTCCAGAACAGCAGAACCAGCAGAATCGAGAAAGTTGGCGTGCATTGATCGCCTCTACGGAACTGCTTCCGCGTTATTTGCAGGCGGGAACAGCAGAGTCTGCTAACCTTCCCCGCTTCTGAGGGTTGGGACCCTGTACGTTTCGTCCATGAGTGCCTGGCGGCAGGTAAGAATTCAAATCTTCCCGTGAGCAGGTCTGCTCGGTCGTAGCTTTCTAAACCTCCGGTCTCTGGCCGAACATTTCGCGGGATCAGTGACGCCGGTGACTTGACTCGCATCTGGTTCACATTAACCAGCCATACTCCGTTGCCGGCATGGCACTTCGTCTTCGAATTACAAGGTCTCCCACCTTCACTGGGAGCCTGGGAGGCTCCCAACTCACTTGGATAGTAAATCCAGCATGCTACATTCACCCAGCGATCTCGACTCTGGCACGCACAGGCGCTGACGTCTTTTCAGTTTGAAGGGGGGGCCTAGCCGCCTAGGTTCGGCTCGATGGTCGTAGTGCGGATAAACATCCTCTGGCAAGCTGATGGCATTTACTTGCTTCTCTACTACATTATCGTGGATTTTGACCGAAATGAAAAACGCGACCCAATGAATAGCAAACGGATGGGAAGACCCCATCAAGCCTTACAAGGGAAAGAAGTACCCGAAGGGCCAAGCAACAACCACCCCGAAGGGAAGAACACCGGTCCCCACTATCAGTAGCTCTAAAATCGCCTGTCGCACCTATAATGTCAGAGATCAGAAAGTCAATATCTCTACATACAACTGGTGCACCTGAAAAGCATCACCTACTGCGATTGCCCTCCTGTGAACGGCATCTGCTAAAGCTCTCTGTAGAGCAATGGAAACTTGCTGCCTAAAAAACGTGGTGCAGAAAGAAAGAGAACGTGGTACCCCTGGCGCCTCTCATGATAAGTTCTGGCACAATCTCTCAGAAAGACGTCGAACTCCAAGCTTGTCGATCTGTATATCTCCAAAGCTAAGGGGATGAAGCGATGTCCCACCTGCATACCCCTATAGTTGATCACCTTCGCTGCTGCCGTCACGCCTGCAGCCCATCCTGGGGATGGGTGATCACCTGTGCCGCCACTGAGTCTCATGTCGGATCCGTGACAATCACATCAGCCACTGAGACCTGATCTTTTCTCATAATGTATAAGTCAGCTCTCACTGATCTTCCTGTCTGAAGGGCATACAACACTCTCTCCACGTCATGTGACCGCTCTCCCATGCTAAAGCAAACACGACGTCCCTGATGACATCGTGGGTAGCTATCCGCTCTCCACCATGAGGACATCGAGCAAGATGGCGACTCGAGGTGTCGAGCGAGACACCGCACTCGCAGGTGGATAGTGTCGAAGCAACAGGCTGGACCAAGCCTAGGCGGAATCTCATCGCTGTAGAGAAGATAATCGATGCGAGTCGGAACGCTCTAATGCAAGGTCGAGCTAAGAGCTAAGAGCCTACGCCCTTACCCGAACAAGAGCAGAGTCGAGCTCTAGTATCCCATGAGATGGAAGGATCCACTAACAGCGCATGGAGAACCTGCTGGAAGTGGTGTCCCGTCAGAGAAGACTGTAATCCGTGAGATCCATTGGTAGCTAAGGTATCGAATCGAAGGTGTGCCTCACGCGTCTCAAGAGTCAAACTATTTCTTGTCTCACGGAGACGCAGCTGTAGTGGATAAGAACCATCCTCCACCTCTGTCACATAGCTCTCCAGAATAGGTCTATCTCGCACGAGAAAACGGCAACAGAGCCAAGGTGCTGAGAGGACCCAACTATCCAAAAAGGCTACCGGAGCAGTTCCTCCATGGATAATAAGTCCATCCCGTCACATGATGTCGGCAAAGATGTCTGCCTACGTGCGAGAGGTCCTGTCACACAGTCAAAAGTGCTCGGTCTTATGATGTCGCCAAACACCCCATGATCTTCCTATCAAACTCTCTAAGGCGCGAGATGAAGATAAGAGATGGAGGTACTGTGCGGAGTAAGTAGCTAGGACGTCGTGCAATGGAAGAGAAAAGAATATCAAAGGCAACCTGAGGATCCTCCAACATAAGGAGATCCTCGATATGCAAAACGTCCTCCGCCAAGACAACATCTAAAAATCGAAAGACAAAGTCATCTGTATCCACGAGTACTCCGAGGATGCGCAAATCATCTGTAGGGGTAAGAAATCTCTTCGGGAGCAGTAGGTCTGCCGATATACCTATGGGAGACCAAGCCTTGCACTTTGACACCTTCATCCTCAGCCCTACCAAGACCAACTGAGAGACAAGGTGATCAAAGGCAACACCGACTTGGTCCACCAGACCTACGATGTGCGTATCATCAGCTAGAGATGGAAAAACACAACCTGGAGTAGCCAAGGCGGTGGCCAAGAGAGCTCTATAGTGAGCTAAGGTAAAGAGGGGTCCACCCAAAGGGTCTCCTTGACGAGTATCTACAGCGGAGCTGATGATTGTAATCCTCTCTATCGTAGGATCGTGCTGGTAGTAAAGAGAAGAAGAAGAAGCATAGAACGATCGCACGAAAGGGATGAGACCCGCCAGAGATCCCTCGCCATCCATGAGCTCCCTAAAGATGGAAGCGCAAGAAACGCTATTAAAAGTGTTTTCCACGTCCACTTGTAGAACAACCCAATCGAGATGGATGTCCAAGAGAGCACTAATGTCGAAAGACACAGACTCACAACCTTCCGGCGTCGCAACTCCAAACTGATGTGGACAAAGGTGGTCCGGAAAAGTATCTCGAAGCTGAAGGACAATGATATTACTGATAAGTCGTAAGAGAATCTCACCGATGGCTATCGGACGGATCCCTCCACCATCCTTCGTCATGGCAAAAAGTCTAGCTGCCCCTAGTACCTGAGCTATAGACTGAGGAATATGTCTTTGAGCTACTGCTGTCGCTACCTGAAAAAGCTCCGTGAAACCACTAGAGGGGTCGTCTGTCTGAAAACAATCCCGTAGGTGCTCGTAGACTATCTCATACAGACCTCCAGAGGATAGACATGGAGTTGTACACAAGGCCTGGGCAAACAAGGATCTATCGAGACATAATGACTCCTCAGACTGATAGTCTTGAACCTCATGTGGTGAGAGATCACGCGGTGAGAGGTGAAGGAAACGCAACGCATCGATTGTCTTCTCAGTAGGACATCCCAATGACAAAGGATGTAGTGCTCTAGTAGCTCTACTATACTCTCCAAGCTGACCTAACATCTTACAATGTCGTATGCGGACGGAAGATGAGACATCACGTGTAGACGTAACTCAATCCTACCTCGTATCGCACGGACTGATTCCTCCTGTAGGACAGTCCAATCACTTGCACGGAATCTCTGAAGACGTGCCGTCACCTCCCGATGTTCTCCTCTGTCACCTCGAGTATAACGGAGGCATCAACGAGGAAGTAGGAGGGTAACCTCGCCGCCTTGTCCTTGGTGTTCCGTGTCAACATGTCGAGAGGTAGACGGAATGCCTGTCTCACCTCGTCATGAGGAGCACGAGGTAACTGATGGAACAAACGCGAAGAAGGAAAACTCGTCTCGAACAAGCTCAGAATAGTGCCAGAGTGGACTCTCAACTACTCCTACGACTCTGGAGGACCTCCAGGAAGAAGGGCTAATGGTGTCATAATGACTGCACGTATAGACCTCTGATCTCGGCTAACCTAGGCATCCCATGTGGTAGTATCATAGCTCTTCTGCATCTTTCCCACATGAGATTTTACCCCTTGTGAGGTAAATAACTTATTGCACACCGGACATGGTGTGTCTCGAATCAGTCTCGATCTCATGGGAGAGAGAGTACCCATAGCTAAAGACGAGACGATATTCGGTCAAACGGCACTCGTAATAAAAACATCTCCAAAAAGAAAAGAGAAAATAAAAATAAAAACAGAAAGAGAGAAAACAAAGAAAGAAGAAAGAAGAAAAAGAAAAAAAAGAAGAACCCTGAACCCTGATATGTAGAGATAAAGAAAATAAATACACTAAATGTGGCAAGAAATCTGTCAAAAGTCTCTCAAAAAACCCTAAAAAGAACACTCTCTAACTCTTAATTCTTAGAAAATGTAAAACTATTTAACCCATTGACCTATTTGACCCACTACACTGCTTATGCGAACAATATTTCGACAACGTCTTCTTCCATCAGTGTTCAGATTTTGTTACGTCTTGCCGGCATAGCAGTCTATAACATCTAGCAACCAAACGGAACCAGATCACTAGGGTTCAGGACCCTGGGCCGAAAATCTAGAGCAACCTAAATTCCCTCCTATCTCCCTCGTACAAAAGCCTTCGGAGGTTATGAAGCCGTAGCGAGCGGCTCCATTGGTCGACGACAACATTTTATGAATTGCATGAAGATGTTCATTTTGAGACGGAGCGACAAAACTTTAAGAAAGTGCAAAAATGATTTAGCAACACAAATAGCGACTGATCAATGCGTTATGTTTTCAGTGTAGCTCGCATGAGAATGCCAAGGCGTTTTGCCAGTAATATCGCAGCCAAACAAAAGGTGATGCGTAAAGAGCTTTAAACAAGTTGGTTGGGCAGGTGACAATTGGTATTTCTCGTTTGTAAAAGTACCATGTTGTACATCAGAGATCCCCCATAGCTTGAAAATAAAAGCATGAGAAAAGGCTCATCTCCGTTCATGATAACCATCCAAGAACTTTCAAAGGGAAAGATTTGCAAGTAAATTCTTCTTCACCACGGCTGCTTTGATGCCAAACAAGACCAAGCTCGAAGGATACCATGGAATTCATAAATAAGGTCACTTCGTGCCATTATGTGGTGTAAGAGGGTCTACAAGAACTCTCGTCTACTAGAGAATTCGGAACTACCAGGACCTAGTAGACCACTAACCATGCGGGGACTCAAGGCCTTCCTAGAAACTTACAGCAGCCACTTTCATAGGCGTCTCGAAATACCGGGGCTTAAACCACTAGTAGTGGTATAAAAGGCTTGACTTCGCACGCGGCGGGTCATTTTTCACTGTAGCTCTCAATCAGAGAGGGAGAGGTCAAAGCCCCAGTTGAGCTCCATGTCTCAAAAGAGCTCACTGGGTCATGATAACGCGAGGGTAAGTGATTATAACAAAATATGCTGGGTAGTATAACATTTCAAAATTCAAAATTTAGAATATTCTATTTCTATGATTCTCAGTGATCCGAGATTCACTTGATAATTTAGAAGCCGTATGTACTCCTCCTGAACTCATCATGGGCTCATTTGGAAGCCTTTTCTCTTCTGCTCAGTTCGCTACCAAGATCACAAAGTTTCATCACGTACTGCGATGATGACTGCGTTGCGTAAATCTCTCAAGGCCCCCGTCCGAGCCGAACTTACTTAGCAAAGGTTAAAAGTGATTAGCGGTGGGAATCTCCACCGCTAATATAGCGATACTTGTGGTATAATGTGATATGCACTTGGCAAAAGTTCAACAAGGAACCCCAACGGCTGTACAGGCAGCAAGTGGGCATACGCTCTCGGCAATTTAGACTCGGAGTCATTTTTCTTTCCGCATGTACGTTATATGCGATCCGTTTCTTTCGCAAAATATTCGGCTCTCGCTTGCTACAATTGACATTTAAGGAACTCAGATTTTTAGAGAACTATCTTTTTTTCTAAAGTAGACCATACGTTTTTAGGAATTCTTAAACGTTTCTCAGTCTTTAAGCAGTTGCCGTTATGCATACATACGTTCGTTTTCATTCCTCTCGACTCTGTTCCAGAGTCCACCTCTAAATTCTCTTCTCCTATGGCTCTGTTCCCCCAATTTTTTCCTTCCCACCATGTGCTTATGGTTTACAAAACAAGTATGACAATGAATAATGTTAAGACCATGAGTAAGAAGCCGACAAAGTTATTGTTTATTACAAGTAGAAAAAGTAACTCTGCGAACAGCATGTCTGCTGCAGCTGTCCTGTGACCAGTTGTACAGTGTAGCGCTGCAGATGACAAATACAAGACGGGCGCAAACAGGACAGAAATCGCATGAATGGTAACTATTCATTCGATTTGACAAGGCAACATTCCGGTGCCACAGTACGAAACACGAGCGGGAAGCGCGAGCACCGACTGTACAGTATGTGCAAATAACGAGGTGCAGTATGTAGAAATAACGAGTACAGTATGAGAAATAAGGTAACATTCTACTGTCACAGAAACGGGCTGCTGTCAGCAACTCGTCTGAGGGATTCCTCCTTCTTTTTATGAGTAAAGAAACTTGTTCTTTATTTGATCTTTATGATTACTCTATTTTTGCCAAGATTCAAAGACCGCAAGCAAAATTATAAGGCAGCAGATGAATTCAGACATTGCCACATGTCATGCTTTCATTGATTTCTTAGCAAATAGTAGCCGTTGATATTAAGTGAGAAATGGATAGTGAAGTCATGCTGCAGTTTGGCAATCAATTTCAAAATGCTAGAAAGAAGTGACGAAATTGCACAGTGTGTATTCAGAACTATATACATATCAAAGTTTATTGATTCAAAAAGTCTGAGACATACATAGTTTCGATAGAGCTCAAGTAAAAAATCAGCGACTGCACTGCAAATAACCATCAGCAGTGAGGAGGCCTGTATATGACTGGATATATAATATCGACAGAGCTCCAGCAGAGCGCAACTGCGCTGCAAGTAAGTAGCAGCAGTCAGGTGTAGTGTATATACTATGACTATTTAGAGTGTAGGTACGGGTGGTAATAGGCTCAATATTTCTTTTATCAACATTATAAAACTATTTTTAGGAGATTTTTTTGTATGAATTCACAAGCGGACTAAGAGTGCATCTGAATAAACAGATGTGTAAAGAAATAAATCCCGAAGAAACTGTTGTCTTGCGTTGAAACATGAAAGTTACAGAGACAGTGACAATTATGACAATAGCCGATAGAGATCATCGTTTCTCCTCTCATTGCGTTTTTCTGCTTCATGATCAGTTGTATTGGCTGTATTAGAATAAGCACTTCATGGCATCATTAATGATCGTTCAACATTCTGTACATGGGTGAATATGCATCCCCAAAATCCAATATCCTCCCCCACTATCTTGTACATCTAACTGCGGTTTCTGCTATTGAAAAAGAGGTAAGTGTTATATATAAATTCTGTAAGAAGTTATTTTAGAAATTAAATTTATTTATGAATACTATACGACTGGGACTAGAGTTACGTTTAAATCCAAACATAACCCATAAACGAAGAGAACACTAATGCGTTACCAATACTATACATGCGAGAACAGGTATCATATATAAGTCATGTGCGACAAATATTATTCTTTTTTTACTTTGGTTATGTAATTTATTATGTTTTATCGTAATATATACCTTTATTATTTATTATTTGAATTTTTCAAAAGCTTAGAAATTAATAAATATTAGTCAAACAAATATGTCATACCAAGTCCTTTATTACTTGTGCATACTACTTATTACTCATTTCTCAATCGTTCGTTTTTTTTTCTTTGAGTAGTCTGCTATGGCATATCACATTTATCAGTGACATATGTCTCATTGCATATATTTGACATGTATTCATCAGTTAACTTGTTTGGTTTTTTTATTGTCTTAATTTTTATTTTTGCTATTATTTTGGTCCAATGGAATTTTAGATATAGATCAAATTCTTTAATACAGATCACTCATCAATTCCAATCAAGAATTTGAAATAATTTTCTTTGAGATTTTCTTTTCTTCTTTTCTAAGTTAATTTTTGTTAATTCTACATCATTGCTTTTAAGATTATATTCAATTCTTTTTAGTTTTCCTCTTTATTTGTGTTGACATAGCATTGAAAGAAGTTTTTTACATATCTTTATTAATTAAAATAATATTTAAACATATCTTTAATGTTTGTGTTATATGAAGTACTCATTTCTCAAATATTTTGAAGGCCTCTATTTCGTCATACATGATTGGGTAATGTACTGTTGAGCTCTTAATAAGCAACTACTGTTACTAACACCAATTAGTCAAGGCTATTGGCGACTCCGCTATCCTCCAGGGGATTGCCGCGTAGGGTGTGAATGGTAAACTTGCATTATTACTAGCTCAACTTTTAGTTCATGGTGTCATCAGTTTCTCATCAGAAGGTGCATGAATTGCGGAGTTGCCATGGCAGAGGACAACGAGATACAAACTGAATATTGCAAACTCCTATACGACTACAAATAGCTTTAAGTAATCTGTAGAAGAGACCAATTGTAGCTAACTAAGTCTTCAAACTGTCAAACCATGACTATATGACCCAATATGTGAGTGTTTTCATGTGAAGATGGTATGAAACAACGCGAGGGAAAACAACAATCTTTTGCAAAGCTAATAAATGAAGAATTGCAAAAATCAGAACCAAGGTAGAAGGTTACAGTGAGCCAAGGTAACCCAATTGACTCACGTAAGCATAAGTGTGCATAACGTGCATAATTATTCACCTGAGTTCGGTTCATTTCATATATTATAATAGTTTTGACGATAAATCAGATACCATTTTGGAGTACTTTAAAATATATTTTAATTCTTAGATTATCTTTGTAAACTTTTGAAATTTTTTCAATAACTCATTTATTTCTCTTCATCTTTATTAAACAATCTTCACTCGTTTGGATTTATTACTGTCATGTTTCTGCTGTAGAGAGACGAGAAAATAACTACTAAGAGTCAGAGTGAGTTTTGAACCCTTGACATCTTGAGTCTTACCACAAGCACCAACCCTTGTGTTAATTTTTTCATGTGTCGTATAGCCAGTGCATATCCTTCCCCACGGCCTTGTACATTGAAATTCGTTTTCTCTTATCGGAAAATGTATAAGTGTTACTAAAATTTATTTTACTAAACTATATAAAAAATTAAGTTAATTCATAATTGTTATATGTTAGTCATTCCTGGAACAGCCAACTCAGCCGAAGAGAACCCATAAGTGAAGAGGGGGCTGCTGCGCTCATGGGGGTATAACACCGGAGACCTAAATCTCTAATTGCGCCATTTAATTGAGGACATTAATTAATGTACCCTCATGTACACTGAAGTGTACATGAGGCCCATATCCTCATGTACATATGATCTTCGCATGACCACTTGTTTGAAAATACTATGTATAAATAAGAATGTTACGAGACGAATGGAACTCATGAGAAGATTATGCACGCTTAGAATAAGACTATCTAATCTTCCCTACTGGGCTTTTCTTTTCCTTTTTTGACTGCAACATTTTCTAAAGTCCATTAATTGAAAGTACAGTGCAACGAGGTGATAAGCAACTAGAAGTTCAGACTTTTAGTGCATATAATCCGCTGGTCCTCTTTCTTCTCTGGGTCAAAAGTCCATGTTGTATGCATATTTGGAGAAAGTTGCATATACATATTCACCTATATACATATTCTTAAGTTGTAGACTCCCTTGCATATTCACCTTTTCCAAGTTCGGAAGAGAAGAATATTCTAAAAGTTTTAATGTATGTCCTAACCTTTCTTCTTGGAAGGGTTAGGCTATAAATTAAAGCTTTAAAATTAAAAATGTTTCTTCTCGTGGCATGCACTGATCTTTATACCAGAAGATGTTCTATTAGCGTGAATCACTTATAAGTTTTGTGTAACTCAAGTGCCCATGTGTAATCACGTTACCAAATGAGTTTTAAATTTAATGAAGAAAATTAAGAAAAGTTTTGTCACAAGTCAGAATTTGCAAACACCACTCTTCTTATGACTCTGCGCTTTAGAAAACTCTATTATTTAGTCCTTCTTTAAATTTAGTGAAGCAAAATTATACAACTTTGTCACAAGTCACAATTTGCAAACCCATTCCAGCACCACTCTCATCCCAGCGACTCTGTGCTTATTAAACTATAACTTTCACAAAAATTTTTGAAAGTTATTTTCAACCAATTGGATTAATAATTAATATTTATAAAAGAATTTTATTATTTATATCTACTTAATATATATTTTTTATTTAACACTTTTCTATTTTCTCCATACCAATAAACAAGCAAAAGTTCACAGAAGTTAATCCAGCATGCATATTTGTACAACTTCATTGCTTCATTTTCCTACTTCAAATCATTTTTACAACCAATCAGTGCAATTCTAATTTGATTTATCACCGTAGGAAAAGAGAATGGTGTAAATGAACAAGCACTTCTTATCTTGATGTCTTTTATTTAACAAGGCTTGCATTAGTGAATAGCTAGGTATTAGCTATGAGCTTCATCACCATAACACGTGGTTGATTTGATAACCGAGTGTTACTACGAGAAATTTAACTATCCGACGATAGTTAGTCACATATATCCCATATTTGGAAACAGTGTATGCAATGTTTGAATGGACTAAGATAGACCTACAATGCTATTCAATTTAACTTGCATCTTGTCTACATATTCTTTCTTTTTTGTACATCATGGATTGTTGCTTGTGCGTGAGATATGTATGCTAAAAAAGTTGCCTAATCAACATCAAGCGATAAGATTGTATACCGCTTTTGACACCTTGTTGTTGTAATTATCTTCTAGAATTGATGTGTGGTTTTCATTAACGTGGAAGGTGTGAAGATTAGATAGAGAGATATAAAAATAATATCCTTCCATGGGTTCAATGCTCAAAGGGATCATTTCGATCTATTTGTCTAAATCATATTGAAATAGATTAATTCATTTATAAAATAAAACACTAATGTACAACAGGAGAAGACAATGTCATACAAACCTGGTCCAAGTCACTATCATACTGAAAGAGAAATTCAGATGGGAATGTTATTCACAGAAATGATACTGGTAAGAATAATCATAATCAACAATATCGAAGCAAAGATAAGGAAGATGGTTGTTATAATCTTAGGTTGAACATCTTACGAAAGTGACCTTTCCAGGTGAAAGTTCTTGTACCGGGAGGTCCGCCAGGCCGTGAATGCCAACTTTCAGCCAAGCAGGGACTGAAGGATAGGTGGCCAGGAGCTCGTCAAAACGAACACTACAGACTACAGTAGAGTCATTGAATCAACCAACGCTGTGCTTGAACATGATCCTGGTAAGACACTGCCAGAGTTGGACGGCTCGGATGAGGCAATCGTCGTAGTAAGCCCGGAAAAGTGAGCGGACGTGGCTGATCCTCACGCTGCACAAAGGACTGGCATCGTCTCAGCCTCTCGTTGAGTGGGCTGCTCTACAACCAAAGGAAAGAAGGCTCACCTCATCCGAAACCGAAGCGTGCGTTCCACACGCGGTCCTGTGTGCACATCTCTCACTTTTGCTGCCATTCTCATCTCCAGTTCGATCCGCTTCCCCCCTCACGCCTGTTACCAAGGTTTGCACTTCTCTCGATTGTGTTGAATTGTCGTCAGGAAAAACCGGAAGGAAGCAAGAAGAAGAAGAGCGGAGATGGCAGCAGCAAGTATGGCAGTTGGATCCCTGGCTACGCAAGCCTGCTGTGCATCCGGCACGAGCTCTATCTGGGGCAGCAAACAGAGCTTGTCGACTAAGTCGTCTAAGGCGACCTTCATTAGCAGGTACTTGAGAGCTTTGTGGTGTATAATATCCGTGATTGTGCGTTGGTACCATTACGGAAAAGTGAACGTAGCTGTTTGAACATAACGCACTTCTTGAGACACTCAAAAAAATAAAATCTCTAAGGCAGTATGGACGACGCAGCAGACCAGCTATGGAGACTATAATTGTACTCCGCTGCTTGCATACTTTTGGCACTGAAGCCCCTGTTCATTCTTTACTTTCGCGACTCTCGACAAAGAAGGCTCGTAACTCATCTTCGGTAGAGAAAGAAGTGTAGTTGGCTCAGAGTCTTGTGGATTGCGGTGAGACTCAGAAATGTTGTTTCTGGAATGTCATGAATTGGAAACACCGATTTAGATCATAGGTGAAGAAATGGAAGAACTACATGATAACCATTGGGTTCCATCAGCCATATTATACGTAAGAAACATCTCTTGTGCTTAAAGTTTCAAATGGTATGGTTTTGGAATTCCCCAGCTGGTGGTTGGAGGTATTCCGTAAATTAGCCTCTTTTTTTATGTGCTTGTTGTGACAAATCCAATTCTCACCTCAGCTGATTGGATCTGTAGGTCTGCTGTAGCGAAGATCACCGCTTCATCCAGAGTGGACAGATTTTCGAAGGATGACATCATCGTCTCCCCATCAATCCTTTCTGCCAATTTTGCTAAACTAGGAGAACAGGTTGGCTGACTCTCCATACCTGTTCATTTATGTGTGCAGTATCCTAGTTCATGTGTTAGCGATTCCTGTGTACCTCGCCGTGGCTAGTCATAATTCCCAAGTACGGACTGATTTGCGTCGACTTGTGAAGTCATTTTTTTCCCACTGTGAGGTACTCTGTAGGATGTATTATAAAGTTGCAAAACCCTAATAATTCATCTCTTCGGCTGTCCTTGCCCAACTACCGAGCTATACAGGCTTATCATCTGCTTAGAAAAAGCTAGTTAGAAATGTTATGTACCTGCTGTGGTTGCTTGACAGATTAAAGCTGTAGACGAAGCGGGATGCGATTGGATTCACGTTGATGTTATGGACGGTCGGTTCGTGCCTAACATCACAATCGGACCCCTCGTTGTGGATGCAATCCGCCCTACGACCGAGCTTCCCCTTGATGTCCATCTGGTAAGGCTTCGTCTGCTCTACAGGTTCAGCTTGTTAGTGTATATCCTATGATCATTGGGATTCCTCTCAGAGATATGAATCTTAGTGACCGTATGAGTGACGCGCAGGTACATCTCTTTGAGCTTTGACATTATCTATCTTCGGAGCAGATGATTGTAGAACCAGAGCAGAGGGTTGCTGATTTTATCAAAGCCGGCGCCGATATTGTCAGCGTACACTGCGAGGTTGCAGCAACCATTCACTTGCATAGAACAGTTAACCTGGTAAGATCTTAGCTCTAGTCAGTCTGAGTCTTTTGCAGGATATTTGCGTAAGTTGCCGTGAAGAATTTCTTTGGTCATGCTTCCTTATGCCAGCTGTCCGTCCAGTTAAGTCTTCGAGCAAGTCGGGGTCCTACTTTGAGACACGGTATTCAAACCCGGAACGACTGATGCTTGATAAGGGAGTCATATATTGTTAGCTTGACGAGGATATATGACTCTCACAAGTTAGTTATTAATCCGTGTACTTTCGCGTTGTACAGATTAAGTCTTTGGGAGCAAAGGCAGGAGTGGTGTTGAATCCGGGCACCCCATTGTCAGCGATCGAATTCGTTCTAGAAGGTAAGTCTATCAAATAATAATAGCCTTCAGTAACGTTGATCCAAGAAAGAATCCTATTGCCTGCAGCTGGAGTTCCAGTCCGGAAGGTGTTAACAGTTGGTCGTTGTACTCGTTGTCTAAGAGAAAATCTAACGGATGCCATTAGGTCGAGGTTTCTTGCCCGACTGTGGTGCGTGTCCCATACTGCAGTTGGGGGCAACTCACGGAGTAAAACTTAGTTCGTATTAAAGAAAACTCACCTCAGAGAATGTACAAATAACCGCATCGTATGTAGCCTTTCGAGAGCCTCTCTGCTGAGTATATTGTAACCTCTGAATTAAGCGTCACCCTGGAGAAATTTGAACGCAAACAACATGTCCGTTTCTAACGAAGTGCTTGGTCACGTGGACAGAGGTTGACCTCGTTTTGATCATGTCCGTGAACCCTGGATTTGGAGGACAGAGCTTCATCGAGAGCCAAGTGAGAAAGATCAGGGATCTCAAGCAATTGTGTTTAGAAAAGGTAACTTTTCTAGGCAGGATATAGGCGTAGGTTACTTGTTGACCCTCCTTAGTGCTGAAGAATCTGTTGCACTTGCCTTCTCGACTAGACACAGAACATATTGTGCAAGAAGCATGAACGGTAGATCTCCGAGCAATTGTCTTCAGATGAAACTTTTCTTACCTCTACTGCCCTGTTCTGCAGGGAGTGAACCCATGGATTGAAGTTGATGGCGGGGTTACGCCTGCCAATGCCTGGAAGGTATGTCTCTTTTCAGCAATGATTTTGATAGGGTCTGTAGGCTAATATTTCATGAACAATATGTTGACTGGCTACCTGCGAATCCTTGGTAGAACATGAGCTTCAGAATTGGCTGTGCAATATCCAACTGAGAGGAAGAGGTTCCATGGGTAGAAGATAGTGTACGATAACATGTACTACATACTTGATCTATATTTCTTGCCCGCTCGAGGAAGAGTACAAGGATTTCAACCGTCAGTTGCTGTAAGTTGAAGGACACTGAACATCAAACGAATGTCAGAGCCATGTTGTAGAGAAGCTGTTCTCAGTTCTTGTGCCACACGCAGAAATATCTGTAGCGAATTACTGCTTTCTGGGGCAAAACTTATTCTAGCGTGTCCTCTCCGGTTTGCAGGTTATCGAGGCGGGCGCCAATGCCTTGGTTGCTGGTTCTGCCGTCTACGGTGCCAAGAGCTACTCCGACGGTATGAAGTCTTAACTCCTCTGACTACGATCGTGGTTTGCAACACTTTCTTTTACTTTCTACTATAGTTAGTCCATGTACTTCTCTTATATGTCTATTCCACCCGGATGGTCGGTCAAAATCTCCCTTTTCCGTGCAAAATATTGGTGTAACGGCTCTCAGTTAATAACTCGTCGACTCGTTACACATCGCAGCTATCAAGGGAATTAAGACCAGCAAAAGGCCAATGCCCGTGGCAGCGTAGGCAATTAAAGTGCCTGCTTGCTGCACAGAAATTTTGTGTTGCCGTGTGACCTAGAAGAGGAGTGCCACCTCGCGCAAAGGAGACCCCCTGGGAAGTGATTCGTCTTGTGTAGGAAAAGGAGGATTCAGAGATAGTCCACAGCACTTCGTGACAAGAGTAGATCAGGGGAAGATTTCTACCAAATTCACTCTCCACAGTAGGGTGTGTACATTAACTTGCATACTTATACCATAAGCTCTTTCATCTGTGTAATATTGGAAACTTGAACGCCGACGTTGTAAGACTAGCTTCATTTAGTCCCAAAATTGATGAAGGCTGTAATGGCCGTGTAACTGTTGGCTCACGTTCAATAAAAGAGGTGTTTCGTGACCAGTAGCAAAACCTTTTGTTCCCATGGTATTTACTGCTCTCTGCCTCTCTCATGATGGTGGTTTATTGATCGTCTCAAAGCCTGTGAGTTCTTGGAAAGCGGCGAAGCGACTGATGCTTGGAACCCTCTTCCTGAACCAGTTGGGTACCGTTGTTACCGTTGTTGGAAGTTGGAGCGTGGTGTATGTAGAATGTGAAGTTGAACACTTTCCAGTCGTGGGGTGGTGAAATAGGGGGCTCAGTCAGGACCTAGCTACATTTACTACTCAGTCTATCATTTCGACATCGCTTTGAAGTATTTTGTGCTCCACTGTTTGGCTAGATCCGGAGGCCTCTGTAATCTCATCCGGCACTTCGTGGAAAAACCGTCCAGCAGTGGATCGACTTTGGTTTCACGGGATATCGATCATCGACGGGGCGTGAAAGTCAAAAGTGACACTAATGTACGGCGCGGTAATGAACGCAACGAAAGGTACTCTGTCGTTTCTGTATATTCCGGATTTTGATCGTCCGATTTCTTATGAAATTCATATCTTTTGCAGCAAGTTCAGATACGTCACCGGATGAAGGATGATGATGTAAACATATGCCCCGTGTATTACGTGATAATCAGTGCAGAGAAAAGTGACGGTTAGTTTACATTACAGTTTACTTTAATCTGTCCAGTATAATCTGGTGATATCAGATTGCGAATTGGTTGACAAATGACTGATCTTTGTTTATTTTGAAAGTTTTGAATCAAAATGTTGTTAATACATGAAAGTATTGCGCATTGTTGCCTTGGAAAAGGTGGTATAGTGTCTCGTTATAGAACGAGACGATAGTTATCTTGCGTTACATTAGGGGCACTCAAACGCCAAACTGTAAAACTAGTTACGAGTTAGTTAGTCCAGTTAACACTGTAAGTTTATTTGTCGTGTGCATACAATCGGTAAAGTTTAAACTATAAATGCACATACAATTGTTACAAAACATACATCGTTGTCTAAACTATAAAATACATAACGAGCACAAAATGTCATACATATACTCAATAACATGTCACAATAATTTGAGAACATATGCATAAACATCTGCAAACCAACAGCAGATGTTTATGCATACATTCTCAAACACACTTTGTGCTCGTAAAGAATCTAAGTTTTACTCACTAAGCACATTTATCATAGTTAGGAACTTAAAGGTTCAACTTGAGAAAAATGAGAGGATACAAGCTCCAATTCGAAATATATTCTTTGGTGATCTCATCCAAAGAAACTCTGCTAATGATCTTAACGGCACGCACGACTTCATACTCGACCGAACTAAGAATTGACGAAAATGTCATTACAGCGGTTGTGTACATACACATTGCTACACAACATACATTGCTGTCTAAACTACAAAATATATAACAAGCACAGAGTGTCATACACATACACAAATATATCACAATCATCCTCTAGCTGACGGTTTGGTCCTTCGAACTCTAAATAGTCATCTGATCCAACTATGTAATATGCACCCTTTATGGTGCGAAGATCAGGAGGTCGGGTGCTACATCATCTCATCGTTAGTCGCTTGTTTGCAATCCATACAACGTGAAGTTGAATGATATATCTCACTAATTGTATCGGGGACATTATGATGACAGACGATGTCAAACATGACATGTGTCATCCTCTAAGAACAACCATCACATAACAACATAGTGACCGCTCCACTAGCAGATCCACATAACATACACCTCAAGCCTACACGTACAGCCACCAAGCTTGGATTCACAAAATTGTCGATGTTAGGAAGATGACATGACGCGCAATTACGCACATGATCCTTCCAACCTACACCATCACAACCCTCTAGCACGAGAACACCAAGTGCTAACATCTCACACACTCGTGAGATAATGCGTCCTGCAGACACATCCAGTATCGTCGACGCTGTTTGTGACAAATACACATAATCGTCAAGATGAAACTTGCGAATCGATGTCACATACCATCGAATAGTTCTCGAATAATCACATACCGTAACATATCTCTATGTTGAGCAATTGTCAAGTTCTCAAATACCATCAGCATAACTCGCTGAAACATCTCAGCTTGTTGAGAACATACTCTCACTCACATATCCGGATCATCAATATTCACAACCTCAGCAGAATCACGATGAATGATCGCATGTAATCGGGTTCTCCACCGTATAGTAGAAAGTATGGTGAGAAGGATTCGAATAATACTTGTCGACTGAAACGATAACCCATGACCAACCATGATAACTGAAGATCCCAATTTTCGTGATGATTTTTTTGCAAGCCATACTTGCGCAATCCTCTCTTCATTGTCTGAACAACTCTCTCTGAGTCATCAGCCTCAAGGTGATCCTGAGACGTAGTACGGTGATCACAACGCTTGGTCACACAAGACCTAAAACTCACCACGAAACTCTGTACTCTAGTTAGTCAACACTTCGGTTGGTGCATCAAAACGACTAAACATTTGATCTAGAAAAACATAGGCTACACTCTCACTTTTCTTGTTCGATAGTGCCACGAACTCAATCCACTCGGAGAAGTGCTCCATCATCACCAACGCAGATCGATTGTGTCATACGCTGAACGATAAATGTCTTAAAAAGTCCAAAATTCAACTATAATCCAACCTCATAATTGACAAGGGGTGTAACTGTGGAATATGAGCTAAAATGATGCTCATACTCTATCACATATATCACATCGTGTCACAAATTGCTGCACATCATTATGCATAATATTTTTCTTGGAGTAACCTATATGTGCGCTTCACTCCAAAATGCCTCAACTCCTCGTGCGCAGATCGAACTAATTGTGCTCTCTGCGACAGATGTTATACAACACGCATCTTAACATCTTTCACAGAAGAAGAATGTGTTTCCATTCACACCAAACCTCTTGGTTCATTGAAAAACACTATCTTGCTCCTTGGCACTTACTGTGTCCACCACGACGTCATTGTGATATTCTATAACATCACATCATCATGGATATCTCGTTGACGTTAAAACATCGTTCTCTTTCAGATTCGAGGACTCATCATCTACTACCTGACTCACGAGAGCTATCACATGATCCTCCGAAACCAACATACACAAAAGACGGATGCATGCCAATCTGACATCACCTCCTCATTTGTGTTACCATGCTAACGAGCTCTTGTATCATCCTTCAAACTCGTACATGGATTTTTACTCAAACCATCTGCATCTCTGTTCGTTTTGTTTATCAACTACTTGGAAGTCGTACTCTTGCAGAATCAGAGCCGTGCAAGCTTCCTCGTAAGCTTGTCGGACTCCATTAACCACTTGAGCGGCTGGTGATTAATAATGAGAGTGAAGGAGTTCCCAAACATAAGAAAGTGTGCCACAACCCACACTACAGCCAAACACACTCTCTCGTATGAACTATACTTCGATCCACTGAATTGTTGGAACAACTCGCATATGTCACAATGATCTCTTTTCCTCATCACCCCTTTGTGCTAGCATCGCTCCAAGTCCCACATACTCCAATCAATGTGCAGTTGGAACGGATGTCTCGTAATAGATCTCCTCAAGATGGAAGCAGATGTCAACTTATCCTTGAGCTCTAGAAAAGCTCGCTCCTACTCATCTCCTCACTGCCACACTTGGTCCACCTTCGTTAACTTGGTCAAAGGCTTTACAATTGCACTAAATCTCTTCATATACCGACGATAAAAGTTTCTCAAACCAACAAATGCTCGAACTCGACTCACATCTGTAGGATGCATAAACTCACATCCCTTAAACTCGTCATTGATACAAATAAGCTTTGCTATGAGGATCAATCTCCTAGAACGTTATCTTGGTCTTATCTTCCTCTATGATCAACAACTGATCATAGAGGAGGATCCTACTTGAAGAGCCAACGTACTGATGTTTGCATGCCCAACTGTATCAAAGATGTCCTCCGGTGTAAGCATGACATATTTATCGGACTTCATCTGTCGATTGATAAGACGATAGTCTCCACATATCCATCTATCAGTGTAGTTGTCATACGTATCTTTCTTGGCTGGCGTAACAGTGGCAGATGCATACTCTCCATAAGATATCTCCACCAAACTAACCTCAAACAAATCTTGAGTCCGACTCCGGATCAATACTCTCTCCATACCATTGTATCTATACATGATGAATCTAGTAGAACAACCTAGAACGGTATAGTCTACACTTTTGAGCTTCCATAGTTCTTATGCATACATAGAAGGAGGTCCCCGACTAGTTTAAGATGCTAATTTGCAGTTGTTGGTGGAGCCCAACGCTGATGAGAGAGAGCGCGTGATAAGATTTCTTATAGTACGGCGATTGTGTCTTCAATGTCAAAAGAAGCACACCATCATGTGTTGGATCAAGCAATGGACTCTAACTGCTTGACCTAGATAGTGAGCCTTAGTTTGGTTGAGCAGCGTCGGATGCTATTACTGCTTAAATCCTTGTGAGCGTGTTGCCTACCTAGACAATAGAGGCAAAGGCTAGACGTAAAGCAAGGGGCATCTTGAAAGGACTGGGTATACAGATTGAGTTGGCTAGTGACATGGTGACATATCAACGACTGTCACTACTCGAGATTGTCGTCTTGCATCCAAGATACTATCCACTCTAAGGTGTGTTGGACGTCGAACTCCATCGTATGCTCGCCTCAACAACTCCATAGATAATAAGTTCATCCATCATAACTGTGCATGATATGCACGAGATCTTACTCTTGCTGCATCCAACAAAACAACCGGTCTAATCCATGACCGCACTTGATGCACACTCGTCATTATCTGTGAACAAATGTCACTCAACAACGGTATGTTCTCTAAGATATATGTTGGAGAACATTTCTAATGAATCTGAAGATGTCGTAGAATCTGCAACATATCCCAGAACATTCAAGACCGTGGATCATGTAGATCATGTCCTGTCTCATCACGTGTATGGCACTGACATGACCAACCCGCAATCATCAAATACACAGAGTCGACTCGTACTAAGTCTTGCGCTCCCAACAGCAAAATATCTAATGGTAAACTCTGCTGGTATCCTCGAACTATTGACATCGATAGTAGATCAAGGTTATCTCTACAACAATCGCGTCACATGACGTAATGAGACTGATCTCGCTATCTCATCTCTCGTCACATACAAGTATTGTTGTACTCATATGCTGATTTACAACACCGCTGCCAAACTAGTGCTGGTCCCTCCAAATATATCCAACACACACATACCCTCTTGAGGATACTGTCAAACAATGGATGTGGTATCCAAAGGCGACAAAGTGACAAGTCTAGTGGTCGCAACATCACTCAACTCCTTCATTGGTAGTACAAAAGCTTCCTTTCGAACCTCTTGTACCAACTGATCATCATACTGATGTAATTCTGCACTCAACAACTCCAAAGTGAGACATCCAAAGTCGAAGGAACTATTTCACTATCAGAGGAGATGGAGACTTTTATCCATCAGAGGAGATGGATAAAGTCTCCATCTCCTCTGATATCGGAGTATCTTCCGCATGTGCATTATCTTCCAATAACTCATCGGACCAAGTGACATATGTTGTCATAATCCCTGACTGGATTGCACTAACTCTCCCGCTAAACCGTACTGGTAAGCGGCTCACATACGTTGTTCTTTTTAGATTATTTGTTCTTCTACAACAACATAGTTCAATTACTCATCATTTCATGCTTTGTGTACAATACCTAATAACATCCAGTATGTACCTCTCTGTAGTATCATATTCAACATTACAACATTCACTTCTTGATCTCTATGCGTTCTTGTCCTAAGCTTGGATATTTATTTTTATGTCTCCTCCTTTAGATTCCATCTAATTGCACTATAGTCTTCAGCATCGGTTGCCTATCCTTACACCTCACTTGCAGTAACATGTTACAAAGCGGTCATATGACTGTAACTAATAGATTGCGAGTCTGTGCTTCCAGACTATGGAGTAGGTTTGACTCTCAAATGTTGTGGCTAAAGATGATCTTGCTCTCAGCTTGCTGCTATTGTTTCATCTTGTAAACTAGGATTCATTGTTACTTCATGCATGTTTGGTTCTCATTCATCTCTCTATCGTTGTACTGTCATCTCTCTAGACTTTTTGCAATAGAAGTTCTTCTATTCTATGAATATTGTTATCGAAATCCATAGTGTACATAACAACATTATCTTTGAATTCTTACCACATGCATGTCTTGCACAAATGCACGTGGGTTTCATCGAGAGGATTTTCTTATTCTCAGGTAAGATTTTACATATAGACCACACTCTGGGAGAAAATTAAACTATGCGCATGTGAATGTTGCAGGCCAGATAGTAGGCGGTTGTCTTGAGAAGGAAAAAATATTTTGATGTTTTGAAGGTTCTTGTCATGAGAATGCTAGACATCTTTATGTTGAAAATAAAAGATCAGAAGTGTGTAGATCTCGTTAAGTACAAGCTGGATGAGATGTATGAGTACGTAGATAATCAAGTTAATGTGGAATGGTTTCAAGAAATTGTTGGTAAGATTTTCAGAAGGACCAGAAGTGAGCTGCATAAGGAGTGGATCCAAAAAAGATAACTCCGGAATGCAAGCTGCATGTTCAATGTCGAGCTTACATAGTCAAGTTGATTGATTACTGGTCATCTTCAGCAGAAATTGTATAGCATTAATTGTTAGTCTCTTCAAATTACAATCCTTCATACTATCAGTCATGACTGAACCTAGTTCTTTATGTGTACATCCTTCGATACTTGTACCAGTCTTATCATGCCTTACACCTCATGTAGACAAAGGGAGTCTAGGGATTCCAAGCACTGCGATGATGGACTTGACATAGTCTCAAATCTCTAACAAAGTGGAAGCAATTTGAACAGATCAATCCAAGTTATCCATTGATGTGGATGCTATACAAGAGAAACAACTAGAAATGAAGAACCCGTTAATGCAATTGGGTATTTTATGATTCTTTACTTCTGAACTATTTTCCAGTTGTATATGTTTACATCGTGGTGTACATCAACATGTGTTGGTGTGTTGAATTTATAGATTTTCTCATGATCTCTCTCTTTGTTGTTACCCATTGCTTCTGTAACTACTAGTTTGAGGAGTAAGATTGTTGTACTTCATGCTCGAGTGTATATTCATGGTCATTAGATTCCTGCATCTGCACATAGTAAAATAACTACATGTAGTAGTGATAAAGCACATAACTCTTCCTCTGTGAGCTATTCTTGTCTTTTGTCATATTGGTCGTCATTCTTTGATACTATGTACTGTATTGATGTTGTTTTTGTCTACATTTTCAGGATCAAAAATGGGTTTGCTCATGATTATGCTGTCAGGAGGTGAAATTTATACCTCCCTTGATTCGAATTCTACCTGAGCAGACTATCCTTTCTTCAGGAAAACTATCATCCAATGAGGAGAAAGTTAGTGGATCACAAGTTAAGACAAAAACTTCTCCTAACTCAAGCAAGAAAAAGGTGGCAGGCCGTAGAACTAAACTGGTGAGTTGTTTCTCCTTTCTTTTGTGCCAACAACTCTTTTTTCTTCAGTTCCATAGTTATAGTACTGATCATGATCTCCGTTGTTTGTCATATTATCTCTTTCAGTTCTCATATGCATGACTTGCTTCTTTAGTAACTTAATGTTCGATTCATGATGGAGTGTGTAGATTCTGTGTGTATAATCTTCTCACAACATCTTCCAAAAAATGGCTGGTCTTCTAAACAGGTGACCACCTATGCATACATGATTTTCATGCTTTTCAGTGTTGTACATACTTTATTTTGTCTAATGTGATCTTTTTATCTCTGTTTGCAGTTTGTTGAAGGTGATCTTGTTGAACTGAGAGAAATTGACAATGGTCGTGTTACCGTGGCAATGAGAAGAATCATTGGCTTAGCGGACTTTCCATGGAAAGCCAATGTCTTTAGAAGCACTTTTGATCTCTTGAAATATTCCATCCGAATGTACCATTGTTTGTTCGGAACAAAGCGGATGATCCACCACAGTGTGTACTAAGAGATTCCATAGGGAGGTCAATGGTATGGCTAGAAAAATCTTTGAAGAGAAAGGTAGTGAAAGCTGCAAGGGAGTGACAAATGGTTGCACTATGATGTCATGTGTTTTCTTTTAGAGAACAAATAGACCACCGCTTTGTTTTAACAATCAATTCACGATGTAATGCACAATGTAACTTTACAAACCGGTTAACAATTTACTCTCAGTTGATTCTAAATAAATTTGTACTAAAAAATGCTTGTATACAACATAATCAAACTGTCAAAATTAGATCATATAAACATCTATAACAAACAAGCACCTTTGTCATATCAACAATTTACATTGTAAGCAAATAGCTATGAAAAACAAGTGTGTCATGTCATTTGAGCTTCTGCTCGATCATAAATGTGATGGATAGTTACAAATATGACTTGGTTACGACTAGTACTAGTCAAGCACTTCTACATGAGCATTAATATCATATCATTTGTTATGACATTGTCAACACTTGTAAACAGATACCACGCAAACATCGACATGATATCATTCACAATCATAAGTAAGACTATGAAATGTATGTCACAAATACCCTAGATCTTTGTCGCTAAAATGACAATATATAACAACAAAAATATCTTGCCACGTAAGTTATGACATTACCAACACCGGTAGAAAGTTCTCACGTAAGCATTGATATGATATCATTCATAGTCATAAGTAAGACTCTATGCAACATGTATGCCATGTAAGACCTAGATGCTTGTCGCTGAAATGAGAATATATAACAACAAAATTCACTTGCCACACATGTCTTAATTTTGTTCATAGTCAAAATCATGACTCCATATGACGTAGAGTATTTTGGACCACGTCAGCTCTAAACTGATGTCATTCCATTGTTGTAGATAATGACCTCGTATAACTGCCATAAATAAGATGCCATGTCAGTTGAAGTTGTCACGAAACTGATCGCCATGTCATTCTATGTATTTCCATATCAGCATCACAAAAACATGCCATGTCAGCAGCACATTGTCAAGCTGGCATGACAATTGTATCCATGTCACAGTCGACTTATATCTCATGCCATTCTGCTCTGTCACATGAAATCATTAGTTAACGACTAAAGATCAATGCGATTGTGTTGCTGCAACTCCAAAGCTCTTTTGTTGTAATCAGTCATAAGTGTACTTTTGCGATTTCATGGTGTTATACATGAATGTCGCAAAACCATAGATTCTTCTAATGGTTGGAAATTGGCTGGAGGCGCACAATTTGTTTCTTTCGCTTTTTGGTGGAACCGCTGATCTAGGACAGCGGTTCTCAAATTTTGACAACATCCAGAAGGGAGAAGATAGTGTTTTCTTGAACATCCACAGAACACTTGAAGAGGCTTCTTTTGGTTCCGTGTCTCGTTTGTACTATTCTTTTCTTATGTACGATAAAAGACATGTTAACATTCCTTTTGGTTAGTCTTTCTCTGGTGGTGTTTGGATTGGGTTCTGGTGGCTTTTCTCATGGCTGTTGATAGCATTCCAATGCGCATCTCCGGCTAGCGCTTCTGGTTCTTGGGTGCAAGATAGAACTTGTCGGCATTCCTCTTGATTTAGTCTGCCTCTGGTGGTCTTTCGGTTGGATTATGGTGGCATTTCAACCGGCTCTTTGTAGTGTTCCAGTTCGCACCGGAAAGCTTTTCGTTCTTGAGGACCAGTTCGCACCTTCAGCTTCTAGTTCTCAGGTTTATTTTCAGACTTTTGGCTTTTTATCTTTGGATTTCCTCTGCTTTTAGTCCTCGTTCCACTTTGAAACTTCTTTGCATCAGCCCGATGTCCTATTTGTGCTATAACCTTGTGCATTTGAACATGTGTATGTTGACTATATATGTACTTCTGGCTTGTCTATATCATAGTTGTGTATCTAAAAGTTTTTCGAAGTAATTCTTTTTGTGTTTAGTGCTGTATCAAAATCCAGAGTTGTTTGTTGCCACTTTGTTTATAAGTGGAGTTATTTTAGCTCTTGGCTCCTCTTCTCGCAAGAGGGGAGTAAATCTTCACTGGATAGGCCAGCTTTGTTGGGTTCAACTCCCTTCGAAGATCTTATGGTTGTGTTTTTGTTTTTCGTGCTTTGAAATAGAAAGCGCATTTAGAAAAATATTGTGATATAAATTTGCTGCACACCCTCGCTGTGTAATACAAAATTCTGTGTTATGCAAACTCAACACGATCTCTCGCCTAGCTGCTACTAGCTAAGATAACAGACACCGAGGAGGTAACATAAACTGTTTCAGGTTTCGGAGCCTGAAACAGATTTTTGAGTTTATGTTTTATATTTTCGGAACCTGAAGCAGGTTTCAAGAACACGAAACAGGTTTTGAGAATTTCTTTCAGGTTTCAAGGACCTGAAAATTCATTATTATGGAAGAACACCTCCTAAGCAGAATTCAAAAGTAAAATAAGAAAATATACGCCACAGGTCTATGAATCATTTGGTAAAATAGCCTTCTCAAAAATACCAGCTTTCATGGATTCTTTAGCACACTTGGTGTACAAAAAGTACACTAACACCAAACCGGTAAAGAATATTAGTTTCAAAGTTTATCTTTTGCTTTTACATTGGAGAACGAGTAAAAAATACAAAAGAAAGTGGTCCTACTTGAGTGGGACGTATCTTCCTCCCGGGAAGTGGAGGAAAGACCAGTGATCTCTTCTTCTCATGGACAACGAAGATCGGTGTCCCAAGTGGTTTAGCCTACAGTCCTCTACGAGAAAGATCGTGAGTTCAATCCCTTGTGAGCACGGTTGGAGATACATGTTGCTGCAAACTGTTAATGAAGTTTTTTGTCCGAGTTCCGCTGTGGTGGACTCATATGGACAGTCTCATGATCCTCGAAGACCCCAAGGGACATGTTTTATCATCTATCATTTTTCACAAGAGCGTTGTTCCTGTGCAGGCTGTCGGACACTCGTCAAAAAATATTTCCAGTGATATATACCAGCCGTCGGGCTCTACAAAAAAATCCGGCAGGCGAAGAACCCACTTGTCTGTTTACACATCCTATCTCCAACGTGATGACGCCAGGCGTAGAAGTTCTTCTCTGATTCTTACTTGTTTTTCTAACGTGTAGCAGTTTCACACTGTGATAATTCAAAATTCAAAAACAGAGTATTCTTTCTAAATTAACCTCAACCACGTGATTTTTGACTTGTCATTTCTCATCCATCATATCTCTTTCATGCCATCATGGGTTCATATTGTAGCGATCTTTGTTGTGGTAATTTTGGTACCAAGCTCATGTGTTTTCGTGGACAAATAGAAACATGACTTGTTTTCGCAACCCCGGTGGACTAGCCCACCCTCTAGTCCCGTCATTCGTTAAGTCTAAAAATGCTTTGCGGTGATATATCCCACCGCTTAACTAGTGGAACTTGTGGTTTAAATGAAACATGGAGACTTATACAATGTTTATATCCTACTAGCAAAATAAATATGCATACAACATGCACTTCTAGCCAAGGGAAGGAAAAAGACAAGAGGATTTTGGAGACAAAATAATTCGTGGTCTTCATTCCTTTAGCCTTTCATTATGACATCTGACTGGAAATTAATTTATAAATTGATTATTACATCTGGGTGTATGGAAAATATCTTTTATCTATGCAAGGGGACTCCTTCGAACAGGAAAGAAGATATATGTAGACATCTATAGTCTAATTATACAAATTTTGTGCTAGAAAGAAACCAGAAGTCAGAAGTTTGACTCGAAAATTACGCATCTATCGTACACGTTCTTGATAGCATAGTGATAACATGAGTCGTTAAGGCTCCAGACGTAAAGAGTTCGAGCCAGAGAGAAATATACATCCCAATGTCACGAAAGAGAAAACGAAAGATTATGACAAGCAGATTTTTTGCGAGTAAAAAATACAAGTCATAGATAGGACAGCAGTTGTGGTCGGGGCGTGGTGCTGGAAGCTAGTTTTTGTACCACCATAAAATTTGTCTA
This sequence comes from Asterella californica, assembly GCA_036924285.1. Taxonomy (NCBI): domain Eukaryota; kingdom Viridiplantae; phylum Streptophyta; class Marchantiopsida; order Marchantiales; family Aytoniaceae; genus Asterella; species Asterella californica. Next base: position 19,861,160 of record JAYKYS010000006.1, on the reverse strand, counting down.
CTCTGCGTGCTGGATAAACTCCTCGGACTTTTTGTTCTCTTACTGTTATAAAGAAAAATATATATTAAATAAAATATATAGATTAAGTAAATATAAAAAGTAAAATATTTTATAAAAATTTTTTGTTGACCCATGTCTGAAAATACGAGGAGAGCAAGAGATAAACCATAAGCCTTGGCTGGACTGTCGCGCTCCGAAAGATACAAGACCGAGAAGCTATACTCATTAATGTTTTCAAATACACAGAGTTTAATATAACACCTAACCCTTCCTGCCAGAAGAGTTAGGTGTTAAATTAAATGACTGTATATTTGCCTCCTCCATCGGAAGATGGATGAGATGAATATACATCCAGTTAAAATCCAGTTCCAGCCGGAGAGAAAAATCACTTCTGCTTCCGTAACATAATGATAATTATTCATTATTGTAGAGATAGTAAATATATCATTATTACCCTGAAGATTTAGAGAGATATATGGAGTATCCCGTAATATTACTATTATAAATATAAAATATTATTGTTATCTTGAAGATTTGAAAAAGTATCTGGAATATAAAATTGTATCCAGAGCACAACAAGATCACATCTAATTCGTTCTGAATAAAAATAAATTATTTTTAATAATAAAAAGACACTCTAATACATGAAATGAACCGAGCTCATATGATAATACACGTTTTATGAAAAAAGATGTGAATAAACATGTGCACTTGTGGCCGAGGAAAAGAATGACTAAATAAACAGTGTGCATCGGCTGTTTGTGTTTGGTTATAATGGTCAGAGAAAAAGACTAATGCTCGACTGTCTTTGAAAAAATACAGTTTAGAGAAGAAGAGAAAGAAGTGATAGTTTTACTAAAATTGTATCTTATTAAATTTAGTTAACTTGATTACATACAGTTGCTGCCGTCACTAAACTCATATGCAAGATAAACAAACTCTTCTCTTTCCTTGTATAAAGATCTCTGTCTTGAACTAAGTAGAAACATTTTAAATTTAAGAACTTTAATTTATAGCTTAACTCTTCTAAGAAGAGAAGTTATGACAGAAATTAAAAAGAGTGCATATTCCCACTCTTCCGAACTTGGAAGAGGTGAAATATGCATGCCTTCTGATAATACTGTGCAGTGAATCGTTTTCCTTAAGAAATCGAAGGATAATTATTTTCAGTTTATTTTTCACGACAGGATCCATTACGGGATGATTTTAGCAAAAAGAAGTGTATGTTTTTATTGTATACCCCACCCGTGATTCCAGTAGGCACTCGACAGAAGAGTTATTCACGACAATAAAAACGACTCTTGTTTTATTGTATACCTCACCCCCTGATGTCAGTAAACGTCACGCGATCTGAGAGTTCTTCACGATTATAAAAATGATTATTATTTTTTACTGTATACCTCACCCGTGATTACAGTAGACATCCAATCTAAAGACATAACTACACCAAGCTTTTTGAGTTTTATCCTTTTAGATTTTTCAATAAAAACTAGTGCTCCTCGCACATCAAACGGCATGCATATTCACTCTCTTCCGAGTTCGAAAGAGGAGGCATGCCGTTTGATTTAATACCTAACCCTTCCGACCATAAAGGTTAGGTATTAAATCAAACACTTGGTTAAATTATTAATTGTTGAGTACAGTCCACCACACTTGTACCTCCTGAAGCGCGACAATTCACACAAGACTTATAGCTTTTTTTTTGCTCTCCTCGTGTTTACAGACATGGGCTGACAAATAATATTTATGAGATTTTTAATTATTTATATCTACTTAATATATATATTTATTTAACACTTATATAATTCCTTGTTAACAAAAGGAGAAAAAATTCTCAGAAAATTCATGTTGCATGCATATGCGGTTTACTCCAGTTTTACTTATAATAAACTAGTTGCATCGTCACTTCTGTTTCTGAGTCCTAGAATTGCTCTTGAGAGAATAGACATCCAAAGTGCAGTTCTGCCATGGGAAAGGAAGCAGACAAGCAAATTTGATTTGATTCCTCTATCACCTTCTGTGATTTTATTGTCAAGACGCAGTCATTTGATCTTGTAAAAGACTATATAAATTCCGTCTCCACTGGATTGGCAAAAATACACACTGTCCAGCTTTAGAGTTGTCGCCACTGCTATATATATTTATATTGTCCATCTCCAGTACACAAGCCACTGGACTGATGTGTAATAAAACAATATCCTTTTATAGACATGTATAATCACTGGATAGATGTATGCTGGCTTATGAGGCTTATAGAGTACAGATTTTGCATCTGTTGAAGTTAACCCAAAGAGTGATGTTTTTGACTAGACGTACCACGTCAGGAGTTCAAAACCGGAACAGAGTTCAAAACCTAAGCAGAGCGGGCGGCGGATTGAAGAGTAAATGATTGCGTCACATAATTAATAATTAGAGGGTTGATTGATTGTCCTACATAATAATCGTTATTCAGAATGTTTAGAGGGGTAGTCTATAGATTAAAATATGCTTAGAGTACTCAAAGGTGAAATCTGATATGGTGTGGAAATAATTATTCTGTTTACAAATATGAGAACACAGTAATACATGAACTGAACTTAACCTGGGCGCATATAATATACATCCAGTGAACGTAAAGAGAGAGAATACTTCATTATTATCAAAGCAAGAGAAGTGCGAGCTCAAGTTTCACAGATATTATTTTCTAAATTGTGAAAAAAGACCCGGACTAGTTGAGAAATAAAAAACTTAACATAGTGCGATGACTGGCTTGTTACCGACCCTCAACTCCAAGCATTAAAAAAAGAAGTAATAAAAAAGCATGGTGCAGTTACACCCTAAGAGTTCTTCTTCAGGATAGTAGAAACGATTGTAATTTCTTGAAAACTACTCTCGGATAACAGAGCGTGACCTAAGATAGACCCGAGATACTGCACAATTTTGGACTGTGAGAACGATGTGTTTCGCAGTTGCCGTCTTAAACCTTACTGTGATAGTTTTCTATCCTAAAACTATCCTATGCTTTTGTGTTGGTGATGTGAACGCTGCTTCAGGAGAAGGATCTGCCATTACCGCGACATTTGTGATCTTTCTGCCTGCTACCAGATTCCGGATTGTTACTCTAGAGGTCCGTCCCAGCGCACCACTTCTCAGCGCATCATCTGCCTGCTGTAACATCTGCAGCGTGATCTAAGCAAACGCACGTCGATGATGCGTGCCCCTTCACCGACGCCCGTTGGTGCCAGGATTCCACAGCTTGAGATGAAGAAACACATTGATGTGCCGATGTGCTCGAGGCTGGCTGGAAAACTGATCTGATACTGACTAACAACAGGTGTACGTCCTCATACCAGGTTCCTTGGTCGACTTGACAAGTACGAGCCGATAGCGTCAAAGACATGAAACTTGTTTAGATACTAAGACCATCATCTGCAACCAGAGCACGTGAAAAGGGAGGAGTTCTTGAGATTCTTGGACTCGCCCTTCCTTCAAGCTGTACCCGCTTGTAAAATGTCGAGTACCAGTGTTCTATGGTAGCATATGACGCACTCTTCGATCGAGAGAGCGGGAGAGAAAGAGAGCGATAATCTTATTTCTGAAGTGAAGTGAGTGTCCAGCGTGCGTGGTTGCTGCTTGGGCAGCAGAGTATACTTGATCTTCTCGGCCGTGAATGCTTTGAAGCTAAAAGAACTCTTGAAATCGTGGTTCTCGTGAGGCTCTGTTGGTATGTACCTACTAACTTCGATAACCCAAGAGACGAACATCTTCTTGTTCAAATTCCCTGCCATGGAGACGAACGGGCAAAGAAGACATCGATGACCTCCCACGGTATCAGCAACCCTTACGGAGCAGATTGGCCGAGAGCTGCCTGACGAGAGCTATGGTTGTGGATTTGAACTTCCCGCCTCAGCCGAAAGAAGGAGAAGTGTTATTCCAGTGGGATAAGGATGACTACCATGACTACCAGTATCATGGGACTCCGTGGTTCATACGCATACAGAGATGGAGAGATAATCCGGCTACGGCATTTGTAAGCTTCCGAGATGCTGTATCCGAAGCCGAAATTCCGATGCCAACTAACGTGCGGATAAGGGATGAAGATCTCTGGAGAGACGTTCCCCGGTTCGAGCCATATAATTACTACCGAATCGGACCTTTCGCTAACTACACCATGCTGATACACAACTGCGTTCCAGCGCTTGTCATTTCTAAGCTGCACCCGCCTTACTTTTCCGCTATAAGGCCTGCAGCTGGAGTTACGGGAAAGGTTGTGGCAGTTCCTTCCTGACGAGTAGATCGATCCAGAGATTTCTAGTTCAGAAAACGGAAAAATCAGAGGAAGGAAGGGGTGATCCGGTTTTCGACAGCCACTACAACGTTCGATAACTACACTGGTGCTGGTGGTGATCGCCTCTTTCGCTTTTCCTTGTCGGTTGTAAGTTTGGGCCCAAAGAGTTAACCTTACGCCGAGAGAACTTTCGTGCAGGTGAAAGTGTTCATGTCTCCCGGAATGCTATGATAGAAATGAACTCTTTCAACACAGATCTTTAGGTTTACACTCAATTTCTTCTACCTGAGTTTACCGGATTGCTTCTTTTGTCAAACACTGGAGTGTAACTCTAGGAGGGATGGGAGGGCTCAAGTCGGCCCCGAAAACACTGCATGGGATACAAGTCACTTTTACATGAGAGTTTCACGGTTTCACCTTGTGTCGATGTGCGTCAGAGGTAGAGTTTCGGGCAGCTCGATATTATCACAGAGAACTACTGTTCTACTCCTGAGTGTTTAGTGGCACGAATCCTCACGATGGATCATAACCGTTGTCGTTTCCGGTCCTGGGCTACCACAGTTACCCACGCTCAGAAAGAAGTGTAACTGATTCTTCGGGAATATCTGTGCCGTTGGTTCATGTGACATCGACACTGAAGAGTCACTTAATTGACAAACACTTAAAGATTGGGCCCATTTTCAACTCCTCGTGCGGAGTCGTGCCTAACGTGTTTCGAGGCAAACGGGGGAAGTCATCTGATTGATACGTAACTATTATGTATAGCATAAGCTGGTACTTAGGTGCAAAAGTACTTAGGTACACGCAGCCTTAAAAGATTCGGAGCTTTTTCTCACTCGTTTGATTATGACTGTGAATGTCAAATAACTCTACTGTGAGAATCATTGATCTGTAAGCGTGCATAAATAGATTTCACCTATGCTCAATTCCTTCTCTGTATTTGTTGTTTATCTACAGAGGAATTTTTTCAGGTCCAACGAATCACGTATACTCCTCAGTTCTATGTATATTCACAAAAATATACCGGCGTTTAATTGAGTACCTAACCCTTTCTGCACAGGCGGCTAATTTAGTACTTAACCTTTCCTACAGGAAGGGTTAGGTACTAAATTAAACTGTGCGGTTAGGAAAGATTAGGTACTAAATTGAACTGTGAGTAAGTTAATTGTATTCATGAATATAGCTGAGCGCACTTTTATTTTCTGAAGCGCGGCATGCGAGTCAGGACTTACAATTTATGTCTTGCTTTCCCAGCGTTTCCAGGCATGAGCTTAACAGATAATTTTTATAGAATATTTTAATTATTTATATCTATTTATATATATTTTTTATTTAACATATATATATTCTCGATAACATTAAGCGACCAAAGTTCTCAGAGTTCATCCACATGCATATTCTTCGTGTCAACCTAGATGTGGTACAAGGAGTGCAGAGTTTGTTTAAAAATCGAATATTTTTAGCAGAAGTTAATCAGTCAACTAATCACTCAAATGGATCAACTTTTTTCCGTCATGTCTCTTGTGAACTAATCAAATCTCTTTTGATTATTAATCATCCTTTAGTATCCGATTCAGTGAACATGCATGTCTAACATAGCTTGTCGTCAGTTCGTTTTCTCTCTATCTAATCATTGTATTTTGCCACCTACCTTCTCTCTTGGACTCTTCCCTCTCTTTGGCATTCTTGCACTTTGGATGTATATTCTTCGATAGGTCTTGTGGTCTTTTGAGGATCAACTTTTAAAGAGACCTCTCTAAACTTAAGAGACTCTTTTAATCTTTCACTTTCGTTTTGATTCCTCCAACTTTTTCTACTATAAAAGAATTGATATTTTGTTTTCTTGACTAGACTCTTCTCTCTTTCCTCTGAGTGAGATTCAGGTTAGTGTGGATCTATCTTTAGACCTAAACGGTTAGCACTGGAGTAGTGTCTTGGATATTAGCCGAATTTTATATTAGTCAAAATAGCGAAAGTTGACACCGCAATGCTCTTGTAGCTTTTGGTTCAAAATACATATGCAACATGAATTTCTGGCCTGGACAAGGAAAAAGACAAGTGACAATGTAGTAAAAAAATTATCACCAATGGTCTGAAATGGCAATTGGTTTCAAAAGGATATTTAGGGAATATATAGTTGATTTAGTACATAAGAGATAAGCAAAAAATATTATTAAAAGATACAGTTAATTTAATACACAAGAAAAAAAGAGCTGCAGTATAAAATTTATAATCTATAAATAAATGAAATTATCTTTACTACTCTTGGCTCTTCTAATCATAAAACTTGTAAATGATGGATCATTTTTTTCAATCAAGTTTTATTTTTAAACAAAACTATCATAAAAAATTTAAAACTCATAAAATCATCTTCAAAATTTCTTTTTACTTTAGAATTTCAAAAATAAAACAACTACTTTATTTATAAAAACGAATTGTAAAAGTTATTCTTTTCTTAAAAGAAAAATTTACTTCCACTTGTCGCAAAATTAACTACTGAAACTCCCGAGATTAGGGGTTGTTCAGGTCGAAGAGTTGTATAGTCTTCTCACCCAAGAGTACCTAACCCAACTGCAGTTCCTCATTTTACTGTTAAAACCTCTCATAATCATAGCTTTCAGTCAACGAGAAGTGACTCAAGTGACTCTAATGCAACTCTGAACTAGCTGCCTTGGATTAGACACATCGTAATCGTAGCAGTTAGACCAAGGCTCCACTATTTTCACTAGTTCAACTCGAACTTCAAAGTGAGATAATAATTTTCCACGGAGCTGATTGTGTATTCATATGCACGGAGCGGCTCTAGTATTCACCCTATCTGACTCAACTGAGTGAATAACACCATCTGTTTCTTTCTGAAGGACTGACTCTATACGTGGTCAAGCAAAACAAATGTCCACATATAGAGCAAAGGGATAATTACTTGGTCATCCCCCAAAATTTGCAAACCTTCTTGGTCATCCCGTGATTTTGTAGCATAGCTTGGTTGCACCCTTGTGTCATCGTCCGGTCGCAGAGTCATTTTGGCTGTTGTCGTGTCAAGGTGGACCTTGACATGGACATTTTACGTGTGAACCGTGTGTTTATTTTTCTCGCGTAACCGGTGGTGTCTTGGACGTCATTTGTTAGTGCAAGTCTTCACAAAATGCACCATCGAGAGGAGTTCAGTATTCCTCTGTCCGTTCGCAATCTAGAGACATGACTGAAGATGAAAGAAGACAAGTCGCAGACATCGACTCCAGAGACAAGACCGAAGATGGAAGAAGACAAGGAACAGACATACAAGAGAAGCGGACGAACCGAAGAAGAGAAGATAGAGGAAATACTGATGCATTGCTGGGACTACTGGACTAATGTATATCTTTAGTCAGTGAGCTGCTGGGGCGCACAAATGATGTTCAACTGAAACTCCAATTGGTCATGGATGTGATATTTGCACTCAGTCATCAATTAATCAAAGCTGATGTAATCTCACTCTAAGAGCCGGAGATGTTCGAACCGAGATCGTCATCTTATCTCGACTGGATAATTCACAGTGGAGATATCACGTCATTTAGCACCTTGACTACGTTGACCGAGTGCATACGGGCTAGTCCCGATAGGGTCATTAGTGTCGTTAGGACGAGTTCTTGGGCTAACCTCACTAGGGGTATACTTCACAGGTAGGGCTTGTAGGCTTCAGTTCTTCGAGTTGAACCTTGAAGCTCATGATTATCGTAGACAGTCTCGATGAGCGCAACCTGGATTCTCTAGTACGCAGAGTGGGGTGGCTGACTTTAGTATTTGTGTATTACCGGTTGGCACGATGGAATGAATAGCAATCCTTATTACTCGAAGAAATGAAGTCGTGAGGTTTGATTGAGTGCTCTCACGTCACAGATAGATAGGGTGTTGATTGGATGGAGATGCAATTGGAGAATTAGGACCGAGGTGGCAGATTGAGATGAAGTGTCATTGTGCATGTGTGTCACTTGGCTGTCCAACTCATGTGGCACTTGATAATTTGCATGCGAGACATTTGGAAGACGACACATGGACTTTTACTTGCCAACTTCTCAACAATATAAAAGTTGAGGCATTTTAGAGTTCAGTCTGGAGATTTTTGGTTAGCACATTGAGATGTTATCAATTTTTTTGGCTTGGATTTGTGGAAGTCGCTACAGTGGTCAAAATTAGAGGTTTTTGGCACCGTTGGATAGCATTTTCCAAACACGTTCCATTGTACCAAGATCATAAAGTTTGGAATTAAGAGAAAAGATTACATCCTTTTGAACTTTTTGGTCATTTTTCTAGATTTTTTGGCAAAATTGTGCACACTTTCACCACAATGAGGTGTTGAGAAGATCTGAGACCTCAAAAGTGTGCAAAGTTTAGGTCTAGAGGAGCGTCATAAACTTTTCAAAGAACATAACTGTTTGTACAAAGTTCAGATTAGCACATGCTAAGTATCATTAGAAAGATACTTTCAAGAGCTTTCTAGTGAGATTAGAAACACCAGATTTGGGCAACACGGAAGATTTAATGTTAGGTTGAAGTTTTTGGTAACCTTTTTGGATTTCCGGTGATTCCCTTGCATTTTTTGTGTATGGTCGGAGGCTAGAGGTCCAAAACTGTGAGAACCTTCGCACAAGTTTAATCTTGAGTCATTCCGAAACTTTGAACGACCATAACTATCTGTGTGCAAGTCAATTAGATGCAAGAGTGGTACCGTTAGAAAGAGCTTGTCGAAGACTTTCTAACGAGACCACAAACAGATGATTTGGAGTAGTACTAAGGATACTATGGTGTTTGAATTTTTGGTTTGAGTTTCAACTCTAGCACAAAACTGTGTGAGCCCTTGTGCAATTTCACATTTTAGGAAGATTTTGGATATAATATTTTGAGGTCTTTGTGCAGAGAAGTCCGTTGGTGACGTTTTAGGTACTATCGGAACTAGATTTGCACAAAGATCGTGCTTAGATTTTACGTTTTAGGTTTTGGTAATCAAGTTGGAGAATTGTGGAGTTTGAAGATTATGGACTTAGAAGTGACGTAACTTTTTCCATGTGGGTCTCTAAGGCACATATGAGTACAGTTGGATTTGACTTTTTTAGTGCTACTCATGGATAGTGTGAGATTACGATTTTAGTGACTTGTGTAGAGATTTCAGGCACCTACCGTCTTGTTGTGACAGCCGAAGCTCTTGGTCAGTAGGTCACAAAACTCACAATGCGCTAACCTACAAGCCACAATCCCAAGTTAGCATCCATGCACCACTTATCTTAATCCCGTTGGTTAGGATCAGAGCCAGACCGTCTCCTTAACTCTCAAGCTCAACATTCCTTAAGTCCTGACCTAGACCTGGCTAGGTCGGATCCAAAAACATGAGCAAGTCACAACATGACTTGGGACGGACTTCTCAGAAAGTCCAGGTCCTAAATGGTGCTTCCAGCACACCTAGCGGCCCAACCGTCCGTGATGTCTATCTGGGTCCAAGCTCTCGAACAGTGATCTAACCCGTCGTCTCGTTCCTTAGTCTTGCCCCAGCCCTTAGGTTGTTTCTAAGTCCAGACATCCAAGTCTAGACGAGAAAACGTCTTGATACTGACCCAGTCATCACTTCATGTCTTTAGTCCGTCCGCAAAAACCTTAGGTCGGATGACTCGTCTTGGTCCACCCAGGCATCGAGCCTCCCTCATATACTTTTGACATGGACCTCGGGTCGAGATAGAAGATTATGCGTCAAAAACTAAATTTCATCCGTGCATCTCCTGACTAGCTCTGATCTCGAGTCCACACTAGACAGCCAAACTTCTCACTATCTCTCTCGGATCAGAGACAACAAACTCTGCCCCTCCTCTACTGAGCAACACACACAACATACACCGAACTCAACATCTCAACACCAACCAAAACCACGTCGCTAAGTCAAAATGCCACACGGTTCATATCATAGCTCCTGTCCCATTCATGCAAGTCCTGAGAAACAAATGCGCTTACACCTGGTCATGCACTGACCGCGACACTACGATCTAAGTTTGTCATTGACCCCAATCGCAAACACTTCTTGACTGTTCCTAATGCTATCGGAGTTGGCTCGAACACTGTCGACTCCAAAACTGTCAAATGCACAAGAAGTGTCAATTGCACAACCCTGTCCTTAAACTATCGAGACTTCTCCGAGGATTGGTAAGTGTATACGCACAACTTGTCCCTAACACACACACACTATCTACCTGCACCTCACGCTCTCTCCGCTGTACTCTGTGCCTTCGTCCTCATAACTCGCCTCCCAACAATACCCTCGGGCTTGCACTTCTCTTGCCTTCCTCTCTCTTTCTCTCTTGCCGCTCCATTGTGTGACCATTGCGGACTTCGAGGACTTCGACTCCTCAAGACAAGAACTCGAACATCGTCCACTCATGAACCTCCACGCGGCGGTAGGTTAAGTGGAGAGGGGGTAGCGGTAAGGTTCGGTCTTCTCTCATTGGCTGCGAAGCCCCTTGACGATAGACAGGTGCTGTCCTTCTCTACTTCCTCCTCCCTTCTTGGACTACGTAGAAGCCGATGCGTCATTGCGACAGGACATTAAGACTACTCTGCATCTATGTGCTCGAGAGCTTGACCAAACCCTGCATATTGCTACGGTCTCTGAGCATCCCTCGATCACGCATCCATTCCAGCCCTCACTCCCAAAATCATCATGGCATCAAGGACGGACGACTTGCGGGGCATATCCTCGAATAAATACGTGATAGAGACGCGCAATGAGTAACCAAGGTACGTCGGTCAACATCATCCAACTCTAGACGGTAATGTTGCGGTCTGCCCACTCCACTAACAGTTCTTCTCTTTTGGGTTGAGAACTCGGATCAGGTACTCGCCTCTGATCCAACACTCTGCTGATCATGTCGACCAACATCAACAGATGCTCTAAGACTGTGTCCACTTCTGTACCCTTCCTAGCAACTGTAGGTCATCAAATACAAACTTTTTCAAGTTTGACACGTGTATGATGGGATGGTAACCCTGCATACTGATCGAGAACACTAAGTGATAGCATACGGACGTTACACGCCTTAGTATTACAAATGATCTTGCCAGGTATTAGTTTACTGATGATACCAGGAGGAAGAGAGTAGTTCTTGGTCCTCATCCAAACTCTATTTTCGGGGCTTAGTTGGACGTTCGTGCGCTTTAGGTTAGCGTATTTCACATTGTCGTGTTGTGGTACGGCTCTTGTGTGAAATACTTGTAGAACTTAGAATATGTTTCTTTTCTATGTTGCGTGAACGTTATCACGTAACCCGCATCGGTATGATGAGTGCACGTCGAGATAATCTATCTCAATGATCACACAATATTGAAACATGCCAAATCAGCAATCTGTGCGTGTTAATTTTAGTGGTCTTATCATCAAATTTGGGTATAAAAATGATGAGTCGAGGGTTCATTGGATATTCTATCTTAGCGGATGATTCGTGAGGGTTTCTCGATGGTATGCATGGAAGAGTGAAGAACTGCAAGAGTGGTGGTTATGGATGGAGGTCTGATACCGGCTCCGTATCTTCTTTTCTCGAATCCGTTTCACATCAAACTTCATTGCATCCATCCCGACCACTTTCGACAATGGTTAGTTGTATATTTTGACAATGAATTCATGAGGAGGGTGATGAATCTTCCCGAATGTTACATATGGAGAGATTTGGGATCTGACGATGTACATCTTGTTGTGATGAAGATTGAATCTCAACTACCCAGCCAACGTTCCTTTCAACGTCTGGGTCGATATTCGGATCACTATAGACCAAAGATCAATCATGAGGTATGGATCGTGAGGAACTTTGAAGAAGAGTATTTCAACTGAATGATAGACTCATCATTTTCTTTTGCCGTTATCTTTCATCGTAGATCATTTTCATGTTGTAATATTGACTTTGTATTACACTTGCGACTCAATTGTTCTATTCCGGTTGAGCGCTTCTGTATAGTTATGATCCGCAGAGAATACTTCGACATGTCTCAAGGATTTTTTGATTTCTTTTGGTCTTATTGGTGTCTAGTGTTTTCTTGAGTGTAAAAATTTGTCATAGAGGAAGAAAGGATAAAAATCAAAGCTCTTTGTGCTCGCATTGGTTTACTTTTGGACCAATGGTGTTCTTGCTGCTCTCCATGACATTTTTTGTAGTTTTGAGAAGCTTCAGAGGCCATTCGTGCAAAAAAAAGGATATGGTTGGAAAGCTCTCGACCAGGATTACAATCTGGGCTGAAGAATTGAGTGAATTCATGGAGGATTGAGAGGGCTATGATCGATTGAGTGCAGGGGAGTGTAATTCACACTCATTGTGACGTTCCTGGTTGTTTCGAGAGACTTGTGAGGAGTTTTGAAGAGCTGTCAGTTGGGTTGGAGAGTTGACGATGAGCTTGTCATTTTGATACTAATTTTAGCAGATTCTTGATCGAATTAGATTGTGAACCTATCGATTGAAGTTGAGAAGTGCAGATGTGATGAAATGAATATTGCCAACTATGATGATCATGGGGGATTGGCTATTTCTCGAGTTTTAGGTCAAATTTTTGAGTGAAATTTTCGAGGATTGAGGGATGCTTTATCGATAAAATATCTGAGAAATTTTATCTCAAATGGTGAAATAAATTATCGAAGGTCTTAGATCAAATGTACCTGGGGCTGTAAAGCTATTAAATTAACACATGTAGATATTGTTGATGATCGTTAAACGAGAATAATGGAAGAGTTCCTTAATTAGCTTGCTCACATTCGTAAAGTCATACTGGCCAGATGTAGACCAAAGTGGTTGTAGTGTTAGCTTAGCAATGGGCCTAGCTTGTCTTCGTTTGTTCCTTGGAAAGCATAGTAGTCAAACTGAATAAGCAGTCCACTTGTTTTCCTTAAGCAGGCAGCGTAGCCAGATTGAAGGAACATCAAGCATCTAATTCCTAGTAACCCTCACACCTGCTGGCTGTTATATGGAAGAATATTATCACAAGTGTTTAATTTGCCCTTGCAGAATGGAATAGCAAGGCGCACTACGATAGTACATTGAAGTTTGAATACACCTAGGCCCTGGGTATACGACTTGGAGCGCTAGGTACGTATCTGCATGCGCAAGCAGTGAATCTTTAATCTTCGTGATCGTCCTGTCAACGTCGATGTAGATTCTGGACAAACTCACGCGAGGAACCACGGAATTACGTACGCATCTCCGAGCTGATGGCAAACACCGAAATCGAGCTAGCTACGAATGAGCTTGGAAATGGACGTCATGTTCCCATAAGTGGTGTTTCTGTTAGTCCTGCCGTTAGTTCGCTGTACCTGTCAGCACGTGACGTGCGGAGAATCGCTTCCAGTACAAATTGTGGAAACATTAGTGGAGAGAACTAAGTCTTTTGATTGTCCTGTTAATGTTGCTCACGACAAGGAATTACTGAGTCCACGGCACTTGATCAGGAAGGAGTTACGGAAGCGGCTTGTCAATTACAACTGCCATATGCATAAGTGAACGTGGAAATTTCCATAAGTTTAGGTTCAAATGAAAGCCAATAGGCATTATTATATTGCTTGCGCGTAATCGTGCAGGCGTGAGCGTTCATTTCCATGTAGGCCCAGAAGTTGGGGTACAAGTCCCGCTGAAGATGCATGCCTTGAGAACATACTGTATGTATCTCGGAAACAACTGTTCAGCTCCAGCTCTAGGACGAAGCTTAAGGAACAAGCGCACTGCTTTGCCAGCCTGCTGACCTTAAGTGGGTGTTAAGGATACAGTTAAACTCGTGAAGCTCTACATATTGTTTAATTTCTTGATAGTGATAGCTAATCTTAGTCACTCAAGGGACTTCTAGTCGATTTCGAACGGAACACCATAATCTGTACCGTGCACGCCGGCGCCTTGCGTTGGACATGGAAATAATGCTCCAAGAAACATAACTTTAAGGTTAAAATCACGAATACGCTGATCGCGAGAAACATGTGCATTTTATGTTTGAGTACTAGCTAGTCTTTTTATGTACGTACATGTCTCCAATGATCGTTATGCGCAGAAGCATCGTCGCTTCGAATCACCAGTGTCATACCTAGCTTTAAGCGCTGCAATGAAGAGTACTGAAGAAACGTTGCAGTCAGATGAAACTTTAGAAGATTTACATCTCAAAGTCTCTCATGGAAGACACCGGTCAGCAACTTTCTTGCTGATGCTCCGGTAGCCCTGCCACGCTTGTTGTCCCTCACCTGCTTCAGTCGAGTAACTGCCAGTGGATAACCTCTTCGTGAACACATCCGGACTACAGCAGGCGAATTACACAGTAGCTATGCATGTGATCGTGACGTGATTACAATAAACTTCGATTTTTAGCGGAGTTAACGTTCATTCTCGTGCTTGAAATTAGTTAGCACGCAAGTTGAGCTGATTCACGTGCAACGTACTGTCGCTCGAAGAAGGGAATTCGGAGAATGTAGGGAATATATGGGAGGGAACATTCTCCATTGATTATCTGAAAGGGTCAAAAGGTTCGGTCTGTGAAATGCCAATTTGCTCACGATCCTATTCTCTGCTAGCTCATTGCCATGATTCTCTCACCATCGTGGCTAGCGCTGTGGTGTCCCGCTATTTGTGAGTTCAGAAGCGGACTATAAAGCGAATCACTTCCCAGGAGATCATTATCAGTTAATTATCTGCAAGTACATGCTCATTCCTTGAGCACTTGTGGTCTCCGTTTCTTGAGTCAGTGATAGCCAACAAAAGGTGCAATCAGCTTCACTCTTTCGCTAATTAAGTAGTAACTCATATTTCTAGTCATCTGTGATTAGCATCTATCATGATCGTACTTTAGCTTGTTCAAGTGCAGATCTAGAATGTCTTAGAACTTGCAAATATTTCAGAACCAAAGAATCTAACTAAATTGATGCGGATTGACTTGGTGGCCATGGAAACAGGCTGCTGACTGTAAACAGGACATCATGGCATCAGCAATCTTGCCTTGCAGCTGGGCGCTTTTCATTATCACCAGCTTCCTACTTTTTGCAACTCTTTGCGCTGCAGAGATCGATAGCCCATATGCGGCAGGCCTGTCAGAGAACTTCTACGAGGAGTCTTGTCCTCAAGCACCTGCCATCGTCGATTATTACGTCACGAAGTTCCTCAAGAAAGACAGGACCTTTGTCGGTGCCTTCAACAGACTGCAGTTCCACGATTGCTGGGTTGGGGTACGACCAACTTCACCCTCTTACTAGCTCCTCATTCTGCATGCATACACAAGACTGAAATTGCAAGCATGGCTGCGCCTGTTCATCATGCACAAAAGTTACAAGATTCTGAAGGAGAAGGTGGAGAGAACAGTTGTTTCAAAAGGACTCTTCGGTTCTTAGTACATTACGTACTTCAGCTATTCCAACATGACGGCTTCATAATCATATCCGGCCACTCCTCGAGCACGATACGTAATTGGAGCTTTTGGACTAGATCCGGTCTTTGCATCTGAAAGTCGTCACCTTCAAGAACTTTCTGTTCTATAAACCTTAAATATTCTACCGTGTCCCCACGACACGACCGTGCAGGGATGTGATGGCTCTGTTCTGCTCAACTCCACCGCAACGAACCAAGCGGAGAGGGAAGCCCACGTGAACTTCGGGCTCAGAGGTGTAGAAGAGGTGGACGAAATCAAGGCAGCACTCGAATACGTGTGCCCAGGTGTTGTATCATGCGCAGACATTCTCATTCTGGCCGCTCGTGACGCCACTCACAAAGTGAGTTCCAGATAACTATACCAGTCTCAGAGTTTTCCGCATTTCTTCTCAACTATCTAGCTACAATTATCCTAGGCATCGTAGTTCTTATATATATATTCTCGTATGCAAAGCATTCAATCCGACTCTGGCCCCATTAATGGAATGTACAGGCCGGAGGTCCGACATGGCCCGTTGCATTGGGCCGCAGAGATGGAAACGTGTCAGTGGACTTGCTGGCCGACGGCAACCTTCCCTTCCCTGTTCTGAACTTCAGCGGTCTCGTGGCCAACTTTGCCCGGAAGGGGTTCAACGCAAGAGAAATGATTGTCCTCTCAGGTATTTACGTCTTGGCATTAGACACATTCTTATATTAGTCTCAGAGTTGGAATTCCCTCGCCTATTACTCGATCTCAAACATGAATACTGAAAATATCGAGAAAGTTCCCTCATTTCGTGATGGTAGCATTTGATCACTGGATACCTGAAGAGTGCTTGCTGTTTCCACCGATAACATGGCAGCATTGAGATTTTTGGATGTGCGACCACTTTTGCAGTAGTCTTGAAGCCCCTGTGATCATGAGCTACGTCGCTTGTAACTAACTTTGCTGATCGATCGATTGATTGTGGAACAGGTGCCCACACTATCGGGCGGTCCCACTGCAACGGGATCCTGCCACATTTGTACAACTTTACGGGCGGCAATAATGCCACGGACACGAACCCTGCCATGAACAAGAAATTCGCCGTTTTCCTCAAGAAGCTGTGTCCCGAGGGAAACAGGACCAACACCATCTTCATCGACTCCACAGCGCATAAATTCGATCTTGCTTACTACAAGAACGTGCTCGCCGGAAAAGGAATCTTCATCACAGACGCTGCCCTCATCACAGACAGCGTGGGAAAGAAAGTGGTCACTTCGTTCTCGACGGCCAAGCCCAGCTTCTTCTTCACCGAGTTCGCTGCGGGAATGGTGAAGATGGGTAATCTTGGGGTACTGACAGGATCCCAAGGTGAAATCCGCAAGACTTGCCAATTCGTGAAATAGTTCTCACTAACATGTTTCAGAAAGAACATTAAGAATTATTCAATCACAGTGACTGAGCTCGAGCTTAGCAGGTACAGTGCTAGTGATTTAGGGAATCTATGCCATCGGGGGCATTCCCGATGTCTTTTCTTGGTTCACATTTTAGTTAGAATCCATTCTTTCGCTGGTTACGGAGTATGCTCTGGACACACTAGCTAATTACGTATGGATGCCAGCAGATGTTTAGGGCCTTCTTTGCTACGGAAGCGTTTGTGCACGTCACTAGTAACCTCCGGATTGAGAGGTGAACGTGATATTCAGGCAAGCTACTAGACCATACTAGTAGATTCTGAAGGTCACAGCGGACTTCTAGCTATATAGTTTCTGTGTTTAACTAGCAGTACAATAAGAAATAAAGATTCACGGGATCAATTCATGATCAGAGCAGACAATTCTTACAAGGTGTATACATAATGAAGCTGTTGTTGAGGCAGAAGCGGAGCTAGAGCAGTATGTGGGCCTGGACTATTATTGCCTCAACCCTCTTCTGTTCGCTTCAGCTTGAGGTGATTTGAAGAAATGGAGTTTCGTCAGATATGATTCATTTGAGAAGCTTCCTTGTGAGAATTCCTAGCTGGGTGTTTTCAAAATTGGGCTTCGATCTCAATGATCGGTGGTGAATCATGATGCGCCGAATTGCCAGAGGTGTCATCATCTTGCTTGCACATGTATATGAGGGTTGATATGATGTTAGTGATATAACAACCAGTTCTATCATGTCTGAGGTCACCTTAGTCACTCGAGGGACTCTAGTCTTGTCTGTGTATTAAGGTCAGTTTCTTTGTAGTATTTTCAATTCCTTAGCACCTGCACCTTTTTGGGTTCTCTGCAATCGGGAATCATATGGAACTGGGCTCAAAATCTCTACTTGGAAGCATGCCCAATTAAGAATCATCTCTGTCTTAGAAGTAACCAAACTATTCTTCAAACATGTATTCAAGTACCATCGCTTACCAAAGAAGATTATATCAGCCAATGATATACGATTCTCCAACGAGTTTTGGAACTAACTGTTCTCCATATGAGAACCCAGTTGAACCATCCGCAAACGGATGATCAAAGCAACAGAGTAAATCAGGTCATCGAATAAAGAATTAGGAACTACATCCTAAGAGACCAAAGTGATTGGATGGTGCATTTGGGTTTGATAGAGTTCGTTTACAACGACTCGATCCACATTGCGAAGGAGTACACACCCTTCAAACTAGTGTACAAAGAGAACAAAGCACCTTTGTATTTGTTACCTTGGCTTTGCGAAACTCCTGAGTTCGAGAACGCCATAAGAGAAAGTGCTTTGGACGTCATCGAGTTTTAAGACAACGTTCGTACATCTTGCATCAAGCCAGTAGAGCATATTGAGGATACAAGCACGATCCATATTTTTCTGTCTAGGAATACACTAGATATATGGTTGTGTAGAGATATGTGGTTTGAACATGTTAGCTCTAAACCTTGATCTTTCAATCCAAATGTTCTCTATCTACTCTTCTAGCACAAGAGAATCTCGATTATCTATCTGAAAGTAACTCTATATCACTAGAAACATGACTTAATAGCTTTCCAGCGATGCTAGCTACCCATCAGTTTGACCATCACAACTCTATTTAATACGATCGAAAGATGCTATAAGATTGCTCAACCAAACTTGATAGAGTCCTAATACAAACTTGCTGCACGCTCTGGTCTCCTAAGCATCCGAATGAAATAAGCATGCATGCTCCAAGGCACTACTTAGATCACAACATAACACCAAGATGGTTGTACTTAGCAATTTCGAAAATCCAAACATTAGCTTATGACTGATTGCGATTCTGTTCTCTTTCACCACAAAGAGCTAAAATCAACCCCACATCTTCACAATGTCGAGTTGTATGCAAGCATGGTAGTTTCAATAACAACTCTTCTCCAATTGCTCAAAATGAACCGAAAGATCACAATAGATGTGACCGAAAATCAAAACCTACTAATAACAAAAGCTTCATCGAACTTTGAAACCTCAGTTCTCTCAATTCAATCGACCAAAGATAACGAAATTTCACAAGAAGCTTTATTGGACCCTTCACTCACACCTTGAACTATTTTCAGGTCGAAACATCAAACCAACTCTCAGATATGAATCAAATTGTAAATATCATGTAAAATAATTCAATAAAACTAGTTATATGTGCATATGCATATAACGCCCGAGCTAAGTTATTCATGATCACTTGGAACAATGAGATCAGACTACGATACCATGCGGAGATGACGATCACAAGACGTTGACAAGATCATCACGAAGATTAAAGATTCACCTCATGCGAATGCATATCTGTTGGAATTAGGATATCTTATTGTGAACTTAAGTAAAGCAACCAGTTCAAGATATCTTGACTCTATGTCTTTTTGCAGGTTTAGTCTGTCCTTGTACCAAAATATAAATACCTGGACTATGGACCTTCTATCTTATTATTCAGTATACAATTAGCTTACACATCTTGCTCTCTCTTGCATAGACTCTCTCTTTCTTTTATCTATATATTATCATAGGGTTGTTATTTTTCTAGCACAATAACTTAGGGTTCATGTAGATTCTATGCATAGGTGAAGGAGCAATCACGAGACGCCTTGATTGCTATGCGTAGGACACTCTTCGCTCAGATGATCGTAACGCTCAATAGAACCGTAATAGTTCAACAAATAAATCTGCGATGACGAACACCTTTAGCACAAAAGGTTGAGCAAAGTTCGATGGGACGTACTTCACATATTGGAAGCACCAGATGAAGCCCCAGTTAGATATGGAAGGCATCCTTGGAATAGTCGATGATAACGTATCTCAATCAGTCATCACTCTCTGCAATCCAATACTTGCAACCAGAGCAAGTAGCATCGAGGAATAGGACTGTCAGAGCAAGAATGCTCTCACTATTATCAACCAATGTTACTAAAATACTGTTATTGGTCACAATATCTTGTGTTGCACATTGGTTGATGCTTGGAACACGGTAACTTCTAACTTCACCGTGTAAGACATCATGACACAAATGCATTCATCGTTGAGCCGATGGCATCCACAGACGTGCAACTAGACGCGCATGAGTAGCTATTGACACTCATTGGTAGTATGTCCGATAGCTATCAAATGTCATGCGTTATATGTTATGTGTTGTAACACCAATCTGACATTGCAAGATTTTATCTCGTTTCTTCTCACTGAAGAAACTTTTTGGCCGAAGGTCCGTGTTAACTTTTCATACTATCCAGTAGAAAGACGACAAGAAACTAACACATCTTTTGAATAACATCTTTAGATATTTGTACATGAGTTTTTGTCATGCATCCAATTAGTGATGATCAACAAAGTTACATACTTTCGGGAAGCATATTGGAGCTCTATACTTGTCACGTAGTGTAATAGTGACCTCTAATAGTTTCCTCCTATAGCTTAGTTATAACTATCTTAGCTAGTTATGACTAGTTTTGGTAACTCTAGATTTGGATCTTACTAGAGTAATCTATAAGATAGTCATACTTAACGAATTCATGTAATATAAACAAACACACAAATAATGAAATACTTATGGTGTGACATTTACTCAAAGATTTAATTCTCACTCCATCCTCGGAGTGAAGTATCTCATTGATAACACTTCTTCAGCTTGTCGTGGTTCACTTGGTCGAAGAACTTACTGCTCCTTTGTTGAAGATCATCGGTATCATTACTCCACACCTTGGAGATGGTGAAAGGTCCAAAATATTAACGTAGAAAGTCTTTGAAAGAGATTTGCTAGTCTTTGAAGAAGATTTGCAAATGACTATTGAGTATATCAAATACTCAGGAGACCTCACATGCCATCAATACATTGTTGATATTCCTCAATTGGGACCTTGTATCGTTCCTCCGTTCTCTCTGCTGCTGCATTGTCTGCCTAGCTCAAGTTTTGCTTAGTCTTCTTAAATTTTGTTCTATCAAGACTAATGCTCTCTTCTCTGTCTGTGTAATCTGTCTATCTCTCTCTCTCTCTCTTCGTCAGTATGCGAGCAGCTTTATTCTCTCAGTGCTGAAACACTCCATGTGTCTGCTGCTCGCAAAGACTAAGTGGTCCTCGCTGCACTCAGCGCAATGAACTTTCTGTTTTATCTAGCTTATGCTCTCGAGTACAAGGACAAGTTCTACTACCTCCTTGCTGCACTCAGCATAGTGAACTTTCTGTTTTATCTAGCTTGTGCTCACTGGTACAAGTACAAGAAAGTGATTCTTGTACGCGTGTCCACTTTTACAAGCTCAACCTAAGCCGTGAAGGACAATTTTGGAGTTGATCCTCATCTTTGCCATAACCTTCCGATGTACATAATCCAGCTCTTTGAGGCTGCAGCTGTGCAACCTCTTCCCTGCCATCTTTCTTGCTTTGAAATTTGTAACCAACTTGATCTCTATTGTGACTATCTCAGCCGCAAATGCCAGATTATCAGTTTCTATTGGTTTCACAAGCTGTCCTACCGGAGTCTCGGAATGGTTTTGTCAGATTTTAGAAACTGCATTGTGCATTCTAGTGAACACTGTGGAGAAATATTGACTTTTGAATTCATGTTCTTGATTCCTTGTTTGATGACCTGATTTACTCTCTCGCTTTGACCTTTTGTTTGCAGATGGTACGCGGTTGTGAACTTCAACTGGGTTTTCATCTAAGAGAACAGCGAGTTTTGGAACTCGTTGGAGAGTCGTATATCATTGTCTGATATAATCTCCTTCGGTAAGCCATGGTACTTGAATACATGTTTGAGGATTAGTTTGGTTACTTTCGGAGCAGAGATGATAGTTGTACCGCTATGAAATGCACCATTTTACTTAAGCGATCCACTACCATTAGGATACAATCAAAGCCTTCTGAGCTGGGTAACTGGACGATGAAGTCTATGGTTATACTCTCTCAGAGGTTTTCAAGTATGGGATGGGTTGTAGCAAACCGGCGGGTCTCTGATGTTCTAGTTTAGTCCGTTGACAGACGAGGCAACTCTCCACGTACCGGCGTACATCTGCATTGAGTCCAGACCAAAAGTACTTCTGCCGGATCCGGTGCAATGTATCTGCTTGTCCTCCATGACTAGCTGCGGGTGCATCATGCTCCTCGTAGAAGACTCTTGTCCTCAGCGGTCCTAGAGGAATATATAGTCTCTTTTGTACTACCACAAGCTCTCGCGTTTCTTAAAGTGTCTCATACGCTGATCATCTGCTTGTTGTCTCGATCATTCAGTTGCTTGAGGATCCAGTGCGGTAGCTCGGGGTACAAACTCTAATAGATTTGACTAGGGTGCGGAGGTTAAGATTTGGATATGTCATGATAGAGCGTCAGCGGGTGCATTCTCTTTATCCTTGCGATATTTCCACGTCAAGTTGTAAATGTAATACCTAGGGGTTGCATAGTAGTAGATTCGTGATAAGTTATAACTATGTGTGGTGAGTCTTCTAATAAGTCCGAAGGCTAGACCACACTCTAAGTTAGTGGCAGATAACTAAGAGTAGTCACAATTAGAGTTGGTGGTATTTGAAGACAGAATATTTGAATATTTTAAATGTGAGAACCACTATTTTGTTTGGTTGTGCATAAAATGACAAGTAGGTGAATAATACACTCTTGTCTTATGCGTGACTGAATTTTATTGGTTGTAGAGGCTTAAGGTCAAACAATCAAGAGGGTTGTTGACCTTTTTGGCTCAATTATGTGTTAGTACTTTGTCTTATAAGGAGTAATCCGAGATTCCTTTTCAAAGATTTTCCTTTTACTTCTAGAAGGATTCAAATTATTAGAGTAGAGTCAAAAGTAGAGACATCTATCCTTGACTTATGACTTTTAGCTTTGACTTGGTCTTGATAAACTGCGGTAAATCAGATTTACAAGTAGTTACCGTGGTAAATCTGGAGTAGTATAAATAAAGGGATTGTGGAGTGATCCCTCATCCTCCTTTTTCTTTGTATTTGGAAGCCGTTAGGCCATATCTATAAAGGGTGTGTTTTTCATCTCTTTGTCTCCATTAGAGTTCATGTCTCGAGTGAAGAAGTGATATGGGTGTATTGAGAGCTAAATTTACCCGAGGTGTCTTAGTTCTATGATGCACCTCATCAAAGACCATCAGAGGTTTACCTTAGATGAGAGACAAGACCGGTAGGAAGCTTGAGGGTCACATTTTTGATTCCGTTGTCGGGACCTCACTAGGAGGCTTGAGAGATATGTTTCGTGTGCAGTTTTACATCAGACAGAAGGACGTTATGAGAGAACATATAGAGAGAACTCTTGGAGAGACTAGAGCTACTGCCATGCTAGAGACCTTAGAGCCATTCGTGTATCCTGTTGTCATCTACGATGCATTTGAGATCATCTTGTATATTCTGTACACGTAGGATGTTAGAATCAGCTGAAGAGAACGTGTCGAGTGTTAGAGTTTAAATCTGAGAGGAGAGTGCTTCATACAATCCCATATGTTGACGAGGGTAGAGGATCAGACCACTCTTATCAGTTTCTTTGAGTGAGAGTTCTTATCGTTGCAACTAAACAGGAGGAGAGATTAAGAATTCGAAGGTGTAGAAAATTCACTTTTTGATCGAGTTTACAGTCATTGTCATTTTCTCTGTATTTTTGGGACGTCTTTGAAACTTCACGACAGACTAGAGGAGCTTCTGATCTATCCATTGATCCAAAGATCACTTGTTTTGGAGCTATAGAGCTCAAGATATCGCTGTGAGAAGTTTAGTTGATAGTCCAATCGATCAAAATCTACGTGCAGTCGAATTTAAGTCGAGATCATGGAGGGTCAGAAAGAGTGAGCAGTGAGGCTTAGAAACCTTCCTCAAAATCTTGATGTCATAGTGGCTGTGGACGAACGTTCTAGAGAGTTAAAGGTCGACTTTGAAGAGAAGACGGAGAGAAACAAGCAAGACTTTTCCAAGAAGAAGTTGAGGACACAACCGTGGTGCTACTTTTATAGAGGGTTGGGGCACTATGCAGCAAGTTGTCTTGTGAGATTCAAGAGAGAAAATACTCGTGAGAGAAGGAGTTCTATTGATCTAGGTCTCCGAGCTGGTCCATCGTCTCCTTCGCGTGTTTACAAGAACGAGAACATCTGCTCAAACTATGGAATTGAAGGTTTGCCAAAGGAGCACGAGTGTGGAGACTGATCGCACTGCTGGCATCTACGTCTAGAAGATTGAGAGAGGAGCAAGGAGTTGAAACAGAGAAGCTATCATCTTCAGTCGAAAATTCAGCTAATGCATGATGGAGATGATAATCCAGATGGTGGAGAAGATGACGATGAGGATGCGATTCATGCATACGTTTGGTGAGGAGATAGTGCATACGATTATGGTGGAACCATTCTCCTTCTTGCTACCGATGATTGATTATGTTCGTATGGAGTTAGTGATGTTCATCCTCTACTAGAGAACGACGAGAAATATTGGATCGAAGAGAGGAGAAGACATCGAGAATTTAGATGGAGAAGCTTCCAGTTTTCTAGGGAAAGGATGGAGAGGATGTAGAAACCTTTGTGCGAGACTTCAAACGAGCATGCATTGAAAACCATGAGAGGAAGAAAGAAGAGTGGACATCACTATTACTTGATTTTCTAGAAGATAGTGCATTGACTTAGTATGAGGAACATAGAAGGAACAAGATTGAGGCTGATACATGGGAAAGTTTGACGGATGCTCTAATTGAGAACTTTTTGCCGGATGAGAGCTATGAGAAGCTCATGAACGAGGTGACCTTCTTGAAGCAAGGAGATGCTGAGAAAGTGAAGGTGTACGCAGAAAGAATCGAGAAGTTGGAGGCTCGTTTCAAGACTATATTGAAGAAAAGTGGTGACAATGTGGAGGCTACAATGATAGAAATTGTGGCCATGCTTACCAAGAACTTTGTGGCAGGTCTGAAGCTCAAATCAAAACTCATGTGAAGTACAAGAAGCCCACCACTAAGGCAAAGGCGATTGAAATTGCAGTTCGAATGGAAGAAAGTTTAGAGGATGATGATGTTTTTCTAGGAGAAACAAAGGCGGCGAGTGTTGGCGGGATTACACTTGGTGGTAGAGCTGCTCAAAGGATCGCGATACCTGCTGTGGTTAACACATCTGTTGTGGTTGTCAACCCTTCGGCGCACAATCTTCAAGATGAATTGAGACAGATAACAGAAACATTGGCAGATCTGAAGATCAATGTAGTGCACTTGAAAGAGCGGAGGAACCAAGGAGGAGGACGTGGCCAAAGAGGTTATGGAGGAAGTTTCAATCGGGGGCCTCAAGATGAATTCAGTGGTATCTCGTGCTACGGATGCGGCAGTCCTCATTTCCAAAGAAATTATCCACACTCCATCCAAAATGGAGGACGGAACAATGAAGATACAAGAGGAAACATGCGAGGAGGAGCTCCGTCACAAAACAAAGACAAAGGAGTTGTCATAATCGATGCGATGAAGGTGCCAAATGTTTATGATAGAGGAGAATGCTCTTACTCTTCTCAGGTGGAACTCTTAGCTCACGAGAGGAAGAGGATTAGGTTTTTGAAGGAATCTATGATCATTGGAGATTCTCAAAGTACGAGCACTCGTCCCAACACTATGTCTTCTTAGGAAGAAGCTGGCGATGGAGGATTTCACCATTTCATGTGCTCAACCTAGATATGACGTAGTGGAGGATGTTGGCACGCACAAAACCAACATAACAGTGGGTCAATTGATCGCACTCAACCCAAGCTTGAGGAGAGAGCTTCGAGGAAGATTGAGCTCGAGAAGGACCAAGAAGAAGAAATCTAAAGACAAGATCAACGTCTCAAGTGTGGGAGTTGGTGTAGTGGATGCTCAAGCCTCTGAGGTATGCACAAAAGCATCCAAGATCGAGGTTCGTTTGAATAGACACTTTGTACATGATGTATTGGTGGACGGAAGTTCTGATGTGAATGTGATATCTGAACGTTTGATGAAGCGGTTGGGGATGAAACCCACAAGACCAGCGAGCATCATTGT
This sequence comes from Asterella californica, assembly GCA_036924285.1. Classification (NCBI taxonomy): domain Eukaryota; kingdom Viridiplantae; phylum Streptophyta; class Marchantiopsida; order Marchantiales; family Aytoniaceae; genus Asterella; species Asterella californica. The sequence continues at coordinate 19,835,094 of JAYKYS010000006.1, read as the reverse complement.
TGGTATGGCAAACAAGCAGAGGGTGAGACCTCTTGGAGTCCTAGAGAAAGTAGTCGTGTCGGTTATGGAAGTACAAACTTTGATGTCTTTTCAAATTCTGAAAGATTCTAGCTATGACTTGCTCCTTGGGAGACCTTGGTTGAGTGCCGTTCGTACAATTGATAGATGACACAAAGGTTACTTGAGGATAGGACCTAGCAACCATCGAGTGAAGGTGCCTCTCTCAAGTGTTGGCTGTGTGACTTCTTATTCTGATAGACCAACCAACGACTATTGAGAATCAGAAATCGAAGACAGTGGAAGTGTCTCCGGAGTAGATACGGGTGGTTCTTCTGACGAGGAGATGTCAGAAGATGAGGAGTTTGATATGGACTGCATCACGCCTCATATTGGAGCTATGATTTGCTCCCTCGTCCATCTGTTGAGAAGGACCCGGACAAAACAAAACTAAGTGGAGAGGAGCTAGAGCAAAGACTCGCAACCATCAAGTTTGATCCTAAGGTGACTTCGGAGGAGAAGAAAAGATTCTTGAAGATATTTAGGAAGTACATCCACGTGTTTGCTTTCAGCTATAAGGATCTGAAGGAGGTGACATTGGAGACACACAAGATCGACATGGAGGACGACGCAAGACTTGTTCGACAAAAGTAATGAAGGATCAGCTCGTCAACAGCAATGATCGTCAAAGAAGAGATTGATATATTGAAAGAAGCTGAGTTCATTTATGAAGTGGAGAATTCAGAATGGATATCACCTATTGCAATCATGAAGAAGAAGAACAGTAAGCTTCATGTATGTGTGGATAACAAGAAGTTGAATGCGGTCACTAAGAAGTATTACTACTCGTTGTCATTCATTAATGAGATCTTGAAAGAAGTCGTAAGTCACGAATGATACAATTTTGGAGACGATTATAGTGGATATAATCAGATCCATATAGTACCAGAGCATCAGCACTTAATGACCTTCACTCCGTGGGGTACATTTGTGTTTCCCGTGTTGTCGTTCGGATTATGTAATGCTCCAGCTACTTTTCAACGATTCATGAACAAAGTGTTCGAACCGTTTCTTGGGAAGTTTGTTAGAGACTTCATCGATGACTTTTGTGTGTATGGACGGAAGGAGGATCACTTTGACCCTCTGATCAAAGTCTTAGAGCGATTGGAGCAAGCTAATGCATCTTTGAACCCAAAAAAGTGCATTTTTGGATGCGACGAGGGTTTGCTGTTAGGGCACATCGTCTCCAAAAATGGAATAGGAGTGGATCCAGACAAGGTGAAGAAGATAATTCACTACTAGCTTGACCAAGTTGAAATAATTTCTTGAGATTGTGGGATATTATTGTAGATTCATCTCATCCTTTTTCAGTAAAGCTCAATCGTTGATCAACTACATGAAGAAGGGTATAGTCTTCGAGCTGATACTCCAAGATCAGAAGGCTAAGGAGGCGTTTGAACAGTTGAATAAGACGCTGATGATAGTCCCAATCCTCGTCAAACCTGACTAGAGTAAATCGTTCATTGTTTATACTGATGCATCCAATGTTGCGACTGGATGTACCTTGAGTCAATTAGATGAGAATGGATCCGACCTCCAATAGCTTATGCTAGTAGACAGATGGTGCAGGGTGAGAAGAACTATTCCGTGACAAAAAGAGAAGGGTTGGTCGTAATCTTTGCTTTGAAGAAGTTTCGGCACTATTTATTAAGAGGAAAATTTTCTATAGTATTGATCACAAAGCTTTGAAGTACATCTTCAATAAGGCCAACGTAGAGGGGAGGATAGCTCGGTGGAAGATCCTCATAACGGAATATGATTACGTCATTGAGGATAGACCGGGGAGGAAGCATGCCAACGCAGATTTGTCGTCTAGAGCTTACGACGGATTGGGGGAAGAACCATTAGATGATACTTTTCCGGAAGAAGACTTGATGACCATCACGTTGAGCAGCAAGGTACCGGAAGAGTACGAAGAGATGTGGAATTTTCTTTTTGATGGTTCATTTCTTGAAAGCATGCGAGCAAGAGAGAGGAATGTTCTGATGAGGAGGTGTAAGCCATACATCATCATCGAAGGAGTTTTTTTTCATCAAGGTGCTGATAGATTGCTATGCCGAGCTGTAAATAAGGAGGAAGATGTGAGATTGATGTTGGAGTTCCACGATGGACCTGGATGTGGTGACGACTTTGCTGGTAAGGTGACGGCTTTCAAAATCTTGGATGTTGGATATCATTGGAAGGGTATTTTCAAGGACTGTTTGGAGTATTGCAGAACTTGCGATGTGTGCCAAGCCTTTGCCAAGAAGTCTACTAACACTCTTTCCTTGAGGACAGTTTCTGTGCTAGGACCGTTTGAGAAATGAGGAATTGATCATGTGGGCTCTTTAAACAAAATCCCTCATGGCAACAGATATATCGTGATTGCAACCGACTATATGACCAAGTGGGTGGAAGTTAGACCACTTAAAGTCACAAGTGAGGAAGAGGTTGGCCGTTTCTTGTGAGAACGGATCATTACTAGATTTGGATGCCCTCTTGAGTTGGTTTCTGATAGGGGTGGTGAATTTGTGAGAAGCATCAAAACCGCTATGCTGGAACATTTCTTCATCAAGCCGCGAGTAACAACTTCTTACAAATCGAATGCTAACGGGTTAGCTGAGAAGACCAATCATATCTTGTGTACGATGACCAAAGATGCCGATATGGAGAGTGCGAAGCACAACTGGGATAAGAGGTTATATGCCATCTTGTGGGAGTACAAGACTACTACGAAGACTTCAACGGGGTATACTCCTTTTCATCTTGTTTACGGTGTAGAATCAAAGTTGCCTATTCAGTTTGATCTACATGTTCATAAGAGGTTAAAGAGGTTGATTGGAGCAGCAGTTGAGAAGTCCAGAAGGGAACAACTATTGGAGTTGGAGGAAGCTCGAGTGATGGTAATGATTCAGATGGAGAAGACGCAAGAACGTCAAAAAAAGTATTACGACAAGCGCCTCAGTAAGAGAAAAGTGAAGCCGTTCAAGGAAGGAGATATGGTAATGCTTTTTGATGCCATTAGGTATAAAAGAGCTAGAAAGAAGTTTCTCTCACGTTATTTTGGTCCTTTCATTGTCAAGAAGGTGTGGAGTAATTTACATATGACTTGAAAGAGCTGAGGGACGGAGGTTTGACCGGGTGAATCACGACAAGCTCAAGCTCTTTCATCAAAGGAATGTCACCGTTCACTTCGAGGACGGAGTGAAAACTTATTCCGGAGGTAAATGTAATACCTAGGGGTTGCATAGTAATAGATATGTGATAAGTTATAACTATGTGTGGTGAGTCTTCTAAATAAGTCCCAAGGCTAGACCACACTCTAAGTTAGTGGCAGATAACTAAGAATAGTCACAGTTAGAGTTGGTGGTATTTGAGGACAGAATATTAGAATATTTTAAATGTGAGAACCACTATTTTGTTTGGTTGTGCAAGTAGGTGAATAATACACTCTTGTCTTATGTGTGACTAAATTTTATTGGTTGTAGAGGCTTAAGGTCAAACAATCAAGAGGGTTGTTGACCTTTTTGGCTCAATTATGTGTTAGTACTTTGTCTTATATGGAGCAATCTGAGATTCCTTTCTACTTCTAAAAGGATTCAAATTATTAGAGTAGAGTCAAAAGTAGAGACATCTATCCTTGACTTATGACTCTTATCTTTGACTTGGTCTCGGTAAACTACGATAAATCAGATTTACAAGTAGTAACTGTGGTAAATCTGGAGTAGGATAAATAGAGGGGTTGTGGAGTGATCCCTCATCCTCCTTTTTCTTTGTATTTGGAAGCCGTTATGTCATATCTATAAAAGGTGTTTTTCATCTCTTTTTCTCCATGAGAGTTCATGTCCTAAGTGAGGAAGTGATATGGGTGTGTTGAGAGCTAGATTTACCCGAGGCCTCCTAGTTCTATGATGCGTCTCATCAAAGACCATCAGAGGTTTACCTTGGATGAGAGATAGGACCGGTAGCAAGCTTAAGAGTCACATAACGGGATAGCTCTAGCTGCCAGCGCTGTTGTTTTAATGATAACTTGAGCTTCGTAGCGAAGTAGGTGTTGCTAAAATTGTTAGTGACTATGATGACCTCACTCAACAAGAGGTAGTGCTCCCACCGCTTCAGACACCAGATCACGATTAGTATTTCTTGTTCGTGAGTCTTTCATCTTCTCTCTTGCTCACTAAGTCTGTGAGACTAGAACGCTACGGGGTGGTCGTTCTGCATGAGTACCCCACGAATAGTTAACTGAGAAGCATCGATGTGGACCTTGAATGGCTCGTCTAACTTAAGCAATACTAGCATCGACGTCTCTGTGATGTCTTTTAAATGCCTCAAATGTCTTTTGTTGGAGCAGGTCCCAATAAAATGGCTTTTAGCATCTCTGCGGAGATCGAAGATGGACGAAGCTATGTGCTCAAACTTTCGGATGAACTTCTGAAAGTAGGAAGTTAAGCCCAAGAAGGATCCTACTTCAGCCACGATTTTGGATACCGGTCACTGTTGAATGGACTGTACCTTCCTCTTGTTGATGTGCAGGCCTTCCTTGTCTATCGACAGTCCAAGAATACAATGCTTTCTTGGCCGAATGAGCACTTAGTGGCTTTCAGTACCAGCTTTTCCCTTTCTAACTTCTTCAACACCTCTTCTACATCTTTCAAGTGTTGCGCCCATGTCGAGGAATAGATGATGATGTCATCCAAGTACACCACCACTGAATCTTCCAGCTAGTCCCTTAAGATGTCATTCATCAACCTACAGAAAGTAGCAGGCGCATTGGACAGTCCGAAGGATAAGACAATATATCCATAAAGCCCATAGCGGTATCGTGTCGGATATTTTGTGCGTGAAGGATGTCCAGGAAAACGCGAGGTTCCTGGCTGTGGAGATGCTGTGTGCCAAACAGAGACAAGACAGAGAAGAACAACCACGAAAAAGGAATGTTGCGATATATACCACTCTGAAAGTATGTACACTGTCGATTCTTTCTCCAAACAGCACAAAACTGAGGCAAAGACCAGAGCGGTCTGTAACCTACTTCAGAAGCCCTAAAACAAACCCCTGAAACGTAACCCTAGTCTGAAATCGCCAAAACGTAGCTCAAAGCAAGAGGAACTTCTCTTTGCTAACAACCAGAGCCACAGCAGTATCACGCGATCCAAACCCAAGTCCAAACCACATCCATGTATAAGCTCTTAGCTAAGGCTAGCTACCACAAGCTGTATACAGCCAACCAGAACTCTAACGAACTCAAAAGAGCAAAACCCGTAGCGAAGAAACCGAAAAAGACCTATCTGTGGACTTCCGCCTTTCGCTGAACGGACTTCAGATGTCGATAGGGTCTCCTCCGCTGACTCCGTTAACCCAAGAAACCTTCAGATCCGACTCCTGATAGCCGAGATATCGCCGATTTTCGGTCGCAGGTGACCGAACCTTCAAAAACTCCTCCCTGCGGCTTAAAACCGCTCACACCGCACAAACGGATCGTCTAAACTGATATCCGTCTTCGTTGGTAGGTAGATCTGGCTACTCTGAACCCAACAAGACTCCAAACAAGCCGTTTGGAGTTCCCCTTGCAAAACTACTCGAGAAATTTGGTCGCAGGCTACAAAAAACTGACGTAAATCGGCTCCCTGCGGCTCAAATTTGCTCACCACACCCAAACCAACAATCCAATTCACTTACAGTCTTCTCCTATGCGTACATGAGGACTCCCTGATCGCATAGACGCCAAGAACGAAGAGCTTGGCTCACCGATCGCGAAGAACAATCCAATCTCAGGTCGCATGCGATGAAAACCTGACGCAAGCGCTTCCCTGCGAGCCAATTTCTCTCACAACTCTCAAACCGCCCGATAAAACTTTGTATCGTCTTCAATTTCCTGAAGAACTCGTTGTTCTGATCCCGATGGATCCAAGGACAGCAAGTTTGGACTCCGGAACGGCCCGAACGGTCCAACTCTCCTTCACAGGTAACTGAAAACCTCAATTCTGCTCCCTGCGTCTCAATTTCTCCCAGAACACAACCTCGGATCCGTCTCTTCAAGAACCGTCTTAACCTGTGCGTAGCCTGCACAGATCTGAACCCGATGACACCTTGCGCGCGTGTATTGGACTTCCCAATTCTCCAAAACATCCACCGACAGGTCGCAGGAACAAGCAAGCCCCTTAAGCAGCCCCCTTGCAACAGTCTGTACGTACGAAGTTCAACTCTCAATAATGAGAAGCAGGCCCCTTGCGTGTTTGATATAACGCCTGAAGCCCTAAATACCCAGTCAGCAAGTAACTAGGGGCCTAGCTTGATTTTACCTTTTTCCGAATCGCATAACTTCTTCTCTGGATGTCCAAACGAAATAAACAAGATGCCCATGGAAAGCTGACAACGAGCTCTATCCATCTATGCGATAAAAGTAAAGATCCGAAGTTGCGCCAAAAGCTCGTAAGCTGGGGCCTAGCTTGTTTTCTCCATCTTTCGAGTCCTGTAACTTCTTCACTATGCGTCCAAACGAAGTAGACAAAGTGCCTATGGAATGCTGACAAGGAGCTCTATCCACTGGTGCGATAAGAACGAAGATCCGAAGTGGTGCCAAAAACCCGTAAGCTAGGGCCTAGCTTATTTTCTCCATCTTTCGAGTCCTGTAACTTCTCCACTAGGCGTCCAAACGAAGTAGACAAAGTGCCTTTGGAAAGCTGACAAGGAGCTCTACCCATCTATGTGATGAAAATGGAGATCTGAGATTGTGCCAAAAGCCCGTAAGCTGGGGCCTAGCTTGTCTTCTCATGAGTGTCTTTGGAGCAACAAGTATCGAAGTTTGAATTTCAAGTAGGAGCCGGTCCACGACACGACAGCGGGTTACTATGGATGTCTTCTCTTCGTCACCCTCGGCTATGTGTATTTGATGGTACCTCGAGCGCAAATCTAACTTGATGAAGTATCTTTCCTTCACTAACATATCCATAGTTTCGTCTATCAATGGTATAAGGTACTTGTTCTTGAAAGTCACCTTGTTCATGGACTCGCACACCGGACCCGTTCAGGTTAGCTCGCAGACCTGTCGAATATATGATAACTTCTGGGGATCGATGGGCCTGGCTTCCTCTTTAGTCCCTGAAAATTATATCACAATCCGATGACGGGATCAGTCATAATTCTCAACTCCAATGTCAGTTCGAGGAGTTCTAAATATCACTGGAAAGCCCTCGTCAAGTCCTTTCCAAAGATACCTTACTTGCCTCGAGATCTTACGAGGACCTCCATCCACGATCCAAAACGCCGCTGGAGCCCCAACACTTAGATTTTTTTCGAGAAACTGTGATCCAACGTCAGACTTGGACCTTGTGGTTAGACCCATGTCTCGGTCTCACATCTCAGACCCACGTCTCAAACTATGTTTTGATCCGTTTTCAGACTTGTCTCTTTATGTCAACGTTCGTCTGGGATCGTCTTGGGGTAGATCCTTAACCTTGGTTCGATAAATCACTTAAGATTCATCTGTTCGGACTTCTTGGTCAAGCCGTTAAGTCCTACTCGTAGCATTCACAACCTAACGCAAGTCCACTAGGGTTCTGTTGTTCGCGTCTGCACCCGACCTTGAGAGTGAAGGTCATGACATTCACCTCCACTTTGGATATTGATGCCCTCATCAACAATGATTCTTAAGTTGACGCCAAGTTCAAAATGAGTAGCCAACCCCTTGGCGTCAAAATTGCATTCTGGTAGGTAACCCGCAATTCTCTTCTTGGCTTGAGTCTTAAGTTGTCGTTAGAACACACTTACAAAATTCCAACTAGTCTTGGAGAAGCCTAACTTTTTTGACCATCCCTAAACAAAACTAGTTGACAATTTCTAAACATTCTATTTAAGACTCTAACTTGCTAACTTATAAGTATTCACACCTACTTAGGGGATCTCCCGAAGCTCACTTTATGATCGCAACCTGATTTGACTTAGACGCGCGACTAAGTATACCCTGTAGTTGGCAACCTGCAACGCAAGATCATCCCAAGCCTCAAGACAAGTGTAATCCATTTACATTTGCTTTGCCAACGCTACGACAAACCTAAGTCTTGATTTAGATGCTTATCCAAACCAACTCGCTTCCTTTGAGTGTGCTTCGTTCTTCCTCTTGACAACATCCTAAGCATCTGATCAGAACTAGTCATAACCATGCACTACCAATACACTTAGACAAATGTGAAGAAATAAATCCTTTATTCCACAAAATACAAGTCAAAGCTACAAAGTCCATATGTACGAATCGTCTCAAGTTGCTACTCGTATGGTTCGTCATTCCTTCACTCCTCGCTGGAAAAAGATGTCCTCGTCTTACTAACGCCCTTGTCGCTGTTTGAAGAGGTCCAATACTTCACTTGCATGTGCTAGATCTTCCTCTGGCACCCAAGTTGCTTCCTTCAAATGATATCCACGCCATTTGATCAAATATTCCATCCGGTTAGATTTACGTCCCGATCACAAAATGATCTCTATCTCGTATTCTACTTCGTCTTGCACGACATCAGGTTGAGATCTGAGAACATGTTTGCGCTCCGGTTGTAAATCATCCTTGAAGTATTTCCGTAATAAAGAAACATGGAAGGTCGGATGTAACTTCCACTTGGGAGGAAGGTCTAACGTATAAACATGTACGTGCGGATTCTTGACAATGACAAAAAGTCTCGCAAACTTCGATAAGAACTTCATCGACATTCTCTCCAGAAAGATGAAGTTCTTCGTACTTAACCATACTTCTTCGTCCACTTGAAACTTCACTTGCCGCCGATGTTTATTTACTTGCTTCGTGTAACGTTGTTGTGTCTTCTCGATGTTCTTTTCACTTGTTCTTCGCACTGCTGCATTTTTGCAACCAACTCTTCAGCTGATGTTTGCCGTGTTCATGGTCGTTCCGACGTAGAACTCCCTGCAAGAGTCAAGTCAAGAGGTCCTTCTGACCCACCTCCGTAAGCCAGCAAGAAAAGTGATTCATCGGTTGTTGAATGCTTCGTGGAGTTGTAGCAATACTCATGAAGATTGAGCCACTCCGTCTAATCACTTTGGTCCGTGCTCACATAATTCCTCAAGTATTGATTCAAAATTGAGTTAACTCATTCCATCTGTCCATCCATTTCGGGATGAAAAGCGAAAATGAATTTTAACTTAGTCCTCAACTTTTAGAACAGGTATTTCCAAAAGACACTTGTGAACTTGGAGTCTCGATATGAAATAATACTCCGGGGTAATCCATGTGAACGTTCACCCAGTATCTAGGAATAATCGAGAAGTCGTGAATGTTATTGCGATATCCAAGATCGGGTAAACTTTGCTAGTTTGCTAAATCGGTCAACTATCACAAAGATTACATTATATCCATTTGAGTCAAGCAGAGACGTAATGAAGTCCATGCTGATGCTTTCCCAAGGTCTGGTTGGAATCGGCAAAAGATGAAGGAACTCCAGTTTCTTCTCAAAAGAAACCCGATTCGTCTAACAGGTTACATACGTTTTCACAAAGTGGGCGCCATCGTGTTTCATGTGAGGCCAATAAAACTTTTTAGCTATCACTGCTAAAGTGGACTTTTTTCCTTTATGATCTGATAGGACACATTATGATATTCTTTGAGCAACTTAGTCTTAAGTTTTCCTCGTCCCACATAAATTCGACTTTGCTTGAACATGAGTAATCCATGTCTCAGCTGCAGGTTCTGCAACTTCACTCCTCGCTTGAGCTGTTCCAGATACTCTTTCGCTTGATCATCACCTACGTAGTCTTCACGTATTCGTCTCTCCAAGTCTGACTCCTTAGGATACATAGCTTGCCAAATCTGTGTTGATGATGGATGATATTCCTCTTTGCGACTCAATGCGTCAAGAACCACATTGTCGTTTCCCGCTTTGTGGATTAATTCTACACTCATGAGCGCAAAGGTATCATGCCATCGTGGTTGTTTTGGTGTCATCAGATGTTGTGTCTCAAAATACTTGAGCGGAATATTATCGGTATACACTTGGATTTTCTTTCTCGTGATTCGGTCATCGACTCTCCGCCTCAGATAACCTCTTACTTTTGTACGCTACATGTTTTTCATGTTGCACCAACACTCCATCGATTGCATAGTCGCTCGTGTCTATGTGCATCTCGAATTGTTGATATAGTCCCAAGCTCTAGTAGATCGACGGCTACCATTAGCCAGAGTGGTTAGGGTTGTTAGAGTTAGTTAGAGGGCTAACCCACCATTAGAGTTTGTCTTGTACTCACCTCCACTATATATACAGAGAGAGACAAAGCGTCTCTCATCTCATTTCTATTTTACTTCCTTGTCTACTCGCTCTCTCTCTCTTCTTGGAGTGTCCTCGAAGTATCGATCTTTCTACATGGTATCAGAGTTGGTGAGAGCATGTGTCCCTTGCTGATGAGCAAGATGGAGATTGGAGTACAGGAGAGAGCAGTCGGAGTTGTGTCTGATGTCGAGCACTATCCTGCTGATGCGTTCGGGTGAGACGAAATCATTTTTTTCGCCACCAAAAACTTTGAACGCGATTTCGGAGGCCTAGACGATTTTTTCTCGTTGAAATCTGTCGACCAACCTTTTAAGGTTGTCTTGTTCAGAAGGTGCGAAATGTATACTAGGCCAAGTTTCAGTCGATTTGGAGGTTTCTAGCGGCAGATTTTCAATCGGATCTTTTTCGACCAAAACGAAAGTTTTAGGACTTGACCCTAAAACAAATCCTGTTCCGAAACTTCCCTAGCAATTTGGAAAATTTGGAAAATTTTGAGGGATCGTACACCTATTTCTGACCTCGTTTGGTCTAGTTTCGACTTTTCTTGGTGTGTTCTTTCGACGTTTTCGTCGTGTTTTGTACACCTATAGTTCGCAGACAGGTTCTTTCTTCATTGTTGCTGCAGGAGGAGTTCGCAGAATCGCCTCGTTGTGACTTGTGACAACTCTTGATCGCGCGGTGTTGAGAGACGAGTTTCTTGAAGGTTCTGTGAGGTTTTTTGCGTACAAAACAGCGCAATTTTGACATTGCAGCTATGGCGGAGTCCATGTCTTTGATCACTGGAGAGAAGCTCGACAAGAACAACTACCAAGTGTGGAAGTTCCGGATGAAGACTTTCCTACAGGGACAAGATCTATGGGATCTTATCATTGAGGAGGAGAAAGCGCCTGAAGTGTCAATTTCTGATCCGAAATTCAAGGAGTGGAAGAAGCGCTCATATAAGGCTATTCACTACATCGCGCTGACAGTCTCAACATCGATGATCGGTCATATTCAGGATTGCGATACGTCCAAGAAAGCTTGGGATGCACTCGCACGTCTGTTTCAATCCGGAACAGAGGCGCGGAAGCTGCAATTGCTGCAGCAGTTCAACATCGTGAAGAAGGGATCGATGTGCATCAACGACTACGTTGTAGAGTTGAGAGTTTTCCTCGGGAAGGGCGGAACCTTCTGGCTGCGATATGATCGTGAAGGTTGTGGGAAGACTACTAGGGAAGGTGCTGGGCTTCAGGTTCTGGTTGTTTACTATCCAGAGGTAGGCTTCAGGTCATAAGGGCACTATAAATCTTCACACAGGTCGAATAGATCCTCCAGTATGCTCAGGAAGTGAAAATCAAATCAAACTAACAGTAATAAGGTTCACCAGCGAACTTTAACAGTCAAGAATCAGAAACATAAGATGGTTTAGGCTTCAGAACTTCTCCTATATGTCAATGAGGCCCTACTGACCATACAAACGGAGTTTCAGCTTGAGTTCAGTTCAGAGCACCGAGATATGGGTAGAAACTTTCTGAACAGAGAAATTATGGCAATTTCTGGTACCTAGACAGCTATTCTGACCTAGAACAGAGAATTGGCTCGATGAATTTCAAAGTTTCTCACAGTATTCGAAGTCTACAGGATGTTGAACATCCCTGTGAAGTTGGGCCTCCTGAGTGTACACAGAACTCCAGATCTCCTCCTCTGAAGTCGCTGCTCTAGATTAAGAGCTTTTCAGACCCCCTCTGCTTCAGCGGCCGCCCTGAATTACTCAGTTACTCAATCGATATGAAACTTTTTGGGAAATCGTAGCCCTGCTGGCAGAGAACGCAACCACGAAGTTTTGAAGCGATTTCTTCAATTCTGCTGCAAATGACACTGAAAACCCCAAAATCCACAAAAGTGATGCAATTTTGGCATAATCCGAACTTCAATTGGGCATAACTTCGTCTTTATTGCTTCAAATCGACTGAAAATTTCACTGACAGTGCTTGGCTTGACGAGCTCTCTCTCCCTGTGCTCTCAGATTTCGAAGTGTCCTCACAAATTGCTCGAAAACCTCTCTAGAGCTCTGTTTCTAAACTTAGAATTTAACATAAGACAAAAATGGACCAATGGGAGTTCATAGCTCCATTTGGTTGTCATTTTGTGCCTTAAACTACCTGGTAACTCAATTCAACTCATATGCAACCACGTCAAGTCCCCTAAAGCGCCAGCGTATAACCTAAACTACCTAGAACGACACATAGCCTTGAAAGTAAACTAAAACCAGCTAAAAGCGTGCATGGGTAACACGTAGGTACAACCCATGAACTTAAGCCCTAGCTACATGGCAAATCAACCTACTAAGACCCAAAATATATAACATCCTCAAGTGTCGATATCTCTGAGGTCCCAACTCTACTCAGAGAGACTAACGCTAGACAGAGAGGTGAATTATTTACAATGTAAAATAATCACATCACGACAACGTGCACCATGTCAAGCAGCTCGCGGATCAGCTATTTTTTGTCAAAGTCGAGATTGATCCCACTGTCTTGATTGGAGCCACATTGTAAGGACTACGTGCAGAGTACAAACAGTTCATAACATCGATTTCGACCAGAGAACCTCTTCCGTGGTTTGATGAGCTTGTTCCTATAATGTTAGGAGAGGAGGTGCGCCTACTGGGGAGTTCTACTTCGACGGGTCAGCAAGAATCTGTCTATTTTGCAAGTTCTGGAGGATCTCGAGGTAGGGGTCGTGGCAAAGATGCTGGACGTGGACGGGATCACGGACAGAAACAACAATCGCAGCAGTAGCAAAACCAGCAACAGTCTGGTTCCAACAACAATCAGAGAAGAGCGCATGGTTCCTGCAACTACTGCAAGAAGCAAGGCCACAATGCAAATCAGTGCTACAAGAAGCAGAACGATCAGAGACAACACGACAACAACCCCCAACAAGATAACAGCAACCAGCATGGCTATGCAGTCACTGAGCATGTCTATTCGGAGCAGTTGCTGATTACTACGCATCAGAGTTATGTGACTTTCGAGCCACAGACTGACTGGGTGATCGACTCCGGCGCCACCAGTCACATGACTCCTCATTGAGATTGATTTAGTTCACTCGAGCCTGTGGAGACTCCATAATATATGGTGATAGGAGATGACACCAAGCATAAGATCCAGCACAAGGGTAACATTCCACTTGACATTCTTGCTTCAATGTTTACTGGTATACGGAATGTCTTACATGTACCCACGTTGACTAGAAACCTGCTATCTGTAGGACAGTTGATAGAGCAGGGTCTGCAAGTGCGCTTCAATAAAGATGGATGCTTTATTGAAGATTCAATAGCACTGTCATAGCTCGAGGTATCAAGAGTGGTAGACTGTTTAAACTAGATGCATCTGTGCCTAAGTTACAGGCTGCCATGTATGGACAAGTGGTCCAGTAGTGTGACATTGACATCTGGCACAAGCGAATTGGACACATGAACTTTCAGAGGCTGAAAAGTCTTCCGAGTTCTGACCTGATTACAGGTCTCCCCAAATTCGAATCCAGTGAGCCCATTGGAGTCTGTGCAGCATGTCAATTCGGCAAGCAAGCTAGACAGTCCTTTAAGGGATCAGGTAGTAGAGCGAACAAGCTTCTGGAGCTTGTTCACACTGATGTATGGAGTGCTTCTCAGCCAAGTATGATCGGTTTCTAATACTTCGTGTCGTTCTTTGATGACCATTCACGTTATACTTGGATCTATTTGTTGAGAAACAAGTCCTCTACCGAAGTACTGTCAGCATTTTAGACTTTCTGCAAGTTGGTGGAGAAACAGTCTGGAGCATCTATCCTTTGTCTGAGATCTGATGGAGGAGGTGAGTTTCTTTCTGGAGAGTTCGATGCATCTCTACGTGAGCATGGCATTCGACGTCAGAAGACCTGCAGTTACAGTCCGCAGCAGAACGGGGTTGCGGAGTGCAAGAATCGACACATAGCAGAAGTTGCTCGTGCGATGTTGAACGAGAAGACCATGCCTAGACCTTACTGGACAGAAGCTGTTTCATGTGCGGTGTATCTGATGAACCGGACGTCTACAGCGGCCGTCCACAACAAGACACCGATGGAGGTCTTCACAAGCAGTAAGCCTGATTACTCTTTCCTTAAAGTTTTCGGATGTATTTGTTATGTGCACATACCTGATGAAAGACGTAAGAAACTAGATCCGAAAGCAGATAGATGTATCTTCCTTGGTTATGCTTCTGATACGAAAGGATATAGGTGTTACAATCTTTCGTCCAAACAGTTCTATATCAGTAGAGATGTCGTTTTTGATGAGCTACAGTCTTGGTTTGCACCTGCACCTGTCGTAGCCATCCCTGTACCTACTATAGAACCAAGGAGTCAATCCATTGTAGTACCTCAGAGTAGTACGTTGAATGGAGGATCTGGAGAAGTAACTGATTCCAGATCAGAATCTGTTACACATAGAACTGTTGTTAACGCTGGAGTCCACGTAACACAACCTAGTGGAACTAGTGTAGTTTCTACACAGGATGAGCGCGTGCTATTGCAGCGTATGTTTGACTCATCCAGATAGGTGGATCTTCCACATCCACTGGATACTTTGTCCCAGACTTTTGCGTCTACGTTAGATCAATTGCAAGGGGAGGTGACTAGTGCACCGATTACCTCTCGCAGATCTGAGCGGACAAAACATCCAGTGAGTAGGTATATGCATGAAGGTTTTCTTGCTGCGCACCATGCATATATGACCAATGTTTTTTAGGAATAGGAACCGATGCACAAGACCCAATGGGTAAGTGCTATGGAAGCTGAACTTGCTGCGCTTCATCACCAACAGACTTGGGAGTTGGTAGACTTACCTCATGGTAAGAAAGCGATTGGTTGCAGGTGAGTCTTCAAGGTCAAGCGCAACTCGGATGGTATCGTGTGTCGGTACAAGGCCAGATTGGTAGCTAAGGGCTACGCACAACAACATGGAGTGGATTTTGAGGAGACCTTTGCTCATGTTGCGAAGATGGTGACTATTCAAACAGCAGTTGCAGTTGCAACTCAGAAAGGTTAGAAGATGCACCAGATGGACTTCAAGAACGCCTTCCTCAACGGCGATCTTGAGGAGGAGGTCTACATGCAGCAACCTCCTGGTTATGAGGATCCTATGTTTCCTTCCCGTGTATGTAAGTTACGGAAGGCTCTCTATGGTCTGAAACAAGCACCAAGAGCATGGTATGCAAAGATCAATTCTTACTTGCAGTCTCTTGGTTTCCATCTTTGTAGTTCAGACTCTACCTTGTATTCAAGGCTACCATTAGCCGGAGTGGTTAGGGTTGTTAGAATTAGTTAGAGGGCTAACCCACCATTAGGGTTTGTCTTGTACTCACCTCCACTATATATACAGAGAGAGGCAAAGCCTCTCTCATCTCATTCCTATTTTACTTCCTTGTCTACTTGCTCTCTCTCTCTTCTTGGAGTGTCCTCGAAGTATCGATCTTTCTACACGAATGTTTTGTCAAACACCGGCAGCTTCACAATTGGCATCTTTGACAAAATGGATTTGATCCTCTAGAAGGCGTCATCCACCTCCTTGGTCCAACTCACCTGTGCACTTTTCCTGTCTAGTCCGTCAGCGACTTCGTGATCTTTCAAAATCCTTTCACATACTTCCGATAGAACTACGTCAATCCTAAGAATCGTCGCATCCTCTTCATTATAGTCGGAGGCTCCCAAGTCAGAGTCGCGTCCACCTTCCGAGCTGACTCTTTATGCACTAATGACATATCTCAAGAAGTTAATGTGTTCCAAATCAAACTCACTCTTGTCAATGTTGGCAAACAACTTATGCTCCTACAGCTTCGTCAACATCACCCTTAGTTGCTCCGCGTGCAACTCCAAGGTTTTGGAGTAGATCAAAATGTCAATGATGTACACTACGACAAACTCGTCCATCTTCTCATGAAAAATTGTGTTCATCTATATAGTGAACTTCGAAGGGACGTTGTAGAGTCCAAATGACATCACCACAAATTCAAATGATCCGTATTTGGTTCGACAAGCGATCTTCTGAGTCAGCTATCTGGATCTGATAATATCTTGACTTCAAGTCCATCCTGCTGAAGTACTTTGTGCTCGCTATATTATCAAACAGGTCATCTATCCTTGACAAGGGATCATTATTCTTCACCGTCATCTTATTGAGCGCACCATAATCTACACAGAGTCGTAACTTCCCATCCTTCTTCTTTGCAAAAACAACTGAGGCTCCGTAAGGTGACTTGCTGGTCCGAATATATCTCGCGCTAACAGCTCATCGAGTTGTCTTTTCAACTCAAGGAGTTCCACTTGATTGAGTCTATAAGGAGCTTTGGAAGGTGTTCTGATCCTAGCAAGACCTCAATCTTGTGATCCACCACCCGCCTTGGAGTTAGTTCAGCAGGTTACTCATCCGTCAAGGCATCCTCGAACTCCTTAATCACCTCAAGAAGCACCTTCGGAAGTTTATTCACATCTCTTGATATTTCCTCTTGTCCGCCATCCATCATCAAATCTGCAACTCGCATCAAACACATCACACACGGAGTCATGTGTTTGATGAAGTCTATCTATTGTCTTTGATCTAATTCAACGCAAAGTCGTCAATTTTCCGCGTCTTTCGAATCAGCCTCAGTCCCAGCTTCCGTCTTTTAACTCTGACGTTCGAGTTCAAAGGTTTTCGTCTATGTTCCACATCAAACCTATCCAAGAAAATGTTTCTCAAAACTGCACGGATATCATCTATTTTGTACACCGTGAAGTTCTATGTGAACTCCAACTTCTCACACGCAAATCATACGTCCAAGGCCACTTCAGAAGTTTGGTATGTCTTGTCATTGGCAAAGCGCACCTCAATAAGCTTGTCTGTCTTGGAGGTAGACAAGCTCAAATTCTTTACCAACTTCGAACTTATGAAGGACCTGATGTGTCCACAAGAAAAGTAACATCACGATTTGCAACTTTGGCTCCTAGAAACATCAGTCCCAGAGTCTTCTTCGTGGTTCTCAAGGTCACAGTCATATGGTCCTCCAACAAGTCTTTTGCAACAAACGCATTCATGCTACAGTTACTAACCTTAGGTTTCATGCACCCCTTAGCAATATCGTCCGCCTTGTCACAATTGTAGCAAGTAAACTCAACACCATTGTCCTTCTGAGATGGTTGCCCCTTAGATTTCGATCTTGTTTGCTACCGCTTTACTGCCAGGACATGATCCTTCTTACCTCTATCCCATTGTTGCTTGAAATCCTCGTTCTTCTTGTGAATCTTGTCCATGCTGCGTGGTTCAAAGGATTTCTGTTGCTGGACTTCATCGTGCTCAATCCGTTCCACTAGCTTCAAAAGTTCAGCACACGTCTCATGTAGCTTCGACATCCGAAAGAGAGCCACCTCCGAGCTAGACTTGAGTCCCCCAATAAATTTACATATCTTGATCTCCTCAGTCCACTTGGAGAACGAGTCCAGCTTAGCACTAAACTCGTGCAAATAAGCACTTAAGGTCTCGTCTACTTCAACTAACTAACTCAATATCATCTCGAATTCTTTGATACTCTAGAGTGAATCGTCTCACGAACAACTCCTTGAACTTTTTCTAACCAAGCGACGTCAAGGCATGCTCATCTCTGTATGTAGTCCACCAGAGAAGCGCATGATCCTTCAGGAACGTATCAGCCGTTCTCATATTGTCTGACTCCTTAGTATGTTGCGTTTCAAAGTATAGGTCTAACTCAATTACGAAATCCTTAACCTTACAAGCCCGTCTTATACTTGAAAATGAGATCGGAAAATTTCTCTTACAAAGCTTTCTGGTAGACGAAGAACTCCCTTGGCGTGTCTCAAGCTCAACGATACGTTTATCCCTAGAGACCATACTTCTTGCATGGTCTTCATCATCTTGATGAGCTTTGTATACAAAGCTCCTTGACTTCCCGTGCTTGAATCATTGGACACTGTTGACAAGACTCCATCTTGCTGCATAGGTGCCGCAGTTGATACTGGGCTTCTTTGACGTTGAGACGAAAGTTGCCGGTTATCATTCTCTGATTGTGCCTCGGGGCTAGGTCGAGTAGATCTGATCCTGGTGTCAGCCGTCACTCTCTCTTGATCTTCCTCTTGAAACTTTGTCCTACGTCAGTCATTGCTCTAAGTGTTCAACCAGAAATGTTGATCCACTTTGTATCTCGCGTCCATCTTAAAACCTCCAACCTTCAACCGTTATCTCAAGTTCTCGCTCACTGAAGCGTCAGATTTGATACCACTTTTCATGCACCTATCGTCTTGTTGCGTCAACAGAAGCTCCTAGTCAGTAGATCATGAAACTCACACGCTTACTTGCAAATCACAATCACAAGTTAGCGTCCATGCACCACTTACCTTAATCTCGTTTGGTCCGGACCGGAGCCAGATCGTCTCTCTAACTCTCAAGCTCAACATTCTCAAAGTCTCGACCTAGACTCGGCTAGGTCGGTCTCAAAAACATGAACAAGTCACAACATGGGACGGACTTCTCAAAAAGTCCAAGATCCTAAATGGTGCGCATCTAGCACACCTAGCGGCCCAACCGCCGGTGATGTCTGCTTGGGTCCAGACTTTCGAACGGTGGTCTAACACGCCGTCTCGTTCCTTGGTCTTGCCCTAGTCCTTAAGTTGTTCCTAAGTCCAAACGTCCAAGTCTGAATCGGAAGACGCTTTGATACTGGTCCAGCCATCACCTCATGCCCTCCAGCGTCAGTCCACTGAACCCTGGGGTCGGGTTACTCGTCTTGACCCACCCAGACATCGAGTTCATCTCATATATACTTCTAGGGATCGGCGGCCCCGCCCTCCTCTTTGGTCCCTAAAAATTATATCACAAACGGATCACGAGATCGGACATAATTCTCAACTCCGATGTCTGTTCGAGGAGTTCTACATATCATTGGAAAGCACTCGCCAAGTCTTTTCCAAAGATATCTTACTTGCCTCGAGGTCTTACGTAAAGCTCCGTCCACAACCCAAAACGTCGCTGGAGCTCCAACACTTCGGATTTTTCTGAGAAATCATGGTCCAGCGTCAGACTTGGACCCTGTGGTTCGAACCAGCGGCCAAACCACGGTCCGTTTGTGTTGGATCCAGATCATGATCTCGCGTCTCGGACCCACATCTTAGATCTATGTTTCAATCCGTTTCTAGACTTGTCCCCTTAAGTCAACATTCGTCATGGATTGTCTTGGAGTAGGCCCTTATGTCCTAACCCAATGTTTCAACTTTAGTTCGATGAACCACTTAGGGTTCATCTGTTCTTGACTTCTCGGTCAAGCCGTTAAGTCCTACTGACAGTGTTCGCAATCTAACGCAAGTCCACTGAGGTTCTGTTGTTCGCGTCTGCGCTCGACCTTGAGACAGAAGGTCACGACAGAGATCACATATCATTGTGTCTGTTCTAACTCTGTGAAGAGTTGGCAGTGGTAAAAAGTAAGATTTGGGTTAGAAGTTTGCACTTGTAGTTGATGTTGTGTTTCTCGACCTTATGTGCTTTTCACATCCAAATATCTCACATATTATTAGATACACGTTTCGTGTCATACGATACGATAATGTATGCACTAAGACTGACATAAGGAGCAGCTTAAGGGACGAGTTTATATCTAAGACTTGTCGATGGAGAACTGAGAGGTCCAACGCATGCGCGCAAGATGTCACTGGGTCAAACTTGTGCAAGCTACACAAGTGAACATAGTTCGTTAAGAGGTGGATTGGATTGGAAGTTCTAGGAGGGAGGAAAGGAGTGCTTCACATTCTTAAGAGCGATAGTTGGATTGTTTACACCGTTCTGGAGTCTAAACTTGCTTCTCTTAGATCCACTAAGATCAACAACCAAGTTTTTCAGAAAATTGAAGACGTATTAAGTTTCATAGGGTGATTTGAAAAATGTGAGGATTTGATTTGTAAGGAGACGTTTTCAACCAGTTTTCTTTATCTACAACTGAAATATACTCCGCTTTCACGATCGATGGACCAAGCTCTTTATCTTTGGTGTCAACTTGATTAGAGAATCTTCATCTATACATAAGAGATGATCGTATGTCGATCGGATTATTGTGTTTTATATAACGAATGAAGTTGAGTCGTATGGGATTGATTTATGTATACATTATTTATTTCTTACGATCAAATTCTTTTGTCGTTATTCGGGAGCTCTAGGAGAATTCCAAATTGTTTGTTTTGGGTACTAGCGGATTCAATGTAGTCAAATCTGCTTGTAGGAGAAGATGAATATCAAATAAAGCGATATGTTTTGCTAGTGTATGTAGCTTTAAGTCATAAAGAGAAGGTTTTGGAGATTTGGTCACTTACGATAAAAAATCCAAGATATATCGACTATCGAAAGTTGGATCTAAAAATTTTGGAGCCAATAGAGTTACAAGAGATAACTCCATCGATATCTGGAGATCGTTTGATGTGAGTTCGAAAGTTATCAAATAGTTCTTCTTTGGTTCTTTCGCTAGGTTTTTGTTATTTTGGACTCTTTAGAGTTCTAATTGTTTATGTGTAGTTTATGGTAGTTAGCTTTTGTTAGATGCGTACATGGATGTGTTTTGGATCAAGATTCTAATGTGTGATATTGTTGCAAAGCTTATGTTAAGAAAATATTTTTTCTTTGTTTTGAGTTACGCTTCGTTAATTTTGATATTAGATTTTAATTCTGAGGTTTGTTTCAAAATCTTAGATCTGTTTATCATTTTTCACACAAAAGAGCATGAAAAAAATATAAAATTTTAAAATAATAAATAAAGAATAAAATATATATATAATATCAATGAATAATATCTATGCGTTGCTTAAAAATAACTTCTTTTATTAACATTACGGTTTGATTATCTAAAATTCAAAAATTACTAATAGTCTCCTTTAACATCAAAATGTAGCTATGTGTAAAAACACACTCACATAGACTCAACACTCGAATACAAAACATCAGCCGGCATTTTCTTCGCTTACTCTCGGAAAATTATCAGTCGTCACCAAGCTGAATTTAACTTTGACCGAACTAAACCGCTTGCATGCAGATACTTTGATAACCGCAAGTATATGAAGGTAAAGTCTGATAACCCCTACATGAACACTTCACTTCAGTGTACATGAGGTGTACACTAAATAATGTTTTAACCCTTCCGGCGGGAAGGGTTAAAACATTATTTAATGTTCTCAGTAAACGACGTTGAATTACAATCTCTGCCCCGGACTTATACCCCCAGGAGCGCAGCAGCCAGTTCTTGACTTGTGGGTTTCTCCAAATGCGTTGGCTACTCCAGGACTGACTAACATATATCATATATAAGTGATTTCGATTTTTTATTATAGCTTATTACATTATATTTTATAACACTTACATGTTTTCTGCTAAGAGAAAACGATTTTCACTGTACAAGTACGTTGGGGATGCTATGAACACGTGTCAAACAGTATACAGGCGGAATGTCCTAAAGACAAGGCGTGGTGTAAAAGTTCAGGCCCTCAGGGTATATGTCTGCGCCACATTATCAAGAGTTGGTCCGCTGCGGTGTGGAAGTACGTGGATGATGTATCCAAGCATGATTTCGGATAGCAAAACAAAAGTGTGTTCTGTAAGCTTCCATGGTCGACTCCTGACGCGAAGATTGTCGAACAGTAGAAGGTTCGGCCACGTTCTAGAAAGGACAAGGCCATGGAAAGAGCAAAACATCGCATGTTTGGTGGTTTATCTTTGATTTTCGGCCAGGCCTTGGGTGCGTCGTATAGGAGGCACGACGATTTATCTGTCAGAGTACCGGCCATGGGATCGGGGTTCAGCGGCTCTGTTTTTACGCTCTTCCTGTAGGAGTGAACTTTTCCTCTCTACATCGAGTAGTTCCGCTTCTTTTCCGTTTTCCGTACATCGTGTTACTTTTGCCATGGCAGTGAGATTTGCTCGTTGAACTACAAACGGTTTTAGACTGAGGCTTAACAGGGGCGTGCTGCCCGTGATCTGGCTCATGTAACGCTAATATTGGCAGTGCAATAAGAAATTCAACATATGCCTTCAACTCTTCTTGCTCTCTGTGATTTTGGCATCGCAGCCATACTGGCAAGCGATCAATTGAATTGAAGCACAAGCCTTCGCCGCATTTTGAAGATGGGAAGGAGTCCCAGACGAATAAATTGAGAGTCAGAGAAGTTAGCAACTGCTGCTTTTATTGTCCTGCGAAGCTTCCGCCTGACCGAAGTACCATGAACTTACAAAGAATTTTGTGTGGCCAGACGGGGAGGTAATTCTCGGTTCTCGGCTGGTGCCATGAAACCTAGAATGCCTTGCACTTTAAGATTCCTGTGACGAGGGGCCGGCCAACAATGGGAAATTGTAGGGAGCTGGAAATCGCTGGGAAACCACTGGTTATCTGGGAGCACGAAGACGTAATAGACGAGACGACAGGCCAATGCCAAACGGGATCTTGGATTTGGGATTGTGCGTTAGTGTTTGCCTACTGGTTAGATACAGCAGCTTGGAACCCCACGTCTTTCCAGGGGAGAAGGGTGGTGGAATTGGGGGCAGGGACAGGTTTACCGGGCTTGGCTGCAGCAAGTCTTGGAGCACAGGTGGTACTGACTGATAAGAAAGGTTTGTTACCAGGTCTCGAGCGGAATGTTGTGGCGAACAACTTATCAGACCGTGTAAAAGTAGAAGAGCTAGGGTGGGGAGAGAGCTGCGCTCATCTTTACCCTCCCGTCGACTATGTGTTCATGTCCGACGTTTTATACGACACTGATTCCATGTCGGCACTTGTTAAGACGGTGATTGAGTTGAGTGACAAAAATACACAAATCTTGCTGTCTTATGAGCTGCGCCCCGGCACAACCGAGTGCTTCAAGGAGTTTGGACGACAAGGGTTTTTGTGGCACAAGGTTCCAAATGAGGAACTGCATCCAGATTGGATTAGCGAAGACATTGGTATATTCAGGCTCTGGCGAGAAGGTTGATCGGTCCACCAAAGTGGGAATAAGCTTTCGCTGTTCCAGTCACGTCTAACTGCCACCACCTTGTGCATAAGAGCTTGGGCTGAACTTCGTGTCCGTTTCACTCACCTCATGGGACTGCTACCTTTAGGTCACCATATTGCAATGCCTGTGTAACTACGTTCTTCAGTGGCTGCTATTGAACTCGAGTTCTGATCAGTTTACTTCCCAGACCTCAAGACGGCTCTGTCCATGTATTATTCTCGACCCTGACTATGAGGTTTCAGTTGCGGAGTTGATGCTGGTACTGAAATCTGGAATTTGGCTGTAAGGTGGCATTTTATATTTTACTCTTTTGAGTGGGATGAGGTCGAAGTTCAGGTAACCCCAGGCTACGGACAACTAGTTTTAAAAGTGGCGGAGTTTGGAACGACTCAGTTTTCTTTCGCAGCTCCGCAGTTTACTAATTTACTACGACAAATACTCCCAGGTAAAAGAGAAGACCAGTTTCTTGTCTTTCTTGGCATCTGTTGAACAGGCATGTCTTCTGCTATAGTGTTCTTATTCATCCTGTATCGGAAGAACAGAAATACCGTTCTGCTCCGTTGTTGCACCGACGAAGCTCGGATTCTCACACGTACCTTCATAATCCTTGTCGTTTCATGGAAACCTGATTTGCGCGATTCGGAGAAGGGTTCTCCCGCACCTCGCACATCAAATTTGCATGTAAAGGTTTTAGAAGGTAGAGAGTCTGAACGCATTAGTTGAACGTCATATCTCTCAAAGTTGCTAGATAGATAAGATGACGTGTGGCCAGTGTGTGGACAAATATGTCCAGCATACTATCTGCGTTCCGTGCTGTGCCTATGCGGAAACATGCTCTACTTGTGGTTGAAAGCACGGGGTGTGAATCTGGTCAAGTGCTACCTTCATCACATGGCAAGCTAGCCTTTCTGAGGCGGTTGCAGCCTTTTTTGAGAGTCAAAAGTGGTAAGAAATGTAAGCAGTACTCTCCGACAAGCATGAAAAGGAAGCTACAATGTTATAACGGGACTTTGCCTTTACGACTTTCGTCTTTGTTGTTACAATGCCTGTTCGTGCAGACACATAATCTATAAGATGTGTCCTGTAGGAGAATTGTTTTGTACGATGGCTGGTCCAGACAGTCTTGTCAAGTCCAAGACAAAATAAAAATCTGATTTCTGTGTAAGACTTGAGCATCTTTGACTGGGAACAACAACACTCTACGTCCCCGAATTTGGTCGCCACTTTCGGAAGCAAGAGTATTACGTGCAGAAGAGGACGAGTAATTTCGTCATTCGCTAAGGGTCACTAAATCTCTCGATTTCTTTTAGAGACCGACTGCTGACGTTTAGAGACTGGAAGCTTTCAGTGGCGTTTTAGGAGCTGGCTTATAGTGTAGATCATTATTCTTACAGGGAAGATACCAGAACACTAGGTGCTAAGAAACCAGACGTTCTATGTAATGACATGCTGACGCTGTAGCCTGGCCTGCCTTGACGTGGTTATTTTGCCAGGGGAAAAGCTCAGGATATAAACACGAATGCCTTGCTCTAGGGATAATTACTTGGTCACCCTGGGAAATTCGCAAACCTTCTTGGTCACGCCCATCACTTAGAAAGTTCTTCTTGGTTTCGTCTGATGGCAGGGTCCCGGTCGTCAGTCCACGTTGTCCTCCAGCGTGGTACGTTGTGTTGTGTTGGCAACAGGTGAATTGTACATTGTGTGCGGTGTCTGAGAGGCGGCAAAGTATAAAGTCGCTTGCGTGAAAATTAATGGCATTACTCGTGTTTTTAAAGGGAAGAGACGGACAGAAATCGTGAAATGACGTCTGTGATAGCACGCAAGCGATTATTTACAATTTCTCTGCTGATCTGTTTAATTTCAGCGATGGAATTCACGGAAGTGGAGATGAACGATGAAAATGCAGAAATTTTTGATGATTAATTGTATTTTTCGAGCGTTCATATAGGAGTCACATTTTTTACAAGACAAAATTTAGAACAGAATCAAGTGCAAACGGCGGTCAAGAGATGGAGGACGCAGATGCATGAGAATAACAAGAAAACTCACGATCTCCAAGGGCAGACTTTAGAGGAGATCCGAGAGACTGCGAGTAGATTGGGTGAGTTTGATAATTTTGTAAGCTTTGAATGGTCGGTACTGTATTGATCGTTGCTTCATAGTCAAGCCTTTCAGGGAACAAAATCTGATTAATGTTGTAGAGTGCGGTCTGAAGTTAAACGCCTGTAGAAGATATTTTGAGATATTATCGTGCAATTGCATCAGAGATAGCTGCAATGACTACACTGTTCGAATGGAAGTAATCTTCTGCTTTCACAATGAGACATAATGTTAGATGTAGACCTATAGTTTTAGCTGTAGCAGATAACTCCAACGCGGAATGTGCAGGAGAGATCAATGTCAACTTGTAGCAGAAGGAATGACAACCTATAGTTTTAGCTGTAGCAGATAACTCGAACGTGGAGTTTGTAGGAGAGACAAAAGAGAGATCAATGTAAACTTGTAGCAGAAGGAATGGCAAGGCGGAAGAGAGAATGTGATACTTGATAACATGTCAGATAGTGTATCACAACATTGGTGCAATTATCTTTGGAGAGTAAGGGTCTAACGAGACAAGCATTGTGATAAAATAAGGATCATTGTTTGTGAACTATTGAACACTTGTCCGAGTCATCATGCAGTTTAACTTGAGGCATCATCTACTTCGAGACTCTTAGGCACGTTATGTAGTGATAGAGTGGTGGTAGATCTCATGATTCTAGTGCAGAATCTGCAAGAAGAAATGTAGGCGATTTACTTGAAGCGAACAGAGTACATGTCGGTTTGGCATAGACGAGAACATGTTCGAGGGTGGATGTTTGGGACGAAAGAGTCTTCTTTCTATTACATACAAGCGTTTTGCTCTCGTATATCGATCTCGCAACTATCGTACAATGAGACACTAGAAGCGAGAGCATGTTTTGTATAGCATTCATATCACTCGGACCTTGCAAATACGTTCTTCCTTTTTGCCAGAAGACCAGAAGATTATTGCCATTGACGTTTGTCACAATAAAAATTGTAAGTACTTATGCGAAATCATGATGGCTTCATTATTGGATGCAGAGAACAAATCAATGATACTAGCTTACGTAATGGTCTTCGTAAAGACCTCCAAAAATTAGCTTTGGGTTCTATGGGTTGTTAAGGGACGACATAGGACGCATGATGGATGAAGAGACGGTGATAATCTCAGACCGGCAGAAGAGCCATGAAGATGGTGTTCTTGAGATATTCTCGCAAATTGTTCATGGGCACTATATCCACCACCGTAGAATGAAAATCTGAACACGGTTTGGTAAGCATACGAACTCATTATTCAAGGAGTTCATCTATGTGAGTACTCTAATACAGTTGAGTTTCTCCATCCCACATTCATTTCATAGAGTATAGATGTTTGATTCAATGTCGTTTGGTTGTCACCTTTTGCATGAAGAATGGTGCTCATACATCATTTGCAAAATGTAGTATGCTTTGAGACTTTTCTTTATCTTTGCATTCGAGTTACACAAGTTTTACATCAAGAATGATACCAAAGTGACATTTTCATCTGTTAGAATGGAAGATTGACATCATTCTCTAAGAATAAAAACGATTGAATAGTGTGGACCTTCACATGCAGATACAAGAACTTCTTGGAAATATTAGACATGACAAGAGAGTAGTAATGAAAGATGACGGCAGACTACATTCGCACAATATCGCTTGATACATATATAAGATGTGCATCCTCGCATCCTCGCTATTGAAGCATCACACTGAATTTGGCAGAATCTTTGAATGTAGCTTGAAACGCATCAGACTTGGATCTCTCTTCAAAATATTGGTTGATATATGGATTCACTCGATGCACAAGTTCTCCAACGTCGTAGACAACTTGAAAATCATACTGGGTTGTTGTCTGAGTTTGCTCATAAACATCTGGCTGAGAATGAGAGGAATGCAAAGACGTTGCAATGCATTGTCTCCAGTGTGACTGAAGCATCTATACAAATCTGAAACGACAGAGAAAACTTTATTGTCCGTGTTGTAGAGAATGAGAAGTCTGAGTGTGGTTGTTTGGATGAGATGTGTTGGCCGTGTTCACATGTCATATGTTGGAGAATGCACTACTTGTATGCGGAAAGTCTAATGTGAATATATATGAACTCTCTACCTACTTTATCTTTACAAGAGAGAGAACTAACGCACTGTTAGAAACTTTAGAACCTTTCGTGCATCCAATAGTGATCTGTGACACGTTCGAGGTCATTCTTTATATCTTGTTTATTTAGAAAGGGTTTGAAGACAGTTATGAGTGGATGCAACACGAGTTTTAGAGAAAGGAGGAGAAAAATATTACTAGAGGAAGAAAATTTGAGAGTTTAAGAATTCTGCTCTCATTATAATCTTTTTTTGTCCTTCAGCTGATCGATCTGCTAACATGAAGCATAATCGATCTTCTTGCAAGAAGAGGTTTGTCCTTCTAGCATCCAAGATTATTCGTTCAAGCGTTGAAAGCTATCGATATCTCTAATGAAATTCTCTCAACAATTTGTACAGTCTCATCATATGACCAAGTTGTTGTTTAATCTAGTCTAGAAACCTCTAGGTCGATCTGTTCTTCTTTAAATCTTAAGTCTTTCAGAGCAAGAACCTCTCAACTTTATCTCACTGTCATTTCGCAACCACAGCTTAGAATGAGATGAAACCAAGGTCAATAGGTATTCTGTAGAATAATCTCTCTATTAAAGTTTTATATACAGAGAGATCATCTCTGAGTTGGCAATTATGTCCTATCAAAGTTCACTATCTTCATAACATTCATGAGCTCATGATAGTCTTTTGTCAAAACTTTGCTGTTCGGTTCGTCACAAACCACTCGACAAAAATGACTCAAACTTCTCAGGAAGCTAAAGTGTCACCATCACTACAACTCGGTCAAATTTCACTACCAGATGCTCAACCAACCTCTCGGAATGATCCAAACCTTAACTGTCAATGACACAAGACAATATGAAAACTCTTGTGCACAAAACCAGAAATATCCTTATATCCAATAATCCAAATCGTCCGAAATTTCACAAGTAAGTACTTGACTATACCTTCTCAGATCTTGGAAAGTTTCATAGCAAAATTAGACCCCAAACTATCCATATCTCTCTCAATGTTCTCTAATTACAATCATAGCTTTCGATTTGAGACACTCAACTTAAGCAGACCATAATTCTTTCACTTCGGCTTGAAATTGATTGATGTCAGAGCCCATCAGCAAGCCCATCTCAAGAGCTTTCCAACAACAGTCAATTCGTCTCTAACAACCTCACAGAACTCTCAGAAAGTGCAAAAGATCTCTCGGAAAGAAAATTGATCACGAATTTGATCCCCTCAGCTTCAATTGATCCAAATGTTGTCCTTCGTGCTCCAAATCGAGCAACCGATGAGTCCTCGAGCATCCTCATCTCCCAAGCTTTCCAAAAATACTCAACAATCCATGAATAGACCACGAGAAGTGTCTCTAACCCTCAAAAACATGAAGAGAACTTGGTGGAAGATGATTGGTCAAACTTCCGACCAGTAAGAAACAAGTTGATAAAAGATTTTTGTCTTCATTCACATGACCAACACATAAGGAGTGAAATTTTCTCATGAGTATCATTTGGGCACTCATATTTTATATTGAACATACTACAAACAAGTGTTGTTAACGATATCGTTGACCAAGAAACACATAGACACGAAAGACAAACTACACTCGATATAGAGTCAGAATGATCCTAAAATTGTTGACAATAAACGGAACTACAAAAGGAACGGACGAAGCTATTTTTTGGTTGTTATAATCCTCTTCGAAATTCCTCACGATAAACTCTCGATGCGCCACCTTTGGTCGACTGTAAGAACATATTTTGACCCAAGTGTTGTACGAAACTCTCGCTGGAAAGTTCAGATCCAATCCAAGATCCATGCCACATCAAAACAAGATGTAAATTGTAAGATCCCAAATAGCGTCGTAAGTGACTATCGGAAGAATGATAAGATCCGGAGTAGTCATTACCACAGTCATAAACGACTCTCTCCAATGAGTCACCATAAACACTCAAAAGTGATCACGAGGCAAACAATGGAGTTTAATGACGAACGGGTGCACAAGTGGAAGGTCAAGAGTACGAAAGGACTCTATGTTCATGTCTGTCACTCTCACTATCTCTCACTTCGTCTGACGATATGTAACACTCTCTACTAGACTTGGATACTCTACACTCTATATCCAAAGCTCTGCACACCTCCCTTCATATACAACAGCTTCGCATATGACGACAAGAGTACTAACTCTTATCTCCACTCAACGAAGAGTACATGGATCGTCCACGCGGAACATTATCTTTTGACAAGATAAGATCTCGATGGCTTCATAACATCAAAACACGTACGATAAGGATATGTGCTGGTTTCACACTCTAACCAATCCATAACACGACATCCACCTCCTCTAAACTTATGCATCCTTCGGTATGCATCAACCTAATCATATGTTGTGGTTGGCATCATATCATTTCCTCCGCTTCTTCTTCTTTAGGAGCCTCCTCCTCAAGCTCTACACTCTCATCTGGACTCTCATCTTGATCTTGAGAGAGATCAAACTTGATACGATCTCTTCAATGTCTAGGTCCTCATCTCACCGCTTAAAGAGTTTTATCCGTTTTCTTGCAATTGGAACTTTAAGCCGTGTATCATCCAACTCACGTAGCATGTATGTGGCGTTGTCATGAATACGAACAACCACGTAAAGTCCAAACCAACGTTTAGAAAACTTTCTCAACGCTCTATGCTGGTTCTCCAAGCTGTTATCATACACCAACACCTAATCACCTTCTTGGATCTCTTTAGGTCGTAGTCGATGTCGTTTATCAAATCTGTCATTGTTCTTCAAGCGAGCCTTTCGTAACCGTTCCAGAGCTATCTCCACATCCTCTGGTCTCCGCTCCAACTAACAAATCCTAAGAGCGAGAAGATCTTCTCTAGAGAGATTATCTTCCCAAGGTAGAACACTCCAAGTAGATATTTGCTCTTCGATATGCATGATCAATTTCTGTCTTTGCATTAGTTCTGCTGGCATGAACTCGGTTACCGAGCTATGAGTTGTACGATCAGCCCATAGAGCAAATGATAGAAGCCTTGGTCATTCTCTCATCTTTTCGTTGCAACCTTTCACAATGACTTTCTTAATAAGAGGATGGTCGCACTCACTCTTCGCATTTCCTTCTGGATTGTAAGTCATGGTAAGAGCTAACTTGATTCCCCGTCTCTTGAAGAACATATCAGCTTCATGAGCATTATTCTTCACGGTCTGCTGTAATCTTCTCAACACATCCGTATCTGTAGATCACATCTTCAAGCAGAAATCTGCACACCCCTTCTGTAGTGTTTGTGCGCAAAGCATGTCCTTCGACTTGGTTTGATAGATCCTCTTGTGCCAAAACCAAGTATCTCATTTGCCATATCCCAACCGGTATCGTAACCAGATCTACTACTCACTTATAATGCATTACAAGTGGATACGTAAGGTGAAGCTCATCTCGACGCCGGATGTCAAGTACATTTGGCAAGTTACACATGTCTCCACAAATCGCACTAGATCTATGTACATGTTACGCCATCAATACCTCTCTTTGAGTTTGATAAAGATGGCATAAATACCCAGATGTCTAGCCCATAAGCTCTCATGGAATTCTTGAATGAGTTGGGTTTGCATCTCTTGCTTACATACAACTCGTTGCGGCATCTCATCACTTTGTTTGACACGCTGTCGTGTCGTGGACCGACTCCTATCCGAAATTCAGACTTCGATGTTTGTCGCTCCAGAGACACTCATGGGAAAGACAAGCTAGGCCCCAGCTTACGGACTTTTGGTATCATTTCGGATCTCCATTTTCATCGCATCAGTGGATAGAGCTCTTTGTCAGCACTCTATAGGCACTTCGTCTATTTCGTTTGGACGCCTAGTGGAGAAGTTACAAGACTCGAAAGATGGATAAAACAAGCTAGACTTCAGCTTATGGACCTTTGGCACAACTTCGAATTTTCATTTTCTTTACATCGATGGGTAGAGCTGGTTGTCAACTTTCCAAGGGCACTTCGTTTACTTCATTTGGACGCCTAGTGGAGAAGTTACGAGACTCGGAAGATGGATAAATCAAGCTAGGCCATAGTTACCTTGCTGATTGGATATTTGCTGCTCCAGGCGCTATACTAAGGACGCAAAGGGGTCTGCTTCCTGATTATGACAGAAACCTTGTACGTATAGAGACTGACGTAAGAGGGCAGCTTAAGGGGTTAACTTGCACCTGCGACTTGTCAGTGGACGTTTTGGGAGATTTGAAGATCCAATGCAAGCGCGCAAGGCGTCGTTCGGTTCAGATCTGTGCAGGCTACGCACTGGATAAGACGATTTGTGAAAAGACGGATTGGGGAGTGTATACTAGGAGAAATTGAGACACATGAAAAAGATTTAGAGATTTTAGTTGTCTGTGAAGGAGAGTTGGACCGTTCAGACTATTTCGGGGTTCAAACTTGCTGTCCTTGGATCCATCGGGATCAGAACGCCAAGTTCTACAGGAAATTGAAGACGATACTTTTTTTCTTTTTTTCGAAAAATTGTATTTCTAAAAAATCATCAAAATTATCTAAATTGTCTTTATTCCGATCATCAACTGGAGATAAGCGGAGAAGTTTCATCGGGCGGTTTGGGAGTTCTGATTGAAATTGACTCGCAGGGAAACGCTTACATCATATTTTTGTTTCTCTACGATCTAAGATTGGTTTGTTCTTAGCGATTGGTGAGCCAAGCTCTTCGTTCTTAATGCCTTATGCGATCAGGGAGTCTTGATCTACGCATAGGAGAAGACCATGTGTGGATTAGATTGTTGGTTTGGGTATGGTGAGCAAGTTTGAGCCACAGGGAGCTGATTTACGTTAGTTTTTTACAACCTGCGACCAAGTTTCTTGCATGATTTTGCAGGGGAACTCCAAACCGTTTGTTTGGAGTCTCGTTGGGTTCAAGGTAGCTAGATCTACCAGAGAAGACGGATATCAGTTTAGACAATCCGTTTGTCCGGTGTGTGCGGTTTTAAGCCGCAGGGAGGAGTTTTTGAAGGTTCGGTTGTCTACGACCGAAAAATGACGATATCTCGGCTGTTGGGAGTCAGATCTGAAGGTTTCTTGGGTCAACGGAGTCAGAGAAGGAGACCCTATCGACATCTGAAGACCGCTCGGCGAAAGAAGGAAGTTCTCAGATAGGTCTTTTTCGGTTCCTTCGCTACGAGTTTCGTCCTTTTGAGTTCGTTAGAGTTCCGGTTGGTTATGTACAGCTTGTGGTAGCTAGCTTTAGCTAAGAGCTTGTACATGAATATGGTTTGGACTTGGGGTTGAATCGTATGGTATTGGTGCAGCTCATTCTGTTTGCAAAGAGAAGTTTCTCTTGCTTTGAGCTACGCTTTGGTGATTTTGGATCAAGGTTGAGATTTAGGGGTTCGTTTTAGGAGCTTTGAAGCAGATTACAGACCGCTCTGGTCTGTTTCTTAGTTTTGTGTTCTTAGGAAGAAAGAATCGGCAGTGTACGTATATTTGGAGTTGGTATATATTGCAGCATTCGTTTTCGTGGTTGTTTTTCTCTGTCTTGTCTCTGTTCAGCACACAACATCTCCACAGCCAGGAACCTCGCATTTTCTTGAACATCCTTCACGTAAAAATCCGACACGACAATGCTTTCATAGATAGCCCCCTTGTAGTATGTAGTTGTAAGCCTTCCTACTAATTTGTTTGAATTGAGCATCATTCCATTCTGGTTGTTTGGTCAGCGAACCAAGATAACGCCCAATGTCTAACCATTCTCCTTCGTAGAGCTCCTCCATGAATGAGTTTTGATGTTCATTCATCCTTTTCTAAGCTCTACAAAAGACGGTCGTGTCTATATCTTTCGTGTCTCCTGTCAAATCTTCTTCATCCTCATACTTGGCCCTAGACAACATATCTGCTACCGGATTATCTTTTCTCGCTATGTGTTTGAATTCCGGATTCAACGACTTTATATAAGCAATCCATCGCAACATGGCGATATCAGAGGTGTTACAATTAGTAATCATCCCTAACAATGACAAACAATCCGTCTCCACTATCACCGGTGCTCCAATCAAATAGTCCTTCTCAACTTTCATGACGGTAACTACTCCTCATAGCTCTCGCTTTACTTGTGGATAGTTTCGCTGTCGGGCACTCAACACTTTGGCTCCAAATTTGATTGCAAATCGGTTCTCATCCTCATCATCTTGTCCCACTACCCAACCAATGATTATCGGACTTGTATCAACCGTGATTATCACATGTTTTTCATCTTCATAACTCACCTTACGTAGCACAGGTGGAGAAGACAACAACTACTTCAGCTTCTGCACCGCTTCGATATGTCTCTCTTCTCATATAAATTTCATGTCCTTTCATAATAAATCATAGAGTGGATCTGATACATGAGCAAAAATGAAGAATCCACACATGATAGAACATGCAAGCTCCTAAGAACCTTCGCACCTCTGAGAATACACCGGGTATCTAGCTATGGAGAGTACGTTGTCAGAGTGTAATCCGTCTACCTAGGAAAGCGCCGGGCTTCTGGCTGTGGTTGTTCACTCAAGAGGTTGGCTTTCAGGTCACAATAGGGCTATAAACACTCACACAGATGTGTAAGATCTAGTAATATACCCAGAAGGCGAAATTCAGGTCTAGCTGGCAGTAATAGGATTCGGCGGTGAACTTTGACACTCACGGAGAGGAAAACTATGAAGGTTTAGACCTCTAAAATTCCCCTACATGCAAATGAGATACTACTGAACTCACAGACGAAATTTCAGCCTGAGATCAAATTCTGACACGGAGATATGAACAGAAAAGTTTTGAGCAAGAAAACTACGGCAATTTCTGGTACCTAGCTGGCTATTTCAACCTATAACAGGAGTTTGGCTCGATCAATTTCGAAGTTTCTTATAGGATTTGCAGTCTACAGGGTGCTGAACATCCCTGTGAAGTTGGGACTCCTGAATGTACACAGAACTGTAGATCTCCTCCTCTGAAGTCGCTGCTCTAGATTAAGAGCTTTTCAGACCCCCTCATCTTCAGCGGCCGCCCTGAATTATTCAGTTGCTCAATCGATATGAAACTTTTTGTGAAATCGTAGCCCTGCTGGCGGAGAACACAACCTCGAAGCTTTGAAGCAATTTCCTCAAATCTGCTGCGAGTGACACTGAAAACCCTAAATCCAACCAAAATGATTCAATTCTAGCACAATCCGAACTTCAATTGCTCATAACTCCGTCTTTATTGACTCAAATCGATCGAAATTTTCACTGGAAGTGCTTGGCATGACGAGACCTCTCTCCCTGTGCTCTCAGATTTCAAAGATCCCCCACCAAATGCTCGAACTCCACTCTAGAGCTCTGTTTCTAAATTTAGAGTTAAACTAAAGACAAAAACAGACCAATGGGAGTTCATAGCTCCACTTGGTTGTTCTTTAGTGCCCTAATCCACGTGGCAACTTAGTTTTACTCATAGGCTACCACGTCAAGCCCCCTAGAGTGCCAACGTAAAACTTAAATTACTTAAAATGACACGCAGCCCCGAAAATTAACTTAAATCAGCTAGAAAGCGTGCATGAGCAACACGCAAATACAACCCATGAGCTTAAGCCCTATCAACATGGTAATCAACCTACTAAGACTCAAAATAGTGTTAACACCGTATGCAAAGATGTCAAACATATACATAAACGACTAGAAGTAATATAAGCTAACTTCTAGAACTACTAAACTCAAGCGTCGGAATAGAAATATAACATGTAGCCGCCAAGTAGCGCGACAACGTGTCTCACTCTATGACTCAGAATCAGCGACCACCCAAAC
The DNA here is from genome assembly GCA_036924285.1 of Asterella californica. Lineage (NCBI taxonomy): Eukaryota > Viridiplantae > Streptophyta > Marchantiopsida > Marchantiales > Aytoniaceae > Asterella > Asterella californica. Next base: position 19,799,813 of record JAYKYS010000006.1, on the reverse strand, counting down.
CTCTCTCTGACCTCCAAGTACACTCTGAACTTATCTCGCTATGATATCCTCACGTCCTCTCGGTAAATCTATTTTTTACTCGACTAAGGATAGAACCGAGATAACAAGCACAAGCAACTTGTTCCTGCCATCACCGCAAGCACTCTTGGGTCTATTGGTCATCACTCCAGCCTCACCACAAGAGAAATACCATCACTCTTAATAGAAAATCATATGGACATACAAAGAGACATGCGAGTATGGAGAAGATCCAAACACAAGTAATATTGTCAACAACTCTCCATACTCATGATCAAGTGCATTGAAGCACTAGCAAAACCTCCAGGTCGACCTGTTCTTCAAAGAGCTTTAAATCTTATGCCTTTCGGAGCAAGAACTTCTCAACTTTACCTCACTGTCACTCCTCAACCATAGCTCAAAATGAGATGAAACCAAGGTCAGTAGGTAGCATATAGAATAATCTCTCTATTAAGATATTACATGCAGAGATATCATCTCTGAGTTGACAATTATGCCTTATCAAAGTTCAATATCTCCATAACATTAATGAACTCATGATACTCTTTCGACAGAACTTTGCTGTCTGATTCCTAACAAACCACTTGACCAAAATGACTCAAAATTCTCAAGAAGCTAAAGTGTCACCATCACTACCACTGTGTAACATTTCACCACCAGATCCTCAACCAATCTCTCGGAATGTTTCAAACTTTAACTGTTAATGACACAAGACGATATGCATACCCTTGTGCACAAAAACAGAGATATCTTTATACCCAATAATCCAAATGGTCCAAAATTTCACAAGTAAGTACCTTACTGTATCTTCTCAAATCCTGGAAGGTTTCATAGCAAAATTCGACTCCAAACTCTCCATGTCGCTCTCAATGTTTCTTAATTACAGTCGCTTACACTCATAACCTCCGATTTGAAGCACCAACTTAAGCCGATCATAACTCTTTCACTCCCACTTGGAATCGATTGATCTCGGAGCCCATCAGCAAGCTCATCTCAAGAGATTTCCAGCAACAGTCAATTCGTCTCCAACAACCTCACAGAACTCTCAGAATGTGAAAAGGACCTCTCAGAAATCAAATTGGTAATGAATTTGACCCCCTCAACTTCAATTGATCAAAACGCTGTCATATGTGCTTCAAATCGAGCAACCATTGATTCTGCGAGCATCCTCGCCTCCCAAAATTTTCAACCGTATCCAACACTCTACGAATGGACCACAGGAAGTGCCTCTAACCCTTGAAAACGTGAAGAGAACTTGGTGGAAGATGATTGATCAAACGTTCGAGCAATAAGAAACAAGGTGACAAAAGGTTTTTGTCTTCACTCACATGACCAAGTACAAGGAGTACAATTTTAACATGAATACCATTTGGACACTCAAAGATTATATTAAACACACTACAAACACGTGTCGTTGATGATGTCGTTAGCCAAGAAGCACGTAGAGCCGAAAGACGGACTACACTCAATATAGAGTCAGAATGCATACCCTAAAACGGTTGACAATAAACGGAACTACAAAAGAAACAGACGAAGCTATTATCTGATTGTAATAATCCTTTTCAAAATTCCTCATGATAAACTCTCGATGTGTCACCTTTGGTCGAGTGTAACAACGTATTTCGATCCAAGTGTTGAATGAAACTCTCGCTGGAAAGTTCAGATGCAATCCAAGATTCATGCCACATCAGAGCAAGATGTAGACCGTAAGATCTCAAACAAACATCGCAAGTGACTATCGGAAGAATGATAAGATCTGGAGTAGCCATTACCGCAGTCATAAACGACTCTCCTTAATGAGCCACCATAAACACTTGAAAGTGATCACGCGGTAAACAATAGAGCTTAATGACGAACGAATGTGCAAGTGGAAGATCAAGAGCACGAAAGGACTCTTTGTTCATGCTTGCTACTCTCACTGTCTCTCACTTCGTCTGACGATACTGATAACACTCTCTACTAGACTTGGATACTCCACACTCTATATCCAAAGCTCCGCGCACCTCCTTTGATATACGACAGCTTCGCATATGACGACAAGAGTACTAACTCTTATCTCCACTCAACGGAGAGTACACAAAGTCTTATCTTTTGACAGGATAAGGTCTCGGTGGCTTCACAACATCAAAACATGTATGATAAAGATATGTGCTGGTTTCACACCCTAGTCAATCCACAACACGACAACGCCCGCTTGTAGAAGTGGTCTCTCAACCTTATGTTGCTCCTCAAGTACAGTAGCTTCTGACTCTTGCTCCCAAACATGTTCTTGCAGTAGTCTCTCTAGTGCTAGATGTGTCGGTTCCTGCACATAGAGTACAGAGATCTGTGACAAAGTTCTCTAAATTTGCTTCACTCAATTTAAAAAGGAAGGCTGAAGATAGCACTGAGTCACGAGAAGAGTGCTGGTCTATTGGATTTGCAGTTTCTGACTTAGAGACAAAGTTCTCTAAATTTGTTTCACTAAATTTAAAACTCACTTTGTAACGTGATCGCATATGGTCACTTGAGTTATACAAAACTCATAAGTGACTCAGGCGAACATAACCTCTCTCTAATAACTTGTGCATCTCACAAAAATTCTCACCATGACAGCGAGCTGATCATCGACCTCATCAGACGAAAGAGACACTCGTAAGCTCCTAGCAAGAGGGGGCGGTTTCTTGATTGCAGTAGAGGAAAAGGCTTTTGAGCATATGATTGTTAGTCATGGTAAAGCATTCTCCTTCGTAACTTCCCAGAGATTGGTTGTGTGGATCTTAGTGTGATAGCTCGATGGTTATCTTAGTCACGTATCTTAAGACTTGAAGTCGATTCTAGTCCCTCGTGTCTTGCTGACGAAGCTCATTGAGCTATTTAGGAGAAAATGCAGATGGATATTCTTGAGCAATCTATAGCTCCGTATTCTAACCGATGGTTCTTGATGCCTAAGAAATCATGAGCTTTATGCTTTATCCAAGACTTGCAGCCTGCCAACAACATCACGATTCAGAATGTGAGAACATGACTTGTAGTTGATGAGATAGCTCGGGTGTTTGTTGAAAGATCGATCTATTCTATCGGAGATCTGTTTTCAAGTTATGATCAGTTTCAACTTGCCTTGGAGAGAAAGACTTGACTACCATGTGCAAGCCTTTGGGATTGATGCGAATATGCATTCTTCCTCAGGGAGCAATAACTTCGGTAGCTCATATGCAAAATGCAATGCATAAGATGTTAATGAGAGTTTGTACCTGAAGTCACTATCTCATTTCTGGATGATATTCTCATGAAAGGCTGGTAGGAAGAAGACAAGGACAAAACTATAACTTCTGATGGTTGTAGAAGGTTTATAGTGGATCATATTCGAGATGTGAGTCAGATTGTAACACGTCTAGAGGAGGTACATCTTACTTTGTCAAGTATCAAATATCGTTTGAGAATGTTAGAGATTGTGGTGGTGGATCACTTGTGCGGTACTTTTGGAAGGCGTCCAAACTCAAAGAAAGTTAATGCTATAGCAATGATAGCACACTATATCAATATCACTGAGGTTCAACGTTTCTTATGAGCTTGTGTGTTCTTTCGTGTGAGTATTCTTCATTAAGCACACATTACCGAGTCTCTGTATGTACTTATGAGAAAAGAGAAGAGATTTACTTGACAGTAAGATCATCATGAGACGATGGAGCGGCTGAAGGAGATTGTGAAGTCTCCACATGTACTAAAAAGACTTTAACTATGAGAGCGGGAGACCTGTGATACTAACTATAGATACGAGTTCAAAAGCAATTAGATGAGCAGTTGATCAAGAAGATGCAGAAGGTGTGCTATTTATTTATAGATTTGGAGCTCGAATCTTGACAGACAGACAACATAACTATCCTCAAGTAAAGCGTGAATTGTAGGGAGCTGTCACTGCTATGAAGATAGATCGAGAATTTTTTATTGGAGCCCGTGTGGTTGTGGTGCCCACAATTTACAGAACTGAAGATTTTTTGAAATTTTTAAAGTTAATGACGTATCTATATAATTGAAGTAACCTTATTTCTTAAGATTGCGCCCTGATTAGCCAGAAGACGTCTTCTGGAGGGTGTCTTCAAAAGACGGAAGCTGGAAGACGTCTTCTGGAGGATGTCTTCGGAAGACAGAAGACGCTTCTGGGGAGACAGTGACTGCGATCATAGAGAAAATCACTTCAAACCTTCGTGGTCACGTTCACTGTTAGCAGGGCCACGACTATCCACAAATTTTCATGTCAATTGAGTGAGTGAGTAATTCAGGGTGACCGTTGAAGCAGAGGGGGTCTGAAAAGCTCTCAATCTAGAGCAGCAACTTCAGAGAACGAGATCTGGAGAACTGTATATAATCTGGAGGTCAAATTTCACAAGGATGTTCAGCATGCTGTAGACTCCAAATCTTGTAAGAATCTTCGAAAGTTATCGAGCCAATTCTCTGTTCTAGGTCGAAATAGCTATCTGGGTACTAGAAATTGCCGTAATTTCTCTGCTCAGAACGTTTCTGCCCATATCTCGATGCTCTGATTTGATCTCAGGCTGAAACTTCGTAAGTGTGTCCAGTAGGGCCTTATTTACATGTAAGAGAAGTTCTGAAGTCTAAACCATCATATGTTTCTGATTCTTGACTGTTAAAGTTTGTTGTCTGATCTTATTACTCCTAGTCCGACCTGATTTTCGCTTCCTGAACATACTAGAGGATCCATTCGACCTTTGTGAGGATTTATAGTGCCCTATGACCTGAAGCCTACCTCTGTTGTAAGCAACCACAGCCTGAACTCCAACGCTTCTTCGAATAGACCACCACGATCAGAAGCTCGACGCTTCCCTGAATAGACGTAACACAACCTTACGATCAGAAGGTTGTGTCTTTCCCAGGAAAACTGTCACTACGACAGCGGTCTTCTTTCAATGGAGAAGGGAGGGGTGCTGATAGACCCTTGGGAGTTGACGTCTGTGTAAAAAGATTAAACAACAAAGGGCTTCATACGTTTGTCGGGATGGTAGGATATTGTATGAAAGATAAATCTGAGGCGCACCATGTTTGTTGTATGAAAAACATATATGAGTCTATGTTAAGAGACGAAGATGACCTGATCACACTGTTAGGTACAGCGGATACCAAAAATCGTGTTGAATTGAATTTGAATAATATTTTACAGAGAGCATTGCAGTATAACAAGTACCGCACTAGACATCTTCTTGGCACAATGTTGAGAACGTGCCTGAGAATGATCATCAAGTCCGGGAAGTACTCGCCATCGTGCAAATGGCTCATGGACTCAGGCATCTAGAGAGCATGTAGCGATGCTCTCTCGAAAGCTATTGTCCATCCTGAAACTATTACCATGAACGATATTGACCAGATTGTTTTTTGCCAGCAACAACAGCGAGCCAGGTACTTCACGGTGGATGCGGTGGACACAATGGACAAGAATGAAGACGATGAAGACACACCTCGCTGCAGTCAAGATCATCGAACACTGTTTCAAGACACACAACCTTCTTACCTGCCCCTCTGCAGTGCACTCCGTCGAAGTGTTGGAGTGGAGCCACAGAAGGTAAGCACCTTATGAGACTGTACAAAACTTCTCTCTTTGATATTTACTTGTACCATTGACTGTTTTCTCTTGCTGTCTTACCATTGACTGTTTTTCTCTTACTGTCTCACTGTCTCAAGCAGAAGGAGGACCCCAGGAGAATAAGCATGCTCAACGTAGGAATGAAATCATCATGTGGGAAAAGAAATCATCTGAGAACTGATGCCTAGTGTGCATGACTTTTCAATTACTTCATCAGTTTTCAACTAGTATGGAGTAGAAAGTAGAAAGTCTGCAGTCTGTATCTATTCTCCTGTATTCTGCGCACCTTGTCTTCTACTGCGGCCGGTTTACTCTGTCACCTGCTTACTGTACTCTACAGCAGCATCTGCAAAGTACAGCCTGCTTACTTCTGCAAGACTACAGCCTGCTTACTTGTGCATTTAAAGTCTGCAGTTGAAGTAGAAGCTTTCACGGCTTTCATCGCAGGTTTTTTTTCCTGCAAAGTGGATCGCTACAGTTTTGCACTGTCAACTGCGACCACTTTACTTTCTCACCCTGCTTACTTGTGCAAGACTTATCATCTCTTCGGGGCGTGTGTTGCTTGGCCCTTCGGGTCCTTGTCTCCCTTGTAAGGCTCCATGGGGTCTTCTCATCCGTTTGGTAATCATTGCGTCGGGTGTTTCCTCTTCTGCAAGAGTATACCCTGCCTAGCGAAGTGTAGACAGAAATTGAGGACAGTACAGTTCAACTGCAAGACTAGACTGCAGTCTGCAGTTCAACTACAGTTTTCCACTGTTTCTGCGTTAACTACAAACATATAGTTTTGATACATGTAGAATCGATTTTCCACTGCAGTGTAATACACTGCTGGTTGAATGCGTTCTGTACGTAACGATTGTTTCACGTTATATATAAACTTTTGTATTGTTATGAAAGATTCTCCCCTCTTCTGTATATGAAAGCGTCCAAATGATGTATGGACAGAAAATGGCTGGTATTCCGAATTTCACCACGAAAGAACTAGCGTTGTATTATTCAGCATATTACTTCCCAGTAACTTCACGCCTTCACCTCATCCTACTCAAACTGATAAAACCCATAAAATCAAACGGAGCTATTGTCCAACTCGTGACGTTTGCTTCAAGCACCGTATAATCAAAGTTTGTATCAGAGCCGTATTATCAGAAGTAATTTACAACTGTAGTAGTAATATACATTGCAAGAATGGTCATGTTTGCATCTGGAATATAGCAGGACAGCTCCAACAGTATACCTTTCTGTCTTTATTTTTCTTTTCTTTCCGACTTCGATTGGAAAGCAACTTGAAAGGTTAGCAACTGCGTATACTGCGAAAGTACGCCTTTAGGAAGAAGCATGGTTAGTGGATTTCTGTTGAACTTTACAGTTTTTTTGGTGCTTATGTGGACTTTATTCACTTTACTGTCTTGTGTTTTGCTTAACTTCGTTGTCTGTCCTTTGTTTCTTGATGTGTTAAGTTTATAGGTATCTCTAGTATATATATTTTTTCTCTTTACTTGATTTTATAGTAATTTCAGTTTTCTGTCGCTGTGCCTTTAGAAGTGCCTCCAGCCTTCTAAAGGAGAGGGAATTCCTCAATGGAATTCGGGTTCGAATCCCTCTATAGGTTATTTCTGTAATGTAATTGTAGTGCTTGAACACAAAAAGTTAACATTTCCAATAAAAGTAAAGGATTTAGGAAAAGTTCTAAAACTGAATCCATACACCACATTCGGTTCGTTAACTACCATAAAATACAATTACCGGTTTTCAGAGGTTATATTGAATAGAACACCCAGATATAAAACTGAACTGGAGAAAGATATATCGGGTTTTCACGAAAGAAAACACCCACTGCCGGACTAAACCGATGTAATTAGCATAAAACCGCCAGGGAAATCTGAAAACCGGTTTTTGGAAGGTTTCTTAGAAATACCTATCCGAACCATGCTGTAACCACCCGTCTCACGAGTCACGACACCCGAACTTGAGTCAGGCGCCCTAGACCACCTCGGCCATCCTGACTTAGTGAGGTTGAGATCATACTTGACAAGGTGTCGCTCATGGTATTGGTTCCGGTGGGCCATGTTTGAGTTGTTACTTGGTTTTGACTTTTACTTTTTGACAGGGAAATACGTGTCGACGAGGAGGCTACACGCTAAAATATGCTTCGTGCTCTACCTTGCAGTGCAAGTGGTAACATGAGTGTCTGTTGCTGATTAAAATCGGACGCAGGAGAACGTAGGGTTGTAATGACGACGCACGGTGCTGATACTCACGAGTCCGGCAGGGACTTCGAAGCGAAAAATCATTCCCATACCGGGACGGGAAAAAAGGTTATCAAGGGTGTTGACAGTGGGATTCGAACCCACGCCCTTTCGGACCAGAACCTTAATCTGGCGCCTTAGACCAACTCGGCCATATCAACTCGATGCTGGAGACCTCATAAGACCACAACCAATTTTTGTGTTTGTCCTAAAACCGCAACGCGGCCTGCTCGTTTTATGTGCAAGTTTAGTTGCCAGACACAGTTATAGACGACTTTCAGCAGGTTCGTCACCTCTACAGGCTCCACTTACCCCTGGTGCGGCTAAAGTGCTCCTGGTGCACAGGTCCTTAGGCGGTAACCGCACCCGGATTTTCCAAGCGGATTATCGTGTGCATGTACATGTTCGCTTGTTCCAAACGAGAGAACCGGGTATACAGTTTTCTGTAATTCTCGATATTTTGTTGTATCACCGAGCTGCGAGCTTTTCGACTTCTCTGTGAAGAACAATGATTCTTGAGTTTTCGAGCGAATGTGTTATGTGACGAGAAATCTACACCAGGAGGCTTTACAGTACTTATCCTGAACCACCCTCCTAAAATATTGGAATCTGTACGAAATGGTACTCCGGCCGACTTGAAACAGGTAAGGCGTGGCAATGCGAGGAACCCGACTATTACCAACTCTCACGCGTGAATACTGAAAATTATTTTCGAAAAGCTGGGTGCGGTTACCGGTTAGTCTAAGAGGAGAAGCTTGAGGGTTCAGCCAAGGATGAAAAATCCGTTCGTTTGGTTGGTTTGGATGATTCGTCGAGAAATATAGAATGCGAACGATGAGTCGAACGCTTGTATAAAGTAGAGGTCATCTGTGGACGAAGATGTTGAGGCGCTTTGGGAATGATTGCAGTATGTGTCAGATTTCCTGATGTCGGACGCGTTGCGCAAGGAGGAGTTCTGAAGTGTGGAGGGAGGGAGAAAGAGCTCGTGTAGAAGAATGGCGGTTTCTGCCGCTCCAGCGTTCCCTGCTGCGAGCTCTGCATGTCTTTGCGGCACTCCTCGTCGTCTGTCACCACATCATTCGCTGAGCTCTGCGGCCGCAAGCCTTTTTCATTCTCCTTGGGAGTTGTCTGTCAATTTAGCGTGTGATGGATACAAGGGGTTAACGGGACAAGTTAATTGCACAGGTGTTCGTAAAAATCACGTGAGTTTGGGTGACTGCAGTAGCAACAAGAGGCTGCTTACTGTTTGTGGGATTACAGGGTTGACGTCGGACAATGCAAGTAGTTTAGAGAAAGACAAGGTCGACGATGAGACGATCAAAGCTGATGTCCATATATGTGGCAAGCCCCTCAGAGGTCGGGCGCTTCCGTTTGGTCCAACTGCAGTGGGTGATGGAGTAAACTTCTCCGTGCATTCTAGCGGGGCTTCAGCAGTATCCATCTGCCTGTACACGGAAGCAGATCTTCAAAAGGTATGCTTCTTTAGCTTCTGAATACATCTGACCTTTTGTTCTCACTTGGCTTTGGAATTTAGAAATCTGCATTTTGCCCGGAAATCTAGCGCTAGAGCAGTTCTGTCTGGTGCAGTCCTTTATTTGCAGAGGCAGTCGACCGAATTAAAGGTTCAAAACCAAAGGCTAGGCAACTGGAAGCTGCAATTTGACAATGAAGCTTTCTGTTCGGTAGATTCAGTGGATGTTACCTGTAGTCTATAGAACTATGCTAGGAAATCAGTTCTACTATGTTTCACTACAATGTTTAGAAATAACACTTCGGGCTGGCAGGGAATAATTACAAAGGAGATAGAGTTCAATCCTCGCGTTAACAAAACCGGAGATGTGTGGCACATTTTTCTGCCTCGGATCGCCCCGAATCTACTCTATGGTTACCGGGTAGATGGGAGATTCTCGCCTGAAGAAGGATGCTGTTTTGATTCAAAATGTGTTCTCGTTGATCCCTACGCTAAGGTGACTTTCCCGGAATCTGTCCTGTATGCCTAGATTTTGAATTGCGATGGTTGTCTCCGAGAGTTTCACGTTTCATATAGCAGTTGTCTAATTCTTTTGCTGCTGTTTATCAGAATTTTAGTAGGTCTCTTCTTTCTTCGATTTCAAATAATTTTTATTTTAAATCATGGCATAGGCAGTTATTAGCCGTGGGCTATATGGAATGCTGGGACCGGGTGGAAGCTGTTGGCCTCAAATGGCCGGAATGGTGCCACCTCTGGAGGAAGACGAGGTCTGTAGCATTTACCTCCTCTCATTTTCTTCTGGAAACTACCTACAGTAACATTCTGATTTAGTTGAATGGTAGGAGCATGTAAGCAAACTGGAAAACCGGGATCTCAACTTCCATGAGCAAACAGACTATTTGGAACCCGAGAATAGCGTATGGAAGTCCTGAATAGTATCTGAATAACTTATCAGTAGGTTCAGCTGTCATGGCAGTAACTACTTTACATAGCAAGGCATGATGTTTTCAGTTCGTAGGTTGGATAGTGTTGTAGCCCAAGCAGTTGTTCGTTGCGACTGATTTGGTAGATTAGATGTTCCTTGCATGTTATTGATGGTTCCAAACATAAAAATGTTGACTGCCAAGTACTTTGGAAGAATGGCTATATTTCGGTTAAACAGGCTTTCAGACAGCATATTCATCTGTAGAGCTTATTTGATCACATACGTGCCTACCTTTGCTTCACGACTACTCCTTTTCTTTACTTCGTTAGGCATCTATCTGGAGGTTACCTTAAGTGTAGTTGGTCAGTTCTCCTGTCGGCTATTGACCGCTACTCTAGGTATACCGATAACCTGATCTGTGTGTTTATGAACACATGCGCTGAATAATACCATGGGGTTCGTACGGTGAATGCTGCATCGCTAGCACTGAGATAGCATAGAGAACGTATTCCTGGACTTACTGGCTAGCTGTTTGAAATGGCAGTTTGATTGGGAGGGTGATTCTCCTCCTCGACTCAAACAAAAGGATCTTATCATCTACGAAATGCATGTGCGAGGGTTTACGAGGGATTCCTCCAGTAGAGTTGAGCACCCTGGGACATACCTGGGCTTGATAGAAAAGCTTCCGCATCTTAAAGTAAGTTGCTTTATCCCGAAAGATAAATCTTCCTCTGTTAGTTTTGTATCTTGGAGCTCAAATCAGTTTCTTTCTTGACAAGCAGGCCTTTGTTCACAGGAACTAGGCATAAACTGCATTGAGCTAATGCCGACGCACGAATTCAACGAGTTGGAATATTACGCCTACAATCCTGTTTTGCAGGACCACAAGTAAGTGATAATCGAAGAGAAAAATTGATTGTTTGCCCCCATTAGCGGTTTTTATGGAAAGAAGCTAGTACGAGTAAGCGTCGATTTACAACGATCGAGTCTCCGTGATTTCTACGGAAACTCTGTGTAGTGTGGTTCCGTGCGTGGACAAAGCTCTATGATTAGGACAAGCTTTCGTGTCAAGAAGCATACTAGTCCGAAGTTTACGTCTGAATTCTGCCACTCGCTCACGCTCCTTGAACTTCTTAGGATGAATTTCTGGGGCTATTCCACTATCAACTTTTTCTCTCCAATGACTCGATATGCTGCGTCTGGATCCAAAAATTGTGGTCGTGATGCAATCAAGGAGTTCAAGACGCTAGTGAGAGAGGCCCACAAGCTTGGTATGGAGGTATGTTCTAGTAGATCATTCAGGTGGCACCTCAAGGTTGTCTGTATCATGGCGATTTTGTTACTGAGATGTATTATAGTCGCAAAGATCTGCAAAGTCATTTACTGGTTTGTTTCCCTTCTTCGTCCATTTTCTTTGGGGAATTCTTTGTCCTAAAGGAAGAGCCTGAAATGAATGGTGGAAAACCACTCAAATTATAAGAGGTTTGAGCAAAGGTGTATTTCGTTCATTGTATAAATCACAAGCGTTTCTGCGTGCTATTCAGGTGTTCATGGATGTTGTCTTCAACCACACTGCAGAAGGAAATGAAATGGGGCCTACCATTTCCTTTAGAGGATTTGATAATCGAGTGTACTATATGATAGCACCAAAGGTACAAGTCTCATGCTTGCTGACTATGTACTAAAGCTCATGTAGGCGTGATAAAGTGAACTTGGTGGTAGTTAGGTGTTTGAATGTACACCTACTGATCACCGACAGCTGTGTTAGTGACCTTTGTGCAGAAAATTGTTCTAAATGTATTGCTGTGACAACCACCTGCCGGGGTTGCTTTCTTTTTCGTTCATTTCCTGGTTGTTGCTTGAACAGACGCACACTATCGCTTCTTCACTTATGCTAGATAACTAGCTTTTTCTGCACTTTAGACATTGTGTTCTGCATTGCATACACTTGCATCGGCTCGCACGGCATATTGTACATGTAGATTATACTGCACTCTGTACCCGAGGGAACCACCTCTTGAAATGTGCTTCCGGATGCACATTCCATGGGTCCGCCCTTCGGCTACAAACTTTGGCCAACTCCAGACTTCCATTTTGCCTTTAATTGCTACTCACTCTGTACTTCGCGGTTCTTGCGGTCTACCTAAGTGCGTGAACATGGTTCTTGATTCGATCTGCCATTCTCTTGTACAAAAATATGTAGTAAAGGTCTTTTTGTTTTGTTGGAGATTTGTTAACCAATGGCGATTGTATGAGTACTTTCTCATGGATACCCGTAAGACATCGAGATCATGGGGATTGAAACTTCTGGCCCCGTACGTGGCAATGCAAGGAGGACAACCAGAAGAGTTTGAATCTTTGTCTCTGGTTTAGAGTGTGCACTTTGCTTTACATTAATCTTCTGGTGTCCGCATGCAGGGTGAGTTCTACAATTACTCTGGATGTGGTAACACGTTTAACTGCAATCACCCAGTTGTTCGACGATTCATCATCGACTGTCTAAGGTACTTGGGTTGCAGGCATCTACGTTGATCTGCGTTGTCCTATGTAGCTTGGCAAATGCTTCGTAGATTCTGATTGAGAACTTGCATGGTATAGGTACTGGGTGCTGGAAATGCATGTGGATGGGTTCCGATTTGACTTGGCGTCAATTCTTACACGAGCAAGCAGGTATTCTTACTGAATGGAGGTTGTTCAAGTGCTGAAGTTTTGGTTCTTTTTCCTTAGCGTGGAGTGACTGTTTACCTAGCAAAGCCTTATCGCAACAGGCGTACAGAATAACAATAATCTAGCGGGTTCCGTATATTGGTCTGCCGTCGTATTTTTTCCTGCTTCGTTTTGAATAGTTTGTACTACCTTCTCGTTGTTACGATGTCATTCCATTCTGCCGAAATGCGTTACAGGCAATGGTGGAGCGGTTATTTCCTTGCTCAACTTTCAGTGTTACTGACCCGGCTTTTCAGTACCCTGGTTGTATTCTGGCTTGTAGTCTTTGGGATAGAGCAAACGTCTTTGGAACTTCAGATGGACCAGAAGGAGATACTGTGACAACGGGAACTCCGTTGAGTGAGCCGCCCCTTGTTGATATGATGAGCAACGACCCCGTTCTTCGTGGTGTAAAGGTACGTTTTCTGTATTAATAAGCAAGAGGAGAAACTTAGCAGAGGATTCTAGTGCAAAGAATTGAGTGCAAAGAACGGAGTAATGTACCGACTCTATAAATAGGAGGGAATGTAATGGATACCAATACTCTCTTGAGCCCTAATTTGCGAGAGTCAGAAAGGAAATCGCATTGCTGGAAGTCTTTACAGTGTAAGAGTACTATCGTGGATGGTTACTTAGAACTCAAAATATGGATTATGAGTATCGCTAAAGTAGCACTCCGTATATTGGCCCGATTTGTGCAAGATCTAGTTTTCGCATCTTACCGCTATAAAAGGGGAAAAGGAAATCGAAGATATTTAAACGTATCCCGCTTGGCGGTAGGCCCAAAGGAAGTGCAGGTTTATGCTTGTTAAGTACTTCTATCTTGATACTTTGGCAGCTGATAGCAGAGGCGTGGGACACTGGTGGTCTTTACCAAGTTGGCAGCTTCCCCCATTGGGGTGTGTGGTCAGAATGGAATGGGCAGGTACTTAACCCACACAAGATTCCATGTGGTTCTCTGTTGTGCGGGTTAATACAAGTGGTTACCCAGACCAAGATGGGAAGTTTGTAATATTTGTAGCGGGGTGAAGTGTTGTGTTCTGAGAATGAAAACCGCAGTGTAAGCTTGCTAATCTCCATTTTGGCATTCGCAGTTTCGCGACACAGTGCGATCGTTCATCAAGGGTACAGATGGGTTGGTGGGTTTGTTTGCACAGTGTCTCTGCGGTTCACCACATCTGTATCAGGTAAGTGCTGTGTCGTAGTGCTCTCAGCGTTGTGTGCGTTATTCTCGGGGTTGATCGCTATTTGAAGATCTTGGGCCTGATTCGTTAATGTTCTCACTGAAATCTCGCTGAAGCGTGACAGACGTATGCAACCTGATCCGAGGGACCATGGTTTCTAGGTGGAAATCTGGTCTTCTCCATCCTTTCTACATGTCTGGTTGTTGAAACTCTAGTAGTATGCGCAGTTTGACAGTGTTTGCAGCTGGGATTAAGAAACCATGTATGGCTTTGGCGTATTCATCGCAGGAAAGCGGCAGAAAGCCCTGGCATAGTGTGAACTTCGTGACAGCTCATGACGGCTTCACCATTGCAGATTTGGTCTCGTACAACGAAAAGCATAACGAGGCCAATGGTGAAAACAATAATGACGGCGAGAGTCACAACGCTAGCTGGAACTGTGGAGAGGTAGAATATAATCAGCAACAGGACACGAGATTGTTTATCACGTGGTCTAAGCTCACTTATCATTATTGAACCATCGATGCTTATTTACTTACCTGCAGAAATCCACGCTTCAAACGGCTAATTCCTGTGTCTGGATTTTAAACAGGAAGGAGACACTCACAAATTACCTGTTTTGAGGTTGAGGCAAAGACAGTTGAGAAACTTGATGCTAGCTCTCATGGTTTCCCAAGTAAGCATTCTTGTGCACAAACCGCTTCTTGTCACGAGTACCGTCGCTTTGGCTTCTCTTTGGGTACTTCGTCAATACTCTCGCTCAATTGGTTCCTTCTCCTGTCTCAGGGTGTACCCATGGTTACTATGGGTGACGAATACGGGCACACGAAAGGAGGAAACAATAACTCTTACTGCCATGACAACACTGTGAGTATCAAGTAATTTTATTGCAAAGAATCGCTAGTCGGCGTCAATGTTGCAGTCGACGCCACCACACACTATAGGTTAACACTATGTCGTGAGACACTTTGTTCTGCGCAGTCAACTCCTGACTTTCCGAACATGCATGAGGGCTCGTAAGAGCGTTGAACTTGTACTACTTCCAAAGGCAGATAATCAGTGTTCCCTCTGCACTTGTGCAGATCAACTATTTCTTGTGGGATCAGAAGGATCTGGACGCGCAAGGATTCTACCGCTTCTCTCGCCGTCTTGTTAATTTCAGACGGTAACTTTCAAGACTTGTGTTTCTACCTTTGGCACATTAGTTACCACAGTTCTTTCTAGTTGTCCTCTTTTTCTTTGTCTTCCAAGGTGTCCGAGGAAGTGGGTGCAGTACAGTCAACTTTACTTGAGACTATTGGATTCGAAATTTAGTTCCGTACCTAGGTGTAGAAATGTAAGTTTGTGCATTCTCGATTACGTATCATCTTGTATTTCCCGACTGCAGTAAGAAGTAGCAGTGTTTTGCAGAACTAACAGTAAAGTCACATTCCAGACAATGCGATGCACTGCGTTTGGGTGAGTTTCCAACAGCTGAAAAACTGCAGTGGCATGGCATTGTTCCCAATACGCCGGATTGGTCCGATACAAGTCGATTTGTAGCTTTTTCCCTGGTGAGGATCGTTGAGCCCATTATTTGATTCTGTCTCTTGATCCTGTTTCTCGGAAGTATAGAAAAAATTAATCAGATTGCTTATCGTTTTGTTTTTGTTACATAGGTTTTCAGAATATTACATCCACTGAATATCACCGAGCACGGAATTTACTTAATCAGGAAAACACATTTCTTATCCAAGATAAGAAGATAAGGCGTTAATCTCATGTAATTATCGAGAAGGGTTATGGAGTATATGTTCGCTGTTGCTCATATTCTTGTGCGTTGCTTGCAGGTCGACTCACAGGCTAAAGAGCTCTATGTTGCCTTCAATGCAAGTCATATACCTACGATTGTGTCCTTACCAGAAAGACCCGGTTTTAAGTGGTATCCACTGGTGGACACTAGTAAAGCTCCTCCATACGATTTTCTGTCGGACGACGTTCAGAATAGGGCAGTTGTTCTCGCACAGGCCGCAACCTTTCTAAATTCGAACATGTATCCCATGTTGAGCTACTCGTCTATACTCTTTCTCCTAGTATCGGATAACGAGTTTTAAGAGGCAGACTGGTCAATCTTCAAACCCGCGGGAGGTTTGCCTGTGGTTGGCACACCGACTGTCATGAAAATATCGCCTAAAGAGTGCAGCTAGGTTAAGAGCGTGACGGGACATAAGCAAGCGGTACTATGTTAATACTTGGATATGTACATGATGTAATGTTTCTCTTTTGAGCATTTAATGAGTTCTCAAGTCTTGACTCTTGCAAGAAAGATGCACAGTAACTCAGGAAAAGCTTCGTGTACTGGAAGGAATAGGAAAAATTGCTGAACATGGGCTTTCAAATGTGTCGAGAGTTCGTACCTAAGGGAACAAGAAACTTGTTAGGAAATCATGTGTAGATAGTCATGGGTGGAACTCATTTCGCGTGGTAGAAGAGTTTAAGACGTATGAATCTCTTTGCGCAGACGAAAATTCATGCATTGGAACCAGTGTAGTACTTTCGTCAGATGTTCTATGTATGACCTAAACCACTGACGGAGTGGTTTATGTAGATAAAGCAAGAGCTTCGGAGATTTTTGTACCATGGACCATGCATGCCTTTTTGAATATTAGCTGCGGCTTCACGATGATCGTGTAATGCTGTTTTCTCGTTTACCTATCCCTTTGCAGAACCTTTTTAGTGGGTCTGTCCAGTCACTCAAACGAAAACCGAGTTTAAACAGTTGAATATCAGTCCTACGAACTTAATCGTTTAATGCTGTTTTCTCGTTTACCTATCCCTCTGCAGAACCGTATGAGTGTGTCTGTCAATCACTCAAATGAGAACCAAGCTTAAACAGTGGCATTCCAACCCTACGAATCTAGAACCGAACCTAACTAGTGGTTTATCAGTTTCCGCATCTAGACTGTGGTTGATGAGTTGTCGGAACTTATACAATGGTGTACGGATCGATGCCGTATCAGACATAAGCACGAGAAATTATAAAGGGAAAAAGGAAGATATGGTTTATGTGCCCGCAGTGGACAAAATGAACCTGTTGACCGTAAACCGCTAAACAGGAATATGATCGATGGTTTATCAAATAAAAAGCACGGGAAAATATAAAGAGAAAAAGGAAGAAATGGTTTATGTGCCCGTGGTGGACAAAATGAACCTGTTGACGATATACCGCTAAACAGGTCTGCCCTGTAAGATTGATGAACCATCGTTAACTCCACATGCATTTCAGACATAATGAAACACTGTGAATAAGCATGCTCGATCAACTTCCGTACTTTTTGTCTCTTTAAGATATCAGAATATTCACATGCTCGATCAACTTCCTTACTTTTTCTCTTTAAGATATCAGAAATGATGTCAATATTATATAAATATTATAGATTAAGTAAAAATTAAAATCAAAACAATATTTAAATGTTAACTATTACTTGTTCCAAGAACGTTGGAGAGCTTCTTAGAAAATCCATAAGTGGAGTGTGGTACTTTGCGCTCCACAGGGTACAAATGCGAGAGAGTGTTGCATTAAATTCATAAATACATTAATTTACTACCTAACCTTTCCTGTCGGAAGGGTTAGGTAGTAAATTAAAGTTGCAGCCCTCTTCCATCATCAGATGGAAGAGGTGAATAAGCAAATAAACAACCTCAACTGTGAAATAGAGGACGGGAGTCAATCCGACAATATGGCTGAGAATTCTGGGTTAATCTCAAATATGCATTCGATATCAACTTTGGGAAACTTTTGCTAGCTTGTTGTTATGAGAAAAATATAAAAAAATATATTAAATAAAAAGTTAAATCTTATTTCTAAATGTTAAATGATAACTAGACCCAGAGATGTAATAAGATCGAAATATAACTCATAAAAAGAACGTGGACTCACGCACTGCAAAAATTACAATTACGATAACCTTTTAACAATTCTTTTATTTAATCATCACAGTAATATATTACCAACTCTCTTTGACCGTTGCCAATATGATTCAAATGTGAGGTGAATAATGCGCAAGGACGACCAAAATGGTGTTATATTTTCCGCTTGTCTATAAGTTCAGTGTCGTCATATACTCCAGTGACTCGGTTGGGAAACGAGGACCAAGCATATCAGACGAAACTTTACGCGAGAATCGTGCCTAGAAGGTGTTACACGCATGGCAGGTTTACAAGTTGAAAGAGGATCATGTGCCAAAGTCATAAACATAATGGAAGAATCGAGGACAAAATTCAAAACTTTTAGAACGGTAGATAGGCCCCCACAACAGCTGCTGGTTGCCATCCGCTACTGCCTCTTCTCTTCTCTATTGGCTACTCGTTGCGTCGCGTGTTCACTTCTCTTCCGCTTTTCACATATACCGCAATAAGTTCTGAGCTGGGTAAGTTCTCTCGCTAAATAAAAGAATAGAAGTAGATCTCTGGCTGCTGCCCAAATCTATCCCGTCGGCGCCCGGATAGTCGATATAGACACGCTAGCAAACTTCTGGCTAAACATAGAAGAACCCTGGCACAAATCCGGGACTTCCAAGCGGCGGACTGTTTGATCCAGGGTTTCGAGCGTGGTCACCCCCATTTCCGGCTGCTATGGATTTTCCTCGGATTTCTGCGACGCCCTGGTACAGTACACTAGTAAATGGGAAGAACGGCGAAGTGGTCGACTTCATTTGACAGGCTCTTCCCGAGTCCCGTACGTTGAATCGACCACAGTTTCCAGCTACAATACTGTATCAGTGAAGCTGCTCTACATGCCAGGGCGCAGTCGTGGTCGCAGAATGGGAAGAAGCTCGTTCTCAAGGGCACTGCCGATTGCTGCACTGACTACGCTAGTGCACAAACAGCTCATTTGAAGTCGAATGCTGTAGGGCTAGTGTAGGAATTGACCATGGAGGAATCAGGGAGAGGAGGTGCCGTGGGGGAAGCAGTTGAGAATGGAGGTGATTTTGTTGAAGAACGACAGGGTGTTGTGAATGGAATTGTTGAAGCAGAGGCAGAGCAAGTTGTGACGCCATGGGAGGTGGCTGGGAAAAAGGGGGCCAAGATCGATTATAATAAGCTCATTGTGCAATTCGGATGTGAAAAGTTGAATGAGCGCTTGATTGATAGAGTAGAGAGGTTGACTGGGAAACCTGCTCATCCTTTCCTTCGTCGAGGTGTCTTTTTCGCGCACAGGTGGTCCATTCCTTCCTTCGCATTTCGAATCTAGATACATTCTTTCACGCTCTGTTACGCCTCGAAGACTCTGAACGTGGAGAGAGAGAGTGCTGTGTGAATTACATTATCTGACACGGCAACAGACCTGAATCGCATGGCTCTACCATATAAGCTGAAACATGTGCGAAGAACAGATAAAACTTTGTTTAGGGCTGAAGAAAAGAGAAATATGCAGGGCCAGAGGGCAGTGGAAGAAGGTTCTTAAAGGTATAGGGAGATAGGGAGAGGAAGAGATTGTGGAAACGGACGGGAGGAAACGAGAAGGGGTGGTTGTTCGAGGGGGATCACGAGCGTCTGGAGAATCAGCTTAAACGTCAACTTGAAGATCCTTTCCTTTTGACGTGCATTCTGACTTAGTGGTTGTTTTTCTGCACGCTAATTTCAGGGAGTTTGATAAAATCCTTGATGCGTATGAGAAAGGAGATAAGTTCTATCTCTATACTGGAAGGGGACCTTCGTCGGATGCATTACATCTTGGACACCTAGTCCCTTTCATGTTTACAAAGTAAGTGTGTGTCTAGGAAACTATGGTCAACCGATTTACACATGTTTTATTTGCAACTCAAAATATTACTCTGAGCTCGAAGAGAATCTGAACGTGAAAACTTTCATGGATTTTGGGCTTTTTACTTAATTTGTCGTCTGTGATTGACAGGTATTTGCAAGATGCCTTCAAAGTACCTTTGGTGATACAGCTTACAGATGATGAGAAGTGTATGTGGAAGGACATATCTATCGAGAGGAGTCAGTACTTAGCTCGAGAAAATGCGAAGGACATCATCGCATGTGGATTCGACATCAGTCGGACATTCATATTTTCGGACTTCGACTACGTGGGAGGGTAAATTACCGTCTTGATACTCCGGCTTATAAAAGTATGGACACTCCCTGTGTGATTTCCAAGTGGTCCCTCGATCTCAGAAGCTGATTTGGATTCTGCTTTGGTAGAGCGTGTAAAATTTGCGTCAGTGCTTCTTGCCTGTTGTATTTGGCATGTTTGCATCCAGGAAGCGCAGTATTGTAAAAGTCTTAGTGAGACTTAGCTCAGTGCTTCCAGCTATCAACAAGATCCTACAATTACTCAGGGCGCTATGTTCCTAACAAATCAGGAACATAGCGTACAGTTGAGCACCTTCTTCCGTCCGTTTACTTCAGCAGCCATCCATCCGAGGTTGCCTCCTCAGCTGTAGTTGGGTCAGCTACTGACCTGATAGGCATCTTATGTAGAAATTGTTAAGCTAAATGCCATATGGCTGTGTTTACATTGCCCTGAAGTTACGACCTTACAGTGATGAACACTCTTTGCGGCCACAAATTCACATTTTTCTCGTGTTTTTCAGGGAGTTCTACAAAAATATGGTTAGAATTGCGAAGTGCGTCACGCTCAACCAGGTATAATTTCGCCCAAATTTGAAAAGTTTGTACGGGAATGCACTGTGTTCTGTAACTGTTGCGTCCATTGGAGTTTTTTATACGCATTTTTATTTGCCTGGACGTTCCTCAGCGTTGAGACGTTTCATCTATGCTGGGAAGTTGATCCTGACTAGATATGGTCTCGCCCACTTGATGCATCAGTCGTCTTAGGATCTTTCTAAGTCTTCTTGTAATTTTCAGTTGGAGTTCCACTGAATAGCAGGTTTAGAAACTGTCTATTTACCTTCACCAGTTCGTGAGATGTAACAGAAGCATGATTTCTCTGGCTCTACCCGCAGGTCAGAGGAATCTTTGGGTTTGTTGGCGAGGACCACATCGGTAAAGTCAGCTTTCCGCCCGTACAGGTAAGGATTATCACAGTTGATCAGACATCTGCACTGGGTTTCCCTCACGAAAGCTCTGCCACTGTGGCTCCTGCACAACCATCAGTGGCAAGAATCCAAGTTCTGCTTTTCGAAGATCTTCACGTTTGACGTTTTTGACTTTCAGGCTGCACCTTCTTTTCCAACATCTTTTCCCCATCTTTTTGGTCAACGAAAGGACATTCGCTGTTTGATACCTTGTGCGATTGACCAGGTTAGTCCGTAACCAAATCCTGTAGCCTATTCATGCTATGCTGTTCACAACGAGAAATCTGCCGTGACTGTCAGGTTTCCTATGTTCCTCGCGTTTTGGTGACTTAAGAAATCTAGGTGGGTAAGGAATTACCCCTCCAGGCTTCTGACATCACTTTACGTGTGACACAACCTTTTGGTTCTATTTCAGGATCCATATTTTCGGATGACCAGAGATGCAGCTCCCCGAATAGGTTATTTGAAACCCGCCTTAATCGAATCTCTTTTCTTCCCCGCACTCCAGGTATATGAAAGCTCATTGTCCATATAGAGTCCTCGTCGACATACTCCGACTTTACGTATTTCTGTCTGAGTCCCAATGAATCACATGCATGCTGCTGTAATTGTTTGGCAGTCTGTGATCGATCTGACTGTTTAGCTTGACAGGGAGAATCTGGCAAAATGTCAGCCAGCGACACGTCTACAGCAATCTATGTTACGGACACTCCGAAACAGATTAAAACCAAGGTACAAAGTTACTGTATTTAAGTTACGTTTTTTATTTATTGTTATCACTTTCAAGCCTTCTAGATTTGTTCTTGTACAAGTTCTTTCTGGTAGTGTGGTCCAGTGACGGCCAGAAATCTGTGTCGCACAAAATGTCGCAGGGCTCCGCCGTCATCAGGTGAATCGTCCTCATTGTCGTTAAAGGAACTGATAGATAGACTGTTTTTTACAGATAAACAAATATGCCTTCTCGGGAGGCGGTGATACAATAGAGAAACATAGGAAGTATGGAGCCAATCTCGAGGTTAGTCCCCAGCACATCTCCCTTGGTCATCTATCAGCTCATGAGTTTCCGTGAATCACAGTCGGATGTAGAATCTTCATGGCCGTCAGTAGCACCCTAGCGGCGTGATAACGGAATAGTGAATTTCATCTGGCAGGTTGACATTCCCGTGAAATACCTTTCTTTCTTTCTGGACGATGATGCTGAACTCGAGAACATCAGGAAGGTTGGTCTTTCATACTCCGTTCAGTTCCCTCGGGTGTTTAGTGAGGAAAGTATCTCATAAGCTCTTGAAATATTTGCGGTTCTGAACTTGATTAGAAATGAGGTACACCAGTTATGAGGCAGTTGTTTGAATGCTCCATTGAAGTGAACACGTAGGCCTTTCTGAATGGAATGGGGCTTCACGACGACCTTTTTAGGGATTTAGCCTAAAACCTGTCAGACGGGGACCTGCAGGAGTACGGAGCTGGGAGAATGCTAACTGGCGAGGTGAAGCAGCGATTAATAGAGGTTTTGACTGCCCTTGTCGTGCGACATCAGAAGGCGCGTGCGGGCGTCACTGAAGAGGTGTGTCCCTGATTATTCTCCCAGTCAGGAAAAAGCTAGCACAAAGTTGCGTAAAGTAGAACTTTAACGAAGTTTATTGACTGTCTGGGGTTCAGGACAGGACACCCTGAACCGTTGCAGTTTCGGGTTGCTTCAGAGGATTGTATATCATGTTCTTAGTCGTCTTATGTACAAGTTTATTTTCTGTCATGGTTTTCTCTTCATTCATTGCCAACGTGTTCATTTGTCGCAGATGGTGGATGCATTCATGGCCGTGAGGCCTTTGCCTAACATGTACGGTTGACTCAGTAGTCAAGTACGCATAAGGTAAGTTATCGTTCAACAAGTTCTGTTGATTTTATGGAGAACCTGAGCTGGGGTTGATAACATATCGTACCATCTACTGGGAAATAAGTATGCCACAACATATACCAAGATATATCACATGTTATGAGCGGATACTCCAGCAAACTCATCAGATGTTTGTGGTGAACTGCTGGTTAAATTGCGAAAAAGAGCGCAAAAGGACTTTCTTTAAGCACGAAAAGTTTTTCATCCCGGTGTGATCGCAACGTGCATTTAAAAGTAGATGGTTCAGCTCTTCCTCTGGGATGTTGGTGGTAGGAACGAATCTCGTTGCCAGTCAATCCATGTAGTAACTAGTAAATGTACCATCAGAGTACGAAGTCGTTCTGTGCCCATGTGTACCTGAAATGCAAGAAATCCGCTGTGTAGTAATCTGTATCAGGAACTTCCGTTCGTAAGGAACCGCTGAAATGGTTTGAAGAGTAGTAGTTTGTAGCAGTTGTTGGTTGTTTCACGTCGTATTGCATTGGAAAGCTCCAGCAACTAACATATATATTCGTTTAGAGACGCCCGTAACCTGTGTATTATGTACAAATACCACGGCTTACACATGTGTCTTTATTGCAGAAAACATTGTGCTGCTTTCGGGAACTTGCTTCACTGGTTATCGAGTGACCTAAAGCTTTGGTCAAACAGAGGCTGGTGCTTGCATTCAATTTTGGAGCTCATCATTTATGCTGGTAATTTATACCAGGTCCACTATAATTGTATCCTTTCAGAATATAGATTGACACGAAGGTGTACGTTTTCACGGACGTGTGCATGGGCTCTGCGCCGTGATTTCAGTTTTCAGTTTTTTGAGGTGCTAATAGTGTCAACGCGCGTTCCTTCTTTCGATGTTGAATGCACTTTTTCTGACTTTCCAGCACGGTCCTCACATGAATCAGTGTCCCATTTACAACGTTATCAACATGACTCATTACTCAAGTACTAAGCGCTGTAAAACCATGGACGATCTGGAGTACATAGAAGTTATAGCATAGTCAGCTTCAGATTCATCAAGTCTTTGTTCGGTGGATACATCTCCGATTTGTTTTCTGTTTGGCCACGTGGTGGATATCATCTAAGCTATGTGAGTGGAACCAGGCGTTTGACATGCCCGACTTCCGCAGTGGATTGGTAAAGTGTTGGTTTCGGTCGTTGCAATAGGTGTAGCTCACGTTGCTGGTGAGAAGCACTTGCAAGCGGTTAATGATCGTCCGTCTGAGGTGTACGGAGTGGTTAGTACCTTTCTGTCATGGACGACAGAAGCCCTGGAAACCTTGGAAGGGCCTGGGTCTCGTAAGATTCTTGAATTGCGACTTGCGACTCGGGGCCTCCACATTCACAGCACGGAAAGAGTGCAACTATTCGAAAATAGAGAATAAGACAATCATGTACTGCCGCGTACCTCGAAATGAAATACAAAGACTCCCTCCTACACGACACTAATCAAATAAATGTTTTAATGTTTTAAGTCACTTGTAACTCTTTGCATATCACTTTTTGCTATGCTTTTTCGCATAGTTTATTATCGATTTTATTATTTTCGAAATTTTAAAATATAAGAATTTTTTTCCTCATTCATCGTGTCGGTAAATAATAGTGGCGGTTCAAATAGTTGAATGAAATTGTTTCGCGTCTCTCTTTGTATATCGTCCAAGATTGGCTTCTTCTTTGTTGCATTCGGGCTAATCTTTTTACGCATGAAGACTGTGTCCTCCTCGCATATCTGCATTCTGGCTAATCTTTTTACGCATGAAGATCGTGTCCTTCTCGCATATCGTCCAAGATTAGGACATTCGCATATCGTCCAAGATTAGCTTTCTTTTATTTGCATACGGATCTGCTTTTCTACGCACGAAGATCGAGTCCTTTTCGCATATCGTTTAAGATTACTTTACTTCTTGGGTACATTAGAAATGGAAGCACACCAGAAATGCGTTATAGAGGAAGATCTCTCGAAGTTCCTTCGTGTATGATAGAGACCCAGATGAGGGTCAAGATCACGAGGTAAGAACAATAGGTTCAAGAAGTTCTTTGGACTTGCTCTTCAAACGATGCTTTTCCTATTGAAGAGTGTCGAGTGCACTAGGCCTCTGTTGCGTGTCATTGTCACCAGTCTGAGATGTCCTTGGCGAGGCATTCCCGCGTATATTGGGAGAATTCTCTATTGGAACCGGGGCTTCTTTTCTACTTGTAGTATCTGTGATATCTGTGTACGTTCGCCTTGATGGCCTTCTGGAATCTGCAGGTCGAGATCATATATCCACACGAAGATCGCGTCCTCCTCGCATATCGTTCAAGATTGCTGCATTCTACGGCATTCTTGAATTGAAACGAGCGTAGGTCTTTTCACGTTCACAACAGTTCCTTGGGGTTACAAAAGAGGCGTAGTGCTGGAGAATTTTCCAAGAAAAACAGAGAACTTCTTACTTGCATTTATCTGTGGTGTATCGCATCACAGTTGACTCTCCGACTCGACCAATCGCGGTCTTGTTTGAAACTTTACTTCTTGGGCACATTAGAAATGGAAGCACACCAGAAATGCGTTACAAAGGAAGATCTCTCGAAGTTCCTTAGGGTATGATAGAGACCCGGATGAGGGCCAAGATCACGAGATAAGAACAATAGGTTCAAGAAGTTCTCTGGACTTGCTCTTCAAACGATGCTTTTCCTATTGAAGAGTGTCGAGTGCACTCGGCCTTTGTTGCGTGTCATTGTCACCAGTCTGAGATGTCCTTGGCGAGGCATTCCCGCGTATATTGGGAGAATTCTCTATTGGAACCGGGGCTTCTTTTCTACTTGTAGTATCTGTGATATCTATGTACGCTCGCCTTGATGGCCTTCTGGAATCTGCAGGTCGAGATCATATATCCGCACGAAGATCGCGTCCTCCTCACATATCGTCCAAGATTGCTGCATTCTACGGCATTCTTGAATTGAAACGAGCGCAGGTCTACAGTTTTCACGTTCACAACAGTTCCTTGGGGTTACAAAAGAGACGTAGTGCTGGAGAATTTTCCAAGAAAAACAGAGAACTTCTTACTTGCATCTACCTGTGGTGTATCACATCACAGTTGACTCTCCTACTCGACCAATCGCGATATTGTTCGAAACTTTACTTCTTGGGCGATATTGATGGCCTTCTGGAATCTGCAGGTCGGGATCGTATATCCTCGCCTACATTAGGTTCTGTGTTGTTCTCTGTGAGACTTTGTGAATTTCTTCTTTGCCGAGCATTCTCATCCGTCCAGGATGCCAGCCTGGAAGCTCTTCCTGAGAGAGAACTTGCCGACTCTTTTTCCTGACTTGCATTTATTTGAGGAGCATCATTGAGGAGCGTTCTCAGGAAGACTCTGTGAGCTCCTCCGTTGCTGAGGATCATGCTCATCCGCCTGGGAAGCTGGCCTGAACGATCTTGTTGTAACAGTGGGTCCTGACTCAGGACCCTGGTCTATGACAGGTTGTGTATTTTTATCAGAAAGAATTTGAGAATTTCTTCCTTGCGAACTGTTTTCAGTAGTTTCTTCCTAAACAGTTGTAACCTTCAGTCCAGAGAAGCTCTTACTGGACCCCAAACACCAAGGGCATTTGGGCCAGAAGTCCTTCACAGCCTTACCATTACAAGCCTTATAATGCACGCCACAAGTAGCTTGGAACACACACATGCGAATGCAAGCTGTGTGTTACTGGTTGTAAGCTTGACTTTCAAGGCTGGATAACCTAAATTTCTCCCTCGTCCGAAGTTCCATAAACGTCAACCACACTTCTGCACACCTGATCACAGGGACAACATAAGCTTTACTATGTTGGACTTGTCGGTCACTTACTTTACAGCATCTTTCTGTATATTGCAGCTTGTACGTTTTATACTCGACTCACAGGCACTACCCACAGGTAGTAGTATGCACACTAGTATTGTTGGAAATCATCCAACAACCCACGTGCTGTAAAACAGCAACCAGATCTGATACTTTCATCCACGGTTCCGTCGGGGACATTTTGTTCTCTTGACCAGTATTGATCTATCATCTACCGATTACCTATACCGTCGGGGGGCTTGCTTTGGTTCTATGTACATATTGGCGAGAGCATCACCTTAGGGAGGGCCATGGTGATTAAGTAGATAGGCACACAGATAGAGACTATGCCAAACTCATGTGGACAGGGGCATGCCAGATGAGGGAAACCGAGGACCAGGATACCAGCAAAATTCCAAAGCGATCGACTACATGAACTAAAGAAAATCAAGACAAAACGGATTCTGTCTGCTGGGCTCGAGCTGCCTTAAGATTCTCCCTTCGGTACGCGGGGTTGTATTATATTGTTGTCAGAACATTTTTAATTCGCAATGTACTCTACTTTCACTGAAACTTGCGTTACGTACTTGCCAGTGTCGGCCACAACACAAGCTTCGACACGCACTGCAGCTGATGTCGTCAATGACAAGACGGGTGATGAACGTGTTGTTATCCAACAGTCTGTGTCTGGCGGATAACAGGTACTACTGGATAACAGGAGGAAATCCTTTGTAGGAAGCCATGACGGAATTGACGGCTTTATGGTTTCTGACTTGGGAAACACTTCTAGGTTCCGTTGTCTTGGTGCTCCTGAAGTTGAGACATTGAACTCAAGCAGGGTCGTGCTTGCTCAAGAGCTTGTACTCTGGAGACAGAGTTGTAACTCTGCCGTATCACTACGTCAGCACATCAGGGGAGCAGAGTTATCTCGATGCCACGAGGCGATTTAGCAGAACTTCCAACCTGCAAATACATTACAGCAGAGAACGACGCTCGTGTTTACATGCCGTAGAACACATGTCGTAGGTACGATCCCACAGTGACACTCTCGTTTGGGTAAGGTTTGAACTTGTTACCTAGCTTTCGACAATAGGGGTAGTAACTACTGAGCCCAGCATCACTGAATGCATAAGGCAGAACAACCTGGACCCAAAGAATGAGATCGATGGAACTTCACTCCCAAGAGTTAATGACAATGGATATCATACACAGAGCACCTTCGTCTGGCTTGTTACCATAACGAATCCTATGGTAGGCGCTTAAGTTTGTGACGAATCAGTTTCAAATTTCGAAACTTTACTCCCAAGAGTTCCATCATGACAACCATACACAGCGCGCTTTGTCTGGCTTGTAACCATTACGAACCCTACGCGCTTAATTTTGGGTCGGGATGAGTTCAAATTTTGACCTCACCCGCTCCTGCCTCCTCATGCTGCCGTCGTGCCTTGCTCCTGAACTGGCCTTGATCATGAGGACTGAGACGGACTTCCACGAGGCCAAGCCGCCAACTCCTTCATGCTTAGAGACTAATTTCATACCAAGATAGAGAAAATGGCCTGTGATGTGGAACTATGAATTGCAGACAATACATGTACATTGCTCAAGCGCGAAGAAACGCGGAAATTACGTAGAGTACAGGTGTGAAACACAAAGTATGTTGTCCCGGACTATCTGTAATGGTACTAGTTTCAAACTTTGCTGCCTCAGACCTGTATTTGAAAGAGTTCAGAGCTTCCGGGGAACTGCTAGCGTAATTTACAAGCCCTGTCGAGGAAATAAACAAACTTGGACTTAAAAAACAACTCCCGATAAAACTGCAAAACATCCGCGGAGACACTGAGCAGTTGCCATATTGTTGTGAGACATGAGCTTCCACGGCGTTTGTGTGGAGCCGTTGTTCAGTTGACGTGCATTTCATCGCGCTTGTGACCTGAGAATAATACAGCTCATTGCGACGCCAAGGAACACGATGTAGTTGTTGGATCTACATCTGGAACCCGGCCCTTCCCTCTTCAATAGCTCATGATCGGCGGGTGTGCAATCTGTAGTATCTATACAGTAAGAAGAAAGCTTCCTACTTTCCTTCTCACGAAGTGCGGAAGAGAAGTAGGAGTGGTATTCATCCACGAGGAACCTGAACCGATCGAATTCGAGCGAGTGGACGATTCTCAATTTTGAGTGTGAGCGGGACTGTACAGCAGGGTTCACAATCATAATATCGTCTGACTGTGTATGTACACGAGAAGAGAATGATGGAGAAATCTACTACGAACTCGAAGTGGATGTGGTTTGCCCTCCTTGTAGAAACGCAGCCACCGCTTTCTCTACAAAGTCACAAGCTTGTTCTCTACTCATAAGCTTAGCAACTTCAGCGCAGGTATGCGGAACATCGCTCCCAGTATCCCCATTGAGTACGTAAGCCAATAAGACCAGTTCTTGCTGCCATTCATGCAGAGGACTGCCCGCTGAGAGCTCTTCTCCAACTGCCAATGAACGATCAGTGGCATCTGGTGGAGGCACGGCTGGGAGAGTCGCTGCAGAAGCACAATCAGAACCTTTGAGTTAGTTCTTGCCAGGGTACCATAAACGTTTTGAACATCCTCTCTCTATGAATAGCTGAGGATATTAACCATACCTTAAACAAGAATTTGGAGTAATCCATCTGAGACCAGAACCATGCATTTATACCCGAGACTAGTATTATCTGGTTACAGAATGAGGGATGATACGGTATCGACCTTCGTCGAATAATCTATTTTCTCGACTGATGGGTGGGGACAAGAGAGATAAGTGAATATTTCTATTCCGAATTCCGAGTTCCCAGTGGGCACGAGTCGATTTGAATTCGAAAACAAGAAGTGCAAAGAACTGTAGTTGCTTGACTCTGTTCCGTAGGTGACAGGGGGAGAACGAACCTGCTTACCGGCTGACTTCGGTAAATCACCGGCTTGAGATACACTTACTCAGCCTATTACCACCGGCTGGAGATATACATTGCGCCACTGAAAGCAACATTTTCAGATACCGGCTGATGTAATATTGTACATAGCCTGCAACGGACAAATCGCAGATTCTGTTATCTGATGTGCACATGGACCGAGGGAGAAGTATTAGGGTTGACAGTTCGCTTGTCCACACTCCAAACTTCTGGATGGGAATACTTCTCAAACCGCGGTCCCGACTCCAAAGGAACAGAGCAATCCCCACCTCCTTTGTGACTGTGTCCTCCACAAACACGAAGACTACCGTAGTCCGATATTTAACCTCAAGCAGTTGGTTACAACTCTCAATCTGAGAAAGTAAAAGGAAATGGCTTTGTAACATTTTAACTAATATAGAGGTCTAGTAAACCGGATCAGTTTTGATATTTAGTCTTTACCCATTAGCTGGAGCTTTTCGAACTGCTGTCTGGACAGGTAGTATTAGGATGTAGCTATAAGATGGATGGTTAGTTATATTATGTTACACCTAATAGAGGAAACTATGCGATGAATAACAAGTTGCTACGCCTACTATAACATTGCAAAGTTATGCATTTCCCTGAGAATCTGTTATATTATAATTGAAACGACTTTTGTTAATGGAAGAAGATATAAATTTTTTATTTTACTTTCTGGCCTTTGTCTTGATCTGAACTCCGCAAAATAGACAGTTAGAAATGCATAGAAACTAACGAATGATACGACCCCTCTAGCGAAACAAGAAGAACAAAGAACTTAAAGGGCTAAGCAGAAACTAACGAATGATACGACCCCTCTGGCGAAACAAGAGGAACAAAGAACCTAAAGGGCTAAGCAGGTGAAGAAGAAATCAGGGCTAAGTTACACAATTCTATTATGTTACACCTAATCAGATTTTCACATATAAAATTCTAGTGACCCTAGGTTCGTTTTATTATGGAAAATTGTTCTTTCTATTCGATCTTCCACCAGCATCAAAAGCTTGAGTTGAACTAAACCAAGGTCGTGAAGACATTTTCCGCCAGTTAGAGATGGAGTAAAGCGCATCTATGGAGAGTAGGCGCTTTACTCCATCTCCATGGAGTAGTCTCCTCCGCAGCCATTATGCGCTTGCTCCGCTTCATGCGGTATAGATGTAACAAGATGTCACTTATCGTCGCTCTCTTCCCCATCTTTCTGGTTGATGAACTTGGTACGTAATCGTGAGATGGAGTTCTTGCTTTTTGGTAAACATGTTACTTTTGCTTTGAAGACCTCATTAGACTTAGCTAAATCCTCCTCAAGCTTCTTACTGTGTTCCTTGAGCCTCGCTATCTTTGTCTTTTCCTCATGCAAGCTCACACTGCTTTTGAATTCTTTAGCTCTTTCGGACAATTTCTTTCAACTTCATTTCCAACATCTACAGCTAAGTCAATCGAATTGGAGAGTCTGATTAAAACACATGAAGAGAGTGGACATCTCACCAGGATGCGGTGGAATCTTTAAAAGCAGAGCTCTTGGATGCGAAAGCAAAGATTCCAAGTCTCGAGGAATCTGACGCTGAAAGATCTGAACTTGGAAACAGCTTACAAGCTGCTGAAGAGAAGGTGACCCAGCTAACGGAGAAGCTAAAGTACGCACAAGGCAAAGTTAGGGATCGTGAGGATATGGCTGCCATCCATGAGGACAATCTCAAGGCTTACAAAGATGCCGTCCAATCTTTGCAAAATGAAGTTAGTGAAAGTGAGACTAAAATGAAGAGAAGTGCAGAGAAAGTGGCTCAGTTCGAAGAAAGCTTGTGCAATGCAGAGTCTAAATCTATCGAGGTTGAAGAGAGGCTGAAAACTGCGAAAGTGAAGGTCAAGGAGTATGAGAGCACTGCAGAACTGCAAGAGAAGGATGTCATCCACTCTATAGAGAAAATTGCAGAACTGGACAGTATGGTTGTAGTCTATGTAGGGAAGATCAAGAAAGCTAGAGGTTTATTGCAGTCAATTAAGCTCGAGCTAGATGAAGTGAGGTCAGAGATTGCGAAGAACTCCTCTAATCTGAAGGATCTTCAGTCCACGGTCCTTCAGGTCCAGAGCCCCGTTATGTAAAACCTTCAGGATTCTATGAAATTTATTTTTTGACCATTGATGTTTCTTCTAGTTCAAGAAACGATGATCTGTAAGCGTTGAACATGTGAGTTCATTTGTCGACTATTTTGCTTGTGATAAGCCGCAACATATGTTTCTCCTGTAGTTCTTCTCCAGCCAATATTCCTAGATAAGTACAACTCTTCACCTGAAATAGTTTCCATGCAACCCGAATCTATAACGCATAGTGAGGTCGGGTGGACCTCCTTCAACAGATGGAACTTTTAGGTTCAATCTTGCCGTAAATATCTCGACTTCATGTATTAGTTAGGTTAAAGGTCATCATATTGTTGATACCAGTATGCACTGGCAAAGAGTAGGATACTACATTATAGTAGATACCTCGCTTCGTCTGATGTTCAATCCTTAGATGATTCAGTGTCGAGCAGATGGGATAGCAGCTCTATCCTCTTCGGTGGAGGCTCCCTAGCTCGTCGGTTTTCAGATCCCAAGCTGTAGTTTGCAGTACTCATCAGTAAAGAGTTTCTTTCCAGACAAAAATTAAGTCTTTATTGCGGTGCTAATGAAGGCTCAAATTCAAATTCACGCTAAAATTCCGAGATGCAGAAAATAGAGTACTATTTTCTACTCTCATTATTAATAATATTTTATTGTATCAAGACTTTGTATAACCGTTCCTTTTCTTACTTTATGTACATTCTCCGAATTATTTTATGTTTGGAATATTAATTATTCCACTCTTTGGTAGTCTTTAATAAGATTATAAATATTTTTTATAATCTTATAAATATTTTTTATAAATTTAGTTTATCAATTTAGTTTTCCTCTTCGTGACTGAGCTGGGGCTGGGCTCGTTAGCTGCTGCTGGTCTTGTGAACTTATGTATTGGTAGTCATTGATCTTAAGCCAAGTATGTGGGTCGAGAGCGACGAATAACGACGACGATGATGCTAGTGAAGATCACGTTGATGCAGCTTGTGGCCTTGCTTCGTCTGCTGCTACGTAACTTGAACTATTTTAGACTATTTCACTCTGACTCGACATGATCAGACGATAGGATTGTTTTACTTGTGTTAAGAAGGGGATATGAATTCAACCTTGACCCCTAAACCTTACAGTCCAATAATTCTTCTGTCTTGTTGAACCCCTTTATTCTTTCCTTCCTATGTTTGACTACATTGTAATTTGTAGAATTGATGAATAGTTATAACTTCATTTTTCATTTAATAGATTTTAATTTTGTATGAAATCATAGTCACGAAATCTATTTTTTGTGAGAGTTGCGAGAGTTAAGCTGACTATAAAGGTCATTTGAAGATAAATTGTTTTAGTCTCACAGTCCTACCACTTTGCTATAACTTCTTTTATATTTTTATCAATATGATGTGATTACGTTCTGCAGGTGAAACAAAGTGATAGTATTGATCCAAAGCAAGACCTACCTGCAGCAAAGTGATAGTATCGATCCAAAGCAAGACCTTCTTTCATAACGACGTTTTATCTCTGAAATAAGTTTACGAGATCATAACTACTGCTTTTAATCACGAAGGTAAGACCTAAGACATCCAATTGAAACAGCTTTTTGTCTATTGTCATGATTGTATATATTATATCTATCTTGGATAGAAAATGATATTATGTGCGTTTTTCAGGTTCATATATACAATGGATTCCACTACGTTCAAAAAAGGAAAAATGAAAAAGATTTCCACTGATGATACAGAAGGGAATGAACCCATAGTACAAATACTGAAGCAGCCAAGTTCTGCTCCAGCATCTCCTATAAAGTCTCCAAAAAGGAAAAAAAAGAACAAGAGACATTTATTCCATCTGAAACTCCAACTGTAGGTAAAAATTGCTCCAGCATCTCCTATAAAGTCTCCAAAAAGGGAAAAAAAAGAACAAGAGATAATTATTTCATCTGAAACTCCAACTATAGATAAAAACTTATCTATATTTATAGATAATATAGAATATGCAAAAAGAAATGATATATTTGAAGGAATTATATTAAACAAATATGGTAATATTAATAGATTTATAACAAAAAGCTCATTTCTTCTTTTCGATATGGTTGATCGTCGTATGGAAAAGACGATTACATGTATTGCCCAAGGCAACAACGCTATAAATTGGTCAGATAAAGTGAATAGAAATACGTATTGTAGGATACAATACTTTGGTTGTAGGGCCGTGCAGGTAGAGAGACCAGTAAAAACTCTCAGTCACAGAGGGGATGTCAAATTCATCCTCTTGATCGATGGACAAACAACAATTCAGACCATCACACCTTGGAGTTCTACTCCAATTTTCAAATTCCGACACTTCATGCCTCTCCGAATGTGCACGCATCATCTTACTGTTCGATTCACGACAGTAGACATATCTGTTGCCATTATTGCTGTACACGGTGAAAACAAATACCAAAAATGTGAGATCACAATTGCGGATGATGATTCTGAAGAAGACAAGATGACGGTAAGTAATTATGTACATTAAATAACTTACGTTTATAAATTTATTTCACAACTTATTTCAAAATTTTGCTATTCATGAAACTTCTAGACTAACACATTTTTTTTTCATGTTGCAGTTGATCATCCATTATGATTTCGCAACAGAGTATAAAAATATTGAGATTCGTTTTCACTTTGGACATGCTGTATTGTTGCACTTGAAATCAATATCAAGACAGATTTTGTCCACAAGAGAAGAAAATGATCTTCCAAAGCTGCATACACACGCAGCTACTATATGGGCAACTTCTTTGATCCAATCGAGAATTGACGTTTTAAAAAGAGCGCAGAACGCTCACATCACAAGAGAAAATAAAAACATCAAGGTATATAATCATTTTTTATGTGAATAATCAGAATCAACTTTCCTATTCGCAAATATATCTTATGTTTATAACTTCTTTTCATGTGTTTAGGTACGTGGTACTTTCAAACCACGTAATTATGATGACAGACCCTACAAATACACATGCGTCACATGCAATTCGACGCACTTACAAATTCAAGATTTGAATCATCTTCGAGGCTTTTGCGAAAGTTGTAATCTGGATTGTCAATTACGACCTGTGCCATGGATTGAAGGGTATGTGGAAGATCTTTCCAATGGTAAACAATACATGGTCCATGCAAAAGGTAATTGGTTCCAAGATCTGACGAGCCTAGTGGAAACAGAGGTTGTCCAAAATTATGACAGCGACAACCATCGAGATATGCTACTGGATCAAATTGAGGAGATCGCAACAATAGAAATTTTCTCTTTTAATTCAAACGGTGATTTTTGTGGATTTGATCAGGTATACAATTTATACTTTATTTCATTTTCAATTGTAGAAGTATCATGATGATTTTTAATAATTTCTTTAAAACATTGACTCATGTCATCTCAAATTAATTGCATCAATATAAGAATCGCTATCGAATATTACAAAATCACTAATATAATGACATCATTGAACGTCTAACTTTTCTTTTTAACAGATCAAGGAGACTACATCTAGGGAGAATCGTCAAAAACCTCCACAATTCCAACCGTTTAATCTTTCAACATCGGTAAAGTTCTAAGAACTTTTTTTATATCTAAATAATCTAGTTACACAAACATACGTAACATTGAACACTTCAAGATCTATTTTATCTTCTGCATTTATTGTCACTATATATATGATATTTTACATAATTATAATTTTACCATTGTAGTTAATTTCATGTATCTAATTTATAATAAATTTTATTTCTGACTTTTATTTTATAGCATTTATGGTTAAGCATTCAAGTAAATCAATACCAGTTGTAAATATTCTAAGGTAAATTCAACATTGCTTGAAGTTTTCCAACAACGCTTTCTTTGATGTTGTTTTTCAGGTATATATCACATGATCAAACGGAGTCTGACCTATGATGATATATGTAGAACTTGAAACTCTTTTCCAAGTACAACTCTATGAATGTGCAAAACGCATGAAACAATTAAGCCCACGGAGAAACGTATAAACTGGGAGAAATAAAAAACAAAAAGCGTTTTGAAACAAGAAAGTCCACGGAGAAACGTTTAAACTTGGAGAAACAAAAAACAAAAAGCGCTTTGAAACAAGAAAGTCCACGGAGAAACGTATAAACTGGGAGAAACAAAAAACAAAAAGCGATTTGAAACAAGAAAGTCCACGGAGAAACGTATAAACTGGGAGAAACAAAAACAAAAAACGCTTTGAAACGCTACGAAATGCTATGAAACGCTTTGAAACGCTACGAAACGCTACGAAACGCTATGAAACGCTACGAAACGCTTTGAAACAAAAACAAAAAACGCTATGAAATGCTTTGAAACAAAAACAAAAAATGCTATGAAACGCTTTGAAACACTTTTGAAACACTTTTGAAAGGACAATTATTTACAAAATTTACTACCATTCATACGTGATGTGATTCGCAAACATCTTTGCGAACAAAAATAAATCGAAACGTAAAATTTAATTGCATTAAACGGAAAATTCTAGATTATTTCAAACGTAAATACTTCAGAAACGTTCATTACTGTTAAAACGTGATATCATTTTATACAAATTACATCAAACATCTTCACGCAGTGAAATGTATGAAATTTAAACTTAATGCAACATATGAAACGTAGCAAATATTCAATATTACATGATCTATGTGCTTCTGCTCCACATTGTTCTTGCTCAGAAAACTACCCAGAGGAGAAGAAAGAGAACTCAAACTTCGTCATCAAACCATAATCAAACAACCCAAGTTGAACAACACGACGGTCATCATAATCAAGTAAGTGGATTACAACCTTTGCATACAACAAGGAGCACGTATGGATAGATGTCATAGTAGCGTAGTAGCTGTCCTAGGTGAAGGAGTCATCAAGACCCGTAATACTCCCTGCAGATACAATCAACCTCCAACTGCTAACAAAATCACTATTCTACTAAAAAGTCTATTATTAGTTCAAAATTAATCAAGACGTGGAATCAAAACTAATTATTGCAGAAATTCATGCAAAAGTATCACCTTTTAAAAAAGAAATTCAAAAATTCATTCATCTAATTTAGAAGGTGAAATGCATTGCAATACAAAAGTCATTCATGCTTCAGAATATATACACTTATTGCAATAAAAATGGATTGCATTATTAAATCAAATGTATATTAATTTATACGTTTGAAACAACATATGAAACGTAGCAAATATTCAAGATTACATGATCTATGTGCTTCTGCTCCACATTGTTCTTGCTCAGAAAACTACCCAGAGGAGAAGAAAGAGAACTCAAACTTCGTCATCAAACCATAATCGAACAACCCAAGTTGAACAACACGACGGTCATCATAATCAAGTAAGTGGATTACAACCTTTGCATAATTTTCATGGATTACAATTTCTAAGTTTATCAAACAACAAACATAATCTTCTATTATTCTGTTCAGATGTCTAAAGATTTGTCTGAATTTAAAAAGTGTGAAGATTTCGTATATACTCCATGAGATTGTATGTTTGATTCGATACAATATTTATTGCATCATAAATCTTCTACCGCATCTTTACGAAATCAAACTCAAAATGAACTTTATAATATCTACTCAAGAGCTAGAGATACACATGATTCATTAATATTATCTTATTTCATGGAAGATGAATTGAGAGTGTCGCATCGTGTCGAATCTGTAGATGAATATATAACCAAAGTTGGTAAAATGACAAAAGAAGGTGGTGCGTGGGGTGATTCTTTATGTCTCTTAGCTTTATCCTCCGTACTACAAAAAAATATACACATCTACAGTTCTACTTCTGGAAAGAATATAATTCAATTTCCAAACAACAACTCGTATCATGTTACTTTCAATCTTCTATATGATGATAATGAAGGTAGTTCCGGTCATTACGAACCAATCGTATTGATTCGTGATGAATTTCTTACTGAGAAATGGGAGTATATAGTGAAACAACTGCAAGATTTATGATTAATTCATCTAAATGTATCAATAATACAATTAATACGTAAATTTATAAGTACAAATCCTATTTATGAGAATGACTTAAACACTATTCAAACTAAAATTTATAAACTAGGTATAGATAAACTAAATCTCCAAAAGACCAAAGTAAACCATCCTTTGCAAGATATTGACTCTCACCAATTAAACATTCTATATTCGAAACTCTTATTATTTTATCAGAGATATCCATATTTATCCATAAGAGATGTCATAAAGAATTTCATACAATCTCATATGTATATAAACAATATGAGATACAACTCTTTAGAATGAAAAAAACACTTCCTGACAAAATAAAACAATACAGAATAATGAATAAGACTAATTCAATTAACACATCTAATCGTACTTCTAAAAAATGAAAACAATTGTCATTAGAAGAAAAATACGTAGATACTTACTCCAAGTCTTTACTCGACGTTCCATATCATTCGTGTGACATATGCTATAAACGTGATTTCTTGAAGAATTTAAATTATATCAATCAAATTCATTACGATTTCATTTGCTCTTATGCTGAAACAACTAACATAACTTTTGAACAGCTTAAAGATAATACAAGAATTTGTTTGATGTGTATGCGGTATATAAACGATAACAAAATACCTCTTTCTTTGAGATATCTAGAGTTTACAATAATAATAGGATAGCATATCTTGAATGTTTAAACGAAGTCGAAGAAAGATTGATCTCACCGCGAGTCATGTTCGGAAACATTCATATATACAATGCGTTCCAACAATGGCATCTAAGAGGTAGTGTTATCAATATCCCGTCAAATACAAACATGATCCAAACACATTTACCGCGTATGGATGATGAAGAAGGTTCTATCATAGTGGAAATCAAAAGAAAACTGACTCTAAAATCAATCTATAAAACAAGCTACGTTCGACCTAACAAAGTAATGCGAGCTTTACATTATCTTATTGATACACACTTATACAAACATCACAATATCAAGCTGAATGAAAATTAGATTCACACTTTCAACGACAATTATTCCAAAGAACAACTCCTATTCGATGAAGTAGAAACCATCGAAACAAATAACAAGTTCGATGAAAATAATCATGAATCGAACACAAACACTGATACATTTATTGCAAACTTTTTAGATCCTGAAATGATTTACGCCAATGAAAAATATAAACTTATTGTGGCTCCTAGCGAGGGATATCACCCTTTGAGTTTATTCAAAGATGAATTTTGTGAAGAGACTAATTTTCCTAGTTTGTTTTTTGACCACGGAAGAAACAAACAAATCGTTTCGAAGATGTCATATCACAAACTAGCTTCATGAGAATTATTATACAAAACTCATAAATTTGCTAGACATTTACCAAACATCTTTTTCAAGATGTCCAAAATCTACATCGAGAAAATTCTAAGCATTTCTTGGATTCGAGTAAGGAAAAGTAAACTACAAGGCTCTCCTTTGACAGCGAAACAAGTAAAGGATGACAATTTCAAACAACAACTTCTTATATCAGATCAAGCTTTTTCTAGTTTGTCCCAATTACGATTTACTCCAGACTATTACCAAGTCGTTAAGCGAAATCTTTTCACAATGATTCGACAATTAGGAAAACCTATATTTTTCATTACTTTAACTGCAAACGAAAAAAACTGGAAACCGTTGATGAACACCTTATTCAAATTGAACAAAATGGATAACCATATACCATTGCCGGACGATGAAGAAACCTTAGGTTCTTCACAAAAACAACAACTTCTTAGACAAGATCCTGTCACATGTGCACAATATTACGAACATAGAACACAATGTTTCCGTAACCTTATTCAACATAACCAATTAATTTTGGGAAATGTATCCCATTTCTTTTTCGTAACTGAATTTCAAAGCAGAGGCAGTCCACATGATCACGGACTACTGTGGATAAAAAATGCTCCTGTTTTCAAGATAGATCCTGATGAATCAATAACAACTTTCATAGACGAGTACATTTCTACTGATTATCACTTATTGAGCGAAGAGATGATCAACTCATCATCACACAAATAATTGCTATAAGAAAAGATCTTCTTCTTCTTGTCAATTTCGATTTCCATGGCATCCCATGTCGAAAACAACAATATTATATCCTTTAACTAACGATGAACTTGACGATGAAACGACGAGAGATATAAAGCTTAAATCTATTAGAATTTCAAACATCATTTCTTCTTTCAAAACTGGATTGGATATGAACTTCGATCAGTATCTTCAACATTTAGAACTTACATATGAAACTTACTTATTAGCTTTAAGATATTCTATATCAAAACCTTCTATATATCTCAAACGTCATCCAATAGATATTTACATTAATTCTTTTCCAAAAAATGCTGCTTCCATTTGGCAAGCCAACACAGATTGTCAATACGTGTTGGATCCACATGCTGCGGCACAATATTGTACCTCATATCTAACCAAAGTAGACAATATAATAACGAATGAGATGAAGAAAATTAACAATAAATGTACCGAGAAAAATCAAGAAGGAACCACACGGATAAAAGAGTTAGGCAATGCATTCTTGAATTCCAGACAAGTTTCGGCTCAATTAGCCATCTATACAATCTTAAAATTACCTTTGTATCATGCTTCTCGTTCTTTTCAGTTCATAGACACAAGTAGTCCATCCGATCGAACCTTCCTCCTCAAAAGTTCCAAACAACTATCTTCTGAAGATGATTCTTCAACAAACATAGGATTGCCATCCATCATAGATAAGTATGCACGACGTCCACAACGTCTGGCAACAAATTCAATGGCTTTGATAGAATTTGTAGCCAAGTTCAATACTTCACAAAACAGAAGATTGAGAAAATCTAAAATCATTCGATGGATATGTTTCAACCAATTTAAACAACCGGAAGACTATTTCAGAGAGCAAGTGCTGTTATATGTCCCTTTTCTTTACGACGAGAACAACATTAAAGATTCAACTGAAACATGAGAAAATACATATAATAAACATAAATCATATATTCTATTATTACAAAATTTATATACTTTTAAGTACAATACGGACGAAGTAAACGAGGATTGGAAGAAATTTGAGGATGAGGTGGCAGAACTTGAAGAAATAAGAGAATATCATAACGAACAAAGAGAACCGGAACAAGATTCAAGCAATTTTTGTCCGGGACAATGTCGACTTAATGCAACGAACTACTCTTAAATGTACTTCTAAGACTACGAATCGTGAAGAAACCTTCCCGATCAAAGATCCTCTAATACCAATAGAATCATTTTGTGTTGAGTTACGTCAATTGAACAAACAAAAAAGCTAATCTTCAATGATTGTATGTACAAAAAAACACTTTCCACATGAACCAATCCATTTATTTCTTACAGGAGAAGCAGGAACCGATAAAACATTCACCTTATTAAAAATTATACAAGGATTGTCATGGATATCCGAAGATGATAAATCCAAGTTTAATGATCCCGAACAA
Source organism: Asterella californica (assembly GCA_036924285.1). Taxonomy (NCBI): domain Eukaryota; kingdom Viridiplantae; phylum Streptophyta; class Marchantiopsida; order Marchantiales; family Aytoniaceae; genus Asterella; species Asterella californica. The sequence goes on along the minus strand of JAYKYS010000006.1, from coordinate 19,758,447 downwards.
ATAAAAGTTTTGAAGATAGCATACACAGGACGAGCTGCATATAACATACAAGGAATGACTATTCATAGTACCTTAGCGATCCCTAAAGACTCTTACGATATGAACATGTCAAAATTAAGTCCAGACCGATTGGATAAATACATCAAATATTATAGCCAATTAAGATTATTAGTGATAGATGAAATCTCTCTGGTGGGCACAAGAATGTTCTCTTACATAAACCAAAGACTACAACAAATAACTCAGAATTTCAACCTTCCATTTGGTGGCATAGATATAATTGTTTGCGGTGATTTTTATCAAGTACAACATGTTCAAGATTCATGGATTTTTCTGTCTTCTAATATTTATTCTCAAAATATTATCACTAACATATGGTCTTCATTTTTCAAACACTATGAACTGACTCAACCTATGCGTCAGAACACTACAGCTTTTATACAAATTTTGAATCGTATTCGCATCAACCAACAAACATCTTCTTATCTACATTATTTAAATTCAACTTATCAAAAAATGTATTCTAAACCAAACGATATACCTCATTTATTTTACACTAACAAAGATACGAAACTTCATAATCAACATGTATTTAGTATAACTGATGAGAACGAATATTTATTTCATTCAAAAGATAATTTTTCTTACGTTATATCGAAAAGATTTAAGATATCCATAAATCCAAAAGATACAGCTGGATTACACAGTACTTTATCTCTAAAGGTTACCATGTTAGTAGAATTATGTTATAATTATAACACACGAGATGGACTCACAAATGGAAGCGATGGGATTTTCATGTCCACAACAACATATAACGATGATCAAATCATTTGGATCCAATTCTTTGATCCAAATATTGGAACACAAACTAGGAACAAACAAAAACATTTGTATTCCAATAACATCGATCCATCTTAGACGCCCATTATGAGAATTTCACAACAGTTTCCAATCAATAAATATATCAGAGAACATAAGATCACTAGAACACAATTCCTTGTTCAACAAACATCCGCACGAACTATCCACAGATCGCAAGGATTGACCATGCATCAGGTAGCTTTCAGTCTCAAGCACATAAATCGACACGGATTGACATACACTGCATTATCCAGAGTGAAAAATCTTAAGCACTTACATATATTACAATTAATCGAGCATCGTCATATAGTTGTAGACAGCAGAGTCACTCTCGAAATGGAACGGTTGAAACTAAAATCATCGTGGTAATTCCACATCCATGATCTTCAAATGAATATCTCATCTTCCACTTACATGCTCATACAATTTCTAAACACAAGATCATTAATAAAACATCACCTTGATGTTCGAGCAAATCATAATTTACAACTATCTGATATTTTGTGCTTCAGTGAGATACTTATACAAAATCCTACTTCTGTTCTGCATTTCATAGACATCGAATGCTTTCAATATATACATATGCACACAAGTCGAGGTTTATATCGAAACACAATGCAACTCTCGACGCATAATATTTTTGAAACTCATAACATGAAAATAATTTCTGCAGATTTCAACATTCTAACTCGTCGTGCAATTCACATCATAGTTGTATACAAATCTCCTCGTATGCATGTCGATGAGTTTTTGATCAATTTTACTATCATTATTCAAAACATACCTAAAGATTATCCCACGATAATCCTAAGCGATTTCAATATCGATCTGCTCAAAATTGATGATCATCAAACTATATCTTTTGCATCTTTCATGACTTCATTCAACTTTTTTCCAACTTTCACAAAACCAACCACAAAATACGGTTCAAATCTAGATCAAATATGGACTAACGTTCCTCAATACGAAAATCTCTCTTCATCATCACATGCTTATTGGACAGATCATGATCCTATTTTTATTCTCTATAAAAAGCCATCACATGTTAATATGTTCTCATTTATGTGAAAAAACAAATCTAATCTTCTTTTCTTTGTGTACTCATCAATCGAGCTATACGAGTGATGTTCATAACCATATATTTCAGATTCAAGAGATTTTCAACACTTGCGAAACAAGGTACTCCCTTTTACATTTCTTGAAAAAAATATTTTTTATATAAATTGTAAATCATCATCATGTCATGAGCTATTGACTTTGCATCCGCAACTGTTCAGTACAATATAAACATGCTCATTTTAACATCCATAATATTCCAAATGTTTTGTTTCGCAGTTACGATTCAACATTGCTCTCAAGACGACATCAAGATTCAAATCATTCTATACACTTCTTGCATATCTTATATATTATCGATACTCCAATGTACATAATCTTCACAACATCTCTCACAATCTTCATTATATATTTTCTGATTTCAAAAATAATCATATGTTATTATATTCTCAAGTAGCTAAACAAATAGTCTATTTATTTTCTTAATACGCTCCATTACTTGAACCATTCAATAGAAATCATATGCATCGAGTTAAAGTTAATTTTAACAATTATGACATCATATACTCCTATATATATTTTTTACAATAATTACATCATACACAAACTGAAAACTAGCACAATGTCATTTATGTATCTGTTCCTAACTTCCATAAATTTTGAAATGTATGTAGTAACACAGTCTGAAATTATCTTTCCTAACCTCCACAATATTCTAAATGTTCTTTTCTGCAGTTGTAACTTATCACTACCTTCGAATCAGTCCAAAGACTCATCAACTTCTACATTTTCATACATTTGAAGATTATTAGGATCACTATTCTCAAAATGATCCGAAGCTTCACAAGTATATATTTGCATAAATGTGCAAACATGTTACTATCACCATATGAAGACATGTTGAAAGATGCCCGTGGTGAGTTACATAAATTTATAAACTACTTCTTTCAATCTCCGAAGATAATTTTATCATGGCTTTCAAACACTATATTAATTTTCATCATTTTTTTAACATTCATCCACATCTCTAGAATTACACTTTTACATATATCACTTTCTAAGACTCGTGGGATGAGATGGATTTCATTTTTAGAAATTCACCTTCACAGATTTCACCTTCTAGGATTGTGAGGTCTTGCAAACGCATAGCCCTTGCAATTCCATTGAATGCGTAGCGACTTGTTTCATCTTAGGATCCTTGCATCCTTGAGGAGGCAGAGAGGAGGCAGAGTGAAGGAGAGGAGAGGGTTGGCAAGGTTTGTGTTTTGAGGAGCGTGGTGGGGTGAGTTAAATAATTTATTAAATTTTTTTGTTGGTTTAAAATTGATATATTTTAGTGGAAAAATGAGTGAATATTTAATTAAATTTTTTTCAAAATTATTTTGAGTTTTGAAGTTTTATAAATTTTTGTTTAAATTTTTTAAGAGATTTTTTGTTATTTTAGTGTGTTTTTATTTTTATACATCAATGTCTTTTTAGTGAATAATTTTTGAGATGTTTTTATTGTGAATATCATTTGATTGATCGAGATTGATTAAACACATCATGCTCGATATACTATCAATTATTTATATTATAAAAAGTATTATATTAAATATTATTTTTTTACATGAAATAAAAATTTCATATAAAAAATACACTAGAACTATGATAAAAAAACATGAGATATTCAAGTTAGTCTGAGAGTGAAGATCTACATGTGCAAGCATTACAGAGTTTTCTTTAACATCATTTTTGTTAAGAAGATCATGAAATTTTTTGGTGACATAGTAAGATCTAAGACTTTTGACTATGTTACAGGACCTCTCACACGTAGATAGACACCTTTGCCGATATCATGTGGCAGGGTGAGTTATTATCCATGGAGGAAATTGTTCTGATAGCTTTTTTGGATAGTTGGGCTCTCTCAACACATTGGCTTTGTTATGATTTTCTCGTGCGAGATAGATCTATTCTAGAGAGTTAAGTGATAGAGGTGGAGGACGGTTCTTATCCACTACTGATGTGTCTTCGTGATACGATAGGTAGTTTGAGACACATGAGACACACACTTGATTCGATACTCTAGATATTGATGGACCTCACGAACTACAGTCATCTTTGACGAGACACCACTTCCATCAGGTTCTACATGCACTCTTAGTGGATCCTTCCATCTACGAGATACTAGAGTTCAACTTCGCTCTTGTTCGAGCAAGGCCCGCAAACTCTTGGCTCATAGGTCGATCTTGCATTAGAGCGTTCCGACTCGCATTGACTATCTTCTCCACAACGATGAGATTTCACCTAGGCTTGTTCCAGTCTGTTCCTTCTTCTCCACAACGATGAGATTTCACCTAGGCTTGTTCCAGTCTGTTGCTTCGGTACTGTCCACCTACAAGTGCGATGTCTCGCTCGACATCTCGAGTCGACACCTTACTCGTTGTTCTCACAATAGAGAGCGGATGGTCACTTACGATGTCATCAGGAACGTCGTGTTTGTCTTAGCACGAGAGAGCGATTACATTACATGGAGAGAGCGTTGGTATGCTCTTCAGACGAGAGGATAAGTGCGAGCTGACTTGTACATGATGAGAGAGGATTCGTCAGTGGTAGATGTGGTTGTTATCGATCCGACACGGAACTCAGTGGTGGCACAAGTGATTACTCATCCACCAAGATGAGTTGCAGACATGACGACAGCAGTGAAGGTGACCAGGTATAGAGGTATGCAGGTGGGACATCGCTTCATTCTCTAACCTTGGAGATATATGGATCGACAGCTTTGGAGTTCGACGACTTTTTTCAAGATTGTGCTAGAGCTTACCATGAGAGACGCTAGGGATGTCACATCCTCTTTCTTTTTGCACTATGTTTTCTAGATTAACGAGTTTTCATTGCTCTACAGAGAGCTTTACCAGACGCAATCCTCAGGAGAGCAATTGCAGTAGGTGATTCTACTTCATGTGCACCTGCTGTATGCATGGTTTCTGACTTATTTGTGTTTGATATTATAGGGGCGATAGCCGACCTTAGAGCTACTAATAGCGGGATTTTACCTCGGTATTCTTCCCTTCGAGCCGTCAATTGCTTGATCTTTCGCATCATTCTTTCTTTTGTAAGACTTGATGAGATCTTTCCATCCGTTGGCTATTCATTGCGTCGTGTGTTCATCTTAGGATGGCAGGAGGATATAGCAATAGCATATTATTTAACCTTCCTCACGAAAATAGTCAGTTGATTTATTAAATTAATAAATTAAGTTGAACTCAAATTATCCTTATTTTGCATCAAGATCTTGGATTTGTACTTTTGAAAGGGAGTGAGGACGTCTTCTCTTTATGGGTTTATTTTATATCTATTCTCAACTCTCTGCCTGGATCACATATAATAGTTATAAAACATATATTTAGTCCAGTATTGTGTTATGTGTAACATTTTTATATTTTAGAGTAGACGTTACTCAGAGTTGATCGAATGTATAATTTTTACTTTCATATTCCATAAAAAAGCCTTGCTCCTTTCTGTACCCCAAGTTTGTCCTTTTTGTTCTCTTGCGAGAAACTCCAGGTTGCATGCATATTTATTCAAGTCATTTTATTTATGAGTGAAAGAAAATTGAGATATCAAAGTTTAACTCCAGTGTCTCTTTAAGTACTCTTGGAAACATAAAAGAATTTTTTCGGATCTATATTTAGAGAACAAGAAATTTATCTTTCATCCTTTAAACCTCTAGTATGAATACAGGTGCTCCAGGTACCCCATAACACCTTATTTTGCGGGTTTGTCTTCATAGACTTGAGAAATTTAACCGTTATGCAGAAAATAACTGTGGTGATCAATTACTCATCTCAATTGGAGATCTATGAAATAAAGAATCAAATTAAAACTATTCACTAGTTTTACAAGTTATATTTCATCTCCAAAGAAATTAATTATTATTTACAGAGAAATGTTAAAATGAAGATTTGAGGTTTATCGGAGCAGAATAGAATATTTCTTTTTAGACTCAAATAACATTATGAGAAAAATAATTATTCTCTTTTATACTTTTGTACTCATACTCGAGGTTTAAACATCGAATGTTTTTCTTTATAAATAGTTCATGCTAATAATATTTTCAAAATAATTACCTAAATCAAAGCTAAAGAGAATTTCTTTCACAACACTACACCGAGGGAAAAGAGGATATTCTATTTTTAGCTTTTATATTCATTCCGGGGTTCAACGATATAGTAATTTGACAAATACAATACATGGTCAAAACCCCCTCCCCTCCCTGTCCTTTTAACTACGCTAATGCATAGTAAAAAGAATTAAACATTTCTTTATCTTGGATCAACATCGAATCTATCAATTATTACGCATCCAAAATGCACATATGCTGGGAGGACAGAAGAAAACAAACATGAAACGTGAGAGCAAAATCGAGATACGAGATTTGCAAGGACAAGAATTTGGACTTTTTGTCACTTTTTCCTTCAGATTATATTTCCACTTAGCAGGACGACTGTGTGCGAGTTATACATGTGTACCTGCCAAACCTTTATAAAGTGGAAGTACAACGTTCTGCTTTTAGAACAGAATGTTATAGTGGCAAAAAAGTAACATGTGGAGACTCGACGAACTTCTGGACGATACAGACAAAAAGTAGTTGTAGTTGGAGGTGACTTCCATCGACCAGACGAAAGCAGTTTATTTATACTTTGATTTCGATTATACAAAATAACGATGATACGCGATTGGTTGAGAAAAACATTCTTGCAATACATACAATGGCACTCTAATACAAGAAGCTCAGGTAACTATAATGCATGCTCCAGAAACCACTTTCATGGAAGGAGACTAAGTTTTTGCTTGGTTTAGTAAGTTTCCGCCACTGAGTAGTAAACATGAGTTTGGATTTAGGTGTTGAGGAACGGCGTGCTCCAGTAATAATCGAGAAACAAATTAGTAGTGGAATATGAAATAAATAATATGCATCCAAAGTATACTTTTGGTCTGAGGGAAGAAAAAAACTAACGAAAAAAGAATTAGAATCAAAAAATGTGATTGGACCGGACATTACAATGGGGTGTCATTGAGGTATTAGTCAGAATTTTATAAATATTAAAATAAAAATATATTTTTAAAAGAAATAAATATTATATGTTAACTGCATACTACATCCGAGATCTTCCAAATAAAAACTCATTAAAACATGTGGTTCAATCGTGCAACAGGAACCATAAGACTGGTTTGCTGTCCTGTCAAAAAAATCAATTTTGTACAAGGTTTAATTTATCACTTAACCCTTCTCGCAGGAAAGGTTAGTGATAAATTAAACTCCTTTGTATATTTTTCTCTTTTGACTATGGAAGAGGTGACTAATATGCGACCTAACTAAAGATAGTTGACAAAGAGACAAACAGAATATGAAAGAAAAAATTTAAAAAATGGATTGATTCTAAAAGGTGAAATGGACTCAATGATTATTCATGCTATTCAAATTTTTCATTTCAAGTCTGATAATGATGTTTTCATGTAGGTTATAGATAAAAGTCTATATGTCAAATAAACATTTTAAAATAAATTTAATAATATAAAATAATCATTACATTATGGATGATTTAATTTATTAAATAACCTTTCCATGTTAAGTAATAAATTAATCACCCATAATCACCTTCTCCATCTGAAATGGAGAAGGTGATTATGCAGGATTGTTAGGGAGGAAGAGGAAGCTATATGCGTGCAAGTCATGTCGTGAAATTTCAAACAAATCGTAATTAGAAAAGTGAGGAAAAGGTACCTACCCAAAGCAGTGACCACATGAAGACTTTTTACTTGTTGAGGACCGGAGGAAGTTAGTTGAGGGAAAGGTGAGAAAACATTATCTGCTGACTAGACATTTGGGCCCGAGGAAGTATTACTATCCATTCCGATCCGGAGGCGCAAGGGAGTATGAAAAATACTATGAACCTCCGATAAAACAGAAACATATGGAAATCCATGCCAAGGTTCTAAACGAGACATCCCACAAAATTCCTACCGCGTGTCGCTGGTATTCGAACCGGGGACCTTGCAGTGTATGACGCCGCATGCTCCAACCATCTGAGCTATCCCAGCAAGATCCTTCTGATTCTCTCTAAACAGTTAAAGATCATTAACACATAACTTATGAGATTAGCTTCATTACGATAGCTAACACGTAAACCAATCCAGAAGTGCTATCTACGAGTTACATGCTTTCTATGAAGGTTCGACTCGAACAGAGCCCTGCTACATGTTCGTCCTTGAATCAACAACTCCCGAAGCTGGTGACTTGAGTCTTTGCTACTGTAGTGTTTGGGTGCACAGACGTACACGTAGTTTATCTCTCTCCGACATGGATGCTATTTCACCCATGTCCTGGGCCTGGATATCACATCGGACATATCCGGTGTACATGTCATGTGCCTGGACATCGGATGTGTACTGAACAGAAATATCGTTTCAGGGGACGGTCGTTTTTGCACTTTTGAGACTCTCAAGCCTTACGAAGTTTCTTAGCAGAAACTAAGAACTCCTCACTGGAGCCCATAACGTGTGGGATAACAAATTCAACTGTTTACTCAAACTTCAACGGTGCTTTAAGAACTGGGCCGAAAACTGTTTTCTGATATGGTCCATTAAAACTGATCGTCTCTGGCTTCGCGAGCAGGATCCTACATGCTTTCCGTAGCACAGTAGAACGCAGCCTGCAGTGAGGAACCTCCATCCAAAAGAGTGCCACTATGATCTCCGATCCACGGCGGCCGAGGGCAACAAGAATTAATGGATGATCTGAAGGCCTTGATTTGTCTACAAGGTATGTGGAACAAAGTTCAACAGCAGACCTTGCAGACGTAAGATGCACACGAAGTCCAAAATCCTCCTGTACATATTCTCAACATCGGTTTTCCACCACCAGAGTTGATTTTCACGTTTACTGGAGCTATTTCAGGTGTCTTAGTGTGGCGTTCTGACCACTTTGACCGAGGTAAATACCGTGCGAGGGCTGAAGCTCAAATCTCCAGAGAATCTAGAATGCTGTGGAGTTCCCATGTAATCGATAAAACAATCTGGTTCAACACATTTCCGCCTCGGAGTCCAAAGAGACGGATTTGAAAGTTGCTGTCAAATCATTCTCGTTACTCTCACTCACCTCAAACGGATGTGTCACTAATTGGTCAAGCTACGAGCTTGACGATTAACATCACTAGCTTATATTCATCGCGGTACAGAAAGAGGATTCCACTAATGAACCTTCAGACGAGCAGAGGTGAATGCCATACCGACTTTCTTGCTTGAGTGTTTTCTGACTTTCCTTTCTGCGGCGGGATGCCGTTGAAGCAACCATTCTCTCTCCTGTCGAAACCGTCCGGCTTAGGATCTGGACATCAGCGCCCGACCCACTGGTAGCAAGGAGACTGAAAGGGTGATAAAAACTGGTGACAATCTGACCATAGTGGGCACTGGGCAGTAAAGACGTACCGCATTCAAGTTTACTGTTGCATGGACCTCTAGACCATGTACCGAAACTACGGTAGTGTAGTTTTGGTACAGCTTCATGAAGCTTCCCTTCTCCATACCTCCGGCCAAGACGTTATGGTACGATTCTGTACGTGACTCGCAATCTCGTGTTCCCAGTTCCCTTCGAGTGGTTTCCACAAGAGACTGCTTTACAAATCAAGTCTCTCATCCCAAGTATTTCCTCAACTTTCTGGTCAAGGTCCCACCTCCCCACCATGAGTGGTGTGGCTGCTTCTCAAGATCAGAGCTCCACCTGAACTCTCGGTAATCAGGTGCATCGGGCAAGATATTACCTAGAAACTTTTGCCTGGAGACTCTCCTCAGTTTTAACACTGCATTCATCAACTGGGACACACGACGCAACGTACTGTCAGCCAGTGGCCTTCTCACCTACATACAACCAGTGAAGCAAACCATTCCTCCTGCTTGATGCTCGCTCCAAATCTAATCTTTGTGGTTTAGTCTTACCAGATAACTGGCTTCATGCTGCTTTGCTTTTGTGCTCTTAAAGTAACGACTCAGGCTTTCTGTTCAACGACCCTTTTCTTCAACAGTAAGGTAATCGGAGCAAGTAAGAAGGCAATCCGTCCACTTACGAAAGCCTGATTTGAAACAATATAGAGATAAAAAGATACTGCGCAAGCAGGAAGCCCTTCAATACTAATTCAGTTCAAAATCAGCGACTGATTCGAGCGGTTTGGCCGAAACCGTTTTGAGGTCTTACCACCACGAGATAGATATGAGCCATGTAAAAGGTCATTCTAATATCAAGAGATGATGAGCACAGTGCAGTAACCAACTGAAGTTTGTCCAGAGTGGGCTGTGCTCTCTTGTGTCCACTTGCAAGTGATACAAAAACCGAGGCTTCGAGTTTCACCCCATAGCTTCAACCAGAGCATTATTCCTCAAATGTTCTTCCTCCGGAGCTTGCACTTCATGATCCCTTCCTTCTTATACCTACTTCAGTGCAAGCTTTACTCCAACACGATCCAGAAAAGGAAACAAAACATCTAGCGACCATATTCACAGGCTGTCATAATTTAGAGAAATTTTACCGGAAGAAAAACCGCCTATGCTTCACCGAAATCTCCTGATATGCGAATGTGGTCTCGAAAGTCTAACAGAAAACTAATCACTATCTAGAATTCCTTCCAACACACAGTGAATATCTCCAAGTTCAAATCCCGTTTACAACCAACTAGCCAGTAACCAGTGTGTTATAAACTCACTAACTGCACGTAATTGCGGAGAGATCAAGAAGTCTTATTCGGTGCTTCGAATTTGGTTGGTATATGTGAACCACCCACGGACCAAGATCCTGGTCCTCATCGTTCCAATGTTATTATCCCGTGACGGGTCAGGCGTTGTGGGTTTTCGCTGTTTATGACCAGTTGCACGTGGAGCCGCTCAGCCATAGATACAGGCATGTTGTCGAAAAAAATGATCCTCCCAGCACCAGTCGGAGGAATCGCACCTGATCAAAGACTACGGAATCACAAACAAATTTACAGACCCCGAAAATTTTACTTTACTGATAGGATCTGAGGGCTGATACATTCATACATGAAAAGGAAAGTGAATTATCAACGCGGAAGCGGTAGCATGTAAAGGAGAAGTATAAATGTAGATATTACTCTTAGGCGTAACGAGTATTAACCTAGGATAATGCAAAGCGGACTATGAACAATGTGTTCTCCGTGTAGAATCCACACGGAGAAGACATGGACTAAGGACAGCAGTAGTACATGGAGTCAAGGATAGCATGTAGGTGCACCACTACTCTTAAGAAATTTTGAGTCAGATACAATGCAGACAAGAACTAAACTAACACTCTGCACTGGAAAAGAAATTGACAGTCCAAACAAATCGGTTGATGAAAGCAGCTAATAGGCATAGAACCAAATGTAAAACTTCGACCATGTCGAAGTTTGTACGGAAAGGGGCATCTTACGAAAAGACCAAGAAGCGGAAACCGTGACAGGTGCAAGCTACATAGGTCCAATGTTAAAAGCGCCAGTCGGTCAAGAGGGGTTATATGTTTTGCCCGTCGAACCAGAGACTGGAAAGTTGAACACGAATTCCGGTGTAGTTGAGCAAGTTCCCCAAATTACAGCAGGGTAGAGCTGCATCTGCTTAGTAGCGTTTGCAAGCAGCAGATTTTCTGGCTCAAAAGTTCACAGTGTACTTTGAAAGCTTAATAAAGATTTCTCTTGGGGACCTTCAGTGAAAGTAGACAACACTTTTTATCCTCATATTTACTACCTACTGGCAGTTGCTCTTGGTACAACCGTCCATTGTTCAGGAAGACGGTTCCTATCTGCACATACACAAGCTAATGATGGATTACCAGATCAATCCTGTAACGTGTGTATCCAGAAGGTCAGCCCCAGTTTATGCCATGATTGAATGCTGCTCAACTCATAAACCTTGCCGCTTCTGGACATCTTCTCAAATAAACATATACCCGAAGCATGCTAGCACGGACTCTAACCTGCATATGTGACCTGCGTTGGATTTACTCCAAGAACAGGAAAGAGAACATTCTGAGATTCACGCTCCCCGAGTCCATGTGTCTCCATACCTCACTGATGAAGATGTTTAGGGCACATGATCTTCAGCAAAATGTCTTTAAGTTCGAACTGTGTAAATTGCAACAGAAATTTTTGCAGGGGGGAAGGCCAACACGATGGAAGAAGATGAACAAAGACAGAGGGTTGTCTGCTCACGTGACTTCAGTGAATTCACATCACTGGAAACTACAATTCTTGCACTAACCCACAGTACAGAATTTCTACGCACTGATTTGAACCTTTCATACTATATACACTACCAAACTCTCAACACAAGTCTATCTTGACTCACTATGGGAAAATGAACTGAAACAAATTCGACTACGTGTGATATCATCAGCAATCCACAGAGGGCTGCGCACAGTGACGAGATGATATATGAGCTCAAGGGCGGATGAGGACATAAGAAACAACGATGTGTCACAACATGCAGTCTACAAAGCATCACAGAACTCAAGTACAGAGACGATCCTGCAGAAATGTGGCGTAGCTGTAAGAAAGGAAGCCAATAAAAAACGCTCGAGTGAGGAGGCCACATTTTCTTCCTTCCCATTAGTATTACAGCGCTATCAAATCGAGCGTTCAGATAGCAGAGCTGCGCCAGGAGTAAAGTCGTATAGGTAAGTCCCCATAATAAAGTGGGGATCTGACGAACTCTCAATGAATGGTGGGCAAGCACTCTAACACCTGCCTTAAAGTGTTACCTTTGAATCCTACTCGAAAATCCTTTCACCGGTGGCGAAGACGCAGAACATCAAGGCACTCAGAACAGAAAGGAGTGCTGGAATGGAGAACACCACCGCCCAATTGTTGAGATCCGCGGACCCTGCTACTGAGGCCTCTAAAATCTGGCCCGTGGCGGCCACACCTATCACTCCAGCGACCGTCCCTGCAGTATTGGACACTCCCATCACAATCCCTGCATAACGAGGGGCGATGTCCATATGGTTAACAGCAAACCCTGCTCGTGCAAGTGAACAAGCTCCCAGCACGACTGATGAGCAGACAACGGCTCCGAAGGCTGACTTCATGCTGGACATGAGCATTAGTCCCACGGCAGCTGTTAGGAATCCGATAGTATTGAGAACTTTCCTCGTCTTCGTAACCGAAAAAATACGCCTAGTTATTAGATGATCTGCGACCACACCGCCTACATTGGACATTATAAACATGAGGAAGTAGGGCAGGCCTTTGGACGAGCCCATACTCGACAGGTTAATCCGTAACCCTTGGTCAAAATAGGTGGGCAACCAGTTCATCAGGACGTACAGGGAGTAGTGGAAGGTAAAATTATTGACAACGATTGCCCATACAGACCAGCTAAGCATTATTTTCTTCCACGGAATTCCTCCCCCTCGAGCCTTGGGCTTCTCTCCAGCTACTATGTCCTGATCCAATCTTTTCTTCTTACCTTTTTCTAAAGCTGATTTTTCTTCCAGGCCCTTCTCTAGTTCTACATTCTGCACTGGGAGCAGAAGCTTCGCTCGCTCAAATGCTGTGGATGCCACCTCTCCCAATGTAGCTTTGCCATCCGAGCCCGGGGGATCACTGGAATACTTCAACCAAAGTAAGGCCCATGCGGCACCCATGAGCGATTCTGCCAGGAACACTGCTCGGGGCCCGCTCTTGGCCACCAGATTCGGCAAGTACAGCATTCCACCGGCAGCTCCAAAATACATGCCAGACGTGGTGAGCGAAACAGAGCGAGAGCGCTCGTGGGGGGGAACCCACTGAGCTAAGACCGTGTGAATCGAAGGAAAAATGAATCCCTGCGCTACACCCACGAGAAGTCGGGCAACTATGAGACCTGTGACATTGTCCGCTCGGGTAGGAGTCAGAGCAGAGGTAATGGACCACAGAATGAAGGACATGAGCAAGACGCGTCTTCCTCCAAAACGCTGAGCTGCCCAGCCCCCAGGCACCTGCGAGCTTGCGTAGCCATAGTAAAATGCAGAGAGGAGGTGACCTTTCGTACTATCTCCCACACCGGCAGAACTCGCTGCGGCTGTGTACGCGATTGAGAAGCCAACTCGCTCGATGTAGCAGACGCAGGTGCATAGAAATGTCAACACAACTGTCACGTAGCGCTGCGGCATGCCCACCTTGGAGCCACTGCTGCTGCCGCTGGTTCTGCTTGAGGTCCCCATATTGTGCATTTTCATGGTTCCCTGCTTGCATCTTCCTTCCGCCCAATCGAACGATCAACACAACAACATCGACCGACCACCGACTCGCTACATCTCTTCGAGAAACCTCCACCCTCTCCTATACGCCATTCTCGTTATACGAACCAAACCATCGACCCTGATGTCCACCACTGCCCCTCTGCACCGAACTACGATCACGCCTGCTTGAGCGCCAAAGAGACTCCAGCGAATTCCACCCCCGCCCTACAAGATGCCACAATCCTTTTCCTTCCTCTCCCTTCTTGTTCTTGTCATTTCATACATTCCTGCGATGAGCCAAGGCACCGGCCCAAGGTTAAGTCCACAAAAGAGGGAGGGTTAAGGATAGTCGAGCAGAAGGAGCGAGGATCTAGGAGCCATTAACTCACAACAACCAAGGCATTGACATAGTCATTTTAATTCTAAAACTCACCGTCTACCAGCCCGCGACAACGGCGGACCGCAGCGACAGAGAGACGTCAGGCAGAAGCCCATCCTCGCTTCCTCCCTCGCGCATTCATTTTGGAATGCCCCCGATTATCAAAAGAAGTACTCACTCACAGGGGTAAAGTCGAGGTTGGTCGCTCCAGCTCGATGACTACAATCGGCAAGAGAGAGAGCGTACAAGACGATTCATCAAGGGAAAAAATGATCAGCAAAGGTTTCCTGAGAACGCAGAAAGCGAAGAGCAGGTACGACTGCTAGCCCTGCATGACATAGTGCGTTAAGATTCATTCAGTGTCATTGACATCACAAGTCCGCCACCAGTCACCAAAAGCACTAGGACCAGCAGCAGCGGCCTACATCCTTCACTCATTCAATCGCTTCGAATACACCAATGATGCGAACGAGCAGACAAGGCGTGACGGGAAGGAGGGAGAACGATACATGTGTTAATGCATCTGACTATGTGAGAAACCGAGGGACCAGAGACAAGGCAACGTAGGCAATGGCAGGTGGGAAGTAAACACAACACCGGCTATTTGATTATACCGAAATAAGTGGCCTCTACGCGCGCCAGCAACTTTCTTGGACTGGAATTGCGCGCGATATATAGAGAATTCCACGGTAGCGACGTTACTCGTCATTTTGCGCAGTCCGCTCTTTCACTACGTCACTGCAAATAGAACACGCAGTAACTCTATCACTTCTATAATGTCAAGCCTAGGTGAATAATTATTAAATATGCATCAAACCTGAACTGCAAATCTACAACATAAAGGCACTGACAGAAAAAGTCGCATCGTTGATTTATTACTTATTAATTATATATTATGGTATGTCATATATTTTTCCTTTCTCCTTGTATGGTCCAGAAAGAACCAAAAAAAGAAGAAACAGCATGATACGAAATTAAACTTGAATGATATAAAGGTCTCGGATGCTACAATTTCTTTTTACTTATATTTAGAATATGGTTCAGCCAAGCATTTTACGGCTTTTATAATGTTCTGTGCTGCATTGCAACTTATTCTTAATGCACTTCTCTTACCTTCTGGGCGGATTCCTAAGTCTGGCATAATAATAGGGCATATAAACAGGATTGTTTTTTCTGGAGCCCTCTGCTTTTCATTGACACTCGAGGTGTCAACGTTTCACGTGCGGTCTTAAAACGTAACTTCTGAGGAATAAAATAAATATGTATGCAACATCAACTTATGCAGAACTCTTGTCCGCTTGCTGTTATCGGAAAAAACAAAAATATTAAATATAAATTCTATACTAAATTGGTAGAAAAATCAAAGTATTAAATGATAGTCGAACTCCGAGAAGATCCAGAGTTAATCCATAAGGGAACATTTACCTACACGCATCCGAGACTACATATTCAAGAATTTGCTCATTAACCCATCATATTTTATTTACATTGAACTTATTTGTTAAATTTATTACCTAAATTTTTATTTAAAAAGTTAAATGATAAATAATACCGTATATGCAATCCTCTCCATCTAAGATGGATGTGGTGAAATAATACATGCAACATGAACTTCTGGGGAACTTATGTGTATTCCTTGTAAATCTGAACCTTCCAACAGTAAAAGGCAGAGACCTTGCACTTTCAAGTTCTTGTTGCAATTTGTACACGCTTACACTTTGGCAGCATACAGCTCCAATTTTTCGAAAAAAGTGAGTTCAGACAGGTGCGGCAGATGCAGGATAAAGACTGAGGATGTGGAAAAAATCTGTTTTAAATCGTTAGTTTAAGTTAATGACCAAACCTTTTCTTGCAGAAGGATTTCGACAGATTTGGCTGATAGTTTAGTGGCAATGGAGTAAAACGTATCCACTGCATAGTATGCATATTTACCGAGACTCCCTTTCAGTTCTCCCGTTCACTTCTTTGCAAATAAATTTTTCCTTTCGTTCGGTTTCGAGTCACTTTCATTGGGTGCTTGTTTTTTTCTTTCTTTTTTTCCTATCCGTTTTGTTTCATTTTTGTTCTCGTCTTTCGGTTCCCGAGAAAAATGGCGTTCCGTCTTGCCCGTTTTTTCCGTTCGTTCCAACATGGCAACGATAATTTTTTCGCAAACACAATCAGTACACAGTGATACTTCGCTAGATAACGGCCGCGGTGGGCCTTTGTAACTTTATTAATATCGATAATCAATACACTTGCCTCCATCGTCTACACAGCACATAATACTTGCTATTTATTGCCTAAGCACGATAGCGTGCTTAGGACTGTTTACTCTATGTACTGATTGTACTGTAGCTCGTTCTCCACACTGAACGAACTACTGCCTGTACAATACCATGCTTACTGTCTACGTGTTGTTTACTCTCATTACTAAGCACACTACCGTGCTTACTAATGTATATTCTAGGTACTCACTGTACTACCCCCTTTACCACACACAAGGATCTCCTGCACTGTTCCTCTTATCCTTCTACACTGCTCGTCGTTCCATCGTTACTGGTGTCTCCTGCGACAAAGTGCCAAACAATTAGCAAACTGGCACTCAGACAAAACAGAAAACAGACAGAGCCGAAACAAAAATTACAACTCACCTTCTGCACGTCTGCCGGTCATGTCACGCAGCATAGCACTGCACAACGGCATATACTCAGGAAATGCACGAACGGACTCAAACTGCGGGCAGGCTGCGTCCATTCTCGGCGATGGAACACTTAGCAGACGCTCCTCCTCCTCCGGACTCACTGGTTCGAAGTACCGCCTGCGAGGTTGCTGATTGACAAAGAATATCGTATCTATGTCCCTCATGGTAATTGTCTCCGGATGCACGATAGACTTCCACAACGCGTCGCTCCTTGCACGCTGTAACCCGTTGCCCATCAACCACCTGCACAAAGGAGAGTACTTTCCTGACCGGACCATCGATCGCAGGGAAGAACGCAAAGTACTTCCGAGGAGATGCCTGCATTTATACTTGTTAAATTGCAAGGCTCTCTGCAGAACATTGTTAGAATTCAACTCCACTCGATTTTTCGTATCCGCGGCACCCAGGAGAGTAAACAGCTCGTCCCCGTCTGCAAGCATAGACTCGGTAATGTTTTTCATACAAGACTGATGGTGGACCTCAGACTTATCCTTCATACAGTACCCGACCATACCAACGAAGGTATGGAGGCCTCGGTTGTTAAGTTTCTTTACACATACCTCACCGCCCAAGGGCCTACTAGCACCCTTCCAACCCAGAACTGCGATCAGCCTCTTCTTCACGTCTACAGGGCTAGAAGCTCGCAAAGATAAAACACCCTGCACATGTATGTGCAACAGAGCCCCACCTCTCTCCACAGATATCAAACCAGCCTCACATTCGGTATGTAAGAAGTTGCATAAGGGGAGCCAACAACAAAGATCGAGGTCACCTCCTGTCTGAGCTACAGTCATAGAAACCTCAAGACTTTTCATTGCTGCCTCCCTCCGAGGAACACTCGGACAGTTCGCTGCTCGTTTCGCGCGAGCTGCCTGCCACATTTGCATCGGAAGGGTACCTACAATGCTTGCAACCTATCATGTATATCCGAGGGTTGACAGTGCGGCAGATGCAGCTCAAGTACTTGTTTCGATACACAGAAACCACAACAGGCTTCAGATACTCACTCAGGCCGTCACGAATGTACTTGGGATAAGAAAAAAACGTTTCCCTTTCTATCTCTCAAAACTAACCACAAATCTATCGACTCCACGTACAAGAAGGGACCAATCATACACTGCAAACACTCGATAGCGCCGGAAAAAGCATAAGAAATTTGAACATAATCAGAAGCAGGCAAAAGGAACTCGGGTGGCTTCAAGCAAAAACAGAAATCTATGTAAATGTAATTCCGCGTCAAGTACAGGTCCTGCTCTGAAAACGAAACATAAGGCGTACACAGCAAGGGAAAAAGAGGAGGATTCGAAGGAACAGCAAACTGATCGACTTGACATTTGTAACCTTCCATACCATGGTTACAACAAAGTTGTAGAGAATCCAAGACAGAAGCACGGTGCGAAGACGCAGGGGACAAGTCGGACGATGGTGGTGTCGAAGGAACAAGCAAAGGACTAGACGGAAGACTAGACGGAATACTAGCGTCGGACGAGAGATGAGGAGAGGCTACTGTGTCATCATCGGTCTCATTCGACACAGATTCGGTGGCCATCGACGATAAAGAAAGAGAAGTGGGAAGAGAAATACTAGGGCTGAACCGAGACGAAGAAAGCAATTACAAATCGAAATTCTTCGACGAACAAAGTGGACGTGCATGCGGACGGTACCCTGGAAAGATTCGCCATCTTCGAGCGAGACGATGTAACCCGAACGTCGCCAGGTACGTCCCGTGCGCACAACCGCGAGGTAACGAGAAGCAAACCGAACTCGAGCACCGTCTGATACAACAAACCGCGCAAGCATCGAGGCAGCAGATTGAAATGACAGTCCTTCTCCACTCACAATCATGCTGTCAATTTGTCCAAGATGAAAACGTCAAACCTGAAGCACAATTTCTCGATTGTCCGGTTCTCTTTCAAAGGAGAACCGTGCAAACGAGGAAATGAATTAGCGACAAAGACGACCGGCAAACTGACGACCAGCAAACTAGAAAGAACATCATCCACGACGACACCAATCCACGAGAAGGAGAAAATCGAAGAATGTCCCAGGCCGATCCGCGTGAGAACGAACGAGAGAAGCACGCCGCGAGCAAGGAGCACCGACGACGACACAATGAGAAGCACGACAAGAAGTCAATGTCCCCGACGAATGCCGTGCGAACCAAACGTGAGATACGAGTACGAGCAATCCCGCAGGAGAGGACGACGACGACACGGCGCGGAGCGTGAGATACGAATGCCGTCAATTCCGCAGCCCAGCCGTCCTCCGCCTCATTGCAGCGTCCTGCACGCGTCGTCCGCGCCTGTGCATGGCCCGAACTCGAATTCGAATTACTCCCTGTGCCTTAACACATAAATCCGTAACCCCGCAGCAGCCGAAAAAAAAGGCGTTCCGTTGCCGCCGCAAAAAAAGGCGGCTAATTCGAAGCGGAAAATTATGCGTCCAAAGCCCCCCGGCAGCCAACCGCCATTCAAGAAAACTCCGAACGGTCCCTGCTCTCTGCCGTTACGGTGCAAAGCAAGTTGGGGATGCTTATTGGAAGAGGAAAAGCGCGTAAGGTAAATCTTGGGGCACAACTGGCACAGACACTGACCTGGTGTTATCATCATATTTTTATCATTTTCGATGAACTTGCTTCTGTTAATATTACATAAAACGACAGCGTACTGAGTAAAAAATAATTTAACGAAAATATAATTTATTGGTTTTAATTGGTTGTTGGTTTTTAAGCACTGCTCTTACTTGCGTTAAGTAATACTGAAAATATGTAAATATTAAAAGAAAATTATAGACTAAATATGTCTGATAAAATTCAGATAAATCAAATTACAATTTAACTGTTAAATGTTAAGAAAAAACCTATGGTGTCGTGTTTGTAAATACACTCTACACCCTATATAAGAAACAGCCGCCGAGTAGAAAAACATTTTGACTGAAAATATAAATTAGTGATTACAGTTTTAATTTTAATTAAAATTTAATTTACTGATAGAAAGTTTAATTTGGAAATGAATAAAACCGCTCGGTTCTTGGAGTGAATCACGAACAGTGCTAGACAGCTCCTGACAATGAGCAGTGCCTTAGAGCCAAGACTAAGATATGTGGTTGCAAGTTCATGTTCTTCTCTTAGAGGGAATCGGAAGATCAACTTTCATTTTAGTTATGATAAGTAGTGGAGAGAAAAATATGAAACAAAAAATATTTTGTTTAAATTGTCTATTCTTCTTTTCAAGTATGACGTGGCCTTCTTAATATTTGTATTTCTTTCGCGTGGATATCTAAATCTGGGCTCAGTGGCAGACGTCTCATTTACGCTTGTTATTTCAAGAATTATTTGTCTAATAACTTTAAAACTTGTTTGCACTATTGTAAATAAAATGAACACATCATGCATCAGTTCGACACATCTTAAAACTTACCGAATTAAACCATTACTCAGCTTGGATCAGTACTACATTCAAACCTCTATATTTAAAAGAAGCACCTAAACGGAAAAAATACTGGGATCTAGAAGATGCTGAGTCAGCATGCACATGGTTAACGAAAAATAAGGATAGCGTTCACAGTAACAATTTAATGTCAAATCCCAGTGTGGATTATTTACGACTCAAGCGCCCACCAATTATCCCGGCACTGATGAACCTATTCGCTTATTTTGCGCTATTGTTTTTATTAATTCAACTTTCCTCGCATTTACAGAAATAATATAAGCTAGAATGCGTGAGTTAGATAATTAATCGATTATTACGAAAATAGAAAAATACTTTCTGTTACTGTGCTTTGACTGTGAAGGGAACGTAGTCTCGTTAGAGAACGTAGTGCGTTAGCTGCTGTCGCCGTTTTTAGGGTTTCTGCCCACCAAAGCGCTTAGCTAGCTTAACAGCCTTAACCGAACGTAAAGGGTGACTACCTAAAACACCAAGTTTTTCCTCGACTCTCGTGCAGTCTATGGTTGTCTTCCGACTGTGTGCGAGTTTATTATGCATCACCCTTCGCCGTAAAATCCAAGGTCGCGGCCGAGCACATTTCTTCTGGTGAAAATCTGACACTACTTTCTCGGCGATGCGAACTCGGCGAACGAGTTCTCGGCTCCGTCAGCAAGCAGAACAGAAATCTGTGACATGTGGTCGACGATGCTCATCCGACACAGTGATGTCAGCAGAAATATCGGAAAGACTGGGTTTGGAGTACCTCCACCCAAAAATCGTCGAGATCCTTTATTCCTAATATGATCAGAACTGCTGACTCAAAAATCAACAGTGAGAAGACGTTGTTATTACGGAACCAATCTGGCACACTCTTGATAAGCTTGTTAAGGTCTTAGTGGACAGAGACCCTTACTCGTGACATGCTTGCTAACATGGTTGGAACAGAACAGAGAAGAACATGAAGCAGGACACAAGACGAGACAAGCATTACTCTTGAGTTTGTTATCACCTTCGGAAGGCGAAGGGTAATCTCGTACCTACTGTGAATCTTGTCTATTGTACTCGATGCTCGATCATTCTCTAAACATCAGTCACTGACCGGTAAAACCTCTTGGTTGTACATTCGAATTCTCTTCTGTCAAATAGATAAAAGCAACGGTGACACGTAACACACTTCTTTCTTCGAATTCCGCACCTTCGTCAAATTATGTTGCCGAGCGCAGGTTTCACCACCAGAATCTGTCGCGTTACTTGCTAGAGAGTAACCTCGTCATGTCTTTCTTCTAAGTTCGTTTTACATTTTGTTCCTAGTTGGCTCTCCTTGTGTACTTCTCTTCTCTTTCTATATGATTTTCGTTGGTGTACGCAATTTGTTAGACTTGGTACTGATGCGGTTGTAGTAGAGCTTATCCGCCTGGGCCCAGACCTATGCAGGCAGGCGTGAAATCTCCACCAGAATAACTCCGTCCTTGGTTCTGGCTCTCCTCAATCAAAGCAGGTATGTACTATCCCTTGTCGCCTTGGCTTGACATGAACTCAGTTATCTTCTTTCTCTCTCTCTTGGTCTCTTGGCAGCAGCGCATCGCTATGACTACCGTGGTGTGTTTCGTCTCCGATCATGCCGACTATTCCATCAAAGACGGTAATTGTTTATAGTGGAAACCGACCTCATGGCCGACGTGCGGGCGTGAAAGCAGTGAGTTTATTCGAAGTTGGAAACTTTGTTGAGGTACGTCGGAGACGGCCCACCGCTTCTGTGACACATGCTCGTCCCTCTCCTGCTTTGGTTTACAGCGGTCCCACCTAGAGAGAGACCCATATGGTATGCTGAGAGACAGAGAACTAGTGCTCTTTATAGGCCATAAATGAAGCGGTGGTTGCACATTCTGAGGTTAAGTGGCAACTTTAGAGAAAGGTGATTACTGGAGACCACGGACTCCATTGTTGCTAGAACTCGAAAACCTCTGGCATTCTCTTTTGACAATCGTACAGTTGAAAGAGCCCTTAGCACAGGATATGGATATTCATCTATTGTACACTTGAGTTCTGAGTGAGGGCCCGTCGATCGAAAATATTGTATTTTCCTCCTGCTTTGTGTGTATTACAGCCTTCCTGAAGGCTGTACCGCACAGCATGAATGAAGAAATGGAAATGAAGGTTTTTTTTTCCGCTCTTACTCTAACGGCTGACAATTTATTCTCCCGCCAGCTTGAACGATTTTTTCAACACTGTTCGCGACTTGGAGAAATAATTATTTTCCGAAGGCGTAAGCGTGCACCTCTGTTAAATATTTTATACATCGAACGAAAAGACAAATATGATAAACCATTGGTTTCATTGCCACCTGGCATCATTCACGTAGGGTTTTTAGCCTACGATAGCAGTTTGGGAAAATGGAAACGGTTTCCGAGAGCTTTATTTTTTTGATAAATTTCACATTTTGCATACGGTCTTCTATGGACAGCAACGAGATACTGCTCGCCAGAATCCCATTCCAGTCTCTACTGCTACTGCTAAAACGGAAGGTACAAGGCCATAAGGCAATGAACAAGTGGCCTTATCACCTGAGGTATGTGCTCAGAAGTTTGTTGAGCGCATACCTGAGGTCATAAGGCGAAACATTAACAGTCTTGCTTCATAAACGTGTTCGTTACAATCTCAATCCAGTCTCTACTGCTATCATAAAACCGAACCTAGAAGCGGTAAGCTCTACACATGTATACAGTCTCCCTCCCTGTCACGTGTTCGCTACAATCTGAATCCAATCTCTACTGCTATCATAAAACCGAACCTAGAAACTGTAAGCATATCGCTCTACACATGTACATTGAAGTAAGCCGTGGAGCTATGAAGTTACTCGTAACGGTCCGTGGATATGCTCGGGAATGCCACGCTCGCGGTTATCAACTGTGAGTCGGGTGCACTTCAGCCATGCCTGCAGAAGACAACGAATGATGAAAAGAAGAGAAACAGCGTTAAAATTAACAGAGAAAGCCACCAGAAAATCGAATGGTTACTTTCGTGCAGTCTGGTGTGGTCCAACGCGCTGCAGATTGGCATGTATTCAGGTAGCGTTGTCCTGATGTGGGACCAGTTAATATGTAAATTACCCGTATAAGTACGTTTTACACACAGTTGTAGTAGTTGTGGTATAATGGGATCTAAAACATTGCTCTTATGAGCTTAGAATGCTCTATTATCTGCTGGGGGTCTCCATGAGGCAGAAAAGGACAAGGTTGAGTCCTTTAACTTCCCATTGGTCCACCCAAAAGTGAAGATAACTTGCCCATCTACCTAAGTGTGCGCTCTGGGAGGTTCGGGGCACTTTGACGAGGGATTTTGGAGATCAGAGGGCATGGGCGGAGAGCTCTCGACGGGAGGAGCAATCTGACCACAAATTTCACTCGATTTGGAGGTCCAGGGCATACGTTATGACGATTTGAAGTTCATAGAGTGATGAGAGTACAAGAGTTTCTCTTCCGATTGTAAGATTAAGGGGTTTGAGTGCTTGAGCCGTCAGATTGAGACCAGATTTCATGAGCTTGTAGTCTGTCAGCTGCTGAAGCTCTGACCACACATTTCACCACCGGATGTTCTGCGGATTGAGCGCAATGGCGATTTGAAGGCGACGGGGTGCAGAAAGCTGTCAATCTGAAGCAGCGAGTTTGCAGATTTATGGAAGACGATCAGAACGGTCAAATCGGCTCAAATTTCCTGTGTAGTGAGTTTACCTTCTGAATTGATAGCACAGGAAGTTGGAGTGGAAGTGGACGGTTCATTTAGTCGAAGAAGCTTCTGTCCTGAATCTGAGATTGGAAGTGCGTGTTAGTTTCTGTGGATTTGTGTTAATTGTGGGAGGAGATCTAGCCGTCAGATCTTCCTGAAATTTGACCTGCAAGTAGAGATTTTAGTATCCTACCTACGTGGCAAGTTTGAGAGGAGACTGAGCTGTAGATCTGTACCTATCATGTGTGAAAGTTCGCTGGTTTTTCTGCCGAGTTGTATCGGCAACGATATCTACTCTAGGTCTCGAGTTGTTAGCGGCAGCTGGCTGAAAAGTATCCAGTGCGACATTTATATTGCTTTGGGGAGTATTCTAGGCGTAGATATGACTTTAGCGACCTACGTTGTATCCACGTCATGTGGTTGTTAGGTTCGCACTCAACGTGGCAAAGTGCGATCCTTGACCTGTAGAGTCGACTACCTGTCTAGCCTAGTCTCCGGTTTTTGGGACACGTTACGGTGCATGCATTAGAACCTTTCACCCAGAAGACCCACACGTGGATGAGTATGACGGCACCAAACATGCGATGTGCATGTGTGCCACCTCATCGGTCCGTGAGGCTTGGGTTGCTTGGTTAGGGAGCTTGCACCTATCCTTGTTTTGTGTTCGAAACTTTTAAGCAAAGGGGAGTGACCTGTGTGGGGGCATTCGACCTGGGGAAAAATCCAAGAGATTGTTCGTGGAGAGATCGTGGTGATCCTATGAGATTGAATCAGAGTTTTATGGATCGATATACCTTTGTAGTTGGAGTGCACAAGTTGTGAGAGATGGACGAAGGACTCTACTTACCGCCCAGATTCCCTTTTCGAAACCCTTTCTCGATTAAACTGATGTATATGGAACGAGTTCACTTTCAACAGTTTCTGATAGGATCATTCGGGCATAACTTTACCGCGCAAGTCATGCTCTCGCCTGTCCCTGTGATCTTACTTGTTGTCACTTACGGCCAAGAATGGGATCTCACCCAGTGAGATCCCATTTTTATCCTCATCTAACGAAGGATGGATCTAAATCAGCTCCCTCCTGTAAACTTTAACACCAAGTGCGAGATAAGACACATCTGTCGACCCAAAGCCATGTACGAAGCCTTAGTAGTGAGAAACTTCGGAGAGGAATACTACCGAGAGCTCATGTCATCACATATCCCGTTTGTCGTGCTCATGATCATCCAACATTTTCGTGTAGTTATCTTGAACCTTTACTGAGAGAAAGAAAGTGCTTAGTTATCGAGGAAGTTAGAGAGAAATCTACGAGATACTAGTCGCTCTGCTGTGCATCGATCGCTAATCACAGGCAGAAGGTACGCCCTTGCTCAAAGGAAAGGCTCTCGCTACGACATATTTGGTGCTTCCATTGAGAGCACGCTTTGAGGTGGTTGAGTGAGTTGTTGCCGAGGAGCGTCAAGTATGAATCTTCCCGAAGCAATGGGGACGAGTGGAGGAGGAGCGGACGATCTGCTTCGAGCATTGACGATGTTGTTGAGACAACAACAAGGGGGCGATGTTGGGGAGCAGAAGTCTACAAGAGCTCTACAAGCGGTGGTGAAGAAGTTGGGGAGGTTCGATAGAAGGAACATCACGAAGTATGTTCGGGAGTATATTTGTGAGATGGAGGTAAATCGTGTGCCTGAGACAGATATGATTTTTAGTTTCGAGTTGGCTGTGATACCTGAGATCCATAGTCAAGTGACAAAGCTGAAGGATGCACGTACGAGTTCTTGGGAGGAGTATGAGCAGAGGTTGAAGAGTGAATTTTTTGATGATGATGCGGATAGAGTCACCAAGAGAACGTTCTTGGAGTGGATAGAGCAGCGTCCGGGGAATGAGATGACACCTAATGAGTTGCTACGTGAGTTTGAGAAACGGTTCTGTCAATTGTCTCCATCTGAGAGGACGACGCTTGACTTAAGGAAGACAGAACTTTTTCTAGAAGCTGCTGATGAAAATCTAGAGGACAAGCTTTTCTTGATGCTAGCAGACAAGGGAGAAGAAGGAGGAGTGAGCACAGACTGGAGAAAGGTAGAGGAAGCTGTTACTATTCTCACGAAGCAAAAACGTGGAAGAGGTAGAGCTGCAACCTTGAGGTCTGATGTCTCTTTAGCTCCATTGCCCAAGCCTGCCAATAGCAAGATTGAAGATTCTGCAATCGATGAGTTGGTTAAGGGTCTGAGAGAGTTAAAGATAGAGATGGCAGAGCTAAAGCATAGTCGAAGTCCTGGTGATACCAATGCATCTTCAACTAACAGAAATTTTGTTAGAAGATGTATTTGGTGTGACAGTACTGAACACCAACGACGAGATTGTGAGGAGTTTTCCGAAGCTCTCAGAACCGGAGTCGTGAATTTTAGAGATGGAAAGATTCATCTCGTCCAAACTGGTGCGCCGTTGAATACCAACTTTGGTAAGGGAGGAATGAAGAGTTTGGTGAGAGGTCAGGTTGGTATAGCTACGGCGATACGCACAATAGAGCCATAAACATTTACGATTGAAGTAGATGTACCGGTTGTAGCAGCTGTTAAGAGCGATGTAGTTGAAGTTCCATGAGAAGTAATGTTACGAGGTGCGGAGGCAATTCGCCGCATTACTGGATGGGATGATCCTGTAGAGGCAGGGTGTGTCAAGACTTACTTGGTACAAGAGAAGCATGTAAGCTGGCAAGATGCGATTGTAGAAGAGAAAAGGAGACGTGATGATGATGTTGCTGATCCGGAGGAGGCTACAAGGAGAGCCAGAGCCACGAAGAGGAGAGGGCAACAAGAGACATCACCTTCTGATATCTCTTCGACGTCTCAAGGGGCATCTACATTCTGAACCAATGGTTGATGTTCCTATTTATGACACGAAGATGAGAGAGAAAGACAAAGGAGCTTCTTCAAAGGGCAAAGGTAAAGCACCGACCTACAGACTACAGTCTGATATCGAGACCAGCACCAACTTGAAGGAGATTCTTGAAGAGAGAATTTTGGATGCAAAAATAGAATTTTCCTTGCGAGAGACCTTAGGGATAGCAAAACGTGACTTTCATGAGTTGATCATAGATGTGATCAAGAGAAAGAGGCAGATGACTGCAGATACAGTGATGGTGAAAGCATTGGATACTGAAATCATTGGGGAAGAAGATGAAGAGTTAGATCGTGTATTTGTCCAAAAGCATGTACTACAGGCGTCGAATGGAAGAGAGGCAAGAGTTTCAGATTGTGCTGCAGAACATGGCAACGAGAAGCAGCATGAGAGTCACTATTCTCGAGCATATTGGGCTCGTGCAACCACAGAGACAAGGGTCCGACTGGGTAACTTGTCAGAGGCTATAGTGGCGTTGGTGGATCACGGTTCGGAGATTAACATCATGTCCAAAAATGTTTACGAGAAGGGGAAGTGGCCAATCGACACAGGACATGGATGGGTTCTTCGTGCTGCTAACAACCAAAGAGGTGAACTTTTTGGTGCTTGTCCAGCTGTCAAGACTCGGATAGGAGATGTAGAGATAGAACAAAACTTTTTTGTTCAGAGTGTAGCTGCTTATCATGTGATCCTAGGTCAACCATATATTACTGCGTCTAGGATGGAGACGAAAGTAATGGACGATGGATCTCATTATGCTCGTATTAGAAGTCAAGATGGTACGAGGGCGGTTCAGTTTCTTATTGTACGTACGGGTCATGAAAGGAACAGAGAGAAGCTGAGGGACAGTCCCTTAAGGACTGACAAAGAGTTCTCGGATTTTTAGTTAGCACTCCTGTAGAGCGGGAGTATGGGAGTGTTGATAGGAGAAAGAGCCTTCCGCTAGTGCCAGAAGATGAAGAAGAGATGTTTAAAGGTGGGTTTGCTAAGTTTTCTGAAACATGTATAAATAGATTTCGAGTGGTAGAAGAGATGGATAGTGTACAAAGACGATGTGTGAAGAAGCAGGAAGATCTCTTCAAAACTCAAGGAGTTTTGTTAGATCAGGAGTTCATTAACGGGGTGTATGAAGAAGAGGGCTTTGAAGATACTCTTGAGGAGGTTTTGTCGTTTATAAGCACCGATTCTTTGGTTAATGGATTTGTCGCGATCCGTTCACGTGAGTTACATGAGGAGATTACAAGATTCGTCGAGGATGGCTACAAGGTTCAGCTTCAGATGAAAGGAGATCATGAGTTGGAGTTAGAAAGGAGTAGAGCCACGAATCACCAAGAAGCGCAGGTTCATACAAAATACAAGACTGTGGCGCGTAAAGTGAAGCCGGTGGCTACTCAACTACCTGAAGACTCTAACAAGCAAGTGGAACGAGCATCGACTGAACCAGTTCTGCGAGATTCACAGAGAGTAGGACACAGGTTCACAGAAGAGACACTCAAACGACTGCAGATTGGAGGGGGTGAGTTTCTCACTGAGGAAGAGAGAAATCGTTTTCATGAGATGTTGAGAAGGCATGGAAAGGCTTTTGCTTTCAGTGCAGAAGAGATTGGATGTGCAGATACGAGTGTCGTAGCACCCATGGTGATCTTCACAGTACCACATGTGCCTTGGGACTTGAAGCCTATACCAGTGCCACGAGCTATGTTGCCAAAGCTTGTTGAATTGTTGAAAGAGAAGATACGCATGAGTATTTTAGAGCCATCTATGGGACCTTACTCGAGTCGGTGGTTTACTGTACCTAAGAAGTCAGGGGCTCTTAGGTTCATCCAAGACATGCAACATGCTAACAAGGTGACTATTCGAAACATGGGAGCATGACCCATAGTAGATGAAGTTGCAGAAGCTTTTGCTGGTCGTGCTATCTACTCGATTGGAGATTTATACTCTGGGTATGATCAGTTCCAGTTGGCAATGGAGAGCAGAGATCTCACCACCATGCGTACTCCGCTTGGGCTTGTAAGGATGTGTACATTACCGCAAGGAGCGACAAACTCTGTTGCGCATGTGCAAAATGCAATGAATAGGATTTTGAGAGAATTCATTCCGGAGAAGACCATACCTTTCATAGATGATATTCCTATGAAAGGGTGTGCGGTCGAAGACAAAGATGAGAAGCTGACTGAGGATGGATGTCGAAGGTTTGTGGTTGATCATATTCACGATGTGGAGATGATCTTAACAAGGCTTGAGGAGGTAAATCTCACTCTTTCAGCAGAGAAGTCGAGCTTTGGAGTACCAGAGATTGTTGTTGTTGGTCATCTTTGTGGAGCTTTTGGCCGACGTCCGAACCCATCAAAGGTTGACGCCATAGGGAGGATGAAAGATTGTGTCAACACCACAGAGGTTAGAAGATTCTTGGGAGCTTGTTTGTTTTATCGAGTGTGGATTCCTCATTTTGGTCACATGTCTGAACCGTTGTATGAGTTGCTGAGGAAGCGAATAAGGTTCACTTGGGGTGAGGAGCAGAGGGTCGCTATGGTGCGACTAAAAGAAGCATTGAAATCACCACCAGTTCTACGACAGTTGAGCTATGATTGTGGTAGACCCATAGTCGTTACTGTTGATACTAGTCCTATCGCTATAGGTTGGGCAATAGGGCAGGATGATGGTGAGGAAAAGAGGTTTGCAACAAGATTTGGTGCTCGCATACTTACAGATCGACAAAGGAGATACCCTCAAGTCAAACGAGAGCTCTGAGGCGTTGTAACTGCAATGAAAGCTGAGAAGGGGTATCTCGTTGGAGCACATGTATTACTTGAAACTGATTGCTTACCTTTGTTGGGAATGATAGCAAATTGCACAACACCTGATATTGCTATGTTACGTTGGATAGCTTACATTAGGTCGTTGAATCCAGAGTTGAGACACATAGCAGGGAAGATGAACTCGATGGCAGACATGTTGTCTAGAGCTAGGTACTCTCAAGAAGAAGATATGGAAGCGGAAGGTATGGATGAAGATGATGCAGAGGAGGGGCAAGTTCTACAACTATCGAGCGAGGACCGGAGTCGCTTGGATGGTGTTCTTCCTTTCAAGGAAGAACTCTACTGTGGGAGGCTCAAGGAAATCGGACGCTATCTAAGCACTCTTCAGAAGTATGAAGAATGACAGAGAAAGTCTTCAAGGAGATACGACATCAGGCCTATGGCTATCTATTACGAGATGGATATCTGTGGAAGAGGCCAAAGAGGAGAGATGGAGTACCCTTGAGAGTAGTGGACGATGCAGAGACCAAGAAACAAGTACTCGAACAATTCCATGATACCTTATGGACAGGACATCGAGGTACATGGGCAACCTTTACCAAGATCAAGGAGAGGTATTGGTGGAAAGGATTGTATCGAGATGTAGAGAAGTTTGTTGGGTCATGCATTGAATGTCAATTCCATCCAAGATTCAGTATAGGGATGGATTGAGACCCACATATCCTTTGTCCATTCATTTCCAATGGGTTTTGGATTTGGTTGCCATGCCACCAGGAATTTGGGGCATGCGTCATTTAGTTTTGGCTCGGGAAGAGCTATCTAACTTTGTAGAAGGGAGGGCTCTACGCACCAAAGCTACTGAGCTTGTCTGTCGATTCATATTAGAAGATATCGTTTCTAGATATGGAAGTGTGGGAAGAATCCGTGCAGATAGAGGAGAGTTGAATGCAGATGAAGCACGTGAGTTCTTCAACAGATATGGAATACGATTGAAGTTGACCACTTCAATGAACCCGGAAGCGAATGGCAAAAGTGAACGAGGGCATCCACCAATCATCCAAGCATTGGTGAAAGCGTGCAAGGGACGTCATGGGGATTGGCCTAGACTTCTTCCTTTTGCGTTGTGGGCTGATAGAACTACTCATAGTACTGTCACTGGTTACATGCCTACAGAATTGATGACAGGTCAAAAACCTATCATGCCAGCGGAAGGAGACGTTCCTACTTGGGTATGTCTACCTTGGGAGGATGGTTTTGATAGGGAGGGACTATTGGCACTACGAATTCAGCAGCTTGAGCGACGTGAGGAGGACCTTGAAGAAGCATTGGTCAAACTCAAGGAGGCGAGGTTGAAGAACAAGGAGCGGTTCGACAAGACACATCGACTGCGGAAGAAGCCGATCCGAGAAGGTGACTGGGTCATAGTATATGACAACAGTTTGGATAACCAACACAGCACTATCAAGAAGTTTGCGCGACGTTGGTTTGGTCCTTATGTTGTTGTTGTCGTTCACGACAACGCCACATATGGTTTGCGAGAATTGGATGATACACTCTTGAAGTTACCCATTGCTGGTAAAAGGGTCAAGGTTTTCCGAAGACGTGAAGGATTTCTTGATTTCGATGAACTTCTCGAGTCTGATTCTCATCTTTCCAGACCTTATGCGAGAGAAGATGATGATGAACCAGACAATTCAGAGCATGATGAGGGATACGATGATGACTATGGATAACAAGTTGGCACATACCGGAGGATGTGCAGGTTTGGAGGGGGTGAATGTCCTGTTGTGGGACCATTTAATATGTAAATTACCCGTATAAGTACGTTTTGCACACAGTTGTAGTAGTTGTGGTATAATGGGATCTAAAATATTGCTCTTATGAGCTTAGAATGCTCTATTATCTGCTGGGGGTCTCCATGAGGCAGAAAAGGACAAGGTTGAGTCCTTTAACTTCCCATTGGTCCACCTAAAAGTGAAGATAACTTGTCCATCTACCTAAGTGTGCGCTCTGGGAGGTTCGGGGCACTTTGACGAGGGATTTTGGAGATCAGAGGGCATGGGCGGAGAGCTCTCGACGGGAGGAGCAATCTGACCACAAATTTCACTCGATTTGGAGGTCCAGGGCATACGTTATGACGATTTGAAGTTCATAGAGTGATGAGAGTACAAGAGTTTCTCTTCCGATTGTAAGATTAAGGGGTTTGAGTGCTTGAGCCGTCAGATTGAGACCAGATTTCATGAGCTTGTAGTCTGTCAGCTGCTGAAGCTCTGACCACACATTTCACCACCGGATGTTCTGCGGATTGAGCGCAATGGCGATTTGAAGGCGACGGGGTGCAGAAAGCTGTCAATCTGAAGCAGCGAGTTTGCAGATTTATGGAAGACGATCAGAACGGTCAAATCGGCTCAAATTTCCTGTGTAGTGAGTTTACCTTCTGAATTGATAGCACAGGAAGTTGGAGTGGAAGTGGACGGTTCATTTAGTCGAAGAAGCTTCTGTCCTGAATCTGAGATTGGAAGTGCGTGTTAGTTTCTGTGGATTTGTGTTAATTGTGGGAGGAGATCTAGCCGTCAGATCTTCCTGAAATTTGACCTGCAAGTAGAGATTTTAGTATCCTACCTACGTGGCAAGTTTGAGAGGAGACTGAGCTGTAGATCTGTACCTATCATGTGTGAAAGTTCGCTGGTTTTTCTGCCGAGTTGTATCGGCAACGATATCTACTCTAGGTCTCGAGTTGTTAGCGGCAGCTGGCTGAAAAGTATCCAGTGCGACATTTATATTGCTTTGGGGAGTATTCTAGGCGTAGATATGACTTTAGCGACCTACGTTGTATCCACGTCATGTGGTTGTTAGGTTCGCACTCAACGTGGCAAAGTGCGATCCTTGACCTGTAGAGTCGACTACCTGTCTAGCCTAGTCTCCGGTTTTTGGGACACGTTACGGTGCATGCATTAGAACCTTTCACCCAGAAGACCCACACGTGGATGAGTATGACGGCACCAAACATGCGATGTGCATGTGTGCCACCTCATCGGTCCGTGAGGCTTGGGTTGCTTGGTTAGGGAGCTTGCACCTATCCTTGTTTTGTGTTCGAAACTTTTAAGCAAAGGGGAGTGACCTGTGTGGGGGCATTCGACCTGGGGAAAAATCCAAGAGATTGTTCGTGGAGAGATCGTGGTGATCCTATGAGATTGAATCAGAGTTTTATGGATCGATATACCTTTGTAGTTGGAGTGCACAAGTTGTGAGAGATGGACGAAGGACTCTACTTACCGCCCAGATTCCCTTTTCGAAACCCTTTCTCGATTAAACTGATGTATATGGAACGAGTTCACTTTCAACAGTTTCTGATAGGATCATTCGGGCATAACTTTACCGCGCAAGTCATGCTCTCGCCTGTCCCTGTGATCTTACTTGTTGTCACTTACGGCCAAGAATGGGATCTCACCCAGTGAGATCCCATTTTTATCCTCATCTAACGAAGGATGGATCTAAATCAGCTCCCTCCTGTAAACTTTAACACCAAGTGCGAGATAAGACACATCTGTCGACCCAAAGCCATGTACGAAGCCTTAGTAGTGAGAAACTTCGGAGAGGAATACTACCGAGAGCTCATGTCATCACATATCCCGTTTGTCGTGCCCATGATCATCCAACATTTTCGTGTAGTTATCTTGAACCTTTACTGAGAGAAAGAAAGTGCTTAGTTATCGAGGAAGTTAGAGAGAAATCTACGAGATACTAGTCGCTCTGCTGTGCATCGATCGCTAACCACAGCCAGAAGGTACGCCCTTGCTCAAAGGAAAGGCTCTCGCTACGACAGCGTGTCCACATCCTGAAAGTTGGACACCGTTCTGGCTTTAGGAGTTGCATGCGACGCTGCCAGAATGAACTCCTTCACATCCAGCAAGTCAGAGTCAGGTTGTTCGACAGTAAAGTATCGGGCGCGAGTTTGTGCGAAGAAGACATTATCAATATCTGCAATAGTCACGGTTTTGGGCCGAACAATTATCTTCCACAAGGAATCACTACGTGCCTTCTAAATATCACACGTCATCAGTCACCGACAGGAAGGAGTGTACTTACCAGACCTTATCATGGACCTCAAGCACGTCCTTAGAGTAATACCCAGTGGATGCCTGCTGTGGAATTTGTTGAACTGCAAGGCCTTCTGAAGGATGTTGGTGTAATTGAGTTCGACTCTATTCTTCGTATCTGTGGCACCTAAGAGAGAAAACAGTTCCTCACCGTCTTTCAACATACTGTTAGTGATGTTCTTCATGCTGCACTGATGGTGCGCCTCAGCCTTGTCTTTCACACAGTAGCCAACCATACCCACGAAGATATAGAGGCCTCTGTTTGTTAGCTGTTTCACACAAACTTCCCCTCCGAGCGGTCTATCGGTTCCCCTCCAGCCAAGAACAGTGAGAATGTGTTGCTTCACCTGGAGAGTGCTAGTTGCCTGAAGCGAAAGCACCCCCTGGACATGCAAGTGTAGAAGACTACCTCCTCTCTCAATGGAAAAGAGCCCACCGTTGCACTCATCACGGAGAAAAGAACATAAAACAGGCCAAGATTTCTCCATGTCAAGGTCCGCACCCGTACAGTTAACTGTAAGTGAGATTTCAAGCTGCTTGGGCATTGGTACTCGATGCGTCCCTGCTGCTAGAGGCGGAACAGGGACGCGGTTTGCCCTCGCTGCCCTTCTCATCAGCATGCTTCAGAAACGGATGGTGCTTGCAAGCAAACTTGAACAGTTTCGGATCTACGTCTTCACAGATGCAATGAACACACTTGAGACAGAAGACCGCAACCATTGTGGACTTCAGAAGATGCGGATCGATGAGAAACTGAAAGAACTTTGAGTAAGAGAAGAAACTGGATCTGCAGTCGCGTAAGGTTATCCAAGCTCCTTCGGAGTTGATATAGTGGAAGGGTCCAACGATGGCTTGGAGGCAAGTGGCTGATATACAAAACGACTTGGCAATCAGCACATAATCGAGCTCATCGAGGCGGAACGCGCACAAAATGAAAATCTAGATATATGTAAGATCTGTTCCTATAAAGATGAAGATCAGAGAATGACAATAGCGTACCAGAATACAGAGGATAAGGAGGTAAAGTAGCCGGTCTTCAAAAGTGATCTACAGTACACGCTGAAAGTACATCAGAACGGTGAGAGTAAACAGTCTCAAAGCAGCGAAACGAGAAATCGATATCGCCAACAGGTTGAGGTGGAGGGATAGCGGGAACAAAGACAAGAAGATCATCATCGACGAGAATTTCATCATCCGCAGAAGAAACTGAGCCAACGTCCTCAGATTTGGCAGAACCTTGCTGCGACATGACCGAAACGAGCAATGCAAGCGAAAGAAAGAAACTTCCATGGAGTGATCACCGCAATTTGTCCGTGGAAAACGATCGGCACGGCACACAGCTCCATGACAGAGTTCCATGCGTGAGTCTAGGTAGCCTACAACGTTGTCGCGGAGTGGCAATATCGGTCGTCCCATCCCGACCGTCCACAGGAACGAAGGAAACATGCAATAGCTCGCTATCGCCTCGGAAGCAAGAAATAATGAAGCGAAACAATGAAAGGAAAGACAGATACAAGAAGAAAGAACGAAGCGATGGCGGAGAGCGAGCAACGAAGCAGGAGCGAAAGCAAACGATCGTCACAACGAGCGCCCAATCGTGAAAATGAGAAGCCACACCGCACATCACGAAGAAAGAACTCCACATGAAGACGAAGACGCGAAGAAAAAACTTCACGACAGCGGCGGTAACTTTGTCCGCGAGAATGGCGATATTAATAACACTCGCACGGCAACGGCCAAAATTTGAAAATAGCGCGACGATACCGCTAAATCCGCGTCAGCCAATGTCCGCCGCGGATTTATCATGGTCGTTTCCTGGCCCCCGCGTCCCTTGTACAAAGCCGTGGGGCAAGATATTCACTCGTCATATAAAGCATGCATGCAAGATATTCACTCGTCATATAAAGCATGCATAGTCACCCAAGCTTGGTTCGATCGTTGTATTGAACTGTTTTCTTTTTTTATTTAAATTATTTTCCAGTCTTGACGAATCGTTTGTTCTCCTTGCTGTGCTTAAGAGAGAAATAAATTACCAAGACACCCTTTAACTCTTCAGTATTCATTTCAAGTGTTAGAAATCTTTTAGGATAACCACTTATTCTCCGTAGACCCTCTGACTGTTTACTGTTCATCTCTTGGTTTCAATTATCTTCAAATATATTTTCTTTAGACAGCCAGGATTTATTTTGTTTCACAGCAGGATTCGAGCTCACGTTCATAGAACCCCCAGTCCCAGTCTATACCAAGACGCTACCCTGTTCTATAGATAGATTTGTATTCACAAAACTTCTTAGTACATGGAGGTCCGAAGTAGTACTTCCTTAGATAGTACTTTTCTAATTTTAGACGCGATGTTCACGGAGACATGAGGGAAACAATGTTCACGGAAAAATTTCATACTGAAAAAATAATTACGGCTACAAATCAAATAACCACGGCTACTTTTTCCAAGACACGATAAAACCCTACGGCTACAAATCACGTATCTAGATTTTAGTCCCGTGGATCCCGCTTGTCCTTATCTCGTCTTTTCCCGGAAGTGCATATTGCATGCATATATTCACTGGTGTGGGATTGTGTAGTTCGCAGCATGACTTGGAGTTACTATCCTAGGGGGGCAAGACATTCCTGGGAGAAGTGTAGTCAGAACATGTATAGAAGATGTATTAACTGGTATATGGATTCATTTGAAAGAGGTGTATTCTAAAGAGAAGAAAAATAGGATAAGATAATTCTTTCGCTAAGAAAGTAGTTATCTGTTCGTTCCTTTTTAAAAATTGTTGGTTAGGTACTACACACAGAATTGGTTCTTTTAAGAATTCATGTCATGCCCATCTTTATATGCTCAAGTCAGCTTCAGAAATACGCGGAAAGGGTACCCTTCCGAGCTGAAATAACCTCGATTTTGTAAATTTATAGCTTCCTTGCTTTTTGGATGAAAATAATTTTCTGGTCCGAAAGTAGTTCTTATTACTGGGAAAAAATGACATCGAGAGAACTTGTTTCAGGTACCAATAGGCTCATAATAGACATTTAGCATCCAGGAATTCCAAAAAACAAATATAGTTTATTCGTTTATCCGGTGAAGAAAATTCTTGGTTGATAATTGTTGTTGTCTACTTGTGTAATAAATATTTATTCCTTAAAGAATGAGCATAGAAAGTAGTAGACACTCTTGCATATAAAATGTGTTATTTTCTGTTGGAATCATCTTAGGGTTTTACATTATATTCCTGCTTATTTTATTAAGTGCTTTCACTTTCTGATTTCGAGAGGATATTTTTCCAAAAAATATTTAAGATTAAAGTAATCTTTTGATAATTTCAATCTAAAGCTATTATTTTAGTTCATCTCCAATCCAACTTTACACTCGAGGGCTCATGCTTTTCGTCCTCCATATCATGTAGATCGAAATGCAATCGCAACTGAAATGCTCGCGGTAGCTGGGCCTCCATGCAGGAAGAACGAGATGAAATCGTAATGTCAAATGCGTGCGGGGACACCAGCTGGAAATAAATGTCGACACCTGTTAGCACTTTAGTTTATTATCAAAAATTTTCTAGCAGAAAGGTCTGGTAATAACTAAATCTTCCTTGCATATTTCAATTCACCAGGTCATTTGAAGGAGAATTGAATAATATGCATACAACCACCTGATGGGATCGAGGGAAGGATCAAGACTAGCGACAAAGAAGGAGATAAATCCATTGTATTCGTTGCAACTATTGGTTATTGACTAGTTTTTTTAGTCAATATCGTGATGTTTGAAATCACCGTCGAAGATGATTTTTAAATTTCTTTTTATTTTCTGTAAAGGTGATAGAAATTTTATTGCACTTGGTAGATGGGTATAGGATCTGACGATACGATCGAATGATTGATGATAGACATATTATGAATCTTTATCTCGAAAGCATACAAAAGATCGAAGACATGGACAAGCTTAGGAATCCAACCAATATTAGTAAGACAGCATGGATTTCATTACCTTGAGAGCAGAGACGCACACATATCTAACGTGGGGCAAGCACCACAACAGTACTCAAGGTGTACAGATGATCAAGTATTTTTGCTGACGAAAAATCAGTATTAAAAATCTCATGAACTCGATCGACCAGAGTAGAACAACGTATCCAACTCCCAAGCATAGGACCTGGACGTCTGAACCCCCCTGGAAGGAGGACTGAAGTCAAACCGTGATCAAAATGTTGCATTGGTACCCGTTGAGCTATTGCTCGGGGTTGTATTGACTGGTTTTTAGTGATTATAAATGAACCTGAGTATTACAAATGCAAGATCTCACTGCCTGGCAAGTCGAGGTCTGGGGTTCAAGTTCGGCCGGTGACTGAGGTTGAGATCTAGTGTTGAGGGTGAACCCTGACTTCTTGGTTGTCATGGGCAACTCGAGTACTTGCGAGCGGGGTATTATAGAGGTTGGTTTAATCTGTGTAAGAGCAAAAGCTCCACGGTATAATAATTTCTGGTTTTCATGGACACTTCGGATACTCACGAGCGGGTACTGTGAGGGTGATATAACCGGTGTAAGAGCAAAAACTCACGGGGTATTGTGGAGGTGGAATAAATTCTGGTTCTCATAGGCAACCCGAGTATTCGCTTACATGGACAACCTGAGTACTTGTGAGTGAGATAATACGAGGGTGGGTGTAACCTATGTAAGAGCAAAAGCTCCATGAGATATTACGTGGTGGAATAATTTCTGGTTCTTATGGACAACCCGAGTACTCACAAGCGGAATAGTGCGAGGGTGGTCTAACTTGTGTAATAGCAAAAGCTCTAAGGGTATTGTGGAGGTGGAATAACTTCTGATTCTCATAAGTAACCCATGTACTCACAAGCGAAGTACTGCAAAGATGATATAACTTGCATACGAGCAAAAGTTCCAGGGTGAAAACAGTTCAATAAATCATAGTTGAAATAAGCTTTCAGTCATAGTTGGAGGTTTGTTTCAACTATGATATATCTGAGCACTACCCTGTCTCTTACCCAGCAACGATGAGCGGAGCTTGTTCCTAATGAGGAATCTGGTATTCCAAAAAGCTAAAACAGATCTGAAAAATCTTAATAAAAAATTAAAAAATCTAAATATATATTCAATTTAGAAAAAAATATAACTTTTATTTTTATTCTATTTAGATACAAATAATTCAATAAACAATTTCTGGTTCTCATGGGCGAACCCAGTACTCGAGAGCAAAAGCTACTAGAAGTACTAGAAGGTGGTGTAATCTGTGGTAAGAGCAAAAGCTCCACGGTGGAACAGTTCAATAAACAAATAAAAATTAAATAGACCAAATGTAAAATTAATATGGAAATATAATATAAGTTATATCTTCGTTATATTATAAATACTAAATAATATTGAACTTCGGGTTTGGAGGGAAGATGAATAGGTATTAGTGTGATCACGCCACTTGCACGTGGATACTATGTGTGAGTTTGTTCAAATAATATCGTCCATATTCATCATGACTTGTTTTCAGTGTGAGTATGATCATGTAAAACATGATATAGTAGTTAATTTTGTGTTAGCATAGAATAGCATCAATTATAAGCTACATAATTATTATGTAGCTTATAATTGATGGATAAGCTACATTATTCATCAATCGACATAGTACACAGAATCACATGATAGCAACTTTCTCGTACAATATATAGTGTGTGCAACATAATATAATAACACGGACTTTTGTTGAATTATCACATCAGTTGTTTACTCTTGCGCTTTGTATTTGCATCCCTTATAAGGTTTAAGGTTATTAAAGCATGCGATAATTTCTCTGGCATGTGGAAAAGGACATCATCCGCTCGTTGCACATTAGCAACAAAGGAACTTGTTAAAATAATCACTGTAAAAGTTTAATTAAAATTTTATTTTGAATGAATTGATAAGTTTATAGTTTATGGATTTATTTATTTAAATAATAGTTTCTGAGATAACTAGTATATATATTAACTTAAAAATTCATAAACTGAATAACCTATGCAGTTTATATCGTTGCAGTTTATAATTGTCTACAAACTGGACCACCCTCTAATATATGTTTGTTACTTATGATGTTTATTTGCCCTCATTCTAAATCTACACCGGTCGCTAGACCTCCCAGTCATCTAGTTTGTCTAATATTCATCCTCTTCCAAGTTAGGAAGAGGGGAAATATGCAAACTATTTAATTTATATCCTAACCCTTCCTGTTGGAAAGGATAGACCATAAATTAAAAGTACTGAGGTAACATCTCACATCTGCTAAGGAATCACCATAGTGTATCACATCACATGACATTTACTTGGCAAGATCAGCTTTATTACATCATGAGAATCGCCGTGCACACACCGCTTATGGGTCATTTAGGATGCAAGATTCCATGTGTGGTTCACTAAAACACCTATATTTTAGTTCAATACTAAGTATTTGAAGTAATGGTTAACACTAATTAGTCAACTATCTCCTTCCCAAAGAAGTTACTCCCCGTTCACTTTCAGACAATTTTGAATTCTTGGTAAGTTGAAAAATTTTGAGCTACCGGTCCATGCAACAAACTAGCAGAACCAGAACCGTTAGGCTCAGTCTCGAAACTTTTTTTTAAAAGAATGAGTTTGGGATAACAGAAACTTCTCCAACTTTACAAAAAATCACAATCTATCCAATCTGCAGATTGAATTTTTATTACTTGCTATTCGCGTTTAATTTTTTCCGTCCCCTTCGCAAAATCACGATTTGGATGCATATTTAGTTCTATAGTGACCTAGCACCTCTTGTGAGTCTTGGACCCACGACACTCCGGAGAGTGCTATTCATGAGTGTTAGAGGCAGGAGAATGCCTCAGTGCTAAGCCTCCTCCATTAGCATTAATGGAGTTATCTCAAACATGAAAAAATAAGTGTGAGTGACGCTGTTCGCTAAGTATGTCCACTTGGACATTGAGCGTACTTTGGATTAAATCCTAAATCAATTGACTAGATTCTAGATCTCTAAGATAGCGCCCAAGGGTTCCTTTGATTACACTAAAACATCAATTTATAGCGATCAAGGATCCTATGACTAAAAATAATTATGAGGATTCAAATTCCAGACTTGTTTTGCCTAGATTCGGTCTGTCACCACTACGCTAACACCACTCGTTTACCAACTTGTTGTCCAAAACATTCATATCTGTCTCTCTGCATCTCTACTCTCTCACATGCTTGCTCGACTTCATTCGCTTCAATCTTCTCAATTATGCTTAAATCTCAAGTGCGGATAAATATAAATATAAATAAAACATATTCTTTGTCTTCCTCGTGTACTTTAGGTTCGAGAGAAGATACTGTTTTCCTTCTAAAACTTCACTTTTTATATTCTCAAAAATATCTACTTATTAGTTGTTAAATGGAGTCACATAGTGTAAAGTTCTCAAAGAGATTTATTTAAATCTTTACATAATATATCTAGATCAAGTTGTCGTAGGTAAATACTATGAGAAAAATATTTTGAATATAATGATAAAATTCATTGTTTGCATCTAGCCCACTTGTAAAATGAAGTTCTCTTAGTTATCAAGCATATTTATAGAGGTACCTGGAGAAAACTTGCACGTACTGTGATTGACGTAAGGGGGCTACTTAAGGGGTTAGCTTGTTCCTGCGATCTGTCGATGGACGATTTGGAGAATTGAGAAGTCCAATGCATGCACACAAGGTGTCATTGGGTTCAGATCTGTGCAAGCTACGCGTTGGTTAAGACGGTTCGTGAAGAGACCGATCGTAGAGTGTGTTCTGGGAGAAATTGAGACGTAGGGAGAGGATTTGGAGAGCTTCAGTGACTTGTGAAGGAGAGTCGGACCGTTCAGACCGTTCCGGAATCATTGGGTTCAGATATGTGCAAGCTATGCGTTGGTTTTGACGGTTCATGAAGAGATCGATCGTAGAGTGTGTTCTGGGAGAAATTGAGACGCAGAGAAAGGATTTGGAGAGCTTCAGTGATCTGTGAAGGAGAGTCGGACCGTTCAGGCCGTTCCGGAGTCCAAACTTGCTGTTCTTGGATCCATCGGGATCAGAAAAACGAGTTCTTCAGGAAATTGAAGACGATACAAAGTTTCATCAAGCGGTTTGGGAGTTCTGAGTGAAATTGACTTGCAGGGAAGCGCTTACGTCAGATTTTTGTCCTCTTGCGACTTGAGATTAGTTTGTTCTTCGCGATCCAAGCTCTTCATTCTTTGTGCCTACGCGATTAAAGAGTCTTCATCTACGCATAAGAGAAGACCATGTGTGGATTGGATTGTTGGTTTGGTTGTGGTGAGCAATTTTGAGCCGCAGGGAGTCGATTTACGTCAGTATTTTACAACCTATGATCAAATTTCTTGCGCGGTTTTGCAAAGGGAACTCCAAACGACTTGTTTGGATTCTCGTTGGGTTCAAGGTAGCTAGATCTACCTATCAGAGAAGACGGAGATCAGATCAGGCGATCCGTTTGAGCGGTGTGTGCGGTTTTAAGCCGCAGGGAGGAGTTTTGGAAGGTTCGATCACCTACGATAAAAAATCGGAGATATCTCGGCCGTTGGGAGTCGGATCTGAAGGTTTTCTGGGCCAACGGAGTCAGGGAAGAAGACCCTATTGACATCTGAAGATCGTTTGACGAAAGAAGAAAGTTCTCAAATAGATCTTTTTTGGTTTCTTCGCTACAGGTTTTGTCCTTTTGAGTTCGTTAGAGTTCTGGTTGGTTATGTACAGCTTGTGGTAGCTAGCTTTAGCTAAGACCTTGTACATGGATGCTGTTTGGACTTGGGTTTGAATCGTGTGATGCTGTGCAGCTCTTTTTGTTAGCAAAGAGAAGTTTCTCTTGCTTTGAGATACGCATCGATAATTTTAGTTCTGGGTTGGGATTCAGGGACTCGTTTTAGGAGGTTCTGAAGCAGATTATAGACCGCTCTGGTCTATTTCTTAGTTTTGTGTTCTTAGGGAGAAAGAACCGGTAGTGTATGTACATTAAGAGTTGGTATATATTGCGAGTCTCGTTTTCGTGCTTGTGTTTCTTTTTCTTGTTCTCTGTTCTGTAACGACCTATGTTACACATAGGAAGTTTGTCTATTAGTAAGGTGTTTAGTTATAACTAAGTGTTGAGAATGTTTATTGGCTGCCAAAGTACTTTAAGGATGTATCAAGTTAGTCATGACTAGCTAAAAGTTAGTTATGGTTAAACTTAGCTGTACTTTTGGCAGAATTCAGATATTTGCTAAAGAGTGAGCACTACTATCTTGTCATCTTGTCTAAAAGGTAGAAAGGAGGTGGAAAGTATCCCTTATCTCCTTTTTGACTTGATATTAGTGGTTGGATTAAAGTTGTGGACTTTGTGGGCATTAAAAACAAGAAGAGATTCCACATGTTTCCTTTTTAGTGGGTCCTAGTGTAGAGGGCGGGTGGAAATTCGAGATTCCTTGAGAATATTCCAGAATCCTTCTAGAAGTTGTTGACT
This sequence comes from Asterella californica, assembly GCA_036924285.1. NCBI lineage: Eukaryota > Viridiplantae > Streptophyta > Marchantiopsida > Marchantiales > Aytoniaceae > Asterella > Asterella californica. The sequence goes on along the minus strand of JAYKYS010000006.1, from coordinate 19,714,831 downwards.
TTGAAGGAATAAGCCCATGTGAAAAGGTAAAAAGCCCATGTGATCAATGCTTTTACCTTAAGTAATATCTTAGTAAAACCCGGTAAAAGTAGTTACGGCTGAGTTACCGGGGGTACCAAAGTAAAAACCTAGAATGTATAAATAGAGGAGTAGAGAAGAGCTCCTCATCCTTGTTTTCACATTGTCGTAATGACAACTTGAGTAATATAGAAAGTGTGGGATATTTTTAGCATGTGAGAACTTGAGAGACGTCGTTAGAATGGAGAATTTTAGTTGATGTGTTTAAGGAGATTTTTAGTTGATAAGTTTGTGGGTGTATGAATGAGTGAACTCAGCATTTTCCCTTCAAGTTCATGGTGTGCTTCCATCAAAGTCATCAGAGGTGACCCCTGAGTGAGAGACAAGCCCGACATGTTGCAGATTCGTGGATGACGATCGTGGAGGTTGAGAGATCGGGGGGTAGTTGATCGATAGGACCGCTGAGGGTTTACAGTTCAGCACACTACATCTCCACAGCCAGGAACCTCGCATTTTCCTAGACATCCTTCACGCAAAATCCGACACGATACGATGATAAACTCGACGTGAAGGTCTAGGATGGAGATTTCTTCTGTGTTTGAACCTTGAAGAAGAGATTGACAGTCATGAGTGGAGACGAGAACGTTGACGGGAACGTTGCTAGTGGTTCGGGTGGATTGCCAAAGGTGGAGTTGGATCCGGCGACTGCATCGATGTTTCAAGCTTTCATGATGTTCTTGCGGCAGCAACAGTCCGATAAGCGGAAGAAAGTTTTGGCAACCAAGGCGCTTCAAGCGATGGTTAGCAAGATTGACCAGTTCGATGGGAGAGATGTTTCAAGATATTTGAAGCATTACGTGAAGGAGATGGAGCTGAACCGGGTATTAGAAGATGAGATGATTGAGACGTTTGAGTTGGCAGCAGCTCTAGAGATTAAAGATCCTGTTAAAATGCTAACGAAGCATTTTAAAAAGGATTGGGAGACGTTTGCTCGTGCTTTGATGGATGAGTACTTCTTGGAGGACTCTGATCAGGTCACCAAGAAGTCATTTTTTGGAGTGGGTTGAGCAACCGAGGAAAGGTTTACAAGTTATAGAGTTACTCAAGGAGTTCGAGAAGCAATTTTCACGACTGACTAGGATGGAGAAGTTGACACTGCAGTCCAACAAGACAGAGTTATTCTTCGGGCTGCAGATGAGAAGCTGCAAAAGAAGTTGGAGGTACTTCTGGAGGATCAGGAGGAAGACGATGGCTTGAAAAGTAGTTGGAAGAAGGTTGAAGAAGCTGTTGGTCTACTTACCAAGAGGGAGCGAAGACGAGAGAAGGTTCTTGTTAGGAGACTGTCACCAACACCGACTATTGTAACACATGTTCCTGTAGTCCGACCAATGGTTCTTATTGCTAGACAAGTAGTACCAGTTGCTCCAGCTATTCTAGTTGTCCAAGCACATGTAGTATCTCTGAAGAAGCATGATTCAAGCCTTGAGGAGATCATGCGTGGAATGCGAGACATGCAGATCAAGCTCACAAGATTGGAGGAGCAGGGGTCTACAAGCGGAGCAAAATCTGTTGGGAAGCAAGGTTGGATCCAACGGTGTATCTGGTGTGATGGTACTGATCATCCACGCAGAGATTGCAAGGAGTTCACTGATATCTTGCAACAAGGGGTGATCTTCTGGAAGGATGGGAAGGTAGCGCTCTGAGATACAGGTGCACTTCTTCAGACCAACTTTGGTAGAGGAGGGATGAAGAAGTTGGTTGAGGATCACTTATCAGCGCAAGCGGTTGCGATTGTGGAGGCTGGAACTTATGGCACAAGGGTTGAGGATCAAACTAAGAGAAGTTTCAACGAGCATGTTGAGCCGAGTGGATTGTGGTCATCTGTCATCTCCATGAAACAGAAAGAAAGATGACACGTGAGACATTATTGAGGACAGCTGCTACGATCAGAAAGGATACTGGATGAGAAGATCCGATAGAAGCTCTATCGGTGCATGCTTACATCGTCAAGAACCAACACGAACCGTTGTTGAAAGAGAAGAGAAGGTGAGATTCAGAGGATGCACGAGAAGGAACTTCTTCCAAGAGACAGACTCGAGGAGAGAAGGTTCGTCAAGAGCTCAAGATCTATCGATGGATGATGCTCCTTCTCCATAAAAAAAAAGAGCAAAGGAGTTTCAAAAGGAAAAAGATAAACCGACTGCATACAAACTACAATCGGATATCGAGGCTTCAACAGACTTGAAAGGAGTCTTGGAAGACCGCATTCTAAATGCGAAGGTGGAGTTTTCTTTGAGAGAAGTTTTGGACATTACTAAGCACGAGTTTCATGATGTCATCATCGACATCATCAAACAGAAGCGGCAGATTACGTTTGAGACTGGTTTATCACATGCCTTGGATACTAGGATGTCTGTGGATGAGGAGAGAGAGCTTGCAAAGTGTAGTGTTTATTCTTCAGAGGAAGAAAGAGATCAAAGGCGCAGGGTACGTTTTGAGGATGAAGAGGAGGATGAGAAACAAGCTCAAGTCATTACAGTCACAGTCACTGGGCTTGAGCTATGACGGAAACGTTGGTGAAGATCGGAGACTTGGATGATCCGGTGGTTACTCTGATCGATCATGGATTAGAAATCAACATCATGTCAAAGGAGCTATACAAGAAAAAGAAGTGACCGATCGACACAGAGCATAGGTGGGTCATAAGAACAACCAACAACACAAGAAGAGATCTGCATGGAGCATGTCCAAATGTTAGAGTGCGCATAAGTGATGTTGCTATCAAGCAAAACTTCTTTGTTCAAGAAGCAACATCATACCCGCTCTTGGTCAACCTTTCATCACAGCGACTCGGATGAAGACAAAGGTACTAGACGACGGATCTGCTTATGCTAGGATCCAAAGTCAAGATGAGACGAGAGCGATACAATTCTTGACTATACCGTCCAATCACGAACGCAATCGAGATCGTCTGAGAGAGAAACCGCTTCCAAGGGTGAGTGAAGAGTTTTGAAGGATTTTCGTTGAGTACCACTATAGAGCGGGATTGTGATGGTGCGCAAGAGAAGGCACTCTCGCTTGAAGGAGAAAGTGTCTTTTGTACATGGTTTGTTGGGTTTTTAGAGTGTGTGATTGCTATTTACAAGAAGGTAGAAGAGCTGAGAAGAAAAGAACAAAAACATTTGTGTGATGTTGAGTTGATGTTGAAAGAGCTGGGTGAGCTAGAAGGGGATGAATGGATTTCTGGTGTTTATGAAGAGGATGGGTTGGAGGATCCTTTGGGAGAGATCATGTCTATTAGATGAGAGGATATGGATAAGATTGTGCAGATTCATTCAAGGGAGGTCTATTCGATGATCGAATCATTCTGTGCACTTGAGGTTCGAGTTGAGACGAAGTACAAGATAGTGGATAAGAAGATAAAACCAGTTGCTGGTCCTTTGCCGGATGATACTAACCAATAGATGGATCGAGCTTCAAGAGAGAAGAGTTTGAAAGATCTTGCAATGATAAGACATAAGTTCACCCATGAGATGAAGATTGGATCTAATGGGTCTCTTCTACCAGAAGAGAGGATGTGCTTCAAGGAGATGCTTTCACGACATGGGAAAGCATTTGCCTTTGAGCCACATGAGATTCGGTGTGTAGACCCATACGTTGTTATCCCGATGGTTATCTTCGTAGTACCGCATATACCATGGAATCTGAGATCAATTTCAATACCACGGGCTCACTTGTCTAAACTAGTGGAGTTGCTGAAGGAGAAGATGCGAATGAAGATCTTGGAGCCGTCGTTTGCACCGTATTCAAGCAGATGGTTTACAGTGTCTAAGAAGAACGGATCACTGCGGTTCATCCAAGACATGCAACCGGTGAACGCAATAACAATCAGAAATGTTGGGGTGGGACCGATTGTGGATGAGTTTGCTGAAGCGTTTGCAGGGAGAACAATTTACTCAATGAGAGATCTTTACTTAGGATATGACCAGTTTCAACTAGCTGAGGAGAGTAGAAGCTTCACGACAATGAGGACACCTTTGGGGTTGGCTAGCATTTGAGGTTAGAGAAGTTTTGATCGTTAGTCATTTGTGTGGAACGTTTGGTCGGAAGCCAGATCCGAACAAAGTGGATGTGATTGGGAGGATGAAGGAGGTTTGCAACTCGTTAACAGAAGTAAGAAGATTTTTGGGTGCTTGTGTATTCTATCACATTTGGATTTCTCATTATGCGCATGTAGCGGATCCATTATATGGGTTATTGCGTAAGGGTCATAAGCTCATATGAGAACAAGAGCATATCGATGCGGTACGGAAGCTGAAGTCTTTACTATCATCTCCTCCAGTTTTGGGAAGGATTGATTATAAGGGTGCCAGGCCGGTGGTTCTTATTGTATATACAAGTCCGGTTGCAATCGGATTGACAGTAGGACAGGATGATGAGGATGGAGACAGGTTTGCTGTTAGGTTCGAAGCGAAGGTGTTAAGTGCTCGTCAACGTGCATACCCGCAAGTGAAGAGAGAACTATGAGGTATTGTTTCAGTCATGAAAATTGAGAAAGAGTATTTGACTGGAGCTGCAGTGGTGGTTGAAACTGATTATTTGCCGTTGTTAGAGATGATCATGAATTGTTCAACTCCTGATATTACGATGTTACGATGGATCGCATATATCAAGTCGTTGAATCCAGAGTTTAGACATATTGCAGGGAAAGATAATCCGATGACAGATATGTTATCTCGAGCTGGATATGATGAGAAGGATGAGATGGTTGAAGATATTAACGACGTGGGTGCAAAGTTCTATTCGATTGCACAGACATGAAAGGAAGATGAGTTGTTTGTTGAAGGGTTGTATGATGATGATTTGCTTGACATTGGGAGGTACCTTAGTACGATGGTTAAGCAAACAGGTTGGACGGATGAGAGGTTTCGGAGAGTTCGAAGAAAATCCTACAACTTCATGTTGCAGGATGGATTTCTTTGGAAGCGGCCGAAGCAGAAAGATGGGATACCGCTATGAGCAATCCACTTCAAGTGGGTTGTAGACTTGGTGACTATGCTAGTTGGATTGTGGCAGATGAGATACTTGATACTTGCTAGAGAAGATCTTTCAAATCAAGTTGAAGGTAGGGCGCTTCAGACAAAGACAACTGAAGGGGTATGTAGATTTCTCTTGGAAAAAGTTGTTTGTCGATATGGATGTGTGGGAAAAATCACTACAGATCAAGGAGAGTTAGATGCACATGAGGCTCGTGAATTCTTTGCAAGATGTGGGGTGAGGTTGTCACTGACAACTGCTTACAACTCCGAAGGGAATGCCAAAAGTGAACGTGGTCATCCGTCCATTGTGAAGGCTTTGGTGAAAGCTTGCAACAGAAGGGTGCGCGAGTGACCTCGACTCTTATCATTTGCGTTATGGATAGATCAAACGACGCACAGCTCGGTGACAGGTTACATGCTAGTGGAACTCATCACAGGTCAAAAACCTATCATGCCGATTGAAGAATATGTTTTGACATGGAGTGTGTTACCTTGAGAAGACAATCTGACTAGAGAAGAGCTTCTTGCTATTTGAATTAGGCAGTTAGAGAGAAGACATGAGGATATCCAAGCTGCTTTGGATAGGTTGCGAGAAGCACAGTTGAAGAACAAGGTCAGATTTGATCAACGACATCGTTTGAGACCTAAGGAAATCAAGGAAGGTGATTGGGTGGTAGTCTATGACAACAATTTAGACAACTAGCATAGTGCACTCCAAAAATTTTCCAGGTGATGGTTTGGTCCGTATGTGGTGAAGAAGGTTCATGACAACGCAACTTACGCCCTGCAAGAGTTGGACGGAACGAGCTTGAAGGTATCAGTGGTAGGTAAACGTGTCAAGATTTTCAAAAAGAGAGATGAGGAGGTCGATCTAGCAGATATCTTGACAGAGTTTCAGTTTGAGGATGAGGATTGTGCAGAAGAACTTGAAGATGAAGTTGACTACTGTAGGGAGTAAAGAGATAAGACGAGGTGCGTGCCGGTCCACTCCTTGATTCTTATCTTTGGTGCATACCGGAGGATGCACATGTTTAGAGAGGATTGATGTCGTGTCGTGGACCGGCTCCTATCCTGTCCTAAAATATGTTTTTGGTACTTACTCTTATCGCTCCAAATACACTCATGGGACTAAAAGTGAGACTCAGCTTACGGGCTTTTGGCACGATTTCGGATCTTCATTTTCATCACATCAATGGCTAGAGCTCGTTGTGAACTTTCCATAGACACTTTGTCTACTTCATTTGGACGCCTAGTAGAGAAGTTACGAGACTCGAAAATATGAGTAAAACAAGCTAGGCTCCAACTTACGAGTTTTGAGCACGCTTCAGATCTTCACTTTCATCACATCAATGGGTAGAGCTGTGGTGCCCACAATTTACAAGATTCACGAATTTTTGAAATTTTTAAGGTTAATAACTTGTTTGTATAACTGAAGAAGCTTTGTTACTTAAGATTACGGCTTCCTTAGAAGGAAGATTGTCTTACGATCTTTTTGTAATAAGAAGTTGACTTCTTCGGAAGACGGCCGTCTTCCGGGAAGCGTCTTCTCGGTTGTGTCTTCAGAAGACGGAAGACGGCGGAAGACGGAAGACGAAAGACACGTATCTTCCGGAAGACGGCAACCGCGGAAGCTTAACCACGTAAGAACTAGGTGTACCTACCAGGTAGCACCGAGTAGGTTAGGTAAGTGAGGTAGGTCATCTAGGTTGAGAACCCCTAAACTGCACAAGAAGATGCGCAGGAAGCGCATTAGCACAGAACTTTACCCGCTTCTCACATCGAGAGGTTGTTTTGGACCTAGACGATCAAATTGAAGGTGATCGAGTTGAGTGAAGACCAGCATAGTGGAATTGAGCAGAGTCAAGATCGATTCGTAGCTAGAGAAAAGGGCGAAGGTGAATCGCTGAAGGTAGGAAGCACATCAAGCTGAAGGAGTCTTCTGAAGACTCCCAGAAGTAGACATTGAAGGGCAGCTGCGAGGAATCAGAGGAGGAACCTTAGTCGAATGAGGAGTGGCAAGGCATTGGCAGCAGCAGCAGCTTAGTGGGGTCGTACTGGAGCTGGGGTCGAAATCGTAAGTGCGTAGAAGACTGAAGGAAGGTCGGGAAGAAGACAGAAGACTGTAGAGGTTCTTCCCATGTTCTCTTTTCTTCTCACTACTTCTCGTCTTTTGTTTGGTAGACATTGGGCGCGGAAGCACTGCCCAATTTTCGACAACCATCTTCTTGCTTCTTCCCGAGTGCAATTCGAACTTCCTTGCCCATCGTCCTCAAATTAGAGATTACATCTATCAATTTCCCTACCCTACCATCCCTCTACTCCCAAAACCTTGAACAAAAGACGCTTCGGAAGAGTTGAACATCTTCGGAAGACGCTTCTGTAAACTGAACATCTTCGAAAGACGCTGTCGTGTTGTGGATTGACTAGGGTGTGAAACCACCACATATCCTTATCGTACGTGTTTGGTGTTGAGGAGCCACTGAGACCTTATCGTGTCAAAAGATAAGGCTCCATGTGGACGATCTGTGTACTCTTCGCTGAGTGGAGATAAGAGTAGTACTTTTGTCGTCTCATGCGAGGTTGATGTATAAGAAGAGAGGTGCGTGGAGCTTGAGATATAGAGTATAGAGTATCCAAGTCTAGTGTGAGTGTGATGAGTATCGTCGGATGAAGTAAGAGACAGTACGAGTGGTAGGCATGAACGGAGAGCCCTTTCGTACTCCTTATCTTCCACTTGTGCATCCATTCGTCATTAAGATCCATTGTCTGCCGCGGGATCACTTTCGAGTATTTATGATAGCTCACTGAGGAGAGTCGTTTATGGTTGCGGTGATGGCTACTCCGGATCCTATCATTCTTCTTGTTGTCACTTACGACGCTGTTCAGGATCTTACTGTCTACATCTTGCTCTGATGTGGTATGGATCCTCCATTGGATCTGAACTTTCCAGCGAGAGTTCCGTTTAACACTTGGGTCGAAATACGTTATTACAGTCGACCAAAGGTGGCGCATCGGGAGTTTGCGGTGAGGAATTTCGGAGAGGATTATTACAACTATCCCCGCGCTTCCCCTGTTGTTTGCAGACAACCCGATCGATTGATTCCCTCCCCACATTTTTCCTTCTAGCTTCATCCGTTTCTTTTGTAGTTCCGTTTATTGTCAACCGTTTTACAGTCGAGATCCTGACTCTATATTGAGCGTAGTTCGTTCTTCATGTCTACGTGCTTCTTGACTGACGGTATCGTCAACGGCACATGTTTGTAGTTTGTTCAATATCAGCTTGAGGTCCAAATGGTACTCTTGGATAAAAATTCGTTCCTTGTGTTTGTCATGTGAGTGAAGACATAACTTTTTTTGTCAACTTGTTTCTTATTGGTCGAAAGTTTGACCAATCATCTTCTACCAAGTTTCTTTCACGTTTTTGAGGGTTAGAGACACTTTCCGTGGTCCAATCGCGGAGTGTGAGATATGGTTGGAAAGCTTGGGAGACGAGGATGCCAGTGGACTCAATGGTTGCTCGATTTGAAGCACGGATGAGAATGTTTTGATCAATTGAAGCTGAGGGGTCAAATTCATGATCAATTTTATTTCCGTGAGGTCTTTCTCACTTTCTTGGAGTTATGTGAGGTTGCTGGAGATGAATTGACTGTTGCTAGAAAGCTCTTGAGATGGGCTTGCTGATGGACTTAGAGATCAATCAATTCCAGCCGGAGTGAAAAAGTTATAGCCGGCTGAAGTTGGGTGTCTCAAATCGGAGACTATGATAATAAGCGACTGTAAATAGGAGTCATTGAGAGAAATATGGAGAGTTTGAGGTCGAATTTTGTTATGAAACCTTCCAGGGTCTGAGAAGGTACAGATAGTTACATACCTGTGAAATTTCAGACCATTTGGATTATTGGTTTGAAGAGAAACTCTGTTTTTGTGCACAAGGGTCTGCATATCGCCTTGTGTCATTGACGAAAAGGGCTTGGATCATTCCGAGAGTTTGGTTGAGGATCTGCTGGTGAAATTTTACAGAGTGATAGCGATTGTGACACATTAGCTTCCTGAGAAGTTTGAGCCATTTATGTCGAGTGTTTTGTGAGGAATCGAACAACAAAGTTCTGTCGAAATAGTATAATGTTATAAAAATAGCGATAAGGGCTTGGATCATTTCGAGAGTTTAGTTAAGGATCTGCTGGTGAAACTGTACAGAGTGGTAGTGATGGTGACTCATTAGCTTCTTGAGAAGTTTGAGTCATTTTTGTTGAGTGGTTTGTGAGAAATCGAATAGCAAAGTTCTGTCAAAATAGTATCATGAATGTTATGAACGTTTCGATCAGCGAACTTTGACAGGGCATAGATGCCAACTCAGAGATGATCTCTCTGTTTGTAATATCTTAATAGAGAGATTATTCTACAGGCTACATACTGGCCTTGGTTTCATCTCATTCTGAGTTATGGTTGAGGAGTCACAGCGAGGTGAAGTTAAGAGATTTTTGCTCCAAAAAAAACGCAAGATTTAAAATTCTTTGGAGAACAGGTCGACCTGGAGATTTTGCAAGTGCTTCAGAGCACTCTATCATTAGTATGGAGAGTTGTTGACAGTATTGTCTGTGTTTGGATCCTCTCTATATTCGCATGCCTGTTTGTACGCCCAGTTGGTTTGGTTTGGATTTGCGTGCGGACGTTGCGCTTAGTTTCTTTTCTATTAGGAGTGCTGGTATTTCTCTTGTGGTGAGGTTGGAGTGATGACCAGTAGACCCAAGAGTGCTTGCGGTGATGGCAGGAACATGTTGCCCGTGCTTGTTATCCCGGTTCTATTCCTAGTCGAGTAAGAGAGAGATCTGCCGAGAGGACGTGAGGATATCGTATCGAGATAGGTTCAGAGTGTACTTGGAGGTCAGAGAGAGATTTGGATGGTTGCTGGTTCTGAGTCACGGAGTGCGACACGTACTCTCTATAGCTAGATACCCGATGTATTCCCAGATAAGAAAGCACGTCACACGACAGTTGGTGAACTCGACGTGAAACTTCTGGGATGAAGAGTTAGTGAAGTTCTTCGCAGAACTTTACCATGGTCGAGAGACAAGGAGTTGGAAATCCTTCGGGCACGATTCCGCTGCAACTTGATCCTGCTATAAGACAAATGTTTCAAGCATTTGCTCTGTACATGGATCAACAACAAGCTGTTCAACGGAAGGAGGCGATGGCTACCAAGACTTTGCATTCGGTGGTGGGGAGATTGGATCAGTTTGAAGGGAGATGGTACGGTGTCGGGTTGAGAGTCTTCCTGGGAAGGGCGAACCTTCTGACTGGGATATGAGCTTTAAGGCTGTGTTCGATCTACTCAGGGAAGCGTTGGGCTTCAGGCTGGGGCTGGTTTACTCAGAGGATAGGCTTCAGGTCTCAAGGTGATACTGAAAAACACTCGTATAAGTCTCTAGGCTCTTCTGATATGTTCAGGAAGCAGAGTTCAGGTTTAACTAGCAATGATAAGATCAGATGGCGAACTTTGACACTCAGGATTGAGAAATATGTGAAGGTTCAGACTTCAGAACTCCTCCTACATGTAAATGAGGTTCTACTAGATACACATACGAAATTTCAGCTTCAGATCAATTCAGAGCACTAAGATATGAGCAGAAACTTTCTGAGTAGAGAAATTACGGCAGTTTCTGGTACCCAGACAGCTATTTCGACCTATAACATGGAATTGGCTCGATCACTTTGGGAAATTCTTACAGGATTTGCAGTACACAGCTTGCTGAACACTCCTGTGAAGTTGGGCCTCCTGATTCCACACAGAACTCCAGATCTCGCTCTCCAAAGTTGCTGCTCCAGATTGAGAGCTTTTCGGACCTCTTCTACTTCAGCGACCGCCCTGAATTACTCACTCACTCAATTGATATAAAAATTTGGAGACAGTCGTAGCCCTACTGACAGTGAACACCACCACGAAGGTTTGAAGCGATTTCCTCAATTCTGCTGCAAATGACACTCAAAACCCCAAATTGAACAGAAGTGCTGCAATTCTGACACAAATCGAACTTCAATCAGCCATAACTCCTTGTTTATTGCCTCAAATCGATCAAACTTTTCGCTGACAGTGCTTGGCTCGACGAGCTCTATCTCCCTATGCTCTCAGATTTCGAAGTGTCTTCACCAATTCTCGAAACCCACTCTAGAGCTCTGTTTCTAAACTTAGAGTTTTACAAAAGACAAAAATGGACCAATGGGAGTTCATAGCTCCATTTGGTTGTCATTTTGTGCCTTAAACTACCTGGTAACACAATTCAACCCATATGCTACCACGTCAAGTCCCCTAAAGCGCCAGCGTATAACCTAAACTACCTAGAACGACACATAGCCTTGAAAGTAAACTAAAACCAGCTAAAAGCGTGCATGGGCAACACGTAAGTACAACCCATGAACTAAAGCCCTATCTACATGGCAAATCAACCTACTAAGACCCAAAATATATAACATCCTCAAGTGTCGACATCTCTGAGGTCCCAACTCTACTCAGAGAGACTAACGCTAGACAGAGAGGTGAATTATTTACAATGTAAAATGATTCACATCACGACATCCACCCCCTCCAAACCTGCACATCCTCCGGTATGTGCCAATCTCCTCAGTCTTCTGTTTGATCTTCATCATCATCGCTCTTTTCCGCCTCAGTCTCTTCAAAAACTGGGACATCTTCGTCTCTAGATAGAACTCCTGTACAACGCAGATTTGCTGCACACCTCTCCATCTGCCTTCTACTCTTCTCAGTCAAATCCTCCATCCGTGTGAACTCACTCCAATCATCAGAACTGAAAGCCACCAACCCAGATTTCCAACTATGCACAGTGCAACTACTTTCTGAATCTTGAGCAGCCTTTCCATCAACCTCCTGTGATCCCTCAGGCTGCTCAAGCGGGATCATAGTAGCAGTAGATCCATCACTCTCGCTATCCCGTCCTACGAGAGTGGTTTCAGAAAACCCTTACCCCTACAGATAGGAGAATCCCTCAAAGTTTGACGGTTTCGTTCGTGGTTCGTACGAACGGTCAGAAACTGCACAGAACGTCTATCATCTGGACTACGGATCCTAGCATAATGAGATCCATCATCCATCACCTTGGTCTCCATTCGAACCGCAGTGATATAAGGCTGACCAAGAATCACAGGATATGAAGCAGAAGATTGCACGAAGAAATGTTGATCCACATCCACATCACCTATCTTCACCTTCACGATAGGACAAGCGCCGTATAACTCACCCTTCTGGTTGTTTGCAGCTCGTAGCACCCAACCATGGTTTAGCTCGATAGGCCACTGACCTCTCTCGTACACCTCCCGTGACATGATGTTGATCTCGGATCCGTGATCAACTAAAGCAGCAACAGGTTCAGCCAAACTTCCAAGACGAACTCGTGTAGCAGTTGTAGCACGAGCCCAATGTCTCCTTCTGAAATCGCTATCAGTAGCTGGACTCTCCTCGCCAGCTTCCTCATCATCGAACTCAATAGTGTTGGTACCAGCAACCAACGCTTCTTGCTGATATCCCTTGTCATCAGTTTCTTGAAAATGCACCTTTCCAAACTCTGCATCATTCAGAGAAGCTCCTACTACATCTATCATCTGACTCTCTACCTGCTCGAACATCATTTGTCTCTTGCGCTTGATGATGTCGATGATCAGTTCGTGAAACTCCCTCTTTGCAATACCAAGAACTTCTCGAAGAGAAAACTCGATTCGCGCATCCAGTATCCTCTGCTCCAAGATGCTCTTCAGATCAGTAGAAGTTTCAATATCAACTGCCAACTTGTAAGCCGGTCCCTTCCCCTTCTCTTGGGCAGTAAACCGCCTACCAGCAGTCGTTGGCTCCTGCTGGGATCTCTGCACATCCTCCATAGGACCTGGCGCAGGTGGAGGAGCTGCAGAAGTAGACGGGATGTCCTCAGGAAGAGCCGCTCGTCTCCTTGTGACTCTCCGTCTACCCCCAATCTCCTCAGGAACTCCAGTATCAAGTTCAGAGGTTTCTCGTCGCCTCTTTTCCTCCACAGAAGCATCCTGCCAATGAACGTGTCTATCTACATCCAAGAATGCTCTGATAGAAGCAGCATCTACAGGATCTCCCCATCCTGTGACCCTACGAATAGACTCGGCTCCTCTCTTCAGTATCTCAGAAGGAACTGGAGCCACACTCTTCTCAGCAGTCCTATCTAGCAATGTAGGACTAGAAGAGACCTCAATATGCCCAGCATATACATCAGAATTTACCAGCGGTGCCATTAACGCATTTGCTGTTGCAGTTGCAGCAATCTGAGGTAGACCTCTCATGCCTCCTCGTCCAAACTGCGTGCTCAGCGGCTCTCCAGTAGAAGAAAGGTGCAGCCTACCGTTCTGATAGCGAACCACACCATCTCGCAAAGCAGATGTTAGCTCTTGACAGTCTCCTCGGAAGTGATCAGGACTGTCACACCAGATACATCTACGAACCGGAGCTCCTCCTGGACGTGCAGCAGCAGGCGCCGGTGGCTGCTCTCTCTGCAATCCAGCTAGCTCTACCTTCAGCTCTCGCATCTGCCGGATCAGGTCTTCAATCTGATTCTGTTGACCATGGTTCTCCGCAGGTCTCTGAACAGGTGCCCTTTGTGCTGGAGCTGGCACAACAGGCATCAAAGGAACTGCAGTTGGGACAACAGGTCTGGGAGCAAGGACCAAAGGTTGCTGTACTTGAGGAGCAGCATAAGGTGGAGTGACCACTTCTGCAAGCGGACGTCCTCCCACCGCCACTCTTCCTCTCCTCTGTCTTGTCAGTACAGCCACAGCATCCACAACTCTCCCCCAATCCATAGTAACACCTCCCTCAGCAGATCGATCGGCCAACATAAAACATAACCGATCCGCTGTAGCATCATCTGTGGCTTGCAGAAAAAGCTCTGTTCTCCTAGCATCTAGAGTTATTCGCTCTAGAGTTGAGAGTTGCCGGTATCTCCGATCAAACTCTCTCAGCAACTCACTCAGGCTCATCATACGACCAGGTTGCTGCTCAACCCAGTCTAGAAATGTCCTTCTAGTAACTCTCTCTGAATCCTCCTCAAGAAACTCCTCTCGAAGAGATCGCTCAAAACTCATCCAGATTCCAAGATTTCTTCTCTGTACATCCTTAACTTGGTCCCGCAACTCAGGAATGACAGCTAACTCAAAGCTTGCTATCATCTCAGCATCTGTAACCCTAACCAGCTCCATCTCTCCTCTATACTCACGCAGATATCTAGAAATATATCTACCTTCAAACCTTCCACACCTATTCACTATCGCTTGCAAAGCCTTGGTGGATTTTAACTCACCCCCTCCAACGATCGGATGCTGTTGGACCAGGGCCGCAAGCGTCTTCAAGATCTCAGCCGTGTCCAGACCAGATGCAGATGTCGCTGTAGAAGACGCAGGTGCAGTTGACGGTGCAGCAGTAGACGTTGATGCTCCAGCTCCAGAGACAGCAGCAGCAGCTCCGCTCTTGCGATCCATCTCTTCTCCTTGTAGCAACTCAACCTTCTCAATCAATCACCCCAAGAGCTCTCAGTGGAAGCACCAGATGTCGGGTTGAGAGTCTTCCTGGGAAGGGCGAACCTTCTGGCTGTGATATGAGCTTGAAGGCTGTGTTCGATCTACTCAGGGAAGCGTTGGGCTTCAGGCTGGGGCTGGTTTACTCAGAGGATAGGCTTCAGGTCTCAAGGTGATACTGAAAAACACTCGTATAAGTCTCTAGGCTCTTCTGATATGTTCAGGAAGCAGAGTTCAGGCTTAACTAGCAATGATAAGATCAGATGGCGAACTTTGACACTCAGGATTGAGAAATATGTGAAGGTTCAGACTTCAGAACTCCTCCTACATGTAAATGAGGTTCTACTGGATACACATACGAAATTTCAGCTTCAGATCAATTCAGAGCACTAAGATATGAGCAGAAACTTTCTGAGTAGAGAAATTACGGCAGTTTCTGGTACCCAGACAGCTATTTCGACCTATAACATGGAATTGGCTTGATCACTTTGGGAAATTCTTACAGGATTTGCAGTACACAGCTTGCTGAACACTCCTGTGAAGTTGGGCCTCCTGATTCCACACAGAACTCCAGATCTCGCTCTCCAAAGTTGCTGCTCCAGATTGAGAGCTTTTCGGACCTCTTCTACTTCAGCGACCGCCCTGAATTACTCACTCACTCAATTGACATAAAAATTTGGAGACAGTCGTAGCCCTGCTGACAGTGAACACCACCACGAAGGTTTGAAGCGATTTCCTCAATTCTGCTGCAAATGACACTCAAAACCCCAAATTGAACAGAAGTGTTGCAATTCTGACACAAATTGAACTTCAATCAGCCATAACTCCTTGTTTATTGCCTCAAATCGATCAAACTTTTCGCTGACAGTGCTTGGCTCGACGAGCTCTATCTCCCTATGCTCTCAGATTTCGAAGTGTCTTCACCAATTCTCGAAATCCACTCTAGAGCTCTGTTTCTAAACTTAGAGTTTTACAAAAGACAAAAATGGACCAATGGGAGTTCATAGCTCCATTTGGTTGTCATTTTGTGCCTTAAACTACCTGGTAACACAATTCAACCCATATGCTACCACGTCAAGTCCCCTAAAGCGCCAGCGTATAACCTAAACTACCTAGAACGACACATAGCCTTGAAAGTAAACTAAAACCAGCTAAAAGCGTGCATGGGCAACACGTAAGTACAACCCATGAACTAAAGCCCTATCTACATGGCAAATCAACCTACTAAGACCCAAAATATATAACATCCTCAAGTGTCGACATCTCTGAGGTCCCAACTCTACTCAGAGAGACTAACGCTAGACAGAGAGGTGAATTATTTACAATGTAAAATGATTCACATCACGACAACGGACGTTTGAGCTTGCTGTTGTCCCGGAGTTACGGGAACATGTGAAGGGGCTCATTCAAGCTCATGGAGCTAACTGGGAGGAGTTTTCTCTTCAACTGAAGGAGGAATACTCTTTGGAGGATGCAGATCGAGTGACTAAGAAGTCATGCATGGAGTGGGTGAACAAACCCAGCAAGGAACTAGTTGCTACCGAACTACTTCGAGAGTTTGAGAGACAGTTTCTTCAACTATCTCGGATGGAGAAGCTCACACTTGAGAATGACAAAGTGGAGCTATTTTTACAGTCAACCAACAGCGAGCTACAGAGAGAGTTAGAGTTGCTGTTGGAAGATCAGACGAAAGACAATGGTCTCACATCTGATTGGAAGAATGTTAGCGAAGCAGTGGGTGTACTTGCAAAGCGAGAATACCGAATAGGGAAGGTGGTTGTGAGTCAAGCATCAAGACCACCACCTATTGTGATACCACGAAGGCAACCAACGGTGCAAACTGCTCCTCTACCTACTATTTCGCTTCCTACTATTTCTATCACTACGGTTGTACCACAACGGAATCAAGCAATGGAAGATTTGGAGAAGAAGATGAGAGTCTTACAGATCAAGTTGACAAGGTTGGAGGAGAAGGATGGGGCACCTGAAGGGAGACCTGCACCAAAACAAGGATATGTTTAGAGGTGTATTTGGTGTGACAACACCGACCATCAACGGAAGGAATGCGGGAGTTTCACTGATGCCTTGCAGCAAGGCATAATTTTCTGGAAGGAAGGAAAGATCGCCTTGAGAGACAACGGAGAGACTCTGAGGACCAACTTCGGTAAAGGAGGGATGAAGAAAGTTTTGGAGGATCATCTAACAGTGCATGACGTGACATCTGTAGAAGTTTCTACCTATGGAGTGGAGATGATTAGCAAAAAGGAGAGTGCCTTTTTGAAACATGAGGATACGATTGATATGTGGAGTCACGCTGTGAGCACGAACAGAAAGGAGAAAATGGCAAGGGAGGAGTTGCTCAGAACAGCCACAGCAATCAGGAGTGCTACATAGCATCTACGGTCTTATATGTAGATGCTATGTCCGTTCATGCCTATGTAGCCAAAGCTCAACATGAAGCTATCATGGAAGAGAAGCGTAGGAGAGATGAGGCTAGTCCAAGTGAGGAGAGACCGGCTCCCAAGAGGCAACTAAGAGGAGATAGACTCCGATAGGAGATTACACCACTACGAGAAGAAGCTATGGAGGATGTCTTACCTTCTTGGGTGTCTCAAATCGGAGACTATGATAATATGTGACTGTAAACATGAGTCATTGAGAGAGATATGGAGAGTTTGAGGTCGAATTTTGCTATGAAACCTTCCAGGGTCTGAGAAGGTACAGTCAGCTACTTACCTGTGAAATTTCAGACCATTTGGATTATTGGGTTGAAAAGAAACTCTGTTTTTGTGCACAAGGGTCTGCATATCGTCTTGTGTCATTGACGAAAAGGGCTTGGATCATTCCGAGAGTTTGGTTGAAGATCTGCTGGTGAAATTTTACAGAGTGATAGCGATTGTGACACATTAGCTTCCTCAGAAGTTTGAGCCATTTATGTCAAGTGTTTTGTGAGGAATCGAACAGCAAAGTTCTGCTGAAATAGTATCATGTTATAAAAATAGCGATAAGGGCTTAGATCATTTCGAGAGTTCAGTTGATGATCTGCTGGTGAAACTTTACAGAGTGGTAGTGATGGTGACTCATTAGCTTCTTGAGAAGTTTGAATCATTTTTGTCGAGTGGTTTGTGAGAAATCGAATAACAAAGTTCTGTCGAAATAGTATCATGAATGTTATGAATGTTTTGATCAGCGAACTTTGACAAGACATAGATGCCAACTCAGAGATGATCTCTCTGTATGTAATATCTTACATACAGAGCCTGTAGAATAATCTACTAGAGAGATTATTCTACAGGCTACATACTGGTTTCATCTCATTCTGAGTTATGGTTGAGGAGTCACAGCGAGGTGAAGTTAAGAGGTTTTTGCTCCAAAAAAGGCGCAAGATTTAAAATTCTTTGGAGAACAGGTCGACCTGGAGATTTTGCAAGTGCTTCAGAGCACTCTATCATGAGTATGGAGAGTTGTTGACAGTATTGTCTGTGTTTGGATCCTCTCCATACTCGCATGCTTGTTTGTATGCCCAGTTGGTTTGGTTTGGATTTGTGTGCGGACGTTGCGCTTAGTTTCTTTTCTATTAGGAGTGCTGGTATTTCTCTTGTGGTGAGACTGGAGTGATGACCAGTAGACCCAAGAGTGCTTACGATGATGATAGGAACAGGTTGCCCGTGCTTGTTACCCCGGTTCTATTCCTAGTCGAGTAAGAGAGAGATCTGCCGAGAGGACGTGAGGATATCATATCGAGATAAGTTCAGAGTGTACTTGGAGGTCAGAGAGAGGTTTGGATGGTTGCTGGTTCTGAGTCACGGAGTGCGACACATACTGTCTACAGCTAGATACCCGGTGTATTCCCAGATAAGAAAGCACGTCACACGACAACGCTTCGGAAGCTTGACTGTCTTCGGAAGACGACTGTGTGCTATTCGTATCAAGAGTGGACTGGATTTGCTTTGGTGTTAAGAGAGGCTTGGTATGAATCTCGAGTGGCTTGGGGAGTTGTTTGTTATTTCGAGAAGTTGGAAGTCGGGAACTAGGCCTGTGCCTCCCGGTCTTCCAAGCTTCTCAAATCCACATCTTGCTAGAGAGACTAGATGACTGGAAAGGCTGGCTGAATGAGCGAGAAGACGTGAGGGTCCGTTACGGGTCTCTTCTGTCCGACCCATAGCAGCATATTCCTTCTTCTTCCCGAACTTAGAAGAGAGTTGTGAGAAGTCTTGCGGGTAGAATCTGGAGAAAATGATCGAGGGTCATGTCTTCTCATCATGCAGCAAGCTTCTTCTGAGTGTGTATGAGAGGTGAGAAGTCAGAAGAACAGAGTGCGAATGTCGTGTGTCTGTTGCGAGGATAGATTACGTGTAGGAAGTAGAAGACAAGTGAGGCCAGTGAAGGGAAGTCTTCAGAAGTGCTGAAGCGCTGATGTTTGCGGGGACGCAAACATGTGAGGGTGGGCGTTGTGGTGTCCACAATTTACAGGATTCACGAATATTTGAAATTTTTAAGGTTAATAACTTGTTTGTATAACTGAAGAAGCTTTGTTACTTAAGACTACGGCTTCCTTAGAAGGAAGATGATCTTACAATCTTTTTGTAATAAGAAGTTGACTTCTTCGGAAGACGGTCGTCTTCCGGGAAGCGTCTTCTCGGTTGTGTCTTCCGAAGATGGAAGACGGCGAAAGACGGAAGACACGTATCTTCCGGAAGACGGCAATTGCGGAAGCTTAACCACGTAAGAAGTAGGTGTACTTACCAGGTAGCACCGAGTAGGTTAGGTAAGTCAAGTAGGTCATCTAGGTTGAGAATCCCTAAACTGCACGAGAAGATGCGCAGGAAGCGCATTAGCACAGAACCTTACCCGCTTCCCACATCGAGAGGTTGTTTTGGACCTAGACGATCGAATTGAAGGTGATCGAGTGGAGTGAAGGCCAGCATAGTGGAATTGAGCAGAGTCAAGATCGATTCGTAGCTAGAGAAAAGGGCAAAGGCGAATCGCTGAAGGTAGGAAGCACATCGAGCTGAAGGAGTCTTCTGAAGACTCCCGAAAGCAGACATTGAAGGGCAGCTGCGAGGAATCAGAGGAGGAACCTTTTTTCAATTGAGGAGTGACAAGGCATTGGCAGCAGCAGCAGCTTAGTGGGGTTGCATTGGAGCTGGGGTCTAGATCGTAAATGCGCAGAAGACTAAAGGAAGACCGAGAAGAAGACAGAAGATTGTAGAGGTTCTTCCCATGTTCTCTTTCCTTCTCACTGCTTCTCGCCTTTTGTTTGGTATCCCATGCCCTTCCCTAGTTGTTTGCAGGCAACTCGATCGATTGATTCCCTTCTCACATTTTTCCTTCTGAGACATTGGGCGCGGAAGCGCTGCCCAATTTTCGACAACCATCTTCTTGCTTCTTCTCGAGTGCAATTCGAGCTTCCCTGCCCATCGTCCTCAAATTAGAGATCACAATTATCAATTTCCCTACCCTACCATCCCTCTACTCCCAAAACCTTGAACAGAAGACGCTTCGGAAGAGTTGAACATCTTCGGAAGACGCTTCTATAAACTAAACATCTTCGGAAGATGCTTCGGAAGCCTGACTGTCTTCAGAAGACGACTGTGTGCAATTCGTATCAAGAGTGGATTGGATTTGCTTTGGTGTTAAGAGAGGTTTGGTACGAATCCCGAGTGGCTTGGGGAGTTGTTTGTTATTTCGAGAAGTTGGAAGTCAGGAATTAGGTCTATGCCTCCCGGCCTTCCAAGCTTCTCAAATCCACATCTTGCTAGAGAGACTAGAAGATTGGAAAGGCTGGCTGAATGAGCGAGAAGACGTGAGGGTCCGTTACGGGTCCTTTTTGTCCGACCCATAACAGCCTATTTCTTCTTCTTCCCGAACTTAGAAGAGAGTTGTGAGAAGTCTTGCTGGCAAAATCTGGAGAGAATGGTCGAGGGTCATGTCTTCCCATCATGCAGCAAGCTTCTTCTGAGTGTGTATGAGAGGTGAGAAGTCAGAAGAACAGAGTACGAATGTCGTGTGTCTGTTGTGAAGATAGATTACGTGTAGGAAGCAAAAGACATGTGAGACCAGTGAAGGGAAGCTTGGCTTCGGGAAGTCTTCCGAGAACGGTATTGAATCGGAAGCTGTCTCGGGAGTCTTCCCAGAAGCCACTGTCACCGTAGGATCTCGCAATCATCTTCTGAAGCTGTTACACACTCTATTTCTCGCAAATCTTGTATCTTCTGTTAAGAAGTAGGATGTAATGCAAGGTGAGTTGTCTTCGTAGGAATCCATGCGAGGCCTTGCTTAGTTAGGATTGTTTAGATATAGCTCGGAAGACGAGAGCTATTTAGGAAGCACTGTTAAAATCTCGGAAGATGGAGTAGCTGTCTTCTGGAAGACTAGATTCGTCTTCTTAGAGTGGAAGCTAGACTGTGAGAACTTGGGAAGGACTGAGCCTTCGGCTCACAAGACAAGGTCAACACCTCCGATCGGATTGTGGAGATGAGTTTGTCTTCCGCAGGAAGAAGACTGGAGGAGTTCAGTGCCTTCTTCTACTCAGAGATCCAACCAGCTATGGAGTTGATCGAGAATAGAGCGAAGGCTCAGGAGAAACCACTACAGCATGGATTCGGTCTACGCATCTTGATGCAGCAGGAAGAAGGCCAGAAGAAGGTAGAAGCGCTGGAAGCCAATCTCCGCACCACGGAGAAGCTCGCAGCGAAGTACAAGGTGGAAGCAGCCGTTTCTGCCAAAGAGTTAGCGCAGCTGAAGAAGAGCAACCAGGAGTTGCAGGCGCGTTTACAGCAGCGTGACCAGGAGGTTCTGCGAGTGCGGGGTAAGATCACCGTCCTTGCAGAGGAGAGGACGACATGGAAGACACTACGGGAAGCCGTAGAAGCGCATACTGCAGCCGAGAAGACGCAGCGAGAAGCAGCGGAAGCGAGAAGCAGCGGATACTAGCTCAGTCGGTGGAAGCGCTTCGGAAGAAGTTCAACTTCACCGCGGGTAGGAAGCTCCTTATCTTAGCTAGAGAATGGGACAACGAGTCTAGAGCGATGTTGATAGAGTGCAAGGAGAGCATGTTCAAGTATTTGGATCGGCAGATAGAAGGAGTGAAGACACTCTATGGTCTTCCCTTGATTCCGCCACCCGCAACTGCATCTTCCCAAGCCTCAGCACCATCGACTGGATCTGACTTGGAGAAGGAGGAGTTCGACCTCGCTGTCCACTTGGTAGTGATAGCGTTGGAAGCCGAGAAGACTCCGGAAGAAGCCCCGGAAGACAAGATGTCTTCTGGAAGACAGGAAGAAGAGCTGTCTTCCTAAGTATTCCGAGTGGAGGAAGCGACATCCCCGGACCCCTATGAGGTCACCATGGCTCTCAGTGTCGGACTAGTGCCTCAAAAGAGCGAGGAAGCACAAGTCGACCCAGCTTCCCAGAAGACGCTTCCGTCTTCCGAAGCAGCAGCAGCAGAAGTAGAAGCCGAAGAAGCAGCAGCAGAGCCAGCGACGAATGTCGAGGAGGAAGTCACCTCAGTGACACCCGAGTAATTGCAGGGCTTTCTAACTTATCAGAAGTCGAGTTAGGAGTTCAGGTAGGAGTAGATCCAATGGAGATTGCATCGGAGCAATTAGAGTAGGTAGCAAAGCGCAGAAGACAAGTTGACTTGTCCAAACTTAGTAGGAACCGAACATGCTATCTTAATAGGTGGCAGTTTAGTGTAATATTAGATAAGTGACCATGTGGCAGAGTAGGCAGCGCAAGAGTAGTAAGGTAGATGGCTAATTAGGAAGTGGAACCGCTTGCATGTGGGTGGTAGCCTTCTGACAGTGCCCATCTCTCCCTGGTTGTAGTCGAGGATTGGAGGGGATCCCCTCTACACCTCAAGGCAGATGTATAAGTAGAATCGAAGAGTAAGATTCTGGACACATTAACACACTGAGCACGCTATGCGCGTATACGCATCATTGTGAGTACGAACACATTACGCACAGTGCACACTACACCCGATGTTAGAGACATACGAATAGATTGGGATTATACCGGAGGGGTCTGCATGCTCGCTACCAGCAGTGGTTCAAAGATGTAGATGGAGGTAGTGGACAGTTTAGGAGCAGGGAACGGCATCCTCGTGTAGTCCTGTTGGCTAGATTGGTGTGTCGAGGAGTAGGAGCAGAAAGTAGAGGGAGTGAGCTTCCCAACGCCAATGTGCCTTCTTCTCGGAGAATGGATTGCTGATTTGAGTGCAGAAGCTTTGTCTGTGTCTTCTGGGTGGTGGATTTCCTTGGATTCACTCCCGATTGTGCATGGAAAGCGTTCTTCTTGAGTGGCGGTGACTGTCAGCAGTTGTGTAGATTCGCAGCTTGGCTCGTCCAATGGAGCACTTCGGATCCACGTACGGATGGTCTTATGGGTAAGAGATCTCATAAGACAGAGTAGTAGACAGAGACAGAGTAGACGGAGCAGGGAGAGAAGAAGAAAGAAGTCTTCTTCTCACAGCAGAAGACGACATCCTCAAGTAGAAGACGGTGCAACTGTACGCACGTTTGTGGTCTTCCTCTCCAAACTATTACAAGCAGAGATGGCTTGTTAGTCAGGATCCGGACTAGAAGCTTGTCAGAATCTTAAATTCTTTGTTTCATTTTGTTTTTCTCTCTTTTGGATTTTCCCTTCTTCCTCATCTTCTCTCATCTTCTCCATCTTCTTACCTTCTTCTAGTGAGCTTCCGAGACTTCTATTGAGCTGCCGTGAAGGTGAATGTCGTTGTAGTGCTGCAGGAAGACCGTTTCTGTAGGCAGAAGCCTGGGAAGGCTACAGGGGCATACATCCTGTGATTAATCTAACCCGTTGGAATGTCAGCAAGAGTAAAGTGTAGCAGCCGTTGCTAGTCGACTTCTCTGAAGCAGGAGCAGTCTTCTGGAGGTCTGAGAAGCTGAGTTGAACCCCCAGAAGCCGAGAATTGCTTCGGGAAGACGGTAATGAGAAGATCAGAAGAAGTGACCTGGAAGTAGGAAGCGTCTTCTCGAGCTTCTCTGTGTGTGATATTTTAGTTAGTAGTTGTTTGTTTAGGTCCAGAGCACCTTTTGGAGAGTCAGGAAGACGTGTGGTTTTGTGAGAAGACGAGATTTCTAGGCAAAACCCGTGTGTTTGTGTGTTTGAACAGATCTTAGAACTTAGAGCAGTGTTACTTGTGCAAATCTTTTGTAGGAACGATATCTTGTATACTAAATGGGCAAAAGGAGTAATCCTGCGACACTACAAGAGCTCGTTGTCGGCTTTCCATGGACACTCTGTCTATTTCATTTGGACGCCTAGTGGAAAAGTTACGAGACTCGGAAGAAGAGAAAATCAAGCTAGACCTTAGTTTATTTTTGCTGATTGGGTATTTGCAGCTCTAGGCGCTATACTAAAGACGCAAGGGGCATGCTTCCTTTATTATTAGGGAAAACTTATACGTACTGTGATTGACGTAAGGGGGTTGCTTAAGGGATTAGCTTGTTCTTACGACTTGTCGATAGACGGTTTGGAGAATTGAGAAGTCCAATGCATGCACGCAAGGTGTCATTGGGTTTAGATCTGTGCAAGCTACACATCGGCTAAGACGATTCGTGAAGAGATGGATCGTGGAGTGTGTTCTGGGAAAAATTGAGACGTAAGGAGAGGATTTGGAGAGCTCAGTGACTTGTGAAGGAGAGTCGAACCGTTTGGATCGTTCTGGAGTCCAAACTTGCTATCCTTGGATCCATCTGGATCAGAACTACGAGTTCTTCAGGAAATTGAAGACGATACGAAGTTTCATCGAGCGGTTTGAGAGTTCTGAGTGAAATTGGCTCGCAGGGAAGCACTTACGTCAGATTTTCGTGCGCCTGCGACTTGAGATTGGTTTGTTCTTCGCGATCAGTAAGCCAAGCTCTTCGTTCTTGGTGCCGACGCGATCAGAGAGTCTTCATCTACGCATAAAATAAGACCATGTGTGGATTGGATTGTTGGTTTAGGTGTGGTGAGCGATTTTGAACCGCATGGAGTCGATTTACGTCAATTTTTTGTAACCTGTGATCAAATTTCTTGCACGATTTTGCAAGGAGAACTCCAAACGACTTGTTTGAAGTCTCGTTGGATTCAAGGTAGCTAGATCTACCTACCAGAGAAGACGGATATCAGATCAGGTAACCCGTTTGAGCGATGTGTGCGGTTTTAAGCCGCAGGAAGGAGTTTTGAAAAGTTCGATCACCTGCGATCAAAAATCAGAGATATCTCGGCTGTTGGGAGTCGGATCTGAAGGTGTTCTAGACCAACGGAGTCAGGGAAGAAGACCCTATGGACACCTGAAGACCGTTTGGCAAAAGAAAAAAGTTCTCAGATAGATCTTTTTTGATTTCTTCGCTATAGGTTTTGTCCTTTTGAGTTCGTTAGAGTTCTAGTTGGTTATGTACAGCTTGTGGTAGCTAGCTTTAGCTAAGAGCTTGTACATGGATGTTGTTTGGACTTGGGTTTGAGTCGTGTGATGTTGGTGCAGTTCTTTTTGTTAGTAAAGAGAAGTTTCTCTTGCTTTGAGCTACGCATCGATAATTTTAGGTCTAGGTTGGAATTCAAGGACTCGTTTTAAGGGGTTTTGAAGCAGATTACAGACCGCTCTGGTCTGTTTCTTAGTTTTGTGTGGAGAAAGAACCAGAAGTGTATGTACATTGAGAGTTGGTATATATTGCGACGCTCGTTTTCGTGCTTGTGTTTCTCTTTTTTGTTCTCTGTTCAGCACACTACATCTCCACAGCTAAAAACCTCGCGTTTTCCTGGACATCTTTCACGCCAAATCCGACAGGATAACACTCTACGACAACATTCTGACCAAACACACCCACTGAGAAGCTCTCTTCGGCACCTCTACCTTCCGATAGTGCTTGTTCAACTCAACTTTCTCACCCACCATCCAACCTGAATCTGAAAGACACTCTAAAACATACAACACAATATGCATAAAGTCGATATATGACACGAGGACATCAACAACAAGCTTATCTTCGGTAAAATAGATGTATATTTCATCTCAAAATACAGAGTACATCAAGTCTCTTCAGAATCCAAACGAATTTGAGAAACAAGACTGATAACGTCTGCTACCTTCCTTCTCAAACCTGCAGTATTTTTCAAAGATGCTTCTTCATGAGAACTCAAAGATGGGATAGATACAGAAGGAGAACGACAGATTCGGATTGAATTCGGATACGGATTCTATGATTTAAAGGCATTGCATGCAGTTCTTAGTGGCTAGATGTCCTTTTCAAGTATTCATCTTCACTGGGACCACCAGCCAGAGTGGCACCTCTGAGTTTGTTGGTATGCCTTGCGGATGACACCATATGTTTCCAGCGTTTGAATTTGAATTTTAGCTGATTGATACATCTTTCATGCACCTACTTCTTACTGGGTTCAAAACTATTTGTGGTTACTTAAAGTGTAGGAGCCAAATCATTTTTTCTCAAAAAGCTGCTTTACTCGTATATCAAAAGATATATATTCATAAATATGTTTCTCATTCTTCCATTATTTAGTATGCATCTCATTGGATTATTTAACTAAAGGTATTTTATAGTTCTTGAATGTGATTGTTGTTTTGAATATTTGTGTTACAAGTATTGCATCAGTCTTTTTGCAGCCCAGCGGTGAAATATGGTCAAACCTATCGCTATAGTTATACTGACGTGCTGAAAGGTATTTACCAACTAGATTATGGATTAAGAGATGACGATCTGTGTGGACAAGGAATGAGATTGTTGACCTATACGTGCTATGAGTCGGTGATCTAATGTAAGTAGTCCTTGAATAGAAATCCCAAGCACGTAGCACATGCTGCTGTCAGATAGCCCACGCCATCTCTCTGGGAACTTCGCACCCAAACCATGTATAAAGAGTCAGTGGAGTCTAAATGTAATACACCCAGTTCCTGAGCGATTCCCAGCCGTGCTACACTTCTCCACATACTCACTCGTATCTTTCCAAGCTATTCAGGCCGAGTATTGCTGTCTCGAATTTTTCACACTTACATGTACAGCATTTAGATTTCGATGGTAAAGCTTCTGCAGGTAACGGTTTCTTTGACCAAAGAAGTCTGTCTATATCGGCATGATGAGTTGATTCAAGATTCCAATGTTGGACATACTGGAGGCACTTGGTTTCCGAAGCTCTGGATCGAGATAAAGGTTGACGCCACCAACAAAGTCCTCTGCGAAGCTTTTGAATAGCCATTGGTTCACCTCAGCTTTCACAGCGTAGCAAATATGTTTTGTACTTGCAAAGTAATGTTGAGCGCAGGTCAGACTCCATAGCGAAAGATCCCGACGTTGCCATCAAACCATCGATTTGAGAATCTCGTGATAGCATCTTGGGCTGCTTCAACTGCCTGGTTTAGTCTCACCGGGTTTGCATACTCATCCAAGTAGGAACCAGAGACAAGATTTCGCTTCACTTCTGCGACCCTCTCAAGCAGCCTGGTCTTCTGTCGTCATTTTCTTGGAGTTTCGATTTAAGACCTTCTCTTGACACCTTTCTGCAAGTTTTCTCTAGTTGCAGCAAGCGCTGTTTCTTTTCAGCAGCTTGCTTGCGATACTCTTCAAGTCCTTCCCATAGGTGCTCCACAATTTCTTCTATCGTAGTTCGTAACGTGTTTATGTCACGTTTAGAACCACATGGATCGAGCTTAGCCAGAATTTCTTTCAGCAATATGCATTGCCTCAAGTGATTGTCTACAAATATCTTCTCAACCATCTCGTTGGAGAGAGTCAGTCAGTCATAAGTGCTCATATCTCTCGTTTCGGTCAGGATTCTCCGATTTCCGCTCAGTATGTTCGCCCTCATGGGTTTGACACTGCAGCCGAGTTACCTTACTTTCTTTTTTGTTTTGACTCCTGCTCTGATAGACTTTTCACTTGAAAAGTGACTCTGATGTACTTGCTGGAATTCTGTCTTCCGTTTGATCGCTTGACCGTTCTGAAATCCCTGAGATGGAGCATACTTTTCCATCGTCTTGCTCTTGTGATCTGTTGAAGATTTCAGTCGATTCCAAGTGGATTCTGGATGATGGGCTTGAAGGCATATATTTACTGGAGAACTAGCTCCCTTCTGTTGAAGCTCCAATATAAAGAAGTTATGCGTCTTAGAATTAAGGGAGTTTTCGTCCACAAATTCACGTGCGTGTAGAGCGCATGTGCGAAGTACAACAACTCATAGACTGACTCGCTCTACGGCCAGATTTTACTGCATAAGATTGTCGATAAGGTGTAGTTTGTTCGTCTCCTTTGCCCTGCGCACCTGTGAACGCCGTTAGTTGTTTGCTAAGTTCTTAAACTAAATACGCTTGCAATTGGGCTGCTTCACAGCTCAAAAAGTGTGCATAACATCACGAAGAATAAGTTCATATCACTAACGACCTCCGAAGAAAACTGGAAAACAAGACGAACCTATAACGAGCTTATGACGAAGTCCAGTAGAACCGACTAGTACTCATCAGTGATCAAGTCTTGATGTTCATGAAAACGACTTACTTGTGGAGCAATCCAAATTTTATGGAACTTCCTGCATATTTCGATGTTTTCAACCGATCGTCTCGAGATGTAGGAGTCTCTGCAAGTGTTTTACCATCGCAAGAGTTTGTCTTCAGAGCCATATCTAGATGACTTGACTTCTTTTCATCTTTCTAGATTTTCCTAAACTTGCATTGTTCCAGCGGGTAGAGGAGAAAGTGACAAGCAAGAACACGCCTACAACCTGCAGTGCAGTGTTATGTATATACCTATTCCGCATGTTTCATGTAACAGGGAACTATTGTAGCCACCATGTGGAGGAAAGAGGCTTTTCTGATTTGCTTGCGTGAGCACATTGTCGAGCTCCGAGCAAAGGAATGGTGTAGAATCTTGCGTGGAGGATCGTGTTCCCGAAAGATCGTCAAGTATCTAAGCAAGTGAAGACGCATTTTTCCAAATCTGACTTCAAGTAGAAACCATGCGAAACCAACATCAACCATCTCATCTGCCGTGCACCAGAGCGTATGTTCCAGATTCACATGACAGGAGAAGGTCATACACTCAAAGAGAGTCTAGACCTGGAAGAACTTTATATGTTGTCAGATTTGATATTTTCGTCCCCCATATGCTGAATTTTATGGGGTTGGAGACGAGCTGAAAATGACAATCACCCAAAATAAGTCTCGTCCTCTCTTGCGAGAATTTACAGATCCCGGCTCTGATTTGCCAATCAAGGGAAGACTCCCAAGGAAGACATTATGTCATGGTAAAGGATTCTGGGAATATGAAGTCTCTCCTCCATATTTCGGCTGGATTTATGGAAGATAGATCAGTTTATCATCTTTATATGTTAATTTGATAAATTATGATCTTTAAACAATATTTTTAGAAACACGGTTAAACCCGTTAGTTTTCTTATCAAAACAGTTTAGATTTTATATATGTTTTATTTTTCACTTTGCAGAAATTACTGTCGTAATCATGATTTCTCATTCCTAAACATTCCTCGGTTTCACCCTAAACTTCTTTTTTTTGCTGTAATTAAACCTCGCTTAAGCGCGTTTGAAGGTACTCCAACGCTTTGTATGTCTTGCACCCAGTCTACTACCATATGATTTAACCTAGAGGTTAGAACCTTTGCATCATTTTTGCCTTGTAAGTAAAATTTGTTGAGTTCTCTTGTCTTGAACCAACTTACTTCAGTCGAATTTTATCCAACACTAACTCGTATAACTCCAACATTAATAGGGGTGTCAAAGTTTGGAGAATTATTCTCTAACGGGCTCAAGAATCTTTACCGTAACTTCACGACCGGCACTGTGTTCAGTTCACCGCGTTTAACTTTATCACAATATTACATCCCATACTCGTCGGTAACTAAGGGGGTGCCAAACTTACTCGTATCCAAAACTTGTACTTCAGATTTAAATGCCCCGGAATGATTTTCAACACGCGAAGGGTCAAACCACTCACATTTAGAAATCCAACATTCAATCGATGAAGTAGTGGAGCGAGTGGCAAATTATCTTGTTCTAGAGTTATGTTTTTGTTCAAGGATGGATCAAATATGCGGAGAAATGAATTGTCCATGTGAGGAGATCAAGTCTGATGTAGACTTCGTCAAGTTCCCTAGTACAAACAGTCTCGAAACATTTCCTAGTGCAATGGCTCCCAAAAATTTTGAGGTGACAAAGAAAATTTGAATTCGTTTAAATCTTGATGATTACGAGAAAATTATAGTACATATCAAAGACAAAAAAAACTTAGCAACATTACACGGTGTCTTGTTGCACAAACATTTAGTATGTAAATGACATGTATAAATACATTTTGTGCACATTTGTATAGTTTGTGAGATAATAAGGTGAAAAGTCTTGCTTATATGAGCATAGAATGCTCTGATTTTTCCTGGAGGTCTACGAGGTGTGCAAAAGGACAAGGTTGAGTATTTTAAATCCATATTGATCTATCAAAAAATGAGGATAAGTTGTCATCTACTTAAGAGATCACTTTGGGAGAAATGGAGCAGTTTTACGAGGAATTTGATACATCTGGAGAAATAGACGGAGAGCTCTCGACGGACGGAGCAGTCTGAGTCCAAATTTTGCTCGAATTGGAGGTCCAAGGCATGAGTTATGACCATTTGAAGTTCGTGGAGTGAGAGAACTATATAGCTTTCGATATAAAGTGAAAGATTGATGAGATTGAGTGAGTGCACCGTTAGATTGAAATCAAATTTCATGAGCTCATAGTCTGTCAGTTGCTACGGCTCTGGTCCAAAATTTCATCACCGGATATTATGCGGATTGAATGCAAATTGGAGATAGAGGGGTGCAAAAGCTTTCAATCTGGAGCAACAAACTTGCCGATTCATGGAGTATGATCCGCACGACCAAATCTCTTGAAATTCCTTAGCAGTGAGTTTACCTTGTGATTTATTGGCATAACAAGTTTGAGTCAAAGTAGATGGTTTATCTAAGAGATGTGACTTCCGTTTCAAATCTGAAATTAGAAATACATGTAAATTTTTGTGATTCTTTATTAATTGTAGGGGAGATCTACTCGTCAAGCCTTTCTGAAATTTGATCTGTAAGTAGAAATCTTAGGATTATACATAGGTGGCAAGTTTCAGAGAGAGTTGAACTTAAGATCTGAACTTACAATGTGTTAAACGTTGCCGTTCTTTGGTCGAGTTGTATTTGACAACAATATCTAGTATAGGTCTTGAATCTTGTTAGTGACAGCTTGAATTCCTTAAGATCAAACATTTGCTTTAAAATCCCAAAACACAAAATAAGGATAGGCGCAAGTTCACCAATCGCTCATCCAAAGACACATAGATCAATGATCACGTGTTTGATGTTGTCTTACTCATCCATGTGTAGATTGCATAGGTGGACGATTTCTAGCACATGTATCGTAACACACCTTATAACTAGTCACTAGGCTAGATAGAGCAGTCGTCTTTAATTCACACTTTGTCATGTTGAGTGTAAAAACTGACAATCAAAGATGACGCGATCACAACACATATAGTTATAGTCTTTTCTGCACTTAGTATACCTCCCAAAACAGTATTGACATCACATTGAATGTTTTTCTGCCAATTGTTATTAACAAGATTCAAGACATATACTAGATATTGTTGTCGGATACAACTAGACAGAAAAATTGTGAAGTTTTTCTGTCTAGTTGTATCCGACACATTGTAAGTTCAGATCTAAACTTCAACCTTCCCTCAAACTTGCCACGTATGTATTTCCTAAGAATTCTACTTACAAATTTCAAAAAGATTTGAAGGGTAGATCTCCTCCCACAATTATTATAGTATCACAATAATTACACGTACTTCTAATCTTAGATTCAAAACAGAAGCTACATCACTTAAATGAATCGTCTACTTCAACTCAAACTTGTTGTGCCAGTAAACACAATGTGAACTCAATGCTCAAGAAATTTCAGCAGATTTGACCATGCGAATCACCCTCCATAAATCGTCAAACTTGCTGCTCTAGATTAAAAGCTTTTTGCACCTCTCCGTCTTCAGTTCACCATAACGTTCGATCCACAAAACATCTGGTGATGAGATTTGGGGTCAGAGATTCAACAATTGACAGACTACGAGCTAATGAAATTTAATTTCAATTTGACGGTGCACTCACTCAATCTCATCAATCTTTCACTCTGAAAGCTATGTAGTTCTTTCACTCCATGAACTTCAGATGGACATAACTCATGCCATGGACTTCCAATTCGAGCGAAATTTGGACTCAAGTTGCTCTTCCCATAAAGAGCTCTCCGCCCATGTCCTCAAATCTCTCAAATTCCTCGTAAAAGTCCAACGTTCGTTCCGAAATACTCTCTTAGGTAGATGATAACTTATCCTCACTTTTTGATGGACCATTAGGAATTTAAAAGACTCAACCTTGTCCTTTTGCACACCTTGGAGACTTCTAGTAAAAATCAGAGCATTCTAAGCTCATATAAGCAATGTTTTTCACCTCATTACTTTATAAACTACACAAATTTGCACAAAATGCATTTATACACGTCATTTATATACGAAATGTGTTTGCGCTGCAAGATAACAGTTTGAACGGGACGTTGTTGGACGGATCTAATACTACCAATGGTTGAGGTTCTTCTTGCTCCAAGTTGACAATGATTGTTCGAAAAAGAATAAAAGATGGACGAGAACGAGATATTTGGGACCTGGTGTGGAAAGCTCCATCATCTCTTCCACCTATAGCGTCCCATTACAACGAGTATCGAGTAGCACGATGGTTCGACACAATCCAAGTGGGAGTGTCGTTACGAAGGAGGCGCAAAGATTACCTTGTTCAGAACAGGGTTAAGTTATGTAGGGTTAACATGCACTCTTCTAGTGCATCGTTGAATTGTCAATATGTACTTAAAATTTGGCCGGTCTCCAACCAAACCATACGAACAATCTTAATTCTCTTCAAGGACACTTCAGCTGTATCATCGACAAGGATTCATGAACTCAACAACATAACACTATCCGGATCATCTACTGACAAAAGATTCGGATATAAAGTCGGCATGGACAGCTCGTAGAACCATCTTCTTGCCGATATGATCTTCAAAAAAATACACATGTTGCTATCTTTATCAACAACACCCCACACGAGATCGATAACTCGTGTGCTTGCACGGACATTGAAGTCATCATCCATATCCACTTTCAATGCAAGCTCCTTGATGGCTCTTTCAGAAATTGGTGCAACGTCAACCGTCCAACTCTTCACAAGATGGACCTTACTGTACAGTGTACACGACAAAGCTCACGAGAATATTCATGGCTTAAAATCTGAATAGACAGACAAGGACAAGTTTTAACCCTAATCAATTCAATTTTCAATGAAGAGACAACTTACCACACATGTATAGAATGGAAGTTAACTTCAAACCTTTGCTGCTTGTTGTCTGTTGGCAAAGGCTTTGACAGTGTAGTGTAGAGTGGAATTCTGACTTTTCCTACTTAACCTTCAATAAGGATTCGCAACTGCTGAGACATACAGATATATATGGTTAGACATAATCGACGGCATAGAAAACATACATGTAAGCCTTCCAACTAGACTCTGTGGAACATAACTATTCATATGATGTGGTAAGGAGGTGATTTGAAGGTTCTTTTGCAACCGATGGGCCTTCTCTTCTCTTGGATAATTTTGTCATTACAAAACATACGAAAAAATCATGATAAGGAGAAGTAGAAGACCCAGCGGTACAAATACTTTTCGGTAAACAATACAACAGATTGTAACTTATAAATCATCCAGTTCTTGTGGGTCTGTGCTTACGTTGAGACGAATGAAGAACATGGTCTACGAGGAGAAGAAAGTCAAATATCTGGGCGAGGGTTCGCACAAATATATTTAATTGTTAATGTGAGGTGAACTATAATGAACAACAATATTTGAAGAACATATCTACGACATATTTGTGTGAGGCCTCGCAGAGATATATTACATGGTCTTTGCATGCTCTTAATTTCATATTATGTAAGACATAAACTTCTAGGTGGGTATAAGTCGACACAAGTACTATTATCTGCACGGGACGTTGTGTATGATGAGGTGTAAGTATCTACGCGAGGGCTCGTGCAGATATGATCTTGATATTTGCGTGAAGGTTCGTGCATATATCATTGTTAGCATCTTCATGAGAGCTCGTACAGATATCAATGTTAGCATCTGTGCGAAGACTTGCACAATGAGGTGTAAGTATCTATGCGAACCCTCGAGCAAATATAAGAATTTTCTTTCGTGGAAGGTCCAAAAATAAAAGACCTGAGCGAGAGCTCTTACGTATATCTGGCACCAAATTAACATGTAATCTTCGTGAGGACTCGCGAAGATTTCAGCAAGAAATCTTAAAGTAACAAAAATATGATTTGACTAAACAAGATAACAAATATGTGCGAGGTCTCTCTGAACAAGACGGCCTCGTACATATTTGCCTTAAACCACCTACCAAAGACTTTCACAAGCCATCACATGTCAGCAACTGATTGGCTCCCTCCTCCTCACTACTAGAAAATAAAATTCATGATCTGCGCGAGGACTAGCTAGCTTCTTTTATGAGTTTCTGCAGTTCGTTTTATGTGTAGTTCGTATGGATTTTACAATCAATCGAACCAACCACATGTCAGTTACACAACGTGCTACATGTCAAGCATGCACGAATTAGGTATGGAATCTACGTGAGGTCTCGCGTAGATTATCCACAAAACTAAGGATGTGAATGACCATAACCGGACTTGCACTACCACGTGATAAGTACTTCACATGATCTTTCTAGTCCTCTATTCGTACAATATGCACAAGATCTATGCAGATTGGTCTATTAAGAAAATTTACATGCAAAAATCATATAATCTTGACGAGGTCTCTCATATATTTTACATGCTTGGTAGACTTCTAGCTATGACCTACGCAAGCCTTCGCACATAAATACTATTTGATCATTATACATCCAACCCTAGCTTGTGCTACGACCTCAGCCACCTCAAAGAATTATATTGGTATCAAGAGTTCCTCTAAACATGATAGATATATAACATTGAGGTCAAATCACGTCTATTTCTACCCTTGTAGAATTAGTTTCCATGATGTATGATTTTACATCGTGAACGTCTCTTTGTTCCTAAAAATCATCCCTCCGCTGTCATTTCCATTATGATTATGCGCTCTTTGCTACTCCAATAGAGGCCAAGGTTCATAAACTTGATCGTGCCGGAGCCACTACTTCATTCTTCAACCAACACATCATCGTAAGGTTGTCTTCTACCGCAAAGAGCCAAGAGCACTATCGTGTTGTGACACGATCCACTTGTGAATTTACCGTAGAACTTGTATTGTGTTCTTTTCTGTATTCATGAACATTTTCATGTAACTCTCTTGACAATGTATTACGTGTCACGTACACGGTTATATAAGATGTGAGATCGCACGATAATGTGATGTGGTAGCTCAATAATCCATGAACATTCGTGTGAGTGGTTTGTGTTGTCAAATTTATGTATAAGATAGATGGATGAGAGTTCGTGGGGCATTCTTCCTTGCGTGGTGTTTCGTGAGTGTTTCTTAGTCTCTTACATGAAGGGTGAGGAGCTACGAGAGTTGTTTTTATGGATGGAGTATTGATTCGAGTTCAAGATCTTTCATTTCATCTTCCATGTCAAGCTTCATATATCCATCGCGATCACTTTTGATAGTGGTTCGTTGCCTACTTTGGCGAAGAGTCCATGAGGAGGATGATGAACTTGCCTACTCCGATGATCTTGTCAATCGTCACATACGGGGAGAATTGAGATCTGGCTATGTACATCTTATTTTGATGGGTGAATGACCTTGAACTTTTCAGCCAATGTCCTTTTCAACGTCTAGGTTGAATCCGATGTCACTGTTGGCGGAAGATCAACCATCAACCATGCGTGGATCACAAGGAACTTTGATGAGGAATATGATAATCAAGTGATGGCTTCATCATTTTCTTTTGTCGTACCTTTCATTGTAAATCGATTCAAGGTTATTGTCTTGACTTTGTATTGAATCTCGTGTATTTTCATATTATTGTTATCTCTATCGTCGACGAGGGTGTCTATCTTATGTTAAAGTTGAGATCCAAAGTATTTTAGTTCAAGCTTTGAAGGTGTAACGGTGTTTTAAGGTTACAACTCGATCTAGAGTGCCAAGTAGGAGATAAAGTTATCTCCAATTTTCTTTCTCATTGGTTATTTTTTACCAATCAAGTTCATCCAAGTTCCAAAGACAATTTTTGGGTTTCGGAGGTCTTCCCGAGATCATTTGCAGAGTGTGAGATATCCTTGGAAAGCTCTCAAGATGGGATATAATCCAGAGAGGAAGATTGATTGATTTGGAGTTATGAGTAGAGTTTTATAATCGTTTGAAATTAAGAGGGTCAGATCGGTATCTCGAGTCATATTTCTGAGTGTCTCGAGAGTTTGAGAGATTATCTTTCGGTATTGTTAAGAGGATTGGATAGTTGACGCCGAGCTAGTTGCGCTGATATAAAATAGTCCTACGTTTGGGTTGGATTTGACCTAGAAATGATCGATTGAAGTTGGTTGTAACAGTTGACAAAGAGATAGAAGTAAAACCGTTTTTCTTGGATTCAAGGATTGAGGTGTTCCATGAGCATGGGATTGAATCTCTGAGTGAAAAATTTGCAAGATGCGATGTGCCTTATCAGATTCCTAAATGTAAAATTTTGGCTCATTTCGTTAAGAGGAACATTCAAGAGTCTCTCGGCGTCAGTTCAAGAATTTCTCACTAAATGACTCTCGCAAGATCTCCTTATATACTCGAAGCTGCCCACTTGAAGTGACAACTGTCATGGTCACATATCTCGCATTTTGATTCGCCACTTGTCTGCCATGCGACCTCCCATCTTTGTCTTAAGTCCAATCAACGTTTACCCAAGCAACATGTCCAAGTCCAAGTCTGAGTCCACGTCATGTCCAGTCCAAACTTGACATGTCATCGAGATCCACATCAACATTTTGACATATCGTTGATCTGCCACGTCATCTTTTTCTATGCTACATCTGCTTTTCCTAGTGCCATGTCAGCATCACGAGATCATAAACCCTAAATCTTTAGTCGCACGTAACTCCTTCCCTATAACTCAATTGGCTATGATCAAAGAACTAATTTTCATCTACGCAATGGTGATTTCAAGTCTGCATTACGAGTAAGTTGCATACAAGCCTTCCAAACCTTAGTTTCTCATACAAGCCGGTCCATGACACTACATCAAGAAAAAAGAGATTCAAACAAGAGGAGGGGAGGATGAGGAAGCATGAGGTCCGCTATGGGTATAACCCCTCGAGTGTGTCGGTTCATGTTGAATTTTCATTGTTAATTCGCAAGATCCAGTTCTTCTCTTTGTCTCTTCTAATTGTCCGATTTGGTGATCAAAGCACATGATTATTCTTGAGTGGTCTGTTTGGACGGCTATAATACAAAGTGTCAACTAGCATGTTGTCCAGACGAGAGTTTCTTAGGAAGTGCAAAACCTTCTAGCTGTGATATGATCTTGAAAGTCTTCAACTCCAAATCAGCAGGACTAAAAATCTCACGCTCAGAACTTCATAAAAACTGCTCCTATGAAGCACTTGAGCGTTCACTTAGAAGCTTCTTGTTTTCTGTTCAAAAAGATATGCGTAAAGTTGGAGGTATCTTCTCTATTTGTTTTTGTCCTCTATTCTCAATTCCTCGATGTCAAAATTATCATCAGTCAAAAAATCCTCTAGTTGTAAGCTCCATAAACCTCTCTCTTCAATTCTTCGATAACTCTACTCGATGATGATTGAAGAAAAATCTCTCTTTTGCTATATACACCCTCTAGATTCCTCCTTCTTACATGACCTCCACCATCACCTAACAAGTGCAAAGTGATGCCTTAGACAAGTGGCAACAGAAAAATAAATCACTGGTAATAATTCAACACGTATTATCTTCTTACATGTCAGAAAGACTAATTAACATGTCTTCGCAGACTCATATGTACGAATGACTACTGAGTCGGTTGTATAGTCAACTTTTGTCACTTCCATCCAAAGTAACTTCACCACGGCTACCTCTGACCACCGGAATCACCTCGTTTTGACATCTAGAGCTCGAGTTATTGCCGTTGTTGTTCTTCGTCCTCTTTAACTCTGAAATGTCATAGTGTCTCCTCATGTATCAGTTCGAGTTGGTTTTTTTGATCCAAGTATATCACATGATGAAATCTATATTTTTCTATAATATTATTTATACAGACTTGGAATATCTTTGATGCCATCTCGCTATCTCATGACTTAGAGAGCCGTACACCGAATTCGTACTAATTACCCCGACACCTTGAAGAAGAGTTAATCCTCTAGCATAAGGTCAATATGCTCCATCAATCTATCTACATCATCTAGCCAACAAACAAAACAATGTACATTTACAAACTCCTCGTACACACCAAAAATCATCTCATCTTCTTTCAGAACTCTTGTACAGCGTAGATCTGCTACCTGTTTCTCCATCTGTCTCTTGCTCTTTACAATCAAATCCTATACTCGTGTAAACTCACTCCAATCATCAGAACTGAAACTCATCAAAATATATTTCCAACTATGTATAATATAATTACTCTCATAATCTTGAGCAGCCTCTTTATCAACCTCATATGGTCCATCAGGTTGCTCAAGCGAGATCATGGCAGCAGTAGATCCTTCACTCTTGCTATCTCGTCTTACAAGAGTGAGTTCTGAGAATTGTTACTCTTATAGAGAAGAGAATCTCTTAAAGTTTATTTATTTCATTTGTGGTTCGTACGAACGGTCAAAACTGAACAAAACGTCTATCATCTGGACTATGGATCTTACCATAGTGAAATCAGTCATCGATAACCTTGATCTCATGCAAACTATAGTGATATACGGTTGACCAAGAATGGTAGGATGCGAAATAGAAGATTGTACGAGGAAGTCTGATCTACCTCCACATCTCTTATCTTCACCCTCACATTAGGACAAGCATCGTATAATTCATCCTTCTGGTTGTTTGTAGCACGTTGTCGTGTCGTGGATCGGCTCCTACCTGAAATTCAAACTTCGATGCTTGTCGCTCCAAAGACACTCATGAGAAGACAAGCTAGGCCCCAGCTTATGGGTTTTTGGCACAATCTCAGATCTCCATTTTCATCGCATAGATGGGTAGAGCTCCTTGTCAGCTTTCCATAGGCACTTTGTCTACTTCGTTTGGACGCCTAGTGGAGAAGTTACAGGACTCGAAAGATGGAGAAAATAAGCTAGGCCCCAGCTTACGGGTTTTTGGCACCACTTCGGATCTTTGTTTTTATTGCACTAGTGGATAGAGCTCCTTGTCAGCTTTCCATAGGCACTTCATCTACTTCGTTAGGACGCCTAGTGGAAAAATTACAAGACTCGAAAGATGGAGAAAACAAGCTAGGCCCTAGCTTACGGGCTTTTGGCGCAACTTCGGATCTTCACTTTCATCACATAGATGGGTAGAGCTCGTTGTTAGCTTTCCATGGGCATCTTGTTTACTTCGTTTGGACATACTGAGGGGAAGTTATGCTATTCGAAAGAAGGTAAAATCAAGCTAGGCCCCTAGTTACTTGCTGACTGGGTATTTAGGGCTTCAGGCGTTATATCAAAGACGCAAGGGGCCTGCTTCTTATTATTCAGGAGAATTCAGGAGTGAATTGTACGTACAGAGACTGTAAACAAGGGGGCTGCGGCTTGTCAACGGACGGTTCGGGAGATTTAGGAGTCCAATGCAAGCGCGCAAGGCGTCGTTGGGTTCAGATCTGTGCAGGCTACGCATTGGTTCAAACGGTTTGGGAAGAGAGGGATCGGGGAGTGCGTACTGAGTGAAATTGAGACGCATGAGGCAGATTTGGAGTTTTCAGTTATCTGTGAAAGAGAGTTGGACCGTTCGGGCCGTTCCGGAGTCCAAACTTGCTGTCCTTGGATCCAACGGGATCAGAACACCGAGTTCTACAGGAAATTGAAGAAGATACCAGTTTTCATCGGACGGTTTGGAAGTTATGAGTGAAATTGGCTCGCAGGGAAGCGTTTACATCAGATTTTCGTTCACCTGCGACCTGAGGTTGGGCTGTTCTTCGCGATAGGTGAGCCAAGCTCTTCGTTCTTGGTGCCTACGCGATCAGGGAGTCTTCATCTACTCATAGGAGAAGACTATACGTGGATTGGATTGTTGGTTTGGGTGTGGTGAGCAAGTTTGAGCCGCAGAGAGTCGGTTTACGTCAGTTTTTGCAACCTACGACCAAATTTCTTGCGTGGTTTTGCAAGGAGAACTCCAAACGACTTGTTTGGAGTCTCGTTGGGTTCAGGGTAGCTAGATCTATCTGCTAGGGAAGACGGATATCAGTTTAGACGATCCGTTTGTGCGGTGTGTGCGGTTTTAAGCCGCAGGGAGGAATTTTTGAAGGTTTGGTCACCTGCGACCAAAAATCGGTGATATCTCTACTGATGGGAGTCGGATCTGAAAGTTTCTTGGGTTAACGGAGTCAGCAGAGGAGACCCTATCGACATCTGAAGTCCGTTCAGCGAAAAAGAGGAAGCTCACAGATAGGTCTTTTTCGGTTTCTTCGCTACGGGTTTTGCTCTTTTGAGTTCGTTAGAGTTCTGGTTGGCTGTATACAGCTTGTGGTAGCTAGCTTTAGCTAAGAGCTTATACATGGATGTGGTTTGGACTTGGGTTTGGATCGCGTGATACTGCTGTGGCTCTGTTTGTTAGCAAAGAGAAGTTTCTCTTGCTTTGAGCTACGCTTCGGTGGTTTTGGGTCAGGGTTGTGATTCAAGGGTTGTTTCAGGGGCTTTTGAAGCAGGTTACAGACTGCTCTGGTCTGGTTCTTAGTTTTGTGCTCTTAGGAGAAAGAACCGACAGTGTACATACATTTGGAGTGGTATATATTGCACGTTCGTTTTCGTGGTTGTTTTTCTCTGTTTTGTCTCTGTTTCAGCACACAACATCTCCATAGCCAGGAACCTCGCGTTTTCCTGGACATCCTTCACGCAATATCCGACACAATATCGGTGGTGAACTCGACGTGAAGGTCCGGGGTGGAGATATTTGTGTGTTAGAACTGAGCAGAAGAGGCCAGCAATCATGAACGAGGATGAAGATGGATATGGTTGTTCGGGAGGATGTTGCGGATCTGGGATGATGGATTTCTAGACGGTTGGGATCATGAGAGGATGGGAGGATGGGACGAGCCATGACTATGGACGAGATGGACGGATCAGAGGATATACCAGGGATGCAGTTGGATGCAGCAACTGCACGATTGTTTCAAGCCTTCACTTTGTTTATGCGACAAGAGCAAGAGAACCAACAAAAGGAGGCTTTGGGGAAGAAGGCGCTTGGAAGGGTGATCGACAAGTTCGGTCTATTTGCTGGGAGAGACATCTCTGAGTACTTGAGATGTTACAAGATGGATATGGATTTGGATCAGGTATCGGAGAAGGAGATGATCGAGACATTCGAACTCGCTGCAGTGCCTGAGATAAGGGAGCATGTGAAAGGTCTAGCAAAGCGTTTTGGGAGGAACTGGGATACATTTTCACATGCACTGATGGAGGAGTATTTCTTGAGAAACTCAGATCGAGTAACCAAGAAATCTTTTTTGGGATGGGTCAACGGATCCAGCAAGGGTTTACAGCCTGCAGAGCTGTTAAAGGAGTTCGAGAGACAATTCTCTCAACTACCTCGGGTGGACAAGCTAACCTTGGAGAGTTACAAGACGGAGCTGTTTCTTCAAGCTGCGGATGAACCATGGCAGGAACAGTTAGAACTACTTCTGGAGGATGGGGATGAAGAAGAAGGATTAACAAGAAATTGGGAGGTTGTGCATGAAGCTGTTGAGCTTCTTGTCCGGAGGCAGACAAGGGGAAGGGTTACAAGGTTGGCACCTGCAGCGTTGACTACCACACCAGTTCAGGTAGTATCTGAGGTTCAACCTCCAGTTGTGGTTGTAGAAGAGAAGGATCCAACCATCGAGGACCTACAGCAAAAGATGCAAGATCTACAAGCTCAGGTTACTAGGTTGGAGGATAAGGGATATTCGACCAAGATGGAGCTTGTA
Organism: Asterella californica; assembly: GCA_036924285.1. NCBI lineage: Eukaryota > Viridiplantae > Streptophyta > Marchantiopsida > Marchantiales > Aytoniaceae > Asterella > Asterella californica. The sequence goes on along the minus strand of JAYKYS010000006.1, from coordinate 19,673,079 downwards.
CCCAAACTAGCTTGGGTACATCACTGCCTGTGGTGTGATGATACTGACCATGAGCGGGACGATTGCATTGACTTTGCAGAGTCTTTGCAACTTGAGGTTATTTCTTGGGAGGATGAAAAGGTTGCATTCACAAGTACTGGTACTCTCCTTCAAGCCAACGTTGGTAAAGGAGGGATGAAGAAGATTGTGGATGATTACCTTGCGGCACATGCAATTGTAGCTGACGAAGCTACAAGTTATGGTGCTAGGGTGAAGGAGATTGAGCATGATCTCCATAGAGATGGTTTGGATGAGCACGAGGATCTAAACGAGCTCAGGTTGGATACTGCATCCACGATGCAGTGCGGGAAGAAGGACCAACAAGATACTTCTTCAGGGAGGCTAGCTCAGGAGGATAGGATTCAACAGAAAACTATTCTTCCTGAACTGGCAATGGAGGATGATCTTTCACAACCGGAGGAGATGGTTGAGGTGCAGATAACGGACGTGGGTGATCTGATTGCTGACAAACAACTACCAGACGCAGATATGACGACGATGGATGTGAAGGGAGGTTGGGAGGAGCGTATTCGAGATGCACAGGTTGGGTTCCTATCACGAGAGGCCTTGGGTGCAGCTACAAGGAGAGTCCATGATGTCATCATTGGCATCATCACGGACAGACATGCTGAGGACGAAGGAGAATGGATGGATGCTTTCCAGGCTACGGGTATAGGATGATGGGTAAGGATGGCTTACAGGGGAGAAGCCATTGCTGAAGATGATTTGTGTTGAGTGAATGATGCTTGGGAGGTTATAAGGATTTTTAGAAGAAGAGATCAGGGAGGATGATGGTTGAGGAGGATATCATTGTACAGCGAGATAATGATGGTTGCGGTTGAGGATTTTGGTTGCAGCAGTGTGGTTTCTTTTTTTCAGAAAACAAAAAAAAGAGATGATACGTACGATGACATGTACAGACTTGAGGTTGAGGATTACAGTCAGGATACGGATGATGATTGGCAGGATGAGGGATGTCTACTACCACACTTGGGTTACAAACCTCAACGGTGAGGTTCTACAGGGCAGATGGAAGACAATTCTATGGTATGATGGGTTATTCTTTCTATGTCTTCGCATATTGAAGATGTGTAGATCTAGAGGGGGTGATTGGATGGGAGGTTTGAGATGAAGGTCGATGAACACAGATCCAGGGAAGATCGTGACAGAGTTGCAACTTCAAGATGGCGATCAGGTTGCAGACTAGAGGATGAGGTTAATTGAGATGGGAGGGATGATGACAAGATGGGAATGAGTGTGTGTGCCGGTCCACTCCTTGGTTGGTATCTCTGGTGCATACCGGAGGATGCACAGGTTTGGAGGGGGTGGATGTCGTGTCGTGGATCGGCTCCTACCTGAAATTCAAACTTCGATGCTTGTCGCTCCAAAGACACTCATGAGAAGACAAGCTAGACCCCAGCTTACGGGTTTTTGGCACAATCTCAGATCTCCATTTTCATCGCATAGATGGGTAGAGCTCCTTGTCAGCTTTCCATAGGCACTTTGTCTACTTTGTTTGGACGCCTAGTGGAGAAGTTACAGGACTCGAAAGATGGAGAAAATAAGCTAGGCCCCAGCTTACGGGTTTTTGGCACCACTTCGAATCTTCGTTTTTATTGCACTAGTGGATAGAGCTCCTTGTCAGCTTTCCATAGGCACTTCATCTACTTTGTTAGGACGCCTAGTGGAAAAGTTACAAGACTCGAAAGATGGAGAAAACAAGCTAGGCCCCAGCTTACGGGCTTTTGGCGCAACTTCGGATCTTCACTTTCATCACATAGATGGGTAGAGCTCGTTGTCAGCTTTCCATGGGCATCTTGTTTACTTCGTTTGGACATACTGAGGGGAAGTTATGCTATTCGAAAGAAGGTAAATCAAGCTAGGCCCTTAGTTACTTGCTGACTGGGTATTTAGGACTTCAGGCGTTATATCAAAGACGCAAGGGGCCTGCTTCTTATTATTCAGGAGAATTCAGGAGTGAATTGTACGTACAGAGATTGTAAACAAGGGGGCTGCGACCTGTCAACGGACAGTTCGGGAGATTTAGGAGTCCAATGCAAGCGCGCAAGGCGTCGTTGGGTTCAGATCTGTGCAGGCTACGCATAGGTTCAAACGGTTTGGGAAGAGAGGGATCGGGGAGTGCGTACTGAGTGAAATTGAGACGCATGAGGCAGATTTAGAGTTTTCAGTTACCTGTGAAAGAGAGTTGGACCGTTCGGGCCGTTCCGGAGTCCAAACTTGTTGTCCTTGGATCGAATGGGATCAGAACACCGAGTTCTACAGGAAATTGAAGAAGATATCAGTTTTCATCGGACGGTTTGGAAGTTATGAGTGAAATTGGCTCGCAGGGAAGCGTTTACATCAGATTTTCGTTCACCTGCGATCTGAGGTTGGGCTGTTCTTCGCGATAGGTGAGCCAAGCTCTTCGTTCTTGGTGCCTACGCGATCAGGGAGTCTTCATCTACTCATAGGAGAAGACTATACGTGGATTGGATTGTTGGTTTGGGTGTGGTGAGCAAGTTTGAGTCGCAGAGAGCCGGTTTACGTCAGTTTTTTGCAACCTACGACCAAATTTCTTGCGTGGTTTTGCAAGGGGAACTCCAAACGACATGTTTGGAGCCTCGTTGGGTTCAGGGTAGCTAGATCTATCTGCTAGGGAAGACGGATATCAGTTTAGACGATCCGTTTGTGCGGTGTGTGCGGTTTTAAGCCGCAGGGAGGAATTTTTGAAGGTTTGGTCACCTGCGACCAAAAATCGGCGATATCTCTGCTGATGGGAGTCGGATCTGAAAGTTTCTTGGGTTAACGGAGTCAGCGGAGGAGACCCTATCGACATCTGAAGTCCGTTCAGCGAAAAAGAGGAAGCTCACAGATAGGTCTTTTTCAGTTTCTTCGCTACGGGTTTTGCTCTTTTGAGTTCATTAGAGTTCTGGTTGGCTGTATACAGCTTGTGGTAGCTAGCTTTAGCTAAGAGCTTATACATGGATGTGGTTTGGACTTGGGTTTGGATCGCGTGATACTGCTGTGGCTCTGTTTGTTAGCAAAGAGAAGTTTCTCTTGCTTTGAGCTACGCTTCGGTGGTTTTGGGTCAGGGTTGTGATTCAAGGGTTGTTTCAAGGGCTTTTGAAGCAGGTTACAGGCTGCTCTGGTCTGCTTCTCAGTTTTGTGCTCTTAGGAGAAAGAACCGACAGTGTACATACATTTGGAGTGGTATATATTGCACGTTCGTTTTCGTGATTGTTTTTCTCTGTTTTGTCTCTGTTTCAGCACACAACATCTCCACAGCCAGGAACCTCGCGTTTTCCTGGACATCCTTCATGCAATATCCGACACGATAACGTAGCACCCAACCGTGGTTTAGTTCGATAGATCATTGTCCTCTCTCGTACATCTCTCGTAATATGATGTTGATCTCTGATCCATGATCAACGAGCGCAGCAACAAGTTTATATAAACTTCCAAGATGTACTCGTATAACAATCGTAACACGAACCCAATGTCTCTTTTCGAAGTTAATATCAATAGATGGACTCTCCTCGTCAACTTCTTATTATCAGACTCAACAGCGTTGGTACTAGCAACCAATGCTACTTGTTGGTACCCTTTTTCATCAACCTCCTGAAAATGCACCTTTTCAAATTCTACATCATCCACAAAAGCTCTAATCACATCTATTATTTGACTCTCTACTTGCTCGGACATTACTTGTCTCTTTCGTTTGATGATGTCGATGATCAGCTCGTGAAACTCTCTCTTTGCAGTACTAAGAACCTCCTGAAGAAAAAACTCAACTCGTGCGTCTAATATCTTATGTTCCAAGATTTACAGTGAAAGTTTCAATATCTCCATCCAACTTGTAAGCCGGTCCCTTTTCTTCTCTTGGGTAGTAAACCGCCTATCAGCAATTGTTTGCTCTTGCTGAGACCTTTGCACGTCCTCCATCGAACCTAGTGCAGGTGGAGGAGCATGAGAAGTAGACGAGATGTCCTCTAGAGGAGATGCTTGCCTCCTGGTGACTCTTCGTCTGTCTCCAGTCTCCTCTGAAACTCTAGTATCAAGTTCATAGACATCTCGCCGCCTCTTTTCCTCCACAAAATGTCTTGTCAGTGAACGTGTCTATCTACGTCCAAGAATGCTTTTATCGACATAGTGTCTATAAGATCTGTCCACCTTGTGATCGTCTAACATAGTCTTAGCTCCTCTCTTCAACACCTCAGAAGGAACTTCAACATTACTCTTCTTAGCGGTCCTATCTAACAACGTAGGACTAGCAGAAACTTCAAATGTCCAGCATATACATTAAGATTCACGAGCCCTTGCACATATATCTATATTGATCTAATCATCTTCATCTCCCTCCGAATCTGTGCGAGGACTCGTGTAGATAGTGAGGCGTGAACGTAGTCCAATTTAGTGCTCTCTTGCGTAACACCCAAAATACTACATTTCTTTCTCGACATACATACCAACTATGGGAGGTCTCCTACATGTGCATGTCGACTGTTTGGTCCATGGGCGGTGCTCCTGAATCTATGCGAGCCCTCGCATAGATTCAAGTCGTTAGATCTTAATGTTCAAACTCTACATACAAGACCTACTCTAAAATCCTAATGAAGCGACGGACGATCACTGTAGAATGGAGTGAATGTATTTATATACAACCATCTCCAAAGCAAACATGCACTACTCTATAGTTATACTTACTCTAAGTTTAGCAGAATGTGCTATACTTATGGGTGACTTTAATAGTCACTTTTAGCTAAACGACAAGTTATGGAAATGAGTCTAGACCTTCAATGCTATATTGTGGTTTGGTGTCTATAGAGCTGCTATGCTTATGGATTAATCCCGAAATACAAAGGCTGATTCGTGCATGGGAAGAGAGGAATAACCTTCTTTTTATATCAATGTTTGGGTTTCACTAAACTTGCTTTACTTATGGGTTTTAGATCTTAAGCAAAAGAGCCTCTTCTCTTCTTTATTCACAAGCTGTGAAACTCTTTAATTCTTGCCTATACTAAGTGTTTTTTGCACTATTTTTGAGTTCAAGTGTTATTGAAAACACTTCTGATTTATTTTGATTCAAATCTTATTCTTTTTCATAATCGACTATGAACCATAGCACCGTTATCTTTTACAGTTTTGTAATTAATCAGTGATCAAAATCTAATTTTATTCTTGTCATGGAAATGATGGAAACTAATTAGATATATTAAACTGAAAATAGTTCTATTTTGGTAAAAGTTGTCTCTTTATAAATTTGTAGGTTTAAAAATAAATGATTTAACAGAAATAATAATAATTTATTACCCAACTTATTTCATTTATCATAAAATTTCTGGTAACTTTCATGTCCAATTAAATGGTTTCTTAAAAAGGTTGTAGTTCCATTGCAATCAAATGGTTTTTCGTCTTTTTACCCCTTTCTATTTTGCCCCTTAATCTTTATTTTCAAATATGAGTGTAGAGTAAAATAATTGTCCTCGCTGTTCAGAAAAATAAAATTGTTTTTCTTATTCGCTACCAGCTGTTGTTTTTCTGATCCAGAATTTCACATCATTGTGATCAAATGTTTTTCAAAATAATATTGGACCTTTGGTATCAATTTTCTTTATTTTTTTCAAAAAGATTCTTATATATTATTTTTTACACTAACTCTGAGTATCTTGGTTAGGGTTAAGGATTCATGAAATTATTTAACGTATACTGAACTCTTTCGCACAAGCAGATATAAATTAATAGAACAACCATGATGGATTTACACCAGTGCATAACTGAAACACTACAACATTAATATTCCTATTATGTATAATTGTAGAATTCATATTTTAATTCTCTTTAGAAAATTCGTTAGATTAACCAGCAAAAAGAACATGCTGATTTTTTGTTAATTGCGAGTTTACTCCATTTAGCTCGTGAATAATATATTGTCAGGTATTTAGCCATTGCATATTGGCTAGTATAAATGAACTAATAAATCATTTACCTCTCACCTTTTCACCTCCTTCTTGTTGTCGCAGTTTCCGAATTATTTAGCACATAGATTTTAAATACAGGTCTCTGTGTATTTTATCTGTAAATAAAATTAGCGAAATTTTATTGTTGATATTCAAAACATTTAATTTAGTATCCATGCGTTGTATGATTTAGGGTAAGTAATGTATTAAACTTGAAGACTTGTAAGCTCATTGACAAATACAACTGATGTAAAATCGAGTTTAGGGTTATGGTTTAAGGATTAGGGTTATGGGTTAATGTTTAGGACTTAGGGCCAGGGTTTAGAGTTTAGGGTTAAGCACTTGTAGCTTCATACTGAACAAAGGATAAACATTCATTGACAACTGAAAATTGGTAAAGATTACAAGAAGGTTGTATAATGTCAATTTTGAAAATAAAGAACCTTTATTTTCAAAATTGATATTAAATTTTGTATGCAATACTTCATGTTCGATTTGGTTAATGAGATACCACCTAAAATCCTAAACAGATAAATACCTTTCTAAAGAAATACCTTTTTTCTAGATAAATACCTTTCTAGGTATCTTAATGATATTTTAAATATTACATTCTTTCTTTACTTTCAGTAAAGAAATATTTCTTTGCTTTTATATATTCTTTCTTTGCTTTCATTTCAATTTCATTCAGACTTAAAATTTCATTATTTCTGATTTACGTGAGGGTCAAATAGATGTATTAAAATACAATGTGCATATAGGTCCATGAATAATTACTATTAATTCTGTAACAAATGGTTCCATAGTCATATGGATTAGGGTTAAGATTGGGTCACAACTGTCAATCACAAAAACCCTAAAAGAAGCTACTCCTCTTGTACCCTTATTTCTCTCACGGTTTAGGGTCAGTGTTTAGGGTGCAGGATAAGAGGTTCGGGTTTAGGGTAAGGTTTGGGATTTAGCTTTAATAGTTCATGAAGGTTTACGTGTACTCAAACCAAAAAAACACTAAAAAGTCAATAATAATCATTGTACATACTTCATTGGCTAATCCTTCTTAACATTTAGGTTCCGAACTTGTTATAGAGTTTATTGTTTGCGGTTAGGGTTTAGGGTTAAAAGTTCACGAAGGGTTTGCTCTAATTCATAGAAAACTTGTTCTCAGCTGTTTAATGTCATTGTTTCTCGGCATGCATTTTTTCTGGAATATTCAAGAAAGGTACTTAGTAAGAAGTCAAGAAAACTTACTCTAATATTGAGTTCCAGGGAAGTTCGAAGAAAAGGTTAAAAGATTCATCTCCAAGTTTAGGGTTTTTAAAATTTAGATCCAGTCCATTCCCATATAAATATTAGATGGGAATATTTCCAATTACAGATCAGATGTACAAGTGGTGTTCTACATAATTATAAATCTGTTTTCTTGAAGACTTCTTTTCCCCAAACACTTAATTTATGATTTCTTTTTCATTGCAGATTTGGTATAGTTTCGATTGGGTAATATTGTTGAAAATGTACGTTTGTTCATATTAAATTTTGCTTCACATCCATTATGCTTAGCTTATGAAATTATAAACTAGAAATATGCTATTAAAAAAATATTTTGTTTATTATGTTTCCATGAGGATACTTACATATTAAAATATCTTCTAAATCGCTTCACATCTGTTGTGCTTAGTTTATGAAATTATAACCTAAAGTCATGACATTAAAAATATAATTAATATATTTTCATGAGATTACTTACATTTTAAATTAAATTTTTCTATCTTTTTCAGTAAATTTATATAAGTTATCAAAACATAACTAACCTTTAGTCTCCTACACAAAGGTGGTTTTACTTACAAATATATTTTGGATAAACTTGACATGAATTTGAATATATACAAGCTTATGTGTTTTTAGCATTAACTTACTACTTATTATGTTTATAGATCTTTTACATGATCATTGTGACATATAGAAGTTATCAAAGAACTACTTTTAATGCTTACAGTTTCTATTTATTTTATCAGTTGATTTATTAAATTACTCTTTGTTGTTTTCCAGACATCATTATTGTGATGGCAAGTTCAAGAAAGAATGCTGCAGTTGGAGATGAAGTACTTTTGTTCAAAGATCAAAAGTAAGTTGCACTGATTGAAAGAGTGCAACTGCTACTGAACACTGTCATGGAGAGATGGTTGGCGAGGATAGGGTTATAGCAGCAGTGGAAGTTCTCTTGATGACATGTGTCTGATACCTATCCATCTATAGGAGGAGATTTGATCAAAGAGGTGTTGCATTCTTTTGTTCTATGGCATGGGACACAACTATGTGTTCAAGAACACATTGGAGCTACTACATCTTCAACACATCCATATATAGATATTATTGTTTGAGTGAAGAATCTTACCACTACACCACACACATAAGAGGATTTCGTGCCAGATGAAGAGTCTACATCTGAGTTCTCTTTTTACCAAACTCGTGCAAATGATTATATTTGATTGTGACATCGTTGAGTTTAGCAGAAGGAGTATCCATAGCTGAAGGAAGCATATTTTGTCCACTTGCTGATTCTTCAGTTGGTGGAGTTAAAGTTGGAGAATGTCATGCGGGAGTACTAGTGATGAATTTGGTTGCCGATGCAGATCCGTTACAACTGAAAAGAGATCTACAGACTTACGTTGTGGATTGTCCTCTTTGATTACGTTGGTCGATTCTTCATGTAGAGATAATTAGTATCAACAAGATCTTAAGAGATCTTTCTACACCGTAAGAAGTTGTTGACTTTGAGAAGAGACATACGAACAACAACAGTGGAGAAGAGAGTTCTTCTTTAGGTACGAGGAAGAAGCGGAGGGGTCAAATGAACATGCATTGATCCAGAGATGAAGAAACAAAAAAAGGAGAAGAAATCATTCAAGTATCTCACCGATGAGATCATCAATTAGTCTCTCATGACAAGTTGTCATTGCAACAAAGATTGTTGTAGAGTTGTGAATAAAAATGTCGTGAAAGAAGAACGCGGTCTTTATTATGAGATGTCTCATAATAAACAGAAAGAAAATATCTTGTCAAAATTCATTTCACGAAGAGTAGATGAAGGATGGATGATTTTCAAGAAATTGAAAGTGTGTAAAGATGCTTTTTATACACTTTACGGATTCTCAAGGTCAACTTTCTACAACTTGAAAGGAGATTGGAGAACATGAGTCAAGACAAGTTTCCATGGGAACAAAAGATTACATAAACCATGGGTCTTCAACATCTATGGCTCTGGCATTATAACTTCATCATGTTCTTGTCACGAAAGAAGAAGTCATGTCTCATTTGTCCTACAACAACGAAGGGTGCAGCACTGATAATCATATGTATCAATTGCCCCTTTATTACATAAGAGAAGATATTTTTGAAGAGATCAAATAAAAAATGCACATGATGGAGATCCAATCCATATGAAGGTCCACGTTCTACACTTTGTGGAGGAAAAAAATTGACATTTTTTCTTTTCATACATCTTGTGCGTTTTCCAAGTGTAAAAAATGCATTATATTGAAGGAGCAGCTGGTGCGAGAAAGAAGAACTGCTGAATGTGCAGCTTTGGAGTACGAACAAGAAATGCGGATGTCTGGTCGAAATTGTTACTATGCAAATAATTGACTTTTCATACTGCTTCCAGCTGTTTGTATGTCTGCAATTCATGACAAAATGGACTAGTTGAAGAGAGTTGTTCCTCGTCTTGCTGAATTCATCAAGTCATTGATGAGAAACACCTCTCCTTTATCATTGACGTTAATTGGTAAGATTCTTACTATGTTTATCTATTCTAGTTTGAAAGCAATAAAATTATCAATGAACCTTTATATGACCTAACAATTATGATCATTTCTTAAATGAAGTTGACATACCTTATTTTTGCATTGGAACAGGTATGCTGCTGCACTGCTATGATCCAAGTATATTTGCACATATTGTTGTCGAATAATTATGGCCTAGTGATCCCAACTTCACTATAACATCGCTTGTGAAAATATTTCATGATTGCGAATGATTTACAGGTGATAGAAGAGGAGACTTGGCATTCAAACAAACACCAAAACATCATCTTTTCCAAGCTCTGCTTGATAAAGAGATGTTTGAAGTTTCGTATCTCAATCCTCAAAAAAATGATAGTGAAACATTCTTTGGAGTCCCATGGGTGGAAAACACAAGCAGCAGTTCCACGCATGCCGTTGAGGACTTTAATCCTCTACCACAACATCTTCTACTACAAGTGGACAACTCTTTCATGGATAACAAGAATTGGTTGATGATGGCATTCTGCAGTGAATTGGTTGCTCAAGGATGTTCTGAAACTGTGACCATGTCTTTTTTCTTGTGGGACACACAAGGGAGGATGTGGATGCATTCTTCTCAAAAGTGAATGGTGCGTTATCTAACAAACATGTAGCATTCTTTCCATAGTTCATGGTAGAGGTTTTATGTGCCGAAGAAGAGAGAGTTATCACATACTTGATACAAGAAATGGTTGACTACAAAACTTATGTTCATGTGGAGAAGAGAAGCGTACAAAACTCTCTTGTTTCATCCCTCTTCTCGATGAGGAATAACATTCGTGTATATCAGGTGAAGGAGACTTATGAAGGATCATGGATTCCAACGCAGAGCATATCACTTTAGAAACTTGTGGATCCCACAGCAAAGATTGAATCCTCAGTTACATTGCATGTGGGTGAACCGAAGTCAGTTGGCATGGTACATGTGCATGCAAAGCAAAATGAAATCTACCACTATCTTCGTATTACACTCATTATTTGCACTCTTGAAAAAACAAGAACGATGAAGATGGATAGGCTTACCAAATTGTTGAATTCACAATTCAACAATGTGAGAAGATCACTATCTTGATCAAAATGAGATAAGAAACCATGGAGCAAGAGACACTCGAAGATGATTTTTGACCTAACACGAACCGTGGTACAAGATACAAACCATCTACTATAAGATTGCAAGAGTCGACTCAACAAGATGATATCTTGGCAAGAGAAGTTGAAGAGGAGATGGTGAGCAGAAACGAGATCTTTGTTGATAATCCAAGGGATAAAGAACATCAGCAGTTTGTTCCTCCAGTGACATCAAGCTTAGAATGATGTTAATCATTCGTCCTTCAGATGATTTCGAGGTACAACATTTTTGTACCTCAAAATCATGTGTTTGATCAGCGAAAGCTCTTACAAATGTCAATCATGAGAATGAATCATCATATTTCAACAAAGTACAAGTGGAATGATGACGACTGGTGCATGTTATATGTGCTTCTCTTATGAAGAAATACACCAATTGCATCTACAAAAGCAAGGATTGAGAAAAAGATCACAATTCTTATCTGGAAAGAAAATGTTGGATTGATGCTAATGCATGTGTGTATGGTTGGCAGTCAAGAGCGAAAGCTACTGCAGAAAAAATAAAGATTCTAGCTAGCATTAGAGAAATAGTACTAAAGTTTCTAGAGACTCTTAGAGAAGTAGAGTTGAGTCTATGTCAATGAAGTAAAAGTCTTTAAGGTTTAGGATAGTCTTAGATTTTTTGGAAGACTTAGTACTTTATCCTCTTGTTTTAGAGAACTAAAGAGAGATTTTTGTATGAGCTTTAATTCAATTATAGTCACACCATTTTAAAATTAGAGTAAGATATGAACAACTCAAGTTGTGAGTTGTGTGTGAGTCTTAAGTCTTGATGGTTAATGAAACTTTTTAGTAATAAATTCAGTTTGCATGGATATTTAACGCATGACTAGAGAAATTAGATCAAGTCTTCTATTTGTTGTGTGAAAACTAACAAATACTTTGAAAAGAGCTCTAACTTCAGATATTATTATTTATTAGATTAATTGCAAGGACAAAATTCTTATTTTTGTATGAAGTACTCGCATTCTTGTACCGTTACATCATTTATTAAATCTACACAAAGCTCATTTACTTACTAATATATTTATATTTTGTTCTTCTTAGTATTAACTGTACAAGAACTCGCACAATTCAGTGATAAACTTATTAAATTTGAAATATTGACTAAGATATATTATAATAGTATTATTTAGAATTTTCTCAATCCATAATATTATTCTCAAACATAAAATATAATTTTGAATGGTTTATTGTGGTATGTAGAATATTATGTAATATCGAATAATATGATATTCAAATGTTTTACTCCAAAAAATATTTCGAATTATTTTATATATTGTTAATGTTTTATAAATATAAATATTAATTCATATAAGTTTTTACAATCTATAAATATATTCTAAATGTATTGTATCATATTATTAATATTTATTTATAGTCCAGAATTTGAATTGTCCAACTAGTCTTCTCCAGTAATCCAACTCTAGTACCCTAACATCAAAAGAGTAAAAAAATTTATCTCAATCTTCACTTCCAAATGTGTTATCTTGAATTTTGAATTACAAAAATATCAATTTTAATTTTCCATTCTCACTACTCAAATGTCCCCGAAAGTTGTACCAGTCAAGATTTAGTGAATATATGGAGTTTGATACTAATACTCGCGGTTTAAGAGGGGTGTATTCACGCACAACAAACTTACGTACTGGGGGTGTGAATAAGCAATTTTAGACCTTTCCCATCAAAGAACCAAAGATTGGTATCTCTCCACCATACCCTTCGTGGCCGTATTGACTGGAAATTGGTTGTATCCGGTGGGATCTTACGAACTATAGAATTATATAGCTGAGTGGAAAATGCCACCATCGATATCCCGCCAGTAGGACACAACGTAACGAACGACGTACCACCCCGCTGCACAGTTACTATGCTAGACACACTGCAGTAAAGTTAACTAACTTCATAGACGGAGTTAAGGCCTCTTCACACTTGCATGATATTGCCTTGTTTTTTGTGCTCCGTATTGTGTCAGTTAGGTTCGGGAAGAAATTTTGTCTTCAGACTCTGCAGTTTTAACTAAAGTGGATTCTAAAGGCTTGGCATGAGTGCTCCAAAGTGTATAGGTGAAGGTAACCCTCCTTATTTTTCTTGAGGCTTTGCAACAGGAAACCTCCACGTTTGTGTACCACCTTCATCAACATGTACACATGGAACGAATGCCACTTTTGGAACATAAAACAAGAAAAAAACTTGGACAGATCTGAAGACGAAATTGTATTGCACAAAAACCCAGACTCTTCTATGATGGATACTCTAGGTTCGGGAGATACACTAGAAATAAAATATAATGCAAATGTTAAGAGGACCTTAGTTCATGGCCCTGGAAAGAAGCAAGCACGAGCTAAAGCTCTTAATACGTGAAAACGGGACGGGCAACATTGCACTTACCACTTGACTGTAAAGCTAAGGAGGCGCGGAATGTGAGAAGCGTAGTGGAGAGAGAGAGAGTGGCACGACATTCCATCAAATCAGATGCAAGAAAGCGCCGCGAACGAGAAGTCAGGCTCGTATCTCCTGTGTTAAAGATAATTTATAGGTTAAGACTTCATTCACTCTTATTACTACCAAGTTCAGTCACCTCTAATATATCAGCTTCATTCTGATCTCTCTATGACTGGTCACTGAACTCTTACTTACGTCTTGTCTATAAATTAGAATATATAACAACCGCCTCTAAAGTGATGATGATTCTTATGATCCCTTTACTAATATATCTTATCTAGGAGAGAGTAGTGGCCTCCTTTGGTTCTCAAACATTCTCACCTCTGCTTCGGTTTGACTTCTACTTACGTACGTGCTTTTGTACTCCGCTCGCGTACGGCATGCCCCACTGATGTACGTACGTGCGTAGATTTCAACATTACTCAATCTTTCTCATGACTGTCGCATTCTGAAGTTTCGATTCAATTTGGCGATAATTTGCTTATTAATAGCAAAAGAATGACTGATCGATCAGTGCCTATGTGCACGTGGATGATCGACCAACTGGTTCGCTCTTAATTGGTTTACAAGATTCTTCGTAAAAGCGTGACTCTGGGACGGACGTAAATTAAACTTAAACTGCTGTGGGAGAAAAAAATGTTATATGATCTTCCTTATAAAGCTCGGCAAAGAGTAGTGACCGTGAAGATGAAGCATAAGCTCCAAAGTGGCTTCACGCTAACAAGGATGGTATGGCATGGGTAGCAGGTAAAGCAATGGTAGACATCGGACTTAGAAAATTTACTTGATTTTTGTACTACGGTTGTACTACGTACTGTGCTTATCGTACCTCCAGGCGTACTACACAAAGAATGGCGAGAACTGAAGGAGTCATACTCTCGTGGTCCATCCTTGTCTGTTGAGAAACTCGATCGAGCTTCCTGCGCATACGCTAGCTAGTAGAAAGGAAGGGATATAAAGACTTGAAATCCCCTATCTTGAAGAAGCTAGCATTTGAGAGTACTGTACTGTGTTGAGAAGTTCAACCTGCTTCGCAATGCTGCCTGCAGAGAAGTCAGTCTTAATCGTAGTCATTCTCCGAGACATCTTGAAGTATTGAGATCTAAAGCAGCCTGGAGCTGGCATTTATGAACGATCATCCTTCAAGTTGGTGGTTCGTAGGAGCAAGCGTTGAGGCACACGATCGCGACCGACACGAACCATCGTTGTGAAAGGTCCCGTAAGTTTTCTCCAAAACGCTATCCTCACGAACAACCTGAAGAGTTAGAAGTATGATGATCCGATCGGTACATTGGTTGGCAATCGCTCGTTTTTCTGTCTGAATGCTGCAGAGAGTCCCGGGCCTGAAGAGAGAGGGGCCACCTTCTAAATAAACTGGGGATGCAGTGTCTGAGTAACCCCACAGTGCAACTTTTCAGAGGATGGCGACCGAGGAGCTTGGCTTCAGTTCTCTGAGGCGAGACCACTCGCCCAGCACACCAGTTCGGGATGTGAGTCCTCGCTTTCCGATTTTTTGTGTCTTGTGAAATTTATTTCCACTGGTTCAAGGTCTTATCTCTTCACCGTGCCTGGCACGGTTCCAGACGTTTCACCTCTTCTCGGTCCTGACAGCTACTGTTACAGCTATTGCTTGGAAATTATTGCCGGATTGTTGTTGTCTGATCAGGAACGCTTGTTTCTCAGTCTAATTTAATATGCGTCTCTCTTTTTCATGCGCTATTGATCATGACCACATGTCACTGAATTTCTTAAGGATGCGTCAGGGGGCCAGAAAGCGTAGTGAAAATTGCCAACTTAACGTTTGATTGGACTGAAAGTCTTCCTTTTCAGACTGGCTTGAGTATATGTTCACGGGTCAAGAAACTCCACTTTGCAGGCTTGGTGACTCTGAGGCTTTGTTTGCCGTCACCTTCCACATTATTCTGCCTCTGATTGATCCACAAGCATCTGACTCAACTGTGAGTTTCATCTATATATATATTGAGCTCAGCCTGAACAAAATTGACATAATTACTGTCTTACAGTTAGTAGATGAATTAGTTTTCAATCGAAGGATGTCTATAGCTAAAACTACTCTTAACTGGGATTTCAAACAGCGAGGATTGTTTACGAGAGCGTGCTAGATACACAAGTGATAATGATGGACGGTGGCTAAATCGTCCGCACAGAGACAAGCGTTACGGTAGATGCTGCTTGCAGAAGCAGATTGCACTTGCGTGCATAGTTGCTACATGTTCCTCTGATATGGAGATAGAGCATGCAGGCATGTCAGTTGACTGCCTCAAGTATATAAGAAATTAATCTGGCGGGTGATCATGAGATGATCTCGTCCGAGTACAGTCCTAAGCTTACTATTTATTTACTACACCCTGAGTAATGTCCAGTGTTAATACAAAAGGTAAACACTGAGAGCAAAAATCTCTGACTATTTACGTGCTTTTGTCACATCTAGTGAAAGTAGCGACTCCGGATCCTTTTCTACCCCTGGCCAGCTGCTTGTTCAGTCCTAATCCCGTCTATAGCTAGGGTATCCAGAGACCTGCACTATTATCGATTTGTATGGGCTGCGCTGCACGATACCATGCAGGTCTTGCGTACGTACTTTAAGAGCAGAACGTTCGTTGGTCTTGTACCGAACATTATGAAGTCTTCCGGGCATTTGCAGGGTTTCCACATTTTCCAGGTAAGCTGAATAACCGTGATTTGATAATGTGATTGTGTACACTACAACTTTAGCCCTCCTTTGTACCTGTATGTATTCGTAAGGAGAAAGATGAACAACAGCTTACTTTGATTAATTTGATCATGACGGATTATACGCATATGCATCACATCCGCGTTAAGCTGTACATAATATAGAATGGCGTGGTTTGCTTTGTCATGGTAGGACCATCTGCTAGGAATGACCAACAAACCTAGGGCAGAGAATTAATACTCACTGAAGTTTCAGACTTCCTCCTGTAGCTAGTAGGTGCCATATATGCTCTCTAGATCTGACAATAAGATCACAGCTAGGTACTCTAACAGAGCTTAGGAAACGAGCTCGAGCTCACAACCGCCACTGTAACTGGCAGGCACGGTTTTCCTAGTTCTGTAGAGACAGTAAAAACCCATGCACTTTCAACTAGCTAGACTATTACACAAATCGAGTTTATCGATCAACGACGTAATATCTTCTGTACTAATCTATGAACCATTTTCTTATAGAACAAGAGCAAATTCTCTATCAGATTCTCTGACGTACACTAGCAGCCTAGCACAGCTTGCACAATGAGATGTATCTGGTGTGGTGGGCACAATCTGGCAAATTGAGCTCGTTATGTCATATCCTATCCATCTGATTAGGATAACGTCGGACTTGTCCCCATGTTTATACGTAGTTTAGTTTCGGTTGATAAGTTGTTAACCGGGCTGTATGACGTGACGGGGGAAAACACACGGAAGACTCATAAAATCGACGAACTAATGCTCATAATGCTCACAGTCCAGCTGAGAACCATGATTCCATTCACCATGGCTGGACCATCGCTGCTGTGTCTTCTGTATCGTGTGATTCGTGTTGTTCGTGCCACTAATGTCCTGAGGGACGGAGGAGTACCAGTCAACTAATGAGCTGGTTGTTCCCTGACAGTAGTCAGTTGGGCAGTATATGTCGTATTACGGATCTTATGAAAAGCTCGGGCCTATACATGACGTTTTGACGGCTGTCTAGCTTGACCTCGCTTAACATCCGAATCCCGCGGCCGACATGTCTCTTAGCTTGTGGCATGACGCATCCGAAGCTCATTGCCAGTCTGAGGGCTGTGATGTGAAACCGCTGTATGTCGTTTCTAGAATCAATACTGTAATATCCAGAATCTAGATCTCTTGATGTAGGTATCCAAGCCCATCTGTCGAGAGTCAATCATTCCGGGACTGGCTACATATATATGGCCTCACTGTAAACAAACAGACAACGCCAGTGGATCCGGAGTCGAAGAAGCGCAAGTACTGTATAGCTACACAGTGACACTACCCTCCTCGAGTTCAAAACAAGACACGAGGTCACAAAGCTGGAGGAGCTTGTAAAACCACTAGTATTCGTAGTATCCTCGACGACGCGAAGCAACTGGTTTCTAACATAATACGTTCTACGTATTTATTCAAGGGGGGTAATATCACTGTGTACGTTACAGCACTTGCTTCTTCGACCTAGATTTAGGTAGCGTCTATAAAATGAGATCATAGTTGGTCCACATAGATTCTTCGACTTTATAGATAGTTGTGGGTCAAATATGCTCATCGATGATTCAGAAACAAAACTGTTTTATCCATTGTCGGGGAGATTTTAAATTACTTGGAGATTGCATCAAGAAAAGTCTAGTACCCAACAGTTCAACATTGTACAATTCCTTTTGGGAGTATTGTTTGGATATTTCCTGGTTACTATCCCTCGTTATATTTCGTGCTTTTCTCATCTCACTATCTGTGATTTGTCCAGAGTTTTGTTCAAACAAATCGTTTTCACCCTGAATAATTTGTCCATGAGTTATAATTTCATGATCACCTGAATCGACTCTAGAGGTGATATTTTGTTTGAGTCCTGGACTTGACAACATTGGAGCTACGTCAAATTAATGCCAGTTAAGTTTAGCACACTCTCTGTACTTCGCTGTGCTCTAAACAGTTACCGTATTGCATCCAGTCTTCATTGGTGTACGGTGTAGATGTGTGCAGAGAGAAAATTCAATCATTTTCGACAAAAGCTTGAGCCTTCGTTATATAAACAGGTAGCTGCTAGATTATGCTGAAGCCTACTGTTTCCAAATCTTTCAATCCTTTAACATATCTAATTTGCTAATTAGTTGATTTTTCATGTTGTAATCTAATTGATCTGGTGGTAAGATTGCTGAATTAGGCCTTCTACTATCTGTAGAGAGGGCATTACCGTAGTCCTAAGTATATTCACGCTAGTGAATTTAACTTTGGTACTTTTAGCGAAATTTTCTACAGATGTTTAGTTCTCAACGAATAGTCAGACCAAGGTCTTGACCTCATGCAAATGCCTATCCGCACACCCAAAATAATAATATCTGTTATTTTATGAGTATAGTTTGAAGTTATAGTTTAGACTTTGACGGTCGTGTTTGGCGGATCAAACTCTTGTATCATGACATGTCATTTTATATGCATATTTCTGGATTTGAAGTATTCAAGTGTAGACTAATTTTATTGATCAGTTGTGATTCTTCTCTTTCAATGATCAATCTTGATAAAATAAACAAAATGTAATATACTTTTTTCAACAATTCAACAGGAAAGAGGAGACAGGAAGGAAGGAAAGGATTTTCACTGTCTAAGGAATTAAAGACAGTGAAAATCGGAACCATTAGCGAATACCTGGTTATTGTTAGTGGAGATTGTGAATACCTTCATTCCTCCTCTTACATAATTATAGAATCATCATCTACTGCTGAATGAGCATGGACTAATATCTTCGTATAAAGCATGTACGCTACTTTTGAAGTCTTGTCTTGTATGGGATCTTTGAGACAAATGACGTCTGTTCTGCTTAGCCCACATTATGGCCACCAAGAGATTACTACTGACGGCATAACTTCTTATATTCGCATCCTTGTGACGGTAAAACCTTACGGAAGTTAATGTGAGTACAATGAAGGTCACTATTAGTGACTCAACAAGGTACTTCTACAAGGAAAGCAATTGGTTCCTGAGAAAGTGTGATTATAACGAGGGTCGCTACAGTATATGGCATGGGGCTCCCGCAATGTTCTTATAAAACATGCAGTTGTTTTCCGTCACTCACTCACATCAGCCGGCAGATGCTTGGAGTAGCCGGGCATTGCTTCACGTTCTATAGCTCCGGAAATCTGTTTGCGGATACTCCCCAAACGTTGACGTGTATTACTGTAGCTACGTAGTTTCTTAAGGCGGGATCAAAAGTTCCTTCCTACCATGATGAATTTCAGCTACCTGGTTGTGAGAAAATTCGACGTACATCCGAATTCTTGAATCGAGGTCACGAGAAAGTTAGGGAAATGAATGATGAAATTCGGTGGAGACCTGAGCCTCCAGAGGCATCCATGTGATGATTGAATCTGACGTCTGATGAGTGGCCAAGTGCTAGTACGTACTGTAGTGCACCGCAAGCAGCAAGCAATCCGGTGAAGAACGGTCATACGGCGCTCTCATCATATCCCGTTGCCCGTCAATCAGCCTGCTTCAGTCATAGGTACGGTACAAAACAATTCCCTACTGCCGTAGTTTATCAGTCCACGAACAGGATATTTTTGGAGGGCAGCGGACCGATTTGCCCCGGTAAAGGTCCAAAATACCAGACTTTACACGTATGTTAATTCAGATTTCTGGCATCTTCGCACGCGGGGATGTAGCTCAGATGGTAGAGCGCTCGCTTAGCATGCGAGAGGCACGGGGATCGATACCCCGCATCTCCAAAACACTGGCTTGGGAGATCGGAAACTTAACCCTATATTGCCTCTACTTTTGGTCGGTAAGATAGAACACCAGTGCGGAAGCCGTCGGTCTACTCGTCCTAAGTGCCCCTACGTGCATTCCCTGAATTCTTTTCTTTCTTGACGGAGATCAAGATCATTTATTTACTTATTTACGGATGGACCACGTTAATTGATTAATATCTTTGATTTGTCTAAGGTGTCCCGGGAGTGGAATTATCCGATAATATTTCTAACTTTATCTATACAGGAAACCTCAGAATCTCTCCATTGAGACCATATACTTGAATACACATATTCATCCGTACATAGTCATGAGAAATGGGATAATTGGGTTGTCAAAATTGAAACCCAATTCGAAGTAGAGGGAGTTACGACTTCGGCCAGGTACGTGTGCAACTCACGAAGGTGTCCAAAATAAGCATCCAAAGCGCACATCCGGCCGGGAGCTGGAAGACGACACGCATGAATTCAGGGTAAAAATTAACTTTCATTATTTGTTGAAGCATTCCAGGGAAAAAATAACGTCGTGATAAAAATAATCAGTTACACTTATATTTCTCATAGAAGTCTGAAAGGAGAACCATGAATTTTGTAATAGATCAAAATGATACTTCAAGACAACAAGTTAAATTTGTAGTTTTAAATATATTAACTCTATATGTAGACCGGCGGTGATATTTGTCCTGAGATAAAATAAACAAGTTAAATTTATACTCTTAAAATTATAGAACTTTTTACACTTGGACGTATACCCATCAAAACAAAGTAATAGAACCATAGACACTGCGAGAAGCAGTGCTCCACTTGCAGAATAAAGGAAGCGGAGTACCCCAGGAAATTTTTCTTTTGTTTATATTCAGTTTATTGACTGTTTAGAGGGGTAGAAGAGAGAATAGAACGTGTGTTATGAGACAGCAATGCAGATTTTCATCGGTTCATGCTCAAAATAAAACTTTAATTTTTTAAGCTAACTGTCATTGAACATCAATTTAGTGATAACGCAAGGAAGTCTAAAAGGTCTAGACCGTTTTCTGACTAAGGTTTCATCGGTTGGTTTGAGTTTTAGTAGGTTTGTCTTTGCAGTAAAAAAAATTATTTTTTATAATAAGTCAAAAGTAGAGTCAAAGGAAAACATCTAGACCGTTTTCTTACTAAGGTTTCGTCGGTTGGTTTGAGTTTTAGTAGGTTTGTTTTTGCAGTAAAAAACTTTATGTTTTATAATAAGTCAAAAGTAGAGTCAAAAGCCAATAAAGTCAAAAAAATTAATATTGATAATATATTTTACTCTCAATTATAAGGGCGACCCAAAATGAAACTGAACCATTAAGTACAAAGCTAACCAGATTTCCTTTTGCTCATGTACGAATATCTCCGCTTAAACCTCCTCTACTGATACTTAAGGTCTGGGTTACCCGGACCTCTCACTTTTTGATGTGCGCAGTGTCGTATTGCATGACATTCCACATGATGAAACAAAACTTCAGAGGACACTCAACTGGCATTTGTTCAAGAAGTTGCACCCCAACTTATCAAGCTGGGCAGGAGCCAAGCTGGGGCTATGCTTGACAAGCTGCCCTTTAGCTTGTGCTGAAGTATCACCTTGAAGGGAGCGAAAGATATCAGAATGCTATGCTCGCTGAGAAGATCGACTTCATGCCTTCGGTTGTAGAAAAAAATGTTCTAGGTAATAGTTAGATAATTAAGTTATGAAAAGTGCGAAAGAGAGAAATCTGTCAATTCTGGCTCGTGACTCGATTTCATGATCTAATAGTGTGAGTGCGTAGGTGTTAGAGAGTACTATAGTTTTGACTCTTCATTCACTAAAAATGAAGTTGTACAAAGAAGTTAGTGTAGGAAAAGCTAGTAAAGATTGTAGAGATAACTTTCTTTAAAAATACGTACCAACTGTATTTTCTTTTCTAACAGAACAGAGGTCATCTTAGTGAAAGAGCGCCCACTTAAGAAAAAGAGGTCTCCGGATCAAATCCTCCTGACCTACGTTTCTTATTTTGGCATGTTGACCTCCTGGAAGGGAATCTATGTGGATATGTAGCCACGGTCTTGCATATATAGGGACGAGAGATCAATATCTCTCTTAATCGTGGACTTCCTGGCCTAAGTCTTTATTCTAATTAATTCTATAATCCAATGTATTATTTAAAAATTCAAGGCAGGAAATAACCCAGCGAGTTTCTTGCTGTCTTTGTTCCTTTGGTGAAATAAGGGTAGCCCTTGTTTGCCTTGGTTATAGCACAAGAGTTACTTGGTGCGCATATGAGGGGGCTGTAAGCCTTGTGAGGTGGTCTCATAAGTGTTGGGGCTTCGGCCTACATTGGACGGCTTGTAACTATAAGCAAAGTGGCATCAAGAGTTGAGAAATTTTTAATAAGCAAGGGCTTAGCTTGGCAGGGGGCTTGCTTGATTATTACGTAAATAATAAGGAAGGTCTAGCTTAGTAAGGGACCTGCTTACTTGATAAGTACGTCTGCTTATAAGGACCTTAACTTAGCAAGGGTGTTAGGATTTGTTAGGACCCTAGCTTAGCATGGGTGTTAGAGTTGGAAAAAATAGTCGACGTCGTGCGAAAGAAGATATTTTTTTTCGAGAAGAGGAAGCTGTCGAGACACGCAGGCGAAACCAAGGGCGGAATGGATCAAATTTCTGAACGATTTCAGTTGGAAACTGGTCGTAGAGAGAGGAATAAGAGTGAGGGAGCTTGAATTTTATCTACTAGACTGTTTTGGAGGTGAATCTGGTGAACAAAGAACATCTATTTGAGTGGAGGAGAAGACAGAGACAAGAGGATTGAATTCTAAGAGAATTTAATGCTGAGGCTGTCGCAAGAAGGGATATAAGACCTTGGGGGTTCAGATTTCCATCTATTGTAGACCTTTTGGAGACCAATTTGTTTTCTGAAGAAAGAGATAAGATCTGTTGAGTGAGGATTGACTGCTTGGAAGTGATCTACCTTTTGGTGGACAGTTGACAATCTTATTGAGTAGAGATTATCTTGACAATTTGTGGAGGACTATTGATTGTCATTGGAAGAGAAATAAAGCATTGGAGTTCGGATTTCTTTCTATTGTTATGTTTGGAGACGAATCTATCTTTTGGTGGATGAGAATTGATCTTATTTTGACAAGATTGATGGTTAGACAGTGATCGATATCTGTGATCGACTATAGACAAAAAGTGATGTCTGTGAGAGACTTTGGCTGTTGTAGCCAAGCTGGTTAGCTCTGTCTTCTTATTCAATCCCTACTTCTACCATGCAATCGATCATAGTCAGAAGACTCGTCCTTCTTGAGAAGGACTCTCTACGACAACGGACGTGAAAGACAGACCTCTGAGTTACCTAGAGTGAACTGCACCTTTTCATAACGTCTGAGTTTGACCTTCATTTAGACATGTTAGGCAGCGTTGATCTCTTTGCAAATATGCGCTGAAGTGTTGTCTTTCGTAAATTTCTTCACAAGCAAGTCGTAACGCCAAAGCCTCCTTCCGGTTTGATCAGCAGTACCCTGACAGATTTGAGTCAGATGAAACAGACACGATAAAGTCTACCATCATGAGTTCTTCGTGACTCTCCACAGAAAACTCTTAGAGGTCTTTACATAAATTTTGATTTGGACCAACCATGTCTGATATCTTACCAGATGCTAGGTCATATAAGTACCAGCTTTTTGCTTGATCAGTCTCCCAGTATGAAAGTTGAGCTTGATCATACCCCTCTTATTGAATAATGATCCTTGACTGACAGTGGACAATTTTTTCAGTCCGATTTTAAATATGGTATGGATGTTACAAATCTATGTGAAGGTATCGAATATCGATGTCCCAAGTGGTTTAGCCTACAGTCCTCTAAGAGAAAGGTCTTGGGTTCAATCTCTTGCAGGTACGGTTGGAGGTGCATGCTGCTGCAAACTGTTAATGAAGCTTTTGGTCCGAGTCCCGCTGTGGTGTACTCACTTGGACAGTCCTATGGTCGTCGAAGACCCCAAGGGACAAGTAATACCATTTATCGTCATGTCAGCTTGTGTTTTCGAATGTGTATTACTGACGTGTATAAAAAATTACCGGTACAAATTACATGGTTCATGTTTTCTTCTTAGAATTTGCTATGAACTTCACGCGTTGAACGAACTTAACATAGAACGAACAAGCAGAAAGCTGTAGTAAGGCCCCAGGCGCACTATCAGTTTATCAGTTAAAGTTTCTGGTTTTTTGCGGAAGCCAGACCTCTCACGCGTGTTAAGTTTCTGAGGTTTGAAGGACGTTTTTGTCTCCGAGAACTTGGGTCCACTGATACAAGCGCACTTATCTCAGTTTTTCGAGACAGTTTGTGCCATGTTACAGTCTCGCACGCTTGAGCTGGTGAAAAACTCAAAGAGGGTACCCTGATAGAGCCTGCAGGAATCAGTCCCAGTTTGTACGTTTCAGGCCTCCCGCTTGTTGAGAAAAACAAAACTATCAGGTGCGCTCATGCTGCTTATTACCGAACCTAAGGGCTGGAAAAACTTTTGCCAACAAAACCCTAAGTGCGCCTGAGGCCTAAGTAGTATAAGTATGTGACTCGATGATCTTTCGGACCAAATACATACAATGATCATAATTCATTTCCCGTTGGGGCTCATTTCTATGCTTATCTTGAAAAGAGTTTTTTTCCAACCCTTGGAGTAATCCATCTGAGATCCACCTACGATTGAATACACCTCCACATCGGTTTGTCACATCCATACCATGTTTCACCTTGGAAGAATCTTGTAAAATGAAAACCAGAATATTACGAATGGTCCTTGGGCTCAAAACCCTCTGGCCCAAGTCTATGTAAATACTCCTCCTAATACAATCGTGAAAAGTAATCAAGGAAGAAGAGCAAATAGTGACATACTATTCTTGTAAAACGATAATAAACCTGAAACAGGATGTTACAAGTGTTCCTTGGACTCAAAGACCTTTGGCTCAAGTTTATGTAATACCCCTCATAATACAATCATGAAAAGTAGTCAAAGAAGAAGAGCGAAGAGCGGCCGATGTATTCTCGACTTTATATGAGAAAGTATAGTTTCTCGAAGAGGAAAGAACACAAGATTTAGTACGGGAGAACACATCTGAAAAATGGTCCTGAGAAACAAACCAGATATCATGAGGATAAAATCCCTGGGGTCTTGTGACAAGATACCATTCGGTTGATCTCTCTATAATCACATTTTCTCGTTGTTCTCTTGTTCTTATTGTGATTTGAAAATGTAGCGTACATGCATATCTCGTCATGATAACATATTTAGTGGTGACCACAAGTGTGATGATAATGAGATTCCATGAGGACTCTAAATCATAATCATGTCATGTAACTGTAAATGGTTTTCTTTCCGGCAAGTCTTTGTTTACCTTCTCAATCTCGAAAGTACCTTCACTACCAAAACCCAACGTTCATTCTGTACGGCATCTGTGTGACGGCGGTGGACGACTAGGTCGAGGGACAGTCGAGAGTCGTACAACTTTTTCTGTTGAAAACGTACAATGAGCTCTTTGCTCGCATCATATTCAGTAGGATAATGTCCCGGATTCGTCCCCACTTTACAAGGCTTGTCGGCTGAGCCAAGACAGAAGTTTGCTTAATTTATGAGGTCTCTTGTGTTGTCTTCAAACCAGTTGAAGCCGAACATGAGGACATGTACTGACCGACCTACACGACATTTTAGGACCAAATCATCGACGTGTAAGAATTCCAAATCGACCGAGGCCAAATTAATTCCCTGCGTGCACTTCTCCTTCCAACGTTCAGGTCTATCACTTCTTCCTGTTTCACCAACTTTTACGTCCTGCAGAGTTTCGGTCGATGTTTCAGGAAACAGCCGACTGCAGCACTCACATTAACCTGAAGCAAATGTTGCAGTCGGGAGGCGGCTCTGGTTAACGCAAATATACAATGGGTGTGTGATGAAAAGCCTCGCCTTTCGAACTCAACTTGGAAAACCCTGCTATCACCTTCTCGTGCCCAAGCATGGCATGCATGCACAACATTGAGGGTCGGGTGAGACTGTTCTTCACTGTCACGTTGCATCGATCTATCATCAGGTTTTGGACGATGTTCAGAGAGCTGTCGAGAGTCCTTTCAAATTGCACTAGCATTAGGAGGTCTCGCTTTCTAGCTAATTCTCCATAGCCAGCGGGCGAGCTGCTGCAATGCAGCTAACCGACCCGAAGCAAGACCGAGAGTCAAGGGAGTTCTGAGTGGAGCTCCCGGCCAACATCATCACCCGGCCATAACTGGCGGAGACTTGTGGAATCTGCGGGTGAGAAAGCCCAGAAAATGTCAAAGCTTAGTACAGTGCATGCAAATCACCTTTGTTCGACCATACTGAAGACAATGAACTGTCTGCAGGTTCCAAAGGCCATGTGACCGATAGATAGCGTGCGCTGAGAACGGATGCACCAGTTGACACAAGAGCTGAACAGCAGCTCTGTATCTATCTCTGTATCTTTCGTACTTGGAACTTGTACTGCGGAATTGCACTGATCAGCAGAAGAGCCAAACATGGGAATAACTTTAAAACTGTGCGCACCCCCCCACCTGTGAGGATTAACTGCTCGACGTTGACAACCGGGTGCCCGAGATGAGATAAAGCGGCAAAAGATCACTGATAGAGTAAAATATTCAAACTTTTACCATTCAAGACTAAGTGACAAAAGTAGTCCGAAAGGGAGTGGATAGATAACGTCCGGATATTTGTGCCCCATCTGGTATAGGAGACATCTGTAGACACGAGACACCCAGATGCATGTGCACTGTGATGGATAGTTTCGGCGCTTTCGGGCTCCTCCTTCTCTCTCGCTCACTCTATCACAAAGTCACTTAGACGTTGTACTATCAACGTACTTTTGCAGTACACTGCAAAAGTACGTTGAGCTGTACTCAGATCCTGAACATCGTTCAGCTCGCAAGAATCAAGCCACCCATGCACCTGAATTTAGCCAAAACGTGGTGACAGAAGGGTGAAGAAACTGTTTGGTCAGCTGGGGTTTTGCACGGCAGATCTAGATCTTCCTGAAGGAGACTTATGCCCGGCGACTGGCTACAGCGTTCTAGGAATTTGCAGTACTGGAACTGTGGTTGAGGATTCAAGTAACTGTCTGGCCTTGGGCCCCACGTGAGAAGTCAGAAGGAGGATTCTGTGTGTGAAATGGGCGGAGGCGACTATAAAAGCATCATAAAGCCCATATACCATACCACCAGGGTCCCGAGTCTGCCCAGCTCAATCCACCTACCCAGTCTAGGCCTGCGCTGCCTGGCAAAATCCACAGACAGAGGAGGAACTGAGTGGAGTGGAGGTTCATGAGGTCGTCTTGAAGGATTCGGGCTCAGAAGATTCGGTGAAAACACTGGAGGCTCCATAGGAAACTGGCGTCTAAAATCTCGAGCCGTCATCATGGCAGCGTTGTTTACCAAGATTGCACTGCTTCTCATCTTGTGGGGACTGTTTCTCTTTTGGTGGATCGAATGGCTCATATTTCCTACGGACGCTGGAGCCGAGTACAAGGCTCAGGCCATTAAGGATACCAAGTCTGATTTCTTGGACTTGAATGGTGAGAACATATTTCTCCTGCATAGTTATCACCGCAGCTTCCTTCTGTATATCTGGGCATCACCATTCCGGTGGGATGACCTGCATCGTTTCAGCATGGCCAGTTGAGTCAATCGCAGCTGGTGCATGATCAGCTAGCTGCTACTGGGGAATTGCTTCCAGTTTCTCTGTCCTTCTTGAAGACACTGACATATTCACATTTCTCTCTCGAATTCTCCTCCAGGACCTTACTATCTTATGTGGACCCTGCCTGTGTTTCTGTTCGCCATTGTTGCTCTCATTTACCTGGAAGTTCGGCAAAGGTATCCCGAGCGGTAAGATACACACAACAAACTCGTTCCTCGATATACAGACCATTTTGCACAGTGCTTTCACTCTCTTAGCTAGCTTCCCAGGTGCTGTACACGTTCGTTACAGTGGGGCACTAGGCTTTTCAAGTCTTCGAGCTCAACCCCCAAGTATGGGTGACCCTTTTTTCTGTGATCGGATTCCGACTCATTGTCAGAGTATTGGTTAGTCCTAGCAAATTGTGACTCTATGAGGCTCACTTAATGGTGGCCTGAGTCTTTGAATCTCGTCCCCGGTGCTGCAAGTGTGACGGTTGTAGGAATTATGTGGAAGGTTTCCTTTGATAGAAGAAGGTAACTATGATACTAGGAATGCGCAACTCTGGAGAGCACAAAGTCAGTTCGAAGACATTGTTAGCGACAGCCGACTAGTTCGACTCGGGAATTAAATATGGAGCTTCGTTTTATCATCGATACTTCTATCGCTACTAGGCACTAAGATATTGAAAGTGTTGAATTGAATTGCAGTGAGCAAAGGACCAGTGAACTGCCCAAATGGAGACAACATTGGGCGAATATGTCTAGTGCACTGTGGACACAGCCTATTCTGGTGGGAACTCCTATGGGCATCTTGACGGTTTTCGACTTACTGGTTCTAGCAGTGGTGGGATTTGGTTTCCTCTGGATTTTCTGCTACCCTCTGCTTCCTGCTCTTGACCTCGTCGATGCGACCCCGATGGCACCAGGAAGAGAGAGGTATGAATTTTATTCTTCTAGCATCCACGTAGCGAAAAGAAGGATTGATTCGATTACCCGAGCACTTCCTCTTGTACCATACAGAGTCTTGCAAGTGGCACTGATGCGCATGTTTAATTTACTCTTCTGACTGATATTTCTCACGGACTCACGGCTCTGGTATGCACGTGGTGCAGATGGATGATCAAAGTTGGGAGAGTCGGAACTTGGACTGGACGCGCATGGTACTTACTCATGGCTCTTCTCTTCTTCCCCATTTCCAGAGGATCCCCAATTCTGCGACTGGTGAACTTGCCTTTTGAACACGCTGTCCGATACCACAGATGGCTAGGTCACTTCTCCCTCTGGGTCCTCTTGGTTCATTCATTGACATTCTCTCTTCACATCTACTACACTGGCGGCCACACAGTCGATTCGGTGAGTTTGTCCCGGAAGTGAATTGCCAGCACATTTGTCTGATCAGATTAGAAGGAAACCGAAATGCGGAAGGTTTTAGTTTCTACATGGCAGGAACTCTACACCAAGAAAAGCTTACTGGTCCATGTTCTACATGCTTCCGCTTCAAGTTGACATGTAGATGCATCCTGTGCTTAACTTCCTTACCTGGGCTTCGCATTGATACAGATATTTTCGTGGCCAAGTTACGGAGTGTCGAACCTGGCTGGAGTAATTTCGATTATAGCTGGAATTGTGATGTGGCTCACATCCTTGGAACTTGTTCGGAAGTATTTCTTCGATGTGTTTTACGTCACGCATCACATGTATCTTTTGGTTTTCGCCTTCGGCTGTTGGCACGTCGGAGATTTCGCCAGCTTCTACTTCCTTGGCTGTGTTATGCTCTTCTTCATCGACCGTTTCCTGCGCGCTGTCCAATCCCGAAAGGCTGTTAGCGTTCTGTCTGCTCAGGTTCTACCGAGTGGCGTTGTCAAACTCAAGTTCCCAAAATGTCCAAGTAAGCAGCACAACCAGCTGATGCGTATCAAACATATCAGTCGGCGCTTTGATTGTAGTCAAACTTCGTCGCTTGATTTTGAGCCCCTTGTCTCTCTTTGCGTACTGAAGTCGTTACTTCCATTTACTTGCAGGTTTGAAGTACAGTGCATTAGGACTGATCTACATCAATGTTCCAAGTGTTTCAAAATTTGAGTGGCACCCATTCAGTACCACATCAAGCTCCCTCGAGAACAACAACGAGATGTCTATTTGCATCAAGCCACTGGGAGGATGGACGAGGACTCTCTTGGAATCTTTGACGGAGGCCGACCCTAAAACTGAATCCGGAGGCTGCCCTTTGAAAATATTTGCGGAAGGTCCATACGGTCCTGAGACAGACTACTTCCTAAGGTTAGTAACCATATGAGCACTCTTTCTCGTTGATCCAGATTCTAATTGCAGGCTTATACTGATCAATAATACCAGGAGCAGATAGTAAGGAAATGTTCATGTATACATCTTTTGTTTATTTCTGTCTAGCTGATGCACTCTCCCTGTCTGTCTTTCTCTCGTTCAGGTATAGGACATTGGTGCTTGTTGCTGGTGGAGTGGGTATCACTCCCTTCATGGCAATCATTCGTGATTTGTTGTGTCGTTACCAAAATGGACAAGAGGGCAGTATACCAGAAAATGTGGAGCTCATCTGGTGTGTCCCCAGAAGAACAGATCTTGCCACGCTGAAAGATATTTCTCCGATCCAGATGTTCCCTGAGTTTGGAACCAGCAAACTGAGAATTGTTGTAAGGGCTTTTGTGACACGAGAAAGTGCCGCGAATGCCAAGGATGGAGTACTACCTCTGTGTTCGGAAGAAGTTGTGTTCAGAGGCGCTGCCAATGCGCCTAGACAGGAAGTGGCACACATTGGACAGAGCAACCTTTGGATTGCTGCTGTCATTGCTGCTGCCACGACTGGATTCATTATCATGCATGGAATATTCCACATTGCTGTGGTCCGCCCTAACAATCACAGCGACAGAGCTTTCTTCTTCGAACATGGTGCAAGTCACAGTCACAGCCCTCCTGCGCGACAGGGAAAGCCTTTCCCAACATCTGTCACTGTCACATTCTTATTTGTTAGCATGTTCTTGGGAGTTGTAGCGTTCGGTGGAGCTGTTGTCTTGGTATGGATGTGGAGTAAGCGTTCCCTCTCCAAAACCGACGCCGCCTTCGTTGCATCTCCGGAAAAGGCTGCACCAGCCGCAGCAGACCTGGAAAGAAATCAAACTTCTCTTCTAGACCAAGCAACTGTCAACGAAGGACCTCGACCCTTCATTCCAGGTATGGTCCGACGACTAAACTGTACCCCTGTCTCCCTTTTCAAACATATCCCACAAGCAACTCGCAGCCACAGGTTTCTCTGTGCCTTCATGATATTCAGAATCTCTTTTCTGTTGAGAGT
This sequence comes from Asterella californica, assembly GCA_036924285.1. NCBI lineage: Eukaryota > Viridiplantae > Streptophyta > Marchantiopsida > Marchantiales > Aytoniaceae > Asterella > Asterella californica. The sequence continues at coordinate 19,642,195 of JAYKYS010000006.1, read as the reverse complement.
GTCATGATGAATGAGCAGTTAGGTTTGACTGATATTGACTGAACTCGGCAACTGTGCAGCATTGTTCAAGGATATAGCAGAGAAGTATCCTGGCGAGGAGTTGGGCATTTTGGTGTCAGCGCCCGATAGTCTTCAAGAGAGCGTGGCAGACGCATGCCGAAGCCGCAACTTCAAGTCCTGCAACATGCAGTTCCAGTTCTACTCCATCAGCTTCGATCTCTAGCTAGGCCACCGAGTCGCTCCTTAATTGGAGTAATTAGAATCCTGTCTGTTTAGTAGTGCTTCCAGACTTATTCGAAGAGTTGAAACTAGACATTCACCAGCAAATATAAATATATATAGCGGGATAGCTTCGATCATACTCATAGGTAGCCAGCCACCTCGAGAGGACTACGGGTTATTAGAAAACTCTTGCGTCTGTATTCAAACCCTGAAGCACCTCTGTACAGACATAGTGTACCTAGTAGATCACTAAAAGGTTGAAACGATAATTTTACAGAGTACCATCAACTGAGTCCTAGAAATTCCACGACGATAGAGACAGCTGAGTTAGTCCTACTTCATTCCCCAGGCTGTTGAAAATAATCCGGGACTTGTATCGAGTTTCCCTTGTCTCGAGCGTTAGACGTTGTGCCGGCCTGTGCACCTCATAGAGTTTTCCTCCTTTATGCCTTAATAGAGGAAAACTCTATGAGGTGCACCCGATTAGGTTGTAGAGCCATGTGAATAAAAAGCAGAACTTGTCATGATCCGTCCATAATTCTCTCCAGATGCATGGTTCTTGCTCAATATCAGTTCCTATCTGTAATGAACATCTCTCGGGGTTGAAGTTTACTGCATCCCAGATCAGCCATGGAAAAGGCCTCAGGAACTAGAGAACTGTGTCGGATGTTTAGACTCTCGGACGCGAATTGACAGAGTTGGAATAAATAAGATCCATTGGCATCCTGATAATAGTCACTCTGTATCCAGCGTCAGATGTTGAATCTGCCTACACCATAACGATGTAAAGCAACAGTTTCTCAGTTAAGGCGTCAGGACACGCTTGAGTTCAACATGCAAATTTGCCAGTCGTCTTGCTTTTCATACAAAAACAGACCAAACTCTTAACGGACAATGAGTTTAGCATCTCAAGGGGACACTCAGAAGACAGCACCGAAGAGAGCTCGAAACAGTGAAGGTACAAGGAACCTACAGCTCAGACTTATTGAAGCGCTGGAGAATGGAATTCCCTTCGACACGTCTTGCACTAGTACGCAGGAATCGCGCCTTCGCATAGACTGTCTCTGAAGACGAGGTCGACATCATCGGACATGAGACCAATTTGCTCACTGACAGTGTAAGATCTAAGTTTCTCAAGGCTGAAGGATTCAAGCGCCTTCTAAGTTGTAGTCGCTGTGACTATTCGAATTCGGATTCGGTACTTTCTGATGAAAAGCACGGTTTCTCATATTTGTGCACGGACTTGGCTAACTAGCGCGGCTTGGATCTGACGAGTTCTTCACAGATTTACTCTTCTAAGTCAACATTCCTCGTGCCTCAGGGCCAGGATAGACACAACGGAAATCAAAATATGTACGATCCTCAGAAAGCATAGTTCTCGTAGCGCCCAAAGCAGGGAGCGTATTGGAGTCGGTCTAAGAAAATTGCTTTATCACACTCACAGTACGTTCCCTGCGCTTGATCACACCTCTCTTACGGTTTAGTCGCTTGATCACACCCTGACTGGCGTCAGGTTGTGAAATCGGTAACTTGTCCATGTAACATGTACATTTCAGCTCCAGATATACAGTCAGGATGACGGGTAAGTCTGGAAACAAATTCTTGTTACCGCGAACGTGCTGTTTGAGCACCGGGCACATTCAAACTTTGAACCATGAGAGGCAGATACTATAGCTTTGGACTTGAGACATCGAGCCTTATAGACTTCACACAGGACTCATTTTTTGCACAGAAAAAATCGACTGTAAGCGATGGAAAGTTTCTAACCGCGAGGTGAAGACCGAAGCGATGGCAGCGAGGATGAATGTCTGTCAGTTGAAGCCGAAGCGATGGCAGCGAGGATGAATGTCTGTCAGTTGAAGCGTTCACATCATTCTGGATATGCGCTGTCTTGCATGGCTGAGAATGTTGAAACTAAAGAGCATGTGCGTCGATTCTTTTCGCACTTGAACTGAAATATCGAGTTTTTTCTGAAGTTGCAGACTGTGTCTTGCGCAGCAGGGAGCGTTGTTGTATCTCTGTTCCAGTTTACCAACGGCATCATTCTCGACAGCATCATAAACTCTGGGAGTGTGTAAAATTGCGTGGTCATACTTCCAAAGGACTCGAGTCTCTCTGCTTCTCTTCTCTGATTTCACGAGTCTCTTAGCCTCGCTTCTCAGTAAAAGCGGAAATGTTACATGGACTTCACTTCCCTCTGAAGCACTTCACTTCCCACTCTCTTTTGTCACGTCCGAATCGAACTACAGGCCTGGAGTAACGGAAAGTGCTTCATGCACTGTACTTCCCACTCTTCTGTTGACACGTCGACTGACTCATCATCTCGAACAGTGAAATCGGGCAGACATGTCAGCTGAGTTGGCTAAGTAACCGGGTTCGCTTTCTGAAACCAGTCAGGGGTGTGATCAAGCGACTAAACTCTAAGAGGGTGTGATCAATCGCAGAGAACGTACTGGGGGTGTGATCAAGCAAATTTCTGGAGTCAGCTTCCACAAGCTTTGGCGGGGCATGCACGAGCAAATGCAGGGTTGAGTTAAAACAGCAAATACGCCACACACAAAGCGCAGTCTTCTTGACTGAGAGTGTCTACGCAGTCGGCTTCTATCGCAGCTATATGAGGCCCATCGGGCGCCTCACTCTTGACGTTGTAGATCGAAAATAGTTGTCTGAACTGCGCTGGTATGTCTGACATGAGTTTATCCACATTCTGGATGAACCGACTGTCGTCGCGGATCTCAGAGTCACAAAGACTTGAGACAACTACGCGGTTACTTTCACACTGGTAGCAAATGACAAGAGCACCGTAAGAATGAATATGTTTCTCAGCATATCTTCGTCTCTAAATATATGTTTGTGAACGAAAAGACTTGAGACAACTACGCAGTTACTTCCATACTGGGAGCTCGAAGGCTTAGCAAATGATAGGAGCACCGTAAGAATGAAAATGTTTCTCAACATATTTTCGTCTCTAAACATATGTTTGTAAAGGGTTCATTACTTGTTCACCCCTAAACTGTGTATTCACTTGATCATCCAAATTTTAACAAGAAAATTATTCTTTTATAAAGTCGTATACGCCCGCATTTGGAAAGCTGCAAATCTCATATAAGAGTTTCAGTAAAATAATCTCAAATAAGATATGCAAATGATTTGTAACTAAAAATACAAAAGAAATATAAATCTGTATAAAGTAAAAATTGAGATCCTTAGAGAAAGCACAAAATTTGAAACAGATGAGTTAAATTTTGAAAAGTATATCTTAATTATATTCATCACACAACAAACGAGAACTTGAGATTGACAGAAAGATAGCACTAGAAGCCAACATTGCAGAAAGTAAACTGAAATCTCCAGAAATGACTTTGAGAGCTACTTTTTCTCTTATTTATGCTTTGCTGTAGTCTTTATGCTAAAAGCATTTTCTCTTAGCTTTTGCCCTCATAAGCTCTTTTCTCTTGTTTTTTACCCTTCAAAGCTTTTGCTCTCATAAGCTTCAGCTGGTTCCTTTTGCTCTCATAAGCTTTATGCATTCCATTTTCTTCTCTTTCTTCCCCTTCAAACTTTTTGCCCTCAAAAGTTTTTCTTTGTTCTTTTTTCTCTCATAACCTCCTTTCATTCAGTTTTTCTGTTTTCTCTATACTTTACACCCTTTGCTCTCAAAAGCATTTTCTCATTTTTTATGACCTCATAAGCCTCTTATTCTTCGTTTGCACCTATCTTCTCATGTACGTAGTTTTTTACCTCAAAGTTTTTAAATGATCTTTTTGCTCTCATAAGCATTTTGGCTTTTATTTTGTCTTATTTCTTGTTGTTCAGACACTTTTCACTCATAAGCTGTTGGTCTCTCTCTTTTTTCACGCATAAGCATTTTACCTCCAATTTCTCTAATTCTTTCATCTCAAACTTTTGCGCTCATAAGCTTTTGGTCACTCTTTTTGCGTTGTCGTGTTGTGACAAGACTCACATGTGAATTTAGCATAGAATTTGTATTGTGTTATTTTTCTATGTTCCGTGAACTTTATCGTGTAATTCGTCAGACAATGTATTAGATGTCACGTTCACTGTTATTTGAGATGTGAGATTACATGCTAACGAGACATGCCAGGTCAATGATCCGTGCACATCCGTATGGAGTGGCTCTTCTCGTTGAATTTGGCTATAAGATGGAGGGTTGACGATTCGTGGAGGCATTCTTCCTTGTTTGATGTTTCACGAGTGTTTCTGAGTGTTCTACATGAAGGATGAGGAGCTACGAGAGTTATACTCATGGATGTAGTGAAGCTTACATCCATCTTGATCACTTTTGATAGTGGTTCGTTATCTATTTTGGAGAAGAGTTCATGGAGAGGATGATGGACTTGTCTACTCTGTGATCCTCTCGATCGTTACGTACGAGGAGAATTGAGACTTGACTAATTACATCTTACTTCGACGATGTCGTGTTGTGAATGATTCACATGTGAATTTAACGTAGAACTTATATTGTGTTGATTTTCTATGTTCCACAAACTTTTTCTTGTAACTTGTCTAACGGTGTATTAGGTGCCACGTTCATGATTATTTGAGATGTGAGATTGTATGATAATGAGACGTGCTAGCTCAGTGATCCATGAACATTCGTATGAGTGACTCTTGTCGTCGAATTTGGGTATAAGATAGAGGGTCGAGAGTTCGTGAGAGCATTCTTTTTTGCTTGGTGTTTCGCGAATGTTTCTTAGTGTCTTACATGGAAGGTGAGGAGCTACGAGAGTTGTACTAATGGATGGACGATTGATCTGAGTTCTAGATCTTCCATTCTCGAATCCATTCCATATCAAGTTTCACTACATCCATCGTGATCACTTTTGATAGTGATTCGTTGCCTACTTTGGTGAAGAGTTCATGGAGAAGGTGATGGACTTGTCTACTCCGGTGATCATGCTGATCATCACGTATAAAGAGAATTGAGATCTGATTGTGTACATCTTACTTTGACGAGTGAATGGATCTTAACTTTCTAGCCAACATTTTTTCAACGTTGTCGTATTGCGTGACGTTCTACATAATAAAACGGATCTTCACAAGGAGCTTAACTGACATTTGTTCAAGAAGCTGCACCCCAGCTTATCAAGCTGGGTATGAGCTAAGCTAGGGCGAGATATCGGTAACTTTCAACACTTGAACGAATAACCTTGGATGCTAAAAGAACAGAGCTCTTCTTGCAAGCCATCGATGAGGCTACAGCAGATCGACTATGCTTCATGTTAGCAGATCGATTGGCTGAACGAGGTGTTACTATGGATTGGGAGAGAGTTGAGGACGATGTGGCTGTTCTAACAAGACAGAGACGAGGGAGAGTGACTGTAGAGGTACGACCGCTTGCGGAAGTGATCTCTCAAATCTATGTTGCTCCTCAAGTACAGTAGCTTCTGACTCCTGCTCCTAGACTTGTTGTTCATGCGGTTGCCTCTCCAATGCTAATTGTGCCGGTTCCTGCACAAAGAGTACCTATTCAGAGACTTGTAGAGAACCAAGATCAACAAAATCAAATTGAAGATCTGATCCGACAAACGCGTGAGTTAAAGGTAGAGCTGGCTGGTTTGCAGAGAGAGCTACCACTAATATCTGATGTTGCACGACTAGGAGGTGCTCCTGCCCATAGATGTATCTGATGTGACAATCTAGATCATCTTCGAGGAGACTGCCAAGAGCTTACAGTCGCTCTACGAGATGGTTTAGTCTGCTACCAAAGACTTGAGGGTTTATCTGAACCTATTGCTCCTTTAGTTGATCACGGATCTGAAATCAACATCATGTCGCGAGAGATATATCGCACTATGCTAAGATCCGTAGTCAAGATGATAGACGTTCTGTTCAATTTATGACTGTCTGAATAAACCACGAGTGAAATAGACAGACCTTGAGAGATTCTCTTATTTGCAAAACTAAGGATTTTCAGAACGCACTCTTATAGGACGTGATGACAGGAGTGAAAAATCTAGGACTATCATGATCTCGCTTGAGCAGCCTAAGGGATCAGAAGAGGTTAATGAAGAGGCTGCTCAAGATTCTGGGAGTGTATATGAGGTACCAAGTTGGAGACATGGTTTCTTGAGTTTGAGTTTACACGAGTAGAAGAATTGACTGTAAAGAATAGGAGGCAGATGCGTTGTACAAGAGCTCTGAAGGAAGATGAAATGATTTCGGATGTGTACGAGGAATTTGTCGATGTATAGTATTTTGTTTGTTGGTTAGATGATGTAGGTAGGATGGTAGAACAAATGGGAGATAGGTGGTGATCCCCATCCGAAGGATGCAGTCTGTTGGTGTGGCTCTCGTCAAGAAGCAGAAGTACACATCAAATATAAAGTTATAGCGAGAAAGGTGAAGCTAGTGGTAACCGAATTATCTGTTGATTCACAACAGCAGATGGAGTCAGCCGCCACTGAACTTGTACTTAGAAATTCTACACAAATAAGACATCAGTTTACTCAAGAGACACTCGAACAACTCCAGATAGGAGGGGATGGTTTCTTGACTGAAGTAGAGAAGAAGGCTTTTGAGCAGATGATTGCGTGGTATTACTAGCTCTACCATTAGCCATGGTAGAGCGTTTTCTTTCTCAACCGAGGAGGATTGGTTGTGTGGATCCCAGTGTGATAGCTCCAATAGTTATCTTCATTGTTCCTCATGTACCTTGGGACTTGAAACCGATTCCAGTCCCTCGTGTCTTACTGCCGGAGCTCATTGAGGTATTGAAGGAGAAGATGCAGATGGGTATGCTTGAGCCATCCATGGCTTCATACTCTAGTCGATGTGGTGCTTAAGAAGTCAGGAGCTTTGTGCTTTATCCAAGACTTGCAGCTTGGCAACAACATCACGATTCGGTACGTGAGGATAGGACTTGTGGTTGATGAGGTAGCTGAGGTGTTTGCTAGGAGGTCGATCTATTCTATCGGAGATCCATTTCCAGGTTATGAAGGGCTTGTATATAGATGTTGGTTGGATCAAAGTTTGAATCGTGTGATATTGTTGCAAAACTTTTGTTAGCAAAGAGATGTTTCTCTTGCTTTGAGCTACGCTGTCAAGCCGAGAGTTTCCTGAGAAGGGCGGAACCTTCTAGCTGTGATACGATCGTGAAGAAGAGGACGAAAGCCACACACGGTATACGGATCGCAAGAGAACACACCACCACGATTTCGATCCGGCCAAGATAAAACACACGGCGTGCAAGTAAACCTTCAACTTCAGATCATTCAGACTGTAGATCTCACGTTAAGTAACTCAGAATATCAGAAAACTGCTCCTGTGAAGCACCAGCGCGTTCACCTAGAAGCTTCCTGTTTTTTCTTCAGAAAGTGTACGTACAAGTTGTAAGTACTCTCTCTACTCTATTCTGTCTACCAAGCTCAATCTCTCGATGTCAAAACTCTGATCAGTCAGAAAATCTCTTCAAACGTAACCTCAGTAAAATCTTCTCCTAGCTCTTCGATTCTCTCTACTCGATAGTCTCCGCACGGTAAACTCTACACTGCTCGATGATCGGCAAACTGCGATAATGCGATAATGTCCTGAGAATTCTCTCTCTCCGGGGTACACCCCTCTGGGTTTTCCTCCACCCTACGTAACCTACAGTGTCACCTGGCAGGGATAAAAGACGCCCTAAACAGATGGCAGCAGAAAAATAAATCATTGATAAAAAATCTACACGAAAGAAGACTATTTCACTAAGCTTCGCAGGTTCATCTATACGGACGGTCACCGACTTGGCTGTACAGTCAGCATCTGACACCTCCACTCGAAGTAACTCCACCACGGATATCTCTGGCCACTGGAATCACCTCGTTCTGACACGTGGAGCTCGAGTTGTCATCATTGTCATTTTCCGGCCCCCTTAAACTTCAAAATGCCGTAAGTATTGCCTCAGGTATCAGTTTCACTTGATTTTTCAACTCAAGTGAATAGTATGTCGACTCTACATTTTTCTACAAAAGAATTGGTACCGACTTGGAGTATCTTTGATGCCATCTCGCTACCCCAGTTTCACTTGATTTTTTGACTCAAGTGAATAGTATGTCGAGCTCTACATTTTTCTACAAAAGAATTGGTACTGACTTGGAGTATCTTTGATGCCATCTCGCTACCCCAAGACTTAGAGAGCCGCAACCGAATTCGTACTAATTACCCCAACAACTCGAAAGTGAGAGATCCATTTCGAAACCCGGTGGTAATCTCCCTCTAGCATCCACACTAAATGACTGCACTAGTGCAGGGGTAGACGGAGGCGTCCCGCATTCACGGTACGTTTAAGGGACATCTAGTGTCTCGCCCCTAGGCAACTTGGTGCCCCTCATATTCCCCCGAAGGGGCCAGCCTACTCCAAGCCGATTGTGAGTCTGAAGGGATTTGATCCGGAGACCTCCTCCGTACAAGTTTCTCAGCTACACCATGGAAGCTGATCTCACAAGTGGTTTGAAGATAAGTTTCTAAGCTAATATGCTAGAAAGCTGCGGTATTTCGTCTTTTCTTTGCTAACACGAAGTGCCATAACTTTCTCTAGAAATGCTCTTTTTGTACATTTCGAATTTTAAACAAATACTACACACTACAATCTACATGATAAAAATCTAAAAATTATTTTTCGAACTCACTCAGATTTATGGTAAATTTCCTGGTATCAGAAATCTTGTAGAAGAACTCCAAGTAACTTTTCGTGTGCAACTCCGTTTGTAACTTTTGAACATACCATGGTGATCAGCGCAACGAGACTTACGTCGTGGTGTTTTCAGATTTTTGAATGCTCACTTCCTCCAGAATCGACTTCTCTGAGGTTTTAACTTCGCTCAGAGAGACTAACTTCTAACTGAGAGATGAATTATTCACTATGTGAAACAATTCACATCACGACAACGCTTCGATATTTTTGGGTCTAGGTTGAGATTCAAGGACTTGCTTCAAGAGGTTGGATGCAGATTATAGACCACTCAAGTCTGTTTATCAATTTTGTGTCCATAGAGAAAAGAGAGAGTGTATATAAAGTGAAGGTTGGAATATCTTGCAAAACTTGTTCTCGTGATTGTTTGTCTCTCTTCTTATTCAACACACGATCTCTCTATAGCCAGGAACCTCATGTTTTCCTAGACAACTTTCATGTAAAATCTGATATGATACTGGAGATCAACATCTAGTTTTTGTTGAAATGGTTCTGAGTTGATTTTTAGAGTGAGATCATGTTACTGAGTAGCTTAGGAGGGTTCTGTGACAGAGGGTTGCCTACTCAATATTTTTCGTAGGTTTTGGTTGTGTTTAAAGAACTGTGAGTTTGACCTCTATGACATAGTTATCATCAGTTTTGAATGGTTTAAACCTAATTCTCTTGGAGATGAATCTTTTTACTACTAATGGTATAAAAGAGCAAACCTTATGCTTTACATACACGAGTTTGGTAAAAAGAGAACTCAAATGTAGAGTCCTCATCTGACATGAAACCCTCTTTTGTGTGTGGTGTAGTTGTAGGATTCTTCTCAAAAACAACAATATCCGCACATGGATGTGTTGAACTTGTAGTAGCTCCAACGTGTTCTTGAACATGTAGTTGTGTCAGAATGCATTATCTCTTTTATCGAATCTGCTCCCATAGATGGATATGGTAACAAACACATGTCATCAAGGGAACTTTCCACCACTACTATAACCCTATCCATCCCCGACCATCTCTCCATGATAGTGGTCGTTAGAAGTTAGTGACATAATCTTCCCGAGTGCAACTGATTTTTGATCTTTGTACAAAGTATTTGATCTCCGACTGTAACATTCTTTCTTGAACATGTCATTGCATTAACGATGTCTAGAAAACAACAAAGAGTAATTTAATAAATCAACTGGTGAAACAAAAATAAATTATAAGCATTGAAAGTAATTATTTGATAACTTCTGTATGCATAATGATTCTGTAGAAGATCTATAAACCTAACTAGAAGACACATAAGCTTGTTTATATTCAAATTCATGTAAAGTTCATCCAACACATATTAGTAAGTAAAAACACCTTTGTGTAGGAGGCTAAAGACTATTATATTTTGGTAACATATATAAATTTATTGAAAAAGACAGAGAAGATTTTAATTTAATATGTAAGTAATCTCATGAAAACATATTAATATATTTTTTAATGTCATATCTTTAGGTTATAATTTCATAATATAAGCATAACATATGTGCAACTATTTACAAGATATTTTAATATGTAAATAGCCTCATGGAAACATAATAAGCATAATATTTTTATTAGAATATCTCTAGTCTATATTTCATAAGCTTAGCATAATCGATGTGAAGCAAATATGAACAAACATACATTGTCAACAATATTATCCAATGAAAACTGTATCAAATTCGCAATTTAAAAGAAATCATAAATTAAGTGTTTGAAAAAAGAAGAAGTCTTCAAGCAAACTTATTTATAATTATTTGAACACTACTTGTACATCTGATCTGTGATTCGAAATACTTATATGAGAATGGAGTGGATCTAAGATCAAGCAAGATTTTTTAAAATTTCGATAAAATCTCCAATCCTGCAAATTGTGAGCACCACACATTCCTCTTTTATGAAAGACCAGCAGGCCTGCAACATTTCGTAGGTTACCTAATCTATGAAGTTCATCATCGTCTCTTTTATTTCTTCTTGCGTCGGGGGCCCTACCAGGAAAGCATTTTCCGCATCCGTTATCCATTTTGAGATAAGATCTAGCACCTCCTTTCTTTTGGCTCTGTTCAGTGTCACCTCTATGTCTTCATGGTACAGTTCCGAGTAGTACATGTGGACTCTTTCCAGTATTTCCTCGTGGTCCTCTATGACTAGTCCGTTTTCCAAAACCACCCCTTTCATTGTCTCTCTTCCATGTTTTATCTTGAGTTGTGCAAAAAGTTAACGGGAGGGAGCTTCTCCTTCTTTCAGCCACCGGATGAGACTTCTCTTTCTCTATATGATGGCGTCTTGGTGCTCCTTCCTCCTTAATTTCTTCTCTGTTTCTTGTAGTCTCATCTTTAGTTTCTCGGAAGTGTCGTCCCTGGCTAGGACTCTCAATCTTTATAGTTCTGTTTCTAATGCCGTCTTGAGTAGCGCTCTCTGTCCCTCCTTCCTTTTCTCTTCCATTAGAATTCTCCTTACTTTCGTCCAGTCCACTGTCCACTTTGTTCTTGGGTCTCCACTCATTTTTTTGTTCCCTCTACACCGTTTCTATCCTAGCTTTTATTCTCGGGTCCTTTAACTTCGCCGTGTCCATCTTGAAGTAGGTCATTTTCTTGATACTGTCTCTTGTCGCTTCCTCCTTCAATTGTATATCTACCGTCACTGGTATATGATCAGAGAGGGTCTGTCTACCATCGTGGACGATTTTAGTGACACCCGAACACCACTCTGCACTATTGTTGATGTAGAGCCTATCCAGCCTGGCCTAGTCGAGTCTTCCCCCAGTCCTGACTTGCCAGGTGAACACTGTCCCTTCTCTTCTAAGTGTGCAAAATAAGACGTCAACGAGGTCAGCCTGTAGGAGGGTGTTCCTCCATAGGTGGAGTTCGCTGCCATGCAGAAGTGGGGAGGGGCTGATGATGTCGTCGGGGAGCTCCATCATGTTCTAGTCTCCCATCATCACCCACTGCCTCTCACTCGTTTTGGATGCAAGCCACTCCTAGAGTTGTCGTCTTCCTTCTCTCCTGTTCGAGACGTACACCGAGACTATCCCAATTGGTCCTACCACCGACTCTATGATACATCAAGCCACCGAACTGTCACCTCAGACTCCTTGTTCTAGTACCTTGATGTGTTCTTTTATCAGTAGAGCTGCCCCCCTCTCTCCCCTCCGTGTAATCTACTATTCTGGTCCCGTCATTCATTAGCTGCTTCAGGTTAGTCTCCATTCTTTGCTCTTCAGCCTTCAATCTTGCAGGGCAATGATGTCAGCTTGTTGTCTATCTTCTCAACCACCTGCACAGAATAGTCAAGCGATGCGGATCGTCCAGTCCTCTCACATTCCACGTTGAGATTTTAAGTTTGTTCTGCACCTTTAACTCTATGGTTTTTTTCGTGATATCCTCCTACCCGATCTTCTCTTAAGTGGCCTCTTTACTTTGTTGAGTTCATGGCTGCCAGTAGGCTCCGAGCCCTTGCTAGGTTTCCCTTCTTCGTCGGCTTCCTTTGTTCAGGGGCACTTTCTCTATGCCTTTTCTCGCAGGCTTCGTCTGGGTTCCTATCACTTTTGGAGTTGGTTTCTTCCTCGCTCCTCTTCGGCTGGCTATCAGGTTGGGCACTAGCTCTTGTAGTCCTCCCGCTCTATACTCCTTAGTGGCGAAGCTGGGAGTTGGAGGATTTCTGCCGGGCCACCCCACAGCCCAGGTGTATCCAGCCAAAGCTTCCTCCGATTCCTCTCTTCTTGTGTATCTTCTTTTTTTGATTCATCCTTTCCTTGTTCGCTCGCGTTGTCAGAGTCTCTCGGTGTTAAACCCTTTCCGTCGTCACCTGTTGAGGTTGCCCAGAATTGGAACTTCGGGTTCTTCCCTTTAGAGGTTGCGTTCTACTTGCTTCTCTTGTCTCTTCTCTGCACCACCTCCCTTCATTTCATTCTTCTTTGTGTCCGCTCCTTCCTCGTCCGTCTTTTCAGCAGGAGAAGGCTTACCTCCCTTCTCTTGTCCTTCAGTCGATCATCTTGTTGTTCCTTTGGTTTCTCTTCCTATCTTTGTTCAGTGTTTGTGTTTTCTCCCTCCTATCTATCAGTTTGCATTTCTATCGGTTTCTCTCTTCTCTGTACCTCCGCTGTCCCCTTCGGTCTGGTTTTTATTGGTTGGTTGTCTCCCGCTGTCTCGTTCAGATCCGGTAGTGTCTCTTTTCGATTGTTTGTGGGGTCTGACCTTCCGACACTGATCCCGCATCTCTGACATGGAGAGCTTGATTTGCCTATCTGAGCCCCTCCTCTAGTTGAGCCAATGAGTCAGAGTCCTCTCCCTTACTTAGTCCCTATCGTCTCGTCTGCTTCCTTTGCCTCCCCTCCTTTCTCCCCTTCTGTTGCCTTGGCCTTTCCTCTTTTTCCTTCAGCTGCCAATATGTTGTATCGATCGACGGGTTTAATCGCTTCCGTCCCCCGATTCACTCTTCTGGATCATTTTTTTCTTTGAGACTTGGGTGAACTCGCCCTCCTTGACCTCTTTCTGGGGTGCTTCTCCCACCGTAGCTGCTACCGCCTCAGCACCTGGGGGTATCGGCTCTGCATTGTTCTTCCTTGTTGACGTTCCTTCTCCTTTCCTGACATTTTCCGGGCAGTTTCACGCATAGTGTCCTTTCCTTTAGCCACGAAGCAGGTATCAGATAGTGTCTGATAGATTATAGGTTGGACTACCATTTCTCCCACCTCCAGCCTTATCTACAGGTGATCCTTCAACTCTGATTCTGGGTCGATCAGTACGCAGCCCCTGATGTGTGGATATGTGTTCTTCGACTTTGTTGAGGATTTGTAGAGTATCGGTCCTATCGCTGTCAGCATCGTGTCTGATCCGATCTCGAAGGTCAGGTCCACTAAAGATAGGTCCACCCAGACTGGCTCCGCCTTAGACTTTTCAGTTTGAGTCTTGAAACCTGGTGACCAGGGAGTAGCTAGCACTATAGACCCGTTGCAGAACAGCGGAGCTTCCCTCAACACCATGTTTCGACACTCCGACGTGGCAAGTACGACCAGAAAATTTTTCTTATTCAGCATCCGGAGCTATGTTATGTGCACTCCCAGGCCTTGCTCCAGTCTCTTGGAGGTCCAGAACTCAAAGGCGTCTCTTGAGGGACTGCAGTCAACCATCGACATAACGACCACCGTCGTTTTCAGCAAGGCTAATCTGCTCGTCACTAGATTCATGTCCAAGTCTACTATCGTGTCATGTTTGTATTCTCTGAGTTGCTGGTTTTTCTTAATGCTCTGTATCGCCTCTACAAGCTCTTTATCCAGCATTCCTGTCCCTACCAGGAGGTTCAGCCCTTCCAGGTAGGAGTTCTGTCATGTTCTCTCTAACATTCTCAGGGGTTTCGCCCAGCTATTCTGTATATTTTGCTTCCCCTTCTCTCCTTGTTCTCTCTTGCTCTGGTTGTTTCCATCTTGTTCTTCATCTCTTGTGTTTCTCTTTGTGTTTTAGAATTTACTATGAACTTCACGCTTGAACGAACTTAACATAGAACGAAAAGCAAAAAGCTGGAGTAAGTAGTTTAAATATGCTACTCGATGATCTTTCGGACCAAATACATACAATGATCATAATTCATTTCCCGTTGTGGCTCATTTCTATGCTTATCTTGAAAAGGATTTTTTTCCAACCCTTGGAGTAATCCATCAGAGATCCACCTACGATTGATTACACCTCCACATCAATTTGTCACATCCATACCATGTTTCACCTTGGAAGAATCTTGTAAATAAACTCGAAACAAGATGTTACGAATGGTCCTTGGGCTCAAAACCCTCTGGCCCAAGTCAATGTACATACTCCTCCTAATACAATCGTGAAAAGTAATCAAGGAAGGAGAGAAAATAGTAACATACTATTGAATACGATAAATGGTAAATGATATTTGTCCTTTGGGGTCTTCGACGACCATAAGAGTGTCCATGTGAGTCCACCACATCGGGACTCGGACCAGAAGCTTCATTAACAGTTTGCAGCAACATGCACCTCCAACCGGGCCTGCAAGGGATTGAACCCACTACCTTTCTCTTAGAGGACTGTAAGCTAAACCACTTGGGACACCGATATTCGATACCTTCACATAGATTTGTAACATCCATACCATATTTAAAATCGGAAGAATCTTGTAAAACGATAATAAACCTGAAACAGGATGTTACAAGTGGTCCTTGGACTCAAAAACCTTTGGCTCAAGTTTATGTAATACCCCTCATAATACAATCATGAAAAGTAATCAAAGAAGAAGAGCGAAGAGCTACCGATGTATTCTCGACTTTATATGAGAAAGTAGAGTTTCTCGAAGAGGAAAGAACACAAGATTTAGTACGGGAGAACACATCTGAAAAATGGTCCTGAGAAACAAACCAGATATCATGAGGATAAAATCCCTGGGGTCTTGTGACAAGATACCATTCGGTTGATTTCTCTATAATCACATTTTCTCGTTGTTCTCTTGTTCTTATTGTGATTTGAAAATGTAGCGTACATGCATATCTCGTCATGATAACATATTTAGTGGTGACCACAAGTGTGATGATAATGAGAATCCATGAGGACTCTAAATCATAATCATGTCATGTAACTGTAGATGATTTTCTTTCCGGCAAGTCTTTGTTTACCTTCTCAATCTCGAAAGTACCTTCACTCCCAAAACCCAACGTTCATTCTGTACGGCATCTGTTTGACGGCGGCGGACGACGAGGTCGAGGGACAGTCGAGAGTCGTACACCTTTTTCTGTTTCCTCAAAACGTACAATGAGCTCTTTGCTCGCATCATATTCAGTAGGATAATGTCCCGGATTCGTCCCCACTTTACGAGGCTTGTCGGCTGAGCCAAGACAGAGGTTTGCTTAATTTATGAGGTCTCTTGTGTTCTCTTCAAACCAGTTGAAGCCGAACATGAGGACATGTACTGACCGACCTACAAGACATTTTAGGAACAAATCATCGACGTGTAGAATTTCAAATCGACCGAGGCCCTGCGTGCACTTCTCCTTCCAACGTTCAGGTTTATAACTTCTCCCTGTTTCACCAACTTTCACGTCCTGCAGAGTTTCGGTCGATGTTACAGGAAACAGCCGACTGCAGCACTCACATTAACCTGAAGCAAATGTTGCAGTCGGGAGGCGGTCTGGTTAACGCAAATATACAATGGGTGTGTGATGAAAAGCCTCGCCTTTCGAACTCAACTTGGAAAACCCTGCTATCACCTTCTCGTGCCCAAGCATGGCATGCATGCACAACAGTGAGGGTCGGGTGAGACTGTTCTTCACTGTCACGTTGCACCGATCTATCATCAGGTTTTGGACGATGTTCAGAGAGCTGTCGAGAGTCCTTTCAAATTGCACTAGCATTAGGAGGTCTCGCTTTCTAGCTAATTCTCCATAGCCAGCGGGCGAGCTGCTGCAATGCAGCTAACCGTCCCGAAGCAAGACCGAGAGTCAAGGGAGTTCTGAGTGGAGCTCCCGGCCAACATCATCACCCGGCCATAACTGGCTGAGACTTGTGGAATCTGCGGGTGAGAAAGCCCAGAAAATGTCAAAGCTTAGTACAGTGCATGCAAATCACCTTTGTTCGACCATACTGAAGACAATGAACTGTCTGCAGGTTCCAAAGGCCATGTGACCGATAGATAGCGTGCGCTGAGAACGGATGCACCGGCCATGGCTCGTACTCGAGATACAGTTGACACAAGAGCTGAACAGCAGCTCTGTATCTATCTTTGTATCTTTCGTACTTGGAACTTGTACTGCGGAATTGCACTGATCAGCAGAAGAGCCAAACATGGGAATAACTTGAAAACTGTGCACCCGCGACCTGTGGGGATTAACTGCTCGACGTTGACAACCGGGTACCCGAGATGAAATAAAGGGGCAAAAGATCACTGATAGAATAAAATATTCAAACTTTTACCATTCAAGACTAAGTGACAATAGTAGTCTGAAAGGGATTGGATAGATAACGGCCGGATATTTGTGCCCCATCTGGTATAGGAGACATCTGTAGACACGAGACACCCAGATGCATGTGCACTGTGATGGATCGTTTCGGCGCTTTCGTGCTCCTCCTTCTCTCGCTCACTCAATCACGAAGTCACTTAGACGTTGTACTATCAACGTACTTTTGCAGTACACTGCAAAAGTACGTTGAGCTGTACTCAGATCCTGAACATCGTTCAGCTCGCAAGAATCAAGCCACCCATGCACCTGAATTTAGCCAAAACGTGGTGACAGAAGGGTGAAGAAACTGTTTGGTCAGCTGGGGTTTTGCACGGCAGATCTAGATCTTCCTGAAGGAGACTTATGCCCGGCGACTGGCTACAGCGTTCTAGGAATTTGCAGTACTGGAACTGTGGTTGAGGATTCAAGTAACTGTCTGGCCTTGGGCCCCACGTGAGAAGTCAGAAGGAGGATTCTGTGTGTGAAATGGGCGGAGGCGACTATAAAAGCATCATAAAGCCCATATACCATACCACCAGGGTCCCGAGTCTGCCCAGCTCAATCCACCTACCCAGTCTAGGCCTGCGCTGCCTGGCAAAATCCACAGACAGAGGAGGAACTGAGTGGAGTGGAGGTTCATGAGGTCGTCTTGAAGGATTCGGGCTCAGAAGATTCGGTGAAAACACTGGAGGCTCCATAGGAAACTGGCGTCTAAAATCTCGAGCCGTCATCATGGCAGCGTTGTTTACCAAGATTGCACTGCTTCTCATCTTGTGGGGACTGTTTCTCTTTTGGTGGATCGAATGGCTCATATTTCCTACGGACGCTGGAGCCGAGTACAAGGCTCAGGCCATTAAGGATACCAAGTCTGATTTCTTGGACTTGAATGGTGAGAACATATTTCTCCTGCATAGTTATCACCGCAGCTTCCTTCTGTATATCTGGGCATCACCATTCCGGTGGGATGACCTGCATCGTTTCAGCATGGCCAGTTGAGTCAATCGCAGCTGGTGCATGATCAGCTAGCTGCTACTGGAGAATTGCTTCCAATTTCTCTGTCCTTCTTGAAGACACTGACATATTCACATTTCTCTCTCGAATTCTCCTCCAGGACCTTACTATCTTATGTGGACCCTGCCTGTGTTTCTGTTCGCCATTGTTGCTCTCATTTACCTGGAAGTTCGGCAAAGGTATCCCGAGCGGTAAGATACTCACAACAAACTCGTTCCTCGATATACAGACCATTTTGCACAGTGCTTTCACTCTTTTAGCTAGCTTCCCAGGTGCTGTACACGTTCGTTACAGTGGGGCACTAGGCTTTTCAAGTCTTCGAGCTCAACCCCCAAGTATGGGTGACACTTCTGTGATCGGATTCCGACTCATTGTCAGAGTCTTGGTTAGTCCTAGCAAATTGTGACTCTATGAGGCTCACTTAATGGTGGCCTGAGTCTTTGAATCTCGTCCCCGGTGCTGCAAGTGTGACGGTTGTAGGAATTATGTGGAAGGTTTCCTTTGATAGAAGAAGGTAACTATGATACTAGGAATGCGCAACTCTGGAGAGCACAAAGTCAGTTCGAAGACATTGTTAGCGACAGCCGACTAGTTCGACTCGGGAATTAAATATGGAGCTTCGTTTTATCATCGATACTTCTATCGCTACTAGGCACTAAGATATTGAAAGTGTTGAATTGAATTGCAGTGAGCAAAGGACCAGTGAACTGCCCAAATGGAGACAACATTGGGCGAATATGTCTAGTGCACTGTGGACACAGCCTATTCTGGTGGGAACTCCTATGGGCATCTTGACGGTTTTCGACTTACTGGTTCTAGCAGTGGTGGGATTTGGTTTCCTCTGGATTTTCTGCTACCCTCTGCTTCCTGCTCTTGACCTCGTCGATGCGACCCCGATGGCACCAGGAAGAGAGAGGTATGAATTTTATTCTTCTAGCATCCACGTAGCGAAAAGAAGGATTGATTCGATTACCCGAGCACTTCCTCTTGTACCGTACAGAGTCTTGCAAGTGGCACTGATGCGCATGTTTAATTTACTCTTCTGACTGATATTTCTCACGGACTCACGGCTCTGGTATGCACGTGGTGCAGATGGATGATCAAAGTTGGGAGAGTCGGAACTTGGACTGGACGCGCATGGTACTTACTCATGGCTCTTCTCTTCTTCCCCATTTCCAGAGGATCCCCAATTCTGCGACTGGTGAACTTGCCTTTTGAACACGCTGTCCGATACCACAGATGGCTAGGTCACTTCTCCCTCTGGGTCCTCTTGGTTCATTCATTGACATTCTCTCTTCACATCTACTACACTGGCGGCCACACAGTCGATTCGGTGAGTTTGTCCCGGAAGTGAATTGCCAGCACATTTGTCTGATCAGATTAGAAGGAAACCGAAATGCGGACAGGTTTTAGTTTCTACATGGCAGGAACTCTACACCAAGAAAAGCTTACTGGTCCATGTTCTACATGCTCCCGCTTCAAGTTGACATGTAGATGCATCCTGTGCTTAACTTCCTTACCTGGGCTTCGCATACATGGCAGGAACTCTACACCAAGAAAAGCTTACTGGTCCATGTTCTACATGCTCCCGCTTCAAGTTGACATGTAGATGCATCCTGTGCTTAACTTCCTTACCTGGGCTTCGCATTGATACAGATATTTTCGTGGCCAAGTTACGGAGTGTCGAACCTGGCTGGAGTAATTTCGATTATAGCTGGAATTGTGATGTGGCTCACATCCTTGGAACTTGTTCGGAAGTATTTCTTCGATGTGTTTTACGTCACGCATCACATGTATCTTTTGGTTTTCGCCTTCGGCTGTTGGCACGTCGGAGATTTCGCCAGCTTCTACTTCCTTGGCTGTGTTATGCTCTTCTTCATCGACCGTTTCCTGCGCGCTGTCCAATCCCGAAAGGCTGTTAGCGTTCTGTCTGCTCAGGTTCTACCGAGTGGCGTTGTCAAACTCAAGTTCCCAAAATGTCCAAGTAAGCAGCACAACCAGCTGATGCGTATCAAACATATCAGTCGGCGCTTTGATTGTAGTCAAACTTCGTCGCTTGATTTTGAGCCCCTTGTCTCTCTTTGCGTACTGAAGTCGTTACTTCCATTTACTTGCAGGTTTGAAGTACAGTGCATTAGGACTGATCTACATCAATGTTCCAAGTGTTTCAAAATTTGAGTGGCACCCATTCAGTACCACATCAAGCTCCCTCGAGAACAACAACGAGATGTCTATTTGCATCAAGCCACTGGGAGGATGGACGAGGACTCTCTTGGAATCTTTGACGGAGGCCGACCCTAAAACTGAATCCGGAGGCTGCCCTTTGAAAATATTTGCGGAAGGTCCATACGGTCCTGAGACAGACTACTTCCTAAGGTTAGTAACCATATGAGCACTCTTTCTCGTTGATCCAGATTCTAATTGCAGGCTTATACTGATCAATAATACCAGGAGCAGATAGTAAGGAAATGTTCATGTATACATCTTTTGTTTATTTCTGTCTAGCTGATGCACTCTCCCTGTCTGTCTTTCTCTCGTTCAGGTATAGGACATTGGTGCTTGTTGCTGGTGGAGTGGGTATCACTCCCTTCATGGCAATCATTCGTGATTTGTTGTGTCGTTACCAAAATGGACAAGAGGGCAGTATACCAGAAAATGTGGAGCTCATCTGGTGTGTCCCCAGAAGAACAGATCTTGCCACGCTGAAAGATATTTCTCCGATCCAGATGTTCCCTGAGTTTGGAACCAGCAAACTGAGAATTGTTGTAAGGGCTTTTGTGACACGAGAAAGTGCCGCGAATGCCAAGGATGGAGTACTACCTCTGTGTTCGGAAGAAGTTGTGTTCAGAGGCGCTGCCAATGCGCCTAGACAGGAAGTGGCACACATTGGACAGAGCAACCTTTGGATTGCTGCCGTCATTGCTGCTGCCACGACTGGATTCATTATCATGCATGGAATATTCCACATTGCTGTGGTCCGCCCTAACAATCACAGCGACAGAGCTTTCTTCTTCGAACATGGTGCAAGTCACAGTCACAGCCCTCCTGCGCGACAGGGAAAGCCTTTCCCCACATCTGTCACTGTCACATTCTTATTTGTTAGCATGTTCTTGGGAGTTGTAGCGTTCGGTGGAGCTGTTGTCTTGGTATGGATGTGGAGTAAGCGTTCCCTCTCCAAAACCGACGCCGCCTTCGTTGCATCTCCGGGAAAGGCTGCACCAGCCGCAGCAGACCTGGAAAGAAATCAAACTTCTCTTCTGGACCAAGCAACTGTCAACGAAGGACCTCGACCCTTCATTCCAGGTATGGTCCGACGACTAAACTGTACCCCTGTCTCCCTTTTCAAACATATCCCACAAGCAACTCGCAGCCACAGTTTCTCTGTGCCTTCATGATATTCAGAATCTCTTTTCTGTTGAGAGTGTTATGATGAATGAGCAGTTAGGTTTGACTGATATTGACTGAACTCGGCAACTGTGCAGCATTGTTCAAGGATATAGCAGAGAAGTATCCTGGCGAGGAGTTGGGCATTTTGGTGTCAGCGCCCGATAGTCTTCAAGAGAGCGTGGCAGACGCATGCCGAAGCCGCAACTTCAAGTACTGCAACATGCAGTTCCAGTTCTACTCCATCAGCTTCGATCTCTAGCTAGGCCACCGAGTCGCTCCTTAATTGGAGTAATTACAATCCTGTCTGTTTAGTAGTGCTTCCAGACTTATTCGAAGAGTTGAAACTAGACATTCACCAGCATATACAAATATATATAGCTCGAGATAGCTTCGATTATACTCATAGGCAGCCATCCACCCCGAGACGACTACGGGTTCTGAGAAAACTCTTGCGTCAGTATTCAAACCCTGAAGCACCTCTGTACAGCCATAGCGTACCTAGTAGATCACTAAAAGGTTGAAACGATAAAATTTAGAGTGCCATCAACTGAGTCCTAGAAATTGCACGACGATAGGGACAGCTGAGTTAGTCCTACTTCATTCCCCAGGCTGTAGAAAATAATCGGGGAACTTGTATCGAGTTTCCCTTGTCTCGAGCGTTAGACGTTGTGCCGGTCTATCGAAAATTACTTGATGGTAAGTTAGGAGGTTTTGTTCCGTATTTATGCCTTAATAGAGGAAAACTCTATGAGGTGCACCCGATTAGGTTGTAGAGTCATGTGAATAAAAACCAGAACTTGTCATGATCCGCCCATAATTCTCTCCAGATGCATGGTTCTTGCTCAATATCAGTTCCTATCTGTGATGAATATCTCTCGGGATAATGTTGAAGTTTACTGCATCCCAGATCAGCTATGGAAAAGGCCTTAGAAACTAGAGAACTGTGTCGGATGTTTAGACTCTCGGACGCGAATTGACAGAGTTGGAATAAATAAGATCCATTGGCATCCTGATAAGAGTCACTCTGTATCCAGCGTCAGATGTTGAATCTGCCTACACCATAACGATGTAAAGCTGTTGAATATGCCAGTCCACACGGGAAGGATGAGGTGACGATCCATATCTGTCTTGATGTTCTTGCAGGCTGGTGACTGTTAGAGTCCCAGCTGCCTGCAAGCTTATTGCCTGCCTTCTTACAGCCATAAATTTCTAGCTTCGTGGGCTTTCTGAATTGTCTGTACTCATTCACACTCTCGATCTGAGGCTGTAGCCGTAGAGAGTTTTTCAAGTTCACTGCTTGCCAGTGTAAGCTAGTAAAGAGAAGTGACACGGAGTTTTCTCTCAATTACACATTTCTGTCGATGGATTGATATTTCTCCAGCTTAGCTACGTGCGTACGTACTTGCAGCAATGTCTGCTGCCCAGTCGTCGACTCTTCCCGCAGGAGCTGGAATTGGCACTGCTCCTGCCGTCCAACAGGTTATGGGCCCACAACGTGGGTCATCTATAGATTCTAGTCTCAGTCTCATAGAGAAGCTGGATGGATTAAATTACATTCAGTGGAAATTGCTTATGAAGCGCTACTTGATCCAGCAGGATCTCTGGACTGTGATCACAGATGCAGCCCCGAGTCCGGTCACACCTGAGTGGACCAAGATGGATCAGACAGCACTGCTTTGCATTTTCTTTACCATGCATTCCTCCAAGATTGAGCTGATCGCTGATGCAGATACAACCAAGGCAGCGTGGAACACAATCGAGAATCATTATGCTGGGAGAGACGTAGAGTCCAAGAAGTTCTTTCTTCAGAAGCAGCTGATGAATCTGAAGTTGAAGGAAGGGGGAGACGTAGAGAAGCACGTGGAGATGATTAAGTCTCTAGCTAGGAAACTGAAAGAATGTGGAGGTACATTCGATGATAATCAGTTAGTTATAACGCTTTTGAGTACTCTACCAAAAAGCTGGAAACAACTGATTTATTCTCTCGAGACTAAGGGAAATCTGACATCTGAGTATGTTATCACCCGATTGAAGGCGGAGAGTGATTCTCTCAAGGAAGAAGAGACTTCTTCGGATGAGAGTCTTCTTTACATGTCAAAGCCTGTGAAAGGACGTGAACATCACACGCTGTCTAAATCCTGCAACCACTGTGGTCACGGTGAACACAAGGACCTGGCTTCTTCTGAGAAGAAGGAGAAGAAATCAAGCATTTCTTGTACTTTCTGCAAGAAGTCTGGGCACTTGAAGAAAGATTGCTATAAGTGGTTGGCACAGGAGGGCAAGCGTAAAGGGAAGAAGAAGGAGGCTGGTTCCGCATCAGGAACCAAGAAGAAGGATGAGAGTAGCAAGGACGACCAGAAAGGATCAAATCACTTGCTTACTGTATCCTCCTCCGAATTCATCACTGAAGGTGAGTGGTTACTGGACTCCGGAGCGTCCAGGCATGTTACTGGAAATCGTGACTTCATGATTAACCTCCGTACTTGTGACCCTGTGAGCCTTAAATTAGGAGATGGACGAGCACTTACAGGTGTTGGTATTGGAGAAGTGAAAATGCTATTTCACCATCCGGGAAATGTCACGGAGACTGGAACGCTCACCTCAGTACTCTATGTGCCTAACCTTACCAAGAATTTAATTTCTCTTGGTACGCTGATGCGGAAGGGGTGCAGGATGACACTCCAAGAAGGTAAGTGCTTTATCTACAAAGAAGAGATTTTAGTTGCAATTGCAACCCAGACCAGCGGAGAGCTTTTCAAGCTGCAGGGAAGTACGATCATGGAGGCTGAAGACCCTGCTTGCCTTATCAGTTCAGTAACGGATAACCTGAGCCTGTGGCACAGACGCTTCGGACATCTTGGTTATGCCAACCTACGGCTGATGCAGAAGAAGGGGATGGTCGATGGAATTAATCTTGTAGACACTACCAAGGGTGACAAGATTTGCGAACCCTGTATCATGGGCAAGCAAAGTAGATCAACCTTCCACGATAACCATGAGCACAGGACCACAGAGAAATTAGAACTTATACATTCTGATTTATGTGGTCCGATGAGCACTCCTTCATTTTCAGGTGCTAAGTGGTTGCTTACCTTCACTGATGATTTCAGTCGTAAGAGTTGGTGTTACTACTTGCGGCGTAAAGAAGATACGTTCACTCACTTCAAATACTTCAAGGCTGCAGTGGAGAAGGAAAGCGGGATGCTGATCAAGATTCTTCGAACGGATGGAGGTGGGGAGTATGTGAACGGTGAGTTTACATCTTACCTAAAGCAGAGTGGGATTAAACACCAAATCACTCCTAGAGACTCTCCTGAGCTCAATGGAGTAGCAGAGCGTTTAAATAGGACACTGATGGAAAAGGCTAGATCTATGCTCATTGACTCTAGACTGGGTCGGGAATTTTGGGCCGAGGCCATTTCTACTGCCCTCTACGTGAGGAACAGGAGTCCAACCAAGCCCATTAATTCTACGCCTGAGGAGAAGTGGACAGGTTCTAAACCTGATGTGTCTCACTTGAGAGTATTCGGATGTATAGCATATGCACACATTCCTGATACACGTAGAAAGAAGCTGGATCCCAAAAGTCAGAAATGCATTTTCTTGGGATATAGACATGATAATACATGTACTAGCTATAAGCTGTTTAATGAGGACAGTAAGAGAGTAATTCATAGCCGATCCGTTCAGTTTGATGAGGATTTAGTAGGGATAGAAGAACTGAGAGGGAGTACGTCTAGTATCCCAAGGAGCGGCACAACCATCCTCGGATCTCAACAACAGCAAGCAAGGGGCTTGATTCCAACCAGCGTACCTCCAAGTGGAGCTCTCCATCCACGTTGGAGAAGCAATTCAAGTGAAGGAAGTGGTTTGCATCATAATGCACCAAACAGTACAATGGACCCCAGTACATCCGGAAGTGAACCATCTCCTTCAGAAGATAATGGAGATTCTACGGATCAAGAGGAGAGTGACACTGGTGAGCAACAGGTACTGGAGCAATTTGAACCAAGAGTAAGTTCTCGGTCAAACAAAGGTGTATCACCTTCCAGATTTGGTTATGAGGACAACTGCTTCGTTGCATCTATTGATGGGGAAGAGGCAATTGTTGAACCAGTTACCTTTGAAGAAGCAATGGAAAGCAGACAGAAGCGTGAGTGGACAGAAGCCATACACAAAGAGTATAACTCTCTGATTGATAATGGGACTTGGGAGTCCTCTACGTTACCTGCAGGGAGGAAGCGTATAGGTTGTAAGTGGGTATTTCGCCTCAAGAGAAAAGCAGACGGATCCATTGACAAGTACAAGGCGCGACTAGTAGCTAAGGGCTACTCCCAAGTAAAGGGCCTGGATTACACAGAGACATTCGCTCCTGTGTCCAAGTTCAACTCAATTAGAGCAGTATTAAATATTGCAGCGGGGTTAGATTTGGAAATCCATCACATGGATGTGGTAACTGCCTTCCTACATGGAGAATTAGCGGAAGAGATCTACATGAAACCCCCAATTGGCTTCCCTCATCAGGAAGGGGAATCTCTCCGTCTCAAGAAATGCATCTACGGGCTGAAGCAGGCGAACAGGGTCTGGGATGGAAAGTTACGTGATTTTCTGAAATCTCAAGGTTTTGTACCAAGTATTGCTGATCCTAGCGTTTTCATACACTGCAGGTACCTCTTCATCATTACAGCCTGGGTAGATGATTGTGTATTGACAAGTGACAGCATGGAGCGACTGATAACATTCAAGGCGGCCTTTCACAGCATGTATGCCATGACTGATTTAGGAGAGATCAGATTCCTCCTAGGGATCACTGTATTCCGTAACCGGCACCTAAGAATACTTACTCTTTCCCAATCGCACTACATTCTTGCCATCTTGGAGAAATTCCAAATGCTTGAATGTCACCCTGTAGACACACCGATGGAGGCTGGTAAACATCTAGACCTCTCTATGTGTCCTTCTACGGAGACTGAGAAGGCTATAATGCGGCAAATTCCTTACCAACAGGCAGTGGGGAGTTTGATGTACTTACTGGTTGGGACCAGACCAGATATCGCGTATGCCATGTCTAGAGTCACCAAATTCACAGCAAATCCAGGGAGTGTTCATTGGCAAGCAGTAAAGAGGATCTTCCGGTACCTACAGGGAACTAAAGACTTTGCTCTAAAGTTCAAGGGGAACTACAACAGCGATGATGAAATTCTCATCCATGGCTGGACAGATTCTGACTTTGCTGGAGATACAGATGATAGGAAGTCTACGTCTGGTTATTGTTTTCAACTGAACAGTGGGCTGATATCATGGAGCTGCAAGAAACAGGAGGTGGTCGCTCTTTCATCAGCAGAAGCGGAATATATTGCTCTGTGCCATGCAGTGAAGGAAGCTGTGTGGATGCGCAAGCTACTTTCTTCATTGGGTTACCTGCAAACTGAAGCTACTCAAATCTTTGTTGACAATCAGAGCTGTATACATCAGGCGCATAACCCAGTAGACCACATGAGAATGAAGCACATTGATGTAAGATTCCACTTCATCCGATCGCATATCGATAAGTCTGTTTCATTAGTCAATATATCAACAAATGACAACATTGCTGATATACTCACAAAACCACTAGCGAGACCAAAATTTACATTATTTAGGTCCAAGCTTGGGGTATTACCAATTGACTAAGACCGTAGTGTTCTGAGAGGGAGTGTTGAATATGCCAGTCCACACGGGAAGGATGAGGTGACGATCCATATCTGTCTTGATGTTCTTGCAGGCTGGTGACTGTTAGAGTCCCAGCTGCCTGCAATCTTATTGCCTGCCTTCTTACAGCCATAAATTTCTAGCTTCGTGGGCTTTCTGAATTGTCTGTACTCATTCACACTCTCGATCTGAGGCTGTAGCCGTAGAGAGTTTTTCAAGTTCACTGCTTGCCAGTGTAAGCTAGTAAAGAGAAGTGACACGGAGTTTTCTCTCAATTACACATTTCTGTCGATGGATTGATATTTCTCCAGCTTAGCTACGTGCGTACGTACTTGCAGCAATGTCTGCTGCCCAGTCGTCGACTCTTCCCGCAGGAGCTGGAATTGGCACTGCTCCTGCCGTCCAAAACTTTCTCAGTTAAGGCGTCAGGACACGCTTGAGTCCAACATGCAAATTTGCCAGTCGTCTTGCTTTTCATACAAAAACAGACCAAACTCTTAACGGACACATGCTAGTCTCCAGGATAGACACAACGGAAATCAAAATATGTACGATCCTCAGAAAGCATAGTTCTCGCAGCGCCCAAAGCAGGCAGCGTATTGGAGTTGGCCTCCACAAGCTTTGGCGGGGCATGTACGAGCAAATGGAGGGTTGAGTTCAAACAGCAAATACGTCACACACAGACTGCAGTCTTCTTGACTGAGAGTGTCTACGCAGTCGGTTTCCACCGCAGCTGTATGAGGCCCATCGGCCGCCTCACTCTTGACGTTGTAGATCGGAAATAGTTGTCTGAACTGCGCTGGTATGTCTGACATCAGTATACCCACATACTGGATGAACCGACTGTCGTTGCAGATCTCAGAGTCACAAAGACTTAAGACAACTACGCAGTTACTTCCACACTGGGAGCTAGAAGGCTTAGCAAATGACAGGAGCACCGTAAGAATGAAAATGTTTCTCAACATGTCTTCGTCTCTAAACATATTTTTGTGAACGAAAAGACTTGAGACAACTACGCAGTTACTTCCACACTGGGAGCTAGAAGAATTAACAAATGACAGGAGCACCGTAAGACGAAATGTTTGTCAACATATCTTCGTCTCTAAACATATATTTGTGAACTAAAAGACTTGAGACAACTACGCAGTTACTTCCACACTGGGAGCTCGAAGGCTTAGCAAATGACATGAACATCGTAAGAATGAAAATGTTTCTCAACATATTTTCGTCTCTAAACATATGTTTCGTTGGGTTCATTACTTGTTCACCCCTAAACTGTGTATTCACTTGATCATCCAAATTTCAACAAGAAAATTATTCTTTTATAAAGTCGTATACGCCAGCATTTGGAAAGCTGCAAATCTCAAATAAGAATTTCAATAAAATAATCTCGAATAAGATAAGCAAATGATGTGAAAATAAAAATACAAAAGAAAAATAAATCTGTATAAAGTTAAAATTGAGATCCTTAGAGAAAGCACAAAATTTGAAACAGATGAGTTAAATTTAGAAAAATATTATCTAATTATATTCATCACACAAAAAACAAAAACTTGAGATTGAAAGAAAAATAGCACTAGAAGGCAACATTGCAGAAAGTAAACTGAAATCTCCAGAAATGACTTTGAGAACTCCTTTTTCTCTTATTTATGCTTTGCTGAATTCTTTATGCTAAATGCACTTTCTCTTAGCTTTTGCCTTCATAAGCTATATGTCTCTCTTTTCTCTTGTTTTTTACCCTTCAAAGCTTTTGCTCTCAAAAGCTTCAGCTGGTTCCTTTTACTCTCATAAGCTTTATGTCTTTCATTTTCTCCTCTTTCTTCCTCTTCAAACATTTTTCTCTCAAAAGCTTTTCTTTTTTCTTTTTGCTCTTATAAGCTCCTTTCATTCATTTTTTTTGTTTTCTCTATCCTTTACACCCTTTGCTTTCAAAAGCATTTTCTCACTTTTTACGACCTCATAAGTCTCTTATCCTTCATTTGCACTTATTTTCTCATGTTCATAGCTTTTTATCTCATAGTTTTTAATTGATCTTTTTGCGCTCATAAGCATTTTATCTTCTATTTTGTCTTATTTTTTTTTGTTCAGATACTTTCACTCATAAGCTTTTGGTCTCTCTTTTTTTCACGCATAAGCATTTTACCTCCAATTTCTCTAATTTCTTTCATCTCAAACTTTTGCACTCATAAGCTTTTGGTCACTCTTTTTGCACTGTCGTGTTGTGACACGACTCACATCTAAATTTAGTATAGAACTTGTATCGTGTTATTTTTCTATGTTCCATGAACTTTATCGTGTAACTCGTCAAACAAAGTATTAGATGTCACGTTCACAATTATTTGAGATGTGAGATTGTATGTTAATGAGACACGCCAGCTCAATGATCCGTGCACATCCATATGGAGTGGCTCTTCTTGCTGAATTTGGATATAAGATGGATGGTTGAGGGTTCGTGGAGACATTCTTCCTTGTTTAATGTTTCACGAATGTTTCTGAGTGTTCTACATGGAGGGTTATACGAGAGTTATACTCATGGATGGACGATGGATCTGAATTCCGGATCTTTCATTCTCAAATCCATTTCATATCAAGCTTCACTACATCCATCTTGATCATTTTCGAAAGTGATTTTTTGCCTACTTTGGAGAAGAGTTCGTGGAGAAGGTGATGGACTTGTCTACTTTGTGATCCTCTCGATCACAAAATAGACGTACGAGGAGAATTAAGACTTGACTAATTTCATCTTACTTCGACGGTGTTGTGTTGTGACAAGACTCACATGTCAATTTAGCGTAGAACTTGTATTGTGTTGATTTTCTGTGTTTCATAAACTTTTTCTTGTAACTTGTCTAACGATGTATTAGGTGTCAAGTTCATGGTTATTTGGGATGTGAGATCGCATGATAATGAGACGTGCTAGCTCAAGGATTCGTGAGCATTTGCATGAGTGACTTTTGTCGTCAAATTTGGATATAAGATAGAGGGTCTAGAGTTTGCGAGGGCATTCTTCCTTGCTTGGTGTTTTGGAATGTTTCTTAGTGTCTTACATGGAGAGTGAGGAGCTACGAGAGTTGTACTAATGGATGGACGATTGATCTGAATTCCAGATCTTTCATTCTCGAATCTATTTCATATCAAGCTTCGCTACATTCATCGTGATCACTTTTGATAGTGATTCGTTGGCTACTTTGACGAAGAGTTCATTGGGAAGGTGATGGACTTGTCTATTTTGGTGATCATGTCGATCGTCACGTATAGAGAGAATTGAGATCTGACTATGTACATCTTACTTTGACGAGTGAATGGACCTTAACTTTCTAGTCAACATTTTCTTCAACATTGTGGTATTGCATGACCTTCTACATAATGAAACGGATATTCACAAGGAGCTTAACTTACATTTGTTCATGAAGTTGCGCCCTAGCTTATCAAGCTGGATAAGAGCTCAGCTAGGGCGAGATATCGGCAGCTTTCAACGCTCAAATGAATAACCTTGAATGGTAGAAAAACAGAGCTCTTCTTGCAAGCTACCGATGAGGCTACAACAGATCGATTATGCTTCATGTTAGCAGATCAATCGGCTGAAGGAGGTGTCACTATGGATTGGAGGAGAGTTGAGGACACCGTGGCTGTTCTAACAAGATAGAGGTGAGGGAGAATAGCGGACGACCACTTGCGAAAGTGATCTCTCAACTCTATGTTGCTCCTCAAGTACAGCAACTTCCGACTCCTGCTCGTAGACTTGTTGTTCCTGCAGCTACCCCTCTAGTGTCAGTTGTGCCGGTTCATGCACAAAGAGTACATGTTCAGAGACATGTAGAGAACCAAGGTCAACATAATCAAATTGAAGATCTGATCCGACAAATGCGTGAGTTGAAGATAGAGCTAATTAGTTTGCGGAGAGAGCTACCACCAATGCCTGCTGTTGCACGACCAGGAGGTGCTCCTGCCTATAGATGTATCTGGTGTGATAGTCCAGATCATCTTCGAGGAGACTGCCAAGAGCTTACAGCCGCTCTGCGAGATGATGTAGTTTGCTATCAAAATGATAGACTGCACCTTGTTTCTACTGGAGAGCCTCTGAGCATGCAGTTTGGACGAGGAGGTATGAGGAGTCTGTCTCAGATCTCTACGACTGCAACAATAACTACATTGACGGTACCGCCGATGAATCCTGATGTGTATGCTTGGCATATTGAAGTCTCTACTTTGCTAGATAGAACTGCTGACAGGAGCAATGCTGAAGTTCCTTCTGAGGTGTTGAAAAGAGAAGCAAAAACTATCAATTCCAGTTCTACTCCATCAACTTTGATCTCTAGCTAGACCACTGAGTCGCTCCTTAATTGGAGTATTTACAATCCTGTCTGTTTAGTAGTGCTTCCAGACTTATTCGAAGAGTTGAAACTAGACATTCACTAGCATATACAAATATATATAGCTCGAGATAGCTTCGACCATACTCATAGGCAGCCAGCCACCCCAAGAGGACTACGGATTATGGGAAAACTCTTGCGTCAGTATTCAAAATCTAAAGCACCTATGTACAGACATAGCGTACCTAGTAGTTCACTAAAAGGTTGAAACGCTAAATTTATAGAGTGTCATCAATTGAGTCCTAGAAATTGCACGACGATAGTGCTTCCAGACTTATTCGAAGAGTTGAAACTAGACATTCACCAACAAATATAAATATATATAGCGGGATAGCTTCGTTCATACTCATAGGCAGCCAGTCACCTCGAGAGGACTACGAGTTATTAGAAAACTCTTGCGTCAGTATTCAAACCCTGAAGCACCTCTGTACAAACATAGCGTACCTAGTAGATCACTAAAAGGTTGAAACGATAAATTTATAGAGTATCATCAACTGAGTCCTAGAAATTCCATGACGATAGAGACAGCTGAGTTAGTCCTACTTCATTCCCCAGGCTGTAGAAAATAATCAGAGAACTTGTATCAAGTTTCTTTTGTCTCGAGCGTTAGACGTTGTGTCGACTTATCAAAAATTACTTGATGATAAGTTCGGAGGTTTTGTTCCGTATTTATGCCTTAATAGAGGAAAACTCTATGAGGTGCACCCGATTAGGTTGTAGAGCCATGTGAATAAAAAGCAGAACTTGTCATGATCTGCCCATAATTCTCTCCAGATGCATGGTTCTTCTCCTGCAACACCTCTTTCATGTTGGTTGCTGCTTCAATGTCTGATTGCAACTCATACATGGGAGCTTTGTCCTTCTCCCTACCCTTACCCTTCTTTGAACTTCTAGAAGATAAGACATCTTTCATAATTTCCTCTCGTAGAGATGTAGTCTCTTGTCGGAGTTTATCTCCTCTAAGTTGCTTCTTGGGAGCTGTTCTCTCCTCACTTGGACCAGCATCATCCCTCTTACGCTTCTCTTCCATGATAGCTTCATGTTGAGTCTTGGTTACGTAAGCACGTACAAACATGATATCTACTTGGTCATCCCATCCAGTAGCACTCCTGATTGCTGTGGCTGTTCTAAGCAAATCCTCCCTTGCCACTTTCTTCTTTCTGATCGTGTTCACAACTTGACTCCACATATCGGTCGTATCTACATGTTTCAGAAAAGCACTCTCTTTACAAAATGTTTGAAGGGGAAGAAAGAGGAGAAAATGAAAGACATAAAACTTATGAGCAAAAGGAACCAGTTGAAGCTTTTGAGAGCAAAAGCTTTGAAGGGTAAAAAACAAGAGAAAGAGAGACATATAGCTTATGAAGGCAAAAGCTAAGAGAAAATGCTTTTAGCATAAAGATTTCAGCAAAGCATAAATAAGAGAAAAAGGAGTTCTCAAAGTCATTTCTGGATATTTCAGTTTACTTTCTGCAATGTTGGCTTCTAGTGCCTCTCAATCTCAAGTTCTTGTTTCTTGTGTGATGAATATAATTAAGATAATACTTTTCTAAATTTAACTCATCTGTTTCAAATTTTGTGCTTTCTCTAAGGATCTCAATTTTAACTTTATAGAGATTTATTTTTCTTTTATATTTTTAGTTTCACATCATTTGTATATCTATGATGTGAAACTAAAATAGATATACAAGAAATCTTATTTTATTGAAATTCTTATTTGAGATTTGCAGCTTTCCAAATGCTGGCATATACGACTTTATAAAAGAATAATTTTCTTGTTAAAATTTGGATGATCAAGTGATACACAGTTTAAGGGTGAACAAGTAATGAACCCAACGTTTACAAACATATGTTTAGAGACGAAGATATGTTGAGAAACATTTGCATTCTTACGGTGTTCCTGTCATTTGCTAAGCCTTCGAGCTCCCAGTGTGGAAGTAACTGCGTAGTTGTCTCAAGTCTTTTGGTTCACAAACATATGTTTAGAGACGAAGATATGTTGAGAAACATTTTCATTCTTACGGTGCTCCTGTAATTTGCTAAGCCTTCGAGCTCCCAGTGTGGAAGTAACTGCGTAGTTGTTACAAGTCTTTTCGTTCACAAACATATGTTTATAGACGAAGATATGTTGAGAAACATTTTCATTCTTACGGTGCTCCTGTCATTTGCTAAGCCTTCGAGCTCCCAGTGTGGAAGTAACTGCGTAGTTGTCTCAAGTCTTTGTGACTCTGAGATATGCGACGACAGTCGGTTCATCCAGAATGTGGGTAAACTCATGTCAGACATACCAGCGCAGTTCAGAAAACTATTTCCGATCTACAACGTCAAGAATGAGGCGCCCATGGACATCATACAGCTGCGGTGGAAACCGACTGCGTAGACACTCTCAGTCAAGAAGACTGCGCTCTGTGTGTGACGTATTTGCTGTTTGAACTCAACCCTGCATTTGCTCGTACATGCCCCGCCAAAGCTTGTGGAGGCCAACTCCAATACGCTGCCTGCTTTGGGCACTACGAGAACTGTGCTTTCTGAGGATCGTACATATTTTGATTTCCGTTGTGTCTATCCTGGCCCTGAGGCACGAGGAATGTTGACTTAGAAGAGTAAATCTGTGAAGAACTCAGTTGAACATATTTGTGCTAACTAGCGCTAGTTATCCAAGTCCGTGTACAAATATGAGAAACCGTGCTTTTCATCACAAAGTACCGAATCCGAATTCGAATAGTCACAGCGACTACAACTTAGAAGGCGCATGAAGCTTTCAGCCTTGAGAAACTTAGATCTTACACTGTCAGTGAGCAAATTGGTCTCATGGCCGATGATGTCGACCTCGTCTTCAGAGACAGTCTATGCGAAGGCGCTTTTCATCACAAAGTACCGAATCCGAATTCGAATAGTCCAGCGACTACAACTAGAAGGCGCATGAAGCTTTCAGCCTTGAGAAACTTAGATCTTACACTGTCAGTGAGCAAATTGGTCTCATGGCCGATGATGTCGACCTCGTCTTCAGAGACAGTCTATGCGAAGGCGCTTTTCATCACAAAGTACCGAATCCGAATTCGACTAGTCACAGCGACTACAACTCAGAAGGCGCATGAAGCTTTCAGCCTTGAGAAATTTAGATCTTACACTGTCAGTGGGCAAATTGGTCTCATGGCCGATGATGTCGACCTCGTCTTCAGAGACAGTCTATGCGAAGGCGCGATTCCTGCGTACTAGTGCAAGACATGTCGAAGGGAATTCCATTCTCCAGCGCTTCAATAAGTCTCAGCTGTAGGTTCCTTGTAGCTTCACTATTTCGAGCTCTCTTCGGTGTTGTCTTTTGAGTGTCCCCTTGAGATGCTAAAATTCATTGTCCGTTAAGAGTTTGGTCTTGTTTTTGTATGAAAAGCAAGACGATTGGCAAATTTGCATGTTGGACTCAAGCGTGTCCTGACGCCTTAACTGAGAAAGTGTTGCTTTACATCGTTATGGTGTAGGCAGATTCAACATCTGACGCTGGATACAGAGTGACTCTTATCAGGATGCCAATGGATCTTATTTATTCCAACTCTGTCAATTCGCGTCCGAGAGTCTAAACATCCGACACAGTTCTCTAGTTTCTAAGGCCTTTTCCATGGCTGATCTGGGATGCAGTAAACTTCAACATTATCACGAGAGATGTTCATCACAGATAGGAACTGATATTGAGCAAGAACCATGCATCTGGAGAGAATTATGGGCGGATCATGACAAGTTCTGGTTTTTATTCACATGGCTCTACAACCTAATCGGGTGCACCTCATAGAGTTTTCCTCTATTAAGGCATAAATACGGAACAAAACCTCCGAACTTACCATCAAGTAATTTTCGATAGACCGGCACAACGTCTAACGCTCGAGACAAGGGAAACTCGATACAAGTTCCCCGATTATTTTCTACAGCCTGGGGAATGAAGTAGGACTAATTCCCCGATTATTTTCTACAGCCTGGGGAATGAAGAAGGACTAATTCCCCGATTATTTTCTACAGCTGTCCCTATCGTTGTGGAATTTCTAGGACTCAGTTGATGGCACTCTATAAATTTATCGTTTCAACCTTTTAGTGATCTACTAGGTACGCTATGGCTGTACAGAGGTGCTTCAGGGTTTGAATACTGACGCAAGAGTTTTCTCAGAACCCGTAGTCGTCTCGGGGTGGATGGCTGCCTATGAGTATAATCGAAGCTATCTCGAGCGATATATATTTGTATATGCTGGTGAATGTCTAGTTTCAACTCTTCGAATAAGTCTGGAAGCACTACTAAACAGACAGGATTGTAATTACTCCAATTAAGGAGCGACTCGGTGGCCTAGCTAGAGATCGAAGCTGATGGAGTAGAACTGGAACTGCATGTTGCAGTACTTGAAGTTGCGGCTTCGGCATGCGTCTGCCACGCTCTCTTGAAGACTATCGGGCGCTGACACCAAAATGCCCAACTCCTCGCCAGGATACTTCTCTGCTATATCCTTGAACAATGCTGCACAGTTGCCGAGTTCAATCAATATCAGTCAAACCTAACTGCTCATTCATCATGACACTCTCAACAGAAAAGAGATTCTGAATATCATGAAGGCACAGAGAAACCTGTGGCTGCGAGTTGCTTGTGGGATATGTTTGAAAAGGGAGACAGGGGTACAGTTTAGTCGTCGGACCATACCTGGAATGAAGGGTCGAGGTCCTTCGTTGACAGTTGCTTGGTCCAGAAGAGAAGTTTGATTTCTTTCCAGGTCTGCTGCGGCTGGTGCAGCCTTTTCCGGAGATGCAACGAAGGCGGCGTCGGTTTTGGAGAGGGAACGCTTACTCCACATCCATACCAAGACAACAGCTCCACCGAACGCTACAACTCCCAAGAACATGCTAACAAATAAGAATGTGACAGTGACAGATGTGGGGAAAGGCTTTCCCTGTCGCGCAGGAGGGCTGTGACTGTGACTTGCACCATGTTCGAAGAAGAAAGCTCTGTCGCTGTGATTGTTAGGGCGGACCACAGCAATGTGGAATATTCCATGCATGATAATGAATCCAGTCGTGGCAGCAGCAATGACGGCAGCAATCCAAAGGTTGCTCTGTCCAATGTGTGCCACTTCCTGTCTAGGCGCATTGGCAGCGCCTCTGAACACAACTTCTTCCGAACACAGAGGTAGTACTCCATCCTTGGCATTCGCGGCACTTTCTCGTGTCACAAAAGCCCTTACAACAATTCTCAGTTTGCTGGTTCCAAACTCAGGGAACATCTGGATCGGAGAAATATCTTTCAGCGTGGCAAGATCTGTTCTTCTGGGGACACACCAGATGAGCTCCACATTTTCTGGTATACTGCCCTCTTGTCCATTTTGGTAACGACACAACAAATCACGAATGATTGCCATGAAGGGAGTGATACCCACTCCACCAGCAACAAGCACCAATGTCCTGTACCTGAACGAGAGAAAGACAGACAGGGAGAGTGCATCAGCTAGACAGAAATAAACAAAAGATGTATACATGAACATTTCCTTACTATCTGCTCCTGGTATTATTGATCAGTATAAGCCTGCAATTAGAATCTGGATCAACGAGAAAGAGTGCTCATATGGTTACTAACCTTAGGAAGTAGTCTGTCTCAGGACCGTATGGACCTTCCGCAAATATTTTCAAAGGGCAGCCTCCGGATTCAGTTTTAGGGTCGGCCTCCGTCAAAGATTCCAAGAGAGTCCTCGTCCATCCTCCCAGTGGCTTGATGCAAATAGACATCTCGTTGTTGTTCTCGAGGGAGCTTGATGTGGTACTGAATGGGTGCCACTCAAATTTTGAAACACTTGGAACATTGATGTAGATCAGTCCTAATGCACTGTACTTCAAACCTGCAAGTAAATGGAAGTAACGACTTCAGTACGCAAAGAGAGACAAGGGGCTCAAAATCAAGCGACGAAGTTTGACTACAATCAAAGCGCCGACTGATATGTTTGATACGCATCAGCTGGTTGTGCTGCTTACTTGGACATTTTGGGAACTTGAGTTTGACAACGCCACTCGGTAGAACCTGAGCAGACAGAACGCTAACAGCCTTTCGGGATTGGACAGCGCGCAGGAAACGGTCGATGAAGAAGAGCATAACACAGCCAAGGAAGTAGAAGCTGGCGAAATCTCCGACGTGCCAACAGCCGAAGGCGAAAACCAAAAGATACATGTGATGCGTGACGTAAAACACATCGAAGAAATACTTCCGAACAAGTTCCAAGGATGTGAGCCACATCACAATTCCAGCTATAATCGAAATTACTCCAGCCAGGTTCGACACTCCGTAACTTGGCCACGAAAATATCTGTATCAATGCGAAGCCCAGGTAAGGAAGTTAAGCACAGGATGCATCTACATGTCAACTTGAAGCGGGAGCATGTAGAACATGGACCAGTAAGCTTTTCTTGGTGTAGAGTTCCTGCCATGTATGCGAAGCCCAGGTAAGGAAGTTAAGCACAGGATGCATCTACATGTCAACTTGAAGCGGGAGCATGTAGAACATGGACCAGTAAGCTTTTCTTGGTGTAGAGTTCCTGCCATGTAGAAACTAAAACCTGTCCGCATTTCGGTTTCCTTCTAATCTGATCAGACAAATGTGCTGGCAATTCACTTCCGGGACAAACTCACCGAATCGACTGTGTGGCCGCCAGTGTAGTAGATGTGAAGAGAGAATGTCAATGAATGAACCAAGAGGACCCAGAGGGAGAAGTGACCTAGCCATCTGTGGTATCGGACAGCGTGTTCAAAAGGCAAGTTCACCAGTCGCAGAATTGGGGATCCTCTGGAAATGGGGAAGAAGAGAAGAGCCATGAGTAAGTACCATGCGCGTCCAGTCCAAGTTCCGACTCTCCCAACTTTGATCATCCATCTGCACCACGTGCATACCAGAGCCGTGAGTCCGTGAGAAATATCAGTCAGAAGAGTAAATTAAACATGCGCATCAGTGCCACTTGCAAGACTCTGTACGGTACAAGAGGAAGTGCTCGGGTAATCGAATCAATCCTTCTTTTCGCTACGTGGATGCTAGAAGAATAAAATTCATACCTCTCTCTTCCTGGTGCCATCGGGGTCGCATCGACGAGGTCAAGAGCAGGAAGCAGAGGGTAGCAGAAAATCCAGAGGAAACCAAATCCCACCACTGCTAGAACCAGTAAGTCGAAAACTGTCAAAATGCCCATAGGAGTTCCCACCAGAATAGGCTGTGTCCACAGTGCACTAGACATATTCGCCCAATGTTGTCTCCATTTGGGCAGTTCACTGGTCCTTTGCTCACTGCAATTCAATTCAACACTTTCAATATCTTAGTGCCTAGTAGCGATAGAAGTATCGATGATAAAACGAAGCTCCATATTTAATTCCCGAGTCGAACTAGTCGGCTGTCGCTAACAATGTCTTCGAATTAACTTTGTGCTCTCCAGAGTTGCGCATTCCTAGTATCATAGTTACCTTCTTCTATCAAAGGAAACCTTCCACATAATTCCTACAACCGTCACACTTGCAGCACCGGGGACGAGATTCAAAGACTCAGGCCACCATTAAGTGAGCCTCATAGAGTCACAATTTGCTAGGACTAACCAAGACTCTGACAATGAGTCGGAATCCGATCACAGAAGTGTCACCCATACTTGGGGGTTGAGCTCGAAGACTTGAAAAGCCTAGTGCCCCACTGTAACGAACGTGTACAGCACCTGGGAAGCTAGCTAAAAGAGTGAAAGCACTGTGCAAAATGGTCTGTATATCGAGGAACGAGTTTGTTGTGTGTATCTTACCGCTCGGGATACCTTTGCCGAACTTCCAGGTAAATGAGAGCAACAATGGCGAACAGAAACACAGGCAGGGTCCACATAAGATAGTAAGGTCCTGGAGGAGAATTCGAGAGAGAAATGTGAATATGTCAGTGTCTTCAAGAAGGACAGAGAAATTGGAAGCAATTCTCCAGTAGCAGCTAGCTGATCATGCACCAGCTGCGATTGACTCAACTGGCCATGCTGAAACGATGCAGGTCATCCAACCGGAATGGTGATGCCCAGATATACAGAAGGAAGCTGCGGTGATAACTATGCAGGAGAAATTTGTTCTCACCATTCAAGTCTAAGAAATCAGACTTAGTATCCTCAATGGCCTGAGCCTTGTACTCGGCTCCAGCGTCCGTAGGAAATATGAGCCATTCGATCCACCAAAAGAGAAACAGTCCCCACAAGATGAGAAGCAGTGCAATCTTGGTAAACAATGCTGCCATGATGACGGCTCGAGATTTTAGACGCCAATTTCCTATGGAGCCTCCAGTGTTTTCACCGAATCTTCTGAGCCGGAATCCTTCAAGACGACCTCATGAACCTCCACTCCACTCAGTTCCTCCTCTGTCTGTGGATTTTGCCAGGCAGCGCAGGCCTAGACTGGGTAGGTGGATTGAGCTGGGCAGACTCGGGACCCTGGTGGTATGGTATATGGGCTTTATGATGCTTTTATAGGCGCCTCCGCCCATTTCACACACAGAATCCTCCTTCTGACTTCTCACGTGGGGCCCAAGGCCAGACAGTTACTTGAATCCTCAACCACAGTTCCAGTACTGCAAATTCCTAGAACGCTGTAGCCAGTCGCCGGGCATAAGTCTCCTTCAGGAAGATCTAGATCTGCCGTGCAAAACCCCAGCTGACCAAACAGTTTCTTCACCCTTCTGTCACCACGTTTTGGCTAAATTCAGGTGCATGGGTGGCTTGATTCTTGCGAGCTGAACGATGTTCAGGATCTGAGTACAGCTCAACGTACTTTTGTGTGTGTACTGCAAAAGTGTAAAAGTACGTTGATAGTACAACGTCTAAGTGACTTCGTGATAGAGTGAGCGAGAGAAGGAGGAGCACGAAAGCGCCGAAACGATCCATCACAGTGCACATGCATCTGGGTGTCTCGTGTCTACAGATGTCTCCTATACCAGATGGGGCACAAATATCCGGCCGTTATCTATCCAATCCCTTTCAGACTACTATTGTCACTTAGTCTTGAATGGTAAAAGTTTGAATATTTTACTCTATCAGTGATCTTTTGCCCCTTTATCTCATCTCGGGCACCCGGTTGTCAACGTCAGCAGTTAATCCTCACAGGTGGGGGATGCGCACAGTTTTAAAGTTATTCCCATGTTTGGCTCTTCTGCTGATCAGTGCAATTCCCCAGTACAAGTTCCAAGTACGAAAGATACAGAGATAGATACAGAGCTGCTGTTCAGCTCTTGTGTCAACTGTATCTCGAGTACGAGCCATGGCCGGTGCAACCGTTCTCAGCGCACGCTATCTATCGGTCACATGGCCTTTCGAACCTGCAGACAGTTCATTGTCTTCAATATGGTTCGAACAAAGGTGATTTGCATGCACTGTACTAAGCTTTGACATTTTCTGGGCTTTC
Source organism: Asterella californica (assembly GCA_036924285.1). Classification (NCBI taxonomy): domain Eukaryota; kingdom Viridiplantae; phylum Streptophyta; class Marchantiopsida; order Marchantiales; family Aytoniaceae; genus Asterella; species Asterella californica. Next base: position 19,601,451 of record JAYKYS010000006.1, on the reverse strand, counting down.
TCACCCGCAGATTCCACAAGTCTCAGCCAGTTATGGCCGGGTGATGATGTTGGCCGGGAGCTCCACTCAGAACTCCCTTGACTCTCGGTCTTGCTTCGGGACGGTTAGCTGCATTGCAGCAGCTCGCCCGCTATGGAGAATTAGCTAGAAAGCGATACCTCCTAATGCTAGTGCAATTTGAAAGGACTCTCGACAGCTCTCTGAACATCGTCCAAAACCTGATGATAGATTGATGCAACGTGACAGTGAAGTTGCAACAGTCTCACCCGATCCCTCAGTGGTTCTGCATGCATGCCATGCTTGGGCACGAGAAGGTGATAGCAGGGGTTTCCAAGTTCAGTTCAAAAGGCGAGGCTTTTCATCACACACCCATTGTATATTTGCGTTAACCAGAGCCGCCTCCCGACTGCAACATTTGCCTCAGGTTAATGTGAGTGCTGCAGTTGGCTGTTTCCTGAAACATCGGCCGAACCTCTGCAGGACGTGAAAGTTGGTGAAACAGGAAGAAGTTATAAACCTGAACGTTGGAAGGAGAAGTGCACGCAGGGAATTAATTTGGCCTCGGTCGATTTGAAATTCTACATGTCGCTGATTTGTTCCTAAAGCTGGGCAGTGCCCGTCTGATGGTGTTATGAGTATGATGATCTAATGACTTTTAGAATATTCTTCTCGTGAGAGAGAAGAGAGAAGAGCGAATTACTTTCGCTCATTGTACGTTTCGAGGAAACAGAAAAAGTTCTACGACTCTCGACCGTCCGCCGCCGCCAAACAGTGCCGTACAGAGTGAACGTTGGTTTTTGGGAGTGAAGCTCCTTTCGAGATTGAGACAGGTTTCTTCTTCCTCAGTCCCCAAAACGAAAAGTCGATCTTCTTCAGTCCCTACAAGTTGAACATGTGTTCCTCAGTCCCCAACCCGCCGGACTCTCGGGACGACTGTAGTAAGTTTTGAACTGTGTTATTTTAGACTACGCAGCCCATGTATGTGGCTGCAGAGATCAGGTGCCGGATCGCAAATTTGAAATGGAGCAAGAGTCGGGATGTGGGCGATAGGAAAACTACGATGAACATTCACTTGTTTGGGCAAGGAAGTGCGAAATCAACGATGGCTGCAGAGGCAAGTGCAAATTTCCACTTCAGTATATATGGCGATATTCACCGAATCTTATTTCCCTACGGAGATGAAGAAATGTTCAGTGTGCCTTCAGACACACAAGATAACTCGAGTGAGTCTAAGCCCACTCCATGGCAAAGATGGCGAAAGATAATGTTATTGGTTAGGAGTAGCGAGGTGTCATTTGTAGGCAGAACTTGTGCAGAGCTGCAGTTTCAAGCCAGATTAATTAAGCTCGGTGTTAGATACGATTCAACGAAGGAGTTTCAATTCGTTATATTGCTAATTTGTTTACTCGCGAATCAATAAACACTGGAAGACTCGAGAATCCTATTGGGTGAAGACATGCATGTATGGGTTTCTCATAAGATCAAATCCTTCAACTCGAAAACGTAATGGGCTGAAAGTGATCAGACGACCAGACAAGGAGAACACACAATCAAACATAGAGCCAAGGACTTTCGTACAGTTCATCCAACGACATCCTTTGCAGAGTTCAGTGGTAGGAGACACAGATCTGAATGAACAGCCGAGAGAAATGGAGCATGAACATGAGTTTCTTTTAGGAGCTCGATCTAAGAAAATTCGCAAGATTCCACCATCTGGTGCATGTGGATAGGCCTTCCGTCATCAATCTGCTGGTCCTTTTCTGGAGTTCCTGATGGAGGACATTGGCATTGGCACAGAAGTTGAGATATCAGAGGATAAAGATTCACCTGGATAATTCACGTTGATGCAAGTGACGAGTCCGCTGCCAACAACTAAAAAGTGCGGTAACTTCAAGATAACAATATGCACTCTGCAACACACTTGTCTTGGTCATTTGCATACTTGGAGAGGACCATGCAAAAATTCTCAACACCTAGCTACCCTGATGTGTAATAGAGTTGTTGTAGATCCGAATGTACAGTGTGGTAAGTTGGTAAACTACTTTCGGCTAACTTTTCAGAAGCGCACCACATATCAAGCTGCATTTAGAATACGAGAGAAAGTGTGTGACTAGATACAAGACTCTCAAAACAGATCATTTCGTGCCATATCTGTCTTATGTCATCACATAAGAGAAGAAGATCCAAATTGTATCGTTGATTACTCAACATGACCAGATTCTGAAATATTCAGACGTCTTTTTGTTAGTCCATCAGCTTGTCACCGTGTGTTACTATTTTTGCAGAAGGTAGTCACACTTGATGCTTGCCACATGAAGAACAAAAAATATCCTTCTCATATATTTACAGAGAGTTGTTCTGATGGGGACAACCATTCTATTATTCTTCATTTTGCTGTTGTCGCTAGTGAAGATGAGGACACATGGACTTGGTTCTGCACTCACATGAAGCAGAGTATTGTCAGTATAGTTCAGCCTCGGATAGTGATACTTTTTGATCGTTGCAAGGACCTGCTGAATGCTATGAAGCATGTATTTCTCGACCAGATCCATGGTCATTGTTCACACCATTTACGAATTAACAAGTGAGAGAGAGTGCATTACGATCGAGAAGCAGAAAAAGTGTTCTTGTCCTGTGTGTATGCCAAGAAAGAAGTCAAGTAAGTGTTCTCATGTACTGCTTTTTTAACTAATTATTCGTTATTGATTTTTTTCACATCAGAAGTTTTCCTTTTATTGTGGTTGATTTCTTTTGTGTGCAACATGTATAGTTTGTTACTTGACAACTTACGAGCAACTGGCCGTAGTGGGGTTGAAGCGGCTGATTATATTCGCAAAATATCGGATCAGTTGTGGATAAGGTCACAATTTCCGCTTCCCAAGTATGAAAAGATAGCCTCGAATGTCGCAAAGTCTTTTAATAGTGCCCTCAAGATGGTCCGTGATTATACTCCTTTCATTGTTGTATATGAAATATGGACCTATATAATGAGTATATTTGCAAAGCAGAATATGGCTGCTTGTACATATGGAATGCTGAAATCTTTCTCTCAGTCTAGATATGACGAGAATGAGAGGATGTGTGAACATTTGTTTGTCATGTGTCAAGCAAAGGCACTGCTCTGGTCCAAAAATCAGCAGCCAAAGAGCGTTATGTAGTGCGGCATGGAAATATTTCAACGTGTGATTGCCTTGAAATGCAAGATATGATCTGACCATGTGCTCATTCTATGATATGGGATGCTGAATTTTCTCGTGATCTTATGCGTCACTTGTACAACATTTGGTTCTTGCAGACGCTTCAGAGGACGTACTCTCATTCTATACCTCCTCTTGTGACAATAGATCTCATGTTTGTGTTTGATCGTGTTCCTCCACCAATGATAAAGAGAAAGAGGAAGCAGCGAGTGGTCAAGATCCCCTCAAGCAGTGCACAAGTATAGAGCCGTTTGTTTGAGACTTCAAAATGGGTTGCATGAGAAACAACGTGAGGAAGAAGAAAGAGTAGGTGTTGTTACTGCAGAGTTTTTAGAAGATTTTGCTCTTACGTAGTATGAAGATCGAGTGAAGAGCAGAACACATGTTGAGGACACATGGGAGACGTTGAGTATTGCACTCATTGAAGAGTTTTTTTCAAAAGAGAGTTATGAGAAGCTCATGGTAGAGCTGACTCATTAAAGACAACCGCCAACGTTGGAGCGGTGTCTCTATGAAGAGTTGCATCCCTGACTCTCTTATGCAGCTCTCGGTCTAATATCTCATACCAGAACTGGACTACATGTGCTTCTGTCATCCTTTGGGTGATGCTGATCATCCGCTTCATGCGAGTAAACGTCTCGCGTAAGCTCTCTCCAGTCTTTTGGTACTCTTACAGATTCCTCAACTTGTCGGTCAGCACATCCTGATAGTTCTTCCTCAACATTGGAAGAACTGAACCACGAGGTTAAACCCTGTGGTTCAGAGAGTGGAATATACATGGGATTCCGCTGCTGGAATATCTAGCAACGCTTCCGCACTACCTCATCACCAAATCCGACCAAGAACAGATTCGAACAGTAATAATCCACACAACGATTGATCACACAATCAAAAAGAACCACTCCGCAAACGAGCACATCCGCAAATCGAAGATATCAACGATTTGTAAACTCCAGAGATACCACCGGCAGAAATCCACGACCTGAAACTTCTCAATCAGATCTCTCAATTCGAGTTCTTCAAGTAATAAATCATATGTACTCACTCCATCATGTCAACGGACACTCTAATATTCTGTCCTCCAATACCACCAACTCTAACTGTGACTACTCCTAGTTATCTGTCAGTAACTTAGAGTGTTGTCTAGCCTTGAGACTTATTTAGAAGACTCACCACACATAGTTATAACTTATCACATATTTACTACTATGCAAGTCCTAGGTGTGACAGGTCCACGATCCAATATCCACCCCTCTAGACATGTGCATCCCTGGTATGCACCAAAAATATCAACCAAACAGTGGACCGACACTCATAAAATTTAACCATCCTCCTTTACATGTTCATTCACTATCCTCAAGCTCTACAACATAATCTTCATCCTAAGACTAAAACTCTATCAAGATATCTGCCAGATCAACCTCTCCATCTCTCTTTTCGAAAATCTTGACACGTTTACCTACCATAGGTACTTTCAAGCTCGTTTCGTCCACCTCTTGTATGATGTATGTTGCATTGTTGTGAACCTTCTTCACCACATATGGACCAACCCATCATTTGGAGAACTTTGTAGTGTATTATCTTGGTTGTCTAGACTGTTGTTGTAGACTAACACCCAATCACCTTCTTTGATTTCTCTAGACCTTAGACAATGTCTTTGATCGAATCTTACTTTGTTCTTCAACCGTGCTTCTTGTAGGCTATCCAATGGATGTCCTCCAGTCTCATCTCCAACTGTATAATCCGGATGGCAAGAAGTTCTTTCTTCGTCAGATTGTCTTTTCAAAATAGCACACTCCATGTCGAAACATGCTCTTCAATCAGCATGATAGGTTTCTAACTTCTCATGAGCTCCACTAGCATATAACTCATTACCGAATTGTGTGTTGTTCGATTTGTCCATAATGCAAACGGTAAGAGTCGAGGTCACTTACACGCCCTTTCGTTGCAAGTCTTCACCAAAGCCTTCACAATGGACAGATGATCGTATTTACTCTTAGCATTCCTTTCGAGGTTGTAAGCAGTTGTCAATGACAACTTCACTCCACACCTTGCAAAGAATTCATGAGCCTCATGCACATCTAGCTCTCCTCAATCTGCAGTGATCTTCTCCACACATCCATATCGACAAACAACCTCTTTTAAGAGAAATTTACATACCCCTTCAGTTGTCTTTGTCCAAAGCGCACTACCCTCAATCTGATTTGAAAGATCTTCTCGAGCAAGTACCAAGTACCTCATATGCCACAGCCCAACTCGCATAGTCATCAAGTCTACGATCCGCTTGAAGTGAATTACTAACATATAAGTTGGATGTAATACATCTTGATGTCGGATGAGAACCTCCACAAGTCTAGCATGTGATTCCTCCAAAGTTATATTAATTTCCTAGTTGGGATTGTTATCGTATTGTATCGTATGACCTCCTCCTCCTTCACCTTTGTTCCTCCATATTCGTAGGTGCACCACGTTTATCTTGAGATCAACAAGAGGATCTGTGATGCTCTTCAACTCGGTATGAAAATCTGAGGTGGTAGTAGACATGGCTGTATGGACAAACGGTCTTGACACCATTGTTGGAGTAGGAGTTGACGTTGCAGCGATCACCAATTGTGATGGTGCAGACGCTACCGTTGTGCCTACATCATGAATCAGAGTCGACATCATAGCAACATGATGAGGTTGGATGAGATCCCTTTCATCCAAACTCTCTCTCATATTTGTCGTAATCTCGATGACCTCTGCTTTGGTTGTTGGCTTCTCTTACCTCGCTTGGATTTGAACTGAAGGCCTTAATCCTCCCATCAAGTTCTTGGTCAACGCTCCTCCGATCTCCATCATCGTTAGCTCCACGTTATCTCTATTCTTTCGTAGGATCGTTCGAAATGGTTGCTCCAACTTATCCATCCTTTCGGCATACTACTGAACTTTCTCATCGTCTATATTATTGTATAATTTTTATGTTGTCAGAAGTAGATATATCATATACCACATGCATTTGATATGCTTGGGCATGTTCTGAACAGACGAGGAGAAACCATCGACTACTCTGAGACACGTTCAACTTCACAAAAAACTTCTGGTCTTCAGTTGAATCAAACGTTACTTCTTGTACGGGCAAAAATATCTTTGGATATAATCTCCCTTAGAGAGTCATTAGTGCTTGCAGATAAATATATTGTTATTCCTCATCAGTATGTCATTGAATTTTTAATACGATGTCTTACAAAGTATGAGACAGCAATTTGGAGTACTTATAAATCATATTTTGATATCATAGTTTTCTTGGTCTTTTTACTCCAGTGCCCATTCGTATGTCTATAGTTTTGAGTGGGACTATGGACATTGTCTAGATAGAAGATTATTATGAAAAAAGGAGATCAAGATGTTCCAGTGATCCTAAAAGACTTCTCTGAAATTCCAAAAGAGTTTTCACAACATGATCTATTAGACTTTGTTTCTGTTGACGGACAAAAATATACTAATTTCTTTATTAACAGTATAGACAAATATTACCTAAGTTATTCTCAAGATCTCTATGAGATGACTTTTTCTTCTTCGAACATTGTGATCTTACCTCGAACAGGTGCTAATGCATACAATTGTGCAATGTTCAACAAATTTACTCCACCCTCTTGGTACTCGAAGTATACTTCTTTGCAAGAAGACCATCTTTGTTTCTGGGATCAACTTAGGAAAAGATTTGAGAGAAGAACTTCGAGTGTGAAGACTTCTACAAGATTATAGAATATATATAATTCAGATGTTGTCAAGAATGGTACATGTACACCGATTGTCAACAATAAAGATTATTGTACCATTTATGGAAATTTTTTCTCATACACTTTTGTATATTTGTATTCTATGTTCATGAGTAAATTTTAATTCTAAGTTCATGAGGAGATAAATAAATTCTAAGTTCATGAGTAAATAAAAAAGAATCGAGTTTATATTTTAGATTTTTGACCACAAAAAGTAGTTAGAGCACTAAAATATAATTTTGATATAAAAATTTAGACATTTCAAACTCTCGAATGGACTTTCAAAACAACCTTATGGACTATCGGAAACGTCAATTTGGACTATTCACTTTGACTATATGGACTTTGTTTTGGACGGTAGAATGTCAAATTTTTATGAATAGTTAGATGTGGGTATTGGCGTTGAGTTACAGCGAAAATAGCCTAAAAAGTCCCAGAGCGAAAATAGCCTAGTGAAAAGAGTTCGTTCCTTGCGAATGGAGCTCTTTACTACGAGCACGCATGTGATCATACTAAAATGGCGGGGCTCATTATCTCAATCATTGCGATCTTCTTTGTTATAAGGGCACTCTTGTTCCCAAGAGAAAATAGTTCTTTCTGGAATGGTTCACCTCTTCGTTTGCACCTAGAAATATGCCTTGTAATTAACCAGGCGGACTTCAGTATCAAGGTAGCTTTTGCTGATGGTATTTTCGAATCCGACGAGAATAGAATCTGTTAAGTCTTAACACTATATGATTCATTTCGGAACTATTGAATACCTACTGAAAAGTACTGAATAGAAGTTTTTATGGCTTCTTGGAACAAGTCAATATTATTGTATCTCTAACCTAAAGTAAACAGGAGGAAAAAAAGAAATTTTTTTCTTTATTTTAATACCTGATATGGTATAAAAACTATAAAAACTAAAAGAATATACATTTTTTTCTCACAGTGTACTTTACATGAAAGAGAATAGTCTCTCTGGTTCCATGACAAAGAAGCTTAAAACTTCTTGTTTACATTTCTCAATCAATTGTAATCAGTTCGGTTTGAGGTGAATTACAAAGTGTAAAGCTCGTGAAAAAGCTTAGATGTAAATCAATACTTCAAAGATTTCATCATTTTTATCACGCCCCTGAAGACCCACTAGGGTCATGAATCGGTCGGTAAAGTACATTGTCAACATTGTCTGGTCCGATCATAGTGGATGTTATGTTACCAAGAGTACTAACTTTAAGTCGTACAGGACATGGGGTTTAAGAAGTGAATTGTGAGTTTAACGCGCGCATATTAGCGAGTTATATATGTCAAGTGAATTTGAAGCCCACACTTGATTGCTGGACAGGGAAGGTGAAACCTTGGAAACCTAACTACGGTAATTTAATTCCAGCAGTATCCTCCGACAAGTAGTCCTCGCCTCGCGGAGCCGCTGAGAGGTGGTGTTGCCGCGTCAGTGTGTGTTGGTTATCTTGGATTTAATCACGTACTAACGAGGCTCGTGTTTAGCCGACGGATCCGGACTTTAGTTACCAAGGTTCATTTGATATGCTGCTTATGTTTTCCACGAAGTTGAGTGATGCACGTCTCTTAGATCTAGATCTTAGTAACAGCTTTTCAAGGTTGGCGCTTCGAAGGTAACTGAAGCTTGTGATATGAATGGTAAGTACGAGTTGCGAGATGCGTAACCAGTTGTATGAGATCTAGCAGAATTTAAGACTTCCTGCCATACTATGATAGGTACCTCCGGATGAGGCACTCTCGAGGTTTCAGATATCGATGTTGTATGGCTATATGCTTCAAAGCGGAGCACCTACTTTGTCGCAGTTTGCCCAGTGAGTGGCAGTGACCTACGATAGTGTGAAAGTCTCCTTGGTGCCGTCTCTAGCATTCTGACGTATCAACTCTCTTTGCGCGGTCTGTGTGCGCTCTAAAGCACTCATGATCAACTCTTGATCATCTTGATTCGAATCTGGTCCCTTTTCAAAACGGATATATCTAACCCGACCTTGGGTTTGAATTTGCATAGCGGTTGCTTGTCACAAGAAGATGCTGAAGTTCATGCTGAAGCATGAACAGTTTGTTTTCAAACTGAAGCTACACTGAGACATAGATCCCAGCGAACGTCTCAGGGTTCGTTTGATATTACCGTCCATATGCATATGGACCATATGCACACAGTTGAAAAGCCTGAAGCTGTATAAAAGGTCAGAGGTCTGGTCTTCAAGGTACGAATATTCGCGGTTTGTGGTTTGAGGTGTGATCCAGATTTTATACGGGAACAAATCTACACTGGGACTTGGTGAAGGAAAAAACTGGAGACACGAGTATACCTATACGTCCTAGCTAGATCGACATGTATATACCTCATGATGATCGTCGTGGGTCCTTGACGTTTCTCCTACATCTCTCCGAGGTAGGTGATCGATTTACCTTTCATCACCGCAGAATCTGCTAACCTTTCTGTCATCGGGGATATCTATCTTAAGCGTTTGATTCAGGCATGCAGATGGAGGGACACGAGCTTACTTTGCCTTGGAATTATTTACTCAATTCAAAAGCATAGATTTACTTCCGTTTTCATCTCAGAAGCTTCATGAATGTATGCTCCTAAACTGTTTTCGATGCCATCATTTATATCCCGTGACAATACGGGTGGTCATGATCATGATTTCAACTACGGAACCCTAGAATTTCTGTCGGGTTCTTAGAGTTTTATGATCTATCCAGCCGCTAGATTGTAGTTACACCGCTAGGTGACTGAGATTTAGAACTCAGTAACGTTAACCAGTTCACACCATCACATGAAATGAGTTTCTGAGATCAGATGTTTAGAAGGGTCTTCTTGCTTGTCTAATACTTGGTTTGTAGAAAACTGTGTCTCTCAGTTACTCAAAGCGAACTCATTTTAATCAAGAGCATGCGAATTATATAAGGAGTAGATTTCTAACTGATTTTGCCTTACTAAAGGTTGAGCGAGTCCAGCGCATCACGAAGTATTGTGCATTGCTGTTTTACGAAGATCGTTTTCTGTCGGTCCTAGAAAGGTAACAACCTAAACTTGCAAGAGATCTACAAGCTCGTCCTTCAAGTATTTGAATTGCAATTGAACCTATAAAAATGAATGTTTACAACTACAGTTATAGTCTTAATCAATACCCCTGCAGCTGGTTTATCATAGGCTTCCGACATAACGATTGTTTTACGCAGTCTGACTGAAGAGGAGGCCAGATTGATGTTGAAGACGAAAACCCTGGACCTGTATCCAATGAGCCTTGGTAATTTGCAGCTGCTAGCAATTGCCTGTTTCTGGGTAGCGACCAAGGTTAGTTGGCACTGCATAGATAAGTGAATGCGGTTTCTTCTTAAGAAGGCCGTGACAGAAATGCGATTAGCATACATGTCTCGATTGTTTTCTTTTGTCTTGGTGGTACTTGTTAACTCAACAGCAGAAAGACAGAATGTTGTACATTCAGGATAATCTTAAATCTCCCTTCGATACTTGAAATGTCAGTGAGTTGGGTTTACTTTCGTTACAGGCACGAGGATTATATATATATTCGTCTTCTTTCAAACTTTAACTTTGAGAATATATACTATGCTACAACTCATACAGATTCCGAAATGTTTAACCTTATGGACTTGTTGGACGTGTACAGTTACATGAGACCAAACATCCAACTGCCGTTGAACTGAAAAGGGTAGCTTTTTCTTCCATCACGGAACGGCACTTCAAATCGAAGGATATATTTGAAGCTGTAAGTCGAAATTAAAGAGCGATACCATCTTCTGGGGATTCGTCTGATTTATGCCGTTTGTCCATTCACACCCCTCATTTCTCAACGTGCGAAGTGATCTGTTGCACTAAATAATCCCGTGAACTTGGAGGTTTATAAGTTGGTGATATTTTTCGAAAAGCTTTCTCTAACGCGTAGTCACACGTTTCCTTTTATGATCACTACGAGGGTAGCTAGAAAAGTTATTATATATGTAACATCACTAGTACATAAACCGCTCTCTGCTTCTCATTAAGTCTCGGGTGACAGTTCCTGCTTAATTAGAAGCTGATACTTACTTTGAACATCTGTGGTATGATCTCAGGAAGTGATAGTACTCCAGGTAAGGCATCTAAAATGTTGCTGTGCTGTTTCCCATTTACGTTTTCCAGTTGCATTTTTCTTCATCGACAGACACTGGCAGTCCTGGTTTACAGTAAGGTCACCACCAATCAAGAATTTAGTGCACGTTACTATTCACTTACAAGAAGTATAGAGAAGATATATGAGATACGAACAGCACTTAGTCTACATATCATAATAGACTTGAGTGATCGTACGGAGATGCAAGTTGCATGTATGATGATGAACTTAGTCTACATATCATAATAGACTTGAGTGATCGTACGGAGATGCAAGTTGCATGTATGATCATGATGGTATCGTTTGTATAGATTGGACTCCTGAGAAGCACTCCGTAACCGTAACTGTAGCTTCGCTTCATTCCGGCGAACCTGAAGTTATTCGTATGGTTGACGTACAGGCCATCAAGTTCGACGTCACATGTGGACCATCAGTATTCTCTTATTTTGAAGATCTGCTTATGAAATTCAGGTACAAAAGCTCTTCCTCTACTGGAATGACCAGTTCCAGGAAACAACAATCAAACAAAGCTCCAACTACTTTAGGCTGGCGTGTGATACATATCGTTTTATATGTGTCACATACAATAACTGATTTTTTCTACTCGACATCTCGCTAGTGTAAGGGAAATTATCACACCACACCTCCGAAGACAAACCCGTGATAAAATGCCTGAAGACTGATACTAGCTTGCGTGTGATACATTTATGTGTTATGGTGTTGTGCTTATGTCTGTATGGATTAAAAACATACTGATTGTAAACGATGATTCATGAACGACTGACGTTAATTTTGGCTGAAACGCAAGAGGTTCGAGAAAACCACCAAATATTGAAATAAACCTGAAAGTATAAATTTGGATGGTGTTAGAGTGAGCTTCGATCTATAATATAACTAAAAATTTTCACACTCGTTGCGTGGAAGAAATTCTACATATCTCTCTCTTGGTTATTCCACTAGGTACGAGAAACCTGTCAGAGCAATTTGATCCTTCCCATGTAAATTTGCTAAAATCTGCACGTGACTTCTTTGCCCACCAAGTCCGGTTCGTACAGCCTGGAAAACAATGTTGGAAGGTGATCCTCGATGTACTTCAAAGTAACATATGGACGGCCATTAAACTTTCCTTATCTTTTCTGGTGCAGAAAAGCATCTGGACTGGGACAACTTGTCCGCATTGAGCCGTGTGAAAATTTGCTGGACCTTGTGTACGACTTACCCTCCGACTGCATCGACATACTGAGGTTTTCGAAACCATTGGTGGCTTCAGCGATACTGGTATGATTCTCGGTGCTCTACTTATTTCTCGTTGAATGCATATGGGAGTACATGTGAGCGACTGTAATTATAGTGCAAATTATGAAGCAGTAGTATGGAATTAAGGAGAAACGAAGATTTTAGTGAAGGAGACTGTGTACATTCCTTATTGATGGTCAACGTAAACTGCCATGAGTGAAGTTTCTATAACAGCAGTTGTTCTCTGATACGAGTACTCGTTTACCATAAATTGTAGTTTTTCTCACTAATTCCGTTCATTGAATCAGGCTGTCGGTTATCTTCTATGCGTTCCGCCTCACATGGCAGACTTTCCACTTATGGCGGATGACATCCATCTTATACAGTGGTGTACGTACACTGGGGTTCTAGCTCAGCATACTCTTGGACTATCGAGGACATTGTAATTGTATATTTTGCTCTGATTCTGCAGCTACACGCTCTTCCTATCATTTAAATTCTTTGTTCAGAAATGTGCTTGACTGCGATCATCTAATAATCTGTAACTTCACTCTGCCGTCGCTTCCGCAGTGACTGCAGTTGCAAATGTCGACGCACCGCAAGTTGAACTCCTTATCAGAGTCATCCTATCTGATGTCCTGGAATGCCGATCGGGAGAGTTGGCCATTCCTGAGCTCCTCATGGAACCTCGTGTTGATGCGGACGGGGAATTTCGGTTCGGTACATACGATTTTGATTATCAGTAGTGATTTGGACTCCAACAAACTTCTGAACGCTTAATATTGCTTCCCGTCATGATCAATATTCAGTATCTCTTTGTTTATTGTTACGCGAGTGAATTTAACTAGAGGATAAGATACGATGTGTCAACAAGGCTTGAAATCGCCCTCAAGTCCTCCGTAATAAATCTAAGTCCTAAGCTAGACGAGCATGCATGTACTAAGAAACTACTAAGTGTAAAGTACATCTTGGAACAATCACGCAGATTTATGCGTGGGCATAGCTCGCGTCTAATTGGCAGTTACGTATGCAACACGTTAACTCTACTCTTTTAGTTGCTCTGGCTTGCATGAGAATAGTAATATCTCGTTATTTGTGATTTCACCGTACGATCACTGATCATGCATACTTGCATGACAGCAATAACTCTGTTTATGGTGGCGACCTTAGAGCTACTTATTTTCTTCTCCCTTCGGGGCCTTGGTTGCTTGGCCCTCCGAGTCCCTTTTTCCCTTGTAAGTATTGATGGGGTCTTTCCATCAAGCCAAACAAGCGCCGCAATGAATAACCAATTATGGTTATTCATTGCGCTTGTTTCTTTTTGTTTTGTTTATGGTGGAACGCATCGTACACAAGGGCTATTGTAGTGCATAGGAGTTAGTGAATAGCATAGTAGTGAACTGTAGATTATGCTCTATTCATCCTCTTAAACCACTAGTAGTGGTATAAAAGGTTTGACTTCGCAAGCTGCGATCATTTTTCACTGTAGCTCTTTTTTCTTCTCTTAGTCAGAGTGGGGGAGGCCAATGCTTCAGTTGAATTCTTTGTTGCAAAAGAGCTCACTTGAACTCCTTGTCTCAAAAGAGCTCACTGGGTCATGGTAATTTTGAAACATTGGGTCATGGTAACGCGAGGATAAGTGATTATAATAAAATATGTTGGATAGTAGAACATTTCAAAATTCAAAATTTAGAATATTTTATTTTTGTGATTCTTAGTGACGCGAGATTCATTTGATAATTTTGAAGCTGTCCGTATTCTTCCTGGGTTCATCATGGGTTCATTTTGAAGTTCTTTCTCTTCTGCTCATTTCGCTATCAAGATCACAAAGTTTCATCACGTATTGCGATGGTGATTGTGTTGCGCAAATCTCTCTGGGGCCCTAGTGCCGAACTTACTTAGCAAAAGTTAAAAGTGATTAGCGGTGATGATCCCCACGCTAATATAGCGGTATTTGTGGTTTAATGAGTTTATTAATCGTGTGTGCTGGCACGTGGGATAGTCAAGCAGGGGCTATTTAACAGTCATATACGGTTTTCATACTGAATTGAATCCAGAAGTGTGGTAGCATAAGGATATCAAGTCAGCTGTTTAAGTCCTGGTCCGATAATGTTGATGAAAGATAATTTTGATAGCGGTTCTCCTCTCCTTTTGAGTGCGCGTGCAGGCCGCTTCCTTAGAGTTCTTGGCTTCTCTGTTAACTTTTCTCTCGAGGGTTTAAGATATACAAGCAGCTCTGACAGCGAATCATCGAGCATAGGGAGGATACCCTTCAGAGATAAGTCATTAATGCATAAAAGAAAAGGAATATTCTGGTGCATTGTTAATACTGTAATGTACTAACTTCCCAAAGGACCCGTTGTTTAATTCGCATTTTATGAAAAAAATGCGTGTATAAACGCTTCAGAGACAAACCATTAATGCATAAGCTTTTTGTTTGGATTTGTTTTTTGGCCTCTTTTTGCTGTGGGGCTTTCTGCAGCCGTATGCTGCTGCCCTTGCACAGCATGAGTCCCCCCGTCAGGAGGACTCGACCCCACGCCGCTCGGGCAACAGACGGATGGGGAGGAGGAGGAATATCACTGACGCATTGTAGTTATTCCAGAAGAGTTATTGTACTAACTTCCCAAACCATGTGTAAATTGATCGGGTAGAACTTGAGTTATTGGATTCGAAGCGGAGGAGGGTCAAATTTGTTATATCGCATACTGAAGTGAAAGAGTGAAGGAACTTCAAAATTCTTGGAGAGGATTCTGTTCGATCTGTGAGGCTAAGAGTTGACAAGTTAAGTAATGTGAGAGATTGCTAAGCAAGAGGATAGTTGAGTAATCAAGAGTGTCAAACAAGCTACATAGTGAGAGAGATGTATGACGAATCATCGGCATGGAAGGTCAGCAAGAGAAGAAATTGAGGTTGAGCAAGATTCCTCAAGGCTATTCGGTGATGGTTACAGCTGATCTGACGAAAGGAGAATTCCGACTAGAGTTTGAGGAATTAGTAGAGAGTAGTCGTACAAATCTAGAGAAGAACTCGAGGTGTTTTTTGTGTGGAGAAGAAAGACATAAAGTGAGCAAGTGTCCTACGAAGAGGAGACTTTTGTGTGAGCGACGAGGATTGGTCGACTTAAGCTTGCACATAGATCCTTCTTCCTTTAGACAAGACGTCATTGATCCTACAACTTTTTGTCCTAGATGTGGAGTGGACGAGATTCCAGTTGAGCATGAGTGTAACGCAGTGGTTGCTTTGCTGGAAACCGTAGCCGAAGGTCTCGAGAGAAGGTTGAGTGTAGAAACAGAACGAGTGAAGACTTCTAGCGAGGATGGAGATAGTTTGTCACACGTTAGATAAGATGACCATGAAGGTCAAGCTTATTCTAACCTTTGGAGAGGAGAGAGCTCAACGGAGAAATTGTAGATTGCGGTGAAGTACAAACTTCACATCCACAAGCAATACCTTGAGTAAGAAAAAGAAAAGAAGAGAAGAATGGGAAAACTTTCGATGTTTTACGGAAAGGATGGAGAAGACGTGAAAGGATTTGTGAGGGACTTCAAACGAGCATGCATTGGCAATGAAGATCGAAAGAAGAGTGAGTGGATAGGGTTGATACTTGAATTTCTTGAGAATTCTGCGTTGACATGGTATGAGGACAGGAAGAAGAGAAGCACAGTGAGGACTCCGGTCGATACTTGGGAAGTATTGACGGAGGCCTTAATACTTTTCTTCTTGATGAGAGTTACGAGAAGTTAATGGTAGACGTAACTTACCTCAAACAAGGAGAGAAAGAGAAAGTAAGGACTTACGCCGAGAGAGTGGAGAAATTAGAGCAGAAGTTTCGGGTGGTTTTACGAAAGAGTGGAGATGAAGTAGAGCCAACGATGGTGGGCATTGGAGCAATGCTCACAAAGAATTTTATTGGAGGATTGAGACCAGAGATTCGAACACAAGTGCGGTATGAGAGATCATCTTTGAAAGTTGATGCAATGAAGATCACAACCAAGATGGAGGAGAGTTTGGATGGAGACGACTTGCAATCAATGACTGTTGGGGCAGCATGTGAGGATGTGCAAGTGCCGAGCATGCCAACTCTGAGGTCTGCAATTGTTCCGACTGTACGGTTTTAGAATTTGACTCCGATAGTTCTTACTAGTGCAATTACAACCACTGTACCATCTAGATCTGCTACTCTTGACTTTCGTGATGAGTTTAGTCTGACAAAATCTTTGGCAGACTTGAAGATCAATATGATGAATTTGTTGCAACATTGGAGTCCAAATGTTAGAGGGGGCTCACGAGATTACGAGAACTATTAGTATAGACCACCGCAAGGATCACCAAGTAACTACGCAAGCCAAGGATGTTTTATGTGCGGAGGGTCTCATTTCCAATGTAATTGTTCAAGTCGTAATGATGGAATAACGGATGGAGCTTCAACTTCACAAAGCAAAGACAAGGGTGTAGCATGCACTGACATCTTGGAGCCACGAGATGTGCGAGAAGATTTTCAATCTCTAGAGCTGTTGGCTCAAGAGAGGAAGAGGATGAGGACGCATTTCGACGAGGGAGAACTTGTCGTGATGGAAGAGTCTCCAAGTAAAAATACTCGGAGTAGCAAATCTTTTTCAAAGACCAAAGAGCGACGGAAGAAACTGGAAAATACTGATTTCACAATTTCAATGGAGCAATCAAAATACAATGTGGTGGAAGACGTGGACAAGCAACGAGCAAACATTACTGTGAGACAGTTGATTGCTCTGAATCCTTCGGTGAGTAAAGAACTTCGTAGCGGTCTAAGCTCTCGACGAGGTCGGAAAAAAAAGATAAATCTTTCTACTGTCGATGTGAGTGCTTTAGATGCTAGTGAAGGAGAGGTGTGCAACAAGACAACAAAAGTAGAGGCTCGTATCAATGAGAGAGATGTCTCAGATGTTCTTGTCGATGGAGGATCGGCAGTAAATGTCATCTCGAAATGACTCATGAGGAAGTTAGATCTAGTACCAACTCGTCCTTCTAGTATCACGATTGGCATGGCTAACAGACAGCGAGTTAGGCCATTGGGAGTGCTGGAGAGAATAATGGTAGTGCAAGTAAATATAATATTTCAAATCTTGAAGGAGTCAAGTTATGAAATGTTACTCGAAAGACCTTGACTTTGAGCAGTACATGCAACAGATAACTGACACAAAGGTTATTTACGCAATCGGACCGAATCACCACCGGATCAAAGTTTCATTGCTCAGAGATCAACTCGTGATGTCAGAATAAGATCAACCCACGTCGGACTATTGGGAGTCAGAAGTTGTCGATACTCCTTCTTTTGACCGCATCCTTCTTTGATTTTGTTAGTACCTCCCAGGCCACCATTGACACCTTGGACTTGCCTTCCTCCCTTGTTCGTCACCGGAGTATTCTGCATATCTCTTCCATTCTCTTAAACCCGGCTATCGTGCAGTCGACACCCATGAGTTGGTAAACCGGGATGACTCTGAGAACATTGTCGTGTCGTGGACCGACTCCTACCTGAAATTCAAATTTTGACTGTTATCGTTCCAAAGACACTCATGAGGAAAAGCAAGCTAGACCTCAACTTACAGATTTTTGGCACAATTTCGGATCTCCACTTTCATCGCATTAGTGGATAGAGTTCTTTGTCAGCACTCCATAGGCATTTCGTCTACTTCGTTTGGACGCCTAGTGGAGAAATTACGGGACTCGAAAGATGAGGAAGACAAGCTAAGCCCCAGCCTACAAGCTTTTGGCACAATTTCAGATCTCCACTTTCATCGCATCAGTGGATAGAGTTCTTTGTCAGCACTTCATAGGCATTTCATCTACTCCGTTTAGATGCCTAGTGGAGAAGTTACGGGACTCGGAAGATGAGGAAGACAAGCTAAGCATCAACTTACGGGCTTTTGGCACAATTTCGGATCTCCACTTTCATCGCATCAGTGGATAGAGCTCTTTGTCAGCACTCCATAGGCACTTCGTCTACTTCGTTTGGACGTCTAGTGGAGAAGTTACAAGACTCGAAAGATGGGTAAAACAAGCTAGGCTCCAGCTTACGGGCTTTTGGCACGACTTCGGATCTTCACTTTCATCGCATCGATGGGTAGAGCTCAATGTCAGTTTTCCATGGACATCTTGTCTACTTCATTTAGACGCCTAGTGGAGAAGTTACGCGACTCGAAAGAAGAGAAAATCAAGCTAGGCTCTAGTTTACTCTGTTGATTGGGTATTTGCGGCTCCAAGCGCTATACTAAAAACGTAAGGGGCTTGCTTTTTCATTATTGAAGAAAACTTGTACGTACAAAGACTGATGTAAGGGGGCAGCTTAAGGGGTCAGCTTGTTTCTGCGATCTGTCGGTGAACGGTTTAAGGATTTGGTAAGTCCAATACACACGCGCAAAGTGTCATTGGGTTCAGATCTGTGCAAGCTACGCACGTGTTAAGACGGTTCTTGAAGAGACGGATCGGGAGGATGTGTTCTGGGGGAAATTGAGACGCAGGAAGGAGATTTAAGAGCTTCAGTGATCTGTGAAGGAGAGTTGGACCGTTCGGACCGTTCCGGAGGCCAAACTTGCTGTCCTTGGATCCATCGGGATCAGAACAACGAGTTCTTCAGGAAATTGAAGACGATACGAAGTTTCATTGGGCGGTTTGGGAGTTCTGAATGAAAATTGGCTCGCAGGGAAGCGTTTACGTCAAATTTTTGTTCGTCTGCGATCTGAGATTAGGTTGTTCTTCGCGATCGATGAGCCAAGATCTTCGTTCTTGGTGCCTAAGCGATCAGGGAGTTTTCATCTACGCATAGGAGAAGACCATGTGTAGATTGGATTATTGGTTTGGGTGTGGTGAGCGATTTTGAGCCGTAAGGAGTCGATTTACGTCAGTTTTTTGCAACATGCGACCAAATTTCTTGCGTGATTTTGCAAGAGGAACTCCAAACGGCTTGTTTGGAGTCTCGTTGGGTTTAAGGTAACTAGATCTACCTATCAGAGAAGACGGATATCAGATCAAGCGATCCGTTTGAGCGGTGTGTGCGGTTTTAAGCCACAGAGAGGAGTTTTGGAAAGTTCGGTCACCAGCGACCGAAAATCGGAGATATCTCGACTATTGGGAGTCGGATCTAAAAGTTTTCTGAGCCAACGGAGACAAGGAAGAAGACCCTATCGACATCTGAAGACCGTTTGACGAAAGAAGAAAGTTCTCAGATAGATCTTTTTTCAATTTCTTCACTACGGGTTTTGTCTTTTTGAGTTCGTTAGAGTTCTGGTTGGTTATTTATAGCTTGTGGTAGCTAGCTTTAGCTAAGAGCTTGTACATGATGCTCTTTGGACTTAGGTTTGAATAGTGTGATGCTGGTGTAGCTCTTTTTGTTAGCAAGGAAAGTTTCTCTTGTTTTGAGCTACGCATCGATGATTTTGGGTTTGGGTTGTGATTCAGAGGCTCGTTTTAAGAGGTTTGAAGCAGATTACAATCGCTCTGGTCTATTTTTTAGTTTTGTGTTCTTAGGGAGAAAGAATCGGCAGTGTATGTACATTGAGGGTTGGTATATATTACGACGTTCGTTTTCGTGCGTGTTTGTCTCTATCTTATCTATGTTCAACACACTGGCTGTTCCACAGCTAGTAACCTCGCATTTTCCTAGACATCTTTCACGCAAAATCCGACATGATACGGTGGTGAACTCGACGTGAAAGTCTTGGGTGGAGATTTCTTCTGTGTTTGAACCTTGAAGAAGAGATTGACAATCATGAGCGGAGACGAGAACGGTGATGAGAACGGAGCTAGTGGTTCGAGTAGATTGCCAAAGGTGCAGTTGGATCCGGCGACTGCATCGATGTTTCAAGCTTTCATGATGTTCTTGCGACAGTAGTAGTCCGATGAGCGAAAGGAAGCTTTCGCATCCAAGACGCTTCAAGCGATGGTCAGCAAGATTGACCAGTTCGATGGGAGAGATGTCTCAAGATATCTGAGACATTATGTGAAGGAGATGGAGCTGAACCGGATATCAGAAGATGAGACGTTTGAGCTCCAAAGATTAGGAGTCATGTTAAAATGCTAACAAAGCACTTTAACAAGGATTGGGAGACGTTTGCTCGTGCTTTGATGGATGAGTACTTCTTGAGGGACTCCGATCGGATCACCAAGAAGTCATTCTTGGAGTGGGTTGAGCAACCGAGGAAAGGTTTACAAGCTACAGAGTTGCTCAAGGAGTTTGAGAAACAGTTTTCACGGCTGACTAGGATGGAGAAGTTGACGCTGCAGTCCAACAAGACAGAGTTATTTCTTCGGGCTGCAGATGAGAAGCTGCAAGAGAAGCTAGAGGTACTTTTGGAGGATCGGGAGGAAGACGATGGCTTGACCAGTAGTTGGAAGAAGGTTGAGGAAGATGTTGGTCTGCTTACCAAGAGGGAGTGAAGACGAGAGAAGGTTTCTGTTAGGAGACTGACACCAACACCGATTGCTGTAACATTTGTTCCTGTGGTCCGATCAGTGGTTCCTGTTGCTAGACATGTAGTACTAGTTGCTCCAGCTATTCTAGTTGTCTAGGTACCTGTGGTGTCTTCGGAGAAGGATGATTCAAGCCTTGAGGAGATCATGCGTGGGATGCGAGACTTGTAGATCAAGCTCACAATATTGGAGGAGCAAGGGTCTACAAGCGGAGCAAAACCTGTTGAGAAGCAAGGTTGGATCCAACGGTCTATCTGGTGCGATGGTACCGATCACTCACGTAGAGATTGTAAGGAGTTCACTGATATCTTACAGCAAGGGGTGATCTTCTGGAAGGATGAGAAGATAGCGCTTAGAGATACTAGTGCACTTCTTCAGACCAACTTTGGTAGAGGAGGGATGAAGAAGTTGGTTGAGGACCACATATCAGCGCAAGTAGTTGTAATCGTGGAAGCTGGAACTTATGGCACAAGAGTTTCAACGAGCAGGTTTGAGAGAGGTTTCAATGAGCAGGTTGAGCCAAGTGGATTGTGGTCATCAGCCATCTCCATGGAACAGATAGGGAAAATGACACGCGAGACATTATTGAGGACAGCTGCTAAGATCAGAAGGGATACTGGATGAGAAGATCCGATAAAAGCTCTATTGGTGCATGTTTACATCGTCAAGAACCAACACGAAGCGTTATTGAAAGAGAAGAGAAGACGAGATTCAGAGGATGCAGGGGAAGGAATTTCTTCAAAGAGACAGACTCGAGGAGAGAAGGTTCGTCAAGAGCTTCGGGATGCAGGATCTCAAGATCTACCGATGGATGATGCTCCTTCTCCATCGAAAGAGAGAGCAAAGGAGTTTCAGAAGGAGAAGGATAAGCCGGCTGCATACAAACTACATTCCGACATAGAGGCTTCAACAGACTTGAAGGGAGTCTTGGAAGATCACCTTCTGAATGCGAAGGTAAAGTTTACTTTGAGAGAAGTTTTGGGCATTGCTAAGCGCGAGTTTCATGATGTCATCATCTACATCATCAAACGGAAACGACAGATTACGAGTGAGACTGGTTTATTACATGCCTTGGATACTAGGATGTCTGTGGATGAGGAGAGAGAGCTTGCAAACTGCATTGTTTATTCTTCAGAGGAAGAAAGAGATGGAAGGCGCAAGATACATTTTGAGGACGAAGAGGAGGATGGGAAACAAAGCTCAAGTCATTACAGTCACAATCACTGGGCTCGAGCTACGACGGAGACGTTGGTGAGGATCGGAGACTTGGATGAGACAGTGGTTGCTCTGATCAATCATGGATCAGAAATCAACATCATGTCGAAGGAGCTGTACAAGAGAAAGAAGTGATCGATCGACACAGAGCATAGGTGGATCATAAGAGCAACCAACAACACAAAAGAGATCTGTATGGAGCTTGTCCAGACGTTAGAGTGCGCATAGATGATGTTGTTATCGAGCAAAACTTCTTTGTTCAAGAAGCAACATCATACCTGCTCATTCTTGGCCAACCTTTCATCACAACGACGCGGATGAAGACAAGGGTACTAGACGACGGATCTGCTTATGCTAAGATCCGAAGTCAAGATGGGACGAGAGCGGTACGACTCCTGACTATACCATCAGATCACGAGCACAATCGAGATCGTCTGAGGGAGAAACCGCTTCCAAGGGTGAGTGAAGAGTTCAAGGATTTTCGTTGAGTACCACTATAGAGCGGGATTGTGGTGGTACGCAGGAGAAGGTACTTTCGCTTGAAGGAGAAAGTGTCTTTTGTGTAGGGTTTGTTGAGTTTTCAGAGTGTAGGATTGCTATTTACAAGAAGGTAGAAGAGCTGAGAAGAAAAGAACAAAAACATTTACGTGATATGAGTTGATGCTGAAAGAGTTGGGTGAGCTAGAAGAGGATGAATGGATTTCTGGTTTTTATGAAGAGGATGGGTTGGAAGATCTTTTGCAAGAGATCATGTCTATTGGATGGGAGGATATGGATAAAGTTGTGCAGATACATTCGAGAGAGATCTATTCAATGATTGAATCATTTCGTGCACCGGAGGTTCGAGTTGAGACGAAATACAAGACAGTGGATAAGAAGGTAAAGCCTGTTGCTGGTCCTTTGCCGAATGACACTAACCAACAGATGGATCGAGCTTCAAGGGAGAAGAGTTTGAGAGATCCTGCAATGATAAGACATGAGTTCACGGAGAAGACCCTTGGAGAGTTGAAGATTGGATCTTATGGGTCTCTTCTATCAAAAGAGAGGATGTGCTTCAAGGAGATGCTCTCACGACATGGAAAAGCATTTGTCTTTGAGCCACATGAGATTGGGTGTGTAGACCCATACGTTGTTACCCCGATGGTTATCTTCATGGTATCGCATGTGCTATGGAACCTGAGATCAGTTCTAGTACTGCGGGCTCACTTGCCTAAACTAGTGGAGTTGCTGAAAAAGAAGACGCGGATGAAGATCTTGGAGCCGTCGTTCGCACCGTATTCGAGCAGATGGTTTACAGTGCCTAAGAAGAATGGGTCGCTGCAGTTCATCCAAGACATGCAACCTGTGAACACAGTAACAATCAGAAATGTTGGGGTGGGACCGATTGTGGATGAGTTTGCTGAAACGTTTGTAGGAAGAGCAATTTACTCAATGAGAGATCTTTACTCAGGATATGATCAGTTTCAACTAGCGGAGGAGAGCAAAAGCTTCACGACAATGAGGACACCTTTAGGGTTGGTTAGGATGTGTATCTTACCACAAAGAGCTACCAACTCAGTAGCACACATAATGAATGAGAGAATCGAGTTCTAAGAGACTTCATCCTTGAAAAGACGATGCCGTTCTTGGATGACATCCTCATCAAAGGATGTGTAGAGGATGAGAAGGATGAAGCATTAGATCAGAGGGGGTGTCGATGATATATCATCGATCACATAGCATACTGTGAGAAGATCCTATCTCGACTTGAGGAAGTTCATCTCATGCTGTCATGTGTGAAGTCTGCATTTGGGATTAGAGAAATCTTGATCGTTGGTCATTTGTATGGATCGTTTGGTCGGAAGTCAGATCCGAATAAAGTGGATGTAATTGGGAGGATGAAGGAGGTTTGCAACTCGTTGACAGAAGTAAGAAGATTTTTGAGTGCTTGCGTATTCTATCACATTTGGATTCCTCATTATGCGCATGTGGCGGATCCATTATATGGGTTGTTGCGTAAGGGTCATAAGATGAGAGGAAGAGCATACTGATGCGGTGCGGAAGCTGAAGTCTTTACTATCATCTCCTCCAGTTTTGAGAAGGATTGATTACAAGGTGCCAGGCCGGTGGTTCTTACTGTAGATACAAATCCGGTTGCAATCGGATGGGCAGTAAGACATGATGATGAGGATGGAGACAGGTTTGCGGTTAGGTTCGGAGCGAAGGTGTTAAATGCTCGACAACGTGCTTACTCGCAAGTGAAGAGAGAACTGTGGGGTATTGTTTCAGTCATGAAAATTGAGAAAGAGTATTTGATTGGAGCAATAGTGGTGGTTGAAACTGATTGCTTGCCGTTGTTAAGGATGATCATGAATTGTTCAACTCCTAATATTGCGATGTTACGATGGATTGCATATATCAAGTCGTTGAACTTGGAGTTTAGACATATCACAGGGAAGGATAATCCGATGACAGATATGTTATCTTGAGCTCGATATGATGGAGAGGATGAGATGATTGAAGACATTGACGACGTGGGTGAGAGTTCTATTCAATTGCACAGACAGGAAGAGAAGATGAGTTATTTGTTGAAGGATTGTATGATGATGATTTTCGAAAGGTACCTTAGTACGATGGCTAAGCAGACAGGTTGGACAGATGAGAGGTTTCAGAGAATTCGAAGGAAGGCCTACAACTTCATGTTGCAGGATGGGTTTCTTTGGAAGCGACCGAATCAAAAAGATGAGATACCGCTACGAGTGATTTGTGATAAGGAAGATCAGCAGAAGTTGCTCAAGGTATTCCATGAGAGTCTTTGGGTTGGACATCGAGGGATTTGGACCACTTTTACGAAGATGAAAGAGCGATATTGGTGAAAAAGTATGTACATGGATGTCGTATCTTTTGTGGAGTCTTGTTTGACATGTCAGGTGTATTCAAACATCCGACATCGAGATGGATTACACCCGTTGGCAATCCACTTCAAGTGGGTTGTAGACTTGATGACTATGGCGGTTGGATTGTGACATATGAGATACTTGGTACTTGCTAGAGAAGATTTTTCAAATCAAGTTGAGGGTAGGGTGATTCGGACAAAAGACAACTGAAAGGGTATGTAGATTTCTCTTGGAAGAGGTTGTTTTGTCGATATGGATGTGTGGAAAGATCACCGCAGATCGAGGAGAGTTAGATGCACATGAGGCTCATGAATTCTTTGCAAGGTGTGGGGTGAGGTTGTCACTGATAACTGCTTACAACCCCGAAGAGAATGCCAAGACTGAACGTAGTCATCCACCCATTGTGAAGACTTTGGTGAAGGTCTACAACGGAAGGGTGCGCGAGTGACCTTCGACTCTTATCATTTGTGTTAAGGATAGATCGAACGACGCATAGCTCGGTGACAGGTTACATGTCAGTGGAACTCATCACAGGTCAGAAACTTATCATGCCGACTGAAGAACACGTTCTGACATGGAGTGTGTTATCTTGAGAAGACAATTTGACTAGGGAAGAACTTCTTGCGGTTGGAATTAGGCAATTAGAGAGAAGACATGAGGATATCCAAGCTCCTTTAGATAAGCTGCGAGAAGCACGGTTGAAGAACAAGATCAGATTTGATCAACGACATCCTTTGAGATCTAAGGAAATCAAAGAAGATGACTGGATGTTAGTCTATGACAACAGTCTAGACAACCAGCATAGTGCACTCCGGAAGTTTTCCAGGCGATTGTTTGGTCCGTATGTGATGAAGAAGGTTCATGACAACGCAACTTACGTCTTGCAAGAGTTGGACGGAACGCGCTTGAAGGTACTAGTGGCAGGTAAACGTGTCAAGATTTTCAAAAACAGAGATGAGGAGGTCGATCTAGCAGATATCTTGAAGGAGTTTCAGTTTGAGGATGAGGATTACTCCACTAGGCGTCCAAACGAAGTAGACAAAGTGCCTATGGAAAGCTGACAACGAGCTCTACCCATCTATGCGATGAAAATGGAGATCCGAAATGATGCCAAAAGTCCGTAAACTAGAGCCTAGCTTGTTTTCTCTATCTTTCGAGTCTTGTAACTTCTCCACTAGGCGTCCAAACGAAGTAGACAAAGTGCCTATGGAAAGATGACAACGAGCTCTACCCATCTATGCGATGAATGGAGATTAAAATGATGCCAAAAGTCTGTAAGCTAAGGCCTAGCTTATCTTTCTCATGAGTGTCTTTGGAACGACAAGCATCGAAGTCTGAATTTCAGATAGGAGCCGACCATAACATGACATTGTGTTACACAGTACTCGATCTCAAGAGACCTCAACCCGACCTCCGATCAGTATTATCAACGAGATAAGTGAAATTTTCTGAAAAAATTTAAGCTTTTGACTATATTCTAAAATATACTATTTTACAAAATATTCATATATATATGTGTAGGATCTTCTACTTATCGAGCTATGATGGACTTCTTGACCATAGTCATTACGTCGACAAAGATGCATTTCTACACAAGGGCTCGACAGAACTACTTGTTGAAGACTTTAAATTCTGACATCAACAAGTTTGCGACCAAGAGAACTCATTATGCAAAAAGTCATGAGACTCAACTTGCCGCTTGTGTCATGGAATGGAATGAGTACTTTGTATAAGAACTCATCAAGATCTATTTGCTTCCACCACAACATACAACAGTTCGTCATAAGACAAGGACGAGAAGAGTGTTATCGAACAGAACGACGACATGGAGAACCACAATTCGAGAAGCTTTATTTGGCGAACGAACCTCCACATGATACCACAGAGCTCTTTTTGCTTATGTTATGGTTATGAAACTTGTTTAATTTTGTTCGAGCTAATAAAATATACTTTTGAAATGAAGAATTGATATTATTGTTCAATACTAAAACCCTTAGCCTCTTCATTAATTTTGAAAATCTTTCAAGACTTAGTGTTGAAACATGATACGATTGTATCTTTAGAGTAAGACGTTTTCTATACTCAAAATAGATTTTAGAACTTGTTACATATTTTGAACCATAATAGAGTAAGAGATAATGAGTAATATATACTCTATAATCTTTCGAAACTGTTCTATTCAAAGTAATTTAGAACTGTTCCATTCAGAAAAAGTTCTATCGTTTGTCTCAGTTCTATATAATTTCTACAGTGATAATATCTTTTATACTAAAGCATTATTGTAAACATGTCCGGTTCATTAAACAAAAATCTGTCAAGATATTCAGAGTATAGCATGCAGAGTCGAGTTTCAACGTGTGGTTCACAACAACAAGTTGTGTACTGGAGCAAAAAATAATCATAAATTGAGGCCCCAGGAGTTAAACTTGGATGCCCCGATGGTAATCCTCATCGCAGGAGAACCCCCTAGACCTCGAAGGGATGAAGAGTGCAAATGCTAGACAAACACAATGATAAATGATGCAAGACTGAACAACAAACCATGAACGCAAAAACGATGAAAACATGAATGCAAAAATCGTGAGAACAGAAACTATTCACTCCTTGTAACCAACAAAAATATCGCCCGGATTACTCCAAGTTTTCTTCACAGCGAGTTCAAGCACCTTCGGAAGCTTGATTCGATCACTAAAACACACAAATAAGAGCACACGTGCGGTATAGTTGGAATCGCTGTCAAGATGACACGGTTTCTGAGTAAGAAAAAACTGCACAGCTTAAGAGCGAATGTTCTTTATGCTCGTAGAACATATCTATGAATTCTTCCATGTGTGAGACAATCATGCATGCTTCAGCAAAAACTGAAAATCCCTCTTTTAACTCATTATGCCCAACTAACATCGGATCGAACAATGTTCCTCCCCAAACTTTTCACATTCCATCCATATTTTTGACCCTCTCCCTGCTGTGAATTGTCCTCCATGTAGCAAGAGCAAAGAAGAACCGTAAAAAATTCAAGAACTGAAAATCAAGTCCCAACACTGAGCTAGAAATATCAAGCACGCAGTAGATATACCCGCAATAAGGTTTATGCTACCTCGTCCCTTGTAAAACTCGAGGAAATGAACGTGACGTTTAGAAAGAGAACCAGATTCCTCACACCTAAACCTCGAGCCGAAAAGAGAACATAGCCGACTGAAACTGAATTTCAGTTCAGTTTCAATATAAAGAGTCAACAATAGATTAGAACTTGACAATAGACTGAAACGAACACTCGGTAAATAATAGCACACGGATTTGTCATCAATCACCTTGCAAGCCGGGTCGAGCAAGAACTAGAGGTGAGACGAGATGAACAAATGAGACGAGGAGCGCAAAATAAAAATAAGCATATCATGATGATCCAAACGAGGTCACTATGTGCCACAGAATTCTCAAGAGATATCCACGTCCACTATCTGCAGCAAACGAGACGAGAAGATCGAGCACGAATAAAAAGTGCATGAGAAAATGAAGTCGTTTTGCACAGACTCTATCCTCCTGCAGCAGTTTGCACCGAGAAGACCAGACGAAGACAAAAAGTACACGAAGAAATGAAGTGGTCTTACACACAGTGTTCGTTTTGCAATAGATCGCAACGAGAATATCAAAAAGTACTTGAATAAATGAAATCGCATTGCACACTGTGTTCTTTCTGCAGCAGACCACAGCACAACCGACCCCACCAAGTACTCTGCTTAGACCCAGCAGAACCCACCAAGAACGCTGCCGAGTGTACACACTACCCAAACGTTAAGAAGTGCCGAGAAGTATTCTTTGTCGCAGAACGTGAATACTAGTTCCAGCGCGCTATAATGGCAAAAGAGGTGTCGCTTGCGAGAGAGGACTCTTTTATACCCCGTCTGGTGGTTTAAACCCAAACGTCCGATTCGCATGAAGCCCTTATTACCGAACCTACCCTCTCCCATAAGCTGGAGACCCCAAGGCCCCCCGTGCGTCCAGAACCTTGGGCCTCTTGCAGCTGGTAGCAGCGGATGGTGCTCAATCACCAATTAAACCACAACTGGGGGTATAAAAGACCCCAGTGGACACGTGGAGCCTTTTTCCCCCCACTGTAGCGAGAGCCGGGAGCCGGGAGGCACAAACGGAGCGGGGCACTACAGACGGTTCTCTCACGGCCGTCCTTTTCCTGAACGACGGCTCGCTCGCGCCGTGCTCTTTGCTTGTTATCGCCCTTGCTCTTTACGTTTTCTCGTCTACCTCCACTGAAGCCGACGACGCGCTCTTCGCTTGGACTCGCCATAGCAGTCAGCTTGACGTTTCAAAAATCACAGTACTCTCTTTTTGGTGCTCAGCTCGCTTGGACTCGCTATAGCAGTCAGCTTGACGTTTCGAAAATCACAATACTCTCTTTTTGGTGCTCAGCTTGACGTTTCGAGGTTCACAGTACTCTCTTCTTGGTGCTCAGCTTGACGTTTCGAGGTTCACAGTACTCTCTTCGTGGTGCTCAGCTTGACGTTTCGAGGTTCACAATACTCTCTTCTTTGTGCTCAGCTTGAGTTCGTGGTTCACAGTTCATCCACATTGCTGCAGTGTGCAGTGTGCTCATCTTCACGTTTCTCGGTTCATAGATTTGCCACATTGCTGTGGAAAGGACAGAGACAGTCATGGACTCTTCTACTCAACCATCTCTGGAGTTGGTTCTCGAGGATATTTATAAGATATCCTGGCCTGTACGTGTGGTTCCTGGAGGTCCTCAGCGCAAGAACCGTTTTTGTTCAGTGAGTAAGTTCAGAGAGCTGTTCCCACGTTATTGTGCTGCATGTGATGTAGCAGCAGCTGAGTTGGGCTTAGAAAAATCAGACGGGTTGATTTTGTGTGCAGCTTTCAGTTTTTCAGAGTCTGAGCCGAAGAGAAAACGATTTGTAGTATACAAACAGCTTGCCCGTGTTGCTGGATTTGTGGAGAGGACTCCCTTCCCATCTGTTTTAGAAGCTGCTGTCCAATCTACCTGGGAAACACCTGGTGAAACTCACGTGGGTTTTGTGGCTTGATTTTTCAGAGTTTCTGTGTGACTTTTTGGCAATAGGCCTCCTCACCCCAGTGAACCATTGACAGTAGGTGTCAATGGCGAGGGGTGACGACCTTCTGCTGCAACTGGTGCAGTGAAGGGGGTTCAACTCCCCCAGAAGGACTCTCCTTTGTTTAGTTCCTCAGGAGAGCTTATTGTCTCGTTTATCAGTCGACTGCTTTGGTAGTTGGTCGAAGAACTGTTTTGCTGTTTGAGTTGATGAGGTGGATGGGAGTCCTTGAAAGTTCATTTGAGTGCAGGCAAATGAGGCAATGAGGTCGAGTTCGAATCCTGAAACATCTGTTCCGCTGTCCTCAAATAATTGAGGATATGGCTTCTTATAAGTTATTTATTCTGGAAAGAATATCAGCTTTTCACTGCTACAAGGAGTACTCCATTCAAGAACGGCAGCTCCGTATCTATGTTATTGTTCTCCAGTAAACTTGGTGCGAGGATTCAAGGAACGGTGCGGCTGGTGTCATCTGGTGTCAGCTGGAAGTAGACGGGAATAGGTGGATACCACTGGGTTCAGCTTTCTGTAACTGCAAGACTGCTGCGTCTCTGATACAAATGTAACTTCTGAGGAGGCGATTTGACACGACCAAAGTAAGTTCCAGTGAGATAGATTTTCAGATTCGTCTCCTGTAAGTCCTTTGTCAGACAGCACCAGAGTAACCTGCTATACGCCATCCAGGTTAGGGTTTCGATCAGAGGAACATCATGGGGAGAGCACCTGGTACTGGAGGGGCTCCGGCCTTTCGCTTCACTGCCCGAGAGGTATCTGTCTTGTTTCTTTGGTCCTAAATCGAAATGGAGTTGCGAAATTAGTCACTTGTCTTTCCACAGCATCTCCTGTGTCGATCATCTCTGTGCATATTAAATATTAGTTTCCTGAGTTGGATTTTCTAACACCCGTGAGCAGCCAATTAACCAAGTCTTGAAGCCTACACGTCACTGTTCGCTTGATTCAGAAATGATCGTGTAAGTACATGTGTCTCAGTCGATACTGGCTGTGTCTCAGTCGCTCAAAGTGTCCAG
The DNA here is from genome assembly GCA_036924285.1 of Asterella californica. NCBI lineage: Eukaryota > Viridiplantae > Streptophyta > Marchantiopsida > Marchantiales > Aytoniaceae > Asterella > Asterella californica. Next base: position 19,570,488 of record JAYKYS010000006.1, on the reverse strand, counting down.
ACTTGGAGGCAAAATCCTTGGGCTTCAACTTCAGACCCTTCTCGATTTTGCGGGATTGAGCTGCGGCACATATTTGGAGACTTACTTGGCCTAGGCTTCCGTAAGCCATATTATGTCAACAAGTCCAACTATCCCTGCATTTTGCCGTCTCCATCCGGTCTAATTACACTTAGTTGAGAGCTAAAACTTCGTCGTCCTCGTCCTCGTCAAAATATGGCTAGACTGAAGAGTCTAGCTGAGAGCACTTGCTGAGCTATGGCCGTCCCATGGTGTAGGTTGTAGGATTTATTCTGTCTGCTTCTTGGTCAGTAAGGTAAAGAATATGAGTCTGCTGGCTTGACGTGTGGTTCCTCCGGTGAGATGAATATACTTCATATTTATATCAGGAGACATCATACCAACTTATGGGCTAAAAACTTTCCTCTCACCACCTGAGATACTAGACGCCCTTCCCATAACAACCTGTTGCAGCACCATCTCAGTATCTATATCTTCCCCTCCCAGTTGAGTTTTTGGTTAGAGACGCTGCGTGAGGGGATAAGTTCTGGAACTGCTTACTACAGCTTCAGAAACTTACAGGCTCTTCCCTTTTCAGGTACTCCACCGGTAATCTTGTCGAGGTAGATCTTCCACCGCCTCCGACGAAGACCTTGAATCGACTGAACACATTTACACCCGAGTTCTCACTTTATCGAAACCGATTTGCATTTGATAAAAAGAACTGTGGTCGTTCAAGAGGACCTTGGTAGCAACATACATGGATAAGCCGTTGTCGATTTTGGCATTATGTGTAATATGCTTTACATCGGAACCTTATGCAGGGAGAAAGCATCTCCCTTGGACACTGATCTACCTGGAAAGTGTTTGGAAAATGAAGCACATATCCGTCATTCCTCCTTCCAGCCCTCCTCTTGTAATCTGCTTTCCCTCTTTGCTGGTTGGGAGTTCCCAAACAAGTAATAAAACCAATGTCTGTGGATACAGCGTTCATGTCTTTTACCAAGCTGTATTTTTGGTAGCTTGGACTCTCCACCAGGCCACTTTTTGCCACGAAAATTCTTTTTTGTTATATATTCCCAAGAACTGGAATCAAAATCATAACATAATATTTGGTCATTCAACATTCATTCTAAAATATTATTGGCTTATGGATGTTCACGAAGCTCACGAATAAGTGACCCAGATTCACTAAAACAGTCTCCACTGCCTACACGTGGGTACAGATCACTCCAGATCTCGAAGGTGGCTCGATGAAATAGTTAAGTTTGATTACTACTCATTAGATCATCTCGTTATTATGCATGCAGCATATTTATACCCATATTTACCACAAAATGAATGGTTCTGATCTTTATTGTATATTTTAGCACATATATAGATTATTGATAAAATCATGGAGAATATACATGCAGATAAACAAATTTATAAGTTCTCTCGGCCCGATAATAATTATGGTTCGAAGTAAAAAATTAATAGATTTTTTGGTGAATCTGTGTCACTTATTCGTGAGCTTCGTGAACATCCATAAGCCGTAAATATTTTAAAGATACAAATATAAAAGACTTGGTCTTTGTGACACATATCCTAGATTCAGATCTTCTTTTTAGTTCTTAGTCCCATAGTTCCAAAAATCGGCAAGATGAAAAAATCTCGAAACTTTAAAAAAATGATTCTCATCAGGATATCATTATCTATAGCCATATAAAATTTGAGATTGAAACTAAGTCAGAAAATATTAAAAATTCGACTTGCCATATTATATATTATGACGAGCACCAGTAGCGTATAGTCCTCAAGTCAGCCACAGTAGAGACTCGGGTAAGGAAAACAAAAACACCACACAATGTCAAAATACCAATAAAAATAACTGGTATATATAAAAGTCTTTGCTTCATATCTTCATTCCTGAAAATTATAAGAGGAAACGTTAGTATATCAATTTTAAATATTAGTGATGAAAATTTTGAGCAAACCGTAATTTATGAATATAGTACATATTATTGAATATTTTTAGAATAAATATAACAAGGCCAGTATTTACCTTAGAGGTGCGGTGCATCTGTTGATCGTTCACCAAATAAAGTCTCACGCAGCTCTGCTTTCCACCTCGTCGTCCGTTGTCGTGTGACGTGCTTTCTTATCTGGGAATACACCGGGTATCTAGTTGTAGAGAGTACGTGTCGCACTCCGTGACTCAGAACCAGCAACCACCCAAACCTCTCTCTGACTTCCAAGTACACTTTGAACCTTTCTCGCTACGATATCCTCACGTCCTCTCGGCAGATCTCTCTCTTACTTGACTAGGAATAGAACCGGGGTAACAAGCACGGGCAACCTGTTCCTGCCATCACTGCAAGCATTCTTGGGTCTGCTGGTCATCACTCCAGCCTCACCACAAGAGAAATACCAGCACTCCTAATAGAAAAGAAACCTAAGCGCAACGCCCGCACACAAATCCAATCAAAACCAACTGGGTGTACAAACAGGCATGCGGGTATGGAGAGGATCCAAACACAGGAAATACAGTCAACAACTCTCCATACCCATGATCAAGTGCTCTGAAGCACTGGCAAAACCTCCAGGTCGACCTGTTCTCCAAAAGAATCTTAACTCTTGCGCCTTTCGGAGCAAGAACCTCTCAACTTTAACTCGCTGTCACTCCTCAACCACAGCTCAGAATGAGATGAAACCAAGGCCAGCAGATAGCCTGTAGAATAATCTCTCTATTAAGGTATTACATGCAGAGAGATCATCTCTGAGTTGGCATCTATGCCCTTCCAAAGTTCGCTGTTTCTATAACACGATACTATTTCAACAGAACTTTGCTGTTCGATTCCTCACAAACCACTCGATCAAAACAGCTCAAACTTCTCAGGAAGCTAATGTGTCACCATCACTACCACTCTGTAAAATTTCACCAGCATATCTTCAACCAAACTCTCGGAACGATCAAGCCCTTATCGCTGTTTTTATAACATGATACTATTTTGACAGAACTTTGCTGTTCGATTCCTCACAAACCGCTCGATCAAAACAGCTCAAACTTCTCAGGAAGCTAATGTGTCACCATCACTACCACTCTGTAAAATTTCACCAGCAGATCTTCAACCAAACTCTCGGAACGATCCAAGCCCTTTTTGTCAATGACACAAGGCGATATGCAGACCCTTGTGCACAAAAACAACGTTTCCCTTCAACCCAATAATCCAAAATTTCACAGGTAGGTAGCTGACTGTACCTTCTCAGACCCTGGAAGGTTTCATAGCAAAATTCGACCTCAAACTCCCCATATCTCTCTCGATGTCTCATGTTTACAGTCGCCTACTATCATAACCTCCGATTTGAGACATCCAACTTCAGCTGGCCATAACTTTTTCACTCCGGCCTGGAATCGATCGATCTCGGAGTCCATCGGCAAGCCCATCTCAAGAGCTTTCCAGCAACAGTCAATTCATCTCCAGCAACCTCACAGAACTCCCAGAAAGCGAAAAAGACCTCACGGAAATGAAATTGGTCACGAATTTGACCCCCTCAGCTTCAATTGATCGTAACTTTCTCATCCGCGCTTCAAATCCAGCAACCATTAAGTCCACGGGCATCCTCGTCTCCCAAGCTTTCCAACCATAGCTCACACTCCGCGAATGGACCACGGGAAGTGCCTCTAACCCTCAAAACGTGAAAGGAACTTGGTAGAAGGTGATTGGTCAAACTTTCGACCAATGAGAAACAAGTTGACAAAAGGGTTTTGTCTTCACTCACATGACAAACACACAAAGAACGAATTTTTTATCCAAGAGTACCATTTAGGCCTCAAAGTTTATATTGAACAAACTACAAACACGTGCCGTTGATGATGCCGTCGGCAACGAAGCACGTAAACACGAAGTACAAACTACACTCAATAGAGAGTCAGAATCCCGACTCTAAAACGGTTGACAATAAACGGAACTACAAAAGGAACGGACGAAGCTATTATCTGGTTGTAATAATCCTCTCCGAAGTTCCTGACGACAAACTCTCGATGCGCCACCTTAGGTCGACTGTAACAACGTATTTCGACCCAGGTGTTGAACGGAACTCTCGCTGGAAAGTTCAGATCTAATGGAGGATCCATACTACATCAAAGCAAGATATAGACAGTAAGATCCCAAACCGCGTCGTATGTGACAATAGGAAGAATGATAGGGTCTGGAGTAGCCATCACCGCGGTCATGAACGACTCGCCCCAGTGAGCTACCATAAATACTCGAAAATGATCCCGCGGCAGACAATGAATCTTAATGACGAATGGATGCGCAAGTGGAAGATCAGGAGCACGAAAGGGCTCTCCGTTCATGCCTACCACTCGCACTGCCGCTTACTTCATCCGATGATACTGATCACACTCACCCTAGACTTGGATACTCTACACTCTGTCCCTCAAGCTCCGCGCACCTCTCTTCTTATACATCAATCTCCCCATGTGACGACAAGAGTACTACTCTTATCTCCACTCAGCGAAGAGTACACGGATCGTCCACGTGGAGCCTTATCTTTTGACACGATAAGATCCTAGTGGCTCCTCAACACCAAACACGTACGAAGGATATGTGGTGGTTTCACACCCTAGCCAATCCACAACACGACACCGTGGGGGTAACACTCGTACTGTTGATGTCCTGTGTCTCACAGTAGTGTGTACAGGTCGACGCTCCAAAATCTTTAACGGCTCACGTGTGATATTCTCATTCCAATCCAACGCGCAAGCGGCGAGCCTGGCCTCGTGTGTCTTAGGATAATGAATCCTTTTTGATGCGAACTTGTTGATGACAGAGTTGAACGTCTCCGACATATAGTTCTCACGAGCTCTTGTATAAAATCTCATCTTGCTCGGAGTTATAGCTTTGGCCAAGAAGGACACCATCGCTCGATGGGTGGACGAACCTAATTGTTATGAACACAATATATCAACAATCAAAGAGATACAAGCACTCATAAACCAGAATGCGTAATTGTAATAAACTCATCTCTAAAGTGTGAAACAAGAGCCACTGCTACCAAGTAAGTCACCTGGTGTATAGTAAACGTCAGAGGCTGAGCGATTGATGTCCGGAATCGTACAACAAGGTCGGTCTCCGGACAAATCTCTACAAGTTGTATGATCTCCTGCCCAATGGTCGGCGGCATTTCTTATATCCAAAACCAAAACATCTGCATCATCTTGCTCTTGCGGATAACGACCATCGGCACCGACCGTTCTCCTAGCATTCAACTGACAATACGTGTATATCCATCCTTTCAACTTGTCGGCTATACCATGCAGTTGAAGCTCTAGAAACATAAACCGTCGTGATACGACGGTCTCTCCTTTCTCCAACCCACGTAGGGAGGCCACTCGACGGACTAGATCAGACTTGTTCCCAGCTGCTTTCGCTCCTTGAGCACGGAGCCAGTCCACCAATTGAGGAGCTCCAGATCAGGGATGATTTCAGCATCGTCGACGTTACCAGGAGGACGCTTCTTGTTCTGAACCTCAACCAAGAACTTCTTGATGACATTCTTGCACTTGTGCCATAAGTCCTTTTGGCTAACAATGCCATAGCGAGACAAGATAGCATCAACTGATGATTTGTCATCATGAACCACCTCATCCGGGACCAACCCACGCGCTATCAACCTACGCACTCCTTCCTCAAACGCACGGTCCTCTATCAACCACGAGTTGTTTCCGCATTCAACTCGTGTCATATTCACCATCTCGACTACGCGACCGTCATGAGAATCGATGAAAGCACATGTCCATTGTATCCATTGCGACTTGAATCATAACGCAAGTCCGCATACAAAACAAAATTTCCTAATGGCAGTACATGAACGTGAGAAGAAGATATAAGCAACAATGGCACGTAATAAACATGTAATAACTCACAAGCGAACAAGTCATAGTATGGAGGACGTATAAACTAACCTCCAACTGGGAGTTCGTTCAAGTCGGGAAAGATCCGCGCTAAGGCACTGGCTTGAACCTTCTCCTTCTCGATGGCCCAACTTTCCATTGCAGCTTGGATCCACCCAACGGGACGGGTCTTTTCATTTTGGAAGTTGAAGAAATGGGATTGGGAGCAAGGAGCTAATCCCACCTCTCGAACTACACTATCTAGTGTAGTGTAGCCCAATCCCGAACTCAATACAGCATGATAAAGACGATGGGTAATATCAGGGATCTCATTGTATAACTCCATCTCACAAGATCTCCATCCATAAGTGTGACGACTAGGACATCTAAACTTCAATGACCACGTTTGATGGATGACACTGATTATCGGAAGCGAGAAGAACTCTTCACATCCATGATGAGGACATCTGACCTTGAAGTCTCGAAAGAACTCCCTAAGTCTAGACAAAGCTACAAAAGCAAACATAGGCAATGTATCATCCAAGGGTAGAGGATCAGGAGACCGAGTTTCATCCACAACTGGAATGGAGGGTGCACGGACAGGATCTTGTGAGTCCATAACAAGCACATTCGTTGTAGTGTCCATACTAGCAGCTGTAGGAGACTCTCGTACAGGGAATTGTGAGTCATGACCCGCAACTCTTGGAGCTAAACCATCACTCATCCCTCTAGCATCAACATATGTCTGTTTGAATGCAACAAAAAATAGATATAATCAATAAAGCATCATATAAATACACATAAGTCAAGACATGCACTAATAAGAAACATACCTCGGTTGTTTTCATCGAAATGTCTAGTGCTCGTAGTACGTCCGGCTCAGCTATGATGTCTCCAGGTGTATCAACCACATCTTCCCTCTCATGATCACCCTCCTCTGGAATTACATCAGCAGTGTCAACTCTTGCTTCTGCCTCCCTCGTCATTTGATCTATACGTCCACTTGCATTCGGAAAAAGGAAGTGGAAAATTGCAGTGTGGCCTGCTCTCGGCCCTAAGAGTCTCATCAGATGTACATACCTAACCAATAAAGACTCCGGGACCCTCACTTTCCCTCCCGGGACCTCCGGACATCCTCTAGATAAATGTTGATCTCCGGGTCGCCTAGGGTGTACTCTAGGAGGCATCTACAAATCACTACAAAACTAATAAATATATAAAAGATAGTCAAAACTATACAAAAAAGATCTTCCTATCAGTCCGGAGGTCCACACACAACTAAATGATAACCAACTCTAGAATATAGGAAGAAAAAAGAACAAGTGTCACATGTGAAGAATTAGAACACCAAAAGACTTAGTTCACTATGAGCACTCTCCAAACTCTCAAATGCTGTCTACCAAAAAACTCACACTCAAATGATGAAAGATAAAAGATGACCCGAGAGTATGAGGTCTTCTCTGCAGATCGCGCTTTGACACTATAAACTTTTTTCTCTACTAAAGAGGTTCTCTCCAGTCGGAGGAAGCTCCCTACAACAAGAAGGAAGGTTCCTTCGCACGAGGGAGGGTCGTCCTTCCGGACCTTCCGTCGGTCGTCTAAACCCCCTACGCGTCGTCCCTCTTGGGTTCGCGTGAAAACGCCCAAAGGAGATTCGCGTTATTCGCACGTGAATCCCTTTTGGGGTTGTCGCGTGTGAGCGACATAAACCCGCGTCGCGGGTTCGATTCAAAACCTCCAAAAGGGATTCGCGTCTTCGCACGCGAATCCTCTTTGGGGGTGTCGCGTGCGTAGCCCAGGAGGGAGTTTATCTCCCTCCTGGATTTATGTCGCAGGTTCGCGTCAAACCCCCAAAGGGGATTCACGTCTTCGCACGTGAATCCCCTTTGGGGGTGTCGCGTGCGATCTATCGCACGCGTAGCCTAGGAGGGAGTTTATCTACCTCCTGGGTTTATGTCCTCGGCTCGTGCGAACCCCTTCGCGCGAGGGGAGAAGTCATCCTTCGTGCGAAGGGGACCCGGTCATAAATCTTGAATTTGAAAACCCCTCGCGACGCCTGGTAAAGACGCTTTTGAAAAAAAAATTGGTAGGCTGATTTCCTATCGATTTTCAGTCAAACGGAGTTTTTTGTATCTATCATACCGGCTGTCGTTTTTTTTGTTGGTTCTTGCATAGAGCAGGAGGGGTTCTTGAAACCCGCTGCTGCTTGATAGTACTGCCACTCTAAATTCAAATATGATGCGTTGTCAAAATGACTGGTTCACAGACCCCGAAAATTCTTCCATCCATTTTTCCTTCTATCCGTAGAATCAGCAGTCCATACGGAGTTCATTTTGAAGAGCTACTGATTCTCTTTCTTTCGAGCCGTAGATGACATTCTCTCGTAGACCAGTGAAAAAATGACAGCGTTGTGCGTTTTCTGTGGGGCTCCCACCAGGACTGTTTCTGTGTTAGTTATGACTAAAATGTTTAGCGGTGGGATCCCCACCGCTAATATAGTGGTAGTTGTGGTTTAAGCGTGGCACCTTCAAGGAGTTACATGTGCATTCCAACAACCGTCTCGACGTAACTGTGAAATTGAGCTCGATCGTTGCTGGATAAACGTGGAAGTTTCTGACAAGTTTTAAGGTGGCGATCGAAGAAATGATGATTGTTGGCCATGGGCCTGGCTCGATCCGGAACGGCGTCCTCCCTTACGTTATCTGGATGTCTTCTATTTCCTCGTCACGCATGCGGCGGAGAATTCCAAGCTGAAGAATGGAAGCATAAAGAAGCACACGCGTCGGTTCAGTACATTGGCCTGTCAGGAAGCTGTATAAGTGCGATTTACTGCAGGGGAGGAAGCGCTCCTGTTTCAACGAGGACGACTCTCGAGGGTTGCAGTCACGACATGTGTCTGGGCTGCTGGCGATGGGTTTTTCGCTTGACTGCGCAGAACCCCGACTAGTGAGAACTCTTAGCCATGGGCGTTTCTTGTCTTGGCTCCGTTCGTGCAGAGGTGTAACCATCACCCTTAAGCTTCATCCTAAGAGGCAGGAGCTACGTATGTTTGGTTCGGGCAGGACCGGGGCAAGGTTAATATGTCTACGATGAAGAAACACCAAAGCAGCCGAAATCGTCTATGAATATGACACATATGACAAGAAAGGAACAGAAGATTCTGAGAGTCTTTGCTAGCATCAGCTGATTTACTCTGCACTGGAGCCGTGCTAGAGGAGGAAAGAGAGATGGGCCCTAGCTAGCTTGGCTTTCGTGCGGACCGAACTGGACCCCGTGAAATCTGCTCAAAGACTTGCAAGACCCATTATAAGACGAAAGGTCTAACTCATTGCCCAGTTGACCTCCTGGGAGCCAGCATGCGCAGCTTTTGCAGCCTGATAAAAAGTCTCGGCGGAGGATGATAAGCTTCATAAGCACACATGTACAAACCAAGACCAGAGAAAACTCGAGTCATATACCGTAGCAGCCACTCAATATCTATTCAATTAAAGGTAGTGTGAGAGGTTCCGTAGCACGGGCGAATTTATGACTTTAAATTCAGTTGATAAAACCTTGTAACTCTTTTTTCCATAGAAAAAACAAATTTTCAGTTTCTGCATTAGATAATGTTTTGACTTTTCTCTTTACAGAATGAGCAAAAAGTTGTTCCTTGGTTTCTTGAGTAGAAAGACTCATGTTTCAGATATTGTTATTTTTTTTTAAGTCTTCATCATAAAGATAGATCTTTGATTTTCTTGTGTGAAAAACTTTCTGATCAACTGTTTTTCTTCATGTAGTAAATTACACAACTGCTTGTAAGTTGGCATGCTCTCTCTTTTACTGATATCAGAAACAAAATGAAAATATGAAATACTAAAAATATTCAAAGTTATAGAAATCAGATATTCATTATCATATATCTCTCCTACTCTGGTTAGCTGCACATAAATGTCATCTATTTTCTCAAGGTGTTCATGAATATTTGCACCCTCATCCAGTTTGATAGAGTGTAAATCATTCTTCAACTTTGTAACTCTACTTTTGTTCACATTATTTTATCTTGTAGCTAATTTCTCCCAAGCTTCTTTTCTTGTATCACAAGCCTCAATAGTAAGTCTGATACTCTCATTCATAGCAAGCAAAATATTAGATAATTCTCTAGTTTACTTCTTAATGAATCTTAGAATTTTTAAGAGAACTCTCATCATAAAATAGAGCCAACTTCTCTTCTCCATAAACCACACCCCATAAATCTTTCTCACTCAGAATGTTTTCATGATTCATTTCCAGGAACTGTAACTGTTAGGACCTGAAAGTCTAGTGCTCTTGTTTAAACTAAATTCCTGAAAGTAGCAGTCTAGTTGCTATCTTGTTTGAAAGATGAGTCCAAAAATCTTCAAAAACTAAATAACAGATTATTAGAATCTTAAACCCTTACCTTGATCAACCTGAGCTTTGATACCATGTTACAAAACTGAGAACTGTACTCCAGGTTTCTTAGAACATAGAACTCTCTATCTCCACAACAGAATACTACCAGTTTGTTAAAACTGATAACAGATCAGCTTGTTAAAATTCATCAGAAGAGGAACTTAAACAAAACATCATGAGATGAAATGTGCATTACTTTATTTAAACTTCATAACTGATACAGACAATAAGAGCTTCCAGTTATACTAATCTACAAAAAACATGAGTTAATATACAACTAGTACATAACTGTTATCACCTCAAAGTGATTTACCTACCTACTGTCACAGTAACTCTGGAGTCAAAATCATGTAACAAAGCTCTTTTTCTTTTGACTTTTGTTCTTTTACCTTTCCTTCACATGATACTGATCTAATAACAACTTCGGCCGCGAAGTTTGAATGCCTGCTATGGATATTCGTACCTTCCTGTAAACCATTCAGAGACACACATGCACTAGCTCCCATCGATTCCTGTCCAAAACAGGCGTACGTGTTTCGGTGCTGGTGGACATTCTTCGTGACAAACCAGAACGCCAGGCTGAGCTTAATACGTATAAAGCACAATTTAGTTGTTACAGTAAATCTTGGCTACAACTTGACGTAATGCTTCTGAAGTCCTTTTTGACTAGATTTAAACTTAAAGTGCGTAGGCGAAGACCTTGATCGTTTAGGACCTGCAGCTGTACCCAACGAATCCGAAGCTCGGTCTCATTTCGGCCTCAAGGTCAGGGCAGACCTGTAGGTGATCACGAACAGTCTGCCATTGGTCGCCAAATCGATCAGTGTTCTTGAGCGAGCGAAACGCGAATTCGGGTACAGTAACACTTTCGGCACCGTGACAGACATGGTTTGGATAAACCTGATTCATCTTCCAGGAAGCTCATCCTCTCGAGCCTGTTACGACCCAAGTGCCATTTGGCTGACGGTCGACTCAAGTAATGGACACCATAGAAGAAAGTTATACACGTCAGTTGCGTCAGAAGCACCTCAAGGATCCGGAACGAGCAGTTTGCAACTGTCACCAATCTCGATCGAGTTCAGCAGTATCTAGCTAAGAGGCTAAATTAAGTCTAGATTGGCTGCAAATGTCCGGATTACGTAGTGTGGATTACCAGCTTGATTTCCGTTGTCCTTTCCCGTGTCCCCTGAGCTGAGGATCGTCCCTTGACTGCCTTTGGGTATGAACCCGGGTCCAGTCCAGTACTAGTACTACCGTAGTCGAAGGGGTCCTTTAGCTGAGAAGCTAAGCCTTAGGACATGGTTCCTTTTAGTCGACTACGGCCGGACCAGCGGATACCATAGTTAAATTTAGGTTGCTATCAGTAGGGCCACATTCGCATGCAATTTCGTCAGTCATTAGGAATGTTCTAGAGTGCTGGTAATTTCTCCAAGGAACAGCGAAAACCTTCTCATTTTACAAGCTTGTAGATGAACTCCTGGCCATGAGCTTGTACATGGACTCATGAACATCCTCTTATGACTCCTGGCCGCGACTGTAGCTACGGTATAGATATTCTAGACTGGATTAGGGGGAATCTGGTTTTTGCTATGCGGTAGCATAGCTATACGGCCAAAGAAGACGACGGAAAAGAAAGGGGAACTTCTTGTCGTGTAGAGAACGGATGGAGTCGTGGTCCGGGAAATGAAAGGAATTAGCCGGACGGATGGAATTTTGTGATAACCAAAAGGAAAAACGAGAAGAAGATAGATACGGAAAATCGCTAACGCATAACCACACAATTCCATTGCAAGCGGAGCTACTTGTTACGTCTGCATGGATATCCGAGATTCCCTGACGAGACTTTCCTCTCCGGTTTTCACAATCGACATATAGCCATTCTACCGAATAGCAAAAACACTTTTGGGCAAGCCAGAAAACTGAATCTTTCAGGTGCACCGAATAGTATGTGAAGGAGACCAAACAGCCGCCGATGGATTGATTAGGTTTACTTTCAAACCATTCAAGATCAGCATTTCAAGTTAGTGCCTTTATTTCTCGAGACATGTTGCAAAGGAAAAGTACAGACAATTGGGAAAAACCCCACCGTGGTATGCAAGGGGAGGAATACCCCACACTGGACACAGAGGAAAACCATCAGAACACTAACTAGCAAGTTGCATAACCTCATCAAGAGGCACGAGACTCAATGAGATGAGTTCATTGAGTCAGAAGAAATCGCTTCACTTGGATCACTTCTCCTCTGTAAACCATCCGTTAGCACCTCTACAGTGCAGTACTTATCCTTTCCTGCACATATCACTTTAGCGATAAAGTCTGTAGAGTTCTCCACATACATACATATTAACGAACTGAACAAGTCAAACTTCGAATGAAGAACAGCAAAGCAGATAAATAGATCGATGGTCCAGCGAAATCGCTTGTTAAATTGTTGTCTAGATATCCCTTTCGTTGGTCGTCACCTCCGACTCGAGTGAAATGGTATGTACGCCGCGTGGATAGTCCACGCACTCCATATACTTAAAATAGGACGCGGACTTCCGGGGACTCGGATTTACTTCTTCTCTAGAGCTCTCGAAGACCACTTTGTTCAACCAGTTGGTCTTTCGCTCAACCTTCAACTGGAGAAAGCGTTAATCTGTATCATGTGTCTACACTATCGGTTCTCTAACGAAGGTTAGTTTTGTGGGAACTTAGTTAGTGGTGTCCACCAAAGTCCGGCCGAGTGGCTGCTACAGTAGTATCAAGCTCTGTATATTCGTAGTGCTCGAGACAGAAATTTGCTTGATCATACCCCCAGTACGTTCCGTGAGCTTGATCATACCCCTCTTAACGTCTGGTTGCTTGATCATACCCCTGACGGATTATTGACAGTCGAACCAGTCATCTTATCTTTTGGTTTATCATTTTAGTACTTTCAACCTCGACTAAATATCACTATAATTCAAAATATTTGACATTAAGGACGCGTTAGACTATCCATGGATATTCTCATTCCTCTAATATGTGCAGTCTCACATCTGAATAACATCACAAAGTGACTGGTTTGACAGGCAATAGCCAGTCAGGGGTGTGATCAAGCCAGACAACGTTAAGAGGGGTATGATCAAGCTCACGGAACCTATTGGGGGTATGATCAAGCAAATTTCAGTGCTCGAGATTGACCAGGTCAAGATAGGTAGGACATCATGCCAAGGAACGTCAACTTTTCTTCGTGAGATCTCGATATGTGCTTCGTGGCATTGTGACTGTGTGGCCATCACAGAAGGAGAAGTACATTTCCACAAATTGAGGAGAATCATATGTCAACTGAGGATGACTTCCTTCTCAAGTACACAGTAGCAGCTAGATAAAGATGGCCCTGCACCTCAGTCAGTAGCTGCAGGTTACGTATCTAGCAGGTCCTCATCCCGTGCTAAAGGTAGGCAGTCTCGACACAGTACTCCCACAATTCTTCTCGATATTGATTTGCCTGCTTGGTTATTTGTCGAACAGGATACGTTAAAGGATTAGAACGACCACTGACGAGGAGAAAAGAGACAATTTGCTCAGAATCTGTCAACAGTACATACTCGACTGGAAAATTTTGGCAGCAGATTTGCTGGGACGAGGTGGTTTTTGTAGTGAAACCTGTCAATCGCGCTGCTGCAGGGAGTTCTAAGGTTTAATTCTACTTGGGAAGGGAGTGCAAAGGGAAGAGCTCAGGAGATCTATCTGATTCTTTTCTTCTGAACTACAGTACTGTCAGCTACGTTAATGTCGACAGGGAACATGGATGTAGTGACCAAGCTTTCAAACCTCCTGCCGACAGGAACATTTCTTGCTTTCCAGGCAATGGCACCTCTCTTCACCAACAATGGTGAGTGCGGAAACATAGAAAAAATTATGACAGGCATCCTCCTCGTCATGTTCGCGGTAATCTGCTGGGTACTGAACTTCACCGACAGCGTTACCACGCCCACCGGGAAAGTGTATTATGGCATAGTTACACGAGGCGGTTTGTTCAATCCTCAGTTCAAAGGTTCCGATCTCGTTGGAGTGGACGGCTACTTCTACGATGATGCTAATCAGAAGTACAGAGTCAATGGTTTCGATTTCATCAACGGGATATTTGACATTCTTGCCTTGGGAGCCCTGACTATGCTCACTCCCCCTATTACAACTTGCTACTATCCTGACATTTCCAACACTATTGTCAAAACTGTGCCTATCCTCGTTGCAATTGTCATTGGATCGTACTTCGCCTTTGCCCCTGCACCAAGACATGGAATTGGATTTTCTCAGTCTATTGGGTCAGTAGAAGGGGTAGCTGGGAAGCAAAGTTCAAACTCCATCTCGGAGTCTATGCTGACATCAAGGGGGCTGGCTTCATCATCAGGGGATAAGAGAGTTACCACAGCTTCTTCACCAGGTAGATCAACCGTCTGAATTCTGCAAGTTTTCTTTCTGGGTATCTTCAGCTCGTGTCTCCACTTCTGCCTCACCGTCGTGCAATTTTGAGACATCTTCCTCGTTCCAAGTCTTGTATAACTCATCGAGGTCATGCGAGCTTCACGTACCGTTTTAGAACTGTCAAATGCTTTGCAGTACTGATCATGAGGCCAAACCTAAACCTCTTCAAACTTAGCTTGTCTCCCTCGACTTGATGCACACATGTTGGACAAACCCATCTCGAATCTGCACAACCGCATCCGTGTACCTGAGTAAATGATACAGAAACTCGGTGGCAATTCGGCTCCCACAGGAACCATAAATACGGCAATTTAAAATCGGAGGTTGCGTATTGCAACAGATAGGTATGTAGGGATTGTTCGACTGGACGGACGAGAATCCGCAATGTTCAGGAGAAGATCCTAGAAATCTGTCAGAGTTGTAGATCCCACGTTCACAAGTCTGATTCACTATGATGGAGGGCAGTGGGGGTGGAATTATAACTTCGGCTCCTGCCAAGCGCATTTCTCGGTTTGGCAGACACCATTTCTACGTTTAGTGTAGATAGGCAAGCAATGCAACAAGAAATCCAGGACATGCTTCCGCTCTTAGTAGTCTTGCGGCAAAGCATAAGTAGTTAAAATAGTCTTGTAGTAACATCCTCCTTGAAGTGTAAGTTACCTCAAATATATGTTGAGTATCGTCATCGACGATTAGCAAGAGAGCACACATGCTGTCTCGTGCTCAAAACCAACTTTACCGTGGGTACCATCATTATAGCCGTGCATTCAGTCTCATGTTTCAGTTGCTTGCGTTTGTTGACGAGGTTCCCCGGTTATGCTCTTAAACCTTCGTGCGAAGTTGCCGCACCCTCTGCACAACATAGCGCCGAGAGGAAGATGATGGAGAAGGAAGTCGGATTTGCTACGTATGTATACGAAAGTGATCAATATGGAATCATCTGAGCTACAATAAGAAGTCAGTTCTGTACAGGATTTAAGCGCAGAGCTGAACTCCTCAGTTCCTAGCCTGAATCAAAGCGTGGCTTCAGCTGAACCCAGACAGCGAGATCCAGCTGAATAGTCGGAATGGTCGGATTCTGACGGCACCACCTACGGTATCCACATCCCTTACCACCATAGTTTGGCGGCAGCTGTTCGATGCAGTACTTACTACGTACGCAGTCTTGAGTCCCCAAGTGGCCGTCGTATTTGACGTGTCGTTCTTTAAAGGCCACGTATGAGGAATGAGAAATTTTGTATGAGCAAACGAACAGGCCACGTCTTTTCCCGCCCTTCTCAGCAGTCCAGGACTCCAGGACCTTCTTGTGTACACAAACCGTTAGATTAATCTGTTGAGCGTCGTCACTTGTTCCAGATTGGTGGCAGATTGCACGAGGACCTTAACTGGCCGTCAGGTGCCATATGTTGGTTAGTAGTCATTGGTGCTGTTGCATGCTGCACTTTATGCAGAGGGAAATTGCTGTGGTTTACGCAGGGGATTCTCTGAGACGAATGCCTGAATGAGTGTCCTCCCTTCTGTATTTTGATTTCAATCCAACTTGAGACTTCCTGCGGATGGTTTAGTCTTGCAGGAAGCCCACGATTTCTGTCCGTCCCTCTGGTTTTTGGGAGCTTGATTCCCACTGCTGCTTGCAATTTCGTGGAATCACCGTTCAGTTTGCATAGTCATAGGTCTTGAGCCTGGAGTCTGGACGAAGGCTCTTCAGCTTGTAGATGTGCACTGCGGAGCTGCCTTGTGGACCTGCTAATAGGTGCGTTTACTTGTAGGCGCTGATTCTTGACTCCGAGCTTGTGCTCTTTTCGGTTCCAGTCTGTATCATCTGGTTTCAAACCTTTTCGCTGGGATCCCTCCAAGCTAGACAAGATGTACGCGAACTAAATGAGGAGACATCAAGGGACGGAGGAATGTCTTCCAGGTATCGTGTGCCTTTCAGCCGGAGGATTTTTCTTGATTTCTACTGCTGGGCCACTGGTGATCGCTGCTGGAGTTGAGCTTCTTCTTGCGCGGCTGATCTTGCCGGCGTTGTGCTTCTTGATCGTGTATTCACGCTGCCAGGTCGAAATTTAGACTTAACAAAACATGCAGCTCTGTTCGGGGAGGAGTAATGATCCGGATACTCATATCCTGTGAAGCAAGCGAAGCTTCGGCCTTTGCTGCTGTTCCGTTCCCTTTGCTTTCGCACCGTCCCGCGTTTGTGTCACTGCGGTTTGAACATGTAGCTTTTCAGTTCACTTCGACGCAGGTCCAAAAGCCGGGAATGTCTTCCGTACCTATGCCATCGAACTCTGCCGGTCCTGGTCAGCCTTGCGGTACATGCGGGTGGAACGTCAGATTCCATGAAGTAGCCTATTTGGTCGGTCGGAGGCTCCTTTTCGCAGACTGGTGGCTTTATGCCTTTCGTGTCTTGTTTTTGCTTGTTCAGGGTTCGGGAAAGAGACAGAGGCAGGGCCTTGTAGTATGAGCTACCCTTGCGTGAAGTGTTGCAGGGGCGATCGTGGACTCCCGAAGAGCTGGCTTTCTGCAGGTGAGTTGAACTTTTCTGGACGTTGCCTGTATGAGTTTGCTCTCCTTGATGTGGATTTGCGGACGAGGAAATGCGGATTGCTACACTGAACTGTAAAAGCGTATCCTGTAGCACCAAAAGTAGAAATAATCGTTGTCAGAAGTGGGATTTGAACCCAGTCTTGAGTCCCCAAGTGGCCGTCGTATTTGACGTGTCGTTCTTTAAAGGCCACGTATGAGGAATGAGAAATTTTGTATGAGCAAACGAACAGGCCACGTCTTTTCCCGCCCTTCTCAGCAGTCCAGGACTCCAGGACCTTCTTGTGTACACAAACCGTTAGATTAATCTGTTGAGCGTCGTCACTTGTTCCAGATTGGTGGCAGATTGCACGAGGACCTTAACTGGCCGTCAGGTGCCATATGTTGGTTAGTAGTCATTGGTGCTGTTGCATGCTGCACTTTATGCAGAGGGAAATTGCTGTGGTTTACGCAGGGGATTCTCTGAGACGAATGCCTGAATGAGTGTCCTCCCTTCTGTATTTTGATTTCAATCCAACTTGAGACTTCCTGCGGATGGTTTAGTCTTGCAGGAAGCCCACGATTTCTGTCCGTCCCTCTGGTTTTTGGGAGCTTGATTCCCACTGCTGCTTGCAATTTCGTGGAATCACCGTTCAGTTTGCATAGTCATAGGTCTTGAGCCTGGAGTCTGGACGAAGGCTCTTCAGCTTGTAGATGTGCACTGCGGAGCTGCCTTGTGGACCTGCTAATAGGTGCGTTTACTTGTAGGCGCTGATTCTTGACTCCGAGCTTGTGCTCTTTTCGGTTCCAGTCTGTATCATCTGGTTTCAAACCTTTTCGCTGGGATCCCTCCAAGCTAGACAAGATGTACGCGAACTAAATGAGGAGACATCAAGGGACGGAGGAATGTCTTCCAGGTATCGTGTGCCTTTCAGCCGGAGGATTTTTCTTGATTTCTACTGCTGGGCCACTGGTGATCGCTGCTGGAGTTGAGCTTCTTCTTGCGCGGCTGATCTTGCCGGCGTTGTGCTTCTTGATCGTGTATTCACGCTGCCAGGTCGAAATTTAGACTTAACAAAACATGCAGCTCTGTTCGGGGAGGAGTAATGATCCGGATACTCATATCCTGTGAAGCAAGCGAAGCTTCGGCCTTTGCTGCTGTTCCGTTCCCTTTGCTTTCGCACCGTCCCGCGTTTGTGTCACTGCGGTTTGAACATGTAGCTTTTCAGTTCACTTCGACGCAGGTCCAAAAGCCGGGAATGTCTTCCGTACCTATGCCATCGAACTCTGCCGGTCCTGGTCAGCCTTGCGGTACATGCGGGTGGAACGTCAGATTCCATGAAGTAGCCTATTTGGTCGGTCGGAGGCTCCTTTTCGCAGACTGGTGGCTTTATGCCTTTCGTGTCTTGTTTTTGCTTGTTCAGGGTTCGGGAAAGAGACAGAGGCAGGGCCTTGTAGTATGAGCTACCCTTGCGTGAAGTGTTGCAGGGGCGATCGTGGACTCCCGAAGAGCTGGCTTTCTGCAGGTGAGTTGAACTTTTCTGGACGTTGCCTGTATGAGTTTGCTCTCCTTGATGTGGATTTGCGGACGAGGAAATGCGGATTGCTACACTGAACTGTAAAAGCGTATCCTGTAGCACCAAAAGTAGAAATAATCGTTGTCAGAAGTGGGATTTGAACCCACGCCTCTCACGAGACCCGAACTTGAGTCGGGCGCCTTAGACCACTCGGCCATCCTGACTCCACGAGGTAAGTGCGGCATACTTTACAGTTGTTGCAGTCGTTCCCGGCTTGACTTATTAATTCCTTTCGTTGCTGGTTGAAGAATGGGGGGTGCGAAAAGTTAACCGTAGTTGTTTTTGGCAATTGTGAGTCACCTGCGCAGTGAGGCTCTTAGAGTAAGAGGAATAGTAGAATTCAAAATTGCATAGTGTTAGGTATGTTTTCAGTATAAGGAGCGAACTTAGCAGCCAATAGGTGCACAGTAAAGGGGGGAATTCTTGCTGCCGGGAGTGCAATTACGCTTTGTCAGAAGTGGGATTTGAACCCACGCCTCTCACGAGACCCGAACTTGAGTCGGGCGCCTTAGACCACTCGGCCATCCTGACTCGTTTGAACACCAAGCCATGTCTACATTATATGACTGATCCTGCCGGCTTGATATCTTTCTGCGTTTCTTTTGGAGCTATATTCTTCTTTCTCGTCATTCGATAATAGGGACTGGAAAAGTTAACCGTAATGCTTTCGCTTGTATAGGGTATCACTCGAACTGAAGTACAATCAGGTTTGCTTGTACCGTATTTAGCATTTTGGTTTTGGTATTCACTGAGTGTAGGATTGAATGGGACAATCAGATTCATCTCTCTCTTTTTTTCCTGTTATAAGATTCATTCAATGTGACTTGCACAGAAGAGTTACAGAATGAAAGTGGAAAACAAGGTAAGATTTATACTGTAAGGTACACAAATATTATTATGTCAGAAGTGGGATTTGAACCCACGCCTCTCACGAGACCCGAACTTGAGTCGGGCGCCTTAGACCACTCGGCCATCCTGACTTGAACGGCGATGTATCTGAGATCACCTTACAAGGACGTCATTGAAGTTGTTTCTTGGTCTGCTTGTCCTGTCGTCGACGAGTGAGGGCTTTGTGTTTCAAAAAGTATGCTTGGGCCAAGCTTGCAGTGAGCGGTGACGTAAGTTACTCTTTTCTGGCCGATGAGTGGCAGAAAAACACTCAAGAGTCGGGTAGGGACTCACGAAGCAACTTCACATGCTGCGGCCTGTAAAAGGAAGTAAGGGTGTTGACAGTGGGATTCGAACCCACGCCCTTTCGGACCAGAACCTTAATCTGGCGCCTTAGACCAACTCGGCCATATCAACTCGTTGTTCAGACTGGAAAGCCTTACAAATATGAAACAACATGCTACTTTTCTTAAAGTTAGTTGACAGACCCGTATAGACTCCTTTTAACATGTTCATCACCTCTACTTACGGTTAGCCCGTGGAGGCTGTGGTAAACCCATTGTATGTAAGACAACCAGACAGAGCCCGTTGGTCAAATACTGGCATCACTCTAAGGTGCTAACCATGCCGCCTACCCCTGGGGCGATGAAATATAGGTGAATACCGCCTTTGGAAATCAAAGCCAATGAGTGAACATCAATAATTGTCATTCTTATTGTTACCTATTTCAGTTGGTAGCGCGCAAGGCTCTTAACATTGTGTTCGGGGGTTCGAGCCCTCCGGGCGGCCGTTGCAGTTTTGAGGGTTTGCTCTGGACGGAATGTTTTTTTGTTGGGAAGGTTTATGTTTATTTGCGCAGTGACTCTCCGTACGATTACACGTGCTCCGGTTTTGGCTAACAGTGATGTTCCTACTGGGTTAACTGTTGGGCTCTCCATGTTAATTTCTTAACTCGGTTCTGTTGTCTTCTTGCTAATGCGAATGACGAAATTATCGTTTACTTGTGCATAGGAAATTTATGTTCTCCTTCTCTCTTGGGATGGGCGAGGATCGTTCTCAACATTTTCACAACCTCATTGCTTAATACTGTAGTGTATACACTGTTAGAATGACATTAGCTTGGGTCACTCGTAGATTTTGGGAGGATGTTAGATGCTAGATTTGAACCATCGCTAGTATGGTGTGTTTCCTCTGTGCATGGATGAGACACGCACCGTTCTCTGGTTTCGACGTCTTGTGTGCTCTCTGGGTACGGACAAACCTCTAAACCTACATACTTACGAGAGGGAAGATGATTGAGGTCTTGTCAACGCTTAAACATTAGGTTTATCTTCATATTCCATTGTGGAATATTTCCCTTTTGAATGAGAGACTCTCTCAAGATAACACATGTAGAAACCCTTACGAGTGGATTTCAAGAAATAGAACTGGATCAAATCAAATACATGCGTGTTTCTATACAATACATAAAAAGAGTCGATTTTGAATATAGTCTCAGAGTATTTCTGTATGTCTACAGATTGCGTGTGTACTTATACTGATTTGAGAAAGGCAACTGGAAGTGGAAAGCTTGCTTGAAAGAGACTATCATGACAATATAACGCAGACTGCTTGTATGAATGTAAATCTGCTTAGAAAATAACAGTAACATGATTTCATTTACTACAGTAGATGTGATGTAGATATGTAGTGCCTTGTCACAGTGGATGAAAAACACCGTTTGAGCTTATTCTAGTACACGAAAATATTGTTATCTCCGATTTATAAATTAGATTCGGGAGAATTTGCACAAGCCGCCCTAGCTCAGTTGGTAGAGCGCAAGGCTCTTAACCTTGTGGTCGGGGGTTCGAGCCCCCCGGGCGGCGCAGTTACGAGGGTTCGTGCATCGGTGGTCTAGGGGTAGAATAGTTCCCTGCCACGGAACAGACCCTGGTTCGATTCCCGGCCGATGCAAACTTTTGTTGGCTAGTCTCTAATCTCCAGGTTGCAGCTTTACAGAGCCTCATTCCCCGGATTTACAGTACTCACCTCCCTACCGGAAGACATATACTGTGGTTGCTTGGCCCTTCGGGTCCCTCTTCCCCTTTAAGATTTGATGGGGTCTTCCCATCCGTCGGGGATAGACATATACTGTGGCCTTCACGGGGGAGGAAACATGGCGATCAAGAGTACTAATTTTTCGATTAGTAATGTGCAGGTCATGATCGCCGTCAACCAGCCGCCCTAGCTCAGTTGGTAGAGCGCAAGGCTCTTAACCTTGTGGTCGGGGGTTCGAGCCCCCCGGGCGGCGCGGTCACGAGGGTGCTTGCTCGGTCTGAGCGGTCCCAAATCCACAACTGGCCTAAACTTTCATTGGTGGTCTATAGGGGTAGCTGCTACAGAACAGACCCGGGTTTTTACGCACAATGCAACTGAAGAAGATTTTGCGTCTACACCATGGAATGTTACTCTCAACCCGGCGGCGGGTAAGTAAGGGATCTACCAGGAAGTCTCATCCCAGCGAGAGGTTACTTTTATCTCGTCTCTTCTCTACTCTACTCCTCGACAGGAGTAAGATATGTGTTATGTGACTTGGTTCTTCTTTACATGTTATTTATCCGGTGCTTGGAGTAGCAGGAGTGAAGGTAGGAGAAGCAAATTCTGATACTTGTTACTTAAAGTACAGGATATCCTCTCTAACCAGTCCCGAACCCTCTGAAAAGCTCCAACGAGACGATTTTTGCGCATGGCGTAAGCATGCTAAATTTATCCAGGAAGTGACGTAATGCTTGACATGATAGTATATCATGTCAGCATTACGTCAAAACTATATCTCTTCAAGGTCTTAGCACAAGGGGATTCGTGGCGCAATGGTAGCGCGTCTGACTCCAGATCAGAAGGTTGCGTGTTCGATTCACGTCGAGTTCAAGACTCGGGTCTAACCCCTGTTCTTTTGCCTTCAACACCTGCCTCGTGCGTAGTCTAAAGAAGACGTTGTTGATGATTGATGAAATCCACTATTTTCTGTCACCGTTTGCATTTAGTGTAAACTGTATAATTCCCCAGTGGACCTGACCTAAAACGAAAAATGAATCAATCTTGTTATTTATAATGATTTGACTAATTACTATATTAGTGATAAGAATTAAGTCGTATGGACTAAATTTTCGGACTGTTACAATGGCTATATACTGGTGATATATTGGGAAAGGAAGGGAATGCATAAGGGATTTGAAGTTATATGGTAGTCAACATAAAGTATTAATCACTTAGGTATCAATTGTTTATGACATAGTTTAATAAAAAAGAAGGAAAACAGAGTAAAACAAAGACCTATCAATTATTGTGCCAAAAAAATAGAGAATTTATTTAGTGAGGGAGCAACTCTTGCAGTTCTATTCTCTACTTATCATCTTTGGACATCTAAGTGTTTGTTTCTTCTTATTATTATAGAATTAAATTTGGTTTGGTTTTCCTCCTTGAACAAATCAAAATGCAACGAGATTTAGCCTTCTTCTTCTCCAACTGTCATTCCATGGCAAGTGAGGTTCCTCCTCCTAAGCTTGTTTAGTATATATCTTTGAATAATATAGAAATTTATTTGCTCCACTTCCAAAATGAACTACTCACTTGATCCACCCTTTCTTATGAATATCTACTTGATCAGTCACTCATTGGTAGAATAAAACCTCCCATATCTTTTCACCATGTAGAAATCAAAAATCACGTGAGAATAAGATTTCAGCTTGAGATCAAGATGATTATTTACATGTTAGAGTATCTCTTTGATTTGAAAAGAATATCATTGAATCATTTCGTTCCTTGTCCATCATGCACAGTTCACATCTCACAAGATCTTTTTTTTGTTATTATGTGTTAATTACACTTAGTTTACTACAGGCTCAACTATTTCACCAAGCTTCATAATGAAGAACATGCAAACAGAAAAAAACATAAAAGCGTTCTATCAGTTCTTTTCAGAATAGCAAAAGTCTTACTTCCACAAGGATATGCATATAGACATGTTCAATAGTTCTCGTCCATTTTTCTCTTTTCTAAATCGTTGTTCTTGATACTTCAGGTTTGAGTTAGCTAGACTTTTTTCACTCTTCAGCATGCGAAGATGCAAAACGTGATCCTCTTGGTTACCTCGAGCAATTCTCACATGCTCATAAAGTTCTCGTTTGAGCTCAAAAACCGATGCGGTAGCCAAGCGAACAGAAACCACTACAATTTTGCAAAGAAATAAATTTAATTGTGATCTAAACATTATAAAATACCAGTTTTGTTATTTACAAAGAAGAATATTGAATTCAAAAAAATTCTAGAAAAATTTCCACTTCTATACCAAGAGGGGATTAACAGAGAATGTCTTGAAGAAATCTGCAAAACATTTCAAATGGTAAACACCCTCTCATTAAACTATTTGCCCTTCATTGTCGTTCTTGAATAGTTTGTGAAGTTTACAATAATCTTTTATATCTTTAATTTTATCAAGAAATTCCAACTAATTTTTTAATATATTTACTTAAAGAATATTCTTTGGAATAGTATAAAGCAAATGCAGATTGAAATGATGAAAATCCTATCACGTTTCTTTGAAGGCGTAGACGAGGACCAAACACTATGAAGCATTCCGTTAGTTGAAATTGGAGACAGCAGAAGACCAAGAAGACCCTTCGCTATTAAGTTATAGAATCTAGATATTCTATGAGATAACTGTCACGTTTCTTCTTGAGATTTTGTAGTACCTAAGGATGAGAGAGATCTAGAATTATGTTATTTAAATCATTTATATGCTCCGCAATGTTTCCAACGGGTACCAAACGAGTTCAAGATTCAACCTAAGTATGACAGTAAAAGGACGAAACAGACATTTTGTAAAAATTTATTATATTTTTGTGAAAATTTCTCCATTGGTCATACTCACTACTAGGGTGTAATGAATCTCTCTTGTTTAAGACCGTGGAGAAAATCGAGTAGGATACAATGTGAAGTCATTGATAGCAAATTGGTACATATCAGGTACTTTGTTACCTCTATATGGCTTTTCTTCTTCTCCTCTGTTTCTAACATATTCTAACATTTACAAGTTTAACTACTGCATAAGGTATCCTAATGAGAAAGCGGAACCTGATTAAACCTGTTAAAGCACAAATGTGACTACAACTGCTCCGATGAACCAGAAGATTTTATTTCGCGGGTTTGCTTTTAGAGAACTAAGAAATTTAACCGTTATGCAGAAAAAACTTTTGGTGACTGCGTATTTATTTCAACTTGGAAATGTGAAATAAGGAATCAATTTAAAGCTATTCATCAGTTTTACAAATTATGATTCATCTTTAAACAAACTACTGAGTATTGACAAAAAAATGTTAAGATGAATATTTAGATATTTCTTGGAGAAAAAATTTTCTTATCTTCATACTCAAAGAACACTAGGAAGGAAAAAAAATTCTCGTTCATGCTTTGATACTGATACTAGGGGTTTAAACTCCTGATGCGAGTATCACACGAGGAGAATTCGCAAGATCTCACATATCCTTCTTTTGTAATTTTTGCATCAAAAGAAACTTTTAACAGTGATATTGAATTTGAGCATAAACCATATTTCAGTATGATTCCACGCCAAGGAGAACTTGACGTCTTTAAATACAGAAATACTTAAAACGTTTAGAATTTATACCTTCCTTCTTCTCGTTGATCCTGCTGGGTAGAATGTCATGTAAGCTTGTCTGTCCTCTTGTGCATTATAACTGCAACAGACCTGCACTAAAGGAACATTAAGCCAAGCAGATATCTGTGCATAATCATCTAGTAGACAATTGTTTTGATCTCGATGCAAATATGCAAGTGTTAATTTATGACCAAAATTTTCCAAAAAGAAAATTTTGGTCAGAGTTAATCATCTAGATGAATGAAACTGTTAATTGGTTGCAAGTTCTTGGTTTTATACTTCTATAACGACTTTTGACGATACAAATCTTATGGATTTAAACAATGCACGTCCACATCTGTAACATACTTAATTAAGTTTGATATGAACTCAATTAGTAGTGGCTTAGATGTAGTCTTCATTATGCTCCAAATATTTTGTTTTGTTTTAAATCCTCGGTATGTGTACAAGTATTTATGGTAACCCAGAGCACCTCCTTTCATGGTCCGCTTCCAGAGAACTAAGAATTAAAACCATTAAGTGCAATTTGTTCTTGGTGATAAAATCTTCATCCGAGAATGAAATCTATGAAATAAAGAATTTAACCAAAGCTCTTCACTAACGTACAAGTTGTGGTTCACCTCAAAACAAACTACTTAGTACTGATAGTATAAGAGAGATGTTGAGATGAAATTTTCAAGATATGTTCGAGCAACCGAGAATCTTTTATTCAAGTTCAAGTGCAAGAAAAGAAAAAGAATATTCTCTTTTGATACTTTTATCTCCATGCTGAGGTTTAAGTCTGTTTTGTATCTGGTTCAGTATAATATGCACGTATTTAATCTATTTCATAAAATTTTTTCTTAGAAGAGTTAAGCTATAAATTAAAGCTTTTAAATTAAAAATATGTTTACTCGTTCAAGAAAGATGTGTTTATACTAAGAAAATGTTCAGTTTACATAACTTGCTTATGGGTTTTTTGATTGCAGCGGCCATGTGTTATCGTGAACTATGTTTCGTTATAGGTTTTTAATTTTAGTGATATAAATTTTAAACAATAAATTTTAAATAAACTGGTCAGTTATTTCTCCACCTCTCTCTCATTTATTTCTCTTCCTCAGTCGAACATCGTTCTTGTATTTTCTCCGTAAGTCTATGTTTTGTTCTTAATGTAATTTTGATTGGTTTTTTTCTGAAACCAGTTGCTCACCCGTTGTTCATGATAATTTCTATGCTATGTAAGCGTTTATCTTCTTCTCCTCTTCCAGAAGTGCATGTTGCATGCATACTGGAACATTCTAACTCATCTCCAATATTTTACATTTAACTTTCTTACTCTTCCTACCAAATTACTCTCTAGGCAAGAAATATCCTTTCATGGCTAGGCTATATTTCCATTTGAAACTGCAAGATATTTTAGCTTTTACGGTCCATTATCAAAGTACCCTCACCAATAGTAGACAAGAATATCCTTTTATGGTTCTTGTTTGTATATATTTCTATTAGAGAATGCTAGTTTTTTTATCAAGAGAGGGGCTCTTTTCGACTGTGAATATCGTGTTTGTGATGAAGAACTGCGAGAATGGTTTTCCTTGTTTACCAGAGCGAAGGAGATGTCTGATATCAAAGAAGCTCGGGTAGTCTTTGATAGTGACCATGGACTGCTTGGGTGTATCGCTGCTGCATTTTCTGAGAAAATTGCCAAGAAGCAACGCTATCAAGTTTACAGAGAGTTGGCAATGATCTTGGAATATAGAGATCACAAAGAACTGCCATCTTGTCTTGAGGAAGCCGTGAAGGCTGAGCTAAGTGAGGAATCAGAGTTTTTTTGGCTTCTTGCCTTAGGACTAAAATTATCCGTCCCTTATAGTGAGAAGTATAGCTCTTCGTAGATGTTTGAACTTTGTTGCTCTCAGTGACAAGTTTGAAATTTATGTTTTGGAACTTGTTATATTATCGGCGTGAGCTCTTTTTGGTTGCTGCCTGAACTTTGTTGCTCTCAGTGACAAGTTTGAATTTACGTTTTGGAACTTGTTATATTATCGGCGTGAGCTCTTTCTGGTTGCTGCCTAAACTTTGTTGCTCTTAGTGACAAGTTTGAAATTTCTGTTTTGGAAATTGTTTTATTATCGGCGTGAGCTCTTTCTGGTTGCTGCCTGACTTTGCTGCTCTCAGTAACAGATTTGAAATTTATGTAACTTGTTATATTGTCGGCGTGAGCTCGTTCTGGTTGCTGTTGTTTCACAGGATTGAGAATTTCTGGCTTAACTTCTGATCTATGGTTGATTTATCATTCGCTTTATGATGGAATGGTTTGGACGTTAGACATTCATTTCTGCACTCGAGTTAGCCAGTCCATGAGTTTCTTAGCTCTTGCGAAAGACCACCCCATACGGGGGCTATGTGGTTCAACTCCCAGTGGTCTTCTCTGTTATCTCTAAAGTCCCAACAAACTACTACACTAATGAAACCAAAGAGTCTTCCAAACCTCGAAAGAAAGTAATAGAGAATATAAAAAAACTTGAGTCACATATGTACATAAAACCATTATGTATTTCTTAGCATATAACACTCAACCACATTAGAAATGAAACATACATCTGATTCATAAAATAAATGCTGCAGGCTTCCAACTCCAAGTGGTTTTATGATGGAATGATTTGGACGTTAGACATTCATTTCTGCACTCGAGTTAGCCAGTCCATGAGTTTCTTAGCTTTTGCGAAAGACCACCCCATACGGGGGCTATGTGGTTCAACTCCCAGTGGTCTTCTCTGTTATCTCTAAAGTCTCAACAAACTACTACACTAATGAAACCAAAGAGTCTTCCAAACCTCGAAAGAAAGTAATAGAGAATATAAAGAAACTTGAGTCACATATGTACATAAAATCATTATGTATTTCTTAGCACATAACACTCAATCACATTAGAAATGAAACATACATCTGATTCATAAAATAAATGCTGCAGGCTTCCAACTCCAAGTGAAAGGTGAGATCAGCCAAGAAAATATTGGCTAGTTCAAAAATTACAGTCTCAAAAGATGAAAATAGTTGATAAGAAATGAAGATGATGAGTGCAGAAGAAGCTATTGATAACTCTGTATACTTGTGATTGACGAGACAGCTATAAATTCGACGCATAGTGTATTGCATTCCTGCAAATAATATTTATATGGTCTTGATTAGTTTCGAGCATAGCATAGTGAAAATACAAATAAATATTTATAAACTAAAATAATATAAGTATTATCATTCCTGCTGAAATATGAGATGAAATGAAAATAGTTTGGTAGTAGTAAATAGTTTGATAGTAGTGACCAATGAACTTGACCAGTGTCCAAATATTTTTTTCGGAGCTCATCTTTCCAGTCAGACTTACGACGCACAAGAACTCGATTGAAAACAGATCGTCGTCGAATTGTGGTATCGTTCTGCCGGTGTTTCTTTCTCATAATCATATCTATGAATATTCTCGTTCCAGTCTAAGGCTGCACACTCAAGCCGAACCAAGTGAGACTGGTCTAATGAATCCTCTTCGTCGTAAACTTATTGATCACTAAATGAAATGTCTCACTCATGAAGTTCTCTCGAGCTTTCGTGTAATAACGCATTTTCAACCACGTGAAATCTTTCTCGAGAAATGCTGATGATCGCAAAATATGTACGACCAAGTGGAAACTGGACCTCCACTCTGTTAACTCTAGGCACACAATTTGCAAATCCATGACAAACTTAAATGACTCATAATTATATAATCGATTGATTTAACAGAAAATAATAGATATGGATGTTGGAGTATTTGCTTGTCGCTCCAGTTCTTATATTTAGATGCATCAAATGTCAAGAGCAAATGCTGCCTAGATTGTCAATTGTTCCATACATTATAGTTTAGGCTGTATTCTCACATAAGAGCCATATTTGTAGTCAAGCATATCACCCTCTTCAAAGTTCGGAAGAGAGGAAATAGACGAAGTTTTAATTTATTATTTACTCCTTTCGCTGATTAGGTAATAAATTAAAAGCTTTTAATTCTCTAATTTTTTCTTCTAGTCTCTCGTAACTATATGGTTACAAGCGCATCTACTTTCTCTTCACTCATGGATTATAACTGGATCTTCTCGCATCTCAAGGTCGTGGTCACTTAACATTGAATAATTTCTGATTTTCTGATTTTTCTTGTTATATTTATGATTTTTTTAGTAACAACAAGCGAACAAAAGTTCCCCAGAAGTTCATGTTGCATGCATATATTCACATAAGAGATGATGTTATGGTTGCTATGACATTTGATTAAAAAGAACTTGACGGGTTGTTACACGCCATGGTTGCTTGCACATCATACGTACTCCTCTATTATCTGCTGATGAGTGATAATAGC
Source organism: Asterella californica (assembly GCA_036924285.1). NCBI lineage: Eukaryota > Viridiplantae > Streptophyta > Marchantiopsida > Marchantiales > Aytoniaceae > Asterella > Asterella californica. Next base: position 19,540,747 of record JAYKYS010000006.1, on the reverse strand, counting down.
ATTGCAAAAGATGTATGCAAGACACAAAAGCATTTCATACCGTGACATCCATGCAATTGCTCACAAAGCAAGTCATAAAGACACACATTTCATCACCACCTCACATGTTTTTTGTTGATGGATGTTCTTATTTTATACAAAAGACAAGTTCTTTTATACAGTTAGATTGATCGATGAATGCATTATTCAAGAGCAAAGTTCATCATATATCACTCACTTATCAATACACGTTAGATCGTTATAATCTACCAAGAACTGTCTAACTGCTTGATATCCAAGTATCAACAATTGGGTCTAAACAATTACCGACATCTGCTCTAAGGTTATCCGGTATGCTAATCCAATTAAATATCAATAGCATGCATATCTCACCTCCTTCATCTTCCGGTGATGGAGGAGGCAAATATGCAGAGGTTTATTAATTAAACTCACAGTAAATTAATGTATAATTTGCTTCAGCTCCTTGGATTTATATCTTTAATAATGCAGCAGTCTACTCATGCTTTATATCTGGATTTCCTCGTGTTTCCAAGCATGGACTAATAATTAATATTTATAAAATATTTTTATTATTTTATCCACTTGATAAATAGTTTTTATTTTAAACTTACATATTTCTTTAATAACAGCAAGCGAGCAAAAAGTTCCCAAAAGTTTATCCAGCATGCGTATTTATTGACACATTTCAAAGGTTTGTCCGTATTCGAATACCATCTAACGTTTATATCCCATAACCTGATCGCAAGTGAAGCGTAACGATAACACCGTTCATTCTTACTTCTTTTTATTCTCCGTCTCACAGAGAATAAAATACCTTTAGAGTTTAATATCATCGAAAATGATTTATTCTGTTATATGAATATTATAGAATAATAATAAAAAGTACCTCATATATTTATAATTTATGTTACAGTTAATGGAGTGGCCCTCTACATTCCTTGCATGGATCTACTCTACGATATGTAGTTCAAGACCTATATGTTAACGGTATATAGTCTGGTTAGATACGTGTATATGTTCAGATGTGATCGACATTTATAACTTTGGAAATATTCTTGCGTCTAAATGAAGATAAGAAAAGCCCATTCATGTCAAGGTTTATGTTCTACGGAATGTTTTATGGATATTAATCAGAACCTAGCAATTGCCGATACAAATCAAGATATTTGGTTCCACTTTTTCGATTTTTAGTTTCATTTCTTATTTATTAATAACTTGATAAGAAAGAGATTTTAGTTACATATTATAATGAATTTCGAGAATTTTAGTGACAAGAATTAGTAGAATTTAGAGGTTTGAGAGGAGATATATGTACATGTGTTTATATCTTGTCACCTTAAAACATCGTATATACCAATATAAATACTTTGAAATTGTGATAGAAAAACTGGCATATCACGTGGCTAAACTAACACACGACAATGCTGTCTCATTAGAGATACGTAATATTCAGTACAATGTAACCTTCGTATAACGACAACAACGGGAAGAACAAAATTTGTGCGTATATCGAGATCTTTATGTATATAACTGACATGTTATTATATGTTATTTCGAGAATATAATTACATACCATATGATATAATTGCTTGTCGATGATTTCACAAGCTTGTAGTATTTATTCCGTATTTTCAAGTAGATCGGGTTGGTTTTGGTACTATTATCTGTATAGAAAATAATTTGCATTTATAGAAGAATCTCCCTATATATTTATTTAATAAATACTTATAATTCGACCAAACATGTTAAAACATAAAGTTACTACAATACGAGCGAGAAAATGACGATATGTCTCATCATCATATTAAACTCTGAATTTCTCTTAATAACAAGATAAAAGAGACTTTAAACTTAATCTTATTCAAGCTTTTGACCATACCAGAACTACTTTAAATCAGTGGTAATTAACTTCATATTATGATTTCTAGATGTCGCTACAACGGGAAAAATTGTCGTAATATAGAGAGAATTTAACAAAAAGAAATCGTTCTTCTAGAAATAATGTCATTACATCTAAGGTGTTCTTACACCGGAAGTTCTTCTATCGAGGTTAGACGGCTATCACACAATGCGCTCTACGTCGCTCCCTCGTGAAGCTTAAGATCCCAATCCTAGAACGAGATTCAACAAAATACAACACATAATATAGGCCCATATATCGTGTACCTGCATGTCTACATGAATGTTTGCATGGATGATGAGAACCGTTTAAGTGGATCGAGTTCTATGAACTTATTGAACTCATATCAGCACACTGCATTCAATTTCTCTCTTTTTTTCATCCGCTAGAACAACTGACATTTAGAGAGAATAAAATTTGCATTAGAAAATAGATGTTACTTCACTAACTTGGTCACAAAAGTGAGTTTATGAAAGACTCTTTAGGATTTGGCAAAAAGTCTATAATAAGATCCTCATCAGATAATATCCATCCCATTGTGCTAAAAAGCTGTCTAAACGCGTGAAGAGTTACCTTGGTCTGAATTGCACAAAACCTCATGAATCCATTATAAACTTCCCGTAAAATTTAAAAACACCTCCCAGAAAAGTTAAGCAAATAGAGTTATCCGTTATTCTGTTGGTACTTTTGATCAATATTTTTGAAGTAATAAATACTCGGTATGAATATAGATCGAAATGTTTTTTTAATATTTACTACGTATAACTAAAATGTTGTAATGGCATCTGCTAAACTAGTTACTCTTGTTGAGTTCTACTCCAGAGTTAGATACTGAGAATTATCAAACCAAGTGTGGCTTATGAAACAAGTTATTTTCTCTTCTTTTTATTCAACGCAGGGTTATTATTTATGAACTAACATAAATGCAATATAAGGAAATCATATGACCAAATATTTATAAATATAGTATCTCAACACATCAAGAAACTAACTAAATTCCGAAATCTGAAAATAGTTCTAATAATCACCATATGCGTTGAACTTCAAGTACTGTTCGTACGATTGAAACTGGAGAAAATGCTTGTATCTGTCCATCTCATCGTGCATTAACCTTGGGAAGACGCTTCTCATATCCTCCCCCACGGCATTGTACAGCGAGAAAAAGTGGTGACATTCCTTAACGTTATAACTCCTTCCTTCATTCTTCAGTGTCAATTTAGCGCTAACTGAGTATTGAATGAGACGTGGTTGCCGATAATTTAAAAGTTCTAACCGAGTACTAAATATTCAGTCTCAATTGAATCCTGAATCATTAAGTAAAAGTGTAAGTGACCATCAAGTGTCAAATTTCGTACCGTAAGAATCAAATACCTAAATTTAAAAGACTAAATTTAAATATGTATGACCAGAAGAAATCACGTGGACTTTCAAAACAAAAAAAACCCCTAATCGATGTGAGTTATGGGTTATCTATCCTACCTATAAATCAACTCTCATTGACGAATAAAGATAAACTCTGAGAGGTTAATTTACAGCTAACCTTTCCTACGAGAATAATTAGATGTAAATTATACCCCATGTACACTGTCTAAGTGTACATGGGTGAATATACAGTCTCTCCTCATCAACCGAGCACCAGAAAATGCTTTTGTACAATGTTTACAAATTATACAACTTTTATCTTGAAATTGAAGACACACTATTGATGCTTTAATTCGTGTTTCTCTTAGACCTTAGCATTCTCGTACTTGAGTAATAATATTATCGTCAGTAGTCTTCTCAGCAGCAAGAACTCTTTTAGAAGCTCGGTTTTCCAAACCATCATCTATGATGTACTTCGCCTAACTCTTCGGATCACGATGATTGATCTGTTACACTATTTATGTGTTAATGAATATGCATGCCCGATGAACTCTGAGAACTTTTGTTCGTTGATGGTTATCCAGAAAATATATAAGTGTTAAATAGAAAATATATACTAAGTAAATATAAAAATTAAAATATTTTATAAATATTATTTGTTATCTCATGTCTGGAAACATAGAGAGCAGGAGAAAACCCATAAGTGATGAGCCGACTCTCGTGCTTCAGAAGGTACAAGACCGGGGAGTTGTACTCACGATTACATTATTTACTTAACCCTTCCTTCCGAAAGGGTTAGGTATTAAATTAAATGGTTATGCATTTCCCCCTCTTCCGAGTTCGGAAGAGGGGGAAATGCATCCCAAGTGACGTTTTGTTGTGTGTTAATGAGTATTGGGAGAATTTGTGTAGTGTGTTAATGACCTTTGCTTCCCAGAGGTTGCGTCCGGGAGTTGCATATGCATCACGTGGTATTAGAGCAGGGAATGTTCTTGAAAACTTGAACTCCAGTGGTAAGTGCATGAGAACTGAAGGGTGAGAATCAATCCGTGCATGAAGTAGGAGTACACTCCAATAGTTGGTTACTGACACTAGCATTTATATATTGTTTGCTAATGCATGTTAACATCTAAGTAGTGAGTTTTGGGAATATTAAGCACAAGAAAATACAAGGGAAAAGAGACTTAAAAAACTCCAAAGTGGTTAACGGTTAGCTTAAAATCAGGACATACAACTTTTACTCTCCCGTGTAGTATGAAAAGTATAATAAACACTAGGCAAGGGCATTTGCTATCAAAGGCGGTATTCCTCTTTGTTTAGGTGGTAATGACATAACTAAGCGTGCGTGTCGGAGAGTAAAGCACCCATGCATATTATTCACTTCTATGTTCTGATGGAGGAGGTAAATATGTGAAGATTTAATTTATTACCTAATCTTTTCGTTGAAAAAGATTAGGTAATAAATTAAATACCTCGTTAAAATCTTGATTCTTTGCTTGTAGTTTTCCGGACTTATATTATCAGAAGCATCTCTCTTCTCCTCTTATGGTTATGTTAAGATTTTCTCGCGTCTCAAGGATCTCTCAACTTTAATAATTTAATAAATTTTTTTGACTTTTTAGATTAATTTAATATAGATTTTTCACTTAACATTTATAAATTTTTTTTTAACAATAAGTGGAGAAGAGTTCCCCAAGGTTCATGTTGCATGCTTATTTCAGACAAGGATGCACTGGAGCAACACGAGCACGGGTGCATGTAAGTGTTTATGAACGTTTTGATGAACGTTTTGATGACTAATTGGTCAGCGAGGTCTGGTCGCGTATTGGTGGCAGTACAAACTCGAGAAGGGCATGTTTAGGATTATAATCTTCTAGTTAAGCTGTAAGGTGTGGCAAGCTTGTGGTCCTTACCCTCTTGAGTTAGGTTTAGGGTTCTTGTCCATGTCTTTTTGGTGTCTTCCCCTCGAGAGGTTTAGGCTTTCATTTCTTGAATTAGGGCTCAGGGAGCGATTACGAGCAAGGAGGTACCGTAGTAACACATTCAACAATACACCCATGGTAATAGGGGTGTCAAAGTTAGGAAACTTCTGAAGGATTCTGAAGCAAGAGTGAATTACTATTTCGTTGAGATCTCGGAGAGTGTTTTATGGGGGCACTTCTGGAGATAACACAGGAAAATACCGCGGGCTTTTTCTTATCGGCTCTTCACTCGTTTCGTCCATTTTATTTTGCTACGGATTTTCCACTGCTCTGAATAATTACCTTGAGTGTTCAAACTGAAAAAGAATCAATGATAAAATCACGATGTCCATTCACATGTGCGTTCTATAATAAATCACTCTTATATACAATGTTACATGTGACAATTATACGGTCAGTTCTCACTCCGTCGTTGAAGAATATTTCTTCTTAACTTTGACACCTCTAATAGTTCACTCGACATTTTTTTAAATTTTATGCTTTTATTATAATTAACTATATACGTGAATGTGTGAGTAAAGACAATGAAGAATGTGAAATGTGCTACATAGTCTATTCACGGTAAAATGACCAAGGTATCGTAGTGGTATGATAATAATTTCAATGTATGTGAATGATATGTTGATAATATTAAGTATGAAGGAATATGTCGATATTATAATGCTGAGACGATGAATAATTAGGAACCGAAATATATCATTATGCATAATCATTCTAAGATTGCATGCTTACTACATACAGTAACACACTTCAATTAAGCATCAAATGCTAGCGCTTAAGTGTCTCGAGGGGACACTGAAAATTTACTTTATGTATCATCTAAGATGTTTCATAATTTTTTGATATTAAAAAAAGTTTCAAAAATATATTATATAATTTAAAGAGTTTATCATCCTTTTTAAATAATTAATTATTGAATTAATATTGTTTTATTTTATAAATAATGATTGTTTATATTTTTATTAGATTAGTAAATATTTTTTTGTAAAATTTTATTGCTAAATCTTTAGATGTGTAGCAATGATTCGTTGCATGAAAAACTATTAAAATAAAAAATCATATCTCATTGAAAAAAATCACTTATTACAACTATAAAACATACAAGTCAAATATGAAAGATCATTCATATTATTTGTGATGAATTAGATTATTTTCTCTAAAGTACTCTTTTGAATTTTTGAGCCTTTTTAGTATTTTTTTTATATATAAGTTTATTTTAACAATTTCAGTAATCTTTATTATCTAATATTAATATTTTTCATTCTTAAGATCTAAATTACAGATAGTGTTCGACTGTTCCTCTCGAGAGCATCTAAGACTTCTTCCTTGCAAAAGCTCTCTGTGTTCTAGAAAGGACCCAACCGCACTTTTTTTTATCAGTAGCATATTATGAAGGCGGTATATTCACCCATGTACACTTAGAAGTGTACATGGGTGTAATTTATCAGCTAACCTTTTTCCCAGGAAAGGTTAATTTTAAATTAATGTCTCATTATTTATTTTATTGGTGAGTATGATTTGACTTATATTACGTCCGGTTCTCAGACAATCACAACACTTATGGGTCTTTGTAATTTCCAGAATCCATGTGTTTAGTTGACAGGGAAGTTCAAATTTAGATTGTCATTTGACTTTGACTCTAGCGCTGCTTCTTCTCGTGACCGTGGAGCCGTGAAGAACCGAATAATTTGACACTGCGCCCCACTAAAAAGTCAATAATTTTACACTGCAATCTCTCCTCCTTAATGCACGTCCTTATAGCTAAATCTGCAGTAGCCAACCGGTCCGCAATATGTCGTAAACAGTTTTTTCACCTCCACGTTGTCTGTACAAGGCCGTGGGGAAGGATATTCAGTTTTCTCTTTGAAATACGAAACATATTATTCAACTTAAGGCCAAGCCGCACATAGTTTATTTTTACTAGTTCTTTTTCTGAAGTTAGGTTCGATAATAAGAAGTAGTTTATTTTACTAGTTCTTTTTCTGAAGTTAGGTTCGATAATAAGAAGGATAATCGTACTTATCAGTTTATAGATTCCCAATAAACTGGAGTGAAGAATATCAAAAAAATAATAAATTCCAGAGGGTTCTCCTCGGTACCTTCTTAAGGTTTTATAAGATGATGTTGTCTTGTATGTTGACACATGTCACATTATCTGTTTGATTGGTTGAAGTAAAAATTAAACAGAAAATTATTTAAACATAAACTACACCATAACATTTCACCCACACAAGTCTGCAGAAGTGGAAGGTACCGTAGTAGAGTGTTTTTCGCTGTTCTATTCTAAGTATTTTCGGGAGGGTATGAGATCATTTGGCTTACACGGAGGACCATTACGTCATTTATGTAAGAAAATGTTGCCGTAGGTTCGGACTGTGGGTGTGGGGCCAGGAGCGCTTCCTGACAGGATTCTTACCGGAATGATCGGTAGAATTGGCAGTGCGAATGCCTCGTTTGCGAAGTGCGGGGAGTCAAGTCGCCAATGCCATCGCGTGATGTGCTTAGGAGCTTGAACATTGTTCTTTCAGCGCAGCACACCTGGACTACTTCGACATTTCCGAAGCGATCAAGCAACGCGGCAAAATGTCGGTTTCCCTGAATGCTCTGAAGAATTATGTTAGGGGGCCATCGACTCAGAACCAGGCCGAGGATACCGTGCTGTTACACGTCAGCCACTCGAATTTGAAATCGCGATTTGCAGAATTACGGTTCGATTTGCATGTACTTTCCTCTCTCTCTTCCTTTCGACCTCCCGACTCCGAAAGTGGGGGTGAAAATCCTCAATTTGACATCATGCCTAGGAATGACTTGTCTGTAGCTTTGGAGGCTGACTTCTCAGTCGGTATTTTATTCGTGGATATGGAAGTGTAATGTAGAGTACCTAGAGCAAATCATGGCCAGTGACACGGGAAAACACAGTTGAAGCTCTGAGTTCTCTGATTTTTCTGCTCACTGCAGACCACGATCGGGAATGTGAAGGAGAAGTTGAGGTCTCATACAGGATCTGCCGTGGAGTCCATGCGCCTACAGCTGTACGATGACGGTGGTTTTAAACTTTGTGACTTGGCTGAAGATCATCGACCGTTAGGGTTCTACTCTCCTCTGGATGGGTATGTATACTGGCATTGATAGTACTGAGTCATTGTAGGCCTGTCACCGCTTTGAGATTAATCCATTGTTGCTTGGAAGTTTGAGTTTTATCCCTGTTTGAAGTAAATTTCGTTATGTGTCTTTAAGAAAACCCCCACTAGCCTGGATGGAGTCTCCATATCCGTTCTTGCCAGAGTTCGCAATAGGAAAGATTTTGAAACCAAGGATTATAAAGCGTTTCCAAAACTGATCTTCTAAGCCTTGCTCTGTTGGCTTACCCTTGTTTTTATTGGGTAAGTGGTTCACAGATACCGTATGCACATTGTAGACGTTGACCCCACGTCATTATCAGCAGGGGGGTGGTTGGAAGACACTTCTCTTATAGAGAAATACACGATTTCTGAGGAGTCGTACAACAATCGTGTTGGTAAGTTAGCTCTCAATGTAACAACGAAGTGTTCTGCTTGTACGGTTTACTTTTCAGTAGTGAGGACTTATGTTCACATCGTCTGTGTAAAACTGTTTTGTGTCTTGGAACTTCGGTCGTAGAAAGAAGTCCGCAAACGCAATGAACACCGTTAACAATAAACATTCACCTTTCCTAAAGTCGTCCAGTACATTGCGCCGCCATCACGCTACATAGCAGAGTTTTCTACTTTTTGTGCTTTCAGACACGTTCAGAAAGTTCAAGGAGAAGCGACTTGCAGATGACCCCACATGGACGATACAAAAGGTTGCTATCCTCTTGCTGGCCCGTCGAATTACCAAACAGGAAGACGGATTTTATTCTCGTCGACTGAAAGTCGTTGAGTTGCAGTTAACATGTCTGTAGAAGTGATTGAACTAGAAAGCATTTTGTTTTTTGCTTAAATTCGCACTAGCCATGTGGTTTACAGCTCTCGGAGATATGTTTATCTTGTTTCAGGAAATGGCTATGAAAAGAGGTTTACCCATTCCACAGGTTTGTACATTTCTCATCGTGGTCATTTGTTCTCACCTGTTGATACTTCTTTGCTAATAATTACTGAGCTAGGATCAGCAAGGATGATGAGTTCCCACTTAATTGGTTGTTTCTTTGCGTTAGAAACACCAGTGTACGAATGGTACGCCTCATCATTGATGGAGACCAAAGCTTACAAGTACATGTAACTTATTATCACATCGCTTGACATTGGCACGCCATATCTGCCAGGAGAACCAGCCAATTGATGATGATCACATGAAAGAAATGGCAGATGGTATGAAGGTAAGGTTTTCAAAGACTTGTTTTACTTCACTTCAACCCTGTACAGATCTTGAAGCATAAAAACTTGAGTACCACACCATTCTGAATGTCTTTATTCAAGGAGATTTCTCATGAATTAACGAGCTGTGTACATTAGGGTACAGGTAGGCGACAGATGTGAGGTCGACCCAGGAGGCAAGCGCGGAGAAGTAAAGTATGTTGGAAGGGCAGAGAATCTGGGACCTGGTTTCTGGGTCGGTGTTCAATATGATGAGCCTGTTGGCAAGCATGATGGAATGTATGTTTCCTCATTCCTTCTCTTCGTTTGGATGTCTGTTGGGCTTCGAGTTTATCCATTTATTTTGCCCTCTGTGTTAGTAGCTGTCATCAGGTAAATAGTGTCTAGCAACTAGGTAGCCCGATGGGTTCACATGGTACGTGCGTATCTGTGCAAGTAGATCCCTGTTTGAGTTTATATATCAGATATCATGTCCACTTGATTGTGCCTCAAGTAACGGGCTTTTCGAATCCTGTCATATTTGGTCTTTAACGTTCAGTTCAGTTCTGCTGAACTTAGTGTTATGAGATGAGATTCTTAGCAGTGGACTTATGAATGTTGGTGTGACCAACTTGTGCAGGGTAAAAGGAAAGCGATTCTTTACTTGTCCATCTCCACATGGGTCTATGCTACGCCCAGATAAAGTCAAGGTCCTCAAACATCATACACCCCTTGTGCTCTCTGTCAGTCGCAGGTCTTCTAGCTTACAACTCTTTATCATTGGGGAACTGCTTTGTTGCTCGTAAAGTTAGTTCTACATTGTGCGCTACTGCAGGGTCGTGTTCGAGACGCTGCTGCTCAGTGTTTTGAAGTTTTGGCTGCATGGATGAGACTGCAGGTTGGAGATTATCCAGAACGTGATCCATTTGAAGATGATGATGAGGAGATTTAATTGATGATTTTTGTAGCCATGGAACGGGTTTAGTATGCGGTGTGGACACAAGAGGAGATGGTCATTTGACGCTGGGTGGAGTGGAGTTTGCACCTTGAATCTTGTATTTAGCGAGGAAGCATTTTTCGCTCTCTGCGCGTAACAAGTAAGCATGTTGGTAAGATGGAGAAATTATATGGACCAACTTATAAGTAGCCACTCCTCACAGTAATAAGGTAGTTTGGTCTTCTGCGGGAAACCATTTTTTACTCCTCGCGTTAGATCTCCTCCATAATCTCCAGCACAACTCTACGAGTTGACCTCTTTAAGTTCATAGGCGCTTCAGTACATTGTCACTTCCCTCTGAGTTCAGCTTTCTGTCTTCTTGGACTTGGCATGAAGTTGCCAGCAGTTAACGCTTTCCAGGTATCAAATTATCACTTCCCAGATATGCCTTGGGAGGAAAGTGTAACAGTGAAGGATAACTTTTCGGGAGATGAGTTGACTCTCCCGGTTCTCCTGCAACTTCTTTTGTGGAACTACTTTGGATTACAGTTTGGTCTCAAAATATAGGTTTCAGGACCTCTTGAATGTCCCGGCCAGTTACTAGATGGAATATAGATTCTTTGGTTCCGATCAGACACCTGTGAAGTTGGCGCTGTCAAAATTTTCTACAGGAGAAGAGTCTGAAATCACAGCGGAGGTTGTTCTACCCCAAAGTGGTGGTAACTTGTGCTCTCCTACATATCAAGATAGGAGAGCATCCGCGGGTGTCATGATCAGAGTGTTCGTTGTGGTTTATGGACGCCGAACCATCAGGAATCACAAGATTGTTGATGGTTCACTGTCTAACAATGAGGAACCAAAGGTTTACTCAAAACATGAATCCGTACAGGGCTACGGGACGATTTCGTTTCCGCGTTTCGAAGTTCAGTCAGCCTATGTCTTAGAACTTTGAAGCGCTGGCGCCGTCAGTTCTGAAGAAATATGACAAGCAGTAGATTCAAGGCGGGACTCTTTCCAGTCTTTAAACCGCTACTTCACGGTTTAATCACCAGGTCCGATGATGGTGGTATGTTGACAACATAATTAGACCCATCGTTTACCGGTACAGATGATATATGCTACACTGCTTCTGTGAATTGCACGCGCGCAGGAGAAACTGAGAGAGATGATCTATTTACTTGATAACGAACTGCGAAGATGAAAGCCGAGTTCTTCCCTTACGTTCCCTTGCAGTTGAAGTTGCCTTCGAACACTGAAGTGCTTGTGGCGAGAGATAGTATTAGGTTTGTATGCCAGAGCCTTGCGACCGTAAACCTAGTGCCGTGGGAGAGAGATTACTCCAAGTGAGACATTTCATTATCTGGCAAGGTAGCGCAAAGCCCAAGTATAAGCATTATACAGGGTAGTAGTAACGTGTCTATTCTAGTCTATTTTTTGTTAAGACCCCAGTGACTCTGTTTACAGCAGGGTGTGAACTTGCGACGCAACCTTAGAAATCAGAGTTAGTGATCATTGAGCAAAACATCGTTAGGTCAAGGTATTTTATTTGCACTTGCACTTGATGTTTAATCTCCTCCTCAGTTCGCGACCATTGCATGAGTTCTCTAGAGTTCATCTTGACATTTTTTGTTCTTATTTGGTGTTTTAGATCTAGTACTCATTTGCATAATCTTGTTTTGGTTTTGTCATTTGAACTTTCATGAATAGGATTTCATCTCCTCAATATTCCACTGACGATGAGATAAAAGTTGTACATGATGCATTTTCGGGATGTAATGCCTTTTCTCATCTTTCATTACTCGAATCCCACAGCAGACAAACGTATTCATGTATGCGGAGATCAGTCTCTTGCGTCTCTTCAATGAATTAACTTCACATCTTTAATAAGAAAGGAATCGACATTTATTTTACATCATCATTTGTGATAGCGTGTCAAAGGATCTCGTCTCTCAAACCGCAACAGTAAGTAAGTAGTAGATGTATCAGCGAGAAAGAATATGAGTAGAAAGTAAAATCACTGGAGGACCGTATCGTCTCCTTATCATCTGAGAAATATCGGTAGAATGAGAGAGTGCATAACATCATGGAAATCTGGTGTCTCCTGCATCGGGTTTTCACTATACATTGATCTTCTGGATATTCTTCCTCAGGATTGAAGTCGTTGTAGCATGGATTACGTATAGCATAATCCATTGGAGGGAGTGGGTTTGCAGTCCTAAATCACTCTTCGAGGTAGAACCATGGGGAATGGAATGTCTAGGATTGAGAAGCTATGACTACGATCATGCTTTTTGCAACGTAAAGAATAAATAGAATTATAGAATTTAATTATTTGGTGTCTTGCTTGGTAATCTACTATAGAGGATGCTTTTATCGTACATAAAACCACTCCAAAATACAAAAGAAGAGAAACATCGTATATCCAAATCTTTTTCAATCGACTATCCTTGTTTTAGCATTGCTTTCGTGTCCTTACCTTATCCACTAACTCTATCAACTCTAAGACTTCTTCTCAGTTCTCTCGACTATGCTGCTTCCACCTGTGGATTATCGTTATATATAACATGTATATATAACACATGTTTTAACCATAATGGTGTTTTGCATTCTCTCATCATATGTCTCCATCTTTACCACATTCTTTTCCTCCTTTTATAGTCTTGGGTGTGTGTCTGAGTTCACATGTGTCCCATGTTGAAGCTTTGAATCATTTTCACTAGAAATTTTCCCACTTATTTGTTTGTTCCTTTTTATAAAACAAAACAAAATCAAGTCAAAACAAAATAGAATAAATTAAATTAAATTAGTACATCACATGACCCCCTTTCCCTAACCCATCCTGCTCAGCGGATATTTAAGTTTCCATATGTGTCTGTTCATGTTGTGGAACGTTTGGTGAGCATGTGATCTCTTGCCTTATGATCCCAGCCAAGAGACGAGATGGTGGACAATTTGGGTCTAGTGAAAGCGTAGGAAAAGTATCTATAGAGGAAGAAAACCCAAACTTTTATAGCTTTTATATTTTAATATAATCAAGAGTTTTCCCTCCAATGATTCACAAAAGTATTTTCAACTCATCTACAGAGTTAAAGTCACAGTGCCCCTACAGATGTGCCTGGTAACCAAGAGGACTTCATTCTACGGGTGTGTTGTTAGCGAACTAAGAAATTTAATCATTATATCGCAATATTTTGCTAATAAATTATGCTTGGGAGAAAAGAATCAATTAAATAAAGACTTAAATCAAACCTCTCCCTAAAACCCATTACACTAATATGTGATTCACTTCACAACTAACTACTAAGTATACATAGGGTGAAGTTTTGTAACAAAAACAATATTTTTTCTCTAACCTAAACAAAGTGATGCGCTTGCAATGAGATTGCGGGGCTATGCATTTGAGATTTATCTCAATCTAAACCTTAAACAAACAACTCTCGTTTTTTTCACATGATTCACAATTGACGATTAACTCTGCATTTAAAAATATCTCCAAGTAAAAACTAGTGAAGTTTTCAACTAGATTGTATTTTCATACAAGATACAACTTATGGTATAAATATTGATACTCTTGTGTAAAATGAATAATACTTCCAAAATAAAAAAATTTCCTATCAATAATTAATTGTGAAATAAATTACATAGTGTAAAACTATGAGGAGCTCTGATCTGAATCATTATTTAACTGATTTGCTTCTCATAGGTAAATTCTATCAGCATAAGTATTTGGATATAACGTTTAAAATTTTTGTTTCCCATAGTCCACTTGCAGACTGAAGCCCTCTGGCTATCAGGTATATTTACAGGGACATCTAGGCTTTGAACCAAAAATTCTCTCTTTTATAAAACGACATGCAAGTGACCTTTCCTTCTGAATTTTGTCTTTTCTTCATTTCATCAAAATCTACGGTTAGCTATGCAAATGCATAACAACAAACGAGAAGGAAAAGGAAATATCCCTTTATTTTCTTTTATAAACCGCACGTGGGGTTTAATCGGGTGGAAGAGGTCTACACGTAGTTCCAGTTCAGGGTATGGACTTCACTCGATTTTGCACTATTTTCCATTCTCCATCACAACGGTGGGTTTGGCATGACGGTATGCCTATTCTAATATTCTAATGCCAGTTTAGTGACTTCTTCTCAACTACGTACTCCTCATTACATCTCTTTCCTTAGTAACTACGTTAGCAAGTTAATCAAATGAACCGGGAAATTCTAACTAGAGTAATTCCATCGTCTGCTACCTTCCCAGCAAAAGTCATCTTCATGCCTTCTACTCAAGAGGACATGTGTCGCACTGGCGTCCTCTGCTGCCAAATAAATTTACCAGATTGACTTGAATGTTGAAATGAGGTGCGTGGGGGTAGACCGAAACTGTGATAGCTACGTAGTTAGAAATGCATGGGAAAGAAAAGGGATCAAAGTCCATAGGAAGAGGGGTGTCACAACAACCCCAAAGCACTAGTATAACTACTCGACACCGAGAAGCAAAAAGTGTTGTTGAAAAACTTGAGCATAAGTGGAGAATGTATCGATGAAAGTCCACTTAAATCGAGCACGAGATGCTTGGTGTCGGATCTTGCGTGCTGCGACCCAACTGCGAGAGATAATGCATAAATTAAAAGGCCAAGAGAGGCATCATAACTGATGAAGACTTTGAAAGATGTATCAAACCGCAAAGTACACCGTCCATCTTGTCTAGTGTTGTGAATCAGAAAATCAACATGGATTCAAAATTAAGATGAATTACGTTAAGTATAGCATTGATAATGAAATCTTCATAGCAAAAATCACGAACGACTTTTATTTACTTAGGTAATAGATCATATCGAGTTGTTTTCTGAAATGATTCAAAACTAAATGTGATCAACATCATAAAATGTCGTGTACGCAACAAGATTTTTGTGTTAAAACTAATCTGATTCATGTATTGAAGTGTATGTCAGTGTAATATACGGTATGTATGTTTTCTGGTATCATCGCAATCAATCCTATATACTTTTATTCTTTCATAAAAATGTTACCATATCGTGCAGTAGAGAGCTCTTCGTATTACCGCCGAGTATTCGGTGGAAGTATACAGTAACTCGAGCTCAGATTCGGCACTTGTTTTCCGAATATTTAGTTTTTTTACAAAAATAAGGTTAGACATTTAAAATTTTAAAATTTAGTGAATGTATTTTTCAACAGTAAAATATAATTTTTAATTTTTAAGTTTTTATTCATCATTTGTTCAGAATATATTCGAATTCCAAACAGTTTTGAGATTTTTGCACTCTACACATATAATTTTTAATATTATCTACATGACCTTCTCGTAATTATGTTTTACCAAATCTGACCTAACACATATATATTATTTTGATATTATTTTTATTGCCAAATCTGATCTAACAGTCCGGTATATAGCAAGTGCGATCTTCGGAGAATTCCAGCAAATAGGGTAGTGAGAACCGATTGAGAATGTGAATCTCTGAAGATTTAAAGAAAAAAGTCAAAAAATTACCGAGCAAAAAATGAAGATAATACTCTCAATACTCGAAAAGTAAAACAATTTTCGGAAAACTTCAGGAATTACCGATTGATGGTAGTTAGTGAAGAAAAATCCACGCTTCTATCAAAAGTCCTTCCCGAACACTGCACAGGTGGCATGTGAGGCTCTCATCATTGGCAGATAATACGAGAAGTGTTCTTGTCGGGACGGACTTGATCTGCTTTCCGTGAAAGTGCTTTGTCTTGGAAGTTTGAACGCTACTGTCAAGCGAATCAACGGATAAATAAGGAAAACCAAGTATTTGAATTGAAATATTATATGGAGGTCAAAGTATTTGAATTCGATGACTGATTTTGAAATGGAGGACGCTGCCGGGTGGTCTCACCAAGAGGTCGTCAGCTGCTTTCATGGAGTTAGATCTACTAACAACGTAGGCGTCAAGGTACTGTATACCGTCAAGTCGTGTTCGACCATGCCAGTCGTTTTATGCTTCAAATTCTTCGGTGTTGGTGTAGTGGGTACTCGGCTCCGGTTGAGGTAGCTCCACACAACTTAGCACGTGTGCATCGAACAGCTTGGATCATCCGATGGGCTCCGAGCCTTGGAACAAGCCACTGGAATATTCTCAAGCGATTCTGGAGGCCGAAGTTTGTATTGCCTAACTGATGCGGAACGCAATGATAGTGTACCGTTTGACGCTCCAGAGCTTTCCGTTTGCGTGTCGGACGACAAAGGATGTGCTTGAGGACATTTGCAGTCTTGGATACGGTGGAGAATGGAACGCACCAACTCGTTTGAAGTTTTGGCCCGGTCTAAAATGGGGCCGCTAAGCAGAGTGGATCTTGCGGCTTGCTCCGGGTGGACACTTCCATGATGTGCGCTGACTCAGCACCAGCTGTTGCAGATAGCTCTGTGGATGATGTTCTCTAACCGTCTTGCATGTCCTTTGCAGAGCAAATTCGGCTTGCTTTGAGCGTCTGGCTGGGGCGGGCATCGTCCTTCATCAACTAGACGCTCTCTCGGACACTCCGCTGACTGCCTACTGTACCTACCCGTCCATGCTCGCAGTATTAAAGTAAAAGAGAACGGAAGAAGAAGTTTTCATCGGCTTTTTGAACAGCTTTTCGTTCTTCTTGATAGTCTCTTAGCGTTGACGTCTTTCTCTTTCTGTCCCTTTTTATATGTAAAATTATGTAGGGCTCGTTGTTGGTGGCAGCAACTTCACAAGAAATTTTGAAGGGTTTTCTAACGAGACAAATCCATGTACAACACTTTGGTCGATAACGAGTAATACTGTCGTGGCGAGGAAGTAGTTGGGCGCTTTAGGGTAAAGTTGAATTCTCATACCGAGACATTAGAAACAAATGTGTACTGTGAGTGACGGAATTGGCTTTGCATAGTGTATGGAAACTGATTTTGTGTACTTCTGAGATGTTGTATGTTCTCAGTCGCTGAATGTTGTCCGACTTCTTTAGTATCTCATTCTGGATTAGCCAATCATTTAACACCCCTGGCCAACGGCTTTTGCAGAAACGATAAAATCTGCTCACGCAGAGAGGGACATCATGAGCTTTTCGGCCTTATTACATCGCAGCCTCACTGGATTCGGCCTGACCTCATCTGGTTCTCAGCTTCTATCAATGTGCAAATAGTAAACTTTTCACCATGTTTCTTGCTGGAGAAGCTTACCTCATCTGTTTCCATCCATGTCGAATTCAGCATATGAAGGATTTCCATGATGGAAATACCGGTATTGATTTCTTCAAAAAGAAGAATAGAAACAATAAGGTAAATAAGTTGTCACTGTTGGTAAGTTGTCACCATCATCATACTTTTGTTCACCATCAGATTTATAGTTATAACGAGGTGCGTGCATACTTTTATAACCAAGTTGTGAACGAATGAGGAGAGGATGTGATTACACATAATTCAGTGCAAAGTGTATGTTCTAACATTTGAAGAAGAATAGCATCAATATCTAATCTTTTCCTCCCACGACTGATTTATTATAGTCTTACATGCACGGTCTTTGGTTAATCTCATGCTCTATCCTCTTAGGAAGATTCTTCGCTTTACAAGAATGATATTCTTGTAAAGCGAATCACTCTCTCGTAGAGTATCTTCTTCCTTTCACTTTCCAACATCATCAGTAAATGTTTTCTTCGACTCCTCCCCTTTGTATTCACCCACAGAAGCTACATACTCAGACATGAATTCAAGACAGAAAGTGCTGCATGTTGCAGATAAGACAAGAAATAGATTTTGATCATGCCCTCTTACCAACAAAAGCAAATCTACTTCAAGTCGTACGAAACCTGTACATGACGAGTGTGAACAAGTTTTCTACCGTTCAGGACACACATGATCTTGAGAAGGAAGGGAAGGAGACAAAGCCCGGATGGACTGGGAATGGTTTTCACCTCCCTTTCTAAACAAAGCCCGAGGATTTTGGGTTCTTATGTTGCTGATTGTACATGAATATAGAGTATGGAGTTCGTGACTATCATCCTCCGTATGAGGATGATTGACACTATATCTCCCGGACAACCTTCTCTTCCACATAAAATTTAGATATGTTCTCAGTACAATCAGCTGCAGTACTCCTTTGCATTTCCTCCTTTCTTATCAATCGTTGTTGCGAATGCGAAGCTCGCGGTTTCGCAGCACCTTGTTCAGCACAAGAAACCTTCCGTGCGCAACAAAAAGTAATGAACAACCAGAAATCCGCTTTTCCTTGTTGAATCAGCCTTGGACAAATACTTGCACGACCTTCAACCTTCAAAAGATGGCTCACTCCTGCATCATGTTCACTCGATCAACATGATGGGACAAGTAGGTGCATATGCTTCATGTAAAGTCGTATGCCAGTGGAACTTGTTTCCTGTCCATTTTTCGTGATCACGTACTTTGTTGGTGTGACAATTGCAACGCATATGAAAGTGAGTATAACGTGGCAACTTTGACAAAGAAAACAATCCACTTCCATGAAGTTTGTGAGTATATCGCGGTGAATACAATACCGAGGTGTACTACAGTAGGAGCAGAGAACCAGGATTATTGCTGGCCAAGTTGGGAAGTTGTTTTGAGGACTTCCAGTACTTATCCTGCTTTGGCAAATGCATGTTTACAAGTTTGTACTCGATGTAAAAGATCCATTTCTTTATACATTCATATAAGTGTAGATGTTTGCTTTGTCTTCCACTTTGAGGGTTGAGTTGAAAAGCAGGTGAGAACGTTTACGAAAGTCATCAGGTAGAAATCAGGACTCATGGAGGAGTACAGAACGTGATTACTGTAAAGCTACAATCATAGATTGATTTGTTTCTGGTTCTGGCGGCTTCTTTATTTAGTAATGAAGAAGGATTCTGTACATGACAGGAAGACATTCATAACAGACTGCAGACTGAAGAAAGACAATCTTCGCTACGACCTGACGAGTCTGTGCGGGTCCGGGTGGGGCCCAGGCCAGGGCCCCACCCGGACGCGCACAGGGCTTGACGATCTCACGTGGAACGACGCGCGTACGAGAAGGAATGTCTCTGCATGGCAACGCGAGTTTCGACCAATGACAAGGCCTGCGACTCTTGACAAGGATCGCGCGACCGAGCTGGTCCCGGACGGCTACTTCACTTCTTGCTGCGCTGATTAAATCTACTTCTTCGAGCAGCCAGCCCGGCAGTACACAGTCCGTAGTAGTAACAGCAGCCGCTGCTGCACAGACGACGACGAAGCCAGAAACGCTCGAGCGCTCTTGCAGTGTTCGTCCTGCTCGTGTGCTCCCACACTGTCTGCGATTGATTGATCGATGCTGCTGCACTCTGGCAGCAGGCAGATTCAACGCGTGAAGTTCTGATCCCTGTTTCTGAAGGGAAGGTTCGTCTCTACGGTGCGTAGAGTCTTGAGAACTCACATATACTTCTCGCGGGTCGACGTCCTTTTTGTGTTTACTTCTTCGAGTGTGCCTCGAACTCCTGGGACGCCATTCTAACACTCCGTCTGTTCTACACTTAGACTGTTGTGTGCGCACTTCGAGGTCTTCTTCGGAAGTGAGGATAGTTCTGCGCGCGGGCCAAGATGGCGATGAATGTCGGGAGGGTTTCGACCTTGCTACTACTCCTTCTCAATTTCTCGATGTTCATCATAGTTCTTGGTCTTGCGGGACATTTCTTGGACGAGGGCATCACCGGCACTGCTGGTGGTAAGTTGACAGTTGCGGATAAATTTGTTGGTGCGGTGTAAGCTTTCTGCATACTAACTGTGGACCTTCTATAGATTCCCCTAGGATGATACTGCAGCAGTTCAGCTCTTTTCTTGAGCAAACGAATGAACTATACGCACCGAGTTTGAAAATCAGTAGCCACGAAGGGCGAGCAATTTCAAGAAGACGAGTCTTTCAATCTTGAAGACTTCGTTGTTCAATTGAGCATTCAAGAGCTTAACAGTTGGTGTTGATCCGGGCTTGGTTGCCGGAATATTTAGGCACAAAGATTTTTGAGGCAGATTTGAGTGCCACTAATGTGTAGTAACGTCCTCATCGTTTTGTCGTTAAAACCGAAGGTAATGCTGCAACTACAACGTTCGTTACGCTCTCGCTGATAGCTGGAGTCGTGGGCTGTGCTTCCGTTCTTGCCGGCCTCTATCATTTGAGAGTTTGGAGGTCCGAGACTTTGGCATCTGCAAACGCCGTCACCTGGGTGTCCTGGTCTCTCTTGCTGCTCGCCATGGGGTAAATGGACTTCCTCGCTTCGGGCTACGTCTTTTCGCTGTGGGTACACAAGTGTAGAAGAAGATTCGGAGTAAAGGCGTTGATGAAGCTAAATCTTGCAGCGGCTAACGAGACTTGAGAGTCCTGACCATGAGGCCGGCGAAATGAGGATTGCAAAATCATGGCAGCAGAATTTATATGTAGCTCTGAGCTAGAACCTTGTCCACTTCTTTAATCCTCAACTCTTTTGAGCTGTAATTACGGGTGCTATCTGGAATTTCATCTGTTGCATACCTGCTATGATACCTGCAGGTTGGCTTGGAAGGAAATTCATATAGGCGGAAGGAGTACCAAACATGTAAGACCTGCTCTGAATCGCTGGTATTGATTTGTTAAGGATTCTTCGTTAAAAGTTAAGGTAGTTAACTATTTCACAATTACTCGTCGACTGATGATGCTACCGTTGGGGTTGCAATAATTGCAGAGGGTGTTGGAGTCCTTCGTGATCATACTGAGCTTCACCCAGCTGCTGTACATTTTGTTGCTGCACCTTGGTGTTCTCGGCGGTCGCAAGTACGGGCCGGTTTATGAAGATCTTGTTATTAAGGAACCGACTCCTGTGGCAACGACAAGTTCTCCTCCGACAGCAGCAGCGGCAGCATCAGCTGTTTAGACTACTCCGTTGAAGCAGAAAGCGGATATAAGTACCTTCATCCGGTGGTGCTGAGTTGAACTTCATCATTCTTGGAGTAGTGGAAAGTAGTTAGCCTTCGTTTGTTTCGTTTTCTTGCATACCTTGTCTATACCCGTTTAGATACTCCCCGGTTCCGTTCACGCCTGTTCAGGGGAACCAATAAGTTGCCCCTTTACAGATGAGCAGCACGTAGCACCCTTTTATGTCGTGGGAGGGAGGGGAATTCACATTCTTGATTAGTGAGCCGCAAGAACAATCTTGCAGACTGCCTAAGATTGAACGAGAAGCTGAGTTTGTGGGCAGTACAACACGTGGATAGTCACAAATGGGTAGATTAGAACTGTCATGAAAAGCAAACGATCACGCTTAACCTAAAACTCGTGAGATATTGTGCTCGCTCTTCTCAAGTTTGAAGCAATTCGCTTCCTGAATTATAAAACGTCAGTCTCTGGGAGCTGAGCGAGCGCAGTGCTCGATGTTTTCGCTCGTGCCTTTCTTTTTTATGTACACTACTTGTAGTGATCTCCACTCTCCGCCTCCGAATTGAATGACCTAGAAGAGGGCAGAAGTTTGTTCTACCAGTTTTGAGCATGCCTCTCCTTCCTCGATTACTTTGAGGTATCGCCGTTGTGTCCATAGGCAGCATGTATACATTTCTCATTCTTCTTTGTGCAGTTAAGACTGTTTCTCATGGAAGCTGTCTGTCTACTGCAGCCGTTCAGTTCTCATTCTGTGAGATTGATGAGCCGGTGTAGACAGTCAAACTGCACCCTTGCTGAATCCTTGTCATTTTAGTGGCAAGGATTCAGCAAAGTGGCAAGAATTCAGCAAAGGATTCAGATTCAGCGTCTTGTTTGCCTAGTACCTAACCCACCTATGCCACCAACTTGAACACGGGTTCAGTGGCCTGACACCTGCCTTCTCAAACCGTAGTTATACATGAACGTGATTGTACCAAACCTAATTTGCTTCTTTTGATTGCACAATGCTCAACAGTCGCAATGAAATATGAAACTAGTACCGTCTGGAACGACGAGTGAGTGGGAACTCACACGTTTGCACACACACACAAGATCCTCTCAACAGCAGAGGGAAGTAGTAATAAACCTTCGCAACTGGTAGTTCATAACAACGTCGAATGATCGAAACATTCGCAGTTTTTGGTAAAACTTTGCAGGCGACTAGTACTGTACTCGGTGACGAACACTTAATGTCTCTGTTTATTTACATGACAGGCCGTCAGAATGTCTCGTCATTATGGTTAACGACTAACTTCCTTGCCCAGATCGTTTCTCTTTCGCTCAACGACACTCGAGCACACAGTAGTGTTATGATACCGATACCACACGCGCACCCACATAATAACAGATTCTTCACTACTATCACACGGCAATTCATTTCCCACGGACACGTACGGACTCCTCCAGTACCTGAACCACTTGTGAAAGACAGAGAAGAAGTAGACAGTCTCGACTTCTCAGTGAGGTTTCTACGCATCCTGTTTCAGCCGGTTTAAGGCATACAAGTAGTTTTTTCGCTTTATCAGTCTCCCAGTACGAAAGTAGAGCTTCATCGGACCCTTCTTATCAATTCATGTCTTGATCAGACCTTTTACTTGCAGCAATCCGTCGTGCCAGTCATATGTTAATGTTATGTTAATGTCAAGGTTCATTTTTATCGACGCGTGATGTTTATAGCGAACTCTAGGAAGAAAACATGAACATGTAATCTGTATCGCCAATGTCTAATACTCGTCAAAAATACGAACTCGAAAGTACAAGCGGACGTGGCAAGATGACTGGTAAAACCGTCTAATGCCCGTCACGAGTCTGATCAAGACAGGATTCAGTAAGAGTGTCCGATCAAACCCGACTTTTCGTAGTGTAGACTGATCAAGAAAAAACTGGCCTACAAGCGAGAAGCACTATTGTACGGTGGATTAAGGAAACCTCTTGCTTACTCTACTCTAGTCCGAAAAACGTTAGTACAAGTAAATTAGATAACTGTGGTTACGTTATGGTTAAATTCTGGAAAATGGGGATGTACAAGTGAAAACCTTTTTCTCAGTTCCGCTGTTGGAAGTGTTCAAGCTTCGTTTCAGCCTATACTCGAGGGTTTGAGGTCCAGCAAGCACGGCACGGAATGCAATGAGCATCAGCCCAAACGATAAGAGCTCGGTTATGGCAGTCTGAACGATATCTGAAATCGTAAGCTACAGACGTGAACATCAAGAGTATGAAGAACGCGCCATCTACCGTTTCTGTGGAGTATCTGGAACAGACGCGGAAAGGAGTCTTTCTGTGGAGAAACTTTCAGTACGTCGCGAGCCTAGGAAAACAATTTCTCGGAGTTGTATCTCCGTTGACAGAACCGAGCTGACTGCTCAGAGACTCGCTGCTAAGTACATAATGTCTACCTCGTAAGCACACGAATCTGAACCTCCTGGAACATGTTCCACGTACGTACGATCGACTTATCATTACGCAATCTCGTCCTCTTTAAGTAAACAGGTGTAATCACAGATCACAGACTGTTTAGTTTTCTAGCTCTGCAGACAGGATATTATGATGTTCTAGCATGTGGCGGCTCCACGTAGTCGAACTGGCAGAGCAAGATAGAATCTGCCAGTGACAGGTCCAAAGACAATGTTCTGTACCACTCCGTTTTCTGTCCGAGTCACGTTATATATGCACACGAAATCGAGGACAAGCTAGCTACAAACTCATAAATGGCACGGACTGACAGAGCAGACTCGCTCTATATGTGAACTGTAGCTACACGATCACTGATACTCATGATCAGCCAGTTCGACCGCGGAATGTTGTTTGCCTTAGATGACAGGAAACTACGAACAGGCTAGCTACAAACAAATTCTGGACTCTGAAGTCGATTCAATCATTCGTTTATGTCGTGTCACATGTTTTACCGACAACTTCTATGATCGAGCTCTGGAGTGCGTCATTTGCTCAGTCTGTGCATCGTTTCACCTCAGTTTCAAACGGTTCTCGTGAACTTTTTCCATCTTCTGCGTGCAAAGATATTATGAAGGAGTTTCTTGTGACGCAAAAGCCACACTTTCTGATCCGTCTCTGACAGTCTCGACCATTTCCGCGAATGGGATCGTTGGAGCAGAACCAGAGATTCACGGTACACAACCATATCCCGTGACCATCTGATTTGCCGTCGTGATCTCGTGCCGGTGATTATGGTCGACCCGCGCCAGGAAGTAAGAGTAAAAGTTATCAGTCGCGACTTGAGCACTACGGTAGACGACTACCTGGTAGCACGGGGTTCATAGGACGATTTCTACCACGAGAAACCAAAGCGATGGTAGGACTTCGTGAGTTTCCGTACGATAATGCGAGCGTGGTAGGACTTCTTGATGAACTTTGGCGCCAATCAGTTCCGTCGTAGTCTGGGCACCAAACTGTACCAACCGGCAAGATTGGCATCAACTTGGGTTTGGAACTGGAGTGTCACCAACCAGCTCGCCCGTCGTTCCTACCGGCGCCTACCAGCTCCATGTTGTGCTCGAAGAAACGACTACTAATTCGAAATGGAACTTGGTTCAAAATGCTGTGACGTTATAGGTGTCGTTGTATTATTCCTGTTCTGAGGATGGTCAAAGCTTGAAATTATCTTTCCGAGTCGTGATGTTGATAATGAGTCACGGCAGTAAGAACCAACCTTGCGACCCACCAACCACAACCTCCGGATTCTGGAAGGTGAACACGCGACGCAATGAATAGCCAACGGATGGAAAGACCCTTCAAGCCTTACAAGAGGAAGGACCCGAAGGGCTAAGCCAACAACCATCGCCCCGGGAGGAAGAACTCCAGGGCTAAGCCACGATTCTGGAAGGTCATGTTTCCTTATGGAGGTTTTGAAAGCAATGATTATCAACGGTACTCCTGACATCCCGGAAATTCACCTAAATCCTAGGTTTCTAACATGTGACTCGTTACATGTCAACACTGAGAAAACGCGACGCAGTGAATAGCCATCAAGCCTGACAAGGGAAAGAAGGACCCGAAGGGACAACCAACGCCCCGAAGGGAGGAAAAACACCGGGGCTAAGTCCCGCTATAGTAGCTTTACATGCCAACAATGTAGGGTTCCTCGTGACTGCCAAAACCTCCTATCTGTCTACTGTAGGTAACATGGAATCTTCAGCTGCCTAACACGGGTCTCCTAACTCATTTCCTTTTTCCCGTTTCTTTTTCTCTTTGCTTCAATTTTATTTAGTTTTGTTGTTTATTATGTTATATCTACTTCTATTTCTTATCTTGGCGTCTTAACCGTCTAAGTTTCACCGCCTTGTGAATAAAAACGCAATAACAGAAGTGTCAAAGTTAATAACAAAGATTTTCTGAAGGAAATGAAAAGTTTCCCATAGACTCAACCTCACAAGTCACGGGATTAACCCCTTTCAGCAACGGGGTTAGCTTATGGTGGTCACACCAAGTCGAACGGGTTCTCACGAGCGGGAGTGGAGAACTGGAGGGGTGGCGTAATTCGTGTAAGAGTAAACCGCACCGCGAGAGAAACAAAGATAGTCTGACTGGTCCGCAACTCCAACCTCACTATCGAAGACACATTGGAGTGAACTCACTCCAAAAATCAAGCGTCAACACAAGCAAACGCGACGCACAAACAGGAAGTAGAATATAGAGGGGTTCCATCACAAGAAGTCCAAACGATAACCTTCCACACTCGAACATTCATATAAAGAGAAACCCAGTCTCATCCGGACTGACGTCTCCTCTTCGGTGATCACATGCACAATATATGATCACCAACCATCATAACTGATACTTAAGGTCACTAACTAGATGTCCACATCTCTAGTAACTCCAAAAATATCTACGTGGTAGCTCTACTAGCTCACCCAAGACAACTGTCATCAACTGTCTCCTTACGCGTCTCTACGGTATAGACAAACACTATCACAACTATAGCTTCCCCCTAATACAGTGGGGTCGCCTTACCACCCCTCTAGGAACATGCGAGAAGGTCTCCTACTACCTTAAACAAGTCCATAAGTACTTGCATGCATCCCTAGAAGACACCAAGAGCTATTGGTCTAGTGAGAAAGCCAAAGTTAAGATTGCAGAGTTAGGGTACAAGTTCAGGAATAGTGTTGGGATGGGTGACTTGCTGGTTTTACACTTCCCACACAACTGAAACTTGTATACTTCTCTCACGCAAGCCAACAAACTGGCTTACGACGGGCTCAGGCTCCGCTCCGCCTCCGCACTCACGCACCTCTACTCCTCGAAGCCTCGAAACGCCTCCTAACACGCACGACACTCCTGCTCACTCTCCGCTCCGTTTGGAGTAGAGTAGAACTCGGACCAAACACCACAAGAAGGACGTGTATAAACAGAGCACACCCTAAATAGCAACTCAGAGGTCGAAAATACACTCCAAAAGGTCAAAATCTGCCAAATTGGCATTTGTAGGCGGGTTTACATCAATTTTGGACCACCCGTGACCTTCTTCGGCTTGTAATTTCTTCGATCCAAATCAAACAACTTTTGGTGCGTTGGAATCGTCTTCCTAGTGCGCACCTACTGCACTCTTCAGCGCCACAAATTACCGACCCATGCCAACTCGACGTTCACCGACGCACTTCTGCCGATTTCAAATTGATCACAAAAATCTGTGACAGGAAAATCCAATAGCGCTTCCGCACTACTTCACTCCAAATTCAACCAAGAACAGGTCCTACTACTACTAATCCACACAACGATCGATCACACAACCAAAAAGAACCACTCCGAGCACGCGCACACCCGCAAATCGAAGATACCAACAATCTCTCAACTCCGGAGATACCACCGGTTGAAATCTGCGACCTGAAACCTCTCAATCAGACCCCGCAATCTGAGTCTTCAAGTAATTTGAACAGAGAAATTACCATCTCCAACATTGAATCAAAGATTACTCACAAACGGTCAAGCCAAACCCACTCTATGCTCGAAGAGAATCCGGGTTACACTCAACTAGACTATCCACCATAGCCTGGAGCTTGAAGGCTCAATTTGAAGAACTAAGGCCTCCAAGCCCTACCTGCAAAGTATACTCTTAGTGGGTCATCCCAAGAACTCGCCCTAACGACACTAACGGCCCTACCGGGATTCGCCACTCCGCACTTGGTCAACCTAGCTCGGGTGCCAAACCGACGTGACATAATCCGTGTAAGAGCAAAGATCCACGGCGAAGTAGGCTCTAAAAGCAACTCAAACATAAATATCAAAATGAACGTAAGTTTCAAAAGATTTTAACATAAATATCAAAATGAACGTAAAAGGGTTTCAAAAGATTTTATATCTGATCGTTTTGTATTCAGTCAGGCACCCATGCATATTTATACTTCACCTCCTCCATCTTTCAATGGAAGGGTTAGGTAATAAATTAAAGTGACAATAAATTAATATATAAATAGCTATTGGTTTTCGGATTTGTAACTTTAGAAGCTTGAAAATCTACTCCTACTTTATGGTTTATGTCGGGGTCTCCTTGCATTTTTAGATTTAGATTAATAATTAATATTTATAAATATTTTATTTTTCTCATCAATTTGATATAGGAATTCATTCTAACACTTATATATTTTTCAGATTTTCATGTTGCATGCATATTTTAGCACGGACAGGGTCATTTGTTGTTTATCAGTATCTGAAGGTTAAACATGAATGTTCGATCAACTTCGGAGAGCGTTCGCTTGCTTTACATACATATAAATTCCGGACTAATTGATTAACGTAATGTTAACATAAAAAAAAATTGTAACTGTTATGTAATTTATGGTGGTTTTAATTTATTACCTAACCTTTCCCAACAGAAGAGTTAGGTAATAAATTAAGCATGCCTCTCCGTTTGAAGCTGGAGAGGGTGAATAATATACATGCCTCCGTTGTTTACCTTGAAGTGACTATGAGAGAATAAATAAGCAAGCAAATAGGAAAAGTGGATATATAACTGACTGAATAACCGAACTTTGTGAACAGTTGAGCTGCTAAGTATTCATTTGTATTAGCTCAAGTAAGTACTTGTCTACTTCTTTCCCTCCTAGATGAAGAGTTGATAATTAAGTAATTTATTATTAATCTTTTCGCTTAGAAATGTTAAATAATAAATTAATCTTTAGAACTACATTATATTGTAGGAAGAGTTAAACAATAAATTCATATATAGAATTATATCATTTCCATTTTATATCATTGTCTAACATCTGTACTTTTGGAAGCGTGTGCGCGCTTGCCTTATGGGTTATTTCCGAATCATCTCACTACTCTAGAGAGCAGCCCCTGGTCTTATTGTTGGAGAAGCGCGGGCTGCTACTCTGTACTTATAGATTCTTTCCAGGTCAAGATGCAGGTCGTGGTTTTCTAACACTTAATATTTATATAATAATTTAAATTTAAATTTAATCTAATTTATCACATAACATTGTATATGTATCTCTACAACCGAAACAGAAATATCATAATGGACCGTGAAAAGAAAATCGGAGGATATCCCTTTAGTCCCTCTCACACGAGATTCAATACACTTTGTGTATTTTTTTCTTCTGATCTCGATATTTTTGGTTGAGTCGCTTTGGATGCATATTATTTTCATTTAAAGGTAAACAAAAGTGTAAGGGATAAATTGGATTCTTTCTTTTGCGAGTTAAAAGACACGAAGCAAAGAAAGGAGACCGTTAATGTGAAATGTTTTTCTTCATAATCTTTTCATTTGATAACGAATTTTAACATGATTTTCATGGAGTCTGAAACCCATGCATATATTGTATTTATTCACCTCCTGCATCTTTCGATGAAGAGGAAACTATCCAGGTGTTTAATTTATTACCTAACGTTTCTGGAGAAAAGGGTTAGGTAATAAATTAAACTCACAATAAATCAATGTTTAAATAGCTTTAGGTTCCCGGACTTGTAACTTTAGTAGCATGTCAGTCTATGCATGTCTTATGGTTCTTCTTTCGTTTCCAGACATGGGTTAATAGTTAACATTTATAAACATTTTTGATTAATTTTTATCTATTGAGTAAATGAATATCCTTTTAATATTTATATATTTTCTGATATCATTAAAAGAGCAAAAGTTCCCCAGAAGTTCATTGAGCATGCATATTAACATGTGAAGATTTAACTGAAAGTTACAGAATAGTTTTACATTTTGTGTTTTATTTCCAGCCAATCAAGTTAGTATTGACAAAAAACCATAGAGTTTAAAATTGGATCATTTGTTAGAAAGAAAATGAGCATCTTCTCTTTGACCTAGACCAGCCACCACTCTTCCTCCTCGTAACTCTGTGTTTTTATAAATTCTAATTTTCACTAAACTTTTTGAAAGCAATTGTCAGCCAATTGCTCATGATAATTTTGTGACATGTTTAAACGTTTGTCTCCTTCTCCTCGGCCAGAAGTGCACTTTGCATGCATATTATTTCTAAACTGAGTGAACTCGCAAACTTGTTAAATAATAAATAAAAACTATACAAGAACACACATTTGGAAACTTACAGAGAACTCTTATCGCCTTTGGATTTATCATAAAGAACGTTTTGTTAATCATTAATAAAGAATCATGTTGTTAGTTAAATTTGAAATTGCATGTTTTTCCTGTTTTAGAGGATCCACCTGTTTCATTAGACCATTCAAGGTGAAACCAAATTGAAACACACTTGCTGAGAATTCAAACTATTTAAACCGAGTCGTCTTCTAACTTTTAGAATCAAATTAAAACCAAACTACACTTTTGGAAGTAGATTATTTTAGACCCACAACAGTTAGACCAACTCGTTTGGGAACCGAACTATTTAGAAGCAAACCATCAAACTATTTTGGAATTGATCATATGATTAATAAAATACTACAACTATATTATTGAATTAATCTTCTTCCATGCAGATTTAAAGAGCATCAAAAGATTAGACCGAAATCATATTAGTTGCACCTCCTCTAATACTCAATTTTATACAATTAAGAACCCAGTCGAATCCTGAAAATTAAAACTCAATTGAATTGAACCATTTTCAACCTTTGGAATTGAATAGTACGGTTAGATTCTAGTGTGTATAGAGTTAGGGTTGTTATAGTTAGTTAGAGGGCTAACCCACCATTAGGATTTCTCTTGTACTCATCTCCACTGTATATACATGGAGAGGCAAAGTCTCTCTCATCTCATTCTTATTTTACTTCCTTGTCTACTCGCTCTCTCTTCTTGGAGTGTCCTTGAAGTATCGATCTTTCTACATGGTATCAGAGCAGTAGAGAGCGTGTGTCTTTTGCTGATGAGCAAGATGGAGTTTGTGCATGAAGAAGTAAAAGAAAGAGCAGTTGGAGTTGTGCATGATGTCGAGCACTATCATGCTGATGCGTTCGAGTGAGACTAAATCGTTTCTTTCCTCACCACAAACTTTGAACGCAATTTCGGAGGTCTGGATGATCTTTTCTCGCTGATATCTATTGACCAGCCTTATAAAGACTATCTTGTTCAGAAGGTGTGAATTGTGTACTCAGTCAAGTTTCAACCGATTTGGAGGTTTTCAGTGGCAAATTTTCAATTGGATCTTTTTCGACCAAAATGAAACTTTTAGGAGTTGAGTCAAAAAGAATACTGGTCCGATTAAGATGGATCTGACACTTTGAAAAATTTGCAAAATTTCAAGGTATTGTGCGCTCATGTCTGACCTCATTTAGTCTAGTTTTTGACCTTTCTTGGTTTGTTCTTTCAACGTTTTTGTCTATTTTATACATCTACGGTTTTTGCGGACAAGTTCTTTCTTCATTCTCGCTTGTTCGGAGTGCACAGAGTTGCCGTTGTTGTGACTTGTGACGAATTCTTCATAACGGGGTGTGAGCGGACGAGTTCCGTGAAAGTTCTGTGAGGTTTTTCGCATACAAAACATTGCAATTCTCGATTACAGTCATGGCGGAGTCCGTATCTTTGATCATTGGAGAGAAGCTCGACAAGAACAACTACCAAGTGTGGAAGTTCCGGATGATGACTTTCTTGTAGGGACAAGATCTATGAGATCTTATCACTGAGGAGGAGAAAGCGCATGAAGTATCAATTTCTGACTCGAAATTCAAGGAGTGGAAAAGCGCTCGTACTAGGCAATTTGCCACAGATTGATCGCGTGATCGACTCCGACGTCACCAGTCACATGACTCCTCATCGAGCATAGTTCAGTTCACTCGAGCCTATGAAGACTTCGCAATTTATGATGACAAGAGATGACACCAAGCACAAGATCCAGCACAAGGATAACATTACACTTGACATTCCTGCTTCAATGTTTACTGGTATAAAGAATATCTTACATGTACCCATGTTGACTAGAAACTTGCTATCTGTAGGACAGTTGATAGAGCAGGGTCTGCAAGTACGCTTCAATAAAGATGGATGCTTTATTGAAGATTCGAATAGCATTGTCATAGCTCGAGGTAGCAAGAGTGATAGGTTGTTTAAACTAGATGCCTCTACACCTAAGTTACAGGCTGCCATGTATGGACAGAGTGGTTCAATAGTGTCTGATATTGACATCTGACACAAGCGAATTGGGCACATGAACTTTCAGAGACTGAAAAGCCTCTCGAGTTCTGACCTGATTACAAGTCTGTCCAAATTCGAATCCAGTAAACCCACTGGAGTTTGTGCAGCATGTCAGTTCGGCAAGCAAGCTAGACAGCCTTTTAAGGGATCAGGTAGTAGAGCGAATAAGCTTCTTAAGCTTGTTCACACTGATGTATGAACTGCTTTTCAGCTACGTATGACCGATTTTCAGTACTTCGTGTCGTCCATTAATGATCATTCGCGTTATACTTGGATATACTTGTTGAGAAACAAGTCCTCTACCGAAGTATTGTCTGCATTCCAGACTTTTCGTAAGTTGGTGGAGCATCTATTCTCTGTTTGAGATCAGATGGAGGAGGCGAGTTTCTTTCTGGAAAGTTTGATGCATATTTGTGTGAGCATGGCATTCGACGTCAGAAAACCTGTAGTTACAGTCCGTAGCAAAACGGTGTTGCGGAGTGCAAGAATCGACACATTGTAGAAGCTGTTCGTGCGATGTTGAATGAGAAGAGCATGTTTAGATCTTATTGGACAGAAGCTGTTTCATGTGTGATGTATCTGATGAACCGGACGCTTACAACAGCAGTCCACAGCCAGACACCGATGGAAGTCTTCATTGATAATAAGTCTGATTACTTTTTCTTTAAAGTTTTCGGATGTATCTGTTATGTGCACATACCTGATGAAAAACGTAAGAAACTAGATCCGAAAGCAGATAGATGTATCTTCCTTGGCTATGCTCTGATATGAAAAGATATAGATGTTACAATCCTTCGTCCAAGCAGTCCTATATTAGTAGAGATGTTGTTTTTGATGAGCTACAATCTTGGTTTTGACTTGCACCTAACGTAGCCATCTTTGTATCTATTGTAGAACCAAGGAGTCAGACCATTGTAATACCTCAGAGTAGTACGTTGAGTGGAGGATCTAGAGAAGTCACTGATTCCATATCAGAATCAATTGCACACAGAGCTATTGTTAATGTTGGAGTCCATGTAACATAGCATAGTGGAACTAGTGTAGTTTCTACATAGGATGAGCGTGTCGTATTGCAGCGTATGTTTGACTCTTCCAGATATGTGGATCTTCTACATCCATTGGGTATTTGTCTCAGACCTTGACGTCTATGTCAGATCAGATGCAAGAGGAGGTGACTAGTGCACAAATTACCTCTCGCAGATTTGAACGGGCAAAACATCCAATGAGTAGGTATATGCATGAAGGTTTTCTTGTTGCGCACCATGCATATATGACCAATGTTCTGGAACAAGAACCGAGTTCACTTGAGAAGGCGATGCACAAAGCTCAATGGGTAAGTGCTATGAAAGCTAAACTTGCTGCGCTTCATCACCAACAGACTTGGGAGTTTGTGAACTTACTTGAGGGTAAGAAAGCGATTGGTTGCAGGTGAATCTTCAAGGTCAAGCGCAACTCGAATGATATCGTGTGTCGATACAAGATCAGACTGATAGCTAAGGGTTACGCACAACAACATGGAGTAGATTTTGAGGAAACCTTTGCTCTAGTTGCGAAGATTGTGACAATTCGAACCGCAGTTGCAGTTGCAACTCAGAAAGGTTGGAAGATGCACCAGATAGACTTCAAGAGCGCCTTCCTCAACGACGATCTTGAAGAGGAGGTCTACATGCAGCAACCTCCAGATTATGAGGATCCTAAGTTCCCTTCTAGTGTGTGTAAGTTACGGAAGACCCTCTATGGTCTGAAATAGACACCAAGAGTATGATATGCAAAGATCAATTCTTACTTGCAGTCTCTTGGTTTCCACCTTTGTAGTTCAGACTCCACCTTGTATTCATTAACGAGACCGGATTATTGTGATCACCATCTATGTTGATGACTTGATCATTCTCGGTAACTATGAGGAGCTTATTTTCCAGGTCAAGGATAATTTGAAATCTGAGTTCGAGATGATGGACTTAGGAGAACTCAAGTACTTCCTTGCTGTAGAGTTCATTAGAGATGAGAAGGATGTTTGACTTGTACATCGACAGTATGATCTCAATATGTTTGAGAGATTTGGTATGCTTGACTGCAAACCCATTGCTACACCATTAGAGCAAGGGGTAAAGCTAAGAGCATAGGATGGTGAGTTACTTGATGATCCACGCATGTACAGACAGATGGTTGAGAATCTTATCTACCTGACAATCACCAGACCAGACTTGAGCTATGCCGTTGATCTGATTAGTCAGTTCATACAGTCACCACGGAGATCACATTTAGAGATTGTCAAGCAGATCCTCCGTTACGTGAAGTTCTCAATGCAGTACGGACTTCACTATCGATATGATGGACCATTATTGTTACATGGCTACACATATGCTAAGCAACCTACGGTTGCTTTGTCATCCACTTTGGAGTGTAAGATCCTGTTGTTGTATATACATACAACATTAGCAGCATGAAGTTAACTAGTAATCATGTTTTCCATGCTAAGACAAAGCACATTGAGGTGCACTATCATTTCATTAGAGAGAAAGTCCTTTCAGGAGAGATTGAGCTCAGTTATGTAAGCAGAGGAGATCAAGTTGCCGATATCTTCACTAAGGCATTGCCTAGAGATAAGTTTGATGCTTCCAGATATTGTTTAGGAGTACAGGATGTAGAGTCGAGCTTGAAGGGGAGTGTTGATATAACCTCAAGCTCTAGTGGATCACCGGCTAACATTAGCCGG
The DNA here is from genome assembly GCA_036924285.1 of Asterella californica. Lineage (NCBI taxonomy): Eukaryota > Viridiplantae > Streptophyta > Marchantiopsida > Marchantiales > Aytoniaceae > Asterella > Asterella californica. The sequence goes on along the minus strand of JAYKYS010000006.1, from coordinate 19,506,073 downwards.
TGTCGTGATGTGAATCATTTCACATAGTAAATGATTCACCTCTCTGCTAGGAGTTAGTCTCTCTGAGTGAAGTTAAGACGTCAGAGAAGTCGATTCTGGAGACTGTGGACATTGGTGACAACGGATTACGCTTCTACTCCGACACTTGGGAGTTAGTAGCGGTAGAAGTTAGCTTAATGTTCTCCTAGTCCTTCATGCATATATTAACACTGTTGTGTTATACGTTTTAAGTCTTAGTAGGCTGATAGTATGCTAGTTATCTTGTTCAAGCATATGTGCGCTTGTGCAAGCGACTTCTTACTTGTCTATGATGTTCAATGTACATAACTTAGATTTACCATGTTGATAGGATTTAAGCTCATGGGTTGTACTTACGTGTTGTCCATGCACGCTTTTTAGCTGGTTTAAGTTTACTTTCAGGGCTGCGTGTCGTTTTAGGTAGTTTAAGATTTACGCTGGCACTTCAGGGAACTTGATGTGGTAGCCTATGAGTGGAATTAAGTTACCACATGGTTTAAGATACAAAAGGACAACCAAGTGGAGCTATGAACTCCAATTGGTCCAATTTTGTCTTTTGTGTAACTCTAAACTTAAAAACAGAGGTCCAAAGGAGATTTCGAGCATTTGGTGAGGACACTGCAAAATCTGAGAGGATAGGAAGATAGAGCTCGTTTTGCCAAGCACTGTCAGTGAAATTCTTAATCAATTTGGATCAATAAACAAGGAGTTATGTCAATTTGAAGTTCAAGTTGAGTCAGAATTGCATCACTTTTGTTGATTTTGGGATTTTCAGTGTCAATTGCAGCAAAATTGAGGAAATCGCTTCAAACCTTCGTGGTTGCATTCACTGTCAGTAGGGCTACGATTTTCCAAAAAGTTTCAAGTCATTTGAGTGAGTGAGTAATTCAGGGCGACCGCTAAAGTAGAGGGGGTCTGAAAAGCTCTCAATCTAGAGCAGTAACTTCAAAGAGCGAGATCTGGAGTTCTGTGTACAACCAGGAGGTCCAACTTCACAAGAATGTTCAGCATCCTGTAGACTCCAAATCCTGTAAGAATCTTCGAAAGTGATCGAGCCAATTTTCTGTTGTAGGTCTGAATAGCTGTCTGGGTATCAAAAATTACCGCAATATCTTTGCTTCGAAATTGTCTATCCATATCTCGGTGCTAGAATTTGACCTCAAGCTGAAACTTCGTGTGTGTGCTCAGTGGGGCCTCTTTTACATGTAGGAGAAGTGTAGAAGTCTAAACCTTCACATATTTCTCAATCCTGAGTGTCAAAGTTCACCGTTTGATCTTATCATTGCTAGTTAAACATGAACTTTGCTTCCTGAACATATCAGAAGAGCCAAGAGACCTGTATGAGTGTTTTACAGTGTCATCTTGTAACCTGAAGCCTATCCTTTGAGTAAACCAGCCATAGCTAGAAGCGTAGTGCTTCCTTGAGTAAATGTATCACAACCTTCACGGTCATAACACAGTCAGAAGGTTCCGCCCTTCCCAAGAAAACTCTCACCTTGACATCGGAGTGGTTAGTTACAATTAGTTAGAGGGCTAACCCACCGTTAAGGTTTCTCTTGTACTCACCTCCACTGTATATACATGGAGAGACAAAGTCTCTCTCATCTCATTTCTATTTTACTTCCTTGTCTACTCGTTCTTTCTTCTTGGAGTGTCCTCGAAGTATCAATCTTTCTACACCTTCTGCAAGTCATACTTGCACAATCCTCTCTTCACGGTCTGAACAACCCTCTCTGCCAAACCATCCGCCTCAAGATGATCTCGAGATGTAGTCCAGTGATCAATGAGCTCCTGATCACACAAGGTCTGAAACTCACCAAGAAACTCTGTATCTTGGTCTGTCAACACTTCGATTGGTGTTCCAAATCGACTTAGCACTCGATCTAAGAACGCATACGTCTCCGATCAGAGTAAGGTTGGTTGTGGATAACCAAACTTGATCACAAATCGTGAACTCTTCATGCCGACAATGTCCATCGGCATATTGCTTTTGTCGATTCTGAGCAACTTGTAGTTTCACCTTAGCTTTTTCCACTCCTTGTTGAATTCGTGCAACGAATTCATTGACAGCATCCACTTTGGTGTTGATTGAAGACGTCGTGCCGAACCGTGTCAAACTTGCTGGTGTGAGAGGACGTTCACCGTACATGAAATAAAAAAGCATTTCACGAGTAGATGCATTGAGAGAGTTGTTGTAAGTAAATTCTACCAAAGGGAGTAAGATGTCCCACTTCGCTTGCTCCTCCAGAGTAAAGACTCTGAGCATGTCTTCAATGGTGTGATTGGCTCTTTCAGCTTGTCCATCGGTTTGTGGATGATAAGCAATAGACATGGCAAGTTTGGTCTTGAACGTTGCTAACTTGATAGGTTTCTTCGAGTCGTACCACTTGAGGATCAGAGCATGTAGTAGTGCAGTCTTCAGTGCTTGAAAACCTACTTCTTGCGCTGTTCCTCACATCCATTTCTTTCCTTTGCCTAACAGGGCAGTTAGTGGTTGTGCAAGCTTGGCAAAATGCTTAACAAATCTACGATAAAATCCTATCAATCCCAGGAAGCTCTTAAGTTGAGTCTGATCTTCTGGAGCCTTTCATTGTTGGATGACAGCTATTTTATCTGCATTTACTTGTATGCTTCTGCACTCACTCTGTGTCCTAAGTAATCCACCTCCGTCTTGTCAAATTCATATTTTGAAATTTTGACGTACAATTTATTTTGGCAGAGTACTTGGAGAACCTCTCTTAAATGGTGCACATGTTCCTTCATAGTTTTGCTATAGACTAGGATGTCGTCAAGAAATATCACGACTGATCTGTCGAAGTACGGACGGAATATGTCATTCATCAGATCCATGAAGGTGGCTGGTGCATTTGTGAGACCAAATGGCATCACTAAGTATTCGAAGTGACCATACCTTGTTCGAAAGACAGTCTTCTCTACATCTTCATCAGCAATTCAAATCTGGTTATATTCGCTCCGTAAGTCTAGCTTTGTGAAGTACTTTGCTCCTTCGAGTTGGTCCAACAAGTCATCCATCCGAGGTAGTGGATATTTATTCTTCACCGTTTGTTGATTGAAAGTTCGATAATCGATGCACATCTGTAGGCTGTTATCTTTTTTCTTCACGAAAAGGACTAGAGCTCCATATGGTGACACGCTGGGCTAGATAAAGCCTTTCTGCAATATCTCTTCGATTTGTGCCTTGCACTCCTCCAATTCATGTGGTGCTAGTCTGTATGGGGCCTTACAAGGAGGGGTGCTCTTTGAAATCACCTCGATTTTGTGGTCAATCTTTCGTTTTGATGATAACCCTGAAGAAAGATCATCGGGAAAGACATCCTCATATTTTGCTATCACCTCTGTCAAGCTTTCTGGAATTTGTCCGTCGAGTCGTGCACTCGAGACCTCTCTTATAAAACTAGAAAATAGACATCGCTATTACGTATAGCACTCGTACCTATTACATACAAAGGCAAGTTTTGTCTTCGAGATCTCACTCTATCTCTGAAGATTTTCCATTGTTTGGTTTTCATCATTCGTCAATCCACTTCGGGATTATATTGCTCCATCCACGGCATATCCAATATGACATCATAACAGGCTAATTTGATCACTCGTCACTCAATATCTTTGCGATATTCGCTTAAAGTAAGTTCTATCTTTCGAGGTAGAGATTCAATCTTCTCAGTTTGTCCATTGGGCAGTTCCACCTCTTCACTCTCATCACTTTCTAACTCCATTCCCAACTTCATAGCAGTCGATCGAGACAAAAAGTTCTCTGTTGCACCTGGATCGATTAGTACTCTCACCTGAGTCTTTCCAAGACTCCATCCGTGACAATCAACTGCGCATTATTTTTTGTCAATCTTCTTCTCCTTCCCTCGTCTTTCTTCTCCCTCCTTGCACCAGTAAGGCCGCGAGGTGCATTTACTGGTGTTCTTCATTTCTCAGTCTTGTCTCGTCTTCTTCATTTCCTTCCATCTCGTTCAGATGATTCAGAGGTCGACGATATGGAGATCTTGGATCTCTAGGAAAACGATTTCGGCAATTTACAACTATGTGGTCGAATCGTCCACAGTTGTAGCATCGACGTTGCTCGGGTTGAGGTGCAACATTCTTGACACTTCTCCTCTAGGAGCTCCTTGACGTCTTTCTTTTGGCCGTCCTCGACGATCTCCACCTTGAAATTGTCGTGGTTGATAGCGGACGTTGTCTAGCTCCATGGGTGTCAGACCGTTTGCATATGAGATTTCGGATCGATTCTGGTGATTTGGTGGAATCATCACTTCTCCTCCTAATGCTCCAGCAATTCTTTGAGCTCAAGCGATGGTCTCAAAAATAATGAGTGGATTTTGCACCATTACTTCGTGTCGGATTCTTTCCTTCAACCTCTTCTTGAAATTATCAAAAGTCTCCGCTGGACTCATATCAGTGATTGCAACTTGCAAGTCGAAGAAGGCTTATATATACTCTTGAAGGCTTCCCTTCTGTTTCAATCCCCACATCCTCGTTCGAGCCATTTGCACAAAATCCACCGATTGGAAATTCTTCAACATACCTTCTTTCATTGTAGTCCATGTGACTGTTCTCTCTTCCGCCAACACCGATCTCTCCCATGCATCATACCACGTGAGAGCTTTATCGATCAAGTAGCCACACGCAAACACTCCCGCTACGTGATCCGTGATTTGCGTACTGAAAAGTTGCAAATATCGATTCATCCGAGAAATTCAATTCTCAACTACTCTTATGATTCATTGACCTTTGTACAGATCAATGTTACATGTCTTCTTCATTCGTAGTAACAGAGCACCTTCATCATCGACACAACCGTCATCTTCATCTCCCGAAATTCGTTCAGCATATCTTGCATCACCAATTCTGGATCCATGATCGCGCGCTCTCTCTCTCTCTCTCCAACAACACGAAAGTTTCAAGTTTTTCCTAGTATATAGTTATGACGGTCACTCGGAAGCGTTCATACACTACAGGTACTACAAAAAGGACAGGAGAATCGATTATCTCGCGATAGAAATCCTCACCAAAATTTCTAATCACAAACTCTCTATGTAACGATTTCGATCTACAGACATAGCGGATCTCCACCCATGTGTTGAAGGGAACATGAGCAGGTAGGTTTAGATCCATGCTCACTAAATCAAGATATAGACGGTCAAATCCCAACTGGCCGCATATGTCACTACTGGAAGAATCATCGGGATTGGTGAATTCATCACTTGACCCATGAAATCCTCACCGAAATGGTAGACAAGATACACTCAAAAATGCTCACGACGCAAATACACAAGCTTGATGTGGAAAGGATTCGAGAATGGTAATTCTGGAGCTGGAAATCTATCCCCATCCATCACATAGCTCTCTTGATCCTTTCGACGCACTCAAAGTTCCAATTGCACGGTACCTCGATCAAAGGTCCTTCAAAGAGAGGTAATATGCTCTCTTAGAATTCCCTGCTCTGATGCCATTGTAAGATGAGGCTCTAGAGTGAACTCAAAACTCGAATGCCCGTGGTGGTGCATTCGCAGTCTTTATATAGTGAGAAGAATAGTACATGATAAGCTTCTGGTCAATGTTGATCTCTCACACGGATCGCTGATGTGGCTTACATGCAGCCTTAGATCTAGAACAACACCTAGAGGGTTCAGAATGAGCCACGTAAGAGGCTCGCTGGAAAGTTATAGAAGCTTCTTTCTAGAAACTTCCTTCTAGAAGCTTCCCGGCTGGAAAGTTCTCAAAGCTTCCTTCTAGAAACTTCCTTCTGGAAGTTTCTCGGCGGATTTTTGGCGCACCCGTCTATTGGTAGAAGTACTATTTGCTGCATGTGTTCTCCGGCCAACTTAGCCGTAACTAATTCTTATACCAAAGACTTCTACCAAACCAATTTCCCCTCTAGTTGATAAGTAGGGCTCTACTTATTACACTGGTAGAGTTCATTGTCTGCTTTTCATGGATACTTCGCCTACTTCATTTAGACGTCTAGTGGTAAAGTTACGAGACTCGGAAGATGGGAAAATCAAGCTAGACCTTAGCTTACTATTGCTGATTGGGTATTCGCTCAAGAGAGAGAGCAGGTCGATTTTACTAGCTAGAAGCACAGTCGAGCTGAAGGAATCCCTGCGGATTTCAAGAAGCATACATCAAGGACCGACTAGGAACCAGAAAGAAGCTTAGACGGAGGAGCAAGAATCGATCGTGGTGTCACACTGGAGTTGGGATTGACGATCAGAAGCGCACAGAAGACTGAAGGTGCAACAGAAGCAAGCAGAAGCAGTACTGAGATTCTTCTCGTTATCGTGTCGGATATTTTGTGCGTGAAGGATGTCCAGGAAAACGCGAGGTTCCTGGCTGTGGAGATGCTGTGTGCCAAACAGAGACAAGACAGAGAAGAACAACCACAAAAAGGAATGCTGCGATATATACCACTCTGAAAGTATGTACACTGCCGATTCTTTCTCCTAACAGCACAAAACTGGGGAACAGACCAGAGCGGTCTGTAACCTACTTCCGAAGCCCTAAAACAAACCCCTGAATCGCAACCCTAGCCTGAAATCGCCGAAGCGTAGCTCAAAGCAAGAGAAACTTCTCTTTGCTAACAACCAGAGCCACAACAGTATCACGCGATCCAAACCCAAGTCCAAATCACATCCACACACTAGCTCTTGGCTAAAGCTAGCTACCACAAGCCATACACAACCAACTAAGTCCTTAACGAACTCAAAAGGACGAAACCTGTAGCAAAGGAACCGAAAAAGACCTATCTGGGAACTTTCTTCTTTCGCTGAACGGACTTCAGATGTCAATAGGATCTCCTTCGCTGACTCCGTTGGCCCAAGAAACCTTCAGATCCGACTCCCGATAGTCGAGATATCGTCAATTTTCGGTCGCAGGTGACCGAACCTTCAAAAACTCCTCCCTGCGGCTTAAAACCGCTCACACCGCACAAACGGATCGTCCAAACTGATATCCGTCTTCGCTGGTAGGTAGATCTGGCTACCCTGAACCCAACAAGACTCCAAACAAGCCGTTTGGAGTTCCCCTTGCAAAACCACTCGAGAAATTTGGTCGCAGGTTGCAAAAAACTGACGTAAATCGGCTCCCTGCGGTTCAAATTCGCTCACCACACCCAAACCAACAATCCAATTCACTTACAGTCTTCTCCTATGCGTACATGAGGACTCCCTGATCGCGTAGGCACCAAGAACGAAGAGCTTGGCTCACCGATCGCGAAGAACAATCCAATCTCAGGTCGCAGGCGATGAAAACCTGACGCAAGCGCTTCCCTGCGAGCCAATTTCTCTCACAACTCTCAAACCGCCCGATAAAACTTTGTATCGTCTTCAATTTCCTGAAGAACTCGTTGTTCTGATCCCGATGGATCCAAGGACAGCAAGTTTGGACTCCGGAACGGTCCGAACGGTCCAACTCTCCTTCACAGGTAACTGAAAACCTCAATTCTGCTCCCTGGGTCTCAATTTCTCTCAGAACACAACCCCCGATCCGTCTCTTCAAGAACCGTCTTAACCTGTGCGTAGCCTGCACAGATCTGAACCCGATGACACCTTGCGCGCGTGTATTGGACTTCTCAATTCTCCAAAACATCCACCGACAGGTCGCAGGAACAAGCAAGCCCCTTAAGCAGCCCCCTTGCAACAGTCTGTACGTACGAAGTTCAACTCTCAATAATAAGAAGCAGGCCCCTTGCGTATTTGATATAACGCCTGAAGCCCTAAATACCCAGTCAGCAAGTAACTAGGGGCCTAGTTTGATTTTACCTTTTTCCGAATCGCATAACTTCTTCTCTGGATGTCCAAACGAAATAAACAAGATGCCCATGGAAAGCTGACAACGAGCTCTATCCATCTATGCGATAAAAGTAAAGATCCGAAGTTGCGCCAAAAGCTCGTAAGCTGGGGCCTAGCTTGTTTTCTCCATCTTTCGAGTCCTGTAACTTCTTCACTATGCGTCCAAACGAAGTAGACAAAGTGCCTATGGAATGCTGACAAGGAGCTCTATCCACTGGTGCGATAAGAACGAAGATCCGAAGTGGTGCCAAAAACCCGTAAGCTGGGGCCTAGCTTATTTTCTCCATCTTTCGAGTCCTGTAACTTCTCCACTAGGCGTCCAAACGAAGTAGACAAAGTGCCTTTGGAAAGCTGACAAGGAGCTCTACCCATCTATGTGATGAAAATGGAGATCTGAGATTGTGCCAAAAGCCCGTAAGCTGGGGCCTAGCTTGTCTTCTCATGAGTGTCTTTGGAGCAACAAGTATCGAAGTTTGAATTTCAAGTAGGAGCCGGTCCACGACACGACATCCACCCCCTCTGAACCTGTGCATCCTCCGGTATGCACCAGAGATCCCAACCAAGGAGTGGACCGGCTTATCGTCCTACTTCCCATCGTAACCAACCTCACCTTCAAGATCTTCTGCATAATCCTCATCCTCAAACTGAAACTCCGTCAAGATATCTGCTAAATCGACCTCCTCATCTCTCTTTTTGAAAATCTTGACGCGTTTACCTGCCACTGGTACCTTCAAGCTTGTTCCATCCAACTCTTGTAGGGCGTAAGTTGCGTTGTCATGAACCTTCTTCACCACATACGGACCAAACCATCTTCTGGAAAACTTCCGGAGTGCACTATGCTGGTTGTCTAGACTGTTGTCATAGACTAACACCCAATCACCTTCCTTGATATCCCTAGGTCTCAAACGATGTCGCTGATCAAATCTGACCTTGTTCTTCAACCGTGCTTCTCGCAGCCTATCCAAAGCAGTTTGGATATCCTCTGGTCTTCTCTCTAACTGCCTAATTCGAATAGCAAGAAGCTCTTCTCTAGTCAAATTGTCCTCCCAAGGTAACACACTCCATGTCAGAACATGTTCTTCAATCGGCATGATAGGCTTCTGACCTGTGATGAGTTCCACCGGCATGTAACCTGTCACCGAGCTGTGCGTCGTTCTATCTGCCCATAACGCAAATGGTAAGAGTCGAGGCCACTCGCGCACCCTTCCGTTGCAAGCCTTCACCAAAGCCTTCACAATGGATGGATGACCACGTTCACTCTTGGCATTCCCTTCGGGGTTATAAGCAGTTGTCAGTGACAACCTCACCCCACACCTTGCAAAGAATTCACGAGCCTCATGTGCATCTAGCTCTCCCCGATCTGCAGTGATCTTCCCCACACATCCATACCGACAAACAACCTCTTCCAAGAGAAATCTACATACCCCTTCAGTTGTCTTCGTCCGAAGCGCCCTACCCTCGACTTGATTTGAAAGATCCTCTCTAGCAAGTACCAAGTATCTCATCTGCCATAATCCAACCGGCATAATCACCAAGTCTACCACCCACTTGAAGTGGATCGCCAACGGATAAGTCGGATGTAATCCGTCACGATGTCGGATATTCGAATACATCTGACATGTCAAACAAGACTCCACAAAAGATACAACATCCCTGTACATGTTTTTCCACCAATACCGCTCTTTCATCTTTGTAAAAGTGGCCCAAATCCCTCGATGTCCAGCCCAAAGACTCTCATGGAACGCCTTGAGCAACTTCTGCTGATCTTCCTTGTTGCAAATCACCCGTAGCGGTACTCCACCTTTTTGCTTCGATCGCTTCCAAAGAAACCCATCCTGCAACATGAAGTTGTAGGCCTTCCTTCTAACTCTCCGAAACCTCTCATCTGTCCAACCTGTCTGCTTAACCATCGTACTAAGGTACCTCCCGATATCAAGCAAATCACCATCATACAACCCTTCAACAAACAACTCATCTTCTCTTCCTGTCTGTGCAATCGAATAGAACTCTGTACCCACGTCGTCAATATCTTCTACCATCTCATCTTCCCCATCATATCGAGCCCGAGACAACATATCCGCCATCAGATTATCCTTCCCTGCGATATGTCTAAACTCCGGGTTCAACGACTTGATATATGCGATCCATCGTAACATCGCAATATCAGGAGTTGAACAATTCATGATCATCCCTAACAACGGCAAGCAATCAGTTTCAACCACCACTACTGCTCCAATCAAATACTCTTTCTCAATTTTCATAGCTGAAACAATACCCCACAATTCTCTCTTCACTTGCGGGTAAGCACGTTGTCGAGCACTTAACACTTTCGCTCCGAACCTAACCGCAAACCTGTCTCCATCCTCATCATCCTGTCCGACTGCCCATCCAATTGCAACTGGACTTGTATCCACAGTAAGAACCACCGGCCTAGCACCCTTGTAATCAATCCTTCTCAGAACTGGAGGAGATGATAGTAAAGACTTCAGCTTCCTTACCGCATCAGTATGCTCTTCCTCCCATCTGAATTTATGACCCTTACGCAACAATCCATACAACGGATCCGCCACATGTGCATAATGAGGAATCCAAATGTGGTAGAATACACAAGCACCCAAAAATCTTCTTACTTCTGTCAGCGAGTTGCAAACCTCCTTCATCCTTCCAATCGCATCCACCTTGTTCGGATCTGGCTTCCGACCAAACGATCCACACAAATGACCAACGATCAAAACCTCTCTAACTCCAAATGTAGACTTCGCACCTGACAGCGTAAGATGAACTTCCTCAAGTCGAGATAAGATCTTCTCACAGTCTGCGATGTGATCAGTGACGTATCGCCGACACCCCCTCTGATCTAATGCTTCATCCTTCTCATCTTCCACACATCCTTTGATGGGGATGTCATCCAAGAACGGCATCGTCTTTTCGGGGATGAAGTCCCTTAGAACTCGATTCATCCCGTTCATCATGTGTGCTACCGAGTTGGTAGCTCCTTGCGGTAAGGTACACATCCTAACCAACCCCAAAGGTGTCCTCATTGTCGTGAAGCTTCTGCTCTCCTCCGCTAGTTGAAACTGATCATACCCCGAGTAAAGATCTCCCATTGAGTAAATCGCTCTTCCTGCAAACGCTTCTGCAAACTCATCCACAATCGGTCCCACCCCAGCATTTCTGATTGTTACTGCGTTCACTGGCTGCATGTCTTGGATGAACCGCAGCGACCCATTCTTCTTTGGTACTGTAAACCATCTGCTTGAATATGGTGCAAACGACGGCTCCAAGATCTTCATCCGCATCTTCTCCTTCAGCAACTCCACTAGTTTGGGCAAGTGAGCCCGCGGTACTGGAATTGGTCTCAGGTTCCATGGCACATGCGGTACCGTGAAGATAACCATCGGGGTAACAACGTACGGATCTACACACCCAATCTCATGTGGCTCAAAAGCAAATGCTTTCCCATGTCTTGAAAGCATCTCCTTGAATGAAGCACATCCTCTCTTCTGGTAGAAGAGACTCATCAGATCCAATCTTCAGCTCTTCAAGGGTCTTCTCCGTGAACTTGTGTCCTATCATTACAGGATCTCTCAAACTCTTCTCCTTTGAAGCTCGATCCATCTGTTGGTTGGTGTCTTCCGGCAAAGGACCAGCAACTGGCTTTACCTTCCTATCCACTGTCTTGTACCTTGTCTCAACTCGAACCTCCGGTGCACGGAATGATTCGATCACCGAATAGACCTCCCTTGAATGAATCTGCACGACCTTATCCATATCCTCCCATCCAATAGACATGATCTCTCGCAAGGGATCTTCCAACCCATCCTCTTCATAAACACCAGAAATCCATTCATCCCTTTCTAGCTCACCCAACTCTTTCAACATCAACTCAACACCACGCAAATGTTTTTGTTCTTTTCTTCTCAGCTCTTCTATCTTCTTGTAGACAGCAATCCCACACTCTGAAAATCCAATAAACCCTGTACAAAAGGCACTATCTCCATCAAGCGAGAGTACCTTCTCTTGCGCACCACCACAATCCCGCTCTATAGTGGTACTCAACGAAAATCCTTGAACTCTTCACTCACCCTTGGAAGCGGCTTCTCCCTCAAACGATCTCGGTTGCGCTCGTGGTTGGACGGTACAGTCAGGAACTGTACCGCTCTCTTCCCATCTTGACTTCGGATCCTAGCATACACAGATCCGTCGTCCAGTACCTTTGTCTCCATCCGGGTTGCTATGATGAAAGGTTGACCCAGAATGAGTGGGTATGATGTTGCTTCCTGAACAAAGAAGTTTTGCTCAATAGCAACATCACCTACGCGCACTCTGATGTCTGGACAAGCTCCATACAAGTCTCCTCTCGTGTTGTTGGCTGCTCTTATGACCCATCCATGCTCTGTGTCGATCGGCCACTTCTTCCTCTTGTACAGCTCCTTCGACATGATGTTGATTTCTGATCCATGATCGATCAGAGCAACCACCGGCTCATCCAAGTCCTCGATCCTCACCAACGTCTCCGTCGTAGCTCGAGCCCAGTGACTGTGGCTGTAATGACTTGAGCTCCGCTTCTCATCCTCCTCTTCATCCTCGAAATGCACCTTGCGCCTTCGATCTCTTTCTTCCTCTGGAGAATAGACACTGCACCTTGCAAGCTCTCTCTCCTCATCTACTGACATCCTAGTATCCAAAGCATGTGATAAACCAGTCTCACCCGTAATTTGTCGTTTCCGTTTGATGACATCGATGATGACATCATGAAACTCACGCTTGGCGATGCCTAACACTTCTCTCAAAGTAAACTCCACCTTCGCATTCAGAATGCGATCTTCCAAGACTCCCTTCAAGTCTGTTGAAGCCTCGATATCCGACTGTAGCTTGTACGCAGCCGGCTTACCCTTCTCCTTCTGAGATTTCTCCTTCGATGGAGAAGGAGCATCGTCCATCGGTAGGTCTTGAGCTCCTGCATCCCGAAGCTCTTGGCGAACCTTCTCCCCTCGAGTCTGTCTCTTTGAAGAAGTCCCTTCTCCTGAATCCTCTGAATCTCGCCTTCTCTTCTCTTCCAACAACGCTTCGTGTTGGTTCTTGGCGATGTACGCATGCACCGATAGAGCTTCTATCGGATCCTCCCATCCAGTATCCCTTCTGATCGTTGCAGCTGTCCTCTGCAACGTCTCACGTGCCATCTTCCCTTTCTGTTTCATGGAGATGGCAGATGACCACAACTCACTTGGCTCAACTTGCTTGTTGAAACTCCTCTCAGCCTGATCCTCAACCCTTGTGCCATAAGTTCCAGCTTCCACCATTGCAACTGCTTGCGCTGATAGGTGGTCCTCAACCAACTTCTTCATCCCTCCCCTACCAAAGTTGGTCTGAAGAAGTGCACCAGTATCCCTCAACGCTATCTTCCCATCCTTCCAGAAGATCACTCCTTGCTGCAGAATATCTGTGAACTCCTTGCAATCTCTGCACGGATGATCAGTACCATCGCACCAGATACACCGCTGGATCCAGCCTTGCTTCTCAACCGGTCTTACTCCACTTGTAGATCCCTTCTCTTCCAATCTGGTGAGCTTGATCTGCAGATCTCTCATTCCACGCAATATCTCCTCAAGGTTTGAGTCATCCTTCTTCGGAGATACCATGGGTGCCTGAACAACTGGAACAACCGGAACAACAGGAACAGCTGGAGCAACAGGTACTACTTGTCTAGCAACAGGAACTGATCGGACTACAGGAACAGGTGTTACAGCTGTAGGTGTTGGCGTCAGTCTCCTAACAGGAACTTTCTCTCGTCTCCGCTCCCTCTTGGTAAGCAGACCAACAGCTTCCTCAACCTTCTTCCAGCTGCTGGTCAATCCATCGTCCTCCTCCCGGTCTTCCAGAAGTACCTCTAGCTTCTCCTGCAACTTCTCATCTGCAGCCCGAAGAAATAGCTCTGTCTTGTTGGACTGCAACGTCAACTTCTCCATCCTGGTCAACCGTGAAAACTGCTTCTCAAACTCTCTGAGCAACTCAGTAGCTTGTAAACCCTTCCTTGGTTGCTCAACCCACTCCAAGAATGACTTCTTGGTGACTCGATCAGAGTCTTCCAAGAAGTATTCATCCATCAAGGCACGAGCAAAGGTCTCCCAATCCATGTTAAAATGCTTCGTTAGCATTTTAACATGATCCCTAATCTCTGGAGCTGCTGCCAACTCAAACGTCTCAATCATCTCATCTTCTGAGACCCGGTTCAGCTCCATCTCCTTCACATAATGTCTCAGATACTTTGAGACATCTCTTCCATCAAACTGGTCAATCCTGCTGACCACCGCTTGTAGCGCCTTTGTTGCCAAAGCTTCCTTCCGCTCATCAGACTGTTGCTGCCGTAAGAACATAGTGAAAGCTTGGAACATCGATGCAGTCGCCGGATCCAACTGCACCTTCGGTAACCCACTTGAACCACTAGCTCCATCTCCGTCACCTTTCCCATCCCCACTCATGACTGCCAATCTCTTCTTCAAAGTTCCACACAGAAGAATCTCCACCCCAGACCTTCACGTCGAGTTCACCACCGTATCGTGTCGGATATTTTGTGCGTGAAGGATGTCCAGGAAAACGCGAGGTTCCTGGCTGTGGAGATGCTGTGTGCCAAACAGAGACAAGACAGAGAAGAACAACCACAAAAAGGAATGCTGCGATATATACCACTCTGAAAGTATGTACACTGCCGATTCTTTCCCCTAACAGCACAAAACTGGGGAACAGACCAGAGCGGTCTGTAACCTACTTCCGAAGCCCTAAAACAAACCCCTGAATCGCAACCCTAGCCTGAAATCGCCGAAGCGTAGCTCAAAGCAAGAGAAACTTCTCTTTGCTAACAACCAGAGCCACAACAGTATCACGCGATCCAAACCCAAGTCCAAATCACATCCACACACTAGCTCTTGGCTAAAGCTAGCTACCACAAGCCATACACAACCAACTAAGTCCTTAACGAACTCAAAAGGACGAAACCTGTAGCAAAGGAACCGAAAAAGACCTATCTGGGAACTTTCTTCTTTCGCTGAACGGACTTCAGATGTCAATAGGGTCTCCTTCGCTGACTCCGTTGGCCCAAGAAACCTTCAGATCCGACTCCCGATAGTCGAGATATCGTCAATTTTCGGTCGCAGGTGACCGAACCTTCAAAAACTCCTCCCTGCGGCTTAAAACCGCTCACACCGCACAAACGGATCGTCCAAACTGATATCCGTCTTCGCTGGTAGGTAGATCTGGCTACCCTGAACCCAACAAGACTCCAAACAAGCCGTTTGGAGTTCCCCTTGCAAAACCACTCGAGAAATTTGGTCGCAGGTTGCAAAAAACTGACGTAAATCGGCTCCCTGCGGTTCAAATTCGCTCACCACACCCAAACCAACAATCCAATTCACTTACAGTCTTCTCCTATGCGTACATGAGGACTCCCTGATCGCGTAGGCACCAAGAACGAAGAGCTTGGCTCACCGATCGCGAAGAACAATCCAATCTCAGGTCGCAGGCGATGAAAACCTGACGCAAGCGCTTCCCTGCGAGCCACTTTCTCTCACAACTCTCAAACCGCCCGATAAAACTTTGTATCGTCTTCAATTTCCTGAAGAACTCGTTGTTCTGATCCCGATGGATCCAAGGACAGCAAGTTTGGACTCCGGAACGGTCCGAACGGTCCAACTCTCCTTCACAGGTAACTGAAAACCTCAATTCTGCTCCCTGCGTCTCAATTTCTCTCAGAACACAACCCCCGATCCGTCTCTTCAAGAACCGTCTTAACTTGTGCGTAGCCTGCACAGATCTGAACCCGATGACACCTTGCGCGCGTGTATTGGACTTCTCAATTCTCCAAAACATCCACCGACAGGTCGCAGGAACAAGCAAGCCCCTTAAGCAGCCCCCTTGCAACAGTCTGTACGTACGAAGTTCAACTCTCAATAATAAGAAGCAGGCCCCTTGCGTGTTTGATATAACGCCTGAAGCCCTAAATACCCAGTCAGCAAGTAACTAGGGGCCTAGCTTGATTTTACCTTTTTCCGAATCGCATAACTTCTTCTCTGGATGTCCAAACGAAATAAACAAGATGCCCATGGAAAGCTGACAACGAGCTCTATCCATCTATGCGATAAAAGTAAAGATCCGAAGTTGCGCCAAAAGCTCGTAAGCTGGGGCCTAGCTTGTTTTCTCCATCTTTCGAGTCCTGTAACTTCTTCACTATGCGTCCAAACGAAGTAGACAAAGTGCCTATGGAATGCTGACAAGGAGCTCTATCCACTGGTGCGATAAGAACGAAGATCCGAAGTGGTGCCAAAAACCCGTAAGCTGGGGCCTAGCTTATTTTCTCCATCTTTCGAGTCCTGTAACTTCTCCACTAGGCGTCCAAACGAAGTAGACAAAGTGCCTTTGGAAAGCTGACAAGGAGCTCTACCCATCTATGTGATGAAAATGGAGATCTGAGATTGTGCCAAAAGCCCGTAAGCTGGGGCCTAGCTTGTCTTCTCATGAGTGTCTTTGGAGCAACAAGTATCGAAGTTTGAATTTCAAGTAGGAGCCGGTCCACGACACGACATCGTGTTCTTTTTCTTTTTCCCACCGCTTCTCGTCTCTGATTTGATGTCCCCCGCGCTTCCCCACTCGTTTGCAGGAAGCCCATCAATCGATTTCCTTACCTTGAACTTTCTTCTACAAAAATTGGGCGCGGAAGCGTTGGCCAATTTTCAATAGTCATCTTTCCACTTCTTCCCAAGTTAGAATCGAGCTTCCTCATCTCTCATTCTTGACGCTATACTAAGGACGCAAGGGGCTTGTTTGTTCATTATTTGTGAAAACCTTCACGTACGCGACTGCCGTAAGGAGGCAACTTAAGGGATTAGCTTGCACTTGGTTAAGACGGTTCATGAAGAGACAGATCAAGGAGTGTGTTCTGAGAGAAATTGAGACGTAAGGAAGGTTTTTGGAGTGCTTCCAATGATATGTGAAAGAGAGTTGGACCGTTGTCGTGTCAGATATTGCGTGAAGGATGTCCATGATAACGCGAGGTTCCTGGCTGTGGAGATGTTGTGTGCTGAAATAGAGACAAGACAGAGAAAAACAACCACGAAAACGAACGCTGCGATATATACCAACTCCAAATGTATGTACACTGCCGGTTCTTTCTCCTAAGAACACAAAACTGAAAAATAGACCAGAGCGGTCTGTAACCTGCTTCAAAGCCCTTAAAAACAACCCCTGATTCTCAACCCTGACCCAAAAACACCGAAGCGTAGCTCAAAGCAAGAGAAACTTCCCTTTGCTAACAAGTAGAGCCACAACAATATCACGCGATCCAAACCCAAGTCCAAACCACATCCATGTACAAGTTCTTAGCTAAAGCTAGCTACCACAAGTTGTATATAGTCAACCAGAACTCTAACAAACTCAAAAGAGCAAAACCCGTAGCGAAGAAACCGAAAAAGACCTATCTGTGAACTTCCTCCTTTCGTCGAACGGACTTCAGATATCGATAGAGTCTCCTCCGCTGAGTCCGTTAACCCATGAAACCTTCAGATCCGACTCCCAACATCCGAGATATCGCCGATTTTTGATCGCAGGTGACCGAACTTTCAAAATGCTCCTCCCTGCGATTTAAAACCTCACACATCACACAAACGGATCGTCCAAACTGATATCCGTCTTCTCTGGCAAGTAGATCGAGCTACTCTGAACCCAACAAGACTCCAAACAAGCATAAGAGATTTCAACATCGATCTGCTCAAAATTGATGATCATCAAACTGCATCTTTCATGAATTCATATAATTTTTTTCAACTTTCACAAAATCAACCACAAAATATGGATCAAATATAGATCAAATATGGACTAAGATTCTCCAATACAAAAATCTCTCTTCATCATCATATGCTTATTGGATAGATCATGATCCTGTATAAAAATCATCACATGTTAATATATTCTCATTTACGTGAAAAAACAAATCTAATCTTCTTTTGTTCTTGTACTCATCAGTCGAGCTATACGAGTGATGTTCATGACCATATATTTCAGATTCAAGAGATTTTCAACACTTGCGAAATAATATACTCCCTCGTACGTTTCTTGAAAAGAAATTTCTAATATAAATTGAAAATCATCATCATGTCATGAGCTATTGACTTCACAAAATTCATAAATGTGTGCATCTACAACTGTTCAATATAATATAAACATGCTCATTCTAATATCCATAATATTCCAAATGTTTTGCTTTGCAGTTACGATTCATCATTGCTTTCAAGACTACCTCAAGATTCAAATCATTTTATACATTTCTTGCATATCTTAGATATTATCGATACTCCAATGTACATAATCTCACAACATCTCTTACATTCTCCATTATATACTTTTTCATTTCAAAAATCATCTTATGTTAATATATTCTCATCTACCTAAACAAATTAATCTACTTATTTTCTTCATACGTCCGTCATTCGAATCATTCAACAGAAATTCATATGCATCGAATTAAAGTTAATTTCAACAATTATGACATCATATACTCTTTCATATTTTCTAACAATAATTACATCATACACAAACTGAAAACTAGCACAGTGTCATTTATGTATCTTTTCCTAATTTCCATAAATTTGAAAATGTATGTAATAACACAGTATGAAATTATCCTTCCTAACCTCCACAATATTCTAAATGTTTTTTTCTGCAGTTGCAACTGATCACTATCTTCGAATCGGTCTAAAGATTCATAAACTTCTACATTATCATACATCCGAAGATAATCTTAAGATCACTATCTTCAAAACGATCCGAAGATTCACAACTATATATTTGCATAAAAGATGCAAACATGTTAGTATCATTATATGAAGACATGTTGAAAGATGCTCATTGTGACTTACATAAAATTATAAACTACTTCTTTAGTATTTGAAAACAATCTTATCATGGCTTTCAAAGATCATATTAATTTTCATCATTTTTTTAACATTCATCCACATCTATAGAATTACACCTTCACGTATATCATCTTTTAAGATTCACGTTCACAGATTTCATCTTCTAGGATTGTGAGATCTTGCAAACGCATAGCCCTTGCAATGCCATTGCATGCGTAGCGCTTTGTTTATATTATAAATTTTTTAATACTTTTAATACTTTTTATTATCTAATATTAATTAAATTTTTATTTCTAAGGTCTATATTACATCGCACATGGTTTTATGATAATGTTCAACTGTTCCGCTCGAGAGGATCTAAGACTTCCGCCTTGCAAAAGCTCTATTTAGACTATTTGTTCTAAAAAGGACCCAACCGCACATATGTTTATCAGTAGTTTATCAGTTTTTTCTTTGAATACGAAACAGATTATTCAACTTAAGGCCCAGCAGCACAAAGTTTATTTTGACTAGTTTTTTCTCTGAAGCTAGGTTCGATTATAAGAAGAATCATAGCACATATCAGTTTATAGATTTCCGATAAACTGGAGTGGAGAATATTCAAAAAAAACAGTGGATTCATAGAGGGTTCTCCTCGGGGACACTCCACCATCATTAGACTCTCGTGAATACAGAAATCATCCTCCAGATCAATCACGACAGCAACTCAAATTTCCAAGTGAACCGACTCACTCACTCGCTGAAGTTGGCGTCCGTCTCTCATTCTGCCTCCGCATACCTTTGTTCTTCGCCGCGACTCGACTTTGAACCAGTTTCCTTTGGGTTCATTGCCTGACCGAAGAAAACGACCTTAAGGCCTCCTTCTTCCGTACTCGCGACAAAGCGATCAGATCGAGTGGAGTGTCGGTCAATCGATCGGTAGATCGAGTGTAAAGCAGAGGAACGAGCAAGGAAGCTAAAGGGGAGCGAGTAAACGAGCTAAAAGACACATGCGCGTCTTTCGTTCTTTGCGACTGACTACCCGTGCTTCGAGTGTCAGTGACATCGACTGTTACTATAATTGATTCCGTTCTTTCTGTTGATAATCCCTGAGGTTTTCCTGTTGGAGAAATGTTTGGTAGCTGAGGTATTAGACAGTCAAGCGGGGATTTTGTTCTGGTGAGAAGAGAATAGAATTGGCCACTTTTCAGCTGAAACGTTTGATCAGTGGAATTCCTGCTGAGGGAAAGGATGGCGGCCTCGGCGTATCCTCCACCTCCACCCTACTACAGATTGTACAAGGACTTCGCTGAGAATCCGGACTCTGCTCCTGCACCTCCCCCGCCAATTGCGGGTACTTACAACCTATTCGGCTCCAACTACACGGTACGTAAGACTGCAGTTTTAGAGGAACGATGCAATGTGATTTTCCCTCTTGAATGCAACAAACTACATCTAATTTGTGCATTTACGCCCCCCTGTTAGGGAGAACCTTCCTTCCAGAGTTTTACGTTTAAGCGTTTAACGGGTGGTCCATTCCCTGTTTGTTTTCATCAACGGTCTTGCTTGTAGTCGATAGACACCACTGCAAGGTGAGCGCTCATGTTGGGTTTGTTGGTACAGACGGACGATGTCCTCCCAAGTTTGGAGGAGCAAGGGCTGAGGCAACTGTACCCTACGGGTCCAAATGTTGGTAAGTAACAGTTTATCTTCTTTTCTTAGGTGCCAGCTGAGAAGTAGGAGCGTTTTCTAAGACACGAGCCTTTCTTACTGCGTAATCCTCTTTTATGTTAGATATGGCAGGGGAACTCGGGTTTGGAGCGTGAAAAGCATGTTGCCTGGTGTTGTGCCTTTGTCGGTTATTGGATAAAGTGAGTGTAACTTCAGTAGGCCTACATAATCTTGGCCGATTGACTGAGTTCTAAGCTAGCTGATTTACATGTCATGACCTCTGCAGACTACAAGAAAGAGCTCAGATCCCTTAATCGAGAGCTGAGTTTCCAGTTTTTGGAACTCTCAGATGTGTTGGTTGAAAGGCCATCTCAGTATGCACGACGAGTGGAAGACATGGGTTTAATACTCCGGAATATGCACCATCTTCTTAACTCCTTGCGCCCTCATCAGGTTAGTTTTTTACAGAATCCTCCTTCATAGATTTGCTAGGAGTATCTAGTTTTAGTTCATTATTTCTGTGCTGCAATTCAAAACCTGTTACTTACCAGTTCGCTTCTACCTCACAGGCAAGAGCAACTCTGATTCACATTCTTGAATTACAAATTCAGCGGCGGAAGAAGGCTGTGGCTGATATTCGTCGGTAAGCTTAACCCTCCATACTCATAACTCACATTCCTAGTACCTCCTGGTTATGCCTGCTTGCTCGTCTGGAAACGGTCAGTACGGCTGACATATGCGAAAACCTTCGAGTCTGTGCAAAACAGCTGACATAGGGGGGAATATTGAGTGTGTGTGGTCTTTTGCCTTTGTCAAAGCCTTTAATCACGTTAAACTCTGTTACTGTTTTGTGGACCGTATGATTAGTCGCTCATAAACTTGAACACTGTTATCCTCTGCACTGGTTTACTGGATGAACGCCCGTTAAGTTTCACGGCACATGCTGTCATATGATATTGGATGAAAGCTGTGGAAGATAGGCCGGGAAGTTATACGGTTGGTTCTATATCATGGAAGTTATATGCCGGAAGGGAAATCGTGAAGCTACAAGTGACCTAAGCCATGCATCGTCTGTGACTAATTAAGCATTTCAAGCAAGTGGTTTATCCGACAGGCGGTATGTTAAACTGGGTGTAAATGCATTACGGGCCCAGAAGATGGTGATGTTGATGTTTCAGTAAGTCCAGAAGAATCCATCGTCCGAACGAATTCCCGTTTAGGGTATCCACCCATAGCCAATACCCGAGCGCTAGAAGTCGAGATTCCTAGCATCTTACTGGCTTATGCCAGTAATAAAACGAAATGATAACGAAACGAATTTACTTGTAGGGAACACGGGGAATAAAGACGAAGTTTTGGTTATTAAAGTACGGAAGGCTGTCGAAATATTCAAGAAATACCTCAAATTCCTGTGCATGAGTGCTTTTGTCGTGTGAGTCTAGTGGGTCTTGTCTTTGGTGTCCTCGGTATATCACCTTGGTACAAAGTCTTAGATCCTGAACCTCACAATAATAGAAGCTTCAGAGGCACTTGAGTTTAAGCCAGAAACTGTTGGCTTAATGTGTTTGGATCCTCTGTGACGTGTTTGTGCTTCCCCTCTAGTACTACTTAAAGTTAGGAGGTGATATATCTGATAGCTAACAATGGATAGCATTGGTTCTACTTATGTACAGACTTTCGCGCTCCGAATCTGCTAATATTGCTAATTGGCCTCTGCAGGAAGAGAGAGGAAGTTCGACATCTGCTCCAGGAATCCCTCTCAACGCTCGATGGATACATGAATGAGGTCCATCAAGATGGCAGGGCATTGGATGCTGGCTGCAGGTATGATGGATCCATACCATCCATCCAACAGGTAGTTTTATCTCATGAGATAAATGTACATCATACCTGCAGCAATGCCAGGATCCAATGCATGGGTGCAGGTATGATGGAACCATACCATCCATCCAACAGGTAGTTTTATCTCGTGAGATAAATGTACAGTTCAAAGGGCGTTTTGTGTAAATTCATATAGAGGCTTCAGTTGTCGATGTCACGAATAGTTGTGCTGCTACGAGGCAGAACTCTCTGTAAGACATTTTTATATTAGTCACAGTGGTTCTTCGGAACCAGACATCTTATATATCAAAGACTCAGGTCCCATGGCTTCTGTGCCAAAGCACAAAATGCGTTCTGCTTTGCGTTCGAAAAGCAGAGTACTTTCAGATGGTGGACGAAGAAAGGTCAAGTGGGCGATGGGGGTCATGGAGCTGATGGGGCCTCAAACGTCGCAGATTCTAGCTAGACTCGTCACAGCAGACATTCTCCAGAATCCTAACCCACCCGATGTTGTAATAGCAAGTAAACCTGACACCCTGTCATCACACGGAGTTGAAATATTACACCCCAGAAGTTCATATTGCAAGTCGGAATTTAAGGCCGTGTAACGGGAGATGGTAGGTCGTTCAACCATTGTCCCATGTTCACAGAACTACCGAGGGCAACCAGATCACGCCCAGTAAGGTGCATGCTTCCATAGGGGACATGAAGACCTGTTTTCCTCTCATCTGTTCTGCAACATATCCTGGCCTCAAGCGTCAAGATCTGGTTCCAACACAGGGACAACCGAAGTACACACGCATGGTTTAGCATCCGTAGGTCCTCTACTCTGGAGGGTCAAAGTGAAGCGAGATGTCGAAGCTGCTGGGAGGTAAAATGATTCAAGACGATATGGTGGTTGGACTTCAACTAGTTCTGAGAGATAAAGCAAGCAGCTTGGATCGTTTTCTACTCCTGTGGCCCGACTTCGTGTCTGCCCAGGGAGACAGACTCCAGAAATCACCTTCGTGATGCTCGTCTGAGAGAAACCTTAAACAGCTTCAGTACTTTAAGCTCGCTTCTACAAGATTGATGAAGCAAGTCACACTTTTTAGCACTAGAAACTTGCGGAGATAGCTGCTTTGGGAGTTTTGGCAAGACGGGTTCCAGGAAAATTTGGATTACTACGACAGAAGCCAAAAATGCTGTACCAGGCCCTTCAAACTATCTGCAGTGATACATGTATTGTATGCACTCAAGTCCTCTCCCTCAGGTCGAGCTTGCTTTCACGGTTGCATACTTGAGTTTAGAGTTATTTTTGTGCTACTTTCAAGGGAGTGCAGAGAAAACATATACCTAACAGGTCACCTGCAGCACAAAGGGAGGAACAGGAAAAAGGGGAGGAAACAGCGAGCAAGTAACAGTACATAAATCTACCTACGCAATATTCTGCTTCCACGGTGTCTCCGAAAGCCAAAATGTACTGCCTCCTCTTCTTGAGGACGAACTAACCACCAGAAGCTCCTGTTTACTATTTGTTCTCCTAAGTCGAACTAACAACAAGCATCTTCTTCTCCCTTTGCTTACAGCCAATGAGCTCTGGTTTTACTTTGTATACATGGTAACATGAAGTTGTATGACAAACAGACGTGCTAGTAAATGAAAACCCGTCTTAGGACAGTTTCGTAGAGCAAATGTCATTCCTCACGGACGTGAGAACATTTAAAAAGCCCTTCAAGGACATGAAAAGTAATGCAGGACGGCCAAATTGCCCGTCAATCTGCAAGAGTGGTAGCAGGGCAGCAATGGATTTTCTAAGTGTTTGAATGATAGAACATTCAACGCTACCCTACACCGACTGCTCGTTTCCCTTGAAGATTTCCATCGACACATTCACTTCTAGTGTAACATATCGAAGGCTCACTCACATTCAATTACTTGAAACGAGGCAAGATGTTCCCAGGCCCCGAAATACCCTGGTGATCAAATCGAATCCCCATCGCATTCAGAAGCTACTGTAGATGTATTCATTCGAGCAGAACTGCAGAAGAGAGTGGCTTCATCGGAACTACAAGCTGAAGAAGAATAATGCCTTGAAAACTTCACTTGTAGACGTATCTGTGATTTATTTTCGGTGTGGTCGACGATTTTATTAAACCGTAATGGAAAACAAACGTTGGATTACAAAGGGCGTAAGACTTTGGCGTTGTCCAGTAATCTAAAAAATGGGAACAATGATCTGTGTGGAGTATTGAAGAACTAAAGAAAGCAAATGGATTTTACTTTTTTACGAGGATGGTATCAGAGCCTGATTTGAGTGAAATTTTCTATTCGCGGAGCTCATAATATATTATCGACACGGCTAGATGATGAGGATAGTGACAATGAGAACCAAGTTGCAATGGATGTGAACCTGGACGGAGAAATTCTGGCCCAGTTGAACCAACACGGAATGACACAACCACAGTGGATCTCTACAGATGTCACTACAAGCGTTTCCGTTTCTCACGATGGAGTATCAGTTCCCGCACCTAAAACTCTGTGAGCGATGACCTTTCTGACATAAGTAGTCAGAAAGGTCAGTATTTACAGCATATATGATACGCATGGGATCTCACTTTTCATGAAATTAAAACCAATCTAGTTTCACTATGACAGGTTAGAATTTATTCTATACCGGTTTTTGCATAAATAGGAATAAATACTATCCAATAAATTCTCAAAGATACTTGATACATTCATGTTGAGTTTTGAAAATCATGATAGCGATCAGACTTAGAAATTTGGTGCTTCAAATATCTCACAATTTCAAGACATATATATTTGAATATATAGTAGATGGTTTCTATGGGTAACTAATGAATTCATTTTATTTTAATCCCTCTACACATTCGTGCATTTCTCAGATGTACGTTTGTGGAAACCTTTTTCTCACGAAGTCTTTTTTCTTTTTTTTAATGTTTTCCCTTAACGGTCCATCCTTCCACTTCGCATTCGCTTAGTGTCTCGCAAAAGTACTTAAGTGCGCAAATAAAGAGTTATGGGTGTGATAATTATTGAGGGTCCGATGGATGGGACTTTATGATTAGAACAAGTGCCCTTGTGAATTATCATCATCTTGTGGTGATTGAATTTCAACAAGTATCGATACGCTTGGCCATTATTAGTTTTATCAGCATAGCATTTGTAGTTTATTCTTTTCTAAAGAATTTTCCAGCATTCATTGTTAACTACGACATGTAGAATAGTGAACAAACACTTCAAAAGAGTATAGATATTACACTGAACTACTTCCAAAGAAATGTTTGACATTACTGATAAACTCTAGTATGAACTCTTTCGTTGAGCTCGACTACAATGACTACGATGGAAAGTTTAGAATTTATGTTCTGAGGAGATAGATGTTTCTTTTCGCGTTCAATCCTATAGGGAAACAAAGAAGAGATGATACTAACAAGGAGCTCCGGTCGCAATGGACTTGCGATGCTATGCGTTAAAAATTTATCCGGATCTAATATTTTTCTTTTTTCTTTCCAGGTTTCACAGTGACTCTTTCCTTCCTTAGGTTTTCTTAATCGTTTATTAATGAGAAAATACACTACACTACTAAAATCCCTCTCTTACTTTTCATTTTTCACAATCGACGTATAGCTATGCTAACGCAAAGCAACAATATTCACTTTTTGAGACTCTAGTCTCGGACAAACTGCAATGTTCTCTAGCAGTTGCAATATATAAATAACTAATTTGTCCTGAACTTGCTTGAAATCTCAATGAGCTTGCACCTTTTAGTATATGAATTAGTTTCTGAATGTTAGAGTTCTATGTTGGATGTAAAGCATGTTTTCCTCTATTTTGATAACCATTTTGACTCTTGCAGATCTCTACACGAAACTCATCGTTGATAAGATCATTGAGATGTGCACGTTGATGAGAGAAGAAACAAAAGTTCCATAGTGAATGAAACAAAGACTATCCAAAAACATTAATAGTTTGTAGTGTAATATATGTTTAAAACAGAATAGTATATAATAAAACTTGACGGTCAATAGTATTTGGACAACTCGTGGCATTGTGTCGCATGATTATAATCATCTGTTTCATTTCAAACGAAGCATATGTGCGTTCAATGTTTGAATTAATTTGGATTTATTATAATTTTAGACATCCATATGATATAAAATCGAAAAGATATCCTCTGGAGAGTATAA
Organism: Asterella californica; assembly: GCA_036924285.1. Lineage (NCBI taxonomy): Eukaryota > Viridiplantae > Streptophyta > Marchantiopsida > Marchantiales > Aytoniaceae > Asterella > Asterella californica. The sequence goes on along the minus strand of JAYKYS010000006.1, from coordinate 19,479,670 downwards.
GTGCAAGGGTGCCAAAGCCAACACATTCATTAATCTTTAGATAATATATTAATCTAGTGAATCCAAAAGAACCGTTAGCTTTTTTTAGAGTATCAGGTTACAACTTCGGAGAAGTTTTGATAAGCACACGAAAAACTATAAAAAGGTGTTAATCCATAAGCCTAGCATTGAAAGATATCCTCTCGAGGGTATAAGTGCAAGGGTGCCAAACCCTACACATTCATTAATCTTTAGATAATATATTAATCTAAATATTAATTTATTATCTAACTCTTCTCAGCTAAAGAGTTAGAGGTAATAAATTAACATATTAACTAGCGAGAGATGGAGGAAGAGAATATGCATACTTCTCAAACTGGAAGAAGGTAGGCTTATGGGTTAACACCCTTTTATAGTTGTTCGGGTGTTTATCAGAACTTCCCCGAAGTTGGTAACTTGATACTCTAAAGAAAGCTGACGGTTCTTTTGGATTCATTGATACAATTCCTGTCATTTTGGGTTCACAGTCACAGTTAACACTTACCGAATCCTCTCTTTGGCATAGCCGTTTTGAATTTTTCAATTGTATGATAAAAATACATATATTTCACATATCTAAATTAAATGTATTAATATGACCAAAAGAGACTATAAAGTAGTCTTAGAACGAATCATGCGAGTGAATTTTATTGCCATTTTTATCGCTTCTCTTGTTTTTCATTTCTGACAAAAGTGCACTTTGGATGCAATATCACCTCTTCCAAGTTCAGAAGAGGAAGAATATGCATGTCTTTTAATTTATGTCCTATCTTTCCTCTTGGAAATGTTAGGACAGAAATTAAAGTTTTTAAAGTTAGGACATTGATTTCATACTCTGGATGGAAGGCTTTTATGGTAACATGAGATGCAAGTACACTCTCATAGCTTTATCATTAAACATCCAAATGAGATAAATGGAATGACCGTGGAAAGCTAACAACAAGCTCTACACTTGGTGCAATGAAAGTGGAGATACTAAAGCTATGTAAAAAGTTCATTTTTAGTTCTACGAATATCTTTAGAGCGATAATGCATAACACTGAATTTGGATTTTCGGATAAGAGTTGGTCCACGACACGACACCGTTCAATTTTATATCTTCATTGTCATTCTTTGAAGTGAAAATGCATGTTTACCATCTACAACATCGTGATACTTATCTAAGATATAATCTTTCACGTTTAATAAATTTTTCCACGACACGACACCGTTCAATTTTATATCTTTATTGTCATTCTTTGGAGTGAAAATGCACATTTATCATCTACAACATCATGATACTTATCTAACATATAATCTTTCACGTTTAACAAATTTTAATTCATATTTTCATCATACTATGTCTTACCTCTTTCAATAACACTTCATATAACATACAATTTAACAAGTTCACTCTAAGTCCTTCACTGTGCATTCTCCCAACCACTCTTCATATTCTAGGAGAAGCAACTCCTCTTTCATCTCGAACAAAGACTCCACTGAGAATAGCTTGCTGATCATGTTCAGATCAATTGTCTTCCTTTGAGTATAATGTTCCTAAGCTGCATGAATTCTGATCTTCTTCTAACCATAGTGGAGCATGTCTTTGCGCTTCGACAATTGTATATGTGCTTTCAGCAACAACTCACATGTTTTCTTGCGTAAGTGACCAACAGCAGTAGGTAAAGAGATAGCATGAGCTTCTAGTCCATTTCTAAGCTTCTGAGCACTATGAACAATACACTTGAATGATCTTTGTAATACAACATCACATGGTTGTAGTTTCAAAGTGCAACTGGTAGGAACGGACAACAAACATACATCCAGATACTCTATCTTCAACCAAGTCATGAAACTTTTTGCTTGTGAATATAATAGCAATCAAGCAAGAGAATGCATTTCTGCTTCATACAGTCCAAATCTTTCTGAGCACACACAAAGAGTGCATAGGCAATATGATGTTGTGACTGTATTGCTTCATGGTCGTGATAGTGGACCGGTGAGTTTTTGAAAAGGTTAGATGCCATCCAAGGTGACTCAACATGCTAGAATGCTCACCATTGGAAAGAACAACACTAGTTTTATCTTCGAATATCACTTGATCAAGAAAGAAGTCACCAGCAGCTCAACAGTAAAGAGATATGTACCTTGTCTCCACGTCTTGCAACAAGTACATCTCTCCATTCAAAGTGTAAGTTTTCTCATTATCCAACATGCATTAGCTGGAGACCAGTTGTATATGCGTTCACTACAAACTCATGCCGTATGTTGTAGGTCATAACCAAGTAGGTTATCCGAACCACCATAGTGTCTCTCAACTCTATCCAGTTCAATGAAAGTTTACTAGCTTCCGAAGTTGACTTCTTAAAAGATCACTTCAGCCTTCTCTTCTCCCACATCCGCACATAACTCCTTGAAACTACATGCAAACCTTCATTCTCCTTCAAAACCTCAGGAGCATGCACGCCCAAAAATACTATCAACTGAAATTGAATAAGAAGAGAGTTCAAAGCCGCATTTCCTTCGCTCAAGAAACATAAACGATCAATGATCAATGAACTTCTACTCCAAGTCAGGCTTAGAAACTCACAAACTTTCTCCGTTTTGTCCCAAGAACACCACACTCCTTAGCTGACTATTATCTTCAGCCATTGAATCTTGCTAGAGCCAAGATGAATCTTGTTGTTCCTGGACTTTTTGACATTTCACACTCTAGAGGAGAATATCACCACATCTGAAGAAGAAACTTTTGATGAGTTGACTACCTCTATAGAGTTATCTAGCAATCACACTGTATAGTACTAATGGACTCATTAGCAAAGTTCGGTCTTCAGAAAATCTCTCGTGACGATTACTTGCAAGCATGTTCTCAGGCTTTGTTATACATATCCAGACCGCAACCTTCTCTTCAGAAATTGAAAATTCGTCCACATCAGTTGACTGGCAAAGAGCTTCTAGTTTTTAACGGACAACAACACCAGAAGCTTAACCACTCTTGATAGTTTCGATCCTCCACACAAAATGAACAATAGCAAGGTACTACAAACGAAGTAACTGTTTCTAGAAGCAAACAGAATTCCATAGCATTTCAGAAAACGAGATAGAAGCCATGAAATTGATAACAGACATATATGCACAACAAAAGATTCAATATAGACATCAGTCGTGGTTTGAAGCTTACTGGTCAGGCGGAGCAAGACCTCGCACCCTGTAGATCCATCTCCCCTCCACTCCCAAAGATTAACTTCAGTTCCATGCTCGAGCCAAGTGCAAACCGTCAACTCTTCATTACATCTTCTCTCGCATTGAAGCATTTACTCATTCATCCACTCAAATTCAAGTTGAAGCAGCTAGTTTGCTCTAAGTCTCTCTTCCAGAAAGCTCTACACAGAACCAAGTTATTCCTACGATAGCCTCGAGATCAAGTCGGCAAATTCACTCTTTCCATACATCAAGAAATCGTCCGAAGAGTCTTTTTCATAGCATTAACAAGAACCCACAACTATTCAACCTCAAGATGATGCCTGTAGCTGCGCAAACTCTTAACCTAGTCTGACAACAGCCGTGATAACATTGAAGAATCGGTGTGTGAACTCTAAACCTGACCTGACAACAGCCACGAATGCTTTCAAGAATTGACAAAATTGATTTTCAAGTCGTCAGTGTTAGCTGTGTGAAATTTCAATATGTATTGATGTACATAGCGCAATCACAGCAAAAGAAGCCTCGCATGTACTGCTAAGTAGAAACTCGATTCAAGTGAATTCAAAAAAAGTCCAAAATTCATGCGCAATTGTCTTAAACCTTAACAGATAACATCGTGCGGTTATCCGAGATACTCTTTTATGCACTGTGTCGTCAGAAAGTATAGTTGGTTCGTACAATTACGGATGCAGTTTGTGCATATTAAAGAGAGAGCATTTCTTACAATTTTTCTATGAATTGGTAGTTGAACCTACCGAGGTGACGCACAAAAGGTCGATTAACTCCATGGGATTGTATGCATTCACGCTACTTGTGATTCCATGATGCTACAATGTAGGTTTTGTCTACATTTTATATGTTTCTTGCTTTATTACATCTATTGTACATGTTTCCTTCTCTTTGAGACATATTGACATGAAAGGATCTAAGCCTTGGACCAATTGTCAAAGAAGCAGTTTTGACTCCTTGACATTTTGGCTTGATAGAAATGGTAAGTTACTTGTTCATCTTGTTGAATCTTTCTATTTTTTTATCTATGTCCATTTCGTAGTGAAAGATCGTGATCCAATAGAGATGTTGTAGTGACATGATTATGACAAAAAGAAGAAGAAATGTTTCTTTCCTTCTTTTTGTCAAAGGAGAAGTAAAGTTTTATCTCATGAGGTGGAATTCCTACTTAATTAAAGTTACATGGTGAGTTCATGATTACGAGATCAGGAGGTGGTGAATTCTAAGTTTAGAGAGTAGTGGTTGGTCATGCAACAAGGTGTACAACCACGATAGTATGAGGAAGGAGTTGGGAATTTGCAAGGAGATATAAGCGTTGACATGTTGGTTACCTAGGGCCACCAGCCGTCAGAGGTTCTATCAAATTAAAGAGATCAGCGAAGTATAGTATATATTACAAAGGCACCGTCAGTTCCACCTCGTTATCTCTCTCGAGTTTTCTTATTACAGTGCAAACTGACGTGAGGTCTGAATTTCAATGGATAGAGTGTGACCTCGGATAATTTTCAGTTTCTGAAATTCATCGAGAGTAGAGTATAGAGCGATGATAGCTTCAGGAAATTGAGGCAAGAAGGATGTGTGTACTAGGAGGATTCTGCAGCTAGAGATCTATGCTGGATTGGAGGTCAAATTATCTAGACGTGGAATTCTGAAGTTCTTTTCTATGTGTTGGAATCTGTCAGTGAATCCTTAGTGCGCGAGGTCAATAAGCAGCAAGCAGTTTGTAAATCGAAGACTCGTCCCTTCAAGAGATGATTGATTCTGAGACTTTGGCGAAGAGATGATTGCAATTGGAGGGCAGTTTATCGATTGCTTGAAGTACATGTGAGGGTTTATGACGATACTCTTTTGTCAAAAGAGTCATTGAAGAGGAGTGGAGCGTTGACACATGTGAGGAAGGTTAAGAATGGGTATTCGACTTCATGTGTTATTGAAGAGTTCTTGTTTCAGGAATTTTGTCGTTTGTACTTGAGGACTTTTTGAACCAACCGTGCTTGTTATCTGATGGCTCGTGAAGTGCATTGGTGCTGGTACACTTGGAGGTTGATTGTTATGGAAGGAATGTTGAGTGTGGACTAGGCTGTCTTGGTAGAATTTTGGATCGAACATTGTATACAGCTACATGATTCGTTACATGAATCTCTGAATTATCTTGGAGCATTTCTAGTTCATTTGTATCAGTTTGTGGGTGATTTGTCTACTGTTGAACATTACATGTACTTGTATGAAGGTCCTACTCAGCAGACTGAGGTTCAAACGTTATAAGCCGGAGGATCTGAAGGAAAAGTTGGAGGAAGTAGCTAGAGGTTTGAGATCGATTCTATGACTAAGACAACCCAGGAAGATTATGAGGAGGAAAAAGAAGAGAGTGAAGGAGGGAATGAGGATTCATCTTCGAATGAGGAAGAGCGAGCTGAAGTCCCTACCTCGTCGAGTGTTGTTATGGAGATAGAGGAACCGAATTTAGAGTTAGAACTAGGAGGTAGAACAAGACCAAGAGAAGAGGTATCGAGCGAGAGGGATGTAGATCTAGGTTGGAGGTACCTCCAATTGAAATTTTGACTAAGAATGGAGAGCTTAGAGAGATAGTAGCAATAGAGGTACCGGACAAGGAGGTACTAGTCAATTTAAGAAAGTTATTGATAAAATGAGATTAAATTGCGAGAGAGTACGTGGGTCCGGTTTTGAGTTTCTCGGAATCAAATCCGAAGTTTGCAAACTGTATTGTCCCTCGGAGTTAGCAGATATGATGATCAATATAGTGGAGGATTTGGAGCAATTTCAAGACGTGGAAGTGGAGTTAAAGGAGTTACAAGTCAAGTCTACTCGTGTAAAGGTACTTCAACATTGCATGAAGGAGTGAGAAGCCTTTGCTTGTAAATTTGGAGATAATTTTGTAATTTTGAGTTTTTGAGTTTTTGAGTTTTTGAGTGCAAAGTTATTGCGGGCTGAGCATGTAGAAGTAGAAGCGGAGTATCAAAGAATAAGAAAGCGACTACTGGAGGTCACTGATCAGTTGTTAGAAAAAGAGAAGTCGAACATCGTTATGAGAGGTCAAGTACTAGAGCTAGAAACGAAGATTGTAATGTTGGAGCAAGAAGTCGAGGTGTGAAAGTCACATCATAAAGCAGTTGAAAGGAAGAAGGGCTTAAGGTGCCAGCAGTTACAAATTGTATTGGTGCGATCACATGATCAAATGATGGAGTATATTCAGCAGTGCAACGTGATAATTGCTGAGAAGTTTCAAGGACGTGCTACGCTAGTCTTTGAGGAGTTACAATCTTCAGATGCCGACGAAGTATAGTTTATGTTGGTAGCACCTTCGGTGTTAGGAAAGCAGATCGTGATCATGTGGCCGATGTCTTTGCTGCACAGCTTAAATAGGAGTACAGTTGTACTTACTTGCAGTCTATGAGGGGAGGTTGAACTTCTGGATTGAGAAGGAAGTTCAATCTTTGCTTATAGCTGTGAGTGAGAACTCACTTTGTGAAATGTCTTCAGGAGTAGTCTGATTTGCATTCTGCAAGAAGGGCTTACTTTATGAAGTATTTGTGAGTGTAGTACTTGTTTGTGAGTTGAAGTTGAGGTTCAATCTTCTAGATTGGGAAGGAGGACCAATCTTCGGAGATTTTCTCTGTAATTCTAGTTTGCGGAGATGGCTGGAGGTTTGTTAATTTATATTTCAGTGGTTAAGAATTAACGAACTAGTTTGTGACTTCAAAGTTTATTAATCTGAGCCTTGAGATCTGAATGATGATGGTTATTCCGTTCTTACTATGTTTGAAGAGCAAGAGTAGCGTTAAGAACTGTTATTGTCTGTTGAAGTCAATATTGAGTGAATTTTCTATTCAGTGGATAGCGGTATTTGGACCAGGTGCGAGGAAATCACTTGTCAGTGCGGATTACTTCTTGTGGAAGTTTGGACGACTGTTCACTCAATACGGTATTCTCATCACGGGGAGTGATTATGAGAGGTGTTCAGTTTGGTAAAATTGATATGATAAAGTAGTCTTTGAGATGATTGTATGACATGGAAAAAATATTTTGAATCGGCTTCTGACTTAACATCAGTTCAATGGACATGTACCCAGTAGTATGCAATGAGTCGTCTTGTCAGCTCACAAAGCAAAAGAGAGCAACCTAAGTCACTCTCTATGTCTATCATCATATGCTACACCAAAGTTTGAACAATCGATGGGTGCTCACGCTCGCTCTTATCAATCTCTTTTGGATTTATGGTAATAGTGAGTTTGATTTTCACTCCGTATTGAGCAAAGAACTCCTTCACTTCTGTACCACCTAACTCTCCTCTATATACACTGAATTTTTCGATAGATCCATATCTACAGAAAATGTTCTCAAGAACAAACTTACATATATCTTCTGTGCTCTTTGTCCTTAGAGCTCGTCCTTCTACAAAGTTAGAGAGGTTTCCACGAGCCAACACCAAGTATCTCATGTCTCATAACCTCAAGGGCATCACCACCAAATCAAGAACCCATTGGAAGTGAATACTAAGCAGATAAGTAGACACCAGACCATCTCTATAAGCAACTTCGAATAAAATTGATAATGCAAGCATGAGCTCACAAAGTTCATCACATCCTGATACAAACTTTTCCACCGAGACTAGTCAGTTACCTAAATCTAGTCCCAGCATATCTTATCTTCTCATAGACCCTGGAAAATACGTACCTTGGAACAGCAAAAGAATAAAACTAGATCTGAAGACGAAAATTTACAACGGTCTTCAAAGAAATTCACGTTCGATGATAATTTCACAAAAAACGACAAAACAAATCAATCTTTATTTAGATTCTAAGACTTCCCGAAAATGGATAGTTTTCTGAAAACTTATTCTTCGATTGAATGTCTCTTGCAAGCTTTTATGAGAAGTTGGATTCCTGCACTTTTCATTCATTTGGGAACGAGTCAAAAACAAGGAAAAGTTATCGTCCAGTCACTCTAACATGTCCAGTAGTGAGTGACTCACATGGATGAGACAGACTCACCGTAAACATTTGCGTTCTTTCTTTCCCATTTCTTCTCTCCTCCTTCCTCCTATTCCTCCTAGAGGTTGGAGTGTTCTTGGCCGTGTCTTCAGTCGGCTCCTTCTCTCTCTAACTTCCTTCCACCACTAAAACATCATCACGATATTACGGACTGTGTGTTCCTGGCCAGTCACCGCCACTGCTCGAGACCGTGAGGATGCATGAAGTCAAGACGTGCAAGATATGTATATATATTAAGATTCGTGAGATGGATAAGTTCCGACTGCGGTGGCCTTCAGTTGGGACGTAGTCTAGAGGGAAGGTTATTGACTATATGATCCCAAGTGGAGGTTTTGATCGACTTCCAATCAACAACCAGAAATCTAAACAAATCGAAACAAGACGAAAATGAGATCTTGTAGAAATGAACTTTGCAAAGTACAGAGGAAGTACAGACCTCGTCATACCTTTAATCACCTACGTCAGTCTCCAGCCAGTCATAGCATACTTTCATAATGCTTCCGAACCCACATCTTTGAATCAACAAAAGCAGTAGTAAAAGCTCAGCTATGTATTTCAGAGTTCGAGGAGTCGAGTATTCAAGGGCTCTATAGAGGTGAGAAAGTCCAAAATATTTAGCTTTGAGTATTCTGTAATCCTCATCTTATTAAGGGGTCATGATTGGTAAACTGCCAGCAGAAGTAAGCAATAATCTTGGAGACAACTGTGATAAGCCAATCCAGAATCTATATAAATATAGATGTAAGAAAGGTTTAAGTTCAGACCAGGTCCTTCTTTTGGTCCACGGGAGGAGTCGAACTTCAGAGAGAGTCTTACCTTCCTAATTTAGCCCCCTCCCAGTTTATAGCACTCTGCTCAATGTTCTATGAATGTATGCGTTATCTAGTAAGTTGAAAGGGGAGTAAACTAAAATGCTATTATAAGATCATCTACCGTGACCCGACTGAAGAGAAAAGATGAGAATTTTATTTGCAGATTTCTGAAGAGGCAAGAACTTTTTTGTTTTAAGTTCTTACTCTTTAAAAGGTTGTTTAGGCTCATCTCATTAATCCACTGATGTCTGTGCATTATTTCAGGTTAGTGCGCGATTTCCCTTAAGCTGTGGGGATTATGGGAATGAAAGACTTGAGTAAATGAAGTAACAACGCACTTTTGACTGGGTGCTTTTACACACTTCTTGTCAGCCAAATGTTCGTTAGTTCTTAGACGGTATAGTGAGAATGAAATAAAAGTCAACTATAACAACAATTTACAGTTGAAAACTGTTGCCATTGATGCTATCATCATGTGCTGTGCAGATCATCATCTGCTGCTGCTGCTGCTGCTGCTGCCGCCATGTGAGAAGAATAGAAAAATGAAGAGATATTCACAACGATCCGAGACAAGTCGGTTTAGGTCCTACCTCACCGACTGTAGAAACTTTAGCTCCTTGCGCTTCCTTGTTCCGCAAGATTTGACTTCTACTTCTTAGAGCCAGGAGCTCTTTCTCAATCAGGCGAGGCGCCCATCAGATTCCCCATGTATGTTGAGGCGGATACGACATTTTTCTGCCTCTGGCCCGTCTCTATTTTCGTCTTGATAAGACACAAATCCTTTCCACGTTGACGCAAGATGGTCCTTCGCTTGCCACTTGCTTGACGTGCTCGTGAAGGATGGGATCGAATGGGATCAACTTGTCCTCTTGATGACGGCGGAAAGATAGGTCAACCGCTGAGGTATTGATGCATTCTACTCTAGAAGACTTCATGTCACCGTAATTCTTCCCTCCCTCTATGGCTACTACTGTATTATCAGCTTCACTCGGTGTGTTTGTCATGTCCAGGACAGGCCAGAGAAGGAACAAGAAGAGCTACGAGTTTCGACGGTCCTTCACCTGTTCAACGAGAGGCGTAGCAGTTTGTGGTAAAAGGGATCTCCAAACAAGCATGAGGGTATCAACTTCCAGTTCTCGGAGCAGCAGAGATTGGCAACAATTGAAACCGTCGTTGGTTGGGCACTAAGGTTCGTCCTCTGTTAACCACAACCGCGTTTTGGAATACCTTGAGATCAGTTACCTCATCCACGAAAGGGCAAAACTATGAAACGGAGTCAATGCATGGAGCATTTTTCCGTATTAACTGCTGCAAAATTCAGTACGCTACAACGATTTACAGGCATGGTTCTCTCCTTTGTAGAAGTGCAACCTAAATTTTGATTTGCCCAAAAGTGAAGAGATCATGAACTCGAAGAGAGCTATAAGTGTTTGCGATGTGTACTGAAAGAACATGTAAGCCAATATATGTCTCTTATACTTCGGATCCTATATCTTACTATACAGGATCCAGTCGTTACTTTGATTCTTGAAACGTATGAAACAAGACTGAATCTGGGGAAGTGTAAGTTTACAACTTTGATGAAAACCCCATCGTCACCAAGAACCAAAACTCCTAGGGAACAATGTTATGTACCATGAATTGCACTTATTTGCACTACGCTAAAAGGTTTCAACAGGTTCTGAAAAGTTTAAGTGGATCGAAAGTAGCAGGCACAGAACAGAGATAAAAGGAAAATGACTGTGACTATGCGCACCGTTCCCGCCGGATCTCTTGGTAAGGGTCAAATCTACAGAACGGCAGGTAATTCTCAGGTCACATACTCACAGCACGGGCTTCCGGATCCACGATGTACACCGTGCAGGTTGGATAAACAGTTTAACGTGATTTACCACCTGAAGCACTCAGATGAAAATGGGATTGCAGTGAGCTATGGCTGATGTTATCATGAGATTACACAGAGAAAGATTCTCCGTGAATGAATCACAACTGGGGTCGGACCGTCCCGATTTTATCAAAACGAGAGGACAGCACTAGCACAAATTACTCCAAGGGACTCGAATGTCAGAAACACGAAAAGGCGGAGCAACGCAAAGGGGCATATGAATTTGGCTTCGGACGACGTCCATGAACACCTGACAAGTGTTGGGCCCAGATCCATCACCTGCTCTGTTGAGGAAGCATGCCGCGGATCCTTACCTACGCTGTCTGCTCTTGAGCAGGGCACTGACACTGATGTTAGTTGGAGGACCACATGGAGGCCCCTGCAGCGTGAGAAATAAAACACCATGAGTTACCGTCCCTTAGGTGTATGGTATCTGCGTCTGGCCAGTAAGTACTGCGCGTCATTGCTTCTCATACCTCACTGACAACAGAGTCCCGTGTCTGCCAGAGTTCGAGCTCGACGGAACTTCAGCGGCCAGTTAGGTTCATGCAGGGAAACTCAGAAAGTGATGAATCTGATGATGTAGTACTCCTGGGGATCTGGCCACGTGAGGAGAAGAAAGAAGTAATGCCGAGACTGAAGACAACGGAGTATGGGAGGTCAACCAGAAGAGACAAACACAAACAAAGCACAAGCACCGTGAGGAGAGCAGGAGGACAAGGCAGAGGCCGGAGGTAAGATATCCTTTTACAAAATATTTGATTCATATGGGTTTGGATATTACAAGAGTGGAGCAAACGTCCACGGTTTCTATAAAGAGCACTCCCCGCGCCGTATAGAGAGATCCATGTAAAAATTTCTGACTGTACTGATAGCTCACTAAAACTATCCATAATACCGGGCCATATTCATTTGACCCAGTCTCTTTTTGACATGATTAATTATAACAATGGTTTACACCCATCTGACCTTTATGTACAAAATTTTGTCAACTATCTACGGCTGCCTTCCTACAGTAATTGTATCTTCTACGTTACTACTTGGGAAGTTAAATCAAAGCGACCCAGCAGGAGCCAAATGAGAATGTAACTACAATATGGACAGACTCTTGCTCTGTGGGTAATTATAAAGCTCGCGCCTCTCCCTCGATCACTAGTGGATATGGTATAAGTAAGCCATGCCACCTCGACAGCAGTTAAAACCCTTGAGTCAAGCCAGAGCAGACTTAACGCTCACTCTCACCTCTCTCTCGCTCGGGTGGACATTTGCGTGCAACCTAGGGCTTGATGCTACAGAAACTGATCGAACTAAAGTCCTACAAACTCGGTAAGTCAATCCAGCTGAGAGCTTGCCACAAGATCCTCGACATAATCATTCAACACTTGGTCATACAGTTTCTTGAGTCGCTCCAATGCTCGGTCCTTCTCCTTTTCAGAGGCATTGTCCAGTTGAAAATGGCCTGCAATGAAGCGTTGGAAGCCCTCTTCTGCCTCGAACTGCCACTCCAAACAACCATGACCACCAATCCCAGCAGTCTTAGTTAACCCTTACCTAAGGTTTTATCTGTATAGTGTTGTATAGTGAGTGTTTCATATCCCTACTCAGATCCTCATGACCGGTTCTTACTTACATCTAAATTCTGCGACTTCTCGTGATCTCCACAAGGTGCTGGGAGGTTCAACAATGCTCAAAAAATTTGAACATTCGTAACGTTTACCAAACGGGCTGTCCCTCCGCAACCCCACTTCCTGCAAGGCCTGGTTTCAAGGACCAGGCCGAGGACTCGAGACCCAAGATGTTTGAAGCTGGGATCAAGAGATGGCAGAGTCCGGACGAGCCTCTTAACAACAAAGCTCAGCCTCAGACTAGGTGATACTATGCATGCACTGCAGTGTGATCAATACACTAGTTTCAGACTGCAGCATAGAGCTTTGAAGTCCACAAGTGAAACGTAGAAGATTCATACAGGAGACCATGAAACCCCGCTGGGGAGTCGGACTCACTCCTCAAGATGCGACTTGGGAAAGAAGGTATTCCGGCCTATAAAGGTAACTATAATGCGGCGTGGAAGTCGACTAAAAATGGCATTTCCAGACATGCTCAATATTCTCATCTCAGAATTAGACCGTACATGATGTCATAGGAAGACAATGTGAGGCAGGCAGGGCGGATAGCAGATTCAAAGGGAAACAGATGAACGGACTGTGACAAAACGACATGGCATTCAACGCAACCCATAAAAACCTTTGCTTTCCTCAGATAGTAAAGAATGTTATCGACATGCAACAGAGTTACATTACTACCGCCTGCAAAGTTCTCAACATCTGAACCTCCCTCATTATTATTAACTTGAATCTGGCAGAGTCTGCATCCAGTTAATGGTATTTTAAACAGAACTCGTACTCCGTAACGGAACAAGTCGAGTACTTTCGTCCACCAACTAGCTTGGGCATAAAGTAACCACAAATGTAGTTGGTCATACCAGGACCTTGTCCCGCCAGGGACTTGACTGCTAACTAAAGATAAATGATCAAATGATTTCCAAGAATCCTCGAATTTTGCAAATTGACTCGAGCAGTGGCAAACAAGTACCTGTGCACGTCCACCGGCATCATAGCACGCCTTGGCGAGACCACTGAGGTCTACTTTGTGACCCACGACCTGCGGCTTCCCAGTGGGAACAGATTTCCCCTTAGCTCGGAGGTAATCATAGACAGCCCGGACCGCAAACCGCTGGTCCTCCACAAGCGGTGCTCCTGTCACTTCAGAGAAGTTCCGGCAGATTATTGTGTGTGTGGCAAAACTTCTACACGTGTGACAAAATCAACGAAGAACAAAATGGAAATTATGGAACACACTGTCAACCATCCGGAGCTTGAGAACCCACATCTAATAAATGCTTCGTTACATAGTTGCTTGTGATCCCTTCTAGCACTAATCTACGAGAAACTCACCACCGAGGGACTACCGATCACTGACGGATGGAGAAGCACGAGTTTCTATTTCAGTCTGAGAGTCCCATAGAACATAGACTGTTGAAACATAACAAGTACCTAGCTGACGTAATCACCTACAGACTGACATCATCCTTTGGCACATTAAACGATGGGTCATGCCTAGGAAGGACTAAAGGCAGACTTACTTACAAGCATGTATTTGGTGATGCGCATGACCCGCCTCCACCAGACCCAACTCCCCATCCTGGGCAGCAGTCCAACCAGGCTCGTACGCTTCTAAAAATGCTTGCTTGGCCTTGTTAGGCAAGTCATGTGGATGAACAAAGGGCACACCTGCTGGCCAGCCCATCTGTTGCCTCATTACAGCACAAGGGCTGTCGATGGAATTGAGGTGCTGCTCCTCGCAGTCTTTGAAGTTACAAAAGCGGATCTTCAGTCCTTTGCTATCAGCAATCTCCTGAACTCTGTCTTTAAGTACCCGCTGAGCTTCAAGACGTAACCTCTTTGATGGAGCCAATGGCTTACCTCGCGAAACCTGCTTCCTCCTTTTCGAGCCTGGTTTCAGTGCAGTCACTGCATTGAATAGTGTGGCTGCCAAGTCAGTTAGATTAGCAAACGCTTTATTCCGAATGTCTTAACTTACAGTAGGCAAACTTACCGCATAATCGAAAACCGACCTGCGCCTGTGTTACTGAATTTGACTAATGGCGTATTTCGCCAAATCCACTCTGTACTGATTAATACTGGTTCCTTTGTCAAACACACGAATGTACTATGTTTTGCGCTTGCGCGCCAGTGCTTACCGTCAGGTTGTGCCGGAAACGGAAAACTGGGTAGTCCTGGACGAGTCACAAGCTGGTCCATAGGATGTGAGCGTTGCATGAAGTCATGGACAGCCACCGGTTGCTGGAAAGGTCCGGCTACTGCATGACCAGCTTGTGTCATGGCCGAGCAATGGAAAATTGCCGTGGCTCGAGGCATGAGATTGAATGCTACAGAACACCTCCCGTACATGTGGCCGTGTGAGGCACTAATTTCTGTGCGGTGCAGAGCAGGACTAAGATAGCCCGCAGTAGCCTGATACAGTGAGAGTCCAGAGTACAACACCATGTCCGCAGGACCCAAGTCCCCGTCAGCCAAAATCCACCTGCCGTTGATATCCCTTATATGCATACCAGGTTTGTCCGATTTCATGAGGGTCAGAAAACCCTTCTCTGCATGTGGATCATGATCGTCAAATAGAGGCATGTGAGGGTGGTCTGGAAGTGCTACCGTTCCTGAGTGATGCAGACCGGGCCTCCCGTAGCAGCACGCAGACAGTACAGACGTGGAAACCTCGTTATTCTTTAAAGGTACATTGTCGAGCAAATCCGTGAAAGAAAAACTTCTCAATTCCAGGGAGCTACCAATGGCGTCCAGGATTGCGCGGGTAGCCTTGCCCAGGGCGGAAAACAATTCCGGTAAACCTGCGGGAGGGAGCTCGGTCCCATTGTTCGCCTCTAGGGAGGGTCTTCCAGGGCGATAATCGTACAACTCCCTCATATGGTGAGGTTCGAAGTAGTAACCCACAGTTCTGTTCCAATCTTGCGGGTCATCAGTATGCACGGAATCCGGGCCTGGAGGCGGTCGCTGATGGAAGAACATGCGCACAGAATCCAGCACACACCTGAGGAGGATTTCGTCACCGGGTTGTAACTGAATTATCACCACATTGAATCTAGTGAGGGACTGGGAGAGGGCAATCACTGCTTGCTTGTAATTCTCGGAGGCAAGCCCGTCTGTGGCGAGAAGATCCACCAGTCGAACACGCCCCGGTGTTGGTATACCCGCCTGCGACATAGCGCCCATACAAAAGAATTTCTCCCGGCGGTAACTTATTCAAATAATTCCTTGCGTAGCTTCTCACGGTCTTTCTGCTGCTGCTACCCTTCTTGAATTCGCGGTCTACCCCTACTGTGTTGCGAGCTCTGTCCGCGCGGAGTCATCTACCTTCTCTATTAAGATGTAATATCTTGCCCACTTCCTCACCTACCTAAGCACGAGCTTCTTATCCCGTCTCTCTGGTCGCAGAAGCTCTTCTGGATCGTAATCGGGCTGAAACTGGAAACTCTCGTCCATTATTTTCCTGCACAACCAGTATCCGTTTAACACCTTGTTCCCTTCTCTCCGCTCTCCAATTTCTAAACGACATGTCCTCTTCTCCGACAAACAACAGAGCTCTTCAGTTCCCATATTAATTCGAGCTTTCCCTCTAACTATGGCGCTACCGAGTCAGCAGTATGATTTCTCACCCAACCCTCTCCACAGTCTATGAGCTCCCAAAGAGCCTCACTAACCCATTCATATCACAAGTCTGTCGCTGACAGCGAAACGGGGAACAAGGACAGAGTTCCGACTTCCAACTCCTAAAATCGGCCTGGAGGAGTAGGAGGAAGACTGACAACGTGCAAGTTCAGGGGAGGTATGCAAGAAGGTGACCAAATACAAGTGCGCACATAATCTCTCGGGGGAGCAATTCTTCTTACTGGCAAATTTATGCTTCGGAGATGCTAACGAGGTCCTCAGAAGTAAACGGAATCGCAACCCCTTTCTCTTTCCAATACCAGTATCGATTCAGCAGCAAGGTGCAATTCTCGCTTCTCTAAACCCTATCCCTAACAACTTAAAAAGGTCACATGGGTCACATCATGTTGACCCCGTACGTTGTAGTTTGCTCTCGCTCTCGCGCGTTCGGATTAGACCTCTTCCTAAAATTTCCTCGACAGGAGTAGCATAGAGAGGTCCAATTCACAGCGGGCACTTGCGCAAAACATCTCTCCTAGGCCCCCTCCCCTCCCTTCCTTAACTCGGATAATCTTAGACTTGCTTGCGGTCCAAATTCCCTTCTCTGCTGTCTTCTTATCTCAAGTGCACTGGACACGGAAAAAAAAGATATAAATCCTTCTCTCCACCTTCGCCCAATCTCCTTCGGTCAGGCACGAGCCTTCACAAATGAATAGGTCGAACCTGAGACTCTTACGCAACCGATCCTCGCATGGGCCTAAAAAGTGCCCAGGAGTGACCGACTGACTGGACCTACAACGCTTCCAGCTGAAAGCGATCCTTCCTCCACATTCCCACTCTCCAACGCACCCGCATGCGCCCAATTTATTAGGGCTAGAAAGGGAAACTAATCACAACAGCGATGACGCACCAACCCTCTCGCTCAGTTCAATCTCGTCAATCCTTACTTGCGCATACACTTTCTCTCTCTATCCCACCACCAACAACTAGAAGAGAGGGGGCGCTCGCTGATATCATGGGCGGCAGAAAAGGAAGTAGGACAGGAGAGACAGTGAGGGGTAGATAAAAACACAGCCGCCGCTCCTCCGTCCCCCGCGAGCGATATCTTCTCCGAGAACAAAAAGAAACCCTTCTCACGACAGGCTAAATTTGAAGGCCCGCAACCTACTCCTCACCTCTCTCTCTCTCTCTCTCTCTCTCCTCAAAGAGTGCCTGGCAACACTCACCTCACCACAACAACTCCTTCCTCCCCCTGCCTGCTTTCTCACTCGTCACTACGGTAGTCGCTCTCTTCCTTCCTTTCCGTTTCGTTCCTTCCTTCTTTCGGGCTCCGCTCTCAAACATTTAGTCCTCTGCCATCATTCCCCGGGCAGCAACACCAGGCAGCCGAGCGAAAACAAAGCACTCGGTGACCATTTGTCATCTTCCGTGACCTCTCCCCTTCTTCCATCTCCGGCTCACCAAGCACCCGCTAGCACCTCCGCCTGATACTGCAGGCAGCAGCACCCTTCTCTGTCTCTGTGTCTTCTTCATCAAATCTCCAAACAAACCTCCCTGTCTGTGTCTTTCACTTTCACAATCTCTTTCAGTACGGATGAAGCGAGAGAAGGAAGAGTGCGCTGTGCTACTATCCTCTTCTTCCCCACTCATTCCTCCCTTGCTCAATTCCCTCGCGGATCTCTCGTCCTTCCTTACTTCTCCTCTTCCGTCGCGTGAACAACAAGAACAACAAGCTGATCAGGCGGTGAGGAAGCGGAGCGAGCCATCAAGCCCAGCCCAGCCCGCAAGACAACAAGGGAACGAACGAACCGAGGCAGAGGAGAGGGACCGCTGGTCAAAAGCGGATCCGGCGCCGATCATTCTCCATCGCCCACCAATTGCTCGGTCAACTTCACCGGCTCTATCACGTCGTCCCTTTCAGATTTCCCTTTCGGCTCCTGTCACCTCTCTCGACCGCTCCATTCCCCATCCGACGCCAACCTGTCCGACATTCGCACAGACGCTCGTTACTATTCCGTCACATGCTCTTCCACTGACTGTGACCGCCTTCCGGGAGTATGCCAAGGCACGAACACGGTCAGCCGCGCCACCACCCCACTTCACTGCCCCGCCTTGCCCTGCCCTGCCCTGCCACTGTCTCTCGTGAAATTCGCTCCACCGGCTGTTTCGGTTGCGCTGCCGGCTTTTAGCAGCGGGGCATTGTCATACCACCCGTTGTTCCTGGTCATGTTGCCGCATCGCCGGTCTGGTCGTCCTTTGCTGCCATAGGCCATAAACTGTTGGATGCAGTGTATACGAGTACCATTGCCGTAAGCTAATAGAATAGAATGGAACCAACAGTATGCCTTCTTCGTCTCAATATTGGCATGGTAGTACCTTTCCCGGATCTTTATACAGTATATACCAGTTTGTGAATATCTGCCAATCAGAGTGCGTGTAGGAAAAAGGACACAATACGAATATCACTGAAAAGTTGTAGTTCAGACCCAAATAAGCGCTAAACCGCCTCTGGGGAACTTCTTCTCTGTTTTTGTTGTTGAAAAAGATGTAAGTATTATATCAATAAATTTATATTAAATTATTATAGAATGTAAAGTTTAAGAAAACATTAAATAATAATCAACCTTAGAGTTGCGAGAAGAGCTAGACATACATAACCTATAAATGAAATGCGGACATACAAATGCAAGAGTCTGATAACAAATACACATTAATTTATCTTCATTTTATGTCAAGAGGAGGTCATGCATCATAATCGATATCATACCAAGATGTTCACTCATGCATGCATATTCACCTAGCGTACAGTAGCCGTTCACGACGCGGAAGAATACAAAAAATGATCACTGCTTTGCGTCCACTAAGAATCGTCGGTAGATGCCTTCGGTTTGCTCGCGGTAAGGTTACTGCAGTTATCGGTTTTCATTTTTTTTCCCCTTCCTTTCGGAGCTTTTCACAGATGTTGGCATTTTTCTCTCCTTGTCCTCCTGGCGCAATAAAACATTTTTTCGTGCAAGCAACAATATTTGTTGCTACACTGGTTTATTCTCCTTTTCTCGCAAGTACACTGTTCCATCAGTGTACTTGCGTTTTCTTTCGGTAATGCTTGTACGCGAGACAGTTTGTACTTAAGAGTAAAGGCTTCGAGGAGCCTGTATTAAACTTTATTTATATAATCACTTGTGTGGCAAAACAACGTCCTGCACTATCGGTCATATCATGACTGATACTGCTCTGAAATTCTACTCAAAGACTACAGTGCGCCACTACACTGCTTGCAGTCCACACTGTTCGAGAACGTCACAGGCACAAATTGTACAGTTGTCTGCTCAACCCCTGGTATATTTCTGAAACACTACACTCGTAACAGCAGTTGTCTGCTCAACCCCTGGTATATTTCTGAAACACTACACTCGTAACAGCCAACGTAAACTAGCTCTACAGCAGCATACTAGTAATGTACAGTAATGTACACTTCGGATTCAACAGGGTTATATGTTCTTCTGCTGAAAGAACATATCTATACATGCTGAAACACGACTCCGGCTGCTCCTCACTGTTGCCTCTGGTGACGTTAGGTTCCTGCGACAAGAAAGACCACGATTAGTTGTCGAAAACAGCAACAAGATAAGCGTGAAACCATTGCAGACAGTTCGTACATATTACCTTCGTACGCCCGACTAACAGATTATCTTCGTACGCCCGACTTGCTGCAAGGTTACGATCCAAAGGGCTACAAACTGGCATATATTCCGGCAGCGCGTCTACATCCTGAAAGTTCGGTACCGTTCTCGCTCCGTGCACACAAGGAGAGGCTGCCAAGATGTACTCCTCCTCCTCGTCAACAAGCTGAGCATCAGGTCGTTCGACTGTAAAGTATCGAGCTCTCGTTTGGGCGAAAAACACATTGTCGATATCGTCAATAGTGACTGTTTCGAGACGGACAATAGCTTTTCAGAGAGAGTCGCTTCTTGTCTTCTGGATCCCACAAGCCATTAGCCATCTGCACGAAGGACTGTACTTACCGGATCGAATCATGGACCGAAGGCATGTTCTCAAAGTGGAACCCAACGGATGACGGCTTCTGTACTTATTGAACTGTAAAGCGCGCTGCAAAATGTTATTCTGGTTGAGTTCCACAAGGTTTTTAGTATCTGCGGCACCGAACAAAGTGAAGAGCTGTTCACCATCGTCAAGCATGCCGTTAGTAATATTCTTCATAGTCGACTTATGGTGAGCCTCAGTCTTGTCCTTCATGCAGTAATCGACCATACCTACAAAGGTATGGAGTCCTCGGTTTGTCAACGCCTTGACACAAACTCCCCCCCCCCCCCCCACAAGCCTGTCTACACCTTTCCAGCCAAGAACAGAGATTAAGCGATGCTTCACCTGCAAAGCACTGGTGCCCTCAAGACAAAGCACGCCCTGTATGTGCAAATGCAAAAGACTTCCCCCCTTTCAACAGAAAGCAGACCGCTATGGCACTCATCTTCAAGAAAGCGAGATAGAAACGACCAACACTTGTCCACATCCAAGTCAGCTCCGGTGCAGTTGACAGTAACAGAAACCTCAAGTCGCTTGGGGATTGACACACGACGTGTTCCCGTCGTCAGAGGTGGCACTGTCTGACGACGTGCTCTTGCCGCACGTCTGAGTAACATTTCCGAAGCGAAAATGTTTGCAGGCAAACCTATAGAGCTTCAGATCTATGTCCTGGCAAACACAATGAACGCATTTGAGGCGATAGACAACAAGAACAGTGGGTTTCAGAAGCCGAGGATCACTGCCAAACTGAAAGAATTTAGGATAAGAGAAAATGTTCGACTTACAGTCTCGCAGTATAAGCCAAGCACCTTCTGTGTCTATGTAATGGAAAGGACCGACCACTGCTTGTAAGCAACACTTAGGTACCGAGAACGACTTAGAGATCAAAACGTAATCAAGAGAAGGAACTAAGAACTCCGGCGGTACAGAAGAGTAATGAAAATCTATGTAAACATACGATCTATACGTATACAACTCTATATCGGAGAAAGACAGGACAGACTTGGAATAAAGAGGATATGGTGGCAAAGTGACAGGTTTCCGAAAACGATCGAAACAACACGACGGCAAGTGGCAACAGATAGCCTCAAAAGTGTCAAAACTCGTTTCCTGCAGATACTGAGGAGGACTGTGAGGGGAATCGCACTTCAGTGGAAAAGAGACAACTTCGAAAGCGGAAGCAGCAGGAGGAGTGGACGGAATACTCAATTGCTCATCAAGATCATCATCGGCTCGCTCGGAAGGGACATCAACGACAAGCTGTGACATACTTCCCAAAAGCACTGAAAGCGTACGCAGGTTACTTATCCCGTAAATCAGAAGGCGTTCGGTGCGTTGCAACAGCGAGAACTCGGCAGATCGGACCATGTTTACAAAGTCGTGATCATCCCGAATTCCGCCGACAGCAATCATGCAACAAATGTACGTGCGGAACACGACAAGAAGACATCGAGCTGCATGTCCGATCGTCCGCTGCATCGTCTGCAAGAAGAAACGTAGAGAAGACAATCCTGTCCGCATCGCTATCGACAACGAGAGCAGCATCCAATCCGTCGAGTTCTTCCTTCGCTGAGTTACAGTGAAGAAAGAACACGACACGAAGGTTAGTGCGAAGAGTGGTCAATTTGAATCAATAAAAAATAATGAAAGAACAGCACGGGCAAGCAAATCCATCGACCGCTCTCTCCAAAGAAGAAGATCGCAAGGCACGACTGAGAAACTGACGAGCAGCAAGGACAGCGAACGAACGAAGGCAGGGACGCAGAGAAAAAACTCGTCAAGTCGAGAAGGGAAGCACGAATCCGCGCAGTTACATCAATTTCTGAACCGATCGACGAGCAAGGAACGCGCGACGAGCAGCAAGGTCCGCGCAAAATTCATAATTGATACCGAACCGACCATACCGTCCGCCATACTGCCTTGCCTTGCAGACTCAAAAAACGCGGCAGGCAGCGAACTGAACCGATCGACGAGCAAGGAACGCGCGAGGAGCAGCGAGGTCCGCAAGAAATTCTCAAATGATACCGAAGCGCCCATACCGCCTTGCGTCGCAGACTGAAAAAAAGGCGGCGGGCAACGAGCCCCCAATGATATTACGTCCCCGCTCCGAAGAAGTGGGTGACCTCGCAGACGAACGCAAATTTTCCGCACATTACCTCGCAGACGTCTGCAGATTATTTTCTACGCGGCAACGGCTCAACATTTATATCACGTCCCCAGTTGCCGGCGAAGGCAGCCCCGAAATTTATTAAATCCCCCGCTTAGCGCTAAATAAACGGCAGCCAACGAGGCTTTTCCTTCCGCCGTTTCGTTAACTTAACGCTCGTTTCTTGAACGTACCTGTACAAGTACGTTGGGGATGCCTATTCAGTTGTTTTGAATGGTCTCGAGATTGAAAGCACCTCTAATGGCCAAACTTTTCCATCTCTTGAGATCATCCATTCATCCTCTTTCTCTAATCTGTCATACTATTGATACCTATAATACTTCTCAATTGCAATCACTCATGAATCCTCGATTTTATGAAATCACCTCCACTATAACTGATGAACTCTGTTATCGTGAACTATGAATTTTATAATGTAAACAAGTGAGCATTCATTGTATATGTGTGCTCCATTTTTTTTCTTAGTGTGCTCAAACACTACTTGGTGTTGAGTATAAGCTATTATTGAAATTATTATCTTAGGGTAAGCATTCAAGTGATCCCATGTATAGCTTCAAGTAAGTTTTGACAGACCAGCCATTCTCGATAGAGAATGGATGTATGAATAAGGAAATAATCTTTTATTAATTATAATTAATCGTATTTTTAAAACAATAACCATCATCGATCGACGTGAGTCTCTAAATGAGCTGAAACTCAATAACCGGAAAGCTTATGATGAGCACTACCTGTAGAAACAATAATCATCAACGAATGTTAGATGATGAAACGATATCTCTCTAAGCTAGTAAAGGATAATTCAGATCCTTCACCAAGCCCACAAGAGGATATTGGACGTCAATCAACGTGATTTTATTACAATTGTTTCTTGTATCAGAATCATGTAGACTCTCAGAAGTTAATGGGTCAAATACTTGAAGAATTTCATCTTTCTCCAAAGAAATCTCAGACATGAGATTCTAAGTCAAGTTTTCAGCAAACCTCAAAAACCTGAACTCCATGTTTTGTTGGCTCTACACAAAGATTCAAAGTCAAGTTTTTGGCCATGACCAAAAAACTGGGAATCATAATCAGGATTTGGCTTGACTACTTCTATGATATTTTACCATTTCAAATTAGAGATTATTCCTCAAAGAATAATCATCACTAATTGGTGTAGTTTATCCAAATGAGCTGAAATTTAGTGAGCAGCTAGTCTACTACAACGATTACTTGTGTAGACAATAATCTTTGAAAATATATATCTGATTTCGGTTCTCTAGGTTGAAGGATCATTTAAATATTTCACCAAGTCATAAAAAGTGTAAATTTTAGATGTTTGTTGACGTGGTTTAGCTCAAAATTCTTTCCAATAATGATAATCATGGAAGTTGTGAGATAAACTATCCACAACATTTAAATCATGTAAATCTTACGTGTAGAAAAGAAACAATTACTTTTTAAAGTGAAAAGGATAAACAAGTGATAAATTTGTCTTCCCATGATTATGACCTTGCTCAAAAACTATTTCAAATACGCTAAAGGAGTACTACCACCAAAGAGAGTTAAATTTTATTAGCATGTTAGATCAAATATAGTTAAACACCTTCGTGATAATTATCACAAAGGGACATTCTCAAGTTTTTGTTTCTTCTAGCTCTTGGAAGTCTGACCAAATGTTAGCTTAGTATATCCTTACCTTATAAACTAAACTGATCATTAGTTTAGCACATAATTATCCTTAAGAACTTAGTGTCACGTAAGGATAATTGTCTTGTATTCTGGACAAAGTCATTATTTAGTTTGGTTCCTTATTCGAAACTCTACTGAAAGTACAAAAGGGACGAGATTAGAGGTGTAAGGAAGTAGAACGTTGAATGACGATTTTCAAGAAGAGAAAAGAATAAAATCAAAGAAGTTAATTAACCTTTGTGAGAGGATACTTTATCTAAATGCAAAGAAACGACAAGGTAGAAGAAGTAAAACAAATATAACTTTCTCTGAAATGTATCAAAGGATAGAGGAAAAGACAAGTCCTCGATCGAAAAAGTAAGAAGTAGAAATTCATGCAGCCTAGATCTCTTGGGATTGTGGTGTTCTTTTATACATAAGTAAAAGCATAGCTTTGTCTCAATTGATTGTCGACAACTTCTTATTTAATAGAAATTACGAGTCACTTTTGTGACCTTAGTTTACAAGTTGAGATTCTTCATCCCAGCTATAATGTCTATGCTTTCTCTACAATACCGTAACCTCTATAACTTCCAAACCGATTGATGATTTACATCTTGGTTATAACTTACCCTTTTTGGAACTTTAACTTTGTTTATTTTCCTGATGCATTTACTGCTTCTATAAACATTTCTCTCCTCATACACAAGACTAGTCATTGTGACAAATAGAAAAACATAGTATTTAACCAATCAAAATATTATGTTTTTCTATTTGATACATGTTTATAAAACCACGACGATGGATTCATTTACAAGAAAATTGTTTCTAATTGTCACAACGACTATATAATCCAACCCGACTCTTTTGTACTAATAAGTGATGTACGCTAGCATCTACGATGATTCATGTCATATTCACCTCTTCCACGATGGAAGAGACCTTACATCACACTTATTAATTAAATGTTTGTTTATTTGGTGATACGGTCCAAACTTGTACATTCTAAAGAGCATTTTTGCACATTGGATTAGCTTTGGAGAATATGCAATTATGTATTTTATTAATTTTTTATAATTTTTATAATTTTTCATATTGTCTTGTCCAGAATTTAGATTTAACATTTACACATTTTCTGATAATATAATCTGAAAAGAATATACTCTCCTCTACAAACCAAGTTTTACTCCTCTTATCGCAACTAGCACCAATATTCATCTGTAATTTCTTTCTTATTTCTTTGCTTCTCCTCTTCCTCCCCTATGGCCAGAAACTCATGTGGCATGCATATTATTATATGCTAGCACCCAAAGGATAAACTAATCTTTATTCAGAAATTTAAAAGCATTTTAGTAAAGGTGATTGAGACTATCCAACGGAATGGAGTCCTAAGAATGGTATATGTTCATGCAAAGATTGCAGAGGTCAAATGAGTTTTAATGAGTTATTTTTATCTCTCATGAACCAAATCGCATATTTCATATCAGTTTTTCTTTAGTTCACGAGTAGATTTTTGCTATGCATTTACATAGTTGAGTGGAGGTTTTGAGAAAACGAATAAGAAAAACACAAGAAAGCCAAAAGAAGAATTCACTTCTTGAAGTATAATCCAAAATGACATTTAGTTACTAAGATGAATATGAAGATGAAATTCGCTAATAAAAAAACTGACAACAAGTACGGGAACAAAAAAAATGAATCGTCTTTGTCGTTCATCTCGTGCAGTGTGATAGAGACGATTATGGATCAAATTGTCATTCTTCTCGTGTAGTGCGATGTAGTACGGATGATGATGTGATCTTACGGATTGAGTCTTTTGATCCATAGTGATCCGTCACGCTTCTGTCATCGTTTCAATATTTACAGTTGTCGCAGTAGAAATAGATGAAAGAGAAAGTGCTGGATAATTTTGACCATCTGGGCCCCTATCCGCGCACTCTCCATTAATACTTCAATCTTGACAATGCTCGCAATGGAGATGGATGAAAAAGAAAATGCTGGATAAGTTTGACCAAGTACACCCCCTCGCTTATATCATCGTCTCAATCTTGATAATGACTGCAATGGAGATTGACGAAAAGGAAAGTGCTAGATAATTTTGATCTGAAGCAAGGCAAACATTAACGTTCAAGATGGTGGTCAAAATCATGGATAGAGTTTTAACACAAATAATGTTAGAGATAATTTCTCGTGTACGTTGTTAATGCTTGTAATTGCATCTCGTGTTTGTTGTTTTGATAAGATAATGTTTCTACACAATTATGTTTTACATTGCTATAGAATATACTCTAGCCGAGATTTAGATTAAAAGACGGTTTAGATAATCAATAGAGGTTTGTGTTGCATGATAAGTGGTGCAATACATATACACTTATTGTCTCAAAATAATAAGTTCTACGTAATAAGCTACTCAACTCAATTCTCATACTTGGAAACAACATAATTCTCATACTTTGAAATGACTCAATTCTCTTAATATGAAACAACTCAATATCATATTTCATATTGATCATTGGTGTCAATGATCAAACTTATTATTCTTATTCTCATAATTGTTATACCTTCTCTCAAACTATCCCAAAACTGTTATACTTTTGCTGAAACTATCTCAAAACAGATATATCTCTCTCGAACTACTCAAAATGATAATACCTTATCTCGAACTATTTTCATTAAATTGGTTGTTTTGTCAAATTGTTCTAAATCAGCTTTTCTAGCCTAGTTGTAGATTTTATTGTTGGTTTTCGTCGCGGGAACTATTGTTATACGTTCGCACTACATCCGACTACAAATATTCCATTAGCTTTGAGAAAAATGAGAATTTTGGTTTAACTTAATTTAGACAGTGATCTATAGTTGTTTAGACTATTCTAGAGAGAAGTATCAGATATTTGTATACATCATGTGGTTACATATACAAATATTGAGAAGTAATGAGAAGTTCAATTTAAATTTAATAGAGATGTTTGTGTACAGGTTGATTAGTTATAATTTAGAGTTTAGTTAAGTTAGAATGAGAAGTGAAATAATCTAGTAAGAAATACATAACTTATGCAAGTTGTATAGTTGAAATTTATAAGCTAATTTAATTTGGATTGATGAGCTAGAATGATAAATTTTGGAATTAAAAAGTTAAGTTAGATGGAAATTAAGAACATTCCAAATTCTTTTGGATCAAAATTTAATAGAAGATTATCGCAACTGTCATCGTGTGACCACACGATCTTATAGATTGACACACGTTGTATTATAACGGAGCTTCATATTTACACATTGAATCACATTGCACTGAAAGACTAACCCTCAGATGCCTTAGAATCAAAATAGAATATTAAGCTCCAATACATCAAGATCTCCCTTTTCAGATGCACGTAGTAAGCGAAGGTGTTGCATAACATGTTATTTAAAGGAATATTATTCTCGCCCTTAAGCACAAGGTCCAACATAGTCCACCAAAGGGGTCAACCTACTATGATAATCTTTGTGATGCAACTCTAAAGCCTCCTCTTAGACAAATGTCAACAGAAAGATTTGGACTCTAGACCTTTGGCTTCCAAAGAGATGCCTTAGCCATTGAACTAGAACCACATCACATCTAAATCTTTGATCTAGTAGTTCTTATATGGCTTTTTCTTATACTTGCTCTAGTTTTACTATATTTCATCGATTCTTGCTCTATATATTCGATAAAATAATTCATTATGAGAAATTATTTGTATATTTCTCAACCATGAAACTATGGCTTTCATTGTATATCAGAATTTGTTATTCTTCATGTATAATTAATTCTACAAGTCCTATATATATATATATATACCCACAAGTACATAACTTGTATATCATATATATGTATACATCAACTCTAAATTGAATATGTGATAAACATGTATATTAATAAAAAGATGATATTATATTTGAGTTATATATATTATAACTCTTCATATAATTCATTTATCAAACTATATATTCTATCATAGCATTAACTCAATCTTGCATACAAAATAAATATGCATGTATACACATACTCCTAAATGTAATAAACATGTCACATGTATATGTGTATAAACAAATAGTATTATAATAGTTTATTATATGATGATGATATTAAGTTTTTAGTAAACATTAATCCAACCGAGTGCTATATGCAAAAATATAAAATATGAAAAGCTCATCATCAAGATACTTTTCAATGACTGAGAACCTATCACGTAAACACTTTCTCTATAACTACCAAGATAACAAAGTCCTGAAATTCAAAAATTACTTATCTCTGCAAATGCATAGCATTCACAATCTCATTGCAATCGCAACATCTTGTTGGTTTCGGTTTTATTTATTTTGAATATATATATACTCTTTAACTTAGAAACATAAAACATCCTTATTAAACTTGCTATCAAGCGTTAGACTCTCATATACTCAAATGAATGGTTTCAGATTAGAGCTTTTTATGCGTTAGTATTTTAGGTTTCTACGGTATCTGCAGTAGGTGATCATTTCTTGATATAGGAAATGCTTATGAATTTCCTAGATATACTTTTTCCTTATAAATATGATGCATGTGTGCCAATTCCTTTTCCTCTCCTCCGGTGGAGTTACAGTGTTCGTACCGTTTAGGGTGAGTTGTAAAATAAAAATCCAGAGGTATAGTACACTGAAAGTAACATTTGCCTTATGTCGACTATGACCCCGTTAAGGGAGATGTACAAGGTTACTGCGCAACAAGGTAGATGGACAAAAGATGAAATGGACCCCCTGCAAGCAAGAATCAACAAGGATGAACAACAACAACTGGATTTGCTATAGTATATAGAGTACAAAGTCACAAGACTTATGACTCCTTTGCTCGTGCCAGACACATTTGGAGGTTAAATAGAACAAAAGTTAATAGGAAAACCATAAATCAATTTTACTATCTTGGAACTTTTGTTACAAAATTCATATCTTTTGTCATATTTTTGGTCAGAAATCTCAGAAATCTCTTTATTTTTTAAGCAAGTATTTTACGAATAGGTTTCAAATCGAGCCACTTACATATTATTTGTCAAGAGTATGCAAGGGGATCATAGATTTGAGAACACAAGTTTACAACACCTTGATTCCACCGAAGCTAAGCTAACGCGGAGTCTTGATTCCGACCACGTAAGGTACGAAATGTGGAGGACACTGCCAAGAAGAATCCATTGCCTCCATAAGTACTCGCATAAGGAGTTCATTGTTGGTTTCTTGGAACCCAAATAGTTGTACTCGACATTCTTCCACAAGCAATGATTACGATTAATGAACAACTCTTGAACACAAAGTGCAATACCAAGAAGGTTCAGAATAATAAATTCGTATAGTTTGAACCACTACATGAGTTACATGGCACGTGATCAGCTTGAACTCCAGTGACCAACTGCAGATCCCTAAAGTATGAGCAGGCCTACCCATGGTCAGCTGCCTCACAACAAAATTACAACCGTGCTTCTTTCCCCCAAAAGTGTAATGATTCGGTTTAATTTATACGAACTCAAACATTTCTAAACATGCAACGAGGACTTTTCCTTTTAGAATCTCTTTCTTTTTCTACTTTTCCTCGAAAATGAAAAGGATGGAATGGGAATGATGAAAGTACAAAAGTCCTTGAATCATCTCAAAAGGTGTGCAGCAGATGAAGTGATGGAAAACTGGAGGCGCAGAGACAAATCTACAAGTACCATACAGAAACTCGTTAACAGCTAAAGTTCCTTCGTTCGATTTTTATTTAGCATAAAGTCTAGAACTCATCTCTTATTGGGCATTTAGCTTGATACAGAGAACTTCCAAATTCTACTGTGAATCATCATCCCCATCGCGTAACGCCCAACTTGAACAGGCTCTTTAAAACTTGCTTGGCTGCCTGTTTTGTAGCCGAACTTATAAAAATTATGCTAGCGAGACGGCAGAAGTTTCACGTCGTTGTAATCAATTTTTTTCTCGGTTACGTTGGCGGACAAACATGTTCTCTTGAAGATATCAGAAATGATATAAGTATTATATAAGTATTTTAAATTAAGTAAAAAAGAAAATCAAGATAATATTTGAATGTTAAGTGTTAATTTTTCCTAGAACGTTGAAAATCTAATTAGAAAACCCATAAGTCATGTCTTGGACTTTGCGCTTCAGAGGGTACAAGTGAGAGAAGGTGCTGCACAAAATTAATTTATACATAAATACATGGTTTATTACCTAACCCTTCTCGTCGAAAGGATTAAGAAATAAATTAAGGTTGCTGGTCTCTTCTATCTTCAGATGGAAGAAGATGAATAAGACTCATGGAACATGAACTTCTAGGGAACTTTTGCCAGCTTGCTGTTATCGGAAATTATGTGTGTTAAGCGGAAATTCTTAGTTTTACAGTAAGATGACAAGAAAAAACTAAATTTTATTATAACTGTTTAGTGTTAACTGAGGAGTATAACCCATAAGGAAAGCAAAGATAGACACTCTTTCGAAAATATAATTACGAGAAGCTACTAGCAAAGACACATTAATCCAACCAAATAATTAAATTATTACCTAAAGTTAGGTTATAAATAAACACTTGCATATTTGCCTCCCATATCAGAAGAAGGCGGAGGATGCGGAACATGCATATATAAAGGTTCCATGCCTTGCACTTTCTTGACTAAAAAGGAGATAATTTTGTCATGATAGGCGAGGTTCAGTGCACGAACAGCACTCTTACTGGCAATTTCCACGGTCAAATAGAGTACGACTAAAAGCAATGAACCCAAAAGAGATAAAAAAACTCCTCACTGAATCTGCAACGCAATATGCATGCAAACTGAACTTCTGGGAACTTGTGTTCTCTTTTTGTTATCAGATGATTATATAAATGTTAAATAAAATATATATTAAGTAAATATAAATAATTATAATAGTCCATAGACGTTATTTGTTAGCCTATGCCTGGAAACACGAGGAGAGCAGACAAAAACTCGTAAGTGTAGACTGGATTCTCGCGCTTCAGAAGGTACAAGTCCGGCGTACTGTACTCATGAATACATAATTAAACTGACATGCATTTCTCATTCTTCCGGACTCAAAAGAGGGTGACTATGCATGCTTAGAAAAAGAGTTGCACGAGGTTAATGTGGCACCTAAATGTAGCAACTATTTGGCACGAGATTAATAAGTCAATTGTACACAATGTATTAATATCCTTCCTCACGGCCTTGTACAGTGAATTTTTATTTCTCTTATCAGAAAACGTGTAAATACTAGAATATTTAGAATAAATTATTATAAAAATCAAATTAATTCATAAGTAATATATATTAACTAGTCTCGGAGTAGCCAACTCATCATGATATAAGTGATAGATATCACCATAAATGAAGTCCGGGCTGATGCGCTGCTTGGAAGATAAGACCGAGACACTGCTTCTCAAACCGCACTATTTTATGAGAATATTAATTTATATTCTAACATTTCTCGCAGAAAGGGTTAGAATATAAATTATACCCCATGTCCACTTCTAAGTGTACATGGGTGAATATTTTTTCTCTCCTGGTATATCCTTAATATACTTGGTTATAAAGTCTCGCACTTGTACTCTGTGAATCGCATCTATCTGTCTCATCTTATGAGTTAGTAGTCTGGATTTTTGTATTTTTCTTTCTATTAATAATTATTAAAAAATAAAATATACTTATTGCGAATAACATAAAGTAACATATAACAATGGTCTAGAATTCAGTCCCCTCATGACCACAACCAATTTGCATCTGGAATTTGCTCATTTGTTTCTTCTTGTATTCTTCATTCCATTCGGCCAAAAGTTCATGTTTCATGCATAAATTTTGTGTCCACAAAAATGGAACTGTATAACATTGAGTTGATTCACTTCTTTTATTAGTTTCTTTCATTTGATTGACTTCTGTTCTTCATTTCTTTCATTTTTGTCTTAAAGATAAAATTTAGATTTAGTTCGGATTCGAAAAGTTCCAGTATGGTAAGAAGTAGGCACGGTTAGGACAATCAGAAAATGAAACAGTTTGCATTACTCTCTTTGCATTTTTATTGAATTCTTCTGAGAGGATCCTTTGAAACAGCACCCATTTAGAATAAGTCCGCATGAAATCCCAGTCAACACTTCGAACAATATATTTTTCTGAAAGAATACAACTACCTTTTACGGTAAATCCTGTTATATGACGGTATTTATCCTGAATGTAAATCCTCAAACCGAGGACTGAGTGCAGTTAGTTTCAGGTGACTAAATTTCTTCATCGTTGAAAGTCATACGTCATTATGAAGGTGGGATACTGGAACCGAGAGTTGAGCCAATTCAGCTCAAACAGAGCACAAATTCCGTCGATTCTGTCAGAAACTTGATCCAGGAGCAGTCTCGTTAAAGTGGCGGCTGACGAGAGGAGAATTATAGTACAGTCGAACCTGGTTTATTTTTAGTACTCTAGAGTATAATTTTTGTAACAATAAAAAAGATATAACTTCATCACAATAAACTATTTTATTGTTAACCAGGTAACCGTTACATAGACTCGATGTTATAACAATTACAAAAAATTTTAAGTTAAGAATATTTTAACTACTGAAAACGATTCAACTGAGAATTCTTAACTACTCATAAACTTGAAAATGGTGGTATCGCTCTTCTAGCTTGAGAATATTGCATGCTCGATGAACTTCGGGGAACTTTTGTTCGTTTATGTTTGAAAGAAATATATAAATATTAAATAAAAAATATACACTAAGTAGATATAAATAATTTAAATTTTCTATAATGTTATTTGTTAGTCTATACCTGGAAACACGGGGATAGCAGAAGAAAAACCATAAGTGGTGACTCGGCTGCAGCGCTTCAGAAGGTACAAGTCCGGGAAGCTGTGCTCAAGACTACATTAATTCACTCAGTCGTTTAATATAATACCTAACCCTTCATGCAGGAAGGGTTAGGTATTAAATGAAACGAACATGCATATTTCATCTCTTCTGAACTCAGAAAAGGGTGACTATACATGCCTTTCATGAGAATCTACTTCTGAAGCAAAATACAGATATTCTTAGACTTCTGAACCAAAATACAGACGAATATCTTTCGACACTAAACTTTGTGTAATAACATTATCTACGTTGAACCGTAAATTCTCAAACTGCCTAATTAGAGTTTCAGTTTCTTGTTCAGATTGCTCTAAGTACCTTAGAATTATCTCCATTGCATGATTCATCTCTTCGAATGAAACAAGAGGAGTTAGACTTTTCCTCATATTATTAAGATCATTCTCACAAATAGATTCAGTAGTTGGTTTCATAAGATATCTAAGATCTTCAATAGTAAGTTCTTTTTGTTTCTTCATGTGATAATTTATCGTAGTCCACATATTCATCTTCTTGTAAATGATGTTGTAGCGAGAGCCTTTTCTTTAAGAAAAGACGTATCTTCTAGCTGTGGTTAGTGATGGATGTACATTGAAACGACTAGTATTTTATGATTCTCTCGAACTTTTCATCGATCTAAGCACTTTCTTGATCATTCAGATTAGGAAAAATGTCTTCAGAAGTAACAAACTGTGAATATGTCCAGCACTTTCTAATGGTTTTGGCTAAAACGTCACATCTCTATGCTTTCTCAAGCATACGAACTGCTTCGTATGCGTCAATTTTATGTATCTTAATGCTGCCTGATCTTATCTAAATTGTGTTCTATAAGTACTTCATGTAATGTGCTTTGAAGCAACGGATAATGCCATAGTCATCGGCTGGAATACAGCAGTCATGTTTGGAGGAAAAAACTCTATTCTAATAATCTGGATCCTATCAAGTATGTTAGCAATTTTGTGTCCAGAAAATTTATCAAGAAGTAATAAGATATTCTTCCTACAAGCATGTTTTAGCCGCTCCTCAAAATCTAACAAAAACTTTTCAGATAGCTCAATCGTCATCTATGCTCAAGAATTTATAGACCAAAGTATTCCTAGATTGTTGGTCCTACGAATGTTTCAAGTCATGAATGCGTGAGGTCGTTTATACTTATAAACGACTACTTACGTAAGTGCAATTGTTAGACATTCTTTGGATTTCTTTTTACATACGAGATGATGTATAGCCAAGATCTTATTCAGAGCTCTCCGGTCTAGAAAAGACCAGTCTCATCCATGTTGAAACGTCTTATGGGTCGTAACTGCTGATCACGTATCGATATTATCTCTCACATCTTGAGTTATTTCCACAGATGCAGCTTCACCATGCTGACAATATGATCTAATGTCGTATCTCTTTTTGAATCCATGTAACCATCCATGAGAGAACTTCAACTCCTTCTCTGATTGTCTCGGCAATATTGTAGAACATTTTGACAATAATTCATCAAATATTATGACCTTAGACTCTTGCATTGTCCAAGTATACAAGACTTTCTCCAAGTCTCGACATTCAAGCTTCTTTAATATTTTCTCTTTTGGCAAAATATTTGAACTCGGGTACTCCTCTTTCCGTTTGAGCATACGAGATAGCACCAGATGTCAAGGTGAGAGTTTTCTTGAGAAGGGCAGAACCTTATGGCTGTGATCGGAAGCCTCTGATACTCTTACTCATGGAAGTACTGGGCTTCTGGCTGTGGCTGGTTTACTCAAGGGATAGGCTTTTCAGGTTACAACAAGGCGCTATAGACACTCATACAGGTCTGTAGGAACCTCTAATATGTTCAGGAAGCAAAGTTCAGGTTTAACTAGTAGTAATAAGATCAGACCGTGAACTTTAACGCTCAAGGAGAGGAAAACTATGATGGTTCAGACTTCTAAATTTCTCTTACATGTAAAAGAGGTCCTACTGAGCACACACACAAAGTTTTAGCCTGAGATCAAATTCTAGCACCGAGATATGGACAGAAAAGTTCTGAGCAAGGAAATTACGGCAACTTCTGATACCCAGATGGCTATTTCGACCTAGAACAGGAAATTGGCTTGATCACTTTCAAAGATTCTTACAAGATTTGGAGTCTACAGGATGCTGAACACCCCTGTGAAGTTGAGTCTCCTAGTTGTACACGGTTCTCCAGATCTCGTTCTCTGAAGGTGCTGCTCTAGATTGAGAGCTTTTCAGACCCCCTATGTTTCAGCGGTCGCCTTGAATTACTCAATCACTCAAATTGCATGAAACTTTTTGGACAGTCATAGTCCTGCTGACAGTGAACGCAGCCACTCAAGTTTGAAGCGATTGTCTCTTTTCTGCTGGAATTGAAACTCAAAACCCCAAAATCAACAAAAGTGATGCAATTTCAACTCAATTCGAACTTCAATTTGGCATAACTCCTTCTTTATTGATCCAAATCGATCAAGAATTTCACTGACAGTGACAGGCACGACAAGCTGTATCTTCCTGTGCTCTCAGATTTTGCAGTGTCCTCACCAAATGCTCGAACTCTCCTTTAGACCTATGTTTCTAAAGTTAGAGTTTTACAAAAGACAAAAATGGACCAATGAGAGTTCATAGCTCCACTTGGCTGTCCTTTAGTGTCTTAATCCACGTGGTAACTTAACTTCACTCAAAGGCTACCACGTCAGCCCCCCTAAAGTGTCAACGTAAATCTTAAACTACCTAAAATGACACGCAATGTTGAAAGATAACTTAAACCAGCTAGAAAGCGTGCATGGGCGACAAGTAAGTACAACCCATGAGTTTAAAACTCTATGAACATGGTAAACAATCTACTAGGACTCAAAATACATAACACCTTCGAGAATCAACTTCTCTGAGGTCATAACTTCACTCAGAGAGGCTAACTCTTGACTGAGAAGTGAATCATTTACTATGTGAAATGATTCACATCACGCCATCCACCCCCTCCAA
Organism: Asterella californica; assembly: GCA_036924285.1. NCBI lineage: Eukaryota > Viridiplantae > Streptophyta > Marchantiopsida > Marchantiales > Aytoniaceae > Asterella > Asterella californica. The sequence goes on along the minus strand of JAYKYS010000006.1, from coordinate 19,443,815 downwards.
ACCTACACATCCTCCGGCATGTGCCAACTTCTTCATTCTTCTGTTTGTTCTTCATCATCGTCACTCTCCTCCGCCTCAGCCTCTTCGGTAACTAGGATGTCTTCGTCTCTTGTTGTCCTCTGCTCTGACTCCAAAAAATTGAATAACTCTACTGATCCTCCACGCCTTTTGAATAGTTTCACACGTTTGCCTGCCACAGATAGCTTCAAAGGAGTACCATCTAGCTCTCGTAAACTATAAGTGGCATTTTCATAAACATCTAGCACAACATAAGGTCTGAACCATCTTCGAGAGAACTTATGAAGTGTAGAATGCTGATTCTCCAACGTGCTGTCATACACCAGAACTCAATCACCAACACGTATTGGCTTTGGTCATAGTCGGTACGTCTTGTCAAAACGTTCCTTGTTTTTGACTCGAGCCACCTTCAGCTTCTCTTGTGCTTCAGCAAGATCTTCCTCCCTCCGCTCTAACTGTCTAGTACGTAAAGCAATAAGTGAAGTACGATCTAAACCATCTTCCCACAGTAACGTAGTCCACGTAGGAAAGTCCTCCTCAATAGGCATGATCGGTTTCTGCTCCAACATAAGCTCAACTGGCATATAGCCAGTCGTGGTACAGTGTGTAGTTCTATCAGTCCACAAAGCAAATGGAAGTAGTCTCGGTCATTCTCTAGGTCTACCATCACATGCTTTCACTAAAGCGTGAACAATAGAAAGGTGTCCTCGTTCACTCTTATCAATGCCTTCTGGATTCATGACAATAGTAAGCCGAAACTTTACTCCATAACGAGCAAAGAACTCCTTCGCTTCTACGTCTCTCAACTTGCCCCTATCCGCTCGTAATCTCTCAACAGATCCATAGCGACAGATAATATCCTCAAGCACGAATTTGCATATGTTCTCTGTAGTCTTTGTTCGTAGTGCTCGTCCCTCCACATAGTTGGAAAGATCCTCTCGAGCCAACACCAAATAACGCATCCTCATAGCCTCGGTGGCATCATCACCAGATCAAGAACCCACTGAAAATGGATACTAGGTGGATAGGTAGATACAAGCCCATCTCTGTAATGGACCTTAGAGTAGAACTGGTAGTGCAAACACGACCTTACAAAATCCACCACGTCTTGATACAAACCCTTCCACCAGTAATGCTCCTTCATCTTCGTGTAAGTAGCCCATACTCCATGATGTCCAGCCCACAAGGTATCATGAAACTCCTTCAGCAGATTAAGCTTTGTCGGTTGATCATCCACTACTCTAGCTAGCATTCCGTCTCTTCTCTTCGGACGTTTCCACAGATAAGTTTCGCGTAGAAAAGCTTTCCGTCTGATCTCTTTGAACTCTACATCGCTCCATCCTTCTCTTCTGCATAATGAACTCAGATACAATCCAATATCGCAGAACTTTTCTGAGTAGAACTCCTCATTGAACGGCAATGGTTCCAAGTATGAAGTCTGTTGACCAACTTGGCACCAAACGTCTTTCTTCTCTTCATTCTCCACCTCTGCAAACATCTCATCCTCATCTGTATAATGAGCCCTAGACAACATATCTGCAACTCGATTGTCCTTCCCTGCTATATGCTTTAGCTCAAGGTTCAGACTCCGGACATAAGCAATCCATCGCAACATTGCTATGTCTAGAATATTGCAGTTTGCTATCATACCCAACAAAAACAAACAATCTGTTTCTAATATCACACGGGCTCCTATCAAGAACTCTCGATCTACCTTCATAGCAGTAACAGCTCCCCACAACTCACGCTTCACTTGAGGATAGTTACGTTATCGTGTCAGATATTGCGTGAAGGATGTTCAAGAAAACGCGAGGTTCATGGCTGTGGAGATGCTGTGTGCTGAACAGAGACAAGACAGAGAAAAATAACCACGAAAACAAGTGCTGCAATATATATCAACTCCAAATGTATGTACACTATCGGATCTTTCTCCTAAGAGTACAAAATTGAGAAACAGACCAGAGCGGTCTGTAACCTGCTTCAAAGCCTCTAAAACAAACCCCTGAATCATAACCCTGACCCAAAACCACCGAAGCGTAGCTCAAAGCAAGAGAAATTTTCCTTTTATAACAAAAAGAGCTGCACCAGTATCGCACGATTGAAACCCACGTCCAAACCACATCCATGTACAAGCTCTTAGCCAAAGCTAGCTACCACAAGTTGTATATAGCCAACTAGATCTCTAACGAACTCAAAAGAGCAAAACTCATAGCGAACAAACCGAAAAAGATCTATCTGAGAACTTTCTCTTTTCGCCAAACAGTCTTCAGATATCGATAGGGTCTCCTTCCTTGACTTCGTTGGCCCAAGAAACCTTCAGATCCAACTCTCGACAGTTGAGATATCGTAGGTTTTCAGTCGCAGGTGATCGAACCTTCAAAAACTCCTCCCTACGGCTTAAAACCGCACACACCGTTCAAACGAATCGCTTGATCTGATTTCTATCTTCTTTGGCAGATAGATCTAGCTATCATGAACCCAACGAGACTCCAAACAAGTCGTTTGGAGTTCCCCTTGCAAAACCACGCAAGAAATTTGATCTCAAGTTGTAAAAAACTAACATAAATGACCTCCATGCGACGCAAACTCGCTCACCTCATCCAACCCAACAATCTAATCCACATACTGTCTTCTCCTATGCGTAGATGAAGACTCCCTGGTCGCGTAGGCACCAAGAACGAAGAGCTTGGCTCACCGATCGTGAAGAACTATCCAATCTCAGGTCGTAGACGATGAAAATCTGACGCAAGTGCTTCCCTTCGAGCCAATTTCACTCTGAACTCCCAAACCGCCCGATGAAACTTGGTATCGTCTTCAATTTCCTGAAGAACTCGTTGTCTTCATCCCAATGGATCCAAGGACAACAAGTTAGGACTCCTGAACGGTCCGAACGGTCCAACTCTCCTTTAGAGGTCACTGAAGCTGCCAAAAAATCTTTCTCTACGTCTCAATTTCTCCTTGTACACACACCCCGATCCGTCTCTTCAAGAACCGTCTTAACCCATAAGTAGCCTGCACAGATCTAAACCTCATGACACCTTGCGCACGTGTATTGGACTTCCTAATTCTCCACAACGTCCACCGACAGGTTGCAGAAACAAGCTGACCCCTTAAGCTACCCTCTTACGTCAGTCTCTGTACGTACAAGTTCTCTTCAATAACGAAGAAGCAGGCCCCTTGCGTCTTTAATATAACGCATGGGGCTGCAAATACCCAGTCAGCGAGTAAACTAAGGCCTAGCTTGATTTTCCATTCTTTCGAATTGCATAACTTCTCATAGATGTCTAAAAATAGATGTCTAAATGAAGTAGACAAGATGCGCATGGAAAGCTGACAACGAGCTCTATCCATCTATGTGATGAAAGTGAAGATCCGAAGTTGTGCCAAAAGCTCGTAAGCTGGGACCTAGCTTGTTTTCTCCATCTTTCGAGTCTTGTAACTTCTCCACTATGCGTCCATACGAAATAGACAAAGTGCCTATGAAAAGCTGGCAAGGAGATCTATCCACTGATGCGATAAAAGTGAAGATCCGAAGTTGTGCCAAAAGCCCATAAGCTGGGGCCTAGCTTATTTTCTCCATCTTTCGAGTCTTGTAACTTCTCCACTAGGCGTCCAAACGAAGTAGACAAAGTGCCTATGGAAAACTGACAACGAGCTCTACCCATCTATGCGATGAAAATGGAGATCTGAAATGATGCCAAAAGTCCATAAGCTAGGATCTAGCTTGTCTTTCTCATGAGTGTCATTGGAGCGACAAGCATCGAAGTCTGAATTCAGATAGGAGCCAGTCCACGACACGACATGACACGACAACGTTGTCTATCTGTTAAGATCCGAGCTCCAAACCTTGAAACAAACCGCACACCTTCTGCATCTTCTTGACCAACCGCCCATCCAATCACCTTTGGACTTGTATCAACAGTCAGTACCACAGGTCTCCCGCTCTCGTAATTTAGCCTCCTTAGTACAGGTGGAGACTTCAAAATCTCCTTCAGCTGCTCCATCGTCTCGTGATGTTCTTGCCGCCAAGTAAACCTCCTCTCTTTTCTCAGAAGTGCATACAGAGGCTCGGCAATGTGTGCATAATGAAGAATACTCACACGAAAGAACACACAAGCTCTCAAGAACCGTCGAACCTCAGTGATGTTGGTACAATCAACTATTCTTGCTATAGCATCTACCTTCTCTGGGTTTGAACGCCTTCCAAAAGTACCATACAGATGACCCACCACCACAATCTCTGATATTCCAAAGCGAGATTTGATACCTGACAGAGTTAGGTGTACCTCCTCCAAACGCGTCAGAATCTTCTCCACATCTTGAATGTGATCTGCAACAAACTTTCTGCAACCATCAGAAGTCATTGCTTCATCCTTGTCCTCCACCGGATAACCTTTCATGGGAATATCATCCATAAACGAGATAGTGACTTCAGGTACAAACTCTCATAACACCTTATGCATCGCATTCTGCATATGGGCTACTGAGTTTGTCACACCTTGAGGAAGAGTACACATCCGCATCAACCTCAAAGGTGTACGCATGGTACTCAAGTCTCTACTCTCCAAAGCAAGCTGAAACTGATCATAACCTGAAAACAGATCTCCAATAGAATAGATTGACCTCCCAACAAACGCCTCAGCTACTTTATCAACCACGGGTCCTGTTCCGACATTTCGAATCGTGATGTTGTTGGCAGGCTGAAGTCTTGGATGAATCGTAGAGCTCTTGTCTTCTTAGATATTGTGAACCATCGGCTAGAGTACAGAGCCATAGATGGTTCAAGAATACCCATTCGTATCCTCTTCTTCAGCAACTCAGTGACCTTCGATAGTAAGGCATGAGGGACTAGAATCGGCTTCAAGTCCCAAGGTACATGAGGAATAGTGCAGATAACCATCGGAGCTATCACACTAGGATCCACATAACCAATCTCCTCAGCTGATGTCGATGTAGAACTCTCTGCAAGAGTCAAGTCAAGAGACCCTTCTGGCTCACGTCTGTAAGCCAGCAAGAAAAGTGATTCACCTATCGCTGAATGCTTCGTGGAATTGTAGCAATACTCCGCAAGACTGAGTCACTCCGTCCAATCACTTTGGTCCGCACTCACATAATTCTTCAAGTATTGATTCAGAACCGAGTTAACTCGTTCCGTTTGTCCATCCGTTTTGGGATGAAAAGCGATACTGAATTTTAACTTAGTTCTCAACTTTTGAAACAAGTGTTTCCAAAAGACACTTGTGAACTTAGAGTCTCGGTCTGAAATAATACTTCGAGGTAATCCATGTGAACGCCACCAAGTATCTAGGAACAACCGAGAAGTCGTGAATGCTGTTGCAGTATCCAAGGTCGGTGCAAACTTCGCTAGTTTGTTAAACTATCACAACTATCACAAAGATTGCATTGTATCCGTTTGAATCAGGCAGAGAGATGATGAAGTCCATGCTAATGCTTTCCCAAGGTCTGGCTGGAATCGACAAAGGATGAAGCAACCCCTGTTTCTTCTCATAAGAAACGCGGTTCGCCTGACGGGTTACGCATGTTTTCACAAAGTGATCGACATCATCTTTCATCTGGAGCCAATAAAACTTTTTAGCTACCACTGCTAATAGTGGCTTTTCTCCTTTATGGTCTGATAAGGACGCATCATGACATTCTTTGAGTAATTTAGTCCTAAGTTTTCCTTGTCCCACATAAATCTGACTTTGTTAGAACATGAGTAAGTCCTGTCTCAGCTGCATGTTATGCAACTTCATTCTTCGCTTGAGCTGTTCCAAGTACTCCTTCGCTTGGTCATCGTCCATGTAATCTTCACGTATTCGTCTCTCCAAGTCTGACTCCTTAGGATACATAACTCATAAATATGTGTGGACGACGGAAGATATTCTTCATTGCGACTCAAGGTCTCAAGAACCACATTGTCCTTTCTCGCTTTGTGGATTAATTCCACATTCATGAGCGTCAAGGTATCATGCCACCGTAGTTGCTTTGACGTCACCAGATCTTGTGTAATTACTTGAGCGAAATATTATCAGTATACACTTGGGTTTTATGAAGTCCCAAGTAATGTCGTCATTTCCTCAAGCAATGAACCACCACAAACAGTTCCTTCTCGTGAGTCGATCATCGATTCTCTGTCCCAGATAACTTCTTGCTTTCGTACGCTACAGATTTTTCATCCTGCACCAACACTCCGTCAATCGCATAATCGCTCGCGTTCGTGTGCACCTCGAATGATTTGTCGAACTCCGGCAGCTTCAAAACTGACGCCTTTGATAAAATAGATATGATCGTCTGAAACGCATCATCCACCTCCTTGGTCCAACTTATCTGTGTGTCTTTGCCCGTCCAGTCCGTCAACGGCTTTGTGATCTTTGAAAATCCTTTCACATACTTGCGGTAGAACTGCGTCAATCATAAGAATCACCGCATCCTTTTCACTGTAGTCGGAGGCTCCCAAGTCACAATCACGTCCACCTTCTGCATATCCGAGCCGGCTCCTTCTGCACTAATGACATGTCCTAAGAAGTTAATGCGTTCCAAACCAAACTCGCTATTGTCAGCATTTGCAAACAATTTATGTTCTCGCAGCTTCGTCAACACCACCCTTAGCTGCTCCGCGTGCGACTCCAATGTTTTGGAGTAGATCAAGATGTCGTCGATATAAACGATGACAAACTCATCCATCTTCTTGCGAAAAATTGTGTTCATCAATGTAGTGAACGTAGAAGGGGTGTTGCAGAGTCCAAATGGCATCACAACGAATTCAAACAATCCGTATCTGGTTCGACAAGCGGTCTTCTCAACATCTGGATCAGCTATCCGGATCTGGTAATATCATGACTTCAAGTCTATCCTGCTGAAGTACTTTGCGCTCGCTAGCTTATCAAAGAGGTCGTCTATCCTTGGCAAATGATAGTTATTCTTCACCGTCATCTTATTGAGTGCATGATAATCTACGCAGAGTCGTAACTTCTCATCCTTCTTCTTTGCAAAAAGAACTAGGGCTCCATAAGGTGACTTACTGGTTCGAATATATCTCCGCGCTAATAGCTCACCGAGTTGTCTTTTCAACTCAAGGAGTTCCACCTGATTGAGTCGGTAAGGGGCTTTGGAAGGTGGTTCTGATCCTGGCAAGACCTCGATCTTGTGATCCACCACCCGCTTTGGAGGTAACTCAGCATGTAACTCATCTGTCAAGACATCCTCAAACTCCTTAATCATTTCACGAAACACCTTCGGAAGTTTAGTCGCGTCTCCTGATGTTTCCTCTTGTCCGTCACCCGTCATCAAATCTGCAACCCGCATCAAACACATAACTCCATCGTTGAAGTCCATCTGTTTGTCTTTGATCAAATTCATCGTAAAGTCGTCAATTTTCCGCGTCTTTCAAATCAGCCTCACTCCCAGCTTCCGCTGTCAAGGAGAGTCTTTCTCAAGAAGGGCGAGCCTTCTGACTGTGGTAGATCGCGAGGTAGAAGTAGAGATTAAATACCAAGACAAGAGCCAAGGCTGATAGTCCACAACGGCTGAAGTCACTCACAGAGACTATATCTTGACTTTAAGTCACTTACTACTTAACAGATCAAGTCTCAGCCATCAAGAGACAGATCTACCTCCGAACACTACAGATAGAAGAAATCTGATGCTTTATTCTTCTTCCAAAACACTCAATAGTCCTCCACAAACATCAAATTGACAAGTGGTCTCTACCCAACAAGACCTCCTTACGCTGATCATCACAGATCACTTCCAAACAATCAATATTCACTCAATTAATCTTCTCTCGCTCTTCAGATAGCAGACTACTTCCCAAAGCCTACAACTGATGAAGATCTGAAACCCCAGCGTCTTGTATCCCTTCTTGCAACAGCTTCAGCACTAAAATCCTTCAGAAAAACCCAACCTTCTCAGTCCTTGTCTTCTCCTCCGCTCAAATAGATGCACCCTGCTCACCAGATTCATCTCCAAACAGCCTAATAGGTAAATTCAAACTCCTCTAACTCTTAATATCCTCTTTGCGCCAACCCTCCACTGAAAAACCTTCAAAACTTTGATCCAACGACAATCAAAAGTCCTCCTCAGACATCAAATCGATCTCCTTCAATAAGACTATCTCCTGTCCGTTCAGAAGGTAGTTCTCCCTCCAAACTGTATAATTCCCAAAGATCAAGCTCCTAAACACTTATCCCTTCTTTCGCGTCAATCTTCTCACTCAATTCTCTCAGAAATTTCTTTTCCTCAAGCTCCAAGCTTCTCCTGCGCGTCCCCGACGGCTTCCTCCTCAGCTCTCTGCAAAAAGTCCCATGTCTCCCACGGCCGTAGGTTAATTAACCTAAAAGCAAGTCCCCAGCTAAGCTACCCCCCTGGTGTCCTTATAAGCAGAACTACTTATCAGAAGTAGGCCCCTAGTTAAGCTGCCCCCTACTGTCCTTATGCGTACAGAACCTTAATTACTAAGTTGGCTCCTTTTTTAATAAAAGCTTCACAGCTGCCTTTACAAAGTCGACTCCTTCATTACTAAAGGTCTCACAGCTTTCTTTGTCATTGCTAAGCCGACTCGATAATTAATTAACTGATTAACAAAAGTTTCTCGTGCTCTTGATGCCACCCTGAATATACCACAAGCCATCTGATGTAGACTGAAGTGCATACACTTATGGGGTTGCCTCACAGGGCTTACAGCCCTCTCATATGTGCACCAGGTATCTCTCATGGTATATTCACGGTGGCATGCGGAGGCCAGGGTGATATTTCAGTCCAAGCTAGGGGGTAGCTTGCCAAACATAGCCCCAGCTTAGCTCCTGCCCAGCTTGATAAGCTAGGGCACAGCTTCCCGAACAAATGCTGGTTGATTGTCTTCTGAAGTTCCGTTTCATCATGTAGAATGTCACGCACTACGACACTGCCCTTTAACTTTAATGTTCAACCTTTAAGGTTTCCGTCTAAGTTCCACTTCGAACCTGTCCAAGAAAGTGTTCTCCAAAACCGTATGGATATCATCCATCTCGCACACCGTGAAGTTTTCTGTGAACTCCAACTTCTCACACACAAATCGTAAATCCAAGACCACTTCAGAAGTTTGGTACGTCTTGCCCTTGGCAAAGCACACCTGAATAGGCTTGTCTGCCTTGGAGGTAGACAAGCCCAACTTCTTCACCAACTTTGAGCTTATGAAGGAGTGAGTCACTCCTGTGTCCACAAGAAAAATAACATCACAGTTAGCAACTTTGACTTGTAGAAACATCAGTCCCGGCGTCTTCTTCGTGGTTCTCAAGGTCACAGTCATCTGGTCCAACAACAAGTCTTTTGCAACAAACGCATTCATGCTACAATTACTAATCTTAGGTTTCGTCAACCTCTTAGCAATATGGCCCGTCTCGCCACAATTGTAGCAAGTAAACTTAGCACCATTGCCCTTCTGAGGTGTTTGCCTCTTAGGTTTTGCTCCTATTTGCTGCCGCTTTGCTGCCGGGACAGAAGAATCTTTCCGATCCTTCTCACCCTCATCCCACTGTCGCTTGAAGCCCTTGTTCTTCTTCTGGAACTTGTCCATGTTGCGTGGTTCAAAAGGTTTCTGTTGCTGGACTTCGTCGTCTCCAATTCGCTCTGCTAGCTTCAAAAGTTCGGCACTTCTCGTAGGTAGTTCCGGCATCCGGAAGAGAGCCTTCTCTGAGCTAGACTTGAGTCCTCCAATAAATATACATATTTTGGTCTCCTCAATCCACTTGGAGAACGAGTCCAGCTTGGCACTGAACTCGTGCACATAAGCACTTAAGGTCCTCATCTGCTTCAGCCTAACTAGCTTAACACCATCCCGAATCCTTTGATACTCCGGAGTGAATCGTCTCGCAAGCAACACCTTGAACTCTTTCCAACCAAATGTCGAGATAGTCAAGGTATGCTCATCCTTATATGCAGTCCACCAGAGAAGCGCATGATCCTTCAAGAACATAACCGCTGCTCTCACCTTGTCTGACTCTTGAGCCTGTTGCACCTCAAAGTATAGGTCTAACTCGGTTAAGAAATCCTTAACCTTACGAGTCCGTCTTATATCTGAAAACGGAGTCGGCAAATTTCTCTTACAAAGCTTTCTGGTAGACGAAGAACTCCCTTGGCCTACCTCAAGCTCAGCGATTCGTTTATCCCTAGAGACCATACCCTCCTGCATGGTCTTCATCATCTTGATGAGTTTCACATACAAGGCTCCTTGACTTCCCGCGCCTGAATAGTTGGGCACCGTTGACAAGACTTCATCTTGCTGCACTGGTGTCGCAACTGGTACTGGGCTTCTTTGACGTTGGAGCGAAGGTTGTCGGTTATCGTTCCCTGACTGTGCCTCGGGGCTAGCTTGAGTCGATCTGGTCCCGGTGTCTCTTGGTCTTCTCTTGAAACTCTGTCCTACGTCGGCCATCGCTCCAAGTGTTCACCTAGAAACGTTGATCCGCTTCGTGTCTCGCGTCCTCCTTCAAGCGTCCGGCCTTCAGCCGTTATCTCAAGTTCTCGCTCACCGAAGCGTTGGCTCTGATACCACTTTTCGCGCCTCTACCGCCTTGTTGCGTCAGCAAAAGCTCTTGCTCAGTAGGTCACGAGATTTACACGGCTAACATGCAAATCACAATTGCAAGTTAGCGTCCATGCACCACTTACCTTAACTTTGTTTGGTCAGGACCGGAGCCGGACCGTCTCCCTAATCATCAAGCTCAACATTCACTAAGTCCCGACCTAGACTCGCCTAGGTCGATCTCAAACATGAGCAAGTCACAAGATGACTTGGGACAAACTTCTCATAAAGTCCATGGTCCTAAACGGTACCTCTAGCACACCTAGCGGTCCAACCGCCCGTGATGTTTGTCTGGGTCTAGGCTCCCGAACGGTGGTCTAACCCGCCGACTCGTTCCCTAGTCTTGCTCCAGCCCTTACATCGTTCCTAAGTCCAGATGTCCAAGTCTGGACCGGAACGTGCCTTTGAACCGGCCCAGCCATCACCTCATACCTCCAGAGTCCGTCCGTCGAACCCTGGGATTGGGTGACTCGTCCTGGCCCACCAGGCATCGAGCCCCCCTCATATATACTTCTAAGGATCGGCGGCCCCGTCCTCCTCTTTGGTCCTTGAAAATTATACCACAACCTGATCCTAGGTCGGTCATAATTCTCAGCTCGGAGGTCAGTTCAAGGAGTTCTACATATCACTGGAAAGCTCTCGCCGAGTCCTTTTCAATGATACCTCACTCCCCTCGAGATCTTATGTGGAGCTCCATCCACGACTTAAAACGTCACTGGAGCTCCAACACTTAGTCATTTTTTGGAAACCTATGGTTCGGATCAACGTCCGAACCATGATCCGTCTTCGTCTCGGATCCACGTCTTGGTCTCACGTCTCAGACCTATGTCTCAGACCTATGTTTCAGTCCGTTCCCATACTCACCCCCTTAGGTCAGCGTTTGTCTGGGATCGTCTTGGGATGGACCCTTAGGTCCTAACCCAATGTTCCAACTTTGGTTCAGAGAACTACTTAAGGTTCATCTGATCCCGACTTCGTGACCAAGCCGTTCAGTCTTACTCGCAGCGTTCACAACCTAGCGCAAGTCCACTAAGGTTCTATTGTTCGCATTTACGCCCGATCTTTGAGACTGAGGGTCGCGACAGATCCACACGTTGATTGTGTGAAGAAGAGTTAAGTAATAAATCAAACTTGCATATTTCATTTTTCTTTCAGAGATGCATAATATGCATGTAAGATCAACTTTAGAGAACTTTTGTCTTTTTGTTGTGATCGAGAAAAGATATAAATGTTAAGCAAAAATTTTATACCAAGTTAACAAGAAAGATCAAATATTTTATAAATATTAAGTGTTATCTAGCTCGGAGATACAAAAAATGTAAACTTAAACCATAAGAGTAGTGCGTCTTTCAACACTCTTCAAAGTACATATGCAGAATGCTGATTACCACCAAAGTACATTTTATCAAATGTTTAATGTATTACCTAACCTTTCTCAACAAAATGATAGGTAATAAATTAAACCCTTGCCTCTTCCATCATGAGGAGGTGAATATACAAGGAAGTTAGACTTTTAGATGCAATAATATGCAACCAAAACGTGAGAAGAGAAGCTGACAACAATCCTTTTGACGAATTTATCTCTATATTCAAAGGGAAATGCTAAAACATTCTAATATGGTTGCTGCTGACCCTTAGCCCATGGAGAGTTATATATCGGTGTCAAAGCTAAAACAGAAGATATTCTAAAATATGTAGAGAAAAAAGCTGTAGTTTATCCAATGGTAGCTTTGTCTAGAGCCGTGTATCCATTAGTGCATTATATTTGTATCGCTCTAAGTATTTATTTTTATTTTTAAAATTATAATAAAAATATTACATACTGAATTTATTTACGACTGGAACGAACGTCCGAAATAAAAATTAAAAAATTAAAAATGTCCGAGGGCAGCTGGCGGCAGCAGTAACATTCACCCGCGGGGACGAATATTTTCATAAGGTTCCAGCTTTGACACGCTCTATTATGAAAGTACGTGGTATAATTCGTTCTCTACTTTTGTATAGAGTATCTTTTGTTGGGACTGATGACTTAGACAAATGGCATCCGAAGTTCGGTCAACGACCACAGAAGAGAAGCCCCTAGTGAGGTTCGTACTCATGGATCATTCTCCAAAGGTACTTTGCCGGTCCTGCACCGACGGACCCCACGGGACAGGAACCGATGACTGAGAACCTCGATATACGAGATCTCCGACTGCCCCAAGGAAGGGACTCCAAGGAGGGTGTCCCTCTAGAGCGCACCAACTCTTTACAGTAGGTCCCCAAGGCTCAAGCACTACCCCCAGGCTGCATGCCCTGGGTTACTGTAACCACCCTTCTTTATTAGTTGATGTGATGTTAGTCAATGAGGACAGGAATTTATTGGATCAGATCCAGAAAGGGCCAGAATGAATGTCTGACTTGACTAGAATTGTTGAAAAAGTTGTTTGTTTTATTAGACCTTGCACTTGCATATAGATCACCTTGCCTTGCTGGCAGGGTAGTGATGCAAGAAGACACTTTGGAAAATCAGTTTTTAGTTAAATGCCTGACTTCTCTTAACATTTTTATCATGTTTTTTCTTTTTTCTAACACATGTTGCTGAAAATTACATGTATGACTGTATGTTCCATGTGCTTTGTCTGACCAAGCAAAATATCATGTGAGCGGTCTGATCAACCTCGATATTCGTTCCAAGAATCTTAGCAAGCAAGAAATTATAAGAGAGGTTTGATAAAATCGGACATTCATTCTAAGGATGTGACAAAGCAATAAATTATAAAAAATCTCTTATAAAATATGATATTCGTTCTAAAGATCTGATCATATAAATGGCTGCAATGAGAAAGATGAGATTTTGGAATAACCTAAGAAAGAAGAGACTTTTTGCAACAAAAATATTTATAATGCCTTGTTAATATTCCAAATATTATACAAAAACCAGTAACATAAATGCACTGAAACCATAAGTTGAAATGATGGTGATAGTCTTGGGGGAATTTTCCGACCGAAATCTGATCATATTCGAAGATTTACTGCGTTAAGAAAGGACTTCACTCATTATTTCTCCAAACTGGAAAATAATATGATGCTTATATTTATTATTTTTATTTTATTTTATTTTAGAATATGATGCTTATATGCACTGCCAAAGTTCGACGCTGCTCATACTGCCCGCAGTCCCGGGTCGAGTAACCAATCCAGGGCCGTGGAAGATACTGCCAAAAGTGCAATGATGGACAAAACCCATAGAAAGCCCCATCCGCCTGTAGCCCGGACGCCGTGGGCTCGAGTCCTCCTGGCGGGGTGACTCATGCAGCATGAGTCATGCTGTGCAATGGCAGCAGCATACGGCTGCAGAAAGCCCCACAGCGAAAAAACCTAAAAACAAAACGCATAGAAAGAGTGCTGCCCAGATCCTGAGGGTTCGGTTGACCGAGCGGATGCGAAGGAGACGTTACACGTAGCTGGCACCTAATGCTTAAATGCAAGCAACCGGTAGACCGCGACAGAATTACCACCACCGGCAGTTCCAGTGAACCAGTTGGTGGAAGCGTTTTCTGACCTTCATCTAGCGGTCCAGTATCCTTTATACTACAGTAGTTATGGATTGTTGTACGCTGTGATGTTGACGTTACAGGGTCAAGTTGAACTGATTATTGACGAAGCGTTTCAAGCATCGGTCGTAGAAAAGGGGACCTCCTCCGAGGGGCAGAAATTTGCTTGATCATACCCCCAATAGGTTCCGTGAGCTTGATCATACCTCTCTTAACGTTTTCTGGCTTGATCACACCCCTGACTGGCTATTGCCTGTCAAACCAGTCATTTTGTGATGTTATTCAGATGTGAGACTGCACATATTAGAGAAATGAAATAGGATAGTCCTAACGCGTCCTTAATGTAAAATATTTTGAATTACAGTGATATTTAGTCGAGATTGAAAGTACTAAAATGATGAACCAAAAGATAAGATGACTGGTTCGACTGTCAATAATCCGTCAGGGGTATGATCAAGCAACCAAACGTTAAGAGGGGTATGATCAAGCTCACGGAACGTACTGGGGGTATGATCAAGCAAATTTCTGCCTCCGAGGAGTCCCCAGACGTAAATGATTTCTAGATGATTCATGACATGCAGAGATAAAAAATAATTTCCTTTAACTATTTTTCATATATATGTATCTCATATATATTTATCGTGAGATGATAAAATCACGTTGTAAGAAATAAAATCGGAGTTAATAGGGGGTCTCAAACTTCAGTCAATTTTCGTAAGGCACGTCACGATAATCCGATGTAAACGGTACAGGGTATTTCTTGAGGTACTCTGTAATAAATTTATGTCATTTGACGTAAGTCTCATAATTAGACAGTTTATGACAAGTTCATTTTAAATTTTTGAGAAGGGACACAAAGCCTCTTAAAGACGTAAATCTATTTACAGACTCCGTTCAAACCTGCCGTCGTTTTTCTTACAACTATGACATAAGCACCTTACATCTACTACCTCTATTGTCGTTTTCAATCTGACGGGGCATGGTTTGAGACCCCTTAATTCATTTCTATGAAAATTATAGAATGATATATATGGGATTTATAGAAATGATATATTTTATGGTTTATGGACTAGTTTAAGTCTTGTCTCAAACATTGGTAAAGTTTGTAAACTATCTTAATATAATAAAGCCAGACAAGTTTGAAATTTACGTTTATCTTTCCATGAAACACTCTCGACTGCGAGGTGCTGTAATAGCGTACTACTTTCCTGGTTAACTAACTAGGTTCTAACTTTGGTAGTTCATCAAGCATGCATATTCACCCTCTTCCAAGTTCGGAAGAGAGCAAATAGGCAAGGTTTTTAATTTATATTTTTTATTTGTAGATGAGATATTTATAACAGCATGAAAATAATTTCATGCGTGATATTTATAGTTTTTCTCATTTAAAACCATATAAATATTTATCGTATAAAAAGGTTGATTATTTTATACCTAAATATTTCAAAAATAACTAAGTTTTCATTCTCAGTAAAACTTCTTTAAGTCTAGCAGTGAGTTTTTTATTTTTGTCTTTTCCTCTGGATTTCTCTGAACCTCTAAAGTCTACTCAGTCTTTAAAAAAGTTGAGTAGGCTTATGGACGTTTTGTAGGGTGTACGAAAACCATATTGTGTTAAATCTGAAAGATTCCATCCATCCAAAATTTTCTGCACAAATTTTTCTCCAATTCAGTTGAGAATCAATAGCTTCTGATCATTTTTTAACCTACATCCTCGATTGTTTTTTTTTCTTCACTCTACCAAAATTTCACTTTAGATGCATATTTATTTAATTGTGGCTTGGTTTCTTCCCTTCATAAGTTCATAAGGGAAGCATTTTCGTCGTCTTTGTAATATATTTTTGGTAGATCAGATTGTCAGATTTGATTGCAACTCTTGTTTAAAAGTTTTAAAGAGTTTGCTTTTGAATCGAAAGTTGTTTCTTTTTCGGAAAGTAAAGAGAGCTTCTCGACCTATAGAACAGTACTGATTAGAACTGAACTGGTCATTGTTGTGTGGTTCTGCCAAAATTCATTTCTTAACCAACTGAAGGCAAACCGCAATCGAAAAGAATATGCTAACATGTGTCACACATTTTATATGATCGCATCTGCTATTGAGTTTTGCATTTTATTTTGGTCCCTTTTTCTTCGTTAATAATATTTTGGGTGTGCTGCCATCTCTAAAACATATAAAAATAAAATATTATAACGAGGTTTCATTGTTTATTAATCAGATAATCCAAAAGTCGAGTAATATCCTCTCTTGTGACTATTGTGTTGTTCATTCCCAAGTGGAAATGCACTTTTCTAAGTTATTCACTTTATGATATTATGTTTGATTCGCGTATTACTTATACAGTGGAACCTCCGTAAAATGATTATATATATAGTGATAAAACTTCATGGTCCGGTTTAATATGCTATAACCTCTCCATCGTGTATAGTGATATAAACTTTAGGTTTCCTTTGTTGCCCGTCAGCAATGTATAGTGATATTTCACCAAAGAAATATACAAAATACTTTCTACAAGATAAAAGAGTGTTGTACAAGAAATAACAATTCATGTATAAAGGAAACTGAAGTAACTTTCTTGATTGCATTTCATTTTTCTGTTTCTTCTTTTAAAGAGAATGTATACTTTAGCGTTCACAACTTCCGGATCACTAAATAACCAGAAACTTGCTTGATCATACCCCCAATACGATTATTGCGCTTGATCATACCCTTCTTAATGTTTGGTTGCTTGATTGTACCCCTGACGGGTTATTGACAGTGGAACCAGTCATTTTATTTTATGGTTCATCATTTTAGTATTTTCAACCTTGACTAAATATCACTGTAAGTCAAAATATTTAATCTTAAAGACACGTTAGACTATCCATATTCTCATTCCTTTAATATGTGTATTCTCAAATATGAATAACATCACAAAGTGATTGGTTTTACAAGAAATAGCCAGTAAAGGGTGTGATCAAGCTATACATCTTTAAGAGGAGTAAGATCAAACTCACGGAACCCACTGGGGTGTGATCAAGCTAATTTCTGCTAAATAACTGTGGAAAGGTTTTAGAGTTTATTAACTGAAGCTGGCGTATGTGGTTCCACATTTTTTACAGTACATAGGCCACAGTTATATCTTCTACTGTAGTTTACTGAGATACAAAAGAGGCAAGTCCTACATCACTCCACATGCAGTCTTACAGGAAACAGGAAATTATGATAGTATTACATATGGAGTTATTCTTTTTTATTGTTATTACTTATGGGGGATGAACGATGATGCATGGAGACTGGAGTCGTTTTGGGTTGTTGGCTGGAATGTGCGGGGAGAATGAGAGGTGTATCCGGTGAATTCAGTTCCCGAGGTACCTGTTGACTGGCCCTTCTGTTGGTCCCAGACATGTGCGTCCGTAGGCCTTCCGTTCATGCATGATGACTCATTGGTGTGCGCGTCCATGCGCACATATGACGGCCTCCGCTGCTCCATCATCATGGCTCCATATCGAGCCATGTGGCACTTCGTTCCTGACGCGTGTCTTCCCGCGGGTGCGCGCTTCAGATCCTTTTCCCAAAACTTCGCCTCCGCGTTGGCTCTGCACACCGCGCAGGTCACATACGGACAAACAGCAACATTCTGTTGTTTGCATTGTTATTTGTAAGTTAGATCAACGGATGAGCTCAGCGTGTGAACTGTCCATCCTTAATCTGTCCGTATGTGAAATTTTACAAAATGTTCCAGTTATATATGCGTATATATATACAGTTCGACCTGCAAAACTGATCCTCTTAAAACTACACCGTGTACAGCATATAGTTTTAGCAGAAAAGAGTGTAATATTACATATACGGTTAATAATATTATAAAAGTTTATTTGATCACACTCTCAATAGATTTCTTGAGTTTTATCACACTCCTCTTAACGATGTGCGGTTTGTTCACACCCTGACTGGCTATTGCCTGTAAAACCAATCACTTTAGTTACATGTGGGACTGCACACGATAAGTTTTAGAGCATTTATCGTCTATTATGTCTATAATTTTAAATATTTTGAATTACAGTGATATTTAGTGAAAGTTGAAAGTAATGTAATGATGAACAAAAAATAAAATGATTGGTTCTACTGTCGATAATCTGTCTGAGGCATGATCAAGCAATACATCGCTAAGAGAGGTGTGATCAAACTCAAGGAACCTACTGGAGGTGTGATCAAGCAATTTTTTTTTCAAGCAGGTAATATTATTTGAAATAAAAATTAGTATTCTACATAATTATATTAATTTGAGATAGATGGCATTTTATCAGAAGACTGGATGGATGTTTCACTATGTCATTTCAGTATACCAGTCATCACGTTTTCTTGAATATTTCCATATGTGATTTCTTCTAGGACTAAAAGTGCAGATATTACATTATTCTAAAATTAAAATTGCAAACGTTATACACATCTATTAAACTCAAAAATCAATATGAAAAAAGTATAACGTCTTTTTAACTCGAGATTCCTCATAGTGAGACCTAAATTTTGAAAGCTTATTTTCGTGAGTATTACTTTTCATGTTCACATAATGTTTGTAATTTTTGTCATATTTGGTAATAAATTATTTTTATTTTATCTATGATGTTTGGGAGAAGGTTAGAAGCAATCCTCAGTTCCAAATAGGAAAAAAGAGGGAAAACATGTAAGAGAGACGAAAGCCAATAACCACATAAATATATTATTACATTAATTTCTTCTATACCATAATTATCTAATTATTTAATTATTGTTATTCACATTAATTTTTAGAAAAGGAAATTACTATCGATCACTGAATTATGTGGGTGACATAAAATGTAGTGGACAGTGTAGGGGTGTGTGCATACTAGCAGTTTTGTGGCTCACTCGTTTCGAGACAAGGAGGTTTGATAATACTGTCTGCCTGCGAATTGATATTTTAGATTTAGTTTTCCGTTCATTATTTGTATGGAAATAGTGGTAACTCAAAGATGTCTTTGTGTGTCATAATAATATACTACTGTCGGATGTATAGGTATCTACAAGACGATAATTAGTAATTTATGAGGAGATAAGAACAAGCAGTTTCTAGAGACCTTTTCGCTGAACTATAAGTTTTACTCAGTTAGCTATAAATTCAGAGAAAACATCATATTATATAATAACCAACGTACCTTTTATAGCTTACAATACCAACAGTTTTAGGGTTTAAATATCATAAGTAGGGTTTTAGAGGTGTAAAGTAGTGCTTAGAGAGGATAATCGGCAGGTTTAGAATAAAAGATAAAGTTTAGGGTGTAAATTCTAATTTTTAAATTAGTTAGAACACCTTCTAAGGGGTTTCGGTGTCTAGGTCCTTTGCTTGGAGGTTAGTTACATTGTTTTACATTTTCCGACCGAGTAGTGAAAAATCATTAACTGGTTTTTTCTTGAGATATATATCCTGGATATGATTGTGTTTTTTATATTTTCGTTATATATGTGTGTTTTTCTAGTATCAGGGTAGTGGAATCCCAATCAAAATGTTATATTCTTATGCTTATCCATGTCTTGAGGTTTTTTTGTGCTCTCTAGATGTTGATATCGCACTTATCTTTTATCATCTATCATTCAATACTGTTCCGGTACCCATCTCCTTCTTGCAAAAAAACTTTTTAAATAATAAAACATTTAGAATTCAGAGTAACTTAAAGTAAATTTTATATTTAAGCACCCATTAACCCTAGATAGACTGTACTAGATGTCAAACCATTAGATATGGACCAGCATAGACAAGGTATATAATCGATATCCAAAACGAATGTAACATGACCCATATTATTGTAACTGCAAGTAAAAACAAAAAATCTGTTATCCCCAACGGCATTTGAAGCCTTGTTTTCGACATGAAAAGATGCTTCATACTCCAATCATTCTCCAAAAACGTACCGAAGGTTGATCGAGCAGGTTTATTCCCTTGCTTATTTATTCACCTCTTCCATCTTCAGATGGAAGAGGACTGCAAGCTACATTCATTTATTAATGTATCATTTTAGTCTAGTAGGCTCTCGCACTTGTATCCTCTGAAGCACGTAGACTTGCACATTACTTATGAGTTTTCCAACAATGTTTCTATTGTTCTTGGAACAACTAACTTATAACATTTAAATTATTATATTTAATCTAGAATTATAGAATTATAGAATTATAGAATCTAGAATTATATTTAATCCAAATAATATTTATAATTATTTTTATAACATTTATAAAAAGAACAAAACGTACCGAAGTTGAACGAGCATGCTTATTCCTTGAACACAAAGCGTATGCAACTACTGATGGAGGTGATCGAGAGAAAGAAAGAATGAGCATGTATCTACAAATTACATGCAGTGAAAAAAATGCTCGAAATAGCCTCAAGCATGAAAAGCAGCAGAACAAAACAGCTGAACCACATCGTTTTGCTATACAAATAAAGTTAACACTATATTAGGAAAGCCAGATCGCTATAAAATTGCACATCATATATTAGTTATAATTCGGGAGAAGGAGGGGGGACTTCAACAAAAATATGCACGTTCGATGATGCTATTATCGAGGTAATATATAAATGTTAAATGAAAATTATATACCAAGATATAAATAATCAAAATATTTTATAAATATTAACTGTTACCCTATGCCTAGAAATGCAGGAAGGTCAGGATATAAACCATGACTACACAGCCGTGCTGCTAAAGACATAATTCTAGGAATCTAAAGTTATTTATATATTAGTTCATAGTGAGTTTAATTTATTATCTGACAAGAAGAGTTAGATACTAAATTAAACCTCTGCATATTTCCCTCTCTATCGAAAGAGGGAGGAGGTGAATATATATCCACGGGTGCTCACTTTGATAAGGTCTAAAAATGTTTCCAAGAGGATCTGAAAGGTATAATCAGTTATGGATTTAGATAAAGTAGCTACAAGCTTGACGAAAATGTTCAGAAATATCTCCAAGAAGGGAAGTTTGTGGAAATAGTTCTGTAATTGCATTGCATGATTGCATAGATGGTATCAAGAGAAAAGAAAATAATGAGAAAAAGAAAAGTAAAGGGAGAGAAGGAAAGGAAAAGAAGTAAAATACGAAAAAACGAGATGAATGTTTCTCCTCTTGGGACAAAAGAACATTATAGTTACATTATGTTACTCTTTTCGTATATAGCCTTAGTTGAGGTTGAACCGCAGTTAGCATCAAATATTAAACACTATGGTACTAGTCATTTATGGCACGAATCAATAAAAGGTCATACTCGAGTCTCATTATAAATTTTTTTTATTCCCTCCACCCTTTAACCACTCTGGAAATTAATTCTAGAAAATAAACGTCAAATCAAAGACAAATAGATTGTTCAAAAGAAAAAAAAATACAATTTATTCTAGAACGAAAGCAAATATTGTTGCTGAGTTTATAGTTCTGTCTATTTCTGAAATTCTGGATATTAAACTAGATTTGTGGTTTCTTTTTGAATAATTCTAACTGTAAAATTAAATATATTTTCGTTCTTCTCGAATTGTCTTCCCCCGGTTCTTCTTTCTTGTTTTCTATTACTGAATAATATTATCTTCAATATTTTTAACATTTAGATGAAAATCAGATTACACATGCTTGAAAAGCATTCTTAGATTTTTCATTCAAAAGTTTTCTTTCCCGTCCTCCCAAATGGAATGCAACCAATAGCAGAGATGATTTTTCACCTAACTTCTTGCTGGTCCTCTTTTGCTACGTTCATGGCTAGGTCATTTTGGAAAGACGGAGAAGCTTCCACGAGAAGGAGCCAGAAAGCTCAAGACATGCATAACTGCCTCCTATACATACATGGCTGCAGCACTTGCGGACCTTCCAGTTTGAGAAAAAGGAAGTCCATGCAGATCGATATACTTGCGATCATTCTGCGAGCTCCAACTCCGACTAGAACGTAGCTATTTCCTTTGTGCGGGACCACTCCAATAAAAGAGAAAGGAAGAGATTCATGATGT
Organism: Asterella californica; assembly: GCA_036924285.1. Lineage (NCBI taxonomy): Eukaryota > Viridiplantae > Streptophyta > Marchantiopsida > Marchantiales > Aytoniaceae > Asterella > Asterella californica. Next base: position 19,421,715 of record JAYKYS010000006.1, on the reverse strand, counting down.
TCTGTGCAGACCTCTGAGACCACATCACAAGCACAAGTCCCCACGAATATATTCTCTCGTGACGGGGAAAAGCAAAATGGTTTTCGTCCACTGCCCGAACTGGGACTTTCATGTTTGTTCTGACTCCATACCGGTACCAAGTGAAGCTGGAACGGAACGAGTCTCTATGTCGTCCTCTGGAATGAACTAGTGGACGACATGAAAAGGGTATCCGCGTATGGTCCTTAGACAAATGAGAACTGAGATTTTAGTCGTCATATCCTACCATAGTTCGTACAGTGGAGTTCGTCAATCTTCAGGTCGGCCGTCATTTTCAAATCTTTTGAAACCATCGAGGACCATCGAGGAGGAGTATCAAGTGCCTAGCTGACATATATTCTCTCAGCGATTCACAGTCTGCGGAATGTTTAATTACCAGAGAAGACTTTCATGATTTGAGAATGTGAGATGGATATGGTCTCTCTCTCTCTCTCTCTCTCTCTCTCTCTCTCTCTCTCTCTCTCTCTCTCTGCATCGATCATGTCTCGCAGTCGTTTACCGTTTAGAGGTTTGATTAGAAACTCAATAATGAAATCAGTGATATGATCGAGGGGAGATAGTTAGCATCTTGGATAACTTTTGGGCTGCAGCGCGTTGTTTATTTTGGTGCAACACCGTCATTTAATCACTCTCACGTCCAACGAGACAATGTAATGACATTTATAAAAACTCAATACTGAAAGTTTGATATATACAGTAGATATTAATGCAAAATTTTCCAAAATAAAAAGTAAAACATATTTAAAGAAACAGATTATAGATATCCTATAACATTTCAACTCCATAAGTAGCACTAAAATATCACACATAAGGTATTACATATACAGTTAATGTCTTTTACTAGGATACGAATTAACTTAATGCTTACCCATCTTCGTACTGTCAATGAGTACTCTTCAGAGTTGGCTCCCCCACACCACCTCAACATGCTGTGATGTGTTCATTTGACGTTAATTTTGGGTTGACAACTTATTCCAATGGATACATTTTAGTAAAAACAACAAAAATAAACAATCATCGTGATGGTGGTGATAATTCTCTTGCTATTTACTATGTGATAATTGATAACCTAGCTACTCATAAACACCAAAATCAACTCAGAAAATGCTATGGTGATGAAGATCATAACATTAAAGACTAAGGAGATTTCTCCTTAGTTGATAATTATTTTGTTTGTCTCGTCTCGTATCCATTGCAGCTTATTGGTACACTAATCAATGCTCTTAGTATCTGTTCATCCATTCTCTAAGATAAATAAGTAATTAGTTACTTGACTTGCACAACGCTGATCTTCTTAGACAGATCTCTACATGTACTACAAACTAATAACCAGATAGATGCATCTATTCAGGTAACTCTTCGTGGATACTACTGCATACATCACAACATACACACACTTTGTCTCGGATGACGATCAGCTTCTCAAGACCATTCGACACCAAGATGACTGTGAAAAATATCAGAACATATTACTAGTACCGTTTGATATCTCAAACCTACTAGTAATAATGTTTTGGTAAGTGAAGTCATCCCACTCCTGCAACTAGTATTAGTGCATATACAGATGCCTCGAATCCTCTATCTAGAACTGGGAGATGGAAAATATTGGTAAACTCACCTTTAATGACAACTACCTTATCTTTGTGTCTTGTGAATAAACCTTTCATTTCTTCAATTGGTCGATATATATATATACTATGTTATGTTATCTATATGTGTATCATAAATCCTAATCAACTAATCACGACATGACTAAGATTTTAGCCAGATCTTATTCTCACGAGGTCACTACTCTTTATGGTAGACTCCATACTCTTAACTATTTTTTCTAGTTACCTTTATCATAATCTAAAACTATGTTTAGAGTAACCAATCTCAATAATCGTTTGTTCTTTTGCAAGTTGCATGATAATGACGTTCTTTTAAAATATTCTTGTAAAATTGCGTTTGTTGTTATGCGTGAATAGCTGTACTTGATTATGTCAGCTGTGTCTTATTTAGTTATGTGGTAGTTGAATGAGCACTGATTTGTTCTTGGAGTTATTAGCTTGTAATTAGCATGTGCATTATGTTTTATCCATGCCAATATGATACAAAATATGACGAATACATGATGTGAAAGCTCACCCATATTTTCTTCTTATGATTGTGCTTCTTTCAAGTTTTCCACCTCCACCAATTCAAAGTCTTTTTGACATAAAAGACTTGGATTGAAAGATGACTTAATCTTAAACTAGATATATATATTTTCCAACTTTTATTATCTCTGGATAATATCAAATTATGTAGTTATAAGTAAAATTCACCATCATTGGTCTTGGTTTAGTACTTGTTTTGAATGATTATTGATCTACTACATTCTAAAACAAATAATGTTTCTACTTTCTCAGTTTTCCATTTTCTGCCTTATCTTGTTGTTCTTCCCTCTCCTTATGTTTTTGCATTACGTGCCTCTGAGCTGTTAGACAAGAAAAGAAAAAGTTTATTCAAAATCAGTATTACATGCTCCTCTATAAATGATAATATCTTAAGACCTCTTTACGCAAAAGTCCCAGAGTCTCATTTCCTCCCATCAATTAAAGATTTAATCTGAACTGAATAATTATGGAATTTATTTCCAGCTGCCCTACGTATAAGCAGGTACCATTTTGGTGTGAAGATACATCATTCTTACATGGCGATGAGATGAGACTTATGCAGCATGAAACTCGGTCATCTTTTCAAATTATCTGCTTGTAAGACTCAACTCCACGGTATCTGGTTTTTCACATATCTTTTATGAAACTCGATTGAAATGTATTGTTATGTAAAATAGTTTAGTGTCATATAAGCAAAATATTAACAATCGGAGGAAACATGTAATTTCCCATGTACATATATGAAACATTCTAGACAGTCATGATAAATATGATACTAATATTTAAACAGCAAGCACCTCACAGTGAGAGAACTGAGCTCGTTAAATGACGAAAGTGGGAGTGAAGAATATATGCAAGAGTCCTTCATGAGAAGGTAGGAATAAGCTTTCATTCACAAAGGGAGTACTTATGTTCCCATCTTACCTCTGTTCTTCCGAGTCTAGCCAGCAAGTATCCCACAAAGATAAGTCGATGGTGAAACTAAATTCACGTGACTCTTTGGGGGTGTCAAAGTTAAGCAAATGGGAATAAAAATCGTAAGTCTAATCGGTTAGTTTTGTTAAGAACTCATAAAGATGATCGCCAAGGATCATCTTTATGAGTTGACACTCTGATTTTTTCATTGTCGATTTTATTCTCCTGAAAAAACCTGAAATCATATTTTGAATTGTAGATTTCTTAATGCAAAAATTCACGAGCGAGACGAAAGAAAAATAATAAACATCTCCAGGGTGCCCGCCGAAAACATCCGCAGATGCTTGGTAAAAATCGTAACTACCTTTTGTGGATAAAGAATATATGAAAAAAGTTCCAACTTTGACATCCCTATTACACCAGAGACAGAAGAAAGTTTTGTCAAGCAAGCGGAATCAACGAGAGATCAATGCCTTCGCTTCTCAATCCAAATCAAAAATCATTTCATAAAGTGCTTTTGTAGTTTGTTGCCCCCACGCCATAAAGCTACAAAAAGTTCAAAGTCTGTGTGTTACAGTTCAAACTTTTGAAGATTCCCTCTGAGGATGAAGTCTGCCAGTCAAAAATCTGCATGTTTCTGTCTGTCTGTCTTCCATCTGAAACAAAAATGTGTATCGTCTGGAGGTACGGCAAAAGTGATTCAGATGGTTCCATGTAGCAATGAAAGGTGTTTGAGCTTGTGATGCAGAAGATCTAGGGTTCCACTGTAAATAACCATCCTCTTCAAAGAAATGGCCTCCATGTGTCTCCTCTTCGCTTGCTTCCTTTTCGCTTCTGAGCTATAATTACAAAACGATGTCCTGCGTGCTCTGCGATGTGTTTCCTCTCGGTCGGGGCGGTTGGAGATGTTTATTGTCTCTTTCAAGCCGGTTTTCCTCCACCAACTCTGTTACGGAAGAGTCTTCCCCAAATGTTCTTGCATGAGAGTGCACCATTCTTCATTGTTATTGGTCCCACTTTCCGGAAGTTAATTGTTTTCCTAGTCAGTCTTCGTTGCGTTATTGTCATTTTGTTGTTCCCCACTTACAAAACCAAATCTTTCTGGCAGTAGTAGTTACCATAACGTACAGTACAGTAGTAAGTTCGAGTTCAGCTCAAGAATCTCACTCCGCCACCCCCCCCCCCCCCCCCCTTCTCACATGACGTGCGTCCAACAAAACTTTAGGTCGATTGGTTTGTTGAGCTGTTTTCTGACATACATGATGGCAATGATTGCATAAGAAACGGAGGCGGTATATTTCGTGATCAAACCATAAAGCTCACATAATGGTACGAAGAGGAAGTCGAACTCGTTTTTCCTTTGTTATGTTGAGAATTTCTCGAGGTAATACAAGAGAATCATCACGATATGAGTATACTGCTCTGTGCTCTTAGTTACTGCGAACTTCTGAGTGGCTGCCATTTCTCGCACCAACATGTCCAAATGATGTCTGCTTCTTCATGTTCGAGGAGAGGTCAGTCTCTTGAACAAGCAAACGTTTGTAGATTACTAACGGCTACAGCGACAGCATGTGGATGGTCAGTCGCTTACTTCCAGAAGAACTATCCATTTCCCTCACCGAAAGGACTCATTCCGTGTAGATCCAACCTTCTGCAGTTGGAAGCCATGCAAGCAATTTGCGAGGGTGATATTACTACACCTTCCGTTCAACAAGAGAGTTGGTTGATCCCTTGATCATGAGCCTGTCTATTTGTCCGGCGAGGATAAATGGTTTGCATTCTAGCCTATGTGAGAGTATGGCACAGCTCTGCTTTCTACTAAGCAGCAGAGCTGTTGAGTGTGGAGTACAAGAGTCCTTGCCACGGGTGGTCTGGTGCGTCTGATTGACGGAGTTCGTACCGGAATCCGGGCTGCAGCATCGCCGTTCCAACTAGAATGATACACACGAAGAGTAAATTTGGTGAAAGCCTGATCGATTCAAGAGTCAACTGCAAGAAAAGGGCTGGATTGATGTCCTCGGTCGACAACGAAGCTGTACAGAAGGTGGACTCGAATCACGATAACCAGTGGCCACCACTACTGCTGTGGATTCCACCTGGACTCTTCAGCTTTCTGTCCTGTATGTTCATCTCAAGCTTTCGACTGCTGACGACTGAGCAGATAGGTGAAAATGCAGGATGCCTAAGGAAAGCCACAGTTATCCGCTCCAGCGGGCGGGTAGTTCAAAGTTCCCTCACCGTTCGGGACCATCTTCATAGTGTGTACGTTTCCGTTCCTGTGAGTAGAGGTGCGTAAGTCTGTACTGCTATGGGCTAGGGTTCCGGTGAATGCCGTCTTAATTCTTCTGGAAAGATTTTCATCGCTCGTCTTCATTATAGACGAGTTTGTGTGTCAAGATTAATCTTTCTAGAGTGCGCTCCTCAGTCCGTGTATCATATACTTAGCTCTCTATGTACATTCTCAGGAGTCTCGACTCTTCTTAAGTCCTTTCCCTCACTCCCTGCTGGTGTTTCACTTCAGCCGGAGGACTTGGACATAGATATCCGAGCAGGCATTCCGAGTCATTTCACCACGACCTCCTTATACAGTACTGTCTGGTCATTCTGCACATCTGTTAGCCTACTGTCTGTCGGATTATGAGATACAGGTATGCGGAGATTGAGGCAACTGCTTTCAGATTCTTCGAGCTTTTACATATCCGTCTCGTAATGGCTTTTCAACCCTCCATCAATGCAGAGTTCATCAGGAGAAGCTGGCGTACCAGCGTCTGCAAAGTTCAAACCATGATCTCGAATACAGGTGGGAAGTGCGTACATTTTGGAGTCCCATACAGGACAAAGGGGCCCTCACATCATCGTCTGTATGGTTGAAAAGCTGAAAAGCTTTACGTACAGGCTGACTTAGAGCGCTACGGCTGGCAAGAAACAGAGCTGGAGGACTTTCCCTTCTATCTCTTGCCTGCCATAATCGGATATGGAGGTTTTGTGATGGAGTCTGTTATTTCCACTGTACATTGATGTAAATAAGATGCACTTCAGAGCTTGTGGTAAAAACTGTAGGGCGGATAAAAACTGGAGATGGTGTTTCTAATATTTTGAGGTCAGAGATTTCTCATTCGCTTGCCGTCTGATTCCACCAGCTCTTCTCGAAAGAGACAAGTACAAACACGCTTGGCGGGTGACAAAGTGCTTACTTGCCTTCAGTAACTCAGAACTTCTACCTTCATTGCGTTTCGTTCACTTGACTGGAACTTAGCCGTACGCAGCTCAATCCAGATTTCTGCTTTTGTCAATCCATGTTCTCAAGGTACCAATGATTGGAAGGAATTCTAAAAAGCAGTTCAGATGTTTGTTCTCTGACAACTCTCGAGTCTTGAGTTCCGAAACTCCTGCTAGGACGGTGATGAGATTTCAGATTTGGATTTGTCTATTTCCCGGATGGCATATTCAGTGAAGTCAACAATATAATTTAATGACGTGAACAATAGACGATTGGAGGAATTTGGTGTTGAGGGGGAATAAACATTGTCATGGGGTCAACCCCTGCCTTTCCTCGCTCCCGAGTAACTACTTACACACACCGGATGTCAGATCTTATCGTAGTCTGGTAGAAGCACTCGCCCTTGCTCGGCTGCGGGAGCTTGGTGTCGTAGTAAAATAAAACCAGTTCGGTCTGCGGAGACCTCCAAATTATGTATGATGAATGCACGATGCAGCAAGCTAGCTGTGCTAGAGTAGACTCGTGCTTGATGGAAGTACACAAAGCTCGATCAACGTCGAAGAAGTTAGTTCTAAAAGGAGAAGGAAATCACAGAGGTTTGTTCTGAAATTACCCGTCGTCTCGAGCACACAATCTGAAGCGCCAAAAGAGGACTGGAGTCTGGACCAGTGTACAGTATGTGGTTCAGTGGTCACTGATGGTCCTTCCCTCAAGGCACTGCAACTCTACACTGTACTGTAGGTCTGGCCTCTTCCTGTCTATCGTACTGGGTGGGTTGGTGGGTAGGTGGGTGAGTGAGTGAATATGAGATCGAGGCACTCTAACGCGTCAGGTTATGCTAGTTCACTCTCGCCAGTGACCTTCAATCATCATTCCAATCCCACGATGGTTGTCTGCGAAGTTCCCTCCAGAGTCCAGACATGGCGTATCATAATTGCTTCTATGCTGTCACTGTTGTGGTATTGTTGCAGGAGTATAGTAGTCGCCCTGTACATGTCCATATTTCTTTGCCTTGCTTTTCCCGGAAAGCAAATATGAAGTAGCTCCTGAAATCTTCACCCTTTATAGTACATCTCTCAAAGGCTCAAGCTAGTGTAATGAGTCTGTTCGGTACTGAGAGAGTCTGAGGCACACACTACTCGTAGATCTGTTTCAGTGCTTGATGCTTTGAGGTGGTTTGTCCCCTAGAATACGGAATGTATCACATTCGTGAGCCATGTCAATACGGAACAGTATTTGTAGGGCTGCCCACGACTTCGACACCAGAGAATATGTGTAGCAAGAACTTGAGAGGATCGATCTGTCCTGTAGGTGAACCCTTGAGTAAAGAAAATATCTTACCTCCTCTCGACTGGAAGTCCGGTGAGAAATTTGCAGCCCTACATGTAACGCTCTGAGACCACTCGTTGTTTCACACAGGAAAACGATCCCCTTTATAACACCACTGCTTACTTTCTTGTCAGTGATCTCAACCCCCTTGTAGGCACTCATATAGCTGGAAGGTTGACAAGAAGTAAGGGAAGTTGATGCTTTTTGTTATGTAAGTGGAAAGAGGAATTGCATTGCCTGTTAACGCATTAATATCGTGGTACATTTACTTGTCCTTGTTTCAAGAGTAAGAAGAACGTATATCTCTTGGATCATGGTGCTGAATGCAAGTTGATCTTTCGAAACGGGTCAGAAAGTCCAGCTAACTTGTTGAAGTTTAGAAGGTGAGTTCATCTTGCGAGTTTATTATTCACCAGTTTGTGGTGACATTGTTCAAGTAAGTAGCAGGTTGAACTCATTGCTCTTATGTGCCTTCAGATATGTGCTTGTAGATTCATCCAGTTCTTCCAAAACAAATCATGTCAGATGAAGAAGCTAGATTTGGATGATGGGACATTTTCCGGGTGATGGCATATTTTCCCAAAGCTGAATCTTAGTCAATGACCAGAGTCACGATAAGCTCACAAAGACGGTCAAGGATAAAGGCGGAAAAACACCAACCGTCAGGCTAGGCTAGTACGTAGACTGTCGAGCTACTAAACTCATCAAGCTAAGGTTTCCAGGTCTTGACCCTGAAAATTCATTAACATAAAGGAGATTTCAGATGGGTCTTAGCTCCGAACATCTTCCGTGACGAGGTCTGAGCGATTGTTCATCATGGCAACACGTTGCCGAATGATCTCTGGATCGATTGTGCTATGGATAAAGTTTATCCCCGTCACACTAATATCCTGATGATGTCCTGTCACTGGCCCGTTGCATCTCCCCCCGTACTTGCAGATCCTTTACATGTTGAGTGTACCTGTTGCTCAAGTTTTCTTATGAAGAAAATATTGGCAAAAGTGCTGGTGAGAATTTCTTTAGAGAGCAACTCAAAAGGTTGCCGGACTGCTCACAAGAGACGGACCTGGAAGACCGCACGAGTCAAACATCGGTGAGAGATACACGACACAACATGTCTATCTCATCCCTTGGTGAGCTGCCCGAATCGCTGAAAGGTATGGTCTCAATTTTCATTCCGGAAGAAAATCTTCTTGCCTGGTACCCGTCAGTTCAAGGACACATATGCGAACCACAGAAAGCCTTTCTTGAGCTTGCACCTTCTCAAGTTTCGGATATTATTTACAGCATTCGGATCCGACCCATTGGCTACAACGAAGTATTTGATCAGGAGGACAGCGACTGATCATGTACCAGGTTCTGTAGTGACACAGTCTAAAGCATACAAGGCGAATACTGAATGAAACTGAGGAACATTCTTGCACTTGGGTTACTCCATGCGTTTATGGTCTTGATGACGTGCTTTATTACCTATCGGGTCTGAATAAATAACGCGAGAGAAGATGAGATTTCTGGGTCAGAGGAGGGAAATCTCGACATGCTCTATTGCTTATCCAGTTTGAATGTACAGCGAGAGAGGATAAGATTTCTGGTTCAGAAGAGAAACATTTCGACCTCGGCCCTGTAATATCGACTCATAGATCACCTAGACTTAATGAACAATGCGAAACGTTTCTTTATCATAAGCCATCAGCAGCCCAAAACGAAAAGGAAAATAAGCGGTTAAAGGTGATGGTGAATCTTCTTTCTCTTTCGGGACGCACTTGTGTCTACCGCAGGTCTACGAATCTTCGAAGCTAGCCATGAAGGTACTCTACTGGTTACTACTGGACATGACGCCATTTGGCTAAAAGCTGAGCTTTTCAATCGCCAAAAAGCTCATGTTGGCGTGCTTCGTCAGAACATTCCGGTAATAGCCTAAGCTTTGCAAAAAGTGCAGTGATGCATTTAGCAATTGCATCACGAGAACTCTCCGGTTTAGTTGACTTCGTTCCTTTCGAATGAGATTCAGAAAACGTGTCAGTATGAAGTGGTGTACGTATTCATATCATATTCGTTCTCATTATCTTATTCCCTCCCCAACCTCCATGATGTGTGACCTAAAGTTCATTTTGCTTCTGAGTCTCAGCTTTCTGAGCCCACAAAGACAGATTCCGAGGACCCGACTTTGTCGTCTGAAATTCTCTCGTCAAACATCTGACCTTATCACAGTCATACGTGATGATATCAGATGAAGTACTGAACCTTCACGGTTGGTAAAGGAAACTGAAGCAGCGGCTCTGGATGTTCGATATTTCTTTTGTATCACTTGGTTTTTTATCCTCTTAACCTCAAGAATCTACGAAGGAGATGAAGGCCTTGGCTTCAGGTGCAGCTGAACTTCCAGAGACCTCAAAAGTAGTATGACAAGCTCATAATCTGTGAGTGACAGGTCTGTATAACCGAAAAGGCTACCTTTGCTTACTCAGAGCAGATTTGAATTTCTCGCAACGCTCATCCTTTCTCCTCATCACAATTCAGTTCTGCGTCAAGTTCCTACACAATAGACATGGGAAAGAACAGAAACGATCAAATTGCTGTTGACACAAACACATCGAGAAATACACCAGATTCTGTCCATCGCTGTTTAAATGGGTGAATCTGGTTGACAATGTCGAGTTCTCAACGTGCTGTAATACATGTTCCCTATAGATCCGTGTTCTTCAATTCTGCCGATCATGATCGAATGAGATCTTCTAACTGGGGGTACTACATATACATGAGCCTTTCCCTTCGATCAAAGAGAAGATTATTGCTGCGAATGACACATCGAATCTTACTTGAACTCTTACAGGTGAATAAGCACTTCACACCCCACCAGTCTTCCGTTCTAATCTTCTATTTTATCAACTCTGTACTTACAGCTACAAGTCTGACTGTGTGCAGAACTAGTTCTCGCAACGATGGATGCGAGAGCGTATATTAAGCACCATTCTGGACTTTTGGCACTACTTCTTTGTTCTATTGCACCTTTTGATCCGAGCCTCCAGAGCCACACTCCGGTGTACTCTACAGACCTGACGGTCAGATTTGGTCTGACTGTTGGTAGTGCTGTGCTCTTTAGCCTGGGAAAGAGAAGACGGAAGAGATGCTTAGTGCTTATTCCTCTGAATCGATGATAGCATGCCATATATTCCATAATCTCATCTGAAGCAGATCGTTTGCTTTCTAGGGAATGTTTCCCTTCAACACTAGTTTCTCTTAGAAGAGAACCCTGTTGTGTACTACTTTCCTCAGGAGAAAAGTTGCCAGAAGTTCGGTCATCAGTTCGTGGTCTGGTGACAGTGACTCACTAGTGAGATGGAAGTCCTTTTCGTAGTACAAGTCAGAAGGTGAAAGCTTCTCATGGTGGCTTTCCCAACTAGTCCGTTCCGTTCGTGTGTCTTTCAGGAAAACAGTGGCGGAACCTTGACAGATTGACTTCCAGTATTAGAGAAACCTGTCCTCTGTGAACATAGCAATCCAAATTCTTGTTCACCATCAGGAACAGTAATTCCAGGGCCCGTTCCATTCGAGACCTTCGAACTGGCTGGATGGACTTATGGATGGACTTACTGTCAATGTACGATTGTGTCAGAGAAATATTTCAGCGTCTGTACTTCAACAAACATGGAGGCAGTGACTCTCAGATGTTGGAAAACTGCTTTTAGAATCTTCTAACGTAAGGACTCAAACGGAGCTCAACGGACAGGACGATTCCTACATGTCGAGATGTACTACTCTGGATTAACTAACAACCGGGACATGAACGCCTGGCAGTGCAGGGACTTTGGAACAACTGCGCCAGAACCTGTAAAAAAGGTTGAAAAGGAACAGAGAGCTTGGTGGGTAATAGTGTTCTGCTCTGCCAGAGAGTGAAGATATGGCGGCTGAAAAGTCGGTTTTGTAAGCTGGAAAGGGCTCAACAGGCCACGAACTGCTGTATATTCGTGCTTCCCTTCCGGGTACCCGTACTCGAGCACGAATCAGATTAGATTTCGTACACAGAAGAGAATGAATGACATAGAGCTGACTTGAACCCATCCATGTACAAGGTTTCCATCTGAAAAGACCTGCTTGTTGACAAATCAATCATGGAGGTGCACTGGCTCGTTTACATGTAAGAACGTCTTCTAAGAATATAACTTTCCAGCTGATAGAACAACAAAAAACCATCTTCTCTTCTCTTCCGTCAGGGCCTTTCTAGATGTCAAATAGCTTCCGTCCAAAGTAAGGTTTTAAAGGCCTGGCACTCAAGAGTTTCGCTTGCAGTTAAAATGATAGCATGTGGATTAGGGCGCCCTGAGAGCATTACTTACATCCACTGGCACTAATGTAACCGCTGCTGGTACAAGCAAATGATACAAGACGGCACCGTAAAAATCCTAACTACTTGGAAACTCCAGAAAACTTAATTCCAGCCACTTTGCTCAAGCTAATGCTCCGACTCCTAAGCATGTACACTGTCGACCTTACCGTTCGAATCGACCTGTTCGAACGTCAGAAGCTTTAGGAGTGTCCTTAGTGGGCGAAAACAGGGTCGTTTCAGGTAAGGAAGGATCTTTGAGAACGAGGCAAAGTGAAGAGGCCTGTCTGAGCAGCAGTGATCGTTTTCTTTTCCTTTTCTCTTTTTTGGTGTCTCCCCACGATGAGACTGCTGTAGCTGTAGCAAAAGTTGTTCAAGGGCCCCATTAAGAACGAGGCTTGCAAAGATACGTTGAGGCAAGCGACCGACCAGAGCCCAGAGTCCAGACTTGGCCAGACTTGAGAAAGAGACAAAGGTTAAAGGCCCGACTTTAAGCTAAGTAAAGTAAAGGCCACTACGTTCGACATCGGAGGAGCAGGGCCGCCACTAAGGTCATTTATCAGGACAGACGAAAACGTTCCTCCTTGATTGACCTGCGACAAGGGCATGACTATTCCTTCTTTTCTTTATAAAGAAAAGAGAAAACGACGGGACTGGGAGGTTTTAACAAAGCGAATCTTCTTCTGATGGGAGGTGTCAAAGTTAGAATATTTAGCAAAGATTCTGAAGCCGTGGTGGTACTCACGATGATGGTTTAATCCAGAAAGCTATTTCCTGCAACAGTCCCGAGTGAAGTCGAGTCGATTTTTCATTTCAGAAGTGAACCACTTTTCTCTGTATTCTGTTTCGTTTTCGGAATCACGTCCAAAGCAAGAAAATAATAAACAAAGTTGACCATTACTTGGAACACGAATGAACCTGTTGGATATCCGTTACTGTTGGATATCCGTTCCGCGTTAAAGAATATTCTCTTTTAACTTTGACACCCCTTATTACATCCATGGCTACTGGTCGTCCCGGTCTTCACAACAAGGAAAACATTAAACGTATTTGTTTCTTTTTTGTTTTCTTTTCTCATAAGCTATTTGTTGATTATTCCGTGGGAGACATGATCTACGCTAAGGTCCAGTACACTTTCCTTGAGGACATTCTTAAAGCCAAGTACGTTGAAGTAAGTAAAGTAACACACATGTACTACTTTCGTTCATCCATCATTCAGTGGTTAGCGTGAACCTGTAGAGTTAACTGTGACCGAGTGTAGCCTACCACCTCCAGCATTAGACAGGAACTCCCCCAGGGGCCGGAGCAAACGTTGAACGTTCTCTTGGCTGTCGGTCACCACTATACACTAGGACCAGATAAAGATGGGATGCGTTTAACGGTCTATACGCAACAGCAAGTTCATTGGAGGGTAGGATCGGAGAAAGAAAGAAAGAAAGAAACCTTCCCATGGAAGTACCGGTACTTTGCGGTTCTCGGCGTCTTAGCCGGGCCCTTGCAGGAACGAGAGACAGCTAAAAGGGAGGATTTCTGTCCCTAGCTAAAGTTAGCTACAGACCGGTTGCTCCCTCCACTCTCACAGTATCTGATCTGAACGACTGTCTCTCCAACTACAGTAGTACCCCGTCCGGAGAAGAAGGTGACTGTGTGTCTCACGAGTCACGAGTCACGAGTTCCGAAAAAGGTCTCACTTCTCAGACCAGACAGCGAAAGCGGACAAAACTCTAGGCCAAAATCTGACTCTAAAGTTAACCGAGCTCTTCTTATCTACCGTTAAGCCAGAGAGCACTCTCTCGGTCATAAATCAACTCTTGGGTGTAAGCACTCTCTCCTTCATAAATGATATCAACTTCTATAGAGGGAGCAAATAAAAGTCCCAAATTTGGAGTGGATGCTGTCCAGAAGCAAAAGGGAGGCTTATCTGTTTCTGTTTCTAGCTTGGATGGGAAAGGGAAGAAGATGGCAAAGATATTATTCTTAATTTTCAGAATAGAAACTTTTCTGAACTTCGTCAAACAAATTGCCCTCGGCAGAACCGTTTAGAGCACGAAAGATGACTCTTACGTCCGTTTGGATTAAGCAAGCGTGCTTGCACATTCTCCAGTGCCTTTTGTCTTGCCATCCAGAAGTAGACTGTAGTCCGTAGCTCCATCTCTTCTCTGTTCTTCATGTGAAACTTGGAGACTGGTTCGGGTTGTTTTCTGGTGTCGATGAATCAAAGTTTCGACAGCTAACTCCCATGAACACGTAACGTTACGTAGTCTTGTCCTTGTCGGGTACTTGAATTCTGCAGTGTTTGAATAAAGCAAGAAACTATTTTAAATTTATGCAAGCACTAGGTTCTACTATAATTTAAACAGGCTTTGATTCTGTCTGAAAAAGTATTGAAATCTTCGTACAGTAAGTCATATTTCTCTTCTGAATCACCGAATTGATGTATAGATGTGTTTGAACTTTAATAAGTTTCAGTGTTGAGTGTTCTAAGAGTCTCGTTGAGTATATATAATATACTCATAGCAGTATCATGAATTATTTATTTATTTTTCTCGAAGTTGTAGAGAACATGAGTCGGGACGGTATGCTTAGACTACGACAGTAAGCAGCATGGCTGTTCCGTTTAGAATATGAAAGGCCATCGGCTACACTGGACTTACTAAGTCGTTCGGTTCGAGTGTGGATGAAAAAGAAACTTGGAAATGTTGTGCTCTGCTGTGAAGGTTGAAGAAAATGTGAAGAAAGGGATGCTTCTCAAACAACTAATAACGTGCCACTGGCTTGACCGAGCTGAGGAGGTAGAAATAGGTAGGATGAGATCGAATACCGACATGGAGATGATGATGAAATGTTCCCATCACATTACAGATTTAAAGCAAATTGTCGACTTTGAGAAGAAGTGAGAGTATTAAAATAGAGAGATAAGGAGATGAATGTTTCATATGCTGCGTTGGTTTAAGTGGCATGGCATGTCATCTGCTTAACTCATAGTTTAGCAGCATATATGAATCATCTTCAGCTCGAACAGTTTTGACAACCCTCCCTAGTAGACTTTCAGCACTAGAAAAATATAGATCCTACACGTACAAGGTGAAAATCACCTGATGAATAAATTGAGCACAAGCTTCAATTTACACCATATTACAGCACAGTAACTTCAATTCCATCCCCTACTCTTGAAGCTATATAGCTCATAGGCTTTCCACATGTTATGAGGAGGTCCATTCAAGGCCAAAAAGGGTTCTTCTCTACTCAGATAAGACTACATTCCTTCCAAGGCGAGCATGGCCAAGGATGTCCTCGATCTGAGAGTTAAATAAGTTACTCCTGCAGTCTTCCCAGGGACCTGGATCGCTACGCACTGAAATTCCTGACCAGCATTCACAAAAAGAAATAATATATTTTCTGGCCTTGTGAAATCGTAAAAAGTTATGCGAGACGTATTGCAATGGAGGGGATACGTGCAAAAAAAGCACCATATATTTCAATTCCAAGTTTAGGAGAGTATCTTATCTTATAATATTGTTTTAGTTTTTCCTCGGCCTTGCAAAAGGATTCCTGTCAATGAGAACGAATAGAAGTGACAAGCACTTTAGACGAATGCCCTCGAGAAAACAAGTGCATGCATTAATATAGAGTTGGAGGAAGGGTCGAACAGACATGATCATGATATGGTGTAAAACTTACGCGAGAAATTTAGGGGGAAGAAGAAAGCTTGACTTATGCAAGCTTGTCAAAGTGAGAATCCATAGTCAGAGGAAGTGAGGAGAGTCCAAAGAACTACAAGTTCATGTGCTTTCAACTTATGATGGAGAAACTAAGTAGCGATTATTAGCGTCTGTAGCAGACAAAAGTGCAGAATGCTATGATACCGATGGAGCAAGGTCGTGTGTAGGCACACCATCACATGAACTTGGATTCCCGGCGGAGCTGTTTCTGCAACCGAGAAAGGAAAGTCGGAAATCGGTCACCTGTCATCAGTTCAGTATGAAGAACCTACCCTTCCCAAACCAACTCTCTTCTTCCACCTCTGGATCGGCGTCAGTCAAGTCAATCGCTCCCAACATTTCTGCGCTGTTTCAAAGCTTTGTTCCCCTGTCACCCCACAAGTCAAACAAAAATGGGAGACCTGAAACGTTATCTCAAGCTGTGGAACTTCTACGATTCTGGTTTGGCAGCAGCCTTTTTCCATGAAACTTTTTCTCGTTGCTGATGAAAGTTTCTTGTGGTGCCGTACGAGTCTTCTCTCTCGTTGGGATGAAAAAAGACAGCTACCCAAGCGGTCAAACATTGTTCCCGTAATCCATCCGGTCCTCCCACGAGTAGGTTCAGCTGGTCAGTCTGGTCTATCTCGATTCTCGAAGAGGAAAAGGGTGGCTCGTCTGGACTTACCCAGAACTTCCGAAACAAATAGTTCCTCGACACTATAACAGGTTTCAGCCTGGAAGCAGAGTTGTGAGAACTGAAGCAACGAAAATCAATCAGCCCACAGTAGAGTCACACTCTGATCTGATCTCAAAGCAGGATACTTTGGGGTGTTGTTGCTATTATTAGTGGCACGCAATGTCGTGGGCTCGTTTGAGTCAAATCTCCCAGCTACCTTACTATAAGTCGAGACTACAGTATAACATCAACTACTGTACGTGTTGCTGGAAGTTGGAACTCCGAGGACGTAACAGCGGGAAACTTTGTACAAGACCTACCTAATTTCTTTTCTCTAGACACCAGCCCAGAATAGGAATCAAAAAATCTGTACGAAACCTACACGTTCTGTAGCAACTGAAGTTGTACTGTATGTATGTTGTTAGGGAAGGGTGACAAAAACCTCTCCTGAATGGCTTCGGACCCACCACGTAAAACTAAAGTTTTAGGCCCCCAGAACTCGGGAAAAGAACCGGTTCACACATCCATCAGTTAGGTGTTGTTGTGACGTATAGAGGACTATTCTTTCACTTTGGGAAACTTGGTTGTGCTTACCTGGCGAGCGATTGAAGGAGGGGAGGGGAATGGCCCAAGGACAAATTGTGCCCCGGAGTCGATGAGGAATCGAGAGATCGACCAAAAGAAAATAACTTGGAGAACCATCTTCTTCAGTCACCTGCTAAAGTTGCATGGGTGTTTGTGTTCAGCTGGCTCTATATTTCTTGAGGTAAGAGAATATCGTCGAACGTCCAGCGTAAGGTCTGACGAGAAAACGGAGAGCCAAAGCTTCTATGTGCGAAAGGAACCTTACAGTACTTTGCAACAATAGTAGCCGTACCTACCTTCATGCCTTTGTGCTATCCACTGCCAGGAAAAGCAACCAAAAAGACAGCGGCTATAGGAGAGGTGGTGGCAGAGCCTTTCTAGAGTCTAGACACTGGTCGGTCCAACTTACTGAAGAATTTCTTCACCGAAGAGAAGTCAGCTACAGAAGCCCATTGGAAAGTCTTTGTGTCTCACTTCCTGCGTGTAACGCATGGATCTCTCAGAGATTTGCACTAGATTTCCAATGGTATATATGTGTCCTCAGCAGTAACAGGCCCTCATGTGGATTCTGGATCCCGGAGCTTTGATATGATCACAGACAATATCAAGCATCCTTGAGAGATTTTGGGTTTTGATGGATGTTAGTACTGTGAACTGAATTCTTAATTCACTCCTAAACTCACGCGAAGGCTTTCTGACGAGCTCTCTGAGAGATTTGATGCAACTGCATGGACTTCATCATTAAGGTAATCATATCTTCCCGTATTGCATGAGATTCCGCAAATTAAACAGTTACACACGTCCACTGATATTAACCTATAACAAAGTCTACCATCTGCAATGAATATAAATCTGAAACTAGAAAAGTTATGAACGTGACGAGAGAGAGAGAGAGAGACAGAGAGAGAAAGACAGAGTCGCACTAAGATGTATGCTCATGCGTTGGATATGATTAAGGCTGAAATATAATTATAAGGGCTTGTTTCTACCGTCAGCTGTGCATTTGGCGGCTGCCAAGGAGGAACAACAGCTGTGAAGAATATATATACGCAAATCAACAAAGTATCTGTACATTCGGCGGCTGGGAATTTTGGCGGCACCCCAAATGTATCGGCCATCTAAGCTGTTGACGGGAAGACTACTGTGGTCTCGTACCCGTCAGGGAAGTATGTGATAGTCCGAAGATATCTGCGAGCAGAGGGAAAGTCTGACCGATGCGTCGTCCGTGGCGACAAATCGATAGTCGCGGTCGCTTGATAAAGGAATGAACCAGAGACCTTCTCATTCTTGTAGTCAACGAAAGGGAAGGCAGGAATGTCACACGTTGCCACGGCGGTTGTGAAAACCGGAAACGTAGGCTCATTGTTGTCGCGTAGTGAGGGAGGTATGGATTTTGCTATTCGTCAGCATAGTTATACGGTGATTGGGAGAACCGGAAAAGAAGAGAAAGATTCTGTCGTGTAATGTAATTTGTCGTACTAAAGGGAAAATCCGGAAGGAGTCGCTGTAAAACCTGAAAAAGAGAGAGATTTATCCAATCTAAAACGATTTATCCCGTCTAAAAGATGATAGATTGGATAAATCATTAACGAATAGCCTCAGAATTACAACGCAAACGTACGTAACTCTTTGTTTTACATTCTTTTTTCCTCAGAAACCCGCAAAGGATTCTAGGCAAAGGAGGTAAAGATTAAATCTCTGTGAAACCCGAAAAATAGAAAAGAGTTCATATCCGGATAAATCACTAACGCATAACCTCACAAATTTCACTTTAGGTTTAAGTCATTCTTAGAGTTCGTTATACTCATGCGGTTTACACCAATGAAACCTTTTCCGTCCGTAGGATATTTTAGAAACCTATCCTCTTCTATGTCGGACGGCCCTGTCCGGTGGAGCTCGGGGTCAGTCATACTAGACAGGAGGCTGCCGGTCAGGGCGGTAGCTCCACTATATGCAGTACAGCAAATGTCTTCTTTTTACAGAGAAAAGCGGTCTTGAAAAGATCATGAGATTGAACGGGTGATGCTAAAATGCCCCCGTACCTATCCTGATTAACGATTAGCTTGAGGACCATGCGCCTAGAGGTACAAAGGTCCGCCGTATTGATAATATCTTATTCTTTGTCAGCATGCATATTCAACAGGACTGCATTATCACCCAAGCTTGGTTTTGAGCGGTGGTTTTATTTTTGAGTGTTGTATTAAAACATATTTTCGGTGCAGGGCCAACCAGGTGCTCGAGTGGGTTCCTCCTGACTGCCGCCTTGTATTTTTCGGACGGGGTTACAGGTTCGAACTTTCGTTCGATATTTGTCCGGCCGAATATATTCGTAGGGGGCAAAAAAGACGACGGTACGACTTGTTTTTTTGTTGTTTTATGGTCAAAACGTGACATATCTCTGTACATACGAAGGGCAGAAACTAGCAAAACGTAAAAACTGTGCGTAATTGTTTCGACGTTACTGTAAACTACCCCTACAGCAAACCTGTACATACCGTCGGAACAGAAAGGTCCAAACTAAACTAAACGAGCCCTACAGAGAAGAACCGTTTCAACTCTGCGAACAAGCAAAGACTAGCACTATGTACATACAATAGCTCTCTAAACATCGATGAGAAAACATCGATCGGAACCAGTACTCCTGCAAAAAGCTCCGGCCAGCGGAACGAAGTCTGGGAGTTCGGTCCCAGTAAACTCCACGTCTGGATTTCGGTTTGATTCTGGAGCAGGTAGCTCACAGTCAGGCACCTGTTCGTCTGGACTTCCCTCTGCATTGAAGTATCGATGCTGACAGTGGAGGCAACGCCAGGGATATCCCTGAAGAAAAAAATATTTTTGAAGTTTTCTGGTGTCACGTCCTGGGGTCTGATGAAGGAGGTCCACAAGGAGTCCGATCGGCACTTTCTGGATCCCTGCTTGCATCAACCACCGCGGAGAGGCACAGTACTTCCCAGAGACAAGCATGCTACGTAAACAGCAAGCAAACGTATTAGAAAACGGATGCCGAGACTTGTAGCGATTGAACTGCAAGGCTCTTGGCAAGATGTTCATGTAGCTAAGCTCTACTCTATTCTTGGTGTCGGCAGCCCCCAGTAAAGTCAGTAGCTCAAACCCGTCAGCAATCATGGTCTCATAAATATTTTTCATGGTTTTCAGACTTCGCGTACAGACAGATAACGCCCTGGAAATGAAGGTGTAGAAGGGTGCCGCCTCTCTCCACAGAAAACAAACCAGATAGACATTTTGCATGGAGAAAATTCGACAAGCAAGTAAACAAACTTAAATCTAGGTCGTTCTCTGTCCTGCAGACTGTCACAGAGACCTCAAGTGAGGGCCTCTTCGCCTTGACCTGTCTCCGCAACGACATCTGACTTGTCAAAATGCGGAAAATGATGGCACAAGAAGCGATTCTGCTGTGGGTCCAAGGTCTTGCAGATACAAGGAACGCCCCATCCACGATACAAGCAATGCATAGAAGACTTCAGGTAACCATCACCTCGCAGAAAGTAAGCAGGATATGAGAACATACGTTATCTCCGATCCTGTAAGTATAGACAGAGTTTATCGACGGAGTAAGAAAAAAAAACGATAAGGACCGGCTAATGTCTGAAGAGGAGTGGTATGCACAGAGCACGGATAGCAGGTTCTCGCTATATACACGTAGTCAAACTTGACTAGAAACGACACAAGATCTTCGTCAAAATCAAGTTCCAGGTATGAGTAGCTGCGGGTGAGCTGTAGCAGAGATTCATCGAAGCCAACCATCGGCCGGCTTGAACTCAAAAACGGAAATCTGGACGGATCAACTGCTACATGCAAAGAATCAAAAGGACTAAACGACCTCTCGACATGAGAAAGTGAAACAGGTGAACCGCTCGAACTACGGACCAGATCTGCGCACTCGCTTTCGGACATTGGGCGAGGATAACAACATACATTTTTCATCATCGGCCACCTCTCTAGGTATTTCAAACAGAAAAGAACGAGGAAGAGACAAGATATCGGACCATACTGTCCACCTTACAGCTCCCGAATGGAGCCAAGCCGATGTATAGCCACGCCACAACAACGAACGAACGGAAGCAGCTCTGCTCCAAAGGCAGAAACAGTCACGTTCCCTTCCTCCACTCGTTCATGCCCACCTCCATTGACCACCGATGGAGGTGGACGTGAACATGCAGAAGAAACAACAAGAATAAGCAACAGCGACTTAGAACAACACAGTGGTCTAGAACAGAGCGGCATGCCTCGCTCGTCATCATCGCATCGAAAAGAAGCACGCTCGCTGTGCAGAAAAACGAGAAGAAGAACGAGAAGGAAGCCGCACGACGCAACCAACCCCGCGTAGGAACGAGAACGAGAACCAAGCGACAACACGCCGTGTCCAAATCCCGCCCACACTCACCCTCGCACAGCAGAGAAAACAGCAAGCAGCGAATTCGTCCACCTCGCCGCGGCCAAAAATGCTTTCCTCACCCAGCCTCGATCACCAGAGAAAACAGCAGCCGCCAGCCGCGTCCAAACCCTTCCCCCACATTATGAATTTTTCCCGCCCTCGTCCAAACCCTTCCCCCACCCTTCGAATTTCCCCATCCGCGTCCGTCGCTTGTCGTCTTCCCGCTATCGGCGGTTACGACGCTTGCCCTGCATATTCACATAGCGAGAGTTTGCAGCCATTTTTTAGAAAGTATTTTTGAAAGTTTCTACCACGGAAGAATAGACAACGTGGCTGGAGTCCCTTTTGAGTGTTGGAGGGCGTCAAAAAGGTGATGTGGAGGTCCAAATGAAGACCCAGAGAGTATATTAAAACACAAAAATTATATGTAAAAAACACGCACATTATAACTTCCTGGAATATATCAATCGATTAGATTGGACTATATTGAGTACTATATCGTTTCTCAAACTATAAAGTGTCTGGCAGATCACTGAGTAAGGGACGACTGAACGATAGGGGGTCAAAATTACTTCTATATAATATACGGACATCATTTTGAAATAAGAGCGTTTGGTATACAGTAAAATCATTGAAAAGGGAATAGTAAACGACAGGAAGCTAAAACTGCTTAGATTACAAATTACACGAATATCATTTCGAACTAAAAGTGTCTGGTATTGCTAGTAACAGTAACTTCATGCACTGAGAATGCTGTTAAAAGATTCAAACATCTCTCGAGAGACCTCTGTCGGGCCCCGGTGCTCCTTAGCAACGACGATGCCAAGGACAAGAAGTAGAGTAAGCAGACGTCATCAACAACATTCTCTTTGTGCCCTCACTCTGCTATGTATCGCTTTTGGGTTCTCGTCTTGTCAGTTCTTCATATCTTCTGGAGGGTCATCGTCGTTCGAGAAGTATTTGTGCTTGTAGTGTTTGCATGTCTGATTGTTTCTATAGAAAAAAGTATTCTGCATGTCTTCGGGAGTTACATCGTGAGGTCTTATCAAAGAGTTCTAGAGAAAATCTGACCGCCGTTTCTGTAGTCCGACCTGCATTAACCAGCGAGGAGATGCACAATATTTCTCAAAGACGAGCATAGCACACAAACAACGTGCAAGAGTATTGCTCAGTGGATGAGAGGATTTTACTTGTTAAATTGGAGAGCTCTTGGGAGGATCTTGATGTATTGAGCTCGATCTTATTTTTTGTGTCGGTTGTCTCTAAAAGCGTGAAAAGTTCCATATCGTCTTTCGTCATGTTCTCAGTTATTCTGTTCATGACGACAAGGTGATGTTAATAATTTTCATCTTTCAAGCAATACATGACCATACTTGCAAAAGTATGTAGCCTTCGGTTGGAAAGGACCTTTACGCAAACTTCATTGTTTGCAAGATGATCTTTGTCCCAACCCAAGGCTTGAACAATCCATTTTTTTCACTTCTATAGTAGACTTAGCATAAATACCTAATATGTCTTGGAAATGAAGATGGAGATTATCCTCACGTTCCTCCAAAAAGATATATGAAAGACATTATTTATGTAAGAATTCAGAAAGAGGAGAAAAGAGTGCGTAATCTAGACCGACATCAATTCTACTAATGGTGATCGACAGCTCCAAGTTGGGACTCCTTGTCTTCGCCTGTCAACGTAATAACATTTCTGCCCAAAATGTTTGTGTAGTGGCGGCAGAATCGACGAAAGGCTCTAGTTGCATGCAAAAAAAATAAAATGTTACGTGTCCGTAAGGACAATGGATAGTGGGACGAAGAAAACCATTTGCTCGTTGTCTTGTTGTGGTACGGCTCTTGTGTGAAATTCTCATAAAATTTACAATGTGTTTTTTTCTACGTTTCGTGAACCTTATCGCGTAACTCGCTTGACAGAGTATTAAGTGCCACGTTCACAATTATCTGAGATGTGAGATCGCACGATAATGAAATGTGTCAGCTCAGTGATCCGTGGACATTCGCATAAGTGGCTCTTGTTGTCAAATTTGAGTATAAGATAGAGGGTCGAGGGTTTGTGGGGACATTCTCCTTTGTGTGATGTTTCGTGAGTGTTTCTGAATCCGTTTCATATCAAGCTTCACTACATCCATCGTGATCACTTCCGACAGCGATTCATTGCCTATTTTGATGAAGAGTTCATGAGGAGCGTTATGGACTTACCTGCTTCGGTGATCTTATCGATCGTCGCGTACGGAGAGAATTAAGACCTGACTATATACATCTTATTTTGAGAGTGAACCGTAAGTGTAATACACGTGCACCACACAACATAATTGGACGTTCAACTTTATTCTAAGTACACAAAGGATCTATACATGATAAATATAAGCTTTAGCTCACAAGAGTACTTTCATGAAGCAGAAGCAGATACAAGCCTGATAGATTGAATAGTAAACACTAAGATTTCATCGAGTTAGTCCAAAGTCTTGCTGTATCTCCCGACAATCAGATTGTACATCAAAGTTATAGCTATGAAGCCACCTCACAAGACTTAGAATCCCCCCCCCCCACATAGTCGTGTCAAGTAACTCTTGACCTATAACCGGAGTGGCATGTGGAGGCTTATGCCAAGAAGCTCACGATTAAGAGAGATATCGCTCTCCCGTCTCTAGATATGCAAGACGTAGATACATATCCAACATAGACTCTCATTCAAGAGGTCAACATGCCGAAATAGGGAACAGATGCCAAGATTTGGAACAGGAAGGAACAGATTTGGTCTTGAGACCTCTTCTTCCTAGGTGGACGTCTCTACCATTGAGGATGGCCGCTGTTCCCGTTAAGAGAAGAATTAAAACTCATCCATACTTAAAGGAAGTTACATCTACATTCTTTATTAATCTTCTCTATGTCAACTTTTTTGTACAGTCCCATTTTTAATGAATGGAGAGTCAAAACTATAATACTCACTAACAGTTGCGCACATTTGGATCCAAGTCACGAGCCAAAATCGACGAATTTCTCTTTTTCACATTTTACATAACTTAAAAAATGTGCTAACAATTGCATAGAATGCTACTTCTCACAATTGAAAGCACGAGGTCACTCTTCTCAACTACTCCACATTTTGGTACTTTCACTCTTCTTCAAGGTGATACTCTAATTCAAGCTAGGGAGCAACTTATCTAGTTCAGTCCTAGCTTAACTTCTACTTAGTTTGGTAAGCTCGTGCGCAACTTCTTGTGAAAATGTCACTCGAGTGTCTTTTGGAGATTTGTTTCACCGTATGAGAGTCACGTAACATGACAACAGGTTTGAAGCCATAAAGACATTTCAAGTCTGAGCAGCAAATCTGCACGATGGCTCGCTCAAATTTATGGATAAGTAGAGAGTTTGGATTTGAAAATTTGAAATGCACATAACTTATTACTGGAGTCTTTGTTTGGGACACAAAGGGTACCGTTGGAACCAAGTTTTCACAAGGAATCTTCTTGGCTTGTTAGATTCGGATTTGGTAAACAAGTTTAAATAGTTTGAAGATTGAATGCTCTTAGCGCAGAGTAGTGTAACTTCTTTTGCAAGAGTCAATTAGAGACATATAAAGAACCATTGGATTTGGTTTTTCGAGGACTATTCAGTTGTAGCATTATATCAAAGTTTTAGGGATTTGTGTTAAGACCACAACCATTGAGCCTGTTTGTAAATTTTATGAATAATTGACAATAGTAACGAGTAGGATTTTGGATTAGAAGTGTATGTTCATACTTTTCTTTCGTGTTTCTCGACCTTATGCACTTTCCACAACCATATACCTTGTGTCTTCTTGAATATATTTTTTGTGCCCTATGATACGACAGATGGTGAACTCGATGTGAAATTTCTGAGATGGAAAGTAACTAAGGCTTAGAAACGGAAACGCAATCATTAGTGGAGATGAGAAGGGTGATGCAAATAGTAGCTAAGGAGTAGTTTCGGAGTTGCAATTGGATCTTGTGACTGCTGCCCAAATGTTTCAAGCATTTACACTTTCATGAAACAACAACAGACAAATGAACAGAAAGAGGCCTTGATGACGAAGGCACTTCACGCTGTTATCGGCAAGGTCGACCAATTTGACGAGAAGAAATCTCCAACTACTTGAGACATTACGTCAAGGAAATGGAGCTGAATTAGATGTCAGAGGACGAGATGATCGAAACTTTCAAATTGACTGTGGTGCTTGAGATTCAAGATATGAAAACGTTGAGGAAGCACTTTGGCAATGATTGAGAAACGTTTTCACATGCATTGAGAGAGGAATATTTCTTACTTGGAGCGAGTTACAAAAAAGTCATTTTTGACATGCATCGAAAGACTCAACAAAGGTTTACACGCCACCGAGTTACTCAAAGAATTTAGAATATAATTCTCTCGACTAACTCGAGTGGAGAAATTGACATTGCAATCTCAAAATGAAGTTATTCTTTCGAGTTATAGACGAAAAGTTACGAGAGAAGCTCGAGGTGCTTCTCAAGGATAGGGACGAGGACAGAAGACTTACGAGCGACTGGAAGAAGGTCTAGGAGTCCGTTGGTCTATTACAATGTGAGGACAAAGACGAGAGAAAGTTCTGATTAGATGATCAACATCGATTTCAATCACGGCTCTATCAGTTACTCCAATGCTAGTTGTCCGACCGATGGTTTTCGTAGGGTGGACAACCTCCAGTTGTGCAAACCTCGATTGTAGTATCAAAGAAAGATGAATTTAGGCTTGAGGAGTTGCTGCGAGAGGTGCAGGATTTGCAAATCAAGCTCAAGAGGTTTGACAATGGAAGTTCGACCTATGCCAAAGCAGACGTGGGTTCAACATGCATTTGGTGTTCTGATACGGACCATCTAGGGCAAGATTGTAAGGACTTTACTGATATCTTGCAGTCAGATGATACCAAATACAGTTATCTGGTCCTTGTGAGCAAGGAGCAAACGTTGAATGAGTACAGAGAACATTAAAGAAATCTAGAAACAAAACAAAGGAAGGAAAGAAGTAAAATACTGATCATGATCCAATCGTCTCCACTCAAGAATAATTAGATGAGCAGTGCAGTAAACGATAGCAATAGTGAGACGCATCATCCAAAAGCAAGAATGGTCGTGGTCCAATTATCAAAGTGAAAGCAGTGCAATAAACCGTTAGCAAAAGTGAGAGGCAGCCCCCCCCCCCCCCCCCCCCCGCAATGAAGCGATTAATACAATGTCTCCAAGAGCAATAAAAACCACTGCAGTGAAGCCCACAGCAAGACCGGAGAAACAACGAATACAGCGCAGCACGAAAGATTAGCGATAAACTGGCAGCGGCAATAAACGGTAGCCCACAAGGGCAGCTAACCAGCTATTTCAAACGAGCACCGAGCCCATCGAACCACCAACCATATTCATGCATTTACTGTTGCAATCGTCGCTTTGTCTTCTTCTTTATTTTTTCAAGAACGACATTGTCGATGCATATTCTCTATGATTTCATCAAAACAGATATTAATATTATTCTGTATCCTGAACCATTCAGGTGAATTAAATTAACACTCGACTTTAGAGTGATCTTATTTCATGTGACACTTAACACATCAACTAACATTCATTTCACGATTAAAAATATTTTCCAGAAAATAGAGGCAACTTATGAGCTGGAAATCCTTCTATTCCGGATAACTAGACCAAATCATTAAGAAAATCATCATATAAATTCAAAATCAAATTGAAGATTGCCTCGCATAGAGTTTCTAATAAGATCTATAAATAAAATAACCACATACACAATCACATCGAATGCTGAAAACTCTACTTTTACGATGTTTCTGAAAAGTCTTGAAACTTCAAGAATGCATAGTATAACAGAATTAGTTTAATCCTTTATTGCCATTGAATTAATTTGAACGTTATGATGCATTTTTTTAAAGTCCACTGCGGTTTAATATTCTGTAAACGATGAGTTTCCCGTTTTCAGGTCTCTCCTCGACTATTCAGGAACTGCACTTTGGATGTATATTCACCTCTTCCAAGTTCGGAAGAGGGGAATATGCAAACGTTTAATTTATGACCCAACCTTTCCGTTGAGAAGGGTTAGGTCATAAATTAAACTTATCAACTGAGATTATTAAAATACTCTGAGAAGGTGACATATATACAAATCTGCGGACTGCCTCACTATGTGCTACTTACAGGTTCTTACGTATATGAAACAGTTGTCAGCAGCAACCTGTCTGGTAATTCTTATCCAGTCTTCTCAGGCCATCTGAGCAAGACTAAGCTTAGAGATATTCAGCCAAAAACCAACCAAAATAGCAGCCAAAAACAGCTACCAAATACCTACGACAGGCTAAGCAGCCAAAAACAGCTACCAAATACCTACAACAGACCAAGCAGTAAAAAACAACGCGCTGCCCACGCAAACATACTGACATTTTTTTTCTAAAGCTGGAAGTCTCACCTCCTGTCATGAGGTAACGAAATAATCTTCATCTTGGTCCTGATACACTTGGACTCTCTCATAAGAATAAATTTTATCTAAAAAAAATTTCTGACACAAAGTCAACAGTCCTTACGTCTCGAATCAGAACTTATTATTTTACCAGCGTTTTGCACGTTTGTCTTTTTCTGGTTCTAGATAGGAACTGCACTTTGGATGTATATTATATTATCCCATAAACCGTGAAACTCTCTATCTCCAGAATATTGTATGTCAAAGTAATAATATATAAAATATATTCCTTCGCCGATTAGTTTTGGACGGTGACGGAAGGAAATTTTACCTGGGAAGCATGCATAATAATCACCCTCTTCCGAGTTAGGAAGAGGGGGAATATGTATGCGGTTTAATTTATTAATAACCACCCTCTTCCGAGTTAGAAAGAGGAAGAATATACATGCAGTTTAATTTTATTCTAATGAAAGGGTTAGGTAATAAATTAAAATTCATAGAAAGCGCATTTCAGTTTCTTTGCTTTATGAGTTATCTCTCGCATCCAGGTTGACATAACATTTTATATTTACAAATATTTTAGTATATCATTTCTTATTTAATATTTTCTGTTAACAACAAGGGGACAACGGTTACCCAGAAGTTCATGTAGCATGTATATTCCCTATTAGAACCTCCTTAAGATCCCCGTTAATTTTGTCACAGCAGATTATGGAGTCGTCGTTGTTTTACCAGTTCACTTAGGAATATTTTCAGAGCCAAAAATTATGGTTTTTAGCAGGTTACCGTCCGTTGGACATAAATCTGGCAAAAATTACGACGAAGAGAAAATCCTTTCTGACAAGCCTTATAAATTTACAGCAAACGAGAAATATTGGGGACTACTCTTATCTTCTTACAAGCTTTGGTTATACAGTCGACACTACCTAATTATGGTGCTCGGGAGTATTATTAGAATTACTAACAAGTAAGGTATATAACGATTAGAGATTGTTTTCCAAAATTTTCTAGAGAGATTTATCATTAAAAGCTATACCAAATACTGTATGAATACTATATTTGTGATATCTTTGTCTACTACCAATACTTTGCCACTACAAAAGTAAGAAATATATAAATAATAAACGAATTAGATTTTAAAACTCAAAAGCATCATCTTTTAATAAACTTTTATTTGTTTCATTCTTGGGAAGTAACTCTTTTATAGCGGTTATGGGAAGAAGAACCAGGGAGTGCTATAATATTACTTTATGGATGATAGATGTTAGGTGAGTTGGGATGCGTTTCCGGTTTATATTTTAGGAACGAAAAGAGAGCATGTGGTATATAGGAGTTTAGAAAGAATTAAAATGAAAGGAATATGCATGCTCGATGAACTTTTGGGGAATTTTTATTTCTTTAATGATATTACAAAAGATATAGGTGTTAAATGTTAATTATCTTAAGTGAATAAAATAAATATTTTTTGAATTATTATATGTTAGATTAACCGACAATTACAGAAAGAACCAAACTTAATCCATAAGTGGGGTTCAGATGTGCTTTCGAGAAGATTAGTGTGAAGACTTGTTCACCTCATTTAATCATTTGATGTATAGTTGAATTTATTATCTAACTCTTCAAGACGAAAAAATTAGATAATAAATTAAATCTCCTGTGCATATTCTTGTCTTCTTAACTTTGGAAGAGGTGAATATACATGGTGCTCTTGTCTCCAAGTGGTATCAGAATTCTTCTTAACTTTGGAAGAGGTGAATATACATGGTGCTATTGTCTCCAAGTGGTATCGACTGAACATGTACATGGAAAGAGTAGTAGAATTGTTGTGATATATGTATATATAAGAACAAGAATTTGAACAGAAGTAGTTTATAAAGAATATGGATGCAATCTTAACTTTTGAGAACTTGTGTTCTCTTTTTGTTATCAGAGAATTATATAAATATTAAATAATATAGATATTAAGTAGATATAAATAATTAAAATATTCTATAGATATTATTTGTTAGCTCATGTCTGGAAACACGGAGACTATCAGGAAAAAAATCCATAAGTGTAGACTATATCCTCGCACTTCAGAAGGTACAAGTCCGAGTAACTGTAATCATTAATATATAGTTTTAATAAAATATTTAATTTACTACTTAACCCTTCCGTGACGATGTATACTTATAAAAAATATATAAAGAATATAGAGGAGAAAGCAAATGGTGCATCAGGACCTTTTTGACGGAGATAGTAGCAAGCATAAATAATAAGGGTGTCAATTTTAGAAAGTGATCTTCTTTACTAACAAGAGGGAAGTTCGGTCAGTTTGGAAAAGCTCGACAAATAATATTATTTCTTGCAAGCAGTCATTTGAATCAAGTACATCAGCAGACGATGCTATCGGATCGCGTCGGGCGATGCTCAGCAGCTCAAGGGATGTTTAAGTGGCCGAGATGTAGCGGCAGTCGTGAAGACATTCCGTGGAGGATGTCTGTGAGAATCAATTTTCCGGACGTGTCTGTATTTACCTCGAGGTAATACGCTCAAAATGTTACTCTAGATTGGATCATTTTTCATGCTTTAACTTAATAAGGGGTGTCATTATCGTCAAAAGATTCTTCTCGCGGGTGATACAAAAGCTGTCCGCAGGTCAGTCCGGTCATGTCCACTCAGCCGCTAATCCGGTCAGGACTGCTTGTGTTTATCACTGGACAGAATTGTTCTGTCCAGTGATAAACGTTTGTTATCCAGTGTACTATATGAAAGCGATGGTCACAGGTTTAGTCTGTTTTGTGTCTCTCATACCCAATAGATCAACCCGAGACTACCCGATTTGGTCACTCTCGCAAAAAATTAAATTTTAATTAAGATTATTACAAATGACACCCCCAACTAAAAAGGAAAATTTTTCCAAAAGAGTAACCTGCAGTAATTACAGTTTTGCTCAGGACTTGGAAATGACACCCCTTTGATATACATCTCCCTGTGATTTGTACTTTTTCTCATAAAATGAAAAAGAACTAGATAGTAATTTATTTTATAAAATAATTTTAAAAAATATAAAGTTTAAACTAATATAAAAATTAATCTACACATTAAGACCAAATCAGTTACAACATAGGCTTTCAAGTATAATCAAGATTTTCTATATTATCTTTTCACTCAGCAAAGTGAGGTTCATCTTGAGGTACCCTGCTTTGCAAACGAACTCTGCCAAATGAAGCTATCTGGCAGAGTCGTCTTTAGCATTTCTGTCCAGTCCTATAATAGTAAAAGAAACAAAAGAAAACCGAGTTTTCCTAGTTTGACACTCCCTATTACGATAATGTAGTTACTAAGTCTAGAATCTAGACTATCCAAGCCAGAGGCGTCCAGCTATGTGAATCACCTTTCTTATTAGTGAGTATAAAGAGTGTATACATTGTTTAATAATAATTACCCACCGATGTTACTACACACGAATAATTATTATAGAAAACGTTTGATAAGATTAAAATTTATAAACTTCTTCCGTTTTTCCAAGCTAAGGGTGGTAAAAGCATTTAGGTTCTACACTAATAGTGCTTATGGTTGGGAGACTTGATAGGTAACTAAACTATTTATCATATATATTTTTGAATAATTTATTTAAATTTTTATTATATTAATAAATTATAGCTCATTCATTTAAACCCTTGCTCTTGATATTTAGTGTCTGGGTCATCCAGACTCCTCATTTTTTGCGTGTACGGATGTGAAAAACGGATTTTTGAGTTATCCATAGCAAACTGCGTCTTTTCATAATATTTGAGTCTGATCTCCATTGTTGACGTGATAGGTAGCATTGGAAAGGGACTAGAAAGTTTTTGCAAAATAAAGTTTTGATTTTCATCTAAGTATTATCAAAACCTAGTTTGTTAAATTCTAAGTTTTTCTGTGTTCCAAAATTTGGAGAGAGATTTTGAATTCAAAAAAGTAATTTAAAAGGAATATTCTATCTGGGACCTTTTTATACCAGGAAGGAGAGTTTAATAGTTAGAAACTTCCTTGGCAAAGTTACGAGTAGGAAATGAAATAAACAAAGAGCTAAGCTTGCAGCGAAATTGCGAAGTAACAATTTATCCGGATCTAACTCAATTCCGTGACCTTTCCGTCCGCATTCTCCGTCATTTCATTTAACCATCTGTTAATACTATAAAATACTCTATACGACAAAAACTTTCACCCTTTCTTTCCAGTTTTCACAATCTACGTGTAACTATGCTTAACGCACAGCAACAAGTGGACGAAGCGATCACTGTAGAGTCTAGAGCCGTTTGCAGGAGTAGGAAGAGGGAGACTTGTGGGAGTAGTAAGAGGGTAGGACTTGTAGGGCTAAATTGGTCCGTCAACCAGTCCCGGACTCCGTCGGAACAAGCAGGGCCAAAGTCGCCACTAGCCAGACTGTAACACTCACGGTCCGCCGCCTCCGTCGTAGTCTCTGCACGTGTCCGGAGTCTAGACGTCTCATCCTTCCATCCATCCTCCTTCCCTTCCTTGTCTTACCTGTGTTTGGCCTACCGGTAATCGCCTTCGGCCTTCCCTTCCTCTCGCTTTCCTTGACTGCTTGGCTTTCCTTAGACTGCTTGGCAGCGCTTCTGGTCCCCTCCACCTCCAGCCTCTAGAGTCCTTAGCCTGTGCCCCTCGCCTTCTGTCTCTTCCTACAGTTGCTTCTCCAGAGTAGAGTCTCTGTCCCAGTTCCTTGATCGCACTCATCGCTCTGCTCTGCCCCTTCACAGCTTCTGCGCCTCGTCAGTTGTCAGGGCCCGCCCGCGGGTACTGTACTACTACTGTACCTCTCTCGTGTGAAAAGGGAAGAGAAACCGAGTCGGAGGAGATTTGAGTTGAGTACTTCACACGTACGTTCACTCATTACATCTTGATTAACAGACGAGTCCAGAAACAGACGGCTCCTGCTCTTCCTTAACCCCCGCCCCCCACTCTCGCTCTCTCTTGCTGCTCTTCTTCTGCTTCTTCTTCCTCCTCCTCTTGAACCTTCTGCCTCTTCCTTCGCCCTGTGTCCACATTGGGATCCGACTTTTTCCTTCCCTCATCGAGACTAATTCGAACTCGGTGCAGTTGCATTCAGGTGGCCTTTCTCCGACTCGGCTTCGTTCCCCCCAATACTGTCATCATTGTTGTGAATGAGAACCACTTCTTGGACCAGCACCACTGCGGGTATTGATTCCAGAGCTGCTCCATCTCGATGCGCATGCTCCCGTAGTAATCCGTCGTTGGCTACTGCAGCTCTCTTGAAGCAGAACGAGGGCCAAGATTGGACTCAGACTGTTATGTTACTGTCCAGCCACTATTTATCTCATCGTGGACTTCAGTGTAGCAGTGAGGATTAGCAGCCGAATCTTCGACGGAGAGAGAGAGAGAGAGAGAGAGAGAGAGAGAGAGAGAGAGAGAGAGAGAGAGAGAGAGAGAGAGAGAGAGAGAGAGAGAGAGAGCAAGAGCGAGGCGTTACGTTCGCAGCAGAGTGGGAGCTCCTGCAGTTTTTCTTGAGGCCGGGTGTGGATTTTTGCAAGGCCTGTAGGAATTTAGATGGTCGGTATTCTGAAACGGTCGAAGACTTTTCTGTGGAGCATAGAATTCTCAGGGGACTTCGGTTTGTCGAAGCTCTAGATAAGCAGCAGCGGGA
This sequence comes from Asterella californica, assembly GCA_036924285.1. Taxonomy (NCBI): domain Eukaryota; kingdom Viridiplantae; phylum Streptophyta; class Marchantiopsida; order Marchantiales; family Aytoniaceae; genus Asterella; species Asterella californica. The sequence goes on along the minus strand of JAYKYS010000006.1, from coordinate 19,388,296 downwards.
AACAGGGTGGCTGTATCAAGGGGCGGAACGAGGACTTTCGTAGAACCGCAGTGAGTAGAGCAATGAGTCAGCAGAAGGCTGCAGTGGTGACAGGATTGGAGCTTTCAATTCTGAAGCTCGGATCTCCTAGGAGGAGATTTGCCTCAGCCCAGTTCTCGTTCGATTACGAAGCGGGGTATCTGAACAGCAGCAATCCTGGCACACCTCCAGCCACTGCGCCAGTGAGTCCACTGGCTCGGTCGATGGACGAGGATTACGAGATGGTGTTCGAACAGCACCAAGCAGCGATTCCTTTCATATGGGAAGAGAAGCCTGGAACGCCACGAGGCGCCAGCGCCAGAATCACCAGCCCCAAGGAGGAAGGAACATCCGGATCAGAGGATGAAGAATCCGACGCCCTGACGCGGTCCAATCCTTCTTCCAGAACTTCTTCCACTCGGGAGACGGACGAGTCTCCCGCAACTTCGGACTTCGAGTTCGCTTCCTCAGAGACCATCGACACTAAGCCCAATCACAGCAAGTCTGCAGACGAACTCTTCGCCAAGGGGCAAATTCTGCCCCTCAAGCCTCCACCTCGACTGCAGTCGATTAAACAACTCATTGCTGCCGAGGCCGCCGAAGATGCCATGGGCTACCATTCCCCCAACAGAACTCCCGGTCACTCTTTCCGCAAGGATGGGTTGAGAACCCCCGCTCGATCTTTCCGGAAGGATGCACTCAAGGCCTTCATTAACTCTCCCAGAAGGGACAAGCCCGGGGAGCAGGTCACTACAATGCTCGGCTTCGAGGAATGGCCGAAGGATGAGAATCGCAAGGACGGCCTCGGGCATCGGAGGACGAGCTCTCTGTCCAAACTGCCGGCATTGTTCCGGAAGAAGTCTGGACTGGGGAAAGAGAATATGGACGACTTCGAGAACGACGAGAATTTCATCGGGGAGGTTTCCTGGAGGAAGAGTGGCCTGGGCGGTGAGAACCGCCGACCTCTCGACTGCGTGAGCTCCAGAATAATGGATGGATGTTACGGAAAGGACGACATTTTCGGATCGTCTCGGAATACTGTCGACATGGATGCCAGGAGCGATTATTTCAACACGTCAGGAAGAACAATTCCCGAGGAAGAGCCAGACCGTGAGAAGGACGAAGAGGACCAGCAGGTCCAAGCCCCTGACACGCCCAAGAAGAAGCAGGGAAAATTGAGCAGGTTCTTCACGAAGCAGCCTTCGAGACTGTCGGCTGTGGCTCCGAGTCCACAATCCTCCGATGATGTGAAGCTCAAGCGGGTCGAACACTCTTCTCCTCTGCTCAAGATGTGCCTGTCCAACTGCATCGGCCAAGCTTTGGTCCGAGGTGTGAAGCATTTTCGATCTTTGGACTCTCAACAGCGTCGTGCTATCTCTGCTGCGAGGTAAGCAGGAGTACCTTCCATACGTCCACCGTGTCGGCAATTTTTGTAAAGCTTAGCTCCGTCCGCTCCCGACTTACGAGTCGGACCAGTTTTACGTGCACGTTGTGAATCCTTCTTCAAAGCGACGCAGCTGCCTCAGTTGGATCAGTGGCGATGGATGTCGCCTCTGCTTCCCATTCAGGGGTGTCATACTGGGAAACTGAAGGTTTCTCGTGGGGGTTTCACAAGCAGCATCTTGTAATTTTCTTTTCCCTTCTCTTTTTCTTCGATCGATCGTAGACTACAAACCGAGTTAGGCGGAAAGCTTCTGCAGTTGGAAACTTCACATAGGAATGTTGTATAGGCATCGCTTCAGAGGTAAGCTGGCCTCGATAGTTTATATCAAAGTTTACTGTTCTTGAACCGATTGCTATAAGTATACGAGACAATTCAAGGCGTAAGATGACCATGTGATGGACGATGTGAGTTTGAGAGGCTTAGGTCCCTCGCTTACTGACTGCATCACTGTGAAGGCCTGAATAAACGGCTTAGCGCTCCAGGATATATATGTTCAAGACTCGTTACTCTGAGAGGCCAAGATGCAGCTCACCATGGTTCGTCGAGAATAAGCTCAGTGCAGCAATCCATAACTTTTAAGGCTGGTAGAAGTGTGTACATTATCAGAGGAAGAGCTCGATGTTTCTCTTACTCACCTCTGTAGATAGGGAGTCAGTGAATCAGTGAAAATGTTCCAATCTCCCGAGGGAAAAGATCAAAAATAAAATCATCAAGTTTCAACTTTGAATTGGAGTAAGATTCATTCGAATGTAAAAATGTGAAGTCTGTTCTGTTCCGTCTGTGAAGTCTGTTCTGTTCCGTCTGGAAGTGCTGGAGGTTTGTCAGATAGGGATATTTTCGAAGGGTCAAACTTCCACCGAGACGATGAGTAAAGGTAGTGTTGATTTGGACTTCTTCTCTGTACAATTGATGCCCTTGACGAGGTGCTTAACGGTTCAAGAGTCTTTTCCTCCTTACGTGTATTCCGGTCTCAACCTTGTCCGCCATTATTATCAGCTGGTGTCAGTGGTCAACACGATTGACTTCACCTGTGCACACTCGAGTTTGGTCAGTCACTGAAAGCGTGTTATCATCGAGATATCAGTGAGTAGAAAATGATGAGAGATAGGAGTCCGAGAAATTGATTTCGACCTTGAAGAGGACAATTTCCCCTGTCATGTGCTCATGGCTCATGAGGATTCGACTAACAAAAGTGCTTCCGGCTTCGATTCTGAAAACCTTCCCCAAACAGTGACATTGGATCAGAGGGAGGATAACCGAGTAAAGCTAGTCATGTGCGGAATTAGGTGATCGCCACCAATCCCGTGAAAGCTTCTGAAGGAAACAAATTTGCAGCGGAGTAAGTTTCCAAATCACTATTTGTGCTTCTACCTGTTAACAGCGAATACGAGGTTGGATCTTACTTGTATCTCGGCGCCGAGCACTGAAGCTGCTGGCAAGCGTAGTGACGGTCTTCCGAAGGAAACAGGACGTGCGGAAATCCGGCCTTAGACACTACATCAGCTCCACAACTCTTGCAGACAACGTGCCCGGTCACTCACACAGTCACACTCGCTCACTGAAACACCTTCCGGCTCTCGTTGGTACAGCCATCTGGAGGGCCCTTCTCGAAGGCCTTTCCTCATTTGCAACTACCACGAAACAGTCGGTGGTCCCGCCACATGAACGCACACACTACGCAAATATCGGTTTCTCTTGACGCTCCATGTTCGGGGCCCGGGGTCAGCTCGATATCGTCGTTGCCTCCTGAATTTTGGAGTTGTCCCTCCATCACTTCCCGCAAACATGCGACCACTCGGAAACCCCGCCTCGGCGTGAGTGACACAGAGAGAGAGAGAGAGCCTGGGCCTCAACAGCTCACGACTGCTCCTGCTCCTTTGGCCACCTCCATCGGCCTCTCCGTTTCGCCTGTTCTGTACTAACTTGGATCCAGATACAGTTCTATCAGCGGACTTCTGTAGCTCCAGCCAGCCGGTTCGGAACGTTTTCCCTTTCGTTAACAAAGTGAACGTCAGCTGCACATCTTCGCATCCGTGGTCATCGTGAACTGTATTTGGCACACTTTCCTCACTGGAGCGAGAGTCGTGGTTCATGCCCTCGACACAGCTTGCCTGGGGCCTGGGAGGAGCTTACGGGCTAAAATGGGCCAAAAAAGTGTACTTCCCGGTATAACGGAGAATGTCTGTCTTTTACTTCTTTCGTCGTCTCTCGTGCTTATCGAACTTGTGATATCTTTGATCTTCGAGTGTAGCGCTCTCTGATCAAGTCCCGAATTCAAACTTGCCTCATTCTTAACGATCATTCTGTTCAACAGGAAGTTGTTGGAGAACTACGAATACTTTTATACCGACCAGCTCACGTCGACAAACGAACAACAGTACAGCAATAGAAAATGTTTGACAGACATTCGAATTATAACAGTTTGGGTTGATCGTTTAGAGGAAGAAGGGCCAGGAAGATACGAATTGCTTAATGAAGATGTGCACGTCTCGCCCAGTGGACACATGTTAAAACTTTAATGTATACGGGGGTAAAGCCATCGGCGTGTCTATACTGCAGCTGCAGGAACGAGAAATTAGATATGACTGTGCTTTGGATCTTCTCTGGACTTGCACCCGCATGGGATCCTCAAGGATATGCCAAACGGAGCCGGCCTCACGAAAGTAGTTCTCTTATTCTGAGCTCCTGCTTATAGCATGAGTACTGACGTATGCTACAGATCTGATCCTTTCTCTCTCGCGACGGGATATTCCACACGACTATCGCCTGGACGCCGTGTGTACATTCTGATCCTGGGAAAAGCAAACAGATTTCGCATGCACAGTCCGTTCAGGACAGTGGTGGACTGCAGTGGTAGAGTGTCGCATGATTCGGCTCAGTGGGGGAATCATGTCTTCATGGACATCCACGAGCTCATAAGACCGTGCCATGAACGGAAAGTGTGAACAGCAAGAGTCCAGCGAGAGAGCATTTAGGAGGTAGAAAGATAAGCTAACTACTGACTAACTGAAGTCTAAGAGAAAGATTTCTGTACACGACGTCTGCCGAAGATCTTTATGGCAACTGTGTCTGCTGTACTGTTTGAAGTGATTCTTTCTTTCTGATCGCTAAAGAAAGAATCTTGGTGTACCAGGTCGGTAAATGAATAATGAAGCAGTTAACTGGAGAAGAACTAGTCCTCATCGTCATCTACTTCCAGTAGCAAGCAAACGATCTTCGCGATGCCTGTCTGGAAGAGATTCAAAAGCAGACGGTGAGCAGAGACTCCAGGGGTCGAGCTCAAATGGCGTGCAGTCGATGCCTTCCATTAGAGGCTCAGATCTCTTGACAGGAAATCCAGGATCAACAGATAGGTCTGTGCGAAATTGTTAAAGCTTATGAGTCTGGTACATGTGAATTGTTCGGGAGTTGGAAGCCCTGAGTATTGGGGCTGAATGGAACCAGCTCACGTGCATAAACGCTAGGTACTGGCTCATATGCCATGGCAACTAATTTAAGTAACTTGGTCACGATCCACCATCTGCGGACAAAAATGAGTGAATACTCACATTCTGCCGGTTGTCAAAACTCTTCGACTTCTTTTTATTAGCTTCATTGTATTACATATAGCAAACAGAAGAAAACAGTGCATGCGGTAGTATAACCGAAATGAACAACAGTATGCTGTAAAGACGAGAAAACTGTTCATTGATTCGTAAATTTCACATCGTGCACTCACTCAAGTCGCTCGAATATTGTCACACTTGATAAGAAGTCTACATACAGTAGATGAAATCGATCAGGGGGACACTACTAAGTTCTGAGCTGGCTTGCGATAGCATGATGCTCGTTACTGCCTGCACTTGCACACAGGTTCACGAGTGTGCTACTCATTACCAATCAATCTCTTTCTGTCAAGTCCATCACAGATTAAATGTGATGCATGGTGCCAATAGACAGTGTCACTTTTTGAAGCGGATGCGGTACATTTTACCCTTTTGAAATATATTGGTTGTAATGAGTAATGAGTTGAAGTATGTCGAGGTTTAAGAGTACCTTCATATATATATCAAGGTGGTCCTCAGTTGTCAAGTCTGTGAGTACCGGCATGTTAAGTATCTTCTGTAGCACCAGACGGCTTCCAACATAATTCTCAAAGTACTCAAGGGAGATACGTTCATGATCAACTGTTCAAGACTGAGTATTACTATATTACATGAGCAGTAACAGTACACGATTGACTAGGGTCGTGTCTGGTTAACATGGAGTCTACATGGAAACAGTTCTACAATTATAATTCTGAGGGAGAATATTTTCCTCTACACACTAGTAAAATTCAATGTTTAAATTACGTAAACAGATGATATCACGTATCATTTAAACTTTGGGGTTTTAATGACATAGTCGTATAATCATATGAGTAATTTATTTTATTGTGAAAAATGGTAAGAATCATTAAAAATTTTAACATTAAATTTTGTAATAATATAATTATTATTAAATATATTTGTATCATTGAAACTTATAGCATTCTAAATACTCATCTTTGAGTTCATATCTAAAAGTTCCATATGTTATTTATACATATTATTACACGTTTCAGTCCTTTAACTGGACATCACTAAACATTTTTATCATTCAAACACATAATATAATAAAATTTAAATCATTATGTCACTTCGTCTTTTGAGTCTAAGAGTTATCATGTCAAAAACTTTTAAAGTTTAAAATCAAATTGTGAAATAAATGTCCAAATTTATGTTTATTACAACAACAAGGAGTGTAGATCTACATCAGGTCATAATAGTAACTATAGGTCTCATGAATGAGAAAGAAGAGGTCTAAGGTTCAAATCTTGTATCTCCATAGTGAAGTCATATCTACATGTGGTGGTAGAGGTGACATGACAAGAGAAAAATATGTTATGACAAGGATGCTAGAAGTGACCTGGCGAGAGATATCTTGTGATAAGACAATAGAACATTCACACGTGTGATATTGTGTCACTAGATGACAAAATAATGATAACATGGTAAAATGATAAGGTTTTGATATATTATTTAATTATTTATAATATTGTAATATATTAAACATAGTCATTTATAGTAACATCATAAAAAATATAACTATTTGAACACAAATCATAGTTTGATTGATCACTTGAATATAAAATATTTCATCTCAATTCTTTCTATCATTAAACTCAGATAATAAAACAATTATGATTTAAACATATAATTTTATATATAAATAAGATAAAAACACTCTGTTTCATCTACGTCAGAACAAAGAGAGCTTTTGTGATATACTGAGTACCAGAAAAGTTGGTTTAAACAATACACTATATATCATTTATACAATCATTTAAACCACTCATTTTTACTAGTGACAAAATCTCGGCTGTATCACAAATAACTACTCTTTCTGCTGTAAAATCGCTTGACACTGTACTCCTATGTATGACGAGCTTCTTACGATGAGATTATATTCGACAACCCGTTCCCACTGCAGTCCAATGAAACCGGTTAGGACACTCTCACCAGCCATATACAGAGCTCGTTCGAGTCGGTACTATGGGCAATTTGAAATTGTAGAAACCATGAAAACTGTGCATAAGTTTTAGTGCTCCAGTTGAACAATCACAGAACATTCAACAGCTGCTCTATATATAACAGACTCTGAACCTTAAAAATCGAAATCCTCAAGAATGACAATATTCCATGGGGGATCCCATGAGGAGCTTGAACAACGTGTAATGACACCATTCTTAAGAACCTCCCTATAGAGTAATTAACAGTACTGTATGTTTAACGTACTGGTAAGCATGAGCACACTCCACACATTTCCATCAGTCCAAGTTGAGAAGGAAAGCACTACTGTGAGGCATCCCAACGAGAATATACTCCCGTTGATTTTGTGTAGTACTGTCTCTGCACAGGAAGAGAGCATCAGTGATCAGATCATGCAAATGCATGCTGCCCCCTAGCTAATCCATGGTGAGAACCTCCACTAGCCACGAGCCTCGCTGTCCCCACTTTGATCAAAGTGATCCATATCCTTACGCGCAGCATTTTATTTCATTCTATTTTCGGTCTTCGTGCTCGACAGACCCCCCAACTGTATTCGATCATTACATGGTACCGGTGACAGGACTGTCCTCATGGAAGTAAATCCCCCTGACACATGTATGGTTACAGTTACAGTTGACGATGAAGTCATACGATCTCGAGGGGAGATTTATGTGAGGCCGGTTCACACTCGTAATCCCTTCTCGAAGACGATCTGGTCTAATAAAGTCTGCGAACCACGTCTGACAGTTGCATCGAGTGTGAACGTCATTCTCTGGTTGGATTCTTTTCTTTTACTGCTCCCATGCTGACTGTTTTACCGTATTTCAACTGTATCAGTCCCCCACCCTCACCACATCGCTCATCAAAGTTGCTCGTCTACCACAGTAATGTATCCTCTCCGTGTGGAACATGAATGTTGTATCACCAGTGCATGCATGTTACGAACGATCTTACGTGCACATTTGTATATAATGACTAGTGGAGTTATTTTGTTTATTCAAAGAATGATGGATCATTTCCTCCTATGTCCCCACCTTTGCATGACAGCTGGAAACTAATTATTTATCTATTTTTGTAGGCCTCTTATTCAGCTGGAAACTAATGATCAGCCCACTTCTTTAATTCGTTGAGGGTAAGGAGACAGAGCAAGAAACTGATGGATGAGAAATATAATCATGACCTATTGAAGACACTTAACTTACTTGAGTTGTGGTCGTCTTATTATCCTACGGCCATCCATTCAACCATAAATATAAGAACTTGTCAACTCGAAGGTTAAATAGAGTGTCAAAGTTCGGAGGAAATATTTTTTAACGACAGAGAGATAACTGGTCGTAAAATTGTCACAGATAACTTTGTATATAAGTGCTACTCATTCTGGATCTCGTCTGTGAGTGTACATCACGATTTTATCATTAAACTTTTTTCAGTTTCTACACTCAAGGTAAGTACTCAGAGCAGTGGAGAATCTATTGCAAAAAAGAACAGACGAAATGAGTGAAGAACCGTTAGGAAAAAGCCCGCGATATTTTCTTGCGGGTACTTCCGGAGATGCCCGCATGAAACACTGACCGAGGTCGAGTTACGACTTCTGGACGAAGTCGTAACTCGTATCCGCGGGTTACTACCTTTGACACCCTTAATAGTTTTTTTTTTTAGAAACATCAGATCTAGGATTAATCTACCACTTCTGGTTATATATTGTAACTTTTGTTCGTTGCTGTCAGAAGCAAGATGAAAACTAAAAAGAAAAAGATTCTGAAGCTTTTAATCCTGAGTTTGACTACAAGTGCTGCGGGTGACCCAGAAAACATTATTTTGCGTCTTTGCTCCCAGGGAACTGAGAAATTAACCATTATGCCGAAAATGGATTTTGGGGACTACGTCTTCATCTCAACTTGGAATCTGCAAAAGAAAAAGAATCAACGTAAAGCTATTCACATGCTTGACAAGATATGATTCATCTCGACACAAACTACTGAGTGCTGCTAGAGAAATGTACAGATGAAGATCCGAGGTTTCTTAGAACAAAAGAGAATCTTTCTTCAGACTCGAAATACACTAGGAGGGGAAAAGAAATATTCAATTTCATGCTTTTATACTCAAACTCGAGGTTTAAAACCAGAGTTTGAATATATAAAAGTATGTTAGAGAATATTCTTTTTTGTCACAGTGTTCTTTCAATCTGAAGAAAAGATTTTCTTTTGCTCCAAGAAACCTCAAAACTTTCGTCTTAACATTTCTCTTTCGATACTAAGAGTTTGTTTCTAGATAATGTATAGCTTGTAAAGTTGGAGAATAGTTTTAATTTGATTCTTTATTTCACAGATTCTAAGTTGAGATGAATACATAATCATCAAAAGAATTTTCTGCATAACAATTAATTTTCTCAATTCTATGAAAGTAAACCCGCAAAATAAAGTCTTTTGGGTTACCCGAGACACTTGTAGTCATACTCGAAGGAGGTAAAATATGCAAGGTTTAATTTATCCCCAAACCCTTCTGTGATAAAGGTTTGGTAATAAATTAAACTTATGAATTATGATTTATTTATAAGATAGAGATGTGATATAGAATGATCTGTTGAGCATTTCGCGATATTCTACTTATTGTTTTTCTTTATGTATATTTGACACTTGTTCACATGAAACATCTTCTCCGAGACTTTTGATTCTTTTCTGTCTATCCTTGCAACATCTAGATACACTATACTATGTTTAAAAATATTAAACATATCTGACTCCCGTCAATCTCTTCTCTGTATTTTACCGTCGTTCTTAACACTTGGCACGTTGCACGTCTGACAAGAACCACAAGTTTGGATGCATATTTAGGGTTTAACCACAAACACTAAAATAAATCAACAGATAGAAATAGAGAACAGAATTAACATCTTTCTAGGTTAGTTGGTGAATTTAACCGATGGACACTCTTTCACTAAACCTAGGTAACACCTACAATATTATCTATGATAAGTTAATTTTAGTAATTTATATTAATTTTAAAATTATATCTAAATATAAATTTAAAGACTTTTAATTCTAATTATTATTTTAATTATTATTTTAGATACAGTTTTATTGCAAAATTATCCAATAGAGATATTAAAAAAATCGGATGAATTTTGATCACACGTGCTACTTTGATATAGTGAAAGGGATACCCCTTGAGGCCACTACCTACTGTTTAATTGATGCATATGATGAAATACTCACTAATTTGAGTTGCTTTGCTAATATATATTTCGTTATTTTGATCGAAACAAATTTCAAATCAGTAAACATAGATTTTACTGACGTGTAATATTGGCCCTTTGGTTCTACATTATATATGACTGGGGTTCAAAGTTATTCTTGGCGAAGTTTGAATTCGAATTGTAATTTTTATGTTAACAACCATCTGCATTTATGTCTTCCATTTTCAGATGGAAGAGGACCAATATGCATGAACTTCTGGCCATAAAGAAGGAAGAGGACAAGCAGAAAGTTAGCGTTAGAATTCACCTGAATATAATTTGTTGGAATGCACTCCAAAGAAAAGAATAATGTTATAGAGCATGAAAAATAATTCAAGAGCGATGTGAAGCAAAGAATAAAAGTGATGAAAGAGAAGACCATGGCTAAATGGGTCAGTTTGAACTCTTCAAAAAGAGACCTGTTTGAAGGAAAGAAATACAACGAAGTTCAAGTTTACATTTCTCAAAAGAAGAATCTATCATATACTTACACTTGGATGCATATCAGTCAAGATAAGATAATAAACATGCTCAATGGAGTTTTGGCCCAGATAAAGAAGAAGACAAACGTGAAAATAGTGAAAATTTATTCACATTTGGTTGATGAAGACATGGTGACAAACGCTGGTCTTGAGAACTGATGGGAAAAAGATCTCGGTAAAAGATGAATTTCGCAATATCCTTCCAAAGAATTTCAGAGACAGAAAATCTTTGATAGAGAAAGTTGGGTATATGATTTGTGTGTCTTGATAAAAACCTTTTTGTAATAACAGAAAAGTTATAGAATCCAAATATAGATTTAAATTTAAATGTTTAAATTTAAATATATAAATTTTAAATTTTAAATTTCAACCCTCCTAAGCAGATCGTAACATGGACTGTGGGAAAACAAAAAACCATAAGCCATGAGAGTTGAAAGTGAACCCATTCTACTATAGAAGAAACAAGCAAGACGAATAAAACAAATCATTAATTTATCACATTAATTTATGAACTAACCCTTCCTGCAAAAAAGATTAGCTCATAAATAATGTTCACGCATATTTCCCTCCCCATCTGAAAGATGGAGACGTGAATAAGCATGCTCATATGATTCACAATCTTCACGAGAAGCAAAACTCCCGTTCTGGAATAATAAATCCTTATTCTCATGAAAATGTTCTATATGTCTTCAATTTAAACAAACAGAGTTAGAGTTAAAACGGTTAAAGGGATAGAGAGGAAAATGACAGTATCTAGTGAGACACAACTTTCATTTTACATTGGTCCTTGCCAAAAATAAAGATTTAATATTTGATGGTAACCGCAATCGAACTTCAGCTGGGTCGTTAGTCCCTATTTTCAAATCGACGAGGACAATATAACTCCATCTTCTTCCTTGCCTACTGATTTTGGAGATCCATTGGATGTTTTTCCCTAACATGAAGTCTAGAGTAGGCTACCATGGAGAACACAATTGAATTTTCACACAATAGAGTAGTGGGCTATTTTTGCTTCTGGTTGCATAGTTTGCTTTGAATGCACATTATTAATTGTGAAGAAGGGTACAATACATTTGTGAGGCTAAGAGGAGATAAAGTTCTTGTTTTTCATTGTCACTCATTATAATTTGTGATGCTAAGAGGAGATAAAGTTCTTGTTTTTTCATTGTCACTCATTATATTCTAGGGCAGATTCTTCCTGTTGATCAGATGTTCTCTATAGAAGAGACTTATCTCTTCCACAATGTTGGAAAAGCCCATCATTGTTTCTTTGAAGATTCATATTATTTGTTGGTTTCATCTTTGATTATATTTTATTTCCTCTAAGGTCATTCGATTTAAATTTGAAAACCATATATAATCCAATAAAGGTTTTTATATTATTTTTCTAAATTTTTTTTAAATAATTCTTATTGTGTTTATATATAAATATATCTGCACTAATGAGGTTGCATTGTGTTACCTTTTATTATTATATATAATTTTATTAATCATTAAATTGACATCAATGATAATCCACATCAGAAACTATGTTTTAAGTTATCTATACATAAAATTAAATGAAAGGATGATTTTTGCAGAATGATTTTGGTATTATAGATATATAATTTATTTATTTATAGTAACTTTAAAATTTTGGATTTCAAATATAAATTAGGTGATTTTTAATTCACATATTTTATATTTTTACAAATTACAGAAGATGCATTTTTCAAACTTATTAAAATTTATATGAAATTGTATTGTTAAAAAATGATCTAAAAAAGATATTAAAAAATTATCTTTGTTAGATCACTCCTCTGTGTAGGGTGGCCCCCTAAGCCCAGGAGATGTGAGTAAAGTTATCAGACACTCTGTCGCTATTTCTTTTAAGAAAAGAAAAGAAAAAGTACTCGATGACAGACTTGTGTTCGTTTCAGCCACTCGCCTCTTCTCTCATCGCTTAGACCGAAGCTCTTCTTTTTTGCCACGATCTGCTCGCTGTCGCTGAGCTGGTTTTGGTTCGATCTGCGATCCAGTTGGTGAGACCTTCTTGTTCCTCGTTTGCTATCGCTCATCGTTTGAATATATTTCCCACGTCTAAAGGAAAAGAAAAAGAGAAAAATTATGTTTTGATTAACTCCCTTATAGTATCATTTAAGTCTATCTTACCATAACTGAAAGCTACTCAGGCCCTTCTAGCGAACGGTGTACAGACAGAGAAGTGAACAATCAACCCGGGTTTCACTTCAATAAGATAAGAGCAACGGAGAAATTGAGATACTAGGTTCGGCCATGGAATCCTATATACATCACTCATAGCAGAATGTTCTTGTCTTTCTGTAAGTTTGCTTGTTAATTAACAAGCAAACTTACAGACTAACCCGCAACTAACTTGCAATTAACTTACAAACGAACCCGCAATGTTTGCAATTAACAAGCAGACTTACAGAAAGACAAGAACATTCTGCTATGAGTGATGTATATAGAATTCCATGGCCGAACCTAGTATCTCAATTTCTCAGTTGCTCTTATCTTATTGACTGGTGATAGAAACTTATGTTTATTAACATATGATATTCCAAATCTATACTTTTTTTCTTATCATCAATTTTTTTCAAACTCATCTAAGAATCATCACTCATCCACTGACCATTGAACTTATTGCTTTACTATAATATATATGCCGCATTCATTATCATTCATGAAAAGTAAAACACTATGATCATGTGACTTGATATGAAAGGCTACAGCTGAAAGATCATGAATAAGATAGACGGAAAGAAATCTTATAAAAACTCAATATCTATTTTGAGGATCTATTATCTTTTGATAGGGGAATTTTTGGCAGTGTTATATATATCTTGCAAATGCGATGATAATACTAGAGGAGGTAGTCTCCTTCTATATGCATGCTAGATAAATTTCGGAGAACTTTTATTCACTTTTTGGAACAATAGGTAAGTGTTATTTGAAGATTCAATACTAAGTGTTGGAAAAAATGAAATGTAACTTTATGAATTAAATTATTACTGCACCTAGAGTTGTGAGACGATCCAGCCATAATCCATAAAGTGAGTGCGGATACACGTGGTTCCGAAACTAGACGTGACTGAAGCTACTAACAAATACTCATAATTTTATCCACACATTAATCTACTCTCAGAAAATAAATTTGAATATCATAAATATATCTACGGTTGCATAATGAGTAGCAATCAAGCTGATTATAAATATAGAGTTGAATAATAATAACATGATGATATAATGTAAAAAACATGTATAAGTAAACATAACATACAGGAGTAATATAAATTATCAACTTTATTGTAGTCATACTTGATTGATATCAAATATTCTGTTATTTATCCGTACTTTTACAGCTTATCTTATAATGTTCATATTATTCAGAAAATTCAGTAAGTATTATTAATCATAAGTTAAATAACAATATGATCATATAATGTAAAATTGAGATACAGGAGTATAAATTATCAACTGTATTGTAGTCATACTTGATTGATACCAAATATGATATACGTTATCCGTGTTAGTTTTCCTACTTTTATAACTTATCTTGTAATATTCCTATCAGGAAATTTAATAAATATTATTAATCATAAGTAAGTCAAATGTGATGAGATAATGTAAAATTGACATACAAGTGTATAAATTATCAACTTTATTGTAGTCCTACCTGATTGTATTCAATATGATATAACTTATCTGTGTAAGGTTTCCTACTTTTATAGCTTACCTTATAATGTTTATATTATTCAGGAAATATGATAAAAAATATATTTTCTTTACAACTAACTCAACATCTAAGAATATAATGTATATCTTAAGTATATATACAAATCATCTATTTCTCATAATTATTATTTTTTAAGATATATGTTTAGATTTTTAAGCCCTAAAATAATCTACTTACCTATATATGATTTTCTATTTCACTATTTACTTCACTATTTATATCTTATATTAGACTGTAACTAGTTATACATAATATAGAGTTGGAACTTTTATGAGTGTAGCAACACATTTTAACTTTAGCTTATCTGTTAAGGGTATTATATAAAAATTCAACCTTAAAATTATATCACAATATACTAATTATGTCAAGTTAAAAATTTATTTGGCAAATTATTTTCATATTTGACTGGTATTAAACTGGATCTTTTGAAAGTTGAGATGAATCTTAAAAATGCAACTCGTACTCGCAGTAATGCCTACTCCACCTCCGCCAAAAACTACCCGCCCGTCCATTACCTCGCCTCTCATTAGAGCCAAAACCCCGCGTCCTCGTCTGATCCTCCCCTCTCTTCTTGGTCGTGGAATCAGCGACCTCGCTCGAGTACCTCTTCATCCTATCATTAGTGCGCACTTGACTCCTTCTGTTGCTAGAGAGCCCGCCCTTATTCTTTCCTCATTCACATCGTTTGAATTGCTTTTGGCGAGTCGCTACATGACAACCTCCATCAAAGCACGAGAGTAGTCGTACGCGTCGAGTTGCCTGACGTATAGACCTCTTTTCGGTTCCTGTCTGTCAAGCAATCTGACGTATGTCTGGTCAAGAGTATTCAGCACTACAGAGTTGCTAAACGAATTTGAGATGGATTGGACATACGTTTGAGACTTATTTTGCGAATTGCACTCACAAGCGATCAGAAAGATTCTCAGTACGACTAGAATTTTGTTTCTTTCTAGTGAATGTCAGACGTCCATTTGACGTACCGTACTAAACGATGTGAATCGCTCTTCTATTTGTCTTTGGCGAGCGCTCCCGCTCTAAAGGTCCCTGATTGCCGAAATGTCAAAGGAGCACATCGGGTACCTACTGAGGGCATTGCCGGAACAGGAGTAGACTATCCTGAGTCTCCTAAGTCCCCAAGCTCTGTCAAAGGAAGTCAAGCAGTCTTTTTCTTTTTTGAGTTCATCATGGTGAGTGCACTCTTCCAAGCAATTCTCCGTTCACTTTTTCTGTATGTGATGAATTTCGCCCAGAACACGTGTTTGAGTTTCTGTAGGTGCCACATTTTGTCTTGGAAAGTGAGTGCATTCCTGACTAGCCATAGAGTCTAGAGGGCGCCGGATCTCATTTACTCCAACATCTCGTGTAAGTGTTACGGGTTGTTAGGAAGTTTTTCCCCAAGAACTGCATGTTGAGTTCTCAGTTTTCTTCTCTTCTTTCGATCATAGATTGTGTGTAAAGTCATCAAAACAGCTCAAAATAGTTCAAGGGAGTTCATCAAACACACTCTTTTCATCGATCTCACGGTTAACCTAAAATGCTTTTGTTGATGCAAACTTTCTTGCAAGAATAGTCTCTGTCAAGTAAAGATTTAAATCAATGCTCTCTAAGAGCTTTACAAACCGTAATTCATGAATTTCACTTCAAAACAAACTGATGAGTGTTGATTGAGAAACTAAGGTTTTGCGGTTTCTTGGAACACAACAGGGTATTCTCTATACCCTAAAGTGCAAGAGAGATAAAAAGAATATTCCCTTTCATGCCTTACCCGCACAGGGAGTTTAAGAAACTGTACGCGGTTTACTCAAAGTGTACGCGGTTTACAGGTGAAGCGAAACTAAAGTGCTGAGTGTAGAGCTACACATGGACCAACATCAATCAGGTGCAGAATAGGCTTGGAGAGGAAGTGTCTCCGTTAGAGCACTTGCTTTCCATTTCAGCTTCTTACTGGATAACAATGCTCTCGATCCAGGGTTCCAGATCTTGACCAGCATGAATCGGGTGTGGTTCGACAAGAAGTGTATCCGTCAGGGCACTTGCTTTCCATTTCCTTTATTGGGCACAACAGCGCTGGGGATCTACGATTCCAGGGTTTTAGGTCTGGTCCGCAAAGGTCATACAGATGTCCACAATATGAATATGAAGCATTGCTATTCAAAAAAACCACGGTTAGCCTTAACCGTATACAGCAATCTACACAAGCTATGAGAAGCTTATCCCTCAGTACAGTAGAAAGCAGATAACGGTGGTTCCCACGGTTTTCACGGCTGATAGTTCCATACGTTCCATGAGCTCCTGAGCTAGAACACAGTGATAATCTCACAAACAGTAAAAGCAACTATTACAAACCCTAAGGGAAACTTTGTCTTATAGCACGAAAACGGATGGGATTAGCACAAATATCTTGTTGATGAGATCTCCCAAGTGAGATATGGTACTCCCTGTAACACCCCTCCAACAACCAACGAAACGGAGCAGAGAGCAGAAGCCAATAGCTATTCTCTCAAATTTGCGGATCCATTCCCATATTTCCAGTGAAGATTGGACTTCGAATTTCAGTGATTTGGCTCCATTGGAATGGGCATCGCTTTGGACGAGCTGGTCTTGGCCCTCCACGATGTGGAGGCTGTCAAGTTCGGAAGCTTCACGCTCAAGAGCGGCATCACCTCACCGATTTACATTGATCTGAGAGTGATCGTTTCGTACCCGAAGCTGCTGGAGGAAGTGGCCAAGGCTATGTACGAATGCGTCGCAGGCACCAAGTATGATGTGATTTGCGGTGTTCCTTACACTGCTCTGCCAATTGCGACGTGCATTTCGCTGGAGCATGATGTGCCCATGGTGATGAGGAGGAAGGAGGTGAAGGATTATGGAACTAAGAAGGCGATCGAGGGAGCTTTCAAGCCCGGGCAGACTTGCCTGGTGATTGAGGATCTGGTCACGAGCGGTGCTTCTGTTCTGGAGACTGTGGGACCCCTGGAAGCTGTGGAGCTTAAGGTGACGGACGTTGTGGTCCTCATTGACAGGGAACAGGGAGGATCTGCCACTTTGGCCAAGAATGGACTTAAGCTGCACTCCGCATTCAAGTTGACGGCAATTGTCGATTCTCTGGTGAGACTCGGGAAGCTGTCAGAGAAAATCGCAAATTCGGTGGTGAAATTTTTGGCTGAGAACCAAACTTCGGTGAATGCCGCTCCTCCTCCAGCACCAGCGGAACCTGCTCCGCTCAAGGCTTACAGGATTCCTTATGGGAAAAGAAGTGAGCTTACCCAGAATCCAACGGCGAGAAAGCTTTTTGAGTTGATGGAGAAGAAGAAGACCAATCTTTCGCTGGCTGCTGATGTTTCGAGTGCCGCTGAGCTGCTCCAACTCGCCGATACTGTAAGTTCGCTTTCCCTTCTCCTCGGTGGAGTGGGGCACAGTGAGAATTGTTCGTGCAGTTCACCTCCTATTTCCGCTTGGGAATTCACGGTAACCATATAAAAGAACCTTTGTCCAGTTCTTTGTTGCGATATATATCACTACCGGATTCGTTCGTATTGATCCTTGCGTAAATGGCTATCCTCTGGTACTTCGACGATTGGACGAGGAAGTTGTGATCTTCCTGAAAAATCGCGTTCTTGATTTCCTTAACTATAGAAGAGATCCTGAGAGAACCAATTACGGGCATCGGGCATAGTCCTTTGGATAGTCCTAAATTTCGTGTAATTAGCAGCTCTACTTCCCGTGCGACAGGAAATTGGTTTCATTCCTATCCCTGCCAACCGCTTCTTCGTGCTTATGCAGTTTTGGTTCTATCTTCTCTCAGCATATGGAAGGTAGGGTTTACATTTGTACGGCGTTTTCTCGTCATATTTTCTGGTTGTTGATACTTTCTACATGGGTACTGCTGGTCCCTTGGACCAGCTGCCCAGAATGTTCAGCACGGTTCAGATTTTTGTGACTTCACTAGATTTTGTCATCTGTTGTTTCTTTGGAACAAACTCTTTCGGTGGTAGTACGCTTTCACACTTTTAAGTGCTAAAATTTCAGTGTACAAAGTGGCTTTTACAGTCCATTTTACTTCCTCTGTGAGTCTTTATCGTGTCGTCACTCGCCCTGCTTTACCGCATCGTTGGATCCTGCAGTGAAGTCACATCTTCGATTCCCTTCGGATTCTTTTAACATCTTGTCTTTTCATGCTGGTGCACTCGTGCAGGTCGGCCCTGAGATCTGCGTTCTCAAGACTCATGTTGATATTTTTCCTGATTTCACCCCGGACTTTGGTGCGAAGCTTCGTGAGGTATGCAATTCTCCTCGAGTCTTTTGGTTTGATTTATAAGTCTGATGGTGGACATGATCATGCAGATCTCTACCATGCAAAGTGCCTGGTAGATATTCTGTAAGCTCCTTTCTAAGGGGAAAGTCCTACCAGAGCTCAACGCTTGCTTACGTTGATTGGTGACACTGTTCTAAGAATGGTTTACGAGTTTTCTTTGCAGCTTGCAGACAAGCACAACTTTTTGATCTTTGAAGATCGCAAGTTTGCAGATATCGGGAATACCGTGACTATGCAGTACGAAGGGTAAGCCTGATGTACAAAGTTTTACAGAGACAAGTGAATGCCTTATGTGAGTTTGCATTTGGATTGAAAATCGGGAACGTACGGGAGAGACGTAGAATGAATTGGTTTTCAACTTCGGATCATAGTCTGCGTCCTAAAAAGGTATGTTTTCATAAAAGTGTTCACTTACCTGACATCTGTTCCACTTTCAGAGGAATCTACAAAATTCTGGAGTGGGCCGATATAATCAATGCTCATGTGATTCCTGGTCCTGGTATCGTGGATGGTCTGAAGTTGAAGGTACTTCTACCACCACTTACACTCTATGATCTTACTTTGGAAGTTATAACCTGATTCCCTACCGTCTTACTGGCCCTGAAGCCGAGACCTCCAGGGATTCTGATGTGATGACTATTTTGTGTATCTTTTCCTCCTGTACTTCATCATATGCACGTATCCTAATTCTCACTGAGAACGTCTCTTCAGACATAAGCCTACCGTCCCAATAGTCTTCTGAATCAGTTGTTAACTTCGCTTGGATCTTTCAGGGGCTACCAAGAGGGAGAGGTCTTTTGCTGCTGGCAGAGATGAGCTCTGCTGGAACTTTGGCAAAAGGCGATTATACAGCAGCAGCAGCGAAGATAGCTGCTGACAACCCTGATTTTGTTATTGGCTTCATTTCAATCAACCCTGTTGGGTGGCCGGAGGGACCAGGTAGTCCAGCTTTGATCCACATGACTCCAGGTGTACAAATGGGTGGAGGAGGAGATGCGCTAGGACAGCAGTACAATAGTCCACAATCGGTATGCTTCTAAACTGCTATTAGACTCTCCCCCACTAGCCTGTGGTTGACAGTTTCTCGGTAATGAGAGTAAGGGTCAAAGAGCTAGTCAGTGAGAGAAGAATCTTGGTTTCGAAGGTCAAGATTTCTCGTTAAATGCGAGAGGGTGGGTAAATATGCTTGGAGAAAACAGACGGATACTTCACACCAATGGCAAGGTGGCAGCTAACTTCCCCCTGCGCTTGCTCGTTGCTTTTGTAGATCGTCGTGTCTTGCTGTCAGTGGCTATGGTTTTATATCCCTTTTGATGTCTCAAACCCATTTGGTGGTCTAGTTATGTAACGTTGTCGAGAGATTTCTACTGTGCAGGTCATCAGGGAACGTGGTAGTGATGTTATTATCGTCGGCAGAGGTATTATCAAAGCTAAGGACCCGGCTGCCGCTGCTAAGGAATACAGATTGGCTGGGTGGTCAGCTTATGAGGAAAGTCTTAGATAGTAGGTAGAGATTATTTTGATCAGCAGCCCAATTTTGATCTCAGTTGGGAGCTCAAGTTGAGTCCCTGTGCTTGCGCTTATTCTTTGGTCGAGGTCAAGCATCAAGTTTTGTACATGCCTTCATCACGGTTTGTCCCTCCATATCCAGTCAAGTACGAAGCTGCACATAATGGAGAAAGTCCATGAGATTTAGGTCATATGCAGCTCGATGAGTGTTGGGAAGTCCACTTCTGCGGAACTCTCATCAGCGTGCATCATTATTCATTTGAACTTGGTTCGATATTCGGGAGCGGCCAAAATTAAAACGGGACTGCGGCTCTCGTTGGAATGACGAGCCGGAACGGACCCCTCCAGACTCCAGACCCCACTAGTCGCAGCGAGAGTAACGGGGCATATTTAATAGACCGCTCTCTCGCTGTAGCAGACGAAGGGCTCAGTGGGCTCATCTAACTTTGTTTTCCAGAACACGATTACATCAAGGGATGCCAAGCGCGTCGTCTAAGCCACACCTTCCAGATGAGTATCAAGCGATGGCTCGTTGGTAGAACATACACCGCAGTATCAGTACAATATACTGTTCTGATCAATCATCCTGTCGTTATCGCTACAGTACGTTGCATAGACACAACCTGCTCTCGCTTACTGTTACATAAGAACTCGTCACACGACCTGCTGAGGCCATGGTAGCCACTGAAGCTCGCGGACTGTTTTAGGTATGGGAAGCCCTGTCTGCGTTTCTGCTAAGCTCCTAGCTTCTGCCCAGGGGCTGGCAAAGAACGCCTAGTCTGGTCCGGGATTTCCTGCAATTAACGATGTGAGATAACGAATGCGTCGATCTGTAGACGAGGTCTCGTAACTATGTAGTCGCTGCAGCAGGCAGAAGATGCGCATGCAACGAAGCAATAGTATCGCGAGTAGACAAAATTAGGGCCGAACTTGAGGAAAAGAACAGAACAGAAGAATGAGAACAGCGAACATTGACACGAAACTGCCAAACACCATTGCTTCACAAACACCAACACGAATGAGTCCCACGCAACCATCGCTTCCGCGAGCAGCACGGCGTACCAGAGGTGAAATTGCTCCATGGGGAGAGACTGAAAGAATAGTGCGTGTCAAAGCTGGAATATTTTGGAAATGTTTTTCTTCCGCGGCCACGGCTGAATGTTCTTCGGCTTCCTCAGGAGATAGCCTCAGGACCTGGTCACGGCAGTCACTTCGACAGCAGTACTCGGTGGTCGTAAGTTTGAATCGAATGATTTCAGGAGAAATCTTTCCTCCTGAAATCATCGTACTGTAACAAGAGGACAAAAACTTTATTTCACGTCTTATGGTTCAATCTTATCTTACACAAATCTGTTTTATGTAAATATGGTTTTCATTTTACACTCGGAAGCTAATAGTGTGCATATAGTCGAGAAAGAAAAATGATATAAAAAAAAAACATATTGAAGTGGATTCGTTTAGATCTTGTGAAAGGGTAGCGATGAGAGAAAAAAGTGTGGAGTGGGTTCAGAAGAGCAGAAGAGAGGAGAGTTTAGAGACAAGTGCAAGGAAAGGGTTTGTGACAACAATGGCTCGAGTTTGAGAGAAAGGAAAAGGGTTCGAGAGTGTTAGAAAGCAAGAGAGACTTGTCTATGCAAGAGAATTTACTTTGAGGTTTGCAGATTTCAGTTTGTGTTCAGTGTTCATTTGATAGTGATAATTTTTGCAATACTTAGAATCGCAGTGATGAAGATGAGAGGAGTGGGTAGTAGTAAAGCTGTCGGTAGAGCACAAGGTGATGGGAGTGGACGAGACGACGATGAGAAGAGGTGGAAGGAATTCTTGTGGTTCTGGAGCTGCTTTGGTAAGTCGATGAACGAACATCTGTGTTGATTGTAGCTTGTTTTTAATGAATGGAGTTTGTTTCTTGTTAGGTTAGAGCGATTCAACCTGAATCACTCTAGAGATTCATGCAAATCCACCTGAATCACTCTAACCTTCTAATGATTCACATGAATCGTTCTTTCACGAGCGATACAGTCGTTACGCTCGTGAATATGAGTGATCACCTGAATCGCTTGTAGACACGAGCGAAATAACCATTATCGTTCATTTATGAGCGATTCAAGTACGAATCTTTTGTTCACGAGTGATATCACCGAGTCGTTCATGATGTTGAGCGATTCACTTGAATCGCTTGTTCACGCGAGCGATACATTCATGTATCGCTCGTTTAGTAGCAATTCAGTCTTTTTCGTTCATAAACAAAATGAGAGATATAACCATGTATCGTTCGTTAACCGAGTGAAACAAGATGTTCTACTTTTAGTAATAAGTTTCGTTACTATTAACACTTTTGTATCTTATTTATAGTTCTAGATCCAGGAGTTGAGAAAGTGAGAGAAGGACCATCCATGTTCAAATTCCTACGTGAAGAAGATGGCAGATATCATCTAAAAGTGGTGTTGGGTTCAAAAAGAAGAGGTGGAGAATGTCTTATTTGGACTAGATGAAGAAGCCATAGATTCATTGAGGCTATTGGTTGCTTTCTCATTTGACTTTCTTCATCCTGATGTAAGTATCTTCATTTTGATATATTTCTTGTGTTTGTTTTATCTTTCTATCTTTTCCTTTGTATGAATGATATTATATTTCTTTTGTATAAATAATTTTCATTAGTTGATTGTATATATGACAGATTCTGTACTGCATACAGTTTATCAGTTCTTATAATGAGGAGAATCGTCGCGTTGTTATTATAGGAGGACAAGAGATTTTACTTGACGAGTCACTTGTTTATGACGTATTTTTCTACCTATGGAGACAATTGTCCCACGTCCATATAGTGTAAAGAGGAGCTTGATAGAGGATTGGTTCTCTCAGAGAGATGAGGAAGACAAAAGATACTTACTATGGATGTGTGAGTATGAAGAATTGAAGCATGTATTTCAGCTCATCAATTGTATCTTCTTGGCTAGACGTTGTCATAAAGAGGTACATGGACAATTAGATTTATACGTGAAAACTAAAGTAGGGAAAAGCCCCAAAGACTATATTAGGCTGAGTTTATTTTGGATTCTTTGGATGCAGAGATCTATTCTTTGATCTATTCTTCCTACATGAGTAGGAAGAAGTCTCTGAGACATCTCAAGGTATGATATTGACTCATTTAATGATTCATATCGGGGTACTTCTTGAATCACGTATCATCTGAAGTCTAGATGTGGAAACCCCAGATTAATGTTCTACAAGGTAATGGAGATCTCATTCTTCAGAACTACATGGAGACCCTCAGTCTTCTCAACAATATCCATTCGGTAGTTATTCATATGCAAGTTGTTTTGAAATTTTTTTTATGTTGTTAATCTATTTATATATTATTGTATGTTTTGCTTCTCTTGTTGTGTAAATTATGTTTCTCATGTCTTATATATCTTTGGATGTCTTGCTATGTAGGTTATGTTTGATCTTTTAGTATTTGCTTTATGTTAATGTTGTTATATGTTTTACTATGATGTTGAGAAGCTATGATGATTGTAAGTGGTGGTATTTTTTAATCACATATGAGGAAGAGAGAGTGCTTCTCGAGACGAAGAACTGGATGAAAGAGAAGGTCAACGCTTTAATTCATAGTATTCAACAGAAGAACGATGAACTTTCATTCAAGGAGGAGGAGCTGAAGGCTATCCAGCACAAGATTTTCATAGAGAAAGAAGATTTATCTCATGTGCAAGGTTCAGAAGAATTATTTCCTCGTTTGGTGCATCCTACTGCTATGCGACGTACGTAAGACTCTGATCCTCGACTTGAATGATCTTCTTGTAAAAATAGGGAGGAACGAGCATGAATTAATGTCTGCTCAAGATGGAGGATATGTGATCGAGATTACCAAGAAAGCTGCAATTTGGTGTGTGGCTCGACCTAACGTGAAGGCTTTTCTAGAAGATATGTCCAGATAAGTTTCATGTCATTATATGAACATCACGCACCACGAGAGTTCTACTACGTGCCAAGGAAGAGAACAATTATCTTCTCTTTGGATTTGCAACTGAGAAGGTATGTTACATATCATAAGTTATGTCAATGTATCACAGTTGTTTTATATGATTGATATATGTTACAGGTTTGTTAGAGAGAAAAGTAAAAGTTAGGGAGTTGGTTAGTTTAAAGTTAAGTTAGAGTTTCATCTGTCTCCTTGGATGAAGAGCGAAACACCTTGTTTTGCTCAGCAATGGTGGAAACAACCAGTTTCACCTCGAGTCGAGTGAAATAGGTTGCTTCGCTAAATACAAGACGATTCAGCTGAATCGCTCAGCAATGGACGATACAACTTGTTTCGCTTCGGAGTGAAACAAGTTGTGTTGCTCGGAGGTTGACGAAATAGGTTGTTTTGCTCTAGATCAGGGAGAAACAACATGTTTCAACAAGAGCAGAAGAAAACATATAGTTTCATGAACATGCATAGGCAACTTACTGAAGTCCATTTTACTGATTTATTTTCTTGACTTTCTTCTGTAGGTATGAACAGTGTTTGCTCAAGACATGTGCTTCAAGTACAAGACGGATCGAGAAGCAACATTTGGGAATCATTTGATTTCAAGGATTTCATAGTTCTTCATCAACATAACTTGAGTATGAGAGATGTTCTGATGGTGGACAATAGTCCTGTCAAGAACTCCACCTATAATCTTTTTAATGTTATCCATCCTCCTCGTTTTCTCCTTTCATTACAAATAGTGACAGGGATAGTTATTTAGAAGTCACATTATTATCTTAGCTCCTCCACTGAGGATTTGGTCTTGAGGATACCGTTCTTGTGTAGAGTCTAGGTTCTTACAAGTTTTTGCAAAAGATCTCTTTTTGGCATTGAGAGAGTACTAAGGAGATGTTATCATTGAGGAAGGACATCTTATTTGGAGATCAGTCCCACAAGAGATGACCATTCACTTCTTACATCATCTCAAGATAGTGAAGTAGAGATATCGTGGTTATGCTCCATGACATATACACATATATTATATATAGATCATAGAGCTTTTGAAAATTTTGAGTATATGTTTATTCAAGAGTTCAAACAAACATGAGAAAATTATTTCTTGAATCACTTTGTCCGGACTCTCTGAACAAAACACCACCCACTTGTCTATTCATCTCTAAACAAATATTAATTACTCTATTCCTCTGAGTTGTCTCACTAGTGTTGATATCTCTTCTACAAGATCTCAATCCAAATATCTATCATATACTAACTGTGCATCTATTTTTATCCACTCATCTCTTCGATTCAACAGAAAATTATGCAACATTGCACAATAATTGACGGATCGTACTAAGAACTTATTATTTTTTCTAGTCTTCAACTGAGTTCTCAGCTGTTTCAATGAGTGCCATCTCGATTTCAGAATACCAATACAATGCTCATTTGCTACTATGGCATGTGCAACGCAAGTACTGAAATCTTGTTTTTCTTTATCTCTAGAAGTCATACGAAAAGAAGGTACTAAATGTCAAAATGGAGAATATTCAGAATCACCCACTAGATATTGATGTGATTCAAAGAACGTATTCTTTGTATGTAAATATCCCCAAATATCTAATCTTTCTAAGCAGCTTAAATCTTGACAACTTCTTGGCATACCGGAAAAGATATACAGAATTTTTTTGTGATGATCACATACAGCTTGAGCGTCAATGCTGTAGTTACATTTCTTATCAAAATATGTTTCTTCTCATATCATGGCCGTTGACTTAGAGGAAATAAAGTACCATCTATCAATCTCATGCAATTGGGAAAACTTTCTCAGCAAAATGATCTGTAGTGTGAGCTCACTTTGTTGGACTGAACCATTTTACTTGATTTTGTAATGTTGATTCCAATGCTATCATCACCCATTTGGTATAGTTTACCATGCTACCATGATCTATTCTCCATGAGAAAAGTGATCGATCCACACAAGCTCTGTTCATGTTATGATCAAAACCATCGAGGACCACTGCAAGCTGTAATCCCATCAAAGCTTGAGACAATCTGGCTTATTCGTGAAAATAGGATGATCTTGTATGAGAACCAATAACGCTTGAAAAGAAAGTTTATCTATTCGGGTAAGCTGGCAGAAAGAAGCTTCAAGAAATTCACAGAAAAAGTTCTCCACAAAATCTTTGCTTTTAGAGAATGAAGTAGATCGATCTAAATACATTGCACTTTGCAGTGCTAAATATAAACCGAATTTCATCATCCGAACTCGATTCATCAATTGAATCGATATCTTCAACTGATGCCAAAGAATGTATAGAATGTCGTCCGAGCTGGCAAGAGCTTCCATTTCTAAAATAAATTCTACTTCTTGCAACATCTCTTTGCATTCGGATAAATGAGATATACTCAGAGAAGATGAGAATGAAAACAAGGAATAGAAAAATTGAGTATCTCGCATCGAACACACGCAGAGAGTGCAGCTGCTCGTGAAAAGAATATCCCATCAGATCACACAGTCGAGTGCAACTGCATGTTTCAGAAATTTCTCAAGTTATGTATAAAATCTCATAAATTGATATGGATTATGGTTCCAAATAATCAAAAGATAGTCATGTCAAAATTAGTTTCAACTTCATTGTAAAAATTTGGACCATTTACACAAAATCAATAAAATCAAAAACACTTTTGATTTCTTCTATATCTGTGCTTGCTCTTGTCATTTCTATGAAAGACTTTTCTGTATTCAGATTTGCCTTTCAAACTTTTTTCATCAACAGACAAAACAGAAGTTCTTATGCTTGAACCATTAGCTCTACTACCACGAGCTGAGTCTGAAGCGGATCGAGTTTCGTGACCTTGCTCAGATATGATACTCTCTAGATTATCTTGTTCAACTGGATCATCTTCAATAGTGTCTCAAATATCATCTTCATTTTCTTCGTCGGCCTCTTCGACATAAAGTTCATTCAACGGTGTAGCATGGTACAACTCTTCTTCAAACAGAACATCAGGCTGCTGAAATGCCTCCGACTACTGATAAAGAAACTCTGAATTGTCGATGTGTTCATCATCTAAACCTGTAACATGATAATCATCAAATTCATCAAATTCATCTTGTAAACCCATGAAAGATATAGCTAGAGGATCTATATTAGCACGGCTTTCAAAAACAGCATTCATTCGATAAAAATGAGGACAACAAGAATTTAACTTTTCTTCTAAAATAACACCATTCATCATTTCTGCCTCGGTCGCATCTTCACCATTGCTTTCTTTCAACTCTTTTGCTTTCTTGTACATCTCAATGTACTGTATCACTCGTTTTCTCAACTCCTCTCCAGTGACGAAAGGAAAACCATCCAACCCAGATATTTGTGCGGCCATGGCATTAAAAGCTATAGATTTCATCAAACACCTCCCAGCTCAATATAAAGAGACAAAATGGTTTGGATCCTCCAAATAACTAACGATCTTATAATAATCTGAGGCATTCAGACAAATATTTTTTTTTTTGTGTGGATTGACTTGTTTGGGAGCCATGTCCGCTTGCACGTTTCTCTCCGGCTGAAGAAACGTCACACCGATGACACTCTCAATTTGGTGGAATTGTGAATCAACTCCACTCTCATCAATGATATCTCTTTCCAGACTACAAACTATGGAGGTGGATGCCATATCTAGAACAAGCATAGGCTTCATTCTTTCCAATTTCGAATCGCTCCACTACGATGATACTTCAACGTGACGCATAAAATTATGGGCAGAGCATTCATGTCGTGGACAAATGCACTCTCTCTGGTAACAACACGATTCAAATATCTCACGGCTAACTTTGTAACCCCTTCTAAAACGCTACGGCCATACGATCCGATATGTGTATAAAGCCAACCCATAGAACTTCTCTAAACTAGTCGTAACGAAGTTATGACTAACGTTCCTTCGGTCGTAAGGAAATATGACACGCATTAATATTTTGCATTCGTGTTACGGATAGTCCTAAACATCGTCAAATGAAATAGTGGAAGAGAAACAAGAAAACCGAATAAATAAAATATACATCCAAATTTAACTCCAAAAAGGAGAAATACAAAAGGAGAAACGTCTAAATTATGCATAAATTCAGTGATTCTATTGGTAAAATTAAGGTGGGTGGGGAAATACAATGTGTACATGGAGGTTCCGAGACAGATTATAATTTTCATACTTGCGGACCAGTAAGATAAGGAAAATAAAGTGTACGGCCGAGCAAGTTGAGAAAATAACGTGTAAGCAGAAACATGTGAAATCAAAACCAAGTAAATACAAATAAAACTGTGTAAAGACTGTACAGTATGGAGACGCCCTCAAGAAGATAGAGACATGTGTAATGAGGATCCTATAATAATGGAAACACCCTCAGGAAGCTAGACATGTCTAATGAAGTATAAAAGTTTATAAAAATTAAATAAAGTATCGTTAAACCTACAGTCTCTGAACTAAAATATTATTTTATTAATAAATGACAATTATATTTTAAACTATACTATTTTACTTTTTGATTAAACTCTTTTCTGTATATTCTCTCTTCCAACCGAAGATAGTTTAATAGGAAAAGTATTTAGACAGAGAGAAAATCCTAACTTCAAAAGGAATAACGTTTATATAAGCTTTTGAACATTATTTTATTGTTGAAATGATTTGAACAGCAGAGGTATTTAGTGTTTGTTGAAGATAATGAAATGATCAAGACATGAAAAAATGATTAGTTTTATTGTGGATAACCAGTCAAAGGTGTAATCAAGCAATAGGGCGTGTCAAAGCTAAAATAGAAGATTCTCTAAGGTACAAAAGAGAAAAGACCGTAATTTATCTAAGGATAGTTTTATCTAGAGTCGTGTATCACTTAGGGAGGTGCTTTGAATCACTGTAAGTATTATTTTCTCAATTTTTTGAAATTACAATAAATTTTCCAAGTACACAAATTTGCTTACGACTGAAATGCACGTCCTATTAGAGGGTGTCAAAGTTTAGAACGGCTGAGAGATAAATGGACGTAAAATTGTCACCGGTAAGTTTGTATATAACCGTGGCTCATTCTAGATCGGACCTGAGATTAAACATCAAGATTTTACCATTGATTATTTTTCAGTTTCTACACTCAAGATAAGTACTCAGAAGTAACAGAGAATCCATTGCAAAAAAAATCAGAAAATACCAGTGACTAGCCGTTAAGAAAAGGCCCTCTGCGTTTTCCTACGGGTACCTCTCTGAGGTACCCGCAGGAAACACTGGCCTCAGTCTTGCCGAATCCGTAACTCACGTCCGTGGCTCCCGAATATTTCAGAGATTCTTTAACTTTGACACCCCTATTTGAACATAAGACAAGTTAGTGATCCCTGAGGGCACCTCCGGAGATGCTCGCAAGAAATGTTTGTGATATCTTGGTCGCAACAGTACCACTCGCCTGCTGATGAGGAATATTTCTCAAAAATTCAAATTTTTGCACTCTCTAATACATCATTAAAAAATATATAATCACTCGCAACAAACTTACTGAGGTGTTATCAAGCAAATTTATATAAGAACGAACCGAGCACACAAGTTTTTTCTGCACATCGATTATTCTCAGCACCCGCCGCTTCCCCGCCATCCCTACGCATCGGCTTTGGATGCAAATCTTTTCATAAGGATAGTTCTCTTGGCATTGGTGTGTTGAAACATATATTTAATCTCTGCTTAAGGAGACAATTAGAACGGGCACGGAGGTTACAGTCCTCGCATGGAGTGGCACCTTAAAAGCACCAGGCGAAGAGAATTCCTTTGATTCTCGAACTTCAGCTAGTCAACATTTGAAGTAGGCTCTTGAATCATTGCATCAATTCATGTTGGCTGTCATTTCAAGAACAAATGTATAATTTCATTTTCAATCTGGAACTGGACTCACGGATCTCCCTGGACACTAACCCTAAAAGCTCAAGCTGATAACGACCGAGGTATGCAACGGGTACATTTCTTTGTTCGTGTTGGTGGTTACTGTGAAGTCCTTTAGGGTTGATATTAACCATGCATGTTTGTGCTGTCTTCCATGTATTATGTATTATAGTTGAAGTTAGTTCGGTTGCCACTGCTTTTTTCCCTGCGTGCCGAATTATTTATTGCGCCGTATCCTCCAACGAGGTTCAGTTCCCGGACGGCTTGTCGAGAAACTGGAATTTTCAGGACCCCTTTTAACCGAGACAGTTCTCTTCGCTGCTTTCTGCCGATTCTGTGCAATACATTATTGCCGTTCTCTTCTTGAAAAGAAAGGGGTACGGTGACCCCGGAAGCTTTATTTATTATAAAAAGTTTTTACACACAGTACACATGCCTCCGAACTTCGCTATGCAAATGCTCTTTCATGGCCTGTGGGTCTGTTCATTGCCTCGGTGAGAGGTATATACTCTGGAAATATATCTGCAACCGTAAACAAAGCCTCTACGCCTACTCTCTCAGGTGTTCTGCCATCGTCTGGAACAGGAACAGCTCGGTGCAGAACCTCGTCTATGTTGTCTTTCAACTGTGATCCAAAATACCTACGACAGCAATCGGGACAGCGAGTACTCTCCCTATAGAAAAATATATTCTCTACGTCATCTGCAGTAACGTCCTGCGGCCTGATAAAACAGTTCCATAGTGACTCCGCACGTCTTTTGTGTATCCCCGGCTGGGTCAGCCATCGAGGAGATGCACAGTATTTTCCAGATGCTAACATTGCAAGCAAGCACCTGGGAAATGTGGTGGAAAGAGGACTTCTGCTTTTATACCTGTTAAACTGGAGTGCGCGAGGGAGAATGTTACAGTAAGTTAACTCCACCTGGTTTTTCGTATCCGCAGCGCCCATGAGCATAAACAGTTCCTTACCGTCATTCACCATCGTGTCGGTGATGTTTTTGGTGACAGCACGGTGGTGCTCCAGGTTCTCGTCCTTCAGACAATAACCTAACATACCAACGAAGGTATGAATCCTCTTATTTGACAGTCGTTTAACACAAACCTCCGCTCCCAGAGGTCTCTCTGTATCCCACCGCAGGACCTGCCATATCCGCTTCTTTACCTCAAGACAAGATTTGGCGTATATACAGACCACTCCCTGAAAATGCAAGTGAAGAAGGGATCCTCCACGTTCAATGGAGAAAATACCTGAGACACATTGCTTCTTCAAGAATTCTGAAATCAGAGGAAAGTATGCAAGATCGAGGTCACCTCCTGTAGTACACACAGTGACTGAAACTTCCAAGGTGGGGCGCCTAGCCCTTGCTTCACGACAGAGAGACATCGTTACTCTTCCTGTTAGGAGAGAAGTGAGGACAAAGCACGATGCTGTCCTCAAGGTCGACCTGGCTGCAGACGCAAGGGTGAGCACGAAAGCGATACACTGCATAGACAGTAGACCTAAGCGAGCCGTCAGTCCGAGTGAAGTGCGCAGGGTATGAAAACATACGAAAGCGTTTGTCCTGCAAATACAGGTAGAAATTATCCACGGAGTATGAAAAGAAGCGAAAGGGACCAGCTAACGACTGCAAGGGAACACTATGGATCGAGCAAGGATGACATGTTCTGCCTATCTTTACATAATCAAACTTAATTAAAAACTCCGGGGGATGCTGAGAAAATCCAAGCTGTAAGTAAATGTAGGTTCTTGCTAGCAGAAGATCCCGATCATCGAAGGAGATCATGCGCGTTCGAGGTGACAAAAGAGCGAAACGTGGAGGACCACCGCTGATGTCCAAGAATTCATAATCCGGAAGGATTGAATTCACGGACTTCACTTCTAGGGGGCTGACTTCCTTTGTATTGATCGCATCATCCTCGTCGGTAGCGTTCACAGTGTCCAGGACAGTTCCTGAGCGGCTGCTCGAGTCAGACATTCCTCCGTGAACAGTTTCAAAAATAATAAAGAAGACCGAACATACGCAAGCTTTTACCTCTACCGCATAGCCGCTCCGCTTGTGCATGAGCCGAACACGAGCAATACCCCATGCCTACCATGCCAGCCCCGGCCAACGACCTTCCAACGACATATCGCTGCCAACACCTCCCGCATTGCACTGCCAAGACGAGAAAACGACCAAACCTCGACACCATGGTAGCAACAACCAATCAGCCTTGCACGACGAGGATTATCACCGTCCGCCTTCACCGACCCTGCAAGATGACAATTCACCTACCTAGGCACGAACAAGCAAAGCCATGAACAAACAACAAAACAACGAAACCAATCCGAGGCCTCGTCCGCGCAGTCTCGCTCCCGCACACACGACCTCTATCGACCCATTCATTCGCAAGCGTGGAGTCGCGCACTCTTCCTCTAACGCAACACGACCTTCACGCTAATCTGCACAAGGCTTCTCCTCCGCACAGTCTCTCGGTCTGGCACTACACCAAAACGTAATTCGCTTCACGCACTGCGACTTTTTCTTCGTGCTAATCTGCCGTTAATTCGCCCCACTTCGCACTACAACTAAAAGAACGACCTCAAGTCTGCCAATGAACGGCAGCCAGTTTTTGAAAACTTTCGTAACGCCTACCTACGGCGCCCTTTTACGCCACCCCGCCCCCCCCCGCTTGTTGTCTTCCTCCCTCCCGCGCTCGGCTCGCTTTCGATGCATATTAACCATGCATGCATATTCAGTCCGGACATGCGTATTATTAGTCACCTCGCAATCTTCAAAGAGAGTGACATGCTCATTAATTTATTATTTAATCTTTCTAGTAAAAAATAAAAAACTAATAATATTTCTGGGGTATCCAGAGCTCTGGTCTTGTACTTTAGGAAGCGTGTTTTGGTGGGTTTTATTTATGAGTTATGTCCGGATGAAACCGTGACTCTTCGTTCACTTATGACTTGACACTTAAATAGAAGTTGAATTTATTTTTAAATTTAAATATAAAAGTCTAACAGAAATAAACAAATAACAAAAGCAATACAAGAGGCAGTCAGGCAAAAAGTCAGAACCCTCTCCACTTTCTCTATTTTCCCTCTGTTGTCGTGTTTGTACTCTTTCGGGTCTACCGGGACGTTTTGGACATTTATCTCTTCAAGCATGTATTTTATCACTTGAGCTCAGTTTGCTTTATATATTAGATTGTTGTTCTTTTCTCAGATGAAATATTTCTAACTCCTAACGAAACGAATGTCATCTTCGAGTACTCTAGGAATACTTTAATTCTAAAGACACCCTTTTAAATCTTCTGAGAAATAACCATATATTCAATTCTTTTTAGAAACATCGATTTAGAGAAAATTATTATTTAATCATGATTGATTTTCTGTAGAAATCATGTTGTTTCAGATTCTTTTTCCGGGAAGGATAAATATCTTTTCCTCTGCTCTATAGACGACAATGATGGTTTAAAACTCCCGACGTATTCACGGACAGATTTCTCAATGTGGTAACTTGGACTATAGATAGACTAAGGTAAGGTACAGTTCATGTTAATACATCCATGGCATCTTACCATGGCTATATGTGAATATGTATGCAGGATGAACTTCTGGAGAACTTTTTCTCGTTCGTTGTTATCGAGAAAATATATAAATATATAATAAAATTTTATATTAATTTAAAAAATATATTTAAATAATAATAATAATTAGTCTATTTAAAAATACAAAAATCCCGGACATAAAACATGAGCAGACTACCACGCTTCTAAAGTTATAAGTCAGAAAATCAGTAATTATTTCTATATTAATTTATTATAACTTTTATTTATTATCTAACCCTTCCAGCATTCCAATTGCTCTGAACATTTGTCACTCTAAGGGTCAGTCTCAGCAACATTGCTTTAATATATAGTAAGTTAAGAACCTAGCCTGAAAATTATCCTTGATGTTCTGAGTAACTTTCTCAGTTAAGAGATCTAGAATTTAAAAGAAACTTACGAGCTTAACGGAAAAGTGTTACATAAAGTACAGGAGTACAGCCGTAGCCACTATACATTACTCATGGAACCAGGTATTATGGGGTGTCAAAATTCAGAGGAAATATTTTCAACGAGGAGAGATAACTGGCAGTAAAATTGTCACAGGTAACTTTGTATATAACCGTGACTCATTCTGGATCGCACCCGTGACTGGACATCAAGATTTTATCATTGATTATTTTTAATTTGTACACTCAAGATAATTACTCAGAGTAGTAGAGAATCAATTGTAAAAAAAAACGGATGAAACGAGTGAAGAGCCTGCGAGTACCTCCTGAGGTGCCCGCATGGAACACTGATCGCAGTCTGGTCGAAGTCGTAACTCACTCCCGCGACTCTCGAATCTTTCAAAAAGTTCCTAACTTTGACACCCCTATTAGAGGGAGTAAAAGTGAAGCAAAAAAGTTCCAGGACGTATGCTGGACGCCTTTTGTTTGAAAGGCAGACGAAGAGATACGGCAAGGTCACACCAATTAAATCAACTCCATTCGCGTCAATGTTCTTATCTGCAGATAAGTTTTCCATGGGGATGTCCATTATAATGATTGTGCTATTATACTGAAACTGTAATTCACATGCCAACAACCTCCACCCTCCTGGACGGATCCACAGCTATGGCATGGTTTCCCAAATTCGATGGTCAATGGAGTATTTTAATTATTTTTAATAACCATTTAAAAATTTAATAAAAATATTATAGTGTATTTTTTAATTTTAATAAAGATTGTATACTTAAAAAGTAATTTGTTTAAAAAATTTTCCATATATTAATTTAAATTATTAGGAAAAAATTAAAAAAATTAAAAAGTCTTATTCGCACGTGTTATCAGTAAAATATAAAGAATGGTCCTCCGAGTGATCGCTTCTTTCCTTTAACACCCCTATTATATATTTAATTTAGTTTACAGTTTTGCAAAGAATTGAAATGGTAGATTTACTAACCCGACCATTAACCTAACTAGTACTTGGTCATGTGACGTACCATGGCTGCCTACATTGGTGTAGGTTTAATATGTACCTCTTTGTCGGCTAGTACATGTGGACAGATATCTCCACGTTGTTTAGAAAAATTAAGTTAGTGGAATCCTCGATACAAGAATTTCATCATCGAGTCCTTTGGTAATCCAGCAATCGTCTTTTCAGCTAGTAATTGACTTACACGAATGCACGTAATTTTCAACACAAATAAAAGCAAATGATTCTGAATATCTTGAAACCTCTACTTCTCGGGAACATCACTTAAATGTAAGATATATACATCAGATGTGATGAATGAGATCTCCTAAATGAGATCTCTTAAAACTTTGATTATAAAATTCATATATATATGAACTACAAAGATAAATGTTTTGATAATCTTATAACTCAATTATTTCCAAGCCAAATTGTGTATTAAATTTGGTAGGTGGCTTTTATTCTGATTCAAATAACTTTTTGCTTAAATTTATTCCGCTCATTGACAAATTCATCGATTTACAAATCCATAAGATGTACCTGAACTTGTAATATGTGGTTCTTGTAAGTTAAACTGTTTAACTTTAGGAAGACTTTGGACAATATCTTAAGATTTTAATCATATATAAGTGTTATTAAAGTTGAGACATGAATTAAACAATAAGTAAACGAATTCAGCCTCGATCAGCAATGACTATTGGATTTAGATCCAAAACGTGGCATTACAGTCTGTGCGTTTCAAGAATTTATCGGATGTTATGTCTAGATCCAAACGTAGTTTCCCATTATTCAATGAATTTCAGTCAAATTTTTCAAAAGAGATTAAAAGAAATTAAAAAGCATTCAATGAGTTTAGAGCTACTTTTTTGTGTCCAAATACCAAGAGCAGCCCATACTACCTCTCATAACTTGAGAATCAATAAGTACTTCAGGACTTAGTGCAATAAGAACACTATTTAATTTACCACTTTATATTCTGCCTTTCCCCCGTTGCAAACTTTAAGATAATTTTTCTTGACGTTGCTACTTGAGTCCCAAAAAATAGCTTCTATAACTGTATTTTAGAGCACGTAAATTGTTTTGTTTCTTGAGTGTTAATTTTCCTACTAGTATATATAATACTACATAATTTAAGTAAATTTTAGATTACAATTTTAAATCAATCATAACACTTATTCACTACTACTTTATATGAAATCTTATCTAACTGAAACTAAATATTTAACTTAAGCTAAATACACTAAGACCTCTTATAATATCGAGTTGAGAACTTGAGTGAAAAGTCTTTATATTTTCTAAACCTTTGCGGTCAAGAGATATTTTAAATATATATTTTAAATATATATTTTTGTTTTAAAATATATTGTTCTAAAAAAAGAATATTCTCAAGATAGTTCACTTTCTGGTATAAATCACCTTACTTTTACTTTAGGATATTTCTAAAATATATATATTTATAAATTTTACTGTTTTAGTTCACGAGTATATAAAAATTTTAAAAATTTAATCTACTCTATTTTCGTTTGCATGTGATTATAATAAAATCTTTTACTGAACCCCCAGACAGTCAATGATCACTTCTATTTACTGTATAGAGGTTATCACTAAAACTAGATTTCATTTTTAAACTTTTGATATATAGAAACACATATCTATATTTTGATTCAACTCCAATATAAAAATGACTCACAAACATGAAATGAATGGAATGGAATCACAATCTGTTAAATTAATTCATTCAATCTACTTAGATATGACAGGTCCTCCATATTTCTTTCCGATGTAACAGTCTTTTATCTTGATCACTCATGGGATATGTTGTAACAAGAATAACTTTAAAAGAGCATTATAAATAATTTTTGAAATTTTATCTAAAAAATAATAGAAAAATATTTGTTAGTACTTTTAAGTTAACAAGACTGCTATATATCACTTTATGTCAGTCTATGATATTTAAAATTGAAAAAGAACCAAATGTTCAGGAAGAATTATTTTAGTTAGGGTCTAAATCACATTTGGTTTTAGGAAAAAATTGTAAATGACCCGAGCTTGAAGTCCTTTTTAAATAGTATCACTTACATTAGTGAAAGGTAACGAAAGAAAACCAAAACTAGTTGCTAGAAAAGTTGTTATATGAGGTGGAACAACATGTGAATGTTAAGAGCTAAGCTCCTTAATTCCAAGCATTACAAAAGTCCAAAGATTCCGAGTCCTCTTCCCTCTTATTACACCTCTTGAAGTGAATCTCAAAATGAGTAACGATGAATAAGCTTGGGTGACCATTCAAACATGTCAAGAATTGAATATTTTAATATTCAATTCTTTAGTTTTTGCTATGCGTTTGTGCGTAGCTTACTATCAATTTTTAAGATTCTCAAAATTCTGAAAAATAGGACTTTTTTCATCTTTGGATTGATTACGATCGTGAGGCAATGTGAAAAAGTCGGTTAAAGAACGGACGTGACGCGGAACGGATACCACAGGCTTCAACTAAACTTTCGAGCATTGGAGCAGAGTAGTTATTTCGTGCGCATCCTGGTAAAGTGGACACTCGTGAAGCTGAGGAACGAGAGATTTCGCAAGGACCAATAGAGTGAACTAAAGGAATCCATTGATGTGCCTTGTTCGGTGATTAAGGGCGTTTGCAGCACCATTTTGAGAAACTCAGGACTCTTTGAAAAAGCCGCCTTGTAAAATCTTGTAAATCGATCTCGTCCGACCCGGGTTGTGACATGGTCATCCGAGTCGCATGTGAAAGAGAGAGAACTATTCTCCGTGGGGACCTTATGGCCACAGATCACGAGATAACAGAGAAAACTTCTGCGCTTTTACTAATAGGAAGTGCACAAGTTCTTGCAAATTTGCAAATTCGCGACTCAGAGGTCTAAGGTACTTCTTTCTTAATTCGCTCTACCGCACTTATGAATGTTCAGTGTGTGATTGTCCACAGAGCATAGTACTGGTTCTGCGCATGTTAGAGCTTGAATTAAACGTGCATGGAAGTTGTGAGCACGGTGCAAACGGCATGGTGGTATCAGCGTCTGGTTCCACAACCGAAACTGCAGTCCGGAACATCCGTCTCTCTCCTGTTTCTTTGGTTTCTGGTTAGTGAGAAGCATGAGAAATGTCGATTCTGATACTTCTAAGCAGGAGTTTTCATACGGACAATTTCACGTTTCTGGTTCAGAGGAGGTTTGTGTTGGCATGGGAAGATCGACTTTGTCTCTGGACGTGGGGAATGCACGTCGCGAAACTGAGAGGAAGAGCGGCTTTCAAGCCCCATGCACACACACACAGGATCACGGTAGACTGTGTGCAAGCAAAGAGTCAAGCACCGAGAGACACACTGTTCCTACAGTGTGAGGAAGCCTACAATGCACGTTAAGAATCAATTTGCTTGCATGAGGAGCAAATTCTCTGGAGAGGTCCGCTTTAGGGGGTCTTTACGTAAACTTGGTCCAAAGGACATTTCAGTCTGGATACTTCTCGTAACATCTTGACCTATCAGTTGAGTGGTTCGGGTCTATCGTCGGTTTACAAGAGTCGGGACAAAATACAGAAATTACAGCTCATTCCCTATGTTATCACATCCCCAGCATTGACGTTTACTAGCTCAGGTACTCAGGCAATTTCCTCCGCGCCGAACTCACCATTTGGTGGATACTCAAACCCTTCCATCTCCGGAGATAGTTCTGTGGTTGTGACAAAGTCCTCTACTTGAAAAACAAGTAACTGTTCCTTTGGTTTCAGCAGGGGTGGTTTCTGAACCACCCCTTTGTAAGGTTCACATTACGGGTTAGTGTTAGGTTGATTACCTACATTCCTGTCTTGCTCCGTAATGCCCTGACTTAGCAAAATGTCACGAGCCTTAGTGAACTTTTGTGATTCTGGCCATCTTCTTCTGATGTTCAGAACAGTTATCGTTGATACAGGAGTACTATATTCAGCTTTCGCGTTCGGTCTCGAATTATATGGTACTCTTCAGCACGCATCGTCGGTCACACAATCGTTCCCAGCTTCTACATAGACCTTATACAGTTCCTTACGACTTTCGGTAGCTTCCTTCAGTCGACACAATCGTTCCCAGCTTCTACATAGACCTTGTACAGTTCCCTACGACTTTCGATAGCTTCCTTCAGCTTCCAAAGCCACCACTAGACAGCTCGCTCACAAACGATCAGCTTCTGGCCTACAGCAATTTGGACGGCCACCTTCACATTTTATGTTCCCACCGAGAGAAGACCGTGTCCACTGTCGTATACAATGCCCATAATTTTCGGTTAGTGTATTCACATAACATATGTGTTGCTCTGGCCTTGGAATCCCTCCACAAGCCACAGGGATCATAAAGCTTGAAGCCACAGAAAGAAGTCATTTAGAGAGCACTTCCCTGCAGACAAACGAAAGGGGGTAAACGAGACTTTGGTCATTATTCCCTCTTCAAGCTGCGTGCTGGCAGACTGGATGAG
Source organism: Asterella californica (assembly GCA_036924285.1). Taxonomy (NCBI): domain Eukaryota; kingdom Viridiplantae; phylum Streptophyta; class Marchantiopsida; order Marchantiales; family Aytoniaceae; genus Asterella; species Asterella californica. Next base: position 19,348,685 of record JAYKYS010000006.1, on the reverse strand, counting down.
GAAAGGGCATGCACTCAGCTTCTTTCTGACGAGTGTTTGATCTGTCAATCTAGGACTCAAACATCCTACAGAATCATCGTGGTCAAGAGCTCCCTCAATGATTGAGTTCGACCCGTAACCTCTACACACCGTATGATGATGAGCAACGAATTATTCGATTCTTCTTGGATGCTGAGCTCCTGTCAGTGATAAGAATGAATGCCTAACTCTTGAGTAGCAACTTGCATCGATATCCAATCATACAGCTGCTCACAGTCAGATCGATTTCCGCTCTCGTAGAGTTCTCGCCCGCTTTTAGTCCTCTAGAACCGGCCTAAGCTATTCATCTCAGGAACTTCAAGCAATCCGGTCCAGAGAAGAATCTTCATTTTACGAGGAATCTCTCACTGACCCAAAATGACTCGAGTGAAGACGACTTACCATCCCTCACTGCAGTTTGACGCTTAAGAAGACCGCCGTGGCTCATAACGGGCCAGGACTATTAGGTCATCTGACTAACAAGGCATGCAGACCTCGAGAGTACACCTGTAAGGAAAACGCTTTTAATAGCGTTTCTCGCGCTTCTATCTTCAAGGAGCTCATGGATGACGGGAGATCTCTGACGGATCTCGTCCCCTTCGTGCGATTGTTCTATCGTCTTCTTCTATCGTTTTCTTCTTCTCTTTACTACCAGCACGGTCCTACGATACAGGGGGTTACAATCATCAGCTCCGCTGCAGGTACTCGTCAGGGAGATCTTTTGGGTGGACCCCTCTTTGTCTTAGCTCACTATAGAGCTCTCTTGGCCACCACCTTGGTTGCTCCAGGTTGTGTTTTTTCATCTCTAGCTGATGATACGCACATCATAGGTCCGGCGGACCAAGTCGGTGTTGCCTTTGACCACCTTGTCTCTCAATTGGCCTTGGTAGGGCTGAGGGTGAAAGTGTCAAAGTGCAAGGCTTGGTCTCTCATAGATATACCGTCGGACCTACAGCTCCCGGAGGGATTTGTCACGCCTACAGATGGTTTACGCATCCTCGGAGTACTTGTGGGTACAGAGGACTTTGTCTCTCGATTCTTAGATGTTGTCTTGGCGGAAGACGTTTTGCATATCGAGAATCTCCCTATGTTGGAGGATCCTCAAGTTGCTTTTGGTATTCTTTTCTCTTCCATTGCATGACGTCCTAGTTACTTACTCCGCACAGTACCTCCATCTCTTATCTTCATCTCGCGTCTTAGAGAGTTTGATAGGAAGATCATGGGGGTGTTTGACGACATCATAAGACCGGGGACTTTTGACTGTGTGGTAGGACCTCTCGCACGTAGGCAGACATCTTTGCCGATATCATGTGGCGGGGTGGATCTATTATCCATGGAAGAGACTGCTGCGGCAGTCTTTTTGGATAGTTGGGTCCTCTCAGCACCTTGGCTCTGTTGTCGTTTTCTTTTGCGAGATAGACCTATTCTGGAGAGCTATGTGACGCAGGTGGAGGATGGTTCTTACCCACTACAGATGTGTCTTCTTGAGACAAGAGATAGTTTGACTCTTGAGGCACGTAAGGCACACCTTCGATTCGATATCTTAGCTACCGATGGATCTCGTTGTCGGAGTGTGATCCGTCTATCTAGGAAAGCGCCGGGCTTCTGGCTGTGGTTGTTTACTCAAGAGGTTGGCTTTCAGGTCACAACAGGAGCTATAAACACTCACACAGGAGTGTAGGATCCTCTGATATGCTCAAAAAGCGAAATTTAGGTCTCACTGGTAGTAATAGGCTTAAGCGGTGAACTTTGACACTCAAAGAGAGGAAAACTATGAAGGTTTAGACCTCTAAACTTCCCCTACATGCAAATGAGGTACTACTGAACTCACAGACGAAGTTTCAACCTGAGATCAAATTCTGACACGGAGATATGAACAGAAAAGTTCTGAATAAGAGAATTATGGCAATTTCTGGTACCTAGACAGCTATTCAGACATAGAACAGAGAATTGGCTCGATGAATTTCAAATCTTCTCACAGTATTTGAAGTCTACAAGATGCTGAACATCCCTGTGAAGTTGGGACTCCTGAATGTTTGTAGAACTCCAGATCTCCTTCTCTAAAGTCGCTGCTCTAGATTAAGAGCTTTTCAGACCCCCTCTGCTTCAGCGGCCGCCCTGAATTACTCAGTTACTCAAATGATCTGAAACTTTTTGGACAGTCGTAGCCCTCCTGACAGTGAACGCAACCACGAAGTTTTGAAGTGATTTCCTCAATTCTGCTGCAATTGGCACCGAAAACCCCAAAATCAACAAAAGTGATGCAGTTTTGACACAATCCGAACTTCAATTGGGCATAACTCCTTGTTTATTGATCCAAATCGAGCAAAAATTTCACTGACAGTGCTTGGCACGACGAGCTCTCTCTTCCTGTGTTCTCAGATTTCGAAGATACCTCCCCAATTGCTCGAACTCTCCTCTAGAGCTCTGTTTCTAAACTTAGAGTTTTACAAAAGACAAAAATGGACCAATGGGAGTTCATAGCTCCACTTGACTGTCCTTTTGTGCCTTAAACTACCTGGTAACTTATCTACACTCATAGGCTACCACGTCAAGCCCCCTAGAGTGCCAGCGTAAAACTTAAACTACCTAAAATGACACATAGCCCCGAAAAATAACTTAAATTAGCTAGAAAGCGTGCATGGGCGACAAGTAAGTACAACCCATGAGCTCAAACCCCTATCAGCATGGAAACCCTAAGTTATGTACATTGAACGTCATAGACAAGTAAGAAGTCACCTGCACAAGCGCACAAATGCTTGAACAAGATAACTAACATACTATCAGCCTACTAGGACTCAAAATAGTGTTAACACCATATGCAAAGGTGTCAACATATACATAAAGGACTAGAAGTAATATGAGCTAACTTCTAGAACTACCAAACCTAAGCGTCGGAGTAGAAGTCAAGCATGTAGCCGCCAAATGGCGCGACATCCACCCCCTCTGAACCTGCACATCCTCCGGTATGTGCCAGATCTAGATCAAGACTCTTCAGCTTCAGCTTCAAATTCATCTTCAACCTCCATTGAGTCTTCAGCTTCATCCTCAGTAAGCTCTGCAATGTTCTGGTCGTCCCCTCTCCTTCTAAAGAGCTTGATTCTCTTCCCTGCGACTGGTATCTTGAGCACTGCACCATCTAACTCTCTCAAAGAGTATGTGGCATTATCATAAACTTCTAACACCACATAAGGTCCGAACCATCTCTTGGAAAACTTTCTGATAGCGCTATGCTGATTATCAAGACTACTATCATAGACTAACACCCAATCACCTTCCTTAACTGGTTTGGGTCGTAATCTATGTGTTCTATCAAACCTGCCTTTGTTTCTCTCTCTAGCAGTCTTTAACCTTTCCACAGCTTTGGCAACATCCTCAGGTCTTCGTTCTAACTGCTGGATCCTTAATGCAAGAAGATCCTCCGTACTTCTACCATCTTCCCATGGCAAAACATTCCAAGTAGGCACAACCTCCTCAATCGGCATCACAGGTTTTTGCCCTAGTATCAACTCTGCTGGCATGTAACCTGTAACGGTACTATGAGTTGTACGATCTGCCCACAAAGCAAATGGTAGCAGTCTAGGCCATTCACGGATCTTACCCTTGCAAGCTTTTACCAAAGCTTTGATGATTGGCGGATGACCTCTTTCGCTCTTGCCATTCCCTTCAGGATTGTAAGCAGTGGTTAACGCCAACTTGATTCCCAATCGCTTGAAGAACTCAACTGCTTCTTGTGCATCCAGCTCACCCCTATCTGCAGTGATCTTTCCCACACACCCATACCTACAAATAACATCTTCAAGTAGAAAGCGGCAGACACTAGCAGTGGTCTTCGTCCTCAGAGCACGGCCTTCGACTTGGTTAGATAGATCTTCTCTAGCCAAGACTAGATACCTCATTTGTCCAAGTCCAAATGGCATAGTTACCAGATCAACTACCCATTTATAATGAATGGCTAAAGGATAAGTAGGATGCAATCCATCACGATGACGTACGTTGGAATACATCTGGCAGGATATACAGGATGAAACAAACTGTACTACATCCTTATACATACCCTTCCACCAATACTTCTCCTTCATCTTGGTAAATGTAGCCCAAACTCCTCTATGACCAGCCCATAAACTCTCATGCAACTCCTTGATCAGCTTCTGCTGCAATTCCAAGTCACATACCACCCGCTGCGGTATACCTCCTTGTAGCTTAGGGCGCTTCCATAGATGTCCTCCATGTAAAAAGTAACCATAAGCTATTCTACGGATCCTCCTGAAATCTGCATCAGACCAGCCTTCTTGCTTTTCCAGTGAACTCAAATAGCGCCCAAGATCCAACCACTCGTCATCATACACAGTTTCTTCAAAAAACTCCAACGGGGCTGCAAAACAGCTTCTATCTCTTCTAGCAAGAGCACTAGAATAGAACTCTGTTCCCACATCCTCCTGATCATCTATCATTTCCTTCTCACCGTAATACCTAGCCCTTGATAACATATCTGCCACAGGATTGTCTTTTCCTGCAATATGTCTAAACTCTGGGTTCAAGGACTTGATATATGCTATCCACCTCACCATAGCAATGTCTGGAGTTGTACAGCTAGTGATCATTCCCAAGAGAGGTAAACAATCTGTCTCCACAACCACAGGTGCTCCTATCAAGTATTCCTTATCACTCTTCATCGCAGTAACTACTCCCCATAGCTCTCTCTTGACCTGAGGGTAGTCTCTCTGCCGTGAACTTAATACCTTAGCATCAAAACGCACCACATATCTATTTCCATCCTCATCGTCTTGTCCTACAGCCCATCCAATGCCAATAGGACTAGTATCAACAGTAAGGATAACAGATCTGCCCAACTCATATGTTACCTTCCGTAGAGTTGGCGGTGAAGCCAAAAGATCCTTCAACTTCCTCATAGACTCGCTTTGCTCCTCTTGCCACTGAAATCTTTGCCCCTTCCTCAGCAGCTTGTACAACGGATCTGCTACATAAGCAAAGTGTGGAATCCATATATGATAAAACACACATGCTCCTAGAAACCTTCTCACCTCAGTAACCGATCCACATGTCTCCTTCATCCTTCGGATGGCATCAACCTTGTTTGGACAAGGTTTCCGACCATAAGATCCACACAGATGTCCCACTATTAACACCTCTTGTACTCCAAACACAGACTTGGCTCCTGATAAAGTCAAATGAACCTCTTCCAGTCGACTCAGTATCTTATCACAATCAGCTATGTGATCTGCTACAAACTTACGGCACCCCCTCTGATCTTTTATCTCATTCTTCTCCTCCTCAGCACACCCTTTGATCGGCACATCATCAAGGAATGGCATAGTTTTTTCAGGAATGAAGTCTCTCAAAACTTTGTTCATGTCATTCATCATATGTGCTACCGAACTGGTAGCGCCTTGCGGTAAGGTGCACATCCTTAGTAACCCTAAAGGTGTCCTCATTGTAGTCAAGTCTCTACTCTCAGAGGATAATTGAAACTGGTCATAACCTGAATATAAGTCTCCCATGGAATAGATAGCACGACCAGCAAAAGCCTCCGCAAACTCGTCTACAATAGGTCCTATACCCATATTCCTGATAGTTACCTTGTTAACTGGCTGCATATCTTGAATGAATCTCAAAGCTCCACTTTTCTTCGGAACAGTAAACCATCTGCTAGAATAGGGAGCTATAGATGGTTCCAAGATAACCATTCTAATCCTCTCATTGAGCAAGTCTATCAGCTTTGGCAGATGAGCTCTAGGCACAGGGATAGGACGTAGATTCCAAGGCACATGCGGTATAGTAAAGATTACCATAGGTGCAACTACACTTGGATCTACACATCCTACTTCATGTGACTCAAACGCAAACGCCTTACCATGCCTAGATAGCATCTCCTTGAAGCTCTTCTTCTCTTGCTCAGTAAGAAACCCATCACCTCCAATCCTCAGCTCCTTCAGTGTTGTTTCTGTGAACTGGTGCCCAATTCTTCTCGGTCCTCTGAGCGTCGGTTCTCGTGCAGCTTGCTCCATCTTCTGATTGTAGTCGAGTGGTAAAGGCAAAGCCACTGGTTTAACTTTCTTTGCCACTGACTTGTACTTGGTCTCCACATACACCTCTTGTCGATCTATAAACTTATCAATTACATCATAAAGCTCCTTGGAGCTCACTCTCACCACTCTATCTACATCATCTACAGAACTTTCTACTATAGATTTCAACTCCCCTATAGTATCTACCAAATACTGCTCTTCAAACACTCCAGATATATATTCATCTCCTGCTAACTCTCCACTGTCCCACAAAGACTGTTGTGCATACTTCACATGTTGCCTCTCAAACCTCTTCAGATTCTCAACCTTCCTATAACACACTGATCCATATGACGTCAATCCTAAGAAGCCAGTGGATAAAGCTTCCTGCTCTACTGGATCAGGCGAGAATCCTAGCTCTACTGTACCGTTGAAGTCTCGCTCTTCAATGGTACTCTGCCAAAACCCCTAGACTCTCTGAACTCCTGAGTAATCTTAGGCAGTGGACGGTCTCTCAAGCTATCACGATTCCTCTCATGTTCTGCAGCAACGGTCAAAAACTGAACAGCTCTTTTGCCGTCTCTACTACGTATCCTAGCATAAGCTGAACCATCATCCATAACTCGTGTCTCCATTCTAACAGCAGTAATGTAAGGCTGCCCTAGAATGATAGGATAGGTTGACATGTCCTGCACAAAGAAATTCTGAACATCACTGATGTCACCCACAGTTACCTTGATGTTGGGGCAAGCACCATAGAGTTCTCCCCGCTGGTTGTTGGCAGCACGGATAAGCCACCCATGGTCGGTGTCTATGGGCCACCTCCCACGCTTGTACAGCTCCTTAGACATCAGATTAATCTCTGAGCCATGATCAATCAACGCCACCACAGGTTCCTCCAGATCTCCCAACTTCACCAAGGTCTCTGTGGTTGCTCTTGCCCAATGGTTATGAGAGTAATGGCTCTTCTGCGATGCTTCCACCTCATCTTCAAACCTCACGTGCTGATCTGATCTTCCCTCTGATACTTGAGAGCAATAACCAGCAATTTCATCTTCCTCATCCTCCGACAGTTTAGTCCCTAGAGCGTTAAGCGTAGCTGCTTCACCCAAAATCTGACGTTTCCTCTTGATGATATCTATGATAACCTCATGGAACTCACGCTTTGCTATCTCAAGAATCTCACCCAGAGTAAACTCAACCTTCCCATTCAAGATACGATTCTCTAACACCTGCTTCAAGTCTGTAGCAATCTCAATGTCAGACTGAAGTTTGTATGCAGGCATCTTACCCTTCTCCTTGCTTCTCTCCTTCTCCTTTGGTGTTGTAGATGGTAGATCCTCCATAGTTTCCTCCCGAGTAGGTGTTGTCTCCTGCCTTGCCTCTGGTCTAGCCCTTTCACTCCTTGTAGCAGGTCGTTTGGCTGTAGAAGCCTCACCTGCATCCTCCCTCCTGCGTTTTTCTTCTAGTACAGCTTCATGCTGACTTCTTGCAACATAAGCATGCACTGACATAGTATCCACAGGATCATTCCATCCTGTAGCTTCCCGAATTGAGTTGCCAACCCTTCGTAGCACATCCTTGTCTAACTCTGTTCTAGCTACGGACCGCACTACATCAGACCACAACCCAGTAGTCCCTTTCTCTCTCTCCATCTCCACTTTCACTCCACAGGTAGCAGCATTCACAAGAGAAACAGCATGTGATGCTGATATCTCATTCACAAGTCTCTTCATACCACCCTTGCCAAAGTTGGTTCCCAACATCATCCCAGTCTCTCTCAAATGGATCTTACCATCTTTGAAGAAGATCAGATCCTTCCTCAATGCATCTGAAAACTCCCCACAATCTCTCCTTACATGGTCTAGGCTATCACACCATATACAACGATGAACAAAGCCTTCTCTCATCTGAGGTCTCTGCATAGCAGGTTGTACATTCTGCTCCTTCTCTTCTAACGTAGTGAGCTTAAGCTTAAGCTCCTTCATACCCTTAATCAACTCATCAAGCGGTGAGTCTTCCTCTCTAGCAATTACCAAAGCAGGCTTAGTAGGCAACTGCTTGACAGGAATTATCAGAGGTGCTGCTTCACTTACCACCACCTTGTCCCTTCTTCTCTGTCTCTTGGCCAGCAAAGAAACAGCCTCTTCAACCTCCTTCCAGTCAGTCTTCAATCCTCTCTCCTCACTCTTGTCTTCCAGCAACAGCTCAAGCTTTTCTTGAATAGTCACGTCCGTTGCTTGTAGGAAAAGCTCTGTCTTCTCCACCTCTAGTGTAAGCTTTTCTGTCCTAGAAAGCTGAGCATACTGACGATCAAACTCCCTTAACAACTCATTTACAGACAAACCTTTGTTAGGCTTCACCACCCACTCCAAGAATGTTCTCTTGGTCACCCTCTCTGAGTCTTCAGTGTAGTACTCTTCCTTCAAAGCTCGCATAAAGCTCTCCCAACTCTGTCCTTGCTGCTGCTTGAGCTCCTTCACACGCCCACGAATCTCAGGGACAACAGCAAGTTCAAAGTTCTCCACCATCTCCTTCTCAGGTACCTTGTTCACCTCCATCTCCCTAGCATAGTATCGCACATACTTGGAAATATCTGTACCCTTGAACTGGTCCATCTGGTGCACCACAGATTGCAACGCCTTGGTTGCTAACACCTCCTTCCTCTCTGTGCTCTGCTGCTGCTGCATGAACATGGAAAAAGCTTGGAACATCTTCATCGTAGCAGCATCAAACTGAATAGGTTGCTGAGCAGCAGCAGCACCCCCACTTGATGATCCTTGGTTGGCCATGATATCTGATCCTGTAACACTCTCAAGAAAACTCCCACCCTAGGTGTTTCACGTCGAGTTCACCAAAAAGAGAGTATGTCGGAGTGTGATCCGTCTACCTAGGAAAGCGCCGGGCTTCTGGCTGTGGTTGTTTACTCAAGAGGTTGGCTTTCAGGTCACAACAGGAGCTATAAACACTCACACAGGAGTGTAAGATCCTCTGATATGCTCAAAAAGCAAAATTTAGGTCTCACTGGTAGTAATAGGCTTAAGCGGTGAACTTTGACACTCAAAGAGAGGAAAACTATGAAGGTTTAGACCTCTAAACTTCCCCTACATGCAAATGAGGTACTACTGAACTCACAGACGAAGTTTCAACCTGAGATCAAATTCTGACACGGAGATATGAACAGAAAAGTTCTGAATAAGAGAATTATGGCAATTTCTGGTACCTAGACAGCTATTCAGACATAGAACAGAGAATTGGCTCGATGAATTTCAAATCTTCTCACAGTATTTGAAGTCTACAAGATGCTGAACATCCCTGTGAAGTTGGGACTCCTGAATGTTTGTAGAACTCCAGATCTCCTTCTCTAAAGTCGCTGCTCTAGATTAAGAGCTTTTCAGACCCCCTCTGCTTCAGCGGCCGCCCTGAATTACTCAGTTACTCAAATGATCTGAAACTTTTTGGACAGTCGTAGCCCTCCTGACAGTGAACGCAACCACGAAGTTTTGAAGTGATTTCCTCAATTCTGCTGCAATTGGCACCGAAAACCCCAAAATCAACAAAAGTGATGCAGTTTTGACACAATCCGAACTTCAATTGGGCATAACTCCTTGTTTATTGATCCAAATCGAGCAAAAATTTCACTGACAGTGCTTGGCACGACGAGCTCTCTCTTCCTGTGTTCTCAGATTTCGAAGATACCTCCCCAATTGCTCGAACTCTCCTCTAGAGCTCTGTTTCTAAACTTAGAGTTTTACAAAAGACAAAAATGGACCAATGGGAGTTCATAGCTCCACTTGACTGTCCTTTTGTGCCTTAAACTACATGGTAACTTATCTACACTCATAGGCTACCACGTCAAGCCCCCTAGAGTGCCAGCGTAAAACTTAAACTACCTAAAATGACACATAGCCCCGAAAAATAACTTAAATTAGCTAGAAAGCGTGCATGGGTGACAAGTAAGTACAACCCATGAGCTCAAACCCCTATCAGCATGGAAACCCTAAGTTATGTACATTGAACGTCATAGACAAGTAAGAAGTCACCTGCACAAGCGCACAAATGCTTGAACAAGATAACTAACATACTATCAGCCTACTAGGACTCAAAATAGTGTTAACACCATATGCAAAGGTGTCAAACATATACATAAAGGACTAGAAGTAATATGAGCTAACTTCTAGAACTACCAAACCTAAGCGTCGGAGTAGAAGTCAAGCATGTAGCCGCCAAATGGCGCGACATCGTGGACTACAGTCTTCTCTGACGGGACACCACTTCCAGCAAGTTCTTCATGTGCTCTTAGTGGATCCTTCCATCTCACATGATACTAGAGCTCGACTCCGCTCTTGTTCGGGCAAGGGCACAAGCTCTTGGCTCATAGCTCGACCTTGCATCAGAGCGTTCCGACTCGCACCGACTATCTTCTCTATAGCGATGAGGTTCTGCCTAGGCTTGGTCTAGCCTGTTGCTTCGACACTATCCACCTACGAGTGCGGTGTCTCGTTCGACACATCGGGTCGCCATCTTGCTCGATGTCCTCATGGTGGAAAGCGGATAGCTACCCACGATGTCATCAGAGACGTCGTGTTTGCTTTAGCACGGGAGAGCGATCACATGACTAGAGAGAGCGTTGGTATGTCTTTCAGACAGGAGGATCAATGAGAGCTGACTTGTACATGATGAGAGAGGATCAGGTCTTAGTGACTGATGTGGTTGTCACGGATCTGACACGGGACTCAGTGGCGGCACATGTGATCACCCATCTCCCAGGATGGGCTGCAGGCGTGGCGGCAGCAGCGAAGGTGACCAAGTATAGGGGTATGCAAGTGGGACATCGCTTCATCCCCTTAGCTTTGGAGATATACAGATTGACAGGCTTGGAGTTCGACGTGTTTTTGAGAGATTGTGTCAGAGCCTATCATGAGAGGCGCCATGGAGTACCACTTTCTCTTTCTTTCTGCACCACGTTTTTTAGGCAGCGAGTTTCCATTGCTCTACAGAGAGGTTTAGCAGGCGCCGTTCATAAGAGAGCAATCGCAGTAGCTGTTCATCTATAGGAAGAGATTTTTGAGAACTGTGCTGCACCGTTGCAGACTATGGTAGACGATTCTTGCGCATTCTCGTGCTCATGTATTGTGTCAGACGTGTTTTGCCGCAGCGTTGTCGGAGTGTGATCCGTCTACCTAGGAAAGCGTCGGGCTTCTGGCTGTGGTTGTTCACTCAAGAGGTTGGCTTTCAGGTTACAACAGGGGCTATAAACACTCACACAGATGTGTAAGATCTAGTAATATACCCAGAAGGCGAAATTCAGGTCTAGCTGGCAGTAATAGGATCCGGCGGTGAACTTTGACACTCACGGAGAGGAAAACTATGAAGGTTTAGACTTCTAAACTTCCCCTACATGCAAATGAGGTACTACTGAACTCACAGACGAAGTTTCAGCCTGAGATCAAATTCTGACACGGAGATATGAACAGAAAAGTTTTGAGCAAGAAAACTACGGCAATTTCTGGTACCTAGATGGCTATTTCGACCTATAACAGGAGTTTGGCTCGATCAATTTCAAAGTTTCTTACAGGATTTGCAGTTCACAGCTTGCTGAACACTCCTATGAAGTTGGGACTCCTGATTGTTTGTAGAACTCCAGATCTCCTTCCCTGAAGTCGCTGCTCTAGATTAAGAGCTTTTCAGACCCCTCCAGCTTCAGCGGCCGCCCTGAATTACTCAATCACTCAATCGATGCGAAACTTTTTGGGAAATCGTAGCCCTGCTGGCAGAGAACACAACCTCGAAGTTTTGAAGCAATTTCCTCAAATCTGCTGCAAGTGACACTGAAAACCCTAAATCCAACAAAAGTGATTCAATTTTGGCACAATTCGAACTTCAATTGGTCATAACTTCGTCTTTATTGACTCAAATCGATCGAAAATTTCACTGGAAGTGCTTGGCATGACGAGCTCTACCCTCCTGTGCCCTCAGATTTCGAAGTCCCCTCACCAAATGCTCAAACGCCACTCTAGAGCTCTGTTTCTAAATTTAGAGTTTAACAAAAAACAAAAATAGACCAATGGGAGTTCATAGCTCCACTTGGTTGTCCTTTAGTACCATAAACCACGTGGCAACTTAGTTTTACTCATAGGCTACCACGTCAAGCCCCCTAGAGTGCCAGCGTAAAACTTAAATTACTTAAAACGACACGCATCCCCGAAAAATAACTTAAATCAGCTAGAAAGCGTGCATGGGCGACACGCAAATACAACCCATGAGCTTAAGCCCTATCAACATGGTAATCAACCTACTAAGACTCAAAATAGTGTTAACACCGTATGCAAAGGTGTCAAACATATACATAAACGACTAGAAGTAATAAGAGCTAACTTCTAGAACTACTAAACTCAAGCGTCGGAGTAGAAATATAACATGTAGCCGCCAAGTAGCGCGACAGCGTGTGGATCTTCTCTTCTCTACGTTGTCGTAGCGAGAGCCTTTCCTTTGAGCAAGGGCGTACCTTCTGGCTGTGGCTAGTGATCAGTGCACAGCAGAGCGACTAGTATCTCGTAGATTTCTCTCTAACTTCCTCGATAACTAAGCACTTTCTTTCTCTCAGTAAAGGGTCAAGATAACTACACGAAAACGTTGGATGATCATGGGCACGACAAACGGGATATGTGATGACATGATCTCTCGGTAGTATTCCTCTCCAAAGTTTCTCACTACTAGGGCTTCGTACATGGCTTTGGGTCGACAGATGTGTCTTATCTCGCACTGGGTGTTAAAGTTTACAGGAGGGAGCTGATTTAGATCCATCCTTCGTTAGATGAGGATAAAGACGGTGAGATCCCATTCTTGGCCGTAAGTGACAACAGGTAAGATCACAGGGACAGGCGAGAGCATGACTTGCGCGGTAAAGTTATGCCCGAAGGATCCTATCAGGAACTGTTGAAAGTGAACTCGTTCCATATACATCAGTTTAATCGAGAAAGGGTTTCGAAAAGGGAATCTGGGCGGTAAGTAGAGTCCTTTGTCCATCTCTCACCACATGTGCACTCCAACTACAAAGGTATATCGATCCATAAACATCTGATACAATCTCATAGGATCACCACGATCTCTCCACGAACAATCTCTTGGATTTCTCAAGATCGAAATCCCCCACACAAGTCACTCCCCTCTGCTTAAAGGTTTCGAACCCCCCACAGAAGGATAGGTGCAAGTCCCCTAACAGAACAACCCCAGCCACACGGACCGATGAGGTGGCACACATGCACATCGCATGTTTGGTGCCGTCATACTCATCCACGTGTAGGTCGTCGGGTTGAAAGGTTCTAATGCATGCACCGTAACGTGTCCTAATACAAGAGACTAGGCTAGATAGGAAGTCGACTTTACAGGTCAAGGATCGCACTTTGCCACGTTGAGTGCGAACCTGACAACCACATGACGTGGTTACAACGTAGGTCGCTAAAGTCTCATCTACGCCTAGAATACACCCCAAAGCAACACAAACGTCACACTGGACGCTTCTCTGCCAGCTGCCGTAACAAGACTCGAGACCTAGAGTAGATATCGTTGCCGATACAACGCGGCAGAGAAAACAGCGAACTTTCACACATGATAGATACAGATCTACAGTTCAGTCTCCTCTCAAACTTGCCACGTAGGTAGGATACTAAAATCTCTACTTACAGGTCAAATTTCAGGAAGATCTGACGGCTAGATCTCCTCCCACAATTAACACAAATCCACAGAAACTAACACGCACTTCCAATCTCAGATTCATGACAGAAGCTTCTTCGATTAAATGAACCGTCCACTTCCACTCCAACTTCCTGTGCTATCAATTCAGAAGGTAAACTCACTACACAGGAAATTTGAGCCGATTTGACCGTTCTGATCGTCCTCCATAAATCTGCAAACTCGCTGCTTCAGATTGACAGCTTTCTGCACCCCGTCGCCTTCAAATCGCCATTGCGCTCAATCCGCACAACATCCGGTGGTGAAATTTGTGGTCAGAGCTTCAGCAACTGACAGACTACAAGCCCATGAAATCTGGTCTCAATCTGACGGCTCAATCACTCAAACCCCTTAATCTTACAATCGGAAGAGAAACTCTTGTACTCTCATCACTCTATGAACTTCAAATCGCCATAACGTATGCCCTGGACCTCCAAATCGAGTGAAATTTGTGGTCAGATTGCTCCTCCCGTCGAGAGCTCTCCGCCCATGCCCTCTGATCTTCAAAATCCCTCGTCAAAGTGCCCCGAACCTCCCAGAGCGCACACTTAGGTAGAAGACAAGTTATCTTCACTTTTGGGTGGACCAATGGGAAGCTAAAGGACTCAACCTTGTCCTTTTCTGCCCCATGGAGACCCCCAGCAGATAATAGTGCATTCTAAGCTCATAAGAGCAATGTTTTAGATCCCATTACACCACAACTTCTACAATTATGTGCAAAACGCACTTATACGCGTAATTTACATACTAACTGGTCCCACAACAGGACATTCACCCCCTCCAAACCTGCACATCCTCCGGTATGTGCCAACTTGTTATCCATAGTCATCATCGTATCCTTCATCGTGCTCTGAATTGTCAGGTCCATCATCATCTTCCCTCGCATAAGGTCTGGATAGATGAGAATCAGACTCGAGAAGTTCATCGAAATCAAGAAATCCTTCACGTCTTCGGAAGACCTTGACCCTTTTACCAGCAATGGGTAACTTCAAGAGTGTACCATCCAATTCTCGCAAACCATATGTGGCGTTGTCGTGAACGACAACAACAACATAAGGACCAAACCAACGTCGTGCAAACTTCTTGATAGTGCTGTGTTGGTTATCCAAACTGTTGTCATATACTATGACCCAGTCACCTTCTCGGATCGGCTTCTTCCGCAGTCGATGTGTCTTGTCGAATCGCTCCTTGTTCTTCAACCTCGCCTCCTTGAGTTTGACCAATGCTTCTTCGAGGTCCTCCTCACGTCGCTCAAGCTGCTGAATTCGTAGTGTCAATAGTCCTTCCCTATCAGAACCATCCTCCCAAGGTAGACATACCCAAGTAGGAACGTCTCCTTCCGCTGGCATGATAGGTTTTTGACCAGTCATCAGTTCTGTAGGCATGTAACCAGTGACAGTACTATGAGTAGTTCTATCAGCCCACAACGCAAAAGGAAGAAGTCTAGGCCAGTCCCCATGACGCCCCTTGCACGCTTTCACCAATGCTTGGATGATTGGTGGGTGCCCTCGTTCACTTTTCCCATTCGCTTCCGGATTCATCGAAGTGGTCAACTTCAATCGTATTCCATACCTGTTGAAGAACTCACGTGCTTCCTCTGCATTCAACTCTCCTCTATCTGCACGGATTCTCCCCACGCTTCCATATCTAGAAACGATATCTTCTAGTATGAATCGACAGACAGGTTCAGTAGCTTTGGTGCGTAGAGCCCTCCCTTCTACAAAGTTAGATAGCTCTTCCCGAGCCAAAACTAAATGACGCATGCCCCAAATTCCTGGTGGCATGGCAACCAGATCCAAAACCCATTGGAAATGAATGGACAAGGGATATGTGGGTCTCAATCCATCCCTATACCGAATCTTGGATTGGAATTGACATTCAATGCATGACCCAACAAACTTCTCTACATCTCGATACAATCCTTTCCACCAATACCTCTCCTTGATCTTGGTAAAGGTCGCCCATGTACCTCGATGACCTGCCCATAAGGTATCATGAAATTGTTCGAGTACTTGTTTCTTGGTCTCTGCATCATCCACTACTCTCAAGGGTACTCCATCTCTCCTCTTTGGCCTCTTCCACAGATATCCATCTCGTAATAGATAGCCATAGGCCTGATGTCGTATCTCCTTGAAGACTTTCTCCGTCCATTCTTCATACTTCTGAAGAGTGCTTAGATAGCGTCCGATTTCTTTGAGCCTCCCACAGTAGAGTTCTTCCCTGAAAGGAAGAACACCATCCAAGCGACTCCGGTCCTCGCTTGTTAGTTGTAGAACTTGCCCCTCCTCTGCATCATCTTCATCCATATCCTCCGCCTCCATATCTTCTTCTTGAGAGTACCTAGCTCTAGACAACATGTCTGCCATCGAGTTCATCTTCCCTGCTATGTGCCTCAACTCTGGATTCAACGACCTAATGTAAGCTATCCAACGTAACATAGCAATATCAGGCGTTGTGCAGTTTGCTATCATTCCCAACAGAGGTAAGCAATCAGTTTCAAGTAGTACATGTGCTCCAATGAGATACTCCTTCTCAGCTTTCATTGCAGTTACAACGCCCCATAGCTCTCGTTTGACTTGAGGGTATCTCCTTTGTCGATCCGAAAGTATGCGAGCACCAAATCTTGTTGCAAACCTCTTTTCCTCACCATCATCCTGCCCTATTGCCCAACCTATAGCGATAGGACTAGTATCAACAGTAACGACTACGGGTCTACCACAATCATAGCTCAACTGCCGTAGAACTGGTGGTGATTTCAACGCTTCTTTTAGTCGCACCATAGCGACCCTCTGCTCCTCACCCCAAGTGAACCTCCTTCGCTTCCTCAGCAACTCATACAACGGTTCAGACATGTGACCAAAATGAGGAATCCACACTCGATAGAACAAACAAGCTCCCAAGAATCTCCTAACCTCTGTGGTGTTGACACAATCTTTCATCCTCCCAATGGCATCAACCTTTGATGGGTTTGGACGTCGACCAAAAGCTCCACAAAGATGACCAACAACAACAATCTCTGGTACTCCAAAGCTCGACTTCTCTGCTGAAAGAGTGAGATTTACCTCCTCAAGCCTTGTTAAGATCATCTCCACATCGTGAATATGATCAACCACAAACCTTCGACATCCATCCTTAGTCAGCTTCTCATCTTTGTCTTCGACCGCACACCCTTTCATAGGAATATCATCTATGAAAGGTATGGTCTTCTCCGGAATGAATTCTCTCAAAATCCTATTCATTGCATTTTGCACATGAGCAACGGAGTTTGTCGCTCCTTGCGGTAATGTACACATCCTTACAAGCCCAAGTGGAGTACGCATGGTGGTGAGATCTCTGCTCTCCATTGCCAACTGGAACTGATCATACCCAGAGTATAAATCTCCAATCGAGTAGATAGCACGACCAGCAAAAGCTTCTGCAACTTCATCTACTATGGGTCCTGCTCCCATGTTTCGAATAGTCACCTTGTTAGCATGTTGCATGTCTTGGATGAACCTAAGAGCCCCTGACTTCTTAGGTACAGTAAACCACCGACTCGAGTAAGGTCCCATAGATGGCTCTAAAATACCCATGCGTATCTTCTCTTTCAACAATTCCACAAGCTTTGGCAACATAGCTCGTGGCACTGGTATAGGCTTCAAGTCCCAAGGCACATGTGGTACTGTGAAGATCACCATGGGTGCTACGACACTCGTATCTGCACATCCAATCTCTTCTGCACTGAAAGCAAAAGCCTTTCCATGCCTTCTCAACATCTCATGAAAACGCTTTCTCTCTTCCTCAGTGAGAAACTCACCCCCTCCAATCTGTAGTCGTTTGAGTGTCTCTTCTGTGAACCTGTGCCCTACTCTCTGTGAATCCCGCAGAACTGGTTCAGTCGATGCTCGTTCCACTCGCTTGTTAGAGTCTTCAGGTAGCTGAGTAGCCACCGGCTTCACTTTACGCGCCACCGTCTTGTATTTTGTATGAACCTGCGCTTCTTGGTGTTTCATGGCTGTACTCTTCTCTAACTCCAACTCATGATCTCCTTTCATCTGAAGCTGAATCTTGTAGCCGTCCTCGACGAATCTTGTAATCTCCTCATGTAACTCACGTGAACGGATCGCGACTAATCCATTAACCAAAGAATCGGTGCTTATAAACGACAAAACTTCCTCAAGAGTATCTTCAAAGCCCTCTTCTTCATACACCCCGTTAATGAACTCCCGATCTAACAGAACTCCTTGAGTTTTGAAGAGATCTTCCTGCTTCTTCACACATCGTCTTTGTAGACTATCCATCTCTTCTACCACTCGAAATCTATTTACACATGTTTCAGAAAACTGAGCAAATCCACATTTAAACATCTCTTCTTCATCTTCTGGCACTAGCGGAAGGCTCTTTCCCCTATCAACACTCCCATACTCCCGCTCTACAGGAGTGCTAACTAAAAATCCGAAAACTCTTTGTCAGTCCTTAAGGGACTGTCTCTCAGCTTCTCTCTGTTCCTTTCATGACCCGTACGTACAGTAAGAAATTGTACCGCCCTCGTACCATCTTGACTTCTGATACGAGCATAATGAGACCCATCGTCCATTACTTTCGTCTCCATCCTAGACGCAGTAATGTACGGTTGACCAAGGATCACAGGATAAGCAGCTACACTCTGAACAAAAAAGTTTTGTTCTATCTCTACATCTCCTATCCGAGTCTTGACAGCTGGACAAGCACCAAAAAGTTCACCTCTTTGGTTGTTAGCAGCACGAAGAACCCATCCATGTCCTGTGTCGATTGGCCACTTCCCCTTCTCGTAAACATTTTTGGACATGATGTTAATCTCCGAACCGTGATCCACCAACGCCACTATAGCCTCTGACAAGTTACCCAGTCGGACCCTTGTCTCTGTGGTTGCACGAGCCCAATATGCTCGAGAATAGTGACTCTCATGCTGCTTCTCGTCGCCATGTTCTGCAGCACAGTCTGAAACTCTTGCCTCTCTTCCATTCGACGCTTGTAGTACATGCTTTTGGGCAAATACGCGACCTAACTCTTCATCTTCCTCCCCAGTGATGTCAGTATCCAATGCTTTCACCATCACTGTATCTGCAGTCATCTGCCTCTTTCTCTTGATCACATCTATGATCAACTCATGAAAGTCACGTTTGGCTATTCCCAAGGCTTCTCGCAAGGAAAATTCTATCTTTGCATCCAAAATTCTTTCTTCAAGAATCTCCTTCAAGTTGGTGGTGGTCTCGATATCTGACTGTAGTCTGTAGGTCGGTGCTTTACCTTTGCCCTTCGAAGAAGCTCCTTTGCCTTTCTCCCTCATCTCCGTGTCATAAATAGGAACATCAACCATAGGTTCAGACGTAGATGCCCCTTGAGACGTCGAAGGAATATCAGACGGTGATGTCTCTTGTTGCCCTCTCCTCTTCGTGGTTCTGGCTCTCCTTGTAGCCTCCTCCGGATCAGCAACATCATCATCACGTCTCCTTTTCTCTTCCACAATCGCATCTTGCCAGCTTACATGCTTCTCTTGCACCAAGTAAGCCTTGACACACCCTGCCTCTACAGGATCATCCCATCCAGTAATGCGACGAATTGCCTCCGCACCTCGCAACATTACTTCTCGTGGAACTTCAACTACATCGCTCTTAACAGCTGCTACAACTGGTACATCTACTTCAATCGCAAACGTTTCTGGCTCTATTGTGCGTATCGCCGTAGCTATACCAACCTGACCTCTCACCAAACTCTTCATTCCTCCCTTACCAAAGTTGGTATTCAACGGCGCACCAGTTTGGGCGAGATGAATCTTTCCATCTCTAAAATTCACGACTCCGGTTCTGAGAGCTTCGGAAAACTCCTCACAATCTCGTCGTTGGTGTTCAGTACTGTCACACCAGATACATCTTCTAACAAAATTTCTGCTAGTTGAAGATGCATTGGTATCACCAGGACTTCGACTATGCTTTAGCTCTGCCATCTCTATCCTTAACTCTCTCAGACCCTTGACCAACTCATCGATTGCAGAATCTTCAATCTTGCTATTGGCAGGCTTGGGCAATGGAGCTAAAGGGACATCAGACCTCAAGGTTGCAGCTCTACCTCTTCCACGTTTCTGCTTCGTGAGAATAGTAACAGCTTCCTCTACCTTTCTCCAGTCTGTGCTCACTCCTCCTTCTTCCCCCTTGTCTGCTAGCATCAAGAAAAGCTTATCCTCTAGATTTTCATCAGCAGCTTCTAGAAAAAGTTCTGTCTTCCTTAAGTCAAGCGTTGTCCTCTCGGATGGAGACAGTTGACAGAACCGTTTCTCAAACTCACGCAGCAACTCATTTGGCGTCATCTCATTCCCCGGACGCTGCTCTATCCACTCCAAGAACGTTCTCTTGGTTACTCTATCCGCATCATCATCAAAAAATTCACTCTTCAACCTCTGCTCATACTCCTCCCAAGAACTCGTACGTGCATCCTTCAGCTTTGTCACTTGACTACGGATCTCAGGTATCACAGCCAACTCAAAACTAGAAATCATCTCTGTCTCAGGCACACGATTTACCTCCATCTCACAAATATACTCCCGAACATACTTCGTGATGTTCCTTCCATCGAACCTCCCCAACTTCTTCACCACCGCTTGCAGAGCTCTTGTAGACTTCTGCTCCCCAACATCGCCTCCTTGTTGTTGTCTCAACAACATCGTCAATGCTCGAAGCAGATCGTCCGCTCCTCCTCCACTCGTCCCCATTGCTTCGGGAAGATTCATACTTGACGCTCCTCGGCAACAACTCACTCAACCACCTCAAAGCGTGCTCTCAGTGGAAGCACCAAATATGTCGTAGCGAGAGCCTTTCCTTTGAGCAAGGGCGTACCTTCTGGCTGTGGCTAGTGATCAGTGCACAGCAGAGCGACTAGTATCTCGTAGATTTCTCTCTAACTTCCTCGATAACTAAGCACTTTCTTTCTCTCAGTAAAGGGTCAAGATAACTACACGAAAACGTTGGATGATCATGGGCACGACAAACGGGATATGTGATGACATGATCTCTCGGTAGTATTCCTCTCCAAAGTTTCTCACTACTAGGGCTTCGTACATGGCTTTGGGTCGACAGATGTGTCTTATCTCGCACTGGGTGTTAAAGTTTACAGGAGGGAGCTGATTTAGATCCATCCTTCGTTAGATGAGGATAAAGACGGTGAGATCCCATTCTTGGCCGTAAGTGACAACAGGTAAGATCACAGGGACAGGCGAGAGCATGACTTGCGCGGTAAAGTTATGCCCGAAGGATCCTATCAGGAACTGTTGAAAGTGAACTCGTTCCATATACATCAGTTTAATCGAGAAAGGGTTTCGAAAAGGGAATCTGGGCGGTAAGTAGAGTCCTTTGTCCATCTCTCACCACATGTGCACTCCAACTACAAAGGTATATCGATCCATAAACATCTGATACAATCTCATAGGATCACCACGATCTCTCCACGAACAATCTCTTGGATTTCTCAAGATCGAAATCCCCCACACAAGTCACTCCCCTCTGCTTAAAGGTTTCGAACCCCCCACAGAAGGATAGGTGCAAGTCCCCTAACAGAACAACCCCAGCCACACGGACCGATGAGGTGGCACACATGCACATCGCATGTTTGGTGCCGTCATACTCATCCACGTGTAGGTCGTCGGGTTGAAAGGTTCTAATGCATGCACCGTAACGTGTCCTAATACAAGAGACTAGGCTAGATAGGAAGTCGACTTTACAGGTCAAGGATCGCACTTTGCCACGTTGAGTGCGAACCTGACAACCACATGACGTGGTTACAACGTAGGTCGCTAAAGTCTCATCTACGCCTAGAATACACCCCAAAGCAACACAAACGTCACACTGGACGCTTCTCTGCCAGCTGCCGTAACAAGACTCGAGACCTAGAGTAGATATCGTTGCCGATACAACGCGGCAGAGAAAACAGCGAACTTTCACACATGATAGATACAGATCTACAGTTCAGTCTCCTCTCAAACTTGCCACGTAGGTAGGATACTAAAATCTCTACTTACAGGTCAAATTTCAGGAAGATCTGACGGCTAGATCTCCTCCCACAATTAACACAAATCCACAGAAACTAACACGCACTTCCAATCTCAGATTCATGACAGAAGCTTCTTCGATTAAATGAACCGTCCACTTCCACTCCAACTTCCTGTGCTATCAATTCAGAAGGTAAACTCACTACACAGGAAATTTGAGCCGATTTGACCGTTCTGATCGTCCTCCATAAATCTGCAAACTCGCTGCTTCAGATTGACAGCTTTCTGCACCCCGTCGCCTTCAAATCGCCATTGCGCTCAATCCGCACAACATCCGGTGGTGAAATTTGTGGTCAGAGCTTCAGCAACTGACAGACTACAAGCCCATGAAATCTGGTCTCAATCTGACGGCTCAATCACTCAAACCCCTTAATCTTACAATCGGAAGAGAAACTCTTGTACTCTCATCACTCTATGAACTTCAAATCGCCATAACGTATGCCCTGGACCTCCAAATCGAGTGAAATTTGTGGTCAGATTGCTCCTCCCGTCGAGAGCTCTCCGCCCATGCCCTCTGATCTTCAAAATCCCTCGTCAAAGTGCCCCGAACCTCCCAGAGCGCACACTTAGGTAGAAGACAAGTTATCTTCACTTTTGGGTGGACCAATGGGAAGCTAAAGGACTCAACCTTGTCCTTTTCTGCCCCATGGAGACCCCCAGCAGATAATAGTGCATTCTAAGCTCATAAGAGCAATGTTTTAGATCCCATTACACCACAACTTCTACAATTATGTGCAAAACGCACTTATACGCGTAATTTACATACTAACTGGTCCCACAACAGGACAACGTTCTCCTCGATCATTCAAATCCTTCCATCTATCTCGATCCAACGAACAAAGTAAGAATGTCGTACGTCAGTAAGGCTTCGAAGCACAAAACTTTGACTTTCATTTCTAGACAGTTCCATAACAGAATGTTCATGTTTACCATTTGCTCATGGATGGAAGTCGAATGTATTACAATACGCAGTTTTACTGCATGCCGGTAAGCTAAAATGCCCTTATGAACTTCCAGCCGGTTAAGGATTTGCAGTATAGGTGTTAAGCATTACCTCTACATCATCCTCTTATCTTCCGGCCGTAACAACAATTGCTAAGCCAGAACCCTCAACACATCTGTCAGATCACCAGCGTTTAGGCAGTAGCTCTACATCTACACAGCCCCTTATTACATGGACACACAGAGGACATGTAAGAGAACGATAGCTATTCGTTGGATGCTTGAATCAGCAGCCAAACGACATATGGGCAAAAAGAGCATAAGCTTAGATCAATCTTTATACGCTGAGATACTGGAGGCTTCCCAAAAGATGGGGATTGCCCGTAAAAAAAGAGATGATCTTCATAAACTTGCTGAAGCCAATCGTAGTTTCTCCCATTATAGATGGTGGTAAACTATCTACTTTATCAATTATAAAAAAGCTCACCCACGAGCAACTGAAAACATTTTTTTATTTTGATTTGGCAAGGTGATCTTTTGCTATACTTGGGCAGATCGCAGGCTCTTTGCCGACTTGTTCTTATAGGCTGCTACTCTTTTTACAGAAGAAAGTATTTTCCTTAATCCTTGTGTGTCCCTCAGATGTGTGTTTACTTGACGAAGATTTACTTTCCAAACCCAGGAGCAGACTGTGGACATCAGCCAAGCATGAAAACTTCTTCCATGTGTTTTAGAGGTGGTAGTTTCTTCACTGTATATCAGCTGATAAACCCTGTGCGAAATTCCAAGCTAAGGGAACGTGGTAGTTGGATGACTTCATCGTTGAGTAGGGCAGGATGCTGATGGGAATGATGTTTTTGGAGTGTGTGGGACTTGAGACTGAGACCTGGTAATGGAGAAGGTAACTCAGCTAACGGAGAACCTAAAGTCCGCACAAGGCAAGGTTAGGGACCGTGAGAATATGGCTGCCATCCATGAGGACAATCTCAAGACCTACAAAGATGCCGTCCAATCTTTGCAAAATGAAGTTAGTGAAAGTGAGACTAAAATGAAGAGAAGTGCATACAAAGTGCCTCAGCTGGAAGAAAACTTGCACAATGCAGAATCTAAATCTATCGAGCTTGAAGAGAGGCTGAAAACTGCCGAAGAGAAGACCAAGGAGTACGAGAGCACTGCACAACTGCAAGAGAAGGATGTCATCCACTCTACAGGGAAAATTGCAGAACTGGAAAATATGGTTGTTGTCTATGAAGGGAAGGTCAAGGCAACTAGAGATTTACTACAGTCAACTAAGCTCGAGCTAGATGAAGCGAGGTCAGAGATTGCGAAGAACTCCTCTAGTCTGAAGGATCTTGAGTCCACGGTCCTTTAGGTCCAGAGCCCCGCTATGTAAGACCTTCAGGATTCTGTGAAATTCGTTCTTTGACCATTGATGTTTCTTCAATGGCTTTCAAACTATTTCACTAAGACTGGACATGATCAGGCGATAGGATTATTTTACTTGTGTTAAGAAGAGGACACGAATTCAACCCTGCCAATCGGACTGTTCGGTCTATTCGAACACAAATTTTTGTGCTCCGAACTAGAATTCAAAAGTTCATACCTAAGAAGTTGAATGAGATTCAGCATGAATGCGGTTGCTCAAAATTTGGCACTATAAAGCGTTCAAGCTACTAGTTCCAATCTATTCTGGACATGTTGTCAACGGACAATTCTCACAGGCCACATGAAACCAGCAGCGAAGTCGGACCTTGACCAATGCTCGTTTTGTGCCTCGCACGGTTACAAGTTCCGCAACAAGTATCCTAAAACAGACCACATTCAAACTGCAAGCCCGGATTCAACCTGAGACACATCTATCTGAAGCACCTACAGCGTTCTAGAATTGCCTACATGAACTGCTGATTGAGAACCTCCAAGCAGCAACTCAATTGCTGATATAAACACAACGAACGCATCCTTCGGAACTCCATGAACTAACTGAACTCAAAACTGTACCTCGTATCCTTGACGACCAGAAGTGCATAGTGCTAAGTAAGGAAGATAACGTTTACCATTTAGAAGCGGGGCCTGACCTCTCCATCATGATGACACATCAAGTGTCAGATGCCGAATTGGAATAAGGTATCAGCTGAATTGAGCACGTGTATGGAGAAAGCCGTGTCTTTGTCGTTCCTCCTCCTCTTGAGAGACGGAGGGAGAGGAACGACAAGTAGTCGTCTGAAAAGAAGTAGAAGACAGCAGTTCGTGAGCATGAACTATTTATTCATCCAACCACTGACGATCCGATGATAAAGACGTCAGCTTATCAGAATTTCATCGTCAGCAATTCTTGAAGCTGAGAGTATTGATGAATATTACAACCTATAGATGTTTCATTCAATCAAGATTATCTCCAACTGATGATCCAAACAACATACATCAGTCTTAGATCGTCATTCCACCCTATTTCCATGTGAATTGATCAACTACTAAGTCACTTGGAAACAACACTACTCATAACTTATATCACCAACAAAACTCACACACTTTCTCTGGGATATTATTCTTCAATGAGATACAATGACACTCACTAGACTCCTGTGAGGAAGAAGT
Organism: Asterella californica; assembly: GCA_036924285.1. NCBI lineage: Eukaryota > Viridiplantae > Streptophyta > Marchantiopsida > Marchantiales > Aytoniaceae > Asterella > Asterella californica. Next base: position 19,323,308 of record JAYKYS010000006.1, on the reverse strand, counting down.
TGCAGTTATAACAATATTATCCGTAGGATTGATCCGATCACTAAGAAATGATCTGATTAACCTCAGTTGTCCCTTAAACCCCACAGTCCAGTAATTCTTCTCTCTTGCTGAACCCCTTTCTTCTTTCCTTCCTATGTTTGACTACATTGTAATTTGTAGAATTGATGAATAGTTGTAAGTTCATTTTTCATTTAATAGATTTTAATTTCGTATGGAATCATAGTCACGAAATCTATTTTCTGTGAGAGTTGCGAGAGTTAAGTTGACTGTCTAAGTTCCCTTAGTCTCGTAGTCCTACCACTTTGCTATAACTTCTTTTATATTCTTATCAATATGATGTGATTATGTTTTGCAGGTGAAGCAAAGTGATAGTATTGATCCAAAGCAAGACCTACCTGCAGCAAAGTGATAGTATCGATCCAAAGCAAGAACTTCTTTCATAACAACATTTTACCTCCGAAATACGTTTACGAGATCATAACTACTACTTTTACTCACGAAGGTAAGACCTAAGACATCCAATTGCAATAGCTTTTTGTCTATTGTCATGATTGTATATATTATATCTATCTTGGATAGAAAATGATATTATGTGCGTTTTTCAGGTTCATATATACGATGGATTCCACTACGTCCAAAAAAGAGAAAATGAAAAAGATTTCCACTGATGATACAGAAGGGAGTGAACCCATAGTACAAATAGTGAAGCAGCCAAGTTTTGCTCCAGCATCTCCTATAGGTCTCCGAAAAGGAAACAAAAGAAACAAGAGATAATTATTCCATTTGAAACTCCAACTGTAGATAAAAACTTATCAATATTAATATAGAATATAGAATATGTGAAAAAAAATGTTATATTTGAAGAAATTATACTAAACAAATATGGTAATATTAAGAGATTTATAACGAAAAGCTCATTTCTTTTATTCGATATGGTTGATCGTTGTATGGAAAAGACTATTGCATGTAGTGCCCAAGGCAACAACGCTATAAACTGGTCAGATAAATTGAATAGAAATACGTATTGTAGGCTACAATACTTTGGTCGTATGGCCGTGCAGGTAGAGAGACCGATAAAAACTCTCAGTCATAGAAAGGATGTCAAATTCATCGTCTTGATCGATGGGCAAACGACATTTCAGACAATTACACCTTGGAGTTCTACTCCAATTTTCAAATTCTGACACTTCATGCCTCTCCGAATGTGCATACGTCATCTTACTGTTCGATTCACGACAGTAGACATATCTGTTGCCGTTATTGCTGTACACGGTGAAAACAAATACCAAAAATTTGAGATCACAATCGTGGATGGTGATTCTGAAGAAGACAAGATGACGATAAGTAATTATGTACATTAAATAACTTACGTTTATAAATTTATTTCGCAACTGATTTCAAAATTTTGCTATTCATGAAACTTCTAGACTAACACATTTTGTGTTCATGTTGCAGTTGATCATCCATTATGATTTTGCAACAGAGTATGAAAATATTGAGACTCGTTTTCACTCTTGACATGCTGTATTTTTGCACTTGAAATTTGTATCAAGACAGATTTTGTCCACAAGAGAAGAAAATGATCTTCCAAAGCTGCATCTCGATTGGGGCAACTCCTTCGATCCAATCGAGAATTGACGTTTTGAAAAGAGTGCAGAAAGCTCACATCACAAGAGAAAATAAAAACATCAAGGTATATAATCAATTTTTCATGTGAATAATCAGAATCAACTTTCTTATTCGCAGATATATCTTATATTTATAACTTCTTTCCATGTGTTTAGGTACGTGGTACTTTCAGACCACGTAATAATGGTGATCGACCCTACAAATACACATGCGTCACGTGCAATTCGAAGCACTTACAAACTGAAGATTTGAATCATCTTCGCGGCTTTTGCGAAAGTTGTAATCTGGATTGTCAATACGATCGGTGTCATGGATTGAAGGCTATGTGGAAGATCTTTCCAATGGTAAATAATACATGGTCCATGCAAAAAGTAATTGGTTCCAAGATCTAACGGACCTAGTGGAAACAGAGGTTGTCCAAAATTACGACAGGGACAACCATCGAGATATGCTACTGGATCAAATTGAGGAGATCGCAACAACAAGAATTTTCTCGTTTAATTCAAACGGTGATTTTTGTGGACTTGATCAGGTATACAATTTATACTTTATTTCATTTTCAACTGTAGAAGTATCATGATGATTTTTAGTAATTTCTTTAAAACATTGATTCATGTCATCACAAATTAATTGCATCAATATAAGAATCGCTATCGAATATTACAAAACCACTAATATAATGATATCATTGAACGTCTAACTTTTTTTAACAGATCAAGGAGACTACATCTGCTGAGGGAGAATCGTCGAAAACCTTGACAATTCCAACCGTTTAATCTTTCAACATCGATAAAGTTCTAAGAACTTCTTTTATATCTAAATAATCTAGTTACACAAACATACGTAACATTGAACACTTCAAGATCTGTTTTGTCTTCTGCATTTATAATCACACTATATCTGATATTTTACATAATTATAATTTTACCATTGTAGTTAATTTCATGTATATAATATATAATAAATTTTATTTATGACTTTTATTTTATAGCATTTTTGTTTAAGCATTCAAGTAAATCAATACCAGTTGTATATATTCCAAGGTAAATATAACATTGCTTGAAGTTTTCCAACAATGCTTTCTTTGATGTTGTTTTTCAGGTATATATCACATGATCAAACATGATCTACGATGATATATGCAGAACTTGAAATTCTTTGGCAAACAAAACTCATGGCGCCAACAAAAGATAGATGCAACACCAAATTATCAAAATTTGAAAAAACATAAAATAAAAATATGAAACGATGTCAAGAAACAAACACTTTTGAAACATGTTGTAGCTTTGCCAAGTGCAACTCTATGAACGGACAAAATGCATGAAACAATAAAGCCCACGGAGAAACGTATAAACTGAGAGAAACAAAAAACAAAAAACGCTATGAAACACTTTTGAAATGCTTTTGAAACGCTTTGAAACGCTTTTGAAACGGCAATTATTTACGAAATTTACTACCATTCAAACGTGATATGATTCACAAACATCTTTGCGAACAAAAACAAATCGGAACAAAATTTAATTATATTATACGTAAAATTCAAGATTATTTCAAACGTAAATATTTCAGAAACGTTCATTGCTCTTGAAACCTGACATCATTTTATACAAATTACATCAAGCATCTTCGCACAGTAAAAGTGTATGAAATTTAAACTTAATGCAACATATGAAATGTAGCAAATATTCAACATTACATGATCTATGTGCTTCTGCTCCATATTGTTCTTGCTCAAAAAACTACCCAGAGGAGAAGGAAGAGAACTCAAACTTCGTCATCAAACCATAACGAACACCCAAGTTGAACAACACTACAGTCATCATAATCAAGTATGTGGATTACAACCTTTGCATAATTTTCATGGATTACAATTTCTAAGTTTATCAAACAACAAACATAATCTTCTATTATTTTGTTCAGATGTCTAAAGATTTGTTCGAATTTTAAAAAGTGTGAAGATTTCATATATACTCCAAGAGATTGTATGTTTGATTCTATACAATATTTATTGCATCATAAATCTTCACCGCATCTTTATGAAATCAAACTCAAATTGAACTTTATAATATCTACTCAAGAGTTAGAGATACACATGATTCATTGATATTATCTTATTTCATGGAAGATGAATTGAGAGTGTCGCATCTTGTCGAATCTATAGATGAATATATAACCAAAGTTGGTAAAATGACAAAAGAAGGTGGTGTCTGGGATGATTCTTTATGTCTCTTAGCTTTATCCTCCATACTACAGAAAAATATACACATCTATAGTTCTACTTCTGGAAAGAATTATAATTCAATTTCCAAACAACAACTCTTATCATGTTACTTTCAATCTTCTATATGATGATAATGAATGTAGTTCTGGTCATTACGAACCAATCGTATTGATTCATGATGAATTTCATACTGACAAATGGAAGTATATAGTGAAACAATTGCAAGATTTACGATTAATTCATCTAAATGTACCAATAGTACAATTAATATATAAATTTATAAGTCAAAATCCTACTTATGAGAATGACTTAAACACTATCCAAACTAGAATTTATAAACTATTTTAACTAAACTATAAATTTATAAATCTCCAAAAAACCAAAATAAATCATCCTTTGCGAGATATTGACTCTCACCAATGAAACATTCTATATTCAGAACTCTTATTATTCTATCAGAAATATTCATATTTATCCATAAGAGATGTCATAAAGAATTTCATAAATCTCATAAACAATATGAAATACAACTCTTTATAATTAAAAAACACTTTCTGACAAAATAAAACAATACAGAATAATGAATAATTCAATTAACACATCTAACCGTACTTCTAAAAAACAAAAAATACTATCATTAGAAGAAAAACATGTAGATACTTACTCTAAGTCTTTACTCGACGTTCCATATCATTTATGTGACATATGCTATAAACGTGATTTCTTGAAGAATTTAAAATATATCAATCAAATTCATTACGATTTCATTTCCTCTTATGTTGAAACAACTATTTCGAATAGCTTAAAGATAATACAAGGATTTATTTGATGTGTATGCGGTATATAAATGATAAAAAAATATCTCTTTTCTTTGAGATATCTAGAGTTTACAATAACAATACGATACCATATCTTGAATGTTTAAACGAAGTCGAAGAAAGATTGATCTCATCGCGAGTCATGTTCGAAAACATTCATATATACAATGGTATCTAAGAGGTAGTGTTATCAATATCCCATCAAATACAAATATGGTCCAAACACATTTACCACGTACGGCTGATGAAGAAGGTTCTATCATAGTGGAAATCAAAGAAAAACTGACTCTAAAATCAATCTATAAAACAAGCTACGTTCGACCTAACAAAATAATGCGAGCTTTACATTATCTTATTTATACACACTTATACAAACATCACAATATCAAGTTGAATGAAAATTGGATTCACACTTCAACTGACAATTATTTCAAAGAACAACTCCGATTCGATGAAGTAAAAACCATCGAAACAAATAACGAGTTCGATGAAAATAATCATGAACGGAACACAAACACTGATACATTTATTGCAAATTTTTTAGATCCTGAAATGATTTACGCCAATGAAAAGTATAAACTTATTGTGGCTCCTAGCGAGGGATATCACCCTTTGAGTTTATTCAAAGATGAATTTTGTGAAGAGACTAGTTTTCCTTGTTTGTTTTTTGGCAACAGAAGAAACAAACAAATTGTTTCGATGATGTCAAATCACAAACTAGCTTCATGGGAATTATTATAGAAAACTCATAAATTTGCTAGACATTTACCAAACATCTTTTTCAAGATGTCTAAAATCTGCATTGAGAAAATTCTAAATATTTCTTGGATTCGAGTAAGGAAAAGTAAACTACAAAGCTCTCCTTTGACGGCGAAACAAGTCAAGGATGACAATTTCAAACAACAACTTCTTATATCAGATCAAGCTTTTCCTTGTTTGTCCCAATTACGATTCACTCCAGACTATTACCAAGTCGTTAAGCGAAATCTTTTCGCGATGATCCGACAATTAGGAAAACCTACATTTTTCATTACTTTAACTGCGAACAAAAAAAACTGGAAATCGTTGATGAACACCTTATTCAAATGAACAAAATGGATAACCATATATCATTGCCGGACGACGAAGAAACCTTAAGTTCTTCACAAAAACAACAACTTCTTAGACAAGATCCTGTCACATGTGCACGATATTACGAACATAGAACACAATGTTTCTTTAAACTTATTCAACATAACCAATTAATTTTGGGAAATGTATCTGATTTCTTTTTCGTAACTGAATTTCAAAGCAGAGGCAGTCCATCTGATCACGGACTACTGTGGATAAAAAATGCTCCTGTTTTCAAGATAGATCTTGATGAATCAATAACAACTTTCATAGACGAGTACGTTTTTACTGTCATCACTTATTGAGCGAAGAGATGATCAAATGTCAAACTCATCATCACACAAATACTTGCTATAAGAAAAGATCTTCTTCTTGTCGATTTCGATTTCCATGGCATCTCATGTCGAAAACGACAATATTATATCTTTTAACTAACGATGAACTTGATGATCAAACGAGGAGAGATATAAAGCTTAAACCTATTAGAATTTCAAACATCATTTCTTCTTTCAAAATTGGATTGGATATGAACTTTGATCAGTATCTTCAACATTTAGAACTTACATATGAAACTTACTTATTAGCTTTAAGATATTCTTTATCAAAACCTTCTATATATCTCAAACATCATCCAATAGATATTTACATTAATTCTTTTTCAAAAAATATTGCTTCCATTTGGCAAGCCAACACAGATTGTCAATACGTGTTGGATCCACATGCTGCGGCACAATATTGTACCTCATATCTAACAAAAGTAGACAATACAATAACGAATGAGATGAAGAAAATTAACAATAAATTTATCGACGAAAATCAAGAAGTAACCACACGGATAAAAAAGTTAAGCATAAAAAAGTTAAGCAATGCATTCTTGAATTCCAGAGAAGTTTCGGTTCAATTAGCCATCTATGCAATCTTAAAATTACCTTTTATCATGCTTCTCGTTCTTTTCAATTCATAGACACTAGTAGTCCATCCGATTGAACCTTCCTCCTCAAAAGTTCCAAACAACTATCTTCTGAAGATGATTCTTCAACAAACATAGGATTAAGTATGCACGACGTCCACAACATCTGCAAACAAATTCGATGGCTTTGATAGAATTCGTAGCCAAGTTTAATACTTCACAAAATAGAAGATTGAGAAAATCTAAAATCGTTCGATGGATATGTTTCGACCAATATAAACAACCGGAAGACTATTTCAGAGAGCAAGTGCTGTTATATGTCCCTTTTCTTTACGACAAGAACAACATTAAAGATTCTACTGAAACATGGGAAAATACATATAATAGACATAAATCACATATTCTATTGTTACAAAATTGTATACTATAAGTACAATACGGACGAAGTAAACGAGGATTGGAAGAAATTTGAGGATGAGATGGCAAAACTTGAAGAAATAAGAGAATATCATAACGAACAAAGCGAACCGAAATAAGATTCAAGCAATTTGGATTTGGACAATGTCGACTTAATGCAACGAACTACTCTTAAATGTACTTCTAAGACTACGAATCAGGAAGAAACCTTCCCGATCAAAGATCCTCTGATATCAATAGAATTGTTTTGTGCTGAATTACGTCAATTGAACAAACAACAAAAGCTAATATTTAATGATTGTATGTACAAAAAAGAACACTTTCCACATGAACCAATCCATTTATTTCTTACAGGAGAAGCAGAAATCGGTAAAACATTCACCTTATTAAAAATTATACAAGGATTATCATGGATATACGAAGATGATAAATCCAGGTTTAATGATCCCGAACAAATAAAAGTTTTGAAGATAGCATACACAAGACGAGCTGCATATAACATATAAGGAATGACTATTCATAGTGCCTTAGCAATCCCTAAAAATTCTCACGATATGAACGTATCAAAATTAAGTCCAGATCGACTGGATAAATACATCAAATATTATAACCAATTAAGATTATTAGTGATAGACGAAATCTCTCTAGTGGGCGCAAAAATGTTCTCTTACATAAACCAAAGACTACAACAAATAACTTAGAATTTCAACCTTCCATTCGGTGGCATAGATATAATTGTTTGCGGTGATTTTTATCAAGTACAACCTGTTCAAGATTCATGGATTTTTCAGTCTTCTAATATTTATCCAAAATATTACCACTAACATATGGTCTTCATTTTTCAAACACTATGAACTGACTCAACCTATGCGTCAGAACAATACAGATTTAATATAAATTTTGAATCGTATTCGCATCAACCAACAAACATCTTTCTGATCTACATTATTTAAATTCAATTTCAAAAAATTTATTCTAAACCAAACGATATACCTCATTTATTTTACACTAACAAAGATACAAAACTTCATAATCAACATGTATTTAGTATAATTGATTGAAACGAATATTTATTCTATTCAAAAGATCATTTTCTTTCGTTATATCAAAAAGATTTAAGATATCCATAAATCCAAAAGATAAAGCTAGATTACACGGTACTTTATCTCTAAAAGTTATCATATTAGTAGAATTATGTTATAATTATAACACACGAGATGGACTCACAAATGAAAAAGATGGGATTTTCATGTCCACAACAACATATAATGATGATCGAATCATTTGGATTCCATTCTTTGATCTAAAGATTAAAATACAAACGAGGAACAAACAAAAACATTTGTATTCCAATAACATCAATCCATCTTGAGCGCCCATTATGAAAATTTCACAACAATTTCCAATCGATAAATATACCAGAGAACATAAGATCACTAGAACACAATTCCTTGTTCAACAAGCATCTGCACGAACTATCCACAGATCGCAAGGATTGACCATGCATTAGGTAGCTTTCAGTCCCAAGCACATAAATCGATATGGATATACTCTGCATTATCCAGAGTTAAAAATCCTAAGCATTCACATATATTACAATTGATCGAGCTTCGTCATATAGTTGTAGACAACAGAGTCACTCTCGAAATGAAACGATTGAAACTAAAATCATCATGACAATTCTACATCCATGATCTTCAGATGATTATCTCATCTTCCACTTACATGCTCATACAATTTCCAAACACAAGATCATTAATAAAACATCATCTTGATGTTCGAGCAGATAAGAATTTACAACTATCTGATATTTTGTGCTTCAGTGAGATACTTATACAAAATCCTATTTCTATTCCACATTTCATAGACATCAAACGCTTTCAATATATACATACGCACACAAGTTGAGGGTTGCTACTAACATATCGAAACACAATGCAACTCTCGGCGCATAATATTTTTGGAACTCATAACATGGAAATAATTTCTGCAGATTTCAACATTCTAACTTGTCGTGCAATTTACATCATAGTTGTATACAAATCTCCTCGTATGCATGTCGATGAGTTTTTGATCAATTTTACTATCATTATTCAAAACATACCTAAGGATTATCCCACGATAGTCATAGGAGATTTCAATATTGATCTGCTCAAAACTGATGATCATCAAACTATATCTTTCGCATCTTTCATGAATTCATTCAGTTTTTTTCAACTTTCACAAAACCAACCACAAAATACGGATCAAATCTAGATCAAATATGGACTAACATTCCTCAATATGAAAATCTCTCTTCATCATCACATGCTTATTGGACAGATCATGATCCTATTTTTATTCTCTAAAAAACACCATCACATGTTAATATGTTCTCATTTACGTGAAAAAGCAAATCCAATCTTCTTTTGTTCGTGTACTCATCAATCGAGCTATACTAGTGATGTTCATGACCATATATTTCAAATTCAAGAGATTTTCAACACTTCAAGAGATTTTCAACACAAGGTACTCCCTTTTATGTTTCTTGAACAAAACATTTCTTATATAAACTGTAAATCATCATCATGTCATGAGCTATTGACTTTGCAAAATTCTAAATGTATGCATCCACAACTGTTTAATACAATATAAACATGCTCATTTTAACATCCATAATATTCCAAATATTTTGTTTCACAGTTACGATTCATCATTGCTCTCAAGACGACCTCAAGATTCAAATCATTCTATACATTTCTTGCATATCTATCGATACTCCAATGTACATAATCTTCACAACGTCTCTAACAATCTTCATTATATATTTTCTCATTTCAAAAATCATCATATGTTAATATATTCTCATGTAGCTAAACAAATTAGTCTATTTATTTTCTTCATACGCTCATCATTGGAACCATTCAATACAAATTCATATGCATCGAGTTAAAGCTAATTTCAATAATTATGACGTCATATACTCCTTTATATTTTTTAACAATAATTGCATCATACACAAACAAAAATAGCACAATGCCATTTATGTATCTTTTCCTAACTTTCATAAATTTTGAAATGTATGTAATAACACAGTATGAAATTATCCTTCCTAACCTCCATAATATTCTAAATGTTCTTTTCTGCAGTTGTAACTTATCATACCTTCGAATCGGTCCAAAGACTCATAAACTTCTACATTTTCATACATCCGAAGATTCTTAAGATCACTATCCTCAAAATGATCCAAAGCTTCACAACTATATATTGCATAAACGGTGCAGACATGTTACTATCAACATATGAATACATGTTGAAAGATGCCCGTTGTGAGTTACATAAATTTAAAAACTACTTCTTCTAATATCCAAAGATAATCTTATCATAGCTTTCAAAGACTGTATTAATTTTCATCATTTTTTTAACATTCATCCACATCTCTAGAATTACACCTTCATATGTATCACCTTCTAAGACTCGTGAGGTGAGATGGATTTCACTTTTAATATTCACCTTCATATATTTCACCTTCTAGGATTGTGAGGTCTTGCAAACGCATAGCCCTTGCAATTCCATTGCATGCGTAGCGACTTGTTTCTGTTGTGTCGTAGAAAACATATTAAAGTACATTAAAATGTGAAAATGAACTTGAAAATGATGGTGATATGTAGACACAAAAGGGTCACTCCGTTCGTTCAGTCTCTAGTAGCAAATATTTCGTGTGTTATCAAATGCCAACTGGCTGCCAGCTAGCTCAAGTCATGTCAAGTAGCGGACCGGTCTGTCCGGTCAGTGAGTTGACCCCGTACACTCTCAAACCTCCTAGAGAAAATGTAGCCTTTTTGTCCTTATTCTTTTACTTCTGTATTAGTGATCAGAATAAATAATATGGATGCACCAGGAAATTATGGCAGAGTGAAGAGGACAACAGATCGTAAGTGCTTCAGACAGGGACTGGACCTTGTTTCCAAAGAAATGATTAAATACATGCATGCTCCATTTACTTTAAATAATATTTATTTTTATTAGTAAAAAATATATATATCTATTAACGTAACCACTCTCGAGTACCACTTATAAAACCCGGTTGAAATCTACGGTGATCTGTCCTTCAATCAGGTAAATTTATTATTCTTAACTGTACTGAGCATCGACTATATTATATATATATGTATATATTACTTACAAAAATATGCTAAAATAATATGAAAATTATTCATATTTATTATATATTATATGTTATCCAAATTGAGAACTATAGAGTTCTGAAAATAATCCATAAGGTAAACACATCCGTAAGCACTCCAAATGTACAAGGCTGAGATCTTGATGCAAAATTTACATTAATTCATGGTATGTGGTAAAAACCCTTCTTGGTAGAAGGGGTAGCTAATAAATTAATGCATTATCCCCTCTTTCATCCGAAAGTGAAAGAGATGATAATGCAAAGAAGATAAACTTTAGTTTACGTGTTAGTGATCAAGATTAGAGAATAATATATAATGCACGATGGACATGTGTAACAGTTAAAGTGTACGGTTTTAATGAACATAGTGATGTATAGTTTAGGAACTCTTTTCTTATAGACATGAAGAGAAATTTCACAAGCAAGTTAAGCGACATGAAAATGAAGCTAGCTACCAAGATCATGATCATTGTTACAAAGTTTCATCAAACCTGATTTTTGAGTTGTCAATCTAGGTGAGTCATCCGCAAGAAGTCATAGAGAATCCATCGCTTAATTTATAGTCATACTGGGAATTCTCTCGAGGGATTCTTCCATAGTTGTGGGTTTTATAGAGTGGGAAGTATATTCCATCTCCGCACAGGGGTGATCAGGAGTCATGACGAGGACGGAGCGGTGATGGAGGTGGCACGGAAGATGCGTGCAGCAGCGCTATAAAAATTGACTGATCCGCCCATGACTTGAAGAGTGAGAAGGACGTTGTCGTAGCGAGAGCCTTTCCTTTGAGCAAGGGCGTACCTTCTGGCTGTGACTAGCGATCAATGCACGACAGAGCGACTAGTATCTTATAATTTTTCTCTGACTTCCTCTATATCTAAGCACTTCCTTTCTCTCATTATAGGATTAAGATAACCACACAGAAACGTTGGATGATCATAGGTACAACAAACAGAATATGTGATGACATAATCTCATGGTAGTATTCCTCTCCAAAGTTTCTCACTACTAAGGCTTCGTACATAGCTTTGGGTCGATAAATGTATTTTATCTCACAATCAGTGTTAAAGTTTACAGGTAGGAGCTGATTTCCATCTTTCGTTAGACGAGGATAAAGATGATAAGGTCTCACTCTTGCCGTAAGTGACAACAGATAAGATCACAGGAACAAGCGAGAGCATGACTTGCACGGTGAAGTTATGTCCGAAGGATCTTACCAAAAATTGTTGGAAATGAACTCGTTCCATGTACATCAATTTAATCTGGAAGGGTTTCGAAAAGGGAATCTAGGCGGTAAGTAGAGCCCTTCGTCCATCTCTCACAACATTTGCACTCCAACTACAAGAGTATATGGATCCATAGAACGCCGATACAGACTCATAAGACCACTACCATCTCTCTACGAGCAATCACTTGAATTTCCTTAAGGTCGAATGCTCCACATATGTCACTCTCCTTTGCTTAAAGGTTTCGAACACAAAACAAGGATAGGTGCAAGCTCCCTAACCGATCAACCCAAGCCACACGGATCGATGAGGTGACACATATGCACATCGTATGTTTGGTGCCGTCATACTCATCCTCGTGTAGGTTGTCTGGGTGGAAGGTTCTAATGCATGCACCGTAACATATCCCAATACTAGAGACTAGGCTAGACAAGTAGTCGACTTTACAAGTCAAGGATCGCACTTTGTCACGTTGACTGCAAAATTGACAACCACATGACGTGGTCACAACGTAGGTCGCTATAGTCTTATCTACGCCTAGAATACTCCCCAAAGCAATACAAACGTCACACTGGATGCTTTTCTGCCAGCTATCGCTAACAAGACTCGGGACCTGGACTAGATATCGTTACTGATACAACTCGACAAAAAAATAGCGAACTTTCACACATGATAGGTACAGATCTACATCTTAGTCTCCTCTCAAACTTGCCACGTAGGTAGGATAATAAAGTCTCTACTTACAGGTCAAATTTCAGGAAGATCTGACGGTTAGATCTCCTCCCACAATTAACATAAATTCTCAGAAACTAACACGCACTTCCAATCTCATATTCAAGACAGAAGCTTCTTCGTCTAAATGAACCGTCCACTTCCAGTCAAACTTCATGTGCTAGCAATTCAGAAGGTAAACTCACTACTCATGAAATTTCAGCCGATTTGACCGTTCGGATCATCCTCCATAAATCTGCAAACTTGCTACTCCAGATTGAAAGCTTTCTGCACCCCGTCGCCTTCAAATCGCCATTGCGTCCAATCCGCAGAACATCCGATGATGAAATTTGGAGTCAGAGCTTCAGAAACTGACAGACTACAAGCTCAGAAATCTGGTCTCAATCTGACGGCTCAATCACTCAAACTCCTCAATCTTTCAATAGGAAGAGAAAGCTATGTACTTCCATCACTCTATGAACTTCAAATGGCCATAACGTATGCCCTGGACCTCCAAATCGAGTGAAATTTGGGCTCAGATTGCTCCTCCCGTCGAGAGCTCTCTGCCCTTGTCCTCTGATCTCCAAAATCCCTCGTGAAAGTCCCCGTACCTCCCAGAGCATACACTTAGGTAGATGACAAAGTTATTTTCACTTTTTGGTAGACCAATAGGAAGTTAAAGGACCCCACCTTGTTCTTTTGCACCCCATGGAGCCCTCCAGCAGATAATAGAGCATTCTAAGCTCATAAGAGCAAGGGTTTTCACCCTATTACTTCACAGCTTATACAACTACGCGCAAAACGCAATTATACGCGTAATTTACATACTAATTGATTTCACAACAAGACAACGTGAGACGGTGATAGAGAAGGTGAACACAGAGAGAGAGAGCACGAATTGAGCAAAGAGTAGATTAGCAGGGACATTGAGAATGCCAAGCGAAGGAGTGAGGGTTAACGAAGAAGAGAACATCAAGAAAATCAAGAAAGTGAAGAAGAAGCAATGGTCGAGGCAGATTGTATGAACCTAGTGGCTCTTGGGATCGATACGGACAAAGAGAAGAAAAAGAGCAGGGTCCAATCGCTAAATGACTTGGGAGGGAAAAAAGTAGGAGAGGACAGCTTGAATCAGACGACGGGTGAAATGCTGAACCACTGCTCGAAAAAAAGACAGATCTCAAACCAACAAGAAGAAGACAAAGAACCGAGCACATAGAACAATTGCGTGTTGGGACAGAAGGCTGATCACCTAAAAAAGAGAGCAGAGAGGAAAATCACGGATGAAGTTTTCTCGCCACCTCATAAGTCGATAGAGTCAATAGAAGCGACAGGGGTGTCAGCAGCGAATAGAGAAAAGGTTGGTCCAGTTGAAGGGAGCTCGGATCGCACAACATGCACGGAAGGCAAGGAGGCACAAGACAATCAGAAAATACCAACACCTCCTGAAGCAGTGAAGAGCGCCGCTATTGCGTCAAGGCCTATTGATGCAACGAAGAGCACTACATCCATGGAGAAGGAAACGAAGATACAAGTGCGATCCAAAACCAAATTGTTGAGCGAAATCGTTAAAGATGTTGAGCAAAGGGGGAGGAAACTCGTACCTTGAAAGACTAGACGTAATGACAAGGAAGAGTCTATTGGACGACGAGCTGTTGGAAGCCTTGGAGAAAATCAAGAAAAATCAGCAGCACGGAGAGTGCAAAAATGAAGTCATCATTGACTTGAACAGAGATCTGATCACAAGTCGTTTGATTCAGCTAAAACGAACGGCAGTCGTATTGTCTACAGTCGACTGTAGTCCGTCAAGAGATGCCTTCGAACTTTGGATAACGAAGTGCATGGAACCGAACTTAGGAGTGAAAGTTCAACAACTAATAATCTTGTGCAGAAAACACTTCCTAGTAGTTCTAAAGGACGAGGAGCAAAAGAAATTGGTACTACAAAGGTCACCCTTGTTTTTCAACACACGAATTGTAATAGCGACTCTTGGAAACTTGGGTTCAAGACTCAGACGGAAAATTCAAAAGCAATTGCAGTATGGGTTGATCTATCTTTAGTCGACCTAACATTCGAAGTTGGAGCTGACGAGCTGTTAGGGGCGATAGGGCTAGTCCTTGACAGAACGATCATGAAGACAACCAACGGGTATCCTCACATCAGAGGTTGCATCTTGGTAGATCCAGAAGAAGATCTCAAAGATCACATTCTAATCAGAATTGGAGTGGGGAACCTATAGAGCAATCGATAATCTACCAATCTCTCCCTGACTACTGTTTTGTCTGTAAACAAAAGGGTCATTTTGCAAAAAACTGCACAGAAAGCCATAAAGCAGTAAAAACCTCTCAAGGAGAAAGAACAAAGCAGCCAACTGATAGACATGAGACAGCGGATGGGAGAGAAAAAGAAGTTCAGGGAAAGTTGCTATAGCAGGAGACGGGTACACACAAGGTAGGCAAAAAAAAGGGAGACAAGACGATTGGCAAGTGGGTGGAGGTCAAACCTTCTAACAATCAGTTCGCTACGCTGCTCTTGGAATCTGACGAACAGGACACACGACAAACCTCAGTCAGAACCAAATTCTCTACAAAGATGAAAGAGAGCTAAGAAATGATAACCTTTCTCTTCCACCCTCTGTTGCGAGTCACGATCATCTGCAGCGGGAGGTCTCTATGGTTCAGAGACCCGACATTGAAGTTTTGGCCGAGGCAAGTCAGCACTCTTAGGACAAGCGTCAAATTCCAGATCAGGAGAACGAAGCACTCGACAAAGAAAGAACGGCAGATCCTCCTGACTTACGAAAATGAGGACCAAATACAGGTTATCGCTGGAGAGAAGAGATACATACACAAGAACTCCCAATCACTCCACAAGATGGTGAGCTGGGGGACTTAATTCCCTTAGCGTCTCTCCTTCAAGGACTAGAGCGAGATGTACTGAGAGAACTAGACTTAAACAGTCAAGTAAAAAGGAGAACCTCCAAAAAGACTAGCATACCTTTTGCCCTCACAACCTCTAGTGGAAGCTTTTCAGGAG
Source organism: Asterella californica (assembly GCA_036924285.1). Lineage (NCBI taxonomy): Eukaryota > Viridiplantae > Streptophyta > Marchantiopsida > Marchantiales > Aytoniaceae > Asterella > Asterella californica. The sequence continues at coordinate 19,307,071 of JAYKYS010000006.1, read as the reverse complement.
CGGGAGGAAAGATGATCTCAAACAGAGGAAAAATCAGAAAGCCAACGAGACCTCCACGCTCTAAGAGAGACCTTACGGCAAGCTGAGGACGATCTAACTCTAAGAAAAGCTTGACAATGCAGACAAAACTCAAGCTAGCTACTTGGAACGTCAGGGGACTAGGAAATCTCCACAGAGTATGAGACATCCGTCACTGGATGAGAAGAGAAAGGACACACGTTGACATCATCGCTCTGCAAGAACTAAAAACAGAGGAACACAGATTTGAACACAACTTGAATCTTATTCTTTCGCAAGGGACAGAAATCACGGTTTACAACGAAGAAGGAGGGGGAGCATCGTTGCTTCTGCGACCCCACATTCAAGTTCAAGACCTACGAGTAAAAGGAGATGGAACTGTTGCTTGGGCCATAGTGACTTCAGAAGTGACTCGCTACAGATTGCATCAGTGTACGCATCTAATAGTAGAGAAAGAAGATGGCAACTGTGGGAATGGATAAGGACCAAGATAAGGAACGGCCCTTAGGTCCTGATGGGGGACTAGAATATGGTAGAACTCCTAGACGATAGCATTGGACCCTCTCCTTTGCTGCACGGCAACGAATTAAGACTATAGAGGAACATTCTGCTCCAGACAGATCTAGTTGATGCCTACTTTTGCGCAATCTCAAAAGAGGGACCGACTTTTACAAGACAAGTTAGAACAAGGATTAGACTCGATCAAGCAAGATTGGATCGGATCTACCTCAATGATAGCACGTAGTGGTGCCACATGGTAACGAAGATGACACACGATGGAAGATAAACTTTATCGGATCATGTGTCAGTCACAATAGAGCTTAAACTGAAAGAAGAAGGAAAGGTCACTCGGATAAGAAAATTGACGTACTTTAAAATGGATGAAAATTTTCTGAAAGATCCAAGAGTTCGTGGAGAGGTGGAAAAAGCGTGGCAGATGTGATCCGAGAGACAATGTGATCCGAGAGTCAAATGATCATTAGCTTGGGGAAGAGTGAAGAGGACTCTAATGAAAGAAAAGAGAAAAAGATCAAGCAGACTCCTTCTTAGGGTCAATCTGCGAGAAGAGTTAACGAGACTCAGGATCAGAGCAAAGACAGACAACTCAGAAGCTGTCTACCTGGAATTAAGTGAAAAAGAGGGTACTCTAAGAAAAAGAGAACATCAAGACGCTTGTTGATGACGGAAGAGAAGAAGGATCAGATGGCTTAAAGAAGACGAAGCCCCATCTCGGTATTTTTTGGCACAATTAAAAGCCAAACACAACAGAGAGGAGATAAAAGCCATCACTTTAGAAGACCGAAGAAGTTATTTTAGTTCAGTAGGCTTCCACACTTGTATCCTCTGAAGCGCATGGTCCTGCACCCGTTCACTTGTGGGTTTTCTATTAATGTTTCAATGTGGAGCAACTAACATTTAACATTTAAATTATTATTTTGATTTTTTGAAAACTTAATCTAGAATATCTATATAATAGTTATAATATTTTCTATAACATAAAAAGAGCAAAAGTACCGAAACTGATCGAGCATGCTTATTCCATTAGTGGTTCTGTCCATCTTGATATACATCTAACAGTGAAGAGTGATACACTTTTCTTAACATGGTCAACGTAATGTAATTTATAACAATATTTAAAATAATTAATAAAAACTAAATTTTAGATTAATCAAGAGATACTCCATCTATATTTAAGATAAAATTAATTACAATAAAATCTTTAATTACAGTGACAATATCATTTCAAACCGAAGTACCCATCTTAGGAAATGCATACTCCGCTTGATGAAGCTATGTTGCGAAGCCGCTTTTCACCTAACTGAATTGAATATAATTTAAAATACTAAAAAATTAATTAACTAAAAATTAATTTTAATCTCCTAGTTTGACACCCCCTAACGCATGTTTTACAACTCGCTCTGGATACACACATGAACATTGGATTCCTTGCTCAGGTAACCCAATTTTACCGGTTGGATTATTTGCCCCAGTGACGTGAAAAGATTCTCCAAGTGGATCCGTTGCTATTAATGAAGAAGTACACCATCCACTTGGAGGCACAAGATTCTGGAGTCCACAAGGCCAGTTGATGTGATAATAATCTGATGCATGCATGCCTCAGACAGTCTTCTAGGCTATCCAGCAAGACTAACAGAATCAGATGGTGGGTAGATCCGCGGTGTCATCTTGCCAAGTTGGATCAACCATGATATTAACAATGTTCAACTATGGTTAAATATAGATGGCAAGACAAGCTAGACAGACTGTCCATCTTGCATGAAACGAGGAGGACGCTGGAAAATGCATTCTTTAGTACAACAACTTGCTGGGAGCACATGAAGGGTAATGGAAGGGGAAGAGTTACAGTTGCATGAGTATATACTAAGTTAATACGTAACCATCTATCTGCGTCAAACACTAGATTCTTCATGTTGTTGCAAGTGTCAATATACTTTTTAATATCCGAATTCGTCATCATTATGGGATTGAACATCTCACGACATCATTAGAATTCTATATTGACTAGAAAATCTAGAGAAGTTTGACCAGGATCTACAAAGTGTAACTTTAATTATTTAAATCATATTTAAACAGATTTAACAATTAACAGAGAGACATTCTCTCTTTTTTCCAGAGTCAAACTCGGGAAAAATATTCTTTTAACAGAAATACATATAATGGCGTTGTATCATACTGAATCTTAAAATTTCTCAAAGATTGTTGTGAATTTTTCTTACTTGTGTTCTCAATCATTTAACTTACACTGATTAATTCAAGTTAAATTTTCAATATTTAACGTTCTAAAAAGACTTGACTTTAAAGTCAACTGTATCAAGAACCTAGTAGATAATAATTCTTAAGGCTTGTTTAATAAACAGGACTGCGTACCCAACTTCACTTTACTACAAGTTTTGGCCACAAGCCCAATGAGATTGACAATAAAATACCGACTTACTTTTGTGGACAAGAGATATAATAATAATTACCGTACGATGGATACAACCTCAGGCTGATCCTGCTGAAGAGAATCTAGCCTGAAGTAAACCCTCTTCGCTGAATAAACGTGATATGGATGTATAATACCTAGCTAGTATATTAGCCAGAAGTGACGAAGTCCGAACGGCGTAATCCTCGAGTACAGTGAAGAGGATCATGAGCTGTAAAAACTGTTACTGTACCCCTTTGAGCTTGCAATCTGTACTTCTTGTATAGTGCCGAATATCCCTGATTCGAGTTCCTAGAATAACTGAGATTGAGCTGGGAATTCGAAGTGGGTGTCAGTTTTACTCAAGTCAGAGTTCCGGTCCAAGACTTAATTGGTATATTGTATGGATCTGTTCTTCTGATGTGAAGCATGCCATTGTGTCCAGAATTGTCGAGGGTCTGAGTAAATTAGAAGGAGGTTGGCTGGAAGAGCATAGCTCATAGATCTAATTAACCAATCGATGTTCGTATCTACAACAGTTCCGAAAGGACAACAAATGGCCTCTGCAACGATTAAACCCCGAGTATGACTACAAGTGTTCCTGGTGACCCAGAAGTCACTATTTTGCGGGTTTGCTTTTTGATAACTGATAAATTTCACCATTAAGCAGTGAATATGCCTTTGGTGATTACGTCTTCATCCCAACTTGAAATTTTTCAAATAAAGAATCAAATTAAAGTTATTCACTAGCTTTACAAGTTATGATTCATCTCGAAACAAACTACTAAATACTGAGAGAGAAATGTCAAGAAGAAGATTTCGGGATTTACATGTTATGATTCATCTCGAAACAAACTACTGAGTAATGAGAGAGAAATGTCAAGAGGTAGATTTCGGGATTTCTTGGAACAAAAGAGAATCTTTTCTTGAGGCTCAAAGTACACTGTGAGGAACAAGGTATATTCTATTTCATGCTTTGATACTCATACTCAGGGTTTCAGTTGGAACTAAATTTGCTGTCTGCAGTCGTCAACTATGGAATTGCTCTTATAATCAGCAAGAGGGTTCTGTCGAACAAGTTTGGTTTATAAGTGACCAGGAAATCCATGATAATCTCCTTGCTCATTCCAGCAACTGCAGCTGCTGTACGTAATCTATCTGATAATCTACAGTCTCTAGTCAGAATGATCGAAAGTGGCTCTGTTTGCGCACCATCTGTTTGTGCACCATCCTCGACAGCGATGGAAGGGATAATATACAGTGTTTCTTCAAGGGTACTAGTACGAACCTTTGTACAATACGTCGCCATCGGGGACTCTCCCTGTCTACCTTATCAACATATAATTCTTAGTTTTCTGTCGAGACTTGGGAATCACAGAAGCCACGTAATATTGAGACATGGATCTCCAGGAAAGCTCCTGCGTTTCTCGGGAAATTCTGATCCTGTCTAATACTAGACTAAAATGAAATGCAGTCGATTACCGAATTTCTGTTAGTATTTTTGTAAGACTGTCTTCCTGGTCTCTTGTGTTCACGAGTCGGGGGCATCATGCTCACCAGTTTGTGAGAGAGAAGGACTTCAGTCTTATGTAGGAGATCTTCCGTTAATGCTCAACTCATGAAACAGCAAAAGACATCTCATGATGATGGTTTTCTGGTAAGTCCTCGACTTCTCTGGATCGGACGTTCCGTCGGCCGACGTCATCCTTAACAAATCCCTTGTTATGCTCCTCCCACCAGAACGCTGGAATGCCCAATTTAGGAGCCAGAAAATCAGAAGATTTGTTCACGAGGGCAATATCACGACCGAGGGCAGAAGAGAAACCTGCATTAGGACCGTGATAACCGTCCAGAAGATGGAGGTAGGCCTCCATGTTATGAGCATGTAGAGGATCTGTGGTGGCTCTCAGATACTCAGATCTCAGACTGTCAAGCTGGAGCTCGGTGCCAACATGGTGGTAAGCACAAGGCAACCAGCTTGAGAGTTCATGCAGAAACTCCAGTCTCTCATTGAAAATCACCCCAGGAACTTTAGGCACCTGATCATGCTTATTAACCACTCTCAGAACCTTCACCCCGAGCTCCTGGATTCTCCTCTTGAAAGCACTGTTGCCAACCCTGGGTCCAGCGAACGAAAACACTGACACCGGCACGGGATAAGGACATGGATCCTCATGATGATGGTTGGAGTCCTCAGGTCTGCCACCATCCCAATGCTTGGAGACACTGGGAGAGAATGTTCGCTTGTTGATACCGGACTCAGCAATATCGTAAGCACAAATCATGCTCAGAGCACTTCCGAGACTGTGTCCTGTCACGGTGATGCTCATTTCCTCATGCTTGTACTTCTCCACCAACTCCCTCACCGCCGCCAGAACTTGTTCTCTGGCGCTCAGCTTATTGTACCGAGAATGTTCATTCGACGATTTGTATACACTGAGGAATCCGCTCTCCACCATCACATCGATCGCGAGGTTCCCACGAGGATCTAGTCCAGATGGGATCAAGAAGTCACGGACATTTTCCAACCACTCGAGCTTGGTCACAGTCCCCCTCCATGCCACGACCACGTCCCGACGGCCTAGTCTGGCGATCTCTCGGGGAGAAGTGCACACAGCAACGAATCCCATGAAGTTGGAGTCCTTGCTCCATGTGTCGTGGTGGCTTTTGGAAATTTTTAGGATTTTGGGCAAGTGGGTGTCAGCGGTGGCGTAAATGTATTCCGTGATTTCGTAACCTCGATTCTCTAGCCCTACCTCTTTCAGAAGTTTCTTCTTGTTGTACTTCGCGCTGCCACAGAACTTCGAGTGGTGATCGCAGTCGAAGGCATCGTACGTCGCCTGAGCAAATTCCCCATACCTAATAACTTCACCCCGCAAGGCTGGATCCATCTTGTCCAGCAAACCCTCCCAATCGTTGGCTCCTTGAATCTCCTTCCACCGATCGCCGACATCGAGGTCCGCATAAGGGTGTGTCATGTCCGTATGAATCCCGTCTGGAGATGGTAGTTTATACATTTTACCCAATTCCTTGACCATGTGAACCTGGTAATCAGCATTCTGTACGCGGAGAGGTGTCTCCTGCTCTTTTGTCGATGTGGAGACGGCGGATGCCGAGCTTGGAGTAGAAGCAGTGGCATGAACCGAAAGTCTAAACGACTGGTTTGAGTCTCCCGCCTTCTTCACTTGCAAAGGTATCAGTTTTTTCGAAAATTTAAGCATCTTGCTCGGGCCTGCCAACTGAGTGTTTCCGCTCCCAAGGCTGACAATATTCCGTCCTGTACCCTGCTTGAATAAGGGCTTTCTCTGCACACTAGGCAGAGGTACTCCACCAGTCGCCTGCGCTATGTGACTTACAACACTAGTTGCCATCTTGACCGATCTAAATCCACTACTAGATCGCAAACAAAATCCCGTGTATATGGAAGGAAAACGGACTCTCACTGTGAAGAAGCTAAACCACCAGAAAAACTGGATGCTAGGAAAGAAATGAAAGATTCAGGGACTAAATTATCGGAAACCCTGAAGATCTCGAGATCTAGCTAGTTAGAAGGGATTTAAAACAATCAGATGGGAGGGAGGACGAGAGACTAGTTAGTGTTTGAAGTGGTGCTCGTCCTCAAGGGCACCACCAGAACTGCTCTAGACTACTACTGTCCTGATCATGAGTCGACACGAGCTCGAGCTTATATAGTGGACATATATTCGGTCTCCTGTGATTCCAGTCACGTCAAAGACCGTTATCTGCCCTTAGGAGTCATGCCAGGGGAAAGCGACGAAAGCGAGCGAATTGTCGCGGCTTGTGTTGGACCCATGTGTCCAGCTCACCCCGGCCGTACTATCCCATGCATTCACATGGCACGCCTGCGCGTGCTCGTTTTCCTCACAACTTTCGGCGTTTGTGTTGGATTGTGATTATCGCGGTTTCCGAGAAGAAACCGACCGAATAAAGAACTGGAAAACTTTCACGGCAAACTGGTCACCAATCGCAGAACGCAAGAAATTGGCGGGAACAACGCAAAACGCAAGTGCAAATTCTAGAATTCGTGCGAATGGGTTTGGAACTCAGGCTCACTTTACACCGCAAAGTCCCCAGTTCCAGCCGGTCCATATTGTGCTTCGTTAGGGGTATTCTAGTGTAATTTTTGTTATGAGTTAACATAGTTAAACGTTGATGCTAAAAACCAGAAAAGAAAGGGATATGTTATACGTTGATTGTAAAAACCAGAAAGGAAGTGAGAATCTTTTATTTTCAAATATATTTTATCATATTATCAAACGGTTAAGAAGAGGGAAAAACAGAAAGAGTGGAATCCTTATGAAACCCGGAGAAGAGAAGACAAATATTTAGATCCAGAAAAATCATTAACGCATAGCTAAGCCTCGGACCTGGTTCGGTTCAAATCGATTTCAAAAAGTTTGAACCTAATAACTTTGAGATCTCATTTTTCTCAAATGGATCGACCAATGGTGATCAAACTTCACAAGAAATTATATTGGACACTTCACTATTATCCTGAAAATATTTTCAAGTCAGAAGCTCAATCCAACTATCAGATATAGATCAAACTTTAGTTTGTGCTAAACTTGAGAGTTTTATAGACCCAAATAGGCTTGATCCAAGACTTGAACAACCTATTCGATCGTTTAAGATGAAATTTTTCAGATATCTTATTGATAAGACGTCATTCAATTCTAGAAATTTTCACTCAAAAATTCGACTCAAAATTCAATAGCATCATTCAACTTCAATTGATCGATTGACAATCCAAAATGATCAAGAATCGGCTAAACTTGATGTCAAAACGACCAGCTCGTCGTCAACTCTCTAACCCAACTCACAGCTCCTAAAAATCCACACAACTCTCTTAAAACTACCAAAAACGTAACAGTGGATGTGAATTGTACTCTCCTTTACTCAATTGATCATAGTGCCCTCAATCCTCTATGAAACCACTCGATCTTCAGCCCATATTGTAGCTCTAGTCGAGAGCTTTCCAATCATCTCCTTTTTCGCTTGAATGGACATTTGAAGCCTCCCGAAATCACAAAAGACGTCATGAGGAATAGCTAGAACACTCTTGGTCCAAAAATAAGCCAATGAGAGCAAAAAGAGCTCTAATTTTGTCTCCTCTTCACTCCTTTTTTTCCACTAGAATTACTTGTAACACCCAATGAAACACTAGACATCAATGTTAGAAAAAACCAATAAATCTTTGAGACATGTTGAAAGATTCTCCGAAGAACGTAAATATGCAAAAGCGCTCAACTAGAATGAGACAATTTAGTCGCCGACTAATACAAAGTCAATATTACAATATAAAAACAATCAACAATGAAAGATACGACAGAAAGAAACGTTGAAGTTATCACTCGGTTGAAATATTCTTCTCCAAAGTTCGTCACTATCCATGCTCCATCGAATATCGATCCAGACGTTGGCTGGACAGTTGAGATATATTCTTCATCACGACAAGATGTACACCGTCAGATCACAAGTCTTTTCATATGTAACAATCGGAAGGATTGTCAGAAGCGATGTCGTGTTGTGTTACGGCTCTTGTGTGGAATTCTCCTAAAACTTAGGATGTGTTTCTTATCGCCAAACGGTGTAACTCGCCGAATGATGTGATGAGTGTCACGATCATGATTATCTATTTAAGTGGTCATACGATAAAGAAGTGCCAAGTCATCAATCTGGATGCGTTCATTTCAGTGGTCCTTGTCGTCATATTTATGTATAAAATGGGAGTCGAGGGTTCATAAGATGTTGTCTCTTAGTGGGTGATTAGTGAGGGTTCTCGATTGGCTGCATGGAGGAGTGAAAAATTACGAGAGTGGTGGTTATAGACGGAGGTCTGATATCAGCTCCAGATCTTTCTTTGTTGAATTCATTTCACATCAAGCTTCATTGCATCCACCGCGATTACTTTGAACAATGATTAGTTTCATATTTTGATGACGAGTTCATGAAGAGAGTGATGGACTTACAACTTCTGGTGATCTTTCTGATTGTTACATACGGGGGACTTGAGATCTGACAGTGTACATTTTGTTGTGATGAAGAATGGATCTCAACTATCCAGCCAACGTTCTTCAACATCTGGGTCGATATTTGGTGTCACTGCAAACCAAAGATCAATCATGCGGCATGGATCGTGAGGAACTTTGGGAAAGAGTATTTCAACCGAGTGATAGCTTCACCGTTTTCTTTTGTCGTACCGTTCTTTGTAGATCATTTTCAGGTTGTAATATTGACTATGTAATAGACTCAATTGTCTCATTCTAGTTCAACGCTTCTGTGTATTTACGTTCCGCAAAGAATCCTCCAACATGTATCAGAGATTTTATGGTTTCTTCCAATCTTATTGGTGTTTAGTGTCTCCTTGGGAGTTATAAGTTGTTCTAGTGGAAAAAGTTGAGTGAAACAACTAGAAAAAGTTGATTGAGACAAACTAGAAACTCTTTTTGCTCTCATTGGTCTACTTTTGGACCAATGGTGTTCAAGCTGATCCTCGTGAAGTTTTTTGTGGTTTCATGATGCTTTGGAGGTCCATTCGCGCAAAGAATGATATGGTTTGAAAGTTCTCGATCGAGGCTACAATCTACGTTGAAGAATCTAGTGATTTCATGGAGGATTGAGTGCGTTATGATCGATTGAGTGGAAGGGGGTGGAATTCGTACTCACTGTTACGTTTTAGGTTGTTTCGAGAGACTCGTGAGGAGTTTTGAGAAGTTGTAAGTTGGGTTGGAGAGCTGATTATTTTGATATAAGTTTTTGCCGATTCCTTATCGTTTTGGATTGTCAATCAATCGATTGAAGTTGAAGATGCAGACGTGATGAGACGAGTATTGTGAACTATGATAATCATGAGAAATTTGCTATTGCTCGAGTTTTGGATCAAATTTCTGAGTAAAACTTTTCAAGATTGATGGATGTCTTATCTGTAAGATATCAGTAACATATCTGGAAAGTTTCATCTCGAATGATCGAAGAGGTTGTCCAAGATCTTGGATCAAATGTACATGGGTCTGTAAAACTATTTAAAACTATCTAGTTAGCACAGATTACGGTTTGATCCATATCAAGAGTTAGGTTGAGTTTCGACTTGAAAATTATTCAGGGTATGAATTGAAGGGTCCAATACATTTTTTTGTGGAGTTTGATCATCATTGGTCCACTGATTTGAAAGAACTGAGATCTCAAAGTTCGGAGATGCTTCTGTTATTAACAGATTCGAGTTTTCCGTCATATCTATTGTCATCTTTTGGCTCTTTGAGCAATTGGGGAGGAGTTTGCTGCTGAAACTGCCATGCATACAAGTTGACATTGTGAAGGTGTGGGGTTGATTTTAACTCTATGTGGCAAAAGAGCAAAGATTCACGATGAACCAAATGTCGTTGTTCGGATTCTCAGAGCTATCAGGTACCGTCATCATTGGTGCTATGATGTGAATCGAGTATTTCCTTGAAGCATGTATGCTTTACCTTGCTGGAATGCTTAGGAGACAAAGAAGTGCAAAAAATTATATTAGGACTCTATCAAGTTTATATTGAGCAGTCCTATAACATCTTTCTGTTGTACTAGATAAAGTTGTGACGATTGGATTGATGAGTAGCCAGCGTCGTTAAGAAGTTATTAAGTCATGCTTCCAGTGATATAGAGTTACTTCAGTTAAATAGTACAGATCCGAGTTTTTCAGATAGAGCACAAAAAGATCTGTTTGTAACACCATTTTCTACAACTTATACATAGCCTTTGGATCGTAGCAAACTTAACCTTGAATCAAGAGAGTACAAGGTCACTTGTGCTAGAAGAATAATTATAGAAACATCTAGATTGAAAGATCGAGATCTAGAGCCAACCTTATCAACCCACATATCTCTGCACAGCCATATACCCAGTGTATTCCTAGAAAGAAAAACATGTTATACGACAGCGGTAAGTCCATCACTTTTCTCATGAATTCATCACCAAAATACAAAACTAACCATTGTCAAAAGTGATCGCGGTGGATGCAATGAAGCTTGATGTGAAATGGATTCGAGAAAGGAAGATCTGAAGTTGGTATCAGACCTCCATCGATGACCACCACTCTCGTAGTTCTTCACTCTTTCATGCAGACTCTTCGAGAAACCCTCACGAATCATCCGCTAAGAGAGGATGTTTGACGAACCCTCGACCTACCATTTCATACTAAAATTCAGTGACGAAGACCACTGAAATGAATATGAACAGATTATTGATTTGACGTGTTTCACTATCGTGTGATTACTTAAACAGATAATCATGATCATTGAACACCCATCACACCGTTCGGTGAGTTACGTGACAAGGTTCACGAAACATAGAAAAGAAACACATCCTAAGTTCTACTAGAATTTCACACAAGAGTCGTACCACAACAGGACAACGGTTTGAACTTCAAAGAGTTCATGCATGACGACTCGTCGATGTTTACGTATGATGATATTTTGGCTATGGCAGTCAATTTTAGTCTGCTTACCACATCAGAGTATTGGATCACGTAGTCTTCTACAGTTTACAACAAGCTTCTACGACCAGTGAAGCTCTATGAGAAGTTGGTTGCAGTGTCAACGCTGGAGTCGCGGATGAATACTAACTTCTAAAATGCTGATGGATCACGGATGGTGATGAATCACGAATATTACACTATTGGTTTCTAATCCAAAGATGGTAAGTCGATGAGACATTTTGACGACGGGGCTTCTCGAAGATTCGTCTTATCTCTTGTGTCATCCATGCAATCTATGGACGTCGATTGTACTTTAACGTGTTGTCTTGTCTAGGCATTTTATTCTTTGTTTGCAACCCATGTATTCCATAGATGTCCAACCTTCTATGACTAGTAATATTTTGTCTTATCTTGACGTATACCTCCTTTTTCCAGTATTATTGTTCCGGCGGCCACATACAAGATTATGTTGTCGGTAGACAAACTTGCTAATGTGTACCAAAAGTCACAAAAAGTTATCGCCAAACTCATCAATGACTATTTCAGATCAGGTGATTGGATAATGGATTTGTGCTATGGGTCCGGTATGACACTCGTCTGCATTCTACAATCAAGTCGCCACTACGTTGCAGTGGAGATTGACAACAGACAGTCATGTACATAACGGTACGTGTTCACTAGCTCAAGAATCTTCCAGATGCAGACGCTGAGACACAAAAAGATCGGAAGCATAGCGTCGACACGGCAATTGATTAAGTTTCCAACAATCACGAGCGCATCAAAGCTCGATAGTGACTCACTTGAGCTTTGATGCGCCCGTGATTGTTTTTGAGTTCCTTGTTGCGAGCCTCAGAGTGTCATCTGACGCTGGTGGAGACACATCTGCTTCACACCAAGAAGATGTAGAAGATGCATAGATGCTTCAAGTAGCTGATGCTACAGTTTTTTCTCCACAACTTGTATCGGATTCGATAGCGTAGACAATGACGGTTAATGAAATAAGAAATACTGCGTTCTGTTGAGTGATGAGTATGATGTACTTTTCATTCGTGACTTTGTATGCTGTTATACTCTTAAATTGTGATCACGACAAGTATCATTTTCTCACAACCTGTTTTAATAAATGTTATGAATTGTGTAAAACATTTAATTTGGATGAGTATTAAGTTTCCGCCTAGTGTGCGGAATAGCGTATTCAAAAGTCATTAATATTTTGAGGTCTGTGAATTTTGAACTCTTCGGTTACAAGGTCACAACCTCGAGACCCAGTGAGCGAGTCTTGGATGTTGTGAGCGACTATTACCAACAGAAACACCTCTACTGCGATTACAGATCATTCAGACAAATGCTCAAATATCATAGATAGATTACTGCAACAACAACTGCTGGAATGAGTGAGGTTTTATTAACATGCAACCAACTGTTTAGAGTGTTCATGATATATACAGATGCAATTTGCACAGTGCATTCAAAATAGTTATATCTCTTAGCACTTCTTGAATATATATGCATTCGGTTATACTAACGTCGGCTGGTTAGATCCTTGAGCTATGTGATTCCCGCACCGCATGCTGCATATAAAAAAAACATGTCTTACCAATCTTTTCTGGATCGGAATAGTGAATCCACTAAAACTTCCTCTCACTTCTCATCGTAGTACATCCTCCAATAGAGAAGAGCTGTCATGCACAACGAGGTAAATATCACCAAAAGAAGCTCGGAAGGAATAGACCTTATTGTGTATAATACAGAGAGAGTAGAAAGGGGTTGGATCTCGTCACCTATATTTCAGACATTTACTTGATCGCCCATAATACTTTTGTAAGACTTGACCTCGTCCCTCTTCACTTTGCAATACTTCACTCCATCCTTGACCGGCAATAGCAGGTTGACCAAATCAAAATGTCACGTCATCTGAATATGAGAAGTGTTTGTAAGCAGCCAGTTTAAAATATATTTACAACATATTATCAACTTATGTGATCTCTCTATTTGTTCTGTGCAATGTCTTCACATGACGGTGAACATTAAACCTGCTGTTGCCAGTCAAGGTGGAGTCAAGTAATGTAAAGTTAACAAAGGAGTAAAGTCTGACAAATGTAATAGGTGTGCGATCAAGTAAATATTTTTTAACCAAATATAGACTAACTACACTATAGTAGATATCATGAACATCCTAACTGCACAACTTGTGCAGTTAGGATGTTCATTGTTAATTTAATTTAACTAAAACTTGCAAATACTTTAACAAGTCTCACTTATTCTGGGAGGAGGTAAATATGTAAAGGTTTAATTTATTACCTAACCCTTTCATCAAGAAGAGTTTGATAATAAACTAATCCGTTGATTAAGTATATTTCTTTTGTCAGCAGATGGTCTCACTTGTAGTCTTTGAAGAACATAAGTCTAGGTCTCTCTTATGGGTTATATCAAACCCATAAGAGAAGGCCTACAAGACCCCTCTTCTCTTACCTCCAGATCCAGCTAATATTTAACATTTAGAGATAACTTTGATTTTTCTTGTCAATTTAGTATAGATTTTTTGTTTAACACTTTTAATTTATTTTTTCTGATAACAGCAAACGGGCAAAAGTTCCCTACAAGTTCTTTAAAAATGAAGCACCTGTGCATATTCACCTCCTCTATCTATCAATGGAGGAGGCAAATATGCAAGGGTTTAATTTACTAACACTTTTGTTGAGAAAGAATAGGTAATAAATTGATACCTCAATAAATTATTTGCTTTTTGGCTAACTTCCCGCATATGTACTTCGTGAAGTGCATCTGTCTATGCTTCTATTATGGGTTAAGTCTTGATCACCCCGCAAGTCTAGCTGCATTTAACATTTACAAAAGAGTTTGATTTCTTCATCAGCTTAGTACAGAATTTCTCGCATAACATTTATGTCTTTTCTGATAACAAGAAACGGATAAAAGTTCCCCAGAAGTTCTTGTTGCATGCATATTTGGACACTAGACTAAATTCTGAAGTACAAATGCAAGTTCAATGTGCTTCAACTTCAGCTCACATTCCTCTTCAGTTCAGTCTAGGATTTCGTCACTTCTGGCTGACTTCTCTATTAGAGAGTGTCAATGTTAGAACCTTTTTGAATGATTCTGTACCCGTGGGAAGGAGTTACGATTTCAGTCGGACCTTGGCGAGTGTTTTCTGGGACACCTCTAGAGATACACATACAAAAATATTACAGACGCTTTCTTATTGAGTCCTCAATCATTTCGTCCTCAATCATTTCGTCCGTTTGGTTTTTGTAGAAATCTACTCTGTCAGAGTAATGATATCAGTATACAGGTGAAAAATAATCAATGAAAATGAATGTGATTCCAGTTAAGAAGGGAGGCCCAAAATGAACCACAGTTCAATAAAAAGCTGACCGTTGGAAAGTTCCCGTCTTTTTCCTTCCACTCGTCTGAGAATATTTCCCCTTAACATTGAAATCCCTATTGTTCTTATATATGTTCCTGTGCTTTTTGGACGGAAATGTAAAAAAGCTGAAATGTCATTCAGTTTTTCGCTTTGACATCTCCTATTATGTTACTATACACTTTGAACAAGAACTAACACCATTTAACTCGTTTTAGTGGATACCAATAGTTTGTTGGCTACCCCATCCGCCTGTAACCCGGGCGCCGTGGGGTCGAGTCCCCCTGGCGGGGGGACTCATGCTGTGCAAGGGCAGCAACATACGGCTGCAGAAAGCCCCACAGCGAAAAGAAACCTAAAAACAAAGTAAAATAAAAAAGAACTATACACTTGAACGAGAACTAACCATTTAACACGTTTTAGTGGACAGCAACTCCACTTGAAAACACAATCACGTTTTTCTGTTTCAAGACTACAGTAGAGACAAACCAGTACTGTCACTGACAGGTGATTCATGTCAGCATCAAAATATTTGTTCTGTCGAGCACTCGTTCAAAAATAACTCGGTATATTCGGTTTGACCTCGTTAAGCATATGGACAACAATTACAAAGTGACAATAAGCTTCACGTTGGTTCTTCGACTGCAAGATGTTCCTCCTGACAGCTTTTAAGAAGCATCCATCTCTGGGAGTCAGCTCTCGTCTCACTCGAGCTCCCGATAGAGACAAGTTTGTCGCACTCCGTTTTTTTTTTTTTTTTTTTTTTTTGGATTTGTTTTTAGGCCTCTTTTCGCTGTGGGGCTTTCTGCAGCCGTTTGCTGCTGCCCTTGCACAGCATGAGTCCCCCCGCCAGGCGGACTCGACCCCACGCCGCCCGGGCTACAGGCGGATGGGGTAGCCAACAAGCTATTGCTTGTTGGCTTTTGTCGCACTCCGTTACCAACCCGCCTGTAAAAGTGGATAATAAACCTAATCCGGCGATAAGCGAATGGTAATAGATCTGATAAGCTCCTGCCCGACGTGTTTACCATCAACCTGGTTCTAAAGACAGCGGCTAGAGTGCAAGCACCGTAAACTCCCAGTGCGGGTATAAAGACAGGAAAAGGAATATAAAAAAGAGAAGAATTTTTTTCTCCCCTTGTATTTTAGAGTAAAAAGAATATCCTATTTTATTTTTTAAAACTACAAAACCTTCTTCCGAATATCTCGCATTTCGATACTCAACAGTTTATTTGAAGTGAATTGCAGATGATAAGCTCTTAGAGAGTTTTGATTTTAATCAGTACTTAATTAGTACTTAGATTCAATTCTCGCAAGAAAGTTTTATCAGCAAAAGTATTTAAGGTTGAATGGTTAAGTTTCCTCACTCATAGAAAATCAACTCACAAAGTGAAGTCCTGTTGGTTACCAGGACTATTTCTAGGGGTTTAAGAGAGCGATCGCATCTAAAAATAAAATATATTTTCCAAAAATAACTCGAGATATATTTTCTCTAAAACCAGAACATTCACCAATAAGTTATCACTGTTCGCTGTCAAATTGAATAACAAATATAATCTGACGATAAACCATGGAAGTAAAGCTAATCCGATGATAAGCATTTTCCGGACGTGTTTTTATCAACCCTAGTTATAAAATCAAGTAACATACTAGTTTTTTACTTCATCTGTCTCCTCCCATAACATCGAACCTTCTTCGGTACCTTCATCTTAGAAATTACTCCCTCAGTCCTCAACCGCTAAGGACCCAGTTTCGACCATGTAGGATACCCGACGCGATAACCATGACGATACCCGACCATTGTGTGCATGACTATGGACGGTACTTTCATGAGTTGTCAAACATATGATTCTCAAACTGCGAAGGGATCATCGCACGATGGCTTGAACAGCGATGTGTTTGAGTGCGTATCTCTGATGGGTTCATGGATTCACTCGAGTTTAGTGTGTCCTCTCTCATTGCTCTTTCATAGCGTGTTCGGACAGTGGAGTCCTAAAACTTCTATATGTTGTCATTGTACAATCGCTTAATATGAATAAAGTTTTTAGGGCTCGCAATCCACTATGCGGTTATGTCCAATCGTGTAAATATTTTTGTTCCTTGGTGGCTGATATGTCCTTTAGCAGTTAGACTTCTTAGTATGCTAGCCTTGAATGGTCTGAATACATTGTCGTGTTGTGACACAGCTCACATGTGAATTTAGCGTAGAACTTGTATTAATTTAACTTTTTGTGTTCTGTGAATTTTTTCATGTAACTTGTCTTTTCGTGTTAAGTGCCAGATCGCACGATAATAAGACGTGCGAACTGAGTGATTCGTGAGCATTCATGAGTGAATGGATCATATCGTCAGATTTGGGGTATAAGATAGGAGGTTGACAGTTCGTGGGGATACTTTTTCTTGCTTGGTATTTCATGAATGTTTTTTGGTGTTGTACATGGAGAGTGAAGAGATACGAGAGTTGCACCCATGGATGGAGGATTGATAATCTTCTATTCTTGAATTCATTCCATATCAAGCTTCACTACATCCATTACGATCTCTTTCGACAATGGTCTGTTACCTACTTTCGAGAAGAGTTCATGAAGAAAATGGTGGACTTGCCTACTCTGGTGATCCTACTGATCGTCACATATGGAAAGAATTGGGATATGAATGTGTACATCTTACTTTGATGGATAAATGGACCTAAACTTTCTAGCCAATGTTACTTTTAACTTCTAGGTTGATATTCAATATTACTATTGGTAGAAGATCAATTATCGTGTGTGATTTACGAGGAATTTTGGTGAGGATTACTGCTATCAAGTGATGGCTGCCTCATTTCATTCTGTCGTACTTTTCATCGTAGATTGATTCAAGATCATAATCTTGACTTTCTACTGAATCTCGTATATTTTTGTGTCCTTATTATTTCTATCGTCCGGCGAGGGTGATTATCTTGTGTTAGTCTGCGGTCCGAAGTGTTTTGGTTCAAGCCCATGAGGGTGTGAGAGTGTTTTAGGATAACAACTCAATCCATAGTAACAAGTAGGAGGTAAGGTGATCTCTAATCTTCTCTCTCATTGGTCTATTTTTTTATCAATCATGTTCAACCAAGTTCTATGGATGATTTTGAGGTTTTGGAGACATTCCAGAGGTCATTCATAGAGTGTAAAGTCTCATTCGAAAGCTCTCGAGCTAGGCTAAAATTAGAAGGGGAGGATCCATCAATTTGGAATTCTGATCGTTCAAAGTCATGAGATCAAACTGATATCTCGAGTCGCGTTTTCAAATACCTTGAGAGTTTGAGAGATGATCTTTCAGTTTTGTCAAAGGGATTGGATAGTTGACGCTGTGTTGGTTGCATCGATGTAAATTAATCATACGTTTGGGTTGGATTTGATCTTGAAATGATCGATAGAAGTTGTCTGTAACAATTGACAAAAGTAAAAACGTTTTGCTTGGATTCAAAGATTGTGTTGTTTCATGAGCATGGGGTCGAATCTCAGAGTGAAAATCTCCAAGATTGAAGTGTGCTTTATCATATTACTACTTGTGAAATTTCAACTCTTTTGGTTAATAGAAGGTGTTGAGTCATGGATTTTAGCCACTGATGTATGCAAAGCTCATAAGTTAATTGTTGTAGCTACACAACATACATCCCCTCCAGATTGTAGCCCCGCTCGAGAGCTTTCCAACGAGATCTCATACTCTACGAATGACCTCGAGAAGATCTCCGAAATCTCAAAACCGTCCTCGGAACTTGAATAGACTTGATTGGTGGAAAAAATAGACCAATAAGAAAGAAGATTGGAGATCACCTTATCTCCTACTTGGCAAAAAAGATCGACTTGTAACCCTAAACACTCTCAACACCTTCAAGCTTGAGCCGAAATACTTTGGATCCCAACCTTGACATAGGATCATCACCCTCGCCGAACAATAGAGATAACAATGACACGAAATACATGAAATTCAATACAAACTCAAGATAATGACCTTGAATCGATCTACGATGAAAGATACCATGAAGAGTATACTCCTCACCAAAGTTCATCGTGATCCACGCACGATGATTGATCTTGCTTCGATAACAACATTGGCATTGATCTAGACGTTGAAAGAGATGTTGGTCAAAAAGTTCAAGTCCATTCATTGTCAAAGTAAGATGTACACAATCAGATCTCAATTCTCTCCGTATATGACGACCGGCAAAATCACCAGAGCAGACAAGTCCATCACCTTCCTCAAAATAGACAATGAATCACTACCGAAAGTGATCTCGATGGATGTAGTGAAGCTTGATATGGAACAGATTCGTGAATGAAAGATCTAGAAATCGGATCAACCCTTCGTCCATGAGTACAACTCTTGCTGCTCCTTATCTTCCATGTAGAATACTAGGAAACACTCAAGAAACACCACGCAAGAAAGAATGCCCCCACGAACCCAGATAATGAAGAAATCTAAATTTCAGAAAATAATAAAATTTAGGAATTTTTTCATTTTTGAACTCCAAATATATGTAAAATCTAAGTATTTATAAAATAACTTCAAGTGAAGTCAGACAACGAATATACCAAAATTTAAGTAGTTTTGAACAAAACCTCTACTTTGTCAATTTTACTATATTCATCTAAATTTAGAAGAAAGATAATTCAACACTCATCATGAGTTTGTCTAACTTGAAGATGAGCTTTTTGCGAAAATGATCTTAAAATATAATTTTGAAACGTCAAACATTTCATTTAATTTTTGAAGCTCTAGAAAATAATAAAGATGAACCAATAATTGAACTAGGGAAGAACATGACGTTGAAGACTAAACACAAAGTATTCTCGTGATGTTTTTCTTCAAGTCTAGTATTTATTAAGAGCAAATTCATTCTTTTTGGATGATCATCCATGCAATCAATGGATGCTCTAACTCAACTACTCCGTACTGCAATCTACATTTATTTTCTCTTATCTCAATATATGAAAGCCACGAGTTCAGTAAAACGCAATTAAGATATATAGTGGATGATATTATTACTTATTACTAATAACCTTATCTTGACAAAAAAATGTGTATTCTCTGTTAACTACAAGACTAATTATTTTCTCTTAAAAAATTGACGAGTCAATAAATAGAAAGCAGATGTACACGCTTGAGTTGAAAAAAATCATCCGCAACTAAGAACAAAATTTAAATATTCATAATTCTCATTTGGTTGGATAACCATACATCCAAAGGATTATGTTTCTCACCTCTACTAATCTCACTATCTTCGCTATTATTCGTCTACAACTCTGTTGTCCTCGTCATCACCCATCACAACATCATTTTGTTCTCTAGCTTTTGTTTCCACTGCTTGATCTTGACCTAATCTAAAGAGATGTTGCCTGATTTGTGATATGGTTGCCTTGCGCAATCTATTGCTTGTTGTTAAGACAAAACTGAATGATACAACTGTTATCTTGAATAAATTCAATTCTGGTTGAATAATACTGCTCTATCTCTACCGTTCACTTTTTGTAATTCTGGCAAGAACTTACAGATATAGAGATCAGTGAAGACAGTAGTGAATTACTGAACTTGAACGCGTGTAAGTTCTTCTTCTTTGTTTCTCGTAATGATCTTCAATACTTGACAAATCCTAAATGTTAAATTGTCTGGAGCCAACACTGCAAGGAAATATCCATCAACTATTTTCAGATAAGTCTTCAAGTCTTGACTGATTTTCTTCTTCATCTGCACTTTGTCGTGTTTATTTGGTGCTTGTTCACAAGTATAGGTTTGGATAGTCTACAAAGGATCAAATTATAGTTAAACTTTATAGTGAAAATAATGCATGGTGCTCCAATCTGGTTTACATTTGAACGAAGACCACCACCACACTCTATAAACAAGGAGTGTGGTGGTGGTCCTCCAAGTCAAGGGAGGTCACCTTAAAGACTATCGCGACCAACAAGTAATATTTTTCTATTCCTTATTTTGTAGTTAATAATATAATTAATCATCATAATTAAGCACTTCCAGGACTGATGATCTCCAAAGACATGATTTCACAATTCCTCATTGCTTGTAATCGTTGTCGATGCACGAATATGTTGTCTGTCATCACGTTCTGAAGGCAGATATAATATCAACTATTTCTTCTTGCTCGTAAACCAATGATTCCACCAATCCTTCTCCTCCTCCAAAAAATAAGCATAACAAATTGACATTATATCCTTCTTGGTCGCTTGGACGTGACATGCGAGATCACTCTCCGTCGTTGATATGTAAAAGAATTTACAAATGTTTTTTTTCTATCTCGTAATCTTTGAATAAGATTTAACAGGAACCGGCGGTGATGCACACATGTCACGCTCACTAGAAAAATATATGAGTTGTTTAATTCCTTCAACTGGTTTTCACTCTTGATCTGTTAAGAATTGCTTGCACCAAACACGACAATCAAGAGGTGTCATAGCTTTGAACTTGCACTGCTGACATAAAGTAATATCACGAAGCAAATGATACAATTTGGGTTCATCCTCAATGAACTTCTTGAAGTCCTATGTTTTGATCAGTACAGCCATTTCAGATTTAAGATCATAACTATTTTCTAAACTTCGATCAACTTAGTCATGTAAAAGCATTGTGGCGTGATAATGCTTTGGAGTTTGACTAAATATGTAATCAATGAAGTTGATGGTATGTCCAACAATGAGGAAACCCAATTTGATCTTCTTGGAAACATCCCTGTGTACTAGCGTTGCCAGGTAGACAAAAAGAATGTTGCTTTTATTTTCTCGAACAGTATTATCAAGTTATAAATACAAGACCAGTGGTAAATCGCCTTCCCAATCAAGCAAAATGCAATGAAAAAATGTAATTGTCAAGTTTGAATCAGATCTGAGACTATTGTATGTTAAGAACGCTCGGATCTTCAAGTTCCGTGGAAGATTAATGCTCCAACCAAATGAACCTCAACCAAAGCTGTAGCCCATTGACTTTGGTGCTTTGGGAAGTGAGGTTGTGCAGTCTTCTTTTGATCTATTCTGTCAGTGGAAACACACGCGTAGTCCTTCGAACAATTGAGAGCTTTTTATCTTTTACGACCTGAAGACAAAAAATATTCTGCTTGTTTTTTATGCAATTTGAGTTCCGTCACAGCTTGATCTACAAGAACACAAAAGACATATTAGAAGCTATGAGACATGCAAGGTTTGTTGGTGTCAGTAGAACAGTAATTATTGAAATGTCTTATGTATGTGTAGGTTGAGTTGGGGATCAGTCTGAAATGAGTGAGAAGGAGTGGAGAGTGGGCGAGTGGGAGGAAGTTAATGAGTGAGGTGGCAGAAAAATTGGAGGGGGGAGGGATGGGAGTGGGTTTCATGAGTGGGGAGGGAGCTTAATGAGTGTACGTGATGAGAGGTGGGGTTGGAGGTGACAGCGAAATGTGGGGTTGGAGATAAGAGGAAGAATTAAGGGGGGAGGGGGAAGGAGAGGGAAGAGTATAAAGCTTGCTAGAGGAAGTATGTGGTTACTTCTTCTCTTTAACTATCTTATCTTGTAATTACTTGTTAACGTTCTTTTATGAACATGACTTCCATACGATGAGTTGGTTAGATCAGAATCTGCAATGCAAGAGGTCTCGAGTTCAAAACTTGAATCTACTGTTTGGTACCACAAACCATTTAAACCGCAGTTTGAGTTGTTTAAACTGCGGTTCGAACAATTTGAACCTGAACTGAATCATTGGTACCACAAACCATTTAAACCGCAGTTTGAGTTGTTTAAACTGCGGTTCGAACAATTTGAACCTGAACTGAATCATTTAGACTAAAGGTTGAACCAAATCAATTTTGAGCCGAACCATTTAAGCTTAAACTGTTTATAAACCAAACCATATATTTTTTTAGGAACTTGAACTAAACCGAACCACAGTTGCTGGAACCAAAACCGCTTTGAACTGTGGTTTTGCGGTTCAGCTCAAATCGAACTGGGACCTAGGTATGTACCTATCCCTGTAATTCCACTGTAAGTGTAATTAATTCTTAATTTAACAAAATAGTAAATTATAATTAAATTAAAAAATTAAAAAGTAAATCCAGTATTGCAAATACATAACTCTAAAAGATGAGCAGAATTCTAGATCACATAATCGCCATGTAAGAACGATGAAGTTTCACACCAAAATGAGACTTACTTATCGATAAAGAAAAGACAACTTACACCAAGTTCCACTATTAGATAAACAGTTTAGATGAAATCCCTCTTTGATGGGAGGGGAAATGGGCTCCGGACTTTATACTTGGAATAACTCATGTGTAAGTTCACATTTCTCTACAAATGGGTTTGATGCACCTGTCATCCTTTTAACTTTCCTACTTAACATTGTCTATAGAAAGTGAAGGCAAGTTGAAACGCGAATGAGAATATTTTTGCTTGACCTCAGTCGCCCGGAGTTTTAGTTACTCTGATTATTGCAATACATTAGCATAACTATACGTCAATTGGCAGAGCAATTAATATGAATAAAGTTAGCGTCTTGTCTTTTAGGGTGGATAATATGCATGTAACATGCAGCTTATGAAGAACTCTTGTTCGCTTCTGGTTATGAGAAAATACATTAGTGTTAATTAGAAAATATTTATTAAGTTAAATTAAATATCTATAAATATTAAATGTTAGAAGAGCCAAGAGACTCAAAAAGATCTTGAAATAATCCATAACAGAAGAAGAGGAAGATGTGTTTTTTGCCTTACAAGTCCAAAAAGGTACAAGCAATTAATTAGGCTTCTACGAGATATTTAATTTATTAATTATCTCTTCCCAACGGAAGAGTTAGGTAATAAATTAAACCCTTGCATATTTACTTCCTCCATCTTTTAGTGAATATGTAAGGAAGATGCCTTGCATATGTCTTTTTTGCATATTCACTTTGGGTATGTTGTGGGTCCGCATTTTGATCAAAAAGAAAACAAGGAGTTACACTAGTATTGAAATTGCGAGGATATGCATTAGCGATCTTCCCAGTTTTGGATTTATCCCTTTCTCTTTTCTTTCCGGTCTTTCACAGATACTCCATCATGCGTTCCGACTATTTCTTTGCTCTTCCGGTTTTCATAACGTCTCCATCTATCTGTTTATTTTCTGGTCTTCACAACTACTTCATTCGTGTGTTCCTGCTACCTCCTTTCTCTTCCGGTTTTCATAACGCCTCTATCTGTCCTTTTTGCTACATGATAAACAAAGAGCTCCATCTGCAATGGAATTGCTGGACTATGCAATAGCGATTTTATCCCTATCTATCTCTTTTCTTTTTCTTTTTCAGTTTTCACAACGACTTCATAAATTATTTTTCATTTTCTATTTTCACCATGATTCTATCTGTTCGTTCTGCTACACGACAAAATATTCCACCTCTTCTTTCTTGTTTTCAGAATCGACGTGTAGCTATGCTAACGTATAGAAAAAAGTCCTTCTTCTTTTATTGTACACGGAAATAACTACATAGCATTATTTCCAACTTCACCGGAGAATCAAGATTCATGTAGACTCACACTACATCAGTTAATACAGGACCATCATGATTGTACGTCTATCCGAATCAGCCCTGTGTGGTTAAGTCTATGATACCGGTAGCCTCCATAGTTTTCCGTACCTAAGAAATCTTTCAGTCTGCCGAATGATTTTCATGTACGTCTAAGGCGTACGTTTAACTTCTACCACCAGCTCGCATGGAAAAGGAAATCCACTTTAACAAATTGAGTGAAAAAGTAAATGTGATTTAGCTCTTCCAAACCTTTAGCTCATAATATCAAGTGTGTTCGAGATGTTATACTCATAGCTCCAAAAGTGACACTTCTAAAAAAAGACTAGAGAATGAGGTACCAGATGTCATTTTCTCCACTTTGAAAAGAAGAAGTAAAGAAGCGTGACGCAATGAATAGCAAATGGAAAAGGAGATGTGAGTTTCTGAAAAAAACATTTGTATTTAATTTGTATTTATTTTGATTTTAACAAGATTTTTATTTGATCAAACTGACATTTCAAATATCTTCTGGAAGATCCATCAAGAAAGGATTGAGGTTTGAGATAACTGATGAATAAATCATCATTCAGATTCTCAAACATTTGTCAATGTGGATCAACTGTAAAGCAAAAGCAAAGAACGTAGGATCTAGTGAATTACCAAAGAATTTAAAATGATCTAAATATTAAAATTGAGACGGATGTTTCACTTATTGCTTTACCATGAGCTTAATTAATCCATTTTTGATACTTGTAATTGTTCGTTTCATTGCACTTTTGGTACTGCAAATTGCAGAAATGTACTTGATCGCATCTCTAATAGATTTGTTGGACTTGATCATAATTTTCTTCTCATTGCAGTAGTTTATCGCACCACCACTAGCAATAACATGTGAAAATATCATGTCATCAAAATGCTAGACGTGCAGTCCGCACGTCTTGCCTTGCTAGAGGTATAAGTCCGAGATAATCATTCTCAAAATAGTCATTTTCAGAAGACATTAATTTATGTTCTAACTCTTTCCGCCGGAAGATTTAGAACATAAATTACACCTCATGGACACTTCTAAGTGTACTTGAGGTGAATATTCTCACTATCAATCAGTTGATACGAATATGTTTAGCCAGTCCATTACCGTGCTTTATGACTCATGAGTGTATGGTCTAACGGTTATTGACTACCATAAGGGGTGTCAAACTAATTTCAAAACAGTAATTTTAACCAGCAAAATGACCATTATGTTAGTTTTGGATAGTGGCTCGACTTTTATAAGTCTCTAGAATTTAAAGTAATCAATAAATGTTGATCGATATACACTCTAAATACTGTAGAGGAATTTAATTGCAGTGGTATTGCTCATTTCAATTCTCTTTCGCCCCTCAACAAAATGGAGTTGTTCAATATCCTTCTCCACGGTCTTGTACAGTGAAGGAAGCGGGGGAGAAATATTATTTGGGTTGAATCATTTGCTGTCAGCTTGATACATTAAGAGATAATGGCGTGAACATCATTAAGTCGAATTGTAAATTTAAATCATCATCCGCGACAGCTTTTGTACATTAATGCAAGTCAAAGAAAAAATTAAGTCTAAATTTAAATGTTTAAATTTGAATTACTATATTTAAAATAATAAATTTAAACATTTTTTAGCTGACCGAAACACATGGATCTTGGAAACAAAAAAACTCATAATCGCAGTGAGTTAAATCGTTATCTATCTTACTATAATTGAACTCTTATTGACGAGTAAAAATAAATTTAATTTTAAAACATTAATTTATAACTACCTTTCTTACAAAAAAATTTAACTCATAAATTACACCTCTTGTACACTTCTAAGAATGCATGGGTGAATATTAGAGGATGTCAAAGTTTAGAAAAAAGATTCTTCAACGGCTGAAAGATAACTGGACGTAAAATTGTCACGGGTAAGTTTGTATATAACCGCGGCTCATTCTAGATCGCGCCCGAGATTCAACATCAAGATTTTATCATTGATTATTTTTCCATTTCTACACTCAAGATAAGTACTCAGAGTAGCAGAGAATCCACTGCAAAAAAATTCAGAAAAAACCAGTGAATAGCCGTTAAGATAGCTGAATAGCTACAGGTACCTCTTGAGGTACCCGCAGGAAACACTGACCGCAGTCTTGCCGAATCCGTAACTCACGTCTGAGACTCTCAAATATTTCAGAGATTCTTTAACTTTCACACCCCCTAATATCTTTTCTCAACAAGGAGTACCCGCTTTGCAAAGCGGATTTCTCCAGTCGAAGCTATGTGGCGTTTCCGGCTTTCAACAAAACCGGCTAGTTTGACACCTCTAGTACATCTACTGCTCTTGAATGGAGACAACCATGAATCTAGAAACTACAGTAGTGCTTTGTACTTAGGGCTTGTCAACTCAATGTAGAGACAACCACGAATCTTGAGACTACAGTAGTGCTTTGTATTTTTGGTTAGTCAACTCAATGTTAGAGAGATAAAATTAGCTGCCAGACGACTGACTGGACGTTTACATCATATCGACGAATAATAATGAGTACAGTGAGTAGTGTATAGTTCGGTTTAAGGATGGGAAAATGAGTACTTTTAGCTTTTCTTACACTTCATCAAAAGAATTACTGCGAGATGGTTTTGAACATCCAGAACAAGAGATATGTAATTTTCTATTATATAAATCCAGCTCGAGAGATAGAAATTAGTTTCAAAAAGAATATACAACACAAAAATCCGAAAAATAGGAAAAACGGAAGAAAAGGAAGAAACTATTTTCATTCCGTAATAACACTCTCGAGTAACATGACGTGACCTAAAGTACACCCGCTTTCCGAAGACACTCCACAGTTTTAGACTGTGACACTGATGTCTTCCACAGTCCAATCATCTGAGAATTATTTATTATATAATTATTTAATATTAACTCATCTAAATACCGTACGATTGCATGGTCACTCTTTTCTTTGTTACTTGAACACTATATGAGAAGCTATTCACATCAGCAGTTGTAATTACTTCCAATGTTTTGTAATTACGAGTTAATTTATTTAAGTTTCTTCGTAGTTGAAGAGAGTACAATCATATGCAATTGAAGACATCCGTAACATTGTTTTGAACCATTCTATTCATTCGAATGGTCACTCATATTCCGATGGAGGAGGGAAATATACAAGTGGTTAATTTAATACCTAACCCTTCCGGCAAGAAGGATTAAGTATTAAATTAACACAAGAGTATATTAATGTATTAACGAGTATGGACTCCCGGACTTGTACCTTCTGAAGCGCGGCACTCAAGGCAAGACTTATGGGTTATCTCTTACTCTTCTCGTGTTTCCAGACATAGGTAACAGATAATATTTATAAAATATTTTAATGTTTTATATATACTTAGTATATATTTTTTACTTAACACCTATATATATTCAAGATATCATTAAGCGAGCAAAAGTTCCGGGAGTTCATCCAGCATGCATATTCTCCTTTTCTAGTTAAACAAACCTTCACATGTCGAGATCTCAAGTCACACGTTATTGCAGAGAAACTATGACTGAGGGGCGGTAATCAAGGTTAAACATTGCAATGCTTTCCGTTTAAGAAAGGACAAACTGTATTCTCACTGTGTAGTATTGCAGTCGAGCCAAAAATCCAATGTGACCCATGAAACTAACCAACTGAATAGTAACTGCGTAGACGTGTTACATCAACTTACGTGAGCAAATAGAGACAAATGTATGAGTAGAGGAGGGCTATTAGCAGAGGCTACTAGTTGCTACGATGGTCTACCGTAGTAAAGTGAACTCGAGTGTACTTTTTCTGTTCCATTGTTTCAGATCTCTTTTCTTTTCGCTACGGAGCTTTGCTCTTTGGGCGCTCACACGACCTTGTGTTATTTTCACATGTAAACAATAGATGACTTGAACACTCGAAGCAATAAATAGCCAACAGATGGAAAGATCTCATCAAGCATTACAAGGGAAAGAAGGACCCAAAGGGCCGGGCAACCAACCTCTCGAAAGGAGGAAGAACATCGGAGCTAAGTCCCGCTATCAGTAGCTCTAAGGTCGTCTATCGCTCCTAAAATATCACACACTGATAAGTCTAAACTTTTGCATACAACAGGTGCACACGAAGTAGCATCGCCTACTACAATTGCTCTCTTGTGAACCACGCCTGCTAAAGTTCTTTGTAAAGCAACGGAAACTCGCTGTCTAAAAATGTAATGCAAAAAGAGAGAGAAAGTGGTACTCTTTGACGTCTCTCATGGTAGGCTCTGGCACAATCTTGAATAAAAGCGTCGAACTCCAAAGCTTTCGATCCGTATATCTCCAAGGTTAAAGAGATGAGGTGATGTCCACCTGCATACTCCTATACTTGGTTACCTTCACTGCTGTCACGCTTGCAGCCCATCTTGAGAATTGCGTGATCACTTGTGTCGCCACTGAATCCCATGTCGGATCCGTGACAACCACATATGTCATAGAGATATGATCCTCCCTCATCATGTACATGTCAAGTATCATTGATCTTTGATCTGAAAGACATGCCAACGCTCTCTCCATGTCATGTAATCATTCTCATGTACTAAAGCAAATATGACATCTCTGATGACATCGTGGGTAGCTATACGCTCTCCATCATGAGGACAGCGAGTAAGATGTCGACTCGAGGTGTCGAGCGAGACATCGCACTCGTCGATGGACAGTGCCGAAGTAACAAGCTGGACTAAATCTATGCAGAACCTCATCGCTGTAGAAAAGGTAGTCGGTGTGAGTCGAAACGCTCTATTGCAAGATCAAGCTATGAGCCAAGAACTTGCACCCTTGTCCGAACAAGAGCAGAGTCGAGCTCTAGTATCTCCTGAGATGGAAAAATCAACTAAAAGTGCATGAAGAACTTGCTGGAAGTGATGTCCAATCAGAGAGGACTGTAGTCCGCAAGATCCATTGGTAGCTAAGATACCGAATCGAGTGCGTGTCTCACATGCCTCAAGAGTCAAACTATCTCTTGTCTCACAAAGACACAACTCTAGTGGGTAAAAAAATCCTCCACCTCTATCACATGCCATCTCCATGTGATAGAGATGTCGCACGAGAAAATGACAATAGAGCCAAGGTGATGAGAGGACTCAACTACCCAAAAAGGTTGCTGGAGCAGTCTCCTCCATGTATAATAAGTCCATCCCACCACATGATATCAGCAAAGATGTCTACCTATGTGTGAGAGGTCATCGTATCGCACATACTGATTTTCTCTGTAAGGCTGTCCAATCACTCGCACGGAATCTCCGAAGACATGTCATCCCCTCCCGATGTCTTCTTCTGCCACCTTGAGTATAACAGAGGTACCAATGAGGAAGTAAGAGGAACAATAACCACGTCGCCTCGTCTCTGGTGTACCGTGTCAACATGTCGGGAGATAAACAGAATATCTGTCTCATCTCATCATGGAGAGCACGAGATACCCGATGAAATAAACGCGGACAAGGAAAAACTCGTCTCGAACAATCTTAGAATAGTGTTAGTGTGGACTCTCAACCACTCCCACGATCCAAGAGAAACTCCAGGAAGAAGGACTAATGATGCCATAATGATTGCACGTGTAGACCTCCGCTCTTGGCTAACCTGGACATTCCATGTGATGCAGTCATAGCTCTTGTGCAGCTTTCTCACATGATTTTTATCCTTTGCGAGGTAAATAAGTGACAAGTAAAAATTTACTTCCTCAAGACTCTTACTAACCGCAATCTTCCTCAGTCCTCCTAAGTTGGAAATCTCTTCCTCAGTCCCCTTGGTGACATGTTATTACTGTGATGCATCACTAACTACGTCAATTATGAACGAATGTGATCCATCAGGAACTGCGACTACATACACGAGTGAACTCACGTCGAACTCAATCTCCGGTCATGAATCTATGCATGCTACTCTAACTGAAATCAAATGGATTTTTGTGCAATAGGGTATGTACGATGAAGTTGAAGCTCATAGCGATGAAGTAGATAAGTAACATTAGAGAGCAAGGTCGATTCATAACTCATGAGAAATAGTTTTAAGGGGAAAGCAGATAGCATTGCTGACCAAGCTGTCCAGGTTTGTCGTAAACAAGTACATGTAACACCAAAAACACACACTCATCAGACACCTAATAGTCCAATCGGAACCATCCATCGGCTCTATATTTATTCAAGTCACGAACAAGCTGTGTGAACGGTCCTCTACGATGCTATTTCAATTTCGAGTTGACACCCTTGAAAACAAAAAAGAGAAATCCACAAAAGATTTCAGGTTCAAAGAAACCTAAAAAGAAAAAAAGATAATGAAAAGAAACACATCGCAAGACTCCATGCTCTATGTGTATACACTACGAAGTAGAAAAAACGCAACTCCTGCTTACAGACTGTCAAGGAGAACAGAGTGTGTAGCACAAAAAGAGAGAACTCCAATTCCAAGTCGTTAAAGTATTATGCAATCGGTAAGAATGCTCTAGCAGATAGAAGTAGTGCGAGACAATATGAACTTGATTTATGTAAAAACCACAGTTCATGTCGTTTGTCGCTTGCTTCACTGTATATTAAGGCTATTCGACAAATGAGCTCCCTGCACTTTGTACCATGCCCTTATTGCAGCCCGGCCAGCTGCAAGCACTGTATGATAAAGAGCTCTCATTACTTTTGATAATGCGTTGAATATTGTCTTCCACTCACATCTATGATATTTTAGTGGTAAGACCATGAAACCAACAACATACGAAGATGTTATTCATACAAAATACATTTAATGGACAGATTAAACAATGAACCAACAACATACAAAGACTACATTCATACAAATTACATTTAATGGACAGATTGCGTTTAAAGGAGATCGTATCTCGCGGTTAAGTACAACCGCAATTGCATTCATCGCAATCCTTCTTGCGAGCGCCGACACGTAGTGATTACCAATTTACTCACAGCTGGGTTTGAACCTAGACCTCTACCTTCACATGTCAAGTCTTAAGGATTCTTTGCTAACCAATAACACATCACACGTTATATAAAAAGAAGCACAATAAAGATTAAGGCAGTTGTCTTTGCAAGTTTAGTGTTTAAGTTAAGTGTCCTTCACTGCTTCCAATATGCATATCTTCTCCACCGCATATCCATTACCCAAACCTCGAGCATGCAGGTATCCAAAAGAGATTTCTGCTAAAGTTTTGTACTCGAGAGTTCTGTAGTGGTGTATTTGTATACAACAATCTTTACCCTTTATTAATCTAGAAGTTGTGTTAGGGACTATATCGGCCAAAAGCTTCCTTTAAGTGCTCTATTCTCAAGAGCCATGACGAAGTCCATCTCGCAAGCGTTAAGTCAACAAGCTAAAACGGAAGGCGACATGACAACCCAATCACATTGTTACCTTGCACCTCTCCAAGAGTGGAAGACTTGCTTCTTCTGGTTTTGCTTGTTCTGTTAATGATTCAGATTTAAGAGATTTGTTAGCTCGGGGAGAGTATCCTGTCCCGGACTCTCTCTCTCATCCTGAATGCAGAGATATGTAGTGGGCTTCTCGAACGTCTGACGAATATCATTCATCAGCTTTCCACATTGAACGTTGGGATTAATGACAACTCGGTTACACATCAGAACTACGAGATGTTGAGAATTTTGACAAGGACTCCGTCAACTATGCATATGACCAAGACAATTGTGTTGCAAGTTACATACAGTAATTTGAAACTCTCCAGACTTCAAATGTCGTTGGCATCAAACTCTCCACTTGCACCGTTGTACGCACTCTGCACCGGACTTTTTTCTTTCAAACTCCCATCTCCAGATCCAATGATCTCTGAAATGGTCATGCTGATAATAACGAATAGCTTGACCGCACGCACCTGACTGAGACACTTTCCGTGCCTTCTTCAATCTTCCCATCCGGAACCCTTGCTCTTCTTTCACTCTTTCGAGCGTCTGGTTCAAATCTATACCTCCAACTACACAGTCTTGAGATGCTTGATATTGGATGAACTGGAAAAATGTTCTAGGCTCTAGGTTAGGCGTTTGATTCTCCTTGTTTGATGCATGATCCACAATTTTACCACATCACTTTCTGCTCGAAGGATATTTCTTGAAGAGAAAATCATATATACACGTTCGAACCCAATAAAATTCTCAGATTTTCCAATGCTTGTTAATGCGTGAGTTGAACACCGATCAGCAATCAAAGGCAAACTGGAAGTCTTCCATCAATTCAGACAATGCACCCAGCTTGATTTAAGCCGCTTGAAATTGCAACTCAGCGAAATTTTTTCCCACCAGAGATACATCCCTCTTCTCAACAGAAAACATAGTCTGTCGTCATCTCTGTCACGGACTAGGCTCTACGACACTTGCTTGATCTAGCATGTCAGCTGGTGAACGTTAAAATTGTCATCCTTTTCATAAGAAAATTGAATTCGATCAAAATCATCACATTCGTTATTATCCAATCATTCTTGTGCATCGTGTGTCATTGCTGCTTCAGAGCTAGTTCAAGCTTCGACCCACTATTCTCACTACTGGGAGCATTGTTTTCAAATATCATCATTCGTGCGTACTTGCATCAGGATAAAAAGTTTCAAAATTACTGTAGCTAGATCTCGCAGAGACCACATCCCTCGACTCGATCCTGATGCAGCGCTCGGGGCTAACCGGCATTCTCTGTATTCTCAACCGGTTGGAATTCTGAAAAGTAGAGTTGAAATGATACCCAGCCGGATATTTTGTAGGTTAAAATTTTACAAATGACAAGTTAGTTGTTAGGAAAACCAGAAAGATTAATAAATGATTGAAAAAAACCGGTTTACCCTCAGATAATTCGATCCTGAATTTTTTTATCCCGAGCGCTGTCCTAATGACCCATAATTGTAACCTGTTGTAAACTGTGGAATACTATTTCGATCTCGCGATATGTAATTATTTACTTACCACAGTCGTTACCTGCTCCCCAGCCCGTAGGGGACTGAGGGAAACTTTCCAAACTTCAAGGGACCGACAAATATCGACAGTTGCTGGGGGGGACTGAGGAAGAAGTTTTCTGTCGCCTGGACCGGCACGCAATGGGAAAAGACGACGGCATGCTATTACCGTACGGTTTTCTCACGTGAGAAACAGAAACGTACAACACCTCCTTCGAGGAACCCGTCTGAACGCAGAGACACGTGATTCTTCACTTCCATGCCTTCCTGCCCACACCCTAGCGGTGTGGTGTCATGAAAGACGAAAGTGCAACCAGGAAAACGACACACCCAAGAACCGTAAGGAACCAACATGCATTGGCTTCTTTCGTAGCCGGTAGCCGCCATCTACCCTAGCCGGAGGGCTCTGTTTACAGACTGAGGCCCTCGGCTAGCCGACTCGACGCCACGTTCTCCGGTTGCAGAAACTCATTCAGCGAAAGACCTAAACAAATCAACAGCTTGGAATCAAGTTTTCAGATAAGATAAAAGAATAACTAATTAAATTTAAAACTGAAAAGGAAACCACTCGTACGCGTGTCAGTACCATAGGTTTTCCCGTAGCTGAGCCAGAACTCCCTCGTGTTTAGTTACCGAAGAGCACTTTTCCTTGAGATCTGTTATAGCTTTTGTCGCTGTGCATTTGCATAGGTATCCAGCGATTTTGCAATGGAAGGGAACATAAATTTATCGTTTTATGCTTTGACTCCACTGTCTTTCACATGCTCCGATTCTCTTCAGTGCCAGTGCCAGTGCATCCGCAGCACCTTGTTGATGGTAAATAAACTATTAGAGCGTGGGGTCTCTTTTAAATGAGTCAGTGTAAGCTAGCCTTTGGTAAAACACGAATTGCTGGTATATTAATGCAAGGTACAACTCTCAAACACTTCCTAGCAAGTTTCAGCTTTGCACTGTCCATGAACCACACCTGTCAAGCCTTTCTGTTCCACAAAGCTGGGTGTCACGATCTCGCTCGAGTCGATAAACATGCATGCAAGATCAACTTGAGGAGACTTTTGCTTGATTTTGCTATGAGTTAGTTCTCTTTACATCCATTGTCAAGGACAGAAAGAAAGAGGGGAACTTTTTGTCCTGTAGTGTATTTATCGTATTAGGAAAAAATTAGAAAAATATCGAAAGACTCGCTGTGAAACCTGGAAAGAGAAGAGTTTAAGTCCGGATAAATCGTTAACAGATAACCCTGTAATTTCACTGCAAGTATAGTTATTTGTTGAAACTAAAAGAAGATATAATACATATTAAAAATATATGATATCTCATCTAGAATTGTGAGATGGTGACAAAAAATTTAGAAAAAAGTCACAGACAGATGCTATTCAGGAATAAATATATCTCAAAATAATCCAGAGATTCATTATTTATTATTTATTACCTAACTCTTCTCGCAAAAAAGTTAGCTAAAATATTAATCAAAGTTTTATATATTTCCCTTCTCTATCAGAAGATATAGGATATATGTGGATTCATGCATCATCATGGTACTCAGCCAGAACTATGTTTTCATGTATAATTGATCACTGGATCTCGAACTTGTATTTTTTGAAGGGCGTTGATCTTCTTATGCTTTATGGGTTACATCTTGTTTCCTCGCATCACTCTCCTCAATTAACATTTAATATTTATAAAAACTTTTAATTTAATATTTTAGTTTATTTAAAAGTTATATGATATTTATTTATTATTATTTAGAAGAACGAACAGAGTATCAACTGACATGAATCTATAAAAACATTTATATGTATTATGTGAATACAAAATTTACTCCAACCATGACCGAAACCAATCTCGATTAGGAGTTCTGTCATTATTTTTCCTTTTCTTTTTGCTTCTTCCAGCTCTCAAACTCAAAAAGCATGCATATTAATTACAAGGTTAAGAAGAATTTATGAAGATTTGACACAACAACTTTAAGAGTACCATCATTGAACCAAACCTAGCAGAAAATGGTTCCAGATCAGACTTTAAGAGATCCAAGGTTTTATCCATATAGTTAAAATATGCATCCCAAACGACCTAGCCAAGGATAACCGAAAAAGGGACAAGCAAGGTATGAGGGAGAAAATAGAGACGATAGATTAGTTTAGGAGGCTGAGATAGACTCAACAGACTAGTTTGATACTTTACAATTTTTTCATTTCACGTATATTAGTGATATTTGTACTTAAGTTATAAAGAAAAGTTTATATGTTAAATAAATCAATTCCAGTAAATCAAAATGTTAATTTAATTATTTAGTAAATATTAAATGTTACAAGACCACAACCTGCATGAGACTCCAGAGAAAACCCATACGTATAACAGGACCTACCGTGCTGCCAAGACCATAAAACCGGAGACCTGGTCTCAAATAATCATTAATTTATGGATGTAATTAATTTATTACCTAACATCTCTCATTGAAAGGGTTAGGTAATAAATTAAACCTGTCACCTTATTGATTATGCAGGCTTGCCTATCTAATAGTGAATATGCATGCTGGATGAACTCCGAGAACTTTTGCTCGCTTAATGATATCGGGAATATATATAAATGTTAAGTTAAAAATATATACTAACTGGATATAAAGAATTAAAATATTTTATAAGTGTTATCTGTTATCCATGCCTGGAAACACGGGAGGAGTAGGAGATAACCCATAAGTATTGCTGTCAGTGCCGCGCTTCAGAAGGTACAAATCCGGGAGTCCACAGTCATTAATTCGTTTATATACTGTGATGTTAATTTAATACCTAACCCTTCCTGCCGGAAGGGTTAGGTATTAAATATGCAGGTGCTCTGACTGATCATAGTGAACTACTAGGTAGGCAGTTTACGGTAGTTGAACATCCTAGCCAAAGATTTGTTCCGAATATATGAGATCCAAACTAGATGATGTTGGTGACTCTTATAGTCCCACATTCAGCTTCTTAAACTTTCACCAGGGTATTAAAAGCAGGAAAGGAATCGTTCTCTATTAGGCGTGAGCAAATATGCAAATTTTTTATCTAATCTTTTCGCTAAGAAGGGTTAGATAAAAAATCAATGTAGGTTCGTTAACAACCTTCACACTTGTAGTTTAGGAAGTGTTTCTGTTCTCGCTCGCTTTATGGGTTCTGTTTGGATTGTCTCATCACTTTAGGTGCGATTAACGTTTCCCGAAGTTGATCTAGCATACATATTTGGTCTCCTTTCCATGTTAGAGTCTCGGAAAGCATCACGAGGTCGCTAGTCGAAATAAGTTTGGAGCTTGCCTGGCTGGTGTGGTTCATGGAGAGTGCAAAGCTGAACCTTGCTAGGAAGTGTTTGAGAGTTGTATCGTGCACTAATATACCAGCAATTCGTGTTTTACCAAAGGCTAGCTTACACTGACTCATTCAAAGGAGACCCCACGCTCTAATAATTTATTTACCATTAACGAGGTGCTGCGCATGCACTGGTACTGAAGAGAATCGAAATATGCATAGCAGTGGCGGTTCCGGCCAGGAAACGGACACGGACAAACGAGAAAACCCGAATGTAAATATACATCCTCCGATGAACTTTGGGAACTTTGGGTACTCTGTTCGTTTAGTGTTATCCAGAAAATATATAAGTATTAAGTAAAATATATATATGAAATAAATATAAAAATTAAAAATTTTATAAACATTATATGTTAATCCATGCCTGGATACACAGAGAAACCAGGAGAAAATCAATAAATAATGCCTCGGCCCTCACGCTTCAGAAGATACAAGATCAAAAAACTGTACTGACAATTACATTAATGAAACGTGAGACGTTTAATTTATACTTAACCTTAAATGATTATTCCCTCTCTTCCGAACTTGGAAGAGGGTGAATATGCATGCCTCTCAGAAGAGAATCGGAGTATGTGAAAGACAGTGGAATCAAAGCAGAAAAGTATAAATTTATGTTCCCTTCCATTGCAAAATCGCTGGATACCTATGCAAATGCACAGCGACAAAAGCTATAACAGATCTCAAGGAAAAGTGCTCTTCGGTAACTAAACACGAGGGAGTTCTGGCTCAGCTACGGGAAAACCTATGGTACTGACACCCCTACGAGTGGTTTCCTTTTCAGTTTTAAATTTAATTAATTTTTCTTTTATCTTATCTGAAAAGTTGATTCCAAGCTATTGATTTGTTTAGGTCAGTTGCTGAATGACTTTCTGCAACCGGAGAACGTGACGTCGAGTCGGCTAGCCGAGGGCTTCAGGCTGCACTCACATGGTGTACGTTCTCCGGAATCCGGAAAGCTACGGAAAAAAATTGATGGATGTCTGGAGAACGTTGTGTTTTTAGAGTTACCGGATTGTGTCAGTCTATATTTTGTTATGAACCGAATGTAACAGGTACATAAATTCAAAAGATGACTCGCAAACATACAATTGCGCGTTGGAGACTCTGTATACAGGGAGATGAACCGACGTTTTTACCACGTTGTCTCATTCCGCAAAATTTCTCAGGTTTTCTCCACGGACATAAAATCGTTTTTACGGAGACGGGTGATCAGTTCTTCGGACACTTTCGGTTACAGAACTGTCCGTAGGTGTCCGGAGACGGGTGATCAGTTCTTCGGACACTTTCGGTTACAGAACTGTCCGTAGGTGTCCGCATTCCGCAAAAGTTCCGCAGATAAAAAGCCATGTGAGTGTAGCTCATAATGTGAGTAGCCATGTGAGTCTGTAAACGGAGCCCTCCGGCTAGGGTAGATGGCGGCTACCGGCTACGAAAGAAGCCAATGCTTGTTGGTTCCGTACGAGTGGATTATAACCACGTTCTTGGGTGTGTCGTGTTCCTGGTTGTACTTTCCTGGTTGCACTTTCGTCTTTCATGACACCACACCGCTACGGTGTGGGCAGGAAGGCCTGGAAGTGAAGAATCACGTGTCTCTGCGTTCAGACGGGTTCGTCGAAGGAGGTGTCGTACGGTGTTTCTGTTTATCACGTCACAAAACCGTACGGTAATAGCATGCCGTCGCCTTTTCCCACTGCGTGCCGGTCCAGGCCGCAGAAATCTTCTTCCTCATTCCCCCGTAACAACTTTCGATATTCGTCATTCCTTTGAAGTTGAAAAGTTTTCCTCCGTTCTCTATCGGCGGGGGAGCAAGTAACGACTGTGGTAAGTAATTAATTACATATCACGAGATAAAAACAGTATTTACAATTTACCTGAACAGGTTACAATTGTGGGTCATCAGGACAGCGCTCGGGGTAAAAAGTTTTTGGAACTGAAAATTATCCGAATGTAATAAATAGAACCGGTGTTTTCAATCATTTATTAATCTTTTTGGTTTTCTTAACAATTAACTTGTCGTGTTGTAAAATTTTAACCTGCGAAATATCCTGCTGGGCATCATTTCAATCCGACTTTTCAGAATTCTAACCGGTTGAGAATACAAAGAATACCGGTTAGCCCCGAGCGTTGCATCAGGATCTAGTCACCGGTTAGCCCCGAGCGTTGCATCAGGATCTAGTCGAATGATGTGGTCTCCGAGAGATCTAGATTTCACACGAACACACTGCAACAAACTATGTGAAAACTCTAAACTAATTTAGGTTTCAAGAGTAATATCAGATGAAGCTTTCTTGAAACCTGCCCAAGTTTCCATTGCAGCAACATCCAAATAGTTTGACTGTTTGATTTACAACATAAGTTCCCTACAATGAGACGGCACCAATGCTCACAAGAAAAGAACATGGAGAAATCTTCTTTTCCTTTGGTTTTAGAGCCGGCTCCAAAACCAAAGACTACTCCCCATGCAACTTCTTTTGTTTTTCTTTTCTACAGTTTTTGTATTGTATTACTTTCATGTTAGGTTTTGTTTCTCTGCAACCACAGTAACAAACCATTTGTAGTAGGATTATTTGATCATATCTTTAGTATGTTTATCGGACTTGATCCCACTCATTTTAAAATTTTACTACTGGATAACACCCTTGATTGACAATAGTTTAGTGCTATGTAAAGATATGATATAAAGAAGAGAATGCATGAGCTGATAATCTGAGTAAAGACATTTAAAACTGAACTTTTCGTGCAAATACATTGCTTGGTGCTGAAATCCAAGTCTAGCATTTTGATGACATGACATTTTGACATGTTATTGCTAGTGGTGGTGCGATAAACTAATGCAATGAGAAGAAAATTGAGATCAAGTCCAACAAATGTATTAAGGATACGATCAAGTACATTTCTGTAATTTACAGTACCAAAAGTGCAATGAAACAAACAATTACAAGTATCATCAAATGGATTAATTAAGCTCAAGGTAAAGTAATAAATGAAACATCCGTCTCAATTTTAATTTTTAGATCATTTTAAATTCTTTGATAATTCACTAGATCCTATCTTCTTTGCTTGTGCTTGACAGTTGATCCACATTGACAAACGTTTGAGAATCTGAATGATGATGTATTCATCAGTTATCTCAAACCTCAATCCTTTCTTGATGGATCTTCCGGAAGATATTTGAAATGTCAATTTGATCAAATAAAAAGTTTCTTAAAATCAAAATATAGATTTTAAAATATGATTTATATTTAACTAATAAAAAATGAATACAAACAAAAATTCAGAAACACACATCTCCTTTTCCATTTGCTATTCGTTGCGTCACGCTTCTTTACTTCTTCTTTTCAAAGTGGAGAAAATGACATCTGGTACCTCATTCTCTAATCGTCTTTTAGAAGTGAAACATTTGTAGCTACGAGTATAACATCTCGAACACATTTGATATTATGAGCTAAAAGTTTGGAAGAGCTAAATCACATATGTTTTTTCACTCAGTTTGTTAAAGTGGATTTCCTTTTCTATGCGAGCTGGTGGTAGCAGTTAAACGTACGCCTTAGACGTACATGAAAATCATTCGGCAGACTGAAAGATTTCTTAGGTACGGAAAACTATGGAGGCTACCGGTATCATAGACTTAACCATACAAGGCTGATTTGGATAGAAGTACAATCATGATGGTCCTATATTAATTGATGTAGTGCGAGTCTGCATGAATCTTGATTGTCCGGTGAAGATGGAAATAATGCTATGTAGTTATTTCTGTGTACAATAAAAGAAGAAGTATTTTTTTCTATATGTTAGCATAGCTACACGTCGATTCTAAAAACAAGAAAGAAGAGGTGGAAATTTTCGTCGTGTAGCAGAACGAACAGATAGAATCATGGTGAAAATTGAAAATTGAAAATAATTTATGAAGCCGATGTGAAAACTGAAAAAGAAAAAGAAAAGAAAAAGATAGGGATAAAATCGCTATTGCATAGCCCAGCTATTCCATTGCAGGTGGAGCTCTTTGTTTATCATGTAGCAAAAAAGACATATAGAGACGTTATGGAAACCGGAAGAGAAAGGAGGTAGCGGGAACACACGGATGAAGTAGTTGTGAAGACCAGAAAATAAACAGATAGATGGAGACGTTATGAAAACCGGAAGAAAAAAAATAGTCAAAACGCATGATGGAGTATTTGTGAAAGACCGGAAAGAAAAGAGAAAGGGATAAATCCAAAACTGGGAAGATCTCTAATGCATATCCTCGCACTCGCAATTTCAATACTAGTGTAACTCCTTGTTTTCTTTTTGATCAAAATGCGGATCCACAACATACCCAAGATCGAATATGCAAGAAAGACATACGCAAGGCATCTTCCTTACATATTCACTAAAAGATGGAGGAGATAAATATACAAAGGTTTAATTTATTACCTAACCCTTCCGTTAGGAAGAGATAGTTAATAAATTAAATTCCTCGTAGAAGCCTAATTAATTGCTTGTACCTTTTTGGACTTGTAAAGCAAAAAACACATCTTCCTCTTCTTCTCTTATGGATTATTTCAAGATCTTTTTGAGTCTCTTGGCTCTTCTAACATTTAATATTTATGGATTTTTAATTTAACTTAATAAATATTTTCCAATTAACACTAATGTATTTTCTCATAACCAGAAGCGAGCAAGAGTTCTCCAGAAGCTGCATGTTACATGCATATTATCCACCTTAAAAGACAAGACTCTAACTTTATTCATATTAATTGCTCTGCCAATTGACGTATAGTTATGCTAACGTATTGCAATAATCAGAGTAACTAAAACTCCGGGCGACTGAGGTCAAGCAAAAACATTCTCATTTGCGTTTCAACTTGCTTCACTTGCTATAGACATTGTTTAGTAGGAAAGTTAAAAGGATGAGGGGTGCATCAACCCATTTGTGGAGAAATGCGAACTCACACATGAGCTCTTCCTAAGTATAAAGTCCGGCGCCCATGTCCCCTCCCATCAAAGAGGGATTTCATCTAAACTGTTTATCTAATGGGACTTGATCTAAACTGTTTATCTAATAGTGGAACTTGGTGTAAGTTGTCTTTTCTTTTAAGTCTCATTTTGGTGTGAAACTTCATCGTTCTTACATGGAGATTATGTGATCTAGAATTCTGCTGATCTTTTAGAATTATGTATTTGCAATACTGGATTTACTTTTTATTTTTTTAAATTGCAATTTACTATTTTGTTGAACTAAGAATTAATTACACTTACAATGGAATTACAGGGCTAGGTACAGACCTTGCCCCAGTTCGATTTGAGCTGAACCGCAAAACCGCGGTTCAAAGGATTAATCCAAACCAGGCCAGACTAAACAAGAGCTATGCAGTAGCCGATGAAACGATAATTTGCTGAGCCAGTCGAAGAGAGCGTTGTAAGCAAGCCGTAATAGAAGCAAGTGAACGTCGTGACGCGGAGTGCCCACAACTCGCACATAATCCAGAGCTAGAAACCAAGCGGGAAAAAGTGGAAACTGGGGACCGGAGGCTCGAAAAAGAGCATTATACCGGTGTTTCCAGACCTCCCTCCAGAAAGAAGCCAAGAGGAGTCAGGCAGACTGTCGGGGGACGAGCGGGAGAGAGTAGATGCTGAAAAATAAGAGGCAGGGGAGCACCAAAAGTGACGAGGTCGAGTGTCGAGGCAAGATCCGAAAGGCCGGCTGTAAGAAGACGCCAGTGATGAGCACGCGGGGGGCAGCGACAAAACAAATGGGTAATATCCTCGGGGTGACCGCAGCTGGAGCAAAACTGTGGTGTGCGAAGGACGAGCACAGTTTTGCTCAGGACGAGCGTAGCTCGAGCTGACGTTAAGAAGCCATGGTGAATGATGCGCCATATAAAAACACCAGAGCGTCGATGGAGCAGGGAAGAGCCAAGCATCCGCCAAATATCAAGCCAAGTGCTAGGCTCCCAGTCAAGAAGCCATTTCACATTGAGCTTAGAAGTAAGAAGTGAGTGACTTTGCTGTGAAAGATAATGGTACAGCCGGAGACAAACAAGACGAAGGAAGATCGGGTAGGAGAGTGAGGCGAAGAGAGTAAAGACCATTGGGAGAGATGGTCCAAGGGACTGCTGGTGGGCAAAGCAAGCAGAGGACTGGAGACAGGTGATGAAGGCCAGGAGGTAGAGATGTAGAACGAGCAGCCGAAAGAAAGGGAAGGGAGGGTGGTGATATGAGCCGTACGTAGGGCGCGACGGTCAGCGGAGATAGTAGCTGGTGGAAAGTGACCGGCACGAGAGGAGAGCCAGGCAGTCATGCAGGGAAAAGGAAGGAGGAATAGCTGGAGTCTAGACAAAAGAGAGCTAATGCGGATCCAGGCGCGAAGAATAGAGGTTGCTGTAATGGACCCGTGAATGCTTGGTGGAAATGTGAGCAGAAGGCGGTCGGCATAAGGAGGAACGAGTGTAGGAGATCAGAGAAAAGGTGGTAAAAGGAGTGAGGGAGAAGGTTGAAAGAGCCGTGCCGCATACTGATAAAGGAGAGCAGTATGAACGAGAGGAAGTTGGAAAATCCTGAGGCCCCCAAGCTGTGTGGGTTGGGTGATGAAGTCCCAAGCCACCAGTGGAACTTTGGGTTTACCTGAGGGGGCCTTGCCCCAGAGAGTGCCCAAAAGTGGGAGCGACGCAAGCCTGCAGCAGCGAGGGAGAAAACGAACATGCCCTGAATAATATAGAGGATGAGTGCCACCTTGGTTTCGAAAGAAAGGAAAGGTGAGGAGTGTGCCTTCAAGCGGGCCGCGAGCTTGTGTAGGCAGAACGCAGATTGGTCCGCTGCAGAAAGGTCGGAGGCAATAGGGACCCCAAGGTACCGTGTGAGCTGGTAGCGAGGTATTAGGGCGTGTCAAAGTTGGAACCTTTAGGAATACGTGAGTTTCAGCCGTAAGTAAATTCAGAAGTTACTTACGGCTGAAACTCACGTCAGTATATGGCAGTTGTTGTAGCCAAGCCGGAGGAGAAGCGTACACCTCCATCATAAGAATCTTTGACTTCGTAGATTAACTGAGGCTCCAGTCATCGATTGAAAAAGTGCCAAAAGCCAAAGAAAAGTAGTGAAGGCGGGCTGAGATAGTTCCAAAAATAATGTTGTGTCATCAGCAAAACACACAAGGTCCGCTTGTACGGTCGCACGGATGTCGGACGAAAAGGAGACTGTTTGCAGTGCGTCATTAGCGGAAGCATTCTTGATCATAAGGATGTAGACAATGCAAAGAGGAGAGGGGTCAGTGGACGACCCTGGGGAACTCCCTTGGTCACAGGAAATTGGGGAGTAAGGGACCGTTGACTTGAACTTGCGCTTGTGCAGACCCAATAAGCGCGAAAACGAGTTGGGTGAGGTCCTGGCCAAATGCTTGTTGGCTACCCCATCCGCCTGTAGCCCGGGCGCCGTGGGGTCGAGTCCTCCTGGCGGGGGGACTCATGCTGTGCAAGGGCAGCAGCATACGGCTGCAGAAAGCCCCACAGCGAAAAGAGGCCTAAAAAAAACCAAACAAAAAAAAAAGGTCCTGGCCAAACCAAGCCGAAGAAGAAGAGTCCGAAGATATAGATGTGACACACGATCGTAAGCTTTCGCGAAGTCCAAAATAAGAAATGTAGCCGAACGCCCCGTACGTTTAAGAAGATCATGAGTAAGTTGAAAAAGAAGAATACAATTGTGTACCGATCGGCCCTGACAAAGCCTTGCTGCTGTGAGGGAATGAGAGAGGGGAGCAGTAAGGCTAAACGAGCAGCGATGCATTTGGCAACAATTTTGTACTGTGCA
The DNA here is from genome assembly GCA_036924285.1 of Asterella californica. Classification (NCBI taxonomy): domain Eukaryota; kingdom Viridiplantae; phylum Streptophyta; class Marchantiopsida; order Marchantiales; family Aytoniaceae; genus Asterella; species Asterella californica. The sequence goes on along the minus strand of JAYKYS010000006.1, from coordinate 19,262,720 downwards.
TTGAGCAAAGAAATAGGACGCCAATCATGAAGGGATTTGGGAGAAGGGATTTTGGGAATGAGCTGAGTGACGGTGTGAAGGACTGAAGGAGGAAAGGCTTTAGATGCCCAAGCATCCTGAATAACTTGGCAGTAAGATGCGCCGAGAATAGGCCACAGGGTTCAAACCGTCCAAACCACAATGCCTCGGCGTTCAAACCGTCCAAACCCGGAGATTTGCGTTTAGGCAAGGAAGCTAGAACCTGGAAGAGCTCGTCAGGTGAAGGACATTCAGTAAGAAAGAGGCGTTCAGAGCTGAAACCTGAGGGGTAACGGAAAATTACAGTGAGGCCCGCCTGGTTTTCTAAGGATAAGGGGGGCTGTGTATAGAGTGTGAAATAAAAGGAGAAAATCTCCCTGGTAATACCAGAAGAATCCACAAGGAGACGGCCATCAGACGACAGTAAAGTATAGAGATGGACCCGTGCCCGGTGCAAGCGGTGGCGAAGATAAAGTACTGAAAAGGAGAATCGCCATAATATATCTATCCTTACACCAGAGTTGGAGTTTATGGGCAGAAGGGTTTCTAGGCGTCGAATTTCAGCGGCGAGAAGACTAGTTATAGTTGAGGAAGGTTGGGTGTGGAGCAGAGAAAGAAGTTGACTTGTCTTTTGCAGCCAGAGTAGACACTTGATGGGCTTGGGAATAAGGAAGAGACTTGATGTGCGCACGCAAGAGAAGCATGGAGCGATAGTACCTGGTGGCAGACGAAGTCGAGACAGAAGAAGTGCCCGCTGCAGTCGTCCATGTAGCCTGCAATGCTCGAATGACAGCTGGAGTGGATAAAGTTCGAGCATCAGCCTTAAAATGACGAACACGCCATAGCCAACAGGTGGTAGCAGGTGCCAAGGTGGTAGCAGCAGCAGACGGAAGGGGATCCAATGGTCACTGAGGGGAAAATCCGTGTGGTGGGCCACAGTGGGCACCATAGGGTCGAGGAGGGAAGAAAGACCCTGTCCAGCACCGAAGACAGAATCCCGTCGCGGAGCTGATGTCGTGTGAAATGAGAGCCAAGAGTGGACGAGGCTTCAAACCTAGCATCACTGACTTGGAAATGATATCGGAGACGGAAAAACTCCACTGCTTCCGGACCGTGAAGAAGATTGGATGACCTGGAAGAATCCGTCGCAGATTCAACAGAATTCCGGTCCTCCAAGAAAATCCATGGACGGAATGGAAGCTCATTCCGCAGTTGACGCCAGAAATGGATTCATTCGCTGACCACATTAGGACCATAAACCGAAACCACACAAACCGTAGCACCCTGTACATCATATATACATCCAATATATCTGGTAGAGACAAAAGATTCCAAGAGCCGACAATCCTGATGGAGAAGGATTGCCATCCCGCAAGCATCATTCGCAATTACTTTATATTGAGAAGTAACAGTATGGACACGGAAGATGGACTGAGCAGCTCAGAGATGAGTCTCTTGCACCGCCAAGAGCTGAGGCTTACGATGATGGATGAAGGCCTTCAGGGCATACTTACGGTGAGGCACCCGTAATCTTTCAATGTTCCAAGTAGAAATAACAGTACCCGTGGGCGGAAACCGTAAAAGGAGAACTCATACTGCAGAGGAGGCTGTGGGGCCTACCTCCCTGTTAGTAGGAACGGACTGGACTGGAACTTCGGAACAAAAACGCTTGACAGAAGGAGCAGCAGTGAGGCCGTCATCAGGAAGGCGTGAAAGCCTGCATGAGTAGAGACGTCCATAATATCAGTAGGTGCCCCTGAGAGGACTGCGAGAGTACGGGAGAGATGGAGGACAGGGCCATGGGGCGAAGCTGCAAGAGGAGGAGATGGAACGGGGAGAGAGGCAGGAAAAGAATCAGACGGGGAAGAAAACGGGGGGTGGAGGTGGGAGTGGAGACAGGAGATGAGGAAGGTGGAATGGGAGGCGATGGAGGGGGTGGCTGGAGATCAGAGAAGCGTAAGTATAGCTGAAGCGAAGTGGAACCCAAAACGGAAGCGGAGATAGTCGGGCGGAAGTTTGAGAGGATCCCAAAGGATTGAGCAGATGGAATATAGTCAAGCATTTCCATAGCAGGCTCCCATGGCAAATGGTCGGCAAGACAACCTCAAACGAAAGCAGCAGTGGAAGCAAGTGCAGAGTCCCTAGCCTGAGCGGAAGAAAGTTCGTGGTGACCCAGCCTTTGTAGATCTCGAGGGATAGTTCACCCTCAAAGCAGTAGGTCGTCAGGGCCTGAGGTATGATAAAGGTGAATATGCTGCATCCCCGCTTGGAAGTCCATTGAAGCCGTCACCGCCTGATCATGGACGTCCCCATCAGAAACAGACAAAGTAGAAAGTTGATCCAATAATGTCTCGTCTGAGGGTGGGAGAGGAGTCGCCTGGACAGATCCCGAGGTAGTCATCTGAAGAAGAGTCAGAAACAAAATAGAGAAGTGGGAATGCCGTTCTCGACCTGTATAGACGATCGTCTCAGCAGATCTAAGTCCACAGTCGACCCGAAATGGGAGAGTGCCCCAAGCGTGAAGAGGTCGAGGCGAGTGGAAGATGGTCCCACAAACTTGCTGGAAATACGGTTGTTTGGACGGAAATACGGTCCGGGTAAAAGAAGAGCTGCACATAGATGAAGCACATCGAAGAAAGAAGAGAAAGAGAATGACGTAACACAAACAAAGCAGAAAGAAACAACATGCCGTAGCAGTATGAGAAGGAACCCTAGTGAAACCCTAAAATATTAGAGTCGCGAAAGGAAGCAAGAGCAGTAAATAAGAGGCAGAGAATCCGAGCGAAGGCAAATAACCCGGCAGAATCACGTTGCAACCCAGGAGCTGAAGGTGCATCAAGCCCAAAGAAAAGAGCTGTAGTGATTGAGACCACTACGATTCTAGTGAATGATGTGCGAGGCAAGTTGAGCGGAGCCTTCAGAGTCCATAGGTCTCTGTCTTCTAAATTAGCTGTTTTCCTAACTTATTTTCTGGTTTCTCTAACTTGTTTTTGGTTCCAGTTCCCCCTTATGTAACACTTTGGACGTCAAGAAAATATATTGATGACTTGCTCATAGGCCGAAGAATCATGCTAGTTGATTTTCGTCACGTAAAGTATTTACCTTTTTTTCTTTTCTTAACTCAAACATCTGTTTATAACATTCTCAATATTTATTTTTCCAACCGGTCCATTTCCATTTCCAGTGTAATAAGTTTCTTTGCAGGATCAGTTTCCCTTTAAAATGACGAAGAGACTGAAACATAGAAAACCTTCGGGGACAAAATACAAGGACTTCGGAACTAGATAAACATTAGAGGTGTCTCGATGTTGGAACCTTTTCTAAAGATTTTTTATCCACGGAAAAAAATTAAAGTTACTACTTCGACCAGGCTTTTGCGGGTGTTTCCAGCGAGCATTTCTGGAAGTGCCCACAAGAAAATATCATAAGCGTTTTCCCGTTCAGTTCTTACTTGTTTCACCAGAAATTTAGATCCTCAATTCCCCGTACCAACAATCGATTTTCCTCAGTTCCTCGAAGTTAGAAATGCCATAGACACTTTTGGTTCTCGGCTGTGCTGGTCGCAGTCGCTTAGCGAGTTTAGGAAATACTACGCGGACGTGGATGGTTGTGATCAAATGTGCATATAACAGCGAAAGCGGAAAAGCGTCTCAGACACACAGTTCGCGAGAAAAGTTTTGGAGCGAGGAAGAGAAGCGAAAAAAATTGGAATTTGTTGCAAAAAGCAGTCAATATTCTGAGGCAGCGGTCAGCGATGTGTTCAATCGCAGAATTAGAGGAATCTATCGGTAATGTGTTATGGATGGGGTGGAAGACAATATTCAACGCATTATCAAAAGCAATGAGAGCTCTTTATCACCAGTGCTTGCAGCTGGCCGGGCTGCAATAAGCACGTGGTGCAGGGAGCTCATTTGTCGCATAGCCTTAACGTACAGTGAAGCAAGCGATAAATGACATAAACCGTGGTTTTTACATAAATCGAGTTCATACTTTCTCACACTACTTCTATCTGCTAGAGCAGTCTTACTGACTGCATAATACTTTAACGACTTGGAATTGGAGTTCTCTCTTTCTGTGCTACACACTCGATTCCCCTCGACAGTCCGTAAGCAGGAGTTGCGCTTTTTCTACTTCGTAGTGTATACACATAGAGCACGGAGTCTTGCAATGTGTTTCCTTTCATTATCTTTTTTTCTTTTCAGGTTTCCTTGAACCTGAAATGTTTTTCGGATTTCCTCAAGGGTGTCAACTCCGAATTGAAATAGCATCGTAGAGGTCTGTTCCCACAGCTTGTTCGTGATTTGAATAAATATAGAGCCGATGGGTGTTTCCGATTGGACTATTAGGTGTCTGATGGGCGTGTGTTTTCGGTGTTTCCTGTACTTGTTTACGACAACCCTGGACAGCTTGGTCAGCAATGCTATCTGCTTTCCCCTTACAACTATTTCTCATGAATTATGAAGCGACCTTGCTTTCTACTCTTACCTATCTACTTCATCGCTATGAGCTTCAACTTCATCGTGCATATCCTACTGCATAAAAATCCATTTGATTTCGGTTAGAGTAGCATGCACAGACTGACGACCCGGGATTGAGTTCGACGTGAGCCCACTCGTGTATGCAGTCGCAGTTCCTGATGGACCACATTCGTTCATAATTGACGTAGTTAGTGATGCATCACAGTAGCAACCTGCTCACCAATCTGTAGGGGACTCAGGAAGAGATTTCCAACTTAGGAGGAATGAGGAAGATTGATTGTTAGTAGGAGTCTCGAGGAAGTAAATTTTACTTGTTTTATCTGATTCTTTTTGTAATAGAGAAATCTATTACTCAGAGTAATTACTCCATATCTCAAAGGTCACAAATAATAAATGAAGTGAGAGTAGTGTCAACTAATAAAGACGACCCAAACCCAGAAATTCTCTTCTAGAGATTCTTTTCTTTCTTTCTAAGAGGGGAGGTCACGAGTCATCCTCGTGCATTTTATGTCTTTGAGAGTCCTCGACTCCCTGTACCCACTACGGAAGGCAGTGGTTTGGTCAACGTTGATGTCAGAATGTCAGTACAGTAAACTTAAGTATCTTTTGTAAACTCAAAATTTACCGTTTTAGTCCCCGTTTGGAGATCAACATCTGGTCCTCTACTTAACACACGACTGAAGCATCTAGGGAGGGGAGAAGGGAGAGTAAGTGGGAGGGAGGAGAGGAGAGGAGAGGTGAGGGAAGAGAGTGTAGTTTGAGAGGGTGGAGTGTGTTGGGATGGTTTATTGCAGATACTTTTTAGATATTTATCTCCGTGTACTGTTTTTGCTTCTTTTGGTTCTAAAATTGATACATTTTGTGAAGAAATGAGTGAGTATTAAATATTTTTGGATTTTTTTGAGATTTTTAAGGTTACATAGTCTTCTGTTTAGGGTTTCTTAGAGATTTTTGAGGAACTTTTTGCATATAGTGTATTTTTATCTCTACAGATCAAGGTTCTTTTTTTGAGCGGGTACTTTGAAATATTCTTATTACGAGTACCGTTTGATTGGATATCGTCTCTTTTCTTGCGATGAGTACTCTTTCTCTGAGACTGATTCGAGATACATCATGTCCAGTGTGCAATCAATTATTTATCTCGCAAGGAGTAAAATCTCATGTGAGAAAGATGCACAAGAGCTATGATTGGATCACATAGAATGCCCGAGCTTAGTCGAGAGCGGAGGTCTACACGTGCAATCATTATGGCACCATTAGTTTTTCTTCCTAGAGCTTCTGTTGGGTCGTGGAAGTGGTTGAGACTCCACACTGACACTATTCTGAGATTGTTCGAGACAATTTTTCTTTATCCGCGTTTGTTTCATCGGTTATCATGTGCTCTCCATGACGAGATGAGATAAGCATTCCGTCTATCTCTCGATATATTGACACGGAACACCAGAGACAAGACGGCGTGGTTATTGTTCCTCTTACTTCTTTGTTGGTGCCTTTGTTATACTCGAGGTGGCAGAAAGAGACATAAGGAGGTTACGACTCGTCTTCAGAGACTCCGTGCGAATGATTGGACGGCCTTACATGAAGAATCAGTACGTGTGATACGAGGATCTCTCGCACATAGACAGACATCTTTGTCGATATCATGTGGTGGGGTGGGCTTATTATCCATGGAGGAGACTGCTCCAGTAGTCTTTTTGGGTAGTTGGGCCCTCTCAGCACCTTGGTTCTATTGCTATTTCCTCGTGCGAGATAGACTTATTATGAAGAGCTATGTGACAGAGGTGATAAGTCACAAACTAAGTCCTCTCTAACTGGACATCATTTCCAGCAAGTTCTTCATGTGCTCTTTGTTGATCCTTCCATCTCACATGATACTAGAGCTCAACTCCGCTCTTGTTCGGACAAGGGCGCATGTTATTGACTCATAGCTTGATCTTGCATTAGAGCATTTTGACTCGCACTGACTATCTTTTCTACAACGATGAGGTTCTGCATAGACTTGATCTAGCCTATTGTTTTGACACTGTCCACTGACGAGTGTTGTGTCTCGCTCGACACCTCGGATCGACACCTTGTTCGTTGTCCTCACAGTGAAGAGCGGTTAGCTATCCGTGATGCCATCAGAGACGTCGTGTTTGTCTTTACACGGGAGAGCGGTTACATGATGTGGAGAAAGCTGATATGTCTTTCAGACGAGAGGATCAGTGAGAATTTACATGTACATGATGAGAGAAGATCAGGTCTCAGTGGCAGATGTGGTTGTCACGGATCAGATATGAGACTTACTGATGACACAAGTGATCACTCATCCCTCAAGATGGATCGCAAGCGTGGCAGCAGCGAAGGTGGCCAAGTATAGAGGTATGCAGGTGAGACACCGCTTCATCTCTTTAGCCTTGGAGATATACGGATCGACAGCTTCAGAGTTCGACGCTTTTATTCGAGATTGTGTCAAAGTCTATCATGAGAAGCGCCAAGACGTATCACTTTTTTCGCACTATGTTTTTTAGACAGCGAGTTTTCATTGCTCTACTGAGAGCTTTAGCAGGCGCGGTTCACATGAGAGCAATTGCAGTAGGCAATACTACTTCATGTGCATCTGTTGTATGCAGGAGTTTTGACTTACCGGTGTGTGATATTTTAAAGACGATGGACAACCTTAGAGCTACTGATAGCGAGGCTTAGCCCCGGTATTCTTCCTCCCTTCGGGACATTGGTTGCTTGATCTTTTGGATCCTTCTTTTCGTTGTAAGGATTGATGGGGTCTTTCCATCCGTTGACTATTCATTGCTTCGCGTGTTCAAGTCCTCTACTGTTGACATGTGAAAATGACACAAGGTCGTGTGAGCTCCAAAGAGCAAAGCTACGTAGCGAAAAGAAAAGAGGTCCGAAACAAATGGAACAGAAAAAGTACACTCGAGTTCACTTTACTACGGTAGATCATCGTAGCAACTAGTAGCCTCTGCTAATAGCCCTCCTCTACTCATACATTTGTCTCTATTTGCTCACGTAAGTTGACGTAACACGTCTACGCAGTTACTGTTCAGTTGGTTAGTTTCATGGGTTACATTGGATTTTTGGCTCGACTGCAATACTACACAGTGAGAATATATTTTGTCCTTTCTTAAACGGTAAGCATTGCAGTGCTTAACCTTGATTACCGCACCTCAGTCATGGTTTCTCTGCAATAACGTGTGACTTGAGATCTCGACATGTGAAGGTTTGTTTAACTAGAAAAGGAGAATATGAGTGACCATTCGAATGAATAGAATGGTTCAGAAAAATGTTACGGATGTCTTCAATTGCATATGATTTTACTCTCTTCAACTACGAAGAAACTTAAATAAATTAACTCGTAATTACAAAACATTGGAAGTAATTTACAACTGCTTATGTGAATAGCTTCTCATATAGTGTTCAAGTAACAAAGACAAAAGTGACCATGCAATCGTACGGTATTTAGATGAGTTAATATTAAATATTTATATAATAAATAATTCTCAGATGATTGGACTGTGGAAGACATCAGTGTCACAGTCTAAAACTGTGGAGTGTCTTCGGAAAGCGGGTGTACTTTACTTGTATTATAGTTGCATGCAAAGTCACCCTCTTCTGAGTTTGGAAGAGAGAGAAATATGCATGTTCGTTTAATACCTAATTTTTCTTGCAGGAAAGATTAAGTATTAAATTAAACGTCTGAGTAAAATGATATATTGATGAGTATAGTTTCTCGGTCTTGTAACTTTTGAAGCGCGAGAACCGAGTCAACACTTATGATTTTTCTCTTGTTCTCCCCGTGTTTCCAGGTATAGATTAACAAATAATATTGATAGAATATTTTAATTATTTATATTCACTTAATATATATTTTACATTTAATACTTATATATATTTTTATAACAAAAACGAACAAAAGTTCCCAGAAGTTTATGCAGCATGCATATTTAGGTCACGTCATGTTACTCTAGAGTGGTTATTACGGAATAAAAATAGTTTCTTCCTTTTTTCCGTTTTTCCTATTTTTCGGATTTTTGTGTTGTATATTCTTTTCGAAACAAATTTCTATCTCTCGAGCTGGATTTCGGATTTATATAATAGAAAATTACATATCTCTTGTTCCATCTCGCAGTAATTCTTTCGATGAAGTGAAGAAAAGCTAAAAATACTCATTTTCCCATCCTTAACCGAACTATACACTGCTCACTGTACTCATTATTATTCGTCGATATGATGTAAAACGTCCAGTCAGTCGTCTTGCAGCTAATTTTATCTCTCTAACATTGAGTTGACTAACCAAAAATACAAAACACTACTGTAGTCTCTAGATTCGTGGTTCTCTCTACTTTGAGTTGACTAACAAAAAATACAAAGCACTACTGTAGTCTCTAGATTCGTGGTTGTCTCTACATTGAGTTGACATGCCCTAAATACAAAGCACTACTCTAGTCTCTAGATTCATGGTTGTCTCATTAAAGAGCAGTAAATGTACTAGGGGTGTCAAACTAGCCGGTTTTGTTGAAAACCGGCAACGCCACATAGCTTCGACTGGAGAAATCCGCTTTGCAAAGCGGGTACTCCTTGTTGATACAGGATATTATTCACCCATGTACCCTTAGAAGTGTACATGAGATGTAATTTATGAGTTAATTTTTCTCGTAAGAAGGGTTAGTTATAAATTAATATTTCAAAATAAAATTGTTATTTTTATTCATCGATAAAAAATCAATTATAGTAGAATAGGTAACGGTTTAATTCACTACAATTATGAGTTTTTTTTGTTTCTAAAGTCCATGTGTTTCGCTTAGCTCAGAAGTGTTTGAATTTTGTTTTTTAAATATAGTACTTTAAATATAGTAACTTAATTTAAACATTTAAATTTGACTTAGATTTATCTTTGACTTGCATTAATGTACGAAAGCTGTCGCGAATGATGATTTAAATTTACACTTCGACTTAATGATGTTCACGCACATTATATCTTAATGTACCAAGCTGACAGCAAATGATTCAGTCCAAATAATATTTCTCCCCCGCTTCCTTCATTGTACAAGGCCGTGGGGAAAGATATTGAGCAAACTCCATTTTGTTGAGAGGTGAAAGAGAGTTGAAATGAGCACTACCACTGTAATTAAATTCCTCTATAGTATTTAGAATGTATATCGATCAACATTTATTGATTAGTTTAAATTCTAGAGACTTATGAAAGTCGAGCCACTGTCGAAACTAACAGAATGCTCATCTTGCTGGTTAAAATTACCGTTTTGTAATTAATTTGACACCCCTTATGGTAGTCAACAACTGTTAGATCATACACTCATGAGTCATAAAGCAAGGTAATGGACTGGATAAACGTATTCATATCAACTGGTACTTGAAGTGAATATCCTAGTGAGGATATTCACTTCAAGTACACTTAAAAGTGTACATGAGGTGTAATTTATGTTCTAACTCTTCTGACGGGAAGGGTTAGAAAATAAATTAATGTCCTCTGAAAATGACGGTTTTGAGAATGACTATCTCGGACTTTACTTCCAGCATGAATCAGCCCAATCTTCACTTATGGTTTATATCTGGATCAGTTAGCTACTCCAAGAGTGATTAACATATATTATTTATGAATTAATTTGATTTTCTATAATAACGTAGTAGAATATATTTTTATAATACTTACACATTTTTTGATAAGAGAAAACAGAATTCACTGTACAAGGCCGTGGGGAAGGATATTTGCACATAGTTTTTCAGGTTTGATTTTCTTGATTTTCTGATTATTTTTTTAGCCTCCTGAACTTGACAATCTTTTGAAAAAAAATACGTAAGCAAATTTTACACCGCATTGGAAGGAGATTTTTATTTTCTACTAGATATGATGAAAAAGTATAGAACCCCATCCAATACTCATATTTCCCAAATTGTAGAAAAATGTACAGATCGGTTTGAAACAGATTTCTCACAAAAAAACTTGCACAATCCGGTCCACCTGCTTATTACCAATCCTATTCAACACGAACACACTGCAACAAACTATATGAAACTTTGAACTAATTTTGGTTTCAAGAGTAATATCAGATGAAGAGCTTTCTTGAAACCTGCCCAACTTTCCATGGCAACAACGTCCAAATAGTTTGACTGTTCAATTTACAACATAAGTTCCCTACAACGAAATGGCACCAAATCTCACAAGAAAAGAACATGGAGAAATCTTGTTTTCCTCTGGTTTTAGAGCCGGCTCCAAAACCAAAGACTACTCCCCTCGCAGCTTTTTTTTTCCTTTCTACAGTTTTTGTATTGTATTACTTTCAATATACTTCCTCAAGAATTATTACGAGAAGAATAATATTTTCTTCCGGTAACAACTTATGAGGATGTTTAAGTCTGCAACACGTTTTGACCTTTGACCCATATAATTACTGTTCTACTAACACCAACAAACCTTGCATGTCTCATAACTTCTAGTATGTCTTTTGTCTTCTTGTAGATCAAGCTGTGACGGAAATCAAATTGCACCGAAAACAAGCAGAATAATCTTTGTCTTCAGGTCGTAAAAGATGGAAAGCTCTCATATTGTTCGAAGGATTATGCGTTTGTTTTCATTGATAGAATAGATCAAAAGAAGACTGCACAACCTCATTTTCACAAGTACCAAAAGTCAATGGATGGTGCAGCTTTGGTTGGTGTTCAATTGGTTGGAGCATTATTCTTCCATGGAACTTTGAAGACCCGAGCGTTCTTAACATACAATAGTCTCAAATCTTATTCAAACTTGACAATTACATTTTTTCATTGCATTTTGCTTGATTGGGAAGGTGATTTACCACCGGTCTTGTATTTGCAACTTGATAATACTATTCGAGAATATAGAAGCAACATCCTCTTTGCCTACTTGGCAATACTAGTACACAGAGGTGTTTCCAAGAAGCTCAAACTGGGTTTCCTCATTGTTGGACATACCCTCGACTTTGTTGATTATATATTCAGTCAAATTCCAAAGCATTATCACGCAAAAATGCTTTTACAATGACTAAGTTGATCAAAGCTTTAGAAAATAGTTATGATCCTAAACCTAAAATGAATGTACTGATCAAAACGTACGACTTCAAGAAGTTCACTGAGGATGAACCCAAATTGTATCGTTTGCTTCGTGATATTATTTTCAATCAGCAGTGCAAGTTCAAAGCTATGGCACCTCTTGATTGTCGCGTTTGGTGCAAGCAATTCTCAACAGATCAAGAGTGAAAACTAGTTGAAAGAATTAAACAACTCATATATTTTTCTAGCGAGCGTGACATGTGTGCATCAATGCCGGTTCCTCTTAAATCTTATTCAAAGATTAAGAGATAGAAAAAGAAACATTTGCAAACGTTTCTACATATCAATGACGGAGAGTGATCTCGCAGGTCACGTCCAAGCGATCAAGAAAGATATCATGTCAATTTGTTATGCTTATTTATTGAAGGAGGAGAAGGACTGATGGAATCATTGGTCTATGAGCAAGAAGATATAGTTGGTATTTTATCTGTGAACAATAGAGGATCTCTTGATGTGCCTCTGAAACGTGATGACATGCAAAATACTCGTGCACCAATAACGGTTACAAGCAATGAGGAATTGTGAAATTGTGTCTTTGGAGATCATAGAATCATATACATAGACACCAAATGAACACGACAAAGTGTAGATGAAGAAGACAACCCGTCAAGACGTGAAGACTTGTCTGAAATAGTTGATGGATCTTTCCTTGCAGTGTTGGCTCTAGACAATTTAACATTTTGGATTTGTCAAGTTTTGAAGATTATTACGAGAAACAAAGAAGAAGAACTTACAAGTGTTCAAGTTCAGTGGTTCACGATTGTCTCCATGGATCCCTATATCAGTAAATTCTTGCCGGAATTATAAAAAATGAACGGTAGAGATCGAGCAGTATTATTCAAGCTGGAATTGAATTTATCCGATGTAACAGTTTTATCTTTCAGTTTTGTCTTCACAACAAGCAATAGATTGTGCAACGCAACAATATCATAAATCAGGCAACATCTTTTTAGATTAGCTCAAGAACAAGCAGTGGAAACAAAAGCTAGAGAATAAAATGATGTTGTGATGGGTGATGACGAGGACGACAAAGTTGTAGACAAATAATAGCAAAGATAGTGAGATTAGTAGAGGTAAGAAACATAATCCTTTGGATGTATGGTTATCGAACCAAATTCTGATGAGAATTATGAATATTAAATTTTGTTCTTAGTTACGAATGATTTCTTTTCTACTCAAGCGTGATAGTCCATGCATTGCATAGACTGCCATTTGTGTACATATACTTTCTGTTGATTGACTCGTCGGTTTTTTAAGAGATAATAATTAGTCTTGTAGTTAATAGAGATAATACACATTTTTTTTATCAAGATAAGGTTATTATTAATAAGTAATAATATCGTTCATTATATATCTTAAGTGCGTTTTACTGCTCATGACTTTCACTATATTGAAGATAAGAGAAAATAAATGTAGCAGTACGGAGTAGTTGAGTTAGAGCATCCATTGATTGCATGGATAATCATCCAAAAGGATTTGAGTTTACTTTTGATAAATACTAGACTTGAAGAAAAACATCACCAGAATACTTCGTGTTTAGTCTTCAGCATCATGTTCTTCCTTAGTTTCATTACTGATTCATCTTTATTATCTTCTGGAGCTTCAAAAATTAAATGAAATGTTCGACGTTCCAAAAATATATTTAAGATCATTTTTGCAAAAAGCTCATCTTCAAGTTAGACCAACTCATGATGAGTGTAGAATTTATAAATTTAGATGAACATGGTCAAATTGACAAAGTAGCGGTTTTTTTTCAAAACTACTTAAATTTTGGTATATTTGTTGTATGACTTCACTGTCAACTCTTATATTTTTTGAAGTTATTTTATAAATACGTAGATATTACATCTTTTCCGAGTTCAAAAATGAAAAAAGTCCTAAATTTTACTATTTTCTGGAATTTAGATTTCTTCATTATCCGGAAAAGTTGGTGAGTTCCCGTTATGATGTTATGACAAGCGAGTACCCGGTTGTTGTGAGCTATTGTTTGGTGCACCATCCTCGATAGAGATGGGAGCTCGAGGGAGAATATCCCGTACACTTTCAGTGTTTCTTCAAGGTATTAAGTACAAACGTTGTACACAAAGTCGCTCATCAGGGACCCTCCTTGTGTACCTTATCAGCATATTCTTAGTTTTTCATTGTGACAGTCGAGATTTATGAATCAAAGAAGCCAAGTTCAATGCTGAGACGTGGATCAGATCTCCAGGAAAGCTACTGCGTTTCAGGGCATTCTGATCCTGTCTGCTACTAGACTATTGTACGCTACCACGATACTATCAGAATTATGAACTTGTGGATAAAATAAGCTAATGACCATGCACGCTGAAGATAACAAGCAAGCTTTGGGCCCTTGCTGAAAGATATCACTGACAGATGCTCGTCTCGTCTCTTAAGAGTGAGGTGTATTAGTATAACCAGCATGAAGTGAGCAATGTTTAATTAGTAATTAAACATGATGAGGTAGGTAAAATGAAAAAGCCAAGGACTACCTGCATATATAACATGTATTAACAGATGTGATCTGCATGTTCAACATGAACTGTTTGTACTAAATGTCTTTTACCGGCTAACTTGAACACGAAAGACAGTTAGTAAAGCAAGTACTTATAAACCGCAGATGCTTGCTTGATATACTCTTACTGCTACAGAAACTTTAGGAAACCCTGAAGATCTAGATATGTACTTATCAATGAGAAGGGTGTGAAAACAGTCAGGTGGGAAGAAAGAACATAGCTCGTGTTTGAAGTGGTGCTCGTCTTCTACAACTACACCCACAACTGCTCTAGACTACTACAACAGTTCTCCTTCCTCAGGTGTCGAGAGACGGGAAAGCGAGTGAAGCCGAGGCGGTAAACCCTGAACCCTGGCCCAAGTCATCTCTACGTTCCTTGCTTATGAGTTTTTCGTTGCGTTCCGCTCTGAGGATACTTCTGCTGAAAGCGAAGTATCGAACTAATGATGGGAGGCTCGGGCGCATGTCGAACTAATGATGCGCAACCTCCTCAACAAAGGACGCTCGGAATCCCGAGGTGGATCTATCTACGTTGTCTGTTATGCTATCTTCACCTTTCTAAAAAATGATACACTGAGGGCTTCATGCAGAATACCGTACTTAATCTACTATTGCTATCCACTGTTAAAATAATTCTGAAAATCTCGAACTTGGACCTCAATTCGAGATGACACTAGTCAAACTACTGAATAACAACACAACTAATATTGCAATACTGAAATCATGCATATTATATACTTTAGAATCGTGCAAAGCCAAAAATATAAAGAAAATTGAAAATTGAATTATAAAAGATACACCGAAAGCGAAATATGCGAACTGATTCCTGACACTGTCAATGTCAATAAGTGCGAATAAAGCAATAGCGATGGAAGAAAGATAGAAATGAAGGTGGACGAGAAAACAAACAGGACCTCCGATATGAATTCAAAGCGGAACCTTTGAAAATAGTGTAAGAAGATTTACACCGTTATGACCTTCATAACTGATTCCTTTTTTGTTTGTAGAAGGGTGCAGGTGGCGGGTACAACCAAAAATGCCTTTGTTATCCAAAAGAAAGAACAAGTGTATAAGAGGAGAAAGTATCACAGTACACATCACAAAACATTAAATCAACATACCCCATCCTTTATGGGGAGGAGCAGGAGCATGAGGGAATTGCTGAGGTGAACAAGAAAACATGTTCGCAGGACCTCAACTAAGAGTATCTACTAGAATAACTAACTATGTTATCGCTATATGCGAATGCTTAGCACTCAACACTTCACATGCGAAGTCACGAATTCGCGGTTACTCGTACTAATTACGAGTTATTGCGAATTGAGCCGCTGTTACAGAACTACTTTTCGCTACTGCTAATGTACAACTAACTGCAGTAGCATACAGAGAGTGGTGACACAACTGAGCAGGTATAGCTTCCAATCCGCCCGTAGCCGACGCGCCGCGGGGTCGATTCCTCCTGCCGGGAGAACTCAGTCTGTGGAGCGGCAGCTGCGCTCGGCTGCACTAGTAGTGGGTAATAGTAGTCCCGCATTAATCACCCACATGGAGTAAAAGTAGGAAAAAGTATAGATTGTAATCTGCCGGGAAATGACGTTTCGGGCAGGCCGGCCGTCCGTCCACCTGGCCTGAGCCTTTTGTATACTGCCTGGTGTTCCAGGATGTCATCTTCTACCGTCCTAACTAGTTTCCCGATCAACATTTGTGTTTGATGGTCGTGGCTGAAGACCGTCTTCTTCATAGAACTGGTTTCTATGTTCAAGCTTTGAGACAGACAGGGGCGTTAGCGTCTGGGATGACCACATATGCATATGTGAGTGGTTCGAGCCATATAGGCCTCGACGGGTCAACGCTAATCGGCGATAAAGTGGGTATTTGACCCGAAGGCGATACGAGCAACGGCTCGCCGTTGAGCAGGACGATACGGCTGGTGACCGTGCCGTTTGCGGGACTCATGTGGTACTCAAGTCGACTGGCCGAAGACTTCTGCGTGTGAGGCCCCCGGTAACCAAGTAATTTCACGTCCAAGTTATGCTTTGTAGAGTTGCTGTAATTGAGCACCAGTAACGTCAAACCGTGCTGAGAAACAAGATTCATGAACAACGTTAGACAAGCCGAAGAAGACTGGTTCAGATGATCATGAATTCAAGGAGGAATCTTGCGTGCATACATAGTTAGAATCATACTATTTCGCCTATTGGTGTCGAGTACAGGCCTAAGAGGTTTAGCATCTGTGTAGCCAAACGCACCCAACATCACAAACAACCTCAGGGGACTCCAATTCATTCTCATCTGACACCTAGTCGCCTCACTGAGATTCTATGGTCCTCGAGCTCGCCACCAACTGCAGGCTGATTATGCGGAAAGCAAATCAAAGATTACCACGACCCACTAATGTACAGACTAGCATCGATGTTGTCACAGTTCGGTGGTGCTGTGTGACATGGTGGTGCTTCTGTTGTGGAGCTCACAAGAAACCGGGTGTTATCCTGACCGAAAGCAGTAAATTGTTTTTTTACAAATTTCCGTCATCACTAACATTTCGTCCATACATGGCCTTCGGTTAGATATCAATTGACTGTCTAGCATCTGCTGTTTAGAGACTCGAGCCTTCTAGATAGCTCTATGTCATTCCGCAGACAGCCTTTACAGTTAAATCCCCTTGGATCGGGTCGATCCTAACAAAAGAACCTATCGTTGAGGTTATGGAGGCTGAGATTTCAGTCTGCTCTCATATAATGTCAGTACTTTTATGTCAAAGATGTTTGCTGCCGAAGTGCCAAGCGTTCTGACTTTAGGTGATTATGATCTCCAAGCTCTAAGGGTTCTGGATTTGATAATCAATGCATTTGCATGCCTCTGACTAACATACTACATACTACCTGTTCCAATCGTATGACTTAATTTTCCGAGCTGGATCTGCCGAGCTCGCTATCCCACTGTAGGCCTCGTATGTACCTCATCCCCCAGACTATGGTTTGTAACACAGCTTATCTCTATTTGGTGCCTGAAAGCAAAAGACTGAATTTCTACAGAAGAGCATGACACACTACACTCTAATAGAACCTGGACAGCACACACAATTAGAAACAGTGCAAGAAGGATACTGATCAAAGGAAAGTGCACGTACCTTGTTATCTTTCTGACAATGAGCGTAGGCGCGGACATCATTGGTTCGGTTGGATGCATTGGTTCCATTGGTAATATCGACGGTCAAAACTCCGTTTCCCATCAGTTTACGCCACAGCAAGGCTCTGGAACAACAACGTTCAGATGCTACAGATCAAGACTATGTCTAATTCGTTATCGTGGGTGCCAATTACAGGAAGCTTGTGACAAGTTCGGTAGACTGGTCTATGTGCGCATGCGTCCATACCGTCTCCGAAGGAAGTAGGATGGCAATCATATGCATTCGGCCAGATATTTATGGAGGGGATCAGGATCTGACCAGAATACAATTCTCAAGTGCAACAATAATCTGTGCCATAACAAAAACGATGAATCACGCACCCGTAGTAATCAGGATTTGGGTTGAAGTTCAGATCGATAAGACCGTAATGGCCTCCAACGAAGGTCTGCCTGCAAAACGCTTGATTATCGTGTATTGATGCCGTACCGAGTTGATCCAGGTACCTACGAAGTTTACAGTTGAGTTTACGTTGAGTTCATCATCCCAAGAGCAACTTATGTGCAAGTATTGTCCTAACCACGTTTGTGGAGTGTGAGAGTCTCCATAGACACGTGAGTTCACAGCTCAACTCTCTCAACTCATGCGGAGAACGGAACTTTCCAGCGTGTATGAATCAACTTTGAGGTTTATCCAATGAAAGGTGCAAGGTTGCAGCAGTTCCCCAAGTATTCATAAATCAGCTTGTCGGCACCAGACCTACCAGTTTCAGTCAAATGAAAATCTCCAACCTAACCTCTATCCAGTGTCTTCTTGCATGGTCGCAAAAGCTGCACATATACAAAGGGCGAGAAATCCGTCTAAGAATAAATCTATACTCACCAGAAGGCGAAAATGAAGGCATTGCTGACTCCATCACGTCCACTGTTGAAGGCACCACCAGCTTCGCCTATCCATGCCTTCGTGTACGGGTGCGACTTCAATATACTCTCTAGAGATCTGTAGTTGGCAGCCTCAGTACTGGCAACTACAGGATTCAGAATCGTACTAATCAGCACTTCGGTTTCCGTGAGTCCTGCAATAGATAAAGAAGATTATTCAGTGTTTTACAATTACGAAAGAAGCAAACGACGTACAGTAGCTCTGAGATAATCGTGTGTTCGTCATGTTCCTGATGATTAGGGAAGCAAGTACTCTACACCTTTCCGCAAGAGAAACTTATAATACCATGTATCAGACTGTAAACATAGCTGAAATTATGGCAGTACAGTTTGTTCAAGAATTGTAAACTACGAACAATTGCAGATACATCTGCTCAGAACATCATAGTGGGACTTGATGGAAGAAGTAAAACCTGGTCCCAAGTTGTAAATATGCCGTGTCGTTACATCGACGATAGGTCCCGAAGCCCTTAAAAGGCTTGGGATCGACTCGGCATTGCTCCCCACGTCGTAGAAAGAATCTGGTGCAACAACAAGAGGCTTCGTGGCATCTTCACGATAAACATCGTTCACAATTCTTCGGAGCTGCTTGAGATCGGCATCATAAAGTTCTGTAGATACAGTTTTCCCAATTCCATTTCCCAGTAGCTCATTTCCTGTAAAAATTACCACAAGTTCACGACGTTCAAGTCAAAAAATATTGATCACGTTGGTAGCCTACTGCTAACTATGTTCGCCAAACGTTCGCGTGTGCAATGGTATGTCACTGAGCAGCTTGATATGCTTTTCTGCTTATTTTACAGCCTCTGTAGAACTGAGAAATCGACACGAGAGCATATCTGACATTCTCTTCGACTGCTGGAACAACCAGCAGCAACTAATGGAGGATTCATGGAGAAAACAGCTATTTTCGTCCTCGACTCAAAGATTTAAAAGTCTTCCAATTGTGGAGTAGATGTGTAACGGAGAGGTCAGGGTGCCGAAGTGTCCATGGTATCTGGAGAGGTTGTACAAGCAGAAACGAGAATGTATGGACGAGTGACGTATTAAAGAAATATGGTTCGGATGCACAGAGGCAGCAATGCAGGACTTTCTGTTTCTATGGAGACACGTTCTGAGTAAGGTACAGACAGATCAGATATGTTTCGGCCTACGTGGATAGCAGCGCAATGCAAGAGCTACCCACATATCCTTAAGGTAGCCAGTGAATGTAGGACCAAGAGAAGTACATAGCAAGGAGAACGAATGTACGCACAAAATGTGCAGTATTTAATGGGGAAATCTTCTTTTAATCTGGGGACAGAGGGTTTCCAGGAAACAGGTCCCCCTGGTCTGGAAGAACAATGACCTGTACAGACATGTTAGATATAGAGGAAGTCAGCAGTTTACTCTCACCTAGCTCCCAAGCTGTGACTGGATAGGCTCGCTCGCGAGTGTAACGAATGAAGTTCTCAGTATTACTTGGATCCCAGGGTTCGACGACGGTGTACTCCTCCGCCGACTTAGAACGACCATAGAGTGCATTGATACCAAATGCTACTGTAACCCTGCACGAAGTACGAAATTATCAAGTAGGTGAGTGGTCCATATTCATGGTCTCGAACCTGGGAGCTTGACCAGGTAACCGCCATGATAACGTGGGGCACTTAGAGCATTGAACAGGACAGTTAGACACCATTCACTTCATTTGGTACTCCTCTGAACAATCATATGTTTGTCCAAAAGTATATTCGAAAAGAATTGAACCCACTGAGCAAGGAGATACTTATGTTACCACACTGCGAAATTAGATACAGGGGCAAAATGTAACGTAATCAGCTTAATGAAAACAGTGAACCTTCATTTGCGAATCTGAAAACAGAAGTTCGTACCCAGTCTTAATGAAGAGTGCGTTGAGAGCATCCCATCTTTCCATTGACAGACAACCACCAGTGAAATTGAACAGAGCTGTTTCATTAAACTCGAACGGAAGGCATGGTTCACTCGTAAGGAGATTCCCAAGCTTGTACACTACCAGATCCTGCAGTGTTCCTCCAGCTCTGACCATGAAAGGAGCCAGCCCTGCATGCTTCAGCAGATTTTCGGCCATTAGCATCTTCTGCACGCTGTGGAGATGAATCTGACTGATAAGAATTTGCCCAAGGAAAATCTGCTCTATCCTTATCAGCTGTTCCTTTACATTCCATGTCAGAAAATAACACAGAACTGTAACTAGGCTGCACCTTTCTGCAGAATCCTTCTTGTATCCAGAGCAGTTGATCCAATCAGACCAAACGATACTACTTTCTCCAGACACAACTTGATTTCCACAGCTTGTGCTCTTGGTTGCCTAGTTTCTAAAAAATCCTTATTTGTGCGCTGATAATCACGAGATTTTGCGCGGAATCTACACGTCTCTTAACACAGTTGAACATGACTGGTTCTAGTATCGCTAAATTCGTTTTTCTGTATCGCTACTTCAGAGGGCGTCAGACGAGAAATTTTGAGGGTCTTGAAAGCGGTTCAAACTCATTCAGCAGAAGGGATGAGGCAGATGCTTGCGCAGTATTATCATTAGAATTAGATGAGGCTGTATATGTCACTCCAAACGACTGCTCGACATTCAGCGTAAATCCACTGGAGATCTGGGAAAGTGAATGGGGGAACTGAACTGCCATACAGTGAGGGAATATATAACCGATTGGTTGGAACTGCAAAGACCATGGGCCAAGCGCTACTGACCAGGAAAGTGAATGAGCTGCTAAATCAGTACGAAGTACAGTGACTGTCCTATAGTGCTGCTACGTTACGCATGTCGTACAGTGAGGGGATATATAACCGATTGGTTGGAACTGCAAAGACCATGGGCCAAGCGCTACAGACCAGGAAAGTGAATATGAGCTGCTAAATCAGTACGAAGTACAGTGACTGTCCTATAGTGCTGCTACGTTACGCATGCCGTACAATGAGGGGATATATAACCGATTGGTTGGAACTGCAAAGACCATGGGCAAAGCGCTACTGACCAGGAGAAGCGAATGAGCTGCTAAATCACTACGAACTATAGTCCTATAGTGGTGCTACCTTACGCATGTCCTAAACGAGTTTTAGCTTTTTAACTATACGAGATGCATGTACAAGAGAAAATGTACGCATTGCGTTTCTGGCCATATCAGTCAGGGAGTGCGAGAAAGACCTGCCATCGCTTGTTCCAATCGTGGGTTGCCAAGATCCTGCAAACACGAGAATTGGAGACAACAGAAAATTCTTAGTTACTTTGAGAAAGTTGCGAATGTGGTCAGTCCCGTTGACTATGCAGTTCACAGAGTTATCGGATCCAAGGGTGGTGTATGGTGCATTCTACGCACTAAAAGCGGCGAGAGAATGCAACGATAAAATAACAGAACCAACAAGCAATAGCTTGTTGGTTACCCCATGCGCCTGTAGCCCGGGCGCCGTGGGGTCGAGTCCTCTTGGCGGTGGGACTCATGCTGTGCAAGGGCAGCAGCATACGGCTGCAGAAAGCCTCACAGCGAAAAGAGGCCTAAAAAAAAACCAAACAAAAAAAAAAAAAACGATAAAATAATAGCACGTACGCGGCTCATCCAAACTGAAGTTAATAAACTCATGTTGTGTGCATACACGTGTTCTAGGAAATTGCTGGACTCTCTATTTGGATCCCATGAGGACTGTACAACTATCCAGAGATACTCGTAAAATAAGGCTACGAAGTTACCAGATTTAGTAAACCAGCTTCACCCCAGGGGCATGATCCGTAGTTACATTTTGTCGAGGGCCACCAATCAAGTGTCGCACAGAGAAAATTGTCACCTACTGTAGCCACGATCCTGCTAGTGTTGATCACCAGTCGCGTCTTCGCTTCGTCAACATACTTGGACTCTGCCTTTCCGAGGACCGCGTAAAATGAGGAGACCAGCAGACAGACAAGAACCATTCGGACCGGTGACGAAGCCATCTGGTGGTGAATGTGGTTACGTCGACGGGTGAACTTGATAATCAATGTAGTTACGTCCGAACCAGCTTTGCTCATTCAAAAACCAATGGCGCACACAGCGATCCGACAATGTGCATCCAAATCAGCTTATGGATCTCACCCCGCACACAAAGCTGAACTCCGAACACAAACCGTGATCGAGAGAACCTACACAAAAGCCCGAAAGCGAGTTTAGGAAAGCGTCTCCCAACGAAACACGATTCGGCACAAGAAGAACGCGCCTCCTCCTCGTCCTCTGGGCCCTCGTCCTTGTCAAATTTGAGGAGCACTCATTGAGTTGGTTCCAGAAGACGAGTTCATTTCGTGGTTTGAATCGTTCATGATATAGGCTGATGATCCATACTACTTCCAAATGAGAAACACTTTCTGAATAAATCAAAGTTTGCGCCATAAGTTCCCATCCTGTCACGCAATGTCGATCATAAGTTTCCAGTTGTCTCACGCAACTGTAGATCGTGGCGTCATTCTCATAAAGCTCCTCTCAGGCGCACTCCGATTCAGCAGAGCCCGCAGTCTCAGGTATAACATTCTTATCATGTTTGACCAAATCACGTGCAATCCCGCCTCCCAGATCTTGCAAGTTGCAACGAGCCTCCTCGGATGTTGAACATCTTCTCCGGTCCGGACGTTAGGTGGAGATTGACGGTCTTCGTTCGGAGACTTCGGACACATTGTCGTGCTTGACCATGACAGAAATTACACGAGCTGATCTTCCCCACATCACGCATCTGGTCTTGCTTTCCTGATTTTCACCGATCGCGACTGCTCACTGCTCTGGCCTCTTCACGACGGTGTCTCGCCCCTGTTCAGCTTTAGGAGAGGACTGCTTCGTGACTGAGACTGCTTCGTCGTCGAGGATCTGTCGAGGAGACCGGTGACTGGAAGGAAGAATACTACCGTAGTACCGCACTACGTTCCGCTGTTCTGTGTCTTACGACCGGCCAGTTAGGGGAACTCGTCAGCCTGCCAGACTGCCACGTGTAAGGTGATGCTCGTGTGAGATTCCGGAGAACTGGTGACACGAGGATTTTTCAGTCCTCTGTTCTACCAACTGAGCTATCCCGGCATTTTTACTTTTGATTATTTTATCATAAAAATGAAAAATGCGTCAACTTTTTTATTCAATTTTTCTTAAAATTGAACTGGGGGTAGAGGGACTTGAACCCTCACGATGTGGTTATTTGAAACTTTCACTCTTTCAACTTTAACTTTCCAGTGAACTGCAGTTCACCGTTGCACTACGTCCAGAATATAATAAAGTATAAGAAAGTATTCAACTTCTGAGTCACTGACGTAACTTGTCGGGTTTATACATTCAGCTTATCCTCTACTACATGGACTTCATCCTTGTTTCATATCCTTACCGACCCACCCCGCTTACCCACCAACCGCCTGTAACCAATCACAAGTTCTAGTGTATAAATCTCAAAAATTTGGGAGTCCACGTTACACGTGAGAAGATTTATGCTCAAGTGGTAAATACCACGCGTCGTCAACAGATCAGCCGCCAAACGCGAAGGCGTTTCATTCGGGCTACTGGGAAACTGGGAGCTCCGCTCGCATTTCCATTTTTTCGAGGCTATGTGTTAGTCATTTATCCTGATCTAAATTCTTGTTTTCTCCTTTCGAGGTTTCACATCGACTGTGAAGTCGCCTTTCCGTCCTTCTATCTTCTTAAGCGACTTCTGATAAGAGAAAATATGTTACATGACCAAAATTCTTTTCTTCTCTTTCGTTTTTCCACAATCGATGTACAGTTATGCTAATGCATAAAACAAAAGTGAAATTTCTCTTCCCTAGCACCGACTCCTAGGTCACCTTTCAGTCCTCTCTCTCCTTGGTATGGATATAAAAGCATAAAGATGAATATTTCTTTGAAGATGAATATGAATCTTCTCATAGTGTACTTTGAATCTAAAAAGAAATTCTCTTCAGCTCCAGAAAACCCTGACATTTTTATATTAATATTTCTCAGATTCTATGTTGGGCTGATGATGTAATCATAATAACTGCATAATGGTTAAATGATTAGTTTTCTGAAAGCGAACCCACAAATGTGATCTACTGTGTTTCAAGAACACTTGTAGTCATACTGGGAGTTTAATAATTTTATAATACGATAAAATAGGTTATATTATTAAAAAATCTATTTTTTTCCATTTCTCCACAATCGACTTATAACTGTAATAACACTTAAAAATAAAGTGATGTGAAATGGAATTACGAGGCTATAAATTCGTTACATTAGAGTTAACATATTAGAGTTAACATAGTGAGTGAAACACGAATAAATATTGGAAAATGCATGTAGAGGTAAATCAGAAATAAGAAAAGGAAAGCGTATTTCCATATTTTATCAATTTTTGGGTTTTCTTCGTCGGGTAAGCGACGGTGAGCTATGCAAATGCTTAACAACAAAGGCCCTGACGACTCCCATACTGACAACTCGGAGGTATGACAAATCCGGCCTCACGAGGAGTGTGATCATTACTGATGCGACTACCACGGAACGGAGTATACCTAGCTTCACTGAACTCAGTTCACCGCGGGATCACATCTATCCGTCTAAACTTCACCTCCGGATCTTCAAGGGCTTACTACGGGAGCTACTGATAGCGAGGCTTAGCCCCTGTGTTCTTCCCTTCGGGGTGGTAGTTGCTTAGCCTTTCGGGTCCTTCTTTCCCTTTCCCTTGTAAGGCTTGATGGGGTCTTCCTATCCATTGGGTCGCGTATTCCGCTGCTGATCTTCAAGCAAACCTCTCACTCCTAGTCGTGTGCGTGCGTACCGTCGTTTTCACTAGCACGTGCGGAAAGCGTTTTTCGCAATGAACAGGTTGGGTTTCACGCATGACCTGTTCATGCCGCAATGAACAGGTCATGCGTGAAAACGAACAGGTCACGCATGACACGTTCATCAACAGGTCATGCGTGAAATCCAAAACAGGTTGGATTTCACCCACCAAGTGGTTCTCAACCCACTTGGTATTCTTTCCAAAAGTCCACTGCAGGATACTGTAGTCTGTACTGCTACCAAAGGGGGAAAACTCAGGTCCTCTGAAGGACTCTGGCCCTGGCTGGGGCTGCGGACTGTGGGCAGTGTGGGGCCCTTGATTTCCCGCTAATTAAATTTTAGAAAAGTCCAAAGGAAGAAAACCGAAGGTCACTCGTCCCACAGGCATGCATGTATATGTTCATCCCACTTGGTTTACTTGTCGTTACTTGTCGTTTTCTTGTGGAACGAACGCGAACGTGAACGCGAACGCGAACGTTTTCTTGTTACTTTACTTGGTTTACTGATGTTTACTTCATCCCACTTAGTTGCTTGGCCCTTCGGGTCCTTCTTTCCCTTGTAAGCGTTGATGGGTCTTTCCGTTTGCTATTCATTGCGTCGCGTGTTCTTTCTTCTTACTTGTCAGAAGTGCACAGCAAATATATACATGCATCCAAAGTTTACTTCTCGTCAGGGGAAAGAAAATGACATGCGGATAAAAAATTAAGGCTATTCATTCCTTGACTCATTCATTAGGTGACTAGAAATTGACTATACATATGTCTGGAAGTGTCATTCATTAGGTGACTAGAAATTGACTATACATATGTCTGGAAGTGTAAGTACACAAGTCAGACAAAAGTTTATCCCTTAGAATAATTATGATCTAGATTTCAAGAGGAGGGGAAATCTATTTATCTCATGCTCAATTAATATAATAAATTATTCATGTATTATTCTTAGAATAGAATACTTAAATATAAATCTGAAGTTATCACAATGATAACTGGACTGATTAAGACTTCAAACGCAGGGTGTTCGAGCCGGACTGAAGAGATTTGAAAAGAATTTCGGTAACATGATAATATCTCATTAATACAAAGATATTAGTGAGATATAATAATATGATTGTTACTCTAAAGATTTAGAGGAGTATCTAAACTATTAAATAATGTCTAAAGTACACCAAGAGCACATCTGATTCGTTCTCAACAAAATAATTCACTGTCAATAATAAGAAGATACTCTAATACATGAAACGAAGCGGGCTCAGTGATAATGCAAGTATCACGAAGTGGGCTCAGGTGAAAATGCAAAGATACTGTACAAAAGACATGTACTGCTACAAAAGGTTTAGCTATTCATAAGTATAGCAGCAAAAACATAAATTTGCTTTATCACACCTCGAGTAGGATTATTTTCTTTATTCACCCCGAGTATGAGTATACATGCATGAAAGAGAAACTTTTTTCCTCTGTGTATTTTGAGTCTGAAAAAAATTTCTCCTTTGTTCCAAGAAACCTCTAAATTTTCATCTTCACATTTTTATGTCACTCGATAGTTTGTTTCGAGATGAGTCATAATTTATAAAGCTGGTGAATAGTTTTAAGTTGGATCTTTTATTTCATAGATTCCAAGTTGGGATGAAGTCGTAATCACCAAAAGCTTTTTCTACATAACTGTTAACTTGGTCATTCTCGAGCTTTAACTCCAGTAGGTTTGTAACTGTTTAATCACACATTGAGTGGCTATGGACCGCTTCAATTAGTCGCTTTGTCATGTCAAGGACATGTAAGGATTGCATACCTTAGTTTTTCAGAGCATTTTTCTCCTGATGTGTATTTTATTGTGAAACGATTCGAGTGGAAGAGATATTTAACCATGATGAAATGTAGTGAAATAATGATACATGACAAAATGATTGGTTGTATTGTCAACAGCCAGCAAGAGGTGTTATCAAGTACAACAAACCTGTTGGGGTTGTGATCAAGCAAATTTCAGCTGCGACCAAGTATCTACTGTATAGTTATGCTTTGCTATCGTATTTAACTGCGTTGAAGCAACTGACAGGTTGAGATATTCCGCAGGTGGCTCCACGAAGAATATCTTAACTATTGACCAACGTTTCTTCCTGGTACAAAGATTTTCAAGCCGAAACATCGAGCCTGCATAGATCTTTTGACATGTAGTCAAACTCGAGCACTAAGGACTAGTTCAGTTTTACAAGTGATATGTTTATTCTAGAGAGTTCATGTTTTATGCATGCAACATGAACTTTCGCAAGAGCGAAGGAAGAGGAAAAGGGATGATGTAGCAAAGAAAATTGTGAGAAACGGTTAGTTCACAACTGGATTCTGGAAAATACATTAGACATATATACAGAACATTGATTTAAACAAGAAGTTTTTTATTTCAGAATAAACATATAAAATTATCTAAATTTATATTTTAGAATTTAACTAAATTCTAGGGTTTTAATTTAACGATTTTACTATGAACATACGGAGTAAGTTTCCCTGCAGTGGAACAAGAACAATTATAAGTGCATTGCACGGAGCGGTTCTCATGCTGTATAAAGACTCTCCTCTACGTATAATAAGTTTATTTCAAATATTTTTAATTTATAATCTAAATTATTAAATAATAATAATAAGAAGTTAAAAGGCATACACATACCTCCTACATATGAACATCTTAACAGGGAAGTGGTAAATATGCACGCGTAACAATAGAAAGTGAAGTTGTTAGCGAGTTGGTAAAAACATTGCAACTCTAGTTCTGGATTCTCCGATTGCTCATAAGTTTTCTAAGGTGATATCTCTACGTTTGCATTTCTGACTTTCAACTTATATTCCAAGTTTAAATTACTTAAACCTAAACAAGTTTGACTTCGAGATTTGCTTGTTTAAGAATAATGTACTTTTTGACCTGAGCATTCCAGCACGTGAATATTCACGTGTCGCGTAAGGTGTCAATAGTCCTTAGTAGACTCCTTACTTGGCTTACACTAAACTACAGTTGACGAGGAGCCGTCGTTAAATTTGTCGCTCTCGAGAGTGAGACAAAAGCGGAGACTTCAAGAGATGGATGACATTGGATGGTCTTCGGTAAGGACAGATTCATGGCGATGTGGTTCACTGAACATCGTCCAATCGCTCTGATTGCGTATGTAGCTTATTACAGTGAAAGTAGTGTATGTCAGTTTGTAATGCTTTTATATAGTGCGAAGCCCAATACAAAGTTACTTTCGAACGAGTTTTCATTTCTCTACAGCTTTAGCACTCGCGGTACAGAGTAGAACAATTGCAGTAGACGATGCTATTTCCTGTACACTTGTTGTATACAAGAGTACTGAATTATCTGTGTGTGATATTATAGGTGCAATAGACGACCTTAAGCGAGAGCTACTGAGAGCGAGGTTTAGCCCCGGTGTTCTGCCCTTCGGGGCGTTAGTTGCTTTGCCCTTCGGGTCCTTCTTTCCTTTGTAAGGCTTGATGGGGTCTTTCTATCCGTTGGCTATTCACTGCGTCGCGTGTGTTACTTTCGAACGAGTGCTAGACAGGAGAATATTCACGCTAGAATATTAAACAACTTGATGCGGCTGAGAAGAATCTTGTACCGTGAAATCAAACTGTCTTCTTCGTACCTGTACAAGAAGTGACAGACCACCATTTTAAGGCTACGCACATGAAGTGTAAACGACGATGATGCATGATGCGGTGGGCCGAATACTCACCACCCCTAACGAGTCTACGTGGACTGGAAAACGGCGGAAAGGGTGATCCCACTCTATTCAGTGAGTGGGACCACCCTTTCCCAGCCAAACTTAATCGTAATCATGCATTTTTGAGTGAAGAGGTCTCATTAAAGCTTGCTCACTGTGTGGACTCTCGAATGCATAATAGGATTCAAGATACCGAAGTTGAGGACTAATGATTTTCACTTTATGGTCTTTTTCTGTCTAAAATTCATAGGATCAAGGAAAATACTCCTCCCTACCATCGGTTGCACCAAAAGTGACGAAAAACTAGACTAAAGCGAACATGAACTTGTCAAGTTCCTGTTCACTTTTTTGTACAATGAACTGACAGTGTACAAACTGTAGATTAATAGCACATTGCAAAGGCCCTTTGCAGTGTGCGGTTCTAGTCCAGTGTCCAATATCCCTGATTCTCATAATAACTGAGACTGTGCTGGAAGTGACTGCCAGGTTTAGTGGATCCAGTTCTTCTGATATGAAGCATGCTGTTAGCCGTGTTAGGAGAGCATAGCTCAGGAATCTAACCAGACGATGTCGGTATCGACATATGCATATAGATTCAAGAAGAAGATTAAAAAAGGGCCAAGTAGTACAACTATATAGTAGTTCTGAATATTGCATCTCTATATATCACGTGCAGTCCAAGTTAAAACCTCACTCATCCCAACGCGCAGTCGCTGCTGTTGGAATGATCAGAATTCAAAGAACAGCTGTTTCTGTACATGGGAGGGAGAATATATTACAGTGTTTCTTCAAGGGTACTACGTACAAACCTTTGTATGTACACTACGTCGTCATCAGCGAGTCTCCCTGTCTACCTTATCAATGTATTCTTAGTTTCTGACAGTCGAGACTTATGAATTACAGAAGTCGACGTCAGGAATACTGAGATCATGGATCCCCAGGAAAGCACCCGCGATTGGGGACATTCTTGTCATGTCTGCTACTAGACTATTAGAATTTACCGAAGTTATCAGTTATGGAAGTTGGATAAGTACTAATGGACCAGGTGTGTTGTGTTCAAGATTCTGGCGCATCCCTCTCATCAGTCAGCAGAGAAGGACTTGATGATCAGTCTAAGACTTTTGTTCCTCCATTAAATTAATATTCTCAACTAATCAATCAGTGAAGGACAGCTGACGATGTTGATTGTCTGGAAAGTCCTCGGCATTTCTGGATCGGAGGGTCCATCGGCCGACGTCATCTTTAACAAGTCCCTTATTCTGCTCTTGCCACCAGAACGGCGGAATTCCCAACTCAGGCTCCAGAAAATCGGAAGCTTTGTTCACGAGGGCAACATCACGACCGAGGGCAGAAGAGAAATCCGCATTGGGGCCGTGATAACCATCCAAGAGATGGAGGTAGGCCTCCATATTATGAGCATGTAGAGGATCAGTACACGGCTTTAGGTACTCAGATCTCAGACTGTCAAGCTCGAGCTCGGTGCCAACATGGTGGTAAGCAGAAGGCAACCAGCTTGAGAGGTGATGCAGAAACTCTAGTCTCTCATTGAATATCACTCCAGGAACTCTAGGAACCTGATCATGCTTATTAACCACTCTCAGAACCTTCACCCCGAGCTCCTCGATTCTCCTCTTGAAAGCACTGTTGCCAACCCTGGGTCCAGCGAACGAAAACACTGAAACTGGCACAGGATGATGGCAGGCATTCTCGTGATGGTGGTTCGAGTCTGCAGGTCTGCCACCGTCCCAGTGCTTGGGCACTTTGGGAGAGTGTGTTCGCTTGTTGATACCCGTTTCAGCAATATCGTAAGCACAAATCATGCTCAGAGCACTTCCGAGACTGTGTCCTGTCACAGTGATGCTCATTTCCTCATGCTTGTACTTCTGCACCAGCTTTCTCACCGCCGTCAGCACTTGTTGTCTGGCGCTCAGCTTATTGTATCGAGAATGTTCATTCGACGACTTGTATACGCTGAGGAATCCGCTCTCCACCATCACATCGCGGTTGCCACGAGGATCTAGTCCAGTGGGGCTGAAGAAGTCACGAACATTTTCCAACCACTCGAGCTTGGTCACAGTTCCCCTCCATGCCACGACCACGTCTCGGCGGCCAAGTCTGGCGATCTCCCGGGGAGAAGTGCACACAGCAACGAAACCCATGAAGTTGGAGTCCTTGCTCCAGGTGTTCTGGGAGCTCGTGGACTTTTTGAACATTTTGGGCAAGTGGGTGTCAGCGGTGGCGTAAATGTATTCCGTGATTTCGTAACCTCGATTTTCTAGCCCTACTTCTTTCAGTAGTTTCTTCTTGTTGTACTTCGCGCTGCCACAGAACTTCGACTGGTGATCGCAGTCGAAGGCATCGTACGTCGCCTGAGCTAACTCTCCATACCTAATAATTTCGCCCCGCAAGACTGGATCCATTTCGTCCAGCAACCCCTCCCAGTCGTTGGCTCCCTGAATCTCCTTCCACCGATCCCCGACATGGAGGTCAGCGTAGGGGTGTCTCTTGTCCAGATAAATCCTGTCTGGAGATGGTAGCTCATACATTCTACCCAATTCCTTAACCAGGCGAGCTAGGTAATCGAGATTCAGTTCGTGCAAAGGTGTCTCCACCTCTTTTGTCGATATGGGTAGGGCGGATGCCGAACCTGGAGTAGCAGCAGTGGCATGAACTGAAAGCGTAAACGAATGGTTTGAGTGTCCCGCCTTCTTCACTTGCAAAGGTGCCAGATTTTTCGAAAACTGAAGCCTGCTGCTCAAGCCTGTGGACTGTGCATTTCCTTTTCCAAGGCTGACAAAATTCCGTCCTGTACCCCGCTTGAAAGAGGGCTTTCTCTGCACGACAGAAGGCAGAGAGACTCCACCGATCGCCTGCGCTACGTGACCGACGACACTAGTTGCCATCTTGACCAAACTGAGAGATCACTACTGGATATCACAAACAAATTTCCGTGCAAATCAAGGGAGAACAGATTCTCACTGGGAACGAACTAAACCACCACACGAATCCGATGCTAGAAAAGAACTGAAAGACGGACGGAATAAATTACAGGAAACCCTGAAAATCTAGAGTTCTCCTTGAGAAGGGTTTTACACGAATCAGGTGGAGAGACAAGAATCTACACTACTTAGTGCTTGATCCGTTCCTAGTTTTCTAAGGAACTAGCAGAACTGCGCTAGGCTATTACTGAGTTATATCCACGCGAGCTCCAGGTTATATAGTGGGCATGCATTCGAGCTACTATCATGTCAACGATCGTTATCTGTCCCCAGGAGTCGGGAAAGCGAGTGAAGCGGAGCCGTTGCCGCGGCTTGCTTTGCTTTGACTCTTTGACCAGGTCACGGTCACTCCCGCGCCGTCCCGCCCAGTGTTTGGGGAGGTTTCCGGACAAAACCGGTTACTTTCCGGCACGCACTTACACCAGGCGGCCAATTTGTAGAAGTTATCAGTAATCGTTTCACGGTTGGAGTTCCTATCAAGATTTTCGTCGGTTATTTTCCCAACAGTTTGGATATACTTCCGGAACTGCACATTTTCCACCGGCGGCACTCACTACTATATTGAGTCTATTCTATTTGCCGGCTCTCCCGCCGTACCATACGTTTGACTCCATCACTCTCGTGATAGTCATCTGGTCCGAAATCGTCAGAAAAGACTTTCCCGCGTTTTTTGCCTGAGCCAAAAGCCGCCTTTCCGCTCTGAGAATATTGGTTCTCACTTCTGACATGTCAGAGGTTATTCTCATGAAAGTCAACACTGACTCAGCAGGTTCCGGAAAAGCTTAATCTGGTAGAGCTCTTGAAACCAATACTAGTTTAGTCCGTCGGCAATCCTGCTTTCATGAGCTGACAGTTTCTCACTGCACTGTAATGGACCGAAGCTACAGCTTTGAACTTTGTGGAGATATTGTAAAAGCTATAATTCAATTGAACAGATAATAATATTCATTTATCTTCGATTCGGACTAATTTTCAGAGTGATGATTTTTCTCCGGACTGAAAGAGTACACAAATGTTTAAGATGATGGTCGAAACTTTTTCAAATTATGAACTATCTTCATACAGTCAAAATTATATTTTAATAATTAACAATATTCACTGTCTTGTATAATATATGATGCAAACCAATAGCTACTTAACTTTAGCTCCTAGACGACTGAACTAACCGTAACTAAACTATAGCTGATCCATTCCATAATATGGGAGCAAACGGAGCGAAATGAAAGATAAGTAAAGGAAGGGCTATTTGTGGGAGGTAGTATTCATCTAAGGAGGAATATGGTAGCTACTAGTTGTTAGTTCCCGCTTGCTTATTATTCACCTTCCCATTGCAAGTTATTTATTTCCTAGGCACTAAATTAATGTCTGACTAAAATAAAAAATTTCCTGTTAGCAGCTTCTCACACCTGTAGTTTAATAAGCTTTTCTTGGAGAAATTATCTGAAAGAGGTGTTCATTGCATCTTTCACAAACTCACATCGTACTAGTGGGCTATATAGATTATCAAAAGGTATGATTTGAGACACAGGCTACCTGGGACAACAAGGGTGGACGATTTGCACCTAGTATCAGTGACTTTTGGATAGAGTTCTTGGTCTTTTATCTTTTGGGGGACTGTCTGGACTTCTTGAATCAGCTTTTGAGCTTAACTTGAATGTTAATCTGATATGACGAGAAAAATGATGTCTTTGTCCTTGATCATCGCAAGGAGGGTGGCTTTTGCTCCATCCAAATTGTGCTCTCTTCTTTACGCTAGTGCATCATCGACTTCCGCATCTTCTCGTTAAATGGAAGAAGGTCAGCAATACTAGGTGTCACTGAGGAGTTCTCCATAGAGATGAGGATGTGATCTTCACGTGTTCCTCTGATTTCGACCTGTAAACAAATATCAGCGGTGATATTTGTATCTTATCTACATGTATCTAGAATGTCACATTTGTTCCAAAAAGATATATGCTCCCAAACTTGTCTCAATCAAGTTTTTGCATAGCTTCTTCCTCTTTTTTTGAGAGGAAGTTGATATGAACTCCGTTGAACTCATCTCATCAGGAGGTTCAGTTTCGCTCTCGATGAAAGCTACAAGGCTCTTCCTAGAGCTCGGCGCCACTGCCTCATTGGGCTTCTTGTTACTCTTCGATGACTTCTTTGTTTTCTCCACCGCTTCATTTTTCTTCTTCTCTTGACCTCCAACCTGTTTTTTCTTTTTTCTCTTGAATAGGGTGCGCCTCCTCCCACGACTTCAGAACACTTCGATGGCTGTAACAACAACGTCGTCTCTATTGACAAGAACATACTTTATTAGTTAGTTAGCTACAGCGTTCTTTTTTGTCAACTCCATATGTGATTCCCAAAACTTCTGAACTAAAATTTTTTTGTCTTGATGAAACTAGGATCAACAGCCGGCAGGTCACTAACAAACATCTTTGACAATGTGTCATCATGTCCCTTGTCTCTGCTCGATGTCAATAGTGTCTACATGACCTGAGGTCCAAGACATCAGGTTCTCCTTCACCTTGTTCTTGCGAGTGATCGTTCTTCTCTTCGACCGGTGCATCTTGGTTCTCCTCGAACTTTGAAGGCGGAGGTGTCTTCGACTCTACACCTGCCGTATTGTCCATATCTTGTTCTTGCAAAGAAATCATATTGGAATTTTGAGTTATGCATGAAGTTCAACAAGGAAGAATTCTGATACAAGTATGATGTGTTGTTGCGACTCACATCTTCGGTTGTGTCGATCGATTGAGCTTATAAGATCAACATGCCAAGGTGTCAACTCACTCTTGTTCACCACAAACAAAGAGGAGTTGGTATGTGATTCCATGTTTATTTTGTTCTTGTTCATTAGTCTTCCCTACATGCAAGAGAAGAGATCGTTGAGTTTCACTCTTGTTAAGATAAAATGTTCAATGACAATGTCGTGGTATACCAAGGTGGTTCCTCCATTCCACTTTCAAGGAATTTGATCTATAAAATGAGTCTCGAAGTTGGAATGAATAAACTACTGTTCAAGAAGTATTTCCACCTAGGGTGATCATCCTCAAAATCTAGTTTTGCAGTATTTGAAAAAACGTATACAACAAGATCTAGAGTAGTTTGCAACTCATCCATCATATGCATGCACGTAAAGAGAAACATCTATTCAAGAGACTTTCTCCTACTTCAACTTCGAGACGCATCTCGAAGTTGAAGTGGAAGGAAATATCTATTCAAGGGGGACTTTCTTCCATTCCAACTTCTCGACGTTATCATAGAGCATGAAGTTTGGTCCAAGAATACACGGGTATCTAGCTGTAGAGAGATATGGCAAGACCTTGGACCCACTGGACAAAAGTCCTTGTGCCAAATACCTAGTTGAGCAAGCTTTATCTCGACTCTAATGTTATTTGTCCTGATTTCTACCGACCTAACTTGACTTCAAGTATAACGCACATGCACCACACAACACAACTGGACATTCAATCATACTCTAAGTACATGAAAGATCTATACACGATAAACATATGCTATAGTCCAGAAAGCACCTTCAAACAAACCTTTAGGTCGACTTGTGCACTAACAATACTTTCTTCATCCTCTTTTCACGACAAACTAACTAAGATATTCAACTTTGACTTTCTACAGTTCGGTGATATCAACTCCATTCAAGATGAATATTACAGCAATTGAAAGTCTATTGTATGAAGTTTTCAATGACATAGATAACACCTTGATTAGATCAAGACAACTCCTATCACAGTTGGTCGAAATTGATAATTTCTAACACTTATAACTCAAAACGTCTCATATCTTCATCTTGATCTTCATGTCTGATCTAGGTTTTGAGAGCTCAAACAAGCTCCAAACTAGACATACAACATATCATTAGAAACTTTGTATTCTAGAGCTTCCAACAAGATAAAGCATGCACGCAGCAAACAACCATTGAGTTTGAGACGTGGTGATGAAGACAATGATATCTTGTAATTAAAGATTCTTGATCAGCAATCTCGACACAACATAACACTTTCTTTGATTATGATTTCCACACCAAATTCACAGTGTAGCTCCCTTGAATCACTTGCATCACCTCCAAGAAGTTTTACCTCCAAACCTCAAATCGTATGCTCAAGACCAACCAAGAGATGTGGGTGAAATCTCTCTTCTCCTTCAAACTCGTCACGCTATATCTGAACTTCGGAGTCTATTTCTCTCAACTCGAACTTCCAACTAGGCTCAAACTTCATAGAAAATTTCCTCTAGTCCCTCACTACTACCCTTTAAAATTTCAGCTTCAGACCCTAAACCAATTGCTTGAAATGGATCAAGCTCTTCGTTTGTACTAACTTATGAGCTTTACAAACCCATGTGTCATGTTATGATACGGTTTACATGTGAATCTAGCGTAGAATTTCTATTGTGTTGACTTTCTATGTTTTGTGAATCTTTTCGTGTAACTCACCAGAAGATGTATTAAGTATCACGTTCACGATTATCTGAGATGTGAGATTGCACGATAAAGAGACATGTCGTCTTAGTGATCCATGGGCATTCGCGTGAGTGACTCTTGTCGTCAAATGTGGATATAAGATAGAGAGTCAAGGGTTCGCAAAGGACATTTTTCATTGCTTGGTGTTTCACGAGTGTTTCTTGATGTTCTACATAGAGGATGAGGAGCTATGAGAGTTGTATCCTTGTAAGGAGGACTGATCTGTAACACCAGGGGTTGCATAGTAGTGAATATGTGATAGGTTATAACTATGTGTGGTGAGTCTTCTAAATAAGTCCCAAGGCTAGACCATACTCTAAGTTAGTGACAGATAACTAAGAGTAGTCACAGTTAGAGTTGGAGGTATGTGAGGGCAGAATATTAGAATATTCTAAAGTGTGAGAACTACTATTTTGTTTGGTTGTGCATAAATGACAAAGATGTGAATAATACACTCTTGTCTTATGCGTGACTGATTTTTATTGGTTGTAGAGACTTAAGGGTCAAACAATCAAGAGGGTTGTTGACCTTTTTGGCTCAATTATGTGTTAGTATTTTGTCTTATAAGGAGCAATCCGAGATTCCTTTCAAAGATTCCTTTATACTTCTAGAAGGATCCTAATTATTAGAGTAGAGTCAAAGGAGGAGAAATCTACTCTTGACTTAGGACTTTTACCTTTGACTTGGTCTCGGTAAATTGCAGTAAATCAGATTTACAAGTAGTTACCATGGTAAATCTGCAGTAGTATAAATAGAGGGGTTGTGGAGTGACCTCTCATCCTCCCTTTGCTTTGTATTTGGAAGCCGTTAGGCCATATCTATAAAGGGTGTGTTTTTCATCTCTGCGTCTTCATGAGAGTTCTCGTTCCCAGTGAAAAAGAGATATGAGAATGTCGAGAGTTGGATTTAGCAGAGGCCTCCTAGTTCTATGATGCGCCTCACCAAAGGCCATCAGAGGTTTACCCTGGGTGAGAGACAGGACCGGTAGCACGCTTGAGGGTCACATTTTTGGTTCCGTTGCCGGGACCTCACTAGGAGGCTTGAGGGATATGTTTCGCGTGTAGTTTTACATCAGACAGAAGGACGTTATGAGAGAGCATATCGAGAGAACTCTTGGAGAGGTTAGAGCTACTGCCATGCTAGAGACCTTAGAGCTATTCGTGTATCTGGTTGTCATCTACGATGCATTTGAGGTCATCTTGTACATTCTGTACACATAGGATGTTAGAATCAGCTGAAGAGAACGTGTCGAGTGTTAGAGTTTAAATCTGAGAGTAGAGTGGTTCATATAATCCTATATGTTCATGAGGGTAGAGGATCAGATCACTCTTATCACTCCTAGGTTCTTTGAGTGATAGTCCTTATCGTTGAGACTAAAAGGAGGAGAGACTAAGAGTCCGAAGGTGTAGACGATTCGCTTCTGATCGAGTTTACAGTCACCGTCATTTTCTCTGTATTTCTCGGACGTCCTTGAAACTTCACGACAGACTGGAGAAGCTCCTGATCTATCTATTGATCCAAAGATCACTAGTTTTGGAGCTACAGAGCTCAAGATATCGCTGTCAGAAGTTCAGCTGGTAGTCCACTCGATCAAAATCTGCATGGGGTCGAATTTAAGTCAAGATCATGGAGGGTCAGAAAGAGTGGGTAGTGAGGCTTAGGAACCTTCCTCAAAATCTTGATGTCATAGTGGGTGTGGACGAACGTTCTAGAGAGTTAAAGGTCGAATTTGAAGAAAGAACGGAGAGAAACAAGCAAGACTCTTCCAAGAAGAAGTTGAGGACAGAACCGTGGTGCTACTTTTGTAGAGGGTTGGGTCACTATGCAGCAAGTTGTCCCGTGAGATTCAAGAGAGAAAACCCTCGTGAAGGAAGGAGTTCTATCGATCTAGGTCTCCGAGTTGGTCCATCGTCTCCTTCCCGTGTTTTTAAAGACGAAAACATCTGCTCAAACTGTGGAATTGAAGGATTGCCAAAGGAGCACGAGTGTGGAGACGTGATTGCCCTGTTGGCATCTACGTCTAGAAGACTGAGAGAGGAGCAAGGAGTTGAAACGGAGAAGCTGCCATCTTCAGACGAAAATTCATCTAACGCATGATGGAGATGGTAATCCAGATGGTGGAGAAGGTGACAATGAGGATGCGACTCATGCATACGTTCGGTGAGGAGATAGCGCAAGCGATTATGGTGGAACCCTTTCCTTTCTTGCTACCGATGGTTGATTATGCTCGCATGGAGTTAGTAATGTTCATCCTATATTAGAAAACGAAGAAAGGTATCGTGTTGAGGAGAGGAGAAGACATCAAGAATTTAAGATGGGGAAGCTTCCAGTTTTCTATGGAAAGGATGGTGAGGATGTAGAAACCTTTGTGCGAGATTTCAAGCGAGCATGCATAGGAAACCATGAGAGGAAGAAGGAAGAGTGGGCATCGCTATTGCCTGATTTCCTAGAGGATACCGCATTGACTTGGTATGAGGAATACAGAAGGAACAAGACTGAGATGGATACATGGGAAAGCTTGACAGAGGCTCTAATTGAGAACTTTCTGCCGGATGAGAGCTATGAGAAGCTCATGACCGAGGTGACCTTCTTGAAGCAAGGAGATGCTGAGAAGGTGAGGGTTTACGCAGAAAGGACCGAGAAGTTGGAGGCTCGTTTCAAGACTATATTGAAGAAGAGCGGTGATAATGTGGAGGCTACAATGGTGGGAATTGTGGCCATGCTTACCAAGAACTTTGTGGCAGGTCTGAAGCCTCAAATCAGAACTCAGGTGAAGTATGAGAAGCCCACCACTAAGGCGAAGGCAATTGAAATTGCAGTTCGAATGGAAGAGAGTTTGGAAGATGATGACGTTCTTCTAGGAGAAGCAAAGGCGGCAAGTGTTGCAGGGATTACACTCGGTGGTAGAGCTGCTCAGAGAATCCCGACGCCTGCTGTGGTTAACACCTCTGCTGTGATTAACACACCTGCTGTGGTTGCTATCAACCCTCCGACGCCTAATCTTCAAGATGAGCTAAGACAGATAACAGAAACGTTGGCGGATCTGAAGATCAATGTAGTGCAGTTGAAAGAGCGGAGGAACCAAGGAGGAGGAGGCCAACGAGGTTATGGAGGAAATTTCAATCGAGGGCCTCAAAATGATTTCGGTGGTATCTCGTGCTACGGATGTGGTGGTCCTCATTTTCAAAGGAATTGTCCACACTCCATCCAAAATGGAGGACGAAACAATGAAGGTGCAAGAGGAAATCTGGGAGGAGGAGTTCCGCCACAAAACAAAGACAAAGGCGTTGCCACAATTGATGCGGTGAAGGTACCAAATGTCTACGAGAGAGGAGAATGTTCTTACTCTCAAGTGGAACTCTTAGCTCACGAGAGGAAGAGGACGAGGTTTTCAGAGGAACCTATGATCATTGGGGATTCTCAAAGTAGGAGCACTCGTTCCAGCACTATGTCTTCTTCTCAGAAGGAGCCTAGGAAGAAGCTGGGAATGGAGGATTTCACCATTTCAGCTGCTCAATCTAGATATGACGTAGTGGAGGATGTTGGCACGCAAAAAGCCAACATAACAGTCGGTCAATTGATCGCACTCAATCCAAGCTTGAGGAGAGAGCTTCGAGGCGGATTGAGCTCGAGAAGGACCAAGAAGAAGAAATCTAAGGGCAAGATCAACGTCTCAAGTGTGGGAGTTGGTGTAGTGGATGCTCAGGCCTCTGAGGTATGCACTAAAGCATCCAAGATCGAGGTTCGTTTGAATGGACACTTTGTACCTGATGTGTTGGTGGACGGAGGTTCTGCTGTGAATGCGATATCTGAACGTTTGATGAAGCGGTTGGGGATGAAACCCACGAGACCGGCGAGCATCATTGTTGGTATGGCAAACAAGCAAAGGGTGAGACCTCTCGGAGTCCTAGAGAAAGTAGTGGTGTCGGTTATGGGGGTACAAACCTTGATGTCTTTTCAAATTCTGAAAGATTCCAGCTATGACTTGCTCCTTGGAAGACCTTGGTTGAGAGCCGTTCGTACAACTGATAGATGGCACAAAGGTTACTTGAGGATAGGACCTAGCGACCATCGAGTGAAGGTGCCTCTCTCAAGTGGTGGCTGTGTAACTTCTGATTCTGATAGACCAACCAGCGACTATTGGGAATCAGAAACTGAAGACAGTGGAAGTGTCTCCGGAGTAGATACGGGTGGTTCTTCTGACGAGGAGACGTCAGAAGATGAGGAGTTTGATATGGATTGCATCATACCTCATATTGGAGCAATTGATTTGCTCCCTCGTCCATTTGTTGAGAAGGACCCGGACAAAACAAAATTAAGTGGAGAGGAGCTAGAGCGAAGACTAGCAACCATCAAGTTTGGTCCCAAGGTGACTTCGGAAGAGAAGAAAAGATTCTTGGAGATATTCAGGAAGTACATCCACGTGTTTGCTTTCAGCTATAAAGATCTGAAGGAGGTGACATTGGAGACGCACCGGATCGACGTGGAGGAGGACGCGAGACCTGTTCGACAAAAGCAACGGAGGATCAGCCCGCCAACAGCAGTGATCGTCAAAGAAGAGATTGATAAACTGAAGGAAGCTGGGTTCATTTACGAAGTGGAGAATTCAGAATGGGTATCGCCCATCGTGATCGTGAAGAAGAAGAACGGTAAGCTTCGCGTATGTGTGGATTACAAGAAGTTGAATGCGGTCACGAAGAAGGATTACTACCCATTGCCATTCATCGATGAGATCTTGGAAGAAGTCGCAGGTCACGAATGATACAGTTTTGGAGACGGTTATAGTGGATATAACCAGATCCATATAGTCCCTGAGCATCAACACTTAACGACCTTCACTACTCCATGGGGTACATTTGCGTTTCGCGTGATGCCGTTCGGATTATGTAATGCTCCAGCTACTTTTCAACGGTTCATGAACAAAGTGTTCGAACCGTTTCTTGGGAAGTTTGTTAGAGACTTCATTGATGACTTTTGTGTGTATGGGCGGAAGGAGGATCACTTTGATCATCTGATCAAAGTATTAGAGCGATTGGAGCAAGCTAATGCATCTCTGAATTCAGAAAAGTGCATTTTTGGATGCGAGGAGGGTTTGCTGTTGGGACACATCGTCTCCAAAAATGGAATAGGAGTGGATCCAGACAAGGTGAAGAAGATAGTCGAACTACCATTCCCTACTAGCTTGACCAAGTTGAGACAATTTCTTGGGATGGTGGGATATTATCGTAGATTCATTTCATCCTTTTCCAATAAAGCTCAATCGTTGACCAACTACATGAAGAAGGGTGTAGTCTTCGAGCTGATACTTCAGGATCAGAAGGCTAAGGAGGCGTTTGAAGAGTTGAAGAAGGCATTGGTGATAGCCCCAATCCTCGTCAAACCTGACTGGAGTAAGTCATTCATCGTTTATACTGATGCATCCAATGTTGCGATCGGATGTACCTTGAGTCAGTTAGATGAGAATGGACACGACCATCCAATAGCTTATGCTAGTAGACAGATGGTGCAGGCTGAGAAGAACTATTCTGTGACAGAGAGAGAAGGGTTGGCCGTAATCTTTGCTTTGAAGAAGTTTCGGCACTATTTGTTAGGAGGAAAATTTTCTATAGTGACTGATCACAAAGCTTTGAAGTACATCTTCAATAAGCCCAACGCGGAGGGAAGGATAGCTCGATGGAAGATCCTCATGGCAGAATATGATTACGTCATTGAGGATAGACCGGGGAGGAAGCATGCCAACGCAGATTTGTTGTCTAGAGCTTACGATGAATTGGGGGAAGAACCATTAGATGATACTTTTCCGGATGAAGACTTGATGACCATCACGTTGAGCAACGAGGTGCCGGAAGAGTACAAGGAGGTGTGGAATTTCCTTTCTGATGGATCATTTCCTGAAGGTATGCGAGCGAGAGAGAAGAATGCTCTAATGAGAAGGTGTAAGCCATACACCATTGTTGAAGGAGTTCTTTTTCATCAAGGTGCTGATGGACTGCTACGACGAGCTGTGGGCAAGGAGGAAGCTGCAAGGTTGATGCTGGAGTTCCACGATGGACCTGTATGTGGTGGTCACTTTGCTGGTAAGGTGACGGCTTTCAAAATCTTAGACGCTGGATATCATTGGAAGGGTATTTTCAAGGACTGTCTGGAGTATTGCAGAACTTGCGATGTGTGCCAAGCCTTTGCCAAGAAGTCTACTAGCACTCCTCCCTTGAGATCAGTTCCTGTGTTAGGTCCGTTTGAGAAGTGGGGAATTGATCATGTCGGCCCTTTAAACAAAACCCCTCGTGGCAACAGATACATCGTGATTGCAACCGACTATCTGACCAAGTGGGTGGAAGCCAGACCCCTTAAAGCCACAAGTGAGGAAGAGGTTGGTCGTTTCTTATGGGAACGGATCATTACTAGGTTTGGATGCCCTCTTGAGTTGGTTTCTGATAGGGGTGGTGAATTTGTGGGAAGCATCACAACCGCTATGTTGGAACATTTCTCCATCAAGCCGCGAGTGACGACTTCTTACAAACCGAACGCTAACGGGTTAGCTGAGAAGACCAATCATACCTTGTGTGCGATGCTGGCCAAGGATGCTGATATGGAGGACGCGAAGCACAACTGGGATAAGAGGTTACATGCAATCTTGTGGGAGTATCGGACTACTATGAAGACTTCGACGGGGTACACTCCTTTTCATCTTGTTTACGGTGTGGAATCGAAGTTGCCCATACAGTTTGATTTACCTACCTTTCAAACTGTCCACAAGAGGTTAAAGAGGTCGATTGGAGCAGCAGCTGAGAAGTCTAGAAGGGAGCAACTATTGGAGTTGGAGGAAGCACGAGTGGTGGCAATGATTCAGATGGAGAAGGTGCAAGAACGTCAGAAGAAATATTACGACAAGCGTCTCGGTAAGAGAGAAGTGAAGCCGTTCAAGGAAGGAGATATGGTAATGCTTTTTGATGCCATTAGGTATAAGAGAGCTAGGAAGAAGTTCCTTCCACGTTACTTTGGTCCTTTCATTGTCGAGAAGGTATGGAGTAATTTCACATACGACTTGAAAGAGCTAGGAGGACGGAGGTTTGACCGGGTGAATCACGACAAGCTCAAGCTCTTCCATCAAAGGAAAGTCACCGTTCACTCCGAGGACGGAGTGAAAACTTAGTCCGGGGGTAAATGTAACACCAGGGGTTGCATAGTAGTGAATATGTGATAGGTTATAACTATGTGTGGTGAGTCTTCTAAATAAGTCCCAAGGCTAGACCATACTCTAAGTTAGTGACAGATAACTAAGAGTAGTCACAGTTAGAGTTGGAGGTATGTGA
The DNA here is from genome assembly GCA_036924285.1 of Asterella californica. Classification (NCBI taxonomy): domain Eukaryota; kingdom Viridiplantae; phylum Streptophyta; class Marchantiopsida; order Marchantiales; family Aytoniaceae; genus Asterella; species Asterella californica. The sequence continues at coordinate 19,219,287 of JAYKYS010000006.1, read as the reverse complement.
GGGCAGAATATTAGAATATTTTAAAGTGTGAGAACTACTATTTTTTTTGGTTGTGCATAAATGACAAAGATGTGAATAATACACTCTTGTCTTATGCGTGACTGATTTTTATTGGTTGTAGAGACTTAAGGGTCAAACAATCAAGAGGGTTGTTGACCTTTTTGGCTCAATTACGTGTTAGTATTTTGTCTTATAAGGAGCAATCCGAGATTCCTTTCAAAGATTCCTTTATACTTCTAGAAGGATCCTAATTATTAGAGTAGAGTCAAAGGAGGAGAAATCTACTCTTGACTTAGGACTTTTACCTTTGACTTGGTCTCGGTAAATTGCAGTAAATCAGATTTACAAGTAGTTACCATGGTAAATCTGCAGTAGTATAAATAGAGGGGTTGTGGAGTGACCTCTCATCCTCCCTTTGCTTTGTATTTGGAAGCCGTTAGGCCATATCTATAAAGGGTGTGTTTTTCATCTCTGCGTCTTCATGAGAGTTCTCGTTCCCAGTGAAAAAGAGATATGAGAATGTCGAGAGTTGGATTTAGCAGAGGCCTCCTAGTTCTATGATGCGCCTCACCAAAGGCCATCAGAGGTTTACCCTGGGTGAGAGACAGGACCGGTAGCACGCTTGAGGGTCACAGATCTTAGTTCTGGATCTTTCATTCTTGAATCCGTTCCATATCAAGCTTCATTACATTCATCGTGATCAATTTTGACAGTGGTTCGTTGTCTATTTTGAAGAAGAGTTCATGGAGAGGGTGATGGATTTGTCTACTCCGGTGATGATGTCGATCGTCACTTACGGTGACAATTGGGATCTAATTGTGTACATCTTACTTTGACGAGTGAATGGACTTGAACTTTTCAGTCAACTTTCTGTTTCTTTCAATGTCTAGTCTGATATCTGATGTCACTTCTATCGAAAGATCAATCATCGTGCGTGGATCATGACGCTTTTGTGAGGGATATTGCAATCAAGTGACGGCTTTCTCATTTCTTTTTGTCGCATTTTTTAGCATTTTTCATTATCTTGACTTTGCATTGAATCTCGTGTATTTTGTGTTGTTATTATTTTTATCAGTCGACGAGGGTGATTACCTTATATTAGTTTAGGGTCTAAAGTGGTTTGGTTCGAGCTCCTGAGAGTGTGAGAGTGCTCTAGGATTACAACTCAACCCGTAGTGCCAAGCAGGAGATAAGGTGATCTCCAATCTTTTTTTTCATTGATATATTTTTAACGAATCGAATTCAACCAAGTTCCATGGACTATTTTGAGATTTTGAAGGTCTTATCGGAAGTCATTCGTGGAGTATGAGATCTTGTTGGAAAGCTCTCTAGGCTACAATCAGGAGGGATGATCAATCGATTTGGTGTTTTGAGTGTGGAGTTGATCATTCAAAGTCAAGGGGTTTGAATTGGTACCTCAAGTCATGTTTCAGAGTTAAAGATATGATCTTTTGATATTGTCAAGGGTGAGTCAAGGGAGATTCATGTGAATTTGACAGTGAGATTACGATCAAAGAAGACATTATATTGTATCCATACTGCTGACCGATAATCTCTAATTGCAAAGTACCGTTGTATTCAGCACCACGTCTCAAACTCAATGGTTGCTTTCTACGTGCATGCCTTATCTTGTTAGAAGCTCTAGAAGACAAGGTTTTTAGTGATATGTTGTCTATCTAATTTGAAGCTTGTTTGATCACTCAAAATCTAGATCAAACATGAAGATCAGGATGAAGATATCAGACGCTTCGAGTTATAAGTGTTAAAAATTATTCATTTCGATCAATTGTGGTATGAGTTATCTTGATCCAATCAAGGGCTATCTATGTCATTGGAAAGCTCATAAATAGACTTTCAACTACTAAGATTCATCCTGAATGGAGTTTATATCAAGAGACTGTAAAAAGTCAAAGTTGAGTATTTTAGTTAATTTGTCGTCAAAAAATAGTGAAGAAAATATTATTAGTGCACAAGCTGACCTAAGGGATCGTTTGATGATGCTTCTGTGAACTAAAGCATATGTTTATCATGTATGGATCCTTCAAGTAATTAGCGTATGATTGTATGTCTAGTTGTGTTGTATGGTGCACTTGCGTTACACTTAAAGTCAAGATAGGTTGATAGAAACCGAGACAAATAGATGCTAGAGTCTAATTACAAATTTATTGATTGGGTAGTGCGAGCATAAGGATTTTATCGAGTTAGTTCAAGGTTTTGTCATATCTCTCTACATCCAGATACTCTATATATTCCTGTAGTAGCTTGATTGTCTCGAAGTTAAGTCATATACCAATCTACACAAGAGTACTACTTGTGTAAGATCCAAGAAGTCAAGCTCAATAATATCCTCTATCACTCAGAAATAAAGCAGTGATGCATGCTCAAGATTCAAGTCATATCCACTAGCTCGACAATCTTGAGTAAAAGAGTCACACACTCCGGAGTCCGTCGTCTGCATCCGTAACATCTTTTGATCCAAGAGTCGAACTTGCATATGTCAACCTTATGCCCACATTTGTGTAAAGCTCTTCGCTTTTTTACTAGGCCCTCAGATGAATAATCATATGTTATCGGTTATGACTAGATAGTGACTAATGTCCTCACGAGCTGCACTCAAAGAACCGGTCTTCTTCATCAAATCTGCCATATAAGTATGACCTGCAGAAATGATCACTCGAGAACGAGGACCTATGCATCCATAAAGTATCCAAAGTATAATATAAATATAGATTAAACATTTAGTCAGTAATAATGTTATGTACAATAAGAGAACAACTATTGAGAAAAACCTGTAGTAGAAGCCACTCGTAGAAAAAAAGACATGTAGTAGACCTCATATATATCATCTACGTTCGTGGACTGAGAGTTATGCTCACGAGTAGAAGAATCACTTCCAATAACTACTCTAACAGAGACTATGAATATCCTAGAGCAACGAAAGAAGATGTAGACGAAGAAGAAGCATCGTGCATATCACCTAAGACAGACCTCCTAAGCATGTAGAGCCCGCTCTATGACATCCGGCGGGGTGGGAGACGGCGAAGGAACAAATAGTAAACATGGAGTTGACCTCCTAAACACCTCCAAGGCTGCTCTCTTATCATCATGTCTCGGAGTAAAACCTAACATAGATCATCGCGATGTGTCCATAACTCTATCCACGTCAAATGCATGTGCAACTGGTGGTCGAGGAGTATCATTATGATGAACATAACTACTATGAACCTCTGGTGGTCGTTGGCGCGAGGTCTTGGATGAGCTTGTACCATCATATCATCTTCATCTGCTCTCATAATCACAAACCGTCAACGTTGGTCTCATAGCTCCACCTCTACATCTCGTACAATGATAAATGACCTTGTCCATCATTGGGACAACACGAGGAGGTCTGATCTCGAGTTCTCTCACTGAAAATGTCGATCGAGAACTAGAGTTATAATCAGAAGATGCTCTTGATGAATCATCATGTGATGGTGTAATACGAGATGGATCTCTCTCACATCATTGATCAAACCGTTAGAAATAACCATAATAAATGAAAATGAACGTAATATGAAACATATGGTATTAAACCCTATAACTCTAAGAACATAATACACAAAAGAAACTTCATCTTTCAATACATAATATTAAATCTATTAACAATGAATAATTTAATACGTATATCTTAAATTATCAAACCCTAAAACATCACGTGAACACAACACGATAATATATATTAGTAGTTAAAAATAAATATAATAGATTCGACTATCATACATGACTTAAACTGAAATATATACATAGTAACAAAGCGTACAAGTTGAAACATTTTCCGCAACACCGAAACAAAGAGCTACGAGCTCAAAGCTCAAAGCGAGACTAAGCAAGTTATGCGGATCCGAATTTATTTCTCGTTCCTGTCTTGGTTCTTGCTGAAACTTATAATATGATGTATCATAAACTAGTTAAACTTAGATTACTAGTTAAACTAGTTAGTTCAGTAATTAAATCCCCAGTTTTAAAGTTTAGGGTTAAAAAAGAGAGTAATAAGTTTATTTGCAACTGAAATCACATCGCATTTTGTGATGTGATTTATATCGCACATAAACTTGTGATGGTAAACACATCCTAAGTGCGATGCAAATTGCATCACAAATCCTAACTTTCGCATCAAAAACCTAAGTCTCACTGCATTCGAAGCTCATTCCACATTTCTACTTTAGGTTTCTGGCCTCATCTCTGACCTCCAAGGCATCAACCACTTGTCTTTAGGTTTAGAGAGTGATTGAGAGTGCTAGTGAGGTGTTCTACTACTACAATATTGCTGCTGAAGAAACTTCTCGAAGCTCGAATTGAACATTGAGGTGCACATTTGGACTACGAGGAGATGGAGAGGAGGTGGAGGTACTTGATGACCAACGGACTTCATTTTCTACCTAATTGGTAAGTTTTTCCTTCAGTCCTGACCTGCATTATCTCATTTCAACACAAAACATGCTTGTTAGTAAGCTGGAGATCAATTTGAGGTTGAAAAACATGCCTAGCGTTAGAAATTACATGAAATGGTTCGTGTTTTATTTCTATATTACCTGAATGTCAAAATTTGATGTATTGTGATGTCTTGCTTGTCCTTGATTGTATAGTGTCCGTATGAGTCAATTCGGTGTTTGTCTATTGTACCTCGATTGTACATTCAAAATCCATCTCAGCTTGCGGTGCGAATTGCATCGCAAGTTTACAAACCCTAAATCTTAAATTTGTGATGCATTTTGCATCGCAAATTCCTCATTAAAGCTTATTTTTCCCCTAAACGGTCTTCTCTGAAGGAAACTTACAGCGAACTTAGCTACTCATCCAATAGTTCTATTTATCCTTCTTGAGAACAATATGATGACTGCTGATATATCCAATGCGTAAAATTTGACAAAAACGTCTAGTTCGGCATCTCTGATGACGTGAAGGCACTTTCATCTTCTTGGAGTTTAGACGTTATCAGTCCTTCGGATTATTTGTTTCAAACTTACTTGCATTTTTGACAAATATAAATATATGTTAGTTAGTTTTACATAGAATGTATGATGAAATACATATATTCAGCTTTCCAAACGTGATGATGAAAATTTTGAGTTTGTGTCTTTATATGTACTATTTGTCACATCTTTTTTTTCGTCTTTGTCATTTTGCCTACCCTCTTTAGTGGGATGACGTTGTGGATATAAAGTCTTCTAGTGGAGTTGGACATGGTGTTTCATATCTTGATATTTTTACCCGCCCTTTGATCCACCTCTTTGAGAGGAGATAGTCCGTATCATGCGTGACTACACAACATCTGGGAGAGACATGGACCTAGATGTCTTGGCTAGACACATATACGAGATGTTACAGCATGGCTGGACAACTCTCCCTCCTCCTTCACACGTGAGTCTTTCTCTTGTCTCGCGAATGATCACATCGGGTTCTACTCCTCTTCCTCCTCCATGTACATCTAGGTCGTTCAGACTTCGTGACGAATCTTGTTATCGAGCTCATCTAGAGTCTCGGAGAGATCATACGGTTGATCAGAAGAGCATCAGAAGTTATCAAAGTTAGAGTTGGACAACTTCATATGTCACATCAGTATTTTCTTGACTACATTTCAGTCGGTCATGGACATGATATTTGTCGTTTCCTTCTATTGGAAAGATATCCCGAAGCAAGATATTATACGAGCTTGCAGATAGATCAAGGACCGATTCCTTGATCAGCGAGAGGTTCACGATGACCCGCATGCAGAATGTGCAATGGGACCGTAGATACCGCATGTGATACTTAGTTCAAGTCCACTTACAATAGATTATGTGATTCGATGATGAGCCCACTTGCCTGTCTGAGGTACGCAAGGAGGACTTTGATGCTTTTCTCTCTAGAGAGATGACAATTTGGATACATGACCGTGCGGATGACGTAAAGGTGGCTCTCTAAGTGATGCAAGAGGAGGTAGAGTTTAGAGTCATGCAAGCTTCAGCGATTGAGCATCTCAATGAGAAGTAAGTTTCTGATTTTGGCCTACTCTTCTATTTTTATTGTTCGTGTCAACTGTTGTGATGTCTATTTTGTTAACTAGTGCCTTTGCACTTATTTTTTCCACAAATCGACGCAGTATGAGGCCATGGTCCAGCAGTATGATGAGCCAGACAAGAAATTTGCTGATGCTGCCAAGCATGTCGACAAACGAAAGAAGTGGATTCTTATGGAGACGATGATTTTCCAGCATGAAAAGTCAACTTATAAGTCTTCTTTCCTTCTTTTATGTTTTGACGTACTTTTCATAGTTTTCTTTTCTTTTCTGCTCATTTTTCCTTTCGCTTGCATGTTAGATTTAATTTCTTGACTAACATTTCTGTATATACTAAGTTTTTTAAACTTGGTTCTCTCCAGAGAACAGCTCTCTTGAGCCTGATGAGCTTGCTTACTATGATACATACGGCTCTCAGAAGATGTGGGAGTATGTTGACAACAAGAAGATAAGTACTAATTGTTCTTCATGTTCTAGTTTCCATCTGACTTGTGTTCATGTTTTTGTACTAACACTTCTTCGCAATTGTGGCAGACAGGTGAAGGATCTCAAGTCTTCTCAGATAGAATCTCTTCTAATCAGGAGGAGGAGGAGGATGCTACTGAAGAGTTGGCTATTTGTCCTCATAGACGTCCAAAGAAGCCGATGTCCAGATCCAGTCAGAACAATGCGATAAGTGCTACCACATGTTAATGTTTTAGAAGTTTGTGCATTTTTTACTATTCGATTTGTATTTGTGCTTGTTTAATTTATGTATTGTGTGATAGGAGGTTAGTGCTGAACATGCACGCAAGTCTCAGTCAGCTTCACACATTATGTCTAACTTTGCATCTACTGCACGTGGTATGGGTAGAGGTAGTGGTCAAGGCTGTGACCGAGATAGTGACAGACCCCATTCCACAGTTGGATCTACACGTGGATGTAGAGGTAGATCATAGATTAGATGGTGAGCTTCTGTCCAGATTGGCTAGTTGATACAAACTAGCAGTTTCTTATACATGTACATATATTTTTATCATCATGCAGTACATAAAACACATTCGCATCTTTTATCTTGTGTGTATATATATATATATTCGTGTGGATGTCAGTGGCTCTCAACATTAGTAAAATATCATTGTACATTATGATACGATGTAAATATACCGCACACATTCAAAAAGACAAACCCTAATCCTACATTGCAATAGATTGTGCATCAAAATTTATGAAACAAATATTATCACAAATTATGCAAATAGCATAATCTTTACGATGTTAAATGCATCACACTTGTGATTCACTTAGAGTCACACTATTTAACCTAAATTCAAACTTGCGGTGTCGTAGCGAGAGCCTTTCCTTTGAGCAAGGGCGTACCTTCTGGCTGTGATTAGCGATCGATGCACAGCAGAGCGATTAGTATCTCGTAGATTTCTCTCTAACTTCCTCGATAACTAAGCACTTTCTTTCTCTCAGTAAAGGGTCAAGATAACTACACGAAAACGTTGGATGATCATGGGTACGACAAACGGGATATGTGATGACATGATCTCTCGGTAGTATTCCTCTCCGAAGTTTCTCACTACTAGGGCTTCGTACATGGCTTTGGGTCGACAGATGTGTCTTATCTCGCACTGGGTGTTAAAGTTTACAGGAGGGAGCTGATTTAGATCCATCCTTCGTAAGATGAGGATAAAGACGGTGAGATCTCATTCTTGGCCGTAAGTGACAACAGGTAAGATCACAGGGACAGGCGAGAGCATGACTTGCGCGGTAAAGTTATGCCCGAAGGATCCTATCAGAAACTGTTGAAAGTGAACTCGTTCCATATACATCAGTTTAATCGAGAAAGGGTTTCGAAAAGGGAATCTGGGCGGGATGTAGAGTACTTCGTCCATCTCTCACAACTTGTGCACTCCAACTACAAAGGTATATCGATCCATAAAACTCTGATTCAATCTCATAGGATCACCACGATCTCTCCACGAACAATCTCTTGGATTTTTCCCCAGGTCGAATGCCCCCACACAGGTCACTCCCCTTTGCTTAAAAGTTTCGAACACAAAACAAGGATAGGTGCAAGCTCCCTAACCAAGCAACCCAAGCCTCACGGACCGATGAGGTGACACACATGCACATCGCATGTTTGGTGCCGTCATACTCATCCACGTGTGGGTCTTCTGGGTGAAAGGTTCTAATGCATGCACCGTAACGTGTCCCAAAAACCGAAGACTAGGCTAGACAGGTAGTCGACTCTACAGGTCAAGGATCGCACTTTGCCACGTTGAGTGCGAACCTAACAACCACATGACGTGGATACAACGTAAGTCGCTAAAGTCATATCTACGCCTAGAATACTCCCCAAAGCAATACAAATGTCGCACTGGATACTTTTCAGCCAGCTGCCGCTAACAACTCGAGACCTAGAGTAGATATCGTTGCCGATACAACTCGGCAGAAAAACCAGCAAACTTTCACACATGATAGGTACAGATCTACAGCTCAGTCTCCTCTCAAACTTGCCACGTAGGTAGGATACTAAAATCTCTACTTGCAGGTCAAATTTCAGGAAGATCTGACGGCTAAATCTCCTCCCACAATTAACACAAATCCACAAAAACTAACACGCATTTCCAATCTCAGATTCAAGACATAAGCTTCTTCGACTAAATGAACCCTCCACTTCCACTCCAACTTCCTGTGCTATCAATTCAGAAGGTAAACTCACTAAACAGGAAATTTGAGCCGATTTGACCGTTCTGATCGTCCTCCATAAATCTGCAAACTCGCTGCTTCAGATTGACAGCTTTCTGCACTCCGTCGTCTTCAAATCGCCATTGCGCTCAATCCGTAGAACATCCGGTGGTGAAATTTGTGGTCAGAGCTTCAGCAGCTGACAGACTACAAGCTCATGAAATCTGGTCTCAATCTGACGGCTCAATCACTCAAACCCCTTTATCTTACAATCGGAAGAGAAACTCTTGTACTCTCATCACTCTATGAACTTCAAATCGCCATAACGTATGCCCTGGACCTCCAAACCGAGTGAAATTTGTGGTCAGATTGCTCCTCCCGTCGAGAGCTCTCCGCCCATGCCCTCTGATCTCCAAAATCCCTCGTCAAAGTGCCCCGAACCTCCCAGAGCGCACACTTAGGTAGATGACAAGTTATCTTCACTTTTGGGTGGACCAATGGGAAGTTAAAGGACTCAACCTTGTCCTTTTCTGCCCCATGGAGACCCCCATCAGATAATAGAGCATTCTAAGCTCATAAGAGCAATGTTTTAGATCCCATTACACCACAACTTCTACAACTGTGTGCAAAACGTACTTATATGGGTAATTTACATACTAACTGGTCCCACAACAGGACATTCACCCCCTCCAAACCTGCACATCCTCCGGTATGTGCCAACTTGTTATCCATAGTCATCATCGTATCCCTCATCGTGCTTCGAATTGTCAGGATCAGCATCATCTTCCCTCGCATAAGGTCTGGAAAGATGAGAATCAGACTCGAGAAGTTCATCGAAATCAAGAAATCCTTCACGTCTTCGGAAGACCTTGACCCTTTTACCAGCAATGGGTAACTTCAAGAGTGTACCATCCAATTCTCGCAAACCATATGTGGCATTGTCGTGAACGACAACAACAACATAAGGACCAAACCAACGTCGTGCAAACTTCTTGATAGTGCTGTGTTGGTTACCCAAACTGTTGTCATATACTATGACCCAGTCACCTTCGCGGATCGGCTTCTTTCGCAGTCGATGTGTCTTGTCGAACCGCTCCTTGTTCTTCAACCTCGCCTCCTTGAGTTTGACCAATGCTTCTTCGAGGTCCTCCTCACGTCGCTCAAGCTGCTGAATTCGTAGTGCTAATAGTCCTTCCCTATCAGAACCATCCTCCCAAGGTAGACATACCCAAGTAAGAACGTCTCCTTCTGCTGGCATGATAGGTTTTTGACCGGTCATCAATTCTGTGGGCATGTAACCAGTGACAGTACTATGAGTAGTTCTATCAGCCCACAACGCAAAAGGAAGAAGTCTAGGCCAATCCCCATGACGTCCCTTGCACGCTTTCACCAATGCTTGGATGATTGGTGGATGCCCTCGTTCACTTTTGCCATTCGCTTCCGGGTTCATTGAAGTGGTCAACTTCAATCGTATTCCATATCTGTTGAAGAACTCACGTGCTTCATCTGCATTCAACTCTCCTCTATCTGCACGGATTCTTCCCACACTTCTATATCTAGAAACGATATCTTCTAATATGAAACGACAGACAGGCTCAGTAGCTTTGGTGCGTAAAGCCCTCCCTTCTACAAAGTTAGATAGCTCTTCCCGAGCCAAAACTAAATGACGCATGCCCCAAATTCCTGGTGGCATGGCAACCAAATCCAAAACCCATTGGAAATGAATGGACAAGGGATATGTGGGTCTCAATCCATCTCTATACCGAATCTTGGATTGGAATTGACATTCAATGCATGACCCAACAAACTTCTCTACATCTCGATACAATCCTTTCCACCAATACCTCTCCTTGATCTTGGTAAAGGTCGCCCATGTACCTCGATGACCTGCCCATAAGGTATCATGAAATTGTTCGAGTACTTGTTTCTTGGTCTCTGCATCATCCACTACTCTCAAGGGTACTCCATCTCTCCTCTTTGGCCTCTTCCACAGATATCCATCTCGTAATAGATAGCCATAGGCCTGATGTCGTATCTCCTTGAAGACTTTCTCCGTCCATTCTTCATACTTCTGAAGAGTGCTTAGATAGCGTCCGATTTCTTTGAGCCTCCCACAGTAGAGTTCTTCCCTGAAAGGAAGAACATCATCCAAACGACTCCGGTCCTCGCTTGATAGTTGTAGAACTTGCCCCTCCTCTACATCATCTTCATCCATATCTTCCGCCTCCATATCTTCTTCTTGAGAGTACCTAGCTCTAGACAACATGTCTGCCATCGAGTTCATCTTCCCTGCTATGTGCCTCAACTCTGGATTCAACGACCTAATGTAAGCTATCCAACATAACATAGCAATATCAGGCGTTGTGCAGTTTGCTATCATTCTCAACAGAGGTAAGCAATCAGTTTCAAGTAGTACATGTGCTCCAATGAGATACTCCTTCTCAGCTTTCATTGCAGTTACAACGCCCCATAGCTCTCGTTTGACTTGAGGGTATCTCCTTTGTCGATCCGTAAGTATGCGAGCACCAAATCTTGTTGCAAACCTCTTTTCCTCGCCATCATCCTGCCCTATTGCCCAACCTATAGCGATAGGACTAGTATCAACAGTAACGACTATGGGTCTACCACAATCATAGCTCAACTGTCGTAGAACTGGTGGTGATTTCAACGCTTCTTTTAGTCGCACCATAGCGACCCTCTGCTCCTCATCCCAAGTGAACCTCCTTCGCTTCTTCAGCAACTCATACAACGGTTCAGACATGTGACCAAAATGAGGAATCCACACTCGATAGAACAAACAAGCTCCCAAGAATCTCCTAACCTCTGTGGTGTTGCCACAATCTTTCATCCTCCCAATGGCATCAACCTTTGATGGGTTTGGACGTCGACCAAAAGCTCCACAAAGATGACCAACAACAACAATCTCTGGTACTCCAAAGCTCGACTTCTCTGCTGAAAGAGTGAGATTTACCTCCTCAAGCCTTGTTAAGATCATCTCCACATCGTGAATATGATCAACCACAAACCTTCGACATCCATCCTCAGTCAGCTTCTCATCTTTGTCTTCGACCGCACACCCTTTCATAGGAATATCATCTATGAAAGATATGGTCTTCTCCGGAATGAATTCTCTCAAAATCCTATTCATTGCATTTTGCACATGCGCAACAGAGTTTGTCGCTCTTTGCGGTAATGTACACATCCTTACAAGCCCAAGCGGAGTACGCATGGTGGTGAGATCTCTGCTCTCCATTGTCAACTGGAACTGATCATACCCAGAGTATAAATCTCCAATCGAGTAGATAGCACGACCAGCAAAAGCTTCTGCAACTTCATCTACTATGGGTCCTGCTCCCATGTTTCGAATAGTCACCTTGTTAGCATGTTGCATGTCTTGGATGAACCTAAGAGCCCCTGACTTCTTAGGTACAGTAAACCACCGACTCGAGTAAGGTCCCATAGATGGCTCTAAAATACCCATGCGTATCTTCTCTTTCAACAATTTAACAAGCTTTGGCAACATAGCTCGTGGCACTGGTATAGGCTTCAAGTCCCAAGGCACATGTGGTACTGTGACGATCACCATGGGTGCTACGACACTCGTATCTGCACATCCAATCTCTTCTGCACTGAAAGCAAAAGCCTTTCCATGCCTTCTCAACATCTCATGAAAACGATTTCTCTCTTCCTCAGTGAGAAACTCACCCCCTCCAATCTGCAGTCGTTTGAGTGTCTCTTCTGTGAACCTGTGTCCTACTCTCTGTGAATCTCGCAGAACTGGTTCAGTCGATGCTCGTTCCACTTGCTTGTTAGAGTCTTCAGGTAGTTGAGTAGCCACCGGCTTCACTTTACGCGCCACAGTCTTGTATTTTGTATGAACCTGCGCTTCTTGGTGATTCGTGGCTCTACTCCTTTCTAACTCCAACTCATGATCTCCTTTCATCTGAAGCTGAACCTTGTAGCCATCCTCGACAAATCTTGTAATCTCCTCATGTAACTCACGTGAACGGATCGCGACAAATCCATTAACCAAAGAATCGGTGCTTATAAACGACAAAACCTCCTCAAGAGTATCTTCAAAGCCCTCTTCTTCATACACCACGTTAATGAACTCCTGATCTAACAAAACTCCTTGAGTTTTGAAGAGATCTTCTTGCTTCTTCACACATCGTCTTTGTACACTATTCATCTCTTCTACCACTCGAAATCTATTTACACATGTTTCAGAAAACTGAGCAAACCCACCTTTAAACATCTCTTCTTCATCTTCTGGCACTAGCGGAAGGCTCTTTCTCCTATCAACACTCCCATACTCCCGCTCTACAGGAGTGCTAACTAAAAATCCGAGAACTCTTTGTCAGTCCTTAAGGGACTGTCCCTCAGCTTCTCTCTGTTCCTTTCATGACCCGTACGTACAGTAAGAAACTGAACCGCCCTCGTACCATCTTGACTTCTAATACGAGCATAATGATGGACACAGGATAAGCAGCTACACTCTAAACAAAAAAGTTTTGTTCTATCTCTACATCTCCTATCCGAGTCTTGACAGCTGGACAAGCACCAAAAAGTTCACCTCTTTGGTTGTTAGCAGCACGAAGAACCCATCCATGTCCTGTGTCGATTGGCCACTTCCCCTTCTCGTAAACATTTTTGGACATGATGTTAATCTCCGAACCGTGATCCACCAACGCCACTATAGCCTCTGACAAGTTACCCAGTCGAACCCTTGTCTCTGTGGTTGCACGAGCCCAATATGCTCGAGAATAGTGACTCTCATGCTGCTTCTCGTCGTCATGTTCTGCAGCACAGTCTGAAACTCTTGCCTCTCTTCCATTCGACGCCTGTAGTACATGCTTTTGGGCAAATACACGACCTAACTCTTCATCTTCTTCTCCAGTGATGTCAGTATCCAATGCTTTCACCATCACTGTATCTGCAGTCATCTGCCTCTTTCTCTTGATCACATCTATGATCAACTCATGAAAGTCACGTTTTGCTATCACTAAGACCTCTTGCAAGGAAAATTCTATTTTTGCATCCAAAATTCTCTCTTCAAGAATCTCCTTCAAGTTGGTGCTGGTCTCGATATCAGACTGTAGTCTGTAGGTCGGTGCTTTACCTTTGCCCTTTGAAGAAGCTCCTTTGCCTTTCTCTCTCATCTCCGTGTCATAAATAGGAACATCAACCATAGGTTCAGATGTAGATGTCCCTTGAGACGTCGAAGGGATATCAGAAGGTGATGTCTCTTGTTGCCCTCTCCTCTTCGTGGCTCTGGCTCTCCTTGTAGCCTCCTCCGGATCAGCAACATCATCATCACGTCTCCTTTTCTCTTCTACAATCGCATCTTGCCAGCTTACATGCTTCTCTTGTACCAAGTAAACCTTGACACACCCTGCCTCTACAGGATCATCCCATCCAGTAATGCGGCGAATTGCCTCCGCACCTCGTAACATTACTTCTCGTGGAACTTCAACTACATCGCTCTTAACAGCTGCTACAACCGGTACATCTACTTCAATCGCAAATGTTTCGGGCTCTATTGTGCGTATCGCCGTAGCTATACCAACCTGACCTCTCACCAAACTCTTCATTCCTCCCTTACCAAAGTTGGTATTCAACGGCGCACCAGTTTGGACGAGATGAATCTTTCCATCTCTAAAATTCACGACTCCGGTTCTGAGAGCTTCGGAAAACTCCTCACAATCTCGTCGTTGGTGTTCAGTACTGTCACACCAAATACATCTTCTAACAAAATTTCTGCTAGTTGAAGATGCATTGGTATCACCAGGACTTCGACTATGCTTTAGCTCTGCCATCTCTATCCTTAACTCTCTCAGACCTTTAACCAACTCATCGATTGCAGAATCTTCAATCTTGCTATTGGCAGGCTTGGGCAATGGAGCTAAAGAGACATCAGACCTCAAGGTTGCAGCTCTACCTCTTCCACGTTTTTGCTTCGTGAGAATAGTAACAGCTTCCTCTACCTTTCTCCAGTCTGTGCTCACTCCTCCTTCTTCTCCCTTGTCTGCTAGCATCAAGAAAAGCTTGTCCTCTAGATTTTCATCAGCAGCTTCTAGAAAAAGTTCTGTCTTCCTTAAGTCAAGCGTCGTCCTCTCAGACGGAGACAATTGACAGAACCGTTTCTCAAACTCACGTAGCAACTCATTTGGTGTCATCTCATTCCCCGGACGCTGCTCTATCCACTCCAAGAACGTTCTCTTGGTGACTCTATCCGCATCATCATCAAAAAATTCACTCTTCAACCTCTGCTCATACTCCTCCCAAGAACTCGTACGTGCATCCTTCAGCTTTGTCACTTGACTACGGATCTCAGGTATCACAGCCAACTCGAAACTAGAAATCATCTCTGTCTCAGGCACACGATTTACCTCCATCTCACAAATATACTCCCGAACATACTTCGTGATGTTCCTTCCATCGAACCTCCCCAACTTCTTCACCACCGCTTGAAGAGCTCTTGTAGACTTCTGCTCCCCAACATCGTCAATGCTCGAAGCAGATCGTCCGCTCCTCCTCCACTCGTCCCCATTGCTTCAGGAAGATTCATACTTGACGCTCCTCGGCAACAACTCACTCAACCACCTCAAAGCGTGCTCTCAGTGGAAGCACCAAATATGTCGTAGCGAGAGCCTTTCCTTTGAGCAAGGGCGTACCTTCTGGCTGTGGTTAGCGATCGATGCACAGCAGAGCGACTAGTATCTCGTAGATTTCTCTCTAATTTCCTCGATAACTAAGCACTTTCTTTCTCTCAGTAAAGGGTCAAAATAACTACACGAAAACGTTGGATGATCATGGGCACGACAAACGAGATATGTGATGACATGATCTCTCGGTAATATTCCTCTCCGAAGTTTCTCACTACTAGGGCTTCGTACATGACTTTGGGTCGACAGATGTGTCTTATCTCGCACTGGGTGTTAAAGTTTACAGGAGGGAGCTGATTTAGATCCATCCTTCGTTAGATGAGGATAAAGACGGTGAGATCCCATTCTTGGCCGTAAGTGACAACAGGTAAGATCACAGGGACAGACGAGAGCATGACTTGCGCGGTAAAGTTATGCCCGAAGGATCCTATCAGAAATTGTTGAAAGTGAACTCGTTCCATATACATCAGTTTAATCGAGAAAGGGTTTCGAAAAGGGAATCTAGGCGGTAAGTAGAGTCCTTCATCCATCTCTCACAACTTGTGCACTCCAACTACAAAGGTATATCGATCCATAAAACTCTGATTCAATCTCATAGGATCACCACGATCTCTCCACGAACAATCTCTTGGATTTTTCCCCAGGTCGAATGCCCCCACACAGGTCACTCCCCTTTGCTTAAAAGTTTCGAACACAAAACAAGGATAGGTGCAAGCTCCCTAACCAAGCAACCCAAGCCTCACGGACCGATGAGGTGACACACATGCACATCGCATGTTTGGTGCCGTCATACTCATCCACGTGTGGGTCTTCTGGATGAATGGTTCTAATGCATGCACCGTAACGTGTCCCAAAAACCGAAGACTAGGCTAGACAGGTAGTCGACTCTACAGGTCAAGGATCGCACTTTGCCACGTTGAGTGCGAACCTAACAACCACATGATGTGGATACAACGTAAGTGGCTAAAGTCATATTTACGCCTAGAATACTCCCCAAAGCAATACAAATGTCGCACTGGATACTTTTCAGCCAGCTGCCGCTAACAACTCGAGACCTAGAGTAGATATCGTTGCCGATACAACTCGGCAGAAAAACCAGCAAACTTTCACACATGATATGTACAGATCTACAGCTCAGTCTCCTCTCAAACTTGCCACGTAGGTAGGATACTAAAATCTCTACTTGCAGGTCAAATTTCAGGAAGATCTGACGGCTAGATCTCCTCCCACAATTAACACAAATCCACAAAAACTAACACGCATTTCCAATCTCAGATTCAAGACATAAGCTTCTTCGACTAAATGAACCATCCACTTCCACTCCAACTTCCTGTGCTATCAATTCAGAAGGTAAACTCACTACACAGGAAATTTGAGCCGATTTGACCGTTCTGATCGTCCTCCATAAATCTGCAAACTCGCTGCTTCAGATTGACAGCTTTCTGCACCCCGTCGTCTTCAAATCGCCATTGCAGTCAATCCGCAGAACATCCGGTGGTGAAATTTGTGGTCAGAGCTTCAGCAGCTGACAGACTACAAGCTCATGAAATCTGGTCTCAATCTGACGGCTCAATCACTCAAACCCCTTTATCTTACAATCGGAAGAGAAACTCTTGTACTCTCATCACTCTATGAACTTCAAATCGCCATAACGTATGCCCTGGACCTCCAAACCGAGTGAAATTTGTGGTCAGATTGCTCCTCCCGTCGAGAGCTCTCCGCCCATGCCCTCCGATCTCCAAAATCCCTCATCAAAGTGCCCCGAACCTCCCAGAGCGCACACTTAGGTAGATGACAAGTTATCTTCACTTTTGGGTGGACCAATGGGAAGTTAAAGGACTCAACCTTGTCCTTTTCTGCCCCATGGAGACCCCCAGCAGATAATAGAGCATTCTAAGCTCATAAGAGCAATGTTTTAGATCCCATTACACCACAACTTCTACAACTGTGTGCAAAACGTACTTATACGGGTAATTTACATACTAACTGGTCCCACAACAGGACAGCAGTTCACTTAGAATCACACTATTTTAACCTAAATTCAAACTTGTGATGTAGAATATATCACAACTTTGATATTGTATGCATCGCAAAATCTATAATTATGTTTCACCATGATTGCGATCTCCTGGACATCAAAACTTACGATTTATATACTATTGTAGAATGTATGATGAGTCTGCATCTCATTTTAGGATCACACTTGAAATTCATTCAACATTGCAAACCTGATGTTACATACGTCACAAGTGTGATGCATTTAGTATTGCAAAAATGATGTTATATGCATCGCAAGTGTGATGCTACTAGCATCATAAAGTGTCATTTTTGTAATAGTTGATCCAATCATGTCTGCCCCGATCCGTTAGACATCTGTGGATGATAACGATGGACTTTGTCGCTGAGTCCGTTTGTGTATGACAGAACCCAATGTTTGAAACCCACTATTGCTCAAGTCGTGTTTTTTATAAAACTTTTGGTTTTATTCTTATAATTCTTATTTTCAAAGAAAAGATATCTTTTGTAAGTTGCGAAAGTGTTCTCTTCGGAATAGACAAAAATAATAAAATTTATTTTTCCAGAAATATTCTTGTCAAAATGTTTTCTTTCGCAGACAAGTCCACTTCACACACATCTTTGTGCTTTGCACTCAGCAAAGTAAGAAGTCAGTTTGAGCTATAAGCACACAAGACATATCACCGTCCATGTCGTCAAACTGTGTTAAGATGTAAAATTTATGAACTTGCGCTTCCACATAGTATTTGGAGAGGATATCTTAAGATACCCTCCATAAATCGGCTATTATTCATAGCTCTTTGCCTTCCAGCTTTACAAGAAAACTAAAATTCTATGTATATTTGTCTGTCTTATTAACGAACCAAGTAACAACGGAAAACTATGAAAACTTAGGTGGGTTTGGGACTTACCAACAAGGTGAACCAAATCGTCCCATTTGTCTGTAGCGAAGATGACATGCGATCAGATCATCCTATCGATAAGGTTAAGATTGTTCATCCTCCCCTCCTAATGACATGATGACTTATATTTCTATTAAG
The DNA here is from genome assembly GCA_036924285.1 of Asterella californica. Classification (NCBI taxonomy): domain Eukaryota; kingdom Viridiplantae; phylum Streptophyta; class Marchantiopsida; order Marchantiales; family Aytoniaceae; genus Asterella; species Asterella californica. Next base: position 19,200,853 of record JAYKYS010000006.1, on the reverse strand, counting down.
TCTAGCACTTGCTGCCATCTCAAAATTTTTAACAATTCTTTTAACTTTTTTGGAAGCAACTCTCCTCAGTTATGATGAAGTCTAGTTTCTACTATAAATAACTGATGATTCAATGTACGATTGCTCTCTATAGTTGACTCTTTTTATCCTCCGATTTTTCTCTGTTGTTTTTATCTTATCCATCAATTGCTGCTTGTGAAGAGCATGAGTGCCCATGGATATCTCTAGATCTGCATTCCTCCAATCTCTAAACAAATGAGTTTTCCTGAAATCTTTGTTGGTATGGCTTGCAACATTGACCACAAGCTTTTTAACGATGCTAAAAACATCGCTATCAATACTTACTACTTAGTTTATCTAATGTTTTCCTAAAGAAATCTTGTTTTAACTACTAACCTATCATAGATTTTGACAAAGTCTAATTTGTCTCGTCTTGGTTAAGTATCAACCCAAATACGTTAATTGTTATGCTCCTACATAACACAAGCTTGTTTGTTTTACCCCAATTATTCAAGAGAGGATCACTCTCAATCTATTCGCTACTATTTTGCAGATAGTTTTGTACATAAGTAACATCAAAATAATTGACCACCAATTCCTAATCTCTTGAGATTCCATTCTTTTGCTAGAGGTTTAGTGATCTTTTTCTTGTCCGAAGATATCAGTTTTCTTTTGAAACATAATTCCCTTATCATCAAAAAGTAGTCCTTCCGTATAGTACTCCATAACGCATTGACTATCTCTATACACTACTACAAATTACTAGAATCTCTCTATGTGTAGTTTGCGATACGAACTACAATAGAGAGAGATTAATTTTTTACTAGAAGTAACCTACTTTCTGATGCATTTACATGTAAATCTCATCCCAATTTGCGTTATAGCTACATCAAATATGAGACATCACAACTACATCTAAACCCATCGCGAGCTCATCAGAAATTTTAATTCCAAAATGATCTAGAAAGTTACATTACGATGCAATCCGCATGATATATGCATCATAATTTGTGATGGATTTCACATCACATGTTCGCATTGTATTTGCATAATATATTATGATGTATATCACACTGGAAGTTCCTATTCAACTTGCAGCAAAGTTTGTGATGCATTTATCATGGAAGTTGTGATACACTTTGCAACAAAACATACGATGTGATGTCTATCATATTATATAATATTATCTGCATTGTATATGTAGTCTCTAAAAGATGACAAAAATTCCACATGGAACACGGATCGTAAAGAAATCTCTTCCATGTTCTCGATCAGAACAAAGCACACGGAGCACATGTAGGTTTCCAACTCGAAATCACCCAGACTGAAAATCTCACGCTCTAGAACTCAGAACTTCAAAAGACTGCTCCTGTGAAGCGTTCGTGCGTTCACCTAGAGGCTTCTTGTTTTCTATTCAAAAAGATATGCGTAAGAGTTGTTGATCTCCTCTCTACTTTTTTCTCCTCTCAGTCCTCAATTCTTCGATGTCAAAACTATTAACAGTCAAAAAAATCCTCTAGCCATAAGCTCCATAAAACTCTTTCCTCATCTCTTCTATAACTCTCTTTGATAATGACTAGCAAAATCCTAACTTCCGATGTACCACCTTTTGAAATTTTTTCCTCCTTCTTATGTGACCTTCCTTTCACCTAATAGGTGTAGAATGATGCTTTTGACAAATAGCAACAGAAAAATAAATATCTAGTGAAAAATTAATACGTAATACCTTCTTACGTGTCAAAAAGACTATTTAACATGTCCTCGCAGATCTACATCTACGACTTCAGAATCGGATCGACTGCAAAGTCAGCTTTTGACACCTCCACCCGAAGTAACTTCACCATGGTTACCTCTGACCACCAATAACATCGTTTGACACCCGGTGCTCAAGTTATAGCCGTTGTCGTTCTCTGACCCTCTTTAACTTTGAAATGTCATAAGTATCTTTTCATGTATCAGTTAGACTTGGATTTTTGACCCAAGTGTATCACATGATGAGATCTATATTTTTCTACAAAGAATTGATATTCACTTGAAATATCTTTGATGCCATCTCGCTATCCCATGACTTAGAGAGCCGCACAGTGCGGCCAAATTCATATTGTCACACCACAAGTATCACATTATTTGTGTGTTTGCTTATATAAATTTCATTAGGTAGACTATCTTATAGGTTACTCTAGTTCAAAGATCCAAATCTAGAGTGATCAAAATTAGACATAACTAGCTCATATAGTTATAACTAAGTTGAGGAAACTATTAGAGGTTTCACTATGACACTATGTGACAAGAGCGGAGCTCTACATATGCTTCTCAAAAGTATGTCACTTTGTTGACCATCGCTGATTGGATGCATGATATACAGTCATGCACAAATATCTAAAAGATGCTCCTCAAAAGATATATTAGTTTGTTGTCGTCTTCCTATTAGATAGTATGGAAAGTTAACACTTTAGAAAAGCTAAAGTAGTAGAATCTCTTACTTTAATAAAATAGAACAAGTAATGTGTGTGCTATTCTTAAGTCTTAGTAACTTTTAGAAGTTTTACTATTTTGGATTGCGTACTTATCACGAGGTAACATAACTTAGTGAAAGAAATTTCTTACTCATAGTAAGAAATTATAGGAGAAATAAGGAGGAGTTGAGAGGATGAAAGACACTCTCATTTTCCTATCTATGAGTAAAGTGAGTATCGGAGAACTTGGAAGTCCTTGAGTATTATGCAATGCAATATTGAGAGCGGGATTAGAATTCGTTTGCATGAATGCTATTAGAGAGACCGATATGACTATACGGATCAGAGAGTTGAGTGAAGTGAACATGGGTGTAACTGAATCTTTGTAATTATATTTTACGAAAAAGATGAAGAAGACGTGGAAGGATTTGTGAGAGATATCAAACGATCATGCATTGATAATGGAGATCGAAAGAGGAGTGAGTGGGTAGAGTTGATACCTGCATTTCTTGAGAATTATGCCTTGACATGGTATGAGGACAGGAAGAAGAGAAGCGTAGTGAAGACTCCAGTCGATACTTGAGAAGTATTGACGTAAGCCTTAATTGAAATCTTTCTTCTTGATGAAAGTTATGAGAAGTTATGGTAGAGATAACTTATCTCAAACAAGGAGAGAAAGAGAAAGTAAGGACTTACGTAGAGAGAGTGGAGAAATTAGAGCAAAATTTTTGGATGATTTTACGAAAGAGTGGAGATGTAGTAGAACCAACGATGGTGGGCATTGGAGCAATGCTCACAAAGAATTTTATTGGAGGATTTTATAGGCCGGAGATTCGAACACAAGTGCAGTATGAGATACCAACTTCAAAGGTTTATGCAGTGAAGACCGCAACCAGGATGGAGGAGAGTCTGGATGGAGATGACTTGCAACCAATGACTGTTGGGGCAGCATGTGAGGATGTGCAAGTGCCGAGCATGCCAACTCTGACACCTATGATTGTTCTGACTGTATGGTTTCAGAATTTGACCCTGATAATTCTTACTAGTGCGGTTACATCCACTGTGTCATCTAGATGTGCTACTCTCGACTTTCGTGATGAGTTGAAAAGTCTGACAAAATCTTTGGCAGACTTGAAGATCAATATGGTGAATTTGTTGCAAAATCAGCGTGTAAATGTTGGAGGGGCTCACGAAGTTACGAGAACTATCAGTCTAGAGGTGGACCACCGCAAGGATCACCAAGTAACTACACGAGCCAAGGATGTTTTATGTGTGGAGGCTCTCATTTCCAACGTAATTGTCCAAGTCGTAATGGTGGAATGGCGGATGAAGCTTCAACTTCAGAAAGTAAGGACAAGGGTGTAGCATGCATTAACATCTTGGAGCCACGAGATGTACGAGAAGGTTTTTATCTGTAGAGCTGTTGGCTCAAGAGAGGAAGAGAATCAGGACGTATTTTGACGAGAAAGAGCTCTCATCTCGTACTGTAGCGAGCTTACTTAGTAGTCAACGTGTCGTGGTGGAAGAGTCTCCAAGTCAAATACTCGGAGTAGCAAATCTTCTTCAAAGACTAAAGAGCGACAAAAAAAACTAAGAAATACTGATTTCACAATTTCAATGGTACTATGTGGTGGAAGACATGAGCAAGCAACGAGCAAACATTATTGTGGGATAGTTGATTGCTCTAAATCCTTCGACGAGATAGAAAAAGAAGGTAAATCTTTCTACTGTCGATATGAGTGCTTTAGATGCTAGTGAAGGAGAGGTGTGCAACAAGGCATAAAAAATAGAGTCTCGTATCAATGAAAGAGATGTCTTAGATGTTCTTGTCGATGGAGGATGTTTTGCGACGTTTCAAAGGTTTATGAACAAAGTGTTCGAACCTTTCTTAGGAAAGTTTGTGAGAGATTTTATAGATGACTTTTGTGTTTACGGAAATAAGGAGAAGCATTTTGAGCACCTTGTGAAGATCTTAGAATGTTTAGATGTAGCAAATGCATCTCTCAATCCGAAAAAATCTATTTTTGGATGTGAGAAAAGATTACTCTTTGGATCATATCATATCCAAGAACGGCATTGCAGTAGATCTAGAGATGATGCAGAAGATCTCAGAGTTCTCTTTTCCTAGTACTCTCACTAAGCTACGTCAATTTTCAAGTATAATGGGATATTATCGAAGGTTTATACTCTCGTTCTCACATAAAGCATATGCTTTGACTGTATATCTGAAGAAAAGAGTGGATTACGTGTTGATTTTAGTAGATGAATAAGTTGTAGTCGCATTTGAAGAACTGAAGAAAGCTCTTACTTCAGCTCCAATCTTGGTTAAGCTCGATTGGAATAAACAGTATATTCTATATATGAATACTTCAAATATAACAGTAGGATGTACTTTAAGTTAATATGATGTTGAAGGTAGAGATCATCTTATTGCGTATGCTAGTCGGAAAATTGTCAAGGTAGAGAGAAATTATTCTATGACACAGAAAAGGATTAGCAGTGACCTATGCTCTGAGGAAATTTGACATTATCTCATAGGAGGCAAGTTCACTATAGTTATCGATCATAAAGCATTGAAGTACATCTTCAATAAACCTATGGTGGAACGATTAGTAACTAAAAGCTCTTATTGTCAAAGTACAACTATGAGATATGTGATCGATCAGGGAAGAAGCACGCAAATGCATATTTGCTATCTAGAGCTTACGATGGCGATGGAGAGGAGCCGATGGTTGACACCTTTCTTGACGAAGATTTGATGATCTTGATGAGCAAGTCTATTATCCCAATAGAATATAAAGAAATTTGGGTTTTTGTTATCGAAGATGTCTATCTAGACGGGATGCGGACTAGAGAGAAGAAGGCTTTGGTGAAATGAAGTTTGACCTTACACGATGATGGAAGGTGTGTTATTCCGTGAAGGAGTTGATGAAGTCTTGAGAAGAGCTATGAGCAAGGAGGAGTCCTTACGACTCATGGAAGAATTCGATGACAGTCTAGTATGTGAAGGACATTTCACAGCCAAGTTGACAGCCCACAAGATACGTAACGGAGGATATCACTAAAGGGGGATGTTTAAAGATTGCTTGACGTATTGTAAAACATATGATGTTTGTTAAGCTTCCGCTATCAAATCTAGTGTTTCTATCCCTCTTAGGTCTATTTCGGTTCTTGGATCTTCCGAGAAATGGAGAATAGATTTTGTTGGACCTTTGAATCGCACCCCTCGCAACAACAAGTATATTCTTATAGCCACAGATTATCTTACAAAGTGGGTAGAAGCTAGACCTCTTGTAACTATTGGAGAAGTTGAGGTGGGTAGATTTCTCTATGAACAGATCATTACTAGGTTTGGATGTCTTTTGGAGTTAGTTTCTCATAAGGGTCGAGAATTTGTGAGTGGTATGATTGTTATATGCACACATTTCTTCATTTCTCAGAGGATTACTACTTCATATAAACCTAGTTCAAACGGTTTGATAGAGAGGACAAACTAGATTTTTTTTATACAAAGCTAGTTGGTCATCATTTCTGCATGAGGGTTAAATTTGGTTTTTACATTCAAAGCGATCAGACTGCATCAGTACATATTGCAATTTGTTTTCTTGTCATTGCTCTGTCACATTTGACTTCATACCAAGAGGAATCTTTTCTGGAGATGTGCTTCGTACCTTTACCTTGTGTCAAATCTTAGCAAAGGATGTTGACGTGGAAGAGGTCAAACACAACTGGGACAAGCATCTTCATGTGGTTTTATGAGAATATCATACAATAGTGAAGACGTCTACGTGATATTCGTCTTTCAAGATGGTGTATGGGTTGGAATCCAGATTATCAATCTAATTCGACTTAACCACCTTTCAGACCTTAAAGAAGTTATTACGTCGATATTTTGGAGCTTTCATCATCTCCAAAGTATAGAGTAATGACACCTATGATCTTCAAGAAAGGAGTGGTAAGTTCTTCGACCGAGTGACCCACGACAAGCTGAAGAAGTTTCATCAACGTAATACTTCATTCCGAGGACTGTAAACCCTCCACGATCTCATCGATCAACTACCCCCCGATCTCTCAACCTCCACGATCGCCACCGATGAATCTGCAAATGTCGGGTCTGTCTCTCACTCAGGGGTCACCTCTGATGGCTTTGATGGAAGCACACCATGAATCTTGAAGAGAAAAATGCTAAGTTCACTCATTCATACACCCACAAACTTATCAACTAAAAATCTCCTTAAACACATCAACTAAAATCCTCCATTCTAACGACGTCTCTCAAGTTCTCACATGCTAAAAATATCCCACACTCTCTATATTACTCAAGTTGTCATTACGACAATGTGAAAACAAGGATGAGGAGCTCTTCTCTACTCCTCTATTTATACATTCTAGTTTTTGACTTTGGTACCCTCCGGTAACTCAGCCGTAACTACTTTTACCGGGTTTTATTAAGATATTACTTAAGGTAAAAGCATTAATCACATGACTTCTTATCTTTTCACATGGGCTTATTCCTTCAAAGTCAACAACTTCTAGAAGGATTTTGGAATATTCTCAAGGAATCTCGAATTTCCACCCCCCCTTTACACTAGGACCCACTAAAAAGAAAACATGTGGAATCTCTTCTTGTTTTTAATGCCTACAAAGTCCACAACTTTAATCCAACCACTAATATCAAGTCAAAAAGGAGATAAGGAATACTTTCAACCTCCTTTCTATCTTTTAGACAAGATGACAAGATAGTAGTGCTCACTCTTTAGGAAATATCTGAATTCTGCCAAAAGTACAGCTAAGTTTAACCATAACTAACTTTTAGCTAGTCATGACTAACTTGATACCTCCTTAAAGTACTTTGGCAGCAAATAAACATTCTCAACACTTAGTTATAACTAAGTACCTTACTAATAGACAAACTTCCTATGTGTAACATAGGTCGTTACAGGACGAAGTGAAAATTAAATCTGAGGATAAATGTCACACCACAAGTATGTCATTATTGTGGGTTTGCTTATATAATATTTCATTAGGTATGACTATCTTATAGGTTACTCTAGTTCGAAGATCCAAATATAGAGTGATCAAAACTAGACATAATTAGCTGAGATAGTTATAACTAAGTTGAGGAAACTATTAGAGGTTTCACTATGACACTATGTGACAGGTGCGGAGTTCTAAATATGCTTCTCAAAAGTATGTAACTTTGATGACCATCATTGATTGGATGCATGATGAAAAGTCATACACAAATATCTAAAGATGCTCCTCAAAAGACGTATTAGTTTGTTGTCGTCTTCCTTTTGGATAGTAAGGAAAGTTAACACTTAGAAAAACTAAAATAGTACAATCTCTTACTTTAGTAAAATAGAACAAGTAATGTATGTGCTATTCTTAAGTCTTAGTAGCCTTTAGAAGATTTATTATTTCGGATTGCGTATTTATCATGAGATAACGTAACTTAGTGAAAGTTACCACGGTAAAAAGTTGTAGAGTAAATAAGGAGGAGTTGAGAGGATGGAAGATACTCTCATTTTCCTATCTATGAGTAAAGTGAGTACTGGAGACCTTGGGAGTCCTTGAGTCGTATGCGATGTAATATTGAGAGCAAGATTAGAACTTGTTTGCAGAAATGCTATTAGAGAGACCGATGTGATCATACGGGTCAGAGAGTTGAGTGAAGTGAGCATAGATATAACTGAATCTTTATAATCATGGTGCATTAGTAATCCTGGTCATCTGAAGTACCCTTGGATGAGAGACAGACCGGCTTACAATACTAATTATCTCGACACCCCGATGGGGAATTAGACCTCTAGCATAAGATCCAATTTTAAAATCTGACGATAACCTCCCTCTAGCATCAACACCAAGTGAGTACACTAGTGCAGAGGTAGACGGAGACGTCTCGTATTCATATACGTTAAAAGAACATCTCGTGTCCCATCCCTAAGCAACTTGGTGCCTCACATATTTCCTCGAAGGAGTCAACCTACTCCAAGCCGATCGTGAGTTTGAGGAGATTTGATCCTTATATCTCCTCCCTACAAGTTTATGCAGCTATCCACGGAAGCAAATCTCACAACTAGTCCTAGAGATCAGTTTCTTAACTTATACGTTAGTAAACCGTGTTATTTCATCTTCTCTTCACTAACTCAAACCACCATATATATCTCCAAACGTAGTTTTTTTTTACATTTTAAGATGCAAACATATACTATACATTACAATCTACATGATGAAAATCTAAAACATAAATTCCAAACTCACTCAAATTTGTAATTCATTTCTTGATTTCAAAGATCTTGTAAAAGTCCTTCAAATAATTGTTTGCTTGCAACTCCGTTTGTAGCTTTTTAACATACAACGGTGATCAGTGTGATGAGATCTATGCCGTGGTGTTTCTATATTTTCAAATGCTCACTTTCTCCAAAATTGACTTATCTGAGTTGAGTAGATCGCTCCAACAAATACTACAACAAACTCTCATACAATCGATCATATCTTTGTATTCGTGATGGTCACTTGGTTCATGTGTTGCATATCTTGAATGAAGCATAACGCTCCTCTTTGTTTTTACATTGTAAACTAACGGTTGGAATATGTCACAAATGAAGGTTCAAGAATCTTCATATGCATCTTCTCCTTCAAGAGCTCCATAAGCTTAGGTAGATGAGCCCTAGATATAGAGATTGACCTCAAGTCTCAAGGGAGCATGTGGAACTGTAAAATTGATCATCGACGCTATCACGCTCGGATCCACACATTCTATTTCTGAAGCTTCAAAAGAAAAAGCTCTTCTATGCCTACTCAACATCTCTCTAAACTCTCACTCTTGAATAAGAAGGAGAAAATATGTAGATCCTATCTTCAACTCCTTGAGTGTAGCTTTAGTAAACTTGTGACTGATCTGACGATGATCCTTTAAGCTCTTCTCCTTTGAAGCTTGCTGAACTTGGTGGTTGGAGTCATCAGATAAAAGTTGAACTACAAGCTTAATTTTTTTATCCACTCTTTTGCATATAGTTTCAACCTTGACTTCATGTGTATGAAATGACTCTATGATCGAGTAGAGCTCTCTAGAATTTATTTCCACCTGTTGATCTTCACTCTCTTTCCTAACCTTGGTAAGCTCCTCCAAAGAATCTTCTAATCCAACCTCCATGTAAACATCCGCTATTTTATCTTCTTCCCCAAGCACACCCACTCTTTTTTGATCTTTTTCAACTCTTTCCACAACCTTCCTCTCCCACTTCTGTAGATCAACAAGCTGTGTATATAAAATAAATCCACTCGTAGAAAATTCCACAACTCTTGTACAAAAATCACTTTCCTCCTGCTAGCGAGAGTACTTTCTTTTGTATACCGGTATCACTATACCCTCACTCTATATAGACCTTGTGCCAAAATCTTTGAACTCTTCAGCGACTCTAAGTAGAGAATAATTTAGTAAGTAACCTCTCTTATGCTCATGGTTAGTAGGTACAATAAAGAACTACGCTGCTCTTACCGTCTTGACTTCTAATCCGAGCATAAGCAGATCCATCATCCAACATCTTGGTCTCCAACGTTACAACCGTAATGTATGGATGTCCAAGAATCAACTGATACGAAATAATGTCTTAAAACAAAAAGATTTTGTTCTATAACTACATTCTCAATCTTCACCTTTACATTTGGACAAGCACCATATGTTCTTCCCGCTATTATTCGCTGCTCGGATCATCCAACCATGCTTTGTGTCAATGGATCATTTCTTTCGCTTGTAGACATATTTAGATACAATGTTAATCTCAGATTCGTGACCAATGAGAGCAATCATCAGATCTCTCAGATCTTCTATCTTCACTAAGGTTTCCGTAGTAGCTCTGACCCAATGTCTCCTAGTGTAGTGACTGAGAACTTTATCATCTCCCTCATCTTCATCCATAGCAAATCAAACTTTAAGTTTGGTGTAACATTCAACTAACTCTAGCTCCTCTTCTTTTGTTATTCTCGTGTCTAGAACATTAGCCATGGTAGTCTCTCATGTCACTTGCATTTTTCGCTTGATGGTGTCAATAATGACATCATGAAACTCATTCTTTGCAATTTCAAGGATCTTTTTTAGAATAAACTCAATCTTTACATTTGACATTCTCTCTTCTAACACTCTTTTCAAATCTGTAGCTGCTTCAATATTTAATTGCAGCTTGTAGACAGAAGGCTTATCTTTCTTATTCTTTTTTAATCTTTCTGGAGTAGAAGATAAAACTTCCTCCATAGTCTCTTCTCGCACCGATGTAGTATCTTGTCAAGTTTTTCTTCTCGTAGCCTCTTAGGAGTACCTCTCTCCTCACTGAGACCAACATCATCTCTCTTGCGCTTCTCCTCCATGAGAGTCTCCAGTTGACTCTTGACCAAGTAAGCATGTACATATATTGTATCTACATGATCACTTCATCAAATTGCACCTCTGATTATCGTGACCACCTTGAGTGACTCGTCCCTTATCATTTTTTCTTTCTCCATCGTGGTCACAACATGACTCCACATTTCACTCGCCTCTACCCGCTTCTCAAAAGTAGTATCCCTTTCCTTTATTACTCAACTCCATAGGTAACGATCTCTATTGATGCCTCGCCATGATGTGAAAGATAATATTCTAAAACTTACCTAATTCTTCCTTTTCCAAAGTTAGTTTTGAGGATCTCATATGTGTCTTCCAAGGCAGTATTCCCTTCCTTCCAATAAATCACTCCTTGCCGTAGGATATCAGCAAAGTCTATACACTCCTTTCAATGATGTTTAGTACTATCGCACCAAATACATCTTTGCACATATCATTGTCTTAGAGCGAGTTTGTTTTCAGGTACCTCTCTCTTCTCCTCTAGCCTTGCTAGCATAATGCAAATCTCTCATCCCTTTTATCAACTCCTCTATTGCATCTATTTGTGGTGCAATTGTAGTGTAACAACCCAGAGAAACACAATGTATCAAAAATAGTAGATTAAGGATCGTTCCCACGAAGATACAGTTAACAATTACACAAAACACAATACAACAACGTCACAATGATAATTCTGGTAGTTTTTTGTTATTCTCACGGAATGGAATAATATCCGGATGAGAGTTTAAGTCTGATAAGAAACCAAACCCAAGCACAACTTGATAAATCGAATACAAACGACAATGAAATAATTCTTGATCAGGGACCCTTCCAACAATACATATAAAAGATTTGAGAAGATAGACGTGTGAACAAATGAGATAGCAAAATACTGCTGAAATGTTATTAGTCTTCTTCTGAAAAGACAGAAGAATACAGACTTCACATCAAGGTTCAAAGAATAAGCCCCTACTCTTCCTAAGAAGTGTCCTTCCAACTAAATCCTCACTCTTTAAAAAATCCCACTTATTTGAAGAAAGTATTCTCAAGACGAAGCCATCATTTTCCAAACTCTTCTTACAATTTAACTTATTCTCTTCCACTTCACAATAATTGATATGTTCTCAGATCCTCGAAATGTCCCTCACTCAAATGCTACGAAGACTCTCTTCGCCGAAGGCTGACTTTGGGGGTCTGCATCAATCAGATTGACTCCTGCGACAGCGAACTACGTCCTTCGTAGATAATTACTTTCGCCCACATCATTCACACCCTCACTCTGTAATCTTGCGTAACAAAAATTAACTAACAAAAACTGAAAACATGGAAAAAGTATAATGTCTGAGAATCGTATCACTTATATAGTCTGTTGTCCGAAGATGACGGATCTCATTTCTTACAGAGAAAAGATTACATCTAGAACGTTGAATCACGTCCCCTCACTTGGCGGAACCGAAGTCGCATCACTACTTAACTGAAATGTCCTACCTATACTCCATAATGTAAACTTAACTGTCTCTTTAAGCTCCTTCAAATCTCGTATAATTCTCTCAGCTATCTCTTCTGCTCTTCGCCGAAGGATTTGATGTTGCTGTCATCTCGTCTATAAGTCGCGTGAGAAGCTGTCTCTCTATCGCGTTTAACTCGTTGGCGAAGTACGAAGTCATCGCTTCCTCCACCTTCGTCTGAAGTCCTTCTACCTTCTCTTTTGCAGTCGTCTTCGTCTGTTGAGCTCTCGCTATCTCTTGTCCTTCGTGACCAACTGCTCAAGCATAACATCCCTTTCTGACTTCATGTTATAAAAACGTGAAGTCATAAGGTTAAGCTTTGCTTGCCAATCTTGCATCTCATGAGAAGCCTTCACATGTTCTTCGGACTTCACGACTACCAGAGTATCGCGCTCCAGTGTCAACCTCTTCACTTCGTCTTCACTTCGTCCTAGCTTCTTCATCAAAGTATCCTTCTCCTCGATCCACCCTTGTTTTCTGAAGTGCACCGCGCTGAGAAGATCGTTTAGGGACAAAGACTTCTGAGTCTCCTTCTCATAAACATGCCGTTGCATGTCTAACTGTGCTATGATAGGTAGCGCCGTGTCATTGAGAAACTCCAATGTCTTCTCGAACATACTCAACTCCCTTCCTTTAGTCGGATCTCTTGGTGCCGAAGTGGTGGTTTCGTCTTGTCGAGGTGAAGTCCGAAGTGCTTCCTGAGGTGGTTCTCGAAGTGTAGCTCCTGAAGGTACTCTCCTTAGAACAAACTCTTCCTGGTTCGCGTCCGTTCGACTTCCTCTTGGACGTTATCGCGACGAGAGTCTTTATTGGAGAGGGCGGACCTCCTGACTGTGATCGATCAGAGAAACGACCAAAAAGAAAAACAGGTTGCTGCTGACGATAAGATCTCAAAACCCTACTCCTTGCCGTCACCAATTACAAGACAAACACTCAAACAGACACCCAACAGACACTCAGACGCACAGATAGATCTTTCAGGATTCAGAATAACTTTATTTCAGTGCCGGCTGCACCATCAATTTCTTCAACTGTAAAAAAATCTCTCTCTTCCTCTCTTGTGCGTCTCTCTCTCCAAATTCACCTCAATCTCAATCTAGTAGGTGAAATTCAGACCCCTGACTCTTATTCCTCTCCTTGCGTCAACCTCCCAACTGAAAACTCTCAGAAATTTGATTCAAAAATGATCAAAAGCCTCTCACATATCATCAACCTGGTCTCCGCTCAATAGACTGTCTCCTGTTCGTTTAGAGGGTAGCTCTGCCTCCAATCTGTATATTTGATAAAGTTTTTGCTCCTAAACTCTTGTCTATCTCTTTGCGTCGATCTCCTCACTGAATTCCCTCAGAAATTTCATCTCCTCAACCCCCAAGCTTCTCCTGCGCGTCTCGACGGCTCTCCTTCTGCTCTTTGTAAAGAATCTCCTATCTCCTACGGCCGCAGGTTAATTAACCTAAAAGGTAAGTCTCCAGCTAAGCTGCCCCCTGCTATCCTTATAAGCAGAACTTTAATTACTAAACCAGCTTCCTTTTTAATAAAAGCTTCACAGCTATCTTTACAAAGCCGACCCCTTCATTACTAAAGATCTCACATCTTTCTTTGTCATTGCTAAGCTGACTCGATGATTAATTAAATGATTAACAAAAGTTTCCCGTGCTCTTGATGTCATCTTGATGCCATCCTGAATATACCACAAGCCATCCAATGTAGACCGAAGCCCCAACACTTATGAGGCTACCCCACAGGGCTTACAGCCCTCCCATATGTGCACCAAGTATCTCCCATGGTATATTCACGATGGCATGCGGAGGCTTAGGCCAAAAAGCCTACGATTAAAAAAGATACCGGTTCTCCCGTCCCTAGATATGCAAGACGTGGCTGCATATCCAACATAGACTCCCTTTCAGGAAGTCAACATGCCGGAATAGGGAACCAGAGGCCAGGAGGGATTGATCTTGAGAGGTGGTACCTCCCTAGGTAGGTGTCCTATCACTGGGATGGCCTTTGGTTCCGTTCTAAAAGCATTTACAGTTTGTACATATGCTTTTACTGAAGAAATTTTTCTGCAAAGTCTTTACTAGCCTTTCCTATGCTAACTTCTCTATACAACTCTGTTTTTAATGAATGAAGAGTCAAAACTATAGAACGCATGAACATCTACACACTCACGCTATCAGATTGAGAGTCCGAGTCACGAGCCAAAATCGACGGATTTCCCTCTTTCGCATATTTCTCAATCTAAAACCCGTACTAACTATTGCTTAAAACACTTTCTGTCAAAATTGGAAGCATGAAGTCTCTCTCCTCGTCGAGCTCTGCATTCTGGTGTCTTTTGACCTCTTCAGGGTGATATTCCAATCCAAGTTAGGGGGCAGCTTGTCAAGCATGGCCCCAGCTTAGCTCTTGCCCAGCTTGATAAGCTAGGGTGCAGCTTCCCGAACAAATGTTGGTTGAGTGTCTTCTGAAGTTTCGTTTCACATGTGGAATGTCACGTACTATGACAACGACACTCCCCAACAATCTCCACTGAAGAAGATCTTGCAGGAGTTTGAACATCTTCGACTCCTTCGTCTGAAGTCGTGGTCGTAGTCCTCCTTGCTTTCTTCTTCTGCCTCGAGGTTGCACCACCCGAGGTTCCCACATCTATCATCTTCCTCTTCGTCCGGGTGCTAAGTCCCGCCGAAGTCACTAGAATCATCATCTCTTCCCTCCGAGGAATCGGCTCCATCAAAAGTTCATCTTCGGACGTTGTTCTCTGTCTTAACTTCTCCTCCTCTGCCGGAGTTAATAACCTCATGCCCCGGTAGAAGACTGCTGCGAAGACCGCGAAGTACATCGATCCGTCATCCTCAAATGTACTATATAGCTTCTGAACATGCTCGTGATATTCAGCGCAATTGCGACATCTCTCTTGAATGGGTCGATGTAACTGTGTACTTTGAATCTGTTCGACCTCATCGGCATTGCCGAGAACAACTCGCTGTACTTCGTCACCTCATCCGAAGACGGCTTGCAGGTGCTGTCGTAAAGAAGGTCACCTGGTCTTCCTGCGTCGTCGATTCTCAAGACGAAGCTCCAATGCGATAGAGTCTAGTTGGATGGTCTTGTCCGAAGATCATCGGAAGGGTGTCCTTTGTAGATGAGAATCTCCTGCACCAGCTCCGAAGAGATCACCCCCAGTTTTCCATTAGGAACGTCATGCTCATCGTCTCCAAACGTTCTCGATATTGGCCGAAGTTCGGCCACTTCGTTGTAATGGTCTTCAACTTCGACTTCCGCGACGTCTGCATCCCTCTCATCTGGGTAACTGAAGCCCGAAGTTCTTCGCCTCCTGAGTACGAATTTCTTCTTCACTAACTTCTTCTTGCCCTGAACCAACGAAGACCAACTTCGCCGAAGACACTCTTCGTCTCTATCGCGCCGATAGTTCCGGAGCGCTACAGTAAACTCACAAGTGAAAATGTTTTCTACGGTCTCTTATGATGTCTCCTAACAGTAAACAGTAAAAGTGATTTGCTTTTAACTCTTCTTATAGCCATTTCTTCTTGCCTCCCCACGCGCGAAGTTCCTCTTGTCCCTCGATCGCGAAGTTGCATGAACTCCTGTGCTATTTTGGTCCTCCTTCCCAAGGTCATAACTTCGTCATCCGACGTCTGTTCTCAACAAATGAGGTATCTTTGGAAAGCTCTTTGTCTGTAGAATGCAGCTAGGTTATTATTCTAAAGATATACACTTCATAGGTCCTGTATTCTTACTCAGCATCATTCTTCGGCTAAGAAACTCTATACTACAACTAAACTTATCCTATCTGTCATCTATACTAACTAATCTACTGTTTTATCTAACAGAAACAAAAATTTTCTAACAAAATGGAAATCCAAGGCTTCACATGTAAAGACAAGAACAATAGGAAGCAAAACAAGAGGCACTTGTACACTAAGTACTATTGGTTGCTTATGAGGTTGTATGATCAGCGGTGACCTCACTTCTTGTCTATTCATCACTTTCTCTCTCCGATACTCTACTTGGCAAATACACCCACTACTTCAGAAATCTTTCTCCAATCAACTATGAGCTCATTATCTTCCATACTATCTTCCATAAGCAACTCCAACCTCTTCTATAGCTCATTGTTAGTTGATTGTAGAAACAACTCCACCTAGTCGTTCTCAAATGTGAGCTTCTCCACTCCAGACAACTGAAAGAATTGTCTCTCAAACTTCCAAAATAGCTTTATGGCAACAAGGTCTTTATTGGATTTGTTTACGCACTCCATGAATGACTTCTTAGTCGTTCGATCTGTATCCTCTAAAGAATATTCTTCTTTTAGCTGAAAAGTAAATTCTTTTCATGAAACACCATGAACTCAAATGATCTCCTTCATATGCTCTCTCTGGTACAACAACAAGCTCAAATATACTCATCATCTATCTCTCTTACATCTTACTTAACTCCATCTCTGGAGAACATTACTTCATGTATTTATAGATGTTCTTCTCGTCAAATTGATCTAGCAAATCCATAACAAATTGCAAAGCTTTGATAACCATTATCTCTTTTTGTTTAGCGGCTTGTTGTTCTTGCATTACCAACGCTAATGTCTCAAGCAACCATATATCATACCGCCAACATCCATGATTGCAAAACTAAAAATGTATCTCTCAACCTCAGACATTTCACGTTGAGTTCACCAACTGTCATAGAGCACGAACAGTGAAGGCTCTCTCATATAGACACAAGGGCATTCTTATGTTTTGATAGAGCTAGTGACGAGCCGTTTGTATACCTATCACAAATAGAGTGATGTTTCTATGTACCGTTTACTATAGATCCTCATTGACGATAGTCATTCAGTGGATACTACGAGAGCGTCATATTATTCAAGATAGAACAATTGTTGTGATAGACAACATCACAGACGATGATGACATTGATGTGTAAATCTCATGTTATTATTTATACATTGAATGTGATTATCATATGAGAGAGGATCCTGCTCAAGAAATCACTTCAAAAATTATTAAACATAGCATTTAAGAGATAAAAAACATCACAAAAAAGCATCTTGGACAATACTACGGAACAACTTCGAATGTAGAAATCCTTAACAATATAACGATGCAATGTGCATCGCACTTGTGATTAGAAATGCCTCACACAATCTTAAACATAATTCACATTGTATAAATTTGTGATGCACATGTTATCACAAATACCATTTATGCACAAAGCTTTTTGTTCCACATTTGCGATTAAGTCCGCATCGCAAAGTTTACAACATGAACCGCATCGCAAAGTTTACAATGTGTAGACTATCGCATATTGTCAACCTAAACTTAAATTCTCTTCCGCACTTGCGATACTAAATGCATTGTAAGTGTGATGTTGATAGAATCACACATTCTTTTTTATTAAACTACTTTTTGTTTGACATTTACAATACAGAGTGAATCATATTTTTATGATGTAAAATGCATCATAAAGAGAATATTCTTAAAATATTCTTCATATTAGATGTACAACGCTTACAATATCGTAACTTTTGTGATGCAAAGACCGTAATATTTGTGATGCTAATAGCATCACCTTTGCTATAGAGTGTATGTTGCAAAATCTACAATGGTGGTTTCATGAAAACTTTGAATTTGTGATTCATTCCGCATCGCAAGTACTTTTTTTTACTAAATCTAGCATTTTTTAGCATCCCAAGATACCTCTTTTTGTAATAGTGATAGAAGTTTGTGAAATATTCTGACAGAACTCTCATCCATGTCTTGCATAATTCAGATGAACGTGATCTCTGCACCTCGCGTGATCATGGATTAAGCGATCCAGTCCGTGATCGAATGACGGACAACCTTGATAGGTGTCAATCGGACTAGACCGTCGAGTCTGTCTCAAGTCATCACAGAAGAACACATGACTTGCCACTAGATATATTTGAAACCTTCATAGAACTTAAACCCCCCACTGAGGGTATAAAAGTGTATCAGATGGAATATCCCTCTTAAATTCTTTTTTTGAATTCAAAATCTCTCTTCGAAATCTGGAACACAGAAAAGCTCAGAATTTAACAAACTGGGTTCTGATAATGCTTAGATAAAAATCAAATTTTTTTTTGTAAAAATGTAACGCTTTACAGTCGCTTTCTAACGTTACCTACCAAGTCAACAACGGAAGTCAGACTTTTACATTATGAAAAACCCAGAGGTATGTCTTTCATGTCTGCGCACGGCAAAAAATGAGAAGTCTGGGTAACCCAGACCCTAACTATCAGGAGCGGGGGTTTAATAGTGAGCGGAGTTGTGTTCGAAAAGATTTTTTTTTCCATCGGAGTAGATGATGGGACTGATCTGAACTAGGATGGAGAGAAAACTTCCAAAAGTTGAAGACCAAAACATTTATGACCCGAACGTCTGTGAACAGAATTGTACATGGTGGATATATTCGATGTGGTGAGACGCACGATCTTTAAAAATCATTTTTAAATGATGCCCTGCATGCCCTTTTATCAAATTATTTTCTGTGTTGTGGTAATGGAAACAGTCAAGATAATCTCAATGTCCAACTTAGGAAAACATCCAATTTACAGAATTGCACTTAAAGCAAGCAAAAAGTAAAAAGAAAGAGCTTGTTAACTTTAATAGTTACATTTTATTGTATAAAGTGACAATATAAATATAATCATAACCTTTTATAAACAGTTTTGTATCTGTGGTTATATGCACGTATAGTAAACAGAAAAATGAGAAACAAATTGTGTGATTATAACGAGTGTAACACCTTTTGCTTTTTCCCCAAACCAGATGGCATTCGGGCAGTGATTAATCCAAACGTGGCAGCTGCATGGTCAAAAAGCAGGCTCAAGAGACTAGATAAAAGAGTGTCGCGAGCCCTAAAGGAGGCCATTCTCAGTTTTTCAGTTTTGGAGAGAGCACTCTTGGTGGTGAAGGAGGAGATTGTATTTTTCAGTGTAGTGTACATTGCCTTTGAGATCAGAAATCAGGAGCTAGAACTGATGCACATCAAGCTCCTTGGAGAGCAGATTTGAAGAGGGACCTTGAGAGCAGACTTGGGGTGTTGATTAGGGCGCTGACTTGGGGTCTGATCTGTTGAGCAACAGAAATCAGGGCGTTCAGAGTGAAAGTAGGTTCTCGGGTGAAGTCTTAGTCACAGCAGAGTTGCTGAGTAGTGAAGGATTGCCGGTCCAAGAGCGCTGCGTGACCTTGTCAGCAAGTAATGCCATGTAATGTATATGAGCCCGTGACTTTCTCCATTCTGATAAGTAGGCTTGAGTTGTGTGCTAAAACTGAGTTGGGCGCATCTGGTGTCGTGTTGACTTCATTTCGGTGTAATTGCTTTGCCTTCCTACTTCCTAGCATCTACTAGGTCTCCTAGTCTTGGCGGTTGCTCCTTGTGGGTCCTGGCGTTCCGACTTGATCACCAGTAGCGGAAGCGCTGCCCAAATTTTATGCAATCCAGGTCTAGAATAGTTCCA
Source organism: Asterella californica (assembly GCA_036924285.1). Classification (NCBI taxonomy): domain Eukaryota; kingdom Viridiplantae; phylum Streptophyta; class Marchantiopsida; order Marchantiales; family Aytoniaceae; genus Asterella; species Asterella californica. Next base: position 19,181,029 of record JAYKYS010000006.1, on the reverse strand, counting down.
CCTGTATTTAGCAACCTAAGATTGACCAGAGACCTACAAAAGACTAGTTGGTTATTCGAAACCCGTTCAACAGTTATCAAATCCTCGGTGCTCATTAGCGGATAGTTTAACGAACTGGATCTGGAGACACAAATAAAGTATACAGGTCTCTAGGGAGGTTCACGTTCGGCAGTTCATTGGTTAGAGATTAAGGAATCTATTCCGAGATCTACGGTCGAACGTTACAGTTGGTATCAGAGCAGGCTCAAGTTGAGTCTTAGCTAAACACCATCGACAATGGAGGCTGTGTCGACCGAGTTGGACGAGATGAAAGCATTGCTGAGAGAGTTGGAAGGCCGACTTGAGCAAGTGGAAGCTGAGAACAAGGTGCTGAAGGCGGATCTAACTCAAGCAAAAGTGACACAAGAAAAGGAAGCGGAGGTCCCTGTACTGCAAATCGAGCAAGTCAAGGATTTCGCACTACCAGGTGAAGGAGCAGTTGATATTGCTCAAGCAGATAAGAATGAAGATGGGTCACAGAAGGTGCAAGAGAATGTTGCAGAAGGCAGCTCGGTCAAAGAAGGGCACAAGCGGAAAGTGAAGTGGGCTGAACCAGCGACACCATCAGCCTTCAACGGATCCAACCAAGCTTCGACTTCAGGTGCTAGGAGCAGTGGAGCTAGCAGTGCTACACCTTCAAGGACGATCATCTGCTTTCGATGCGAACGGGACGGTCATATCGCTCGTGATTGTCCTCAACGTTCAACAACGAGCAACGTGCGTGGGTTGACAGCTGAAGAGACAACCAGTATTGAAGAACCAGTTGAGGCGACTACTGAAGCAGAGGTATGTGCTGGTGAGCATTTGGTAGAGCATGGGGATTTTCTGCCGTGGATTGAAGTGAAAATAGGAAACCACCGGTGTTGTTTGCTTATTGATACTGGAGCAGATGTGAATGTCTTGGATGAAAAACTAGTCAGGACCTTAGGGGTGACTAGAACCAAGATCATGAGCCCGTTGTTGGTAAGGTTTGTGCAAGGTAGCACAACCGTTACAGAAAAGCTCATGAGTGTTCCTGTTACTGTTGGAGGGGTAACTAGGAAGCACGAGTTTTTAGTTATGAGCTTAGGCGACACGATGGAAGGTATCTTGTCCTGGTCTTGGTTACAAGAGACCAAAGCCAAGCTAGATGTTCAAGAAGGGAACGTCATAGTCATGGATCAATGGGGCTTGGGTCAACCACATCCTTTGATCATCAAAGAGAGACCCAAGGAGCCAAACCATGCTGCTCATAAGTTTCAACGAGCCAAGGTGGCATTTCAGATCTGCACGGCCAGACAGTTTGGAAAGCAGATCAAGTTGGTTGACGAAGCTTGGGTTGCAGTGATGTCTAAACCCAAGGTGGAGACGGATGAGGAAGAACGTGTTGCTGCTCTTCCCATACATCCTGATATGCAGGCATTAATTGAGAGGTATTCTCACCTAATGCCGGATCAGTTACCAACAGGACTTCCTCCGAGGAGAGCCTTGGATCATGCTATTGATCTGGTTCCTGGGGCTACCCCTACTGTAGTGCCATCAAGACGGATGTCGTTTGATGAGCTGACAGAGCTGAAGACTCAGTTGAAAGAGTTGGTAGCTCAGGGTATCTTACGACCTAGTATATCACCTTATGCTGCCCCGGTGTTGTTCGTGGTCAAGAAAGATGGTGGTATTCGCATGTGTGCGGACTATCGTGCACTCAATAAGGTTACTGTCAAGAACAAGTATCCTCTTCCTCTCATGGATGAAACCACCGATCGGTTGGCCACTGGAAGATACTTCACCAAGCTGGATCTACGTTCTGGATATCACCAGATCAGGATCAAAGAAGGAGATGAAGAAAAGACAGCTGTAAGGACGAGGTATGGCTTGTTTGAGTATACAGTGCTGCCGTTTGGATTGTCCAATGCACCTGGTACTTTCTGCAGGCTAATGAACGAGATCTTCAGAGATCTCTTGGATGAGAGTGTTATCGTGTACCTAGACGATATCATCATCTTCTCATCCACTTGGGATCAGCATCTAATAGATGTTGAAATGGTGTTTAAGCGCCTAGAAGAACATCAACTCTATCTCAAGAAGAGCAAGTGCTCTTTTGGACAAGAGAGTGTAGTGTTTCTAGGATGTTTGATCGATGCGCAGGGCATTCATCCTAACAGGGCTAAGATTCGAGCCATTGTTGAATGGAAGAGACCTGAGAGTGTTCATGAGCTCAGATCTTTTCTTGGATTAGCCACATATTTTCGGCGCTTTGTTTATCAGTTTGCGCATAAAGCCGCACCTTTGTTTGGCTTATTACGCAAGACTTCCAAGGTTGTTTGGAATCCAGCAGCTGAAAGAACGTTTCAGGAGTTGAAACAAGCACTGACAGAGATGCCCGTGCTAGCTCTTCCAAAGATGGGAGAACCTTTCGAGGTTCACACAGATGCTTCTCAATGGGCCATTGGAGGAGTGTTGATGCAAGGAAAGCATCCGGTGGCTTACGAAAGTCACAAGTTCTCAGAGACTGAGGCAAAATGGCCTGCTCATGAACAGGAGATGTTCGCAGTTATCCATTGTTTGAAGCGTTGGGAGCATTATTTGTTACCAAGCAAAGTTACTGTTGTAACGGACTGTGAGGGTAATACATACTTTCAGAGTAAACCTCGTTTGTCACGTAAACAACAGAGGTGGCAAGTGGAGCTTGCACGTTTTGATATCGAATGGCGGTATCAAAAAGGGAAGGAAAATATTCCAGCGGATTTGTTAAGCAGACGTGTCCAGGCGTTAACAACCCAGGACACAAGTGAAGAGCTTTTGGATCGAATCAGACAAGCATTGCTTGATGATCCTCAGGCTCAACGTTGGACCAGCCAACAAGGGAGAGATCCATTGGTACGTAATCTCTCATTTCGCACTGGCCTTTGGTTTTATAAGCAAACCAAGGTCTATGTTCCAGCTGACGCTCTAAGGACACTAGTCATGCAAGAATGTCATGATTGTGAACTAGCTGGACATGGAGGACAGAATAGAACGTTACAACGACTTAAAGAGCAGTTTTATTGACCAACCATGTTGGAGGATGTAATCAAGTACGTGCAGACTTGCTTGACATGTCAGCAACAACGAACTGAGCGGAGGAGACCTGCAGGGTTGCTGAGGCCCTTGCCAATACCTGATGGGCCTTGGGAGAGCATAAGTATGGACTTATGCACAGGTTTACCCGAATCAGGAGGTTTTGATGCTCTGTTAGTTGTTATAGATCGTTTCAGTAAGCAAGCTCACCTCATCCCTTGTAGGGAAGCAGTGATGTCAAGAGGTGCCGCTGAACTGTTTATACGATATGTTTTTAAGTATCATGGGATGCCTAAAGACATTGTTTCAGATCTGGATAGGAGGTTTGTAGCTGATTTTTGGAAAGGTTTGTTTCGAAGGCTCGGAACTACCCTCAAGTTCAGTTCCTCTTATCATCCTGAAACTGATGGTCAGACGGAAAGGACGATCCAGATAGTAGAACAAGGGTTGAGAAACTATATCATGCGAGATCAGAGTGATTTGAGCGAGCACTTGGACTTGGTGGAGTTTACATATAACAACACCAAGCACTCGAGTACAGGATTTAAACCATTTGAAGTGGTTTATCGGGGCTCTCATGCACCTTGGACTCCTATAGCTCTGGCTACCAAGGGGCATGAAAACACAGGAAGGTCAAACCAGGATCCTCCAGATCTAGAGACTTTCATACGTGTTCAGGGTACTGTGTTTCAAGAAGCCAAGAAACACATGGAGAAGGCACAACAACGGTATGCCAAGTATGCAAACCGTGGTAGGCAAGACGTACAGTTCGAAGAAGGACAGAGAGTTTGGTTGAGAACCAAGAACTTCAGAATACCAGCAGGGGTGGACTTAGCCAAGAAGCTTCTTCCAAAGTGGGCAGGACCGTTCCTGATCGAGAAGAAGTTAGGTCCTGTGACCTATAAGTTACGTTTTCCCGCTAGTATGAAGCACTATCACCCCATCATTCATGTTTCTAACTTAAAGATGTTTCGTGAGGAACTAGAGTCGTTGCCAGGAAGATATCAGAAATGGCATCCAGTGTTAGAAGCATTACCAAGAGCTGATGATCTTGAGTTGATTGAGATAGTAGATCATCGAGCATCACCGAATCCAGATGGAGCTGGAGAACCCGTTACTCAATACCTATGTCGTTGGACAGGTAGAGTTCCGGGATTGGTAAGTGAAGCTTGGGAGTACCTAGATGATCTAGCATTGTACAAGTTTCAGGAACCACTGCGTAGATATTTTGTGAGACGACAATCTGCAGTGGTCTCTTCCAGCTAAGCGGTGGATTGAATCGAGTCAGAAGAGTCATGCGAAGGGCCCTTCAAGGACACTGGAACCGAGTAGATCTGGCCAATCTGCTCGTCTAAAGGTGGAGTTGTGGTCTGCTGACTTCTTATGACTGTCGGATGTCAATCAGGTTTAGGCTGACGCTACTATGGTGTATCATAGTAAGGAGGTGGATAAAAAGAAACTGACGAGTTCACCACCTGGAAGCTAGGGTTCTGTCTCACCCGAAAGCTTCAACGGATGCTCGGTAATGGAGCATAGTCTTGAGAAAGGGCTTAATCTTACCCTGGATGGGGTACTGTTCCTCTGGATTTGAGGAAGTGTTGTTTCTAATGTGGTATTGTAGATACCGCAGTTCAGTGGAAGAACTGCGTTTTGCTGGTTGGGGCGATTGTAACACCTTTTGCTTTTTCCCCAAACCAGATGGCATTCGGGCAGTGATTAATCCAAACGTGGCAGCTGCATGGTCAAAAAGCAGGCTCAAGAGACTAGATAAAAGAGTGTCGCGAGCCCTAAAGGAGGCCATTCTCAGTTTTTCAGTTTTGGAGAGAGCACTCTTGGTGGTGAAGGAGGAGATTGTATTTTTCAGTGTAGTGTACATTGCCTTTGAGATCAGAAATCAGGAGCTAGAACTGATGCACATCAAGCTCCTTGGAGAGCAGATTTGAAGAGGGACCTTGAGAGCAGACTTGGGGTGTTGATTAGGGCGTTGACTTGGGGTCTGATCTGTTGAGCAACAGAAATCAGGGCGTTCAGAGTGAAAGTAGGTTCTCGGGTGAAGTCTTAGTCACAGCAGAGTTGCTGAGTAGTGAAGGATTGCCGGTCCAAGAGCGCTGCGTGACCTTGTCAGCAAGTAATGCCATGTAATGTATATGAGCCCGTGACTTTCTCCATTCTGATAAGTAGGCTTGAGTTGTGTGCTAAAACTGAGTTGGGCGCATCTGGTGTCGTGTTGACTTCATTTCGGTGTAATTGCTTTGCCTTCCTACTTCCTAGCATCTACTAGGTCTCCTAGTCTTGGCGGTTGCTCCTTGTGGGTCCTGGCGTTCCGACTTGATCACCAGTAGCGGAAGCGCTGCCCAAATTTTATGCAATCCAGGTCTAGAATAGTTCCACCTGTATTTAGCAACCTAAGATTGACCAGAGACCTACAAAAGACTAGTTGGTTATTCGAAACCCGTTCAACAGTTATCAAATCCTCGGTGCTCATTAGCGGATAGTTTAACGAACTGGATCTGGAGACACAAATAAAGTATACAGGTCTCTAGGGAGGTTCACGTTCGGCAGTTCATTGGTTAGAGATTAAGGAATCTATTCCGAGATCTACGGTCGAACGTTACACGAGCTTTTACTGTAAAGACAAGCTGAGAGATCTTTATCGCTATACGGGTGGGGATGCCCTAGGGCCGAACCCTATCTTATCGTACTCAACGTACAGTATTCAACCCGCACACCTCACACCGTAAGAGTGAAATTGTCCTACAAAAGTTATAAGAAAGCCTGTTGAGAGAACTGGCTAGACTTGCTCACCCATCGTTGTAGGTTAGCCCCACCGCATGGAACACAAGCTCAGAACCAGCAGTTTATCAGCCGCAAGAAGTGATCTGTCCAACACAAAGCTACCCCACGCTCGGATGGCCACTTCCGCTTCTTCACGGTAGTTGAGGGCACTTTTTATCTCCCGTCCAGAAATGCCTCGAACATGCAGACGGCGTCTCTTATTGTGGCAGTCAAGCTCCGGTTTATCTCCACTGCATTAGGGATGTCAATGTTGGAATAAACTTAGAAGATTTTGATTCCGCGGAGTGTGTTACGGTTTCGACCAAATCTTTGAGGTCATCTCAGGAGGTGACAGTAGGATCATCGCAGCTATTCTTTTCTCCACCGATGAGTGAATCGTCGTGTTCGTATAGCTTTTATTTCTTGTTGGGGCGGACGTCACGGACGAAATTACGGCATCGAACAAAATCAATCGTAATTCTTGATTCGACTAGCCATGTTGAGTTACGAATTTTATCTTTTCAAACATGAAAGAAGCATTTGCCTTAAGCTTTTGCTTCAACCCCTTTTCTTATATTGTGCCAGGTAGCAACTTCTGTGAATAATAACGGCGTCCCATTTGATCGACTGTTTGCTTCCCAGTGGATGACTAACCTTTCTTCTAACAGTTTCGCGGACATCAGTTGACGGAGTTCATTTCAAAAGCTTGAAAGCCTCAGATTATTCTGTAGGTTTGATCCAGCGTACCGCTTGAAGAAGGTCAATAAAGGTTAGGGTAGCGATTGCTCCGATGACCGTAGCATCTAACTAACAGGGTTTTGGTTGGCTTCTGGAAAAGCACTCTTCAAAAGTACTGGATGTCTTCCAAGTTCCAGTGGAGTGCCTCTTATTCTAAGCTTGTGTGTTTTACTTTTTGAATGGTATAGGAAATATGTCGCGGTGGCTAAAATTCCAAGGCTAAACCTTGAAAGCTGAACTCCACTACCAGTAGCTCGATGTCCCAGTTCATAAGTACACTACTTCTAGGCTAGTACAAAAGTCACAAGGGAGTAATAGTCAACAGATAGGAACATAATAACAGGAACAGAGTGTTTTATCTCCTCAACCAAACAACTTCTGATCAGGTGGAGGAATGTGATTCCTTGACTCGAGACGATGCGTTGCTATGTGACAGGTGGGCTCTCGTGTTTCTTTGATCTTTAACCTGATTCACTGACCAAAGTTTCAGGTTCAGTTTAGAATCTACAGCCTGCTCGCTCTAGTTGTGAGCTCCCAATTTTTGACCAAAGGTCTTGTGGCTACCAATTACAAGACCTTTGGTCAAAAATTGCTAGCCAATTTGCTGCGTGTGCCTCGAGGATCGCAGGTCCTGATCCATCAAGCTATACTAGCCAACAATCTGCACTACTCCCAGCAATTCAAGGGTGAGATACCCTGCACACCCAAAGACATTGTCAAAAAGAATGTCTTGGTAACTCTGAAAGGTGTACAGTTTCTCCCTGAGTAGTGGACTTCTAACCTGTCATTCAATCCTTACTGATACTTAGCAAGACTTTTGCATAATCCATAGCTAGCTGCACCATTCATGACCAGGTCAAGACGGTTGAATGACTCTATTCCTCTCACAACATTCACTCCCTGTCGGCTTCTGCCCAGTGAGATTGATGTCACTGTAAACAGTAGATGTCGTCTTTGACATCCCATTAGACATCTGGAAGCTTTACTGACGGCTGATTTCTGACTTTCCTATAATCTAGACTTCTTCCCGGGAGAGAAACCACAAGTGAGCAGATGTGCTGTCTTTGGGCAAGATGCTTCATTTGATCCTAAAGCTGCTGGTAAAGCATGAACTCGAAATGGCAGTTTATTGAACTTGATTCGCATCATGAGTGCGAGGAGCAGTCCACAAGTTCACAGCTGAACCAGATGTTCAGCACTTGTAACACTTCGCAATGTAAACGAGGTCTGAAGAGACTTTACCAATAAGCCTTCCTTCCTCGAGCTCCGGCAAAAGCACTCTCGCTGCAACGACCAGCTGCAGTAGCCAGAACTAACGAAGATTCACTCAGACAAGGCTTGTGCATCTTACGACTCAAAATTAGCTAGCTACTCTGACGAGAAACTTGCAACCAGACGTCATGTATAGAACAACTCACAGGGAGAAACACTAACGATAACATTCAGTAGCAAGAGACGTGGAGCATGTTGCGTGAAGAAGTAGTAGCCAAGAGTTGTTATTTCATTGCTCTGCATGATAGATATCCCTTGCTCACGAGTCCAGACTCCCGGAGACGAATATCTCCAGCCTTGCGCATGCCCTTTCAAGCAAGAGTAGAATCAGCATGGCTGACCAAAACCGACCACTATGCTTGCCACTGCTTGGTTTCTTTTCTCATCATTTACACGAGTTTCCTGTCATGTGAAAAACATGATGAAGGCGACGAACGGCTCAACCAGTCGCCATGGGCTCATCAAGCCTAACCTGAAGACGCACTATGGTGACGGCCGCCGTCGGGAAATGCTGCAGAGTGTGTGCTTTGAGTTTTAATTTGACTGATTCATCTCTGAGGACAACGTTTGTTTTGGACCATGTCTTCGCCTTGTAAGTTCTGACCATGGAGGAAAAGCCAAATTCTCTGCTCGTTGACTACTGTTCACAGTATGGGTACAAGGAGGGAGAATTTCTCAGAAATTTGCTTGATCACACCCAGTAGGTTCCTTGAGCTTGATCATACCCCTCTTAGGTTCCTTAAGCTTGATCATAAATGACGGGTTATTGACAGTAGAACCAGTCATTTTATCTTTTCGTTCATCATTTTAGTACTTTCACACCTTGACTAAATATCACTGTAATTCAAAATATTTAACATTATTCAAAATAGTTAGACTATACGAAGTTTAATATGCGCAGTATCACATGTGAGTAACATCATAAAGTGAACGGTTTTACAGGCAACAGCCAGTCAGGGGTGTGATCAAGCCATACATCGTAAGAGGGGTGTGATCAAGCTCAAGGAACCTACTGGGGGTGTGATCAAGCAAACTGCTGGAGAATTTCTTCGTACTTTAGGTCAAATACGTGTTTATATCGTATGTCGCGCATCTATACAGTCGTCAAAGTTCAAAGGGACACACTCTGGTCGAACAGAACTGGTGATGTGCAGACTGTGACAGTGAACGGTGACTGTGACGTGAAGCAGGAGTCCGTCCGACGCCGACCGTCGTTTGAACTCAGATTCTCGTGGGCCTGATGGGCAGTACGGTGTTTTCCTCTTCTTTTGCTTTAGGAATTGGCAGTACAGTATAAAATCTCCCAGGTGTCAAGATATAAGTACGTCAATGGAAGGAGGGCGCTGACCATGCATGCTTTCTGCTCGCTGCTCGAGTGGTAAATCTGGATTTGTTGTGTAGTGATGGCTCTGCCCACCCAACTTTCGGGGCAACGAGCACTAGTACGTACGTTCCTGTAGGTCAATTATTCCGGGCTTTCAGTCAGTATGATAAGCACTTAAAAAAATTCTCGCAAAAGAAACCTGACGAAATTCTGACGGAAGAAACCTGGAAGGTGATTATGCTGCTTGTTGATTCCGCGGAAGCGGTGCCCGTTTATAAGCAAGAGCTCTTGTTTACTCGAGCCACAAAACTCTTTGAGTCGTTCACTTTCTTGTGGATATCTCAGGCCTGTGAGATACAAGTTGGAGATTTCGGGATTCGCTTTCCTCCTGTTTTCTGCTCTGCTGGTGGCCTTTTCTGCAGACGGTCGAAGATTTTTGAGACCACCCTTAGCCTTAGAGTGTCATGGACCTGCGGCTTAGCAGTTTCACGAGAGTGCCACCGTCCCCTGCTCGAGCATCGTTGGACTTGCATTCGCGATCACTGCGGTGTTCGAGGCCAGGTTCGGATCGGTCGGGCGGAGCTCGAAGGGTTTCTGTAGCCCCGAAATGCTCGACTGCGACATCCGATTCGACTGTGATAGCGGACAAGGAGGTTCTGGAGGAGGGGAAAGGATGGACGGATGCCAGGGGAGTACAGGACGAGCGCATTCTGGACCAGTTTCATCAGCTTGCCATTCTCGTTTCCGATAGAGTAGAAATGCATAAGATTCTCGCAGACCAACGAGATAACTGGAACCACCTCTTTCACTCCACCATCACCATCGCTTCTGTATCTGCGGCCTCAGCGCTGGCCATGAGCAGCCAGGCGCAAGCGCCCGGGCTGTCTGTGGTGGCAACGATTTTGAACGTAGCCTGTGTGGCTCTCATGGCTCTTGTGAACGTTGAGCAGCCATCTCAGCTGGCTGAAGAGCAGCGAAGGGCTGCTCGATTCTTCAGACGCCTGCGGGTGGAAGTGGAAGCTACTCTCGAGATCGACCCTCAGCTTCGAGAGGACGCCTCTGCATACTGGGAGGAGAAGGTTGGGACGCTGCATGCTTTGGACGAGGCATTTCCCCTGCCATTGACTCCCAACGGCTTAGATAAGTTTCCGAAACGTGTTCGGCCAGCTGAACTCAGCCGTGATCCACATGAAGCAGAAGTAGGAAAACTACTTAAGGACGAGAATCAGGAGCTATCCTCGGACATATGCTCATATCTATGGACACCACTCACGGAAGCGTATGTCAAGCGAGTCAGCGCTCGAGTTCGAGATGAGGACGTCCCAAAGCTGACAGAAATCGCCGAGAGAGCCAAGCTGTTCAACCTCTGGTTGGCACGAGTTTCGCCACTGCTTGCTGGAGGGAGTGTTTTGATGAATGTCCTGGTCTCCGTGGGTTACCTTCCGTTGGACGATCGGGTCTCATGGGTGGCAGCAGCCATGACTGTGGTTGCTTTCCTCACACACAGCTTTTCTCATGCTCTCCAGCTCGGAGGTCTTTTTGAAGTGTACAGAAGCTCAGCCGGTTATTATGCGGACATTCGTAGATCTGTTGAACGAGCGTTAGAATTGCCGCGGAAACAGAGAGAAGATTTTAAACTGTTTCTCTTCAAACTCAACTTGAAACTCGGCCGCAGCCCCAGCAAGCTCGTGGCATCCGATAACGATGATGATGCGGAAAGATTCTTGTAAAAATTAGTGTTCAAGTATGAGTTGTAGCTTAGGGTTTAGCAGCGTGAGCGGACGAGCATCGACTGATAGATACTGTAAATAGACAGAGAGATATTTTCATGTGAATAGCAGAGTTGTGTGACATCATGCTTTTTGATAATGACAGTCCTCTTGACCGCTTGTCGATACTGCAGTGAGTATTAGAGTTGAACGGTACACGGATAGATCAGTCACATAAAGTTACTTGTCTGAATATGAAACAGTTACTTCTAAGTGAGATGAGTGCTAGATCCAGATTCCATGAGGTTTTTGTCTGTCATTCAACCAGCGATTCTTGAGCTTGAAACAGTGGGTTTTCTGCTCAAGAATCCCAGCTACCAGAAAGCAGCTGGGAAGGACACAGTTTTTCAGACAGACCACTCAGACATGGTCAATCAAGACATGGGCTTTGGAGTTGGTACGAAATGGGACGTTTTTGGGAAGCAGAATATGATATGGAGTGAACCATAATCTTCCGTTATATTATCAAAGTAAACCCAGTCCGAGTTATGTTATGATCATTAGTCAAAGTCCACGAAAAAAGAATCTCACGAGGAAAGTTAAAGTTATTAACTTGTCCGCTTTATCCCTTCAAGGGGCATAATGCTTTCCTTTGTGGATAACCACAGCGTACCCGGACCAGATTGCACATACAGCGACTTCTTGCACCTCCAACCGAGAGCAGCGGGTTTGAACCCCAAACCTTTCGCTTAGAGGTCTGAGACCCAACCAACTCAAATAGAAAAGTAAACTCAATAGAACCCAACCAACTCAGTAGAAAACTCACATACAATTCCTCCTATTATGTCCCTGAAGTGACATATTATAAGGGCTCTTGTATGCCGATTTTTTGCTTGAACGGGCCCCGTATTTGGTATTCTTGCTCGAACGGGCCCATGACCGGATCGAGTTGCTTGAACGGACCCATGACTGACTTACGGAGTCAAGATCCGACGTGGATGTTGTCAGAGACATTTTGAGGTGTACGTGGAAATCTTGCTAGGATCTTGGCAAGAATTCGTTCGAGCAGGAATACGAAATACGGGGCCCGTTCAAGCAAAAAATCGCTTGTATGCTCTTGTAGGTTGTGTACATGATTACAAATGACTGTCAGTCATGAAAAGCTGAGAGAATCAAAGTTTCAGCCCTCTTGCTCCTTAGAGTTCACTGCTTGGGGAAAGCAGTTTGACGACGTTGTTGTACAGGCGCGGACTGGAGACGTAGCGGTTCCCCACGACCACGTTCTTGGAGAAACTTGTCGACTGTCATGACAGGACAGGACATGTGAATAGAAGAAGTGTCAAAGTAGTCCTACCACCAATGTATCTAGAACTTCTACTGTAACGTGGTTGCGGCTATTATGCTGGATCATCATCTATCTGGTCGTATGACCATGTAGCTGGATTAGCTCAGTTGGTTAGAGCGTGCGGCTGTTAACCGCAAGGTCGGAGGTTCGACCCCTCCATCTAGCGTTGTGCATCACATACCTCTTCTTGGAATATGCTCGCGCAGCAGGCAACCTTCGGGTAAATTGGGATAGTTCTGTTCTCCCAAAACCGCTTATGCTTATTTGCCTCACAACAATATCGGTACTGTCCATATTTATGCTACAGATGTATCGTGTAAAATAATAACACGATAAATTAATATTATTCCTGTTTATTTCATCAAAAAATAAAACTGTTATGGTATGCTTTGTCTACAAGTCAAATATTCAGATTACTATATTATGCTACGGATGATGTTTTACACATAAGATTAACAGTATGATAATGAAATTAATATTAGGAAATTATTCATATTTATATCACTGATGAATCGAGTACGTGATATCATATACATCAATAATAAGAGACTATCAAGAAAAATCACTAAATTAAAGGATAATGTAACGTAATAGGAGACCTATCCATATGTATGCTACACGAATCCCGTACATGTAAAATTAATAAAAAATATAATGTAACTTACCCGAGTATATAACATGGCATGGATCAACGATGATCCTTCACCCATCATGGTGATAATTGACGCGAGTATGCTCTAGGGTATGGATCAACGATGATCATTCATCATGTGAACTCATCGTTGGTTATCGAAAGAATTAAAATTAAAATTTAGTTTTGTTCTATCCAATATATCAAATCTGCTCGGTTTTGAAATCTATACAGTTTACCTTATTGGCATGTACATGATGGTTGATTTGATCACACGGTGGTATTAAAAGCAATACACGAGAGCAGGTAGGTTAATATATTCCCTAAATTAATACTAGGAAATTATTCATATTTATATTGTGAATGGTGCACATGTAAAATTAGTAGTAAAAACATAATTACGAAGAGATCATATACATGTAAACTTAGTAGTACAAGACTATCCGTATTTATACAACGGATGAATATGGATCGCTATACATGTAATTAATATTAAGAGAAAGAGAATTACTAAGAGATCACGTATATGTAAAATTAATAGAATTAGAAGGGGTGTCTAGTGATCCTAACTTCATAACTCGCTATACATGTAATTAATATTAAGAGAAAGAGAATTACTAAGAGATCACGTATATGTAAAATTAATAGAATTAGAAGGGGTGCCTAGTGATCCTAACTTCATAACCCTACTATTCACATTTATGCTATGGGTGAGTATGGAATCGTGCACATGTAATACTAGTATTAGGAGACTATCCATATTTATGCTACACGTGAATATGGAATTATGTATATACAAAATTAATATGAGGAAACAAAATTGCGAGGGGTTTCCAGTGATCCTAACTTCATAGACCTATACTATCCATATCTCATGCTACGGGTGAATATGGAATCATGAATCGTGTACATGTAAAATTAATATTACGAAAAAGAGAATTACGAACAGTTTCTAGTGATCCTAACTTCATATCCACTTAGAAACTAAAGAACAAAACCCACTCCATAGAATTCGAAAAGTTTACCTTTTGTTTTCTCTATCCAAAAGTTCAGGAAATAGTATATTGGTTTTCACATTTATTCTTTGTCAATAAAAACGTAAAATTAGCAGAACTGGAGGCGTATTCCCGAACCTAAACTCTGAGGAAAAAACTTAAACGAGAACGCAGGTGGAAAGAGTTTCTTAGGGTGGACTAAAAGTACGAGTAAGGATATAAAGAATCTAGGAATTCAAGCGAGAAATGTCAACACAATCATCAATAAAATCATAAAATTTGAAGACATCATTAGTTATGTTAATATGTACTAGAGAGAAAGTCATATGCTATACACGAAGGTAACGTGTTCCTTTCAAGGTGATGATCGGCTTATTCACCTTGCTCTTAGTTACCTTTTTCTATCCCAGTTCGGCCATAAAAAATTATACGTGAAAATTATTTCTTCTTACAATACTGGATTCGTGACTTCCGCTAAAAAATACCACGTGGAGTTATTTCACGTCGTATCCGTTATCGTAGGACGAGAGAGACTCTTGGGAAAAGATGGAACCTTATGGCTGTGACCAGCTGTGAGGTTGTTGCAGCTAGAAATATCTAGGGATGGGTGTAAGAGTGTTTATAGAGAACTTCGGGACTCATTAGAGATAGTTTTCGTAATGCACTCTCTGTAAAACTTTGTGAGATGATAGACTACACTCAGATGGTCCCCTTCTGCAAAGTCTGAACTCTCTCACAATCAGATAGCAAGCTACAAGCTAAGTGCAAAACTATCATGAAACGTGTAAGTTTCGACGCTGTAGGAGTTTCAACCGACTATATCTCCATCTCTGAGGATCAAATAAGCATGAAACTTCTATCCACAACAGAAAACACTCACTAAGCACACTCACATGAAATACACACCAGATGCACCTACAAAAACAAAGAAATGCTCCAGAATTCTCAAATGTGTCATCGTTTACTCACAGTTTGTACACCAGAATTTCAATTGATCTTCTCTCGGCCTTCTAAGATCTAAATCAACTGAAAATTAGGACACCATCACCAACTCGACCAGTTCTCTCCAACCTTGTCTTGATCTCCCTCAGAGAAAATCTACAACGATATCTATGATTACTTGAATATTAATGTTTAAAACTTGACTCTTCAAACTTCAATCAATGGTATCTTGTTCATTCAGAATTAAAATCAGTTCATCGTTCAGCCCACAATTATCAGCTCGTCGAGAGCTTTCCAAATCCACTTCAATCTCCCTCAGATCACTCGCATAACGCGTTCTATGGCTGTTTGAACATGCACACTTAGAAATCAAGTCCTCTAACTTCTATCGATGGTATCTTGCTCACTTTGAACTCAAATCAGCTTCTCGAGAGCTTTCTGATCTCACTTCAACTCGTTTAGATATAATCCACAACACGTTCTAGGTCTGTTTGAATATGCATACTCAAAAATTGACTACTCAAACGTGAATCGAGAAAATCTCCATCCTCCAAATCTCAAATTGATAGAGTTTCTATTTAGTGCCAGCGAGTAGAGCTTTCGCTTGAACGGGCCCCGTATTTGGTATTCTTGCTCGAACGGGCCCATGACCGGATCGAGTTGCTTGAACGGACCCATGACTGACTTAAGGAGTCAAGATCCGACGTGGATGTTGTCAGAGATATTTTGAGGTGGACGTGGAAATCTTGCTAGGATCTTGGCAAGAATTCGTTCGAGCAAGAATATGAAATACGGGGCCCGTTCAAGCAAAAAAATTGCTTGTATGCTCTTGTAGGTTGTGTACATGAGTACAAATGACTGTCAGTCATGAAAAGCTGAGAGAATCAGAGTTTCAGCCCTCTTGCTCCTTAGAGTTCACTCCTTGGGGAAAGCAGTTTGACGACGTTGTTGTACAGGCCAGTGATACCCGGAATTTGTCAAGATCACCTTTGTAGCAACCGTGAGGTTGATTTGAAACCTAGCGGGTACTTTTGGAATATTTATCAAAAATAACATATAAATGAAAATTCAAAGATCTAAGTTTCTATCTCCTAGTGACCTACATAGCCATCTTAGGTCATAATAAATATTTTGAGCTTGCCTAAGTTATTTACAACTATAAAATACTTATAGATATAATTGAAAGCCTAGACAAGGAAGTCTACCTACATGGCGTAGCTTAGCTACAAGTTACAAGAAACATCATTGTTGGCTATTTACATAGTAGACTAACATACAATAGAACTTCTAAAAGTATGAACAAGTTAGCATACTGAAGTATCTTAACATGTGTCTCGTGACCTTCTGCATGAAACACACGTGTATAAAGAAATACATCAAAAATATCGCCGTAATCATCTATTTAGCATTACATTGCATGGTCAACACATTGTCAGAGTGTGATATGTCTACCTAGGAAAGCGTTGGGCTTCTCTGTTAAGTAATAAATAAGAAAACAAATGAACGCCAAAGACAATCACCAGTCAACAGACTACAGAGACAATAAAAGTCGTGTCATGACGTGCAGATCTAAATTTAAGAAAGTGCAATAGTAGAAATATCCTAACCGATGGAAGTCATGTGACAACCTAAACTGGAAGAAAATAATTATCCTTAACTACTCATAAGTGACAACTTTAATATACTTATTTACAGTTTAAACTACATGTCCAGGGAGTAATCTATGGGAAATTGCCCGGAAGTTACTCCGGGATTGCCCGGAAGTGACTAAGTCCAGAACTCCTATGGAGGAAAGGGAACTTTCTCGGTGCAACTGTTCCGGGACTTCCTTGCTGTAACTAGTCCGGGTGCTTCTCAGGATGACTGATTCGAGGTCTCCGGGATCCTTGGTCCTTCTCGGGGAGGATGCTCAGGGGTTTCCTGAGGCTCTTGCTCCAGAATCTCTCTTTAAACCTCATATGCCTTCGTGTATACAACACGATCAGGAACTGTGGCTTCGGGACTTTCCTTGGGGTGATTGAGCTGAGGGTATGAAGTATTGAATCATTGATTCTTCCTTCAGTTCGGGATGTCCTTGTTGATCTATCTTTTCAACAACTGTCACTTCGAATCTTCATTTGGAAAACGGAGTGTGTATAAACATGTGTGACATATGGCTATGTATGAAGTTTTGATCCTAAAACAACAATTACAAAGGTCTGAGTAAAAGTGTAGGATTAACTTTATAGAGTATTATATTGGATAAAATTCATGATAAACCTACCAATGAATTCACAAGACACTTTATTAGCTAGGTTCAGAAAAGAAGTAGAAGAATTCGAGTGAAAAAAGACCAGGTCTATGTGTGTACAATATACATATGTATGTGTATAAAATGTATGTATATATTTGGGAGAGAAGGAGGATAATAGAGAGAGTTTTGAAACAAAGGCTGAATCTCAGAGGATAGTAGCAGCAAGCTACTCTGCCGCTTACAATACCTCGTCCCTTATTTAAGTCGTCGGCAAAGGATTCATCTCCCAGATAATCTGGAATTGCGATTCAAAACAGCCGCCGCTCGTTCTGCGAGGCCCGGGGGAACTACCGACTCATGCTCTCGGGAACGCACGAAGGCGTCCCTACCGAATATATATTCGATTAGCGTCGCTTCTACTATGGCCGTTCATTTTTAATCCTACACATGGTAGCTTCACGTCACTGGCTTTCCAACCAAACGTAATTACCAGTTATGCGAATCGACGGTTCCTCTCGAATTCTCATCAGTAGGGTAAAACTAACCTGTCTCAAGAGGGTCTAAACCCAGCTCGTTCCCAATTGGTGGCTGAACAATCCAACAGTTAGTGAGTTCTGGTTCACAATGATAGGATCAACACAGCAACGTCGCTATAAACGCATATATATGCCACGAGCCAGTATCCCTGTGGTAACTTTTCTGACACCTCTAGTTTCAAATTCCGAAAGTTCTAAAGGATTGATAGGCCATGCTTTCACAGTTTGTATTCGTACTGAAATCAAAATCAAATGAACTTTTACCCTACACGAGATTTCTGTTCTCATTGAGCTCACTTTAGACACCTGCCTTATCTTTTATCTTTTAACAGATGTGCCGCCCCAGCCATTTCGAGTCATTTCACAAAGTCAGACTAGAGTCAAGCTCAAAAGGGTCTTCTTTCCCCATTGATTCTTCCAATCCCATTCCTTTGGCTGTGGTTTCGCTAGATAGAGTAGATAGGGACAGTGGGAATCTCTTTAATGATAAAGATAATGTCTAGTCTATAGTCATCTCTATAGTCATCTCTATAAGTCACATCTATAGTCATCTCTATAGTCACCTCTATAGGCACATCTTTATGACTAGTGACTGACTAGTGACTAACCTCTGTCCATAGGTTAGAGTATATAACAATCCCTCTTGGGAGATGATGAGTCGACTGATCCTTTTACTGATGTATCTTCTATAGTGGAGAGTATTCACTTGGTTTGGTTCTTTAACAATTAATGATGAAGCATTTGACGTTAAATTTTCAGAATCTGATACTCTGTAAGTATATATATTTCTGTACTTTATTTTACGAATTAGATTAATTTTCATTTGAATCTGATACTCTGTAAGTATATATATTTCTGTACTTTATTTTACGGATTAGATTAATTTTCATCCGGAATAGACTTTGGCTACGGTTGCTATAACCTTTGAAATATTCCTTCCACGAACTTAATAGTTTCAGTTTTCAGACGAATAAATTACTACTATTATTTCTATTTTTTTAGTGTCAAAAATGTTTCAGTATTTCTTTCTACGCTATTTCAGAAGAAAAAATCAAACCGTTTGCTTCACTTCTATGTTTGCTATACTCGATGTTGAGATGCTGGACTGGATTAAAGTACTGTCGATAGTCGACAATACTTTCATCAAGTAGATATTTTTCAAGTGATCTGTTTACAGATGATCTAAAGTACTGCAAGATAATTTACAAGTGATCTATTACCACCTTAATTTGTTCCTAAAGGTTTTATTGAGACTTAGTAGCAAAGTACTTTCTTAATTCAAGACTGTTTGCTTTCAAAATGATGTGATGTTCTTGTTTGCAACAACAGTAAACTCTGTTCTAAACTTCATACTTGTATTCTCTTGATCTTCATAGCTTCTTAGCACCTGCATATTCACCTCCTCCATAGCAAGATGGAGGAGGCAAATATCCAGGCGTTTCATTTAGTATCTAATTTTTCTGGCAAGAAGGGTTAAGTATTAAATTAAACTCTGAGTAAGTTAATTGTATTCATGAATATAGTCTACCGGACTTGTATCTTCTGAAGCGCGGCAGGCGAGTCAAGACTTATGGTTCATTCCTGTTCTCTTCGTGTTTCCAGGCATGGGCTAACATATAATTTTTATGGAATATTTGAATTATTTATACTTATTCAGTATATATTTTTATTTAATATATATGTATATTCCTGATAACATTAAAAAACAAAAGTTCCCAGAGTTCATCCAGCATGCATATTCTCTTGATTTAAGACTCTTTATATATAGTATCAAACTTCACTATCGATACTACTGTAATCAGGGGTGCGATCAAGCAAGACCACAGTAAGTGACGTGCGATCAAACACAATGAACCTATTGGTGTATGATCAAGAAAATTTCTGGACACAGTTAGAGCTATAGTTGTTGTTCCAACTGGGAAAGAAAGTTAAAAGGTTACAGGTTTCTTTCGTGCAATTGTATATCATTTCGGCGGCTGAATCACAAGACTCCTAATAACGATCTAAATATCGAGACTAACGATAATCGTTAGTCTTATAACTCTGGTCTCGAACATCAACATAGAGAGTATATCGAATTACCATATATGTCAGGATACTGTGGATGTTGCTTATTTTATCTTCTTATCACGGAGAATACCAATGCATTCGCACTACTCAACTCTCGACAGTCCTAGTATGAAACAAGTCTCTAAATTGAAACTTGAGCGTATTCAAATCATTCCCTTGATACTTCTGCATGCCGAGTGTGCACCCGATACATATCAAAGTGTCTCTTGCAGCTCCCCATTGCTTTTGGTAGCCAAGCCTCTTCCACATCTATAAAACAAATCATTTGCACTCCACTTTCCGTTCACATTATCTACTTGTTAAGAGATTGTACGCTTTGCATGACATCTTCCACTACAAAGAGTAAAATACCTTTCACTAAACCACATCTAAAGTTGAACTTCAGAAACTTGTGTTCACATTACTCTTCAGCATTATGTAGCCTCATAATTCTTGAACAGGAAGAAATAGAAAAATAATAATTATATATATATAAAGTGGATCGTTCACGGGTGCTTTGTGAATTTACAGTATATTTAGTCAGGAGAACATATAGGAGGATATTCACCTCATGTACACTCTAGAAGTGTACATGAGATGTAATTTATATTCTATCCTTCTGATGGGAATGGTTAGAATATAAATTAATATTTTTATAAAATGATGCGGTTTGAGAATTAGTGTCTCGAACTTATCCTCCCAGCAACGCATCAGCTCGGACTCCACTTATGGTTTATATTCAGATGAATTTGCTACACCGAGATTGGTTAATATATATATCTTATGAATTAATTTAATT
Organism: Asterella californica; assembly: GCA_036924285.1. Lineage (NCBI taxonomy): Eukaryota > Viridiplantae > Streptophyta > Marchantiopsida > Marchantiales > Aytoniaceae > Asterella > Asterella californica. The sequence goes on along the minus strand of JAYKYS010000006.1, from coordinate 19,160,606 downwards.
TTTCATTATAATTTACTATAATAAATTTTTATAATATTTACATATTTTCTGATAAGGAAAAACGAAATTCACTGTACAAGTCCGTGGGGAAGGATATTAGTCATTAAATATATTTTTCTTTGAAACGAGGAAACATTAGTTTGAGTATTAAACTTCTCTACTGTCAAATATCAAGAACAAAGCTATTGAAAAGCAAGTAAAAAACACACACAATGTTTTTCTACTAGCACTTCTAGAAAATGCCCGTGGATTCCTGGCCGAAGTCATAAGAGCATTACGGAGCAAGAGTATTTGCAAAAGGTTAAAGCTTTGACGCCCCTAATGTCTCGGTAGTGATTAATAGTGAATTCAGTGGTCTTAGAGTTTCACCTCGGATATATACACCTTTCTACCCTGGAAACTCTTTTTACTGGGACATATTACGCAGAACTCCTTACTATATCTAAGAACTCCTTACTATATCTATTCTACTCAAAACTCTATTGCTTCTCAATTGTATTGTAGATTTTGAATCAAATGAACCGCGATTCTTGTCCATGGTCGTGAATTCAAGTCTTGTGTGTCCTAAAGGGAAAAGCGGAATGATTCTATTCAGCAGCTGCAAGAAGAACGTAACAGCAGGCCGGAGCACCACGCATGGAGGTGGGTGAAGTTCCTCATAAGTTGTACTTTACTAGTCCTTAGCTGAGCTTATCCATCTCGATAATAGCAACATTGAATTTGCTCAATTCCTTGAGCTTGTCTTGCTGCTCTTGTATTTTCTATTCATGACCGGGCTATTTATTTCTGCTGCATCGGCTCCAAGACAGTAAGGAGAACATTTGTAGTGTGAAAACCAGAAAGAGATTGAAGTATGCATCCAAAGTGCACTTATGGCTGAAGAGAAGAAAAGACAAAAGTTCACAGACTCAAGAAAATTACCAACACTAATTGTCCGGCAAGAACAGTTTAGTGAAAAATAAATTAGACAGCAGGAAAAAACGTGTAATTAAACACGAATGATGCCCTACTGACTTCTAAAATACATTTTAAACAGAAGGAGAAATAAGTGACAATTTTACTCTAAATTTATATTATTAAATTACGAATATTCAGTTTAAATTACTAAAGTTAAAAACCTCTTAGTTACTGAACTTAGTTCACTTCATAACACATGGACTCTACAGCCACCCAAAACCCATAAACAAGTTAAAAATACTGATACTTCTCTAGATATAAACTTTCTTGTCACAAATCAGTAAAAATGTTTATAATTTAAGAACTTTAATTTATATTTTAACTTTTTCAAGAAAAAGAGTTAGAAAATAAATTAAAAAACAAACATATTTCCTCTCTCATAACTTCGAAGAGGGTAAATATGCATGCTTGAGAATCCATGTAATCCCTAGAGAGATGGAGAAATTGATAGCGGAAAGAGATCAACGATAATATGTGAAAAAGTTCTATTACTCCAGTGGTCTTTGTATTGTCGCTAGGTAGGTATGTACGGGACAGAAATGAGTATATATGATATATATATTTTATGTACTGTCTACAGCTGACTGTTCAGATGTAGACGGTACGCTGCTGGGAGGCTTAAATGTAGAAGGGTTAAACTTTTGGAGATTTTTTGTTAACTTTTTCTTACTGATAAATATATAAATATTATGTAAAACTTTTAGAATAATAATGTATTTGCTATAAAAGTTTGAAATTTTTATAAGTGTTTAGTGATAACCAAATCAAGAATAACGGGCGGATCCAAACATAACCCATTACACCAATAGCACACACCAAAACTATAACTGCGAGAACTTGATATCATATAAATATTAATTTGTTATCAAACTTCTCTTCGTGGCTGATTTGATGTTGGGTCATGTGGGGTGGAATACCGCAGGAGCACAAGAGAAATCTTCATTAACAAGCTAAAGAGACAGAGTAACAGAACATGAGTCCAGAGACTCCTGACTTGGAACACGGTAGGTCGCTACGCGATTGCTGACCTGAATTAATGAGTACAACTAAACAACTTGTCTAAAACTGATTGTCTAATTGTATGTGGAGCTCTCCCCCTTCAATGATTCAGCAAAATTCGCTCCTTCTACAAATCTCCAGTCCAACCTCTGGTTTCATCCCTGCGGCAGTAGAAGTCCCGAGCTGGATGTGCACCGGCCATCAAGTCTTGAACGCAAGGATTTTGCGCACCCCAAGCCAGCACCGAGGGAGGAATGAGCACAAAACTTTTGATGACTTAGAGCTGGGCGGCATGTAGTCTACTTGGGAATCGGGATATGCCACTCCGCATGTGTACTAGCTTCAGATTTAAGGCAGAACTCCAACCACCCTGATCCGCTTTATCTGCTCACTGCGAGCTGTACTCACAGCAGGCCATGAACAAGCTTGACCTAGATGTCGGATATTTGCCGCGTGGATCAGCCTAAAATCTACAACCACGCATGTAGATTTTAGGTTTTAAACCAGCTATAGCCAAATGATTATACATTTACTCTGGTTGAAAAAAACAATCCCAGGTGCAAGACACCCAATCGAATCCTTACGAGGACGACAACAATGCTTGTACCAGCAAACTTGTTCGCTCTATGGTTTCACTCCAAACGATCACAACAATTCTATCATTCATAAGCCTCTTGTAGTTGGTTTGACTAACCTCAATGGAATATCTGAACTGATTCGGTAAATTTATTCAGCTCTACCAGCCCCCTGATCAATTGCGTACACCTCGATTGCCATATAATCCAGCAAACAGACAGGCACATTATTTGGGACCCATGGCGGTAAAATATAAAGAGTACTGAACCAACTGACATGTGTTCTCAGTAAGGAAACGGCTCGTTGCTCCACAGCAAACATGAACTTTATATTCCAACCTATCTGGGCAAGTTCTAGGGTAACGTAGCTCAAGTTTCTAAGCTGTTCTACTTGCAGAAGTAGCTACTATCCAGCAAAAGGTGTGTTTTCATACTCTGTAGTGAAACTTTTCCAATCTGCAGAGCGTGCGCATAGGTTGCACACACCACTCCACCAATTTCCGCGGCCCGAAGGGCATGTCACCTTCAGGCTAGACACTCGGCACTTGCTGACAGATAGATGTACTTAAGCTTGTCCCTGTTTGTAGAGCTCGAGTTCGTGTCCGAGAGCAAAGCTCTACCGCTAGCTACAAGTTTCTACGCTCAGAAGTGAAACATTTGAACCTGTGAATAAAGTCCCTCGTACATAATGCGCCGGAGCGGAGCCCTTGATTTCACCTTACAGCACGACAATGTACACTTGAGTTCGATTCACAGCTCGACAATTGATACTTGTAGAGTATCAGAGATGTATCCACCTTTGCCCTTTATCGCGGGTAGTATCATGCTCTGTGCGTGAGCTGTCTCAGATAGACCTGTCTTCTGCTAGGACCAGCACTTTATAAAATAATTGTGATCCGCTTCCGCAACCCAAGATTCACCACTGATCTTTTATCTCGTAACCCACGTATCTCGTATCGTTTTATGCGTATCCCACTTAACTATCGCTTAACTATCAACCGAAACTACCGTCTAATTTTCAAACAATGTGCAGCAGCCTCAATTTCGACAGAGACTTTTCCACCGGCAAAACTCCTGATGTCCCAGGACGACCTTACCGTGCATTTGACTTGGTGAAATACACGAGACGCTCCTAAAGTTGACAGTGAGTAGAGTTCACTCTACCTTCGTAGGTAGCCACCGTGAGAACTGAAAGGCTACAAGACGCTACTAAAGTTTGCTAGTGAGTAGAGTTCATTCTACTTGCGTTGCTACCATGAGAACCTAAAGGGCTCTAGGACGAGAAGAAAACATGACACATCGGAATCTAACCAAACTGCGTCTTGGAGCTTAGACGCAGCTACTTGAAGCAGACACGAGATAACAATGCTGCAACCAGAAGAAAGACACACACTCTTGAACAGATCAACTGCCAGAGAGAGAAGGCTAACACTCCATATAACCCACGGCAGGCACGACTTTTCGACGTCTCGCTGAGTGATCCAAGCAACAGAAAAGCAACCCGTAGGTACCGGAAGCGGCATTTCCTCTGAAACTAACACAAACCCGCAAGGTTTTCAAGTATACGGTATCTCCACACCGGTCCTTATCTACGACTAAGTTATCTACAACTCTGCAAAACGAGTACTGTCTAGGGACAGCATTGGTCTAAAGGCGGCTAAACACTCGCAGACGGACAACAGACAGACAGTTATTCGATAATGTTCTACCCTCGAGGATGTATGAGGGCAAACACAGCACCGGCACTACATACGGCAAACGATCGAACAAGAAATAAATTTGAACAACGAATATATGCAGTCAACCACTTTACACGGGTAGCCAAACAGCCATATGACAGCGGGTAGATCCGACACGATGGCAGATCCAGAAACTATGCCTAATCCCTTTGAGTAAAGAATTTGATTAAAATCCAGAGAACTGTACAACACGTGGTCGTGAAAATTCTCCGTGATCAGTGTCCTAGAGATTGACCTCAGAACCCATGAAAGGCGAAATTCTCACTCATCGTATGTTCAAACATGTAAAGGGACTTACCTCATTTCATTTTCCCATCATCTGTTGTAGTCAAAAGATTCCACATCAGTAACTTTGTAATTCTGTGGACCACTTTTGTGTGGTGAGTTGTATCATCTAACTTGGCTCTCTGTCTAAAGATTTGGTAATCTGCCCTGCCCTCCCCCCGCGGTTGGCTGGAATTGAACGAAAGTGATCAGCAAAATTATCTCGTTTTCGAGGCAGCTCGTGTGGCTTCTTCTCGAGAGGAAGGGAAGAGCTCAACGTATCTACTTCCGAGGGTCATCTTATCTTTGCTCATCGCAGCCTTCGACTCGGAGGGAGAGGCAAACTCCACGAATGCCTCTCCAGTAGCTCGTCCATCCGCATGTGACACGATGTGTACATTCTCATCTGTCAGCCCATACTCTCTGAAGAAGTCAATAATATCCCGTTTGGATGCCGAGAAAGGCAAGCCCCTGAGCTTCAACACACCAGTGTGTTCAAGATGATCCTTCTCCGAAGACACCTTGCCCGGCGGTGTGGAAATGTGACCGCCATCATCCTTGGGTTCTGCAACATCCGCCGCGACAGCCTGGTAGTAATCGTGCTTCTTGCACCGGAACACTTCAATGTACCGGCGCCCCATGTTCTGACGATTTCTCTGGAGGGCGAAATCCACCTGCATAGGTGCTCCGAACACCACGAAGGCCTCCCCAGAGAAGCGGCCTTGCTTCCGCACCAAAAGAACATCTACCACGTCGAGTCCTGCAAAGAATTCGAAGACGTCACTTTCACTGCAGTTGAAAGGGAGTCCCCGCAACCGCACCACCGGAAACGGACGTGGTTGCCCGAGCACTTGCGCAATATTCGGACTCCCATAGGCCAAGCTGGCCTGCGAGAGCGCTGGACCCCCGCCAAAATAAGGGCCTGCATCGATTAATCGCTGCCTTTTTGCCCCAACCTCGTATCCATCTGCACCTCCCCCGCTTCCCAAAAGATTCCTTCAAAGATACATCCCAGCCCCCCGCCCACAGCCCACCCGTCAATAGGTGCACCCCCTACCTAGGACAACTAATCACACATCAATCTCTCAGATGTGTGCCCTCCCTTGCACTCATGTCTACCTCCCTGACTCAAGTACATGTGCAGTGCGGTGCAGCAACTCATACATGTCAGATCGCAGCAAAGGATCTTTAGATGAAGAACTCAAGCTAGCTCAGTATTTGTACGTTAAATTCTACATAATTTTCGGGTTTGCAGAGAGACATGCTTCAATCCCAACATTTGCTTGGCCTATCCTGATGCATGAAGCCATATAACCAATACAGGCAGTAACTGCAATGACAGAGGGAGCGGAGATACAAAACTCTGTGCGGCCAAGCAACGGTGAAGTGACTTTCCATCTTCAAGAGGAAAGAAGAGGAAGATCAAACCGGGTTCAAAAGAATGAATGCGATGAGATGCTGGTTATTTGATAGCCTTCGGTACCCAGAAGACGTGCATGCTTGCATACAACCCTAATCAGTTTTCCCATATGACACTCACTTTTATAGCGAGCAATGCACTGACTGACCATACATAAGGTTTTCGGTTTATTCATCAATGAAGACTGACATCCAAAGTAATGAAACCATCCAAAGCACAACTTCATGTAACGTGACCGACTGAGAGAATGTTTCATGTAAGCTTAAAATACTGACTCCCTAGGGAGAAGGAGCAGGAGAGGACAAAGCCGCTCGACTGAAAAGACAAAGTTAGCCCCCTATCGCTCACTCACTTACCCTCTGGAGAACATAATGCCGACGATGACACCCACACAATCCCTCCCACCACAGATGTATGCACCCGGCCCCGCCCCCACGAAATAGTATGTGTTAGTAGTAATCCACCACCACAACCACCCTCCCTTGGTATTTATCCTCTTCAACACCACCAACCACCACCTCCTCCTTCCCGCTCTTCGCCCCGGCCCACCTCACTTACAGTACCACTCTCCTCCCTCTGAACTGAGCCCAAATCGGACCGTGTGGTAACCAACTGAACTGAATCCGCCTGCAGCCAGCCAGCCAGCAAAGCAACCAACGCAACGCAACGAGATCGACCAGCAGCCAGCAGCAGAGAACCAAACCAACACAGAGGAGGAGGAGTCTCAAACACTCTTACTACTGTACGTATGTATCCAACATAGACGAAGACCCAGCATCCACACTGAACTACAATGGACAGTTTCACTGGCGGACTGTCTTTGATGATGTGACTACGACTGGATGGATGGATTGGCAAAAAATCTGCTCACACACACGCAACCACTCGGGCCTGCCCTCGCTGCCTCAGCGAATGCGTCGTCCCCTGCATTTATATGAATGTTCCCTCCCTCTTCAAATCCTTCCTCTCCAGACCAGTTTCCCGATCCAATCCACTCCACAGGATGCGACCAGAACCAGCACCAGCACCAACCAACCAACCCTTGCTCGTTACTCCCCTTCAATCAAATCAACGACAAATCACCATTCCCGATCCTTCTGATCCCTCCCTCGGTCTCCTTTTGCCGCCTCACCAAGAAACCGATGTTTACGACAAAGCTTCACCCCTCTGTGTGTTCCTCTCAGTCTCGTGTCTCTCTTCCTCTCTTTCAGCGCTGGCTCGCTTTGAACGATCAAGAAACTGCGCTTACCGAATTCCTCTCAAATCAAACGGCAGAACAGTAAAGAACAGAACAGAACCGAACTCGTCCGCTTCCTCTTCTTCCGTCTTTGTGCCTCGCTCTCCCCGTTCGACGTCACTGTCTCGTCTCTTGCTCTGCTCTTCTAATCTCTTTCTTTTCTTCTGGTACCGCTGCCTCAGCTCCACCTTCGCAAGAGCCAAAGTTCCGAGAGAGGCGAAACGAGCCACGCTCCTAACGCGCCTCACTTACCGGCGCCTAGAAACCCACAGTTGTCTACTCCAGGTTACTCCAATCGCATCTCAACCGTCCAATTCGGTATCGGTGGTTCTCTGTCACCAGTTCTCTAGAAAACTTTTACGCTCGGGTTTATACAACCGATGGATCCACTCGATCCGCGCCGTGTATGAGGCAATCTACGGTTCGAACAAGCAACTATTTTAAAATATTCCTCGACAACTTAGAACGGACGTCGACTACAGGTAGGAGACAGACGAAAGCCGCATTATGGTTGTTACGTGGTTGGAACGTGGTGGCACAGTCAGCATTCGGTACCAGATCCGACGGTTACTGATGTGCTATGCGTTATTTTTGACCGCAGGATACTGATCGAGAGAGAACGTATGCCGTTGAGATGAGTAGTTACTCCTTCGGTGTGGAGTTGGTTAGAGACGTAAGAGGGACTGCCGGAGGCATGTTGCGGCATTGCACATGTACCATTGCGTGAACGGAACGGCAGTTCGAAGTGACGAACGTTTTAGGTGGTGTTGAAGTTTAGTTACATATATCCTAACCGAACATATTTCGGTTATGCTATGTATTTACCCTAAACTGCGGCCGGGGGGCGCATTAGTTGGTGTATGGAGCTCAACGTTGGAAGTAATAATGGGTGTCAGGTGGGGTAAATTAATTATCGAGTTTATATTTACACGTATTTAAATACATTATCAAATATCTAATTAATAGGAATCACTTATTATATAAAAGAACTTCTTCTTCCATCAAATCTTATAATAATATCTCATAGTATATATCAAACCAGAAAAAGATGTCATCTCGACTGTTTGTAAAACATTATCTCCCATTAAATATTCTACGACAACTTTGAAGAAACTTTTCGGGATCCACAAAGCCGTGACGGTCGCGACTTTCTGCCGAGTATTTTCTCTTGCGTGCGTGCTTCGTCGTGCGTGACATGAGGCAAACGAGAGCATGAGTGGGGAGATGCTCTTGGCGGCCAGCCACACGGGAATAAGAAGTGCGAAAACTGAATTAGGGTTCCTTTAGGCTCTCGTGAGGAGCCTGGGAACGGGCGAGGGATTCGATCTTCGCTGGTGTGAAGGTCGAAGGAATTTTGAAACCCCGGCGGAACTTGACGAGAAATTCACGTCCGAGTGGAAATCAAATACAACCCGGAAATTGATTAGAACTTTACGAGCATTGGGATTTGAGCTATGGCGGAAGGAGGTGGCGAGAGAGGTGGGTTCGGCAGGGGATTCGGACGAGGTGATAGAGGTGACAGAGGTGGTAGGGGTGATAGAGGAAGAGGTGACAGAGGCAGAGGTCGTAGAGGACCCAAGAGAGAGGAGGAGGAGAAGTGGGTTCCCGTCACCAAGCTCGGAAGACTCGTCAAGGATGGGAAGATCAAGTCGTTGGAGCAGATATACCTCTTCTCCTTGCCCATCAAGGAGCACCACATTGTCGAGTTTTTCTTGGGCGCGGCTCTCAAGGATGAGGTTATGAAGATCATGCCCGTGCAGAAGCAGACCCGTGCCGGTCAGAGAACGAGGTTTAAAGCTTTTGTTGTAGTAGGAGATAATAATGGACACGTTGGGTTGGGAGTGAAGTGCAGCAAGGAGGTGGCCACTGCTATCCGCGGAGCCATCATTTTGGCCAAGCTTTCTGTTATCCCGGTGCGCAGAGGGTACTGGGGTAACAAGATTGGAAAGCCACATACAGTACCTTGCAAAGTTACTGGGAAGTGCGGTTCTGTGACAGTGCGTTTGATCCCTGCACCCAGGGGTTCTGGAATTGTTGCTGCTCGTGTTCCCAAGAAGGTGTTGCAATTTGCCGGTATCGACGACGTGTTCACCTCGTCCCGAGGTTCTACGAAAACATTAGGAAACTTTGTGAAGGTATGTTTATCTGAGAACCCTAAGCTGTAAGATTACCAACCGACTGTGACAGCAGGTGGCTTTGTAGCTTTACCACAGATGTCTGCATTCTCGTTTGCACCCATCTGAGTTACTCGCCAGTGATCGTTAGTAGTAGATATCTGCCTGTTGCATGTCTGGTAACAGGGTTTATGCGGAACATTTTTGGGTTTTACAGGCTACGTTCGAGTGTTTATTAAAGACGTACGGATTTTTGTCACCCGACTTATGGAGAGAGACTCGATTCTCGAAGTCACCTTTCCAGGAATTCACAGATTTTTTGGCCAAGCCGAACAAGATCAGCGTCTTGGAGGAAGTGGAGAAGACCCCAATTTATTGAAATCTCAAATAGCTTTCTTACTGTCATTGCGGGTGAGGGTAGTGTACTCCACTTTATTTGAGTGTTGCACAGTTTTGTTATCAGCTGTCTCTCTTGTCTTCAACGCCTTGTAATTGATGTTTGGGGACATATTTCTCGGAGATAACGGTGATGTGATGCTGCGAATTTTCTGTGAATCCTCGCTCTTGCTGTTGTTTAGACATCTTGGATGTCCATGATATACCTAAACCCTGTACATCCTACTTGGATTGAAGCAATATGTGCAAGATCCCTTGTACCATTGAGGCTCAAGCAGTTCAAAGCGGCTTGGAGATCGAGCTGCTATATTCTAAGTTCCACGAGAAGTGGGCTTTTGTATATAGTAGCTCAATCTTCATGCTCTCATCCCTTATTAGTTCTCTGGCTCTCGTCCGTTGTAAGAAGACTTGCAGAACCATTATAGCTCTGCAAAGGGTAACCTTAATGTCAATTCACTTGCGGCTACCTATCTTCTGAAAAGGACCTATTCCTCGTCCTCTGAAGTGAACCAGGAAATCTTGGTGCTATGTTTGGCTGACTTAGAGATTCGAGAGGAAATTGATGCTTAGAATCCAGGTTTGCATGAATAGGATTGCGTGCAGATTGGGTTCTGTAACCAAGAAGGGAATGTGTAACCACCTGGGTATTGCCACGTAGTCGCAGTCTCTATAACCTTGTTTTCAGTAAAGGAGTGCGTTCATTTAAATTCGGGATTGTGCGTGATATGAACCTATACCTCCTCTGATTGATAAAGAGGACAGATGTGTGTTATAACAATTGCGCATTTGGAACTGGTGGTTATGCGTAACGAGTGTGGAGTGTGAAGTTGCATATCTGTTGTAAGGTCAAAGTTTAAACGAGGTGAGTGCTAAACCCTGACAAGCTTTTGGTACTATGTCTACTGTTAAAGACCAACGCCAGTTTTTATGTCCAGTGTGATTTCCTGTTCGTCAGGTTTTAGCCTCGAGCGAATTTAGGCATAGGCAGCGTAAAATATGCCTAAAGCAAACCGACAAGTAGAATCTTTTCTCGGTCGCGGTGACGCTTAAGTCAACTGTCACACTTTTTAGTTGTCGTCAGTGAAGGGCAGTTAGTACGAACTCCGCCGCTAACGTGGGATTCGGGCCTGATGTTACCGTATCTTTAGTGCCTTACCTTGGTAGAGTGTTTGGACCTTCGTAGTCTCTGCCTTGGTGTACTTGAAACTTGCAAGTTTCTCCGATCACTTGCTTTAAAACTGATTGTTCTCGACTTCTCAACAATTAATCAAACACATGCGTCATCGTTTCTTTGTGGAAGTTGGCGTTTGCCTTGTAAAGAATTTTCCGCTCTCATCCAGAGCCCAAAAGCAGCACCTGTGGGTGAAGGTGATCTTCTGCATTTGACCGAGAGGATGAGAATGCGGGTAATGATTCTACCAAGGTCCATGTCCATCTTCCGAGCTGGTGAAGACGATTTGGCAAGACAACTCTGAAGTACGTGTCATGGCTGGCTGGATTATTCATCTAATAACTTACAGCAACTTCAGCTGTGGTTCGAAGGTCGGTATCTCCAGGAGTCATTCACAGTTATGTCACACCAATCTCTTGACTGTACTTGACCACGAAGTAACAATCACTTTCTGGGAAGGACATTTTAAGAAGATCTGTAAAACGATCATAGAGATTGTGTCCCGCCGACGGCTAGGCAGCTGCGACAGCGTCACACTCACAGCAACCTGTAACGCGTCTGTACAGCAGCAGATCGATTGAAGTAGTTTATACTGCATGGAGGTTTCGAGCGATAGAATACCGCATGTACTTGTATATTCATGTCACCGGAGCTGAATGAAGCAACATCCAGGATTCGAACAAGTTACCTCTGGACAGAGTTTCGACGTCGAGCTCTCCTTCAACCTGGTCGTATCGACTCACATGATGAATACTAGTTTCGGTAATCCGTGTTATCCGTGTAAAAGCAAAGCTACATTGCGGAAACAGCCAAAAAAACAAACCCAAAAGAAAGTTTTAAAAAAGATCTACAAAATACTAGATCCAGGCCCGAGTCTCGACGTCAGCATGAGTACTTGAGTATATATTATCCTAATTAATAGATAACGACATCTAGTGCCTCGCAGCTTCAGTGGGCGTTGGGCGATAATAAACCAGAATAATTCATGACTACTATTCGGGCAAGCTTCCACGCTAGCTGAGCAGCATAACGACCATGATCCCAATTCTGTAATCCCGGAACAGGCTGCTACAAGGCACGGAAGGTACGTCACATGATTTCCTCCAGATGATACAGCATCGTTGCATGTGTCGAACGTGCGAGATGCTCCTTAGAGCTTAATTATATATAATGATGTAGCTTCATAACATTCTTCATGGGTAGGTTTAGTTAACTAGCCCTTAGTTTGTGGTTGAACTCCATGTATTCTCACGAATTTGGACGAAGTCTTGTTTCGATCTTCACAGACGCGAAAGGAACTAAATGATCTTCTCTTGCTTGTTATTCGGATGTCAGGAATCCCCACGCTACGAAGGGCTTGAAAAATTCCCTTGCCAGAGTTCGTTAGAGTACGAGATAAATGGTGAAAAGGTTTCGGATGTCGCACTTTTCACATCCTCGTTGGCGCAATTCTTTCTGGCATTCATGGACCCACAAATTCATAGTCAACAAGTGTCCTCACGGAAAATCCCTCCATCTTGAAAAAGGTTCAGGTGAGTTGCAAGCTACGCCTCATCAGGACTCAAATATTCGTCCCATGCCAGGTCACGTGAATGAAGTAGTCTCTCAGCATTGTCTCAGCATTCTCCGAGCTTCCGCCCATTTAGAAGTACGATCGAGACAGTAGCAACGCCCACGCTATGGATAAGTTAATGGCATAGCTATTACCTTTTCATCCATGACTAGTACTTGGTATTAGGCTGAGACACAGAAACTGCGGAGAAAGAAAGAAGAGACCGGCGAAACCATCTTCTCAACATCCGACTTGTTGAAGGACTTGAAGTACACAGTCCAAGTAAGTCGGGAGCTACTTAACTCATCGCTACATCAAGTTGTATGAGTCAGGTGGAATTTTGGTGAGGTTTATTACTGCTAACGAGGAATGAGCATCATGCGAGTGCGAAGCACCCTCCCAGATTGTGCTGGAAAAGCACCATGCCCATCGTAATCAGCTGCAGCATTCTTTATCATGTGTCGCCTTCCACAGATTGAGACTAGTTCTACATGGAGGTACGCCATTGAACTAATATACGTATAGACCTTACCACTCGAACGCTTCCGAGTGTTCGTAGGGTACTTCGAATTACCACCATCACGCCCGGAGCATCGAGAACAGCAACCTCTGATATAAACGTTAACGGTAAGGTCCCATGCCATGGCACACTGTCCCGTAGATTTCCTTCATTATGCTTAGGATGAAGTGACATTGAACTGGAACTCTTGTAGTTGCACAATATTTGCAACTAACACGTCGAGGGCGTCGACATAAAGTTGATCATTGTGCTCGTCACTTCGTACTGAATCAATGGCATCCGTGAATTTTCAGGTTACGTGATTGCATGAGGTTGGAAACTTCTAGCAGCGCTGACCCCGATCCATCTGAATCCTGAGTATATCCTGAGCCTAGGAAATTCGATCCAGATCGCTTCGAGGTATAAGAAGACTCTTTGTCGTGTTCTCTAAGCTTTCAGAGGGGGAAAGCATGAACGCTGAATATGCTAGAGGAGTACCCGTCCAGAGTCCTAAGTGCACAAAGTAAAAGTTCTAACGAAACTTCATAGTCTTGATATTGACTATTATACTATTCTGATCAGAGTCCCTCCAAACCCTAAAATTTTATCTCCCATTCGGAAGAGGTCGCCGAACTTGCGTCGGGCGTAACATCTCCAAGTTGCTGGTTGCCATGCTTCTCTACCACATCACAACCAAATTCACGATCTGAGTCGAGTACCCTGAGTCGAGTCCCTCGAAGGTTGTACCAGGAGTTTATAAGTAAAGTGGGCACTTTTCACCTCAGACTATTCATGTTTAAGTTCTCTTCTTTATCAGTCCTAACATGCTGACATATTATCAGTTCTGTTGGGACAATATTCTGTTGGGAGATCAAATCTTCATATTCTGAGACACTTTCAGTGCAATTTTAAGTTTGTAACAAGGTAATCGAACTAAGTAACTAGTATGACAAAGGAATGACAGAACAGGCGATATCAGAGAGAACAGCTCTGTGGCAAAAACGCTGTACAGGACAGGTTCAAATTGGACAGATTCAAATTTGACAGGTACCAATCTTCGTTTGTCTGGAAAGCCGGATTCTTGTCCTTCGAATCATAAGTCGCACTTATTTCGCTGGTGCAAGCCAGACTGAGTTGTGATTTTCTGTACATACGCAACGTTGAATCGTCCAGATTAGGCGAGTCAGTAGCCAGTACTAGCCACCCTGACCAAACTATTTTGGTCTATAGTGGTGAAAGATTCCTAACAACGTACTAGAAACGCGTGCTCCAAGCATATGGAGCATCCAGAAGCAGCAAAACTGTACTAGACGAGGAAAATTACCGTCAAGAATATTCCTGGTAGTTCCTTGACAATGTACCTTAATGTATCATATCTTATATCTTTATATAATACAGGTCCTTCTTCTCCTCCTTGGGGGAAATCGGCTTCTTTGGTGTGTGGAGGAGAGTGAGAAGCTTCTGCAACGGTTCGATGGAAAATCAAGCATCTAGCAGTTTATGCAATCTGTTTGTGTATCTCAGATGACATTTCCTGCTGAACATTTCCATGGCCACCTCAATTGTCTTATCGACCTTTGTTTCAAGTTACTTGGAATGGCGATTAGGATGTTCTTGAAATGACTTGATTGTTTGTCAAAATCCAGGAATGTTTAAGTCCAGAACTGGAAGATGAGCAGTTAACTTGTATGAACTCTGATGACGTGGATGATCAGCACCTTTTTGCAGATCGTTTTGGTTAATTCTTTCTTGCCTCGCCTCGTTCAGTTCCCACCTTCTCGGATACGGTTTCGCTCGCTGACATGTCCATAAGAGTGAAGGGCTAGCATCTGGGCTAGCATCGTGTGTCCTACATGGAGTATTTCAGGTTGACGGTCTTCTTGCAAGGATCCTCCAAGCTAATGTTTCGGGTAACACTCCCAATTGTCAAGTTTGCCTGATTTTCGTTCAAAGCCCCCAAAAGTTGGGTTGAAAGCGTCTTTTCCATTGGAGTTTCAGTTCGGAAATTTGGACACACTTGGCAAACTCTTGTATGAACAGCAGAAACACCGCAGTATTCTTGCGAAGAAAGTTCATGATTGTCCTTTCAAGACAATCCAAGACAAAAGTCTTCGACCTTTTACCCACAGAGCTTCTAAAAGACTTATTCTGCTTCACCATATGTCATTTCTCTCCTTGCTGCACTTCTGTGCCTTCACACAAATCTTTTATCATTGCAAGTAATCTGCAAGCTGGTGGTAAAAATGCATGAAATGTGTGGATATTAGCATACGTCTGCTGCATTTCATATTTAGTGGGGATAAAGAGAACTCTATACTAGTTCAGGAGGTTTACATGGTTTACAGGGCCCTGGAGAATGAGGTGGAGATGACCTAAAAGAGTAGCAGGTGTACCTCAAAGTGGAAGAGAGAAGATGTAGAATGGAAGGAGGGGAAGCGGTAGAATTCGATTGTCTTCTTTACTGTTCTGCCGTTTGATTTCATAGGAATTCGCGTAGAGAGGGACGAGACATAGAGGGGGGGAGAAGAGTATTGTCGACGTTTTCGGCAACACTCGTACGTGAGGTGGCGGGTGGAGACGGAGGTAGGGATCAGATGAATCGGCAATGGTGATTTATCGTTGACGTGATTGACCGGGAGAAACTCGCACGGCCTGGTTCTTTGGTATTGGTGGTGGTGGTGGTTGTCGCATCTTCTGGAATGGATTGGATCGGAGGAACTGAACTGGAGAGGAAAGACATTCCTCCGAACTGGAGAGGAAAGATTTAAGGGAGAGAGGGAGAGAGGCAGCATTCATATAAAAGCAGGGGATGACGCTTTCGCCAGGGCAGCGAGGGCAGGTCCGAGCGATTTGGTGGTGTTGAAGAGGACAGTACCGAAGGAAGGTGGCTTTGTGGAAACGGGCGGGTGCATAAGTCTATTGTGGGATGGATTTTGTCGGTATCATCGTCGGCATTAAGGCTGCTTTCGGTGTTGGTCGATGAATTGAGTGGTTTGAATGGGAATCAGTGTATCGTAAGCTGGACATTCAGAATGCAGCCACTATATAGAAATTGGAGATGCCTGCTGCGTGGAGCGTCTGCTCTGTCTGAGATTGCTCAGAAGAACGTATACATTCACAAGCCTCATGGCGGGAGGAGGCAAATAAATGCAAATGCGGAAATCAGGACTGGTTTCGGCAGCTGGGCGATGCGGTTCCTTTGTACAGGTTAGTAATCAAGTCGTCTAGGATCAGGCCTTCGCCATGAAGGAGAACTTTCTCGATTCGGAACCGAAATTTGTTCATTAAGGATCATGTTGCTCTCGTCTCGGTAGATCGTCGTGTGCACTAGATGCAAAAGTTTTTAAAAAGCTTACACTTGCTGCGTGCATCAAGTTTAACAGAAGGTAATGAAGCCAGCGATATTGTCGGTTTACATTTTCGTACGCAGTCGACTGCAATTGGTATAACATAGAGGGCAGTAAGGTCCACAATGGATTGCGTTTTAGGGGTTTGGGGTTTAGGGTTTAGTGCTCCCGGATTGAGTAATATGGAGGCAGCACGTTGAAATTGTTCTTCCTGTACCTCAGAGAGGCGTATTCCAATCTCACAAGATCTGATGAGCGTCATGGAGAGGCGGATGGTGTCTTTGGAGGGCCGCCATGCTTATCTGACCCTGGCTCTTTCTAAGGTAGTTGAGCTACTTACTGATTGTTGTGAACTCTTTAGCGTGCCTCGTCTCAGAATTTATGATTTCTGGTTAAATGTGGAGTAAATTCGGTTGTCATCTCGCAGTAAAAAGTCATAATGTTCAGTGGATCTTCTGTGAAGACAGCCGGAAGCCAGCCCGGATGAGATTGCTACCATAAATAAGGAGCTCAGCAAGATGGAAGACTGCATGAATACAATTCAAGCCCTGAGAGCAAAACGCGAGGTATGCGTATTGTGTTAAAAGTCCTCTTCACCACTCGGCATTCATCAGAAAAGTTATTCAGTTTATCCTGAATTGGCACTTGACACTGAAGTTCATGGTTGCAACTAATGACCTATCAGGAGATAAAAGGTTTGAAAAGTATTCTAGACGATTCCGCTGACGAGGAGGAGATGCATAAAATGGCAGCTGATGAATTTCGGTTGGCCGCTAATGACGAATTGGAGCTTCAGTATCAAGTCCTCTCCCTGATGCTACCTAGAGATGAAGATGATAGCAGAGGATGCATCTTGGAGGTTAGAGCTGGTGAGTTTCGTATATGCCTGAAGTGTTTCCTTGCCTAGTCTCGTTCAAGATGACACCCGAACGCTGGGAATGTGTACAATTTAACAAATTGCGTCAGCATTTACATAGTGAATTCATGAATTTGTTGCAGGTACGGGTGGTGAAGAAGCGTCCCTTTTTGCCATGGATATTTTCAAGATGTAAGGTGCTTTGGATTTGTTGGGCAGGATCTAGACACAAACGTGGCTGACGTCTTGGCTGAAGACTTGGCTCACGACTTTGCTTATCCCTTTCCCTTCCTGGTTATTAGATAGATTGCGTGAGTTTGTGTCATGACTCTTTTCAGGCAAGTCTGATGATTTCTTCCAGCTGAAAGAGTGAAGAATTTTGACTGACAATTTCTTTGCCCTTTACTGTCATTGTCTCAGGTATGAACGATATTCTCAAAAGAATTCATGGCGGTTTGAGATTCTAGACGTGACAGAGACAGATCTCAGAGGCTATAAGGTATGTCAACCTGCCTCACCTGTGTACAAACAGGATGTTTTGGGAAGTTGCACGTAGGACGTGGGAAGGGTTATTTCCCTGTAATTGGGAAGTACGCCTTACGCTCTCGTGGTATTTCTGTTGCTACGAAGACTGTTTTTCTTGAATAATAGAGTCCTCTACCGTTCTCTACCAAGCAGCTCATTTGTGATAATCTACTCGCATGAAATGAGCAGGAAGCAAGTGCATCTATAACAGGAGATGGAGTTTATGGGAAGCTAAAATTTGAGAGTGGAGTGCACCGGGTCCAGGTATCTGACCTCATCCGGAAGTCAGTCCCTTTTGGGATCTCAGAAGCTTTATAGAAAGTTCCTGTTGTTTGGTAACCTATCTGTACATGATAGGTAAGGAAGGAAGTCAGTGTGATTCTGAACCGTCCCGTTCGATCGGTATCTTAGCGCGTTCCAGTTACGGAGAAGCAAGGTCGTGTGCATACTAGTGCGGCTTCTGTTGCAGTTCTTCCACAAGCTGACGAGGTACACTTGAAACCTCTCTCGCAAGTGATCAGTTTAGCAACTCTTTGCTGTTCCAACGATCTGGGTTTGGAAGACTAACGTCACCACACCTTTGTCCACTTGACTTCGATGTGTAATAATACAGGTAGACGTGCAACTGCGTAATGACGATTTACGAATTGATACGTACCGCGCTGGAGGTGCCGGGGGTCAACACACTAATACTACGAATAGTGCAGTTCGAATTACTCATATTCCAACCGGCACAGTAGTTTCCATTCAGGATGAGCGCTCTCAGCATCAGGTTAGAAGCTGACCTTTTTCTGTTGAGTTTTGCACATGGATCATTCTCAGTTCAGCACCCAGTTTCTTCTTATTTCTCAGTTCTGCACGAGATTCTTCATTCGCTTTGATCAGCTTGCGCTGCCTACTGTACATGTCACTGCATTGCACTTACACAGACTCGCATTGCAACATGTCATCTATATTGCACTCTATACCTGGGGAACCATGTCTGGAAATGTGCTTCGCATTACATATCCCCATGGGCACACCCTTTGGTTGCAAACATTGGCTAACTCCAGTCTCCAACTAAGTCTGCAACTTCGCTAACTCCGCTCGGCATTGTTAGCGCACATTCGGCCCCTGTTTGCTACTTGCTATGTACTTCGCCGGGTTATTTGCGGGCTACCTAAGTGCCAGAGCGTGGTTCTTGACGCAATATTCCATTCTCGTGTACGAATATATGTCTCCAGCTCGAGTGAGCAGATGCTTAGATCTTGTTTTGGTTGGTCGACTGCAAGTTTGCTTCTTTACTGACATGCTCTGCTGTTGTCTCAGTAGCCAGAATGTTTGCTGAATGGACATGTCTTTCTCGTTGCATTCTCTACTCCAAGTCACGGACCATTCTACTGACCAACTAGTACGCTACCGAAGCTTCCTTAATCGGGGTAGCAAGACTAAACTAAACTAGCTTCGTTGTTATCGTCGTGCTTGTCAAGGATAAACCACCAAGCTGTGTTTTACGTGTTCAGCGAAAGTAACTGATTCCTTGTGAGCTCCTTGTTATTGGTGGAATGGTTAATTTTTAGGGGCATTCAGACACAAGCTAAGTGCAACTGTGCTGCTTCTGCTCCTCCAGAATAAGGCGAAGGCGTTGAAGGTTTTGCGAGCAAAGATATATGAGAAAGAGAGGTTACGTCAACATTCTGTGCGATCAAATCTACGTCAAGAACAGGTTCTACTCGAACGATCATTGTCATGTGTATCCGTGTGTCTTTATGTGCATGTTATGCCTTCTCGCATTGTAGAAGGAGATTTCCCTGTTTCTTAACAGTAATTGCTGTCCACAGATTGGTTCTGGAGATCGTTCTGAACGCATTCGGACGTACAATTTTCCTCAAGGGCGAGTTACTGATCATCGTGTGGGCATTACACAACATTCTATAGAACATATTCTGCAGGGTGAAGGTATCGACAATTTTATCGATGCGCTTGTGATGAAACAAGAAATGGATGCCCTTGCCTTATTGAAAGTTGCCATGGGTTAGGCTAAGGACTTTCTGAACCAAGGTGTATACCTTCGTAGATCGTAGTTGCAACTAAACAATTGATTGGAAGCAAGAAACAGGAACATCCCTTACTAATAAAACAATATTCTTTTCGTTACCAGATATCACAAAGCAATAAATAGCACCGCTTGCTTGCCGGTGGTGGGTCAGAGATACTGACAGTTTGCACCGTTTGTCTCCTCTGGGGCTTAGAACATAACCCTCGGCTTCCAGGACCGAGAGAGGAAAGTAGTATTAACAATCGACTATTCGTAAGACTAATGACTCGCTAACAACCGGGATAGCGTTTCCAGAATGCCCACTTTCCAGACGTTCAGCGATGCTTACTGGAAAGTAAGCGCTCTCATGATAAATTCTAAAGATGTGGAGAAGTTGAGGTAGCAGTGAGGTACTGTATATTGTAAAACGTAGTTCGCAAGTATGTGAACTGAAAACTTGGGTGTCCCCCGGTAGCTCCGCAGTAGCAGTTTATGTCCTAATATCCGCTGCAGTCCTTGGATATGACACCTTTCCCACCAACTACAATACGCGACTCGGTAATTCCGAGTACAGGGAATGAAATGCTAACGCCATCCGAGATTAAGCGTGGGACTCCAACAGGAGCTGGATCTACAAAAGCCAACCGCATCTACATTATTATATATTAAGTGAGAAATTGAGAACGATACATTACGTATACATCAATCTTCGATGGTAGTAGGCAGATGATTCGAAGATAATTTGCCTTGTATTAGTACATGTAACACTCACTGATCATGGTCAGTGAGTGTCATGTTTAGAAATCCTTGGATGTAGAGCTGGTTGACGTGCAGACCACTTTCGAATCCATTGTTCGTTCAACGATGCGCCAGTTTGCTTGTCTTCTTCGGTTTGTTGACATCGTCTATCAATCGATTTCCAGTCAACTCCGAGAGCATACGCTGATCATGACGAAAATTCGATGGAGTGAGAACGAAGAATGAGAAACAGAAGGGGACGAAATCGTAAGCTTTGCAATCGGGTCGATTAGCTAAGTTTTGCTGTTGCACTTTTTGCGCACGTGGTTCTGAGGACCGAGGTGCACTTCGAGTCCGGAAGGAATGGAGGTCAGCAAGAGGTACGCCAGAAACCGAAGCTGCAATGGATAGAATGGACTTCTAGGAAGCTTGCAAGTTAACCTAGAGTTGAACTCAGGTTCTTGATTGGTTCTCTTAGCAGCTGTGGCATTCCTCGAGCTCGATGAATCTGGATAGTACCCGCTTTTTCTCTCCTCTTGAGCTTCATGCTCCTCTCACCACAATGATCTGTCGAGGTAATGCAACTTTTGAGTATGTCACGGAACTTTGCACAAGCTAATAGGTCGACCTCCGGCCTTCTATAACATGCACACATTGCCATACAATGTCCGCGAGCGATCCTTCATTGTCTTCACGTATACCCAAGAGGTCTGTCAGAGCTTCCGAGATTTTACTCCAACTGACAGATTTGAGGACTGTGTCTTCAGAGACTCTGCAGCCTAAAGGAGCTCCTTTTCGAGACCACGGAGAAGAAACGTAAGGATCACTTACACGGATTACACCACCCCTGCAGTACCCTGCTCGCGAGTACCCGGGTCGCCCATGAAGACTAGGAGATCGGGATTCACCACCCGACACTGAATCCCCACAAGCCAACGCGAGACCTGGATCTGCCAGGCGGGCCACACCAGCACGCTAGGCATGCCGTCTAAGTACTAGTAAGTTACATGACTGAGAGGAACCGCGGAACTTGATTTGTGGCAGCCTGAAGGATTTACAATTAGCGGGGTAAGATTCTCTTTCTCGTTTGACGGCGTAAACCTCTCTAAAGGCAGCCCCCCTGCAGATCCCCGCTTGCGAGAACCCGGGTCGCCAACGGGAAGCCCACGCGATTAGGTGTGACATTCCCAAGCGACGGCTGAGCCCTGGAACACATGAAACTCCCCACCTACCACCTTGACCACCTTGACACTGGTACTGAAGATCGTTCATAACTGAATTCCCGTGATTACACAGAGCTCGTCGAATAGAGCCCGAGCGCTCGCCCCTCACATCATGTTCCACCATAGCTGACGCTAGAAAACTGTTCTCATGTTTGTTGTACAAACATGACTAGAGGAACGAAGCGCAAACAAAGCAGATATCGTCACACTGACTAACCCGAGAATTCACAGAGGCGTTCAGGGCGTACTTGAGTGTGCCGGCACTGCAGCATCGTGCTCAAGTCTGCCGGTGACGGGAGGAAGGGCGGCGCCAGCCAAGGAACCGAGGCGATACTGGCGAGGCCATTGCCTTGATCCATTGGTCTCGCACCCGTGAGAAAAACTAGATTAATATCGCGTGAAAAAGTTAGATTAATATCGTGAGGTCTATGATATGATACCCCGTATCAAATATTAAACAGATATTACATTCGATCTTAGCCAAAAGGCAGAGAAAGGTATACTTATCTGGTCTGGTTGTGCGGTTTATAAAACTCACATGTTTCCTCAAGTCGTGCAGGGCTCACGGGTTAATGGTCCTGAGAACAACTGTTTGTCACAGTATCGCAGTCCCATTTCTTAATTGCGACGTCATCTGGCAGCTACCGGAAGTGAGAGCTACAGAACTAAGCTACCTACACTAACCCACGGTCATTTTCACAGGAATGAGGTCACCAAGGAGATCACGATTACTATCCAGTCCGCAAAACACTCAGAGAGCAATGACAGAGTCCGACCAGCTTCGTACTGAAATGAGCGACATTCCGGTGGGATATGCGTAGGAAATTCAGATAAATTTGAGCGTAATCACTCGTCTCATTCCGACCGAAATGAACGACCCATCGAACTCCGCTGGTTTGAGCTTTGAGGCAGTGAAAAGGTCATTTCTGTACGAAACTCTTAGAAAAGTCTGATTCCATACGAAACAGCAAATAAGAATCACGGCGCAGTCACAACTACGAATCAAGGGAACAGGACTCGGGGCATGGCGAACTCACCGCATCCGAGAGCATGACGACGATGGATAGCACCAGAGCTTGCGATTACGCCCCTAATTAGGAAGGACGGAGTTGCAATACTTCGCAGGTGAATTCCGTTTCGCCGACATATCTCTTCAACCGGACCAGTCCGTGCTTGGACGCTGAATAACTGCTTAGCAGGTATAGTCAGCCAGTCACAAAAAGTGTCGCACCGCCGCACTGCATCCACTCGCTTTGACATGTTTTAAATCTTGGAGAGACCATTTACCATTTCGTTTAGTTTGCTTAAATTGACCATATAAGATCTCTATGTGTATACAAACAATATTTTATCCTGAGAAAAACTATTATTGTTAAAAGTTCAGAAGTATATGTACCATTACACTTTAACATTGTTTGCTAAGTATGACTTTTTGAACTTTTTTAATCACAATATTGTACATCACAACAACAAGTTTCGCTGTAGCAAGTACTTGCTAATTTTCTTGAACGAAGACACTCCTGAAAAGAATTTCTTCAGAAAGTTGCTATTGAAGTTATTAATAATCATCATACCCTTGTGTTTTCATTACCACTTGAGTCTAGTTCAATCATTATATTTGAATGTCAATATTTTTAGAGGTGATTTATTTTTCACTCTGACTCAACCGTGTGTTGTTTTACACTATTATAGTGAGAGATCAATATCAAACGGACCCCTCTAAGTCACTCTGAAAAAAATATTTTCTACTTATCTTAATTAAGAAATAATCCGAGATAACCTGCTCGGTGAACTCTATCCCTAGAGTTATTTTGTCGTCTTGCCAAATATTTTTCTTAATTTATTTCTTTTTTTCTGATAATAGGATTTAAGATTCGAACCGATATGACGCGTCTCCAAACCCAAGCTCTTGCCAATGCAACATTTATGTTCTATAGTAGAAACTCTTCACTTATATGTATGACAGAAACTCTTCACTACATTTAATATAGCTTCAAGGTTCTTACGTCCAAAATAATACAAGAATTATTACATTTATTTACACTTCTTAGTGCCACATGAAGACTCGAGACACGAGATGTATCTGCTCAACACCTCCACATAATACTGGAAAATGATCAATTTTTTCTTAATTCTAATGTTGGACTCTGTAACAACCAATTACGATCTAAGACTTATCTCTCATTTTACGAGCTTGTCCTCTTCATTCTCTCTACTGAAAGTATATGTTGCATGCAATATTGCTGAAGCATAAGATTTCAGCTCAGTTGTGCAAGCACCATGGAATAAAAGGAAAGAAAAATAAAAAGTGGAGTAAACAGATATGTTCTAACATAGTATTATAATAACTGCCGAGCCAGGAAGATTGGTTGATTACTACGACGAGAATTCGGTTGTGGAGCTGATAAACTGATAACAGTCCGAGGAGTCACTCACATTGCAGAGGAATCGAGCTCCACAAGAAAAACAGATTCTTCATCTCCAAGAAAGACAGTAAACTGTACCCAGGTGCGATATGAGAGGAAGGATATTCACCCATGTACACTTCGAAGTATACATGGGTGTACATTAATTAATGTTCTCTAGAAACGGCACGGTTTGATAATTAGTGCCTCTGGCTTATCTTCTCAGCAACTCATTAGCCTGGACTCCACTTGTGGGTTATATCCTGATGAGTTGACTACTCTGAGACTGGTTAATATATATTATTTATGAATTAATTTAATATTTTTTAATAATTTATTATAACATATTTTTATAACATTTAGACGTTTTTGATAAGAGAAAACGAAATTCATTGTACAAGGATGTGGAAGAGGATATGACGTGTGCGTCCGAGTGGAGGAGGATAATACACCGAAGGAAACATAAGCATGCATATTCACCTCCTCCACGTTCGATGGAGATATTATCTCCCCGTAGTCATGCACACATGCTTCCTGAGCTTTTTGTAACAAAAAACAAAACAACAAGCGAGTGAACAAAGGAGAAATTCGAGCTAGAGAACGGAAAGAGGAACGGAAAGACTGCGTAGAGAAAAAGAACTGTAATCGATAATCTAATAAAATCTCGAGTATTATTGAGGTATGACTATAAGTATTCCGGGTGATCCAGAAGACTTTATTTTGCGGGTTTATTTTTGGAGAACTGAGCAATTTAATCGTTATGTAAGAAATATTTTTTGTTTTTACGTCTTCATCTCAACTTGAAATCTGTGAAATAAAGAATCAACTTACAACTACTCAGGAGCTTTACAAGTTATGATTCATCTCGAAATAAACTACTGAGTATTAATAGAGAAATGTTAAATAAAAATTTCAAGGTTTCTTGGAGCAAAAAAGATTTTTTTCAAACTCAAAATACACTAGTGAAAAAAGAAATTTTTCTTTTATACTTTTATACTCATGCTCGAGGTCAAATGCTTATAGATATTAATGATAAGTCTGCAACTTGTTAGGAAGATAATGCAAAGCGATAATGCACCGACCTATGCTACTTACCTGCAGGAAGGAGATTAATATCTATAACTGGATATGATACACAAAAATACTCCCCATAATCAGTATGGGGTCCACGATATTCTTGTCCTGAGGATGAGAGAAAGAAGATGAGAGCATGTGATGTTATGTTTCTTTTCTCACAGATCGCGGAAAGACCCGAGCCCGCATACCCTTTATAGTGAAAGGAGAGAAAATATAACCAGGAAAAAAGAGCTACCAAACTAGTCCGATGGACGATCCGAGAAGATCCCTAGACACCTATTTGGTGTACCTTGATGGGGTCTTCCATCCGTTGGCTATTCATTGCGTCGCGTGTTTCTCTAGGTGTACCCACGTTCCTCTGTTCGGGCTGGTTACTCCCTACAACTAAGTTATTACTACTTTTATCTCTGTTGCTAAACCTGCTATGTTTTTGTCTTCTTGACTCGGTTTCGAATTCAAGCTGCGTTTCTTTAGGCGGCGGGCATGCGGCCTCTTGAATACGAAACGACGAAGAGTGAAGTTGGGTGGTGTGCATCGGTTTCTTCCCGTGAGCAGCCCCAGCCTAGATTCGGCATCCCGTGTAGTGTGCCACGGTAACATTTCTAAAAGTGCAGCAGAAGTAGAGAATGCGTTGGATAATTTCTTTCTCAAAGAAACCAAAAAAATAAAAAGTTACTCGAAATTTGCAAAAAATCACCGGTGAATTAACACAATAGTCCGTGAACTGTCAAAAACCGCCGGCAAATTACAAGTAAACAAGAAAAACCTGGGTTGAGGCTACCCGTGAAGGTGTTGAGTCGAGCTCTCTAGAGTATTTAGCAGGATGTGGAAGTTTCCTACACGAGGAAACATGCGGTGCAACGGATAGACAATGGATGGAAATACCTCATCAAGTTTTACAAAGGAAAGAGGGAACCGAAGGGTCAAGCAACCAAAGCCTCGAAAGGATGAATAACATCGAAGCTAAACTCTACTATCAATAGTCTTAAGGTCGTCTATAGCTCTTAAAATATCACACATCGGTAAATCAAGATTCTTACATATAACAAATGCACATGAAGTAGCATCGTCTATTACAATTGTTCTCTTGTGGACCGCACTTGCTAAAGTTCTCTGTAGAGCAATGAAAACTAGTTGTCTAAAAAACTTAATTTATTTTAGAATTTTCACATAATATTTATTCATTCATTGTTGATAACATTAAGAGGCAAAAGTTCACCGAAGTTAATCTTGGATGAACATTTTACTTAGCGGGACAAAATTATTTCTTCTAACGAGACCACCATTGATTTGCGGTTTCTTTCTTCTCATTGAAAGATCTAGGATTTTCTTTTATGTATCGGTGAGTGTTTCACGGTTCATTTCTTCTAGCAAGAAGACCGTTTTTTGCAGGTTTACTCTTCTAGAGAGACTACAACCAATCAACGTAACGGTGAATATTCACGTTTTCTTCTTCATTAATGACCAGGTGTAAACTTTAAAGGGTTGTCTCAGTTCTAGATTTCAAGGAAAACATATTCGTATGCAAATGCACAAATTAAGCAGTAGCTTAGATGTTTAGAAAGAAGATTCACTGGCGAGAAGAAGTCTTCATAGAGTAAAACTCATAACTTACCAATAAAAAAATTTGTATAGAACCGTGTATCGTTTCTCTTGTAAACTGATTCCAGAATGCTCTTGAATAGCTAACCATGTTTTAATTTCAATCACAAATTTTCCTCTCTTCTACCCACGATCTCCTTTTCTAAGAAACAGGACAAGTAACCTTGTGAGTTGACAATAGTTCAGAGTGAATTTTTATTTTTATTTTTATTTAGTTTATCTTTCATCGTGAATTTCGAATGCTTATAAAACTTGAAATCCTTTCTTTGAATAGTAATCTTGCATATACCAACAAGCAATAGCTTGTTGGCTACCTCATCCGCCTGTAGCCCGGGCGCCGTGGGGTGGAGTCCTCCTGGCGGGGGGACTCATGCTGTGCAAGGGCAGCAGCATACGGCTGCAGAAAGCCCCACAGCGTAAAGAGGCCTAAAAAAAAAACCAAAAAAAAAATAAAAAATCTTGCATATACCAGATCCTACCGTCGAATCGAGCTCGAGTTGAAGGCAAGTCTGCAAGACCACGTGCTTAAGTTAGTGAAGGAATGACTTCCTCGGGATTTGAAAACCGCAATGACAGTGAGAGTGGCACCAACGAAGGCAGTCGAAGTTTAGCACAGCCTCTTTCGGTAGTCTAGAATCTGGTACTTCTAGCTTCGTGTGGAGACACGAAGCTAGACGTACCGCTTTATTAAACTAGTATGATAACGTTGCCTAGATTCTTCCCAATTCAGTTATTGCTATGCATTTGCATAGCGAACCGTCTATCATGCTGAAATAACAACAAGACAAAACCCGGAAGAGAAGGTGAGAACTTTTTGTCTTTTTATACCTAGAGACTTTCGATGAAACCCCGTACACCATTATATTCCCTGTGTAAGATACTGTAGTGTCAATGAATGAAAAATAAGTTATTTTGACTTATCACTTAGTCGCAAGTAACGTCGATGATAAGTTTCACATTCATCAATAGAGAAACACGCGACGTAATGAATAGCAAACGTATGGAAAGACCAATCAAGCCTTACAAGGGAAAGAAGGACACGAAGGGCAAAGCAATCATAGTCTCGGAGGGAGGAAGAACACTGAGGCTAAGCCCCACTATCAGTAGCTCTAAGATTGCCTATCGTCTTTAAAATATCACACACGGGTAAGTCAAAACTCCTGCATACACGAGGTGTACATGAAGTAACATCGCCTAGTGCAACTATTTTTATGTGGACCGTTGTCGTGATGTGAATTATTTCACATAGTAAATAATTCATCTTTCTGCTAGAAGTTGTCTCTTTGAGTAAGTTAAGACCTCAGAGAAGTCAATTCTAGAGGAAGTGAACTTTTGAAATCTGAAGACACCAAGGCGTACGTCTCACCGCGCTGATCACCTAATATGTTAAAAGTTACAAATGAAGTTGCAGGTGAAAAGTTATTTGGAGTTCTTCTATAAGATTTTTGATATAGAGAAATGTATCATAAATCTAAGTGAGTTCAAAAATTGTGTTGTAGATTTTTATCATGTAGAATGTAATATGCAATATATGTTTACATCTTGAAATGCACAAAAAGATCACGTCTAGAGATAGTTATGACAGTTCGTGTTAATGAAGAGAAGACGAAATATACCGCTTTACTAGCATATCAGCTTAGAAACTAGTCTCTAGAACCAGTTGTGAGATTGACTTCCGTGGGCATCTGAGTAGATATGTAAGGAGCAGGTATCAAGATCAAATCCTCTCATACTCACAATCGGCTTGGAGTAGACTGATCCCTTCGAAAGAATATGTGAGGCACCAAGTTGCCTAAGGACGAGACACTAGATGTCTCTTAAACGTACCCTGAATGCGAGAGGTCTCCGTCAGAGGACTAACTCTCCTTCGGAGTGTCATGGTAATAAGTACAAATTCAGTGCAGCCCTCTAAGTCCTCAGGTAGCGAGATGACATCAAAGATACTCCAAGTCGGTACAAATTCTTTTGTAGAAAATATAGATATCGTCATGTGATTTACTTGGGTCAAAAAATCAAGTCAAACTGATATATGAAACGACACTTACGACATTTTGAAGTTCAAGGAGACCAGAAAATGACAACAGTGATTCAAGCTCCACGTGTCGGAACGAGATGATTCGGCTGGTCAGAGGTAGCCATTGTGGAGTTAATTTGAGCAGAGGTGTCAAATGTTGACTGTATGACGGAATCGATGACCGTCCATATAATCTCGTAGGTTCTTGTAGACCATCATAGACAGACCTCCAGAAGATAGACGTGGAGCTATACACAAGACCTGGACAAACAAGGATCTATCGGGACGTAATGACTCCTCAAGCTGATAGTCTTGAACCTCATGTGGTGGGTAATCACCCACTGGAGGGTGAAGCAAACACAACGGAGCGATCGTCTCTTCAGTATGACGTGTCATTGACAAAAGATGCAATGCTCTAGTAGCTCTATTATACTCTCGAACATGATCTAACATCTTACAATGTCGTGTGCATGCGGAAGATGAATATCACGTGTAGAGGCAAACTCATTCCTACCTCGTACCGCATATATTGATTCCTCTTGTAAGACCGTCCAATCACTCGTATGAAATCTTTGAAGACGGATCGTCACTCCCGATGTCTCTCTCTGTCACTTCGAGTATAACGAAGGCACCAACGAGATAGTACGAGGAACAATAACCACGCCGGCTCATCCCTGGTGTTCCATGTCAACATGTCCAGAGATAGACAGAATGCATATCTCATCTCCTCATGGAGAGCACGGGCTGATGAAACAAACATTGACAAAGAAAACTCGTCTCGAACAATCTCATAATAGTGTGAGTATGGACTCTCAATCACTCCCACGACTCAAGAAGAAGGGCTAACAATGCTATAATGACTGCACGTGTACACCTCGGCTCTCGGCTAACTTGGGCATCCCATGTGGTCCAGTCATAGCTCTTGTGCATCTTTCTCACATAAAACTTTATCTCTTGCTAGATAAATAACTGACCGTACACCGGACATGATGTGTCTCAGATCAGTCTTGATCTCATGAGAGAGAGAGTACCCATAGCTAGAAGAGAGAAGATATTCAACCAAATAGATAGATATATATATAGATAAGGTACTCGTAATAAAAACATCTCAAAAATACCCACTCAACTTAAGAACCCTGATCTGTAAAGATAAAAACACACTATATGTAGCAAGAAGCCCCTCAAAAATATCTCAAGAATCCTAAATAGAAGACTGTGTAATCCTAAAAACCTCAACAACCCAAAAAATAACCGAAAAGTATTTAATACTCACTTGTTTCTTCACATGTACCAATTCTAAAACAAAAAGAAGCACCAAAAAAATTGGAGAAGAATATTTATAAAAAAATCTGCAGTTACCCACCCCAATACACTCTATCCTCTCAAATTACACTCACTCCCTCCCCTCCCTTCTAACTCTCGCTACGTTGTCTCCTTTCTGACAGTCTCTCTTTCTCTCCAGTCACCTCTCTCATCTCTCATTCATCAATCAGTTTAGTAGTTTGTATTTTTTACGTAGAACCAAAAACTAAAATAAAAATTGTTTCAAATTGTTGCTCTTAATTATAATTTATAGGAATATATTCTTGCTTTCAATCAAAAACAACTTCTCATCAAGTTATCTTCTCAATCAACTTCTTATCAGTTAAATATGTTCATCAATATGATACTTGGTTTTCATATCCGAATTACATATAGATACAATAATGAAATAATAAAGTATGTGAATAATCTTCATATATAGTAATTAAACATGAAAAATTTGAATTAACATTGTACACAATTAATCTTATTCCTTGACTATTGTTTTTGTATACTGTCTGACATATAGTTAAACTTGATTGGGGGAGAGTTGAGGATGTTGTGGCTGTTCTAACAAGGCAGAGACCAGAGAGAGTGGTTGTAGAGGGACGACCATTTGCAGAAGTGATCTCTCAACCGTATGTTGCTCTTCAAGTATAGCAGCTTCCAACTCCTTCTCCTAGACTTGTTGTTCCTGCGGCTGCTTTTCCAGTGCCAGTTGTGCCGGTTCCTGCACAAAGAGTACATGTTTAGAGACTTGTAGAGAACCAGTGTCAACAAAATCAAATTGAAGATCCGATCCGACAAATACGTGAGTTAAAGATAAAGCTGGCTGGTTTGTAGAGAGAGTTACCACCAATACCTGCTGCTGTACGACCAAGAGGTGCTCCTGTCCGTAGATGTATCTGGTGTGACAGTCCAGATCATCTTCGATGAGATGGTCAGGAGTTTACAATCGCTCTACGAGATGATGTAGTTCACCACCAGAAAGATAGACTGCACCTTGTTTCTACTGGAGAGCCACTGAGCACGCAGTTTGGACGAGGAGGTATGAGGAGTTTGCCTAAGGTCGCTACGGCTGCAACAATAACTATATTGACGATACCGCCGATGAATTGATGTGTATGCTAGGCATATTGAAGTCTTTGCTAGTCCTACTTTGCTAGATAGGACTGTTGCGAAGAGCAATGCTGAAGTTCCTTCTGAGGTGTTGAAAAGAAGAGAACTATCCGTAGAGTCACAAGGTGGAGAGATCTCGTAGATGCAACATCTATCAAAGCCTTCTTGGACGTAGATAAGCACGTCCATTAGCAGGATGCTTCTGTGAAAGAGAGAGGTAACGAGATGCCTCTGACCTTGAAACTGAGATTCCAGAGGAGACTAGAGAGAAACGGAAAGTCACCAGAAGACGAGCAGCTCCTCTAGAGGATGTCCCATCTACTTATCAAGCTCCTTCCTTTGCACCAAGACCGATGGAGGACATGCAGAGGTCTCAGCAGGAACCAACGATTTCCGGTAGACGGTTCACTGTCCAAGAAAAGGAGAAAAGATCGGCTTACAAGTTGGTTGTAGATATTGCGACTTCCACTGATCTTAAGAGCATTATGGAGCAGATGATACTAGATGCACATGTTGAGTTTTCACTTCGGGAGGTTCTTGGTATTGCAAAGAGAGAGTTTCACGAGCTGATTATTGATGTCATCAAATGAAAGAGGCAGGTGATATCTGAGCACAGAGAGTCAGATGATAGATGTGAAGAGGTGCATTTCTAAGAGATTGGTGACAAGGGATACCAGCAAGAGGCGTTTGTTACTAGTACCAACACTATCGAGGCTGATGGAAACAAAGCTGGTGAGGACAGTCCAACTGCTGACAGTGACTTCAGAAAGAGGCATTGGGCTCGTGCTACAACTGCTACACGAGGGTTTATTTGAATCTATTGTTGTCTTAGTTGATCACGGAGATAAAATAAACGTCATGTCGCGAGAGATATACGAGAGAGGACAGTGATCTATCAAACTAAAGCATGGTTGGGTGCTATATGCTGCTAACAACCAGAAGAGTGTGTTGTACAATACTTGTCCTAATGTGAGGGTGAAGACAAGTGATGTGGAAATAGATAAGCACTTCTTTGTGCAATCTTCTGCTTCGTATCTTGTCATTCTTGGTCTGTAACGACCTATGTTACACATAGGAAGTTTGTCTATTAGTAAGGTGTTTAGTTATAACTAAGTGTTGAGAATGTTTATTTGCTGCCAAAGTACTTTAAGGAGGTATCAAGTTAGTCATGACTAGCTAAAAGTTAGTTATGGTTAAACTTAGCTGTACTTTTGGCAGAATTCAGATATTTCCTAAAGAGTGAACACTACTATCTTGTCATCTTGTCTAAAAGATAGAAAGGAGGTGGAAAGTATCCCTTATCTCTTTTTTGACTTGATATGAGTGGTTGGATTAAAGTTGTGGACTTTGTGGGCATTAAAAACAAGAAGAGATTCCACATGTTTCCTTTTTAGTGGGTCCTAGTGTAGAGGGGGTGGAAATTCGAGATTCCTTGAGAATATTCCAGAATCTTTCTAGAAGTTGTTGACTTTGAAGGAATAAGCCCATGTGAAAAGGTAAGAAGCCCATGTGATTAATGCTTTTACCTTCAGTAATATCTTAGTAAAACCTGGTAAAAGTAGTTACGGCTGAGTTACCGGAGAATACCAAAGTAAAAAACTAGAATGTATAAATAGAGGAGTAGAGAAGAGCTCCTCATCCTTGTTTTCACATCGTCGTAATGACAACTTGAGTAATATAGAGAGTGTGGGATATTTTTAGCATGTGAGAACTTGAGAGACGTCATTAGAATGGAGGATTTTAGTTGATGAGTTTATGGAGATTTTTAGTTTATACGTTTGTGAGTGTATGAATGAGTGAACTTAGCATTTTTCTCTTCAAGTTCATGGTGTGCTTCCATCAAAGCCATCAGAGGTGACCCTTGAGTGAGAGACAGGCCCGACATTTGCAGATTCATCGATGACGATCGTGGTGGTTGAGAGATCGGGAGGTAGTTGATCGATGGGATCGTGAAGGGTTTACATTTTTGGTTCCGTTGCAGGGACCTCACTTGAAGAGATCATTGAAAATGTTTTAGAGTTCAGTTCTATATTAGACAAAAAGAGATTATGAGAGAACACATGGAGAGAACGTTGGGAGGAGAAAGAGCTAACGCGATGTTAGCAACATTAGAACCTTTCGTGTATACCGTAGTGATCTATGATGCATTCGAGGTTATTCTTTACATCTTGTTCACTTAAAAAGAGTTTGAGGAGAGTTGAAAGGGGATGAAACAAGAGTTGTAGGGAAAGGAGGAGAGAGAAGTTATTAGAAGAAAAATTTCCGAGTTTGAGGATTTCTGTTCTCTGGAAACTTTTTACAGTCATTGTCAGATTTTCTGTGAATTTTATTTTCTAGTGAAACCTTCCAGGACTGTAGCTTGGCTGATAACCTATCTACTACAAAAGAAATCATAGGAAAAGATGATCTAGAGAGGGAGCAATGAATTTTCAAAGTTGAGGGTGTCTATTCATGAGAGTTGAGGAATTCTGTTCTCTGGAAAAAGTTTACAGTCATTGTCAGATTTTCTGTGAATTTTATTTTCCTGAGAAACTTATCAGTGTTTTAGATTGGCTGATAAGCTATCTAGGACAACAGAAATCAAGAGAAAAGGTGGTATGGAGAGAGAGCCATGAATTTTCAAAGTTGAGAGGGTTGAAAGTCATGAGAGAAGTGAAAATATACAAATTTCAGTTCTCTGAAAATTTATACAGTCAGCACCATCTCTTTTGATTAAGGAATTTTCTATTGAAACTTCATTAGTTAGTAGCTTGGAGGTTGAGCTACTGGAGATCATAAAAATTTTGGAGAGATCTCTTACCGATTAAGAGATATACGGTTCGACATACAAGGAGGTCTTGACGATACGTCATGGGGAATCCAGTTCGAGTGCCAAGGCTGAAGAAGAGACGTTTGGGAGTTAGAACGGAGACGGAAAGGCCAACGTTAAGTATGGAGGCGTTGCGATCAAGCATCTATTGCAGTTGGGGTGCCATTTTTGCTTTATATAAAGAAGCTTCTGCGAGCATCGGCGCAGATGTGAAGAAAGTTGAATTCAAAGTATCATTCACTGCGGGGCCACGAATGCTCCTGGCGAAGTAGAGTGTGATCCTTACAAAAGTGACTTTAAGATGTCTGCTAAGATCAGTACAGACGATGGTCATGAGGATATTATCATGGACTCTTAATTTTAGATTGGATTTTAATTCGTGTATAACATGTATAATACACGATTTTCAGTATAAAGCTCGAAAGAGTTAAGAAAGTGATGTAGAGTTATTTTCTTCAAAGATATTTTGTCCACTTAATGGTTGAGAAGGTGCAACATGAGTGGAAGTTCAAAAGATTGAAAAGTTAGACTTAGAAACCTTCCTCAAGGTTTAGATGTCATAGTAAGTGTCGGAGAGAGCTCGAAAGAGATTATCGTTGAGTTTGAGAACGCTAGTACAAAATCTCAAGTAGAGTCTCCGAGGAGAAGAGTAGAAATCGACTTGTGGTGTTATTTCTGTAGAGGGTTGGGACATACAGTAGTGAATTGTCCAACTAGAATCAGAACCGAGAGAGCTAAAGGGAAGCGGGAGTTTAGTGATTTAAGTCTTCGAGTGGGTCCATCGTCACCAGCGGCAATTCATCTTCTAGGAGAAGATCCTTGTCCAAGTTGTGGAGTGGGTGATCTATCAAGAGGACACAAGTGCGTCGATGTGGCCGCCCTACTTACGTCAGTAGTCACGGAGAAGTTGTCGACTTCAAAAGAGGACTCGGCTGAGTTGTGATGGAGATCGTCATTCGGATGGTGGAGAAGACGATGATGCGACTCAGGCTCATGATTACATTGGGAGAAGAGATGACACAAGAGGTGTTGTTACAACCATTTCCTTTCATTTTATCTATGGTAGATTATTCGCGAATGGAATTGGTGATGTTCGTACTCTTTTAGCGAGTAGTTATTGCACAAAAATTAGAAGGGTAGAAAGAATAGTTACAAGATGGGGAAGTTACAGTGTTTCATGAGAAGGAAAATGAAGATGTAGAATCATTTGTACGAGACTTCAAAAGGGGTTGCATCGGAAACAACGTGAGAAGGAAGGAAGAATGGGTGTTGTTACTGCCAGAGTTTTTAGAAGATTTTGCTCTTACGTGGTATGAAGACCGAGTGAAGAGCAAGACACCTGGTGCAGTTGAAGACACATGGGAGACGTTGAGTAATGCACTCATCGAAGAATTTCTTCCAGAAGAGAGTTATGAGAAGCTCATGGTGGAGCTTACTCATTTGAGACAACGAGACGACGAGAAAGTTCGGCAGTATGCCGAAAGGGTGGATAAGTTGGAGCAACGGTTTCGAACGGTCCTACGGAAGAGTGGAGACAATGTGGAGCTAACGATGGCGAGGATTGGAGCAGTGCTGACCAAGAACTTGGTGGGAGGGTTGAGACCTTCAATTCGAACCCAAGTGAGGTATGAGAAGCCAACAACCAAAGCGGAGGCCATCAAGATTGCGACAAATATGAAAGAGAGTTTGGATGAAGGAGATATCATCCAACCTCATCATGCTGCTCTGGTGTCGACTCCGACTCCTGGTGTAGTCACAACGATCCACCTGCACCATCACAATTGGTGATTGCTTCAACGTCAGCTCCTACTCCAACGGTGGTGCCAAGACCGTTTGTCCCAACAACGATGTCTACTGCTACCTCTGATTTTCATGCCGAGCTGAAGAGCATCACCGATACTCTTGCGGATCTCAAGATAAACGTGATGCAGTTACGAGAATGGAGAAACAAAGGTGGAGGAGGAGGTCAAAGAGGTTACGACAACAATCCCAACCGAGAAAATCAAAATAACTTTGGAGGCAACCAAGGTAACTTTGGAGGAATCACTTGTTGGACGTGTGGAGGTTCTCATTTCTAGCGAAATTGTCTTAACAACGGAGCAAGAGGTCCCGAAGCTATCAGAATGAATGTGGGTGGAGGAAATCCATCACAAGGACGAGACAAGGGGGTGGCTACTATCGATGTCGTGCGAGATCCCATCTACGAGAAAGGAGAGAGTTCAAACTCTTCTCATGCACCGGTGGAGCTTTTAGCTCAAGAAAGGAAAAGAACTCGATTTTCTGATGAACCGGTTTTCATGGAGGAGTCAGCAAGTAGAAATACTCGTTCGAGTAATGTTTCGAGTACACCAAGGGAGCCAAGAAAAAAGCTGGGGATGGCGGATTTCACCATTTCATCTTCCCAAGCGGGATATGATGTGGTTGAAGATGTGGGTGCTCAGAAAGTCAACATCACTGTTGGACAACTGATCGCACTTAATCCCAGCTTACGAAGGGAACTCAGAGGAGGACTGAGTTCTAAGAGAAGCAAGAAGAAGAAAACCAAGAGCAAGACATCAAAGTCTGTGGGAGTTGGTGTGGTGGATGTGCATGCTTCAGAGGTATGTTCTAGGGCTTCAAAGATTGAAGTCCGGTTGAATGGTCATTACGTCTCTGACATATTGGTGGATGGAGGGTCGGTTGTAAACGTCATATCGGAGAGGTTGATGAAGAAGTTGGGGATGGAACCAACTCGTCCGGCTAGCATTGTCGTGGTGATGGCTAACAAGCAACGGATAAGACCTCTTGGTGTGTTAGAGAAGGTGGTTGTGTCTGTGATGGGAGTTCAAACATTGATGTCCTTTCAAGTGTTAAAGGACTCTAGTTATGATTTGCTCATAGGTAGGCCTTGGTTGAGAGCTGTGCGCACCACTGATAGGTGGCACAAGGGATACTTACGGATTGGGCCTAGAGATCATAGAGTGATAGTTCCTCTCTCGGGTGTTGGAGTTGTGACTTCTGACTCTGATAGACCCACTAGTGACTACTGGGAACCTGATACGGAGGATGATCAGAGTGTCTCAGAAGTAGATACCAGAGATTCTTACGATCAAGAATCCTCGTCTGAGGACGAAGGATTTGATCGAGATGAATCATTACATCAGCTTAGTGCTATTGACTTGTTGCCTCGACCAGCAGTGGAGAAAGATCCTGACAAAAAAGAGTTGAGTGTGACAGAGATTGTGAGAAGACTCTCTACCCTGAAGTTTGGTATCAATGTCACTCAAGAGGAGAAAAGTAGATTCTTAGATATATTTCGAAAATATATCCATGTGTTTGCTTTCAGCTACAATGATTTGAAGGAGGTGACTCTCGAGACTCATCGAATCGAACTGGAGGAGAAAGCAAGACCAGTTCGACAGAAGCAGAGAAGGGTCAATCCTACAACGTAGTTTCTTGGCATGGTTGGATATTATCGTAAGTTTATCTTTTCTTTCTCAAACAAAGCAATAGCTTTGACTATGTACATGAAGAAGGGAGTTGATTTTGACTTGATAGTGCATGATCAGAAGGCAAAGGAAGCATTTGAGGAGCTGAAAAAGGCATTGGTGATAGCTCCTATACTTGCTAAACTTGAGTGGAGTAAAGCATTTATTCTGTATACGGATGCCTCCAATGTAGTTACCGAGTGTACATTAAGTCAGTTAGATGGAGATGGGCATGATCATCCTATAGCTTATGCTAGTAGGCAGATGGTGCCAGCGGAGAAGAATTACTCCGTGACTGAACGAGAAGGATTAGCAGTGATCTTCGGATTGAAGAAATTTCGACACTACTTGCTAGGAGGAAAATTTTCCATAGTCATAGATCACAAGGCTTTAAAGTATATCTTTAATAAGCCTAATGCCGAAGGTCGTATTGCTCGTTGGAAGATCATTCTAACAGAATACGACTACGTGATCGAAGATAGACCAGGGAAAAAGCATGCGAATGTTGATCTTTTGTCGAGGGCTTATGCTGATGAGGGAGAAGAACCGTTTGATGATTCATT
The DNA here is from genome assembly GCA_036924285.1 of Asterella californica. Classification (NCBI taxonomy): domain Eukaryota; kingdom Viridiplantae; phylum Streptophyta; class Marchantiopsida; order Marchantiales; family Aytoniaceae; genus Asterella; species Asterella californica. Next base: position 19,122,619 of record JAYKYS010000006.1, on the reverse strand, counting down.
TCTAGACGAGCATCTGATGACCATCACAAGCATTGAGGAGATACCGGACGAGTACAAGGAAATCTGGAGTTTTCTTGCAGATGGCTCTTTTCCAGAAGGTATGCATACCCGAGAACGTAACGCGTTGATCAAGAGATGCAAACCTTACACCATGGTGGAGGGAATTCTATTTCATCAAGGAGCAGATGACTTACTAAGGAGAGCAGTTGATCAGAAGGAGGCGTTCAAGCTGATGCACGAGTTTCACGATGGCACTGTTTGCGGAGGTCACTTTGCTGGTAAGATAACAGCTTTCAAGATTTTGGATGCGGGTTATCATTGGAGAGAGATTTTCAAGGAGTGTTTAGACTATTGCAAAACTTGCGACGTATGTCAAGCATTTGCTCTGAAGTCTACTAGAACACCTCCGTTAAGATCAATTCCAATATTAAGACCATTTGAGAAGTGGGGTATTGACTTTGTAGGTCCTCTTAATAAGACACCTCGAGGCAATAGATACATTGTAGTCACCACTGACTATTGTACCAAGTGGGTAGAGGCTAGACCTTTGAGAGAGACCAATGAAACAGAAGTCGGTAGATTCTTATGGGAGAGGATCATCACAAGATTTGGATGTCCGTTAGAGTTGGTCTCGGATAGAGGAGGAGAGTTTGTAGGGAGCATGACTACTGCTATGCTACAACACTTTTCTATCAAGGCACGAGTAACGACCTCATACAAACCAAATGCCAATGGTCTTGCGGAGAAGACCAATCTTACACTTTGTATGATGCTCGCCAAAGATGCTGGTGTTGAGACTGCGAAACATACTTGGGATAAGAGGCTACATGCCATCTTATGGGAGTACCGAACGACAACAAAGACTTCTACTGGGTACTCTCCATTTCGACTGATTTATGGAGTGGAGTCCAAGTTGTCGATCCAATTCGAATTGGATACTTTTCAAACCATTCAACGAAAGTTGAAGAGGTCGAGGGGAGAAGACGTGGTCAAGTCAAGAAGGGAGCAACTCATGGAGTTGGAAGAGACCCGAGCGGTAGCAATGATCCGGATGGAACGAGCTCAAGCGTATCAAAAGAGGAGTTACGACAAACGTTTGGACAAGAGGGAGGTAAAACCTTTTTAAGTCGGAGAGTGGGTTATGTTGTATGATGCTATCAGATTCAAGAGGGCTAGGAAGAAGTTTCTTCTGAGATATTTTGGTCCTTTTGTTGTAGATAAGGTGTGGAGCAACTTCACATATGACCTTCAGGAGTTGGGAGGAAGGAGATTCGATCGGGTCAACCATGACAAGTTGAAGTTGTTTCATCGACAAAAGTTCTCTCTTCACTCCGAGGACGGAGCGAAAATTTAGTCCGGGGGTAAAATGTAACGACCTATGTTACACATAAGAAGTTTGTCTATTAGTAAGGTGTTTAGTTATAACTAAGTGTTGAGAATGTTTGTTTGCTGCCAAAGTACTTTAAGGAGGTATCAAGTTAGTCATGACTAGCTAAAAGTTAGTTATGGTTAAACTTAGCTGTACTTTTGGCAGAATTCAGATATTTCCTAAAGAGTGAACACTACTATCTTGTCATCTTGTCTAAAAGGTAGAAAGGAGGTGGAAAGTATCCCTTATCTCTTTTTTGACTTGATATGAGTGGTTGGATTAAAGTTGTGGACTTTGTGGGCATTAAAAACAAGAAGAGATTCCACATGTTTCCTTTTTAGTGGGTCCTAGTGTAGAGGGGGGGTGGAAATTCGAGATTCTTTGAGAATATTCCAGAATCCTTCTAGAAGTTGTTGACTTTGAAGGAATAAGCCCATGTGAAAAGTTAAGAAGCCCATGTGATTAATGCTTTTATCTTAAGTAATATCTTAGTAAAACCCGGTAAAAGTAGTTACGGCTGAGTTACCGGAGGATACCAAAGTAAAAACCTAGAATGTATAAATAGAGGAGTAGAGTAGAGCTCCTCATCCTTGTTTTCACATCGTCGTAATGACAACTTGAGTAATATAGAGAGTGTGGGATATTTTTAGCATGTGAGAACTTGAGAGACGTCATTAGAATGGAGTATTTTAGTTGATGAGTTTATGGAGATTTTTAGTTGATAAGTTTGTGGGTGTATGAATGAGTGAACTTAACATTTTTCCCTTCAAGTTCATGGTGTACTTCCATCAAAGCCATCAGAGGTGACCCTTGAGTGAGAGACAGGTCCGACATTTGCAGATTCATCGATGACGATCGTGGTGGTTGAGAGATCGGGGGGTAGTTGATCGATGGGATTGTGAAGGGTTTACAGGTCAACCTTATATCACTAGCGTGCGCATGGAGATCAAAGTGATGGACGATGGATCGCATTATGCTAGGATCCGTAGTCCAGACGATAAAGTTCTGTTCAATTTCTGACTGTCGAGACAAATCACGAGCGAAATAGATAGACCTTGAGAGATTCTACTATTTGCAGAAGTAACGGTTTTCAGAACTCACTCTTGTAGGACAAGATGACAAGAATGAAGGATCTAGGACTACCATGATCTCGCTTGAGCAGCATAAGGGATCACAAAGGGCTAATGAAGAGATTGCTCAAGATTTTGAGAGTGTATATGGGATACCAAGTTGGAGATCTGTTTGTTGAGTTTGAGTCTATATGATTGGAGTGAGTTTACACGAGTAGAAGATTTGAGTGTAAAGAGTAGGAGGCAGATGGAGAGGCTTGTAGCTGATCTGCGTTGTACATGAGCTCTGAAGGAAGATGAAATGATTTCTAGTGTGTACGAGTAATTTGTTGATGTATAGTCTTTTGTTCGTTGGTTAGATGATGTAGATAGGATGATAGAACAGATGGGAGGTAGTGTGGTGATCCTTGTTCATTCTCGTGAAGTCTATTAGGAGATTGTCTCGTACTTGCGGTATCGTCCTCATCTGAGACTAGAGAACGGATGGAAAGATGCAGTTTGCTGGTGTGGCTCTCGTCAAGAAGCAGAAGTACACACCAAAAGTTGTAGCCAAGAAGGTGAAGCCAATGACGATCCAATTACTTGTTGATTGACAATAGTAGATAGAGTCAGCCGCACTGAGCATGTACTTAGAAATCCTGCACAAATAGAGGATCAGTTTACTCAAGAGACACTCGAACAACTCCAGATAGGAGAGGGTGGTTTCTTGATTGAAGTAGAGAAGAAGGCTTTTGAACATATGATTATTAGCCATAGTAGAATGGAGCAAAATCCATCCAGTGAGCAAAATCCGGATAAATATTAGCTCTGATCGCATCAGGACTAGCTTTTGCAACTGAATCATACACCGAAATTAAGGACATTCGTGACCATGTTCACTTTGTGATAGTAGTAAAACTATATAAAATATATTTTAGAATAATCTAAATTGAAAATTACTTCTTTTGCTAAATGTTAATTGTTAAGCGAAGAGACCCATCAGAGAAATGCAAACACAACCCATAGAAGTAACATATGTACGCATTTCAGAAGGTACAAATTTCTTACCCAATGTATATTAGTTTATATGTACTTCGATTTATTAACTAAACCTTCCAGGAGGAACGAATAGGTAACAATTAAAACATACATATACCTTCTCCATCTAGAGCAGATGTCATTAATATGTGACGCTCCCCAAAGTTGTGAGAATATACTTGTACAAATTCATGCTTGAGAACAGAGTTGGTCACTTAGGAAAAGTGCCCATTCGTCTTTCAGCCCTTCTGATTCATTCTGCTGGGTGACTGAGAATTCTGGAGCGTTACTGTGGAGCTTTTCACTTGTACGATCACCTATTTCGAGAGTTATCTGTTTTAATTTACAACGCTTTCCCGACTAGAGTAGAGTAAGCAAAAGGTTTACAGATTTTCCACCGTACAGAGGAATTCTCACTTGTAGGCATCAAACCGGTCGAAACTGGATCCCCTACCGCTTAACATTGCATCGTCTCAAAACTCACGGGAAGAGGGAAAAGTAAATTACCTCACTCTCATGATGCTCTAGTTCAACTCTGGATGTACCGAGGATGTAGAAGTAAAAACCTCGTTACTGTGCTGTGAAATATAGAACGTCGAGGATTAATTCTTCCGCAAGTTGTAGGGCGTACATAAATGTACATATTTGGGCCAGCCCTAGCGTAGAATTTTTTTGTTTTTTCCCGTGCTGCTGCACAGTGAAGTGATAACCACGCTTATGATAGGGGTTAGCTTAATTAAGTGGAATGTTCACTCGTGATGACGGTGATGGTACCCTGCGCGCAGTACATCTGGATCTAGCTTCACTTTCTTGCTTCTTGACTGGGTATTCTGTTCGTGCCTCCTATCATGTCTATGAATTGTTTGGATAGGCGAGGCTACCATAGGGATTCTGTGAGCTTCTTCAGGCAGCAGTATTCCAGGGCGCTTTTGGTTCGCTTGTCAGAGCTCAATCAGTTGATACAAAGAGTTTGGAAAATTCCAGTCCAGATCACGCGTCATTGGGGCTCATGCAGTTGTGTTCTCCCATGAATGAGTTCAGGGATTTGCCAGATTATCCTAAAAGGTATGCCAAGGCTGTAGAGGTTTGACCTGCGTGGTACAGTTTCCGAGTGATATGAGCAGTAGCCTGAAGTCACCGACTGCGAGCTGACCGAGGAGTGGACGGAGTGACAGTGATACAGTACCACGAAATCTTACAACTTGAGATTAGCTTGGGGTAGATCTAGAAGTGGTGAGATTAGATTACCTCCACTTCACCGTCACAACCAACTTGGAGGACCCCAGATCTCGCATTGTATTCAGCTGAACATCGCGTGTCCGCCGGCATCCTTACATTCGTAGCTTGAGTGTCGAGCTACCGCTACGAACGAGCAGGCAGAAGGATATTAAAAGCACGTGCCGAGTAAAACAGCTGTCTTGTCTGATATGGCTCGCAATTATGAAGGGATTCACACTGGAGTCTGGAAGGTGGGTCCAGCAATTACAGTGGTGTTGGTTGTCTGGAGTCTAGACGCAGTACAATGCTGTAATGCTGGGAACTCGGAGCTGTAGTGGATGAGATGCCATGATATTCGTAAATCCAACTCAGAACTGCGTTTTCCTTGAGTTCACTTTTTGACTTTCTCGAACTTTATGATTAGTGCTTTTGTAGCCCACTAGGCAGAGAAGCATGGACCCACCCATGAGCTACAACAACGTAGTTTACAGTTTACAGTGTGAGGAATCCCGTGCTCCCTCAAACTGGAGGTACGTCGAATGATTAGTACTGCTTCCCTCACTGGACTGGATTGAGGTCGAGGGTTTAAGCCCGACGGACATCTTCTTCGGAGTGAGGCGACTCCGGCCTGGGCCTTAGCAGCCGTTCGACCTTCCAGACACGGCACGGAATAATGAGCAAAATACTCAAGAAAGGACAAACAAATTCTGATGAACGTGTTTCGTATGGAATTCCAGCTCAATTGTCTCTCATTTCGTTGACGGAGATATATATACTGCGATGTGGTTTATTTAGCCAACGGTCTACGGTATCTGATCCTGTTACACCTGGCTTACCTTTGGAAGTTGGAGATGAACAGTTCGAGATTTCTGGGACTCATGGCGAATAAGATTTCATACAGAACCGGCGCACAACCCGCGAAGGAGGCGGCATGATAGTTGCCACATGAAATAAGACTAAACTTTGGAATGCGTTTGAGGTACCAGTAAACTTGTTTAGGACTCTGCAGAGGTGAGAGGGGCGATCGTGTGCCAGGAGTTTTTAGGTGTGTGCAAGTGAAGCCTGTTCTTCTCGTCATCGTCGGACGAGGTGGGGGGTGAGGTCGTAGAGTCACACGAGTGCTGGTCATGCGAGTAGGAAGAATTTTCGTCATTAGCGTGTACATCTCGTAGTTCTCTTCACCTTTCTCTCTTCCTCACCTCTCCTTCCCTTTCTTCTCTCGATCATTCTGCACAGAAGCAGCTGTAGCTAGCAAGATGCAGCCCGTAGAGGACATCTGGACCTGCAACCGATGTGGATGGACCTACCCAAACCACCATCCCAGCGCAAAGCACCGTAGAAACCACAAGAAGGTTTGTGGGAAGGTAGTGGGACACATTGTTGACGATCACCACCGTCATGCTAACGGAGGTTCTTCTGATGAAGCGTCGTCTGGTGACGAGGCAGCTCACCACCATGGTAGGAAGGAACATACTCTGCCTCAGCAATGTCTTCTATTATCTTTATGCAGGGCCATCCATTCTTGGAAGACTGTAATGCTAAACTCAGTGTTTATTTGGAACTTTGGATCATCAGATGGTTTTGTGTATTCAAGTCCAGTTGTGAACCTGGTTGCATACGGTGCATTGCAACAGCTGAAAGTTCACTGAATCACTGATGTCGAATCGGATACTGGTGCACCTGTTTATGGTTATGCTTCGTATAGGCTTGAAACTGACAACCTTGATGTCCTTGGAGTTGCAGAGGTTTTGCGTTCGACGCCACCTGCTACACCTGCCCAGGCAGTGGAGAGTCAACCAAGGTCCTTCGATCTTTCTGCGGCCCTGCAAAAGTCTGAAACTGCAACCCCCCCAGCTGCTACCGAGGCCGTAAATGGAGATTCTGCTTCGTCCCTTGACGTTCAGAAGGCCAGCGGGATGGAAGCCCCGAAGGCAGAGCATGTAACTGAAGCTTCTAAGGCTGAGGTTACTCAGAAGCCAGTTCTGGGTAGTGCTGTGCCTCATGCTGAGGATGATCTTTGGATTTGCCGTGCATGCGGGTGGACTTATCCAAATGCCCACCCCAGCGCGAAACACAGAAGAAATCATAAGAAGCATTGTTCAGGCAAGGCTGGCCCGGTGGAACATGCTCCCGGTGGATCCTCGGACGATGATTCGGACGGGGAACATCATCATGTTCGGAAAGGTAAACTGAGCATGTAACTGAAGCCGCTGTTCTGAGAGATGATTGACTTACTGCACTTTGCTTTGGCTAGCTTCGGACATACCGCACGTATTACTTGCTGCTTTTGTGTAACCTGTCTGTGATTTCGACTAGAGTCTACGTCGTGGAGGGTTTTGAGGCTTAGTGTCAACTACTCGTGTGGGTCCGAGTAGTATGGTCAATGGTTAGGGGTGTCATGTACGAATGTCTGCCGATGTCCACTGAGAGTGAAAGGAAATTACTCAGATGCACTAGGAGATGATGTTTGAAGGATAGTCTCTGCGAAGCACGAACCATCCGTACGTTCATTGTTGGAAGTCGGCGAGGTTACTATGGGTGAAGTATGTATCGTTTTGACTGAGCGCTGACAGTGTAGCATTTCAACTACAGGGAGTCCGGTGAAGGCCAATGTTGCTGCACCCGCGGCGCAGCCTGAAGCAGAGAAGGTCAAGCCTGCACCCACTCCCATGTTATCGTCTACCAGGGAATTGAATCTAGACTCCGTAGTTCAGAAGGAAACGGTTCCGGAAGCAGCAGCTGCGGATCCTTCAACGAAGGTGGAAGCAGCTCCCGCTGTACCACCCACAACACCTGCCCCTGCCCCTGCAGATGTGGTTGCACCCACTACCCCTTCTCCTCCGGCAGCTCCGGTCGTTGCGCCTCGAGGTATGTGGTGCCAGATGATTTTCGTTTGCTCGTAAATTCCCTGAAACTTCACACGCAGAGAATGTTTTCACCTCAGGCTGTGCGGATCTGCGTGTTTCGCTCGTACGTCGGTTAGATCTCTGTAATGAAGTCAGATTGGAGGGGAGTAAGGAAGTTCGCGGAGTGTCGCGGGCAAAGTTGCGTTGGAGGGGATCGGTGAAGTCACCTGTCGGGAGATCCGTCCTCGTTAGATCACCGCCGAATTTGTCAGTTGCAACAGGAATTGCCCGGCTCTACCGACAAGCACTAGCTTCCAGTAGTCCTTCAGTCGTTAGGTGTTCGTGTTTGGCTTACTAGGATCTTGTCTTCATGAGTACGCGCTCTGGACTCATGGAAGCTGTATAAGTGGCCGTCGGTGCTGGAGGGATGGTGGTAATTGCCCTTAACTGGAATGCTGAAGAGAATATGGGAAGCGGAACAGGAGTGGTTGCTGGCGCCTCACCTGGAAGATGTTGATGGTTCTGTTCGAAAGACGGTGGAAGGGAAAAGGTGCCAGTCGTGTCGGTGTTGAAACCGTCGGTAGCAGAGTCTCGGAACGGGGAACTGTCACATGACTTGAAATTTCTTGTCACAGCGGGTTTTGTAGGGTTTTCACCAACAGACTCGTCTTGATCTGTCTCAACTACTAACATACATGTCTACATTATACCGAGCTTTCAGTTGCTCCCGCTCTGTGATTCTGGGAGAGTAGAGAGGAAAACACCTCTTGCAAAAGCTTAAGTTCGTGGTTTCGACTCTTGAACTGATCCCACGCCGATTGAATCCTCGGGTGTATTTCCAAATTGGCCTAAAATGGAATCTGGTTTTGTTGCGGCAGGCAGCGCTGTCCCTCATCCTGAGGACGACCTTTGGATCTGCAAGGAGTGTGGATGGACATACCCAAACCACCACCCAAGTGCGAAGCACAGGAGGAATCACAAAAAGCACTGTCAAGGGAAGGTCGCAGCAGCTGCTCCCGCTGTCGGAGGTTCTTCGGACGATGAATCTGACGAGGAACACCATCATCACTCTAGAGTTCACGGCACCAAGTCCGAAATAGTAGTGGATGCTAAAAACGAAGCTCTACAAACGAACTCAGTCTCCCGCGAGTTTGACTTGGAGTCGCTTAAACAAGCGGCGACTTCCGAGGCTCAGGATGAGAAGAAGCCCCAGAATGGTGTGACGCTCCTACAAGGCGTTCAGTCGCCAGAAGTCCAAGCCCCAGCTGAACTTGAACCGGAGAAGGCAGCTCTGCTGGAAGGAACCGAGAAGGAGATGCCGCCTGTTGCAGTCCAGAAGCAGGAAACGGCGGCTGAGCAGGATGAAGGTTCAGATGGGAAAGCTCCAGCTGCTCCCAAAGGTATGTATGTTCGTGTCGATCCTTTCACCTGTTCCATGTCACAACTTTCAGGGAATTTTCACAGACAAGACCAGACTGAGTACGCTTCGGGTAAGTTCTAGGATGTACGCGCTCTACCGTTTGTGCTCTCTAGTAGCTTCATTGGTGATTTCGTCATCATGGGGAACTCCTAGTAGTTAACTAAGCAGCTCCCGTCGAGGAGCTGTTATACTGATCGCGGAAAATTCACAAATGATAACACCCTGGTTGCGAAAGAAAGGTTGAATCTCCTGCATCCAGGAGAACCTGCATATAGCTCCCCCATCTTTGCGTTTGACTGTAAAATTATAAGCTCAGGTAAGCTCTTTTAAACGAATTTAGAGTTTCCTTGGAGAGTGAAAAGTTACAACACTTGTGTCTCACCGAAACCTGGCATTATCGCAGTTGGCAGCGCCGTTCCTCATCCTGATGATGATATTTGGATCTGCAAACTGTGTGGATGGACCTATCCAAACCACCATCCAAGTGCTAAGCACAGGAGGAATCATAAGAAGCACTGTTCAGGAAAGGTCGCAGCAGCTGCTCCCCATCCTGGAGGTTCGTCTGATGACGACTCTGATGATGAACATCATCATCATACCCGCGCACGAGCTGCTAGACCGGCAGTAGTGGAGGTCACAAGTGAAGCGCCACCGAGTGTAACAGTTTCGCGCGATTTCAGTCCAGATTTATTGTCGAAGTCTCCGTCTGTCCCAGAGGTGAAGCAGCCTGAGGATGATAAGCCGGAAGTTGTCGAGGTCGTGGATGTTCAGGCCCCTGCTCAAGAGGAAATTCCGGCTGCTCCAGCCGTGGTGTCGAATGGGGTTGCGGAGGAGGAGATTTTTGTTGATGCAGCTCCAGCTGTCGAGTCTAAGGAAACTTCGGAGTCTATCCATACCGCAACTCCTTCGGTTGTAGCACCGAAGGAAAATGCTAAGCAGGAACTACTTCATGCATCTTCACCTGTTGTTGAACCATTGGATAATACCGGTGAGAAAAAGTCTGTTGGCACATCTTCCGCTGCTGCAAAAGGTGAGTGGAGAGGAAAGGCCTGCAAGTGTTCGTCTACAGCATGAGTTCTCTATTCAGGGAGGTTTCGCAAATTGTAACTTGCTCAAGTATTGACTTTTGTGCAAACGTCGTATTGCTCCAGTTTTGTGTTCGGACTTACATTCATACGTGCGGGTATAATTACAGTTCTGCTAAAAAGTTACCTTTACTGTAAAGCACCGAACTTGTTATGTCACGTGTACGATAATTCCTCGAACAACCACCACGTTTCCCACTCCCCACTCCCTCCCTGCCCCCCCCGAACCCACAGGCCCCTAAGTCGAGCTTGCTGCATTCGGGTTTTGATCTGTGTCTTTTAACTTGCAGCTGGCAGCGCTGTTCCTGATCCTGATCACGATATCTGGATTTGTAAAGAGTGTGGATGGACGTACCCAAACCAACATCCAAGTGCGAAGCACAGGAGGAATCATAAGAAGCACTGTTCAGGAAAGGTCGCAGCAGCTGCTCCCGCTTCTGGAGGTTCTTCCGATGACCACTCTGATGACGAACATCATGACCACACTCCAGGACCAGCTCATAAACCCGAAGTAATGAATGTGACGAACGATGTGGCTCCAAGTCTATCGGTTTCACGGGAGTTCAGTGTAGGATTGCTGGCGACAGAAGCACAGGCGGCAGAAGTCAAGGTTGATCCGCCTGAGAGTTCCTCTGTGCTTCCACCAGGGGTCGAAGCGCAAGCCCCTGCTGAGGCTGCAACTCCAGCTATAGCTTCTAACGAGACTACTATGGAGGAAAAACCCGTAGAAACAGTTGCTCCCAAGGTGGACAATGTTGCTGTAGCTCAAGAGATTCTCAAAGAGGAAACTCCTGTTGCAATTACTCCTGCTATAGAACCTAAGGAGGTCAGCAAGAAGGTTACAAAACCCTCAGCTTCGTCAGCATGTAAGTTGGTGACACAAATAATGCTAGCGCTGTTTCTTTCAGTTGTGGAGAGGATTTTGCGTTAGCTCAAGTGAGTGGTTTGCTGGTATGACCGACAAGACTTTAGTACTTGTCAGATACGCAGTTGCATATAGTGAGGTTTAGTGTATTGTGGATGTAGTGAGTGGATCTTTAGACTGGAGACTTTGGATTTTCCAAAGGAGTTTTACATACTCAACCAGACAGTAGATTGTCCTGCGGAAAGATGCAGGAAGATCCTGATGTATAATTCAATAACGAGACCGCTCCTCGTCGTTGACGTTCCCCCTCCTCCTCCTCCTTTCATCTCTGGATGGATTCCCGCTTCTCTTATTTGCGCTGCAGCATTCGCATGCAATACCGATACATCGAGGGATTGTACTGTTCTGGAATGCGATTAGGACGTGAAGGACCAGTATTCTCCCTTCCACTCATCGATCTGTGCTCTAATATTCTTGTCTGATACTATCTTCTCAATGTCCTCTATGATCTTTGTATCGGCATCTCTCAGTGTAAAGGGAATTAATCTATCCGATTCGTACTTTGGCATCAAGTGATTCATTATCACTCTATACTAGTGATTAGTGTTCATGGTAGATTTTCTTCTCCCCGGATATCGTTCAATGCATGTAATAGAATGGGGCAGCGTTCTCTACGATTCTGCGTTTCTGGGTTCTAACGGCCTGCTTGAGTCTGTCCATGTTTCGTTGATCTGTTATCCTTCTCTCGGAACAAGCGTTGTTGACTAAGCTTTATTCTGGAGGCATAACTTTTACTGTCCAGCTACTGAGGTCCTTAACTGACCTGTCTGGTTTACCTTGCGCAGCTTTGGGCAGCGCGGCTCCACATTCCGCAGGAGACGTGTGGAAATGTGGGCACTGCGATTGGACATATCCAAACGCTCATCCAAGTGCGAAGCACAGAAGGAATCACAAGAAGCAGTGTGCTGGAGAGGCTGCAGTCAAAGGAGGTTCTTCCGACGACGATTCTGACCATGAAGCCCACCCTAGTGCTCCAGCTAAAGAGCATACGCCCGTTTTAGCGAGTGCTCCCACTGGAGCAGTGACTTCTCTGTCCCGAGAATTTACATTACCAGCAGCAGAGGTGAAGGAAGAGGCAGCACCTCCTGCCCCGAAGCTGGTGGAAGAACCGGAGGTAGCAGTACCTCCTGCCCCCCCTGCACAAGCGCAGGAGAATGAAGTGGCTGCGGTGTACAAGTCTGCACCTGCCGTTCTCCAAACTCCTGCTCCAAAAGGTGCATCATTCTGGGCGGAGCATTCCTGTTCGATTTTTTTTGGATAGTTCCACGTATGTTCTTTCCTCACTCGTACTTAGATTCATTACACTGAATGTATGTACGTCATTGAAAATCGTAATGTATCTTGTAAGTCTACACTGAAATCTTGGAAGTCTTGTGAAGTTTCTATCAGTGAATCGTTGATGCAGAAACTTTGCTCATTTCACAAGTCGATACATTGAGATTAGGATCTTGGTAGAACCAGGACTTTCTGCTCTTAATCTTCTACTGATGTTATCGCTTTGATGTTCTGTGCAGCAGCTGGTAGTGCTGCACCTCATCCAGAAGATCCAAATGATATCTGGATCTGCAAGGAATGCGGATGGACGTACCCTAACGCTCACCCGAGTGCGAAGCACAGGAGAAACCATAAGAAGCATTGCCAAGGGAAATCTGCAGCTGTAGGTCATGCACCTGGAGGCTCCTCTGAAGACGATTCTGAAGATGGAAGCTCACCCAGAGGTGAGAGCCGTCAAAGCAATCTCTCATCGGATTGTGAGTTCCTTTGCGTATGTGTGTTCTGATCTTCGCAGCAGGTCAACTGCTCAAACTCACAAGGAGTTATTTCTGTTACGTGATTATCAAGATGTCCACAGGGGAGTAAACAAGACCACCTGCTCTGGTAGAATTCAACCTTCAGGCCGCTGAGTTGTCCTCTCTCGTGTCGAGCAGGTCAGACATCTGCTGCAGCAAGCGAAACTGCACCTGCTGCGGCGCCCATAGTGAAAGAGAGGGGCGTGCTGAACCTCAGTGTTCAACCAGCAAACAACACGGCTGCCGAAGTTGAGGCGCCCAAGACCAAAGCAAGGACACCATTATCTCAACTCGTGTCTGAGGAGCAAATTCGCGAACAGGAAGCCAAGAGCAAGGAGGAGCTCAAGTCTAGCGCTGCAGCAGCCGGTCAGAAGGCAGCTCATGATCCTCAGGCCGTCTGGGTCTGCAAGGAATGTGGGTGGACATACCCAAATCGTCACCCCAGCGCCAAGCACAGGAGGAACCACAAAAAGGTGTGCAAGAAGACCAACTCGGCGGCGACTCGCGGAGGTTCTTCGAGCGATGCTTCTTCCGACGAGGAACATATTGGTCACTTCGGAAAGAAGAAATGCTTTCCATGCTTGTCGTGAGTGGTGACCCCTTCTCATCGTCGAGAAGAATTTGCTGTTCCGGCTTCCACAGCGCCACGATAGGTCTTCAGACATTTAAGAGAACTAGCTGTCAATTAGAACAGGGGTCCGTTAAATGTACCTCAAGCGATAGGATAGAATCGTATCCGTGAAAAGATCACGTAGATAAATGACCTGGAATTCATCTTGCCCAATCCGCTCACACCCAGAATCTGTAGCCACACCAATTTTGACTGAACGGTGTAGCGTCACGGTACGGCTCGTGTGTGAGCTCTTGAGCTTATTGTGTTCTGGCCATTTTTTTCTATAATTGAACAAACACAAAGTTTCAAAACGTCCAAACATGTTTACACAAACTGTCCCCATGAAATGCAATCACGTCAAACTCAGAGACGTGATTGCATTTCAAACATGTCGCCATGAGAAGTCCAATTCGTCGGGTTGAATTGTGAAACCGCGATCAATCAAAGCAAATTTATTGAACGCCTGTTCACTCCAACTGGAAAAGTTCGTTTACTGCAACAGAGAGAAGAAATTACAGTCTCTGTTTCTCTGCCGAGTGTGAGCCGTTCGGACGGAACAGACAACCCCTTCATATCTCTCATGCAGGCGTTGGTAAGGAGAAAAAGCATTCGAGCAAGGCCTTCGATACACAGGTTAGAAAGATAGTAGCACTTCAGGTCCCAAACAATTATGATAGCTCTGCAGTACATGATACAGAACATAAGGCATCGAATACACGGAGACTCACTTCGTGTGTATGGTATGAACTTCTGGGGACGAAGGCAGACGAGAAAGCTACACAAGCAGAGACGAGAGACTGCACCTACATAAAGAGATCCCGCGCCCACAAAAGCGTTCCCATGGCAGTGAACGCTCTTGAGAGTTGCAGTACTGTGGATAGAAGATCTGGCGCTACAAGAGAAATCACAACAACGTAAAAAGACTACAGCCCTGAACGTGACGTACACTTTACTCCTCACCTAAAAGGGAATCCTGTCAACAACAAGATACATAAACCTCTGCCAACCGCTTTCAATTCTACCGAGAGCATCCGAGCAATGCATACGCACACACCACCTACTCGATCAGGCAGGCCTTTGGTGGTGGCAAAAGCTGCACCATCCTCGACCGATCTTCTCTCTCGCTGCAAAGACGTACCTTTCCTGACTTCCTGACTGCATCTACAGAAAAGATGGCGTCCTCTTATAAGAATTCAGAGGCCCAAAGGATCCAACAATACATAAATGAAGAATGGTGGTGAGTATTAAAAGTGGGTAGCCTTTTCCTTTTTGGCCCCAACCTTCGGCTACCAACTCCCGTCTCAGTCTACAACAGCCTGCTGATCAGATCTAGGCTCGTGGCCGCCGGTCGAAGAACCAACCACAGCAGCAGTTATAAGAATCGGGTGGCAAAGTAGAGACGAAGATATCTTCACTGTGCCCCCAAAGGGCGATGGATAAATGCACAGAGTCGCTGCTGCTTTTGACGAGGAATTTCTCATTGGCGGTGCGCAAAAGGGTCACTCGTCCGGTGAGCAGCCACCGCCGTCATCACTTGACGATGGTCATGTGGGGGCACGATGGACCCCAACGTGGACTATATTTAGTGTTTGCGAGCACAGATATCGGAATTGCAGATGACCATGAGCGCTGTAAAGAGAGCGGACTGGACGAGACGGCAGTCCCGATCGCCATGCGGACGAGGCTGGATGGGGAGGCTGCAGCGGCACCGAAGTACGCGTCCTGCGAGCACGGCTTCAGCTTATCGTATACGAGCTTAGTTTGTCGCTCGTGAGCTAACTCTAGCAGTCGGAGGAGGAGAATGGGAAGGATGGATTGCTTTGGATCCTTCCTCGAGTAGTGTGCTTGGAGGATGGTCGTTCGTGCAGCATTTGGATGCTGCATGGGCAAATGCTGCACGGGATCACAAGTTTGCAATATGGATATATAAGAGTCGTATAATGATCGATTCCGATCTACAGACAAGTAATCCGGTTGTAATTGCACGTGCTTCGTGTAGAACATCACCGTCATAGATACTTCTGGGTTGCAGCCGAAGCACTTTATGACGGTGACGTTCTGCCCGAAGTGATACGACAGCAACGTCTCTTGTAGTAAGTGAGCTGATCATGAAGCATTCATGGATCCGTTGATTAATCATTCAGTGGAGATGTGGTCGCTTGTGGTTCGCTAGACTGTGCGGAATGAGTGGCATGACACCCAGAGCTTCGATATTTCACTGAAGGAGGCAGTAGCTACGAACTGGCAGACTTGAAGGTTATCAGCAGCAACGCATAGTTGAAAAGGTGCAAAAGTACGTTCAGTGATCGGTTCCACTGCCCGTTGATCATCAATCAGCAAGCAAGCCATGATTCCAACCATTCTGGCAGATTTACTGGGCAAGCGATCAGGTAATAATTCGTTGCTACTGACAAGCTGCCATCTCCATGACACTCACTCCACTGGTAAGTATGCACTCAGAACTACACATTTCACTCTAACGGACTTTAGTTTCTTACATGATAGATGCATCGAGCTGTCTTGAAGTGTGTAGAAGCCCTTTGAACTGGTGCCAAGGGTGACTAGAGCTGTGGGGAGGTGGTTTTTTCCCAGGAGGGGGTGAGAAATCCCCTTTCGAAGGTTCGTATCTTCGAACCCAGACGAAGGTGATTGCTAGTCAATTTTGGGAAGTCTCGCTTGCACCAACAGTGTCTTACATCCATTCCATTCCATGAAGAACAACAACTTTATATTGCTCTTTCAGTTCCTGGGAGTGATGTAAATCACGGGTACTTGGCAGTGCTGAGATAAGAAGAAACCCGCAGTATGGAATGAAGTAGACCTCATCGGTCGGTCTCGAGTCTTTTTATTAATCTCAGCATGCCCTCTTTATCGGATCTGCTTTATCCCATTACAATACCTGTACTGGCCAGAGAGGCATCCACTCTGGCGATACCTGCTCTGGCCATACCCTGTATCCATACTTTCTCTTCAGATTCCTGTCGAGCAGTCATATTGCCATGCCCTTTCTTGGCCATCACCGCATAGAAGAATAGAACTGCTATGGAACTAGATCTACAGCACCCGCGTCGTGGAGATTACTCCCTCGTGTTCGGAGACCAAGCGTGGCGTTGCTGTGTCATCCATCCACAGAGAGGGATACATTCCGTATCCCTCTGGGGACGTGATGACTCTTGCAGACGTGTGACATGGATCGTGTTCTCCTCCCTTCCAACAGAAAGTTACTTCTCAGGGGCAGCTGAGAGAGTTGCAAGTAGAGAGGAGCTCGTATGTGAAGCTTAAGAGTAAAGTCAACCCATGCTTTACGTTCTTCTCCATCATCTGAGAGTCATCAGCAGGAGCTTCATCGTGTTACTTCATTAGGTCACGCTTTTAATTCTCTTTGTGTGACCCTGATCCGAACCAAGCAGTTGAGAGAACTGAGAGAAGATAATACACCGACGGATAAAATAAGACACTACAATTACTTCCTGAGTTGAGAGACAACCGAAAGACGGGGACTTGTTTAGAACCTTGTTTGATACAGTAGTAACTCTGGATCCCAGTGCGCTGTGCTCTGCGATATCTCTCTGCTTCCGAGGAGTGAAGCATGTGACAGTGTACTTTGAGTCGCATGGAGACCATCCGTAGCCATCCTCACATGCTGTGGGGCCACGAACTCCTTGCTTGATCCCGTTTCTGATGCTGCAGGTCAGCTGGCCTAACTTCCTGAAGTCATTCAGGAAAGCTTTGGCTTGAATCGAACGGGAGTTATGGACAACTACTGTAACTCAACGACTGAACGTTTCCGCTGCATCAATCAGGTAACATTTGCACCTCGTGACGTTAAAATTCGCTTGAAGGCATGGCGCTAATGTACAACTGTGATACCGGCTACTGAACACTAGTACTGGTATTGATGATCGAATCCTTCAAGTACACCTCTGGACCATCTACGCACCTGGAGTCTTCTGAAGTCGACAGGGCTTAACGTATTGGAGGACACGCGCTCTGTATCTCACCTCCGGACTCAGCTCCTCCGAACGGAGGACGCTCTTGATGGAACGGAGATGCCTTCTCTGCTTCATCTGGCTTTGGGGTTTGGTCATCTTCCAGACAAAGGCGATGGTCCCCCACCATACCACCATACCACCAACTCCAAACCACAAATCCAAGCTCCAAGCTCCAAGCTCGATTGTGGGATAGATCTCGCTTGTGCCACAGGACTTCGCCCGTGCTGACACCTCACGGTATACATAATGCAAATCGAGGAGTACTTACGAATCATGTCTGCCTTAGATGACACAGCATTAGTAAGAACGAGGCTGCCTAATACTGCAAAACACCTTCAGGGGAATCGAGAGTACCAGGTTTTCGTGTCTGACCGACACATTAGCTGCACACCGGTGAGGAGAGTACACGGAGATCTGAAGATTGTCGGGAGGGCTCAAGTTAACTTGAGAGGTTCTCCTCTCCTTGGCATTGTTGTAGAAGCGATGATCATTGTAATATGTATGCTCCGGATCGAATCAGTCACTGAACAAAGATCTGAGGTGAGTCTCCACATGATCCGTACTGACCGTACTGCTCGACACGGCGGACACGATTCAGTACAGAACAGGTGGAGAAGACTCACCTCAGATCCGTCAAGCTTGCCTCTCTCTCTCTCTCTCTCTCTCTCTCTCTCTCTCTCTCTCTCTCTTTATGCAGTGAAGCCAAATTCTGCTACCGAACCAACGAAGCATCAAGTACAGTTTCAGCGTCGAGAATACAAAGATTCTGAAGGGAAGAGAACCCCAGTCTCGCCTAACTGTCTTTTCGTCACACAACTCTGGAAATGTTCCGGCTAGTAGGTGCAAAGCTATGAGATATGTGGAAGAATTTGCTATGAAAGCAAGTCTTCCCAGCACTCCGGATCCCGGCCCTCTCTGCCGGTCTGTCTCGGCGAGGAAGCGCAGACTATAATGGAAGAAGACGATGAACTTTACCAGCTCTAACTGCAATGGAAGTTCCCTCTTATACGATTCTCAGTTGCACAAGAGAGGTCAGCGACTTCTTTCTTTCATCATATGCTGGATGAGAAAGTCATATTTTACTGCCACCTTGAAGAAGGCACACTCTTATATACTAGACAAGAAGAAGTTGCTGAACTAATGCATTGGGAATTTAAGTCCTGGAAATATCCATTCATGGGCAACACTGTTTCAGATATAATTTCAATAAGTCAAGGAAGTCCTGAAGAAGGAGGCACCATGCAGATCGAGACTTTGAGTCGGAAAGACTAGTACTACTACACTGTTGTTGTCTGTGGAAAGTACAGGAGCCTCAGCTGTCTCTCTCTGCTACCATTCAGTAGCTGCAGCAGCACATATAACTTTTAGAGCTGTCAGGCCCCATCACTGTCGACGCTAGTATCTTTGTGAAACTTTATCTTGAGAGGGCATGACAAAGCGTGGACTAAACCGCAATTGCTGTACGTACGAACTGAAGACTAGCTGCGTACCACAGTAACGTCTCCTCAAAGGAAACCCTCGCACGTTTTCAACTTGTCGTCGAGACTCCGGTCATCACTACAGTGACTCTATAGTCTACCACCACCTTTCTGTCAACGTCGCAGCTTCGTGTATGTCCAGCAGGCCCGTTGGACTTCTTCTAGAGATGATTACTTATTTGACCTGCAGCGTCACACACGACCTAGAGGACTCGAAACTCTCGTGATATTACTTTTCTCCGCCTCTGCACGAGAGAGAGAGAGAGAGTGAGAGAGATCGCTACCACCGAAGTCCTCCTTTTCTCTCCTTTTCTCTCCTCTCTAACCTTTCCATTGAACGTATATGTCTCGGCCCACTCGAGCTCTACAGATGATTACTTATTTGACCTGTTTCGCAGACGAGCTATCTAGAGGGACTTGGAATTCTTGCGATCTAATTTCTCCGCAGCACGACTTTGCACGACTTTGCTAATACCAAAGTCCTCCGTTTCTACCTCTATTCCTTCCACAGTTACTTTCTCTCTCACTCCCACTCCCTCTCCCTCTGTCACACACGGATGTGGGTGACAGAGGCGGACACGATCGACATCTTACAATCCTCCAGACTTTCTAGCCCTTAGCTTGTTGGCGACAGAGGCGGACACGATCGACATCTTACAATCCTCCAGACTTTCTAGCCCTTAGCTTGTTGGCGTATTCTGACCGTCGATTTCTAGTACTACTGGGGAGACGGGGGATTGAATCCAGCATGCAGTTCATTTTCGATCCGTACATCTGAAACCTGATGTAGGTTACGTGTAGTGTGGAAAGAACTCATGGGAAAGAATTTTGCGAAGGAAGACCCGAACCTCTGCGCAATTCAACTCATCAGGATCCCAGTCGCAAAGCTTGGACGGACTTGGAGCCAACAGCGTAACGGACGTTGATAACAACGTATCATCGCGATTGGCGATGATGACTAGAAAACGAAACGAAACTTTTGATACGAAAACGAAAATTAGAACTCCCTCATAACTAACCGTGCAACACACAAAGCTATGGAACACGCGACGCAATGAATAGCCAACGGATGGAAAAACCCCATCAATCCTTACAAGGGAAAGAAGGATCCGAACGTCAAGCAACCAACACCCATGCTAAGACTCGTTATCAGTATCTCTAAGGTCGCCTATTGCCTCTAAAATATCACAGAGTTAAGTCAAAACTCCTACATACAACAAATGCATATGAAGAAGCATCTCAACGGATGGAAAAACCCCATCAATCCTTACAAGGGAAAGAAGGACCCGAAGGGTCAAGCAACAACCACCCCGAAGGGAAGAACACCGGAGCTAAGCCTCGCTATCAATAGCTCTAAAATCACCTGTCGTATCTATAATATCGAAGACCAGAAAGTCAATATCTCTACATACAACTGGTGCATCTGAAGAAGCATCGCTTACTACGATTGCCCTCATGTGAACGGCGTCTGCTAAAGCACTCTGTAGAGCAATGAAAACTCGTTGCCTAAAAAATGTGATGCAGAAAGAAGGAGAAAGTGGTACTCCCTGACGCCTCTCATGATAAACTCTGGCACAATCTCTCAAAAAGATGTCGAACTCCAAGCCTGTCGATCTGTATATCTCCAAAGCTAAGGGGATGAAGCGATGTCCCACCTGCATACCCTTATACTTGGTCACCTTCGCTGCTGCCGTCACGCCTGCAGCCCATCCTAAAGGATGGGTGATCATTTGTGTCATCACTGAGTCCCGTGTCGGATCCGTGACAACCACATCAACACCGAGACCTGATCCTCTCTCATCATGTACAAGTCAGCTCTCCTGATCCTCTTGTGTGAAAGACATACCAACGTTCTCTCCACGTCATGTGACTTTCCCGTGCTAAGACAAACACGACGTCTCTTATGACATCGTGAGTAGCTATCCGCTCTCCATCATGAGGACATCGAGCTAGATGACGAACCGAGGTGTCGAGCGAGACACCGCACTCGCAGGTGGATAGTGTCGAAGCAATAGGCTGGACCAAACCTTGGTGAAATCTCATCGTTGTAGAGAAGATAGTCGGTGCAAGTCGGAACGCTCTAATGCAAGGTCGAGCTATGAGCCAAGAGTCTGCACCTTTGTCCGAACAAGAGCAGATTTGAGCTCTAGTATCTTGTGAGATGGAAGGATCCACTAAGGGCGCATGGAGAACCTGTTGGAAGTGATGTCCCGTCAGAGAAGACTGTAGTCCGAGAGATCCATTGGTAGCTAATATCGCACACCTACCGCCTTGTTGCGTCAGCGGAAGCTCTTGCTCAGTAGATAATGAAATTTACATCGCTAACCTGCAAACCACAATCACAAGTTAGCGTCTATGCACCACTTATCTTAACTCTGATTGGTCTGGACCGGAGCCGGACCGTCTCCCTAATCATCAAGCTCAGCATTCCCTAAGTCCCGACCTAGACCCGCCTAGGTCGGTCCTAAAACATGAACAAGTCACAAGATGACTTGGGGCGGACTTCCCATAAAGTCCAAGGTCCTAAACGGTACCTCCAGCACACCTAGCGGTCCAACCGCCCGTGATATCGGTCTGGGTCTAGGCTCCCGAACGGAGGTCTAACCCGCCGACTCGTTCCCTAGTCTTGCTCCAGCCCTTACATCGTTCCTAAGTCCAGACATCCAAGTCTGGACCGGATCTTGCCTTGGAACCAGCCCAGCCATCACCTCATGCCCCCAGAGTCCGTCCACCGAACCCTGGGGTCGGGTGACTCGTCCTGGCCTACCCAAGCATCGAGCCCCCCTCATATATACTTCTGGGGATCGGTGGCCCCGCCCTCCACTTTGGTCCTTGGAAATATACCACAATCCGTTCGTGGTTCGGCCATAATTCTCAGTTCGGAGGTCAGTTCGGGGAGTTCTACATATCACTGGAAAGCTCTCGCCGAGACCTTTCTAATGATACCTTACTCGCCTCGAGATCTTAAGTGTAGCTCCGTCCACGACCTAAAACGTCGTTGGAGCTCCAACACTTAAGCTGAAGTCTAGCTGTCCCTAGTACTTGAGCTATAGACTGAGGAATATGTCCCTGAGCTATTACTATTGTTACCTGAAAAAGCTCCGTGAAACCACTAGAGGGGTCGTCTGTCTCAAAACAATCCCGTAGGTGCTCGTAAACCATCCCACCACCAGAGGATAGACGTGGAGCTGTACACAAGACTTGGACAAACAAGGATCTATTGAGACATAATGACTCCTCAGGCTGATAGTCCTGAACCTCAGGTGGTGAGAGATCACTCGCCGAGGATGAAAGAAACATAACGAACGATCGTCTTCTCAGTAGGACATGCCAATGACAAAGGATGTAGTGCTCTAGCAGCTCTACTATACTCTCCAACCTGACCTAACATCTTACAACGTCATATGCGGGCGGAAGATGAGACATCACGTGTAGAGGCTGACTCACTCCTACCTCGTATCGCACGGACTGGTTCCTCCTGTAAGACCGCCCAATCACCTGCACGGAATCTTCAAAGACGAGCCGCCACCTCTTGATGTCCTCTTCTGCCACCTCGAGTATAACGGAGGCACCGACAAAGAAGTAGGAGGAACAGTAACCACGCCGTCTCGTCCTTGGTGTTTCGTGTCAACATGTCGAGAGATAAACAGAATTCCTGCCTCATCTCGTCATGAAGAGCACGAGGTAATCGATGGAACAAACGCGAACAAGAGAAACTCGTCTCGAATAAGCTCAGAATAGTGCTAGAGTGGACTCTCAACCACTCCCACAACTCTGGAGGAACTCCAAGAAGAAGGACTAATGGTGCCATAATGACTGTACATGTAGACCTCCGATCTCGGCTAACCTGGGCATCTCATGTGGTCGTATCATAGCTCTTATGCATCTTTCTCACATGAGATTTTGTCCCTTGCGAGATAAATAATTGATTGCACACCGGACATGGTGTGTCTCGAATCAGTCTCAATCTCATGGGAGAGAGAGTACCCATAGCTAAAGAAGAGACGATATCTGATCAAATGGTACTCGTAATAGAAACATCTTCAAAAAGAAAAGAGAAAATAGAAATAAAAAATAAAATAAAAGAAAAAAGAAAAAAAAGAAAAAAAAAGAAAAAAAAACCCTGAACCTTGATATGTAAAGATAAAGAAAATGAATACACTAAACGTGACAAGAAACCTCTCAAAAGTCTCTCAAAATAACTTTAAAAAGAACACTCTCTAACTCTAAATTTTTATAAAATCTAAACTATTTAATATTCAATCATCTCTCCACCAAATTTTAAGATTAAAATAACAAAAAAATAAAATAGAGAAGAGTATGTAAGAAACACCCAGTATCACACTCTTAACACCCTACCCCTCTCACATCTCACTCTGTCCTCCCGCACTCCGCCTCCGCTCCCTCACTCCGCCTCCGCCCCTCCTCACCCCTCCCCTCCGCTCCTCCTCCTCCTCCTCCTCCTCCTCCTATCTTCCTATACACAGAAAGGTTACTTTCTTACATACGCTCGTACCGACCTGGAGCCCCCGGTAGCAACCGGTAGGGAACAGGTGAAGCTCTTACCTGAGTTCAATGTACTGTACTGCGAGAACTTGACAACATGACAACTGCAGTCGGGTTGCTCACAGCATAGTAAACCGCGCGACGGAGTTAGAAGAGTATGTACGAGGTATCAGTACCTTGAGGGTTTTGCTAGATTGTCTTCTCGGAAGGTTTAGACAGCACGCGGCACCTCCGGTCAACTCGATTTTCACGAGAGATTGTACTAGAAATGACAAGCGTATAGCGTCCTAAGGCTTACCTTCGTGAGCACTCATGATCATCATTATTTGTCAGAGAAAGGCCATCGAATTTCCTTGGAACGATTACAACGATCAACTTGGTTGGTCTAATTAGAAAGACCACGTTGTAACGACGTATGTAGTGATTTGCCTGTTCAAGTGCATCTAGGCGGCTAGATATATAAAACTGTCATTCAGGTTTCAATTTGTAAGAGGGCGAATTGATGTATATGTTGGTTCGATATTTATCATACTGGAGCCCAGCGCTAGCCCAGTCTAATGAACACGAATTAGACTTGTTGTGGATGTACCAACAGAACCCAAACACCGTAGACTAACAAAGTGATTCCTGGCGAAGTCAATTCCCAGACATGCATATGCCTGAACTCACCACTGGTATTTTTTCCCACATGGTGCATCGTCCTCGATGGGTGAACCCACACCTTAGCAAACAAAAGGCATCATGGCCAGCAGCTCACTGTTGCCCGAAATCATACTAAATCTGGAGTGGCAGAATGCTCAACTGCAGCAATTTACTCAGGTATTACCGACCTCTACCAACAGAACGTACAAAATTACTGCAGATCTGAACAGACTTTCTACCGCTGTTATCTGAGATTCTTAGTCCATGGATTAGGCTGTGATACTGTAACAGTAACTGCATGCTAAATTAAACGTGTTTTATGCGAACTACCAGAATGAAAGAGCGGAGTGCGCGAAATTAAGTGGTCTCTGTCCTGCGAAACTCCAGTTCAATATAGTTCCCGATGAGCTTAAAAGTCGCGTATTAATATTCCATCTCGGCATTTCGTGTTTACTGTTATGCGAGTAGAAAGATCACTAGATTGCTTACATAGTCGTTAAACGTCTAACTAGCAGCAAGCAAGCATGGAACGTATTTGTAACAAGTAGTAAACAAACGACTGTGTCGTTTGAACTCTTATCCTCTATCACGAATACTCTGTGATCTTGAGAACATTCGACAGTGACTTGACTGCCTTGTACAGGTCGTTCCGTATCGGATAAGAGTACTATGATGAAGTAACTTCCTACTTGTGGGTTAGGAGTAGTTCGGTTCGGGGTACCAGAAAGCAAATGTCTGCCCCATTGCATCTAAAGCTACAAACGTTCGAAGCTCCATTTAGCAGTTTCCCTGTTTGTTTTGTAGTTCAACAACAACAACAGCAGTGCTAGTCGTACCGTAGTAGCATGTGCTGCTGGGACATTGACTTGAACCTTCTCGAGCTGCGGGTCATCCATTACCTCTTGCAGATCTGGGGTTTGTCGCTATCGTTGCGTGATCATGCATAGGGAACATCGTGCAATTTGTCCGAGCAGGTAGACATCCGAGGGGCTGAGCCACATCTGGGCCCGGTGGAAAGGAAGCCAAAGCTCAAGTGGTTCGTCAAGATTCGTTCCAACGATTCTGGGGACTGAGACTACCCACGACTTTCTCAAACTAAGAGAGAAGAAAGAGAGAATTCGAAAGAGGTTGTTATTTTGCTAACGTCATGGGCACCTCTTCTGTGACCAAAAGGCTAGATCCTATCTTCCATACCTATCAAGGATGGGTTTGACCCAACTGACCACATTTTGCTCAAGGGCGAAATTTGTGGATTTCAACAAGCTGCTTGTTTAATTTCTGCTCAGAAGCAAATTCTAAACGGGAAAAGCTTTCGTCATCAATGAAAACGTCCCCCTCCAGAGCCGACCGTCCCGAAATAGCTTCTGGACGAAGTTCCATACCAGTAGAAACAGGAGGAGTACCTGCGACGGAAAACTCAATTTGGCCCTTTCAAAATCAATCCTTCTGCATCTGAATCTACGCAAGGACGGGCTCGAATACATCGTCAGCTCATTTTCTGAATACTCTGGACTTTCTCTCTTATCTCTCTCGCTCGCTCTCTCTCTCTCCATCAGGCCCCGTCCTCTTCACTTCATGCAATAAAATATTCATGATTGATTCTCTCCTTGACATCACAACAATCGATGGTAGCCATATGACCGTACAAATAAACGCCTGTCGATCCGGCCTTGTCCGCAGAAGAGCAGCGGACTCCTCAAGGTCGGGGCTGCTGCTGCTGCGTGACACATCATGATCAAAGGCAGATGATGAGATGTAAATCACGTACCGTACGTCACCAAAAATCTTACCCACCCAATGAAACCCATTCCAGCGATCAAAGTCCAGAATCCAGATTGGACTAGAGTGGAATTTTATTTCAATAAACTCGATCGGATGCTTCTCTCTATCCAGTTCATTCAGCACTTTCCCACATGGAAATTAAAAGCTAAGTATGTCTATATCCCACGAGGAACAACATCGTCATTCATTTCTATCAGTCACCTTTTCCTACAAAAATCCAGTCTTCTGTCGGGTAGCATGCAACTGTCTAGATCGCCGCACCTTCGAATTCCTCTTCCTCGACTAGCACTGATCATAAACTCAACTGCGACTCATCGAATTTGATGGTGCGTTTGGCCGCAGAGTGAATGTCCGAATATCCGTTCCAAATATCTGGGATTCAGTTTCAGCTCCTGAGGATGAAAAGTCCTCTCCCAGGCCATCGTCCGTTAGCTAAAGATCCGTGGGTCTGTGGAGGCGCTTGCTTTGCTTGTGCGGCAGCCTCGAGCTCTGTGACTTCTGGCCCCTCAACTGAAGGAGCCAACAGGCTTTTGCCCACCCTCAACGTTGCTCGGTTAGCCGCGTTGCAGATGCAGAAAAAGCCGACTGCAGTAGCTTACGAACCACGTCGAACGATTCGGAGCAACTATTATAAAAGGTCCCAACCTCAGCCCCCATGGCCAGCAGCCCGGTCGAGATTATTCTCTGCGCTGCGGGATCCCCTCCCCTCCCCTCCCCGACAGTCAGTCCCCGAGGTCTACGTACTTCCCTGTCACTCAGGGATAATTAGCACGTCATTATAATCGATCATCGACGTATACGCGTATGCCTTGCACTTACATATATAGAAGCCCGAGTATTTGAAATGTCTCTCAGATGTAGATGATATGAAGTGAATAATCTGCAATAGAAGGACCTTACTAGCGAATACTTAAAGGGGAAGGAAGGACCGAGTTCCAAGTTCTAACTCTCCAGTAGGGAACTGAACCAAGACGGAACAGTAGCGGCAAGAATCAGGCTGCATGGAGGTTGATAAATGCAGCAGTGGACTGTTTGGAGGGCCAGAATATGAATGCGCGTAGGTTCAATGATACAAGCTGACTTCATGTAGAAGGTGGACCGTTGAAAGCGAAAGATTTTCAGGACTTCTAGGGGTGCTAGATCTAGAGCACACCATCAAGTAGCCATCTTTAGACGGGTTTCAAGCATTCTTTAGGTGCTTGATATGCTCTACTTGTCACGAGAACCGACTGAGTGCCTCTAGCTCAACACACGATAAGGGAAAAGAGGTAAGAGGAAAGCAGCAGATGTGCAGCATGTACTCCATGTGGGCAGTCCTCCAGCCCTGCAACACATGCTGGTCTCATGCAAGCTTTAAAGATTTAAGGGTGCCGATTCTTTTATTTTTATGCTACGTCTGGAATTCCGATTTCCTGCCTTGGACTGCCACTGTCTGGTTCCATTAACCAAAACTGCTTCACTACTTTGCCATGGCCGGGTTTCTAAGGGACAACTTCATGCAACCAACAGCAGATACAAGACATACACAAATTCCCTTACAGTTATCAGTATGATATCCGTGATGTGTGTCAGAATCAGTCTCAGTCAAGCGCTCGGGGCTAATCGGCATTCTTTATATTTTCAACCGGTTGGAATTCTGAAAAGTCGGGTTGAAATGATGCCCAGCCGGATATTTTGTAGGTTAAGAAAACCGAGAAGATTAATAAATGACTAAAAAAAACCGGTTCCATTTATTACCTTCGGATAATTTCCGGTTCCCGAATCTTTTTACCTCGAGCGCTGGCTCAGTCACTCAGTCACGAATGGAGAAGTTGAATTCTTGGAAGAACACTGCAGAGTTTGAACAGATGGCTCCACTGCGAAACATGCCCTGGAAGCAAGAAAGAAAGCATTGCTGAAGAGTTTGGAGAAGAGAGATCTAATGGAGCTTTTCGGGATCCGTAAACTTCACCCTCAGCATGAGCATAGAAATTAAAGAAGCAAGAAACAAACACCAACGAATCCTTGAGTTTTGTCACATCTGAAGGAATGTCAAATATCCTCGAGAGGTAACTAGGCAAGAAATTTCCCTTCAGTTACACAAAAGTCCAAGAAGGAAAAGCTCTCTTAAAACCGGAAGGAAAATCCTTGAGGGGTCCTCATTATTATTAGTGTCATATATACTAAGTTCTCACTCACATCAATAAAGGTTAAGCATATTTAGTGTGATAAACATTAATTTTATTTATACTTAAAAATTTTTTTATTTATATTTAGTGTGAGTAAAACAATTCTGAAATTGGTAAATTCTGCGATAAGGTTCACGAAGCGTTAAAAAAAATCACAACCTAAGTTTTATAGAATTTCACACAAGAACGCATCACAACACGATAACGTCTGCACGTTTTTTTGGTTGTTGATTCAGCTTCATCCTTGCAATCTTGTGAGACTACAGTTGAAATCGAGTGTGAATTTATATCAACATGAATCGCAATTCTTGTCATTGAAGAATTAGTTTATCAGCAGGCGGAGTGATGGAGAATTTCTGCACATTTTGTCACAAAATGCTAATGCATCGCACGTGCTGTGTGATACGTTCTATATATCGTATGTTCTATATACATTCTCAATTACCACTCTCTGTCGTTTGCACTCCAACAAGGTACTGATGAGTGATCAAAACTTTACTAAAATTTGCTCCGTTCAATCGATAGTCGTCTTGCCATAAATTTCGTGCTTTTTCCTTTTCGCGGGATGACTCGACACAAAGAGACATCTGCAAATGTCATTTGGGTAAATCAAATATCCGATGTAAAATGCATGAAGTACTTTCCAAAGACCCATTGGAATCAAAGCACTATATCTTGTCGTCCTTATCCACCTATAACAAGTTGCTCTTTTGTGCATTCTTTGCAAATTTCCACCTTTGGATGTGAGGATGTGAATTTAAATGGAGAAAATTGAAAACTTTTATTTCCATCATAAACTGATGAAAGACATTTCAATCCCATTACTCTCCCAAAAGTGATCTCAGGATTGAGAAGATAACAAGCTAACATTGAGCCCTCGCTGATTAAAAATGGCTTAGTAAGTTGAACATAAAAGAGAAATGGTTGGTCATCAGTCACTCAGATTTTATTCAGTTTACATTCTAGACGTTCTTTCTATTTTCTCTAATCAGTTCATCTTTTGCCGTACGTTACGAAAATAAAAAAATACAAATAGTTCTAAGATAAGTTGACACAGAAGAGAATATCTTCAGTGGAATACATGTTGTTTTCATCCACAAAGAAGTGAACAGAAACGACTCAAAGTAAATTTTATAATTTATGGTCAGTCAATGAATCTGTTTATTATCCAAGTTTACATCTTTTTCCTGATTCCTCTTGTAATTATATCTGACTAAGTTCCAGATTATGTCATCAAGTCAATCTTTTGGTTTAATTCATTGAGTGAGTTGGCAAAGGTTCTGAGTTCAAGTTTTGCTTAATATATTTGTAACATTCTGTAATTAATTTTTAATTTTACCTTGAATAGTGTTAATCTCTGTAAATTTAAACTATATCTAAATTAGTGTCACTCACACTAATTTCATACTTACACTAATTAGTTATACACATTAAATATGGTAGACATTGTAGGTACTGTTCAGTCAATAGGACTTTACAGAGTTCTACAGATCGTGCCCTCCTAAACACGGAAGATACGCTCGTGATGGTCACGAAACTGAACTACACAAAGTTATGGTGTCCCTTTTGCAGTCTACTATAGTTCGCAATAGCCTAGCCGGAAAGAGGCAGTTTCCAGGTCAATACAGCCACGAAGGGTACGGTGGAGATATACCGATATTTTCTTGCTTCTTTGACTGGGAGCAATCACCCCTTGCTCTGTAAGCGGGAACACTTTTGGGTTCTATAGACTGCGATGTCAGAGTTACCGTCTAACCAGAGTTGAGAATGAATGTTACTTTTCTTTGTTGCAATTCCTTTTTTCCAAGTAGTCACGTTACAGTTATGTGTATAGAAATATATTAGTTCTCGAGAATCGAATTTTTATACCCTAAGTTTCTAACAGGGCGAAGTTACCGAGGTTAAAGATTTTGATGCAATCATTACTTTACTACGTCAAACAATGACTACGTTGGTGCTTTACCGCCAGTAGCGACAGGACTGCACCAAAAAGTGAAAGAAAGACAACAGAGTGCATAAGCCGTCAGAATCGAGGCGCGAAATTCTCACAACCATCCAAACGAGTTCATAAGTAAATATAATAGAGTGCAAAAAAGCCACAATACGTAGTTGGGTCAATACATCGGGGATCGGGGATTCTGCAGTTGGAGGCTCAAGCAACTTGTTGCCTGCATCACCACGGAACGTCAAGGGTTTGAAATATGAACCTACTAGAGCACACCAGCTTCAGTGAATGCTGATTGATTCACAACCCAGAATTGATCTGCTCAGTGATTTCTTACGTGGCAATGAACGCTACACTTCATGAAGAACAGTGATTTGCCAAAAGTACGTTCCAGAATATTGAGGATGTCAAACCTTGGCCGTCAACTATATCGCATTAATAGTACTAAGTTTTACTGGTTTTCTCCTACAGTTTTACGAAGTACTTTGTAAAGAGATACGTAACTCCTCGGTAGACTAATAAATATACATCAAAAGCGTACGAATGCCAGATAGAGAGAAAAGGTCAAGCTGGAAACTCGGAAATCAATATACAGTGTGCGGGAATAAAGTTTCATCATAGAGAGGAAAAACAGAAATAGCTGTGCACACTTCATTTATTAATACGAGAGACAGTAAGTATATACATGAAACCAGAAAATTATGATTAGTATGTTTAATACTAAACTGTGAAACATAGTCTGTGTTTACTATTTATATAATGCACACCTCGAGATTATAAAGACTTAGTCTCAATGGATGGATCAGATGGACAAATGTTGGATGAAGATAGCAAAACATCCATAACTCAAGCACTCCGAGTCGTTCTTCTTATCACTATAAACATCATCGTCTGCAAAAAGTAAAGTATATTCATAAGATTAATTTATCACTAAACCCTTCCTAATGAAAGGGTTAGGTGATAAAATTAAATACTTGTATATTTTCCTCCTCCATCGAAAAAGGAAGAGGTGAATATACATGCAAATCATAACCCAATTGCATATATATTAAACTTTGAATTTCCATAATTACATTATATTAGAATGAATATCTTCCATACCGTGAAGAATAATTTAAACTCTTGGTATTCTTGTTTGAAAGTCTTTATGAGGAAAAATCTTATCACATACGTATTGTAGGTTTGACACTTCTTACTATGTAAAGGTTGGAGAATACAAAGCGTGACAAGGTTAGGTAAGTAGTAGTGTTCCTGTGAAATACGTTATGAGAATGACGATTACAATACTGACTGAAAAAAGTTAAAAAAATAATTTTATGGTTCTTTTAGTATTTTGGGAAGTCTGCCATTCCTTCTCTTTGAAACGTTCGACCATTGATTACAGAATAGAATCCCTTGTTTGTAATGACTTAATCAATGAACATGAAACTCCGTGAAGACCGTTATACTTATTCGTCTTCAGATCCAGTTTCTTTTTATCTTTTGTTAATACGCAGGAAGTTTGATAATTGTTGAGCCATTAACTAGAGGTTCAAATAATTAGAACCATGGTTTAAACATGGAACCGCAGTCTAAATGGTTTATAGTACCCAAAAAATAGCTTAGGTTTTGAACTTGAGACCTCTTGCATAAATTCAGAATCTGTAAATACAGATTCTGAATTTACCAACTCACCGTATGAAAGTCATGTTCATAAAGAAAAATTTACAAATAATAACAAGATAATCCACTCCTCTCACTGCTCCCACTCCCTCACTCCTTCTCACTCATTTCAGGCCGCCCCACAACTGATCATCACACACTCCAAAATTTCCTCATCAAATATTTGCATCATGTAATGCAAATTTCATGCAAATTCCCAAAAATTTCTCTCAAAAATCTCAACACTCATTAGTATAAATTCTTGCTGCTTCTCACCTCGAATTCACTTCTGTCTTCTTTTCAAATCAGCTTCTCCCACAGTTCTTGTTTCTCACGCTTGTCTTCCATCATACTTTCAGAATTTCAGTAATGACAACCTCTCTTGTCTTTCCTTCTCCAGACTTTGATACTCACTCTGAGAATCCAATCCCTACTACATCGCATCCTACACCTGAAGCATCTTTATATCTCTCAGCTGATCAGAGTTCTCAAGTATATGATCACATGAAGCAGCCAAAAACACCAATGTATATCATGGACTGAGCAACACTTTGTGACATTTGAACACAACGTCTTCAACGTAGACAATGCTCATGTTGTCGACGTTGAGTATGTCAGGTTGTCGACGTCCTGGTATGTTGTAATGTCTACCGAGACAATCTCTCATTTGACTGAGAAGCATAAGATTACTTGTACATCTGACTCTCTATCTACAGCAAGTTTGATGGTTCTCCAGCCTTCTGTAGATAATGTGGAGTATCTCGAGGATCAAAAAATAATTTTTTTAGTTGTATCACAAAGTATATTTGATTGAGACACTATCTCATGCACATCTAGAGTCTTCTAGATTTAGAGAACTAATGCGAGAGCTTAAATCCACATGTACGGTGAAGCGTTCTATTTTGCAGATGTACATTGTATTGCGTGACATGCTGATCGGCGTGTTCTCAAAGACTACGACAAAATTTACGATCATCTTTAATGAGTGATCTAACAACAACTTGAAATGGTTCTTTATAGTGACTTTGCACTGGGTCTACGTAAAACAGCAAAGCCATATTCGGTGCTGCTGGACTTCTTCAACTTATTTCTTGACGAAGGAGTTGGAAAATGATGTGGACAAGCTCTGTTCAACAAACTCAGATCGTTTGATATCCGTCATCTGCTTATGGTCACTATATGTGAAGGTGGTACTAATGCTTGCATAGTTGCGAAGGAGCTTGGTAGCTTACTACGTGATCATCACAGTTAAAAAGATTTGATTTCTAGTCATATGCTACAATGTATAGTTCAAACATTCCAGCTGGAGATCAAATCTGCATTGGAAGTGATTTCACCTACTGCAGAGAAGCTCAAGATTACTTTGGTATCTCTTTGTTCCAGTAAAACTCACAAAGCAGTTTTCAGACGGATCGCTAAGTTGTCTCAAAGTGTTGAAAGAGAACCACCTCATCCAAATATCATAACAAGATGGAATTCTACGTTATTAATGTATCAACAAACCCTTAAGATGTGTGATATTTTGACTATCACAGTTGCAGGATCAATCAATCGGAGCAGACTTCAAAGATTGTGTGTTCACTGTAGAGGATTGGAATGCCACGCAAGCTATGCATCAATGGTTAGTTACACATGCAAAAATTTCTACTTTCATAGGTGGATCAAAATATCTAGCTTTGACGATAGCTTCTCTCTCTTTTGATTACCTCCAATCTCACTGTAATTCATATTTGGACTTAGATTCACAACTACAGAGTTTGACAACTGCTTCTGTTATACAAGACATGCATCAAGAGGTTAGAAATCGTTGTCTGCACTACTTGATCAAGTATCAGGATAACTTCAACTTCATTCCAGCTTGTATTGTTGCTTTTCTTGATCCAAGGTATCTTTCAAGCTCTATTATATATTATTTGTTTGGAGTCTACAGAGAGATCTCAACATGCTGATATTTGAGATATTCTCAGTGCGATTTTATAGACACCTGTTTCAGATTCGCATTCAGAAATCAAATCTTTTTAAACTATCTCGTGCAAACACAGATGTTAATCTCTTTCAGTGATGGTTATGCAACAAGTATCCCCTAATTCGGATGTATCGGATGGCTTCTGATTATCTTGTCATACCATCATCTTTGATAGCTTCAAAAGAAACTAACTCTCTCGCTAAAGTAATCTTTGATTATCGTATATCTTTAAATTCTTGCACATTCTTGCACTTATACATATTGAAATGTGTATAAGATCATGGTTAGATACACTATAGAAATATGAGATAGCATTGCTTGATGATTTTCATAAGGAATATGAAGCACTGATCTAGATTTAGAAGAACTTGCTTTAGAGGATGAATTCATAGATTATATTCTGAGCGATAATCGTGATCAAACCTCACAAACAAACACTTTGTAATCTCACCGTCTATCTTATGAGTTTTTTTGAACTCAATCAAACTTTTTTATTAAACGATTTAAACAGTTTTAGCTACCATTTATATGGTTTGGTTCAAAAATATTTGGTTTAAACTGGTTCAGCTACAGATACTTTTTGTATGGTTCGGTTTATTTAGTTTTGTGGTTTATGTGATTTGGTTTGAATAGTTTCATGGTTTATATGGTTTGGATTCAAATGGTTTCGTGGTTTAAATAGTTATGCTTAAACGGTTTCCTATTTAAATGGTTCAGTTTCGGTTCAAGTTAAACTTTTCCTTAAGCAGTTTTGTTTCTAACGGTTCAGTTCAAGCTTTTTGAAACCGATTTGAATCAAACCGAACCAGGACCGAGGCTTAATTACACGTGCTTCCTCTGACTGACTAAAGAAATTATGTAATAAAATAAAGTTTATAAGGAATATAGCTTATATATGAACAAGCAAGCTAAATTACATGAATGCACATCCTAAAGTTTGCATGTTCCGAAGAGCATCCTCACAGTGCTCGCGAATATTTCAAATCAAATTTGACTAGGGTGGAAAGCAGTGTGAGGAAATCGCTCTTTTCAACCAGTTTTTCACTGGGGACTTTCTTCTATGCACGCTAAGAGCTACTCCGGATATTTTTAAAAACTTTTACTTTTTTCAAAGCTCACACATTCAAAGAAGCCAGTTTAAATCCGAACTTAAATTGAGCAGAATCATTAAATAATGGATTAAGTAAACCCATTTAGCAATGCGTTATTACAAAGTAACGTTTGCGTCTCACCGTAGAAATCGCCATAAACTATAAAACGGCGCGAAGTCTTAAATTCAAAAATTGTAACTCGGTGGAGTTGCTCTAACAGAAGACTTTTGGTTGGGATCTCGAGTGCTCCAAAACGGTCATTGACATTGCCAAACAGGAAAAATACTACGCAGTTTTACTCGGAAGTGAAGGTTTGGTATATCTGTATCCAGTTTTGCACAGATGACAAAGATCCTACGGCGGAAATTTCATGTAGTAACCCCTCGGATAATTTGCACAGCTTTATAAACGGAAAGGTGTGTGGAAGAAAAAAGCAAAGAAAAGAAAAAGAAAGGTGGACGTAAAGTGGGCTTTGGTAACGACGAAAATGGAGGGTTTTGAGATGTGAAGTGCAGGAAGCGTGACGGATAGCCGGGAATGAGGCGATACGACGGCATCCATGACATGCAAAATGATTTGTCGGTGTCATGACGTGCGCCGAAAACTCAGAAAAGGTCAGGATGGAGTACTTTAAGCACGAAGGACAAAGAGACGGGTACAGTATCATAATCTTTTAAAAGACGGGTACGGTAAAAGAGCGATACCACAAAAAAGACTTTGACGTCGTAGTACTTATTGCAGTTAAATATGCTATTCAGTTTTGTGTTTTATAACGGCAGTGTTATAAAGTGAAATTTGGTATATCAAAAGAGTTTGTTTTTGTGGTTGTGTGTTTTTTCTTTTTTAGTTTTTGTAAATTTTCATAACTAGATAGATATTATATGTATTTCTAGACAACCTTCATGTAACATATGATACGATAGCATGAAAAAATAAATATTATTTATAAAAATAACTAAAATTCAAATTTTGCCCGTGAAATAAACAGACAGAGTCCTCGGACCATGACTGCAACCGTCCGATGAACTGTGTACGAAGTGACTATGTAAGTTCCGGCGACACAAACTACTTTCACAAGTTACCCTAACGACTATTCTCAGTAATTAGTTCGCGCGTTTGGAGAGAGAATTAGTGGATTTTGCAGGCGTGAAATATAGGCAGCACTGAACTGTGTAATCCTCTTCCGCCACGTGCCTCCAACCACCAACTTATTCCTGCGATTATTCAGTTCTGGTGTCGATGAGAAGAAACATTCAGGCTTCATGTTGCCTGACTTGATTTCTGTGCTTCCCATAGCTTCTTTACAAAAGACCTAACTTTTGAAAAGGCGATGTATTATGTGAAAGTTGAAAGGCGATTTCTGTACGTAAGGTATGTAGTGTTCATAAATGTCAACGGGGAGGTACTAGTACCATAGCAACTATATATTGGTCTGAAGCTTATTAAGTGAATATATTATTTTATATTTGGTAATAACTTTGTCAGCACTTTCTAATTTATGGTGGAAACCACGTAGACGTGAAGTTCCGTTGTTAAATACTGTAACGGTGAAGAGATTCAAGTCGAGTTTATAAATAATTTCCTACTTGGTTGCAGTTACATTATTCGAAACTGTATTCTTTCACACGTGGGACGCATATTTCCAACATTCTCTTCCTTATTAAAGTTCCTACAAGGAAATACTTCTGTCCTCGGAAAGTCTTGCTGATTATCTTAAGTAGTCCTCCTAAAGACCACCACCAGAATATAATCGTTAATTGTAGTTTATGTGCACGTGTTGATAAAATTTTCACTGGTGTAAAAGTAAGTTTAACGGAACTTTAACCCATCCATGTCGTTCCTAGTTCTACTTATTCGCTTGTGCCTAACGTTACACGGTTACTGCAACATCCAAGGTTCGCTTTCCACCCAGTTTATCTCCTAGATATGTAGAGAGGTAATTTATTCCACAGTATAGTTCAGTACTAGTTAGGGAGTTCATATTCCAGTTTTGCTTGAATTTAGCTAACCGTTCATTCAGAAGGGCAGAAAGCACGGTAGGAACTTATCTATTTTTCTCGTACTAGCGAGAAGGTTTCTATTTCAACCCACGTGGATCCATAGTTAATATCATGATTCTCAAGCAAATGCATAGCCTTTGCAAAGCTATTACAACTGGAAGGGCAGCACCTTGGTATATATAACGTTTACATATGGTGTCCTCTACTGTAATGGCAGAAATGAGAGTTTGTTTATTAGGATGACTCCTCCTTCCATCAAGACTGGGCTTTTTGTTGGAAGTCATTCAGTTAGCGAACGACATAAGTAAAATATGAGTTACGAATACAAACAACTTAAAAGTTATATCTGCCCTCTTATCTTCCCTTTCCTAGTTCCCCTTAGTGCAGAAAACTCCGTGTAGGATCGGACTTCAATTGCAAGTTGAAGTCCGATCCTACACGAAGTCCTTTACCACTAGCTGATGTTGTGAACATTAGACGCTGTATTGTGGAACACATGAGTAGATTGAATGTACGTAGATAATATACTGAAACTCATGATCATAAACTGGAGGATTTAACTTCACAAATGGTAAGAAACCATACTATCATACAGCACGGATGTTCCACCGGTGAAAATCATCTAACTCCTGCTTTGCATATAGAATGAAGAGAAAGGGACGTTTACCAGGAGAAGGGCTCAAAGAAAACGCTGAACTTCATACTGAAAACCATACAGTAGCTCGCGCAGAGATGGGCAAGTAAGTTTCCGGGACCAGTACTGCAGAATGGATTCTGCATATGAGGTTGTTTACAAAAAGCTTTAAATTTCAGAAAAAGCCTTGTTAAGCCATTTCTGAGCATAAATAATCGAGACTAGGTCAGAGTATCTAGAAGGTCAAAAGTACTTAGATGTCTCAGAGATCAACGTCCCAGATGTTAAATATCATTAGAGAGTCACATCAAAACTCTGCGGAAGATAAAAAGACAAAAGTAAAAAAGGAAGAGGTGACTTGTGACATGACTTGTGACGTGAGAAGCACTGTGACAGCAGTTAGGTAAGTCACTTTGAGGTGACAGCAGTTATATATCATTAGTATATTAACCCACATTCCCTGTAGAGTAGTATGAGTCGGAGGCCCTTTCTGTCTGTACCAGTTCTGAAGTCTAAGTAAAGCTGTGCACGTATCATCTCGGAATATTTCTGTTCAGTTCTCCTTCTGATTAGTTTTAACAGGCTGATCTGTTATCAGTTCTAATAGACTGGTAGCATTCTGTTGTGGGAGATAAATTCTATATTCTGAGAGACTTGGGAGTACAGTTCTCAGTTTTGTAACATGGTATTAGAGCACAGGTTGCTCAAGCTAAGGGTTTAAAATTCTGATAATCTGGTATTTAGTTTCTGGGGTTTTTTGGACTCATCTTTTCAGCAAGATAGCATCCATGGCTGCTACTTTCAGTGAATTTGGTTTGAATGAGAGCACTAGACTTTCAGGTCCTAATAATTACAGTTCCTGGAAACTGATCATGAAAGTCATTCTGAGTGAGAAGGATTTATGGGGTGTGGTTTTTCTGGAGAAGAGAAGCTTGCTCCATTTTATGATGAGAGTTCTCCTGAAACTCTAAGATTCATTAAGAAGCAAACTAGAGCATTAGTCAATATTCTGCTTGCTGTGAAGGAGAGTATCAGGCTTACCATTGAGGCTTGTGATACAGGAAGAGAAGCTTGGGAGAAGCTAGCTAGCAGATATGATAATGTGAGCAAAAATAGAGTAGCAAAGTTGAAGAATGATCTACACTCTATCAAGATGGATGAGAGTGCAGATATTCATGAACACCTTGAGAAGATAGATGGTATTTATGTGCAGCTAACCAGAGCAGGAGGGACATATGATGATGAAGATCTAGTTTCTATAACTTTGAATAGTCTTAGTACTCCATATTTTCATTTTGTTTCTGATATCAACAGAAGGGAGAGTATGCCAACTTATGAGGAGTTGTGCAGTTTACTACATGAAGAAGAGCAGCTGATCAGAAAGTTTTTCCCTCAGAAGAATCAAGGATCTGCTTTTATGGTGAAGACTTACAGAAGAGAGGAGCAGCAATCTCAGAAACATGGGTCTTCCTACTCAGGAAATCAAGGCACAACTTTCTGCTCATTCTGTAAGAAGAAAGGTCACAAGATTGAAGAGTGCAGAAAGAAGTTGGGAACTTGTTTCTTCTGTGGAAAGAAAGGTCACAAGATTGAAGATTGCTATGCTAGAAAGGCAAATGGAGGTCAGAATTCTACTTCAAGTAATGTTGCTGCTCAAGAAGATGCACAAGAAGAGAAGGATGTTGGTAATATGTTTATTACCAGCTTGATATCTACAACAACAGAAGACAAGAATTGGTACATTGATTCTGGTGCTTCTAAGCTCATGACCAGCCAAAGATCACTCTTGAAGGACTTTTCAGCAACAGCAGGCTCTAAGGTTACTCAAGCTGATGGTACAGGATGTGAAGTTCAAGGTACTGGAGTTGTGACAGTGAAAACAAGTGAAGGGGATCTGAAGAGTATACAAGAGGTACTCTTTATTCCAA
This sequence comes from Asterella californica, assembly GCA_036924285.1. NCBI lineage: Eukaryota > Viridiplantae > Streptophyta > Marchantiopsida > Marchantiales > Aytoniaceae > Asterella > Asterella californica. The sequence continues at coordinate 19,083,493 of JAYKYS010000006.1, read as the reverse complement.
AGCTCACTAAGAACTTGCTTTCTGTTGGAAAAATCACAGACCATGGCATGAAGGTGATTTTGGATGATACAAAGGTGCAGAAACTGGATGGTTCACATAATCAGAGAGTTATTGCTTCAGGAAAGAGAGATCAGAAGTCAGGATTATATATCTTGAATGTTGAGCCTCAAGTCCAAGAAGTCTCTATGGTTGTTGATTCTTATAATCAAGCAAGTCTTTGGCACCAGAGATTTGCACACTTGAACTTTGGAAGTCTGAAACATATGATGGATAATCATATGGTAGAAGGACTACCAAGGATGAAGCTACCAACTACTGGAGATATATGTGAAGGATGTATATTTGGAAAACAAAGCAGAAAGAGTTTTCTAAAGGAGGGAGGTGCAAGAACAAAAGAGTTGTTGGCCTTGGTCCATTCAGATGTTTGTGGACCTATGCAAACAAGCTCTATTGGAGGCTGTAAGTATTTTCTGACATTTATTGATGATGTGAGCAGAAAGACATGGATGTACTTCCTAAAACAGAAGTCTGAAGTATTTGAATACTTCAAGAAGTTCAAGGCTCTTGTAGAAAATCAAAGTGGCAAGAAGATTAAAGTTCTCAGATCAGATGGAGGAGGAGAATATTGTTCTAACCTCTTTACTCAGTTTTGTGAAGAGCATGGTATTCAAAGACAACTTTCCACAGCTTATACTCCACAACAAAATGGTGTAGCTGAAAGGAAAAATAGAGTGATTGTGGAGAGTGGCAGATCCATGCTGAAGGCTAAGAATCTTCCCAATTATTTTTGGGCTGAAGCTTGCAACACAGCTGTTTACATTATGAACAGAGCATATACAACAGCTGTGCAGCACAAGACACCTGAAGAGACATTTACAGGAGTGAAACCAGATGTGTCTCACTTCAGGATTTTTGGGTGCACAGCTTACATGCACATCAATGATGAGAAGAGACAGAAGTTGGATGCAAAATCTGAGAAGTGTATATTTGTGGGCTATGCTGAGCAAACCAAGGGTTACAAAGTATACAATCAGTCTGCAAGAAAGACTCACATCAGCAGAGATGTTAGATTCTCTGAGTTGGATTCTGATCTGATGGAAGATGAGAAAGAAACTTGTGATACATTCAGATTTAAGCTACCTACAAGTGAAGATCAGATTGATTCAGAATCTGATATTGAGGTGGACTTGGAGCAGTCAACATCTCTCACTAATCCTAGTGAAGAGCAAGTTGAATTTCAACAAAATTCTGAATCTGAGTTACCAAGTATTCATGAAGCTAAAAGAGATGACTTACAACATGCAGCAGATTCTCAAGTAAGGAGATCAGAAAGAGTTAGAAGACCACCAGCAAGGCTTGATGATTACTGTGGACTTGCTGAAAGTATTCAGGAGGATGATCCACTTACATTTGAAGAAGCTAACAAAGATCCTGGTTGGAGACAAGCTATGCAAGAGGAGTATAAAATGCTACTCAAAAATCATACGTGGGATTTGGTTAAGCTACCAGGAGGAAAAAGAGCCATCCAATGCAAAGGGATTTACAAAACCAAGCTACAATCAGATGGTTCAGTTGACAAGCTGAAAGCAAGGTTAGTAGCAAGAGGATTTCAGCAACAAGAAGGGATTGATTATGAAGAAACTTTTGCACCAGTTGCAAAATGAGATTCAATCAGACTTGTAATGGCTCTTGCTGGTCATTACCACTTAGAAATACATCAGATGGATGTGAAGTCAGCTTTCCTTCATGGAGAGTTAGAGGAAGAAGTTTACATGGTTCAACCACCAGGATTTGAAGTGAAAAAGAAGAAAGATCATGTGTGCATTCTCAAAAAATCCTTATATGGATTAAAGCAAGCACCAAGAGTTTGGTATTCTGAGATACATGAGTTTCTACACAGCAATGAACTCAGAAGATCAGAGTTGGATCCAAACCTCTATGTCTTGAAAGATAATTCAAAGAGAATCATACTCATCCTATGTGTGGATGATATCTTAATCTCAGGAAGTGATAAGGAGTTGGTGCAACTACTCAAAGGAGAACTCAGCAAGAGGTTTGAGATGTCTGATTTGGGTTTAGCAAGATTCTTCCTTGGTGTTGATATTTGGCAGATGGAGGCTTGTATTATGCTTTCTCAACAAGCATACATAAAGTCTATACTTGGAGAGTTTCAGATGGAAGATTGCAAGTCATCAGCAACACCAATGGAGCAAGAAAGTGGTTTTGAGGAGACTACAGCTGAAAATACCATTGAAGAATATCTGTACAGGAAATTAATTGGTAAACTCAGATATCTCATCCACACCAGACCTGATATTTGCTATGCTGTTGGGAGGCTAAGTCAATTTATGCATTGCCCAAATTCATCTCACTGGGTTGCTGCAAAGAGAATTCTGAGATATCTGAAAGGTACTATCAATCTTGGTCTTATATTTAAGGAGGGGAGAAGTGAACTTCAAGGCTTCAGTGATAGTGATTGGGCTGGAGATACTAGCAGCAGAAAATCCACATCAGGGTTTAGGGTTTAGGATTTAGGGTTTAGGTGGAACTTATGTTCAGGTGGAACTTATGTTCAGGTGGAATTATCAGTTGGAGCAGCAAGAAGCAGAATACAGTAGCAAGGTCTTCAACTGAAGCTGAATACATTGCTCTTAGTGATGGTTCTATAACCTTGATATGGTTAAGGAATTTATTGCTGGAGATGGGAGAAAATATATCTGGACCAACAGTATTACATGTGGATAATCAGAGTGCAATGTTCTTGACTAACAATAGAGTTATCAGAGAAAGAACAAAAGGTTTGGAGACAAGGTTACATCATATAAGGGAGAAAATTGAAGCTAAGATAGTCAAGCTGGAATATTGTCCATCGGAAGATCAATTAGCTGATATTTTTACCAAAGCTTTACCAAAGCTAAGGTTTATACATATCAGAGATTTACTAGGTATGAAAGAAGTGATGCTCTAATGAAGGAGGGTGTTAAATATCATTAGAGAGTCACATCAAAACTCTGCGGAAGATAAAAAGACAAAAGTAAAAAAGGAAGAGGTAACTTGTGACATGACTTGTGACGTGAGAAGCACTGTGACAGCAGTTAGGTAAGTCACTTTGAGGTGACAGCAGTTATGTATCATTAGTATATTAACCCACATTCCCTGTAGAGTAGTATGAGTCGGAGGCCCTTTCTGTCTGTACCAGTTCTGAAGTCTAAGTAAAGCTGTGCACGTATCATCTCGGAATATTTCTGTTCAGTTCTCCTTCTGATTAGTTTTAACAGGCTGATCTGTTATCAGTTCTAATAGACTGGTAGCATTCTGTTGTGGGAGATAAATTCTATATTCTGAGAGACTTGGGAGTACAGTTCTCAGTTTTGTAACACCAGAGACTTCCTCCACTATTTCGACGATGGCATCTTCGAGAGCATAAACCAGATATATATGATTGTTCGTTTTCTTACCTTAAGCTGGCCTACAAGTTGAACGTACCTTCTGGAAGCGATCCCAACACTACAACATAATATACGTACGTGCTATTCAAGAGCCATAGCGCTTGTTTTTCGTCAAGGTCCACTCGGATCCAATCTGTAGCAAGCATGATAAGGTGATGTCTGCCAGGTACATCCTCAAGTTGTATCTCTGTTGTCAATCATACAAGGACACGTATACAGTTTCTCAATTAAGGGTTGCCTAGAGTAGTAACTTGTCGATGGATATCATGACTCTCTATCTTGGACAAACACCTTTTTGAGATTGGAAACTAGTAACAATATGTTTGGAGTACTGGCTAATCACGAAGTCATGATCTCCCTACCTTCTCAAGGAAGAGATTACTATTCAACAGAATGTTCTGCACACAATCGTGAAGTCGATTCAAGTTGGAACAATTCAGAGTTGCATGTGCGGAAACAACGACTACTGTATCTTAACGTTTTGAACCAGAGCCACATGATGTAAGTTTGCGCCAGAGAAGTTAACATGCCCGAAGGAAACAAGATTAGAACTCACACAAGAAGAAAGAAGTAACGAAGGTAACGTAAATTAATACTTAATGCAGAAAATATGGTTTGTCCTCGTCGCTCATGATCACTTGCCATATAGCCTGTGGCTTGGCTGTCACGAGCTCAGTTGCGTACATACTGTCCTCAATGATCCTGTTCAACTTGGCAGATTGCAGGGAATGAAGATGATGGCATGGTAGTAAATCATGGAGCATATCCTAAAGCTTCCTTTCTCGTAGAGACGGCAATAGGAAATATTCTTTCGTCATATGGACAGTGGCATCAAACAACATAGTTGAGGCCTGGTTGGCTGGTCCAGGTCCCGTTACAGCAATAACCTCGTTCCGGATTATTCTTTCTAATTTTCTAACCATGAGTGATCATTCAGGTGGATTCCTCGTGTTTTTTGTTTGATTTGTTCTTAATAGCTGTTTTCGCCGTGAAGCTTGTTGCTCGTACACGGATTACACCACCCCTGCCACCAGGAGGTCGGGTGGTTACCGGAAACTGGGCCCCCCAAAGCCAACCCGAGCCACCGCCCCCTGACCTTGACTTGGACTTGCCAGGGTTCGAAATGAAGGGTTTGGAGGGTTTAAGTCTGTGAAAGGGCCAACGACACTGAAAAGCACAACAGTGACAGGGACCAGCTTGTTGGTACACCATCCGCGTGTAGCCGCGTGTAGCCGCGTCGTCGTGCCAAGAGGTCTCAGCCTGTGAAATGGCAAGGGCGTCCGGCTGCATAAAGCCATACAGCAAAGAGGCCTAAAATGAGTTGTGCAGTCTTCTCCGTGAAAAAGAGAATTCTCGTTTCAGAAACCAGTGACAGGGGTAAGTACTGGTTAGTTGGACAGTGTAGTGATGAGGATTGATTGTTACCACTAAGTACAACACCACTAAGTATAACTGACATGCTGCGAATGATACTGATGACTAACAGATTATCTCAGCAATGAAGTCAATGTTCAACTAAAACCGTTTCTACTGATGACACAATAACGACTGATTACAACTATATATCAACTGCTGTGTCCTCAGTGAACCATCAGCTTTTGCTCCTAAGTCTTCTCTCCGAAGACCTCGTATGCTGCAGCTTCTACAGTTATTGTTCCAAATCGTCCATTTCAAGCACCAAAAAGAAGTAACGCACCACAGACGGGCCCTTAGCCTACTAGTACTTAGAGTAGAAAACTGAAAGTCGGATCGCGAGTCATGTGGTGTTCATGATAAATGACGGTTTTCAGTTAAAGTAGTGGCAAAACAGTTTGTTCAAGAGACATATTGGTTATAAACATATGTATAGTGGTACATCTGCACTGAAGTTGGGTTGATAAGATTAGACTTCCAAGATTGAAAGAACACAGTTGGTGATCTCATTGTTGTAAATACTGAATTTTTGGCTCTATTCTGTAGAGACATTTGCATCGATTTGAAAATCTACATTCTGACGTTGAAGCAAATATTACATCAGTGGGAGTGGAGTATAAGGCACAGAGTAGCTCTCAGTTCTGTAATAAAGAAAGTCATTTACTTAGGAACAGAGCCTACAGCTGCAATGCAGCAACCTTGTTTCTTAAATTAGAGTATTCAATCACGGATTGGTTGTACTGAAACTATGTTCGAGTCAGTACTTCGATGTGAGTTCTCCTAGTATTGTCGAAAAGAGGAAGTGTCAGTACCAAGCTCTAGTCAGAACTTCTTGGAGGCCCTAGATAGTGTCACGTAAATACGTCTTGTACTTTAGAATTCCTCGTTTCGAAGCGATTCGTGTCGATTTAAATTTCGTTTTCCTTCCATATCTTTAATTAGTGCAAGCTCTGTTGTCCAGCTCAGACCAAGCCAGTACCTCTGTTCTAGAGGACCCGGACTCACAGTCTGTTTCGTTCTGATATCCTGGGGCACATATGATTGCCAGTTCATTAACTTGCACATTCAAGATTCTTCAAGCTGTGGAAACCGTGAACCGTGAGCCTGAGCTTGATATTATCAGTACGTTCGTCACATGTTCGCTCTAGATCTGCAAGAGCTTTTCGATCGTTGGACTGTACCATGTTTTCTTACACTCAGAAGGATTAGGCCTTACACATCTAGATCTTCAATTATACATGACCAGTATCTTGGACCAATGGACAAGATTTTCAGTCTATCTCCGGTAGGCACTCAAAACAGTCGTATAAACGTCTGTACTGGAGGTAAGAAAATTCTTTTATCCAACCTCCACTAACTGGAGTCTACTGGGTGCTCTGGTAGTTAAATTTCTGGTACTTCTACAATCTACAGAGGATGAAGCTATGCTGGAGGTGCTCCGGAGGTGATCATGGGCAGTACAGTCTCTGGAAGGAATCCAAATAATTGAAGCAGAGGCCAGGTTCTTGGAAAGAGTACGTAATATGAATATCTAGAGTTGGTGGCCCACCAAGGTACTAATCAGGAAGCGAAGTACAGCACTATCGATGGCTTAGTACTAGATTAATACTGTCGATGAATCTCCCTTCATCTATCCTACAAAGGAAACTCGCATGAAATCGGTCAGAAAAGCGATCGATCTGCTGGTTGCGCGCGATACAAAGACGATTTGCTATTTCATTTTTCCCACGGTTTTCTGCCATTTTTAATCTTATTATCGCATTGTACCTTCGAGCTTCCTTTCCCTTTCACTTCAAAGTGGCAACGTTTTCTAACGGTCCTGAGTAGCTAGCCTCGAGCTCTTTTGCTTGATCCAGCTGCAGTAACTGTTGCAGATCGATATCCATCAACATCTACTGTTGCAATTCCAGCTGTAGAACCTACGAACACGTACGGATGCAATGTACATTACTCGGAAATTCTATTCTCGTGTTTGCCAGTTCATCCCTACATGCAGTCGCAAGCGTCGAGCTGAAAATTTCCAACAACATCGATGGACCTGAGTACACATGGAGGGTGGAAACGGCAAAAGTGGGAGTGAAAATAGCAAGACATGAAAGTAGATCTTGTGGTGTTCCCCTGAATGGCTGGAACCATCCTTGCAAGACGTACGGGTGGCACACAAACGCTGGCAGAGTGTGCATGAGCACCGCATTCACGTGCGGCCGAGGTCCTGGCCCTGGTCTACTGTGCAGCTGCGGCTTTGATCTGAAAGTCGTGTGTGCGCGTCAAGTCGCAAAAGAATGTCATCACTTCTCGGCGTTCTCGCTGCCAGGGAGATGAACAGGAGGAGTGGGGCAATTTTTGACGTACAGTACGTCTCTGTTGTACAGAGCCCAAGACTGCAACTTGCGCTTGACGTACGTAATATCACATGGACACATGAACGGGTCGATCATGGTACTGTACGATTCCTAGCCAGGCCTGTTGTGCGCGACTCTTAGTTGATCAGGTCCTGAACTAAAAGCTCTTTTTATGCATGTTATCAGGAGTTTTGGGATTCTTCCACAGGGACCTGCAAGCACAATTGGTCACACGCTATCGGGTTTATCATCTCTCTTTACGGAAAGGGCTAGATTATACTCGGCCGATATTTTCACCTTCTCTCGATATATATGCTTCCACTCATATTCGCAACGGAAGGACGTGAAGAAGCAAATACTGTTCGTGCGCTTTAATTTGTATGGTTTTTTTCTCGATCGTAGTTCTAATTGTTTCTATAAAACATAGAACAGAGGTGTACGTACCTCGCTCAAGACTCCATGTCCCACAGAAGCTCATGATCAGAGGGACATCTATTCCATTCATCCAGGGAAAATTGCTATACAAGCAGCACAAGTTTCTCCAACTATTCGGCTAAGCCTTATGAATTGTACTATTAGGATAGCTCTGCTCGCAAGCGAAGCTTTGGTCTAGCTAGTACGAATCTAGTGATGAACCGCGCAGTTATAGTGGAGTAGCAGTCTGCTTAGGTAAGTTCTGAACCTGTATATTCTCACGCAGTGGCGAGTGGTGAATTGCAATATATGTGCATGCCAAGGAAACATTTGTTGACATGCAAGAACCAGGTGCACTTCTCCAATTGTTGGAAGAACCAGGTTGTTGTTGATTTCGGCTGGTTCTATTTTTTATTCTGTTGCTATTGAGACTGTTGTTGTTGCTGTCAACGACCTCGTCCACGTCTTACACTTTTTTCACAAATCCTACCTTGAGATCCTCCAGAGCCTGCAAAATACACAAATTCTTGCTAACTCGTCGAAGTAGAACTCCCCATCAGACGCACCTCCTCTCCTAACATCATAAGGATGCGCTACTGTAAGTCAGTCTGCTTGTGGTGTTCGGGCACTTCTGTAACGAGGCCAGCGCCTCCCATGCCAAGCTGATAAATGAACGAGTCCCCACGCCTGCTCAAACCATTTAAGAGGCCAAGCTTAAGCCCGACGTCGACCCTTGCACGAGATGTCGGTCGATCCGTTTGTTCTGGTGTGATCAGATCACAGATCTCGGCGGAAGAAGATGATTAAATTCGAATCACAGCCTTGATATCAGTGTTGACCGCATCTATAGTTGTTAGCAACTGAACGCCTTGCATGCATGTCCTTCGGACTGGGAACTATCATGTTGGATCGCTAACATGTGCAACGTCGACCGAGCTACGACAAATGCGTAAGTACGTTGAGCTTCTCAGTCAGCTACCCAGTGCACAAATATATTCGAGGTAGATAACAGAAGGTCGGAAAGGCCGGGCCTGGGTTGAATTTACAGAAAGATTCTAACTGGACATTCTCTGTGCCAGTTGAAATTTGAACGCACCGTTTCGAAAGTTTTATTTAGTTCCATACAAATCTGAGAACATGATTATCGTGATCCTACAGCGATTTTAAGCTTAAGGGCCCCATTACAGGTCCAGTTACAAATTTGTTAATTTGATCACATCATTGATTGTTCCCACAAGCTTCGGCACTCTTCCAGTAGTATTACAGTAAGTAATGGGGAATCTCTGTATTTAACTCTTTTCTCGTTCTCTCCAATCTTGAGCTTCGACGTTGTATACAGAGCGCTAGCACGTAGAACTGCGCATGCTTTAGCTTCATCGAAACCATACCTCCAAACCGAAAGGCGCTAATCTCTCCGTGATCACTTCCTCGTGATTCATTGCAGTCGAGGTGTTGTTGCCACCTCTGCCAATTATAGGTTGCCTGCTATGCATGCAAGCAGAGTTACTGGCAATTACCAGATGAAGATTCGTAACTTGGATTAGGGTTCTGCTTAAGTTGTAGCTAGCAAGTTACATGTACATGCACAAAGAGAGTGTAACCTCTTTTTTTCAAGGAAAGACAGTGTAACTTTGGAGTAGGCTGGATTGGATTATCAGCTTCCTTTAAATCCAAGAATCCAGCAATTCACTCTGACATGATCACTTATAATTATTAACGTACTTAGCGGCCTGTGGAAAACAGTCGCAAAATCGACGACAGTCTAGCTAGCCTGCACTGAAAGCTCGAGTCGGCGCCTGCGCAGGGATTGAGACTTGAGTTAGCGTTCGATTCACGTGACAGGACAAAGAGCCGGGGGATGGAGAAGTGGCACAGAGATCTGAATCGATCGAGAGTATAGATAGAATGAGGATTTGCCGAGATTATTCTCTACATTTGTACCCTGCATCGTAGAGCGATCTCAACTGCAACAAGTTTTCATATATGTCGTCGACGTCGCGTTCGGCCATCACAGCTAACATGGCCACTAATCTAGCCAATTTGTTGCCCACGGGGACATTCCTCACGTTCTCAACGTTAGCTCCACTCTTCACCAACAATGGCTCGTGCGGGATGACCGAGAAGATCATGACGGGCATGCTGCTGGGGACGTTCGTGGGGCTCGTCTTCGTGCTCAACTTCGTGGACAGCGTCGCGACTGAGAGCGGCAAGGTCTATTACGGGGTAGTGACCACCAAAGGGCTGTACAATCCGCAGTTTGCAACATCCAACATTCCGGACGATCTCCGAAAAGGTGATAATTACTTCACAGGGACTGACGACAAGATGTACAGACTTAACTTTCTCGATGTTCTCAATGGATTCCTGGACGTGGTTGCCTTCGGAACGCTTTCTCTTCTCGCCGCTCCCATCACAACCTGCTACTACCCGAACATACCTGGCACCGTGATCAAAACTGTGCCCATTCTCGTTGCGCTCGTTGTCGGAGTGTTCTTCGCTTTCGCTCCCCCGGGAAGACACGGAGTTGGATTTGCAGTAACCTCTGCTGGCTTTCAGCTGGTGCCTGATACCGCTCCTGATCCCGAGACTCTGACCAGACAAGTTAGCCAGAGGAACATCGATACGACGAACATGGATCTTTTGCTCGAAAGAATCGTCGGCTCGAACTCCCCGTCCCCGCAACGCGACACTTCTGTGACAAGAACTTACGGAGATCTTGAACAAGCCTCCCCACCTCAGGGTCAAACTGGACGAGCTTCACCCTAACTGTCGACCTTCATGATCAAGACGTTGTTCTGAGCTTGAAACTTGAGAGGTTTAGCGTATTAAAACTCGAGGCTGTTACATTCTTCTGTGCATATACATTACCGAGTAACTGCCAGGAATTTCAAGCAAGCTCCACCTGCGTACCTATGCCATTTCTGGTCTCGAATCGAAGATTTGAGGCAGTTCAGAAAGTTTGATTGGGACATAGACGTGGAAGCATCACGGTCGACCCTTCATATTCCACATCCTACCCGCAAGACATTCGCAAAATCAACGTCGTCTTCCTGTCCTTCGGCGAAAAATCTTTGTACCATGGAAGAAGTTAGGATGTTAGTCCCAAAAAAGTTCTCTATCTCCAGTTTTGATAATAAGGTGGAGAAGATACGTGGTCTCAAGATAGGAGAGAAGATTCTAAAGCTTAGCCTCCGGTTGTTTTAGATGGAAGGTGGCAAGAGTTCACTCATCCCCAAACATGCTATAGTATCCGGGGCCCATGTATGCATTCGTATATCATGATGGCTTTTGCACTTCCTAGATAGTTATATGGTCCAGGCGAACCAATTCAAGATTTAGTGCCTGGGTTGACTCGAATTCAACAACCTCAACTGAGCTGCAACTCCTTTCATTTCTGACCTCTCACACAGTCATCATTTACTGTGTGGCTCAAATTTGGTCACAATGCAGTGCCAGTTTTTAAACGCCCAAAGATGTGACTCGCTATTTCGTTGCAGAAGTAAGACTTTCGAAACTTTTCTGACTCAGCTTCAGGATGACGAGTGCTGCGTTCAGTTGTGTTTCTCAAATGAATTCGAAGCTTGCTGGCAGAACTTCTGCTCAAAATTGGTACCATTGCAAACCAGTGCTCTTATGATCCGGGTCTAAAGCTGCTTCTGTTTCCTGGATCCTGTCTATGCGTTACACAGTACGATGAGCTGAATTCCATTTCTGTGGAAAGAAGTTGGTGATTTCACTGTTATGTCCGAAGGAAGATTTTCGAATGCCCTCTTGGACCTGTCCCAACTTCCACATGCACTTGTAAAGTGAAAAAAGTCAAGGTCAGTTCGTCGTACTAAGAGCTTGTTGGAGTACAAAAGTTCCATTTCCTGAAAGGTACAATAAAAATAGGGAGTCTCTAGAGCCCAAGGCGTGTCATGACGTTAACTCTCCCTGGAAAATCACGGTAAAAGGAACCAGTGACTTGTTTACATTTAGACATTTTTGTGAGGACATTCCTGTCCACAACAATCCTAGAACATCTACTTCTACATTTTGAGCCAAGGAAAAGAGGGGTACACCCAAAAGGTCTCTCTGACGAGTACCTACTCGTAGTTGATGATTGTAACCTCTCCTATCAAAATATCATTGTCGTAGAACGTGAAATTGAGCTGAGAATACATGAGATATCTGGCTGTCGAGAGATACGACAAGATCTTACACCAACTCAATGAAACACTAATGCTCAGACTATCCAATCTATCAGGCTTTGTCTCTATTTCTACTGACCTAATCAGACTCTACATGTAACACATGTGCATCACACAACACAACTAGACAATTGTTACCTTTGACAGGAGAATATATACATGTTGATTATATAAAATTGTTCGTAATTATTTTATTTTTTTGTCTTGTTCAGCACACGATATCTCCACAATCAAGAACCTCATATTTTCTTGGATAATCTTCACACAAAATTCGATAGGACAATGTGTGGAAAAGTGATACGATGATACTAGACGACAAAATAATGATAACATGGTAAGCTAATGAGCACAAACACACGGGAAAGATGATGTGATAGTACTAGAGAACGATAATGTGATATTCTGTTAAATATTTATTTATATATATATATTGAATTATCATTCAATTTAAGTTTTAAAAATCATCATCAATGTATTATTAATCATTTATATGAATATCATAAACTGTATATAATTATTTAAGTGAACATTATTATTATTATTATTATTATTCCTCAAAGAATTTATAACAATATCATAGCATTTATAAGAACGTCAAAAAACAATAATATTACTTTCAAACAATAATTTATTTTTATCATTTAAACTCATACCATATATAAGAACATCATAAACAGTAATATACTTTGAAAACAAATCATACTTTCATTGATCATTGAAATGTTTCATCATAATTCATTTTATATCATATCATAAAATTATTATAACTTAAATAAATAATATTTATGAATAAATAAATGAAAACACTATGTTTCATCAACGTCCAAACAAAGATAACTTCTATGATATAATGGTTACCAAAAAAGCTACTTAACAATGTAGTATATATCATTTATATATCATTTATACAGTCATTTAAACAACACATTTTTACTAATGACTATAAATCCATTTTCACCTTCCTGCGAAGACCGAGTACAAATTTTGATGTTTCCTGGAGAGCTGGGTCCAGAAGAAATACCCACTAGCAGTTGCGTTGACAAAAAATGTGTCCTTTCTTCATTAAAGTCTTCCTTCATGGACAAATGCAAATGAATCGAATTTCATGGGGATGTTTGGTCTTAGCTAACCAGTTGGCTGGAGGCACGTGACAGAAGAGGATTACACAGTTCAGTGATGCCTGTATTTCACGCATGTAATATCCACAAGATTATGACAGAATTACATAAGTAAAACTGCTCGCAGTTCATGAATCAATTGGAGCTTCTAGTGGCTTCACGTTTTGAAACATAATGCCCTCTCCAAACGCGTGAACTAATTATTGAGAATATTCGTTAGGGTAAATTGTGAAAGTAGTTTGTGTCGCAGTCCATCCGGAACTTACGTAATCACTTCGTACACAGTTGATCGGAAGATTGCAGTCATGGCCCGACGGATTTATCTGTTTATCGCACTTGCAAAATTTGAATTTCGTTTATTTTCTACAAACTATATTTCATATGTTTCATGCTATTGTATTTTGCGTTATGTGAAGGTTGTCTAGAATACGTGAAGTATCTAGTGGTGGAGATTTTGTGTGTAAGAATAAAGGCAAAGAAAAGACACACAACCACGAGAACGAGCTCTTCTGATATTCCAAACCTCACTTTATTACACTTTCATAGCGAAACACAAAACTGAAGAACATACTTAAATCATCTGTAAACTACATTTGAGTTTCTAAAGTAATCTCTAAATCCAAATCTAAGACAAAAACCATCGAAGCATAACTGAAAGCAAAGAAAACACATCTTTGTTGACAGAAGCTTTACAACAACGTCTCGTCTCCCTAAACTACCCAATACTTTATGTAACCTCTGCAACTGCAATACATCGTCATATCGACGCTTCCGCTCAATACACCACTAGCCCAATGATTAGATCATCATAACCCAAATAACGGTTGTGAGTGCAACTCACATAGCTAACAACATAAAGAACGCAACTTGATATCAAAACCTTAAACTGCATCATAGTCAACCGTTCGGTATACGACTAGCTCGATGATCAAATCACTCTAACTCAAATAGGGGTCGTGAGTGCAGCCCACGCAGCTAGTGGTATAGAGAGAACTATGTCAAAATCCGAAGTACGCATCAAACTCTTAGTGAAAAAGATCAATCTTGAGACTTTCTCTTTTTCTTAAACAATCTTCAGATAGTGAAAGAGTCGTAACTCCAATGGTCCTAAGAACCTCCAAATCTGACTGCCAACGGTTAAGATATCTCTAACGGTCAGAGGATGACCGAACCTCCAAAACCTCCTCCTTGCGAGCTAAAACCACTGATTTGAGATCTGTCTCCTCTTGTATATAGACCTGACTACCCTAAACCCAATGAGATCCAAAACAAACAGTTTGGAGTTCCTCTCACGAATTATGGATCAGAAATTTGATGACATGACACAAAAAATTGACGTTAATCGATCTCATGCTCCATTTCTCTCGCCATCTCAACACAACAGTCCAATCCACGTACAGTCTTCTCCTATGAGGACTCCTTGATTGCATAGGCATCAAGAAATAAAAGCTTGGTCCCTCAGTAGCGAAGAACAAAGTTTCCGTAGAGATGGATGAACAAAACTGATGAAAGCTTCTCCTTGCGAGTCTATTTCCCTCACATCTCTCAGTCACCAGATGAAACTTCATATCGTCTTCAATTTTCTATAGAACTCTGTGTAGTAATAGCAATGGATCCAAGGACAACAAGTTTAGACTCCTTCGTTGACAATTAAAGCACTCCAATTCTCCATCTCTAAGTCTCAATTCCTCCTTCAAGAACACACATGCACATATCTAAATCTAGTTACACCTACGCGTATGCATTGGACCTCTCAATCTCCCAAAACATCCACTAACAAGTTGTAAGTACAAGTTGACTGCTTAAGTACCCCTTACGTCAATTCACGATATCTGAAGTTAACTCATAGTATCAGTAAGCAACCCCCTTGTGCGCTTAGTATCGCGTCAAAAACCGCAAATACCTAGTCAAAGTCGACAAGCTAAGGCAAAGCTTGTTTTTTCTCATCTTTGCATCTCATAACTTCGTCATTAAACATCCGAAATGAAGTGCCCATGGGAAGCTTACAACAAGCTCTACCACTTGGTATAGTGAGAAAAGAGATCCGAAAGTATATCAAAAGTCGCTAATTCATCCCATACGCGTCTTTGGAGTGAAAATATGAAACTCTGAAATTCGACTTTTAAGTAGAAGTCGATCCACGACAAGATAACACGTGCAAATTTGAACATGTCTCACCTTCACTACTTATCGATTACTCATTGCTCCAAATGAGACGTATAAAAATCGAGAGCGCAAGGGGAGAGATCCTGATTGAGCATGCGACACATATTAAGCATACCACCACACATAAGAGAATGATGTTCAATATCTTTAGAGGTCACATCTAAGCTCTTGCAAAGAAAAAAGAGAGATGATCATAACAAATGATAAGACCTTTACATGAGAGGGATTGGTGACAACAATTAGGTTAGGTATGTCACTTTGATGAGACAAAAAGTATGTATATTTAATATATTAACTCAAGTTCTTTGTGTAATAGGTATGATTCTGGTCCTTCTCATGTTGTATCATATTAGAAGTTTGAAGTGAAGAGTGCATTTTTCATCTCAAGATATTTCTGTCATATATCACAATCCTCCTCTGCACGAACCGTCTTATCCTCTACGTAGCTAGCACTGATCTAAACGCAATGACATCTTGCGCGTATGCATTTGACTTCTCAATCTCTCAAAATGTTGACAAGTCGTAAATATAAGCTCATCACTTAAGCACCCCTCTTACGTCAGTTACAGTATGCAAAGCTTCTAGAATCCTTCCCAAAAGACTTATTTTGGCTTCTTGACATCGAACTTTTTTGCTAAATAACAATACGTTGTTATAATTTACTATAAATAACAATATATTGTTGTTTTTCTGTATCTCTGGTCGCTCCACTTAGGTCTATTACATTATCAACTCTAACAGGCTAGTAGCATTCTGTTGAGAGAGACAAGTTATGTTTAAATTCTCATTTTTATAAATTTTAACAGCCTAATCACATTCTGTTGGAGAGATAACATTCTCATATTCTGAAAGACTTGTAGTGCAGTTTTCAGTGCCTGTTAATCATAGGTCAGGTTACTCAAGTTAAAGATTTAGATTCTGATCATATGATATTTAGTTTTTGAGAGTTTCTGGACTTATCATTTCAACAAGATAGCAACTATGACTTCTACTTTTAGTGAATAAGAGTACTAGATGAAAGCCATTCTAAATGAAAAGATTTATGGGGTGTGGTCTCCGCAGAAGAGAAGCTCTACCCATGACAATCTGTGGGGATCTCAACAAACCTATAGATAAATCAGATCGATTTGATTTTTTGCTTGCTGAAAAGCTTTTTCTGATGCAATCTTCCTACTAAGTTCTTAGAAAGTGTTAAACATTATTAGAGCTTGCTACCCATAGTTATTCATATGAAAGAAATAAGATTAGATATTCACTTCATAACGTCATAACGTTTATGCATGTCATCTCAATATCCAAGACTTAGAGATGTCACATTGATACCTCATCACCTCCAATGTGAACATGAGATATTCCGAACTACTATGGTAAACGAGTAGTAAACTGATCTCTAACATCTACACCTTGTGATTATACTTTAGTATCCATGTACCTCCGGCCAAAACTAGAATAATTTGTTTAGAACATGAGATATTTCAGACTACCATGGTTAATTCATCTCTAGCATCCAGATCAAATGACTGCATTGATACTTGGAGTAGATGGAGACATCTCACATTCATGATACTTTCAAAAGATATTTATGGCTAGTATCTCGTTATTAGGCAGCTTGGTGCTTCACATAATATCTACTAACCAACCTATACCTACTTTGTAAGCCAATTTTGTAAGACCTTCTCTTTTCAGATTTATTTGATATCAAACACAATTAACGAATTACTAACAAAACTTTTTTGAGTTAAAAAACATTAAGATGTACAAACTTCATCAGATTCTCCTTTGTTAACATAAATTTCTTAACTTCTGCTATGCAAGATTATTCTTGCTGTTCTGATTCTGAAATTGCAGTCCAACCGTCTTCCAAGTGAACCTTAATATACATTATCTCATAATAGATTCCCATAAATTTCTCTATATCACATTTCTTATAAGAGCATAATCTAAATAACCTTTTCCTTGTAATTCTGTTTTAGGTATTTTAACAACTCAGCCGGAAGAGCTCTATGACCTGCCACATGACATTGTGATATGTAAGAGTTATCATTTTCTCTTCTTCAACTACGGCTATGTTTGCCCAAAAACCTAGCTTAATCCTAGTGTTGCTTACTTAGACATAGTTCTTTCTAGCAAAAAGTCTTTTAGACTTTCCAGTAGTAGATCATATCACAATACGACAACTTACAATCATCCAAAGAATTCGAAGATCAAAGTGAATTGATAAGATCTTTCATTCTGTGTTTACATGTTATTATTACTTTAATAATGATCGTTTCTTAAATGATTAATATTATTACTATGTATAATAAATTATCATTTATCAGCTAATTATCAGTTAGTTAGTTAAAAGAAACTCTGAGTTACTGAATATCACCAAGTTATTTGTATATATTAAGATTTGGTTAAATGATTCCTGGATCCGCATGCTAATTTGTTAGAGAGAATGTTTGCTAAGGCTTGTTTGTTTTCATCAACCCTTAGTTTGCGTTGTAAAGGTTGCAACAATTCGAAAGTACTTTTCCTAGAGTGTGGAGCTAGCTAGGGATAAACATCCTCTGTCTATTTTCACCTCCTGCATCTTCTGAGAGAATGTGATTTGTCTGGATCAGCCCTCGGATATCATGGATATGTAGATTCGACACCGTGTTTGTCAACGCTTTTCCTTATAGGTCTTTTTGGGATCTTTTCATGTCTCCAGGTCTAGTTATCATTTAATATTTAAGAATATTTTGATTTTTGTTAATTTAATATAGAAATTTCACTTAACATTTTTATCTCTTTTTGAGAAAAAGAAACGGGCAAAAGTTCCCCGGTTGAGCTTGTATGAATATTTTATTTTGCATCAGTGATGGAAAAGATGGTTTTCCA
The DNA here is from genome assembly GCA_036924285.1 of Asterella californica. NCBI lineage: Eukaryota > Viridiplantae > Streptophyta > Marchantiopsida > Marchantiales > Aytoniaceae > Asterella > Asterella californica. Next base: position 19,065,536 of record JAYKYS010000006.1, on the reverse strand, counting down.
AAGGTTTTTTAATTTTCCCGATCACCCACTACTCTCCACAGAGTCCCAGGAAAGGGGTGCATATATGATTATATTTGTCTAGGTACCTAAAACTCGAGTTCTATTATGTGGTGGGGCTCCTTATCCTTGGTCGGACACGTTTTACGGCCGGTAGAAGTTCAACTTCTATGAGCGACAAAACCCCTTAATCTTTTCTCTTCTCTAAATAAGCCTTTTGGAACTTTATGTCCGAGAAGGCCCTAAGGCCGTAACCGCACCCACATTAACTAAGCCGGTTTTTCCCCTTACGCGTGTAACGGTTACGGTTGGAGATAGACGTGTGAGATACACATTATCCTCATCTAACCATATTTTTTCACGGACAATATTGAAAAAGAGTCTAACATACTGCAACATGATCGTCTCCTCCATCTCCTTCGTGTTGATCTTTGTCTCATTATAACCAGACACGAGACGCTCAAACGAATAGCACCAAAGCACATAATAGGACCCGTGTCTGACAATGTCTTCTATGAGCTCTACGTTCCCTACACAAGAGTTGATAATTAATCAGAATCTTGTTGAACGTAAAAAACAACTAACCTTTCACTCAAATTCAATGTCATAATATTTACTTGTAACATGTTGTAACATGAAACTCGAACAACCACAAGTCGCTTCACAACAAATCCTCCATGAAGTGAACAATGTTCTTGTCACTTGAAGAGTTTCTAAAGTCCATCCTTCAGTCGACCAATCTCAATAAGCAGAATCTCAATAGTACCCATGTTTGTACTCTGATCTAAACATGTTTTGTGCATAATGTGTGGTAGAACATATATGATAAATTGCATATACTCTTCAGCTTTAAAGAATCCTAAACGAGTGAATATGTCCTTAGGTCATTGACCGGTTAAACCATAGGGTCTTGTGTAGATGATGCCATCCATAGCCTGTAACAAACTAATTTTCATGTTTGGTTGTGTTTCAACCAAACTCTTTAACCTCCCTACATAGTTTTTGAAAATTCATAAAGCAAGACAATGCATGTTGTTATACATTAGGTCTTTAGGTAGATCAAAACTATATAACTTATACAAGCGCCAAAGCTTACTCTCAAATGTAACTCCATATTCTATGGAAATCTGAGTTCTTTGTGTACTTGTTTCCGCTAGTAATAGTTTTCGTACACCTTCTGCTGTTGTTGTTGTTGATCTTTGCACCGGAGGATATCTTCCTTGAAACCTGTTGTTGAAACACTCAACCGGCCACCAAAAGTACCTTGTCTTGGTATTTTCCTCCACCTAGTACTTGTAACACATCTTCAACAACTTGCTTTATCTCCATTGCTAAACCCACCAACTTTGCATTGTGCTGGATGATCGGCAGTAAACAACATCATGATGGCTCTGATAGTTGTTCTCTTAGATAGAGGTATCACACTATCTAACTATGTTGAAGGATATTTGTTCGCAATCCATCCACAAAAAGCACAAGCAATTTGTGAATGAAAAGTTCTAAAAAGGAATCAAGACGTACAGTCTTCATCTCAGCATTCAACTTGGAAACAAGAATGAATAGTGTTATCATGTCAAGCAATCCCGAATGAGTTTCAGCGTTCATAATCTTCACTTCAACTGTCCACGTTGTTCTGTAACTTGTGCTTGTCATCTAAAACCTATCCCAATGTCTCATAAGTGCAAGATTCTATGGATCCTCATGCACATCATGAAAGTTTATATTAATTATACTCACAAAGTATAAGTCAAAATAGAGGACTCTCATATGTGACTCTTGTTGAATTATAGACATCAGCTCTGTACGGTACATAAACATAAAGCTTGTATTGTAGATAGGAGTCATGAGCAGTCCTCTCGAAGATTTTATGTAAGTACATCGACGAGCAAATAAACCAATAAGAGATAACTCTAGAAGATGAATATCATAAAATTAAAATAACATCAGTCGGTAGCACATTTTTCAGAAGATGGATGATGCACTCATCTGATCGAACATTCGTTTAACGCGAATGAAGTGACCGCATTGACTGCATTGAAACGAGTATTCTTGAGTTGCTGAGTCAAAATTGCAAGGATCTTCAAGTTCCCTGCACCTAACTGGAATAGTTGGATAATTGTACGAGCATGTCTGACATAACATCAAAAGCTTAAATGTATATTCAGGATCCCAGAACCAACTAAACTCTCGTGCCTTCTTGCCATGCCACCAATCAATAATAGACGCCGGAACAAAAGTCTGGTCTTTCTTGAACAATCATTTTTGTTTCGTCACATTTCTAGCAAAGCATGGCAGTATGTTTTACTCGAACATATATGTGTCAGCATTCTATTGAGTGACACGTATTCAAAACTCAGCATATTGTTGTGAGTGATCTCACAATCTCTGTTCTCACATGTGTCATAAATTCTACTTTGAGGATATATCCGCACATCGTGTAGCTTTCCCTTCTCTCCAAAACACAATCTCCACGTTTCAAGTTTAGACATACCAAGAGATTTGTATGTCTTGATATAACCGCTGAACGATGACAAACTAGAATGACCCAATGGTCCACCATCCCAATCAAAGCCTACCTGCCGAAGAAGAACTCAGAATCTCGCATCTGAAATATCCAAAACATCTCTCTGTTCTCCACTCAAAGTTGATGTCAAAAATAGAGCTTCAAATACAACATTCTACGTATCGATCGAAACTTTTTCTTTATCTAAACAGACGTGTAGCTTACATGTCTGTCTATATATTCAGGAATAGAAGATAAACTCGATGTGTGACATATCTCTGGGTGAGCAATAGATATGCCATCCACATGATGTTCATCTGCTTGAACAGAGTGCTATGCTTCAATAGCACATGGTTATGCTTCTATGTGCTATGCTTCAGTATTTTCAGTGTCTTCATTCTCCTGCACTTGAAGATGTAGTAAGTCTACTCTGCTGTTATCTGCAATCATATTTTGGTAGGTGGTTGATCTTGAGATCTTGTCTCTTTGCTCTACCTGCATCCAGAAATGACAAAACTTTAATTTATGTCTTAATTCATAGCTTAATCCTGAGAAGGGTTACGTATGAATTAGAGTTAAAATATTGAAAATGTATTAATACTCGTGCAAAGCAGACATGTTATATATTTCATTTCCCTAAAGGCCCACCTGCAAAATAAAACCACTATTGGTTGACAGTGCTTCTTACAGAGAAACCGTGATACTTGAGTCTGACTAATTTGATGTTAATCGATGTTAATGTTTAGTTAGAGATTAATCTCAAGATTTCATTGGACGATCTAATGGTTAATATGCTGAAGTCTTTGGTTAACCATATATGGTAATTAATTGTTCCAAATTAATATGCTAACTCTCTCGTAAATAATTAGAGTGTATATTTTTGTTTATGAGTTTGAAGATTACTTGGCATTTGGTCCGGACTCAAGATATTATTTTCCTAAAAAAATGTCAACATTCGAGATATACCACACCCGTCTAACTTACTATGTTACACATTATTACATTATGCTTTCAGCATGGTCATTTATGTTCTATAACTATTATCATCTTCGAAATAGTCTTGAACGTTGGATATGTATATATACCATTAGCTCAAGTGGAGTATATTATTGAATGAAATGACGTGATTAGTTGGATCAAACTTCTAAAATTACTTGCACACTGAGGTGTTGATGTTACACCGGAGATGTATAGCACCAACGCACAAACATGAAAATCTCATGCGTCGTGACGCACGATATTTCTCTTCGGTTGAAGTGGGATTTCTTCACGGTGGGGTTAACCTCACCAGAATCACCTTATGCACATCAGGCTCGATTCATGTCGTGATCGATCTCCTGGCGATCCAACGAGGAAAGACGCCGCACCGTGTCGATGGTTCTCAGAGTGTGAGATTTCAAGTGACCGTCTTCTCGTCTCCTCGTGAGACTTGATTGATATAGGAAGGTTGTAACGTCAACATGCATTTAAATGATTGGAAGCGAGGTGGAGCTCTCTGACTGATAACTCGTGAACTTTGTCATACCATCCGAAACGTCCAAATTTCTTATGATTTGATGAGTGTCCACGGTTCCAAGTTGTGCGATGGATGAAGCACCGTTCTCGATGATTGACGAATTAACTGAGTAGTGGAAATCAAGCATGACAAGATGACAACGGATGATTCTCGGCTAGTGGAATCAGGCGGGAGAGGAAAATCTGAAGAAGATGAGATTTTCGATACACTTCTCGGCGACAGATGAATTAACTGAGTAGTGGAAATCAAGCAGGAGAAAAGGATAACAAATGATTCTCGGTTAGTGGAAATCAGACGGGAGAGAAGAATATGAAGAACGTGAGAATGTTGAGGTTCCATACGTGCTTAGTACTAGTGTACTATGAGAGATCTTCATCATCATTGAGTGGATTCATGATCGTCAACGATACGTACATAAGAAGTACAGAATATGAGACGCGATCATACATAAAGATATAGATTCTATAGCATCTTTCAGCATGACTAAAGAGGATTTGAACAACAACAGAGTGTTGAAGATGAGACATGTTCTCAAATTAGCTCAGATTATTGAGACTCCATGTCGTCTTTGGTAGACTTCTTGGTCGCATCTGTCGACCGATGGCGATGAAGTGTACGGTGAACTTGTGATGAAGAAGCATATTTCTTGGTCGTATCTGTCGACCGGTGACGATGAAGTATACGGTGAACTTGTGATCAAGAAGCAGCATGTCGAGAATATCCACTGCATAGGAACAAAGCGGATGAGGACAAGCAGAAGAAGCACGTGCATATCGAGAAGTGCACTCTTCGGATAAAAGATGAACTGCAACGGAACAAAGAGGACGAGGACAAGCCTAAGAAGCATGTGCATGACAAGAGGAATTTGGAAGATGTAAGCGGTTCACCTTTCTGGTCAGCATATGAAGATACTTCAAATGATGTTCTATCAAGAGGAAATTTTAGAAAAAAGATCATCCGGTGGCATGAAAAGATTTGCTTGATGAATATCGGATGATCCATAGTGGTACATTCAGTGTATGATAGATCTGATGTTAAAAGATATCATCAATGTAGATTTCAAACGGAGTGGAGATGTTCGCAATAAATGCAAACAGTTTCTGCAATCGAAGATTGATAAACTCTCCTCGCTTAGACTCAAGTGCCCCAAGATGAAAGAATGTCATAACCTAACATGGCTTTTTGATGATGTGTATGACTACTTCGTCTCTCACAGACAAGATAACAAAAATGTTTGAAGTGCAGAAGTACTCTTCAGAGCTCATCTACAGGTAATATTTTCTATGTATCATAGCATGTAAAGTCTCATTTCATGTATGAAGCGCAGAAGTACTCTTCAGAGCTCATCTACAGGTAATTTTTTCCCTGTACCGTAGCATGTAAAGTCTCATTTCATGTTTGAAGCGCTGTCGTAGCGAGAGCCTTTCCTTTGAGCAAGGGCGTACCTTCTGGCTGTGGCTAGTGATCGTTGCACAGCAGAGTGACTAGTATCTCGTAGATTTCTCTCTAACTTCCTCGATAACTAAGCACTTTCTTTCTCTCAGTAAAGGGTCAAGATAACTACACGAAAACGTTGGATGATCATGGGCACGACAAACGGGATATGTGATGACATGATCTCTCGGTAGTATTCCTCTCCGAAGTTTCTCACTACTAGGGCTTCGTACATGGCTTTGGGTCGACAGATGTGTCTTATCTCGCACTGGGTGTTAAAGTTTATAGGAGGGAGCTGATTTAGATCCATCCTTCATTAGATGAGGATAAAGACGGTGAGATCCCATTCTTGGCCGTAAGTGACAACAGGTAAGATCACAAGGACAAGCGAGAGCATGACTTGCGCGATAAAGTTATGCCCGAAGGATCCTATTAGAAACTGTTGAAAGTGAACTCGTTCCATGTACATCAGTTTAATCTGGAAAGGGTTTCGAAAAGGGAATCTGGGCGGTAAGTAGAGTCCTTCGTCCATCTCTCACAACATGTGCACTCCAACTACAAAGGTATCTCGATCCATAAAACTCTGATACAATCTCATAGGATCACCACGATCTCTCCACGAACAATCTCTTGGATTTCTCAAGGTCGAATCCCCCCACACAGGTCACTCCCCTTTGCTTAAAAGTATCGAACACAAAACAAGGATAGGTGCAAGCTCCCTAACCAAGCAACCCAAGCCTCACGGACCAATGAGGTGGCACACATGCACATCGCATGTTTGGTGCCGTCATACTCATCCACGTGTGGGTCTTCTGGGTGAAAGGTTCTAATGCATGCACCGTAACGTGTCCCAAAACCGGAGACTAGGCTAGACAGGTAGTCGACTCTACAGGTCAAGGATCGCACTTTGCCACGTTGAGTGCGAACCTAACAATCACATGACGTGGATACAACGTAGGTCGCTAAAGTCATATCTACGCCTAGAATACTCCCCAAAGCAATACAAATGTCGCACTGGATACTTTTCAGCCAGCTGCCGCTAACAACTCGAGACCTAGAGTAGATATCGTTGCCGATACAACTCGGCAGAAAAACCAGCGAACTTTCACACATGATAGGTACAGATCTACAGCTCAGTCTCCTCTCAAACTTGCCACATAGGTAGGATACTAAAATCTCTACTTGTAGGTCAAATTTCAAGAAGATCTGACGGCTAGATCTCCTCCCACAATTAACACAAATCCACAGAAACTAACACGCACTTCCAATCTCAGATTCAGGACAGAAGCTTCTTCGACTAAATGAACCGTCCACTTCCACTCCAACTTCCTGTGCTATCAATTCAGAAGGTAAACTCACTACACAGGAAATTTGAGCAGATTTGACCGTTCTGATCGTCCTCCATAAATCTGCAAACTCGCTGCTTCAGATTGACAGCTTTCTGCACCCCGTCGTCTTCAAATCGCCATTGCGCTCAATCCGCAGAACATCCGGTGGTGAAATTTGTGGTCAGAGCTTCAGCAGCTGACAGACTACAAGCTCATGAAATCTGGTCTCAATCTGACGGCTCAATCACTCAAACTCCTTAATCTTACAATCGGAAGAGAAACTCTTGTACTCTCATCACTCTATGAACTTCAAAATGCCATAACGTATGCCCTGGACCTCCAAATCGAGTGAAATTTGTGGTCAGATTGCTCCTCCCGTCGAGAGCTCTCCGCCCATGCCCTCTGATCTCCAAAATCCCTCGTCAAAGTGTCCCGATCCTCCCAGAGCGCGCACTTAGGTAGAGGACAAGTTACCTTCACTTTTTTGAGGACCAATGAGAAGTTAAAGGACCCCACCTTGTCCTTTTGCACCCCATGGAGCCCCTCAGCAGATAATAGAGCATTCTAAGCTCATAAGAGCAAAGTTTTAGATCTCATTACACCACAACTTCTACAATTGTGTGCAAAACACACTTATACGCGTAATTTACATACTAACTGGTCCTACAACAGGACAGCGCAGAAGTACTCTTCAGAGCTCATCTACAGGTCATTTTCCCATGTATTGTAGCATGTAGATCTCATTTTTTGTTTGAAGCACAAAAGTACTCTTCAGAGCTCATCTACATGTAATTTTTTCCATGTACCATAGCATGTAAAGATTTTATGTACAAAGAATGTATGGATTACTTATGTCATGCTAATTGTGCGTACTGGGATGGTCTCTGTTCTGCAATCATTTCTTCAGAGACAAACGAAGAATCTGCATCAGCAATATTGTTCGGACATGACCCGAACTCTTCGCCCAAGTCGAAAGATGACATAAAAGAAACGCTTCTGTCCAAGTTCAGTGGAGATAACGATGAGAGTGATGGAGAACCGATACTGGAGAGTGTTACAGGGATGATTGAACTTTTGGTTCCCATGACCAATCGAAGAAAAGAACTGTTTTCGTCTGCAGCTGAAAACAGAAGTTCACAACTCTCTTCTGTTGATGATTCATTGAGAGTTTTCAATAACGACACATAGACGAAAGAAGTGTTGATGGCATACCAACCATCTTCTTCATGTTGCAAGTCGTCTAGAAAGAAGGTTAAGTTGAACTCCACCAACTGTCGAGAGTCTCATATATATATTCGCAAGTCTTCTTCTCGTATCAAAGCATCACTTCTGCAGGATTCATCTGAGTAAGCATATGATGATTATATACAAAATAGTACGGATCATCCACCGCTACGATTTGCTGCTGTAAGTGATCTTTTACAGACTGAGACAGAAGATTCAAGTTCCAGACACTCTCAGATACATCAATTCTTCATTCTTCCGCATGTCTTGATTATAGTAACAATGACATTTTTACATGTAATGTTTACAACTTGTGTTATTTCCGGAAGACATCATTTCTAACATACACTGTTTTCAACTTATTTATTTCAGGAGGAGCCATATTTCAGCAACATATCTTTGAGCTCGGAGGACTTGATATGCATGTTGCTGTTCCACGTGACTCAGAAAACAGTTGTATGGAAAACTCAATAAGTTGATATATGAGACTAGTTCGTCTGATAGTTCTCGGAAAACTTTTAGATAGGAGTTTTAACACGGAGGAGAAGATAGATATGGTTGCAACGTCGACACTGGAGAATCAGAAAGTTCTGGTCATATGGCCGTTCATGAAGACTGATGCTGCAGGGAAGTATGAACTTACTCGTGATAATGTGCATTTGGGAGATTCAAAAAGTTAGGGTTTGTTCCACAGAAGAACACTACATATTACGACGCATACTCCCATGCCGCTAGAAGTCCTGCTACTCTATTGTTACTTCACCTGCTTTCATGATGGATTTCTTTCTGTCTTATGTTGTCATCGTTGTCGATGAACTTTCTTGTAATTTTTTGTTTGTGAGAACCTCCGCGAGAGACCATTCCTTTCTCTTTTCTTGTTTTCAAGTAACTTTTGTGTCTTCTAGTCTTTCCTAACAGAGCACCAGCAGAAATGGGCTCTGTGGTTCTTCAGTATTCATCGTAGCTTGTTTCGAGTGTCAACTTTTCTTTTTCTAAGCGTTAAAGACTTCTGCAACAATTGGGGCTTGACTTGTATCTATCCAAGACTGCTTCTCTTGCTTGTGAGCTTGCGAAGCAGAAGACTATAGGTGTATGGTCATAGCAGAAAATCAGTAAGCGAAGAAGAAAACTCTAGTTTACGGTCACACCATGATATCAGTAAAACAAAGAGAAGGAGATTGATCTCATGCATGTCTCTTCTCATTTTCTAATTTGTTTATCCTCGGATATTTTTTTTGAGGATCCAGTTGAATTCTGACTACACAACATATGATTATCAATATATTTTAACATTATAGCGTCACCGACCAAGCATTTGCTCAGATATATACATTGCATAATTTTCTTCTCTCTGTGTTGATATGAGACTATTGGATGCACACCCATGAGGCAAAGTGTGGGTTCTATCTGATGTGACAAGGATTGATTGAAAATTTGAACCTCATTCTGTAAGAGTGCAATACTTAGTGATTGGAGCAAGGATGACTTTGAGAGATAGGCTTTTGAACAATTGAAGTACTCGGCTCGATCTGTAGACTACGACTGCTGACCATCTGAATTACCAACTGAGGAATTTTCCTCCTGAAACTGACGGGACTGCCAATAATTGCACAATCCACACCTTTGAACAAGTTAACCATCAGTCCCTTGCCGATCTGTCTGAGAAATGTGGACCGATTATGATGCTCCAGCTGAGATCTCTAAACACTGCTGGTTGTATCCTCATATGGCATTGCTTCACAGTAGCAGTATCTGCTCATGGCTCTCCACAATAACGCTGGCTATTCATGAGCAGGACTTGCAATAATCGTGTTTGGAGTGTTAGTCGTTAAGAAAAAAGATATGATCATGTTGAGAGTACTCTCATTGTGAAATGTAGTGCAAAAATGAAAATGGTAATATTTTCCACATTTGCTTTGTTATTTGCATTGCACGAAGTGGACATTTCTCCAGAGAGCAAATATCGCTTCCTGTCAAAACAAGGAATAATACTCTATTGTGATGATATGATTAGTTTTTCCTGGGCAAAGAAATGGATTCTTCTGATTGTCTGCAAAATGCTCCTTACAAGGAATATCAAACCGTGAATTCATTGTATACAGACTTTCTTACGTATACGAGTCAGACGAGTCGTGCAATATGCCCCGGTCCATCCTTCTTGAATCTGGGTAGCCATCGATTTCTCCTTGTGTTTTCTGCCGTGTAATGTATTTTTATGTGTTAAGAAACTGTTCAAAAGAGAGAAACACGCAAGAGTCTGCATGAAACTTGGAAAAGAGCCAAAAAAGAGTTTAATCCAGGTAAATCGCTTACGCATAGTCTCATAATTCATTGTAAAGTAAATTACTAAAAAACTTATTTTTAATTTATTTTTGATAAATATACAAAGATTGAGAAGAGTTACGAAATAAATTAAACTATAAACAAAATTTGATTTGTTTGAGATCAAGCTTTTGGATATATACTATCGAGAGTGTTTTCTTCAACACTTCCTTTATGGGTTCTTTCTGGATCTTTTCGAGTTTTCAGGTTCAACTATCATTTAATATTTAGAAATTATTTGAATTTTTCTCTCAATTGGTATAGAATTTTGACTTAGGATTTCTCTTTTTAACAACAAACATGGTACATAAATTTCAGTTAATAATTATATCTTTTTCGATAGTAATTATATTTTTTGTAATAACAAAAATCAGAAAACTTGGTACAAAAATTTCACTTAATACTAATCTTTTTCTGATAACAAAAAACAGGTAAAATTTCTCCGAAGTTGATCTTGCATGAAATGAAGCGTGAAACTATGTACACTATTTTAAACCTCTTTCAATGTGGGGCTTTTTGCGCCCCCAACGCCGCTACTCTTTCACAATCTGAGTCCTCGAGAGGATTTGACACCACACCGCCTCTGCTATGGACGGATGGAAGAGTAGGATAGGCAAGCCACCATGTGGAATCACCTAGGTTTTTCTTGACGATCTTGCGTACTTAGTTTATGTGAGCAAGTCGTATCAAAACATTCCACTACTCATAACCTGAAATATATTCATGGAAGGTGTGAACATAAGACTATCTTCTCACTGCTTACCGGTTTTAAGTATTTTTCATATCTCTATCTTCTTCACACGTAAGTGTTTTCACCACGTGTCTACAGTCCAACGTTCCTCCTCACCAAATATCCGGAGACGGATAACACCCCTACCCAAAAACTATAGAGATATAAATGATTAATCTTCTGCACAGTCAGAAGTTAACGTTATTTCGGTCCTACCTCCATCGTCACATAAGTGAAATAAGCCCCTAGTCGGAAAAAGCCCTTGGACTGTTACCTTATATTGTGCTTGTGGATTAATAGCAATATTGCAATGAAACTTAAAGATTCAAAGTTTTACTTGCAGTTGTGTATCGCTACAACCTTTTATTACGAATTAATTTATTGGGAGTTTTGTGCAACTATAACCAAGTGTCTCTATAACGGCAGAGGAATAATTTCCTTCTTTATGGTACTTTTCAGTCTCGTGGAGCCGGTGCCTTGAGAGCATCTGATTCAAATTTTAGACTTTTCTGTTTTGGCAAATAAAAAGTGTCATTCTAGAGATAAATCATTTTTCTCACCTTTATTAGTAAGCAAGTTATTTTCCGGGATAGAAAGTAAGAAATAAAATTTGACTGACTACAAGGCAAGAATATAATTCATTTGCAAAAGGTATGTTACACATTTTCAGTTTGATACTGTAACACTGGTTTTCTCTAAAATGTTCAGATATATTAATGACATTAGTGACATTAATATATTCAATATATTCAATATAATATTGTCTAATACCGGAGTAGACATTGTCTACTCCTGGTCACCAAGTGCCAATATGCATACATGGCACCAGTTCATATATGTTGACGAGAAGCTGAATATGCACGATTTAATGATGACTAAACCTTTCTACTATAAACGAGTGATCGTCACTAATTCAGCTTAAGATAAAAGAAAGATTCATTCTCCCGTCGTTAGTTTATGTCCCCGTTAGCGTCGTGGTCCAAATTGATGGTTTCAAGGGATGCGTAGTTGTCACGCCCTTTGCGTAGTTTCCCGCTGCTAATTATGTTTATGTTCCCTCGCTTGTTAAATACGAAATTTAAAGAAAAACAAATGAAAACAAACTTTAAATTTCTACTCGGTAAAAGTTTAATGTTCTTTCCTCTTTTTCCATTCTAAATGGCAATGAAATGAAGTTTCTCCATCTTTACTTGAATATGTGATGGACTAAGGATATTGCCACGACGTTTTATGCCCCACTAACGTTAAACTGGAATATTAACAAGTGTGTGGTCCTACAATCTATCCAAATATTCAAATCGACTCGAAGTCCGGTTAAAAATTGCAGATCAACCACTATCGTGTAATAGGGGTGTCAACGTTAAGAGAAAATATTCTTCAACAGCGGAGAGATAATTAGCAGTAAACTTGTCACAGGTAACTTTGTATATAAGCGAGACTCATTCTGGATCACGCCTGCGACTACGATTTTATCATTGAATTATTTTCAGTTTGTATACTTGAGATAATTACTTAGAGTCATTATCAAAAATTCATTATCAAAAAAAGTGGACGAAACGAGTGGAGAGTCGTTAAGAAAAAACCCGTGACGTTTTCCTGCGAGTACCTCCGGAAGTGCCCGTATGAAACACTGGCCGAAGTCGTAGCTCACATCTGCAGGTCTCGAAATTTTTCAAAAGATTACTAACTTTGACACCCCTCATATACTTAGGGTGGTCTGTGGTTCTTCACACGTTTCGCTCTTAACTGTACACGTAGAAGGTACTTGTTAAGAAGCTGGACACATGTGATGCACTGAAGAGATAGTAACACGTAATGTCGTCGGAGGTTCAATACATGAATAGAGATAACAGTATGTTGATCATTGACATCTATCAATTTTCTTGTCTATGAACAACGATTCATAAATAAAACCAAGATACATACACACATGAAATCAGAGGACACCATTTATAGTTCATAGTTTATTTTTTAAAACTATTTTACTGCAAGTAGAAGATGAGTACAAGAACTGAAAATATTATGGAATGATAGATGATAGAAGTAAGTGCGATATCAGTATCTTGAGTACACAGAAGCCTGAAGACATGATCAACTCTAAGAATTTAACTTTCTTTTAATGGGGTAACATGGATTCCATTACAAAAAGGTAAAAGAGAAACACATATCTAACTAGAGGACTAAGAACCAAGTTATATCCCAAGTGTAATACAAAGGAATAATTCTAGAATAGAAATCGGTAAAAGATTTCTTACGACCCAAGCGAACAAAATAAAACAGTGTATTCAATTTCCTAGCACCAGACATGGACATCAAAACTCGTTAGAAGAAAGACAAGAATCAAACCGTGTTCAGCAGGTTAAGAAACACCACTAGTACCTTGTGTTTTTTTTAGGTTTAATTTTTCATTATGAGATTAATACTTTTTAATAGTTTTTTTACAAGTGGAAGCTGAATACAAGATTGATGAATGAACGGATTGATATGTACTATAATGCAAAATCACGTCCCAAAACACACAGAAGCGTAAAAAGCATAGACATCTAATCCATGAAGACAAACTATGGATTCGACTAGCTTGAGACCAACCAAACACACATATCTAACGAGGGAAGAAAAAGATCTTGTGTAAATGATTGAGGCAATGAAAATAATTAAGATCAGACTACAAGAACCTCTTCAGATAGAACACATTTGTCGCAGACACGACATATACAGCCACCCATATCGCCCCATCCAAACGTACTTCATTCAATATTATCCTATACAAGGAGATCTTAATCTACCTGCCAAACGTACACGGATCTCCTGTCCGGAAAATCAGTTGGTCGTTTTCTCCCTATCCTCGGCCAACTGGAAAGTCGCGATCGGAACATTTAATAATTGTACATCTTTTATACCGGTACCGGTAGTATGGGAGCTTGACTTAGGCCGTATCCGCACCCACATTAACTAAGCCGGTAATCCGAGATTAGCGTGATAATCAAATTTACCCCGAGGCTGTTTTGACGGGTGCGCGAATCTAGGTTTGTGTACTTGAAAAAATCACTGTCACCGCACCCGGCAGCCGTCTCTAACAGAGCACTTTAAGTGAGCACTATTATCGATGTAATAAACGTTTAGACCATAGACTGCCTCGATGCCTGCAACATGCATACAACGTGGATTGCCATGCAAACTTTGGTGAAGTTTGCCAGGGAGTTTAGTGATCTCGCGCGAGGGCCAATATCGACCCAACGTCTACTGTTATACAGGGAGGGAATGAGGCGCAAGTAATGTGGCCAGTAAGGTGAATTCGATCATCGAGCGAGAAATCTTTGTGTGGGAATACCGATTGACACATTCCTTGTGACACCACGGGGATAGTTCAATAAGAATACGGCATCAATGGGCTGGATGATCAAAACTGTGTCGTGGAAACCTGTAGTATCGTCCTCTCTCCCTGTTTTGAAGGGTTTAAGATCAGAAAAAGGTAAAAAGCATTTTAAAGGTAACCAGCTCGTAAGCATTAGAGCTCGTAAAGGTAAACAACATTTGAAGGTAACCAGCTCGTAGCTCGTAAAGGTAAACAGCATTTGAAGGTAACCAGGTCGTAAGCAGTAGACCTCGTAAAGGTAAACATCATATTAAGGTAACCAGGTCTTAAGCATTAGACCTCGTTAAGATAAACAGCATTTTAAGGTAACCAGGTCGTAAGCATTAGACCTCGTTAAGGTAAACAGCATTTTAAGGTAAACAGGTCGTACGAATTGAAGCTTGTAAAGGTAAACAGCGGGTAAAGTAAACAGCCCGTAAGAATTACAGCTCCAAAACATGCTCGTAAATATTAACTCGAAGCTTTCAAACCTGCGACAGTAAATACCTCATAAACGTGAACAAAGGTAAACATCGAATTTACTAGCCAGCTACCTGCGACTGTAAACATAAACTGCCAGCTTTTTGCTGTCTACCTGCGATGATAAATAGCTCGTAAACGTGAACAAAGGTAAACAACGAATTTACTAGCCAGCTACCTGCGACTGTAAAGTGCTGTTAAGGTAAACAAGCTCGTAAAGGCAATGAACTCGCAACCAAACCGTGAGCCACTCGACTGTAAACAGCTCATGAAGGAAAATAGCTCGTAAGAAGACAAGACTTCGCATGTAAACAGCTCGTGAAGGAAAATACACAATAAGAAGACAAGGCTTCGCATTTAAGGGGCTCGTGAAGGAAAATAGCTCGTAAGAAGACAAGGCTTCGCATGTAAACAACTCGTGAAGGAAAATACACAGTAAGAAGACAAGGCTTCGCATTTAAGGGGCTCGTGAAGGAAAATAGGTCGTAAGAAGACAAGGCTTCGCATGTACACAGCTCGTGAAGGAAAATACACAGTAAGAAGACAAGGCTTCGCATTTAAAGGGCTCGTGAAGGAAAATAGCTCGTAAGAAGACAAGGCTTTGCATTTAAACAGCTCGTGAAGGAAAATAGCTCGTAAGAAGACAAGGCTTCGCCTCAAAACACCTCGTGAAGGAAAATAGCTCGTAAGAAGACAACTCTTCGCTATCAAACCGGTAGTCGTGCGAAGGAAAACAGCTAGTAACATAACCAGGTCGTAAATGTATGGGTTCGACAAACCGCGAATTAAGCAAAAGGTAAACAGCTCGTAGCTATTCCAGGTCGTAAAGGTAACCAGGTCGTAAACAATCCGTGACTCCTGCGGTCGTTTTCAGCTCGATAGGTTTCCAGGTCGTGAAGGCAAACAGCTCCATGCATAACCGTGAGTCGTGCGACAGTAAACTACTCGTAAAGGCAAACAGCTCGTAAGGGTAACCATATCGTGAAGGCAAACAGCTCCATAACGTATCGTTCGTCGTGCGACTGTAAACTACGAGTGAAGGTAAACTGCTCGTAACTATTCCACATCGTAAAGGTAACCAGGTCGTAAACAATCCGTGACTCCTGTGAAAGTTCACCCCTCGAAAGGTTTCCAGGTCGTGAAGGCAAACAGCTCGCAAACTAACCGTGAGTCGTGCGACTGCTTCCTAACCGTGAGTCGTGCGACTGTAACAAGCTTGTAAAGGTAAACAGCTCGGACGTAAAACAGCTCGTGAGAGACTTCTCTGTAATGAACCACGACTAAAAGAAGACGCAAATCAAATTCGGCAAAATGTAAACGAATGAAAATTTCGAGAGCTGGTGACCGAGAAAACCGAACATGACCACGAGCAGTAGAACAAAACGGTAACGATATTTGCATATCAAGTGCCTCGGCAACGATACCATACATATCAATACCTCCCTACTCCCAAGGAACTGAACACTCTACACAATCTAGAGGACACGGGAACTCTGAGTCCACCCCGTAAAGTAACACTAGGTCTACCGCACCCACTGAACGAGCTGCAAATAAATCTGAGATCTTCTTCTTGACAAGCTTTCGCTTCGCTTTGTGACCTATGACTGCGAACTCGGCACATATCAGCATGGACAACTCGAAGATCGAATCGAAATCTGCTTCTTCGCCGACATGTAATGCATCTTCCCACCATTGCAAGCACAATTCGTGCCACACAGGAAACATCGCTTCTGGGTCGATTTCCATGCCCCAAGTCAGCTCTGCACCAACAACCTCCCACTTATCTGAACCGTCAACTCGATGTACCTTCACATCGGGCAGAGGCTCATCTGCACACCAGTCCACCTCGAACCTCGGCTGTGGAGGTAAGTCCTCCTCCAGGGTCCACATTGGCCTTCCTTGCAGCAATTCGGTGTGCATATCAGTAAACCCACTGAACATCGAATTGAAGCTCAGACTGTAAACAGCACACGAAATCGAAGTCCTGAGTTCTCACCCATGTTGTATACTGTCTGATACCGAAAACTCAGTTTCTGACGATGTTGAGACGACTCACTAAACAGTGACAGTGGAGGACTGAATTCTCGAAGCCCAGCGAAGATGCTCAACAACGTGCGATAGAGGTACCCAGCCGACGTTCGACCTCAAGCAGATGTGGTAAATTCAACCACTACAGCCTAAAAACAGAAAATTTAAACCCAACTTCGAGTCATTTTCTATGTTTATTCAACCACTACCGACTATCAGTCTGGACCCATATTTGAAGCAGTGATACATCGAGAGCGAAATCGAAACAAGTGTAATAGCGAGTGCTCCTCAATACAGCAAGACCGAAATGAGCGAAATTGAAACAAGTGTAATAGCGAGTGGTCCTCAATACAGCAAGACCGAAATAATTATATACACACCTCAAGGGTCCTTCAAGCATCAAGGAGCTGAAGCCGACTCCAAAAATGCAGCTAACGCTTCTCTAACTTCACTGCCACTCTCCCTGGCCGAGTTATGAGCTCGATCCGTGGTCGCTGTCACAGAAGGCGTGGTGACAGCCGAATCTACACAAATCACAACTCTATGGTGCACAAGGAAATTATGTAACACGCAACAACACTTCACTATTTCTGCTGCCCATTTCACACTACTGGTGATCCCAACACTCAGAATTGCAAAGCGACCTTTCAGAAGTCCGAAGGCTTGCTCAATACAAACTCTACCTTTTATCTGACGTTCTGTAAATAGTCTATGTACATGTGGTGACCTCGGATTCAATGAGAATGGGGGCATTAACCACCTTTCCATCGTGTAACCGGAGTCTCCTAACAAATACGGGTGAAGCCGAAATCCATTAGGTAGTGTAACTATGGGCTCTGATAACACTTTGCAGTCTCGAATATGGGTCCACAGTGCTGAGGTTCTCAGAACTCGTGAGTCGTGGTTCGACCCTGTCCGGCCGCAACTCACATCAAGAAAACGTCCTTCTGTGTCTCACACACATTGCAACACTAAGCTGTGGTACTGTTTTCTGTTGTAATATTCCCCAGGAAGTTCTCTGGCTGGCGGGGCTCTGATTTTAATATGTGAGCCATCTATGGCACCTTGACAATTTGGAAGACCAGCTTTCCTAAGAAAACCCTGAGACACTCGTTCCATAGCAGATCCAGTAGGCCATTGGATAAACAAAGGACCAAGGACTTGATTCACAGCAAACACAACATCTGCAAAAACTTCTTGAGAGGTGCTCTCTCCTATACCGAACCTTTCGCCCACCTGAAAATGAGTCATGCATGAGGTCAGTCTCAGTAATGCTGCCCCAACTCGAACCTCGGCGGGGACTGCTTTCTGATAATGAGTATCTGCTTTTGACACATGTGGCCCAAGTAGAGCAACAAGCTGAAGAAACAATGCCTTAGGCATTCGAAGGGTTCTAATCCATCGATCTTCTTCATAACTCTTCATGAGATAGTAGTCAAACCATATTAAAGTTCTTGGCTTCACCCACCATGTATAATGTTCAGTTTGCTCGAGATGCTGAACGATAAGTTGTTGTGCCATGAAGACAACTCGCGTGACAGAGTCATGCACGGCCATAATATCAAACCACGATTCGAAGACATCATCCTCTTCCTCTTCCACTCTCACCCACTCCGCCATAATTTCTGTAACGAGCACAACCGCTGTAGTCACAACCACCAAGATAGCCTTCCTATCTGCAGAAGAAGGCAACAGTTCAAAATGTTTCTCAGTAGACAACTCGAATTCCAAACAGTAAGCAAGTGAAACTATAAACATGAACTCTGACCTAAAACATGATATATTGTTATTCTGAGCTGGAACAAGCAAACAACTCAGCTCTTCGATTCGAAACTCAGTAGACAACTCGAATTCGTGACAGTAAGTTTGTGGAACTACAAACATGAACTCTGACTGAAACATGATAGATTGTTATTCTGAGCTGGAACAAGCAAACAACTCAGCTGTTCGAATCGAAACTCAGTAGACAAGAATAAACATGAACTCTGACCTGAAACATGATAGATTGTTATTCTGAGCTGGAACAAGCAAACAACTCACATGTTCGAATCGAAACTCAGTAGAGAACTCGTTTTCCAAACAATCAGTAAGTGAAAGTATAAACATGAACTCTGACCTGAAACATGATAGATTGTTATAGAAGCTGGAACAAGCAAACAACTCAGCTGTTCGAAATGAAACTCAGTAGACAACTCGAATTTCAAAACACATCTGAAATAGGCTTCCTTACACAACATCAAACATACAAATGGCTGATAGTTCGAAATGGGGGAACTGTACAAACTTCAAGTTCTGAGTGTAGATACCGATTCGAACTAGAACAGTTTCACCATTATGAACTCTTCAGTTTCTGGTCAAGGCGCTGCCAATGTGAGCCAATGCCCCTGCCATCTTATCTAACACACTAACAATTTGGCTGGATCGAACGTTAACCCCTTCTTGTTTGCTCTTCTCTTGCTGGAGTTTCTGAGCTTCTAGTTCTCTATACAAACTCAACTTCTCTCTATCAATTTCGAGTTTTTGTTTCTCTACCTCAACTATGGAGCTAGAAAAGCACGTGAGAGTTTGGTTCAGAGCAGAAGCACTGCGGCTCATTTCACGCTTTCGTTTTCCTGAGTTATGACGACTAGACTCCTTGGCATCTATATCTGTGGAATTTTACTTCAGAATCCGCTTGAGGACCGGGTTGAGGACCTGGTTGAACATCATCACTATCTGGACCTGCAGGACCATTACTCGGAGTGAGAGATTCGGCCATGCACGGCGGGGTTGTGCCAGATCGAAGATCATACCAACAGTCAATGAGCGGATAGTGGTGCAATGGATAATTCAAGGGGAGTTTCTTCTCTTCATGTTCCTGCCGACTCAACGAGGTGTAGGGGGCATTTCCAGAGACCTTGTTGTGATCTCGAATTTTTCTGTATCCGGTTATCACTGTCTCTCACTTATTCTTTATAACAGTTATGTCCGTGATAACCACACCTTTACCACGAAGGAACGACTGAACCTGCTGAAGCTTGCTCACCGCCGTTATCATCTTCTTCAGACCTGAACTCCTATTCTGCTCCTCATGCTCTAATCGCTTCGCCTCAATCAGGTGCAGCACTTGCCAATCTTGCCACACAAACCTACTCTGCTTTTGACAATTACCATCGACCTCAGAAATTGGGATGGAATGCAATCGAACAACTGGTATCCGTGACACTCTTTCATCTCGTACTGCCTCCTCAGCTCCAACAACGTCGTCGAGAGGACTTCCCATGATTTCATGAAGATTCGGAGGTGGTGCATATACTCGATCATTGTGTGCAGCAGCCTGAAAACGAGATGGCAGCTCATGTTGAATCTGACTGTCAGGACTCAGAACTGTCTGATTCGAATCATCGAGCTGTGTCCCTCTAGGCACCGGAGGCTCATCTGCAACGAGATCAAACAGTTCTAAAACCCTTCGTCTCAAAGCCATTTGCACTCTTCACTTTACAATACTCGAGAATGAAAGTAACGTTACGACGCTGTAAATTACGACCGAATCTGCAAACGCTGGAGAGGCTTCACACAACGCTAGCAACTGAATCGCAATATGCGTCATTTCTCTCTTCTGATACACACAGCGAAACGATTCTCTTACCGCGAATGCTTAGCTCTGTGACTCGGGCATTTCCCGTTTCATTTCTGCACATGTGGACACCGAATTGCTCGAGGAGCTACTGCCTTCCCGCTCCATCGCAGCACAGCCTAGAATTCTCGTTAAACTCACATGCGCGAGGAGGGACCAGCACTCGTGCGAAAGGACGAAAATCTGTGCCGAAGCCCAGACCCCACCCTTTTTGAGCCTGTCTCGCAAACGGTGAATTAAGCGTACGGACCGGCTTCCTGCGGCCGCAGAGACTAAAACCGGGTAGAGCAGTAAGATAGGTACATAAACATCTGTGGTTTTCCAGCAGTAGGGAAGAAGAGCGAACACAGTTATCTCGTTGTTCTTCATGGCATAAAAGTTTTGTGATAGTCAGTGCATCACAGAACCTAGCGGACATGATGTGGAGTAACAGATTTTTGTTATACTCTGATAACATATGTGTGGAAACTCTGTTGTCAAAAGGAATAGGTGTAGAGGGAAAGTGCTTGAAGAAGAAGCAGATGTAGAGAGGTCTATATACTATTTGAAGCGGTTTTGGCAAGAGAAGGGTGTATTAATAGAGTTTAACACGTCATTGTTTGATGAGGAGATCTTCATTTTGAAGACCTTGCTGGTGAATGGTGACGTTTATCACAAAGATGATCATGTTATCATCTTGGAGGATGCTGCGAGTCACGAAAGACAGAATAAAATTGGAAAGGTCGGATTCAAATGATTTTTCTTTATATTTTACATGATCATGCAGAGATATTTGTGGAGTTTAGATGGCTTTACAACAATACTGTCCATTGATTATATATCAGGCATGTAGCTTTTGAGTTCGACCAAAGGAGTCATGCATCTGATAACTTTCGACCGGCTGCACAGCTGGTGGTAAATTTTTCAGTGTGAGGAGAGACTCTCGTAATGAAAGAACTCAAGATATCTTGGCCTTGGAGGTTACCGATGATAGAGAGAGACTCTCTTTATTAGACCTTGGTTGAATAGGACATCCGCCACCCTATCCTGAAGAGAAAGATGTCATGATAGTCAAAACGTCATCTCAGTTCAAGAGCAGAAGTTCAGATATCTTTGCTCTTTGTGTAGTTCGAGAAGTGTGCTTTGTACAGAGATCTGACGATGGACCAGATCAGAGGATTGAGGAGGTCCTTGAAGATGAACCAGATGGCATGGAGGAGGCAGAACCTACAGCAACGAACACATCATCATGTGGTGTAGTCCATGTTTCCTAGTTGAGAAAATTTTGATCGAGAAAGTTGATAGTCCTACTGCTGATGTAATCCTTGCTACCGAACAATTGTTACAACTAGTCAAAATTCTAGAACCGCATGATTGTTCTGAAGCTAGACGGATCATTCGATGGAAAGTATCAGCACAGTTAGAACAGTTTGCTTACAATTGAAAATGTTCTGTGATAGATATAATATTACTGATCTTACGATGTAAGATCTACATCAGTTTACTTTAGTAAGATTTTAAATTGTAGTATTGTCTCAACTAGACAAGAATAGAGTGTTACATTCTTTTCTGGTAAAGTTTCTGTGTTTTGAAACTGTATTTCAGTTAGGTCTAGGGAGTTTCATTATTTCCAAAGTCTGTTTTGCGGTTGAATCAAGTCCACCAAAATCTTTTTTACTTTTGCCGAAACTCATATTTACATATTAGATCTCATGCATGGTATTTTCTCTGGCTGATAAGATTTCAAAACTTTGTAAATTTTGATATGGATGTGATTGGGCTCTGGTTTCTACCATGGTGTATACTACCGGTTCCCGTGTATGTGAGAAATGTTTTCCTCGAATATTGCAATAATGCTCGTTTGAACTGGGCAATACTTGACTACAAATGTAGTGGAGTTCACTATTGTGCACAGTGACATTGCGTACAATCACCTGCAATCGTCCAAGGTAAACACTCGAACAGCGCACCTCCGCATTTCACACAGTTATAGACTCTACATGTTATATTCCTGTGTCAAATCCCAAGGTTGGCCGCTTTTCCGACTTCTTTGTAAATTTACAGTTGAAAGTGGGAGTTTTCCCATCCTGCGTTCGGCATGATTTCTTCCTGTGAAATGCCCTTCCTTTCTGTTCTTCACAATCGATACATAACTTGTAACTACGCTAACGCATAGCAGAAATAGAAAAGAATCATTCGTTGTGATAGCCGAGGACACAGAATAGGCCCCATCTGGCGCGTTGCACTGTTCAGATTTTCCTTTTTCCTTTCCTTTGGAGCTGTCTTACCCGTGGAGCTGGGCTCTTACACGGATTGCACGATCCCCTTGCAGTTGCCGCTAGAGTCGCTAGGGGAACCCGCCCGACATGGCGTGACCACCACAAGCTAACCCCAGTCCGCGTTCAGGTCGAGCCTTGAGAGTCAGATCAACAGTGTTGACTCCTGAGCACCTGAGCAACTTCTGAGAATTTGAGTTATGACTCATGATCAACTGTGGATCCGACCTTGTCCGATTATCTTCCAGCATCGAATGGCTCAGAGAAGATAAGTTGAGGAGCAAGTGCCATGGAGGTGCCAGATAGAGGAGTAGCCCCCATCAATCATGATCACTACACTGCTGCGGCCGGCGTTCTTGGTAGGCCCTCTAGAGCACTCACAACTGATATGCATTCCAAGCACGCCAGGCTACTACAGTATTGGCATGTCTAAACACGCCTGAATCACTCGTGGCTATTGCTGAATGCCATTGGATGTTCACGAGCAGGCCCAGCGCAAATGCTCCATACTTCCTCCCTCTCTTCTCTTCTCCTTAGGATCGTTGGTGCAATTGGTTGGGGTCCTATTGCAGGTGGAATTAGTCCTGACTCAAGGAAAATATGCTTGCTCGTGTTGTTTGATCCTGCCTATTCCAGTTTTCTCAGTAAAAAGATTTATCAGTCCATCGTCTCTATAGTTGTGCAAATCTGCTAGTGCAATTCTAGATCTCACAAGTCATGGGTTTCAGTGAGTGGATGACAGATCTCGATCTGCGCCTCACTTTCGAGAAAAGTTAGTATGACTACTACGAAAAGTCTGCTGTTCAATAGGACTCTTGAGGTACTGCTGCAAGTTTGAATGTAATTATTCAAGCAAGTCTCCGAACAAGAATTTTCACGGAGTAAGGAAAGTTGCCGAGGATGGAGGCCGATATTATGATGGGACGAGCAGCAAGCCACCGAGTTCTCCTAATCCACCTCTTCCTTTTGCTTTTCCTCGGGTACAAGTCGGCTGCTCAGCTTGAATCAGAAATATACTACTCTGCCTGGGAAAATTTCTCGAAACCCTTTGAGGACGTTACCCTGAACATTTTCGCGCCTGCAACTGGACTCACTCCTAACGGGACTGCTCTCTGTTTGACACAAAAGATTCCACCTCGTAACGATACCAGTACAGACCATGATGCGGCGGGGAGAGCCCTCTACTATACTCCTGTCCAAGTTCGGGATTCTGCAACGAAAATTGTCAAGTCCTTCAGCACCATGTTCAGCTTCTGGATTCAGTCGGACTTTGCCTATGATCCAGGGCAAGGTCTTGCGTTCATCTTGGCTCCTGACAACACTTCAACGGGCTCCCCAGGCATGTATCTGGGCTGGCTCAACCAGACAACTAACGGGACAAAGCTTGGCAACTTTGCTGTGGAGTTCGACACCGTTCAGAACGTAGAGTTTGAAGATCCTCGGAAATTTCACGTCGGAGTAAATGTCAACAGCCTTCAATCCCTTCGCAATTGCACCTCCGAAGAATTTGGGTACCACGAAAGCGGTACGTGGAAACCTTTGAATATGACGACTGACGGTGAAGAAAGAGTCTATGTTTGGATCAACTACGACAGCTCAAAGAACGAGATCACTGTGACCGTCAGTCCCCGTAGAGCAAAGCCTGATCGGGTTCTTCTGACATGTGCACGCAATCTGTCGGAATACATCCATTCCGACAACATGTACGTGGGATTCACTGCTTCCACAGGCTCAGACAGCAGTGGAGACCACATGTCCCAACATACTGTCTACGAGTGGAGCTTCGGAATTGGTGATTCCTCTGCTGTCAACCTCTTCGGTGATGAAATAATTCGCAGTGCAGGAACAAGTAGGAAGCTGCCATACCGAGTAATCATAGCCACAGTATCGTGTGTAGTGTTCGTGCTATTTGTGACCGGACTTCTCTTCGCGCTGTGTCGGCGGCAAAAGAAAACAAAGTGTTTCCAGGATACCGAGCTCATGACACTGGAATTTGTCCGTGGACCTGAGAAATTCAGCTACAGGCAGCTCAGCGATGCCACGAAATCCTTCAGTAAGAGCACATGTATAGGAGGAGGAGGATTCGGGAAGGTGTACAGAGGAGTTCTGCCGAAGCGTTTGGAAGTTCTGGCTGTGAAACGAATATCGAAGACTTCTAAACAGGGAGCGCCGGAGTTCGTGGCAGAGGTGAAAGTCATCGGTCGTGTGAGGCATCGAAACCTCGTCCCTTTGCTCGGTTGGTGTCACGATGGAGGTCGAGGTGAACTCCTGTTAGTCTACGAGTACATGCCGAATGGCTGCCTCGATCAGTTACTCTTCAATGAGAACGAAATTCTGGTCTGGGAGAGGCGGGTGAAGATTTTATGGGGTGTCGGATCAGCGCTGGCGTTTCTGCACGAGGACTGGGAGCAACGAGTGGTTCATCGGGACGTGAAGGCGAGTAACGTGATGCTGGATGCAGATTTCAACGCTCGTCTGGGGGATTTCGGTCTTGCACGCTTATACGACCACAGCCAAGATCCGAAGAGTACTATGAGTGTCGCTGGGACTCGTGGTTACATGGCACCAGAACTCTTCCACAACGGCAAAGCGACGGAGAAAACAGATGTGTATAGTTTTGGTGCTTTAGCTCTGGAGGTGGCCACCGGAATCAGAGCAAGTGGTACTGTTCCCAACGATGCCAATAGTTTGGTTGACTGGGTCTGGGGTCTGTACAGGAACGATCGACTTCTCGATGCAGCCGATGTCAGGCTGGAGGGAAACTTCGATCCGGACGAGATGGCCGTCGTTCTGCAAGTGGGTCTCTTGTGCTCGCATCCGGAGGCAGGCATTAGACTGACGATGAGGCAAAGTCTAGCCATGTTGAAAAAGGAAGTTCCTCTTAAATCACTTTCACTGACCAAACCCCTGCCCTCGTTTGCCTTCAGTATGGGTCGGAGTGAATCCATCCTGGAAACAGACACTGTGAGTACCACCCTAGAAAAAAATTTCGATAACTTATCTCTGAACAGTCAGAACACGAGACTATCAACTGAGTCAGCTGATTATCATAGCAGCCAGCAGTATGACACAATCCCTCCCAGATAACTTTAGGTTCCCTCCGTCGAACAGGACCTCCCCTTTCAGACTGGAAGTAGGTGTGTCGGTAGGTTTTCGACTTCAGAAGTCGGATAAGCGAGTTGTAGACTAGACCTTTTTTCTGATGTTGAACTTTAGATAGTTGAGGTGTACACTAGTCTTAACATTTTATCTCTTGCCTCGTCTCCGGGGGTCGTCAACATTTGACGTGTGCCTGTGACAACCGAAACAGATCTAGCGACATGGCAGAAAACACGTTCGGCAAGAGCCATATCTCAAAACTTCTTCTCAGTTTTCACGCGCGTGTATTAAACTTCGTTTGCAGCGGGTAGGAAGGGAGAAAGTGACAGTCAGAGCACTCCGCAATCTGCAGTGTTATGTAAATTTATACCTATTCCCCTCTTGATTCAGGAAAGAATTCTCTCCAACATGTGGAAGAAAATGTACAATTGCAACTTTCAAAAGAAGCCTTTCTGATTGTCTTGTGTGAAATGCAATTGCTCCTCTTGACACATTCTCAAACTCACAGCTGAATAATCGTGTGCCCAAATGGTCGTGCAGAATCTAAGCATCGGCAAAAAATCCAAGACAACCCAGATATAGAGAAGAGATCAAACAGCGCAAAGTGCATGCAAGTTCGGAACTAGCAAAAATGCAAAAATCCAGTGTAGAATCAAGTTTCAGGTTGGCTGTTCTTCAGAAGGACTATTTGAATGCTTAGGCAAAATGAACTTATATTGTATACTGCAAGCATTATAATATTTACCGTAGCTTCAGCTCTTTCATGTGGTTCTTCAATTTCCAGTACGAACGTTCGCACTTGATTCTGACCTTACATTACTCTCCTGCCATTTTCCCAAAACAGGTAAGACCGTCACATCGACGTAGGTAAATTTGCAGTCAGTGTAAACACGAGATACGTTTCTTTCTCTCTCTCTCCAATCCTCCCTCGCGCGCTCACGTCCCGTCCACTCCTCCTTCGATCATATCTCTGACTCGGTTGAAGAATCACCTTTGAGGTGTAGGTGTTCTATGTCTGTTCTCACTACCTTGATTACGAGTACTTTCGTATCTACCTTATTTCTTATATTTCATGATTAATAAGGTGTGTATGGTTACGTGGAACCCCGTTACTTACCTCCTCATCACTTGTTCTTGAAACGTAACTACCATTTACTGTTCGCTATCCTGCCTAGTCATACGCTCCTGTGCCGCGCCCTTCTTCTTCTCATTTCGAATTCATTTTTCCAGACATGTATCTTGCACGTGCTTGTTTAACGTCTATATGTGTTCGATGTTTATCCCCCTTGTCTCCTGCATATATCCAGTAACCACACTCAAAAGTAGTGATTATAAAATATTTCTGATCCCACTGCTGTGTGGAAACGCTGGTTCTCATGGAGAAGTGTCTCTGTGGGTTGCCTCCGTTGTATCTTCCATGGCTGTGATGCACGGTGGACAGGTTGAAAATAACAAGGTGACGTCTCGGTTTCAGCAAACTCCACTCCTACAGGTATCTGGCTCTCATATCTCTCCACTCCGTCGTTTGAGCAACTCCTGTCTATCGCTCATATCTGTGGCTCCACTCCTACCTCGTTCATATCTCTCATTGGAGTTATGAGAATTTCCTTCAAGCAGATGGAAAGAAGCATACGGAAGGGGAGGAAAAATGCAGGCAAAAGAAGAGAAGCTAGCTGGTTTCATGATGTAGGCAGAGCGACGATTCAAGTTATCGGTGTTAAACTTTGTCATAGTTCAACACATGTGCCGCATATAGGACATGAGCAAGCGACAGGTTCCGGCTATAGATGGCGTTGACGCTCATCAGGTTGGAGAAGTTTAGATGACAAACAAGCTGAAGGGATATCTCACTGGTGACTCTGGTGAGGTCCACCGTTCAGCTTGATGCTTTTCCGACGGAAGTCTTTATGAGAACAGAACGAAATAGGGTTAAGTAGTACCAGACCTGATAGATCACGTCGTGTCGAGTCTAATTGGAAGAAAGGTTCGTAGAGAAGATAACATTCACGGGAGGGTATGTTCTCTTCATGTTCTTGCAAGATTAATGTTCTTGGAAGGAGCGTCCACCCGTAGGTTGGTTGGTGATTTAGATGATGATTTTCTTTCAGTGTCGTCGCTTTGAAAGTAGAAACACCGTTCCATCGGCAGATTACTAGATGAATGTAGTACAAACTTAAATCTGTAGATGATAGCATAGATTAGCCCAGCTTTATCAACTTACCTCTTGTGTATGAGTGAGATCTAGACCACGTTACCTATCCTTATCCGCAAAAGTCTATCTTCGCTATCCCAATGGCCTTTTCACTACTTTCCAACTTCTATAAGCAAGTGTACCTACTCACGGTGATGCTCACCGTAAGAATAAGGTACGTAACTGGCATTAGGTTTTGAAAGTTCTTTGTTCTTTGAAAGGCGAGTACCATTTTGGTCTATAATTATACCGTAACAAAAGCATAATGAAGGTTCTGCCAGCATCCTCTTGGTACATGTGTGTAGCGTACGTGCTTGCCATCAGGACGGTAAGTTACATAATTCATACTTCTACGGTGGTAAATTAATTAGAAGACTGTGGTTCAAAGAATGTTTGGACATAAAATATACAGAGCTCTTTCACTTAGTCTCGGATTTTGAGTTTGTGCTCTAGCTTAGGATATCGCTAGACTTGCACTTAATGCTAAGAGAGGCTGATAGTACAGTTTGACATGCTTCATGGTGTTATTGAGGATACTGGACATTGCATAAGCTGAGCTGAGTAGCATTAGTATAGACTGTTCACGGTACACGACCTCGAATTTGCTTCAACCGTCTCAGAACTTCCTGACAGCGTGTACAGTACTCGATGAGAGGTGGTCTTTCTACTGCTGCTGCCTTGGTGGTCAGCTGCGGCGTAGAATATTTTGGGATCAAAAGAAACAACCTTTAGGCTGCTTTGCTGTGAATCGGGTTAGCTTGGCTTACCGTGAGTTATATATGAGCCAAGGGATTGAAAACTTTTATTATTAGCTGTGGAACAATCTCACTTCATATGTCAGTATCCTAACTGAAAACTTACAACGTTCATCAGTGCTGAGTGTTATTAAACTACAGCTCCTTCACTATAAGTAGCTTGTCATTATCTCCTGTATTGATGCTCAAGGTAACGGGCACAGATATTCTTTAGGAATTAAGGTCAATCACCGTCAGCGCCATCATCAGTGAATACGTATTAGGAAATCAGAAAAAACAGTAATACTTTCAGTTCCGCTCATCATTTCATAGCTTATGGGAACTGGAGAGATGAACTCCCGTGATACAGTGACAACAATTATTGACCCTTCATGCTTATGCTTTTGTCTCATACAATTCGGAAATTTGATAGCTTAATTAAATTTCACTCAAAACCTAAGCAGAGATCTAAAGATGGCCAGTGTCCACTGGATACTAAAGATTAATGGAAGGAAGACTCTGAAAACGAAGAGACTTTCTCTCTACTTTATCCTTCCCCATTTGGTCGGAAAATTATTATGCGAATGTATCAGAAAAGAATGCATCTTGACTTGAATAACATGTTTCGAGAACGGGACAACCTCTGGGGAGCACTAAAGATTCGACACCATTGCTTGACTCGTAACTCCAGAAATTTACTTGATCGGACCCTAGGAAGAATGCCGGACTTGATCAGACCCTATTATAATTCTTTACTTAATCAGACCTCTCACCTGGAGTTACCAGTTGTACAGGTGACTTTGCCTAGTCAGACGTGAGTGTTAGCAAAAAGAGATATGCATATCTAGAGATAACTGAACCAGCGATCTAAAATTTATTTTTTCAGATCTCGTCTTGCATCACTGCTACTGCTGGAAAGCGAGCCAAGTTTCAGTTTTCGGCGTGACTAACAACATGACTTGTATGACTGGGAATTCCAGATCAGGGGTCTGTATGTTTGGCAATTCCAGGTCAGGAAATTATAAAAGGGTCTGATCAAGTACAACTTCGCTATCCTGAGTTGGAACTCGCATCTGCAAGAGATGACATTCTCCATCTTGTATGCAATGATCTACACCATCAGAACTCGTGTTGGAAAGAGATAGCATCATCCACGTAACAGCAAAGACTCCAGAACGAGACCAGTTAAGAAAAATAAACATTTGCATTTAGAAGTCACACGATCGAATGAGAAGGTTTCTGAAACTTTACACGTTTTCCTCCTTCACTTGTTGGAGAGAGGCTAGGTCATTTCCTGGACTAGCTAGCCTAAGGGTGTAAAAGTAACTTTGCAGATTGTCGGCGTGTCCTGTCACTTTCACTTTCTCCCCTCCTCTCCTCTTCTAGGAACCCACTGCAAAGAAAGTTAAATACACGAGAGTGATCAACTAATAAGAGTTAAGTTCTGAGCTCCGGCTCTTGCCGTGCGTTGTTCTGTTTTAGCTATGACGGGCACACATAAAATGTTACGTCCCCGGGAAAACAGGCAAAAGAAAAAAAATATCAGGACTACGGTAGTGTACAACTCGACTATCTAGAATTTGACATCAGAAGGAAAAGGGTTTATTGTACACCTCGCTGAGCCGAGCTCTAAAATCATCAACTACCTACTTCCATTCTGAAAGCGGAGTTTCCACTTCGATGGAGGACAATGTTATCTGGGAGGGGTTGTAATATATTGCTGGGGGGTATGATAAGTCTCAGTTGACCTAGTTGATAATTTCGTACTCTGACTGTTCACAGATAAGTCATCGAAATCGGTTTTCTGGGTTGTACTCTGGGTAAACAGAATCGATTCACTTCGAGACATACTGAAGGCAAACGGGGGCAAGGGTTTCAACAGTGGAAGCGATTCTAGAGGAACTTCGGATTCCCGTTTCAACATGGCCAAACTGTGCCTCATGGTCGGTCGACTGGCTGGGTCGGGATGCGAGCACAAGAGACCCAGGTGCAGAACGGCAGCCATCTCGTCGGGATCAAATTTTCCCTCCAGCCTCGCATCGGCTGCTGCAAGAATCTGATTTTGCCTGTACAGACCCCAGACCCAGTCAACCAACTTGACGCCATTAACGCCACCGCCATAAGTGTCTGGAAGAGTGCTACTGGCTTTGAACCCAGTGGCTACCTCCAGAGCTAAAGCACCAAAACTGTACACATCTGTTTTCTCCGTCGGTTTGCCGTTGTCGAACAGTTCTGGTGCCAAGTAACCAGGAGTCCCAGCGACATGCACAGTACTCGTAGGATCTTGGCTGTGATCGTACAAACGCGCAAGGCCGAAATCTCCCAGTCGAGCGTTGAAGTCTGCATCCAGCATCACGTTACTCGCTTTCACGTCTCGGTGAACTACTCGTTGCTTCCACCCCACGTGCAGAAACTCCAGCGCTGATCCCACACCAAAAAGAATATTCACCCGCCTCTCCCAGGAGAGAACTTCCGTCTCACGAGTGAAGAGTAAACGATCCAGGTTGCCATTCGGCATGAACTCATAAACTAACAGCAGTTCACCTCGACCATCTCGACCGACATCGTTACACCAACCCAGTAAGGGGACGAGATTACGGTGCTGCACGCGCCCGATCACTCTCACCTCTGCCGCGAATTCCTGCGCTCCCTGTCGAGAAGTCTGACGAAGTCGCTTCACTGCCAGTACCTCACAACGCTTCGGCAGAGCTCCTTTGTACACCTTTCCGAATGCTCCTTCTCCTATACATGCGTCCTTACTGAACGAGTTCGTGGCGGTGCTGAGCTGCTTCAAGCTGAATTTCTCAGGTCCACGGACAGTATCTAGTGTATCGAGGTCGCTATCGTGGAAACGCCTTGACTTCTTGGAGTACTTATGCCGGCGGTGCAGCACGATGACAGTTACAAGTACAGCTAGCACGAACACAGCACACGGCACTGTAATCGCTATGAGCAGTACTGGCAGTTCAGAGGGCTGCACTAATTCATTCGAAATCGTATCGTTACCGAAGAGGTTCTTAGCGGAGATGTCACCAACTGCGAAGCTCCACTCGTACACAGTATGCTGTGACAAGTGTTCACCGTGGCTGTCTGAGCCTGTAGAAGCAGTGAACCCCACATACATATCGTCGGACTGGATGTGGTCCGACATATTGAGAGCACACGTTAGGAGAGCCCGCTCAGGCTTTGCATTACTGGGACTGACGGTGACACTGAGTTCGTTCCTCGAGCTATCATAGTTGATCCAAGCATAGACTCTGATTTCAGCGTCAGTCCACATAGGCAAACGTTTGAATGCACCTGCTTCGTAATATCCAAACTGGGAGGTGCAGTTGGCCAAGGATTGCAGGCTGTTAACATTTACTCCGACATGATATCTCTCAGGATCGTCAAACTCTTCGTTCTGAACGGTGTCGAACTCCACAGCAAAGTTTCCTAGCCTTTCCCCGTTGGTTGAATTGTCGAGCCATCCCAGATACATACCTGGGAAGCCAGTTGAAGTGTTGTCAGGAGCCCACACGAATGCAAAACCGTGCCCAGAATCATAGAGAGTGTTCGAGTCGATCCAGAAGCTGAACATGGTGCTGAAGGACTTGACAATTTTCGTGGCAGGATCTCGAACTTGGAAAGGAAGTTTGTAGAGGCCTCTGCCCGCTGCCTCAGATTGTGAACTTGAGTCATTAGGATCTCTGTTATCAATCGGTTGTGTCAGACACAGAGCGCTGCCGTTAGGTGCGAGTCCAGTTGCCGGCGAGAAAATATCCAGCGTAACGTTGTCGAATGGTCTCGAGAAATTTTGCGAGTAGTAGACTTCTGAAACCTGAGCCGACGTGTACGCGAGGAAAAGCAGAAGAAAGAGGTGGACGAGGAGAACCCGGTGTCTTGCTGCTCTTCCCCTCATAAAATCGGCCTCCACCATCGGCATCTTCCTACACTCGTTATTTCTCCCTACAGTTCGGAGACTTGCTTGAATACGTCAAGAGTTCTAGTGAACAGAAATCTATTCTTCGAAGTCAATACTATTGCCCAAAACTGGGGTTCAGATCGAGATCGGAGATCTGTGAGATATAAAGAAACCCACTCACGAAATCCGACGACCGACGAGATTTTCACTCCACTAACGAGTTCAATCATAGATTCTGAAACGGATATGACTGATGGTTTACGCTGAAAACTGGTGGGCAAAGCAAGCAACACGAACAGAAACGATCTGGCCTTCAAACTATTATTTTCCTCTTGGATCAAGACTAATTCAACCTCCAAGAGCTATCGGTGCAATCGAACCGACTGCAATGGGTCAACTTGTAACTCCATGTCCAGATTCAGCACGAGGCAGCAGTGACTTAACAAGACTTCACAAGAATGGAATAGCCTCGACTTGTTTCGAGTGCATATCAGTTCGTCGAGAGGGACGCTCTACCGGGAATTCTGCAGTATTAACTGCACGATGAATGAAGGCTATTCGTCTATCTGCAGCTGGATGGCACATGCTCTTCGGTGATTCTTCTCAGGGCCATGCCAAGGCCGGAAGATAATGGACAAGTTCGAGTCGAAGTTGCTCAGATGGGCACTGTAGTCAACCGTCAGACGCGCCAGACTGGGCATTTTCTGTCCTTGGCTACACGACTAATGATGCACGCTACCGTGTGGATGTAGAATACACATTAAAAAGGGCAAATTATTTTTCCCTTTTCCCTTTTCCTGTTAAATTCTTTTTAATCCATTTAACTTAATGCACAAACTCGGGTATAACCGGGGTAATTAACCGGTTCCGTCGTCTGAAACGCGGGTTTGTTCTTTTCTTCCCATTTTCTGTGAAACGAGGGTTGAAATGAGACAAATGCGGAGTTTGAATCTCGGAAGAACTTGGAAATCCGGAAATGGACCGGAACTAGCTTCTACACGCCAGATGTTTAAGCCGGTTCTTGACGTTAGGCGAAGAACTTTTAACAGATCTATTAGAGTTTCCTGTTCTCAGCTTTCGTTTTCTGATTGATAGGGAAAATATCCATCTAAAGTGAAGTTCTGCCAAGAACAAAGAAAAAGAAAGCGACAAAAGAGGCAGCAAAATCCACTGGTATCATTTGTTCAAAGATTTACTTTGTAGCATCTTTTTACAATGTTTCGTCAGTATGTGATATGTGTACTTATAGTTCACGCTGAATCATTATGCCAAAAGAAAAGAGTAGAGTTTATTGTGAACTTGTATATTTTACAAGCGGCAGGGAAGCGAGAAACAGTGAGCCAACTATCTGGTGAGAATTCTTCTACTCTCCCAGTTCTAGTTTTAGGATACAATTCGTAACGCTATATCCAAAATAACTTGAGTAGAGTTAGCCGGAACATGTATAGTTTAGTGGTAGTGAAGCGAGAAACACGAAAATTGACTTTAGAGTATCGAGGAAGTGCTGATAAACACACATACAGGCATTGCATGCATGATGCAGGAGGAAAACCACAAGTGTTGATTCGGCTCTCGCGCTTCAGAAGATACAAGATCGAGAAAATACACTCATGAATACATTAATTTATTCAGACGTTTAATTTAATAATTAATTTGTTGAAAAAATTATTTATTAAATTAAACTAACATGCATATTTCCCCTCTTCCGAACTTGGAAGGGGTGAATATACAAAGAAGTACTATAAGATGATAGCGAATATGACAAAAAGGTGTGGGAAGGGATACGAGCCATAAAAGTTCGTTCAAAGTGCACGTATTTCTCGCATCGAAAGTACATTGTTACTGAGCTCAAGACATAAGAAAGATTGCCCATGTGGAGTGAGGAGGAATGTCCATGCTTGCATCAATCCAAACCAAAGCAACACATGTTACAGTACAGGATCACCTTTCGGAACACATATGAAATGAGCAAACACAGAGAGAGAACTGGTTGTGAAAGAGATTCCCAGTGTGTACTAGAACTGAATCTTGTCTGCCAGGAGAAGGTTGTACTTCTCTTTGTCAACTAGAAATATGGAATCTAGCTCCAAAGTCATATAAAGCCGATCGAAAGGCACTCAACTTGGAGACAGAAGAATTTATTTCGTTCAACTATCTGGAAGTACAAAGTTAGCTAGATGTTCGGCCCGCTGTATAAGATATATGTACAGGGATTGCAAGCAGAGGGTTAGGGCGGCTGGCCATGGAGAGGGAAGATAACTGTCGGAGCCTGTAGGTAACTTCTGGAAACACCAGAAGGAGAAAATGGTCGGCGGAAAGAAACTGATCGCTCGCGACTTTTAGTCCGAGCGTTGGCGTCAAACCGATTTTGATAGTGGACTCAGAGCGGACTCAAAGCGTTGAATGCGATTGGCTGATTCCACCGATCCTTCTGCATCAGCAAGCTGCTGCATGCAAACGGATCAGGGATACGCAGCAGCTGGGAAAATTCGCAGCCCCCTTGAGGAGGGACAGTGGATCCTCGAAGCCGCTGTCTCCTTGTCGTTTCCGAGAGTGCTGCGTGGAGAGAATCGAGTGAAGGTTGGTCTGTAGGACTTTGTACTCAATCTTCGCCTCATCAGTTCAGCACTCCTGATCTCACTTTAACCACGTCCAACCAAAATATATACTATGCTACAGGTTTCATCTCGTAGTATCGGATCTTCCCGATGACTGTGGACTATCTGGACTTACTCCATAAGTTCGTCTCTTGCACTGTAACCTGTTACTCATCTATCTCTTCTTTGGCCAAGGCACAAAGTCTTGCGCAAGGAGTCCTCCGACGAAGAGCACGTGAAAGGGGATGGACTAGGGATTCTTCGTTATACATGATGATCTCGTGACGAACGAGTGCTTGCGCTTTTTAGAAGCCTCAACTATCATAGTTCCACCCAGTAGTTTGGGTCCAGCAAATCAGGCCGTCAGAGGGAGCAACTGACCTCATCGACCACGCAGAAATTTGACAGAAGCTTCATGTATCTGGGAGTGGTCGCTCCAGGAAATAAGGACGTACTCCTCCCCGAGGGAACCTCGGAGGCGTGACTCCGTGAGCTGAAGAGAGCCCAGATTCTCCGCGAAAGGATCGCATAACGGAGCCTTTTGCATCGTGGAGCTCGAAGATGTTGGGAGCTTACGAGAAGCGGAAGCGAATCCTTGGTCTCACGAAATTGTAAGGCTACTAGTACTAGACAGCCCCCTCTTGTTTCGATAAGACAAGAGTGTATGACAAGTGGCGGCACAGTTTTCCATCGACGACAAATGTGGAGTCGTGGACTGCTGACCAGGTCACGACTTGCTACCACTTGGTCAAAGGCTGACCAAACGAGCAGCGGGTCATGCATCTTACCGAATTGTACTCCGCGTCGACTTGAACGTCGAAGCGGAGTACAAGGTACTAAAGGCCACTCAAACCTAGCTTTACAGAATTCCCATAACTCCTTTACAACTTTTTACAGGTTTATGATGTACCACCTCCATAGGTGGTATGTAAAATTTACAGTAATAGATCGGATGAATACAAACGTTTCGCAGTCCCTTGACAAAGTATAACATTTGTACTTAGATTTTCTCATCTGAATCCTGTAAACTTGGTTATGAATTGTCCTATTACGGTAACCTAACATTGTCACCACATTATTTTAACTAACCTCTATTATAGTGGGCAGTGAGACACGACGACTTACCTAGATTAGATTGAGAAGCTCCATAGAATCTTAAACAAGCAATTCCGTTCGCAATGGAATTACATAGATATGCATTAGCAATTTATTCGGATGTTCTCCTTTCTTCTTTTTTTCAGTTTTCATTCTCGCTACTTCTTTTCTCATTCCTGTTTTCACGATGTTACCATCCGTACGTTTCATTACACGATAAAAAAAATCTCCCATTTTTTTTTAGTTTTCACAGCCCTTTCAGTTAACCATAATGCCAAAGTATAACACAATCGACGTATAACTATACCAACGGAAAGCAAAAACTCGATTGAGAAGGTGATCTTCGAGGGCTTTTTGCTTTTTCAGGAGGTATTATTGCTCTCAAGGTTACATACATGAGAGCAGCTGTATGGGACGTTGAGTCAAGAATTGAAATATGTTTGAGAAAAGTAATACATGGTAGAGACTGGGGTGGAGTATTTATCCTACTAGTTCCAAAGAGAGAGATTAGAGAGCAGGAAAAAAGTGAGAATCTAGAATATAATTCTATCTATTGATTTTCCAGGTCTTTAGCATGGTGTAATCAGCGATCATAGAGATTTTTCGATCTATGTCAAATAAGCTTCCACGTTTGTGTGATCATATGATCTTGTGATTTTCTCATTTGTGCGATAATAAACTTTGGATTTGTATGCACAACCTCAATTGGAAATGTTTTGGTGTGGTGGTCTTTTATTTCTGTGCAATTACCATAATTTTGTTTTTCAAGTTTCCAATGGAGTTCTTAATTAAGTGAGAAAAACTTTTTCAAGTTCGACTTCGTAATTAATGAGATGAAGAATTACTTGGCCATTTTTTATTACAGTAGTTGATTAACTTATGCTATTACTAGATTGGAAAGAGAGGTTAAGGAATGATATGCATGTAAGTAGCGAATATGGATATTGAGTGGAACAACTTCTATATCCATGTGGACAAAGTTGAAAGATGAGTTACGACGTTATTTGATATCAATCTCAACGAGACAACTTCTTATATTTTGTTGATAACACGGGCAAGTCAAGAGGTGTTTTAATACTTCTCTTTTGTTCTTTCAAAAATAAATATAAAATATCATATTTTATAAATATAATAAAATATCTCAAAAACATATTTTAATATAAAATATCTTATTTTGCTTTAAAATATATTTGAAAATATATTTTAATTTTAGATGTTTTTAAAATTACTAAAATGTTAAAAAATTAAATTTTTACCTCCACTTGTCTATAACATGTACTGAATCCATGAGATACCAAATGATGAAACTACATAGTTTCATTTATTACTCATTCACTTGAGACAAACATAGAGTATTAGGTAGTATCTCCAACGTTTTCTAGAGTTTATCACTTGTTTGCATATAGTGGTTTGCATTGATTTGTTCTTTCACCTAAAGAAAGATTTGCAAGATTTGTATGCTAGTGTGTTCGACAATTAGATTATGTTCACAACTCAGAGGATATACAAGATTGTTGGCTTATCTAGAAGTTGTGAATAACACAAGAGAATGTAATCGTGACACAATGCAACTTTCTAAGTTTTAGTGCGGAACAAGTGGTGATGAGTATAGTAAGAGATTTTGACACAATCGTCTAGATCAACAGCACATCTCAAGGTGTGGTTGGTAGAGGAAGTGGTGGTATTAGACCTAATGCTTCATGAAGGCAGTTTTTCTCGTGGCTCTCAACAACGAGGAGTCAATCATGGACCTATTCAAACACGTTGGACAAAGCGCATCTAATGCAAGATCAAATCAAGTTTCGACTTCAAGTGTCAGGAGCAGTAGAATTACTACTACTACATTCTCAAAGATTATCATATGTTCTCATATATTATTATGACACATATTATCATATGTGATCGTGATGGTCTTATTGCTTGTGAGTGTCCACAATGTTCATCAGTAAGCAATGTCTGTGGTTTGATAATTGATGAAACAACAAGCACGGTTAAAATACAATGGAACTGCTAAAGCAAAGGTATGTGTCTCAGAGGGTCCACTGTAGTTTTCCGTTAAAAACATGTGCAAGTAAAAAAAGGATATTTTTAATATTTTTTAGTAAAATTTTAAAAGAAATGCTGATTCAAAAAAATATTTTTAGTATATTTATTATACTATTAAAAGAAATATTTAATTTATATTTAATTTTAAGTATCAGTATTATCTAATGTTAAGTAGTTTTTATGTTATAACAAATATTCATATATCAAGTATGATCTAGACTATGAACTTCAAGTATAATAGTTGACGTAATCAAACATATATCAACTAATTATATTACTTAAAGTTTATAGTAGGTTAGATCAAACTATGAAATAGATAGTGTTGGCATTGGCAGTGACATCCATTCAACATAAAATTTTAAGTTATATTGAGATTTATCACATTAGTTTTCAATAAAATATATTCTTTGTTATATGAAAGATCCGTTATTTATTTGACAACTTACATATATCTTACTCTTTGATATTTTGATTCTGAAAGAGCGGATTTAAGAATACATATGTAGCTTAACTCAAGCTCTAAACATGATCTCT
The DNA here is from genome assembly GCA_036924285.1 of Asterella californica. Taxonomy (NCBI): domain Eukaryota; kingdom Viridiplantae; phylum Streptophyta; class Marchantiopsida; order Marchantiales; family Aytoniaceae; genus Asterella; species Asterella californica. The sequence continues at coordinate 19,026,548 of JAYKYS010000006.1, read as the reverse complement.
ATGACTATAAGCGGGATATAAACCCTCAACAAGATTCCTCCAAGAAATATATAATTGAAATCTTAACACATAACACAATCCTTAGATTCTACTAATCATATTAAGATAAAATAAAATATGAATTTATGTATATTAACTTGTAAGGAAAAAATAATTTTACATCTGTATGTATTATTTAGTTTAATTTTTGAAAAATATAAATTTATCTTTAAACAAATAATTAAATATTTTCAATTACGTCTCTAAAGCACTTGTTTCCTCAAAAATATAAAAGTTGACCCCTTGAGCTTGATATGTGCTGATGACGTTTCTATCACTCGAAGACGTTGCGCATTCTTGACATCATGTTGTACATTGCATAGGTGCACATGATGCACAATTGTCCGTAATTTAGCGAATTTAAAGTTTGTTATTTAGATAACATATGTCATTGCCAATCAAACACCAGTAAAACATGAATCTTTTTTTGAATAGATTAATATGTTTTGAGTAATTTCTGGAAAGAGATTCTTGTGAAGTGCAAAGACGTATATTCAAATTAAAAAATATAGAGAGAATATTTCCATTAAGAACCTTTTATACTAGGAAGGGGGTTTTAACTAGCACATGCTCACCATCAAAAAATTCGATCTCCACCGTACCACGATCATCCGTGTAGACGGTTGTGTTATCTCGAGCAAAAATCATGTCGGATTTGCATGTGTCGTTGTCAGTTAGTGTATTAATATTCTTGAAGATTCTTTGGTGAATTTGAAATTTAGAATCTCTCCTCATACTTGGATCTAAGGGCACCTATATCCAGTCGTACGATGAGAAAATGCAAAAACAAAAAAAAACATATTCTCAAATATAGTACTCAACGGGGCAAATCTTCTAAAACAAATCGCTCTGAAAATGATGAGTGCAAGTAGTCTGAATAACCCAGATTAGTCACAATCCCGAAAATGAGAACAAACTATAAGGGTTTGCGTTACCCAGATGCTTTGTACCACGGACGGTTTTAATTAAATTTCTCCACGACACTGAAATTTTAAACTGAAACTTTAAACATTAATCCTATATTGTAACATCTTCTAACTTACTTCCAACTAATGCGTGTTTTACAACTCTCTTTCCTCTTCGGCCACCATTCAAAACCAAAAGATTACCCCCACCTCACCGTTATCCGGAAGCCACCTTGGATTAATCTGTTCCGTAATGCTAGTTGTTTTTTCCTTTTCAGACCCGTGATACTTTAAAATTCTTTTCCTTATTTCCTTGCGCGACTTCTGCGCTACAATTTCTTCCCCCTCCCGTTCTCTTTTTATCTTTCCGAGAAACTAGAGCTCCACTAGAGTGGCTCTAGTGGAGTTAAAGTCATGTAGTACTGGGTTCTCTTCACACCAAGATTCCCTTAAGTCACATTTATCTTCAAATTACTTGACTAACTGTCCTTCTTGTAGACCGTAAGAAATCAGTCTTTGAACTTGGAAAACGAGAAGAACAACTGATATCGTATGGAGAGTACTGTATTAAGAGCGGCCCTGAATTCACCACTAGGTGTTCGTAATGGCCATGAGATTTACAAGGATAACAGAACGAGAAGAAGCAAAAAAGGTGATTTGTTCGCACGGCAAGCCGAGCATAAGATCAAGTTGCATCTCACCGCAACCATTATCTACGGTTATCAGATCTGGTACACTTGGCCTCCAGAACGGAGCAACATGTCACCACGCGTTTCATCCAATGCGGACTTAGAACTTCCCTCTCCGTGAATTGGTCTTTGATTTTCTTGTCGAAACCGGATCCTTACTCTCATCCTGAAGAGCTTCTCCAGAAGCGAATCCCACAAACGCACAACTGAGCGTCGCCGCCCCTCCAAAGCCTTGACCTTTTTGTCTCTAATGTCTTCCTCCACAATTGACAGGGTTGAAGCTGCATGTTCTTTCCACACCGCGGACTTTGTAGGAAGAACTGCAGCGGGCTCACTCTTGGGCGAATTAGTCTGCCATTCACTAAACTGGCCTGTCTTGTCCTCCCAGTCGAGTGTGGCAAGAGGATTTGACGAGAATATCAAGCTTGGAACTTTTGGCATGCATGAGAATCCCAATCTTCTACTCCTCTTTCTGGCATCACTGAATACGCTGTGGATCCATGCTGCAACAGTCTGTACAGTATGTGTATATGATCTCGGGGCGTCTACCGAGCTTACCCTTAATCTGTAGAGAGGATTCTCTTTCGAATTGTGACAATGACCCAAGGGTCCTTTTTCTTCCTCACCTGGTTGCGAACAGTTGGTTACATGCCGTTGGATTTTACCAAAATGAGGCTCCCTTCCTGAATCTTCTATTCCCGCGGTCAAGACCGGACTTTTTGAGCACTCTGGCTCGGGTGGTTCCGGGTGACACATCGCATCTATAACTCCCTCTTGCCCTTTGACGTAAACAGAACACCTCGTTCCAAGCATTGGCAGGCTACCTCTCGATACATCTCGTGTTCAGACGTAGACACGGACTTCTCATCACTGCAATATGAGTCCTCTGCCTCATTGTCTTCGGTTAAAACTAATCCAGTATGTTCTAAGTCTTTCAACCAAGTTCGTCGAGGTTTTCTCTCAATCGTCAAAGGCATAAAGCTACCCTCCTCCGGTTTTGACAGAAGGAAACGAAGCACCTGATTCCGGAATTCAAGATCCTCGTGGAAGGAATGAAAGAAATTCCTCCTGGAACCGATGCTGTAAGAATGGTTCGTCACCTCCTTTGTCGAACTCAATCGAACCCAAATAGTCGTTGCTACCGGTCATCACCATCTGTACATCGTTGGACACACTATAAAGGATGGCCAGGGTGGGACCTAATGCTGAACTGGTGTTCTGCAACTACGTGGTCATGGAGCAGGGCAACTTCCACCATGTGGTGTTGTTGTTTAAACTCCGAAGCGGCAAACAGACAATTAATCTCTTTTACCAACATACAGAGTTTTTGTCACTTCAGTTTGGGCACCTCGGCTAGGTTGACCGAGTGCGAAGTGACGCATCCCGATAAGACCGTTAGTGCCATTGGGGCGAGTTGATGAGAGAGCCCACTAGGGGTAAACTTCGCAGGTAGGGCTTGGAGACCTTAGTTCTTCGAGTTGAGCCTTCAAGCTCCAGGCTATGGTGGATAGTCCAGTTGAGTGTAACCCGGATTCTCTTCGCGTTTAGAGTGGGTTTGGCTTGACCATTTGTGAGTAATCAGTGTTGTAGTGTTGGAGATGATAATTTCTCAATGCCGATTACTCGAAGAACTGAGTGCAGGTCGAGGGAGAGTTCAGTAAGAGCTCACTGATCTGAAATCTGAAATCGTCCGCTGGTATCTTCGGGCGTTGTTGTTCGTGGTTGATTGTTTGGAGCTGTGATCGAGGTGTGTGGGCGCTGCTACATTGCTGGTCGCAGATCGATTGCTGTTGTTGGGGTCGAGTGGAGATTTCTGTCATGCGGAAGCGCTGCAGAAATTTTGCGGAATGTTCTTGAAGTGACTTGTTGGAGCCGGATTGCGCGTTTGGGCGTGGCAGCTGAAATACTTGTCAATGTCGGGCCGGAGTGGGCTCTTTGGAAGTGCATTGGAGAGACGATTCTAGTGCACTAAGTTTCATGGAGTTTGGTCAAGGATTGAAGAAGTTATGGCATGTCGAAGTTCGCTGCCGTGACACCCGCAAGTGCAAAAAGGCTAGTTACATCAGATTTTGGTGCAATTTCGTGTGGAAACTCGAGTTTAGGAGTTTTGTTGTGTGTGTGTGCATTCGCGAAGTGTGTCTTGTGCATTCGTGAATCTTTTGTGGTGGTGTTCGAGTTCGATTTGGGTGTTCTTGCTGTTTTACGTCAGATTTCGGTCACCCGTGTGCACTCGCAAGCTGTTTTCGCTGTTTTGGAACCTCTTTTGGTGGAATCTTCTGCAATTCGAGGTGGAGCCGAGCCTCTTCTGGTGTGTTGTAACTGTTCTACTCTACTTCAAGCGGAGCGGAGCGGAGAGTGAGCGGGAGTGTCGAGGTGTGGAGTGCGGAGGCGTGAGAGCAGAGTGCGGAGGCGGAGCGGAGCTGAGCCTGAGCCTGAGCCCGCCGCAAGCCAACTTGCTGGCGTGCGTGAGAGAGGTATCCAAGCTTCAGTTGTGTGAGAAGGGTAAAACCAGCTGGTCACCCATCCCAACACTATTCCTAGACCTGGACTCCTAACTCTGTAGTCTTAGCTTTGGCTTTACCACTAGACCAATAGCTCTTGGTGTCCTACAGGGATGCGTGCAAGTACTTATGGACTTGTTTAAGGTAGTAGGAGACCTTCTCGCACGTTCCTAGAGGAGTGGTAGGGCGACCCCATAGTATTAGGGGTAAGCTATAGTTGTGGTAGTGCTTGTCTATACCGTAGAGACGTGTATAGAGGCAATTGGTGGCCGTTGTCTTGGGTGAGCTAGTAGAGCTACCACGTGGATGTTTTTGGAGCTACTAGAGGTGTGGACATCTAGTTAGTGACCTCTAGTGTTAGTTACGATAGTTGGTGACCATATATTGTGCATGTGGTCACCGACGAGGAGACGTCAGTCCGGGTGGGGCTGGGTTTCTCTTTATGTGAATGTTTGAGTGTGGAGGGTTATCGTTTGGACTTCTTGTGGTTGGGACCCCTCCATATTCTGCTTCCTGTTTGTGCGCCGCGTTTGCTTGTGTTGGCGCTTGATTTCCGGAGTGAGTTCACTCTAGTGTGCTGTCGGTAGTGAGACTGGAGTTGCGGACCAGTTGTGCGGACCAGTTGCGGACCAGCAGGAAGATGATCTTCCTGCTTCCAGGTTGCTTCTTCCGGTCTTCTCGATACCGTCTTCCCGAAGCGATTCTCGTCTTCTGGAGGTTCAGCTCGTCTTCTCACACCTCCAGAAGATTGTCCTGCTTCGCAGAAGTCGACCAACAACGGTCGTTACACCTTATTCTCACACTCACATTCCAACGGGTTAGATTAATCACATGGTGTATGCCCCCCGTAGCCTTCCCAGGCTTCTGCCTACGGAAATAGTCTTCCTGCAGCACTACAACGACATTCACCTTCACGGAAGCTCAATAGAAGTATCGGAAACTCACTAGAAGAAGGTAAGAAGATGAGGAAGCTGGGAGAAGATGGGGAAGATAAGAAAACCCAAACGAGAGAAAACAAGATGAAAAGAGGCAATTAAGATTCCGACAGGCTTCTAGTCCGGATCCTGACTAACAAGCCATCCCTGCTTGTAATAGTTTGGGGAGGAAGACAACAAACATGAGTACTGTTGCACCGTCTTCTACTCGAGGATGTCGTCTTCTGTTGTGGGAAGAAGGCTTCTTTCTTCTTCACTTCGCTGCTCTGACTGCTCTGTCTTCTGGGATCCCTTACCAGGAGACCGTTCGTACGTAGATCTCAAGTGCTCGACTGAACGAATCAAGCTACACTTCCACAACTGCTGACAGTCACCGTCACTCAAGAAGAACACTTCCCATGCACAATTGGGAGCGAATTCAAGGAACCCATCATCCAGAAGACATGGACAAAGCTTCTGCACTCAAATCCACAATCTATTCCCCGAGAAGAAGTCACAATGGCATTGGGAAGCTCACTCCCTCTACTTCCTGCGTCGACTCCTCGACACACCAGCCTAGCTAACAGGACTGCACGAGGATGCCGTTCCCTGTTCCTAGACTGTCCACTACTTCTATGTACATCTTCGAACCACTGCTGGTACGAGTATGCAGACCCCTCCTGTGAATTCCAAGACTATTCGTATGTTTCCAACAACGGGTGTAGTGCGAAGAACTACCTATCCTGTCTCTGCTCTAATGTGTCTCGTCTGCCTGTCCGTAGAACCGGTGTGTATGTTCAGTTGCTACAGAATTCTACAGGACTGACAGAACTCTATCTCCTACTCTGCTATCCTACTTATGTCGCTGCCGTGAGAACCAGGGGAGGCGACCACCAGGGAGAGAGAGGCGCTGACAGGAGGTGGTCACCTCACATGCAAGCGGTTCCCCTGTCCGAATTGGTCATCTGCCTTGTCCTTCTTACGCTACCTATGCTGCCACATGGTATCCTAACTAATATTACATGGAAAAACTGCCACTCTTAAGATAGCATGTTCTATCTTACTATATTTGGAATTGTCAATGGAGTTACTAACTACTCAGATTGCACGGAGGCAATCTCTACCTGATCTGCTCCTATCGGGGCTCCTAACGCGGCTTCTGATAAGCTAGAAAGCCCTGCAGTTACCTCGGGTGTCACTGAGGTGGCTTCCTCCTCATCGTCTCTTGCTGTCCCTGCTGTCCCTGCTGCTGCGTCTTCCTCGGCTTCGACTTCTGCTTCGGAAGACAGAAGCGTCTTCTGGGAAGCGGAGTCGACCGGTGCTTCTTCCGTCTTTTGAACCACTGGTGCGGGACTAGGGACCGTGGGGACCTCATTGGGATCCGGGGAAGTCGCTTCCTCCATGCGAAATACCTGGGAAGACGGCTCGTCTTCCTGTCTTCCAGAAGACATCTTGTCTTCCGGGGCGTCTTCTGGAGTCTTCTCATCTTCCAACGCTGTCACCACCAAGTGTACAACGAGATCGAACTCCTCCTTCTCCATTCCGGATCCAGTCGAGGGTGCTGGAGCTTGGGAAGATGCGGTTGCAGGTGTCTGAAGCGAGAGAAGACCATAAAGTGTCTTCACTCCTTCTATCTGTCTATCCAAGTACCTGAACATGCTATCCCTGCATTCCAATAACCTCGCCTTGGACTCGCTGTCCCATCCTCTAGCTAAGGTAAGTAACTTCCTACCCGCGGTGTAGTTGAACTTCTTCCGAAGCGCTTCCACCGACTGTGCCAGCATCTTCTGTGCACGAGCCTCCGCTGCTTCACGCTGCGTCTTCTCAACTGCAGCTCGCGCTTTTGCGGCTTCTCGCTGCGTCTTCCAAGTGGTCTGCTCTTCTGCGAGGGTGGTGATCTTCTCCCGCACTCGTAGGACTTCCTGATCACGCTGCTGTACTCGCGCCTGCAACTCCTGGTTGCTCTTCCGAAGCTGCACCAGCTCCCTGGCAGAAGCGGCTGCTTCCGCCTTGTACCTGGCTGCAAGCTTCTCCGTGGTGCGGAGACTAGCTTCCAGCGACTCCGTCTTCTGCTGGCCTTCTTCCTGTCGCAGCAAGGTGCGCAGGCCGAATCCATGTTGTAAGGGCCTCTCCTGTGCCTTCGCTCTCTTCTCCAGCAACTCCATAGCTGGCTGGATCTCTTTCTGGAAGTAGGCACTGAACTCCTCCAGTCGTCTTCCTGCGGAAGACAAGTTCATCTCCACCACTCGCTCGGAGGTGTCGACCTTGTCTTCTAGAGGCAAGGATGCCTCTTTCACCACGATGGCCTTCATCTTCTGTGCACGAGAAGAAGCTACTCTTCTCATCTTCCGGGGTGGAAGACTCCTCATGGCAGGAGCGGCTCTCTTCTTTGCGCTTCTTCGCATCGCAGCAGGAGCGCCCATCCATCCTTCGTCTTCTGGAGTCTTCGGAAGACTCCCAGGCATTGCAGAAGCAGTCTTCTGCTCTGATCGGGTACTCAGCAGGTCTTCTTCCGAGTCGGACTCCGATCCTGAATGAATGAGGGAGATGGGTGTCACTTCTGGGACCCATCTTCCTCAGTGGCGTGGCGTCTTCCGACCCACTAGACTCGTCTTCCCTCATCAGAAGCATTTGTGGTGAGAGCCGGACCTCAGCTGTGACATCAGAGTGGGAGGGGGCGTTGCGGCTGCCGCTCGGTCATCGTCTTCCAAGGTCTCCTCCTTCATCTCCTGTCGCTCCGTTGGTCCATACACTGCCAGCTGGTCTTCCCTAAGATCCCCCATGGCTACGTACAAGTAGCAAAGGAAGGGCGTCAAGTGTCCTCCCGCCGGGGTACCCAAGTATGCTAGCTCCGTCTGTACATAGTTGTGGATGTACGCGCCCCAATAGATGGGCACTCCGTCATCCCACACTGATTCCAGGAACTCCACGTCCTGATCTCCTAAGTACCTTGTCTTCTGCGCTTTCTCCTTGGGAAAGAGATGCAAAAACAACTTCGCCAGAAGTCGCTTCTTCGGCTCCCGGTAAGATTCGATCTTCCAACCGTTCCTCCCCTGTCTGTCTTCCACGAAAAGGCAGGTGGTGCTTCCAGGCACATGCCACGAACTCACGATCCTAGGCAAGATCTTCTTCTCGTACCAATATCCTTGGTTCTCGGACTCTGGCCTGTGAAAGGCCCTGCGCCACCAATCTTCAGTCCAGGAAGACGGCCTTCCTCGAGCTACTCCTGCTTTCGTAGGTACACGGTTACGAGGTGGCAACGCTGCCCATACCTCCTCTAGGAGTCCTTGGTCTGCGAGGTTCCAATCCCACAGGAAGAAGTCGAGACCCAACTCCTTGAGGAAAGGAGTGGCCTCGGCCAATTCTGCCGCTGGTAACACCAAGCCTCGCGGATGCATCGACATACTTGGAAGATCTGTTGCACTAAACCACAAGCACCTACTATGAGCTGAAGGCTCAGTTCTTCCCGAGTGCCCACAGTCTAGCTTCTACTTCTCAGAAGACGAAACTAGTCTTCCAGAAGACAGCTACTCCGTCTTCCGGAATTCTAATAGTACTTCCTAAATAGCTCTCGTCTTCCAAGCTATATCTAAACAATTCTATCTAAGCAAGGCCTCGCATGGATTACCAAGAAGACAACCCACCTTGCATTACATCCTACTTCCTATCAGAAGATACAAGATTCGCGAAACATCAAGTGCATAACAGGTTCGGAAGATGGTTGCGGTCTCCTGCGGTGACAGTGGCCTCTGGGAAGACACTCGGGACAGCTTCCGATTCAATGTCTTTCTCGGAAGACCTCCCGAAGTCAGACTTCCCTTCACTGGTCTCACCTGTCTTCGTCTTCCTACACGCAATCTATCCTCACAACAGACTCAAGACAATTGCACTCTGTTCTTCTGACGTCTCATCTCTCATACGCACTCAGAAGAAGCTTGCTGCTCGGTGAGAAGACATGACCCTCGACCATTCTCTCCAGATTCTGCCAGCAAGTATTCTCACGACTCTCTTCTAAGTTTGGGAAGAAGGAATGACTGCTATGGGTCGGACAGAAGAGACCCGAAATGGACCCTCACGTCTTCTCGCTCATTTTGCCAGCCTTCCAGTCTTCTAGTCTCTCTAGGAAGATGTGGAGTTGAGAAGCTTGGAAGACCGAGAGGCACAGGCCTAGTTCCCCGACTTCCAACTTCTCGAAATAACAAAACAACTCACCACACCACTCAGGATTCGTACCAAGTCCCTCTAAACACAAAAGCAAAGCAAATCCACTCTTGATACGAATTGTGTTCAGTCGACTTCCGAAGACAGTCAAGTTTAAGAAGCGTCTTCCGAAGATGTTCCCATCTTCCGAATCGTCTTCTGTTCCAGGTTTCGGGGGTAGAGAGGTAGTAGGGTAGGGAAATTGGTAGCTGGGATCGTCAATTTGGGAACGGGGTGTAGGGAAGCTCGAATTGAACTTTGGAAGGAGCAGGAAGATGTCTGACAGAAATTGAGCAGCGCTTCCGCATCCAATGTCTCAATAGAAAGAATGGGGGGGTGGGGGTAATCGATCAGGCTGCCTGCACACAACCAAAGAAGCGCGGAGAATACCAGAAAAAAGCGAGAAGAAGTGGGAAGGGGAAAGAACAAGGGGAAGAACCTCTACAGTCTTCTTCGGCTCCTCGAGTTACCTTCGACCTCCGCGCGCTTCTTGGCTCTGGTCCTAGCTCCAATGCGACTCCTCACGACTGCACCTACTGTCAATGTCTGGCCACGCTTCGATTCCACCTTCAATTCTACTCGCTGCTCTCCAATGTCAGTTTCCCGGGAGCTCACAGAAACGCCTTCGCTCTCTGCCTCCCGTGCTCCAGCAATTCGGTCTCGTCCTTCGCCTAGCTGCCAACTGATACTCTCCTACCTCGATGTCCTCACTCGATTCCTCTCTCGAAGCTCACTTGCGAAGCTCACTCTCTCCAATCGATCTTCTCAAGCGCGCTGTGCTGCGAGAAGTTGGAATGCGCCTAATATAGTAGGTACACCTACTGTTTTATCCGAAGACTCGTGGTTAAGCCTTCGCGGTCGCTGTCTTCCGGAAGATGGTTGTCTTCCGCCGTCTTCCCGTCTTCCGAAGACACAACTGAGAAGACGCTCTTCCGAAGACGATCGTCTTCCGAAGAAGTTAACTTATTATTACAAACCGCCCTTAAGATCATCTTCCTGTTAAGGGAGACGTAACCTTAAGTAACAACGCTTCTTCAGTTATACAAGGTACAGAGTACCTTGGTGAGTTTCAGGCCTTGTGTGATCAGGCGTTGATTGATCATCGGACTACATCTCGAGATCATCCTGAGGCGGATGGTTTGACGGAGAGGGTAGTTCAGACGGTGAAGAGAGGATTGCGCAAGTATGGCTTGCAGAAGGGCCACTCTGGGATGTGCAGTTACCGTGGTTGGCTATGGGCTACCGTTTCAGCCGGCAAGCGTCTTTGGCTTCCTTCTCACCGTATTTTCTATTGTATGACCGAGATCCAGATCTACCTTCGGCCATTCGTCGTGATTCTGCTGAGGTGTTGAACCTTGATGACCCGGATATGTGCATGAGAGCATGTTCTTAACGAGCAGAGACATTTCAGAGAGTTATGTCTATGGCTTTTGAGAACCTAGCGATTGCTCAGCATAGGGACACGTTGCGATATGCAACTATCCGAGGAGGAGGTTATCGACCATCGATTCGCAGGTTTCATCCTGGCGATTATATCTATCTGCAGCAGACCGCACCGACGACGTTGGATGTGACCGCAGGGCGCACTATTTTACGAGTGCGAGAGGTGTTACCTTCTGGAGTACTCATGTTAGAGGGCCGTGATGGTGTTGTGTGGAAGGACCATGTGCGTAATTGTGCGCCATGTCATCTTCCCAACATTGATGGTACCGTTGACCCAAGCTTAGCAGTTGTACGCGCGGGCTTGAGGTGTATGTTGTGTGGGTCTGCTGGTGGAGCAGCCCGTATGTTGGTGTGTGATGGTTGTTCGAGAGGTTGACACATGTCATGTTTGACTCCACCTCTCAGTGTAGTTCCTACTGGACGGTGGGTTTGTCCTCGATGTATATAGCGAAGATAGTCAATTAGATCTTTGCGTGGTATGGATTGCAGACAGGCGACTAACGATGGGACGATGTAGCACCCGGCCTCATGATCCTTGCACCCATGAAGGTGTATATCACGTAGTTGGGATATATAGCTATCTGGAGTTAGAGGGACCTAACCGCCAGTTAGGGGGACGATTGTGGTACACTTGTGTATGTGTATGACATCGTCCATGTGTTATGTGTATGTGTGGTGTATCTCTGACAGCGATGTATGTTGTGTAGCGATGTGTATGCGCACGACAGCTGTCACGTCAGTTTGGGCACCTCGGCTAGGTTGACCGAGTGCGAAGTGACGCATCCCGGTAAGACCGTTAGTGCCGTTAGGGCGAGTTGGTGGGAGAGCCCACTAAGGGTAAACTTCGCAGGTAGGGCTTGGAGGCCTTAGTTCTTCGAGTTGAGCCTTCAAGCTCCAAGCTATGGTGGATAGTCTAGTTGAGTGTAACCCGGATTCTCTTCGCGTTTAGAGTGGGTTTGGCTTGATCATTTGTGAGTAATCAGTGTTGTAGTGTTGGAGATGGTAATTTCTCAATGCAGATTATTGTGGTACACTTGTGTATGTGTATGACATCGTCCATGTGTTATGTGTATGTGTGGTGTATCTCTGACAGCGATGTATGTTGTGTAGCGATGTGTCTGCGCACGACATTTTTCCCGAACGAAGGAACTACGTAATACTCGATAGCATAACATAAGAATATAAGCAGGAGCAAAGCGCTTTACAGTATAGCTTGACTTAATAACTCTACCAGCACAAGAAACCCTAGCTTATAATAGAGGCTTTCACTTCGCCCAGAATAACAGCTTGCTCCCAACTTTAATCATATCGAATGGTGATACTGTACATTATTGCAGCCGTTGAATGTACTTTGACTGCAAAACTCTTTAGCAACTACAAGTATGAGAATTTCTACAAAAGGGCTAGCGACAAGAGTTCCAACGCTGCTATCTCAGTTACAAGTGTCTCTATCCGACTTAGCCTATAGTAGTCTTGTTAAAGAGCTCCATCGTAAGATTTGCAATAAAAGCTAGAATCGACTTGAAATTCCTCAGGAACGTGTTGACCTTAGAGAACGAGAACGTGCATACATACAAACATGAAACGACCTTCAGAAGGTGATATCACAAGGGAACTTCAAGTTGCGTACGTTAATAGAGAAACAACAGAATCATCAAACACTTCTTCAAAAGGTTTATCGTTAAGTAGTCTTGAGATCTCGAGTGTGAAATACCTGCCGCTGGATTTCTGGTGATGCAGTAAACTCATTTGCCTGCAGATCAGATAAATAACACTATTACCGACAGTGAGACAAGAAATCTGTACAAAACGTACCAAACATGCAGTAAACCTGTAGTAAACGGTGCCCCGGTTCCGGAAACGCGTTAGTTCAGAGACACATTTCTGCGGTAGGCTTGCCCAATACAGAACATATTTTCACGTGTCGAGAATGACAGATTTTATCCACGACAACGCTCTAGCACTTCAGGTAGCACGGAAATAACCCGACGAAGTACATTGTAAGTAGCAAACAAGGGTCAAATGTGCGCTAACATGTCGTATGGAGTTAGACCAACACAGAATAAATATTCATATGTCGAGAATGGCAGATTTTATCAAGGACCACTCTCTAGTACATAGGTAACCAGGAGGTAACCCGGCCAAGTACCTAGCAAGTAGCAAATAGGGGCCGAATAAGCGCTAACTTGCTAAGTTAGCGCACATTCGGCCAATTGTTAGCCAATTGTGGTAACCGAAGGGTGTGCAAGACGGGAATGTGTAGTGCGAAGCACATTTCCAGGGAAAGTTCCCTTTGGTATAGAGTGTGATGCAGCAGAGAAATATGCAAGCTGATCTATTCTAATGTCGAATCTAATGCAGAACTCAAATTTGAACTGAAAAAGCTGGAGTTGAACAGAACGATAGTGTAATAAATGAAGAGCGTCGAGCAACGAATGGGACAGCCAAAAGGAAAAGAAAAACGTTAGTTTAAATGAGTTCTAGAGCAAAGATTTATCGAGTGAAATCAGCTATTCAGACAGGCAAAAGATAAAGAATGGAGAATTAGAGGAAGAGATTTTGTCATAGAGTAACTGATGCATGTAGGTCCTAAGTAGATCTACACTCAAGAACCTAACTACCACAAAAATACACTCGGGGCATGCAGCAGAACATAGTCCCGTGGCATGCAACTCAACCAGCAGTCTGACTTCATCAGCACCCAACAAAGACGAAGTTGAATACTTTTCTGATTCTTCCGGACCTTGTCGGTCCAGGAGTTTTTGTTCAGTTTGAGACATTTGAGGGCAAATCCCATCTCAATACAGAACAGAGCTATTAAGGAATTACTTCGCTGGAAACGCTTACTTCTGAGAATTTCAGGTCTGAATCATCTGGTAGAATGTTTCAGGAGAATGATGGAACTGAATCTGAGGGAAAGCAGATCCATGTGTTACTGCTTGAGATCAGTAAGAAAACGTACAATCATCTCCAGATTGCCGGCCTTGAATTGGAACTGTATCTGCTCGTCTTCACTTGCGGAATATATAGAACGTAGAGTAAACAGTGCGATCGAAGCACCGATAGACGTATCCTGCTCCTCGTTCATTTGCACCTGACACGTGTTTTTGGAATGAACAGAAATCCAGGTACAAATGTAGTCCAACTGATAAATAATAGTCCTGGTTGAGAGTTTGAAATTATTAAGACCTTAAGTCCTTTACCATCCAACGTGGACCTAAACAACATGGTTACAAAGGCGCAAACTGTGTTCAAATCAAGTCAATTCAAGGGGAGGATTTATTCACCTTGTATCCAGAAATGAGACGACAAGCTTCTCTAGACATGGTTATCTTGTTGCCGAATACCTGCCTATATCTGATTATCACATGAATAATAAGTCACAGATTTGACGTCAATGTAACAGCTGAACAGACTCGGATTTTCTGAACAATTTTCCAACTAACAAACTAACAATATTGCTCTTAATATTGAAGAGACACATAAACGACTTATACCTTCTTTCTAATCTCTCTCTCCGACTTCACAACACACTTCCAACACTGCAGATTAGCGGGAGTAGAGGAGAGTTAAACCTCACTTCAAGCTTCTCTAGAGTCGAGACCCGTTGCTTGAGCATCACCACACTTTGTGAATCCGCGGAACTGCTTCTGTTTGAGTCTTCTCTCTACAACTATCTTCTCAAGTATCAAACCGTTAGGTGACGGTTCTACTCTGAAGTCCGTTACAGAATGGGCTTGTACCTACCTATCCACCTAGTATCCATTTTTAGTGGATTCTTGATCTTGTGATGGTGCTACCGAGGTTATGGGGGATGCGTTACTTGGTGTTAGCTCGGGAAGATGTCTCTAACTATGTGGAGAGACGAGCACTACGAACGAAGACTACAGAGAATATATGTAAGTTCGTGCTTGAAGATATCATCTGTCGTTATGGATATGTTGAGAGATTACGAGCAGATAAGGACGAGTTGAGAAGCGCGGAATCAATTGAGCTCTTTGCTTGTTATGAAGTAAAGCTTCGGCTTACTACTGCCATGAATCCAGAATGCACTCGTAAGAGTGAACGAGGACACCCTTCTATTGTTCACGCTTTAGTGAAAGCATGTGATGGTAAGCCTAGTGAATGACTGAGACTACTTCCATTTGCTTTATGGGCTGATAGAACTACACATTGAACCACGACTGGTTATATGCCAATTGAACTTATGTTGGAGCAGAAACCGATCATGCCTGTTGAGGAGGACTTTCCTACATGAGCTACGCTACCATGGAGAGATGATATAGATCATACTTCACTCCTTGCTTTACGAACTAGGCAGTTGGAACGAAAGGAGGAAGATCTTGCTAAAGCGCAAGAGAAGTTGAAGGTGGCTCGAGTCAGAAACAATGAGCGTTTCGACAAGACTCATCGACTATGACCAAAGTCAATACGTGTTGGTGATTGGGTTCTGGTGCATGATAGCAAACTGGAGAATCAGCATTCTACACTTCGTAAGTTCTCGTGAAGATGGTTCGGGCCTTATGTTGTGTTAGATATGCATAAGAATGCCACTTATAGTTTACAGGAGCTAGATTGTACTCCTTTGAAGCTATCTGTGGTTGGCAAATGAGTGAAGTTATTCAAACAACGTGGAAGATCAGTAGATTTGTTCAACTTTCTGGAGTCTGAGCATAGGATGACAAGAGACGAAGACGCCTTGACAACTGAAGAGGTTGAGACGGAGGAGAATGATCATGATGAAGAGCAGAGAGAAGGATGAAGAGGTTGGCACATGTTGGAGGATGTGCAGGTTTGGAGGGTGTGGATATCATGATGTGAATCATTTCCATTGTGAATCATTCACCTCTCTGTCACGCATAGTCAACTCTTAGTGAAGTTAGGACTTCAGAGAAGTCGATTCTGGAAGATGTTATATATTTTGAGTCTTAGTAGGTTGATAGCGTTAAGCTCATGGGTTGTACTTACATGTCATCAATGCATGCTTTCTAGCGTGTTTAAGTTATCTTCAAGATTACGTGTCGTTTTACATGTCTTCGCATGTAGTTTAGGATTTACGTCGGCACTTTAAGGGCTTGGCAGCATTCTCTAAGTCCCGACCTAGACCCGCTGTCGCACCCCTCATTCTCAAGATCAGGCGCAGACGCGAACAACAGAACTCTAGCGGACTTGCGCTATGTTGTGAATGCTGCGAGTAAGACTTAACGGCTTGGCCGGGAAGTTGGGATCAGATGAACCCTAAGTGATTCTCTGAACCAAGGTTGGAACCTTAGGTTAGGACATAAGGGCCTACCCCAAGAGTGCCCCAGACAAACGCTGACCTAAGGGGGCGAGTCTAGGAACGGACTGAAACATGAGTCTTAGACATAGGTCTGAGACGTGGGTCCGAGACGTGGGACCGAGACGTGGGTCCGAGACGCAGACGAACCACAAGGTTCGAGTCTGGGTCTGGACCACAGGTTTTCAGAAAAACTGCTAAGTGTTGGAGCTCTAGGGACGTTTTAGGTCGTGGACGGAGCTCCACGTAAGATCTCGAGGCGAGTGAGGTATCATTGAAAAGATCTCGTCGAGAGCTTTCCAATGATATATAACACTCCTTGATCTGACCTCCGAGCTGGAAGTTATGGCCGAACCACAATCGGGTTGTGGTATAATTTTCAAGGACCAAAGAGGAGGGCGGGGCCGCCGATCCCCAGAAGTATATATGAGGGGGGCTCGATGCCTGGGTGGGCTAGGACGAGTCACCCGACCCGAGGGTTCGGCGGGCGGACCCTGGGGGCATGAGGTGATGGCTGGACCGGTTCCAAGGTACGTTTCGATCCAGACTTAGATGTCTGGACTTGGGAACGATGTAAGGGCTAGGGCAAGACTAGGGAACGAGTCGGCGGGTTAGACCACCGTTCGGGAGCCTAGACCCAGACGGAAATCACGGGCGGTTGGGCCGCTAGGTGTACTGGAGGCACTGTTTAGGACCCTGGACTTTATGGGAAGTCCGCCCCAAGTCATCTTGTGACTTGCTCATGTTTGGGACTGACCTAGGCGGGTCTAGGTCGGGACTTAGGAACTGCTGAGCTTGATGAATAGGGAGACGGTCCGGCTCCGGTCCGGACCAATCAGAACTAAGATGAGTGGTGCATGGACGCTAACTAGTGATTGTGTTTGCAGGTTAGCGGTGTAAAGTTTGCGAGCTACTGAGTTAAAGCTTCCGCTGGCGAAACAAGGCGGTAGGTGCGCGAAAAGTGGTATCAGAGCCGATGCTTCGGTGAGCGAGAACTTGAGGTAGCGGCTGAAGGCTGGACGCTTGAGGAGGGACGCAAGACACGAAGTGGATCAGTGATTCTAGGTGAACACTTGGAGCGATGGCCGACGTCGAACAGAGTTTCAGGAGGAAGACCAAGAAACGAGGAGTGGCGGATGACACCGGGATCAGATCGACTCGAGCTAGCCCCGAGGCACAGTCAGGGGACGACAACCGACAACCTTCGCCCCAACGTCAAGGAAGCCCAGTTCCAGCTGTGGCACCGCTGCAGCAAGATGGAGTCTTGCCAACGGTGCCCAACGATGCAGGCGCGAGAAGTCAAGGAGCCTTGTATGCAGAACTCATCAAAATGATGAAGACCATGCAGGAAGGTATGGCCTCCAAGGATAAACGTATCGCTGAGCTTGAGGCAGGCCAAGGAAGTTCCTCGTCTACCAGAAAGCTTTGGAAGACGAATTTGCCGACTCCGTTTACAAGTATAGGACGGGCTCGCAAGGTTAAGGATTTCTTAACTGAGTTGGACCTATACTTTGAAGCGCATCAGGCTCAAGAGTCAGACAAAGTGAGAGCGGCGGTTACGTTCCTGAAGGACCATGCGCTTCTCTGGTGGACCGCATACAGGGATGAGCATGCTTTGACCGTCTCGGCGCTTGGTTGGAAAGAGTTCAAGGTGTTGCTCGCGGGACGATTCACTCCGGAGTATCAAAGGATTCGGGACGGTGTCGAGCTAGTTAGGCTGAAACAGACGGGGACCTTAAGTGCTTATGTGCGCGAGTTCAGCGCCAAGCTGGATTCGTTCTCCAAGTGGACTGAGGAGATCAAGATATGTATATTCATTGGGGGGCTCAAGTCTAGCTCGGAGAAGGCTCTCTTTTGGATGCCGGAGCTACCTGCGACAAGTGCCGAACTTTTGAAGCTAGCGGAGCGAATTAGGGACGACGAAGTCCAGCAACATAAACCTTTTGAACCTCGCAGCACGGACAAGTTCCAGAAGAAGAATAAGAGCTTCAAGCGACAATGGGATGGGGGTGAGAAGGACCGGAAGGAGACTTCTGCCCCGGCAGCAAAGCGACAGCAAACAGGAGTAAAACCTAAAGGGCAGACACCTCAGAAGGGCAATGGCGCTAAGTTTACTTGCTACAATTGTGGCGAGGCGGACCACATTGCTAAGGGGTGCACGAAACCTAAGGTTAGTAACTGTAGCATGAATGCGTTTGTTGCAAAGGACTTGTTGGAGGGCCAGATGACTGTGACCTTGAGAATCACGAAGAAGACGCCGGGACTGATGTATCTACAAGCCAAGATTGCTAACCGTGATGTTACTTTTCTTGTGGACACAGGAGCGACTCACTCCTTCATAAGTCCAAAGTTGGTGAAGAAGTTGGGCTTGTCTACCTCCAAGGCAGACAAGCCTATTCAGGTGCGTTTTGCCAAGGGCAAGACGTACCAAACTTCTGAAGGTCTTGGACGTACGATTTGCGTGTGGGAAGTTGGAGTTCACAGAGAACTTCACGGTGTGCGAGATGGATGATATCCATGCGGTTTTGGGGAACACTTTCTTGGACAAGTTTGAAGTGGAACTTAGGCTGAAACCTTTAAGGTTAAACGTTAGAGTTAAAGGGCGGAAGCTGGGAGTGAGGCTGATCCGGAAGGTGCGGAAGATTGATGACTTTGCAGTGAATTTGATCAAAGACAAACAGATGAACTTCAACGACGAGGTCATGTGTTTGATGCGGGTTGCAGATTTGATGGCGGGTGATAGTCAAGAGGAAACATCAAGAGACGCGACTAAACTTCCGAAGGTGCTTCGCGAAGTGATTAAGGAGTTTGAGGATGTCTTGACGGATGAGTTACCTGCTGAGTTACCTCCAAGGCGGGTGGTGGATCACAAGATCGAAGTCTTGCCAGGATCAGAACCACCTTCCAAAGCCCTTTACTGACTCAATCAGGTAGAACTCCTTGAGTTGAAAAGACAACTCGGCGAGCTATTAGCGCGGGGATATATTCGAACCAGCAAGTCACCTTATGGAGCCCCAGTTCTTTTTGCAAAGAAGAAGGATGGGAAGTTACGACTCTGCGTAGATTATCGTGCGCTCAATAAGGTGACGGTGAAGAATAACTATCCCTTGCCAAGGATAGATGACCTCTTTGATAGGTTAGCGGGTGCGAAGTACTTCAGCAGGATAGACTTGAAGTCAGGATATTACCAGATCCAGATAGCTGACCCAGATGTTGAGAAGACCGCTTGTCGAACCAGATACGGATCGTTTGAATTCGTGGTGATGCCATTTGGACTCTGCAACACCCCTTCGACGTTCACTACATTGATGAACACAATTTTTTGCGAGGAGATGGATGAGTTTGTCATCGTTTACATCGACGACATCTTGATCTACTCCAAAACCTTGGAGTCGCACGCGGAGCAGCTAAGGGTGGTGTTGACGAAGCTGCGGGAGCATAAGCTGTTTGCCAACATTGACAAGAGTGAGTTTGGTTTAGAGCGCATTAACTTCTTGGGACATGTCATTAGTGCAGAAGGAGTCGGCCCGGATATGCAGAAGGTGGACGCGATTTTGACTTGGGAGCCTCCGACTACAGTGAAGGGGATGCGGCGATTCTTAGGATTGGCGCAGTTCTACCGCAAGTATGTGAAGGGGTTTTCAAAGATCGTGAAGCCGCTGACAGACTGGACGGGCAAAGACGCACACGTAAGTTGGACCAAGGAGGTGGATGATGCGTTTCAGACGATCAAAGCTATTTTGTCAAAGGCGCCAGTTTTGAAGCTGTCGGAGTTCGACAAACCATTCGAGGTGCACACGGACGCGAGCGACTATGCGATTGACGGAGTGTTGGTGCAGGATGGAAAACCTGTAGCGTACGAAAGCAAGAAGCTATCTGGGACAGAGAGTCGATGGCCGACTCACGAGAAGGAACTGTTCGCGGTGGTTCATTGCTTGAGAAAATGACGACATTACTTGGGACTTCACAAAACCCAAGTGTATACTGATAACATTTCGCTCAAGTACTTTGAGACACAAGATCGGATGACGCCAAAGCAACTACGATGGCATGATACCTTGCGCTCATGAACGTGGAATTAATCCACAAAGCGAGAAAGGACAATGTGGTTCCTGACGCCTTGAGTCGCAAGGAGGAATATCTCCCATCGTCAACACAGATTTTGCGAGCTATGTATCCTAAGGAGTCAGACTTGGAGAGGCAAATACGTGAAGGTTACATGGGTGATGACCAAGCAAAGGAGTACCTGGAACAACTCAAGCGAGGAGTGAAGTTGCAGAACATGCAGCTAAGACATGGTTTACTCATGTTCAAGCAAAGTCGGGTTTATGCGGGACAAGGAAAACTTAGGACGAAGTTACTCAAAGAATGTCACGATGCGCCCTTATCAGACCATAAAGGAGAAAAGTCCACTTTAGCAGTGATAGCTAAAAAGTTTTATTGGCCCCACATGAAAGACGATGTTGCCCACTTTGTGAAAACATGTGTAACATGTCAAGCGAACCGCGTTTCTTATGAGAAGAAACAAGGGTTGCTTCATCCTCTGCCGATTCCAGTCCGACCTTGGGAAAGCATTAGCATGGACTTCATTACCTCTCTGCCTGACTCGAATGGATACAACGCGATCTTTGTGATAGTTGATCGGTTTAGTAAACTAGCGAAGTTTGCTCCGACCTTGGATACAGCAACAGCGTTCACGACCTCTCGGTTGTTCCTAGATACTTGGTGGCGTTCACATGGATTACCTCGGAGTATTATTTCAGATAGAGACTCCAAGTTCACAAGTGCCTTTTGGAAACACTTGTTCCAAAAATTGGGGACTAAGTTAAAATTTAGTATCGCCTTTCATCCGGAAACAGATGGGCAAACAGAACGAGTCAACTCAGCTCTGAATCAATACTTGAGGAATTATGTGAGCGCGGACCAAAGTGATTGGGCGGAGTGGCTCAGTCTTGCGGAGTATTGCTACAATTCCACGAAGCATTCGGCAATTGGCGAATCGCCTTTCTTGTTGGCTTACGGACGTGAGCCAGAAGGGCTTCTTGACTTGACTCTTGCAGGGAGTTCTACATCGGCACGACCAAGAACACGGCAAACATCAGCTGAAGAGTTGGTGGTGGCAATGCAGCGGCGCGAGGAGCAAGTTAAGAAGAACCTCGAGAAGGCGCAGCAACGATACACGAAACAGGTAAACAAACATCGGCGGCAAGTGAAGTTTCAAGTGGGCGAAGAAGTATGGTTAAGTACGAAAAACTTCACACTTCCGAAGGAAATATCGGCGAAGTTTTCATCGAAGTTTGCGGGACCTTTTGTCATTGTCAAGAATCCGCACGAAGACGTCTATACCTTAGACCTTCCTCCCGAGTGGCAGTTGCATTCGACTTTCCATGTTTCTTTATTAAAGAAATACTTCAAGGATGATTTGCGGCCGGAACGCAAACAGGTTCTCAAGCCTCAACCTGATGTCGTGCAAGGCGAACCAAAATATGAGGTGGAGTCCATTTTGCGATCTCGGCGTAAATCAAACCGGATGGAGTACTTGGTCAAATGGCGTGGTTACCATTTGAAGGAAGCAACTTGGTGTCAGAGGAGGAGCTAACACATGCAAGTGAAGTATTAGACCTCTTCAAACGGCGACAAGGACAACAAGGGCGTTAGCAAGATGAGGACATCTCCTTCCAGCGAGGGGTGAAGAAACGATGAACCATACGAGTAGCAACTTGAGGCGATTTGGGCCGATGGAGTCTTTGTAGCTTTGACTTGTGTTTGGAAATAAAGATTTTGTTTCTTGGAAATTTGTCTAAGTGTATTGGTAGTGCATGGCTATGACTAGTTCTGATCAGATGCCTAGGATGTTGTCAAGAGGAGGAACGAAGCACACTCAAAGAGAGCGAGCTGGTTTGGATAAGCATCTAAATCAAGACTAAGTCTTGATGTCAAGACTTAGGTTTGCCGTAGCGTTGGCAAAGCAAGTATGAAATTTTATACTTGTCTTGGGGCTTGGGGTGATCTTGCTTTGCGGTTTTCTAACTGCAAAGTAAACTTAGTCGAGCGTCTAAGTCAAATCAGATTGCGACCGGAAAGTGGGTTTCGGGGGACCTTGTAAGTAGGTGTGAATACTTATAGTTAGCAAGTTAGAGTCTTAAGTAGAATGTTTAGAAGTTGCCAACTAGTTTTGTTTAGGGTAAGCCAAAAAGGTAAGGCTTTTCCCGAGATTAGTTGGAATTTTCTAAGTGTTCTAGCGACAACTTAAGACTCAAGCCAAGAAGAGAATTGCGGGTTAGCTACCAGAACGCAATTCTGACGCCAAGGGGTTGGCTACCCATTTTGAACTTGGTGTTAACTTAAAGGATCATTGTAGATGAGGGCATCAACCTCCAAAGTGGAGGTGAGTGTCGCGCCCCTCATTCTCAAGATCAGGCGCAGACGCGAACAACAGAACGCTAGCGGACTTGCGCTAGGTTGTGAACGCTGCGAGTAAGACTTAACGGCTTGGCCGGGAAGTTGGGATCAGATGAACCCTAAGTGGTTCTCTGAACCAAGGTTGGAACCTTAGGTTAGGACATAAGGGCCTACCCCAAGAGGGCCCCAGACAAACGCTGACCTAAGGGGGCGAGTCTAAGAACGGACTGAAACATGAGTCTCAGACATAGGTCTGAGACGTGGATCCGAGACCTGGGTCCGAGACGCAGACGAACCACAAGGTTCGACCCTGGGTCTGGACCACAGGTTTTCAGAAAAACTGCTAGGTCGGTCCCAAACATGAGCAAGTCACAAGATGACTTGGGGCGGACTTCCCATAAAATCCAGGGTCCTAAACGGTACCTCCAGCACACCTAGCGGCCCAACCGCCCGTGATGTCCGTCTGGGTCTAGGCCCCCGAACGGTGGTCCAACCCGCCGACTCGTTCTCTAGTCTTGTCCCAGCCCTTACATCGTTCCTAAGTTCATACGTCCAAGTCTGGATCGAAACGTGTCTTGGAACTGGCCCAGCTATCACCTCATGCCCCCAGAGTTCACCCGCCGAACCCACGTCGTCCACACCGCCACGTCTTGTTCTTGGTTTTGTGAAGTCTCAAGTAATGCCGCCATTTCCTCAAGCAATGAATCACCGCAAACAAACTTTTGTCAATGTTGGCAAACAGCTTATGCTCCCGCAGCTTCGTCAACACCACCCTTAGCTGCTCCGCGTGCGACTCCAAGGTTTTGGAGTAGATCAAGATGTCGTCGATGTAAACGATGACAAACTCATCCATCTCCTCGTGAAAAATTGTGTTCATCAATATAGTGAACGTCGAAGGGGCGTTGCAGAGTCCAAATGACATCACCACGAATTCAAACGATCCGTATCTGGTTCGACAAGCGGTCTTCTCAACATCTAGGTCAGCTATCCGGATCTGATAATATCCTGACTTCAAGTCTATCCTGCTGAAGTACTTTGCACCCGCTAACCTATCAAAGAGGTCGTCTATCCTTGGCAAGGGATAATTATTCTTCACCGTCACCTTATTGAGTGCACGATAATCTACGCAGAGTCGCAACTTCCCATCCTTCTTCTTTGCAAAAAGAACTGGGGCTCCATAAAGTGACTTGCTGGTTCGAATATATCCTCGCGCTAATAGCTCGCCGAGTTGTCTTTTCAACTCAAGGAGTTCTGTAAACCCTCCGCGGTCCTATCGATCAACTATCCCCCGATCTCTCAACCTCCACGATCGTCATCCACGAATCTGCAACATGTCGGGCCTGTCTCTCACTCAGGGGTCACCTCTGATGGCTTTGATGGAAGCACACCATGAACTTGAAGGGAAAATGCTGAGTTCACTCATTCATACACCCACAAACTTATCAACTAAAAATCTCCTTAAACACATCAACTAAAATCCTCCATTCTAACGACGTCTCTCAAGTTATCACATGCTAAAAATATCTCACACTCTCTATATTACTCAAGTTGTCATTACGACAATGTGAAAATAAGGATGAGGAGCTCTTCTCTACTCCTCTATTTATACATTCTAGGTTTTTACTTTGGTATCTCCGGTAACTCAGCCGTAACTACTTTTACCGAGTTTTATTAAGATATTACTTAAGGTAAAAGCATTGATCACATGGGCTTTTTATCTTTTCACATGGGCTTATTCCTTCAAAGTCAACAACTTCTAGAAGGATTCTGGAATATTCTCAAGGAATCTCGAATTTCCACCCCCCCTCTACACTAGGACCCACTAAAAAGGAAACATGTGGAATCTCTTCTTGTTTTTAATGCCCACAAAGTCCACAACTTTAATCCAACCACTAATATCAAGTCAAAAAAGAGATAAGGGATACTTTCCACCTCCTTTCTACCTTTTAGACAAGATGACAAGATAGTAGTGCTCACTCTTTAGCAAGTATCTGAATTCTGCCAAAAGTACAGCTAAGTTTAACCATAACTAACTTTTAGCTAGTCATGACTAACTTGATACATCCTTAAAGTACTTTGGCAGCCAATAAACATTCTCAACACTTAGTTATAACTAAACACCTTATTAATAGACAAACTTCCTATGTGTAACATAGGTCGTTACAGTTCCACCTGATTGAGTCGGTAAGGGGCTTTGGAAGGTGGTTCTGATCCTGGCAAGACTTCGATCTTGTGATCCACCACCCGCCTTGGAGATAACTCAGCAGGTAACTCATCCGTCAAGACATCCTCAAACTCCTTAATCACTTCACGAAGCACCTTCGGAAGTTTAGTCGCGTCTCCTGATGTTTTCTTTTGTCTGTCACCCGCCATCAAATCTGCAACCTGCATCAAACACATGACCCCGTCGTTGAAGTCCATCTGTTTGTCTTTGATCAAATTCACCGCAAAGTCGTCAATTTTCCGCGCCTTCCGGATCAGCCTCACTCCCAGCTTCCGCCCTTTAACTCTGACTTTCAACCTCAAAGGTCTTCGCCTAAGTTCCACGTCGAACCTATCTAAGAAAGTGTTATCCAAAACCACATAGATATCATCCATCTCGCACACCGTGAAGTTCTCTATGAACTCCAACTTCCTAAACACAAATCGTACATCCAAGGCTACTTCAGAAGTTTGATACGTCTTGCCCTTAGCAAAGCGCACCTGAATAGGCTTGTCTGCCTTGGAGGTAGACAAGCCCAACTTCTTCACCAACTTTGGACTTATGAAGGAGTGAGTCGCTCCTGTGTCCACAAGAAAAGTAACATCACGGTTAGCAACCTTGGCTTGTAGAAACATCAATCCCGGCGTCTTCTTCGTGGTTCTCAAGGTCACAGTCATCTGGCCCTCCAACAAGTCCTTTGCAACAAATGCATTCATGCTACAGTTACTAATCTTAGGTTTCGTGCACCCCTTGGCAATATGGCCCGCCTCGCCACAATTGTAGCAAGTAAACTTAGCGCCATGGCCCTTCTGAGGTGTTTGCCCCTTAGGTTTTACTCCTGTTTGCTATCGCTTTGTTGCCGAGGCAGAAGAATCCTTCCGATCCTTCTCACTCCCATCCCACTGTCGCTTGAAGCCCTTGTTCTTCTTCTGGAACTTGTCCGTGCTGCGTAGTTCAAAGGGTTTCTGTTGCTGGACTTCGTCATCCCCAATTCGCTCCGCTAGCTTCAAAAGTTCGGCGCATGTCTCAGGTAGCTTCGGCATCCGAAAGAGAGCCTTCTCCGAGCTGGACTTGAGTCCCCCAACGAATATACATATCTTGGTCTCCTCAGTCCACTTGGAGAACGAGTCTAGTTTGGCACTGAACTCGCGCACATAAGCACTTAAGGTCCCCGTCTGCTTCAGTCTCACCAACTCAACACCGTCCCGAATCCTTTGATACTCCGGAGTGAATCGTCCCGCTAGCAACTCCTTGAACTCCTTCCAACCAAGCGCCGAGACGGTCAAGGCATGCTCATCTCTGTATGCAGTCCACCAGAGAAGCGCATGATCCTTCTGGAACGTAACCGCCGCTCTCACTTTGTCTGACTCCTGAGCCTGATGCGCTTCAAAGTATAGGTCCAACTCAGTTAAGAAATCCTTAACCTTGCGAGCTCGTCCTATACCTGTAAACGGGGTCGGCAAATTCGTCTTACAAAGCTTCCTGGTAGACGAGAAACTTCCTTGGCCTGCCTCAAGCTCAGCGATACGTTTATCCCTGGAGGCCATACCTTCCTGCATGGTCTTCATCATCTTGATGAGTTCCGCATACAAGGCTCCTTGACTTCCCGCGCCTGCATCGTTGAGCACCGTTGGCAAGACTCCATCTTGCTGCAGCGGTGCCACAGCTGGAACTGGGCTTCCTTGACGTTGGAGCGAAGGTTGTCGGTTATCGTCCCCTGACTATGCCTCAGGGTTAGCTCGAGTCGATCTGCTCCCGTTAGCCGCTCCTCGTTTCTCGGTCTTCCTCTTGGAACTCTGTTCGTCGTCGGTCATCGCTCCAAGTGTTCACCTAGAAACGCTGATCCGCTTCATGTCTTGCGTTCCTCCTCAAGCGTCCAGCCTTCAGCCGTTACCTCAAGTTCTCGCTCACCGAAGCGTTGGCTCTGATACCACTTTTCGCGCACCTACCGCCTTGTTGCGCCAGCGGAAGCTTTAGCTCAGTAGGTCGCAAACTTTACACCGCTAACCTGCAAACACAATCACACGTTAGCGTCCATGCACCACTTACCTTATCTCAGTTTGGTCCGGATCGGAGTCGGACCGTCTCCCTAATCATCAAGCTCAGCATTCCCTAAGTCCCGACCTAGACCCGCCTAGGTCGGTCCCAAACATGAGCAAGTCACAAGATGACTTGGGGCGGACTTTCCATAAAGTCCAGGGTCTTAAACGGTGCCTCCAGCACACCTAGCGGCCCAACCGCCCATGATGTCCGTCTGGGTCTAGGCCTCCGAACGGTGGTCTAACTCGCCGACTCGTTCTCTAGTCTTGCCCCAACCCTTACATCGTTCCTAAGTTCAGACGTCCAAGTCTGGATCGAAACGTGCCTTGGAACTGGTCCAGCCATCACCTCATGCCTCCAGAGTCCGCCCGCCGAACCCTGGGGTCGGGTGACTCGTCCTGGCCCACCCAAGCACCGAGCCTCCCTCATATATACTTCTGGGGATCAGCGGTCCCGCCCTCCTCTTTGGTCCCTGAAAATTATACCACAACCCGATTGTGGTTCGGTCATAACTTCCAACTCGGAGGTCAAATAGAGGAGTGTTATATATCACTGGAAAGCTCTCGACGAGACTTTTCCAATGATACCTCACTCGCCTCGAGATCTTATGTGGAGCTCCGTCCACGACCTAAAACGTCGCTGGAGCTCCAACACTTAACCATTTTTCTGAGAACCTGTGGTCCAGACCCAGACTCGAACCCTGTGGTTCGTCTGCGTCTCGGACCCACGTCTCGGTCTCACGTCTCGGATCCACGTCTCAGACCTATGTCTGAGACTCATGTTTCAGTCTGTTCCTAAACTCGCCCCCTTAGGTCAGCGTTCGTCTGGGGCCCTCTTGGGGTATGTAATAAGTAGAGTCCTACTTATCAACTAGAGGAGAAATTGGTTTGGTAGAAGTCCTTGGTATAAGAATTAGTTACGGCTAAGTTGGCCGAAGAATACATGCAGCAAATAGTACTTCTACCAATAGGCGAGTGCGCCAAAAGTCCGCCGGGAAACTTCCAGAAGGAAGTGTCTAGAAAGAAGCTTCTAGAACTTTCCAGCGAGCCTTCTACGTGGCTCATTCTGAACCTCTAGATGTTGTTCTAGATCTAAGGCTACATGTAAGCCACATCAGCGATCCACGTGAGAGATGAGCATTGGCCGGAAGCTGATCATGTACTATTCCTCTCACTATATAAAGGCTGCGAATGCACCACCACGGGCATTCGAGTTTCGAGTTCACTCTAGAGCCTCATCTTACAATGGTATCAGAGCAGGAAACTCTAAGAGAGCGGATTACCCCTCTTAGAAGGACCTTTGATCGAGGTACCTAGCAATTGAAACTCTGAGTGCGCTGAAAGGATCAAGAGAGCTATGTGATGGATGGGGGTAGATTTCCAGCTCCAAAATTACCATTCTTGAATCCTTTCCATATCAAGCTTATGTATATACGTCGAGAGCATTTTCGAGTGTATCTTGTTTATCATTTCGGTGAGGATTTCATGGATCAAGTGATGAATTCGCCAGTCCCGGTGATTCTTCCAGTAGTGACATATGCAGCTAGTTGGGATTTGACCGTCTACATCTTGATTTAGTGAGCATGGATCTAAACCTACCCGCTCCTGTTCCCTTCAACACGTGGGTGGAGATCCGCTATGTCTGCAGACCGAAATCGTTACATAGAGAGTTTGTGATTAGAAATTTTGGTGAGGATTTCTACCGCGAGATAATTGATTCTCCTGTCCCTTTTGTAGTACCTGTAGTATACGAACGTTTCCGAGTGGCCGTCATAACTCTGTACTAGAAGAAGCTTGAAACTTACTTGTCGTAAGAGAGAGAGAGAGCGATCATGGAGCAACAACCTCCAAATCCAGAGTTGGTGATGCAGGAACTGATGCAAGGCATGCTGACCGAATTTCGAGAGATGAAGATGACGGTTGAAGCATTACAGAACAAAATGCTGAACCTCGAGGGTCAGAGTATGACAGACGTTGCAAGAGAAGGATCGTCTCAAGGAGTACCGGTGGTGGGAGAGCAATCTGCACCAAGAGAACCCGTGGCACAAATCGTTAGAGCTCCAATCGATGAGGAAGGTGCCCTGCTACTACGGATGAAGAAGACATGTAACATTGAACCGTACAAAGGCCAACGACTTATGGGAGTAGTCGAGAATTGGATTTCTCGGATGAATCGATATTTGCGACTTTTCAGTACGCAAATCACGGACCACGTAGCGGGAGTGTTTGCGTGTGGCTACTTGACTGATAAAGCTCTCACGTGGTATGATGCATGGGAGAGATCGGTGTTGGCGGAAGGGAGGACAGTCACATGGACTGCAATGCAAGAAGGGTTGTTGAAGAATTTCCAGTCTGTGGACTCGGTGCAAATGGCTCGAACGAGGATGTGGGGATTGAAACAGAAGGGAAGTCTTCAAGAGTATGTAGAAGCCTTCCTCGACTTGCAAGTTGCAATCACTGATATGAGTCCGGCGGAGGCTCTTGATAATTTCAAGAGGGGGTTGAAGGAAAGAATTCGACAAGAAGTAATGGTGCAAAACCCACTCACGGTTTTTGAGGCCATCGCTTGCGCTCAGAGAATTGCTGGAGCGTTAGGAGGAGAAGTGATGATTCCACCAAATCATCAGAATAGATCCGAAATCCCGTATGCAAACGGTCCGACACCCATGGAGCTAGGCAACATCCGCTATCAGCCACGACAATTTCAAGGTGGAGATCGTCGAGGGCGGCCAGAAGAAAGACGTCAAGGAGCTCCTAGAGGAGAAGGTGTCAGGAATGCCACACCTCAACTCGAGCAACGTCGATGTTACAGCTGTGGGCGATTCGACCACATAGCTGCAAATTGCCGAAGTCGTTTTCCTAGAGATCCAAGACCTTCATATCGTCGACCTTTGAATCATCTGAATGGGACGGAAGGAGATGAAGAAATCGAGGCAAGACTGGGAAACGAAGAACACCAGTAAATGCACCTCGCGGCCTTACTGGTGCAAGGAGGGAGAAGAAAGGCGAGGGAAGGAGAAGGAGATTGACAAAAAACAATGCACAATTGATTGTCACGGATGGAGTCTTGGAAGGGACCCAGGTGAGAGTACTAATCGATCCTGGTGCAACAGAGAACTTTTTGTCTCGATCGACTGCTATGAAGTTGGGAATGGAGTTAGAAAGTGATGAGAGTGAAGAGGTGGAACTGCCCAATGGACAGACTGAGAAGATTGAATCTCTACCTCGAAAGATAGAACTTACTTTAGGTGAATATCGTGAAGATATTGAGTGGCGAGTGATCACATTAGCCCGTTATGATGTCATATTGGGTATGCCGTGGATGGAGCAGTATAATCCTGAAGTGGATTGGCGAAGAAAAGTGGTGAAAACCAAAACAGTGGAAAATCTTCGGAGATAGAGTGAGATCTCGAAGACAGAACTTGCCTTTGTATGTAATAGGTACAAGTGCTATACGTAACAGCAATGTCTGTTTTTTGGGTTTAATAAGAGAAGTCCCGAGTGCACGACTCGACGGACAGATACCAGAAAGCTTGACAGGAGTGATAGCAGAATATGGGGATGTCTTTCCCGATGATCTTCCTTCAGGGTTACCACCAAAACGAAAGATTGACCACAAAATCGAGGTGATTCCAGGGAGCACCCCTCCTTGTAAGGCCCCATACAGACTAGCGCCACATGAATTGGAGGAGTGCAAGGCGCAAATCGAGGAGATGTTACAAAAAGGGTTCATCCAGCCCAGCGTGTCACCATATGGAGCTCCAGTCCTTTTTGTTAAGAAAAAGGATAACAGCCTACGGATATGCATCGATTACCGAGCACTCAATCAACAAACGGTGAAGAATAAGTATCCACTACCTCGGATGGATGACTTGTTCGACCAACTCGAAGGAGCAAAGTACTTCACGAAGCTAGACTTACGGAGCGGGTACAACCAGATTCGAATCGCTGATGAAGATGTGGAAAAGACTGCCTTTCGAACAAGGTATGGTCACTTCGAATACTTAGTAATGCCATTTGGTCTCACAAATGCACCGGCCACCTTCATGGGTCTGATGAATGACATATTCCGGCCGTACTTAGACAGATCAGTCGTTGTATTTCTTGACGACATCTTAGTCTATAGCAAAACTATGGAGGACCATGTGCACCATTTGAGAGAGGTTCTCCAAGTACTCCGTCAAAATAAATTGTACGCCAAAATTTCAAAATGTGAATTTGGCAAGACGGAGATGGACTACTTAGGACACAGAGTGAGTGCAGAAGGCATACAAGTAATGACCGATAAAATAGCTGTCATCCAACAATGGAAGGCTCCAGAAGATCAGACCCAACTTAAGAGCTTCTTGGGATTGACAGGATTTTATCGTAGATTTGTTAAGCAGTTTGCCAAGCTTGCACAACCACTAACTGCCCTGTTAGGCAAAGGCAAGAAATGGATGTGGGGAACAGCGCAAGAAGTAGGTTTTCAAGCATTGAAAACCGCGCTACTACATGCTCCGATCCTCAAGTGGTACGACCCAAAAAAACCTATCAAGTTAGCAACGGACGCATCAGGCACGGCAGTAGGGGCGGTGTTGCAGCAAGAATGGAAGGATGGTTGGCATCCAATTGCATACTTCTCTCGGAAGTTGTTACCAGCAGAACAGAACTATCACACCACCGAGAGAGAAGAATTGGCGATAGTTCTCGCTACTAAGCATTGGAAGCACTATCTAGGGGAGAAGGCTTTTGTGGTCGAGACAGACCACAAACCTTTAGTCTATTTGGAGACGCAGAAGGATCTCTCAAAGAGACAAATCCGTTGGGCAGAATGGAGGCAGCGATTCAACATGACCATCACGTACGTTGAGGGCAAGAAGCAAATTGCTGATGCATTAACCCGCATGCCTATGGTGCATAACATAGTCTCTGAAGTCAAGGTGAATTCTGACTTCTGGACAAAATTGATCGAGGGCACAAAATCGGATGCACAGACTGTCGCAGCAAAACCTTCAAGAACCATCACCCGCAGCCATGGTTTGGTATTCCATGAAGGGAAGTTATGGATCCCAGATGATCCAGAACTACGTACCACCATACTAACTGAATGTCACGATTCAGCCATTGCAGGACACATGGGGGCAGAAAAGACGTTGGAAGCAGTCCAACGAGTGTTCTATTGGCCCAAGATGGCAGAGGATGTTGCAGTATACACTCGGAGTTGTGCAATGTGTCAACAAAATAAGGCTACAAATCAAGCACCCTCCGGTCTCCTTCAACCCCTCCCGATCCCTTCCAAACGTTGGGAACATGTTAGTATGGACTTAGTGTGTGAACTTCCCATGACGAGCTCAGGTTTTGACTCCATCGTCGTCTTCGTCGATAAGCTTAGCAAGATGATTCATCTTCGACCGACCACGAAAGACGTCTCAGCACCGCAACTTGCTCAGATATATTTGAACACCATTTTTGCTCAGCACGGTCTATCACGGGTGCTTATAACAGATAGAGGTCCTCAGTTTACGAGCATGTTTTGGAGAACCCTATTTGGTCTGTTCAAGACCAAACTTGCCATGTCTACGGCTTATCACCCACAGACCGATGGACAAACCGAAAGAGCCAATCGCACCATTGAAGACATGCTACGAGCCTTTACTCTGGAGGAGCAAGCGAAGTGGGACACTCTACTCCCTTTGGTAGAATTTGCCTACAACAACTCCCTCAATGCATCTACTCGTGAAACACCTTTTTATCTCATGTACGGCGAACATCCTCTCACACCAGCAAGTTTGACACGATTCAGCACGACGTCGTCAGTCAACACCAAAGTGGATGCTGTTAATGAATTCGTTGCACGAATTCAACAAGGAGTGGACAAAGCTAAGGTGAAACTACAAGTTGCTCAGAACCGACAAAAGCAATATGCCGATGGACACCGTCGGCATGAAGAGTTCATGATTGGTGATCAAGTTTGGTTATCCACAACCAACCTTACTCTGATCGACAGTCGTAAATTCAACCCTCGCTTCATCGGGCCTTTCTCTGTTGTCCGGAGAATTGGAGCAGTGGCATATCAACTCGAACTTCCACCCCATATGAAGATTCATCCGGTTTTTCATGTGTCTTTATTACGGCGATATACACCACGACCTCCTCAATTTGACAATTCGCAAGAGTCGCGACCACTGCCTCAAATTATCGATGGCGAGGAAGAGTTTGAAGTGGAATGCATCTTAAAGAAACGTGTTCGTGGGACTCGTCATCAACGGGTAGATTATTTGGTCAAATGGAAAGGCTATCCATTACATGAAGCAACATGGGAACCTGCAACCAATCTTGCACACGCCCCACTCATAGTGCAAGCTTTCGAACAGTAGTTGAGCAACGAGGACGTTGCTTCTTAAAAGGGGGGAGGTTTGTAATAAGTAGAGTCCTACTTATCAACTAGAGGAGAAATTGGTTTGGTAGAAGTCCTTGGTATAAGAATTAGTTACGGCTAAGTTGGCCGAAGAATACATGCAGCAAATAGTACTTCTACCAATAGGCGAGTGCGCCAAAAGTCCGCCGGGAAACTTCCAGAAGGAAGTTTCTAGAAAGAAGCTTCTAGAACTTTCCAGCCGGGAAGCTTCCAGAAGGAAGTTTCTAGAAAGAAGCTTCTAGAACTTTCCAGCGAGCCTTCTACGTGGCTCATTCTGAACCTCTAGATGTTATTCTAGATCTAAGGCTACATGTAAGCCACATCAGCGATCCACGTGAGAGATGAGCATTGGCCGGAAGCTGATCATGTACTATTCCTCTCACTATATAAAGGCTGCGAATGCACCACCACGGGCATTCGAGTTTCGAGTTCACTCTAGAGCCTCATCTTACAGGGTAGGCCCTTATGTCCTAACTCAAGGTTCCAACCTTGGTTCAGAGAACCACTTAGGGTTCATCTGATCCCGATTTCGCGGCCAAGCTGTTAAGTCCTACTCGCAGCCTTCACAACCTAACGCAAGTCCGCTACGGTTCTGTTGTTCGCTTCTGCGCCTGATCTTGAGAATGAGGGTCGCGACAACCTCTAAACTTAATAGTAGGGGTCTTAAGAGGAGTTCGAGCATTTGGTGAGGAGATTCTGAAATCTGACAACACAAGAGGATATGGCTCGTGAAAATAGTCATTGACATTTCACTGTCAGTGAAATTTTTGATCGATTTGGAGCAATAAAGACAGAGTTATGCTTGATTGAAGTTCAAATTGTGCCAAAATTGCATCACTTTTGTTGATTTTGGAGTTTTCGGTGTCAATCACAGCAGAATTGAGAAAATCGCTTCAAACCTTCATTGTCATGTTCACTGTCAGCAGGGCTACGACTATCCACAAATTTTCATGTCAATTGAGTGACTGAATAATTCAGAGCGACCGCTGAATCAGAGGAGGTCTGAAAAGCTCTCAATCTAGAGCTACATCTTCAGAGATAGAGATCTGTGGAACTATGTACAATCTGGAGGTCAAATTTCACAAAGATGTTCAGCATGCAGTAGACTCCAAATCCTGTAAGAATTTCAATTCTCTGTTCTAGGTCAAAATAGTTGTCTGGGTATAAAAAATTACCGTAATTTCTTTGCTCAGAAAGTTTGTGCTCATACCTCGGTGCTCAAATTTGATCTCAGGCTGAAACTTCGTATGTGTGTTCAGTAAGGTCTCATCTACATGTAAGAGCAGTTCTGAAGTTTAAACCATCATATGTTTCTGATTCTTGACTGTTAAAGTTCACTGTCTGATCTTATTACTGCTAGTCCGACTTGATTTTCATTTTCTGAACATACTAGAGGATCCATTCGATCTGTGTGAGGGTTTATAGTGGGCCCTTATGACTTGAAGCCTACCTCTGTAGTAAGCAATCACAACCGGAAGCCCAACGCTTCTCTCAGTAGACGTAACACAACCTTCACGATCATATTACAACCAGAAGGTTCTGCCCTTCTTAAGAAAACTCTCATCTCGACATCATAGACCATCCCAGATAGACCTCCAAAAGATAGACGTGGAGCTGTACGCAAGGTCTAGGCAAACAAGGATCTATCGAGACATAATGACTCCTCACGTTGATAGTCTTAAACCTCAAGTGGTAGGAGATCACCCGGTGAGGAGTGAAGGAAACGCAACGCAACTATCATCTCCTCAGTAGGACATGCCAATGACAAAGGATGTAATGTTCTAAAGCTCTGCTATACTCTCTCACCTGAGCTAACATCTTACAACGTCGTATGCGGACGGAAAATAAGATATCACATGTAAGGACAAACTCACTCCTATCTCGTATCGCACGGACTGATTCCTCTTGTAAGGGCGCCCAATCACCAACACGGAATCTCCGAGGACGGGCCATCACGTCTTGATGTCCTCCTTCTTATACCACTTCGAGTATAACAGAGGCACCAAAGAAGAAGTAGGAGGAACAATAACCACGCCGCCTCATCCTTGGTGTTCCGTATCAACATGTCGAGAGGTAGACGGAATGCCTGCCTCACCTCGTAATGAAGAGCACGAGGTAACCGATGGAACACACACAGATAAGAGAAACTCGTCTCGAACAAACTCAAAGTAGTGCTAGAGTGGACTCTCAACCACTCCCATGACTCTGGAGGAACTCCAAGAAGAAGGACTAACGGTGTCATGGTGACTGCACGTGTAGATCTCCGTTCTCGGATAACTTGGACATCCCATATGATCGTATCGTAGCTCTTGTACATCTTTTCCACATGAGATTTTACTCCTTGTAAGATAAATAACCAATTGCACACCGGACATGATGTGTCTCGAATCAACTTCGATCTCATGGAAAAGAGAATACTCATGGCTAGAGAAAAGACGATATCCGATCATAAGTTACTCATAATAAAAATATCTCTAAAAATCAAAGAAAAAGAAAAAAAAAGAAGAAGAAGAACTCTAAACCCACCGATGTGTAAAGATAAGGGAAATAAATACACTAAAATGTGACAAAAAACCTCTTAAAAATCTCTCAAAAACTCAAAAAATAACACTCTAAAAAAACTCTCAAAAACTATAAAAAAAAGCACTCTAAAACTCTAAAATCTCAAAAAAACTAAAACTATTTAATACGAACACATTTCTCCACAAGATGTGCCTAATTCAAAGAAAAAAAAAAAAAAAAAAAAGACGAAAAAGAAAATATAAAAAATCACTGCGATATCCACACTAACACCCTCCCCTCTCTCACAAAACCCTCTATGCACTACCACTCCCACCCTTCCCGCACTCCGCCTCCGCTCCCTCACGCCTCGCGCGCGCCCCACCGTGAGAGACCTCTACCTATGCTCGTTAAGCAAAATCGGTTTTCTGTGTTGTACTCTGGGTAAACAGCATCGATTCACTTCGAGACATACTGAAGGCAAACGGTTTCAACAGTGGAAGCGATTCTAGAGGAACTTCGGATTCCTTTTCAACATGGCCAAACTGTGCCTCATGGTCCGTCGACTGGCTGGGTCGGGATGCGAGCACAAGAGACCCAGGTGCAGAACGGCAGCCATCTCGTCGGGACAAATTTTCCCTCCAGCCTGCAAGAATCTGATTTTGCCTGTACAGACCCCAGACCCAGTTAACCAACTTGACGCCATTAACGCCACCGCCATAAGTGTCTGGAAGAGTGCTACTGGCTTTGAAACCAGTGGCTACCTCCAGAGCTAAAGCACCAAAACTGTACACATCTGTTTTCTCTGTCGGTTTGCTGTTGTCGAACAGTTCTGGTGCCATGTAACCAGGAGTCCCAGCGACATGCCGAGTACTCTTGGGATCTTGCCTGTGATTGTACGAACGTGTTTTCTGCCATGTCGCTAGATCTGTTTCGGTTGTCACAGGCACACGTCAAATGTTGACGACCACCGGAGACGAGGCAAGAGATAAAATGTTAAGACTAGTGTGCACCTCAACTATCTAAGTTCAACATCAGAAAAAAGGTCTAGTCTACAAATCGCTTATCCGACTTCTGAAGTCGAAAACCTACCGACACACCTACTTCCAGTCTGAAAGGGAGATCCTGTTCGACGGAGGGAACCTAAAGTTATCTGGGAGGGATTGTGTCATACTGCTGGCTGCTATGATAATCAGCTGACTCAGTTGATAGTCTCGTGTTCTGACTGTTCAGAGATAAGTCATCGAAATTGTTTTCTAGGGTGGTACTCACAGTGTCTGTTTCCAGGATGGATTCACTCAGACCCATACTGAAGGCAAACGAGGGCAGGGGTTTGGTCAGTGAAAGTGATTTAGGAGGAACTTCGTTTTCCAACATGGCCAGACTTTGCCTCATCGTCGGATTCACTCAGACCCATACTGAAGGCAAACGAGGGCAGGGGTTTGGTCAGTGAAAGTGATTTAAGAGGAACTTCCTTTTTCAACATGGCCAGACTTTGCCTCGTCGTCAGTCTAGTGCCTGCCTCCGGATGCGAGCACAAGAGACCCACTTGCAGAACGACGGCCATCTCGTCCGGATCGAAGTTCCCCTCCAGCCTGACATCGCTGCATGGAGAAGTCGATCGTTCCTGTACAGACCCCAGCCCCAGTCAACCAAACTTTTGGCATCGTTGGGAAGAGTACCACTTACTCTGATTCCCGTGGCCACCTCCAGAGCTAAAGCACCAAAACTATACACATCTGTTTTCTCCGTCGCTTTGCCGTTGTAGAAGAGTTCTGGTGCTGTGAAACCAGGAGTCTGGCTGTGGTCGTATAAGCCTTCTTCACTTGTTGGAGAGAGGTCATTTCCTGGACTAGCTAGCCTAAGGGTGTAAAAATAACTTTGCAGATTGTCGACATGTCCTGTCACTTTCACATTCTCCCCTCCTCTGCTCTCCGAGGAACCCACTGCAAAGAAAGTTAAATACACGGGAGTGATCAACTAATAAGAGTTAAAGTTCTGATCTCTGGCTCTTGCCGTGCGTTGTTGTGTTTTAGCTTTCACGGCACACATAAAATGTTACGTCCCCGGGAAAACAGGCAAAAGAAAAAATAATTCAGGACTATGGTAGTGTACAACTCTACTATCTAGAATTTGACATCAGAAGGGAAAGGGTTTATTGTACACCTCGCTGAACCGAGTTCTAAAATCATCAACTACCTACTTCCATTCTGAAAGCCGAGTTTCCACTTCGACGGAGGACAATGTTATCTGGGAGGGGTTGTAATATATTGCTGGGGGGGATGATAGGTCTCAGGGGTTGTGATATATTCTTGGAGGGTATGATAAGTCTCAGTTGACCTAGTTGATAATTTCGTACTCTGACTGTTCACAGATAAGTCATCGAAATCGGTTTTCTGGGTTGTATTCTGGGTAAACTGGTTCGATCACTTCGAGACATACTGAAGGCAAACGGTTTCAACAGTGGAAGCGATTCCAGAGGAACTTCGGATTCCCTTTTCAACATGGCCAAACTGTGCCTCATGGTCGGTCGACTGGCTGGGTCGAGATGCGAGCACAAGAGACCCAGGTGCAGAACGGCAGCCATCTCGTCGGGATCAAATTTTCCCTCCAGCCTCGCATCGGCTGCTGCAAGAATCTGATTTTGGCTGTACAGACCCCAGACCCAGTCAACCAACCAGACGTGATTAACGCCACCGCCATAAGTGTCTGGAAGAGTCCTAATGGCTTTGAACCCAGTGGCTACCACCAGAGCTAAAGCACCAAAACTGAACACATCTGTTTTCTCCGTCGGTTTACCGTTGACGAACAGTTCTGGTGCCATGTAACCAAAAGTCCCAGCGAGCCCATTCGTAGTCTTCGGATCTTGGCTGTGGTCGTACAATCATGTACTTCGCCCGATCACTCTCACCTCTGCCATGAATGCCTGCACTACCAGTCGAGAAGTCTGACGAAGTGGCTTCACTGCCAGTACCTCACTACGCTTCGGCAGAGCTCCTTTGTACACCTTTCCGAATGCTCCTTCTCCTATACATGCGTCCTTACTGAACGAGTTCGTGGCGGTGCTGAGCTGCTTCAAGCTGAATTTCTCAGGTCCACGGACAGTATCGAGGTCGCTATCGTGGAAACGCCTTGACTTCTTGGAGTACTTATGCCGGCGGTGCAGCACGATGACAGTTACAAGTACAGCTAGCACGAACACAGCACACGGCACTATAATCGCTATGAGCAATATTGGCAGTTCAGAGGGCTGCACTTGTTCATTCGAAATCGTATCGTTACCGAAGAGGTTCTTGGCGGAGATGCAACTGCGAAGCTCCACTCGTACACAGTATGCTGTGACAAGTGTTCACCGTGGCTGTCTGAGCCTGTAGAAGCAGTGAACCCCACATACATATCGTCGGACTGGATGTGGTCCGACATATTGAGAGCACACGTTAGGAGAGCCCGCTCAGGCTTTGCATTACTGGGACTAACGGTGACACTGAGTTCGTTCCTCGAGCTATCATAGTTGATCCAAGCATACACTCTGATTTCAGCGTCAGTCCACATAGGCAAACGTTTGAATGCACCTGCTTCGTAATATCCAAACTGGGAGGTGCAGTTGGCCAAGGATTGCAGGCTGTTCACATTTACTCCGACATGATATCTCTCAGGATCGTCAAACTCTTCGTTCTGAACGGTGTCGAAATCCACAGCAAAGTTGCCTAGCCTTTCCCCGTTGGTTGAATTGTCGAGCCATCCCAGATACATACCTGGGAAGCCAGTTGAGGTGTTGTCAGGAGCCCACACGAATGCAAAACCGTGCCCAGCATCATAGAGAGTGTTCGAGTCAATCCAGAAGCTGAACATTGTGCTGAAGGACTTAGACAATTTTTGTGGCAGGATCTCGAACTTGGAAAGGAATTTTGTAGAGGCCTCTGCCCGCTGCCTCAGATTATGAACTTGAGTCATTAGGATCTCTGTTATCAATCGGTTGTGTCAGACACAGAGCGCTGCCGTTAGGTGCGAGTCCAGTTGCCGGCGAGAAAATATCCCGTTGTCGAATGGTTTCGATAGATCTTGCGAGTAGTAGACTTCTGAAACCTGACCCGACGTGTACGCGAGGAAAAGCAGAAGAAAGAGGTGGATGAGGAGAACCCGGTGTCTTGCTGCTCTTCCCCTCATAAAATCGGCCTCCACCATCGGCATCTTGCCACACTCGTTATTTCTCCCTACAGTTCGGAGACTTGCTTGAATACGTCAAGAGTTCTGGTGAACAGAAACCTATTCTTCGAAGTCAATACTATTGCCCAAAACTGGGGTTCAGATCGAGATCGGAGATCTGTGAGATATAAAGAAACCCACTCACGAATTCCGACGACCGACGAGATTTTCACTCCACTAACGAGTTCAATCATAGATTCTGAAACGGATATGACTGATAGTTTACGCAGAAAACTGGTGGGCAAAGCAAGCAACACGAACAGAAACGATCTGGCCTTCACACTATTATTTCTCTCTTGGATCAAGACTAATTCAACCTCCAAGAGCTATCGGTGCAATCGAACCGAGTGCTCCAATGCGCGACCGGCGAAGTGGAAAAAAATGGAACGACTGCAATGGGTCAACTTGTAACTCCATGTCCAGATTCAGCACGAGGCAGCAGTGGCTTAACAAGACTTAACAAGTGGAGTAGCCTTGACTTGTTTCGAGTGCGTATCAGTTCGTCGAGAGGGACGCTCTACCGGGAATTCTGCAGTATTAACTGCACGATGAATGAAGGCTATTCCACTCAGTCTGGCTGGGAAAAGGCCCAGCTGTAGGAGCCGTTTTCATTTTGTTTGTCGTTATGAGTCTATCTGCAGCTGGATGGCACATGCTCTTCGGTGATTCTTCTCAGGGCCATGCCAAGGCCGGAAGATAATGGACAAGTTCGAGTCGAAGCTGCTCAGATGGGCACTGTAGTCAACCGTCAGACGCGCCAGACTGGGCATTTTCTGTCCTTGGCTACACGACTAATGATGCACGCTACCGTGTGGATGTAGAATACACATTAAAAAGGGCAAATTATTTTTCCCTTTTCCCTTTTCCTGTTAAATTCTTTTTAATCCATTTAACTTAATGCACAAACTCGGGGATAACCGGGGTAATTAACCGGTTCCGTCTTCTGAAACGCGGGTTTGTTCTTTTCTTCCCATTTTCTGTGAAACGAGGGTTGAAATGAGAAAAATGCGGAGTTTGAATCTCGGAAGAACTTGGAAATCCGGAAATGGACCGGAACTAGCTTCTACACGCCAGATGTTTAAGCCGGTTCTTGACGTTAGGCGACGAATTTATAACAGATCTATTAGAGTTTCCGGTTCTCAGTCTTTCGTTTTCTGATTGATAGCGAATATATATGCATCTAAATTGAACTTCTGCCAAGATTAGAAGAAAAGGACAAGCGACAAAAGAGGCAGTAAAATCCACTGCTATCACATGTTCAAAGACTTACTTTGTAACATCTTTTTACAATGTTTTGTCAGTATGTGATATGATAGCGAATATGACAAAAAGGTGAGAGAAGGGATACGAGCCATAAAAGTTCGTTCAAAGTGCACGTATTTCTCGCATCGAAAGTACATTGTTACTGAGCTCAAGACATAAGAAAGATTGCCCATGTGGAGTGAGGAGGAATGTCCATGCTTGCATCAATCCAAATCAAAGCAACACATGTTACAGTACAGGATCACATTTGGGAACACATATGAAATGAGCAAACACAGAAACTGAACTGGTTGTGAAAGAGATTCCCAGTGTGTACTAGAACTGAATCTTGTCTGGCAGGAAAAGCTTGTACTTTTCTTTGTCAACTAGAAATATGGAATCTAGCTCCAAAGTCATATAAAGCCGATCGAAAGGCACTCAACTTGGAGACAGAAGAATTTATTTCGTTCAACTATCTGGAAGTATAAAGTTAGCTAGATGTTCGGCCCGCTGTATAAGATTTATGTACAGGGATTGCAAGCAGAGAGTTAGGGCGGCTGGCCATGGAGAGGGACGATAACTGTCGGATTCTGTAGGTAACTTTTGGAAACACCAGAAGGAGAAAATGGTCAGCGGGAAGAAACTGATCGCTCGCGACTTTTAGTCCGAGCGTTGGCATCAAATTGATTTTGGTAGCGGACTCAAAGCGGACTCAAAGCATTGAATGCAATTGGCTGATTCCACCGATCCTTCTGCATCAGCAAGCTGCTGCATGCAAAGGGATCAGGGATACGCAGCAGCTGAGAAACTTCGCAGCCCCCGTGAGGAGGGACAGTGGATCCTCGAAGCGGCTGTCTCGTTGTCGTTTCCGAGCGTGCTCCTTGGAGAAAACCGAGTGAAGGTCGGTCTGTAGGACTTTGTACTCGATCTTCGCTCATCAGTTGAGCACTCCTGATCTCACTTTAACCACGTCCAACCAAAATATATACTATGCTACAGGTTTCATCTCGTAGTATCGGATCTTCCCGAGGACTGTGTGCTATCTGGACTTACTCCATAAGTTCGTTTCTTGCACTGTAACCTGTTACCCATCTATCTCTTCTTCGGCAGTTATTTACTTGGTCAGATTCATTCGCCTAACTTATAACTTGGCCGGACCCCTACGCCAAAGAAGTAACTTGGTCAGTCTCATGACTTGCTATCGTATGTAAATGAGTTCCATTTCACTTGTTATATACACATTGCATGTAACGTGATTATGATAGAGTGATGTGGAATGATTATTAGAGTGACGTGAAAAATGTAACGTGGATGTGTTTTCTCTGAGATATCATAGACGCAAGACAGGTATATCAACAGAGAGCAACACAATCGTAATGTAAACTATTTACCGATTGCAACCAGTCATTTACCTGACCAAGTTATAAGTTAGGCGAATGGGCTGACTAGTAAATAACTGCTTCTTTGGCAAAGGCACAAAGTCTTGCGCCAGGAGTCCTCCCACGAAGAGCACGTGAAAGGGGATGGACTACGGATTCCTCGTTATACCTGATGATCTCGTGAGGAGTGAGTGCTTGCGCTTTTTAGAAGCCTCAACTATCACAGTTCCACCCAGTAGTTTGTGTCCAGCAAATCAGGCCGTCAGAGGGAGCAACTGACCTCATCGACCACGCAGAATATCTGGGAGCGGTCGCTTCCAGGAAATAAGGACGTACTCCTCTCCGAGGGAAGCTCGGAGGCGTGACCCCGTGAGCTGAAGAGAGTCCAGATTTTCCGCGAAAGGATCGTATAACGGAGCCTTTTGCATCGTGGAGCTCGAAGATGTTGGGAAACTTAAAAAAAATTTAGAACTATGACACAACCAAATCCAAACAAACAAAGTGTAGAATTAAACCGTACCAGCCTCTATTGGGGTTTGTTACTAATATTTGTACTTGCTGTTTTATTTTCTAATTACTTTTTTAATTAAAATTTTATTAAAAAAGAATTGTTTACCTTATCTGGAGAAAAAAGACTTTTTTAGTCAATTCTAAATAAAAAAAAGAACTTTATTTATTAATAAAAAAACACTTAAAGATAAACTATCTTGAAAAAAAGAAAAAATTGGATTAATAATAATTCCTTAAAATGTAGATCCTAATGCACAAAAAATGATAACAAATTCA
This sequence comes from Asterella californica, assembly GCA_036924285.1. Taxonomy (NCBI): domain Eukaryota; kingdom Viridiplantae; phylum Streptophyta; class Marchantiopsida; order Marchantiales; family Aytoniaceae; genus Asterella; species Asterella californica. The sequence goes on along the minus strand of JAYKYS010000006.1, from coordinate 18,983,423 downwards.
ACAGGATTTTTTGAAAAAAAGTTAGGTAATGAAATAATATAAGCTTGTATATAAGGAGCTTACGAGAAGCGTAAGCAAATCCTTGGTCTCACGAAAATGTAAGGCTACGATAGTAGTACTGGACAGCCCCCTCTTGTTTGGATAAGACAACAGTGTACGACAAGTGGCGGTACAGTTTTCCATCGAGGACAAATGAGGAGTCGTGGACTGCTGACCAGGTCGCGACTTGCTACCAGTTGGTCAAAGGCTGACCAAACGAACAGCAGGTCACGCATCTTACCGAACTGGGGCTTGAAGGTCGACGCAGAGTACAAGGTACTAGGGCAACTCAAACCTAGCTTTACAGAATTCCCATAACTCCCTTACAACTTTTTACAGGTTTATGCTGTACCACCTCCATCGGTGGTATGTAAACTTTACAGTAATAGATACTGAATCGGATTAATACAAACGTTTCGCAGTCCATTGACAAAACATTTGTACTTAAATTTTCTCATCTGAATCCTGTAAATTTGGTTATGGATTTTCCTACTACGAAAAGCTAACATTGTCACCACATTATTTTAACTAACCTCTCTTATAGTGTGCAGTGAGACGCGACGACTTATCTAGATTATATTGAAAAGCGCCATAAAATCTTACAACGACAAGAATTACAAGGTTATGCATTAGCAATTTATCCGGTTGTTCCCTTTCTCTTTTCTTTTTCAGTTTTCACAACGACTCTATTCGTTCATTCTCGTTACTTTTTTCTCATTCCGGTTTTCACTATGTTCGAGAATGAACTTTTTTTTCATTCCGATTTTCACTATGTTCCTATCCGTATGTTTCGTTACACGACAAAAAAATCTTCCATTCCTTTTCGGTTTTCACAACTCTTTGAATTAACCATAATGCCAAAGTATAACACAACCGACGTATAACTATGCTAACGTAAAGCAAAAACTCGATTGAGAAGGTGATCTTCGAGGGCTTTTTGCTTTTTGAGGAGGTATTATTGCTCTCAAGGTTACAGAATTGAGAGCAGCTGTATGGGATTTCAGGAGGTTGAGTCAAGAATTGAACATGATTATTTTGATTCTGAATGAGCGGATTTAAGAATACATATGTAGCTTAACTCAAGCTCTAAGACATGATCTCTATGACTATAAGCGAGATATAAATCCTCAACAAGATTTCTCCAAGAAATATATAGTTGAAATCTTAACACATAACACAATCCTTAGATTCTAGTAATCATATTAAGATAAAATATAATATGAATTTATGCATATTAACTTGTAAGGAAAACTAATTTTACATCTGATATATATTATTTAATTTAATTTTTGAAGAATATAAATTTATTTTTAAACAAATAAAATAAAGATTTTCAATTACGTCTCTAAAGCACTTGTTTCCTCAAAAATGTAAAAGTTGACCCCTTGAGCTTGATATGTGCTGATTACGTTTCTATCACTCGACGACGTTACATACGAGCGCATTCTTGACATCATGTTGTACGTTGACATAGGTGCAACGCATCACATGACGCACAATTATCCGTAATTTAGCGAATTTAAAGTTTGTTCTGTCTTTAGATAACATATGTCATTGCGAATCAAACACCAGTAAAACATCAATCTCTTTTTGAATAAATTAATATGTTTTGAGTAATTTCTGAAAAGAGATTCTTGTGAAGTGCAAAGACGTGTAAGATATCCTTAAACCCTCTCCTGATACTTAGGGTCTGGACAAACCGGACCCTTCACTTTTGGTGGCTGTGACCGTGAAATGCACTCCTCTGGGTTACCCAGAGCGTTTGCGTCTGCTCATATCGTTTTCCGTCCAGTTTCCCAATTCTACGTGAAATTCATTATCTAGCACATGCTCACCATCGGACAATTCGATCTCCACCGTAGCCGATCATCCGTGTGGACGGTTGTTTTATCTCGAGCAAAAATCATGTCGGGTTTGCATGTGTCGTTGTCAGTTAGTGTATTAATAGTCTTGAAGATTCTTTGGTGAATTTGAATTTAGAATCTCTCCTCAGACTTGGATCTAATGGCACCTATATACAATGAGCAAATGCAAAAAAGAAAAAGAAAAAAGTCTCAAATATAGTACTCAACGGGGCAAATCTTCTAGAACAAATCGCTCTGAAAATGATGAAAAAATGACTGGTCAGCTGGTGCAGGTAGTCTGAATAACCCAGATTAGTCACAATCCCGAAAATGAGAAAAACTATAAGGGTTTTCGTTACCAAGATACTTTGTACCACGGACGGTTTTAATTAAATTTCTCCACGACACTGAAACTTTAAACATGAATCCTATATTGTAACATCTTCTACTTATTTCCAACTAATGGGTGTTTTACAACTCTGTTTCCTCTTCGGCCACCATCCACAACCAAAAGATTACCCCCACGTCACCGATTGTCTTATCCGGAAGCCACCTTGGATGAATCTGTTCCTTAATGCTAGTTGGTTTTTCCTTTTCAGTCCCGTGATATTTTAAAAATCTTTTCCTTATTTCCTTGCGCGTAGAGTTTAGGCTCTAGTGGAGTTAAAGTCATGTAGTACTGGGTTCTCTTCACACCCAAGATTCCCTGAAGTCACATTTATCTTCAAATTACTTGACTTGACTGACTGTCCTTCTCGTAGACCGTAAGAAATCAGTCTTTTTTCTTTGAACTTCGAAACCGAGAAGAATAACTGATATCATTTCGAGAGTACTGTGTTAAGAGCGGCCTGAATTCACCACTAGGTGTTTGTAATGACCATGAGATTTACAAGGATAACAGAACGAGAAGAAGCAAAAAAGGTGATTTGTCCGCAAGGCAAGCCGAGCATAAGATCAAGTTGCTTCTCACCGCAACCATTATCTACGGTTATCAGATCTGGTAAACGTGGCCTCCAGAACGGAGCAACCTGTCAACACGCGTGTCATCCAATGCGGACTTAGAACTTCCCTCTTCGGGAATTGGTCTTTGATTTTCTTGTCGGAACCGGATCCTTACTCTCATCCTGAAGAGCTTCTTCAGAAGCGAATCCCACAAACGCACAACTGAGCGTCGCCGCCTCTCCAAAGGCTTGACCTTTTTGTCTCTAATGTCTTCCTCCACGATTGACAGGGTTGAAGCTGCATGTTCTTTCCACACCGCGGGTTTTGTAGGGAGGACTGCAGCAGGCTCACTCTTGGGCGAATTAGTCTGCCATTCACTAAACTGGCCTGTCTTGTCCTCCCAGTCGAGTGTGGCAAGAGGATTTGACGAGAATATCAAGCTTGGAACTTTTGGCATGCATGAGAACTCCAATCTTCTACCCCTCTTTCTGGCATCACTGAATACGCTGTGGATCCATGCTGCAACAGTATGTACAGTACGTGTATATGATCTCGGGGCGTCTGCAGAGCTTACCCCTAATCGGTAGAGAGGATTCTCTTTCGAATTGTGACAATGACCCAAGGGTCCTTTTTCTTCCTCACCTGGTTGCCAACAGTTGGTTACATGCCGTTGATTTTCACCAAAATGAGGCTCCCTTCCTGAATCTTCTATTCCCACGGTCAAGACCGGACTTATCGAGCACTCTGGCTCGGGTGGTTCCGGGTACTGACACATCGCATCTATAACTCCCTCTTGCCCTTTGACGTAAACAGAACACCCTCGTTCCAAGCATTGGCAGGCTACCTCTCGATACATCTCTGGTTCAGACGTAGATACGGACTTCTCATCACTGCAATATGAGTCCTCTGCCTCGTTATCTTCGGTTAAAACCAATCCAGTATATTCTAAGTCTTTCAACCAAGTTCGTCGAGGTTTTCTCTCAATCGTCAAAGGCATAAAGCTACCCTCCTCCGGTTTTGACAGAAGGAAACGAAGCACCTGATTCCGGAATTCAAAATCCTCGTGGAAGGAATGAAGAAATTCCTCCTGGAACCGATGCTGTGGGAATGGTTGACGCTCGTCACCTCCTGTGTCGAACTCAATCGAACCCAAATAGTCGTTGCTACCGGTCATCACCATCTGTACATCGTTGAACACACTATAAAGGATGGCCATGGTGGGACCTAATGCTGAACTGGTGTTCTGCAACTACGTGGTCATGGCGCAGGGCAACTTCCACCATATGGTGTTGTTGTTCTCACTCCGAAGTGGCAAACAGACAATTAATCTCTTTTACCAACATACAGAGTTTTGCCCGAACGAAGGAACTACGTAATACTCGATAGCATAACATAAGAATATAAGCAGGAGCAAAGCGCTTCACAGTGTACAGCTTGACTTAATAACTCTACCAGCACAAGAAAACCCTAGCTTATAATAGAGCCTTTCACTTGGCCCAGAATAACAGCTTGCTCCCAACTTTAATCATATCGAATGGTGATACTGTACATTATTGCAGCCGTTGAATGTACTTTGACTGCAAAACTCTTTAGCAACTACAAGTATGAGAATTTCTACAAAAGGGCTAGCGACGGAAGTTCCAACGCTGCTATCCCAGTTACAAGTGTCTCTCTCCGACTTAGCCTATAGTAGTCTTGTTAAAGAGCTCCATCGTAAGATTTGCAATAAAAGCTGGAATCGACTTGAAATTCCTCAGGAACGTGTTGACCTTAGAGAACGAGAACGTGCATACATACAAACATGAAACGACCTTCAGAAGGTGATATCACAAGGGAACTTCAAGTTGCGTACGTTAATAGAGAAACAACAGAATCATCAAACACTTCTTCAAAAGGTTTATCGTTAAGTAGTCTTGAGATTTTGAGTGTGAAATACCTGTCGCTGGATTTCTGGTGATGCAGTAAACTCATTTGCCTGCAGATCAGATAAATAACACTATTACCGACAGTGAGACTCGAAATCCATACAGAACGTACCAAACATGCAGTAAACCTGTAGTAAACGGTGCCCCGGTTCTGAAAACGCGTGAGTTCAGAGACACATTTCTGCGGTAGGCTTGCCCAATACAGAACATATTTTCGCGTGTCGAGAATGGCAGATTTTATCCACGACCACGCTCTAGCACTTCAGGTAGCACGGAAAACCAGGCGAAGTACATTGTAAGTAGCAAACAAGGGCCACTGTGCGCTAACATGCCGTATGGAGTTAGCCCAACACAGAATAAATATTCATACGTCGAGAATGGCAGATTTTATCAAGGACCACTCTCTAGTACATAGGTAACCAGGAGGTAACCCGGCCAAGTACCTAGCAAGTAGCAAATGGGGGCCGAATGTGCGCTAACTTGCTAAGTGAAGTTAGCCAATTGTTTGTAACCGAAGGGTGTGCAAGACGGGAATGTGTAGTGCGAAGCACATTTCCAGAGAAGGTTCCCCTTGGTATAGAGTGCGATGCAGCAGAGAAATATGCAAGCTGATCTATTCTAATGTCGAATCTAATGCAGAACTCAAAGGAACTGTATTTGAATTGAAAAAGCTGGAGTTGAACAGAACGATAGTGTAATGAAGAGCGTCGATGCGGGCATCGAATGAGACAGCCAAAAGGAAAAGAAAAACGTTAGTTTAAATGAGTTCCAGAGCAAAGATTTATCGAGTGAAATCAGCTATTCAGACAGGCAAAAGATAAAGAATGGAGAATTAGAGGAAGAAATTTTGCCACAAAGTCACTGATGCATGTAGGTCCTGAGTAGATGTACACTCAAGAACCTAACTACCACAAAAATACACTCGGGGCATGCAGCAGAACATACTCCCGTGGCATGCAACTCAACCAGCAGTCTGACTTCATCAGCACCCAACAAAGACGAAGTTGAATACTTTTCTGATTCTTCCGGACCTTGTCGGTCCAGGAGTTTCTGTCCAGTTTGGGACATCTGAGGGCAAATCCCATCCCAATACAGAACAGAGCTATTAAGGAATTACTTCGCTGGAAACGCTTACTTCTGAGAATTCCAGGTCTAAATCATCTGGTAGAATGTTTCAGGAGAATGATGGAACTGAATCTGAGGGAAAGCAGATCCATGTGTTACTGCTTGAGATCAGTAAGAAAACATACAATCATCTCCAGATTGCCGGCCTTGAATTGGAACTGTATCTGCTCGTCTTCACTTGCGGAATATATAGAACGCAGGGTAAACAGTGTGATCGAAGCACCGGTAGACGAATCCTGCTCCTCATTCATTTGCACCTGACACGTGTTTTTGGAAAGAACAGAAATCCAGGTACAAATGTAGTCCAACTGATAAATAATAGTCCTGGATAAGAGCCTGAAATCATTAAGACCTTTACCGTCTAACGTGTACCTAAACAACATGGTTACAAAGGCGCAAACTGTTTTCAAATCAAATCAATTCAAGGGGAGGATTTATTCACCTTGTATCCAAAAATGAGACCACAAGCTTCCCTAAACACGGCTATCTTGTTGCCGAATACCTGCCTATATCTGATTATCACATGGATAATAAGTCACAGATTTGACGTCAATGTAACAGCTGAACAGACTCGGATTTTCTGAACAATTTTCCAACTAACAAACTAACAATACTGCCCTTAATACTGAAGAGACACATAACCGACTTATACCTTCTAACTAATCTCTCTCTCCGACTTCACAACACACTTCCGACACTGCAACAGATTAGCGGGAGTAGAGGAGAGTTAAACCTGACTTCACGCTTCTCTAGAGCCGAGACCCGTTGCTTGAGCATCACCACTTGTGAATCGGTGGAACTGCTTCTGTTTGAGTCTTCTTCTCTGCAACCATCTTCTGAAGTATCAAACCGTTAGGTGACGGTACGCCTTGCACGTAAAACGGTGGTTTAAAGAGCATTACCAAACTGAAACCTGCTTCCACTAGCATAACACCGGTAGTAATATTTGTCAATCGGCAAGTCGATGTTAAGTATGTATGAAAGAACAACCGCCACACTTTGAGGTACATAGTAAGTCGATTTTAAGTATGTAGTGACATCACAGATGTGTTCGCACGAGTCTTCAGTTTCTAATCAGGATAAGACGGTCACCGCGGTAGTTCTTACCAGACTGCTGTGGTAGTTTCGTACGCAAAGCCAGAGCAATTTCCGTGTCGGCCCGAGCCATCGCTTCCGGATTGATGAGCATGTGGAGAACTTTCGTGGCGGTGGGATTTGATTCACCTCTCCCCACCTGCAACAGCGAAGCGTAAGGACACTAGGAACTGGAATGTTATCAGTTCCATACTTAATAAAAGTGAAGAACCCTGTTTACAGAGTGGGCAAAATACTAGACGGCAAATGACCGTTGAAGAAGAACTGATGACTCCCCCCAACTAGGGCAATTAAAAATGCAGACTTAATATATCTCGGTCTATGTCGATGGCAGTGCAATGCAAGTACTACCCACATGTGAGTTATGTAAGTTACCCCGTGAACGAAGACACGAGAACTACATAGCGAGAAGAACGAAGCAGTTTGGTAGGCAAAGATCCTTCAGTCATATAGCGGAAAATTTATAACCCTATCTCTTTGAAATGTGTCGCACACAGCACATTTCCAGAAAACACGGCACCCTGGCATGGAGGAACAATATCGGTGACCAATATTAGTGAGTGCAAACTGTTTTATGCGTAGTGACCTATCTGATGCGCCAAAAAACCCGAGGTCTGGATATGGGCACACATTCATCAACAGTAGGTTAATTCTGAAGGCAAGGGGGCTAGAATGGAACCAAATGAATGTGGTAAGAGCTCTTATAATGTCTTGTATCGATGCCAGAGTATTTGCGGGTTAATACACCGAGCTAGAACAACAAGTGACAAAAGAGGGTGCACTGCAAGAGGAGCAAACATTGAGCAAACAAGACGAAGAGAACCTGAACAATATAAAACAAAAAGTGTGCGGCTTAGTTATGCCACAATCGATGGACGCAGAAGGCAAGCAATAAGCATAGGTATATGTTCCAGAAAGCGGTCGATCAGCGTCAGCTTAGTGCGGATTTTAAATGTATTCGTACGTCGAGAATGGCAGATTTTATCAAGGACCACGCTCTAGCACATAGGTAGCCCCCCAATAACCGGGCGAAGTACATAGTAAGCAGCAAATAGGGGCCCAACGTGCGGATTTTACATAGTACATTCTTCCGACCTAGAATTTGAGAACTGGAATCTAAGATGTCAGTACAGGAAGAGCAATGCAAAATTCTACTGAGAGGACGTTACGTACACTACTTGTAAGATCCCGGCTTTCGACTTCTTAAATTATGTTGGAAAGGACTGTTGAAGGGAAGAATCTGTACATTCTGTACCTTGGTTTCCAGGATAGAAATTTCAACCCTTAGCTGGTCGGCTTCACGCTCCACTAATTTGATTCTTTCCTGCTCCTCCGCCAGCTCCAATGCCAAAGCTTCCGCCCTCCGACGTTGCTCTGCTGCAGCGGAAATTCCTCTCTCAACTTCCTCACCTAGGAGTTTAGCATGTTGTTGAGCATCCGCAAGGGCTGCCTCCAGTTGCTACAGAATGGAAGGTCATGGATATCCTTAGCCTTAAGACAGATTTAGGCCATCTGTATACTATCTGATGCAGCAGGCTTCACACTTGCACACAACTTTCTTACTTTAGGAAGGGAAAAGCTAGCAAATTTACCATTTGGATGGCACTTATCCAGTGTTACATTTCGTAATCAGTTGTTTGACTACCTGAATGCGAAGATCTTTTGATCTCGTTGGTGTGCCGAGATTAGCCAGTGCAGTAGACGGGTTTCTCTTCTGATGACTGGCTATAACGGACTCTTCTTCATCATAGGAAGCGAGAATTTCCTTCAAGCCATCTCGCTCCTTTGTAATAAGAGCTACCTGTTCCATTTCCAGAAACATAGAACAAAGTCAGCGGGTAAAGGCTAAGTCCAATCATTCTCTAAGGCTGCCGGATAGTGCCCTCCAATTCATTTTTTAATTCTAAAATGTCCATAAACAAAGATGGTTTAAGATATCTGTACATGCGAAACTCAGGATGAAGAAAAGCTTGTACCTTTCGCTCCGCTCTCTTCAGATTTAGAGCAGCTTCCACCACTTCGGCTTCCGCGGCACTGGCAAGAGCCTCGGCTTCATCTTTTGCACTTTTAGCCATTTCAAGTGCGGTCTGAAGCTTTATAACTTGAGCATTGGCTTCTCCTATCTTCGCTACTGAGGCAACTACCTCCCTGTGACAGTAAACCGTCGAGTCATGTGGAGGTTTGTAACCTAAGCAAAGCCTCACACTTCTACAGGTATCTAATCTGGGACACCATTCAAATTACCGATAAGGTTGGAGTTCAGGATTCTTTGCAGCAACACGAGCATACTGAAAGCTATCTACCCTAGCGAAATCATTTTACAAGGTCAAAACTGGAGGAAGCTGACATCGTCTAGATGAATACAGCATACGATACCTCTAACGTACAGGTACATCAATCCTTCAAAGACCCCAATGGTAGTCATTGCATGCTTGCTTGACAACGTCTTCCTTTCTAAATGTGGGTTTGTTCAAAGCCGTACCTCTGAAGTTCCGCAACTTTCAGTAGAATGTCATTCCGCGTTTCCACTCCGGGTATTTTGGCCATGAGCTCTTTCCATGCAGATAACTCGCCTTCCAGATCTTTCACTTTCCACTCCAGGTCAGCTAGATTTGTCAATGCTGCCTCGGCCCTGTCAGCGCGAAGTTTCTCGCTCTCTAAGCGCTCCTTCAAAAGTTCAACGTTAGCGTAGAACCGCTTCAGCTTCCTCGCTTCGCGATTCTCTGCTTCCTGCAGGAGCAAGAACTGATTTTTAGTCGACTGTTCTGGCAGAGAACAAATCTTACCAATGCAATGGTTTGTCATTCAACATCACACAATCAGCCAAACTGCAAGCCTGTCCAAACACACAGCGGATCTACTACCACCCTCTTCTAACAAAACTGTGTGTATCTATCCACGACTGGCGCTGGTTGTTCCTAGACTGAAACACGTCTAAACTTGGTTGTATAATAGGCCAGCCTATTGTGAATAAGACACACTTTGGCAGCCCCTCGGTGAGCCAAGGGAAATAGATGAATAAAACATCAAAGATAAATTCGGCCGGAAGGACAATCCTTGATCATCGTTGTCATATCCAAAAACGACAAAAAAGAAATATAAAACCGGGAGGATCGTACACATTGGCTGAGCTCCTCCTTCAGGTGCTTGATGACTAACTCAGCCTCTGTCGATCCTGTGGTTCGTACGGCGTTATTCCGAATCTCAACATCAAGCAGCTGATGTTCCAGCTTCAGCTTCTCCGCTAAATTCTTTACATACGCCCAAGAATGAAGCACGACGAAATGATTAGGTTGAGGTGTGCGGAATCATTGTCCACTATACTAAAGAAAAGAACTGGTGAGGCATGGCATTCAATTAAGAACCTCCGGTTACACCGTACAACATAGAAGGCCAAAAATCAAGTGAAATTTAACTTCAGCCCTACCTCATCCATGGTACTTTTCATCTCTGCTAGTTCCGAGTGTAATCTTTCAGCCTCGGCTTTCGCACCGTGCATCCGTAGTTTCTCTGTTTCGGCCTGGGAAAGAATAAACGACTCATTCGCCTATGGCGTATGATGTAGAGGACTCAAAATTTCACATGTATTTGTATGAAATGATATCAGTACAGGTGAGACACGCAGGCTCACCTCCATATCCATTTTGCCAATTGTGTACATGCTCTCCTCGTGCAACCTATCCAATTCGTCCTGAAGTCTCTTGATTTCTCGTCCTGCTTGCTCAGAAGCTCTTTCTTTGGCTTCCTCCGCAGCAGCGGCTTGAGCTTCCAGCGCCATTGCCTGGGCCTCTGCCTCAGCACACTTCCTCATCTGCTCTTGAAGCAAATCCTGTAAACAGCAGTGTCTTCGTAAAGATAGTTGTTACCAAGGGCGGAAAGTGGACCTCTCTTGAGATGTCCCCTTAGAACGATGCTTTTGCCAGGAAGCGGAAAGGGATTATTCAAAAATGCAAAAAGGTTCGTTAAAATCCAAAATTCATCACACGAGAGCGAAACAAAAAATTTTCCAGACTGGTAGGACAATTGTTTCCAGTCCCATCCTTCTTAACCGCAGATACAGATTGTAAGGCCTTTAGATCGAGGACCAAGTAACCGCTGACACCATGTCGTTCAACAGTCAGATGCTAAAACAAGCAGAACCAAAGAGTGTCTCTAATTGTGCCCACCTCCAGTTGACCACATCGAGAGATGTGAGTTCGGATCAATTCGTCTGTCTTTTCAGATTCCTGTAAGCGTTGCTTATGCCATGCTTTTTCCCTCTCGTTTGCGGCAGACAGGTTCTGTTCAAGCACCTCAACGCGCTTTTTCAGCCTCTTCCTCTCTTCTTCTGTTTCAGGCGTTCAACAATCAGCGCAGACATGTATAAACGGAAGCTTCTCCGTACTAGAGGCCAAATGCCGTAGCGTTTAGGTGAGCCCCAGACGAGAAAACCCAGTATGGCATTTCCATACCTGAAGAACTGTAGGCACCCTTTAAGGTGCAAAACATAGCCTTCAGTTCCCCGACCTCCTTCTCTCTGAAGTCTAGAGATGTTAGGACATCTGACTTCACCTGTAAAAGCTTCCAAGTTCAGCTTTTGACAAAGTGTGTAAGTGATCGCAACAATTGAAATCAACGACACAACGTAGCTCCCAAGATAGAGCATATTTAGGAAAACAACATACACGAGTATCTCAGGTAGTACGAAGGAAAGGTGAAGTAATTACACAAGAAAAAGTCCCACCAGATTGCGACACTTGTAACTGCAACGCAAGTTATCCCAGTCAAGATCCCGTTCATTGTCCTCTTCAGTCTCAGACTCGAGAAAAGCAGGGCCTCCTCGACACTGACTTATGGTCAACTCTTCAGAGTACTGTTCTGGATGGGAGGGCTCTGACTGCCCTGTATCCCATGAGGAACCTCTACGCAAAGAGCGCAGTGAGAAAGGTTCTTCGACCTCTTCAACGTTAATGCCGAAGGGTAGGCGGGGCCTTTTAGAAGGTGATGACGTAGGTCTTGTCTCTGGAACAGCAGCAGAGTGGAGGACCGCCTTCATCTTGGTCACCAACGGTGAGGTAGACGGAGAAGAGCGTTTCTGCTTCCCCGGTGGCGTACGAAGCATCATTTCTTGCTAATTACTGTGGTTCTTAGACAATTATCGTATGATGAAGTACTCCCCGATCAGATATGTGAAGAGGTGAAAGAACCAGGGGTAAGGCCAGCCGGCAACCGATACACCATCTCCTGAGAAAATTCCATCTCCACGAGAAGCAACTACGAGTGGTGGCACAAACAAGGATCAGGAACGGTGTGCAGATTCGTCTCAACCGTCATTCCACTCGCGCGTGCTAGATGGTCACACCTGTGTGACAGAAAAGAAACAGATCAGCAAAATAAATTTGATAATGTTACGCAGTAGTAACAGTTGAATAAATTTGGGTAATGTTATCGATACGAACAGTCGAAAGAAAAACTGTTCGGACTCGATGCCCTACTTCATACCAAGTCTAACCAAGAAAGATAAATAAAATATGCCGAGTCTAAACCTAGTCCAGATGGAATGAAGGTTCAGGGCTTCTGCTGAAGCTGTTCCGCTTCCAGTTTGTCATTTCCTCAAGTACTTCCACACGGTCAATCCTATCGGCACTTCTAACTCAGCCTGGACTACGATTGTGTCGAAGAAACTCCTCCCTCCTTACTTTCTTAAGTGAATTCAGGAAACGCCCTTCGAGGAGAGCGGCAGGTCAGGTGGAAAAGAATTCGCGCTGCTCCGATTTTCCGATATGGGAGGCGACCTAACTATAACGAAGTAAACCTAACTCTGATACTCGAGAGTTCTCATGCATCAATATGTCTCTACATCCAGATCCAACAGAGGATTGCAATCAGTTCAATGACAAGCATTCTAATACCTGAAAGTGACGAACCAACTTAATATCGATGAAAGATCCCAGGGTTGATATCAATCACGAGAGGAATTCTCTAACATCTACCTCCACAATCAACAGCACTGGAGGCCACAAATATATACAAGATACAAGAAGATACAACCCGCTCAATGCTTTCTGCTGTAGAACTGACAATTTAAAGCTGGCCAGTTCCTGGCAGCACCCAAAGAAAACTGCAAACGAACATAAACGAAGACGGAGTATGTAGGCTCACCTGGTTCACATTCTGAATCCAGAGAGCGAGTGACTGCAGATTCTAACAACTCGCCCCAGGCGAATGGAAATGTCGACGACGCCAGAGTCCAACGATGCTCCACGATCTTCAGAATTAAAGGCTGAAGCTGCAATTCTCTACGATTAGCCATCCCTTCAAATTCCCTCCACCTCTACCATATTCAAATCCACCGGCATCAACCGCGAACTCTTCTTCGAAGTCGATGCCTTGAGTTCCGTGTCTACGTGGCATGCACGTCAGGGTCCCATCAACAAAGAACTGAACTTAAAACGCTTACCGAACCGAATTCATCTGATACGTAGCAGGGATGGTGCTAAGGGCCTCTTGCCACTAGTTTTAGACGCATAATCAGGTCCGGGAATGAGGCCCGCCCTCCAACACCAAGAGAGTGCATTGAGGCGCCCCTCCAGGTCATCCGCAACTATAAGATTATCCTACCCTCCACCGGCATTAAGATGAAATGCGGGGAAAGTGAAGTGATCGTCGCTTCACTTCTTCTGTTCCGAAGAAATATATCCCGCCAACAGAAACCTTTGTCCCAAGTAAGAAACCTTGACACTTGCTTGCCTCCCTCGCTGGAGATCCTGGTGGTCGCGATGGTAGGCCCAATATGTTCGGGAGACAAAGTTCTTACACTGAAACTGCATAATCAGCAAGTGGAAGAGTAGTTAGCAGCGTCAGAATAGCATTCAAGGGTCCATTTACAACTGTTTTAATGTACTTTATACGTGTTTGTAGCTAACTACAGTAGATTCCAGTATCATGCAGAAATTATATACGGAGGATTTATGACATACAATTATACTGAGGCCGGCTTTACGCATGAAAGTGCAAGTTCCAAGTCTCTTTAATCGGTCTGAAGATTTGATTTTTACCGTTCATTCGTAGAACTTGGATCATTTTTGGCTTTACGAACTTTTGCGTCTCATGTTCTAGACCACATATTTTGGTGGTTTGAGAAAATGGGACTTCATTTTCTGAAAAACGTTTTGTTTCAACAGAAATTTCTTGACAGTATTAGTCGTTGTCTGGTTCTTTAATTTGTAAATTTGAGGTTGCTGCAGATGTGTTCATGTTGCAACAGGAGCTTCGTTCGTACTCATTTTCTCTTTATTAGTATAATATAAGGATCAAGTTTCAAGTTCACCGCTCGGACCAAGTCTTATTGGGTATCATCTCATACCAAACAAATTTAATTTAATTTTAATTCGTAATTTGTTCCAAACATATAAGTTGGTTTCGTTCGGGTGAAACTTAGGAAGTATGTTATTGAAGTATACTCACTAGGAACATTTCCACCGGAGCAATATAAATGCCTCGACACAGTAGACTATCTTGGTATCTACTCGCTTATTTGACATTGTATGTTATAAAGTACAGTAAATTTCTTTCTTTCACTGTATATTTATCGTGTTTATGTTTACATTCACGGTGTTAGAATGAAAAAGGCACCTGCGATTAACTTTTTCACTCGCAACGTGAGTGATTTCGAGAAGAAATGGCAACTGGATTTCCCCATGAGGTTTTCAATGTTGCAATAGAAATGTTCTAATTAATAAAATTATGTATATATACGAGATTAAATCATTCCACATCAGAGAGTAAGGGGCTTATAATATATTTGAGGAAAATTTTCCGTTTGTATAGTATGTAAACATTCGAGATAGAATTTTGAAAAATATATTTTTTCTTTCATGAGAAGTTTGAGGTATGGTTCGACATATATTTTTAGGATTACGTGTTCGAGTTGTTAGTTTGGTATCTAGAGAAAAATTGTAAACTCCAAAATTGGATTGGTTTGCAAGCAGAAATAAAGAAAAAAATTACACTTAAAAAAGATTTCTTGAGTGGTTGCGTGTTGCTTGACATATATTTTTATTTTACGGGAACTCCACATCTAGAAAACTCGTGTTCTCTCTGACAGCTCTCATGGAACATAAGATACGATGCATGAAGACTGCATGAAAGGTAACCCATGAAGTAGTGAAATACACTCCAGAATAATCTATACTCTAGAGAAACAATAGACATTGTATTTCTACAAGACCTGAAACGATTGGCTCAGTAGGTACACCAGAGAAAGTGATAGCGTTGAATTTTACAATATCAAAATGATTTAAGCGTGAACTACGTCACAAGAGTGAGCGGGAGTTAATATTTTCTTTTCAGAGTTTTCTTGAGAAGTTCAAACGGGAATTACGAGAAGCAGTACTACTTAGAAGGCGAGGCAATCCATAAGTAGAGTGTGTCGATGAATATGCATCCCAACTGCACTTTGTGAAAAAAGACAGAAAAAGATCAAAATTAAAACCGGAGACTGAAAATGCACAAGGCGGATATAGTTATCGGTGCACATGATCACTCTTATGATCATTAATGCACTTCAATGTATATTACATTAACTATATATACATATCACGTATCCGATCTTTTTATAACTATATCTGAACATGCTTACACTACTATACATACTGAAGATAGCGCACTAATAATGATTGTCTTCTACGAATGTACACGTCTCGGGTTCGAACCGGAGAGAATTGAGAATTTACTGACCAGATCAAATAACCCATATAAAATCAAAAATTCTAGAGTAATTTTATTAATCTCTACAAGTTTAGAGGGGTATTGTAAATATTCAGTTGTGACTAAAGTATCCCAAGATGACATTTGATTTCTCCTCAAGCAAAAACAATTCATCTGCATAAATAAACACACTCTAATATAGAGACTGAACAGAAATCAGGTGATAATGCAAGCTAGTCGATCAGGTGACTAACGGAGTGAACAATATAGAAATGAACCATCTATTTTTATTTTTACTGAACTTTTCGCAAAGAAAAGATTGGCCCTAAATTAAAGTGGATTGTGAAGAACAAATAACTTCGTTTATTCACGAATTTTTATACATCATTATAACTCGTGTACGAATTGACTTAGTGCAAACTGCAGAACGTTTCCAACTTCGTTTACGCCATTCATGTGAATACAAGTGTCTTGAATGTTTTCAGAATTCATGGTGACGCATACTTTTGTGCCAATAGTCATTTTGCAATATGACCAAGCACCGAATAACATAGCATGGTCAACCGTATCCAGCGCTTGTCCTCTTTCACACTTGTGTTCGCGTACTTACTTGGGTTACATATTATTAATTGAACGATAGTTTTTGGGAAACTTCTGCTTGGCATTCATCCACAACTGGATGTAGAGAAATCATTGTTAATAAAGTATGTTTTTGCTATGCTATATTATAGTTATACCTCGATTGTATCAACTAGAAAGGAAAGTGAGAATTTCTTATAGTGTAGCGAAATGGATGGATAAAATCAAAGTGAAAATCGAAAAATGAAAAAAAGTAATAAAAACAGAGAATCTGAGTCGTTGCAAAAATTGGAAAAAAAAAGATAGATCCGAAAAGTCACTAACGCAAAGTCTCGCTATTCCATATTATTCCTTGTTATTTGAAGTACTGGTTGGTGTTTTCGCTCCTTGTGGAATAAATTTCAATGGGGTATAGCCATCCTTTGCACTAGATAATAACAAAGAATAACTTAAACATGAATAGAATTTGCATTCATGGTTAGTTTGGCAACTGCACGGTGTGTAGATCTTTCATACATTGCTACTATTCTCAAACATTATAAACATTCGATAAAAGAATAAAACTCTCCACAGTCCAAATGCTAATTTGAGAAATGTGAATTCGACCGTTCCCCAATAATATATGTTGAAAAATGTCTTCTGTGTTCCTGTTATTGTGGATATAAAGTAAAGATTCGGGTTCCTCATAAATCCTGAGGATCCGGCCTCTAAGATAGCTTAATCTCTTATGTTGTGGGTAAAGTTGTAGAAGTATTCTATTAGATGTACGTAGTTGGAAATTCACTAGCAACTTAAATAACGCTCGAAATATCCAGTAAGAGGTTTTGTTATAAACATGTACAAGTATAAATATAATACACATATTATTTTATACTGAAGTTATATGCAAACAGAGGGAACTAAAATAGTCAGAAATGTATTTCATTCCACTCCTAATATGTTTGTCAGACTTGACTCCACTCCTCTTAACTTTGTGTTACTTGATGGTACCCCTAGCAGAATTATCTTTATGTAAAAACACTACATTAAGATAAATAAGAGATAATTTGAATCAAAAATTCAATATAAAGATATTTTAATTAAACTTTTTGTGTAGATACGTGACTGACAGCTAACATGCACTTCTCTCATTCGGACAATGTTATATTTTGATCTACTAAACATGCACTTTTTTCATTATAAAAATATGACATTTTGACATACTGAACATGCTGTAGCCAGTCTAAGTTGCGGTGAAGTAACAAAAAGTTAAGAGAAAGTAGTGTCAAACATATTAGAAATGATGTGAAGTAAATTTTTACTAAAATAATATACATTTTATTCTACGGAGCTAAACTCTTTCCTTTAATACAGAGCTCCAGTATGGAGTCCTAATGCTTCCAAGACTTCTTGGAGAAAGATAAAGTGCATCCAAAAGATCTCCTTAAAAGAAGAAATGAGAGTGAACCCTCAAACCACTTATCCGATTTTGCTATCTAAAGCAAGATTGTTTCTATCGGAAGCGGACGTAACTCTCATTTACGTAACAAGATTGAAAGCTCTAGTATCACACAAGATTCCGCATCAAGCAATGCGAGCTTCATCATCAAGGTTGGTATAAGGAAGTGGTGAGGAGAACAAACAACTAGAATATCTCGAGAGAAGAATGAGACCTTACACTGGTCACTCTACGAGAGCTCATTCAAGATAGAGCTCTCACAACTCTGTCAACGACTCCAGAACTCAAGATGGAATTTTATAACAAGGAAGTTAATCCTATGCGCATGCTGATCTACATTGAGCAAGATTATTTGACTGAAATAATCCTTTTCTCTCTTCGTCACCTCATTGCTAGATACAGACGTAGTTCACATAAATTTAAGACTGAAGAAGGTAGATGGCAAAATGTTGAAGAAGACAAACATATATGTTCTATGTGTATATACGATTAGATTAAAGATGAGAACCATGCTGTCACTCAGTGCTCAGTTTACATCCATATCCATACCAAATATCAGAGAGTGTCTCTAATTTCTCCACCTTCTTACAACTCCACATTAGGTCTCTACTAACGAGAAGTATCCATCTTTCACGTCATTGCATCAAGACTTAAAACTCAAAAATATATCTCTATGCAGATTCTCGTTGCGCTTGTACATTGTTCACAACTTCTTGACTCTCAAGGTACTATGAAGCTCGACTAACCTTATTACCATTATTATATAGATTGAAATGATCGTGAACTGAACAAAGAGAAAAGGAGACGTGCGCAGGAGAGAGAGGAGAAGATTTTGATCATTGATGACCTTGATGATGAAATTTGAGATGTGAATAAAGTTTTTTGAGTCTTGAAAGTTGTTTTTCACATATTTGGATGTTTGATTTACCTTGTTGGATACAAAAAGTCGTATTTGAGTTCTCATCGCTGGCAGCAGGCTGTTTTATTTTGATCACTCTCATCATCAATCACAGTCAAGAGGTCCGTCCTCCCCAAGAAAGACTCTCACCGCGACAATGTGTGAGCCGACTCGAAGATGATGAATTTGTGGACTTGATATTGGAACTCATGAAACATAATATCAAGAAGGTCCAACTCATTGCTAAACAAAATAGCTTCGAATATCCAATAAGAATCCTTCAAACGTCTTCAAACGTCTGATTGGATTTCATGATGTAAGTTTTGACTTACTATCATTCATCATCATCTCATTATCGCTCTCTCCGACTTCATACAAAGATCGATAAGATGTAATTCCACTGCGTGATGACTGATTTCTTGTCCTCAATGAACAAGAGTATATCCATACTCATTCTTTGGTTGCTTAATCACTACCACATCATGATCAAATTCAACTTGACTCCATGGGTGATCAAACTAACAGTTGTATAATTCCAATTGCAATTGAAATCTTGCGATCTGGATACTTTAGCACTCCATGTTGCATTCGTCATTGTAATCCTTTACCACCAAATATCTATAGCGAGGAGACTTGATCTGGCGATGTACCACTAAGTTCAAACAGCCTTGTCAGAACAACGAAAGAACTCTTCTAGTTGAAGCAAGTGTATATTATTCATGCGCCAAGTAAATGGTCGGTGCATTTTACGGTGCAATGATGCAATATTTGATATATTTACGTGGAATCTCTGCTGCTTTCTAAGAGTGTTCGCGAGATAAGTGCTCATTTCAGTGCAATGTATCTTTTCTCGCAATGGAGGTCAAACATGTATACGTATAGACCTAATTTGTAGAAGTGATGCAACAATTTAGTTTCATTTTTGTTTCATATTACTTATGAAGGAAATTATAAGCAAACCGAATTGTTATCACATTTAATTCATATACTTGTATGTTATTTATTGTAACAAAGGATAAGGAGTGAATCCTGAAATTTTATTACTTAGAATCAATACTAATACTTAGAATTAATAATTATTTAAATGAGCAACATGTTCGTTATTGTTAGATAATAACGATGCAATACTAGATTATGTGTCATCATCTCATATCTTGTTCGAAGAAGATGACTTGGATCATCAGACTCGAGTCCAGTCAGTGTCATTTTTGCGGTGGAAGATTCTTACCCAGGTCTCATCGGGATCAATACCAGTCATTTTCAAGCAGCAATTTCCGAACTAAAATGTAGAAAGGATGATGTTACAAGTGATGATAAGACCATGGTCGGTCACGGTCACGACTACTTATGTAATGTGTTCAGGTCCAAGATATATAATCACTCTAACCTAGATTTCAATTCTATGAGCAAAGATTAAGAGATTTTTTGAAATGACACCCCTAATGTCAACCAATACGTACAATTTTCAAGTGGCATTTGGAAGGCTCCGGCATAAAAGTGACAATGAGATTACTGTTTATTGCGAGTGTCACCTAATGACAACGTTTTCTTTCTTTATCGCTTCTGTTCCGTCCGTTTGTCCGTCTTTCACGTGATGCTACTACACCTTACCATCATCAAAATGATTCAATATTTGAGAGCCGAATATTCTCTCTATAGACTCGCAGGTTAAACTTCAGCAGAAGCATTTTCATGATCAGCAAACCGTTGTTGGTCATCTGAACTACATTAATTGAATTGTCATTTGACACTAATATAATTCTGCAAATTTATCCTTAATATAGTGCGAGGAGCTACAAATACCCAGTCAGCAATAATAAGTTAGGACCTAACTTGATTTTCTCTCCTTTTGAGTCTCGTAACTTCACCACTAGACGTCTAAATGAAATAGATGAAGTGCTCACGTAAAAGCTGATAACGAGCTCTACTCGTTGATGTAAAGAAAGTGAAGATCCGAAGTTGTGCAAAAAGCCAGTAAGCTAAGACCTAGCTTGCTTTTCCATCTTTCGAGTCTTGTAACTTCACCACTAGACGTCCAAATGAAGTAGATGAAGTATCCATGGAAAGCTGACAACGAGCTCACCCATTGATGTTATGAAAGTGAAGATCCGAAGTTGTGTAAAAAGACTCATTTTTGTCTTATCGACGTTTTTGGAGCGATAATAATCAAAATTTAATTTTCATGTAGGAGTCGGTCCACGACATGACAACGTTCTCAATCCAAACAAAACACTCGACATGATGTAAGTCTTAACATCCAAATCCTTCAATCGGCAAGTCTTCAACTCCAAATCACCCAAACTGAAAATCTCACACTCAAGAACTCAAAACTTCAGAAAACTGCTCATGTGAAGCACTCACGGATTCGAATCCAAGATGAATATACAGCCTTACTAGATAAGACTAGGTGAATCTCTATAGGTAAAGAATGTAAAGAGAGAGCAAAAGAGCCCCGAAATTTATCTTGCAAGATGAATATACATGCAAGATAAACTTCGGGGCTCTTTTGCTCGATTTCTGTTATCAGAAGAATATAAATAATATGTAAATTTTGTGTATTAAAATGTTTAAAGTTTTAATTTATCCACAAATATTAAATGATAATTACAGAAGGATTTATACATAACCCATAAAGCGAATGCAGAAAAGCGCGCTCCGGAAATTACAAGTGCAGGAGGCTGCTAACAAACACACATAAATAATCCAGACATTAATTTATTAACCTTGTATATTTGTCTTTAAGGAGACGCAGTTAAGAGGAGAATTCGCGTCTGACTATACCTTGCACTCTAAAAATCAGTCTTCTGCAAGTTGGCATCAAAAGAAACGTTTCATAACGATACTGTAACACCTCATTGAAGGGTTGATAACCTCCTTCTGATTGGAGCACTAGAGAAACAAGATTTTGGAAGTCTACTTTTTGGTTCTCCCATACAATTACAATTTGTTCAAACCGAGTTCACACAAACCAAAACTTTGTCCATCTGGTAACGTTTGAGACTTTAGGGTTATTTAGTTCCAGTTGGTGAGGAAATTCTACAGTTCAAGAAATCATTCCAAGAATACCTGCTTTAGATCAAGATCAGCGATAGATATTGTTTTCGACGAACGAATATAGGGTACGTACTATGGGCATCACCTTACATTCTCTGGTGTGCGTACTGGAACACACTGGAAGGGAGCCAGAGGTAAGACATTGTATTCGCAGAGAGGGGAAGGCTCGAAGTCAGCAACTGCATGTGAACCTTTTATTGATAGTGGCTCGAAAACATCTATCTTAACCACTTCCCAAGGATCTTCTTGATTACGAAAGATTTGAGCTTCCTAACTCCTTTTTCAAGTTCTCTGTAGGAATGTGATAAAGCCACGAGAATTCCTCGCGTGGAAACTTGCTTCAAGGAGGAACTGAAGCCAAAAAGCACGATTAAAACTGCTACATATCTTTGTGTATGAAGGCTTGGCGGACTTGAACTGATCCAGGCATCGTAGTGTTTTGCCGTGGGCGGGAACAATACAAGAAGTTTCCCCGCAACTGCAAGACTAAAGACCAATTTCGCGTATACGCTGTTCTTTCTCAGCGTTGGAGATTGAACGCACATCAAGAACGTCACGAACATGAAGCTCAAGTACATAAACAGATAAAGAAACCTAGAGTGCCACAGAACACCTACTGTCGTAGAAAGTGAAGAGGAGCTCGAGGGGCCAACTGAACGGCCAGCAGTGGCTTGGATGAAAGATAGAGAAAAGATGAGAGTAACGAAAGCAGACATCATCGTTGCCACGAACAAACCAAGCATCATCAATCGCTGATCTTTCGTCATTATGCGCCAGTCGGCGCACAGTGCCGTCGGCACTAGAAAACCCACCAGAATACCCACCGGTATATTCACAAATTCCGCATAATGGTCCAAAGTTCCTTCTTGACTCACATTAGAGCGTCCTGGTATCCACGAGTACGGTTGGTCCCATGCCGGTAAGCTCCTCGAAGTTTCTCCACGAGGACCCTTCACTTTCTCTTGGTGAGGCTTCGTTTCTGGTCGTTTTCTAGGCGGCATTGTGCACCCTACCGACTAATCTTGCTTCATTAGAACGTCCGACCGCAGAGGCGAGGACCCTTCACCTTCTCTTGGCGAGGCTTTGTTTCTGGTCGTTTTCTAGGCGGCATTGTGCACCGTACCGAGTAATCTTGCTTCATGAGAACATCCGCCCGTGTTTGATGTTCCAGGCTCCCAATGCCTTTCCCAGTATGATGCCAAGATTTTTTTCTCGTCGACTTCTCCTCTTCAGGGTTCGGATTTTTATTTTGCCTTGAATCCTGGATATGTCCAGAACTTGGCCTCTGGACAACAAGAGAAGTGAACGTCGGCTTCAAAGTACATGCACGATGTCTCTCTACTGCTAAGTCTAGATCTCACGCTTCCAAGTTCCATGACGAGACTCCATGCTTCTCTCGGTTTTCAAAAACACTTGTCTTCTATGTCGGGTGAAGTCGCACAATCCTTGATCACTGACCTAAATGTAGCACGTACCTAGACCAGACGAGACGCCAGTGGACATGTCCGTTCAGTATTTGCTCGTTATGTCCCTTTTTGGGTGGGCTCCCTTCCCTTGACCTGGCTTTTTGACATTTTGAGATATATGACTGCACTTCAGTAATTCCTACTTTTACGGAGATGGTCCTTGAAGGCTCTCCATTTCACAAAAGTGATCAAGTAGCAGTGGATCCTCATGTGGACGTGTGCATTCAGCGGTTGAAATGCGACGATTTTGGGAGATCGCAGGTGAATATCTGGCAACTTCTCTCATTCTGCGGACTGTTTTGTAGTCCAGGTTTGATGTCGTGACCATGACTGTTAAAGAGCTATTCAATACTTAGCAGCTGCAGCTGCAGTTTTCTGATGGGAACTGGAGCATCTATGCTCTTTACGGAGGCTACACTTCCATAATGATCGTACGAGAATATAACACAGTTCGACTTAGCACCAGCCTCGTGGCTTTGGCTTAACTTTACACACGGCTGTCCCGATATCCACGAAGGAAGTGTTAGAAATCTCCAGAAATCTCTCGTTCACAGTTTCCGCCAGAAAATTTATGGAGCATTCAACACTAGTACCTACGTCATGATCAGATCTCTACTGTATTTCGCAGGTGCACCAGACGTCCAGGAACTGTGAATCTGAGGAGACCTCAATTCACGCAGCTTTGACTATGCTGTAGCTTGCCGCAGCAAGTGTAGAGCTTGGATGACACCTGGTCGGAAGTATAGTATGGCGTTATTTTACAGAACGTGAACTTAGCGAAACATAACCTCTCAAACAGTTTCATATTAGCACTCCTCAAAGTATCTTCTTGACGCGGCAAACCCGACCTGTTGCCCTGACACAACTACAGGTGTAAAGAACGATAAGCAAACCAAAGGGAGCGCTTTGATCGGGACAAATCACCCTTCTAGATTCAAAGGGGAGGTACAAGCTGATCATTGGAGCCGAAAACGTTAGGGAACCATAAGCACTGCCAGACGTATGCGCAAGTATGTAAAACTTGTGAAGAGTGACAGAAAGCGGCCTCTATTGCCTGCCACTAAACTACAGCTGCGCTGGGCATCACTGTAAATGTTATGACGCTTCCAAAGATCACGACTGTCAGCTCCAGCAGAGGTCCTGCACAATCGATCCGGAATATATCGTGGATCTTGTCACTTCGACCAAGAATTTCCAAGCTGACGAGACTCTCCCAGATCTAGTTTTCTGCCAGAAACACAACACTTCCCTAAGCCGTCCGTCTTAATGTCTTAGAATCAGCATCCTCTCATTAAACTTCGGAACTGAAACATTCCGACTTCATGCACGGATCTCGACTACGAACGTTTCGAACAGGGAAACAGAATCGTTTATGAGGACATTCACAACGACGTCTCGCCGGACAGTCTCGCCAACCGTCTAATAGAGTGTGTCAAAGTTAGGGAAAATGAACTCTGTGAGAATATTATGTGTAACTCTGTAACCCTAGTTTAATGACAATGGAAGGGTAATTTGGTTCACGATCTGTAATTGATTCCCGCGAGATTTAGAGGGGGTTTTAAAATATCAGAAGACTGCCTCTTCTGGCTCTCATCTTTTGCACAGTTTCGGTTATCCAGAACTCTTCCTTGCGCTTGCGTATGGCCTTTAGTAACAGCTGCCGCCTGTGACTACACATTCTCCACGCCACAGTTATAAGCCTTCTCTTCTTCTTTCTCTCAAGACTCCTTGTTCTTGATGGGGAAGCAACAAACACCATCGCAGAAACATCATCTTTTCGGTCTTACTCTTTTTGATGGTTTGGTCTCTTTAGGCTGGATTCGAACCAACCAATGCCCATGTGTAGGAACTGAATGCCGATGTATACCGAATGGGGATGATAATGATAATGTCGATGTGTACCGAAGACCGGTAGCTGAGATCGTTGAGTCTTAGTCCTTTAAGCGGAAGGTCTGTGTTCAAACCCTCTTGCTCTCGGTTGGATGTGCAAAAAGTCGCTGTCTTGTGAATCTAGTCCGGGTACGCTGTGGTTACCCACAAGACAGTCGATGTCCCTTGAAGGGATAAAAAGGACATGGTAAAGATTTTACCCTTTTTATAAAGTTTTGGAAACTTCATCAACAAAACATCCAGTGCGAAACGGGAGTTCGAGAGAGTTTGTTAAGTGACCTGGAAACTGCGAGCATATCTACCTGCATTTCAAGTGACGAAACCCTGCGAGACAACCTCAAAGAAATGCAAAGCTTCTACCTCTTTCCAAACCTATCCGGATAGTATACTAGACTTTAGGACAGAGCACTTTCTTCTGTTTTCTATGTGTCTCCTTATGTATCTTCCTTGGGAAACAGCTAACTCTAGTAGTGTCGTGAGGAACTTCGAGTGCTGCGATTATTACATTTCTTTTGTAGCCTTGGATTCAACTCCACACCTCAGACTTCAATACAAGAGGCACACCGTGATTTCACCACATAGACAAGTCGAAATTACCGCCGATTTACCTGCGCCGTAGTGGAAGTTGCACATATTTCAGCCAGACAAGTGAGGTCTCAGTACTCCCCTCTAAAGTTAGTGTATTTGCTTGCGTCATAGAGGGTTACGACGTCGGTTGGACGTTCTCCCGAGCATCAACGCACTGAGCAGCTGCACAGTTGTCCGTCGTCTGACTCGTCGTCATGAAACAAGCGTACCTTACAAACGGTATGCACCTTACGTCAGCAGTCTGTATTATTTAGCCGGTCGTTAACCGATAATGTCACGAGCTTAGTTTGCACATTGTCTTAGAAGGGGGAGCGGGTTCTTCGAAATCATGGTGACGACTCTGACGAGTCGCTGACGACAATTTTCGGACACGAGGACAGGGCAGTTATAGCTGACGCGGGCGGTTTGGAAGGAAGAGATCTTGTCCAACTGCTTACGCTTTTGCAGATCACTGCATTGGACTCTAGAAGTATATCCGTATACGAGAAGGTTACATGCGCAATGGCAGGGTCCCCATTTTTACACAGAGCCGCGCATCAGTTGATCGACAGGTTTGATCCACTTATCGGTCACATTCTCGATCCGTTCGAAAATTTCTCTTTGCGGGACAAAGACTGTGCTCCTTCTCGCCAGTATGTCAAGGATGCAAACGCCGTCGCAAACACGCAGGTGGACTGGCTTGAGACCGCGGAAGCCCACATATTCAAAGCGGATCTGCCGGGTAACAAAAGGCCTCCCAGAGCGTTTGGAATGAAGCAACACTCACAAAACTATACCCAACGACTCACGAAGACATGACCGGAGAAACTCTTGATACCGAAGCTGTTGAGATGGAACATCCTCAGGATACATATACTAATTCTTTGATTTCCGTGGCGATTATTGACGATGCATGTTGATGAGGATAACAGAATAAACTACAGATTCTGAAATTCAAATCTTGAACGATCATAACCTGATCAAATGAATATGCTTTCACAGGTCTGATGCGCGACGATGTTAAAGTGAAAATCGAAGATGGTCAAACACTGGAAATAAGTGGAGAGCGCAAGAAGGAAGAAGTTCAAACAACCGATACGTGGCATCGAGTAGAACGAACTCGAGGTAGCTTTCTGCGCAGATTTCGGCTGCCAGAAAATGTTGACACAAGTGATGTGAAGGCCCAAGTTGAAAACGGAGTACTAACTATAACCCTAACAAAGATTCTTGCTCCCAAGCCTCAAGTGCGAAATATTGAGGTCCATTGAGCCAAAGACCAAAGGAGGAAGATGTCAGAAGTAAGATCCAGCAGCAGGGAAACGTCCAAGACGTGCTAGGAGTTCATCGATTCTAGAAGAGATGTCTTCATGTCAAGAAAGACTCAATGTTCAGACCGACCAAGGACTCCATTTTCCAGTATCATAGTTGAACAGAAGTACCAGAAAATCCCTTAAAAGGTCGTTTCTAATTGTTTTGTACAAGCAGCTGTCTGATGAACGGGTCCTACGCAAGAACCAAATGAACGTACAAATCCTACTACATCATATCGAGCAACTTCAACTGTTACAGATATTCATCAAAGAAGACTTCAACATAACAGTGTTCAGTCTCTCCAAAATCTTCCCCAATCTATTCCATATCACAACCAAACCGGTAGAACTGAAACTAGATTTACGCGGATTGTTATAGTTGGCCATGGTCGGGGATATTTTTAACATAAAGTTCATCGTCTGATCTAGGCATGTCTATAGAGAATGTGCTTGGAAAGAGTGAATGTTCAAGAGAATATATCTCGAAGTTCAGATGAACAGTTGTGACTGTTCGAGTGGTTATGTTTGGAATGAGTTAACATTATTTCCAATATTTTCACTTCAAAAACTTATATAATTTTATTTAATTAACTCTTGTTTCTTACTTAGGATTACGATAAGTTTAATCATCACTTGCAATCTCATAATTTCAAACGATAGTAATATTAATTTATCGCAAAAGTACCTGTCTCTTATTTCCCAAAAATCTTCGTACTAATTTCTATCCGTTGTCATTTCTTGGTTGAGAAATAAAGAATTAATAAACTCTTAAACAAAAAATCTAGAATTTAAAAAACATGGAAAATCATTCCCATAACGGATCTTAATAAGCTCTCAAACTTAGTGTCATATGGATAGGGCAAGGTAGGGCAATTCCCAATTGTATATATTAGTTGAAACTAATGTTTATTAAATTATAATATAATCTTAAAAGTACATTGAAAAATAAAGGATGAATAGTCATGTGAATGTGCATGTGTACTATATGTATAAGAAGACAAAAAGATAATAAACCAAGTATACTGAGTTAAAACCTCGAGCCCGTCAAAAGGTTCAACTCGACGAATCAGTCTGAGTAAAAGTACCTACTCGGGAGAAAAAAATGAACCCGTTTACTTCCTCGAGAAGTCATTCTCATCCAAATCTCTGGCCGATCACAAGGTTAAACTCGGAGATATATATCCAAGTAAAAAGATCTACTTGAGAGATAAAAATGAATCTTTTATCTCCTCGAGAGGTCATTCTCATCCAAACCTCGGACCGGTCAGAAGGTTAAACTCGGAGATATCTGTCCAAGTAAAAAGATCTACCCAGGAGGTAGAATGAATCTTTTACCTCCTCGTGAGTTCATTCTGATCCAAACTTCAGACTGGTCACAAATCCTTATCCGAGAGATAAAAAATAATCTTTTACCTCCCCAATAGGTTCTCTTGGTTCAAGTCACATGCTTGTTATTAAGTCCAACTCGGACATATCAGTCCGAGTAAGAGAACATACTGAAGAGGTAAAAAACAATTCTTTACCTCCCCAATAGGTTCTCTTGGACTAGAACCAGAGGCGATTGTGAAAATCAGACATCTCAGTCTGAATGAGCCAAGAATGACGTCTTCCATTCTTACAAGATTTGCAGTACACAGCTTGCTGAACACTCCTGTGAAGTTGGGCCTCCTGATTCCACACAGAACTCCAGATCTCGCTCTCTGAAGTTGCTGTTCCAGATTGAGAGCTTTTCGGACCCCCTCTACTTCAGCGGTCGCCCTGAATTACCCACTCACTCAATTGACATGAAAATTTGGAGACAGTCGTAGCCCTGCTGACAGTGAACACAACCACGAAGGTTTGAAGCGATTTCCTTGATTCTGCTGCAATTGACACTCAAAACTCCAAAATCAACAAAAGTGATGCAGATTTGGCACAATCCGAACTTCAATTAGGCATAACTCCTTGTTTATTGATCCAAATCGATCAAGAATTTCACTGACAGTGCTTGGCTCGACGAGCTCTATCTCCTTGTGCTCTCAGATTTCCCAGTACCCTTACCAATTGCTCGAAATCCACTCTAGAGCTCTATTTATAAACTTAGAGTTTTACAAAAGACAAAAATGGACCAATGGGAGTTCATAGCTCCACTTGACTGTCCTTTTGTGCCTTAAACTACCTGGTAACTTATCTACACTCATAGGCTACCACGTCAAGCCCCCTAGAGTGCCAGTGTAAAACTTAAACTATCTAAAACGACACGGAGCCTTGAAAAATAACTTAATCAGCTAGAAAGCTTGCATGGATGACACTCAAATACAACCCATGAGCTTAAGCCCTATCAACATGGTAATCAACCTACTAAGACTCAAAATATATAACATCTTTCAAAAATGGACTTCTCTAAGGTCTTAACTTCACTCAGAGAGACTAACGCCTGACAGAGAAGTGAATCATTTACTATATGAAATGATTCACATCACGACAACGAAAAGCGAGTAGAAGATTGAAGGAGCAACCAGAAGCAGCCAGAAGTAGTACTGAGGTTCTTCCCATGTTCTTTTCTCTTCTCCACCACTTCTTGTCCCTGGTTTGATGTCCCCCGCGCTTCTCCGCTCGTTTGCAGGAAGTCCATCGATTGATTTCTCTATCCTAAACTTCCTTCTGAGAAAATTGAGCGTGGAAGCAATGTCCAATTTTCGTCAGCCGTCTTCTCGAGTTGAAATCGAGCTTCCCTGCTTTTCGTTCTGAAATTCGATACCTTTATTATCAATTTCTCTACCCTACTGTGCCTTATTCCAAAATTCGTGGACAGAAGACGTTTCTGAATGTCTGAATATCTTCGGAAGACGATTGTTTGTAAATTCGTATCGAGTAGATTGGATTGGATTGGATTGGATTTTGTGTCGAGAGAAGCATGATACGAATCCTGAGTGAGCTTGTGAGTTGATTGTTGTTACGAGAAGCCAGAAATTGATAACCAGGCCTGCGCCTCCTAATCTTCCTGACTTCTCAAAATCCACATCTTCCTAGAGAGACTGGAAAGACTAGCAGAATGCGCGAGAAGACATGAGGGTCCTTTACGGATCTCTTCTGTTTGACCCATAGCAGCATGTTTCTTCTCCTTTCTGAACCTAGAAGAGAGTTGTGAGAAGCCTTACTGGCAGAATCTGAAGAGAATGATCAAGGCTCATGTCTTCTCGTCATGTAGCAAGCTTCTTCTGAGAGTGTATGAGAGGCGAGGAGTCAGAAGAACAGAGTATGAATGTTCCGTGTCTGTTGTGAGGTTAGATTGTGTGTCGGAAGCCGAAGACAGGTGAGACCAATGATGAGAAGCATGACTACGGAAAGTCTTTTGAGTACGTCAGTTAATCAGAAGCTCTCCCGGAGTCTTCCTGGAGGTCATTGTCAGGAGTCCTCATCCTTCTTCTGAACCATTTGTATACTCTACTTCTCAGATATCTTGTTATCTTCTGTTAGGAAGTAGGATGAATTGCAAGGTGGATTGTCTTCTTAGGAATCCATGTGATGCCTTGCTTAGTTAGGATTGTTTAGATATAGCTTGGAAGGCGAGAGCTACTTAGGAAGCACTGTTAGAATCCAGGAAGACGGAATAGCTGTCTTCTGGAAGACTAGGTTCGTCTTCTGAGATGGAAACGAGATTGTGAGGACCGGATAAGGACTGAGCCTTCGGCTCACAAGCAAGTATGTGTGACTTAGTGTAACAGAAGCTCAAAATATGTCAATGCATCCTCGAGGATTGGTGTTACCAGCAGCGGAGTTGGCTGAGGCCAAACTTTACATCAAGGAGTTGAGCCTCGACTTCTTTCTGTAGAACTGGAACCTCGCGGACCAAGGTATTCTAGAGGAGGTTTGGACAGCGTTGCCTTCGCGCAACTTGTACCTATGAAGGCAGAGGTCGCTCGTGGAAGATCATCTTTCTAGACGATGGAGTGGTGGCGCAGGGCTTTTCTCAAGCCAGAAGTAGAGAACCGAAGGTACGAGTT
Source organism: Asterella californica (assembly GCA_036924285.1). Classification (NCBI taxonomy): domain Eukaryota; kingdom Viridiplantae; phylum Streptophyta; class Marchantiopsida; order Marchantiales; family Aytoniaceae; genus Asterella; species Asterella californica. The sequence continues at coordinate 18,952,577 of JAYKYS010000006.1, read as the reverse complement.
GGAGAAGAAGATCTTACCAATGATCTCTGGGAAGTAGCATGTACTTGAAAGCATCACCTTTCTCTTCCTGGAAGACAGACAGGGGAGGAACGGATGGAAGGTAGACGTTTACCGGGAGCCGAGGAAGCGTCTTCTAGGTAAGTTATATCTTCATCTTTTCCCGAAAGGAAAGACACAGAAGGTGGGATACCTTGGAGACCAAGACGTGGAGTTCCTGGAAGCTATCTGAGAAGGACAAGTCATCAATTGAGGCATCTTCTTCCACACTTACATCCAGGTCGAGCTAGTGTACTTGGGCATCTCAACAGGAGAGCATCTAACCCCATTCTTTTGTTATTTGTACATGTCTAAGAGAGATTTGCAAGAAGACCTATTGGTGAAGTATGAACTGTAAATCCTCCACGATCTCATTGATCAACTACTCCTATCTCTCAACCTCCACGATCGTCATCGATGAATCTGCAAATGTCGGGCATGTCTCTCACTCAGGGGTCACCTCTGATGGCTTTGAGAGAAGCACACCATGAATCTTGAAGGGAAAAATACTAAGTTCACTCATTCATACACCCACGAATTTATCAACTAAAAATCTTCATAAACTCATCAACTAAAATCCTTCATTCTAACGACGTCTCTCAAGTTCTCACATACTAAAAATATCCTACAGTCTCTATATTACTCAAGTTGTCATTACGACGATGTGAAAACAAGGATGAGGAGCTCTTCTCTACTCCTCTATTTATACATTTTAGGTTTTTTACTTTGGTACCCTCCGGTAACTCAGTCGTAACTACCTTTACCAGGTTTTACTAAGATATTACTTAAGGTAAAAGCATTAATCACATAGGCTTCTTATCTTTTCACATGGGCTTATTCCTTCAAAGTCAACAACTTCTAGAAGGATTCTGGAATATTCTAAGGAATCTCGAATTTCCATCCCCTTCTACCTAGGACCCACTAAAAAGGAAACATGTGGAATCTCTTCTTGTTTTTAATATCCACAAAGTCCACAACTTTAATCCAACCACTCATATCAAGTCAAAAAGGAGATAAGGGATACTTTCCACCTCCTTTCTACCTTTTAGACAAGATGACAAGATAGTAGTGCTCACTCTTTAGCAAATACTGAATTCTGCCAAAAGTACAGCTAAGTTTAACCATAACTAACTTTTAGCTAGTCATGACTAACTTGATATCTCCTTAAAGTACTTTGGCAGCAAATAAACATTCTCAACACTTAGTTATAACTAAATACCTTACTAATAGACAAACTTCCTATGTGTAACATAGGTCGTTACATTTTACCCCCGGACTAAATTTTTGCTCCGTCCTCGGAGTGAAGAGAGAATTTTCGTCGATGAAACAACTTCAACTTGTCATGGTTGACCCGATCGAATCTCCTTCCTCCCAACTCCTGAAGTTCATATGTGAAGTTGCTCCACACCTTATCTACAACAAAAGGACCAAAATATCTCGGAAGAAACTTCTTCCTAGCCCTCTTGAATCTGATAGCATCATACAACATAACCCAATCTCCGACTTGAAAATGTTTTACCTCTCTCTTGCCCAACCGTTTGTCGTAACTCTTCTTTTGATACGCCTGAGTTCGTTCCATCCAGATCATTGCTACCGCTCGGATCTCTTCCAACTCCATGAGTTGCTCTCTTCTTGATCTGACCACGTCTTCTCCCCTCGACCTTTTCAACTTTCGTTGAATAGTTTGAAAAGTATCCAATTCGAATTGGATCGGCAACTTGGACTCCATTCCATAAACCAGTCGAAATGGAGAGTACCCAGTAGAAGTCTTTGTTGTCGTTCGGTACTCTCATAAGATGGCATGTAGCCTCTTATCTCAAGTATGTTTCGCAGTCTCAACACCAGCATCTTTGACAATCATACAAAGTGTAAGATTGGTCTTCTCCGCAAGATCATTAGCATTTGGTTTCTAGCATAGCAGTAGTCATGCTCCCTACAAACTCTCCTCCTCTATCCGAGACCAACTCTAACGGACATCCAAATCTTGTGATGATCCTCTCCCATAGGAATCTACCGACTTTTGTTTCATTGGTCTCTCTCAAAAATCTAGCCTCTACCCACTTGGTACAATAGTCAGTGGCGACTACAATGTATTTATTGCCTCGAGGTGTCTTATTAAGAGGACCTACAAAGTCAATACACCACTTCTCAAACGACCCTAATACTGGAATTGATCTTAACGGAGGTGTTCTAGTAGACTTTAGAGCAAATGCTTGACATACGTCACAAGTTTTGCAATAGTCTAAACACTCTTTGAAAATCCCTCTCCAGTGATAACCCGCATCCAAAATCTGGAAGGCTGTTATCTTACCAGCAAAGTGACCTCCGCAAACATTTCCCTCGTGAAACTCGTGCATTAGCTTGAATGCCTCCTTCTGACCAACTGCTCTCCTTAGTAACCCATCTGCTCCTTGATGAAACAGAATTCTCTCCACCATGGTGTAAGGTTTGCATCTCTTGATCAACGCATTACGTTCTAGGGTATGCATACCTTCTGGAAAAGAGTCATCTGCAAGGAAACTCCAGATTTCCTTGTACTCGTCCGGTATCTCCTCAATGCTTGTGCTAGTCATCAAATGTTCGTCTGGAAATGAATCATCAAACGGTTCTTCTCCCTCATCATCATAAGCCCTCGACAAAAGATCAACATTCGCATGCTTTCCCTGGTCTATGTTCGATCACGTAATCGTATTCTGTTAGAAGGATCTTCCAACGAGCAATACGACCTTCGGCATTAGGCTTATTAAAGATATACTTTAAAGTCTTGTGATCTGTGACTATGGAAAATTTCCCTCCTAGCAAGTAGTGTCGAAATTTCTTCAATCCAAAGATCACAACTAATCCTTCTCGTTCAGTCACAGAGTAATTCTTCTCCGCTGGAACCATCTGCCTACTAGCATAAGCTATAGGATGATCATGCCCGTCTCCATCTAATTGACTTAATGTACATCCGATTGCTACATTGGAGGCATCCGTATACAGAATAAATGCTTTACTCCACTCAGGTTTAGCAAGTATATGAGCTGTCACCAATGCCTTTTTCAGCTCCTCAAATGCTTCTTTTGCCTTCTGATCATGCACTATCAAGTCAAAATCAACTCCCTTCTTCATGTACATAGTCAAAGCTATTGCTTTGTTTGAGAAAGAAAAGACAAACCTACGATAATATCCAACCATGCCAAGAAACTGTCTCAACTTTGTCAAGTTGATCGAAAATGAAAGATCCACAATCTTCTTCACCTTCTCAAGATCTACCGCAATCCCATTCTTGGAAATGATGTGTCCTAACAGCAGACCTTCTTCGCAACCAAAGATGCACTTCTCTGGATTTAGAGAAGCGTTGGCTTGCTCCAACCGCTGCAAAACTTTGATCACATGATCAAAGTGGTCCTCCTTTTTTCCGTACACACAGAAATCGTCAATGAAATCACGAACAAACTTCTCTATGAATGGTTCAAACACCTTGTTCATGAACCTCTGAAACGTGGTCGGAGCATTACACAGTCCGAATGGCATCACTCGAAATGCGAATGTTCTCCAAGGAGTAGTGAAAGTAGTCAACTGCTGGTACTCCTGTGCTATCTTGATCTGGTTATACCCACTATAACCATCACCAAAGTTGTACTACTCATGACCAGCAACTTCTTCCAAAATCTCATCTATAAATGGTAGAGGATAATAATCTTTCTTGGTAACTGCATTCAACTTCTTATAGTCTATGCACACTCGCAGCTTATCATTCTTCTTCTTGACAATCACAATGGGTGAAACCCATTCTGAGTTCTCCACCTCAAATCCTTCGTCCTCAGACGAGGATTCTTGATCGTAAGAATCTCCGGTATCTACTTCTGAGACATTCTTATCATCCTCCGTATCAGATTCCCAGTGTCACTAGTGGGTCTATCAGAATCAAAAGTCACAACTCCAACACCCAAGAGAGGAACTATCACTCTATGATCTCTAGGTTCAATCCGTAAGTATCCCTTGTGCCACCTATCAGTGGTCCGCACAGCTCTCAACCAAGGCCTACCTAGGAGCAAATCATAACTAGAGTCCTTTAACACTTGAAATGACATCAATGTTTGAACTCCCATCACAGACACGACCACCTTCTCTAACACACCGAGAGGTCTTACCCGTTGCTTGTTAGCCATCCCACGACAATGCTAGCCGGGCGAGTTGGTTCCATCCCCAACTTCTTCATCAACCTCTCCGATATGGCATTTACAGCCGACCCTCCATCCATCAATACGTCAGAGACGTAGTGATCATTCAACCGGACTTCAATCTTTGAAGCCCTAGTGCATACCTCTGAAGCATGCACATCCACCACACCAACTCCCACAGACTTTGGGGCTAAAAGCTCCTTGAGCTAAAAGCTCCACCGGTGCATGAGAAGAGTTTGAACTCTCTCCTTTCTCGTAGATGGGATCTCGCACGACATCGATAGTAGCCACCCCCTTGTCTCGTCCTTGTGATGGATTTCCTCCACCTACATTTATTCTAACAGCTTCAGCACCTCTTGCTCCGTTGTTAAGACATTTTCGCTGGAAATAAGAACCTCCACACGTCCAACAAATGATTCCTCCAAAGTTACCTTGGTTGCCTCCAAAGTTATCTTGATTTCCTCGATTGGGATTGTTGTCATAACCTCTTTGACCTCCTCCTCCACCTTTGTTCCTCCATTCTCGTAACTGCACCACGTTTATCTTGAGATCCGCAAGAGTATCGGTGATGCTCTTCAACTCAGCATGGAAATCAGAGGTGACGGTAGACACCGCTGTAGGGACAAATGATCTCGGCACCACCGTTGGAGTAGGAGTTGACGTTGAAGCAATCACCAATTGTGATAGTGCAGATGCTATCGTTGTGGTTACACCAGGAGTCGAAGTCGACACCAGAGCAGCATGATGAGGTTGGATGATATCTCCTTCATCCAAACTCTCTTCCATATTTATCGCAATCTTGATGCCTCCGCTTTGGTTGCTGGCTTCTCGTACCTCACTTGGGTTCGAATTGAAGGCCTCAACCCTCCCACCAAGTTCTTGGTCAACACTGCTCCAATCCCCGCCATCGTTAGCTCCACATTGTCTCCACTCTTCCGTAAGACCGTCCAAAACCGTTGCTCCAACTTATCCACCCTTTCGGCATATTGCCGAACTTTCTCGTCGTCCCGTTGCTTCAAATGAGTAAGCTCCATCATGAGCTTCTCATAACTCTCTTCTGGAAGAAATTCTTCAATGAGTGCATTACTTAATGTCTCCCATGTGTCCTCAACTGCACCAGATGTCTTGCTCTTCACTCGGTCTTCATACCACATAAGAGCAAAATCTTCTAAAAACTCTGGTAGTAATAACACTCATTCTTCCTTCCTTCTCACGTTGTTCCGATGCAACCCCTTTTGAAGTCTCGTACAAATGGTTCTACATCTTCATTGTCCTTCCCATGAAACACTGGTAACTTCCCCATCTTGTAACTATTCTTTCTACCCTTCTAATTTTTGTGCAATAACTACTCGCTAAAAGAGTACGAACATCACCAATTCCATTCGCGAATAATCTACCATAGATAAAATAAAAGAAAATGGTTGTAACGACACCTCTTGTGCCATCTCTTCTCCCAAGGTAATCATGAGCCTGAGTCGCATCACCGTCTTCTCCACCACCGAATGACGATCTCCATCACAACTCAGCCGAGTCCTCTTTTGAAGTCGACAACTTACAGAAATAACACCACAAGTCGGTTTCAACTCTTCTCTTTGGAGATTCTTCTTGAGATTTTGTACTAGGGTTCTCAAACTCAACGATAATCTCTTTCGAGCTCTCTCCGACACTTACTATGACATCTAAACCTTGAGGAAGGTTTCTAAGTCTAACTTTCCAATCTTTGAACTTCCACTCATGTTGCACCTTCTCAACCATTAAGTGAACAAAATATCTTTGAGAAAAATAACTCTACATCACTTTCTTAACTCTTTCGAGCTTTATACTGAAAATCGTGTATTATACATGCTACACACGAAATAAAATCCAATCTAAAATTAAGAGTCTATAATAATATCCTCATGACCATCGTTTGTACTGATCCTAGCAGACATCTTAAAGTCACTCTTGTAAAGATCACACTCTACTTCGCCAGGAGCATTCGTGGCCTCCACAGTGATTGTTGCTTTGAACTCAATCTTCTTCGCATCTGCGCCGATGCTCGCAGAAGTTTCTTGATATAGAGCAAAAAGGGCACCCCAACTGCAGTAGATGCTTGATCGCAACGTCTTTATACTTAACTTTGGCTTTTCCATCTCCGTTCTGTAACGACCTATGTTACACATAGGAAGTTTGTCTATTAGTAAGGTATTTAGTTATAACTAAGTGTTGAGAATGTTTATTTGATGCCAAAGTACTTTAAGGAGGTATCAAGTTAGTCATGACTAGCTAAAAGTTAGTTATGGTTAAACTTAGCTGTACTTTTGACAAAATTCAGATATTTGCTAAAGAGTGAGCACTACTATCTTGTCATCTTGTCTAAAAGGTAGAAAGGAGGTGGAAAGTATCCCTTATTTCCTTTTTGACTTGATATGAGTGGTTGGATTAAAGTTGTGGACTTTGTGGGCATTAAAAACAAGAAGAGATTCCACATGTTTTCTTTTTAGTGGGTCCTAGTGTAGAGGGGGGTGGAAATTTGAGATTCCTTGAGAATATTCTAGAATCCTTCGATTCTGGAATATTCGTGGAGGGTTTACATTTTTGGTTCCGTTGTCGAGACCTCACTTGAAGGGATCATTGAAAATGTTTAGAGTTCAGTTCTATATTAGACAAAAAGAGATTATGAGAGAACACATGGAGAGAACGTTGGGAGGAGAGAGAGCTAACGCGATGTTAGCAATATTAGAACCTTTCGTGTATCCCGTAGTGATATATGATGCGTTCGAAGTCATTCTTTACATCTTGTTCACTTAGAAAGGGTTTGAGGAGAGGGTGCAACAAGAGTTGTAGAGAAAGGAGGAGAGAAAAGTTATTAGAGGAGAGAAATTTGTGAGTTTAGAAATTCTGCTCTCTGGAAAATTTGTACAGTCGCTGTCAACTTTTCTGTGAATTTTATTTTCCTGAAAAACTTTCCAGTGTTTTAGATTGGCTGATAACCTATCTATTACAAAAGAAATCATAGGAAAAGATGATCTAGAGAGAGAGCAATGAATTTTCAAAGTTGAGGGGGTCTATTCGTGAGAGTTGAGGAATTCTGTTCTCTGGAAAAAGTTTACAGTCATTGTCAGATTTTTTGTGAATTTTATTTTCCTGAGAAACTTTTCAGTGTTTTAGACTGGCTGATAAGCTATCTAGGACAACAAAAATCAAGAGAAAAGGTGGTATGGAGAGAGAGCCATGAATTTTCAAAGTTGAGGGGGTTGAAAGTCATGAGAGAAGTGAAAATATATAAATTTCAGTTCAGTAAGACCAGTTCGACAGAAGCAGAGAAGGGTCAATCTACAACAGCGATGATGGTCAAGGAGGAGATAGACAAGTTGAGGAGGTGAGTTTCATCTACGAGGTGGAGAACTCAGAATGGGTTTCACCCATTTTGATTGTCAAGAAGAAGAATGGTAAGCTGCGAGTGTGCATAGACTATAAGAAGCTGAATGTAGTTACCAAGAAGGATTATTATCCTCTATCATTTATAGATGAGATTTTGGAAGAAGCTGCTGGTCATGAGTGGTACAGCTTTGGTGATGGTTATAGTGGATACAACCAGATCAAGATAGCACAGGAGTACCAGCATTTGACTACTTTCACTACTCCTTGGGGAACATTTGCATTTCGAGTGATGCCATTCGGACTGTGTAATGCTCCGGCCACGTTTCAGAGGTTCATGAACAAGGTGTTCGAACCATTCATAGGAAAGTTTGTTCGTGATTTCATTGATGATTTCTGTGTGTACGGAAGAAAGGAGGACCACTTTGATCATGTGATCAAAGTTCTGCAGCGGTTGGAGCAAGTTAACGCTTCTCTGAATCCACAAAAGTGCATCTTTGGCTGCGAAGAAGGTCTGCTATTAGGACACATCATTTCCAAGAAGAGGATTGCGGTAGATCCTGAGAAGGTGAAGAAGATTGTGGATCTTCCATTTTCAATCAACTTGACAAAGTTGAGACTGTTTCTTGGGATGGTTGGATATTATCATAAGTTTGTCTTTTCCTTCTCAAACAAAGCAATAGCTTTGACTATGTACATGAAGAAAGGAGTTGAGTTTGACTTGATAGTGCATGATCAGAAGACAAAGGAAACATTTGAGGAGTTGAAAAAGGCATTGGTGACAGCTCCTATACTTTCTAAACCTGAGTGGAGTAAAGCATTCATTCTGTATACGGATGCCTCCAATGTAGCTATCGGGTGTACATTAAGTCAGTTAGACGAAGATGGGCATGATCATCCTATAGCTTATGCTAGTAGACAGATGGTGCCAGCGGAGAAGAATTACTCCGTGACTGAACGAGAAGGATTAGCGGTGATCTTTGGATTGAAGAAATTCCGACATTACTTGCTAGGAGGGAAATTTTCCATAGTCACAGATCACAAGGCTTTAAAGTATATCTTTAATAAGCCTAATGCCGAAGGTCGTATTGCCCGTTGGAAGATCTTTCTAATAGAATACGATTACGTGATCGAAGATAGACCAGGGAAAAAGCATGCGAATGCTGATCTTTTGTCGAGGGCTTATGATGATGAGGGAGAAGAACCGTTTGATGATTCATTTCCAGACGAACATTTGATGACTAGCACAAGCATTGAGGAGATATCGGACGAGTATAAGAAAATCTGGAGTTTCCTTGCAGATGGCTCTTTTCCAGAAGGTATGCATACCGAGAACGTAACGCGTTGATCAAGAGATGCAAACCTTACACCATGGTGGAGGGAATTCTGTTTCATCAAGGAGCAGATGGGTTACTAAGGAGAGGAGTTGGTCAGAAGGAGGCATTCAAGCTAATGCACGAGTTTCACGACGGAACTGTTTGCGGAGGTCACTTTGCTGGTAAGATAACAGCTTTCAAGATTTTGGATGCGGGTTACCACTGGAGAGGGATTTTCAAAGAGTGTTTAGACTATTGCAAAACTTGCGACGTATGTCAAGCGTTTGCTTTGAAGTCTACTAGAACACCTCCGTTAAGATCAATTCTCGTGTTAGGACCATTTGAGAAGTGAGGTATTGACTTTGTAGGTCTTCTTAATAAGACACCTCGAGATAATAGATACATTGTAGTCGTCACTTACTATTGTACCAAGTGGGTAGAGGCTAGACCTTTGAGAGAGACCAACAGAAGTCGATAGATTCCTATGGGAGAGGATCATCACAAGATTTGGATGTCCGTTAGAGTTGGTCTCGGATAGAGGAGGAGAGTTTGTAGGGAGCATGACTACTGCTATGCTACAACACTTTTCTATCAAGCCACGAGTAACGACCTCATACAAACCAAATGTTAATGGTCTTGCGGAGAAGACCAATCTTACACTTTGTATGATGCTCGTCAAAGATGCTGGTGTTGAGACTGCGAAACATACTTGGGATAAGAGGCTACATGCCATCTTATGGGAGTACCGAACGACAACAAAGACTTCTACTGGGTACTCTCCATTTCGACTGGTTTATGGAGTGGAATCCAAATTGCCGATCCAATTCGAATTGGATACTTTTCAAACTATTCAATGAAAGTTGAAGAGGTCAAGGGGAGAAGACGTGGTCAGATCAAGAAGAGAGCAACTCATGGAGTTGGGAGAGGCTCGAGCGATAGCAATGATCCGGATGGAACGAGCTCAGGCGTATCAAAAGAAGAGTTACGACAAACGGTTGGGCAAGAGGGAGGTAAAATCTTTTCAAGTCGGAGATTGGGTAATGTTGTATGATGCTATCAGATTCAAGAGGGCTAAGAAGAAGTTTCTTCCTAGATATTTTGGTCCTTTTGTTGTAGATAAGGTGTGGAGCAACTTCACATATGACCTTCAGGAGTTGGGAGGAAGGAGATTCGATCGGGTCAACCATGACAAGTTGAAGCTGTTTCATCGACGAAAGTTCTCTCTTCACTCCGAGGACGGAGCGAAAATTTAGTCCGAGGGTAAAATGTAACGACCTATGTTACACATAGGAAGTTTGTCTATTAGTAAGGTATTTAGTTATAACTAAGTGTTGAGAATGTTTATTTGCTGCCAAAGTACTTTAAAGAGGTATCAAGTTAGCCATGACTAGCTAAAAGTTAGTTATGGTTAAACTTAGCTGTACTTTTGGTAGAATTCAGATATTTCCTAAAGAGTGAGCATTGCTATCTTGTCATCTTGTCTAAAAGGTAGAAAGGAGGTGGAAAGTATTCCTTATCTCCTTTTTGACTTGATATGAGTGGTTGGATTAAAGTTGTGGACTTTGTGGGCATTAAAAACAAGAAGAGATTCCACATGTTTCCTTTTTAGTGGGTCCTAGTGTAGAGGGGGGGTGGAAATTTGAGATTCCTTGAGAATATTCCAGAATCTTTCTAGAAGTTGTTGACTTTGAAGGAATAAGCCCATGTGAAAAGGTAAGAAGCCCATGTGATTAATACTTTTACATTAAGTAATATCTTAGTAAAACCCGGTAAAAGTAGTTACGGCTGAGTTACCGGAGGGTACCAAAGTAAAAACATAGAATGTATAAATAGAGGAGTAGAGAAGAGCTCCTCATCCTTGTTTTCACATTGTCGTAATGACAACTTGAGTAATATAGAGAGTGTGGAATATTTTTAGCATGTGAGAACTTGAGAGACGTCGTTAGAATGGAGGATTTTAGTTGATGTGTTTAAGGAGATTTTTAGTTGATAAGTTTGTGGGTGTATGAATGAGTGAACTTAGCATTTTCCCCTTCAAGATTCATGGTGTGCTTCCATCAAAGCCATAAGAGGTGACACCTGAGTGAGAGACAGACCCGACATTTGCAGATTCATCGGTGGCGATCGTGGAGATTGAGAGATCGGGGGGGGGGGTAGTTGATTGATGATATCGTGGAGGGTTTACAGTTCTAACTCCCAAACATCTCTTCTTCAACCTCGGCACTCGAACTGGATTTCCCATGACGTATCGTCAAGACCTCCTTGTATGTCGAACCGTATATCTCTGTAGTGACGAATGATTTCTCCTTTTGCCCATTTAGTATACAAGATATCGTTCCCACAGAGGATTTGCACAAGTAACGCTGCTCTAAGTTCTAAGATCTGTTCAAACACACAAACACACGGGTTTTGCCTAGAAAATCCCGTCTTCTCACAAAACCACACAAAACAACACGTCTTCCAGATACGCCAAATGGTGCTCTGGACCCAAACAACCAACTACCAACTAAAATATCACACAACTATTCACAGAGAAGCTCGGAAAGACGATCTTCCTGCTTCCAGGTTGCTTCTTCCGGTCTTCTCGATACCGTCTTCCCGAAGCGATTCTCGTCTTCTGGGGGTTTAGCTCGTCTTCTCACACCTCCAGAAGGCTGTCCGGCTTCGCAGAAGTCGACTAGTAACAGTCATTACACCTTATTCTCACACTCACATTCCAATCGGATTAGATTAATCACATGGTGTATGCCCCCTGTAGCCTTCCCAGGCTTCTGCCTACGGAAGTTGTCTTCCTGCAGCGCTACAACGACATTCACCTTCACGGAAGCTCAATAGAAGTATCGGAAGCTCACTAGAAGAAGGTAAGAAGGTGGGGAAGATGGGAGAAGATGGGAAGAAGATGGGAAGAAGAAGAAATCTAAACAAGAGAAACCAGGATGAAAAAGGGCAATTAAGATTCCGACATCGGTAGCTTGCAGGAAAAGCTCTGTTCTCCTAGCATCTAGAGTTATTCGCTCTAGAGTTGAGAGTTGCCGGTATCTCCGATCAAACTCTCTCAGCAACTCGCTCAGACTCATCATACGACCAGGTTGCTGCTCAACCCAGTCTAAGAACGTCCTCCTAGTAACTCTCTCTGAATCCTCCTCAAGAAACTCCTCTCGAAGAGATCGCTCAAAACTCATCCAGACTCCAAGATTTCTTCTATGTACATCCCTAACTTGGTCCCGCAACTCAGGAATGACAGCTAACTCAAAGCTTGCTATCATCTCAGCATCTGTAACCCTAACCAGCTCCATCTCTCCTCTATACTCACGCAGATATCTAGAAATATCTCTACCTTCAAACCTTCCACACCTATTCACTATCGCTTGCAAAGCCTTGGTGGATTTTAACTCACCCCCTCCAACGATCGGATGTTGTTGGACCAGGGCCGCAAGCGTCTTCAAGATCTCAGCCGTGTCCAGACCAGATGCAGTTGTCGTTGTAGAAGACGCAGGTGCAGTTGACGGTGCAGCAGTAGACGTTGATGCTCCAGCTCCAGAGGCAGCAGCAGCAGCTCCGCTCTTGCGATCCATCTCTTCTCCTTGTAGCAACTCAACCTTCTCAATCAATCACCCCAAGAGCTCTCACTGGAAGCACCAGATGTCGGGTTGAGAGTCTTCCTGGGAAGGGCGAACCTTCTGGCTGTGATATGAGCTTGAAGGCTGTGTGCAATCTACTCAGGGAAGCGTAGGGCTCCTGGCTGTGGCTGGTTTACTCAAAAGGTTGGCTTTCAGGTCACAATAGGGCTATAAACACTCACACAGATGTGTAAGATCTAGTAATATACCCAGAAGGCGAAATTCAGGTCTAGCTGGCAGTAATAGGATTCGGCGGTGAACTTTGACACTTACGGAGAGGAAAACTATGAAGGTTTAGACCTCTAAACTTCCCCTACATGCAAACGAGGTACTACTGAACTCACAGACGAAATTTCAGCCTGAGATCAAATTCTGACACGGAGATATGAACAGAAAAGTTTTGAGCAAGAAAACTACGGCAATTTCTGGTACCTAGCTGGCTATTTCAACCTATAACAGGAGTTTGGCTCGATCAATTTCGAAGTTTCTTACAGGATTTGCAGTCTACAGGGTGCTGAACATCCATGTGAAGTTGGGACTCCTGAATGTACACAGAACTGCAGATCTCCTCCTCTGAAGTCGCTGCTCTAGATTAAGAGCTTTTCAGACCCCCTCAGCTTCAGCGGCCGCCCTGAATTACTCAGTTGCTCAATCGATATGAAACTTTTTGTGAAATCGTAGCCCTGCTGGCGGAGAACACAACCTCGAAGTTTTGAAGCAATTTCCTCAAATCTGCTGCGAGTGACACTGAAAACCCTAAATCCAACCCAAATGATTCAATTCTAGCACAATCCGAACTTCAATTGCTCATAACTCCGTCTTTATTGACTCAAATCGATCGAAATTTTCACTGGAAGTGCTTGGCATGACGAGACCTCTCTCCCTGTGCTCTCAGATTTTGAAGATCCCCCACCAAAAGCTCGAACTCCACTCTAGAGCTCTGTTTCTAAATTTAGAGTTAACAAAAGACAAAAACAGACCAATGGGAGTTCATAGCTCCACTTGGTTGTCCTTTAGTACTCTAAACCACGTGGCAACTTAGTTTTACTCATAGGCTACCACGTCAAGCTCCCTAGAGTGCCAGCGTAAAACTTAAACTACCTAAAACGACACGCAGCCCCGAAAAATAACTTAAATCAGCTAGAAAGCGTGCATGGGCGACACGCAAATACAACCCATGAGCTTAAACCCTATCAACATGGTAATCAACCTACTAAGACTCAAAATATATAACATCCTCAAGTGTCGACATCTCTGAGGTCTTAACTCTACTCAGAGACACTAACGCTTGACAAAGAGGTGAATTATTTACAATGTAAAATAATTCACATCACGACAACGTAGATCCCAAGTGCTCTACTGAACGAGTCAAGCTACACTCCACAACTGTTGACATTCACCGCCACTCAAGAAGAACACTTCCCATGCACAATAGGGAGTGAATTCAATACATTCCACCACCCATAAGACATGAGCGAAGCTGCTGCACTCAAATCCACAATCTATTCCCCGAGAAGAAGTCACAATGGCATTGGGAAGCTCACTCCCGCTACTTCCTGCGTCTACTCCTCGACACACCAGCCTAGCTAACAGGACTGCACGAGGATACCGTTCCCTGTTCCTGGACTGTCCACTACCTCTATCTACATATTCGAACCACTGCTGGTGCGAGTATGCAGACCCCTCTTGTATATTCCAAGACTATTCGTATGTTTCCAACAACGGGTGTAGTGTGTTAAGACTGTCTCTGCTCTAATGTGTCTCGCCTTCCTGTAGAATCGGTGTGTATGTTCAGTTACTGCCGAATTCTACAGAACTGACAGAGCTCTCAGAGAGCTTTTCTCCTACCCTGCTATCCTACTTAACCATCTGCCTCGAGAGTCAGGGGAGGCGACCACCAGGGAGAGAGAGAGAGGCGCTGACAAGAGGTTGTCACCTCACATGCATGCGGTCCCTCTTCCCAATTAGCCCTCCACTGTGTTACTCCTACGCTACCTATGCTGCCACATGGAGTCCTAACTATTTTTACATGGAAAACTGCCACCCTTAAGATAGCATGTCCAATCCTACTAAATCTGGAAGTGTCAATTGAGTTTGCTAACTACTCTGATTGCTCGGTGGCAATCTCTACATGATCTGCTCCTACCGGAGCTACTACCTCGACTTCTGATGGGCTGGGAAGCCCTGCACTTACCTCGGGTACCACTGAGGTAGCTTCCCTCTCCTCGCTCTTCGCTGGCCCTGCTGTTTCTGCGGCTGCGTCTTCCTCGGCTTGGACTTCGGAAGACGGAATGGTCTTCTGGGAAGACGAGTCGAATGGTGCGTCTTCGGTCTTCTGAGGCACAGATGCAGTACTAGGGACCATGGCGATCTCATAGGGGTCCGGGGAAGTCGCTTCCTCCACGCGGAATACCTGGGAAGACGGCTCGTCTTCCTGTCTTCCAGAAGACATCATGTCTTCCGGGGCGTCTTCTCGTCTTCCAACGCTGTCACCACCAAGTGTACAGCGAGATCGAACTCCTCTTTCTCCATTCCGGATCCAGTCGAGGGTGCTGGGGCTTGGGAAGATGCGGTTGCAGGTGTCGGAAGTGAGGGAAGACCATAAAGTATCTTCACTCCTTCTATCTGTCTATCCAGGTACCTGAACATGCTATCTCTGCATTCCACCAACCTCATCTTGGACTCGCTGTCCCATTCCCTAGCTAAGGTAAGTAACTTCTTACCCGCGGTGAAGTTGAACTTCTTCCGAAGCGCTTCTACCGACTGAGCTAGCATCTTCTGCGCACGAGCTTCTGCTGCTTCCCTCTGCGTCTTCTCTACTGCAGCTCGCGCTTCTGCGGCTTCTCGCTGCATCTTCCAAGTGGTCTGCTCTTCCGCGAGGGCAGTGATCTTCTCCCGTACTCGGAGAACTTCCTGATCACGCTGCTGTACTCGCGTCTGCAACTCCTGGTTGCTCTTCCGAAGTTGCATCGACTCCTTGGCAGAAGCGGCTGCTTCCGCCTTGTACCTGGCTGCAAGCTTCTCCGTGGTGCGGAGACTAGCTTCCAGCGACTCCGTCTTCTTCTGGCTGTCTTCCTGTCGCAGCAAGGTGCGCAGGCCGAATCCAGGCTGTAAGGGCTTCTCCTGTGCCCTCGCTCTCCTTTCCAGCAACTCCATAACGGGCTGGATCTCCTTCTGGAAGTAGGCACTGAACTCCTCCAGTCGTCTTCCTGCAGAAGACAAGTTCATCCTCACCACTCGCTCGACGGTATCGACTTCGTCTTCCAGAGGCAAGGGAGCCTCTTCCACCACTACGGCCTTCATCTTTTGCGCACGAGAAGAAGCTACTCTTCTCATCTTCCGGGGTGGAAGACTCCTCGTGGCAGGAGCGGCTCTCCTCTTTGCGCTTCCTCGCATCGCAGTAGGAGTACCCATCCATGATTCGTCTTCTGGAGTCTTCGGAAGACTCCCAGGTGTTACAGAAGCTGTCTTCTGCTCTGATCGGGTACTCAGCAAGTCTTCCTCCGAGTCCGACTCCGATCCTGAATGGATGAGAGAGATGTGTGTCCTCGGTACACTTCTGTGACCCATCTTCCTCACTGGCGTGGCGTCTTCCGACCCACTAGACTCGTCTTCCCTCACCAGAAGCGTCTTCTGGTGAGAGCCGGGTCTCAACTGTGGCATCAGAGTGGGAGGGGGCGTTGCTGCTACCTCTCGGTCATCGTCTTCCGAGGTCTCCTCCTTCACCTCCTGTCGCTCCGTTGGACCATACACTGCCAGCTGATCTTCCCTAAGATCCCTCATGGCTACATACAAGTAGCAGAAGAAGGGCGTCAGATGTCCTCCCGCCGGGGTACCCAAGTATGCTAGCTCCGTCTGTACATAGTTGTGGATGTACGCGCCCCAGTAGATTGGCACTCTGTCATCCCACACTGATTCCAGGAACTCCACGTCCTGATCTCCTAAGTACCTTGTCTTCTGCGCTTTTCCCTTGGGGAAAAGATGCAGAAACAACTTCGCCAGAAGTCGCTTCTTCGGCTCCCGGTAAGACTCTATCTTCCAACCGTTCCTCCCCTGCCTGTCTTCCACGAAAAGGCAGGTGGTACTCCCAGGCACATGCCATGAACTCACAATCCTAGGCAAGATCTTCTTCTCGTACCAATATCCTCGGTTCCCGGTCTCAGGCCTGTGAAACGCCTTACGCCACCAGTCTTCTGTCGAGGAAGATGGTCTTCCCCGAGCAACTCCTGCCTTTGCAGGTACACGGTTACGCGGTGGTAACGCGGCCCATACCTCCTCCAGAAGCCCTTGATCTGCGAGGTTCCAGTCCCACAAGAAGAAGTCGAGACCCAACTCCTTGAGGAAAGGAGTGGCCTCGGTCAATTCTGTCGCTGGTAACACCAAGCCTCGCGGATGCATCGACATACCTAGAAGATCTGCTGCACTAAACCACAAGCACCTACTATGAGCTGAAGGCTCAGTCCTTCCCGAGTACCCACAGTCTAGCTTCCACTCTCAGAAGACGAAACTAGTCTTCCAGAAGACAGCTACTCCGTCTTCCGGGATTCTAACAGTACTTCCCAGATAGCTCTCGTCTTCCGAGCTATATCTAAACAATCCTATCTAAACAAGGCCTCGCATGGATTACCAAGAAGGCAACCCACCTTGCATTACATCCTACTTCCTATCAGAAGATACAAGATATGCGAGAAGTAGAGTATGAGAAAGGTTCAGAAGATGGTTGCGGGCTCCTGCGGTGACAGTGGTCTCTGGGAAGACACTTGGGACAGCTTCCGATTCAATGTCGTTCTCGGAAGACCTCCCGAAGTCAGACTTCCCTTCACTGGTCTCACCTGTCTTCTTCTTCCTACGCGCAGTCTATCCTCACAACAAACTCAAGACATGTGCACTCTGTTCTTCTGACTTCTCACCTCTCATACGCACTCAGAAGAAGTTTGCTGCATGATGTGAAGACATAACCCTCGATCATTCTCTCCGGATTCTGCCAGCAATACTTCTCACAACTCTCTTCTAAGTTCGGGAAGAAGAAGGAACGGCTGCTAGGGGTCGGACAGAAGAGACCCGAAATGGACCCTCACGTCTTCTCGCTCATCTTGCCAGCCTTTCAGTCTTCTAGTCTCTCTAGGAGGATGTGGAGTTGAGAAGCTTGGAAGATCGGGAGGCACAGGACTAGTTCCCGAGTTCCAACTTCTCGAAATAACACAACAACTCACCACACCACTCAGGCTTCGTACCAAGTCGCTCTAAACACAAAAGCAAAGCAAATCCACTCTTGATACGAATTATGTTCAGTCGACTTCCGAAGACAGTCTTCCGAAGATGTCTTCCGAAGACAGTCAAGTTCAGAAAGCGTCTTCCGAAGATGTTCCCATCTTCCGAATCATCTTCTATTCAAAGTTTCGGGGGTAGAGAGGTAAGGGGGTAGAGAAATTGATAGTTGGGTCGCCAATTTGAAGACTAGGGGTAGGGAAGCTCGAATTGAGCTCGGGAAGAAGCAAGGAGATATCTTGACAGAAATTGGGCAGCGCTTCCATGCCCAATGTCTCAAACAGAAAGAATGGGGGGTGAGGTAATCGATCAGGCTGCCTGCACACAATCAAGGAAGTGCTGGGAGTACCAAGAAAATGGCGAGAAGAAGTGGGAGGGGAAAAGAACAGGGGGAAGAACCTCTACAGTCTTCTTCGGCTCCCGAGTTGCCTTCGACCTTCGCGCGCTTCTGGCTCTTGTACTAGCTTCCAATGCGACTCCTCTCGAATGCGCCTGCTGTCACTTTCGGTCCACACCTCGATTCTACCTTCGCTTCTACTCGCCACTCTCCACTGTCAACTTCTCGGAAGCTCCACAGAAATGCCTTCGCTCTCTCTGCTGTTTGTGCTCCCGCAATCCGATTTCACCCTTCGCCTAGCTGCCAACTTACTCTCCCCTACCTCGATGTCTTACTCGATTCCTCTCTCAATGCTAGCTCGAAGTTCACTCTCTCAATCGATCTTCTTCAGGCGCACTGTGCTGCGGGAAGTTGAAAGGTGGCTAATGTGCTTCCTCACGCATCTTCCCCGCAGATTAGAGGTTTCGACCCTAGGTGTCTTCTTCGACCTACCTACCACCTGGGTGCTTACTTAGTAGGTACACCTACTTGTTTACCCGAAAACTCGTGGTCAGGCCTTCGTGATCGCTGTCTTCCGGAAGACAGGTGTCTTCCGCCGTCTTCCCATCTTTCACCGTCTTCTCATCTTCCGAAGACGCAACTGAGAAGATGATCTTCCGAAGACGGTCGTCTTCTGAAGAAGTCAACTTCTTATTACAAACAGCTCTTAAGATCATCTTCCTGTTAAGGAAGACGTAACCTTAAGTAACAACGCTTCTTCAGTTATATAAACAAGTCATTATTCTGAAAAATTTCAAAATTTCGTGCATCCTGTAATTTGTGGGCACCACAATCTCTTAATCGATAAGAGATCTCTCCACGATTTTTGTGATCTCCAGTAGCTCAACCTCCAAGCTACTAACTAATGAAGTTTCAATAGAAAATTCCTTAATCAAAAGAGATGGTGCTGACTGTATAAATTTTTAGAGAACTGAAATTTGTATATTTTCACTTCTCTCATGACTTTTAACCCCCTCAACTTTGAAAATTCATGGCTCTCTCTCCATACCATCTTTTCTCCTGATTTATGTTGTCCTAGATAGCTTATCAGCCAATCTAAAACACTAGAAAGTTTCTCAGGAAAATAAAATTCACAGAAAATCTGACAATGACTGTAAACTTTTTCCAGAGAACAGAATTCCTCAACTCTCACGAATAGACCCCCTCAACTTTGAAAATTCATTGCTACTTCTTTAGACCACCTTTTCCTATGATTTCTTTTGTCGTAGATAGGTTATCAGCCAAGCTACAGTCCTGGAAAGTTTCACGGGAAAATAAAATTCACAGAAAATCTGACAATGACTGTAAAATTTTCCAGAGAGCAGAAATCCTCAAACTCGGAAATTGTTCTCCTCTAATAACTTCTCTCTCCTCCTTTCTCTACAACTCTTGTTTCTTCTCCTTTCAACTCTCCTCAAACTCTTTCTAAGTGAACAAGATGTAAAGAATAACCTCGAATGCGTCATAGATCACTACGGGATACACGAAAGGTTCTAATGTTGCTAACATCGCGTTAGTTCTCTCTCCTCCTAACGTTCTCTCCATGTGTTCTCTCATAATCTCTTTTTGTCTAATATAGAACTGAACTCTAAACATTTTCAATGATCCCTTCAAGTGAGGTGCCGACAACGGAACCAAAAATGTAAACCCTCCATGATCTCATTGATCAACTACCCCCTCGATCTCTCAACCTCCACGATCGTCATCAATGAATCTGCAAATGTTGGGCCTGTCTCTCACTCAGGGGTCACCTCTGATGGCTTTGAGGGAAGCACACCATGAATCTTGAAGGGAAAAATGCTAAGTTCACTCAATCATACACCCACGAATTTATCAACTAAAAATCTTCATAAACTCATCAACTAAAATCCTCCATTCTAACGACGTCTCTCAAGTTCTCACATGCTAAAAATATCCCACACTCTCTATATTACTCAAGTTGTCATTACGACGATGTGAAAACAAGGATGAGGAGCTCTTCTCTACTCCTCTATTTATACATTCTAGGTTTTTACTTTGGTACCCTCCGGTAACTCAGTCGTAACTACTTTTACCGGGTTTTACTAAAATATTACTTAAGGTAAAAACATTAATCACATTGACTTCTTACCTTTTCACATGGGCTTATTCCTTCAAAGTCAACAACTTCTAGAAAGATTCTGGAATATTCTCAAGGAATCTCGAATTTCCACCCCCCTTCTACACTAGGACCCACTAAAAAGAAAACATGTGGAATCTCTTCTTGTTTTTAATGCCCATAAAGTCCACAACTTTAATCCAACCACTAATATCAAGTCAAAAAGGAGATAAGTGATACTTTCCACCTCCTTTCTACCTTTTAGACAAGATGACAAGATAGTAGTGCTCACTCTTTAGCAAATATCTGAATTCTGCCAAAAGTACAGCTAAGTTTAACCATAACTAACTTTTAGCTAGTCATGACTAACTTGATACCTCCTTAAAGTACTTTGGCAGCAAATAAACATTCTCAACACTTAGTTATAACTAAACACCTTACTAATAGACAAACTTCCTCTGTGTAACATAGGTCGTTACAGAACCAGCAGGACAGTGCGAGGTAAAGGAAGAGACCTCGGAGGAAGAAGTGTGCTATCTCAAGATTTCTCCTTTAGCTCATTTAGCATAAAAGATATCGTTCTTACAAAGGATTTGCAAGTATCGCTGCGCTAAGTTCTAAGATTTGTTCAAACACAAAAACACACGGGTTTTATCTATAAATCCCGTCTTCTCACAAAATCACACGGCTTCTAGACCCTTCTGAAGGTGCTCTGGACCTAAATTAATAACTACAACCTAAAATATCACGCAAATATCTACTAGGAAACTCGGGAAGACGCTTCTTGCTTCTAGATCACGGGTTCTAGTCTTCTCACGATAGTCTTCCCAAAGCAATTCTCGACTTCTAGGAGTTCAATTTGACTTCTCACACCTCCAGAAGACTGATCCTGCTTCGTAGACGTCAAATTACCACTGTCTATCACACATTGCTTTTTCAATTTCCAACGAGATTAGATCAATCATAGGGTGTATGCCCCTGTAGCCTTCCCGGGCTTCTGTCTACGGAAATGATCTTCCTGCAGCACTACAACGACATTCACCTTCACAAAAGCTCAATAGAAGTCTCTGAAGCTCACTAGAAGAAGATAGGAAGATGGGGAAGAAGAGAAAATCCAAATAAGAGAAAACAAGATGAAAATGAGAAATTAAGACTTCGACAGGCTTCTAGTCCGGATCTTGTCTAACAAGCCATCCCTGCTTGTAGTAATTTGGAGAAGAAGACCACAAACTGGCTTATAGTTACACAGTCTTCTACTCGAGGATGTCGTCTTCTGCTGTGAGAAGAAGTCTTTTTTCTTCTTTTGTCGTCGCTCCGACTACTCTGTCGTCTGGGATCACTTTCTCATAAGACTGTCCGTAGGTGGATCCGAAGTGCTCCATTGGATGAGACAAGCTTTGACTCTACATAGCTTCTAACAATCACCGTCACTCAAGAAGAAGGCTTCTCATGCACAATTGGGTATGAATTCGAAGGAACCCACTGCCCAGAAGCCACAGACCAAGCTTCTGCAATCAAATCTGAAAATCAATTCTTCGAGAAGAAGGTACATTGGCTTGGGAAGCTCACTCCTTCCACTTCCTGTCACTGCCTCTCGACGCACTAGCTTAGAAGCAGGACTACACAATGATGCCGTTTCCTGTTCTAGACTGTCCACTAGTGCTGTCTACATCTTTCGATCCACCATTGGGAGCGGAAGTGCAGACCCCTCCTGTGTAATCCAAATCTATTCGTATGTCTCTTGTGTGTGTGTAATATGCGTGTCAAATCCTACTATGTGTTCTACTTTATACTTCTACACTTGAGTCGCAAGAGGGAGTTCCCCTCCAATCCTCACTCGCAGCCAAGAGAAATGAGGCGTTGTCAGAAGGTCACCACCTCACATGCAGTCGGCTCCCTGCTCAGTTTGGAAACTTACTTTCTGCTCCTATTGTTGCCTACCATGCCACATGGACAATCATCTAAAATTACAAAGGGAGTTGCCCCTCCCTAAAATAATAGACTTCGCTTCTTATCAAAATTAGCAAGTCAACTGTTTTCCTAACTTGCTGTCTACTCCTGATCATCGGGTGCTATCTCCACTATATCCTCTCCTACCTGAACTCTTAAATCGCTTCGGATAAAGTGAGAAGCCCACGAGTACCTCGGGTGTGACTGAGGTGACTTCCTCCTCGATGTTCGTGGCTTGCTCTTCTGAGACGGCTTTAGAAGACAAAAGTGTCTTCTCGGAAACTGAGTCCACTTGCGCTTCCTCGCTCTTTTGCGGCACTAGTTCGACACTAAGAGCTGGGTGACTTCACAGTGGTCAGAGGAAGTCACCTCCTCCACTCGAAACACTTAGGAAGACAACTCTACTTCTTGTCTTCTAGGGCTTCTTCTGGGATCTTCTCGGCTTCCAGCGCTGTCACTACCAAGTGGACAGCGAGGTCGAACTCCTCCTTCTCCAAATCTTCCCCGATCGCTGCATGGAGCATGGGAAGATGTAATTGGTGGCTGTAGAATAGAAAGAAGACTGTAAAGCATCTTCAAGTCCTCAATCTGCTGATCCAGATAGCGAAACATGCTCTCCTTGCACTCCACTAACATCGTCTTGGAATCGTTATCTCACTCTCTAGCTAGGATGAGAAGCTTCCTACCCACGGTGAAGTTGAACTTCTTGTGAAGTGCTTCTACCGTCTGTGTCATAAGTCTCTTTACTCGGGCTTCTGCTTCTTCTCGCTGCGTCTTCTCTGTTGCGGCTTGTGCTTCCATGACTTCCCGTAGTGCCTTCCATGTCGTCTTTTCTTCTGCGAGAGAGGTGATCTTACCTCTGACCTGCAGAACCTCCTTGTCACGCTGTTGTAGACGTATATGCAACTCCTGATTATCCTTCCTTAACTGCGCTGACTTCTTGGCAGAAGCGGCTGCTTCTGCCCTGTACTTCGCTGCAAGCTTCTCCATGGTGCGGAGGTTGGCTTCCAGCGTGTCCACCTTCTTCCGGATCTCTTCCTGCTGCATAAATATACGCAGACCGAATCCAGGTCATAGTGACTTCTCTTGAGCCATCACACGCTTCTCTACCAACTCCATGGCTGGCTGGATCTCCGAATGGAAGAAGGCGCTGAATTCCTCCAACCTTCTTCTCGCAGAAGAGAGGTTCATCCCCACGAATCGATCGGAGATGTTGTTCTTGTCTTCCAAAGACAAGGATACCTCTTCCACCACTGTGGTCTTCTACTTCTACGTGCGAGAAGACACTACTCTTCTCATCATCCGGGGTGGAAGATCTCTTCCCACTGCAGGAGCGGTTCTCTTCGCTGCGCTTTCTCGAGTAGCAATCGAAATGTCAACTCATACTTCGGCTTCTAGAGTCTTCGGGAGACTCCTTGTAGTTGTAGAAGCTGTCTTCTGTGTGATCCTGGTGCTCAGCGTCTCCTCCTAAGAATCCGACTTCGATCAAGAATGAATGATTGAGAAAGAGACGCTCTTCTTATGCACACTCCTAGACCTCATCTTCCTCGATGGTGATGTGTCTTCTGTACTGTTAGAGTCGTCTTCTCGCACTAGAACCGTCTTTTGATGAGTGTATGGTCCCGTCTGAGGTACTAAAGTGGGAGGGGGAGTCACGGCCGCTGCTCGATCTTTCTCTCCCGAGGTCTATTTCTTCACCTCGCACTGTCTTGTTGGTCCATACCGTGCCAACTGATCTTTTGTTAGATCCCTTTTGGACACGTACAGATAGCAGAAGAACGGGGTGAGGTGCCCTCTTGCTGGGGTGCCCAAGTACACCAACTCTGCCTGGATGTAAGCCTGGAAGAAGGCACCTCAATTGACGGACAGTCCTTCTCAGATGACTTCTAGGAACTCCACGTCTTGATCTCCAAGGTATCTCATCTTTTGCGCCTTCCCTTTGAAGGAAGAGGTGAAGAAACAGCTTCATCAGAAGACGCTTCTGCGGCTCTTGATAAGCTTCAACCTTCCATCCATTCCTCCCTTGTCTATCTTCCAGGAAGAGACAAGTCGTGCTTTCAAACACATGTCACTTCTCTGAGATCATGAGTAAGATCTTCTTCTCGAGCTCGTACCCTCGGTTCTCAGATTCTGATCTATGAAAAGCACTACGTCACCACTCCACCGTCCAAGAAGACGGTCTTTCACGAGCGACCCCTGTTTTCACATGTACAAGGTTGCGCGGAGGCAGTGTTGCCCAAACTTCCTCCAGAAGACCCTTGTCCACGAGGTTCCAATCCCACAGGAAGAAGTCGAGACCCAACTCCTACGGCGGGTAACACCAACCCTCGAGGATGCATCGACATACTTTGAGCCTCTGTTACACTAAGTCACGTACTTGCTGTGAGCCGAAGGCTCAATCCTTCCCAAGTCCTCACAGTCTAACTTCCACTCTCAGAAGACGAATATAGTCTTCTAGAAGACAGCTCTTCCGTCTTCCAGGATTCTAACAATGCTTCCTAAGTACCTCTCGTCTTCCGAGCTATATCTAAACAATCTTAACTAAGCAAGGCATCGCATGGATTTCCAAAAAGACCTTGCATTTCATCTACTTCCTAACAAAAGATACAAGATATGTGAGAAGCAGAGTATACGAAAAGATTCAGAAGATGAAGAAAGACTCCTACGGTGATAATGACCTCCAGGAAGACTCTCAGGACAACTTCTGATTAACTGACGTACTCGGAAGACTTCCCACAGCGAAGCTTTCCATCACTGATCTCACTTGTCTTCAGCTTCCTACACGCACTCTAGCCTCACAACAGACACGGAACGTTCATACTCTGTTCTTCCGACTCCTTATCTCTCATACACGCTCAGAAAAAGCTTACTGCATGACGAGAAGACATGATCTTCGACCATTCTCTCCAGATTCTGCCAGCAAGGCTTCTCACAACTCTCTTCTAAGTTCAGGAAGAAGAAGGAATATGCTGCTATGGACCGAACAGAAGAGACCCGTAAAGGACCCTCAGGTCTTCTCGCGCATTCTGCCAGCCGTTCTATGAAGCTTTGATTTTTTGTTTTGTTAATTAATTGATTAGTTGTAAAGTAAATAAGAAGAAAAGGTGATAGAAGATAAAAGATATGAGTAGAATAGTGTTAATTAGAAGTTTAGTGAAGAATCTCTGTTTTGGAGGTTGAGAGATGACTTTCTCATAGTTGAATTCTTCGGGCGAAGAGCTTTCTAACGATATGTTGTGCGAGGCAACTGGATGCTGAACGACGAAGTTACAGCAGGTTGAAGATGTACCGCAGTTGGAGAGGAAGAACATCGTCGCACTGCGAGCACTGTCGTAGTGCATGACGTTCAAGGTGCGGAAATGGAACTTCAGAAGACACTCGACCTGCATTTGTTCGGGAAGCTGCGCCCTAGCTTATCAAGCTGGGCAGGAGCTAAGCTGGGGCCATGCTTGACAAGCTGCCCCCTAGCTTAGACTGAAATATCACCTTGAAAGAGGCCGAAGAGCATCAGAATGCAGAGCTCAGCGAGCGACTTTGTGCTTCCAGTTTCGACAGAAAGTGTTTAAAGTAGTAGTTAGTACGGGGTTTTAGACTGAGAAATGTATGAAAGAGGGAAATCTGTCGATTTTGGTTTGTGACTCAAACTTAGAATCTAATAGAGTGAGCGTGTAGGTGTTCACAAGTACTATAGTTTTGACTCTTTACTCATAAAAAACGGAGTTGTATAGTGAAGTTAGAGTAAGAAAGGCTAGTAAAGACTTTACAGGAAAACTTCTTAGTAAAAGCATGTGTACAGAAAATTTAACTGTTTTGAACGGAACTCAAGGCCATCCCAGTGATAGGGCGCCTGCCTAGGGAGGAGGAGGTCTCAGGATCAAATCCCCCTGGCCTTGGGTTCCTATTCCGGCATGTTGGCCTCCCGGATGGGAGTCTATGTTGGGTGTGCAGCCATGTCCTGCATATCTAGGGGCGGGAGACCGATATCTCCCTTAATCGTGGGCTTCCTGGCCTAAGCTTCCGCATGCCATCCTGAATATACTATGGGAGATACCTGGTGCGCATATGGGGGGGCTGTAAGCCCTGTGGGGCAGCCTCATAAGTGTTAGGACTTCGGCCTACATTGGATGGCTTGTAGTATATTCAGGGTGGCATCAAGATGGCATCAAGAGCACGGGAAACTTTTGTCAATCTGTTATTTATCCATCGAGTCGGTTTAGCAATGGCGAGGGAAGCAGTGTGACGTTTTACAGTGAAGGAGTCTGCTTTACAGAGGTAGCTGTGCACTTTTATTTAAAAGAGAGTCAGTTTTGAAAGAAGAGTTTTGTACGTAAGGACAGTAGGGGGGCAGCTTAAGCTGGGGGTCTGCTTGTGATAAGCGACTGTGCTTATAAAGACAGCAGGGGGGCAGCTTAAGCTGGGCCCTTAGCTTTTAGGTTAAGTACCTGCGACGGCTGGAGATCGAAGGGGACACTTTTGAGGAGATTTTTTTCACAGAGAGCAGGGAGCTGAAGCGGAAGGAGAAGCTTGGAGGCTGAGGGAGATCAATTTTTTCTGATAGAACTGAATTGAGGAATTGGGTGATCGTGACAGAGGGAAGGACAAGTATTTGGGGGATTGAGAGCAGTTGGAGGCAGAATTTCTTCTAATCGGACAGGAGGGAGTTTTATTGAAGGAGATCATTTTGATAATCTGCAAGGGACTCTTGATTGACGCTGGATTAAATTCTTGATAGTTTTCAGTTGGGAGGTTGACGCAGAGGGAAGATTAAGAGTTTGGAGTCTGAATTTCACCTACCAGACTTGAGTTGAGGTGAATTTGATGGAAAGAGAGCATTATTTGAGTGGAGGGACTGGGACTGAGACTGAGAAGGTCAGGTTTTCTGAGAAATTCAGTGCTGAAGCTGTCGTAGGGAGGGATACAGGGCGTTGGAGTCTCAAATCTTCATCGGTTGTAGGTTTTGGAGAGAAATCTGCTGGAGAAAAGACTAGTTGAGTGGGAATTGGCTGTTTGGCATCTGCGGTGACCAACGTAAGGAGTTGAGTAGAGATAGGTTGTAAATTGATATATGTGGAGGACTATTGAGTGTGTTTGGAAGAGAAATAAAGCATCGTGAGTTCAGGTTTCTCTTATCTGTTGTGTCTGAAGGTGGATCTGTCTCCTGAGACTTGAGACTTGATCTGTTGATTAGTAAGTGATCTATAGTCATAGTCTCTGTGGGTGACTTCAGCCGTTGCGATCTCCTGCTTGGCTCTTGTCTTGGTATACAATCTCTACTTCTATCTCGCGATCTATCACAGCCAGAAGGCTCGCCCTTCCTGAGAAGGACTCTCCTCGATAGCGCCGAAGAACATCAGTCAAGAAAGAAGAAACCCTAACTTCGGCACGTGCGGAGAAGCTATCACGAGATATAAGTCGAGTGATATAAGCTATTTGTCTTATTGTCTTACTAGTTGCAGAGTGTTAGTAGGAGCGGAGTGCGCCACATTTTCTGATCGACGAAGTACCTACTCTTCGCCGAAGCGAGTTACTGACGAAAAACTCAATTGTGACGAAGAACTCGATTGTGACGAAGAACTCGATACATGCGAGAGATGCAGACGTCCAAGCCACCGAGACTCCGAGCGCTAGATGTCAACCGAGCGGGTCTTCGCTGCTATGAGAAGGAGCTGGAAGAGATGGGCTTGTCGTTCCTCTTACTTCCTTGGTGGGGAATGGTTTCTTCGAAGCTGGTGCACGAACTGAAGGTGTCCAGACAACATCTGGTGGACGAATCGTATGGACGGTCTTGTAATTGGACCGAGACGCACTGGTCCCATGTCTTGGGAATCGACGATGCAGGCAAGGAGGGCGACCTTCTCTTTGACAGCGTTTCAGCGGCACCCTTGGCCGAAGCAGTGAAGAACTTCCCCAAGCTCTTCAAGGAAGTACCGCAGGGAAGGAATGATTACAGAACCAGTGACTATCGTAGCCCGAAAAAGCGAGAAGTCGCTGATGCGATAATGACGATCTTGCGGCCAAGAAGAACAACCTATATGTCGAATTGGCAGATTAATTTCATCGAACAGCTCTTCGTCGGGAAAAAAGCTCATTAGGCAAGGATCATTCACCTTCATGTGCAAAAGCTCTGGAAGGAAGAAGACATGGTCTACATCGGAGCATTCGTCTTAGTTTTCTACATGAGGATGGGACTACTGTCTTACGAAGATAAGAAGAGATTAGGCTTCACAGCAGCAGCCGAAGAAGAAGAGTTCGAGACCGCACCAACTCCAGTTAGAGATGTACAACTAGAGAAGTTCTTCGATGAGATAGTCGCCGAAGACGTAGCGACCGAGACAGCGAAGAGACAGGAAGCGTCGATCTCATCGGCAGTCCCAGAGAAGGTAACTGAAGAGGTGAACCCGAACGAGGACGAAGATGTAGTTGAAGTATCTCCTCCAGTCCGAAGAAGTGGAAGGAAGAAGACCTTAGACGAGACACCGAGGTCCACGCAGAAGTCAAGGAAGAAGATGAAGATGACAAAGACGGTCTGTGTCGAGAATGAAAATGCTGGGGAAGAAGCCAAAGACGAGGACACTCCTCGGACGAAGAAGGACGAGGATACTACACCGAAGACTACCGTTTTTTTTCTCGACGATGAGAGAGGTAGAGCAACTCGCTACTTCGGCGAAGTATATTCAGGAAGTAGTTGTACCACTATTGTACACCTTGGAGGAGAACCGAGGAACTTATGAGGAAGTTATTGATCAAAAGTTGAACTTAGCTGAGTTAGTGCATACGATGCACTTCGGCCGAGGTAACTGACAAGAAGAGAAAGATAATTTACGTGTGGTACTCATGACGCAGAAGGAGACTCAAGTCAAGGCCGAGGAGCTGAAGAACGTAACTTCGAAGAAAGAAGCACTTCTTCAGCAGAAGTTGGACCGGGATAAGGAGCATGAGAAGGTTCTTTCTCTGACAAAGAAGGAGTTGGACGAGATGCACAGACAAAGGAATCAAAATCAAGACATCGTCGCGGAGATGACGAAGGAGATCGAGGACTTGAAGTGACGAATAAGGAAGGCCGAGGAACTGAGCGCTCAACTTTGGTGTAGGGTCGAGCCAACGCTGAAGAACTATTTTGTCACCGATTTGGATACTTTGGAGCTGACGATTCTCCGAGATATTAGGCAGGAGTTCACAACTGCAGATGTAGAGGGTTCTTCGGCGAAGAACCGCATAGCTAGATTAGGACAACGGGTAGTTAGAGAGCTTAGAGAGGTTAGAGCGACCGTTGAGTTCTCGGTCAGTGAGATAGCTAGAGAGTTAGCGATAGGAAGTGGTGTTGTTCATGGTGTCGTTTCAAGCACAGGACCTTCATCCGACGGACCAGAAGTACACCCGACTTCTTAGGAAGAAGATCCGTCATCTTCGAGGAAATAAGTATATAAGCGTTGTGTTGTTCGTGCTCAGTACCTCTATGTGTTTGTTATTTTGGATTTTCTATTTCATGAGTTTACGGAACCATTGTGTGTGTCAACTTCGAGGATTTATCTACGAAGTATCGTAGTTTGTTGTGGTAAGAATTAGTCTGGGTGCCAAAGGCTTTGCTGCTTGACATGTGAAATCAGAGTAGGAGTTTGTGGCAAAGTATGAGAATAGACCAGCACCTGCGAGGTTAGTTTGCTACGAAGAAGTTTTTGGGCGAAGTCCACTTTGGAAGAAGTTGTTCTTTAGTGAAGACACTTTGGAAGAAGTTGAACCTGGTACTTCGGCGGAAGAAGAGTCTTCTTCGTCAGAGTTTTCCGAGAGCAGTAGTAGTAAAAATAACTTAGTGTGAAGATACTTAGCGTTTATGGTGTTAGAGGTTACCTAGTAGCACTTCAGCAGTACTTCCTCATGTGACATTTTCGTCCGTGGCTCTGTTTCTCTATTGTTTATCTATTTCTTGAGGTCCCCGACCTGTTTAGTATCTGTTATGTTGTTTGTCAGGATTATCAACTCTGTCTTGTTGGATAGATCTGAGTTTGATCTCTATTGAGAGTGATTTCTGCCCATGAGAATAAAAGACAACCATAAAGAATCATCTTTGTTACATGTTTACTGTTTATGGATGATCTTTACTTGCATCTCTGTGGGTTCGATCTTTAAATTACTACTTTCGAGCATCTTTTGGTTTTCTTGTGTGTTACAGGTTCCAACCTTCTAGTCTCTCTAGGAAGATGTGGATTTGAGAAGACGGGAAGATTGGAGACATAGGCCTAGTTCCCAGTTTCCAGCTTCTCGAAACAACAATAAACTCACCAGTTCACTCAGGATTCGTACCAACCTTCTCTCAACACAAAACCCAATCCAATCCAATCTTGATACGAATTTGCAAACAGTCGTCTTCTGAACATGTTCAGACATTCAGAAGCGTCTTCCGAAGATGTTCAGATCTTCACAAGCGTCTTCTGTCCATGGATTTCGAGACAGAGGCGCGGTAGGGTAGAGAAATTGATAGTCAGGTGATCGAATTTGAGAATGGGAGAAAAGGAAGCTCAATTCCAACTCGAGAAGAAGTGGGAAGATGGTTGACAAAAATCGGACAGCGCTTCCGCGTCCAATTTTCACAGAAGGAATTTCAGGATAGGGAAATCGATTGATGGGCTTCCTGCAAACGAGCGAGGAAGCGTAGGGGACATCAAATCAGAGACAGGAAGCGGTGGGAAAAGAGAAAGAACACGAGAAGAACCTCAATACTACTTTTGGCTGCTTCTGTTGCATCGTCAGTCTTCTGCTCGCTTCCAATCTTTACTTCCTCCTTCGATGTTGTATCATGATCCTGCTTCTGTCCTCAATCTTGCGATGTGTCCCTCTATTGCAGCAATCGATTCTCGCTTCTGTCTCGAAGTTTCTCTCTGGTTCCTAATCGACCCTCGATGTCTGCTTCTTGAAATCCTCAGGGATTCCTTCAGCTCGAATGTGCTCTTAGTTGGTAAGATCGGCCTCGCTCTCTCTCTTGCCTCAGTTTGATTCTGGATGTTCTCATTTTCACTCTCCTTGCTTCCACCACCTACTTCGATACCCGGTTGCAATCGATGTCCAAAGCGCAGTCGTCTTGGGCTTCGGAAGAAGTCGATTTCTCCTTACAAAAAGCCCTTAAGATCATCTTCCCTCTAAGCAAGGTGTAATCTTAAGTAATAAGATTATTTCAATTACATAGACATGTCATTAACTTTAAAATTTTTTAAAAATCTCTAATCCTGCAAACTGTGAGCACCACAAGAAGACCGAACAGTGGTCATGTCTTCCCCTCCCACTTCAGTGTCTCAAGCAAGGCCTGGCACTCAGCATAAGATGATTTTGATGAGAGAAGACGACTCCAGTGACATAAAAGACGAGTTGCCGTTGAGGAAGATGGGACCTAAGAATGTGCCTAAACAGAGCACATCTTTCCTGACCATCCATTCTAGATCCGAGTCAGATTCACCAGAAGATAGACCGAGCACCAAGATCGTACAGAAGACAGCCTTTGCGACTACAGAGAATCTTCTGAAGACTCCAGAAGCCGAGGTATGAGTTGACATTCCGACTACGACTCGAGGAAGCGCAGCGAAGAGGATCGCTCTTGCAATGAGAAGAGATCTTCCACCTCAGAAGATGAGAAGAGTAGCGTCTTCTAGTGCGCAGAAGCAGAAGACCACAGTGGTAGAAAGGCATCCTTGTCTCTGGAAGACAAGGAAGACACCTCCGATCGATTCGTGAGGACGAACTTGTCTTCTGCGAGAAGAAGGTTGCAAGAGTTCAACGCCTTCTTCAGTTTGAAGATCCAGCCCGTCATGGAGTTGGTTGAGAAGTGAACGATGGCTCAGGAGAAGCCATTACGATCAGGATTTGATCTACGCTCCGTTATCGTGTCGGATATTTTGTGCGTGAAGGATGTCCAGGAAAACGCGAGGTTCCTGGCTGTGGAGATGCTGTGTGCCAAACAGAGACAAGACAGAGAAGAACAACCACGAAAAAGAATGCTGCGATATATATCACTCTGAAAGTATGTACACTGTCGATTCTTTCTCCAAACAGCACAAAACTGAGGAAAAGACCAGAGCGGTCTGTAACCTACTTCAGAAGCCCTAAAACAAACCCCTGAAACGCAACCCTAGTCTAAAATCGCCAAAGCGTAGCTCAAAGCAAGAGAAACTTCTCTTTGCTAACAACCAGAGCCACAACAGTATCATGCGATCCAAACCCAAGTCCAAACCACATCCACACACTAGCTCTTGGCTAAAGCTAGCTACCACAAGCCATACACAACCAACTAAGTCCTTAACGAACTCAAAAGGACGAAACTTGTAGCGAAGGAACCGAAAAAGACCTATCTGGGAACTTTCTCCTTTCGCCAAACGATCTTCAAATGTTGATACTGTCTCCTTCCCTGACTCCGTTGACCCAAGAAACCTTCAGATCCGACTCCCGATAGTCGAGATATCGCCAATTTTCGGTCGCAGGTGACCGAACCTTCAAAAACTCCTCCCTACGGCTTAAAACCGCTCACACCGCACAAACGGATCTTCTAAACTGATATCCGTCTTCGCTGGTAGGTAGATCTGGCTACCCTGAACCCAACAAGACTCCAAACAAGCCGTTTGGAGTTCCCCTTGCA
Organism: Asterella californica; assembly: GCA_036924285.1. NCBI lineage: Eukaryota > Viridiplantae > Streptophyta > Marchantiopsida > Marchantiales > Aytoniaceae > Asterella > Asterella californica. The sequence goes on along the minus strand of JAYKYS010000006.1, from coordinate 18,919,787 downwards.
AAACTACTCGAGAAATTTGGTCGCAGGCTACAAAAAACTGACGTAAATCGACTCCCTGCGGCTCAAATTTGCTCACCACACCCAAACCAACAATCCAGTTCACTTACAGTCTTCCCCTATGCGTACATGAGGACTCCCTGATCGCGTAGGCACCAAGAACAAAGAGCTTGGCTCACCGATCGCGAAGAACAATCCAATCTCAGGTCGCAGGCGATGAAAACATGACGCAAGCGCTTCCCTGCGAGCCAATTTCTCTCACAACTCTCAAACCGCCCGATAAAACTTTGTATCGTCTTCAATTTCCTGAAGAACTCGTTGTTCTGATCCCGATGGATCCAAGGACAGCAAGTTTGCACTCCGGAACGGCTCGAACGGTCCAACTCTCCTTCACAGGTAACTGAAAACTCCAATTCTGCTCCCTGTGTCTCAATTTTTCTCAGAACACAAACCCCGATCCGTCTCTTCAAGAACCGCTTAACCTGTGCGTAGCCTGCACAGATCTGAACCCGATGACACCTTGCGCGCGTGTATTGGACTTCCCAATTCTCCAAAACATCCACCGACAGGTCGCAGGAACAAGCAAGTCCCTTAAGCAGCCCCCTTGCAACAGTCTGTACGTACGAAGTTCAACCCTTAATAATAAGAAGCAGGCCCCTTGCATCTTTGATATAACGCCTGAAGCCCTAAATACCCAGTCAGCAAGTAACTAGGGGCCTAGCTTGATTTTGCCTTTTTTCGAATCGCATAACTTCTTCTCTGGATGTCCAAATGAAATAAACAAGATGCCCATGGAAAGCTGACAACGAGCTCTATCCATCTATGCGATAAAAGTAAAGATCCGAAGTTGCGCCAAAAGCTCGTAAGCTGGGGCGTAGCTTGTTTTCTCCATCTTTCGAGTCTTGTAACTTCTTCACTATACGTCCAAACGAAGTAGACAAAGTGCCTATGGAATGCTGACAAGGAGCTCTATCCACTGGTGCGATAAAAACAAAGATTCGAAGTGGTGCCAAAAACCCGTAAGCTGGGGCCTAGCTTATTTTCTCCATCTTTCGAGTCTTGTAACTTCTCCACTAGGTGCCCAAACGAAGTAGACAAGATGCCTATGGAAAGCTGATAAGGAACTCTACCCATCTATGCGATGAAAATGGAGATCTGAGATTGTGCCAAAATCTGTAAGCTGGGGCCTAGCTTGTCTTCTCATGAGTGTCTTTGGAGCGACAAGCATCGAAGTTTGTATTTCAGGTAGGAGCCTGTCCACGACACGACATGCACCCCCTCTGAACCTGTGCATCCTCCGGTATGCACCTGAGATACCAACCAAGGAGTGGACCGGCTTATCGTCCTACTTCCCATCGTAACCAACCTCACCTTCAAGATCTTCTGCATAATCCTAAGCCTCAAACTGAAACTCCGTCAAGATATCTGCTAGATCGACCTTCTCATCTCTCTTTTTGAAAATCTTGACACGTTTACCTGCCACTGGTACCTTCAAGCTCGTTCCATCCAACTCTTGCAGGGCGTAAGTTGCGTTGTCTTGAACCTTCTTTTTTGTCTTCTCTCTAACTGCCTAATTCGGATAGCAAGAAGCTCTTCTCTAGTCAAATTGTCCTCCCAAGGTAACACACTCCATGTCAGAACGTGTTCTTCAATCGGCATGATAGGCTTCTGACCTGTGATGAGTTCCACCGGCATGTAACCTGTCACCGAGCTGTGCGTCGTTCTATCTGCCCATAACGCAAATGATAAGAGTCGAGGCCACTCGCGCACCCTTCCGTTGCAAGCCTTCACCAAAGCCTTCACAATGGGTGGATGACCACGTTCACTCTTGGCATTCCCTTCGGGGTGTCAGTGACAACCTCACTCCACACATTGCAAAGAATTCACGAGCCTCGTGTGCATCTAACTCTCCCCGATCTTCAGTGATCTTTCCCACACATCCATACCGACAAACAACCTCTTCCAAGAGAAATTTACATACCCCTTCAGTTGTCTTCGTCCGAAGCGCCCTACCCTCGACTTGATTTGATAGATCTTCTCTAGCAAGTACCAAGTATCTCATCTGCCACAACCCAACCGGCATAATCACCAAGTCTACCACCCACTTGAAATGTATTGCCAGCGGATAAGTTGGATGTAATCCGTCACGATGTCGGATGTTCGAATACATCTGACATGTCAAACAAGACTCTACAAAAGATACAACATCCCTGTACATGTTTTTCCACCAATACCGCTCTTTTATCTTGGTAAAAGTGGCCCAAATCCCTCGATGTCCAGCCCAAAGATTCTCATGGAATGCCTTGAGTAACTTCTGCTGATCTTCCTTGTTGCAAATCACCCGTAGCGGTACCCCACCTTTCTGCTTCGGTCGTTTCCAAAGAAACCCATCCTGCAACATGAAGTTGTAGGCCTTCCTTCGAACTCTCCGAAACCTCTCATCCGTCCAACCTGTCTGCTTAACCATCGTACTAAGGTACCTCCCGATATCAAGCAAATCACCATCATACAACCCTTCAACAAACAACTCTTCTTCCCTTCCTGTCTGTGCAATCGAATAGAACTCTGTACCCACGTCGTCAATGTCTTCTACCATCTCATCTTCCCCATCATATCGAGCCCGAGATAACATATCCGCCATCAGATTATCCTTCCCTGCAATATGTCTAAACTCCGGGTTCAACGACTTGATATATGCGATCCATCGTAACATCGCAATATCAGGAGTTGAACAATTCATGATCATTCCCTAACAACGGCAAGCAATCAGTTTCAACCACCACTACTGCTCCAATCAAATACTCTTTCTCAGTTTTCATAGCTGAAACAATACCCCACAGTCCTCTCTTCACTTGCGGGTAAGCACGTTGTCGAGAACTTAACACCTTCGCTCCGAACCTAACCGCAAACCTGTCTCCATCCTCGTCATCCTGTCCGACTGCCCATCCAATTGCAACTGGGCTTGTATCCACAATAAGAATCACCGGCCTAGCACCCTTGTAATCAATCCTTCCCAGGACTGGAGGAGATGATAGTAAAGACTTCAGCTTCTTTACCGCATCAGTATGCTCTTCCTCCCATCTGAACTTATGACCCTTACGCAACAATCCATACAACGGATCCGCCACATGCGCATAATGAGGAATCCAAATGTGGTAGAATACACAAGCACCCAAAAATCTTCTCACTTCTGTTAGCGAGTTGCAAACCTCCTTCATTCTTCCAATCGCATCCACCTTGTTCGGATCTGGCTTCCGACCAAACGATCCACACAAATGACCAACGATCAAAACCTCTCTAACCCCAAATGTAGACTTCGCACCTGACAGCGTAAGATGAACTTCCTCAAGTCGAGATAAGATCTTCTCACAGTCTGCGATGTGATCAGTGACGTATCGCCGACACCCCCTCTGATCTAATGCTTCATCCTTCTCACTTCCACACATCCTTTGATGGGGATGTCATCCAAGAACGGCATCGTCTTTTCGGGGATGAAGTCCCTTAGAACTCGATTCATCCCGTTCATCATGTGTGCTACCGAGTTGGTAGCTCCCTGTGGTAAGGTACACATCCTAACCAACCCCAAAGGTGTCCTCATTGTCGTGAAGCTTCTGCTCTCCTCCGCTAGTTGAAACTGATCATACCTCGAGTAAAGATCTCCCATTGAGTAAATCGCTCTTCCTGCAAACGCTTCTGCAAACTCATCCACAATCGGTCCCACCCCAGCATTTCTGATTGTTACTGCGTTCACCGGCTGCATGTCTTGGATGAACCGCATCGACCCATTCTTCTTTGATACTGTAAACCATCTGCTTGAATATGGTGCAAACGACGGCTCCAAGATCTTCATCCGCATCTTCTCCTTCAGCAACTCCACTAGTTTGGGCAAGTGAGCCCGCGGTACTGGAATTGGTCTCAGGTTCCATGGCACATGCGATACCGTGAAGATAACCATCGGGGTAACAACCTACGGATCTACACATCCAATCTCAAGTGGCTCAAAAGCAAATGCTTTCCCATGTCTTGAAAGCATCTCCTTGAAGCACATCCTCTCTTCTGGTAGAAGAGACCCATCAGATCCAATCTTCAGCTCTTCAAGGGTCTTCTCCGTGAACTTGTGTCCTATCATTGCAGGATCTCTCAAACTCTTCTCCTTTGAAGCTCGATCCATCTGTTGGTTGGTGTCTTCCGGCAAAGGACCAGCAACTGACTTTACTTTCCTATCCATTGTCTTGTACCTTGTCTCAACTCGAACCTCTGGTGCACGGAATGATTCGATCACCGAATAGACCTCTCTTGAATGAATCTGCACGACCTTATCCATATCCTCCCATCCAATAGACATGATCTCTCGCAAGGGATCTTCCAACCCATCCTCTTCATAAACACCAGAAATCCATTCATCCCCTTCTAGCTCACCCAACTCTCTCAACGTCAACTCAACACCACGCAAATGTTTTTGTTTTTTTCTTCTCAGCTCTTCTATCTTCTTGTAGACAGCAATCCCACACTCTGAAAATCCAATAAACCCTGTACAAAAGGCACTATCTCCATCAAGCGAGAGTACCTTCTCTTGCGCACCACCACAATCCCCTCTATAGTGGTACTCAACGAAAATCCTTGAACTCTTCACTCACCCTTGGAAGCGGCTTCTCCCTCAAACGATCTCGGTTGCGCTCGTGGTTGGACGGTATAGTCAGGAACTGTACCGCTCTCTTCCCATCTTGACTTCGGATCCTAGCATACGCAGATCCGTCGTCCAGTACCTTTGTCTCCATCCGGGTTGCTATGATGAAAGGTTGACCCAGAATGAGTGGGTATGATGTTGCTTCCTGAACAAAGAAGTTTTGCTCGATAGCAACATCACCTACGCGCACTCTGATGTCTGGACAAGCTCCATACAAGTCTCCTCTCGTGTTGTTGGCTGCTCTTATGACCCATCCATGCTCTGTGTCGATCGACCACTTCTTCCTCTTGTACAGCTCCTTCGACATGATGTTGATTTCTGATCCATGATCGATCAGAGCAACCACTGGCTCATCCAAGTCCTCGATCCTCACCAACGTCTCCGTCGTAGCTCGAGCCCAGTGACTGTGGCTGTAATGACTTGAGCTCCGCTTCCCATCCTCCTCTTCATCCTCGAAATGCACCTTGCGCCTTCGATCTCTTTCTTCCTCTGGAGAATAGACACTGCACCTTGCAAGCTCTCTCTCCTCATCCACTGACATCCTAGTATCCAAAGCATGTGATAAACCAGTCTCACCCGTAATTTGTCGTTTTCGTTTGATGACATCGATGATGACATCATGAAACTCACGCTTGGCGATGCCTAACACTTCTCTCAAAGTAAATTCCACATTCGCATTCAGAATGCGATCTTCCAAGACTCCCTTCAAGTCTGTTGAAGCCTCGATATCCGACTGTAGCTTGTACGCAGCCGGCTTACCCTTCTCCTTCTGAGATTTCTCCTTCGATGAAGAAGGAGCATCGTCCATCGGTAGGTCTTGAGCTCCTACATCCCGAAGCTCTTGGCGAATCTTCTCCCCTCGAGTCTATCTCTTGGAAGAAGTTCATTCCCCTGCATCCTCTGAATCTCGCCTTCTCTTCTCTTCCAACAACGCTTCGTGTTGGTTCTTGGCGATGTAAGCATGCACCGATAGAGCTTCTATCGGATCCTCCCATCCAGTATCCCTTCTGATCGTAGCAGCTGTCCTTTGCAACGTCTCACGTGCCATCTTCCCTTTCTGTTTCATGGAGATGGCAGATGACCACAACTCACTTGGCTCAACTTGCTTGTTGAAACTCCTTTCAGCCTGATCCTCTACCCTTGTGCCATAAGTTCCAGCTTCCACGATTGCGACTGCTTGCGCTGATAGGTGGTCCTCAACCAACTTCTTCATCCCTCCCCTACCAAAGTTGGTCTGAAGAAGTGCACCAGTATCCCTCAACGCTACCTTCCCATCCTTCCAGAAGATCACTCCTTGCTGCAGAATATCTGTGAACTCCTTGCAATCTCTGCGCGGATGATCAGTACCATCGCACCAGATACACCGCTGGATCCAGCCTTGCTTCTCAACCGGTCTTACTCCGCTTGTAGATCCCTTCTCTTCCAATTTGGTGAGCTTGATCTGCAGATCTCGCATTCCACGCAATATCTCCTCAAGGTTTGAGTCATCCTTCTTCGGAGATACCATGGGTGCTTGAACAACTGGAACAACAGGAACAGCTGGAGCAACTGGTACTACTTGTCTAGCAACAGGAACTGGTCGGACTACAGGAACAGGTGTTACAGCTGTAGGTGTTGGTGCCAGTCTCCTAACAGGAACTTTCTCTCGTCTCCGCTCCCTCTTGGTAAGCAGACCAACAGCTTCTTCAACCTTCTTCCAGCTGCTGGTCAATCCATCGTCCTCCTCCCGGTCTTCCAGAAGTACCTCTAGCTTCTCTTGCAACTTCTCATCTGCAGCCCGAAGAAATAGCTCTGTCTTGTTGGACTGCAACGTCAACTTCTCCATCCTGGTCAGCCGTGAAAACTGCTTCTCAAACTCTCTGAGCAACTCAGTAGCTTGTAAACCCTTCCTTGGTTGCTCAACCCACTCCAAGAATGACTTCTTGATGACTCGATCAGAGTCTTCCAAGAAGTACTCATCCATCAAGGCACGAGCAAAAGTCTCCCAATCCTTGTTAAAATGCTTCGTTAACATTTTAACATGATCCCTAATCTCTGGAGCTGCTGCCAACTCAAACATCTCAATCATCTCATCTTCTGAGACCCGGTTCAGCTCCATCTCCTTCACATAATGTCTCAGATACTTTGAGACATCTCTTCCATCAAACTGGTCAATCCTGCTGACCACCGCTTGTAGCGCCTTTGTTGCCAAAGCTTCCTTCCGCTCATCAGACTGTTGCTGCCGTAAGAACATAGTGAAAGCTTGGAACATCGATGCAGTCGCCGGATCCAACTGCACCTTCGGTAACCCACTTGAACCACTAGCTCCATCTCCATCACCTTTCTCATCCCCACTCATGACTGCCAATCTCTTCTTCAAAGTTCACACACAAAAGAAATCTCCACCCCAGACCTTCACGTCGAGTTCATCACCGTATCATGTCGGATATTTTGTGCGTGAAGGATGTCCAGGAAAACGCGAGGTTCCTGGCTGTGGAGATGCTGTGTGCCAAACAGAGACAAGACAGAGAAGAACAACCACGAAAAAAATGCTGCAATATATACCACTCTGAAAGTATGTACACTGTCGATTCTTTCTCCAAACAGCACAAAACTGAGGAAAAGACCAGAGCGGTCTGTAACCTACTTCAGAAGCCCTAAAACAAACCCCTGAAACGCAACCCTAGTCTAAAATCGCCAAAGCGTAGCTCAAAGCAAGAGAAACTTCTCTTTGCTAACAACCAGAGCCACAACAGTATCATGCGATCCAAACCCAAGTCCAAACCACATCCACACACTAGCTCTTGGCTAAAGCTAGCTACCACAAGCCATACACAACCAACTAAGTCCTTAACGAACTCAAAAGGACGAAACTTGTAGCGAAGGAACCGAAAAAGACCTATATGGAAACTTTCTCCTTTCGCCAAACGATCTTCAAATGTTGATACGGTCTCCTTCCCTGACTCCGTTGACCCAAGAAACCTTCAGATCCGACTCCCGATAGTCGAGATATCGCCAATTTTCGGTCGCAGGTGACCGAACCTTCAAAAACTCCTCCTTGCGGCTTAAAACCGCTCACACCGCACAAACGGATCTTCTAAACTGATATCCGTCTTCGCTGGTAGGTAGATCTGGCTACCCTGAACCCAACAAGACTCCAAACAAGCCGTTTGGAGTTCCCCTTGCAAAACTACTCGAGAAATTTGGTCGCAGGCTACAAAAAACTGACGTAAATCAGCTCCCTGCGGCTCAAATTTGCTCATCACACCCAAACCAACAATCCAATTCACTTACAGTCTTCCCCTATGCGTACATGAGGACTCCCTGATCGCGTAGGCACCAAGAACAAAGAGCTTGGCTCACCGAACGCGAAGAACAATCCAATCTCAGGTCGCAGGCGATGAAAACTTGACGCAAGCGCTTCCCTGCGAGCCAATTTCTCTCACAACTCTCAAACCGCCCGATAAAACTTTGTATCGTCTTCAATTTCCTGAAGAACTCGTTGTTCTGATCCCGATGGATCCAAGGACAGTAAGTTTGGACTCCGGAACGGCCCGAACGGTCCAACTCTCCTTCACAGATAACTGAAAACTCCAATTCTGCTCCCTGCGTCTCAATTTTTCCCGAACACAAACCCTGATCCGTCTCTTCAAGAACCGTCTTAACCTGTGCGTAGCCTGCACAGATCTGAACCCGATGACACCTTGCGCGCGTGTATTGGACTTTCCAATTCTCCAAAACATCCACCGACAGATCGCAGGAACAAGCAAACCCCTTAAGCAGCCCCCTTGCAACAGTCTGTACGTACGAAGTTCAACCCTTAATAATAAGAAGCAGGCCCCTTGCGTCTTTGATATAACGCCTGAAGCCCTAAATACCCAGTCAGCAAGCAACTAGGGGCCTAGCTTGATTTTACCTTTTTTCGAATCGCATAACTTCTTCTCTGGATGTCCAAACGAAATAAACAAGATGCCCATGGAAAGCTGACAACGAGCTCTATCCATCTATGCGATAAAAGTAAAGATCCGAAGTTGCGCCAAAAGCTCGTAAGCTGGGGCCTAGCTTGTTTTCTCCATCTTTCGAGTCCTGTAACTTCTTCACTATGCGTCCAAACGAAGTAGACAAAGTGCCTATGGAATGCTGACAAGGAGCTCTATCCACTGGTGCGATAAAAACAAAGGATCCGAAGTGGTGCCAAAAACCCGTAAGCTGGGGCCTAGCTTATTTTCTCCATCTTTCGAGTCCTGTAACTTCTCCACTAGGCGCCCAAACGAAGTAGACAAGATGCCTATGGAAAGCTGATAAGGAACTCTACCCATCTATGCGATGAAAATGGAGATCTGAGATTATGCCAAAATCTGTAAGCTGGGGCCTAGCTTGTCTTCTCATGAGTGTCTTTGGAGCAACAAGCATCGAAGTTTGTATTTCAGGTAGGAGCCGGTCCACGACACGACACCGTGATGTAGCAAGGGGAGGTCCAGAAGAAGGTGAACACCCTTGAAGCTAACCTCCGCACCATGGAGAAGCTCACAGCGAAGTACAAGGCAGAAGCTTCTGCTTCTGTCAAGGAGTTGGTGCAGTTGCGGAAGAGCAACCAGGAGTTGCAGACACGGCTGCAGCAGCACGAGCAGGAGGTTCAGCAAAACAAGCGAAGCTCACTGGACTCACAGAAGAGAAGACGACATGGAGAGCACTGCGGGAAGCCGTGGAAGCTCAAGCCGTAGCAGAGAAGAAGCAGCGAGAGGAAGCAAAGCCCGAGCGCAAGAGATAATGGCGTAGATGGTGGAAGCACTTCAGAAGAAGTTCAACTTCACCGCGAGTAGGAAGCTTCTCACCCTGACACGAGAGGTGGATGACGATTCTAGAGAAATGTAGTGGACTGCAAAGAGAGCATGTTCCGCTACCTGGATCGGTAAATCGAGGACTTGAAGACTCTTTACAGTCTTCTCTCGATTCTTCAACCCGTAGCTACGTCTTCTTATGCACCAGGACCAGCAGCAGCCCCGGATCTTGACAAGGAGGAGTTCGACCTCACTGTCTACTTGGTAGTGACAACGCTGGAAGGCGAGAAGACCACAGAAGTAGCCTTGGAAGACAAGAAGCAAAGGTGTCTTCCCAGGTGTTTCGAGTGGAGGAGGTGACTTCTTCTGACCATTGTGAGGTCACCCTAGCTCCCATCGTCGAACAGGTGTCGCAGAAGAGTCAGGAAGCGTAGGTGGACTCAGCTTCCTAGAAGTCTCTTTCGTCTTCCGAAGCTTCACAAAAAGCACACACCACGAATATCAAAGAGGAAGCCACATCAGCCACACCCGAGGTACCAGCAGGACTTCCCACTTTATCAAAAGTCGATTTAAGAGATAATGTAAGAGAGAATCCAATCGCATCTGACGATCAGAAGTAGATAATAGAGTTAGGAAGACAGTTGACTTGTCTAATTTTGATAGGAAGTGGAGTATATTATTTTAGGAAGAGACAACTCTTTTTGTATTTTTAGATGACTGTCCATGTGGCAGGATAGGAGACGGTAGGAGTAGGAAAGCAGGTTCTAAACTGAGAAGGGAACCGAATGCATGTGAGGTGGTGGTCTTCTAATAGCGCCCCATCTTTCCTGACTGTGAGTGTGATTGGAGAAGATCTCCCTCCTACGACTGAAAGATGATAGTATAAGACAGATGTCTAGTTAGAACTTCACACAGACACACACCCACACACACATGTGGTTACACAGGTACTACGCGCACAGAGTTAGATTTCATCGAGTAGAGCTGCACCTCCGCTCCCAGCAGGGGATCGAAGGATGTAGACAGCAGTAGTGGATAGCCTAGAACAGGGAATGACATCATCGTATAATCTTGCATCTAAGCTGGTGTGTCGAGGAGTAGTGACAAGAAGTGGATGGAGTGAGCTTCCAGAAGTCAAATGTACCTTCTTCTCGAGGAATTGATTTCAGACTTGATTGCAGAAGCTTTGTTTGTGTCTTCTGGGCAGTGGATTCCTCAAATTCACACCCAATTATGCATGAGAAGCTTTCTTCTTGAGTGACGGTGATTGTTAGAAGCTATGCAGAGTCCAAGCTTGTCTCATCCAGTGGAGCACTTCGGATCCACGTACAGATTGACCTATGAGAGATTGGTTGCTGAAGTCAGAGTAGTCGGAGCAACGACAGAAGAAGAAATAAGTCTTCTTTCCACAGCAAAAGACGACATCCTCGATTGGAAGACTGTGTAACTGTAAGCTAGATTTGTGGTCTTCTTGTTCCCCAAATTACTACAAGCAGGGATGGCTTGTTAGTCAGGATCCGGACTAGAAGCATATCAGAATCTTAATTTCTCCTTTCCATCTTGTTTCCTCTTGTTTGGATTTTCTCTTCTTCCTCATCTTCTCTTATCTTTCCATCTTCCTATCTTCTTTTAGTGAGCTTCCGAAACTTCTATTGAGCTTTAGTGAAAGTGAATGTCATTGTAGTGCTACAGGAAAACCGCTTCCATAAGCAGAAGTCTGGGAAGGCTACAAGAGAAATACACCTGTGATTAATCTAACCCAATTGGAAATTGGAAGAGCAATGTGTGAAAGACATTGGTAATTTGACATCTACGAAGTAGGGATAGTCTTATGGAGGTGTCAGAAGTCGAGTTGAACCCCCAGAAGTCGAGAATTGCTTCGGGAAACCGTCGTGGAAAGACTGGAAGCCGTGACTTGGAAGCAGAAAGCGTCTTCCCGAGCTTCTCAATAGATAATTGTGTGATATTTTAGATTGTATTTGTATATTTAAGTCCATGGCATCTTTTGAAGGGTCTGGAAGCCATGTAGTTTTATGAGAAGACGAGATTTCTAGACAAAATGTGTGCGTTTGTGTGTTTGAACAGATCTTAGAACTTGGAGCAGCAATACTAGTGTAAATCTCTTTGGGGAACGAAATGTTTTATGCTATAATGGGATAAAGGAGAAATCTTGAGACACTATAAACTTGTCTTCTGCGAGAAGACGGCTGGAAGAGTTCAGCGCCTTCTTCGGTCTAGAGATCCAGCCAGCGATGGAGTTGGTGGAGAAGCACGTTGTCATAGTGAAATGATGAAATAGAGCTTCAGAAGACACTCAATCAGCATTTAGTCCGGAAGTTGCACCCTAGCTTACCAAGGTGGGTAGGAGCTAAGCTAGGACTATGCTTGGCAAGCTGCCCCTTAGCTTGGATTGAAATATCACTTTGAACGAGGGCGAAAGTTTCTAGAATGCAGAGCTCGACGAGGAGAACGACCTCATACTTCCAGTTTTGACAGAAAGTGTTTTAAGTAATAGTTAGTATAAGTTTTAGACTGAGAAATATGCGAAAGAGAGAAATCCGTCGATTCTGGCTCGTGACTCGATAGCGTGAGTGTGTAGGTGTTCACAAGTACTATAGTTTTGACTCCTTATTCATTAAAAATGGAGTTTACAGTTAGCGTAGGAAATGCTAGGAAAGACTTTACAGGAAAACTTCTTCAAGAAAACATATGTACAGAATTTTTAATCTTCTTGAACGGAACCAAAGGCCATCCCAGTGATAGGGCGCCTGCCTAAGAGGAAAGTGGTCTTTGGATCAATTCCTCCTGGCCTCTGGTTCCTATTTCGGCATGTTGACCTCTTGGAAGGGAGTCTATGTTGGATATGCAGCCACGTCTTGCATATCTAGGAGCCGGAGACTGGTATCTCTTTTAATCGTGAGCTTCCTGACCTAAGCCTCCGCATGCCATCTTGAATATACTATGGGAGATACCTGGTGCGCATATGGGGTGGCGGTAAGTCTTGTGGGGCAGCCTCATAAGTGTTGAGGCTCTGGCTTCCATTGGATGACTTGTAGTATATTCAAGGTGGCATCAAGATGGCATCAAGAGCACGGGAAACTTTTGCTAATCAGTTAATTAATCATCGAGTCGGCTTAGAAATAGCCAAGGAAGCTGTGAGACCTTTATCAGTGAAGGAGTCTGCTTTGTAAAGGCGGTTGTGAACTTTTTTATAAAAAAGGGTCAACTTAGCAAATAAAGTTTTGTACGCATAAGGACAGTAGGGGGCAGCTTAGCTAGGGGCATGCTTCTGATAAGTGGTTGTACTTATAAGGACAGCAGGGGGCAGCTTAGCTAGGGCCTTAGCCTAAATAACCTGCGGCGGCTTTGAACGGGGACTTTTTTTGCACAGAGCGGAAGGAGAAGCCACCGGGACGCGCAGGAGAAACTTGAGAGCAGGAGAGATCAAATTTCTGAGAAAACTGAATTGGGAGGTCGTCGCAAGGAGAGGGGCAAGTGTTTTAAGGCTTGAACTGTGTCTAATAAACTATTTTTTTAGAGAAAATTACTTTCAGGAGGTAGTCTATTGAGCGGAGATCAGTTTGATGGTCTAGGAGAGACTTTTGATCGTCGTTGAATAAAATTTCTGAGAGTTTCAGTTGGGAAGTTGATGCAAGGAGAGGTATGAGAGTTACGGGTCTGAATTTCACCCACTAGATCGGTTTTGAGGTGAACTTAACAGACTTTGGCAGAGAATTGATAGATCGGAGAGAGAGAAAGAGAGAGATTTTCTACGGTGGAAGAAACTGATGGTGGAGTCAACACTCAAATAAAATTATTTTGAATCCTGAGAGGCCTATCTGCGTACCTGAGTGTTTGGTTGAGTGTTTGCTTTATAATTGGTGAGCGCAAGAAGCAAGATTTTGAGATCTCATCGTCAGCAGCAACCTATTTTTCCTTTTGATCGTTTCTCTGATCGGTCATAGTTAGGAGGTCCGTCCTCCCCAAGAAAGACTCTCATCACGACATCTGGTGCTTCCATTGAGAGCTATTGGGGTGATTGATTTAGAGAATTGACTAGATTGGGTGGAAAATGGATCATAGTGCTGCTGTACAAGGTGTGGCTGCTGCTCAAGGTGCTCCTGTCCAAGGGACTCCTGGTCAGGATGGAATTGGCTCTCAAGGAGGACCTACGGTGGTTCCAGCAGCAGCAGCACAGCCTGCCATAGACACATCTCAGATTCTTCAGACGTTGGCTGCCTTGATTCAGTAGCAGCCTGCAATTGGGAGAGTTGAGCAGAAATCTACAAATGCGTTACAAGCAATTATTGGTCGATATGGACGATTTGATGAAAGAGATATTACTAGGTACCTGTGAGAGTATGTGGGTGAGATGGAGTTGGCCAGGGCACCTGAAGTTGAGGTAATTAAGCCTTGAGTTGACTGTTGTCCCTGAACTGAGAGAGAAGGTGAGAAATTTACAGAGACTCCGTTTGAACGTGCATTGAGAGAAGAGTTTCTAGAAGAGGATTCTGAAAGAGTCACCAGAAGAACGCTCATGGATTGGATAGAGCGTCAGCCTGGACGTTCCATGGGATTGAATGAGGTAATTCGTGAGTTTGAGAAGAGGTACTCTCAACTTTCTGGTCTAGAGAGGTTGACGCTGGATGCTAGGAAGACGGAGTTGTTCTTAGAGGCTCTGGATGAGTTCACAGCAGACAGACTTTGATGGCTGATCGTGGAGCAGATCATGTTGGCTGATCGTGGAGCTGAAGGAGGAGTTGCATCTGATTGGAGGAGAGTGGAAGAAGCGGTATCCACCCTTGCTAGACAACGTCGTGGTAGGATGGTACTGCAGCTAGAGACCTTGCCAGAGCAAAGAGTAGTTCCTCAGGTTCTTGTAGCTCCTCCTATAATACCTCAGGCACCTATTGTGATTCCCCAAGCACCTATAGTGGTTCTCCAAGTGGTTCCTCAAGCGCCTGCAGTACATATCCTAGCATAGAGAGGACCTAGACAGCAGCAACGACCTATTGAGAACCGAAATCAACATAAATTGATTGAAGAGCTCACTCAACAGTTGAGAGATTTGAGGGTTGAGATGGCAGACTTAAGGAGAGACCAACGACCCGTTGCACCAGGTGCTCGACTTGTAGGAGGAACCTTTACCAGGAGATGGATTTGGTGTGACAGCCCAGATCATCTTAGAGTAGACTGTCAAGACTTAGCGGTTGCCTTGCGAGAGGACGTAGTCAACTATCGGAATAATAAGTTGTATCTAATCGCCACTGGGCAGCCTCTGAACACATATTTTGGAAGAGGAGGAATGAGGAGTTCTCTTCCAACACTTATTGGTGCAAACACTACAGCGATGACTGTAGGTTCTGTGGAGGCTGATGTATATACTGAGAGAGTTGAGGTGCGCTCTAATCCAACTATGGTTGAGCAAGCTGCTGAGGTCTCAATTGAAATGATGAAGAGAGGCGCAGGAAGCATTAGGAGAGCTACTGGATGGAGAGACCCAGTGGATGCAACTTCTATTCGAGCATTTTTAGAAGCGAGTAGTGAACAGGATGTCATGGTGGAAGACAAAAGACGACGGGATGCTTCCGACCTAGATGCAGAGGTACCAGATGACAGTGACCGTCGGAGAGTTACAAGGAGGAGAGCAGCAGAACCATCACCATCTGTACCAACTGGTTAGCTACCTGCTGCATAAGATATACCCTCTACCTCTACAGCTCCACCACCTGCAGTGGATCCTATGGAAGGTGTACATGATTTACCACAAGAACCTACTGCTACAGATAGAGTACGAGGGAAGAGGTTTACAACACAGGAGAAGGGAAAAGCTCCAGCTTACAAGTTAGCGGCAGACATCGAAACAACAACAAACTTGCGTGCTGTTCTGGAGCAACGCATTTTGGATGCTAGAGTTGAGTTTACTCTTCGTGAGTTACTGGGTATCGCGAAGAGAGAGTTTCACGAGTTGATAATAGACATCATGAAGAGAAGAAGACAAGTATTGACTGAACAAGTAGGTAGTCAGATGGTTGGTGCAGTAGATGCTATTGGTGTTGACGGGTTTAGGGATGATAAGTATGAAGTATGGATTGCTGGTCCTGCTGTTATTGAGAACGAAGACAAAGAGTTTGAAGAGGATAAGTCAAGCGCAGACAGGGATTTCAAAGAAAATCACTGAGCAAGAGCGACAACTGAGACACAGGTTCGACTTGGAGGACTTTCTGAGCCATTACCTGCACTTGTGGATCACGGGTCGGAGATCAACATCATTTCCAAGGAGGTGTATGAGAAGGGGCAGTGGCAAATCGAAAGGAATCATGGTTGGGTACTTCGTGCTGCAAATAATCAAAAGGATGAGTTATACGGAGTTTGTCCCAATATGCGTGTTAAGATTGGAGATGTAGAGGTTGATCAGCATTTCTTTGTACAGTCGTCTGCATCCTATCTTGTCATACTGACCAATCATACATCATCGCTGTTCGAATGGAGACAAAGATGATGAACGATGGGTCTCATTATGTCAGAGTTCGGAGTGCTGATGACAGATACTCAGTATAGTTTTTGACGGTTCGTTCAAGACATGAGCGGAACCAACAAACCCTTAGAGATTCTCAGACGAAGAGATGTAAGGGTTTTCGCAGTCCACTCATGTAGAGCGGGAAGATAGGGGTGTAGATCCTACTATTAAGATCCCGTCAGAGTTGGAAGCGAGACATGTACAAAGGTCTGGAGACAGGTGTAGTGTACAAAGTTGGCAGTCTGGATTGCTGATGTTTGAGGCAGATGGGTGGAGTCGATTTACAAGAGTTGAAGATATGAGAGAAAATACAAAAAGATGGATGGTGAAACAGATATCAGAGTTGTGGCGTGTAGGGGTTCTGCTTGAAGACGAAGTGGTTTCTGGCCTGTTTGAAGAGTTTATGTCTGTGCAATCAGTTGTTGGTTCGTTAGACAGTGTGAGTAGATTGATGGAAAGGAAAGATAGTATGACGGTGATCCTTATCCACTTTCGACGCATATATGAGGAGGTTGTTACGTACGTGCAGTTCTTTCCTCATCCGATGCAAAATAGTGAGGGAAGAGATGCCGTTTGTTGGTATGCACTCCCTCTGGAAGCAGACGTCCATGCGAAATACAAATCTGTATTGAAAAAGGTGAGACTAGTAGCAGCTCAACTACCTGCTAACTCCCAGCAGCAAGTACAATTAGTGAGGACTGAGCTTATATTGCGTGATCATAGACGAGTAAGACATCAGTTTATTGAAGAGACGTTGAAAGAGCTCCAGATAGGAGGAGGTGATTTCTTGACTGAGGTTGAGAAGACAGTGTTCGAGTAGATGATAATGGATCATGGTAAAGCATTCTCATTTTCAGCAGAGGAGATAGGTTGTGTGGACCCAAAAGTTATAGCGCTTATGGTTATATTCACAATCCCTCATGTGCATTGGGGCCTGAAACCGATCCCAGTTCTTCGTGCTTTGTTGCCTAAACTCATCGAGTTGTTGAAAGAGAAGGTACAGATTGGGATACTTGATCCGTCTATGGGATCATATTCTAGCAGGTGGTTCACTGTACCCAAGAAGTCAGGAGCTTTGTGTTTTATTCAAGACCTATAGCCTGCGAATAACGTAACCATCCGTAACGTTGGGACGGATCCTATGATTGAGGAGGTAGCGGAGGTATTTGCAGAGAGAGCTATCTATTCGATAGGAGGTCTATATTCTGGTTATGATCAGTTCCAGCTGGCTGTAGAGAGTAGAGATCTAACTATTATGCGTACGCCCCTGAGATTGATGCGGATGTGTACTCTTCCACGAGGAGCGACGAACTCGGTGGCTCATATGCAGAATGTGATGCATAAGGTACTAAGCGAATTTGTGTCTGATGTTATCATTCCATTTCTAGATGATATTCCTATAAAAGGTTGCGTGGTTGAAGACAAGGATGAAGCAGTACTTGCGAATGGATGTAGGAGGTTTATTGCAGATCATATCAAGGATGTAGAACATATCTTGACTCGTTTGGAAGAGGTACATCTCACCCTGTCTTGAGCTAAGTCCAAGTTTGGTGTGTTTGAGAATTTAGTGGTTGGACATCTGTGTGGTGCTTTTGGAAGACGACCAAATCCGGAGAAGGTTGAAGTCATAGTTAGAATGGCAGACTGTAAGAATATCATGGAGGTTTGACGCTTTCTAGGTGCTTGTGTATTTTATCGTTTATCGATTCCTCATTATGCTCATGTTGCTGAGCCTTTGTATGCATTATTGAAGAAGGGTAAGAGGTTTGTATGGACCTCAGTCCATCGAGAAGCTATGAATAGGCTGAAGGAGGCTCTACAGTCTCCACCTGTTTTGAGAAGAGTAGACTACGGGTGTGGGAGACCTATTATGTCACAATAGATACTAGTACAAAGGCGATGGTTGGGCGATAGATCAAGATGATGCGGATGGCATGCGGCTTACCTCTAGGTTTGGAGCTAGGATCTTGACGGACAGACAACGAGATTATCCCCAGGTGAAGCGTGAGTTGTGGAGAGCGGTGACAGCGATAAAGACAGACCGTGAGTTTCTGATTGGTGCTCATGTAGTCCTAGAAACGGATTGTCTATCTCTACTAGGCATGATATCCAATTGTAACACGTCAGACATACCGATGTTACGTTGGATTGCTTATATTAGAAGCTTGAATCCAGAGCTGAAGCATATAAAAGGAAAGGAGAATGTGGTCGCAGATATGTTGTTAAGGGCCCGATTTGTAGATGAGGATGTCATGTTTTCAGAAGCTGAGGAAGAAGAGAGAAAGGATGCTCAGTGTCAGGTTAACCGACGGGCTACAAACTTGGAGCCGCTGTCATTCAGAGAGGAGTTCTACACGAGAAGGTTACGTGACATTGGACTCTATCTGAGTTCTTTAAACAGACAGGAGGGTTTGAGTGATGCACAGTTTAGAGAGATAAGGAGGAAGACATATGATTACTTGTTGCGAGATGGGTATCTTTGAAAACGTCCAAAGAAAACAGATGGAGCACGTCTACGAGTTATAGATGATCTGCAAACCAAGCAACGGTTGATGAAAGAGTTTCATGACACCTTGTGGGCCGGACATCAAGGAGCTTGGGTTACCTATACAAAATTGAAGGAGAGATACTGGTGGAGAGGACTTTATCAAGATGTGGTGAACTTTGTGAGTTCATGCTTGCACTGTCAATTTTATTCAAAGGTACGTTACAAGGATGGTCTAGTACCAACCTATCCGCCTAGTATCCATTTTCAATGGGTTCTTGATTTGGTAGCGACACCTCCTGGGTGATGGGGTACGAGGTACTTGATGTTGACTCAAGAAGACCTCTCCAACATTGTGGAAGGACTAGCTCTGAGGACGAAGACCACAGAAGGGATATGTAGGTTTGTTGTTGAAGATATTATCTGTAGGTACGGATCTATAGAGAGATTGTGTGCAGACAGAGGAGAGTTGCATGGTACGGAAGCGAAAGAGTTCTTCGCCCAACACAGAGTGAAACTCAAACTCACTACTGTCATGAATCCAGAAGGGATTGGTAAGAACAAGAGAGAGCATCCGTCGATTATTCAAGCTCTGGTAAAGGCATGTGATGGTAGGCATAGACAGTGGCCTAGGTTGCTCTCTTTTGCTCTGTGGGTTGACAGGTCGACTCATTGCACTACTACTGGGTACATGCCCATTGAATTGATGTTGGGTCAGAAGCCGATTATGCCGGCAGAGGAGGATTTTCCTACATGAGTTACTTTACCGTGAGAAGAAGAAATGGATCGTGTACAACTTCTTGCACTTCGAATCAAGCAGTTGGAACATAGGGAGGAGGATCTTATAGAGACACAACAGAAACTGAAAGAGGTCCGTCTCAAGAACAAGGACATGTTTGACAAGACACACAGGCTCCGGCCGAAGCCCATACATGCTGGAGATTGGATTTGGTGTATGACAGTACATTAGAGAATCAGCACTCTACGGTTCGGAAATTTTCTAGGAGGTGATTTGTTCCGTATGTTGTCTTAGAAGTGCATCAGAATGCTACTTATTCCTTACGGGAGCTCGATGGTACACTTCTAAGGCTTCCTGTTGCTGGTTAGCATATCAAGTTGTTTAGAAGAAGGGGAGAATCCGTTGAGCTACATGAATTTTTGGAGTCAGATCAGATAGTGGATGTCGATGCAGATATATTATCAGAAGAAGACGCAAGGGACGTTGAAGAGGAAGATGACAATTTAGAGAACCTTGGAGACTAGTGGAAAGGTTGGCACATACCGGAGGATGTACAGGTTTGGAGGGGGTGAATGTCGTAGTGCGTGACATTCTACATGATGAAATGGAGCTTCAGAAGACACTCAATTAGCATTTGTTTCGGAAGCTGCGCCCTAGCTTATCAAGCTGGGTAGGAGCTAAGCTAGGACTATGCTTGGCAAGCTGCTCCCTAGCTTGGGTTGAAATATCACCTTGAACGAGGGCAAAAGTTTCCAGAATGCAGAGCTCGACGAGGAGAGCGACCTCATGCTTCCAGTTTTGACAGAAAGTGTTCTAAGTAATAGTTAGTACAGATTTTAGACTGAGAAATATGCGAAAGAGGGAAATCCGTCGATTCTGGCTCGTGACTCAAACTTAGAATCTGATAGCGTGAGTGTGTAGGTGTTCACAAGTACTATAGGTTTGACTCCTTATTCATAAAAAATGAAGTTGTATAGAGAAGTTAGCGTAGGAAAGGCTAAGAAAGACTTAACATGAAAACTTCTTCAGGAAAACATATGTACAGAACTTTTAACCTTCTTGAACGGAACCAAATGCCATCCCCGTGATAGGGCGCCTGCTCAGGAGGAAAGTGGTCTCCAGATCAATTCCCCCTGGTTCCTATTCCGGCATGTTGACCTCTTGGAAGAGAATCTATGTTGGATATGCAGCCACGTCCTGCATATCTAGGGACGGGAGACCGGTATCTCTTTTAATCGTGGGCTTCCTGACCTAAGCCTCCGCATGCCATCTTGAATATACTATGGGAGATACCTGGTGCGCATATGGGGGGGGTTGTAAGCCTTGTGGGGCAGCCTCATAAGTGTTGGGACTTCGGCCTACATTAGATGGCTTGTAGTATATTCAGGGTGGCATCAAGATGGCATCAAGAGCACGGAAAACTTTTGCTAATCAGTTAATTAATCATCGAGTCGGCTAAGCAATAGCCAAGGAAGCTGTGAGATCTTTATTAGTGAAGGAGTTTGCTTTGTAAAGACGACTGTGAACTTTTTATAAAAAAGAGGTCAGCTTAGCAAATAAAGTTCTATACGCATAAGGACAGTAGGGGGGAGCTTAGCTAGGGGTCTGCTTTTGATAAGTGGTTGTACTTTTAAGGACAGCAGGTGGCAGCTTAGCTAGGGCCTTAGCTTTTAGGTTAAATAACATGCGGCGGCTTTGAACGGGGACTTTTTTGCACAGAGCGGAAGGAGAAGCCACCGGGACGCGCAGGAGAAGCTTGGGAGTAGGGGAGATCAAATTTCTGAGAAAACTGAATTAGGAGGTCGTCGCAAGGAGAGTGGCAAGTGTTTTAGGGCTTGAACTGTGTCTAATAAACTGTTTTTTAGAGAAAATTACTTTCAAGAGGCAGTCTATTGAACAGAGATCAGTTTGATGGTCTGGGAGAGACTTTTGATCGTCGTTGAATCAAATTTCTAAGAGTTTCAGTTGGGAAGTTGACGCAAGGAGAGGTATGAGAGGTCTGGGTCTGAATTTCACCCACTAGATCAGTTTTGAGGTGAACTTGACAGACTTTGGCAGAGAATTGATTGACGGCAGAGAGGAAGAGAGAGATTTTCTACGGTGGAAGAAACTGATGGTGGAGTCAACACTCAAATAAAGTTATTTTGAATCCTGAGAGGTCTATCTGTGTACCTGAGTGTTTGGTTGAGTGTTTGCTTTGTAATTGGTGGGTGGAAGAAGCAGGATTTTGAGATCTCATCGTCAACAGCAAACTATTTTTCCTTTTGGTCGTTTCTCTGATCGATCACAGTTAGGAGGTCCGCTCTCTCCAAGAAAGACTCTCGTCGCGACAACACTCAAATAAAGTTATTTTGAATCCTGAGAGGCCTATCTGTGTACCTGAGTGTTTGGTTGAGTGTTTGCTTTGTAATTGGCGGGCGCAAGAAGCAGGATTTTGAGATCTCATCGTCTGCAGTAACCTATTTTCCTTTTGGTCGTTTCTCTGATCGATCACAGTTAGGAGATCCGCCCTTCCAAGAAAGACTCTCGCCGCGACAACGCCATGGCTTAAGAGAAGCCACTGCAGCTTGGATTTGGTCTTCGAACCTTGATGCAGCATGAGGAAGCCCAGAAGCAGAAGCTGGAAGCTCTGGAAGTCAACCTCCGCACCACGGAGAAGATTGCAACGAAGTACAAGGCATCGAAGAAGAAGCCCGAGCCAAGGAGATTATGGCGCAGATGAGAGAAGCGCTTCAGAAGAAGTTCAACTTCATAGCGGGAAGGAAGCTTCTAATCCTAGCTTGGACATGTGATGATGCTTCTAGGAAAATGTTAGTGGACTGCAATGAAAGCATGTTCCACTACAGATCGAGGGTCTGAAGACACTTTACGGTCTTCTCTCGATTCCTCAGCATGCAACTACGTCTTCTGGTGCACCAGGTCCAGCGATTGTAGAGGATCTCGGCAAGAAGGAGTTTGACCTCGTTGTACACTTGGTGGTTATAGCATTGGAAGCCGAGAAGAAGAGCGAAAAAGCCTTGGAAGACAAGACGTCTTCTGGAAGACAGGAAGAAGAGGTGGCTTCCCAAGTGTTTAGAGTGGAGGAGGTGACTACCTCTGATCACTGTGAGGTCAACCCATCTCCATGTGTCGAGCATGTGGAGCAGAAGAGTCAAGAACCGAAGATGGATTCAGCTTCCCAGGGACCTCTTCTGGCTTCCGAAGCCATACTAGAAATGCACATGACCAGCACTGTAAGTCGACCTGTCTCTCACCCATGGGTACCTCAAATGACTAAGACTACTAGTGCACCATAATTACAAAGATTTAGTTATACATCATACTCACTTCACTCAACTCTCTGACCCGTATGATCACATCAGTCTCTCTAATAGCGTTCCTGCAAACAAGTTATAATCCTGCGCTCAACATTGTATCGCATAATGCCCAAGGTCTCCAATGCTCACTTTACTTGAGAGTGTCTTCCACTCTCTCAATTCCTCTTTATATACTCTACAACTTCTTACCGTGGTAACTTTCATTAAGTTACGTTACCTCATGAGAAGTTCGCAAATCAAAATAGTAAAACTTCTAAATGTTACTATGAATTAAGAATAGCACACACATTACTTGTTCTACTTTACTAAAGTAAGAGATTCTCCTACTTTAGCTTTTCTAAAGTGTTAACTTTCCATACTAGCTAGTAGGAAGACGACAACAAACTAATACGTCTTTTGAGTAGCATCTTTATATATTTGTGCATGACTTTTCACCATGCATCCAATCAGCGATGGTCAACAAAGTTACATACTTTTTGAGAAGCATATTTAGAGCTCCTCACTTGTCACATAGTAGCATAGTGAAACTCCTAATAGTTTCTTCAACTTAGTTATAACTATCTCAGCTAGTTATGACTAGTTTTGATCAATCTAGATTTGGATCTTCGAACTAGAGTAACTTATAAGATAGTCATACCTAATGAAATTTATATAAGCAAACACACAAATAATGAGATACTTGTCGTGTGACATTTATCCCCAGACTTAATTTTCACTCCGTCCTCGGAGTGAAACATCACGTTGATGAAACTTCTTCAGCTTGTCGTGGTTCACTCGGTCGAAGAACGTACCACTCCTTTCTTGAAGATCATAGGTATCATTACTCCATACTTTGGAGATGATGAAAGGCCCAAAATATCGACGTAAGAACTTCTTTGAACTCGCTTATGCCTAATAGCATCCCATAAGCGCTTGTCAAAGCTCTTCTTCTGTTGTAGCTGCGCCATCTCAATTCTTTGAGCTGCATCGTCTCAGTTCTCCTCTAGCTCCAACAAGGTTTCTCTCCTCTCCTTCTCAGCTGTTGGACCACTCTTTCTCTTCAATCTAGCTTGCAAGGTCTGAAAGGTGGTTAAGTCGAACTGGATTGGTAATCTAGATTCCAACCCATACATCATCTTGAAAGGGAATATCCAGTAGACGTCTTCACTATTGTACGATACTCCCATAAAATTGCATGAAGACGCTTGTCCCAGTTGTGTTTGACCTCTTTCATGTCAGCATCCTTTGCTAACATTTGACACAAGATAAAATTTGTCCTCTCTATCAACCCGTTTGAACTAGGTTTATATGAAGTAGTAACTCTTTGAGAAATGAAGAAGTGTGTGCACATAGCAGTAGTCATACCACTCACAAATTCTAGACCTCTATCAAAAACTAACTCCAAGGGACATCCAAACCTAATAATGATCCGTTCATAGAGAAATCTACCCACCTCAACTTCTCCTATAGTTACAAGAGGTCTAGCTTCTATCCACTTGGTAAGGTAATTTGTGGCTACAACAATATACTTATTGTTGCGAGGGGTGCGATTCAAAGGCCCAACAAAATCTATTCTCCATGTCTCGAAAGGTCCAAGAATTAGAATAGATCTAAGAGGAGTAGAAACACTAGATTTGATAGCAAAAGCTGTAGTCTTCTATATGTAACACACAAGAAAACCAAAAGATGCTCAAAAATAGTAATTTAAGGATCGAACCCACAGAGATGCAAGTAAAGATCATCCAAAAGTAGTAAACATGTGACAAAGGTGATTATTTATGGTTGTCTTTTATTCTCACGGATAGGAATCAATCCCGGTAGAGATCAAACTCAGGTCTATCCAACAAGACAGAGTTGATAATCTTGACAAATAACATAACAGATACTAAACAGGTCAGGGACCTCAAGAAACAGATGAACAACAGAGAAACAGAGCCACGGACGAAAATGTCACACGAGGAAGTACTGCTGAAGTGCTACTAGGTAGCCTCTAACACCATAAACGCTAAGTATCTTCACACTAAGTTATTTTCACTACTACTGCTCTCGGAAAACTCTGACAAAAAAAACTCTTCTTCCGCCGAAGTACCAGGTTCAACTTTTTCCAAGATGTGCTCACCAAAGAACAACTTCCTCCAAAGTCAACTTCGCCCAAAAACGTCTTCGTAGCAAACTAACTTCGCAGATGCTGGTCTATTCTCAATCCTCGCCGAAAACGTCTTACTCTGATTTCAAATGTCGACAGCAAATACTTCGGCACCCAGACTAATTCCTACCACAGCAAACTACGATACTTCGTAGGTAAATCTCCAAAGTTGACAAACACACAATGGCTCCGCAAACTCAAGAAATAGAAAATCCAAAAATCATAAAACACAAAGAGGTACTGAGCATGAACAACACAACGTTTATATACAGATTTTCTCGAAGATGATGGATCTTCTTCCTAAGAAGTCGGGAGTACTTCTGGTCCGCCAGATGAAGGTCCTGTGCCTGAAACGACATCAGGAACAACACCACTTCCTGTCGCTAACTCTCTACCTATCTCACTAACTGAGAAATCAACGGTCGCTCTAACCTCCCTAAGTTCTCTAACTACCCGTTGGCCTAGTATAGCTAATCGGTTCTTTGCCGAAGAACCCTCTACATCTGCTGCTGTAAACTCTTCCCTAATCTGCCGAAGAAAATCCAGCTCCGAAGTATCCAAATCGGTGGCGAAGTAGTTCTTCAGCGTCGGTTCAACCCTAATCTGAAGTTGAGCGCTCAGCTCCTCGGCCTTGATGATGCGGCGCTTTAAATCCTCGACCTCCTTCGTCATCTCAGCGACGATGTCTTGGTTCCTGTTTTGTTGTCAGCGCATCTCTTCCAATTCCTTCTTCGTCAGAGAAAGAACCTTCTTATGTTCTCTCTCCCGATCCAACTTCTGCGGAAGAAGTCCTTCTTTCTCCGAAGTCACATTCTTGAGTTCTTCGGTCTTCGCTTGGGTCTCCTTCTGTGTCATGAGGAGTGCTGCTCGTAAGTTCTCTTTCTCCTCTTGTCAGTTACCTCGGCCGAAGTGCATCGTCTGCACTAACTCCGCTAAGTTCAGCTTCCGACCGATAACCTCCTCGTATGTCCCTCGGTTCTCCTCTAAGCTGTGCAGCAGTGGTACAACTACCTCCCGGATGTACTTCGCCGAAGAAGCAAGTTGCTATATCTCTCCTATCATCGATAGAGAAAGGATAGTCTTCGGTGCAGTATCAGCGTCCTTCTCCGTCCGAGGAGTGTCCTCTTCTTCAGCTTCCTCGGTCACTTCCTCGTCAGCTGCTTCCCCATCAACACAGATTGTCTTGGTCATCTTCATCTTCTTCCTCGACTTCTGTGCGGACCTCGGTGTCTCTTCTAAAGGTTTCTTCCTTCCACTTCTTCGGACCAGAGGAGATACTTCAATCACATCTTCGTCTTCGTTCGGATTCACCTCCTTGGTCGCCTTATCTGGAACTGCTGCTGAAGTCTACGCTTCTTGTCTTTGCGTTGTCGCGGCTGCTACTTCAGTTGCTGCTTCCTCGACGATTACTTCGTCGAAGAACTTTTCCAGTTGTGTATCTCTAGCTGGAGTCTGCACCACCTCGAATTCATTTTCTTCGGCTGCTGCGGTGAAGCCTAATCTCTTTTGGTCTTCGTCCGATAACAGTCCCATCCTCATGTAGAACACCGAGACAAATGCTCCTATGTAAACCATGTCTTCCTCCTTCTAGAGCTTCTGCACATGACGATGTCGCGCTACTTGGCGGCTACATGCTTGACTTCTACTCCGACGCTTAGGTTTAGTAGTTCTAGAAGTTAGCTCATATTACTTCTAGTCCTTTATATATATGTTTGACACCTTTGCATACGGTGTTAATACTATTTTGAGTCCTAGTAGGCTGATAGTATGTTAGTTATCTTGTTCAAGCATTTGTGCGCTTGTGCAAGTGACTTCTTACTTGTCTATGACGTTCAATGTACATAACTTAGGGTTTCCATGCTGATAGGGGTTTGAGCTCATGGGTTGTACTTACTTGTCGCCCATGCACGCTTTCTAGCTAATTTAAGTTATTTTTCGGGGCTATGTGTCATTTTAGGTAGTTTAAGTTTTACGCTGGCACTCTAGGGGGCTTGACGTGGTAGCTTATGAGTGTAGATAAGTTACCAGGTAGTTTAAGGCACAAAAGGACAGTCAAGTGGAGCTATGAACTCCCATTGGTCCATTTTTGTCTTTTGTAAAACTCTAAGTTTAGAAACAGAGCTCTAGAGGAGAGTTCGAGCAATTGGTGAGGTATCTTCGAAATCTGAGAACACAGGAAGAGAGAGCTCGTCGTGCCAAGCACTGTCAGTGAAATTTTTGCTCGATTTGGATCAATAAACAAGGAGTTATGCCCAATTGAAGTTCGGATTGTGCCAAAACTGCGTCACTTTTGTTGATTTTGGGGTTTTCGGTGCCAATTGCAGCAGAATTGAGGAAATCACTTCAAAACTTCGTGGTTGCGTTCACTGTCAGGAGGGCTACGACTGTCCAAAAAGTTTCGTATCATTTGAGTAACTGAGTAATTCAGGGCGGCCGCTGAAGCAGAGGGGGTCTGAAAAACTCTTAATCTAGAGCAGCGACTTTAGAGAAGGAGATCTGGAGTTCTACAAACATTCAGGAGTCCCAACTTCACAAGGATGTTCAGCATCCTGTAGACTTCAAATACTGTGAGAAGATTTGAAATTCATCGAGCCAATTCTCTGTTCTATGTCTGAATAGTTGTCTAGGTACCAGAAATTGCCATAATTCTCTTATTCAGAACTTTTCTGTTCATATCTCCGTGTCAGAATTTGATCTCAGGTTGAAACTTCGTCTGTGAGTTCAGTAGTACCTCATTTGCATGTAGGGGAAGTTTAGAGGTCTAAACCTTCATAGTTTTTCTCTCTTTGAGTGTCAAAGTTCACCGCTTAAGCCTATTACTACCAGTGAGACCTAAATTTCGCTTTTTGAGCATATCAGAGGATCCTACACTCCTGTGTGAGTGTTTATAGCTCCTGTTGTGACCTGAAAGCCAACCTCTTGAGTAAACAACCACAGCCAGAAGCCCGGCGCTTTCCTAGGTAGACGGATCACACTCCGACAACGATGAAAAATCCTCACCCAATGCGCTCTTTTCCCGATGAAGAACTGCTCGATAAAGTTGATTTGCCAGTTCAACATGTAAGTCGTTCTTCGTGGCCGAAAGATCGCCATGATCGCATCAGCAACCTCCCTCTTCTTCGGATTACAGTAATCGCTTGTCCTGTAACCGTTCCTCCCTTGAGGCAATTCTTTGAATAGCTTGGAGAAGTTCTTCACTGCTTCGGGCGATGCTGCAGGTGAAACGCTGTCAAAGAGAAGATCGCCCTCCTGGCCTACATCGTCGATCCCTAAGAAGCAGGCCCCTTGCGTGTTTGATATAACGCCTGAAGCCCTAAATACCCAGTCAGCAAGTAACTAGGGGCCTAGCTTGATTTTATCTTTTTCCGAATCGCATAACTTCTTCTCTGGATGTCCAAACGAAATAAACAAGATGCCCATGGAAAGCTGACAATGAGCTCTATCCATCTATGCGATAAAGGTAAGATCCGAAGTTGCGCCAAAAGCTTGTAAGCTGGGGCCTAGCTTGTTTTCTCCATCTTTCGAGTCCTGTAACTCCTTCACTATGCGTCCAAACGAAGTAGACAAAGTGCCTATGGAATGCTGACAAGGAGCTCTATCCACTGCTGCGATAAGAACGAAGATCCGAAGTGGTGCCAAAAACCCGTAAGCTGGGGCCTAGCTTATTTTCTCCATCTTTCGAGTCCTGTAACTTCTCCACTAGGCGTCCAAACGAAGTAGACAAAGTGCCTTTGGAAAGCTGACAAGGAGCTCTACCCATCTATGCGATGAAAATGGAGATCTGAGATTGTGCCAAAATCCGTAAGCTGGGGCCTAGCTTGTCTTCTCATGAGTGTCTTTGGAGCGACAAGCATCGAAGTTTGTATTTCAGGTACGAGCCGGTCCACGACACGACATCCACCCCCTCTGAACTTGTGCATCCTCCGGTATGCACCAGAGATACCAACCAAGGAGTGGACCGGCTTATCGTCCTACTTCCCATCGTAACCAACCTCACCTTCAAGATCTTCTGCATAATCCTCATCCTCAAACTGAAACTCCATCAAGATATCTGCTAGATCGACCTCCTCATCTCTCTTTTTGAAAATCTTGACACGTTTACCTGCCACTGGTACCTTCAAGCTTGTTCCATCCAACTCTTGCAGGGCGTAAGTTGCGTTGTCATGAACCTTCTTCACCACATACGGACCAAACCATCTTCTGGAAAACTTCCGGAGTGCACTATGCTGGTTGTCTAGACTGTTGTCATAGACTAACACCCAATCACCTTCCTTGATTTCCCTAGGTCTCAAACGATGTCGCTGATCAAATCTGACCTTGTTCTTCAACCGTGCTTCTCGCAGCCTATCCAAAGCAGTTTGGATATCCTCTGGTCTTCTCTCTAACTGCCTAATTCGAATAGCAAGAAGCTCTTCTCTAGTCAAATTGTCCTCCCAAGGTAACACACTCCATGTCAGAACATGTTCTTCAATCGGCATGATCGCCGGATCAGTGCGCTTCGGTCCAGTTGCAAGGCCGCCCATACGACTCATCCGCCGGATGCTGTCTGCAGACCTTCAACTCATGTACCAACTTCGAGGAGACCATCCCCCACCAAGGAAGTAGGAGGAATGCCAAGCCCATCTCCTCGAGCTCTTTCTCATAGCGGCGAAGAGCCGCTCGATTGACTTCTAGTGCTCTGAGCCTCGGTGGCTTAGATGTCTGCATCCCTTGCATGTATCTAGGATCGCTGCAACAAGCTTCGGCGAAGACAGATTCTTCGTCGCAATTCGTTTCTTCGCTTGTAACCGAGTTCTTCTTCTCTAATTGACTTCCTCGTCAGTAACTGACTTCGGCGAAGTAGAAGTACTTCGACAATCGAAGAATGCAACGCGCTGCGCTCCTGCTATCGCTCTGGAAATAGTAAGACAATAAGATAAATGGCTTTGTTACTTGGCTTATATCTCGCGATAAGCTTTCTTGCACGTGCCGAAGTTAAGGTTTCCTCTTCACGACTGACATTCTTCGGTGCTCGCAGTGCAGCGATGTTCTTCTTCTGCAACTGCGATACATTCTTCAGCCTGCTGTAATTTCGTCATTCGGCCTCCGATTGTCTCGCACAACATATCGTTAGAAAGCTCTTCGCCCGAGGAATTCAACTATGAGAAAGTCATCTCTCAAGTGTCTCCATAGATTCGATAAATTCCTCCAGAACAGAGATTATTCACTAAACTTCTAATTAACACTATTCTACTCATATCTTTTATCTTCTATCATCTATTCTTCTTATTTACTTTACAACTAATCAATTAATTAACAAAACAAAAAATCAAGGCTTCACAAAAGCTATCACAAGTTTTACAATATGTCAAGCAATCTCTAAACATCCCCCTCCAGTGATATCATGCGTCAAGTATATTGTGAGCTGTCAACTTGCTTGTGAAATGTCCTCCAATTCTTCCATTAGTCATAGAGACTCCTCCTTGCTCGCAGCTCTTCTCAAGACTCCATCAACTCCTTCACGAAATAGCACACCTTCCACCACCGTGTAGGATTGACTTCATTTCACCAAGACCTTCTTCTCTCTGGTCTGCATCTCGTTGGATAGACACCTTCCGTAACAAAATCCCAAATTTCTTGATATTCTATTGGGATAATAGAGTTGCTCATCAAGACCATCAAATCTTCATCAAGAAAGGTGTCATCCACCGGCTCTTCTTGTGGTGCCCACAATTTGCAAGATTAGAGATTTTTCGAAATTTTTAAAATTAATGACAGATTCATATAATTGAATGAACCTTATTACTTAAGATTGCACTTTGCTTAGCGGGAAGATGGTCTTAAGGGACTTTATAAGGAGAAGTCAACTTCTTCCGAAGATGAAAGACGGAAGACATAAGCTGGAAGTTGGAAGACGGACATCTTCCGGGAAGACAGTGACTACGACTTCGGGGGTACCAACTACACGCCACATAGGTAAGGGGTAGGTGCATCAACCAAGTAGTCATCGTAGTAAGTAGTAGGTAGGTCGAAGTAATCAAACTCCATCACCTAAATCGCGCAGGGAAGATACGAGTCGGAGGCGCATTAGCATAGAGCACATTCGCTGCTTCCCACTTCTATTTTGCTTCGATTCAGGCATTGAGGGTCGAGATTGAGAGCACGTAGGATCAAATTGGAGAGAGGGAACAAGCAAAGGCGTCTTCCAGCCAGGAAGCGCATTTGAGTTGAGAGAGTAAGGAATCCTTGAGGAGTTGGGAAATCAAAAATCGAGGGTCGAGGTAAGAAATTGGTAGAGAAGCTGTGGAGTGCAGTAGCAAGCTCGATTGCAGAAGTAGTTAGATGTAGCTCAAAATTGACGACAGAAGCAGGATCGTGATACCACATTGAAGACGGAATTGAAGAACAGAAGCGCACAAAAGACTGAAGAAGCAGCCAGAAGCAGTACTAAGGGTCTTTTCATGTTCTTTCTCTCCATCGCTTCCCGTCTTTGAATTGATGTTTCTCATGCTTCCCCGCTCGTTTGCAGAAAGTCCACCGATCGATTTCCCTACCTTAAACTTTCTTCTGAGAAAATTGGATGCGGAAGCAATGTCCAATTTTCGTCAGCCGTCTTCCCACTTCTTCTTGAGTTGAAATTGAGCTTCCTTGATTCTCATTCTGAAATTCTATACCTTGATTATCAATTTCCCTACCCTACTGCGCCTCTGTTCCAGAATTCGTGGACAGAAGACGCTTCTGAATGTCTGAACATCTTCGAGAAGACGACTGTTTGTAAATTCGTATCGAGTAGATTGGATTAGATTTGATTGGAATTTATGTCGAGAGAAGCTTGATACGAATCCTAAGTGAGCTTACGAGTTGATTGTTGTTTCGAGAAGCAAGAAATTGAGAACCAGACATGTGCCTTCCCAATGTTCTTGACTTCTCAAATCCACATCTTCCTAGAGAGATTAGGAGACTGGAAAGGTGGCAGAATGGACGAGAAGACGTGAGGGTCCTTTACGGGTCTCTTCTGTTTGACCCATAGCAGCCTGTTCCTTCTTCTTCTCGAACGTAGAAGAGAGTTGTGAGAAGCCTTGCTGACAGAATCTGGAGAGAATGGTCAAGGGTCATGTCCTCTCGTCATGCAGCAAGCTTCTTCTGACTCGGAGAGAGATGAGACCAATGATGGAAAGCCTAGCTGCGGGAGCTTTCTGAGTACGTCAGTTAATCAGAAGCTCTCTCGGGAGTCTTCCTGGAGACCACTGTCATCGCAGGAGTCCTCAGCCTTCTTCTGAATCATTTGTATACTCTGCTTCTCTCGTATCTTGTTATCTTTTGTTAAGAAGTAGGATGAATTGCAAGGTGGATTATCTTCTTAAGAATCCATGCGATGCCTTGCTTAGTTAGGATTGTTTAGATATAGCTCGGAAGACAAGAGCTACTTAGGAAGCATTGTTAGAATCTCGGAAGACGAAATAGCTGTCTTCTAGAAGACTAGGTTCGTCTTCTGAGAGTGGAAGCAAGACTGTGAGGGCCGGGTAAGGACTGCACCTTCGGCTCACAAACAAGTATGTGTGGCTTAGTGTAACAGAAGCTCAAAACATGTCGCTGCATCCTCGAGGGTTGGTGTTACCGGCAGCGGAGATGGCTGAGGCCAAAGCTTACATCAAGGAGTTGGGCCTCGACTTCTTTCTGTGGAACTGGAACCTCGCGGACCAAGATATTCTGGAGGAGGTTTGAGCAGCATTGCCTCCACGCAACCTTGTACCTGTGAAGGCAGGGGTCGCT
Organism: Asterella californica; assembly: GCA_036924285.1. NCBI lineage: Eukaryota > Viridiplantae > Streptophyta > Marchantiopsida > Marchantiales > Aytoniaceae > Asterella > Asterella californica. Next base: position 18,887,405 of record JAYKYS010000006.1, on the reverse strand, counting down.
TGCGGAAGATCATCTTCCTGGATGGTGGAGTGGTGGCGCATGGCTTTTCACATGCCATAAGTAGAAAACCGCGGGTACGAGTTGGAGAAGAAGATCTTACTGATGATATCTGGGAAGTGGTATGTATCTAGAAGTACCACATGTCTCTTCCTGGAAGACAGACAAAGGAGAAATGGATGGAAGGTAGAAGCTTACCGAGAGCCGAGGAAGCATCTTCTGGAGAAGTTGTATCTTCATCTTTTCCTCAAGAGAAAAGCACAAAAGGTGAGATACCTTTGAGATCAGGACGTGGAGTTCCTAGAAGTTATCTGGGAAAGACATGTCGTCGATTGGGGCGCCTTCTTCCACACTTACATCCAGATCGAGCTAATGTACTTGGGCACCCAAGCAGGAGGGCATCTCACCCCGTTCTTCTGTTATTTGTACGTGTCCAAGGGAGATTTGCAGGAAGACTAGTTGACAAAGTATGGGTCAGCAGGATAGCGCGAGGTGAAAGAAGAGACCTCTGAGGAAGAAGACTGAGCAGTAGCCATGTCTTCCCCAATCACTTCAGTGCCTCAGGCACGACTGGGCACTCAGCAGAAGATGATTTTGGTGAGAGAAGACGACTCCAGTGACACAGAAGACGAGTTACCGTTGAGTAAGATGAGGTCTAGGAGTGTGTCTAGGAAGAGCACATCTTTCTCGACCATCCACTCTAGATCTGAATTGGATTCCCAGGAGGAGACACCGAGCAACAAGATCATGCAGAAGACAACTTCTGCGACTACAGGGAGTCTTCCAAAGACTCCAGAAGTCGAGGTATGGGTCGACATTCTGACTGCGATTCAGAACACCACGGTGGTAGAAGAGGCATCCTTGCCTCTGGAAGACAAGGAAGACGTTTCTGATCGATTCGTGGGGATGAACCTATCTTCTGCGAGAAGAAGGCTGGAAGAGTTCAGCGCCTTCTTCAGTTTGGAGATCCAGCCAACCATGGAGTTGGTTGAGAAGCATGCAATGACTCAGGAGAAGTCACTACGACCTGGATTTGGTCTGCGCATCTTGATGCAGCAGGAGGAGGTCCAGATGAAGGTGGACACTTTGGAAGCCAGCCACCGCGCCACGGAGAAGCTCGTAGCGAAGTACAAGGCGGAAGCTTCTGCTTCTACCAAGGAGTTGGTGCAGTTGTGGAAGAGCAACCAGGAGTTGCAGACACGGCTGCAGCAGTGCGAGCAGGAGGTTCTGTGAAACAAGAAGAAGCTCATTGGCCTCGCAGAAGAGAAGACAACTTGGAGAGCACTGCGGGAAGCCGTGGAAGCTCAAGCCGCAGCAGAGAAGAAGTAGCGAGAAGAAGCAGAAACTCGAGCGCAAGAGATCATGACGCAGATGATGGAAGCACTTCGAAAGAAGTTCAACTTCATCGCAAGTAGGAAGCTTCTCACCCTGGTTCGTAAGTGGGATGACGATTCTAAGGAGATGTTAGTGGACTGCAAGGAGAGCATGTTCCGCTACCTGGATCGGCAGATCGAGGGCTTGAAGACTCTTTACAGTCTTCTCTCGATTCTCCAACATGCAGCTACGTCTTCTCAGGCACCAGGACCAGCAGCATGCCCGGATCTTGACAAGGAGGATTTTGACCTCGCTGTCCACTTGGTAGTGATAGCGCTGGAAGCCGAAGAAGCCCCAGAAGACAAGGTGTCTTCTGGAAGACTGGAAGACAGAAAGCAAAAGTGTCTTCTCAAGTGTTTTGAGTGGAGGATGTGACTTCCTCTGACCACTATGAGGTCACCTTAGCTCTTAGTGTCGAACAAGTGCCTCAGAAGAGCCAGGAAGCGCAGATGGACTCCGCTTCCCAGAAGCCTCTTCCGTCTTCCGAAGCCGTCCCAGAAGCCAACATCACGAACATTGAAGAGGAATCCACCTCAACCGCATCCGAGGTACCCGCGAGGCTTCTCACTTTATCAGAAGTCGAAGTAGGAGTTGAGATAAGAGAGGATCTAGTGGAGATCATACTTGACGATTAGGAGTAGACAACAAGATAAGAAGACAGTTGGCTTGTCTAATTTTGGTAGGAACTGGAGTCTATTATTTTAAGAAAACACAACTCCTTTTGTATTTTTAGATGACTGTCCATGTGACGAGATAGGCAACGATAGGAGTAGAAAAGTAGTTCCAAACTAAGAAGGGAACCGAAGCCTTGGGAGATGATGGCCTTCTGACAACGCTCTATTTTGCTTGGTTGTGAGTTAGGATTGGAGCGGATCTCTCCCTTGCGACTCAAGGAGATAGTATAAGGTTGATGCCTATGACACATTAGGACGCATTGCTACACACACACATACGTACTCTGCACGAAGCAAAGTTGGATTACACATAGAGTAGGTCTACACTTTTCGCTCTCAAGATCGAGAGATGTAGACAGCAGTAGCAGAGAGCATAGAACAAGGAACGGCATCCTCGTGTAGTCTTGCTTCTAAGCTGGTGTGTCAAGAGATAGTGATAGGAAGTGGAGAGAGTGAGCTTCCCAAAACCGATGTATCTTTTTCTCGAAGAATTGATTTCAGATTTGATTGCATAAGCTTTGTCTGTGTCTTCTGGGCAGTGGATTCCTCGAATTCACACCCAATTGTGCATGGGAAGCCTTCTTCTTGAGTGGCGGTGATTGTTAGAAGTTGTGCAGAGTCCAAGCTTGTCTCATCCAGTGGAGCACTTCGGATCCACGTACGAACTGACCTATGGGAGATTGGTCCTTGAAGTCAGAGTAGTCGGAGCAACGACAGAAGAAGGAAGAAAGCTTCTTTCCACAGCAGAAGATGACATCCTCGAATAGAAGACTGGGTAACTGTACGTCGATTTGTGCTCTTCTTCCCCAAATTACTATAAGAAGGGATGACTTGTTAGTCAGGATCCGAACTAGAAGCCTATCAAAATCTTAATTTCTCTTTTCCATCTTGTTTCCTCTTGTTTGGATTTTCTCGTCTTCCCCATCTTCCTATCTTCTTCTAGTGAGCTTCCGCAAAGTAAAAGTTAAATCTGTATTCCCCGGCAGCGGCGCCAAAAGTTTTAATGTTTCTATATGTAACAACTCAGAGAAACACAAAGTATCGGAAATAGTAAATAAAGGATCGTTCCCACGAAGATACAGTTAACAATTACACAAAACACAGTACTACAACGTCACAATGATAATTCAAATGGTTTTCTGTTATTCTCACGGAATGGAATAATATCCGGATGAGAGTTTAAGTCTGATAAGAAACCAAACCCAAGCACAACCTGATAAATCGAATACAAACAACAATGAAACAGTTCTTTGATCAGGGACCCTTCCGACAAACATACAAAAGATTGAGAAGACAGATGTGAATGAATGAATAAGGTAAAATACTACTGAAATGTTACTAGTCTTCTTCTGAAAAGACAGAAGAATACTGATTTCACATCAAGGTTCCAAGGAATAAGTCCCTACTCTTCCTAAGGAATGTTCTTCCAACTAAATCCTCATGCTTAAGAATTCCACTTATTTGAAGAAGGCAAACTTAAGATGAAGCCACCATCATCCAAACTCTCCCTACAATTTAACTTATGCTCTTCCACTTCACAGTAACTGATTTGTTCTCAGATCTTCGTTCAAAAGCTCTTCACGAAGATTACAGGTTCAACTTCGGCCGAAGGCTCTTCAAAGTTCCTACACCGAAGTCTCTTCTTTAAAGTCTAAGGGCGAAGATCTTCGTCAATCAGAAAATTACATCTGCGACAGTAAACACCGAATATTCGGAGGAAAATATCTTCGTCCAAAGCATTCACAACATTGCTCCGCGATCTTGGGAAATAGAAATAAATTAATAAAGAACTGAAAACATGGAAAAGGCACAAGGGCTGTGGATCGCGCTGCTTATATACTACTTCGTCCTAACCTAACTGTTTTTCTAACTGCGCTAACTGTCTAACTTCCTAAGAAGGCGGAAGACCTTCGCTACCCTACGATCATCTTCATCTTCACAGTAACTAACTTCCTAAGCCTAACTGTGCTCTGAACTCCTCTAACTGAACTTCCACGTTCGCTCGCATCTCGCCAATCTCCCTATCTACCTTCTGTCTAAGTCGAGAAAGGCGCGCTTTCACACCGTCGGGATTCGTCTCCGCTTGCACTACCTCCGCCTTCAACGCCCGAAGAAGACCAAGCTCGTCCACATCTAGCCCCGAAGTCACGTACGCGGACAACACCGGCATCAACTTCTTCCGAAGGTCTTCGGAGTCAGTCACCTTCGTCTTCAAATCTTCGTTCTCTTTTGTGAGTTCTGCAACTGTAGCCTGGAATTCGCCTCGGCTGCGCTGTAACTCGGCTACTTGGTCAGATAACTCCTTTATGCGGTCGGCGAAGCTCTTCGTCGACACCTTCAACTCTTCATCCTTACTGATCAAAGCAGTTCTCGCTTCTTCGTATTGGCGCCGAAGATCTTCTAGCTCCTTCTCCGACTCCAACCTTATCTTCGTCGCATTCCGGGCCTCTTCGCGAAGATTGTTCTTCTCCTGCTGCCAAGTTCCCCTACTGAAATGTAACTCCGCCAGCATCTCTGGAAATGTCACCTTCCGCTGCACTTCCTTCTCGTAATCCTCCTTGTTGTCTTCAAGAAGTCGGAGGATCGGGACGACTACCTCTTCGCCATAGTTCATCGCCTGCCTGAAGAGATCGACCTTGCTCAATGTTGTTCCGGCCGAAGTGCCTTCACCGCAGACAGCTTCACCTTCAATCTTTGCTCCTGAACTACTCAGGTCCACTGTTTCCTTCTTCGTGCCCTTTACCTTCTTTCGGGCCTTCGGTTTCTCCATGGGCGAAGTTGGAAGAGGCTTCTTCCTCTTGCTACGTCTCTTCTCTTCGTCTTCGACCGTTGCTTGAACAGTCGCTGCCTGCTGCTCCTCTTGAGTATCTTCGGCCATTGCCTTTGGTGAAGCTCCCAGTTGCTGAATGTCTTCGGTTTGTCCCTCTTCGACCTGACGAGCGGGTGATGCAAAATCTCGTTCTTCGTCTTCACCGAAGCCCAACTGTTTAGCTTCATTCTCCTTCAGCCATCCCATACCGAAGTAGAAGATGCTGACAAATCCTCCCAGATACACATAGTCCTGCTTCTTAAACAGGCGTTGGACTTCATCGTGGAATATCTTCGCCCAGTAAGCTCGTCTTCCGGCGAAGAGATGTTCGAAGAAGCATACCTTCCAAGTCGACAGGTAAGTTGTTCTTCGGAGGCTCAAAATCAGCATGATGGCCTCCGCAATCTTTCTCTTCACGGGATCCTTGTACTCGGACAACTTGTAGCCATTCGTCTGGTGCATCGGACTCTCGAAGAGCTCGCCGTAGTTCTGGTCCTCCTTGACCAAGTGCTTCATCGACGCATTGTCGAAGAGCATGTCACCCTTCGTCCCAGCTTCATCCAGCAGAACCTTCTCCCAGTTCTCAACAGTCCAGTTGCCAGGTCGCGCATATAGTTCTTTGCCTCCATGGTCTTCACACATCCGAATCTGGCTAATGAACTTGCCAGACACCTTCGTCCAACCTCCCAGGGTTAGGAAGCTAAGACCTATCTCCTTCAGCTTCGGCCGAAGGCGCACTAACTCCTCTTGGTCTAACTCAAAGGCTCTAATCCGTGGTAACTTCGTCGCGATAGACATCGTGATCAGACGAAGATTGCTAGCTGGCTGAGATGAACTTTGTCTAAAACTGCTTGTCTTCGCTCAAGTTAACCTTCGCCCCAATCTGATTGTCTTCGCCTAATTTGATAATCTTCGCTCAAATCGATCGTGCGCAAGTGAGGATTAGGGTGAGCGCTAAGAGAGAATGTGAGAAATGAGTCAATTCTCCTAGTATATAGGTCGGTCCAAACTCTCACACGTGTCGAAGTCGCCTCTGATTGCTTGTCCTCTGACCTGACAAGGGCATGCGCAATCTCATCTTCGCCCACGCCACTTATCGTTCCTGTCCCTTTCTGGGTAGGTAGTTCGTCTTCGCTCAGACCATTCGTGAAGAGAATGTTCTGACGATATACGTTCTGGTCTTTCTTGGAAAGGTCTTCTCCCGAAGATCTTCGTCGAAGGTTCTCCTCTTCTTCCGAAGACTCTTCTTCAGAAGTCTTTTTTTTACTAAAACTAAGCTATTTCTTCTTCTAACTTCATTATTTCTTCTACAAACTCCTATATTTCAAGCTTCTTCTATCAAAAATTGAAAAAGTGGGCTCTACATACTTCTCCCCCCAGATGTGAGCGACCCCGCGAACACGTCAAGAATAGTATCGCTTGATTCTTCCACCGTTTACTCGAGTAGCGAAAAGATTTCCTTCAAGGTCTTTAAGTTGGACTGAACCGTTACCATAACATTGTTCGACTATGTATGGTCCCATCCATCGTAGCTGTAACTTACCTGAAAACTTAATATGTCTGCTATCATATAGCAAGACCAAGTCTCCATCGTTCACTTCTACTTTTCTTAACCTCTTATCATATACTTCCTTCCGCTTCTCTTGTATGTCCTTAGTTAACTCCAGAGATGCTTCGCGATCTTCTTCCGGTGCCATCAAACTTTGCAACCTGATGAGCTGACTATCTTCTGCAGACAGTCTATCCTCAGACAGAATCCTGTAAGTAGGGGTTTCAAACTCAATAGGCATAATGGGATGCATTCCATATGCCAAGAAGAATGGTGTTTGTCGTGTTGTTATCTTCTCTGTATTTCTGAATGCCCAAAGTGCTGCATCCAACTTGGTGTCCCAATCATAAGCATGATTGACAGTAACTTTGTTCAGAATCTTGCACAGTAATCCATTGCTTTTCTCGGTAAGTCCATTCGCCTTAGGATTATATGGGGTAGTCTTCGGATGCTTGATCTGAAAGTAATCTGTCAGTGCCTCTATGGTATTGTTCAAAAAGTGTGTGCCCCTATCACTCACCAGTTCCAATGGACATCCAAACCTGGTGATGATATTCTTGTGTAGAAACGCTGCCACGGTTATCGCATCATCTTTCTTTGTTGCTTCAGCTTCCACCCACTTGGTTGCATAATCTGTAGCTACCAAGATATATCTTCTGCGTGTCTTCTTCGTCGCTGGCTGAATAGGCCCCACAAAGTCAATTCCCCACTTCTCGAATGGTGCAAGGGGTAAGATAGGATGAAGTGGCCATTGAGTAGTTCGAGTAGGCTTACCCACTCGCTGGCAACTGTCACATCGTTTAATGATCCCATGCACATCTTTGTACATGGTGGGCCACCAGTATCCTGCATCCAAGACCTTCTTCACTGTGTTACGAAGAGCATAGTGTCCTCCTGCTGGTTCCGAATGCATGGCATCTACCACTCTCCCTACTTCTTCCTCTTCCAGACATCTTCGGAGTTCATCATCGGCCCCTCTTTTGAACAGAATGCCGCTCTTCAGCTCGTATGGTCCAACCTTATGTATGAACACCGTACGCTGTTCCACATCCATTCCTTCAGGACATTGCAACGTATACAAATATCTGTATATCTCATGGTACCTACTTGTGGGAGTGACTGTGAGCTGGAAAAGTTCTTCGTCTGGAAAGTCATCTGCTACATTGTCTTGACGCTCTCCCGTCCTCAATCGAGACAAGTAGTCTGCATTCTCGTGGTGTTTCCCTGCTCGAGTTTGAACTGTAAATTTGAATTCCTGCAATAATAACATCCATCTCGCTATTCTTCCTGATAGATCAGATTTTTGCACCAGATGTTTTAAAGCATAATGATCCACATAGAAAACAAACTCGCATCCCAACAAGTAGTGTCGAAATTTCCTGACAGAATACACCATCCCTAGTGCTTCCCGCTCTGTAGTGGAGTAGTTTTTCTCTGCAGCAGATAGCTGTCTACTCGCATAGTAGATCGGATGGTCCCTCCTTTGACTGTCTTTCTGACTCAACACCACTCCAATAGCGAATGCTGAAGTATCCACATATACTTGAAAAGGTAGATTCCAATCTGGTGCCTTCATGACTGGAGCTTCAATCAACTTCGTCTTCAGCGTGTCGAAGGCCTTCTGCCTCCGTTCCTGCCAGATGTACTCAGTGGTCTTCTTCAACAATTCGGTTAGTGGTGCTGCCAAGGTTGCATAGTCTTTGATGAACCTCCGATAGTAACCCACATGTCCTAAAAATCCCCGCAACTCACTAACATTTGTGGGAGGTTCCAAAGCTACTATAACTTGCACTTTGTCTACATCTACTTCAATGCCTCGCTGCGAGACTCTATGTCCTAATAAAAGTCCTTCTGACATGGCGAAGAAACACTTTTCTGGATGCAACGCCAACTGAGCATCTCTACAACGCTGAAAAACTACTGTCAAGGAATTTATGTGTTCTTCCCTTGGACCAAAAACGCAAAAATCATCTATAAAAATTTCTAAGAACTTCCTAAGATACTCCTGAAAAATGTTCGTCATCATTCTTTGGAATGTGGCAGGAGCATTACATAAACCAAAGGGCATCTTATGATAAGCAAAAGTACCCCAATCAGTGGTAAAAGTAGTTTTGTCTTTATCTTCTTCTCTGATGGATACCTGATTGTACCCTGAAAATCCATCGAGAAAACTGTAGCACTCATGACCAGCTACCCTATCCAGAATAGAATCCGTAAAAGGTAAGGGATGGTGGTCCTTCCTAGTTGCTGCATTCAGTTTTCGAAAATCTTGACATACTCTTATTTTACCAGTTTTCTTCTTAGGAACTATCACTATAGGCGATACCCATTCACTGCTAAGGACAGGAAAAATAATGCCAGCACTTAAGTACTTGTCAATTTCGTCCTTGACTAAAAGAGAGTACTTTGGGTTCAGTCTATACTGTCTTTGCCTTACAGGTACAGAGTTTTCCAGTAGATCAATTCGATGTTGACCCCACTTCGCTGGGATACCCTTCATGTCTTCTATCTTCCAGGCGAAGACATCCTGGTAGTAAGTTAACATGTCATGGTACACTTCCAATTCGGGTCCCTGTAACTTCGCTGAGATCTTCAAGATTTTCCCTTCGTCAAGAACCAAGTCCATTGTTGCTGACTTCAGTACCATTCCTTCTGTGTGGCTCACCTCTGAACTTCCTTGTCCCAACTGTGATTGCTATTCTTCCTCATTCTCATCGCATTCTCCTTCATCTTCTATCTCGTAGCATTGCAAGTAATTCACAACTATGTAAGGTCCTGCTTTTTCATTTTCCGAGCTAGTATCCGAAGATGAAGAGTCTTCGTCCGAAGTGTACCCTGAATCTGTTGAAGATGTTTCTCCCTGATGCGACATCTTTTTCCAGGATACAGAGACACTTTTCTCCTTGGGTTTCATCGGATCATTAAAGGACAGTTTCTGTTTATACCAATCAGTAATCACCTTAGCACCATACAGCCAAGGTCGCCCTATGAGCACTCCATAGCCAGATTTTACCAAGGGTCTTAGTACAATATAGGTAAGTTTGAAGATTATCCCTCCAATGGTTGTAGGGATATCTCGCAGTACTCCCAAGGGTCTTCTTCTACTCTGATCCGCCATCCTCAACACTCTCGGTGTTGATTCGAACTTATGGTAACCCAAACCATGCACCGTCTCTTCTGTAATAATGTTCACACTAGAACCAGAATCTATAGGCACATGTTTTATTAGACATCCATCTATCTCGATGTCTACTTCTGGGGATCCTAAATCCTCCAATCCAACTTGAAATAATGAAGGCAGATTCTTCGACTTAGCCTTCGCGGGTTTTCTCAAGGCTGCCAATAACAGTTTCCTGTACAGCCTATTGTCCTCGACCAACTGCTTAATGGTTATATTGGCTTGTTGGTTCAGCAGGTCTTCTACTACGTTGTAATGAGGGCTCACCACTGGGACAACCCTCTTAGTTTGTTCTGCCGCCACCTTGCGTAGTTCGGATGGTCGTTCGACTTCGGGCGAAGAGACTTCGGCCCGCATCTTCCCCAGCCCCTCTTGGCTAGGTTCCACCTCCTTGGCTTGCTTACTCAGTTCCTTACTGAGTAGTACCCTTACTTCTTCGGAGATGTCCGCAGGTAATGTTCCTGAGGTCTTCTTCTTTCTCTGATCTTCTTGACGATCATCTGTCCGTGCCGATGTCGTCTTTTTCTCTACAACTTCGCGCACTTGTTCCTTCAAAGTTTTGTGCGCTTTCTTCTCTTTCTTCTGTTGCTTCCGCTCAGTCTTTTTAAGGTCCTTCGCCTCTTGAGCTGCAGCTTCTGCTAGAGTCTCCCCCTTCCGAAGTAGTTTCTTCCCACTTCGAGTCTCCACTTTGTTCACCAGCATCTCCTCGTCTTCTGGCCAACCATTTCCATCTTCTTTTGACAGAGTACAAGCTTTCAGATCATCGACCAATTCGACCATGTTTACTCCTGCATCTGATCGTTGTTGGTTGAGTGGCGGTTGAAATCTGACTCCGGTCTTCTGGATTGGTTCATTCGTACAGTCCGAAGCTCCATGACCGGGTTTTCCACACTTTCCACATAATGGCATGTATCCCACTTGTTTCTTTGGGTGAGGACAAGAAGGAGCCCAGTGACCTGTAGCGCCACAATTAAAACATGATGTACCAAGAGACGGTGGTCTTTCCTGGTAACCTGCAGGGGCAAACTTTCGTTGGGTAACGTTAGTTGCCATCTGTCTAGGTACAAAACGTTGAATATGTACCGGGGGAATGGGCGTGAATTGTTGAGGCTGAGTGGGTATCATGGCTCCATCTTGAGCTTGTACTCCATAGACCCCGTCTTCACACTCTACAAAGTAATTGGGTTCGTATAATGGCGCCCACTCCACTGCATGGGTGTTATAGGATGATTTACTGTTGAAACATTCCGTATTGGCATGTCCAGGTTTACCACAGTTAGTACACCACAAATTTGGACGTGAAGTAGTTGGCGATTTTCGCCTCTCGGGCGTTCTGACCAGTTGCACTTTGAGGTCTTCGAACTTCTTAAGAAGATCATCAAGAGCAGTGTCCTTAGATGGCTGTGTCCTCCTCACCATCGGAAGTCTGGATTTCGTCATTCTTTTCCGCTTCTTATGCTTTTCCTCTTCGTCCGAAGATGAGGTATCTTCATCTTCTGATGTTGAGCTTTCATCTGAAGACTCTTCTGAGGATTCTTCCGAAGATGAGAATTTTCGGTGTTTCCGTTTTGACTTCTTCTTCTTCTTCTTCTCATCCTTTGCACTCTTCTTCGATTTTCTGAAATCCTTCTTCTTTCTCGACTCTGAAGCTTTTTCACGATCTCTGCTGAGGATGTTGGAGGATTCGTAATTCTCAGCAGAATCAATGGCTCGTTCCAATGTTGACGTATCAAACCGTCTTACCCACGTTTGTTGTTTTGAGGGTAACCCCTTCACAAACCATTCTACTGCCTGTGCCGGAGTGTACGCTGGGTGTGTTCCATTGGCAGGTAATCTATCCAAAATTCCATAGAATCTTTGGACGTAGCTTTTCAAGGACTCTTTCCTCTTACGTTTGACGCTATTTACCTTATGTAACACATGCCTGTTATAATTCAGTTCTCGGAATCTCTTTAGGAATTCGTTCTTCATTAGATCCCAAGTAGATAAGATCGCGGGAGTTAGATTGGCATGACTGTACCATTTTCCGGCTGCATGTTTCAACAAGCTGGGAAAAATCCTCGTACGATCCGGATCATTATCTTCTTTATTTGCGTGAGATACCGCTTCAAATTGCTTGACAAATGAGTCGGCACTCTCTCCATCTCCATCACTGTCCGAATCGTCACCGCCGAATTTTGGATAATTTTGGCGAGTGAAAGGTGGTGCCCCTGACGGAAGTGGTACTCCTGTCATTGTATGCGGTAGTGTGGAAGGTGGGACTGTTGTCTGATGTACTTGTCCTTGTCTTGTTGGTACCGTTAAGTTTGAAATCCTCACTGATCCTGCGTTCGACAAATTGCTTAATGGTCGAAGTGTCAGCTTGGCAAGAGCATTCACCACAGTTGTTCCCACTTGGATGTTTGTGGAGTTCACTTCGGGCAAAGTAACTTCGGCCGAAGGCTCTTCAACTGAGTGAACATTTCCTCGTCTTACTTCATGTTCTCTTTTGGGTGAAGACGAGGTAGAGGCCTCTTGACTTCGTATCTTAAAGAGTGATACTCCTGGAGTACCCTGTGGTCTAAGGTTTGGGATTTGAAGAGCAGGTGATCCCAATGGTAATAATTCTCGAATTAATTCTTGTCCTCTTTGTTTCTTCAAGAGGTCTACAAAGCTTGTGATTTCCGGCCCATGTCTGACGATCAGCTCCAAGGCCGCTTCCGCGTCAGGATTTGGATCTTCCGCAAGAGTTGTCAAAATATTGGATTCTGTCTGTGCTGATCCTGAAGATGAAGACGAAGATGAAGATTGAAACAACTCCACTCTTCGAAGTGAAGGTGATCCTTCTCTATCTGACTCCTCTTCTTCTGCTTGAGTACCTTCTTCTTTTCTTGTTGATTCAAACAGAGATTCATGCAAATTTGTGGTCCTTGAAGGAAATGGTAACCATGATATGTCTTTAGGTGAACTTTCTCCACTTCGTACGCTCGAGTATGGGGATTCGATATCCCCCTTCTTCTTCCAGTATGTGCGCTCGTCTTTCTCGTAACCGTTCGTGGTGAAATAGGTACTGAACTTCTTTCAAGCGGAGATGAAGTTCCTTCGGAGAGATTTTTCACTTCTTGCCACTTCTGAGCTGCTTGACGTCTTCGCTCCCTCGTTGCCTCCTTCTGGCGTTGGACTTCTTCCAACAATTGTTCTCGGACCAATCTTCTTTTCAGCGCTCGCCTGGTCCTTCCCGTCTTCTGATCTTCGTCAGAAGGCGCTCGTGCTCCCCCCGACATACATGTCGACGGTTACAACTTACTGAATTCAAAGTAAAAGTTAAATCTGTATTCCCCGGCAGCGGCGCCAAAAGTTTTAATGTTTCTATATGTAACAACTCAGAGAAACACAAAGTATCGGAAATAGTAAATAAAGGATCGTTCCCACGAAGATACAGTTAACAATTACACAAAACACAGTACTACAACGTCACAATGATAATTCAAATGGTTTTCTGTTATTCTCACGGAATGGAATAATATCCGGATGAGAGTTTAAGTCTGATAAGAAACCAAACCCAAGCACAACCTGATAAATCGAATACAAACAACAATGAAACAGTTCTTTGATCAGGGACCCTTCCGACAAACATACAAAAGATTGAGAAGACAGATGTGAATGAATGAATAAGGTAAAATACTACTGAAATGTTACTAGTCTTCTTCTGAAAAGACAGAAGAATACTGATTTCACATCAAGGTTCCAAGGAATAAGTCCCTACTCTTCCTAAGGAATGTTCTTCCAACTAAATCCTCATGCTTAAGAATTCCACTTATTTGAAGAAGGCAAACTTAAGATGAAGCCACCATCATCCAAACTCTCCCTACAATTTAACTTATGCTCTTCCACTTCACAGTAACTGATTTGTTCTCAGATCTTCGTTCAAAAGCTCTTCACGAAGATTACAGGTTCAACTTCGGCCGAAGGCTCTTCAAAGTTCCTACACCGAAGTCTCTTCTTTAAAGTCTAAGGGCGAAGATCTTCGTCAATCAGAAAATTACACCTGCGACAGTAAACACCGAATACTCGGAGGAAAATATCTTCGTCCAAAGCATTCACAACATTGCTCCGCGATCTTGGGAAATAGAAATAAATTAATAAAGAACTGAAAACATGGAAAAGGCACAAGGGCTGTGGATCACGCTGCTTATATACTACTTCGTCCTAACCTAACTGTTTTTCTAACTGCGCTAACTGTCTAACTTCCTAAGAAGGCGGAAGACCTTCGCTACCCTACGATCATCTTCATCTTCACAGTAACTAACTTCCTAAGCCTAACTGTGCTCTGAACTCCTCTAACTGAACTTCCACGTTCGCTCGCATCTCGCCAATCTCCCTATCTACCTTCTGTCTAAGTCGAGAAAGGCGCGCTTTCACACCGTCGGGATTCGTCTCCGCTTGCACTACCTCCGCCTTCAACGCCCGAAGAAGACCAAGCTCGTCCACATCTAGCCCCGAAGTCACGTACGCGGACAACACCGGCATCAACTTCTTCCGAAGGTCTTCGGAGTCAGTCACCTTCGTCTTCAAATCTTCGTTCTCTTTTGTGAGTTCTGCAACTGTAGCCTGGAATTCGCCTCGGCTGCGCTGTAACTCGGCTACTTGGTCAGATAACTCCTTTATGCGGTCGGCGAAGCTCTTCGTCGACACCTTCAACTCTTCATCCTTACTGATCAAAGCAGTCCTCGCTTCTTCGTATTGGCGCCGAAGATCTTCTAGCTCCTTCTCCGACTCCAACCTTATCTTCGTCGCATTCCGGGCCTCTTCGCGAAGATTGTTCTTCTCCTGCTGCCAAGTTCCCCTACTGAAATGTAACTCCGCCAGCATCTCTGGAAATGTCACCTTCCGCTGCACTTCCTTCTCGTAATCCTCCTTGTTGTCTTCAAGAAGTCGGAGGATCGGGACGACTACCTCTTCGCCATAGTTCATCGCCTGCCTAAAGAGATCGACCTTGCTCAATGTTGTTCCGGCCGAAGTGCCTTCACCGCAGACAGCTTCACCTTCAATCTTTGCTCCTGAACTACTCAGGTCCACTGTTTCCTTCTTCGTGCCCTTTACCTTCTTTCGGGCCTTCGGTTTCTCCATGGGCGAAGTTGGAAGAGGCTTCTTCCTCTTGCTACGTCTCTTCTCTTCGTCTTCGACCGTTGCTTGAACAGTCGCTGCCTGCTGCTCCTCTTGAGTATCTTCGGCCATTGCCTTTGGTGAAGCTCCCAGTTGCTGAATGTCTTCGGTTTGTCCCTCTTCGACCTGACGAGCGGGTGATGCAAAATCTTGTTCTTCGTCTTCACCGAAGCCCAACTGTTTAGCTTCATTCTCCTTCAGCCATCCCATACCGAAGTAGAAGATGCTGACAAATCCTCCCAGATACACATAGTCCTGCTTCTTAAACAGGCGTTGGACTTCATCGTGGAATATCTTCGCCCAGTAAGCTCGTCTTCCGGCGAAGAGATGTTCGAAGAAGCATACCTTCCAAGTCGACAGGTAAGTTGTTCTTCGGGGGCTCAAAATCAGCATGATGGCCTCCGCAATCTTTCTCTTCACGGGATCCTTGTACTCGGACAACTTGTAGCCATTCGTCTGGTGCATCGGACTCTCGAAGAGCTCGCCGTAGTTCTGGTCCTCCTTGACCAAGTGCTTCATCGACGCATTGTCGAAGAGCATGTCACCCTTCGTCCCAGCTTCATCCAGCAGAACCTTCTCCCAGTTCTCAACAGTCCAGTTGCCAGGTCGCGCATATAGTTCTTTGCCTCCATGGTCTTCACACATCCGAATCTGGCTAATGAACTTGCCAGACACCTTCGTCCAACCTCCCAGGGTTAGGAAGCTAAGACCTATCTCCTTCAGCTTCGGCCGAAGGCGCACTAACTCCTCTTGGTCTAACTCAAAGGCTCTAATCCGTGGTAACTTCGTCGCGATAGACATCGTGATCAGACGAAGATTGCTAGCTGGCTGAGATGAACTTTGTCTAAAACTGCTTGTCTTCGCTCAAGTTAACCTTCGCCCCAATCTGATTGTCTTCGCCTAATTTGATAATCTTCGCTCAAATCGATCGTGCGCAAGTGAGGATTAGGGTGAGCGCTAAGAGAGAATGTGAGAAATGAGTCAATTCTCCTAGTATATAGGTCGGTCCAAACTCTCACACGTGTCGAAGTCGCCTCTGATTGCTTGTCCTCTGACCTGACAAGGGCATGCGCAATCTCATCTTCGCCCACGCCACTTATCGTTCCTGTCCCTTTCTGGGTAGGTAGTTCGTCTTCGCTCAGACCATTCGTGAAGAGAATGTTCTGACGATATACGTTCTGGTCTTTCTTGGAAAGGTCTTCTCCCGAAGATCTTCGTCGAAGGTTCTCCTCTTCTTCCGAAGACTCTTCTTCAGAAGTCTTTTTTTTACTAAAACTAAGCTATTTCTTCTTCTAACTTCATTATTTCTTCTACAAACTCCTATATTTCAAGCTTCTTCTATCAAAAATTGAAAAAGTGGGCTCTACAACTTAGAGTGGCGATATTAGTGTAAATCTCTTTGGGGAACGAAATCTTTTATGCTAAAATGAGATAAAGAAGAAATCCTGAGACACTACACTTCTCCATCTCAATCGTAAGCTCTAGATAGCAAATCTGCATTTGCATGCTCCTTTCTTGATCGATCACATATCTCATAGTCGTACTCTGACAATAAGAGCTTCTATCTTGCTAATCGTCTTTCGACCATAAGTTTATTGAAGATGTACTTCAATGCCTTATGATTTGTAATGATAGTGAACTTGCCTCCTATGAGATAATGTCGAAACTTTCTCAGAGCATAGATCATCCTTCTCTCTCTGTCACATAATAATTTCTCTTTCCCTTGATCATTTGTTGACTAGCATATGCAATAGGATGATCTCTACCTTCAACATCATACTCACTTAAAGTACATCCTATTGCTATATTTGAAGTATCTTTATATAGAATAAATTATTTATTCCAATCGGGCTTAACAAGATTGGAGCTGAAGTAAGAGCTTTCTTCAGTTCCTCAAATGCGACTAGAGCTTCTTCATCTTCTAAAATCAACACGTAATCTACTCTCTTCTTCAGATATATGGTCGAAGCATATGCTTTATGTGAGAACGAGAGTATAAATTTTTGATAATACCCCACCATACCTAAAAACTGACGTAGCTTAGTGAGAGTACTAGGAAAAGAGAGCTCTAAGATATTCTTCACCTTCTCTGGATCTACTGCAATGTCGTCTTTTGATTTGATATGACCCAAGAGTAACCCTTCCTCACACCCAAAAATACATTTCTCCGGATTGAGAGATGCATTTGCTACATCTAAAGATTTTAAGATCTTCACAAGGTGCTCAAAATGCTTCTCCTTAGTCTCGTAAACACCAAAATCATCTATAAAATCTCTCACAAAATTACCTAAGAAAGGTTCGAACACTTTGTTCATAAACCTTTGAAACGTCGCAAGAGCATTACACATACCAAATGGCATGACTAGAAATGCAAACGTACCCCAGGGAGTAGTGAAAGTGATCAGGTGTTGATGTTCCGGTGCAATTTTGATCTGGTTATATCTGCTATAACCATCTCCAAAGCTGTATCATTCGTTTTCCGCCACTTCTTCTAAGATCTCGTCGATGAAAGATAGAGGATAATAATCTCTCTTTGTGGTAACATTGAGCTTTTTGTAATCAATACACAACCTCAATTTACCACTTTTCTTCTTTACGGTGTCGTGTCGTGGACCGGCTCCTATCTGAAATTCAGACTTTGATGCTTGTCGCTCCAAAGACACTCATGAGAAAGACAAGCTAGGCCTTAGCTTACGGGCTTTTGGCATCATTTCGGATCTCCATTTTCATCGCATAGATGGGTAGAGCTCCTTGTCAGCTTTCCATAGACACTTCATCTACTTCGTTTGGACGCCTAGTGGAGAAGTTACAAGACTCGAAAGATGGAAAAAACAAACTAGTCCCCAGCTTACGGATTTTTGGTACAACTTCGGATCTTCGCTTTTATCGCATCAATGGATAGAGCTCCTTGTCAGCTTTCCATAAGCACTTCATCTACTTTGTTTGGATGCCTAGTGGAAAAGTTAAAAGACTCAAAAGATGGAGAAAACAAGCTAAGCCCCAGCTTATGAGCTTTTGGCGCAACTTCGGATCTTCACTTTCATCACATAGATGGGTAGAGCTCGTTGTCAGCTTTCCATGGGCATCTTGTTTACGTCGTTTGGACATCTAGTGAAGAAGTTATGCGACTCGAAAGAAGACAAAATCAAGCTAGGCCTTAGTTTACTTGCTGACTGGGTATTTGAGGCTTCAGGCGTTATATCAAAGACGCAAGGGGCCAGCTTCCTCATTAATGAGAGAACTTCGTACGTACAGAGATTGTGACAAAGGGACTGCTTAAGGGGTTTGCTTGTTCTTGCGACCTGTCGATGGACGTTTTGGAGAATTGGGAAGTCCAATACACGCGCGCAAGGTGTCATCGGGTTCAGATCTGTGCAGGCTACGCACAAGTTAAGACGGTTTGAGAAGAGACGGATCGGAGGTTGTGTTCTGAGAGAAATTGAGACGCATGAAGCAGATTTGGAGTTTCCAGTTACATGTGAATGAGAGTTGAACCGTTCGGACCGTTCCGGAGTCCAAACTTGCTGTCCTTGAATCCAACGGGATCAGAACAACGAGTTCTTTAGGAAATTGAAGACGATACGAAGTTTCACCGGACGGTTTGGGAGTTTTGAGTGAAATTGGCTCGCATGGAAGCGCTTACATCAGATTTTTGTTCACCTGCGACTTGAGATTGGGTTGTTCTTCGCGATCGGTGAGCCAAGCTCTTCGTTCTTGATGCCTACGCGATCAAGGAGTCTTCATGTACGCATAGGAGAAGACTGTACGTGAATTGGATTGTTGGTTTGGGTGTGGTGAGCAAGTTTGAGCCGCAAGGAGCTGATTTATGTCAGTTTTTTGCAACCTGCAACCAAATTTCTTGCGTGGTTTTGCAAGAGGAACTCCAAACGACTTGTTTGGAGTCTTGTTGGGTTCAGGGTAGCTAGATCTATCTGCCAAGGAAGACGGATATCAGTTTAGACAATCCGTTTGTGCGGTGTGTGCGGTTTTTAGCCGAAGGGAGGAATTTTTGAAGGTTCGGTCACCTGCGACCGAAAATCGACGATATCTCGGCTGTTGGGAGTCGGATCTGAAGGTTTTTTGGTTTAACGGAGTCACGCGATCCAAACCCAAGTCCAAACCACATCCATGTATCAGCTCTTAGCTAAAGCTAGCTACCACAAGCTGTATACAGCCAACCAGAACTCTAACGAACTCAAAAGAGCAAAACCCGTAGCGAAGAAACCGAAAAAGGCCTATCTGTGGACTTCCTCCTTTCGCTGAACGGACTTCAGATGACGATAGGATTGAGACGTTTGAGTTAGCAACAACTCCAAAGATTAGGGATCATGTTAAAATGCTAACGAAGCATTTTAACAAGGATTGGGAGACGTTTGCTCGTGCTTTGATGGATGAATACTTCTTGGAGGACTCTGATCGAGTCACCAAGAAGTCATTCTTGGAGTGGGTTGAGCAACCAAGGAAGGGTCTACAAGCTACTGAGTTGCTCAAGGAGTTTGAGAAGCAGTTTTCACGGCTGACTAGGATGGAGAAGTTGACTCTGTAGTCCAACAAGACAGAGCTATTTCTTCGAGCTGCAGATGAGAAGTTGCAGAAGAAGCTAGAGGTACTTCTGGAAGATCGGGAGGAGGACAATGGATTGACCAGTAGCTGGAAGAAGGTTGAGGAAGCTGTTGGTCTGCTTACCAAGAGGGAGCGAAGACGAGAGAAGGTTCCTGTTAGGAGACTAGCGCCAACACCTACAGCTGTAACACCTGTTCCTGTAGTCCGACCAGTGGTTCCTGTTGCTAGACAGATAGTACCAGTTGCTCCAGCTGTTCCAGTTGTTCAGGCATCTATGGTACCTCCGAAGAAGGATGATTCAAACCTTGAGGAGATTTTGCGTGGAATGCGAGATCTGCAGATCAAGCTTACAAGATTGGAAGAGAAGAGATCTACAAGCGGAGCAAGACCGGTTGAGAAGCAAGGCTGGATCCAGCGGTGTATCTGGTGCGATGGTACTGATCATCCACGCAGAGATTGCAAGGAGTTCACTGATATTCTGCAGCAAGGAGTGATCTTCTGGAAGGATGGGAAGGTAGCGCTGAGGGATACTGGTGCACCTTCAGACCAACTTTGGTAGAGGAGGGATGAAGAAGTTGGTTGAGGACCACCTATCAGCGCAAGCAGTTGCAATGGTGGAAGCTGTAACTTATGGCACAAGGGTTGAGGATCAAGCTGAGAGAGGTTTTAACGGACAAGTTGAACCAAGTGGATTGTGGTCATCTGTCATCTCCATGAAACAGAAAGGGAAGATGGCACGTGAGACGTTGCTGAGAACAGCAGCTATGATCCGAAAGGATACTGGATGGGAGGATCCGATAGAAGCTCTATCGGTGCATGCTTACATCACCAAGAACCAACACGAAGCGTTGTTGGAAGAGAAGAGAATGCGAGATTTAGAGGATTCAGGGGAAGAGACTTCTTCAAAGAGACAGACTCGAGGGGAGAAGGTTCGTCAAGAGCCTCAAGATGCAGGAGCTCAAGATCTACCGATGGATGATGCTCCTTCTTCATCGAAAGTGAGAGCAAAGGAGTTTCAGAAGGAGAAGGGTAAGCCGGCTGCATACAAACTACAGTCGGACATCGAGGCTTCAACAGACTTGAAGGGAGTCTTGGAAGATCGCATTCTGAATGCGAAGGTGGAGTTTATTCTGAGAGAAGTGTTGGGCATTGCTAAGCGTGAGTTTCATGATGTCATCATCGATGTCATCAAATGGAAGCGACAGATTACGGGTGAGATTGATTTATCGCATGCCTTGGATACTAGGATGTCTGTGGATGAGGAGAGAGAGCTTGCAAAGTGCAGTGTTATTCTTCAGAGGAAGAAAGAGATCGAAGACGCAGGGTGCATTTTGAGGATGAAGAGGAGGATAGGAAGCAGAGTTCAAGTCATTACAGCCACAGTCACTGGGCTCTACAATGGAGACGTTGGTGAGAATCGGAGACTTGGATGAGCCGGTGGTTGCTCCGATCGATCATGGATCAGAAATCAACATCATGTCGAAGGAGCTGTACAAGAGGAAGAAGTGACCGATCGACACAGAGCATGGGTGGGTCATAAGAGCAGCCAACAACACAAGAGGAGACTTGTATGGAGCTTGTCCAGACATCAGAGTGCGCGTAGGTGATGTTGCTATCGAGCAAAACTTCTTTGTTCAGGAAGCAACATCATACCCGCTCATTCTTGGTCAACCTTTCATCATAGCAACTCGGATGGAGACAAAGATATTGGACGACGGATCTACTTATGCTAGGATCCAAAGTCAAGATGAGACGAGAGCGGTACAATTCTTGACTGTACCGTCCAACCACGAACGCAATCGAGATCGTCTGAGGGAGAAACCACTTCCAAGGGTGAGTGAAGAGTTCAAGGATTTTCGTTGAGTACCACTATAGAGCGAGATAGTGGTGGTGCGCAGGAGAAGGTACTCTCGCTTGATGGAGATAGTGCCTTTTGTACAAGGTTTGTTGGGTTTTCAGAGTGTGGGATTGCTATCTACAAGAAGGTAGAAGAGCTGAGAAGAAAAGAACAAAAACATTTGCGTGATGTTGAGTTGATGTTGAAAGAGCTGGATGAGCTAGAAAGAGATGAATGGATTTCTGGTGTTTATGAAGAGGATGGGTTGGAGGATCCTTTGCAAGAGATCATGTCTATTGGATGGGAGGATATGGATAAGGTTGTGCAGATTCATTCAAGGGAGATCTATTCGGTGATCGAATCATTCTGTGCACCGGAGGTTCGAGTTGAGACAAGGTGCAAGACAATGGATAGGAAGATAGAGCCAGTTGCTGGTCCTTTGCCGGAAGACACTAACCAACAGATGGATCGAGCTTCAAGAGAGAAGAGTTTGAGAGATCTTGCAATGATAGGACACAAGTTCACGGAGAAGACCCTTGAAGAGCTGAAGATTGGATCTGATGGGTCTCTTCTACCTGAAGAGAGGATGTGCTTTAAGGAGATGCTTTCACGACATGGGAAAGCATTTGCCTTTGAGCCACATGAGATTGGGTGTGTAGACTCGTACGTTGTTATCCTGATGGTTATCTTCACGGTACCGCATGTGTCATGGAACCTGAGACCAATTCCAGTACCGCGGGCTCACTTGCCCAAACTAGTGGAGTTGCTGAAGGAGAAGATGCAGAGAAGATCTTGGAGCCGTCGTTTGCACCGTATTCGAGCAGATGGTTTACAATGCCTAAGAAGAATGGGTCGTTGCGGTTCATCCAAGACATGCAACCGGTGAACGCAGTAACAATCAGAAATGCTGGGTTGGACCGATTGTGGATGAGTTTGCTGAAGCGTTTGCAGGAAGAGCAATTTACTCAATAGGAGATCTTTACTCAGGGTATGATCAGTTTCAACTAGCGGAGGAGAGCAGAAGCTTCAGACAATGAGGACACCTTTGGGATTGGTTAGGATGTGTACCTTACCACAAGGAGCTACCAACTCGGTTGCACACATGATGAACGGGATGAATCGAGTTCTAAGAGACTTCATCCCTGAAAAGACGATGCCGTTCTTGGATGACATCCCCATCAAAGGATGCGTGGAAGATGAGAAGGATGAAGCGTTAGATCAGAAAAGGTGTCGACGATACGTCACTGATCACATCGCAGACTGTGAGAAGATCTTATCTCGACTTGAGGAAGTTCATCTTACGTTGTCAAGTGCGAAGTCTACATTTGGGGTTAGAGAGGTTTTGATCGTTGGTCATTTGTGTGGATCGTTTGGTCGGAAGCCAAATCCGAACAAGGTGGATGCGATTGGAAGGATGAAGGAGGTTTGCAACTCGCTGACAAAAGTAAGAAGATTTTTGGATGCTTGTGTATTCTACCACATTTAGATTCCTCATTATGCGCATGTGGCGGATCCGTTGTATGGATTGTTGCGTAAGGGTCATAAGTTCAGATGAGAGGAAGAGCATACTGATGCGGTAAGGAAGCTGAAGTCTTTACTATCATCTCCTCCAGTTCTGGGAAGGATTGATTACAAGGGTGCTAAGCCGGTGGTTCTTACTGTGGATACAAGTCCAGTTGCAATTGGATGAACAGTCGGTCAGGACTATGAGGATAGAGACAGGTTTGCGATTAGGTTCGGAGCGAAGGTGTTAAGTGCTCGACAACGTGCTTACCCGCAAGTGAAGAGAGAACTGTGAGGTATTGTTTCAGCTATGAAAACTGAGAAAGAGTATTTGATTGGAGCAGTAGTGGTGGTTGAATCTGATTGCTTGCCGTTGTTAAGGATGATCATGAATTGTTCAACTCCTGATATTGCGATGTTGATCGCATATATCAAGTCGTTGAACCCCGGAGTTTAGACATATCGCAGGGAAGGATAATCTGATGGCGGATATGTTATCTCGGGCTCGATATGATGGGGAGGATGAGATGGTAGAAGACATTGACGACGTGGGTACAGAGTTCTATTTGATTGCACAGACGGGAAGAGAAGATGAGTTATTTGTTGAAGGGTTGTATGATGATGATTTGCTTGATATCGGGAGGTACCTTAGTACGATGGTTAAGCAGACAGGTTGGACGGATAATGAAAGTGAAGATCCAAAGTTGTGCAAAAAAGCTCATTTTTTATCTTATGAGTGTCTTTGGAACGATAATGATAAGTATCGAAAATAGATTTTCAGACAGGAGCTGGTCCACGACACGACACCGTGTTGACATTGTGGAGATGGTAATTTCTCTGTTGAGATTGTTGTGGTACACATGTGTATGTGTATGACATCGTCCATGTGTTATTTGTATGTGTGATGTATCTCTAACAGCGATGTATGTTGTATAGTAATGTGTATGCGCACGACAAAAGCCGCATAACTCTGATGTGTTGTAATCAGCAAGTGCTCCGAGTAGACTTGCTCAGTTGCTACATAGCCTTGCTGGTTGTAGTCATGCTGGTTGTTGTCGTACTGCTGTTGATTGTTCTGTTGCTTATATCATTGTCAATGTGGTCTTGCTTCTTGTAGTGGTTGTAAGAACCAGGTGCACTTCTCCAATTGTTGGAAGAACCAGGTTGTTGTTGATTCTGCTGGTTCTACTTTTTTATTCTGTTGCTATTGAGACTGTTGTTGTTGCTGTCAACGACCTCGTCCACGTCTTACACCTTTTTCACAAATCCTACCTTGAGATCCTCCAGAGCCTACAAAATACACAAATTCTTGCTAACTCGTCGAAGTAGAACTCCCCATCAGATGCAGCTCCTCTCTTAACATCATAAGGATTACTCATCAAACACATAAGAGGTTCTCTAGTCAAAATTGAGATAATAAATTATTTGTATTCTGCCCATAGTCCATAATGTGGTCCCAGTCAAGACAATCAGATCAATTTCAACTTTGACTAAAGACAACTGATCTACAAGTTGTTCACATAGTCGTTGATGCACATCGATATATTCTTCATAATGTTGAACTGCTACAACAATTGTAGCTTTCGCGCCTCTATTCATTCAGATAGACATGCGAGTATATCCTAAGCTTTCTTGGATGTATCAAAGGTTAAATATGACCAATCATCGATGCTAAAACTATCAACACGATGTAGTGAATCGTCTGATACGATCGCTTCTTCCACTCCTTGAACTTCACATAAAAAACAAGTACATCAAGCACTTCTCCTCTCCAATGATAAGATCTCACAGATCTTATTCCTATAAGAAAATCATAATCCGGAACTTTCACACTTGGTAGTTATTATTGTCGAGTTTCTTTCTAATGATCCAAGACACTAACTCCGTCATAGTTGCAATCAAGAAATTGTAATGTTCTGTACGCAAGAAACCCCACAAAACCTCCATGAAACTTGTCCGTCCACATCTCACGATTAGAGTTGGTCAAAAGTCACAAAAATTTTACTCCGAGCACTCCTCCTGCAGCGAGAATGAAGAAAAAAACTGTCCGTGAACTGTAAGTGTAAAAACAAAACCAACGTCAAAAGAACAAACCAAAAAAGATAAAACCTAGAGCAAATGAGATCAGAAATGGACGTGTAATACTTCAAAACTCCACTGTTTTTTCGAAGTATCAAGGTTTATCCTAATCGGATCAGTATTTGTTTTGGAGTCAAGTCCTAAAACCTTCAATTCAGTCATAAAAGATTCGTTTGAAAATCTATCGTTGGACAACTCCAAATCGGTTGAAACTTGACCGAATATATAATTCACACCTTTTGGACAAGACAACCTCTAGAGGACTGGTCGACAAATGTTAACGAGAAAAGAATTATCTAGGCCTCAAAAGTTATGTTCAAAGTTTTTAGTTGTGAAAGAAACAGTTTCGTCTCATCCGAACACATCAGCAGGGTAGTGCTCTACATCATGCACAACTCCAACTATTCTCTCCTATACATCTTCATACATAAACTCCATCTTGCTCATCAGCAGTGGACACACGCTCTCTATTGATCTGATACTATGTAGAAAGATCGATACTTCAAGGAATGGAAGAATAATCTACCAGCAATCAAGAATTGATATCAAGAAAAATCTCTTGATATCAGCAAGAATCAGAACTTAGATACTGAAATCGATAATTTAAGAGAGATAGATATAGAACTTTAATAACTATATTTGAGATTGTTATCGAGGTCTATAACTATACCTGAGATAGTTATCGAGGTCGATGTTTATTTCTTGATATCATGAGATTTTCTTGATATTAGTTGTTGATTACTGATAGCGTTCTTATTCTCCTTCAAGGAAGACACTCTAAAGGAGAGAGAGCAAGTAGACAAAGAAATAAAATAAGAATGAGATGAGAGAGGCTTCGTTTCTTCATATATATATAGTAAGATAAGTACAAAAAAATTTCTAATGGTGGATTAGCTCTCTAACTAGTTGTATGTAACAACCCTAACTACTTCGGCTGATATCGGTCGTCAATCTATTAGAGCTTGGGACTATATCAACCAAATATTATAATCCGTTAACTACCCAATCATTTATAGTATATTGCAATATATAAAAGAATGATGAATGATATTACTTGTCCCTTGGGATCTTCGAGAACCATGAGACTGTTCATGTGAGTTCATCACAGCAGGACTCGGACCAGAAGCTTCATTAACAGTTTGCAACAGCATTGTAACACACAAGAAAACCAAAAGATGCTCGAAAGTAGTAATTTAAGGATCGAACCCACAGAGATGCAAGTAAAGATCATCCAAAAGTAGTAAACATGTGTAAAAGATGATTCTTTATAGTTTTCTTTTATTCTCACGGGCAGAAATCAGTCCCGGTAGAGATCAAACTCAGGTCTATCCAACAAGACAGAGTTGATAATCCTGACAAATAAACAAAACAGATAGTGAACAGGTCAGGGACCTCAAGAAACAGATGAACAACAGAGAAACAGAGCCACGGACGGAAATGTCACACGAGGAAGTACTGCTGAAGTGCTACTAGGTAGCCTCTAACACCATAAACGCTAAGTATCTTCACACTAAGTTACTTTCACTACTACTGCCCTCGGAAAACTCAGGCGAAGAAGACTCTTCTTCCGCCGAAGTACCAGATTGAACTTCTTCCTAAGTGTTCCACCAAAGAACAACTTCCTCCGAGGTCAACTTCACCCAAAAACGTCTTCGTAGCAAACTAACCCCACAGATGCTGGTCTATTCTCAGTCCTCGCCGCAAACGTTCTACTCTGATTTCAAATGTCGACAGCAAATCCTTCGGCACCCAAACTAATTCCTACCACAGTAAACTACGATACTTCGTAGGTAAATCCCCGAAGAAGACAAAACACTCAATGGCTCCGCAAACTCAAAAAATAGAAAACTCAAAAAAGATAAAACACATAGAGGTACTGAGCACGAACAACACAGCGCTTATATACAGATTTTCCCGAAGATGACGGATCTTCTTCCTAAGAGGTCGGGAGCACTTCTGGACCGTCGGATGAAGGTCCTGTGCCTGAAACGACACCAGGAACAACACCGCTTCCTATAACTAACTCTCTACCTATCTCACAAACTGAGAACTCTACGGTTGCTCTAACCTCCCTAAGCTCCCTAACTATCCGTTGGCCTAGCCTAGCTACTCGGTTCTTCACCGAAGTACCCTCTGCATCTGCAGCTACAAACTCCTCTCTAATCTGGCGAAGAAATCCCAGCTCCTCGGTATCCAATTCGACGGCAAATTGGTTGACGTTGAACGTTGAACGTTCTTCAACGTTGGTTCGACCCTACATCGAAGTTGAGCGCTCAGCTCCTCGGCCTTGATGACGCGCTGCTTCAGATCCTCGATCTCCTTCGTCATCTGTGTGACGATGTCCTGGTTCCTGTTTCTCTGCGCTCGCATCTCCTCCAACTCCTTCTTCGTTAGAGAAAGAACCTTCTTATGTTCTTTCTCTCGATCTAACTTTTCCGAAGTCACATTCTTAAGTTCTTCGGTCTTCGCTTGAGTTTCCTTCTGCGCCATGAGGAGTGCTGCTCGTAAGTTCTCCTTCTCCTCCTGCCAGTTACCTCAGCCGAAATGCATCGTCTGTACTAACTCCGCTAGATTCAGCTTCTGACCGATAACCTCCTCGTATGTTCCGCGGTTCTCTTCTAAGCTGTGCAGAAGTGGCACGACTACCTCCTGAATGTACTTCGTCGAAGAAGTGAGTTGCTCTATCTCTCCTATCGTCGATAGAGAAAGAGTAGTCTTCGGTGTAGTGTCAGCGTCCTTCTCCGTCCGAGGAGTGTCTCCTTCATCGGCTTCCTCAGTCGCCTCTTCGTCAACTGCTTCATCGTCGGCGCAGACTGCCTTCGTCATCTTCATCTTCTTTCTCGACTTCTGTGCAGACCTCGGTGTCTCTTCCAGAGGTTTCTTCCTTCCACTTCTGCGCACCGGAGGAGATACCTCGACTACATCGTCATCCTCGGCTGGATTCACCTCTTCGGTCGCCTTCTCTGGAACTGCTGCTGAAGTCGACGCGTCTTGCCTCTGCGTTGTGTCCACCGCTACTTCGGTCGCTGCTTCTTCGGTCTCGATTTCGTCGAAGAACTTCTCGAGTTGTACGTCTCGGGCTGGAGTCTGTACCACCTGGAATTCATCTTCTTCGGCTGCTGCGGTGAAGCCCAACTTCTTCTGCTGTTCGATCGACAGCAGTCCCATCCTCATATAGAACACCGAGACAAATGGTCCTATGTACACCATGTCCTCCTCGTTCCAAAGCTTCTGCACATGACGATGAAAGATCCTCGCCCAGTGCGTTCTTCTCCCGACGAAGAGCTGCTCAATGAAATTGATCTGCCAATTCGACATGTACGTTGTTCTTCGTGGCCGGAAGATCGCCATGATCGCATCAGCAACCTCCCTCTTCTTCGGATGAACATAATCGCTCGTCCTGTAACCGTTCCTCTCCTGCGATAATTCCTTGAAGAGCTTGGGGGAAGTTCTTCACTGCTTCGGGCGAAGCTGCGGCAGATCGCCTTCTCTACCTGCATCGTCAGTTCCCAAGACACCAGACCAATGATCTTCGGTCCAGTTACAAGGCCGCCCATAGTTATCATCCGCCGGATGCTGTTTACAGACCTTCAACTCGTGTATCAATTTCGAGGAGACCATCCCCCACCAAGGAAGTACGAGGAATGCTAATCCCATCTCCTCGAGCTCCTTCTCATAGCGGCGAAGAGCTGCTCGATTAACTTCCAGTGCTCGAAGCCTCGGTGCCTTAGTCGTCTGCATCTCTCGCATCCCTAGGATCACTGCAACAAGCTTCGCCGCAAACGGATTCTTCGTCGCAATCCCTTCCTCGCCCGTAACTGAGTTCTTCCTCTCAAATTGGCTTCCTCGCCAGTAATTGACTTCGACGAAGTAGATGTACTTCGGCGATCGGAAAATACGGCGCGCTGCGCTCCTGCTATCGCTTCCGGAATAGTAAAACAATAAGATAAATGACTTTGTTACTTGGCTTATATCCCGCGATAGGTTTTTCTGCACGTGCCGAAGTTAGGGTTTTCCTCTTGACGACTGACATTCTTCGGTCTGCTGTAACTTTGTCATTCGGTCTCGGATTGCCTCGCACAACATATCATCAGAAAGGTCTTCGCCCGAGGAATTCATCTATGAGGAAGTCCTCTCTCCAGTCTCTCCGTAGATTCGATAAATTCCTCCAGTACTGAGATTCTTCACTAAACTTCTAATTAACACTATTCTACTCATATCGTTTATCTTCTATCATCTATTCTTCTTATTTACTTTACAACTAATCAATTAATTAACAAAACGGAAAACCAAGGCTTCACATACTCCCTCTCTCAATTGTGAAGCGACCCCGCGAACACTTAAGAGTAGTATCTCTTGATTCTCCACCCATTGACTCGGGTGACTAACAATGTTCCATCGAGTTCTTCCAACTGAACCGAACCATTACTATAACGACGCGTTATCTTATAAGGGCCCATCCAGCGTAAGTGTAACTTCTCTGGAAATTTTGTGTACCTACTGTCATACAGCAGTACTAAATCACCATCCTTGATGTCCACCTTGTGGATCTTCTTATCGTGCTTCTCTTTCCGCTTCATTTGAATGATCTCCGTTAGTCGTTTAGACTCTTCACGGTCTTCCTCAAGTGTCATCAGACTCTTGAGTCGTAACAGTTGGCTCTCCTCTACTGAGAATCTATCTTCAGACAGGATTCTGTAAGTAGGTACATCAAATTCAACTCGCATGATCGGTGTCATATCATATGTTAGGAAAAAGGATGTCTGACGGGTCGTTATCTTTTCTGCATTCCGAAACGTCCATAAGACAGCCGGTAACTTTGTATCCCAATCATATGCATGATTCACTGTCACCTTGTTCAGAATTTTGCACAACACTCCATTAGACTTCTCCGTCAATCCATTAGCTTTTGGATTGTACGGTGTTGTCTTCCGGTGTTTTATACCAAAGTAGTCTGTCAGTTCTTCTATCATCTTATTCAAAAAATGTGTACCTCGATCACTCACCAACTCCAGTGGGCATCCATATCGAGTAATGATCTGTGTGTACAGAAACTCAGCCACAATGGCTGCGTCGTCTTTCTTGGTAGCTGCTGCTTCAACCATCTTCGTTGCATAATCAGTAGCTATCAGTATGTATCTTCTTCTAGTGCGGCGTGTTGCAGGTTGTATAGGTCCTACAAAATCAATCCCCCACTTCTCGAATGGTGCTTATGGAAGTATCGGATGTAACGGCCACTGAGTGGTTGACGTAGGCTTACCCACTCGTTGACAGTTATCACACTTCTTGATGATCTCATGAACATCTTTGTACATCGTTGGCCATCAGTATCCAGCTGAGAGGATCTTCTTCACAGTGTTCCTCAGTGCATAGTGTCCGCCTTCAGGTTCCGAGTGTAGTGCTCCCACCACTTGTGGTATCTCATGCACTTCCAGACATCTTCGAAGTTCTTCATCAGGTCCTCTTTTCAACAGTATCCCGTTCTTCATCTCGTAGGGTCCCGCCTGATGTATGAAGACTGTTCGCTGTTCAGCATCCATTTCTTCTGGGCACTGCAGAGTCTGTAAATATCTGTACATATCATAGTACTTCGTAGCAGGTGCTACTGTCAGCTGAAACAATTCCTCATCTGGAAAATCATCTGCCACTATATCCACTCGTTCTCCCGTTCTCAGTCGAGTTAATTAATCAGCATTCTCATGATGGATTCCTTGTCTGGTCTGAACTGTAAACGTAAACTCCTGAAGTAACAACATCCATCTTGCTATCTGCCCTGACAAGTCTGACTTTTGTACCAGATGCTTCAACGCATAATGATCCACATGAAAAACAAACACATAACCAAGGAGGTAATGTCTAAACTTCTTTACTGAGTACACCATTCCCAACGCTTCACGTTCAGTAGTGGTATAGTTCTTTTCTGCTGCTGAAAGTTGTCTACTCGCATAGTAGATTGAGTGGTCTCTCTTTTCATCATCTTTCTGACTGAGCACCACTCCTATAGCAAACGCAGAAGTGTCTACATACACTTGAAAAGGTCTCTCCTAGTCTGGTGGTCGCATGACAGGTGCTTCTGCCAACTTCTTCTTCGGCGTCTCAAACGCCTCATGTTGCTTCTCGTGCCAATGGTACTCTGTCGTCTTCTTCAGCAATTTTGTCAGTGACGCAGCAAGTATGGCGTAGTCTTTGATGAACCTCCTGTAATATCCAACATGCCCTAGGAAGGCTCTCAACTTGCTGATGTCAGTAGGGGGTTGCAGGGAGAGTATTACTCGAACTTTCTCTACATCTACCTCTATGTCTCGACCTGATACTCTATGTCCAAGAAGTATTCCTTCAGTCATCACGAAGAAGCACTTCTCAGGGTGTAATGCAAGTCTGGCCTCCCTACACTTCTGAAAGGTTTTGGCTAAACACGCTGCATGTTCTTCACGTGTGCCAAAAACACAAAAATCATCTCTAAAAATCTCTAAAAATTTTTGCAAATAATCCTGAAAAATTGAGGTCATCATCCTCTGAAAGGTAACTGGTGCATTGCATAGTCCAAAAGGCATCTTGTGGTAAGCATAAGTGTCCCAATATGTAGTGAAGGTAGTCTTGTCCTTATCTTGCTCTCTAATGGATACCTGGTTGTATCTTGAAAATCCATCCAGAAAACTGTAGCACTCCTTTCCAGATACATGATCCAAAATGGTATCAGTAAAAGATAAGGGGTGATGATCTTTCTTTGTTGCTGCATTCAGCTTTCTGAAATCTTGACAGACTCTTATCTTTCCTGTTTGCTTCTTAGGTACCACTACTATGGGTGCTACCCATTCGCTGCTTAATACATGAAAAATAATACCTGCCTTCAAGTACTTATCTATCTTGTCTTTAACCATCAAAGAGTATTTTGGATTGAGTCGGTACTGTCGCTGTCGTACAGGTACTGATCCTTCAATGAGATCGATATGATGTTCTCCCCACTGTGCAGGTATCCCCTTCATGTCCTCCACAGTCCAGGCGAAGACATCTTAGTAATGGATCAGCATCTGACGATATACTTCCAACTCTTCTCCTTGTACCACAACAGAAATCTTTAGGCTCTTACCTTCGCTTATTAGTAGGTCTTGGGATGCTCCTGGAAGAACTATACCATCTGTATGACTGGTCTCTGCACTCACGTGACCTAGCTGTGATTGCTATTCGGCCTCGTTCATATTTTCTTCTTCATCAATTTCATAGCACTGTAGATAGTTGACCATCGAATAAGGGTCTCCTTTCCTTTCTCCTGCGCTGCTCGTTGATGAATCAGATCCTAAAGTGTAACCATCATCAGTCGACTCTGTCTCGCCCTGATGTGTTATCTTCTTCCAGGAAACCATCACAGCCTTATCAGTTGGTTTCTGTGGATCTTTGAACTGTAAACGATGTCGGTACCAGTCTGTTAGTACCTTGGCACCATACAACCATGGCCTCCCAATCAAAATTTGATAACCAGACTTAACCAAAGGGCGCAGCACAACATAGGTAAGTTTAAAAGAAATTCCGTCTATTAAGATGGGAATGTTGCGCAGCAGCCCAAGTGGCCGTCTTCTCGTTTGATCTGCCAACTGTAACACCCGCTGAGTTTCTTCAAACTTATGTTGACTCCTGATCCGGAATCAATTAGCACTTTCCTAATTACACAACCTGCAACCTCCACTTCCACTTCTGGAGATCCCAGGTCTTCTGCCTCGATGTGAAACAGAGAAGGTAACTTTGATCTTCTTACTTTAGTGGGTTTCTTCAGTGCTTGAAGTAACAGTTTTCTGTAAATTTTGTTATCTTCAATCAGCTGTTTGAAACTTATGTTAGCCTTCTGTGTTTCTAGATCAGCTACCACATCATAGTGTGGCATTGCCACAGGTTCTTTCTTCACAGGTTCTGATCGACTGTGCTTCTTCGAAACCTCCTCGTTCTTGGCCGCAGTCCTGTCTTCAGCAGCCAAAGTACGAAAAATCTTGGGTGCGGACGAAGTTGATTGTTCTGGTACTTCGGCCGAAGTTGTATCAGCTTCCCTTGCCGAAGTTCCTGCTCGTAGTAACTCCTTCTTCAGGAGTTCATGACTTCGTCCGTAATGTCAACTGGTAGTCTCGGAGGATTTACGCTCTTCAGTAGTTCTTCTTCCTCTTCTTCGGTATTCTCCTCAACTATCTTCTTCTTGGCTTTCTCCTTTGCCTTCTTCTGCTTCTTCAACTCTTTCTTCGATTGAGTTTTTAGAGGTGCTTCTTCCGTCTTCCTCTTAGTCTTGAAAGAGCTTCTGGTGTCCACTTTGCAAACCCAAGTTTCTTCTGGTGGCCATCTTTCATCTCCAGCGGCTTTCCATTCTTCCAAGTCCACCTTGTGCAGTTGTGCTTCCACAGGACGGTCTGTCTTGGGATCAAAGCGAACCCCCCTTCTCTCCACAGGTGGATTGGTACAATCTGCCGTGGCATGTCCTGGTTGATGACACTTTGCACAAAGTGCTACATGGCCCAACTGTTTCTTCGGATGTGGGCAGTTGGGTGACCAATGATCTGTACTACCACAATTGAAACAGGAGCCATGAGGTGGTGGCTTATTTGCTCCTGCTTGACTCATTAAATGTTTCTGGGAAACATTTTGAGCCCTCTCTCTTGGTACAAACCTCGAAATTTGTATGGGTTGGATTGGAGTTATCGGTGATGGTTGGGAAGGTCTGGGAGATTGAGGTGGTGTTCCTTGCGGTATCGACTGTACTCCATATACATCATCTGAAGTCTCTATAAAGAATGAGCTATAATATGACTCGAATGCGGGTGCCCATTCTACATGTGACGCTTGAAATGATCTTGCGTTTGTACACTCTGTATTGGCATGCCCTTGTTTCCCACAGGTCGTACACCATAAGCTTGGTCGTGATGCCGAAGATGATTTTCTCCTATCAGGAGTCCTTATCATCTGCACTTTTGTAGTGACGCAGGATTACTCCTTTTGCCCATTTAGTATACAAGATATCGTTCCCACAGAGGATTTACGTAAGTAATCGCTGCTCTAAGTTCTAGGATCTGTTCAAACACACAAACACACGGGTTTTGCCTAAAAATCCTGTCTTCTCACAAAACCACACAAAACCACACGTCTTCCAGACACGTCACATGGTGCTCTGGAACTAAACAAACAACTACCAACTAAAATATCACACAATTATTCACAGAGAAGCTCGGAAAGATGATCTTCCAGCTTCCAGGTTGCTTCTTCCGGTCTTCTCGATCTCATCTTCCCGAAGCGATTCTCGTCTTCTGGGGGTTCAGCTCGTCTTCTCACACCTCCAGAAGGCTGTCCTGCTTCGCAAAAGTCGACTAGCAACGGTCGTTACACCTTATTCTCACACTCACATTCCAACGGGTTAGATTCATCACATGGTGTATGCCCTCTGTCGCCTTCCCAGGCTTCTGTCTACGGAAATGGTCTTCCTGCAGCACTACAACGACATTCACCTTCACGGAAGCTCAATAGAAGTCTCGGAAGCTCACTAGAAGAAGGTAAGAAGATGGGGAAGATGGGAGAAGATGGGGAAGATAAGAAAATCCAAACAAGAGAAAACAAGATGAAAAGAGTAAATTAAGATTCCGACAGGCTTCTAGTCCGGATCCCGACTAACAAGCCATCCCTGCTTGTAATAGTTTGAGGAGGAAGACAACAAACATGAGTACTGTTGCACCGTCTTCTACTCGAGGATGTCGTCTTCTGTAGCGGGAAGAAGGCTTCTTTCTTCTTCACTTCGCTGCTCTGACTACTCTGTCTTCTGGGATCTCTTACTCGTAAGACCGTTCATACATAGATCTCAAGTGCTCTACTGAACGAGTCAAGCTACACTTCCACAACTGCTGACAGTCACCGCCACTCAAGAAGAACACTTCCCATGCACAATTGGGAGCGAATTCAAGGAACCCACCATCCAGAAGACATGAACAAAGCTTCTGCACTCAAATCCACAATCTATTCCTCGAGAAGAAGTCACAATGGCATTGGGAAGCTCACTCCCTCTACTTCTTGCGTCTACTCCTCGACACACCAGTCTAGCTAACAGGACTGCACGAGTATGCCGTTTCCTGTTCCTAGACTGTCCACTACTTCTACCTACATCTTCGAACCACTGCTGGTACGAGTATGCAGACCTGTGTATTCCAAGACTATTCGTATGTTTCCATCAACGGATGTAGTGCGAAGAACTATCTATCAGGTGTCTTCTCTCTAATGTGTCTAGTCTGCCTGCACCATAGAATCGACTACTGAACGTTTTAGAACTGGCAGAACAGGCAGAACTCTCTCTCTTACTCTGCGATCC
Source organism: Asterella californica (assembly GCA_036924285.1). NCBI lineage: Eukaryota > Viridiplantae > Streptophyta > Marchantiopsida > Marchantiales > Aytoniaceae > Asterella > Asterella californica. The sequence goes on along the minus strand of JAYKYS010000006.1, from coordinate 18,852,367 downwards.
TACTTATGTCGCTGTCATGAGAACCAAGGGAGACGACCACCAGGGAGAGAGAGGCGCTGACATGAGGTTGCTACCTCACATGCAAGCGATTCCCCTGCCCGATTTGGCCATCCACCTTGCCCTTCCTACGCTACCTATGCTGCCACATGGTATCCTAACTAATTTTACATGGAAAAACTGCCACCCTTAAGATAGCATGTTCGATCTTACTATATTTGGAATTGTCAATGGAGTTACTAACTACTCAGATTGCACGGAGGCAATCTCTACCTGATCTGCTCCTATCGGAGCTCCTAACGCGACTTCTGATAAGCTAGAAAGCCCTGCAGTTACCTCGGGTGTCACTGAGGTGGCTTCCTCCTCATCGTCCTTGGCTGGCTTTGTTGTCGCTGCTGCTGCGTCTTCCTCGGCTTCAGCTTCTGCTTCGGAAGACAGAAGCGTCTTCTGGGAAGCGGAGTCGACCGGTGCTTCTTCCGTCTTCTGAGGCACGGGTGCAGGACTAGGGACCATGAGGACCTCATAGGGATCCGGGGAAGTCGCTTCCTCCACGTGGAATACCTGGGAAGACGGCTCGTCTTCCTGTCTTCCAGAAGACATCTTGTCTTTCGGGGCGTCTTCTGAAGTCTTCTCGGCTTCCAACGCTGTTACCACCAAGTGCACAGCGAGGTCGAACTCCTCCTTCTCCATTCTAGATCCAGTCGATGGTGCTGGAGCGTGGGAAGATGCGGTTGCAGGTGTCGGAAGCGAGAGAAGACCATAAAGTGTCTTCACTCCTTCTATCTGTCTATCCAAGTACCTGAACATGCTCTCCCGGCATTCCACCAACATTGCTTTGGACTCGCTGTCCCATCCTCTAGCTAAGGTAAGTAACTTCCTACCCGCGGTGTAGTTGAACTTCTTCCGAAGCGCTTCCACCGACTGTGCCAGCATCTTCTGTGCACGGGCCTCTGCTGCTTCCCTCTGCGTCTTCTCAACTGCAGCTCGCGCTTCTGCGGCTTCTCGCTGCATCTTCCATATGGTCTGCTCTTCTGCGAGGGCGGTGATCTTCTCCCGCACTCGGGTGACTTCCTGATTACGCTGTTGTACCCGCGCTTGCAACTCCTGGTTGCTCTTCCGAAGCTGCACCAGCTCCTTGGCAGAAGCGGCTGCTTCCGCCTTGTACCCGGCCGCAAGCTTCTCCATGGTGCGGAGACTAGCTTCTAGCGACTCCGTCTTCTTCTGGTCTTCTCCCTGTCGCAGCAAGGTGCGCAGGCCGAATCCAGGTTGTAAGGGCCTCTCCTGTGCCTTCGCCCTCTTCTCCAGCAACTCCATAGCTGGCTGGATCTTCTTCTGGAAGTAGGCACTGAACTCCTCCAGTTGTCTTCCTGCGGAAGACAAGTTCATCTCCACCACTCGCTCCACGGTGTCGACTTCGTCTTTCAGAGGCAAGGAAGCCTCTTCCACCACGATGACCTCCATCTTTTGCGCACGAGAAGAAGCTACTCTTCTCATCTTTCGGGATGGAAGACTCCTCATGGCAGGAGCGGCTCTCTTCTTTACGCTTCCTCGCATCGCAGCAGGAGCGCTCATCCATCCTTCGTCTTCTGGAGTCTTCGGAAGACTCCCAAGCGTTGCAGAAGCGGTCTTCTGCTCTGATCGGGTACTCAGCGGGTCTTCTTCCGAGTCGGACTCCGACCCTGAATGAATGAGGGAGATGGGTGTCCTCGGTACACTTTTGGGACCCATCTTCCTCAGTGGCGTGGCGTCTTCCGACCCACTAGACTCGTCTTCCCTCACCAGAAGCGTCTTCTGGTGAGAGCCGGGCCTCAGCTGTGGCATCAGAGTGGGAGGGGGCGTTGCTGCTGCCTCTCGGTCATCGTCTTCCGAGGTCTCCTCCTTCACCTCCTGTCGCTCCGTTGGCCCATACCTTGCCAGCTGATCTTCCCTAAGATCCCCCATGGCTACATACAAGTAGCAGAGGAAGGGCGTCAAGTGTCCTCCCGCCAGGGTACCCAAGTATGCTAGCTCCGTCTGTACGTAGTTGTGGATGTACGCGCCCCAGTAGATGGGCACTCTGTCATCCCACATTGATTCCAGGAACTCCACGTCCTGATCTCCTAAGTACCTTGTCTTCTGCGCTTTCCCCTTGGGAAAAAGATGCAGAAACAACTTCGCCAGAAGTCGCTTCTTCGGCTCCCGCTAAGATTCTATCTTCCAACCGTTCCTCCCCTGCCTGTCTTCCACAAAAAGGCAGGTGGTGCTCCCAAGCACATGCCATGAACTCACGATCCTAGGCAAGATCTTCTTCTCGTACCAATATCCTCGGTTCTCGGACTCAGGTCTGTGAAAAGCCTTGCGCCACCAGTCTTCAGTCCAGGAAGACGGTCTTCCTTGAGCTACTCTTGCATTCGCAGGTACACGGTTACGAGGTGGCAACGCTGTCCACACCTCCTCCAGAAGTCCTTGATCTGCGAGGTTCCAATCCCACAGGAAGAAGTCGAGACCCAACTCCTTGAGGAAAGGAGTGGCCTCGGCCAATTCTGCCGCTGGTAACACCAAGCCTCGCGAATGCATCGTCATGCTGGAAGATCTATTGCACTAAGCCACAAGCACTTACGATGAGCTGAAGGCTCAGTCCTTCCCAAGTGCCCACAGTCTAGCTTCTACGTATCATTTTCATAATGTACTTTCCCAAGTGCCTACAGTCTAGCTTCTCAGAAGACGAAACTAGTCTTCCAGAAGACAGCTACTCCGTCTTCCGGGATTCTAACCGTACTTCCTAGATAGCTCTCGTCTTCCGAGCTATATCTAAACAATCCTATTTAAGCAAGGCCTCGCATGGATTACCAAGAAGACAACCCACCTTGCATTACATCCTACTTCCTATCAGAAGATACAAGATTCGCGAAACATAAAGTGCATGACAAGTTCAGAAGTCTGTTGTAGGCTCCTGCGGTGACAGTGGCCTCAGGGAAGACACTCGGGTCAGCTTCCGATTCAATGTCTTTCTCGGAAGACTTCCCGAAGTCATACTTCCCTTCACTGGTTTCACTTGTCTTCGTCTTCCTACGCGCAATCTATCCTCACGACAGACTCAAGACAATTGCACTCTGTTCTTCTGACTTCTCATCGCTCATACGCACTCAGAAGAAGCTTGCTGCTCGGTAGGAAGACATGACCCTCGACCATTCTCTCCAGATTCTGCCAGCAAGTCTTCTCACGACTCTCTTCTAAGTTTGGGAAGAAGAAGGAACGGCTGCTATGGGTCGAACAGAAGAGACCCGAATGGACCCTCACGTCTTCTCGCTCATTTTGCCAGCCTTTCAGTCTTCTAGTCTCTCTAGGAAGATGTGGAGTTGAGAAGCCTGGAAGATCGGGAGGCACAGGCCTAGTTCCCGACTTCCAACTTCTCAAAATAACAAAACAACTCACCACACCACTCGGGATTCGTACCAAGCCTCTCTTAACACAAAGCAACACAAATCCACTCTTGATACGAATTGTGTTCAGTCGACTTCTGAAGACAGTCAAGTTTAAGAAGCGTCTTCCGAAGATGTTCCCATCTTCCGAATCTTCTTCTGTTCCAGATTTCGGGGGTAGAGAGGTAGTAGGGTAGGGAAATTGATAGCTGGGATCTCCAATTTGAGGGCTAGGAGTAGGGAAGCTCAAATTGAGCTCGGGAAGAAGCAAGGAGATGTCTGACAGAAATTGGGCAGCGCTTTCGCGCCCGATGTCTCAATAGAAAGAATGGGGGGGTGGGGTAATCGATCAGGCTGCCTGCACACAACCAAGGAAGCGCGGGGAATACCAGACAAAGGCGAGAAGAAGTGGGAAGGGGAAAGAACGTGGGGAAGAACCTCTACAGTCTTCTTCAGCTCCCCGAGTTGCCTTCGACCTCCGCGCGCTTCTAGCTCTTGTCCTAGCTCCAATGCGACTCCTCTCGACTGCGCCTGCTGTCAATTTCTGACCACGCCTCGATTCCACCTTCGATTCTACTCGCTACTCTCCAATGTCAGCTTCTCGGGAGCTCACAGAAACGCCTTCGTTCTCTGCCTTCCGTGTCTCAGCAATTCGGTTCTTGCCCTTCGCCTAGCTGCCAACTGATTCTCTCCTACCTCGATGTCCTCACTCGATTCCTCTCTCAAAGCTTACTTGCGAAGTTCACTCTCTCCAATCGATCTTCTCAAGCGCGCTGTGCTGCGGGAAGTTGGAATGCGCCTAATGTGCTTCCTTATGCATCTTCCCCGCAGATTAGGGGTGTTCGACCTTAGGTGTCTTCCCCGACCTACCTTCCTATTCAGTGCGACCCAGTAGGTACACCTACTGTTTTACCCGAAAACTCGTGGTTAGGCCTTCGCGGTCGCTGTCTTCCGCCGTCTTCTCATCTTCCGCCGTCTTCTCGTCTTCTGAAGACGCAACTGAGAAGACGCTCTTCCGAAGACTGTCGTCTTCCGAAGAAGTCAACTTCTTATTACAAACAGCGCTTAAGATCATCTTCATGTTAAGGAAGACGTAACCTTAAGTAACAACGCTTCTTCAGTTATACAACCAAGTTATTATTCTTAAAAATTTCAAAAATTCGCGCATCCTGTAATTTGTGGGCAGCACATACGCCCACCCTCACATGTTTGCGTCCCCGCAAACATCAGTGGCTTCTGCACTTCTGTTTACGTCCAGTACTTCTTGACGTGCCACCCATTAACACGAGTGGTCATCAGTGTACCGTCCAACTCTTCCAACTGCAAGGAGCCATTGTCGAAGACCTCCAAGACGCGGTAAGGACCCATCCAGCGAAGATGAAGTTTCCCGGGGAACTTAATATGTCGGTTGTTGTAGAGAAGAACCAAGTCCCCATCCACAACAGTCACCTTTCTCAACTTGCTATCGTAGTTTACCTTACGTTGCGCTTGCACCTCGTACGTCTTCTCCAAAGCTACATTCCTATCTTCTTCAAACTCTACGAAATTCAGAAGACGTTGCTCCTGACTCTCTTCTTCTCCCATACGTTCGGATACGACTAACCGGTATGTTGGGACCTCTAACTCAATGGACACAATAGGTGTCATGCCGTAAGTTAGGTAGAAAGGCGTCTTCTGGATTGTGACTTTAGGTGAAATCCTGAAAGCCCATAACACAGATGGCAGTTTCGTGTCCCAGTCATACGCATGGTTAACAATTACCTTGTGCAGGATGTTACACAGAAGATCGTTCGACTTCTCCGTTAGTCCATTCGCTTTCGGGTTGTATGGCGTCGTCTTCCGATGCTTAATCCTGAAGTATTGGGTCAAGAGGGAGATGGTCTCGTTTAAGAAATGAGTACCCTTATCTGACACCAATTCCAGCGGACATCCGTACCTAGTGATGATGTTATGCCAGAGGAACCTTGCTACTACTACGGCATCATTCTTCCTTGTGGCCTCGCCTTCCACCATCTTGGTAGCATAGTCGATAGCTATTAAGATGTACCGTGCTCGTGTTCTTCTCGTCAGCGGGGCGATAGGGTCCACAAAGTCGATCCCCCACTTTTCGAACGGAGCAAGCGGAAGAATGGGAGTAAGAAGCCACCTTGTCGTAGCTGTCGGTCTTCCCACCCTCTGGCATGCATCGCACTTCCTGATCTCCTGAAAAGTGTCTCGGTACATGGTTGGCCACCAGTATCCGGCATCTAGCATCTTCTTCACTGTGGTTTTCAGCCCGTAGTGCCCCCCAGCATCTTCGTAGTGAAGACCTGTGATCACTGACTTTATCTCTGACGGCTCGAGGCATCTCCTTAGCTTCTCGTCATGTCCCTTCCGAAACAGGATACCCTGGAAGATGGCATAAGGACCTGCCTTGTGTAAGAAGACAGCCTTCTGCTCCGCATCTAATCCCTCAGGATACTGTTGGTCTTCCAAGAACTTCCTCAAGTCCTTGAAGATCGACTCTTCTGTGGAAGTCGCGAAGACTGGATCAGAAGATCTAGTCTCGTCTTCTGGGAAGCATGCGGTACGCCCCCCCTCAGATGAGAGTGTCTCTGCGAAAACTGAAAACAACTTCTCGTCAGGAAACTCGTCTTCCACTTCATCTTCTCGTCGTTCGGTCTCTAATCTGGATAGGTAGTCAGCATTAACATGTTGTCTTCCGGGCCTGTACTCAACTGTGTAAGTAAATTCATGGAGTAGGAGAATCCACCTAGCTATCCTCCCAGACAAATCTGCTTTCTTTACAAGATGTTTCAAAGAGAAGTGATCCACATAGAAGACAAACGGGTTTGCTAGAAGATAGTGTCTAAACTTCTACAGGAGTAAATCATGCCAAGACACTCCCTTTCAATTGTCGAGTACTTCTTCTCTGCATCATTGAGTTGTCTTCCCGCGTAGTAGATGGGATAATCCTTCTTCTTCTCATCTTTCTGACTCAACACCACCCCTATGGCGAAAGCTGAAACATCCACATAGATATGGAAGACTCTTTCCCAATCAGGCGGTCGTAGGACAGGGGATTCCGACAAAAGCCTCTTCATTTCTTCGAATGCTTCCTGCTGCTCAGAAGACCAAACGTATGGTTCGTCCTTCTTCAGCAACTTAGTGAGTCTTCCTGCTACCTCTGCATACCTGTCAATAAACCTCCGGTAGTATCCTACGTTGCCAAGGAAGCTTCTCAACTGAGTCAGGTTAGCAGGTGGGTGGAGTTTCATGATGACTTCCACCTTAGCACAGTCGACTTCTATACCTCTTCCGGAAATCCTATGTCCTAGCAAGATCCCTTCTGACATACCAAAGAAGCACTTCTCCGGGTGAAGAGCCAAACGATGTTCTCTACACTTCAGAAAACACTTCCTTAGAAATATTAAGTGATCTTCTTTCGATCCAAACACGCAAAAATCATCCAAGAAAATCTCCATAAAGGTGCGAAGATACTCCTTGAAGACTGTAATCATCAATTCTGGAATGTGACGGGTGCGTTGCATAAACCAAACGGCATTTGATTGTACGCGTAAGTGTCCCAATCAGTAGTGAAAGTGGTTTTCGACTTGTCTTCTTCTCTGACTGAAACTTGGTTGTACCCAGAATACCCATCCAGGAAGCTGTAGAACTCATGCCCTGCTACCTGGTCTAACACATAGTCGGTGAATGGTAAAGGGTGATGATCCTTCTTCGTGGCCAAGTTCAGCTTCCGGAAGTCCTGACACACTCGGATCTTCCCTGTCTGCTTCTTCGGCACGATGACAATAGGAGCTACCCACTCACTGTTAAGTACTGGGAAGATGATTCCTGCCTTCAAGTATTGGTCAATCTGGTCCTTCATCAGAAGCGAGTATTTGGGGTTGAGCCGATACTGCCTCTGCCGTGCAGAAACAACGCCCTCCAGCAAGTCGATGCGATGCTCTCCCAACTCTCGAGGTATGTCTTTCATGTCTTCTATGGTCCATGCGAAGACATCCTGGAACTCCGTCAGAAGTTCTCGAAAGTCTTCCAACTGTTGGCCCTCGATCACCTTGGAAAGCTTCAGCTTCTTCCCAGGAGCAACCTCCATCTCTTGGAGATCATCCGGGTTTACCATTCCTTCCGTGTGACTGTACTCACTGGCACCAAAGTATTCCGGTTTGGGAGCTTCTTCTGGTTCAGATTCGTCTTCTGGAAGTCCAACTGTCGGATCTTCCGAAGGGAAGACGGTGCTTTCGTCTTCTGGAAACTCTTCTTCCGCAATCTCGTAACACTCAATGTATCCACAGACCACATCTTCTACTTTCTCTGCTACTTCTGTAGTACACACGATATTCACCACAAACTCATTATACCGTTCATCACTGTCAGAAGACGCAGCCGAGTCTTCTGTGTACCCCTCTGTTGTAGAAGGAGTTTCACCTTTGTGTCCAATCTTGATCCAAGGAAGCGAGACCTTAGCCTTCTCACCTGGCTTGGGTGTAGGATTGAGAAATCTCAAACGATGTCTTCTCCATTCGGTATTTACATTTGCAGCATACAGCCATGGTCTTCTTATCAACACCTGATATCCAACCTTAGCTACAGGTCGCAAAATGATGTAAGTGAGGTAAAAAGATACTTCACCAATTACCGTCAAGACATCTTTCAGTTGTCCCAAAGGTCGTCTTCTGGTCTGATCCGCCATTCTGAGGATTCTCGGAGTAGGCTGGAACTCAGTGAAGCCTAGGGCATGCGCCGTTTCTTCAGTCATGATGTTAACTCCGGAGCCGGAATCAATGGGTACCTTCTTCAGAAGACAGCCATGGATCTCCATATCAAGTTCTGGGGCTCCCAAGTCCTCATGCTCTATCCTTAGGATCGGGGTGCTCTTGGGAAGTTTAGCTGTCCTCCTCTTCCTCGATCCTCGAAGCACAGATTGTAACAACTTCCTGTAACCAGCATTGTCATCCAACAGCTGTTGGAAGGTTACATCCGTCTTCTGATTCCACAAGTCTCGCAAGAAGTCGTAAGGAGATCTTTTCAGAAGAGTGACTGGTGTTTCCAACAGAGAAGATGTAGTGGCTGCTTCCATGGGTGGAAGACCAGAAGAGTGTCTTCCCTCGACTGGAGGCTATTCCCGTGAGACAAGTGTTGCCGTAGTCGGTGTAGGAAGCTGTTGTACTGTAAACCCTCCGCGGTCCTATCGATCAACTACCCCCCCGATCTCTCAACCTCCACGATCGTCATCCACGAATCTGCAACATGTCGGGCCTGTCTCTCACTCAGTGGTCACCTCTGATGGCTTTGATGGAAGCACACCATGAACTTGAAGGGAAAATGCTGAGTTCACTCATTCATACACCCACAAACTTATCAACTAAAAATCTCCTTAAACACATCAACTAAAATCCTCCATTCTAACGACGTCTCTCAAGTTCTCACATGCTAAAAATATCCCACACTCTCTATATTACTCAAGTTGTCATTACGACAATGTGAAAACAAGGATGAGGAGCTCTTCTCTACTCCTCTATTTATACATTCTAGGTTTTTACTTTGGTATCCCCGGTAACTCAGCCGTAACTACTTTTACCGGGTTTTACTAAGATATTACTTAAGGTAAAAGCATTGATCACATGGGCTTTTTACCTTTTCACATGGGCTTATTCCTTCAAAGTCAACAACTTCTAGAAGGATTCTGGAATATTCTCAAGGAATCTCGAATTTCCACCCCCCCTCTACACTAGGACCCACTAAAAAGGAAACATGTGGAATCTCTTCTTGTTTTTAATGCCCACAAAGTCCACAACTTTAATCCAACCACTAATATCAAGTCAAAAAGGAGATAAGGGATACTTTCCACCTCCTTTCTACCTTTTAGACAAAATGACAAGATAGTAGTGCTCACTCTTTAGCAAATATCTGAATTCTGCCAAAAGTACAGCTAAGTTTAACCATAACTAACTTTTAGATAGTCATGACTAACTTGATACATCCTTAAAGTACTTTGGCAGCCAATAAACATTCTCAACACTTAGTTATAACTAAACACCTTACTAATAGATAAACTTCCTATGTGTAACATAGGTCGTTACATTTTACCCCCGGACTAAATTTTCGCTCCGTCCTCGGAGTGAAGAGAGAACTTTCGTCGATGAAACAACTTCAACTTGTCATGATTGACCCGATCGAATCTCCTTCCTCCCAACTCCTGAAGGTCATATGTGAAGTTGCTCCACACCTTATCTACAACAAAAGGACCAAAATATCTCGGAAGAAACTTCTTCCTAGCCCTCTTGAATCTGATAGCATCATACAACATAACCCAATCTCCAACTTGAAAAGGTTTTACCTCCCTCTTGCCCAACCGTTTGTCGTAACTCTTCTTTTGATACGCCTGAGCTCGTTCCATCCTGATCATTGCTACCGCTCGGGTCTCTTCCAACTCCATGAGTTGCTCCCTTCTTGATCTGACCACGTCTTCTCCTCTCGACCTCTTCAACTTTCGTTGAATAGTTTGAAAAGTATCCAATTCGAATTGGATCGGCAACTTGGACTCCACTCCATAAACTAGTCGAAATGGGGAGTATCCAGTAGAAGTCTTTGTTGTTGTTCGGTACTCCCATAAGATGGCATGTAGTCTCTTATCCCAAGTATGTTTCGCAGTTTCAACACCAGCGTCTTTGGCGAGCATCATACAAAGTGTAAGATTGGTCTTCTCCGCAAGACCATTAGCATTTGGTTTGTATGAGGTCGTTACTCGTGACTTGATAGAAAAGTGTTGTAGCATAGCAGTAGTCATGCTCCCTACAAACTCTCCTCCTCTATCTGAGACCAACTCTAACGGACATCCAAATCTCGTGATGATCCTCTCCCATAGGAATCTACCGACTTTTGTTTCATTGGTCTCTCTCAAAGGTCTAGCCTCTACCCACTTGGTACAATAGTCAGTGGCGACTACAATGTATCTATTGCCTCGAGGTGTCTTATTAAGAGGACCTACAAAGTCAATACCCCATTTCTCAAACGGCCCTAATATTGGAATTGATCTTAACGGAGGTGTTCTAGTAGACTTTAGAGCAAATGCTTGACATACGTCACAAGTTTTGCAATAGTCTAAACACTCTTTGAAAATCCCTCTCCAGTGATAACCCGCATCCAAAATCTTGAAGGCTGTTATCTTACCAGCAAAGTGACCTCCGCAAACAGTTCCGTCGTGAAACTCGTGCATTAGCTTGAATGCCTCCTTCTGACCAACTACTCTCCTTAGTAACCCATCTGCTCCTTGATGAAACAGAATTCCCTCCACCATGGTGTAAGGTTTGCATCTCTTGATCAACGCATTACGTTCTCGGGTATGCATACCTTCTGGAAAAGAGCCATCTGCAAGGAAACTCCAGATTTCCTTGTACTCGTCCGGTATCTCCTCAATGCTTGTGATGGTCATCAGATGCTCGTCTAGAAATGAATCATCAAACGGTTCTTCTCCCTCATCATCATAAGCCCTTGACAAAAGATCAGCATTCGCATGCTTCTTCCCTGGTCTATCTTCGATCACATAATCGTATTCTGTTAGAAGGATCTTCCAACGAGCAATACGACCTTCGGCATTAGGCTTATTAAAGATATACTTTAAAGCCTTGTGATCTGTGACTATGGAAAATTTCCCTCCTCGCAAGTAGTGTCGAAATTTCTTCAATCCAAAGATCACCGCTAATCCTTCTCGTTCAGTCACGGAGTAATTCTTCTCCGCTGGAACCATCTGCCTACTAGCATAAACTATAGGATGATCATGCCCATCTCCATCTAGCTGACTTAATGTACATCCGATTGCTACATTGGAGGCATCCGTATACAGAATAAATGCTTTACTCCACTCAGGTTTAGCAAGTATAGGAGCTGTCACTAATGCCTTTTTCAGCTCCTCAAATGCTTCCTTTGCCTTCTGATCATGCACTATCAAGTCAAAATCAACTCCCTTCTTCATGTACATAGTCAAAGCTATTGCTTTGTTTGAGAAGGAAAAGACAAACCTACGATAATATCCAACCATGCCAAGAAACTGCCTCAACTTTGTCAAGTTGATCGGAAATGGAAGATCCACAATCTTCTTCACCTTCTCAGGATCTACCGCAATCCCATTCTTGGAAATGATGTGCCCTAACAGTAGACCTTCTTCGCAGCCAAAGATGCACTTCTCTGGATTTAGAGAAGCGTTGGCTTGCTCCAACCGCTGCAAAACTTTGATCACATGATCAAAGTGGTCCTCCTTTCGTCCGTACACACAGAAATCGTCAATGAAATCCCGAACAAACTTCCCTATGAATGGTTCAAACACCTTGTTCATGAACCTTTGAAACGTGGCCGGAGCATTACACAATCCGAATGGCATCACCCGAAATGCAAATGTTCCCCAAGGAGTAGTGAAAGTAGTCAACTGTTGGTACTCCTGTGCTATCTTGATCTGGTTATACCCACTATAACCATCACCAAAGCTGTACCACTCATGACCAGCAACTTCCTCCAAAATCTCATCTATAAATGGTAGAGGATAATAATCCTTCTTGGTAACTGCATTCAGCTTCTTATAGTCTATGCACACTCGCAGCTTACCATTCTTCTTCTTGACAATCACAATGGGTGAAACCCATTCTGAGTTCTCCACCTCATAGATGAAACTCGCCTCCTTCAACTTGTCTATCTCCTCCTTGACCATCATTGCTGTTGTAGGATTGACCCTTCTCTGCTTCTGTCGAACTGGTCTTGCGTTCTCCTCCAATTCGATTCGATGAGTCTCGAGAGTCACCTCCTTCAAATCCTTGTAGCTGAAAGCAAACACATGGATATATTTTCGAAATATATCTAGGAATCTACTTTTCTCCTCTTGAGTGACATTGATACCAAACTTCAGGGTAGAGAGTCTTCTCACAATCTCTGCCTCACTCAACTCTTCTTTGTCAGGATCTTTCTCCACTGCTGGTCGAGGCAACAAGTCAATAGCACTAAGCTGATGTAATGATTCATCTCGATCAAATCTTTCGTCCTCAGAGGAGGATTCTTGATCGTAAGAATCTCCGATATCTACTTCCGAGACACTCTGATCATCCTCCGTATCAGATTCCCAGTAGTCACTAGTGGGTCTATCAGAGTCAGAAGTCACAACTCCAACACCCGAGAGAGGAACTATCACTCTATGATCTCTAGGCCCAATCCGTAAGTATCCCTTGTGCCACCTATCCGTGGTGCGCACAGCTCTCAACCAAGGCCTACCTAGGAGCAAATCATAACTAGAGTCCTTTAACACTTGAAAGGACATTAATGTTTGAACTCCCATCACAGACACGACCACCTTCTCTAACACGCCAAGAGGTCTTACCCGTTGCTTGTTAGCCATCCCCACGACAATGCTAGCCGGACGAGTTGGTTCCATCCCCAACTTCTTCATCAACCTCTCCGATATGGCGTTGACAGTCGATCCTCCATCCACCAATACGTCAGAGACGTAGTGACCATTCAACCGGACTTCAATCTTTGAAGCCCTAGTGCATACCTCTGAAGCATGCACATCCACCACACCAACTCCCACAGACTTTGATGTCTTGCTCTTGGGTTTCTTCTTCTTGCTTCTCTTAGAACTCAGTCCTCCTCTGAGTTTTTTTCGTAAGCTGGGATTAAGTGCGATCAGTTGTCCAACAGTGATGTTGGCTTTCTGAGCACCCACATCTTCAACCACATCATATCCCGCTTGGGAAGATGAAATGGTGAAATCCGCCATCCCTAGCTTCCTTCTTGGCTCCCTTGGTGTACTCGAAACATTACTCGAACGAGTACTTCTACTTGCTGACTCCTCCATGAAAACCGGTTCATCAGAAAATCGAGTTCTTTTCCTTTCTTGAGCTAAAAGCTCCACCGGTGCATGAGAAGAGTTTGAACTCTCTCCTTTCTCGTAGATGGGATCTCGCACGACATCGATAGTAGCCACCCCCTTGTCTCGTCCTTGTGATGGATTTCCTCCACCCACATTCATTCTGATAGCTTCGGCACCTCTTGCTCCGTTGTTAGGACAATTTCGCTGGAAATGAGAACCTCCACACGTCCAACAAGTGATTCCTCCAAAGTTACCTTGGTTGCCTCCAAAGTTACCTTGATTTCCTCGGTTGGGATTGTTGTCGTAACCTCTTTGACCTCCTCCTCCACCTTTGTTCCTCCATTCTCGTAACTGCACCACGTTTATCTTGAGATCCGCAAGAGTATCGGTGATGCTCTTCAGCTCAGCATGAAAATCAGAGGTGGCAGTAGACATCGTTGTTGGGACAAACGGTCTTGGCACCACCGTTGGAGTAGGAGCTGACGTTGAAGCAATCATCAATTGTGATGGTGCAGGTGCAATCATTGTGGCTACACCAGGAGTCGGAGTCGACACCAGAGCAGCATGATGAGGTTGGATGATATCTCCTTCATCCAAACTCTCTTCCATGTTTGTCGCAATCTTGATGGCCTCCGCTTTGGTTGTTGGCTTCTCGTACCTCACTTGGGTTCGAATTGAAGGTCTCAACCCTCCCACCAAGTTCTTGGTCAACACTGCTCCAATCCCCGCCATCGTTAGCTCCACATTGTCTCCACTTTTCCGTAGGACCGTCCGAAACCGTTGCTCCAACTTATCCACCCTTTCGGCATATTGCCGAACTTTCTCGTCGTCCCGTTGCTTCAAATGAGTAAGCTCCACCATGAGCTTCTCATAACTCTCTTCTGGAAGAAATTCTTCGATGAGTGCATTACTCAACGTCTCCCATGTGTCCTCAACTGCACCAGGTGTCTTGCTCTTCACTCGGTCGTCATACCACGTAAGAGCAAAATCTTCTAAAAACTCTGGCAGTAACAACACCCATTCTTCCTTCCTTCTCACGTTGTTTCCGATGCAACCCCTTTTGAAGTCTCGTACAAATGGTTCTACATCTTCATTGTCCTTCCCATGAAACACTGGTAACTTCCCCATCTTGTAACTATTCTTCTACCCTTCTAATTTTTGTGCAATAACTACTCGCTAAAAGAGTACGAACATCACCAATTTCATTCGCGAATAATCTACCATAGGTAAAATGAAAAGAAATGGTTGTAACAACACCTCTTGTGCCATCTCTTCTCCCAAGGTAATCATGAGCCTGAGTCGCATCACCGCCTTCTCCACCATCCGAATGACGATCTCCATCACAACTCAGCCGAGTTCTCTTTTGAAGTCGACAACTTCTCCGTCTCAGCTCTTTGAGTCTCGTCCAACTTATCGACTACTGACGTAAGTAGGGCGGCCACATCGACGCACTTGTGTCCTCTTGATAGATCACCCACTCCACAACTTGGACAAGGATCTTCGCCTAGAAGATGAATTGGCGCTGGTGACTATGGACCCACTCGAAGACTTAAATCAGTAAACTCCCGCTTCCCTTTAGCTCTCTCGGTTCTGATTCTAGTTGGACAATTCACGACTTTGTGTCCCAACCCTCTACAGAAATAACACCACAAGTCGGTTTCTACTCTTCTCCTCGGAGATTCTACTTGAGGTTTAGTACTAGGGTTTTCAAACTCGACGATAATCTCTCTCGAACTTTCTTCGACACTTACTATGACATCTAAACCTTGAGGAAGGTTTCTAAGTCTAACTTTCCAATCTTTTGAATTTTCACTCATGTTGCACCTTCTCAACCATTAAGTGGACAAAATATCATAGAGGAAAATAATTCTACATCACTTTCTTAACTCTTCCGAGCTTTATATTGGAAATCGTGTATTATACATGCTATACACGAAATAAAATCTAATTAACTATCGAAGATATGATCCTCCTCACCATCGTTTGTACTAATCACAACAGACATCTTGAACTCACTCTTGTAAGGATCCAACTCTACTTCACCAGAGCATTCGTGGCCTCCACCGTGAATGATGCTTTAAACTCGGCTTTCTTCAAATCTGTGCCAATGGTCGCGGAAGCTTCTTCGTATAGGGTAAAGAGGGCACCCCAAGTGCTATAGATGCGGGTTCGTAACTCATCTATACTTAACTTGGGCTTCTCCGTCTCTGTTCGGACTCCTAAACGTCTCTTTTTCCACCTCGTCATTCGAACAGGATTCCCCATGAAGTATCTTCAAGACCTCCTTGTATGCCGAAACGTATATCTCTTAGTTGGTAAGAGATCTCTCTAAGATTTTTGTGGTCTCCAGTAGCTCAACCTCCAAGCTACTAAATCATGAAGTTTCAACAGAAACTTCCCTAATCAGAAGAGATGGTGATGACTGTACAAATTTTCAAAGAACTAAAATTTGTATATTTTCACTTCCCTCATGGTAGTCAACCCCCTCCACTTTGAAAAATTCTTTCTCCCTCTTCAGACCTCATCTTCTCATGATTTCTTTTGTCCTGGATAGCTTATCTGCCACTCTAAAACACTGGAAAGTTTCTCAGGAAAATAAAATTCACAGAAAATCTGACAATGACTGTAAATTTTTTTCAGATAACAGAATTCCTCAACTCTCACGAATAGACCCCCTCAACTTTGAAAATTCATTGCTCTCTCTCTAGACCACCTTTTCCTATGATTTCTTTTGTCTTAGATAGGTTATCAGCCAATCTAAAACACTGGAAAGTTTTTCAAGAAAATAAAATTCACAGAAAAGTTGACAGCGACTGTACAAATTTTCCAGAGAGCAGAATTTCTAAACTCACAAATTTATCTCCTCTAATAATTTTTCTCTCCTCCTTTCTCTACAACTCTTGTTGCACCCTCTTTCAACTCTCTTCAAACCCTTTCTAAGTGAACAAGATGTAAAGAATGACTTCGAACGCGTCATATATCACTACGGGATACACGAAAGGTTCTAACGTTGCTAACATCGCGTTAGCTCTCTCTCCTCCCAACGTTCTCTCCATGTGCTCACTCATAATCTCCTTTTGTCGAATATAGAACTGAACTCTAAACATCATTCAACGATCCCTTCAAGTGAGGTCCCGGCAACGGAACCAAAAATGTAAACCCTCCGCGGTCCTATCGATCAACTACCCCCCCGATCTCTCAACCTCCACGATCGTCATCCACGAATCTGCAACATGTCGGGCCTGTCTCTCACTCAGGGGTCACCTCTGATGGCTTTGATGGAAGCACACCATGAACTTGAAGGGAAAATGCTGAGTTCACTCATTCATACACCCACAAACTTATCAACTAAAAATCTCCTTAAACACATCAACTAAAATCCTCCATTCTAACGACGTCTCTCAAGTTCTCACATGCTAAAAATATCCCACACTCTCTATATTACTCAAGTTGTCATTACGACAATGTGAAAACAAGGATGAGGAGCTCTTCTCTACTCCTCTATTTATACATTCTAGGTTTTTACTTTGGTATCCCCGGTAACTCAGCCGTAACTACTTTTACCGGGTTTTACTAAGATATTACTTAAGGTAAAAGCATTGATCACATGGGCTTTTTACCTTTTCACATGGGCTTATTCCTTCAAAGTCAACAACTTCTAGAAGGATTCTGGAATATTCTCAAGGAATCTCGAATTTCCACCCCCCCTCTACACTAGGACCCACTAAAAAGGAAACATGTGGAATCTCTTCTTGTTTTTAATGCCCACAAAGTCCACAACTTTAATCCAACCACTAATATCAAGTCAAAAAGGAGATAAGGGATACTTTCCACCTCCTTTCTACCTTTTAGACAAAATGACAAGATAGTAGTGCTCACTCTTTAGCAAATATCTGAATTCTGCCAAAAGTACAGCTAAGTTTAACCATAACTAACTTTTAGATAGTCATGACTAACTTGATACATCCTTAAAGTACTTTGGCAGCCAATAAACATTCTCAACACTTAGTTATAACTAAACACCTTACTAATAGATAAACTTCCTATGTGTAACATAGGTCGTTACAGTACTATCTTCCGTCTCTTCTCCAGCTCTTCTTGCATGATCGCTTCAACCTCTTGTCTAATATCAGGAACAAAGTACTTCGGATCTTCTCGGTCGTAAGTAGGAGAAGACGGCCGTTCAGGAGAAGATGACCTCTCCTTACGCTGCTTCTTCTTCTTGACGTCCTTCTAACGAGATTCTGACTTCCCTTTGCTTCTGGTACTTACCTTGAACACAGCTTCATCCAAGACTTCTTCCGGAGGCCAACTATCTGAATTCGGGTCAGGATTCCAAACAGTACCATCCATCAAAGTGAAAGATGACGCTTCTTCAGGTGTCTCCATCTTCTGAGCTGCAGTCGTCTTCTGCAGCTGAGGTTCCTTTCCTTCGCGCTTCCCGGGATCTGGTTCGTCTTCCTCGATATGGAGACAATCCGTACAATCCCCAGGATCTTCTTCTTCTATCGTGATGTGCTGTACCACTACTAACTCGAGCTTAGAAGTTGATGCTGCTTCTGCAGGAGGCGTGGTATCTGCAAATCTCACCATTTGTCGTGGTCGTAAGGTCTGAGGACAATTCCCTGTGAAATGACCGGCTTCCTTACAATTCTCACACAAGGGCACTTGCCCAATCTGTCTTCTCGGATGAGGACAGGTGGACCACCAGTGTCCTGTCTCTCCACAATTATTGCACGCTCCAGGAAGAGGGTTGAGAGGTCGTTGTGATGAAGAAGGCTGCCAGGGCATCCTGGTCTGTACATTGCTAGCTCTATCCCTAGGTACATAACGATTATATTGGGAGTGAAAGGTTGTATCGTCTCGATTCTATAGCAAGTTTTCCCACTGGGATCGTGTAGATATCCCTCATCGTCTTCTTCCCATCCTGCCCAGTTGACAGCTTGGTCCTGCGTACACTGATCTCTGTGTGTCCGGAAGAGTTACAAAGGTTGCACCAAAGGTTTGGCCGGGAAGCCGTAGGCTGCTTCCGCTTGTCCTTCTGGTTCAGAAGATGAACTTTCAGGTCGGCAAACTGCTTCAGAACCTCATCGATGCGGGGATCAGGTGCAGACTGTATGATCTGAGTTTGAGGCATCTTCTGCACAACTTCTTCCCTTGCTCGCGTCTTCTCCTTCTTCTTCTTCCGCGTCTTCTTCTCTTGTTCAGATTCGGATTCTGAACTTTCGACAGTAGACTCTTCAGAAGTAGAAGATGCTTCCGAATCACTGTTATCAGTTTCAGTGGACTTGGACTTCTTCTTGGACTTCCGAGAAGACTTCTTCGACTTCTTGGACTTCTTCGAGGTCTTCCCTCTGTCTTTCGTCATATTTCGAGTGATGCTCGAGGTTTCATACTGCTCGGCATGCTTCTGTACCTCTGCTAAATCATCACCTCCTCCTCTTCTGCAGTACAATTCCATATCTTGAGACAATCCTCCCAAGTACCAGTCCACAGCTTGCTGAGCACAGTAGCCGGGTCTTCCTTGGTTCTGAGGGATGTGATCCAGGAGATCTTCAAACCTCTCGGTGTAATCCCGCAATGTCTCTTTCTTCTTCCGTTCGAGTCTCTGAAGTTCTATGAGGGTCATCCGATCATAGCCCACTCCTCTGAACCTCTTCAGAAAAGCTGCCTTCAGAGTAGCCCAAGCGGCCATTACTACACCATCATCCAACATCTTACTCATCCACTTCCTTCCCTTCCCTACGATCAAACTGGGAAATACACGGAGTTTGTCAACATCAGCGTCTTCCTTGTTGGATCTAGAGATGATCTCGAACATCGTGATGAAGTCGTCCGCGTCAGCATCATTGTCGTACGGATGGTACTTCTGCCGAGTGTGTGAAGCCATGTCGACTGCCGGCTGGTGCGACTGCCAACTTCTTTCTTCCTCAGGTCCAGGTCGTGGAGATGGTCTTCTCGAAGGTCCAGGCCTGTCTGAATCACGAAGGTCGTCTTCTGAGTCAGAACTACTGTCACTGCTACCTTCCGAGACGTCTGGAACAATCTCCTCCAGTCTTCCCTCACCTTGAGAAGCTTCTTCCACGCTTGGGAAGACGTCTTCCGAGTAACCAGTACCGAAATCTACTTTATACACGTGATCACCCGGTTGGTGTCTGTCTTCGCCAAAGATTATGCTCGAGATGGAAGGCTCTTCCAACTCTACCGATCGGATCTTCCTGAGCTCTTCTTCTTTCTTTTGGTGTCTCAGGGATATCCGCTGCTCTCTAGAAGCGGTTCGCTGGGGTGAGTTTATCCACTCAGGATCTTTACCCGTGCGTCTTCTGCTTCTTCCTCTGGTCGGAGGCATCCACCAGAGTACTGAGAACCGATGTCCATCTCCTTCTACCACTAGATCCGAGAGACCAAATGACTGAACAACCGATCACAAGTTCAGAACGTCTTCTTCTCCTGCTTCTGGTTGCACTCACTGCAATCTTCCAAGATCAAGTCTTCCAAGAAGCTCTTGGAAGCAGGGAAGTGGCTTCTTCCAACTCTCCCTGAGGTATCTTATCAACTTCTGGTTGCGGTTCCTGTCTTCTAGCAAGATAGAGTCCCACAACACATTCAACTACAACCGAAGTTAGTTCGAAATGAACCTAACTAATGACACACAGATCCAGGAAGCTTAGAACAGAAGTTACTAAGATGAAATCCCCGGCAGCGGCGCCAAAAATGGTGCTCACTATATGTAGTGATGCAGGATTACTCCTTTTGCCCATTTAGTATACAAGATATAGTTCCCACAGAGGATTTACGTAAGTAATCACTGCTCTAAGTTCTAGGATCTGTTCAAATACACAAACACACGGGTTTTGCCTAAAAATCCCGTCTTCTCACAAAACCACACAAAACCACACGTCTTCTAGACACGCCACATGGTGCTCTGGAACTAAACAAACAACTACCAACTAAAATATCACACAATTATTCACAAAGAAGCTCGAGAAGATGATCTTCCTGCTTCCAGGTTGCTTCTTCCGGTCTTCTCGATCTCGTCTTCCCGAAGCGATTCTCGTCTTCTGGGGGTTCAGCTCGTCTTCTCACACCTCCAGAAGGCTGTCCTGCTTCGCAAAAGTCGACTAGCAACGGTCGTTACACCTTATTCTCACATTCACATTCCAACGGGTTAGATTCATCACAGGGTGTATGCCCCCTGTCGTCTTCCCAGGCTTCTGTCTACGGAAATGGTCTTCCTGCAGCACTACAACGACATTCACCTTCACGGAAGCTCAATAGAAGTCTCGGAAGCTCACTAGAAGAAGGTAAGAAGATGGGGAAGATGGGAAAGATGGGGAAGATAAGAAAATCCAAACAAGAGAAAACAAGATGAAAAGAGTAAATTAAGATTCCGACAGGCTTCTAGTCCGGATCCTGACTAACAAGCCATCCCTGCTTGTAATAGTTTGGGGAGGAAGACAACAAACATGAGTACTGTTGCACCGTCTTCTACTCGAGGATGTCGTCTTCTGTTGCGGGAAGAAGGCTTCTTTCTTCTTCACTTCGCTGCTCTGACTACTCTGTCTTCTGGGATCTCTTACTCGTAAGACCGTTCATACGTAGATCTCAAGTGCTCTACTGAACGAGTCAAGGTACACTTCCACAACTGCTGACAGTCACCGCCACTCAAGAAGAACACTTCTCATGCACAATTGGGAGCGAATTCAAGGAACCCACCATCCAGAAGACATGAACAAAGCTTCTGCACTCAAATCCACAATCTATTCCTCGAGAAGAAGTCACAATGGCATTGGGAAGCTCACTCCCTCTACTTCCTGCGTCTACTCCTCGACACACCAGTCTAGCTAACAGGACTGCACGAGGATGCCGTTCCTTGTTCCTAGACTGTCCACTCCTTTTACCTACATCTTCGAACCACTGCTGGTACAAGTATGCAGACCTGTGTATTCCAAGACTATTCGTATGTTTCCATCAACGGGTGTAGTGCGAAGAACTATCTATCAGGTGTCTTCTCTCTAATGTGTCTAGTCTGCCTGCACCATAGAAAATTGCAGAAGCGGTCTTCTGCTCTGATCGGGTACTCAGCAGGTCTTCTTCCGAGTCGGACTCCGACCCTGAATGAATGAGGGAGATGGGTGTCCTCGATACACTTCTGGGACCCATCTTCCTCAGTGGCGTGGCGTCTTCCGACCCACTAGACTCGTCTTCCCTCACCAGAAGCGTCTTCTGGTGAGAGCCGGACCTCAGCTGTGGCCTAAACCCTCCCTCAGAGTGGGAGGGGGCGTTGCTGCTGCCTCTCGGTCATCGTCTTCCGAGGTCTCCTCCTTCACCTCCTGTCGCTCCGTTGGCCCATACCTTGCCAGCTGATCTTCCCTAAGATCCCCCATGACTACATACAAGTAGCAGAGGAAGGGCGTCAAGCGTCCTCTCGTCGGGGTACCCAAGTATGCTAGCTCCGTCTGTACGTAGTTGTGGATGTACGTGCTCCAGTAGATGGGCACTCTGTCATCCCACACTGATTCTAGGAACTCCACGTCCTGTAAACCCTCCGCGGTCCTATCGATCAACTACCTCCCCCCCCCCAATCTCTCAACCTCCACGATCGTCATCCACGATCTGCAACATGTCGGGCCTGTCTCTCACTCAGGGGTCACCTCTGATGGCTTTGATGGAAGCACACCATGAACTTGAAGGGAAAATACTGAGTTCACTCATTCATACACCCACAAACTTATCAACTAAAAATCTCATTAAACACATCAACTAAAATCCTCCATTCTAACGACGTCTCTCAAGTTCTCACATGCTAAAAATATCCCACACTCTCTATATTACTCAAGTTGTCATTACGACAATGTGAAAACAAGGATGAGGAGCTCTTCTCTACTCCTCTATTTATACATTCTAGGTTTTTACTTTGGTACCCTCCGGTAACTCAGCCGGGTTTTACTAAGATATTACTTAAGGTAAAAGCATTGATCACATGGGCTTTTTACCTTTTCACATGGGCTTATTCCTTCAAAGTTAACAACTTCTAGAAGGATTCTGGAATATTCTCAAGGAATCTCGAATTTCCACCCCCCCTACACTAGGACCCACTAAAAAGGAAACATGTGGAATCTCTTCTTGTTTAATGCCCACAAAGTCCACAACTTTAATCCAATCACTAATATCAAGTCAAAAAGGAGATAAGGGATACTTTCCACCTCCTTTCTACCTTTTAGACAAGATGACAAGATAGTAGTGCTCACTCTTTAGCAAATATCTGAATTCTGTCAAAAGTACAGCTAAGTTTAACCATAACTAACTTTTAGCTAGTCATGACTAACTTGATACATCCTTAAAGTACTTTGGCAGCCAATAAACATTCTCAACACTTAGTTATAACTAAACACCTTACTAATAGACAAACTTCCTATGTGTAACATAGGTCGTTACATTTTACCCCCGGACTAAATTTTCGCTCCGTCCTCAGAGTGAAGAGAGAACTTTCGTCGATGAAACAACTTCAACTTGTCATGATTTACTCGATCAAATCTCCTTCCTCCCAGCTCCTGAAGGTCATATGTGAAGTTGCTCCACACCTTATCTACAACAAAAGGACCAAAATATCTCGGAAGAAACTTCTTCCTAGCCCTCTTGAATCTGATAGCATCATACAACATAACCCAATCTCCAACTTGAAAAGGTTTTACCTCCCTCTTGCCCAACCGTTTGTCGTAACTCTTCTTTTGATACGCCTGAGCTCATTCCATCCGGATTATTGCTACCGCTCGGGTCTCTTCCAACTCCATGAGTTGCTCCCTTCTTGATCTGACCACATCTTCTCCTCTCGACCTCTTCAACTTTCGTTGAATAGTTTGAAAAGTATCCAATTCGAATTGGATCGGCAACTTGGACTCCACTCCATAAACCAGTCGAAATGGGGAGTACCCAGTAGAAGTCTTTGTTGTCGTTCGATACTTCCATAAGATGGCATGTAGCCTCTTATCTCAAGTATGTTTCGCAGTTTCAACACCAGCATCTTTGGCGAGCATCATACAAAGTGTAAGATTGGTCTTCTCCGCAAGACCATTAGCATTTGGTTTGTATGAGGTCGTTATTCGTGGAGTGTTGTAGCATAGCAGTAGTCATGCTCCCTACAAACTCTCCTCCTCTATCTGAGACCAACTCTAACGGACATCCAAATCTCGTGATGATCCTCTCCCATAGAAATCTATCGACTTCTGTTTCATTGGTCTCTCTCAAAGGTCTAGCCTCTACCCACTTGGTATAATACTCAGTGACGACTACAATGTATCTATTGCCTCGAGGTGTCTTATTAAGAGGACCTACAAAATCAATACCCCATTTCTCAAACGGTCCTAATATTGGAATTGATCTTAACGGAGGTGTTCTAGTAGACTTCAGAGCAAATGCTTGACATACGTCGCAAGTTTTGCAATAGTCTAAACACTCCTTGAAAATCCCTCTCCAGTGATAACCCGCATCCAAAATCTTGAAAGCTGTTATCTTACCAGCAAAGTGACCTCCGCAAACAGTGCCATCGTGAAACTCGTGCATCAGCTTGAACGCCTCTTTCTGACCAACTGCTCTCCTTAGTAAGCCATCTGCTCCTTGATGAAATAGAATTCCCTCCACCATGGTGTAAGGTTTGCATCTCTTGATCAACGTGTTATGTTCTCGGGTATGCATACCTTCTGGAAAAGAGCCATCTGCAAGGAAACTCCAGATTTCCTTGTACTCGTCCGGTATCTCCTCAATGCTTGTAATGGTCATCAGATGCTCGTCTGGAAACGAATCATCAAATGGTTCTTCTCCCTCATCATCATAAGCCCTCGACAAAAGATCAGCATTCGCATGCTTTTTCCCTGGTCTATCTTCGATCACGTAATCATATTCTGTTAGAAGGATCTTCCAACGAGCAATACGACCTTCGGCATTAAGCTTATTAAAGATATACTTTAAAGCCTTGTGATCTGTGACTATGGAAAATTTCCCTCCTAGCAAGTAATGTCAAAATTTCTTCAATCCAAAGATCATCGCTAATCCTTCTCGTTCAGTCACGGAGTAATTCTTCTCCGCTGGAACCATCTGCCTACTAGCATAAGCTATAGGATGATCATGCCCATCTCCATCTAGCTGACTTAATGTACATCCGATTGCTACATTGGAGGCATCCGTATACAAAATAAATGCTTTACTCCACTCAGGTTTAGCAAGTATAGGAGCTGTCACTAATGCCTTTTTCAGCTCCTCATATGCTTCCTTTGCCTTCTGATCATGCACTATCAAGTCAAAATCAACTCCCTTCTTCATGTACATAGTCAAAACTATTGCTTTGTTTGAGAAGGAAAAGACAAACCTACGATAATATCCAACCATGTCAAGAAACTGCCTCAACTTTGTCAAGTTGATCGGAAATGGAAGATCCACAATCTTCTTCACCTTCTCAGGACCTACCGCAACCCATTCTTGGAAATGATGTGCCCTAACAGCAGATCTTCTTCGCAGCCAAAGATGCACTTCTCTGGATTTAGAGAAGCGTTGGCTTGCTCCAACCGCTGCAAAACTTTGAGCACATGATCAAAGTGGTCCTCCTTTCGTCCGTACACACAGAAATCGTCAATGAAATCCCGAACAAACTTCCCTATGAACGGTTCAAACACCTTGTTCATGAACCTTTGAAACGTGACCGGAGCATTACACAATCCGAATGGCATCACCTGAAATGCAAATGTTCCCCAAGGAGTAGTGAAAGTAGTCAACTGTTGGTACTCCTGTGCTATCTTGATATGGTTATACCCACTATAACCATCACCAAAGCTGTACCACTCATGACCAGCAACTTCCTCCAAAATCTCATCTATAAATGGTAGAGGATAATAATCCTTCTTGGTAACTGCATTCATCTTCTTATAGTCTATGCACACTCGCAGCTTACCATTCTTCTTCTTGACAATCACAATGGGTGAAACCCGTTCTGAGTTCTCCACCTCATAGATGAAACTCGCCTCCTTCAACTTGTCTATCTCCTCCTTGACCATCATTGCCGTTATTGTGTCAGATATTTTGCGTGAAGGATGTCCAGGAAAACGTGAGGTTCTTGGCTGTGGAGATGTTGTGTGTTGAAACAGAGACAAGAGAGAGAAAAACAACCACAAAAACGAATGCTGCGATATATACCAACTCTGAATGTATGTACACTGGCAGTTCTTTCTTCTAAGAGCACAGAACTGAGAAACAGACCAGAGCGGTCTGTAACCTGCTTCAGAAGCCTTAAAACAAACCCTTGAATCGCAATCCTAACCTGAAATCGCCGAAGTGCAGCTCAAAGCAAGAGAAACTTCTCTTTGCTAACAAACAGAGCCACAGCAGTATCACGCGATCCAAACCAAAGTCCAAACCACATCCACACACTAGCTCTTGGCTAAAGCTAGCTACCACAAGCC
The DNA here is from genome assembly GCA_036924285.1 of Asterella californica. Classification (NCBI taxonomy): domain Eukaryota; kingdom Viridiplantae; phylum Streptophyta; class Marchantiopsida; order Marchantiales; family Aytoniaceae; genus Asterella; species Asterella californica. The sequence continues at coordinate 18,826,661 of JAYKYS010000006.1, read as the reverse complement.
ATACACAACCAACTAAGTCCTTAACGAACTCAAAAGGACGAAACCTATAGCAAAGGAACCGAAAAAGACCTATCTGAGAACTTTCTCTTTTTGCCAAACGATCTTCAAATGTTGATAGGGTCTCCTTCCCTGACTCCGTTGGCTCAAGAAACCTTCAGATCCGACTCCCGATAGTCGAGATATCGCCGATTTTCGATCGCAGGTGACCGCACCTTCAAAATTCCTCCCTGCGGCTTAAAACCGCTCACACCGCACAAACGGATCGTCCAAACTGATATCTGTCTTCTCTGGTAGGTAGATCTAGCTACCCCGAACCCAACGAGACTCCAAACAAGTCGTTTGGAGTTCCTCTTGCAAAACCACTCGAGAAATTTGGCCGCAGGTTGCAAAAAACTGACGTAAATCAGCTCCCTGCGGCTCAAACTTGCTCATCACACTCAAACCAACAATCCAATTCACACACGGTCTTCTCCTATGAGTAGATGAAGACTCCCTGATCGCGTAGGCACCAAGAACGAAGAGCTTGGCTCACCGATCGCGAAGAACAGCCCAACCTCAGGTCGCAGGTGAACGAAAATCTGATGTAAGCGCTTCCCTGCGAGCCAATTTCACTCAGAACTTCCAAACCGCCCAATGAAAACTGGTATCGTCTTCAATTTCCTGTAGAACTCGGTGTTCTGATCCCGTTGGATCCAAGGACAGCAAGTTTGGACACCGGAACGGTCCGAACGGTCCAACTCTCCTTCACAAGTAACTGAAAACCTCAAATCTGCTTCCTGCGTCTCAATTTCCCTCAGTACACACTCCCCGATCCGTCTCTTCCCAAACCGTTTGAACCAGTGCGTAGCCTGCACAGATCTGAACCCAACGACGCCTTGCGCGCTTGCATTGGACTCCTAAATCTCCCGAACCGTCCGTTCACAGGTCGCAGACGCAAGCTAACCCCTTAAGCACCCCCCTTGCAACAGTCTCTGTACGTACAGTTCTCTCCTCAATCTCCTGAATAATAAGAAGCAGGCCCCTTGCGTCTTTGATATAACGCCTGAAGCCCTGAATACCCAGTCAGCAAGTAACTAGGGGTCTAGCTTGATTTTATCTTCTTTCGAATCGCATAACTTCTTCCCTGGATGTCCAAACGAAGTAAACAAGATGCCCATGGAAAGCTGACAACGAGCTCTACCCATCCATGTGATGAAAGTGAAGATCTGAAGTTGCGCCAAAAGCCCGTAAGCTGAGGCCTGGCTTGTTTTCTCCATCTTTCGAGTCTTATAACTTCTCCACTATGCGTCCAAACGAAGTAGATGAAGTGCCTATGGAAAGCTGACAAGGAGCTCTATCCACTGGTGCGATAAAAACGAAGATACGAAGTGGTGCCAAAAACCCGTAAGTTGGGGCCTAGCTTATTTTCTCCATCTTTCGAATCCTGTAACTTTTCCACTAGGCGTCCAAACGAAGTAGACAAAGTGCATGTGGAAAGCTGACAAGGAGCTCTACCCATCTATGCGATGAAAATGGAGATCTGAGATTGTGCTAAAAACCCGTAAGCTGGGGCCTAGCTTGTCTTCTCATGAGTGTCTTTGGAGCGACAAGCATCGAAGTTTGAATTTCATGTAGGAGCCGGTCCACGACACGACATCCACCCCCTCCAAACCTGTGCATCCTCCGGTATGCACCAGAGATACCAACCAAGGAGTGGACCGGCACGCACACTCATTCTCATCATGTTATCCTCTCTCCCATCTCAATCAACCTCATCCTCAAGTCCACAACTCAATCGTCATCTTGAAGTTGCTACCTTGCCATGATCCTCCCTAGATCCATGCTCATCGACTTTCACCTCAAACTTTCCATGCAATCACCCCCTCTAAATCTACACATCTTCAATATGCGGAGACATAGAAAGAATAACCCATCATACCATAGAAACGTCTTCCATCCGTCTTGTAGAACCTCACCGTAGAGATTTGTGACCCAAATGTCGTAGTAGACAATTACCCATCCTGTCAATCAGCACTCGTATTCTGACTGTAACCCTCAATCTCAAGTCTGTACATGTCATCGTATCTAATCCTCTCTTCTTTTTTGTTTTTCTGAAGAAAAAGAACCACACCGCTGCAACCAAAATCCTCAAACGCAACCACAATGATATCTTCCTCAACCATCATCCTCCCTGATCTTTCTTCTGAAAACCCTTACAACCTCTCAAGCATCATCCTCTCAACCTTCCTGAAAATATTTACAATCCCCCAAGCATCATCCTCCCAACACAAATCACCTTCAGCAATGGCTTCTCCCCTGTAAGCCATCCTTATCCATCATCCTATACCCGTAGCCTCAAGAGCATCCGTCCACTCTCCTTCAATCTCAGCAAGTCGTTTGTCCTTGATGATGTCAATGATGACATCATGGACTTCCCTTGTAATCGCATCCAAGACCTCCCGTGATAGGAACCCAACCTGTGCATCTCGAATACGCTCCTCCCAACCTCCCTTCACATCCATCGTCGTCATATCTGCATCTGGTAGTTGTTTGTCAGCACTCAGATCATCCACGTCCGCTGTCTGCACCTCAACCATCTCCTCCGGTTGTGAAGGATTGCTCTCCATTGCCTGTTCAGGAAGAATAGTTTCCTGTTGAATCCTATCCTCCTGAGCTAGCCTCCCTGAAGAAGTATCTTGTTGGTCCTTCTTCTCGCACTGCATCGTGGATGTAGTATCCAACCTGAGCTCGTTTAGATCCTCGTGCTCATCCAAACCATCTCTATGGAGATCATGCTCAATCTCCTCCACCCTAGCACCATAACTTGTAGCTTCGTCAGCTACAACTGCATGTGCCGCAAGGTAATCATCCACAATCTTCTTCATCCCTCCTTTACCAACGTTGGCTTGAAGGAGAGTACCCGTACTTGTGAATGCAACCTTTCCATCCTCCCAAGAAATAACCTCATGTTGCAAAGACTCTATAAAGTCGATGCAATCGTCCCGTTGATGGTCAGTACCATCACACCACATACACTGATGTACCCAAGCTGGTTTGGGTACAAGCTCCATCTCAGTCGATGATCCCTTATCCTCCAACCTAGTAACCTTAGCTTGCAGATCTTGCATCTTTTGCTGTAGGTCCTCGATGGTTGGATCCTTCTCTTCTACAACCACAACTGGAGGTTGAACCTCAGATACTACTTGAACTGGTGTGGTAGTCAACGCTACAGGTGCCAACCTTGTAACCCTTCCCCTTGTCTGCCTCCGGACAAGAAGCTCAACAGCTTCATGCACAACCTCCCAATTTCTTGTTAATCCTTCTTCTTCATCCCCATCCTCCAGAAGTAGCTCCAACTGTTCCTGCCATGGTTCATCCGCAGCTTGAAGAAACAACTCTGTCTTGTAAGTCTCCAAGGCTAGCTTGTCCACCCGAGGCAGTTGAGAGAATTGTCTCTCGAACTCCTTTAACAACTCTGCAGGCTGTAAACCCTTGCTAGATCGGTTGACCCATCCCAAAAATGATTTCTTGGTTACTCGATCTGAGTTTCCCAAGAAATACTCCTCCATCAGCGCATGTAAAAATGTATCCCAGTTCTTCCCAAAACACTTTGTTAGACCTTTCACATGCTCCCTTATCTCAGGCACCGCAGCGAGTTTGAACGTCTCGATCATCTCCTTCTCCGGTACCTCATCCAAATCCATCTCCATCTTGTAACATCTCAAGTACTCAGAGATGTCTCTCCCACCAAAAAGATCAAACTTGTCGATCACCCTTCCAAGCGCCTTCTTCCCCAAAGCCTCCTTTTGTTGCTTCCCTTGCTCTTGTCGCATAAACAAAGTGAAGGCTTGAAACAATCGTGCAGTTGCTGCATCCAACTGCACCCCTGGTATCCCCTCTGATCTATCCATTCCGTCCAAAGTCATGGCTCGTCCCATCCTCCCATCCTCCCATGATCCCAACCGTCTAGAAATCCATCATCCCAGGTCCACAACATCCTCCCGAACAACCAAACCCATCTTCATCCTCGTTCATGATTGCTGATCTCTTCTGTCCAGTTCTGACACACAAATATCTCCACCTCGGACCTTCACGTCGAATTCACCACCGTATCGTGTCGGATATTTTGCGTGAAGGATGTCCAGGAAAACGTGAGGTTCTTGGCTGTGGAGATGTTGTGTGCTGAAACAGAGACAAGACAGAGAAAAACAACCACGAAAACGAATGCTGCGATATATACCAACTCTGAATGTATGTACACTGCCAGTTCTTTCTCCTAAGAGCACAGAACTGAGAAACAGACCAGAGCGGTCTGTAACCTGCTTCAGAAGCCCTAAAACAAACCCTTGATCGCAATCCTAGCCTGAAATCGCCGAAGTGCAGCTCAAAGCAAGAGAAACTTCTCTTTGCTAACAAACAGAGCCACAGCAGTATCACGCGATCCAAACCAAAGTCCAAACCACATCCACACACTAGCTCTTGGCTAAAGCTAGCCACCACAAGCCATACACAACCAACTAAGTCCTTAACGAACTCAAAAGGACGAAACCTATAGCGAAGGAACCGAAAAAGATCTATCTGGGAACTTTCTCTTTTTGCCAAACGATCTTCAAATGTTGATAGGGTCTCCTTCCCTGACTCCGTTGGCTCAAGAAACCTTCAGATCCGACTCCCGATAGTCGAGATATCGCCGATTTTCAATCGCAGGTGACCGCACCTTCAAAAATTCCTCCTTGCGGCTTAAAACCGCTCACACCGCACAAATGGATCGTCCAAACTGATATCTGTCTTCTCTGGTAGGTAGATCTAGCTACCCCGAACCCAACGAGACTCCAAACAAGTCGTTTGGAGTTCCTCTTGCAAAACCACTCGAGAAATTTGGTCGCAGGTTGCAAAAAACTGACGTAAATCAGCTCCCTGGGGCTCAAACTTGCTCACCACACTCAAACCAACAATCCAATTCACACACGGTCTTCTCCTATGAGTAGATGAAGACTCCCTGATCGCGTAGGCACCAAGAACGAAGAGCTTGGCTCACCGATCGCGAAGAACAGCCCAACCTCAGGTCGCAGGTGAACGAAAATCTGATGTAAGCGCTTCCATGCGAGCCAATTTCACTCAGAACTTCCAAACCGCCCAATGAAAACTGGTATCATCTTCAATTTCCTGTAGAACTCGGTGTTCTGAGCCCGTTGGATCCAAGGACAGCAAGTTTGGACTCCGGAACGGTCCGAACGGTCCAACTCTCCTTCACAAGTAACTGAAAACCTCAAATCTGCTTCCTGCGTCTCAATTTCCCTCAGTACACACTCCCCGATCCGTCTCTTCCCAAACCGTTTGAACCAGTGCGTAGCCTGCACAGATCTGAACCCAACGACGCCTTGCGCGCTTGCATTAGACTCCTAAATCTCCCGAACCGTCCGTTCACAGGTCGCAGGCGCAAGCTAGCCCCTTAAGCACCCCCCTTGCAACAGTCAACAGTACGTACAGTTCTCTCCTCAATCTCCTGAATAATAAGAAGCAAGCCCTTTGCGTCTTTGATATAACGCCTGAAGCCCTGAATACCCAGTCAGCAAGTAACTAGAGGCCTAGCTTGATTTTACCTTCTTTCGAATCGCATAACTTCTTCCCTGGATGTCCAAACGAAGTAAACAAGATGCCCATGGAAAGCTGACAACGAGCTCTACCCATCCATGTGATGAAAGTGAAGATCTGAAGTTGCGCCAAAAGCCCGTAAGCTGAGGCCTAGCTTGTTTTCTCCATCTTTCGAGTCTTATAACTTCTCCACTATGCGTCCAAACGAAGTAGATGAAGTGCCTATGGAAAGCTGACAAGGAGCTCTATCCACTGGTGCGATAAAAACGAAGATACGAAGTGGTGCCAAAAACCCGTAAGTTGGGGCCTAGCTTATTTTCTCCATCTTTTGAATCCTGTAACTTTTCCACTAGGCGTCCAAACGAAGTAGACAAAGTGCATGTGGAAAGCTGACAAGGAGCTCTACCCATCTATGCGATGAAAATGGAGATCTGAGATTGTGCTGGAAACCCGTAAGCTGGACCTAGCTTGTCTTCTCATGAGTGTCTTTGGAACGACAAGCATCGAAGTTTGAATTTCATGTAGGAGCCGGTCCACGACACGACACCGTTGTGAGATTGACCCTTCTCTGCTTCTGTCGAACTGGTCTTACGTGCTCCTTCAATTCGATTCGATGAGTCTCGAGAGTCACCTCCTTCAAATCCTTGTAGCTGAAAGCAAACACATGGATATATTTTCGAAATATATCTAGGAATCTACTTTTCTCTTCTTGAGTGACATTGATACCAAACTTCAGGGTAGAGAGTCTTCTCACAATCTCTGCCTCACTCAACTCTTCTTTGTCAAGATCTTTCTCCACTGCTGGTCGAGACAACAAGTCAATAGCACTAAGCTGATGTAATGATTCATCTCGACCAAATCTTTCGTCCTCAGACGAGGATTCTTGATCGTAAGAATCTCCGGTATCTACTTCTGATACACTCTGATCATCTTCCATATCAGATTCCCAGTAGTCACTAGTGGGTCTATCAGAGTCAGAAGTCACAACTCCAACACCCGAGAGAGGAACTATCACTCTATGATCTCTAGGCCCAATCTGTAAGTATCCCTTGTGCCACCTATCAGTGGTGCGCACAGCTCTCAACCAAGGCCTACCTAGAAGCAAATCATAACTAGAGTCCTTTAACACTTGAAAGGACATCAACGTTTGAACTCCCATCACAGACACGACCACCTTCTCTAACACACCAAGAGGTCTTACTCGTTGCTTGTTAGCCATCCCCACGACAATGCTAGCCGGACGAGTTGGTTCCATCCCCAACTTCTTCATCAACCTCTCCGATATGGCGTTGACAGCCGATCCTCCATCCACCAATACGTCAGAGACGTAGTGACCATTCAACCGGACTTCAATCTTTGAAGCCCTAGTGCATACCTCTGAAGCATGCACATCCACCACACCAACTCCCACAGACTTTGATGTCTTGCTCTTGGGTTTCTTCTTCTTGCTTCTCTTAGAACTCAGTCCTCCTCTGAGTTTTTTTCGTAAGCTGGGATTAAGTGCGATCAGTTGTCCAACAGTGATGTTGGCTTTCTGAGCATCCACATCTTCAACCACATCATATCCCGCTTGGGAAGATGAAATGGTGAAATCCGCCATCCCCAGCTTCCTTCTTGACTTCCTTGGTGTACTCGAAACATTACTCGAACGAGTACTTCTACTTGCTGACTCCTCCATGAAAACAGGTTCATCAGAAAATCGAGTTCTTTTCCTTTCTTGAGCTAAAAGCTCCACCGGTGCATGAGAAGAGTTTGAACTCTCTCCTTTCTCGTAGATGGGATCTCGCACGACATCGATAGTAGCCAACCCCTTGTCTCGTCCTTGTGATGGATTTCCTCCACCCACATTCATTCTGATAGCTTCGGCACCTCCTGCTCCGTTGTTAGGAAAATTTCGCTGGAAATGAAAAATCTCCACACGTCCAACAAGTGATTCCTCTAACTAAACACCTTACTAATAGACAAACTTCTTATGTGTAACATAGGTCGTTACAGTCCTGATCTCCTAAGTACCTTGTCTTCTGCGCTTTCCTTTTGGGAAAGAGATGCAGAAACAACTTCGCCAGAAGTCGCTTCTTCGGCTCCCGGTAAGATTCTATCTTCCAACCGTTCCTCCCCTGCCTATCTTCCACAAAAAGGCAGGTGGTGCTCCCAGGCACATGCCACGAACTCACGATCCTAGGCAAGATTTTCTTCTCGTACCAATATCCTCGGTTCTCGGACTTAGGCCTGTGAAAAGCCTTGCGCCACCAGTCTTCAGTCCAGGAAGACGGTCTTCCTTGAGCTACTCCTGCCTTCGCAGGTACACGGTTACGAGGTGGCAACGCTGCCCACACCTCCTCCAGAAGTCCTTGATCTGTGAGGTTCCAATCCCACAGGAAGAAGTCGAGACCCAACTCCTTGAAGAAAGGAGTGGCCTCGGCCAATTCTGCCGCTGGTAACACCAAGCCTCGCGGATGCATCGTCATGCTGGAAGATCTGTTGCACTAAGCCACAAGCACTTACGATGAGCTGAAGGCTCAGTCCTTCCCAAGTGCCCACAGTCTAGCTTCTACTTCTCAGAAGACGAAACTAGTCTTCCAGAAGACAGCTACTCCGTCTTCCGGGATTCTAACCGTACTTCCTAGATAGCTCTCGTCTTCCGAGCTATATCTAAACAATCCTATCTAAGCAAGGCCTCGTATGGATTACCAAGAAGACAACCCACCTTGCATTACATCCTACTTCCTATCAAAAGATACAAGATTCGCGAAACATAAAGTGCATGACAAGTTCAGAAGTCGGTTGCAGGCTCCTGCGGTGACAGTGACCTCAGGGAAGACACTCGGGTCAGCTTCCGATTCAATGTCTTTCTCGGAAGACTTCCCGAAGTCATACTTCCCTTCACTGGTCTCACCTGTCTTCGTCTTCCTACGCGCAATCTATCCTTACGACAGACTCAAGACAATTGCACTCTGTTCTTCTGACTTCTCATCGCTCATACGCACTCAGAAGAAGCTTGCTGCTCGGTGGGAAGACATGACCCTCGATCATTCTCTCCAGATTCTGCCAGCAAGTCTTCTCACGACTCTCTTCTAAGTTTGGGAAGAAGAAAGAACGGCTGCTATGGGTCGAACAGAAGAGACCCGAATGGACCCTCACGTCTTCTCGCTCATTTTGCCAGCCTTTCAGTCTTCTAGTCTCTCTAGGAAGATGTGGACTTGAGAAGCCTGGAAGACCGGGAGGCACAGGCCTAGTTCCCGACTTCCAACTTCTCGAAATAACAAAACAACTCACCACACCACTCGGGATTCGTACCAAGCCTCTCTTAACACAAAGCAACACAAATCCACTCTTGATACGAATTGTGTCCATTCGACTTCCGAAGACAGTCTTCCGAAGACAGTCAAGTTTAAGAAGCGTCTTCCGAAGATGTTCCCATCTTCCGAATCGTCTTCTGTTCCAGGTTTCTGGGGTAGAGAGGTAGTAGGGTAGGGAAATTGATAGCTGGGATCTCCAATTTGAGGGCTAGGAGTAGGGAAGCTCGAATTGAGCTCGGGAAGAAGCAAGGAGATGTCTGACAGAAATTGGGCAGCGCTTCCGCGTCCGATGTCTCAATAGAAAGAATGGGGGGTGGGGTAATCGATCAGGCTGTCTGCACACAACCAAGGAAGCGCGGGGAATACCAGACAAAGGCGAGAAGAAGTGGGAAGAGGAAAGAACGTGGGGAAGAACCTCTACAGTCTTCTTCAGCTCCCCGAGTTGCCTTCGACCTCCGCGCGCTTCTGGCTCTTGTCCTAGCTCCAATGCGACTCCTCTCGACTGCGCATGCTGTCAATTTCTGACCACGCCTCGATTCCACCTTCGATTCTACTCGCTACTCTTCAATGTCAGCTTCTCGGGAGCTCACAGAAACGCCTTCGTTCTCTGCCTTCCGTGTCTCAGCAATTCGGTTCTCGCTCTTCGCCTAGCTGCCAACTGATTCTCTCCTACCTTGATGTCCTCACTCGATTCCTCTCTCAAAGCTTACTTGCGAAGTTCACTCTCTCCAATCGATCTTCTCAAGCGCGCTGTGCTGCGGGAAGTTGGAATGCGCCTAATGTGCTTCCTTACGCATCTTCCCCGCAGATTAGGGGTGTTCGACCTTAGGTGTCTTCCTCGACCTACCTTCCTATTCGGTGCGACCCAGTAGGTACACCTACTGTTTTACCCGAAAACTCGTGGTTAGGCCTTCGTTGTCGCTGTCTTTCGGAAGACAAGTGTCTTCCGCCGTCTTCTCATCTTCCGCCGTCTTCCCGTCTTCTGAAGACGCAACTGAGAAGACGCTCTTCCGAAGACGGTCGTCTTCCGAAGAAGTCAACTTCTTATTACAAACAGCGCTTAAGATCATCTTCATGTTAAGGAAGACGTAACCTTAAGTAACAACGCTTCTTCAGTTATACAACCAAGTTATTATTCTTAAAAATTTCAAAAATCCGTGCATCCTGTAATTTGTGGGCACCACAACTTTCAGATCCGCGAACCCTTTAATCATCTCCTCCATAAGGTGATTACTATCCCCTTTGGCTTTGCTCTTCTTTTCCTTCGAGCTTTTCTTTTCTTTGGACGAAGAACTTTGTTTCATTCTTCGTTCTTCTTCGCTCGAAGAAGATGAGCTCGCCAATGAAGATTCTTCGGCTTCGGCCGATGAAGACTCATCTTCAGAAGATTCGTCGGAGGAGGAGGGTTCTCTGCGACTCTTCTTGTGCTTCTTCCTTCGAGTCGATTTCTCTTCCTTCTTCTCCTTCTTTTCTTTCTTCCCTTTCTTCTTCCCTTTTATCCATCCTCCTTTACTTCCGAGGGTGGATGCTTCGAATGCTTCTGCTGAAGCAACAACCTCTTCAATGGTGTTCATCTTTCCTCGACGACACCAAATCTCCATTTCAATCGGTAAGCCTGTAACTAGCCATTCTGTGGCTTGATCCATAGAGTATGGGTTGGCTGTACCCATCCTCAGAATTCTATCCAGTAGATTGTAAAATCTTTGGACATAATCTTTTAGGCTCTCTTTCTTCCCTCTGACCAATCTGGTCAGCTTTCCCAAAACTTGACGATTGTAACCAATTTCCCGGAACCGCTCTAAGAATTTTGTCTTCAGCTTGTCCCAAGTATCGATATCTCCCGGTATCCTATTTGCATGATTGTATCAGCTGCGCGCTCTCTTTCTGAGAAGACTTGGAAAGATCCGCAGACGAAATGGTTCAGCATCTTCTTTATTAGTGACAGATACAGATTCAAACAGTTTAATGTAAGCATCTGCATCTTCATCGTCATCTGAAGATCCTCCTCTGAACTTCGGGTAACCATGTTTCGTGATGGGTTGGCCTGCCATACTTTGAACGAATGGAGCTCTTGGAACTTGAGTTGCTATCTTGGCAGGAGCTGGAATCAGCGCTAGTACTGCAGCTTGAACAAGGACAGCAGAGGCAATACCCGCAGCAGCAGCTGCTTGGGCTTGTCTCTTCTTGAATAAGGACGGTCCTGTGGTTGGCTGTAAATAAGGAGCAGCGCTGTCCTTCTGAGCTATTGGAGTTAACGGAAGGAGTTCCCGCACCAGTGCTTGAGGAATAAGTTCCTGCGCCTGTAAAAGTCCCACTAAGGTAGTAACAGCTTCTACTGCCTTAGTTGCAGCTTCTTCATTCGAAGAAGTAAAGTGATCTTGATTTGCAGAAGTACTTCCTACCTCTGGGTCAGGAGTAAACAACTGCGCATATAAAACAATATTGACTTCGGAGAAAGGTTTCCACCCTACTTCACTTTCTGGATGTTCGGTCTCAGCACTTAGCCGAGTGGTAACTTCTTCGAAGTCATGTTCTCTCTGAGCAGATTCCAGAGGAGTTGGAGGTAATGACTTTGGTGTCCGGGGTGAACTTGATTCACCAAGGCTTGGTTCCTTCCTCTTCCATTCTTTTGAGTTAGGTGTTCTCCAACCTCGTTCTCTCTTCTTATGCTCTTCTTTTAACCGACGAGCTTCTTCCAGAATCTGTTCTCGATATTTTGCTCGTCTTTCACGCCTCCTGTCTCTCTCAGATTGCACATTTCCAGGAGGATCAGGCTTGCCCGTCGACATACATGTCTCTGGACTTCTGTTCACAGATCTTGGATAATTTCAGCATTCGCATCTCCGGCAGCGGCGCCAAAATTTTTTCAGTCTTCTATATGTAACACACAAGAAAATCAAAAGATGCTCGAAAGTAGTAATTTAAGGATCGAACCCACAGAGATGCAAGTAAAGATCATCCAAAAGTAGTAAACATGTGACAAAGGTGATCCTTATAATTTTCTTTTATTCTCACGGGCAGAAATCAGTCCCGGTAGAGATCAAACTCAAGTCTATCCAACAAGACAGAGTTGATAATCCTGACAAATAAACATAACAGATATTGAACAGGTCAGGGACCTCAAGAAACAGATGAACAACAGAGAAACAGAGCCACGGACGGAAATGTCACACGAGGAAGTACTGCTGAAGTGCTACTAGGTAGCTTCTAACACCATAAACGCTAAGTATCTTCACACTAAGTTACTTTCACTACTACTGCCCTCGGAAAACTCTGACGAAGAAGACTCTTCTTCCGCCGAAGTACCAGATTGAACTTCTTCCTAAGTGTTCCACCAAAGAACAACTTCCTCCGAGGTCAACTTCGCCCAAAAACGTCTTCGTAGCAAACTAACCCCGCAGATGCTGGTCTATTCTCAGTCCTCGCCGCAAACGTTCTACTCTGATTTCAAATGTCGACAGCAAATCCTTCGGCAACCAAACTAATTCCTACCACAGTAAACTACGATACTTCGTAGATAAATCTCCGAAGAAGACAAACACTCAATGGCTCCGCAAACTCAGGAAATAGAAAACTCAAAAATGATAAAACACATAGAGGTACTGAGCACGAACAACACAGCGCTTATATACAGATTTTCCCGAAGATGACTGATCTTCTTCCTAAGAAGTCGGGAGCACTTCTGGACCGTCGGATGAAGGTCCTGTGCCTGAAACGACACCAGGAACAACACCGCTTTCTATCGCTAACTCTCTACCTATCTCACAAACTGAGAACTCTACGGTTGCTCTAACCTCCCTAAGCTCCCTAACTACCCGCTGGCCTAGCCTAGCTACTCGGTTCTTCGCCGAAGTACCCTCTGCATCAGCAGCTACAAACTCCTCTCTAATCTGGCGAAGAAATCCCAGCTCCTCGGTATCCAATTCGACGGCGAAGTAGTTCTTCAACGTTGGTTCGACCCTACACCGAAGTTGAGCGCTCAGCTCCTCGGCCTTGATGACGCGCTGCTTCAGATCCTCGATCTCCTTCGTCATCTGTGCGACGATGTCTTGGTTCCTGTTTCTCTGCGCTCGCATCTCCTCCAACTCCTTCTTCGTCAGAGAAAGAACCTTCTTATGTTCTTTCTCTCGATCCAACTTCTCCGAAGTCACATTCTTAAGTTCTTCGGTCTTCGCTTGAGTCTCCTTCTGCGTCATGAGGAGTGCTGCTCGTAAGTTCTCCTTCTCCTCCTGCCAGTTACCTCGGCCGAAATGCATCGTATGTACTAACTCTGCTAGATTCAGCTTCCGACCGATAACCTCCTCGTATGTTTCGCGGTTCCCTTCTAAGCTGTGCAGAAGTGGCACGACTACCTCCTGGATGTACTTCGCCGAAGAAGTGAGTTGCTCTATCTCTCCTATCGTCGATAGAGAAAGAGTAGTCTTCGGTGTAGTGTCAGCGTCCTTCTCCGTCCGAGGAGTGTCTCCTTCATCGGCTTCCTCAGTCGCCTCTTTGTTAGCTGCTTCATCGTCGGCGTAGACTGCCTTCGTCATCTTCATCTTCTTTCTCGACTTCTGTGCAGACCTTGATGTCTCTTCCAGAGGTTTCTTCCTTCTACTTCTGCGCACCGGAGGAGATACCTCGACTACATCGTCATCCTCGACTGGATTCACCTCTTCGGTTGCCTTCTCTAGAACTGCTGCTGAAGTCGACGCGTCTTGCCTATGCGCTGTGTCCACCGCTACTTCGGTCACTGCTTCTTCGGCCTCGATTTCGTCGAAGAACTTCTCGAGTTGTACGTCTCGGGCTAGAGTCTGTACCACCTAGAATTCATCTTCTTCGGCTGCTGCGGTGAAGCCCAACTTCTTCTGCTGTTCGGTTGATAGCAGTCTCATCCTCATGTAGAACACCGAGACAAATGATCCTATGTACACCATGTCCTCCTCGTTCCAAGCTTTTGCACATGACGATGAAAGATCCTCGCTCAGTGCGCTCTTCTCCCGGTGAAGAGCTGCTCAATGAAATTGATCTGCCAATTCGACATGTACGTTGTTCTTCGTGGCCGGAAGATCGCCATGATCGCATTAGCAACCTCTCTCTTCTTCGGATGAACATAATCGCTCGTCCTGTAACCGTTCCTCCCCTGCGGTAATTCCTTGAAGAGCTTGGGGAAGTTCTTCACTGCTTCGGACGAAGCTGCGGCAGATACGCTGTCAAAGAGAAGATCACCTTCCTACCTGCATCGTCAGTTCCCAAGACACCAGACCAATGATCTTCGGTCCAGTTACAAGGCCGCCCATAGTTATCATCCGCCGGATGCTGTTTACAGACCTTCAACTCGTGTACCAATTTCGAGGAGCATCCCCCACCAAGGAAGTAAGAGGAATGCTAATCTCATCTCCTCGAGCTCCTTCTCCTAGTGGCGAAGAGCTGCTCGATTAACTTCCAGTGCTCGAAGCCTCGGTGCCTTAGTCGTCTGCATCCCTAGGATCACTGCAACAAGCTTCGCCGCAAACGGATTCTTCGTCGCAATCCCTTCCTCGCCCGTAACTGAGTTTTTCCTCTCAAATTGGCTTCCTCGCCAGTAACTGACTTCGACGAAGTAGATGTACTTCGGCGATCGGAAAATGCGGCGCACTGCGCTCCTGCTATCGCTCTGGGAATAGTAAAACAATAAGGTAAATGACTTTGTTACTTGGCTTATATCCCGCGATAGGCTTTTCCGCACGTGCCGAAGTTAGGGTTTTCCTCTTGACGACTGACATTCTTCGGTCTGCTGTAACTTCGTCATTCGGTCTCTGATTGTCTCGCACAACATATCGTTAGAAAGATCTTCGTCCGAGGAATTCATCTATGAGGAAGTCCTCTCTCCAGTGTCTCCATAGATTCGATAAATTCCTCCAGAACTGAGATTCTTCACTAAACTTCTAATTAACACTATTCTACTCATATCGTTTATCTTCTACCATCTATTCTTCTTATTTACTTTACAACTAATCAATTAATTAACAAAACAAAAAACCAAAGCTTCACAAGCATGCACCTCCAACCGTGCCCGCAAGGGATTGAACTCATGATTTTTTTCTTAGAGGACTGTAGGCTAAATTACTTGAGACACCGATCTTCAGTGTCTCAAATGGGTATATGAGTTTACTAACCAACTATTTTGTCAAACAACTATGTACATTTACTAACTACAACATATTCGACCTCTTCTATTACTGCAGATTGTGACACTTCACCGTTATTGTTAGATGGGAAAACTATTTTTGCAGAAATGGTTCAGTAATTGAAATGGAAAATTCCAGAAAATTTTGCTATTACATTCTTTTGATACTTCGCTGTTCGTTGGACGCTTTCACAACTATCAATTAGAATGGGAATTCATAATATTTTTTTCTTTACCAAAATTCACTCTCAAGAGTCTTTCTGTAAAAAGTTAACTTATGTCTGAAATTGTTTGATTCACTGAGTTGTGTTCCACTTTCTCTTAGTGAGACAGTCAATATTTTGTATTCATAGAAAGACTATTAAATTCGATGAAAGTGGATCATTTCTATAACTAGTTCACTTTCTAAAAGGGGAGAGTTCAGAAATTTCAATATATATATATTGAACAATGACCAACGGCAGGTTTTCGATGTGACCCTGGGCTAATAAAGTATCTTTCAAGGTCCTCGGCCTTCTGATGTTTCCTGCCTTTTCTTTGGTTGAACATCTTTGTATATGGTTGTTTCTCTGGATAATAAGTTACATGACCGTTCTACAGTCTTATTAAATTCTTTTTAAATTTTTTTAAAAGACACTTACTCACGTACATAAGTGATACACTACCTTCACGGATACACCATGGATCCTAACTATTGCAGAAAGTGCTCCGTAATCAAGATATTTATTTACTAATAAAGTGATTAGGGAGATAATAAATATTCATAATGGAGATAATAAACCTCATATCACTCAAGTTCTATCTACTAACAGACACCCTTGGACTTTTGGCCGTAATACATATTACACAAAATGATCCTAAACTGATGGTGAAACTCGACCGCAGTGCGGTGTTCTATTAGCCTTCGGACACAATTTCCTCAAAAGTGATGCATCGGATATCTCAGCAAAAAGACTGAAAATGTAGGAGCTGTTTTCTGTTCGACCGATAGTGCGGTGGGGCTCTAAGACGGTGCCTCTACCTCACTTGCTTCGGGTAGATGATTCTCTATCAACTAACATATCAAGTTCTCATGTTACTGTCATCATAAGACCTCTAGCGGGGTTGTATCTGCTCTCTTTGTCACATTCTCTTCAATAAATTTACCTAAATCCATCCACTCTTTACCAACGAGCAGTTTATGGAACTTTATGCTATTGGTAAACCTTTATACTATCAAGTCATGAATTTCAAGAAGACTCAATGACTTATACGATGATTAGTATAAAGTCAGTCTGATTGGATTTTTTATTCATAATGTAGTCCAGTGCAGCAATCAAGGGTGGCCCTAAAACCATAGAGCGGAATGTACATACGATTATAGAGCCATATGCTTCGTGTACATGGGTGTTTAATATATATATTTAGGATATATATTAAATACCTTGTCAAGTGACTCTTATTTACAATCCCAATCCCGGACTTATACCCTGAGGGACGTCTCAGCCTGTTCTCGACTTATGGGTTCTGTCTCGATCAGTTAGCTGCTCCCTGAGAGATTAACTTTTAATATTTATAAGTGATTTTGATTTTTATTATAACTTAATACATTATATTTTTATAACACTTACAGGTTTTCCGCTAAGAGAAAACGATTTTCACTGTACAAGTACGTTGGGGATGCCTATGCACGTCAAGTAGCTCCATGGTAGGGAAAACAATCACACAGTCGTTCATGTACTCACCATGAAAACAGATCGAGTCGATGTCAAGGATAGGCCTTCCAAGCTTTGCAAAATAATCACCTTCAAGTGGCGGAAAAGAAGTTCAAGACCATCATATAGTGAGAGGAAATCGCGAAAGGAACTACCAACTTGTTGCAATACAGCGCTTGTAACATGCTGTGACAATTGAGACGTCAGGGGGAAAGAATAAGAAGAGAGTAACGGTCAATGTCCCGCGGACAGGACGTATTCGCTCCAATTCTAAATTGGGTCCGCCGACGTTTTCGTTGGGTACATTTAGCGAAAGTAGGCTTATCCACATCTACGACTAGGCCCGTACATCCGCTTATGGTCAGATGAACATCAGGTTCGGAGTACGTGTGGTAACGACCGGAGGGAAAGCTGAACATTTGAATTTTGAATTTGCGAACCGAGCGGATCGGAGCTCAGTCGCCGCTCCTTCTGGCGGCCTCTTGTTCGGCGCCCTTCTTCCGCATACTGATCATCGCCCGAAGATGAACCGCCCACGCCTCCACGAGTCCTGACTCCCTTATCTTCTGAGATGAGCTGATATCTACTTTCATGCCCAAGAAGGTGTTTGAATTTTACCGCTCCATTCGCATCATTTCGACCGCCAACTCCGCGCCTGGTCCGGCGGGAGGAATTCATCACCTCGTTACGATTCTGTCCCAAGATCGCAGGATTGCAATTCGAACTGAATTGCCGCGGGACGCACCTCACGCGTTGAGACTTTATGTTCTTTTCCCACACTCCTTGTAACCTAGCTTCTACCATTGGCTGCTATGCTCCTATCATTCGCCGTCGGCGTTTGACTGCCAGAATCTTTGTCGAGCTGTTTCGAAGAAGCGATCCCTCGATTGTACCGAATTAACCGCCATTTTACCTCCCCTTACAAATTGGACATGTTAGGATCGTAGGGTCCCGGTACCTTGTCCTGATGGGCTGCAATACGTGGAATAAGTGGAAGCCAAATCACGACTCGTTACTTTTGAGATTTTGTACCTGGAATGTTGACCACCGCTTCCGCGATCGGCCTCGTCAGTTTGCAAACATCAGCGGCGATGATCCGCCCCAACCCCTCGCAACAATCATCCGCAAAGCGTTCGTCAATCTCCTCAACGAATATTTTGTTGGGAATCATCTTGGTTGACAGCACCGAAGAATGACGATGACTATCAATGAAGGATGAGTGACGATAGAGGTGGACGAAACTGGGTACACGATGACAGCAGCTCCTACGGTGAGAAATGAGATTCCTGTCTCAAGTTCCACTCCTTAAAGTTCTGTTGCGAGCTCCGGAACCGGCAGAATAGGTGGGTTAGGAAATTCACTGACAGAGTTGTGTGGCCATGAGCTGTCTTGTCGAACTAATCCTAAGCTTCTGACTAAGGTCCTCCTTCTGACTAAGGTCCTCCTGACATGAGTTCAGCTGGCACCAAGGTTCATCATGAAACTTGTTAACAATCTTCACGAGTCGTGCGCGAAGGCCAACTATCCCTGCAACCGGACCAAGCACTTCTACAGGGCAAAACACGGCAAATAGTGCGTTAGGACGAATGTTACTCATGTCGTGGCAGTCTAGAGTGTGGTGGAGGCTTTTAACACAATCGCCCAGATATCACTGAGTTGGTGGCATTTCCTGGGAGAAAGCGTTTCACTCACGTAGCTTGTAACGTTTTACATCGACACACACTGAGCTGGTAGGAATCAAATTGTTTCCCTTCACGACTTTTCGCAAGTAAAATGTTCTGACCACCTTGCGCGTTCAACTTGGTGTCAGCAAGAGTACGAGTGATGTGCCATGTACGCTTACATACCTCGACACACGTACCTCCTTACAATTTGGATATTTATGGCGCAACTGCAGCATATTTTGATAAACCGACTCCTGGTCGGGGGTACCCTACCTCCGGCGAAGGTCAATCCTGCCATCGTCGTCACTCAAAGTCCATTCGCGTTGCATGCACGCGATGGATTTTGAGCGCAAAGGCTCAATGGTACAGAAACACTAGGGAGACAGTTACATCTAAACATGCGCAGCCTCTAGACAGTTCACATGGACACAGAAATCATGATTGATGGCCATGTACAATTTCCGCATTTACGTATGAACTGAAGTTGACAAGTTACTGGTTCAGGCACACGCACGAGTACACATTCTCGCCAAAATGTCAACAATAACATTAATGTGGGAACTTGTGAGTGTAAACAATAATAGCATTCTCCATACGATGGATCCCGGAATATCGTCAAAGTTTACATCTGTATTAAGATCACTGAGATGGTAACCATTCGCACCACTATGATGTCCAGTGGCAAAGGCCATACATTACATTCAAAACCCTACCAATTTACCTCCGCTGGCAGTTACGCGTACAGTGATGTCTCTATACAATTTCCCTAAATCTAAAGACTGGAGTGGCAAGGTATAAGGTTGACCACTCATAGACTACCATCTGCCAATCTGAACTGGAAAAAATATCCTGGGTAGCGAGCGGATTTAAATTACACTCCCAATTACCCATAGGCAGTCCTCATTGGAAGAGTTCCTACTCAAACTTATAACACCGTCAATCCCCAACCTACAATCCTCCCGAGTGTACGATCCGGCCAGAGACCGTTTCTCGAATTTGTACACCACAGACGATACAAGTCCAAACAGACCTGCTGGGCAGTCTCACCTGTGCAAGACTCGGGGGCAAAAGACGCGTTTTCCTGCGATGAAACGTCTAAGAAACCCGTACTTTTTGCCCGGAGGATTGTGTGATGTCCCAAGGGATGCCGATGTGCCTGTCACGGGAGGACGGTGTTCAGTGACATCTTAGAAGCAATAAGTGCTATCCTGGATTTCTCATTTTTTTTGCTTCTTGGCAGCAGGGCTGGAAGCAGATCTCCGAGTTGTTCCTGCAGTTTTCGCTTTAGATGCTTTGGCGGGCTTGGGAGATTTCGACGATTTTATCGACTTAGGAGTCTTCTTCGGAGTGGTAACCTTCTTTGGCGTTGTGGTCTTCTTCGGTGCAGCGGCTTTCGGCACTGGTGCTTTTCTCTGGGATGGTGCTTTGCGCTTTGCTGGTTTCTCTGCCGCGGGACTGACAGCCTTCTCCTTCGTAGGGGGCTTCGCAGGCTTCGCCACTTTTGCAGGCTTCGATTCGGTCTTCGCGGCTTTTACAGCTCTTACCGCCTTTACTTTCGTCGCCTTCGGGGACTTGAGGACTTTTGTCACCTTTGGACTCGCAGCTCCGCTCGCAGACTTCGCTTTGGTCGATCCCTTGGGTCGACCGGCAGATTTTTTAACCACCGGTTCAGCTGTGGCAGCCTTTGATGCCTTCACTATCTTCACGGCCTTGGGAGCCTTTGGTTCTTTCTTCAACTCGTCGGAGAGTTTGAAAGAATTTTTTATCTTCGTGAGCTTGCCTTGCTTTGACAAATTCCTCAGCTGAATGGACAGCGTCTTCTTGAAGTTAGGAGGAAGACCGGTCTTGTACTTGTCCTCCAGGTGCTTTGCTATAGCATACTGACTTGAGCCTGTTCTCTCTTTGAGTGTTGCGATCGCCTCCCTTATCATCTGCAAGGGAAAAGAACGGTTCACGGACATCTCAGGAGCTGCAAATTTAAAATATGAACACAATTCGCGTGAAAATCTGGAAAACCTTTACACGAAGAAGACCATTGTCGAGCGCAACACTGCCCCCGTAGCTCACTATGAACCCCATCAACAAAGTACAATCCGTGTCGTAGAAGACGAAACACGCTAACATGGCTCAAACGATAAAACCGAACGGTTTGTTTTAAGCTAACATCCACAAGCGCCTACGGCCGACCCCTGAGTGACCGGCACAGTTCAATTGCTAAGGTAACCCAGCAACATTTTGGACGACCTGTTATCCTGAACTTGTAGCATAGACTTTTACTCCACAGGTACCAGATCGTTAACCCTTCTGGCTTTATCACTGCCGATCTCCCTTCGCGTCTGATCGAGATCGCGTGCATGTCAGCTACAGACTACTACTGGTCTTAGAGGTTCCCTTCTCATCACCGTGTATATTCTGGTTGGAACCACTTCTCTCGGCTTACCGATGCTTAAGCCAAGGACCTCCTTGACCTCGTCGGTTTGGTGCACCCAGTAGGTTGTGCAAAAGTTCATCACTCAACCTCGATTACCCCCTGCATCGGTGATTACCAAACACAATCTTTGACCCTCACAAGGGAAATCCTTCAACCATCCACGTTGGAATGCGTTGAAGGCATCGAGAACCAAACCACTTGCTGGGGAGCGAAGAGACCCAGAGCTCGGCGTTTACTAGCTGGTACTAGAGAGGTTGTTCGCCTCAGACAAGTTTGCAAAGTTTAATAGACAGCACGAGAAAGTACCTCGATATAAGGAGGATGTCCAGCGGCTGCCTTCGCTGCCTTCGGTTTCTTCTCCTTCTTCTCCCTGGGCTTCTTCTCCTTCACTGCCTTCTCGGGCTTCTCCTCGGGCTTCATCTCGACAGTAGCCTCAGTGGCCACACTGAGAATCGGCTCGGCAACGGGAGCAACTTCAGTAGCAGTAGCCATGGCCGCGAACCTTTCTCTCTCGAGCGGAAAACCACACAGCTCAATCACAGAACCTCAATCAGCCTCAATTGATCGCTGGATCAGGACAGACAACTCATTCGCTGCCCCGACACGAAAATTCTAAACCTCGATTCCACTCAAATTAACCACCCCAAAGCGGCTAATTTCTTCGGCCTGGGACGCACAATAATTGCGAGAAAGGAGCAGGAAAATGAGAAGAAAATCCGAATCAAATATCGAAGAGTAGATCGCGACTGCAGTGACGATGCAGCTAAAATACGATGCGAGTGAGAATAAAATCGGAGAGCTACAAAGGCTAAGTAGAGGAGAGCCGAGTTGAGAGATAGTTGGCTGATCGTCCAACTTTCGTCATTGGTGTTGGGACCCTAACGAAGCACGCTCATTGGCGGAAAATACCAGGGCACGGATCGATGAGGGTGCAATAATGCCCTCCGCGCCGTCAGATTACTACTAATCAACGATACTGTCTTTACCGGGGCTGACAGGGGGGTCGCCGTCTCGTTCACTGCATCTCTCTCGTTGCAGTCTCGTTTTTCGCTTTGGTGGAAGTATGGATATGGAGGCCTGCTCTCCCAAAAACATGTGCTTTCCACTTCTCTTTTCATGGGCATATCTCTGAATGTCCACGGTCAAAAAATGATCTGTTTGATCCAGTGTAAAGCTCAGGAGCTAGGCCATCCAGTGCAGTTGAAAGCATACGACTTTGTTCCATCATGAAGGAGTTACAATGACTTGAATCTAGGGCACCAAAACTGGTTGTGGAAGTTATATACTTCCACCATTTCAGTCTTTTGGAAGGTTTATATTTCTGCAAAAATTGAGTTCTTTGCATGTTCTAATTCCCAACTTACCCACCTACCTCCTGATTAATTTTGTGGATAAATTTAATTTTTTACGGCATAGCAAAATGACCATGGAACCTAAAGTTCAAGCACATGGTATACATGTGGTTGGAAATGCTCAAATTTGTTGAAGATGGGTGTTCATATGGCATCTCAAACTTACTCAGCTTCAAAGTGTTGTTTTGGGTGTTGCATGACAACTCTTTCAACCTCTCAATAATGTTTTATAGGTAGTTTGTTTAAGATTTGCCCTTTAAAGTAACACTATGGATGAGTGGTTACAACTCCAAATCTAGCTCGAAACTGCATACACTGTCAACAACTTATCGTAATACCTTGGTCTTTGACTTCACTCTGAACCAGGTTGCTTGTTGCTAATGTTGTTGCTAATGCTAAACCCTTACAGCACCTGATAAGCAAGTCTATATATTCTGCGCAAAAAAATCCCAGTAAGCCAAGGTTTTCCACGACTCATTCCTTGCTTATAACCAGCATTCTCGAAAAGTATTCGGGGTGAGGACCTCACTAACAAGCTTTGTTTGGGTGTTCCTTCATATATAGTTTTGCAACAGGGAATAGTATTGTGTCGATTTAAAATGAAACATAGTAAAAAGATGATGGTCCTGTAGGCTCATAACACATGCAGCATATACTTGAAATTGTTTCACTTACAGTTACAGTGAAAGCTCCAAATATGGAATATATAATGATCTGTTACCTTCATATATCCCAATACAGATTTGCATCAAATGTTTGAAGTGATAGCAAGGTAAACATAATGATAATTTGTTAATTATTAACGGTCATAAACCAGAATGTATATTTTCGTTCTCCCTTCTTCAAGATTTTGTGTGTAAGATATACATATTGTTCTGTTAAGATATTAATATGTAATATTTATTTATATATGTATATTAACTTTATAACCTTTCTGCACTATAGGTGTCATTTTAACATCTCAAGTGCCACATGAACATTTATCACCAATACAAATTGAGCAGGTTTAGGTTAGGTTGTCCTCCCAATCTCTCATTCATCTACTAGCCGGTCCACGATACGGAAGTGGCAGACAAAAGTGTTGTCACAAATTGGAGACCAATGGAGGATTGCAGTTTTCATTCAGTCTCATGTGATCCAACCTCTTGTTTGTCTCAATTGTTATTACTATGGCTCCTCCAGTACGTGTTGCTCTTGTAGGTGCTCCTTAAATACCAATATTCCTACTCTATCCATAGAGGTCTTATACAATGACATGTTGAGAACCAAGCCCAACAGAATTAGATAGATGATTTGACTCAAATGATCTGAGATATGAGAGTGGAGTTTGCTGGTTTGTAAAGAGAACCAGCATCATCAATTCCTCACCTCGGAGATGCTCCTATTCGTCCATATGACATATGGATCATCTCATAGGTGATTGTCAAGAGTTAGTTCTTTATCAAAATAACAAAGTACGTCTAGTTGTCTAGGAAAATGTAAAGTTTTTGGTTGTAGAAGTATCATATGTTGAACAAAGACAAGAGAGAGAGAGAGAGACAACCACGAAAACAAGCTTCACGAGACATATCAACGCTCACTTTATAGAAACTCTCATTTTTTCTCAATGAACACAAAATTGAGAAACAGACTAGAGTGGTTTGTAATCTAACTCAACTTCTTAAAACAAAATCCTCGAACTCAAGTCTACGATCAAAACTATCGAAGCAAAACTCAAAGCAAGTGAAACACTCATTTGCTAACAAGAAGCTTCGTCAAAGTTTCACATAATCCAAACCTTGATCCAAAGTGCATCCATGTACAAGGCTATAGTAAAAACTAGCTATCACAAGTCACACATAACCAATTGGACTCTCATAGGTCCAAAACGACAAAAACCGTAGTGAAAGAACCAAAGAAGACCTATTTGAGAACTTTCTCCTTTCGTCAAACGATCTACATATATCGATAAAGTCTTCCTTCCAAGAACCCTCTGATCTTACTCTCGCTAGTCGAGATATCTGTGATTTTTGATTGTAGACGACAAAACCTCCTCTTGCGGCTTAAAATCATGTACATCTGCAAGACGGATCATCTTATCTGAGATTCATCTTTTTCTACAAGTTGATCTGACTACCTAGATCCTAGTGAGATCCGAAACAAGCAGTTCGGAGTTCCACTCGTGAGGAACGATGAGAAATTTGATTGCGAGAAGCGAAAGACTGACAAAAATCGAGCTCATACGGTTCAACTTCGCTTGTCACACACAACACAACAACCTAATATACATGCGGTCCTCTCCTAAGCATAGATGAAGACTCTTGATCGCACACCAACCACGAAGAGCTTGGCTCATCAATTGTGAAGAACAACTTAACCTCAAATCGCAAGTGAACTAAAATCTAATATAAGCGTCTCCTTACGAGACAAATTTCCTCACATTTCCTGAATTGTTCAGTGAAACTCCGTATCGTCTCCAGTTTCTTAAAAAACTCGTTGTTTTGATGTTCATAGATCTAAGAAGAGCAAGTTTGGACTATGAAACGTCTAAATGGTCTAACTTTCCTTTGTAGGTCATGAAGCACTCTAATTCTTCTTCCCAGATTTGAACCTAATGCAAGTTTCAGGTTCAGATCATTGTGCTTATGCATTGGACCTCCTAATCCTCCAATCCGTCCATGGACAAGTCACATATACAAGCTAGTCCCTTAAGCTACCTCCTTATGGCAGTTCACAATATGTACGTTGAACTTAGATAATGACAAAGCATGTCAACCTAGTAGAATGCCAAGAATTGCAAATACCCAATCAGCATCGACAAGCTAAGACTTGGCTTGATTTTCTCATCTTTCGAATCTCATAACTTCACCAGTAAGCATCGAAATGAAGTAAATGAAGTACCCATGAGAAGTTTACGTCAAGCTCTACCACTTGCTGCAATGACATTGGAGATTCGAAAGTTGTGTAAGAAGTCCACTTTTAGTCATATGAGTGTTTTTGGAGCGATAATGCATAGCATCAAATTTTGATTTGCATGTAAGAGTCGATCCACGATACAACATCGAAAACCTTAACTACCCAGTTCAAGAAAGAAGGTATGAGGACATTATTCCAACTCTTATTGGTGTTGCAACGACGACGATGAGTTAATAACCAACACAACTTGATATTTTTTTTAGACATGTTGAAGTCTTTTCTAGTCCTATTTTCCTTGATCGAAGTGATGAAGTTCCTCTTGAAGTCATGTGAAGAGGAGTTGAGACTATTTGTAAGGTCACATGATGAGGAGATCTTGTTGACGCAACTTCAATTTATGCTTTTCTGGAGACTGGTTAGCATGTCAATTGGCAAGATGTTGTCATTGAAGAGAAGAGGTGACGAGATGCCTCTGACCCGCAGATTGGATTTCCAACAAAGGTGAGAGATAAGCAAAGAGTTAAAAAGAGATGAGCAACTCTTCCGGAGGACATCTCGTCTAGTTTTCGTACTCCTCTATTTGCACTCGAGTCGATGGAGGACGTGTCGATATCCCAACAAGAGCCAAAAACTATTGGAGAAGGACGTGGTAGACGGTTTACTGCTCAAGAAAAGAAAAAAAGTCCGGTTAGTGCATCCACCGAGGTGTTGGAGTAATTAGTACAAGTTTGGTGTGAGGCTCTATAAGTCTTGGGATAGCGAGATGACATCAAAGATATTCCAAGTTGGTACCAGTTATTTTGGAAAAATATAGATTTCACCATGTGATGCATTTGGGTCACAAAATCAAGTCGAACTGATACTTGAAGTGAGACTTACAAATTTCTAAGTTAAGGAGGCAGAGAACGACAATAGTTATAACTCGTGCTCTGAGGGTCAGACCTAGATGATTCCGATGGTCAAAGATAATCATGGTGAAGTTGCTTCTAGTGGAGGTGTCAAAAGCTGACTATACGACTGACTCGGCAGCCATCATACAGATGGATCAGATATTACGCATTAATTTTTCACTAGCGATTTATTTTTCTATTGCTATTTATCTAAGACATCATTCTACACTTGTTAGGTGAAGGAGGAGATCACTTATAGAGGAGGAAAATCCCAGAGGGGGTGTACAACAGAAGTTAGATTTTTTTTAGACATTATTGAAGACATGTTATCAAAGAGCTCGGTAGAGAGTTGTATGGAGCTTAGTACTAAAGGATTTTATGGCTGTTGGTAGTTTTGTCATCGAGGAATTGAGGATTGAGTGTTGAGTTGAGTAGAGAGAGAGAGACATGCAACTTGTACGCATAATATTTGGAAATAGAAAATGAAAAACTTATAGACGAACGCACAAGTGCTTCACAAGAGCAGTTTTCTGAAGTTTTGAGCATAACGTTTTAAGTCTAGGTGATCTGAAGTTGAAGAGGGTGGGTGGAAGTGTGATTTTTTCTGATCAAAAACATGTTGGAACTATTTGTGATCCATGTTCTGTGTGATTGTTGTTCTCTTTTTCTGGATCAGATCACATGTAGAAGGTTCCGCCCTTCTCATACAACTCTCACCTCAACATCGTGAAGTCTTTGGTATAACAAAGAGAGAGTTTCATGGACTTATCATCGACATCATAAAGAGCAAGAGACAAACCACACCTGAGCAAGTAAAAAGTCATATGATCAATGTGATTAATGCTAGTATTGGAGATGAAGAGATGAATCGTCCGCATGCTCAAGAGATTAAGAAGACTGAGTATCAACATGAAGTTTTGATTCACATTTATACTATGAAGGAGGTTGATGATGATGACATTGAGTAGAAAAATCCACCTTTTGATAGCTACTTTGAGCAAAGACTATACTTGTGCTAGTACAAAGACATGTATATAGCTTGGAGGGTGGCCTGAACCGATTATTGCTCTTGTTGATCACAATTTAAAGATCAACATTATCACGAGGAGTTTACAAAAAATGTCTTTGGCCAACTAAGATGCATCATGGTTGGGTGCTTCGTGTTGCCAACAACAAAAAGGTGAGTGTCAGCTCTTGATCTTGAGAAATATTGCACCCTCTGATATAATCTTATACCAGATATCAGGTATTACTGGTCTCGTGTTGAAAGATAGTATGTATAGTGAAAAATGAGAACATAAGGTTTTATCTTTATATGTAGTTGTAGTTGTACAAGAAGTTGCCTTATAGCTTGTTAAGTTGGGTATGTGCTAAGCCAGGGCCAAGGTAGACAAGCTGCCCCTAGTTTATATTCAGAAGAACTACTGAGAAGTTCTGAAAATACCATGTGGGACTACCATTTCTTCTTGAATAGAGAATACATGTTTTTTTGTTTACGTGAAACAAAGTCATCCATAGATGTTTATGTTATTTGTAGTCAAAGAAAATGACAGAAGAGGAAACTGTGTCATTTTTTGTTGGTGATTGGGATCATTATCCGATGATACCATCGTGTAGGTGTAGTATAGTTTTGGCTCTTTTATTACTAAAAATGGAGATCTATAAAAACAAATAGTACGTAAACACTAGTAAAAAAAGATAAACAATTTGTTTTTACTGCGTATGTATTTATTTACACTTTTGAACTGAAATAGAAACCACCTCAGTTGAAGAGGCGCCTACCTATGAAGACAAGGTCCTCGGATCAGATCCTCTTGGAATATGTTTCTTATCTCAACATGTTGACCTTTCATATGGGAGTTCATATTGGGTATGTGGTTACATCATGCACATATAAAGAAGAAGAATCGATATCCTCTTGCATGCGAAGGCTTAGACTTCTTGGTCTAAGCCTCCGCATGCAATTGAGATTATAAGACAAGAGATACCAGATTCAACTATGGGAGGATTGTATGCTTTGTAGGGTGGTTGGTCTTCCGGATGGGAGTCTATGTTGGGTGTGTGTTCATGTCTTGCACATCTAGGGGCGGAGGACTAGTATCCTCCTTAAACGTGGACTTCATGGTCTAAGTCTTTGCATACAACTGAGATTGTGAGTTAAGAGATACTCGATTCAGCTATGAGAGGGTTGTAAGCTTTGTGGGTGGTATTATATCAGTGGTTTCTGATGTAAAATCATGGCTTAGTCATAATCTCGGTTAATGACACTGAGGGTTGGGAAATTTGTATTAAGTAAGGGGTATGCTTAGCTGGAGAGCTGCTTGATATGTGAGTGTGCAAATGACATAAGGACCTCAGATTAGCTAAGGTTGCTAGCAAAGGGTTGTTTTGAGATGAATCGACAATGTCATTTTGCACTTTGTTTTGTATGTGGAAAATGTATGTTACGTGCGGTTAGAATGTAAGCAAGATCTTTAAGCAGATGCCCCCTAGCTTAAGTTAAGCCTTTGGTTAGTAGTGCTATAGGTTAAGCTGGATCTTGGGCAAGCTGGGTCGCTTTTTGAAAAAAGACAAAATTAGACTTATGGAATGTGAAGGTACCATGTTGTAGTGCTCGTCGAGCTGAGCATCGTGGCATGTTCAGATTCATGAATAAAATATCCGATGAGAAAATGTTGTCATTTGTAGTTAAGTTAAAAACACGTTTTAGGGAATTGTATAGTAAGTGGTAGGGAGGTCAAATTGTGGATATTGGAAGTCCAAGGCATAGGCTGTAGTACATAACACCTGTAGAAATTTGTGCAGGTAATAATCGATGAGCGGTGGTGAACATGTGAAGATTAGAGACAATGAAGGACAGTTAAAACTCACAAGACAGTTAGAACTCACAAAAGCTAAAGCCTTGACCCTTATTGTGTTTCCTTTATATACAACAACTTGTGATGGCTTGTTGGTTGCACATAACTCTTAAGACTTGCATAGGAAGGCAAAGGTTTGTGAGCAAATGGTTATCATTACATAATGACTTTCACAAGAGATATTATGATGAGTTCCGTGTATCCAATCGTGAACAAATGGTTATCATTACATGTCGATCTTCGTAAGAGAGATTATGATGGATTTAATTGCGGTTGCACTTAGTGAGCATGATTATCATTACATATCGACCTTCGTAAGAGACATTATGATGGGTTTAATTGCAGTTGCACTTAGGGACAAGAGAAGTGATCATTTTTAAACATAGCATGTATGGACAACGCCTCCGGTACATGACGGCACCTCTGTATGTCGTTGGTTTCATGGTCTTACATTCTAAAGTTCAAAGTGAATGTACATGACCATGACTCCAACAGCCAACATTGTACAGAACGAGGTTGCAAACTTGTAGAGTTTTTTTTCACACTAGGCTAACTACTTATCTACCTGCGTCATTTTTCTTCACATTAGTGTGAAGCTTTGGATTTTTATTTTGTTTGTAAATTTTTGTTTTTGTTAATAAAGAAGTAGATTACCTAGCATAGATGACGAGGTAGAATATTTGTAGTTGTAGTATAGAGTTTCTTTGCCGAAGTGTTAAACAAGGCGGAAATGAAGAAACTATGAACGGAGACAGGTGTAGTGTACAATTTGGCAGTCTGGATTGCTGATGTTTGAGGCAGATGGGTGGAGTCGATTTACAAAAGATGAAGATATGGGAGAAAATACAAAAAGATGGATGGTGAAACAAGTATCATAGTTGTGGCGTGTAAGGGTTCTGTCCGAAGACGAAGTGGTTTCTGGCTTGTTTGAAGAGTTTATGTCTGTACAGTCAGTTGTTGGTTGGTTAGATAGTGTGAATAGATTGATGGAAGAGAAAGATAGTATGACGGTGATCCCTATCCACTCTCGACGTATATATGAAGAGGTTGTTACGTACGTGCAGTTCTTTCCTCATCCGATGCAGAATAATGAGGGAAGAGAAGCCATTTGTTGGTGTGCACTCCCTCAAGAAGCATACGTCTATGCGAAATACAAATCTGTATTGAAAAAGGTGAGACCGGTAGCAGCTCAACTACCTGCTAACTCCCAGTACAATTAGTGGGGACTGAGCCTATATTACGTGATCATAGACGAGTAGGACATCAGTTTACTGAGGAGGCGTTGAAAGAACTCCAGATAGGAGGGGGTGATTTCTTGACTGAGATTCAGAAGACAATGTTTGAGCAGATGATAATAGATCATGGTAAAGCATTATCTTTTTCAGCAGAGGAGATAAGTTGTGTGGACCCAGAGGTTATAGCGCCTATGGTTACATTCACAATCCCTCATGTGCCTTGGGACCTGAAACTGATCGCGGTTCCTCGTGCTTTGTTGCCTAAACTCATCGAGTTGTTGAAAGAGAAGGTACAGATGGGGATACTTGAGCCGTCTATGGGCTATATTCTAGCAGGTGGTTCACTGTACCCAAGAAGTCAGGAGCTTTGCGTTTTATTCAAGACCTACAACTTGCGAATAACGTAACCATTCGTAACGTTGGGACGGGTCCTGTGATTGAGGAGGTAGCGGAGGCATTTGCAAGGAGAGCTATCTATTCGATAAGAGATATATATTCTGGTTATGATCAGTTTCAGATGGCTGTAGAGAGTAGAGATCTAACTCCTATGCGTACGCCCCTAGGATTGATGCGGATGTGTACTATTCCACAAGGAGCAACGAACTCGATGGCTCATATGCAGAATGCAATGCATAAGGTACTAAGGGAATTTATGTTTGATGTTATCGTTCCATTTTTATATGATATTCCTATAAAAGGTTGCGCGGTTGAAGACAAGGATGAAGTAGTACTTGCGAATGGATGTAAGAGATTTGTTGCAGATCATATCAGGGATGTAGAACGTATCTTAACTCATTTGGATGAGGTACATCTCACCCTTTCAGGAGCTAAGTCCAAGTTTGGTGTGTCTGAGATTTTAGTGGTTGGACATCTGTGTGGTGCTTTTGGAAGGTAATCAAACCCGGAGAAGGTTGACGCTTTCTAGGTGCTTGTGTATTTTATTGTTTATCCATTCCTCATTATGCTCATGTTGCTGAGCCTTTGTATGCATTATTGAGGAAGGATAAGAGGTTTGTATGGACCTCAGTCCATCGAGAAGCTATGAATAGGCTGAAGGAGGCTCTATAGTCTCCACCTGTTTTGAGAAGAGTAAACTATAGGTGTGGGAGACCTGTCATTGTCACAGTAGATACTAGTCCAAAGACGATTGGTTGGGCGATAGGTCAAGATGATGCGGATGGTATGCGGCTTATCTCTAGGTTTGGAGCTAGGATCTTGAAAGACAGGCAACGAGATTACTCCCAGGTGAAGCGTGAGTTGTGAGGAGCGGTGATAGCGATGAAGACAAACCGTGAGTTTCTGATTGGTGCTCATGTAGTCCTAGAAACGGATTGTCTACCTCTACTAGGCATGATATCCAACTGTAACATATCAGACATAGCGATGTTACGATGCTCTGGATTCACGCTTCTTATATTAGAAGCTTGAATCCAGAGCTGAAGCATATAAAAGGAAAAGAGAATGTGGTCGCATATATGTTGTCAGGGCTCGATTTGTAGATGAAGATGTCATGTTTTCAGAAGCTGAGGAAGAAGAGAGAAAGGATGCTCAGTGTCAGGTTAATCGACGGGTTACAAACTTGGAGCTGCTGCCGTTCAGAGAGGAGTTCTACACGAGAAGATTACGTGACATTGGACTCTATCTGAGTTCTTTAAACAGACAGGAGGGGTTGAGTGATGCAGAGTTTAGAGAGATAAGGAGGAAGGCATATGATTACTTGTTGCGAGATGGGTATCTTTGGAAGCGTCCAAAGAGAAGAGATGGAGCACTTCTACGAGTTATAGATGATCTACAGACCAAGCAATGGTTGATGAAGGAGTTTCATGACACCTTGTGAGCCGGACATTGAGGAGCTTGGGCTACCTACACAAAGTTGAAGGAGAGATACTGCTGGAGAGAACTTTATCAAGATGTGGTGAACTTTGTGAGTTCATGCTTGCACTTTCAATTTTATTCAAAGATACGTTACATATATGGCTTGTACCAACCTATCCGCCTAGTATCCATTTTCAATGAGTTCTTGATTTGGTAGCAATGCCTCTTGGGTTATGAGGTATGAGGTACTCGGTGTGGCCCAGTAGTAATGCAATGAGTCGACTTGTCAGCCCACAGAGCAAAAGAGAGCAACCTAGATCGTTGTCTATGCCTACCATCCCATGCCTTTATCAGAGCTTGAACAATCGACGGATGCCTTCTCTCGCTCTTACCAATCCTTTCCAGATTCATGGCAGTAGTGAGTTTGAGTTTCACTCCGTGTTGGGCGAAGAACTCCTTCGCTTCCGTACCACGCAACTCTCCTCTATCTGCATGCAATCTCCCTATAGATCCGTACCTACAGATAATATCTTCAAGAACAAACCTACATATCCCTTCTGTGGTCTTCGTCCTTAGAGCTCGTCCTTCTACTAAGTTGGAGAGGTCTTCTCACATGCTCATTGAATTGATGTTGGACCAGAAGCCGATTATGCCGGCAGAGGAGGATTTTCCTACATGGGTTACTTTACTGTGGGAAGAAGAAATGGATCGTGTACAACTTCCTGCACTTTGAATCAAGCAGTTCGAACATAGGGAGGAGGATCTTATAGAAGCACAACAGAAACTAAAAGAGGCCCATCTCAAGAACAAGGACAGGTTTGACAAGACCCACCGGCTCCGACCGAAGCCCATACATGCTAGAGACTGGGTTCTAATGTATGACAGTACGTTAGAGAATCAGCACTCTACGGTTCAGAAATTTTCTAGGAGGTGGTTTGACCCGTATGTTGTCTTAGAAGTGCATCAGAATGCTACTTACTCTTTACGGGAGTTCGATGATACACCTCTAAGACTTCCTGTTGCTGGTAAGCATATCAAGTTGTTTAGAAAAAGGAGAGAAACCGTTGAGCTAGATGAATTTATGGAGTCAGATCAGATGATGGATGCTGATGCAGATCTGCTATCAGAAGAAGACGCAGAAGACGTTGAAGAGGATGATGGCAATTTAGAGAACCTTGGAGACTAGTGGAAAAGTTGGCACAAATCGGAGGATGTGCAGGTTTGGAGGGGGTGAATGTCATAGTACGTGGCGTTCAAGATGATGAAACGGAGCTTCAGAAGACACTCAACCAGCATTTGTTCAGGAAGTTGCACCTTAGCTTATCAAGCTGAGCAGGAGCTAAGCTGGGGCTATGCTTGGCAAGCTGCCCCTTAGCTTGGATTGGAATATCACCCTAAAGGGGTCGAAAGACACCAGAATGCAAAGCTCGACGAGGAGAGTGACTTCGTGCTTCCAATTTTGACAGAAAGTATTTTAAGCAACTGTCGTGCGCATACACATTGCTACACAACATACATCGTTGTCAGAGGTACACCACACATACACATAACACATGGACGATGTCATACACATACACAAGTGTACCACAATAGACAGCTGTCACGTCAGTTTGGCACCTCGGCTAGGTTGACTGAGTCCGAAGTGACGCATCTCGATAAGGCCGTTAGTGCCGTTAGGACGACTTGGTGAGAGAGCCCACTAGGGGTATACTTCGCATGTAGGGCTTGGAGACCTTAGTTCTTCGAGTTGAGCCTTCAAGCCTTACCTACGAAGTATACCCCTAGTGAGCTCTCCCACCAACTCGCCCTAACAGCACTAACGGCCTTACCGGGATGTGCCACTTCGGACTCGGTCAACCTAGCCGAGGTGCCAAACTGACGTGACACAATAGTTAGTACAAGTTTTAGACTGAGAAATATACGAAAGAGAGAAATCTGTCGATTCTGGCTCGTGACTCGAACTCTCAATCTGATAGCGTGAGTGTGTAGGTGTTCATGAGTACTATAGTTTTGACTCTTCATTCATAAAAAACGGAGTTGTATAGATAAGTTAGCATAAGAAAGGTTAGTAAAGACTTTGCAGGAAAATTTCTTCAGTAAAA
Source organism: Asterella californica (assembly GCA_036924285.1). Taxonomy (NCBI): domain Eukaryota; kingdom Viridiplantae; phylum Streptophyta; class Marchantiopsida; order Marchantiales; family Aytoniaceae; genus Asterella; species Asterella californica. The sequence goes on along the minus strand of JAYKYS010000006.1, from coordinate 18,792,704 downwards.
GCATATGTACAGACTGTAAATGCTTTTAGAACGGAACCAAAGGCCATCTTAGTGATAGGGCGCCTTCCTAGGAGGAAAGTGGTCTCAGGATCAATTCCCCATGGCCTCTGGTTCTTATCTAGCATGTTGGTCTCCTGGAAGGGAGTCTATGTTGGATATGCAGCCACGTCTTGCATATCTAAGGGTGGGAGACCGGTATCTCTCTTAATCGTGGACTTCCTGACCTAAGCCTTCGCATGCCATCGTGAATATACCATGGGAGATACCTGGTGTGCATATGGGGGACTGTAAGCCCTGTGGGGCAGCCCCATAAGTGTAGAGGCTTCGGTCTACATTGGGTGGCTTGTGGTATATTTAGGATGACATTAAGAACACGAGAAACTTTTGTTAATCAATTAATTAATCATCGAGTCAGCTTAGCAATGGCAAAGAAAGCTGTGAGACCTTTAGTAATGAAGGGGTCGGCTTTGTAAAGGCAGTTGTGAAGCTTTTGTAAAAGGGAGCTAGTTTAGTAATTAAGGTTTTGTACGTAAAGGCAGTAGGGGGGCAGCTTAGCTAGGGACCTGCTTCTGATAAGTAGTTCTGCTTATAAGGACAGCAGGGGGCAGCTTAGCTGGGGACTTACTTTTTAGGTTAATTAACCTGCGGTCGCGGGAGATAGAGGACTTTTGCAGAGAGCTGAAGGGGGAAGCCATCGAGACGCGCAGGAGAAGCTTGGGAGTAGGGGAGATCAAATTTCTGAGAAGATTGAATTGCGAGGTCGTCGCAAGGAGGGGGCCAAGCGCTTTAGGGCTTGAACTGTGTCTAACAACCTGTTTTGGAGAAAATTATCTTCAGGAGGGAGTCTATTGAACGGAGATCAGTTTGATGATATGTGAGAGGCTTGATCGTTGTTGAATCAAATTTCTGAGAGCTTTCAGTTGGGAGGTTGACGCAAGGAGAGGAATAAGAGTCAAGGGCCTGAATTTCACCTACTAGATTGAGATTGAGGTGAACTTGGTACTTGACAGAAGTGATAGACAGAGAGAGAGACGCACAAGAGTGGAAGAGAGAGAGATTTTATCTTATAGTTGAAGAGATTGATGGAGCAGCCGACACTGAAATAAAGTTATTCTGAATCCTGAAAGATCTATCCGTGCACCTGAGTGTATGCTAGGTGTCTGTTTGAGTGTTTGTCTTGTAATTGGTGGCAGCAAGAAGTAGGGTTTTGAGATCTCATCGCCAGCAGCAACATATTTTTCCCTTAGGTCGTTTCTCTGATCAATTACAATCAGGAGGTCCGCCCTCTCCAAGAAAGACTCTCGCCGCAACAACGTGCCTAGGAGCACAACTTGCCTCTTCTTAGAGGACATGCAGGGAAGGAATGGATGGAAGGTCGAGGCTTACCGAGAGCCACGGAAGCGTCTTTTGACGAAGTTATTCCTCCATCTTTTTCCCAAGGAGAAAACACAGAAGAAGAGGTATCTTGGAGACCAGGACGTGGAGTTCTTGGAAGCCGTTTGGGAAGGACTGCCCGTGAACTGGGGCGCTTTCTTCCACGCATATGTGCAGGTACTTGGGCACCTTGGCAGGAGGACATCTTACTCTGTTCCTCTACTACCTGTACGTGTCCAAGAGGGACCTAGCAGAATATCAGTTGGCGAGATATGGACCAACAGGGTAGCACGAGATAAAGGAGGAGACCTTGGGAGAAGACAACCGAGCCGCGGCCATGACTCTCTCTCCCACTCTAGTGTCACAGATGAGACCAGTCACTCATCAGAAGACGCTTCTGGTGAGAAACGACGACTCCAGTGGTTCGGAGATGCGACATCACCGAGGAAGATGGGACCTAGGAGCGTGCCTAGGAAGACCACCTCCTTCTCGATCATTCACTCTAGATCGGAGTGCGACTCTCAAGAGGAGCCACTGAGTGCCCGAGCTGCGCAGAAGACCGCTTCTGCAACTACAAGGAGTCTTCTGAAGACTCCAAAGACAAAGGTTGGATGGACATTCCTACTGCAACGCGAGGAAGCGTAGTGAAGAGAACCGCTCCTGCCGTGGGAAGAGATCTTCCACCCTGGAATATGAGAAGAGTAACGTCTTCCTGCGCGCAGAAGCATAAGACCACAATGATGAAAGAGGTATCCTTACCTCTAGAAGACAAGGAAGACTCCTCCGATTGGATTGTGGAGATGAACTTATTTTCTGCGAGAAGAAGGTTGGAGGAATTCAACGCCTTCTTCCATTCGGAGCTTCAGCCAGCTATGGAGTTGGTGGAGAAGCGCACGATGGCTCAGGAGAAGCCACTGCGACCTAGATTTGATCTGCGCACCCTGATGCAGCAAGAAGAAGTCCAAAAGAAGATAGAAGCACTGGAAGCTAACCTCCGCACCACGGAGAAGCTTGCGGCGAAGTACAAGATGGAAGCAGCCGCTTCTACCAAGGAGTCAGCACAGCGGAAGAAGAGCAACCAGGAGTTGCAGGCACGTCTACAGCAGCGTGACCAAGAGGTTGTGCGGGTCAGAGATAAGATCACCACCCTCGCAGAGGAGAAGAAAACATGAAAGACACTGCGGGAAGCCACAGAAGCACAGGCTGCAGCAGAGAAGACACAGCGGGAAGCAGCAGAAGCTCACGCGCAGGGATTGCTAGCACAGACGGTGGAAGCACTTCGTAAGAAGTTCAACTTCACCGCGGGTAGGAAGCTTCTCACCCTAGCTAGGGAGTGGGATGACGAGTCCAGAGCGATGCTAGTGGAGTGCAAGGAGAGTATGTTCCGTTACCTGGATCGACATATTGAAGACTTGAAGGCGCTTTATGATCTTCCTTCGATTCCACCACCAGCGGCTACATCTTCCCATACTCCAAGATCAGCGATCGGGACAGATTTGGAGAAGAAGGAGTTCGACCTCGTTGTCCACTTGGTAGTGACAGCGTTGGAAGCTGAGAAGACCATGGAAGACGTCCCGGAAGACAAGGTGTCTTCTGGAAGACAGGAAGTAGAGTTGTCTTCCCAGGTGTTTCGAGTGGATGAGGTGACTTCCTCTGACCACTACGAGGTCACCACAGCTCTCAGCGTCGAACAAGTACCACAGAAGAGCGAGGAAGAGCAAGTCGACTCAGCTTTCCAGAAGACGCTTTTGTCTTCCGAAGCCGCACCAGCTGAGCCAACCACGAATGTTGAGGAGAAAGCCACCTCAGTGACACCCGAGGTACTCACAGGGCTTCCCACCTTATCAAAAGCCGAGTTAGGAGTTCAGGTAGGAGCAGATCATTAGGAGATCGCACCTCGCGAATTAGAGTAGACAGCAAGTTAAGAAGACAAGATGACTTGTCTAAACTTGGTAGGAATTGAAATTGCTATCTTAAGATGTGACAGTTTACTTGTAATTTTAGATGACTGTCCATGTGGCAGAATAGGCAACCTAGGAGTAGCAAAGCAAATGTCTAAACCAAGGCAAGGAGCCGACTACATGTGTGATGGCAGCCTTCTGACAGCGCCCCATCTCCCTTTGGTTCTAAGTGAGGATTGGAAGGGATCTCCCCTGCGTCTCAAGGCATATGTATAAGTTAGAGCGAAGAGTAGGATTTCATACACATGTGAGAGACACATTTTGATGTGCAAATAGATACATTGAAATCTTAGCACAGTACACACATTACGCTCGTTGGTAGGTACACACGAATAGATCTTGGAGTACACCGGAAGGGTCTGCATTCTCGCTTCCAACAATAGATCGAAGATGTAGACAGAGATAATGGACAGTTTAGAGCAGGGAACGGCATCATCGTGTAGTCCTATTTCTAAGCTGGTGTGTCGAGGAGTAGGAGCAGGAAGGAGAGGGAGTGAGCTTCCCGACACCAATGTACCTTCTTCTCGGAGAATGGATTTTGGATTTGAGTGCATAAGCTTTGTCTGTGTCTTCTAGGCAGTGGGTTTCCTCGAAATCACACCCAATTGTGCATGAGAAGCATTCTTCTTGAGTGGCGGTGATTGTTAGCAGTTGTGTAGATTCGCAGCTTGGCTCATCCAGTGGAGCACTTCGGATCCACGTACGGACGGTCCTATGGATAAGTGATCCTAGAAGACAGAGTAGTCGGAGCAGCGATAGAAGAAGAAAGAAGACTTCTTCTCACAGCAGAAGACGACATCCTCGAGTAGAAGACTGTGTAACTGTAAGCGAATTTGTGGTCTTCTTCCTCAAATTACTACAAGCAGGGATGGCTTGTTAGTCAAGATCCGGACTAGAAGCTTGTCGGAGTCTTAATTTCTCATTCTTATCTTATTTTCTCTTGTTTGGATTTTCTCTTCTTCCCCATCTTCCCCCATCTTCCTATCTTCTTATCTTCTTCTAGTGAGCTTCCGAGACTTCTATTGAGCATCCGTGAAAGTGAATGTCGTTGTATTGCTGCAGGAAGACCGTTTCCATAAGCAGAAGCTTAGGAAGGCTACATGGGACATACACCCTGTGATTGATCTAACCCGTTGGGACTTGGAAGAGGAATGTGTGAAGGACATTGCTAATTCGACTTCTATGAAGCATGAGCAGTCTTCTGGAGGTGTGAGAAGCCGAGTTGAACCCCCAGAAGCCGAGAATTGCTTCAGGGAAGACTGTCATGAGAAGATTGGAAGCCGTGACCTGGAAGCAGAAAGTGTCTTCCCGAGCTTCCCAGTATATATCTGTGTGATATTTTAGGTGGTAGTTGTTTGTTTAGGTCCAGGGCACCTCTTGAAGGGTCTGGAAGCCGTGTGGTTTTGTGAGAAGACGAGATTTTTAGATAAAACCCGTGTGTTTGTGTGTTTGATATATAGAACTTAGAGCAGTGATACTTGTACAAATCCTCTGTGGGAACTATATATTATAAATGTTGTATACTAAATGGACAAAAAGAGCAATCGTGTGACACTACAGTTCTCAGACTTCACCTCAAACTTCTTACTCTAATTTCAGTTGTAAACAGCAAAGTACTTTGTCAACCAGATTAATTCTTACCACAACACACTACGAAACTTCATAGGTAAAACTCCGAAGAAGAAAAACACACAATGGCTCAGTAAACTTCAGAAGAGTATAAAATTCAAATAACAAACACAAAGATACTGCGAACGAACGACACATCGCTAACATACAACTTCGTCTTAAGATGGTGGATCTTACTTCTTAATAAGTAGCATGTACATTGGTACCGTCAGAATGAAGATCTTGTGCTTGAAACGACACCAAACATCACACCGAAACTTAACGCTAACTCCTTAGCTATCTCACTAACTTCTAACCTCGAAAGGTTCTCGGACTACTCGCTGGCCTAACCTAGCTACTTTGTTCTTCGTCGATGAACCCTCTATGTCTGCAACATCTAACTAAACCCTAAACCCTAAACCCTAAACCCTAATCGTCTGAAGAATCTTTAGCTCCGAAGTGTGGTGCCCACAATTTACAGGATTCACTAATTTTTGAAATTTTTAAGATTAATAACTTGTTTGTATAACTGAAGAAGCTTTGTTACTTAAGATTATGGCTTCCTTAGAAGGAAGATGATCTTACGATCTTTTTGTAATAAGAAGTTGACTTCTTCGGAAGACGGCAGTCTTCCGAGAAGCGTCTTCTCGGTTGTGCCTTCCGAAGACGGAAGACGGCGGAAGACAAAAGACGGCGGAAGACGGAAGACACGTATCTTTCAGAAGACGACAATCGCGGAAGTCTAACCACGTATTTCCAAGTAAAGAAGTAGGTGTACCCATCAGGTAATACCGAGTAGGTTAGGTAGGTCATGTAAGTCATCTAGGTTGCGAACCCTAAACTGCGCGAGAAGATGCGAAGGAAGCGCATTAGCGTAGAACACTACCACTTCCCGCATCGGGGTTGCTTTGGTCTAGAAGATCGAATTGGAAAGTAATCGAGTTGAGTGAAGGCAGCAGAGTGAAATTGAGTGGAGCCAGGATCGATTCACAGCTAGGAAGAAGGCGAGGGAAAATCGTTGAGAGTAGGAATCGCATCGAGCTGAAGGGGTCTTCTAGAGACTCCAGGAAGCAGACATTGAAGGGCAGCTGCAAGGAATCAGAGGAGGAACCTTTCGATTGAGGAGTGGCGAGGCATTGGCAGCAGCAGCAGTAGGTTAGTGGGGTCGCATTGGAGTTGGGGTCGAAGTCGTAAGTGCGTAGAAGACTGAAGGAAGACCGAGAAGAAGACAGAAGACTATAGAGGTTCTTCGCATGTTCTCTTTCTTTCCCACTGCTTCTCGTCTTTTGTTTGGTATCCCCCGCGCTTCCCCAGTTGTTTGCAGGCAACCCGATCGATTGATTCCCTCCCCACCTTTTTCCTTCTGAGACATTGGGCGCAGAAGCGCTGCCCAATTTCTGATAGCCATCTTCTTGCTTCTTCCCGAGTGCAATTCGAGCTTCCCTACCCATCGTCCTCAAATTAGAGATCACAACTATCAATTTCCTTACGCTACCATCCCTCTACTCTCGAAACCTTGAACAGAAGACGCTTCGGAAGAGTTGAACATCTTCGGAAGACACTTCTGTAAACTAAACATCTTCGGAAGACACTTCGAAAGCCTGACTGTCTTCGGAAGACGAATGTGTGCAATTCGTATCAAGAGTGGATTTGCTTTGCTTTGGTGTTAAGAGAGGCTTGGTACGAATTCCGAGTGGCTTGGGGAGTTGTTTGTTATTTCGAGAAGTTGGAAGTCGGGAACTAGGCATGTACCTCCCGGTCTTCCAAGCTTCACAAATCCACATCTTCCTAGAGAGACTAGAAGATTGGAAAGGCTGGCAGAATGAGCGAGATGACGTGAGGGTCCATTACGGGTCTCTTCCGTCCGACCCATAGCAGCCTATTCCTTCTTCTTCCCGAACTTAGAAGAGAGTTGTGAGAAGTCTTGCTGGCAGAATCTGGAGAGAATGGTCGAGGGTCATGTCTTCTCATCATGCAGCAAGCTTCTTCTGAGTGTGTATGAGAGGTGAGAAGTCAGAAGAACAGAGTGCGAATGTCTTGAGTCTGTTGTGAGGATAGATTGCGTGTAGGAAGCAGAAGACAGGTGAGATCAGTGAAGGGAAGCTTGGCTTCGGGAGGTCTTCCGAGAAAAATATTGAATCGGAAGTTGTCTCGTGGGTCTTCTAGAGGCCACTGTCACCGCAGGAGCCCGCAACCATCTTCTGAACCTGTTACACACTCAACTTCTCGCAAAGCTTGTATCTTTTGTTAGGAAGTAGGATGTAATACAAGGTGGGTTGTCTTCTTAGGAATCCATGCGAGGCCTTGCTTAGTTAGGATTGTTTAGATATAGCTCGGAAGACGAGAGCTATTTAGGAAGCACTGTTAGAATCTCGGAAGACGGAATAGCTGTCTTCTGGAAGACTAGATTCGTCTTCTGAGAGTGGAAGCTAGACTGTGAGAGCTTGGGAAGGACTGAGCCTTCGTCTCACAGTAAGTACGTGTGGCTTAGTGCAACAGAGTTTCAAGTATGTCGATGCATCCTCGAGGGTTGGTGTTACCGGCAGCAGAGTTGGTCGAGGCCAAACCCTTCATCAAGGAGTTGGGTCTCGACTTCTTCCTGTGGGATTGAAACCTCGCCGACCAGGGTCTTCTGGAGGAGGTTTGGGCATCCTTACCGTCTCGCAACCGTGTACCCGCGAAGGCAGGAGTAGCTCCATCTTCCTGGACCGAATATTGGTGCTATAGGATCGAGACGATACAATCGTTCACTCCCACACCTCCCGCTCAATATAATCGTTATGTACCTAGGGACAGGGCTAGTAATGTACAGACCAGGACGTCTTGGCAACCTTCTTCATCACAACGACCTCTAAATCCTCTTCCTGGAGCGTGCAATAATTATGGAGAGAGAGGACACTGGCGGTCTACCTGTCCTCATTCGAGAAGACAGATTGGGCAAGAGCTCTTGTGTGGGAACTGTAAGGAAGCCGGGCATTTCACGAGAAATTGTCCTCAGACCTTACGATCACGACAAATGGTTAGATTTGCAGAGACCACGCCTCCTGTAGAAGCTGCATCAGCTTCTAGACTCGAGCTAGCAATGGTATAGCACATCACAGTAGAAAAAGAAGATCCTGGGGATTGTATGAATTGTCTCCATATCAAGGAGACGAACCAGACCCCGAGAAGCACAAAGGAAAAGAACCTCAGCTGCAAAAGACGACTGTAGCTCAGAAGACGAAGTCACTTGAGGTAGCTTCCTCTTTCACTTTGGCGGATGGTATTGTTTGGAGCCCTAGCCCGGATTCAGACAGTTGACCTCCAGAAGAAGTCTTGGATGAAGCGGTGTTCAAGGTAAGTACCAGAAGCAAAGGGAAGTCAGAATCCCGTCAGAAGGAGATCAAGAAGAAGAAGCAGCGTAAGGAGAGGTCATCTTCTCCTGAGCGGCCTTCTTCTCCTACTTACGACCGAGAAGATCCGAAGTACTTTGCTCCTGACATTAGGCAAGAAGTTGAAACGATCATGCAAGAAGAGCTGGAGAAGCGACGGAAGATAGTACAGCAGCTTCCTCCACCGACTACGGCAGCCCCTGTCTCACGGGAATAGCCCCCAGTCGAGGGAAGACACCATCCTGGTCTTCCACCCAAGGAAGCAGCTACTACATCTTCTCTGTTGGAAACACCAGTCACTCTTCTGAAGCGATCTCCTTATGACTTCTTACGAGATTTGTGGAATCAGAAGGCGGATGTAACCTTCCAACAGCTATTAGATGACAACGCTGGTTACAGGAAGTTGTTACAATCTGTGCTTCGAGGATCGAGGAAGAGGAGGACAGCTAAACTTCCCCAGAGCATCCCGATCCTAAGGATAGAGCATGAAGACTTGAGAGCCCCAAAACTTGATATGGAGATCCATGGCTGTCTTCTGAAGAAGGTACCCATTGATTCCGGCTCCGGAGTTAACATCATGACCCGAAGACACTGCGCATGCCTTAGGCTTCACTGAGTTCCAACCTACTCCGACAATCCTCAGAATGAGAGACCAGACCAGAAGACGACCTTTGGAGCAACTGAAAGATGTCTTGACGGTAATTGGGAGAGTATCTTTTTACCTCACTTACATATCTTATCTTTTTACCTCACTTACATATCTTATCTTTTTACCTCACTTTTAGCTAGGGTTGGATATCATGTGTTGATAGGAAGACCATGGCTGTATGCTGCAAATGTAAATACCGATTGGAGAAGACATCGTTTGAGATTTCCCAATCCTACACCCAAGCTAGGTGAGAAGACCAAGATCTCACTCCCTTGGAAGAAGATTGGACACCAAGGTGAAACTCCTTGTACGACAGAGGGGTGCACTTCAGAAGACTCAGCTGCGTCTTCTGACATGGATGAACGATATGATGAGTTTGTGATGAATAACTTGTGTACTACAGAAGTAACACAGATAGCAGAGGAAGTGATCTGTGGATACATTGAGAGCTACGAAGTTGCGGAAGAATAGCTTCCAGAAGATAAAGATACCGTCTTCTCTTCAGAAGATCCGACAGTTGGTCTTCCAGAAAATGAATATGAACCGGAAGAAGCTCCCAAACCGGAATACTTTGGTGCCAGTGAGTACAGTCACACTTAAGGAATGGTAAACCCGGATGATCTTCAAGAAATGGAGGTTGCTCCTGGGAAGAAGTTGAAGCTTTCCAAGGTGATCGAGGACCAACAGTTGGAAGACTTTAGAGAACTTCTGACGGAGTTCCAGGATGTCTTCGCGTGGACCATAGAAGACATGAAGGGCATACCTCGAGAGTTGGGAGAGCATCGCATTGACTTGCTGGAAGGTGTTGTTCCTGCACGGCAGAGGCAGTATCGGCTCAACCCCAAGTACTCGCTTCTGATAAAGGACCAGATCGACCAATACATGAAGGCGGGAGTCATCTTCCCAGTACTTAGTAGTGAGTGGGTAGCTCCTATTGTCATTGTGCCAAAGAAGCAGACAGGTAAGATCCGAGTGTGTCAGGACTTCCGGAAGCTGAACTTGATCACGAAAAAGGATCATCATCCTTTACCATTCACTGAATCTGTGTTAGACCAGGTAGCATGACATGAATCTACAGCTTCCTGGATGGATATTCTGGGTACAACCAAGTTTCAATCAGAGAAGAAGACAAGTCGAAAACCACCTTCACTACTGATTAGGGCACGTACGCGTACAATCAAATGCCGTTTGGTTTATGCAATGCGCCCGCCACATTCTAGAGACTGATGATTACGATCTTCAAGGAGTATCTTCGTACTTTCATGGAGATCTTCTTGGATGATTTCTGTGTGTTTGGATCGAAAGAAGACCACCTAATATTTCTAAGGAAGTGTTTTTTGAAGTGTAGAGAACATCGTTTGGCTCTTCACCCTGAGAAGTGCTTCTTTGGTATGTCTGAGGGAATTTTGCTAGGCCATAGGATTTCTTGAAGAGGTATAGAAGTCGACTGTGCTAAGGTGAAAGTCATCATGAAACTTCACCCACCTGCTAACCTGACTCAGTTGAGAAGCTTCATGGACAACGTAAGATACTACAGGAGGTTTATTGACAAGTACGGCAGAGGTAGCAGGAAGACTTACCAAGTTGCTGAAGAAGGACGAACCTTACAGTTGGTCTTCTGAGCAACAGGAAGCATTCGAAGAAATGAAGAAGCTTCTGTCGGAATCTCCGGTCCTAAGGCCACCTGATTGGGAGAGAGTCTTTCATATTTATGTGGATGTTCCTGCTTTCGCCATAGGGGTGGTATGGAGTCAGAAAGATGAGAAGAAGAAGGATTATTCCGTCTACTATGCAGGAAGACAACTCAGTGATGCAGAGAAGAAGTACTCTACTACTGAAAGGGAGTGTCTTGGCATGATTTACTCCTGTAGAAAGTTTAGGCACTATCTTCTAGCCAATCCGTTTGTCTTCTATGTGGATCATTTTTCTTTGAAACATCTTGTGAAGAAAGGAGATTTGTCTGGTATGATAGCTAGGTGGATTCTTCTACTCCAGGAATTTACTTACAGGAGCATATCTTCTTTTGTCTTTGTACGGCGTCGTCTTCTTATGCTTTACCCTAGGGGCTGAAGATCACAGTGAAGAAGATGTTGGACGCCGGTTACTGGTGGCCGACCATGTACAGAGACACTTTTCAGGAGATCAGGAAATGTGATGCGTGCCAGAGGATGGGAAGACCAACAGCTACTACTAGGTGGCCCCTTACTCCCATTCTTCCGCTTGCTCCTTTTGAAAAGTGTGGAATCGACTTTGTTGGGCCTATCGCCCTGGTGGCTAGAAGAACGCGAGCACGGTATATTTTGATAGCTACAGACTATGCTATCAAGATGGTGGAGGACGAAGCCACAAGGAATAATGACTTTGCAGTGGTAGCCAGGTTCCTCTGACACAACATTATCACTCGATACGGATGTCCGTTGGAATTAGTATCAGATAGGGGTACTCATTTCTTAAATGAGACTATTTCCCTCCTGACCCAGTACTTCAGGATAAAGCATCAGAAGACGACGCCGTACAACTCGAAAGCTAACGGACTGATAGAGAAGTCGAATGATCTTCTATGTAATATCCTGAATAAGGTAACTGTTAACCATGCGTATGATTGGGACACGAAATTGCCATATGTGTTATGGGCTTTCAGGATTTCATCCAAAGTCACGACCCAGAAGACACCCTTCTATCTAACTTATGGCATGACACCTATTGTGCCCATCGAGTTAGAGGTCCCTACTTACAGATTAGCCGTAACCAAACGCATGGAAGAAGAGGAAAGCCATGAGCAGCGTCTTCTGAACTTTGTAGAGTTCGAAGAAGACAGGAATGCAGCTTTGGAGAAGACGTACGAAGTGCAAGCACAACATAAGGTAAACTATGATGGCAAGCTGAAGAAGGTGACCGTCGCAGATGGGGACTTGGTCTTCTCTACGACAATCGACATCTCAAGTTTCCCGGGAAACTTCATCTTTGCTAGATGGGTCCTTACCGCGTCTTGGAGGTCTTCACCAATGGCTCCTTGCAGTTGGAAGAGTTAGATGGTACGTTGATGACCACTCGTGTAAATGGGTGGCGTGTCAAGAAGTACTGGACGTGAACAGAAGTGCTGAAGTTTGCCGAGACGCAAACAAGTGAGGGTGGGCGTATGTGGTGCCCACAATTTACATGATTCACAAATTTTTGAAATTTTTAAGATTAATAACTTGTTTGTATAATGAATAAGCTTTGTTACTTAAGATTATGGCTTCCTTAGAAGGAAGATGATCTTACGATCTTTTTGTAATAAGAAGTTGACTTCTTCAGAAGACGGCCGTCTTCCGAGACGGATCGTCTTCTCGGTTGTGTCTTCCGAAGACGGAAGACGACGGAAGACAAAAGACGGCGGAAGACGGAGGACACGTATCTTCCGAAAGACGACAACCGTGGAAGCCTAACCACGTATTTCCAAGTAAAGAAGTAGGTGTACCCACAAGGTAACACCGAGTAGGTTAGGTAGGTCAGGTAGGTCATCTAGGTTGCGAATCCCTAAACTGCGCGAGAAGATGCGAAGGAAGCGCATTAGCGTAGAACACTACCACTTCTCGCATCGAGGTTGCTTTGGCCTAGAAGATCGAATTGGAAGGTAATAGAGTTGAGTGAAGGCAGCAGAGTAAATTGAATGGAGCCAGGATCGATCCACAGCTAGGAAGAAGACGAGGGCAAATCGCTGAGAGTAGGAATCGCATCGAGCTGAAGGGGTTTTCTGGCGACTCCCGAAAGCAGACATTGAAGGACAGCTGCGAGGAATTAGAGGAGGAACCTTTCGATTGAGGAGTGACGGTTCCTGTCTTCTAGCAAGATAGAGTCTCACAACACATTCAACTACGATCGAAGTTAGTTCGAAATGAAACTAACTACTGGCACACAGATCCAAGAAGCTTAGAACAAAGGTTACTAAGATGAAATCCCCGGCAGCGGCGTAAAAAATGATTCTCACTATATGTAGTGTCGCAGGATTACTCTTTTTGCCCATTTAGTATACAAGATATCGTTCCCACAGAGGATTTGCACAAGTAACGCTGCTCTAAGTTCTAAGATATGTTCAAACACACAAACACACGGGTTTTGCTTAGAAATCCCGTCTTCTCATAAAACCACGCGTCTTCTAGACTCGCCCAAAAGGTGCTCTGGGCCTAAACAAACAACTAGTAACTAAAATATCACACAACTATTCACAGAGAAGCTCGGGAAGACGCTTTCTGTTTCCGGATCACTTCTTTCGGTCTTCTCAGTACCGTCTTCCCGGAGCAATTCTCAGCTTCTGGGGTTCAAATCGGCTTCTCACACCTCTAGAAGACTGTTCCTGCTTCGCAGGAGTCGACTAGCAACGGCTGTTACACTTTATTCTCTCTCTCACATTCCAACGGGTTAGATTAATCACAAGGTGTATGCCCCCTGTAGCCTTCCCATCTTCTTTTACTTACGGCCGAGAAGATCCGAAGTACTTTGCTCTTGACATTAGGCAAGAAGTTGAAAGGATCATGCAAGAAGAGCTGGAGAAGCGACGGAAGATAGTCCATCAGCTTCCTCCATCGACTACGGCAGCCCCTGTCTCACGAGAACAGCCCCTAGTCGAGGGAAGACACCATCCTGATCTTCCACCCAAGGAAGCAACTACTACATCTTCTTTGTTGGAAACACCAGTCACTGTTCTGAAGCGATCTCTTTATGACTTCTTACAAAATTTGTGGAATCAGAAGGCGGATGTAACCTTCCAACAGCTATTGGATGACAACGCTGGTTATAGGAAGCTGTGACAATCTGTGCTTCGAGGATCGAGGAAGAGGAGGACAGCTAAACTTCACTAGAGCATCCCGATCCTAAGGAATGAGCATGAAGACTTGAGAGCTCCAGAACTTGATATGGAGATCCATGGAGGTCTTCTGAAGAAGATACCCATTGATTCCGGCTCCGGAGTTAACATCATGACTGAAGAGACTGCGCATGCCCTAGGCTTCACTGAGTTCCAGCCTACTTCGAGAATCCTCAGAATGGCGGACCAGACCAGAAGACGACATTTGGAACAATTGAAAGATATCTTGACGGTAATTGGGGGAGTATCTTTTTACCTCACTTACATTATTCTGCGACCTGTAGCTATGGTTGGATATCAGGTGTTGATAGGAAGACCATGGCTGTATGCTGCAAATGTAAATACCGATTGGAGAAGGCATCGTTTGCGATTTTCCAATCCTACACCCAAGCCAGGTGAGAAGACCAAAGTCTCGCTTCCTTGGATCAAGATTGGACACCAAGGTGAAACTCCTTCTACGACAGAGCGGTACACTTCACAAGACTCAGTTGCGTCTTCTGACATGGATGAACGATACAATGAGTTTGTGGTGAATAACTTGTGTACTACAGAAGTAACAGAGATAGCAGAGGAAGTGATCTGTGGATACATTGAGTGCTACGAAGTTGCAGAAGAAGAGCTTCTAGAAGACGAAGATACCGTCTTCTCTTCGGAAGATTCGACAGTTGGTCTTCCAAAAGACGAAGATACCGTCTTGTTTTCAGAAGATCCGACAGTTGGTCTTCCAGAAGACGAATCTGAATCAGAAGAAGCTCCCAAACCGGAGTACTTTGGTGCCAGTGAGTACAGTCACACTTAAGGAATGGTAAACTCGGATGATCTTCAAGAAATGGAGGTTGCTCCTGGGAAGAAGCTGAAGCTTTCCAAGGTGATCGAGGACCAACAGTTGGAAGACTTTCGAGAACTTTTGACGGAGTTCCAGGATGTCTTCGCTTGGATCATAGAAGACATGAAGGTCATACCTCGAGAGTTGGGAGAGCATCGCATTGACTTGCTGGAAGGCGTTGTTCCTGCACGACAGAGACAATATCGGCTCAACCCCAAGTACTCGCTTGTGATGAAGGACCAGATCGACCAATACCTGAAGGCGGGAGTCATCTTCCCAGTACTCAGTAGTGAGTGGGTAGCTCCTATTGTCATCGTATCCAAGAAGCAGACAGGGAAGATCCGAGTGTGTCAGGACTTCCGGAAGCTGAACTTGGTCATGAAAAAGGATCATCATCCTTTACCATTCACCGATTCTGTGTTAGACCAGGTAGCATGACATGAGTTCTACAGCTTCCTGGATGGGTATTCTGGGTACAACCAAGTTTCAATCAGAGAAGAAGACAAGTCGAAAACCACTTTCACTACTGATTGGGGCACGTACGCGTACAATCAAATGCCGTTTGGTTTATGCAACGCGCTCGTCATATTCCAGAGATTGATGATTACAATCTTCAAGGAGTATCTTCGTATTTTCATGGAGATCTTCTTGGATGATTTCTGTGTGTTTGGATCGAAAGAAGACCACCTTATATTTCTAAGGAAGTGTTTTTTGAAGTGTAGAGAACATCGCTTGGCTCTTCACCCTAAGAAGTGCTTCTTTGGTATGTCTGAGGGAATTTTGCTAGGCCATAGGATTTCTTGAAGAGGTATAGAAGTCGACTGTGCTAAGGTGAAAGTCATCATGAAACTTCACCCACCTGCTAACCTGACTCAGTTGAGAAGCTTCATGGACAACGTAAGATACTACAGGAGGTTTATTGACAAGTACGGCAGAGGTAGCAGGAAGACTTACCAAGTTGCTGAAGAAGGACGAACCTTACAGTTGGTCTTCTGAGCAACAGGAAGCATTCGAAGAAATGAAGAAGCTTCTGTCGGAATCTCCGGTCCTAAGGCCACCTGATTGGGAGAGAGTCTTTCATATTTATGTGGATGTTCCTGCTTTCGCCATAGGGGTGGTATGGAGTCAGAAAGATGAGAAGAAGAAGGATTATTCCGTCTACTATGCAGGAAGACAACTCAGTGATGCAGAGAAGAAGTACTCTACTACTGAAAGGGAGTGTCTTGGCATGATTTACTCCTGTAGAAAGTTTAGGCACTATCTTCTAGCCAATCCGTTTGTCTTCTATGTGGATCATTTTTCTTTGAAACATCTTGTGAAGAAAGGAGATTTGTCTGGTATGATAGCTAGGTGGATTCTTCTACTCCAGGAATTTACTTACACAGTTGAGTACAGGCCTGGAAGACAGCATGTTAATGCTGACTACCTATCCAGATTGGAGACGGAACGACGAGAAGATGAAGTGGAAGACGAGTTCCCTGACGAAAAGTTGTTTTCAGTTTTTGCAGAGACACTTTCATCTGAGGGGGGGCATACCGCCTGCTTCCCAGAAGACGAGACTAGATCTTCTGATCCAGTCTTTGCGACTTCCACAGAAGAGTCGATCTTCAAAGACTTGAGGAAGTTCTTGGAAGACCAATAGTATCCAGAGGGATTAGATGCGGAGTAGAAGGCTGTCTTCTTACACAAGATAGGTCCCTACGCCATCTTCCAAGGTATCCTATTTAGGAAGAGACATGACGAGAAGCTAAGGAGATGCCTTGAGCCTTCAGAGATTAAGCGAGTGATCACGGGTCTTCACTACGAAGATGGTGGGTGTCACTACGGGCTGAAGATCACAGTGAAGAAGATGTTGGACGCCGGTTACTGGTGGCCGACCATGTACAAAGACACTTTTCAGGAGATCAAGAAATGTGATGCGTGCCAGAGGGTGGGAAGACCAACAGCTACTACGAGGTGGCCTCTTACTCTCATTCTTCCGCTTGCTCCTTTTGAAAAGTGAGGAATCGACTTTGTTGGGTCTATCGCCCCGGTGGCTAGAAGAACACGAGCACAGTATATTTTGATAGCTACCGACTATGCTACCAAGATGGTGGAAGGCGAAGCCACAAGGAAGAACGACGCCGCAGTGGTAGCCAGGTTCCTCTGGCACAATATTATCACTTGATACGGATGTCCGCTGGATTTGGTATCAGATAGAGGTATTCATTTCTTAAAAGAGACTATTTCTCTCCTGATCCAATACTTCAGGATAAAGCATCAGAAAACGACGCCGTACAACCCGAAAGCGAACGGATTGACAGAGAAGTCGAATGGTCTTCTATGTAATATCTTGAATAAGGTAACTGTTAACCATGCGTATGATTGGGACACGAAATTGCCATCTGTGTTATGGACTTTCAGGATTTCACCCAAAGTCGCGATCCAGAAGACACCCTTCTACCTAACTTATGGCATGACACCTATTGTGTCCATCGAGTTAGAGGTCCCTACTTACAGGTTAGCCGTGACCGAACACATGGAAGAAGAGGAAAGTCAAGAGCAGCGTCTTCTGAACTTTGTAGAGTTCGAAGAAGATAGGAATGCAGCTTTGGAGAAGACGTACAAAGTGCAAGCACAACGTAAGGTAAACTATGATGGCAAGCTGAAGAAGGTGACCGTTGTAGATGGGGACTTGGTTCTTCTCTACGACAATCGACATCTTAAGTTCCCTGGGAAACTTCATCTTCACTGGATGGGTCCTTACCGTGTCTTGGAGGTCTTCACCAATGGTTCCTTGCAGTTGGAAGAGTTAGACGGTACGTAGATGATCACTCGTGTAAATGGGTGGCATGTCAAGAAGTACTGGACGTGAACAGAAGTGATGAAGCGCTGATGTTTGCGGGGACGCAAACATGTGAGGGTGGGCGTATGTGATGCCCACAATTTACAAGATTCACGAAATTTTGAAATTTTTAAGATTAATAACTTGTTTGTATAACTGAAGAAGCGTTGTTACTTAAGATTACGGCTTCCTTAGAAGGAAGATGATCTTACGAGCTTTTTGTAATAAGAAGTTGACTTCTTCGGAAGACGACCATCTTCCGGAAAGCGTCTTCTCAGTTGTGTCTTCGGAAGACGAAAGACGGCGAAAGACGGAAGACACGTATCTTCCGGAAGACGACAACCGCTGTCGTGTTGTGGATTGGCTAGGGTGTGAAACCACCACATATCCTTATCGTACGTGTGTGGTGTTGAGGAGCCACTGGACCTTATCGTGTCAAAAGATAAGGCTCCACGTGGATGATCTGTGTACTCTTCGCTGAGTGGAGATAAGCGTAGTACTCTTGTCGTCACATGCTTGATGTATAAGAAGAGAGGTGCGCGGAGCTTGAGATATAATGTAGAGTATCCAAGTCTAGTGTGAATGTGATCAGGATCATCGGATGAAATAAGCGGCAGTGCGAGTGGTAGGCATGAACGGAGAACCCTTTCGTGCTCTTGATCTTCTACTTGCGCATCCATTCGTCATTAAGATCCATTGTCTGCCGCGAGATCACTTTCAAGTATTTATGGTAGCTCATTGGGGAGAGTCGTTTATGGCTACGGTGATGGCTACTCCGGTCCTATCGTTCTTCCCATTGTCACTTACGATGCTGTTTGGGATCTTACTGTCTACATCTTGCTCTGATGTGCTATGGATCCTCCATTGGATCTGAACTTTCCAGCGAGAGTTCCGTTCAACACTTGGGTCGAAATACGATGTTACAGTCGATCAAAGGTGGCGCATCGTGAGTTTGTCGTGAGGAACTTCGGTGAAGATTATTACAACCAGATAATAGCTTCATCTGTTCCTTTTGTAGTTCCGTTTATTGTCAACCGTTTTAGAGTCGGGATTCTAATTCTCTATTGAGCGTAATTTGTACTTCGTGTTTACGTGCTTCGTGGCTGACGGCATCGTCAACGGCACGTGTTTGTAGTTTGTTCAATATAAACTTTGAGGCCTAAATGGTACTCTTGGATAAAAATTCGTTCTTTGTGTGTGAGTGAAGACAAAACTCTTTTTTGTCAACTTGTTTCTCATTGGTCGAAAGTTTAACCAATCACCTTCTATCAAGTTCCTTTCATGTTTTTTAGGGTTAGAGGCACTTCTCGTGGTCCATTCGCAGAGTGTGAGATATGGCTGGAAAGCTTGGGAGACGAGGATGCCCGTGGACTCAATGGTTGCTGGATTTGAAGCGCAGATGAGAAAGTTTCGATCAATTGAAGCTGAGGGGGTCAAATTCATGACCAATTTCATTTCCGTGAGGTCTTTCTCACTTTCTGGGAGTTATGTGAGGTTATTAGAGATGAATTGACTGTTGCTGGAAAGCTCTTGAGATGGGCTTGCTGATGGACACCAAGATCAATCGATTCCAAGCCGGAGTGAAAAAGTTATGGCCAGCTGAAGTTGGGTGTCTCAAATCGGAGGCTATGATAGTAGGCGACTGTAAACAGAAGACATTGAGAGAGATATGGAGAGTTTGAGGTCGAATTTCGCTATGAAACCTTCCACGGTTTGAGAAGGTACAGTCAGCTACCTACCTGTGAAATTTCAGACCATTTGGATTACTGTGTTGAAGGGAAACGTTATTTTTGTGCACAAGGGTCTGCATATCATCTTGTGTCATTGACGAAAAGGGCTTGGATCATTCCGAGAGTTTGGTTGAGGATCTACTGGTGAAATTTTACAGAGTGATAGTGATGGTGACACATTAGCTTTCTGAGAAGTTTGAGCTGTTTTGGTTTAGTGATTTGTGAGGAATCGAACAGCAAAGTTCTGCCGAAATAGTATCATGTTATAAAAATAGCGATAAGGGCTTGGATCATTTTGAGAGTTAAGTTGAGGATCTGCTGGTGAAACTTTATAGAGTGGTAGTGATGGTGACTCATTAGCTTCCTGAGAAGTTTGAGCCATTTTTGTTGAGTGGTTTGTGAGGAATCGAACAGCAAAGTTCTATCGAAATAGTATCATGTTATAAGAAACAGCAAACTTTGGAAGGGCATAGATTCCAACTCAGAGATGATCTCTCTGCATGTAATACCTTAATAGAGAGATTATTGTACAGGCTATCTGCTGGCCTTGGTGTCATCTCATTCTGAGCTGTGGTTGAGGAGTGACAGCGAGGTAAAGTTGAGAGGTTTTTGCTCCGAAAGACGCAAGAGTTAAGATTCTTTGAAGAACAGGTCGACCTGGAGGTTTTGCTAGTGCTTCAGAGCACTTGATCATGGGTATGGAGAGTTGTTGACTGTATTACCTGTGTTTGGATCCTGTCCATACCCGCATACCTGTTTGTATGCCCAGTTGGTTTTGATTGGATTTGTGTGCGGGCGTTAGCTTAGGTTTCTTTTCTATTAGGAGTGCTGGTATTTCTCTTGTGGTGAGGCTGGAGTGCTGACCAACAGACCCAAGAGTGCTTGCGGTGATGGCAGGAACAGGTTGCCCGTGCTTGTTACCCCGGTTCTGTTCCTAGTCGAGTAAGAGAGAGATCTGCCGAGAGGACGTGAGGATATCGTAGCGAGTTAGGTTCAAAGTGTACTTGGAGATCAGAGAGAGGTTTGGGTGGTCACTAGTTCTGAGTCACGGAGTGCGACACGTACTCTCTACAGCTAGATACAATGTGTATTCCCAGATAAGAAAGCACGTCACACGACACCGCGGAAGCTTCACCACGTAAGAAGTAGGTGCACCTACCAGGTAGCACCGAATAGGTTAGGTAGGTCGGGAAGGTCAAAACCCCTAAACTGCGGAGAAGATGCGCAGGAAGCGCATTAGCACATTTCGACTTCCCGCAGCAAGAACGCTTCTTGGTTGAAGATCGATTCAAGAGTGATTGATTTGAGTGAGGAAGGCAACGAGGTGAAATTGAGTGAGGTCAGGATCGATTCGAAGCTAGAAGGAAGGCGAGGTCGAATTACTGAGAGCAGAAGCGTATCAAGCTGAAGGAGTCTTCTATGAGCTCCCGGAAGCAGACATTGGAGGACGGCTGAGTAGAATCAAAGGTGGAAGTCTTGATCGATTGCGGTATAGTAAGAAGCTGACAGTGGAAGCAGCTCGGTGGGGTCGCATTGGAGCTGGGACTAGAGCCGGAAGCGCGCAGAAGAAGAAGACAGCTCGAGAAGAAGACAGCTCGAGAAGCAGGCAGAAGATCGTTTGAGGTTCTTCCCATGTTGTCTTTCCTTCTCACCGCTTCTCGCCTTTTGTTTGGTATCCCCCGCGCTTCCTCACTTGTTTGCAGGCAACCCGATCGATCAATTCCCTCCCCACGTTTTTCCTTTTGTGACATTGGATGCGGAAGCGCTGCCCAATTTCTGTCAGACATCTTCTTGTTTCTTCTTGAGTTCAATCCGAGCTTCCCTCTCCATTGCCCTCAAATTGGAGATCCTAGCTATCAATTTTCTTATCCTACCATCCCTCTATTCCTGAAACCTTGGACAGAAGACACTTCAGAAGATCTGAACATCTTTGGAAGACGCTTCTGAAACTTGACTGTCTTCGGAAGATGCTTCAGAAGCCTAACTATCTTCGGAAGACGACTGTATACAATTCATATCAAGAGTGGATTTGCTTTGCTTTGGTGTTAAGAGAGGCTTGGTACGAATCCTGAGAGACTTAGTGAGTTGTTTGTTATTTCGAGAAGTTGGAAGCTGGGAACTAAGCATGTGCCTCCCGGTCTTCCAAGCTTCTCAAATCCACATCTTCCTAGAGAGACTAGAAGACTGGAAGGGCTGACAAAATGCGCGAGAAGACGTGAGGGTCCATTTCGGGTCCCTTCTATCCGACCCATAGCAGCTCATTTCTTCTTCTTCTCGAACTTAGGAGAGAGTCGTGAGAAGTCTTGCTGGCAGAATCTGGAGAGAATGGTCGAGGATCATGTCTTCTCATCATGCAGCAAGTTTCTTCTGAGTGTGTATGAGATGCAGGGGTCGAAAGAACAGAGTATGAAGGTTTCGTGTTTGTTGTGAGGTTAGATTGCGAGTCGGAAGCCGAAGACAGGTGAGACCAATGAAGAAAAGTTTGACTGCAGGAGATCTTCCGAGAACGTTACTTAATCAGAAGCTGTCCCAGGGGTCTTCCTAGAGGCCACTGTCACTGCAGGAGCCGCGATCATCTTCTGGAACTTGTTCATACGCTTTGCTTCTCGCACATTTTCCATCTTCTGATAGGAAGTATGATGTAATGCAAGGTGGATTGTCTTCTGAGGAATCCATACGAGGATGCTTAGTTAGGATTGTTTAGATATAGCTCGGAAGACGAGAGCTATCTAGGAAGCACTGTTAGAATCCCGAAAGACGGAGTAGTTGTCTTCTAGAAGACTAGTTTCATCTTCTGAGAAGTAGAAGCTAGACTGTGGGCACTTGGGAAGGACTGAGCCTTCGGCTCACAGTAAGTGCGTGTGGTTTAGTGCAACAGATTTTCAAGTATGTCGATGCATCCTCGAGGGTTGGTGTTACCCGCAGCAGAGTTGGTCGAGACCAAACCCTTCCTCAAGGAGTTGGATCTCGACTTCTTCCTGTGGGATTAGAACCTCGCCGAACAGGGTCTTCTGGAGGAGGTTTGGGCAGCATTACCACCTCACAACCGTGTACATGCGAAGGCAAGAGTAGCTCGAGGAAGACCATCTTCCTGGATTGAAGATTGGTGGCGCAGGGCCTTCCACAGGTCAGAATCCGAGGACCGAGGTTATTGGCTCGAGAAGAAGATCTTACTCAAGATCTCGAGTGAGTGGCATGTGCCTGGAAGCACAACTTGTCTCTTCATGGAGGACAGGCAGGGAAGGAACGGATGGAAGGTAGAATCTTACCGGGAGCCAAAGAAGCGACTTTTGGTGAAGCTGTTTCTGCATCTCTTTTCCAAGGAGAAAGTGCAGAAGACGAGGTACCTAGGAGATCAGGACGTGGAGTTCCTGGAAGCAGTATGCGCGGAAGGAGTGCTCGTCAACTGGGGCGCATTCTTCCACGTATATGTACAGGTTGAGCTAGCGTACTTAGGCACGCCGGCAAGAGGACACTTGACACCTTTCCTCTGCTACCTGTACGTGTCTAAGGGAGATCTGACCACTGATCAGTTGGTGAAGTATGGGCCAACAGGGCAGCATGAGACGAAGGAGGAGACCTCGGAAAAAGACGATCGAGCAACAGCCGTAACTCCCCCTCCCACTCTGATGCCGCAGCTGAGGTCCAGCACTCATCAGAAGACACTTCTGGTGAGGGAAGACGACTCCAGTGGGTCGGAAGACGCCACGCCTTCGAGGAAGATGGGTCCTAGAAGTGTACCTAGGAAGACCACCTCCCTCATTCATTCGGGATCGGAGTCTGACTCGCAAGAAGAGCCGCTGAGTACCCGACCGGAGCAGAAGACCGCTTCTGCCACACCACGGAGTCTTCCGAAGACTCCAGAAAACGAAGGATGGATGGATACTCCTACTGCGATGCGAGGAAGCGCAGTAAGAGGATCGCTTCTACCATGGGGAGAGATCTTCCACCCCGGAAGATGAGAAGAGTAGCTTCTTCCCGTGCGCAGAAGTTGAAGACCATAGTGGTGGAAGAGGCATTCTTGCCTCTAGAAGACAAGGTCGACACCTCCGATCAGATTGTGGAGATGAATCTGTCTTCCGTTGTAGTGATGTGGTTCGGCTCTTGTGTGAAATTCTCGTGGAACGTAGATTGTGTTTCTTTTCTGTGTTCCGTGAACCGTATCGCGTAACTCGCCAAACGGTGTGATGAGTGTCACGTTTGTGATTATCTGTTTAAGTGATCGCACGGTAGAGAAACGTGTCAAGTCATCGATCTATGTACGTTCACTTCAATGGTCCTTGTCGCCGCATTTGTGTATAAAATGACGAGTCGATGGTTCATACGGCATTCTCTCTCAGCGGGTGATTCGTGAGGGTTCTCGGTGGTCTGCATGGAGGAGTGAAGAACTACAAGAGTGGTGGTTATGGACGGAGGTTTGTTACCGACTCCGGATCTTCCTTTCCCGAATCCGTTTCACATCAAGCTTCACTACATCCACCGTGACCACTTTCGACAGTGGTTAGTCGCGTACTTTGGCGATGAATTCATGAGGAGGATGATGGAGTTATAGCTTCCGGTGATCCTTCCGATCGAAACATACGGAGAGACTTGGGATATGACGGTGTACATTTTGTTGTGAGAAACAATGGATCTCAACTATCCATCGAACGTTTCTTTCAACCTTTGGGTCGATGTCCGGTGTCATTGCAGACCGAAGATCAATCATGGGGCTTGGATCGTGAGAAACTTTGGGCAAGAATATTACAATCGAGTGATAGCTTCAACGTTTCTTTTTGTCGTATCTTTTATTGTAGAACGTTTCCAGGTTGTAATATTGACATTGTATTAGTCTACGACTCAATCGTTTTCATTCTGGTTGAGCGTTTCTATGTAGTTATGGATCGCGAAGAAAAATATCGGGAACCCCACCGTGAAGAACTCCCATTTCAACCGAAGAGAAATATCTGGATGCGTCACGACGCATGGCACAAGCTCCACATCGCACTGTCGGTACCCTTTGGGGAGTCGCACCGCAACTTGCGTCGCTGGCACTACCACTCAACTTCCGCTTGCACCATAGAATGGACAGTCCACCGAACAGCGGTGACCCCGTGGAGTCCCTTACCGTGATATTCTGCCAGATGTGTGACTTCGGTCTCGTGGTACCCCAAGGAGGAGCACCCCTTCATATATACTTCTGGAGAACGGCGGCCCCGCCCTCCTCTTTGGTCCGCGAAAATTATACCACACCCCGATTTTTCTACAAAAACGGCTAAGTAAATGAACCATAGAGGAACATTTCGAAGAAAACCCAGACGCGTCAGACCCTGGGAACACGCATACTCGGGAAAAGGAGACCGTGACAAACTCGCGATCTTGGAGAGCTCTCGAACGGGGCTACAATCTGACTTGAAGAATCGGTCGATTTGATGGAAGGATGAGCGCGTTATGATCGATTGAGTGGAGAGGGTGCAATTCGTACCTACTGCTACATTTCTGGTTGTTCCGAGAGGCTCGCGAAGAGTTTTAAGGAGCTGTCTGTTGGGTTGGAGAGCTGACGACGTGCTGGTCTTTTTGATATTGATTTCATCAGATTCTTGATCGATTTGGATTCTGAACCGATCGATTGAAGTTATACACGTTATACGATAGCTGGTGAACTCGACGTGAAAGTCTAGGGTGAGAGGTACCTGCATGGTTTTGCCACCATGGACGTTGAAGGGTTGGGTCATTACGTAGATGAGGCTTCTACATCTGGAGAGGCTCCAAAGGTGACCAAGCTTTCACGGTCTAATATGCGATTGCTTGAGGCATTCGCGTTGGTAATGCAACAACAGCAAACCACTGAACGGAAAGAAGCAATGGCTACTAAAGTCTTGCAATCTGTTGTGGGGTTGCTAGATCAGTTTGACGGGAAGAACATATCCAAGTACCTAAAGTACTATTCTCGAGAGATGGAGTTGAGTAAGGTGACAGAAAGAGAAATGGTGAGTACATTTGAGCTTGCTGTCGTACTTGAGCTACGAGAGCATGTGAAGGACATAATTCGATCTCATGGTGTTACATGGGAAGGATTTACTCTTCAACTGAAAGAAGAATATTCGTTAGAGGATGCAGACCGAGTGACTAAGAAGTCATTCATGGAGTGAGTAAACAAATCCAACAAAGAGCTTGTTGCCACAGAGCTATTTCGGGAGTTTGAGAGACAATTCCTTCAGTTGTCTCGGATGGAGAAGCTCACATTGGAGAACGACAAGGTGGAGTTGTTTCTGCAAGCAGCCAACAATGAATTACAAAGAGAGTTGGAGCTGCTTTTGGAAGATAGGATGGAAGATAATGGACTCACAACTGATTGGAGAAAAGTCTCTGAAGCAGTGAGTGTACTTGCCAAACGAGAGTATCGGAGAGGGAAGGTGGTGGTAAGACAAGAAGAGAGACCACCGCCGATCACAGTACCTCGTAGGCAACCAATGGTACCCAATGTCAAGCACCTATTGTGCATGTACCTCAAGTTCCACTTCCTACTATTCCTGTCCCGAAAGTTACACCGCAAAGAGATGCTATGGAAGACATGGTAAAAGGGATGAGGGACTTGCAGATCAAGTTAGCAAGGTTGGAAGAGAAGGGAGGAGCACATGATACCAGATTTGCTCATAAGCAAGATTATGTACAAAGATGCATTTGGTGTGATAGTTCTGCTCATGCTCGAAGAGAGTGTGGTGATTTTGCCAAAACTCTACGAGATGGAGTAGTCTATTGGAAGGAATGAAAGATTGCTTTGAAAGATAATGGAGAGATTCTTAGAACCAACCTCGGGAAAGGAGGAATGAAGCAAGTACTGGAGGAGTATCTATCTCAGCATGCTACTGCGTCAGTAGAAGCTGCTACTTATGGAGTTGAGGTAGTACTGTAAACCCTCCGCGGTCCTAACGATCAACTACCCCCCGATCTCTCAACTTCCACGATCGTCATCCACGAATCTGCAACTGTCTGGCCTGTCTCTCACTCAGGGGTCACCTCTGATGGCTTTGATGGAAGCACACCATGAATCTTGAAGGGAAAAATGCTAAGTTCACTCTCATTCATACACCCACCAACTTATCAACTAAAAATCTCCATCAACTCATCCACTAAATCCTCCATTCTAACGACGTCTCTCAAGTTCTCACATGCTAAAAATATCCCACATTCTCTATATTACTCAAGTTGTCATTACGACAATGTGAAAACAAGGATGAGGAGCTCTTCTCTACTCCTCTATTTATACATTCTAGGTTTTTACTTTGGTACCCTCCGGTAACTCAGCCGTAACTACTTTTACCGGGTTTTACTAAGATATTACTTAAGGTAAAAGCATTGATCACATGGGCTTTTTACCTTTTCACATGGGCTTATTCCTTCAAAGTCAACAACTTCTAGAAGGATTCTGGAATATTCTCAAGGAATCTCGAATTTCCACCCCCCCTCTACACTAGGACCCACTAAAAAGGAAACATGTGGAATCTCTTCTTGTTTTTAATGCCCACAAAGTCCACAACTTTAATCCAACCACTAATATCAAGTCAAAAAGGAGATAAGGGATACTTTCCACCTCCTTTCTACCTTTAGACAAGATGACAAGATAGTAGTGCTCACTCTTTAGCAAATATCTGAATTCTGCCAAAAGTACAGCTAAGTTTAACCATAACTAACTTTTAGCTAGTCATGACTAACTTGATATCTCCTAAAAGTACTTTGGCAGCAAATAAACATTCCCAACACTTAGTTAGAACTAAACACCTTACTAATAGACAAACTTCCTATGTGTAACATAGGTCGTTACATTTTACCCCCGGACTAAATTTTCGCTCCGTCCTCGGAATGAAGAGAGAACTTTCGTCGATGAAACAACTTCAACTTGTCATGATTTACTCGATCAAATCTTCTTCCTCCCAGCTCCTGAAGGTCATATGTGAAGTTGCTCCACACCTTATCTACAACAAAAGGACCAAAATATCTCGGAAGAAACTTCTTCCTAGCCCTCTTGAATCTGATAGCATCATACAACATAACCCAATCTCCGACTTGAAAAGGTTTTACCTCCCTCTTGCCCAACCGTTTGTCGTAACTCTTCTTTTGATACGCCTGAGCTCGTTCCATCCGGATCATTGCTACCGCTCGGGTCTCTTCCAACTCCATGAGTTGCTCCCTTCTTGATCTGACCACGTCTTCTCCTCTCGACCTCTTCAACTTTCGTTGAATAGTTTGAAAAGTATCCAATTCAAATTGGATCGGCAACTTGGACTCCACTCCATAAACCAGTCGAAATGGGGAGTACCCAGTAGAAGTCTTTGTTGTCGTTCGATACTCCCATAAGATGGCATGTAGCCTCTTATCCCAAGTATGTTTCGCAGTCTCAACACCAGCATCTTTGGCGAGCATCATACAAAGTGTAAGATTGGTCTTCTCCGCAAGACCATTAGCATTTGGTTTGTATGAGGTCGTTACTCGTGGCTTGATAGAAAAGTGTTGTAGCATAGCAGTAGTCATGCTCCCTACAAACTCTCCTCCTCTATCTGAGACCAACTCTAACGGACATCCAAATCTCGTGATGATCCTCTCCCATAGGAATCTACCGACTTCTGTTTCATTGGTCTCTCTCAAAGGTCTAGCCTCTACCCACTTGGTACAATAGTCAGTGGCGACTACAATGTATCTATTGCCTCGAGGTGTCTTATTAAGAGGACCTACAAAGTCAATACCCCACTTCTCAAATGGTCCTAACACGGGAATTGATCTTAACGGAGGTGTTCTAGTAGACTTCAGAGCAAATGCTTGACATACGTCGCAAGTTTTGCAATAGTCTAAACACTCTTTGAAAATCCCTCTCCAGTGATAACCCGCATCCAAAATCTTGAATGCTGTTATCTTACCAGCAAAGTGACCTCCGCAAACAGTTCCGTCGTGAAACTCGTGCATTAGCTTGAATGCCTCCTTCTGACCAACTGCTCTCCTTAGTAACCCATCTGCTCCTTGATGAAACAGAATTCCCTCTACCATGGTATAAGGTTTGCATCTCTTGATCAACGCGTTACGTTCTCGGGTATGCATACCTTCCAGAAAAGAGCCATCTGCAATGAAACTCCAGATTTCCTTATACTCGTCCGGTATCTCCTCAATGCTTGTGATGGTCATCAGATGCTCGTCTGGAAACGAATCGTCAAATGGTTCTTCTCCCTCATCATCATAAGCCCTCGACAAAAGATCAGCATTCGCATGCTTTTTCCCTGGTCTATCTTCGATCACATAATCGTATTCTGTTAGAAGGATCTTCCAACGAGCAATACGACCTTCGGCATTAGGCTTATTAAAGATATACTTTAAAGCCTTGTGATCTGTGACTATGGAAAATTTCCCTCCTAGCAAGTAATGTCGGAATTTCTTCAATCCAAAGATCACCGCTAATCCTTCTCGTTCAGTCACGGAGTAATTCTTCTCCGCTGGAACCATCTGCCTACTAGCATAAGCTATAGGATGATCATGCCCATCTCCATCTAGCTGACTTAATGTACATCCGATTGCTACATTGGAGGCATCCGTATACAGAATAAATGCTTTACTCCACTCAGGTTTAGCAAGTATAGGAGCTGTCACTAATGCCTTTTTCAGCTCCTCAAATGCTTCCTTTGCCTTCTGATCATGCACTATCAAGTCAAAATCAACTCCCTTCTTCATGTACATAGTCAAAGCTATTGCTTTGTTTGAGAAGGAAAAGACAAACCTACGATAATATCCAACCATGCCAAGAAACTGCCTCAACTTTGTCAAGTTGATCGGAAATGGAAGATCCACAATCTTCTTCACCTTCTCAGGATCTACCGCAATCCCATTCTTGGAAATGATGTGCCCTAATAGCAGACCTTCTTCGCAGCCAAAGATGCACTTCTCTGGATTTAGAGAAGCGTTGGCTTGCTCCAACCGCTGCAAAACTTTGATCACATGATCAAAGTGGTCCTCCTTTCGTCCGTACACACAGAAATCGTCAATGAAATCCCGAACAAACTTCCCTATGAATGGTTCAAACACCTTGTTCATGAACCTTTGAAACGTGGCCGGAGCATTACACAATCCGAATGGCATCACCCGAAATGCAAATGTTCCCCAAGGAGTAGTGAAAGTAGTCAACTGTTGGTACTCCTGTGCTATCTTGATCTGGTTATACCCACTATAACCATCACCAAAGCTGTACCACTCATGACCAGCAACTTCCTCCAAAATCTCATCTATAAATGGTAGAGGATAATAATCCTTCTTGGTAACTGCATTCAGCTTCTTATAGTCTATGCACACTCGTAGCTTACCATTCTTCTTCTTGACAATCACAATGGGTGAAACCCATTCTGAGTTCTCCACCTCATAGATGAAACTCGCCTCCTTCAACTTGTCTATCTCCTCCTTGATCATCATTGCTGTTGTAGGATTGACCCTTCTCTGCTTCTGTCGAACTGGTCTTGCGTGCTCCTCCAATTCGATTCGATGAGTCTCGAGAGTCACCTCCTTCAAATCCTTGTAGCTGAAAGCAAACACATGGATATATTTTCGAAATATATCTAGGAATCTACTTTTCTCTTCTTGAGTGACATTGATACCAAACTTCAAGGTAGAGAGTCTTCTCACAATCTCTGCCTCACTCAACTCTTCTTTGTCAGGATCTTTCTCCACTGCTGGTCTAGGCAACAAGTCAATAGCACTAAGCTGATGTAATGATTCATCTCGACCAAATCCTTCGTCCTCAGACGAGGATTCTTGGTCGTAAGAATCCCCAGTATCTATTTCTGAGACACTCTGATCATCCTCCGTATCAGATTCCCAGTAGTCACTAGTGGGTCTATCAGAGTCAGAAGTCACAACTCCAACACCCGAGAGAGGAACTATCACTCTATGATCTCTAGGCCCAATCCGTAAGTATCCTTTGTGCCACCTATCCGTGGTGCGCACAGCTCTCAACCAAGGCCTACCTAGGAGCAAATCATAACTAGAGTCCTTTAACACTTGAAAGGACATCAATGTTTGAACTCCCATCACAGACACGACCACCTTCTCTAACACGCCAAGAGGTCTTACCCGTTGCTTGTTAGCCATCCCCACGACAATGCTAGCCGGGCGAGTTGGTTCCATCCCCAACTTCTTCATCAACCTCTCCGATATGGCGTTTACAGCCGACCCTCCATCCACCAATACGTCAGAGACGTAGTGGCCATTCAACCGGACTTCAATCTTTGAAGCCCTAGTGCATACCTCTGAAGCATGCACATCCACCACACCAACTCCCACAGACTTTGATGTCTTGCTCTTGGGTTTCTTCTTCTTGCTTCTCTTAGAACTCAGTCCTCCTCTGAGTTCCCTTCGTAAGCTGGGATTAAGTGCGATCAGTTGTCCAACAGTGATGTTGGCTTTCTGAGCACCCACATCTTCAACCACATCATATCCCGCTTGGGAAGATGAAATGGTGAAATCCGCCATCCCCAGCTTCCTTCTTGGCTCCCTTGGTGTACTCGAAACATTACTCGAACGAGTACTTCTGCTTGCTGACTCCTCCATGAAAACCGGTTCATCAGAAAATCGAGTTCTTTTCCTTTCTTGAGCTAAAAGCTCCACCGGTGCATGAGAAGAGTTTGAACTCTCTCCTTTCTCGTAGATGGGATCTCGCACGACATCGATAGTAGCCACCCCCTTGTCTCGTCCTTGTGATGGATTTCCTCCACCCACATTCATTCTGACAGCTTCGGCACCTCTTGCTCCGTTGTTAGGACAATTTCGCTGGAAATGAGAACCTCCACACGTCCAACAAGTGATTCCTCCAAAGTTACCTTGGTTGTCTCCAAAGTTACCTTGATTTCCTCGGTTGGGATTGTTGTCGTAAGCTCTTTGACCTCCTCCTCCACCTTTGTTCCTCCATTCTCGTAACTGCACCACGTTTATCTTGAGATCCGCAAGAGTGTCGGTGATGCTCTTCAACTCGGCATGAAAATCAGAGGTGGCAGTAGACATCGTTATTGGGACAAACGGTCTTGGCACCACCTTTGGAGTAGGAGCTGACGTTGAAGCAATCACCAATTGTGACGGTGCAGGTGCGATCGTTGTGGCTACACCAGAAATCGGAGTCGACACCAGAGCAGCATGATGAGGTTGGATGATATCTCCTTCATCCAAACTCTCTTCCATGTTTGTCGCAATCTTGATGGCCTCCGCTTTGGTTGCTGGCTTCTCGTACCTCACTTGGGTTCGAATTGAAGGCCTCAACCCTCCCACCAAGTTCTTGGTCAACACTGCTCCAATCCCCGCCATCGTTAGCTCCACATTGTCTCCACTCTTCCGTAGGACCGTCCGAAACCGTTGCTCCAACTTATCCACCCTTTCGGCATATTGCCGAACTTTCTCGTCGTCCCGTTGCTTCAAATGAGTAAGCTCCACCATGAGCTTCTCATAACTCTCTTCTGGAAGAAATTCTTCGATGAGTGCATTACTCAACGTCTCCCATGTGTCCTCAACTGCCCCAGGTGTCTTGCTCTTCACTCGGTCATCATACCACGTAAGAGCAAAATCTTCTAAAAACTCTGGCAGTAACAACACCCATTCTTCCTTCCTTCTCACGTTGTTTCCGATGCAACCCCTTTTGAAGTCTCGTACAAATGGTTCTACATCTTCGTTGTCCTTCCCATGAAACACTGGTAACTTCCCCATCTTGTAACTATTCTTTCTACCCTTCTAATTTTTGTGAAATAACTACTCGCTAAAAGAGTACGAACATCACCAATTCCATTCGCGAATAATCTACCATAGGTAAAATGAAAGGAAATGGTTGTAACAACACCTCTTGTGCCATCTCTTCTCCCAAGGTAATCATGAGTCTGAGTCGCATCACCGCCTTCTCCACCATCCGAATGACGATCTCCATCACAACTCAGCCGAGTCCTCCTTTGAAGTCGACAACTTCTCCGTCTCAGCTCTTTGAGTCTCGTCCAACTTCTCGACTACGGACGTAAGTAGGGCGGCCACATCGACGCACTTGTGTCCTCTTGATAGATCACCCACTCCACAACTTGGACAAGGATCTTCGCCTAGAAGATGAATTGGTGCTGGTGACGATGGACCCACTCGAAGACTCAAATCAGTAAACTCCCGCTTCCCTTTAGCTCTCTCGGTTCTGATTCTAGTTGGACAATTCACTACTTTGTGTCCCAACCCTCTACAGAAATAACACCACAAGTCGGTTTCTACTCTTCTCCTCGGAGATTCTACTTGAGGTTTAGTACTAGGGTTTTCAAACTCGACGATAATCTCTCTCGAACTTTCTCCGACACTTACTATGACATCTAAACCTTGAGGAAGGTTTCTAAGTCTAACTTTCCAATCTTTTGAATTTCCACTCATGTTGCACCTTCTCAACCATTAAGTGGACAAAATATCATAGAGGAAAATAATTCTACATCACTTTCTTAACTCTTCCGAGCTTTATATTGGAAATCGTGTATTATACATGATATACACGAAATAAAATCCAGTCTAAAATTAACTATCGAAGATATGATCCTCCTCACCCTCGTTTGTACTCATCACTACAGACATCTTGAACTCACTCTTGTAAGGATCCAACTCTATTTCACCAGGAGCATTCGTAGCCTCCACAGTGAATGATGCTTTAAACTCGACTTTCTTCAAATCAGTGCCAATGGTCGCGGAAGCTTCTTCGTATAGAGTAAAGAGGGCACCCCAAGTGCTATAGATGCGTGTTCGTAACTCATCTATACTTAACTTGGGCTTCTCTGTCTCTGTTCGAACTCCTAAACGTCTCTTCTTCCACCTCGTCATTCGAACTGGATTCCCCATGACGTATCTTCAAGACCTCCTTGTATGCCGAAACGTATATCTCTTAGTTGGTAAGAGATCTCTCCAAGATTTTTGTGGTCTCCAGTAGCTCAACCTCCAAGCTACTAAATCCTGAAGTTTCAACAGAAACTTCCCTGATCAGAAGAGATGGTGATGACTGTACAAATTTTCAGAGAACTGAAATTTGTATATTTTCACTTCCCTCATGGTTGTCAACCCCCTCCACTTTGAAAAATCCTTTCTCCCTCTTCAGACCTCATCTTCTCATGATTTCTTTTGTCCTGGATAACTTATCAGCCACTCTAAAACACTAGAAAGTTTTTCAGGAAAATAAAATTCACAAAAAATCTGACACTAACTGTAAACTTTTTCCAGAGAACAGAATTCCTCAACTCTCACGAATAGACCCCCTCAACTTTGAAAAATCATTGCTCCCTCTCTAGACCACCTTTTCCTATGATTTCTTTTGTCTTAGATAGGTTATCAGCCAATCTAAAACACTGGAAAGTTTCACAGGAAAATAAAATTCACAGAAAAGTTGACAGCGACTGTACAAATTTTCCAGAGAGCAGAATTTCTAAACTCACAAATTTCTCTCCTCTAATAACTTTTCTCTCCTCTTTTCTCTACAACTCTTGTTGCACCTTCTTTCAACTCTCCTCAAACCCTTTCTAAGTGAACAAGATGTAAAGAATGACTTCGAACACGTCATATATCACTACGGGATACACGAAAGGTTCTAACGTTGCTAACATCGCGTTAGCTCTCTCACCTCCCAACGTTCTCTCCATGTGCTCTCTCATAATCTCCTTTTGTCGAATATAGAACTGAACTCTAAACATCATTCAACGATCCCTTCAAGTGAGGTCCCGGCAACGGAACCAAAAATGTAAACCCTCCGCGGTCCTAACGATCAACTACCCCCCGATCTCTCAACTTCCACGATCGTCATCCACGAATCTGCAACTGTCGGGCCTGTCTCTCACTCAGGGGTCACCTCTGATGGCTTTGATGGAAGCACACCATGAATCTTGAAGGGAAAAATGCTAAGTTCACTCTCATTCATACACCCACCAACTTATCAACTAAAAATCTCCATCAACTCATCCACTAAAATCCTCCATTCTAACGACGTCTCTCAAGTTCTCACATGCTAAAAATATCCCACACTCTCTATATTACTCAAGTTGTCATTACGACAATGTGAAAACAAGGATGAGGAGCTCTTCTCTACTCCTCTATTTATACATTCTAGGTTTTTACTTTGGTACCCTCCGGTAACTCAGCCGTAACTACTTTTACCGGGTTTTACTAAGATATTACTTAAGGTAAAAGCATTGATCACATGGGCTTTTTACCTTTTCACATGGGCTTATTCCTTCAAAGTCAACAACTTCTAGAAGGATTCTGGAATATTCTCAAGGAATCTCGAATTTCCACCCCCCCTCTACACTAGGACCCACTAAAAAGGAAACATGTGGAATCTCTTCTTGTTTTTAATGCCCACAAAGTCCACAACTTTAATCCAACCACTAATATCAAGTCAAAAAGGAGATAAGGGATACTTTCCACCTCCTTTCTACCTTTAGACAAGATGACAAGATAGTAGTGCTCACTCTTTAGCAAATATCTGAATTCTGCCAAAAGTACAGCTAAGTTTAACCATAACTAACTTTTAGCTAGTCATGACTAACTTGATATCTCCTAAAAGTACTTTGGCAGCAAATAAACATTCCCAACACTTAGTTAGAACTAAACACCTTACTAATAGACAAACTTCCTATGTGTAACATAGGTCGTTACAGTACGGGAAAGAAGTGCTTCTAAGAAGCATGGAGATACTCTTGATATGTGGAGTCACGCGGTAAGCACGAACAAAAGAGAGAAAATGGCAAGGGCGGAGTTGCTCAGAACAACCACGGCAATCAGGGGTGCGACTGGATGGGATGATCCTGTGGATACAATGTCTGTACATGCTTATTTAACGAATAGTCAACATGAGGCTCTCATGGAGGAGAAGCGCAAACGAGATGAAGCAGGCCCTAGCGAAGAGAGAACAGCTCTCAAGAGACAAACAAGAGGAGAAGTTCAGACCGGAGATTATGTCTCTACCAGAGGAGACTATGGAAGAGGTCATATCCTCTACTCTTGAGAAGTCAGAGAAGAGCAGAGGTAAGGAGAAAGATAAATCTCTTTCATACAAGCTTCAGTCTGATATTGAAGCTGCTACGGATCTGAAAGGAGTACTAGAAGAGAGAGTACTCAATGCCAAGATCGAGTTTACCTTGCGAGAAGTTTTTGGGATTGCCAAGAAGGAATTTTATGATGTCATTATTGACACCATCAAACGAAAAAGATAATTGGCAGGAGAAATCGCTGTGTCTAAAGCATTAGACACAAGGATATCAAGAGAGGAAGAGTTAGAACTAGCTCAATGCTGCATCAACCGCAAGGTTTGATTTGAGGATGATAGTGATAACAAGGTCTCTAGTCATTACACTAGAAGACATTGGGCTAGAGCTACTATCAAAGCCTTAGTGAAAGTAGGAGAGATGACAGATCCGGTGGTTGCTCTCATTGATCATGGATCAGAGATCAATATTGTCTCTAAGGACATCTACAAGTAAGGTGGATGGCCTGTTGATATAGATCATGGTTGGATGATCAGAACAGCGAACAACACACGAGGAGAACTCTATGGAGCTTGTCCTGATGTAAGAGTGAAGGTTGGAGATGTAACTATAGAACAAAACTTCTTTGTTCAAGATAGTACATCATATCCGGTGATACTCGATCTACCATACATTACAGCTGTGAGGATGGAGACCAAGGTTTTGGATGATGGATCTGTTTATGCGCGGATCAGAAGTCAGGATGGCAAGAGAGCGGTACAATTTCTAACTGTATCAGCAAATCACGAGCGGAACAGAGATTATCTGAGGGGTGGCTCCTTGCCTAAGATCACGGAGGAGTTCAAGGATTTTTGACAAGTACTGCTAAAGAGCGAGGACATAGTGGTACACTGGAGAATGTACTCTCACTAGAGAAAGAAAGTGCTGTGAAGCCTTGGTTTCTCGTTTTGTTAATTAATTGATTAGTTGTAAAGTAAATAAGAAGAATAGATGATAGAAGATAAACGATATGAGTAGAATAGTGTTAATTAGAAGTTTAGTGAAGAATCTCAGTTCTGGAGGAATTTATCGAATCTATGGAGACACTGAAAGATGATTTCCTCATAGATGAATTCCTCGGGCGAAGAGCTTTCTAACTATATGTTGTGCGAGGCAATCGGAGACCGAATGGCGAAGTTACAGCACACTGAAGAATGTCCGTCGTCAAGAGGAAAACCCTAACTTCGGCACGTGCGGGAAAACCTATCGCGGGATATAAGCCAGGTAACAAGTCATTTACTTTACTGTTTTACTATTCCCAGAGCGAGCGATAGCAGGGCGTAGCGAGCCGCATTTTCCGAGCGTCAAAGTACATCAGTGACTGGCGAGGAAGCCAATTTGAGAGGAAGAACTCGATTACGGACGAGGAAGGGATTGCGACAAAGAATCCGTTTGTGGTGAAGATCGTTGCAGTGATCCTAGGGATGCGAGGGATGCAGACGGCTAAGGCGTCGAGGCTCCGATCCTTTGAAGTTAATCGAGCGGCTCTTCGCCGCTATGACAAGGAGCTCGAGGAAATGAGATGATCGTTCCTCTTACTTCCTTGGTGGGGGATGGTCTCCTCCAAATTGGTGCATGAGTTGAAGGTCTGCAAGCAGCATCCGGTCGATGATCACTATGGACGACCTTGTAACTGGACCGAAGCTCACTGGTCCGGTGTCTTGGGAACTGACGATGCAGGTCGAGAAGACGATCTTCTTTTTGATACCACATCTGCCGATGCTTCGTCCGAAGCAGTGAAGAACTTCCCGAATCTCTTCAAGGAGTTACCTCTAGGGAGGAACGGCTACCGAACGAGCGATTACTGCGACCCGAAGAAGAGAGAAGTAGCCGATGCGATTATGGCGATCTTCAGGTCAAGAAGAACGACATACATGTCGAATTGGCAAATCAATTTCATCGAGCAGCTCTTCGCCGGAAGAAGAGCACACTGGGCGAGGATCTTTCATCGTCATGTGCTGAAGCTTTGGAACGAGAACGACTTGGTGTACATAGGACCGTTTGTCTCGGTGTTCTACATGGGGATGGGATTGCTGTCGGAAGAAGCGCAGAGGAAGTTAGGCTTTACCGCAGCTGCCGAGGAAGATGAATTTCAGGTGGTACAGACTCGAGCACGGGACGTACAACTTGAGAGGTTCTTCGACGAAGTCGAGGCCGAAGTAGCAGTGGAGATAGCGAAGAAGAATGAGGCATCGACTTCAACACCAGACCCATAGAAGGCGACCAAAGAGATAACTCCGGCCGAAGACGAAGATGTAGTCGAGGTATCTCCTCCGATCCGCAGGAGTGGAAGGAAGAAATCTCTTGACGAGACGCCCATATCTACACAGAAGTCCCGGAAGAAGATGAAGATGACGAAGACGGTCCGGACCGATGATGAAGCAGTTGAAGAGGCGACTGAGGAAGCCGATGAAGGGAGCACTCCTCGGATGGAGAAGGACGTTGCCACTACACCGAAGAGTGCTGTTTCTCCATCGACAGTTGGGGAGATCGAACAACTGACTTCTTCGGCGGACTACCTCAAGGATGTAGTCGTACCGCTACTGCATAGCTTGAAAGCGAATCGCGGGACCTACGAGGAAGTCGTCGGTAGGAAGCTGAACCTGGCAGAGTTAGTGCATACGATGCACTTCGGCCGAGGTAACTGGCAAGAAGAGAAAGAGAATTTGAGAGCTGCACTTCGCATGGCCCAGAAGGAGACGCAGACGAGGACCGATGAGCTGAAGACTGTGACATCAGAGAAGGAGGAGCTTCTTCGGCAGAAGATAGATCGCGAGAAAGAGCATGAGAATGTTCTTTCTCTGATGAAGAAGGTTGGATGACATGCGCTGTCGCGCTACTTGGCGACTACATGCTTGACTTCTACTCCGACGCTTGAGTTTAGTAGTTCTAGAAGTTAGCTCATATTACTTCTAGTCCTTTATACACATGTTTGACACCTTTGCATACAGTGTTGACACTATTGTGTTATATATTTTGAGTCTTAGTAGGTTGATAGTATGTTATCTATCTTGTTCAAGCACTCTTGCGCTTGTGCAAATGATATCATGCTTATCTATGTTGTGAAAGTACATAACTTAGGGTTTCCATGCTGATAGAGGTTTAAGCTCATGGGCTATACTTACTTGTCGCCCATGCACGCTTTCTAGATTGGTTAAGTTATCTTTTAGGGTTACGTTGGCACTTTAGGGGCTGACGTGGTAGCCTTTGAGTGAAGTTGAGTTACCACGTGGATTAGGGCACTAAAGGACAACCAAGTGGAGCTATGAACTCCCATTGGTCTGTTTTTGTCTTTAGTTTAACTCTAAACTTAGAAACAGAGCTCTAAAGGAGAGTTCGAGCATTTGGTGAGGGGACTTCGAAATTTGAGTGCACAGGAGGGTAGGGCTCGTCCTGCCAAGCACTTCCAGTGAAATTTTCGATCAATTTGAGTCAATAAAGACGAAGTTATGACCAATTGAAGTTCGAATTGTGCTAGAATTGAATCACTTTTGTTGGATTTAGGGTTTTCAGTTTCACTTATAGCAGATTTGAGGAAATTGCTTCAAACCTCCAGACGAGCATTTGATGGCCATCACAAGCATCGAAGAGATACCGGACGAGTACAAGGAAATCTGGAGTTTTCTTGTAGATGGCTCTTTTCTAGAAGGTATGCATACCTGAGAACGTAACGTGTTGATCAAGAGATGCAAACCTTATACCATGGTGGAGGGAATTCTGTTTCATCAAGGAGCAGATGGGTTACTAAGGAGAGCAGTTGGTCAGAAGGAGGCATTCAAGCTAATGCACGAGTTTCACGACGGAACTGTTTGCGGAGGTCACTTTGCTGGTAAGATAACAGCCTTCAAGATTTTGGATGCGGGTTATCACTAGAGAGGGATTTTCAAAGAATGTTTAGACTATTGCAAAACTTGTGACGTATGTCAAGCATTTGCTCTAAAGTCTACTAGAACACCTCCGTTAAGATCAATTCCAGTATTAGGGCCGTTTGAGAAATGGGGTATTGACTTTGTAGGTCCTCTTAATAAGACACCTCGAGGCAATAGATACATTGTAGTCGCCACTGACTATTGTACCAAGTGGGTAGAGGCTAGACCTTTGAGAGAGACCAATGAAACAGAAGTCGGTAGATTTCTATTGGAGAGGATCATCACGAGATTTGGATGTCCGTTAGAGTTGGTCTCAGATAGAGGAGGAGAGTTTGTAGGGAGCATGACTACTGCTATGCTACAACACTTTTCTATCAAGCCACGAGTAACGACCTCATACAAACCAAATGCTAATGGTCTTGCGGAGAAGACCAATCTTACACTTTGTATGATGCTCGCCAAAGATGCTGGTGTTGAAACTGCGAAACATACTTGGGATAAGAGGCTACATGCTATCTTATGGGAGTACCGAACGACAACAAAGACTTCTACTGGATACTCCCCATTTTGACTGGTTTATGGAGTGGAATCCAAGTTGCCGATCCAATTCGAATTGGATACTTTTCAAACTATTCAACGAAAGTTGAAGAGGTCAAGAGGAGAAGACGTGGTCAGATCAAGAAGGGAGCAACTCATGGAGTTGGAAGAGACCCGAGCGGTAGCAATGATCCGGATGGAACGAGCTCAGGCGTATCAAAAGAAGAGTTACGACAAACGGTTGGGCAAGAGGGAGGTAAAATCTTTTCAAGTCGGAGATTGGGTTATGTTGTATGATGCTATCATATTCAAGAGGGCTAGGAAGAAGTTTCTTCTGAGATATTTTGGTCCTTTTGTTGTAGATAAGGTGTGGAGCAACTTCACATATGACCTTCAGGAGATGGGAGAAAGGAGATTTGATCGAGTAAATCATGACAAGTTGAAGTTGTTTCATCGACGAAAGTTCTCTCTTCACTCCGAGGACGGAGCGAAAATTTAGTCCGGGGGTAAAATGTAACGACCTATGTTACACATAGGAAGTTTGTCTATTAGTAAGGTGTTTAGTTATAACTAAGTGTTGAGAATGTTTATTGGCTGCCAAAGTACTTTAAGGATGTATCAAGTTAGTCATGACTAGCTAAAAGTTAGTTATGGTTAAACTTAGCTGTACTTTTGGCAGAATTCAGATATTTGCTAAAGAGTGAGCACTACTATCTTGTCATCTTGTCTAAAAGATAGAAAGGAGGTGGAAAGTATCCCTTATCTCCTTTTTGACTTGATA
Organism: Asterella californica; assembly: GCA_036924285.1. Lineage (NCBI taxonomy): Eukaryota > Viridiplantae > Streptophyta > Marchantiopsida > Marchantiales > Aytoniaceae > Asterella > Asterella californica. The sequence continues at coordinate 18,752,306 of JAYKYS010000006.1, read as the reverse complement.
TTAGTGGTTGGATTAAAGTTGTGGACTTTGTGGGCATTAAAAACAAGAAGAGATTCCACATGTTTCCTTTTTAGTGGATCCTAGTGTAGAGGGGGGTGGAAATTCGAGATTCCTTGAGAATATTCCAGAATCCTTCTGGAAGTTGTTGACTTTGAAGGAATAAGCCCATGTGATCCATGCTTTTACCTTAAGTAATATCTTAGTAAAACTCGGTAAAAGTAGTTACGGCTGAGTTACCGGGGGTACCAAAGTAAAAACCTAGAATGTATAAATAGAGGAGTAGAGAAGAGCTCCTCATCCTTGTTTTCACATTGTCGTAATGACAACTTGAGTAATATAGAGAGTGTGAGATATTTTTAGCATGTGAGAACTCGAGAGACGTCGTTAGAATGGAGGATTTTAGTTGATGTGTTTAAGGAGATTTTAGTTGATAAGTTTGTGGGTGTATGAATGAGTGAACTCAGCATTTTCCCTTCAAGTTCATGGTGTGCTTCCATCAAAGCCATCAGAGGTGACCCCTGAGTGAGAGACAGGCACGACATGTTGCAGATTCGTGGATGACGATCGTGGAGGTTGAGAGATCGGGGGGTAGTTGATCGATAGGACCGCGGAGGGTTTACATTTTTGGTTCCGTTGCCGAGACCTCACTTGAAGGGATCGTTGAACGATGTTTAGAGTTCAGTTCTATATTCGACAAAAGGAGATTATGAGAGAGCACATGGAGAGAACGTTGGGAGGAGAGAGAGCTAACGCGATGTTAGCAACGTTAGAACCTTTCGTGTATCCCGTAGTGATATATGACGCGTTCGAAGTCATTCTTTACATCTTGTTCACTTAGAAAGGGTTTGAGGAGAGTTGAAAGAGGGTGCAACAAGAGTTGTAGAGAAAGGAGGAGAGAAAAGTTATTAGAGGAGATAAATTTGTGAGTATAGAAATTCTACTCTCTGGAAAATTTGTACAGTCGCTGTCAACTTTTCTGTGAATTTTATTTTCCTGAGAAACTTTCCAGTGTTTTAGATTGGCTGATAACCTATCTAAGACAAAAGAAATCATAGGAAAATGTGGTCTAGAGAGGGAGCAATGAATTATCAAAGTTGAGGGGGTCTATTCGTGAGAGTTGAGGAATTCTGTTATCTGAAAAAATTTTACAGTCATTGTCAGATTTTCTGTGAATTTTATTTTCCTGAGAAACTTTCCAGTGTTTTAGAGTGGCTGATAAGCTATCCAAGACAAAAGAAATCATGAGAAGATGAAGTCTGAAGAGAGAGAAAGAATTTTTCAAAGTGGAGGGGGTTGACAACCATGAGGAAAGTGAAAATATATAAATTTCAGTTCTCTGAAAATTTGTACAGTCATCACCATCTCTTCTGATTAGGGAAGTTTCTGTTGAAACTTCATGATTTAGTAGCTTGGAGGTTGAGCTACTGGAGACCACAAAAATCTTGGAGAGATCTCTTACCAACTAAGAGATATACGTTTCGGCATACAAGGAGGTCTTGAAGATACTTCATGGGGAATCCAGTTCGAATGACGAGGTGGAAGAAGAGACGTTTAGGAGTTCGAACAGAGACGGAGAAGCCCAAGTTAAGTATAGATGAGTTACAAACCCGCATCTATAGCACTTGGGGTGCCCTCTTTACCCTATACGAAGAAGCTTCCGCGACCATTGGCACAGATTTGAAGAAAGCCGAGTTTAAAGCATCATTCACTGTGGAGGCCACGAATACTCCTGGTGAAGTAGAGTTGGATCCTTACAAGAGTGAGTTCAAGATGTCTGTTGTGATTAGTACAAACGATGGTGAGGAGGATCATATCTTCGATAGTTAATTTTAGATTAGATTTTATTTCGTGTATAGCATGTATAATACACGATTTCCAATATAAAGCTCGGAAGAGTTAAGAAAGTGAGGTAGAATTATTTTCCTCTATGATATTTTGTCCACTTAATGGTTGAGAAGGTGCAACATGAGTGGAAATTCAAAAGATTGGAAAGTTAGACTTAGAAACCTTCCTCAAGGTTTAGATGTCATAGTAAGTGTCGGAGAAAGTTCGAGAGAGATTATCGTCGAGTTTGAAAACCCTAGTACTAAACCTCAAGTAGAATCTCCGAGGAGAAGAGTAGAAACCGACTTGTGGTGTTATTTCTGTAGAGGGTTGGGACACAAAGTAGTGAATTGTCCAACTAGAATCAGAACCGAGAGAGCTAAAGGGAAGCGGGAGTTTACTGATTTAAGTCTTCGAGTAGGTCCATCGTCACCAACGCCAATTCATCTTCTAGGCGAAGATCCTTGTCCAAGTTGTGGAGTGGGTGATCTATCCAGAGGACACAAGTGCGTCGATGTGGCCGCCCTACTTACGTCAGTAGTCGAGAAGTTGGACGAGACTCAAAGAGCTGAGACGGAGAAGTTGTCGACTTCAAAAGAGGACTCAGCTGAGTTGTGATGGAGATCGTCATTCGGATGGTGGAGAAGGCGGTGATGCGACTCAGACTCATGATTACCTTGGGAGAAGAGATGGCACAAGAGGTGTTGTTACAACCATTTTCTTTCATTTTACCTATGGTAGATTATTCGTGAATGAAATTGGTGATGTTCGTACTCTTTTAGCGAGTAGTTATTGCACAAAAATTAGAAGGGTAGAAAGAATAGTTACAAGATGGAGAAGTTACCAGTGTTTCATGGGAAGGACAATGAAGATGTAGAACCATTTGTACGAGCCTTCAAAAGGGGTTGCATCGGAAACAACGTGAGAAGGAAGGAAGAATAGGTGTTGTTACTGCTAGAGTTTTTAGAAGATTTTGCTCTTACGTGGTATGACGACCGAGTGAAGAGCAAGACACCTGGTGCAGTTGAGGACACATGGGAGACGTTGAGTAATGCACTCATCGAAGAATTTCTTCCAGAAGAGAGTTATGAGAAGCTCATGGTGGAGCTTACTCATTTGAAGCAACGGGACGACGAGAAAGTTCGGCAATATGCCGAAAGGGTGGACAAGTTGGAGCAACGGTTTCGGACGGTCCTACGGAAGAGTGGAGACAATGTGGAGCTAACGATGGCGGGGATTGGAGCAGTGTTGACCAAGAACTTGGTGGGAGGGTTGAGACCTTCAATTCGAACCCAAGTGAGGTACGAGAAGCCAACAACCAAAGCGGAGGTCATCAAGATTGCGACAAACATGGAAGAGAGTTTGGATGAAGGAGATATCATCCAACCTCATCATGCTGCTCTGGTGTCGACTCCGACTCCTGGTGTAGCCACAATGATCGCACCTGCACCATCACAATTGATGATTGCTTCAACGTCAGCTCCTACTCCAACGGTGGTGCCAAGACCGTTTGTCCCAACAACGATGTCTACTGCCACCTCTGATTTTCATGCCGAGCTGAAGAGCATCACCGATACTCTTGCGGATCTCAAGATAAACGTGGTGCAGTTACGAGAATGGAGGAACAAAGGTGGAGGAGGAGGTCAAAGAGGTTACGACAACAATCCCAACCGAGGAAATCAAGGTACCTTTGGAGGCAATCAAGATAACTTTGGAGGAATCACTTGTTGGACGTGTGGAGGTTCTCATTTCCAGCGAAATTGTCCTAACAACGGAGCAAGAGGTGCCGAAGCTATCAGAATGAATGTGGGTGGAGGAAATCCATCACAAGGACGAGACAAGGGGCTGGCTACTATCGATGTCGTGCGAGATCCCATCTACGAGAAAGGAGAGAGTTCAAACTCTTCTCATGCACCGGTGGAGCTTTTAGCTCAAGAAAGGAAAAGAACTCGATTTTCTGATGAACCGGTTTTCATGGAGGAGTCAGCAAATAGAAGTACTCGTTCGAGTAATGTTTCGAGTACACCAAGGGAGCCAAGAAGGAAGCTAGGGATGGCAGATTTCACCATTTCATCTTCCCAAGCGGGATATGATGTGGTTGAAGATGTGGGTGCTCAGAAAGCCAACATCACTGTTGGACAACTGATCGCACTTAATCCCAGCTTACGAAGAGAACTCAGAGGAGGACTGAGTTCTAAGAGAAGCAAGAAGAAGAAACCCAAGAGCAAGACATCAAAGTCTATGGGAGTTGGTGTGGTGGATGTGCATGCTTCAGAGGTATGCACTAGGGCTTCAAAGATTGAAGTCCGGTTGAATGGTCACTACGTCTCTGACGTATTGGTGGATGGAGGATCGGGTGTCAACGCCATATCGGAGAGGTTGATGAAGAAGTTGGGGATGGAACCAACTCGCCCGGCTAGCATTGTCGTGGGGATGGCTAACAAGCAACGGGTAAGACCTCTTGGGGTGTTAGAGAAGGTGGTCGTGTCTGTGATGGGAGTTCAAACGTTGATGTCCTTTCAAGTGTTAAAGGACTCTAGTTATGATTTGCTCCTAGGTAGGCCTTGGTTGAGAGCTGTGCGCACCACTGATAAGTGGCACAAGGGATACTTACGGATTGGGCCTAGAGATCATAGAGTGATAGTTCCTCTCTCGGGTGTTGGAGTTGTGACTTCTGACTCTGATAGACCCACTAGTGACTACTGGAAATCAGATACGGAGGATGATCAGAGTGTATCAGAAGTAGATACCGGAGATTCTTACGATCAAGAATCCTCGTCTGAGGATGAAGGATTTGGTCGAGATGAATCATTACATCAGCTTAGTGCTGTTGACTTGTTGCCTCGACCAGCAGTGGAGAAAGATCCTGACAAAGAAGAGTTGAGTGAGGCAGAGATTGTGAGAAGACTCTCTACCCTGAAGTTTGGTATCAATGTCACTCAAGAAGAGAAAAGTAGATTCTTAGATATATTTCGAAAATATATCCATGTGTTTGCTTTCAGCTACAAGGATTTGAAGGAGGTGACTCTCGAGACTCATCGAATCGAATTGGAGGAGCACGCAAGACCAGTTTGACAGAAGCAGAGAAGGGTCAATCCCACAACGACAATGATGGTCAATGAGGAGATAGACAAGTTGAAGGAGGCGCACTTGACACTATCAGGTACTAAGTCTTCATTTGGAGTGCGAGAAGTTGTGATTGTGAGGCACTTATGTGGATGGTTTGGACGCAAGCCTAATCCTGGTAAAGTGGATGCTATACGACGGATGAAGGATACTTGTGGTTCAACAACAGAGGTGAGAAGGTTTCTTGGAGCTTGTGTCTTCTATCATGTGTGGATTCCACATTTTGCACATGTAGCTGATCCTCTTTATGATCTGTTGAGAAAGCACAAGAGGTTTGCATGGGAGGAGAGGCATACTGAGGCGATTCAGAGATTGAAGCAGTTGTTATCTTCTCCACCTTTACTTCGTCGTGTGAGCTATGAGGATAGCAAACCAGTGATACTTATTGTTGATACTAATCCGATAGTCATTGGATGGGCAGTAGGACAGGATGATGAAAAAGAGAATCGGTTTGCAGTCAGATTTGGAGCAAAGGTGTTGAGTGAACGACATAGAGACTATCCTCAAGTGAAGAGAGAGTTATGGGGACTAGTTACAGCTATGAAAGCTGAAAAGGACTATTTGATTGAAGCACCAGTAATAGTAGAAACAGATTGTTTATCACTATCAGGGATGATTACAAATTGTAACACCCCTGATATTGCTATGCTACGCTGGATTGCTTACATCAAGTCCTTAAATCCTGAGTTTCGACACATAGCGGGGAAGAACAATCCAGTAGCTGATATGTTATCTCGTGCGAGATATGAAGATGAGGAGGAGATGATAGAAGATACAGAAGACGTTGGTACTACTGTTTTCTGTAGAGCTCAAGGAGGTGAGAGTGAGCATTCGAAACCGTTCATGGAGGAACTATATGAAGGAGAATGGATAGACATAGAACGCTATCTAAGCCTGTTGACTAGACAGCCAAGATGGAGTGATGCTCACTTTAAACAAATCAGGAGGAAGGCTTATAACTACTTGCTACAAGGTGGTTATTTGTGGAAACATGCTAAGCAAGGTGGTAAGATGCCACAAAGGGTTGTGTGCAAGGTTGACATGCAGAAGTTACTCATGCAAGAGTTTCATGAGAGCTTGTGGGCAGGACATAGAGGTATTTATGCCGCCTTTACAAAGCTGAAGGAGATATATTGGTGGCGTAACATGTACAGAGATGTAGTTCAATTTGTGGAGACATGCCAAACTTGTCAAGAGTATTCGAGGATTCGGCATCGAGATGAGTTACATCCTACTTATCCACTTGCAATGCATTATAAGTGGGTAGTAGATCTTGTTATTATCCCAGTTGGTATATGACAGATGAGATACTTAGTTTTGGCACGTGAGGATTTGTCCAACCAAGTGAAAGGGCGAGCCTTACGGATAAAATCCACAGAGGGAGTCTTGTTGGAAAATGTGATTTGTAGATATGGTTGTGTTGGGAAGATCACGACTGATCGAGGGGAGATGAACAATGATGAGGCTAAAGCGTTCTTCAAGAGGTGTGGTGTGAAGTTAGCTCTCACCACAGCCTACAATCTGGAGGATAATGCGAAGAGTGAACGTGATCATCCTCCTATTGTGAAAGCTATAGTGAAAGCTTGCAAGGTGAGGGCAAGAGAATGGCCAAGATTTCTTCCGTTTGCATTATGAGCTGATCGTTCGACTCATAGTTCAGTTACAAGATATATGCCGGTGGAGTTGATGCAGGGGCAGAAACCTATCATGCCCATTGAGGAGCACATACCCACTTGGAGTGTTCTACCTTGGGAGGATGGTATGTCTACAGAAGATCTTCTTGCTGTCCGAATCCGTCAACTAGAGAGAAGACCTGAAGATGTAGAGATTGCATTGGAGAAGCTGAAAGAGGCGCGCTTGAGAAACAAGGATAGATTCGATAAGCGTCATTGATTATGACCGAAGGAGATTAAAGAAGAAGACTGGGTGTTGGTCTACGATAGTAGCTTGGACAACCAACACAATGCGCTTAGAAAATTCTCTAAGCGATGGTTTGGCCCAATATGTGGTTCTTGTCGTGCTTGACAATGCCACATATTCACTAAGAGAGCTTGATGGGACAGATGAATCTCAACTATCCATCGAACGTTCCTTTCAACCTTTGGGTCGATGTCCGATGTCATTGCAGACCAAAGATCAATCATGGGGCTTTGATCGTGAGAAACTTTGGGCAAGAATATTACAATCGAGTGATAGCTTCACCGTTTCTTTTTGTCGTACCTTTTATTGTAGAACGTTTCCAGGTTGTAATATTGACGTTGTATTAGTCTACGACTCAATCGTTTTCATTTTGGTTGAGCGTTTCTATGTAGTTATGGATCGCGAAGAATCCATCGACATAACTGAAGGATTTTATGAGGTCTTAGAGTCTTGTTGATGTCTTGTGTCTCCTTGGAGAGTAAAAATTCGTTCTAGGGGAAAAAATTGAGTGGAGAAAAGACAAAAGTAAAGTTCTTTTTTGCTCTTATTGGTCCACTTTTGGACCAATGGTGTTCTAGCTGATCCTCACGACGTTTCTGTGGTTTTTGGAGGCTTCGGAGGGCCATTCACGAAACGAAGTGTATGGTTAGAGAGCTCTCGACCGGGGCTACAATCTGGCCTGAAAAATAAGTCGATTTGATGGAAGGATGAGCGCGTTATGATCGATTGAGTGGAGAGGGTGCAATTCGTACCTACTGCTACATTTCTGGTTGTTCCGAGAGGCTCGCGAAGAGTTTTAAGGAGCTGTCTGTTGGGTTGGAGAGCTGACGACGTGCTGGTCTTTTTGATATTGATTTCATCAGATTCTTGATCGATTTGGATTCTGAACCGATCGATTGAAGTTATACACGTTATACGATAGCTGGTGAACTCGACGTGAAAGTCTAGGGTGAGAGGTACCTGCATGGTTTTGCCACCATGGACGTTGAAGGGTTGGGTCATTACGTAGATGAGGCTTCTACATCTGGAGAGGCTCCAAAGGTGACCAAGCTTTCACGGTCTAATATGCGATTGCTTGAGGCATTCGCGTTGGTAATGCAACAACAGCAAACCACTGAACGGAAAGAAGCAATGGCTACTAAAGTCTTGCAATCTGTTGTGGGGTTGCTAGATCAGTTTGACGGGAAGAACATATCCAAGTACCTAAAGTACTATTCTCGAGAGATGGAGTTGAGTAAGGTGACAGAAAGAGAAATGGTGAGTACATTTGAGCTTGCTGTCGTACTTGAGCTACGAGAGCATGTGAAGGACATAATTCGATCTCATGGTGTTACATGGGAAGGATTTACTCTTCAACTGAAAGAAGAATATTCGTTAGAGGATGCAGACCGAGTGACTAAGAAGTCATTCATGGAGTGAGTAAACAAATCCAACAAAGAGCTTGTTGCCACAGAGCTATTTCGGGAGTTTGAGAGACAATTCCTTCAGTTGTCTCGGATGGAGAAGCTCACATTGGAGAACGACAAGGTGGAGTTGTTTCTGCAAGCAGCCAACAATGAATTACAAAGAGAGTTGGAGCTGCTTTTGGAAGATAGGATGGAAGATAATGGACTCACAACTGATTGGAGAAAAGTCTCTGAAGCAGTGAGTGTACTTGCCAAACGAGAGTATCGGAGAGGGAAGGTGGTGGTAAGACAAGAAGAGAGACCACCGCCGATCACAGTACCTCGTAGGCAACCAATGGTACCCAATGTCAAGCACCTATTGTGCATGTACCTCAAGTTCCACTTCCTACTATTCCTGTCCCGAAAGTTACACCGCAAAGAGATGCTATGGAAGACATGGTAAAAGGGATGAGGGACTTGCAGATCAAGTTAGCAAGGTTGGAAGAGAAGGGAGGAGCACATGATACCAGATTTGCTCATAAGCAAGATTATGTACAAAGATGCATTTGGTGTGATAGTTCTGCTCATGCTCGAAGAGAGTGTGGTGATTTTGCCAAAACTCTACGAGATGGAGTAGTCTATTGGAAGGAATGAAAGATTGCTTTGAAAGATAATGGAGAGATTCTTAGAACCAACCTCGGGAAAGGAGGAATGAAGCAAGTACTGGAGGAGTATCTATCTCAGCATGCTACTGCGTCAGTAGAAGCTGCTACTTATGGAGTTGAGGTAGTACTGTAAACCCTCCGCGGTCCTAACGATCAACTACCCCCCGATCTCTCAACTTCCACGATCGTCATCCACGAATCTGCAACTGTCTGGCCTGTCTCTCACTCAGGGGTCACCTCTGATGGCTTTGATGGAAGCACACCATGAATCTTGAAGGGAAAAATGCTAAGTTCACTCTCATTCATACACCCACCAACTTATCAACTAAAAATCTCCATCAACTCATCCACTAAATCCTCCATTCTAACGACGTCTCTCAAGTTCTCACATGCTAAAAATATCCCACATTCTCTATATTACTCAAGTTGTCATTACGACAATGTGAAAACAAGGATGAGGAGCTCTTCTCTACTCCTCTATTTATACATTCTAGGTTTTTACTTTGGTACCCTCCGGTAACTCAGCCGTAACTACTTTTACCGGGTTTTACTAAGATATTACTTAAGGTAAAAGCATTGATCACATGGGCTTTTTACCTTTTCACATGGGCTTATTCCTTCAAAGTCAACAACTTCTAGAAGGATTCTGGAATATTCTCAAGGAATCTCGAATTTCCACCCCCCCTCTACACTAGGACCCACTAAAAAGGAAACATGTGGAATCTCTTCTTGTTTTTAATGCCCACAAAGTCCACAACTTTAATCCAACCACTAATATCAAGTCAAAAAGGAGATAAGGGATACTTTCCACCTCCTTTCTACCTTTAGACAAGATGACAAGATAGTAGTGCTCACTCTTTAGCAAATATCTGAATTCTGCCAAAAGTACAGCTAAGTTTAACCATAACTAACTTTTAGCTAGTCATGACTAACTTGATATCTCCTAAAAGTACTTTGGCAGCAAATAAACATTCCCAACACTTAGTTAGAACTAAACACCTTACTAATAGACAAACTTCCTATGTGTAACATAGGTCGTTACATTTTACCCCCGGACTAAATTTTCGCTCCGTCCTCGGAATGAAGAGAGAACTTTCGTCGATGAAACAACTTCAACTTGTCATGATTTACTCGATCAAATCTTCTTCCTCCCAGCTCCTGAAGGTCATATGTGAAGTTGCTCCACACCTTATCTACAACAAAAGGACCAAAATATCTCGGAAGAAACTTCTTCCTAGCCCTCTTGAATCTGATAGCATCATACAACATAACCCAATCTCCGACTTGAAAAGGTTTTACCTCCCTCTTGCCCAACCGTTTGTCGTAACTCTTCTTTTGATACGCCTGAGCTCGTTCCATCCGGATCATTGCTACCGCTCGGGTCTCTTCCAACTCCATGAGTTGCTCCCTTCTTGATCTGACCACGTCTTCTCCTCTCGACCTCTTCAACTTTCGTTGAATAGTTTGAAAAGTATCCAATTCAAATTGGATCGGCAACTTGGACTCCACTCCATAAACCAGTCGAAATGGGGAGTACCCAGTAGAAGTCTTTGTTGTCGTTCGATACTCCCATAAGATGGCATGTAGCCTCTTATCCCAAGTATGTTTCGCAGTCTCAACACCAGCATCTTTGGCGAGCATCATACAAAGTGTAAGATTGGTCTTCTCCGCAAGACCATTAGCATTTGGTTTGTATGAGGTCGTTACTCGTGGCTTGATAGAAAAGTGTTGTAGCATAGCAGTAGTCATGCTCCCTACAAACTCTCCTCCTCTATCTGAGACCAACTCTAACGGACATCCAAATCTCGTGATGATCCTCTCCCATAGGAATCTACCGACTTCTGTTTCATTGGTCTCTCTCAAAGGTCTAGCCTCTACCCACTTGGTACAATAGTCAGTGGCGACTACAATGTATCTATTGCCTCGAGGTGTCTTATTAAGAGGACCTACAAAGTCAATACCCCACTTCTCAAATGGTCCTAACACGGGAATTGATCTTAACGGAGGTGTTCTAGTAGACTTCAGAGCAAATGCTTGACATACGTCGCAAGTTTTGCAATAGTCTAAACACTCTTTGAAAATCCCTCTCCAGTGATAACCCGCATCCAAAATCTTGAATGCTGTTATCTTACCAGCAAAGTGACCTCCGCAAACAGTTCCGTCGTGAAACTCGTGCATTAGCTTGAATGCCTCCTTCTGACCAACTGCTCTCCTTAGTAACCCATCTGCTCCTTGATGAAACAGAATTCCCTCTACCATGGTATAAGGTTTGCATCTCTTGATCAACGCGTTACGTTCTCGGGTATGCATACCTTCCAGAAAAGAGCCATCTGCAATGAAACTCCAGATTTCCTTATACTCGTCCGGTATCTCCTCAATGCTTGTGATGGTCATCAGATGCTCGTCTGGAAACGAATCGTCAAATGGTTCTTCTCCCTCATCATCATAAGCCCTCGACAAAAGATCAGCATTCGCATGCTTTTTCCCTGGTCTATCTTCGATCACATAATCGTATTCTGTTAGAAGGATCTTCCAACGAGCAATACGACCTTCGGCATTAGGCTTATTAAAGATATACTTTAAAGCCTTGTGATCTGTGACTATGGAAAATTTCCCTCCTAGCAAGTAATGTCGGAATTTCTTCAATCCAAAGATCACCGCTAATCCTTCTCGTTCAGTCACGGAGTAATTCTTCTCCGCTGGAACCATCTGCCTACTAGCATAAGCTATAGGATGATCATGCCCATCTCCATCTAGCTGACTTAATGTACATCCGATTGCTACATTGGAGGCATCCGTATACAGAATAAATGCTTTACTCCACTCAGGTTTAGCAAGTATAGGAGCTGTCACTAATGCCTTTTTCAGCTCCTCAAATGCTTCCTTTGCCTTCTGATCATGCACTATCAAGTCAAAATCAACTCCCTTCTTCATGTACATAGTCAAAGCTATTGCTTTGTTTGAGAAGGAAAAGACAAACCTACGATAATATCCAACCATGCCAAGAAACTGCCTCAACTTTGTCAAGTTGATCGGAAATGGAAGATCCACAATCTTCTTCACCTTCTCAGGATCTACCGCAATCCCATTCTTGGAAATGATGTGCCCTAATAGCAGACCTTCTTCGCAGCCAAAGATGCACTTCTCTGGATTTAGAGAAGCGTTGGCTTGCTCCAACCGCTGCAAAACTTTGATCACATGATCAAAGTGGTCCTCCTTTCGTCCGTACACACAGAAATCGTCAATGAAATCCCGAACAAACTTCCCTATGAATGGTTCAAACACCTTGTTCATGAACCTTTGAAACGTGGCCGGAGCATTACACAATCCGAATGGCATCACCCGAAATGCAAATGTTCCCCAAGGAGTAGTGAAAGTAGTCAACTGTTGGTACTCCTGTGCTATCTTGATCTGGTTATACCCACTATAACCATCACCAAAGCTGTACCACTCATGACCAGCAACTTCCTCCAAAATCTCATCTATAAATGGTAGAGGATAATAATCCTTCTTGGTAACTGCATTCAGCTTCTTATAGTCTATGCACACTCGTAGCTTACCATTCTTCTTCTTGACAATCACAATGGGTGAAACCCATTCTGAGTTCTCCACCTCATAGATGAAACTCGCCTCCTTCAACTTGTCTATCTCCTCCTTGACCATCATTGCTGTTGTAGGATTGACCCTTCTCTGCTTCTGTCGAACTGGTCTTGCGTGCTCCTCCAATTCGATTCGATGAGTCTCGAGAGTCACCTCCTTCAAATCCTTGTAGCTGAAAGCAAACACATGGATATATTTTCGAAATATATCTAGGAATCTACTTTTCTCTTCTTGAGTGACATTGATACCAAACTTCAAGGTAGAGAGTCTTCTCACAATCTCTGCCTCACTCAACTCTTCTTTGTCAGGATCTTTCTCCACTGCTGGTCTAGGCAACAAGTCAATAGCACTAAGCTGATGTAATGATTCATCTCGACCAAATCCTTCGTCCTCAGACGAGGATTCTTGGTCGTAAGAATCCCCAGTATCTATTTCTGAGACACTCTGATCATCCTCCGTATCAGATTCCCAGTAGTCACTAGTGGGTCTATCAGAGTCAGAAGTCACAACTCCAACACCCGAGAGAGGAACTATCACTCTATGATCTCTAGGCCCAATCCGTAAGTATCCTTTGTGCCACCTATCCGTGGTGCGCACAGCTCTCAACCAAGGCCTACCTAGGAGCAAATCATAACTAGAGTCCTTTAACACTTGAAAGGACATCAATGTTTGAACTCCCATCACAGACACGACCACCTTCTCTAACACGCCAAGAGGTCTTACCCGTTGCTTGTTAGCCATCCCCACGACAATGCTAGCCGGGCGAGTTGGTTCCATCCCCAACTTCTTCATCAACCTCTCCGATATGGCGTTTACAGCCGACCCTCCATCCACCAATACGTCAGAGACGTAGTGGCCATTCAACCGGACTTCAATCTTTGAAGCCCTAGTGCATACCTCTGAAGCATGCACATCCACCACACCAACTCCCACAGACTTTGATGTCTTGCTCTTGGGTTTCTTCTTCTTGCTTCTCTTAGAACTCAGTCCTCCTCTGAGTTCCCTTCGTAAGCTGGGATTAAGTGCGATCAGTTGTCCAACAGTGATGTTGGCTTTCTGAGCACCCACATCTTCAACCACATCATATCCCGCTTGGGAAGATGAAATGGTGAAATCCGCCATCCCCAGCTTCCTTCTTGGCTCCCTTGGTGTACTCGAAACATTACTCGAACGAGTACTTCTGCTTGCTGACTCCTCCATGAAAACCGGTTCATCAGAAAATCGAGTTCTTTTCCTTTCTTGAGCTAAAAGCTCCACCGGTGCATGAGAAGAGTTTGAACTCTCTCCTTTCTCGTAGATGGGATCTCGCACGACATCGATAGTAGCCACCCCCTTGTCTCGTCCTTGTGATGGATTTCCTCCACCCACATTCATTCTGACAGCTTCGGCACCTCTTGCTCCGTTGTTAGGACAATTTCGCTGGAAATGAGAACCTCCACACGTCCAACAAGTGATTCCTCCAAAGTTACCTTGGTTGTCTCCAAAGTTACCTTGATTTCCTCGGTTGGGATTGTTGTCGTAAGCTCTTTGACCTCCTCCTCCACCTTTGTTCCTCCATTCTCGTAACTGCACCACGTTTATCTTGAGATCCGCAAGAGTGTCGGTGATGCTCTTCAACTCGGCATGAAAATCAGAGGTGGCAGTAGACATCGTTATTGGGACAAACGGTCTTGGCACCACCTTTGGAGTAGGAGCTGACGTTGAAGCAATCACCAATTGTGACGGTGCAGGTGCGATCGTTGTGGCTACACCAGAAATCGGAGTCGACACCAGAGCAGCATGATGAGGTTGGATGATATCTCCTTCATCCAAACTCTCTTCCATGTTTGTCGCAATCTTGATGGCCTCCGCTTTGGTTGCTGGCTTCTCGTACCTCACTTGGGTTCGAATTGAAGGCCTCAACCCTCCCACCAAGTTCTTGGTCAACACTGCTCCAATCCCCGCCATCGTTAGCTCCACATTGTCTCCACTCTTCCGTAGGACCGTCCGAAACCGTTGCTCCAACTTATCCACCCTTTCGGCATATTGCCGAACTTTCTCGTCGTCCCGTTGCTTCAAATGAGTAAGCTCCACCATGAGCTTCTCATAACTCTCTTCTGGAAGAAATTCTTCGATGAGTGCATTACTCAACGTCTCCCATGTGTCCTCAACTGCCCCAGGTGTCTTGCTCTTCACTCGGTCATCATACCACGTAAGAGCAAAATCTTCTAAAAACTCTGGCAGTAACAACACCCATTCTTCCTTCCTTCTCACGTTGTTTCCGATGCAACCCCTTTTGAAGTCTCGTACAAATGGTTCTACATCTTCGTTGTCCTTCCCATGAAACACTGGTAACTTCCCCATCTTGTAACTATTCTTTCTACCCTTCTAATTTTTGTGAAATAACTACTCGCTAAAAGAGTACGAACATCACCAATTCCATTCGCGAATAATCTACCATAGGTAAAATGAAAGGAAATGGTTGTAACAACACCTCTTGTGCCATCTCTTCTCCCAAGGTAATCATGAGTCTGAGTCGCATCACCGCCTTCTCCACCATCCGAATGACGATCTCCATCACAACTCAGCCGAGTCCTCCTTTGAAGTCGACAACTTCTCCGTCTCAGCTCTTTGAGTCTCGTCCAACTTCTCGACTACGGACGTAAGTAGGGCGGCCACATCGACGCACTTGTGTCCTCTTGATAGATCACCCACTCCACAACTTGGACAAGGATCTTCGCCTAGAAGATGAATTGGTGCTGGTGACGATGGACCCACTCGAAGACTCAAATCAGTAAACTCCCGCTTCCCTTTAGCTCTCTCGGTTCTGATTCTAGTTGGACAATTCACTACTTTGTGTCCCAACCCTCTACAGAAATAACACCACAAGTCGGTTTCTACTCTTCTCCTCGGAGATTCTACTTGAGGTTTAGTACTAGGGTTTTCAAACTCGACGATAATCTCTCTCGAACTTTCTCCGACACTTACTATGACATCTAAACCTTGAGGAAGGTTTCTAAGTCTAACTTTCCAATCTTTTGAATTTCCACTCATGTTGCACCTTCTCAACCATTAAGTGGACAAAATATCATAGAGGAAAATAATTCTACATCACTTTCTTAACTCTTCCGAGCTTTATATTGGAAATCGTGTATTATACATGATATACACGAAATAAAATCCAGTCTAAAATTAACTATCGAAGATATGATCCTCCTCACCCTCGTTTGTACTCATCACTACAGACATCTTGAACTCACTCTTGTAAGGATCCAACTCTATTTCACCAGGAGCATTCGTAGCCTCCACAGTGAATGATGCTTTAAACTCGACTTTCTTCAAATCAGTGCCAATGGTCGCGGAAGCTTCTTCGTATAGAGTAAAGAGGGCACCCCAAGTGCTATAGATGCGTGTTCGTAACTCATCTATACTTAACTTGGGCTTCTCTGTCTCTGTTCGAACTCCTAAACGTCTCTTCTTCCACCTCGTCATTCGAACTGGATTCCCCATGACGTATCTTCAAGACCTCCTTGTATGCCGAAACGTATATCTCTTAGTTGGTAAGAGATCTCTCCAAGATTTTTGTGGTCTCCAGTAGCTCAACCTCCAAGCTACTAAATCCTGAAGTTTCAACAGAAACTTCCCTGATCAGAAGAGATGGTGATGACTGTACAAATTTTCAGAGAACTGAAATTTGTATATTTTCACTTCCCTCATGGTTGTCAACCCCCTCCACTTTGAAAAATCCTTTCTCCCTCTTCAGACCTCATCTTCTCATGATTTCTTTTGTCCTGGATAACTTATCAGCCACTCTAAAACACTAGAAAGTTTTTCAGGAAAATAAAATTCACAAAAAATCTGACACTAACTGTAAACTTTTTCCAGAGAACAGAATTCCTCAACTCTCACGAATAGACCCCCTCAACTTTGAAAAATCATTGCTCCCTCTCTAGACCACCTTTTCCTATGATTTCTTTTGTCTTAGATAGGTTATCAGCTAATCTAAAACACTGGAAAGTTTCACAGGAAAATAAAATTCACAGAAAAGTTGACAGCGACTGTACAAATTTTCCAGAGAGCAGAATTTCTAAACTCACAAATTTCTCTCCTCTAATAACTTTTCTCTCCTCTTTTCTCTACAACTCTTGTTGCACCTTCTTTCAACTCTCCTCAAACCCTTTCTAAGTGAACAAGATGTAAAGAATGACTTCGAACACGTCATATATCACTACGGGATACACGAAAGGTTCTAACGTTGCTAACATCGCGTTAGCTCTCTCACCTCCCAACGTTCTCTCCATGTGCTCTCTCATAATCTCCTTTTGTCGAATATAGAACTGAACTCTAAACATCATTCAACGATCCCTTCAAGTGAGGTCCCGGCAACGGAACCAAAAATGTAAACCCTCCGCGGTCCTAACGATCAACTACCCCCCGATCTCTCAACTTCCACGATCGTCATCCACGAATCTGCAACTGTCGGGCCTGTCTCTCACTCAGGGGTCACCTCTGATGGCTTTGATGGAAGCACACCATGAATCTTGAAGGGAAAAATGCTAAGTTCACTCTCATTCATACACCCACCAACTTATCAACTAAAAATCTCCATCAACTCATCCACTAAAATCCTCCATTCTAACGACGTCTCTCAAGTTCTCACATGCTAAAAATATCCCACACTCTCTATATTACTCAAGTTGTCATTACGACAATGTGAAAACAAGGATGAGGAGCTCTTCTCTACTCCTCTATTTATACATTCTAGGTTTTTACTTTGGTACCCTCCGGTAACTCAGCCGTAACTACTTTTACCGGGTTTTACTAAGATATTACTTAAGGTAAAAGCATTGATCACATGGGCTTTTTACCTTTTCACATGGGCTTATTCCTTCAAAGTCAACAACTTCTAGAAGGATTCTGGAATATTCTCAAGGAATCTCGAATTTCCACCCCCCCTCTACACTAGGACCCACTAAAAAGGAAACATGTGGAATCTCTTCTTGTTTTTAATGCCCACAAAGTCCACAACTTTAATCCAACCACTAATATCAAGTCAAAAAGGAGATAAGGGATACTTTCCACCTCCTTTCTACCTTTAGACAAGATGACAAGATAGTAGTGCTCACTCTTTAGCAAATATCTGAATTCTGCCAAAAGTACAGCTAAGTTTAACCATAACTAACTTTTAGCTAGTCATGACTAACTTGATATCTCCTAAAAGTACTTTGGCAGCAAATAAACATTCCCAACACTTAGTTAGAACTAAACACCTTACTAATAGACAAACTTCCTATGTGTAACATAGGTCGTTACAGTACGGGAAAGAAGTGCTTCTAAGAAGCATGGAGATACTCTTGATATGTGGAGTCACGCGGTAAGCACGAACAAAAGAGAGAAAATGGCAAGGGCGGAGTTGCTCAGAACAACCACGGCAATCAGGGGTGCGACTGGATGGGATGATCCTGTGGATACAATGTCTGTACATGCTTATTTAACGAATAGTCAACATGAGGCTCTCATGGAGGAGAAGCGCAAACGAGATGAAGCAGGCCCTAGCGAAGAGAGAACAGCTCTCAAGAGACAAACAAGAGGAGAAGTTCAGACCGGAGATTATGTCTCTACCAGAGGAGACTATGGAAGAGGTCATATCCTCTACTCTTGAGAAGTCAGAGAAGAGCAGAGGTAAGGAGAAAGATAAATCTCTTTCATACAAGCTTCAGTCTGATATTGAAGCTGCTACGGATCTGAAAGGAGTACTAGAAGAGAGAGTACTCAATGCCAAGATCGAGTTTACCTTGCGAGAAGTTTTTGGGATTGCCAAGAAGGAATTTTATGATGTCATTATTGACACCATCAAACGAAAAAGATAATTGGCAGGAGAAATCGCTGTGTCTAAAGCATTAGACACAAGGATATCAAGAGAGGAAGAGTTAGAACTAGCTCAATGCTGCATCAACCGCAAGGTTTGATTTGAGGATGATAGTGATAACAAGGTCTCTAGTCATTACACTAGAAGACATTGGGCTAGAGCTACTATCAAAGCCTTAGTGAAAGTAGGAGAGATGACAGATCCGGTGGTTGCTCTCATTGATCATGGATCAGAGATCAATATTGTCTCTAAGGACATCTACAAGTAAGGTGGATGGCCTGTTGATATAGATCATGGTTGGATGATCAGAACAGCGAACAACACACGAGGAGAACTCTATGGAGCTTGTCCTGATGTAAGAGTGAAGGTTGGAGATGTAACTATAGAACAAAACTTCTTTGTTCAAGATAGTACATCATATCCGGTGATACTCGATCTACCATACATTACAGCTGTGAGGATGGAGACCAAGGTTTTGGATGATGGATCTGTTTATGCGCGGATCAGAAGTCAGGATGGCAAGAGAGCGGTACAATTTCTAACTGTATCAGCAAATCACGAGCGGAACAGAGATTATCTGAGGGGTGGCTCCTTGCCTAAGATCACGGAGGAGTTCAAGGATTTTTGACAAGTACTGCTAAAGAGCGAGGACATAGTGGTACACTGGAGAATGTACTCTCACTAGAGAAAGAAAGTGCTGTGAAGCCTTGGTTTCTCGTTTTGTTAATTAATTGATTAGTTGTAAAGTAAATAAGAAGAATAGATGATAGAAGATAAACGATATGAGTAGAATAGTGTTAATTAGAAGTTTAGTGAAGAATCTCAGTTCTGGAGGAATTTATCGAATCTATGGAGACACTGAAAGATGATTTCCTCATAGATGAATTCCTCGGGCGAAGAGCTTTCTAACTATATGTTGTGCGAGGCAATCGGAGACCGAATGGCGAAGTTACAGCACACTGAAGAATGTCCGTCGTCAAGAGGAAAACCCTAACTTCGGCACGTGCGGGAAAACCTATCGCGGGATATAAGCCAGGTAACAAGTCATTTACTTTACTGTTTTACTATTCCCAGAGCGAGCGATAGCAGGGCGTAGCGAGCCGCATTTTCCGAGCGTCAAAGTACATCAGTGACTGGCGAGGAAGCCAATTTGAGAGGAAGAACTCGATTACGGACGAGGAAGGGATTGCGACAAAGAATCCGTTTGTGGTGAAGATCGTTGCAGTGATCCTAGGGATGCGAGGGATGCAGACGGCTAAGGCGTCGAGGCTCCGATCCTTTGAAGTTAATCGAGCGGCTCTTCGCCGCTATGACAAGGAGCTCGAGGAAATGAGATGATCGTTCCTCTTACTTCCTTGGTGGGGGATGGTCTCCTCCAAATTGGTGCATGAGTTGAAGGTCTGCAAGCAGCATCCGGTCGATGATCACTATGGACGACCTTGTAACTGGACCGAAGCTCACTGGTCCGGTGTCTTGGGAACTGACGATGCAGGTCGAGAAGACGATCTTCTTTTTGATACCACATCTGCCGATGCTTCGTCCGAAGCAGTGAAGAACTTCCCGAATCTCTTCAAGGAGTTACCTCTAGGGAGGAACGGCTACCGAACGAGCGATTACTGCGACCCGAAGAAGAGAGAAGTAGCCGATGCGATTATGGCGATCTTCAGGTCAAGAAGAACGACATACATGTCGAATTGGCAAATCAATTTCATCGAGCAGCTCTTCGCCGGAAGAAGAGCACACTGGGCGAGGATCTTTCATCGTCATGTGCTGAAGCTTTGGAACGAGAACGACTTGGTGTACATAGGACCGTTTGTCTCGGTGTTCTACATGGGGATGGGATTGCTGTCGGAAGAAGCGCAGAGGAAGTTAGGCTTTACCGCAGCTGCCGAGGAAGATGAATTTCAGGTGGTACAGACTCGAGCACGGGACGTACAACTTGAGAGGTTCTTCGACGAAGTCGAGGCCGAAGTAGCAGTGGAGATAGCGAAGAAGAATGAGGCATCGACTTCAACACCAGACCCATAGAAGGCGACCAAAGAGATAACTCCGGCCGAAGACGAAGATGTAGTCGAGGTATCTCCTCCGATCCGCAGGAGTGGAAGGAAGAAATCTCTTGACGAGACGCCCATATCTACACAGAAGTCCCGGAAGAAGATGAAGATGACGAAGACGGTCCGGACCGATGATGAAGCAGTTGAAGAGGCGACTGAGGAAGCCGATGAAGGGAGCACTCCTCGGATGGAGAAGGACGTTGCCACTACACCGAAGAGTGCTGTTTCTCCATCGACAGTTGGGGAGATCGAACAACTGACTTCTTCGGCGGACTACCTCAAGGATGTAGTCGTACCGCTACTGCATAGCTTGAAAGCGAATCGCGGGACCTACGAGGAAGTCGTCGGTAGGAAGCTGAACCTGGCAGAGTTAGTGCATACGATGCACTTCGGCCGAGGTAACTGGCAAGAAGAGAAAGAGAATTTGAGAGCTGCACTTCGCATGGCCCAGAAGGAGACGCAGACGAGGACCGATGAGCTGAAGACTGTGACATCAGAGAAGGAGGAGCTTCTTCGGCAGAAGATAGATCGCGAGAAAGAGCATGAGAATGTTCTTTCTCTGATGAAGAAGGTTGGATGACATGCGCTGTCGCGCTACTTGGCGACTACATGCTTGACTTCTACTCCGACGCTTGAGTTTAGTAGTTCTAGAAGTTAGCTCATATTACTTCTAGTCCTTTATACACATGTTTGACACCTTTGCATACAGTGTTGACACTATTGTGTTATATATTTTGAGTCTTAGTAGGTTGATAGTATGTTATCTATCTTGTTCAAGCACTCTTGCGCTTGTGCAAATGATATCATGCTTATCTATGTTGTGAAAGTACATAACTTAGGGTTTCCATGCTGATAGAGGTTTAAGCTCATGGGCTATACTTACTTGTCGCCCATGCACGCTTTCTAGATTGGTTAAGTTATCTTTTAGGGTTACGTTGGCACTTTAGGGGCTGACGTGGTAGCCTTTGAGTGAAGTTGAGTTACCACGTGGATTAGGGCACTAAAGGACAACCAAGTGGAGCTATGAACTCCCATTGGTCTGTTTTTGTCTTTAGTTTAACTCTAAACTTAGAAACAGAGCTCTAAAGGAGAGTTCGAGCATTTGGTGAGGGGACTTCGAAATTTGAGTGCACAGGAGGGTAGGGCTCGTCCTGCCAAGCACTTCCAGTGAAATTTTCGATCAATTTGAGTCAATAAAGACGAAGTTATGACCAATTGAAGTTCGAATTGTGCTAGAATTGAATCACTTTTGTTGGATTTAGGGTTTTCAGTTTCACTTATAGCAGATTTGAGGAAATTGCTTCAAACCTCCAGACGAGCATTTGATGGCCATCACAAGCATCGAAGAGATACCGGACGAGTACAAGGAAATCTGGAGTTTTCTTGTAGATGGCTCTTTTCTAGAAGGTATGCATACCTGAGAACGTAACGTGTTGATCAAGAGATGCAAACCTTATACCATGGTGGAGGGAATTCTGTTTCATCAAGGAGCAGATGGGTTACTAAGGAGAGCAGTTGGTCAGAAGGAGGCATTCAAGCTAATGCACGAGTTTCACGACGGAACTGTTTGCGGAGGTCACTTTGCTGGTAAGATAACAGCCTTCAAGATTTTGGATGCGGGTTATCACTAGAGAGGGATTTTCAAAGAATGTTTAGACTATTGCAAAACTTGTGACGTATGTCAAGCATTTGCTCTAAAGTCTACTAGAACACCTCCGTTAAGATCAATTCCAGTATTAGGGCCGTTTGAGAAATGGGGTATTGACTTTGTAGGTCCTCTTAATAAGACACCTCGAGGCAATAGATACATTGTAGTCGCCACTGACTATTGTACCAAGTGGGTAGAGGCTAGACCTTTGAGAGAGACCAATGAAACAGAAGTCGGTAGATTTCTATTGGAGAGGATCATCACGAGATTTGGATGTCCGTTAGAGTTGGTCTCAGATAGAGGAGGAGAGTTTGTAGGGAGCATGACTACTGCTATGCTACAACACTTTTCTATCAAGCCACGAGTAACGACCTCATACAAACCAAATGCTAATGGTCTTGCGGAGAAGACCAATCTTACACTTTGTATGATGCTCGCCAAAGATGCTGGTGTTGAAACTGCGAAACATACTTGGGATAAGAGGCTACATGCTATCTTATGGGAGTACCGAACGACAACAAAGACTTCTACTGGATACTCCCCATTTTGACTGGTTTATGGAGTGGAATCCAAGTTGCCGATCCAATTCGAATTGGATACTTTTCAAACTATTCAACGAAAGCTGAAGAGGTCAAGAGGAGAAGACGTGGTCAGATCAAGAAGGGAGCAACTCATGGAGTTGGAAGAGACCCGAGCGGTAGCAATGATCCGGATGGAACGAGCTCAGGCGTATCAAAAGAAGAGTTACGACAAACGGTTGGGCAAGAGGGAGGTAAAATCTTTTCAAGTCGGAGATTGGGTTATGTTGTATGATGCTATCATATTCAAGAGGGCTAGGAAGAAGTTTCTTCTGAGATATTTTGGTCCTTTTGTTGTAGATAAGGTGTGGAGCAACTTCACATATGACCTTCAGGAGATGGGAGAAAGGAGATTTGATCGAGTAAATCATGACAAGTTGAAGTTGTTTCATCGACGAAAGTTCTCTCTTCACTCCGAGGACGGAGCGAAAATTTAGTCCGGGGGTAAAATGTAACGACCTATGTTACACATAGGAAGTTTGTCTATTAGTAAGGTGTTTAGTTATAACTAAGTGTTGAGAATGTTTATTGGCTGCCAAAGTACTTTAAGGATGTATCAAGTTAGTCATGACTAGCTAAAAGTTAGTTATGGTTAAACTTAGCTGTACTTTTGGCAGAATTCAGATATTTGCTAAAGAGTGAGCACTACTATCTTGTCATCTTGTCTAAAAGATAGAAAGGAGGTGGAAAGTATCCCTTATCTCCTTTTTGACTTGATATTAGTGGTTGGATTAAAGTTGTGGACTTTGTGGGCATTAAAAACAAGAAGAGATTCCACATGTTTCCTTTTTAGTGGATCCTAGTGTAGAGGGGGGTGGAAATTCGAGATTCCTTGAGAATATTCCAGAATCCTTCTGGAAGTTGTTGACTTTGAAGGAATAAGCCCATGTGATCCATGCTTTTACCTTAAGTAATATCTTAGTAAAACTCGGTAAAAGTAGTTACGGCTGAGTTACCGGGGGTACCAAAGTAAAAACCTAGAATGTATAAATAGAGGAGTAGAGAAGAGCTCCTCATCCTTGTTTTCACATTGTCGTAATGACAACTTGAGTAATATAGAGAGTGTGAGATATTTTTAGCATGTGAGAACTCGAGAGACGTCGTTAGAATGGAGGATTTTAGTTGATGTGTTTAAGGAGATTTTAGTTGATAAGTTTGTGGGTGTATGAATGAGTGAACTCAGCATTTTCCCTTCAAGTTCATGGTGTGCTTCCATCAAAGCCATCAGAGGTGACCCCTGAGTGAGAGACAGGCACGACATGTTGCAGATTCGTGGATGACGATCGTGGAGGTTGAGAGATCGGGGGGTAGTTGATCGATAGGACCGCGGAGGGTTTACATTTTTGGTTCCGTTGCCGAGACCTCACTTGAAGGGATCGTTGAACGATGTTTAGAGTTCAGTTCTATATTCGACAAAAGGAGATTATGAGAGAGCACATGGAGAGAACGTTGGGAGGAGAGAGAGCTAACGCGATGTTAGCAACGTTAGAACCTTTCGTGTATCCCGTAGTGATATATGACGCGTTCGAAGTCATTCTTTACATCTTGTTCACTTAGAAAGGGTTTGAGGAGAGTTGAAAGAGGGTGCAACAAGAGTTGTAGAGAAAGGAGGAGAGAAAAGTTATTAGAGGAGATAAATTTATGAGTATAGAAATTCTACTCTCTGGAAAATTTGTACAGTCGCTGTCAACTTTTCTGTGAATTTTATTTTCCTGAGAAACTTTCCAGTGTTTTAGATTGGCTGATAACCTATCTAAGACAAAAGAAATCATAGGAAAATGTGGTCTAGAGAGGGAGCAATGAATTATCAAAGTTGAGGGGGTCTATTCGTGAGAGTTGAGGAATTCTGTTATCTGAAAAAATTTTACAGTCATTGTCAGATTTTCTGTGAATTTTATTTTCCTGAGAAACTTTCCAGTGTTTTAGAGTGGCTGATAAGCTATCCAAGACAAAAGAAATCATGAGAAGATGAAGTCTGAAGAGAGAGAAAGAATTTTTCAAAGTGGAGGGGGTTGACAACCATGAGGAAAGTGAAAATATATAAATTTCAGTTCTCTGAAAATTTGTACAGTCATCACCATCTCTTCTGATTAGGGAAGTTTCTGTTGAAACTTCATGATTTAGTAGCTTGGAGGTTGAGCTACTGGAGACCACAAAAATCTTGGAGAGATCTCTTACCAACTAAGAGATATACGTTTCGGCATACAAGGAGGTCTTGAAGATACTTCATGGGGAATCCAGTTCGAATGACGAGGTGGAAGAAGAGACGTTTAGGAGTTCGAACAGAGACGGAGAAGCCCAAGTTAAGTATAGATGAGTTACAAACCCGCATCTATAGCACTTGGGGTGCCCTCTTTACCCTATACGAAGAAGCTTCCGCGACCATTGGCACAGATTTGAAGAAAGCCGAGTTTAAAGCATCATTCACTGTGGAGGCCACGAATACTCCTGGTGAAGTAGAGTTGGATCCTTACAAGAGTGAGTTCAAGATGTCTGTTGTGATTAGTACAAACGATGGTGAGGAGGATCATATCTTCGATAGTTAATTTTAGATTAGATTTTATTTCGTGTATAGCATGTATAATACACGATTTCCAATATAAAGCTCGGAAGAGTTAAGAAAGTGAGGTAGAATTATTTTCCTCTATGATATTTTGTCCACTTAATGGTTGAGAAGGTGCAACATGAGTGGAAATTCAAAAGATTGGAAAGTTAGACTTAGAAACCTTCCTCAAGGTTTAGATGTCATAGTAAGTGTCGGAGAAAGTTCGAGAGAGATTATCGTCGAGTTTGAAAACCCTAGTACTAAACCTCAAGTAGAATCTCCGAGGAGAAGAGTAGAAACCGACTTGTGGTGTTATTTCTGTAGAGGGTTGGGACACAAAGTAGTGAATTGTCCAACTAGAATCAGAACCGAGAGAGCTAAAGGGAAGCGGGAGTTTACTGATTTAAGTCTTCGAGTAGGTCCATCGTCACCAACGCCAATTCATCTTCTAGGCGAAGATCCTTGTCCAAGTTGTGGAGTGGGTGATCTATCCAGAGGACACAAGTGCGTCGATGTGGCCGCCCTACTTACGTCAGTAGTCGAGAAGTTGGACGAGACTCAAAGAGCTGAGACGGAGAAGTTGTCGACTTCAAAAGAGGACTCAGCTGAGTTGTGATGGAGATCGTCATTCGGATGGTGGAGAAGGCGGTGATGCGACTCAGACTCATGATTACCTTGGGAGAAGAGATGGCACAAGAGGTGTTGTTACAACCATTTTCTTTCATTTTACCTATGGTAGATTATTCGTGAATGAAATTGGTGATGTTCGTACTCTTTTAGCGAGTAGTTATTGCACAAAAATTAGAAGGGTAGAAAGAATAGTTACAAGATGGAGAAGTTACCAGTGTTTCATGGGAAGGACAATGAAGATGTAGAACCATTTGTACGAGCCTTCAAAAGGGGTTGCATCGGAAACAACGTGAGAAGGAAGGAAGAATAGGTGTTGTTACTGCTAGAGTTTTTAGAAGATTTTGCTCTTACGTGGTATGACGACCGAGTGAAGAGCAAGACACTTGGTGCAGTTGAGGACACATGGGAGACGTTGAGTAATGCACTCATCGAAGAATTTCTTCCAGAAGAGAGTTATGAGAAGCTCATGGTGGAGCTTACTCATTTGAAGCAACGGGACGACGAGAAAGTTCGGCAATATGCCGAAAGGGTGGACAAGTTGGAGCAACGGTTTCGGACGGTCCTACGGAAGAGTGGAGACAATGTGGAGCTAACGATGGCGGGGATTGGAGCAGTGTTGACCAAGAACTTGGTGGGAGGGTTGAGACCTTCAATTCGAACCCAAGTGAGGTACGAGAAGCCAACAACCAAAGCGGAGGTCATCAAGATTGCGACAAACATGGAAGAGAGTTTGGATGAAGGAGATATCATCCAACCTCATCATGCTGCTCTGGTGTCGACTCCGACTCCTGGTGTAGCCACAATGATCGCACCTGCACCATCACAATTGATGATTGCTTCAACGTCAGCTCCTACTCCAACGGTGGTGCCAAGACCGTTTGTCCCAACAACGATGTCTACTGCCACCTCTGATTTTCATGCCGAGCTGAAGAGCATCACCGATACTCTTGCGGATCTCAAGATAAACGTGGTGCAGTTACGAGAATGGAGGAACAAAGGTGGAGGAGGAGGTCAAAGAGGTTACGACAACAATCCCAACCGAGGAAATCAAGGTACCTTTGGAGGCAATCAAGATAACTTTGGAGGAATCACTTGTTGGACGTGTGGAGGTTCTCATTTCCAGCGAAATTGTCCTAACAACGGAGCAAGAGGTGCCGAAGCTATCAGAATGAATGTGGGTGGAGGAAATCCATCACAAGGACGAGACAAGGGGCTGGCTACTATCGATGTCGTGCGAGATCCCATCTACGAGAAAGGAGAGAGTTCAAACTCTTCTCATGCACCGGTGGAGCTTTTAGCTCAAGAAAGGAAAAGAACTCGATTTTCTGATGAACCGGTTTTCATGGAGGAGTCAGCAAATAGAAGTACTCGTTCGAGTAATGTTTCGAGTACACCAAGGGAGCCAAGAAGGAAGCTAGGGATGGCAGATTTCACCATTTCATCTTCCCAAGCGGGATATGATGTGGTTGAAGATGTGGGTGCTCAGAAAGCCAACATCACTGTTGGACAACTGATCGCACTTAATCCCAGCTTACGAAGAGAACTCAGAGGAGGACTGAGTTCTAAGAGAAGCAAGAAGAAGAAACCCAAGAGCAAGACATCAAAGTCTATGGGAGTTGGTGTGGTGGATGTGCATGCTTCAGAGGTATGCACTAGGGCTTCAAAGATTGAAGTCCGGTTGAATGGTCACTACGTCTCTGACGTATTGGTGGATGGAGGATCGGGTGTCAACGCCATATCGGAGAGGTTGATGAAGAAGTTGGGGATGGAACCAACTCGCCCGGCTAGCATTGTCGTGGGGATGGCTAACAAGCAACGGGTAAGACCTCTTGGGGTGTTAGAGAAGGTGGTCGTGTCTGTGATGGGAGTTCAAACGTTGATGTCCTTTCAAGTGTTAAAGGACTCTAGTTATGATTTGCTCCTAGGTAGGCCTTGGTTGAGAGCTGTGCGCACCACTGATAAGTGGCACAAGGGATACTTACGGATTGGGCCTAGAGATCATAGAGTGATAGTTCCTCTCTCGGGTGTTGGAGTTGTGACTTCTGACTCTGATAGACCCACTAGTGACTACTGGAAATCAGATACGGAGGATGATCAGAGTGTATCAGAAGTAGATACCGGAGATTCTTACGATCAAGAATCCTCGTCTGAGGATGAAGGATTTGGTCGAGATGAATCATTACATCAGCTTAGTGCTGTTGACTTGTTGCCTCGACCAGCAGTGGAGAAAGATCCTGACAAAGAAGAGTTGAGTGAGGCAGAGATTGTGAGAAGACTCTCTACCCTGAAGTTTGGTATCAATGTCACTCAAGAAGAGAAAAGTAGATTCTTAGATATATTTCGAAAATATATCCATGTGTTTGCTTTCAGCTACAAGGATTTGAAGGAGGTGACTCTCGAGACTCATCGAATCGAATTGGAGGAGCACGCAAGACCAGTTTGACAGAAGCAGAGAAGGGTCAATCCCACAACGACAATGATGGTCAATGAGGAGATAGACAAGTTGAAGGAGGCGCACTTGACACTATCAGGTACTAAGTCTTCATTTGGAGTGCGAGAAGTTGTGATTGTGAGGCACTTATGTGGATGGTTTGGACGCAAGCCTAATCCTGGTAAAGTGGATGCTATACGACGGATGAAGGATACTTGTGGTTCAACAACAGAGGTGAGAAGGTTTCTTGGAGCTTGTGTCTTCTATCATGTGTGGATTCCACATTTTGCACATGTAGCTGATCCTCTTTATGATCTGTTGAGAAAGCACAAGAGGTTTGCATGGGAGGAGAGGCATACTGAGGCGATTCAGAGATTGAAGCAGTTGTTATCTTCTCCACCTTTACTTCGTCGTGTGAGCTATGAGGATAGCAAACCAGTGATACTTATTGTTGATACTAATCCGATAGTCATTGGATGGGCAGTAGGACAGGATGATGAAAAAGAGAATCGGTTTGCAGTCAGATTTGGAGCAAAGGTGTTGAGTGAACGACATAGAGACTATCCTCAAGTGAAGAGAGAGTTATGGGGACTAGTTACAGCTATGAAAGCTGAAAAGGACTATTTGATTGAAGCACCAGTAATAGTAGAAACAGATTGTTTATCACTATCAGGGATGATTACAAATTGTAACACCCCTGATATTGCTATGCTACGCTGGATTGCTTACATCAAGTCCTTAAATCCTGAGTTTCGACACATAGCGGGGAAGAACAATCCAGTAGCTGATATGTTATCTCGTGCGAGATATGAAGATGAGGAGGAGATGATAGAAGATACAGAAGACGTTGGTACTACTGTTTTCTGTAGAGCTCAAGGAGGTGAGAGTGAGCATTCGAAACCGTTCATGGAGGAACTATATGAAGGAGAATGGATAGACATAGAACGCTATCTAAGCCTGTTGACTAGACAGCCAAGATGGAGTGATGCTCACTTTAAACAAATCAGGAGGAAGGCTTATAACTACTTGCTACAAGGTGGTTATTTGTGGAAACATGCTAAGCAAGGTGGTAAGATGCCACAAAGGGTTGTGTGCAAGGTTGACATGCAGAAGTTACTCATGCAAGAGTTTCATGAGAGCTTGTGGGCAGGACATAGAGGTATTTATGCCGCCTTTACAAAGCTGAAGGAGATATATTGGTGGCGTAACATGTACAGAGATGTAGTTCAATTTGTGGAGACATGCCAAACTTGTCAAGAGTATTCGAGGATTCGGCATCGAGATGAGTTACATCCTACTTATCCACTTGCAATGCATTATAAGTGGGTAGTAGATCTTGTTATTATCCCAGTTGGTATATGACAGATGAGATACTTAGTTTTGGCACGTGAGGATTTGTCCAACCAAGTGAAAGGGCGAGCCTTACGGATAAAATCCACAGAGGGAGTCTTGTTGGAAAATGTGATTTGTAGATATGGTTGTGTTGGGAAGATCACGACTGATCGAGGGGAGATGAACAATGATGAGGCTAAAGCGTTCTTCAAGAGGTGTGGTGTGAAGTTAGCTCTCACCACAGCCTACAATCTGGAGGATAATGCGAAGAGTGAACGTGATCATCCTCCTATTGTGAAAGCTATAGTGAAAGCTTGCAAGGTGAGGGCAAGAGAATGGCCAAGATTTCTTCCGTTTGCATTATGAGCTGATCGTTCGACTCATAGTTCAGTTACAAGATATATGCCGGTGGAGTTGATGCAGGGGCAGAAACCTATCATGCCCATTGAGGAGCACATACCCACTTGGAGTGTTCTACCTTGGGAGGATGGTATGTCTACAGAAGATCTTCTTGCTGTCCGAATCCGTCAACTAGAGAGAAGACCTGAAGATGTAGAGATTGCATTGGAGAAGCTGAAAGAGGCGCGCTTGAGAAACAAGGATAGATTCGATAAGCGTCATTGATTATGACCGAAGGAGATTAAAGAAGAAGACTGGGTGTTGGTCTACGATAGTAGCTTGGACAACCAACACAATGCGCTTAGAAAATTCTCTAAGCGATGGTTTGGCCCAATATGTGGTTCTTGTCGTGCTTGACAATGCCACATATTCACTAAGAGAGCTTGATGGGACAGATGAATCTCAACTATCCATCGAACGTTCCTTTCAACCTTTGGGTCGATGTCCGATGTCATTGCAGACCAAAGATCAATCATGGGGCTTTGATCGTGAGAAACTTTGGGCAAGAATATTACAATCGAGTGATAGCTTCACCGTTTCTTTTTGTCGTACCTTTTATTGTAGAACGTTTCCAGGTTGTAATATTGACGTTGTATTAGTCTACGACTCAATCGTTTTCATTTTGGTTGAGCGTTTCTATGTAGTTATGGATCGCGAAGAATCCATCGACATAACTGAAGGATTTTATGAGGTCTTAGAGTCTTGTTGATGTCTTGTGTCTCCTTGGAGAGTAAAAATTCGTTCTAGGGGAAAAAATTGAGTGGAGAAAAGACAAAAGTAAAGTTCTTTTTTGCTCTTATTGGTCCACTTTTGGACCAATGGTGTTCTAGCTGATCCTCACGACGTTTCTGTGGTTTTTGGAGGCTTCGGAGGGCCATTCACGAAACGAAGTGTATGGTTAGAGAGCTCTCGACCGGGGCTACAATCTGGCCTGAAAAATAAGTCGATTTGATGGAAGGATGAGCGCGTTATGATCGATTGAGTGGAGAGGGTGCAATTCGTACCTACTGCTACGTTTCTGGTTGTTCCGAGAGACTCGCGAAGAGTTTTAAGGAGCTGTCTGTTGGGTTGGAGAGCTGACGACGTGTTGGTCGTTTTGATATTGATTTCATCAGATTCTTGATCGATTTGGATTCTGAACCGACCGATTGAAGTTGAGAAGTACAGACGTGATAAGACGGGAATAGCGAACTGTGATAGTCATGGATAGTTTGCTATTGCTTAAGTTTTGAGTCGAATTTCTGAGTAAAACTTTCCACGATTGAAGCATGTCTCATCAGTAAGATACTTGGGAAGTTTCACCTTAAATGGTCGAGTAGTTTGTTCAAAATCTTGGATCAAATGTACCTGGGTCTGTAAAGCTCTTAAGTTAGCACAGATTACGGTTTGATCCATATCTGAGAATTGGTTTAAGATTTTGGTCTTAAAATTGTTCAGGGTAGGAGTGAAGGGTCCAATCAAGCTTCTTGTGAAGTTTGATCATCATTGATCGACTGGTTTGAGAGGATTGAGGTCTCAAAGTTCGAAGATACTTCTGTTATTAGGAGTTTCGAGTTTTTCAGTATCTGCTATTGTCATTTGGATCATTTTCGAGCAATTTGGAGAGGAGTTGTTGCTGAAACTGCCATGCCTGCATACAACTCGACATTGGAGGATGTGGGGCTGATTTCAGCTCTTGGTGATGAAAGAGAACGGAGTCGTCATGAATCTTAAGCCGCTGTTTGGGTTCTCAGAGCTGCCAAATATTACCGCCGTTGGTGCTATATTGAGATATGAGTAGTGTCTTGGAGCATGCATGTTTTACCTTGCTGGAATGCTTGGTAGGCCAGGGTGTACAGCAAGTTGTATCGAGACTCGATCAAGTTGGTTGAGTGATCTTATAGTATCTTTCAGTTGTATCAAATAGAGTTGTGGCGGCCAAACTGATGGGTAGTTAGCGTCTCTGAGAAGTTGTTAAATCATGCTTCTAGTGATTTAGAGTTACTTGCATGCAGATAGTACAGAGTTGAGTGTTTTCAGGATTTGTATGTAACACAAATTTGTACAACTTATATGTATCATGAGATCGTAGCAGCCTTTAACCTTGAGTCGAGAGATACAAGATCACTTGATCGATAAGAGTAGATAGAGAGCATTAGTGTTGAAGGATCAAGGTTCACAGCCAACCTGTTCAAGTCACCTACCTCTACACAGCCATATACCCCGTTGTCGCGCTACTTGGCGGCTACATGTTATATTTCTACTCCGACGCTTGGGTTTAGTAGTTCTAGAAGTTAGCTCTTATTACTTCTAGTCGTTTATGTATATGTTTGACACCTTTGCATGCGGTGTTAACACTATTTTGAGTCTTAGTAGGTTGATTACCATGTTAATAGGGCTTAAGCTCATGGGTTGTATTTGCGTGTCGCCCATGCACGCTTTCTAGCTGATTTAAATTATTTTTCGGGGCTGCGTGTCGTTTTAAGTGATTTAAGTTTTACGCTGGCACTCTAGGGGGCTTGACGTGGTAGCCTATGAGTAAAACTAAGTTGCCACGTGGTTTAGGGTACTAAAGGACAACCAAGTGGAGCTATGAACTCCCATTGGTCCGTTTTTGTCTTTTGTTAAACTCTAAATTTAGAAACAGAGCTCTAGAGTGGAGTTCGAGCATTTGGTGACGGATCTTCGAAATCTGAGAGCACAGGGAGAGAGGTCTCGTCATGCGAAGCACTTCCAGTGAAAATTTCGATCGATTTGAGTCAATAAAGACGGAGTTATGAGCAATTGAAGTTCGGATTGTGCTAGAATTGAATCACTTTGGTTGGATTTAGGGTTTCCAGTGTCACTCGCAGCAGATTTGAGACAATTGCTTCAAAACTTCGAGGTTGTGTTCTCCGCCAGCAGGGCTACGATTTCACAAAAAGTTTCATATCGATTGAGCAACTGAGTAATTCAGGGCGGCCTCTGAAGCTGAGGGGGTCTGAAAAGCTCTTAATCTAGAGCAGCGACTTCAGAGGAGGAGATCTGCAGTTCTGTGTACATTCAGGAGTCCCAACTTCACAGGGATGTTCAGCACCCTGTAGACTGCAAATGCTGTAAGAAACTTCGAAATTGATCGAGCCAAACTCCTGTTATAGGTTGAAATAGCCAGCTAGGTACCAGAAATTGCCGTAGTTTTCTTGCTCAAAACTTTTCTGTTCATATCTCCGTGTCAGAATTTGATCTCAGGCTGAAATTTCGTCTGTGAGTTCAGTAGTACCTCATTTGCATGTAGGGGAAGTTTAGAGGTCAAAACCTTCATAGTTTTCCTCTCCGTGAGTGTCAAAGTTCACCGCCGGATCCTATTACTGCCAGCTAGACCTGAATTTCGCCTTCTGGGTATATTACTAGATCTTACACATCTGTGTGAGTGTTTATAGCCCCTGTTGTAACCTGAAAGCCAACCTCTTGAGTGAACAACCACAGCCAGAAGCCCGGCGCTTTCCTAGGTAGACGGATTACACTCCGACATACTATCTTTTTTTGGTGAACTCGACGTGAAACACCTAGGGTGGGAGTTTTCTTGAGAGTGTTACAGGATCAGATATCATGGCCAACCAAGGATCATCAAGTGGAGGTGCTGCTGCTGCTCAGCAACCTATTCAGTTTGATGCTGCTACGATGAAGATGTTCCAGGCTTTTTCCATGTTTATGCAGCAGCAGCAGAGCACAGAGAGGAAGGAGGTATTAGCAACCAATGCGTTGCAATCTGTGGTGCATCAGATGGACCAGTTCAAGGGTACAGATATTTCCAAGTATGTGCGATACTATGCTAGGGAGATGGAGGTGAACAAGGTACCTGAGAAGGAGATGGTGGAGAACTTTGAACTTGCAGTTGTCCCTGAGATTCGTGGGCGTGTGAAGGAGCTCAAGCAGCAGCAAGGACAGAGTTGGGAGAGCTTTATGCGAGCCTTGAAGGAGGAGTACTACACTGAAGACTCAGAGAGGGTGACCAAGAGAACATTCTTGGAGTGGGTGGTGAAGCCTAACAAAGGTTTGTCTGTAAATGAGTTGTTAAGGGAGTTTGATCGTCAATATGCTCAGCTTTCTAGGACAGAGAAGCTTACACTAGAGGTTGAGAAGACCGAGCTTTTCCTACAAGCAGCGGACGTGATTATTCAGGAGAAGCTTGAGCTGTTGCTGGAAGACAAGAGTGAGGAGAGAGGATTGAAGACTGATTGGAAGGAGGTTGAAGAGGCTGTCTCTTTGCTTACCAAGAGACAGAGAAGAAGGGACAAGGTGGTGGTAAGTGAAGCAGCACCTCTGATAATTCCTGTCAAGCAGTTGCCTACTAAGCCTGCTTTGGTAATTGCTAGAGAGGAAGACTCACCGCTTGATGAGTTGATTAAGGGTATGAAGGAGCTTAAGCTTAAGCTCACTAGGTTAGAAGAGAAGGAGCGGAATGTACAGCCTGCTATGCAGAGACCTCAGATGAGGGAAGGCTTTGTTCATCGTTGTATATGGTGCGATAGCGTAGACCGTGTAAGAAGAGATTGTGGAGAGTTTTCAGATGCATTGGGAAGGATCTTATCTTCTTCAAAGATGGTAAGATCCATTTGAGAGAGATAGGGATGATGCTGGGAACCAACTTTGGCAAGGGTGGTATGAAGAGACTTGTGAATGATATATCAGCATCACATGCTGTTTCTCTTGTGAATGTTGCTACGTGTGGAGTGAAAGTGGAAATGGAGAGAGAGAAATGGACTACTGGGTTGTGGTCAGATGTAGTGCGGTTCGTAGCTAGAACAGAGCTAGACAAGGATGTGCTACGAAGGGTTGGCAACTCAATTAGAGAAACTACATGATGGAATGACCCTGTGGATACTATGTCAGTGCATGCTTATGTTGCAAGAAGTCAACATGAAGCTCTACTAGAAGAAAAACGCAGGAGGGAGGATGCAGGTGAGGCTTCTACAGCCAAACGACCTGCTACAAGGAGTGAAAGGGCTAGACCAGATGCAAGGCAGGAGACAACACCTACTCGGGAGGAGACTATGGAGGATCTACCATCTACAACACCAAAGGAGAAGGAGAGAAGCAAGGAGAAGGGTAAGATGCCTGCATACAAACTTCAGTCTGACATTGAGATTGCTACAGACTTGAAGCAGGTGTTAGAGAACCGTATCTTGAATGGGAAAGTTGAGTTTACTTTGGGTGAGATTCTTGGGATTGCAAAGCGTGAGTTCCATGAGGTTATTATAGATATCATCAAGAGGAAACGTCAGATTTTGGGTGAAGCAGCTACGCTTAACGCTCTAGGGACCAAACTGTCGGAAGATGAGGAAGATGAGATTGCTGGTTATTGCTCTCAAGTATCAGAGGGAAGATCAGATCAGCACGTGAGGTTTGAAGATGAGGTGGAAGCATTGCAGAAGAGCCACTATTCTCACAACCATTGGGCGAGAGCAACCACAGAGACCTTAGTGAAGCTGGGAGATCTAGAGGAACCTGTGGTGGCATTGATTGATCATGGCTCAGAGATTAATCTGATGTCTAAGGAGCTGTACAAGCGTGGGAGATGGCCCATAGACACCGACAACGGATGGCTTATCCGCACTGCCAACAACCAGAGGGGAGAACTCTATGGTGCTTGTCCCAACATCAAGATAACTGTGGGTGACATCAGTGATGTTCAGAATTTCTTTGTGCAAGACATGTCAACCTATCCTATCATTCTAGGGCAGCCTTACATTACTGCTGTTAGAATGGAGACACGAGTTATGGATGATGGTTCAGCCTATGCTAGGATACGTAGTAGAGACGGCAAAAGAGCTGTTCAGTTTTTGACTGTTGCTGTAGAACATGAGAGGAATCGTGATAGCTTGAGAGACCGTCCACTGCCTAAGATTACTCAGGAGTTTAGAGAGTCTAGGGGTTTTGGCAGAGTACCATTGAAGAGCGAGACTTCAACGGTACAGTAGAGATAGGATTCTCGCCTGATCCAGTAAAGCATGAAGCTTTATCCACTAGCTTCTTGGGATTGACATCATGTGGATCAGTATGTTATAACAAGGTTGAGAATCTGAAGAGGTTTGAGAGGCAACATGTGAAGTATGTACAGCAGTCTTTGTGGGATAATGGAGAGCTAGCAAGAGATGAATACGTATCTAGAGTGTTTGAAGAGCAGTATTTGGTAGATACTATAGGGGAGTTGAAATCGATTGTAGAAAGTTCTATAGATGATGTAGATAGAGTGGTGAGAGTGAGCTCCAAGGAGCTTTATGATGTAATTGATAAGTTTATAGATCGGCAAGAGGTGTATGTGGAGACCAAGTACAAGTCAGTAGCAAAGAAAG
Source organism: Asterella californica (assembly GCA_036924285.1). Taxonomy (NCBI): domain Eukaryota; kingdom Viridiplantae; phylum Streptophyta; class Marchantiopsida; order Marchantiales; family Aytoniaceae; genus Asterella; species Asterella californica. The sequence goes on along the minus strand of JAYKYS010000006.1, from coordinate 18,716,007 downwards.
TCAAACCAGTGGCTTTGCCTTTACCACTCGATTACAATCAGAAGATGGAGCAAGCTGCACGAGAACCGACGCTTAGAGGACCGAGAAGAATTGGGCACCAGTTTACAGAAACAACACTGAAGGACCTGAGGATTGGAGGTGATGGATTTCTTACTGAGCAAGAGAAGAAGAACTTCAATGAGATGCTATCTAGACATGGTAAGGCGTTTGCGTTTGAGTCACATGAAGTAGGATGTGTAGATCCAAGTGTAGTTGCACCTATGGTAATCTTTACTATATCGCATGTGCCTTGGAATCTACGTCCTATCCCTGTACCTAGAGCTCATCTACCAAAGTTGATAGACTTGCTCAATGAGAGGATTAGGATGGGTATCTTGGAACCATCTATAGCTCCCTACTCTAGCAGATGGTTTACTGTTCTGAAGAAGAGTGGAGCTTTGAGATTCATTCAAGATATGCAGCCAATTAACAAGGTGACTATCAGGAATATGGGTATAGGACCTATTGTAGACGAGTTTGCAGAGGCTTTTGCTGGTCGTGCTATCTATTCAATGGGAGACTTATATTCAGGTTACGATCAGTTTCAGTTATTCTCTGAGAGTAGAGACTTGACTACAATGAGGACACCTTTGGGGTTACTAAGGATGTGCACCTTGCCACAAGGTGCTACCAATTCTGTAGCACATATGATGAATGGCATGAATAAAGTTTTGAGGGATTTCATTCCTGAAAAAACTATGCCATTCCTTGATGATGTGCCGATCAAAGGGTGTGCTGAGGAGGAGAAGAATGAGGTAATGGATCAGAGGGGGTGCCGTAAGTTTGTTGCAGATCACATAGCTGACTGTGATAAGATATTGAGTCGACTGGAGGAGGTTCATTTGACTTTATCAGGAGCAAAGTCTGTATTTGGAGAACAGGAGGTGTTAATAGTGGGGCACCTATGTGGATCTTATGGTCGGAAACCTTGTCCGAACAAGGTTGATGTCATTCGAAGGATGAAGGAAACATGTGGGTCAGTTACCGAGGTGAGAAGATTTCTAGGTGCATGTGTGTTTTATCATATATGGATTCCACACTTTGCTCATGTAGCAGATCCGTTGTACAAGCTGCTGAGGAAGGGGCAAAGATTTCAGTGGCAAGAGGAGCAAAGCGAGGCTATGAGGAAGTTGAAGGATCTTTTGGCTTCACCACCAACTCTACGGAAGGTAACATATGAGTTGGGCAGATCTGTTATCCTTACTGTTGATACTAGTCCTATTGGCATTGGATGGGCTATAGGACAAGATGATCAGGAAGGAAACAGATATGTGGTGCGTTTTGGTGCTAAGGTATTAAGTTCACGGCAGAGAGACTACCCTCAGGTCAAGAGAGAGCTATGGGGAGTAGTTACTGCGATGAAGAGTGATAAGGAATACTTGATAGGAGCACTTGTGGTTGTGGAGATAGATTGTTTACCTCTCTTAGGAATGATCACTAGCTGTACAACTCCAGATATTGGCATGTTGAGGTGGATAGCATATATCAAGTCCTTGAACCCATAGTTTAGACATATTGCAGGAAAAGACAATCCTGTGGCAGATATGTTATCAAGGGCTAGGTATTACGATGAGAAAGAAATGATAGATGATCAGGAGGATGTGGGAATAGAGTTCTATTCTAGTGCTCTTGCTAGAAGAGATAGAAGCTGTTTTGCAGCCTCGTTGGAGTTTTTTGAGGAAACTATGTATGATGGCGAGTGGTTGGATCTTGGATGCTATTTGAGTTCACTGGAAAGGCAAGAAGGCTGGTCTGATGCAGATTTCAAGAGGATCCGTAGAATAGGTTATCGTTACTTTTTACATGGAGGACATCTATGGAAGCGCCCTAAGCTACAAGGAGGTATACCGCAACGAGTGGTATGTGACTTGGAATTGCAGCAGAAGTTGATCAAGGAGTTCCATGAGAGTTTATGGGCCGGTCATAGAGGAGTTTGGGCTACATTTGCCAAGATGAAGGAGAAGTATTGGTGGAAGGGTATGTATAAGGATGTAGTACAGTTTGTTTCATCTTGTATACCCTGCCAGATGTATTCCAACGTACGTCATCGTGATGGATTGCATCCTACTTATCCTTTAGCCATTCATTACAAATGGGTAGTTGATCTGGTAACTATGCCATTTGGACTTGGACAAATGAGGTATCTAGTCTTGGCTAGAGAAGATCTATCTAACCAAGTTGAAGGCCGTGCCTTGAGGACGAAGACCACAGCTAGTGTCTGCCGCTTTCTACTTGAAGATGATATTTGTAGATATGGGTGTGTGGGAAAGATCACTGCAGATAGAGGTGAGCTGGATTCACAAGAAGCAGTTGAGTTCTTCAAGCGATTGGGAATCAAGTTGGCGTTAACCACTGCTTACAATCCTACAGGGAATGGCAAGAGCGAAAGAGGTCATCCGCCAATCATCAAAGCTTTGGTAAAAGCTTGCAATGTAAGATCCGTGAATGGCCTAGACTGCTACCGTTTGCTTTATGGGCAGACCGTACAACTCATAGTACCATTACAAGTTACATGCCACCAGAATTGATACTAGGACAGAAACCTGTGATGCCGATTGAGGAGGTTGTGTCTACTTGGAATGTTTTGCCATGGGAAGATGGTAGAAGTACGGAGGATCTTCTTGCATTAAGGATCCAGCAGTTAGAACGAAGACCTGAGGATGTTGCCAAAGCTGTGAAAAGGTTGAAGACTGCTAGAGAGAGAAACAAAGACAGATTTGATAGAACGCATAGATTACGACCCAAACCAGTTAAAGAAGGTGATTGGGTGTTAGTCTATGATAGTAGTCTTGATAATCAGCATAGCACTATCAGAAAGTTCTCCAAGAGATGGTTTGGACCTTATGTGGTGTTAGAAGTTTATGATAATGCCACATACTCCTTGAGAGAGTTAGATGGTGCAGTGCTCAAGGTACCAGTCGCAGGAAAGAGAATCAAGCTCTTTAGAAGGAGAGGAGAGGATTGGAACGTTGCAGAGTTTACAGAGGATGAAGCTGAAGACTCAATGCAGGTTGAAGATGAGTTTGAAGCCGAAGCTGAAGAGTCTTGATCTGGATGGCACATACCGGAGGATGTGCAGGTTCAGAGGGGGTGGATGTCGCGCTACTTGGCGGCTACATGTTATATTTCTACTCCGACGCTTGGGTTTAGTAGTTCTAGAAGTTAGCTCTTATTACTTCTAGTCGTTTATGTATATGTTTGACACCTTTGCATGCGGTGTTAACACTATTTTGAGTCTTAGTAGGTTGATTACCATGTTAATAGGGCTTAAGCTCATGGGTTGTATTTGCGTGTCGCCCATGCACACTTTCTAGCTGATTTAAGTTATTTTTCGGGGCTGTGTGTCGTTTTAAGTGATTTAAGTTTTACGCTGCCACTCTAGGGGGCTTGACGTGGTAGCCTATGAGTAAAACTACTTTGTCCATGTCTTCTGGGTGGTGGAGTTCCTTGGATTCTCTCCCGACTGTGCATGAGAAGCGTTCTTCTTGAGTGGCGGTGACTGTCAACAGTTGTGCAGCTTCGCAGCTTGGCTCGTCCAGTAAAGCACTTCGGATCTACGTATGGACGGTCTTATGGGTAAGGGATCCCGGAAGACAGAGTAGTCGGAGCAGCGAAGAGAAGAAGAAAGAAGCCTTCTTCCCACAGCAGAAGACGACATCCTCAAGTAGAAGACGGTTCAACTGTACACACGTTTGTTGTCTTCCTCCCCAAACTATTACAAGCAGGGATGGCTTGTTAGTCAAGACCGGACTAGAAGCCTGTCGGAATCTTAATTTCTCCTTTTCATCTTGTTTTCTCTTGTTTAGATTTTCCCTTCTTCCCCATCTTCTCTCATCTTCCTCATCTTCTTACCTTCTTCTAGTGAGCTTCCGAGATTTCTATTAAGCTTCCGTGAAGGTGAATGTTGTTTAGTGCTGCAAGAAGACCATTTCCATAGGCAGAAGCCTGGGAAGGCTACAGGGGGCACACACCCTGTGATTAATCTAACCCGTTGGAATGTGAGAGAGAGTAAGGTGTAACAGCCATTGCTAGTCGACTTCTGCGAAGCAGGAACAGTCTTCTAGAGGTGTGAGAAGTCGAGTTGAACCCCCAGAAGCCGAGAATTGCTTCGAGAAGACGGTACTGAGAAGACCGGAAGAAGCGACCTAGAAGCAGGAAGCATCTTCTCGAGCTTCTCTGTGAATAGTTGTGTGATATTTTAGTTAGTAGTTGTTTGTTTAGGTCTAGAGCACCTTTTGACGAGTCTGGAAGACGTGTGGTTTTGTGAGAAGACGGGATTTCTTGACAAAACCCGTGTGTTTGTGTGTTTGAACAGATCTTAGAACTTAGAGCAGCGTTACTTGTGCAAATCCTCTATGGGAACGATATCTTGTATACTAAATGGGCAAAAGGAGTAATCTTGCGACACTACACTTGCCTTCCTTCTAGCTTCGAATCAATCCTGACCTCTCTCAATTTCACCTCGCTGCTTCCTCACTCAAGGCTCACCCTCGAATCGATCTTCTAACCAAAACGCGTCTTTGCTGCATGAAGCTGAAATGTGCTAATGCGCTTCCTGCGCATCTTCCTCGCAGTTTAGGGGTTTCGACCCTCTTGACCTACCTAACCTATTCGGTGCTACCTGGTAGGTGCACCTACTTCTAACGTGGTGAAGCTTCCGTGATTGCCGTCTTCCGGAAGATACGTGTCTTTCGTCTTCCGCCGTCTTCCGTCTTCCGCCGTCTTTCGTCTTCGGAAGACACAACTGAGAAGACGCTTCTCGGAAGAAGGTCGTCTTCCGAAGAAGTCAGCTTCTTATTACAAAAAGACCTCCAAGACGCAGTAAGGACCCATCCAGCGAAGATGAAGTTTCCCAGGGAACTTAAGATGCCGATTGTCGTAAAGAAGAACCAAGTCCCCATCTGCGACGGTCACCTTCCTCAGCTTGCCATCATAGTTCACCTTACGTTGCGCTTGTACTTCGTACGTCTTCTCCAAAGCTGCATTCCTGTCTTCTTCGAACTCTACAAAGTTCAGTAGACGCTGCTCCTGGCTTTTCTCTTCTTCCATGCGTTCGGTCACAGCTAACCTGTCAGTAGGGACCTCTAACTCGATGGGCACAATAGGTGTCATGCCATAAGTTAGGTAGAAGGGTGTCTTCTGGTTCGTGACTTTGGGTGAAATCCTGAAAGTCCATAACACAAGTGGCAATTTTGTGTCCCAATCATACGCATGGTTAACAGTTACCCTATTCAGGATATTACATAGAAGACCATTCGACTTCTTTGTCAGTCCGTTAGCTTTCGGATTGTACGGCGTTGTCTTCCGATGCTTTATCCTGAAGTATTGGGTCAGAAGGGAAATAGTCTCATTTAAGAAATGAGTACCCCTATCCAATATCAATTCCAGCGGACATCCGTATCGAGTGATAATGTTGTGCCAGAGGAACCTGGCTTCCTTATGGCTTCGTCTTCCACCATCTTGGTAGCATAGTCGGTAGCTATCAAAATATACCGTGCTCGTGTTCTTCTAGCCACCGGGACGATGGGCCCAACAAAGTCGATTCCCCACTTTTCAAAAGAAGCAAGCGGAAGAATAGGAATAAGAGGCCACCTAGTAGTAGATGTTCGTCTTCCCACCCTCTGGCACGCATCACATTTCTTGATCTCCTGAAAAGTGTCTCTGTACATGGTCGGCCACCAGTAACCGGCGTCCAACATCTTCTTCACTGTAATCTTCAGCCCGTAGTGACCGCCAGCATCTTCGTAGTGAAGACCCGTGATCACTAGCTTAATCTCTGAAGGCTCAAGGCATCTCCTTAGCTTCTCGTCATGTCCCTACCGTGGAAGATGGCGTAAGGACCTGCTTTGTGTAAGAAGACAACCTTCTGCTCCGCATCCAATCCCTCGGGATATTGTTGGTCTTCCAAGAACTTCCTTAAGTCCTTGAAGATCGACTCTTCTGTGGAAGTCGCAAAGACTGGATCAGAAGATCTAGTTTCATCTTCTGGGAAGCAGGCGGTACGCCCCCCCAGATGAAAGTGTCTGAAAATAGCTTCTCGTCAGGGAACTCGTCTGAAAATAGCTTCTCGTCAGGGAACTCGTCTTCCACTTCATCTTCTCGTCATTCTGTCTCCAATCTGGATAGGTATCCAACATTAACATGCTGTCTTCCAGGCCTGTACTCAATTGTGTAAGTAAATTCCTGGAGTAGAAGAATCCATCTAGCTATCCTACCAGATAAACCGAGGGTATTGGTTTGAGAAGAAGGTTTTGCCCAGGGTCGTGAGAAGAAGGTTTTGCCCAGTGGCATGTGTCTGGGAGCACCACTTGTCTTTTCATGAAAGACAGACAGGGTAGGAATGGGTGGAAGATCGAATCTTACCGGGAGCCGAAGAAGCGACTTCTGGCGAAGCTGTTTCTGCATCTCTTCCCCAAGGGGAAAGCGCAGAAGACGAGGTACCTGGGAGATCAGGACGTTGTCGCGCTACTTGGCGGCTACATGCTAGACTTCTACTCCGACGCTTGAGTTTAGTAGTTCTAGAAGTTAGCTCATATTACTTCTAGTCCTTTATACATATGTTTGACACCTTTGCATACGGTGTTGACACTATTGTGTTATATATTTTGAGTCTTAGTAGGTTGATAGTATGTTATCTATCTTGTTCAAGCACTCTTGCGCTTGTGCAAATGATATCATGCTTATCTATGTTGTGAAAGTACATAACTTAAGGTTTCCATGCTGATAGAGGTTTAAGCTCATGGGTTGTACTTACTTGTCGCCCATGCACGCTTTCTAGATTGGTTAAGTTATCTTTTAGGGTTACGTGTTAATTTACATGCCTTCGCGTGAAGTTTAAGATTTACGCTGGCACTTTAGGGGCTGACGTGGTAGCCTTTGAGTGAAGTTGAGTTACCACGTGGATTAGGGCACTAAAGGACAACCAAGTGGAGCTATGAACTCCCATTGGTCTGTTTTTGTCTTTAGTTTAACTCTAATTTTAGAAACAGAGCTATAAAGGAGAGTTCGAGCATTTGGTGAGGGGAATTCGAAATCTGAGGGCACAGGAGGGTAGAGCTCGTCATGCCAAGCACTTCCAGTGAAAATTTCGATCGATTTGAGGCAATAAAGACGAAGTTATGACCAATTGAAGTTCGAATTGTGCTAGAATTGAATCACTTTTGTTGGATTTAGGGTTTTTCAGTGTCACTTGCAGCAGATTTGAGGAAATTGCTTCAAAACTTCGAGGTTGTGTTCTCTGCCAGCAGGGCTACGATTTCCTAAAAAGTTTTGCATCGATTGAGTGACTGAGTAATTCAGGGCGGCCGCTGAAGCTGAGGGGGTCTGGAAAGCCCTTAATCTAGAGCAGCGACTTCAGAGGAGGAGATCTGGAGTTCTGTGTACAGTCAGGAGTTCCAACTTCACAGGGATGTTCAGCATCCTGTAGACTGCAAATCCTGTGAGAATATTTGAAATTGATCGAGCCAATCTTCTGTTATAGGTCGAAATAGCCATCTAGGTACCAGAAATTGCCGTAGTTTTCTTGCTCAGAACTTTTCTGACCATATCTCCGTGTCAGAATTTGATCTCAGGCTGAAACTTCGTGTGTGAGTTCAGTAGTACCTCATTTGCATGTAGGGGAAGTTTAGAAGTCTAAACCTTCATAGTTTTCTTCTTCGTGAGTGTCAAAGTTCGCCGCCGGATCCTATTACTGCCAGCTAGACCTGAATTTCGCTTTCTGAGCATATTACTAGATCTTACACATCTGTGTGAGTGTTTATAGCTCTATTGTGACCTGAAAGCCAACCTCTTGAGTAAACAACCACAGCCAGAAGCCCAGCGCTTTCCTCGGTAGACGGATCACACTCCGACAACGTAGACTTCCTGGAAGCAGTGTGGGATAAAAGAGTACTCATCTACTGGGGCGCATACGTCCACAACTATGTACAGGCGGAGCTAGCGTACTTGGGTACCCCGGCAGGAGGACACTTGACACCTTTTCTTTGCTACTTGTACGTAGTCATGGGGGATCTTAAGGGAGATCAGCTGGCGGAGTATGGGCCAACAGGGCAACAGGAGGAGAAGGAGGAGACCTCGGAAGACGATGACCGAGCAGCAGCCGCAACTCCCCCTCCCACTCTGATGCCACAGTTGAGGCCCGGCTCTCATCAGAAGACGCTTCTGATGAGGAAAGACGAGTCTAGTGGATCGGAAGACGCCACGCCACCGAGGAAGATGGGTCCTAGAAGTGTACCTAGGAAGCCCACCTCTCTCATTCATTCAAGATCGGAGTCCGACTCGGAAGAAGAACTGCTGAGTACCCGATCGGAGCAGAAGACCGCTTCTGCAACACCTGGGAGTCTTCCGAAGACTCCAGAAGACGAATGATGGATGGGCGCTCTTGCTGCGATGCGAGGAAGTGCAACGAAGAGAGCCGCTCCTGCCATGAGGAATCTTCCACTCCGGAAGATGAGAAGAGTAGTTTCTTCTCGTGCGCAGAAGATGAAGGCCATTGTGGTGGAAGAGGCATCCTTGCCTCTGGAAGACAAGGTTGACACCTCAGAACGAGTGGTGGAGATGAACTTGTCTTCCGCAGGAAGAAGACTGGAAGAGTTCAGCGCCTTCTTCTACAAGGAGATCCAGCCAGCTATGGAGTTGCTGGAGAAGAGAGCGAAGGCATAGGAGAGACCCTTGCAACCTGGATTCGGCCTACGCACCTTGCTGCGACAGGAAGAAGACCAGAAGACGACGGAGTCGCTGAAAGCTAGTCTCCGCACCACGGAGAAGCTCGCAGCCAGATACAAGACGGAAGCAGCCGCTTTTGCCAAGGAGCTGGTGCAGCTTCGGAAGAGCAACCAGGAGTTGCAGACGCGTGTACAGCAGCGCGATCAGGAAGTCCTCCGAGTGCAGGAGAAGATCACCGCCCTCGCCGAGGAGAAGACCATATGGAAGACGCAGCGAGAAGCCGCAGAAGCGCGAGTTGCAGTTGAGAAGACGCAGCGGGAAGCAGCGGAGGCTCGTGCACAGGGGATGCTAGCACAGTCGGTGGAAGCGCTTCGGAAGAAGTTTAACTTCACCGTAGGTAGGAAGTTACTTACCTTGGCTAGAGGATGGGATAGCGAGTCCAAGGCAATGTTGGTGGAATGCCGGGAGAGCATGTTCAGGTACTTGGATCAGCAGATAGAAGGGGTGAAGACACTTTATGGTCTTCCTTCGCTTCCGACTTATGCAACCATATCTTCTCACGCTCCAGCACCATCGACTGGATCCGGAATGAAGAAGGAGGAGTTCGATCTCGCTGTGCACTTGGTAGTGACAGCGTTGGAAGCCAAAAAAACTCCGGAAGACGTCCCGGAAGACAGGAAGACGAGCCGTCTTCCCAGATATTCCGTGTGGAGGAAGCGACTTCCCCGGACCCTTATGAGGTCGCCATGGTCCCTAGTACTGCACCCGTGTCTCAGAAGACTGAAGACGCACCACTCGACTCTGCTTCCCAGAAGACGCTTCCGTCTTCCGAAGCAGAAGCCGAAGCCGAGGAAGACGTAGCCGCAGCAACAACAGGGCCAGCGAAGAGCGATGAGAGGGAAGCTACCTCAGTGACACCCGAGATAAGTGCAGGGCTTCCCAGTCCATCAGAAGCTGAGATAGTAGCTCCGATAGGAGCAGATCAGGTAGAGATTGCCACGGAGCAATCAGAGTAGACAGTAACCGAAGTGACACACTTCCAGATTTAGTAGGAACAAACATGCTATCTTAAGGGTGGCAGTTTTTCATGTAAAAATAGCTAGGACACCATGTGGCAGCGTAGGTAGCGTAGGAGCAACACGGTGGATGGCTAATTAGGAAGGGAAACCGCTTGCATGTGGGGTAACAACCTCCTTTCAGCGCCTCTTTCTTCTTAGTGGTCGTCTCCCCTGGTTCTCATGGCAGCGACATAAGTAGGATCGAAGAGTAGGAGATAGAGTTCTGTAGCTACTTCACACACATATCGATCCGATGGTGCAGACAGACGAGACACATTAGAGCAGAGACACAGGATAAACAGTTCTTCGCACACTACACCCGTTGTTGGAAACATACGAATAGTCTTGGAATACACAGGAGGGGTCTGCATACTCGTACCAGCAGTGGTTCAGAGATGTAGATAGAGGTAGTGGACAGTCTAGGAACAGGGAACGACATCCTCGTGCAGTCCTGTTGACTAGACTGGTGTGTCGAGGAGTAGACGCAGGAAGTAGAGAGAGTGAGCTTCCCAATGCCAATGTGACTTCTTCTCGGGGAATAGATTGTTGATTTGAGTGCAGAAGCTTTGTTCATGTCTTCTGGGTGGTGGGTTTCCTTGAATTCGCTCCCAATTGTGCATGGGAAGTGTTCTTCCCAAGCTGTCATTACTAACCCATCATCCAACATTTTACTCATCCATTTTCTTCCCTTCCCTACGATCAAACTGGGAAATACACGGAGTTTGTCGACATCCGAGTCTTCCTTGTTGGAGCGAGAGATGGTCTCGAACATCGTGATGAAGTCGTCCGCGTCAGCATCATCGTCGTACGGATGGTACTTCTGCCAAGTGTGAGAAGCCATGTCGATTGCCGGCTGGTGCCACTGCCAACTTCTTCCTCCCTCAGGCCCACGTGATGGAGATGGTCTTCTCGAAGGTCCAGGCCTGTCTGAATCACGAAGGTCGTCTCCTGAGTCAGAGCTACTATCGCTGCCGCCTTCTGAGACGTCTGGAACGATCTCCTCTAGTCTTTCTTCACCTTGAGAAGCCTCTTCCGTACTTGGGAAGACGTCTTCCAAGTAACCAGTACCAAAATCTACTTTATACACATGATCACCCGGTTGTCTTCAGTCTTCTCCAAAGATTATGCTCGAGATGGAAGGTTCTTCCAACTCTACTGATCGGATCTTCCTGAGCTCTTCTTCTTTCCTTTGGTGTCTCAGGGATATCCGCTGCTCTCTAGAAGCGGTTCGCTAGGGTGAATGTACCCACTCAGGATCTTTACTCGTGCGTCTTCTGCTTCTTCTTATGGTCGGAGGCATCCACCAGAGTGCTGAGAAGAGATGTCCCTCTTCTTCTAACACTAGATCCGGCAGACTGAATGTTTGAACAATTGATCACAGGTTCGGAACGTCTTCTTCTCTTGCTTCCTGTTGTACTCACTACAGTCTTCCAAGAAGCTCTTGGAAGCGGGGAAGCGGCTTCTTCTAGTTCTCCTTGATGTATCTTATCAGCTTCTCGTTGCGGTTCCTGTCTTCTAGCAAGATAGAGTCCCACAACACATTCAACTACGATCGAAGTTAGTTCGAAATGAAACTAATTACTGGCACATAGATCCAGGAAGCTTAGAACAAAGGTTACTAAGATGAAATCTCCGGTAGCGGCGCCAAAAATGGTGCTCATTATATGTAGTGTCGCAAGATTACTCCTTTTGCTCATTTAGTATACAAGAAATCGTTCCCACAGAGGATTTGCACAAGTAACGCTGCTCTAAGTTCTAAGATCTGTTCAAACGCACAAACACACGGGTTTTGTCTAGAAATCCCATCTTCTCACAAAACCACACGTCTTCTAGACTTGCCCAAAAGGTGCTCTGGATCTAAACAAACAACTACTAACTAAAATATCACACAACTATTCACAGAGAAGCTCGGGAAGACGCTTCCTGCTTCCAGGTCACTTCTTCCGGTCGTCTCAGTATCGTCTTCCCGAAGCAATTCTCGGCTTCTGGAGGTTCAACTCGGCTTCTCACACCTCCAGAAGACTGTTCCTGCTTCGCAGGAGTCGGCTAGCAACGGCTGTTACACTTTATTCTCTCTCTCACATTCCAACGGGTTAGATTAATCACAGGGTGTATGCCCCCTGAAGTCTTCCCAGGCTTCTTCCTACGAAAATGATCTTCCTGCAGCACTACAACGACATTCACCTTCACGGAAGCTAAATAGAAGTCTCGGAAGCTCACTAGAAGAAAGTGAGAAGATGGGGAAGATGGGCGAAGATGGGGAAGAAGAGAAAATCCAAACAAGAGAAAACAAGATGAAAAGGAGAAATTAAGATTCTGACAGGCTTCTAGTCCGGATCCTTACTAACAAGCCATCCTTGCTTGTAATAGTTTGGGGAGGAAGACAACAAACGTGCGTACAGTTGCACCGTTTTCTACTTGAGGATGTCGTCTTCTGCTGTGGGAAGAAGGCTTCTTTCTTCTTCTCTCGCTGCTCCGACTACTCTGTCTTTTGGGATCTCTTACTCATAAGACCGTCCGTACGTAGATCCGAAGTGCTCTACTGGACGAGCCAAGCTGCGAAGCTGCACAACTGCTGACAGTCACCGCCACTCAAGAATAACGCTTCTCATGCACAATCGGGAGTGAATCTAAGAAAACCCACCACCCAGAAGACATGGACAAAGCTTCTGCACTCAAATCAGCAATCCATTCCCCGAGAAGAAGTCACATTGGCATTGGGAAGCTCATTCTCTCTACTTCCTGTGCCTACTCCTCGACACACCAGTCTAGCCAACAGGACTGCACGAAGATGCCGTTCCCTGTTCCTAAACTGTCCACTACCTCTATCTACATCTTCGAACCATTGCGGGGAACGAGCATGCAGACCCCCAGTCTATTCGTATGTCTCAAACATTGGGTGTAGTGTATGTGCGCGCAGTACACAACAACGTACTTAGTGCGCCCCTCAAATGTGTACACTCTGTCTAATGTGCACAGTGTGTGATGTGTGTGTACAGCAGGAGTAATGTGTGTTGAGTCTGCACCGTAAAATGTTGGTGTGTGTGCAGAACTTGATTTCCTACTCTTTGATCCTACTTATGCCTCTGCCTTGAGAAACATAGGGGATCTCCTCCAATCCTCAATTACAACCAGGGAGGGATGGGCGTTGTCAGAAGGCTGCCAACCCACATGCAAGCGATCCCCTTCCTAATTAGCCATCCACCTTACTACTCCTGCGCTGTCTACTCTGTCACATGGTCACCTATCTAATATTACACTAAACTGCCACCTCCCAAGATAGCATGTTCGATTCCTACTAAGTTTGGACAAGTCAACTTGTCTTCTGCGCTTTGCTACTTACTCTAATTGCTCGGATGCAATCTCCATTGAATCTACTCCTACCTGAACTACTAGCTCGGCTTCTGATAAGTTGGGAAGCTGCCGATGTCTCATATTTGGTATCATGAAGGTCCATTCTCGTAACTCTGGTACCACGAATGCCGTCCTCCTCAATCTTACAGCTTGTCTCAGATTTTATCCTCTAGATCTGCGTCAGAGAACTGCACCACCTTCTCTGAAAGAAATTACCTCACTACATGATCTTCATTCCCTGCTCCTTTAGCTGGTGTTGAGGTCAAGACAACCATAAGCTTTCTCCGCTATAGCATCATTGGACTTTAGAGGAGAGCAATTCATAACGTTGAGATTCGTCGCTTGCTGTGCTATGTCATGCTCAAGACGTTCTCCCCTTCCATGAGAAGCTACCATGCATTTTCTTCGGTACCCAGTTGTAGTTCCACGCGGTGCTGCAATTGTTCAGCCCCATGTGTAAGACGTATAAATCGAATCCTTGGGATGTAGTATCGATCGTAAATTTACGATACCTCCAGCTGTAAGGACACTTAATTGAGCTTTCAACTCCTCTACGGTAGGAACTGTTTCTGTAGTAGGTGGTTGAGTATTCTCGACAACAGATCCAATTGCCTCATTCTCCTCTGATTGCCAATCTGAGGAAAACTTTGTGACCATTGTAAAACTCCCCACATCCATCCAGCGCTTCCACCTAAAACTGGGTGCTTCATAAATCTCTGGATTCTGTCTACGGGAGAATAGCAATGAAACGATATGGCAGGACTTCCACCATCCCACTTTGAGGATTGTCAATAAGGACCTCCAAGCAGTCATTCCTGCACGCTGTTGCACCACAGTCTTCGCAGTCCAGCTTCCACTCTCAGAAGACGAATCTAGTCTTCCAGAAGACAACTACTCCGTCTTCCGGGATTCTAACAGTGCTTCCTAAGCTCCTCTCGTCTTCCGAGCTATATCTAATCAATCCTAACTAAGCAAGGCCTCGCATGGATTCCTAAGAAGACAACCCACCTTGCATTACATCCTACTTCATAACAGAAGATACAAGATTTGCGAGAAGTAGAGTGCATAACAGGTTCAGAAGATGGTTGCGGGCTCCTGCGATGACAGTGGTCTCTGGGAAGACTCCCGGGATAGCTTCCGATTCAATGTCTTTCTCAGAAGACCTCTCGAAGCCAGGCTTCTCTTCACTGGTCTCACCTGTCTTCTGCTTCCTACGTGCAATCTATCCTCACAACAGACTCAAGACATTTGTACTCTGTTCTTCTGACTTCTCACCTCTCATACACACTCAGAAGAAGCTTGCTGCATGATGGGTGACATGACCCTCGACCATTCTCTCCAAATTCTGTCAGCAAGACTTCTCACAACTCTCTTCTAAGTTCGAGAAGAAGAAGGAATAGGCTGCTATGGGTCGCACAGAAGAGATCCGTAACGGACCCTCACGTCTTCTCGCTCATTCTGCCATCCTTCCCAATCTTCTAGTCTCTCTAGGAAGATGTGGATTTGAGAAGCTTGGAAGACCGGGAGGCACATGCCTAGTTCCTGACTTCCAACTTCTCGAATTAACAAACAACTCACCACGCCACTCAGAATTCGACCCAAGCCTCTCTTAACACCAAAGCAAAACAAATCCACTCTTGATACGAATTGTATACAGTCGTCTTCCGAAGATAGTCAGGCTTCCAAAGACAGTCAGGCTTCCGAAGACAGTCAGATCTCAGAAGCGTCTTCCGAAGATGTTCCAATCTTCCAAAGCGTCTTCTATTCACGGTTTCGGGAGTAGAGGGATGGTAGGGTAGGGAAATTGATAGCTGAGATCTCCAATTTGAGGGCTAGGAGTAGAGCAGCTCGAATTGCACTCGGGAAGAAACAAGAAGATGTCTGATTGAGATTGGGCAGCGCTTCCGCACCCAATGTCACAAAAGGAAAAACGTGGAGAGGGAATTGATCGATCGGGTTGCCTGCAAACAACTGGGGAAGCGCGAGGGATACCAAACAAAGGCGAGAAGCAGTGAGGAAGGAAAAAGAACATGGGAAGAACCTCTACTATCTTCTGTCTGCTTCCCGAGCTGTCTTCGATCTTCCGTGCGCTTCCGGCTCTGGTTCCAGCTCCAATGCGACCTCACAAAGCTGCTTCCGCCGTCAGCTCCTTACTATACCTCAATCGATCAAGCCTTCCACCTTCGATTCCACTCAGCCGTCCTCCAATGTCAGCTTCCGGGAGTTCACAGAAAACTCCTTCAGCTCGATACGCTTCTGCTCTCAATAATTCGACCTTGCCTTCCTTCTTGCTTCAAATCAATCCTGACCTCGCTCAATTTCACCTCGCTGCTTCCTCACTCAAGGCTCACCCTCGAATCGATCTTCTAACCAAAACGCGCCTTTGCTGCGAGAAGCTGAAATGTGCTAATGCGCTTCCTGCGTATCTTCCCCGCAGTTTAGGAGTTTCGATCCTCTCGACCTACCTAACCTATTCGATGCTACCTGGTAGGTGCACCTACTTCTTACGTGGTGAAGCTTCCGCGGTTGCCGTCTTTCGGAAGATACGTGTCTTCCGTCTTCCGCCGTCTTTCGTCTTCGGAAGACACAACCGAGAAGACGCTTCTCGGAAGACGGTCGTCTTCCAAAGAAGTCAGCTTCTTATTACAAAAAGATTGTAAGATCATCTTCCTTCTAAGGAAGCCGTAATCTTAAGTAACAATGCTTCTTCAGTTATACAAACAAGTTATTAATCTTAAAAATTTCAAAAATTCGTGAATCTTGAAATTTGTAGGCACCACATGGCATGTGCCTAGAAGCACAACTTGTCTCTTCCTGGAGGACAGGCAGGGAAAAAATGGTTGGAAGGTTGAATCTTACCGGGAGCCGGAGAAGCGTCTTCTGGCAAAGCTGTTCCTTCATCTCTTTCCTAAGGGGAAGGCGCAAAAGACGAGGTACCTTGGAGATCAGGACGTGGAGTTCTTGGAAGCAGTGTGCACGGGAGAGAATGTCAACTGGAGTGCGTTCTTCCACGCGTATGTACAGACAGAGCTGGTGTACTTAGGTACCCCGGCAAGAAGACATCTTACTCCATTCTTCTGTTACCTGTATGTGGCCAAGGGGGATCTCACGGAAGATCAGTTGGCGAGATATGGACCAACAGGGCAGCATGACGCGAAGGAAGAGATCTCAGGAGAAGACGACCGAGCAGCAGCAATGACTCCCCCTCTCACTCTGATGCTGCAGATGAGGCCAGGTACTCATCAGAAGACGCTTCTGGTGAGGGAAGACGATTCCAGTGGATCGGAAGACGCGACACCACCAAGGAAGATGGGTCCTAGGAGCGTGCCTAGGAAGACCACCTCCTTCCCGATCATTCACTCTGGATCGGAGTCCGACTCATCGGAATAGTCACTGAGTACTCGAGCTGCGCAGAAGACCGCTTCTGCAACACCAGGGAGTCTTCCGAAGACTCCAGAAGACGAAAGATGGATGGATACTCCTACTACGATGCGAGGAAGCGCAGTAAAGAGGACCGCTTCTGTCCTGAGGAGAGATCTTCCACCTCGGAAGATGAGAAGAGTAGCTTCTTCTCGCGCGTAGAAGCAGAAGACCATAGTGGTGGAAGAGACATCCTTGCCTCGGGAAGACAAGATCGACACCTCCGATCGGATTGTGGAGATGAGTCTGTCTTCCGCAGGAAGAAGACTGGAGGAGTTCAGTGCCTTCTTCCACTCAGAGATCCAACCAGTTATGGAGTTGCTGGAAAAGAGAGTGAAGATTCAAGAGAAGCCACTACAGCTTGGATTCGGTCTGCGCACCTTGATGCAGCAGGAAGAAGGCCAGAAGAAGGTAGAAGCGCTGGAAGCCAACCTCCGCACCACGGAGAAGCTCACAGCGAAGTACAAGGTGAAGCAGCCGCTTCTGTCAAGGAGTTAGCGCAGCTGAGGAAGAGCAACCAGGAGTTGCAGGCGCGTTTACAGCAGCGTGACCAAGAGGTTCTGCGAGTGCGGGGTAAGATCACCGCCCTTGCAGAGAAGAAGACGACATGGAAGAAACTACGCGAAGCCGCAGAAGCGTAGACTGCAGCCGAGAAGACGCAGCAGGAAGCAGCGGAAGCTCATGCGCAAGGGATGCTAGCTCAGTCGGTGGAAGCGCTTCGGAAGAAGTTCAACTTCACCGCGGGTAGGAAGCTTCTTATCTTAGCTCGAGAATGGGACGACGAGTCCAGAGCGATGTTGGTAGAGTGCAAGGAGAGCATGTTCAGGTATTTGGATCGGCAGATAGAGGGAGTGAAGACACTCTATGGTCTTCTCTTGATTCCGCCACCTGCAACTGCATCTTCCCAAGCCCCAGCATCATTGACTGGATCCGACTTGGAGAAGGAGGAGTTCGACCTCGCTGTCCACTTGGTAGTGACAGCGTTGGAAGCCGAGAAGACCCATGAAGACAAGATGTCTTCTGGAAGACAAGAAGGAGAGCTGTCTCCCCAGGTATTCCGAATGGAGGAAGCGACTTCTCCGAACCTTTATGAGGTCACCATGGCTCCCAGTGTCGAACTAGTGCCTCAGAAGAGCGAGGCAGAGCCAGCGACGACTGTTGAGGAGGAAGTCACCTCAATGACACCCGAGGTAATTGCAGGGCTTCCCAACTTATCAGAAGCTGAGCTAGTAGTTCAGGTAGGAGTAGATCCAATGGAGATTGCATCCGAGCAATTAGAGTAGGTAGCAAAGCGCATAAGACAAGTTGACTTGTCCAAACTTAATAAGAACCGAACTTGTTATCTTGGGAGTTGGTAGTTTAGTGTAATATTAGATAGGTGACCATGTGGCAGAGAAGGCAGCGTAGGAGTAGTAAGGTGGATGGCTAATTAGGAAGGAGAACCGCTTGCATGTGGGTTGGCAGCCTTCTGACAGCGCCCATCTCTCCCTGGTTGTAGTCGAGGATTGAAAAGGATCCCCTCTGCATCTCAAGGCATATGCATAAGTAGGATCGAAGAGTAGGATTTTGGACATATTACACACATTAACACACTGAACACATTATACACTCTTGAGAGGCGCACTAAGTACGTTGTTGTGTACTGTGCGCACACACACTACACTCGATGTTAGAGACATACGAATAGATTGGGATTATACCAGAGGGGTCTGCATGCTCGTTACCAGCAGTGGTTCGAAGATGTAGATGGAGGTAGTGGACAATCTAGGAGGAGGGAACGGCATCCTCGTGTAGTCTTGTTGACTAGACTGGTGTGTCGAGGAGTAGGAGCAGAAAGTAGAGGGAGTGAGCTTCCCAATGTCAATGTGACTTCTTCTCGGGGAATGGATTGCTGATTTGAGTGCATAAGCTTTGTCTGTGTCTTTTGGGTGGTGGATTTCCTTGGATTCACTCCCGATTGTGCATGGGAAGCGTTCTTCTTGAGTGACGGTGACTGTCAGCAGTTGTGCAGATTCGCAGCTTGGCTCGTCCAGTGGAGCACTTTGGATCTACGTACGGACGGTCTTATGGATAAGAGATCCCATAAGACAGAGTAGTCGGAGCAGCGAGAGAAGAAGAAAGAAGCCTTCTTCCCACAGCAGAAGACGACACCCTCAAGTAGAAGACGGTGCAACTGTACGCACGTTTGTTGTCTTCCTCCCCAAACTATTACAAGCAGGGATAGCTTGTTAGTCAGGATCCGGACTAGAAGCCTATCGGAATCTTAATTTCTTATTCTTATCTTGTTTTTCTCTCGTTTGGATTTTCCCTTCTTCCCTATCTTCCCCATCTTCTTAATTCTTCTAGTGAGTTTCTGATACTTCTATTGAGCTTCCGTGAAGGTGAATGTCGTTGTAGTGCTGTAGGAAGACCGTTTTCATAGGCAGAAGCCTGGGAAGGCTACATGGAGCATACACCCTGTGATTAATCTAACCCGTTGGAATGTGAGAGAGAGTAAGTTTTAATGTTTCTATATGTAACAACCCAGAGAAACACAAAGTATCGGAAATAGTAAATTAAGGATCGTTCCCACGAAGATACAGTTAACAATTACACAAAATACAGTACTACAACGTCACAATGATAATTCAGATAGTTTTTTGTTATTCTCACGGAATAGAATAATATCCGGATGAAAGTTTAAGTCTGATAGGAAACCAAACCCAAGCAAAACATGATAAATCGAATACAAACAACAATGAAATAGTTCTTTGATCAAGGACCCTTCCAACAATACAAACAAAAGATTGAGAAGACAGTTGTGTGAATGAATGAAGAATATAAAATACTGCTGAAATGTTACTAGTCTTCTTCTAAAAGACAAAAGAATATAGATTTCACATCAAGGTTCCAAGGCTAAGCCCCTACTCTTCCTAAAGAGTGTTCTTCCAACTAAATCCTCACTCTTAAGAATCCCACTTATTTGAATAAGCCAAACTTAAGACGAAGCCACCATATTCCAAACTCTTTTTACAATTTAGCTTATCTCTTCCACTTCACAGTAACTGATTTGTTCTCAGATCTTCGTTCAAAAGCTCTTCACGAAGTGTGGTGCCCACAAATTACAGGATTCTCGAATTTTTAAAATTTTTAAGATTAATAACTTGTTTGTATAACTGAAGAAGCGTTGTTACTTAAGATTACTGCTTCCTTAGAAGGAAGATGATCTTATGAACTTTTTGTAATAAGAAGTTGACTTCTTCGGAAGACGACCGTCTTCCGAGAAGCGTCTTCTCAGTTGCGTCTTCGGAAGACGGGAAGACGGTGGAAGACACCCATCTTCCGGAAGACAGCGACCGCGAAGGCCTAACCATGAATTTCTAGGTAAAGGAGTAGGTGTACCTACTAGGTAACACCAAGGTGGTAGGTAGGTCGGGTAAGCCATCTAGGGTCGAAACCTCTAATCTGCGGGAAAGATGCGCAGGAAGCGCATTAGCGCATTCCAACTTCCCGCAGCAAGCATGCTTCTTGAGAAGATCGATTTCAGAGGGTGAGCTTCGAGTAAGGAGGCATCAAGGTGAAATTGAGTGGGGATAGGATCGATTAGAAGCTAGAAGGAAGGCGAGATCGAATTGCTGAAGCGCAGGAAGCGTACTGATTAAAAAGCGTTTCTTGTAAAACTCCCGGAAGCTGACATTGGAAGCAGCTGAGTGGAATCGGAGGTGGACGGCTTAATCGATTGAGGAGTAGACATGAGCGGACGAAAGAAGCGGCTCAGTGGGGTCGCGTTTGAGCTGGGACCAGAGCCAGAAGCGCGCGGAAGGTCGAAGACAACTCGGGAAGCAGACAGAAGACTGTAGAGGTTCTTCCCATGTTCTTTTCCCTTCTCACTGCTTCTCGCCTTTGTTTGGTATCTCCCGCGCTTCCCTGGTTGTTTGCAGGCAGCCTGATCGATTATCCTCCATCCTCATTTTTCCCATTGTGACATTGGGTGCGGAAGCGATGCCCAATTTTCGTCAGACATCTTCCTACTTCTTCCTGAGTTCAATTCGAGCTTCCTTAACCATCGTCCCCAAATTGACGATCCCAGCTATCAATTTCCCTACCCTACCATCTCTCTACTCCCGAAACCTTGAATAGAAGACGCTTCGGAAGATTGGAACATCTTCGGAAGACTGTCTTTGGAAGTCGACTGTACACAACTCGTATCAAGAGTGGATTTGCTTTGCTTTTGTGTTAAGAGAGGCTTGGTACGAATCTTGAGTGGCTTGGTGAGTTGTTTTGTTATTTCGAGAAGTTGGAAGTCGGGGACTAGGTCTGTGCCTCCCGGTCTTCCAAGCTTCTCAACTCCACATCTTCCTAGAGAGACTAGAAGACTGAAAGGCTGGCAAAATGCGCGAGAAGACGTGAGGGTCCATTTCGGGTCTCTTCTGTCCGACTCATAGCAGCCATTCCTTCTTCCTCCCAAACTTAGGAGAGAGTCGTGAGAAGACTTGCTGGTAGAATCTGGAGAGAATGGTCGAGGGTCCTGTCTTCCCACCAAGCAGCAAGCTTCTTCTGAGTGCGTATGAGAGGTGAGAAGTCAGAAGAACAGAGTGCAATTGTCTTGAGTCTGTTGTGAGGATAGATTGCGCGTAGGAAGAAGAAGACAGGTGAGACCAGTGAAGGGAAGCCTGACTTGGGAGGTCTTCCGAGAAAGACATTGAATCGGAAACTGTCCCGGGTGTCTTCCCAGAGGTCACTGTCACCGCAGGAGCCCGCAACCATCTTCTGAATCTGTTACGCACTCTACGTTTCACGAATCTTGTATCTTTTGATAGGAAGTAGGATGTAATGCAAGGTGGGTTGTCTTCTTGGTAATCCATGCGAGGCCTTGCTTAGATAGGATTGTTAAGATATAGCTCGGAAGACGAGAGCTATCTAAGAAGTACTGTTAGAATCCCGAAAGATGGAGTAGTTGTCTTCTGGAAGACTAGTTTTGTCTTCTGAGAGTAGAAGCTAGACTGTGGGCACTTGGGAAGGACTGAGCCTTCAGCTCATAATAAGTATGTTCTCGGAGCGACAGTCTTTCTTGGAGAGGACGAACCTCCTGACTGTGATCGATCTAAGAAAACGACCAGAAGAGAAAAACAAGTAGCCGCTGACGATGAGATCTCCAAAACCCTGCTTCTTGTGTCCACCAATTACAAAAACAAGCACTCAAACACACCTTGGGTACACAGCTAGGTCTCTCAAGATTCAATTAACTTTATTACAGTGTCGTCTGAACCACCAATTTCTCCAACTGTACAGAAAATCTCTCTCTTCCTCTCCTGCGCACCTTTCTTCACCCGTCAAGCCAAAAGTCTACCCAGTACGTCTCAATCCGAACCTAATAGAGAATTTCAGGCCCCTGAATCTTATTCTTCTCCTTGCCTCAACTGAAACTCTCAGAAATCTGATCCAACGTCGATCAAAAGTCCCTTGTAGATTTCCAAACGATCTCTCTCAATAGAACTGTCTCCTGAGAGTAATTTCTCCCCAGAACAGTTTATTTAAACAACGTCCAAGCCTAAAACTCATGCCTCTCTCTCTTACGATGATCTCCCAATTCAATCTGTGAGCAATTTGACCTTCTCCAGCCTCCTAGCTTCTCCTGCGTGTCCTCAACCCCCAATCCCTAATCCTCCTCCTTCCGCTTCAGTTCTGTCAGAAAACTCTCTTGAAAAAAGTCCCCCCGATCTTTAGCCGCCGCAGTATTTAACCTTAAAGTTTTAAGGCTCCAGCTTAAGCTGCCCCCCTGCTGTCTTTATAAGCGCAGTCACTTATCAGAAGCAAGGCTCTAGCTTAAGCTGCCCCCCTGCTGTCCTTATGCGTACAAAGCTTTATTTACAAGTTTGGCCCCTTTTTAATATAAGTTTCATAGTTGTCTCCACAAACTCTACCGCTTCACTAATAAAGGTTCTCATAGTCTCATTCCCCATCTTAAGCTGACTCGATGGTTATTTAACAAATTAACAAAAGTTTCTTGTGCTCTTGATGCCATCCTGAATATACTACAAGCCATCCAATGTAGGCCGAAGCCCTAACACTTATGAGGCTGCCCCACAGGACTTACAGCCCCCCCATATGCGCACTAGGTATCTCTCATAGTATATTCAGGATGGCATGCGGAGGCTTAGGCCAGGAAGCCCACGATTAAGGGAGATACCGGTCTCCCGTTCCTAGGTATACAGGACATGGCTGCATACCCAACATAGACTCCCATCCGGGAGGCCAACATGCCAGAATAGGAACCAGAGGCCAGGAGGGATTGATCATGAGACCACTTCCCTCCTAGGCAGGCGCCCTATCACTGGGATGGCCTTTGGTTCCGTTCAAAAAGATTTTACAGTCTGTACATATGCTTTACTAAGGAAATCTTTCTGTAAGGTCTTTACTAGCTTTCTGTACGCTAACTTCTCTATACAACTCCGTTTTAAACGAGTAAAGAGTCAAAACTATAGTACTTGTGAACACCTACACACTCACGCAATCAGATTCTGAGTTCGAGTCACGAGTCAGAATCGACAGATTTCCCTCTATCGCGTATTTCTTAGTTTAAAACATGTGCTAACTATTACTTAAAGCACTTTCTGTCAAAACTAGAAGCATGAGGTCGCTCTCCTCGTCGAGCTTCACATTCTGGTGTCTTTCGACTCCCTCAGGGGTGATATTCCAACCCAAGCTAGGGGGCAGCTTGTCAAGCATGGCCCCAGCTTAGCTCCTGCCTAGCTTGTTAAGCTGCAGGGCAGCTTCCTTTACACAATATAGAAAAAAATCTCTTTGCATTACTTTTCACTGTACAGACCTATGTACAATACGACATTCACCCCCTCCAAACTTGCACATCCTCTGGTATGTGTCAATTCGTCACCGGTCCTCGTGGTCCTCCAAATCGTCTTCGCTCTCCTCGACCGTCTCAGAAAGATCTTCATTTGCTCCTGTCTGCTCTGAACCTAAGAACTCAGCTAGCTCCACAGTCTCCCCTCTCTTCTTGAATAACTTCACTCGTTTTCCAGCAACTGGAAGTCTTAAAGGCGTGCCATCTAGCTCTTGCAAGGAATAAGTAGCATTCTGATGTACATCTGAGACAAGGTATGGGCCAAACCATCTTCTTGAAAACTTTCAGATTGTAGAGTGTTGGTTCTCCAATGTGCTGTCGTATACCAACACCCAGTCCTCAACTTGTATCAGTTTTGGTCGAAGTCTATGAGTCTTATCAAACCTCTCTTTGTTCCCAAGTCGAGCCGCCTTCAGCCGTCGCTGCGCTTCAGCGAGATCCTCCTCTCTACATTCTAGCTGTCTGATTCTTAGTGAGAGAAGCTGCACACGGTCCACATTGTCCTCCCATGGCAAGGTAGCCCAGGTAGGAAAGTCTTCTTCTGCTGGCATCATCGGTTTCTATCCTAACATTAACTCAACAGGCATGTACCCTGTAGTAGAACAATGTGTTGTTCTATCCGTCCATAAAGCAAAAAGGAGTAACCTAGGCCACTCTCTATGCTTACCATCACACGCCTTCACCAAAGCCTGAACTATCGATGGATGTCCTCGCTCGCTCTTGCCAATCCTCTCTGGATTCATCGCAGTAGTAAGCTTGAGCTTCACACCATATCTAGCAAAAAACTCTTTCGCTTCCGTACCCCGTAGTTCTCCCCTATCTGCCCGTAGCCTTCATATAGACCCATACCTACAGATAATATCTTCAAGAACAAACTTACATATCCCCTCTGTGGTCTTCGT
Source organism: Asterella californica (assembly GCA_036924285.1). NCBI lineage: Eukaryota > Viridiplantae > Streptophyta > Marchantiopsida > Marchantiales > Aytoniaceae > Asterella > Asterella californica. The sequence goes on along the minus strand of JAYKYS010000006.1, from coordinate 18,691,729 downwards.
CCTCAAAGCTCGCCCTTCTACAAAGTTGGAGAGATCCTCACGAGCCAGAACCAAATATCGCATGCACCATAACCCCAGAGGCATCACCACTAAGTCGAGAACCCACTGAAAGTGAATGCAAGGCGGATAAGTTGGCACGAGATCATCCCTATACCGCATCTTTGAATAGAACTGGCAATGCAAGCAGGAGCTGACGTAGTTCACCACATCCTGATACAGACCTTTCCACCAATACCTCTCCTTCAACTTGGTGTAGGTAGCCCAAATCCCTCGATGTCCGATCCATAAGGTATCATGGAACTCCTTCATTAGTTGCTGCTTAGTCTCTTGATCGTCCACTACTCGTATGAACATCCCATCTCTCCTCTGTGATCGTCTCCGAAGATACCCATCATGCAGAAGATAGTTGTAAGCTTGTTTCCTTATCTCTCTGAACTCTACCTTGCTCCACCTCTCTTGCCTCTCCAACAAGCTCAGATAATACCCTATGTCACGAAGTCTACATGTGTAAAGCTCTTCTCTAAACATCAAAGGCTCCAAGTTTGTAGCTCGTCGATTAACCTGACACTGAGCATCCTTTCTCTCTTCTTCCTCAGCTTCTGAAATCATGACATCCTCATCTACAAATCGAGCCCTTGACAACATATCTGCGACCATATTCTCCTTTCCTTTTATATGTTTCAGCTCCGGATTCAAGCTTCTAATATAGGCAATCCAACGTAACATCGCTATGTCTGGCGTGTTATAGTTGGATATCATGCCTAGTAGAGGTAGACAATCCGTCTCTAAGACTACATGAGCACCAATCAGAAACTCACGGTCTGTCTTCATCGCTGTCACCACTCCTCACAATTCACGCTTCACCTGAGGATAATCTCGTTGCCTGTCTGTCAAGATCCTAGCTCCAAACCTAGAGGTAAACTGCATACCATCCGCATCATCTTGACCTATTGCCCAGCCAATCACCTTTGGACTAGTATCTACTGTAACAATGACACGTCTCCCACACTCGTAGTCTACTTTTCTCAGAACAGGTGGAGATTGTAGAGCCTCCTTCAGCCTATTCATAGCTTCTCGATGGACTGAGGTCCATACAAACCTCTTATCCTTCCTCAATAATGCATACAAAGGCTCAGCAATATGAGCATAATGAGGAATGGATAAGCGATAAAATACACAAGCACCTAGAAAGCGTCGAACCTCCGTGATGTTCTTACAATCTGCCATCCTAGCTATAGCTCCAACCTTCTCGGGGTTTGGTCGCCTTCCAAAGACACCACACAAATGTCCAACCACTAAAATCTCAGACACACCAAACTTGGACTTAGCTCCTGACAAGGTGAGATGTACCTCCTCCAGACGAGTCAAGATACGTTCTACATCCATGATCTGATCCGAAACAAACCTTCTACATCCATTCGCAAGTACTGCTTCATCCTTGTCTTCAACCGCGCAACCCTTTATAGGAATATCATCTAGAAATGGAATGGTAACATCAAGCACAAACTACCTTAGTACCTTATGCATCGCATTCTGCATATGAGCCACCGAGTTCGTCGCTCCTTGTGGAAGAGTACACATCCGCATCAATCCCAAGGGCGTACGCATAGTAGTTAAATCTCTACTCTCCACAGCCAGCTGGAACTGATCATAACCAGAATATAGATCTCCTATCGAATAGATAGCTCTCCCTGCAAATGCCTCTGCTATCTCTTCAATCACAGGACCCGTCCCAACGTTACGAATGGTTACGTTATTCGCAGGCTGTAGGTCTTGAATAAAACGCAAAGCTCATGACTTCTTGGGTACAGTGAACCATCTGCTAGAATATGGTCCCATGGACGGCTCAAGTATCCCCATCTGTACCTTCTCCTTCAACAACTCGATGAGTTTAGGCAACAAAGCACGAGGAACTGGGATCGGTTTCAGGTCTCAAGGCACATGAGGGATTGTGAATATAACCATAGGCGCTATAACCTTTGGGTCCACACAACCTATCTCCTCTGGTGAAAAAGAGAATGCTTTACCGTGCTTCACTATCATATGTTCAAACACTGTCTTCTCGACCTCAGTCAAGAAATCACCCCCTCCTATCTGGAGCTCCTTCGATGTCTCCTCAGTAAACTGGTGCCCTACTCGTCTATGATCACGCAATATAGGTTCAGTCCCCACTAACTGTACTTGCTGCTGGGAGTTAGCAGGTAGTTGAGCTGCTACTGGTTTTACCTTTCTCAGTACAGATTTGTACTTCGCATGGACGTCTGCTTCCTGAGAGAGTGCACACCAACAACTTGCTTCTCTCCCTTCATTATTCTACATCGGATGAGGAAAGAACTGCAGGTATGTAGCAATCTCCTTATATATGCATCGAGAGTGGATAGGGATCACCACCACACTATTTTTCCCCTCCATCAATCTACTCACATTGTCTAACCAACCAACAGCTGACTGTACAGACATAAACTCTTCAAACAAACCCGAAACCACTTCGTCTTCAGATAGAACTCCTACACGCCACAACCCTGATACATGTTTCACCATCCATCTTTTTGTATTTTCCTCCATATCTTCAACTCTTGTAAATCGGCTCCACCCATCTGCCTCAAACATCAGCAATCCAGACTGCCAACTCTGTACACCACACATGTATCCAGACCTTTGTACATGTCTCGCTTCCAACTCTGACGAGACCTCAATAGTAGGTTCTACACCCCTGTCTTCCCGCTCTACAGGAGTGGATTGCGAAAAACCTTACATCTCTTCGTCTGAGAATCTCTAAGGGTTTGTCTGTTCCGCTCATGTCTTGAACAAATCGTCAAAAACTGTACTGAGTACTTGTCATCAAGACTCCAAACTCTAGCATAATGAGACTCATCGTTCGTCACCTTTGTCTCCATACGAACAGCGGTGATGTATGGTTGGCCCAGTATGACAGAATAGGAGGCAGATGACTGTACAAAGAAATGCTGATCAACCTCTACATCCCCAATCCTTACACGCATATTGGGACAAGCTCCGTACAACTCACCCTTTTGATTATTTGCTGCACGAAGTACCCAACCATGATTCCTTTCGATTGGCCACTGCCCCTTTTCATACACCTCCTTGGAAATGATGTTGATCTCCGACCCGTGATCCACAAGTGCAGGTACTGGTTCAGAAAGTCCTCCAAGCCGAACCTGCGTCTCTGTTGTCGCTCTTGTCCAGTGCTTCTCTTTGAAATCGCCGTCTGCGCTTGACCTATCCTCTTCAAACTCTTTGTCTTCATTCTCAATAACAGCTGGACCAACAACCCATGCCTCATACTTATCATCTCCGAACTGATCAACACCAATAGCATCTACTGCTCCAACCATCTGACTACTTACTTGTTCAGTCAATACCTATCTCTTTCTCTTCATGATGTCTATTATCAACTCATGAAACTCCCTCTTTGCGATACCAAGCACTTCACGAAGAGTAAACTCAACTCTAGCATCCAAAATGCGTTGCTCTAGAACAGCACGCAAGTCTGTTGTTGTTTCGATGTCTGGCCCTAACTTGTAAGCTGGAGCTTTCCCTTTCTCTTGTGCTGTAAACCTCTTTCCCCGTACTCTATCTGTAGCAGTAGTCTCTTGTGGCAAATCCTGCACACCTTCCATAGGATCTACTGCAGGTGGTGGAGCTGTAGAGGTAGAAGGTATATCCTCTGCAGCAGGAAATCTTCCAGCTGGTACAGATGGTGATGGTTCAGCTGCTCTCCTCCTTGTAACCCTCCGACGGTCACTATCATCTGGTACTTCTTCATCTAAGTCAGAAGCGTCTTGTCTTCGATCATGGCAACTTGTTCACCACTCGTCTCTAAAAACGCTCGAATAGAAGTTGCATCTACTGGGTCTCTCCATCCAGTAGCTCTCCTAATGCTTTCAGCACCTCTTTTCATCATTTCGACCAGAACCTCAAAAGCCTGCTCGACCATAGTTGGATTAGAGCGCACCTCAACTCTCCCAGTATATACATCAGCCTCCGCAGAACCCGCAGTCATCGCTGTAATATTCGCACCAGTAAGTGCTGGAAGAGAACTCCTCATTCCTCCTCTCCCAAAATACGTGTTCAGAGACTGCCCTATGGCGGTTAAATACAACATGTTATTCTGATAGTTGACTACGCCCTCTCGCAAGGCAACGCCAAGTCTTGACAGTCTCCTCTGAGATGATCTGGACTGTCGCACCAAATACATCTCCTGGTAAAGGTTCCTCCTACAGGTCGAGCACTTGGTGCAACGGGTCGTTGATCTCTCCTCAAGTCTGCCATCTCAACCCTCAAATCTCTCAACTGTTGAGTAAGTTCTTCTATCAAGTTATGTTGATTTCAGTTATCAACAGGTCGCTGCTACTGTCTAGATCCTCTCTATGCTGGGATAGGTACTGCAGGCGCTTGAGGAACCACTTGGGGAACCACTATAGGTGCTTGAGGAATCACAATAGGTGCTTGAGGTATTGCAGGAGGAACTACATGAACTTGAGGAGCCACTCTCTGCTCTGGCAAGGTCTCTGACTGCAACACCATCCTACCACGACGTTGTCTAGCAAGGGTAGATACTGCTTCTTCCACTCTCCTCCAATCAGATGTAACTCCCCCTTCAGCTCCTCGGTCAGCCAACATGAAACAAAGCCTATCTGCTGTGAACTCATCCAGAGCCCCTAAGAACAACTCTGTCTTCTTCGCATCCAACGTCAACCTCTCTAGACCAGAAAGCTAAGAGTATATGATGGGTTATTTCTTCTATATCTTCGCATATTGAAAGATGTGTAGATCTAGATGGGGTGATTGGATGGGAGGTTGGAGAAGAGATACGATGAGCATGGATCTAGGGGGTGTCATGGCCAAGTTGCAACTTCAAGATGACGATCAGGTTGCAGACTTGAGGATGAGGTTGACTGAAATGGGAGAGAGGATGACAACATGAGAACTAGTGTGCGTGCCGGTCCACTCCTTGGTTGGTATTTCTGGTGCATACCGGAGGATGCACAGGTTTGGAGGGGGTGGATGTCGTGTCGTGGACCGGCTCCTACTTGAAATTCAAATTTTGATGCTTATCGTTCCAAAGACGCTCATGGAGGAAAGTGAGAAAAGCAAGCTAGGCCTCAGCTTATGGGCTTTTGGCACGACTTCAGATCTTCAGTTTCATCACATCAGTGGATAGAGCTCTTTGTCAGCACTTCATAAGCACTTCGTCTACTTCGTTTGGACGCCTAGTGGAGAAGTTACAGGACTCGAAAGATGGAAAAAACAAGCTAGGCCCCAGCTTACAGACTTTTGGCACCATTTTGGATCTCCACTTTCATTGCATCAGTGGATAAAGCTCATTGTCAGCTTTTCATAGGCACCTTGTCTACTTCGTTTGGACGCCTAGTGGAGAAGTTACATGACTCGAAAGATGGAGAAACAAGTTAAGCTCCAGCTTTCGAGCTTTTGGCACAACTTCGGATCTTCAATTTCATCGCATAGATGGGTAGAGCTCGTTGCCAGCTTTCCATAGGCATCTTGTTTACTTCATTTGGACACCTACTGGAAAAATTATGCGATTCGAAAGAAGGGAAAATCAAGCTAGGCCCTAATTTACTTGCTGACTGGGTATTTGAGACTTCAGGCGTTATATCAAAGACGCAAGAGGTCTGCTTCATTATTATTGAAGAAACCTTATACGACGCAAGGGGGCTGTTTAAGGGGATAGCTTACAACTGCGACCTGCTAGCGGACAGTTCGGGAGATTTGGAGGTCCAATGCAAACGCGCAAGTCGTCGTTGGGTTCATATCTGTGCAGACTACGCGTTGGTTAAGACGGTTCATGAAGAGAGAGATCGGGGGATGGGTACTGAGAGAAATTGAGACGCAGGAAGGAGATTTGGAGATTTCAGTTACTTGTGAAGGAGAGTTGGACCGTTCGGACCGTTCCGGAGTCCAAACTTGCTGTCCTTGGATCCATCGGGATCAGATTACCGAGTTCTACAAGAAATTGAAGACAATACCAAGTTTCATCGGGCGGTTTAGGAGTTCTGAGTGAAATTGGCTCACAAGGAAGCGCTTGCGTCAGCTTTTTCATCGCCTGCGACCTAAAATTAGGTTGTTCTTCATGATCGATGTGCCAAGCTCTTCGTTCTTGGTGCCTATGTGACCAGGGAGTCTTCATCTATGCATAGGAGAAGACAATACGTGGATTGGATTGTTGGTTTGGGTGAGGTGAGCGAGTTTGAGCCACAGAGAATCCATTTACGTCAGTTTTTTTGCAACATGCGATCAAATTTCTTGCGTGGTTTTGCAAGGAGAACTCCAAACGGCTTGTTTGGAGTCTCGTTGGGTTCGTGATAGCTAGATCTATCTCCCACGGAAGACGGATATCAGTTTAGACGATCCGTATGTGCGGTGTGTGCGGTTTTAAGCCGCAGGGAGGAGTTTTTGAAGACTCGATCACTTGCGCCGAAAATCGACGATATCTCGGCTGTTGGGAGTCGGATCTGAGGTTTCTTGGGTTAACTGAGTCAACGGAGGAGACCCTATCGACATCTGAAGTCCGTTCGGCGAAAGGAGGAAGTTCTCAAATAGGTCTTTTTCGGTTTCTTCGCTATGAGTTTTGCTCTTTTGAGTTTGTTAGAGTTCGGGTTGGCTATATACAGCTTGTGGTAGCTAGTTTAAGCTAAGAGCTTGTACATGGGTGTGGTTTGGACTTGGATCTGGATCGCGTGATACTGCTGTGGCTCTGTTTGTTAGCAAAGGGAAGTTTCTCTTGCTTTGAGCTACGCTTTGGTGGTTTTGGGTCAGGGTTGTGATTCAGGGATTGTTTTTAGGGGCTTTTGAAGCAGGTTACAGGCCGCTGTCCCACTACTTGACGGCTACATGCTTGACTTCTACTCCGACGCTTGAGTTTAGTAGTTCTAGAAGTTAGCTCATATTACTTCTAGTCCTTTATACATATGTTTGACACCTTTACATACGGTGTTGACACTATTGTGTTATATAGTTTGACTCCTAGTAGGTTGATAGTATGTTATCTATCTTGTTCAAGCACTCCTGCGCTTGTGCAAATGATACCATGCTTATCTATGTTGTGAAAGTACATAACTTTGGGTTTCCATGCTGATAAGGGTTTAAGCTCATGGGTTGTACTTACATGTCGCCCATGCATGCTTTGTAGATTTTTTAAGTTATCTTTTAGGGTTACGTGTTATTTTACATGCCTTCGCGTGAAGTTTAAGATTTACGCTGGCACTTTAGGGGCTGACGTGGTAGCCTTTGAGTAAAGTTGAGTTACCATGTGGATTAGGGCACTAAAGGACAACCAAGTGGAGCTATGAACTCCCATTGGTCTATTTTTGTCTTTAGTTTAACTCTAAATTTAGAAACAGAGCTCTAAAGGAGAGTTCGAGCATTTGGTGAGGGAACTTCAAAATCTGAGTGCACACGAGGGTAGAGCTCGTCATGCCAAGCACTTCCAGTGAAATTTTTGATCAATTTGAGGCAATAAAGACGAAGTTATGACAATTTGAAGTTCGAATTGTGCTAGAATTGAATCACTTTTGTTGGATTTAGGGTTTTCAGTGTCACTTGCAGCAGATTTGAGAAAATTGCTTCAAAACTTCGAGGTTGTGTTCTCTGCCAGCAGGGCTACGATTTCCCAAAAAGTTTCGCATCGATTGAGTGACTGAGTAATTCAGGGCGGCCGCTGAAGCAGAGGGGGTCTGAAAAGCTCTTAATCTAGAGCAGCGACTTCAGAGGAGGAGATCTGGAGTTCTGTGTACAGTCAGGATTCCCATCTTCACAGGGGTGTTCAACATCCTGTAGACTCCAAATCATGTAAGAATATTAGAAATTGATCGAGCCAATCTTCTGTTATAGGTCGGAATAGCCATCTAGGTACCAGAAATTGTCGTAGTTTTCTTGCTCATAACGTTTCTGTCCATATCTCCGTGTCAGAATTTGATCTCAGGCTGAAACTTCGTGTGTGAGTTCAGTAGTACCTCATTTGCATGTAGGGGAAGTTTAGAAGTCTAAACCTTCATAGTTTTCTTCTCCGTGAGTGTTAAAGTTCACCGCCGGATCCTATTACTGCCAGCTAGACCTGAATTTCGCTTTCTGAGCATATTACTAGATCTTACACATCTGTGTGAGTGTTTATAGCCCTATTGTGACCTGAAAGCCAACCTCTTGAGTAAACAACCACAGCCAGAAGCCCGGCGCTTTCCTAGGTAGACGGATCACACTCCGACACCGCTCTGGTCTGTTTCTCAGTTTTGTGCTCTTAGAAGAAAGAACCGGCAGTGTACATACATTTGGAGTTGGTATATATCGTAGCATTCATTTTCGTTGTTGTTTTTCTCTGTCTTGTCTCTGTTTCAGCACACAACATCTCCACAGCCAAGAACCTCACATTTTCCTAGACACCTTCATGCAAAATCCGACACGACAACATACAACACAATACCGCTTGAGAAGATGAAATAATGAAATCCGCCATCTCCAACTTCCTTCTTGGTTCTCTTGGTGTACTCAAAACATTACTCGAACGAGTACTTCTACTTGCTGACTCCTCCATGAAAACCGATTCATCAGAAAATCGAGTTTTTTTCTTTTCTTGAGCTAAAAGCTCCACCGATGTATGAGAGCAGTTTGAACTCTCTCTTTTCTCGTAGATGAGATCTCGCACTACATCCTTTGTCTCGTGCTTGTGATGGATTTCTTCCACCCACATTCATTTTGACAGCTTCGGCACCTCTTGCTCCGTTGTTAAGACAATTCCGCTGGAAATGAGAACCTCCACACGTCCAACAAGTGATTCCTCCAAAGTTACATTGGTTGACTCTAAAATTATCTTGATTTCCTCGATTAGGATTGTTGTCGTATCCTCTTTGACCTCCTCCTCCATCTTTATTCCTCCATTCTCGTAACTACACCACATTTATCTTGAGATCCGCAAGAGTATCGGTGATGCTCTTCAACTCGGCATGAAAATCAGAGATGACAATAGACATCGTTGTAAGGACAAACGGTCTTCGTATCACCGTTGGAGTAGGAGCTGACGTTGAAGCGATCATCAATTGTGATAGTGCAGATGCTATCGTTGTGACCACACCAAGAGTCGGAGTCGACACCATAGCGGCATGATGAGGTTGGATGATATCTCTTTCATCCAAACTCTCTTCCATATTTGTCGCTATCTTGATGACCTCCACTTTGATTGGTGGCTTCTCGTACCTCACCTCACCTCACGAATTGAAGGTCTCAACCCTCCCACCAAGTTCTTGGTCAACACTGCTCCAATCCCCGTCATCGTTAGCTCCATGTTGTCTCCACTCTTCCATAGAACCGTCCGAAACTGTTGCTCCAACTTATCCACCCCTTCTGAACTTTCTCATCGTCCCGTTGCTTCAAATGAGTAAGCTCCACCATGAGCTTCTCATAACTCTCTGCTGGAAGAAACTCTTCGATGAGTGCGTTACTCAACGTCTTCCATGTGTCTTCAACTGCACCAGGTGTCTTGTTCTTCACTCGGTCTTCATACCACGTAAGAGCAAAACCTTCTAAAAACTCTAGCAGTAACAACACCTATTCTTCCTTCCTTCTCACATTGTTTCCGATGCAACCTCTTTTGAAGTCTCGAACAAAAGGTTCTACATCTTCATTGTCCTTCCCATGAGACACTGGTAGCTTCCCCATCTTGTAACTACTCTTTCTACTCTTCTAATCTTCGTGCAACAATGACTCGCTAAAAGAGTACGAACATCATCAGTTCCATTGGAGAATTTCTACCATAGGTAAGATCAAAGAAAATGGTTGTAACAACACCTCTTGTGTCATTTCTTCTCCCAAGGTAATCATGAGCCTAAGTCACATCATCGCCTTCTCCACTATCCGAATGACTATCTTCATCACAACTCAGTCGAGTCCTCCTTTGAAATCGACAACTTCTCCTCTCAGCTCTCTGGGTCTTGTCCAACTTCTCGACTACTGACGTAAGTAAGGCGGCCACATCTATGCACTTGTGTCCTCTTGATAGATCACTCACTCCACAACTTGGACAAGGATCCTCTCCTAGAAGATGAATTGACGTTGGTGAAGATGGATCCACTCGAAGACTTAAATCGGTAAACTCCCACTTTCCTTTGGCTCTCTCTGCTCTGATCCTTGTTGGACAATTCAATACTTTATGTCCAATCCTCTACAGAAATAGCACCACAAGTCGATTTCTACTCTTCTCCTCGGAGATTCTACTTGAGGTTTTGTACTAGTGTTCTCAAACTCAACGATAATCTCTCTCCAGCTCTCTTCGACACTTACTATGACATCTAAACCTTGAGGAATGTTCCTAAGTCTAACTTTCCAGTCTTTTGAACTTCCACTCATGTTGTTGCGCCTTCTCAATCATTAAATGGACAAAATACCTTTGAGAAAAATATTTCTACATCACTTTCTTAACTCTTTCGAGCTTTATATTGAAAATTATGTATTATACATGCTATACATGAAATAAAATCAATCTAAAATTAAGAGTCTAAGATAATATCATCATGATCATCGTATGTACTAATCATAGCAAACATCTTAAAGTCACTCTTGTAAGGATCCAACTCTACTTCGTCAAGAGCATTTGTGGCCTCCACAGTGAATGATGCTTTTCAAATCAACCTTCTTCACATCTACCCTAATGTTCGCAGAAGCTTCTTGATATAGAGTAAAAAGGGCACCCCAACTGCAATAGATTCATGTTCGCAACTCATCTATACTTAACTTTGGCTTCTCCGTCTCCGTTTGAACTCCCACACGTCTCTTCTTACCCCTCGACACTCGAACTGGATTCTCCATAAAATATCTTCAAGATCTCCTTGTATGCCGAGACGTATATCTCTTAATCCGTAAGAGATCTCTCTAAGATTTTTGTGGCCCAATAGCTAAACCTCCAAGCTACTAACTCATGAAGTTTCAACAAAAACTTCCCTAAATCAGAAGAAATAGTGAAAACTGAATGCAGCAACTAGGAAAGACCATCACCCCTTACCTTTTACAGATTCTATTTTGGATAGGGTAGCTGGTCATGAGTGCTATAGTTTTCTCGATGGATTTTCAGGGTATAATCAGGTATCCATTAGAGAAGAAGACAAAGACAAGACTACTTTTACCACTGACTGGGGTACTTTTGCTTATCACAAGATGCCCTTTGGTTTGCATAATGCTCCTGCAACATTTCAGAGAATGATGACAAATATTTTCCAGGTGTATCTTAGGAAGTTCTTAGAAATTTTTATAGATGATTTTTGCGTTTTTGGACCAAGGGAAGATCATATAAATTCCTTGGCTGTAGTTTTTCAGCGTTGTCGAGGAGAGTCCTTCTCAGGAAGGGCGAGCCTTCTGGCTGTGATAATTCGTGAGGTAGGAGTAGAAATCAAATACCAAGACAAGAGCCACGGCTGGTAGTACACAACGGCTGAAGTCACTCACATAGACTACTCTCTGACCATAGGTCACTTGCTATTTTTCTGATCAAGTCTCAAGAGATAGATCCACCTTCAGACACAACAGATAAGAGAAACCTGAACTCACGATGCTTTATTTCTCTTCCAAACACACTCAATAGTCTTCCACATACATCAATTTACAACCTATCTCTACAGCGCCTTACGTTGATCATCGCAGATGCCAAACAGCCAATTCCCACTCAACTAGTTTTCTCTCCAGCAGATTTCTCTCCAAAACCCACAACCTATGAAGATCTGAAACCCCAACGCCTTGTATCCCTTCTTACAACAGCTTCAGCACTGGAATTTCTCAGAAGAACCTGATCTTCTCAGTCCCTATCTTCTCCTCCGCTCAGATAGATGCTCCTAGCTCACCAGATTCACCTCAAACAGCCTAGTAGGTAAATTCAAGCTCTTATGTAGTGACGTAGGATTTCTCCTTTTGTCCATTTAGTATACAAGATATCGTTCCCACAGAGGATTTGCACAAGTAACGCTGCTCTAAGTTCTAAGATCTGTTCAAACACACAAACACACGGGTTTTGCCTAGAAATCCCGTCTTCTCACAAAACCACACAAAACAACACGTCTTCCAGACACGCCAAATGGTGCTCTGGACCCAAACAAACAACTACCAATTACAATATCACACAACTATTCACAGAGAAGCTCGGGAAGACGATCTTCCTGCTTCCAGGTTGCTTCTTCCGGTCTTCTCGATACCATCTTCCCGAAGCGATTCTCGTCTTCTGGGGGTTTAGCTCGTCTTCTCACACCTCCAGAAGGCTGTCCGGCTTCGCAGAAGTCGACTAGTAACAGTCGTTACACCTTATTCTCACACTCACATTCCAATCGGGTTAGATAAATCACAGGGTGTATGCCCCCTGTAGCCTTCCCAGGCTTCTGCCTACGGAAGTTATCTTCCTGCAGCACTACAACGACATTCACCTTCACGGAAGCTCAATAGAAGTATCGGAAGCTCACTAGAAGAAGATAAGAAGATGGGGAAGATGGGGGGAGATGGGGAAGATAAGAAAATCCAAACAAGAGAAAACATGATGAAAAAGGGCAATTAAGATTCCGACAGGCTTCTAGTCCGGATCCTGACTAACAAGCCGTCCCTGCTTGTAATAGTTTGGGGAGGAAGACAACAAACGTGAGTACTGTAGCACCGTCTTCTACTCGAGGATGTCGTCTTCTGTTGCGGGAAGAAGGCTTCTTTCTTCTTCACTTCGCTGCTCTGACTGCTCTGTCTTCTGGTATCCCTTATCCAGAAGACCGTTCGTACGTAGATTCCAAGTGCTCTACTGAACGAGTCAAGCTACACTCCACAACTGTTGACATTCACCGCCACTCAAGAAGAACACTTCCCATGCACAATTGGGAGCGAATTCAATACATTTCACCACCCAGAAGACATGAGCGAAGCTGCTGCACTCAAATCCACAATGTATTCCCCGAGAAGAAGTCACAATGGCATTGGGAAGCTCACTCTCGCTACTTCCTGCGTCTACTCCTCGACACACCAGTCTAGCTAATAGGACTGCACGAGGATGCCGTTCCCTGTTCCTAGACTGTCCACTACTTCTATCTACATCGCCGTCCCACTGTTGGTGCGAGTATGCAGACCCCTCCTGTATATTCCAAGACTATTCGTATGTTTCCAACAACGGGTGTAGTGCGCTAAGACTGTCTCTGCTCTAATGTGTCTCGCTTGCCTGTCTGTAGAATCGGTGTGTATATTCAGTTACTACAGAATTCTACAAAACTGGCAGAACTAGCAGAGCTCCATTTCCTACTCTACGATCCTACTTAACCATCTGCCTCGAGAGTCAGGGGAGGCGACCACCAGGGAGAGAGAGAGACAAGAGGTTGTCACCTCACATGCATGCGGTCCCTCTTCCCAATTAGCCCTCCACTGTGTTACTCCTACGCTACCTATGCTACCACATGGGGTCCTAACTATTTTTACATGGAAAACTGCCACCCTTAAGATAGCATGTCTGATCCTACTAAATCTGGAAGTGTCGATTGAGTTTGCTAACTACTCTGATTGCTCGGTGGCAATCTCCACATGATCTGCTCCTACCGGAGCTACTACCTCGACTTCTGATGGGCTGGGAAGCCCTGCACTTACCTCGGGTACCACTGAGGTAGCTTCCCTCTCCTCGCTCTTCGCTGGCCCTGCTGTTTCTGCGGCTGCGTCTTCCTCGGCTTCGACTTCGGAAGACGGAATGGTCTTCTGGGAAGACGAGTCGAACGGTGCGTCTTCGGTCTTCTAAGGCACAAATGCAGTACTAGGGACCATGGCGACCTCATAGGGATCCGGGGAAGTCGCTTCCTCCACGCGGAATACCTGGGAAGACGGCTCGTCTTCTTGTCTTCCAGAAGATATCATGTCTTCCGGGGCGTCTTCTGGAGTCTTCTCGTCTTCCAACGCTGTCACCACCAAGTGTACAGCGAGATCGAACTCCTCCTTCTCCATTCCGGATCCAGTCGAGGGTGCTGGGGCTTGGGAAGATGCGGTTGCAGGTGTCGGAAGTGAGGGAAGACCATAAAGTGTCTTCACTCCTTCTATCTGTCTATCCAGGTACCTGAACATGCTATCTCTGCATTCCACCAACCTCGTCTTGGACCCGCTGTCCCATTCCCTAGCTAAGATAAGTAACTTCTTACCCGCGGTGAAGTTGAACTTCTTCCGAAGCGCTTCTACCGACTGAACTAGCATCTTCTGCGCACGAGCCTCCGCTGCTTCCCTCTGCGTGTTCTCCACTGCAGCTCGCGCTTCTGCGGCTTCTCGCTGTGTTTTCCAAGTGGTCTGCTCTTCTGCGAGGGCAGTGATCTTCTCCCGCACTCGGAGAACTTCCTGATCGCGCTGCTGTACTCGCGCCTGCAACTCCTGGTTGCTCTTCCGAAGTTGCATCGACTCCTTGGCAGAAGCGGCTGCTTCCGCCTTGTACCTGGCTGCAAGCTTCTCCGTGGTGCGGAGACTAGCTTCCAGCGACTCCATCTTCTGCTGGTTGTCTTCCTGTCGCAGCAAGGTGCGCAGGCCGAATCCAGGTTGTAAGGACTTCTCCTCTGTCCTCGCTCTCGTCTCCAGCAACTCCATAGCGGGCTGGATCTCCTTCTGGAAGTAGGCACTGAACTCCTCCAGTCGTCTTCCTGCGGAAGACAAGTTCATTCTCACCACTCGTTCCATGGTGTCGACTTCGTCTTCCAGAGGCAAGGAAGCCTCTTCCACCACTACGGCCTTCATCTTCTGCGCACGAGAAGAAGCTACTCTTCTCATCTTCCGGGGTGGAAGACTCCTCGTGGCAGGAGCGGCTCTCCTCTTTGCGCTTCCTCGCATCGCAGTAGGAGCGCCCATCCATCCTTCGTCTTCTGGAGTCTTCGGAAGACTCCCAGGTGTTACAGAAGCTGTCTTCTGCTCCGATCGGGTACTCAGCAAGTCTTCCTCCGAGTCCGACTCCGATCCTGAATGAATGAGAGAGATGGGTGTCCTCGGTACACTTCTGTGACTCATCTTCCTCACTGGCATGGCGTCTTCCGACCCACTAGACTCGTCTTCTCTCACCAGAAGCGTCTTCTGGTGAGAGACGGGTCTCAGCTGTGGCATCAGAGTGGGAGGGGGCGTTGCTGCTGCCTCTCGGTCATCGTCTTCCGAGGTCTCCTCCTTCACCTCCTGTCGCTCCGTTGGCCCATACACTGCCAGCTGATCTTCCCTAAGATCCCCCATGGCTACATACAAGTAGCAGAAGAAGGGCGTCAGATGTCCTCCCGCCGGGGTACCTAAGTATGCTAGCTCCGTCTGTACGTAGTTGTGGATGTACGCGCCCCAGTAGATTGGCACTCTGTCATCCCACACTGATTCCAGGAACTCCACGTCCTGATCTCCTAAGTACCTTGTCTTCTGCGATTTTCCCTTGGGGAAAAGATGCAGAAACAACTTCGCCAGGAGGCGCTTCTTAGGCTCCCGGTAAGACTCTATCTTCCAACCGTTCCTCCTCTGCTTGTCTTCCACGAAAAGGCAGGTAGTATTCCCAGGCACATGCCACGAACTTACGATCCTAGGCAAGATCTTCTTCTCGTACCAATATCCTCGGTTCTCGGTCTCATGCCTGTGAAACGCCTTACGCCACCAGTCTTCAGTCCAGGAAGACGGTCTTCCCCGAGCTACTCCTGCCTTCGCAGGTACACGGTTACGCGGTGGTAACGTGGCCCACACCTCCTCCAGAAGCCCTTGATCTGCGAGGTTCCAATCCCACAGGAAGAAGTCGAGACCCAACTCCTTGAGGAAAGGAGTGGCCTCGGCCAATTCTGCCGCGGGTAACACCAAGCCTCGCGGATGCATCGACATACCTGGAAGATCTGTTGCACTAAACCACAAGCACCTACTATGAGCTGAAGGCTCAGTTCTTCCCAAGTGCCCACAGTCTAGCTTCTACTTCTCAGAAGACGAAACTAGTCTTCCAGAAGATAGCTACTCCGTCTTCCGGGATTCTAACAGTACTTCCTAGATAGCTCTCGTCTTCCGAGCTATATCTAAACAATCCTATCTAAGCAAGGTCTCGCATGGATTACCAAGAAGACAACCCACCTTGCATTACATCCTACTTCCTATCAGAAGATACAAGATATGCGAGAAGTAGAGTATAAGAAAGGTTCAGAAGATGGTTGCGGACTCCTGCGGTTACAGTGGCCTCTGGGAAGACACTTGGGACAGCTTCCGATTCAATGTCTTTCTCGGAAGACTTCTCGAAGTCAGACTTCCCTTCACTGGTCTCACTTGTCTTCGTCTTCCTACACGCAATCTATCCTCACAACAGACTCAAGACAACTGCACTCTGTTCTTCTGACTTCTCACTTCTCATACACACTCAGAAGAAGCTTGCTGCATGATGGGAAGACATGACCCTCGACCATTCCTTCCAGATTCTGCCAGCAAGACTTCTCACAACTCTCTTCTAAGTTCGGGAAGAAGAAGGAACGGCTGCTATGGATCGGACAGAAGAGACCCGAATGGACCCTCGCATCTTCTCGCTCATTTTGCCAGCCTTCCAGTCTTCTAGTCTCTCTAGGAAGATGGGGAGTTGAGAAGCTTGGAAGACCGGGAGGCACAGGCCTAGTTCCCGACTTCCAACTTCTCGAAATAACAAACAACTCACCAAGCCACTCGGAATTCGTACCAAGCCTCTCTTAACACAAAAGCAAATCCAATCCACTCTTGATACGAATTGTACACAGTCGTCTTTCGAAGATAGTCAGGCTTCCGAAGCGTCTTTCGAAGCGTCTTCCGAAGATGTCTTCCGTATTCCGCCATCTTCCGTCTTCCGCCGTCTTCCGAAGATACCAGCGAGAAGACGCTCTTCCGGAGACGGTCGTCTTCCGAAGAAGTCAACTTATTATTACAAACAACCCTTAAGATCATCTTCCTGCTAAGGAAGCCGTAATCTTAAGTAACAACGCTTCTTCAGTTATACAAACAAATTATTAATCTTAAAAATTTCAAAATTTCGTAAACTCTGTAATTTGTGGGCACCACATCTTCCAACTCTTAATCCTCCCTCTGCGTCAATCTCCCAACTGAAACTATCAAGAATTTAACCCCACATCGATCAAAAGTCCTCTGCAGATTATCAAACGATCTCCCTCAATAAATCAACCTCCTGTCCGTTTAGAAGGTAGTTCTACCTCCAAACTGTATATTAGATAAAGTTCTCGCTCCCAAACACCTGTCCGTCTCAGTTCTGTCAGAAAAATTAATCTCTCCCAGCCTCCAAGCTTCTCCTGCACTTCCTTGATCCTAAATCCCTAATTCCCTTCCTTCCGCTTCAGCTCTCAGCTCTCAGTCCAAAAATTGCTTGAAAAGTGTCCCCGATCGCAAGCCGGCGCAGGTATTTAACCTAAAAGTTAAGGTCCCAACTTAAGCTGCCCCCCCTGCTGTCCTTATAAGCGCACTCACTTATTAGAAGCAGGACCCTAGCTTAAGCTGCCCCCCTGCTGTCCTTATGCGTACAGAGCTTTATTTACAAAGTTGGCCCCTTTTTAATACAAGTTTCACAATTGTCTCCACAAACTCTACCCCTTCACTAATAAAAGTTCTCATAGCCTCATTCCTCATCGCAAGCTGACTCGATGGTTATTTAACTAATAAACAAAAGCTTCTCGTGCTCTTGATGCCATCTTGATGCCATCTTGAATATACTACAAGCTATCCAATGTAGGCCGAAGCCCCAACACTTATGAGGCTGCCCCATAGAGCTTACAACCCCCCCATATGCGCACCAGGTATCTCCCATAGTATATTCAGGATGGCATGCGGAGGCTTAGGTCAGGAAGCCCACGATTAAGAGAGATACCGGTCTCCCGCTCCTAGATATGCAGGATGTGGCTGCATATCCAACATAGACTCTCTTCCAGGAGGCCAACATGCCGGAATAGGAACCAGAGGTCAGGAGGGATTGATCCTGAGACCACTACCCTCCTAGGCAGGCGTCCTATCAATGGGATGGCCTTTGGTTCCGTTCAAGAAGGGAAAATTTTCTGTACATATGTTTTCCTGAGGAAATTTTCTTGTAAAGTCTTTACTAGCCTTTCCTGCGCTAACTTCTCTATACAACTCCATTTTTAATGAACAATGAGTCAAAACTAGAGTATTTGCGAACACCTACACACTCACGCTATCAGATTCTGGAGTTCGAGTCACGAGCCGGAATCGACGGATTTCTCTCTTTCGCATATTTCTCAATTTAAAACCCGTACTAACTATTGCTTAAAACACTTTCTGTCAAAACTGGAAGCATGAGGTCGCTCTCCTCGTCGAGCTCTGCATTCTGATGCCCTTCGACCTCTTTCAGGATGATATTCAGTCTAAGCTAGGGGCCAGCTTGTCAAGCATGGCCCCAGCTTAGCTCCTGCCTAGCTTGATAAGCTAAGGTGCAGCTTCCCGAACAAATGCTGGTTGAGTGTCTTCTGAAGTTCCGTTTCATCTTGTGGAATGTCACGGCACTACGACAGCGTTGTAGAGATACACAGTTGGCATTACACCCAGAAAAGTGTTTCTTCGCCATGACAGAGGGTCTTTTATTCGGACATAGAGTCTCGCAGCGAGGCATTGAAGTAGATGTAGACAAAGTTCAAGTTATAGTAGCTTTGGATCCTCCCTCAAATGTTAGCGAGTTGCGGGGATTTTAAAGACATGTGGGTTACTATCGGAGGTTTATCAAAGACTATGCAACCTTGGCGGCACCACTAACCGAATTGTTGAAGAAGACTACTGAGTACATTTGGCAGGAATAGAGGCAGAAAGATTTTGAAACACTGAAGACGAAGTTGATTGCACCAGTCATGAAAGCACCAGATTGGAGTCAACCCTTTCAAGTGTATGTAGATACTTCAGCATTCGCTATTGGAGTGGTATTGAGTCAGAAAGACAGCGAAAAGAGAGACCATCCGATTTACTATGCGAGTAGATAGCTATCAGCTGCAGAGAAGAACTATTCTACCACAGAGCGGGAAGCACTAGGGATGGTGTATTCTGTCAGAAAATTTCGACACTACTTGTTGGGATGCGAGTTTGTATTCTACGTGGATCACTATGCTTTAAAACATCTGGTGCAAAAATCTGATTTGTCGAGAAGAATAGCAAGATGGATGTTGTTATTGCAGGAGTTCAAATTCACAGTTCAAACTCGAGCAGGCAAACATCAGGAGAATGCAGACTACTTGTCTCAGTTGAGGACAGGAGAGCGTCAAGACAATGTAGCAGACGACTTCTCAGATGAAGAACTTTTCCAGCTTACAGTAACCCCCACGAGCAGGTATCATGAGATATATAGATATTTGTATACATTGCAGTGTCCTGAAGGAATGAATGTGGAACAGCGTACGGTGTTCATACACAAAGTCGGACCATACGAGCTGAAGAGCGGTATTCTGTTCAAAAAGGAGACCGATGATGAACTAAGAAGATGTCTGGAAGAAGAAGAAGTAGGAAGAGTGGTAGATGCCATGCATTCCGAATCAGCAGGAGGACATTATGCCCTTCGTAACACAGTGAAGAAGATTTTGGATGCAAGATACTGGTGGCCCACCATGTACAAAGATGTGCAAGCGATCATTAAAAGGTGTGACAGTTGTCAACGAGTAGGTAAGCCTACTCGAACTACTCAGTGGTCACTCCATCCTATCTTACCTCTTGCACCATTTGAGAAGTGGGGAATTGATTTTGTGGGACCTATTCAGCCAGCAACGAAGAAGACACTAAGAAGATACATATTGGTTGCTACAGATTATGCAACCAAGTGGGTGGAAGCTGAAGCAACAAAAAAAGATGATGCGGTGACAGTGGCAACATTTCTACATAAGAATATCATCACCAGGTTTGGATGTCCATTGGAACTGGTGAGTGATAGGGGCACACATTTTTTGAACAACACCATAGAGGCACTGACAGAGTACTTTCAGATCAAGCATCGAAAGACTACTCCGTATAATCCTAAGGCGAATGGACTTACTGAGAAAAGCAATGGATTGCTGTGTAAAATTCTGAATAAAGTGACAGTCAATCATGTTTATGACTGGGACACCAAGTTGGATGCAGCGCTGTGGACATTAAGAAATACAGAGAAGATAACAACGCGACAGACGCCGTTCTTCTTAGCGTATGGAATGCATCCCATTATGCCTATTGAGTTCGAAACCCCTACTTACAGGATTCTGTCACAGGATAGACTGTCTGTAGAAGATAGTCAGCTCATCAGATTGCAAAGTTTGATGGCACTAGAAGAAAATCATTAGACATCTCTGGAGTTAACTAAGGACATACAAGAAAAGCGAAAGGAGGTATATGATAAGAGGTTGAAGAAAGTGGATGTGAACGATGGAGACTTAGTCTTGCTATATGATAGTAGACATATTAAGTTTCCAGGGAAGTTACAGCTGCGATGGATGGGACCATACAAAGTCTCACAATGTTATGACAATGGTTTAGTCCAACTGGAAGACTTGGAAGGAAATCTCTTCGCTACTTGAGTAAATGGAGGAAGAATCAAGAGATACTACTCTTGAGTGTTCGCAAGGTCACTTCACAATTGAGAGGGGGAGTATCTGAAGCCTTGGATTTCCAATTTGTTAGAAAATTTTTGCTTTTGTTAGATAAAACAGTAGATTAATTAGTATAGATGATAGATAGGATAAGTTTAGTGTAGTATAGAATTTCTTAGCCGAAGGATGATGCTAAACAAGAATATGGAACCTGTGGAGTGTATCTCTTTGGAATAATAATCTAGCTGCATTCTTCAGACGAAGAGCTTTCCAGGGATACCTCAATTGCTTAGAACGGATGTCAGACGACGAAGTTATGGTCCAAAGAAGAGGACCAAAGGAGAACAGAAATTCATGCAACTTCGCGCTCGAGAAACAAGAGGGACTTCGCACGTGAGAAGACGAGAGGAAAAGCTATAAGAAGAGCGAAAAAGCATTTCACTTTACTATTTCCACTCGCGAGTTTACTGTAGCGCTCCGGATCGATCGAGAGAGAGTGGACGAAGGCTATCTTCGGCGAAGAGTATCTTCTAGGATTTTGTACGAAGGAGTGGCAACATCTGCCTTCGACGAAGTCTCAATTCGAGTTCAGTGGACGACGTTTGAAGTTTGCGCTTTTCACGATCAAGTGCTGTCTTCGGAGAAAGTGTCGTAATCGCAGGAGAGCGAAGGAACTTCGAATCTTTGGTGAAGATGAGAGGCATGCAGACGGCGAAGAAGCCGAAACTGAAGACTAGAGCAACGAAGTGGTCAGACTTCAGTCCGTATCAGGAACGACTCAAAGAAATGGGAATGGCGTTCTTGTTGAAGAACTGGGGGTGATCTCTTCGGAGCTGTTACAAGAGATCCTCGTTTGTAAGGGACACCCCTCCGACGATCTTCGGACAAGACCGAACAATTGGACTCTATCACATTGGAACTTCGCCCTAGGAATCGATGACTCAGGAGTGCCAGGTGATCTTATTTACGATAGCACTTGCAAGCCGTCTTCTGAGGAAGTGACGAAGTACAATGACCTCTTCTCAACGATGCCGATGGGGTCGAACGGATTTAAGGTACACAGCTATATCGACTCGCGGAGAGATGTGACGATCGCGCTCAACACGATCTTCAAGCCACAGCGTACTTCGTATATGACCAATTGGCAGATACACTTCATCGAACAGATCTTCGAAGGTAGGAAGACGTATTGGGCGAAGATCTTCCACGACCATGTGCAGAAGTTGTTCAATACCTTCGACGATGGTGGGTAGACATACTTCGCAGCCTTCGCGGTGTTCTTTTATCGGGGAATGAGGTTATTGTCTTCGGAGGAAGAAGAGAAGTTCGAGAGAAAGACGACGTCCGAAGATGAACTTCTGATGGAACCAACTCCTCGTAGGGAAGAAGTAACAACTCTGGTGACTTTGGCGGGACCTAGTACTCGGGCGAAGAGGAAGATTGAGGAACTTACACCAGGAGGCGCGACTTCAAGAAAAAAGAAGAAAGCGAGAAGAACGATAATGACGACTTCGGACGAAGGTGACGAAGGCGTGCGATCTCCAGCGAAGTCGTCTTCAGTAGAGATAATAGGAACCTTGAGTCCGAGGAGAGACCAAGGAGAGTCGAGTGTAAGAAGAGTACCTTCGGGGGTGCAAGCAGTCGAGGCGGAAGTCCCTCAACCAGAACTTCAGACTTCGCCCAGACAGGCCAGAGCTACGACTTCGGGACCGAGTGACTCAAATTTCGGAAGAGAATTGAAGATGTTTGAACAGACTTTGGAGTTTCTAAGCGGTACAGCGTTGTCAGTCATGGCGCAGTTGGACCTACAAAGGCATGTCTACGAGAAGGAGGCGAAAGAGTCGATTTCGTAAAGTGATCTTCTAAGTGCGGTGCACTTCGGACGGCAAGGATGGATCAAGGAGAAGGACGCTTTAACGAAGAAGCTGGATGATACTGAAGCCGAAGTCAGGAAGTATTCTTCGCAGCGAGAGGCTTTGCTTATAGCGCAGTCGTATGAACAGACAAGGTACTTGGAAGAACTTCAAGAAGGACAGACGAAGTTGAACCTCATGACTTCACTCTTCACGATTTGAAGTCAGAGAGGGATGCCATTTTGGAACAGATAGCGACAAAGGACGAGCAGTTGGCTGCAAAGGATGAGGAGCTAGCAAAGTTTTACAAGGCGAAGGAAATAGCTGAGACGAAGGCCAAAGAACTTCGAACGAAGGTAGACGAGGTGATGACGATATACTTCGCCATCGAACTCAACGCGATAGAGACGGAGCTACTCCAGTGACTTCGGGCAGAGTAAACGATAGCGCCAGATCTTTCGACGAAGAGTAAGATAGTTAGGATAGCGGAGAGGATCATTCGAGATCTGAAGGAGCTTAGGGAGACGGTTAAGTTTTCATTATGGAGTATAGGACAGACGTTACAGTTAGGTAGAATAGATACTTCGGTTTCGCCAAGTGGGGAGTCGTGATCATGCGGTCTAGATGTAATCATTTTTTTGTAGGAAATGAGATCCGCCATCTTAGGGCGAAGGACTATATAAGCGATGCGACTCTCAGTCATTTTACCTTTTTCATGTTTTCAGTTTTTGTTAGTTAATTTTTGATTGCGCGAGATTGCGGAGTGAGTGTGTGAATAAAGTGGGCGAAGGCAAATTTACCTACGAAGGATGTAGTTTGTTGTCGCAGGTGTAAATCTGATTGATGTAGAACCTCCGAAGTTGATCTTCGGCGAAGAGAGTCTTCGGTCTATTTTAAGTGAAGGACATTTCGAGGAATCTGAGAACATATTAGTTACTGTGAAGTGGAAGGGCATAAGTTAAATTGTAAGAAGGGTTCGGAACATGGTGGCTTCGTCTTAAGTTTGGCTTTTTCAAATAAGTGGGATTCTTAAGAGTGAGGATTTAGTTGGAAGAACACTTCTTAGGAAGAGTAGGGACTTAACCTTGGAACCTTGATGTGAAGTCTGTATTCTTCTGTCTTTTCAGAAGAACACTAGTAACATTTCAACAATATTTTGCTATCTCATTTGTGTATACATCTATCTTCTCGAATCTTTTATATGTTTGTTGGGAGGGTCCCTGATCAAAGAACTATTTCATTGTTGTTTGTATTCGATTTATCAGATTGTGCTTGAATTTGGTTTCTTATCAAACTTAAACTCTCATCCAGATATTATTCCATTCCGTGAGAATAACATAAAACTATCTGAATTATCATTGTGATGTTGTAGTACTGTGTTTTGTGTAATTGTTAACTGTATCTTCGTGAGAACGATCCTTTATTTACTATTTTTGATACATTGTGTTTCTCTGGGTTGTTACAACATCCTTCAACGATCTCTTCAAGTGAGGTCCCTGCAACTGAACAAAAATATAAACCCTCCGCGGTCTTATCAATCAACTATCCCCTAATCTCTCAACCTCCACGATAGTCATCGATGAATATGCAATATGTCGGGCTTGTCTCCCACTCAGGGGTCACCTCTGATGGCTTTGATGGAAGCACACCATGAACTTGAAGGAAAAATGCTAAGTTCAATCATTCACTCACCTATAAACTCATCAACTAAAATTATCCATTCTAACAACGTCTCTCAAGTTCTACATGCTTAAATATCTCACACTCTTTATATTGCTCAAGTTGTCATTACGACAATGTGAAAACAAGGATGAGGAGCTCTTCTCTACTCTTATATTTATACATTCTAAGTGTTTATTTTGATATCCTTCGGTAACTCAGCCGTAACTATGTTTATCGGATTTTACTAAGATATTACTTAAGGTAAAAGCATTAATCACATGGGCTTCTTACCTTTTCACATGGTTTTATTCTTTCAAAGTCAACAACTTCTAGATGGATTATGGAATATTCTCAAAGAATCTCAAATTTCCACCCCCCTCTACACTAGGACTCACTAAAAAGAGACATGTGAAATCTCTTCTTGTTTTTAATGCCCACAAAGTCCACAATTTTAATCCCACCACTAATATAAAGTCTAAAAGGAGATAAGAGATACTTTCCACCTCCTTTCTATTTTTTAGACAAGATGACAAGATAGTAGTGCTCACTCTTTAAGAAATATATGAATTCTGTCAAAAAGTACAGCTAAGTTTATCCATAACTAACTTTTTCTAGTTATGACTAACTTGATACATCCTTAAAGCACTTGGGCAGCAAATAAACATTCTCAACACTTAGTTATAACTAAATACCTTACTAATAGACAAGCTTCTTATGTGTAACCTATGTCGTTATCGTACTCATCTACGCTTCTGGGCTCTTCTGCAAGATCTGTTCGCTACAGGGAGCTGGGGCGATCTCCTGAGGGTCAGAGACAGTCATTACCTCCACTCTGAACACATGAGAAGCCATCTCTTCTTCTTGTCTTTCAGAAGACGTCTTGACTTTTGGAGCTTCCTCGCATGTCTTCTCTGCATCCAATGTTGTTATCACCAGGTGAACAGCTAGGTCGAACTCCTCCTTATCTAGATCTTTCATACGGCCTCAAGCAAACTCAGCTCTTGTTCCTGAAGAACATTGGTCATATATGCATGGTTTATAACAAGAAAACCTTCATCATATACCTACTGACTAGAAGCTTTGACCGTTCATATCTGCGAGAGATAATCGGTGCACTAGTCACCTCGTCTTGCAAATGATCCGATGTGGACGTCAAGGTCTGAGAAAAAATATGTTGGAAGATCTACATATATAGATGAGTCAAACATACACTGTAATAGCACTCGTTCGTCTTGTGTAGAAACTACACTAGTCCCATTAGGATGTGCTATGTGGACTCCAATGTTATCAAAGACTCTATGTGCAACTGATATGAAATCAATGATCTTTCCAGTCCTCCACTCAATGAACTACTCTGAGGTACTACAATGGACTATCTCCTCTGTAGTAGGTACAGGGATACTTATGACAGGTGTAGGAGCAAACCAATACAGTCTCATCAAAGACAACATCTGTACTAATATAAAATTGTTTCATCGAAGGATTATAACATCTATACATTTTGTATTAGAAGCATATCCGAAGAAGATACATCTATCTACATCGTGATCTACTTTCTCATCAAGGATGTGGACATAACAAATACATCAAAAAACTTTAAAGAAAGAGTAATCAAACTTATTGTCTCCGAAGATCTCCATCGATGTCTGACTATACATTGATACTGTAACCGTCTAGTTCATCAAATACACCGCATATGAAATAGCTCATGTCTAGTAAGGTCTAGGCATGGTCTTTTCGTTGAACATAGCACTTGCAACTTCTGCTATGAATCTGTTCTTGCACTCTGCAGTCCCATTCTACTGCGAACTGTAATTGCATGTCTTCTGCTGTTGGATGCCATGCTCACGTGAATATGCATCAAACTCTCCAAAAAGAAACTTGTCTCCTCCATCAGATCTCAGACAGAGGATAGACTCTCCATACTGTTTCTCCACAACTTGCAGAAAGTCTAGAATATTGACAGTACTTCGGCTGAGGACTTGTTTCTCAACAAACAGATCCAAGTATAACGCGAATGATCATCAATGAAGGACACGAAGTACTAGAAATATGTTATACTTGGTTGAGAAGCAGTCCATACATCAGTATGAACAAGCCCCGAGAGCTTGTTTGCTCTCCTACGTGATCCTTTAAAGAGCTATCTAGCTTGCTTGCCGAACTAACATGCTACATAGGCTCTAGTGAGCTCATTGACGAATTTGGATAATCATGTAATCATGTTAGAACTCGGAAGGCTTTTCAACCTCTAGAAGTTCATGTGTCCAATTCACTTATATCGGATGTCAATATCGGACACTATTAGATCACTTTGTCTATACATGGCTGTTGTAACTTAGGTGTAGAAACATCTAGTTTGAACAGCCTATCACTCTTGCTACCTCGAGTTATGACAATGCTATTGGAATTTTCAATAAAACATTTGTCTTTATTGAAGAGCACCTACAGACCTTGCTCTACCAACTGTCTTACAGATAGTAGGTTTCTAGTCAATGTAAGTACATGCAGAACATTACTAATATCAAAAAATGTTGGAGAACATCTAGCAAAATGTTACCTTTGTGTTGGATATGGTGCTTGGTGTCATCGTCTTTCAACCATAAACTGAGGAGTCTCCGCAAACTCGAATGAGCTAAACCACTCTTGATGGGGTGTCATGTGCTTGATGACGTCGAAGTCGATCAGTCAGTTAATATGTGACTCAAAAGTCATAAAACTCCGAGGTGTTGTAATCAGCAACTGCTCCGAGTAGAATTGCTCAGTTGTTGCATAGCTCTGTTGGTTGTAGCTTTGCTAGTTATTGTCATACTGATGTTAATTGTTTTGTTGCTTGTAGCACTTATTCGTATTGACCTTGCTTCTTGCAGTAGTTTAGGAACCAGACGCACGTCTCTGATTATTGGAAGAACCAACTTGTCTATCCATCCTAATGAGACCAATATTTATTTTAGACCCTAGCCTAAAACCTTCATTTTGGTCAAAAAAGATCCATTTGAAAATCTATCACTGGAAAGTTTCAAATTGATTGAAACTTGACCTAGTACACAGTTCACACTTTTTGAACAAGAAAGTCTCTATGGGACTTATCGACATATTTCAGCGAGAAAAAATCATCTAGATCTCTGAATCACATCAAAGTTTATGATGATGAAAGAAATGGTTTCGTCTCATCCTAACGTATCAGCAGTTCTTGATAGTGCTCGACATCAAGCACAACTTCAGCTGCTCTTTCCTGTACTTATTCATGCACAAACTCCATCTTGCTCATCAGCAAAGGATACATGCTCTCTATTACTCTCATATTATGTAAAAGATTCATATTTCTAAGAAGACACTCCAAGAAGAAAGAGCTAGTAGAGAAAGAAATAAATATGAATGAGATGAGAGAGATTTCACCTCTCCATGTATATATAGTGAGGTGAGTACAAGAGTGTGGTGCTCACAATTTACAAGATGTACAAATTTTTGAATTTTTGAAGTTAATCACATGTCCGAGTAATTGAAATAACCTTGTTGCTTAAGAATACATCTTGCTTAGAAGGAAGATGGTCTTAAGAACTTTTTGTAAGAGAAGTCAACTTCTTCGGAAGACGAAAGAAGGACATCTTCCGAGAAGACGTCTTCTCGATCAGATCTTCGGAAGACGGAAGTCGAAAGACGGAAGACACGTGTCTTCCAGAAGACAGTGACAGCGACAGCGACTACATAGGTCTAACCGCGCATCATCCAGTAGGAGGAAAGGTGTACCTACCAGGTAGCCCAAGGTAGTAGGTAGGTCGAAGAACCCCTAACTGCGCGAGAAGATTCGGGAGAAGCGCATTAGCGCAGAGTCATCACCTACTTCTCGCATCAAAGGCATTAGCACAGAAGAGTGAGTTAGGAGGTACCGAATCGAATTAGGAGGAACCAAATTGAGTGAGGAGGGCCAACAGAGTGAGATCAAAGATAGCAAAGATCGAATTGCAGCTAGAGAGAAAGCGAGGACGAATTTCTGAGAGTAGGAAGCACCATCGAGCTGAAGGAGTCTCCTGTAGATTCTCGGAAGTAGACATTGAACGGCTATTGAAGAAAGATCTGAGGTGGAGCCATAATAGATTAAGAAGTAGCAGGACATTGACGGTAGAAGCAGCTCTGTGGAGTCGCATTAGAGCTGAGGTGGAGCCAGAAGCGCGCAGAAGACTGAAGGCACTACAGAAAGCAGACAAAAGACTGTTTGAGGTTCTTCTCATGTTCTCTTCCCTTCTCACCGCTTCTCGCCTCTTGTTTAGTATCCCTCGCGCTTTCCCGATTGTTTGCAGGAAACCCATCGATTGTTTTCTCCATCCCGTATTTTCCTTCTATGAAATTGGACACGGAAGCGCTGCCCAATTTTCGTCAGTCATCTTCTCGCTTCTTCTCGAACTATAATCGAGCTTCCCTGTCCGTCGTTCTCAAATTCGATCCCGCAGCTATCAATTTCTCTACCATACCGCATCTCTACTCCTGAATCCTTGGACAGAAGACGCTTCGGAAGATCTAAACATATTCAGAAGACACTTCTGGATGTCTGACGTCTTCGGAAGACGAATGTGTGTAATTCGTATCAAGAGTGGATTGGATTTGCTTTTGTGTTAAGAGAGGTTTGGTACGAATTCCGAGTGACTTGGTGAGTTGTTTGTTGTTTCGAGAAGCTGGAAGTTGGGAACCAAGCATGTGCCTCCCGATCTTCCAAGCTTCTCAAATCCACATCTTCCTAGAGAGACTAGAAGGTTGGAAAGGCTGGCAGAATGCGCGAGAAGACGTGAGGGTCCTTTACGGATCTCTTCTGTCCGACCCATAGCAGCGTATTCCTTCTTCTTCTTCCCGAACTTAGAAGAGAGTTGTGAGAAGTCTTGCTGGCAGAATCTGGAGAGAATGGTCGAGGGTCATGTCTTCTCATCATGCAGCAAGCTTCTTCTGAGTGTGTATGAGAGATGAGAAGTCGGAAGAATAGAGTGTGAATGTCTTGTGTCTGTTGTGAAGTTAGATTGCATGTCGAAAGCAGAAGACATGTGAGACCAGTGAAGAGAAGTATGGCTGTGGGAAGTCTTCCGAGAACGTCATTGAATCGAAAGCTGTCACGGGAGCCTTCCTGGAGGTCACTGTCACCGCAGGAGTCCGCGACCATCTTCTGAACTTGTCATACACTCTGCTTCTCGCATATCTTCTATCTTTTGTTAGGAAGTATGATGTAATGCAAGGTGGGTTGTCTTCTTAGGAATCCATGCGATGCCTTGCTTAGTTAGGATTGTTTAGATATAGCTCGGAAGACGAGGAGAGCTTAGGAAGCACTGTTAGAATCTCGGAAGACGGAATAACTGTCTTCTAGAAGACTAGAGTCGTCTTCTGAGAGTGGAAGCTAGACTGTGAGGACTTGGGAAGGACTAAGCCTTCGACTCACAGCGAGTGCATGTGGCTTAGTGCAACAGAGCTTCAAGTATGTTGATGCATCCTTGAGGGTTGGTGTTATCGGCAGCAGAGTTGACCGAGGCCAAACCCTTCATCAAGGAGTTGGGTCTCGACTTCTTCCTGTGGGATTGGAACCTCGTAGACCAAGGTCTTCTGGAGGAGGTTTGCGCAGCATTACCTCCCCGCAACCGTGTACTTGCGAAGGCAGGAGTTGCCCGGGGAAGATCATCTTCTTAGACAGCAGAATGATGGCGTAAGACTTTCCACAGACCAGAAGCAGAGAACAAGAGGTACGAATTAGAAAAGAAGATCATACCCATGATCTCGGGGTGTCTGGGAGCACATCTTGTCTCTTCCTGGAGGACAGACAGGGAAGAAACGGATGGAAGGTCGAAGCTTACCGGGAGCCACAGAAGCGTCTTCTGACAAAGCTGTTCCTTCACCTCTTTCCCAAGGGGAAAACGCAAAAGACGAGGTACCTTGGAGACCAAGACGTGGAATTCCTGGAAGCCATTTGGGAAGGACTGCTCATCAACTGGGGCGCGTTCTTCCACGCATATGTGCAGGCAGAGCTGGTGTACTTAGGCACCCCGGCATGAGGACATCTTACACCATTCCTCTGCTATCTGTACATGACCAAGGGGGACCTAACAGAAGATCAGTTGGTGAGATATGGGTCAACAAGGCAGCACGAGACGAAGGAAGAGACCTAGGGAGAAGACGATCGAGCAGCAGCAATGACTCTCCCTCCCACTCTGATGTCGCAGATGAGGCCAGGTACTCATCAGAAGACGCTTCTGGTGAGGGAAGACTACTCCAGTGGGTCGGAAGACGCGACACCACCAAGGAAGATGAGTCCTAGGAGTGTGCCTAGGAAGACCACCTCCTTCTCGATCATTCACTCTAGATCAGAGTCCGACTCTCAAGAGGAGCCACTGAGTACTCGAGCTGCACAGAAGATCGCTTCTGCAACTATAGGGAGTCTTCCGAAGACTCTAGAAGATGAAGGTTGGATGGATACTCCTACTGTGATGCAAGGAAGCGCAGTAAAGAGGAGCGCTTCTGTCATGGAGAGGGATCTTCCACCCCGGAAGATGAGAAGAGTAGTGTCTTCTCGTGCGTAGAAGCAGAAGACCACAACAGCAGAAGAGGCATCCTTACCTCTAGAAGACAAGGAAGACACCTTCTTCCGGATCGTAGGGATGAGTCTGTCTTCCATGGGAAGAAGACTGGAGGAGTTCAGTGCCTTCTTCCACTCGGAGATCCAGTCAGCTATGGAGTTGGTGGAGAAGAGAGCGATGGCTCAGGAGAAGCCACTACAAGACAACCTCTAGATGAAGGTAGTGGACAGTTTAGAGCAAGGAATGACATCCTCGTGTAGTCTCTTTACTAAGCTGGTGTGCCAAAGAGTAAGAGCAAGACGTAGAGGGAGTGAGCTTCTCAACACCAATGTGTCTTCTTCTCGGAGAATGGATTTTGGATTTGAGTGCAGAAGCTTTGTCTATGTCTTCTAGACAGTGGGTTTCCTCGAATTCACACCCAATTGTGCATGAGAAGCCTTCTCTTTGAGTGGCGGTGATTGTTAGAAGCTGTGCAGAGTCGAAGCTTGTCTCATCCAGTGTAGCACTTAGGATCCACGTACGGACGGTCTTATGGATAAGCGATCCAGAAGACGGAGTAGTCGAAGCTGCGACAGAAGAAGAAAGAAGCCTTCTTTTCACAACAGAAGACGACATCCTCAAGTAGAAGACTGTGTAACTGTAAGCGAATTTGTTGTCTTCCTCCCCAAATTACTACAAGCAGGGATGGCTTGTTAGTCAGGATCCGGACTAGAAGCCTGTCGGAGTCTTAATTTCTCATTTTCATCTTATTTTTCTCTCGTTTGGATTTTCTCTTCTTCCTCATCTTCTCTCATCTTCTCATCTTCTTATCTTCTTCTAGTGAGCTTTCGAGACTTCTATTGAGCTTCCGTGAAAGTGAATGTCGTTGTAGTGTTGCAGGAAGACCGTTTCCGTAGGCAAAAGCTTGGGAAGGCTACAGGAGACATACACCCTATGATTGATCTAACCCGTTGGGACTTGGAAGAGCAATGTGCGACAAACATTGCTAGTTCTACTTCTATGAAGCAGGAGCAGTCTCCTGGAGGTGTGAGAAGCCGAGTTGAACCCTCAGAAGCCGAGAATTGCTTCGGGAAGACTGTGCTGAGAAGACCGGAAGAAGTGACCTTGGAAGCAAAACACGTCTTCTCGAGCTTCCCTGTAGATAAGTGTGTGATATTTTAGGTGGTAGTTGTTTGTTTAGGTCCAGAGCACCTCTTGAAAGGTCTAGAAGCCGTGTGGTTTTGTGAGAAGACGGGATTTCTAGGTAAAACCCGTGTGTTTGTGTGTTTGAACAGATCTTAGAACTTAGAGCAGCGATACTTGTGCAAATCCTCTGTGAGAACGATATCTTGTATACTAAATGGGCGAAAGGAGAAATCCTGCGTCACTACAAAGAGAAATCTTAATGGTGGTTCAGTCCTCTAAGTAACTATATGTAACAATCTTAACTACTCTGACTAGTATTAGTCGTTGATCTATTGAACTTAAGACTATATCAACAAAATACACGTTTATAATGAAGTACGTCAGAACAACACCGTAATCACTTATTTAGTATAACATTGTATGATCGATACGTATGTACGAAAATAGACATTCTAACAAACTTGTACATGATAAACTCATATACAACACGAAATCATTCATAATTCTATTGACAGAGAGAAGTGTTCTACATGTTCACTGATATAATATATTGTGTATATACTCAGAAACATCTCAAAATGAAAGTAAAGGATGAAGTTGGGACACCATAGTATGGAAGATAACTTTACGGATGTTGAGATCCAAGAGGTAGCGTATTCTTGTTGTGAGGTGTTTTTGACTACAAGAATTTTGCTCACGATACGAAAACCTCTATTGGGAGATTTACCTAGGATACATTGATTTCTGGTACAAAGAACTATTGTTTACAGTAGAGCAACATTTTGAAAGTCTTATCTAGATGTAGATATCTTTGAGAGACTATATATATATATAGCTATTTTGGATTCCATTACACCCGTGTTACTTTGTATAGTTTATATCTTCATCGTCTAAAATTGCCTATCTCGCACATGAAGACGTTGGACGTTAATTCAAGTTCTTGGAGTTAAATATCTTTCCTTGGAAGTAGAAGTATTGTAGCATTGACATGTTAATCGAATCTGGATAGTTCGTCAGTTTCACCTTCTCCCTCTCGAGTCCTGATCATCATAAAGTGAGAGGACGTCTCTCTATATGAACGTCAGCTACATGGACTACACATGTTTGAGACTGGAGGTTTCTCTCCAATCATATTTCAAGTGTCTCAGCTCATGATACTGGAGCGCCACTTGTTCTCAAAGGATAGTAGGATCACGAGTGATTGGTTATCTAAGTTAAGCACTCCATACAAGATGGAGATATAATTTTCCTAGGAGAGACGGTTGACTATGATAGACTGGAGGACACTAGTACGAGTACGCCTAGGAGTTAGCTAGGAAGTAGCTCAACTGGACACTTATCTGCCTTCTTTATGCATCTCTACAGTTACCAGAAGATCGCTTTAGAAGAGACCGCCCAGCTTCTACCTGCGAAGGGATGGAGCCATAAGCATGAACTCCTCATTTCTCCTTCAAGTTCCGATCAGATTACCTCTTCTGAAGTGGAGCAATGTGGGTCTTAGTTCGGGTGTTCTGACTTGGTATTTGAATACCGGTCCGCTTCCTCGCATTATCCCGCAAGCCAATCCATAATACTCCTCGCAATACTTCGTGGCGTTGTTCATCTGCTCTTTCCTTGTGGTCTGCAAGATCTTCTGATTCAGACTTGGTCCATGGAATTCTGAAGTCTTATTTTTGACCAGTTTGCCACGTATTCAACTGGGACAAGGAAGAGGCCAATCGAAGTCGTGATGGAGTTCATAGTAATCACTTTAAGGGGCAAAAAGCTCGCTGGAACGCCGCCCGTAACTCCACTCTGCTCCAAAATTCTTCCTTCATGTCAAATTTCACGGCACCACCTTGATGAACGTCCAACCTCTAGAAAGGAAGAAATGCCAAGTACGAACACTAGTACTCATCGAGAGCTATCTTCTTGATTCCTCCAAGCAACGTGCATCATCCTTACAGATGTTGAAGGAACCGACTACGATATTTCCATTAGCACGACCTGATTAATGTGTCTACTTAGAACTCCGCAATGAGAGATTCTGTAACAGTGCTCATGTGACTGGATGTTCGGGTGTAGAACATAGTTCCTCTTGGACATGACGCGGAAATGATTGTACTGAATTTAGTGGAGTTCTTGTGAAATGGTTTAGGACAATTTGTGGTTTGTGATTCTGAATGATGATACGAGCATCCATGCACCAGTGACTGTAAACCTCACTAGATAAACTTTGCGTGAACAAATGAAAACAAAATTTGCGTGAACGTGATATCACGCTGACATTTCCTGGAATTCAGGCAAGCTACTATACGTTCAAATTCTGAACTACTTTTGTGATAGAAGTACTCTCCTCAACCACAAACGTTGGCAGACTGAAGGTTGTAGTATCTGTGAAGGGACTGGTGTGAGTTCATTGAAATCTCACAGTTACTGTACTAGTTAGGCGACGACTCCACCTTGGAAGCGCAAGTTCTCTGCCAAACCCGGACCGATTCACTCAGTAGTCGGCTCTTGTCTTGATTCCGGTAACTTCGCATTTCGAGCATATTTAAACATGCCCGAAATGTCTAAAATACATACTAGTGAAAGCATATCTACTCAGTAGTGGCTGTTGAGGTCAGGTCGGTAAGAATGAAATGACTCTCCACACTCATCCTTGTGCATGTAATTCCAAGAACCTACTTTTCTCGACAGAGTGACTAGAGCCACTACAGGAGCTCATCATCAACAGGTTGCTCTTAGAAGGATTAGTTTCGTGGCCTTCATTCCGAACCTTCATAAAAAAGGCACCAATTTTGGAGTTTGTGGTTTGACGAGGCTCTCCAAATGCTAGGAGGTAGGACTGTCGAGTTGGGCTTGAACGAAACAGAAGAGAGGGGCTAATATTCAAGAAAAGGTGTTAATTAGTGAAATCCAAACACAAAGTATCTTTCAAATCCCCACGAGAGTTTACCTTGTATGCGAGGGGACCTGTCAACAACAGTTACTTTGCTCTCCATGCTCCGTATCAGCATTTAGATGACTGAAAAGCAACGCATCAGTTAGCAAGGTAACCTCTCCACCGATTTCGCATGTCTTCAAGCCGGACCAAGTAAACTTCAACGAGCTGCAGCCTTGGTCTTGCTTCCAACTTTTACGTCTACTTGCACTTCTGTACCCAGGCACCGGTGAGGAGAAAGTGACACCCCTTGTCGGCAAAGCGTTGTTCTTTCCTCGCTGTGACTTTCGCAACCGCCAATATATTCTGCGAAATATTACCTCTGCTGTAGACGGAGTTCTTTAATTGTGCATGCTCATGCTTTAAAAGCTGCTGCTGCATTTTGTGAATTCGACTGTCCTGTATATGGCCACTTTAAGTCCTTCCATGATTCTAAATAATCAGACAACCTAACACCATTTAGACGAAAGCGAAAGTATGGAAATTCGGCTTCCTCCATAAAACCTATCTAGTATTAGGTAGTAAATCTAGTAGCTCGGAGGAGAACACAGGTATACATTGACCAACTTCCAGAGCCCTTCGAGGAACCTAGAGTAGTTGAACATACCCAAGTAGCTCCCAGAAGAAGTCTCACAAGGATTCCTTTCAACATATTCTTACTATTCGTGATGAAATTAGTCTCACAATGATTCCTTTGAACTTATTCTTACTATACGTGATGAAATATAATGATCTTCCGTGTACATTATGCAGATCCTTAGGTATACACTACTCTCTGAAGGCTGCTGTCACAGCGTTGTAAACTGCTATATGACGGTTCTGAAAGAAGAGCAATCCGCCATCCGTTCCTA
The DNA here is from genome assembly GCA_036924285.1 of Asterella californica. NCBI lineage: Eukaryota > Viridiplantae > Streptophyta > Marchantiopsida > Marchantiales > Aytoniaceae > Asterella > Asterella californica. Next base: position 18,656,233 of record JAYKYS010000006.1, on the reverse strand, counting down.
TGACTCGATGTGCGCTGCGCCTCAAAGTTCTTCCCATAGGACCGAACTTGCTCTAGAAGCTTCATGCTGGTAAGAAAAATGCTTCTTGCTGGTAAGAAAAATGTAACAGAATTCTTCCCCTCAATGCCAAACGGAGCCGTAAAATATTTACCGAACCGTTCGCGAGCATATGTCGACACCCACTTCCGAGGCAAAAGTACTGACGAATCGAAAGAAGTTATTGGTTTTCCGTGATACTAGTCTTCTATTGTCCTTCCTTTGCTCGCATGTTTTTGAGCTTGTTTTCTTGAGGCCACACTCCAACTTAGTGACACGAAACTACGGAACTAGTAGTACTTCCAGCTGAGGACGTTTCAGGATATCAATGCTTATAGTCCCGGAGTTCTTCTTCCCATCCAGCAAGGTAAGTCCGCCCACGCCCGATTGCCTTGACGCTGCCTGTCCTACTCCATCAAACCGGACGCGATGGTAAGGCCACCTCTACGTACAGAGGAATCCCGAACGCATGCGGATGCCCATGAGATGCCATGAGACTAAACAAAACAGAAACAAGCTTCAAAACTTGCTTGACGAGAAAAGCTCTACACATTTGTCTAGCACAAATATATGACTATGGCGTCCTCACACGAAAGATTCGAGGAACATTATTCGGGGAATCCTCACGATTGCACTAAATTTTGTGTAATGTACTTTGACATATGAAGGCTTTCCCGGAGTTAAGAAGTATCAGGAGTGTTCGATGAGTTGTTTCTAATATGAACTGAATTGAGTTGAATAGCAGTATATGATAACAAAACACGTGTGAACTTCTTCTCTGGGAAGTGAGTCATCAACGAGGGAAGGAGACCAGGAACCTGATCGAAGTTACGGTATAAATTTGTGTTTTAATAGGTTCCCACATGTGACATTCATATCTCCATAGCAGTTCAAGGGATTTTTTCTCTTAAGCCTGAAAAAGAGGTTGGAGTGAGGTTTATATAATGAGATTTTCCTTTCTCCTCAACTTCAGGTCCGAAGAAGAATGGGCTTGAACATCACGGTTATTCTATTATTGCAGACAATTTGACAGGAAAGAAAGTATTTCGTCCTTGAAATAAAAAGGAGTGATGGAGCATAAACCTATCGAAAAGCGAAGTAAAGTTGTCATGAAGCATCCAGTTCAAATTTTTGGCACATAATTTCGTCAGGTTTTGTATACTTACACGGTACCTTTCCTTGGCTAAGCACTAAACGAAATGGGTGCATCTTGTTACTGACAAATACATAGGAAACTAGAAAATAGAAATAACTATGATCTTCAAGCCCATCCTTCTTCCTTTTTTCTTTGAGCCCGGAAGTAAGGTGAAGAGTGGTGGGCGAATTTCAGTTTGTCCTTGAAACAGGAAGCAAAGTAACGGACAGGTGGCCGTCCACATGCTTGTACCTAAATCTGTGTGCAGACTGTGCAGTGACTCCAGCTTTGTCGTTATTGCTCGATGGAGGGCACTTCAAATTTTCCACTCCACCCATTGCCGCGCCCGATCGAGAGTTTCCCTCCCCACCCCCACGCGAGTGTGGGGAAGGAAAAAAAGTACGGGCGGCACAGTGATTGGCATAGTGGGTATTCGGTCAAGGAATAATGGGGAAAAGGAAAATTAGCATATGCGATTCCTCTCGCTGCAGCGCTCTTCCTGGCTATGGACGTCGGACCTGGGTCCCGGGTGAAGTACAGGCCAGGGAGGAGCCGGAGGAGGAAGTTGGGGCAGACTTCCGGCAGAGGAAGGAGTGTCGTAGGAGGTATAGCATAGGAGGGAGGGAGTGAGAGGAGCAGATGACTCACGAAGCGAAGTTGGGAACAGGCGGGGAATCGAGAAAGAACTGAAGGAAGGAGGGAGGAGGAGCGCAGGTTGTCTTGTCTATCCAGCCACTCCCTGCTGCTAGTACACGGCTGTGGGTCTCTAATTTACAAGGGGAAGGAGAGGAGACCGGAAAGCCCGCCATCGCCAAGAAAATGTCGAGGGAATACGGAGGATTGGCAGTCAACAGGAGGCGCAGATGGAAGGGTTGTGACGAGAGAGCCGTCGAGGTCTGATATCCGGTAAAGATACGTGCAGGTGGTGTGAACGGAGAGGGGGAAAATTTGGAAGTGCAGTCGGGTTCTCCGATCGGGGATTCTTGTTGGGAAGAAGTCCTGGAAGCTTGGGAACGACGAGTTGCGGATAATACAGATGACCCAGATAGGGGTATGGGGAATGGGAGCAGGGAAATAATCGTGTATGGAATACGAACGTCCTAGGTGGCGAGAAAGGAGGCGGGGGACTTGTCAGAGTGTTTCAGAGCAAGGCTTCGAGACACTGGAGCGTGGAAGAGAGCTGGCTCATGGTGGCGGGCGAGGGGTTAGATTCCTCCGGAGTAAATTATGACTTTTTTTGTAGGTCTCGGTTGTAGAACTAAGAACAGCTGCTTCGTTGGGCGGCAAGCTAGATGTGCACTGCTCTATAGTGAGGCTCGAGTCCATTTGAGAAGTTGTTACATAGTCGCGTAATATCATCTGGAGCCGCGGGGGGCCGTGTGGTAAGAGCTCTCAGAACATAATCTTGCACACTTCTTGTGCTCTACTTCTTTCCGCATAAAGACCCAACTTCTGAAGGGGGGACCTAACTCCTGAAGGGGGACCAGAGTTACGGGGAACGGAGAAGTTATACGTTTCCTGACAATTGTACAGTCCTTTCTTTTATACTTTTAAATGTGTCCTCTGTTTTTCTACAGACTGAGGACTAACCTTCTGGTCTGGGTTCAATCAGACTTGCGACTGAGCAACGAGATCCTTACTGTCTTTTAAATTTTGGCGGCGTGAAAATGGCGAAATCGAAGAACGCTAAGAAAGTTCTGGATTCCTATACTGTGAAGGGTACCCACAAGATCGTTAAAGGTAAGGAACGCTGGGAGTTAGCATTCAGACTCAAGTAAGTTCCCCCTTGAGATCAAGAGGACTAAATCTGCACAAAGAGTGACGGTGATGGATAACATTCTATCACCTCTGAAAGAGAGGAGGGTGGTTCTACTTGGTATTCGCTAGAAACATTAACCATAACATCAACTGCCTGGAAGCCTACATAGTTGTCCCTGAGAAGCCTGTAAATAGAACTGAAGCTCCCACCCTCAGAATTATATGCAGGGTAGGTCAACATTTCCTGCCCACACAACTAAAGAACTGTTCCAGACAAGAAGTTTTATTCAAAAGCATTTACCTGAGATTTGTTAAGGAGTCGGTCAAGTCGGCTATGCGAGAATAATCAGGTTGGCTTGGAGTTATTTAATCTGGTCTTCTAGTTACTTATTCCTGTGAAGAAGATCGTTATGAGTGACGAGATTTGGTTGTTGTTCAATGCAGCGGGTGACTGTGTCTTGATGCGTGCCCAAGATTCGGACAAGCCACCTTATGTTGCGAAAATAGAGAAAATAGAATCGGATAGTCGAAGCAATGTGAAAGTGAGAGTGCGTTGGTACTATCGGCCGGAGGAGTCCATGGGTGGCCGTCGACAGTTTCATGGTGCAAAAGAGTTGTTTCTTTCAGATCACTATGACATTCAGAGCGCTGACACTATCGAAGGGAAATGTACCGTGCACACGTTTAAAAATTACACGAAGCTGGATAGTGTGGGCACCGATGATTATTTCTGCCGGTTTGAGTATAAGGCTTCAACCGGGGGTTTTACACCCGACAGGGTGGCTGTGTGAGTCCACAAGACCCTGCTTTCTTTTCACACTTGTCCTTTTTGTTGCTCTTTTTTGGTCGTTCGAAACTAATTGGTACATATGTTGAGGATTCTGTTTCTAGGGTTTAATTCTCTAGGGTCTAGGGTTTAATTCTCTCCACTTTGAAACGTATGTTACCTGCAGATATTGCAAGTGTGAGATGCCGTACAATCCGGACGACCTGATGGTTCAGTGCGAGGCATGTAAAGACTGGTGAGCTCTTTATGATTCCCACTTATAAATGTGCATTTAGATGTACTTTCCCGGGGTGTAGAAACTAGACTTCTAGGCCCATAAGCGTGAAGGATAAGCCATTGTTGGGGTAACAATGGTGGTTATCAGGCAGACTAAGTTAATCCTTTGGTAACAATCCCTAAGCAGTGTGTTGAATGTTATGAGTGGTCTGTAACAAGAACAGTTCACTGGAGAACGAGTCTGTAGCTTGCTAATGTCAAGCTGGACTTTGTATGAATGCATCAATGTTTGGTGCTGTACTACTTTCGGGTTTTCAACCTACGTTTGCTTGTGAAAAGTAATTTCTTCTTGACCTTGGGAATTGTGGCAATGTCAGAAAGTTCTGTTCTAGTAACTAGTTCAATCAGGGTAAAGAAGGAAAAACCAGTTCGATTGTTGGCGAGAGGGAAAAGGGTGCTTTTGACTTTGGTTTCGGACCTGAGAGAGTGCATTCCTGATAAGGTTGCGTTTCTTCCACTCCGTTTACCAGACGGTTGTCAGCTTATATTCGCCCTAAGAGACTTCCCTGTAGAAAGGTGCCTTCTCCTCCACTATATGCCCGACCTCGGACCTGGCCTCCGGGTAGAGATGACGTCTCTGAGGAACCGGAGGAAGTAATAATGTGAATCAGCCTCTTCACTCGGTCTGCATATGCTTTCTATAAACCAAAAGCGTTCACAATTTTAAGTGGTCACAGAGACTTGCAAGAAGAGTTTTAAGGCCCTGCCTCTTGCTGTTTTAGCTGAGAGGCATCTTGCTATATTAGTGTCAAAGCTTACTAACCACAACGCAGATGATCAGTGTATTAAACTTCTGTGGGTTCCCAGATTAATCCGATATATGTCCGTGATAATTACCAACGTATACACAATCTGTTCTTCAGTGAATCTTGAGCTGACGGCTGATCGACCATAATGGTCTGGACCATTCCTTGTTGCTTTCTCTGACTGATAGCTAAGTTGTGCTTTCTGTTTTCTTGAGTATTATTGATGTTGTACCCTTCATTCTTCACTTGTCGCTATAAATCTTATCAGGTTGCTTATCCATGATGTTAAGGATGGAAGAGGGTGATGGATAGAGATGCCCGTCATTGCGGATGTATTTTTCTCAAACTTGATCTTCCCCAAGATGGTATTCGAGCCGCACAAATAGCTGTGCTTAGTAGTAGGCATACCAAAACAACAAAATAGGTCTGAAGAGCCAGCCTTCCATAAGGTGTAGAACGCTAATCAAGATTTATATTAAAAGGCAGACAAGTGATTACCTGAAGTATAGCCGAAGAACGAGTTGCAAGGAAAATGAAAAAACCTAGGCGGAATCTGTTCACATCTTTCGGTCTATGTGGATAACAGTGCAATGCCAGATCTACCCATTTACACTTAAAGGTAGCCTGTAAGTGTAGAACCCAGAGAAGTTCTGCTTAAACTAGGAAGACTTTTCTATGGGGAGGGTCCGGTACCGTTCTAACAGTACAACTGTCATGCAAGCTGTCAGAATACGAGGGAGAGCAAGTGGGAACGGAAAATCAAGAAAGCCGTAGACTGAAGCCTAGTGACTGGGAATTGGTAAGAAAGCAAGGCAAGAGTAGTACATATTTTCGTCAATATAACCCTAGGTTCCGAGCAAGGAGAAAATGTACACTAGGGTGTAACCAAGCATGACATAAACCGGACAGAATAATAAGAACTCCTATCATGCCAGGTATTGAATACGAAATATCTTAGCGCAGATACAAATCAGGCTCTGAACGGGGAGTAAAAGGAGAAAGTCGGCTGAAAAGCAAGCAGAAGCATAGGGTGAGAAGATGAAATTATAGGCAGCATGTTGATAAGCCACTAGCGTAACGTGGTTACTAACATGCAAGAAACCAGAAAATGTTGAGGGTCTATACAGTGAAGACATTGAGAAAGGTGTATATTAACGATCTACCCAGGAAAGAAAGTGACAGACTAAGCAGAACATCATGGGAAAAAGATTCGATAAGAGTTAGAGCGTCAAGCGAGATTCAGGTTTAGAACCATAATGAAGCCAACAGACAGAAGGTCAATTGGGATTCTCTAAAGCCGACCAAGATTTCCAGGTCTGTGTCTATTCTCCGGGCTTATCTTTGTTAGCACTTTCTGTGTACTTCATTGGGTTATCGTACTGGGGGTTTTACCTGTCTTTGAGCGTGGTTCATGCTCCTTAGCTCTGAGCTCCCATTCTCCGGGACGAACCGTATATCTCGATCACAACGCACTCCCGAAACGGACAACCTAGATGCAGGTATTCCAAGACCTCTTTAACGTAATACATCATGATTTGGCCATCAAAGGAGGAGGACGCAGAGTTACTTGTTTCATAAATATGGACGTTCGTGGGGCGCGCCTCCCGTTGAAGAAAGACAGAGGTTCACCCAGAGATGTTCGAACTGAATGGTAGCCGTTGTCCAGTTAGAACCTGCTGAGCTGCAAATGTGTCTAACATTGGTTGTCACCCATTCCATCATCGATATTCACCCATGCACATCAAGGTTGATGTGCATGCTAGGGAAGTGTGGGTAGCAGCGTGCTCGATGTGTATGTGGTTATTAAGTATTGCACATCTACTCATCACCTACGGCTTTGTCAGTGAATTTGAGCTAAAGGTTGATCGACTGGCTTTTGGTTTACGGACTATGGACTATGGACTATGGCCTGTTGCTTGGTTCGCCGGGTTCTTGCGGGCTATGTAAGTCCGGGAGCGTGGTTCTTGATTCTGCCTGCCATTCTTGTGTACGAAGATATATGGACTGTTGTTGGTCTGTGATCCCCTTGTTTACTGTCATAATCAGTCATTGAGTTGGAGAAGTCCTCAACTTCGCGTGAGCACATTTCCTACTCATCTATTGACTAACCCTCCCTGTTGTGTGCTGATGAAGTCAGGGAGCGGGTTGAGGTGCATGCGGCAGGAGAGTGTTCTGTTGCATGCTCATTACCTATAGCTGTGTCTGTGACTTTTGTTGGGAGAATTGCTTCTAACCTCTACCTTCTTCATGGTTGACACTCTGGTGTTGCGTTTGCTGGCTCGATTATTCCCCAATGCCGCCTGTATGTTTCTCCAGACGATGAATCTTGTGTTTATGTTCGTCATTTCTACCTGCCCTTCATGTTCTCTGGTTTGCGATTTTCGCTCTGTATTATAGTTATAGTTGTTTTCTCGCTCGAATCGGTAGGCATCGTAATTTGTACTTGTATCTTGTCTTACAGCCACCGGGATTACCATCTTGGAAATGTGCTTACCCTACACGTTTCCTCTTGGCCCGACCTGGGTTATATACATTCGCTGACTTCCAAACCCAGTTAGCATACATGCTACCACTCTTTGTTACTCACTTTATACTTTCATGGGTTCAGAACTATTTGGGGGTTATTTAAGTGTGCGGGCGAAGTCACTGTTTTCTCAGGAAGCTGCTTTACCCGTGTACCAATATATAATCAGTCATCATTAAAGCGTTACTTCACACGTTTTTCTTTAAAATTCAGTCCGTAATGATTGTCTTACTGTATCATCGGTCCTGGTGCTTTTCTCTCGGGGTTCCGTCCTCTGGGTTGCTTTGTGGGTAACCTTAAGCGTCTGAGCATTGCTCGTGCATGTAAGGTCCAGGTATAATGCGCTACTGATAGCATAAAGGCCACCTTTCCCTTTTGGGACTTTCTATAACTCCCGGAACTGAACAGACCGACAAGGGCCTGATGACTCGGATAAGTCGTCAACTTCGCTTGCCCAAATCTCCTACTCATCTACAGCCTAACCCTCTCTGTTGGGGGCTGATGAAGTCAGAGAGCAGGTTGAGGTGCATGCAACGGGAGTGTGTTCTGCTGCATGATCCGAGTGCATATTGTGGTAATTAGGCGACAATAAAGGTTCTTGGGTGTACACCTACACAGTAACTAAATGCGTCAGTGACACACTTGCATAAATTCTTCCTCTACTATTTCTGACTGTCTTATCGCTGTCCTCCCTCGCTAAATCATTGCTCTTCAACTCACTTAAACTAGCTCTCTTCTGTAGGGTCTTTTTGGCTGTCTCATTCTATGTTCGCCTCGAAGCTCTTCGCTGATTTCACTATCGTAGTGTACAACTCCAGTTGTTTCACTTGTGCATTAGTATCTACATTATAATCGATCAGCTTGCATCAATACATACTGCATTTGTCAAGGGGTTTGCAAGCTTCGCATACTGCATTCGTTCTCTTGTCATTGTCTACTTGAATTCGACGATTCGACGACATACCGAGGGGAACCTATTCCCCTCCGGAAATGTGCTTCGCACTACACATTTCCATTGGCACACCCTCCGGTTATATAAATTCGCTAACTCCGCCCGGCATTCGGCTACTAATTGATTCTCACTGTGTACTTGGCTGGACTAATTGCGTGATACCCCTATACTGGAGAGTGGTCCTTGAGCATATCTGCCATTCTCGACGAATGAAGATAACTCCTCTTCCGTGCTCCTCAACTCACTTTAATTAACTTCTGCACAGAAACTCCTGGACCGATAAGGCCCTGATGAGTAGGTTAAGTTTTCATCTGATTGACCACTTTTCCAACTCATCTACAGCCTAACCCTCTCTGTTGGGTGCTGATGAAGTCAGAGAGCAGGTTGAGGTGCATGCGACGGGAGAGTGTTCTGCTGCATGCTCCGAGTGCTTATTGTGGTAATTAGGTTCTTGAGTGTACACCTACTCAGTACCTAAGTGCATCAGTGATGGACGGGCAAATAGAGGCTCCTCTTTTACTACCTCTGTCTGCCTTCTCCTCTATTCACTCACTAAATCCGTTATCGGTATCTTCGTTCTGCTTGGATAACCTTCGTTTCTTGCAATGAATTCTATGGTTCAGCGCTATCTACGTTTTGATTTCATAACCTTCGCTTCTTTCAACATTGCAGTAGACAAATCTAGTTTGACTTCAATTAGGCAAGGGGTTTGCATTTAGCCTTTGAAGTATACTGCGTTCGTTCTCTTGTCATTGAATTCGACGATTCGACGACATACCGAGGGGAACCTATTCCCCTCTGGAAATGTGCTTCGCACTACACGTTTCCATCGGCACACCCTCCGGTTATATAACAATTCGCGAACTCCGCTCGGCATTCGGCCACTAATTGATTCTCACAGTGTACTTGGCTGGACTAATTGCGTGATACCCCTATACTAGAGAGTGGTCCTTGAGCATATCTGCCATTCTCGACGTATGAAGATAACTCTCTTCTGCACTATGTGCGTGTTACCTCTATACTAGAGAGTGGTCCTTGAGCATAAATGCCATTCTCGACGTATGAATATAGCTCTCTTCTGCACCAACTCTCTTCTACCCCTATTTGCAACTTACTATGTACTTAGTCTGCGTCTTGTTACACACTCCCACACTTCGGTTACAAATAATTCGCTAACTCCGCTTGAAAGAGCAGGTTGAGGTGCATGCGACGGGAGTGTGTTCTGCCGCATGCTCCGAGTGCTTATTGTGGTAATTAGGTTCTTGGGTGTACACCTACTCAGTACCTAAGTGCATCAGTGATGGACGGGCAAATTCAGGCTCCTCTTTTTACTACCTCTGTCTGCCTTCTCCTCTATTCACTCACTAAATCCGTGCTCCTCAACTCCTGCATTAGATTCTACGGTTATCGGTATCCACGTTCTGCTTGGATAGCCTTCGTTTCTTGCAATGGATTCTATGATTCAGCGCTATCTACGTTTTGATTTGAAAACCTTCGCTTCTTTCAAGTTGCAGTAGACAAATCTAGTTTGTCTACTGCAATATACTAGAGAGTGGTCCCTGATAAAATCTGCCATTCTCGACGTATGAATATAAAGGTACTTAGTCTGGTTATTTGCAACTACCTATGTGCTAGAGCGTGGTCCTTGATAAAGTCTGCCATTCTCGATGTACGAATATGTACTTCTCTGGGTTGTCTTCTCCTCCATCCGCGATAACTATTCTGAAAATCAGGAGTTCAGGCTTGAATCGCAAAAGCGCCGAACCCTTATGAAGTCAAGGCGTTATGGTGCAAGACAGGAGTATTGGTGACCAATCCTTCCCTGATACCCAGTTTGATGATGGAAGACTATAAAGGGCTGGGTTAGAAACCATCTCGTCTGAATCTTGAGGAACAGTTATTTGTTCCTCGAGTTTGAGAACTTTGTTGTCAGAAACATAAAATAATCTGCGGATGGGTTGAAGAGCTGCAACATCCACGAAATGGTGGGTTCATACTCCTCAAAATTGCGCAAGGAGTTTCTGAGCTTGTAAACTAAGGCTGGGGGATGTGATAACATAGTGAATGAGCTCTTAAAGCTTCGTAGGGACCCTATGATAATACCTTTGACGACTTTCAATTTTCCTCTCGGCCACGGAACTCATACTACGAAAGTGGAGGGTGGATACCACCGTCAACCTCTTCAAAAAAGGGGAACGGGAAGACCCAGGCAACGGCAAAGGGATCACTTGCTAAGTGTTGTTGGTAAGCTGTTCAGTCGAATCCTGAATAATGTCATTACTACCTTTTCAGAAGTAGAAAGGCGTGATTAAACAAGGGCTGGAGGGTTCAGAAGAGGGTGTTTTAAGCTCCTTTACACACTTACCCAGATTGTCTAAGGACGTAAGAAAGGAGGACAGCCCATGTGAAGAAGGCTTACGATACCGTATGGCGAGACGGGTTGTCATACCGTCTGTGGAAATCTGGCATAAAATGGAAGATATGGCGGGTAGTCGAGAAGCTATACCATCACAACCAGTGGTGCGGTGCTGATCAAATGGTCAAACGTCGGATCTCTTCGAGATTGATCAAGGGTTGTTTCAAGGCTGTCCTCTCCCTCTGACCCTTGTCAATACTTGCCTCAGCGATTTGTGAGCAGCTCGACAGGGAATAGTCGCTGGGTGTACGGGACCTTCATCAACCGGAGCCAATGTGATACCAGCATTGATGTTCGCAGACGACTTTGCTGGTCTTGAAGAACCTATGAAGAAGCTCCAGAAGATTATTAACCTGTGCAAATTATGGTGTGATATGTAGGGGTTGGAGGGGAATGTTTCTAAATGTGGGGTAATGGTTTTTGCTTGGCCAAGGGAGAAAGTAGACCATCACTGGAACTGGAAGTGGGTCGGAGACCCCATTTCTAGTATGTTCGATTTCACTCTAGGAAAGTATAAAGCTAGTATTCTCTGAACGAACCTGTTCAGTGGCATAAGAACGCTGATACCATCGGAGCTGTTTACAAGTTCCGGTGGCCTGGAGTCGAAACTCAGAGCGATTGCCTTGTCCAGTTCGTTTTGGGATCAGCCTGACAAAGTGACATCTTTTGATGATCTAGTTAGATCTTCCTAGCTCAAGCTTGGAAAGTGAGGACGAAAGTCCTTAACGGTAAGTCTTGTTATTACTACTTGAGTAAGCCTCCTCAGGTAGTTCTCTTGTGCTTTCCCTTATTCTCAACCATCCTTGCCTCTAGTACCGTCCAGCCAGGGCGCGGGGTCTATGGTCAAAAGGCTACTTCTTCATAGATCTTCGACAAATTGGAACCGTGCTTATTAACGCATATTTAGAACTGGAATCAACATGACTCCAGTACCATCTTCAATCATGATTGTAATCATGGTTGGTTTATCTATGCGATCAAGGTTGCTCGTAACATACGTAATCATGATTCCAGTAGGAACAATGTTGAAGTACCTCGGTAGGTAGTCTCTGACATTCTCCTTCTCAGTTTTACCGACGGCATGATTATCACAAATACTTTTACACCTTAAATCCTAACGCTAATATATTTTCATGTGATACCTGCAAGAGTGTGTGGGTAGTTCCTGCATTGCACTGTTATCCACATAGACCGGAATATCGCTCACTCAATCTTACATGTAAGGAAACTGCTGATCAAGAACAGCTCCAGTTTTCGGCAAGGCAATGTATTCCTCTCCTGTTCACGCCAATGCGATAGGTCGCGCTCATTCTCATGCTTAGTTTGAGCTATGGCACTCTTCAATACCTCTTTCTGGAATTTTAGATTTGTTGAGTTAACTTCTGATCCAGATAGTGTCAGCTCCAGCTTTCAGCAGGGCCATGTACGCCTCTATTGACAACGCTTCTATAGATTTATATTTCTTGGATGTTAAGGACAATGGTAGATATTCTGTTTTTCATTTCAATTTTTTTTTCTTTATTTATTTTCAGATTCTGTTTTTCAGATGTCAGCTCACAGCTCTGTTATGCACGTGTAAACAGTAACCAATTTCGATCCTTGTATCTGGACAACCTCCCCAGTGAGCGTCTGAAAAAATCGCACAACGCTTTTGGTTCGTCCATGCTGGTGAACTCAAGCCCAACCTCTACTGTTCCCCTCAAGTAACGAACAGTCCTCTCTACCCCTTCTAGTGAACCTGCCCTAGGTTCTGGATAGACGTTGTGGTATAACGCTCACTTCATATGCCATGTTGTATTATCCAATCCTCGTAATCGCTTTCCACTCACCTGGATCCTGGAGGAAATTGTGGTACAACGCTCACTGCTTATACAGAGTTACTCTTAACTTAGAAAATAGCATACACGCTACCTTTCTTTAGCACTTTCTATGTACATAATTGGGTTATTCTACTGGGTGTTACCTCTGTCTTTGAGCGTGGTTCTTGCACCGTAGCTGAGTTGCCATTCTCCCGGACGAATCATACGATATAGGGTACGTGTGGACCATAGCCCACATCACAGACTTCCAGAGCTTCTTGATAAAGTACATTCTTCATCTTACTTTTTCCTCTTCAGCTCTTCGCCAAGTGCAACAGGCTGAAGCGGGCCTTCGGCCCCTTGCTCAATAATCTGGTGCCCAGTCGTTCTTTCAAGGCGCCAAAGGCCCTATTTCCGCTGACTGCGTGGGAAATGTCCTGCTGCTTGTTGACCTCTAAGGACCTTTAGTGGTAAGGAGCCAAAGGCAAGGCCATTGGTAACATTACAGCACATAGTCCCCTCCCCTCACTTCAGAGCATGGAACTGTTGTCCATAAAACATGAGCGCTGGTCCGATAGACAGTTGGTTTACTCTTTTCCCATCCTGAAAGTTTCTTATACCAAACTGGTCGATTTTACCTGGACCGAACACGTAGTGGATTTCTAACCACTGGTGGCTTCTTGTTAAAGCGAATATCTCAAATTCAGATCTCCTTAATTTCCCTCAAGGAGTTCCAGAGAAACGCTTACGCGGTATAGGGCTAAGTACAGCCTGTATCTTTATCCCTAGATATTCTGGTCGGATTTGCCCTGAGAATTTGCTCTGAGCTTTTCATACTTCTGCAGACAACCTTTATCTCTCACCCTGAAGGTGTAGACATTTTTGTCTGGTTTTGCGGTGAGGGATCAATCTTTTGGTACCATTACCTCGAAACTGTTTTAAAACTGCCGTGAGAAAACCAATTATCAGTAAGTAGGCATCTCGTCGTCTCGAAATTGGTTCTGCATTTGTGTCTTGGTTTTCCGTGAGAAAACCAGTTTTCAGTAAGTAAGCATCAATCTTTGGATACCATTGTCTCGAAACTGTTTCAATCTACAAACCAGGTTCCTGTCACTAGCAGAACCTGGCTCAAGACCTAACTTAGAGGAACCCCCTACCGTAGATACTAGGTTGAAGTTTTAAGTTTCGAGGAGGAACCATCCCGTTCCACAGCAGGATGAAGAAGATGAACCAGCAGACTAAGGTCTGTACTCTCTTTCAAGTTGAGGACGAAGATGCTATGCATTATTCGGTAGACTGTAAAATTTAGTACCCTCAGAACAAATCTGTTTAGTGACATTAGAAAGCTGATACCATCGGAGCTGTTCACACGATTCAGTCGCCTGGACTCGAAACCCAAACTGCCTTGTTGTCCAACTCCTTTTGGGGTCAGCCTGACAAAGCCTCTCCGGTCGATGATCTAGTCAAATCTTTCCTGGCTGAAACTTGGAAGGTGAGGACGAACGTCCTCTACCAAACTACTTGGGTAAGTCTCCGCGTCCTCAGGTAGCTGTCTCTTCTAGTTCCTGTTCCATCTCCTCATACCCAATTACTTCTACAGCTAAACGAAACGTATTCCTGCCCACCACACGCCCTATTCTCGAATATGGAGCTGCTGTTTGAGATGCTAATACTAGGCAACGACCTCGGCTGAATGTTATCCAGTTGAAAGCCCTTCGTCTTATGGTCGGTACCGCTTCTACTACTGCATGAGTAGCCGTGCGGGAGGAATTTGAGGTCGATCCAGTGGAAGAGCGAGGCTCAAGTGGCGATGGCATCTAGCGCAACTAGAATCTAGCAGATACCCAAAGAAGGTGTTTGACATCACTTGGGTGCCAGATCCGCCAGTCAAACAAGCCAAGACTTGGACAAGAAGATAGAAGAAATTGTGAGAGCAGAGAATCTCTGGTGCATGTCTGAAGTCGAGATGGATAAGACTGTAAAAGAGGCAATGTCCCGACATAAGGCACAGGCGGAGCATCACAAAAGTGATCCTTCTCTTTGACGAGAGTTTACCCGGAAGAACCTGGCTTCAAGCTTCACCTTAGAGGAACCCCTACCCTAGGTACTAGGTTGAAGTTCAAGTTTCGAGCAGGTAGCATCTCGTTGAACACCAGGATGAATAAGATGAACCAGCAGAGTAACGTCTGTACTCTGCGATAAATTAGTACAGTTTTAAGGACACGTCGGCCCAACGTAGAAGTCCCCATTACATAATCCCGGATTCGAAGAGTACTACAACTTAGAGACACTGTGGTTTTAGAAAGGTGTCTCCATGACAGTTAACCATGCACATGCGCGGGTTTGGTGTGTGGAGTACCATCAGATACCGAGTGCGATTGGGATCGATCTACAAAGTGTTTCTGAAATTGCATTATCACTGGAACCTTTGAAAGAAGTGTAAAGGATTTGACTAAGCCTGGAAGGTTATAATTAAGCCCAAAAGGTGCGTTTAGGATCTATAGTTAAGCCTGCAATGTACTACTTACCTCGCTGTGGACAAAAATCATGTCAAGCATTACAGGCGGGTTGGAGTCGTACTGAATATGGAGTTCCAACCGCCCGATATACCTGCTATGAATTTAAAGCTACCGGTTGACCTTCGCTTCTTTGCTTAGACTCTTCGGTCACAGGAACAACTTGATTCTGCAGGCGGCCGTATCTTCTACGAAGTGAATGCTTCGAGTAATTAAACTTCCATTGCTGATAAAAGTGCGTGTTTATCGTGTACCATAATAAGGTTGTATGATGGAGCTGTGGTATGTGGAGTAGAAGCAAAGAAGTGGGTTGTCACCTTGGTTCTACCAGTCCTTAGTTGTCTTCTGCAACCGCGAGCCCTGGCGGTCACTCTGCCGGTTCAGAAGTGATCATTATTACGTCATTGGGACAGGGTTGTACCCAGTAGTATTTTATCACGTCCGCTTTATTTTCTTAGTTGCCCACAGTAAAACATCCCTCAGCGGAAATGCCACTGAGGCAGTCGTTGTGCTGCGACATGGTTCATAGAGCCTTTTGAGGGCCTGATCGAATTCCCCAGTTCCTCTATACCAAGGGCCTCCACACTTTTTCAGTGGGAAAATAAATATTGCTGATAAGCTCAAATGTTTTGCGAATGCAGGTTTCACTCCTACTGTGTGGAACTGAGCACAGAGCAGGTAACCAACCTGGACAAATACTTCTGTGCAGCCTGTTCTCCTGACAACCACAAAAGGGGGAATGCATCATTTAAGTCAACCCACCCTGAAACTAAGGTATGCTTTCAGAGACGGATTGCTAATTCATATATTTCTCTTCTGCAGGTTCCACCCCACATGTATGAATGTTACTGCAGAGCAGGTAAAAAAGATGGAACAGTTTTATTGTCCTGATTGCTCCTCTCAACTCGGTGACAAGAAATCGCGCAACACGCATAAATCGTCCCCACAGCATGAACCAAAGGTATGCATCATGTTTTGCTGCTTCTTCTGCAGCTGCAGCAGCAGTGCTTGTTGCAACTCTGCACGAGGGCATTCGGGTTTCTTCCAAAACTTGAATGCTGTCAAATTACTGCCCTGTCGTGAATCTCTTAGGTTCATCTTTGCCTCCTGTGCAACTCGTTCCATCTTGTCATTCACGATGGACGGAATTTGCAGTACGCCACATTTGTTTCCACAAGTTGGTCCTCTTACACTCATCTGGTTTGTTTGGCTAGTTGGCTGATAGCGAACCTACTGTTTGAAAGCAGTCTCCCTCGTACAGTATTGAGATCTTTCCGCGTCTATGCGTTCCCAGTTGGGCTTGTGCGACTCCACATGCTGTGCATCCTGTTCGGCTTATCTCGCCAAACACATGAACCACAACACACATTGTATCCGAAGCTAGGTTGTTTGAACAACCGGAGTTTCGAACTTTGCTGTGTCATGTATGACCAAGTTTTAGTACGGTTCATCAGTGTCCTTGATGGCATGTTCCGTCGATACCCTTGGTATTTCGGAGTTGACTATTTTAAATTTTCTTTTCTGACAGTCTGAACTACGTACTATTGTTGTCACTTGATATAATCTCATGCAAGATTTTTCATTTGGCATCATTCTCCTCTTTATTCGTTATGAGTCCCAAGGTCGTACTCATGTTTTTGTTGATCCCTACCTTTTGCTCGTCAGGTCCTAGTGAACACCGTACCTTACATTTTTCTCTGCTCTCGAACCTTATAACTTTCCACCCAGCTTTTGTCTAGCCAGTTCACAGTTCTGCGTCTATCCAAACCTTTGTACGATCGTGAAGGATGAGGAGACTGCTTAAGAGCTACAGATTCAGAGTTCTCATCCTACCTTGGCTGCGGTTCGTGGTCAGAGACATTGGCAAACCGTTTCTCTTGTACTTGCATTGCGGGGATTTGAGCAGCGAAGAATGCTCACAGATTGAAAGCAAAGAACCTTTAAACTCAGATGAACAGTACAATGTTGGACCGTGAAGTGACATGTTCAATACGTGGTTCAGGGATGAACGCCTGGGACATATCAAGTGGACCTCCGCATGATACATGCATTTTGATTGCTTTAAACTAGCCAGCTAAGCTGATATTGAAGGAAGCTCTTAGTAGCCAGATGTTTACTTTTGACCGCATAAGAGGGTTAACTATCTGTCTGGAGGTTTCTGATGTACTGCTTTGTATCATTTGTATTTATTTAGTCTTCAATCTTTTCCAGCTTAGAATTCTAACTGTTTGTTCTCTGTCGGCATGTTTGCAGCCTGAATCTAAGCGGAGAAAGAGGTGAGCAAGGTGAAGCAATTGGTGGACCAGGTCAAGCATTTGAAGTCCTTGATATCACATCTGGCGACCTTGGATAAGGTGGAGTTTAGTAGGGCATAGTCTAACTTAATGTACTGATGACAGACATCAAGGCAAAGGAGAATCCATCCCCTTGCATTGTCCTATTGCGAGGTTGTATTACTGCCCTTAAAAGGCAGCTGTTTCCTCGCAGTCTTAGTCTTTTGTACCTTTGGGTCCAAGGTAGTGAATCGACAAAAACCTAGCTTTTAGTGATGTGGTTGATCAAGAGGGCACACCTGTGTTGGTGTTCCTGCAAGACGTTGGCAAGTACGATGCCAAAGACTGCACAAACTCGTGCCCGACGCATGGAGAGGTTGTACTAACGGGTGGAGTTTATCGAAGGGTCAGTAATTCGGGTAAAGCTCTGCATGAGGCTCTTTTGTATCATATCAAGAGACTGATACCTTATGTCCAAGTGGACAACGATCCTCAAGGTTCATAGCTCGTCCCAGCCTTGAATGCAAGCCTTGCCCATGGTGTATATGTCTGCACTCATGGACTCCCACGCAGTCAACTTGGAAAGGTTGCAAAAATCGCATGGTCAGCAGTTTTTATCCAAGGATCGGTCGAAGATCTCTGATGTGTTTTGACATTTTGTAACAAACCAAGTCAAGGACATCTAGATGCAACCTAGATCCGGTGGGGCAATCCAATTTTGCCAGTGTTGTGCATAATTGTAGAGCTCTGATACAGAGGAGTGCTCTCTCGAGCAGACGTAGATGAGGGTTGTATGCGATGCGCCGATGTACCCCTGGGTAATTTCTCAGGGATCTAACATGAGCGATGTGGAATGGACAAAGTTTTAGCTGTGTATAAGTTGATTGTTTGAATATCTTGCACCTGGATCGATGTGTTTGCGTGGAATTTCACCAATTGGCCAACCTTTGAGGCTGGACGAACCCTGCAAGACCAGTGCAGTGTCTTGATTCTCTGAAACCCCACTGAAGGCACTCACCTGTATGTTCTGAAATGTTCTGTTAGATGGGCCGCAGAATGGACATATGAGCTTGGTTAGTCTCAGGAATCACCCAATTTGGGCACATTAGTGCTTTGAACCCCAGCTATGGAGAAACAAGTTCGTTGTATATAGGAGCTCCGGAGCTCTGATAAGGCACTTATGGAGCTGCGATCTGCGGTAAACGCTGGGTAGCCAAGTGCGGAGCGGATAACTGCTGAAAGCATCTAAGCGGAATACTTCGTATCGTTCCATTAACCGGTTATACTGGATTTTTCGATCTGTTGGCTCCAGTATATATGTCTTGTGACAACCTGCTCGGCCTGGATCGCAAACATTATCGAGAAGTGTTAAACATCCAGGAGATTTTATAGCCATAGAAGGCAAATAGTAATTAGGACGGATACCTTACGTTAGTGAATATGTGAACACGGAACGCTATTCTTTAACCGACGATACATCCTTGCCAATTGGCGAACACATGTATTAAACCCCGAGTATGAGTATAAAAGCACGAAACGGAATTCTTTTTTTCCTGTATGTCTTCTTTTCTTTTTGGTCCAAGAAACCTCGAGACCTTCAATCTTATTATTTCCTCTATCAGTACTCAGTAGTTTGTTTCCAGATGAATAATATCTTGTAAAGCATTCCTCCATCAGTGCTCAGTAATTTGTTTCCAGATGAATAATATCTTGTAAAGCTTTCTTCCATCAGTACTCAGTAGTTTGTTTTCATATGAATAATATCTTATAAAGCTTGCCTCTGTCAGTACTCAGTAGTTTGTTTCCAGATGAATAATATCTTGTAAAGCATTCCTCCATCAGTGCTCAGTAATTTGTTTCCAGATGAATAATATCTTGTAAAGCTTTCTTCCATCAGTACTCAGTAGTTTGTTTTCATATGAATAATATCTTATAAAGCTTGCCTCTGTCAGTACTCAGTAGTTTGTTTCCAGATGAATAATATCTTGTAAAGCATTCCTCCATCAGTGCTCAGTAATTTGTTTCCAGATGAATAATATCTTGTAAAGCTTTCTTCCATCAGTACTCAGTAGTTTGTTTCCATATGAATAATATCTTATAAAGCTTGCCTCTGTCAGTACTCAGTAGTTTGTTTCCAGATGAATAATATCTTGTAAAGCTGGTGAATAGTTCTTAACATATGTATCAATATTACGTAGTTTGTTTCCAGATGAATCATAACTTGTAATGTTAGTGAATAGTCCTTAAAGATGAATCATAATTCTTATTTCATAGATTCCAGGTTAAGAATAGTTTAAAGTTGATTTTTTATTTCTGAGCTTTCAGGTTGGGAATAGTTTAAAGTTGATTCTTTATTTCATAGATTCCAGGTTGAGAATAGGTTAAAGTTGATTCCTTATTTCATAGATTCTAGGTTGGGAATAGTTTAAAGTTGGATTCCTTATTTCTGAGCTTTCAGGTTGGGAATAGTTTAAAGTTGATTCCTTATTTCATAGATTCCAGGTTGAGAATAGTTAAAAGTTGATTCTTTATTTCATAGATTCCAGGTTGGGAATAGTTTAAAGTTGGATTCCTTATTTCTGAGCTTTCAGGTTGGGAATAGTTTAAAGTTGATTCTTTATTTCAGAGCTTTCAGGTTAGGGAATAATTTAAAGTTGATTCTTTATTTCAGAGCTTTCAGTTAGGAATAGTTTAAAGTTGATTCTTTATTTCAGAGCTTTCAGGTTGGGAATAGTTTAAAGTTGATTACTTATTTCTGAGCTTTCAGGTTGAGAATAGTTTAAAGTTGGATTCTTTATTTCTGAGCTTTCAGGTTGGGAATAGTTTAAATAGTTTAAAGTTGATTCTTTATTTTAGAGATTCCAGGTTGGAATTTTTTTACATAAATTTCTCAGTTCTCTGAATGTAAACTCGTCCTGGTTACCCGTAGCATTGTACTCATACTCGGGCTTTAAGCACACGTGCACCGAGCACGGCGAGGCCCAGCAGGGAAGATCACCACCCAGCGCGGCGAGACCCAACTCGTGAGCACCTATCCGCACTGAATCTTCTTTCAGATGGAGCATGTTCGCGCATCGGCGATAGACGCAGGAGTAGCAGATCCGACATAACAACTACGTGTTTGTATGGACACGTAAGACCACAGTAGTGAATTATTTTAGCACTCGATTGCTATGTATTTTAGAGGGATATTATTTCGTGTTACATCATAAGCGTCAACAAACGGTCATTTAACGTTCCGTTTACAGTTCAAAATCGGTATTGAAGAACAGAAGACATCTTACGAGTCGGAAACTCTCTATGTTTTGGAAAGAAGCCATCTTACTAAAACCTCAATTTAAAATTCTCGTTCTAAAATCCCCTACCGTTGTTACGCAATTTAACGTTCGGTAGAACGGGACCGTAGTTCAATGTTCTAGGCGGGGAGTTCCACGGTTTTCCGGTTTCGCCCTTGGCTGTTTCTCGGCCACAGAGTTGAATAGACTCGGTTATCCCACTTCGTCGGTCATTTACTTTGACGGAAGCGTCCTTCCGTTTCCGTCAATATCACGTCAACGCTGTAGCAATCCGATAATTTAAATTTGAATTACCATATCTTAAACATGTCAAATGGGCAATTTTTACTTCTACCACCCCTCATTTTTCAGCGTTAAATTCGAGCATCAGTGACATTACATCACCGACGGTGTGTTGTCACAAAGAGATCGTGTGTATCGTTAAATCACAAACCAGAAGTAAAGTTTTCTAAGAGTTTCACACAAAGAGATTTGTTGTTTATTTCACAGTTTTTGGCGTGCTACAATGAATTTTGATTTTCTCTCAGAATGTCTTTGTACCGAGGAATGATCTCTGTAACTGGATGTGGAAAACACTTTCTCACATCATACAAAAGGAGTCCATGGCAAAAGCAGAAACAGAAGAAAATTGGTATTTTGAAAGCATGGATTAGAGAAAAAAGAGCCGGCAGATGCTTATAGCTCAGGTTCTTTGTTTCTAATATTTGACCCTTATCAAGTTAAGGGGGAAGAGCCAACAAACTCTATTGATAATGAGCTTATAAGTGATTTTATTGTAGATTCATTTTTTGATTCACCAGAGATGGTTGATTTGGTAAATCATGTACATGTCCAACCTGGTTATTTAACTTCATAGGCAAATCTTATGGAAAGAGAATATACTATCAGAAGTATGTACAGGACTCTGTTGTTTCTCCATACATTCAGTTCACAATTCGGTAGGCAGTTAAAGTACAAGCTCCAGAGCAGTCTCTCGCTTCTCTGTAATGTTAATGAGCAAACGCTCAATGCAGTAGAGGTTTATTTGCTTATTATTCGCATTCCATCTCAAGAAATCGATTTATAGTTACACCCCTCGTGCATCAAGAAAACATTTTAAATGATGATTCATTAAATTTCTGGGATAAAATTTATATTTCTTATGTGAAAATTCATATTCTGATACACGTAACTCCCAAAATAACAATTTATTTGCGCGAAGTTAAAAAGCTCCACGATACTTTGAAGTAGTTGGAGTCAGAATGTCCTCAACGAGTACAGACTTAAGAAAAAAAATCAAAAGATTAAATGAGAAACATATTTCAAAAAATCTATCATTTCAAATTTCAGTAGGATTTGACCATTCTTGTTTTCAATTGAATTCAAATCTAAATCTAAAAGACATATCCCCTTGTGTACATCCTCGGTCGAGGTTGAAACTGGAACCGCTCACCCACAACTCAACATTGCACCGTATCCCAAGATTCCGAACGCACCCGACGCTGGAGAAGTAAATTAGAACTCTGGAAAATGGAGGATGCACAACTAAACAACTCGATTTTAAAAGACGTCCAGCAGCCCTCCAGCGCCACCCACCCACACCCGCACGGCCGGCGCACACCGTCGCAGTCTCGCAATACCCAGAAGCCTTCTAAAGCGGACGGAAGAGCAGCTGCGGCCGCCTGTCGGTTTTCCTCTCAGTGGCAGTAACGGAAACCGAGTCCTACTTCCAAGGCCAACAGAATTAAGAGAGTGTACATGTACGAATGCCAGCTTTTCGAGCGTCCTCGTCTGCAGTTGTGTCCATGTGGCTGAAATTCCGTTGGCTAAAATTCCGTTCTGGCTGTTGCCGTTGTGTTAGCCATTCACCTTCGGGAGTAAAGAGCTCGTAATTCATCGACTACGCTCCTGAGACGATTCTGGCGTTCACCGACTGCACTCCTGAGTTTATTGCAGCGTTCTTCACGTCGCCTTCAGAACTTCGGGTCTCTCAGTAAGTGATGTATTGCAATCTCCTCCGAAGGCTGCGTTGTTTATGTTTTATGAGGCTATGACTGTTAACCCCCCGGTGTGCGTAGAAGAGCAAGAAAAGAAATATTCCTCTTTCCCTCTCGGTGTCTTCGAAGTTATAGAGTATTCTCTTCGACCGATACTTCCAGCAAGCAGTATTCTTAATTACTTTAACGGATTTCAGTGTATAATAAGATTACTCAACGAATTTTAGTTTATGATCTCTCTTCTTTGCAGAAACGTTAAGTCATAAATCGAAGAATATAATTGAAACAAATTTTATTTTCCCTATCAGTCAGCTTCAGGTATCTGCGGGACTCTCCAGGCACAACAACTACATAGCGTACTTAAAAGACTTTCTCTCTTTTGGACACTTCAGCGAGTTATAACTCACTGAAGTGTCCAAAAGATAAACCAGAAACAGATCTCAGATATGCACTCTGAGTCTCTCTCCTATCCCCCGTACTTTTAGTGTCTCCTATTCTGTGTTCAATTGTTTCTTTCTGTGTTCAATTGTTTCTTTCTCTTTCCTGTCCTCTGTTTTATATCTACTTTTTCCTCTCTTCGAGGCAAGTTCGATGGTTATGCGAAGACTAAACACACGTAGTTTTCCTTTACGCTTCCTGTCTCCGAAGGGGAGCATTTATCCTTTGTTCCAAGGAAAACTCTATCTCTTCATTTCTCTCAGTTGATTCTAAAATGAACTATCAAGTTTAGAGTCGGTAGAGTGAGCTTCGATTGTCGCATAAAGGCTGTGTGTGTTTTACCGTTTAAATCTCTTACTCTCTTCAAGTAACTACAGAAACGAACTGCTCCTGGTTGCACGAGTTCTTATACTAGCGTTTCTATCACACTTCCAACTGTGAAGAATATGTTAGCCACCACTAAAGGTGACATGAACATGAAACTCGCCCTACGTTGATTTTGTGACTCCCTTCAACCCAAATCGCCAACTGTGTGCAGATAATAGGTACAAGCCAGTCTAACGACCGAAGTGACATACTCATCTCAGGACTGAGCACTAACATCCAGAATGAGGAGACATAACAGGATAAGTATTCTTTCTCACCGACGGGGGAGTAGGAAAACCAGTACGTTGTAGGTCTTCGTTACACCATTCCGACAGATCCGCAATTCAAGTTCGTGCGATTTCACAACCGCTGTTTAATCCAAAAGAGACGAGAGTGACGTCTCTGTACAACGAACTGTTGACAGTCTGTCTTATGACTAGTGTAGAGAATCTACACAAATGCATCCTCACAACAGTTAAGCACAAGCCCAACGGTGCCAAGAACGAGCCATCTAGTTTTATCTCCATAAGAATGTTGTGACCTAGCACTTACTGAACATGTCCTGCCCTTCTCGAGAGCTCCGAAACGCAACCTAGAAAAAGTCAGCGACTGGAATTTCCGCGCTCGGATACACGCGGTGAGTGTCAAATACTTAGACTACACTTTTGGATTCCAAGGGCTTAGCAGCGCGTGAAAGAAAGATATGAGCATTAATGTCTTCACAACACGGCTCTTAAAAACTCTTTCTTCATAGACCGTGTGTATAGGCGGACCAGCACGCCAGAAGTCAAGAAAAAGTTTAGCAGTAGCATTGGCCTTCATTCTACGTAAAGGACAATCAAATCTCATCGTAGAGGAGAAAATTGCCGCAAACAAGACTACTTCTAATATCAGAAGCGACCTTGCGCAAGATGAGAAGGCTAGCAACCAAGAGCAAAAGCTTAGACAAGTTACTTACAGTTTTGACACGGAATGGTTTGTGCTCGTTTGTAATCACCATGCAGCTGAGCAGTATGAAACCTGTGAACAACGAAGGTCAAAACCGACCTCACTCTCCAGTTACAAAAGGAGTGGATGCTTAATTCTGTCTTTTCACTGAATGGTTTGGGAGAACCAGTAAAATTGTACAAACTGTACAGGTCGGTAAACCACATTCTTGGCCAAGCAGCCTTGCAGATCCAGGGACCTCCTTCCCTAGAGCAAAACTTGACTGTTAACCATAGATATGCGCAAAAGTTATAACACAAGGGCACTGTCTAGCCTTGTACCCAAATTCTAACGGTCTTATCGTTGTCTAAAGAGCCCGAGGCTATCTTGTTCTCAGTCGGATGACAGGAAACAGAAAGCACGGTGTCTGTATGTCCTTCTAGCTTCTGGATGATATTCCTCGCTTGGAGATCCCAGACATAAATACAACAATCCTCCGAGCCACTGACAATATATTTGCCATTAGTGACTGAGAATGTGGAAAAGATGCAGAACTTCTGGTTGGTGTGCCCATTATAGGTCTTCAGAAACTTCCCAGTGGAATAGTTCCATAACCTCTGCAAAGACAACCCAGATATTGTGTGTAAGTATATAAGTAGGCATAAAAACCAGCAGCAAAACACCAGCGAACTACTATGACTATATTCCTCCACGACAAGGGACACACTTAAACAGTACGGAAAATCAGAAAGCAAACAATTCACCCACTTACCAGAGTGTTGTCAAGGGTACCGGCTAAGATAAACTTCCCGTTGGGTGAAAATTTGACAAACGACACGGGAGGGTTCTCATCGTCAATAAGTGTCTTCAAGCAGTGACCAGTGGCTGTATCCCAGATCCGACAAAGACCGTCGTAGCTGCTCGAAACTATGAGAGTGCCATCTCTGTTAAAATGTACCGCAGTGACGGGGTCAGAGTGTGCGGGAAGAGTCTTCAAACACTTCCCTGTCTTCACATCCCAGAGCCTGACCGTCTCGTCGAACGAACCAGAGACGATAAGATTTGACTGAGGATTGAAATTGACACAAAACACGAAGTTGGTGTGGCCCTTCAAAGTCTTCACACAATCTCCACTCTGAACATCCCAAATTCGGAGAGTTTTGTCGTCAGAGGCGGTGCAAATGTACCGAGAGTCCGAAGACCAAGCGAAATCTGATATTCCCTCGCTGTGCCCTTCCAGGGACTTCTCAAACCTGCCATTGGAGGCGTGCCAGATTCTCACTGTCTTGTCTGCAGAGGAGCTGCCCAGCCACTTCCCATCCGGAGAGAACTTCACACTCGAAATTGCCTTACGGTGGCCCGTTAGTGTGTGCTTCAACACGTAAGGCACGTACTTCTTCATGCCTGCTGACGCCGAAGGCTCCTCTCCTCCCATGGCGGAATCCGTACCCATACACGGCTGCGGGAGCCCAAACGCTAGTTCTAATCTCCTAAGCTCACAGCTATCCAATTTCCACCAGTCAAAGCTCACAACAAGAACTCAAATCACAACCAAATAGGCAAACTCTTTGTTCCAAATCCTCCTCGTCCCGTCCGCCCGGAACCAGCTCCACTAAGCACCGCCGCACACCAACCAACCCAACGACAATCCACCAGGACCGATTCAACAACTCATTAGTATCTACCACCATAAAACGGATGGGCCTTGAGTTCTTCTTCCTCGAGAGGGCAAGCGGACGCTGCGAGCTCGTAAAGTTCGCGTGAAATATCATCACAATGACTACCAAAGCTCTTCTCTGCGAGTCGCGGGGTTTAGGGCATTTGCGCGCTCTCGGTTCTATAGTCTTCTCTCTGGCTCCCCCAGTCGATCAGCAGAGTCAGGGCCAGCCAACCAGGTGAAGCTTTGCTTGAGGCGTGGCCACGAGTCGGAACCCAAATATAAACGCGCGATTCCTGACCGCTGCCGTGCCTGCCGTCTTGCTGCAGACACGGGTGACCGGTCCAACGCGTCGCGATGTGTCTGGGAAGTTGGAGCCGGGCCCGCTGTGGGTCACACCTTTTGGGCCCAGTATCTAAAGATGGGACCAGGGAGGGAGAGACGCACGGAAAAGTAGGTCTACCTCTAGAGGGGACAATACAGTATTTCACTAATACGGAACAAGGAGCAGGTGGACGTGGAATAAGTCACATTCTTCCTACACGTCCTTTTGTTTCATTGTAGATACGAACATGCTTTCGCTATTTGAATTCTTGTTTCGCAATTATGCCCTGGCTCTACCCTTGATTGCTTTGCTCCTGTAAAAGTACGTTTCATGAGCTCATGTATGCATTCTGGACTTCTCCTCTTATATTTCAACATACTTCTATATTTTACAATGCTTTACAACCTTAGAAGAGGTCAGGAGGTTTGGTGGCTGGTCCGGACTATCGGAAGAGGAGGTCAGGAAGAAATGTTTTTACAAAAATTATTTGTGGAGAATATTGATTGTAGTCCCGTGAGCTTTAGTCAGAATCCGTTGAAACTTGAATGGATGGATAGCTCTTGACGACATATTTCTAATGAGACTAATTCTAGCTCATTCTAATTCCAAATAGCAACGCTCTTGCATTACCACATTATTGTAGACTGCAGCAAGTCTACAATAATGTTTCCACTATAAAGTCGAGATTGCAGATTTTACGTAAAAAAGAAAGACTTTGGACCAATATTTGATTGCTCAATACATCTTGAGTGTCATGATAAATTATATAATAGCAATCACTGATTACAAGTACGTTGATAATAATGTGTGCAGTTGAGGCATGGAAGTCGGATGGATAGACGGAAGTATTCAAGGTGAATCATCTAGTCGAATGTCCATTACGAACTGGAACCACAATATATTGATGTGGTGGCAGCCAGATGAAGAAATAGAATATTAGCGTTGTACATGCAACTCCGTGTCGTGGAAAATTTGTTTTGTACTTTGCTACATATATTTAGTATTGTACATTTGAGAGGAGGACAAAAGCAGGAGAACATCAGAGGGTTTCTCACCTTTAAAATAAAGTGCCATACACGTGTTCAGCAATGAATAGCTTCCATAATCCTAATCAAGCGCGCACTAAATCTTAATACATAGATGTCACGACAGAACCAATTAATAATATGGTTTAGTCGTGCTTTGTGACTCGAACAAGCAGATGTTACTTTCTGCCAAGCAAGAAGTGGATTAGTCCTGTGACCAGATGCTGTTGTCTTCTCACGGACCGAACACTCTCGCCGCGTGTGCTATTTACGAATGTCGACTGCAACGAACTAACACTTGCTGGTGGGAACAAGCAGGTGGTCACTGTTTAGTCTATAAATGCGATAAACGTATGGCGTTTCTAATTACGTAAACTTAGTAGTTGTCAACTAACTTAGCATTAGTGCATGTGAATATGCATTCCCGATGGGAATTTTTGTTCGTTTATTGTTATTTAAAAAATATATAAGTATTAAATAAAAATATATTAAATAAATTTAAAAATATTAAAAATATGATTTCTTAGTCCATGCCTGGAAACATGAGGAGAGCAAGAGAAAACCTATAAGTGATGACTCTGCTCTTGCGCTTCAGAAGGTACAAGACCGGAGAGCTGTCCTCACAAATACATTATTTTAACGAGGTGTTTAATTTAATACTTAACCTTTCCAGCAAGAAGGGTTAAGTATTAAATTAAATGATTATGCATTTCCTCCTCTTATGAACTCGGAAGAGGATGAATATGCATGCTTCTCAAACATAGCATTAGTGCATGTGAATATGGATCCAAAGTGGGGACACACGTTCGGGTGGAAGAAAAAGACAAGCGAATTAATAAGAAACGAACTGAGTCTTTCGTTGACTAGAAACGAGATGGATGTTTACGTACAGAAGGAGGAGAACCACTTATCTGAAAATGATAACGAGTATTATACTTAAAGTACTATAATCTAACCACTACTTGAACTTATCACAGTGCCCAGTACCTCAAACGTCGGGTGTTCAAACCTGAGAACTGACAAGATTTTTGTAATATGTTATTGTCTTCATTAATACGAAGACATTAACGTGTCATAGAGATGACAAGTAGGAACAATCACTGTAAAAGAACGAATTTATGGTGTCGTACCGACCGGATATTTAAATCTTTTATTTTGATTATCTCTTTGATCATAGTTTGTAAAATTAGTTGCACACTTTACTCTATACTTATTTTTATGAAAAAATACAAATATAAACTTGTACTATGTTAAGTGTTTTTATAGCGTATGCTTGGATATTACAAAGACTTTGTCTTATTCGATAGACTAGTGAACAAGTGCTGATGTGAGTAATGAAAAATCCATAAGTCAAACAAAACTAAACATTCGACCGATCTTATATACATCATTGCATAGGTAAATAAATCATTATTCATAAGTTTATTTTTTTACCAAACCCTTCTCTACAGAAGGATTAGGTGATAAATTAAACACGTATCTATTTTTCTCATCCATCTTTCGATGGAGGAGGTGAATATATACACATGCAACATGAATATGCGTGCTCAACCACCAACTTTTTCTCGACATTTGTTATCAGAAAATTTATAACTGTTATGTATAAATTCTATATCAAGTTCTCTTGAAAATGAAAATTAATGTTAAGTGTTAAATGTTAGTCATACAAGTAGCTGCTAAAACATGAAATGAAAAACCATAAGTGAAGTCCATAGCAACACACCTCTAACTGTATAAGCGGCCAATTGTCGACTATAATAAAATATATCATAAATAATTTAGTTTATTACCTAACCCTTCTCGCCGGAATGATTAAGCAATAAATTAATCTTGCAGCCCTCTTCCATCAAAAGTTGGAAGAGGTGAATATGCAAGCTTAATTTCAAGAGGAGATATCTTCAAGTGAAACTTCACAACATCTTCATCAAATTTATTGTGGAAGATGTTATAAAGATGCTATGCATTTTATGTTGCATGCATATATATTGGAGCATGCATATTCGCTTGTGCTTGAAAAATTGTGAAACACTTGCATTATAATTCACATGAGCTCGGTTCACTTCAAGTATTACAGTGTTTTTTCTTTTTTAGTTACAATATTTTACCTTGGCTTGGAGTGCTCTAAGCACATTTTGATTACCCTTCTTAACTTTTTGAATTTTCTCATCAACGTTCATTTATTTCTCTACACCTTTACTAAATGATCTCCACTCCTTGGGATTTAATATTGCCCATTTTGTTGTGAAGAGGAGAGGAGAAATAACTCTTGGGAGTCAGATTGAGTTTTGAACTCTTGACACCTTGGGTCTTAACGCAAGCACTAGTCATTGTGCTAAAATTTACATGTGTCATATAGCAAGTGCATCTACATATGATCTTCATCTAAATAGTGGTTTGAAAATATTATGTAAAAATAGATAATAAGAACGAATGGAACCCATGGGAAAATATGCATGTTTATAATAGGACTATATAATTTTCCTAGTGGCACCTCTTTTTTTCTTTGACTGTATCATTTTCTAAAACAATTCATAGTACAATAAATATATTTCAAATTTATATCTGATGAACTTACAATAAAATGTCTAACAAGGTAATGAGGAAATGACAAGCTTAGATTTGTAGTGCATATAATCCACTTGTAATCTTTCTTCCTTTGGTCAAAAGTCCATGTTGTATGTATATTCACCTCTTCCAAATTTGGAAGATAGAAAATTCTGCACGCTCTTTAATTTATGTCCTAATTGTAGATCACCAGAACCGAGGAGAAGAATAGGGACTGGAATCAAGAAGACAATTGAAAATAGAGGGGAACTTCAGATGGCAGAGCTGGCCACATGCCTTGGTATTGATAATATAGAGTATACAAGGCTTCTCTTGAAGCTAGTACTCTATTTCTATCATAAGATAGTTGTTAACTTTCTCATGAAATTAGCTATCTACTTCATTGGGAAGCAACCTCAATCCCCATGAAGTTTCATAAGTACATTATTCACTCAATATGGTAGAAGTTTCTTAAGTACCTTACTAGAATATTCTTTATGATACTTCATAGATAGTACATACTTCTAAGTCTAGAGAACTTCCACTATAACTTTCGAGTAACTTTTGCTAAAATTGCTACTTATTTACACAAGTGCGTACTGTTACATATTTTCATTCCGCTAGTTGACAACAATTTTGTCACTTGACAACCTTTCAAACTCTTGTATGAGTTCTATATAGTTACGAAGATTAGTGGGTGGTTCTCACGTAGCGTCATGAAGAGGATATCTCTTCCATAAAACTTTATATTCCACATGATGATGTCGTCCAAGTTAGATTTCATGCTTAGCTAAAATTTGATCAAATTCAAACTCTTTATGATCATCGATGAGAAGAGGTGGAAGTGGAGGTTGACACATTTAGGAAAGAAAGAAGAGTTAGACACAAAAGGTTTTAACTTGGAAATGTGAAAATGAGATGGATCCGAATATTGTGAGGAAGATAAAGCTTGTAGACAACACGAGACACAACTTTGACGATGGAGAATGATCATATCCAATTGGGTGAAAGTTTATGAACATGAGTGTCGAGAGGAAGAGAGAGGTTCTGAGTGGACAACATGACTTGCTCATCTACAGTAAAAATAAGATCTTGATGGTGTTGGTCATCATATTGTTTTTGATGATTTGAGCAATAGCCAAATGGTCTTTCGCTTCTTGTAAGAAACGAGATAACATAGGAAAGATGACAGTAGTACTAAGAACACAAAAAACTAAAGGAGCAAGGAGTTTATCAAGGACTAGGAGATCTTGACCATAGTTGAAAAAGAAGGTATAAAATACTATACTTGTTTGTAAGAGTTGTTGTAAGCAAACTCGATGATCGATAGAAAGACATCCCAATATGTTGATGAATGTTGATGAAAGCTCATAGCATGTCTTGCAAAGTACGATTGGCACGTAATTTTTCCATCACTTTGTGGATGGTATGCAGTGGACAATGAAAGTTTAGTACCAAGTATCTAAAAAAGAGCTCACCAAAACTTACTAGTGAAGCGAGGATTGAGATCAGAAGGAGTACCAGAGAAATCATAAAGATCGTATCAAAATAGATATGTGCAAGTATTGGAGCACCACTACGTCCACCGTGCACGTGGGTGCTAAGTGGATTTGCTTGCTAAGCTTGTCCACAAATACCACGACCACAATATGACCATGAGTAGATATAGGAAAAGAGGTGATTAGACCCAAGCTGACGTGCTCCCATCGTGTAGATGGAATAGATTATGGTTGCAAAATCCTACTGGTTCTGATTCACTAGCTTGTTGCACTAACAACTTTCACAAGAGCGAACAAACTCTTGAACATCTCGTGCCATATTAGATCACCACTATGTACATTATAAGAGATTGATCATCTTATTCACTCCGATATGACTTGAGATCGGTGGGTCATGTACTTTTTGTAGTCGAGTGAGCAATAATGTGGGATCATGCGAGACATACAAACGATATGTACTATATAATAACCCATTCTTCAATGAGAAGAATTATACCATTGATCTTGAGCGGCTATACGATTGTGCACCAAGTTGAAGGAGAGATCGTGTTATAATGCATGTTGAGATTTTGACTTCAAGTTTGCATCAAGGGTGACCATGGTGATAGATATCACTATCGAGGGGTCACCTGAAGACTTGTAGTTGGGAGGGCGTGATGGTGCATCAAGAATGACATGAATTTATCGGGTTTGTATTCTAACTTGATATCAGTTGAAGTTGTTCTTCTCATTGATATGTCAGCTCTTCATGTTCTCCAAGTGTAAGTTCTGCAA
Source organism: Asterella californica (assembly GCA_036924285.1). Taxonomy (NCBI): domain Eukaryota; kingdom Viridiplantae; phylum Streptophyta; class Marchantiopsida; order Marchantiales; family Aytoniaceae; genus Asterella; species Asterella californica. Next base: position 18,624,188 of record JAYKYS010000006.1, on the reverse strand, counting down.
CAAAGGTTTGTGATCAATTTGCATGATCACTGGTTTACATAGTAGGTAGTGCCTCCAAATCTTGACGGTATATACCATGACAAGTTGTTCACTATCATAGACAGAATAATTTTGTTCAGCTGAATTCAGCTGATGAGATACAAAGACAATCGGATGGAGACCATAGGTGAACTCTTGTTGTACGACTGCTCCGATCGCAAAGTTGGAAGCATCAAAATCAACTATGCATGATAGTTGTGGATTGTGTAGTAAAATAGACCGTGAAGAAACCATATCTTTCAGTTTACTAAGTCTCTACTTGCTTGGATCCTCACTCGACTTGGTATCCTTTCTCAACAAATCAGTTAGAAGCGCGGTGAGCATAACAATAGATGAACCGCCAGTAGAAACTAACCAATCCATTTAATCCATGGATTTCAGTAGCAACCTTTGAAGTAGACCATTCAGTAATTGTTTTGATTTCTCTTACTTCATCTTGATGTCGGCTGTTGTAACCTTACGCCCCAGAAATATTATCTCCGTCTTCCATAATTCACATCTGCATTTTTTGCAGTATAATTTTCACTTGTGAAGTATGTGAAGCACCTCATACACACATGCCTTGCTATAAATCAAGATATCATTCAAGAACACGACCACATACTTATCTAACAACCCATCCAACACTCGATGGATTTGGTCCTTGTAGACAATATGAGCATTGGTGAGTCCGAAAGATAAGATCCATCATTCATAATGTCAATATTGTGTATGAAAAGTGTTTTTGTGTTGTACATCTTCTCCAATCAGAATTTACCAATAGCCGCTAAAAATCCAACTTGGTGAAATAGCGAGCTTCATTCAATTGATCCAACAAATCATCAATTTGAGACAAGGGTATGCATTCTTCGTTGTTCGTTTATTCAACCACGACAATCAATATAAAAACAAAGATCACCATCCTTCGTAAGGACAAACAACACAGTGCATCTCAGAGAGAGATACTATGTCTAATGAAGTCCTTCTCTAACAACTCCTTCAAGCCGTTCGTAGCTCTTTCAACATTTGTTGTGATAATCTATAGATGGCTATGCTTATTGGTGTGATACCAGGCAGCAATCTTGAAAAGCATCCCTCGATATGAAGATAACATTCGTGGTAGGTCATTTGGAAATACATCAGCAAACTCTTTCACGGTTTGATCTACCACCTCCATGCAATTCTTCTGATCTCCATCAACATCTCATTCAATATTATGTTTGATCCAAACTGCAAACAATGAAATATTTTTGCACAAAGTTACTTCGATAGCAGTCACACTGATAAACTTATCATTGGACATAAAAGTTCGAGTGTTGGATGTTTTTATCAAAGGTGCGGAACAGCCCAACCAATAATTATAACATTGGTGTTCCACTTGAACTTGCCTTTGTGCCCAATCAACTTGAGCTTTATGACGTTCAAGCCAAGGAAGTCTTAGAATGATATCAAGTGCAATGGTGCTACTACAAATCTTAAGGACTAAGAGTACTCCTTCCAAATAGCAAATTTTACTTAGAGCGCAAAAAGTAGAGCATATTCAACCATCAGACATCATCAACGTGCTATCCACCACTCGCTTTAATAGAATCAGTTCTCTTGCAAACTGCATGGACATGCAATTTTACGAGCTTCCACAGTCCACTAGGATCTTACAAGGATGACACTTGGATTATACCTTGAAGATGAATCAAGTTTGTAGGTGTCGAGCCTTCAATTTCATCAGAATTGATAAGACTCTCAATAAGTGATACGACATCTTTTACTAGTCGACTTCATTTGTGAACTCTGCTTGTGCAATTGGTCAAGCTTGTCCTCCTCAATTTGGACATTCAGCTATGCTATGTCTGATTTATCAGCAATAGAAACAACCACCATGTCAAAGATTCTCGGTTTACAAGAATGAGAGATCTTCTTCGAATAGCATCAATCTCCATCAATTTGCATGAAGAGTTTGTACAAGTTGTGGAGGTCGCGTACATATGAAGGTACTAGAAATGAGAGCAATGAATCGTTCAGTCATCAACATAAGTCTTCCAAATATTACGGTTATCTCATGGTGATTTCTATTATTGTTCGTGGTTTTAATCCTCGAGTGAAACGATCTAAAGGTTCACTCTCATGCATCTCTAAAACATGCATCATGATATTCCTTAATTGGATGATATAGCTTTGTGCGGAACTAATATGCTTCAGCTCTGCAAGACGGTCTCTCGCAACCTTGGTTGCATTGACGGTATAGAACCAAGAAGTCAATGCAACCTTGAAGTCTTGCCATGAAGAAATTGGTGCAATGTATTGACTTCGTACCTGCTTCAGACCCGTGCAGCTCTTGTCCCTGTGAAGAAGCATTGATGTAGCAATTGACGTACAGACAATGAGTCTCAAAAATGCCAATGCGTAGTCCAGATAAAGTCACAAAGATGTTTCTAACATGTAGAAGACCATGAGAATCGCCATTGGCTGTTAAGACGGTCGTACGTTGGACAAAAATATCTCATCGATGCACCTTGGAGGTCGGATCGATCTGCATGTTCTCATGACCACGCTTTGGATTACATGATATCAATAATGGATGGCATTGGCAGTGCAATTAAAGGGGTTAGAGCCCTCAGAGATCGGGAATGATTTCCTCCGACCCGAGTACCGACGACGTTGGATGTGATCACATGACGTACTATTTTACGAGTGCGTGAGATATTACATTCTAGAGTACTCATGTTAGAGGACCGTGGTGGTGTTGTTTGGAAGGACCATGTGTGTAATTGCGCACCATGTCATCTTCCCAACATCGATGGTATTGTTGACCTAAGCTTAGCAGTTGTACGCGTAGGCTTGAGGTGTATGTTGTGTGAGTTGCTGGTGGAGCAGCCCGCATGTTGGTGTGTGATGTTGTTCGAGAAGTTGGCACATGTCATGTTTGACTCTATCTCTCAATGTCATTCCTATTGGACGGTGGGTTTGTCCTCGACGTATATAGCAGGTATAGCCGATTAGATCTTTGCGTGGTATGGATTGCAGACAGACGACTAACGATGAGACAATGTAGCACCCGACCTCCTGATCCTTATACCCATGAAGGTGTATATCGCGTAGTTGAGATATGAGACTATCTGGAGTTAGAGAGACCTAATCGTCAGTTAAGAGGACGATCGTGGTACACTTGTGTATGTGTATGAGATCGTCCATGTGTTATGTGTATGTGTGGTGTACCTTTGACAGTGATGTATGTTGTGTAGCGATGTGTATGCGCACGACATCTGTCACGTCAGTTTCGCAGTTAGTTACTTTCGCACAATGCTACACAAGACTGCTGCTCGCTCATGTCCAAGAAGCACTTCAAATCCTTTCCAGTCTTCAACATACGTCCGTATAACAATTATGGCACCATAGGAGATGGTTACGTTCATAGTTTGTGCATAATCAGGTTGAAGACTGGGGACAGCTAGACTTTTGGCTATGACGAAGGATGGTGGAGGGATTCAACAGATAGCCATGCAAGATCTTCTTACGACTTATCAGTCGTACCATTGTCCTTCAGCTTCGAGATACTTTTCAGGACCATCTTTGTCCACATCAGTTTGGAGTTGTGACGCTTGAAGATTGTGAGTTTGTGTCTTTCGGCATCAGGGTTCTCTTAGACATCAATCTCGATTGGGTTGTCCTACAAGTGGACGTGGAAACACTTTAATAGTATTTTTTGTGCTTCCATCTTCAGGAAGCTCATGGATGGTGGTGGATCTCTGACGGATCTAGTTCTCTTCGTGCGATCATTCTATGGTTCTTCCTCCTCTCTTTATTACCAACACGGTCTTGCGATAGAGAGATCTTGTCAGGGAGATCCTTTGGATGGACCCTTTTTTGTCTTAGCTCACTATAAAGCTCTCTTGGTCACCGCCTTGGCTGCTCCAAGTTGTATTTTTCCATCTCTAGCTGATGATACGCACATCATAGATTCGGCGAACCAAGTCGATGTTGTCTTTGATCACCTCGTCTCTTAATTAGCCTTGGTAGGGTTGAGAGTGAAGGTGTCAAAGTGCAAGGCTTGGTCTCTCATAGGTATACTGTCAGACCTCTAGCTCCCGAAGGGATTTCTTACACCTAGAGATGGTTTATGCATCCTTGGAATATCGATGGGTATAGAGGAGTTTGTCTCTTGATTCTTAGATGTTGTCTTTGCGGAGGACGTTTTGCATATCGAGGATCTTTCTATGTTAGAAGATCCTCAGTTGTCTTTGGTATCCTTTCCTCTTTCATTGCACGTCGTCCTAGTTACTTACTCCGCACAGTACCTCCATCTCTTATCTTCATCTCGCGTCTTAGAGAGTTTGATAGGAGGATCATGAGGTGTTTGGTGACATCGTAGGACCGGAGACCTTTGACTGTGTGGCAGGACCTCTCGCACGTAGGCAGACATCTTTGCCGATATCATGTGACGAGGTGGGCTTATTATCCATAGAAGAGATTGCTCCGGTAGTCTTTTTGGGTAGTTGGGCCCTCTCAGCACCTTAGCTTTATTCTCATTTTCTCGTGCGAGATAGATCTATTATGGAGAGCTATGTGACAGAGATGGAGGATGATTCTTATCTACTACAGATGTGTCTCCGTGAGGCAAGAGATAGTTTGACTCTTAAGGCACGTGAAGCACACCCTCGATTCGATACTTTAGCTACGGGGATGGACCTCGCGGACTACAGTCCTCTTTGATGGGACACACTTCTAGCAGGTTCTTCATGTGCTCTTAGTGGATCCTTCCACCTCACGAGATACTAGAGCTCGACTCCACTCTTGTTCGGACAAGGGCGCAGGCTCTTGACTCATAGTTCGACTTTGCATTAGAGCATTCCAACTCGCACCGACTATCTTTTCTACAGCGATGAGGTTCCATCTAGACTTGGTCCAACTTGTTGCTTCGGCACTGTTACATTGGTGAGTGCGATGTCTCGCTCGACACCTCGGGTCCACATCTTACTCGTTGTCTTCACGGTGGAGAGCAGATACCCACCCACGATGCCATCAGAGACGTCGTGTTTGCGTTAGCACGAAAAGAGATTACATACGTGGAGAGAGCGTTGGTATGTCCTTAAGACAAGATGATTAGTGAGAGCTTACTTGTACATGATGAAGGAGGATCAGGTCTTAGTGGCAGATGTAGTTGTTACGGATCCGACACGAGACTCAATGGCGGCACACATGATCACCTATCCTCCAGGATGGGTTGTAGATGTGACGGCAGCAGCGAAAGTACTGTATAAGACATTATCAAAGGAATACACGCGACTCAATGAATAGCAAACGGATGGAAAGACCCATCAAGTCTTACAAGAGAAAGAAGGACCCGAAGGACCAAGCAACTAACGTTTCGAATGGAAGAACATCGGGCTATCGTACCTACAATATCAAACACCGATTCAGTATTCTTGCATACAACAGGTGCACATGAAGTAGCATCGCCTACTGCAATTGCTCTCATGTGAACCGCGCATATTAAAGCTCTCTGTACAGCAATAGAAACTCGCTGTCTAAAAAACATGATGCAAAAAAAAATGGTATCCCTGTCGCCTCTCCTGATAGACTCTAGCACAATCTCGAAGAAAGATGTCGAACTCCAAAGCTGTCGATCCGTATATCTCCAAGGCTAAGGAGATGAAGTGATGTCTCACCTGCATACCCCTATACTTGATTGAGAAGTGTACGAGAGCTAGGTAGCAAGACAAATGGCAGTAACACTCCTTATTTGTTGTGCTACTAGGTAGTAGAAAACATTCAGAAGAAACTACAGAACTCACTAATACTTCTTGTCTGCTGTGCTACTAGGTAATATTAACCATTGAGAAGAAAGCACAAAATCTGATCATATGCCTATGTTTATGTCGCGTATGCACAGTGTACTTTCTGCATCGGAGTTGTATCAATTGTTGACTGGAGATGCTCATTCGTTGGAGACCGACTCCAGTTGCAATAATGTGCATGTCAGTAATTGTACAAAGATGTAAAAGAAATGAAGGCAATAGCAAGAAAAATGAGTTTAGATGAAAAACCTTTGTCTGTCTCGCATGATCGTCTGAGTGCACTACACAAAGGTAGATAATCTGGTAAAACATCATGGAACTATGGACCATGAAAAACTGAGAACTTGTTTTGGATATTCGAAGGAAGTTGGTTGTCTTCTTCTTCATTGTCATGTTCATACGTGAAATATCGACCTCGATTTTGATTTTACCAGAAGAAAATCTTATCTATATCAATGAATATGACAGGCTCATGATGTACATAAGACTTCCATATAGAATCAGATAACCGACATTGAATCCTACACTGCATCAACCAACTGCAAGATGGGGACGTATTCCTCAGAAGTAACAATCGGATGGAGACAACTGCGCAGACGTATCTAAAAGGTGAGGGCTTCTATATTTATTATACTGGAGAGCTCTCTATAGAACGTTATTAAAATTCAACTCAACGTGATTTTTCGCATCAGCAACACCTAGAGATGTAAATTTTTTTGTCCATCCTTGAGCATGTTATTTGTGATGTTCTTCATTGTTGCTTGGTGATGAGCCTCATATTGATCTTTCATGCAGTAGCTTAGCATACCTACAAAGGTATGTAATCCTCTGTTAGTGAGACATTTAACACATATTTCAACACCTAAAGATCAATTGCTACCTATCCATCTCAAAACTCTACTGACTTGCTTCTTTACCTTGTTTATTGTAAGAGCGTAGAGAGAAAAAACTCCTTGAAAATGAAGGTGTAGTAGTGTACCACCCCTCTCGATAGAGACTAGTCCGCTGATGCACTCATCTTGTAAAAATTTGGTTACTAGAGATCAATAATCAGGAGGATATTTGTTAGATACTAGATCTACATAGATACATGATATATCCCAATAAAGACGAGTCTCGTTGAATCGATCATCCGGAGAAAAATAAATGTGATCGCTGCAATCGAATTTGCAGCGTAGAATACAAAGTTGTTGTAAGATTGTATCTGAAGAGTGTAATGTGATTGTGGTCGACTTTGAGAACTAAGTATAACCAATTCAACGTTGATTGCAGCATTTGATATATTGACAGTAGTATGAGTCGATATAAACAGTGTAATATCTAAAACGTTCATGATCACCACTGTTGAGTTCACTTTGAGCAGATTTCCTACTGACAATTAGAAAAGAAATAAAGCTCTGAAGCGGCATGAACAAAATTGTGCAATCGTTGATCTTGAAGAAATGAATATAGCATGGTAGAGAATGACATTATAATTCAGTGCAGTCCACGAAGGACAAGAGATGAAACTAGCATGGTAGATGATACCATGAAAAACGCAGATTCATGACATGAAGAGAAATATTCATCGATGATGTGACAACTATTCTATATCATTAATGTTCCACATCAAAATCATTATCAAAACCCATCTTGTTTTCATATGCTTGGTATAAGTGATAGTCTATGACAAGAATTTGTCTTCAACTTCACTCTCTTATTGCCATGAGTATGAATGGAAATATCATTCCACTCATTGAGAAAGTACCAAGAGTATTTACCTATAATCGGAAGATCGGGTTTCACTATGCAAGATCTCAATGAATGCCACTTCCTATCGTTTAGATTCTTAATGTTACTATGCAAGTTATCGAGGGGTGTTAACTGCTCATTTGAAGCGTCTTGTTCTTGATTATCTGTTCATTTTCTTGGTTATTTGAGTATGTTTCTTGCGATTTATCTAGGTCCTTGTTTATATAATGTTAGTTTTGGATCTACTCAGTTCATTATGGTTATGCGGCGATATATAGATCCACTAGTTCTGTGCCAACTCAATTCAGTTTGTATCCACTTATATGAATCACTTTAAGAGTTAGAGTTAGCATTTGGAACATACTTTCTATCTTATTGTGTTGAATAGTATTGTTGCTACAACAGCACCATATGGATGGATATATGATGTGATTTCTGTTGTAATTTCATGAAGTTGTGTTCAAGTTCAATTTTAATACAACAAATTCAAAGCATTGTGTGGATAATATGTTTCATTCTCCATATCATGTTTATTATGAAGTATGTATTATCACCTTCTCCAACATGGACGAGGTATATGCATGTTTATCTAATCCTTCTGCCACGAACGGTTAGATAATAAATCAATTTACATCAAAATTAATGTATATTTAGTAAGAGGATTCGGGACCCAGATCTTATGAGGCGGGTCAATGTGATCTTTTCATAGGAGTTTTGTCATGATTTCATTCACGGCTCTCCTTGGTAAATAGTTAATATTCATTTTAATATTTTAAATTATTATAATATATATAGTTAATAATAATACAATGTGAAGATGGTACGAAATGTCCTTAATTCGATTTCAATGTAAAACTCACGAACCTAGTCCTTACACGATCAAAACCATTATCCATCATGAGTTTGTTCACTCTATTTTTGCTTGTCATCTTTCTTTTCTTTGGGTGAAAGCTCATGAAACATGTACATTTCACTCTCTTCTGGACCTTGAGATGGTAGAATGCAATATATATATACCCCTTAATTTATGATCAAATCTTTCCTCGTGAAAAGATCTGGTCACAATTTAAAATATATTTATAAGAATATTATATTGATTTAAACATAGTGGTTTTATGTTGAAGTTGAGACAACTCAAAGCATAATGTTTGTCATTTAGTCTTTTGCTTTCAGACAAGTTTAAAACAAACAAGAGGACAAAAAAGAGAACTTAGCAAGGAGAGTAGAAAGTTAAATGGAAGTTAACTTTAGAAATCTAAATAAAATCATTTATATTTGTTCAATTTGAAGGTCTCCTCTACTCCGCTTTCTCGACAAAAAGGTTATGACAATAATTATGCATCCCATGAGAGGGCGAATTATTTAAATAAATATTACTTGCAAAAGATGTTTTATAGAATCCGGTAGCTATTACTAACAAACTATCATTCATTACTCTTCGATATTTCCCGGTAACCCAAAAGTTTCTCCCCGAGCACTCTGTTATGGTAGTTTTCCATAAACAAATAAACAAATAATAAGAAAAGGTAGTTTTCCTTATCTCTTAACTGATGATCACTGCTGGTCGAGTATTGTACTAATGATTTATTTACTAGTCGAATAAGGGTCTCTTCCGACTAGGTCCTTAGTGTGCTTATCAGACACTGTCAGATTGGTTTGGTAATAAGAATTATCTTCCGACTGTAATTTCACAAGTGTGACAATAGTATATTCGTCAGCATATAGCATCTCCAAGGTTTTTGGCTGGGGTATCTCAGAGCTAGCATTTCCGTGTATTTCGCTTACACAAACTCTCTCAGACGAACGCGTGGACACTCAAGTGAAACTGACAAGAATCGACTGTCATAGCACGTGAGATTACTCTTTTCTTTGAAAATCACGAAGATAAAAGTATGTGATGGGAAGACGATAACTATAGCGACTGCAGTAGTTACCAGAAGCTGCAGGACTGGTAACTGTACCATTCAGGTCCGGCGGGACTCATTAGGCGCGTTAAAGGGTGTAGTCGGAAGAGACCCTAAGCATGCTAAACTTTTGCTCGGTATCAGTTATCAGAAAAATATAATAGTTAAATATAAATTCTATATAAACGTTTTAAAAATCAAGAATAATATATAACTATTAAATGTTAATTGCACAGGGAACTGCAAAAACGTCCAAAGAACCCATAAGTGAAGTCCATAACAACGCGTGTCCAATGGTATAAATCCGGCCAATAATAATGACTAAAATGAATGTTTTTATCATTATTTCAATTTATTAGTTAACCCTTCCTGTTGGACGGGTTAGGTAATAAAGCTTGCTGCACTCTTCCAAGCTATTTGCTGCCATCTTCCATCTTCAGATGGAAGAGGTGAATAAATAATAAGCATCAGTCTTATCACTATTTATCAGTCTTACTCACTTGTTCTTCTAAGTTACGGTCCGGTAACAGAAAGATTTAAGTAAAACTGAAGTTTGATTCAAGTTTGAGTGCTTTGTAGAGAAGAATTCTTCAACAACTGTCGGTATTCTTGTCTACTACTCTTTTATAAGACGGTGGAATGAAAGATGAAACGGGGTAGTAGTATAGTTTACACCGTACAGACTGTAGTTGAACCCATACCGCGTTCGGGTTCTTGACTAGTGCAGTATTTGTCCGGTGAGCAGAGTCAGAAACCGGCTGGAACGGTGGTGGGCGGAGAGGAAGGAGGAGAGCGTCACAACGCTCTCGCCTGAGAATGACGAGGAGTCAAGTTGCAGAGCATCTGACAACGATTATAGCGATGGGTAGAATTTAAAGCAGGTTTGTTCGATGGTTGGTAATTAGGTAGGTGCTGAATCTGAGATGCTATAGTGGGATCGGATGTCAGCTATTTTGAAGTTGGTATAGAACAGTATGAGCCGGAGCCGCCTGGTGATGTTTGAGAGCGGATGAGTACGCGGTGGAGAAAAGATATGGGTCTGTTTTTGTTGAGCTCGTTTACCAGAGATTTTGGAGGGGAGATCGTCGTGGCGGAGACGGTTGTGAGCTCGTGAAGGCGAGGGAGACTGTTTGCGCCTGAAATTTTTTGCTCATGTGGATTTTCGGCTTTAAGCAATGCAGGTGGCCAGACTTTTATCGCGTCCCCGCTGTTTCTCACTTGCAAACGTAACTTCCTGTCGGAAAGGGGTTTTGAATCGTACTTTCCATGCCGAATCGCGAAACCATGGTATGTGCCATTTGTGTCACATTTGCCTTCCGTACTTCGCTCTGTTGTCGCTCATCCATTTCTTGGCAAGTGCCAGAGATTAATATAAAGTAGTAACCACTCGTAAAATCTAGGGTATTGAAATTTACCCAACTTGATCAACGTCGCAACTCCTGATGATTTCCGGATGTATACTCTTGTTTCTATCTTCTTCTTTTCTAATCAGTAAGGAGAGTTAGGTTGAAGAATGAATCAAACCAAATCTTAAAAGCGCTGCATTCTCTGTGACTCGTCGAATGAGATCAATCTAGAGGCGAAAGTTCAAGGAAGGAAGAGGATGACGTTTGAATGAAGCAGGAAAGCGGTCGAGCCATGATGCATGTTACCGACTTGTATTTCAAACAAATGATGGATTTTGCTCAGTATGCCGGGGTTAAATGGAAACCCTATTTTACCGTACTGAAGCAGAATGGCAATAGAGCGATTTAGATGTTACAGATGATAAACGGACTTAACTAAAGAGTCTCCCCGCATCAGTAATAGTTTGAAAATGAACCTTGTTTCATCCATCAAACGCTGCAAACTAAGGTCGGTTTAAGGAGCCTCTGCTATCGTCTCCATTCAAGTCGGGAGGCGGCTTGTGGGCATGTCTTTTGACACCAGCTTGCTGTAATTCGTGGCTGTGATAGTCTGTTTGTTACAAGTTGATCATTGCGGACATCGTTTCATATCTTTTTATGCGGAATGACTCATTTCCAGCTCAAGAGATCCCGTCCCGAGTAGTCGATGTATTTCTGTGAACTTCATCGCTCTCGGCTTGCAAGTGATCGTTTCAGGTGTTCTTTTCGTGAGCCGGCCGTGTGATTTCTCCTCATTAGTCTCGATGTGGACAATAGTTGGCCGCCGAACTCGATGTATTACTTTGGTGTTCATGGGTCTGGTTTCTGGTTGTAGGACTTTCTGTTCCCTGAAGTTCGATGTGTATGACAACTTTCACAATCTTGCTTCTCGCAATGACTTGCTTGAAGAATATTCTGGTTCACTGACACTATGCCCTGAAACTTTCAGACAGTAGGTTCCTTGAGCCACGAGGCACAGTTGTACAACCATTTATTTCGAGGCTCGTTTCAGCAATCACTTCCCGGGAGTCACAGCTGACACTTCTGAGTTCAGCTCAGTTGACGGTCAACAATGGTAAGAAATTTGATAACCTCTGGAATTGCTTGTTTTATGAAGGATTACATTCGAACTCTGCCTTGTTACCAGTTCAGTATGAATGATCTTGCTCGAAGTTCCATTGCCTCGGGGCGCCGTGTCAAGAAAGGGCTACGGGCAGTCCTGACTTAGATGGGCAGGGCCAACCCTTCAGTCTATAAAATGCATGAACCTGAGCATGGCGGCACCGATGGGAGCTATTGAGATGTGTTCTAACCATTAAAGCTTCTGAAAAGGTCCGCGACATTCGCAACCTTCCGGAGTCCATGATGAGTGAGCAACGAGATTGACGAAGATCGGGCCTTGGCTTTTGAAATCAACCGGCGATGGTTTGTGGGTATTTTACCAATACGGTTATTTGAACACCATAGCTCAATATCGAATGATTCACTAAAGTGAATAACCATCTGAATCTTTTTATGTCCCGTCTGTATAGATAAAAGGATTCCTATGGTTCATAAATATGGCACAAAGATTCATATGGTTATTTCACTTGAATGAATCATCCGATATTACAAACTGCCGGGAAGCCATAGTGATGTAGAATCCGAACCCGTTCGCCCATAGTCTTGCTTCTGCGGCGTCGTCCTACGGTTCTGGCGGGCTGTCGGGCTAAACGTCGAGCCAGTGGAGATTGCTGCGGTCATCCTGATTGGAGTGCCTTATCTTGCATTCATACATATTCTTCTTCTTTTGATAATCTCCTGACCTCGCCGAGGGTACAGTTACCTGATTTAACCTTAGAACACGTTGTGTTAACGTAGCCTAACGTAGTCTTAGTTTTAGTTGAGCGCTTTCTCTTGCATATCCTTTCAGATTGATCGAAGACATCTTCAGAAACCTGGATCAGTATGAGACCACTAGTTGAACTCGTTGTAATACAAGCATACACATCCTTTCTTCCCTCCTTTTCCAGCCATACCAATGTATCCCTTTCCAGTTGAAGGGAATGAACTGTACCTTTCTGCGATTGAGCGGATGTAATTTTGTCGGCAGTGCGAGGCTCGTATGATTACGCTTGCTGAATATTGACGGTTTATCGTCTTGTTTCAACCTGTTGGCTATACCTCTTTCACTTGGGACCGATTAGGGGCCTGCTGAACTGGAAATGCTTCTGACTAGGGTTCTCACATTGCCTTCTCATCAAATTCTGCTCGTGTAATCAGAGCGCCTTCGAATGAGATTCTTTTTCACGTGTTGCAGGAGGAAACATCGGACGAAGGTGGCTGTGTGGCCTCGCCGTAGGCAGCACGTACATGAGCAGGTTGTCGGGAGTAGTTGAGGTCTCCCGGATGGAGCATGGTAAGGAGTATTTGAATTCCTACATCTGAGTAAGGTAATGATTTTCTAAGTAGCTCATTTCACTGCGAGTGGCCACAGCCTAGGGTTGCAGAGCTTTCTGTAACTTCGAATTGTGAGGCGACGCAATCCTTTGCGGCTCCCTGACATGAATTGTCTGAACTGACATCTTATACAGATGAGGATATAAGTGCCTTTGCGTCTGAGTTCGCTGGGGAATGGGATAATCGACGATCTCGACTGGGGCGCTGGATTACCAAATTATGGATACCCTCGTTGTGTGTATTGACCGTAGCCATCGGCTGGCATTATCCAGTCTCATTGCTCGTCAATGTTCTCATTCTAATGTGGAACACAAAGCCGAGTTCTTCATCCATCTACTTGTGGGTCGAACAGGTATGTATGGGAGCTTCAACAAACAGTCGCAATCTACAATCTTTCTAGCCACGGTGTTTGTATATAGTTTAGAACATGATTAACAGTTATATCTGTTTTTGGTCTGATACTCTTATTGTTCGTCCACTAGAAGCGTCAGCAGGAAGCTCTGGAGAAGCGAGGATTGGATCGTGTCAGAGCCCAGGTCAGCGGGTTGCTAGAGGTTCGTATTTGAAGGTCTTGACTCAGGTGAAAGAATATGGTATAAGTGCATAGGAAGTTGCATCTGATTCTCAAGGCTGAGGCTGCTCTGTGTGCTGTTTGAGTATGCTTGCCAGTGTATGGATTTGACCTTGGAAAGTGCCCATGCGGAAAGTGCGTTAGTTCATTTGTTGGACTGCTGAAGGACGTAACGTGGTGCAGCTCGAGGTTATAATGTAAACTGCTAATGTTTGTGCAGACTTCGGCCGTAATGCACGTAGAAGTTCGTGACCATAAACTTTTCTGTTTGGCCAGGGTGACATCTTTAACCCAAAGGTCGACCATGTTAGGTATTTTAGGTGATTGGTGGGTAATTTACTCTTCGACTTCCGCTATTCACACTCGGATGAACGTAAAGAATTTCATGGCAACAGTTACCCCTTTGGTTAAAGAACAGTTTAGTATGAATTAGCGAGTCTGGTATCATATGTAGAGAAATTACGGCCGATATATCTCTCCTTAGAAATTTTCGAGCTTCACTGTTCAGCATTGAGTTCCAGTTTGGGGTACAAGGCTGTGCTCAAGTGATTGCTTGTCATCTTGGGGCATACAAGTGAACGTTGTTTGTAAGATGCATTACAGTTCACAGAATCATGCATGCTTGGTGAGTGGATACTTGCCTCGGTGCTCGCGTGGATCGTGTAACTAGGTAATTGGGCGCACAACTCAACTACGATTTGCAGCTTATCTTGTTGAGAAGGCCGATCGACTGGCGTGTCGAGCATGGATATATGGTTGCTGCTTCTACCTGCTCGTGTTTCTGTCACAATTAGTTGGGGCTATGGTATCCTTTCCATCGTTTCCCAAAGTCTCGTACATCGCATCCGAAAGTGGCGACGACGCTCGTTCCCATTAAATTGATGCTCCATGACGGTAGTACCATTACAAAGCCCGGATGTTATTGTTACTTGTGCTAAAGTTTTTATGTGAAAATTTCGTTCCATAGGAGATTGAATAACCGTTACAAATGATACCTATAAATATTATAGAGAAGTACTAAACTCAATTCAGTCAGCATACAACCAAGTCTTCAAGTTACCACTCTTCGTTACTCACCTTGTACTTACATGGGTTCAAAACTATTGTTGGGTTACCTTTAATGCGCGGGAGAAGTCACTGTTTTCTGTGAAAGCTGCTTTACCCGTGTATCAATATATATTCAGTTCAATCTGAGAGTCTGTGAAAGCTGCTTTACCCGTGTATCAATATATATTCAGTTCAGTCTGAGAGTTTGAGAGAACTGAACAGAAACTCTTGTACCGAGAGTTTGAGAGAACTGAACAGAAACTCTTGTACCGACAAGGCCCGGTTGAGTTGGAAAAGTCCTCAATATCTCGTGATCACCTTTAACATATCTATTGCCTAACCTTCCTTGTTGGGTGCGTGATGAAGTCAGGGAGCCGGTTGAGGTGCATGTGGCAGGAGAGTGTTTTGTTGCATGCATCTACATTTCATCATTTATTTCAGCTGTGTCCGTGACTTTTGTTGGGAGGATTGCTTCTAACCTCTACGTTCTTCATGGTTGCGTTTGCTCATACCTACATTACATCACTCATCTCAGCTGTGTACGTGACTTTTGTTGGGAGGATTGCTTCTAACCTCTACGTTCTTCATGGTTGTTTTAGCTGGCTCGATTTTTCCTGAATGTCGCATGTGTGGCAGTGTGTGCTTCTCCAGAAGAAGTACCTTGTCTTTACGTTCGGCATTTGCTACATATATTTCCATTCATGTTTTTCTGGTTTGAGACTTGTCTAGAGTTTAGTTAGGTGTGGATCGCACCACCGTTTTCGATGCGGGTGTTCTCGTGGATCGTGACGTCTGACAGAGGTTGGGACTATGCGAGTTCAATTTCATAAATCTGAAACTTTTCATCGCACCATTTTGTTCGACTTGAGTTTTATCGATATTGCATTGATTCATTTTTGACGGTTATCATGTTAGATTTTACGGGAAAGATGTTTAGGAAAACGTGAAGTTCTTGGTTGTGGAGATGATGTGTGTTGAAACAAAGATAAGACAGATAAAAACAACCACGAAGATGAATGCTGTGATATATATATATATACCAACTCTAAATGTATGTACATTATCGATTCTTTCTCTTAAAAGCACAGAACTGAAAAACAGACCAGAGCGGTTTGTAACATGCTTCAAAGCATCTAAAAACAACACTTGAATCACAATCCTGATCCAAAATCACCCAAGCGTAGTTCAAAACAAAAAAAATTTTCTTTTGTTAACAAACAGAGCCACAACAATATCAAATGATCCAAACCCAAATCCAAATCACATCCATTAGTCAATTAGTTATCACAAGCTGTATATAGTCGACTAGAACTTTAACGAACTCAAAAGAGTAAAACTTGTAGCGAAGAAACTGAAAAAGATCTATCTGAAAACTTTTTCCTTTCGTCGACGGATTTCAAATGTCGATAGGGTCTCCTCCGCTGACTTCGTTAACCCAAGAAACCTTCAGATTCGACTCCCAACAATCGAGATATCGTCGATTTTTGATCGTAGGTGATCAAACCTTCAAAAACTGCTCCATGTGGCTTAAAATCGCACGCACTTTCTCAAACGGATCGCTTGATCTGATATCTGTCTTCTTTGGCAAGTAGATCTAACTATCACAAACCTAACGAGACTCCAAACAAGTCGTTTGGAGTTCTCTTTGCAAAACCGCGTAAGAAATTTGGTCACAGATTGTAAAAAATTGACATAAATGAACTCGCTCATCTCACCCAAAGCAACAACCCAATCCACGTATTGTTTTCTCTTATGCGTAGATGAAGACTCTCTGGTCGAGAACCATCGAGAACACCCGAGCACCAAGAACAAAGAACTTGGCTCACTGATCGCGAAGAACAACCCAATTTCAGATCGCAGACGATGAAAAACTTGACGCAAACGTTTCCATGTGAGTCAATTTCACTCAGAACTCCCAAACCGTCCGATGAAACTTGATATCGTCTTCAATTTCCCCAAGAACTCGTTCTTCTGATCCCGATGGATCCACGGACAGCAAGTTTGGACTCCAGAACGGCCGGAACTGTCCAACTCCCCTTCCCAAGTAACTGAAATATCCAAATCTTCCTCTTGCGTATCAATTTCTCTCAGTACCCACACCACGATCCGCCTCTTCCCAAACCGTCTTAACTTGTGCATAGCTTGCACAGATCTGAACCCAATGACATCTTGCGCGCGTGTATTGGACTTCCTAAATCCTCAAACCGTCCATTGACAGATCGCAGACGCAAGCTAACCCCTAAGCTGCCCCCTTGTGTCAGTCTCTGTATGTACGAAGTTCTCTTCAATAATAATGAAGCAGGCTCCTTGCGTCTTTGATGTAATGTCTGAAATCTCAAATACCCAACCAGCAAGTAAACTAGAGCTTAGCTTGATTTTCCTTTTTTCGAGTCGCATAACTTCTTCACTAGACGTCCAAACGAAGTAAACAAAGTGCTTATGAAAAGATGACAACGAGCTCTACGCATTGATGCAATGAAAGTAGAGATCCGAAATTGTGCCAAAAGTCTGTAAGCTGGAGCTTAGCTTGTTTTCTCCATCTTTTGAGTCTTGTAACTTCTCAACTAGGCGTCTAAACGAAGTAGACAAGGTGCATATGAAAAGTTGACAAGGAGCTCTATCCACTGATGCGATGAAAGTGGAGATCCGAAATGGTGCCAAAAGTCGTAAGCTGAGGCCTAGCTTGTTTTCTCCATCTTTCGAGTCATGTAACTTCTCCACTAGGCGTCCAAACGAAATAGACAAGGTGTCTATGAAAAGTTGACAAGGAGCTCTATCCACTGATGCGATGAAAGTGGGGATCCAAAATGGTGCCAAAAGCTCGTAAGCTGAGGTCTAGCTTGTTTTCTCCATCTTTCGAGTCTTATAACTTCTCCACTAGGCGTCCAAACGAAGTAAACAAGGTGCTTATGAAAAGCTGACAATGAGCTCTACCCATTGATGCAATGAAAGTGGAGATCCGAAATGGTGCTAAAATCTCGTAAGTTGAGGCCTAGCTTGCTTTCTCATGAGCACCCCCTCTAAACATGTGCATCCTCCGGTATGCACCAGAGATACCAACCAAGGAGTGGACCGGCACGCACTTCATCATATCGTCCTACTTCCCATCGTAGCCAATCTCATCTTCAAGGTCTTCTGCATAATCCTCATCCTCAAACTGAAACTCCGTCAAGATATCTGCTAGATCGTCCTCCTCATCTCTCCTTTTGAAAATCTTGACACGTTTACCTGCCATTGGTATCTTCAAGCTCGTTCCGTCTAACTCTTGCATGGCATAAGTTGCGTTGTCATGAACCTTCTTCACCACATACAGACCAAACCATCGTTTGGAAAACTTCTGGAGTGCACTATGCTAGTTGTCTAGACTGTTGTCATAGACTAACATCCAATCACCTTCTTTGATTTCCTTAGGTCTCAAACGATGTCGCTGATCAAATCTGACCTTGTTCTTCAACCGTGCTTCTCGCAGCCTATCCAAAGTTGCTTGGATATCCTCAGGTCTTCTCTCTAATTGTTTAATTCGAATAGCAAGAAGCTCTTCTCTAGTCAGATTGTCTTCTCAAGGTAACACACTCCATGTCAAAACGTGTTATTCAATCGGCATGATAGGTTTCTGACATGTGATGAGTTCCACAGGCATGTAACCTATCACCGAGCTATGCGTCGTTCGATCTATCCATAACGCAAATGATAAGAGTCGAGGTCACTCGTGCACCCTTCCGTTGCAGGCCTTACCAAAGCCTTCACAATGGGAGGATGACCAAGTTCACTCTTGGCATTTCCTTCGGGGTTGTAAGTGATCCATTCTTCTTAAGCACTGTAAACCATCTGCTCGAATATGGTGCAAACAACGGCTCCAAGATCTTCATCCGCATCTTCTCTTTCAACAACTCCACTAGTTTAGACAAGTGAGCCCGCGGTACTAGAATTGGTCTCAGGTTCCATAGCACATGGGGTACCCTGAAGATAACCATAGGGGTAACAACGTACGGGTCTACACACCTAATCTCATGTGGCTCAAAGGCAAATGCTTTATCATGTCGTGAAATCATCTCCTTGAAGCACATCTTCTCTTCTAGTAGAAGAGACCCATCAGATCCAATCTTCAACTCTTCAAGGGTCTTCTTTGTGAACTTGTGTCCTATCATTGCGGGATCTCTCAAACTCTTCTCTCTTGAAGCTCGATCCATCTGTTGGTTAGTATCATCCGGCAAAGGACCAGCAACTGGCTTTATCTTCTTATCCATTGTCTTGTACCTTGTCTCAACTCGAATCTCCGGTGCACGGAATGATTAATAGACATGATCTCTCGCAAAAGATCCTCCAACCCATCCTCTTCATAAACACTAGAAAGCCATTCATCGTGTTCTAGCTCACCCAACTCTTTCATCATCAACTCAACATCACGCAAATATTTTTGTTTTTTTCTCCTCAGCTCTTCTACCTTCTTGTAAATAGCAATCCCACACTCTGAAAACCCAACAAACCCTGTACAAAAGACACTATCTCCATCAAACGAGAGTACTTTCTTGTGGTGCCCACAAATTACAGGATGTACGAATTTTTGAAATTTTTAAGAATAATGACTTGTTTGTATAACTGAAGAAGCGTTGTTACTTAAGGATACATCTTCCTTAACAGGAAGATGATCTTAAGAGCTGTTTGTAATAAGAAGTTGACTTCTTCAGAAGACGACCGTCTTCGGAAGATCGTCTTCTCAGTGGCGTCTTCAGAAGACGAGAAGACGGCGGAAGATGGGAAGACGGCGGAAGACACCTATCTTCCAAAAGACAGCGACCGCGAAGGACCCACCACGAGTTTTCGGATAAGACAATAGGTGTACCTACTGGAGCGCACCGAATAGGGAGGTAGGTCAGGAAGACACCAAGGACGAGAACCCCTAATCTGCAGGGAAGATGCGTGAGGAAGCACATTAGACACCTTCCAACTTCCCGCAGCATAGCGCGCCTGAAGAAGATCGATTGAGAGAGTGAGCTTCGCGAGCTAGCATTGAGAGAGGAATCAAGTGAGACATCGAGGTAGGAGAGAGTAAGTTGGCAGCTAAGCGAAGGGTGAGATTGAATTGCGGGAGCACAAACAGCAGAGAAAGCGAAGGCGTTTCTGTGGAGCTTCCGAGAAGCTGACAGTGAAGAGTGGCGAGTAGAAGCAGAGGTGGAATCGAGGTGTGGACCGAAATTGACAGCAGGCGCAGTCGTGTGAAGTCGCATTGGAAGCTAGGACAAGAGCCAGAAGCGCGCGGAGGTCGAAGGCAACTCGAGGAGCCGAAGAAGACTGTAGAGGTTCTTCCCCCTGTTCTTTTCCCCTCCCACTTCTTCTCGTCTTTTCTTGGTACTCCCCGCGCTTCCTTGATTGTGTGCAGGCAGCCTGATCGATTACCCCACCCCCATTCTTTCTATTGAGACATTGAGACATTGGGCGCGGAAGCGCTGCCCAATTTCTGTCGAGACATCTCCTTGCTTCTTCCCGAGCTCAATTCGAGCTTCCCTACTCCTAGCCCTCAAATTGGAGACCCCAACTATCAATTTCTCTACCCCCTACCTCTCTATCCCCGAAACTTGGAACAGAAGACGATTCGGAAGATGGGAACATCTTCGGAAGACACTTCTTGAACTTGACTATCTTCGGAAGACATCTTCGGAAGACTGTCTTCGGAAGTCGACTGAACACAATTCGTATCAAGAGTGGATTTGCTTTGCTTTTGTGTTTAGAGAGACTTGGTACGAATCATGAGTGGCTTGGTGAGTTGTTTTGTTATTTCGAGAAGTTGGAAGTCGGGAACCAGGCCTGTGCCTCCCGGTCTTCCAAGCTTCTCAACTCCCCATCTTCCTAGAGAGACTAGAAGACTGGAAGGCTGGCAAAATGAACGAGAAGACGCGAGGGTCCATTCGGGTCTCTTCTGTCCGACCCATAGCAGCCGTTCCTTCTTCTTCCCGAACTTAGAAGAGAGTTGTGAGATGTCTTGCTGGCAGAATCTGGAGAGAATGGTCGAGGGTCATGTCTTCCCATCATGCAGCAAGCTTCTTCTGAGTGCGTATGAGAGGTGAGAAGTCAGAAGAACAGAGTACAGTTGTCTTGAGTCTGTTGTGAGGATAGATTGCGTGTAGGAAGACGAAGACAGGTGAGACCAGTGAAGGGAAGTCCGACTTCGAGAAGTCTTCCGAGAACGACATTGAATCGGAAGCTGTCCCAAGTGTCTTCCCAAAGGCCACTGTCATCGCGGAAGCCCGCAACCATCTTCTGAACCTTTCTCATACTCTACTTCTCGCATATCTTGTATCTTCTGATAGGAAGTAGGATGTAATGCAAGGTGGGTTGTCTTCTTGGTAATCCATGCGAGGCCTTGCTTAGATAGGATTGTTTAGATATAGCTCGGAAGACGAGAGCTATCTAGGAAGTACTGTTAGAATCCCGGAAGACGGAGTAGCTGTCTTCTGGAAGACTAGTTTCGTCTTCTGAGAAGTAGAAGCTAGACTGTGGGCACTCGGGAAGAACTGAGCCTTCAGCTCATAGTAGGTGCTTGTGGTTTAGTGCAACAGATCTTCCAGGTATGTCGATGCATCCGCGAGGCTTGGTGTTACCAGCGACAGAATTGGCCGAGGCCACTCCTTTCCTCAAGGAGTTGGGTCTCGACTTCTTCCTGTGGGATTGGAACCTCGCAGATCAAGGGCTTCTGGAGGAGGTGTGGGCCGCGTTACCACCGCGTAACCGTGTACCTGCGAAGGAAGGAGTGGCTCGGGGAAGACCGTCTTCCTGGACTGAAGACTGGTGGGGTAAAGCGTTTCACAGGTCTGAGACCGAGAACCGAGGATATTGGTACGAGAAGAAGATCTTGCCTAGGATTGTGAGTTCATGGCATGTGCCTGGGAGTACCACCTGCCTTTTCGTAGAAGACAGACAGGGGAGGAACGGTTGGAAGATAGAGTCTTACCGGGAGCCGAAGAAGCGACTTCTGGCGAAGTTGTTTCTGCATCTTTTCCCCAAGGGAAAAGCGCAGAAGACAAGGTACTTAGGAGATCAGGACGTGGAGTTCCTGGAATCAGTGTGGGATGACAGAGTGCCAATCTACTGGGGCGCGTACATCCACAACTATGTACAGACGGAGCTAGCCTACTTGGGTACCCCGGCGAGAGGACATCTGACGCCCTTCTTCTGCTACTTGTATGTAGCCATGGGGGATCTTAGGGAAGATCAGCTGGCAGTGTATGGACCAACGGAGCGACAGGAGGTGAAGGAGGAGACCTCGGAAGACGATGACCGAGAGGCAGCAGCAACGCCCCCTCCCACTCTGATGCCACAGCTGAGGCCCGGCTCTCACCAGAAGACGCTTCTGGTGAGGGAAGACGAGTCTAGTGGGTCGGAAGACGCCACGCCAGTGAGGAAGATGGGTCACAAAAGTGTACCAAGGACACCCATCTCCCTCATTCATTCAGGATGGGAGTCGGACTCGGAGGAAGACTTGCTGAGTACCCGATCGGAACAGAAGACAGCTTCTGTAACACCTGGGAGTCTTCCGAAGACTCCAGAAGACGAAGGATGGATGGGCGCTCCTTCTGCGATGCGAGGAAGCGCAAAGAGGAGAGCCACTCCTGCCACGAGGAGTCTTCCACCCCGGAAGATGAGAAGAGTAGCTTCTTCTCGTGCGCAGAAGATGAAGGCCGTAGTGGTGGAAGAGGCTTCCTTGTCTCTGGAAGACGAAGTCGACACCATGGAGCGAGTGGTGGAAATGAACTTGTCTTCCGCAGGAAGACGACTGGAGGAGTTCAGTGCCTACTTCCAGAAGGAGATCCAGCCCGCTATGGAGTTGTTGGAAAGGAGAGCGAGGGCACAGGAGAAGCCTTTACAACCTGGATTCGGCCTGCGCATCTTGTTGCGACAAGAAGACAACCAGCAGAAGACGGAGTCTCTGGAAGCTAACCTCCGCACTACGGAGAAGCTTGCAGCCAGGTACAAGGCGGAAGCAGCCGCTTCTGCCAAGGAGTCGATGCAACTTCGGAAGAGCAACCAGGAGTTGCAGACGCGAATACAGCAGCGCGATCAGGAAGTTCTCCGAGTGCGGGAGAAGATCACTGCCCTCGCAGAAGAGCAGACCACTTGGAAGATGCAGCGAGAAGCCGCAGAAGCACGAGCTGCAGTGGAGAAGACGCAGAGGGAAGCAGCAGAGGCCCGTGCGCAGAAGATGCTAGCTCAGTCGATAGAAGCGCTTCGGAAGAAGTTCAACTTCACCGCGGGTAAGAAGTTACTTACCTTAGCTAGGGAATGGGACAGCGGGTCCAAGACGAGGTTGGTGGAATGCAGAGATAGCATGTTCAGGTACCTGGATAGACAGATAGAAGGAGTGAAGACACTTTATGGTCTTCCCTCACTTCTGACACCTGCAACCGCATCTTCCCAAGCCCCAGCACCCTCGACTGGATCCGGAATGGAGAAGGAGGAGTTCGATCTCGCTGTACACTTGGTGGTGACAGCGTTGGAAGACGAGAAGACTCCAGAAGACGCCCCGGAAGACATGATGTCTTCTGGAAGACAGGAAGACGAGCCGTCTTCCCAGGTATTCTGCGTGGAGGAAGCGACTTCCTCGGACCCCTATGAGGTCGCCATGGTCCCTAGTACTGCATCTGTGCCTCAGAAGATCGAAGACGCACCATTCGACTCTTCTTCCTAGAAGACCATTCCGTCTTCCGAAGTCGAAGCCGAGGAAGACGCAGCCGTAGAAACAGCAGGGCCAGCGAAGAGCGAGGAGAGGGAAGCTACCTCAGTGGTACCCGAGGTAAGTGCAGGGCTTCCCAGCCCATCAGAAGTTGAGGTAGTAGCTCCGGTAGGAGCAGATCATGTAGAGATTGCCACCGAGCAATCAGAGTAGTTAGCAAACTTAATCGACACTTCCAGATTTAGTAGGATCGGACATGCTATCTTAAGGGTGGCAGTTTTCCATGTAAAAATAGTTAGGACCCCATGTGGCAGCATAGGTAGCGTAGGAGTAACACAGTGGAGGGCTAATTGGGAAGAGAGACCGCATGCATGTGAGGTGACAACCTATTGTCAGCGCCTCTCTCTCTCTCCTTGGTGGTCGCCTCCCCTGACTCTCGAGGCAGATGGTTAAGTAGGATCGTAGAGTACAAAATGGAGCTCTGCCAGTTCTGCCAGTTCTGTAGAATTCTGTTGTAACTGAACATACACATCGATTCTACAGACAGGCAGGCGAGACACATTAGAGCAGAGATAGTCTTAGCACACTACACCCGTCGTTGGAAACATACGAATAATCTTGGAATATATAGGAGGGGTCTGCATACTCGCACCAGTAGTGGATTCGAAGATGTAGATAGAAGTAGTGGACAGTCTAGGAACAGGGAACGGCATGCTTGTGCAGTCCTGTTAGCTAGGCTGGTGTGTCGAGGAGTAGACGCAGGAAGTAGCGGGAGTGAGCTTCCCAATGCCATTGTGACTTCTTCTCGGAGAATAGATTGTGGATTTGGATGCAACAGCTTCGCTCATGTCTTCTGGGTGGTGGAATGTATTGAATTCGCTCCCAATTGTGCATGGGAAGTGTTCTTCTTGAGTGGCGGTGAATGTCAACAGTTGTGGAGTGTAGCTTGACTCGTTCAGTAGAGCACTTGGGATCTACGTACGAACGGTCTTCTGGATAAGGGATCCCAGAAGACAGAGCAGTCAGAGCAGCGAAGTGAAGAAGAAAGAAGCCTTCTTCCCGCAACAGAAGACGACATCCTCGAGTAGAAGACGGTGCTACAGTACTCACGTTTGTTGTCTTCCTCCCCAAACTATTACAAGCAGGGATGGCTTGTTAGTCAGGATCCGGACTAGAAGCTTGTCGGAATCTTAATTGCCCTTTTTCATCCTGTTTCCTCTTGTTTGGATTTCTTCTTCTTCCCATCTTCCCTCATCTTCCCCATCTTTTTATCTTCTTCTAGTGAGCTTCCGATACTTCTATTGAGCTTCCGTGAAGGTGAATGTCGTTGTAGTGCTGCAGGAAGACAACTTCCGTAGGCAGAAGCCTGGGAAGGCTACAGGGGGCATACACCCTATGATTTATCCAACCCGATTGGAATGTGAGTGTGAGAGTAAGGTGTAACGACTGTTACTAGTCGACTTCTGCGAAGCCGGACAGCCTTCTGCGAAGCCGGACAGCCTTCTGCGAAGCCGGACAGCCTTCTAGAGGTGTGAGAAGACGAGCTAAACCCCCAGAAGACGAGAATCGCTTCGGGAGGACGGTATCGAGAAGACCGGAAGAAGCAACCTGGAAGCAGGAAGATCGTCTTCCCGAGCTTCTCTGTGAATAGTTGTATGATATTGTAATGGGTAGTTGTTTGTTTGGGTCCAGAGCACCATTTGGCGTGTCAGGAAGACGTGTTGTTTTGGTGTGGTTTTGTGAGAAGACGGGATTTCTAGGCAAAACCCGTGTGTTTGTGTGTTTGAACAGATCTTAGAACTTAGAGCAGCGTTACTTGTGCAAATCCTCTGTGGGAACGATATCTTGTATACTAAATGGGCAAAAGGAGAAATCCTACGTCACTACATATAGTGAGGAACCATTTTTGGCACCGCTGCCGGGGATTTCATCTTAGTAACTTCTGTTCTAAGCTTCCTGGATCTGTGTGTCATTAGTTAGGTTCATTTCGAACTAACTTCGATTGTAGTTGAATGTGTTGTGGGACTCTATCTTGCTAGAAGACGGGAACCGCAACCAGAAGCTGATAAGATACCTCAGGGAAAGTTGGAAGAAGCCGCTTCCCTGCTTCCAAGAACTCCTTGGAAGACTCGATCTTGGAAGATTGCTGTGAGTGCAACCAGAAGCAAGAGAAGAAGACGTTCTGAACTTGTGATCGGTTGTTCAGTCATTTGGTCTCTCGGATCTAGTGGTAGAGAAAAGAGAGACATCTGTTCTCAGTACTCTGGTGGATGCCTCCGACCGGAGGAAGAAGCAGAAGACGCACGGGTAAGGATCCTGAGTGGATTAACTCACCCCAGCGAACCGCTTCTAGAGATCAGCGGATATCCCTGAGACACCAAAGGAAAGAAGAAGAGCTCAAGAAGATCCGATCGGTAGAGTTGGAAGAGCCTTCCATCTCGAGCATAATCTTTGGCGAAGACAGAAACCAACCGGGTGATCACGTGTATAAAGTAGATTCCGGTACTGGTTACTCGGAAGACGTCTTCCCAAGTGCGGGAGAAGCTTCTCAAGGTGAGAGAAGACTGGAGGAGATTGTTCCAGACGTCTCGGGAGGTAGCAGTGACAGTAGCTCTGACTCAGAAGACGATCTTCCTGATTCAGACAGGCCTGGACCTTCGAGAAGACCATCTCCACCACCTGGACCTGAGGAAGAAAGAAGTTGGCAGTCGCACCAGCCGGCAGTCAACATGGCTTCCCACACTCGGCAGAAGTACCATCCGTACGACGATGATGATGATGCGGACGACTTCATCACGATGTTCGAGACCATCTCTAGATCCAACAAGGAAGACGCTGATGTTGACAGACTCCGTGTATTTCCCAGTTTGATCAAAGGGAAAGGAAGGAAGTGGATGAGTAAAACGTTGGATGATGTTGTAGTAATGGCCGCTTGGGCTACTCTGAAGGTAGCTTTTCTGAAGAGGTTCAGAGGAGTGGGCTACGATCGTATGACCCTCATAGAGCTTCAGAGGCTCGAACGGAAGAAGAAAGAGACACTGCGGGATTACACCGAGAGGTTTGAAGATCTTCTGGATCACATCCCGCAGAACCAAGGAAGACCCGGCTACTGTGCTCAGCAAGCTGTGGACTGGTACTTGGGAGGATTGTCTCAGGACATGGAATTGTACTGCAGAAGAGGAGGAGGTGATGATTTAGCGGAGGTACAGAAGCATGCCGAGCAGTATGAAACCTCGAGCATCACTCGGAATATGACGAAGGACAAAGGGAAGACCTCGAAGAAGTCCAAGAAGTCGAAGAAGTCTTCTCGGAAGTCCAAGAAGAAGTCCAAGTCCACTGAAACTGATAACAGTGATTCGGAAGCAGCCTCTACTTCTGAAGAGTCTACTGTCGAAAGTTCAGAATCCGAATCTGAACAAGAGAAGAAGACGCGGAAGAAGAAGAAGGAGAAGACGCGAGCAAGGGAGGAAGTTGTGCAGAAGATGCCTCAAACTCAGATTATTCAGTCTGCACCTGATCCCCGCATCGATGAGGTTCTGAAGCAGTTTGCCGACCTGAAAGTTCATCTTCTGAACCAGAAGGACAAGCGGAAGCAGCCTACGGCTTCCCGGCCAAACCTTTGGTGCAACCTTTGTAACTCTTCCGGACACACCAGAGATCAGTGTACGCAGGACCAAGCTGTCAACTGGGCAGGATGGGAAGAAGACGATGAGGGATATCTACATAATCCCAGTGGGGAAACTTGCTATAGGATCGGGACGATACAACCCTTCACTCCTACGCCTCCCGCCCAATATAATCGTTATGTACCGAGGGATAGAGTTAGCAATGTACAGATCAGAACGCCTTGGCAGCCTTCTTCATCACAACGACCTCTCAACCCTCTTCCTGGAGCGTGCAATAATTGTGGAGAGACAGGACACTGGTGGTCCACCTGTCCTCACCCGAGAAGACAGATTGGGCAAGTACCCTTGTGTGGGAACTGTAAGGAAGCCGGTCATTTCACAGGGAATTGTCCTCAGACCTTACGGCCACGACAAATGGTGAGATTTGCAGATACCACGCCTCCTGCAGAAGCTGCATCATCTTCTAAGCTCGAGTTAGCAGTGGTACAGCACATCACGGTAGAAGAAGAAGATCCTGGGGATTGTACGGATTGTCTCCATATCGAGGAAGACGAACCAGACCCCGGGAAGCGCAAAGGAAAGGAACCTCAGCTGCAGAAGACGACTGCAGCTCAGAAGATGAAGACACTTGAAGAAGCGTCATCTCTCACTTTGACGGATGGTACTGTTTGGAGTCCTGACCCGAATTCAGATAGCTGGCCTCCTGAGGAAGTTTTGGATGAAGCTGTGTTCAAGGTAAGTACCAGAAGCAAAGGGAAGTCAGAATCTCGCCAGAAGGACGTCAAGAAGAAGAAGCAGCGTAAGGAGAGGTCATCTTCTCCCGAGCGGCCGTCTTCTCCTACTTACGACCGAGAAGATCCGAAGTACTTTGCTCCTGACATAAGACAAGAGGTTGAAGCGATCATGCAAGAAGAGCTGGAGAAGAGAAGGAAGATAGTACAGCAGCTTCCTACACCGACTACGGCGACACCTGTCTCACGGGAACAGCCTCCAGTCGAGGGAAGACACTCTTCTGGTCTTCCACCCAAGGAAGCAGCCACTACATCTTCTCTGTTGGAAACACCAGTCACTCTTCTAAAAAGATCTCCTTACGACTTCTTGCGAGACTTGTGGAATCAGAAGGCGGATGTAACCTTCCAACAGCTGTTGGATGACAACGCTGGTTACAGGAAGTTGTTACAATCTGTGCTTCGAGGATCGAGGAAGAGGAGGGCAGCTAAACTTCCCAAGAGCACCCCGATCCTAAGGATAGAGCATGAGGACTTGGGAGCCCCAGAACTTGATATGGAGATCCATGGCTGTCTTCTGAAGAAGGTATCCATTGATTCCGGCTCCGGAGTTAACATCATGACGGAAGAAACGGCGCATGCCCTAGGCTTCACTGAATTCCAGCCTACTCCGAGAATTTTCAGAATGGCGGACCAGACCAGAAGACGACCTTTGGGGCAACTGAAAGATGTCCTCACGGTAATTGGTGGAGTATCTTTTCACCTCACTTACATCATTTTGCGACCTGTAGCTAAGGTTGGATATCAGGTGTCGATAGGAAGACCCTGGCTGTATGCTGCAAATGTGAATACCGACTGGAGAAGGCATCGTTTGAGATTTCCCAATCCTACACCCAAGTCAGGTGAGAAGGCTAATGTCTCGCTTCCTTGGATCAAGATTGGACACCAAGGTGAAACTCCGTCTACAACAGAGGGGTACACTTCAGAAGACTCGGCTGCGTCTTCTGACAGTGATGAACGGTATAATGAGTTTATGGTGAATAACGTGTGTGCTACAGAAGTAGCAGAGAAAGTGGAAGATGTGGTCTGTGGATACATTGAGTGCTACGAGATTGCGGAAGAAGAGCTTCCAGAAGACGAGACTACCGTCTTCTCTTCGGAAGATCCGATAGTTGGTCTTCCAGAAGACGAGAATACCGTCTTCTCTTCGGAAGGTCCGACAGTTGGTCTTCCAGAAGACGAATCTGAACTAGAAGAAGCTCCCAAACCAGAATACTTTGGTGCCAGTGAGTACAGCCATACTGAAGGAATGGTAGACCCGGATGATCTCCAAGAGATGGAGGTTGCTCCTGGGAAGAAGTTGAAGCTTTCCAAGGTGATCGAGGGCCAGCAGTTGGAAGACTTTCGAGAACTTCTAACGGAGTTCCAAGATGTCTTCGCGTGGACCATAGAAGACATGAAGGGCATACCTCGAGAGTTGGGAGAGCATCGCATCGACTTGCTAGAGGGCGTTGTTCCTGCACGGCAGAGGCAGTACCGGCTCAACCCCAAGTACTCGCTTCTGGTGAAGGACCAGATTGACCAATACTTGAAGGCAGGAGTCATCTTCCCAGTACTTAGCAGTGAGTGGGTAGCTCCTATTGTCATCGTGCCGAAGAAGCAGAAAGGGAAGATCCGAGTGTGTCAGGACTTCCGGAAGCTGAACTTGGCCACGAAAAAGGATCACCACCCCTTACCATTCACCGACTCTGTGTTAGACCAGGTAGCAGGACATGAGTTCTACAGCTTCCTGGATGGGTATTCTGGGTACAACCAAGTTTCGATCAGAGAAGAAGACAAGTCGAAAACCACTTTCACTACTGATTGGGGCACGTTGTCGTGATGTGAATCATTTGACATAGTAAATGATTCACTTATCACTGCTATCGCGTTACTTAGCGCATGTTATTTCTACTCCGACACTTGATGTTTAGTAATCTTAGAAGTTAGCTCTGTACTGTTCTTAGTCTTTTATGCTTATGGTTGACACCTTTTGCATATGGTGTTAACTCTGTCATATATTTTGGATCCTAGTAGATTGGTAGTATGACATTTATCTTGTTCAAGCATTCGTACGCTTGTGCAAGTGAATTCATACTTATCTATGATACTCAATGTACATGACTTAGATTTACCATGTAGATAGGGGTTTGAGCTCATGGGTTGTACTTACTTGTCGCCCATGCACGCTTTCTAGCTGATTTAAGTTATTTTTCGGGGCTGCGTGTCGTTTTAGGTAGTTTAAGTTTTACGTTGGCACTCTAGAGAGCTTGACGTGGTAGCCTATGGGTAAAACTAAGTTGCCACGTGGTTTAGAGTACTAAAGGACAACCAAGTGGAGCTATGAACTCCCATTGGTCTATTTTTGTCTTTTGTTAAACTCTAAATTTAGAAACAGAGCTCTAGAGTGGAGTTCGAGCAATTTGTGAAGGTACTGCGAAATCTGAGAGCATAGGGAGATAGAGCTCGTCGAGCCAAGCACTGTCAGCGAAAAGTTTGATCGATTTGGAGCAATAAACAAGGAGTTATGGCTGATTGAAGTTCGATTTGTGTCAGAATTGAAGCACTTCTGTTGAATTTGGGGTTTTGAGTGTCATTTGCAGCAGAATCGAGGAAATCGCTTCAAAACTTCGTGGCTGTGTTCACTGTCAGCAGGGCTACGATTTTCTCCAAATTTTCATGTCAATTGAGTCAGTGAGTAATTCAGGGCGACCGCTGAAGTAGAGGGGGTCCGAAAAGCTCTCAATCTGGAGCAGCAACTTCAGAGAGCGAGATCTGGAGTTCTGTGTGGAATCAGGAGGCCCGACTTCACAGGAGTGTTCATCAAGCTGTGTACTGCAAATCCTGTAAGAATTTCCCAAAGTGATCGAGCCAATTCCTTGTTATAGGTCGAAATAGCTGTCTGGGTACCAGAAACTGCCGCAATTTCTCTACTCAGAAAGTTTCTGCTCATATCTTAGTGCTATGAATTGATCTGAAGCTGAAATTTCGTATGTGTATCCAGTAGAACCTCATTTACATGTAGGAGGAGTTCTGAAGTCTGAACCTTCACATATTTCTCAATCCTGAGTGTCAAAGTTCGCCATCTGATCTTATCATTGCTAGTTAAGCTTGAACTTGCTTCGTGAACATATCAGAAGAGCCTAGAGACTTATATGAGTGTTTTTCAGTATCACCTTGAGACCTGAAGCCTATCCTGTGAGTAAACCAGCCACAGCCAAGAGCCCAACGCTTCCCCGAGTAGATTGAACACAGCCTTCAAGCTCATATCACAGCCAGAAGGTTCGCCCTTCCCAGGAAGACTCTCAATCTGACATCTGGTGCTTCCACTGAGAGCTCTTGGGGTGATTGATTGAGAAGGTTGAGTTGCTACAAGGAGAAGAGATGGATCGCAAGAGCGGAGCTGCTGCTGCTGCCTCTGGAGCTGGAGCATCAACGTCTACTGCTGCACCGTCAACTGCACCTGCGTCTTCTACAGCGACATCTGCATCTGGTCTGGACACGGCTGAGATCTTGAAGACGCTTGCGGCCTTGGTCCAACAACATCCGATCGTTGGAGGGGGTGAGTTAAAGTCCACCAAGGCTTTGCAAGCTATTGTGAACAGATGTGGAAGGTTTGAAGGTAGAGATATTTCTAGATATCTGCGTGAGTATAGAGGAGAGATGGAGCTGGTTAGGGTTACAGATGCTGAGATGATAGCAAGCTTTGAGTTAGCTGTCATTCCTGAGTTGCGGGACCAAGTTAGGGATGTACAGAGAAGAAATCTTGGAATCTGGATGAGTTTTGAGCGATCTCTTCGAGAGGAGTTTCTTGAGGAGGATTCGGAGAGGGTTACTAGAAGGACATTTCTAGATTGGGTTGAGCAGCAACCTGGTCGTATGATGAGCCTGAGTGAGTTGCTGAGAGAGTTTGATCGGAGATACCGGCAACTCTCAACTCTAGAGCGAATAACTCTAGATGCTAGGAGAACAGAGCTTTTCCTGCAAGCCACCGATGATGCTACAACAGATCGGTTATGTTTTATGTTGGCCGATCGATCTGCTGAGGGAGGTTTTACTATGGATTGGGGGAGAGTTGAGGATGTTGTGGCTGTATTGACAAGGCAGAGGAGGGGAAGAGTGGTTGTGGGAGGACGTCCGCTTGCAGAAGTGGTCACTCCACCTTATGCTGCTCCTCAAGTACAACAGCCTTTGGTCTCTGCTCCCAGACCTGTTGTCCCAGCTGCAGTTCCTTTGATGCCAGTTGTGCCAGTACCGGCACAAAGGACACCTGTTCAGAGACCTGCGGAGAACCATGGTCAACAGAACCAGATTGAAGACCTGATTCGGCAGATGCGAGAGCTGAAGGTAGAGCTAGCTGGATTGCAGAGAGAGCAGCCACCGGCGCCTGCTGCTGCACGTCCAGGAGGAGCTCCTGTTCGTAGATGTATCTGGTGTGACAGTCCGGATCACTTCCGAGGAGACTGTCAAGAGCTCACAGCTGCTTTGCGAGATGGTGTGGTTCGCTATCAGAACGGTAGGCTACACCTTTCTTCTACTGGAGAGCCGTTGAGCACGCAGTTTGGGCGAGGAGGCATGAGGAGTCTACCTCAGATTGCTGCGGTGGCAACTGTACATGCATTGATGGCACCACCGGTAAATCCTGATGTGTATGCTGGACATATTGAGGTTTCTTCTAGTCCTACGTTGCTAGATAGGACTGCTGAGAAGAGTATTGCTCCCGTTCCTTCTGAAGTACTGAAGAGGAGAGCCGAGTCTATTCGTAGGGTCACAAGATGGGGAGATCCTGTAGATGCTGCTTCTATCAGAGCATTCTTGGATGTAGATAGACACGTTCATTGGCAGGATGCTTCTGTGGAGGAGAAGAGACGGCGAGAAGCCTCTGAACTTGATATTGGAGTTCCTGAGGAGACTGGGGATAGACGAAGAGTCACAAGGAGACGAGCGGCTCTTCCTGAGGACATCCCGTCTACTTCTGCAGCTCCTCCACCTGCACCAGGTCCTATGGAGGACGTGCAGAGATCCCAACAGGAGCCAACGACTGCTGGTAGGCGGTTTACTGCCCAAGAGAAAGGGAAGGGACCGGCTTACAAGTTGGCAGCTGATATTGAAACTTCTACTGATCTGAAGAGCATCTTGGAGCAGAGGATACTGGATGCACGAATCGAGTTTTCTCTCCGGGAAGTTCTTGGTATTGCAAAGAGGGAGTTCCACGAACTGATCATAGACATCATCAAGCGCAAGAGACAGATGATGTCTGAACAAGTGGAAAGCCAAATGATAGATGTGGTAGGAACTTCTCTGAATGATGCAGAGTTTGGAAAGGTGCATTTCTAGGAAGCTGATGACAAGGGATACCAGCAAGAAGCGTTGGTTGCTGGTACCAACACTATTGAGTTCGATGATGAGGAAGCTGGCGAGGAGAGTCCAGCTACTGATAGTGATTTCAGAAGGAGACATTGGGCTCGTGCTACAACTGCTACACGAGTTCGTCTTGGAAGTTTGGCTGAACCTGTTGCTGCTTTAGTTGATCACGGATCTGAGATCAACATCATGTCACGGGAGGTGTATGAGAGAGGTCAGTGGCCTATCGAGCTGAACCATGGTTGGGTGTTACGTGCTGCAAACAACCAGAAAGGTGAGCTATACGGCGCTTGTCCTAACGTGAAGGTGGAACACCATGAGACGATGGAGCAGCTGAAGGAGATTCTGAAGTCTCCACCTATACTAAGGAGGCTTAGCTACGAGAGCGGGAGACCTGTGGTACTGACTGTTGATACGAGTCCGAAGGCGATTGGATGAGCAGTTGGCCAAGAAGATGCAGAAGGTGTGCAGTTTGTTTCAAGGTTTGGAGCTCGGATCTTAACAGATAGACAGCGTAACTATCCTCAAGTGAAACGCGAGTTGTGGGGAGCTGTTACTGCTATGAAGGTAGATCGAGAGTTCTTGATAGGAGCTCGTGTGATACTAGAAACAGATTGTTTGTCTTTGTTGGGTATGATAGCAAACTGCAGACTTAGTTGATCACGGATCTGAGATCAACATCATGTGACGGGAGGTGTATGAGAGAGGTCAGTGGCCTATCGAGCTGAACCATGGTTGGGTGTTACGTGCTACAAACAACCAGAAAGGTGAGCTATACGGCGCTTGTCCTAACGTGAAGGTGAAGATAGGTGATGTAGATGTAGATCAGCACTTCTTCGTGCAATCTTCTGCTTCATATCCTGTGATTCTTGGTCAGCCTTATATCACTGTAGTTCGGATGGAGACCAAGGTGATGGATGACGGATCTCATTATGCTAGGATCCGTAGTCCAGATGATAGACGTTCTGTGCAGTTTCTGACCGTTCGTACGAACCACGAACGAAACCGGCAGACCTTGAGGGATTCTCCTATCTGTAGGGATAAGGGTTTTTAGAAGCCACTCTCGTAGGACGGGATAGCGAGAGTGATGGATCTAAAGCTACTATGATCCCGCTTGAGCAGCCTGAGGGATCACAGGAGGCTGATGGAGAGGCTGCTCAAGATTCAAAAAGTAGTTGCACTGTACATAGTTGGAAATCTGGTTTGATGGCTTTCAGTTCTGATGATTGGAGTGAGTTTACGCGGGTAGAGGATTTGGCTGAGAAGAGTAGAAGGTAGATAGAGAAATATGCTGCAAATCTGCGTTGTACAGGAGTTCTGAAGGAAGATGAGATGATTTCTGGTGTTTATGAGGAGTTTGTAGGTGTGCAATCTTTTGTTCGTTGGCTGGATGGTGTAGATAGGTTGATGGAACAGATGGGAGGTAGGGTGGTGATCTCCATCCATTCTCGTGAAGTCTATGAGGAGATTATCTCATACTTGCGATATCGTCCTCATCCGAGACTGGAGAATGGATGGAAGGATGCAGTCTGTTGGTGTGGCTTACATCAGGAAGCAGAAGTACACGCCAAGTATAAAGCTGTAGCGAGGAAGGTGAGACCTGTGGCGACCCAATTACCTGTTGATTCTCAGCAGCAGATGAGTTAGCGGCTGCAGAGCTTGTGCTTAGAGATCCTACACAAGTAGGACACAAGTTTACTCAAGAGACACTCGAGCAGCTCCAGATAGGAGGGGGTGGCTTCTTGACTGAAGAGGAGAAACGAGCTTTTGAACGGATGATAGTTAGCCATGGTAAGGTATTTTCTTTCTCGGCTGAGGAGATAGGTTGTGTGGATCCTAGTGTGATAGCTCCGATGGTTATCTTTCACTGTTCCTCACGTACCTTGGGACTTGAAGCCGATTCCAGTCCCTCGTGCCTTGCTATCCAAGGTGATTGAGTTACTGAAGGAGAGGATGCGGATGGGTATTCTTGAACCATCTATGGCTCCGTACTCTAGCCGATGGTTCATAGTACCTAAGAAGACAGGAGCTCTGCGCTTCATCCAAGACTTGCAACCTGCCAACAACATCACAATTTGAAACGTTGGAACAGGACCTGTGGTTGATGAAGTAGCTGAGGCGTTTGCTGGAAGGTCAATCTATTCTATTGGAGATCTGTTTTTAGGTTATGATCAGTTTCAGCTTGCTTTGGAGAGTAGAGACTTGACTACCATGCGTACACCTTTGGGATGGATGCGGATGTGTACTCTTCCTCAGGGTGCGACAAACTCAGTTGCCCATATGCAGAATGCGATGCATAAGGTGTTACGAGAGTTTGTATCTGAGGTCACTATCCCGTTTCTGGATGATGTTCCCATGAAAGGTTGTCCGGTGGAAGACAAAGACGAAGCTGTGACTTCTGATGGATGCAGAAAGTTCGTTGCAGACCACATTCGGGATGTGGAGAAGATTCTGATGCGTTTGGAGGAGGTACACCTCACTCTATCATGTACCAAATCTCGTTTTGGTATGTCAGAGATTGTGGTCGTGGGTCATTTGTGTGGTACTTTTGGGAGGCGTCCGAACCCAGAGAAGGTAGATGCTATAACAAGGATAGCTGACTGCACCAACATCACTGAGGTTCGACGGTTCTTGGGAGCTTGTGTGTTCTTTCGTGTGAATATTTCTCATTATGCACACATTGCCGAGCCTCTGTATGCACTTCTGAGAAAGGGAAGGAGGTTTACTTGGCGGCAAGAACACCATGAGACGATGGAGCAGCTGAAGGAGATTCTGAAGTCTCCACCTATACTAAGGAGGCTTAGCTACGAGAGCGGGAGACCTGTGGTACTGACTGTTGATACGAGTCCGAAGGCGATTGGATGAGCAGTTGGCCAAGAAGATGCAGAAGGTGTGCAGTTTGTTTCAAGGTTTGGAGCTCGGATCTTAACAGATAGACAACGTAACTATCCTCAAGTGAAACGCGAGTTGTGGGGAGCTGTTACTGCTATGAAGGTAGATCGAGAGTTCTTGATAGGAGCTCGTGTGATACTAGAAACAGATTGTTTGTCTTTGTTGGGTATGATAGCAAACTGCAATACACCAGACATAGCAATGCTGCGATGGATTGCTTATGTCCGAAGTCTGAACCCTGAGCTAAAGCATATAGCAGGGAAGGACAATCCCGTTGCAGATATGTTGTCTAGGGCTCGTTATACAGATGAGGATGAGATGTTTGCAGAGGTGGAGAATGAAGAGAAGAGAGACGTTTGGTGTCAAGTTGGTCAGCAGACTTCAGACTTGGAACCACTGCCGTTCAATGAGGAGTTGTACTCAGAAAAGTTCCGCGATATTGGATTTTATCTGAGTTCGTTATGCAGAAGAGAAGGATGGAGTGATGCAGAGTTCAAGGAGATCAGACAGAAGGCGTACAGCTACCTTCTACGTGAAGGTTATCTGTGGAAACGTCCGAAGAGAAGAGATGGGATGCTTGCTAGAGTGGTGGATGATCAATCGACAAAGCTTAATCTGCTGAAGGAGTTTCATGATACCTTGTGGGCTGGACACCGTGGAGTCTGGGCTACATACATGAAGCTGAAGGAGCGTTACTGGTGGAAGGGTTTGTATCAAGACGTGGTGGACTTTGTTGGGTCGTGTCTGCACTGCCAGTTCTACTCTAAGGTCCGTTACAGAGATGGACTTGTACCTACTTATCCACCTAGTATCGATTTTCAGTGGGTTCTTGATCTTGTGATGATGCCACCGGATTTATGGGGGATGCGTTACTTGGTGTTGGCTCGAGAGGATCTCTCCAACTATGTGGAGGGATGAGCACTACGGACGAAGACTACAGAGAATATCTGTAGGTTCGTGCTTGAAGATATCATCTGTCGTTATGGATCGGTTGGGAGATTACGTGCAGATAGAGGCGAGTTGAGAGGAAGCTGAAGTGAAGGAGTTCTTTGCTCGTTATGGAGTAAAGCTTCGGCTTACCACTGCTATGAATCCGGAGGGCATTGATAAGAGTGAACGAGGACACCCTTCTATTGTTCATGCTTTAGTGAAAGCATGTGATGGTAGGCCTAGAGAATGGCCGAGACTACTTCCGTTTGCTTTGTGGGCTGATAGAACTACACACTGTACTACGATTGGCTATATGCCAGTTGAACTTATGTTGGGGCAGAAACCGATCATGCCTGCTGAGGAGAACTTTCCTACATGGGCTACGCTACCATGGGAAGATGGTATAGATCGTACTTCACTCCTTGCTTTACGTATTAGGCAGTTGGAGCGAAGGGAGGAGGATCTTGCTGATGCGCAGGAGAGGCTGAAGGTGGCTCGAGTCAGAAACAAGGAA
Source organism: Asterella californica (assembly GCA_036924285.1). Classification (NCBI taxonomy): domain Eukaryota; kingdom Viridiplantae; phylum Streptophyta; class Marchantiopsida; order Marchantiales; family Aytoniaceae; genus Asterella; species Asterella californica. The sequence continues at coordinate 18,586,540 of JAYKYS010000006.1, read as the reverse complement.
CGTTTTGACAAGACTCACCGACTACGACCGAAGCCAATACATGTTGGTGACTGGGTTTTGGTATATGATAGCACGTTGGAGAATCAGCATTCTACACTCCGTAAGTTCTCTCGAAGATGGTTCGGGCCTTATGTTGTGCTAGATGTGTATGAGAATGTCACTTATAGTTTGCGTGAGTTGGATGGTACTCCTTTGAAGCTATCTGTGGCTGGCAAACGTGTGAAACTGTTCAAGAGACGCGGAGGGTCAGTTGAGTTATTCAACTTTCTGGAGTCAGAGCTGAGGACAACAAGAGACGAAGACGTCCCAGTGTCTGATGAGGCTGAGGCGGAGGAGAGCGATGATGATGAGGATCAAACAGAAGCTGAGGAGATTGGCACATACCGGAGGATGTGCAGGTTCAGAGGGGGTGGATGTCGTGATGTGAATCATTTGACATAGTAAATGATTCACTTATCACTGCTATCGCGTTACTTAGCGCATGTTATTTCTACTCCGACACTTGATGTTTAGTAATCTTAGAAGTTAGCTCTGTACTGTTCTTAGTCTTTTATGCTTATGGTTGACACCTTTTGCATATGGTGTTAACTCTGTCATATATTTTGGATCCTAGTAGATTGGTAGTATGACATTTATCTTGTTCAAGCATTCGTACGCTTGTGCAAGTGAATTCATACTTATCTATGATACTCAATGTACATGACTTAGATTTACCATGTAGATAGGGGTTTGAGCTCATGGGTTGTACTTACTTGTCGCCCATGCACGCTTTCTAGCTGATTTAAGTTATTTTTCGGGGCTGCGTGTCGTTTTAGGTAGTTTAAGTTTTACGTTGGCACTCTAGAGAGCTTGACGTGGTAGCCTATGGGTAAAACTAAGTTGCCACGTGGTTTAGAGTACTAAAGGACAACCAAGTGGAGCTATGAACTCCCATTGGTCTATTTTTGTCTTTTGTTAAACTCTAAATTTAGAAACAGAGCTCTAGAGTGGAGTTCGAGCAATTTGTGAAGGTACTGCGAAATCTGAGAGCATAGGGAGATAGAGCTCGTCGAGCCAAGCACTGTCAGCGAAAAGTTTGATCGATTTGGAGCAATAAACAAGGAGTTATGGCTGATTGAAGTTCGATTTGTGTCAGAATTGAAGCACTTCTGTTGAATTTGGGGTTTTGAGTGTCATTTGCAGCAGAATCGAGGAAATCGCTTCAAAACTTCGTGGCTGTGTTCACTGTCAGCAGGGCTACGATTTTCTCCAAATTTTCATGTCAATTGAGTCAGTGAGTAATTCAGGGCGACCGCTGAAGTAGAGGGGGTCCGAAAAGCTCTCAATCTGGAGCAGCAACTTCAGAGAGCGAGATCTGGAGTTCTGTGTGGAATCAGGAGGCCCGACTTCACAGGAGTGTTCATCAAGCTGTGTACTGCAAATCCTGTAAGAATTTCCCAAAGTGATCGAGCCAATTCCTTGTTATAGGTCGAAACAGCTGTCTGGGTACCAGAAACTGCCGCAATTTCTCTACTCAGAAAGTTTCTGCTCATATCTTAGTGCTTTGAATTGATCTGAAGCTGAAATTTCGTATGTGTATCCAGTAGAACCTCATTTACATGTAGGAGGAGTTCTGAAGTCTGAACCTTCACATATTTCTCAATCCTGAGTGTCAAAGTTCGCCATCTGATCTTATCATTGCTAGTTAAGCTTGAACTTGCTTCGTGAACATATCAGAAGAGCCTAGAGACTTATATGAGTGTTTTTCAGTATCACCTTGAGACCTGAAGCCTATCCTGTGAGTAAACCAGCCACAGCCAAGAGCCCAACGCTTCCCCGAGTAGATTGAACACAGCCTTCAAGCTCATATCACAGCTAGAAGGTTCGCCCTTCCCAAGAAGACTCTTTACCTGACAACGTACGCGTACAATCAAATGCCGTTTGGTTTATGCAATGCACCCGCCACGTTCCAGAGGTTGATGATTACAATCTTCAAGGAGTATCTTCGCACCTTTATGGAGATTTTCTTGGACGACTTCTGTGTGTTTGGATCAAGAGAAGACCACTTGATATTTCTAAGGAAGTGTTTTCTGAAGTGTAGAGAACATCGTTTGGCACTTCACCCTGAGAAATGCTTCTTTGGTATGTCAGAAGGGATCTTGTTAGGACATAAAATTTCCGGAAGAGGTATAGAAGTCGACTATGCTAAGGTGGAAGTCATCATGAAACTCCACCCACCTGCTAACCTGACACAGTTGAGAAGCTTCCTTGGCAACGTAGGATACTACAGGAGGTTTATTGACAGGTACGCAGAGGTAGCAAGGAGACTCACTAAGTTGCTGAAGAAAGACGAACCATACATTTGGTCTTCTGAGCAGCAAGAAGCATTCGAAGAAATGAAGAGGCTTCTGTCGGAATCCCCTGTCCTACGGCCGCCTGATTGGGAAGGAGTCTTCCACATTTATGTGGATGTTTCTGCTTTCGCCATCGGGGTGGTGTTGAGTCAGAAAGATGAGAAGAAGAAGGATTATCCCATTTACTACGCGGGGAGACAGCTCAGTGATGCAGAGAAGAAGTACTCGACAACTGAAAGGGAGTGTCTTGGCATGATTTACTCCTGTAGGAAGTTTAGACACTATCTTCTAGCAAACCCGTTCGTCTTCTATGTAGATCACTTCTCTTTGAAACATCTTGTAAAGAAAGCAGATTTGTCTGGCAGGATAGCTAGGTGGATTCTCCTACTCCAGGAATTTACTTACACAGTTGAGTACAGGCCCGGAAGACAGCATGTTAATGCTGACTACCTATCCAGATTGGAAACAGAATGACGAGAAGATGAAGTGGAAGACGAGTTTCCTGACGAGAAGTTGTTTTCAGTTTTCGCAGAGACACTTTCATCTGAGGGGGGGGGGGGGGGGGGGGGCGTACCGCCTGCTTCCCAGAAGACGAGACTAGATCTTCTGATCCAGTCTTTGCGACTTCCACAGAAGAGTCGATCTTCAAGGACTTGAGGAAGTTCTTGGAAGACCAACAGTATCCCGAGGGAATGGATGCGGAGCAGAAGACCGTCTTCTTACACAAGGCAGGTCCATATGCTATCTTCCAGGGTATCCTATTTCGAAAGGGACATGACGAGAAGCTGAGAAGATGTCTCGAGCCGTCAGAGATAAAATCAGTGATCACAAGTCTTCACTACGAAGATGCTGGGGGTCACTACGGATTGAAGACCACAGTGAAGAAGATGCTAGACGCCGGATACTGGTGGCCAACTATGTACCGAGACACTTTTCAGGAGATCAGGAAGTGCGATGCATGCCAGAGGGTGGGAAGACCAACCGCTACAACAAGGTGGCCTCTTACTCCCATTCTTCCGCTTGCCCCGTTCGAAAAGTGGGGAATCGACTTTGTAGGTCCTATCGCCCCGGTGGCGAGAAGAACACGAGCAAGGTACATCTTAATAGCTACCGACTATGCCACCAAGATGGTGGAAGGCGAGGCCACGAGAAAGAACGATGCCGCAGTAGTAGCAAGGTTCCTATGGCATAACATCATCACTAGGTATGGATGTCCGCTGGAATTGGTGTCAGATAGGGGCACTCATTTCTTAAATGAGACTATCTCCCTCCTGACCCAATACTTCAGGATTAAGCATCGGAAGACGACGCCATACAACCCGAAAGCGAATGGGCTGACGGAGAAGTCGAACGGTCTTCTGTGTAACATCCTGAACAAGGTAACTGTTAACCATGCGTATGACTGGGACACGAAACTGCCATCTGTGTTGTGGGCTTTCAGAATTTCACCTAAAGTCACAACCCAGAAGACGCCTTTCTACCTAACTTACGGCATGACGCCCATTGTGCCCATAGAGTTAGAGGTCCCAACATACCGGTTAGCCGTATCCGAACGCATGGGAGAAGAAGAGAGCCAGGAGCAGCGTCTTCTGAACTTCGTAGAGTTTGAAGAAGACAGGAATGCAGCTTTGGAGAAGACATACGAGGTGCAAGCGCAACGTAAGGTAAACTACGGTAGCAAGTTGAGGAAGGTGACTGTTGTGGATGGGGACTTGGTGCTTCTCTACGACAACCGTCATATTAAGTTCCCCGGGAAACTTCATCTTCGCTGGATGGGACCTTACTGTGTCTTAGAGGTCTTCGACAATGGCTCCTTGCAGTTGGAAGAGTTGGACGCTACACTGATGACCACTCGTGTTAATGAGTGGCGCGTCAAGAAGTACTGGACGTAAACAGAAGGGCAGGAACCACTGATGTTTGCGGGGACGCAAACATGTGAGGGTGGGCGTATGTGGTGCCCACAAATTACAGGATGTACAAATTTTTGAAATTTTTAAGAATAATGACTTGTTTGTATAACTGAAGAAGCGTTGTTACTTAAGGATACGTCTTCCTTAACAGGAAGATGATCTTAAGAGCTGTTTGTAATAAGAAGTTGACTTCTTCAGAAGACGACCGTCTTCTCAGTGGCGTCTTCAGAAGACGAAAAGACGGCAGAAGATGAGAAGACGGCGGAAGACACCTATCTTCCAGAAGACAGCGACCGCGAAGGACCCACCACGAGTTTTCGGGTAAGACAGTAGGTGTACCTACTGGAGCGCACCGAATAGGGAGGTAGGTCAGGAAGACACCAAGGACGAGAACCCCTAATCTGCGGGGAAGATGCGTGAGGAAGCACATTAGACACCTTCCAACTTCTCGCAGCATAGCGCGCCTGAAGAAGATCGATTGAGAGAGTGAGCTTCGCGAGCTAGCATTGAGAGAGGAATCAAGTGAGATATCGAGGTAGGAGAGAGTAAGTTGGCAGCTAGGCGAAGGGTGAGATTGAATTGCGGGAGCACAAACAACAGAGAAAGCGAAGGCGTTTCTGTGGAGCTTCCGAGAAGCTGACAGTGAAGAGTGGCGAGTAGAAGCAGAGGTGGAATCGAGGTGTGGACCGAAATTGACAGCAGGCGCAGTCGTGTGAAGTCGCATTGGAAGCTAGGACAAGAGCCAGAAGCGCGCAGAGGTCGAAGGCAACTCGGGGAGCCGAAGAAGACTGTAGAGGTTCTTCCCCCTGTTCTTTTCCCCTCCCACTTCTTCTCGTCTTTTCTTGGTACTCCCCGTGCTTCCTTGATTGTGTGCAGGCAGCCTGATCGATTACCCCACCCCCATTCTTTCTATTGAGACATTGGGCGCGGAAGCGCTGCCCAATTTCTGTCGAGACATCTCCTTGCTTCTTCCCGAGCTCAATTCGAGCTTCCCTACTCCTAGCCCTCAAATTGGAGACCCCAACTATTAATTTCTCTACCCCCTTACCTCTCTATCCCCGAAACTTGGAACAGAAGACGATTCGGAAGATGGGAACATCTTCGGAAGACACTTCTTGAACTTGACTATCTTCGGAAGACATATTCGGAAGCCGACTGAACACAATTCGTATCAAGAGTGGATTTGCTTTGCTTTTGTGTTTAGAGAGACTTGGTATGAATCCTGAGTGGCTTGGTGAGTTGTTTTGTTATTTCGAGAAGTTGGAAGTCGGGAACTAGACATGTGCCTCCCGGTCTTCCAAGCTTCTCAACTCCCCATCTTCCTAGAGAGACTAGAAGACTGGAAGGCTGGCAAAATGAGCGAGAAGACGCGAGGGTCCATTCGGGTCTCTTCTGTCCGACCCATAGCAGCCGTTCCTTCTTCTTCCCGAACTTAGAAGAGAGTTGTGAGAAGTCTTGCTGGCAGAATCTGGAGAGAATGGTCGAGGGTCATGTCTTCCCATCATGCAGCAAGCTTCTTCTGAGTGCGTATGAGAGGTGAGAAGTCAGAAGAACAGAGTACAGTTGTCTTGAGTCTGTTGTGAGGATAGATTGCGTGTAGGAAGACGAAGACAGGTGAGACCAGTGAAGGGAAGTCCGACTTCGAGAAGTCTTCCGAGAACGACATTGAATCGGAAGCTGTCCCAAGTGTCTTCCCAGAGGCCACTGTCACCGCGGAAGCCCGCAACCATCTTCTGAACCTTTCTCATACTCTACTTCTCGCATATCTTGTATCTTCTGATAGGAAGTAGGATGTAATGCAAGGTGGGTTGTCTTCTTGGTAATCCATGCGAGGCCTTGCTTAGATAGGATTGTTTAGATATAGCTCGAAAGACGAGAGCTATCTAGGAAGTACTGTTAGAATCCCGGAAGACGGAGTAGCTGTCTTCTGGAAGACTAGTTTCGTCTTCTGAGAAGTAGAAGCTAGACTGTGGGCACTCGGGAAGAACTGAGCCTTCAGCTCATAGTAGGTGCTTGTGGTTTAGTGCAACAGATCTTCGATGTTGATGCATCCGCGAGGCTTGGTGTTACCAGCGACAGAATTGGCCGAGGCCACTCCTTTCCTCAAGGAGTTGGGTCTCGACTTCTTCCTGTGGGATTGGAACCTCGCAGATCAAGGGCTTCTGGAGGAGGTGTGGGCCGCGTTACCACCGCGTAACCGTGTACCTGCGAAGGCAGGAGTGGCTCGGGGAAGACCGTCTTCTTGGACTGAAGACTGGTGGCGTAAGGCGTTTCACAGGCCTGAGACCGAGAACCGAGGATATTGGTACGAGAAGAAGATCTTGCCTAGGATTGTGAGTTCATGGCATGTGCCTGGGAGTACCACCTACCTTTTCGTGGAAGACAGATAGGGGAGGAACGGTTGGAAGATAGAGTCTTACCGGGAGCCGAAGAAGCGACTTCTGGCGAAGTTGTTTCTGCATCTTTTCCCCAAGGGAAAAGCGCAGAAGACAAGGTACTTAGGAGATCAGGACGTGGAGTTCCTGGAATCAGTGTGGGATGACAGAGTGCCAATCTACTGGGGCGCGTACATCCACAACTATGTACAGATGGAGCTAGCCTACTTGGGTACCCCGGCGAGAGGACATCTGACGCCCTTCTTCTGCTACTTGTATGTAGCCATGGGGGATCTTAGGGAAGATCAGCTGGCAGTGTATGGACCAACGGAGCGACAGGAGGTGAAGGAGGAGACCTCGGAAGACGATGACCGAGAGGCAATAGCAACGTCCCCTCCCACTCTGATGCCACAGTTGAGGCCCGGCTCTCACCAGAAGACGCTTCTGGTGAGGGAAGACGAGTCTAGTGGGTCGGAAGACGCCACTCCAGTGAGGAAGATGAGTCACAGAAGTGTACCAAGGACACCCATCTCCCTCATTCATTCAGGATGGGAGTCGGACTCGGAGGAAGACTTGCTGAGTACCCGATCGGAACAGAAGACAACTTCTGTAACACCTGGGAGTCTTCCGAAGACTCCAGAAGACGAAGGATGGATGGGCGCTCCTACTGCGATGCGAGGAAGCGCAAAGAGGAGAGCCGCTCCTGCCACAAGGAGTCTTCCACCTCGGAAGATGAGAAGAGTAGCTTCTTCTCGTGCGCAGAAGATGAAGGCCGTAGTGGTGGAAGAGGCTTCCTTGTCTCTGGAAGACGAAGTCGACACCATGGAGCGAGTGGTGGAAATGAACTTGTCTTCTGCAGGAAGACGACTGGAGGAGTTCAGTGCCTACTTCCAGAAGGAGATCCAGCCTGCTATGGAGTTGTTGGAAAGGAGAGCGAGTGCACAGGAGAAGCCTTTACAACCTGGATTCGGCCTGCGCACCTTGTTGCGACAGGAAGACAACCAGCAGAAGACGGAGTCGCTGGAAGCTAACCTCCGCACTACGGAGAAGCTTGCAGCCAGGTACAAGGCGGAAGCAGCCGCTTCTGCCAAGGAGTCGATGCAACTTCGGAAGAGCAACCAGGAGTTGCAGACGCGAGTACAGCAACGCGATCAGGAAGTTCTCCGAGTGCGGGAGAAGATCACTGCCCTCGCAGAAGAGCAGACCACTTGGAAGATGCAGCGAGAAGCCGCAGAAGCACGAGCTGCAGTGGAGAAGACGCAGAGGGAAGCAGCAGAGGCCCGTGCGCAGAAGATGCTAGCTCAGTCGGTAGAAGCGCTTCGGAAGAAGTTCAACTTCACCGCGGGTAAGAAGTTACTTACCTTAGCTAGGGAATGGAACAGCGGGTCCAAGACGAGGTTGGTGGAATGCAGAGATAGCATGTTCAGGTACTTGGATAGATAGATAGAAGGAGTGAAGACACTTTATGGTCTTCCCTCACTTCTGACACCTGCAACCGCATCTTCCCAAGCCCCAGCACCCTCGACTGGATCCGGAATGGAGAAGGAGGAGTTCGATCTCGCTGTACACTAGGTGGTGACAACGTTGGAAGACGAGAAGACTCCAGAAGACGCCCCGGAAGACATGATGTCTTCTGGAAGACAGGAAGACGAGCCGTCTTCCCAGGTATTCTGCGTGGAGGAAGCGACTTCCCCGGACCCCTATGAGGTCGCCATGGTCCCTAGTACTGCATCTGTGCCTCAGAAGACCGAAGACGCACCATTCGACTCTTCTTCCCAGAAGATCATTCCGTCTTCCGAAGTCGAAGCCGAGGAAGACGCAGCCGCAGAAACAGCAGGGCCAGCGAAGAGCGAGGAGAGGGAAGCTACCTCAGTGGTACCCGAGGTAAGTGCAGGGCTTCCCAGCCCATCAGAAGTCGAGGTAGTAGCTCCGGTAGGAGCAGATCATGTAGAGATTGCCACCGAGCAATCAGAGTAGTTAGCAAACTTAATCGACACTTCCAGATTTAGTAGGATCGGATATGCTATCTTAAGGGTGGCAGTTTTCCATGTAAAAATAGTTAGGACCCCATGTGGCAGCATAGGTAGCGTAGGAGTAACACAGTGGAGGGCTAATTGGGAAGAGAGACCGCATGCATGTGAGGTGACAACCTATTGTCAGCGCCTCTCTCTCTCTCCCTGGTGGTCGCCTCCCCTGACTCTCGAGGCAGATGGTTAAGTAGGATCGTAGAGTACAAAATGGAGCTCTGCCAGTTCTACCAGTTCTGTAGAATTCTGTTGTAACTGAACATACACATCGATTCTACAGGCAGGCAGACGAGACACATTAGAGCAGAGATAGTCTTAGCACACTACACCCGTCGTTGGAAACATACGAATAATCTTGGAATATACAGGAGGGGTCTGCATACTCGCACCAGTAGTGGATTCGAAGATGTAGATAGAAGTAGTGGACAGTCTAGGAACAGGGAACGGCATGCTTGTGCAGTCCTGTTAGCTAGGCTGGTGTGTCGAGGAGTAGACGCAGGAAGTAGCGAGAGTGAGCTTCCCAATGCCATTGTGACTTCTTCTCGGGGAATAGATTGTGGATTTGGATGCAACAGCTTCGCTCATGTCTTCTGGGTGGTGGAATGTATTGAATTCGCTCCCAATTGTGCATGGGAAGTGTTCTTCTTGAGTGGCGGTGAATGTCAACAGTTGTGGAGTGTAGCTTGACTCGTTCAGTAGAGCACTTGGGATCTACGTACGAACGGTCTTTTGGATAAGGGATCCCAGAAGACAGAGCAGTCAGAGCAGCGAAGTGAAGAAGAAAGAAGCCTTCTTCCCGCAACAGAAGACGACATCCTCGAGTAGAAGACGGTGCTACAGTACTCACGTTTGTTGTCTTCCTCCCCAAACTATTACAAGCAGGGATGGCTTGTTAGTCAGGATCCGGACTAGAAGCTTGTCGGAATCTTAATTGCCCTTTTTCATCCTGTTTCCTCTTGTTTGGATTTCTTCTTCTTCCCATCTTCCCTCATCTTCCCCATCTTCTTATCTTCTTCTAGTGAGCTTCTGATATTTCTATTGAGCTTCCGTGAAGGTGAATGTCGTTGTAGTGCTGCAGGAAGACAACTTCCGTAGGCAGAAGCCTGGGAAGGCTACAGGGGGCATACACCCTGTGATTTATCCAACCCGATTGGAATGTGAGTGTGAGAGTAAGGTGTAACGACTGTTACTAGTCGACTTCTGCGAAGCCGGACAGCCTTCTGGAGGTGTGAGAAGACGAGCTAAACCCCTAGAAGACGAGAATCACTTCGGGAGGACGGTATCGAGAAGACCGGAAGAAGCAACCTGGAAGCAGGAAGATCGTCTTCCCGAGCTTCTCTGTGAATAGTTGTATGATATTGTAATGGGTAGTTGTTTGTTTGGGTCCAGAGCACCATTTGGCGTGTCAGGAAGACGTGTTGTTTTGGTGTGGTTTTGTGAGAAGACGGGATTTCTAGGCAAAACCCGTGTGTTTGTGTGTTTGAACAGATCTTAGAACTTAGAGCAGCGTTACTTGTGCAAATCCTCTATGGGAACGATATCTTGTATACTAAATGGGCAAAAGGAGAAATCCTACGTCACTACATTTCTCCTACGTATCACCACAATCTCGCTCTATAGTGATACTCAAAAAAAATCCTTGAACTCTTCACTCACCTTTGGAAGTGGTGTTTCTCTCAGACGATCTCGATTGCGCTCGTGATGCGCTCGTGATTGAATGCGCTCGTGATTGGACGGTACCGTCAAGAATTGTACCGCTCTCGTCTCATCTTGACTTCGGATCCTAGCATAAGCAGATCCGTCGTCCAGTACCTTTGTCTCCATCCGAGTTGCTATGATGAAAGGTTGACCAAGAATGAGCGGATATGATGTTGCTTCTTGAACAAAGAAGTTTTGCTCGATAGCAACATCACGTATGCGCACTTTGATGTCTGGACAAGCTCCATACAAGTCTCCTCTTGTATGGAGCTCTTATGACCCACCCATGCTCTGTGTCGATCGGTCACTTCTTCCTCTTGTACAGCTTCTTCGACATGATGTTGATTTTTGATCCATGATTGATTAGAGCAACCACCGCCTCATCCAAGTCTCCGATTCTCATCAACGTCTCCGTTGTAGCTCGACCCCAGTGACTGTGAGTGTAATGACTCGAGCTTTGTTTCCCATCCTCCTCTTCATCCTCCAAATGTACCCTGTGCCTTCGATTTCTTTCTTCCTCTGAAGAATAAACATTGCACTTTGCAAGCTCTCTCTCCTCATCCACAGACATCTTAGTATCCAAGGCATGTGATAAACCAGTCTCGTCCGTAATCTGTCGCTTCTGTTTGATGACATCGATGATGACATCATGAAACTCACGCTTAGCAATGCCCAACACTTCCCTCAAGGTAAACTCTATCTTCGCATTCAGAATGCGATCTTCCAAGACTCCCTTCAAGTCTGTTGAAGCCTCGATGTCTGACTATAGTTTGTATGCAGCCGGCTTACTTTTCTCCTTCTGAAACTCCTTTGCTCTCTCTTTCGATGAAGAAGGAGTATCATCCATCGGTAGATCTTGAGCTCTTGCATCTCGAAGCTCTTGACGAACATTCTCTCCTCGAGTCTGTCTCTTGAAAGAAGTTCCTTCCCCTGCATCTCCTGAATCTCATCTTTTCTTCTCATCCAACAACACTTCGTGTTGATTCTTGACGATATAAGCATGCACCGATAGAGCTTTTACTAGATCCTCCCATCCAATATTCTTCAAGATCGTAGCAGCTGTTCTCAGCAACATCTCACGTGCCATCTTCCCTTTCTGTTTCATGGAGATGGCAGATGACCACAATCCACTCGGCTCAACTTGCACGTTAAAACCTCTCTCAGCTTGATCCTCAACCCTTGTGCCATAGGTTCCAACTTTCACCATTGCAATTGCTTGCGCTGATAGGTGGTCCTCAACCAATTTTTTCATCCTTCCTCTATCAAAGTTGGTCTGAAGAAGTGCACCAGTATCCCTCAACGCTACCTACTCATCTTTTCAGAAGATCACCCCTTATTGTAAGATATCAGTGAACTCCTTACAATCTCGACGTGGGTGATCGGTACCATCACATCGCTGGATCCAGCCTTGCTTCCCAACCGGTCTTGCTCTGCTTGTAGACCCTTTCTCTTCCAATCTTGTGAGCTTGATCTGCAGATCTCGCATTTCACGCAAAATCTTCTTAAGGTTTGAATCATCCTTCTTCGGAGATACTATAGGTGCCTGAACAACTGGAACAGCTGGAGCAACTGGTACTACTTGTCTAGCAACAGGAACCACTGGTCTGACTATAGGAACAGGTGTTACAATTGTAGGTGTTGGCGCCAATCTCCTAACAAGAACCTTCTCTCGTCTCCACTCCCTCTTGGTAAGCAGACCAACAGCTTCCTCAACCTTCTTCCAACTACTGGTCAATCCATTGTCCTCCTCCAGATCTTCCAGAAGTATCTCTAGCTTCTCCTGCAACTTCTCATCTGCAGCTCGAAGAAATAGCTCTGTCTTGTTGGACTACAACGTCAACTTCTTCATCTTGGTCAGTCGTGAAAACTGCTTCTCAAACTCTCTGAGCAACTCAGTAGCTTGTAAACTCTTCCTTGGTTGCTCAACCCACTCCAAGAATGACTTCTTGGTGAGTCGATCAGAGTCTTTCAAGAAGTACTCCTCCATCAAGGCACGAGCAAACGTCTCTCAATCCTTGTTAAAATGCTTCTTAACATTTCAACATGATCTCTAATCTCTGGAGCTGCTGCTAACTCACACGTCTCAATCATCTCATCTTCTGAGATCCGGTTCAGCTCCATCTCCTTCACATAATGCCTCAGATATCTTGAGACATCTCTTCCATCAAATTGGTCAATCCTGCTGACCACCCCTTGTAGCGTCTTTGTTGTCAAAGCTTCCTTCCACTCATCAGACTGTTGCTGTCATAAGAACATAGTGAAAGCTCAAAACATCAATGCAGTCGCCGGATCCAACTGCACCTTCGACAACCCATCTGAACCACTAGCTCCATCTCCATCATCTTTCCCATCCCCACTCATGACTGTCAATCTCTTCTTCAAAGTTCACTCACATAAGAAATCTCCACCCCAGACCTTCACTTCGAGTTCACCACCGTATCGTGTCGGATGTTACGTGAAGGATGTCTAGGAAAACGTGAGGTTCCTGGCTGTGGAGATGCTGTGTGCTAAAACAGAGACAAGACAGAGAAAAACAACCACGAAAATGAATGCTGCGATATATACCAACTCCAAATGTATGTACACTGCCGATTCTTTCTCCTAAGAGCACAGAACTGAGAAACAGACCAGAGCGGTCTGTAACATGCTTCAAAGCCTCTAAAAACAACACCTGAATCACAACCCTGACCCAAAATCACCGAAGCGTAGCTCAAAGCAAGAGAAACTTTCCTTTGCTAACAAACAGAGCCACAACAGTATCAAATGATCCAAACCCAAGTCCAAACCACATCCATGTACAAGCTCTTAGTCAAAACTAGCTACCACAAGCTGTATATAGTCAACCAGAACTCTGACGAACTAAAAAGAGCAAAACCCGTAGTAAAAAAACCAAAAAAACTATCTGAGAACTTCCTCCTTTCGCCGAACGGACTTCAGATGTCGATAGGGTCTCCTCCGCTGACTCCGTTAACCCAAGAAACCTTCAGATCCGACTCCCAACAGCCGAGATATCACCGATTTTCGGTCGTAGGTGACCAAACTTTCAAAAATTGCTCCTTGCGACTTAAAACCGCATACACCGCTCAAACGGATCGCTTGATCTGATATCTGTCTTCTCTGGCAGGTAGATCTAGCTCTCACGAACCCAATGAGACCCAAACAAGCCGTTTGAAGTTCTCTTTGCAAAACCGCGCAAGAAATTTGATCGCAGGTTGTAAAAAACTACGTAAATGAACTCCCTGCGGCTCAAACTCGCTCACCTCAACCAAACCAACAACCCAAACCACGTATTGTCTTCTCTTATGCATAGATGAAGACTCCCTGGTCGCGTAAGCACCAAGAACAAAGAGCTTGGCTCACCGATCGTGAAGAATAACCCAATTTCAGATCGCAGACGATGAAAAACTTGACGCAAACGCTTCCCTGTGAGTCAATTTCACTCAGAACTCCCAAACCGCCCGATGAAACTTGGTATCGTCTTCAATTTCCTGAAGAACTCGTTGTTTTGATCCCGATGGATCCAAGGACAGCAAGTTTGGACTCCGGAACGGTCCGAACGGTCCAACTCCCCTTCCCAGGTAACTGAAATCTCCAAATCTTCCTCCCGCGTCTCAATTTCTCTCAGTACCCACACCACGATCTCCCTCTTCCCAAACCGTCTTAACTTGTGCATAGCCCGAAAATGGAGATCCGAAATAGTGCCAAAAGTCCGTAAGCTGGGGCTTAGCTTGTTTTCTCCATCTTTCGAGTCATGTAACTTCTCCACTAGGCGTCTAAACGAAGTAGACAAGGTGCCTATGAAAAGCTGACAAGGAGCTCTATCCAGTGATGCGATGAAAGTGAAGATATGAAATGGTGCCAAAAGTCCGTAAGCTGGAGCCTAGCTTGTTTTCTCCATCTTTCGAGTCTTGTAACTTCTCCACTAGACGTCCAAACGAAGTAAACAAGGTGCCTATGAAAATTTGACAATGAACTCTACCCACTGATGCAATGAAAGTGGAGATCCGAAATGGTGCCAAAAGCCCGTAAGCTGAGGCCTAGCTTGCTTTCTCATGAGTGTCTTTGGAATGACAAGCATCGAAGTCTGAATTTCAAGTAGGAGTCGGTCTATGACACGACAACGTGTAGTGGCAAACGTCCATGCGTTGCAGAAAGAATTCGATCTGATGAAAATGTCTTCACTCGATTAGCAGATCGTAAATGTCTCCACTCGATTAGAACACAGACTGCAAAGCAACGTCCACTGCAAAACCAAGAAGACAAAATGTATCGATGAGAAATGTCACACAAGAAAGAAGTGGGAAAGTCTTTCTTTGATATGGAGCTTCATAGCCACTGCACATTCGAGCGAGCGCTTCATAGTCCTCAAGCTTACCTTCATCGTCATACAAACGACAGCGACCTTATCTTCAAACCTACAATCTCCATCGAGCATCAGGAGAGCTTCCCACCCACGTTCCATCCAAGCACAGACAGAACATGACGAAATAGCATTAAAAAATCACGTCTTCGAAATCGTTGTCAGACCTAAAAAAGAAACGCTAAAACCCAAGACTCGAACAAGAACAGTGTAGTCCGGTCGTAGACATTAGGTTAAACTCTTGCCGATCCTACATGTCCCGATTTCTTTGCTAACACTGTCATTCAGGTAATGGTGGTGCGGTCCACGTCTTACTGTTCTTTCCTCGCACAGATCGTTAGGAATCGTATTTGTACTTGTACTTTGTCTAAAGAAACCAGGGGTACATCTTGGAAATGTGCTCACTCTATATATTTCCTCTTGACACGACCTCGGTTATCTATTCTGTTATTCGCTGACTTCTCCAACCAAGTTAGCATCCATGTTATCACTCTTTGTTACTCACTTTGTACTTGCATGGGTTCAAAACTATTTGAGGATTATCTTAAGTGTGCATGCGAAATCACTGGTCTCTCAATGCTATTTTACTCGTGTACCAAATATACACTTCAGGCTCTTGTCGTTCCATTATGGATAAACTCTGGAAGATACCTTTCATGTTTAATCGTTGTTCGACGGTCACATAAGTCAATCTAAGTTAGTTTCATCAAGATTGTCCAAGTATTAACTTCCTGATTAAAATGAATATGTCTAATATGATATTTTATAAATTTTTATCATGAAGTTAGTATGTTATTCTTGTGGATTTGGATCAAAACACTATAAGTACGAAAGGTGTGGTCAGCGTCTCTTCCGACCTCAGTTGATCTGATGTTGCAGGCATCTCCTCATTTGGTTCTGATTTTGACTCGTAAGAAATAGTATCTGGACGCCCCCACTTCTCTTCCATCGTTGTTCGAGGACTCGTGTTTCAAGTTATATTTCGATACGCACATTTTTGAGATTTATAGTTCTTCTTTATCATTGGAACAGTCGGAATGTTTTACCACCTACAGTGCTCCACTGCGATTGTTTCTTCTCTAACTGTGTTCTCCAAACTTCTGGTTGATTCGGAGTTGTTCCGAATTGTTCATTCAGTAAGGGCAATGATCTTCCATTATTTTAAGAAGCATATTCTCAGCATAGTTGTCAAAATGTTTAAGGTTACAGAAGTCGGGAGTATTTTCACAAAATGCAGTTATTCGTGTTTTTGCACCTATAATAAGTGGAACTTTGCAGTTATTACAGGTGCAAAGTTCCACTTATTATACTGGAACTTTGCACCTATAATGCATGGATATATACATGGAACACGAAGAGAGTGTCGATGAATGGCATAGAAAACTTACTGTATGTCGTATTTGCGAGTCGTAGATGCATCCGATAGTGTAATAATATGACGTTGCATCTCGACGAACGGGAAAAAAATATGGCATGGCATTTTCGCGTGCCAAGAATTTCAAAATGTGCTTTGGTCAACAGTGAGAAGTACATTTACATAATTCATAGTAAGTAGAGGATTAGTGAGAATTACATTAATATAATCTGTCTTTAGTAAGTGGAGGATGATTTGGATTGTCGGTATTCGTAACTACAACATTGTACTTCCATGGTGTGTTTTTGTGAGCGAGTTTCTCCAGTAATCTAAGGATCGCACTTCCGCATATTACATATAACCAGGGCGACTACATTGTCTCAGTTGTCAGACACATCTAATCTTATCGTATGATTTAGTTTATTCGTTTCATAAGTAGATTCGTTCTACTTTGGATGCGGGAAAAGTTACATAAAATTTTCTTAAAGCGCGAATAGAGCAGAGTTAAAATATACATATGTTTTTTCTCATATAAGTAGGTGTGCGAACAAGATCTATTTTATTTATAACAACAGGAAGAGCTTTGTGAATATATTTATTACATGGTTACTCACTCGCGTCGATATGTTACTCATTCGCGCTAATATGAGCAGACGTTTATTCTAAACTAATTGGTACGTAATCTAGATCGTGCATCTGACAGGACTCTGCATAGTTAAATTTCAGACTTTGCATATCGAACCTCATCACATTCTCAGCATCATACATTCATCCATGTAACGTGTCAAGATATCCTTTTGAATTGTAATCCTTTCTTTTAGTCATTTAAAATTAATCAAAGTTCGGTACAGTTTAGTTGATCGTGTCAAATGAATGATCAAAATTCAGACCCAAAGTTCTCTAAGTAAATCTGCATTGGGTTTTGACAAGAGAGTCTAATAACCCAAGCTCACAAGCTATTTAACTATTCAAGTATCCGGTGGTCTGAAATGAACAAAGGGATTATGCAAGTGATCTCCACACAAACTTAATTGATAAGATCACATTAACTTAAATGCTTTATTGCCAATCCGTCTACTCTTAGTCTCTATAGCAATAGACCAGAGTGTAATTTATAGTGATTGTTACGGAGAATGCAAAATAGAATATATGATGACAGTTGGATTTTGGAATAAATCTTCTAACATTTTAAGGATCTTATTACTAAAGTCTCGTAAAATACAGTAGAGGCAAACTAGAGTGTTGTAAAGGCAGCTTTCCTCGATACTAATTCAGAAAATCATTTATCATTCTTACTCGCTTGAATATATTATGTCAAAATCGCTAATGAGGTCTTTACTTTTAATTTCATTTTCTAAGTTATAAAAAATATTCATAAAAGATTCTGAAAACAATAAAATTTTATATAATCTGAGATTTATTTTTTACAAATGCACATTACTTTTGTCCAAACATCACAATTTCAATCATTCAATAAGCTATAGATTGTTCCAGGCTGAAAAATAATCACTAAATCAATAAAAGAACTCATTGTTGAGAACATAAAATATAAATATTATATATTATCAGCTCAAAAAATAAGCACCAAAGAATCTGATACAGATTGAAGATTCTCGACTGACTCATTGCTACTTGACTCTCTGGAACTGACGGCTCGACTTCATCAACGGTGCTAGGTCATGTATAATCTGTAAGTTCTAGTGAATCCGGTCAGATTTTTGTAAATCATTGGTATAATCCAAATTGCAGAACATGACAACATCTTCTCTTGTTGTAGAGGCGAGAGTCTCTCAGGAGAGACTAAACCCTCTAGTTGTGGTATGTATTTGAATATTAGGACGAATGTTAGAGTGCTTACACAGATGGTCGGGACTAACTAAGGACCTATATGGTGCTTATAGGCTTGTGATATTCTCCTCCGTTAGATTCTGTCTCGAATGAACTCTCGAAGTAAAGTTGCACTCAGAAATGTGAATTTTTGATATTGTTGTCTCTCAAATGTCTCTTTCTAGCAGTCTCTCTCAACTCTTGTGTAACTGTTAATTCTTGCTGGAACTCACAAGATCTCAAGATCACAATCACATCCATAAAATCGTGAACAGATATAGTGTACGGATCTCTTGATATCGCGGGAGGAAGTTGTAGTGCACAAATTGAGAGGTTTCTGAACTTTTGTCACTTCAGTTCTCAATAATCCTCGATCTAACCGTCCACTCTTTCAAACCACAACTCAAACCAAATAGAAGTGTACATTTGGTCTGCTAAACCTACATGTTCAATCTTAGTTCTCCACTATCGTTCATCGCATCAGAAAACAAAAATGTGTAGCAAAGACACATCCGCATGTAGCACCATGTTTATTATGTGCTTTTGTTTCCCCATGGTATCCCTGCTAGCATTCTCTTATATTTCTCTCACCATCTTTTGTAAGTATCCGCATATATCCTTCTTAACCATCGCTTGAACTTCACTATATGCGGAGACACTGTCCATCTCATGTTACATTTAAGAGAGATATCATTTCTTGTCCCTAGGTATGGCTGAAGTCACACCCATCGTAATCTTTCAGCGAGGATCGACATCTCAGCTGTGTGTCAATAGCCCAATGATCCAATATCTGAAAGGAGATTTGAAACCCAGACCATCTGTTTACCATAAGGTTGAGCTATACAACTCTCTCCATTTCACACATGTTTAGAAAGGAGAAGTAGAAAGGTTTTATTTTTTCTTTTGTTTCTGTTTCTTCTATTTCAAAGTTGCATATCTAAGTCATATCAGATTCGTTTCTGGTGATTGAAGATCTTGGACTATACTACACATGAAAATCTACGCGTTAGTACCCTAAGATTTCCATTCCAACCAGACCTCCAATTCCTATGCTGTTCTCTCTTCACATTTTACATCCAATCTTAAGTCAAATATCTTTATCATGACAATCTCATTCGCTTCGATTCAAGTCTTGCTCGGCTCAGCTCCACGAGCTGTATTACATGGTGTCATCAGTTTTCTGCTTCCAAAAAGCTTCTTTTTTTAAGCTTTGGCCTAGCTTACCTAGGCCGTAGCTTAATCTCAAGTCTAGCTTAGTTGGGGTGCAGCTTATCAAGCAAGGGGTTAACTTGCTCGATATCCTCGTACATACATATTTCTCATTACAAAACCATCCTTAACACGACACCGTTGGTGTTGTTACATCAAAACTATGTTTTCCTCTTTTCAAAGTCTCTGCTTCTGCCATATGAAAACAACTTCACGTTGAAAACTCGAGAACGGATAAACATAAACTGATGATGATGGATCTCAACAGAAATACAATGTAGGCTTGCTTGCAAAATGCAAACTAATGTAGTGCCGGAGGAGAGGATCACCTTGTATGAACAAGCTGGAGCCACAATTCCTTTCTCTGGATAACCAACCCCATAACCGAAATGAAGCATAGACATCTTCTAGTCCTTCGACCAAAGGCCCACCGTCTAGTACTCATGGTTCATCGTAACGCTTGGAGCTCCTACACTTTTATAGTTTATCTTCATCCATACACCTGATGCCACACGAAAACCCGCATCGCATAATATTTCAGCAACATTATTCACCTGTTGTATACTATGAAATATAACCATCGTCTAATAATCAGATGTAGACAACTGTGCAAATCAGAGAAGCAGTTCTGCGATATCAACTTTTGAAAAAGCTTTGGAGTCATCGTGCATACAATGCTTCAATTGAAATCTGTAAGGAATCTTTGCAATGACCAAAGTGAATCTATACTTCTGAATCAAAGTAGATATTTTTTGCACATCTGCAAGATATACTTCCTAGTTGTAAGCAAAGCCTGCTCCTTCTTTACACCACGTCCGCAACACGTTCTATCTTGACGGAATCATCTTGTCAAATGTCTTCGTCTCCTTGTACTCTACAGGAAGAATTTTCATCTTTGATGGTCTTTTCTTCTGTCTGGATTCAACTAGCTCCTCAACGCCAAAAGACATTTAGAAAAGACGTCCCGATGAGATCGATCTTTCTGAAAAATGAAACAAAAATATGAGTTAGTAGTTGGAACAAGAAATTGTGAAGCATGTTTGTCCATGAAGTACATGGACTGCACAACATGATGTCATAAACCATATTTCTAGGATGTAAAATTCCACGGGTTTTGAAAAAACATGAATCATACCAACAATTTATCAAAAGTGGTGAAAAATGAATGTATTTGATCCTCCACAATGTACAGACCAATCTTCTTGTGCGCATCCGTCCATCTTTCAGACCCACGATTTGAAAAATAGCAATATGGTACAAAATATAACGTGACACCATTCGTATTCTTTTCATCTTGTCCATAGATAACTCACCTTGGTCAACTCGAAGAAGGATGGACAATTTCATGTTGTCAGTTACACTTTGGACAGCTCTTGACCACATTCCTTTCATTTCTCCGTCGTCACGTTTCTTTATCTTCCAGTCTTTGGTAATAAGTTTATGTCTTTTGATTTCGTGACGCTCTCACTTACAAAAAATTCATCTCTTGGATTTCCACAAACAGTCAGTCCTGAAAGTAACTTGGAAAGCACTTTCCAAAGTCAACATAGATTTGTTCAAATCATCTTCAGTTTGTATATTGACTGTTTCTAAAGTCAATCGTTTCCTCAATCGGTTTGATGTTTCAATTGGTTTTTTCTCTAGTCTTCTTGTCTTCGGTAAACGAGTGGTGGAAATATTCAAGTTTCTGGTGGAACTTATACTTTCGACGAACATAAGCATCAGCATTGTCATCATGCGCAAATAATGCTACTTCGCTACTAGACAAACCAACATATATAAGGCAGTTACACCAACGAAGTTGTTGGTAACACCTCATATATCAACAACTCGATCCTCTTCAGCGCATTGTGGTTACCGCCAGTGACATAGAACTTCCATATAAGCGGGGGTGGTGAAATCCATTCGTCTTTTGTAAGACAATCTTTCGGATCCACCATCACCAGAAATTAGTGTAATGTGCATAAGCATTCCCTTGCATAACTTTCTTCAATCTCTCGACAAAAGAATGACTAAATGCATGGATATGGAACAAGACCCCAGTTGTCACGTTTGCTTCTGGTTTGTAGAACTGATCAACCTTGACTTGAATTCCTTTGTCAGTGACATGACAACGCTCAGTGACTTCACGTCGGATGTTATTCTTCAGATCCTCCGTGAAAGCCGTCTCTTATAGAGATGAAAGTGTCTGAAGAGATACCTTCGCTCCAGGAGGTACTATCGCACAATCAAGATCCGGAGAAGGTGATCGACTGTCATCATCACGAGTTTGCGTACTCCATCCTTATGCTGTCCGGTCCGTAGGGGTAGTTCTTCTTGGTTGAATAACCTTACACCAGAATAACCATCACCGACAAAAGGACCGAGTGGAGGTATGATTGACCGACTGACTAGTACTCGTGAAGATTGACCTAGACCCTCTTATCTCTTGCACTTTATCAGCCACTGACTCTAGACGGGTTACTTTGAAAGTCCTAGCTTCTAAGACACTTTCCTCAGAAGTCATGTCGCTTTAGGTTTGGACCGAGATTTCTTCAGCAAACCTATCTATCGGTCTCGACAACTTCCAAATGTGGAAGATAGATGGTCGCATTGTCCCATGAAACTGATACAATAGCAAGTATAATCACTTTTTTCATGGTGTCACGCTCAAAGAGTTTATACTTGGGACTCTCACATACAATAAATCAATATAGTGACAATATAGTGACACATACAGATTCAGCACTAAAAGTTGAAAAATAATATTTATTGATTTTATAAAATTTTAAAGTAATTATTATTTGAAAAAATAATATTTATTTATTTGAAGAGGGTGATAAAATTCTTAAATCATATAATAAGATCTAAATATATTTTAAAAAAATATTCTTTAGAATATAATAAGATGAAAAAAATAAGAAACGTCGCACATGATATATAAAGCAAATGTTCAGTATCCTCGCGGAGGTCAGGCACCACCTTTTCTTGCTTCCTCCCACTCGGAGGAGAATGTAAAGTTGAAACGAGAATTCTCATCCGCCTAAATTTACAAATGGTTAGCAAGCAAAGGTCTACTGGCACACACTGTTATCAGTTTCGCTGTACTAGGGAGCTCGTGGTAGAGATGCAAACCCGGAATCTCGGATATGTCAAGGCTCACACTTAGAATTTATAATTCTCTCATGAAGATATCCACCCGTGTTTTCATCTCACACCACAGGTATATATACCAGTGCAGTATAATGTTTGTTCTTGCTCGATCATTTGCTCTTTCAGAAAATAGTGGACAAGTCTTCACTCGTCATTGGATCTTCTGACCCCTTCTGACACTCTCTTTAGAAAATAGATCCACGCAAAGTGTTGTTCTGCAGATACATGCCATCGTGTGCATTCTATCCGCGTCCATTCACAAATTCCTCACATTGAGAAGTAATCTTTTGAACAACGCAACCTGCATGTGAAGTTCCTGCAGCTGCAGATTTTTAACCACTGCAAGGACGATGCTTTCTCTTCCCGCTCAAAACTCTTGCATGTCCTAGAGATTGAGAAGAGCCAGGATAGGAGCAGCTGCTCACTCAGACTTCCTACCCGAAACATCTGCTAAGTTGAGCAAATTGATGGCAACCTCGAACACAAAGGCCGGATCAAGAGACGAGAGAAATGGCACCAAGTGAGAGATCCGATCCAAAACACCCAAAATCTTCTCTGCATTCAAGTAGTACTTATCTTCTAGTGTGCTTCTTGGACTACCCTGCTGTCCAGTGATGACCCGCATTTCCTCCACCATCCTCGTAGTCACTGCTTTCCCAGCGAAGTCAAGAGGGGAGACCGTCATACGAAAATTATCGACTGGAAAAATCAGCGATCTTGCCATCAAAAAGTCTTGCTTCTCTCACATAAACCTGCATAATGAAGATATCCATCCCGCTCGAATAGCTAAAGTGGCTTTGTTTGGAATCAATTTATCCTCTACCAAGAGACTAAGCCTTTTGGTCGAGAATTCGGTGAACAAGCTTCTCCCTCCTTCAAATGCCACATACGCTTAGCATCCGAAGCATCAAACATACTCTGCCTTATCTACTTCCACCATATCGACACTCGCTCTAGGAGGGTCACATCGGACTCACCAAGTGTAACCACATCGTCCCAAGCCATCAAGCAATCCAAAGTCTCCACAATATTATTGCTAAGGTTCAGGTTATTATCCACCAAGCAGTTTGATATCTCCTTATGCCAAGAAGGGATGGCTGCAACAATCGACACGGCCACTGCAGTCATGCGCGAGTCTTGGAAAGCGAAGTCATTCTTCACACCCCTGGACACAATCTCCCACTGATCTGCGTTTAGACGAGAAAGATAAACTTCTATCACACATCGCTGGTAGTACTGGCGATGATCTCTTCACGCGCAACCCGAGACAACGATGAGATGTCCTTCCCATCATTTGAATACTGCAGCGCTGCCAGCAGAGCTTGCGCTTGTCGAAGCACATCGTTAGACGATAGATCCGTTCGTGAAGATGTCTCTGAGTACTGGCGAGATTTCACTCAAAACCAAAAGAACTGTCCGCGATGACGTGCCACTTTTTCTAAAGTCACTTCACATTGGGTCAACTGACGGTGAAAATTTCTCCATTTTTTCTGTTTCTGCAAAATCACCAGAACAGAAGGTAAACTATGCGCAAAATGCATAGCAATTAAATTCTGCTCACTAATAACCCTAGTAAACCCTAATAAGCCTTAAATCCTATGTCAAATCATTATATGACAAAAATGATTTAACAAGTAATATTATATATATAATCTCATGATTAGACTAAAAAATACTATTATTAAGTAACCAGTAAATCTTAAACCTTATAAAGATAATATTATTAGAGAAATATTTTTCTTAAGTACTTTTACTCGTTGAAAACATAACTAATATGTGTTTTGAAATTCACTTAATACAGTAATAGTCTTGTTCTTGCGTTTGGTTCAACCTTTGTACTTCAGTTTGACATGAGATTATTAATAAATTTTATTAATAATGTTAAAAGGACTAATACTAAGAGCAACTTAGACTGAAACTTTTAGTTCAACTACTAATCCTAGTCTAGTAAGGCTCTAAGTTCTTAATCAGTTTATCTTGAGTTGTATCAAAACCTTTCTATGTATTAACCATCTATTAATCTTTTTTTATTGTAATGGCAACTTGTTGTATTGTCTAAAATATTGTGCTAATGGTCTAAAACTGAATAACCAAATATCTACATTGTGATGACAAATAATTCAATTTTACATATTGAAATGTCTAGAAAGGTGAAAAGGTCTAATTTAGTTAATATAGTGATATATGATTAGTAAATGGATGTGACCGTATGCATGCTGGTTATGATTCTTGCAGAGTGTTACTAATCATAATATAGAATGAAGAGACTATGGCATACAAGTGGTCATCGCTTGTAACACATGTGAAAATTAATATTCCAAATCCCTTCTTCAAGCACACATAACCGAATATGCATGCTAGATCATTTTTGTTCATTTTCGATGATCGAGAAAGACATAAATGTTATGTGAGCTAGAATCTAGAATCTATATTAGGTGTCAAGAAAAATTAATCTATTTGTAAGTGTTAAATGATAATCACACCTAGAGAACTTTACGAGACGCTCCAGACATAACCTATAAAGTGAGAAGAGAAAAACGTAATTCTGAAACTATAAGTGCAGAAAATGACTAATCAACATATATAATCTAAACTAAATATTGATTTATTACCTAACCTTCTTAACAAAATAGATAATAAATTTACATATTTGCCTTCTCTATCAGAAGAGGGAAGAGCTGAATAGGCCGATGAGGGACCCCGAATTTAAATTCTAAGCAAACTCGGGGTCGAAATGTTCTTTTACTGTAGCTCCTTTTCCGCCTTTTTGCTCCGGAATTCGCTTTGTAACTTTTCATTTGGAAATGGTTTTTGTAAAAAACCAATAATTAGAATTTCAAAATAGTCTTGATACTGATGCGTCTGGTGGAGAGGATGCTCTGATGAGTCCTAAAACGAAATCCACTCCACAGCGCGTTCTTGTTGACTTGATAGATGAAGTACCGTTGAAATCATGAGGAGACCGTGAGCACGAACAAGCATCATGATCCGTCCTACTCACCACTTGGAACCCTTTTAAAGAAAAGCATTATTATATATCTCGTGGCTGAGCACACTGCACCGTAAAGGATTATGGAAATATGAAGTCTCGTGTCCTTTGTAATTTTGAGGGGATTTATTTAGAATACAGTATCTTCCGCAGGCGATCTATTTGATAAATCATGATTTATATATATTAGTTTTATAAATTATAAATTATAAATATTATTTTTAGAACACATCTGAACCATTAGATCATGTAAAGTTTCTCTCGAACTTTATACTCCTATTTTCCTTTATGCTGTGCAAGCCACGAGAGTGGTCATTGCTTCTCAGTCCTGTCCCCTCGGTTCCACCTTGGGGAGTGGTTCAGGACTGAGAAGCCACTCCCTCCCGTGGCTTGTGCTATACATATACTCTTTGGTTTCTTTTGTCGCAGCTATGGTTAAAGCATCAGACTTCAAGAACCTATCCCTTGTATATATATAAATTTTTTTTTTCACTCATAAAAAAAGATTTTGGATTTTGGATTTTAGATTTTATTTTATTTTATTTTTTGCGATAAAGACAACAGGGTGTACTTATTGAGAAAAAAAATTAGAACAATGAAAGGAACCAAGGAGAGATCTCCAGCTCCAAGTGCAGCTTTAGTATCGATGAATGTTTATTAGAGATGCCCTACGAAGACCACCGAGAGAGAAGTCGCCTCTAGGCCCAAGAGACTAAAGCCAAATAAGGCCCATGGCTGCAGGACAGCAAAAGGCTCTCTGTGCAGCGAGCGGGACGACAGACTCTAGTCAAGTGTATTTACAATGAGGATCGAGAAAGAGCAGTAACACATGGAAGCTTCACACAGACTCAAAGTAAACCTTCTCGCAGTAGATTCTGAAAGCGCGAGGACAATCTGAGAGTAGTGAACGTACATAACGTAGTCATAACCAAATACCAAACCTAAAGAAGTGAAAAGAAACACGCAAAGGTTCATGTGAAGTACATAGCACAGGTTTGGTGCCAAGCCTGATGTCAGTAGCCCAGAAGGAGAAGTAAGAAGAGTTGATGTTCACTGTGTGGAAGGGAAGTTGGTCGAGCAAACATGAAAGATAAGGACAAACTGTCGGCTGAAGCCATCATAACAGAGGTTAATGGTGAGAGAAGTTTGGCCAGAGAGAGCCAGTGGCCTCTGTGAGCAGCACAACGGATAAAAAGATGAGCAATGTCTTCAGTGGTGTCATGACATCTTGGAAAGAATTGAGGGTCTTTAAGAACTAATTTGCGCTCTCGTACTCGTGAAGAAGCCGTGATGAGAATACGTCACAGAAAAGCTGAATCACATCGATGTAACGGTGCTGACCACAATAACATCCAAACCTTATTTCAAAGTGCAAGAGATCAATGCTTGCTAGCACTTTTATCACTTTATCCCTATCCTTCATTCCTTTTATCATGTTTTGCTATCTTTGTTGCACGTCTATGGTCTCTCGTCTCTTGTTTGCTCTCGCATTGCTGCTTTTGCTCTTCTCGATGCTCTAACGATGCTCTAACGATGTGTTTTATTTACCTTGAGATAATTCAGCATCCTGACTATTTTCCTATTAACACCTGGGAGTATATTTGCGGACACTCCGTTGACGAGACTCTATCATTGGTCTTTTGGGACACTCTGTCAGTTACGAATCGATCCCAATCCCGCATACGAAGAACATGAGATCAAAAACAGCTTTCCCACTTCTCTATATCACTTCTAACTCTCTCTTCCTAGCAGAGGAAGATCTGGCTAGTTCTTCCTCTGCTCTTTCTGCCACTACTTCTGCCACAATTGATGATATGCTTCTGGTTCAACTTTTTGCACTACAGGTCTCATAAGAAACGCTCGCACCACAGGCGGTACAAATTAAGGTGGACCCACATGGGTCTCATATCTCGTCGGCTCTATCATGATCAAGCTTTGGTGACATTTATGTATGAAGAGGAGGTGTCTTTCGAGGTGTATCATGACTGGATAATGTCTGTTTGATCTCATCAAGCGCAGTTAAAGCATGAGGCTTGAAGTGTCCCTCAGGATCCTCTTATCTCTGAGAATTACTTGAAAATCCTAAAGCACGAATACTATCATTCCGGTTATATAGTAGTTTGAAACTTGATGAACGTCTAGTACTTTGGGACTTCTCTGTGTTCAACTCAACTCAACCTAAGCAACACGTTAACTCTACTCATATAACTGCCGTATCGTGCATGAAAGTAGTAAATAGTTATTAGTCACTTCATCGACGATAAGGATTCATGCTGATTCGCACGACATCAATTAATATGAATAGAGTTAACACATCAGTTTTGCAATGACGTGTAAGAGACTGGAATCATTTTGATCCTGTTTGAACAAAAGTTTCTCATAGTTCGGTTATATAGTACTTTGAAAATTGATGAACTTAATACTTTGAGACTTCTATGTGTTACACCTAAGTAACACGTTAACTCTGCTCATATAATTGCTTTATCGTGCATGAAACTAGTAACATATAGTTATTAGTCACTTTTTCGCACGATCAGGATTCATACAGATTCTCACCACATCAATTAGTAGAATAGAGTTAACCCTTAAACCGTCGCTTTTCAACTTTCCCATTGGAAGTAAATAGCCTTATGACTTTGCTTCAAAGTGTGTCATATAACCCATATGCATCATATCCTCTATCACATCCTCGTGATCATGACTGTCATGCAGTGGGTACACGAAGCAAGAGTAATGACATGATGTTATCATCCTCGTCTGCCTCGTCTCACCAGCCCTTGCAGTTCTCCGCTTGTTGAACTGATGGCGGGTCGAGACCAACAAGCCAACACTCGTCGGCAGTGAACTTACATCCTTGATCCTTATTTCCCAAATCAAGAGGTTAGACGCGTGTCGGCTTGAGATGAGTTAGTTGTCATGCGCATACACATCGCTATACAACATACATCGCTATCAGAGACACATCACACATACACATAACATATAGACGATGTCATACAAATAAACAGTATGTACCACTCCACCATGCCAACCAGCACTAAACAACCACTAAAGTTGAACCAATTCCACTCTATGCTCACAGAGAATACATATTGCATTCACCAAGACTATCCCCCATAGCTAAGAGCTTGAAGGCTCAACTCGAAGAACTAAAGCCTCCAAGTCCTACCTGCGAAGTATACCCCTAGTGGGCTATCCCAAGAACTTGCTCTAACAACACTAACGGCCCTACCGAGATTAGTCACTCCGCACTCGATCAACCTATCCGAGGTGCTAAATTGATATGACAGCTGTCATGCGTATACACATTGCTACACAACATACATAGTTGTCAGAGGTACACCACACATACACATAACACATGGACGATGTCATACACATACACAAGTGTATCATAATCGTCTCCCTAGCTAGCGATTAGGTCCCTCTAACTCTAGATAGCTCCATATTCCAACTACGTGATATACACCTTCATGGATGTAAGGATCATGAGGTTGGGTGTTATGTCACCTCATCGTTAGTCGTCTGTCTGCAATCCATACCATGCAAAGATCTAATCAGCTATCCTTACTATATACATGGAAGACAAACCCACCGTCCAATAAGAATGACAATGAGAGATGAAGTCAAACATAACATGCGCCAACTTCTCGAACAACCGTCACATACCAACATACGGGCTGCTCCACCAGCAGACCCACACAACATACACCTCAAGCCTGTGCGTATAACTGCTAAGCTTGGATCAACGGCATCAACGATGTTGGGAAGATGACATGGTGCACAATTACACACATGGTCCTTCCAAACAACACCATCACGGTCCTCTAACATGAGTACTCAAGAAGGTAACACCTCACTCACTCGTAAAATAGTGCGCCCTGCGGTCACATCCAACATCGTCGATGCAGTCTGCTGTAGATAGATATAATCGCCAAGATGAAACCTGCGAATCGATGACCGATAACCTCCTCCACGAATAGTCGCATATCGCAACGTGTCTCTATGTTGAGCAATAGCTAGGTTCTCAAAAGTCATAGGCATAATTCTCAGAAATGTCTCTGCTCGTTGAGAACATGCTCTCACCCACATTTTCGGATCATCAAGGTTCAGCACCTCAACAGAATCACGACGAATGGTCGAAGGTAGATCTGGATCTTGGTCATACAATAGAAAATACGGTGAGAAGGAAGCCAAAGACGCTTGTCAGCTAAAATGATAACCCATAGCCAACCATGGTAACTGCACATCCCAGTCTCTCAAGTAGTCCTTCTCCAAGCCATACTTGCGCAATCCTCTCTTCACCGTCTGAACTACCCTCTTCATCAAACCATCCGCCTCAAGATGATCTTGAGATGTAGTCTGATGATCAATCAGCGCTTGATTACACAAGACCTGAAACTCACCAAGAAATTTTGTACCTTGGTCTGTCAGCACTTCAGCTGGTGCTCCAAAATGACTCAGCACTTGGTCTAAAAATGCATACGTTGTCCCCTCACTAGTCTTGTCAGATAATGCCACCAACTCAATCTATTTGGAGAAGTGCTTCACCATCATCAACACATACCGGTGATGACATACGGTCAACGATAAAGATCTCACAAAATCCAAACTCCAATGTTAACCCAACCTCATAATCGATAAGAGATATAACTATGGAGTAGGAGCATTAAACGATGCTCGTACTCGATGACAAACCACACATCGTATGACAAACTACTGCACATCGATGTGCATACCACGCCACCAATATTATTCTTGGAGTAAGTTATGTATACGCTTCAATCCTCTCAACTCCTCATGGGCATGTCGTACTAATTGTGCCCTTTGGGACGGATGTGACACTATCCATACTCTCTCATCATCTCACACCCGAAGTACATGTCTTCTTTCTCGTTGAAATCTCTTTGCTCGTTGGAGGACTCGATCTCGCTCCTTAACACTTATTGTGTCTACCACCACGTCAGTACGTAGATACTCCGTTACGATCACATCGTCGTGGATATCCCGCTGGTCTGGAACACCATCTCCACCCTCAAGATCTGGAGACTCATCATCTACTCTCTGACCTGAGAAAGATACGACATAGTCCTCCATACTAGAGTTCATTACTAACACACAAAGAAAGACAGATGCATGTCACCTTGGCACTATCTCCTCATCAACCTCATCATGCCATTGAGCCCCAATATGATCTGCTGACTCGTGCATGAGTTGCGACTCAACCCATCGGTATCTAGGTTTGCAACTCCAGGTCTATGTACTACTTGGAAATCATACTCTTATAAGATCAGAGCCTATCTTGCAAGCTTCCTTGTAAGCTTGTCCGATTTCATCAACCACTTGAGCGGCTGATGATCGGTGATGAGAGTAAAAAGATTCTCAAACAAATAACATCGAAAAGTGTGCAATAGTCCACACTGCCATTAAACACTCTCTCTCATAGGAACTATACCTTGTCTCCGCTGAATTGTTGGAACGATTGGCATACGGCACCATAAACTCTTTTTTCTCATCATCATGCTGAGTGTAGTGTCGCAGGATTACTCCTTTTGCCCATTTAGTATACAAGATATTGTTCTCACAGAGGATTTGCACAAGTAACGTTGCTCTAAGTTCTAAGATCTGTTCAAACATACAAACACACGGGTTTTGCCTAGGAATCCCGTCGTCTCACAAAACCACGCGTCTTCCAGACACTCCAAAAGGTGCTCTGGAACTAAACAAACAACTACCAACTAAAATATCACACATCTATTCACAGAGAAGCTCGAAAGGACGCTCTCCTGCTTCCAGGTCACTCCTTCCGGTCTTCTCAGTACTGTAACAACCTATGTTACACATAGGAGGTTTGTCTATTAGTAATGTGTTTAGTTATAACTAAGTGTTGAGAATGTTTATTTGCTGCTAAAGTACTTTAAGGAGTTATCAAGTTAGTCATGACTAGCTAAAAGTTAGTTATGGTTAAACTTAGCTGTACTTTTGACAGAATTCAGATATTTGCTAAAGAGTGAGCACTACTATCTTGTCATCTTGTCTAAAAGGGAGAAAGGAGGTGGAAAGTATCCCTTATCTCCTTTTTGACTTGATATTAGTGGTTGGATTAAAGTTGTGGACTTTGTGGGCATTAAAAACAAGAAGAGATTCCACATGTTTCCTTTTTAGTGGGTCCTAGTGTAGGGGGGTGGAAATTCGAGATTCCTTGAGAATATTCCAGAATCTTTCTAGAAGTTGTTGACTTTGAAAGAATAAGCTCATGTGAAAAGATAAAAAGCCCATGTGATTAATGCTTTTATCTTAAGTAATATCTTAGTAAAACCCGGTAAAAGTAGTTACGGCTGAGTTACCGAAAGGTACCAAAGTAAAAACCTAGAATATATAAATAGAGGAGTAGAGAAGAGCTCCTCATCCTTGTTTTCACATCGTCGTATTGACAACTTGAGTAATATAGAGAGTGGGGGGTATTTTTAGCATGTGAGAACTTGAGAGACGTCGTTAGAATGGAGGATTTTAGTTGATGAGTTTATGGAGATTTTTAGTTGATAAGTTTGTGGGTGTATGAATGAGTGAACTTAGCATTTTTCTCTTCAAGATTCATGGTGTGCTTCCATCAAAGCCATCAGAGGCGACCCCTGAGTGAGAGACAGGCCCGACATTTGCAGATTCATCGATGACGATCGTGGTAGTTGAGAGATCGGAGGGGTAGTTGATCGATGGGATCGTGAAGGGTTTACATTTTTGGTTCCGTTGCCGGGACCTCACTTGAAGAGATCTTGAAAATGTTTAGAGTTCAGTTTTATATTAGACAAAAAGAGAGTATGAGAGAACACATGGAGAGAACGTTGAGAGGAGAGAGAGCTAACGCGATGTTAGCAACATTAGAACCTTTCGTGTATCTCGTAGTGATCATGACGCATTCGAGGTTATTCTTACATCTTGTTCACTTAGAAAGAGTTTGAGGAGAGTTGAAAGGGGATGAAACAAGAGTTGTAGAGAAAGGAGGAGAGAGAAGTTATTAGAGGAGAAAAATTTCCGAGTTTGAATATTTCTGCTCTCTGGAAAATATTTACAGTCATTGTCAGATTTTCTGTGAATTTTATTTTCCAATGAAACTTTCTAGGACTGTAGCTTGGCTGATAACCTATCTACTACAAAAGAAATCATAGGAAAAGGGTGTCTAGAGAGGGAGCAATGAATTTTCAAAGTTGAGGGGGTCTATTCTTGAGAGTTGAGGAATTCTGTTCTCTGGAAAAAGTTTACAGTCATTGTCAGATTTTCTGTGAATTTTATTTTCTTGAAAAACTTTCCAATGTTTTAGATTGGCTGATAAGCTACCTAGGACAACAGAAATCAGGAGAAAAGGTGGTATGGAGAGAGAGGCATGAATTTTCGAAGTTGAGGGGGTTGAAAGTCATGAGAGAAGTGAAAATATACAAATTTTAGTTCTCTGAAAATTTGTACAGTCAGCACCATCTCTTTTGATTAAGGAATTGTCTATTGAAAGTTCATTAGTTAGTAGCTTGGAGGTTGTGCTACTAGAGATCACAAAAATCGTGGAGAGATCTCTTACCGATTAAGAGATACACGGTTCGACATACAAGGAGGTCTTGACGATACATCATGGAGAATCCAGTTCGAGTGCCGAGGTTGAAGAAGAGACGTTTGGGAGTTAGAACGGAGACGGAAAGACCAAAGTTAAGTATAGAGGCGTTGCGATCAAGTATCTATTGTAGTTGGGGTGCCATTTTTGCTTTATATCAAGAAGCTTCTGCGAGCATCGGCGCAGATGCGAAGAAGGTTGAGTTCAAAGTATCATTCACTGTGGAGACCACGAATGTTCCTGGCGAAGTAGAGTGTGATCCTTACAAAAGTGACTTTTAAGATGTCTGCTAGGATCAGTACAGACGATGGTCATGAGGATATTATCATGGACTCTTAATTTTAGATTGGATTTTATTTCGTGTATAGCATGTATAATACACGATTTTCAGTATAAAGCTCGAAAGAGTTAAGGAAGTGATGTAGAGTTATTTTCTTCAGAGATATTTTGTCCACTTAATGGTTGAGAAGGTGCAACATGAGTGGAAGTTCAAAAGATTGGAAAGTTAGACTTAGAAACCTTCCTCAAGGTTTAGATGTCATAGTAAGCGACGGAGAGAGCTCGAAAGAGATTATCGTTGAGTTTGAGAACCTTAGTACAAAACCTCAAGTAGAATCTCAGAGGAGAAGAGTAGAAACCGACTTGTGGTGTTATTTCTGTAGAGGGTTGGGACATAAAGTAGTGAATTGTCCAACTAGAATCAGAACCGAGAGAGCTAAAGAGAAGCGGGAGTTTATTGATTTAAGTTTTCGAGTGGGTTCATCGTCACCAGCGCCAATTCATCTTCTAGGAGAAGATCTTTGTCCAAGTTGTGGAGTGGGTGATCTATCAAGAGGACACAAGTGCGTCGATGTGGCCGCCCTACTTACGTCAGTAGTCGAGAAGTTGGACGAGACTCAAAGAGCTGAGACGGAGAAGTTGTCGACTTCAAAAGAGGACTCGGCTGAGTTGTGATGGAGATCGTCATTCGGATGGTGGAGAAGACGGTGATGCGACTCAGGCTCATGATTACCTTGGGAGAAGAGATGGCACAAGAGGTGTTGTTACAACCATTTCTTTTTATTTTACCTATGGTAGATTATTCGCGAATAGAATTGGTGATGTTCGTACTCTTTTAGCGAGTAGTTATTGCACAAAAATTAGAAGGGTAGAAAGAATAGTTACAAGATGGGGAAGTTACTAGTGTTTCATGAGAAGGACAATGAAGATGTAGAACCATTTGTACGAGACTTCAAAAGGGGTTGCATCGGAAACAACGTGAGAAGGAAGGAAGAATGGGTGTTGTTACTGCCATAGTTTTTAGAAGATTTTGCTCTTACGTGGTATGAAGACCGAGTGAAGAGCCAGACACCTGGTGCAGTTGAGGACACATGAGAGACGTTGAGTAATGCACTCATCGAAGAATTTCTTCCAGAAGAGAGTTATGAGAAGCTCATGGTGGAGCTTACTCATTTGAAGCAACTGGACGACAAGAAAGTTCAGCAATATGCCGAAAGGTGGATAAGTTGGAGCAACGGTTTCGGACGGTCTTACGGAAGAGTGGAGACAATGTGGAATTAACGATGGCGGGGATGGGAGCAATGTTGACCAAGAACTTGGTGGGAGGGTTGAGCCCTTCAATTCGAACCCAAGCGAGGTACGAGAAGCCAGCAACCAAAGCGGAGGCCATCAAGATTGCGACAACCATCATCATGCTGCTCTGATGTCGACTCTGACTCCTGGTATAGTCACAACGATCGCACCTGCACCATCACAATTGGTGATTGCTTCAACGTTAGCTCCTACTCCAACGGTGGTGCCAAGACCGTTTGTCCCAAGAACGATGTCTACTGCCACCTCTGATTTTCATGCCGAGCTGAAGAACATCAGCGATACTCTTGCGGATCTCAAGATAAACGTGGTGCAGTTACGAGAATGGAGGAACAAAGGTGGAGGAGGAGGTCAAAGAGGTTACGACAACAATCCCAACCGAGGAAATCAAGGTAACTTTGGAGGAATCACTTGTTGGACGTGTGGAGGTTCTCATTTCCAACGAAATTGTCCTAACAACGGAGCAAGAGGTGCCGAAACTGTCAGAATGAATGTGAGTGGAGGAAATCCATCACAAGGACGAGACAAGGGGGTGGCTATTATCGATGTCGTGCGAGATCCCATCTACGAGAAAGGAGAGAGTTCAAACTCTTCTCATGCACCGGTGGAGCTTTTAGCTCAAGAAAGGAAAAGAACTCAATTTTCTGTTGAACCGGTTTTCATGGAGGAGTCAACAAGTAGAAGTACTCGTTCGAATAATGTTTCGAGTACACCAAGGGAGCCAAGAAGGAAGCTTGGGATGGCGGATTTCACCATTTCATCCTCCCAAGCGGGATATGATGTGGTTGAAGATGTGGGTGCTCAGAAAACCAACATCACTGTTGGACAACTGATCGCACTTAATTCCAGCTTACGAAGGGAACTCAGAGGAGGACTGAGTTCTAAGAGAAGCAAGAAGAAGAAACCCAAGAGCAAGACATCAAAGTCTGTGGGAGTTGGTGTGGTGGATGTGCATGCTTCAGAGGTATGCACTAAGGCTTCAAAGATTGAAGTCCGGTTGAATGATCACTACGTCTCTGACATATTGGTGGATGGAGGGTCGGCTGTAAACGCCATATCGGAGAGGTTGATGAAGAAGTTGGAGATGGAACCAACTCGCCCGGCTAGCATTGTCGTGGGGATGGCTAACAAGCAACGGGTAAGACCTCTTGGTGTGTTAGAGAAGGTGGTTGTGTCTGTGATGAGAGTGCAAACATTGATGTCCTTTCAAGTGTTAAAGGACTCTAGTTATGATTTGCTCCTAGGTAGGCCTTGGTTGAGAGCTGTGCGCACCACTGATAGGTGGCACAAGGGATACTTACGAATTGGGTCTAGAGATCATAGAGCGATAGTACCTCTCTCGAGTGTTGGAGTTATGACTTCTGACTCTGATAGACCCACTAGTGACTACTGGGAATCTGATACGGAGGATGATCAGAGTGTCTCAGAAGTAGTATTGGAGATTCTTACGATCAAGAATCCTCGTCTGAGGACGAAGGATTTGATCGAGATGAATCATTACATCAGGCTTAGTGCTATTGACTTGTTGCCTCGACCAGCAGTGGAGAAAGATCCTGACAAAGAAGAGTTGAGTGAGGCAGAGATTGTGAGAAGACTCTGTACCCTGAAGTTTGGTATCAATGTCACTCAAGAAGAGAAAAGTAGATTCCTAGATATATTTCGAAAATATATCCATGTGTTTGCTTTCAGCTACAAGGATTTGAAGGAGGTGACTCTCGAGACTCATCGAATCGAATTGGAGGAGCACGCAAGACCAGTTCGACAGAAGCAGAGAAGGGTCAATCCCACAACGGCAATGATGGTCAAGGAGGAGATAGACAAGTTGAGGAGGCGAGTTTCATCTATGAGGTGGAGAACTCAGAATGGGTTTCACCCATTGTGATTGTCAAGTAAGCTGCGAGTGTGCATAGACTATAAGAAGTTGAATGCAGTTACCAAGAAGGATTATTATCTTCTACCATTTATAGATGAGATTTTGGAGGAAGTTGCTAGTCATGAGTGGTACAGCTTTGGTGATGGTTATAGTGGGTATAACCAGATCAAGATAGCACAGGAGTACCAACAGTTGACTACTTTCACTACTCCTTGGAGAACATTTGCATTTTGGATGATGTCATTCGGACTGTGTAATGCTCCGGCCACGTTTCAAAGGTTCATGAACAAGGTGTTTGAACCATTCATAGGGAAGTTTGTTCGAGATTTCATTGACGATTTCTGTGTGTACGGAAGAAAAGAGGATCACTTTGATCATGTGATCAAAGTTTTGCAGCGGTTGGAGCAAGCCAACGCTTCTCTAAATTCAGAGAAGTGCATCTTTGGCTGCGAAGAAGGTCTGCTGTTAGGGCACATCATTTCCAAGAATGGGATTGCGGTAGATCATGAGAAGGTGAAGAAGATTGTGGATCTTCCATTTCCGATCAACTTGACAAAGTTGAGGCAGTTTCTTGGCATGGTTGGATATTATCGTAGGTTTGTCTTTTCCTTCTCAAACAAAGCAATAGCTTTGACTATGTACATGAAGAAGGGAGTTGATTTTGACTTGATAGTGCATGATCAAAAGGCAAAGGAAGCATTTGAGGAGCTGAAAAAGGCATTGGTGACAGCTCTTATATTTGCTAAACTTGAGTGGAGCAAAGCATTTATTCTGTATACGGATGCCTCCAATGTAGCAATAGGATGTACATTAAGTCAATTAGATGGAGATGGGCATGATCATCCTATAGCTTATGCTAGTAGGCAGATGGTTTCAGCGGAGAAGAACTACTCCGTGACTAAACGAGAAGGATTAGCGGTGATCTTTGGATTGAAGAAATTTCGGCATTACTTGCTAGGAGGGAAATTTTCCATAGTCACAGATCACAAGGCTTTAAAGTATATCTTTAATAAGCCTAATGCCGAAGGTCGTATTGCTCGTTGGAAAATCCTTCTAACAGAATATGATTACGTGATCGAAGATAGACCAGGGAAAAAGCATGCGAATGCTGATCTTTTGTCGAGGACTTATGATGATGAGGGAGAAGAACCATTTGATGATTCGTTTCAAGACGAGCATCTGATGATCATCACAAGCATTGAGGAGATACCGGACGAGTACAAGGAAATTTGGAGTTTCCTTGCAGATTGCTCTTTTCCAGAAGGTATGCATACCCGAGAACGTAACGCGTTGATCAAGAGATGCAAACCTTACACCATGGTGGAGGAAATTCTATTTCATGAAAGAGCAGATGGCTTACTAAGGAGAGCAATTGGTCAGAAGGAGGCGTTCAAGCTAATGCACGAGTTTCATGACGGTATTGTTTGCGGAGGTCACTTTGCTGGTAAGATAACAGCCTTCAAGATTTTGGATGCTGGTTATCATTGGAGAGGTATTTTCAAGGAATGTTTAGACTA
The DNA here is from genome assembly GCA_036924285.1 of Asterella californica. Lineage (NCBI taxonomy): Eukaryota > Viridiplantae > Streptophyta > Marchantiopsida > Marchantiales > Aytoniaceae > Asterella > Asterella californica. The sequence goes on along the minus strand of JAYKYS010000006.1, from coordinate 18,548,746 downwards.
TGCAAAACTTGTGACGTATGTCAAGCATTTGCTCTAAAGTCTACTAGAACACCTCCTTTAAGATCAATTCCAGTATTAGGGCCGTTTGAGAAGTGGAGTATTGACTTTGTAGGTCCTCTTAATAAGACACCTCGAGGCAATAGATACATGATAGTCGCCACTGACTATTGTACCAAGTGGGTAGAGGCTAGAGCTTTGAGAGAGATCAATGAAACAGAAGTCAGTAGATTCCTATGGGAGAGGATCATCACAAGATTTGGATGTCCATTAGAGTTGGTTTCGGATAGAGGAGGAGAGTTTGTAGGGAGCATGACTACTGCTATGCTACAACACTTTTCTATCAAGGCACGAGTAACGACCTCATACAAACCAAATGTTAATGGTCTTGCGGAGAAGACCAATCTTACACTTTGTATGATGCTCGCCAAAGATGCTGGTGTTGAGACTGCGAAACATACTTGGGATAAGAGGCTACATGTCATCTTATGAGAGTACCGAACGACAACAAAGACTTCTACTGGGTACTCTCCATTTCGATTGGTTTATGGAGTGGAGTCCAAGTTGTCGATCCAATTCGAATTGGATACTTTTCAAACTATTCGACGAAAGTTGAAAAGGTCGAGGGGAGAAGACGTGGTCAGATCAAGAAGAGAGCAACTCATGGAGTTGGAAGAGACCCGAGCGGTAGCAATGATCCGGATGGAACGAGCTCAGGCGTATCAAAAGAAGAGTTACGACAAACGGTTGGGCAAGAGGGAGGTAAAACCTTTTCAAGTCGGAGATTGGGTTATGTTGTATGATGCTATCAGATTCAAGAGGGCTAGGAAGAAGTTTCTTCCAAGATATTTTGGTCCTTTTGTTGTAGATAAGGTGTGGAGCAACTTCACATATGACCTTCAGGAGTTGGGTGGAAGGAGATTCGATCGGATCAACCACGACAAGTTGAAGTTGTTTCATCGACGAAAGTTCTCTCTTCACTCCGAGGACGGAGCGAAAATTTAGTCCGAGGGTAAAATATAACGACCTATGTTACACATAGGAAGTTTGTCTATTAGTAAAGTGTTTAGTTATAACTAAGTGTTGAGAATGTTTATTTGCTGCCAAAGTACTTTAAGGAGGTATCAAGTTAGTCATGACTAGCTAAAAGTTAGTTGTAGTGGCGCAAGATTTCTCCTTTTGCCCATTTAGTATACAAGATATCGTTCTCACAGAGGATTTGCACAAGTAACGCTGCTCTAAGTTCTAAGATCTGTTCAAACACACAAACACACGGGTTTTGCCTAGAAATCTCGTCTTCTCACAAAACCACACAAAACTACACGTCTTCCAAACACGCCAAATGGTGCTCTGGAACTAAACAAACAACTACCAATTACAATATCACACAACTATTCACAGAGAAGCTCGGGAAGACGATCTTCCTGCTTCCAGGTTGCTTCTTCCGGTCTTCTCGATATCGTCTTCCCGAAGCGATTCTCGTCTTCTGGGGGGTTCAACTCGTCTTCTCACACCTCCAGAAGGCTGTTCTGCTTCGCAGAAGTCGACTAGCAACGGTCGTTACACCTTATTCTCACACGCACATTCCAACGGGTTAGATAAATCACAGGGTGTATGCCCCCTGTAGCCTTCCCAGGCTTCTGCCTACGGAAGTTGTCTTCCTGCAGCACTACAACGACATTCACCTTCACGGAAGCTCAATAGAAGTATCGGAAGCTCACTAGAAGAAGATAAGAAGATGGGGAAGGTGGGGGGAAGATGGGGAAGATAAGAAAATCCAAACAAGAGAAAACAAGAGGAAAAGAGGCAATTAAGATTCCGACAGGCTTCTAGTCCGGATCCTGACTAACAAGCCATCCCTGCTTGTAATAGTTTGGGGAGGAAGACAACAAACGTGAGTGCTGTTGCACCGTCTTCTACTCGAGGATGTCGTCTTCTGTTGCGGGAAGAAGGCTTCTTTCTTCTTCACTTCGCTGCTCTGACTGCTTTGTCTTCTGGGATCCCTTACCCAGAAGACCGTTCGTACGTAGATCCCTACTGAACGAGTCAAGCTACACTTCCACAACTGCTGACAGTCACCGCCACTCAAGAAGAACACTTCCCATGCACAATTGGGAGCGAATTCAATGAACCCACCATCCAGAAGACATGGACAAAGCCTCTGCACTCAAATCCACAATCTATTCCCCGAGAAGAAGTCACAAGGGTATTGGGAAGCTCACTCCCTCTACTTCCTGCGTCTACTCCTCGACACACCAGTCTAGCTAACAGGACTGCACGAGGATGCCGTTCTCTGTTCCTAGACTGTCCACTACTTCTATCTACATCGTCGAACCACTACTGGTGCGAGTATGCAGACCCCTCCTGTATATTCCAAGACTATTCGTATGTTTCCCACAACGGGTGTAGTGTGAAGAACTATCTATCTTGTCTCTGCTCTAATGTGTCTCGTAGAATCGAAGTGTATGTGCAGTTGTTACAGCATTCTACAGAACTGGCAGAACCGGCAGAGCTCCATTTCCTACTCTACGATCCTACTTAACCATCTGCCTCGAGAGCCAAGGGAGGCGACCACCAGGGAGAGAGAGAGGCGCTGACAAGAGGTTGTCACCTCACATGCATGCGGTCCCTCTTCCCAATTAGCCCTCCACTGTGTTATTCTTACGCTATCTATGCTGTCACATGGGGTCCTAACTATTTTTACATGGAAAACTGCCACCCTTAAGATAGCATGTCCGATCCTACTAAATCTGGAAGTGTCGATTGAGTTTGCTAACTACTCTGATTGCTCGGTGGCAATCTCCACATGATCTGCTCCTACCGGAGCTACTACCTCGACTTCTGATGGGCTGGGAAGCCCTGCACTTACCTCGGGTACCACTGAGGTAGCTTCCCTCTCCTCGCTCTTCGCTGGCCCTGCTGTTTCTACGGCTGCGTCTTCCTCGGCTTCGACTTCGGAAGACGGAATGGTCTTCTGGGAAGACGAGTCGAATGGTGCATTTTCGGTCTTCTGAGGCACAGATGCAGTACTAGGGACCATGGCGACCTCATAGGGGTCCGGGGAAGTCGCTTCCTCCACGCGGAATACCTGGGAAGACGGCTCGTCTTCCTGTCTTCCAGAAGACATCATGTCTTCCGGGGCGTCTTCTGGAGTCTTCTCGTCTTCCAACGCTGTCACCATCAAGTGTACAGCGAGATCGAACTCCTCCTTCTCCATCCCGGATCCAGTAGCCAGGGGTGGAACAGGAGTTATCCAACTGATAGGTGGTTTGTTGGCTATCCCTTTTGCCCTTGCTGTTGGCTTAGCATTCGAGGTAGTAGTAATAGCAGTGGCATGAGAGAGAGGTGGTTGACTTGTCGATTGTGTGCTTTTTGTCCCAAGCGTTGGATTAGGATTCAATGCAGTAAGAATAGACATGGAAGGAGCAAGAGGTGGCTGACTTGCATCTACCTTACTAGCCCTATTGAGCACTTGCCTAACCACAGTAGTGCCAGTATTGACCTGCGGGGTGCACTGACAAGTATGGATGAATGGGAGAAAGGGCAGCTAAGCGTCATATCACTTGCTCCTGAGCTTGATGAAGGCAGATTGTCCAATGGTTGCCGTAGGAGTGGTTTTGGTTGAGATTGTGGCGTTGAGGTGAATGTCGCTGAAGTCATAATCCTGTTTGCTCGTACCTGTAGCGAGTGACAAGTCTTAATTGCCTCGAAGATGAAGCTATATATATGGCATAGATGGATATAAAGTCAAACGGATATAGCAGTACGGAGATGTTGGAAAAAAATGGAGAGAAATAAACGTTATCTCTTGCAGACGTTTTACCTCAGCCTCGATAGCTGAGATTTATCCTATAGACTTATATGCTCTTTCTTTGCAGTAGAGGTAGCAGCCTCTCGCTCATATACTACGGTACTCTTCAAGTTGTTCCAGCAACATCTGTTTTCGAGAAGAGACTTTTAGTATAGTGAACATGAAATCAATCGACTAAAAAGATACGATGTGTAATGGATGTGTTGAAAAAAGTTGAAGATATGCTAAAGACTATCATTGAAACAAGTGACTAAGATATTATACCGTGTTTTCGAGTTTGAACTTAGTAAAAGCAATCTCTTTGGACTGACATGTAGTAGCAACCTCCTGCGACAGCCTTCTGACGAGTTCATTTTCTTTTTTGCTTCTTGGAAGCCATTTTCTCTTGTGTAATAGCTGCACGCACAGCCTCCAGTTCATCTCTCACCTTTGACGTCTTGGTTAAGAGACATTCTTTCTCCACACTGGCTATATCAACCTCAATTCTAGTATGATCCACCGCTTTCTTTTCCAGTGTTGTTTTCTGCAATTCTACTTCTAGAACTTGGTTGACATCAAGGCAGAACAGTCGTCATATTTGTTGTTACTTACATTGTAGCTTCGCTGGTTCTTACGCTGTTGGAGTCGTTTACACATGTCCTATTTGCACTTTTATGCATTGTCTATTGTGTGCTGAGCAGCACTTACTTGGAATGCAAACAAACAAATATAATACAAAGTTTTGAAGCATGAGATCTGGGACATCAACCTCTTGTCGGCTCTTCAGTTCATTGATTGCATCCTCTTCCGATCTGCGGATGACCTCCATCTCTTGTGATTGTCTCCTTACATCACACCGTTCTGATTTTGCATTACGGTGTCGTGTCAAAGACCGACTCCTACATGAAAATCAAACTTTGATCATTATCGCTCCAAAGACGCTCATAAGACTAAAAATGAATCTTTTTACACAACTTCGGATCTTCGCTCTCATTACATTAACGGGTAGAGCTCGTTGTCAGCTTTCCATGAGTATTTCATTTACTTCATTTAGACGTCTAGTGGTGACGTTACAAGTGGTGAAGTTACTAGACTCGAAAGATGGAAAAAGCAAGCTAGGCTCTAGCTTACGGACTTTTTACACAACTTCGGATCTTCACTTTCATTATATCAATGGGTAGAGCTCGTTGTAAGCTTTCCATGGGCACTTTGTCTACTTCATTTGGACGCCTAGTGGTAAAGTTACGAGACTCGGAAGATTGGGAAAATCAAGCTAAGCTCTAGCTTACTATTGCCGACTGGGTATTTGTTGTTCTTGGCACTATACTAAAGACGCAAAGGGCATGCTTGTTTATCTTATGTGAAAAAAATTCACGTATGCGATTGAGGTAAGGGGCAGCTTAAGATGTTAGCTTGTTTCTGTGACTCGACGATGAACGGTTTGGGGATTGAGAGGTCCAATGCAAGCGCGCAAGGTGTCATTGGGTTCAGATTTGTGTAGGCTACATGTTGGTTAAGACGGTTCGTGAAGAGGCAGATCGAGGAGTGTGTACTAGAGAAAATTGATATGCATGGAAAGATTTTGGTGTGCTTCAATGACCTGTGAAGGAGAGTTGGACCGTTCCGGCCATTCCGAAGTCCAAACTTGATGTCCTTGGATCCATCAAGATCAAAACACCGAGTTCTTCAGGAAATTGAAGACGATACAAAGTTTCATCAGATTTGGAAGTTCTGGGTGAAATTGACTCTTAAGGAAGTGCTTACGTCAATTTTTCGGGCTTGGAGTGAAGTCTTTGTACCGCCAGTAGAGGAACAACGGGTTGTTCCTGCTACTGATCATGTGATCTTATCACCGTTGGTTACGATTCTCATTCTATAGCAGTATCCAGAGGAGGGTGTGTGTGTGCTGGAGTTGTTTGGAGAGATCAGCATAAGTTTAGCTGCGATATTGCAGGCAGACATACAAGTACAACATACTTGTATGTGGAGAGAGATGAGGTCACGAGACGAATCTCATTGCGTCATGTGGTACATTTAATGTAGAGATATCTTGAGTTGTTGTCCATATCAACCGTTAGAGAATATCTGCAAGCATTACTGTCGGATATTTCATTGTTGGGGACGTAAAACCTCACGTTTGTTGACATTATTCACTTGATGATGCCGAGTGACCATGTCAAGATCACACGCCTGCTGGGAGAGGTCAAGGTTTATTTGACCCGTGATAAGATATTTTTGGAGATATTACGGATCGTACGACATCTCCAGATGCATCGGATGGATTCTCCAGCGTACATCTTGGAGAACGTTCCTTTGTTGGGTGATGCTCGTACACATATGATGACGAGCGTGCACCAAGTGTGGTCCTCGGTTGTATCGACACTGTTCGTCCACGATTGTGCTGGATGAACTTGTTACCAAGGGAGGTGCTGAAACGCGCACACGATGCAGTGAGACGACCATCACACCTCACTGTTGATGGCATCTAGAATGCAGGACGACAATCTCAAGTAGTGAGAGTCGTCGATAGGTCACCCATGACAATGGTGAATCTAGTGGGATGGTCCATGGCAGCATTGCTCACTTTAGTGAGCTTTCTAGCGTCACATGCTTACAGAGATGGAGGACTTGGCTTGTGTGGGATGCTCAGTTACGGTAGTTGGTGGAGCCCAATGTCGATGAGAGAGAGCGAGTGATAGGTTTCGCTACGGATACGACGGCTATAGCTTTGGTGTCGGAGGCTTCACGTCGCCAGGTGTTGGATCAAGCAATGGACTTGAACAGCTTGATGTGGATTGTTAGTCTTGGATTGGTTGAGTAGCGTCGGATGCGATCGACGGATGTTACTGCTAAGACACTTTTGAGCTCTTTGCCTACCGAGTCGGTGGAGACAACGACTGGGGACGAGGCATGTGGAGTTTGTCATCCTTAGATATCATGTCGTAAGGGAGAGTGTGGAGCTTGCAACTAGGACTGCTGGAGTTTTCCGCACAGTGGAGGTGGAGGTTGTTGGTGGCAAGCAGAAGGAAACTGCTCAAGAGGTTGCAAGATAGCAGTCAACGACTTCGTCTTCTATCTTTAGTATGGTAACGGAGGATACTTGGGAGTGGATCCAAGCTTATAGGAGAGGAGAGACGAAGAGTTCAAAGATTCTTAAAGAGCTACAGGAATTGTTTTGCCTTCAAAATGAAGGATTTGGGTACCTTGAAGGGATCTGGTATAAAGATCGACCTAGCTAATGACAAGTCAATCTTTCGACGTCCTTATAGATACAGTGACATGGGGAGAGCCTTGATCCAGAGTAGGACTCAAGACTTGGTGGAGGTTGGGTTGGTGGAGATGTCGCATGGAGAGTATGCATCTATCACAATAAACCAGCAAAGAATGATATGTATGACAACTACACGGATAGATGGATGTGTGGAGACTACCGTTGTCGGAGTGTGATCCGTCTACCTAAGAAAGCGCCGGGCTTCTGACTGTGGTTGTTTACTCAAGAGGTTGGCTTTCAGGTCACAACAGGAGCTATAAACACTCACACAGGAGTGTAGGATCCTCTAATATGCTCAAAAAGTGAAATTTAGGTCTCACTAGTAGTAATAGGTTTAGACGGTGAACTTTGGCACTCAAAGAGAGGAAAACTATGAAGGTTTAGACTTCTAAACTTCCCCTACATGTAAATGAGGTACTACTGAACACTCACACGAAGTTTTAGCCTGAGATTGAATTCTAGCACCAAGATGTTGACAGAAAAGTTCTGAGTAAGAGAATTATGGCAATTTCTGGTACCTAGACAGCTATTCTGACCTAGAACAGAGAATTGGCTCGATGAATTTCAAATATTCTCACAGTATTTGAAGTCTACAGGATGCTGAACATCCTTGTGAAGTTGGGACTCCTGAATGTACACAGAACTCCAGATCTCCTTCTCTGAAGTTGCTGCGTTAGATTAAGAGCTTTTCAGACCCCCTCTGTTTCAGAGGCCGCCCTGAATTACTCAATCACTCAAATGATTTCCAAAACTTTTTGGACAGTCGTAGCCCTCCTGACAGTGAACGCAACCATGAAGTTTTGAAGTGATTTCCTCAATTCTGCTGCAATTGGCACCGAAAACCCCAAAATCAACAAAAGTGATGCAGTTTTGGCACAATCCGAACTTCAATTGAGCATAACTCCTTGTTTATTGATCCAAATCGAGCAAAATTTTCACTAACAGTGCTTGGCACGACGAGCTCTCTCTTCCTGTGCTCTTAGATTTCGAAGATACCTCACCAAATGCTCGAACTCCACTCTAGAACTCTGTTTCTAAACTTAGAGTTTTACAAAAGACAAAAATGGACCAATGGGAGTTCATAGCTCCACTTGACTGTCCTTTTGTGCCTTAAACTACCTGGTAACTTATCTACACTCATAGGCTACCACGTCAAGCCCCCTAGAGTGCCAGCGTAAAACTTAAACTACCTAAAACGACACGTAGCCCCGAAAATTAACTTAAATCAGTTAGAAAGCGTGCATGGGCGACAAGTAAGTACAACCCATGAGCTCAAACCCCTATCAGCATGGAAACCCTAAGTTATGTACATTGAACGTCATAGACAAGTAAGAAGTCACTTGCACAAGCGCACAAATGCTTGAACAAGATAACTAACATACTATCAGCCTACTAGACTCAAAATAGTGTTAACACCGTATGCAAAGGTGTCAAACATATACATAAAGGACTAGAAGTAATATGAGCTAACTTCTAGAAGTACTAAACCTAAGCGTCGGAGTAGAAGTCAAGCATGTAGCCGCCAAGTAGCGCGACACCGTCTTATCAATCGGCGGACGAAGTCCGATAAGTATGCCATGCCAACACTTGAGGAGATCTTTGATGCAGTGAGGCATGTGAAGGATCTTCAGTACTTTGGATCTTCGAGCAGGGTGTCACGTCAATTTGGACCGCTAGGTTGACCAAGTGCGGAGTGGCGAATCTCGGTAGGGCCGTTCGTGTCATTAGGACGAGTTGGTGGTATAGCTCACTAGGGATATACTTCGCATGTAAAGCTTGGAGGCCTTAGTTCTTTGAGTTGAGTCTCAAGCTCCTGGCTATGGTGGATAGTCTTGGTGAGTGCAATCTGGATTCTCTGCGAGCACAGAGTGGATTTGGCTCAACTTTAGTGATTGTTTAGTGCCCGTTGGCATGGTGAAGTGAGTACATACCGTTTATCACTCGAAGAACTTGAATTCGAGATCTGATTGAGAGATTTCATGTCGTGGATTTCAGCCGGTGGTATATTTGGAGTTGACAGATCGTTGGATTTGCGGATGCGCGCGTGCGCGAAGTGGTTTTTTTTAGTGTTGGGGTTGATCGCTGTGTAGATAAGTAGTAGTTGGACCTGTTCTTGGTCGAATTTGGAGTGAGGTTGTACGGAAGCGCTGCTGGAATTTCATGTCACAGATTTTGTGGTCGATTTGAGATCGACAGAAGTGTGTCGACGGACATCGGATTGATGTGGGTCAACAATTTTGGTTGCTGAATAGTGCAGTAGGTGCGCATTGGGAGGAGCAGAGGTGCGTGAGTGTGAAGACGTGAGAAGCGGAATGCAAGAGTGCGGAGGCGGAGCAAAGCTTGAGCTCGAGCCCGCCGCAAGTCAGCTTGTTGGTGTGCGTGAGAGAGGTATGCAATTTTCAGTTGTGTGAGAAGTGTAAAACTAGTAGGTCACCCATCCCAACACTATTCCTGAACTTGCACACTTAACTCTGTAGTCTTAGCTTTGGCTTTACCACTAGATCAATAGTTCTTGGTGTTTTTTAGGGATGCGTGCAAGTACTTATGGATTTGTTTAAGGTAGTAAGATCTTGTTTTTCTCTCGTTTGGATTTTCTCTTCTTCCCCATCTTTCTCATTTTCCCATCTTCTTACTTTCTTCTAGTGAGCTTCCGAGACTTCTATTGAGCTTCCGTGAAGGTGAATGTCGTTGTAGTGCTGCAGGAAGATCGTTTTCGTAGGCAGAAGCCTGGGAAGGCTACAGGGGGCATACACCCTGTGATTAATCTAACCCGTTGGGACTTGGAAGAGTAATGTGCGACAGACGTTGCTAGTTCGACTTCTACGAAGCAGGAGCAGTCTTTTGGAGGTGTGAGAAGCCGAGTTGAACCCCTCAAAAGCCGAAGATTGCTTCGGGAAGACTGTGTTGAGAAGGTTGGAAGAAGTGATCTGGAAGCAGGACGCGTCTTCCCGAGCTTCCCTGTAGATAAGTGTGTGATATTTTAGGTGGTAGTTGTTTGCTTAGGTCCAGAGCACCTTCTGAAGGGTCTGGAAGTCGTGTGGTTTTGTGAGAAGACGGGATTTCTAGACAAAACTCGTGTGTTTGAACATAACTTAGAACTTAGAGCAGCGATACTTGTGCAAATCCTCTATGGGAACGATATATTGTATACTAATGGACAAAAGGAGAAATCATGCGTCACTACACAACTTTCTTCTAAGTTTGGGAAGAAGAAGGAATAGGCTGTTATGGGTCGGACAGAAGGACCTGTAAAGGACCCTCGCGTCTTCTCGCGCATTCTGCCAGCCTTTCCAATCTTCTAGTCTCTCTAGGAAGATGTGGATTTGAGAAGCTCGGAAGATCGGGAGGCACAGGCCTGGTTCCCAACTTCCAGCTTCTCGAAATAACAATCAACTCACCAAGTCACTCAGGATTCATACCAAGCTTCTCTCAACACAAAACCCAATCCAATCCAATCTTGATACGAATTGAATACAGTCGTCTTCCGAAGATGTTTAGATCTTCAGAAACGTCTTCTGTCTAAGGATTCGAGAACAAAGGTGTGGTAGGGTAGAGAAATTGATAGTCAGGTGATCAAATTTAAGAATGAGAGATGAGGAAGCTCGATTCCAACTTGAGAAGAAGTGGGAAGATGGATGTCGAAAATTGGACAGCGCTTCCGCGTCCAATTTTCGTAGAAGAAAGTTCAGGGTAGGGAAATCGATCGATGGGCTTTCTGCAAACGAACAGGGAAGCGCAGAGGACATCAAATCAGAGGCGGGAAGCAGTGAGAAGAGGAAAAGAACATGAGAAGAACCTCAGTATTGCTTCTGACTGCTTCTGTTGCATCGTCAGTCTTCCGTGCGCTTCCAACCTTCAATTCTACCTTTGATGTAGCACCACGATCCTGCTTCTGCTGTCAATCTTGAGTTGCGTCCCTCTGCTGCTACAATCGATGCTTACTCCTCCTTCGAACCCTCTCTAATCAATCCTCAATGTCTGCTTCCTGAAATCCGTAGGGATTCCTTCAGCTCGATTGTACTTCTAGTTCAACAGAATCGACCTCGCTCTCTCTCTTGCCTTAATTCGATCCTATGAGTTCCCAATTCCACTTTCCCTGCTTCCATGACTCAATTCTGCTACCTCGATTGCAATCGACCTTCAAAGCGTAGTTGGCTTTCGATGCAGGAGTAGTCGACTGATTTTGTGCTAATGTGTCTCGTCTCCGTATCTTCCCTGTGCGATTAGAGGTTCGACTACCTTGACCTATCTACCACTACCATGGTGGCTACCTGGTAGGTACATCTACCCCTTGCCTAGGTGGTGCGTAGTTGGTGCCCATGCAGTCGTGGTCACTGTCTTCCGTCTTCTGTCTTCTGGAAGACACAATCGAGAAGACGTCTTCCCGAAATATGTCTGTCTTCCGTCTTCTGAGAAGTCGACTTCTCCTTACAAAAAGAGCTTAAGATCATCTTCCCTCTAAGCAAGGTGTAATCTTAAGTAACAAAGTTATTTCAATTACATAGATAGGTTATTAAGTTCAAAAATTTAAAAAAATCGTAAATTCTGTAATTTGTGGGCACACACAGTAGAGGCCCAGCACTTAGGAGTGGACCAGCCGGTCCATCGCCTGCTATGACATCAGATGCAAGTATGATTGCTCGGATTGAGAAGTTGGAGCAGAGGATAGCTAGTATGGCTATGGCTCAAGAACAGATGCTTCCACGTCTTATGGAGGAGAAGAAGGTGACTTCGCCTTCATGGTTGGTGTGACACATATTGAGACATCTACGGCAGTGACTCGGGGTGCAGTACGTTGTCGAGTTGAGAGTCTTTCTTGGAGAGGGCGGACCTCCTGACTGTGACCGATCAGAGAAAAACGACCAGAAACGAAAATAGGTTGCTACCGACGATGAGATCTCCAAAATCCTGCTTCTTGCGTCCACCGATTACAAAAACAAGCACTCCAACACACCTTGGGTATACAGATAGACCTCTCAAGATTCAAACAACTTTATTTCAGTGTCACTACTATTTCAATCTCTTCAACTGTAAAGAAAATCTCTCTCTCGTCCTTTGCTGCGTGCCTCTCTCTCTCTCTCGTCAATCAGTTCTCAGCCAAAAGTCTACTAAGTACGTCTCAGTCCGAACCTAATAGTGAAATTCAGACCCCTGAATCTTATTCCTCTCTTTGCCCCAACTGAAACTCTCAGAAATTTGATCCAGCGTCGATCAAAAGTCCTTTGTAGATTTTCAAACGATCTCTCTCAATAGAACTGCCTCCTGAGAGTAATTTCTCCTCAGAACAGTTTATTAGACAACGTTCAAGCTTAAAACTCCTGCCCCTCTCCCTACGATGATCTCCCAATTCAATCTGTCAGCAATTTGATCTTCCCCCAACCTCCTAGCTTCTCTTGCGTGTCCCCGATTCTCCAATCCCTAATCCTCCTCCTTCCGCTTCAGCTCTCTCTGAAAAAAATCCTTTGCAAAAACTCTCCCCGATCCCAAGCCACCGCAAGTATTTAACCTAAAAGTTAAGGCCCCAGCTTAAGCTGCCCTCTGCTGTCCTTATAAGCGCAATCACTTATCAGAAGCAAGGCCCTAACTAAGCTGCCCCCTGCTGTCCTTATGCGTACAGAGTTCCGCTTCCGCTTTCTAAGAAACATTTCTCAGACAAATGTCCGCTCCCCCTTCAAGCTTCCGCTTCCGCTGTAATCTTCCGCTTCAAGCTTCCGCCGTAATCTTCCGCTTCCGCTGTAATCTTCTGCTTCAAGCTTCCGCGGTAATCTTCCGTTTTCGTTGTAGTTTTCCGCTTCCGCTTCAGTTTTTAGGCCCCAGCTAAGCTGCTCCCCTGCTGTCCTTATGCGTACGTAATAATCAGCAAAAGTTTCCCGTGCCCTCGATACCATCTTGATGCCACCCTGAATATACTACAAGCCATCCAATGTAGACCGAAGCGCCAACACTTATGAGGCTGCCCCACAGGGCTTACAGCCCCTTCATATGCGCACCAGGTATCTCCCATAGTATATTCAAGATGGCATGCGGAGGCTTAGGCCAGGAAGCCCACGATTAAAAGAGATACCAGTCTCCCGTCCCTAGATATGCAAGACGTGGCTGCATATCCAACATAGACTCCCTTCCAGGAGGCCAACATGCTGGAATAGGAACCAGAGGCCAAGGGGGATTGATCTTGAGACCACTTCCCTCCTAGGCAGGCGCCCTATCACTGGGATGGCCTTTGGTTCCGTTCAAGAAGGTAAAAACTTTTGAACATATGTTTTCATGAAGAAATTTTCTTGTAAAGTCTTTACTAGTCTTTCCTACGCTAACTTCTCTATACAACTCCGTTTTTAATGAACAAGGAGTCAAAACTATAGTATCTGTGAACACCTACACGCTCATGCTATCAGATTCTGAGTTCAAGTCACGAGCTGGAATCGTCGGATTTCCCTCTTTCACATATTTCTCAGTCTAAAACGTGCTAACTATTACTTAAAATACTTTTTGTCAAGACTGGAAGCATGAAGTCGCTCTCCTCGTCAAGCTCTGCATTCTGATGCCTTTCGATCTCTTTCAGGGTGATATTTCAGTCTAAGCTAGGGGGCAGCTTGCCAAGCATAGCCCCAGCTTAGCTCCTGCCTAGCTTGTTAAGCTACAGGGCAGCTTCTTTTACACAATACAGAAAGGAAGAAAAAATTCTCTCTACAACTACTTTTCACTGTACAGACCTATGTATAATACGACATTCACCCCCTCCAAACCTGCACATCCTCTGGTATGTGCCAATCTATCACCGGTCCTCGCGGTCCTCCGAATCGTCTTCGCTCTCCTCGACTGCTCTTGAAAGGTCTTCATCTAATCCCGTTGTCTGTTCCGAACTTAAAAATTCAGCCAGCTCCACAGTCTCTCCTCTCCTCTTGAACAACCTTACTCGTTTCCCAACAACTTGAAGCCTTAAAGGCGTGCCATGTAGCTCTTGCAAGGAATAGATAGCATTCTGGTGTACATCTGAGACAAGATAAGGGTCAAACCACCTTCTCAAAAACTTGCGAACTGTAAGGTATTGGTTCTCCAATGTGTTGTCGTATACCAACACCCAGTCCTCAACTTGTATCGGTTTTGGTCGTAGTCTATGAGTCTTATCAAACCTCTCCTTGTTCCCAAGTCAAGCCGTCTTCAGCGAGATCCTCCTCTCTACATTCTAGCTGTCGGATTCATAGTGAGAGAAGTTGCACACGATCCACGTTTTCTTCCCATGGTAAGGTAGCCCAGGTAGGAAAATCTTCTTCGGCTGACATCATCGGTTTTTGTCATTAACTCATTAACTCAACATTAACTCAACATGCATGTACCCTGTAGTAGAACAATGAGTTGTTCTATCTGCCCATAAAGCAAAAGGGAGTAACCTAGGCCACTCTCTATGCTTACCATCACACGCTTTCACCAAAGCCTGAACTATTGATGGATGTCCTCGTTCGCTCTTGCCAATCCCCTTTGGATTCATCGCAGTAGTAAGCTTGAGCTTCACACCATATCGAGCAAAAAACTCTTTCGCTTCCGTACCACGTAGTTCTCCCCTATCTGCCCGTAGCCTTCCTACAGACCCATATCTACAAATAATATCTTACATATCCCTCTGTGGTCTTCGTCCTCAAAGCTCACCCTTCTACAAAGTTGGAGAGATCCTCACGAGCCATAACCAAATATCGCATGCCCCATAACCCCAGAGGTATTACCACCAAGTCGAAAACCCACTGGAAGTGAATACAAGGCGGATAAGTTGGCTCGAGAACGTCTCTATACCGCATCTTTGAGTAGAACTGGCAATGCAAGCAGGAACTGACGTAGTTCACTACATCTTGATACAGACCTTTCCACCAGTACCTTTCCTTCAACTTGACGTAGGTAGCCCAAATCCCTCGATGTCCGGCCCACAAAGTATCATGAAACTTCTTCATTAGTTGCTGCTTAGTCTGCAGATCGTCCACTACTTGTATGAACATCCCATCTCTCCTCTGTGGTCATTTTCAAAGATACCCATCATGCAGAAGATAGTTGTAAGCTTGTTTCCTTATCTCTCTGAACTCTACTTTGCTCCATCTCTCTTGTCTCTCCAACAAGCTCAGATAATATCCTATGTCACGAAGTCTACCTATGTAAAGCTCCTCTCTAAACATCAATGGTTCCAAGTTCGTAGCCCGTCGATTAACTTGACACTGAGCATCCTTCTCTCCTCTTCCTCAGCTTCTGAAATCATGACATCCTCGTCTACAAATCGAGCCCTTGACAACATATCTGCGACCATATTCTCCTTCTCTTTTATATGCTTCAGCTCTGGATTCAAGCTTCTAATATAGACAAACCAACGTAACATTGCTATGTCTGGTGTGATACAGTTGGATATCATGCCTAGTAGAGGTAGACAATCCGTTTCTAAGACTACATGAGCACCAATCAGAAACTCACGGTCTGTCTTCATCGCCGTCACCACCCCTCACAACTCACGTTTCACCTGAGGATAATCTCGTTGCCTGTCTGTCAAGATCCTAGTTCCAAACCTAGAGGTAAGCTGCAGTCCATCCGCATCATCTTGACCTATTACCCAGCCAATCGCCTTTGGACTAGTATCTACTGTGACAATGACAGGTCTCTCACACCCGTAGTCTACTCTTCTTAGAACAGGTGGAGACTGTAGAGCCTCCTTCAGCCTATTCATAGCTTCTCGATGGACTGAGGTCCACACAAATCTCTTACCCTTCCTCAATAATGCATACAAAGGCTCAGCAACATGAGCATAATGAGGAATGGATAAACGATAAAATACACAAGCACCTAAAAAGCGTCGAACCTCCGTGATATTTTTACAGTCTGCCATCCTAGCTATAGCTTCAACTTTTTCGGGGTTTGGTCGCCTTCCAAAAGCACCACACAGATGTCCAACCACTAAAATCTCAGACACACCAAACTTGGACTTAGCTCCTGACAGGGTGAGATGCACCTCCTCCAGTCGAGTCAACAAACCTCCTACATCCATTCGCAAGTACTGCTCCATTCTTATCTTCAACCGCACAACCTTTTATAGGAATATCATCTAGAAACGGAATGGTAACATCAGGCACAAACTCCCTTAGTACCTTATGCATCGCATTCTGCATATGAGCCATCGAGTTCGTCGCTCCTTGTGGAAGAGTACACATCCGCATCAACCCCAGGGGCGTACGCATAGTAGTTAAATCTCTAGTCTCCACAGCCAGCTGGAACTAATCATAACCAGAATATAGATCTCCTATCGAATAAATAGCTCTCCCTGCAAATGCCTCTACCTCTTCAGTCACAAGACCTGTCCCAACGTTACGAATGGTTACGTTATTTGCAGGCTGTAGGTCTTGAATAAAACGTAAAGCTCCTGACTTCTTGGGTACAGTGAACCACCTGCTAGAGTATGGCCCCATAGACGGCTCAAGTATCCCCATCCGTACCTTCTCTTTCAACAACTCGATGAGCTTAGGCAACAAAGCACGAGGAACTGGGATCGGTTTCAGGTCCCAAGGCACATGAGGGATTGTGAATATAACCATAGACGCTATAACCTTTGGGTCCACACAACCTATCTCCTCTGCTGAAAAAAAGAATGCTTTACCATGCTTTACTACCATCTGTTCAAACACTGTCTTCTCGACCTCAGTCAAGAAATCACCCCCTCTTATCTGGAGCTCCTTCAATGTCTCCTCAGTAAACTGGTGCCCTACTCGTCTATGATCATGCAATATAGGCTCAATCCTCACTAACTGTACTTGCTGCTGGGAGTTAGCAGGTAGTTGAGCTGCTACCGGTCTTATCTTTCTCAGTACAGATTTGTACTTCGCATGGACATCTGCTTCTTGAGGGAGTGCTGTAGTGACGTAGGATTTCTCCTATTGCCCATTTAGTATACAAGATATCGTTCCCATAGAGGATTTGCACAAGTAACGCTGCTCTAAGTTCTAAGATCTGTTCAAACACTCAAACACACGGGTTTTGCCTAGAAATCCCGTCTTCTCACAAAACCACACCAAACAACACGTCTTCCAGGCACGCCAAATGGTGCTCTGGAACTAAACAACCAACTACCAATGACAATATCACACAACTATTCACAGAGAAGCTCGGGAAGACGATCTTCCTGCTTCCAGATTGCTTCTTCCAGTCTTCTCGATACCGTCTTCCCGAAGCGATTCTCGTCTTCTGGGGGTTCAACTCGTCTTCTCGCACCTCCAGAAGGCTGTCCTGCTTCGCAGAAGTCGACTAGTAACGGTCGTTACATCTTATTCTCACACTCACATTCCAACGGGTTAGATAAATCATAGGGTGTATGCCCCCTGTAGCCTTCCCAGGCTTCTGCCTACAGAAATGGTCTTCCTGCAGCACTACAACGACATTCACCTTCACGGAAGCTCAATAGAAGTCTCGGAAACTCACTAGAAGAAGGTAAGAGGATGGGGAAGATGAGGGAAGATGGGGAAGAAGAGAAAATCCAAACAAGAGAAAACAAGATGAAAAGAGTAAATTAAGATTCCGACAGGCTTCTAGTCCGGACCCTGACTAACAAGCCATCCCTGCTTGTAATAGTTTGGGGAGGAAGACAACAAACGTTGTCGCGCTACTTGGCGGCTACATGCTTGACTTCTACTCCGACGCTTAGGTTTGGTAGTTCTAGAAGTTAGCTCATATTACTTCTAGTCCTTTATGTATATGTTTGACACCTTTGCATACGGTGTTAACACTATTTTGAGTCCTAGTAGGCTGATAGTATGTTAGTTATCTTGTTCAAGCATTTGTGCGCTTGTGCAAGTGACTTCTTACTTGTCTATGACGTTCAATGTACATAACTTAGGGTTTCCATGCTGATAGGGGTTTGAGCTCATGGGTTGTACTTACTTGTCGCCCATGCACGCTTTCTAGCTAATTTAAGTTATTTTTCAGGGCTATGTGTCATTTTAGGTAGTTTAAGTTTTACGCTGGCACTCTAGGGGGCTTGACGTGGTAGCCTATGAGTGTAGATAAGTTACCAGGTAGTTTAAGGCACAAAAGGACAGTCAAGTGGAGCTATGAACTCCCATTGGTCCATTTTTGTCTTTTGTAAAACTCTAAGTTTAGAAACAGAGCTCTAGAGGAGAGTTCGAGCAATTGGTGAGGTATCTTCGAAATCTGAGAACACAGGAAGAGAGAGCTCGTCGTGCCAAGCACTGTCAGTGAAATTTTTGCTCGATTTGGATCAATAAACAAGGAGTTATGCCCAATTGAAGTTCGGATTGTGCCAAAACTGCGTCACTTTTGTTGATTTTGGGGTTTTCGGTGCCAATTGCAGCAGAATTGAGGAAATCACTTCAAAACTTCGTGGTTGCGTTCACTGTCAGGAGGGCTACGACTGTCCAAAAAGTTTCGAATCATTTGAGTAATTGAGTAATTCAGGGCGGCCGCTGAAGCAGAGGGGGTCTGAAAAGCTCTTAATCTAGAGCAGCGACTTTAGAGAAGGAGATCTGGAGTTCTACAAACATTCAGGAGTCCCAACTTCACAGGGATGTTCAGCATCCTGTAGACTTCAAATACTGTGAGAAGATTTGAAATTCATCGAGCCAATTCTCTGTTCTATGTCTGAATAGCTGTCTAGGTACCAGAAATTGCCATAATTCTCTTATTCAGAACTTTTCTGTTCATATCTCCGTGTCAGAATTTGATCTCAGGCTGAAACTTCGTGTGTGTGTTCAGTAGTGCCTCATTTGCATGTAGGGGAAGTTTAGAAGTCTAAACCTTCATAGTTTTCCTCTCCTTGTGTGTCAAAGTTCACCGCCTAAGCCTATTACTACCAGTGAGACCTAGATTTCGCTTTTTGAGCATATCAGAGGATCCTACACTCCTGTGTGAGTGTTTATAGCTCCTGTTGTGACCTGAAAGCCAACCTCTTGAGTAAACAACCACAGCCAGAAGCCCGGCGCTTTCCTAGGTAGACGGATCACACTCCGACATACTCTCTTTTTGGTGAACTCGACGTGAAACACCTAGGGTGGGAGTTTTCTTGAGAGTGTTACAGGATCAGATATCATGGCCAACCAAGGATCATCAAGTGGAGGTGTTGCTGCTGCTCAGCAACCTATTCAGTTTGATGCTGCTACGATGAAGATGTTCCAAGCTTTTTCTATGTTTATGCAGCAGCAGCAGAGCACAGAGAGGAAGGAGGTATTAGCAACCAAGGCGTTGCAATCTGTGGTGCATCAGATGGATCAGTTCAAGGGGACAGATATTTCCAAGTATGTGCGATACTATGCTAGGGAGATGGAGGTGAACAAGGTACCTGAGAAGGAGATGGTGGAGAACTTTGAACTTGCTGTTGTCCCTGAGATTCGTGGGCGTGTGAAGGAGCTCAAGCAGCAGCAAGGACAGAGTTGGGAGAGCTTTATGCGCGCTTTGAAGGAGGAGTACTACACTGAAGATTCAGAGAGGGTGACCAAGAGAACATTCTTGGAGTGGGTGGTGAAACCTAACAAAGGTTTGTCTGTAAATGAGTTGTTAAGGGAGTTTGATCGTCAATATGCTCAGCTTTCTAGGACAGAGAAGCTTACACTAGAGGTTGAGAAGACCGAGCTTTTCCTACAAGCAGCGGACGTGACTATTCAGGAGAAGCTTGAGCTGTTGCTGGAAGACAAGAGTGAGGAGAGAGGATTGAAGACTGACTGGAAGGAGGTTGAAGAGGCTGTTTCTTTGCTGGCCAAGAGACAGAGAAGAAGGGACAAGGTGGTGGTAAGTGAAGCAGCACCTCTGATAATTCCTGTCAAGCAGTTGCCTACTAAGCCTGCTTTGGTAATTGCTAGAGAGGAAGACTCACCGCTTGATGAGTTGATTAAGGGTATGAAGGAGCTTAAGCTTAAGCTCACTAGGTTAGAAGAGAAGGAGCAGAATGTACAGCCTGCTATGCAGAGACCTCAGATGAGAGAAGGCTTTGTTCATCGTTGTATATGGTGTGATAGCCTAGACCATGTAAGGAGAGATTGTGGGGAGTTTTCAGATGCATTGAGGAAGGATCTGATCTTCTTCAAAGATGGTAAGATCCATTTGAGAGAGACTGGGATGATGTTGGGAACCAACTTTGGCAAGGGTGGTATGAAGAGACTTGTGAATGAGATATCAGCATCACATGCTGTTTCTCTTGTGAATGCTGCTACGTGTGGAGTGAAAGTGGAAATGGAGAGAGAGAAAGGGACTACTGGGTTGTGGTCTGATGTAGTGCGGTCCGTAGCTAGAACAGAGCTAGACAAGGATGTGCTACGAAGGGTTGGCAACTCAATTCGAGAAGCTAAAGGATGGAATGATCCTGTGGATACTATGTCAGTGCATGCTTATGTTGCAAGAAGTCAGCATGAAGCTGTATTAGAAGAAAAACGCAGGAGGGAGGATGCAGGTGAGGCTTCTACAGCCAAACGACCTGCTACAAGGAGTGAAAGGGCTAGACCAGAGGCAAGGCAGGAGACAACACCTACTCGGGAGGAAACTATGGAGGATCTACCACCTACAACACCAAAGGAGAAGGAGAGAAGCAAGGAGAAGGGTAAGATGCCTGCATACAAACTTCAGTCTGATATTGAGATTGCTACAGACTTGAAGCAGGTGTTAGAGAACCGTATCTTGAATGGGAAGGTTGAGTTTACCTTGGGTGAGATTCTTGGGATCGCAAAGCGTGAGTTCCATGAGGTTATCATAGATATCATCAAGAGGAAACGTCAGATTTTGGGTGAAGCAGCTACGCTTAACGCTCTAGGGACCAAACTGTCGGAGGATGAGGAGGATGAGATTGCTGGTTACTGCTCTCAAGTATCAGAGGGAAGATCAGATCAGCACGTGAGGTTTGAAGATGAGGTGGAAGCATCGC
Organism: Asterella californica; assembly: GCA_036924285.1. Classification (NCBI taxonomy): domain Eukaryota; kingdom Viridiplantae; phylum Streptophyta; class Marchantiopsida; order Marchantiales; family Aytoniaceae; genus Asterella; species Asterella californica. The sequence continues at coordinate 18,527,803 of JAYKYS010000006.1, read as the reverse complement.
AGAAGAGCCATTATTCTCACAACCATTGGGCGAGAGCAACCACAGAGACCTTAGTGAAGCTGGGAGATCTAGAGGAACCTGTGGTGGCATTGATTGATCACGGCTCAGAGATTAATCTGATGTCTAAGGAGCTGTACAAGCGTGGAAGGTGGCCCATAGACACCGACCATGGATGGCTTATCCGTGCTGCCAACTACCAGAGGGGAGAACTCTATGGTGCTTGTCCCAACATCAAGGTAACTGTGGGTGACATCAGTGATGTTCAGAATTTCTTTGTGCAAGACATGTCAACCTATCCTATCATTCTAGGGCAGCCTTACATTACTGCTGTTAGAATGGAGACACGAGTTATGGATGATGGTTCAGCTTATGCTAGGATACGTAGTAGAGACGGCAAAAGAGCTGTTCAGTTTTTGACCGTTGCTGCAGAACATGAGAGGAATCGTGACAGCTTGAGAGACCGTCCACTACCTAAGATTACTCAGGAGTTTAGAGAGTCTAGGGGTTTTGGCAGAGTACCATTGAAGAGCGAGACTTCAACGGTACAGTAGAGCTAAGATTCTCGCCTGATCCAGTAGAGCAAGAAGCTTTATCCACTAGCTTCTTAGGACTGACATCATGTGGATCAGTGTGTTATAGGAAGGTTGAGAATCTGAAAAGGTTTGAGAGACAACATGTGAAGTGTGTACAACAGTCTTTGTGGGACAGTGGAGAGTTAGCAGGAAATGAATACATATCTGGAGTGTTTGAAGAGCAGTATTTGGTAGATACTATAGGGGAGTTGAAATCTATAGTAGAAAGTTCTATAGATGATGTAGATAGAGTGGTGAGAGTGAGCTCCAAGGAGCTTTATGATGTAATTGATAAGTTTATAGATCGGCAAGAGGTGTATGTGGAGACCAAGTACAAGTCAGTGGCAAAGAAAGTCAAACCAGTGGCTTTGCCTTTACCACTCGATTACAATCAGAAGATGGAGCAAGCTGCACGAGAGCCGACGCTCAGAGGACCGAGAAGAATTGGGCACCAGTTCACAGAAACAACACTGAAGGAGCTGAGGATTGGAGGTGATGGATTTCTTACCGAGCAAGAGAAGAAGAGCTTCAGGGAGATGCTATCTAGGCATGGTAAGGCGTTTGCATTTGAGTCACATGAAGTAGGATGTGTAGATCCAAGTGTAGTTGCACCTATGGTAATCTTTACTATACCGCATGTGCCTTGGAATCTACGTCCTATCCCTGTGCCTAGAGCTCATCTGCCAAAGCTGATAGACTTGCTCAATGAGAGGATTAGGATGGGTATCTTGGAACCGTCTGTAGCTCCCTATTCTAGCAGATGGTTTACTGTTCCGAAGAAGAGTGGAGCTTTGAGATTCATTCAAGATATGCAGCCAGTTAACAAGGTAACTATCAGAAATATGGGTATAGGACCTATTGTAGACGAGTTTGCAGAGGCTTTTGCTGGTCGTGCTATCTATTCCATGGGAGACTTATATTCAGGTTATGACCAGTTTCAATTATCCTCTGAGAGTAGAGACTTGACTACAATGAGGACACCTTTGGGGTTACTAAGGATGTGCACCTTGCCGCAAGGTGCTACCAATTCTGTAGCACATATGATGAATGGCATGAACAAAGTTTTGAGGGACTTCATTCCTGAAAAAACTATGCCATTCCTTGATGATGTGCCGATCAAAGGGTGTGCTGAGGAGGAGAAGAATGAGGTAAAAGATCAGAGGGGGTGCCGTAAGTTTGTAGCAGATCACATAGCTGATTGTGATAAGATACTGAGTCGACTGGAAGAGGTTCATTTGACTTTATCAGGAGCCAAGTCTGTGTTTGGAGTACAAGAGGTGTTAATAGTGGGACATCTGTGTGGATCTTATGGTCGGAAACCTTATCCAAACAAGGTTGATGCCATCCGAAGGATGAAGGAGACATGTGGATCGGTTACTGAGGTGAGAAGGTTTCTAGGAGCATGTGTGTTTTATCATATATGGATTCCACACTTTGCACATGTAGCAGATCCGTTGTACAAGCTGCTGAGGAAGGGGCAAAGATTTCAGTGGCAAGAGGAGCAAAGCGAGTCTATGAGGAAGTTGAAGGATCTTTTAGCTTCACCACCAACTCTACGGAAGGTAACATATGAGTTGGGCAGATCTGTTATCCTTACTGTTGATACTAGTCCTATTGGCATTGGATGGGCTGTAGGACAAGACGATGAGGATGGAAATAGATATGTGGTGCGTTTTGGTGCTAAGGTATTAAGTTCACGGCAGAGAGACTACCCTCAGGTCAAGAGAGAGCTATGGGGAGTAGTTACTGCGATGAAGAGTGATAAGGAATACTTGATAGGAGCACCTGTGGTTGTGGAGACAGATTGTTTACCTCTCTTGGGAATGATCACTAGCTGTACAACTCCAGATATTGCTATGTTGAGGTGGATAGCATATATCAAGTCCTTGAACCCAGAGTTTAGACATATTGCAGGGAAGGATAATCCTGTGGCAGATATGTTATCAAGGGCTAGGTATTACGATGAGAAAGAAATGATAGATGATCAGGAGGATGTGGGAACAGAGTTCTATTCTAGTGCTCTTGCTAGAAGGGATAGAAGCTGTTTTGCAGCCTCGTTGGAGTTTTTTGAGGAAACTATGTATGATGGCGAGTGGTTGGATCTTGGGCGCTATTTGAGTTCATTGGAAAGACAAGAAGGCTGGTCTGATGCAGATTTCAAGAGGATCCGTAGAACAGCTTATGGTTACTTTTTACATGGAGGACATCTATGGAAGCGCCCTAAGCTACAAGGAGGTGTACCGCAACGGGTGGTATGTGACTTGGAATTGCAGCAGAAGCTGATCAAGGAGTTCCATGAGAGTTTATGGGCCGGTCATAGAGGAGTTTGGGCTACATTTGCCAAGATGAAGGAGAAGTATTGGTGGAAGGGTATGTATAAGGATGTAGTACAGTTTGTTTCATCCTGTATACCCTGCCAGATGTATTCCAACGTACGCCATCGTGATGGATTGCATCCTACTTATCCTTTAGCCATTCATTACAAATGGGTAGTTGATCTGGTAACTATGCCATTTGGACTTGGACAAATGAGGTATCTAGTCTTGGCTAGAGAAGATCTATCTAACCAAGTTGAAGGTCGTGCTCTGAGGACGAAGACCACTGCTAGTGTCTGCCGCTTTCTACTTGAAGATGTTATTTGTAGGTATGGGTGTGTGGGAAAGATCACTGCAGATAGGGGTGAGCTGGATGCACAAGAAGCAGTTGAGTTCTTCAAGCGGTTGGGAATCAAGTTGGCGTTAACCACTGCTTACAATCCTGAAGGGAATGGCAAGAGCGAAAGAGGTCATCCGCCAATCATCAAAGCTTTGGTAAAAGCTTGCAAGGGTAAGATCCGTGAATGGCCTAGACTGCTACCATTTGCTTTGTGGGCAGATCGTACAACTCATAGTACCGTTACAGGTTACATGCCAGCAGAGTTGATATTAGGGCAAAAACCTGTGATGCCGATTGAGGAGGTTGTGCCTACTTGGAATGTTTTGCCGTGGGAAGATGGTAGAAGTACGGAGGATCTTCTTGCATTAAGGATCCAGCAGTTAGAACGAAAACCTGAGGATGTTGCCAAAGCTGTGGAAAGGTTAAAGACTGCTAGAGAGAGAAACAAAGGCAGGTTTGATAGAACACATAGATTACGACCCAAACCAGTTAAGGAAGGTGATTGGGTGTTAGTCTATGATAGTAGTCTTGATAATCAGCATAGCGCTATCAGAAAGTTTTCCAAGAGATGGTTCGGACCTTATGTGGTGTTAGAAGTTTATGATAATGCCACATACTCTTTGAGAGAGTTAGATGGTGCAGTGCTCAAGATACCAGTCGCAGGAAAGAGAATCAAGCTCTTTAGAAGAAGAGGAGAGGACCAGAACATTGCAGAACTTACTGAGGATGAAGCTGAAGACTCAATGGAGGTTGAAGATGAATTTGAAGTTGAAGCTGAAGAGTCTTGATCTGGATTTGGCACATACCGGAGGATGTGCAGGTTCAGAGGGGGTGGATGTCGCGCTACTTGGCGGCTACATGCTTGACTTCTACTCCGACGCTTAGGTTTGGTAGTTCTAGAAGTTAGCTCATATTACTTCTAGTCCTTTATGTATATGTTTGACACCTTTGCATACGGTGTTAACACTATTTTGAGTCCTAGTAGGCTGATAGTATGTTAGTTATCTTGTTCAAGCATTTGTGCGCTTGTGCAAGTGACTTCTTACTTGTCTATGACGTTCAATGTACATAACTTAGGGTTTCCATGCTGATAGGGGTTTGAGCTCATGGGTTGTACTTACTTGTCGCCCATGCACGCTTTCTAGCTAATTTAAGTTATTTTTCAGGGCTATGTGTCATTTTAGGTAGTTTAAGTTTTACGCTGGCACTCTAGGGGGCTTGACGTGGTAGCCTATGAGTGTAGATAAGTTACCAGGTAGTTTAAGGCACAAAAGGACAGTCAAGTGGAGCTATGAACTCCCATTGGTCCATTTTTGTCTTTTGTAAAACTCTAAGTTTAGAAACAGAGCTCTAGAGGAGAGTTCGAGCAATTGGTGAGGTATCTTCGAAATCTGAGAACACAGGAAGAGAGAGCTCGTCGTGCCAAGCACTGTCAGTGAAATTTTTGCTCGATTTGGATCAATAAACAAGGAGTTATGCCCAATTGAAGTTCGGATTGTGCCAAAACTGCGTCACTTTTGTTGATTTTGGGGTTTTCGGTGCCAATTGCAGCAGAATTGAGGAAATCACTTCAAAACTTCGTGGTTGCGTTCACTGTCAGGAGGGCTACGACTGTCCAAAAAGTTTCGAATCATTTGAGTAATTGAGTAATTCAGGGCGGCCGCTGAAGCAGAGGGGGTCTGAAAAGCTCTTAATCTAGAGCAGCGACTTTAGAGAAGGAGATCTGGAGTTCTACAAACATTCAGGAGTCCCAACTTCACAGGGATGTTCAGCATCCTGTAGACTTCAAATACTGTGAGAAGATTTGAAATTCATCGAGCCAATTCTCTGTTCTATGTCTGAATAGCTGTCTAGGTACCAGAAATTGCCATAATTCTCTTATTCAGAACTTTTCTGTTCATATCTCCGTGTCAGAATTTGATCTCAGGCTGAAACTTCGTGTGTGTGTTCAGTAGTGCCTCATTTGCATGTAGGGGAAGTTTAGAAGTCTAAACCTTCATAGTTTTCCTCTCCTTGTGTGTCAAAGTTCACCGCCTAATCCTATTACTACCAGTGAGACCTAGATTTCGCTTTTTGAGCATATCAGAGGATCCTACACTCCTGTGTGAGTGTTTATAGCTCCTGTTGTGACCTGAAAGCCAACCTCTTGAGTAAACAACCACAGCCAGAAGCCCGGCGCTTTCCTAGGTAGACGGATCACACTCCGACAACGTGAGTACTGTTGCACCGTCTTCTACTCGAGGATGTCGTCTTCTGTTGCGGGAAGAAGACTTCTTTCTTCTTCACTTCGCTGCTCTGACTGCTCTGTCTTCTGGGATCCCTTACCCAGAAGACCGTTCGTACGTAGATCCCAAGTGCTCTACTGAACGAGTCAAGCTACACTTCCACAACTGCTGACAGTCACCGCCACTCAAGAAGAACACTTCCCATGCACAATTGGGAGCGAATTCAATGAACCCACCATCCAGAAGACATGGACAATGCGTCTGCACTCAAATCCACAATCTATTCCCCGAGAAGAAGTCACAATGGCATTGGGAAGCTCACTCCCTCTACTTCTTGCGTCTACTCCTCGACACACCAGCCTAGCTAACAGGACTGCACGAGGATGCCGTTCCTTGTTCCTAGACTGTCCACTACTTCTATCTACATCTTCGAACCACTGCTGGTACGAGTATGCAGAACCCTCCTGTATATTCCAAGACTATTCGTATGTTTCCAACAACGGGTGTAGTGCGAAGAACCACCTATCCTGTCCCTCTGCTCTAATGTGTCTCGTCCGTCTGCACCATAGAATCGATGTGTGCAGTCGCTACAGAATTCTACCGAACTGGTAGCACAGGCAGAACTCTATCTCCTACTCTACTATCCTACTTATGTTGCTGCCGTGAGAACCAGGGGAGGCGACCACCAGGGAGAGAGAGGCGCTGACAGGAGGTTGTCACCTCACATGCAAGCGGTTCTCCTGCCCGAATTGGTCATCCACCTTGTCCTTCCTACGCTACCTATGCTGCTACATGGTGTCCTAACTAATATTACATGGAAAAACTGCCACCCTTAAGATAGCATGTTCGATTCTACTATATTTGGAATTGTGAATGAAGTTACTAACTACTTAGATTGCACGGAGGCAATCTTGCTCCTATCGGAGCTCCTAATGCGACTTCTGATAAGCTAGAAAGCCCTGCAGTTACCTCGGGTGTCACTGAGGTGACTTCCTCCTCATCGTCTCTTGCTGGCCCTGCTGTCGCTGCTGTTGCGTCTTCCTCGGCTTCGGCTTCTGCTTCGGAAGACAGAAGCGTCTTCTGGGAAGCGGAGTCGACCGGTGCTCCTTCCGTCTTCTGAGGCACTGGTGCGGGACTAGGGACCATGGGGACCTCATGGGGATCCGGGGAAGTCGCTTCCTCCATGCGGAATACCTGAGAAGACGGCTCGTCTTCCTGTCTTCCAGAAGACATCTTGTCTTCCGGGGCGTCTTCTGGAGTCTTCTCGGCTTCCAACGCTGTCACCACCAAGTGCACAACGGGGTCGAACTCCTCCTTCTCCATTCCGGATCCAGTCGATGGTGCTGGAGCGTGGAAAGATGCGGTTGCAGGTGTCGGAAGCGAGGGAAGACCATAAAGTGTCTTCACTCCTTCTATCTGTCGATCCAAGTACTTGAACATGCTCTCCCGGCATTCCACCAACATCGCTTTGGACTCGCTGTCCCATCCTCTAGCTAAAGTAAGTAACTTCCTACCCGCGGTGTAGTTGAACTTCTTCCGAAGCGCTTCCACCGACTGTGCCAACATCTTCTGTGCACGGGCCTCTGCTGCTTCCCTCTGCGTCTTCTCAACTGCAGCTCGCGCTTCCGCGGCTTCTCGCTGCGTCTTCCATATGGTCTGCTCTTCTGCGAGGGCGGTGATCTTCTCCCGCACTCGGGTGACTTCCTGATTGCGCTGCTGTACCCGCGCCTGCAACTCTTGGTTGCTCTTCCGAAGCTGTACCAGCTCCTTGGCAGAAGCGGCTGCTTCCGCCTTGTACCTGGCTGCAAGCTTCTCCGTGGTGCGGAGACTAGCTTCCAGCGACTCCGTCTTCTTCTGGTCTTCCCCCTGTCGCAGCAAGGTGCGCAGGCCGAATCCAGGTTGTAAGGGCTTCTCCTGTGCCCTCGCTCTCTTCTCCAGCAACTCCATAGCTGGCTGGATCTCCTTCTGGAAGTAGGCACTGAACTCCTCCTGTCGTCTTCCTGCGGAAGACAAGTTCATCTCCACCACTCGCTCCGCGGTGTCGACTTCGTCTTCCAGAGGCAAGGAAGCCTCTTCCACCACTACGGCCTTCATCTTCTGCGCACAAGAAGAAGCTACTCTTCTCATCTTCCGGGGTGGAAGACTCCTCATGGCAGGAGCGGCTCTCTTCCTTGCGCTTCCTCGCATCGCAGCAGGAGCGCCCATCCATCCTTCGTCTTCTGGAGTCTTCGGAAGACTTCCAGGCGTTGCAGAAGCAGTCTTCTGCTCTGATCGGGTACACAGCAGGTCTTCTTCCGAGTCGGACTCCGATCCTGAATGAATGAGGGAGATGGGTGTCCTCGGTACACTTCTGGGACCCATCTTCCTCAGTGGCGTGGCGTCTTCCGACCCACTAGACTCGTCTTCCCTCACCAGCAGCGTCTTCTGGTGAGAGCCGGGCCTCAACTGTGGCATCAGAGTGGGAGGGGGCGTTGCTGCTGCCTCTCGATCATCGTCTTCCGGGGTCTCCTCCTTCACCTCCTGTCGCTTCGTTGGTCCATACACTACCAGCTGGTCTTCCCTAAGATCCCCCATGGCTACATACAAGTAGCAGAGGAAGGGCGTCAGGTGTCCTCCCGCCGGGGTACCTAAGTATGCTAGCTCCGTCTGTACATAGTTGTGGATGTACGCGTCCTAGTAGATGGGCACTCCGTCATCCCACACCGATTCCAGGAACTCCACGTCCTGATCTCTTAAGTACCTTGTCTTCTGCGCTTTCTCCTTGGAAAAAAGGTGCAGAAACAACTTCGCCAGAAGTCGCTTCTTTGGCTCCCGGTAAGATTCTATCTTCCAACCGTTCCTCCCTTGCCTGTCTTCCACGAAAAGGCAGGTGGTGCTCCCAGGCACATGCCACGAACTCACGATCCTAGGCAAGATCTTCTTCTCGTACCAATATCCTCGGTTCTCGGACTCAGGTCTGTGAAAAGCCTTGCGCCACCAGTCTTCAGTCTAGGAAGACGGTCTTCCTCGCGCTACTCCTACTTTCGCAGGTATACGGTAACGAGGTGGCAACGCTGCCCACACCTCCTCCAGAAGCCCTTGATCTGCGAGGTTCCAATCCCACAGGAAGAAGTAGAGACCCAACTCCTTGAGGAAAAGAGTGGCCTCGGCCAATTCTGCCGCTGGTAACACCAAGCCTCGCGGATGCATCGACATACCTGGAAGATCTGTTGCACTAAACCACAAGCACCTACTATGAGCTGAAGGCTCAGTTCTTCCCGAGTGCCCACAGTCTAGCTTCTACTTCTCAGAAGACGAAACTAGTCTTCCAGAAGACAGCTACTTCGTCTTCCGGGATTCTAACAATACTTCCTAGATAGCTCTCGTCTTCCGAGCTATATCTAAACAATCCTATCTAAGCAAGGCCTCGCATGGATTACCAAGAAGACAACTCACCTTGCATTACATCCTACTTCCTATCAGAAGATACAAGATTCGCAAAACATAAGTGCATGACAAGTTCAGAAGATGGTTGCGGGCTCCTGCGGTGACAGTGGCCTCTGGGAAGACACTCGGGACAACTTCCGATTCAATGTCTTTCTCGGAAGACTTCCCGAAGTCAGACTTCCCTTCACTGGTCTCACCTGTCTTCGTCTTCCTACAAGCAATCTATCCTCACAACAGACTCAAGACAATTGCACTCTGTTCTTCTGACTTCTCACCTCTCATACGCACTCAGGAGAACCTTGCTGCTCGGTGGGAAGACATGACCCTCGACCATTCTCTCCAGATTCTGCCAGCAAGTATTCTCACGACTCTCTTCTAAGCTTGGGAAGAAGAAGGAATGGTTGCTATGGATCGGATAGAAAAGACCCGAATGGACCCTCACGTCTTCTCGCTCATTTTGCCAGCCTTCCAGTCTTCTAGTCTCTCTAGGAAGATGTGGAGTTGAGAAGCTTAGAAGACCGGGAGGCACAGGCCTAGTTCCTGACTTCCAACTTCTCGAAATAACAAAACAACTCACCACACCACTCAGGATTCGTACCAAGTCTCTCTAAACACAAAAGCAAAGCAAATCCACTCTTGATACGAATTGTGTTCAGTCGACTTCCGAAGACAGTCAAGTGTAAGAAGCGTCTTCCGAAGATGTTCCCATCTTCCGAATCGTCTTCTGCTCCAAGTTTCGGGGGTAGAGAGGTAGTAGGGTAGAGAAATTGATAGCTTGGATCTCCAATTTGAGGGCTAGGAGTAGGGAAGCTCGAATTGAGCTCGGGAAGAAGTAAGGAGATGTCTGACAGAAATTGGGCAGCGCTTCCGCGCCCAATGTCTCAATAGGAAAGATGGGGGGCACCCCCACCCCCCATCTTTCCTATTGAGACATTGGGGAAGCGCGGGGAAGCGCGGGGAATACCAGGAAAAGGCGAGAAGAAGTGGGAAGGAGAAAGAACAGGGGAAAGAACCTCTACAGTCTTCTTCTGCTCCTCGAGTTGCCTTCGACCTCCGCGCGCTTCTTGGCTCTGGTCCTAGCTCCAAATGCGACTCCTCACGACTGCGCCTGCTGTCAATGTCCGACCACGCCTCGATTGCACCTTCGATTCCACTCGCTGCTCTCCAATGTCAGCTTCTCGAGAGCTCACAGAAACGCCTTCGCTCTTTTGCCTTCTGTGCCCCAGCAATTCGGCCTCGCCCTTCGCCTAGCTGCCAACTGATTCTCTCCTACCTCGATGTCCTCACTCGATTCTTCTCTCAAAGCTAACTCGCGAAGCTCACTATCTCCAATCGATCTTCTCAAGCGCTGTGCTGCGGGAAGTTGGAATGTGCCTAATGTGCTTCCTTACGCATCTTCTCCGCAGATTAGGGGTTTTCGACCTTAGGTGTCTTCCCCGCCCTACCTACCTATTCGGTGCACCCCAGTAGGTACACCTACTGTCTTACCCGAAAACTCGCGGTTGGTCTTCGCGGTCGATGTCTTCTGGAAAACAGGTGTCTTTTGCCGTCTTCTCATCTTCTGAAGACGCAATTGAGAAGACGCTCTTCCGAAGACGGTCGTCTTCCGAAGAAGTCAACTTCTTATTACAAACAGCTCTTAAGATCATCTTTCTGTTAAAGAAGACGTAACCTTAAGTAACAACGCTTCTTCAGTTATACAAACAAGTTATTATTCTTAAAAATTTCAAAAATTCGTGCATCCTGTAATTTGTGGGCACCACAAGTGCACACCAACAACTTGCTTCTCTCCCTTCATTATTCTGCATCGGATGAGCAAGGAACTGCACGTATGTAGCAATCTCCTCATATATGCGTTGAGAGTGGATAGAGATCACCGCCACACTATTTTTCCCTTCTACCAATCTACTCACACTGTCTAACCAACCAACAACTGACTGTACAGCCATAAACTCTTCAAACAACCCAGAAACCACTTCATCTTCAGGTAGAACTCCTACACGCCACAACTCTGATATCTGCTTCACCATCCATCTTTTTGTATTTTTCTCCATATCTTCAACTCTTGTAAATCGACTCCACCCATCTGCCTCAAACATCAGCAATCCAGACTGCCAACTCTGTACACCACACTTGTCTCCAGACCTTTGTACATGTCTCGCTTCCAACTCTGACGGGACCTCAACAGTAGGTTCTACACCCCTGTCTTCCCGCTCTACAGGAGTGGACTACGAAAATCCTTACATCTCTTCGTCTGAGAATCTCTAAGGGTTTGTCGGTTCCGCTCATGTCTTGAACGAACCGTCAAAAAATGTACTGAGTACTTGTCATCAAGACTCCGAACTCTGGCATAATGAGACCCATCGCTCATCACCTTTGTCTCCATTCGAACAGCGGTGATGTATGGTTGGCCCAGTATGACAGGATAGGAGGCAGATGACTGTACAAAGAAATGCTGATCAATCTCTACATCTCTAATCCTTACACGCATATTGGGACAGGTTCCGTATAACTCACCCTTTTGGTTATTTGCAGCTCGAAGCACCCAACCATGATTCCTTTCGATTGACCACTGTCCCTTTTCATACACCTCCTTGGAAATGATGTTGATCTCCGACCCGTGATCCACAAGTGCAGGTACTGACTCAGAAAGTCTCCCAAGTCGAACATGCGTCTCAGTTGTCGCTCTTGCCCAGTGCTTTTCTTTGAAATCGCTGTCCGCGCTTGACCTATCCTCCTCAAACTCTTCATCTTCGTTCTCAATAACAGCTAGACCAGCAACCCATGCCTCATACTTATCATCTCTGAACTGATCAACACCAATAGCATCTACTGCTCCAACCATCTGACTACTTACTTGTTCAGTCAATACCTGTCTGTTTCTCTTCATGATGTCTATTATCAACTCATGAAACTCTCTCTTCGCGATATCCAATACCTCACGAAGAGTAAACTCAACTCTAGCATCCAAAATGCGTTGCTCTCGAACAGCACGCAAGTCTGTTGTGGTTTCGATGTCTGCCGCTAACTTGTAAGCTGGAGCTTTCCCCTTCTCTTGTGCTGTAAACCTCTTACCACGTACTCTATCTGTAGTAGTAGTCTCCTGTGGCAAATCTTGTACACCTTTCATAGGATCTACTGCAGGTGGTGGAGCTGTAGAGATAGAGGGTATATCCGCTGCAACAGGAGACCTACCTGTTGGTACAGTTGGTAATGGTTCTGCTGCTCTCCTCTTCGTAACTCTCCGACGGTCATTGTCATCCTGTACCCTTGCGTCTAGGTCTAAAGTATCTCGTCTTCTCTTGTCTTCCACCATGGCATCCTGTTCACTATTCGCTTCTAAAAATGCTCGAATAGAAGTTGCATCCACTGGGTCTCTTCATCCAGTGGCTCTCCTAATGCTCTCTGCACCTCTCTTCATCATCTCAACTGGGACCTCAATAGCCTGCTCAACCATAGTTGGATTAGAGCGCACCTCAACCTTCCCAGTATACACATCAGCTTCCGCAGAACCCGCAGTCATCGCTGTAGTATTCGCATCCGTAGGAAAAGAACTCCTCATTCCTCCTCTTCCAAAATATGTGTTTAGAGGCTGCCCAGTGGCGGTTAGATACAACCTGTTGTTCTGATAGTTGACTACGTCCTCTCGTAAGACAACCGCCAAGTCTTGACAGCCTCCTCTGAGATGATCTGGGCTGTCGCATCAAATACATCTCCTTGTAAAGGTTCCTCCTACAGATCGAGCACCTGGCACAACTGGTCGTTGGTCTCTCCTCAAGTCTGTCATCTCAACCCTCAAATCTCTCAGCTGTTGAGTGAGCTCTTCTATCAAGTTATTCTGATTTCGGTTCTCAGCAGGTCGCTGTTGCTGTCTAGGTCCTCTCTGTGTTGGGATAGGTACTGCAGGCGCTTGAGCAATCACTTGAGGAACCACTATGGGTGCTTGAGGAATCACAATAGGTGCCTGAGGTATTGTAGGAGGAGCTACATGAACTTGAGGAGCTACTCTCTGCTGCTCTGGTAAGGTTTCTAGCTGTAACACCATCCTACCACGACGTTGCCTAGCAAGGGTAGATATTGCTTCTTCCACTCTCCTCCAATCAGATGTAACTCCCCCTTCAGTCCCTCGATCAGCCAACATGAAACAAAGCCTATCTGCTGTGAACTCATCCAGAGCCCCCAAGAACAACTCCGTCTTCCTAGCATCCAGCGTCAACCTCTCTAGACCAGAAAGCTGAGAGTACCTCTTCTAAACTCCCGAATTATCTCATTCAATCTCATGGAACGTCCAGGCTGACGCTCTATCCAATCCATAAGGATTCTTCTGGTGATTCTTTCAGAATCCTCTTCTAGAAACTCTTCTCTCAGTGCACGTTCAAATAGAGTCCACCCACCTAAATATCTTCTCTGTAAATTTCTCACCTTCTCTCTCAATTCAGAGACAACAGTCAACTCAAAGCTTAGAATTACCTCAACTTCAGGTGCCCTGACCAACTCCATCTCACCCACATACTCCCGCAGGTACCTAGTAACGTCTCTTTCATCAAATCGCCCACATCGACCAATAATTGCTTTTAATGCTCTTGTGGACTTCTGCTCAGCTCCTCCAATTGCAGGCTGTTGCTGAATCAAGGCGGCCAACGCCTGAAGAATCTGAGATGTGTCTATGACAGGTTGTGCTGCTGCTGGAACCACCGTAGGTCCTTCTTGAGAGCCAATTCCATCTTGACCAGGAGTCCCTTGGATAGGAGCACCCTGAGCAGCAGCCACACCTTGTACAGCAGCACTGTGATCCATTCTCCCTCTCAATCTAGTCAAATCTCTAATCAATCATCCCAATAACTCTCAGTGGAAGCACCAGATGTCGAGTTGAGAGTCTTTCTTGGGGAGGGCGGACCTCCTGACTGTGACCGATCAGAGAAAAACGACCAGAAAGGAAAATAGGTTGCTGCCGACGATGAGATCTCCAAAATCCTGCTTCTTGCGTCCATCGATTACAAAAACAAGCACCCTAACACACCTTGGGTATACAGATAGACCTCTCAAGATTCAAACAACTTTATTTCAGGGTTACTGCATCATCAATCTCTTCAACTGTAAAGAAAATCTCTCTCTCTTCCTCTGCTGCGTGCCTCTCTCTCTCTCGTCAATCAGTTCTCAGCCAAAAGTCTACTAAGTACGTCTCAGTCCGAACCTAATAGTGAAATTCAGACCCCTGAATCTTATTCCTCTCTTTGCCCCAACTGAAACTCTCAGAAATTTGATCCAACGTCGATCAAAAGTCCTCTGTAGATTTTCAAACGATCTCTCTCAATAGAATTGCCTCCTGAGAGTAATTTCTCCTCAGAACAGTTTATTAGACAATGTTCAAGCTTAAAACTCCTGCCCCTCTCCCTACGATGATCTCCCAATTCAATCTGTCAGCAATTTGATCTTCCCCCAGCCTCCTAGCTTCTCTTGCGTGTCCTCGATTCCCCAATCCCTAATCCTCCTCCTTCCGCTTCAGCTCTCTCCAAAAATCCTTTGCAAAAACTCCCCCCGATCCCAAGCCACCGCTGGTATTTAACCTAAAAGTTAAGGCCCCAGCTTAAGCTGCCCCCTGCTGTCCTTATAAGCGCAATCACTTATCAGAAGCAGGGCCCTAACTAAGCTGCCCCCCTGCTGTCCTTATGCGTACAGAGTTCCGCTTCCGCTTTCTAAGAAACATTTCTCAGAAAAATGTCCGCTCCCCCTTCAAGCTTCCGCTTCCGCGGTAATCTTCCGCTTCAAGCTTCCGCGGTAATCTTCCGCTTCCGTTGTAGTTTTCCGCTTCCGCTTCAGTTTTAAGGCCCCAGCTAAGCTGCTCCCCTGCTGTCCTTATGCGTACGTAATAATCAGCAAAAGTTTCCCGTGCCCTCGATGCCACCCTGAATATACTACAAGCCATCCAATGTCGGCCGAAGCCCCAACACTTATGAGGCTGCCCCACAGGACTTACAGCCCCCTCATATGCGCACTAGATATCTCTCATAGTATATTCAGGATGGCATGCGGAGGCTTAGGTCAGGAAGCCCACGATTAAGGGAGATACCGTTCTCCCGCCCTTAGATATGCAGGACGTGGATGCATATCCAACATAGACTCCTTTCCAGGAGGCCAACATGCCGGAATAGGAACCAGAGGCCAGGATGGATTGATCCTGAGATCACTTCCCTCCTAGGCAGGCGCCCTATCACTGGGATGGCCTTTGGTTCCGTTCAAGAAGGTAAAAACTTTTGTACATATGTTTTCGTGAAGAAATTTTCCTTTAAAGTCTTTACTAGCCTTTCCTACTCTAACTTCTCTATACAACTCCGTTTTTAATGAACAAGGAGTCAAAACTATAGTATTTGTGAGCACCTACACGCTCACGCTATCAGATTTTGAGTTCGACTCACGAGCTGGAATCGACGGATTTCCCTCTTTCACATATTTCTCAGTCTAAAACCCGTGCTAACTATTACTTAAAATACTTTCTATCAAGACTGAAAGCATGAAGTCGCTCTTCTCGTCAAGCTCTGTATTCTGATGCCTTTCGATCTCTTTCAGGGTGATATTTCAATCTAAGCTAGGGGGCAGCTTGCCAAGCATAGCCCCAGCTTAGCTCCTGCCTAGCTTGTTAAGCTACAGGGCAGCTTCCTTTACACAATACAAAAAGGAAGAAAAAATTCTCTCTACAACTACTTTTCACTGTAAGACTTATGTATAATACGACAACGTGTCTCTGAATCGCGAGGTGCGTCGATGGAGTAGGATCCACAACACGGGGAGGCTGGTAGACATGCCAGGCTTCCTCAGTCTTTCACGCTATCCGAGGCGTTGAGGACCACGTCTATAGTAACCATTTCTTCCCTGTGTATCTTCCAGAAAGAGACAAGTAGTACTTCCCGAGTACATGTCATTTCCTTGAAATGATTGGAGGAATTTTCTCCTTCTCAAGCTCATAACCCCTGTTCTCAGATTTGGGTCGATGGAACGCTCTCCTCCATCACTCCATTGTCTATTGTGCTAGTCTTCCTCTAGTCACTCTTGCTTTGGCATGTACATGGTTTCAGGGAGGTAGGGCTGCCCAGACCTCTTCTAACAAAGATTCCAATTCCAAGTGAAGAATTCGAGGTCCAACTCCTTGATGAAGGGTTTGGCCGCGCTCAGCTCCGCTTGGATTAACACAAGATCTCGAGGATGCATGGTAGTCATATCGAAGCTTCTGGTACACTATACAACAAATGATTGTTGCGAGACTAAGGCTCAATCCTTACCAGGCCCTCACGGTTCAGTTTTCACTCTTAGAAGATGAGTTTAGTCTTCCAGAAGACAACTATTCTATCTTCAGAATTCTAAGAGAACTTCCTGAGTGCATCACGCCTTGTAATCTATATCTACGCATTCTAACTAAGCAAGGCATAACATGGATTCCTAAGAAGACAATCCACCTTGCAATTCATCCTCTTCCTAGCAGAAGATGAAGAGATATCCGAGAAAAGAGTCCTACGAAACAATTAGAAGAAGTTTGAGAGCTCTTGCGGTGACAATGACCTCCAGCAAGACTTCCGGGACAACTTTTGAGTAATTGACTTCTTCAGAAGACTTCTCGCATCTAAGCTTTCTATCACTGATCTCACATGTCTTCTGTCTTCTTGCACGCAATTCTATCCTCAAAATAACACTAAACATTCACACTCTATTTGTTGACTCCTCACTTCGCATATATTCTCTGCTTGCTGCGTACATGACCCTTGACATTGCTCACAAGACTTCTTCACAACTCTCATCTAAGGTAGGAAGAAGAAGGAACAGGCTGCTATGAGTCAGATAGAAGAGACCCGTGGAGGACCCTCACATCTTTTCACGCATTCTGCCAGCCTTTACAATCTTCTAGCTCTCTAGAAAGATGTGGATTTGGGAAGACAAGAAGCTTTGGATGCACTGGCTTGAATCTCAATTTCTTGCTTCTCGAAATAATTACCAACTCATAATTCCACTCTAGATTCACATCAAGATTCTCGAAACTCAAATCAAATCCATACTACTTGATGTGAATTCGAAATTCAGCTTCAGAAAATGTCCACACTTGAAACAAGTCTTCTGTTCATGGATTCTGGGGATAGAAGCACAATGGGGTAGAGAAGTGGATGGACAGAAACAAAGAGTTTCGGAATATAGAGAGGAAGATCAAATTCGATTTTGGGAAGTGAGATTTGGAAGAAGGCTGTCAGAAATTAGACAGCGCTTCTGTCTACAATCCACTCGGAAGAAATTCCAGAAGATAAGAAGGGAGTAGGCAAGCTTCCTGCAAGAAATCGGAGAAGAAGAAATCGTAGGAACAAAGAGGTAAGGCGATAGGAAGGAGAAAGAAGTCGGATGAACCTCAGGATGTGCTGGTGTCGATGCGCTACGCTTCTACTCGGTGTCCAAATGTCTCTTTGTGTATGTTCCGTTGTGAGTGCTTCGATTGCTGCCAACTCAAGAGCGGCTTCTCTTTGCTAAGAACCTGTCTTTGCGTAATACTTCGAACTCTGCTGCATGCAGCCTGAAGCTCCAATCTTTGATTCCAAAGTTCATATTCCTACGATCCTGGAGAAATTTTGTCTGGTTTCTACCTCGAGCTCTCTTTCTGTTGTAAAAGTCTCTCACTGCAATTCCTCGTCGTGCACCTCTGATATCTTCCTCGGTGTGGGTTTGAATTTGAATTTGGTGTGGCGCTTCCGCATCTCTTCTCTGATTTGGTGGTTTCTTTGTCTACTCTCCAGCTGTCCACGTTTTAAGTAAGTGCCTTGTCAGCCATGGCCCTACCTACTCCTTAGGTGGTTATCCTTTAGGTCTATCAAACACCTACTATGTCATCTAGTGGGTACTAGATTGTTATCTCCCGTAGTTACAATCACGGTCCTCCTCTAGAAGACTCGCACGATGTCTTTTGGATTCCTTCTTCCAGAAAACATCTTCCGGGAAGATGTCCGTCTTCCGACTTCCAAAAGTAGTCGGCTTCTTTTTCCCAAAAATCCGTCTTAAGTTCATCTTCCAGCTAAGCAGGAGGTAAACTTAAATAATAAGGTAAATTCAATTATATATACACGACGTTAACTTAAAAATTTTGAAAAAATCCCAAAACTTGCAAACTCTGGGCACCACACTTCTGATTCCACAAATCTCGCAAGAAGTCATAAGGGGATCACTTCAGAAAAGTGACCGAAGTTTCCAAAATATAAGGTTTGGAAAATACTTCCTTCGATGGAAGACATGAGTTGGATCTTCCTTCGACGAGGAGCTTTTTCTGTAGAACAGGGACTACCGTAGTCAATGGAGGAAGCATCTGTACTATCTTCCTTCGCTTCTCCAGTTCTTCCTGCATGATGACTTCTACTTCTTGTCGGATGTCAAGAGCAAAGTATTTGGGATCTTTCTTGTCATAAGCACGAGAGGAAGGTCGTTCTGGAGAGGGTGTTCTCTCCTTGTGCTGCTTCTTCTTTTGTGTCTCCTTGTTTCCCTTACGGCAGGATTCTGATTTCTCTCTGCTTTTGGTGCTCACCTTGAGTACTGCATCACCCATCATCTCTTCTGGAGGCCAGCTATCTGAATCGGAGCAAGGGCTCCAAGTAGTTCCATTGGCTAGGATAAATGATGGTGCTTCCTCAGATCATTTCTTCTTCTGTGTTGCCGACGTCTTCTGCAGATGAGACTCTCTTCCTACGCGCTTCTCAATGTGCAGACAATCTATGCAATCCTCAGGATCTTCTTCTTCTACAGAGATATGATGTACCACTGCTAGCTCAAGTTTAAAAGTTGATGCTCCATCTGCAAGAGGTGGGGTGTCCGCAAACCTGACCATCTGCCGAGGTCGTTGAGCCTGAAGCCAATTCTGTGTGAAGTGCCCTGCTTCCTTACAATTTCTGCACAAGGGTACTTGTCCAATCTGTCTTTTTGGATGAGGACACGTAGACCACTAGTGTCCTGTTTCCCCACAATTGTTGCATGCTCGGGAAGAGGGTTTAGAGGTCTTTGTGTTATCACGACGTCTTGGTCTATACAGTACCAGCCCTGTCTCTAAGAGTATAACGATTAAACTGAGCAGGCGGGGTAGGAGTGAAGGGTTGTACCGTCTCAATCTTATAGCAAGATTCTCCACTTGGATCATGTAGGTATCATTCATCGTCTTCCTCCCAATCAGCCCAATTGACTGTCTGATCTTGTGTGCACTGATCTCTTGTGTGCCCAGAAGAGTTACAGAGATTGCACCAGATGTTTAACCGGGAACTCGCGGGTTGCTTCTGTTTTTCCTTCGGGTTCAATAGATGAACCTTCAAATCTGCAAACTGCTTTAGCACCTCATCGATCCGAGGTATCTACATCAGTGTCTTCTTTGTTGGACCGAGAGATGGTCTCAAACATAGTGATGAAATTATCATCATCGTCATCATCGTCATGAATTGATGATACTTCTGTCTGGTATGAGAAGCCATATTGATGACCGGTTGGTGCAGTTGTCAAGGTCTTCCTCCGTTAGATCCAGATGGAGGGGGTGGTCTTCTCGAAGGACCAGGTATGTCTGGGTCCGGAACGTCATCTTCTGAATCAGAGCTACCACCTGCTGATGTTTCTGGAGCACTCTCCTCCTTGCACCTTGAGAAGCTTCTCTTGCACTTGGGAAGACGTCTTTTGCGTAACCAGGACCAAATTCAACTTGGTACACGAGGTCACATGGTAGGCTTCTGTCTTTTCCAAAGATTATGCTCGAGATGGAAAGCTCTTCCAATTCTGCATTTCAAACCTTCCTGAGCTCTTCTTCTTTTTTCTTCTAGTGTCTCTGTTTTCTGTTCCCTAGAAGCATTTCACTGGGGTGAGTGTACCCACTCATGATCTTTATCCACTCGTAGTCTACTTCTTCTCTGGTCGGAAGCATCCACTAAAGTCTTGAGAAGAGGTGTCACCTTTTCCTTCCTTCCTTCTAGTACTTGGCCTGACATGCTAAAGTTCTAAGCAACTTTTTATAGATTCGGAACGTCTCTCTTTCTTGCTTCCTGTTGCACTCGGCTGTAGACTTCTATTCATGTAGGATCAAGTCTTCTTGGGAAGCGGTCTCTTCCAATTCCCCTAATGTCATGAAGTCTGTGAACTTCCTTACGAGTAGATGGTGTGATGATTATCTCCTCAGAGTTTACACCCATCATATTTGTAGGTCTCTCATCAGCTTTTGACTGCGGTTCCTATCTTCTAAACAAGATAGAGTTTCATAGCACAGTAAAAATCCAATCCAAGTTAGTTTCGGTTATACAACTTCAGGCACACCGATCCAAGAAACTTAGAACAATTGTAACTAAGATGAAATCCCTGACAGCGGCGGCAAAAATATGAAGATCATATGTAATGTCTCATGATTTTTCTTTTACACCATTGTAGCATAAAAGATTTCGCTCTCGAAGAAGATTTACACTAGTTACACTGTTCTAAGTTCTAAGATCTGTCCAAACTCACAAAGACCATTGGTTTTGCTCGGAAGTTCCGTCTAACCCACATAACCACACAGCTTCCAGACCCTCAAAAAAGTGCTCTAGACTACTACTTCCAATACAACACAGATGTACACTGAGAAGACAAGGAAGACGATTACTGGTCCCTTGCTAGACTTCCAAGCTTCTCATGTCATCTTTCAGAAGTAAATCTCGTCTTCTGGTGATGCAACTCGACTTTTGACATCCTTAGAACACTGCCACTGCTCGATAGATACCCACTACTACTCCATACAGCAAGTTATCCTTGCAGATGCTTAAATGATTAGATCAGTCACATGGTGTATGTCCCTTGTAGCCCTCCTAGGCTTCTGCCTACTAAAACGATCTTCTGGTAGCACTACAACGACACTCACATCCACTGATACTCACACAAGGCTTCTATAACCGGATAGAAGATAAAATGAAGATAAGAAGATAAGAAAAGAGAAGAAGAGAAAAATAATAAAATGAGAGAGAAGGTGAGAAATAAATCTTCTGATAGACTTCTAGTCCGGATCCTGACTAACAAGCCATCCTTGCTTATAGTAATACGAGGGAGAAGACTAAACACATACTTACAGTCCCACCATCTTCTCGTTGAGGATGACGTCTTCTGATGTGATAAGAAGCGATCCGCCAGCTTCTGTGTATCTTAGGTTTTCTTCTCGTGCAACCTTGGAGTTAATTATCATCCACTGTCCATTTGGCCAAATGGGTTTTTACAGAGGTTCAGACCGGTGCCGCATCGTCTAACTCCTCGATGTCGTGTCGTGGACAAGCTCCTACATGAAAATCTATTTTTGAGACTTATCATTATCGCTCCAAAGACGCTCATAGGACTAAAAATGAACTTTTTTACACAATTTTGGATCTTCACTTTCATGACATCAACTAGTAGAGCTCTTTGTCAACTTTCCAAGGGCACTTCATCTACTTCATTTGGACACCTAGTGGTGAAGTTACGAGGTCAAAAGATGAGAAAATCAAGCTAAGCTCTAACTTACTATTGCTGATTGGGTATTTGCGGTTCCTAACGCTATACTAAGGACGCATGGGGCGTGCTTGTTCATTATCTGTGAAAACTTTCATGTACGGCAACCGACGTAAGGAGGCAGCTTAAGGGGTTAGCTTCCATCGTTCACTTATTGATGAACGGTTCGAGAGATTGAGAGGTCCAATGAAAATGCGCAAGACGTCATTGGGTTCAAATATGTGCAGACTATGCGTTGGTTAAGACGGTTCGTGAAGAGACGGATCAAGGAATGTGTTCTGGAAGAAATTGAGATGTAGGAAAGAGATTTGGAGTACTTCGGTGATATGTGAAGGAGAGCTGGACCGCTCAGACTGTTCCGAAGTGATCCATTTGGATCTGAATGCCGAGTTCTTCAAGAATTGAAGACGATACGAAGTTTCACCGGACGATTTGAGAGTTTTTGGGTGAAACTGACTCACAAGGAAGCACTTATGTCAATTTTTCATCGTCTATGACCTGAGATTGGGTTGTTCTTCGGGATCGATGAGCCAAGCTCTTTGTACTTGATGCCTATGCGATCAAAGAGTCTTCACCTACGTATAGGAGAAAACGGTATGTGGATTGGATTGTTGGTTTAGGTATGGTGAGCGAGTTTGAGCCGTAGGGAGCTAATTTACGACAGTTTTTTGCTTTTTTCAACAAAATTTCTTGCCTAGTTCTGCAAGGGGAACTCCAAACAGCTTGTTTGGAATCTTGTTGGGTTCAGGATAGCTAGATCTACCTACCAGAGAAGACGGGTGTAAGATCAAGCGATTCGTTTGGACGGTGTGCGTGATTCTAACCCGCAAGAAGGAGTTTTTGGAGGTTCGGTCACTTGTGATCAAAAATCAGCGATATCTCAACTGTCGGGAGTCAGATTTGGGAGTTCTAAGGGGTCAACGGAGTCAAGAAGGAAGGCCTTATCGACATCTGAAGACGATTTGGTAAAATAAGAAAGTTTTTAGATAAGCTAGTTGGTTATGTACAGCTTGTGGTAGCTAGCTTTAGCTAAGGGCTTGTACATGGATGTTGTTTGGGTTTGAATCATGTGACTGAGACTTCTTCTCATGCTTTCTCCAAATCCAATG
Source organism: Asterella californica (assembly GCA_036924285.1). Taxonomy (NCBI): domain Eukaryota; kingdom Viridiplantae; phylum Streptophyta; class Marchantiopsida; order Marchantiales; family Aytoniaceae; genus Asterella; species Asterella californica. The sequence goes on along the minus strand of JAYKYS010000006.1, from coordinate 18,505,318 downwards.
TTATTATCACCAGGTGAATAGCTAGGTCGAATTCCTCCTTGTCTAGATCCTCAACATGGGAAGGTCCTGGAGCATCCGAAGACATGGCTATAGGGACGAGAACTGAGAGAAGACCATATAGTGTCTTCAGACCTTCAATCTGCCGATTTAAGTATCTGAACATGTTGTCTTTGCATTCTAACAACATGTCCTTGGAGACAACATCCCAAGTTCGTGCTAAGGTTAGAAGCTTCCTCCTTGCTATGAGTTGAACTTCTTCCTTAGAACCTCTCGCATCTGTGCAATGATCTCCTTGATTCAGTGTTCTGTTACCAACCGCCGCTTCTTCTCTTTGGCAGCCTTGGCTTTTGCAGCTTCCTGTTGGGCACTCCAAGTCTTCTTCTTGACTCGAGTTATTCTCCCTTGGTTAGTCAGTTTGTCTCTGATCCTCAAGACTTCCTGCTCCTTCTGTTGAAGTCGCATCTGCAACTTCTGGTGGGTCTTCCGGAATTGACAATCTCCTTAGCAGAAGCGGAAGCTTTTGTCTTGTACTTGTTGGCTAATTTCTCAGTAGCACAGAGGTTGGATTCTAGAGCTTCCACCTTCTGTGTATGAGCTTCTTCTTGTTGAATCAAGTTCTGAAGACCAAATTTGTCTTGAAGAGGCTTCTCTTGGGCTCTAGCCCGCTTCTCCATCATCTCCATGGCTTGCTGGATCTCGGCATTGAAGAAGGCACTGAACTCCTCAAGTCCTCTCCATGCGGAAGTCAAGTTCATGCTGACATACTGATCCTCGGAAGCTTCCCTGTCTTTCATGTCTTCCTGCGATCTCGCGACCTCTTCCACTATGAGTGTTCTTCTCTTCTGTGCTCGTGAAGGAGAGAACACTTCCCGCATCTAAGCTTCCTATCACTAATCTCACATGTCTTCTGATTTCATACACACAATTCTATCCTCACAACAGACCTTAATATTCGAACTCTATCTTTTGACTCCTCACCTCGCATACACTCTCAGAAGAAGCTTGTTGCGTAATTGGAAGATAGGACCTTTGACATTGCTCTCCAGATTTTGCCAGCAAGACTTCTTCACAACTCTCATCTAAGGGTGGAAGAAGAAGGAACATGCTGCTATGGGTCAGCTAGAAGAGATCTGTGGAGGACCTTCACATTTTTTCGCGCATTCTGCTAGTCTTTTTAATCTTCTAGCTCTCTAGGAAGATGTGGATTTGAGAAGACAGGAAACTTGGGAAGCACTAGACTGAATCTCAATTTCATGCTTCCCGAAATAATTACCAACTCATAATTTCACTTTGGATTTACATCAAGATTCTCGTAATTCAAATCAAATCCATACTTCTTGATGTGAATTCGAAATTAAGCTTCTGGAAATGTCCAGACTTGAAACAAGTCTTCTGTCCATGGATTCTGAGGACAGAAGCACAATGAGGTATGGATGTGGATGGGCAGAAACAAAGAGTTTCAGGATAGAGGGAGGAAGATCAAATTCAACTTCAGGAGATTTGGAAGAAGGCTCTCAAAAATTAGACAGCGCTTCTGCTCGAAGGAAAGAGGAAGTTAGTAGGTAAGCTTCCTACAAGAAATCGAAGAAGAAGGAATCATAAGAATAGAAAGGAGGTAAGGCGATGAGAATGAGAAGAGAAGTGAGAAGAACCTTGAAATGTGAGATGTCGATACGCTGCGATTCTACTCGATCTCCAAATGTCTCCTACGCACGTTCTGTTGTGAGTGCTTTGATTGCTACCAACTCACGAGCGACTTCTCCTCGATAAGAAATCCTACCCCTTGTACTACTCCGAACTCTACTGTCTGCAGCTTGAAGCTTCCAATCTCCGATTCTAGAGTTCCAAATCCTGCAATCCTTGAGAAATCATGCCTGCTTCAACTTCGACTCTCTTCCTATTGAAAGACGATCGTCCTCACAACCTCTCATTGCAATTTATCTTCGTGCACCTCTGAAGTCTTCCTCGATGTAGGTTTGAATTCGAGTAGGAGAAAAGAAAAAAGACATGGCGCTTACGCACCTCTTCTCTAATTTGGAATTTTTTTGTCTACTACCCAACTTCCCATGTCTGACCCTACCTACTGCTTAGGTGGCTACCCTTTAGGTCCACATAACACCTACTATGTCTTTCTAGCTAGTACTAGGTTGGTATCTCCCGCTCTTACAGTCATGGTCTTTCCTTAGAAGACTCGCACTATGTCTTTTGGATTCCTTCTTCCAGAAGATATTTTTTGGAAAGAAGTTCGTCTTCCGGTTTCTAAAGCAGTCGGCTTCTAAAGATTTGTCTTAAGTTCATCTTCTCGCTAAGCAGGGGGTAAACTTAAGTAACAAGGTTAATTCAATTATATATACACAACGTTAACTTAAAAATTTGAAAAAATCCTAAAATTTATAAACTGTGGACATCACAAGTACCTTCATCTCTTATCTTTATCTCGCGTCTTAGAGAGTTTGATAGGAGGATCATGAGATCTTTGATGACATCTAAGGACCGAAGACCTTTGAGTGTGTGGCAGGACCTCCCTCATGTAAGCAGACATCATTGTCGATATTATGTGACGGGGTGAGTTTATTATCTATAGATGAGACTGCTCCATCAGCCTTTTGGGTAGTTGGACCCTCTCAACATCCGTTGTTGTTTTCTCGTGCGAGATAGACTTATTTTGGAGAGTTATGTAATAGAGGTGGAGGATGGTTCTTAGCCACTATAGATGTGCCTCCGAGGCAAGAAATAGTTTAACTCTTGAGGCACGTGAGGCACATCATCGATTCGATACCTGAGCTATTGATGGATCTCTCGGACTGCATTCCTCTCTAACAAGACATCACTTCCAGCAAGTTCTTCATGTGCTCTTAGTTAATCCTTTTATCTCACGAGATACTAGAGCTCGACTCCGCTTTGGACAAGGATCCATGCTCTTCACTCATAGCTCGATCTTGCATTAGAGCGTTTCGACTCACACCGACTATCTTCTCTACAGCTATGAGGTTCCGCCTAGGCTTGATCCAGCATATTGCTTTGACACTGTCCACTTGCGACCACGGTGTCTCGCTCGACACCTCAAGTCGGCATCTTGCTCGTTGTCTTCACGACGGAGAGTGGATAGCTATTCATGATGTCATCCGGGACGTTATGATCATGAATTGTTCAACTCTTGATATTACGATGTTACGATAGATCGCATATATCAAGTCGTTGAATCCGGAGTTTAGACATATCGCAGGGAAGGATAATCCGATGGCGGATATGTTATCTCGAGCTCGGTATGATGGGGAGGATGAGATGGTTGAAGATATTGACGACATGGGTGCAAAATTCTATTCAATTGCACAGACAGGAAGGGAAGATGAGTTGTTTGTTGAAGGATTGTATGATGATGATTTGCTTGACATCGGAAGGTACCTTAGTACGATGGCTAAGTAGACAGCTTGGACGGATGAGAGGTTTCGGAGAGTTCGAAGGAAGGCCTACAACTTCATGTTACAGGATGGGTTTCTTTGGAAGCGACCGAAGCAGAAAGGTGGGATACCGCTAAGAGTGATTTGTGACAAAGAAAATCAGCAGAAGTTGCTCAAGGCGTTCCATGAGAGTCTTTGGGCTGGACATCGAAGGATTTGGGTCACTTTTACCAAGATGAAAGAGCGGTATTGGTGGAAAAACATGTACACGGATGTTGTATCTTTTATGGAGTCTTGTTTGACATGTCAGATGTACTCGAACATCTGACATCGAGATGGATTACATCCAACTTATCCGTTGGCAATCCACTTCAAGTGGGTGGTAGACTTGATGATTATGCTGGTTGGATTATGGCAGATGAGATACTTGGTACTTGCTAGAGAAGATCTTTCTGATCAAGTCGAGGATAAGGCGCTTCGGACAAAGACAACTGAAGGGGTATGTAGATTTCTCTTGGAAGAGGTTGTTTGTCGATATGGATGTGTGGGAAAGATCACTGCAGATGAGGGAGAGTTAGATGCACATGAGGCTCGTGAATTCTTTGCAAGGTGTGGGGTGAGATTGTCACTAACAACTGCTTACAACCCCGAAGGGAATGCCAAGAGTGAACGCGGTCATCCGCTCATTGTGAAGGCTTTGGTGAAAGCCTGCAACGGGAGGGTGCGCGAGTGGTCTCGACTCTTATCATTTGTCTTATGGGCAGATCGAACGACACATAGCTCGGTGATAGGTTACATGTCAGTGGAACTCATCACAGGTTAGAAACCTATCATGTCGATTGAAGAACACGTTCTAACATGGAGTGTGTTACCTTGGGAGGACAATTTGACTAGGGAAGAGCTTCTTGCTATTCGAATTAGGCAGTTAGAGAGGAGACCAGAGGATATCCAAACTGTTTTGGATAGGCTGCGAGAAGCACGGTTGAAGAACAAGGTCAGATTTGATCAGCGACATCGTTTGAGACCTAGGGAAATTAAGAAAGGTGATTGGGTGTTAGTCTATGACAACAGTCTAGACAACCAACATAGTGCACTCTGGAAGTTTTCCAGAAGATGGTTTGGTCCGTATATGGTGAAGAAGGTTCATGACAACGCAACTTACGCCCTGCAAGAGTTGGATGGAACGAGCTTGAAGGTACCAGTGGCAGGTAAACGTGTCAAGATTTTCAAAAAGAGAGATGAGGAGGTCGATCTAGTAGATATCTTGACAGAGTTTCAGTTTGAGGATGAGGATTATGCAGAAGACCTTGAAGGTGAGGTTGGCTACGATGGAAAGTAGGACAATAAGCCGATCCACTCCTTGGTTGATATCTCTGGTGCATACCGGAGGATGCACAGGTTCAGAGGGGGTGGATGTCGTGTCGTGGACCGGCTTCTATATGAAATTCAGACTTCGATGCTTGTCGCTCCAAAGACATTCATGAGAAGACAAGCTAGGCCCCTGCTTACGGACTTTTGGCGCCATTTCATATCTCCATTTTCATCGCATCAGTGGATTGACCTCCTTGTCAGCACTCCATAGACACTTCGTTTATTTCGTTTGGACGCCTAGTGGAGAAGTTACAGGACTCGAAAGATGGAGAAAACAAGCTAGACCCTAGCTTATGAGCTTTTGGCACCATTTCGGATCTTCACTTTCATCGCATCAATGGATAGAGCTCCTTGTCAGCATTCCATAAGCACTTTGTCTACTTCGTTTGGACGCCTAGTGGAGAAGTTACAAGACTCGAAAGATGGAGAAAACAAGCTAGGCCTCAGCTTACGGGCTTTTGACACAACTTCGGATCTTCACTTTTATCACATAGATGGGTAGAGCTCATTGTCAGCTTTCCATGGGCATCTTCTCTCCTTCATTTGGACACCTACTCGAGAAATTATGCGACTCGAAAAAAGGGAAAATCAAGCTAGGCCTTAGTTTACTTGTTGATTGGGTATTTGCAGCCCCAAGCGTTATATTAAAGACGCAAGGGGTCTGCTTCCTCATTATTGAGAGAACTTCGTACGTACAGAGACGGTAACAAGGGGGCTGCTTAAAAGGCTTGCTTGTTCTTACGACCTGTCGGTGGACGTTTTGGAGAATTGAGAAGTCCAATACACGCGCGCAAGGTGTCATCGGGTTCAGATCTATGCAAGCTACGCACAGGTTAAGACGGTTTGAAAAGAGAAGGATCAGAGGATATGTACTCGGAGAAATTGAGACGCGGGAGAGAGATTTGAAAATTTCAGTTACCTCTGAAGGAGAGTTGGACCGTTCGGGCCGTTCCGGAGTCCAAACTTGCTGTCTTTGGATCCATCGAGATCAGAACACCGAGTTCTACAAGAAATTGAAGACGATACCAAGTTTCATCGGGCGGTTTAGGAGTTCTGAGTGAAATTGACTCGTAGGGAAGCGCTTGCGTCAAGTTTTTCATCGCTTGCGATCTAAAATTGGGTTGTTCTTCGCGATCGGTGTGCCAAGCTCTTCGTTCTTGGTGCCTACGTGACCAAGGAGTCTTCATCTATGCATAGGAGAAGACAATACGTGGATTGGATTGTTGGTTTGGATGAGGAGAGCAAGTTTGAGCCGCAAGGAGTTCTTTTAAAAAATAAAGTCAAGTTTATGGAAGCCTTCCCCTGGTGGATTTTAAGATGACAGTTCTATTTATGTCAGTTTTTTGCTACATGTGATCAAATTTCTTGCGTGGTTTTGCAAGAAGAACTCCAAACGACTTGTTTGGAGTCTCGTTGGGTTCGTGATAGCTAGATCTATCTGCCAAGAAAGACGGCTATCGGTTTAGACGATCCGTTTGTGCGGTGTGTGCGGTTTTAAGCCGCAGAGAGGAGTTTTTGGAGGTTCGGTCACCTGCGACCAAAAATCAACGATATTTCGGCTGTTGGGAGTCGGATCTGAAGGTTTCTTGGATTAACAGAGTCGACAGAGAAGTCCGTTCGGCGAAAAGAGAAAGTTCACAGATAGGTCTTTTTCGGTTTCTTCGCTACGAGTTTTGCTCTTTTGAGTTCGTTAGAGTTCTGGTTGGCTATATACAGCTTGTGGTAGCTAGCTTTAGCTAAGAACTTGTACATGGATGTGGTTTGGACTTGAGTTTGGATCGCGTGATACTATTGTGGCTCTGCTTGTTAGCAAAGAGAAGTTTCTCTTGCTTTGAGCTACGCTTCGATGTTATTGGGTTAGGGTTGAGAATCAGGGGTTGTTTTTAAAGGTTTTATAGACCGCTCTGGTCTGTTTTTCAGTTCTGTGCTCTTAGGAAAAAGAATCGGCAGTGTACATACATTTGGAGTGTATATATCGCAGCGTTCGTTTTCGTTGTTGTTTTTCTCTGTCTTGTCTCTGTTTCAGCACACAACATCTCCACAGCCAGGAACCTCACGTTTTCCTAGACATCCTTCATGCAATATCCGACACAATAACGTGGGTAGACACGTTCACTGGCAGGATGCTTCTGTGGAGGAAAAGAGACGGCGAGAAGTCTCTAAACTTGATACTGGAGTTCCATAAGAGACTGGAGATAGACGGAGAGTCGTCAAGAGGTGAACAGCTCCTCCGGAGGACATTCTCTCTACTTCTCAAGCTCCTCCACCTACACCAGGTCCGATGGAGGATGTACAGAGGTCTCAGCAAGAACCAACAACTACTGGAAGGCGGTTTACTATCCAAGAAAAGAGAAAGGGACCGGCTTACAAGTTGGCAGCGGACATTGAAACTTCTACTGATCTCAAGAGCATCTTGGAGCAGAGGATACTGGATGCACGATACTAAGTTTTCTCTCTGAGAGGTTCTTGCTATTGTGAAGAAGGAGTTTCACGAACTGATCATCGACATCATCAAGCAGAAGAGACAGGTGATGTCCGAACAAGTAGAAAGTCAGATGATAGATGTGATAGGAGCTTCTATGAACGGTGCGGAATTTTGAAAATTGCATTTTCAAGAGGTTGATGACAAGGAATACCAGCAAGAAGCGTTAGTTGCTAGTACCAACACTGTTGAATTTGATGACGAGGAAGCTGGTGAGGAGAGTCCAGCTATTGATAGTGACTTCAGAAGAAGACATTGGGCTCGTGCTACGATTGCTACATGAGTGCGTCTTGGGAGTCTGTCTGAACTTGTTGCTACTTTAGTTGATCACGGATCTGAGATCAACATCATATCACGGGAGGTGTATGAAAGAGTTTAGTGGTCTATTGAACTGAACCATGGATGGTACATGCTGAAGGAGGATCAAGTCTCAGTGATAGATATGATTGTCACGCATCCAACACGAGACTCGATGACGACACAAGTGATCATTCATCCCTCACGACAGGCATGACGGTAACAGCAAAGGTGGTCAAGTATAAGGGTATGTAGGAAGGACACCGCTTCATCCTCTAGCCTTAGAGATATATGGATCGATAGCCTCAGCGTTAGACGTACCACTTTTCTTCTTTTTGCATTATGTTTTTTAGACAGCGAATTTTCATTGCTCTACGGAGAGTTTTAACAGACGCGGTACACTGAGAGCAATTGCAGTAGGAGATGTTACTTCATGTGCAACTATTGCTGTATGCAAGAGTTTTGATATTTTAAGAATGATGTGCTACAATAGAGCTAATGATAGCGGGGCTTAGCCCGAGGTTATTCTCCCTTGGAGGCGTTGGTTGCTCGGCCCTTAGGGTACCTCTTTCCCTTGTAAGGCTTGATGGGGTCTTTCCATCCGTTGGTTATACATTGCGTCGCGTGTTCACCTTACGGCCACGCACAGAAGAAGCCACCACTGCTGCACGTGTTCCCCTCCTCTAAGCCTCGATGTTTGAGTGCCGCGGCTGGCTATGGCGTCGGAGAGTGAGTTCACAACTTCACACTGTCTCTCTCGGTTCGTCACATTGCGACCGATTCGTTCAAACTGAGGATTCGGTCGAGCTCCGTACATGTCAGGACGTACTACCGGCAGCTCTGCGCATGCCAGGCATGAGTGATTCACTTGCACTGGACAACTGAGAATGTGACGGCACTCTGAATGGATACATGTTTACGTTCCTTCAAACTGAGATGCAGTTATACGATGTCTCACCCGTTTGGAACGTGTCGTCAAAACTGAGAAATCGGTCGACCGTTTTGAAGTCAGAGGTTTTGACGTTTCTGGAGTACTTTTGGAAGATGCACAGTTTTTATTTGGTCCACTGCATCTGCAGGCTGCAGATCTGTCGACGTGTTAATAGACAACTTTGTAAGCATACTACGTGACATTATTGTTTCCTCCCCAAACGATGAGACAGAAGACATCTGATGATCTGTTCACAGCGAATTGCTCAGGCGGCGAATTATGCGTTACGGCTTTAACTGTTCCTACATTGCGATCGGTCTGTCTCAGAGTCTGCTGTTGACAAAGGAACATCTTCGTTCAAACTGAGGAATTGGTCCAACTTTGTGATAGCACTAGTATCAGTATGTTGAACGGCTGATATCGATCGCCATTGTATGGCGCTTTGGATGATTACAAAGGCATTGTAGTGCACAAAAACAAGTATCGAGATGCTCCCTAGACGACAGTTCCTCTAACTTAGTCAGTTCGCACGGACTTTGAGTGACCTGGGTTCTGGACGTACGTACCACAGTGTCATGCTCTTGAAAACTTGTTGGGAAGATTCTAATGAAACTCATCCCCCGGCCAACATATATAGGACAGCGAGAATAGACATCAAGCTCTGCATTGTTGCTCAAGGTAGCTGGTGGACCACGGAAGGAGAGATTTGCACTGTCATGTGATGTTTCCGTGCAGCTCGTGCCATACACTGGCTTCTAATTCGAAGTCAGGACTCATAAAAGTAAGTAAGGTACATTCTCCCGTTATATCAGGATAACAGCATGATTCGTCCTTGAAGTTAATCGATCGTGGTGACTGCACAAAACGCAGATGCGAGCGGAAAATTCCAGTTACAGTACTCGAGAGAGTGAAATATCTCGCCACGGTGATCGCTTACTCAGTTAGCAGTTGCTTTTGCATCTATAAACCGTAGTCTCGTTGTTGAAACCGTTGTCTGAACTTACCAATATTTTGTAGGCTTCAGTGTGCTCAAACTAGTAAACACATCCTCTGCAGGGTGGCTATGCTTTCACGTTTTACAAGGTCGACATAACATTGCACGAACAATCACACCATATGCATAGTCGATCTGCACGCATGAACGGGGGTGTCATATAGCACTGGACTTGACTGAGATCGATCCTCCCATATCTGCTCTATGTACTGTTACAGAATAACAATGGCGAGCAGGTACGTACATACAATTCAAGTGGCCCTGCATGGGCCTGATCAGTGAGATATAGGCAGCAACTCTAGATAGATCTAAGCAGCAGCGATCAAGTTTCGTCATTATGCTTCAGAATCTTCATCGATATCACTTTACCTGTTAGAACTTGCATGGGTTTGGTTTCATCAATATTAATCACGAGTAGTTAGACTTCATCCTCTAGCTAGGAACCTCATATGTAACTGATTCATCTAGATTTGTTCAAAGTTAAAAGCTAGGTCGTGAACAGAGGCGCTCAGATGCTGTATTCTCACAAGTAAAGTGATCCCCTTGAGTTGCTTATCACTAGGATAGATTATAGTGAGCGTTATCGTTTAGGAACCTCAAACGCTACCTGATTCCGTTGTGGACAATATCAGCCAGTGCTACTTGACCAAAATGTCGATCTTGGAATTGGTGCTGTCATACCATTGATCTTGGATACGAACTCAACGTGAGGATTCTCGTACGGAAATTATTATTTATTTGTATCTTGGATAATTCATTTCTGGAGGTATATCTTTTTTTCTGGATTTTTTGGTGGCCTGAGACGAGAAGCTGCGCCGCCAAAAGCTCTAGGGGAAAGGAATGTCTAGAATATCTCCTGGCGGCTCAAAGGAAAAGAAAGTAGGCGAAAGGCCGAAGGTAACAAAATTCTGTTTCTACTCAACGTGTATATAGGATTGATTGTTTGTCCTCATGTACATACACTGTTGACCGTGTTTTCTTGAAGACTCAACTTTTTAAATTTGTTTATAATGGCATCTCCACCCGTATTTTGATGAAGACATCCTTATCTCTAATTTATAGATGAAGAGTGAAATATCTTTATTTTTTAGGGAGGAATTTTTTCATCTCATTTTTTAAATGGATATCTAAAATATATCAAAAACTTTAACTTTTTCAAAACTACCAAAAGCTGTTACTCAAACTGTGTGTTATGGGGTTAAGGGGTCTTCATGGCAATCTTTAAGTTAGAAAAGCACTGTAACTTTTAGAGAATTCCTTAAATTAAAGACTTGTATAAGTTCAGCTGTGGGAAGGTTTTCCTCTAACTAGTTCCTTAAGACCCGAGGTGGAGATGCTCTAAATAAAGCTCTAAGAACATCTCCACCCGTATAGCGATAAATACCTCTTTAGTTCTAATTTTCGAATAAAGAGTGAAAAATCTTTATATTTAAAGGAGGAATTTTTCCATCGCATTTTTTAAATGGATCTCTAAAGAATATCAGAACTCAAACCTTTTCAAAACTATCACAAACTGTTCCTCAAACGGTTTGATGAAGGTGAATGGGGTCTTTATTGCAGTCTTTAAGTTAGGGAAGCGCTGAGATTTTAGAGAATTCCGTAAATTAAAGACAGTATAAATATCAATGGTAGGAAGCTTTTCTTTTAACATCTCTAACTGGTTAGGGGAGCATTTAAAGACCCGCGGTGGAGATGCTTTAATGACTCTGCAAAAGATGTATACACTATGAGATGTAAAACTGCAGCTATGGTAACCATGAAAATTACTAAGGTCCTCTTCCCACTTAGTGCGTATTTGTTAGGTTCGGTACTAAGAAATCGTTCTGATTATACAGTTTGTCAGAAATTTGTTGCAAAACGTTATCTCCTCAGTTTTGGGCCATAGGTTCCTCTCCTCTACCTTTAAGCAATTTTTGCTATTATCTTTTGTAGTAACGTAGACAAGTGTTGGTATGTCTTTGCTGTTTGGCATAACGTCAATAAGAAACTAGATGTTGAGAAACCTAGTTGGAAAACTTTATCAGTCAGAAGATATTGCACATTACTTCACGTTGAAAAACCTGACTGAAACCATATGTAATCGTAAGACACTGTCTAATAATCATAGATAAAGCAAAAGACTTGACAAACCGTGATGACTACTCTAAGAGGCCTTCTGCACCTACAGTTTCAAAATTGTATATCTTGCAGTTTCCTACATTTTCGTTATTGCGAGAGACCTCCCGAACCAAAGACAATTTTTCACAGTTTCATTTTTACTCACCTTCTCCTCCGCATTGCTTCTGCAGTTTTGAGTGAAGTACCCTGTAGAGCGTGTGTTGGGCATGTGCTGTACACGCCACGTGGAAGTTTATTGGAAAGATTTACAGTAAACCTACCAGCAGGGATAACTCTCACGCGTGTCTGGATCAAAACTGTAAGCTTCAAACTCAAAAACACCCCGGCACAACCCTTCTCCCAAAATGCGAGAACCTGTACATTTTGTACCAACCCTATTCTTCAAAGCGAAACTGCGCACAGTCTGAAGCACCCGTTCATTACCACCCCTAACATACACGCGTGAACTATGCTTGCGCGGTTTTGAAACTGTAGGTGCAGAAGGCCTCTAAGTCCGGATAACCCACATAGGTGACATAAGGTGAAAAGTGAATATCTTCCCCCACGGTCTTGTACAGTGAATTTCGTTTTTTCTTATCAGAATATGTGTAAGTGTTATGATTCTAATAAGCTATTATAAAAATTTAAATTATTTTATAAATGTTATATGTTAACTATTCCCGGAATAGCCAACTCATCTAGAGAGAACCTATAAGTGAAGAGCAGACTGTTGCATTCCTGGGGTATAAATCCGAAGCCCTAAATGTCAAATTGCGCCGTTTATCTGAAGACATTAATAAGTTTACATCCATGTACACTTCACTGTACATGGGTGAATATACAGTCTTGGAGAGACTAAGTTAGGGTTTTCCAGATCTCTGTCCTCAACTGTGTTTACATCCTTTTACGAGATTTGAGGTCACCACACTACTTCCTAGCAGTGACTGTCGTATCTAGATTTAATTTTGATCCTCTTGTGAGCCTGACCGGCCCTGACGTCGCAGTCGACAACTCCTCTAATATTCGAACTTTTCAGTTTGGACTGTGACATCCACATGACTTTATCTACCTGGTGGATCCATTGCTTATCATTGTGTATGTTACTTAAACCATTTCTGCTTTAATGTTTTTCCCTTTTGTATTTTTTCGTGGCTTAAATCGGAAGCTTTCGATCTATTTCCGTACACCATTGTCTAGGTTCGGACCCTCATAAAGCACACGATAAAGTACCATCAGGATTCAAGAGAAGAAGCCTCAAATGACGGAACCCCTCCTTCCGCTGCTGCTCTCATTAAACAAATATTTCAAGGGTTTTAAACTCCAATATGAGAGATGTTTGAAAATATTAAAGTATATATTATGTCACGTCAGTTTAGCACCAATGCTAGGTTGATCTTGTGACCAACAGACCATGAGAGGTTGTCTGCGGTGATGACAGGTACAGATTATCTTTACCTTGACCTTCCTAGTAGGGTATAAAGACGAGCTTAGTAGGAGTGGAGTTAGGCAAGTTGTGGTTACGGTGGTGACGAGGATTTCGACATTTTGGTTGGAAAGTGTGTTGACAAGATTCTATCATCATGGAGTTCTGGGGAGGTTCATCACAGTCACATCATACACGGACTGACTACCTACACCATTATCGTCAGTTGTTCCAGAAGACGAGTTAGATGCAAACAATGCGTTTTCTGATGGTGAGTCTAGTGTCGTCACACCGTTGTTGTGAGACATGGACGAGATCTATGAGATCACGAAGGCGCCTCGACGATACTCTGATACGATGGGTACCATTGAGCTGTATGACTTCATCCAGGAGTTTGACAGTTAGTGCGATCTACAACAGAGGCGGAACGCACAGCTGTTTACACCCTTCATGACGTGGAAAGTTTTATTTCAACACTTGGAAGGACCGCCGATGGACGATTATCATGAGTTCAGGCGAGATTACAGCGTGGAGATTGAGTTGTAGAGATAACATTGGTCTCCCAACTACGTTTCTATTACTATTGGCGTAGTTTCAGGAGGCGCAGCACCTAGGAGTTTGGTGCCAGTAGCAATGATCCATCCACATGTGACGGAGTACCTACTACCAGCGGTGCATCCACTAGTAGTGGAGCAGGCGGTAGTATGAGCACAAGCAGTCTAGTTGTTGTATGCGATACAGAGATGCGACTCTCCTTAGAGGCGTCGCTCTGACGTTGACGATTGTCTTTGGTCTAGCTGAGTAGATTGAGCTCAACATGGTGGAGGAGAGGGTGATGACTACTGGGTTCATCAAGGAGGCATCACATGAGACGATCATCTCTTCTCGAGGATCATAGACCACGCAACAGCGTGGTAGTGGTGGTGGTTGTGGTAAAGACCATGCTGAACAGTCACGTTCCCAGGGAGCTGTTGGAGGACCTGATGGACAGAAGTCCATGCCATCTTTCTCTTGTCAACAGCAAGTGGGTCCTTGCTGGACGTATGATGGTCCTCATCAGCAGAAGGATTGTCCAAAGAGGAGAGGTGGTTATGAGGCGTCTACAACATCTCAAGCGATGCCTAGGCAGTGTGAGCATTACGGACGACTAGGTCACAATAGTGATCATTGTTTTGATCTCCATTTCGAGCTACAACAAGGGAAGGTTGATCGTGGACAAGACGGAAGAGCTCAGGGAGACCATGGTGTTCGAGCTGGAGGTAGAGGCCCAGCACCTGAGAGAACACCAGTCGGTCCACCGTCTGCTACGATGGCAGATGCGAGTATGGCTGCTCGGATTGAGCAGTTGGAGCAGAGGATAGCTAGTATATGGCTCAACGGAGAATAGAGACTTGGTTCAGGAATAGAGACTTTCATGTCTTATGGAGGAGAAGGAGTTGACTTCTATTCACGGTTGATGTGACGCAGATTGAAGCATCTGCAGTAGTGACTCGAGGTGCAGTACGTGCCTCTGAGCCACGAGGTGCGTCGGTGGAGTTGGATCCACAACGCGGGGAGGCTAGTAGACAGGCCAGACTTCCTTAGTCATTCACGTTATCAGAGACATTGAGGACCACGTCGATGGTTTCTAAACGACCTACCGATGATGCAGTGGAGTTGGAAACATCGACATCCAAGAGTGAGGGTGATGTGAGTCAATCCTTGACGTTTGTGGATGCGATGTCAAATCCGATTTTACAAGACCCACTATTTTCAATCACGGATATGAGGGCACTGAGAGTTAGCTTGGCTCTAGTGTTCCAGTTGACAGCCACACTCAGTGAGAGCGAGGATGTAGTTACCTCTAGTGTTGAGGTGGTTCAACGAGAGACGGTAGATGTGTCCATGATGGAATCAAGGATCAAGACATCTACCAGTGGTACTTGGCAAGCGATGACTGTCAGGTTAGATGAGTTACCAACTAGATCGGCAATTGACCGTGCTAGTTTGGCACCAAGTGTGGTGTTGTTGGACAACAGAAGTGGTATCTTTTGTTTGGTGGCACCTTCAAGGTAGGTGTATCGACCGTAGAAAGTCTTGTTAGACTCTAGAGGCCAACCGTTGATGTTGGCGAAGGCGGCGTGTATTGGTTTGAGTTTGAAGAAGTCTGAGTGGTGAGATGTCCATTCCAGCTACAGTCATCTCTAGGAGGATCAAGAGGTACAGCTCTACACATGACACGAGAGACGTTGACGGTGATCAGATCATCTCACAGATGGCTCTATGGTGAAGGCCAAGGCTATCGTTACGGTCGCGGAGTCTTATGATTTGTTGGTTGGAGGTGTTGTGTTATATCTTATGGAGTTTGTGATCGACTATTGGACGGAGACAACATCTTATAGACCAGATTGGCAGTCCGGTGAGAGACGAGTGAGACGCTTATCATTGCGGTTCAGTGCTAGAGTTGAGACAATGGAGACTACACCAAGGACGATAGCATATGTTGCAAGATTCAGTTCGGTCATCACTTGGTCGAGCGAGCTGTTAGAGAACAATGCCCATGCGGAGGATACTCCGATCTTTGAGGAGGTAGAGGATATGTCTACTACGGCAATACCATCTGCCTTGGATGTTTCACTCTGGAGTTCGAGCGGAAAGTTGCAGCAATATGCTGATCGGATGGTGCAGTAGGCTTGGAGTGAAGCCTTTGTACCGTCCGTAGAGAAACAAAGGGTTGTTCCTGCTACTGGCCTTGTGACTTTATCACCATTGGATACGACTCTCATTGTGTGACATTATCCAGAGGAGGGTGTATGTGTGATGGAGCTGTTTAGAGAAATCAGCACAAGTTTGGCTATGGTATTGCAGGCAGGCATATGAATACAACGATACTTGTATGTGGAGAGAGATGAGATTACGAGACGCATCTCATTACGTCATGTGACACGCTTGGTGCATAGATATCTTGAGTTGTTGTCCATATCAGCTGTTAGAGGATACCAGCAAGCATTACCATCGGATATTTATGCTCAAGGCGTAGGATCTCACGGTTGTTGACATCATTCACGTGGTTAGAGCCGGGTGGTCATGTCAGAATCACACGCGTGCTAGGAGAGGTCAGGGTTTACATGACCTGCGATCTAGTATGTTTTGGAAGATGTTACGGATCTTATGACGTCTCTATATGCATCACGTGGATTCTCTAGCGTACATCTTGGAGAATGTTCCTTTGTTGGGTGATGCTCGTACACAGCTGATGACGAGTGTGCACCAAGTGCGGTATAGGGTCAGAACAGAAATGTTGTTAGATGTAGCGAGAGTGGGATCTCTTGCACATCATCCACGGTTGTGATGGACAAACTTGTTACCGAGAGAGGTGCTCAAGCGCACACACGATGCAGTGAGACGACCAGCGCACCTCACAGTTGATGACATCTTGGATGTAAGATGACGATCTCAAGTAGTGAGAGTCGTCGATAGATCATCAATGACAGTGATGAACCTAGTGAGACGACGTAGGATAGCGTTGTCCACGGTAGTGAGCTTTTCAACGTCACATGCTTACAGAGATGGAGGACCTTGGCTTATGTGAGATGCTTAGTTATGGCAGTTGGTGGAGCTCAATACCGATGAGAGAGAAAGAGTGATGGATTTTCTTACGAGTATGACTGCAGTAGCTTCGATGTCAAAGGCTTCACGTCGTCAAGTATTGGATCAAACAATGGACTTGAATTGCTTGACATGGATTGTTAGCCTTAGATTGGTTGAGTAGCGTCGGATGCGGTCGACGGGTGTTATTGCTCGGACACTTCTGAGCTCTTTGTCTACCGGGTTGGTGGAGACAAATGCTGGAGGTGAGGCGTGTGGGGTTCTCTCTTAGACATCATGAGATGTCGTAGGAGAGAGTGTGGAGCTTGCAGCTAAGACTGTATGAGTTTTTCGCACAATGGAGGTGGAGGTTGTTGCTGATGAGCACAAGGAAATTGCTCCAGAGGCTGCAAGATAGCAGTTAACAACTTCGTCTTCTATCTCTAGCGTGGTGACAAAGGATACTTAGGAGTTTGAGATTTGACCCAAGCTTATAAGAGAGGAGAGACAAAGAGTTCAGAGATTCTTGAAGAGCTACAGGAATTGTTTTACCTTCAGTATGAAAGATTTGAGTACCTTGAAGGGACCAGGTATACGAATCGACTTGGCTAATGACACGCCAATCTTTCGACATCCCTACAAGTACATTGACATGGAGAGAGCTTTGATCCATAGTAGGACTCAAGACTTGTTGGAAGTTGGGTTGGTGAAGATGTCGCATGGAGAGTATGCATCTGTTACAGTTATGTCAGCAAAGAATGATATGTATGACAACTATACATATAGACGGATGTGTGGAGACTATCGTCATATCAATCGACAGACGAAGTCCGATAAGTATACCATGCCGACACCTGAAGAGATCTTGGATGATGTGGGACATGTGAAGGTCTTAAGTACTTTGGACCTTCGAGTAGGGTATCATCAGTTACTGATGAGAGAAGAAGATAAGTCCAAGATAGCATTCTGACGAATTGACTCTCACGGTAAGGATAGTTTGTATCAGTGGCGGTTCTTACCATTTGGCTTGAAGAACGCTCTTGTTGAGTTCCAAAGGATGATGGACAAGATCCGAGTAGGATTGGATTTTGTCAGATGTTATATTGACGACATCTTAGTCTATAGTGCTACAGTGGAGGAGCACGAGAGACACTTACGGAATGTGTTTGAGCGGTTGAGAGCTCATGGGTTGAAGTTACACCTCGAGAAGTGTAAGTTCTTTCAAGAGTTGATAGAGTATCTAGACCACACCATCTACCCAGATGAGTTGGGTGTTCAACAGACGAAGGTTGAGGCTATTGCACGTATCTCACGTCCCACAAATGTGAGTCGAGTTTGGACATTTGTTGATTTGGCGAACTTCTATCGTCGATACGTGAAAGAGTTTAGTGCAATTGCAAAGTCATTGATCAAGCGGATGAAGGTGGACCAGGAGTAGAAGTGGGGAGATGAGCAAGAGCGAGCTTCTGTAGAGCTCAAGGATACGTTGACATCTCCTCCTCTCTTGAGGAGACTCGGGATGTCTCTTCCAACTGCACAGTGATTGAAGTATGTTGGGACTTGGAGCAGTGCTGACTCAATGTGGTGCTCACAAATTACAGGATTCACGAATTTTTGAAATTTTTGAGATTAATAACTTATCTGTATAACTGAAGAAGCGTTGTTACTTAAGATTACGGCTTCCTTAGCAGGAAGATGATCTTAAGGGCTGTTTGTAATATTAAGTTGACTTCTTCGGAAGACGGAAGACGGCGGAAGACACGCATCTTCCGGAAGACAGCAACCATGGAAGCTTAACCACGTAAGGAGTAGGTGCACCTACCAGGTAGCACCAAATCGGTTAGGTAGGTCAGGAGGGTCGAAACCCCTAAACTGCGGAGAAGATGCGTAGGAAGCGCATTAGCACAGAAACCTACCTGCTTCTCGCATCGAGAGATTGGAGAACGAGAAGATCGATTCAGGCAGCGAGTTGATTCGAGTGAGGAAATCAGCGAGTGAAATCGAGTGAGGTTAGGTTCGATTCGAAGCTAGAAGAAAGGCGAAGTCGAATTGCTGAGCGCAGAAGAGTGTCGAGCTGAAGACGGTTTTCTATGAGCTCCCGGAAGCTGACATTGGAGGGTGGCTGAGTGGAATCAAAGATAGAATCGAGGCGTAGCCAAAAGCTGACCGCGGAAGCAGCCTTGTGGGGTCGCATTGGAACTGGAACCAGAGCCAAAAGCGCGCAGAAGAGCGAAGACAGCTCGGGAAGTCGACAGAAGACACTAGAGGTTCTTCCTATGTTCTCTTCCCTTTCCCACTGCTTCTCGCCTTTGCTCAGTATCCCTCGCGCTTCCCCGGTTGTTTGCAGGCAGCCTGATCGATCAATCCCCCACCCCTATTTTCCTACTGTGACCTTGGGCGCGGAAGCGCTGTCAAATTTTTGTCAGACATCTTCCTGCTTCTTCCCGAGTTCAATTCGAGCTTCCCTACCCCTAGCCCTCAAACTGGAGGTCCCCGCTATCAATTTCCCTACCCTACCATCTCTCTACTCCCGAAACCTTGAACAGAAGACGCTTCGGAAGATCTGAACATCTTCGGAAGACGCTTCTGAGATTGGAACATCTTCAGAAGCCTGACATCTTCGGAAGACTGTCTTCGGAAGTCGACTGTACACAATTCGTATCAAGAGTGGATTTGCTTGGGTTTTGTGTTAAGAGAGGCTTGGTACGAATCCTCAATGGCGTGATGAGTTGTTTTGTTATTTCGAGGAGTTGGAAATCAGGAACTAGGCCTGTGCCTCCCGATCTTCCAAGCTTCTCCAATCCACATCTTCCTAGAGAGACTAGAAGACTGGAATGGCTGGCAAAATGCGCGAGAAGACGTGAGGGTTTTTTTCGGGTCTCTTCTATCCGACCCATAGCAGCCCATTCCCTCTTCTTCCCAAACTTAGGAGAGAGTCGTGAGAAGTCTTACTGGCAGAATCTGGAGAGAATGGTCGAGGGTCATGTCTTCTCATCATGCAGCAAGCTTCTTCTGAGTGTGTATGAGAGGTGAGAAGTCAGAAGAACAGAGTGCAAATGTCTTGAGTCTGTTGTGAGGATAGATTGCGCGTAGGAAGAAGAAGACAGATGAGACCAGTGAAGGGAAGCCTGACTTCGGGAGGTCTTCCGAGAAAGACATTGATTCGGAAGCTGTCCTGGGAGTCTTCTCAGAGGCCACTGTCACCGCAGGAGCCCGCAACCATCTTCTGAACCTGTTATGCACTCTACGATTTGCGAATCTTGTATCTTCTGATAGGAAGTAGGATGTAATGCAAGGTGGGTTGTCTTCTTAGGAATCCATGCGAGGCCTTGCTTGGTTAGGATTGTTTAGATATAGCTCGAAAGACGAGAGCTATCTAGGAAGTACTGTTAGAATCCCGGAAGACGGAGTAGTTGTTTCCTGGAAGATTAGTTTCGTCTTCTGAGAAGTAGAAGCTAGACTGTGGACACTTGGGAAGGACTGAGCTTTCAGCTCACAGTAAGTGCGTGTGGCTTAGTGCAACAGATCTTCCAGTATGTCAATGCATCCTCGAGGGTTGGTGCTACCGGCAGCAGAGTTGGCCGAGGCCACACCCTTTCTCAAGGAGTTGGGTCTCGACCTCTTCCTGTGGGATTGGAACCTCGTCGACCAAGGACTTCTGGAGGAGGTTTGGGCAGCCTTACCACCTCGCAACCGTATACCTGCAAAGGCAGGAGTAGCTCGAGGAAGACCATCTTCCTGGACTGAAGATTGGTGGCGCAGGGCCTTCCACAGACCAGAATCTGAGGACCGAGGGTATTGGCTCGAGAAGAAGATCTTGCCCAGGATCGTGAGTGAGTGGCATGTGCCTGGAAACACAACTTGCCTCTTCCTGGAGGACAGACAGGGAAGGAACGGGTGGAAGATCGAACTTACCAGGAGCCGAAGAAGCGACTTCTGACGAACCTGTTTCTGCATATCTTTCCCAAGGGGAAAGCGCAGAAGACGAGGTACCTTGGAGATCAGGACGTAGAGTTCCTGGAAGCAGTGTGGGATAAGAGAGTGTCCGTCAACTGGGGCTCATTCTTCCACATATATGTACAGACGGAGCTAGCGTACTTGGGTACCCCGGCGGGAGGACACTTGACACCTTTTCTCTGTTACTTGTATGTAGCCATGGGGGATCTCACGGAAGGGCAATTGGTGAAGTATAGGCCAACAGCGCAACCAGAGGTGAAGGAGGAGACCTCGGAAGAAGATGACCGAGCAGCAGCCGCAACTCCCCCTCCCACTTTGATGTCGCAGCTGAGGTCCGGCTCTCATCAGAAGACGCTTCTGATGAGAGAAGACGACTCCAGTGGGTCAGAAGACGCCACGCCTTTGAGGAAGATGGGCCTTAGAAGTGTACCTAGGAAGACCACCCCCCTCATACATTCCGGATCGGAGTCTGACTCGGAGGAAGAACTGCAGAGTACCCGACCGGAGCAGAAGACCACTTCTGCAACACCAGGGAGTCTTCCGAAGACTCCAGAAGACGTAGGATGGATGGATACTCCTACTGCGATGCGGAGAAGCGCAGTGAAGAGGACCGCTTCTACCATGGGGAGAGATCTTCCACCCCGGTGTCGTGTTGTGGTTCGGCTCCTGTGTGAAATTCTTGTGTAACCTATGTTGTGTTTCTTTTCCGTGTTTCGTGAACCGTATTGCGTAACTAGCCGAACGGTGTGATGAGTGCCACGTTTGTGATTATCTGTTTAAGTGATCGCACGGTAGAGGAACGTGCCAAGTCATCGATCTGTGCGCGTTCACTTTAGTGGTCCTTGTCGCCGCATTTGTGTATAAAATGGTGGGTCGAAGGTTCATACGGCATTCTCTCTCAGCGACTGATTCGTAAGGGTTCTCGGTGGTCTGCATGGAGGAGTGAGGAACTGCAGGAGTGGTGGTTATGGACGGAGGTGTGTTACCGGCTCCGAATCTTCCTTTCCCGAATCCGTTTCACATCAAGCTTCATTGCATCCACCGCGATCACTTTCGACAGTGGTTAGTTGCGTACTTTGGTGATGAGTTCATGGGGAGGGTGATGGAGTTACAGCTTCCGGTGATCCTTCCAATCGTAACATACGGAGAGACTTGGGATATGACGGTGTACATTTTGTTGTGAGAAACAATGGATCTCAACTATCCATCGAACGTTCCTTTCAATCTTTGGGTCGATATCCGGTGCCATTGCAGACCGAAGATCAATCATAGGGCTTGGATCGTGAGAAACTTCGGGCAAGAATATTACAATCAAGTGATAGCTTCACCGTTTCCTTTTGTCATACCTTTTATTGTAGAACGTTTCCAAGTTGTAATATTGACGTTGTATTGGTCTGTGGCTCACTAGTTTCATGTTGGTTGAGCGCTTCTGTGTAGTTACGGATCGCGAAGAATCCATCGACATATCTGAAGGATTTTTTGAGGTCTTAGAGTGTTGTTGATGTCTTGTGTCTCCTTGGAGAGTAAAAATTCGTTCTAGGGGAAAAAGTTGAGTGGAGAAAAGACAAAAGTAAAGATCTTTTTGCTCTTATTGGTCCATTTTTGGACCAATGGTGTTCTAGCTGATCCTCGTGACGTTTCTGTGGTTTCTGGAGGCTTCAGAGGTCCATTCGCAAAACGAAGGGTATGGTTGGAGAGCTCTCGACCGGGGCTACAATCTGGGCTGAAGAATCGATCGATTTGATGAAAGTATGAGCGCGTTATGATCGATTGCGTGGAGGGGGGTGAAATTCGTACCTACTGCTACGTTTCTGGTTGTTCCGAGAGACTCGCGAGGAGTTTTGAGGAGCTGTCTGTTGGGTTGGAGAGCTGACGACGTGCTGGTCATTTTGATATCAATTTCGTCAGGTTCTTGATCGATTTGGATTCTGAACCGACCGATTGAAGTTGAGAAGTGCAGATGGGATAAGACGGGGATAGCGAACTGTGATAGCCATGGATAGTTTGCTATTGCTTAAGATCTGAGTCGAATTTCTGAGTGAAACTTTCCAGGATTGAAGAATGTCTTATCAGTAAGATACTTGGGAAGTTTCACCTCAAATGGTCGAGTAGTTTGTTCAGAATCTTGGATCAAATGTACCTGGGTCTGTAAAGCTCTGAAGTTAGCACAGATTACAGTTTGATCCATATCTGAGAATTGGTTTGAGATTTCGATCTGAAAATTGTTCAAGGTAGGAGTGAAGGGTCCAATCAAGCTTCCTGTGAAGTTTGATCATCATTGGTCGAGTGGTTTGGAAGGACTGAGGTCTCAAAGTTCGAAAATACTTCTGTTATTAGCAGTTTCGAGTTTTTTCGGTATCATCTATTGTCAATTTGATCATTTTCGAGCAATTTGGAGAGGAGTTTGTTGCTGAAACTGCCATATCTGCATACAACTCGACATTGAAAGGTGTGGGGCTGATTTCAGCTCTTGGTGATGAAGGAGAACGGAGCCACCATGAGTCTTAAGCCGCTGTTTGGGTTCTCGGAGCTGCCAGGTACTACCGCCGTTGGTGCTATATTGAGATCTGAATAGTGTTTTGGAGTATGCATGTTTTACCTTGCTGGAATACTTGATAGACCAGGGTGTACAGCAAGTTGTATGGATACTCTATCAAGTTGATTGAGTGATCTTAGTATCTTCTGATTGTACTATGAAGTTGTGATAGTTGGATTGATGGCTAGTTAGCGTCGCTGGGGAGCTATTCAGAAGTCAGGCTTCCAGTGATATAGATGAATAACTTCAGTTAGATAATACAGATCTGAGTATTTTTAGTTAGAATACAAAAGATCTGTTTGTAACACAAGTTTATGCAACCTATACGTAACCTTGGATCGTAGCAAGCTTTAAACTTGAGACGAGCGGATACAAGGTCACTCAGGCTAGAAGAGTAGATAGTGAAACATTTGAGTGGAAACATCCAGATCTAGATCCAACCTTGTCAATCCACATACCTCTGCACAACCATATACCCCGTGTATTCCTAGACAGAAAAACACGTTATACGATAGCTGGTGAACTCGACGTGAAAGTCTGGGGTGAGAGGTACGTGCGTGGTTTTGCCACCATGGACGTTGAAGGGTTGGGTCATTACGTAGATGAGGCTTCTACGTCTGGAGAGGCTCCAAAGGTGACCAAGCTTTCACGGTTTGATATGCGATTGCTTGAGGCATTTGCATTAGTAATGCAACAACAGCAAGCCACTGAACGGAAAGAAGCTATGGCTACTAAAGCCTTGCAATCTGTTGTGGGGTTGCTAGATCAGTTTGACGGGAAGAACATATCCAAGTACCTAAAGTACTATTCCTGAGAGATGGAGTTGAGCAAGGTGCCTGAAAGAGAGATCGTGAGTACATTTGCGCTTGCTGTCGTACCTGAACTACGAGAGCACATGAAGGACATCATCCGATCTCATGGTGCTACGTGGGAAGGATTTACTCTTCAGCTGAAAGAAGAGTATTCTTTAGAAGATGCAGACCGAGTGACTAAGAAGTCATTCATGGAGTGGGTAAACAAACCCAACAAAGGGCTTGTTGCCACAGAGCTATTTCGGGAGTATGAGAGACAATTCCTTCAGTTGTCTCGGATGGAGAAGCTCACATTGGAGAACGACAAGATGGAGTTGTTTCTACAAGCAGCCAACAATGAATTACAAAAGGAGTTGGAGCTGCTTCTGGAAGATAGGATGGAAGACAACGGACTCACGACTGACTGGAGAAAAGTCTCTGAAGCAGTGAGTGTACTTGCCAAACGAGAGTACCGAAGAGGGAAGGTGGTGGTAAGACAAGAAGAAAGACCGCCACCGATCATAGTACCTCGTAGGCAACCAATGGTACCCAATGTGCAAGCACCTATTGTGCATGTACCTCAAGTTCCACTTCCTACTATTCCTGTCCCGAAAGTTGCACCGCAAAGAGATGCTATGGAAGAGTTGGTAAAAGGGATGAGGGACTTGCATATCAAGTTAGCAAGGTTGGAAGAGAAGGGAGGAGCACATGATACCAGACTTGCTCCTAAGCAAGATTATGTACAGAGATGCATTTGGTGTGATAGTTCTGATCATGCTCGAAGAGAGTGTGGTGATTTTGCCAAAACTCTACGAGATGGAGTAGTCTATTGGAAGGAAGGAAAGATTGCTCTGAAGGATAATGGAGAGATTCTTAGAACTAACTTCGGGAAAGGAGGAATGAAGCAAGTACTGGAGGAGTATCTATCTCAACATGCTACTACGTCGGTAGAAGCTGCTACTTATGGAGTTGAGGTAGTACGAGAAAGAAGTGCTTCTAAGAAGGATGGAGATACTCTTGATATGTGGAGCCATGCGGTAAGCACGAACAAAAGGGGGAAAATGGCAAGGGAGGAGTTGCTCAGAACAGCCACGGCAATCAGGGGTGCTACTGGATGGGATGATCCCGTGGATACAATGTCTGTTCACGCTTATTTGGCGAAGAGTCAACATGAGACTCTCATGGAGGAGAAGCGCAAACGAGATGAAGCAGGCCCTAGCGAAGAAAGAACAGCTCTCAAGAGGCAAACAAGAGGAGAAAAGTTCTGTAACGACCTATGTTACACATAGGAAGTTTGTCTATTAGTAAGGTGTTTAGTTCTAACTAAGTGTTGAGAATGTTTATTTGCTGCCAAAGTACTTTTAGGAGGTATCAAGTTAGTCATGACTAGCTAAAAGTTAGTTATGGTTAAACTTAGCTGTACTTTTGGCAGAATTCAGATATTTGCTAAAGAGTGAGCACTACTATCTTGTCATCTTGTCTAAAAGGTAGAAAGGAGGTGGAAAGTATCCCTTATCTCCTTTTTGACTTGATATTAGTGGTTGGATTAAAGTTGTGGACTTTGTGGGCATTAAAAACAAGAAGAGATTCCACATGTTTCCTTTTTAGTGGGTCCTAGTGTAGAGGGGGGGTGGAAATTCGAGATTCCTTGAGAATATTCTAGAATCCTTCTAGAAGTTGTTGACTTTGAAGGAATAGCCCATGTGAAAAGGTAAAAAGCCCATGTGATCAATGCTTTTACCTTAAGTAATATCTTAGTAAAACCCGATAAAAGTAGTTACGGCTGAGTTACCGGAGGTACCAAAGTAAAAACCTAGAATGTATAAATAGAGGAGTAGAGAAGAGCTCCTCATCCTTGTTTTCACATTGTCGTAATGACAACTTGAGTAATATAGAGAGTGTGGGATATTGTTAGCATGTGAGAACTTGAGAGACGTTGTTAGAATGGAGGATTTTTAGTTGATGTGTTTAAGGAGATTTTTAGTTGATAAGTTTGTGGGTGTATGAATGAGTGAACTCAGCATTTTCCCTTCAAGTTCATGGTGTGCTTCCATCAAAGCCATCAGAGGTGACCCTTGAGTGAGAGACAGGCCCGACATGTTGCAGATTCGTGGATGACGATCGTGGAGGTTGAGATATCGGGGGGGTAGTGATCGATAGGACCGCGGAGGGTTTACATTTTTGGTTCCGTTGCCGGGACCTCACTTGAAGGGATCGTTGAACGATGTTTAGACTTCAGTTCTATATTCGACAAAAGGAGATTATGAGAGAGCACATGGAGAGAACGTTGGGAGGAGAAAGAGCTAACGCGATGTTAGCAACGTTAGAACCTTTCGTGTATCCCGTAGTGATATATGACGCGTTCGAAGTCATTCTTTATATCTTGTTCACTTAGAAAGGGTTTGAGGAGAGTTGACAGAGTGTGCAACAAGAGTTGTAGAGGAAGGAGGAGAGAAAAGTTATTAGAGGAGATAAATTTGTGAGTTTAGAAATTCTGCTCTCTGGAAAATTTGTACAGTCGCTGTCAACTTTTCTGTGAATTTTATTTTCCTGTGATACTTTCCAGTGTTTTAGATTGGCTGATAACCTATTTAAGACAAAAGAAATCATAGGAAAAGGTGGTCTAGAGAGGGAGCAATGAATTTTCAAAGTTGAGGGGGTCTATTCGTGAGAGTTGAGGAATT
The DNA here is from genome assembly GCA_036924285.1 of Asterella californica. Lineage (NCBI taxonomy): Eukaryota > Viridiplantae > Streptophyta > Marchantiopsida > Marchantiales > Aytoniaceae > Asterella > Asterella californica. Next base: position 18,478,787 of record JAYKYS010000006.1, on the reverse strand, counting down.
CTGTTATCTGGAAAAAGATTTACAGTCATTGTCAGATTTTCTGTGAATTTTATTTTCCTGCGAAACTTTCCAGTGTTTTAGAGTGGCTGATAAGCTATCCAAGACAAAAGAAATCATGAGAAGATGAGGTCTGAAGAGGGAGAAAGAATTTTTCAAAGTGGAGGGGGTTGACAACCACGAGGGAAGTGAAAATATACAAATTTCAGTTCTCTGAAAATTTGTACAGTCATCACCATCTCTTCTGATTAGGGAAGTTTCTGTTGAAACTTCATGATTTAGTAGCTTGGAGGTTGAGCTACTGGAGATAACAAAAATCTTGGAGAGATCTCTTACCAACTAAGAGATACACGTTTCGGCATACAAGGAGGTCTTGAAGATACTTCATGGGGAATCCTGTTCGAATGACGAGGTGGAAGAAGAGACGTTTAGGAGTTCGAACAGAGATGGAGAAGCCCAAGTTGAGTATAGATGAGTTACGAACCCGCATCTATAGCACTTGGGGTGCCCTCTTTACCCTATACGAAGAAGCTTCCGCGACCATTGGCACAGATTTGAAGAAAGCCGAGTTTAAAGCATCATTCACTGTGGAGGCCACGAATGCTCCTGGTGAAATAGAGTTGGATTTTTACAAGAGTGAGTTCAAGATGTCTGTTGTGATTAGTACAAACGATGGTGAGGAGGATCATATCTTCGATAGTTAATTTTAGATTAGATTTTATTTCGTGTATAGCATGTATAATACACGATTTCCAATATAAAGCTCGGAAGAGTTAAGAAAGTGGTGTAGAATTATTTTCCTCTATGATATTTTGTCCACTTAATGGTTGAGAAGGTGCAACATGAGTGGAAATTTAAAAGATTGGAAAGTTAGACTTAGAAACCTTCCTCAAGGTCTAGATGTCATAGTAAGTGTCGGAGAAAGTTCGAGAGAGATTATCGTCGAGTTTGAAAACCCTAGTACTAAACCTCAAGTAGAATCTCCGAGGAAAAGAGTAGAAACCGACTTGTGGTGTTATTTTTGTAGAGGGTTGGGACACAAAGTAGTGAATTGTCCAACTAGAATCAGAACCGAGAGAGCTAAAGGGAAGCGGGAGTTTACTGATTTAAGTCTTCGAGTGGATCCATCGTCACCAGCGCCAATTCATCTTCTAGGCGAAGATCCTTGTCCAAGTTGTAGAGTGGGTGATCTATCCAAAGGACACAAGTGCGTAGATGTGGCCGCCCTACTTACGTCAGTAGTCGAGAAGTTGGACGAGACTCAAAGAGCGGAGACGGAGAAGTTGTCGACTTCAAAAGAGGACTCAGCTGAGTTGTGATGGAGATTGTCATTCGGATGGTGGAGAAGGCGGTGATGCGACTCAGGCTCATGATTACCTTGGGAGAAGAGATGGCACAAGAGGTGTTGTTACAACCATTTCCTTTCATTTTACCTATGGTAGATTATTCGCGAATGGAATTGGTGATGTTCGTACTCTTTTAGCGAGTAGTTATTGCACAAAAATTAGAAGGGTAGAAAGAATAGTTACAAGATGGAGAAGTTACCAGTGTTTCATGGGAAGGACAATGAAGATGTAGAACCATTTGTACGAGACTTCAAAAGGGGTTGCATCGGAAACAACGTGAGAAGGAAGGAAGAATGGGTGTTGTTACTGCCAGAGTTTTTAGAAGATTTTGCTCTTACGTGGTATGACGACCGAGTGAAGAGCAAGACATCTGGTGCAGTTGAGGACACATGGGAGACGTTGAGTAATGCACTCATCGAAGAATTTCTTCCAGAAGAGAGTTATGAGAAGCTCATGGTGGAGCTTACTCATTTGAAGCAACGGGACGACGAGAAAGTTTGGCAATATGCCGAAATGGTGGATAAGTTGGAGCAACGGTTTCGGACGGTCCTACGGAAGAGTGGAGACAATGTGGAATTAACGATGGCGGGGATTGGAGCAGTGTTGACCAAGAACTTGGTGGGAGGGTTGAGGCCTTCAATTCGAACCCAAGTGAGGTACGAGAAGCCAGCAACCAAAGCGGAGGCCATCAAGATTGCGACAAATATGGAAGAGAGTTTGGATGAAGGAGATATCATCCAACCTCATCATGCTGCTCTGGCGTCAACTCCGACTCCTGGTGTAGCCACAATGATCGCACCTGCACCATCACAATTGGTGATTGCTTCAACGTCAGCTCCTACTCCAACGGTGGTGCCAAGACCGTTTGTCCCAACAACGATGTCTACTGCCACCTCTGATTTTCATGCCGAGCTGAAGAGCATCACCGATACTCTTGCGGATCTCAAGATAAACGTGGTGCAGTTACGAGAATGGAGGAACAAAGGTGGAGGAGGAGGTCAAAGAGGTTACGACAACAATCCCAACCGAGGAAATCAAGGTAACTTTGGAGGCAACCAAGGTAACTTTGGAGGAATCACTTGTTGGACGTGTGGAGGTTCTCATTTCCAGCGAAATTGTCCTAACAACGGAGCAAGAGGTGCCGAAGCTGTCAGAATGAATGTGGGTGGAGGAAATCCATCACAAGGATGAGACAAGGGGGTGGCTACTATCGATGTCGTACGAGATCTCATTTACGAGAAAGGAGAGAGTTCAAAGTCTTCTCATGCACCGGTGGAGCTTTTAGCTCAAGAAAGGAAAAGAACTCGATTTTCTGATGAACCGGTTTTCATGGAGGAGTCAGCAAGTAGAAGTACTCGTTCGAGTAATGTTTCGAGTACACCAAGGGAGCCAAGAAGGAAGCTAGGGATGGCAGATTTCACCATTTCATCTTCCCAAGCGGGATATGATGTGGTTGAAGATGTGGGTGCTCAGAAAGCCAACATCACTGTTGGACAACTGATCGCACTTAATCCCAGCTTACGAAGGGAACTCAGAGGAGGACTGAGTTCTAAGAGAAGCAAGAAGAAGAAACCCAAGAGCAAGACATCAAAGTCTGTGGGAGTTGGTGTGGTGGATGTGCATGCTTCAGAGGTATGCACTAGGACTTCAAAGATTGAAGTTCGGTTGAATGGTCACTACGTCTCTGACGTATTGGTGGATGGAGGATCGGCTGTTAACGCCATATCGGAGAGGTTGATGAAGAAGTTGGGGATGGAACCAACTCGCCCGGCTAGCATTGTCGTGGGGATGGCTAACAAGCAACGGGTAAGACCTCTTGGTGTGTTAGAGAAGGTGGTCGTGTCTGTGATGAGAGTTCAAACGTTGATGTCCTTTCAAGTGTTAAAGGACTCTAGTTATGATTTGCTCCTAGGTAGGCCTTGGTTGAGAGCTGTGCGCACCACTGATAGGTGGCACAAGAGATATTTACGGATTGGGCCTAGAGATCATAGAGTGATAGTTCCTCTCTCGGGTGTTGGAGTTGTGACTTCTGACTCTGATAGACCCACTAGTGACTACTGGGAATCTGATACGGAGGATGATCAGAGTGTCTCAGAAGTAGATACCGGAGATTCTTACGATCAAGAATCCTCGTCTGAGGACGAAGGATTTGGTCGAGATGAATCATTACATCAGCTTAGTGCTATTGACTTGTTGTCTCGACCAGCAGTGGAGAAAGATCCTGACAAAGAAGAGTTGAGTGAGGTAGAGATTGTGAGAAGACTCTCTACCCTGAAGTTTGGTATCAATGTCACTCAAGAAGAGAAAAGTAGATTCCTAGATATATTTCAAAAATATATCCATGTGTTTGCTTTCAGCTACAAAGATTTGAAGGAGGTGACTCTCGAGACTCATCGAATCGAATTGGAGGAGCACGCAAGACCAGTTCGACAGAAGCAGAGAAGGGTCAATCCCACAACGACAATGATGGTCAAGGAGGAGATAGACAAGTTGAAGGAGGCGAGTTTCATCTATGAGGTGGAGAACTCAGAATGGGTTTCACCCATTGTGATTGTCAAGAAGAAGAATGGTAAGCTGCGAGTGTGCATAGACTATAAGAAGTTGAATGCAGTTACCAAGAAGGATTATTATCCTCTACCATTTATAGATGAGATTTTGGAGGAAGTTGCTGGTCATGAGTGGTATAGCTTTGGTGATGGTTATAGTGGGTATAACCAGATCAAGATAGCACATGAGTACCAACAGTTGACTACTTTCACTACTCCTTGGGGAACATTTGCATTTCGGGTGATGCCATTCGGATTGTGTAATGCTCCGGCCACGTTTCAAAGGTTCATGAACAAGGTGTTCGAACCATTTATAGGGAAGTTTGTTCGGGATCATTGACGATTTCTGTGTGTACGGACGAAAGGAGGACCACTTTGATCATGTGATCAAAGTTTTGCAGCGGTTGGAGCAAGCCAACGCTTCTCTAAATCCAGAGAAGTGCATCTTTGGCTGCGAAGAAGGTCTGCTGTTAGGGCACATCATTTCCAAGAATGGGATTGCGGTAGATCCTGAGAAGGTGAAGAAGATTGTGGATCTTCCATTTCCGATCAACTTGACAAAGTTGAGGCAGTTTCTTGGCATGGTTGGATATTATCGTAGGTTTGTCTTTTCCTTCTCAAACAAAGCAATAGCTTTGACTATGTATATGAAGAAGGGAGTTGATTTTGACTTGATAGTGCATGATCAGAAGGCAAAGGAAGCATTTGAGGAGCTAAAAAAGGCATTAGTGACAGCTCCTATACTTGCTAAACCTGAGTGGAGTAAAGCATTTATTCTGTATACGGATGCCTCCAATGTAGCAATCGGATGTACATTAAGTCAGCTAGATGGAGATGGGCATGATCATCCTATAGCTTATGCTAGTAGGCAGATGGTTCCAGCGGAAAAGAATTACTCCGTGACTGAACGAGAAGGATTAGCGGTGATCTTTGGATTGAGGAAATTTCGACACTACTTGCTAGGAGGGAAATTTTCCATAGTCACAGATCACAAGGCTTTAAAGTATATCTTTAATAAGCCTAATGCCGAAGGTCGTATTGCTCGTTGGAAGATCCTTCTAACAGAATACGATTATGTGATCGAAGATAGACCAGGGAAGAAGCATGCAAATGCTGATCTTTTGTCAAGGACTTATGATGATGAGGGAGAAGAACCGTTTGATGATTCATTTCCAGACGAGCATCTGATGACCATCACAAGCATCGAGGAGATACCGGACGAGTACAAGGAAATCTGGAGTTTCCTTGTAGATGGCTCTTTTCCAGAAGGTATGCATACTCGAGAACGTAACGCGTTGATCAAGAGATGCAAACCTTACACCATGGTGGAGGGAATTCTGTTTCATCAAGGAGCAGATGGGTTACTAAGGAGAGCAGTTGGTCAGAAGGAGGCATTCAAGCTAATGCACGAGTTTCACGACGGAACTATTTGCGGAGGTCACTTTGCTGGTAAGATAACAGCCTTCAAGATTTTGGATGCGGGTTATCACTGGAGAGGGATTTTCAAAGAGTGTTTAGACTATTGCAAAACTTGTGACGTATGTCAAGCATTTGCTCTAAAGTCTACTAGAACACCTCCGTTAAGATCAATTCTAGTATTAGGACCGTTTGAGAAATGGGGTATTGACTTTGTAGGTCCTCTTAATAAGACACCTCGAGGCAATAGATACATTGTAGTCGCCACTGACTATTGTACCAAGTGGGTAGAGGTTAGACCTTTGAGGGAGACCAATGAAACAGAAGTCGGTAGATTCCTATGGGAGAGGATCATCACGAGATTTGGATGTCCGTTAGAGTTGGTCTCAGATAGAGGAGGAGAGTTTGTAGGGAGCATGACTACTGCTATGCTACAACACTTTTCTATCAAGCCACGAGTAACGACCTCATACAAACCAAATGCTAATGGTCTTGCGGAGAAGACCAATCTTACACTTTGTATGATGCTCGCCAAAGATGCTGGTGTTGAAACTGCGAAACATACTTGGGATAAGAGGCTACATGCCATCTTATGGGAGTACCGAACGACTACAAAGACTTCTACTGGATACTCCCCATTTCGACTGGTTTATGGAGTGGAGTCCAAGTTGCCGATCCAATTCGAATTGGATACTTTTCAAACTATTCAACGAAAGTTGAAGAGGTCGAGAGGAGAAGACGTGGTCAGATCAAGAAGGGACCAACTCATGGAGTTGGAAGAGACCCGAGCGGTAGCAATGATCCGGATGGAACGAGCTCAGGCGTATCAAAAGAAGAGTTACGACAAACGGTTGGACAAGAGGGAGGTAAAACCTTTTCAAGTCGGAGATTGGGTTATGTTGTATGATGCTATCAGATTCAAGAGGGCTAGGAAGAAGTTTCTTCCGAGATATTTTGGTCCTTTTGTTGTAGATAAGGTGTGGAGCAACTTCACATATGACCTTCAGGAGTTGGGAGGAAGGAGATTCGATCGGGTCAACCATGACAAGTTGAAGTTGTTTCATCGACGAAAGTTCTCTCTTCACTCCGAGGACGGAGCGAAAATTTAGTCCGGGGGTAAAATGTAACGACCTATTTTACACATAGGAAGTTTGTCTATTAGTAAGGTGTTTAGTTCTAACTAAGTGTTGAGAATGTTTATTTGCTGCCAAAGTACTTTTAGGAGGTATCAAGTTAGTCATGACTAGCTAAAAGTTAGTTATGGTTAAACTTAGCTGTACTTTTGGCAGAATTCAGATATTTGCTAAAGAGTGAGCACTACTATCTTGTCATCTTGTCTAAAAGGTAGAAAGGAGGTGGAAAGTATCCCTTATCTCCTTTTTGACTTGATATTAGTGGTTGGATTAAAGTTGTGGACTTTGTGGGCATTAAAAACAAGAAGAGATTCCACATGTTTCCTTTTTAGTGGGTCCTAGTGTAGAGGGGGGGTGGAAATTCGAGATTCCTTGAGAATATTCTAGAATCCTTCTAGAAGTTGTTGACTTTGAAGGAATAGCCCATGTGAAAAGGTAAAAAGCCCATGTGATCAATGCTTTTACCTTAAGTAATATCTTAGTAAAACCCGATAAAAGTAGTTACGGCTGAGTTACCGGAGGTACCAAAGTAAAAACCTAGAATGTATAAATAGAGGAGTAGAGAAGAGCTCCTCATCCTTGTTTTCACATTGTCGTAATGACAACTTGAGTAATATAGAGAGTGTGGGATATTGTTAGCATGTGAGAACTTGAGAGACGTTGTTAGAATGGAGGATTTTTAGTTGATGTGTTTAAGGAGATTTTTAGTTGATAAGTTTGTGGGTGTATGAATGAGTGAACTCAGCATTTTCCCTTCAAGTTCATGGTGTGCTTCCATCAAAGCCATCAGAGGTGACCCCTGAGTGAGAGACAGGCCCGACATGTTGCAGATTCGTGGATGACGATCGTGGAGGTTGAGAGATCGGGGGGGTAGTGATCGATAGGACCGCAGAGGGTTTACAGTTCAGATCGGAGATCATGTCTCTACCAGAGGGGACTATGGAAGAGGTCATATCCTCTACTCCTGAGAAGTCAGAGAAGAGCAGAGGTAAGGAGAAAGGTAAATCTCCTTCATACAAGCTTCAGTCTGATATTGAAGCTGCTACGGATCTGAAAGGAGTACTAGAAGAGAGAGTACTCAATGCCAAGATCGAGTTTACCTTGCGAGAGATCCTTGGGATTGCCAAGAGGGAGTTTCATGATGTCATTATTGACACCATCAAACGAAAAAGGCAATTGGCAGGAGAAACCGCTGTGTCTAATGCATTAGACACAAGGATATCAAGAGAGAAAGAGTTAGAACTAGCTCAATGCTGCATCAACCGCAAGGTTCGGTTTGAGGATGATAACGATGACAAGGTCTCTAGTCATTACACTAGGGACATTGGGCTAGAGCTACTACCGAAGCCTTAGTGAATGTAGGAGAGATGACAGATCCGGTGGTTGCTCTCATTGATCATGGATCAGAGATCAATATTGTCTCTAAGGACATCTACAAGCAAGGTGTATGGCCTGTTGATATAGATCATGGTTGGATGATCAGAACAGCGAACAACACACGAGGAGAACTCTATGGAGCTTGTCCTGATGTGAAAGTAAAGGTGGGAGATGTAACTATTGAACAAAACTTCTTTGTTCAAGATAGTACATCATACCCGGTGATACTCGGTCAACCTTACATTACAGCTGTGAGGATGGAGACCAAGGTTTTGGATGATGGATCTGCTTATGCGCGGATCAGAAGTCAGGATGGCAAGAGAGCGGTACAGTTTCTAGTTGTATCAGCAAACCACGAGCGGAACAGAGATTATCTGAGGGGTGTCTCCTTGCCTAAGGTCACGGAGGAGTTCAAGGATTTTTGACAAGTACTGCTATAGAGCGAGGACATAGTGGTACACTGGAGAAGGTACTCTCGCTAGAGAAAGAAAGTGCTTTTTGTACAGGAGTTGTGAGATTTTCTGGGAGTGGATTTGCTACACATACACGACTTGCTGACTTGCAGAAGTGGGAGCAGAAAGTTGTGCGAAAAACTGAAAAAGATCTAAAGAGAGTTGGTGTGCTTGAAGAGGATGATAAGATAGAAGGTGTTTATTTGGAGTTAGGATTGGGAGATTTCATCGATGAACTTGCTATGCATGAGCAAGAAGATGAGGATCATGTGGTGGAAGTACACTCTAGGGAGCTCTATACAGCTATAGAGTCATTCGTAGATCCTGAAGTTAGAGTTGATCCTAAGTACAAAACGATAGACAAGAAGGTAAAACCTGTTGCTCAGCCATTACCTAGTGATTCTAACCAGCGAGTCCAACAATCTTCGAAGGAGAAAAGCTTGAGAGATCTTAGCTGGGTCGGTCACAAGTTCACTGAAGCTACGCTCAAGGAGTTGAAGGTTGGTTCAGCAGATTTTCTTTTGTCTGTGGAGGAGAATAGGTTTAGGAAGATGTTAACTAGGCACGGGAAAGCTTTTGCTTTTGAAGCCTCAGAAATCGGATGTGTAGATCCTAGCATTGTGGCGCCAATGATCATATTCACAGTTCCACATGCTCCTTGGGATTTGAGGCCAATTCCTGTACCTAGAGCGCATCTACCGAAACTCATAGAGCTCTTGAAGGAGAAGATGCAGATGAAGATCTTGGAACCATCGTTTGCACCATACTCTAGTCGTTGGTTTACAGTACCAAAGAAGAGTGGTGCATTACGGTTCATCCAAGATATGCAACCTGTGAACCAAGTGACCATCACAAATACAAGCATAGGACCTATCGTCGGAGAGTTTGCTGAAGCGTTTGCTGGGAGGGCTATTTACTCTATAGGAGATCTTTACTCTGGATACGATCAGTTTCAACTTGCTGAACAGAGTAGAGATATCACCACCATGAGGACACCGTTGGGGTTGGTCAGAATGTGCACGCTACCACAAGGAGCAACGAACTCAGTAGCGCAAATGATGAACGGGATGAACAAGGTTCTCCGTGAGTTCATTCCTGAGAAGACCATGCCTTTCTTGGATGACATTCCAATTAAAGGATGCGTTGAGGAGGAGAAAGATGAGACAATGGATCAGAAGGGGTGTAGAAACTTTATTGCTGATCACATTTCTGATTGTGATAAAATCTTATCACGACTTGAAGAGGCGCACTTGACACTATCAGGTGCTAAGTCTTCATTTGGAGTGCAAGAAGTTGTGATTGTGGGGCACCTATGTGGATGGTTTGGACGAAAGCCTGATCCTGGTAAAGTGGATGCTATACGACGGATGAAGGATACTTGTAGTTCAACAACAGAGGTGAGAAGGTTTCTTGGAGCTTGTGTCTTCTATCATGTGTGGATTCCACATTTTGCACATGTGGCTGATCCTCTTTACGATCTGTTGAGAAAGCACAAGAGGTTTGCATGGGAGGAGCGGCATACTGAGGCGATTCAGAGATTGAAGCAGTTGTTATCTTCTCCACCTGTACTTCGTCGTGTGAGCTACGAGGATAGCAAACCAGTGATACTTACTGTTGATACTAGTCCGATAGCCATTGGATGGGCAGTAGGACAAGATGATGAAGAAGAGAATCGGTTTGCAGTCAGATTTGGAGCAAAGGTGTTGAGTGAACGACATAGAAACTATCCTCAAGTGAAGAGAGAGTTATGGGGAGTAGTTACAGCTATGAAAGCTAAAAAGGACTATTTGATTGGAGCGCCAGTAATAGTAGAAACAGATTGTTTACCATTATTAGGGATGATTACAAACTGTAACACTCCTGATATTGCTATGCTACGCTGGATTGCTTACATCAAGTCCTTAAATCCTGAGTTCCGACACATAGCGGGGAAGAACAATCCAGTAGCTGATATGTTATCTCGTGCGAGGTATGAGGATGAGGAGGAGATGATAGAAGATACAGAAGACGTTGGTACTACTGTTTTCTGTAGAGCTCAAGGAGGTGAGAGTGAGCATTCGAAACCGTTCATGGAGGAGCTATATGAAGGAGAATGGATAGACATAGGACGCTATCTAAGCCTGTTGACTAGACAGCCAGGATGGAGTGATGCTCACTTTAAACAAATCAGGAGGAAGGCTTATAACTACTTGTTACAAGGTGGTTATTTGTGGAAATATGCTAAGCAAGGTGGTAAGATGCCACAAAGGGTTGTGTGCAAGGTTGACATGCAGGAGTTTCATGAGAGCTTGTGGGTAGGACATAGAGGTATTTATGCCACCTTTACAAAGCTGAAGGAGAGATATTGGTGGCGTAACATGCATAGAGATGTAGTTCAATTTGTGGAGACATGCCAAACTTGTCAAGAGTATTCAGGAATTCGGCATCGAGATGGGTTACATCCTACTTATCCACTTGCAATGCATTATAAGTGGGTAGTAGATCTTGTTATTATGCCAGTTGGTATATGGCAGATGCGTTACTTAGTTTTGGCACGTGAGGATTTGTCCAACCAAGTGGAAGGGCGAGCCTTACGGACAAAATCCACAGAGTGAGTCTGCAAATTCTTGTTGGAAGATGTGATTTGTAGATATGGTTGTGTTGGGAAGATCACGACTGATCGAGGGGAGCTGAACAATGATGAGGCTAAAGCGTTCTTCAAGAGGTGTGGTGTGAAGTTAGCTCTCACCACAGCCTACAATCCAGAAGGTAATGCAAAGAGTGAACGTGGTCATCCTCCTATTGTGAAAGCTATTGTGAAAGCTTGCAAGGAGAAGGCAAGAGAATGGCCAAGATTTCTTCCGTTTGCATTATGGGCTGATCGTTCGACTCATAGTTCAGTTACGGGATATATGCCGACGGAGTTGATGCAGGGACAGAAACCTATCATGCCCATTGAGGAGCACATACCTACTTGGAGTGTTCTACCTTGGGAGGATGGTATGTCTACAGAAGATCTTCTTGCTGTCCGAATCCGTCAACTAGAGAGAAGACCTGAAGATGTAGAGATTGCATTGCAGAAGCTGAAAGAGGCGCGCTTGAGAAACAAAGACAAATTCGATAAGCGTCATCGATTAAGGCCGAAGGAGATTAAAGAAGGAGATTGGGTGTTGGTCTACGATAGTAGCTTGGACAACCAACACAGTGCGCTTAGAAAATTCTCTAAGTGATGGTTTGGCCCGTATGTGGTTCTTGTCGTGCTTGACAATGCCACATATTCACTAAGAGAGCTTGATGGGGCAGAGCTCAAGGTTTCCATTGCAGGCAAGCGTGTGAAACTCTTCAAGAAGCGAGATGAAGGGATAAGCATGGAGGAAGTCGGAGCAGAGTTTGATATATTGGATGATGACGAAGAAGATTTGGATGACGAAGATATTGCCAACGACAACATCAGTGAAGAAGATGAAGATATAGTGTGATGCCGACCACAACTTGTGAGTGTTGGCGCATACCAGAGGATGCGCAGGTTTAGAAGGGGTGGATGTCGTGTTGTGGTTCGGCTCCTGTGTGAAATTCCTGTGTAACCTATGTTGTGTTTCTTTTCCGTGTTTCGTGAACCGTATCGCGTAACTCGCCGAACGGTGTGATGAGTGCCACGTTTGTGATTATCTGTTTAAGTGATCGCACGGTAGAGGAACGTGCCAAGTCATCGATCTGTGCGCGTTCACTTTAGTGGTCCTTGTCGCCGCATTTGTGTATAAAATAGTGGGTCGAAGGTTCATACGGCATTCTCTCTCAGCGGGTGATTCGTAAGGGTTCTCGGTGGTCTACATGGAGGAGTGAGGAACTGCAGGAGTGGTGGTTATGGACGGAGGTGTGTTACCGGCTCCGGATCTTCCTTTCCCGAATCCGTTTCACATCAAGCTTCATTGCATCCACCGCGATCACTTTCGACAGTGGTTAGTTGCGTACTTTGGTGATGAGTTTATGGGGAGGGTGATGGAGTTACAGCTTCTGGTGATCCTTCCAATCGTAACATACGGAGAGACTTGGGATATGACGGTGTACATTTTGTTGTGAAGAACAATGGATCTCAACTATCCATCGAACGTTCCTTTCAATCTTTGGGTCGATATCCGGTGTCATTGCAGACCGAAGATCAATCATGGGGCTTGGATCGTGAGAAACTTCGGGCAAGAATATTACAATCAAGTGATAGCTTCACCGTTTCCTTTTGTCATACCTTTTATTGTAGAACGTTTCCAAGTTGTAATATTGACGTTGTATTAGTCTGCGGCTCACTGGTTTCATGCTGGTTGAGCGCTTCTGTGTAGTTACGGACCGCGAAGAATCCATCGACATATCTGAAGGATTTTTTGAGGTCTTAGAGTGTTGTTGATGTCTTTTGTCTCCTTGGAGAGTAAAAATTCGTTCTAGGGGAAAAAGTTGAGTGAAGAAAAGACAAAAGTAAAGATCTTTTTGCTCTTATTGGTCCATTTTTGGACCAATGGTGTTCTAGCTGATCCTCGCGACATTTCTGTGGTTTCTGGAGGCTTCAGAGGTCCATTCGCGAAACGAAGGGTATGGTTGGAGAGCTCTCGACCGGGGCTACAATCTGGGCTGAAGAATCGATCGATTTGATGAAAGTATGAGCGCGTTATGATCGATTGAGTGGAGGGGGATGAAATTCGTACCTACTGCTACGTTTCTGGTTGTTTCGAGAGACTCGCGAGGAGTTTTGAGGAGCTGTCTGTTGGGTTGGAGAGCTGACGACGTGCTGGTCATTTTGATATCAATTTCATCAGGTTCTTGATCAATTTGGATTCTGAACTGACCGATTGAAGTTGAGAAGTGCAGATGGGATAAGACGGAGACAGCGAACTGTGATAGCCATGGATAGTTTGCTATTGCTTAAGATCTGAGTCGAATTTCTGAGTGAAACTTTCCAGGATTGAAGAATGTCTTATCAGTAAGATACTTGGGAAGTTTCACCTCAAATTGTCAAGTAGTTTGTTCAGAATCTTGGATCAAATGTACTTGGGTCTGTAAAGCTCTGAAGTTAGCACAGATTACGGTTTGATCCATATCTGAGAATTGGTTTGAGATTTCGATCTGAAAATTGTTCAAGGTAGGAGTGAAGGGTCCAATCAAGCTTCCTGTGAAGTTTGATCATCATTGGTCGAGTGGTTTGGAAGGACTGAGGTCTCAAAGTTCAAAAATACTTCTGTTATTAGCAGTTTCGGGTTTTTTCGGTATCATCTATTGTCAATTTGATCATTTTCGAGCAATTTGGAGAGGAGTTTGTTGCTGAAACTGTCATACCTGCATACAACTCGACATTGGAAGGTGTGGGGCTGATTTCAGCTCTTGGTGATGAAGAAGAACGGAGCCACCATGAGTCTTAAGCCGCTGTTTGGGTTCTCAGAGCTGCCAGGTACTACCGCCGTTGGTGCTATATTGAGATCTAAGAGCAAGGTAAATAGTTGATAGACCAGGGTGTACAGCAAGTTGTATCGATACTCTATCAAGTTGATTGAGTGATCTTAGTATCTTTTGATTGTACTATGAAGTTGTGATAGTTGGATTGATGGCCAGTTAGCGTCGCTGGGGAGCTATTCAGAAGTCAGGCTTCCAGTGATATAGATGAATAACTTCAGTTAGATAATACAGATCTGAGTATTTTTAGTTAGAATACAAAAGATCTGTTTGTAACACAAGTTTATGCAACTTATACGTAACCTTGGATCGTAGCAAGCTTTAAACTTGAGACGAGCGGATACAAGGTCACTCAGGCTAGAAGAGTAGATAGTGAAACATTTGAGTGGAAACATCCAGATCTAGATCCAACCTTGTCAATCCACATACCTCTACACAGCCATATACCCCGTGTATTCCAAGACAGAAAAACACGTTATACGATACCGGAAGATGAGAAGAGTAGGTTCTTCCCGTGTGCAGAAGTTGAAGACCATTGCGGTGGAAGAGGCATCCTTGCCTCTGGAAGACAAGGTCGACACCTCCAACCGAACTGTGGAGATGGACCTGTCTTCCGCAGGAAGAAGACTGGAAGAGTTCAGCGCCTTCTTCCACGCAGAGATCCAACCAGCTATGGAGTTGCTGGAGAAGAGAGCGAAGGCTCAGGAGAAGCTCTTGCAGCCTAGATTCGGTCTGCGCACCTTGATGCGTCAAGAAGAAGACCAGAAGAAGACAGAAGCGCTGGAAGCTAGTCTCCGCACCATGGAGAAGCTTGCAGCGAGGAGCAAGGCGGAAGCAGCCGCTTCTGCCAAGGAGCTGACCCAACTGAGGAAGAGCAACCAGGAGTTGCAAGCGCGTTTACAGCAGCGCGACCAAGAGGTTCTCCGAGTGCGGGGGAAGATCACCGCCCTCGCAGAAGAGAGGACAATATGGAAGACGCAGCGGACGTTTTGGAGAATTGGGAAGTCCAATACACGCACGCAAGGTGTCATCGGGTTCAGATCTGTGCAGGCTACGCACAGGTTAAGACGGTTCTTGAAGAGACGGATTGAGGGTTGTGTTCTGGGAGAAGTTGAGATGCAGGAAGCATATTTAGGGTTTTCAATTACTAGTGAAGGAGAGTTGGACCGTTCGGGCCGTTCCGGAGTCCAAACTTGCTGTCCTTGGATCCATCGGGATCAGAACAACGAGTTCTTCAGGAAGTTGAAGACGATACGAAGTTTCATGGGGTGGTTTGAGAGTTCTGAGTGAAATTGACTCGCAGGGAAGCGCTTGCGCCAGATTTTTCATCGTTGTAATAAGTAGAGTCCTACTTATCAACTAGAGGAGAAATTGGTTTGGTAGAAGTCCTTGGTATAAGAATTAGTTACGGCTAAGTTGGCCGAAGAATACATGCAGCAAATATTTCTTCTACCAATAGGCGAGTGCGCCAAAAGTCCGCAGGGAAACTTCCAGAAGGAAGTTTCTAGAATGAAGCTTCTAGAACTTTCCAGCGAGCCTTCTACGTGGCTCATTCTGAACCTCTAGATGTTGTTCTAGATCTAAGGCTGCATGTAAGCCACATCAGCGATCCGTGTGAGAGATGAGCATTGGCCGGAAGCTGATCATGTACTATTCCTCTCACTATATAAAGGCTGCGAATGCACCACCACGGGGATTCGAGTTTCGAGTTCACTCTAGAGCCTCATCTTACAATGGTATCAGAGCAGGAAACTCTAAGAGAGCGGATTACCCCTCTTAGAAGGACCTTTGATCGAGGTACCTAGCAATTGGAACTCTGAGTGCATCAAGAGAGCTATGTGATGGATGGAGGTAGATTTCCAGCTCCAGAATTACCATTCTTGAATCCTTTCCATATCAAGCTTATGTATATGCGTCGAGAGCATTTTCGAGTGTATCTTGTTTATCATTTCGGTGAGGATTTCATGGGTCAAGTGATGAATTCGCAGTCCCGGTGATTCTTCTAGTAGTGACATATGCAGCTAGTTGGGATTTGACCGTCTACATCTTGATTTAGTGAGCATGGATCTAAACCTACCCGCTCCTGTTCCCTTCAACACGTGGGTGGAGATCCGCTATGTCTGCAGACCGAAATCGTTACATAGAGAGTTGTGATTAGAAATTTTGGTGAGGATTTCTACCGCGAGATAATTGATTCTCCTATCCCTTTTGTAGTACCTGTAGTATACGAACGTTTCCGAGTGGCCGTCATAACTATGTACTAGGAGAAGCTTGAAACTTACGTGTCGTAAGAGAGAGAGAGAGCGATCATGGAGCAACAACCTCCAAATCCAGAGTTGGTGATGCAGGAACTGATGCAAGGCATGCTTACCGAATTTCGAGAGATGAAGATGACGGTTGAAGCATTACAGAACAAAATGCTGAACCTCGAGGGTCAGAGTATGACAGACGTTGCAAGAGGAGGATCGTCTCAAGGAGTACCGGTGGTGGGAGAGCAAGCTGCACCAAGAGAACCCGTGGCACAAATCGTTAGAGCTCCAGTCGATGAGGAAGGTGCCCTGCTACTACGGATGAAGAAGACATGTAACATTGAACCGTACAAAGGTCAACGACTTATGGGAGTAGTCGAGAATTGGATTTCTCGGATGAATCGATATTTGCGACTTTTCAGTACGCAAATCACGGACCACGTAGCGGGAGTGTTTGCGTGTGGCTACTTGACTGATAAAGCTCTCACGTGGTATGATGCATGGGAGAGATCGGTGTTGACGGAAGGGAGGACAGTCACATGGACTACAATGCAAGAAGGGTTGTTGAAGAATTTCCAGTCTGTGGACTCGGTGCAAATGGCTCGAACGAGGATGTGGGGATTGAAACAGAAGGGAAGCCTTCAAGAGTATGTAGAAGCCTTCCTCGACTTGCAAGTTGCAATCACTGATATGAGTCCGGCGGAGGCTCTTGATAATTTCAAGAGGGGGTTGAAGGAAAGAATTCGACAAGAAGTAATGGTGCAAAACCCACTCACGGTTTTTGAGGCCATCGCTTGCGCTCTGAGAATTGCTGGAGCATTAGGAGGAGAAGTGATGATTCCACCAAATCATCAGAATAGATCCAAAATCCCGTATGCAAACGGTCCGACACCCATGGAGCTAGGCAACATCCGCTATCAGCCACGACAATTTCAAGATGGAGATCGTCGAGGGCGGCCAGAAGAAAGACGTCAAGGAGCTCCTAGAGGAGAAGGTGTCAGGAATGCTACACCTCAACTCGAGCAACGTCGATGTTACAGCTGTGGGCGATTCGGCCACATAGCTGCAAATTGCCGAAGTCGTTTTCCTAGAGATCCAAGACCTTCATATCGTCGACCTCTGAATCATCTGAATGAGACGAAAGGAGATGAAAAAATCGAGGCAAGACTGGGAACGAAGAACACCAGTAAATGCACCTCGCGGCCTTACTGGTGCAAGGAGGGAGAAGAAAGGCGAGGGAAGGAGAAGGAGATTGACAAAAAACAATGCACAATTGATTGTCGTGGATGGAGTCTTGGAAGAGACCCAGGTGAGAGTACTAATCGATCCTGGTGCAACAGAGAACTTTTTGTCTCGATCGACTGCTATGAAGTTGGGAATGGAGTTAGAAAGTGATGAGAGTGAAGAGGTGGAACTGCCAAATGGACAGACTGAGAAGATTGAATCTCTACCTCGAAAGATAAAACTTACTTTAGGTGAATATCGTGAAGATATTGAGTGACGAGTGATCACATTAGCCCGTTATGATGTCATATTGGGTATGCCGTGGATGGAGCAGTATAATCCCGAAGTGGATTGGCGAAGAAAAGTGGTGAAAACCAAACAGTGGAAAATCTTCAGAGATAGAGTGAGATCTCGAAGACAGAACTTGCCTTTGTATGTAATAAGTACAAGTGCTATACGTAACAACGATGTCTGTTTTTTGGGTTTAATAAGAGAAGTCCCGAGTGCACGACTCGACGGGCAGATACCAGACAGCTTGACTGGAGTGATAGCAGAATATGGGGATGTCTTTCCCGATGATCTTCCTTCAGGATTACCACCAAAACGAAGGATTGACCACAAAATCGAGGTGATTCCAGGGAGCACCCCTCCTTGTAAGGCCCCATACAGACTAGCGCCACATGAATTGGAGGAGTGCAAGGCACAAATCGAGGAGATGTTACAAAAAGGGTTCATCCAGCCCAGCGTGTCACCATATGGAGCTCCAGTCCTTTTTGTTAAGAAAAAGGATAACAGCCTACGGATGTGCATCGATTACCGAGCACTCAATCAACAAACGGTGAAGAATAAGTATCCACTACCTCGGATGGATGACTTGTTCGACCAACTCGAAGGAGCAAAGTACTTCACGAAGCTAGACTTGCGGAGCGGGTACAACCAGATTCGAATCGCTGATGAAGATGTGGAAAAGACTACCTTTCGAACAAGGTATGGTCACTTCGAATACTTAGTAATGCCATTTGGTCTCACAAATGCACCGGCCACCTTCATGGACCTGATGAATGACATATTCCGTCCGTACTTAGACAGATCAGTCGTTGTATTTCTTGACGACATCCTAGTCTATAGCAAAACTATGGAGGACCATGTGCACCATTTGAGAGAGGTTCTCCAAGTACTCCGCCAAAATAAATTGTACGCCAAAATTTCAAAATGTGAATTTGGCAAGACGAAGGTGGACTACTTAGGACACAGAGTGAGTGCAGAAGGCATACAAGTAATGGCCGATAAAATAGCTGTCATCCAACAATAGAAGACTCCAGAAGATCAGACCCAACTTAAGAGCTTCTTGGGATTGACAGGATTTTATCGTAGATTTGTTAAGCATTTTGCCAAGCTTGCACAACCACTAACTGCCTTGTTAGGCAAAGGCAAGAAATGGATGTGGGGAACAGCGCAAGAAGTAGGTTTTCAAGCATTGAAAACCGCGCTACTACATGCTCCGATCCTCAAGTGGTACGATCCAAAAAAACCTATCAAGTTAGCAACGGACGCATCAGGCACGGCAGTAGGAGCGGTGTTGCAGCAAGAATGGAAGGATGGTTGGCATCCAATTGCATACTTCTCTCGGAAGTTGTTACCAGCAGAACAGAACTATCACACCACCGAGAGAGAAGAATTGGCGATAGTTCTCGCTACTAAGCATTGGAAGCACTATCTAGGGGAGAAGGCTTTTGTGGTCGAGACAGACCACAAACCTTTAGTCTATTTGGAGACGCAGAAGGATCTCTCAAAGAGACAAATCCGTTGGGCAGAATGGAGGCAGCGATTCAACATGACCATCACGTACGTTGAGGGCAAGAAGCAAATTGCTGATGCATTAACCCGCATGCCTATGGTGCATAACATAGTCTCTGAAGTCAAGGTGAATTCTGACTTCTGGACAAAATTGATCGAGGGCACAAAATCGGATGCACAGACTGTCGTAGCAAAACCTTCAAGAACCATCACCCGCAACCATGGTTTGGTATTCAATGAAGGGAAGTTATGGATCCCAGATGATCCAGAACTACGTACCACCATACTAACTGAATGTCACGATTCAGCCATTGCAGGACACATGGGGGCAGAAAAGACGTTGGAAGCAGTCCAACGAGTGTTCTATTGGCCCAAGATGGCAGAGGATGTTGCAGTATACACTCGGAGTTGTGCAATGTGTCAACAAAATAAGGCTACAAATCAAGCACCCTCCGGTCTCTTTCAACCCCTCCCGATCTCTTCCAAACGTTGGGAACATGTTAGTATGGACTTAGTGTGTGAACTTCCCATGACGAGCTCAGGTTTTGACTCCATCGTCGTCTTCGTCGATAAGCTTAGCAAGATGATCCATCTTCGACCGACCACGAAAGACGTCTCAGCACCGCAACTTGCTCAGATATATTTGAACACCATTTTTGCTCAGCACGGTCTATCACGGGTGCTTATAACAGATAGAGGTCCTCAGTTTACGAGCATGTTTTGGAGAACCCTATTTGGTCTGTTCAACACCAAACTTGCCATGTCTACGGCTTATCACCCACAGACCGATGGACAAACCGAAAGAGCCAATCGCACCATTGAAGACATGCTACGAGCCTTTACTCTGGAGGAGCAAGCGAAGTGGGACACTTTACTCCCTTTGGTAGAATTTGCCTACAACAACTCTCTCAATGCATCTACTCGTGAAACACTTTTTTATCTCATGTACGGCGAACATCCTCTCACACCAGCAAGTTTGACACGATTCAGCACGACGTCGTCAGTCAACACCAAAGTGGATGCTGTTAATGAATTCGTTGCACGAATTCAACAAGGAGTGGACAAAGCTAAGGTGAAACTACAAGTTGCTCAGAACCGACAAAAGCAATATGCCGATGGACACCGTCGGCATGAAGAGTTCACGATTGGTGATCAAGTTTGGTTATCCACAACCAACCTTACTCTGATCGACAGTCGTAAATTCAACCCTCGCTTCATCGGGCCTTTCTCTGTTGTCCGGAGAATTGGAGCAGTGGCATATCAACTCGAACTTCCACCCCACATGAAGATTCATCCGGTTTTTCATGTGTCTTTATTACGGCGATATACACCACGACCTCCTCAATTTGGCAATTCGCAAGAGTCGCGACCACTGCCTCAAATTATCGATGGCGAGGAAGAGTTTGAAGTGGAATGCATCTTAAAGAAACGTGTTCGTGGGACTCGTCATCAACGGGTAGATTATTTGGTCAAATAGAAAGGCTATCCATTACATGAAGCAACATAAGAACCTGCAACCAATCTTGCACACGCCCCACTCATAGTGCAAGCTTTCGAACAGCAGTTGAGCAACGAGGACG
The DNA here is from genome assembly GCA_036924285.1 of Asterella californica. NCBI lineage: Eukaryota > Viridiplantae > Streptophyta > Marchantiopsida > Marchantiales > Aytoniaceae > Asterella > Asterella californica. Next base: position 18,458,255 of record JAYKYS010000006.1, on the reverse strand, counting down.
TTGCTTCTTAAAAGGGGGGAGGTTTGTAATAAGTAGAGTCCTACTTATCAACAAGAGGAGAAATTGGTTTGGTAGAAGTCCTTGGTATAAGAATTAGTTACGGCTAATTTGGCCGAAGAATACATGCAGCAAATAGTACTTCTACCAATAGGCGAGTGCGCCAAAAGTCCGCCGGGAAACTTCCAGAAGGAAGTTTCTAGAATGAAGCTTCTAGAACTTTCCAGCGAGCCTTCTACGTGGCTCATTCTGAACCTCTAGATGTTGTTCTAGATCTAAGGCTGCATGTAAGCCACATCAGCGATCCGCGTGAGAGATGAGCATTGGCCGGAAGCTGATCATGTACTATTCCTCTCACTATATAAAGGCTGCGAATGCACCACCACGGGGATTCGAGTTTCGAGTTCACTCTAGAGCCTCATCTTACAATCGTCTGCGATCTGAGATTGGATTGTTCTTCGCGATCGGTGAGCCAAGCTCTTCGTTCTTGACGCCTACACGATCAAGGAGTCTTCATGTACGCATAGGAGAAGACTGTACATGAATCGGATTGTTGGTTTGGGTGTGGTGAGCAAGTTTGAGCCGCAGGGAGCTGATTTACATCAGTTTTTTGCAACCTGCGACCAAATTTCTTGCGTGGTTTTGCAAGGGGAACTCCAAACGACTTGTTTGGAGTCTTGTTGGGTTCAGGGTAGCTGGATCTATCTGCTAGGGAAGACGGATATCATTTTAGACGATCCGTTTGTGTGGTGTGTGCGGTTTTAAGCCGCAGGGAAGAATTTTTGAAGGTTCGGTCACCTACGACCAAAAATCGGTGATATCTCGACTGTTGGAAGTCGGATCTGAAGGTTTCTTGGGTTAATGGAGTCAGCAGAGGAGACCCTATCGACATCTGAAGTCCATTCAGCGAAAGGAGGAAGTCCACAGATAGGTCTTTTTTCGATTTCTTCGCTACGGATTTTGCTCTTTTGAGTTCGTTAGAGTTCTGGTTGGCTGTATACAGCTTGTGGTAGCTAGCTTTAGCTAAGAGCTTATACATGGATGTGATTTGGACTTGGGTTTGGATCGGGTGATACCGTTGTGGCTCTATTTGTTATCAAAGGAAAGTTTCTCTTGCTTTGAGCTACGCTTCGATGGTTTTGGGTCAGGGTTGTGATTCAAGGGTTGTTTCAGAGGCTTTTGAAGCAGGTTACAAACTGCTCTGATCTATTTCTCAGTTCTGTGCTCTTAGGAGAAAGAACCGGCAGTGTACATACATTTGGAGTGTATATATCGCAGCGTTCGTTTTCGTGGTTGTTTTTCTCTGTCTTGTCTCTGTTTCAGCACACAACATCTCCACAGCCAGGAACCTCGCGTTTTCCTGGACATCCTTCACGCAATATCCGACACGATAGCGGGTAGGAAGTTGCTTATCCTGGCTAGAGACTGGGACGAGGAGTCCAGAGCGAGGTTGGTCGAGTGCAAGGAGAGCATGTTCAGGTATTTGGATCGGCAGATAGAGGGAATGAAGACACTTTATGGTCTTCTCTTGACTCTGCCACCTGCAACCGCGTCTTCCCAAGCTCCTGCACCATCGACTGGATCCGGATTGAAGAAGGAGGAGTTCGACCTCGCTGTCCACTTAGTAGTAACAGCGTTGGAAGCCGAGAAGACACCGGAAGATCCGTCTTCTCAGGTATTCCGCATGGAGGAAGTGACTTCACCGGACCCCTATGAGGTCGTCATAGTCCCTAGTGCCACACCAATACCTCAGAAGAGCGAGGAAGCACCGCTCGACCCAGCTTCCCAAAAGACGCTTCCGTCTTCCGAAGCAGAAGTAGAAGCCGAGGAAGAAGCAGCAGCAGCGACAGCAGGGTCAGCACAGAACGATGAGGAGGAAGCCACCTCAGTGACACCCGAGGTAATCGCAGGGCTTTCTAGCTTATAAGAAGCCGCATTAGGAGCTCCGATAGAGGCAGATCAGGTAGAGATTGCCATCGAGCAATCAGAGTAGATAGTAACCGAAGTTGACAATTCTAGATTTAGTAGGAACCGAACATGCTATCTTAAGGGTGGCAGTTTTCAGTGTAAACTTAGTTAGGCAGCCATGTGGCAGAGTAGGAAGCGCAAGAACAGGAAAGGGAAACCGTTTGCATGTGCGGGGCAGCTTTTCTCTCCCTAGTGGTGGTTCCTTCTGTTCTCTTGTGGTGGATGCATAAGTAGGATCGAAGAGTAGAAAATCTAGTTCGTTAGTGACACACACTACATCCGATGTTAGAGACATACGAATAGTCGAGGATTATACAGGAGGGGTCTGCATGCTTGTTACCAGCAGTGGTTCGAGGATGTAGATAGAGGTAGTGGACAGTTTAGGAACAGGGAACGGCATCCTCGTGTAGTCCTGTTGGCTAGACTGTTGTGTCGAGGAGTAGGCGCAGGAAGTAGAGGGAGTGAGCTTCCCAATGCCAATGTGACATCTTCTCGGAGAATGGATTGATGATTTGAGTGCAGAAGCTTAATTTGTGTCTTCTGGGTGGTGGGTTCCTTGAATTAACTCCCAATTGTGCATAGGAAGTGTTCTTCTTGAGTGGCGGTGACTGTCAACAGTGGTGGAAGTGCAGCTTGGCTCGTTCAGTGGAGCACTTAGGATCCACGTACGGATGGTCTTATGGGTAAGGGATCCCAGATGACAGAGTAGTCGGAGCAGCGAAGAGAAGAAGAAAGAAGTCTTCTTCCCACCACAGAAGACGACATCCTCAAGTAGAAGACGGTGCAACTGTACGCACGTTTGTTGTCTTCCTCCCCAAAATATTACAATCAGGGATGGCTTGTTAGTCAGGATCCGGACTAGAAGCCTCTCGGAATCTTAATTTCTCCTTTTCAACTTGTTTTTCTCTTGTTTGGATTTTCCCTTCTTCCCCATCTTCCCTCTTCATCCCCATCTTCTTACCGTCTTCTAGTGAGCTTCCGAGATTTCTATTGAGCTTCCGTGAAGGTGAATGTCGTTGTAGTGCTGCAGGAAGACCATTTTCGTAGGCAGAAGCCTAGGAAGGCTACATGGGGCATACACCCTGTGATTAATCTAATCCGTTGGAATGTGAGTGCGAGAGTAAGGTATAACAGCCGTACTAGTTGACTTCTACGAAGCAGAACAGTCTTTTGGAGGTACGAGAAGCCGAGTTGAACCTCTAGAAGCCGAGAATTGCTTCGAGAAGACGGTACTGTAAACCCTTCACGATCCCATCGATCAACTATCCCCCCCCCCCCGATCTCTCAACCACCACGATCGTCATCGATGAATCTGCAAATGTCGGGCCTGTCTCTCACTCAGAGGTCACCTCTGATGGCTTTGATGGAAGCACACCATGAATCTTGAAGGGAAAAATGCTAAGTACATTCATTCATACACCCACAAACTTATCAACTAAAAATCTCCATAAACTCATCAACTAAAATCCTCTATTCTAACGACGTCTCTCAAGTTCTCACATGTTAAAAATATCACATACTCTCTATATTACTCAAGTTGTCATTACGACGATGTGAAAACAAGGATGAGGAGCTCTTCTCTACTCCTCTATTTATATATTCTAGGTTTTTACTTTGGTACCTTCTGGTAACTCAGTCGTAACTACTTCTACCGGGTTTTACTAAGATATTACTTAAGATAAAAGCATTAATCACATGGGCTTTTTACCTTTTCACATGGGCTTATTCCTTCAAAGTCAACAACTTGTAGAAAGATTCTGGAATATTCTCAAGGAATCTCGAATTTCCACCCCCCTCTACACTAGGACCCACTGAAATGGAAACATGACTCAGAGATCCAATCCCATGTGCACGGAGCAACTCAAGCTTTGAATCCAAAGAAGGCGGTTTTACTCATACCTCTCAACTGTAACAGCCAACTTCAATCAATCATTTCAGGAGCAAATCCAACCCAAATGTAGGATTGTTTTACATCAATACAACCAGCACGGAGTGAACTACTCGATCCCCTTGACAGCTCCTAAAGATCACCTCTCAAACTCCCGGATCACTCCAAAACGTGGCTCGGGGTACCGATTTGACCCCCCTGACTTTCGACGTCCATCACTCTCTCCTCGGAACTCCAAATCGCTTGATCTATATCTCTAGAGTGTAGCCCGTCTCGAGAGCTTTCCAACAAGACCACTCACTCCTCAAATGACCCCCGGGAAGACCTCGAAAACCCTAAAGCCGTCTGCAGATCTGGAATGGAGTTGATTGGTCGAAAATAGACCAATAAGAAAATAGATCTGGAAACCTCTTTTGTCCTCTACTTGGTACTCTAGAACAACTATAACCTTAATACCCTCTCATGCCTTCAAACATTTCTGTCCAATCGCTACATACACACAATACAATTTTTCACTATCAGAGGTGCCCTGTGCGTTTATTTCTTTCTGGTTCAAGGTATCGGCTCCGACCTAAGGATAAGGGATACTTTCCATCTCCTTTCTACCTTTTAGACAAGATGACAAGATAGTAGTGCTCACTCTTTAGCAAATATCTGAATTCTGTCAAAAGTACAGCTAAGTTTAACCATAACTAATGTGGTGCCCACAAATTACAGGATGCACGAATTTTTGAAATTTTTAAGAATAATGACTTGTTTGTATAACTGAAGAAGCGTTGTTACTTAAGGTTACGTCTTCCTTAACAGGAAGATGATCTTAAGAGCTGTTTGTGATAAGAAGTTGACTTCTTCAGAAGACGACCGTCTTCGGAAGATCGTCTTCTCAGTTGCGTCTTCAGAAGACGAGAAGACGGCGGAAGACACCTATCTTCCAGAAGACAGCGACCGTGAAGGACCAACCACGAGTTTTCGGGTAAGACAGTAGGTGTACCTACTGGAGCGCACCGAATAGGTAGGTAGGTCAAGAAGACACCAAGGACGAGAACCCCTAATCTACGGGAAAGATGCGTGAGGAAGCACATTAGGCACCTTCCAACTTCCCACAGCACAGCGCGCCTGAAGAAGATCGATTGAGAGAGTGAGCTTCGCGAGCTAGCATTGAGAGAGGAATCGAGTGAGACATCGAGGTAGGAGAGAGTAAGTTGGCAGCTAGGCGAAGGGTGAGATCGAATTGCGGGAGCACAAACAGCAGAGAAAGCGAAGACGTTTCTGTGGAGCTTCCGAGAAGCTGACAATGAAGAGTGGCGAGTAGAAGCAGAGGTGGAATCGAGGTGTGGACCGAAATTTACAGCAGGCGCAGTCGAGAGGAGTCGCATTGGAAGCTAGGACAAGAGCCAGAAGCGCGCGGAGGTCGAAGACAACTCGGGGAGCCGAAGAAGACTGTAGAGGTTCTTTCCCCTGTTCTTTTCTCTTCCCACTTCTTCTCGCCTTTTCTTGGTATTCCCCGCGCTTCCTTCGTTGTGTGTAGGCAGCCTGATCGATTACCCCCACCCCCCCATCTTTCCTATTGAGACATTGGGCGCGGAAGCGCTGCCCAATTTCTGTCAAGACATCTCCTTGCTTCTTCCCGAGCTCAATTCGAGCTTCCCTACCCCTAGTCCTCAAATTGGAGACCCCAACCATCAATTTCCCTACCCTACTACCTCACTACCCCCGAAACTTGGAACAGAAGACGATTCGAAAGATGGGAACATCTTCGGAAGACGCTTCTTAAATTGACTGTCTTCGGAAGACCGTCTTCGGAAGACTGTCTTCGGAAGTCGACTGAACACAATTCGTATCAAGAGTGGATTTGCTTTGCTTTTGTGGTTAGAGAGGCTTGGTACGAATCCTGAGTGGAGTGGTGAGTTGTTGTGTTAATTCGAGAAGTTGGAAGTCGGGAACTAGGCCTGTGCCTCCCGGTCTTCCAAGCTTCTCAACTCTCCATCTTCCTAGAGAGACTAGAAGACTGGAAGGCTGGCAAAATGAGCGAGAAGACGCGAAGGTCCATTCGGGTCTCTTCTGTCCGATCCATAGCAGCCGTTCCTTCTTCTTCCCGAACTTAGAAGAGAGTTGTGAGAAGTCTTGCTGGCAGAATCTGGAGGGAATGGTCGAGGGTCATGTCTTCCCATCATGCAGCAAGCTTCTTCTGAGTGTGTATGAGAGGTGAGAAGTCAGAAGAACAGAGTGCAGTTGTCTTGAGTCTGTTGTGAGGATAGATTGCGCGTAGGAAGACGAAGACAGGTGAGACCAGTGAAGGGAAGTCTGACTTCGGGAAGTCTTCCGAGAAAGACATTTAATCGGAAGCTGCCCGAGTGTCTTCCCAGAGGCCATTGTCACCGCAGGAGCCCGCAACCATCTTCTGAACCTTTCTCATACTCTACTTCTCGCATATCTTGTATCTTCTGATAGGAAGTAGGATGTAATGCAAGGTGGGTTGTCTTCTTGGTAATCCATGCGAGGCCTTGCTTAGATAGGATTGTTTAGATATAGCTCGGAAGACGAGAGCTATCTAGGAAGTACTGTTAGAATCCCGGAAGACGGAGTAGCTGTCTTCTGGAAGACTAGTTTCGTCTTCTGAGAAGTAGAAGCTAGACTGTGGGCACTCGGGAAGAACTGAGCCTTCAGCTCATAGTAGGTGCTTGTGGTTTAGTGCAACAGATCTTCCAGGTATGTCGATGCATCCGCGAGGCTTGGTGTTACCAGCGGTAGAATTGGCCGAGGCCACTCCTTTTCTCAAGGAGGTGGGTCTCGACTTCTTCCTGTGGGATTGGAACCTCGCAGATCAAGGGCTTCTGGAGGAGGTGTGGGCAGCGTTACCACCACGTAACCGTGTACCTACGAAGGCAGGAGTAGCTCGGGGAAGACCGTCTTCCTGGACTGAAGACTGGTGGCGTAAGGCGTTTCACAGGCCTGAGTCCGAGAACCGAGGATATTGTTACGAGAAGAAGATCTTGCCTAGGATTGTGAGTTCGTGGCATGTGCCTGGGAGTATCACCTGCCTTTTCGTGGAAGATAGGCAGGGGAGGAACGGTTGGAAGATAGAATCTTACCGGGAGCCGATGAAGCGCCTCCTGGCGAAGTTATTTCTGCATCTTTTTCCAAGGAGAAAGCGCAGAAGACGAGGTACTTAGGAGATCAGGACGTGAGGTTCTTGGAATCAGTGTGGGATGACAGAGTGCCAATCTACTGGGGCGCGTACATCCACAACTATGTACAGACGGAGCTAGCATACTTGGGTACCCCGGCGGGAGGACACTTGACGCCCTTCTTCTGCTACTTGTATGTAGCCATGGGGGATCTTAGGGAAGATCAGCTGGCAGTGTATGGGCCAACGGAGCGACAGGAGGTGAAGGAGGAGACCTCGGAAGACGATGACCGAGAGGCAGCAGCAATGCCTCCTCTCACTCTGATGCCACAGTTGAGGCCCGGCTCTCACCAGAAGACGCTTCTGGTGAGGGAAGATGAGTCTAGTGGGTCGGAAGATGCCACGTCACTGAGGAAGATGGGTCCCAGAAGTGTACCGAGGACACCCATCTCCCTCATTCATTCAGGATCGGAATCGGACTCGGAGGTAGAGCTGCTGAGTACCCGATCGGAGCAGAAGACAGCTTCTGTAACACCTGGGAGTCTTCCGAAGACTCCAGAAGACGAAGGATGGATGGGCGCTCCTACTGCGATGCGAGGAAGCGCAAAGAAGAGAGCCGCTCCTGCCATGAGGAGTCTTCCACCCCGGAAGATGAGAAGAGTATCTTCTTCTCGTGCGCAGAAGATGAAGGCCGTAGTGGTGGAAGAGGCTTCCTTGCCTCTGGAAGATGAAGTCGACACCGCAGAGCGTGTGGTGGAGATGAACTTGTCTTCCGCAGGAAGACGACTGGAGGAGTTCAATGCCTACTTCCAGAAGAAGATCCAGCCCGCTATGGAGTTGCTGGAGAGGAGAGCGAGGGCATAAGAGAAGCCCTTACAACCAGGATTCGGCCTGTGCACCTTGCTGCGACAGGAAGACAGCCAGCAGAAGACGGAATCGCTGGAAGCTAGTCTCCGCACCACGGAGAAGCTTGCAGCCAGGTACAAGGCGGAAGCAGCCGCCTCTGCCAAGGAGTCGATGCAACTTCGGAAGAGCAACCAGGAGTTCCAGGCGCGAGTACAGCAGCGCGATCAGGAAGTTCTCCGAGTGCGGGAGAAGATCACTGCTCTCACAGAAGAGCAGACCACTTGGAAGGCGCAGCGAGAAGCCGCAGAAGCGCGAGCTGCAGTGGAGAAGACGCAGAGGGAAGCAGCGGAGGCTCGTGCACAGAAAATGCTAGCTCAGTCGGTAGAAGCGCTTCGGAAGAAGTTCAACTTCATCGCGGGTAAGAAGTTACTTACCTTAGCTAGGGAATGGGACAGCGAGTCCAGAGCGATGTTGGTGGAATGCCGGGAGAGTATGTTCAGGTACTTGGATAGACAGATAGAAGGAGTGAAGACACTTTATGGTCTTCCCTCGCTTCCGACACCTACAACCACATCTTCCCAAGCCCCAGCACCCTCAACAAGTGGAGCACCAAGGACAACCAAAAAACCTCCTAAGACTCCCACGAGGAAAACAGCTGCTCAGCATAAGGATCCACAACCAACACCATATCCACAACCTCTTGATCCTCCATAAAAAGATGTTGGAGAAGATCCAGAAATGGTGGAAATCTGAAAAGATTTTCAACAGGTGCAGGAGGCTGACGAGATAGAGAAAGGACCGGAACACAAGAAAGTAGCGTTTGAAAAAAAGGATGAGATCGTTCTTGATTGACATGCAGTCCGTGAAAAGCAATGAAAAGATATCGGGGCAGCTATAGAAGCGAGACGAAGGAAATAGAGTGCAATATAGCAAGCTAACAAGGCTAATCCTAACTTTATATGGCCGAGGTTGACATGTAGAAAATGAACATTCACATTTGCTACTTACTGGGATGAGAGGTTTATGGAGCCTTATCTGTCTCCTGTGCCTAAATACAGACTTTATAGTCAAGGCTCGGAAAAGATCAGCTAATTAGCCCTGTGAATTCATGTACAATTGATGTAAATAATGAAACTCTGTATATTATTTCACTTCGAACCTTCTCATCAATGTATATTGAATATGCAAGTACTGCAAGTACATCAACGCAATGCGTTGCATACAAAGTCCTCTTCCTGTCATCTGTACTGTATGCTGTACTCTTTCTTCTGACATGAAAATTTTATATGTCGTCTTGATACTCTTTCACTGTAAGTTCAAAGATATATGAGATCTGTTAGCTACAACCGTGAATAATCCCCACGTAGAATACACAAATTTGACCGTGATTGTTATTGATTCGCATTCGGCTTCGTATTCTTTTTTTCTTGTTTTTACGTACTGGGTTTTAATCTAAGTTCGCAAAGACAGTTGGATTTGCTCATCAACGAACTATGTGTATTACCAATTCAAATATTTCAAAAAAAATATCAAATTCTAAAAAATATAATTAAATACTATTTAACATTCAAGTTAAGTTTTCTGTGAATTACAACTTCTACTTCAAATCGTAAGACCCTATTAACTCGATATTAAAATGTCAAACTGCGGCAGCAGGTTTTTTGCAGCAAAAAATACCGTGCATTATACCATGCTTAATACCATGAATAAAATGTGATGGATACTACAGCTTGTAAAATAGCCTGGATCATATGTCAGCGAATTAACTTGCGCTGATGTATATGCTGACATGTTCGCTGTATATGATGGTGTACTTGTCGCTCACCTCAACTTGTGTAATCTCGAATACGTCTTATGGTGATAGGATATACTCTGCAGTACAGTGGTAGGAAATATCAATTCTCCATAAATATCATTAGTCTATTATAAACCACATATACCCAGTTTCAAACGTACTATTATTCCCACGTTACTTGTAGTGGAATCTCACAAAATACAAGGGATTTTAATTAATACCACATAAAACTCTTATGGAATGTGAGTAAACGAGATATGCTGTGATTTACTATATAAAACAAATTCCCTAATGGGGAATACGAATAGTTTCCATACAATCATGTGGGTTTTTGTGCAGATCCTGATGTGCTTTATGAATATAAAAAATGTTATAAAAAACAAACATCACATTTCTCCTAATAAGTTTTATATGTGTTATGTATATTAGAAGGAATAATTTGAATAAACACTCTATGGCACATAACCTGTATTTATTATCATAAACCATATGTGGAAAGTTGTTCAAACATCCAAATGTCATTGTTCATCTAAACATGCTAATATATTATATTATTGATTTCTAACAATTCATTCAAACTAGCAAGTTTAGTCAACACTATTTAGTTTCCCCATGGAGATATTTTCAAGTGATCTTGGATATTTGTCTCCTTTTTCTCCAAAGCGTCCATTCAGGATTGCGGTGTTGACATATAGGTGGTATATGTATATATATATATATCGTCTATATTCCTAAGACCCAAAGAGTCATGCATATGTAACAGTTGTTAAGTATAGCCAACATGATGATCGAATACCAACCATGGTGGGAGAACTTCTGGTACTTAAGGTCGAACAAAAATTCTGAGAAAGATAAATTCACATTTCTTATAAGGATAGTGCTTTTGTTATTGTCATAATTTAATTAGCTGATCCACCAACTACAATGATCAATGCTTCAGATTATGTTACCATTATATATAATCACTGTTAGTCGCATGATTTATTGCAAGTTGCACTTCTGTTAAGTTTTGTATGTAGCGACAACATGATCATCAAAGTATCACATATAAATATATGACTACACACTATTCATCTCTTTGCACTTTCCTCCAAGTAATCGATATTTGTAATCAACTGTAAATGAAGTGAAAATCTAACATGAGCTCGAGATGCACTTCCATCTCATAGAGATTCGATTCGAGTTTTGACACGAGTACTTCTGGTATCCATCGGACTTGAAGGGCGAATCATAATATGTGGAAGTACGTGAACTACTTGAACCAGAAGGGTTTAAGTGTGACAGTTTCCGTCAAAACAACGTTCATCAACCAGTCCCGTGGGTGAAATCCACATAGCTAATGAATATATATATTGTCAATAACTGATTACAAACTTAGAGATATGAAAGAAATATACACTTATGAGAAAATTTAATGTGAATGTAAAAATGAGCTTCAAACTTCAGTGTCTCTTCTTGTTATGGTATAGGGTTCAAATACATATTTGATTTAGAGTATCTAGTATATCGGAGCTACTTAATGTTATAACCAGCTATACCCTAAAATGCTTTGTGTCCTATGGCTGAATTCTAAAATGCTAAAAAAGCTAAAAAAACCAAAGAAATAAAAATAGAATATAAATAAATAATAAATAAATAAATAATAAATCAAGAATAATTTTTTCCAAGACGTAGCTGCCCTATCTTAAGTGCCAAAAACGGCACATTTATAATAAGAAAACTAGACATCTAGAAGCGTCCTCTCAAATATAGGTTCACTTAGGTGACACCTAAATACTCTCTTTCGCAATATATATCCTTGTACCAATTGCTAACGATTTAAAACGTTTGCTCTAGTCGATCCATCTAGCCACAAAGGACCGAGTGGTGTCACAATGGCTACCTCAGCCCGAGCTGCCCCAACTTAGGGCCGGGTGGAGCGACGATCGAAAGTCTGGTTCGTCATTTTCGTCGATAGCACAATTATGGAAATCATTCTTTTCATTCATATTTTAGTTATATATATATTTTACATGTAAATAAGATCAAAAATATATTTCAAAGTTTCGTTAAAATCCATAAATTTTAAATTACTCCGAACCTTGCCAGTTATTCGCCAAAGTACCACTCTTGAAATGTATCCACAAGAGAGTCTGATAATTCCTTCACAAGTCAAGTGCACTGCTTTATTCCGAAAGTTATCGTAGTTCAACTCTTTTTCCTAGTTCTACTTACTGCAAGATCATATTAGTATTATTTTACGTGAACTGTGATTCAAATTCAAAAAGTTTCAGAACAACCCAACTTCTAACAACCAAGTAGGCAGTGCAGAGATGAATATTTTGGTGCAACTTCTGTTGGTTCAGTTGATCATGACCGAAGCTTGGATGGACTGTTACCATACACACCTAGTCTAGCCGGCGAAGTTTACTCCAACTCAAGTATGAAGACGCTATATAAAAGTCTTTAAGTTGTACCTGAGATCACTCGAGGATCAATCATGCTTTGAAATTACCGTAACAGCGTTGCAATTGGCGGTGCAGGTAAAAATATTTGTCTCGATCTGAGGATGACTTGTTGCGCACGCACGCTCATCTAGCATTCGCTGAGTTCATTCACTTTCGCATATACTGGAACGATCAGGTCCTTCCCAAGAAAATGCTTCTTCTGTTCATCGATTACTTTCCCGTTCGTGTTTTTATTTTTGAATTATAGATTCAAAGAGTTAAAGAATGTCAAATGAAGAACAAAAAGAAAAAACTAGAAACGAACATTCAATATATGAGCCACCGGTTATTTTGAGTTAAACCCCGAGTGCTATAAGTGCTCCGGGTAACCCAGAAGACATTATTCTGCGTGTTTGTTTTTTCAGACAACTGAGAAATTTAGCAGTTATGCATAAAATGTATTTTTCGACTACTTCTTTATCTCAACTTAGAATCTATAAAATACAGAATCAAATTAAAGCTATTCATCTGCTTTAGAAGTGATGATTCATCCCAAAATAAACTATTAGATATTAATAGAAAATGCTAAAATTTAGAGGTTCCTTAGAGTACAAGAGAATCTTTTCTTCAGACCGAAATAACTTCGTGAAGAAAAATAAAATATTCTTTTCATACTTTTATGCTCATATTCGGGGTTTAAGACCCCAGTGCGAGTATAAAAGTGATATTCTTTCCTCGCCATAAGACACTATCCTCAGGGCCTGGCTGTTTTGTTTCAAGAAATCACAGATCAGATCTGATCTGATTTAACACAAAATAAACCGTGGAATAAAGATTGAAATGAATTAAAAATCAAAAACTCATAGACGCTTTGAATTAAAATTTATTTAATAATTTCATTTTCGTATGAAAACTTTATCAGCGAAAGCATTTTATGTTTACTAGTAGTTAAATTCTTTTCTTCCTTTTTGGTTTTTTTTCTTGTTGTTACGTAACATATTTCAACGGGAATCAAGAGTTTAATTTGTTTTCTGACAACTTTCTCCCGGGGTTTTCACCGGCGCTGTTGCCCTCTTACAGGCAAAGCCCCACCAGTGTCGGTCGAGGACTCGATCGCACGCCACCCCGGCTACAGCTTGTTGGCGATAATACTGACATCATAATACAATACATAGTAGCATAATGAACAACAAATCAAAGAAAATGGAAAAAGAAAAGAGAAAGAAAAAAACAGTAATTATATAAAAAACCCCAAATACAGTACCTGATGTTCTGAACGGAAACCTGCTGTCTCGAACGGGTTACTGTACATAGTGATTGTTTTCAAACAACAAGTTGTTGAACAAAATAAGTTTGACCTGTTTTGAACGTATCGTTAAAACTGAGAAAAAGAAATTTGGTCCAGTGCTGTACAGACACAAGTTTGACCTTTCCTGGTGTCGGAAAAGTTTTAAACTATTTCATCCATCATAACTCTGCCTGCAAATCTGCCGTAGACGAGACAGAATGTACTAAAGCATCGGACATGCTGATCCCGCAGCCTCTAGCTAGAAAGACGGGATCGATAACGCGAAAAATAAGCGCTGAAATTTCTCACTCGCTACGCCTCGTCGATAAAGTTAAGCAAACTTTGCATGCAAAGCGTTATAGAAGTGAAAGTCGCCGAGTATCCAGCTCGTCTTACGATCAAAGGCGATAGTTCTGATTCACACGTCACCAGTATGAAACGTTAAATAATCAGGCTGAAGTGTACTGACAGAGGCGGCGCGCAAACTATTCTTAGCTCGGTCGGCCTCTGGTGTTGACGAGCGGGATCTTGTCGTTGAGACTCAGAAATTGGTCGAGCTTTATAGTGACACAGGCAGAGGTACGGCGAAGGCTGATCGTCATGTTCCAGTCAGTTTCGATGATGCCAAACGAGAGTGTAGTACAAACAACGTATGGACATGCTCTCCCTGATCACACACAAGAAGCTAGAAGTCAATACCTTCACTCAACCGACAGGAGAACTTTCAGTGATCTGGGCTCTGGACTCTATAGGTACGTACCATGCATGGGTCTCCGGAACTTGTCGGGGAGATTCTGATCAAATTCACAAACTAACGAATACGTGACACAAAGAACAGACATGAATGATGTGATCAGGGTCTGTACGGCAAGTCGAACTAGCTAGCTCAATGGAAGGGTACAAATGTAGCTAGTCGTACTACTTCAGTTGTTGGCAAAACTCACGACGTAAGCATCCATCCCTCGCACAACTGCCAACGTGATTGTGCTGTGTCGATGCTGCTGAAGAACTTGGCCGGAGAAGGGCTAGTCCTGGACGTCCACGCTTTACTGAGATGGTATCGTTTACTCAACGTCATACACGTTTCAACTGGATTACTTTCGCCGCTTATGCCCATACTGAAGTCTTGGTCGTATCCGATTAATTGCTTCATCACTCCAATGCTTGTCGAACTTCCCATCGTGCACTACAAATTTTGCAAGTAAAGTTAACTAATCCAGAAATCAGATCTCTCATGGCTGATAACAATTTCATTCCTCATCATCGTGATCATGATCATGACATGTATCCTTCATCTGGATGCAAGTGGAAGACTGTTGTCAGGACCAGTGCACTGGAATTATTTTGCAGTTGACTGATTTGTTGGGGGATAAGTATAATCTCGTGCTAGTTACGAGTCATGACTCTAAGTTACATACTAGCTACAAAGCATAATGCTTGACTGCGCTCAATGTAAACGAGTCTAGAGTAGACCTTGGCCCAGATGTTGCAGAACTAGTGTAGACCTTTGGCCCAGATGTTGCAGAACTAGTTTACAAAACTGTTTCTAGTGCACGTACAAAAGTATAACTGACCTCATATAGCGGAGAATCTTATAAATATATATGTCACCTCATATAGCGGAGAATCTTATAAATATATATGTCACATCCACACTAATGAATGAAAGTCACAACTAAGTTAAGGGCTTGCAGCAGAAGAGTTCAAAATAGGTGAACCCTCTTGAGTTCTAGAGAAAAAGTACATTCACCGCGGATCATAAATGAACGAATCGATAATGTGGCACGCCACATCTCCATCCATGTCAGTGCAAACAGACCACTGATTCGAGAGAAATTGAACGTGCCGAGTACGATAGGGTGAAATTTGTAAGATGTTCTTTTTGGAAAGTTCATTTGTAAGCTTTGAAGTTATGTTTTCTTGGATTTCTCGGTGATAAGAGGCGAGGACTTTCACGCGCAGCCAAAATCTCCAGAGGATGTGAATGTCTCTAGAGACACCCAGATCTGTATACAGTGATCTCATGGCCCGGCCTTAGAGGAGGAAAGGGAAGACGGCGGTGGATGAGACTTCAACGTTAACTTCTGTAGCCTCTTATCGTCATCTACATCCATTGTAGATCGTGCCATTGTACTTCTGAAGATCTAGAGTGTCAAATTATTCTAAGGTGTATGTAACTAATCAAGCTGTAAATATATATAGCTTGACAGCGACAGCGTTACTTGCTGACATGTACATATATATATAACTAGCTGTTTTGGTTTCAGCTAGCATCAGTTCTCGTGATCAATACTAAAATTACAACATCGATGTAACGTTAACCTAAAATGTTATTCTAAGGGCTCATGATCATCACCTCTCAGATATATATGCGCGTTAACCTTTTGTACATTCTTTATTAACCTTTGTTAAGTTGTGACAACTGATATTGTCTTATAGCTACTCAACTATATTTGTATGAATTCTCTAGTCAGCGGAACATCCATCCCCTCACTTTTACTTCCGAGCTTCATTTTAATCATGGTCCTGACCTCGAGCTCGAGCTGCACCAACGTTTGTCTACGACCACTGATGGATCATAAACATCAGGCAGTGAACAATTGAAGATGAACATCAGATTTAGATAACAGGAGATCAACCTTGCAATTGCCGTCGACCATAGTACAGTTGATTTTCCGGTACCGTATCATGTACTAACTGTTCGAACGTGATTCAGGCTCAGAGCGTCTAAGCAAATCGTACCAACTACTTTGTAAATTCTTCATGATTCAGTTAACGTTCCATTGTTGACTTGTAGCTACCACCGTGTCTCATGATCGTTGCATGAAATGGGACATGTGAATCCTACTGTCAGGTACGCTACTAGCTATAGCGTGTCATGTTCTCACAAGTTACCCATGGAGAAAATGATCATGTAAACCAATGGACTATTGTTTAGACTCCCGCACGTCTCTGGTTTCTGGGATAGTCTGTACAACATAACGAATAAATTGATGCGTGGAGTAATCTGTATGACCTAGATTTTGTCCCGAAGCTTTTCATTTCGGTTGACTGAACCTCTGAATCACGCAACTCGACTGTAACAGTCCACGAAGACAAATCTGTCTTCGTGGACCTTTAAGAAGGTGGGCTCCTTCAAAGTGTTGTCTGACCGATGGTACCTGAACACCCGAACAGAGCAGTTGACCGTCCATTATTTCTTCTCCTTGTCTGTGTATAGTGTACATATTCTCTTGATCCATCGGCCCCGGCTGTCATGTCGCCTCTTTCCTTCTTTATATTTAATCATTCAGCACATGAAGTGAACTGGACATCTCTCGAGTTGGTTCACTTCTTGCAGTCAGCAGTAAAACTACGTACTGCACTTCATATAACTTGGAAGTAGAGAGAGTTGCTGCAGCAGTTGAATGGACCAGACACTGATTCCCTCGAGTACAGTGATGGATATTCGAAACGAACTGGGGCAAATTTATATGATGCGTGAGGTGGCAATTCCAGTATTCATAAGAAGGTAGCCAGCTAGCTAGACGTGTCATCCGGATCCATGGCTGCATAGAACAGATTGAAACTAAAACCCAAGAGTTGAGAAACTGTGAGTGAATTAAAGCAAGTAGGAATTGCAGTAGTAAGCTGCATGCATGTAGTAAGCGGTTCATGTTCGACAATTGCATTTGAAGCTTAAAGGTCCATCACTGACGGAAGTTGAACCTGCATGCTGAATATTGGAGATTATCCTGATCATTTGTCGACCGCCGGTATTATATGGCTACGTACCAAATTAACATAAAACATGTAATATAATATTCAAGCAGTAAAAAACAGTTCACAGATTCTAAAAATTATTAAAATATTCGAGCAGCCATTGAATCAGATCATGAGTAGTAAACAAGGTACTGCAGCCGGAAAAGAATAAAGTTGGCATGTAAGTTATGCCCTGCCTCTCCCAGTGGAAAGACATTAAACGTTAAAACTCTAACTAAAGATATAATAAATATAGTTCCATCCTGAGGGTATTGAGCAAGATAACTGAAGCCAAAAAAGCTACTTACAGCTTGTTGGGCCCCCTCCGCCTGTAACAGGCGCGGTGGGGGGTCGAATCCTCTTGCCGGTAGCTCCCCTCAGTCGACATCTGTGTATGGAAAGCCGGTTTCGTGGGGTGTAATGCCCTGACCGCAGTAAGCCCTTACGAGCGTATTCCCACTCCCCGACGGTACCTAAGCCACTACCCGATCGAGTGCGTGGGTTAGGCCGTCCAGGACATTACACGGCGTGCTTAAAGTTCGTAGCGGAATTCCCAATTGATACAAATTTCGCCAGTGCTTAATTAGGGTTGCAGAATGGCCTACTATAACTAATAAAGCAATATAGCCTAGCTAAAATGATGGGATTGCACTCCCTTCGGGTGGACCTCGTGCCGTAGCTAGACCTTCTAGATCTTCGATGCGACTGTCTACGAATCCGGACCTTCCCGTGTATAACAGAAAAATAAAGTTGTGTCCAAAGCTTCAGAGTCTGGATCTATATATATATATATATATAAACTTAAAAGTTGACTAAGGCAGTGATTATAGATGGTGAAGATGATAGATACACCATCTAGCTCCATCTAGCAACTGTACAACAATTGCATGGTGCTACAACGGTGCATGTTTGAACAGTACAGTAATATAATGAAATTAACCTCGATATGGATCAAGGACACAAACCTCAGGGCGGAAAGTTACCTTGCGGAGCTACTCCACGTACATACAGCATACGATCTAAGTAGCGTCGAAGTATAAAATAAGATGCATAGGCGCGCGCATACAATCTAGTAAACTCACTTTGAAACTCTCTCGAGACGGAGGCTACACAGTGGCAACTAATTACTCTTGAAATTAAGCTTCAAATTCAAATTCTACTGTTTTCTTGTCATCCTTTCAGTTCTCTGTACTTAAGGTTTCGTGACCCACTCAGATTTCCTTCTCAAGTTCGGATCATTCAAATGAGCCAAGTGATTGTTTTTAGAACTGTCGGCCTGCACCTGCTTCATGCTCTTCGAATTCAGGGTCGTGGCTGTTATATTTGGTTCTCGTCTGCTTCTTATACGCCATGTTACTCTAATAAGTCCTAGTACGTGCATGCCTTTTGCAGTTGGTCGCTGGTTTGCGTTGTACGTACCATAATGCAGTTCATTCAACAAAAACTCGAGACTGTAATTATTGTAGTTCTAACTACCTACTAGGTCAGGCTTTCAGTACTGCTTTTGAACTAACTCCTAGTATATATCCATGCACGAGCTCCCGAGTGGAATTGCGTGCTCTCTTGAACAGGAATAAGCATGAGCAGGTGTATCTTGATGCGCTAACTAGCTCCACCTTTTCTTAAGTAGTGACTGTCAGGCCTTTTGCTGTTAATATACGTACCCTTTACTCTTTCCCTCATAATGTACGTCGAAGATTCTCACATGTAAGTTGGAGACTCAGGTTGAGACTGAATTATAATTAAGATGGTGCTTCCGCGTAGGTTTCACCCGAGTCACCATGTCCGTTTGAACCACCGAAGTTGCAAGTTCTGCACTTCGGTGATCATACTTGTACATATGCATAGCTTTCCATGAGATCATGCATTGAACTGTTTGACTGTTAATTTTCACGGCCGACACGTACCCAGGCACCTACTCTGATCTTGCAGAGCCTTTATTCTGATTTAGAGACCGTGATGTCAATTCGGAGCTGTAGAATTTTAGCTTGCACAGGCGATCTTCATAAGTTTTATATTAATCATTGACAAGCTAAGCATTGTGTTCAAAAGTTGTTGTCAGAAGCATGTGGGTTGTCGATTCTGTAAAAGTTCAGTACTATTGGGAGAGAACAAGCATGACAGATAGATTAGTTTATCCAAGTTTCATGTACAGGGTACTTGAAATGTCGATCGTGCATCTGGCCATGGTCGACGTACATGCTTATCATGGCACTGATGTTGTAACTGCAAGAGCCTATATATTTTGTTACCAAGTGGAAACTCGTCACGCAGCTGTGTATGTAATTAAACTATACCTGGCCGATTGCAACCTATATGAGTACTTTCAGACTTTTCAACAGAAACTATATCAGTTACACAGATTGGAAAGCAGATGTAAGAAGCTAGAAACCCCACCGCCCATATGCATATTATTCACCTCAAATTAAATTACTGACTCTTACAGTTAAGGTTACTGAGACAGCGCTAGTTTGATTACGGTAGCTGCATGCAACTGCAGCTCTCTTGTTCTAATTAGCTTTAGAAATCCGCACTTGCACATGTTCTCTCGGTCAAAACCACCAACTAGACTAGGCAAGTACTGATGTCAAATGGAATAGGACTTGATCATGATCTTGTAGCTTCAGTTCATAAACAGATGATCATGACTGATCGGTATTTGAACTCTTTGCCAGTTACAATATATACCTGTAGACTACTCGTTGCCGTCATATTTAGTGTTCCGGTAATAATTACTTGGAGTACCAGGCTATAAAAGCTCAATGGAAGATGGTGCCTACAGGCAGGTGCTTTTTTACCACCGAGTGGTTGAGTGTTAGACTTTTGCTCTACATGTTAAGTCTAATTCTCTGGCGGATGAAACTTCGTGTAGTAGTGGAACTTCCTACAGGAGGCCACTCGAAGCAGGTGAATCAATGGACAACCGGCGTGGACTGCGTGGAGTGCTAGTCTAGTAAGAAGGGGAACTAGGCATTCAACGGTTTCCGACCTTGTATTGGGTACAGAAGAATTTTACGCATAGTGTTTGATCCGGTTTCTAATCTGAAATTATTATCCAGCTTGAAATGAAACTCAATGAAATTCTAAAATGCAAGTGTCGTGTATTCATAACTATTGCAGGCTTTTTTGCCGGACATTTTCACGGAATGCCAGCCGATGGCATGGATTCAGATGGAAAGGATCGCCAAAATTAATGATCGTATCGGCAATGCAGGGATCCATCCAACGTGCTAACCAAGTATTTACAGGGGAATAATGACGACAACAAAGTCTTAAATGTTGCGGTCTTTCTGTATCTCTGAGCAAGATCAACTTCCTTAATTATCTCACCTCAGAAAGTTGATGGTCGGGTCTGCTGGTCCTGCGCATGCCCTCGCTGCCTTGTGTGGACTCTTTTCGGAGCCCACGGGATCCACCCCATCGATCGCTCTCCGCTGATATAAATGGAGGTTCCTCTGCGCTCTTCTCCTCGCTCAATCTGCTACGAAGTTCAGTTGTCTGCAATCAATCTCCTCCTGCCTCGGAATTTCTTACACTGAAGCTCCCAAAGCTTGAATTCCAAGTCCTCGTTCTGATTCTGATCTGACCAGCAGTCATTGAACTTTAATTTCGGTCGTTGCGCGTTTTGGAGACCAGTATCTGCTGCACTTTTAAGTTAGCAACTTGCAGTTGAGCTGTGTCTGCAGCACTACGTGCTCCTAGAACCATGCTTGAGCGAGATCCCATGGCCAGTTCTGCGGGTCGAGTTGAGCTCGATAGCGAGATGACTCATGCTCCGATGTCACGATCAGGCCTGGAAACGACTTGTTCCCGAATGCAGGAGGAGCTGATGGCGTCGCTTGCAGATGTGAAACAACGTACAGACTCCACACTGACGAATGCAGGGGTGCTATCTGTCCTCCTTCAAGGCTCTCGTAAACTACCAGAAGTCTATGTGCAGCCGGAGGAGGACAGAGCCGCCAATCGCAAAGTCCTTGCTAGCTATAGCGCTGCTGTGGACTCAGACCAGAAAACTGAACTCCCTTTGGTAGATATGTCCATATTCAGTAGGCCAGCGAGCGCTGCAGATCCATGCAGAGCCGAGGCTCTGGCCAAGATAGTGAATTCCTGTCAGACCTGGGGATTCGTCCAAGTCTTTGGACATGGTGTGGACCTGGACCTCATCAAAACATGTGAGTCAGAAGCACGTCGTCTGTTTCAGCTCCCGGTGTCAGTGAAGGAAAAGGCGCTGCGTGTACCGGGCGCACTCTACGGCTATGGAGCCAACTTCTTCCTCAATCTAGCTGCCCTCAATTGGGCAGAAAGTTTCCACCTCAACGGACTCAACGTGAAAGAGTATGCAGCTAAGCTCTGGCCTAATGACTATGAGCGGTTCAGGTGCGTACGTAAGCTTGAATTTCGATTTTTAACTGCATGCATGCACGTAAAGTGTGGTATAGAGAAGTTAAATTCAACTTCAAGTGCTGTCACGAGGATTGGTAACATTTTTCTACGTGAACTTCGAATTCATGTCTGATTTAGCCGATCTGTCTGACATTCTCTCAGCACGGCTATCGAGAAGTATATCAGTCAGGTGGAGGACTTGGGGCATAGATTTCGGCACATTCTAACTGAAGGCCTGGGTGTACCTTCTCGTCACTTCGACCAATATTTTGCACCAGAAGATGCGCTTGTAAGTTTGAGAATCAACTTCTATCCTCCGTGCCCAGAGCCTTCGAAGGCGCTGGGCTTGAAAGCACACCGGGACCCCCACTTCCTCACTTTGCTGCACCAAGATGGTACGGGTGGGCTGCAAATTTGGAACGAAAGCAGAGACGAGTGGTTCGATGTTAAACCCATTCCCAACTCCTTCGTCATCAATGTGGGTGACATGCTTCAGGTACACACCGTCTGGTTGGCAATATCGACTCTTAAGTCTTATGTAACAGTTTTTTACCAACTGACATGATCAGTTCACCGTAAAATCGACTGTAATTAAGGTAGGAATTAATTCTTACGCCATGACTACCGACGAACTCAGAAGTTTCTACTCTAAGGTTCTTATATTAATTTCCGCGTATTGTATTATGTATGCTCATTGCAGGCTGCCAGCAATGGAATATACAGAAGTGTCTTGCACCGAGCGGTGGTGAACGAGACGGAAACTCGACTGTCTCTGGCCTGTTTCTACAACACAGCAGCTACTCTTGTTGCTCCTTCTCAACTCATTACTGCTGAACGACCTCAAAAGTACAGGCCTTTTGCATGGGAAGAGTATATCAAGGCGGCGTATACATATACCACAGGCGCAGTCTCTCAGGTGGACGAGTTATATGGTATGTAGTAGGTGGGTAAAGAAAAAGCACCTGCCACAGGGGGTTTTTTGCCTTACCCGATAGAACTTATCCCTATCATGGTAGAATTCATGGTCCAGTAATTCTTAGGGCCCCCTCGAAAAATACTTTTCCGATCCACATCTATTCGACATATATATGGTTCAATAGAGACATGACTGTCACAGTAAATAGTGTCCATAGCTTTTAGTCTGTTAGGCGGAGAATCACTGAAAGTACAAGTATAAGTATAGAATGTCATATAAACTCGAGCTATAAATTTTTCGTCCATTGAGATTCTAGTATTTCCAATAATAGGCAACTGGGGAATTCGAAGAAAACTTTCATACTACAGAAATTATGTTATAGTAGTTTATCCTTTACGACCATCAAGGAAGCGACCTCCTTTGTGCATGGTTAAGTTCCACCTTCAGCTCTATGAGACAGCAGTAATCTTCGTATGACAGACGCTTGAACTCCAACTTGTAAACATGAGATTACATATATATATATATAGGATATATATAAAGCATGAGAAGATGGATAGCTTGCAGAAACTCCAGGGCAAAGATACTCAATTGTGTTCTACCTTTCACAATGGTGAATATGAGGAGTTATAGTTCATCGAATATTCCGATGATCCCTCTATGTAACGTTTGGGATTTGAGAAACACAAAAGAGGTCTAGCGGATTCCACCCATGTACATTAATATTTTCAATCACGATCAGACTCATACTAGTCTTGCATGCGTACATAAATGACAATATGTATTAATTATGTACATACTATAGAAAGATCTATATTTCTAGGAAGACACTCCAAGAAGAAAGAACGAATAGACAAGGAAGTAAAAAGGAATGAGATAAGAAATGCTTCGCCTCTCCATGTATATATAGTGGGGTGAGTACAAGAGAAACCCTAATGATGGATTAGCCTTAACTAACTATACGTAACAGCTCTAACTACTCTGGTTGGTATTAGTCGTCAATCTACTAGAGCTTAAGACTTATCAACACCCCCTTTCAAGCTCCACTCTACATCTTGTACTCCTAGATAATGTTTGAAAGCATCAAACTTATCTTTAAGCAATGCCTTAGTAAAAATATTGACAACATGATCTCCTGTGCTCACATAATTGAGCTCAATCTCTCTTGCAAGGACCTTCTCTCTACTGAAATGACAGTGCACCTAAATGTACTTCGTCCTAGCATGGAAAATATGATTACTAGCTAACTTCATGCTGCTAATGTTGTTAGTATATACAATAAGGATCTGTATACTCCACACCAATATCAGCAGGCTTGATGATCTCAATACACCAAATTGATTCACATGTTGCGTTGGTTGCTCCTCAATACTCTACTTCTGTGGATGACAAAGCAATTGTATGTTGCTTCTTAGAAGCACATCTTATCGTAGCGCTGCCAAGTCCAAAAGTGTAATATGACGTGGATCTTTTGTCGACACTCCCTGCCCAATTAGCATGAGTGTAGTCACTTAATAACAATGGTCCATCGTATAGATAGTGAAGTTCATATTGCATCGAGAACTTCACGTAGCGGAGGATCCGCTTGACAGTCTCTAAATGTGATCTCTGTAATGATTGTATAAACTGAATGATCAGATCGATGACATAGCTCAAGTCTGATATGGTGATAGTCAGGTAGATAAGACTCCCAACCATCTGTCTATATATGCGAGGATCATCAAGTAACTCATCATCTTTTGCTCCTAGCTTTATCCTTGCTCTAATGACGTAGCAATACATTTGTAATCAAGCATACTAAATCTCTGAAGCATATTGAGAGCATATGATCGTTGTACAAGCTAAACATCCTTATCTCTAATGAACTCCACAACAAGGAAGTACTAGAGCTCTCATAAGTCTTGAACTCGATTTCAAGTGATCTTTTCCCTCATAGTTGCCGGTAATGATCAAATCATCAACATAGATGATGATCATCGCTGTTCAGTCTCGTAGTCTCAATGAATACAAGATAGAGTTTGAACTCCAGAGATGAAAACCAAGGAACTGCAAGTAAGAATTGATCGTTGCATACCATGCTCTTGGTGTTTGTTTCATACCATAGAGGGTCTTTCGTAACTTAATAAACACGAGAAGGAAACTTAGGATCCTCATAACCTGGAGGTTGCTGCATGTAGACGTCCTCCTCAAGATCGTCACTGAGAAGGTGTTCTTGAAGTCCATCAGGTGCATCTTCTTACTTTTCTGAGTCGTAACTACTACTACTATTCGAATAGTCACCATCTTCTCAATTGGAGCAAAAGTCTCCTCAAAATCCACTCCATGTTGTTGTGCGTAGCCCTTGGCTACCAATCTGACCTTGTACTAACACATGATATCATCTGAGTTGTGCTTGACCTTGAAGATCCACCTGCAACCAGTTGCCTTCTTACCCTCAAGTAAGTCCACAAACTCCCAAGTCTGTTGGTGATGAAGCGTAGCAAGCTCAACTTCCATAGCACTCACCCATTAGACTTTATGCATCGCCTCCTCAAGGAAACTCGGTTCTTGTTCTTGAAGAATATTGACCATATATGCATGGTGTGTAGCAAGAAAACCTTCATGCGTATACCTATTCACTGGATGGTCATTCAGATCTGCGAGATGTAATCAGTGCACTAGTTGTCTCTTCTTGCAACTGATCTGACGTAAACGCTAAGGTCTGAGACAAAATATCCAAGAGATGTAGAAGATTCACATATCTGAACAAGTCAAACATATGTTGTAATAACACTCTCGTCTTGTGTAGAAACTACACTAGTCTCACTAGGTTGTGCTACGTGGACTCCGCCGTTAACAACAACTCTATGTGAAACTGGTTCTGATTTGGAATCAATGATTTCTCCAGATCTTCCACTCAACGTACTACTCTGAAGTACTATAGTTACTTGACTCTTGTGCTTTTGGATGTAGTTTCTTATGTTTCTCATCAGGTATGTGCACATAATAGATACAACCAAAAACTTTAAGAAAAGAGTAATCAAGCTTACTGCTTGTGAAGACCTCCTTTGGTGTCTGACTATGGACTATCGCTATAAGTGTCTGATTCATGAGATTCACCGTACGTGAAATAGCTTCTGCCTCGTAAGGTCTAGGCATTGTCTTCTCTTTCACATAACACGCGTAGCTTCTGCTACGTGTCGGTTCTTATGCTCTGCAACCCTGTTCTGCTATGGACTGCAGGTTTATGACATTGGACACCATGCTCACGCTGATATATATTGAACTCTCCAGAAAGAAACTAGTCTCCTCCATCAGATCTTAGACGAATGATAGATTTTCCAGACTATTTCTCCATCAACTTGTGAAAAGTCTAAAATACTAACAAGACTTCCGCAGAGTACTTCTTTCTCAACAAGTAGATATATATATATATATATATATATATATATATCTACGTTATCATCCAAGTATAACGCGATAATGATCATCAATGAAGGACACGAAGTATTGAAAACCGGTGATACTTGGCTGAGAAGCAATCCGTACATTAGTGTGAATAAGCTCCAAGAGCTTGTTCACTCTGCTACTTGATCCCTTAAAGGGCTATCTAGCTTGCTTGCCGAACTAACATGCTGCACAGACTCCAATGAACTCACTGGATTTGAATTTGGGTAGACTTATGACCTGGTCAAAACTTGGATGACTTTTCAGTCTCTAGAAGTTCATGTGTCCAATTTGCTTGTGCTAGATATCAATATCAAACACTATTGGACCACTTTGTCCATACATGGCAACATGTAACTCAAGCGTAGAGGCATCTAATTTGAACAGTCTATCACTCTTGGTACCTCAAGCTATGACAATGATATTAGAATCTTCAATAAGTCATCCATCTTTACCAAAGCGCACTTGCAGACCATGCTCTATCAACTATCCTACATATAGCATGTTTCTAGTCAATGTGAGTACATGCAAGTCATTCTCTATATCAGTAAACGTGAATGAAGCATGAATGCCTAACGGAATGTTATCCTTGTGTTGGATCTAGTGCTTGGTGTCGTCCCTTGTCATCATAAATTGAAGAGTCTCCACAAGCTCAAGTGAACTGAACCACTCCCGAGGGGATGTCATGTGATTGGTGATGTCAGAGTCGATCACCTAGTCAATCTATGGCTCGAAAGTCACATAACTCTGATGTGTTGTAATCACTAACTGTTATGAATAGAATTGTTCAGTTGCTGCATAGCCTTGCTAGTTATAGCCTTGTTGTCGTACTACTTTTGGTTGTTTTATCACTTGTAGCATTGATTGGCATTGTGGCCTTGCTTATTGCAATAGTTGCAGGAACGAAGCGCACGTCTCTTGTTGGAAGAACTAGCCTGTTGCTGGTTTTGTTGATTTTGTTGCGACTGTTGTTGCTATTGCTATTGCTGTCCGTGATCCCGTCCACGTCTAGTACACTTTCTACGACTCTTATCTCGAGATCCTCCAAAATCTGCAAAATAGACAGATTTTTGCTGACTCGTCGAAGTAAACTCTCCAGTATGCGCACCTCCTCTCTTAACATCATAGGAACTAGTTCATCAAACCATGAAAGTGGTTCTCTGGTCAAAATTGAAGTGATGAACTGCTTGTACTCAATAGATAATCATCGCAATGTGATCTCGATCAAGACAATGAGAATCAATCTCGACTTTGATAGAAGACAATTGATCTACGAGTTGTTTGATATGGTTCACATAGTCGTTTATGCACATCGAGCCCTTCTTCACAATGTTGAACTGCTGCAACAATTGCAGCTTCTGCACCTTTGTTCCTTGAAATAGACATGCGAATGCATCTCAAGCTTTCTTAAACGTATATTAACTAATATATGTTTAAAAAGTGTTTTGGATGTGAATGATTATCGATGCTGAAACTGTCAGTGCAATGTAAGGAATTGTTTGATACGATCGCTTCTTCCACTCTTTGAATTTCGTGTTAAAAATAGATACATCAGACGCTTTCTCTTCCTTACTGATAAGATCTCACAGATCTCTACAGGAAAGTCATCATCCAAAACTTCCACACTGATTGTTGTTCTTGTCGAGCTTCTCTCCAATGATCAAAGACACGGACTCTTCCATAGTTGCAATTGAGAAATTACACTATTTTATCGGAAAAAAACCTCATAGAACCTCCACGAAACTCGTCCGCCCACATCTCAAAATCAAGAGTTGGTCACAAGTCACAACAAGAGCAACTCAGTGCACTCTTCTTGCAACGAGAATGGAGAAAGAACCTATCTGTGAATTCTAGATGTATAAAATAAGACGAAAATGTCAAAAAACAAACAAACAAAGGTCAAAATTGGACCAAATGAGATCAGAAATAGACTCGCAATGCTTTGAAATTTCACAAATTTATCAAAGTGTCAGGGACGGGCCTAATCGGACCAATATTTGTTTTGGACTCAAGTCCTAAAACTTTAGTTTTAGATTGAAAAAGATCCATTTGAAAATCTATCGCTGGAAAATTCCAAACTGGTTGAAACTTGACCGAGTACACAATTTACACCTTGAACAAGACAGTCCTTATAGGGCTAGTCGATAGATTCAGCGAGTAAAAATCATCTAGGTCTCTGAAATTGCCTTCAATGTTTCTTGTGGCGCAAGAAATGATTTCTCCTCATCCAAACGCATCAGTAGGATCAGACACAACTCCAACTGCTCTCTCATGTACATCTTCATGTACAAACTCCATCTTGCTCATCAGCAACAGACACGCTCTCTATTGCTCTGATATCATGTAGAAAGATTTATACTTCTAAGAAGACATTCCAAGAAGAGAGAGCAAGTAGACAAGAAATAAAAGGAATGAGATAGGAGAGGCTTAGTCTCTCTATGTATATAAAGTGGGGGTGAGTACAAGAAACTCTAATGGTGGGTTAGCCCTCTAACTAACAAGTACATAACAACCCTAACTACTCGATCTACTAGAGCTTAGGACTATATCAGCACATACCACTTAAGTTATCCTAGTAAATTTCAATGTTTAAATGACGTAAATAAATGATATCATGTATCATTTAAATTTTGAGGTTTCATTGACATAGTCATAAAATCATCTGAGTCATTTGTTTTCTTGTCAGAAGTGGTAAGAAACACAAAAGTTTTAACGTTAATCTTTATAAAATTATTATTATTTTAAAATATATTTGTATCATTGAAACTTACAGTATTCTAAATACTCATGTGTTAATTCATATCTAAGAGTTCCATATGTCATTTAAAAATATATCATTATACTTTTCAGTCCTTTAACTAAACATGGTTATTTTTATTATTTAAATACATAATATAATAATTTTTAAATTTGATATCTCTTTATTTCTTGAGTTTAAGAGTTACCATATCAATTAAAGTTCAAATCACACTGTGAAATAAATATCCAAATTTATGTTTATTAAACAAGAAAAAAGAGTGTATATATACATCATGTGGTTGCACCTTGGTGATCATAATAGCAACTATAGGACCCATGAGTGAGAAAGGGCTAAGTTCAATCTCATAACTCCATAGTGAAGCCATATCTACACGTGGTGGTAGAGGTGATATGACAAAAGAGAGATATGTCATGATGGGGTGTTAAGGTGACATGACGCGAGATATGTTGTGACAACATATTCACATGTGTGACATTATAACACTAGATGACAAAATAATGATGATATGACAAGGTGATAAGGTATCGGGTATTTTATATAATTTATTTAATAATATAATTTATTTTATATAATCATTTATAATAACCTCATAAATAACAATACTATTCTTAACACAAAACATAGTTTGATTGGTCACTAAAATGTTTCATCACAATCATCAATTAAACTCAGATCATAAAATAGTTATGATATAAACATATAATATTTATACATAAATTCGAAAAAAACACTCTCTTTCATAGAACACCTTTTATGATATAGTCATACCAAAAGAGTTGGTTTAAACAATACAATACACATCATTTAAACATACCACTCATTTTTACTAGTGTTACACCTTACAAAATTCTGCACACCGTGGAGCTTATGAAACCTCTACTTCCTCAAAGACAAAACCTTGCTTGAAACCTAGACATTTCCTAAGGAATACCAATTAAGTGTCCAGATCTAGAGTCGAGATATCTTTTGCACCCACTAGTAAAAATGAGTGGTTTAAATGACTACTCAAATGATATATATTGTACTGTCTAAACCAACTCTTTTGGTATGAAAATATCATAAAAGGTTTCTTTGTTCCCAGGTCTATAAAGCAGAGTGTTTATTTCTTATTTATGTATAAATATTATATGTTTAAATCATAACTATTTTATGATCTGAGTTTAAATGATGGAAAGAATTGTGATGATAAGTATTTTATGATCTGATAAACTATGCTTTGTGTTCAAAATAATATTATTGTTTATGATGTTATTATAATTGACTATGTAAAATATATGATATTATTAAAATAATTATATAAAGTACCTCCAGAGTATATACACTCCTGGTGAAATCAGGATATAATTGTATATATACACTCCTTTGTTGTTTAATAGTATAAATTTGGACATTTATTTATTTCATAGTGAGATTTTGAACTTTAATTGACATCATAACTCTTAGGCTCAAGAAACAAAGTGATATAAAATTTAAATCATTAAATTTTATTATATTATATATTTAAATGATAAAAATATTTAGTGATGTCTAGTTAAAGGACTGAAAAGTATAACGCTATGTATTTAAATGACACATGGAACTCTTATGAATTAAGAATGAGTTAATAGATGAATATTTAGTAGAGAGTTTATAGAGTTAATATGAATTAACAGATGAGTATTTAGAATGCTGTAAGTTTCACTGATATAAATATATTTAAAAATAATAATAATTTTATAGAGATTATTGTTAGAAACTTTTGTGATTCTTACCACTTTTGAAAAGAAAATAAATGACTCAAAATTTTAATGATACGTGAAGTAATTTGTTTACGTAATTTAAACATTGAATTTTACTAGTGACCCTCAAAGCATCCGAAGTTTTAAATTAATCCTTTGGATTGAGGTTCAAAGTTTGAACAAGTTTTGAGGGTATTTAAGATGTAATGCAGCAAGAACCAAGGAGTCCAATTGCAACTCCCTCACGCACCACTCCAACAAACCTTAGGGAGCTCGAGGATAATCCAACAAAAGAGGAAATTCAAACTGTCCCAAGAGGGAAGGGGGAACACCACCACACAAGAGCTTGAGGAACCAAAGAAGGGAGGGAACAAATATCACCACAGGTCCAACTAACGACTTGGAGCATACATAGGATTCCGAAGCGAAAACACATTTAGTTTGGGGGTTGGATCCTGTGCACTAGGCAAGTGGTTGTGAACGTATAATATAGGCGGAACAATGTCGCATCACTAGGAGGCACAGAATCGTTTATATCAACACTCCCCTTTATCAAATATATTACATCTAGTATGTTAATATCAAACTTGTCTCTATTGCTAAGTAAGGGTTGACGAATACATCTGATTCAACAACTTGACAGTGTTCATGATCACTTGCAGGCACATATCTCAGCATCTGATCTACTTCTCCTCCCAGTGGAAGCACTTTTTCTCTAATATTGATTCAGATGTGATAATGAGTCTCTTGATTTTGGCATGAAAGATGGGATTTGAAGCTTGCATTGCCAAGCTTAATTATACTTTGAATTAATACTTCTGATATTTCATGACTGTGTATAACATTTGAACTGAACAAAAACTCTTTCTTTCATATCGCAAGGTTTGAAGCCAAACAGATTCGCAAGCCTAGTAAGTTAAGTGACATTGGTGGCTTTACCTCTGTAGATGACAAAACAGCTGTTACAGTAGGTTACTTTTCCTACGTACTAGTAGATTATCATGATCAGCTAACCGCAGACCCTCCAGAACTGAAAACGAATCCTCACATAGATCTTCGAACTGAGCAGTACTTCTTGCCCAATCTGCATCTGATTCAAGAAAAAGAAAAAATGATCCTGGACCACCAGCTTCATAGTGAAATCTATGATACTGGAACATTCATGAAGTTAGTATCCGTCAATTGTATTGACTACTAAATGCAACTGGTTAGCTATATAAATGACTAGTACTAATTATGTTGATTCCCTTTCAAAGTTCCAAAACTTGTCAGTTCACTGTCTTGAAATGACCCTTTCCTAGTACTTGACAGTTTCTTCACATTCAGCCCGAGTTGACGACGGTTCTCCGACGTACGTCTCAAGTATCCTGTAGGGAAAGGTGCAAACGCAACCTCAATTCAACGATCCTCCGACATGATCTTTTAACTTTACTGCTCTGCATATCTTCCATCTCTACTGTGGCATGGGAACCAATCGGGAATGGAAGAGAAGTCCTTACTTTATCCGACAAAGGAGCTTCCTGGAAGCTACAGCTAGCCTACAAGCTTAAGGCATCCTCACGGCCCCCTGAATAACTGGGTACCGGTACGTACGGGAATTCTTCACTCTATACAGGAATTAGGGGCCATAAGCACCTGTACACCATTTTTCGACCTCACGAGCTCGGTAATCAGTCAAATAAGGGTTATCTTGGGACTAATTATAGGGTCCTTTCCTACTTAAACCCCGAGTATGAGTATAAAACCTTGCAAGAGAATATTCTTTTTTTCCTCGTAGTATTTTTTTCCCTTTTTCCTCTTAGTGTTCTTTGAGTTTGAAAAAGAAATTCCCTTTTGCTATAGGAAATCTTCAAATCTTCACTTTAACATTTCTGTCAAAACTAATTAGTTTGTTTGGATATCATGAATCATAACTTGTAAAGTTGGTTAACAGATTTAAGTTGATTCTTTATTTCATAAATTCCAAGTTGGAATGAAGACGCAGTTATCAGAAATATTTTCTGCATAACGGTTAAATTTCTCGCAAGATAAGAGCACTTGGAGTCATACTCGGGTTCTAACAATCAACCTTCAAAGCATTTCTTCCAAATACTGACCATAAACCACATCTGCGTAGTACATCTCTTTGAAGTTCTTTTCAAGTTCCCATGAATTTTGGAGTCTCGATTAACTCTCCGCATGTAAAATTTCAAAAGTGTGACTCAGAGTTCAAACTATACTTTACAAGCAAAACTTTGTCTGATCGCTCTCCGTCTTTTTAGGCAAAAGATTTTGTTCTTAGTGCCTAGTAGGCCTACGCGGACTCGCTAGTGACTAGTTTTGCATTTCTTGTCAGTCGAGCCTGACAGGGCCTACCATGAGAAATTGTCGATTTTTTCCCAAAAGATTTGGAGTTGAAAATCGTCTTCGTACTAAGCTTGTGAAACAATCCTCTTTTGGAGTTTCATTGTGTTACTTTACAAATGGTCCAAAACAATCCCGTTTGATGCGGTATATCTTTTGATATGCATATATGTGCAAACTACTGAAGTACCTCGAACTAGTATGGAATATGTTAGTTCACGTGTCATTTGTATGTTGATATAAGCGGAAAACTCACGAAAGTGCTTAAGAAGTTCAGAAGTACTTCCCAGACTCGGAGGTGTTGTGTAGAAAATGCTAAAATCTTTAGATGCGCAATAGAAGGTTATTACCGAACCTCCACCTCTCGAAAAACTTACTAGCCACGTAGCCACTAGGCCGCATAGTCCCTTATACATGTAGTCGGTTCGATTTGCCATACATATACATGCACTATAATCAAATATAATATAATGCATGGAAAGAAAAATCGGTCTGTCTGAAGCATAAAGCCGGACGAATTCGAAGTGACTAATTCAAACTCAGTTTTAGCTATGCGTTAGCCTAGTTGTACGTACGTATACATACGATGGTGAAAACTGGAAAGGAAGGGGGGATTTTTTTGTGGTCTAGTGTATTTTGTCGTATTGTTAGAAAGTTAAGAAGAGGGAAGGACGGATGGAGTCGTTGTGAAATCGGGAAAGAAAGAAAAAAGTTCATATCCGGATATATCGCTAACGCATATTAGCCTCCCAATTCCATTGGAAATCTAAATTCTTGTTATTTTTCACTGTACTATTAATCTCTGTTCCGCACGAGGTTTAGTACTCTAAATCATTTGGAATGTAATGAAATTTCCCATGTCACTGAAGAGAACTGATCATGAATTAACTCCGCTGAGAAGTACTTACTTCAAAAAACTTGTCTTATTCTTTTCCAACACTGTTGGGGTCCATGATATCTAGAGTTGTCACTAAATTTACATAACTAAGGAGATGCGCATGCATCCACTTATTCTGTCCAGACTACATTTTGAAGACTTTATAGTGAATATTTAACTACGTTTTTCTGTTTTCAATATAAGAAAAGGATTCTAGTATCACGCTTTTTAAACATCTTACTTTATATGTAAAAAGTATATATATAAGTATAGGTTGATATACATATAACTTTAGGTTGACAATGTGCTCTAGACTTATAAGTTTGTTTCGAAGCTTTCAAAGCTTTTCTAAGTTTCTTCTAAGCTTGGGTATAGCTTGATTCATGCTTGTAATGTTTATATCTATATGTAGCTCTTGGTATGTACAGAGTTCTCTTCAACTATTTTCAACCAGAATTTATCCGGTACTCTTGAAAGAATTCTCTGATGGAACTGTCCTGTAATTATGTTTTATCCTACGTCTAGATCTAGATCGTTATATATGTAAATCTGAGTAAGTTGGACTTTCTTACCTCATCTGAAAAAGATAACAATGGTCTGTCCGTCGTGTCTTCATAAGCTGCCGTCCTTTTGTGGACTTCTTTCTTCGGGACACTCTCCGCCTCCCTAGGCCTGCTGCTACAAATGCTCCTCACTCTACCTCTCTTCTTCGCTGAATCCGGTGCCAAGTCTCCAGTTGCAAACTGCTGCTTCTTGCAATTGCAATCAGCTTCCCCCTTTCCTGGGATCTAGGTGCAATCGCGATCGGAAGTCCCATTTTCTGCTTGGATTGATATCGCTGTTCGCTTTTCTTTGTTTATGAAACAGCAGCTGATCAGCAATTGCAACTTGGAGTTTGTTTTTCCGACATTTCGAACCTCGATAAGCCATAATAATGCTCCAGCAAATGCAAGCTCCTATTACTTTTGTGGGTGAAGTAGATCTTAAGATGACTCGCCCTGGAGCTCATGCTGAGATGTCACGGTCGACGGAACTAGAAACAACATGCTCTCGGTTTCAAGAAGACTTGTTGCAGTCGCTTGCAGATGTGAAGCAACTTACGGACTGCGCACAGACGAATGCAGGGGTGCTATCCGTCCTCCTTCAAGGCTCGCGAAGGTTACCGGATGTGTATATGCAGCCAGCAAGCGAGCTAAGCACCAAAGTGTGCGACCACGAGGAGAATATTGAGCTCCCTTTGGTTGATGTCTCCGTATTCCGCAAGGCAGCTATCGCTTCAGATCCATGCAGAGCTGATGCTTTGGCCAAGATTGTGAATTCCTGTCAGACCTGGGGATTCATCCAAATAGTTGGCCATGGTG
Organism: Asterella californica; assembly: GCA_036924285.1. Classification (NCBI taxonomy): domain Eukaryota; kingdom Viridiplantae; phylum Streptophyta; class Marchantiopsida; order Marchantiales; family Aytoniaceae; genus Asterella; species Asterella californica. Next base: position 18,423,394 of record JAYKYS010000006.1, on the reverse strand, counting down.
TGGACCCGGAACTAATCAAAACGTGTGAAGAAGAGGCACATCGTCTGTTCCAGCTTTCGGTCTCAGTGAAGGAAAACGCGCTGCGAGTACCGGGTGCACTCTACGGCTATGGAGCCAACTTCTTCCTCAATCTAGCTGCCCTGCATTGGGCTGAAAGCTTTCATGTCAACAGACTGAACGTCAAGGAGTATGCAGCTAAGCTCTGGCCCACTGAGTATGAGCGGTTCAGGTGCGTACATATATAATTATGAGCTCGATTCTCAAATTCATGACCTTATCATTTGGTCATCGACCTGTGCATGCACGTACATGGATATATCTTAGGAGTTGATTAATTCATATACTCCTGTTTCACCGTTTTCTGTCTGAAATTAGTATCTGATTCAGCCTGTCTGCCTGACATTCTCTCAGCACGGCGATCGAGGAGTATATCAGTCAGGTGGAGGACTTGGGGCACAGATTTCGGCGTATTCTGACTGAAGGCCTGGGTGTATCTCCCCGTCACTTCGACCAATATTTTTCTCCAGATGATGCGCTGGTAAGTTTGAGAATGAACTTCTATCCGCCCTGCCCAGAGCCTTCGAAGGCGCTGGGCTTGAAATCACACCGAGACCCCCACTTCCTCACCTTGCTGCACCAAGATGGGACGGGTGGACTGCAGATTTGGAACGAAAGGAGAGCTGAGTGGTTCAATGTTAAACCCATTCCCAACTCATTCATCATCAACGTGGGTGATATGCTACAGGTATATGTCGTATGACTATCGACTATTTATATCGTGTAATATAACAGCTAGATCTTTACCGACTGTCAGTCCATTTGTAGTTGACCGTAAGCTATTGACTCTTAGGCCATGAGATCGCGATCGACTACCGATCGAGTGACGAAGTTTTGTTCTTATCATCGAGTGTTATAGTTGCAGGCTGCCAGCAATGGTATATACAGAAGTGTTTTGCATAGAGCGGTGGTGAACGAGACGAAATCTCGACTGTCCATGGCCTGTTTCTACAATACAAGAGCTACTGTTGTCGCCCCTTCTGAACTTATTAATGCAGAACGACCTCAAAAGTACCGGCCATTTACATGGCAAGAGTATATCAAGGCGGCGTACACATATACTACAGGCGCAGTCTCCCAGCTGGACGAGTTATTCGCTTTGTAGTTCCGGACCTTTGTGTCATGCTTCGTAAATTAGCTCTAGTTTCTGCCCAAGCCTTTTAGAAGGAACAGAACTAGAACTGCAGGCTCTATATGAGCACGAGCTAATTCACGAAGCACTGACTCAGAGTGGTTAGCACTTCCAGCTGTCCTGCACGTGCTGATGGGGATTCGAACTTTGACAGATGAATCCGGGTTTCCTTTCATGAGCACCATGTGTATGCATAAAGCAAGCCTGTCTGCATTGTCTAGGACCTTAGTTAACGTTGCATGTGCTCTAACTGTAATATTTAAATTAAATCAGAACTTCTGACATGTACAGTCAGCTGTGATCTTATGCTTGGAACGTTTGGAACTTATCGAATACAAATTTAAGGAAGCGAATTCGATGAACTGATAACTCACGAAACCAAGCCCAGATTAAGTACATGGTCATGAGTCTTGCATGTATACTGAACATTATGTATATTAAAGTTCTATTAAAAACCAGCTATTGTAATATTTAATCTCCACAGTGACTGTGCATTGCTATGGGAATTTCCTTCCTTGCCAGGCAAAACGAACTACTTGGGATATGTAACTGTTACGGTGAATCCTACAGTAAATTGAAAAAGAGAATTCTACTGCTTCTCAGTGTACCTGCAGGAAGTGCTACTTGGGTTCTTTGGTTACAATTTGTCTCGAAAAGTTCTAAGTCCCTTGCAGAGCTCGATGGAATTGTTGTCTGTTGATATATACAGTTCACTCCTCCGTTAAGAGTAGAGGGATTGGAACCCTTCTTGGGCATATGGGTTCCATGCGCGTACCACCTTTATGTCGTTACAAGGTATTTGCTACGTGACAAGACCATGTTTAAAACATATTGAGTTTCGTATACCTGCAGTAGACCGGGCGAAATATTACAAGTTTAGACTTTTGATAATTAGACTAGAATGCTTCTGTATAAATTAAAGTTATAAGAATTTATTTCTCACCTTTTTCTAGTTGTAGATATCTATTGGACTCCTGTCGGACTGCCCAGGTTGATCATGATCATGAGAGAGCTTCTTCTGCTTTCTGCTAGACTAAGTTTCATTCTGAGCGGAGTGCAATGGAGTTTCTTTTTGTCTTTGAAAGGAGTTACCTTCAGGTTATGTCAGACACTGATTCCTACGTAAGTTATTCTAATAAATCAAGAATCAAAATTCTGTGTTCATATAATTTTCGATCGTATTAGGAATTTCTCCAACATGAGGCTCGATACTTTTCTTTTCTGCTATATATGCATTGGGATGACTGCATATAATATGCGTGCCTACCACGTCAGTTCTCCTAACTTTGAGCATTGCAGGCATTATTCATATGTCATACCCCTCCAATTAATCACGATCATGACAGTATCCTCAACATTTATGATGATGAGTGAGCTCGGATGCATATGTAAAACATTTGTTTGTGTGGAATTCTGAAGGTCCATCAAAACGTAGCTACAGTAGATTGTATTCTTTGTTCTTTTTTCTGAACGGATTGGATCATGCAAAATGTTTGATGGTGTATACGTTTAGATGCGAAATATACTCACAGTCTGTGTTAAGTTGAGTACCGTTGGAAGAACTGTAAACAAGAGCTCGAGGGACCAAGTTTCTCAAAATGGTATTAAATGTCCTTTCAAAGTTGATTTGCTTGATACAGACTTTAGTTGAACAATGTACATACCAGAGCAACATCCGATTCGGTTTCATGATAACGTAACATCTTCAAGAATTAGCTCAGTGTCTGTTCAACTTGTATAATTTTGCTGCAGATGATCTGCACAGTTCTGGCGTCCATTCAGCAACTGCATGATTTATTCTTCATAAACGCTATGGTGGGTCCTGATCAGGTCTAGACGTAGACGATATTCGATCTGATCATGACATCGACAACCATATTCGTCAAAACTGAGGATTTGCTCCAATACTACGATAGCTCAAACATGCATTCACCTGAATTTGACGTATTTAATAATTGAGAAAACGACGACGGCCCTGCAACCGGTACCGAAGAACATTCTCACATTCATTCAGACTGAAAAGGTGTTGAATAATCAAGCGGATGATTTTGACCTTGTTGGAACGTATAGTTGAAACGGAGGAATTGGTCCAACATCATATATTTAAACGTTTGACGTCTTTCTGCTGCCGAAATGAAGATGCGGAGTATCGAGCGGCTGTGTCTTAATCCACATTGTAAGCATCGTACATGTTAAACCCAGAGAGCTCGAGTGAAATGCGACTGTCACAGAAGACATGCCTTTATCATTTCTGAACAAATTTCTCAAAGCGGCCGATTATTACTACTTAACTTATGCTTAGACCGGTCGGTCTTTGCTGCTGAGAAGGGGAACATCTTCATGCAGATTGAGAGATCAGTCGAACTTTGAAGCACAAGTAATCCCTGAGTGCACGTAATGCTCATTGTCATTTGAGTCACTTTGATAATGACAAATAACTGTGCAAAAAATCTGATTCAGGCATGTAATGTCAGTTTCTGATAACGACAAGGAGTGCAATTGTAAACAAAGTAAAGTGATTCTCTCTTGTTTGAGAAGAAGCTAAACGACAACTCCTCGCTTATAAGCGAGAGTCTAATTAGACTCTCAGTGCCTTGGTTTTGAAGATACCGTGGCACATATTGTCCTTAAACTTCTCCGGAAGATTCTGGAGCATTCCATTTATAATATCATGGTAAACATGTATACTATAGCAGGACATCTTTCTGTATATTTAGTTATTTATTTATTTGTAATTATATATTTGATCATACATGTATTACAGTATATGTGTACATACAGTATATTCTTTTTTAGTGATCAAAAAGATGGTTTACATTAAAAAGAGAAACACATCGGTTACCCGGAACGTGAAAGTTGAGAGCGGATGAGTTACTTGAACTCCACAACCATCTTATGATCCGGACAAAGATGCAGAATTAGTAGAGATCGAAAAAGAGTTTCTGATGCGGATGGTCAAACAGAGCTCGAGTCACAAGAGAATTGGATCCACTGAAACTTAAGACCGTCTGGATCCGAAATAAACTCCTGGACGTCAAAAGGAAGGCACGAGCTGATCTGGCACCAACTCACGAACAGATGTGCTACAATATGACTTTGCAATGAGTCCCAAGCCGAGAGTGGATATTTCCAGAATAGTGGAGACATAGAACGAATTATCCAAGTTGTCTCCTATCTTGCAAGAATGGTATCGACGATGTATAGATAACACCTGGCAATGTTCAACAGTTACGATACTATGGGGGTGTTCAGTTTTGATGCAAGGACTCTTCACTGCGTACACTCGTTTCACCCAGCAAGATGAGATAATAATACGGTTACAAGAAGAAATGGTCGATGCAGCCGGAATGATAACACATCTTATAAATACTGTGGGGGACACGCTTATTCGGGTATGTGCACAGTATGAAGTTATGAATTTGCTGGATTCAAAAAGAGAACACGAGGAAGAACTGAAGGAGATCATTCAACAACTCAACCCGAAGACAATACGGCAAAATCTACGTAAAGACCGTACCTTCACAGCTGAATGAACCTTCAAAAAGTCCAGATGATTTGACAAGAAAAAGGACGATTGCTGAGGATAGTCATCAAGCAGAGAGAAAAGGATAAATGTTATCTTTACATTCATCTACAACAAGAAAGTACCCGGTACCAGATAGAAATAGTATTATATGGGTGATAAAATAGTGTAACTTATGCGCATATTTCTATGAGACTTGGTTAGTTATGGTTCAATTGTAGATTGTGTATAGGTCCGCTTAGATTGTATGGGAAAGCAAGTGATCATGATCCGATACATCTGTTAAATTAACTACATCATCATAACTGTTACATCTGCTCGCTTATAGCTTTACGAACAATATATAATGGATATCGTCTAAAAAGATCACATCCTTTGATCAGTCAATCAACTGTCTCGAACACATGTATGAACATGTAAAACTGAGTAATTTGTAACGCAGTTTTCTATTATTGACTCTAAACTCTGGGCAGTGATTACCAGAAACCACATGGCGGCTAGAAGGTCACGGTGAAGACTTGAAGGGATTACATAACTGGGGTCACAAACCCTAGAAGGCATTTCTTGTTTTGCTAGTCTACTTTTTCACTCCAGGAGGAGAGTTCTGGTGGCTGGAAACGGACTGTAGTTACACGAAACAGTGAGAGACACGAAACAGTGAGAGAGATGTGCAGACGGGGGGACAGAGATCAGAGAACACATAGAGTAGATGTTGATACATTGAGCTAATGCTACCAGAGAAGTTCTAGTGTTGATCAGACAGTTGATCTGATAATTAGTCTATTGAGTGAGAAATCAGCGTTTTCAAGAGTGAAGATAAGTTTTCTGGAGGAATTTTAGTTCTGAAGTGATGTTCTCACAGAGAAGATTGCCAATCAGGAGTCTTTCATGACCTTGTCAGCAAACATACACCGTGTAATATGTATGAGCTCGTGATTTCATCTATTTTATGATAAGCAAGCCTGGATTGTGTGCCAAAGCTGAATTACAAACGCTTGGTATGGTGTTATCCTATTTATGTATAATTACTTTATTTTTCTACTTCCAAGCGTCCACTTGAGTCTATAGTCCTGTCTGTTGCTTCCAGTGGATCATTGCATTACGAATTGATCTCCAGTAGGGAAAGCGCTGTCCAAAACTCATCCAACCCAAACTCAGAACCATTCTCCATGTGTTCTAAAATCTCAAACTAAAAATCGAAACTCACAGAAGACTAGTCGGTTATCCTAAACTTGTCCAACGGTTGTTTAAGTCTCTTGTGCTTATTAGCAAAAGGTTTAACGAACTGGATCTGAAGACAAAAATTAAGTATAAAGGTCTTAGAGAGTTTCACGTTCGACGACTAATTGATTAGAGACGAAAGATTCTATTTCGAGATCTGTGGTCGTACGTCTCAAATGTCAGAAACATGTACATATGAAGAGGAATTGTATAAAAAACAATTTACAGTTTTGAGAAAAACTAGTGTCTTGTATATATTAATGTATTCACTAAAATTGCATAATGTCAGTCTAAAATTGCACTTCTAAATGTCTACGTCTTTTTATCGAATTGCATTTTGAATTGATCACCAATAGTGGAATCGCTGTCCAAAAATCATCCAATCCAAACCTAGAACCGTTCTTCATGTGTTCTGAAATCTCAGATTAGAAATCAAAACTCGTTAAAGACTAGTCGCTTATCTTAAACCTGTCCAATGGTTGTTTAAGTCTCTTGTGCTTATTAGCAAAAATTTAACAAATTAGATCTTGAGATAAAAATAAAATGTGAAGGTCTTCAAGGAGGTTCACGTTCAACGACTAATTGGTTAGAGACGAATGATTCTTTTCCGGGATCTAAGGTCAAACGTTTCAGTTGGTATCAGAGTAGGTTCAAGATTAATCTTGCTGAACACCATCGACAATGGAAGTCATGCCGACGTGTAAACCCTCCATGGTCCTATCGATCAACTACCCCCTAATCTCTCAACCTCCACGATAGTCATCGATGAATCTACAACATGTAGGGTCTGTCTCTCACTCAAGAGTCACCTCTGATGGCTTTGAAAGAAGCACATCATGAACTTGAAGAGAAAAATGCTACGTTCAATCATTCACACATCCATAAACTCATCAACTAAAATTCTCCATTCTAACAACGTTTCTCAAGTTCTCACATGCTAAAATATCACACTTTTTCTATATTGCTCAAGTTGTCATTACGACGATGTGAAAACAAGGATGAGGAGCTCTTCTCTACTCTTTTATTTGTACATTCTAGGTTTTTACTTTGGTACCCTCTGGTAATTCAGTCGTAACTATTTTTACCGGGTTTTACTAAGATATTATTTAAGATAAAAGCATTAATCACATGTGCTTCTTATCTTTTCACATGGGCTTATTTCTTTAAAGTCAATAACTTCTAGAAAGATTCTAGAATATTCTCAAGGAATCTCAAATTTCCACCCCTCTCTACACTAAAACTCACTAAAAAGGAGACATGTAGAATCTCTTCTTGTTTTAAATACTCATAAAGTCCACAACTTTAATCCCACCACTAATATCAAGTAAAAAAGGAGATAAAAGATACTAACCTCCTTTCTACCTTTTAGACAAGATGACAAGATAGTAAGGTATTTAGTTATAACTAAGTGTTGAGAATGTTTATTTGTTGTCAAAGTACTTTAAGGAGTTATCAAGTTAGTCATGACTAGCTAAAAGTTAGTTATGGTTAAACTTAGCTGTACTTTCAAATATTTCCTAAAGAGTGAGCACTACTATCTTGTCATCTTGTCTAAAAGGTAGAAAGGAGGTGGAAAGTATCCCCCTTTTTGACTTGATATGAGTGGTTGGATTAAAGTTGTGGACTTTGTGGGCATTAAAAACAAGAAGAGATTCTACATGTTTCCTTTTTAGTGAATCCTAGTGTAGAGGGGGATGGAAATTCGAGATTCTTTGAGAATATTCCAGAATCCTTCTAGAAGTTGTTGACTTTGAAGGAATAAGCCCATGTGAAAAGATAAGAAGCCCATGTGATTAATGCTTTTACCTTAAGTAATATCTTAGTAAAACCCGGTAAAAGTAGTTACGGCTGAGTTACCGGAGGATACCAAAGTAAAAACCTAGAATATATAAATAAAGGAGTAGAGAAGAGCTCCTCATCCTTGTTTTCACATTGTCGTAATGTCAACTTGAGTAATATAGAGAGTGTGGAATATTTTTAGCATGTGAGAACTTGAGAGACGTCGTTAGAATGGAAGATTTTAGTTGATGTGTTTAAGGAGATTTTTAGTTGATAAGTTTGTGGGTGTATGAATGAGTCAACTTAGCATTTTTCCCTTCAAGATTCATGGTGTGCTTCCATCAAAGCCATCAGAGGTGACCCCTGAGTGAGAGACAGGCCTGACATTTGTAGATTCATCGGTGGCGATCGTGGAGGTTGAGAGATCGGAGGGGTAGTTGATCGATGAGATCGTGGAGGGTTTACATTTTTTGTTCCGTTGCCGGGACCTCACTGGAAGGGATCATTGAAAATGTTTAGAGTTCAGTTCTATATTAGACAAAAAGAGATTATGAGAGAACACATGGAGAGAACATTGGGAGGAGAGAGAGCTAACACGATGTTAGCAACATTAGAACCTTTCGTTTATCCCGTAGTGATATATGACGCGTTCAAAGTCATTCTTTACATCTTGTTCACTTAGAAAGGGTTTGAGGAGAAGGTGCAACAAGAGTTGTAGAGAAAGGAGAAGAGAAAAGTTATTAGAGGAGAGAAATTTGTGAGTTTAGAAATCTTGCTCTCTGGAATCGTTGTCAACTTTTCTGTGAATTTTATTTTCCTAAGAAACTTTCCAGTGTTTTAGAGTGGCTGATAAGCTATCTAGGACAAAAGAAATCATAGGAAAAGGTGGTCTAGAGAAGGAGCAATGAATTTTCAAAGTTGAGAGGATTTATTCGTGAGAGTTGAGGAATTCTGTTCTCTGGAAAAAGTTTACAGTCCAGTGTCAGATTTTCTGTGAATTTTATTTTCCTGAGAAACTTTCTAGTGTTTTAGAGTGGCTGATAAGCTATCCAGGACAAAAGAAATCATGAGAAGATGAGGTATGAAGAGAGAGGCAGAATTTTTCAAAGTGGAGGGGGTTGACAACCATGAGGGAAGTGAAAATATACAAATTTCAGTTCTCTGAAAATTTGTACAATCATCACCATCTCTTCTGATTAGGGAATTTTCTGTTGAAACTTCATGATTTAGTAGCTTGGAGGTTGAGCTACTGGAGACCACAAAAATCTTGGAGAGATCTCTTACCAACTAAGAGATATACGTTTCGGCATACAAGGAGGTCTTCGAGTGCCGAGGTGGAAGAAGAGACGTTTAGGAGTTTGAACAGAGACGGAGAAGCCCAAGTTAAGTATAGATGAGTTACGAACACGCATCTATAGCACTTGGGGTGCCCTCTTTACCCTATACCAAGAAGCTTCCGCGACCATTGGCACAGATTTGAAGAAAGCCGAGTTTAAAGCATCATGGAGGCCACGAATGCTCCTGGTGAAGTAGAGTTGGATCCTTACAAGAGTGAGTTCAAGATGTCTGTTGTGATTAGTACAAACGATGGTGAGGAGGATCATATCTTCGATAGTTAATTTTAGATTAGATTTTATTTCGTGTATAGCATGTATAATACACAATTTCCAATATAAAGCTCGGAAGAGTTAAGAAAGTGATGTAGAATTATTTTCCTCTATGATATTTTGTCCACTTAATGGTTGAGAAGGTGCAACATGAGTGGAAATTCAAAAATTTGGAAAGTTAGACTTAGAAACCTTCCTCAAGGTTTAGATGTCATAGTAAGTGTCGGAGAAAGTTCGAGAGAGATTATCGTCGAGTTTGAAAACCCTAGTACTAAACCTCAAGTAGAATCTTCGAGGAGAAGAATAGAAACCGACTTGTGGTGTTATTTCTGTAGAGGGTTGGGACACAAAGTAGTGAATTGTCCAACTAGAATCAGAACCGAGAGAGCTAAAGGGAAGCGGGAGTTTACTGATTTAAGTCTTCAAGTGGGTCCATCGTCACCAGTGCCAATTCATCTTCTAGACGAAGATCCTTGTCCAAGTTGTGGAGTGGGTGATCTATCAAGAGGACACAAGTGCGTCGATGTGGCCGCCCTACTTACGTCAGTAGTCGAGAAGTTGGACAAGACTCAAAGAGCTGAGACGGAGAAGTTGTCGACTTCAAAAGATGACTCGACAGAGTTGTGATGGAGATCGTCATTCAGATGGTGGAGAAGACGGTGATGCGACTCAGGCTCATGATTACCTTGGGAGAAGAGTGGCACAAGAGGTGTTGTTACAACCATTTCCTTTCATTTTACCTGTGGTAGATTATTCGCGAATGGAATTGGTGATGTTCGTACTCTTTTAGCGAGTAGTTATTGCACAAAAATTAGAGGGTAGAAAGAATAGTTACAAGATGGAGAAGTTACCAGTGTTTCATGGGAAGGACAATGAAGATGTAGAATCATTTGTACGAGACTTCAAAAGGGGTTGCATCGGAAACAACGTGAGAAGGAAAGAAGAATTGGTGTTGTTACTGCTAGAGTTTTTAGAAGATTTTGCTCTTACGTGGTATGAAGACCGAGTGAAGAGCCAGACACCTGGTGCAGTTGAGGACACATGGGAGACGTTGAGTAATGCACTCATCGAAGAATTTCTTCCAGAAGAGAGTTATGAGAAGCTCATGGTGGAGCTTACTCATTTGAAGCAACGGGACGACGAGAAAGTTCGGCAATATGCCGAAAGGGTGGATAAGTTGGAGCAACGGTTTCGGACGGTCCTACGGAAGAGTGGAGACAATGTGGAGTTAACGATGGCGGGGATTGGAGTAGTGTTGACCAAGAACTTGGTGGGAGGGTTGAGACCTTCAATTCGAACTCAAGCAAGGTACGAGAAGCCAGCAACCAAAGCGGAGGTCATCAAGAGAAGAGATATAGAAGAGAGTTTGGATGAAGGAGATATCATCCAACCTCATCATGCTGCTCTGGTGTCGACTTCGACTCCTGGTGTAGTCACAACGATCGCACTTGCACCATCACAATTGGTGATTGCTTCAACGTCAGCTCCTACTCCAACGGTGGTGCCAAGACCGTTTGTCCCATCAACGATGTCTACTGCCACCTCTGATTTTCATACCGAGCGTAAGAGCATCACCGATACTCTTGCGGATCTCAAGATAAACGTGGTGCAGTTACGAGAATGGAGGAACAAAGGTGGAGGAGGAGGTCAAAGAGGTTACGACAACAATCCCAACCGAGGAAATCAAGGTAACTTTGGAGGCAACCAAGGTAACTTTGGAGGAATCACTTGTTGGACGTGTGGAGGTTCTCATTTCCAGCGAAATTGTCCTAACAACGGAGCAAGAGGTGCCGAAGCTGTCAGAATGAATGTGGGTGGAGGAAATCCATCACAAAGACGAGACAAAGGGGTGGCTACTATCGATATCGTGTGAGATCCCATCTACGAGAAAGGAGAGAGTTCAAACTCTTCTCATGCACCGGTGGAGCTTTTAGCTCAAGAAAGAAAAAGAACTCGATTTTCTGATGAACCGGTTTTCATGGAAGAGTCAGCAAGTAGAAGTACTCGTTCGAGTAATATTTCGAGTACACCAAGGGAGCCAAGAAGGAAGAAACCCAAGATTCATTCATCATTTCATCTTCTCAAGCGGGATATGATGTGGTTGAAGATGTGGGTACTCAGAAAGCCAACATCACTGTTGGACAACTGATCGCACTTAATCCCAGCTTACGAAAGGAACTCAGAGGAGGACTGAGTTCTAAGAGAAGCAAGAAGAAGAAACCCAAGAGCAAGACATCAAAGTCAGTGGGAGTTGGTGTGGTGGATGTGCATGCTTCAGAGGTATGCACTAAGATTGAAGTCCGGTTGAATGGTCACTACGTCTCTGACGTATTGGTGGACGGAGGGTCGGCTATAAACGTCATATCGGAGAGGTTGATGAAGAAGTTGGGGATGGAACCAACTCGTCCGGCTAGCATTGTCGTGGGGATGGCTAACAAGCAACGGGTAAGACCTCTTGGTGTGTTAGAGAAGGTGGTCGTGTCTGTGATGGGAGTTCAAACATTGATGTCCTTTCAAGTGTTAAAGGACTCTAGTTATGATTTGCTCCTAGGTAGGCCTTGGTTGAGAGCTGTGCGCACCACTGCTAGGTGGCACAAGGGATACTTACGGATTGGACCTAGAGATCATAGAGTGATAGTTCCTCTCTCGGGTGTTGGAGTTGTGACTTCTGACTCTGATAGACCCACTAGTGACTACCGGGGATCTGATACGAAGGACGATCAGAGTGTCTCAGAAGTAGATATCGGAGATTCTTACGATCAAGAATCCTCGTCTGAGGATGAAGGATTTGGTCGAGATGAATCATTACATCAGTTTAGTGTTATTGACTTGTTGCCTCGACCAACAGTGGAGAAAGATCCTGACAAAGAAGAGTTGAGTGAGGCAGAGATTGTGAGAAGACTCTCTACCTTGAAGTTTGGTATCAATGTCACTCTGAGGTTTTGTACTACTGTTCTCAAACTAAACGATAATCTCTCTCGAGCTCTCTTCGACACTTACTATAACATCTAAACCTTGAGAAAGATTTTTAAGTCTAAGTTTCCAATCTTTTGAACTTCCACTCATGTTGCACCTTCTCGACCATTAGTGGACAAAATATCTTTGAGGAAAATTATTCTACATCAGTTTCTTAACTCTTTCGAGCTTTATACTGAAAATCATGTATTATATATGCTATACACGAAATAAAATCCAATCTGAAATTAAGAATCTAAGATAATATCCTCATGACCATCGTCTGTACTAATCACAGCAAACATCTTAAAGTCGCTCTTATAAGCATCCAACTCTACTTCCCCAAGAGCATTCGTGGTCTCCACAGTGAATGATGCTTCAACTCAACCTTCTTCACATCTACACCAATGGTCTCAGAAGGTTCTTGATATAGAGCAAAGAGGACACCCCAAGTGCTATAGTGTGTGTTCGCAACTCATCTATACTTAACTTTCGCTTCTCCATCTCCGTTTGAACTCCCAAACGTCTCTTCTTCCACCTCGGCACCCCAATTGGATTCCTCATGAAATATCTTCAAGACCTCCTTGTATGTCGAAACATCTATCTCTTAGTTAGTAATAGATCTCTCTAAGATTTTTGTGGCCTCTAGTAGCTCAACTTCCAAGCTGCTAACTTATCGTTTCAACAGAAACTTCTCTAATTAGAAGAAATGGTGCTGACTTTACAAATTTTTAGAGAACTGAAATTTGTACTTTTTGACTTCACTCATGATTGTAACCCCTCCACTTTGAAAACTTCTATCTATCTCTTCATACCTCATCTTCTCATGATTTTTGTTTCCTCTAATAGCTATTAGACAAGCTACAATCTTGGACATTTTCACAGAGAAATTAAAAACATAGAAAAGATGACAGCGACTATATAGAATTTTCAAAGAGCAGAATGTCTAAACTTTCACAAATAAACCCCTTCAACTTTAAAAATTTATATCTCTCTCTCCATACCTCTTCTTCCCATGATTTTTGTTGTCCAAGATAGCTTATCAGCCAAGCTAAAATACTAGAAATCTTCATAAGAAAAAAAATTCATAAAAACTCTGACAATGACTATATAAATTTTCCAGAGAGCAGAATTCCTAAACTCTCGTGAATAAACCCTCTCAACTTTGAAATTTTATACCTCCCTCTCTAGACCACCTTTTCTCATGATTTGTTGTCCTAGATAGCATATCAGCCAATCTAGAATACTGGAAAGTTTCACAGGAAAATAAAAAACACAGAAAATCTGACAGCGACTGTACAAATTTTTCAAAGAGCAGAATTTCTAAACTCTCGAATTTTACTCCTCTAGTAACTTATTTCTCCTAAACTCTTTCTAAGTGAACAAGATATAAAGAATGACCTCAAACGTGTCATAGATCACTATGAGATATACAAAAAGTTCTAATGTTGCTAACATCGAGTTAGCTCTCTCTCCTCTTAACGTTCTCTTCATGTGCTCTCTCTCCTCCCAACACCGTTCGAGAGCTTGGACCTAGACGGACATCACGGTATCGTATAATGTGTTTTTCTGTCTAGGAATACACGGGGTATATGGCTGTGCAGAGGTATGTGAATTGACAAGGTTGGATCTAGATCTGGATGTTTCCACTCAAATGTTTCACTATCTACCCTTCTAGCCCGAGTGACCTTGTATCCGCTCGGCTCAAGTTTAAAGCTTGCTACGATCCAAGGTTATGTATAGGTTGCATAAACTTGTGCTACAAATAGATCTTTTGTACTCTAACTAAAAATACCCATCTTTGTATTATCTAACTGAAGTTATTCCTCTATATCACTGGAAGCATGACTTCTAAATAGCTCTCCAGCGACGCTAACTGCCCATCAATCCAACTATCACAATTCCATAGTACAACCAGAAGATGCTATAAGATCACTCAATCAACTTGATAGAGTATCGATACAACTTGTTGTACACCCTGGTCTACCAAGCATTCCAGCAAGGTAAAGCATGCATGCTCCAAAACACTACTCAGATCTCAATATAGCACCAACGGCGGTAATACCTGGCAGCTCCGAGAACCCAAACAGCGGCTTAAGATTCATGACGACTCCGTTCTTCTTCATCACCAAGAGCTGAAATCAGCCCACATCCTCTAATGTCGAGTTGCATGCAGGCATGGCAGTTTCAGCAACAAACTCCTCTCCAAATTGCTCGAAAATGACCAAAATGACAATAGATGATACCGAAAAACCCGAAACTGCTAATAACAGAAGTATCTTCGAACTTTGAGACCTCAGTCCTCCCAAACCAGTCGACCAATGATGATCAAACTTCACAGGAAGCTTGATTGGACCTTCACTCCTACCTTGAACAATTTTCAGGTCGAAATCTTAAACCAATTCTCAGATATGGATCAAACCGTAATCTGTGCTAACTTCAGAGCTTTATAGACCCAGGTACATTTGATCCAAGATTCTGAACAAACTACTCGACCATTTGAGGTGAACCTTCCCAAGTATCTTATTGATAAGACATGCTTCAATCCTGGAAAGTTTCACTCAGAAATTCGACTCAGAACTTAAGCAATAGCAAACTATCCATGACTATCACAGTTCGCTGTTCTCGCCTTGTCACGTCTGCACTTCGCAACTTCAATCGGTCGGTTCAGAATCCAAATCGATCAAGAACCTGATGAAATTGATATCAAAACGACCAGCACGTCGTCAGCTCTCCAACCCAACAGATAGTTCCTTAAAACTCTTCGCGAGTCTCTTGGAACAACTAGAAACATAGTGGTAGGTACGAATTGCACCCCCCTCCACTCAATCGATCATAACGCGCTTGTCCTTCCATCAAATCGACCGATTCTTCAGCCCAGATTGTAGCCCCGGTTGAGAGCTCTCCAACCATACCCTTCGTTTCGCGAATGGACCTCTGAAGCCTCCAGAAATGTCACGAGGATCAGCTAGAACACCATTGGTCCAAAAGTGGACCAATAAGAGCAAAAAGAGCTTTACTTTTTGTCTTTTCTCCTCTTAACTTTTCCCTTAGAACGAATTTTTACTCCAAGGAGACATAAGACATCAAGAAAACTCTAAGACCTCAAAAAAACCTTCAGATATGTAGATGGATTCTTCACGGTCCATAACTACATAGAAGCGCTCAACCAGAATGAAAACGATTGAGTCGCAGACTAATAAAACGTCAATATTACAACCTGGAAACGTTCTACAATAAAAGGTACGACAAAAGGAAACGGTGAAGCTATCACTCGATTGTAATATTCTTGCCCGAAGTTTCTCACGATCCAAGCCCCATGATTGATCTTCGGTCTGCAATGACACCGGACATCGACCCAAAGGTTGAAAGGGACGTTCGATGGATAGTTGAGATCCATTGTTCCTCACAACAAAATGTACACCGTCAAATCCCAAGTCTCTTCGTATGTTACGATCGGAAGGATCACCGGAAGCTATAACTCCATCACTCTTCTCATGAATTCATCGCCAAAGTATGCAATTAACCACTGTCGAAAGTGATCGCGGTGGATGCAATGAAGCTTGATGTGAAACGGATTCGGGAAAGGAAGATCCGAAGCCGGTAACAAACCTCCGTCCATAACCACCACTCCTGCAGTTCTTCACTCCTCCATGCAGACCATCGAGAACCCTCACGAATCACCCGCTGAGAGAGAATGTCGTATGAACCATCGACTCGTCATTTTATACACAAATGCGGCGACAAGGACCACTGAAGTGAACGCGCACAAATTTGATGATTTGGCACGTTTCTCTACCGTATGATCAATTGAACAGATAATCACGAATGTGGCACCCATCACACCGTTCGGCGAGTTACGTGATACGGTTCACAAAACACAAAAAAGAAACACAACCTGCGTTCCACGAGAATTTCACACAAGAGCTGAACTACAACACGACAACGGGCGGTTGGACCGTTAGGTGTGTTGGAGATACCGTTTAGGACCTTGGACTTTATGAGAAGTCCGCTCCAAGTCATGTTGTGACTTGCTCATGTTTTGGGATTGACCTAGCCGGGTCTAGGTTGAGACTTAGTGAATGATTAAGGAGACGGTCCGGCTCCGGTCCGGACCAAACAAAGTTAAGGTAAGTGATGCATGAACGCTAACGTGTGATTGTGGTTTGCAAGTTAGCGTTGTGAGTTTCGTGATCTACTGAGCAAGAGCTTTCGCTGGCGCAACAAGGCAGTAGGTGCGCGAAAAGGTTGCTTGACTTCGTCGTCCTCAATCCGCTCCGTTAGCTTCAAAAGTTTAGCACATATCTCTGGTAGCTTCGACATCCGAAAGCGAGCCTTCTCTGAGGTGGACTTGAGTCACCCAATAAATATACATATCTTGGTCTCCTCAGTCCACTTGGAGAACGGATCGGAGCTTAGCACTGAACTCGCGCACATAAGCACTTAAGGTCCCCTTCAGTCTTACCAACTCAACACTTTCTCGAATCCTTTGATATTCTGGAGTGAATCGTCTCACGAGCAACTCCTTGAACTCTTCCCAACCAATTACCGAGACGGTCAAGGTATGCTTGTCCCTGTATGTAGTCTACCAGAGTAGCGCATGATCCTTCAAGAACGTAAGTGCCGCTTTCACCTTGTCTGACTCCTTAGCATGTTGCGTCTCAAAGTTTAGGTCCATCTCAGTTAAGAAATCGTTAACCTTGCAAGCCCATACTATACTTGAAAATGGAGTCGGCAAATCTGTCTTACAAAGCTTCTTGGTAGCAAAGAACTCCTTTGACCTCTCTCAAGCTCAGCAGATACGTTTATCTCTAGAGACCATACCCCACTGCATGGTCTTCATCATCTTGATGAGCTATGCATACAAAGCTCGCTGCACCCGCGCCGCAGCTGATATAAGACTCTTTTGACATTGGGACGAAGGTTGTCTGTTATCGTCCCTTGGCTGTGTCTCGAGGCTAGCTCCAGTCGATCTAGTCCCGGTGTCAGCCGTCACTCGTCTCTTGGTCTTCCTCTTGGAATTTTGTCCTACGTCAGTCATCCCTCCAAGTGTTCACCTAGAAACGTTGATCCGTTTCGTATCTCATGTATCTCCTCAAGCGTCCAGCCTTCAGCCGTTATCTCAAGTTCTCGCTCACCGAAGCGTCGGAAAGGAGTCTCAGCTGTAGAAGACATCTGCAGCCCAGAAGAAGAAGAAGCCACATGAGGAAGCATCACCTTTTACCTTGGCAGATGACACTATTTGGAGTCCTTGTTCATGTTCAGATAGTTGACCTCCAGAGGAGATCTTGGGTGATGCAGTACTCAAGGTGAGTATCAGAAGCAAAGAAAAGACAGAATCCCGTCGTAAGAGAAGCAAGGAGATCCAAAAGAAGAAGCAGCATAAGAGAGATCACTCTCTCCAGAGTGACCTTCCTCTCCTGATTATGACAGAGAAGATCCGAAGTACTTTTCTCCTGATATCAAGAAAGAAGTAGACGCAATCATGCAAGAAGAATTGGAAAAGCGACAGAAGATAGTACAGAAGCTTCTTTCATCGACCACGGTAGTCCTTATCTCACAGGAAAAGCTTCCAGTCGAGTGGAGATCTAATTCAGATCTTCCACCTAAGGAAGTATCTTCTAAACCTTCCATGTTGGAAACTCCAATCACTTTTTTGAAGCGATCTTCTTACGACTTCTTGCGAGACTTGTGGAATCAGAAGGCGGATGTAACCTTCCAACAGCTTTTGGATGATAATGCTAGTTAAGAACCTGTTACAATCTGTCCTTCGAGGATCGAGGAAGAAGAGAAAAGCGAAACTTCCTCAGAGCATCTCGATCTTGAGAATAGAGCATGAGGACTTAGGAGCCCCAGAACTTGACATGGAGATCCATGGTTGTCTTCTGAAGAAAGTACCCATTGATTCAGGCTCCGAAGTCAACATCATGACAGAAGAAACTGCACATGTCATAGGCTTTATTGAGTTCCAACCTACTCCGAGGATTCTCATAATGACAGATCAGACGAGATGACGACCTTTGGGGCAACAGAAAGATGTCTTAACGGTAATTGAGGGAGTATCTTTCTATCTCCCTTACATGATCTTGCGACCTGTAGCTAAGGTTGGATATCAGATTTTGATAGGAAGACCTTGGTTGTATGCTGCAAATGTAAATATCGATTCGAGAAGACATCGTTTGAGATTTTCCAGTCCTACACCCAAGCAGGGCGAGAAGTCCAAGGTCTCACTCTCTTGGATGAAGATTGGACATCAAGGTGAAGCTCTCTCTACCATTGAGGGATACACATCAGAAGACTCAACTGCGTCTCCTGACTGTGATGAAAGATATGATGAGTTTGTGATAAATTACTTATGTACTACAGATGTCCCTGAAGAAGCAGAAGAAATGGACTACATACACATTGAGTGCTATGAATTTTGGAAGAAGAGCTTCTAGAAGATGAAAGTACTGGCTTCTCTTCAGAAGATCAGTTAGCTGATCGGTCAAAAGTCGAGTCAGATCTAGAAGAAGCCCCCTAACCAGAATATTTTAGTACTAGTGATACAGTCACACTGAAGGAATGGTGAACCTTGACGACCTTCAGGAGATGGAGATTGCTCCAATGAAGAAGCTGAAACTTTCCAAGGTGATCGAGGACCAACAGATGGAAGACTTCAAAGAACTCCTGACAGAGTTTCAAGATGTCTTCGCGTGGATCATAGAAGACATGAAAGGCATAACTAGAGAACTGGGAGAACATCGAATTGACTTGCTCGAAGGAGTTGTTCCTGTACGGCAAAGGCAGTATCGACTCAACCTCAAGTACTCACTTCTTGTGAACGATCATATTGACCAGTATTTGAAGGCATGGGTCATCTTCCCATCACTTAGCAGTGAGTGGATAGTTCCGATTGTCATTGTTCTCAAGAAGCAAACAGATAAGATCAGAGTGTGTTCGGACTTCCAGAAGCTGAACTTGGCCACGAAAAAGGACCATCATCCTTTGTCATTCACCGATTTGTGTTAGATCAAGTAGCAGGACGGGTATTCTGGGTACAACCAAGTATCAATAAGAGAAGAGGACAAGTCGAAGACAACTTTTATTACTGATTGGAGAACTTACGCATATAACCAAATATCATTTGGTTTATGCAACGTTCCTGTCACATTTCAGAGTCTGATGATTACGATTTTTAAAGAGTATCTTTAAACTTTTATGGAGATCTTCTTAGATGATTTTTGTGTGTTTGGATCCAAGATAGATCATCTGATATTCTTGAGGAAGTGTTTTTTGAAGTGTAAAGAACATCGCTTGGCTCTCATCCTGAGCAGTGCTTCTTCAGAATGTTAGAAGAGATTTGTTATGACATCAGATTTCTAGAAGAGAAATAGAAATCGATTGTGCCAAGGTGGAAGTTATCATGAAACTTCAACCACTTGCTAATCTGACTCAGTTGAGAAACTTCTTGGGCAACGTAAGATACAACAGGAGGTTCATTGACAAATATGCAGAAGTGGCAGGAAGACTTACCAAGCTGCTGAAGAAGGACGAACCTTACGTCTAGACTTCTGAGCAGCAAGAAGCTTTCGAGGAGATGAAGAAGCTTTTGTCAGAATCCCCCCGTCTTGAGACCACCTGACTAAGAAAAGGTCTTCCACATTTATTTGGATGTCTCTGCTTTTGTCATAAGGGTGATATTGAGCCAGAAAGACGAGAAGAGAAAAGATTATCTCATTTACTATGCGGGAAGACAACTCAGTGATACCGAGAAGAAATACTCGACAACTGAAAAGGAGTGCCTTGGCATGATTTATTCCTCTAGAAAGTTTAGGCACTATCTTTTGGCTAATCAGTTTGTCTTCTATGTGGATCATTTTTCTTTGAAGCATTTAGTGAAGAAGGCAGTTTTGTCAAGTAGGATTGCTAGGTGGATTCTTCTACTTCAAGAATTCACTTACACTGTTGAGCACAGGTCTAGAAGACAACATGTCAATGTTGACTATCTATGCAAATTGGAGATAGAACCCTGAGAAGACGAGTTCTCTGATGAGAAGTTGTTCCAAGTTTTTGTAGAGACGTCATAATTTGAGAAGAGAAGTACCGCCCACTCCACAGAAGCTGAGACAAGGTCTTCGGACCTTGTTTACATGATTTCCACAGAGGAATCTATCTTCAAGGACCTCACAAAGTTCTTGGAAGACCAACAGTACCCAAAAGGATTGGATGTTGAGCAGAAGGTTGTCTTCTACACAAAGCAAGCCCTTGTGCAGTCTTCCAAGGTATCATGTTTAGGAAGGGACATGATGAGAAGCTGAGAAAAAACCTCAAGCCCTCAGAGATTAAGACGGTGATCACAAGACTTCACCACGAAGACGCTGGAGGTCACTATGGACTGAAGACGACGGTGAAGAAGATGTTGGATGCTAACTACTAGTGGGTCAACCATGTACAAAGACATTTTTCAGGAGATCATAAGATGTGATATATGCCAGAAGATGAGAAGACTTACAACCACCACTCAGGGACCTCTTACTCATATTTTGCCTCTAGCACCTTTTGAAAAGTGAGGAATCAATTTTGTTGGTCCTATTGCTCCTGCAGCTAGAAGAACTCGAGCGCGGTACATTCTGATAGCTATGGACTATGCCACGAAAATGATAGAAGGCGAAGCCACCAAGATGAATGATGCTACAGTAGTTGCCAAATTTCTTTGACATAACATCATCACTCGTTACGGATGTCCATTCGAACTGGTGTCTGACAGAGGAACTCATTTTCTGAATGAGACTATTGTTCTCTTGACTCAGTATTTCAAGATCAAGCATAAGAAGACGACTCCGTACAACCCGAAGGCTAATGGATTAACAGAAAAGTCAAATGATCTTCTCTGTAATATTTTGAATAAGATAACAATAAACCACACCTATGATTGCGACACGAAGCTACCTTCTGTGCTGTGGAATTTTAGGATTTCGCCTAAAGTCACTCAGAAAACACTCTTCTACCTAACTTATGAGATGACACTCGTTGTCGTCATTGAGTTAGAGATCTCTACTTATAGGATGGCCGTTACCGAACGAATGAAAGCAGAGAAAAACCAAGAGCAACGTCTTCTGGACGTTGTGGAGTTCAAAGAAGACAAGAATGCAGCTCTCGAGAAGACTTACGAAGTACAAGCACAACGAAAGGTTAACTATGACGACAAGCTGAAGAAGGTGACTGTCAAGGATGAAGACCTGGTTCTCCTATACGACGATTGATATCTGAAATTCCCTGGGAAGCTTCATCTTCGCTGGATGGGTCCTTACAAAGTCTTAGAAGTCTTCGATAATGATTTCTTGCAATTGGAAGAACTAGATGGTACCTTGATGACCACTCGTGTTAATGAGTGACGTGTCAAGAACTATTGGGCTTAAAGAGTAGCTTCGATGTTTGCAGGGATGCAAACATGTGAGAGTGGGCATATGTGGTGCTCACAATTTGCAAGATTGGAGGTTTTTTCAGAAAATTTAAGTTAATGACGTGTCTATATAATTGAAGTAACCTTATTACTTAAGTTACACCCTGGCACTTTAGGGGCTACCACGTTGTCGCGCTACTTGGCGGCTACATGTTATATTTCTACTCCGACGCTTGAGTTTAGTAGTTCTAGAAGTTAGCTTATATTTCTTCTAGTCGTTTATGTATATGTTTGACACCTTTGCATACGGTGTTAACACTATTTTGAGTCTTAGTAGGTTGATCCCATGTTGATAGGGCTTAAGCTCATGGGTTGTATTTGCGTGTCGCCCATGCACGCTTTCTAGCTGATTTAAGTTATTTTTCGGGGCTGCGTGTCGTTTTAAGTAATTTAAGTTTTACGCTGGCACTCTAGGAGGCTTGACGTGGTAGCCTATGAGTAAAACTAAGTTGCCACGTGGTTTAGGGTACTAAAGGACAACCAAGTGGAGCTATGAACTCCCATTGGTCCGTTTTTGTCTTTTGTTAAACTCTAAATTTAGAAACAGCGCTCTAGAGTAGAGTTCGAGCATTTGGTGAGAGATCTTCGAAATCTGAGAGCACAAGAAGAGAGAGCTCGTTGTGCCAAGCACTGTCAGTGAAATTTTTGCTCGATTTGGATCAATAAACAAGGAGTTATGCCCAATTGAAGTTCGGATTGTGCCAAAACTGCGTCACTTTTGTTGATTTTGGGGTTTTCGGTGCCAATTGCAGCAGAATTGAGGAAATCACTTCAAAACTTCGTGGTTGCGTTCACTGTCAGGAGGGCTACGACTGTCCAAAAAGTTTCGTATCATTTGAGTAATTGAGTAATTCAGGGTGGCCGCTGAAGCAGAGGGGGTCTGAAAAGCTCTTAATCTAGAGCAGCGACTTTAGAGAAGGAGATCTGGAGTTCTACAAACATTCAGGAGTCCCAACTTCACAGGGATGTTCAGCATCCTGTAGACTTCAAATACTGTGAGAAGATTTGAAATTCATCGAGCCAATTCTCTGTTCTATGTCTGAATAGCTGTCTAGGTACCAGAAATTGCCATAATTCTCTTATTCAGAACTTTTCTGTTCATATCTCCGTGTCAGAATTTGATCTCAGGTTGAAACTTCGTCTGTGAGTTCAGTAGTACCTCATTTGCATGTAGGGGAAGTTTAGAGGTCTAAACCTTCATAGTTTTCCTCTCTTTGAGTGTCAAAGTTCACCGCTTAAGCCTATTACTACCAGTGAGACCTAAATTTCGCTTTTTGAGCATATCAGAGGATCCTACACTCCTGTGTGAGTGTTTATAGCTCCTGTTGTGACCTGAAAGCCAACCTCTTGAGTAAACAACCACAGCCAGAAGCCCGGCGCTTTCCTAGGTAGACGGATCACACTCCGACATACTCTCTTTTTGGTGAACTCGACGTGAAACACCTAGGGTGGGAGTTTTCTTGAGAGTGTTACAGGATCAGATATCATGGCCAACCAAGGATCATCAAGTGGAGGTGCTGCTGCTGCTCAGCAACCTGTTCAGTTGGATGCTGCTACGATGAAGATGTTCCAAGCTTTTTCCATGTTTATGCAGCAGCAGCAGAGCACAGAGAGGAAGGAGGTATTAGCAACCAAGGCGTTGCAATCTGTGGTGCATCAGATGGACCAGTTCAAGGGGACAAATATTTCCAAGTACGTGAGATACTATGCTAGGGAGATGGAGGTGAACAAGGTACTTGAGAAGGAGATGGTGGAGAACTTTGAGCTTGCTGTTGTCCCTGAGATTCGTGGGCGTGTGAAGGAGCTCAAGCAGCAGCAAGGACAGAGTTGGGAGAGCTTTATGCGAGCTTTGAAGGAGGAGTACTACACTGAAGATTCAGAGAGGGTGACCAAGAGAACGTTCTTGGAGTGGGTGGTTAAACCTAACAAAGGTTTGTCTGTAAATGAGTTGTTAAGGGAGTTTGATCGTCAATATGCTCAGCTTTCTAGGACAGAGAAGCTTACACTAGAGGTTGAGAAGACCGAGCTTTTCCTACAAGCAGCGGACGTGACTATTCAGGAGAAGCTTGAGCTGTTGTTGGAAGACAAGAGTGAGGAGAGAGGATTGAAGACTGACTGGAAGGAGGTTGAAGAGGCTGTTTCTTTGCTGACCAAGAGACAGAGAAGAAGGGACAAGGTGGTGGTAAGTGAAGCAGCACCTTTGATAATTCCTGTCAAACAGTTGCCTACTAAGCCTGCTTTGGTAATTGCTAGAGAGGAAGACTCACCGCTTGATGAGTTGATTAAGGGTATGAAGGAGCTTAAGCTTAAGCTCACTAGGTTAGAAGAGAAGGAGCAGAATGTACAGCCTGCTATGCAGAGACCTCAGATGAGGGAAGGCTTTGTTCATCGTTGTATATGGTGCGATAGCCTAGACCATGTAAGAAGAGATTGTGGAGAGTTTTCAGATGCATTGAGGAAGGATCTTATCTTCTTCAAAGATGGTAAGATCCATTTGAGAGAGACTGGGATGATGTTGGGAACCAACTTTGGCAAGGGTGGTATGAAGAGACTTGTGAATGAGATATCAGCATCACATGCTATTTCTCTTGTGAATGCTGCTACCTGTGGAGTAAAAGTGGAGATGGAGAGAGAGAAAGGGACTGCTGGGTTGTGGTCTGATGTAGTGCGGTCCGTAGCTAGAACAGAGCTAGACAAGGATGTGCTACGAAAGGTTGGCAACTCAATTCGAGAAGCTACAGGATGGAATGATCCTGTGGATACTATGTCAGTGCATGCTTATGTTGCAAGAAGTCAGCATGAAGCTGTACTAGAAGAAAAACGCAGGAGGGAAGATGCAGGTGAGGCTTCTACAGCCAAACGACCTGCTACAAGGAGTGAAAGGACTAGACCAGAGGCAAGGCAGGAGACAACACCTACTCGGGAGGAGAATATGGAGGATCTACCACCTACAATACCAAAGGAGAAAGAGAGAAGCAAGGAGAAGGGTAAGATGCTTGCATACAAACTTCAGTCTGACATTGAGATTGCTACAGACTTGAAGCAGGTGTTAGAGAACCGTATCTTGAATGGGAAGGTTGAGTTTACTTTGGGTGAGATTCTTGGGATTGCAAAGCGTGAGTTCCATGAGGTTATCATAGATATCATCAAGAGGAAACGTCAGATTTTGGGTGAAGCAGCTACGCTTAATGCTCTAGGGACCAAACTGTTGGATGATGAGGAAGATGAGATTGCTGGTTACTGCTCTCAAGTATCAGAGGGAAGATCAGATCAACACGTGAGGTTTGAAGATGAGGTGGAAGCATCGCAGAAGAGCCATTATTCTCACAACCATTGGGCGAGAGCAACCACAGAGACCTTAGTGAAGCTGGGAGATCTAGAGGAACATGTGGTGGCATTGATTGATCATGGCTCAGAGATTAATCTGATGTCTAAGGAGCTGTACAAGCGTGGGAGGTGGCCTATAGACACCGACCATGGATGACTTATCCGTGCTGCCAACAACCAGCGAGGAGAACTCTATGGTGCTTGCCCCAACATCAAGGTAACTGTGGGTGACATTAGTGATGTTCAGAATTTCTTTGTGCAAGACATGTCAACCTATCTTATCATTCTAGGGCAGCCTTACATTACTGCTGTTAGAATGGAGACACGAGTTATGGATGATGGTTCAGCCTATGCTAGGATACGTAGTAGGGACGGCAAAAGAGCTGTTCAGTTTTTGACCGTTGCTGCAGAACATGAGAGGAATCGTGATAGCTTGAGAGACCGTCCACTACCTAAGATTACTCAGGAGTTTAGAGAGTCTAGGGGTTTTGGCAGAGTACCATTGAAGAGCGAGACTTCAACGGTACAGTAGAGCTAGGATTCTCGCCTGATCCAGTAAAGCAGGAAGCTTTATCTACTAGCTTCTTGGGATTGACGTCATGTGGATCAGTATGTTATAGGAAGATTGAGAATCTAAAGAGGTTTGAGAGGCAACATGTGAAGTATGTATAGCAGTCTTTGTGGGATAGTGGAGAGTTAGCAAGAGATGAATACATATCTGGAGTGTTTGAAGAGCAGTATTTGGTAGATACTATAGGGGAGTTGAAATCTATATTAGAAAGCTCTACAGATGATGTAGATAGAGTGGTGAGAGTGAGCTCCAAGGAGCTTTATGATGTAATTGATAAGTTTATAGATCGGCAAGAGGTGTATGTGGAGACCAAGTACAAGTCAGTGGCAAAGAAAGTCAAACCAGTGGCTTTGCCTTTACCACTCGATTACAATCAGAAGATGGAGCAAGCTGCACGAGAGCCGACGCTCAGAGGACCGAGAAGAATTGGGCACCAGTTCACAGAAACAACACTGAAGGAGCTGAGGATTGGAGGTGATGGATTTCTTACTGAGCAAGAGAAGAAGAGCTTCAAGGAGATGCTATCTAGGCATGGTAAGGCGTTTGCGTTTGAGTCACATGAAGTAGGATGTGTAGATCCAAGTGTAGTTGCACCTATGGTAATCTTTACTATACCGCATGTGCCTTGGAATCTACGTCTTATCCCTGTGCCTAGAGCTCATCTACCAAAGCTGATAGACTTGCTCAATGAGAGGATTAGGATGGGTATCTTGGAACCATCTATAGCTCCCTATTCTAGCAGATGGTTTACTGTTCCGAAGAAGAGTGGAGCTTTGAGATTCATTCAAGATATGCAGCCAGTTAACAAGGTAACTATCAGGAATATGGGTATAGGACCTATTGTAGACGAGTTTGCAGAGGCTTTTGCTGGTCGTGCTATCTATTCCATGGGAGACTTATATTCAGGTTATGACCAGTTTCAATTATCCTCTGAGAGTAGAGACTTGACTACAATGAGGACACCTTTAGGGTTACTAAGGATGTGCACCTTACCGCAAGGTGCTACCAATTCTGTAGCACATATGATGAATGGCATGAACAAAGTTTTGAGGGACTTCATTCCTGAAAAAACTATGCCATTCCTTGATGATGTGCCGATCAAAGGATGTGTTGAGGAGGAGAAGAATGAGGTAATGGATCAGAGGGGGTGCCGTAAGTTTGTTGCAGATCATATAGTTGACTGCGATAAGATATTGAGTCGACTGGAGGAGGTTCATTTGACTTTATCTGGAGCAAAGTCTGTGTTTGGAGAACAGGAGGTGTTGATTGTGGGGCACCTATGTGGATCTTATGGTCGGAAACCTTGTCCAAACAAGGTTGATGCCATTCGAAGAATGAAGGAGACGTGTGGATCGGTTACCGAGGTGAGAAGGTTTCTAGGTGCATGTGTGTTTTATCATATATGGATTCCACACTTTGCACATATAGCAGATCCGTTGTACAAGTTGCTGAGGAAGGGGCAAAGATTTCAGTGGCAAGAGGAGCAAAGCGAGTCTATGAGGAAGTTGAAGGATCTTTTGGCTTCACCACCAACTCTACGGAAGGTAACATATGAGTTGGGCAGATCTGTTATCCTTACTGTTGATACT
Organism: Asterella californica; assembly: GCA_036924285.1. Classification (NCBI taxonomy): domain Eukaryota; kingdom Viridiplantae; phylum Streptophyta; class Marchantiopsida; order Marchantiales; family Aytoniaceae; genus Asterella; species Asterella californica. Next base: position 18,396,188 of record JAYKYS010000006.1, on the reverse strand, counting down.
AGTCCTATTGGCATTGGATGGGCTGTAGGGCAAGACGATGAGGATGGGAATAGATATGTGGTGCGTTTTGGTGCTAAGGTGTTAAGTTCACGGCAGAGAGACTACCCTCAGGTCAAGAGAGAGCTATGGGGAGTAGTTACTGCGATGAAAAGTGATAAGGAATACTTGATAGGAGCACCTGTGGTTGTGGAGACAGATTGTTTACCTCTCTTGGGAATGATTACTAGTTGTACAACTCCAGATATTGCTATGTTGAGGTGGATAGCATATATCAAGTCCTTGAACCCAGAGTTTAGACATATTGCAGGGAAGGACAATCCTGTGGCAGATATGTTATCAAGGGCTAGGTATTACGAGGAGAAGGAAATGATAGATGATCAGGAGGATGTGGGAACAGAGTTTTATTCTAGTGCTCTTGCTAGAAGAGATAGAAGCTGTTTTGCAGCCTCGTTGGAGTTTTTTGAGGAAACTATGTATGATGGCGAGTGGTTGGATCTTGGGCGCTATTTGAGTTCACTAGAAAGGCAAGAAGGCTGGTCTGATGCAGATTTCAGGAGGATCCGTAGAACAGCTTATGGGTACTTTTTACATGGAGGACATCTATGGAAGCGCCCTAAGCTACAAGGAGGTATACCGCAGCGGGTGGTATGTGACTTGGAATTGCAGCAGAAGCTGATCAAGGAGTTCCATGAGAGTTTATGGGCTGGTCATAGAGGAGTTTGGGCTACATTTGTCAAGATGAAGGAGAAGTATTGGTGGAAGGGTATGTATAAGGATGTAGTACAGTTTGTTTCATCCTGTATACCTTGCCAGATGTATTCCAACGTACGTCATCGTGATGGATTGCATCCTACTTATCCTTTAGCCATTCATTACAAATGGGTAGTTGATCTGGTAACTATGCCATTTGGACTTGGCCAAATGAGGTATCTAGTCTTGGCTAGAGAAGATCTATCTAACCAAGTCGAAGGCCGTGCTCTGAGGACGAAGACCACTGCTAGTGTCTGCCGCTTTCTACTTGAAGATGTTATTTGTAGGTATGGGTGTGTGGGAAAGATCACTGCAGATAGGGGTGAGCTGGATGCACAAGAAGCAGTTGAGTTCTTCAAGCGATTGGGAATCAAGTTGGCGTTAACCACTGCTTACAATCCTGAAGGGAATGGCAAGAGCGAAAGAGGTCATCCGCCAATCATCAAAGCTTTGGTAAAAGCTTGCAAGGGTAAGATCCGTGAATGGCCTAGACTGCTACCATTTGCTTTGTGGGCAGATCGTACAACTCATAGTACCGTTACAGGTTACATGCCAGCAGAGTTGATACTAGGGCAAAAACCTGTGATGCCGATTGAGGAGGTTGTGCCTACTTGGAATGTTTTGCCATGGGAAGATGGTAGAAGTACGGAGGATCTTCTTGCAGTAAGGATCCAGCAGTTAGAACGAAGACCTGAGGATGTTGCCAAAGCTATGGAAAGGTTAAAGACTGCTAGAGAGAGAAACAAAGACAGATTTGATAGAACGCATAGATTACGACCCAAACCAGTTAAGGAAGGTGATTGGGTGTTAGTCTATGATAGTAGTCTTGATAATCAGCATAGCGCTATCAGAAAGTTTTCCAAGAGATGGTTCGGACCTTATGTGGTGTTAGAAGTTTATGATAATGCCACATACTCCTTGAGAGAGTTAGATGGTGCAGTGCTCAAGATACCAGTCGCAGGAAAGAGAATCAAGCTCTTTAGAAGGAGAGGGGAGGATCGGAACGTTGCAGAGTTTACAGAGGATGAAGTTGAAGACTCAATGCAGGTTGAAGATGAGTTTGAAGCCGAAGCTGAAGAGTCTTGATCTGGATGGCACATACCGGAGGATGTGCAGGTTCAGAGGGGGTGGATGTCGCGCTACTTGGCGGCTACATGTTATATTTCTACTCCGACGCTTGAGTTTAGTAGTTCTAGAAGTTAGCTTATATTTCTTCTAGTCGTTTATGTATATGTTTGACACCTTTGCATACGGTGTTAACACTATTTTGAGTCTTAGTAGGTTGATCACCATGTTGATAGGGCTTAAGCTCATGGGTTGTATTTGCGTGTCGCCCATGCACGCTTTCTAGCTGATTTAAGTTATTTTTCGGGGCTGCGTGTCGTTTTAAGTAATTTAAGTTTTACGCTGGCACTCTAGGGGGCTTGACGTGGTAGCCTATGAGTAAAACTAAGTTGCCACGTGGTTTAGGGTACTAAAGGACAACCAAGTGGAGCTATGAACTCCCATTGGTCCGTTTTTGTCTTTTGTTAAACTCTAAATTTAGAAACAGCGCTCTAGAGTAGAGTTCGAGCATTTGGTGAGAGATCTTCGAAATCTGAGAGCACAAGAAGAGAGAGCTCGTTGTGCCAAGCACTGTCAGTGAAATTTTTGCTCGATTTGGATCAATAAACAAGGAGTTATGCCCAATTGAAGTTCGGATTGTGCCAAAACTGCGTCACTTTTGTTGATTTTGGGGTTTTCGGTGCCAATTGCAGCAGAATTGAGGAAATCACTTCAAAACTTCGTGGTTGCGTTCACTGTCAGGAGGGCTACGACTGTCCAAAAAGTTTCGTATCATTTGAGTAATTGAGTAATTCAGGGCGGCCGCTGAAGCAGAGGGGGTCTGAAAAGCTCTTAATCTAGAGCAGCGACTTTAGAGAAGGAGATCTGGAGTTCTACAAACATTCAGGAGTCCCAACTTCACAGGGATGTTCAGCATCCTGTAGACTTCAAATACTGTGAGAAGATTTGAAATTCATCAAGCCAATTCTCTGTTCTATGTCTGAATAGCTGTCTAGGTACCAGAAATTGCCATAATTCTCTTATTCAGAACTTTTCTGTTCATATCTCCGTGTCAGAATTTGATCTCAGGTTGAAACTTCGTCTGTGAGTTCAGTAGTACCTCATTTGCATGTAGGGGAAGTTTAGAGGTCTAAACCTTCATAGTTTTCCTCTCTTTGAGTGTCAAAGTTCACCGCTTAAGCCTATTACTACCAGTGAGACCTAAATTTCGCTTTTTGAGCATATCAGAGGATCCTACACTCCTGTGTGAGTGTTTATAGCTCCTGTTGTGACCTGAAAGCCAACCTCTTGAGTAAACAACCACAGCCAGAAGCCCGGCGCTTTCCTAGGTAGACGGATCACACTCCGACAACGTCAAGCCCCTAAAGTGCCAACGTAACCCCTAAACTACATGCAAAGATATGTAAAGCGACACGTAATCTTGAAAGATAACTCAAACACGCTAGAAGCATGCATGGGCGACATGTAAGTACAACCCATGAGCTTAACTCTATTAACATGGTAATCAATCTACTAAGACTCAAAATATATAACATTCTCTAGAACTGACTTCTCTGAGGTCTTAACTTCACTCAGAGAAACTAACGCCTAACAGAGAGATGAATTATTTACAATGTGAAATGATTCACATCACGACAACGTGTCGAGTGTTAGAGTTTAAATCTGAGAGTAGAGTGCTTCATATAATCCCATATGTTGATGAGAGTAGAGGATCAGATCACTCTTATCAAGTTCTTTGAGTGATAGTTCTTATCGTTGCAACTAAAAAGGAGGGGAGACTAAGGGTTGGAAGGTGTAGACGATTCACTTTCTGGCCGAGTTTACAATCATTGTCATTTTCTCTATATTTTTGGGACGTCTTTGAAACTTCGCGACAGACTAGAGGAGCTCCTGATCTATCCACTGATCCAAAGATCACTCGTTTTGGAGCTACAGAGCTCAAGATATCGCTGTCAGAAGTTAAGTTGGTAGTCCAATCAATCAAAATCTGCATGGGGTCGAATTTAAGTCGAGATCATGGAGGGTCAGAAAGAGTAGGGAGTGAGACTTACGAACCTTCCTCAAAATCTTGATGTCATAGTGGGTGTGGACGAACGTTCTAGAGAGTTAAAGGTCGAATTTGAAGAGAGGACGGAGAGAAACAAGCAAGACTCCTCCAAGAAGAAGTTGAGGATAGAACCGTTGTCGGAGTGTGATCCGTCTACCTAGGAAAGCGCCGGGCTTCTGGCTGTGGTTGTTTACTCAAGAGGTTGGCTTTCAGGTCACAACAGGAGCTATAAACACTCACACAGGAGTGTAGGATCCTCTGATATGCTCAAAAAGCGAAATTTAGGTCTCACTGGTAGTAATAGGCTTAAGCGGTGAACTTTGACACTCAAAGAGAGGAAAACTATGAAGGTTTAGACCTCTAAACTTCCCCTACATGCAAATGAGGTACTACTGAACTCACAGACGAAGTTTCAACCTGAGATCAAATTCTGACACGGAGATATGAACAGAAAAGTTCTGAATAAGAGAATTATGGCAATTTCTGGTACCTAGACAGCTATTCAGACATAGAACAGAGAATTGGCTCGATGAATTTCAAATCTTCTCACAGTATTTGAAGTCTACAGGATGCTGAACATCCCTGTGAAGTTGGGACTCCTGAATGTTTGTAGAACTCCAGATCTCCTTCTCTAAAGTCGCTGCTCTAGATTAAGAGCTTTTCAGACCTCTGCTTCAGCGGCCGCCCTGAATTACTCAATTACTCAAATGATACGAAACTTTTTGGACAGTCGTAGCCCTCCTGACAGTGAACGCAACCACGAAGTTTTGAAGTGATTTCCTCAATTCTGCTGCAATTGGCACCGAAAACCCCAAAATCAACAAAAGTGACGCAGTTTTGGCACAATTCGAACTTCAATTGGGCATAACTCCTTGTTTATTGATCCAAATCGAGCAAAAATTTCACTGACAGTGCTTGGCACGACGAGCTCTCTCTTCCTGTGTTCTCAGATTTCGAAGATACCTCACCAATTCTTCGAACTCTCCTCTAGAGCTCTATTTCTAAACTTAGAGTTTTACAAAAGACAAAAATGGACCAATGGGAGTTCATAGCTCCACTTGACTGTCCTTTTGTGCCTTAAACTACCTGGTAACTTATCTACACTCATAAGCTACCACGTCAAGCCCCCTAGAGTGCCAGCGTAAAACTTAAACTACCTAAAATGACACATAGCCCTGAAAAATAACTTAAATTAGCTAGAAAGCGTGCATGGGCGACAAGTAAGTACAACCCATGAGCTCAAACCACTATCAGCATGGAAACCCTAAGTTATGTCCATTGAACGTCATAGACAAGTAAGAAGTCACTTGCACAAGCGTACAAATGCTTGAACAAGATAACTAACATACTATCAGCCTACTAGGACTCAAAATAGTATTAACACCGTATGCAAAGGTGTCAAACATATACATAAAGGACTAGAAGTAATATGAGCTAACTTCTAGAACTACCAAACCTAAGCGTCGGAGTAGAAGTCAAGCATGTAGCCGTCAAGTAGCGCGACATCCACCCCCTCTGAACCTGCACATCCTCCGGTATGTGCCAGACCAGATCAAGACTCTTCAGCTTCAGCTTCAAATTCATCTTCAACCTCCATTGAGTCTTCAGCTTTATCCTCAGTAAGCTCTGCAATGTTCTGGTCGTCCCCTCTCCTTCTAAAGAGCTTGATTCTCTTCCCTGCGACTGGTATCTTGAGCACTGCACCATCTAACTCTCTCAAAGAATATGTGGCATTATCATAAACTTCTAACACCACATAAGGTCCGAACCATCTCTTGGAAAACTTTCTGATAGCGCTATGCTGATTATCAAGACTACTATCATAGACTAACACCCAATCACCTTCCTTAACTGGTTTGGGTCGTAATCTATGCGTTCTATCAAATCTGCCTTTGTTTCTCTCTCTAGCAGTCTTTAACCTTTCCACAGCTTTGGCAACATCCTCAGGTCTCCGTTCTAACTGCTGGATCTTTAATGCAAGAAGATCCTCCGTACTTCTACCATCTTCCCATGGCAAAACATTCCAAGTAGGCACAACCTCCTCAATCGGCATCACAGGTTTCTGTCCTAGTATCAACTCTGCTGGCATGTAACCTGTAACGGTACTATGAGTTGTACGATCTGCCCACAAAGCAAATGGTAGCAGTCTAGGCCATTCACGGATCTTACCCTTGCAAGCTTTTACCAAAGCTTTGATGATCGGCGGATGACCTCTTTCGCTCTTGCCATTCCCTTCAGGATTGTAAGCAGTGGTTAACGCCAACTTGATTCCCAATCGCTTGAAGAATTCAACTGCTTCTTGTGCATCAAGCTCACCCCTATCTGCAGTGATCTTTCTCACACACCCATACCTACAAATAACATCTTCAAGTAGAAAGCGGCAGACACTAGCAGTGGTCTTCGTCCTCAGAGCACGACCTTCAACTTGGTTAGATAGATCTTCTCTAGCCAAGACTAGATACCTCATTTGTCCAAGTCCAAATGGCATAGTTACCAGATCAACTACCCATTTGTAATGAATGGCTAAAGGATAAGTAGGATGCAATCCATCACGATGACGTACGTTGGAATACATCTGGCAGGGTATACAAGATGAAACAAACTGTACTACATCCTTATACATACCCTTCCACCAATACTTTTCCTTCATCTTGGCAAATGTAGCCCAAACTCCTCTATGACCAGCCCATAAACTCTCATGGAACTCCTTGATCAGCTTCTGCTGCGATTCTAGGTCACATACCACCCGCTGCGGTATACCTCCTTGTAGCTTAGGGCGCTTCCATAGATGTCCTCCATGTAAAAAGTAACCATAAGCTATCCTACGGATCCTCTTGAAATCTGCATCAGACCAGCCTTCTTGCCTTTCCAGTGAACTCAAATAGCGCCCAAGATCCAACCACTCGCCATCATATATAGTTTCCTCAAAAAACTCCAACGAGGCTGCAAAACAGCTTCTATCTCTTCTAGCAAGAGCACTAGAATAGAACTCTGTTCCCACATCTTCCTGATCATCTATCATTTCTTTCTCATCGTAATACCTAGCCCTTGATAACATATCTGCCACAGGATTATCCTTCCCTGCAATATGTCTAAACTCTGGGTTCAAGGACTTGATATATGCTATCCACCTCAACATAGCAATATCTGGAGTTGTACAGCTAGTGATCATTCCCAAGAGAGGTAAACAATCTGTCTCCACAACCACAGGTGCTCCTATCAAGTATTCCTTATCACTCTTCATCGCAGTAACTACTCCCCATAGCTCTCTCTTGACCTGAGGGTAGTCTCTCTGCCGTGAACTTAATACCTTAGCACCAAAACGCACCACATATCTATTCCCATCCTCATCGTCTTGTCCTACAGCCCATCCAATGCCAATAGGACTAGTATCAACAGTAAGGATAACAGATCTCCCCAACTCATATGTTACCTTCCGTAGAGTTGGTGGTGAAGCCAAAAGATCCTTCAACTTCCTCATAGACTCGCTTTGCTCCTCTTGCCACTGAAATCTTTGCCCCTTCCTCAGCAGCTTGTACAACGGATCTGCTACATGAGCAAAGTGTGGAATCCAAATATGGTAAAACACACATGCACCTAGAAACCTTCTCACCTCAGTAACCGATCCACATGTCTCCTTCATCCTTCGGATGGCATCAACCTTGTTTGGACAAGGTTTCCGACCATAAGATCCACACAGATGTCCCACTATTAACACCTCTTGTACTCCAAATACAGACTTGGCTCCTGATAAAGTCAAATGAACCTCCTCCAGTCGACTCAGTATCTTATCACAGTCAGCTATGTGATCTGCTACAAACTTACGGCACCCCCTCTGATCCATTACCTCATTCTTCTCCTCCTCAGCACATCCTTTGATCGGCACATCATCAAGGAATGGCATAGTTTTTTCAGGAATGAGGTCCCTCAAAACTTTGTTCATGCCATTCATCATATGTGCTATCGAATTGGTAGCACCTTGCGGTAAGGTGCACATCCTTAGTAACCCTAAAGGTGTCCTCATTGTAGTCAAGTCTCTACTCTCAGAGGATAATTGAAACTGGTCATAACCTGAATATAAGTCTCCCATGGAATAGATAGCACGACCAGCAAAAGCCTCCGCAAACTCGTCTACAATAGGTCCTATACCCATATTCCTGATAGTTACCTTGTTAACTGGCTGCATATCTTGAATGAATCTCAAAGCTCCACTCTTCTTCGGAACAGTAAACCATCTGCTAGAATAGGGAGCTATAGACGGTTCCAAGATACCCATCCTAATCCTCTCATTGAGCAAGTCTATCAGCTTTGGCAGATGAGCTCTAGGCACAGGGATAGGACGTAGATTCCAAGGCACATGCGGTATAGTAAAGACTACCATAGGTGCAACTACACTTGGATCTACACATCCTACTTCATGTGACTCAAACGCAAACGCCTTACCATGCCTAGATAGCATCTCCTTGAAGCTCTTCTTCTCTTGCTCAGTAAGAAACCCATCACCTCCAATCCTCAGCTCCTTCAGTGTTGTTTCTGTGAACTGGTGCCCAATTCTTCTCGGTCCTCTGAGCGTCGGTTCTCGTGCAGCTTGCTCCATCTTCTGATTGTAGTCGAGTGGTAAAGGCAAAGCCACTGGTTTAACTTTCTTTGCCACTGACTTGTACTTGGTCTCCACATACACCTCTTGTCGATCTATAAACTTATCAATTACATCATAAAGCTCCTTGGAGCTCACTCTCACCACTCTATCTACATCATCTACAGAACTTTCTACTATAGATTTCAACTCCCCTATAGTATCTACCAAATACTGCTCTTCAAACACTCCAGATATATATTCATCTCCTGCTAACTCTCCACTGTCCCACAAAGACTGCTGTACACACTTCACATGTTGCCTCTCAAACCTCTTCAGATTCTCAACCTTCCTATAACACACTGACCCACATGCCGTCAATCCTAAGAAGCCAGTGGATAAAGCCTCATGCTCTACTGGATCAAGCGAGAATCCTAGCTCTACTGTACCGTTGAAGTCTCGCTCTTCAATGGTACTCTGCCAAAACCCCTAGACTCTCTAAACTCCTGAGTAATCTTAGGTAGTGGACGGTCTCTCAAGCTATCACGATTCCTCTCATGTTCTGCAGCAACAGTCAAAAACTGAACGGCTCTTTTGCCGTCTCTACTACGTATCCTAGCATAAGCTGAACCATCATCCATAACTCGTGTCTCCATTCTAACAGCAGTAATGTAAGGCTGCCCTAGAATGATAGGATAGGTTGACATGTCTTGCACAAAGAAATTCTGAACATCACTGATGTCACCCACAGTTACCTTGATGTTGGGACAAGCACCATACAGTTCTCCCCTCTGGTTGTTGGCAGCGCGGATAAGCCATCCGTGGTCGGTGTCTATGGGCCATCTCCCACGCTTGTACAGCTCCTTAGACATCAGATTAATCTCTGAGCCATGATCAATCAATGCCACCACAGGCTCCTCTAGATCTCCCAGCTTCACTAAGGTCTCTGTGGTTGCTCTCGCCCAATGGTTGTGAGAATAATGGCTCTTCTGCGATGCTTCCACCTCATCTTCAAACCTCACGTGCTGATCTGATCTTCCCTCTGATACTTGAGAGCAATAACCAGCAATCTCATCTTCCTCATCTTCCGACAGTTTGGTCCCTAGAGCGTTAAGCGTAGCTGCTTCACCCAAAATCTGACGTTTTCTCTTGATGATATCTATGATAACCTCATGGAACTCACGCTTTGCTATCCCAAGAATCTCACCCAAGGTAAACTCAACTTTCCCATTCAAGATACGGTTCTCTAACACCTGCTTCAAGTCTGTAGCAACCTCAATGTCAGACTGAAGTTTGTATGCAGGCATCTTACCCTTCTCCTTGCTTCTCTCCTTCTCCTTTGGTGTTGTAGGTGGTAGATCCTCCATATTCTCCTCCCGAGTAGGTGTTGTCTCCTGCCTTGCCTCTGGTCTAGTCCTTTCACTCCTTGTAGCAGGTCGTTTGGCTGTAGAAGCCTCACCTGCATCCTCCCTCCTGCGTTTTTCTTCTAGTACAGCTTCATGCTGACTTCTTGCAACATAAGCATGCACTGACATAGTATCCACAGGATCATTCCATCCTGTAGTTTCTCTAATTGAGTTGCCAACCCTTCGTAGCACATCCTTGTCTAGCTCTGTTCTAGCTACGGACCGCACTACATCTGACCACAACCCAGTAGTCCCTTTCTCTCTCTCCATCTCCACTTTCACTCCACAGGTAGCAGCATTCACAAGAGAAACAGCATGTGATGCTGATATCTCATTCACAAGTCTCTTCATACCACCCTTACCAAAGTTGGTTCCCAACATCATCCCAGTCTCTCTCAGATGGATCTTACCATCTTTGAAGAAGATCAGATCCTTCCTCAATGCATCTGAAAACTCCCCACAATCTCTCCTTACATGGTCTAGGCTATCACACCATATACAACGATGAACAAAGCCTTCTCTCATCTGAGGTCTCTGCATAGCAGGCTGTACATTCTGCTCCTTCTCTTCTAACCTAGTGAGCTTAAGCTTAAGCTCCTTCATACCCTTAATCAACTCATCAAGCGGTGAGTCTTCCTCTCTAGCAATTACCAAAGCAGGCTTAGTAGGCAACTGCTTGACAGGAATTATCAGAGGTGCTGCTTCACTTACCACCACCTTGTCCCTTCTTCTCTGTCTCTTGGCTAGCAAAGAAACAGCCTCTTCAACCTCCTTCCAGTCAGTCTTCAATCCTCTCTCCTCACTCTTGTCTTCCAACAACAGCTCAAGCTTCTCCTGAATAGTCACGTCCGCTGCTTGTAGGAAAAGCTCGGTCTTCTCCACCTCTAGTGTAAGCTTTTCTGTCCTAGAAAGCTGAGCATACTGACGATCAAACTCCCTTAACAACTCATTTACAGACAAACCTTTATTAGGTTTCACCACCCACTCCAAGAATGTTCTCTTGGTCACCCTCTCTGAATCTTCAGTGTAGTACTCCTCCTTCAAAGCGCGCATAAAGCTCTCCCAACTCTGTCCTTGCTGCTGCTTGAGCTCCTTCACACGCCCACGAATCTCAGGGACAACAGCAAGTTCAAAGTTCTCCACCATCTCCTTCTCAGGTACCTTGTTCACCTCCATCTCCCTAGCATAGTATCGCACATACTTGGAAATATCTGTCCCCTTGAACTGATCCATCTGATGCACCACAGATTGCAACGCCTTGGTTGCTAATACCTCCTTCCTCTCTGTGCTCTGCTGCTGCTGCATAAACATGGAAAAAGCTTGGAACATCTTCATCGTAGCAGCATCAAACTGAACAGGTTGCTGAGCAGCAGCAGCACCCCCACTTGTTGATCCTTGGTTGGCCATGATATCTGATCATGTAACACTCTCAAGAAAACTCCCACCCTAGGTGTTTCACGTCGAGTTCACCAAAAAGAGAGTATGTCGGAGTGTGATCCGTCTACCTAGGAAAGCGCCGGGCTTCTGGCTGTGGTTGTTTACTCAAGAGGTTGGCTTTCAGGTCACAACAGGAGCTATAAACACTCACACAGGAGTGTAGGATCCTCTGATATGCTCAAAAAGCGAAATTTAAGTCTCACTGGTAGTAATAGGCTTAAGCGGTGAACTTTGACACTCAAAGAGAGGAAAACTATGAAGGTTTAGACCTCTAAACTTCCCCTACATGCAAATGAGGTACTACTGAACTCACAGACGAAGTTTCAACCTGAGATCAAATTCTGACACGGAGATATGAACAGAAAAGTTCTGAATAAGAGAATTATGGCAATTTCTGGTACCTAGACAGCTATTCAGACATAGAACAGAGAATTGGCTCGATGAATTTCAAATCTTCTCACAGTATTTGAAGTCTACAGGATGCTGAACATCCCTGTGAAGTTGGGACTCCTGAATGTTTGTAGAACTCCAGATCTCCTTCTCTAAAGTCGCTGCTCTAGATTAAGAGCTTTTCAGACCTCTGCTTCAGCGGCCGCCCTGAATTACTCAATTACTCAAATGATACGAAACTTTTTGGACAGTCGTAGCCCTCCTGACAGTGAACGCAACCACGAAGTTTTGAAGTGATTTCCTCAATTCTGCTGCAATTGGCACCGAAAACCCCAAAATCAACAAAAGTGACGCAGTTTTGGCACAATTCGAACTTCAATTGGGCATAACTCCTTGTTTATTGATCCAAATCGAGCAAAAATTTCACTGACAGTGCTTGGCACGACGAGCTCTCTCTTCCTGTGTTCTCAGATTTCGAAGATACCTCACCAATTCTTCGAACTCTCCTCTAGAGCTCTATTTCTAAACTTAGAGTTTTACAAAAGACAAAAATGGACCAATGGGAGTTCATAGCTCCACTTGACTGTCCTTTTGTGCCTTAAACTACCTGGTAACTTATCTACACTCATAAGCTACCACGTCAAGCCCCCTAGAGTGCCAGCGTAAAACTTAAACTACCTAAAATGACACATAGCCCTGAAAAATAACTTAAATTAGCTAGAAAGCGTGCATGGGCGACAAGTAAGTACAACCCATGAGCTCAAACCACTATCAGCATGGAAACCCTAAGTTATGTCCATTGAACGTCATAGACAAGTAAGAAGTCACTTGCACAAGCGTACAAATGCTTGAACAAGATAACTAACATACTATCAGCCTACTAGGACTCAAAATAGTATTAACACCGTATGCAAAGGTGTCAAACATATACATAAAGGACTAGAAGTAATATGAGCTAACTTCTAGAACTACCAAACCTAAGCGTCGGAGTAGAAGTCAAGCATGTAGCCGCCAAGTAGCGCGACACCGTGGTGCTACTTTTGTAGAGGGTTGGGTCACTATGCAAGAAGTTGTCCCGTGATATTCAAGAGAGAAAACCCTCGTGAAGGAAGGAGTTCTATCGATCTAGGTCTCCGAGTTGGTCCATCGTCTCCTTCGCGTGTTTTTAAGACGAAAACATCTGCTCAAATTGTGGTTTGCCAAAGGAGTACGAGTGTGGAGACGTGATCGCACTGTTGGCATCTACGTCTAGAAGATTGAGAGAGGAGCAAGGAGTTGAAATGGAGAAGCTGCCATCTTCAGACAAAAATTCAGCTAACGCATGATGGAGAAGGTGACGATAAGGATGCGACTCATGCATACATTCGGTGAGGAGATAACGCATGCGATTATGGTGGAGTTATTTTCTTTTTTGCTACCGATGGTTGATTATGTTCGCATGGAGTTAGTGATGTTCATCCTATACTAGAAAACGAAGAGAAGAGAGGAGAAGACATAGAGAATTTAAGATGGGGAAGCTTTCTGTTTTCTACGAAAAGGATGGTGAGGATGTAGAAACCTTTGTGCGAGATTTCAAGCGAGCATGCATTGGAAACCATGAGACGAAGAAGGAAGAGTGGGCATCACTACTGCTTGATTTTCTAGAGGATACGGCATTGACTTGGTATGAGGAGCATAGAAGGAACAAGATTGAGGTTGATACATGAGAAAGTTTGACATAGGCTCTAATTGAGAACTTTCTGCCGGATGAGAGCTATGAGAAGCTCATGACCGAGGTGACCTTCTTGAAGCAAGGAGATGCGGAGAAGGTGAAGGTGTACGCATAAAAGACCGAGAAGTTGGAGGCTCGTTTCAAGACTATATTGAAGAAGAGCGGTGATAATGTGGAGGTTACAATGGTGGGAATTGTGGCTATGCTTACCAAGAACTTTGTGGCAAGTCTGAAGCCTCAAATCAAAACTCACGTGAAGTAAGAGAAGCCCACCACTAAGGCGAAGACGATTGAAATTGCAGTTCGAATGGAAGAGAGTTTGGAAGATGATGACGTTCTTCTAGGAGAAGCAAAGACGGCGAGTGTGGCAGGGATTACACTCGATGGTAGAGCTGCTCAAAGAATCCTGACGCCTGCTGTGGTTGTTGTCAACCCTCCGACGCCTAATCTTCAAGATGAACTGAGGCAGATAACAGAAACGTTGGCAGATCTGAAGATCAATGTATTACAGCTGAAAGAGCGGAGGAACCAAGGAGGAGGAGGAGGTCAAAGAGGTTATGGAGGAAATTTCAATCGAGGGCTTCAAAATGAATTCGGTGGTATCTCGTGCTACGTATGCGTGGTCCTCATTTCCAAAGAAATTATCCACTCCATCCAAAATGGAGGACGAAACAATGAAGGTACAAGAGGAAACTTAGGAGGAGGAGTTCCACCACAAAACAAAGACAAAGGAGTTGTCACAATCGATGCGGTGAAGGTACCAAATATTTATGAGAGAGGAGAATGCTCTTACTCTTCTCAAGTGGAGCTCTTAGCTCACAAGAGAAAGAGTACTAGGTTTTCGGAGGAACCTATGATCATTGGGGATTCCCAAAGTAGGAGCACTCGTTCCAACTCTATGTCTTCTTCTCAAAAGGAGCCTAGGAAGAAGTTGAGGATGGAGGATTTCACCATTTTAGCTGCTCAACCTAGATATGACGTAGTAGAGGATGTTGGAAGGCAAAAAGCCAACATAACAATGGGTCAATTGATTGCACTCAATCCAAGCTTGAGGAGAGAGCTTCGAGGAGGATTGAGCTCGAGAAGGACCAAGAAGAAGAAATCTAAAGGCAAGACCAACGTCTCAAGTGTGAGAGTTGGTGTAGTGGATGCTCAGGCCTCTGAGGTATGCACTAAAGCATCCAAGATCGAGGTTCGTTTGAATGGATACTTTGTACTTGATGTGTTGGTGGACGGAGGTTCTGCTGTGAATGCGATATCTGAACGTTTAATGAAGCGGTTGGGGATGAAACCCACGAGACCGGTGAGCATCATTGTGGGGTTCATGAACAAAGTGTTCGGAACAGTTTCTTGGGAAGTTTGTTAGAGACTTCATTGGTGACTTTCGTGTGTATGGGTGGAAGGAGGATCATTTTGATCATCTGATCAAAGTCTTAGAGCGATTGGAGCAAGCTAATGCATTTTTGAATCCAAAAAAATGCATTTTTGGATGCGAGGAGGGTTTGTTGTTGGAGCACATCGTCTCTAAAAATGGAATAGGAGTGGATCAAGACAAGGTGAAGAAGAATATCGAACTGTCATTCCCTACTAGCTTGACCAAGTTGAGACAATTTCTTGGGATGGTGGGATAGTATCGTAGATTCATTTCATCCTTTTTCAATAAAGCTCAATCGTTGACCAACTACATGAAGAAGGGTGTAGTCTTCGAGCTGATACTTCAAGATCAGAAGACTAAGGAGGCGTTTGAAGAGTTGAAGAAGGCATTGGTGATAGTCCCAATCCTCGCCAAACCTGACTGGAGTAAGTCATTCATTGTTTATACTGATGTATCCAATGTTGCGATTGGATGTACATTGAGTCAGTTAGATGAGAATGGACACGACCATCCAATAGCTTATGCTAGTAGACAAATGGTGCAAGCTGAGAAGAACTATTCCGTGACAGAGAGAGAAGGGTTGGCTGTAATCTTTGCTTTGAAGAAGTTTCGGCACTATTTGTTAGGAGGAAAATTTTCTATAGTGACTGATCACAAAGCCTTGAAGTACATCTTCAATAAGCCCAACGCAGAGGAAAGGATAGCTCGATGGAAGATCCTCATGACAGAATATGATTACGTCATTGAGGATAGACCGGGGAGGAAACATGTCAACGTAGATTTGTTGTCCATAGCTTACGACGAATTGGGAGAAGAACCATTAGATGATACTTTTCCTGATGAAGACTTGATGACCATCACGTTGAGCAGCGAGATATCGAAAGAGTACAAGGAGGTATGGAATTTCCTTTCTGACGGTTCATTTCTTGAAGGTATGCGAACGAGAGAGAGAAATGCTCTAATGAGGAGGTGTAAGCCATACACCATCGTTGAAGGAGTTCTTTTTCATCAAGGTGTTGATGGACTGCTACGACGAGCTGTGGGCAAGGAGGAAGCTACGAGGTTGATGCTGGAGTTCCACGATGGACCTGTATGTGGTGGTCACTTCGCTGATAAGGTGACGGCTTTCAAAATCTTAGATGCTGGATATCATTGGAAGGATATTTTCAAGGACTGTTTGGAGTATTGCAGAACTTGCGATGTGAGCCAAGCCTTTGCCAAGAAGTCTACTAGCACTCCTCCTTTGACACCAGTTCCTGTGCTAGGTCCGTTTGAGAAGTGAGGAATTGATCATGTCGACCCTTTAAACAAAACTCCTCGTGACAACAGATATATCGTGATTGCAACCGACTATCTGACCAAGTGGGTGAAAGCCAGACCACTTAAAGCCACAAGTGAGAAAGAGGTTGGCAGTTTCTTATGAGAACGGATCATTACTAGGTTTGGATGCCCTCTTGAGTTGTTTTCTGATAGGGGTGGTGAATTTGTGGGAAGCATCACAACCGCTATGTTGGAACATTTCTCCATCAAACCGCGAGTGACAACACTTCTTACAAACCGAACGTTAACGGGTTAGCTGAGAAGATCAATCATACCTTGTGTACGATGTTGACCAAGGATGCTGATATGGAGGATGCGAAGCACAACCGGGATAAGAGGTTACATGCAATCTTGTGGGAGTATAGGACTACTACGAAGACTTCAACGGGATATACTCATTTTCATCTTGTTTACGGTGTGGAATCGAAGTTGCCGATACAGTTTGATCTGCTTATCTTTCAAACTGTCTATAAGAGGTTAAAGAGGTTGATTGGAGCAGCAGCTGAGAAGTCTAGAAGAGAACAACTATTGGAGTTGGAGGAAGCACGAGTGGTGGCAATGATTCAGATGGAGAAGGCGCAAGAACGTCAAAAGAAATATTACGACAAGCATCTCAGTAAGAGAGAAGTGAAGCCGTTCAAGGAAAGAGATATGGTAATGTTTTCTGATGCCATTAGATATAAGAGAGCTAGAAAGAAGTTCCTTCCACGTTACTTTGGTCCTTTCATTGTCGAGAAGGTATGGAGTAACTTTATATACGACTTGAAAGAACTAGGAGGACGGAGGTTGACCGGGTCAAGACAAGCTCAAGCTCTTTCATCAAAAGAAAGTCACCGTTCACTCCGAGGACGGAGTGAAAACTTAGTCTGGGGGTAAATGTAACACCTAGGGGTTGCATAGTAGTAAATATGTGATAAGTGATAACTATGTGTGGTGAGTCTTCTAAATAAGTCCCAAGGCTAGACCATACTCTAAGTTAGTGACAGATAACTAGGAGTAGTCACAGTTAGAGTTGGAGGTATTTGAGGACAAAATATTAGAATATTCTGAATATGAGAACCACTATTTTGTTTGGTTATGCATAAGATGACAAGGGGGTGAATAATACATTCTTGTCTTATGCGTGACTGTTTTTTATTGGTTGTAGAGACTTAAGGTCAAACAATCAAGAGGGTTATTGACCTTTTTAGCTCAATTATGTATTAGTACTTTGTCTTATAAGGAGCAATCCGAGATTTCTTTCTACTTCTAGAAGGATTCAAATTTTTAGAGTAGAGTCAAAAGTAGAGACATCTATCCTTGACTTAGGACTTTTATCTTTGACTTGGTCTCGGTAAATTGCAATAAATCAGATTTACAAGTAGTTACTGTGGTAAATCTGGAGTAGTATAAATAGAGGAGTTGTGGAATGATCCCTCATCCTCCTTTTCTTTGTATTTGGAAGCCGTTAGACCATATCTATAAAGGGTGTGTTTTTCATCTCTTTGTCTCCATGAGAGTTCATGTCTCGAGTGAGGAAGTGATATGGATACGTTGAGAGTTGGGTTTAGCTGAGGCCTCCTAGTTCTATGATACGCCTCATCAAAGACCATCAGAGGTTTACCTTGGGTGAGAGACAAGACCGGTAGCAAGCTTGAGGATCACAGTACGTGCTTCCGATGTTCTCCTCAATTTCAAATTGAGTAGAGAAGCAGAAAAGAAAGCTATGATGTTGCTGCGCCTCTGGCTTCTTTGTCTTCTCTTTTGCATTTTAGGTACTTGCTCGATCGATCCTAACCCTACATACTGTGGTAGTGACTGTGCTTTAGGTATACCTAATCTCACATAGTTGGTGCGCGGTTGAAACTTCTCGCGGTTGCAATCACCGTCTTCCTGGGAAGCACACTATGTCTTCTGGCTTCCGGCTTTCAGAAGACATCTTCGGAAAGACGTCCATCTTCCGGCTTTAGAAGAAGTTGGCTTCTTCTTAGGAAATCACCATGTGGTTTGGGACACAAAAGGACAGGGAAGTGAAGCTATTAACTCCCATTGGTCCATTTTTATCTTTAGTGTACCGCTAAACTTAGTAGTAGGGGTCTTAAGAGGAGTTTGAGCATTTGGTGAGAGGATTGCAAAATCTGACAACACATGAGGATAAGGCTCGTCATGCCAAGTACTGTCAATGAAATTCTTGATCGATTTGGAGCAATAAAGAAGGAGTTATGGCTGATTGAAGTTCGAATTGTGTCAGAATTACATCACTTTTGTTGATTTTGGGGTTATCGGTGTCAATCGCAGCAGATTTGAGAAAATCGCTCCAAACCTTCGTAGTCACTTTTACTGTCAACAGGGCTACGACTGTCCCTAAATTTCCATGTCAATTGGATGAGTGAGTAATTCGGAGCCACCGCTGAAGCAGAGGGGGTCCGAAAAGCTCTCAATCTAGAACAGCAACTTCAGAGAGCGAGATCTAGAGTTCTGTGTACAATCAGGAGGCCCTACTTCACAATAGTGTTCAACAAGTTGTGAACTGCAAATCCTGTAAGAATCTTCGAAAGTGATCGAGCCAATTCTCTGTTCTAGGTCGAAATAGCTGTCTGGGTATCAGAAATTACCGTAATTTCTCTGCTCAGAACTTTTCTGCCCATATCTCGGTGCTCTGAATTGATCTCAAGCTGAAACTTCGTATGTCTGGTCAGTAGGGCCTCATTTACATGTAGGAGAAATTCTGAAGTCTAAACCATCGTATGTTTCTGATTCTGGACTGTTAAAGTTCACTGTCTGATCTTATTACTGCTAGTCTGACCTGATTTTCGCTTCCTGAACATATTGGAGGGTCCATTCGACCTGAGTGAGTGTTTATAGTGTCCCTTTTTTATCTGAAGCCTACCTCTGTAGTAAGCAACCACAGCTTGAAACCCAACACTTCCATGAGTAGACCGAACACAGCCTTCAAGATCATATCACAGCCAGAAGGTTCTGCCCTTCTCAAGAAAACTCTCAACTCGACATCTGGTGCTTCCACTGAGAGCCATTGGGGGTGATTGATTAAGAAGGTTAAGTTTACTACAAGGAGAAAAGATGGATCGCAAAAGTGCTATTGCTGCTACTTCTACGGCTGCTGCATCTACGTCTACTACAGCTCCTTCTGTAGCACCAGCGGCTACAACGACATCTGCATCTGGTCTAGATACGGCTGAGATTTTGAAGACGCTTGCGGCTTTGATCCAACAGCATCCGATCGTTGGAGGGGATGAGTTAAAATCCACCAAGGCTTTGCAAGCGATAGTAAATAGGTGTGGAAGGTTTGAAGGAAGAGATATTTCTAGATATCTGCATGAGTATAGAGGAGAGATGGAGCTGGTTAGAGTTACTGATGCTGAGATGATAGCAAGTTTTGAGTTGGCTGTCATTCCTGAGTTGCAAGACCAAGTTAGGGATGTACAGAGAAGAAATCTTGGAATCCGGATGAGTTTTGAGCGATCTCTTCGAGAGGAGTTTCTTGAGGAATATTCAGAGAGAGTTACTAGAAGAACATTTCTGGACTGGGTTGAGCAGCAACCTGGTCGGATGATGAGCCTGAATGAGATGTTGAGAGAGTTTGATCGGAGATACGGACAACTCTCAACTCTAGAGAGAATAACATTAGATGCTAATGTTATTCGCTGATGAACTTCGTCAAGCTGAGAAAAACTCTAACTACGGCATGTGTGACAAAGTCATGAAGATATATGAGAAAGATGTTAAGTCATTGTCATATCATGTCTACAGTGTCAGAAAAGACAAAAAGAACGAGAGAGAAATGGACGAAGAAGTTGATCTTCAGCAAAGATTGTTTTGAAGAAAGTAACTATCTGTGAGGAGGTTCTTCAAGAAGTTTCTTCATCTTCATCTTCGTACTTCGTACCTCAAGACTTTCTTCGTACCTATTTTCAACTTCGTACTTCATTTTCAACTTCGTACTTCATTTCCAACTGCGTACCTATTTTCAACTTCGTACTTCATTTCCAACTGCGTACCTATTTTCAACTTCGTACTTCATTACTTTTTCGTATCATATTCAAACTTGGAGGCAAATTTGAACTTGACGACTACGAGACTTTATGATCTGGAGTCAGAAAGGGATGTTATGCTTGAGCAGTTGACCACGAAGGACGAGAAGATAGCGAGTGCTCAACAGACGAAGGAGATAGCAGAAGTGAAGGCCGAAGAACTTCGAACGAAGGTGGAAGAGGTAACGACGGCATACTTCGCCACTGAACTCAACGCGACAGAGACGGAGCTACTCCAGCGACTTCGGACAGAGTTAACGATAGCGCCAGATCCTTCGGCGAAGCGTCCTCATCAGAGACTAGAGAGTGGATGGAAGGATGCAATCTGCTGGTGTGGCTCTCGTGAAGAAGCAGAGGTTCACACCAAATACAAAACTGTAGCGAAGAAGGTGAAACCTGGGGCGACCCAATTACCTATTGATTCACGACAGCAGATGGAGTTAGCGGCCACTGAGCTTATACTGAGAGATCCTAAATAGATAAGACACAAGTTTACTCAAGAGACATTCGAGCAACTCCAGATAGGAGAGGGTGGCTTCTTGACTGAAGTGGAGAAACGAGCTTTTGAGCAAATGATAGTTAGCCATGGTAAGGCATTTTCTTTCTCAGCTGAGGAGATTGGTTGTGTGGATCCCAGTGTGATAGCTCCGATGGTTATCTTCACTGTTCCTCATGTACCTTGGGACTTGAAGCCGATTCCAGTCCCTCGTACCTTGCTACCGAAAGTTATTGAGTTACTGAAGGAGAGGATGCGGATGGGTATTCTTGAACCATCTATGACTCCGTACTCTAGCCGATGGTTCACAGTACCTAAGAAGACAGGGGCCTTACGCTTCATCCAAGACTTGCAATCTGCCAACAACATCACGATTCGAAACGTTGGGACATGACCTGTGGTTGATGAAGTAGTCGAGGCATTTGTTGGAAGATCTATCTATTCTATTGGAGATCTGTTTTCAGGTTACGATCAGTTTCAGCTTGCTTTGGAGAGTAGAGACTTGACTACCATGCGTACACCTTTGAGGTTGTGTACTCTTCCTCAAGGTGCAACAAACTCAGTAGACATATGCAGAATGCGATGCATAAGATGTTACGAGAGTTTGTACTTGAGGTCACTATCCCATTTCTGGATATGGGATATTGACCTCATTCCCATGAAAGGCTGTCTGGTGGAAGACAAGGATGAAGCTGTGACTTCTGATGGTTGCAAGAAGTTCGTTGCAGACCACATTTGAGATGTGGTCTGCAACGAAGATTCTGATGCGTTTGGAAGAGGTACAGCTCACTCTGTCATGTACCAAGTTTCGTTTTGGAATGTCAGAGATTGTGGTGGTGAGTCATTTATGCGGTACTTTTGAAAGACGGCCGAACCTAGAGAAGGTAGATGCTATAGCAAAGATAGCAGACTATACCAACATCACTAAGGTTCGATGATTCTTAGGAGCTTGTGTGTTCTTTCGCATGAGTATTCTTCATTATGCACACATTGCCGAGCCTCTGTATGTGTGCCGAGCCTCTGTATTCACTTCTGAGAAAAGGGAAGAGGTTTACTTGGCGACGAGAACATCACGAGATGATGGAGCAGCTGAAGGAGATTCTGAAGTCTCCATCTATACTAAGGAGGCTTAGCTACGAGAGCGGGAGACCTGTGGTACTAATTGTTGATACGAGTCCAAAGGCGATTGGATGGGCAGTTGGTCAAGAAGATGCAGATGGTGTGCGGTTTGTTTCTAGATTTGGAGCTCAAATCTTAACAGATAAGCAACGTAACTATCCTCAAGTAAAGCGTGAGTTGTGGGGAGCTGTTACTGCTATGAAGGTAGATCGTGAGTTCTCGATAGGAGCTCGTGTGATACTAGAAACAGACTGTTTGCGTTTGTTACGTATGATAGCAAACTGTAATACTCCAGACATAGCAATGCTACGATGGATTGCTTATATCCGGAGTTTGAATCCTGAGCTGAAACATATAGCAGGGAAGGATAATCCAGTTGCAGATATGTTATCTAGGGCTCGTTATACAGACGAGGATGAGATGATTGCAGAGGTGGAGAATGAAGAAAAGAGAGACGTTTGGTGCCAAGTTGGTCAGCAGACTTCAGACTTGGAACAACTGCCGTTCAACGAAGAGTTCTACACGGAGAAGTTCCGTGACGTTGGATTCTATCTGAGTTCATTATGCAGACGAGAAGGCTGGAGTGATGCAAAGTTCAAGGAGATCAAACGAAAAGCGTACGGTTATCTTCTACGTGAAAGGTATCTGTGGAAACGTCCGAAGAGAAGAGATGGGATGCTTGCTAGAGTGGTGGATGATCAACCGACAAAGCTGAATCAGCTTAAGGAGTTTCATGCTACCTTGTGGGCTGGACACTGTGGAGTTTGGACTACGTACACGAAGATGAAGGAGCGATACTGGTGGAAGGGTTTGTATCAAGACGTAGTGGATTTTTGTGGGTCGTGTTTGCACTGCCAGTTCTACTCTAACGTCCGTTACAGAGATGGACTTGTACCTACCTACCCACCTAGTATTCATTTTTCGTGGGTCCTTGATCTTGTGATGATGTCGTCGGGACTATGGGGGATGCGCTACTTGGTGTTAGCTCGGGAAGATCTCTCCGACTACGTGGAGGAACGAGCACTGCGGACGAAGACTACAGAGAACATATGTAAATTCGTGCTTGAAGATATCATCTGTCGTTATCGATCTGTTGGAAGACTACGAGCAGATAGGGGCGAGCTGAGAGGTGCAGAAGCGAAGGAGTTCTTTGCTCGTTATGGAGCCAAAAAAAAAAAAGCTTCGACTTACTACTGCCATGAATCCAGAAGGCATTGGTAAGAATGAACGAGGACACCCTTCTATTGTTCACGCTTTAGTAAAAGCATGTGATGGAAGACCTAGGGAATGGTCGAGACTACTTCCATTTGCTTTATGGGTTTATAGAACTACACACTGTACCACGACTGGTTATATGCCAGTTGAGCTTATGTTGGGGCAGAAACCGATCATACCTGCTGAGGAAGACTTTCCTACGTGGGCTACGCTACCGTGGGGAGATGGTATAGATCATACTTCACTCCTTGCTTTACGAACTAGGCAGTTGGAGCGAAGGGAGGAGGATCTTGCTGAGGCGAAAGAGAAGTTGAAGGTGACTCGAGTCAAAAACAAAGAGCGTTTTGACAAGACTCACCGACTATGACCAAAGCCAATACGTGTTGGTGATTGGGTTTTGGTGTATGATAGCACGCTGGAGAACCAGCATTCTACACTTCGTAAGTTCTTGCGAAGATAGTTCGAGCCTTATGTTGTGCTAGATGTGTATGAGAATGCCACTTATAGTTTACGTGAGTTAGATGGTACTCTTTTGGAACTATATGTGGCTGGCAAGCGAGTGAAGTTGTTCAAACAACGTGAAGGATCAATAGATCTGTTCAATTTTCTGGAGTCTGAGCAGAGGATGCCAAGAGACGAAGACGACTCGGCTATTGAAGTGACTAAGGCGGAGGAGAATAACGATGAAGAAAAACAATCGGAAGACTGAAGAGGTTGGCATATGCCGGAGGATGTGCAGGTTTAAAGGAGGCAGATGTCATGATGTGAATCATTTTACATTGTAAATAATTCACCTCTCTATCAAGCGTTAGTCTCTCTAAGTAAAGTTAGGACCTCAAAGAAGTCGACACTTGAGGATGTTATATATTTTTAGTCTTAGTGGGTTGATTACCATGTTGATAGAGTTAAGCTCATGGCTTGTACTTACATGTCGCCCATGCATGCTTTCTAGCGTGTTTGAGTTATCTTTCAAGATTACGTGTCGCTTTACATATCTTCGCATGTAGTTTAGGATTTACGCTGGCACTTTAGGGGCTTGACGTGGTAGCCTATGTGAAATATTAAGTCACCACGTGGTTTGGGACACAAAAGGACAAGGGAGTGAAGCTATGAACTCCCATTGGTCCAATTTTATCTTTGTGTATCGCCAAACTTAGTAGTAGGAGTCTTAAGAGGATTTCGAGCATTTGGTGAAAAAACTGCAAAATCTGACAACACAGGAGGATAGGGCTCGTCGTGCCAAGCACTGTGAGTGAAATTCTTGATCGATTTGGAGCAATAAAGAAGGAGTTATGGCATATTGAAGTTCGGATTATATCAGAATTGCATCACTTTCGTTGATTTTGGGGTTTTCGATGTCAATCGTAGCAGATTTGAGAAAATCGCTTCAAACCTTCGTGGTCACGTTCACTGTCAGGAGGGCTACGACTGTCCTCAAATTTTCATGTCAATTGAATGAGTGAATAATTCGGAGCGACCGCTGAAGCAGAGGGGTCCGAAAAGCTCTCAATCTAGAACAGCAACTTCAGAGAACGAGATCTGGAGTTCTGTGTACAATCAGGAGGCCCAACTTCACAAGAGTGTTCAGCAAGCTGTGAACTACAAATCCTTTTAGAATCTTCAAAAGTGATCGAGCCAATTCTATGTTCTAGGTCGAAATAGCTGTCTGGGTATCAGAAATTACCGTAATTTCTCTGCTCAGAACTTTTCTGCCCATATCTCGGTGCTCTGAATTGATCTCAAGCTGAAACTTCGTATGTCTAGTCAGTAGGGCCTCATTTACATGTAGGAGAAGTTCTGAAGTCTAAACCATCGTATGTTTCTGATTCTGGATTGTTAAAGTTCACTGTCTGATCTTATTATTGCTAGCTGATCTGATTTTCGCTTCCTGAACATACTTGAGGGTCCATTCGACCTGAGTGAGTGTTTATAGTGTCCTCTTTTGATCTGAAGCCTACCTCTGTAGTAAGCAACCACAGACTGAAACCCAACGTTTTCCTGAGTAGACCAAACACAACCTTCAAGATCATATCACAGCTAGAAGGTTCTGCCCTTCTCAGGAAAACTCTCAACTCGACAACGTTCTCTTCAGCTGATTCTAACATCCTATGTGTACAGAATATACAAGATGATCTCAAATGCATCATAGATGACAACAGGATACACGAATGCCTCTAAGGTGTCTAGCATGGCAATAGGTCTAGCCTCTCCAAGATTTCTCTCGATATGCTCTCTCATAACGTCCTTCTGTCTGATGTAAAACTGCACGCGAAACATATCTCTCAAGCCTCCTAGTGAGGTCCCGGCAACGGAACCAAAAATGTGACCCTCAAGCTTACTACCGGTCCTGTCTCTCACCCAAGGTAAACCTCTGATGGCCTTTGATGAGGCGCATCATAGAACTAGGAGGCCTCAGCTAAACCCAACTCTCAACGTATTCATATCACTTCCTCACTCGAGACATGAACTCTCATGGAGACAAAGAGATGAAAAACACACCCTTTATAGATATGGCCTGACGGCTTCCAAATACAAAGAAAGGGAGGATGAGGGATCATTTCACAACCCCTCTATTTATATTACTCCAGATTTATCACAGTAATTACTTGTAAATCTGATTTACTATAGTTTGCCGAGACCAAGTCAAAGATAAAAGTCCTAAGTCAAAGGTAGATGGCTCTACTTTTGACTCTACTCTAATAATTTGAATCCTTCTAGAAGTAGAAACAAATCTTTGAAAAGGAATCTCGGATTGCTCCTTATAAGACAAAGTACTAACACATAATTGAGCTAAAAAGATCAATAACCCTCTTGATTGTTTGACCTTAAGTCTCAACAACCAATAAAAATCAGTCACGCATAAGACAAGAGTGTATTATTCACCCCCTTGTCATCTTATGCATAACCAAACAAAATAGTGGTTCTCATATTCAGAATATTCTAATATTCTATCCTCAAATACCTCTAACTCTAACAGTGACTACTCTTAGTTATCTGTCACTAACTTAGAGTATGGTCTAGCCTTGGGACTTATTTAGAAGACTCACCACACATAGTTATAACTTATCACATATTTACTACTATGCAACTCCTAGGTGTTACAGTACAGAAGCGAATTGTAATAAGAGACTGAGAGAGGACTTCTTCCAGCAGGAAGCGCACTCAAGGTAGAAGTATTGAAAATCCACACGGGAATTGAAGATTGGAAATTGAAAATCGAAGGAGGAAACCGAGAGTTGGAAGCTTCCAATCGCAACAGCTCGAGGCCGATTGCAGAAGCAAGATCGTGGCAAAGCTTAAGGCATTGAGAGTAGAATCAAATCACTGAGACGCATAGAAGACTGAAGAAGCAAGTAGAAGCGTAGCGCATTGGAAGTGCAATACTGAGGTTCTTCTCGCTTCTTTCCTCTTTCCTCTCACTTTCGTCTTTCTGTTCTTGTGTTTCTACGCTTCTCCGATTGTTTGCAGGAAGCTTATTGATCCCTCCCCTTCCTTGACATTTCTTTTGAGAGAATTGGATGCATACGCATTGTCTAATTTTCGAAAGTCCTCTTCTCAATCTCTTCTCAAAGAATCAAAATTGAGCTTCTTCTGCCCCTTGTTCCAAAATTCTTTGTTTTGGCTATCAATTTCTCTACCCCATTGTTCTTCTATCTCAGAATCCGTCGACAGAAGACTCGTTTGAATGTCTGGACATTTTTAGAACCCGAATGTTTGAAATTCACATCAAGTAATTGGATTGGATTGGATTGGAATTTGAGTTGTGAGAAGTTTGATGTGAATCTAGAGTGAAATTGAGAATTGATATTTGTTTCAAGAAGCAAGAAATTGGGAATCAAGCCAGTGCTTCCCAAGCTTCCTTGCTTCTCAAATCCACACACATCTTTCTAGAGAGCTAGAAGATTGGAAAGGCTGACAGAATGCGCGAGAAGATGTGAGGGTCCTCCACGGGTCTCTTCTGTGTGACATATAGCACCATGTTCTTTCTTCTTCCTGAACTTTAGATGAGAATTGTGAGGAGTCTTGCTGACAAAATTTGGAGAGAAATGTCAAGGGTCATGTCTTCCAATTACGCAGCAAGCTTCTTCTGAGAGTGTATGCGAGGTGAAGAGTCGAAAGATAGAGTGCGAACGTTCAGTGTCTCTTGTGAGGATAGATTGCCTGTAGGAGCCGAAGACAGATGAGATCAATGATGAGAAGCCTAGATGCGGGAAGTCTTCTGAAGACTTCAGTTAACCAAAAACTATCTCGGGAGTCTTCCTGGAGGTCACTTTCATCGCAGGAGCCCTCAGCCTTCTTTTGATCAAATCGTAGACTTTCGTTCTCCAAGAAGATTTACATTAGTTACGCTGCTCTAAGTTCTAAGATCTGTTCAAACTCAGAAACACTTGGGTTTTGTCCAGAAATCTCTTCTTCTCACAAAACCACACGGCTTCCAGACGCTTCAGAAAGTGCTCTGGACCCTAACATACAGTGACTACTAAAAATACCACACAAATACCCACTGAGAAGTCCGAGAAAAGATTATTGCTTCCAAGTCACAACTTTCAGTCTTCCCACGTCGGCTTCCAAAAGCAATCTTCGGCTTCTGGGAGGTTCAACTCGGCTTCTGACACTGAGAGAGAGCGCGAAGCCACCTCCAGAAGACTGTCTCTACTTCGTAGATACCAAATTACTAATCCATATCACACATTGCTCTTACAATTCTCTAACGGGTTAGATTAATCATAGGATGTATGCCTCATGTAGTCTTCCCAAGCTTCTGCCTGCTAGAACGGTCTTCTGGTAGCACTACAACGACATTCGCAATCACTGATACTCAAATGAAGCTTCGGAAACCAAATGGAAGACAAGATGAAGATGGGAAGATGAAAGAAGAGAGAGAAGAAGAGAAAATCCAAACAAGAAGAAACAAAGAAAAAAGAAAGAAATTAAGATTCTGACAGGCTTCTAGTCCGACTAACAAACCATCCTTGCTTGTAGTAACTTGGGAAAAAAGATCAAAGATCTGCTTACAGTTACACTATCTTCCGATCGAGGATGACGTCTTCTGCTGTGGAAAAAAGGCTTCCGACTTCTTCTGTCTTTGCTCCGACTACTCTGATTCAAAGGATCAATATCCAATGGACAGTCGATGTGTGGATCCGAAGTGCTCCAACTAGATGAGATAAGCTTGGACTCTGCACAGTTTCTAACAATCACCGCCACTCAACAGGAAGACTTCTCATGCACATTGGGTATGAGAAGACATAGACAAAGCTTCTGCAACCGAAATCTGAAATCTAATCCTCGAGAAGAAGTTACATTGGCTTCTGCTTACTGCATCCATTTTTTGTCACTATTCCTCGACACATCAGTTTAAAGCAGGACTGCACGATGATGTCGTTCCCTGTCTATGTTGTCTACTCATGTCTACATTCCTGCAATCTCTTGCTAAGAGCGGATGTGTAGACCTACTCTATGTGTAACCCAAAACTCTGCTTGTGTACTATGTGTATGTGTGTGTCAAATTCTACATTGGCATCGATCTTATACAAGTGTCTTGAGTCACAGGAGAGAGATCCCTTCCAATCGCAACCACAGCTTAGAGAAAAGTGGGGCGTTGTCAGAAGGGCACCACCTCCCAAGCTTCTGTTCTCCTCTCAGTTTGGAAAGTACTTTCTACTCCTACCGTAGCTTATCCTGCCACATGGACAGTCATCTTAGAAATAAAGAGAGAGTTGCCCAGCTTAAAATTTCGATTCCAATTTCCTACAAAATATCAAGGTATAAACAGCTAAATACCTCTACTATCTATTTTGAGTCGTGAGGTGTAATCTCCATGGATCCGCACCTACCTGATCCTCTAATTCGGCTTCTGGCACTGTGGGTGGCTCTGCTGGTACCTCTGGGGTGGCTGAGATGGCATCCGCCTCAATGTAAGTCATGTGCGCTTCTATCATGGCTTCGGAAGCCAGAAGATGTCCCTAAGAAGCCGAATCCACCTACGCTTCCTTACTCTTCTACGCGACCTGCTCGACGCTGGGAGCTGAGGTGATCTCACAGGACTCAGAGGTAGTCATCTCCTCCACTCTGAACACCTGGAGAGCCATCTCTTCTGTCGGTCTTTCAAAAGACGTCTTGTCTTCTAGGGCTTTCTCGCACTTCTTTTCTACTTCCAGTGATGTCACCACCAAGTGGACAACGAGGTCGAACTCCTCCTTGTTGAGATCTTCCACAATGGATGGTCCTGGTGCACCAGAAGACGTAGCTGCAGTGGTGGAAACCGAGAGAAGATCGTAGAGTCTTCAGACCCTCAACCTGCCGATCCAAGTAGCAAAACATGCTCTCCTTGCAGTCCACCAACATCTCCCTGAAAGCGTCGTCCCATGTGCAAGCTAACGTCAGAAGCTTCCTTCTCGCAGTGAAGTTAAACTTCTTCCGAAACGCTTCTCCCATCTGTGCCATAATCTCCTTGTCTCGGGCTTCTACTTCCATCCGCTGCTTCTTCTCTTCTGCAGCCTTAGCTTCCGCAGCTTCGCATTGTGCACTCCAAGTCTTCTTCTCCTCTGCCAAATTAGTTAACTTACCTCTGATCCACAGAACTTCTTGCTCTCGCTGCTGAAGTCGCACTTGCAACTCTTGGTTGCTCTTCCGCAGCTCGACCAACTACTTGACAGAAGCAGAAGCTTCCGTCTTGTACTTCGTGGTAATCTTCTCCGTGATGCGGAGGTGAACTTCCGGAGCTTCCAGCTTCTACTTCTGAGCTTCCTCTTGCTGAATCAAGGTCCAAAGACCAAATCCAAACTGCAGCGAGCGGCTTCTCCTAAGTCATCGCTCACCTCTCCATCAACTCCATCGCTGACTGGATCTCAGAGCTGAAGAAGACGCTGAACTCCTCTAAACTTTGCCAACTGGTTCTCCTTCAGGTCAAAAATGTTGAAGGAACGCGTAATCAACTTCTTTCGTGGTTCAACATCAAATTCTAGATCTTTCTTTGATTTCCTATGATGGGAGATCGCGTTTTCCATGGCAAAGCAGACCGCACATATTAGGGATTGTCATTTCTGAATGCGCCCTATTGAAGCAGCCTTAGCACATTGCTCGCTGGGATCCCCGAAGGCAGTAATGGTGGGTTAGGTGTTGCAGCTGCTGTGAAGGTCCGTCTGTAAGGATAGTAACTCTGGTCATCGTTTTGGCTCTTTTGATTCTCCGACGTCGGTCCCGCGCATGGTTTAGTAGACGAGGCATGCTGCCCGTGGCTGTTCTTTTATGCTTCTCGTATGCAGCAAATGGCTAGACCTGCAGTCTTCTTTGCACTGCTCTCAAGTTCTGAGGATTTCAAAACGGTTATACTGTAAACCCATGTATCCGGTAACGTCACTCTGTAGGTACGTATATTCTGGTCTTCACGAAGCCCTGAACTCGCCTAAACACTTGACACTCTCAGGTCTCGAACAGTGGGAGACTTGGAGCTTGTGGCATCCGTGATCAGAATCCAGATAAAGCGAAAGATTTGCTTGAGCTTCCCGTCTTGCAACCAAGTAAGACTGAAGGTAGTATTGTCTGGGTGCTTTTGAACGTCGCCGTCCTTCGTGAACCTTTTAAGCGCTTTTCGGGATAACATACAGTCTGTAGCGAGGATGATTCCTCCTATTGTCGAGTTTGGCAATCAGGTACACGATTCAACTGTTAACCACTTCAAAGCATCTGGGATTCACTCATATTCTGCGCTCCCACAGGTCACTGTTCGCGACAGAGTTTCTAAAGACCCAACAAAGCAATTGCGAACATCCATATCATATGAGAAGGGCTTTTGTCACGACTTTGTCCTTGAACTTACCCGGATAGAAAGCAGCTGCTGCTGGTTTGCCGACGAATTTAAGATACACGGAACCATCGGGCTTGTAGTACCGTTTATGGTAAGTCCTACGATCGGACTTGACCACTTAACCAGGTTGAGGCTATAACCTGCTCTGTATTCGAGGTGAACCTTCCTCCATCAAGAAAACTGATTCCCCTCAGTTATGCTCACAACTGGATGGTAAAATGACTCCTATGGATGCTAGTTAGAATTTGCTGGTTTATTCAATGGCAGCACAGAAGCTTCGTGACGTGAAGATGAACCTTCCTGAAACTGGAGTTACTGGTGTTCCTGACTGATATCATTGCTGGAATTTTCTACATCATGATTCATGACCTTCTCCAGAAGGCTTACTTTCAGACCATCTTCTCGCTTCCCAGCCAGGCATTATAAACGCGAGGTGAGGATCGTTTGGGGCGAAAGGTTAACTCAGTACTGAAAGAAACCTGTGTGGAGTTTCCGCAACTGGAGATTCACATCTCTTATCTACACCTCCAACAAAGAAAACACTTGCGTGAGGGTTCCAATGCAATCCAACAGAGGGTTCACGCCGAAATGTTGCACTGTGTCAGAAAGGAGTGAGCTTCAGATACTATCGCCCTGAGTTTGGCAGAAGCCTACTGACAAGCCCGACAGAAATCGTCAACCACGGCTCACGATATCATCTACCGTTAGAGGTGGAACCGAGATTACAATAGCTCACCTCGGCCGTTGACTGAAACTGAAACATCACCGTCAATTTGTGGGTGTTGTTGCCTCTGTTTTTTAGTAAACGGACTGGCCCCGACTGAGGGTGACGTTGGTTAATAATGAGGTTAGTCACTCCTGCATTAAGATTTGAGACTTTTTCAGCTCAGATCTGTCGTCTTGGATCACTAGATCCCCAGCAACCCAGCAAACGGTAGCAGAAGACATCATAGAGCACCAGATAACTCATTGGTCACACTACGGTAGCGTGCAACTTTGCTCCAAGCTGTACATATGCAGATGTGCTCCAGCACATACTATCAACGCACGTTCGAGAACAATACAACTGAGGGTAATGAGATTCATCACATTTGCAACAGGGTCTAGAGCAGGTTGATCCCGGCTAAAGACGAAGACGACTCAATGATTGTTGTCTCAGAGTAACCTATGGTTCACAAGTGCCTTACTGATCTCCATTTCGAGAACGTTATAATGCAATACTCATACATTCATATGAAAAACGAGTAAGCAGGTGACAAGAAAATGGCCAGTGTTCGTCCTCCAAACACTTGACCGTCTTATCTAACAGAAGCATGAAGATTTTCCTGCATACACTAAGACAGTTGCATTTTCCTGTTTATGAACTAATACAACTTGACATGACATTTTTCATCATGGCCACGAAGGTTACTCAAGAGTGACAAGGTATCCATCCTCTTGGTCCGCTACTTACGTCAGTCATTCATTTAGAGTGTTTGCATCTCAGTCCTCACGTTCGTTGTTCCTGTACAGCGCACACGGGAAATTGCCTTCAACATTCGCTCTCGTTGCTCAGTCAGCAATCACTGGATACTGAACCTAAAGCTCTCGCTTGTGAGTACCGAAAGAAAAATACAACCTTTCCTAACATAGATTTGAAACAAATGGCATGAGGGGATTGAAATCCCTGTAGAACTGATAGGAAGATATCTGCTGCAGATGTAGAAATTCATGTGTAATTGACCTCACGGAGCAACTTCCTGGGTGCCTGAGATTGAATTGGCATCATGTAGCTTTTGAAATCGTTGTATCGATAGTATCTTTCGCGATGCACAACAATCGGTTCACCAAATGAATTCTGAATGAAGGTCAGCTCCCAGGATTGCCACTCAACAGGAAAAAAGTATTGCTGCAGTACTCGTGCTAGCTCTCGTGTTGGCTAGTGGCATGAGAGTGAAGTTGGTAACGAGCTGAAAATGATTCGTTAGGTATCGTTTCGCTCTCTCACCGCTTGATGCCAACTACCACAACACAAGCTTCTCCTGTTCCGAAACTATTCACAGCAACTGAACATAACATTAGAGCTATTAGAAAGTTCGGTGCTAATCAGAGTCCGGAAGGAGGTGCTCCCAAGAGTCCTGCACTCTGACTCTCCAGATCCACCATTTGCTGCTCCCGGTCCATTTCTATGATCAACGGAACCACAAACACTAGAAACGACGTGCCAGCAATCCAAGCTGCTTTGCCCGTGCTCCAAAGTAGCTTCTGGCTGAAGCGCGCAGTATTCGACAACGCTCTCTTCGACTTTTGGAACAGGGGGGACTGCGTCACAGTGTTTCCAATCTTCGCCAATGGGTTGTCCCCAGAACCGGCCATCGCTCCGCTCGTCGCCTCTCCTCTCCTGCACTTTCACTCCCAGAACCCTCGTCTTCTACAGAACCTGAAATCACACGATCACCTCTGCCGCTGCAATTCTTTTTCGAATAACCACCGCAGCTTCGTCAAATCCAACACACCACACACCCGCTCGATATGTCTAATTCGAAAGCCGATAGAGCTGTTAGAGCTGTTCCTGCCTCGTAGATCGAGTAGGCCGCTTCTGTCATCTGGGGCAACAGAACATCTCCATTGTTAGGGTTAGACGAACCGCTGCGACAGCGAACAGGAATATACATCTTTCTAAACTGGATCTTGAAACTTGAACAACTATTGAATTTCTTACGTTTTGAATTCAGAAATTACCGTATTTCTTCTTCTGTACACTGTATTCAGTTCATGCAGGAAGGTATTCATACAAGAAGGTTCAAGCGATACGTGTAAGGCTAAGTTCTAGTGTGATCGATAGTCTTTTTTCATAATTAATTAAAGATAGCTTATGAAATATTCAGATCGATACATACTGAGTGTCTTATGAGATTAAATGTGTTTATTATTATATACATTTTTCTATTAGAACTTGCAAATATTTTTAAATACTTTTAAATATTTTTACTGAAGCAAATATGTATCTCAACTCCTCGTCCCATCCAAGATAGGAGAAAGCTGCTTCACTTAATCACAAAGTATAAACTTTACGTAAAGAAATGCCTCTACCCGAACATAAAACCTGGTTGCAGAACGATGAAACATTTTTCTCCAAATACAGTACCTACTTTAATCAAACCCAAATCTTTCTGCGAGGAAAGGTTTGGGTATAAATAAACTTTCTTGCATGATGAATATGCTTGCTTTCTTTTAGAATATCCATCGCCACGTTCTTGCATTAGTTGTATTTTGTATCTGATTTAATACAACCGGAACAAAGTTGAGTGCTATGATATATTGCCCAGTGAACCATTAGTTGTATTTTGCATCCGACTTAATACCAAAAGGAACAAAGTTGAGTGCTACGATATATTACACCATGAAGCATAATTTCCGAGAAAGAAAATCTTACAAAACATAACTTTGTCAAATGCATGTACGTTGATGTTGACAAAAATAAATTCTCCTTGCATATTATTCACTTCTTCCCTCTGAGGATGGAGAAGATAAATATGCAAAGGTTAGGTAATAAATTAAAGTGTTGATTCAATCAAAAATTTCTTCAGCAAATTGCAGCACTGTTGCAGTGCGCGAGTCTATGTTTCCTCATCGAGTTATGTATGGATCTTCTGGCATCTCTAGCTCCGGTTATCATTTAATATTTCAAAATAATTAGATTCTTCTTGTCAATTTAGTATAGAATTTTCACTTAACATTTATATCTCTTTCGATAACAGCAAGCCAGCAAAAGTTCCCCAAAGTTCATCATCCATGTTTTACAGACTGAGAGAAGAAATAGTCAACCATTAGACGATTTAAAATCTCAAAACAAGTAGTAACTTACAAACTCCAGGTGGTGCATGGATGATTTAGAAACTCTCATCTTGGTAAAAATGGTAGTTTCAACATAGTTTCTTGTGCCAATTTTTTATGACATGCACGATCTTACAATGTTGTAAAACTGTTGCCATATTTTCAATATTTTTATTATATTTATGCTCATGTTATCATATCCAAGGAGAGATATTGATGTGTGAAGTTTTAGTTTTGGTATGTATGAATATCGACGCGCATGGTGGTTGGGGTGCTGAGGTTGCATTTGCTGACATGGAAATCCATATCTAGGCAGTAGATGAGATGCTAATATGATACTTATTGATGTGGTTTAACTCTAACGTGACATATTCACGGTAAGTGAAAGTGTTAGTGGATGGAAGCTGACTACTAATATGATGACGTGGTCACTCGCATGGGTGCAACTTGATTAAATGCATGGATGTCTTAAGATGAGAGTCTATGAGACACATTTGCACCACTTACGGTGACCATGAAGCTTGAGGATCATTTGGTAACAATACGTGGACTTGAGAGGCTCGTTTTAGAGGAATATGAAAGTTATTATGTTCTGAGTACTAGCAGGGTTGTAACTCAAGTGACTTGTGTAATCAAGTTTACCAAGTGGGTACTAATTTTAGTGTTTTAGATTTAGTATTTTAAATTTAATAAAATAAATTTAGAAAAACTTACCACAGTTTACAAACCAGTCGAGCATCACTCTTCCCTGTAACTCTGCGATTTAGTAAACTGTATTTTCACTAAACTTTATTGAAGGGAGTGGTCAACCAATGGCAGATGATTCTTTTGTGGCGTGTTTAGATGTTTATCTTTTTCTTTCGTTCTCCTAGAAGTGCACTTTGGATATATATTTGTTTTCTAAAAACTTTTGCTCCCTTGTTGTTATCGAGAAATTATATAAACATTAAACAAAAATCTTATACCAAACTGATAAAAATCAAAGTATTTAATAAATATTAATTATTAGCTAAGCTTAGAAAGACAA
This sequence comes from Asterella californica, assembly GCA_036924285.1. NCBI lineage: Eukaryota > Viridiplantae > Streptophyta > Marchantiopsida > Marchantiales > Aytoniaceae > Asterella > Asterella californica. The sequence goes on along the minus strand of JAYKYS010000006.1, from coordinate 18,360,597 downwards.
AAAGATTAGACATAACCATAAGGAGAACGTGGACAAATCGCCCCTTGGAAATATTTTGTGAGAGATTTAGTTTTATTACCTAACTTGATTAGGTAATAAATATGCAAGGAAGTTATGACAATTTTGGATCCTTTGGAATCAAGAGCCCGCAAGGTCGTACTGGTCAAGGTTACAAGGGGAGTCTTCGCGGATGGAGCAACCACAGACAACGGATGGAAAATCAAGTCATATTTGGATCCAGAGTGGAGAGCCTTAGCCTCCATTTACCAGTCAGTCTTCTACAGTGAGAAGAAGGCTTACATCTAAAGCTGAGAGGTGGAGGTTTTTGGAGCGGATCATCAAGGATGAGAGAGTAGATTGGAGAGCATAGATGCACTTCTACGTCAAGGACTTGGTACGCCAGTTGGATGCCAAAGTCGCAAGACATCTCTCGACGTTCCTAGTGCACATGTACTTCATAGTTGGGAAGATGTTAGAAGTGGAGTGGGAGTCTTTATTACCCAGGCTAAGACACACTTATACTATATCTCTAGATGTCCTTATGAGAGTGATCAGATCAGTTTGTGACGTAGTGAAGGATATCGGATCAGAGCTTGGAGGTATACTATGTGGATGTATGATGGAGACGTCAGCTCGTCCCACCATCACATCAAGAGAGGAGAGTGATGAGTCACCCTCTGTGACTTTTATGAGGGAGGGACTAACCATATAGATGCCTTGCTAGATGACATCGCCACTATGTTCAAGTTGGGAGATGAGGTTTGCGAAAAAGTCCGGCAGGGTTTATATGTTCTCTTGGACATCCTCATAGAGGAGTGGACCCAGAAGGTCCCACTAGAGGACCTCGAGTAGGCTCTCCTATATCGTATAGCAGAGAGACATGGACGTTATATCATATGTCGTGTTGTCTGTAGCTCCCTCAGAGATAGAACCACATAGTCAATTGACAATGGAGCGTACTATCCTCACTATCATAGTAGGAGTAGTTAAGTAGTGAACTTTGTAGTGAGCTCACTACAAAGTTAGCAAGTTAGATAGTTAGTATTTATTTCTAAGTTCTCTGTTGAAGGACCATGTGCTATAGATAGTCTCTTTACATCTTAGTAGTTAGTTGAGGGTTAAAAGCCAATTAGTGGTTTTGGCACCTTGTTAATTTCAGGTTGTTTACTGAACCGTCAGTTACATCCTCTCAGCCGTCTCGACCGTGACATCCCTTGGGTGCTCGGGTCCTCATGGGGTTTAAAAGGCCATCTCTTGAACTTTGCTCTCTGTGAGGTGGTGTGTGTTGTTCTGGAGTTTTAGAGTTAGCTAGGAATGACAATTGAGAAGAGCATTTTTTCTTTAATTCTCTCCATAACTTTCCTTGCCTACCTAAAGTAGTTTAGCACAAGAGGCTTCCTGATGTAAAACCACATATTCAGTTATGTTATAGTGTTCTTGGATACAACTTGTACTTGTGCTTGTCTATAGTGCCCTCGTGAGCATCATCACGTCAAAGGTTCGGATGACGAGAGTTTTAGCCATGTGTTATATGATCGTTGGGTGGTGATAGTCTTCCGGACTGCACCCTACTTACTAGAAAACTTCAGTAACACTATGGACGTGATGTAGTGGTGGTCTAGGACCTCTTGATCTTCAAAAGGATAGCCTTTGGCCAAAGAGAGCGGGGCATCATGAGAAGAAGATGCGAGAAAGCAAGCAGCACAGCTAGTCCGTCAGTCAGATTTTCACAGACGAGACATTACAGTGAAGGGTCACTAGTTACTTACAACAACACAAAAACAGAAGCTCCAAGCAGTCGTGCTTGAATTGCTCTACCACATAAATGAACTATGAGTCCATAAGGACGGACCTTTATGCAGCGATTCGATGGACAAACTGGCCATTGTAGTCCGTAGTCGTGAGTTCGGAGAGGTTAGTGAGTGTAGTGTGAATATCAAGAAGAGTCGAGAGTAAAGCTATTTGAGTATTTTCTAACGTTCAGAATAGGTGAAAGACAGTAGGAGACTAACAACCTATAGTAAGTCATCATATTTTTGGTTATCAAAGATGAAACCTTAGTTTTTTTAAGTGCACTAGGTGATCTTAGCTGTGCTCCGCAAGTAAGAAAACATATCGTTACGTCTTGTCGTCTAGTCGAGAGAAAGTGTCATGCGTGAGGATTATCGAGGTTTCAGAAAGAGAAATCCAAGTGCAGTTTGTGATCAGTAAGTAAATACCATAAGTGGATGGGATTATGATCTTAAGACCTTGTGATAAGATGTTGGGCAGAATTTCAAGATGATTGGTCGTACATAGAACCCAAGTAGCTACTTTTTGGGTTTGTTGACTGCTTGGCATGAAGAACTTCTCAATTAAACTATAGTACAGAGCAAGTGAAATCTTTAATCTTCTATGAGAACGATAATTTTTATGCTTAAACGGTGTAAAAGAGAAACCTTGTCCGTTACATATGCACAATGTAGGGTTCCAAGATGAGCAAGAAGCAAACTATAGGTGGCAAGAAGAATGTCAAGACCACTCAAAATGCTTGAAACTTCAGAGGGCTCCCATGTAACGACAGTCCAGTATTGATATTGTAAGAGAAAATACCACAATGAAGATGAATGTTGGAAAAAAATTTCAGATGAAGTCAAACAAGCAAAGAGATCTGGTGCACCTACACTAGAAAAAGTCAATCTTGCTGTTGGAGAAGCTTTTGCTTTCTCAGCTTACGGAGAATTCAATTCCTTTTTATATTTGTCAATGCTGAATCAGACGAAGTTTTAACAGCATGTGTGAATGAATCTAGAAGCAATGACGATATGTGGCTCCTAGATTCAGGTTGTACAATCACATGACTTCCAAGAAGGAGTGGATTAGAGAGTATCAAGAGTGCGTTTCTCTGAGGAGGCTGAATGTGATCAATTCAACGCATGTAAATATTATAGGTGACGAGATCATGCACAAGTTGAAGGGAGTATTACACGTTCCTAGCCTAGCTCATAACTTACTGAGTGCAAGTAAATTTGCTGATGTAGATTTGTTTACATTTTTTCAAGAAGATGCTTGTTATCTATACGATGTCAATCTGAAATTGTTGTGTAGATGTCCGCGTGTTGGAGATCTCTTCAGCTTACCAACACAACACCACTCTACCTTATTGACCCAGCTAGAGCTGTGGCACAAAAGATTGGATCACCTACATCTTCGGTCATTGCAACAAATGTAGAGTGTACAAGCTACAGAAGGTCTTGTCATTGAACCGGAAGCATAACTTGGATTATGTGAAGGATGCTTACTAGGTAAGCAACACAAGGTCATGATCCCCAAAGAAGAAACAACTCCACCCATTATATACAACCCTAGTTCTCTTTGGAAAAAAGGAAGAACCTTCTATACAAGAAGGATTTTTATCCAAATTCACCTTGAATTTATTAAAATAATGCTTAGAGAAGTGTTTGTCATCAACTTGAGAGCAAACTCTCTCAAGTTAACACGAGAAACATCAAACTTAGAATATCACAAGAAGAAACAACTCCACTCATTATATACAAGTTTTGTTCTCTTTAAAACAAGGGCAAACCTACCATGTAAGAAGGGTGTACTTCCAAATTCACATTGAATTTATTAAAATAGTGCTTAGAGATGTGTTTGTCATCAACTTGAGAGCAAACTCTCTCAAGTCTACCTTGGAAACCTCAAACTCAAAATACTTCAAGAAAAAACAAATAGCCATTCTATACAAGTCTGATTCTCTTTGAAAAATAAGGATGAACCTTTTGTATGCAGCTTCGACACAAATTCTCCTCCGTTATGAATCCGTAGACATTTGAGGACATCTCCACAACTTGACTTTTGGCCAGTCTGTGCTTCTACCAACTTGTGAAATTTCTTGAAAGTCTCAAACACTTGAAATTTCTCCTTCATGCAGTACACAGTCACCCTCCTTGAAAATCATCGATGAATGCTACAAAGAGAAGTGTTTGTCATCAACTTGAGAGCAAACTCTCTCAAGTTCGCCATAGAAACATCAAACTTCAAATACCACAAGAAAAAACAACTCCATCCATTATATACAAGCATGGTTCTCATTGAAAACAAAGATTAACCTTCTATGCAAGAAGGGTTTACTTCTAAATTCATCTTGAATTTATTGAATAATGTTAAGAGAAGTGTTTGTCATCAACTTGAGAGCAAACTCTCTCAAGTAAGTACGGGAAACATCAAATCTAGAATATCACAAGAAGAAACAATTCCACTCATCATATACAAGTTAGGTTCTCTTTGAAAACAAGGGCAAACCTACCATGTAAGAAGTGTGTACTTCCAAATTCACATTGAATTTATTAAAATAGTGCTTAGAGATGTGTTTGCCATCCACTTGAGAGAAACCTCTCTCAAATTTACCTCAAGAAAAAAAAACTCCACCCATTATATACAAGTCTGATTCTCTTTGAAAAATAAGGACGAACCTTCTGTATGCAGCTTCGACACGAATTCTCCTCCGTTATGAGTCCGTAGACATTTGAGGACATTCTCACAACTTGACTTTTGACCAGTCTGTGCTTCTACCAACTAAAATCATCGGTGAATGCTACAAGAATCTTGATCTTCTGAGTGGAGGAACTCGCGTTAGACCTACTAAATCAACATGAACGAGTTCAAGTATACAAGTATTTCCGTGGTATTTTAAGTTTGAGGAACTTGAGAGAGTTTGCTCTCAAGTCCGCCCTTGTTTTCAATGAGAACCATACTTGTATATAATGGATGGAGTTGTTTCTTCTTGTGGTACTTGAAGTTTGATGTTTCTAGGGCGAACTTGAGAGAGTTTGCTCTCAAGTTGATGACAAACACTTCTCTTAGCATTATTTTAATAAATTCAAGATGAATTTAGAAGTAAACCCTTCTTGCATAGAAGGTTCATCCTTGTTTTCAATGAGAACCATGCTTGTATATAATGGATGGAGTTGTTTTTTCTTGTGGTACTTGAAGTTTGATGTTTCCATGGCGAACTTGAGAGAGTTTGCTCTCAAGTTGATGGCAAACACTTCTCTCAACATTATTTTACTAAATTCAAGGTGAATTTGGAAGTATACCCTTCTTGCATATATTGTAGGTTTGTCTTTCTTTTCTAAGAGAACCAGACTTGTATATAATGGGTCGAGTTGTTTCTTCTTGTGGTATTTTAAGTTTGAGGTTTTCAAGATGAACTTGAGAGAGTTTACTCTCAAGTTGATGGTAAACATTTCTCTAAGCATTATTTAAATAAATTCAAGATGAATTTGAAAATAAACCCTTCTTGCATAGAAGGTTCACCTTTATTTTCAAAGAGAACAAGACTTGTATATAATGGGTGAAGTTGTATTTTCTTGTGGTATTTGAAGTTTGATGTTTTTAAGACGAACCTGAGAGAGTTTGCTCTCAAATTGATGGCAAACACTTCTCTAAGCATTATTTAAATAAATTCAAGATAAATTTAGAAATAAACCCCTTCTTGTAGAGAAGATTCACTTTTATTTTCAAAGAGAATTAGACTTGTATATAATGGGTGGAGTTGTTTCTTCTTGTGGTACTATAAGTTTGATGTTTTTATTGCAAACTTGAGAGAGTTTGCTCTCAAGTTGATGACAAACACTTCTCTCAACACTATTTTATTAAATTCAACGTGAATTTGAAAGTACACCCTTCTTGCATATATTGTAGGTTTGTCTTTCTTTTCTGAGAGAACCAGACTTGTATATAATGGGTGGAGTTGTGTCTTGTGGTATTTTAAGTTTGAGGTTTTCAATAAATTCACCTAAAATTTACTAAATAGTACTTAGAGACATATTTTCCATCAACTTGAGAGCAAACTCTCTCAAGTTCTCAATGGAAACATCAAACTTATAGTACCACAAGAAGAAACAACTCCACCCATTATCTACAAGTCTGGTTCTCTTTTTTTGAAAATAAAGATGAATCCTCTCTACAAGAAGAGGTTTATTTCCAAATTCATCTTGAATTTATTTAAATAATTCTTAGAGAAGTGTTTGCACCATCAATTTGAGAGCAAACTCTCTCAAGTTCAACCTTCAAATACCACAAGAAAATACAACTTCACCCATTATATACAAGTCTTGTTCTCTTTGAAAATAAAGATGAATCTTCTATGCAAGAAGGGTTTATTCCCAAATTCATCTTGAATTTATTTAAATAATGCTTAGAGAACTGTTTACCATCAACTGGAGAGTAAACTCTCTCAATCATGCAAGGAAAAAGGGTTCACCGTTAAGCTCAAAGCCAACCATTCTTGAGGATCGATATATGATGTAGAGACTCTCCGCGGAGATATCTAATTTTAAAGATATATACGACTCTTTCTCATTTTTATTCCAAAATGATAGAATTCAGGTTTATCAGTACTAGATAGGCACTCCACCTAGTTTCAGAGTAGTTTCCACCTGCTGTGTGTGCTATAGGAATACTTCAAGCTGTACGGAGACTGTGACGCTGTGTCTCAGACTGTTCTTCTAGAGAGTCTGTTCTTTTCTCACTATTCCTTGAAAGAGTCTGTTCTAGATTTGTTCTATTCACGTAGTGTGAGTATTTCTTTATTGGAATGAGAAGATGTTCGATAGGAACTGATACTAGCTGGGACATGTCAATCACTATTCATCCATCTTCTGTGTTGTACTTTACTTATGCATGCTCCGAGTCATTATTTGCTAAGCGAGATCGATAGGAAAAACTTCAAGTTCTACTCTCAATCACTGCTCACTTAGGGTGTGTTCTTTTACTTTCATCATGTTAGCAACAAGCATGTCGTTGAATTCTTTCGATGAGACTACCTCTGTCGACGCAACAACCAAGTAGGTCTCCAAGTTCTTGGGAGCATGCGATTACGATGAGTTGCTCCATCATCAACTATAGATGGAGAACTAGTTTTCTTGCACGCTCAATAGATGATGTCCTGAAGACAAGAATCACCAAGTTAGGACACTGTGATAAAAATCATGAAGTTCTTCCAACAATGGAAGAGCAAGGACGTTCTAGAGCCATCGGAGGGTTCCTGTGTATAAGAGGATTCACTCCTATCAACCTATTCCTGTTTCAATGACAAAATACACGTCCAGTGAGGTATTTGAATCTATTCTCTTCCTTTATATTTGTAGCTCTCTTCTCCATCAGTGCGTGATGTATTTCTTAGAGTCAGCTTCATCGTTAGCAATTAACTGCATCGTTCAGAGCACGCACACATCTCTTATTATCGCTATTATATCGCTACCTCAGGGCACCTTCTGGATCACTGAAAGTAGCGAGGTGTAAACCGTGAACTTCATTCAGCCTTCTCTCTTACGGTCGTGGTACTGTATGCACCAACACACATTCACGCAGAGTAGCAATGAGATGGACTGCCGGTACTTCTGTGCGTATGGTTGTCAAAATGGATCCTTTATACTAAGAAGTCTCGTGGACCCCAAGCTGTAGAGCATGTGTCCACGGGTGGGACATGTATAATCAAAGAAATCAAGTCTTGAAAGTTGAATGAGGGTGACAAATGACTCTATATCTCCTTCGAAACATACAGGACGAGAAACCTACAATTTCGTTTCAACCACTCATTCCTGGCCTCCAAAACAGTTTCCAAGCAAATCAAAGAAGATTTATCGAACTTTCTGTGATGCAACGACTCAAATATTACTATGCACATACAATGAACGAGAGAGCTGGCTGAAACGGACCTGGATGTGAGAATGATACATGTCGGAAATGCTACGAGCACCTTGAAGGCATCGAATTGACTGCACAGGGTCTAGGAATTAAAGAGCTGCAACCAACACCGACTGGATATCTCTGTACAACTCAGAAAATGTGCTCTTCCAACGTTTATGCCTGCTAGAGTTTACAGAGCGGCAGTTCTCATATGGATAAATCTCGTTTGCAGCATATCATCTTGTGTAGGCCAGACAAAGGCAAACGCAATGCAAAACCAAGTCACGACAGCCTGCTCCAGTAGAAGATAATCATCTTCGCCCCCTTCGCGGGGGAAAAAACTGGTCATTCAGACAGATGCTCAAACTCAATACGCAACCTCATGATCAGAATACCTACAGTAGCTGTAAGAACTGTGTCGCTCTAATTCCGGTCAAGGATTGACAGGGGGATCCAGAGGATACTTCATAGTTGACCAAGAGCGTCAAATCCGTTGTCGTGGTCTGTATGTTGAATTAGGGTTCTCCATACTTGAGAAACCAGCAATTGCAGCGCAAAAGAGTGCAACGATCATCACGTAGGAAGATGCATAGGTGTTGCCGACAGCCAAAACCTGAAGCAAGGCAGCAGCAACCACGAAGAAGGATGCTGTAACGTAGCTCATGATGACAAACTCCCAGAGACAATTATAGTTTATCAGAAACCCGTAAGAATTAAGAGAAACACCACGTTGAGTAATGACCAGAAGTTCGACAGTGCTCGTCAAAGCTGTGCATGCAACTTGATATCTGAAGCTGTGCTATATATAGATTTGAGTCTAGGATCTGCAAGTTTGAGCAAAACTCGAACAGCTCGCTCCTATATGACTTTGAAATCTTCCACCCGCGAATGCAGAGGAAGTCAGACTGGTGGATCGTCTGTGACAATTTCGTGCCTTTGGAACTTATGATGCACTAGTGGAGGGACGAGCGTGGGAACGACAAAAGAAGAATGGAAAAACCTGGTGTTTCTCTTGAATGCAGGGTCACAGGAACGGTCTTCCTATCGGTGGGTCCCCTCAGCTACTACTATTCAGTGTCAGATGCTTTTCTTCTTTTAAGTAGAAAATGTATAATTTCAGAACCTTAGTATCCACTGTTTCTAGTTGGAGAAGGAGTCTTGCCAAGTCTTCAAGCTTGAAGTGACGAGTCATTCAGAGCAACATTCAACAGGACAGAAAGTAAAACTTGAGGCCATTATCTTCTCGATACCTTTTTCGATCTGTTCCTGTCTTTATAACCGTCTTAATAACCGTCTTACTTCTGCATGAAGGATGGTACGTTCTCTCAGCTCCAGCATTTTATCTTCACTTGAATCTTACTTTCCGCTTTGTTGGACATGGCTTTGATGAAGATATATACAGAACCGCCACGCTCCCAAAAGTTGCTCAAGATAAGCGCTGACCATTCTGCTCCTCTCATCATCTGTATTGACCATAAGGTCCTCCTAGAAACCCTGACTGTACGCCAGCTTCACACCGGTCCCGAACATTACACATTCGGCTAGATTAACATCAGGCTGAGTATGGTGGCCCAGCTTGAATTCATGTCATCCAGATTATATACAGCTGCACCAGGTCATGGCTTGGCTGTTGTTATGTGGCCAAGATACTCTCAAGTGGGTCCGCTACGTAACTGGCTGAATTGATATGCCCGAAATTCATCCTTGTCATAGTCGTAGGTTCAACAGTATCCTGCTTAAGCTTTACCCACAGCTAGGATCATACTTGTAAGTTAAAACGGGGTCCTTGGTTTTTGGTTCTCATATGGTTCGGGCGGGGTTTATCATTATGAGTGTACGCAAACTTCACCTGGAAACAAAACAGAAAGAGGAATCATGTACAGTGAGTACATGATGGCGAGTGTGGGCAGAAGACCGATTATAACAGCTTAAGTATCAGTAACGGGAAAGAATGATTACTTGATTCGAGCCTTGTCTCCTCACGATAATCGCCTTGGTGGGGACAAATATTTGTCGCTTTTTTAGTCACTATTGATTCTTGACTGGTGCTGTTCCTCCTGAATTCATGCAATAATTTGAAAGACTGTGTCGACGATTGTCCAGACCCGCGGTTGCACTCCAATTGCGCAGATGAAGCTCCAGTGATCACCTGGTGACGCTGGTTTGGATGTATGGAATGAGACTGAAGGCTCAAGGACACCCCACTGTCCCCAGTGTTGTTCGGCCAGCTTGGGCTTGTCGGTCTGTACTGCTTGCTCCATGGATGCTTTCACGAAGTTAAGAAAGTTTTTGACTGTTCAAGCTCATGACATTACTTGTGAGAAGTCTTATGAACTTTCAATTCTGTTTCCAACAACTATCTGTCTATTCTGAAATAATGAAACACCATAACCAGTGTGGTGTTCGACAACCAACTCTTAGCACGTAAGCGTAGCACCCCTCTCTTCGCCTTGCAGTGAAGGAATTCGCTGCACCAGCCGTTACCCTCTAAGGATGCAGAAAATGCTTTGCTTTTACGTTTCCTTCACTGTCAGTTGGTGATATGGCTTGGTACTGTAGGAGCAGTTGATCCTTTCGAGATGCAACTAGTCCTTTGCCTTCACGTTTCAAGACCAAGACATGTATATTCACCCAAGCTCGATCCAGTTCATGTATTAGAGTTAGCATTGATTTCTAAAAGAGAAATACTTTTGCTGAGAACGAGTCAGATATTATCTGGGTGCAAATCAGTATTCTACAAACCCCTCTAAATCTTCCGCGGAATAATGATACAGAGAATCATGATTGATTCCGCGAAGTAATGATACATTATACAGAGAATCTCGTTCAATCATTTTCTCTTGAGTGTCTTCTCAAGACAGAACATGAGTGTCATCTCCTCAACTCGAACTCCGGATGTGGACCTTGTTAACTAGCACACTTTTCACTGGGCTAACTTAAATATTTATGAAAATAATATTTATGAAAATAGTGTTCTTCTCGTCTCATAAAATAATCTTCGAACAGTTGCCAAAAATATCTGACAGACTTGTCTACAGAAAATAAGAGGTCTCTTCTGATGTGATAGTCAGTCTTCGGACAGAGATAAAAAACATCTGACAGACCTGAGAAAATACATTCACGTTGAGTATTCATTTTGTACGAGGTCTTGAAGAAAAAAAATACATTGTGCTGTGTAAGAAGTCTAAACACTAATAAGAAATTAGAATATTTTTTCCTGAGAATCTGCTTGTCGTTTTTCATTCCTCAACCAGAACTGCACGTTGCATGTATTTTTTCACTTCCAGTTGATAGCATAGTCTGTGTGGTAATGTTGGCTAGAACACAAATGTGAGCTCTCATATATTACTCTAATGTACTAAATGCTGTATCCTGGACTCAGTTGCAAGGGCGATATGAATGAGGTTTGTCTCTCATCATGATCAGAATCTGAAACACATTGATATATGGGTCGCTTCTGCACCAGCTAATAAATATCCAACAAATGATAACTTAAGGGTCACTTTTGATCAAGGGAAAAAGCGAGAAGTGGCTGATGTATTTCAAGTTAGTAATGATCGTAAGATTTGAGAGTAGCATTTAAATTTCTTGAACAAAGTGTAAGTCCGGAGTAATTATTCCATTTGCGCTCAGTTAATATCTCTGTCATGTGTCGCGATCTTCAATCTCAAGATCGGACGCAGACGCGAACAACAGAACCTTAGTGGACTTGCGCTAGGTTGTGAACGCCGCGAGTAGGACCGAACGGCGTGGCCGCGAAGTCAGGATCAGATGAACCCTAAGTGGTTCCCTGAACCAAGGTTGGAACATTGGGTTAGGACCTAAGAGCTCATCCCAAGACGACCCCAAAAGAACGCTGACCTAAGAGGGCGAGTCTGGGAACGGACCGAAACATAGATCTGAGACATAGGTCTGAGATGTAGGTCCGAGACGCAGACGGACCATGGTTCGGACGCTGGTCCGAACCACAGGTTTCCGAAAAATAGCTAAGTGTTGGAACTCCAGTGACGTTTTAGGTCGTGGACAGAGCTCCACGTAAGATCTCGAGGCGAGTGAGGTATCATTTGAAAGGTCTCGGCGAGAGCTTTCCAGTGATATGTAGCACTCCTCGATCTGACCTCCGAGTTGAGAATTATGGACGAACCACGATCAGGTTGTGGTATAATTTTCAAGGACCAAAGAGGAGGGCGGAGCCGCCGATCCCCAGAAGTATATATGAGGGGGGCTCGATGCCTAGGTGGACCAAGACGAGTCACCCAATCCCATGGTTCGGCGGACGGACTCTAGGGGCATGAGTTGATGGCTGGGCCGGTTCCAAGGCACGTTTCAAGGTCCGAAACCGAAAGTTCGAGAGTCCAAACTCGGACGTCTGGACTTATGAACGATGTAAGGACTGGGGCAAGACTAGGGAACGAGTCGGCGGGTTAGACCACCGTTCGGGAGCCTAGACCCAAACGGACATCACGGACGGTTGGGCCGTTAGGTGTGCTGGAGGTACCGTTTAGGACCCTGGACTTTATGGGAAGTCCGCCCCAAGTCATATTGTGACTTGCTCATGTTTGGGATCGATCCAGGCGGGTCTAGGTCGGGACTTAGGGATTGTTGAGCTTAACGACTAGGGAGACGGTCCGGTTCCGGTCCGGACCAAACAAAGTTAAGGTAAGTGATGCATGGACGCTAACTTGTGATTGTGTTTGCAGGTTAGTGGTGTAAAGTTCGTGACCTACTGAGCAAGAGCTTCCGCTGGCGCAACAAGGCGGTAGGTGCACGAAAAGTGGTATCAGAGCCAACGCTTTGGTGAGCGAGAACTTGAGGTCGCGGTTGAAGGCTGGACGCTTGAGGAGGGACGCGAGACACGAAGTGGATCAACGTTCCTAGGTGAACACTTGGAGGGATGACCGACGTAGGACAGAGTTCCAAGAGGAAGACCAAGAGACGAGTGACGGCTGACACCGGGACCAGATCGACTCGAGCTAGCCCGGAGACACAATCAAGGGACGATAACCGACAACTTTCGTCCCAACGTCAAGGGAGCCCAGTACCAGCTGCGACATCAGTGCAGCAAGATGGAGTCTTGCCAACGGTGCCCAACGATTCAAGCGCGGGAAGTCAAGGAGCCTTGTATGCGGAACTCATCAAGATGATGAAGACCATGTAGGAAGGTATGGTCTCCAGGGATAAATATATCGTTGAGCTTGAGGCAGACCAAGGGAGTTCCTCGTCTACCAGAAAGCTTTGTAAGACGAATTAGTCGACCCCGTTCTCAGGTATAAGACGGGCTCGTAAAGTTAAGGATTTCTTAACTGAGTTGGATCTATACTTCGAGGCGCAACAGGCTCAGGAGTCAGACAAGGTGAGAGCGGCGGTTACGTTCCTAAAGGATCATGCGCTTCTCTGGTGGACTGCATACAGGATGAACATGTCTTGACCGTCTCGGCGCTTGGTTGGAAAGAGTTCAAGGTGTTGCTCGCGAGACGATTCTCTCCGGAGTATCAAAGGATTCGGGATGGTGTCGAGCTAGTTAGGCTGAAGCAGACGGGGACCTTAAGTGCTTATGTGCTCGAGTTCAGTGCCAAGCTGGATTGGTTCTCCAAGTGGACTGAGGAGACCAAAATATGTATATTTATTGGAGGACTCAAGTCTAGCTCAGAGAAGGCTCTCTTTCGGATGCCGGAGCTACCTGCGACAAGTGCCGAACTTTTGAAGCTAGCGGAGCGAATTGAGGACGATGAAGTCCAGCAACAGAAACCTTTTGAACCACGCAGTACGGACAAGTTCCAAAAGAAGAACAAGGGCTTCAAGCGATAGTGGGATGGGGGTGAGAAAGATCGGAATGGTTCTTCTACCTCGGAAGCAAAGCGGCAGCAAACAGGAGCAAAACCTAAAGGGCAAACACCTCAGAAGGACAATGGCGCTAAGTTTACTTGCTACAATTGTGGCGAGGCGGTCCATATTGCTAAGGGGTGCATGAAACCTAAGGTTAGTAACTGTAGCATGAATGCGTTTGTTGCAAAAGACTTGTTAGAAGGTCAGATGAATGTGACCTTGAGAACCAAAAAGACGTCGGGACTGATGTTTCTACAAGCCAAAGTTGCTAACCGTGATGTTACTTTTCTTGTGGACACAGGAGCGACTCACTCCTTCATAAGTCCAAAGTTGGTGAAGAAGTTGGGCTTGTCTACCTCCAAGGCAGACAAGCCTATTCAGGTGCGCTTTGCCAAATGCAAGACGTATCAAACTTCTGAAGTGGCCTTGGACGTACGATTTGCGTGTGAGAAGTTGGAGTTCACAGAAAAATTCACGGTGTGCGAGATGGATGATATCCATGTGGTTTTGGGGAACACTTTCTTGGATAAGTTTGAAGTAGAACTTAGGCGGAAACCTTTAAGGTTGAACGTTAGAATTAAAGGGCGGAAGTTGGGAGTGAGGCTGATCCGAAAGACGTGGAAAATTGACGACTTTGCGGTGAATTTGATCAAAGGCAAACAGATGGACTTCAACGACAGAGTCATGTGTTTGATGCGGGTTGCAGATTTTATGACGGGTGGCAGACAAGAGGAAACATCAGGAGACGCATGTTTTGACGGATGAGTTATCTGCTGAGTTACCTCCAAGGCGGGTGGTGGATCACAAGATCGAGGTCTTGCTAAGATCAGAACCACCTTCCAAAGTCTCTTACCGACTCAATCAGGTAGAACTCCTTGAGTTGAAAAGGCAACTCGACGAGCTATTAACGCGGGGATATATTCAAACCCGCAAGTCACCTTATGGAGCCTCAGTTCTTTTTACAAAGAAGAAGGATGGGAAGTTACGACTCTGTGTAGATTATCGTGCACTCAATAAGGTGACGGTGAAGAATAATTATCTTTTGCCAAGGATAGACGATCTTTTTGATAGGCTAGCGGGCGCAAAGTACTTCAGCAGGATCGACTTGAAGTCAGGATATTACCAGATCCGGATAGCTGATCCAGATGTTGAGAAGACCGCTTGTCGAACCAGATATCAATCGTTTGAATTCGTGGTGATGTCATTTGGACTCTGCAACGCCCTTTCGACGTTCACTACATTGATGAACATAATTTTTTGCAAGGAGATGGATGAGTTTGTCATCGTTTACATCGACGACATCTTAATCTACTCCAAAATCTTGGAGTCGCACGCGGAGCAGCTAAAGGTGGTGTTGACGAAGCTGCGGGAGCATAAGCTGACAAGAGTGAGTTTGGTTTGGAACGCATTAACTTCTTGAGATATGTCATTAGTGCAGAAGGAGTCGGTCCGGATATGCAGAAGGTGGATGCGATTGTGACTTGGGAGCCTCCGACTACAGTGAAGAGGATGCGGCGATTCTTAGGATTGGCGCAGTTCTACCGCAAGTATGTGAAGGGGTTTTCAAAGATCGCGAAGCCGCTGACGGACTGGACGGACAAAGACGCACAGGTAAGTTGGACCAAGGAGGTGGATGATGCATTTCAGACGATCAAATCTATTTTGTCAAAGGCACCAGTTTTGAAGCTGCCAGAGTTGGAGAAACCATTCGAAGTGCACACAGATGCGAGTGACTATGCGATTGACGGAGTGTTGGTGCAGGATGGAAAACCTGTAGCGTACGAAAGCAAGAAGTTATCTGGGACAGAGAGTCGAGGATCGACTCACGAGAAGGAACTGTTTGCGGTGGTTCACTGCTTGAGGAAATGGCGGCATTACTTGGGACTTCACAAAACCCAAGTGTATACTGATAATATTTTGCTCAAGTACTTTGAGACACAAGATCGGGTGACGCCAAAGCAACTACGGTGGCATGATACCTTGGCGCTCATGAATTTGGAATTAATCCACAAAGCGAGAAAAGACAATGTGGTTCTTGACGCCTTGAGTCGCAAGGAGGAATATCTTTGATTGTCAACACAGATCTTGCGAGCTATGTATCCTAAGGAGTCAGACTTAGAGAGGCGAATACGTGAAGATTACATGGGCGATGACCAAGCAAAAGGGTACTTGGAACAAATCAAGCGAGGAGTGAAGTTGCAGAACATGCAGCTGAGACATGACTTACTCATGTTCAACAAAGTCGGGTTTATGTGGGACAAGGAAAACTTAGGATTAAGTTACTCAGAGAATGTCATGATGCGCCCTTATGAGACCATAAAGGTGAGAAGTCCTTTCTTGATGTATTCTTTCGACGTTTCTGTCGTGTTTTGTACACCTATAGTTCGCGGACAGTTTCTTTCTTCATTCTCGTTGCAGGAGGAGTTTGCGGAGTCGACTTCTTGTGACTTGCGACAGCTCTTGATCGCGCGGTGTGAAGAGACGAGTTTCGTGAAGGTTCTGTGAGATTTTCCGCATACAGAACAGAGCAATTTCGACATTACAGCTATGACGGAGTCCGTGTCTTTGATCACAGGAGAGAAGCTCGACAAGAACAACTACCAAGTGTGGAAGTTCCGGATGAAGACTTTCCTACAAAGACAAGATCTATGAGATATTATCATTGTGGAGGAGAAAGCGCCTGAAGTACCAATTTCAGATCCGAAATTCAAGGAGTGGAAGAAGCGCTCGTACCAAGCGATTCACTACATCGCGCTGACAGTTTCAGCATCGATGATCGGTCACATTCAGGATTACGATACGCCCAAGAAAGCTTGGGATGCACTCGCACGTCTGTTTCAATCCGGAACAGAGGCGCGGAAGCTGCAATTGCTGCAGCAATTCAACACCGTGAAAAAGAGGTCGATGTGCATCAACGACTACGTGAACCATGTCAAGCAGCTCGCGGATCAGCTATCGTCTGTCAAAGTCGAGAATGATCCCACTTGATCGGAGCCACATTGCAGGGACTGCCTGCAGAGTACAAACAGTTCATAACATCAATTTCGACCAGAGAACCCCTTCCGCGGTTTGATGAGCTTGTTCCTATGATGTTAGGAGAGGAGGTGCGCCTACTGGAGAGTTCTACTTCGACGGGTCAGCAAGAATCTGTCTATTTTGCAGGTTTCTGGAGGATCTCGAGGTAGGGGTCGTGACAAAGGTGTTGGACGTGGACGGGCAGTACGGACTTCACTATCGATACGGTGGACCATTGCTGCTACACAAATGGTGATTGGGCAGGAAGTACCGACAGGAGATCCACGTCAGGTTACGCTTTTGGACTTGGAAGCGCTGCTATAAGCTGGGCTTCTAAGAAGCAACCCACAGTTGCTTTGTCATCCACAGAAGCAGAGTACCGAGGAGCAACGAACGCAACATGCGAATGAATTTGGCTTCGATGTCTACTATCTGATATTGGTGTGGAGTGTACAGATCCTGTTGTTGTATATACAGACAACATTAGCAGCATGAAGTTAGCTAGTAATCCTGTTTTCCATGCTAGGACGAAGCACATTGAGGTGCACTATCACTTTATTAGAGAGAACGTCCTTGCAGGAGAGATTGAGCTCAGTTATGTGAGCACAGGAGACCAGGTTGCCGATATCTTCACTAAGGCATTGCCTAGAGATAAGTTTGATGCTTTCAGACGTTTTCTAGGAGTACATGATGTAGAGACGAGCTTGAAGAGGAGTGTTAATATAGTCCCAAGCTCTAGTAGATCGACGGCTAACATTAGCCGGAGTGGTTAGGGTTGTTAGAGTTAGTTAGAGGGCTAATCCACCATTAGGGTTTCTCTTGTACTCACCTCCACTATATATACAGAGAGAGGCAAAGCCTCTCTCATCTCATTCCTATTTTACTTTCGTTGTCTACTCGCTCTCTCTTCTTGGAGTGTCCTCGAAGTATCGATCTTTCTACAGAGAGATTGGGGGTAGTTTATCGATAGGACCGCTGAGGGTTTACAGAACTGGATGGCTTGTACCTCCGTCATCCCTTGAGTAACGCCGTCAATCGCTTCATGCAAGCCGTAACTATTTTTACCATATTTTACTAAGATATTACTTAAGATAAAAACATTAATCACATGGGCTTCTTACCTTTTTACATGGGCTTATTCCTTCAAAGTCAACAACTTCTAGAAGAATTTTGAGATATTCCAAAATATTCTCAAAGAATCTTTATTTCCACCGCCTCTCTACAATATGACTCACTAAAAAAAAGACATATGAAATCTCTTCTTGTTTTTTATGCCCACAAAGTCCATAACTTTAGTCTCACCACTATACCATGTCAAAAAAGAGATAAGGGATACTTTCCATCTCTTTTTTATCTTTTAGACAATATGACAAGATAGTAATGCTCACTCTTTAAGAAATATCTGAATCCTGTCCGAAAGTATAGCTAAGTTTAATCATAACTAACTTTAACTAGTCATGACTAACTTGATACCTCCTTAAAGTATTTGGGCAGCAAATAAACATTCTCCACACTTAGTTGTAACTAAACACCTTATGAATAGATAAACTTCCTATGTGTAACATAAGTCGTTACATTTTATCCTCGGACTAAATTTTTGCGCCGTCCTCGGAGAGAGGAGAGAACTTTCGTTGATGAAACAACTTCAACTTGTCATGGTTGACCCGATCAAATCTCCTTCCTCCTAGCTCCTGAAGGTCATATGCGAAGTTGCTCCACACTTTATCTATAACAAAAGGACCAAAATATCTAGGAAGAAATTTCTTCCTAGCCCTCTTGAATCTGATAGCATCATATAACATTACCCAATCTCCGGCTTGGAAAGGTTTTATCTCCCTCTTCCTCAATCATTTGTCGTAACTCTTCTTTTGATACGCTTAAGCTCGTTCCATCCGGATCATTGCCATTCCTCGGATCTCTTCCAACTCCATGAGTTGCTCCCTCCTTGATCTGACGACGTCTTCTCCTCTCAACCTCTTCAACTTTCGTTGAATAGTTTGAAAAGTATCCAATTCAAATTGCATCGGCAACTTGGACTCCACTCCATAAACAAGTCGGAATGAAGAATACCCAGTAGAAGTCTTTGTTGTCGTTTGATACTCTCATAAGATGACATGTAGTCTCTTATCCCAAGTATGTTTCGCTATCTCAACACCATCATCTTTGGCAAGCATCATACAAAGTGTAAGATTAGTCTTCTCCGCAAGATCATTAGCATTTGGTTTGTATGATGTCGTTACTCGTGGTTTGATAGAAAAGTGTTGCAACACAGCAGTAGTCATGCTTCTTACAAACTCTTCTCCTCTATCTGAGATCAACTCTAACGGACATCCAAATCTTGTGATGATCCTCTCTCATAGGAATCTACCCAGTTCCATTTCATTAGTCTCTATCAAAGGTCTAGCCTCTACCCACTTGGTACAGTAGTCCGTGGCGACTACAATGTATCTATTGCTCCAAGGTGTTTTATGAAGAGGACTTACAAAGACAATACCTGAATTATCAAATGGCCCTAACACTCGGATTGATCTTAACGGAGCTAGTAGACTCAGAGCAAATGCTTGACATACGTCACAAGTTTTGCAATAGTCTAAACACTCCTTGAAAATACCTTTCCAATGATAACTCACATCCAAAATCTTGGAAACTATTATCTTACTAGCAAAGTGACCTCCGCAAACAGTGCCCTCGTGAAACTCGTGCATTAACTTGAAAGTCTCCTTTTGACCAACTTCTCTCCTTAGTAATCCATCTGCTCCTTGACGAACCAGAATTCCCTCCACCATGGTGTAAGGTTTGCATCTCTTGATCAACGCGTTACGTTCTCGGGTATGCATACCTTCCAAAAAATAGCCATCTACAAGAAAACTCTAGATTTCCTTGTACTCATCTGGTATCTCCTCAGTGCTTGTGATGGTCACTTACTCGTGTGAAAATGAATCAAACTTCTCCCTCATCATCATAAGCCCTCGACAAGAGATCAGCATTTGCATGCTTCTTCCTTGGTCTATCTTCGGTTCAAGATAATATCCTCATGATCATCATCTGTACTGATCACAACAGATAACTTAAAGTCACTCTTGTAAGGATCCAACTCTACTTCACCAGAAACATTTGTGATCTCCACAGTAAATTATTTACTCCAAAGATAGTATTGATGACGTGGTATGCACATCGATGTATAGTTTATCGCACAATCTGTGATTTGTGATCAAGTACGAGCATCATTTAATGCTCTTACTACACAATTACACCTCTTATCAATTATGATGTTGGATTACCGTTACAATTTGGATTTTGTGAGATCCTTATCGTTGATCATACGTCACCATCTGTATGTGTTGGTGATGATGGAGTACTTCTCCAAGTGGATTGAGTTGGTGGCATTATCAGACAAGACGAGTGAGGGGACAACGTATGCGTTCTTAGATCGAGTCTGAGTCAGTTTGGAGCACCAGCTGAAGTGTTGACGGACCAAGGTACAGAGTTTCTTGGTGAATTTCATGCCTTGTGTGATCAGGCGCTGATTGATCGTTGGACTACATCTCGAGATGGCGGATGGTTTGACGGAGAGAGTTGTTCAGACGGTGAAGAGAGGATTGCGCAAGTATGGGTTGCAGAAAGATCACTTGAGAGACTGAGATTTGCAGTTACCATGGTTGGCTATTAGTTACCGGTTTAGCCGGCAAGCGTCTTTGACTTCCTTCTCACCGTATTTTCTATTGTATGACCGAGATCCAGATCTACTTCGGTCATTCGTTGTGATTCTGCTGAGGTGCTGAACCTTGATGACTGGGATATGTGGGTGAAAGCATGTTCTCAACGAGCCGAGATATTTCAGAAAGTCATGCTTATGGTTTTTTAAAACCTAACGATTGCTCAGCATAGAACCACGTTGCGATATGCGACTATTCAAGGAGGAGATTGTCGACCATCGATTCACAGATTTCATCTTGACGATTATATCTATCTGCAGTAGATTACATCGACGACGTTGGATGTGATCGCAAGGCGCATATTTTATGATTGCGTGAGGTGTTATCTTATGGAGTACTCATGTTAGACGGCCATGATGGTGTTGTTTGGAAGGATCGTGTGCATAATTGTGCACCATGTTATCTCTCAAACATTGATGGTACCAGTGACTCAAGCTTAGCGGTTGTACGTGCATGCTTGAGGTGTATGTTGTGTGGGTCTGCTGGTGGAACAGTCCGTAGAGTGGTGTGTGATGGTTGTTCGAGAAGTTAGCACATGTCGTGTTTGACTCCACCACTCAATGTCATTCTAGTGGACGGTGGGTTTGCCCTCTTGTATATAGCAGGGATAGCCGATTAGCTTTTTGCGTGATATGGATTGCAGATAGGCGACTAACGATGAGACGGTGTAGCACCTGGCCTCCTGATCCTTGCACCCACGAAGGTGTATATCACGTTGTTGGGATATGGGGCTATCTGGAATTAGAGGGACCTAACCGTCAATTAAGGAGGCGATTGTGGTACACTTGTGTATGTGTATGACATCATTCATGTGTTATGTGTATGTGTGATGTACCTCTGACAGAGATGTATGTTGTGTAGCAATGTGTATGCGCACGACAGCTGTCACGTCAGTTTAGCACCTCAGGTAGGTTGACCGAGTGCGGAGTGACTAATCCCGGTAGGGCCGTTAATGCCGTTAGGGCGGGTTCTTGAACTAGCCCCACTATGAGTATACTTCGCTTCTTCGAGTTGAGCCTTCAAGCTCCTAGTTATGATTGGATAGTCTTCGTGAGCATAATCTGGATTCTCTGATGCACATAGTGGATTTGGCTCGACTTTAGTGTTTGTGTAGTGCATGTTTGCATGATGGAGTGAGTACAGATCATTATTACTGTGGTACACTTGTGTATGGCATCATCCATATGTTATGTATATGTGTGGTGTATCTCTGACAACGATTTATGTTGTGTAACTATGTGTATGCGCACAACATCTCAACAAGGTGAATATAGTGCTTCCATATCTGTCTACGACTGACCTCTCTTTTCAATTCGTTACTGTCTAAGACTTCCAAGGGGCATTTTAGTTGGATAGATCTCATTGAGATGCATATCCGAAGCATCTCGATTGGTGTGCGTTCCAAATTAGAAACTGGTATAGAGTTATTGTAAGGTCCAGGTTCCATGAGCAGTGGAGTACCCTAATTCCCAATCGTCAGGGTAACTGAAAGGAGATGCATCATGTGACTCACCAACGAGAATCAGAGATCCATTATTCAAGAAAATTCAGTTAGTTATGTGAGAACAAAACCTTCAAAACTTGCAGACTTCTACATTCTTTCCAAAGCCAGTGGAAACTATATACATGATAAGATCTAGGGTTCAGTGATGGTTGGACTTCACTGACATGTCTCTCCGTCTGGACGGCTTTAGTTCGCCCGTATTCGAGGGGATGTTAGGTACTCAACGTGATACTCGTACCACAGAATGACATGTGTCTTCGGGTTACATTTTCTCTAGGAAAAAGAGTCATAAGCTTCTCTACGGAAACTAGTTCTTAGCAGAGCAGCCACTGCTGGAAACTGGTGATACGAGTGTCATACTGTAGTAGTAGTAGAGGAAATGTTCAGTGCCCTGCTCTATTACTAACAGATGATGTGAGCGTGTTAACACATTTGACGTCAACCATAACCAAGTCAGTCCACCTCTGGATGAACGTTTCGTGAAGCCCGTACGAGGACCCACTTACTTTCTGGGCATCACCTGTTTCTTGTAGAGATGGACCCACAGTACAGTTCACAAGATTGTTCCAGATCTGGATTATGTACCACACATCCTTGTGTTAGAGCAGAAAAACTGAAGCTACGTCATCAACCATATGGCTTCGCAAAAGGTATTTACGAAAGTGTTGTTCCCTTTTTCTAGGTAGAAAGCCGCAAAAGGGGAGCATCAGTTCAAGTTTCGAGTATTTTGAAGAACTGCTTGTAGACTGTGCTATATCCAGCAATAACGTAAGGTCTAATGCGAGTTTTGCACGATAGCTGCTCCACTCACTTGGATATACATGCAGAATAAAGAATGTTTGAGGCGTTCCTGTTTCAATGATCAGAAGATCCGGGTTTGAGAGCTTTTGTTTTAAGGTGTTGTCAGTGAGATAAAGTGTACTCCTCAAATAAAAGAATTTACATGCTTCTCTCCGGCCAAATGATGAAAATGAACCTGCTGTCAAATGAGTATGTTGAACTTCGATCTAGTTTACAGTATACAGCTGCTTACTACAGGAGTATTGTCACTTGAACCCACATGACCTGCATGCCATATAATGCTCGTACTACCGGCGTAACAGAGCACAAACAAGCAGGCAAGATACGAGGAAAGTGGAAGCATAAAATCAAGTTCAAGGTTAAAGGCGAGCGATGCTCAAGGACAAGTGGATCCCCCAACAACGCGGTGCTGAATAGCTTACTGAGCTACAGAGGTGAGTCAGAACGATGTACACTCATGAGAAGATTCACTTCTAGTCATATGGCGTTGGAGATGACTTCCAAATAACATGAGGATTCGATTTCCTGCTGGGTACTGTTGTTGCTCGTTTTGCGAAGCTTAGGCTCAAGGCACGCCATAATCGGCTCTAGCTACACTTGTATACTGTTATCACGAGCTCTACCTTTTGTTCCTCCACGGACCCACCAAACACGTTGAGCATTTGCATGTTCAGATTGTTAGAACCCACGGTTGAACAGTCAACATCGCTGACGTATTCGGTGGTGACTTTCAGATCTCCTCGCTTATATTAGTGGCCATAGCTTGATGCATTGGTGCAGTTTCCTCATGCACATGGTGGGAGTTCTCGAAGGTGCTTCTTGCAAATGGACTACATCTCTGTGTCTCGTGTAGCTGTATGCTCGTTCTTCTAGCTCAGTACGAGGTAGGACAACTCTTCACTTGATTCACTGGAGCTGACGGTTGCTCGCCGGTGATGATTTAAAGAGATCTGTTAGTTTGAGCTCACTGAAAGAGATAACGATTATAGTAAGTAGTTCGCTTACTACCTTCCGTTGGCCATGGTTTCGGTACTCTTTTGGGCGATGATTTCCATCTCCATATAAACGCCTCTTTCCTCCTCCACTCTGGATTTCATCTCGATGCCACCATTGCCATCCTTTCCGACTGGCAGTGACCGGAACTGGTTGGTACGCGCTCTTTTGTCACAAGTTCCCATCATCAACAGGACCATCCCTGTGTATACTGTGTAACAGCTAATACTGCCTTAGTTACAAAAATTTCTGGAGTGTTCTGTCGGGTTTCGATTAGTCTATTTGTCTTGCAACTGCTCGTCTCATTATTACTCTAGCCAGGCTCTTGAGGTTTGAACCCCTCTGGATGTTGCTCTGTATATGTGCATTCCTCTCTAGTACCTGACCATGGTTGAAGTAAATCTTGCACTCACGCTCCTGGAAGATAACTTCACTTTCTGTATGAGGCCAGAGAAATCGATAGCGCAATTGAGCAGCGTTGTGCAGCGTTGAGGCTTAGACAGAACTTGGTCTCTCTGACATACCTGGATTTCTAATTCAACCATGAAACTGGGTTTTCTGGCGAGAAAGCATTCTGCTTGTTTGTGCAGGTCTCCCCGAGTTTCGTTCGTGCCTCCTGCTCTACAAACCTTGTGGTGAAACTCTGTTCCTATTAAGGCTCATGCTTATGTTAATGTAGACCACTCAAAACTTATTCCGTGCTTTTCCACTAAAAGCGTCCTTTTCTTACCCAAGATTTTACTATGCTGAACCTCTCTCCACCTCATATGGTGTTACATAAAGATGATGATCACGAGTACTCTGTGGTAGATATAGAGTGTTATACAGTTTAAAGCCCTTAAGACGGTTTCAAGTTGGAGTTCCCTTCAGAGTGGTACCTGCCCGATCTCCTTATTTCCTTTCACCATTACATTTTGATATGTAAGTTTTCGTTATGGCTCAAAGGTATGTTCAGACAACTGTTAGGTCTTTACTGCTAGTACTCTGTGCCAGTCTCGGCATGCGGGGGCTCCCTACGGTACTTAGTGGTGTTGGCAGAAATATTTAGCTTCACTCTGTTTTCGAGTCATTGTTTTCTCGCTTCTCTTGTAAATGTACCTTCTCTGAACCTTCTATCGCACGTGAGGTTCACAATTGCAAGTTTGATATATAATCTGTTACCCGTAGTTAGAACGTAGAGTATGAGATTCTACTCTCTACGCTGTTCCGCTTTCTAGACGGTTCCTGTCCTGTCTGATGGCCGAGTTGTCAGACATGGACATAGATAGTTCTCATAACCAATATGCCAACTACCAGTTATTGCCAGATTTGGACATTTATGCTTATATTTCACCGCTGAATCTCATCATCAGTGTAGCGTTTTCATCATCACGTCCCGTTAACACAGATAGTCCACACTTAAATGAGTCTGTAGAGTTTGTTGAATTACGCTGGAAGACATAACACTCAACTCAGTTCAACGACCCACTGCTCTGTAATGGAATACCGAGTGAATACCGTCTCATCTCAAGTAATTTCTTGTTATATAGTTGCAGTTTTGAGTCGGAGGGAAGACGGAAAATTATTGCAAAGGGAATTACGTTTTTGTAGCATGCCGTCACTCCGTCAAATAGAAGATGGAGCTCACGCCCTTACTCAGCCGTTCGGGAAAACCACCAAATAGTGACGAGTGATCGATCTCTATTCACTCTTACAACTCCCTTGTACATACTTTAGGCTATTACCTTAATCAAATTACTAGTTCTCATCGGACAGTAGGTCCTTGCTTTTCTAACTTCTACTAGTTTGTATTCTTTCTTTCTTGACTCTTTGGGTCTCTCGAAACACAAGTAATCGTTCATTAACATTGTCACTGAAAGGAGTTAAACCGATTGGAGTAAAACAATGGTCGTACTTCCAGTAGACAATATGCAGCATATACGTTTTACTTAAAAGTCTGCAGTTTCAGGTGTAACTCATAGCCTGGACTGATTCTCTCCGTGCTTCGAAAGCAAGTTTCAAGACGAATAACTCTGTAAGGTATAGACTAAGGAAATGTGCGCATGCTCTGTACCACCACTCACTTCTACATACACACATTCTTCCCAAGTTGTGGAACTCGAAACTATCGCTCCATGCCTTCAGGACAGTGACTACGTGACAAGTTAGTTGTACTTCGCTCAAAGATAATGCCTTCTCGCTTAGGAAGTTCTAAAACTATTATGTATACCTTGGATGCTCTTATTATTATCATCAACCGCAGGCTGCTGTAATCCATGCCAAGAAGAGATCCCAGGAGAAAACAACTCCTAAATAAAGTAGATAAACAAACAGTTTGTATCCTCTTTCATAGTAGTCTCAGCTGCTTGTTAATGACACAAAGAATTCCGATTCCTAAAGAAAGAACTGTGAGCTCTAAGATGAGGTGGTAAATCAGTGACTCAGCTCATGGAGGCTCAGGCCTCCTTACTAGATGCGCAACGTCTGCCTTATGTCGGGTGGTCTCGCCTTGTATCCCACGGTGGGGTTTTTCCACTTGTCTCTTATGCTATTTCCCTGTGCTTACTACAGCTAGAACCACGCTGCTGGATACGATCGAACACGTCGCTGAGGCTATCTCTAAGACTAGAAGGATCGGAAATGAACAGAGGAAGGACAAGTGCCAGATAAAACTGTATCCGCATACTTTAGGATTCGAGTAGCCCTGGATCTCCTTCGACAGAGTAGTTCTCAGTGATTCAGGAGATGCATTCTACTTCGTTTGATTTCGGAAGGTTTGTTCTCTTTTGCGGAGAAACCTGCCAGCCAATGGCTACAAGGCTCATCTCAAGAAGCTCAGTTTTAGAGCACTCATAACTTGGCAGGAAAAGCTAGTTCGAACATCCATCTGTTTGTTTCTGATTGTTTTTCACTTCGGATATTTCATGTTTACATGACGAGCTTTGAAGAAGGGAGGGGAATGGCGCATGGATACATTTCAGGCGAGAGTTGAACTTGCCTCCGAAACTTGGAGTTTGTGCTTTCTTAGAATATGAGATACTTCATGTGCGAAGCAATCCTTTCTATCGAACCTACAATTTGACAGTAAAAATAGCCAGAACTCTATGTGCGGATAGGCCCTTAGAATTTACTGTATGTGACATTTCAGTAGGATTTGCTCGGTTCCTCCTCAAGGATCCGGAAGTTTCGTTTCATGACAGAACATAAGAGGACTCACGGATTTGTATATACACTGACATAGATATCATCGAGATCAAATAGGTTTAAAGCTTTTTAACTTCAGATATAATTTCTTGCCAACTGGTAACACGAAATCAGAGTGGCGCAGTGGAAGCGTGGTGGGCCCATAACCCACAGGTCCGAGGATCGAAACCTCGCTCTGATATGTCAGAGAGAAAGCTTCCAATTCTTTTCTCTTTTGTTTTCCGCTGTTGGCCGTCGCCCCTCTCTTCTCCGCAGAGGCGGGATACTTGACCAAACTTTGAGGAACCTACTTCCCATAATCCTTACCATACCACGTAAGTTTCGTACCCTTGTTACCACGTAAGTTTCTAATTTGCACGTCGTCCTGCCTACTGCTAACTGGGTTTTATTAATTTGGTCCTTCGCCTGTCTACGAATTTTCCCTCCCCTCGCTTCTCTTTTGTCTGAAAACGCTTTTGCCGCCGTGTGTCCGTTTCTTCTCCCTCGCTACTTTGAGCCAATTCAGAATCTATTTGCCGTCCGGTTTTCCTCCTTCATCGCCCGTTCTGCTCGGCACCTCGTCTGCTTTCTCTGCTCGCGTTTCTTGGTGCATCAGTAACTAACCTCCTTCCGTATTCACCTATGATGGATATTCAGAGCACCTGTATATTCACCTCCTCCATCTTTCGATGGAGGAGGCAATACAGGTGGTTAATTTAGTACCTAACCCTTCCGGCAGGAAGGGTTAGGTACTAAATTAAACTAAGATATATATTAATGTAAAAAACGATTGTGGACTCCCGGTCTTATACCTTCTGAAGCACGGCACCTTGGTCGAGACTTATGGGTTATCACCTACTCTCTCCGTCTTTCCAGGAATATGTAACAGATAACTTTTATAAAATGTTTTAATTTTTTTATCTACTTAGTACATGTTTTTTATTTAACACATATATATATTCTCAATAACATGAAGTGAGCAAAAGTTCCCCCGGAGTTCATCCAGCATGCATATTCACCTCTCAACCGTGTTGTAGCACCAGATTAAACCCCCGGTATGCATACAAGTATTCCTGGTGAACCCCAACACTTATTTTCGCGTGTTTGATTCAGAAGTTTGACCATTTTGTAGAAAACAGTTTTGGTGATTAAATTTTCATCAGAGCAATTGAATCTGTAAAATAAAGAATTAAATTAAAGCGCTTCACTAGCTTAGAAGATGTAATTCATCTCAAAACAAACAGTTTAGTATTGATAGAGAAATGTTAATAAGAAGATTTTAGGGTTTTTAGTAACAGAAGAGAATATTTTCTCTAAACTCAAAGTACACTGTGAAGAAAAAAAATATTTTTTAGTAATATTTAGTTTATTATCTAATTCTTTTTGTCAAAAGAATTAGATAATAAATTAAATCTACATGTAATAAATTATATATGTATATATACAAATATATAATTAACTTCTGGATCCTGCAGGCGCAGGTCTGCTCATGCCTTATGTGTTATGTTCTTTTTTCTAGGATCATCCTCTTCGGTTAATATTTAATATTTAATATAATAATTTATTCTATATTAAATTTTTATATAATTTTTATCTATTTATTATTAACACAAATCAAACAGAGCATCAACCGAGATTAATCTATACAAAAGATTTTATGTGTATTACTTGCAAGAATATACTCTAACCATGATCGGAACCAATCTGGATCAAGAGTTATATTTCTATCTTTTTACTTGTCTCCTCTCTCTACCTCAGGAAGTATACATATTCACCTCTTCCAAGTTATTCTTCTAGATTGTATCTAGATCTTTCCCATCTCCAGGTCCATTTATTTTTAATATTTAAATATAATTTAGCTATTCTTGTTTGTTTGGTACACAATTTTTTTCATAACATTTATATTTTTTTGCAATAACAGCAAGTGAGCAAAAGTTCACCGAAGTAATCTTGCATACATATTATGGAGTGTCCTGGCGCTCTTGCATTGTCATGATGACGGTTCACGCCTTCAGTAAGCGAAACTGTTTCAAGCTGTTATGAAGATTCAACTTGAGAATCGAGGGACATTTTGCTGTCATTGCATAAAATTGTTAGATGAATTTGTGTAGAATGTAGAAATCATTCTCTTCGTAATTAAAACTTTTGTTGGGGATAATTTTGTGAAAATCAAGTAGCGATCAAAGAGCATAAGGAACTACAGCTCAAAAGCTACGTCTTACTCTTTCATAGATTCATTAAATTACAAATGATACACACTGATTTTAAATTTTTCTTATTTAGTGATTGAAGTCTACTTGTGGAAGACTTAATCTAAATTTGATAACAGAGAAAGATGTATGGATTTATGTCTTTCGTATTACCAAAGACATCCAGAGATTGGATGAAAAGAGAAACCCAAGAATTAGTACAGAGCATCATTCTTGTTTGCTATATTTTCTCGAGGTTTCATGTGTCTTGTACAAATTTGGTTCAAGTATTGGGTTGTTATAGACATAAAGAGAGAAGAAGAACTAAAAGTGACTATGAGTTTAGTAAAATTGAATACATCAATACTCATGATGTTTCTTTGCAAAACTGGAAATACATAAATATGGAAGGTAATAAGAAGTTGAACAACATGAGACCTATCGTGAACAAACCTCGAGAGAAGATTGGTTTTAGTGATGATTGAAGACTACTCAAAGCTTAGAAATTCACTTTGTTTCATGGAGACTATTGGTGAACTAAGAAAGTACCTCGATGTAAATCGTTTCAAACTTCTACCTTATTCATGACACTTGGTGTTAGATCCGAATAGTAGTATACTATTCCGAATAATATTTTCTAGAACTAATGTTATAAATGACTATTAATACAGTATATTTTTATGCGCAACTCGAGATAGTTAAGAAACTTGTGACTCAACCTAGAATATAAGAAGAGATTTTAGGTATTTCATGGATTGTATTATGACATCTAGATATATCTATGAAAATATTTATTTATAATAATTATTGTATTAATCGATATAAATATAACTATATCTGTCTCTCACTTTTTATATTTTTTATAGTTTTAAATTAATTAATTATATTAAGTTAAATTTTTATATACAATAGATAGTTTACTAAACAAAAATAATAAAATACTATTTCTATAAAAATCTGATAATCTTCATTAAATCAGAAATGGTTTAATAATAAACATCAAGTGACCACCTTGAGATCGATTTGTATAAACTATATTATATTTGTATCATAGACCAAAGACAAAAATTAAACGGCATGTTTACTCCTGACATTCCATTACTAAAGTAATAATGAGAATCTATGTGAGCACATGAGATTAGGTTACCGATATCTTACTAAATCATTACCTAGAGATGAATTTGATGCTTTCAGACATTGTCTAGGAGTAGAGGATGTAGAGTCGAGCTCTATAGTCCCAAGCTTTAGTAGATCAACGGTTAATACCAGACGGAGTAGTTAAGATTGTTACGTACAGTTAGTTAGAGGGTTAACTCACCATTAGGGTTTCTTTTGTACTCACACTCACTATATATATATATCCCATCTCAATTTTTTTAACTTTCTTGTCTACTCGTTCTCTCTTCTTGTAGTGTTTTCTTAAAAATATCGATCTTCATACAATTAAAAGATGTCAAAATTACAAAAATTTGCTAAAAAAATGTTTCATCACATAACTTCAACTTGCAAAGTTCACTTTGCAAAGCGAGGTGCCTCCTGAGGAACTCCACTTTGTTGAGTAAAAAAAGACAGTTTCAAATGATCAGAATGACTGTAATTCAAACTCTATACCATATCTAGTTCTTTCTTTAATGTATGTAGATTAAAGTCTCTTGATTAGTTCAAACTCTAGACTGTACTCTAATCCTGCTATTATCTAGATGACTTTACATTTTAGGAGAAAAATATGTGACACGAGTCACGTTACATGGGTATGAAGATTGGCCGAGCCACTATAGAAAACTGGCCCAGCGACCATCATATCTTCACTTAACTATCTCAGAGGATACTTAATACTTCATACAGGAATTCACTCCAGTTTCCGTCAGACTGAAGGCCAAAGGGAATATTCCAAAATCAGTTACCTCACTGCTTCCAGCAGGTTGCATTACCGTGAAAAGGAATGAGTGAAAAGGTTCGTACCCTCCTGTCGAATAAGGTCTTGGTTCACTTCTCGACCGGCGGACACATCGCTAGTCTGGATAGGTGAGAGTTTCATGAGTAGCTGATTCCCTAACGATCTTCTTTTGATTCTTCTCTATCTACTAGTAACATGATGGAAATTCAACGGACCATGTTATTATTTTATTCTGTAGCGCGTTTCGAGTTCGTACTACTCACGTGTTTTTCACACCTGTATGTAAGGGAAAATTTTATTATTAGAAATATCATGCGCCATAAGAGAGGCACGCTCTGACATGCGCCCGTGTTATTAAACAATCCGTTGGCACGTAAAGACCAGAAAATTTATAAGAAAATAGAATCATAAAATTATTCGCCGATACGTAACAAGGGCACGTTAAATTAATCCGTCTTTGCTATCTATCCTTCTTTAATTGTTCCTCAAATTAATTTCCTATAGTACTTACGAAATATAACCTCCAAAAATAAGAGTAGCTAAATAGTCTTTAAGCTGATTGTAATTAATCTATACAATCAATTTACCATCATCTTCTTCAGTTATGCATCACAGTAAACCGTCTACCATAAGCTAGGAAGTAACCATAGAAGGCACATCACCCAGTTCGGACCTATTCTCGCGATGTCACAGAATGGTGAGGTGAAATCGTATACAAGAGTTCTCTTTTTTCTTCTGTCCAATCTATTTTACAAGTAGAGTTGAATTTGAAGTTCAATCCAGTTCCTCAACTGTTCTACAACATTCCTGTGTCCCGGTGGGACCAATTCTCTGCAGTTGAACTAATCCAGTGTAACGATATAATTTACTTGTCCAACGTATTCTTGACAAGAGTAGAGTTCCGGGTAACCGACCGTCTGCTAACCTGCAGCTAAGCACCGAACCCACAAGCCTCTCGACGAGTAGATTGTATCACTGTGTGGAAGTTCCAGGTTCAACTCACCACAGCGGGTTATAGGCAGCACTCCAGAAAGGTTATAACATTGGAAACACACAATTACCAATGTATCAAGGTGCCGGACTATTGCGAGACTTCGCAATTGGTACGACAGCGACCATAGTGAGAGACGGGTTGAAAGATTTAGAAAGCATGCGAAGTTGATGCGTGAATGTTCATCTTTTCTTTCCCTTTTTATGTTTCGCTAGCCACCCATCCCTCAAGAATTTCGCTTCCCTCTCTTAATCTGGTATACCTGGGCCAAGGATATGGATCTACTCTCTTGGTACTCCTGTATGCCCTTCAGCGTCGCACAGGAAGCTGAATGAGCGGTGAGCCTCAAATGTGCTTGCAGCTCCGCTCTCTACCCCAATTTGGTTATATGTTATGACCGGCTTGTGAATTAAGGTGTTCATATCTTACATATGAAGACGTAACATCTCGTAGGGCTCTTCCTAGCAGTGCTATTTCCGCCCCTCGCAGTTGTAGTCGGCACAAAAGACGAGCACCAGACATTTTCACGACTTGAACCTACGGACTGTGGAGGACCCTTCTTTCAGTGGCCCTCTGTACTACGACACGTTCGATTTGGTATGACACAACAGCTCCAACCGATAACATAAGTTATAACAACAAGCACAAAGAATACGCGATAGTACAAGAAAGTGTGCATTCTCAGCTTGTAGCTGGTACAGGTAATATGTACACTCAGCACAAAATCTTTCGAAACTGTCTTCGCAAACATGGGCATCGAATGGCTTTGATTCTTCGACCTCGTTTGATCACCATTACAAGTTGCAAAAGCTCTGGTAGACGATCCGATTCGTTGTTGACGGTCGGGCCAAGTTGGCTACTGCCATGAAGAAGCACCGGAAGGGTGCGCAATGAGAAGAAACCAGACCGACAATCTGTGAGATCCCTTCTTGAGTGATGGATGCTTCAAATACTATCGTGCTCCCAGGACCAGGCACCCAGAAAATGATTCACTAGAAGGAAGTTTAACAACCGCAATAGCAGTGAACCTCTTGGACAACACAACCGGGACAGGTCTAAGCAGGGAAGGTCCTTAAACTTGCGGCTGGAGGCAAACTTTACATGATCCTCCTGTAATTCTTCTCATAACTACATATACAAGCCCTCCGGTACACCTTCCTTCTTCTTGTACATAACCTTCTCCTTGGCCTTTTTGAAATCAATTTGGGTAACCTGCAAAGATTTACCAAAATAAAGCATGAAACGTTATCCACGGAAGTGGTAGTCACCACTCTGCAGTCAAGGTGCCAGTGAACCTTTCCAGCTACGACAGGTGAGTCCCTAACACAACACATATTTTCATACGTCGAGAACGGCAGATCTTATCAAGGACCACTCTCTACTGTACTGAGGTTAACCCGCCAAGTACACAGTAAGAAGCAAACAGGGGCCAAATGTGCGCTAACTTGCTAAGTGGAGTTAGCCAATCGTGTGTAACCGAGAGGTGTTCCGACGGAATGTGTAGTGCGAAGCACATTTCCACAAAAGGTTTCCCTTGGTATGGAGTGCGATGCGGAGACGAATACAGTATGTAATGATGCAAGCTAATCGATTCTAATGTATGAAATAATGCAGAACTGAAGAAACTGGAGTTGAACACGACGATAGTGAAATTAGTGAAGGTCATCGATGGTAAACAAAGATTGAGACAGCCAGAACGTAAATACGAGAGTTAGTTTGAATGAGTTCAAGAGCAATGATTTAGCGAGTGAAATTAGCGAGTGAAATTAGCGATCACACGGGTAGAAAAGGCAAGAGGAAATTTCTGCCACTCATGCATGTAGGTACTAACACAACACCTAGACAGCTTCACAGTGAGCTTTAGTTGACTGACGTCTTACCTTCATCCTACGCTCTCGCAGAGCCAACAAACCCGCTTCCGTACAAATAGCTTTGATATCTGCTCCAGAGAACTCGTCCTTGGTCATAACAAACTCTTCTAGATTGACGTCATCCGACAAAGTCATCCTGGAGGTATGGATCTGAAGTTATCCAGCAAACACGTCACAAAGTCAGCGTGCATGAATAATATCCGACTTGAACGGTAGTAAAATTTCGTCTAGAAAGATGCGACTGTACAAGTACAAATCAAGTCCTGAGAATATCTTCAGAAAAAGATAAACCCTTATAGATAATAAAGATCACTATAAACTCAACTTAGTAAACAAGAAGATGAAAGAAAGCATGCCCCTTTCTTTCATCTTCACGATCGCACATGGGAAGCAAATATCACGACAAACGGTCCAGAAACTCCAAAACATGAAAGCTGTGATGTCAATGTAAGCATCAATCTAACGAGAACTATCCAGGCATCATAATATCAATCGGCAACAAAGCCAAATCTGTAGACTGTATGCTCGGCAGACGCTCGGCATTTGCACTTACCCTTCATTTAAAGCTTACTGCAAGGCAACCATCAACTTTTAAAGCACAAGACCAACAGAAAGCGGTAACATGGTTTGTGAATCAGGCATAACAAAGGCTAGGCACCCCCCTCTGCAGATAAATAGAACAAGACATAACAGGCCTCAAGGTTTTTGCTCCGGGCAGTTTCGGACTCAGAGCAGGAGTGAGGTGTAGGGTTTACCCTATAGCCTATAGCCCTACCTACTCTGAGCAGTTTAAAAAGTCCCTCGAGATATGCTAATAACGTGACTTCCCACACTAAAATAATCTTGAAAATCCTTCTAGAGAAAATGAAGACTATACCTGGAAGATCCTCCTTCTTGTCTTGATGTCAGGTAAAGGAAACTCGATCTTACGATCAATCCTTCCCGGTCGCAAAAGGGCTGGATCTAGACTCTCGATACGGTTAGTAGCTAGAATTACTTTCACGTCACCACGAGCATCGAAACCGTCGAGCTGATTCAGCAACTCCAACATAGTTCTTTGGATCTCACGCTCCCCACCGGAATGAGCATCGTATCTGCAAATTCAGGGCACCATTAAACCAAACGGAGTAACTCTGCCTCTCTTCTAGTGTGAGAATATGTTCTATCTGCATCACTTTTACATCCAGTACTCTCCTGCCTGTATTTCCTATCTGGTTCCTCCATAAATCCTTGCTCGACGATCTGAATACTGTCATAATCGCTCCATCTCTCGGAACTAACTGACTTCCCAATCAACCGACTTCCCACCAAGCAGCTCTTACCACTTCTACGTTTCCAGAATTTTCCAGTACATGTTAAACAAGATACACCACAGTAGGGATAGCGCATAACAGCAGCCCATATAAAAAATATTATGATATGTAAGATCTTTTCCGCTTACTCCACTCAAGCTTCCACAGGTCACGAGATAGCAAAGAAGAGTTCAAAACATGTGGATAATCAAGACGAAGGAAGACGCCTGCGGTTAAAGGTGAAGTATTCTATAAAAGATTCTTTGGATGCGAACACTTGTGAGCCATGCCAACAAGAATAATATTTCATGCAGCCAGTTGTCAAGTGCTGGTCTCTTCCAGGATGAAGTTCCTCATAAATAAAATTCAACGCGGGGTCACAGAACAACGAACCACGGGACACACTGCAAGTTTACCTTTTGGTACCAACAGCATCAATCTCGTCAATAAACACAATTGATGGAGAAAGTTCGTCCGCAACTCTGAACAGCTCTCTAACCAGTTTAGGCCCATCTCCCAAATACTTCTGAATAAGTTCACTTCCTACGACGCGTAGAAATGTAGCGGACGTAGAGTTGGCCACGGCCTGCAAAATATACCATCCATAAGTAAACAGACGAACTGCCAAGCCTAGAGAACATCAGTGCATCATAAGGAGCCCCACTCGGTAGAAAGAAACGGTTCCCCGCTTACCTTGGCCAGAAGAGTTTTCCCAGTGCCAGGTTCACCATAAAGAATGACTCCCTTCGGAGGCTTAATACCAATATCCTCGTACAGCTCAGGATGAGTCAAGGGAAGCTCCACGGCTTCTTTAATCTCCTGGATTTGAGGATCTAACCCTCCAATGTCAGCGTAAGATTCAAGAGGTGCCTTCTCAACCTTCATCACTGAGACCATGGGATCAACTTCATCCTGCAAAATACCAACAACCGACAAGACCTGCAACGCAAAAATAATTTAAAAAGCTGCTAGAATATCCCAACAACATGAGGCCTCGTCGATGCAAAACCCTAACACGCATGACATTCGCTTTAACTAACTAAACTCCGTTGACGGGGAACAAGAAGAACAAAGAACAATATACAACGTAAGATCCGCCAAAGAAGGACGGTGGTGGCAATTGTCTGACAAGCCAGAGACGTAATGATGCTTCGACATTCAGTCTCGAGGTATCTAGCGACTCACCCAGAGGTTGGGTTGCCACATGGCCCGTGTAGGCAGTGATAGAAAACCAACGGCTAAACAAGGGTAACGAAACACATTGAACGCATGAACTGCGATACTAAACAGCCATAACCCAATAGCCGTCACCGTCATCAGAAACACAAGTCTGTGAGTCTTGCCAGCATGACGTCACCATGGCCCCTTCAACAGAAACACGAAACAGCAACGTTCGAGGGCGCAATTACAGTCCATGCGACTCCTTACCCAGTAAAAGGACGTGACAGTATCTCGCTAAACATTCGACTGAGTGTGGGCTGCACTAGTAGCAAGAAATTCGTGATCCACAACATGAAGATTTTCTCACCTTGTTGTGCATGAGGATGGCACAGCCAGGCTCCAACTGATCCTTGTCTACGAAGGAGAGGATGTTGACATAGTACTCAGGACCCACGGACGAAGAAACGATGGCATGATTCTCGTCAATTATTTCCTCCAAGGTACCAACGCTCATCGGCGAACCTCGCAAATCATCCACCTTCGAGCGATCCTCTTCGTTCTTATCTTCCTGAGGTTTCAGACGCTCCTGGTTTGTCACAAATTCCTCTTCCATCAACAGATAATCCTTCACCCGCTCCAGCTTCAGCAACCGCAGCTTACACTTACTAGCCGGAGTCACCACAGGCAACCGCGCTGCTGCTTCGGGTCCTTTCTGCTTCCTTTGCTTCCGTCCAACCCTCGTCGGAGGTGCAGCTGGTTCATACTTCTTCTCCTTTTTCTCCTCTGCCTTCTTGTCCCCTGGAGGTCCCGGCCTCGGCAACCCTCCTGACTGCCCCTGTCCCATCTTTCCTCCTTCCCTGCCTAGCTTTACTGCTTGCTATGTTTCTTCCCCGACTCAATTGACCTCTGCCTTCTTTCTACGCACCGGAACGACGAATTCTTCCCAAACCTCGGCCTCACTGCTATGTATAATCAATCATCAAACTCCATACAATCCGATGAAATACTCACCTTCCGCTCCCTGCGACGATTGAATAGATCCAGTGGATCGCACTACTGGTCGTTCCAGTCCAATCTCCTCTTGCTGGTTCCCAACGCAGTGTTTTGAGGAAACAGAAGGCAGTCCGTCGACTGTGAGTGCAAGTGCAAACGGGAGATTCTTGACCTAGACGTCTTCTTCGGAGTTCTTCCTCCTCGAGAGCAATGCCCGACATCAGGTGCACTAGACTCGAGTATCGGGCATCTCATCAATGTGTACCGGCATCAACCGGTGCACAGGAGAAAACGACGAGGTAATGACCGGGGATGCCGGCAATGAACACACAGCAGGTACCGTCCACTTCTCTACGCGCTCCGTAGGTAAAAGAACAACTACCGTAGAAACCCAATGTGTAACAGTGTCCCATTCGTCGAAAGGCGCAGAATCCTCCTCTCACGTTGGCGGGTCCGAACTGGATCTAGCGTGGCTTCACGAACGGAAAACGTGTAGTGTAGTACCGTATGGATTTCTTCATTAGCTCATTGTGCTTCTTCGTTCCATCAACGAATAGACCCCATACAGTAGTGCGTTTTATACAGCAATTTGCTTGATCACACCCCCAGTAGGTTCCTTGAGCTTGATCACACCCCTCTCACGATGTATTGCTTGATTTCACCCCTGACTGGCTGTTGCCTGTAAAACCAGTCACTTTGTGATGTTATTCACATTGAGACTGCATATATTAAGTTTCTGAGCATGTATAGTTTAATTATTTTAAATCATGTTAAATATTTTGTATTACAGTGATATTTAATCAAGGTTAGAAATACTAAAATGATGAAATAAAAAGTAAAATGACTGGTTCTACTGTCAATAACCCGTCAGGGGTATGATCAAGCTTAAGGAACCTAAGAGGGGTATGATCAGGCTCAAGGAACCTACTGGGGTGGGGGGGGGGTGATCAAGCAAATTGTTGCGTTTTATAATATCTATTCACAGATACTATTTTGAATCACCAGAGCCCAGTTTAGTCCATGTATTACATTGCACTTGTTTATAGAAATGAAATATTTTCGTCTGAGAACGAATCAAATATAGTCTTGTACTACTTTAAATATAATTTAATATTGAAAAGATCTCTCTAAGCACTTTAGAGATAATTCTTTTATATGGCTTATGATTTTTCTTGAGAAAGTTAGAATTACCTGGCTCAAACTCAGGACTTCTGGATTCACAATGAGTATAGTTACCACTGTGTTGTCTTCACTAGGTGTAATAGTGAATATCACAGTAATATGAAGTAAGGTTCAAATATAACTTCTAGAGAGCATATGGGAGTTTAAGGTCCTTGTCTTGGCAAATTAGAGTCCGCCCTAATCCATGTATGTAAGAATGGAAAAAATTTTTTAATTTAACTTCAGTTATTATCAAGCAAAACAGTTGTCGAGTGATAAAATCTTCATATTATAAATATATCTATACAGTCACTTTAAATGTAAAATAAATTTATTTTTTTTTTCAATTTTTTTAGGTCTTTTTTTGCTGTGGGGCTTTCTGCAGCCGTATGCTGTTGCCCTTGCACAACATGAGTCCCCTGCCAGGAGGACTCGACCCCACGGCGCTCGGGCCACAGGCGGATGGGATAGCCAACAAGCTATTGCTTGTTGGATTTATATATATATACACAAAATAAATTTATTACTACAATAAACCAACTTTCTGCAGAGATTCATGCGGACATCGACTTCCCCTTCCACCTCTGCACATCACAATTTGCATGCATATTCACACGTGTTGGATGTTATTATTCACCTCTTCCAAGTTTGGAAGAGAGAGAATATTTTTTTATCTTTCCTCTTGGAAAGGTTAGGTCATAAATCAAAGTATTATATTACACTTTATCATCCGCAGAGAGAACAGTTTATGGTGACATGAGACTCATTTTGCGTGCAGTTTTTATGGTGTTTTTTCATTCGAAAGATCCATGTGTGCTTTCTCTGAAAATGTATATTTATATTTAGACACGTCAATTTAGTTTTTTTTAGAATAGAAATTCTTTTCTTAGTCAATCTATATCTCAGATCGCAGTCAAGTCTAGAT
This sequence comes from Asterella californica, assembly GCA_036924285.1. Classification (NCBI taxonomy): domain Eukaryota; kingdom Viridiplantae; phylum Streptophyta; class Marchantiopsida; order Marchantiales; family Aytoniaceae; genus Asterella; species Asterella californica. The sequence continues at coordinate 18,321,426 of JAYKYS010000006.1, read as the reverse complement.
GTGAGACCATCAGATGATATCAGTCTTTATTAAATCACTTCCGTTTTTTCTGAAACATGTGTGTTTATTTCATTCTTTGTCTTATTTTAAATTCAAATTTTGTCAATGCATCTAATTCAATTTAGAACATCATTTTATGTTTTTATAAGTAAATCCGATTAGCCAATAACATCTGGAGATTTATTTTGCTAAACCTACTGTTGTCGTTTTCCTTCAGCGATCCAAAAGATCACTTTGGATGTATATTATATTATTCACACATGAGTTCGTAGCTCTTTAGTTTCCTGAATAGAGATGACCCGCAAAGAACATATCATAGCGGATGAAAATGGTGACTTCGGTGTCGAGAGTCATTATGCGTGCAAAGTGCTTCTGCAAAAAAACAGGAAAACGACAATCAGTACACAAAATAGAAAATAATGGAAGGGGATTCGCGGATTCAGACGGTATGCCAGGCCGAACGCAGACAAGCAGACACCATTTTAGTGAGATTAGCTGTAGGCAGCGGTTCCTGCTCTGGGTCCGGGATACATACACTGCCTGCTCCCCTGTATATAACCATTATACAGTAGTAATTTTTCAAATGAAGTGAGTAGCCCACTGCAAGCAGACTGTGCCTGGGGATCCGGCAGCGTCAGTTCGAGCCTCCCTCATGAAAATAAAGAAGGCTTTCTTTACTAAGAACAGTTAGAGGTACATTCGATATCATTAATATGATGCTGGTAGGGTGCAATGAAAATGTGATTGAATTAAAATATTTAGAGGGGTGACTTCAAAAGTTGATTTCACACTATACTTCCCAAGAAGTCTGACGATTGGATAATTTCAAAAAACAAAGCATAAGCATCGAAATACATGGGACGAACTCAGCCGAGGTCATAATGCGGGGCTTTCAAAGAGTCAAGATGCCTCGTTTACCTCAGGAGTAAGTATTGGAAGACGGATATTAGTACTGCTAGTTTATCCTTTCTTTCAGTTGATTAGATGATCTGGTCACTATTTTTGCAAGCGCGTCGAACAAGCAGAAAAGAATAACCAGATTTCCTTACAAAACAGAGTAGTCATATGATAGACTACGGACCAGGTTTGCATCTTCCAAGTTTCGACTACAATCGGAATATTTGTAACTCTCGATGTGGCACTATCGTAATGACCGTGTGGAAGGTTGGGGATAGGTTACAGCCGAAAGTGAGTATCTGTGCCACATCGTGTGTATACCAAAATTTTACCGTTTTACTAATTTGTTCCTCGTGATAGGGGGCTTCTATGTTCCTTTCTTACGCCTCTTGCAAACCATATCGAAGCTACCGATTGTCTTAATTGGAGTTTGCAGAATATTGCTTCCACACCTTATGGTGTCGTTGAGGTCTGAGTTGAAAATAGAGATATTTTTGCTACAAAATTAACAGATGGAAAGACAATTTCAGTTTAACATCAGAAAGGTTGGTATCTTACCTAACATTCACAAAGCATTGAATGTGCGTAATCTCCTTGAAACAACTTAGCACACTAAGCGCCAGGGTGCTTCCTAATATCTTCAGCAACACCCTCCCGTGAATGAGGTACATGTTATGGTACCTGGTCTGATTGATTTACACTTCATATTAAGTGTTTATCCTCCGACAATGTGAGAAGTATTCTAGTAACGGATTTCCTTGCTTTCCATAACTCATGGGCAGATAACAGACTGGAATCAACATACGGCACGGTCATGCTTTGATGCATTGGATACTCTTAGTTGCAACAATGGATTGGCTTATTCTGCATTTAACTCACTGGAACAAACTTTTCAACAATGACCGGTGATTCCTGTTTGCTTGATAGCTTTAGAAATGAAACAGCTCTTGGGTCAAAGCCAGACTAAGAATTTCATAGCAATATAAAAGCCAGTGGAATCATCAGGCCCAGCAACGAGGAGCCAAACAGACAATCCAGACTGTTGTTTGTGCATGAAATTAGATTGAACACATCCTTGAATACCTTCGAGATACTGATCACACTTATTCAGAGACTTGTTCGATCAACACAACTCCAAAAGTTTGTTCACATACTTGTTCGATCAATGCAAGTCATCACATCAACTAGAGGAGCAGTTTTTGCCATCAAATGACAGTTTGTGACTGCTATAAACTTTTCACTTAACATTTACCCTTCATAGCCTCTTCTTTCATCTTCTTCTTGGCATCCTGTCCACCTTTCATCTTTAGATCCACGCGGAGACGATATTTTTCCTTTGAACGATCCACTTCCACGAGTGGTCCTAATTTGTGTGGATTCTTCACTTCTTTAGTGGCCCAGTTAACCATGAAGTCCAATGAATCTGCACCGGACTAAGGAATGCAATTAGCACTCCAGCTTACACCAGCAGGTTCAATGCACTAGGATAATAATAGCATTTTTCAGTCGAGTTAATACAGTGTTGGGTCTTGGACTTGCTTCAAGCCGAGACAGGATAAATGCGAGGTTCCGTTAGACATTACAACCAGAGTACCACATAGTTTGACCTTAAAGAACATCTACAACAAATATATATTGGTAAATGGGAAAAGCAGATCGACCACGCCCACATACTGAAGAGAACCTCCAAAAACGCAGTGAATCCGAAGAAGTACATAGTGAGTAACAAAGATGAGTGTAAATGGATGCTATCTTCAGGTGTCAAGAAAGCAAATATCCATAACCAAGAGGTGTATCATCAAAAATGTATGGCACAAGGTACAATGCTGGAGATGGTACTCCCAGGAATGGAAATGCAAATATGTAAGGCATGTATCTCATATAGTGTTGATGAATCAATGTTCATGCAGACTATATAATCTACGTAACATTAGCCAATAATCTAGTGATAAACACAAGCGAAAGATGAAGTGATTGAGATCACATAGCAAAGAGTAACCAGGGGAGAACATCCACGGAATTTGCAATGTAGAAGACAAATATATGATACATAACATACAAAATTAAGTGTAAGCGTTTTCTATTTCTAATGCCGAAAAGGCAATGAAGCGTAATAAAACAACAAGCATATGTGTCGATGATCGGTAAGAAGGAAAAGTGACGAGTACTATCTGAGATTCAATAGAGTTGACAAGGGAATAGGTGTCGAACCGAGAAGCTAGTTCCTTGAGTAATGTTTCAATGTAAAGCGTTAAACAAAATTGTTATCCGCTTCGTCCATATAAGTGATAATAAAACTCATAGTAAGAAAATGTAAGAAATTCTTATAGGAGCTTGAGAGGTTCCCAAATCCTGGAAGTGAGGGTTGTGATGAGCTCTGTAGCCTTCAGAGACGCTCATCGAGTTGTTGTGAGATAGTAGAGTACCAGTTGTCGAGAATCCCCACAATACCTGGAAGTTCTTCCTGGAGGGATATGAAGTTTCTAAGTCCTTTGTGGATGGCTTCTTTCAAGGAGGAGGAATGAGATGAGGGGAGCGGAATTAAGTGCCCTTGGAGAAAAGGTCGCAGAGGCTCAAGAAGGTAGAAGGAGTACATCAGTATTGAGGACGTGCTTATGATCATTGTGAATAAACAGGTAAACAAGTGAAAGCGACAAGGAGAAGAAAGAATGTTTTGTATAGCAGCGGGAGTAAGTGTCCTATCAAGATTTCCATAGTTTATAATATTTCTCACCAGAGTTGAGGATGTATTTCCAGGCTACCAAGGGAGCAGGGATGACACGGGAAGAATGCAATATAAAATAAGTGATGAATGCAGAAGTCGAGGAAGGTCTAGTAAGTCGAGATCCCGAGAACGAAAACGGAAATACGAGTTGTTTTCTCGAAGCAAGTCCGTTGTTAGTGTCCACGGAGGGAGCCGAAGGATGGAGTCAGAGAAGTTCAGATTTTTAGGTGAGAGATGTTGCTAGCTGTAGGTCTAAGGAAAGATCGACATAGAGGAGGTTGATGTGAATGAAATAGCTTGACTAAAATGCGAGTGGAGTATTTCAAGAGAAGTGGGTCAGTGAATTGAGGTTGATGTGAAATGAAGTAGCTTAGCTTGACTAAAATGCGATTTCAAGAGAAGTGGATCAGTGAGTTTGTCGCGGATCAGGAAGGTAGAAAGGTATTGTATCCTCCGGGTATAATCTCGTAAGCAAAAACTCTATTAGTGAATGAATCACGCGACGCAATGAATAGCAAACGGATGGAAAGACCCCATTAAACCGTTATAGGTGAAGAGGGACCCGAAGGGCAAAGCAACCACCGCCCGGAAGGGACTAAGAACATCGGTGCTAAACCCCGCTATCAGTAGCTCTAAGGTCGCTATCGCTCCTAAAATATCACTAAAATATCACAAAAACTCTATTAGTTACAGCAGTCACTGCGATGGAAGGAGCTGGAGTAGAGGAAAATGGAAGGGGTGGGGTGCGCGACACAATAAAGAACGAGGAGAACTTTGGATCTGTAAAGGTGGCTTTCGTAATCTCTCTCTCTCTGAACGTCTCCGGTTAGACTTCCCTTGGACACTAAAGCCCCTAGGGAAGAAGATTGGAGGATACATGGAAGGGGTGGGGTGCGCGACACAATAAAGAACGAGGAGAACTTTGGATCTGTAAAGGTGGCTTTCGTAATCTCTCTCTCTCTGAACGTCTCCGGTTAGACTTCCCTTGGACACTAAAGCCCCTAGGGAAGAAGATTGGAGGATACACATCCAGTCCCTTTCGATCGGACTAGCCGTATCTGGAAGCACATAGTATATAGAGTTCAGGTTACACTCAAGATGTACTAATGGACAGATAAGAAAGGAACGATAATCAGACTTGGGATAGCAGCATGAAGAGGAGAGAATTGGAGAGATCCGGCGTCAGATACCACAAATATACAACAAATATAAGAGAATCGCACGAAAGTCCCGGTTCAGGCCGTTACGCAGGGTGAGTTGAGGAGCAAACCTTGAGGTTGTGTTGTTAAAAGATCTCTCAAATAGCGGAAAAGCATGTCGTAGACGTCTTGTCGACGGCCATATTTCTCCATGGCCTTGTGCCTAGCAGCCTTTTCGCATTGTTCCGCCCGAGGAACCGAAGGATAAGGTTCAGATGGAATATCGAATTTCTTATCAAAAGCCGGGGAATCCATGATCGATTTGATTATGCTTCCCTTTGCAACTTCAAATCAATCGATGTCCGGAGTTCTTCAGTACTCGCAGACAGTTTTGGAGTTACTGGAGTTCATCGCAGCATTATCTAGCTCAACATCTCATATCCATCGCCACAGCAACCTTACCAAATAGCCTACAACAGTGCCGTCAGACTAGGAAAAATCTCCTCCGCATATATCTAACTGTACTATATACTGAAAGGTTTCAAATGGAGTAACGAGAATCGAACTCTTGGGAACGGCAATCAATTCTTTGCAAGACGCATTTTCAGATACATAATCTTGGGTTTCGCAGAGTGTAGATTTCTGTAGAACGCAGACGCAAGAATCATGGACAAAATGTGCACCTCAGTAGTACAATACGTAATGACAATGCGAACCTCCGTTCGTAACGCCTGAAGTCCCTCCTTTCTGACAAAACCATAACGGTGTCTAGTATTCCCCAGCTGTTATCACTGAACAAATGGAAACTAATATTCACCACATTCACACATACCGGTAAGCTTTGACTTTATTACTTGCATTCTCGACGTTGTTGAAAAGACAGATCTATTTCTGATCAGATTGCTAGGACGAGTCTATGGTGGGTGGCGCACCTTTCCTTTGTCCTCGTTTGGCGTTTCCACCTGTTGCCTGGTATCTCATGCTGGTGATTCTTCCATGTGTTTAGGCTTTGCACAGAAGGTCTGGTGCAGCGGAGACTTTTCTGTTAATTCAAGAAAGGCAGTAAGATTTTCCGGGTACATAATCTTTCAGGCTCGTACCGCAATTTGGAATGCTCTCGCATGCACGCATAGAAATTGCGTGCATTTCCTTTCTCCCTCAAGTGCCCGCGCTTTCGATGCTTCCCATCTCGACCCTAAGCGTGTCAATCTTCAAGTCCCTCTTATCCTTATCCTCCCTTGCGTACATCCATGTCAATGATTGTACATAGCTACGCCTTGCCTCTCCCCTCTCAAGAAACTCACCTCTTATGCATAGTTTTTGCCGCTGTGCACTACGTTCTTGCAACAATCTTCACCGTCGCATTGTGGTAAGTCAACCTACCTTGCTGTTTCATACCACTGCATTGAAATCATCGTAGTCTCTCAGTTTCTAAACCCTAACCCCTGTAACAGGAGGATGAGATCTACACAGGCTCGCACATCTGATTTCCCATTTAAGAAAAAGTGTGACAACAGGCAATTTACCTTAATTTTCGTTAAACTACTTGTGGTATTCTTTAGTTTAATTAGGTTCGAAGCATCTCTCCGTTGGAAGCGAGTATTTCCAAGTTCCTTGCTAAAGTTTGCCTTCCGGCGTGGATTTGGCTAAATTGAACCTTATTCGAAAATGAGATTCCTCAGAAGGGAGGTATATGCTGCTAAACACCTATATGCGAATACCATACCTCTGCCAATTTATCACCTTTGAGCTCTCCTTGGTATATAAGCCATCATTCATAGTATTCATTAACAGACGGACTGAATTGGGGATACTGTCAGATCCACAAATTCAATGGTGACGAGTGATTTCCGGACGCTGAGACGCACGTCCGAGTCCCTTCACCACCTAAATCTAACTCCCATTGGTCCAAACGCCGGGTGTTGGCCATAATTTCATTTCTCCCACATGAAGCATATCCGGAAAAGATAACTACAATATCCTCAGAACACCAATTCGTGTGGCTTCACGCCTGATTTCAAACTAAATCTGGCGCCTAGATATGATTTCAAGTCGGGAACCTTCTCCACGAGGGGAAGTAGTTGGCCGTCAACAGTCTTCTGGTCCTCCTTCCTCTCAGCAGGCAGTTGCTTCTCCTCTTTCTGCAAACAAACGAGCACCGTTTGTGACTGCCAACACTGACGACTACACTCTACTCAGGGAACCTACAAACGGATATCATAGAAGCGAGAGAAACTTCCGCGAGTCAAAACAAGGTGCTCCGCTTGCAATGGAATTGCGGGGCTACGCATTAGCAACCTTCCCGCATTTATCCCGTTCCTTCTACTTTTCCGGTTTTCACTGCGATGCGATCCAGTCCGTTCTCGCTACTTCTTTCCACTTTGCGGTTTTCATCACCATTCCCATCCATCCGTTTGCTAAACGACAAAAAATCACATCTTCCTTCCCAGTTTTCACAAGCGACTTATAGAAAAAACCGCATAGCAAAAATACCCTTACCTCCTTTTCCGCCTCAAAGAACTGGCTCTCCGATTTCTTCTTTTTCTCTACCTCCCTCTTGAAGTAGGCATCAGTATACTTCGAGACATTCACTGAACTGATATCTACCTTCGTCGATGTAGAAATGACGTATGCCTGGTTCACGCGTCTGAGGGGAACTCCGTTCACCTTGAAGGGACCTAAAAAATGGCTACCAACTGGTCAACTTTGCAACATGAAAATTACTACGACTCGTTTCATCTAGCACTTCCCAAAGTCATGAACGGTCTACGCTAGAGTACGCGGTGCAGTCATGAAGTCCAACGCGTTTCTTCTAACAGTAGAATACAGATGAATGAAACTAGGTTACGACGCACAAAAGACGCCACCTCTGTCAGAAGAGGCTTGGCTTATCATACGAGAGATTCGCAAACTCTTATATTTAGATCATTCATAACCACGCCAAGGGTGTGAAATATGAAAGTTCACGAAGTAACACAAGCAGGTGGATAATTCAATTGCGGCAAGGAGACTATGCAGAAAAAATCGCTTTTCGAATGAGAACAGAGTTCAACTGCTATTTGAGAATGGTCACCCCATATATTACCACTTATCGCCCGGAGGTCATCAAAGAGACTAGTGCGCAGAAAAACAGCGACGCAAAACCTTTGCTGAATTGTCACAGAAATACATACCTGTTACCAAAAGAAGTCCAGATGCGAGCTGCTTCAAAAACACAACTCTCTTGCCCTTGAAGTGCCCAGCCAACAAGATCAAGACGGTTCCAGGGGTGATGCTTGCCCTACACAAGTTCCATTGACGACAGAGCCAGTTACTAAAAGCGCTCAATGCAGCGTCACGCGAGCACGAGCGCCATTGTACGAAACGAAGAACCTGGGGCGATTTCCCAATTACACTAACACCCACCTACTCCGTATATGCAACACCACATACACTCCAATTAATAGCTTTTCTGACACAGCTCACCTGAAAACTGCGATCAGCGCAAAGTGATCCGATCGGCTTCGAATGAAACTAACCAGCTGAAACAATTGCCCAACTAAACTAAGCAAAGTCCGAAGGAAACAATGAGAATCAGAAACCCGAAACGCAACACCGTCGTACACTCGACTTCCTGAAATTTCACTCAAAGCTCACCTCAACTTGGGCGGGTTGATGACCTTGTTCTTGTGCAGCGGCCTCTTGACGGTATCTGCGGGGTAAAACTTGGGGGCTCTCGCTGCCTTGGGCTTTTGGACGACAGCCTTCGGAATGATCGGGAAAGAGCCTCCGTGCTTGGCCTTGATAGCCCACAACCCTTTCTTGTGGTACATCGCGGAGCGAGAGTATCTCCCAATGCCCCTAACTAAATCCTTGTTCCTCGGTGTATGAGGCTTCTTCGTTGGGGGAGCCATCGCGGAACTGAAATCTACCTACAAAATCACAAATTGATCAATCGATTGAAGAAGCTAATGTCTAACAGCACGCTCCGAGTTACCAACGAGTCCCGCTCCGACGAGAGTCCGAAAGGAGGAGCTCTCGGCCTCGCTCCCACCATGTAGCCTGCGGCTGAGCCCCTGTCCTAACCCTAATTTACTGTCTCTACTCTCTCCCATCCTCGTACGTCCGACTTCCCAGTTTTTCCGTTACCGCCTTTCCGCTTGACCACAGTTACTTCTCTGTCTACAGTCTGTTCTTTCCTCACCACAGTACCGCGCTGCTACACTAATTACAGTATTTACTGTGAGTGATATTAATTCGGCAAGGGTATTTTGAGAAGTACTCATAATTATTAGTGTCATACATATTATTTTATAGTTTATGTTAATAAATATAAAGGATATTAAATTTTTTTTATATTTAAATAGTGAGAGTAAAAGAATTTAGAACTCTAAAATTTTTGGTCGAAAGTTTCTTGAAAAAGAAGCAGCTGATAACCAATCACTCAGATTTCATTCAAGTTGTTCTTTCTATCTTCTATGATGAGTTGATTCTGGAAGTTCTTTGGATCTTTTATGATGAGTTTATTCTGGAGTTTCAAATTATGTCATCAAGTCAATCAAGCTTTTTGGTTAAGGATCGCCTTGCACCACCCTCTAAAATGGGACCAGTGCTCACAATCATTTCGGTCCAGCTAGGATCGACAAATGGTGAGTTCTCCATATCTAACTAAGTAAACTTTACGTTTATTTCGTAAGTTATTTTTGGTACAAACGAGATCATTTGCAAAATGGATGGGAGGAGTCTCATTTTAGTATAGTTGAGATAAGGTCTCGGACATGAGTGTCAAGAAACTCAAGGAGAGTAGTCTCTAAACTCCAAGTTCACGTTATTTGAACTTTTTTGCAAGTGCTTTGAAGTGGAGTTAAATATGTACTGGATGAAAATGACCGGGGAATATCTGACGTGTCAAAATGTCACTTATTCGTCACGAAAAGAATAAAGACCACTGTAAAAACTATATCTATATAGTTTTTATATGCGGTGTATATGCGGATAATGGTTGCATATTTTTTATATTTTTTTTCTTTTACGCGTTCTGTTAGATATGATCGGTTGTGTCTAAACTATCGGTGCAAAATTAAATGTAATGGATAGTGCGAGGTGATCCTTAGTTCATTGAGATTATGTGTAATTGTGTAAAGAAAAGAAGACATAAATAGGAGTTGTGGGAAAAGCCTCTGTGGTCGACTGCAAAAGCTTTGAAGCTTGCAAGGAAGAAAAAACCTCTATGGATGCGAATACTTCCGAAGGAGCTGAAAAGAAAGCCTCTGCACATGCGGAAGCTTTTGGAAGAGGCAGAAGTAAAACCCTCCACAGCTACGGAAGCTTTGGAGGAGATGAGAGGAAAGCCTCTATGGCCACGGAGGCTTATGGTTGAAGGAGAAGGAAAAGCCTCAGCGGCTACAGAGGTTATGGAGGAGATGTGAGGAAGGCCTCCACCGTTGCATAGGCGTTTGGAAGAGAAAGTGGGAAAGATAGGAAAAAGAGAAAAAGGTGGAAAAAAGATTTTGTGACCGAGGACTTATGGAGGAGATGGAAGGAAAGCTTCCGCGGAGACTTTTGAGAAAGGGTGAAATAAAAGTCTACGTGACCGTTGTCGGAGTGTGATCCGTCTACCTAGGAAAGCGCCGGGCTTCTGGCTGTGGTTGTTTACTCAAGAGGTTGGCTTTCAGGTCACAACAAGGGCTATAAACACTCACACAGGTGTGTAGGATCCTCTAATATGCTCAAAAGCGAAATTTAGGTCTAACTAGTATTAATAAGTTTAGGCGGTGAACTTTGACACTCAAGGAGAGGAAAACTATGAAGGTTTAGACTTCTAAACTTCCCCTACATGTAAATGAGGTACTACTGGACACACACACGAAGTTTCAAATTCTAGCACCGAGATGTTGACAGAAAAGTTCTGAGTAAGAAAATTATGACAATTTTTGGTACCCAGATGGCTATTTCAACCTAGAACAGAAGATTGGCTCGATCAATTTCAAATATTCTCACAATATTTGAAGTCTACAAGATGCTGAACATCCCTGTGAAGTTGGGACACCTGAATGTACACAGAACTCCAGATCTCCTCCTTTGAAGTCGCTGCTCTAGATTAAGAGCTTTTCAGACCCCCTCAGCTTCAGCGGCTGCCCTGAATTACTCAATCACTCAATCGATATGAAACTTTTTGGGAAATCGTAGCCCTCTTGGCAGAGAACACAACCTCGAAGTTTTGAAGCAATTTCCTCAAATCTGCTGCAAGTGACATTGAAAACCCTAAATCCAACAAAAGTGATTCAATTCTAGCACAATTCAAACTTCAATTTGTCATAACTTCGTCTTTATTGCCTCAAATTGATCAAAAATTTCACTGGAAGTGCTTGGCATGACGAGCTCTATCTCCCTGTGCTCTCAGATTTCGAAGTCCTCTCACCAAATGCTCGAACTCTCCTTTAAACCTCTGTTTCTAAATTTAGAGTTAAACTAAAGACAAAAATATACCAATGGGAGTTCATAGCTCCACTTGGTTGTCCTTTAGTACCCTAATCCATGTGGTAACTTAACTTCACTCATACGCTACCACGTTAGCTCCCCTAAAATGCCAACGTAAATCTTAAACTACCTAAAATGACACGCAACCCTGAAAGATAACTTAAACCGGCTAGAAAGCGTGCATGGGCAACAAGTAAGTACAGCCCATGAGCTTAAACCTCTATCAACATGGAAACCCTAAGTTATGTACTTTCACAACATAGATAAGCATGATATCATTTGCACAAGCGCAAGAGTGCTTGAACAAGATAGATAACATACTATCAACCTACTTAGACTCAAAATATATAACACAATAGTGTCAACACCGTATGCAAAGGTGTCAAACATATGTATAAAGGACTAGAAGTAATATGAGCTAACTTCTAGAACTACTAAACTCAAGCATCGGAGTAGAAGTCGCTTAAGCATGTAGCCGCCAAGTAGCGCGACACCGTGGAGACTTCCAAAGGATTTGGGTATCAAAGGCTTACTGGATACCTTACGGTGTAGCCAACAAAACCTCCGCGGAAGCGAAGACTTTTATGTTAACAAGGAGAAAAAGGAAAGACATTAAAACTACTTAGACGATACAACAAACGACGACATGTCTACTTAGACAACACAACAAAATCCTTCGTGTACATGGAGGCTTTTTACGGAACAAACATGATTCAATGATGTAGAATGAGAAAGGCTTATTTGGATGACACGTGTATGATGCATATAGTCCTACATCAAACCAGTGAGTATCCGCGGACATCAGGTGAAATTGTTGTCGTTTGTGCTCTTTCTTATGTGTCTAGACATCTTCATGCACACGTAAATTTATGGGTTAACTCATGAGGGTTAAACATTAAATGATATAAACACATGGTGTGCTATATTTGACTATAATGTGTTCTTTTGTACTTGGAAGTCACTACCTTCACTACATTATCTCTATCTTTGCTATATGTCTATACGGGTGCGGAGGCTTTTTTGCACCTTAAACCTCATTTTTGATACTCCTTTCTTAGCAAACTGTAACTTATAGCATAGTAGATTTTGATGTTCAATTTATCTATTCATTACTTTCAATAATACCAGATTCTTTATATCGACATAGCTCTTTGTCTGAGTCTTTGACATACTACTTTAATTTTATATCTCTAGGGTTCTTTTAGTTTTATGGGTTTAGTATTTATAGAGCTTAGCACTCTTGTTCCAAGTTTGGGTTAAGTTCCTTCTAGCAGTTGTAGCATTGTTCGGTTCTTTCTAGCATCCAAATATATCTAGCAACTTTTTCATTTAGAACTCTAAAGGCGCGAGTAACATTCCCTTAACCATGGACCTTAAACCCTTAACTTTCATTTCTTTTAAGCCTAAACTCTATTTGAATTACTTCAAGCTACGAGGACAAGTTTAGAGTAAATGTTAGGATTCAAAGCTTCATCTCTGTATTTGATCTTTGATATGTTACCCCCGTTTTCGTTTTTTTATATTCAGTTTATTTTATAGATTTAGGATTTAGGATTTTGGGGTTTGGGGAGCATAGCACTCCAGTTCTAATTCAAGGATGTGATGATATTGTACTTCTCTAGTAGTTTCAAATTTGGCATTTTATTTTTTGTTGTATGAAATTATCTCATTAAAAATCATATTAGTCTTGGTTGCTTGGGGGCATATACATAACCTCGATGTTTTGGTATTATAGTTTGTACTCCTTTTGTGATTTGTTTCTTAAAATTGTCTCTTTTCTTCGAGTTTCATCTTCAATCATGGACTTCCAAAGACAAGTTGGAGATAAGGTTGTCCTAATGGATAGCTTGAAGGTTGTTGCGTTCAGAATGATTGCTTCTCTTAATCTTAGGGAACTTTGTCATGATACGCCAATTTGAAAAAACAAGGTGAAATTCAACTTCCATAATGGATGATTGTAAATTATCGTACCCTTCTATGGCCGCTGATGATGTAAGCAGTTGGATCTTGTGTATTATGGGATATAGTTGTTGCACAAGTTGTGGAGAAGATTGTAAACAGAAATAGAGTACCGAGGAGCAATGAACGCAACATGCGAATCAATTTGGCTCCGATGTCTGCTATCTGATATTGGTGTGGAGTGTACAGATCCTGTTGTTGTATATACATACAACATTAGCAGCATGAAGTTAACCAGTAATCTTGTTTTCCATGCTAGGACGAAGCACATTGAGGTGCACTATTATTTCATTAGAGAGAATGTCCTTGCAGGAGAGATCGAGCTCAGTTATGTGAGCACATGAGACCAGGTTGCCGATATCTTCACTAAGGCATTGTCTAGAGATAAGTTTGATGCTTTCAGACATTGTCTAGGAGTACATGATGTAGAGATGAGCTCGAAGAGGAGTGTTGATATAGTCCCAAGCTCTAGTAGATCGACGGCTAACATTAGCCGGAGTGGTTAAAGGTAGTTACAGTTAGTTAGAGGGCTAATCCACCATTAGGGTTTCTCTTGTACTCACCCACACTATATATACATGAAGAGGCAAAGACTCTCTCATCTCATTCATATTTTACTTTCCTTGTCTACTCGTTCTCTCTTCTTGGAGTGTCCTCGAAGTATCGATCTTTCTACATAAGGGATAATCCTTCTTCTTCTCATCCTTTTGGCTCATTATCACCCCTATGACAAAAGCAGAAACATCCACATAAATGTGGAAGATCCTTTCCCAATCAGGTGGTCTTAAGATAGGAGATTCTGATAGAAGTCTTTTCATCTCCTCGAGCGCTTCTTGCTGCTCAGAAGATCAGACGTAAAGTTCGTCCTTCTTCAGCAACTTGGTAAGTCTTCCTGCTACCTCTGTAGTATCCCACGTTGTCCATGAAGCTTCTCAACTGAGTCAAGTTAGCAGGTGAGTGAAATTTCATGATAACTTCCACCTTAGCACAGTCGACTTCTATGCCTCTTCCAGAAATCCTATGTCCTAGCAAAATCCCTTCTGACATACCAAAGAAGCACTTCTCAGGGTGAAGAGCCAAACGATGCTCTCTACACTTCAAAACACACTTCCTCAGAAATATCATATGATCTTCTTTCGATCCAAACACACAAAAATCATCCAAGATCTCCATGAAAGTACGAAAATACTCCTTGAAGATGGTAATCATCAGTCTCTGGAATGTAACGGGTGCGTTGCATAAACCAAACAACATTTGATTATACGCGTACGTGTCCCAGTCAGTAGTAAAAGTGGTTTTTGACTTGTCTTCTTCTCTGACTGAAACTTGGTTGTACCCAGAATACTCATCCAGGAAGTTGTAGAACTCATGTCCTACTACTTGGTCTAACACATAATCGGTGAAGGGTAAAGGATGATGATCCTTCTTCGTGGTCAAGTTCAGCTTCCGGAAGTCCTAACACACTCGGATCTTATCTGTTTGCTTTTTCGGCACGATGACAATAGGAGCTACCACTCACTGCTAAGTATTGGAAAGATGACACTTGTCTTCAAGTACTGATCGATCTGATCCTTTACCAGAAGCGAGTATTTGGGATTGAGCCGATACTGTCTCTGCCGTGTAGAAACAATGTCTTCCAGCAAGTCAATGCGATGCTCTCCCAGTTCTCGATATATGCCATTCATGTCTTCTAGCGTCCAAGCGAAGACGTCCTAGAACTCTGTCAAAAGTTTCCTAAAATCTTCCAACTACTGGCTCTCGATCACCTTGGAAAACTTCAACTTCTTCCCAGGAGCAACCTCCATTTCTTGAAGATCATCAGGCTTCACCATTCCTTCAATGTGATTGTACTCACTAGCACCAAAATATTCCGGTTTGGGAGCTTCTTCCAGTTCAGATTCGTCTTCTGGAAGATCAGCTAACTGGTCTTCTGAAGGGAAGACAGTACTTTCGTCTTCTGGAAGACAAGCTAACTGATCTTTTGAAGGGAAGACAATACTTTCGTCTTCTGAAAGCTCTTCTTCCGCAATTTCGTAGCACTCAATGTATCCACAGATTACTTCTTCTGCTATTTCTGATGCTTCTATAGTACATAAGTTATTCACCATAAACTCATCATATCTTTCATCAATGTCAGAAGACACAGCTGAGTCTTCTGACGTGTACCATTAGGTCGTAGAGGGAGTTTCACCTTGATGTCCAATCTTCATCCAAGAGAGTGAGACTTTGATCTTCTCGCCCGACTTGGGTGTAAGATTGAGAAACCTCAAACGATGTCTTTTTCAATCGATATTTACATTTGCAACATACAGCCAAGGTCTTCCTATCAAAACTTGATATCCCACCTTAGCCACAAGTCACAAAATGATGTAAGTGAGGAAAAAAAGATACTCCCCCAATTACCGTCAAGACATCTTTCAATTGTCCCAAAGGTCGTCTTCTGATCTGGTCCGTCATTCTGAGGATTCTCGAAGTAGGTTGGAACTCAGTGAAGCCTAGGGCATGCGTAGTTTCTTCAGTTATGATGTTAACTCCGGAGCCGGAATCAATTGGTACCTTCTTCAGAAGACAGCCATGGATCTCCATATCAAGTTCAAGGGCTCCCACGTCCTCATGCTCTATCCTCAGGATTGGGGTACTCTGGGGAAGTTTTGTTGTCCTCCTCTTCCTCGATCCTCGAAGGACATATTGTAGCAGCTTCTTGTAACCAGCGTTTTCATCCAAAAGTTTTTGGAAGGTTACATCCGTCTTCTGATTCCACAAATCTCGTAAGAAGTCATAAGGGGATTGCTTCAGAAGAGTGATTGGTGTTTCCAACAGAGAAGATGTAGGAGTTGCTTTCTTGGGTGGAAGACACGAATGATGTCTTCTCTCGACTGGAAGCTGTTCCGGTGAGACGGGAGCTGCCGTGGTCGGTGGAGGAAGCTGCTGTACTATCTTCCGTCGCTTCTCCAGCTCCTTTTGCATGATCGCTTCAACTTCTTGTCTAGTGTCAGGAGCAAAGTACTTTGGATCTTCCTTGTCGTAAGCAATAGAAGAAGGCCGCTCAGGGGAGGGTGACCTCTCCTTACGCTGCTTCTTCTTCTTGGTCTCCTTCTGACGAGATTCTGATTTCCCTTTGCTTCTGGTACTCACCTTGCTGCTTCATCCAGGACTTCTTCTGGAGGCCAACTATCTGAATCTGAGCAAGGGCTCCAAATAGTGCCATCCGCCAAAGTAAAGGATGACGTTTCTCAAGTGGTTTCGTCTTCTGAGCTGCAGTCGTTTTCTACAGCTGAGGCTCCTTTCCTTCACGCTTTCTAGGGTCTAGTTCGTCCTCCTCTATATGTAAACAATTCGTGCAATCCCCAGGATCTTCTTCTTCTACAGTGATGTGCTGTACCACTACTAGCTCGAGTTTAGAAGCTGATGCGGCTTCTGCAGGAGGCGTGGTATCTGCAAATCCAACCATTTGTCGTGGACGTAAGGTATGAGGACAATTTCCTGTGAAATGTCCTGCTTCCTTACAATTCTCATACAAGGGCACTTGCCCAATCTGTCTTCTCGGATGAGAACAGGTGGACCACCAATGTCTTGTCTCTCCACAGTTGTTACATGCTCCAAGAAGAGGGTTTAGGGATCGTTGTGATGAAGAAGGTTGTCAGGGCGTCCAGGTCTGTACACTACTAGCCCTGTCTCTAGGTGTATAACGATTATATTGAGCAGGAGTGAATGGATGTATCGTCTCGATCTTATAGCAGGATTCCTCACTGGAATCGTTGTCGTATAACGTGTTTTTCTGTCTAGGAATACACGGGGTATATGGCTGTGTAGAGGTAGGTGACTTGAACAGGTTGGCTCTGAACCTTGATCCTTCAACCCTAATGTTCTCTATCTACTCTTCTCGGACAAGTGACCTTGTATCTCTCGACTCAAGGTTAAAGGTTGCTACGGTCCAATGATACGTATAAGTTGTACAAATTTGTGTTACTTACAAATCTTTGTGTACTCTATCTAAAATACTCAGCTCTGTACTATCTGCATGCAAGTAACTCTAAATCACTAGAAGCATGATTTAACAACTTCTTAATGACGTTAGCTACCCATCAGTTTGACCGCCACAACTCTATTTGATACAACGGAAAGATACTATATGATCGCTCAACCAACTTGATCGAGTCTCCATACAACTTGCTGTACACCTTGGCCTACCAAGCCTTCCAGCAATGTAAAGCATGTATGCTCTAAGAGACTACTCATATCTCAATATAGCACAACGGCGATAGTACCTAGCAGCTCCGAGAACCCAAACAGCGGCTTATGACTCATGACGACTCCGTTCTCTTTCATCACCAAGAGCTGAAATCAGCCCCACACCTTCCAATGTCGAGTTGTATGCAGGCATGGCAGTTTCAGCAACAACTCCTCTCCAAATTGCTCGAAAATGATGAAAGTGACAATAGATGTGACAAAAAAAATCCGAAATTGTTAATAACAGAAGTATCTTTGAACTTTGAGACCTCAATCTTCTCAAACCAGCCGACCAATGATGATCAAACTTCACAGGAAACTTGATTGGACCTTTCACTCCTACCCTGAACAATATTCAGGTTGAAATCTCAAACCAATTCTCATATATGGATCAAACCGTAATTTGTGCTAACTTAAGAGCTTTACAGACCCAGGTACATTCGATCCAAGATTTTGAACAAACTACTCGACCATTTGAGGTGAAACTTCCCAAGTATATTACTGATAAGAAATACTTCAATCCTGGAAAGTTTCACTCAGAAATTAGACTCAGAACTCAAGCAATAGCAAACTATCCATGACTATCACAGTTCGTTCCCGTCTTATCACGTCTGCACTTCTCAACTTCAATCGGTCGTTTCATAATCCAAATCGATCAAGAACCTGATGAAATTGATATCAAAACAACCAGCACGTCGTCAGCTCTCCAACCCAACAGACAGCTCCTCAAAACTCCTCACGAGTCTCTCGGAACAACCAGAAACGTAGCGATAGATGCGAATTTCACCCTCTCCACTCAATCGATCATAACGTCCTCATCCTTCCATCTTCGACAAATCACATATAAATTTAGCAAGACAAGTTATGATTTTAGAAGACTGGATTAAAACTGAAAGAAACGATGTAAAGATTATAAATATTGAATGAGAAATTATTATGTAGTTTCACTTGCTATACATTAAAGACTTGCATGGGATGTCGAGTTCTGTCCACGAATGTATGCAAAACCATTAGTAAACAAAGCAAACCATGTAGGGATTCGGTCTAGTTTTCAGAGTGAACTCTCAAAGAAGATGATAATATTAATTAGTTTAAATCCAGGTTAATAAATTTGATATATGAAAATACATATAAGGAATATTTATAGCTCAATCATTGAGACCGTGACAAGTGTACATGAAAACAAATACATTAGATGTACACATGGTAATATTTATCGATATTATTTTTAACAATATTAATTAAATTAGATCTAGATTAAAAATTTGATATATAGAAATACATATAGAGAATATTTGTAACATGATAATGTGACCGTGACATTGTACGTGAAAATGAATACATTAGATGTACACGTGGTAATATTTACTTATATTATTATTGATAATACTGATTATATTAAATCTAGATTCATAAGTTTGATATATGGAAATACATATAGGAAATATTTGTAACTCGATCAAAGCAATCGTGACACACGTACATGAAAATGAGGTAATATTTATTTATATTAATCTTGAAATATTAATTACATTAAATATAGATTTCTAGATTTATTATATGAGATTTATATTATTATAGATAAAGTTTTAGATCAAAGCAGTACGATCTGGACACGTATACATATATAAGAGCATCACGATGATACAAATGATAATATTTATCCATGATATTTTCTATAAAAATACTCATTTTATGAATAGAAATAAATACACGGAATGTTTGTACACCGAAACAATGTGGTCATGATAGGTGTTCTTGGTACTGAATACTTTGGATGTACACATGGTACTATTTACCTATATTATTCTCGACATCTTTACTTGTTTTGAATCTTGGTTTTGTTATTTGATATATGAGTGAATATATATGTAGATGAATTTTACATGTTACTTTCTTGTATAATCTCTATAATATTAACTATATTTGATATCGATAAAATATTTTTTTGTCTATTCATTCGCACATCATTGTTTGACACGTGGTTTTTTTCCAAATGTTGTGATTGAAATCCCAATCTCCTAACATAAAATCCTTATGATCAATCACGTTATTCTCATATGTATTATGTTTCAAATTGAAATTCCAACATGTTATTAATTACATAAGTCTCTACTTTAAATCCTAATATTGGTATTTGATGTTATATAATTATATTAAATATACGAAAATATTCTTATGTGATTTCTCCATATAATAATACAATTACACATATTGAGATTTTCAAAAACTGAAATGGGGATTATTTATCTTATATTAATATTTTCCTTACAATAACAAAATTCCCTGTTGTTTTTCCCTTGTTGAGCTTCTTCTCCACACTAGAGTAAATGGACCATTTCTCTACGTTGTATTTTTGATGTGATCCGACGGTTGCGCAAGCCGACGATGTAGTTGTTGTTTAGAAGCCATCATCAAAGACCGCCGTCGGTAAACTTTAACCAAAAACTGAATTGACAGCATTTTCAACGAACTGTTCAGTTTTTTACGGTGTGAGTTACATCTGTCAATTTCTGTTCATAATTCTTAAGAGAAAAAAATAAAATTCTCAAAATTATAGTTAGGTTGACCGGAATTCTTCAAAATTACCATGACCAAAATTTCATCATGAAATTTCAAAAGAACAAGGATATGCACTTTGTATTTAAATATATAATATTTCTTTAAAAAAATTGTTTTTAAATTTACTTTAAATTTTCTATTTTAACACTTATAGGATTACAATTAACCATCCATAAGATTTTATATGCATACGATCAATTTACGTATTTGACACAATTCCTTTGGTTAAACACGTATTTGTCTATGACTTGATCCACGCCCTTGGCTAATTTAACACTGATTAATAATACTGAACAAAATTATTATTTGATATATTTCATGGTCATGCAATGTTAGTTATCATATCCGGTTGTAAGTAATTTATGTGATGAGCATACTCACCACATAAATGCGGATACAATTTTCATTATTTGTCGATTCAAATCTCAAGTTCTGCAAGAATGCTATATGTATGCGCATATTTTATTGTTCCAATCTAAGGGAAACAATGAAAGCTGCATGTTGTTGAGAAAATGAAACGACTCAACTCAATTATGAAAACAAAATACCATTTGAATTATGGAGAAGATATATACCAAATTATATTATTGAATATATACAAGTTTATTGTGAAAGAACATTCGTTGATGGATTCTCACTATTTTGTAATGAAGTATCTGTTCCATCAAAAGGCATATTATCAACAACTTGTAATGGAATACCTTTCTCATCGAGACGTAACAACTGAATCGCTTCACTACATGCTCAAGTATGACTCAATGCATTCAAGTTACAGTAACCTTGAACAAATGGCATTCGTTGCAAGTTGTCAAAATCTCTAAGACGGTCGTTCTCATTGGCTTCTAGGTCCTTTGCTTGTAATGTACGAAAGGCTTGTCCCAAACTTGAAAATGCATCTCTCGCAGAATGAATGTCCCAACCTATATTGGACCTTGGAAACAAACACATTTATATCAAGTACTCGCTTCACTAACACATTCGGTCATCGTTTGAATCTGATCCTTGCCCTAAAAATTCTTCATACTCATTGATGGTCAAATTCACCGACTGTAACTTGTTTCTAATGTCACTGCTTACAACGCTAGTGTCTCTTTGACTCCAAGCTAGATTTATAATATGTTTCTCCTTGTAAAAAGTAACGACTCAATCATCAAAAATTTGTGAAAATGTCGTTTGTTCACCTGCTTGGAAAGAATTTCTTCATCTTGATTATGACTAGTAACCTCAGTATGTTCTAAAGGAACACTCTCCCTGGCAAGTTCAAATCATGGTGATGCACCAAGCGGAGAAGCTTGTACATCAACTTGCACGCCAGCTCAGTCCTTCGGAACACTAACGGCATTCGCAAGAGAGCCGACAATCATCTCGAGATTATTCACGCCCGGTAAATCACAACCATAGATCGTCACAACCAAAGCTGCATGCATTTTGGCATAGTCTAAGCCCTCATCGTCATCGTCCATAGGATGTGAAGTGCCAGCTGCTCCAACTTTGGGTTGAGAGGACTTAGGAACCTTGCTGGCATGTGAACTATCTGCTTTGCCTGATTTCTTCCAACTCTTGATGTATGCTACAAAGTCATGGTTCTGAAAAAGTGTAAAAGAAAGATATTCTTGCCAGTCAGTTAAGAACTCAGTTTCCTTCAAGGACTCGCTGAAGGCAATGCAAGTCCATCACATAAATAAAACCTCTCGCAACAAAGCCCCCTAGAGAAATAACTGATGACAATGTCGTTCTTCTTTGTATGATGATAGAGATGATAGAGAATCAATAGAGAATGTAAAATGATAGAGCATCGACTTAAATAACGATTTAGATTTTCATCGTTCATTTGGTTCACCAAACCGCATCCTCCACTCTCAAAGTTATACTTCGGAGCACAATACTCACAATTATACACCAAGTCTTGTTGAATTCCTCGAGCCTTCTCTCACTCGTCTCCCTCACCAACACCTCTGGTTTGCAAAACATTAAGTCTCGATCACGATCCAATGTAATCCAATTCAGAGAGCTCGGAGTCTTCTTCAATTTCTCCAACGCTAGAAGCACATCTTCACAATTATACTTCACAAAATCCGTCGTTTAAAGACAAGAAAATATAGTACAACTAGATCAAGCTTGAGATGTCACTTATCTTTGTCAACCGCAGCCTTTAGCGATTAGAAAGACCCCCATAGCGTCTCAAGTCGATATTGATGAGTAAAAGTGTTTCCAGCTTTCAACACCAGCAACACACATCAACACCAGGGTTAACCGCGAAGACACAAATGATAGAAGAATGGTATCCGAGCAAGACATCTTCGATAATGGTCGTGCAAAATCTGCGAAGATTAGTTTGGGAGCCACCCCACTAACAGTCTGCATGTCAAGATGAAGATCTCGTGAAAACATGGTGTTCCGCATCCAAATATATCTAGTAACTTTTTCATTTAGAACTCTAAAGACGCGAGTAATCTTCCCCTAACGTTGGACACTAAACTCTTAAATTTCATTTCTTGTAACCTTAAACTCTACTGAAATACTTCAAATAGAGCTACAAGGACATGTTTAGAGTAAATGTTAGGTTTCAGAGTTTCAGCTTTGTATTTGATCCTTGATATGTTATCCTCGCTTTCCATTTTTTATTTTTTATAGCTTTAGGATTTGGGGTTTGGAGTTTGAGGTTTGGAGAGCATAGCACTCCAGTTCTAATTCAAGGTTAGGATGATACTATGCTTCTCCAGTAGTTTTGAATTTGGCGTTTTATTTTCTGTTGTATGAGATTATATCATTAAAAATCATATTAGTCTTGGTTGGTTGGAGACATATACATACATTGATGTTTTGGTATTATAGTTCGTACTCCTTACGTGACTTATTTCTTAAAATTACCTTTTTTCAAGTTTCATCTTCAATTATGGACTTCCAAAGACAAGTTAGAGATAAGGTTGTCCTTATGGATAACTCGAAGGTTGTTACATTCGGAAGGATTGCTTCTCTTGATCCAAGCTAACTTTGTCATGGTACGCCAATTGGAAAAAACAAGGTGAAAATTCAAGTACTTTCTTCCATAATGGATGATTGTAAATTACCGTATCCTTCTATGAGCGCTGATGATGTAGGTGAAGCTACGTGTTATGAGATATAGTTGCTGCACAAGTTGTGGAGAAGAATACGAGTGTGTCAAATGTTATCATGATAGTACCGGTGGATCCGACCTCTACTTCAACTGTGATACACTTCACTCAACAACATGCAAGGATTGAGCAAAAAAGAGTCCATATCGACTTGATCCAAGCAGATGTGACCACTTCACATGATATTGGAGGACATCCACTATTGCTCTTGAAAATCTTTGATGAGCTATTGTTCCTCTAGATGGTGTTCATATCGATGCGTTATTAAGTGATGATGAACCAGAAGCTCAGGCTTCAGCAAAAGATCTCATCAAATTGAAGTTCCAAAAAAATTGGAATGAGGTGCAAGTCGTGCTTCTTTCAAAGGATTGAAAGTCCTTAGCTGAAGGTTTTGTCTTCTTGCTTTGGTTGATCCATCGGTTGTGGATGAGTTATTAGAAGAAGAGAGCGCAAGTGTGATAGTCACCAATTTAGTTTTGGGAGTAGATTCTACAGTTGCATCTAAGGAACTATGCAATTTTGTGGATGGTCACTCATTACTCACAAGATGACATATTCTTTGACTTTGTTTGGTGTGTAATGGATGGATACTAGGAGAGTTATATAATGCATACGAGGATGCATACTTTGTTGCTGATAGCCAACGAGATGAGGAAGTTCATGTTCATCTTAGGAAGAAGAGATCATATCATCTTAAGAGGAAAAAGGTGGATGCGCAATTGAAAAAACAGATTGAGTTGTAGAAGAAGGTGATTCATAAATTATTCAACAATGCAATTATCAGTGATCTCAACAAAGGTTGTCATTGTCCCCTTGAAGGTTGCAGGATCATCAAGAAGGAGATAGTGAAAGAGGAGAGGTAGTTGTACTATGGAATGACTTATGATCGAGAAAAAGAATTGTTTACGAAAAACTCAAGCAAGCAAAAAGGACGATGGAAAGCTATATTTTTTATATTTGCTTTACGTTTTTTAACAACATTTTACATTTTCTATGGGTTCAGCAAGTCTACATTCTACAATGATGTCCAAGTTGTACATCGGTTGGATGCACAAATAAGATTTCATAGCAAGAATGATAGAATGAAATTAGGTCAATCTACATTTCACCAAGTGAACATTTCTCCAGGTAATCATTACTTTAAGCTAACCGCATGTTATTCTAAGGATAATATTTACAAGAGGATATCCATGAATATGGAGGTCGCAGGAGTACCCAAGATAACTGTTAGTACATTCTACAAGCTATGGGCAGATAATTTTGAGAACTTCCAACCACATGGAAGTAGTGCTTTTCTCAATTGCACAGCTTGTTTGTAGTGCAAGGAGCTTCCGATGAGAGAACTAAGATCTGCAGAGACAGTGGTGTTGGAACAACAGAGGTCGAAGCATCTTCAACTACCAATGTCAAGTCGTAATGAGTATTACTCACACAACCAGTTGGTCATACTACATCCAACATCAAACAAGTCTGCAATTCACAACGGAATGAATACTAACAAAACAGCCGTACATAGGCTTCCAGATGACGTGGAGTCATTGCCATATTGAATTGTGGTGGAAATGGTCATGAAACAATGATGCATATTACTATAATTGGATTATATACGGGAGATCCAAATTACACAATCACGTCTTTAGCAAAATACTTTCGTGATTGTGAATCTTATGCCGGAGATTTTAGGAGGGATCTAACATTCAAAGATACTCCACACCATCCATTGTTCAAGACTGTGATGGACCAAGAAGTTTTTGAGAAAACTATCTTGAAACCTCGTAACAAGATTACGAATGAATTCTTTAGAATTTCATATAAGGATTTCTTACAATAATAACCCTTCATGAAATTTCCGATGAACTTGTACATGCAACTAGAGAACTCCACCAAGGACAACAAGAATTGGATGATCATGACATTCTTCATTGAGTTGGTGCCTAGAGGGTGCTTCAAGCAAATCACAATGTCATTTTGCATGGTAAGTCATACTCATGAAGATATGGACGCTTTCTTCTATGTGATACATCGAGATTTGCAACACAAAGATATATCGTTGTTGTCGCATTTCATGTCAGAAGTTTTTGATGCGTAGTCGAAAGGAGCCATTCGTCATTTGATACATGAGGTGACCAATTACAAGTCTCATGTCAAAGATTTGTGATTGACATCAAAGGTCAGTCTGCACCGGTGACTTTTCGATTCTACATGTGAGACCATATTTCCATGTATCAATACCAAGAGAATTATAGAGGGCCATGGTTTCCAACATATGAGAATAGCATTTGAAAAAGAGTAGATCCAAAATCTAAAATAGATTTCACAGTCATTTTCCCTCCTCGATGTGCATCTTTGTCCAAAAGGTTAACACCTTCTCATGCTAAAGCAACCGAGATCACGAAGTACATCAAGAACTACTGTCGATATCTAGAGCAGATACAAAGCAAGTGCGATATGGAGGATGATGCATATCATATGGATGCATGCTAGATCAACTACTGGAAAAAAATCGAGACTTTGTTCGAGGAAGGCTAAGATACTATGAAAGGTTTATCTCTACTCGATGAATTTGACCGAAGACAGATCATGATACGAGTTACAAACCTCCCACTTAAGAGGAGGACTTGTCAGTTGAGAATGATGTACTTCGACAAGAACAAGAACAAGAATTTTTTAAAAGACAAGAGATTTACGTTGGCACAGAAAGTGGAAGAGAGCGTGAGAGTTTCATTCCACTCTTGGATATCAAGCAGACTGGGTGTTGCTTATCTGTCCTTCCAACGACTTCGAAGTGCAAGATTGCTTATGGGTGGCAAAAGCAATGAGTGTTGTTCATCGTGACAACAGATCGTCTCATTTCAACAAAGTGCATGTATAGGCGTCCAAAACATCATTATGGATTTAGAACGATACAGCAATTGCATAAAGAAGAATTGTAAACTCTCAGAGGATAATAAGGAATCAGCACCACGTGGAGTCTCTGAGGATCCTACTCGTCGGCGTTCCTCCCGCCTGCCCAAGAATCCAATCCAATGGAGAATGAGAGAAAGATCTCAGTTTCTCAAAGACTAGTTTAGAAGATTGGTTTGATGCAAATGCTTGCATACATACTTGGAAATCTAGAGCCAAGTCGGACAAAATGAAGATACCGACTAGCGTTAGAAATGTTGCTTCAGAAGTCTTAGAAAGATTTCGACAAGAAGAATAATTATAGCCATGTTGTTTAATCTAGAATATGAAGAAATTTGATTCTATCTTTGCATTTTTTCAGCCATGATTTTGAATGATATAGTTCTTCTACCCTCTTCTCGAAGTCCAAATATTATCTTTCAAAAAGATTACGAAAGAAAACAAATCGTCCAATTCTAATAAACTAGAACTAGTTGTCCAAGTGTAAGACAAAAAGTCCAAAGTTTTAATTTAAAAGTCCAATTCTAAGAAATTAAGAGTCCAAAGGTTTAATTTAAAAGTCCAAGTCTAAGAAACTAAAAGTCCAAAAGTTTAATTAAATAGTCCAAAATATCCAGAAATAATTCATGAAAGTTCCAATATGAATAGAGTAGTCCACTTTTAGTGAATACATTGATACTTGTGAAATTTCTTGAAAGTCTTTAACACTGGAGATTTCTCCTCCAAACAGTACATAGTTGCCCTCCTTGAAAAATCTTTGGTGAATGCTACATAGAATCTCGATCCTCGAGTGAAAGAACTCGCATTGGATCTACTACATCAACATGAACGAGTTCCAGTATACGAGGAACCAAGCATGTGTCTCCCGATCTTCCGAGCTTCTCAAATCCACATTCTTCTAGAGAGACTAGAAGATTGGAAAGGCTGGCAGAATGCGAGAGAAGACGTGAGGGTCCTTTACGGGTCTCTTCTGTCCGACCCATAGCAGCCTATTCTTCCTTCTTTCCGAATTAAGAAGAGAGTTGTGAGAAGCCTTGCTGGTAAAATCTGGAGAGAATGGTCGAGGGTCATGTCTTCCCGTCATGCAACAAGCTTCTTCTGAGCGTGTAAGAGAGATAAGGAGTCCGAAAAACAGAGTATGAATGTTCCGTGTCTGTTGTGAGACTAGATTGCGTGTCGGAAGTCGAAGACATGTGAGATCAGTGATGGGAAGCCTGGCTGTGGGAAGTCTTCCGAGTACGTCAATTAATCGGAAGCTGTCTCGGGAGTCTTCTTGGAGGCCATTGTCATCGCAGGAGTCCGCGACCATCTTCTGAATCTTTTTTTCGTACACTTTGCTTCTCACATATCTTGTATCTTCTGTTAGGAAATAAGATGAAATGCAAGGTGGGTTGTCTTCTTGGAAATCCATGCTATGTCTTGCTTAGTTAGGATTATTTAGATATAGCCTGGAAGACGAGAGGTACTTAGGAAGCACTGTTAGAATCCCGGAAGACGGAATAGTTGTCTTCTGGAAGACTAGATTCGTCTTCTGAGAGTGGAAGCTAGACTGTGAGGACTTGGGAAGGACTGAACCTTCGGCTCACAGCAAGTACGTGTGGCTTAGTGTAACAGAGGCTTGAAGCATGTCGATGCATCCTCGAGAGTCGGTGTTACCGATCGCAGAATTGGCAGAAGTCAAACCCTTCATCAAGGAGTTGGGTCTCGACTTCTTTCTGTGGGACTGGAACCTCGCGGACTAGGGTCTTCTGGAGGAGGTTTGGACAGCACTGTCTCCTCGCAACCTTGTATCTGCGAAGGCAGGGGTCGCTCGGAGAAGATCATCTTCCTGGACAGCGGAGTGGTGGCGCATGGTCTTTCACAGATCAGAATGCGAGAACCGAGGGTACGAGCTCGAGAAGAAGATCTTACTTATGATCTCAAGGAAGTGGCATGTGCCTGGAAGCACGACTTGCCTCTTCCTGGAAGATAGACAGGGAAGACACTGCGGGAAGCTGCAGAAGCACAAGCTGCAGCAGAGAAGACGCAACGAGAAGAAGTAGAAGCCCGAGCAAATGGACTTATGACGCAGACGGTGGAAGCACTTCGCAAGAAGTTCAACTTCACCGTGGGTAGGAAGCTTCTCATCCTAACTAGGGAGTGGGATGACGGTTCCAAGGCGATGTTAGTGGAGTGCAAGAACAGCATGTTCCGCTACCTAGATCGGCAGATTGAGGACTTGAAGACGCTTTACGATCTTCTCTCGATCCCACGGTCAGCAACTATATCTTCTCATGCTCCAGGACCAGCGATCGGGACAGATTTGGAGAAGGAGGA
This sequence comes from Asterella californica, assembly GCA_036924285.1. Classification (NCBI taxonomy): domain Eukaryota; kingdom Viridiplantae; phylum Streptophyta; class Marchantiopsida; order Marchantiales; family Aytoniaceae; genus Asterella; species Asterella californica. The sequence continues at coordinate 18,293,119 of JAYKYS010000006.1, read as the reverse complement.
GTTCGACCTCGCTGTCCACTTGGTAGTGACAGCGTTGGAAGCCGAAAGATCCAAAAAGAAGCCCCAGAAGACAAGGTGTCTTCTGGAAGACGAGAAGTAGAGTTGTCTTCCTAGGTGTTTCGAGTGGAGGAGGTGACTTCCTCTGCTCATTGTGAAGTCACCTCAGCTCTCAACATCGAACCAGTACCACAGAAGAGCGAGGAAGCGCATGTGGACTTAGCTTCCCAAAAGATGCTTTCGTCTTCCGAAGCCGTCTCAGAAGAGCAAGCCACGAACATCGAGGAGGAAGCCACCTCAGTCACACCCGAGGTACTAGCAGGGCTTCTCACTTTATCAGAGGTCGATTTAGGAGTTCAGATAGGAATCTGTAACCATGCATAGTTAACTATACTCATAGTTAGAACTATGTGTAGAGTTGACTATAGCGGGAACATGGTATGTGGGACCGGATAAGATATGTGTAGAGTTGACTATAGTAGGACCATGGTATGTGGGACCGGATAAGAATGTGGTGGTGTTGATATTTGATTGGTAGTTGATTGTGAGGGTTGCATGGAAGCCATGTCATCAATCCGTGTGAGGATTGATGAGTGGTTAGTATAGATTGGGGTGTGCACTTCTCTAACTATATAAAGAAGGAGAATGGTCCTTGAAGGACATTCCACCTTGAGTTGAGTTGAGAGTTCTTTCGTCTATTCATGAGTGTTCTTGAGGATCGCGATTAGAGTTTCTGTAGTGTTACAATGGTATCAGAGCAAGGCTCTTCTTCTGAGAGAGTGGATTACCCCTCTTAGGAGAAAGAATTGCAAAGAAACCTTGTGATTAGATGCACATGAGTGGAGAGAAATTTCGAATTTTCAATAGTAGTGAGAGAAAGTGATAGAAATAGTGAAAACTCGAGCTGCTTACAGTCCTTGTGAAACTTCGAGAGAAAGTTGAAATCATTTCAACTTTTAGTATGTTATAGAGGGAGGACTAAGCTACCTATGACACTTGAAATCTCATGGAGATCACTTATAGTTTGAAAGATATGACATTTGAAATGTGAGGGGATTTTTGCAGATTTTTTTGGTTTTTTCACATTTCGCTCTCGGGAAGGAGTTTACAGTCACTGCCATGTTTTGATGTTGTCAAATCTCAAGTAGAATCTTTGCAAATTTCTAATTGGCAAGATAAGTTATCCAAGGGTTCAACAAATGCGAGATTTGACCCAAGGAAACTCGAGTTATGGTCTTCGGAAGATAGGGGGTCAAACTGCCAAAATTGCAAAATTTGGTACAAATGGAAGGAGGGATTCATAGAGTTCCAGATTTTTCGTTTTTGAATCCTTTCCATATCAAACTTCTCTACATTGCACGTCATCATTTTCAGGTTTATTTGGTGGCGCACTTTGGAGATGCTTTCATGACGCAAGTGATGAACTCATCTGTCCCTGTGATTCTTCCGATCGTAACGTATGCTGCTACGTGGGACCTCACGCTCTATATCTTGCTTTAGGAGGATATGGATCTGAATCGACCACCAACCACCTTCAACACTTGGTGCGCAGTTCATTATACATGTCGTCCCAAGGTGACATACCGTGAGGAAATAGTGAGAGAATTTGGAGAGGCATTCTATCAAGAAGTTATCTCGTCGCCTCAACCTTTTGTGATACCTTTGTTCGTGAGGCGTTTTCGTGTAGTGATACTCACATTGTATTGAAGGTAGTAGAAAGAGTGGTGTAAGGACTGCGAGTGTTGAGAGACGTTAGAATGAGTGGAAATAACATGGAGCAACAAGGCACGGAGATGCGTGAGATCATGCAGAACATGCTCAATGAGTTTCAAGAGATGACGACAGTGGTGAGGACACTAGAGAGCAAGATAGCAACTCTAGAGGGAGAGAATGTGAGAGCAATGGAGATGGGTGGTCCATCACAAGTTCCAACGCAAGCAGCGGAGACAGTACATAGAGAAGAGGTTGTTTTAGGGGTCCAAAGGGCAGTGGAGAGGGAAGATGCTCTATTGCTTCGCATGAAGAAGACGTGTAACGTGGAACCTTATCGAGGTAATCGAGCAATGGGTATTCTAGAGAATTGGATGTCTCGTATGAATCGCTACATGAGACTTTTTCAAGCACAAGTCAATGATTACTCTGCAGGAGTATTTGCAAGTGGTTACTTGATGGATAAAGCGCTTACATGGTACGATACATGGGAGCGTTCGATGATTGCTGGAGGGAGTCAAGTAACATGGAGCAATATGCAAGAAGGTTTGCTGCAGAATTTCCAATCAGTGGATTCTGTACAGATGGCTCGAATGAAGCTCTGGGATCTCAAGCAACAAGGAAGTCTCCAAGAATACGTAGAGGAATTTCAAGACCTACAAGTAGCTATCTCTCATATGAGCCAAGCAGAAGCTTTAGACGTGTTCAAACGCGGATTGAAAGAGAGAATTCGCCAAGAAGTCATGGTGAACAATCCACGTACCGTGTTCGAAGCAATCGGTTATGCCCAAAGAATTGTTGGTGCATTAGGTATCGCTAGAGGGGGGGAACCACCAATCGTACCGCGAGTTCAATATGGAGGTCCAATGCCCATGGAATTGGGTAATCTTCGGCAACGGGACGGTTATGCACGACAATTCTATGGAGAGGATCGGAGAGATCGTGCTAGAGAGCAACCAAGACGAGAAGTGATACCACGAGGTGGCAGTGTCGGAGGTGGAGTTCGTAACTATGTACCTCGAGGACTTCCGAGGGATGGTGATATTGGTGAAGGTATTCGAAATCAAGAGCTTCAAGGAGAGACACGGCGTTGTTATAACTGTGGGAGAATTGGACACATAGCTGCTCATTGTCGCCCCCGATTCCCTCGAGGAAATAGAGCTACTTATCCAAGACCTCTGAATCATCTGAATGATAGAACAGAGGAAGGTGGAGAGGAAGGAGATATGCAGTACAACAATCCAGTTTTGGAAAACGAAGAGCACCAGTAGATTTACCTCGTCGTTGTACTGGTTCAACAAAGAGAAGAAAAGGCGAGAATGGAGGACAAAAGAAGGAGTTAAATGGATTGACACGAAGGACTATGCAACTAATCGTTGATGGAGTGTTAGAAGGCATTAAGGTGAGAGTGTTGATTGATCCTGGCGCAACTGAGAACTTTCTGTCGCGTTCAGTTGCTATGAGATTGGATTTGGCTTTGGAAAAGGATGACAAGGAAGAAGTAGAGCTGCCAAACGGGCAACACTGAGATGATTGAGTCTCTCCCACGGAGTGTAGCGCTCACTATAGGGCAATATTCAAAAACGATTGAATGGCGAGTTATTCGATTAGCTCGTTATGATGTCATTTTGGGTATGCTTTGGATGGAGCAATACAATCCGGAGGTGGATTGGAGAAAGAAGATTGTGAAGAGTAAAGGGTGGATAGTTTTTGGAGACAGAGTAAGATCTCGATCTAGAAACATACCTCTGTATGTGATAGAACAGACTGCTATTCATAGTGGTGATGTATGTTTCTTGGGGTTAATAAGAGAAGCTTATAGTTCCAACTATAGTGGTGATATTCCGGATAGTTTCAAAATGATTGTAGAAGAATTCAAAGATGTTTTTCCAAATGATTTACCTTCCGGATTACCACCAAGAAGGCGAGTGGATCACAAGATTGAGGTACTTCCAGGTAGTGCACCTCCTTGTAAAACACCATATTGATTAGCATCGTACGAGTTGGAGGAGTGCAAAGCTCAAGTGGAAGAACTGTTACACAAAGGGTTCATCCAACTTAGTGTATCTCCTTATGGAGCTCCGGTCTTGTTCGTGAAAAAGAAGGACGGGAGTATGCATATGTGCATAGACTATCGAGCTCTCAATCTTTAGACTGTGAAGAATAAGTATCCATTACCTCGAATGGATGACTTGTTCGATCAACTACGAGGAGCAAAATACTTCACCAAATTGGATTTACGAAGCGGTTATAATCAGATCCGGATTGCTGAGCCAAATGTACAAAAGATTGCTTTTCGTACAAGGTACGGTCACTTTGAGTACTTAGTGATGCCTTTTGGTCTCACTAATGCACCCGTTACATTTATGGGTCTAATGAATGACATCTTTCGACCATACTTGGATAGATCTGTCATTGTATTCCTAGATGATATTCTTGTCTATAGTAAGACGTTGCAAGAGCATAAGATGCACTTACAGGAGATTTTACAAATACTTAGACAAAACCAGCTATATGCCAAGATCTCTAAATGTGAGTTTGGCAAGAGTGATGTAGATTACCTAGGACATCGTGTGAGTGGAGCAAGTATCCAAGTCATGAGCGATAAGATTGAGGCAATCCAAAAATGGAGTGCTCCAGAAGATCAAACCCAGTTAAAGAGTTTTCTAGGACTTACGGGGTTCTATCGTACATTTGTCAAAAACTTTGCACAAGTTGCACAGGACTTGACAAATCTATTAGGTCAAGGACAAAAATGGAGATGGGGTACATCGCATGAGCTTGCCTTTCAAGCCTTGAAGGACGCACTGTTACAAGCACCAATCCTTAAGTGGTATGATCCTACAAAACCCATTAAGTTGGCCACAGATGCATCAGGTATAGCAATAGGAGCAGTGTTACAACAAGCATGGGCAGATGGTTGGCATCCTGTAGCTTTTTTTTCCCGTAAGTTGCTTCCTGCAGAACGCAACTATCATACCACAGAAAGAGAGAAGTTAGCTATTGTGTTGGCTACCAAGCATTGGAAGCACTACTTGGAAGATAAGGAGTTTGTGGTAGAAACAGACCACAAACCATTAGTTTACTTGCAGACGCAGAAGGACCTCTCCAAACGTCAAATTCGATGGGCGGAATGGCGACAACGCTTCAACATGCAGATTCTATACGTGGAAGGGAAAAAGCAACTTGCTGATGCGTTAACTCGAATGCCTCGAGTTAATCACATGTCGACAGAAGTGAAGATCCATTCCGATTGGTGGCAACAATTGATGGAAGCTATCAGAACGGATGAGGAGATCGTGGCAGCAACTAAGCACACCAAACTTACCAAGATGCATGGGTTAACATTCAAGGACGGCAAAGTTTGGATTCCCAACAATCCAGAGCTTCGTACGACTATCTTGACAGAATGTCATGATTCAGCGATTGCCGGTCATGTCGGAATAGAGAAGACTTTGGAGGCGGTGCAGCGCATTTATTATTGGCCAAAAATGCACGATGATGTGATGAGATACATCAAAAGTTGTCTTGCTTGTCAACTGAACAAGGCAACCAATCAAACACCGGCAGGCTTACTCCAACCATTACCTATTCCTACTAACCGATGGGAACATGTGAGTATGGATTTAGTGTGTGAACTACCTCCAACTAGTACGGGATTTGACTCTATTGTAGTTTTTGTTGATAAGTTGAGCAAAATGATTCATATTCGTCCAACCAAGAAGACTGTTACTGCACCAGAGCTAGCTCAAATCTACTTAGACGCTGTTTTCGCTCAACATGGTCTTTCTAGAGTCTTAATTACTGATAGGGGATCACATTTTACAAGCATGTTTTGGAAAACCTTGTTTGGGTTATTCAAAACTAAGCTTGCTATGTCCACAGCTTACCATCCTCAGAGTGATGGACAAACAGAACGGGCTAATCGGACGATAGAAGATATGTTACGAGCTTTTAGGACTGAAGAGCAAGCGAGGTGGGATGAACTCCTACCTTTAGTAGAGTTCTCCTACAACAACTCTGTGAACGCATCTACAAAAGCTACACCGTTCTACTTGATGTACGGCGCACATCCGCTCACTCCTTCTAGTTTTACTAGATTTGGATCAGGACAGGAGTCAACAACCAAAGTTGCTGCCGTCAACGAATTTGTGCAGAAGATCCATGCAGGTGTTCACCAAGCCAAGGAGAAGATTCAAACTGCTCAAAATCGTCAGAAGCAATATGCAGATGCTCATCGTCGTCATGTGGAGTTTGACATTGGGGAGAAAGTGTGGTTATCTACCACTAACTTGTCGTTAGTAGGTGTTCGCAAATTTAACCCTAGATACATCGGTCCATTCACCATCTTACGACGAGTTGGAGCTGTGGCGTACAAATTACAACTTCCGGTTCATATGCGTATGCATCCGGTGTTTCATGTTTCTTTATTGAGGAAATATGTTCTACGTTCTCCTCGTTTCACCAATCCTCACATAGCACCACCATTGCCAAAAATAGTGGATGATCATGAGGAATACGAGGTAGAAAGCATACTGAACAAACGTCTTCGTGGTACTCGATATCCCAAGATAGAATACTTGGTAAAATGGAAAGGATATCCATTATATGAGGCTACTTGGGAACCACTAGGAAATTTGACTAATGCCGACTTGTTAGTTCAAGCTTATGAGCATTCCATCGTCAACGAGGACGTTGCAACTTAAATGGAGGGAGGTTTGTAACCATGCATAGTTAACTATACTCATAGTTAGAACTATGTGTAGAGTTGACTATAGCGGGATCATGGTATGTGGGACCGGACAAGATATGTGTAGAGTTGACTATAGTGGGACCATGGTATGTGGGACCGGATAAGAATGTGGTGGTGTTGATATTTGATTGGTAGTTGATTGTGTGGGTTGCATGGAAGTCATGTCATCAATCCTAGCTCGGGATGGAGATCAAAACAACGGTCACTACTGTGACCTGGTCGCCCGCAATGCTCACACTGCCTAGGCACTGCTTGAGACGTCCCAGATGTCTCATAACCACCTCCCTTTGTGGACAATCTTTCTGTTGATGAGGACCATCACAAGTCCAGCAAGGACCTGCTTGTTGCTGACTAGAGAAGGACGGCATGGGCTTCTATCCACTAGATCCTCCAGCACCTCCATGGGATCGTGAGTGCTCAGCACGATCTTTACCACCACCACCACCACGCTGTTGCGTAGCTTGTGATCCTCAAGAAAAAGAGGTCATCCCATGTGATGCGTCTCTGCTGAACCCAGCAGTCATCACCCTCTCCTCTATCATGTTGAGCTCAATCCGCTCAGCCAAACCAAAGACAACCGTCAATGTCGGAGCGATGTCTCTATGAAGAGTGACATCTCTGACTCTCCTACGCAGCTCCCGGTCTAGTATCCCATACCAGAACTGGAATGCCTGTGCTTCCGTCACTCCTTGAGTAACGCTGATCAACCGCCTCATGCGAATAAACGCCTCGCGTAAGCTTTCTCCAATCTTCCGCTGGAACTCCTGCAGACTCTTCAACTTGTCGGTCTGACACCCTGATAATTTTTCCTCAAACAGTGGAAGAACTGAACCACAAGGTTAAACTTTGGTGGTATCCCGCACGCACTACCACCTGCTCCACTACTAGACGCACCGCTGGTAGTAGGGACTCCGTCACCCGTGGATGTATCACTACTGCTGACACCTGACCTCGAAGGTGCTACGCCTCCCGAAACTGCATCAGTAGTGATAGAAACGTAGTTGGGAGACCAATGTTGTCTCCACAACTCAATCTCAACACCGTAGTCTCGTCTGAACTCGTGGTAATCGTCCATCGGCGGTCCCTCCAAGTGCCGAAACAAACCCTTCCACGCCATGAAAGGTGTGAACAATTGTGGGTTCCGCATCTGTTGCAGATCGCACCAACTGTCAAACTCCTGGATGAAGTCATCCAGCTCAATGGTACCCACCGTACCCGAATAACGTCGAGGTCCCTTCGTGGCCTCATAGATCTCGTCCATGTCCCACAACAATGATGTGGTGACACTAGCCTCACCACCAGAAAACGCATTGTCTGCGTCTGACTCATCCTTTGGAACAACCAACGGCAATGATGTAGATAGTCGGTACCTCACCCCACTCCGTGTATACCCACTATCTGAGAAGTTCCCACCAGAACCTCCCGAGAACTCCGTGGTGATAGAATCTCGCGAACACACTCTCTAACCAGAATGTCGAAATCTCCGTCACCACCGTAACTACAACTTGTCTATCCCTGCTTCTACTGAGTTCACCTATCCCCTACTAGGACAGTCAAGGTAAGGGCAACCTGTACCTGTCATCACCACAAGCAGCCTCTCACGGTTTGTTGATCGTCACTCCAACTGCACCGTGAGAGAAACAAAGATAGTCTGACTGATCATCACTCCAGTCTCACTACCGACAGCACACTAGAATGAATCACTCTGGAAATCAAGCGCCAACACAAGCAAACGCGGCGCACAAACAGGAAGTAGAATATGGAGGGATTCCAACCACAAGAAGTCCAAACGATAACCCTCCACACTCAAACATTCACATAAAGAGAAACCCAGCCCCACCCGGCTTGACGCGTCTTCTTTGGTGACCACATGCACAATATATGATCACCGACTGTTATAACCTGTACCTAAGGTCACTAACTAGCCGTCCACACCTCTAGTAGCTCTAAATATCAACGTGATAGCTCTACTAGCTCATCCAAGACAACTGCCACCAACTGTCTCCATACGCGTCTTTACGGTATAGACAAACACTACCACAACAACAGCTTCCCCCTAGTACCATAGGGTCGCCCGACCACTCCTATAGGGAGAGATATCCGTTCCAGCTAGGAGACAGACATCTCTAGGAGGACGATAGCTGCGGAGTCTTATGATGTATTGGTTGGAGGTGATGTATTATACGCTATGGGGTTCGTGATAGATTATTGGGCGGAGACAGCATCTTACAGATCGGGTTGACAGTCCGGTGAGAGACGAGTGAGCCGCTTACCAGTGCGGTTCAGTGCTAGAGTTGGGACAACGGAGCTTACATCAGAGACGATGGCATCCGTTGCAGGGTTCAATTCGATCATCACTTGGCCTGACGAGTTGTTAGAGGACAATGCCCATGCGAAGGATACTCCGGTCTTTGAGGAGGTGGAGTACCATCTGTCTTGGATGTTCCACTTTGGAGTTCGAGCAGAGAGTTGCAACAGTATGCTGATCGATTGGTGCAGCAGGCTTGGAGTGAAGCCTTTGTACCGCCAGTAGAGGAACATCGGGGTGTCCCTATTACTGGTCATGTGAACTTAACACCGCTAGATACGATTCCCATTGTATGGCAATATCCAAAGGAGGGTGTGTGTGTGTTGGAGCTGTTTGGAGAGATCAACACAAGTTTGGTTGCGGTATTGCAGGCAGGCATACAAGTACAGCGATACTTGTATGTGGAGAGAGATGAGGTCGCAAGACGAGTCTCATTGCGTCACGTGGCACGTCTGACGTAGAGATATCCTGAGTTGTTGTCTATATCAGCCGTTAGAGAATACCAGCAAGCATTACCGTCAGGGGCGCAAGATCTCACGTTTGTTGGCACCATTCACTTGGTGATAGCCGGGTGGTCATGTCAAGGTCACACGCGTGCTGGGAGAGGTCAGGGTTTGCATGACCACGATCTGGGATGTTTTGGGAGATGTTACGGATCTTACGACATCTCCAGATGCATCAGATGGATTCTCCAGCGTACATCTTGGAGAACGTTTCTTTGTTGGGTGATGCTCGTGCACATATGATGACGAGTGTGCACCAGGTGCGGTCTTGGGTCAGATCGGCAATGTTGTTAGATGCAACGAGAGTGGGATCTAGTGCACATCGTCCACGGTTGTGGTGGACGAACTTGTTATCGAGGGAGGTGCTCAAACGCGCACACGATGCAATGAGACGACCAGTACATCTCACAGTTGATGGCATCTTGGATGCAGGACGACGATCTCAAGTAGTGAGAGTCGTCGATAGGTCACTCATGGCAGTTATGAACCTAGTGGGACGACTTATGACAGCGTTACCCACTTTGGTGAGCTTTCCAGCGTCACATGCTTACAGAGATGGAGGACCTGGGCTTGTGTGGGATGCTCGGTTACAACAGTTGGTGGAGCCCAATGCCGACGAGAGAGAGAGAGAGCGATGGATTTTCCTACGGATATAACGGCAGTAGCTTCAGTGTCGGAGGCTTCACGTCGTCAAGTGTTGGGTCAAGCAATGGACTTGAACTGCTTGACATGGATTGTTAGCCTTGGATTGGCTGAGCAGCGTCGGATGCGATTGACGGGTGTTATTGCTCGGACGCTCCTGAGCTCTTTGCCTACCGAGGCGGTGGAGACAAAGACTGGGGGCGAGACACGTGGAGTTCGTCATCCTTGGACATCATGGGATGTCGTAGGAGAGAGTGTGGAGCTTGCAGCTAGAACTACAGAAGTTTTTCACACAGTAGCGGTGGAGGTTGTTGGTGGTGAGCAGAAGAAAATTGCTCCAGAGACTGCAAGATAGCAGTCAACGACTTCGTCTTCTACCTCTAGCATGGTGACAGAGGATACTTGGGAGCTAGAGATTGGACCCAAGCTTATAGAAGAGGAGAGACGAAGAGTTCAGAGATTCCTGAAGAGCTACAGGAATTGTTTTGCCTTTAGTATGAAGGATTTGGGTACCTTGAAGGGACGGGGTATACGGATCGACTTGACTAATGACACGCCAATCTTTTGACGTCCTTACAGATACAGTGACATGGAGAGAACCTTGATCCAGAGTAGGACTCAAGACTTGGTGGAAGCTGGGTTGGTGGAGATGTCGCATGGAGAGTATGCATCTGCCACAGTTATGTCAGCAAAGAAGGATATGTATGGCAACTATACAGATAGACGTATGTGTGGAGACTACCGTCCTATCAATCGGCAGACGAAGTCCGATAAGTATGCCATGCCGACACCCACGGAGATCTTTGATGCAGTGGGACATGTGAAGGTCTTCAGTACTTTGGATCTTCGAGCAGGGTATCATCAGTTGCCGATGAGAGAGGAAGATAAACCCAAGACAGCATTCTGGGGGATTACTCTCACGACAAGGATTGTTTGTATCAGTGGCGGTTCTTACCATTTGGGTTGAAGAACGCCCTTGCTGAATTCCAAAGAGTGATGGATAAGATCCTAGCAGGATTGGATTTTGTCAGATGCTATATTGATGACATCTTAGTCTATAGTGCTACAGTGGAAGAGCACGAGAGACACTTACGGGATGTGTTCGAGCGGTTGAGAGCTCATGGATTGAAGTTACACCTTGAGAAGTGCAAGTTCTTTCAAGAGTTGGTAGAGTATCTGAACCACACCATCTATCCAGGTGGGTTGGGTGTTCAACAGACGAAGGTCGAGGTCATTGCACGTATTCCACGCCCCACAGATGTGAGTCGAGTTCGAGCATTTGTTGGTTTGGCGCACTTTTATCGTCGATACGTGAAAGGATTTAGTGCAATTGCGAAGCCATTGACCAAGCTGATGAAGGTGGACCACGAGTGGCAGTGGGGAGATGAGCAAGAGAGAGCTTTTGTGGAGCTCAAGGATAGGTTGACATCTGCTCCCATCTTGAGGAGACTCATTAGAGGCCGTCCTTTCCAACTACACACTGATTGGAGTATGTTGGGACTTGGAGCAGTGTTGACTCAGCATGATGATGAGAAAAAGGAGTTTGTGGTGGCATATGCCAGTCGCTCAAACAATTTGGCGAAGGCGAGGTACAGTTCGTACGAGGGGGAGTGTTTAGCTGCAGTGTGGGCTGTTGTACACTTCTGATGTTACCTGTTTGGGAACCCCTTTACTCTCATCACTGATCACCAGCCGCTCAAGTGGTTGATGGAGTCCGACAAGCTTACAAGGAAGCTTGCACGATGGGCTCTAATCTTACAGGAGTATGACTTCCAGGTAGTGCATAGACTGGGAGTTGCAAACCTAGATGCTGATGGGTTGAGTCGTAACCCATGCACGAGTCAACAGGATCAGACCGGGGCTCGATGACATGACGAGGTTGATGAGGAGATAGTGCCAGGGTGGCATGCATCTGCCTTTCTTTGTGTGTTGGTCATGAACTCTAGTATGGAGTGCCAAGTCATATCTTCCTCTGGTTAGAGAGTAGATGATGAGTCTCCAGATCTTGAGGGTGGAGATAGTGTTCCAAACCAGCGAGATATCTATGATGATGTGACCATGATGGAATATCTATATACTGGCGTGGTGGTAGGCACAGTAAGTGCCAAGGAGCGAGATCGTGTCCTTCAACGAGCAAAGAGATTTCGACGAGAAGAACGACATGTACTTCGAGTGTGAGATGATGGAAGAGTACGGATATTGCCACATCCATCCTAGAGGGTACAGTTAGTACGACATGCTCATGAGGAGTTGGGACATTTTGGAGTGAAGCGCACACATAGCTTACTCCAAGGACAGTATTGGTGGCGTGGTATGCACGTCGATGTGCAAAAGTTTGTTGCACGATGTGTGGTTTGTGATCGAGTACGAGCATCGTTTAATGCTCCTACTCCACAACTACACCCCTTACCGATTATGGGGTTGGATTACCGTTGGAGTTTGGATTTTGCGGGACCCTTACCGTTGACGGTACGTCATCATCGGTATGTGTTGGTGATGGTGGAGCACTTCTCCAAGTGGATTGAGTTGGTGGCATTACTAGATAAGACGAGTGAAGGGACGGCGTATGCGTTCTTAGATCGAGTGCTGAGTCGTTTTAGAGCACCAGCTGAAGTATTGACAGACCAAGGTACAGAGTTCCTTGGTGAGTTTTAGGCCTTTTGTGATCATGCGTTGATTGATCATCAAACTACGTCTCGAGATCATCCTAAGGCGGATGGTTTGGCGGAGAGGGTAGTTCAGACGATGAAGAGAGGATTGCGTAAGTATGGCTTGCAGAAGGGTCACTTGGGAGATTGGGATGTGCAGTTACCATGGTTGGCTATGGGCTACCGTTTTAGCCGACAAGCGTCTTTGGCTTCCTTCTCATCGTATTTTTTATTATACGGTCGAGATCTAGATCTACCTTCGCCCATTCGTCGTGATTATGTTGAGATGCTGAACCTTGATGACCCGGATATGTGGGTGAGAGCATGTTCTCAACGAGCAGAGACATTCCGGAGAGTTATGCCCATGGCTTTTGAGAATCTAGCGATTGCTCAGCATAGAGACACGTTGCGATATGCAACTATCCGAGGAGGAGGTTATCGACCATCGATTCGCAGGTTTCATCCTGACGATTATATCTATCTGCAGCAGACTGCACCGACGACGTTGGATGTGATCGTAGGACGCACTATTTTACGAGTGCGTGAGGTGTTATCTTCTGGAGTACTCATGTTAGAGGACCGTGATGGTGTTGTTTGGAAGGAACATGTGCGTAATTGCACGTCATGTCATCTTCTCAACATCGATGGTACCATTGACCCAAGCTTGGCAGTTGTACGAGCAGGCTTGAGGTGTATGTTGTGTGGGTCTGCTGGTGGAGCAGCCCGTATGGTGGTGTGTGATGGTTGTTCGAGAGGTTGGCACATGTCATGTTTGACTCCACCTCTCACTGTCATTCCTATTGGACGATGGGTTTGTCCTTGATGTATATAGCAGGGATAGCCGATTAGATCTTTGCGTGGTATGGATTGCAGACAGGTGACTAACGATGGGACAATGTAGCACCCGGCCTCCTGATCCTTGCACCCATGAAGGTGTATATCACGTAGTTGAGATATGGAGCTATCTGGAGTTAGAGAGACCTAACCGTCAGTTAGTGAGGCGATTGTGATACACTTGTGTATGTGTATGACATCGTCTCTATGTTATGTGTATGTGTGGTGTTTCTTTGACAGCGATGTATGTTGTGTAGCGATGTGTATGCGCACGACAGTTGTCACGTCAGTTTGGTAACTCGGCTAGGTTGACCGAGTGCGAAGTGACGGACCTCGGTAAGGCCGTTAGAGCAAGTTGGTGAGAGTGTCCACAAGGGATATACTTCGCAGGTAGGGGCTTGGAGACCTTAGTTCTTCAAGTTGAGCCTTCAAGCTCCTGGCTATGGTGGGTAGTCTTGTGAGTGAGATCTGGATTCTCTACGAGCACAGAGTGGATTTGGTTCGACTGTAGTGATTGTCTAGTGCCAGTTGGCATGGTGGAGGGAGTACATACCTTGTTATCATTGTGGTACACTTGTGTATGTGTATGACATCGTCGCTGTGTTATGTGTATGTGTGGTGTTCTTTTGACAGCGATGTATGTTGTGTAACGATGTGTATGCGCACGACACACCTTCAGCTGCACCTACGTCTTCTACAACGACATCTACATCTGGTCTAGATACGGTTGAGATCTTGAAGACGCTTGCGGCCTTGGTCCAACAACATCCGATCGTTGGGGGGGTGAGTTAAAATCCACCAAGGCTTTGCAAGCTATTGTGAACAGATCTGGAAGGTTTGAAGGTAGAGACATTTATATGCATGAGTATAGAGTAGAGATGGAACTAGTTAGAGTTATTGATGTTGAGATGATAGCAAGTTTTGAGTTAGCTGTCATTCCTGAGTTACGGGACCAAGTTAGGGATGTACAGAGGAGAAATCTTAGAATCTGGATGAGTTTTGAGCGATCTCTTCGAGAGGAGTTTCTGGAAGAAGATTCAGAGAGAGTTACTAGGAGGACATTTCTGGACTAGGTTGAGCAGCAACCTGGTCGGATGATGAGCCTGAATGAGTTGTTGAGAGAGCTTGATCGGAGATACCGGCAACTTTCAACTCTTGAGCGCATAACCTTAGATGCTAGGAGAACAGAGCTTTTCTTGCAAGTTATCGATGATGCTAGAGTAGATCGATTATGCTTTATGCTAGCAGATCAATCTGCTGAAGGAGGTGTTATTATGGACTAGGGGAGAGTTGAGGATGCCGTGGCTATTCTAACAAGGCAGAGACGAGGGAGAGTGGTTGTAAGAGGACGACCGCTTGCGGAAGCGATCACTCAACCTTATACTGCTCCTCAAGTACAGCAGCCTCTAGCTCCTGCTCCGAGACCTGTTGTCCCAGCTGCAGTTCCTTTGATGCCAATTGTGTCAGTTCCTGCACAAAGGGCACTTGTTCAGAGACCTGCGGAGAACCATGGTCAACAAAATTAGATTGAAGACCTTATCCGACAGATGCGTGAGTTGAAGGTGGAGCTAGCTGGCTTGCAGAGAGAGTGGTCACCGGCACCTACTGCTGCACGTCCAAGAGGTGCTCCTGTTCGTAGATGTATATGACGTGATAGTCTTGATCATTTCCGAGGAGACTGTCCAAAGCTCACAGTTGCTTTGCGAGATGGCTGAAGGATAAGAATGGTAGGCTGCACCTTTCTTCTATTGGAGAGCCGTTAAGCACGCAGTTTGGACGAGGAGGCATAAGGAGTCGACCTCTGATTGCTACGGCTGTAACGACAACTGCGTTGATGACACCGCTGGTAAATTCTGATGTATATGCTGCGCATATTGAAGTTTCTTCTAGTCCTACATTGCTAGATAGGACTGCTGAGAAGAGTATTGCTCCAGTTCCTTCTAAGATGTTGAAGAGAGGAGCCGAGTCTATTCGTAAGATCACATTATGGAGAGATCATGTAGATGCTTCTTGGATGTGGATAGACACGTTCATTGACATGATGCTTCTGTGGAGGAAAAGAGACGACAAGAAGCCTCTGAACTTGATACTGGAATTCTTGAGGAGATTGGAGATAGACGTAGAGTCATAAGGAGATGAGCAGCTCCTCCAGAGGACATCCCCTCTACTTCTCAAGCTCCTCCACCTGCACCAGGTCTGATGGAGCACGTGCAGAGGTCTCAGCAAAAGCCAACAACTGCTGGGAGGAGGTTTACTGCCCAAGAGAAAGAGAAAGGACTAGCCTACAAGTTGACGACTGATATTGAGACTTCAACTGATTTTAAGAGCATCTTGGAGTAGAGAATACTTGATGCACAAATTGAGTTTTTTCTTCGGAAGGTTCTTGGTATTGCGAAGAGGGAGTTTCATGAACTGATTATCGACATCATCAGCGAAAGAAACAGGTGATGTCCGAGCAAGTAGAGAGTCAGATGATAGATGCAGTAGGAGCTTCTCTGAATGATGCAGAGTTTGGAAAGGTGCATTTTCAAGAAGCTGATGACACGAGATACCAGCAAGAAGCGTTGGTTGCTGATACCAACACTAGTTCGACGATCAGGAAGCATGTGAGGAGAGTCCAGCTACTGATAGTGACTTCAGAAGAAGACATTGGGCTCGTGCTACGACTGCTACACGAGTTTGTCTTGAAAGTCTGCCTGAATCTGTTGCTGCTTTAGTTGATCACGGATCAAAGATCAACATCATGTCAGGGGAGGTTTACGAGAGAGGTCAGTGACTTATCGAGCTAAACCATGGTTGGGTGTTACGTGCTGCAAATAACCAAAAAGGTGAGCTATACGGCGCTTGTCCTAACGTGAAGATGAAGATAGATGATGTGGATGTAGATCATCACTTCTTCGTGCAGTCTTCTGCTTCATATACAATGATTCTTGATCAACCTTATATCTCTGCAGTTCGAATGGAGACCAAGGTGATAGATGATAGATCTCATTACGCTAGGATCCGTTGTCTAGATCATAGATGTTCTGTGCAGTTTCTGAGCGTTCGTACGAGCCACAACAAAACCGACAGACTTTGAGAGATTCTCCTATCTGTAGGAGTAAGGGTTTTTTGAAACCACTCTTGTAGGACGAGATAGCAAGAGTGAAGGATCTACGACTACTATGATCCCGCTTGAGCAGCCTGAAGGATCATAGGAGGCTGGTGAAGAGGCTGCTCAAGATTTAGAGAGAAGTTATACTGTACATAGTTGGAGATCTTGTTTGATGATTTTCAGTTTAGATTATTGAAGTGAGTTTACGCGGATAGAGGATTTGACTGAGAATAGTGAAATTCTCTATCCGCGTAACTCATGTACAGCAAATCTGCGCTGTACATGAATTCTGAAGGAAGAAGAGACGATTTCTGATGTTTATGAGGAGTTTGTAAGTGTACAGTCTTTTGTTCGTTGGCTGGATGATGTAGATAGGTTGATGAGGTAGGGTGGTGATCTCCATCTATTCTCGTGAAGTCTATGAGGAGATTATCTCATACTTGCGATATCGTCCTCATCCGAGATTGGAGAATGGATGGAAGGATGTAGTCTGTTGGTGTGACTCTCATTAGGAAGCGGATGTACACGCCAAGTATAAAGTTGTAGCGAGGAAGGTGAAGCTTGTGGCGACCCAATTATCTGTTGATTCTCAGCAACAGATGGAGTTAGCCGCTGCTGAGCTTGTGCTTAGAGATCCTACACAGATAGGACACAATTTTACTCAAGAGACACTCGAGCAGCTTCAGATAGGAGGATGTGGCTTCTTGACTGAAGTGGAAAAATGAGCTTTTGAGAAGATGATAGTTAGTCATGGCAAGGCATTTTCTTTCTTAGTTGAGGAGATTGGTTGTGTGGATCCTAGTGTGATAGCTCCGATGGTTATCTTCACTATTCTTCATGTACCTTGGGACTTGAAGCCGATTCTAATCCCTCGTGCTTTACTACCGAAGGTCACTGAGTTGCTGAAGGAGAGGATACAAATGGGTATTCTTGAACCATCTATGGCTCCGTACTCTAGCCGATGGTTCATAGTACCTAAGAAGACAGGAGCTCTACGCTTCATCCAAGACTTACAACCTACCAATAACATCACGATTCGAAACGTCGGAACAGGACCTGTGGTTGATGAAGTAGATGAGGCGTTTGCTGGGAGGTCAATCTATTCTATTAGAGATATATTTTCAGGTTAAGATTAGTTTTAGCTTGCTTTGGAGAGTAGAGACTTGACTACCATACGTACACCTTTGCGGTTGATGCAGATGTGTACTCTTCCTCAGGGTGTTACAAACTCAGTAGCTCATATGCAGAATGCGATGCATAAGCTGTTACGAGAGTTTGTACCTGAGGTCACTATCTCATTTCTGGATGATATTCCCATGAAAGGTTGTCCAGTGGAGGACAACCTTTCATGGGAAGTAGTGACTTTTGATGGTTGCAGAAAGTTCGTTGCAGACCACATTCGAGATGTGGAAAAGATTCTGATGCGTTTGGAGGAAGTACATCTCACTCTGTCAAGTACCAAATCTCCCTTTGGAATGTCAGAGATTGTGATGGTGGGTCATTTGTGTGGTACTTCTGGAAGGCGACCGAACCCAAAGAAGATAGATGCTATAGCAAAGATATCATATTGTACCAGTATTACCGAGGTTCGACGATTCTTAGGAGCTTGTGTGTTCTTTCGTGTGAGTATTCCTCATTATGCACACATTGCCGAACCTCTTTATGCACTTCTGAGAAAGGGGAGGAGGTTTACTTGGCGGCAAGAACATCACGAGACGATGGAGCAGCTAAAATCTCCATCTATACTAAGGAGGCTTAACTACGAGAGAGGGAGACCTGTGGTACTGACTGTTGATACGAGTCCAAAGACGATTGGATGGGCATTTGGCCAAGAAGATGCAGAAGGTGTGTGGTTTGTTTCAAGGTTTGGAGCTCGGATCTTAACAGATAGACCACGTAATTATCCTCAAGTGAACCGTGAGTTGTGGAGAGCTGTTACTGCTATAAAGATAGATCGAGAGTTCTTGATAGGAGCCCGTGTGATATTAGAAACAGATTGTTTACCTTTGTTGGGTATGATTTTTATGTTCGGAGTCTGAACCCTGAGCTAAAGCATATAGCAAGGAAGGACAATCCAGTTGCAGATATGTTGTCTAGGGCTCGTTATACAGATGAGGATGAGATGTTTGCAGAGGTCGAGAATGAAGAGAGGAGTGATATTTGGTGCCAAGTTGGTCAGCTGACTTCGGACTTGGAACCACTGCCGTTCAACGAGGAGTTCTACACAGAAAAGTTTCGTGATATTGGATTCTATCTGAGTTCATTCTGCAGACGAGAGGGATGGAGTGATGCAGAGTTCAAGGAGATCAGACGGAAGGCGTACAGTTACCTTCCACGCGAAGATCATCTGTAAAAACGTCCGAAGAAAAGAGACGAAATGCTTGCTAGAGTAGTGGATGATCAACCGACAAAGCTGAATCTGCTTAAGGAGCTTCATGACACCTTGTGGGCTGGACATCGTGGAGTCTGGGCTACTTAAACGAAGATGAAGGAGCGATACTGATGGAAGGATTTGTATCAAGATGTGGTGGATTTTGTTGGGTCGTGTCTGCACTGCCAGTTCTACTCTAAGGTCCGTTACAAAGATGGGCTTGTACCTACCTATCCACCTAGTATCTATTTCAGTGGGTTCTTGATCTAGTGGTGATGCCGCCGGAGCTATGGGGGATGCGTTATTTGGTGTTGGCTCGAGAGGATCTTTCCAACTACATGGAGGGACGAGCACTACGGACGAAGACTACAGAGACCATATGTAGATTCGTGCTCGAGGATATCATCTGTCGCTATGGATCTGTTGAGAGATTACGAGCAAATAGGGGCGAGTTGAGGGACGCAGAAGCGAAGAAGTTCTGTGCTCGTTACGGAGTAAAGCTTCAGCTTACTACTGCCATGAATCCAGAGGACATTGGTAAGAGTGAACGAGGACACCCTTCTATTATTCATACTTTAGTGAAAGCATGTGATGGTAGGCTTAGAGAATGACCAAGACTACTTCCATTTGCTTTATGGGCTGATAGAACTATACACAGTATCACGACTGGCTATATGCCGGTTGAGCTTATGTTGGGACAGAAACCAATCATGCATGCTGAGAAAGACTTTCCTACGTGGGCTACGCTACCATGGGAAGATGGTCTAGATCGCACTTCACTTATTGCTTTACGTACCAAGCAGTTAGAGCGGACAAGGAAGATCTTGCTGAAGCACAAGAGAGGCTGAAGGTGACTCGAGTCAGGAACAAGGAACGTTTTGACAGGACTCATCGACTACGATCAAAGTCGATACGTGTTGATGATTAGATTCTGGTGTATGACAGCACGTTGGAGAATCAGCATTCTACACTTCCTAAGTTCTCCCGAAGATGGTTTGGACCTTATGTTGTACTAGATGTTTATGAAAATGCCACCTATAGTTTACGGGAGCTAGATGGTACCCCTTTGAAGCTATGGGTGGCCGACAAACGTGTGAAACTGTTCAAAAAGCGTGGAGGATCAGTAGAGTTATTCAACTTTCTGGAGTCAGAGCAGAGGACAACAAGAGACGAACACGCCCCGACTGCAGAAGAGGCTGAGGCGGAGGAGAGCGAAGATGATGGAGAACAGATAGAAGAATGAAGAGCTTGGCACATGCCGCAGGATGTGCAAGTTTGGAGGGGGTGGATGTCGTGATGTGAATCATTTCACATAGTGAATAATTCACCTCTTTGTCAGGAGTTAGTCTCTCTAAGTGAAGTTAAGACGTCAGAGAAGTCAATTCTGGAGGTTGTGAGCATTAGCGGCTATGTGTTACGCTTCTACTTCGACACTTGAGAGTTAATAGTCGTAGAAGTTAGCTTAATATTACTCTTAGTCCTTTATGCATATGTTAACACCGTTGTGTTATATGTTTTGATTCCTAGTAGGTTGATAGTATGCTATTTATCTTGTTCAAGCATCCGCACGCTGTCGGGTTGAGAGTCTTCCTGGGAAGGGCGAACCTTCTGGCTGTGATATGAGCTTGAAGGCTGTGTGCAATCTACTCAGGGAAGCGTAGGGCTCCTGGCTGTGGCTGGTTTACTCAAAAGGTTGGCTTTCAGGTCACAATAGGGCTATAAACACTCACACAGATGTGTAAGATCTAGTAATATACCCAGAAGGCGAAATTCAGGTCTAGCTGGCAGTAATAGGATTCGGCGGTGAACTTTGACACTTACGGAGAGGAAAACTATGAAGGTTTAGACCTCTAAACTTCCCCTACATGCAAACGAGGTACTACTGAACTCACAGACGAAATTTCAGCCTGAGATCGAATTCTGACACGGAGATATGAACAGAAAAGTTTTGAGCAAGAAAACTACGGCAATTTCTGGTACCTAGCTGGCTATTTCAACCTATAACAGGAGTTTGGCTCGATCAATTTCGAAGTTTCTTACAGGATTTGCAGTCTACAGGGTGCTGAACATCCCTGTGAAGTTGGGACTCCTGAATGTACACAGAACTGTAGATCTCCTCCTCTGAAGTCGCTGCTCTAGATTAAGAGCTTTTCAGACCCCCTCAGCTTCAGCGGCCGCCCTGAATTACTCAGTTGCTCAATCGATATGAAACTTTTTGTGAAATCGTAGCCCTGCTGGCGGAGAACACAACCTCGAAGTTTTGAAGCAATTTCCTCAAATCTGCTGCGAGTGACACTGAAAACCCTAAATCCAACCCAAATGATTCAATTCTAGCACAATCCGAACTTCAATTGCTCATAACTCCGTCTTTATTGACTCAAATCGATCGAAATTTTCACTGGAAGTGCTTGGCATGACGAGACCTCTCTCCCTGTGCTCTCAGATTTCGAAGTTTCCCCACCAAAAGCTCGAACTCCACTCTAGAGCTCTGTTTCTAAATTTAGAGTTAACAAAAGACAAAAACAGACCAATGGGAGTTCATAGCTCCACTTGGTTGTCCTTTAGTACTCTAGACCACGTGGCAACTTAGTTTTACTCATAGGCTACCACGTCAAGCTCCCTAGAGTGCCAGCGTAAAACTTAAACTACCTAAAACGACACGCTGCCCCGAAAAATAACTTAAATCAGCTAGAAAGCGTGCATGGGCGACACGCAAATACAACCCATGAGCTTAAACCCTATCAACATGGTAATCAACCTACTAAGACTCAAAATATATAACATCCTCAAGTGTCGACATCTCTGAGGTCCTAACTCTACTCAGAGACACTAACGCTTGACAAAGAGGTGAATTATTTACAATGTAAAATAATTCACATCACGACATCCACCCCCTCCAAACGTGCACATCCTCCGGTATGTGCCAATCTCCTTAGTCTTCTGTTTGATCTTCATCATCATCGCTCTCCTCCGCCTCAGTCTCATCAGACACTGGGACGTCTCCGTCTCTTGTTGTCCTCAGCTCCGACTCCAAAAAGTTGAATAACTCAACTGACCCTCCGCGTCTCTTGAACAAATTCACACGTTTGCCAGCCACAGGTAGCTTCAAAGGAGTACCATCCAACTCACGCAACCTATAAGTGGCATTCTCATACACATCTAGCACAACATAAGGCCCGAACCATCTTCGAGAGAACTTACGGAGTGTAGAATGCTGATTCTCCAACGTGCTATCATATACCAGAACCCAATCACCAACATGTATTGGCTTCGGTCGTAGTCGGTGAGTCTTGTCAAAACGTTCCTTGTTTCTGACTCGAGCCACCTTCAGCCTCTCCTGCGCATCAGCAAGATCCTCCTCTCTTCGCTCCAACTGCCTAATACGTAAAGCAAGGAGTGAAGTACGATCTATACCATCTTCCCATGGTAGCGTAGCCCATGTAGGAAAGTTCTCCTCAGCAGGCATGATCGGTTTCTGCCCCAGCATAAGTTCAACTGGCATATAACCAGTCGTGGTACAGTGTGTAGTTCTATCAGCCCACAAAGCAAATGGAAGTAGTCTCGGCCATTCTCTAGGCCTACCATCACATGCTTTCACTAAAGCATGAACAATAGAAGGATGTCCTCGTTCACTCTTACCAATGCCCTCTGGATTCATAGCAGTGGTAAGCCGAAGCTTTACTCCATAACGAGCAAAAAACTCCTTCACTTCAGCGCCTCTCAACTCGCCTCTATCTGCACGTAATCTCCCAACTGATCCATAGCGACAGATGATATCTTCAAGCACGAACCGGCAGATATTCTCTGTAGTCTTCGTCCGTAGTGCTCGTCCCTCCACATAGTTGGAGAGATCCTCTCGAGCCAACACCAAGTAACGCATCCCCCATAACCCCGGTGGCATCATCACAAGATCAAGAACCCACTGAAAATGAATACTAGGTGGATAAGTAGGTACAAGCCCATCTCTGTAACGGACCTTAGAGTAGAACTGGCAGTGCAGACACGACCCAACAAAGTCCACCACGTCTTGATACAAACCCTTCCACCAGTAACGCTCCTTCAGCTTCGTGTATGTAGCCCAGACTCCACGATGTCCAGCCCACAAGGTATCATGAAACTCCTTCAGCAGATTAAGCTTTGTCGGTTGATCATCCACCACTCTAGTAAGCATCCCATCTCTTCTCTTCGGACGTTTCCACAGATAACCCTCACGTAGAAGATAACTATACGCCTTCCGTCTGATCTCCTTGAACTCTGCATCACTCCATCCTTCTCTTCTGGATAACGAACTCAGATAAAATCCAATATTGCGGAACTTTTCTGAGTAGAACCCCTCATTGAACGGCAGTGGTTCCAAGTCTGAAGTCTGCTGACCAACTTGGCACCAAACGTCTCTCTTCTCTTCATTTTCCACCTCTGCAAACATCTCATCCTCATCTGTATAACGAGCCCTAGACAACATATCTGCAACTGGATTGTCTTTCCCTGCTATATGCTTTAGCTCAGGGTTTAGACTCCGGACATAAGCAATCCATCGTAGCATTGCTATGTCTGGTGTATTGCAGTTTGCTATCATACCCAACAAAGGCAAACAATCTGTTTCTAGTATCACATGAGCTCCTATCAAGAACTCTCGATCTACCTTCATAGCAGTAACAGCTCCCCACAACTCACGCTTCACTTGAGGATAGTTACGCTGTCTATCTGTTAAGATACGAGCTCCAAACCTTGAAATAAACCGCACACCTTCTGCATCTTCTTGGCCAACGGCCCATCCAATCGCCTTTGGACTCGTATCAACCGTCAGTACCACAGGTCTCCCGCTCTCGTAGCTAAGCCTCCTTAGTATAGGTGGAGACTTCAGAATCTCCTTCAGCTGCTCCATCGTCTCATGATGTTCTTGCCGCCAAGTAAACCTCCTTCCCTTTCTCAGAAGTGCATATAGAGGCTCGGCAATATGTGCATAATGAGGAATACTCACACGAAAGAACACACAAGCTCCTAAGAACCGTCGAACCTCAGTGATGTTGGTGCAGTCAACTATCCTTGCTATAGCATCTACCTTCTCTGGGTTCGGACGCCTCCCAAAAGTACCACACAGATGACCTACTACCACAATCTCTGACATCCCAAAGCGAGATTTGGTACCTGATAGAGTGAGGTGTACCTCCTCCAAACGCATCAGAATCTTCTCCACATCTCGAATGTGGTCTGCAACGAACTTTCTGCAACCATCAGAAGTCACTGCTTCGTCCTTGTCCTCCACCGGACAGCCTTTCATGGGAATATCATCCAGAAACGGGATAGTGACCTCAGGCATAAACTCTCGTAACACCTTATGCATCGCATTTTGCATATGAGCTACTGAGTTTGTCGCACCCTGAGGAAGGGTACACATCCGCATCAATCCCAAAGGTGTACGCATGGTAGTCAAGTCTCTACTCTCCAAAGCAAGCTGAAACTGATCATAACCTGAAAACAGATCTCCAATAGAATAGATTGACCTTCCAGCAAACGCCTCAGCTACTTCATCAACCACAGGTCCTGTTCCAACGTTTCGAATCGTGATGTTGTTGGCAGGCTGCAAGTCTTGGATGAAGCGTAGAGCTCCTGTCTTCTTAGGTACTGTGAACCATCGGCTAGAGTACGGAGCCATAGATGGTTCAAGAATACCCATCTGCATCCTCTCTTTCAGTAACTCAATCACTTTCGGTAGCAAGGCACGAGGGACTGAAATCGGCTTCAAATCCCAAGGTACGTGAGGAACAGTGAAGATAACCATCGGAGCTATCACACTAGGATCCACACAACCTATCTCCTCAGCCGAGAAAGAAAATGCCTTACCATGGCTAACTATCATCTGTTCAAAAGCTCGTTTCTCCTCTTCAGTCAAGAAGCCACCCCCTCCTATCTGGAGCTGCTCGAGTGTCTCCTGAGTAAACTTGTGTCCTACCTGTGTAGGATCTCTAAGCACAGGCTCAGCAGCCGCTAACTCCATCTGCTGCTGAGAATCAACAGGTAATTGGGTCGCCACAGGTCTCACCTTCCTCGCTACAGCTTTATACTTGGCGTGTACTTCCGCTTCCTAATGTAAGCCACATCAACAGACTGCATCCTTCCATCCATTCTCCAGTCTCGGATGAGGACGATATCGCAAGTATGAGATAATTTCCTCATAGACTTCACGAGAATGGATGGGGATCACCACCCTACCTCCCATCTGTTCCATCAACCTATCTACATCATCCAGCCAACGAACAAAAGACTGCACACCTACAAACTCCTCATAAACACCAGAAATCATCTCATCTTCCTTCAGAACTCCTGTACAACGCAGATTTGCTGCACACCTCTCCATCTGCCTTCTACTCTTCTCAGTCAAATCCTCCATCCGTGTGAACTCACTCCAATCATCAGAACTGAAAGCCATCAACCCAGATTTCCAACTATGCACAGTGCAACTACTTTCTGAATCTTGAGCAGCCTTTCCATCAACCTCCTGTGATCCCTCAGGCTGCTCAAGCGGGATCATAGTAGCAGTAGATCCATCACTCTCGCTATCCCGTCCTACGAGAGTGGTTTCAGAAAACCCTTACCTCTACAGATAGGAGAATCCCTCAAAGTTTGACGGTTTTGTTCGTGGTT
This sequence comes from Asterella californica, assembly GCA_036924285.1. Lineage (NCBI taxonomy): Eukaryota > Viridiplantae > Streptophyta > Marchantiopsida > Marchantiales > Aytoniaceae > Asterella > Asterella californica. The sequence continues at coordinate 18,267,614 of JAYKYS010000006.1, read as the reverse complement.
CGTACGAACGGTCAGAAACTGCACAGAACGTCTATCATCTGGACTACGGATCCTAGCATAATGAGATCCATCATCCATCACCTTGGTCTCCATTCGAACCGCAGTGATATAAGGCTGACCAAGAATCACAGGATATGAAGCAGAAGATTGCACGAAGAAGTGCTGATCTACATCCACATCACCTATCTTCACCTTCACGTTAGGACAAGCGTCGTATAGCTCACCTTTCTGGTTGTTTGCAGCACGTAACACCCAACCATGGTTCAACTCGATAGGCCACTGACCTCTCTCATACACCTCTCGTGACATGATGTTGATCTCTGATCCGTGATCAACTAAAGCAGCAACAGGTTCAGCCAAACTTCCAAGACGAACTCGTGTAGCAGTTGTAGCACGAGCCCAATGCCTCCTTCTGAAATCACTATCAGTAGCTGGACTCTCCTCGCCAGCTTCCTCATCATCGAACTCAATAGTGTTGGTACCAGCAACCAACGCTTCTTGCTGGTATCCCTTGTCATCAGCTTCCTGGAAATGCACCTTTCCAAACTCTGCATCATTCAGAGAAGCTCTTACTACATCTATCATCTGACTCTCTACCTGCTCGGACATCACCTGTCTCTTGCGCTTGATGATGTCGATGATCAGTTCGTGAAACTCCCTCTTTGCAATACCAAGAACTTCTCGGAGAGAAAACTCGATCCGTGCATCCAGTATCCTCTGCTCCAAGATGCTCTTCAGATCAGTAGAAGTTTCAATATCCGCTGCCAACTTGTAAGCCGGTCCCTTCCCCTTTTCTTGGGCAGTAAACCGCCTACCAGCAGTCGTTGGCTCCTGCTGGGATCTCTGCACATCCTCCATAGGACCTGGTGCAGGTGGAGGAGCTGCAGAAGTAGACGGGATGTCTTCAGGAAGAGCTGCTCGTCTCCTTGTGACTCTTCGTCTATCCCCAGTCTCCTCAGGAACTCCAGTATCAAGGTCAGAGGCTTCTCGCCGCCTCTTCTCCTCCACAGAAGCATCCTGCCAATGAACGTGTCTATCTACATCCAAGAATGCTCTGATAGAAGCAGCATCTACAGGATCTCCCCATCCTGTGACCCTACGAATAGACTCTGCTCCCCTCTTCAGTACTTCAGAAGGAACGGTAGCAATACTCTTCTCAACAGTCCTATCTAGCAACGTAGGACTAGAAGAAACCTCAATATGTCCAGCATATACATCAGGATTTACCGGTGGTGCCATCAATGCATGTACAGTTGCCGCCGTAGCAATCTGAGGTAGACTCCTCATGCCTCCTCGCCCAAACTGCGTGCTCAACGGCTCTCCAGTAGAAGAAAGGTGCAGCCTACCGTTCTGATAGCGAACCACACCATCTCGCAAAGCAGCTGTGAGCTCTTGACAGTCTCCTCGGAAATGATCAGGACTGTCACACCAAATACATCTACGAACCGGAGCTCCTCCTGGACGTGCAGCAGCAGGCGCCGGTGGCTGCTCTCTCTGCAATCCAGCTAGCTCTACCTTCAGCTCTCGCATCTGCCGAATCAGGTCTTCAATCTGGTTCTGTTGACCATGGTTCTCCGCAGGTCTCTGAACAGGTGCCCTTTGTGCCGGTGCTGGCACAACTGGCATCAAAGGAACTGCAGCTGGGACAACAGGTCTGGGAGCAGGGACCAAAGGCTGCTGTACTTGAGGAGCAGCATAAGGTGGAGTGACCACTTCTGCAAGCGGACGTCCTCCCACAGCCACTCTTCCTCTCCTTTGCCTTGTAAGTACAGCCACAGCATCCTCAACTCTCCCCCAATCCATAGTAACACCTCCCTCAGCAGATCGATCGGCCAACATAAAACATAACCGATCTGCTGTAGCATCATCGGTAGCTTGCAGGAAAAGCTCTGTTCTCCTAGCATCTAGAGTTATTCGCTCTAGAGTTGAGAGTTGTCGGTATCTCCGATCAAACTCTCTCAGCAACTCGCTCAGACTCATCATACGACCAGGTTGCTGCTCAACCCAGTCTAAGAACGTCCTCCTAGTAACTCTCTCTGAATCCTCCTCAAGAAACTCCTCTCGAAGAGATCGCTCAAAACTCATCCAGACTCCAAGATTTCTTCTCTGTACATCCCTAACTTGGTCCCGCAACTCAGGAATGACAGCTAACTCAAAGCTTGCTATCATCTCAGCATCTGTAACCCTAACCAGCTCCATCTCTCCTCTATACTCACGCAGATATCTAGAAATATCTCTACCTTCAAACCTTCCACACCTATTCACTATCGCTTGCAAAGCCTTGGTGGATTTTAACTCACCCCCTCCAACGATCGGATGTTGTTGGACCAGGGCCGCAAGCGTCTTCAAGATCTCAGCCGTGTCCAGACCAGATGCAGTTGTCGTTGTAGAAGACGCAGGTGCAGTTGACGGTGCAGCAGTAGACGTTGATGCTCCAGCTCCAGAGGCAGCAGCAGCAGCTCCGCTCTTGCGATCCATCTCTTCTCCTTGTAGCAACTCAACCTTCTCAATCAATCACCCCAAGAGCTCTCAGTGGAAGCACCAGATGTCGGGTTGAGAGTCTTCCTGGGAAGGGCGAACCTTCTGGCTGTGATATGAGCTTGAAGGCTGTGTGCAATCTACTCAGGGAAGCGTAGGGCTCCTGGCTGTGGCTGGTTTACTCAAAAGGTTGGCTTTCAGGTCACAATAGGGCTATAAACACTCACACAGATGTGTAAGATCTAGTAATATACCCAGAAGGCGAAATTCAGGTCTAGCTGGCAGTAATAGGATTCGGCGGTGAACTTTGACACTTACGGAGAGGAAAACTATGAAGGTTTAGACCTCTAAACTTCCCCTACATGCAAACGAGGTACTACTGAACTCACAGACGAAATTTCAGCCTGAGATCGAATTCTGACACGGAGATATGAACAGAAAAGTTTTGAGCAAGAAAACTACGGCAATTTCTGGTACCTAGCTGGCTATTTCAACCTATAACAGGAGTTTGGCTCGATCAATTTCGAAGTTTCTTACAGGATTTGCAGTCTACAGGGTGCTGAACATCCCTGTGAAGTTGGGACTCCTGAATGTACACAGAACTGTAGATCTCCTCCTCTGAAGTCGCTGCTCTAGATTAAGAGCTTTTCAGACCCCCTCAGCTTCAGCGGCCGCCCTGAATTACTCAGTTGCTCAATCGATATGAAACTTTTTGTGAAATCGTAGCCCTGCTGGCGGAGAACACAACCTCGAAGTTTTGAAGCAATTTCCTCAAATCTGCTGCGAGTGACACTGAAAACCCTAAATCCAACCCAAATGATTCAATTCTAGCACAATCCGAACTTCAATTGCTCATAACTCCGTCTTTATTGACTCAAATCGATCGAAATTTTCACTGGAAGTGCTTGGCATGACGAGACCTCTCTCCCTGTGCTCTCAGATTTCGAAGTTTCCCCACCAAAAGCTCGAACTCCACTCTAGAGCTCTGTTTCTAAATTTAGAGTTAACAAAAGACAAAAACAGACCAATGGGAGTTCATAGCTCCACTTGGTTGTCCTTTAGTACTCTAGACCACGTGGCAACTTAGTTTTACTCATAGGCTACCACGTCAAGCTCCCTAGAGTGCCAGCGTAAAACTTAAACTACCTAAAACGACACGCTGCCCCGAAAAATAACTTAAATCAGCTAGAAAGCGTGCATGGGCGACACGCAAATACAACCCATGAGCTTAAACCCTATCAACATGGTAATCAACCTACTAAGACTCAAAATATATAACATCCTCAAGTGTCGACATCTCTGAGGTCCTAACTCTACTCAGAGACACTAACGCTTGACAAAGAGGTGAATTATTTACAATGTAAAATAATTCACATCACGACAACGCTTGTGCAAGTGAATTCATACTTATCTTTGATGTTCAAAATACATAGCTAAGGTTTACCATGTTGACAGAGTTTAAACTCATGGGTTGTACTTACTTATCGTCCATGCATGCTTTCTAGCTGGTTTAAGTTATCTTTCAAGGTTGCATGTCATTTTAGGTAGTTTAAGATTTACACTAGCACTTTAGGGGACTGACGTGGTAGCCTATGAGTGAAGTTAAGTTACCACGTGGATTAGGGCACTAAAGGAAAGCCAAGTGGAGCTATGAACTCCCATTGGTCCATTTTTATCTTTTGTAAAATTCTAAACTTAGAAGCAGAGGTCTAAAGAGAAGTTTGAGTATTTGATGAGGACACTGTGAAATCTGTGAGCACAGGAGGATAGAGCTCGTCGTGCCAGTCACTGTCAGTTGATCGATTTGGAGCAATAAAGAAGGAGTTATGCCAAATTGAAGTTCGGATTGTGTCAGAATTGCATCACTTTTGTTGATTTTGGAGTTTCAGTGTCAATTGTAACAGAAGTGAGGAAATCGCTTCAAACCTTCGTGGTTGCGTTCACTGTCAGTAGGGCTACGACTGTCCAAAAAGATCAAATCATTTGAGTGAGTGAGTAATTCAGGGCGACCGCTGAAGCAGAGGGGGTCTGAAAAGCTCTCAATCTAGAGTAGCAACTTCAGAGTTCGAGATCTAGAGAACCGTGTACAACTACCAGACCCAACTTCACAGGGGTGTTCAGCATGCTGTGAACTCCAAGTCCTGTAAGAATGAGCGAAATTGATAGAGTCAATTCTCTGTTCTAGGTCGAAATAGCTATCTGGGTACTAGAAATTGCCGTAATTTTCTTACTCATAACGTTTTTGTCCACATCTCGGTGCTAGAATTTGATCTCAGGTTGAAACTTCGTGTGTGTGTCCAATGAGGTCTCTTCTACATGTAGGAGAAGTTTAGAAGTCTAAACCTATATATTTCTTATTCTTGAGTGTCAAAGTTCACCGTATGATCTTATTATTACTAGTTCAACCTAAATTTTTGTTTTTTGAACATACTAGAGGAGCCAAGAGACCTGTATGAGCGTTTTACAGTGCCACCTTGTAATGTAAAGCTTACCCTTTGAGTTAGCAATCACAGCTAGAAGCCCAACGTTTCCATGAGTAGACTTAACACAACCTTCACGATCACTTCACAGCCATAAGGTTCCGCCCTTCCCAAGAAACTCTCACCCCGACAACGCTGAGCTAGGAAACATGAGCTAGGAGGATTTGATCCAAGGACCTCTTCTTCCTAGGTGGGCACCCCTTTCTTGAGGTGGCTCCTGATTCTGTTTAATACAGTAAAGAAATTTGTACCCATACTTATAGAACTCGCTTTTATCTCCTTTGCTAGCTTTTAATGTGCTACTTCCACTATACACCTTTGTTTCTAGTGACAAAAGAACCAAAACTATGCTACTCAAGAACATCTATGCGATGGTGTCATCAGATAATGAATCCGAGTCATCAACAGAAAACGACAAAGTTTCTCTTTTGTCACTTTCTTAATCTAGAAGCAAACATCTACGTATATCCTTATTTTGCATAAATGAAAACATGTGCCTCCTCCAATCAAGAAGAGCTTCCACTTGGTACCTTCGTGGCTTCTTAGTCGTTCTTTGGAATATAAGCTAGAGAGCAGATTGTCTAGCTTGGCCCTAGCTTAGCACCTGCCCAACTTCTTTTACAACTAAGTACCTTGTGAATGAAAACTCCTTTTTACTACCAACTTTCACTGTACAGATCATTTCCCTATGTTGTAATTTTGAATGTGATCTGACAGTTGCGCAAGCATGCGGTTCTAATTGCCGTCTCGCACGTTGCATTCGTCCATCGGTGATGCAATTGCCATTGAAAAACTGCCGTCAAAGACCGCCACCGTTGATAAATTGTTCAGTTTTTGACAGTGTGAGTTACATCTGTCAACTTTTGTTCATAATTTCTAAAATTTAAAAATAAAAAATAAAAATGAAATTCTCGAATTACAGTTAGGTAGATTGAAATTGTCGAAATTACCATGACCAAAATTTCATCATAAAATTAAGAAAAACAAGAGTGTCTATTTTGTATTTAAATATATAATATTTTTTAAAATTTTTATGTTTTTTAAAAGATTACTTTGTATTTTCTGTTTAACACTTATAAGATTACAGTTAACCATCCATAAGATTCCATATGCATAATTTAACAAGGATTAATAGCTCCAAAAGTTTGACATATTCAGTGTATAATATTCCTTGTTCAGTTATTCAGCACACATCTTGCAAGTGGTGAAATAATGAGGGCACGGGAGTGCAGTTTGTATAGAAATCCCAAGGTTAATCCCTACTCCAGGTAGCTAGGACCAAAGCCTTATTGAAAAGGCAAGCCCCAACACTACATTACCCACCAAAAAGAACCAACGAGACAAACATAATTTTGGACATATTAGACTGATATATGTTGATATACCAGACTAAGTATTAGTTCTTTGTCATCGGGATCTCGTGGCCAACACTATTATACAAAATAGCGATGTAAAAGCTCTAACCTCCAAGCTGCTCTGATTTGCTTGATGTTTCTCAAGACTTAGTACATGTCATTATCAAGTACTTCGAGCTCATAGCTTTAGCGAATGTAAACTTATGAACCTATGAAGGATTCGACTTTATTACATTGGTGTTGAATCTAGTGAATCAACGAGATCAAACACCAGAAACAATGTTCCACATGAATCACAATCAGCTATATAATCTGAGTTCTTCTAAATCAAAGCGAAGAACGAAGCAAATTAGAACATGTCCATAACTAGCAGAGTAGCACATCTAGTGAAGTTGTCTTTAGCAGAGAATAAAAGCTTAATGCCCGCTCATGGATGTCTTGGATACGAAGCACAACCTTCCAACAAGCTGTAGACATAGACACTGAGATCTTGACACTGAGATCTTGATAGCTAGAATGGAGTTTGACACTCCAGTGCTACTTATAAATATCCAGTCGAAAAGCAGTGCGAGTAAGCAGCGTCGGACTTTCTGCATGCGCGCGGGAGACTGGCTGGACCTTGAACACTTCGTGACCGCTCTTGTTTGGAACCATTCAACAAGAAAAAACAAATACATGCATCGAGTATCGAAGAAATGAGACGCACATTTTGGGTCAATTAGCACAAACAACATGCTAATCCAATTCATCACTTGGTTAGAGAAAAAATCAATAATTTCAGATTATGCTTATGCTTTGATCACATGAACCAATTGTAACTCTTTGGATCAATGCTGCCGGGTATACAAATGGTTGACTCTTGCAACTGGACCTGGCGTCGAGTATGAACTCCTAGACAGTAAAGGACAAAGGTCAAGCTTGGTAGTCGGACAAACTACATGCTTATGAGTAGTTGGGGACTCCCATGGTCTCGGTTTTGCATTATCCGCACAGTTTGTTACCGAGTCCGGGAACGTACGTAGTAGGATATAGGATATCATGAATGAAGTTACTGAAGTTAGAAGGCCAGAGGGCTATTGATTAATTTATGTAGATTACTGTTGGATAAAACATTTTCTAAAAACCCTGAAAGGATACTTCTGGAAGCAGGTGTCCGCAACATTATCGGTTGTCCCTGGAACTCGCCGCAACTCTCTGGGGTCGCTTACTTCCGGATGGTTGTGGACCTTCTTGCCTTTCGGACTACCGTGGTAGGGTTGTGGCTTGACCCTGACAGAGTGTTAGAAAGCATCTCTTTTTTGAACTCTGGCTGAGAAATTTTGAACGCGTCTCTAAAAGTTTAGTTGGTTTGGTGTATTAATACACGATGCGCAAGTTTCGAACTCAAGTCCCCTTGCATTTCATATTATAAGTTAACCAACAAATGGTTTAAACGATGCAAGAACCACAGTTAATTCGAAATGGTTTAATTTTAAAATGGTAAAACCCCTTTCAAGTTCACCATTTTTCGACACGATTTGATTGAATCTTAAAATTCACGGCTTAAGCGGTTCGATCACTTTCTGTTCTAACTTAAGTAGTTAGAACAGACTAAACGGTTTCATGGTTCAATTTATGTTATTTCTAGCACTGGTTGATACTGTAGTAGGTTCGATGCTCGTTCGATGAGTTTAAGCGTTAAGGAGGGTCCGATGTATTTTTATTTTGAACCTGAGTTTCTCAACCAACATGTTACATCAAGTCTCGAGCCATAGAAAAGAAAGAGCGGGACATCTCATGATCAACATCATATTCATGAAGAATTTCTTGATACCTTGTAAATATGTAAATTCAAGAGACATGTATCTTTAATGACACAATATTAATTAATGTCACTTTTGTGTATTTAATATGTACCATGTTTACACATTTGATTATAAGTCTTTTTTGCATGTCATTAAATAACTTACAGCTAGATATAGTAACAGTTACTTACTAGGGAGCGTGAAAGTAGAATCATAGCTAAACATTCTTGGCGTTTCTTGTAACAGTTCGCTTTTCACTCTTGTTACAACTGAGTCTTGGCTATAAAGAAGTTTAATATCAAGCTTAAGATAATGATTCTAAGTTTCAGAAGCAATAAAAAGTCAAAGTAAAAAAACAATACAAGGATCCCAGACTCCATACAAAGTTACTTTTGATAAACTAAGGTATTATACCTTTTTTTCTTTTTTACTTTTCTAAAACTCTTTTAGAGTTTTTTAAACTTTGACACGTGCTTATATTACTAGTTGTTTCAGTATTAAGCGTATATGTTCCCCCGATGCCTTCTAGACGCTTGTGTGGAGGAAGAAAGAAGTCATGGTTTTTGCTCACACGTGGTTGGTCCCTTTGTATTTAGCGGAAGCAAAGTGTGTTTTTCTCATTTTAATGCCGTACTACAAAGAGAAAAAGTTCCGGGACTAGAGTTTTGAACCCAAATATTCATTGTGTCGGTATGCATACTCTATGTTATCTATAAATCCGTAAAATGCTAGTTTATAACTTATAAGTCGAGGACTAAGTGAACTTGAAAGTGAAGAATTAAATTTCTCTCTAATTGTTAAACGGCCCCAAAGTTACGAGGAGTTATGGGTCAAAGATAACCTATAAACGTTACACGCAATTCCAGAAGTACTAGTTAGTGTAAATCATGTTCTCCTTTCTAGAAAACGATTATCAAAAAATTAATCAAAAGCACTCCCACTGGCTTATTAACCGTGAATTTGGATGGAAGAGATAAATATGTTTAGGAAGGGTTAGGTAATAAATTAAAGTTTTCATTAAACATGTCTAGGTGACAATCAGTAACCCGAATATGTAAAATGAGAAGCGCTCTGTTCGTGCTCTCCCTGTAGTTTATGTCCAGGTCTCCGTATTTCCAGGTTTAGTTAACAGTTAGTATTTATAAAATATTTCGGTCAATATTTTGGCTCTCGCTACCAAGCTGCCAGTATCAGTTCCTTCTTCACAGGATCCCAACACAATTAGAGGAAGTAGCGAGCAGGGATTCGATGTAAAAGCTCTCGCTACCAAGCTGCCGTGATTCGCTTCAGCTTGGTAGCGATCGTACATTTGTAGTACATGTCATGATCACGTACCTTTGAGTCATTCTACACAGACACGATGCCAATTCGCTTCAGCTTGTTCAGGTACATGTCATGATCACTTACCCTTCACGTGATATTGGTTGGAAATGAACTACTGATCGAATAGGCTAAGGTAAAACTCTAAGTCACGGCATAAGGACAGTATGAGAGTGTGAGAGAGCTCCTGAAGAGAGTGTGGGCAGAACCAAGTAAATAGATTACTCAATAATGTACAATGGCCTTGGGCCTGGATAATATACTCTTGGTCTTGGCCTTGGTGACCTTACGAAAAGTCACCACCTAATAACCTGATCTGGTAACTGGAAAAGAGGTATTCACATTGTATTCTAACACTCCCACTCAGTAACAGTTTGGATGAAAATATTACTTAGCTAGAAAACATTCCTAGCTTTGGTAGTAGATAGTCCAACTTGGGAGCTGGTAAGCTCTTTGTCAGAATATTTGCAACCAATGACGCAGCCAGTGTCTTATCTCATTAGTGTACAGCCAAAGACGCGTAGAAAGGAGAGGTCGGGTCGGCGAAGAGTTGTGGAAGCATCGGAGTGCCAGAGTTCATAAGGTGTGGTCATAGATGGGATAGCCTTAGACGGACATCGGTTCTGGAGGAAGGTGGCGCAGGTAATTGCTTCACCCCAGAAGGGTTTGATAAGACTGGAAGTGAAAAGCATAGAACGGACAGCATCAAGCAGGCTACGGTTCTTGCGTTCAGCAACGTCATTTTGCTGAGGAGAGTAAGGGACTGTGAATTGATGCTGGATGTCACGCTCACGACAAAAAGCGTCAAAAGTAGCTGAACGATATTCTCCGTCATTGTCAGATTGCAAAGTGACAAGAGATTGACCAATGACGCGCTCAGCAAATGCGAGATAGTCCCGAAAGGCAGCAAAACAGTCACTCTTATAGTAGAGAAGACGAGTGACAGTGTAGCACGAGTAGTCATCAATGAAGGTGATGAAATATTCATAGTCAAAAAAGGTGCAAGGGGAAATACGACCAGTAATATCAGAATGGACCAGTGCCAAGGGACGAGTTGATCGAGTGGAGCTGACACGTGGAAATTTAGTGCGTGTATGCTTGCCGTGTGCACAAGCTGGACAAATATTCTCAGAGAGTGGGAAGGAAGAGAGACCGGTAACATACCTGGGGTTGCTCAGCTCATGGACTCGATGATGGTTGATATGACCGAGTCGTTGATGCCACAAGGTAGAGAGATCACCCGTTGTAGTAACAAGGGCACAAGGTCGCGATGGCGTCGATGGAGGAGTCTGACTACCAGATGTGAAACCCTGAAGGTCTTCTAGCAGACACGGAGGAGACCGCTGTCGGGAAAAAGAACTGGAAGAATCAACGTGATGTGAGCGAAGAGGACCCCGATCTGAAAGAGATGAAAGAGAAGAGAAATTTAAATTTTCAATGTTTAAATTGGGGTCGAGTAGATAAGGACGCGGGCCAAGAAGGCCTTGCGTCCCTCCTAGAGGGACCGCGTCTCTGCTGAAAGGACTGTCCCTTTGGTCCCCTAACGGACTGCCATCGAGACAGTCTGCGGAGGAGAGGCTGCCAAATCCGCACGGCGGCGAGGATACGCTATCACCCATGCGGGGATGCAAAGGCGGCACCCCTGATGGGGAGCCGCCTGCATATCCTCGCGGCGGTGGGGGATATGTGATGTGTATCCTCCGTGCGGGGTGCCAACGCCTGCGCGGCATGCTCGGCATGCTCGGATGGGGATGGAATCCTCATCCCACTGCATGCGGGGGCTAGTGGGTCGTGAAGGGACTCGCGGTCCGACGAGGTTACGAGAGGCGCGTCTCGTCGGTGCTCAGTACTGACTGGGGAGTCCCCAGTGACAGAGAACTCTCGGTCTACGGATGTCATCAAGACGTTCCGTGACCTTGGGGGGCTATGGTGGCCCCCAAGACGTGCGAGGATGGGCAGCGGTCCTTCAAAGGACGTGCGGTTTGGGTCAACGGTTGTGCTTTGAGAAGACTCGATCCGTGTGCGCGGAAGAGGGGGCAAGCCAACAGGTGGTGTCCGCATGGGGAATGAGCCAAGAGGCGTGGAGGTAAGGGGGTAGAGGCCCCTAGCATTAGAATTCGACCCTCATTGTCCAAGTGTTGTATTTCCAAATTTTGTGGAGTGAGAACTTCGCTTGTGAGGGTATGCTCCGAATTAAGAGGAGAAAAACTCCGTGGGACAAGGAGCTAGCACTTGTCCAAATATGTCTTCTAGGTGATAGAGTCCGTTGCCAATTAAGCACCAGTCGTCATCGGCATCAAATTGCCGAGCTGAGAATAAATTCTTCTGCAAGACGGGCACATGGAAAACGTCACGTATGTACACATGCTCGCCGTTGAGCAGGCGCACTTCCACCATGCCAGAACCAGCAACGTGGATGGTGATGTTGTCACCGAGTAGAATCGCATCATTCTCGATATTCTCAGTAGAGACGAGTGAGTATTCGACAAATTGTCATCGATTATGTACCATGTGGTGTGTGGCACCCGTGTCCACATACCAATTAGGATTAGCTGTCTGTACGATTGCAGATGAACATTGTGTCACCAGAACTCGACGAGTGTTGCTGTTGTTGTTCTGAGAACGACGATTCTTGTTCCTGTTCTTGTTCTGGTTACCAGCATTCGAGTTTTCGTTGCTGCTGCTGGATTTGTCCGAACATTCGGCGATGTGATGTTCGGGCTTGTTGCACTAGAAATATTTCTCGTTAGGATCTGGCGGTCTTTTACGTGGCTGATTATCGCCTTGACGATTGCCACCATTGTTGCGCCGGTTGTTGCCATTGCGTCCTCCTTGCCGGCGTCCTGCAAATAATGCAGTAGATGGTTCCATTGATAACTTACGTCCGATCGTTTCCTCCTGGATGAGGAAGGTGATGAGATCGTGTAGCGAGAGATTTGGGTTTGTTCTCATTGTCTGCAAGAATAAATGGTAGTTGTTGGGCATGCTGTCCATCAACGCGAGGACTTGCTCCTCGTTGATAATTATCAATCCAGCTGAAGTCATCTGCTGGACGAGAGACTTGAAGTTGTTCACATGCTGGGTGACAGTCTCGTTGGGTTTCATCTTTAAAACCCACAACTTCTCTCTTAAGTGCATCTTGGTCACCATGTCTTGACCAGCAAAGTGCCTGGTCAAGGTAGACCATGCATCGTTCGACGTGGTGTAGGACATTAGATGTCCTGCCACACTGTTCTCGCAGCATTCGTTGATCACTGCGAGCGCGTTAACATCACGCTGATCCCAATCTGCGATGCTGCCGGGTCCAGTAGCAAGGGAGGGATGGGTACCGCAATACCTCCGGGTGTAATGGCACGTGGTCTCTGCACGTTCCCTTCCATGATATCAAGAACACCATGGGCCCTGAGCCGCAAAGTTGCATTGTGTTTCCAAAGCGTGAAATATGTGCTGTCGAACTTAGTCCAGCCTTTGGTGTCAAAGGGGGCAGACATTCTGTACCAGATTGATCGCTGGAACGGTGAAGTTCTGTTAGCAGATGTACAAAATCTTGGTGCGTGAAGTGTCCCTCTCGCAGCAGTTGAAGCGTCCTCCAACTGCTCTCACCTAAGGGCCGAAGGCCTACCTAGTGCCTATGCTATTGTGTTAGTGCATCAACAAAGCAAAGCTCTGATACCATGTTGGAAATGAACTACTGGTAGAATAGACTAAGGCAAAACTCTAAGTCACGGCATAAGAACAGTACGAGAGTGTGAGAGAGCTCCTGAAGAGAGTGTGAGCAGAACCAAGTAAATAGATTACTCAATAATGTACAATGGCTTTGAGCCTGGATAATATACTCTTGGTCTTGGTGACCTTACGAAAAGTCACCACCTAATAACCTGAACTGGTAACTGGAAAAGGGGTATTCACATTGTATTCTAAGAATATTTCTCATAACCGGAGTGTCGTGAGTCGATACTTCACACTCTCAATCGTACGTTGTGAGCGGATATTACACGGGATTCGATAGATTTAACACGAATTTTGCATAACAGACTCCCTTTTGGGTTTAGTACTGAAAAGTCACGAGTCGCGAACCGTAAGTCTTATGCACTGACAAACAACAGATTCCAGAGACAACAGGGAGTATCGAAGATAACTTCGGCATGCACCGCAGGAAAGATTAAGAGCACTGATAGTCAGCTTCATCCTTTCGGGTCGTCGGGGGTGCATATTTGCTGCAGCCTTTTAACCATTCGGTGTTGAATCTTGTGAATATCGAATGAACGAGGTCAAACAACAGAACGACTCTCCTACAATCTACATGAACGGCAATCAGGCATTATATATATGAGAATGAGTCTGAGATCTAGATCTTTCTCAATGGAACGGAGCAAATTTGGTCAGTTCTGATGTTGAACATGTCCTTAATTAGAAGAGTAGCATTAGCGATTGAGAAGTTTGTCTATGGCAGAGAAAGAAGTGAAGCCCCACTCTCTGGTATGCATATATACTCCTGCCTCTCGTGATCTTTAATTTCGTGTACATATGGTACAAGATAAAGAATTAGTATGCAGATCTATATATACCTTCTGCATTGCATTCTGAACATCCGAGCGCAGCTTCGTGAACTAATTCTGCTACCAATACATATAAAACAGAGTCACAAATAAATTGGTTTCCTATCTTGCTTTTCAATGATTTACAGCTGAACAAACCCGTCGGACTTCTCCTTCGGATGCCCACTGGATCCGGATATTACTCGTCGTGGGCCGAGATGTCTTAAAGTTTGAATATCTCTTCACAAGTTGTTTATTACTACCATCACGCATTGGGTGTACAAACTCTAAGTGCCAAGTTGTCATAATTCTCTTCAGTTTTCCAAGTAACGGTAAGATACCTCATTTGATCCACAGACATGTTGACATTTATAGCTTTTCAACGGAGAAAAACTTCTAAACCTCTCAAGGGCTCCTCTTTATTACATTCGGTATTGAATATCGTGAATCAACGGGATAAAACACCAAAAGGAATGGTCTCTATGCCTATAAGCAATCGAAGAATGAGTCTGAGTTCTGCTCAATAGAACAGAGCAAATTTGTCTGAGATGTCCCTAACTAGCAGGGTAGCTTGTCCACTCTCGGATGTCCTTCGTGTGTACATACTACAACTGATATCTTTTGACTTGCATTATGAACATTTGCATTATGAACATCTGAGAAGACTCGGCCAACTAATCCCAATTCGGTTTCCTATATATATATAACAACACTCCTGAAGACATGTAGACACAAAGTAAAACCAATTCGGTTTGCTATATATATATAACAACACTCCTGAAGACATGTAGACACAAAGTAAAACCCGTTTCAACCGTTTACAGCTGAACAGACCCGTCGAACTTCTCCTTCGGATGCCCTTTGGATGTTACTCATCTTGTGCATGGCTGCCGAGAAGTCTGAAGAGCCGGCCTTTGAATATCTCGTCACAAGCTCTTTATCAACGGTATTGGTTAAGAGATACGTATCGGATTGGAATAGACTTTTGTTGGCCAGGACCACCTTGAAGTAGAGAGTGCCGAACCTGTTTTTTGTCGCATCCATGGGAGTGTGCTTCTCTGTTCGTTCTGTGGGCATTTCTTCTTGAGCTGTTTCGCAAAGTGCGGGTCGATGGATGGATCTGTGGCGCCTGTAACTCCGCTGAAGTTATACAAACGTTGGTGAACTGCTCCACACGATGATCGGCCGATGGTGTGGCCTCCTGAAAGAACGAGCATCTCTTGCTGGCTCAAGCCAACAGCCGCAAAGTTCTGAACCAGTTGGTCGAAGGTGCTGAAGAGACTCGGAAGTTTCTCGTTGGCGTCTGTATCAATTGACACCAAGCCATCCTTGCGACCTGGAGCAACGGTCCAGCCCTCTCCTCCAACCTGAAATTAATTTATTACCTTGTGAGAAATCAGAGCACTTAGCTCTATAAGCTCTGAATCGCCTCAGTAGGAAATACAGAATAATCGACTGTCAAAACGTTTCGTCAACGTTCGATTAACATTCGTATCAGGATATGCGTCATGTTCACCTTGACTACAGCATCCGCGAGCGCGACAATATCAGCACATGATACGACTCCTGGGTACTCAGCCTCTACAGCTACTTTGATTCGATCGATCTCCTCGTATCCTCTCACAGAGTTGGCATTAGGTAATGCATTCTTCTCAGAATGGTTGGTGGTAGAATTCAGAAGAATGGATGCATCACAACCCTGCACCAGTTCAAACACAGTCGATAATGCTCCTTAATCATGAATCTCCTAAATATACAGATCAAATGTATGTATTTTGTCATTTGAAATTATTGTCTAGACAGCGAGTGGAGTGAAATAAGGAAAACTCACCCTCACGAAGCAGTCGTGAAATTTCAGACGCAAAAGCCCGCCCGCCATATTCCTCTTTTCTTTCAGAATCTGATTCGCTGTATGTTTCACTATAGCAGTTGCTTGGGGGCTAAGTTTTCAAGTAGTAACCATCTGATTCACCACTCGCGTGACCATGAGCAATTGTTCCACTCGCCAGTAAAATCAGTCCCAGTCGGCTTATAGAACAGATATTTCGTATACATGATTCCATCTTGCTCTCTACCTGTGTCGTGGTCCCAGCACAATAAGACTCTTAACTGTATCTCGAATGAATATTTGACAATGCCGAGGACTTGATTAGATACTTTATTGGAACTAGAGTTTGAGTTTGGTGTACAATTTCCACTTGACCTTCTTGTTATCTGCACAAACAGTCCAGATGAAACTGTTCCGCTAACGATCGGGAAAGCAATTTGCCATTCTCTTTTCCTTTGAGATCTACAGACATTGTAGCCATGGTTTCACGTGCACGTAGTCAGCCTACAACTTCGTATGCAGTATGGTAACGAAGCCTGAGTCTATTCTGGTCACCAGGGTCTCCTATCCATAAACATAAATAGCTTCGTGACTCTTTGGGTCCTTTAATTTGAAGCTCATTCATGATCATGTCTGCTATCTGTACCTTGCTTAAATCCAAATGTCTGTTACGTACGATTGTTGCTCCTAGCTGGATCCAGTTAAATGAGCCTAGCTAGATCTAGAGGCGTTGATTTCAGTTGTAAGCTTAGTTGACATGGATTTCTCCTCGTAATCCACTACACCAACCTTCTAGATCTGTTGGTACGTTACGTCCTCAAATTGAACACGGAGAAGAATCTCATACAATGGAATAACATTATCATGAGGAAGGGGCGGTTGGCTGTAAAGACATAAACTGCAGAGTCAGAGGAACTATGTCTGTTATCTTGGAAGAACCGAGCAAAGGTTTTGACACAACCTGAACAAATTTGTCTAATGCTCCTGGCTTTTTCGCGTCTGGCAAACTAAACGACGGTTGTATCTTTGTGCCAAAAGCTTAAGCAGTTAATACTTCGAGAACCTTTAGTGTGAACCCACTGCAAAGGAGTATTATACTTGAGCTCCTGGACCAGTTCTGTGCTGATTGTCACGTTGCTCAGTTTGCTTAAAATTATACGAGCAGTTTGGAGGCTCGACAAGTAGCGTTCGTGTGTCACAGGCCTAACTAGTAAAAGAGTCAAAAGGTTTTTAAGCAGAAGTGATGTTCCTCCATCCTGACAAACGTTGCGAAGCAGGAGAAAAGACTTCCTTGGGTACTTTACCTCGTCTGTGTTTGCCTTTCGGTCAGACCACCAGTACGGCCAAATTAACAACCAGACTGAGTTTGATCGAAATTCTCCAGTAGACACGAAATCGAGCATCGATGTTGCTGCTTCCGTCTTCTCGGCTCTCTCTGTTGGATCGCTACTGACCTTCTTAAATTTCGACGCTAGGAACCAAAAAAAACCCCCAAACCTAATTGCAAGTAGAGTGGTTGCCGATCGCAGCCAGAAAGCTGCCGGTGCTGTCGGTGACAGCCAGAAAGTTCGTTCACAATGATATTTATTTGGTTGCTGGAATTTCGTCAAACTTCGTGAAGGTTTGTGGGGGGTCGCTTCTAACACAGTTTAAGACAAAATTTGAAGTGAAGCAGCAAACTTTAGAGGTTCAGTTCTGGTGTCCAAACTGTAGTACTTCCAGAACAGGTAACAATATCCAGAGTCAGATCATAAAGTTTGTACATATTTATGATCAAGCAATGATTCAGATGTTTCTGGATTTGCTGTTTCACTATACTGCCTTTGCCGTTGCGCAGAGCCATATACTGCCTTATCAAGGAAAATTGGTTGTCACAGTTGATCATTCCTATGCATTGGTAATAAGACAGGAACTAATTAGTATCCTGTATATAACTACTGTAGTTCCGGCAGTTCTAACACGATAATTGTATGCCATGTGTGCCACTCGAAAACTGGACATGGCCAGGTATAAGTAAGTGAAGTACTACATATGCATGAAACTAACTGAGGACATAAACATGGAACAAAATGGAGAGTATATAGTGAGTGCTTTGGTATGATGATGAGAGAGTTAGGCCAAGAGTGGGCCCGCACAGATGACGCCCACCAGATGTTTAAACTGTTTTTTGTCTTATTATAACCTAAGCGTCGCTCAATCCGCTTCTCATTTTGACCAAGAAAATAGTGACTGCTTTGCGACCAAGTCGGGAAATAGTTCCGAAGTCGGGAAATAAGATCCTTCGGAACTATTTCCAACCCAGCTAGGAGTTTTCCGCTATAATCAGTGGATTGGACTACATGATCAGTCACATGTATGAAATGTGGAGTATTTACGCAACGTTAGGAGCTAGATTTGATTGTCAGAACCTCGACAGGTACATTTGAACATTGGAAGTGGGGTGTGAGGAAGCCGACTTTATATTGACTATCCGGGTGGCTGGAGCGTAAACTCGGTACTATCCTATGTAGACATCCACTGTCGTATTCACACTCGCGTTGACCCTAGCCTTATTCGATCTTTCTTCCCGTCTCTCAACCAGTACATGCCATGTTGTGGCCAGCTTTTTGTCACAGCTCTTCCAGTTGCAAACGGAAAGATCTGTGACAAGAAGCTAACGTTTTAATCCAAACACCGTGTCTACTTCTTAAGCACTGAAAGACTTGTTGGATCCCGCAGATGTCAACGCCAGTTCTGTAGTTATTGTTAACTCTGATGGTCACGAGTGGATCCCGGAGCATGTCACCGGTAACTGTATTTAGACCCTGATCATGAAGATTCTACTGCAGCCTCTCACGGTTTTCTATTCTTGGTTCATACAAGTGAACTTAATTACAGTATACACATTCACTTCATCACTCAGGACTAGATACAGCTGGACAATGTCAGATAGCATGCATCCCTCACCTGGTGCAGAAACAGTGGACAAGAACTGCTGGTGTATGCGTGATGACTAACTCGCATACAACCAAAGTGAGCGAATTCTCTCTCTAACACAAAACCCAGACGAAATAGTAAAGGAATCAGAAGCATTATCATATCCCTCACGTGGGGTTTTATACACTCCAACCTACATTACAGAATAGTTACGTAAGAGTTCAATATTAGCCATAAGGACATCAACCTAACTACTATGATATAGTGGTAGGGAACTAAGTCCCAAGGCAGTAGTAGACCAAGTAAGGATGACTGAAGTCTTAGCCTATACAATAACTAAACAGTGTAGTGGATGACTCTAAAGGAAGTACGATGGTTTCATTTGTGAAAAACGCGAAACAATGCTGCTGCCCTCTCACAGACTGAACCTTCCCGTGACAAGTCACGTGATTGATCAGCCAAAATTTAATCTAAATTAATGACACGGACTGTTACTATTCTTCGAATATTCGAACACCTACCGGACAGAGAAACGAACTCGAGGCGATACTGTACATGAGCCAGTGTAAGGATGTTGGAGATTCAGACCTCGGCTTTCAGCTTCTTCCTGCATCTTTCTGTGCAGGTGTCAAAGGCCCTTCCGCTAACGATCGGAAAGCCTTGCTTAATTTGCCATTCTCTTTTCCTTGGAGATCTACCGACATTGTAGCCATGGTTTCACGTGCACGTAGTCAGCCCACAGCTTCGTATCCAGAACGAAGCCTGAGTCTATTCTGATCACCAGGGTCTCCTTACCCTTCCACATACATAGCTTCGTTACTCTTTGGGTCCTTTGAAGCTCATTCTTGATCATGTCTGCTATCTGTAGTTTGCAGTTAAATCCAAATGTATGTATGTACCACGATTGTTGCTCCTAGCTAGATCTATAGAGTTGAATCTGATCAAGATTGTGATGCAGTAACAGACTCTGACGAGCTTAGGACCAGAAAGACACAATTCACCTCACGTGAACTTTCTGAAGTATGATAGTTCTCTTCCATATCGTTACGTGAACTTTCTGAAGTATGATAGTTCTCTCTCTTCCATATCGTTATGTAAAGGTCTCTATGGCATTCTTTGTGGAACTTTCTCACCGTTTACATGTGCAGAGTTACATGTGCTAGAGGTCCCAGGCCTCCTCGCGGGGTAGTGTGACACTTTGGTGCGTGGTTGTATGACAGATGAAGGTTACATGTATAGGTTATAGCATTCCCTGACACTGTGGTGCGTGGATATATGTCAGACGAAGAGAAATGTGGACAGTCACAAACCCGACATAAGCTACCTCTTCCAACACAGAGGAAGATGTCATCGACTTGGAAGATACTTTTGATCACTAATCGAAAAAATTCTCGTCAATCCAAGAGGTGTTACAGCTACTGCGAACAAACTACAAGATTTTGCATCTGGAACCACGAAAAGACAGATCATTGTTTATTTACTATCATGATACTGTAATTAATTTTGCATGTGATAACTCCTGTAGATCAGTCCGGAATATGCAAAACTTTCCTCCAATTCCACTGATCTTATATGCATGTTTGTAGTCGATGCCCCGGAGAAAGAAGGTATGTATGCAATAGTGAGCAAGTACATTTCCAAAAAGATTCTGTTGATTCCGCCAGTTCTGTGATTTGTCACGTTGCTCAGTTTGCTCTAAATTACACATCTGCAAACTACACATCTGTAGTTTGCAGTATCAACAAGCTAGCGTTCGTGTGTCACAGGCATATATATAACTAGCAAAGAGTATTTCGGGTTTTAAGCAGAAGTGACTTCCTCCATCCTGACAAACGTTGCAAACCAGGAGAATAACGAAGGATTCCTGGGGCCTTCTCGTCTGTGTGTACGCCTTTCGGTCAGACCACCAGTAAGGCCAAGAAACTAGACTGAGTTTGATCAAAATTCTCCAGTAGACACGAGACTGAGCATCGATGTTGCTGCTGCAGTCTTCTCAGCTCTCTCAGTTGGATAGCTACTGACCTTCTTAAATTTCGAGGCTAGTCCTGAACCAAAAGAACCCTCAAACCCAACAGCAAGTAGGAGAAGACTGGACATGGCCAGGTAGAACTAGCATAAATGAAGTGAACTATAACTATAATAAGTGAAGTACTTAGCATATACATCAAACTAACTGAGGACATAAACATGGAACAAAATGAAGAAGTATATAGTGACTGCTCCGCGAAGTCGAAGTCGGGAAATTAGATCCTTCGGAACTGTTTCCAACCCAGCTAGGAGTGGTGCAGTTTCGATCCCCTTCTATGAAGTTCTACTGTTTCCCGCTATAATCAGTGGATTCGACTACATGATCAGTCGTACTGCTTGTATCCAAGTATTTACGCAACGTTAGGAGCAAGAATTTATTGTCAGAACGTCGACTCGAATTCCGGTCAGTACATCGTGAGAACTAAAATATCTTAGGTATTCACGTGCTTGCGCATGTTCATGTCCTGTCTACATCTACCTGTATCATTTGGCTTCACACAACTGCGATATCACAATTTGCCTCAGAGAGTCTTGTGAAGAAAAGTGATACCCCGACTCTCGAGGAGTAGAAATTATTAACTACGGATCTAGCTGAGATTGATCTGCGAGATTACTGGAAGTCTTGCTTGAGGGCCGAGAACTCGAACACGGTGGTTGTGTCACCCTTTCTTTTGCCCTTAGAAACAATGGTGACAACAATGTCGGTGTTATAATCGTCTATGCCTAAACTTCTGAGAGCCGGCTCGATGGAGAACCGCACATTGAACAATCGGTACAATTTATTCGAGTCTTCACTAGAAACTGATCCGCTCGAATCGACCATGCCGCTTGGAAGATGCGTAAAGGTTCCTACATACTCCGTCATGTACAGATGCGTCTCCCTGTTGGCATCCGGATAGTTGATGAACACATCGAACCTGGCGAACGAAGAGCGTGGTATCCTCACCTTCTCCAGAAGAATATTCTCCTGCAAATCATCCTCGCTCCCTACTCCCTTTCCTCTGCAGTCCTTCGTAGTAGGAGGACGACGATCAACCCTGTAGCTCACAGGCGTCGATCTGATTGTGTTCTTGCCAGAAGGATCACATGCAGGCCAATCCTCTGGATTCCAGGCCGTGGTGTGGTTGTAAGGAGGAAGAGGCTTGTAATTAATCCACATACTGTCGGATTCGCTCACGTCCGTGAACTTGTATCCCAACTTTGAGGCGTAGAGGGTATCCTTAATCTTCATGATGACCAGATCTCCGTTCTCGTCGAAGAAAGTGAACTCCGATTCGAGGAAGTCTCTGTCAGTGTAGTCAGCTCTTCTCCTCTTTCCACCGCGGGTAACTGTGTCGGGAAGAGTTCTCCACACTTCCCACAAACGGTCCACATTGGAGTGATGTGCATAAAAGATGGGATCTCGAGCGGCAAAGATGAAATTTCCCATGTCTTCATTGTCGGGATGCTGCGGGTCGTTGATCAAGCCAACCCACTCGTGTGCAGTGTTGTGTACAGTCTCACAGCCGCCAGACTCGCCGGGGGTCTCACCGGCTGTGACATTCACGGTCGAAACCGAATTATCTGTGCCAGCAACGTACGGACCCCCGTGGAAATCACGAGCGCTGACTTTGTTGGTCACCTGGTTCCACATTACGCACAGGTTTTCGTACTTGATTTGCTCGTCGGTCCTGTTCTGTTTGCCTTCGGCTTCGAGTTTGGAGTTATATCCCAAATGGAGAAGTTTTGGTGGGAAGTGGACCGAGTTTCTGAACTCGTCATAGAGGGATGAGTTCTCACTACCAAAGCTTTCCTGCAGATACATGGCGGGGATCTGAGCTGCGAGTGGGTCAATCACATTGTCCCAGTTCCAGAAAGGAAGAGCAAAAGTGGGATCATCGATTAAACTCGCCAGGATTCTCTCGTGGTAGTAGAGGAACATCCTGTGCCAGGGGAGAAACGTCCAGCTGTAGTGGACCTGGAGAAGGACTCCAGTCTCGGAGCCGAGGGCACCTGGTGGCTTTCGCTGCTGGAAAGCTTCGTTGCAGAAGGAGCAGTGGACTCTCCACTGATTGAGGAAACTTCTGGGATCGGAGTCAGGCAGCGCTTTCATCCTCCCATAAGCTAGATTGTACTTCCTCACATAGTCCGGGTCACTCTGAGCCACGTGTGCGGGTTTCCTTTCTCTGAGAACAGGTTTCCCTTTGCGACGAGGTATAGTCGGAAACTGGAACCTGATCGGTGGCCTCTGAGGTTCAGGTAGGCAGCAATGCAACGGAGGCCCTTTCAGGACTGGAACATCCTTACAGAACCCAAGACTGGACGCCAAGACTGGTTCTGCCGTAGCACTGTCGATCAAAACTTGGAGGCAGAACAGCACGGCTGCGATGTAAATCGCCCAATAGCATTTAACACTGCCCCTTTCCGAGCGTTGCTTTTCCAGCAAACAGTTCGCCATACCGAAGAGAATGTCCGGAGCCGGAGCCGCCACGCGGTCAGTGTCAAAACCCAAGTCTGCGCCGTATAAGAAACGTATACATCTCATTAGTATTTCGGGTATTTGTTGCGTCGAGGCAAAACTCTTGAATTGAGTGAAAGAACCTCATACAGAACGCAGTTTACTCTGTCCGGCAGGTTGAGATATTAAAGACATCGGATCCCAGACTGTTGTATACATGTGCTCAGAAAGGAGTGAAATGAACCCTCCTTGCTCTATCTGATGACAAAGAATTCGAAGTACATGAAGCTCCTCGGACAAAGTACTCAACTTATGGAAATTTGAAACGTAATTAAGCAGCCTTGGAGCTGAAGGTGTCTGACATCTACTTTGTACACTTACTTGCAACGAGCCCCTGTCCACTTGTTGTGACTCTGTATCGGTCTTGCAAGAGCGCAGCGGTGTTGAGTCTTACCTCACGTCAATCGATGACTATCAATCGAGCAAGGAGAACAAGCACCAGAGTAATGAGTACTAGTGTAGTGACAAGCTTGTCCGATGGCCCGGACAAACTTGAACATGGAAGTGGGGTGTGAGGAAGCCGACTTTATAGTGACTATCTGGATGGCTGGAGCGTAAACTCGTTCCTATCCTTTGTAGACATCCACTGTCGTGTTTACCACACTCGCGTTGACCCTAGTATTATTCGATCGTTCTTCCAGTCTGTCAACCAGTACATGCCATGTTGTGGCCAGCCTTTGTCACAGCTCTTCCAGTTGCAAACGGAAAGATCTGTGACCAGAAGCTAACATTAGTTTCAATCCAAACCACCGTGTCTACTTCTTAGATCACGGAAAGACTTCTTGGATCTGTATCACGCAAATGTGGACGTGCGCCAGTTGTTTTGTTACTCTGATGGTTACGAGTGGAGCATGTCACTCGGTAACTGTATTTAGACCCTGATCATGAAGCTTCTACTGCAGCCTCTCACGGTCTTCTATTCTTGGTTCATACAAGTGAACTTAGTTACAGTATACATTGACTTCATCACACTCAGTCCTAGATACAGCTGGACAATATCAGATACTTTGCATCCTTCACCGAGTGGATAAACAGTGGACAAGAACTGCTTGTATATGTGTGAAAACCGATGTGAGCGAATGCTCTCTCTAACACAACCCAGACACATTAGTAAAGGAATTAGAAGCATCATCATATCCCTCGCGGGGGTTGTTATACACTTTGGCCTATATTACAGAATGGTTTCGTAAGAGTTCAATATTCATTCATAATTACATCAACTTAACTACTATGATATAGTAGAAGAGAACTAACTTTGCAGTAATAACCATCTTATTGTAGCTTGGTTTCATAACTCCATTTGCATTGGATGAAATTTTTCTCTTGATAGTATAACCAAATCTCATGTATGACTTTTGTACTCCTCTTGCATAGCTTATCTCCAACCAAGGTCTTTGTTAGCTTCTTTCAATGTAAATGGATCATCCTGCTGAATGTTTTAAGCAAGTCAACAATAATCATCAAGCCTTGATGTTGGTCTTCTAACATTTTGATCTCCTTATTTGAAAATTTGTTGCATGTTGTAATTCATCTCTTTTTATCTTCATGAATACTTAGTAATTGAAATTCAAAATTTGGTTGTAATTCAACTTGCTCTTCTTTAATCCGGTTGTAAGTAATTTATGTGATGAACATACTCACCACATAAATGCGGATACAATTTTTGTTCTTTGTCGATTCAGATCCCAAGTTCTGCAAGAATGCTATATGTATGCGCATATTTCATTATTCTCATCTAAGAAAAACAATGAAAGCTGCATGTCGTTGAGAAAATGAAACGACTCAACTCAATTATGAAAACAAAATATCATTTGATTTGTGGAGAAGATACAACATATACCGAATTATATTATTTGAATATATACAAGTTACATTGTGAAAGAACATTTACTCTGTTGATGGATTCTCACTATTTTGTAACAAAGCATTTGTTCCATCAGAAGGCAGATTATCAACAACTTGTAATGGAATATCATTCTCATTGAGACGTAACAATTGAATCGCTTCACTACATGCTCAAATGACTCAATGCATCCGAGTTCCAGTCACTTTGAACAAATGACATTCGTTGCAAGCTGTCAAAATCTCAAGACGGTCGTTCTCATTGGCTTCTAGGTCCTTTGCTTGTGATGTATTAAAGACTTGTCCCAAACTCAAAAATGCATATCTCGCAAAATGAATGTCCCAATCTATATTGGACCTTGGAAACAAACACGTTTATATCTCGCTTCACTAACACGTTCATCATCTTCTGAGTCTGATATTTGTCTTAAAAATTCTCCATACTAATTGATGGTCAAATTCATCGATTGTAACTCGTTTCTAATCTCACTGCTTACAACGCTAGTGTCTCTTTGACTCCAAGCTAGATTTATAATATGTTTCTCCTTGTAAAAAGTAACGACTCAATTATCAAAATTTTGTGAGAATGTCGTTTGTTCACTTGCTTGGAAAAGAATTTCTTCATCTTGATTATCACCAGCAACCTCAGTATGTTCTAAAGGAACACTCTCCCTGTCAAGCTCAAATCCTGGTGATGCGCCAAGCGGAGAAGCTTGTACGTCAACTTGGACACCAGCTGAGTCTTTCGAAACACTATCGACATTCGCAAGAGAACCGACAGTCATCTCCAGATTGTTCACGCCCTGTAAGTCACAACATAGATCGTCACCAACAGAACATATGAATTTTGGTATAGTCTAAGCCCTCATCTTCATCATCCATAGGATGTGAAGTGCCAGCTGCTCCAACTTCGGATTGAGAGGACTTAGAAATCTTGCTAGCATGTGAACTATCTGCTTTGCCTGATTTCTTCCAACTCTTGATGTATGCTACAAAGTCATGGTTCTCAAAAAGTGTAACAGAAAGATATTCTTGCCACTCAGTTAAGAACTTAGTTTCCTTCAAAGACTCGCTGAAGGCAATGCAAGTCCATCACATAAATAAAGCCTTTCGCAACAAAGCCCCCAGAGAAATAACTGATGACAATGTCATTCTTCTTTGTATGATGATAGAGATGATAGAGAATCGATAGAGAATGTAAAATGATAGAGAATCGACTTAAATAACGATTTTGATTTTCATATTTGGGTTCACCAAAGCGCATGCTCCACTCCCAAAGTTATACTTCGGAGCAAAATTCTCACAATTATACACCAAGTCTTGTTGAATTCCCCGAGCCTTCTCTCACTCGTCTCCCTCACCAACACCTCTGGTTTGCAAAACATTAAGTCCTGATCACGATCCAATGTAATCCAATTCAGAGAGCCCGGAGTCTTCTTCAGTTTCTCCAATGCTGGAAACACATCTTCCCAATTATACTTCACAAATCTGTCGTTTAAAGACAAGAAACTATAGTACAACTAGATGAAGCTTGAGATGCCACTTATCTTTGTCAACCGCAACCTTTAGCGATTAGAAAGACCCCCATAGCTTCTCAAGTCGATATTGATGAGTAAAAGATTTTGCAGCTTTCAACACCAGCAACACATCAGCACCAGGTTTAACCGTGAAGACACAAATGATAGAAGGGCGTTCTTGATCAACAAATGAAACTCTTGTTTCAAAAGTTATCTTCACAATGATATCCGAGCAAGACATCTCAGATAATGATAGTGCAAAATCTGTGAAGATTAGTTGGGAGCCACCATACTAACAGTCTGCATGTCAAGATGAAGATCTCGTGAAAAACATGGTGTTTATCACATCCAAATATATCTAGTAACTTTTTCATTTAGAACTCTAAAGACGCGAGTAACCTTTTCCTAACCTTGGACCCTAAACCCTTAACTTTCATTTCTTGTAACCCTAAACTCTATTGAATTACTTCAAATAGAGCTACGCTGACATGTTTAGACTAAATGTTAGGTTTCAGAGTTTCAGCTTTGTATTTGATCATTGATATGTTATCCTCGCTTTCATTTTTTTTAGATTCAATTTATTTTATAGCTTTAGGATTTGGGGTTTGGAGTTTGAGGTTTGGGGAGCATAGCACTCCAGTTCTAATTCAAGGTTGGGATGGTACTATGCTTCTCCAGTAGTCTCAAATTTGGTGTTTTATTGTCTGTTGTATGAGATCATATCATTAAAAATCATATTAGTCTTGGTTGGTTGGAGACATATACCTTTTTCTTCAGGTTTCATCTTCAATTATGGACTTCCAAAGACAAGTTAGAGATAAGGTTGTCCTTATGGATAACTCGAAGGTTGTTACATTTGGAAGGATTGATTTTCTTGATCCAAGGGCACTTTGTCATGGTACAACAATTGGAAAAAACAAGGTGAAAATTCAAGTATTTCTTCGATAATAGATGATTGTAAATTACGTACCCTTCTATGGGCGTTGATGATGTAGGTGAAGCTACTTGTTATGGGATATAATTGCTGCACAAGTTGTGGAGAAGAATACGAGTGTGTCAAATGTTACCATGACAATATCGGTGGATCCGACCTCTACTTCAACAGTGATACACTTCACTCACCATTCCTCCATCTCCTCAAAGATCGGAGTATCCTCCGCATGGGCTTTGTCCTCCAACAACTCGCTCGATCAAGTGATGACCAAACTGAACCCTGCAACGGATGCCATCGTCCCTGGTGTAGACTCCATTGTCTCAACTCTAGCACTGAACCGCACTGGTAAACGACTCACTCATCCCTCCCCGGACTGCCAACCTGGTCTGTAAGATGTTGTCTCCGTCCATACTCGATCACGAACCCCATAGGATATAACACAGCACCTCCAACCAATACATCATAAGACTCTGTGGTCGTAACGATAGCCTTGGTCCTCACTACGGAGCCATCCGTGAGATGATCTGATCGAACTCCCACCGTCAACATCTCGCGTGTCATGTGTAGAGCTGAACCCCCTGATCTCTCTAAAGATGTCTACAGCTAGAATGGACATCTCTCCACCTCGGACTTCTTCAAACCCAAACTAATACACGCCGCCTTCTCCAACATCAACGGTTGGCTCCAAAGTCTAACAAGACTTTCTGTGGTCGATACACCTTCCTTGAAGATGCCACCAAACAGAAGATACCACTTCTGTTGTCCAACAACACCACACTTGGTGCCAATCCAGCATGGTCATCGCCGACCTAGCTGATAACTCATCTAACTTGGCAGCCGCCGCTTGTCAAGTACCAGTGGTAGTTGTCTTGATCTTCGACTCCATGGACATGTCTACCGTCTCTGGCTGAACCACCTCAGCACTGAGGTAACAACATCCTCGCTCTCATTGAGCGTGGCCGTCAACTGGAACACTAGAGTCAAGTTGACTCCTAATGTCTTCATATCCGTGGTTGAAAATAGAGAGGCTCGCAAAACTGCTATAGCCGCTCCCAACATCGGATTCGACGTCGAATCCATAGACTTCAAGGGTTGACTCGCATCACACCTACTCCTGGATGTCGATGCCTCCAACTCCACTACACCATCGATAAGCCGTTTAGAAATCATAGATATGGTCATCAACGCCTCCGATAACTTGAACGACTGGGGAAGCTTGGCTTGTCTACCAGCCTCTCGACGTTGTGGATCCAACTCCACTGACGCACCTCGTGGTTCAGAGACACGTACTGCACCTCTAGTCACTGTCACAGATACCTCAATCTGCGCCACACCAGTCCTGAAGTCGAAGTCACCTCCTTCTCCTCCATAAGACATGAAAGCTTCTGTTCCACCAGATCTCCGCTAAGCCATAGCCATACTAGCTATCCTCTGCTCCAATTGCTCAATTCGAGCAGCCATACCTACTTCTGACCTCGTAGCCGACGATGGACCGATTGGTCCTCTCTCAGGTGCTGGATCTCTATCTCCAGCTCGACCACCACGGCCTCTCTGAGCTCCTCCACCTCGTCCACGATCAGCCTTCCCTTGCCGTAGCTCGGGATGGAGATTAAAACAACGGTCACTACTGTGACCAGGTCGTTCGCAATGCTCACATTGTATAGGTATCGCTTGAGACGTCCTTCACGCCTTATAACCACCTCTCCTCTATGGACAGTCCTTCTGCTGATGAGGATCATCACACGTCTAGCAAGGACCCGCTTGCTGCTGACTAGAGAAGGACGGCATGGGCTTTTGTCCACCAGATCTCTCAACACCTCCTTGGGATCGTGACCGTTCCGCACGATCCTTACCACCACCACCACCACGATGTTGCGTAACCTTTGATCCTCGAGAAGAGGTGGTGGCCTCATATGATGTCTCTTTGCTGAACCCACCCTCTCCTCCACCATGTTGAGCTCAATCTGCTCAGTTAAACCAAAGACAATCGCTAACGTCGGAGCGGTGTCTCTAAAGAGAGTGGCATCTTTGACTCTCCTACGCAGCTCCCGATCTAGTATCTCATACCAGAATTGGACTACCTGCGCTTTCGTCACTCCTTGAATAATGCTGATCAACCGCCTCATGCGAGTAAACGCCTCGCGTAGGCTCTCTCCAGTCTTCCGCGTTGGAACTCATGTAGACTCCTCAACTTGTCGGTCCGCACACCTTGATAGTTCTTCCTCAAACATTAGAAGAACTGAACCACACGGTTAAACCCTGGTGGTATCCCGCTCTTACTACCACCTGCTCTACTACTAGTGAACGCACCGCCGGTAGTAGATACTCCGCCATCCGTGGGTGTATCACTGCTACTAGCACCCGAACTCGTAGGTGCTATGCCTCTTGAAACTGCACCAGTAGTGATAGAAACGTAGTTGGGAGACCAATGTTGTCTCCACAACTCAATCTGCACACTGTAGTTTCATCGAAACTCATGGTAATCGTCCATCGATGGTCCTTCCAAGTGTTGGAACAAACCCTTCTATGCCATGAAAGGTGTAAACAACTATGAGTTCCGCATCTGCTGCAGATCGCACCAACTGTCGACCTCTTGGATGAAGTCATCTAGCTCGAGTAATGTCGAGGTCCCTTCGAGTAATGTCGAGGTCTCTTCGTGATCCCATAGATCTCATCCATGTCCCACAACAACGGTGTGATGACACTCGACTCACCATCAGAAAACGCGTTATCTGCGTCTGACTCGTCCTCTAGAACAATCGACGGCAATGGTGTAAGTAGTCGGTATCTCACCCCACTCCGTATAGACGTTGTTCGAGAAATCTCCATTAGAACCTCCCAAGAACTCCGTGATGATAGAATCTCGATAACACACTCTCCTACCTGAATATCGAAAT
This sequence comes from Asterella californica, assembly GCA_036924285.1. Lineage (NCBI taxonomy): Eukaryota > Viridiplantae > Streptophyta > Marchantiopsida > Marchantiales > Aytoniaceae > Asterella > Asterella californica. Next base: position 18,237,200 of record JAYKYS010000006.1, on the reverse strand, counting down.
CTTCATCACCACCGTAACCACTACTTGCCTAACCTCGCTCCTATTGAGCTGACCTATCCCCTACTAGGACGGTCAAGGTAAGGGTAATTTGTAACTGCCATCACCACAGACAACCTCTCACGATCTGTTGGTTGTCACTCCAACCTCACCGTGAGAGAAACAAAGATAGTCTGACTGGTCCGCAACTCCAATCTCACTATCGACAACACACTAGAGTGAACTCACTCCGGAAATCAAGTGCCAATACAAGCAAACTCGGCGCACAAACAAGAAGTAGAATATGGAGGGTTCCAACCACAAGAAGTCCAAACGATAATCCTCCACACTCAAACATTCACCTAAAGAGAAACCCAGCCCCATCCGAACTGACGTCTCCTCTTCGGTGATCACATGCACAATATATGATCACCAACCGTCGTAGCTGTTACGTAAGATTACTAACTAGATGTCCACACCTCTAATAGCTCCAAAAATTATCTATGTGATAGCTCTACTAGCTCACCCAAGACAACTGCCACCAACTGCCTCCATACGCGTCTCTACGATATAGACAAATACTACTACAACTATAGCTTCTCCCGAATACTGTGGGGTCTCCCTACCACCCCTCTAGGGACGTGCGTGAAGGTCTCCTACTACCTTAAACAAGTCCATAAGTACTTGCACGCATCCCTAGAAGACACCAAGATCTATTGGTCTAGTGGTAAAGCCAAAGCTAAGATTGCAGAGCTAAGGGTACAAGTTCATGAATAGTGTTGAGATGGGTGACCTACTGGTTTTACACTTCCCACACAACTGAAACTTGTATATCTCTCTCACGCAAGCCAGCAAGCTGGCTTGCGGTGGGCTCGGGCTCGAGCTCAGGCTCCGCTCCGCTTCCGCACTCTCGCACTCACACCTCCCACGCACCTCTGCTCCTCGAAGCCTCCTCGAAGCCTCCTCGAACCACCCGCAACCTTCTTCGGCTTGTAACTTCTTCGATCCTTCATCAAATCGAACAATTTTTTGTGTGTTGGAATCGTCTTTCCAGCGTGCACCTACTGCACTCTTCAGCACCACAAATTGCCGATCCATGCCAACTCGACGTCCATTGACGCACTTCTGTCGATCTCAAATTGACCACCAAAATCTGTGACAGGAAAATCCAGCAACGCTTCCGCACTACTTCACTCCAAATTCGATCAAAAACAGGTCCAACTACTACTTATCCACACAGATCGATCACACAACCAAAAAGAACCACTCCGCGCACACGCGTAAATCAAAGATATCAACGATCTGCCCACTTCGGAGATACCATCGGCTGAAATCCTCGACCTGAAAGCTCTCAATCATACCTCGCAATCAAAGTTCTTCAAGTGATAAATGATATGTATTCACTCCACCATGCCAACGGGTACTAAACAATCACTAAAGTCGAGCCAAATCCACTTTGTGCTCGAAGAGACTCCAGATTGCACTCACAAAGACTATCCACCATAGCTAGGAGCTTGAAGTCTCAACTTGAAGAACTAAGGCCTCCAAGCCTTACCTGCAAAGTATACCCCTAGTGGGTCATCCCAAGAACTCATCCTAACGGCACTAACGGCCCTATCAAGATTAGCCACTCCACACTCGATGAACCTAGCCGAGGTGCTAAACTGACGTGACAGTACAACAACAGAAGATAAGAATTGATACGTTGATACTGGTGCTTCTAAGCACATGACCAGCCAAATATCACTATTGAACTGCTTTTCAGCAACTGCAAGCCCCAAGGTTACTCAAGCTGATGGTACAAGATGTGAAGTTGAAGGTACTGGAGTTTGACAATAAAAACAAGTGAAGGAAATCTGAAGAGTATAGAAGAGGTACTCTTTATTCCAAAGCTCACTAAGAAGTTGTTTTTTGTTGGAAAAATCATAAATCATGGAATGAAAATTATTTTTAATGAAACAAAGGTGCATATACTAGATGCTTCACCTAAATAGAGAGTTATTGCTTCAAGAAGAAAAGACCAGAAGTAAAGATTATATATCTTGAATACTGAACCTCAAGTCCAAGAAATCTCTATGGTTGTTGATTCTTATAACCAAGCAAGCTTTTGGCACAATTCTATTTGAAGAAATATATCCATCTCTTTCTGCTCACATCATCTAAATAGACCAAGACCAACAACTCTTTTGTTCTTGCACCTCCTTTCTTTGAAAAACTTTTTCTGTTTTGTTTTCCAATATACATCATTCACATATATTTCCAGTAGTTGGTAGCTTCATCCTTGATAGCTCTTCCATCATATGATTATCCATCATATGTTTCAGACTTCCAGACGCCCAGCATGACTACAGTAGTACCATCTGCCTTGGATGTCCTACTCTGGAGTTTGAATGGAGAGTTGCAGCAGTATGCTGATCGGTTGGTGCAGCAAGCTTGGAGTGAAGCCTTTGTACGACCAATAGAGGAACCCAAAGTTGTTCTTGCTATTGGTCCTGTGACCTTATCACCATTGGATACGACTCCCATTGTATGGCAGTATCCAGAGGAGAGTGTGTGTGTACTGGAGCTGTTTGGAAGGATCAGCACAGGTCTGGCTGCGATATTGCAAGCAGGCATACAAGTACAGCGATACTTGTATGTGGAGAGAGATGAGGTTGCAAGACCCATCTCATTGCGTCATGTGGCACGTTTGGTGCAGAGATATCTTGAGTTGTTGTCCATATCAGCCGTTAGAAGATACCGACAAGCATTACCGTCAGATATTTCGCTGCTGGAGGTCCAAGATCTTACGTTTGTTGGCACTATTCACTTGGTGATAGCCGAGTGATCATGTCAAGATCACACGTGTGCTGGGAGAGGTCAAGGTTTACATGACCCGCGATCTAAGATGTTCTGAGAGATGTTACGAATCTTACGACATCTCCAGATACATCAAATGGATTCTCCAGCATACATCTTGGAGAATGTCCCTTTGTTGGGTGATGCTCGTACACAGATGATGGCGAGTGTGCACCAAGTGCGGTCTGGGGTTGGACCGGCAGTGTTGTTGGATGCAGCGAGAGTAGGATCTCGTGCACATCGTCCACGGTTGTGATGGACGAACTTGTTATCGAGAGAGATGCTTAAGCGCGGACACGATGAAATGAGACGACCAGCGCATCTCACGGTTGATAGCATCTTGGATGCACGACGACGATCTCAAGTAATGAGAGTCGTCGATAGGTCACCCATGGTAGTGATGAACCTAGTGGGACGGTCCATGCTAGCGTTACTCACTTTCGTGAGCTCTCAAGCATCACATGCTTATAGAGATAGAGGACATGGGCTTGTGTGGGATGCTCAGTTACAGTAGTTGGTGGAGTCCAATGCTGATGAGAGAGAGCGAGCGATGGGTTTCGCTACGGGTATGATGGCAGTAGCTTCGGTATCAAAGGCTTCATGTCGTCTGATGTTGGGTCAAGCAATGGACTTGAACTACTTGACATGGATTGTTAATCTTGGATTGGCAGAGCAACGTCGGATACGATCGACGAGTGTTACTACTTATACACTTCTGAGCTCTTTGTCTATCGAGTCGATGGAGGCAAAGACTGGAGGCGAGGCGTGTGGAGTTCGTCATCCTTGGACATCATGGGATGTTATAAGAGAAAGTGTGGAGCTTGCAGCTAGGACTGTAGGTATTTTTCGCACATTCTTCGATACAACGGGTCGAATGGGTCACTCAGTGATGGTGGAGGTTGTTGATGATGAGCAGAAGAAAACTGCTCCAGGTCAATGACTTCGTCTTCTATCTCTAACATAGTGACAGAGAATACTTAGGAGCTAGAGAATGGACCTTGCTTATAGGAGAGGAAAGACGAAGAGTTCAAAGATTCTTGAAGAGCTACAGGAATTGTTTTGTCTTCAGTATGAAGGATTTGGGTACCTTGAAAGGACCAAGTATACGGATCGACTTGGCTAATGACACGTCAATCTTTCGACGTCCTTACAAGTATAGTGACATGGAGAGAGCCTTGATCCAGAGTAGGACTCAAGACTTATTGGACGCTGAGTTGGTGGAGATGTCTCATGGAGAGTATGCATCTGTCCCAGTTATGTCAGCAAAGAAGGATATGTATGACAACTACATGGATAGACGGATGTGTGGAGACTATCGTCCTATCAATCGGCAAACAAAGTCCGATAAGTATGCCATGCCGACACTTGAGTAGATATTTGATGCAGTGGGGCATATGAAGGTCTTCATTACTTTGGATCTTCGAGCAAGGTATCATCAGTTGCCAGTGAGAGAAGAAGATAAGTCCAAGACAGCATTCTGAGGAATTGACTCTCACTCTATCAGTGGCGGTTCTTACCATTTGGGTTGAAGAACGCCCCTGCTGAGTTCCAGAGGGTGATGGAGAAGATCTTAGCAGGATTGGATTTTGTCAGATGTTATATTGACGACATCTTAGTCTATAGTGCTATTGTGGAGGAGCATAAGAGACACTTATGAGATGTGTTCAAGCGGTTGAGAGCTCATGGGTTGAAGTTACACCTTGGGAAGTGTAAGTTCTTCCAGGAGTTGGTAGAGTATCTGGGTCACACCATCTACCCAAGTGGGTTGGGTGTTCAATAGACGAACGTTGAGGCTATTGCACATATCTCACGTCCCACAAATGTGAGTCGAGTTCGGACATTTGTTGATTTGGTGAACTTTTATTGTCGGTACGTGAAAGGGTTTAGTGCAATTGCAAAGTCATTGACCAAGCTGATGAAGGGGGACCAAGAGTGGCAGTGGAGAGATGAGCAGGAGCGAGTTTTTGTAGAGCTCAAGGATAGGTTGACATCCGTTAGAGGTGTCTTTTCCAACTGCATGATTGGAGTATGTTGAGACTTGGAGCAGTGCTGACTCAGCATGATGATGAGAAAAAAGAATTTGTGGTGGCGTATGTCAGTCCCTCCAACAATTCGGCAGAAACGAGATATAATTCGTACGAGAGTGAGTGTTTAGCTGCAGTATGGGCTGTTGCACACTTCTGATGTTATCTGTTTGAGAACCCCTTTACTCTCATCACTAATCACCAGCCGCTCAAGTGGTTGATGGAGTCCGATAAGCTTACAAGAAAGCTTGCAAGATGAGCTCTTATCTTACAGGAGTATGACTTCTAGGTAGTACATAGACTTGGAGTTGCAAACCTAGATGTCGATGAGTTGAGTCGTAACGCATGCACGAGTCAGCAAGATCAGACTGGAGTTCGATGGCATGACGAGGTTGATGAGGAGATAGTGCCAGGGTGGTATGCATCTGTCTTTCTTTGTGTGTTGACCATGAACTCTAGTATGGAGGGCCAAGTCGTATCTTTCTTTGGTCAGAGAGTAGATGATGCGTCTCCAGATCTTGAGGGTGGAGGGGTGTTTTAGATCAACGAGATATCCACGAGGATGTGATCATAATGGAGTCTCTAGGTACTGACGTGGTGGTAGGCACAGTAAGTACCAAAGAACGAGATCGTGTCCTTCTATCCGTGTCGATTAGCCACTCCGTAACCTAGCTAAGGTGCTAAACTGACGTGACAGCTGTCGTGCGCATACACATTGCTACACAACATACATCACTGTCAAAGGTACCACCACACATACACATACACATAACACATGGACGATCTCATACACATACACAAGTGTATCACAATCGCCCTCCTAACTGACGGTTAGGTCCCTCTAACTTCAGATAGCTCCATATCCCAACTACGTGATATACACCTTCATGGGTGCAAGGATCAGGAGGTCAGGTGCTACATCGCCCCATCATTAGTCGCCTGTCTACAATCCATATCATGGAATGATCTAATCGGCTACTGCTGCTATATACATCAAGGACAAACCCACCGTCCAATAAGAACAACACTGAGAGATGGAGTCAAACATGACATGTGTCAACTTCTAGAACAACCATCACACACCAATATACGGGCTGCTCCACTAGCAGACCCACACAACATACACCTCAAGCCCGCACGTACAACTACTAAGCTTGGGTCAAGGATACCATCGATGTTGGGAAGATGACATGGTGCACAATTACACAAATGGTCCTTCCAAACAACACCATCACAGCCCTCTAACATGAGTACTCCAGAAGGTAACACCTTACGCACTCGTAAAATAGTGCGTCATGCGGTCACGTCGAACGTCATCGGTGCAGTCTGTTGTAGATAGATATAATTGCCAAGATGAAACCTGCGAATTGATGACCGATAACCTCCTCCACGAATAGTCGCATATCGCAATGTGTCTCTATGCTGAGCAATCGCTAGGTTCTCAAAAGTCATAGGCGTAACTCTCCGAAATGTCTCTACTGGTTGAGAACATGAATTCACTCACATATCTGGATCATCAAGGTTCAGCACCTCAGCAAAATCACGATGAACGGCCGAAGGTAGATCTGGATCTCGGTCGTACAATAAAAAATACGGTGAGAAGGAAGCCAAAGACGCTTGTCGGCTAAAACAGTAGCCCATAGCCAACCATGGTAATTGCACATCCCAGTCTCCCAAGTGATCATTATGCAAGCCATACTTACGCAATCCTCTCTTCATTGTCTAAACTACCCTCTCCGCCAAACCATCCGCTTTAGGATGATCTCGAGATGTAGTCCGATGATCAATCAGCGCCTAATCACACAAGACCTGAAACTCACCAAGGAACTCTATACCTTGGTCTGTCAGCACTTCAGCTGATGCTCCAAAACGACTCAACACTCGATCTAATAACGCATACGCCGTCTCTTCACTCGCCTTGTCGGATAATATCACCAACTCAATCCACTTGGAGAAGTGCTCCACCATCACCAACACGTACCGGTGGTGACGTATGGTCAATGATAAGAGTCTCGTAAAATCCAAACTCCAACGGTAACCCAACCCCATAATCGATAAGGGGTGTAACTGTGGAGTAGGAGCATTAAACGATGCTCGTACTCGATCATAAACCACACATCATGCGACAAATTGCTGCACATCGATGTGCATACCACACCATCAATACTGTCCTTGGAGTAAGCTATGAGTACGCTTCACTCCAAAATGTCTCAACTCCTCATGTGCATGTCGTACTAACTGTGTCTTTTGAGATGGATGTGGTACTATCCGTACTCTCTCATCATCCCACACTCGAAGTACATGTGGTCCTTTTCGTCAAAATCCCGATAAGGCCGTTAGTGTCATTAGGGCGAGTTCTTGGGATGACCCACTAGGAGTATACTTCGAAGGTAGGGCTTGGAGGCCTTAGTTATTCAAGTTGAGCCTTCAAGCTCCTAGATATGGTGGATACTCTTTGTGAGTGCAATCTGGAGTCTCTGCGAGCACAGAGTGGATTTGGCTCGACTTTAGTGATTGTTTAGTGCCCATTGGCACTAAAGTGAGTACATACTGTTTATCATTGTGGTACACTTGTGTATGTGTATGAGATCGTCCATATGTTATGTGTGGTGTATCTTTGACAGCGATGCGCACGACAGTACATATCAAGCTGACATTACTTGATATCGACATATTATCAACATTCTGCTCTTCTTGCGCATCTTCTTGAACAACAATATTACTTGATGTAGAATTCCGACCTCCATTTGTTTTCTAGCATAGCAATCTTCAATCTTGTGATCCTTCTTTTCATAGAAAAAGTAAGTCTTCAATTTCTTTCAGCACTCTTCAGTCTTGTACATTTCTTCTTACAAAATGAGCAGAAAGTTGTGCCTTGCTGCTCTTCCTTCTTATAAGTCTTGATCAGAAAGTTAGATCCTTGATTTTATGATGAAAAAACTTGTTAATCAGCTGCTCTTCTTCATGTAGTAAATTGCAAAACTCCTCAAATGTTGAGATACTCTCCCTTATGTTAATATCACAAACAAAATAAAAATATGGTGTACTAAGACTATTCAATGTTATAGAAATCAGATCTTCATCATCATATGTCCTTCTTGCTCTGGTTAGTTGCACATAAATATCATCTATCTTCTCAAGCTGCTCATGAATATCTACACTCTCATCCATCTTAATAGAGTGTAAATCAATTTTCAACTTTACCACTCTATTTTTGCTCACATTATATCTGATAGCTAGCTGAAACCCATGTTTCTCTTCTTGTATCACAATCCAGTAAGCTTGATACTCTCTTTCACAACAAGCAGAATATTGAATAATGCTCTAGTTTGCTTCTTAATGAATCTTAGAGTTTCAGGAGAACTCTCATCATAAAATGGAGCCAACTTCTCTTCTCCAGAAACCATACCTCATAAGTCCTTCTCACTCAGAATGGCTTTCATGATCATTTTCCAAGAACTATGATTGTTAGGACCTGAAAGTATAGTGCTGTGCTCTCATTTAAACCAAACTCAATGAAAGTAGCAGACATAGTTGCTATCTTGATGAAAAGATGAGTCCAAAATCCCCAGAAACTAAATATCAGATTATCATAATCTTAAACCCTTAGCTTGAGCAACCTGAGCTCTAATATCATGTTACAAAACTGAGAACTGTACTCCAAGTTTCTCAGAATACAAAATTTTCTCTCTCACAACAGAATACTACCCGTTTGTTAAAACTGATCAGAAGGAGAACTTAAAACAAAAATATCTTAAGATGAAATGTGCACAACTTACTAGACTTCAGAATTGGTACAAAAAGAAAGGACATTGACTCATGTTACTCTACAAAGAATGTGAGTTAATATACTATTGTCATCTCAAAGTGACTTACCTAACTGTTGTCACAATACTTCTCACGTCAAAGTCATGTCACAAGTCACCTCTTCTTTTCTTTTTCTTTGTCCTTTTATCTTTTGTAGAGTTTAGATGTGACCCTCTGATGATATTTAACATGAGTAACATCTCAGTAAAGGTTGGTGCGCCAACCTCATCTCTTGTTCATGGGTTCTTTTCTCGGTGTTAAGTTGTATGGAAGCAAGAACCAAGGAGTCTGGAAAACTCACTCACACTCAAGGAATAAACTCTACTATAACAAAGAAGGAAACCGTGCCAAGAGTGAATGGAAAGGGGTTCACTTAGCCGACACACAGTGCAAAGAGCAACGAGAGGAACAAAAAGAACCGACCAAATATCATCAAACCGAGATATATAGCAACAGAAAATAGCTTAGAAGCTTAGAGGTTCGGTCCCATGACCTAAATGTGCTCTAAAAGAACTACAGTACGAGTATATATTAATTGTTTTTAAACAGTCTGTACATGATCACCGCAGCACTAAGAGCTTGCCAACACACTAGTACTTTCAGTGTTCTTCTTGTGTCAACTATGCTGATATAGGATGATAGAATCCGAGACGAGGACTCAGTCTGTATTTTGCTTTTACAAATGTTGCAATATGCAAGTTAGACAAGACCGAGAAAGTAGAACAAGATGACTAAAAGCCCTGTCAAGTATTTTACCTCCGATACTGCGTGAGCAGAACGGTCTGCTCACGCAGTATCGGAGGTAAAATACTTGACAGGGCTTGGTCATAAACTCAGTTAACAATTTACACCCACCTGATCATGACAGTGTGGATATTGCATGAGTTCAAACTGCAAAACATGCACTACAAACTTCGTTCATGGAAAAATATGAAGATTTATTTTAATTTTCTTAATATGAAAAGAATCGATGGAAAACTTTTCAATACAAAAAATGGTGAACATCTTTTATATGTGGACATTATTTTGAGTTTCAATAATATGTTTGTAAATAAAAATCATCATTTGAAAGGATTTGTGTTTTACCTGAAACGCGTCTAAATATTATAGGGAAAATATGTTTCATTCATATTTTATATCACAATCATTATATATGATATACTCAGAAGATTTCCAAGAGAACACCTTCTTCACTCGAAACGGTAAACTCCAACGATGCTCCAAAGTACGTCAGATCTCTCACAGTCCAAACGGTTGGAACAGCGAAGATCTTGACTGGAAGACAATACATAAACTCACGGTGTGAACATCATCAGTCACATCTGAACTTTTAACAACGTAAAAAGACTTATCAAAGCTTGAGCACGAGGCCCATAAATACATCGAGACATATGAGTCTCATCACTACTAACACCTACAGCTGGAGCCAAGAAAAGAAAAGAATCTGAATGTGCTATATATATACACTATGTACCTATGTGACCATATCCAGCTACCAGCTATCTAGAATAGAACTGCACATGCCAACACTCCTGCTCAGTTTTATGCTATGAGACAATAGATGTAACCTGCAGACTCTTTCTATGATACTCAAAACTAGCTTTAGGTAATGGTTTTGTAAATAGATCAGCGGTTTGTTCTGTAGTTGGAGCGTATTCCAACTCAATTTTCCCTTCTTCCACCTTTTCCCGAAAGAAATGAAAATGGGTTTCAAGACGCCCACGCTTAGTCTTGCCATGATGTTTTGGAAACTTGGCAAGTGAGATAGCACTGGTGTTATCACATTTTAGTTTTATAGGAACCATAAACTCTAAGCTGAAATCTCCTAACAGCCTTTTCAGCCAAATAGCTTCTTTGGATCCTTCAGATGCAGCTAAATATAATGCTTCCGTGCTTGATAAAGCAGTAGATTTCTGCTTCGTGGATGACCATTACATCACTCCTCCATCGAACATGAAACAGTATCCTGAAGTAGATTTTCTGCTGTCTGAACATCCTGCGGAGTCTGAATCAGAAAATCCTAAGAGTAAATCTTGACCACATGTAGCAGCAATTCTACCCTTGCTACTCTTCCAAGAGTTAAGCCAGAATCTAAAGTACTTTACACGTACCTAAAGACCCTTTTCGCAGACCAATGAAGGTTACCTGGATTTTCCATGAACCGACTCAGAGTATTAACCACAAAGGATATATCTTGTCGTGTACACACACTGCTAAGTAGAGTAAGCATCCAATTGTCTTGCCGTATGGTACTCTCTTCATTTGCTCTCGTTCTTCAGGTGTGCTTGGGTACATATAAGCTGAGAGCTTGATGTTCGCCATCATAGGAATGGACGCAGGTTTGCAATCTTTCATCTGAAACTTCCGTAACATATCTCTCAAGTAAGTCATTTGACAGAAATGGATCAGCCTCTTCTTCCTGTCCCTCTTCAACTGGATGGAAAGACAGTACTCACAGTCACCATAATCTACCATCTCAAATTCTGTGGATAGAGCACTCTTCACCGTGGCGAGGAGAGCTAGTGAACCGCTGACCAAGATGAAATCATCCATGCAGAGTGCTGGAATAAAAAAGTCACTGCCCTCTCGCTTAATGTAGATGTTTGAGTCAGCTTCACGTCTTTTGAAGTTCTGTGATGTTTGAGCAAATTTGAGGTATCATCTTCTACCTGATTGCTTGAAGCCATATATTCTTCTGAAGCTTGCATTCCTTCTGCTTGGCTCTTGCTTGAATAAACCCTTCTGCTTGGTACATATAGATGTCTTCCTCCTGCTCTTTATACAAGAATGCGGTACGTATGTCCATCTGTTGTATCTCCAGATCTTTACGCTGCCTACGTTGATAGTGTTCAGATGGAGATCATTTTTACTACAGGAGAAAAGATGTCAAAATAATCAACTCCTTTTACGATCAGTCTAGACTTATATCTATCAACGGACCCATCCGGTTTGTACTTGACGGCAAATACCTGTTTGCATCCTATAGCGTGCCTACCAGCTGGTGGGAGCTCAACGAGTTCCCATGTATTACTTTTCATCAGGGATTGGTATTCTATCTCCATAGATCTCCTCCAAGCTCGTGCTTCATCACCATCTAAAGCTTCTGTAAACAGTTGAGGGAAGCATAAAAGTGGTCAAACTTATAGGATTTTCAGAAATCTCTTTGGGTAAGAGACATCCTTGTGATTCATAGCATTCTCTCATCGTGAGAGATGGTTGCATCACTCTCGCTTTCACCGGATCGAGGCTGCTTAGTGATAGTATGACGGTGGATCGGTCCTCGCGTGTTGAAGGCTCCGCCCGTACAACGATGGTTGATCCATCCTCTGCTGAGTAATTCCTGTTGTAGTCCTGCTGAGTAGAGAGATCCTCACTATTTAGATCTGGCTCTACTGTGTCCTCGTCTTCATGTGCTTGAGTTTGCTCTATCAGATTAGAAGGTTGAACCTGATCTCTGACAGAGACGTCGTAGTTCAAATCTACGTGAGAATTCTCTAAGTCCTTTGTGTCACTCATAACGTACTTCTGCTGAACAGAACACTCTTCTGCTCTACACGTACTTCTGCTGAACTGACCGTACTATCTATAGAGACATTCTCATAAAAAATGACGTCTCTACTTACAAAACACACGCCTTGTAGTAGGATTATATAGTATCCAACCTTTGGAATCTTGACTGTAACCTATAAATCAACATTTGAGACTTTTAGGTTCTAGCTTAGACCGTTTCTCATCTATGTGTGGAGCGCTGACCACGGCTTCAGCCCATAGTGCAACATCCACCTTGTTTGCGTGCAGCATGCTACCTACACTCTCCAGCAACGTCCTATTCATGCGTTCTGCCAGATCATTCTGGAAGGCATTGTACGGTAATGTGAATATGTCTTGAACGCCTTCGACGTAAATTATCCTCCGTTATCTATCCGTAGACATTTGAGGACATTCCCACATCTGGACTTCTGGCTAGTCTGTGCTTCGGCCAACTTATCACCATATTCAGTAAAACTGGACATTCCACGTTCCAATTTTCAATTGTTAATAATACAAAAAACAAAAAGTCCAAAATGCGTTGCGAAATGTCCAAAGTCTTTTACGGAAAGTCCTAAACCTTTTATGAAATCTCAAAGTTCTTTAAAAAGAGTCAAATAGTTCCTTAAATATCCAAATCCGAAGTACCAGAAGACTAATATCCTTCTACGAATAGTTAGAGAACATAAATTATTCTTCATAAGATTTTTAGGAAAACTTAAACTCGAAATTCACATTTGCGGGATACAGATCCAACAAGTCTTTCCGTGATCTAAGAAGTAGACACGGTGGTTTGGATTGAAACTACTGTTAGCTTCTTGTCACAGATCTTTCCGTTTGCAACTGGAAGAGCTGTGACAAAGGCTGGCCACAACATGGCATGTACTGGTTGACAGACTGGAAGAACGATCGGATAAGACTAGGGTCAACGCGAGTGTGGTAAACACGACAGTGGATGTCTACAAAGGATAGGAACGAGATTACGCTCCAGCCATCCAGATGGTCACTATAAAGTCGGCTTCCTCACAACCCACTTCCATGTTCAAGTTTGTCCGGGCCATCGGACAAGCTTGTCACTACACTAGTACTCATTACTCTGGTGCTTGTTCTCCTTGTTCGATTGATAGTCATTGATTGACGTGAGGTACGACTCAACACCGCTGCGCTCTTGCAAGACCGATACAGAGTCACAAGAAGTGGACAGGGGCTCGTTGCAAGTAAGTGTGCAAAGTAGATGTCAGACACCTCCAGCTCCAAGGCTGCTTAATTACGTTTCAAATTTCCATAAGTTGAGTACTTTGTCCGAGGAGCTTCATGTACTTCGTTTCTTTGTCATCAGATAGAGCAAGGAGGGCTCATTTCACTCCTTTCTGAGCACATGTATACAACAGTCTGGGATCCGATGTCTTTAATATCTCAACCAGCCGGACAGAGTAAACTGCGTTCTGTATGAGGTTCTTTCACTCAATTCAAGAGTTGTGCCTCGACGCCACAAATACCCGAAATACTAATGAGATGTATATGTTTCTTATACGGCGCAGACTTTGGTTTTGACACTGACCGCGTGGCGGCTCCCGCTCCGGACATTCTCTTCGGTATGGAGAACTGTTTGCTGGAAAAGCAACGCTCGGAAAGGGGCAGTGTTAAATGCTATCGGGCGATTTACATCGCGGCCCTGCTGTTCTGCCTCCAAGTTTTGATCGACAGTGCTACGGCAGAACCAGTCTTGGCGTCCAGTCTAGGGTTCTGTAAGGATGTTCCAGTCCTGAAAGGGCCTCCGTTGCATTGCTGCCTACCTGAACCTCAGAGGCCACCGATCAGGTTCCAGTTTCCGACTATACCTCGTCGCAGAGGGAAACCTGTTCTCAGAGAAAGGAAACCCGCACACGTGGCTCAGAGTGACCCGGACTACGTGAGGAAGTACAATCTAGCTTATGGGAGGATGAAAGCGCTGCCTGACTCCGATCCCAGAAGTTTCCTCAATCAGTGGAGAGTCCACTGCTCCTTCTGCAACGAAGCTTTCCAGCAGCGAAAGCCACCAGGTGCCCTCGGCTCCGAGACTGGAGTCCTTCTCCAGGTTCACTACAGCTGGACGTTTCTCCCCTGGCACAGGATGTTCCTCTACTACCACGAGAGAATCCTGGCGAGCTTAATCGATGATCCCACTTTTGCTCTTCCTTTCTGGAACTGGGACAATGTGATTGACCCACTTGCAGCTCAGATCCCCGCCATGTATCTGCAGGAAAGCTTTGGTAGTGAGAACTCATCCCTCTATGACGAGTTCAGAAACTCGGTCCACTTCCCACCAAAACTTCTCCATTTGGGATATAACTCCAAACTCGAAGCCGAAGGCAAACAGAACAGGACCGACGAGCAAATCAAGTACGAAAACGTGTGCGTAATGTGGAACCAGGTGACCAACAAAGTCAGCGCTCGTGATTTCCACGGAGGTCCGTACGTTGCTGGCACAGATAATTCGGTTTCGACCGTGAATGTCACAGCCGGTGAGACCCCCGGCGAGTCTGGCGGCTGTGAGACTGTACACAACACTGCACACGAGTGGGTTGGCTTGATCAACGATCCGCAGCATCCCGACAATGAAGACATGGGAAATTTCATCTTTGCCGCTCGAGATCCCATCTTTTATGCGCATCACTCCAATGTGGACCGTTTGTGGGAAGTGTGGAGAACTCTTCCCGACACAGTTACCCGCGGTGGAAAGAGGAGAAGAGCTGACTACACTGACAGAGACTTCCTCGGATCGGAGTTCACTTTCTTCGACGAGAACGGAGATCTGGTCATCATGAAGATTAAGGATACCCTCTACGCCTCAAAGTTGGGATACAAGTTCACGGACGTGAGCGAATCCGACAGTATGTGGATTAATTACAAGCCTCTTCCTCCTTACAACCACACCAAGACCTGGAATCCAGAGGATTGGCCTGCATGTGATCCTTCTGGCAAGAACACAATCGGATCGACGCCTGTGAGCTACAGGGTTGATCGTCGTCCTCCTACTACGAAGGATTGCAGAGGAAAGGAAGTAGGGAGCGAGGATGATTTGCAGGAGAATATTCTTCTGGAGAAGGTGAGGATACCACGCTCTTCGTTCGCCAGGTTCGATGTGTTCATCAACTATCCGGATGCCAACAGGGAGACGCATCTGTACATGACGGAGTATGTAGGAACATTTACGCATCTTCCAAGCGGCATGGTCGATTCGAGCGGATCAGTTTCTAGTGAAGACACGAATAAAATGTACCGATTGTTCAATGTGCGGTTCTCCATCGAGCCGGCTCTCAGAAGTTTAGGCATAGACGATTATAACACCGACATTGTTGTCACCATTGTTTCTAAGGGCAAAAGAAAGGGTGACATAACCACCGTGTTCGAGTTCTCGGTCCTCAAGCAAGACTTCCAGTAATCTCGCAGATCAATGTCAGCTAGATCCGTAGTTAATAATTCCTACTCCTCGAGAGTCGGGGTATCACTTTTCTTCACAAGACTCTCTGAGGATATCACAGTTGTATGAAGCCAAATGATACAGGTAGATGTAGACAGGACATGAACATGCGAAAGCACGTGAAGACCTAAGATATTTTAGTTCTCACGATGTACTGACCGGAATTCGAAGTCGACGTTCTGACAATAAATTCTTGCTCCTAACGTTGCGTAAATACTTGGATGCAAGCAGTACGACTGATCATGTAGTCGAATCCACTGATTATAGCGGGAAACAGTAGAACTTCATCAGAGGGGGATCGAAACTGCACCACTCCTAGCTGGGTTGGAAACAGTTCCGAAGGATCTAATTTCCCGACTTCGACTTCGCGGAGCAGTCACTATATACTTCTTCATTTTGTTCCATGTTTATGTCCTCAGTTAGTTTGATGTATATGCTAAGTACTTCACTTATTATAGTTATAGTTTACTTCATTTATGCTAGTTCTACCTTGCCATGTCCAGTTCTTCTACTTGGTGTTCGGTTTGAGGGTTCTTTTGGTTCAGGACTAGCCTCGAAATTTAAGAAGGTCAGTAGCTATCCAACTGAGAGAGCTGAGAAGACTGCAGCAGCAACATCGATGCTCAGTCTCGTGTTTACTGGAGAATTTCGATCAAACTCAGTCTAGTTTCTTGGCCTAACTGGTGGTCTGACCGAAAGGCGTACACACAGACGAGAAGGCCCCAGGAATCCTTCGTTATTCTCCTGGTTTGCAACGTTTGTCAGGATGGAGGAAGTCACTTCTGCTTAAAACCCGAAAGACTCTTTGCCTGTGACACACGAACGCTAGCTTGTCGATACTGCAAACTACAGATGTGTAGTTTGCAGATGTGTAATCGCCTCGAGTCCGGTAGGTGTTCGAATATTCGAAGAATATTTGTCACAGTCCGTGTCATTAATTTAGATTAAATTTGGCTGATCAATCACGTGACTTGTCGTGATCATGAGTTGAATGTTCTCTCGCTACCATCGTAGTTCCTTGGCCCCCAGCGACCCATCTGCCCGTAGCCGGGGGTGGGGTGGCGGTCGAGTGCATGTTCCCCCGGGAAGGTTCAGTCTGTGAAAGGGCAGCAGCATTGTTTCGCGTTTTTCACAAATGAAACCATCGTACTTCCTTTCCACTACACTGTTTAGTTATTGTATAGGCTAAGACTTCAGTCATCCTTACTTGGTCTACTACTGCCTTGGAAGTTAGTTCCCTACCACTATATCATAGTAGTTAGGTTGATGTCCTTATGGCTAATATTGAACTCTTACATAACTATTCTGTAATATAGGTTGGAGTGTATAAAACCCACGCGAGGGATATGATAATGCTTCTCATTCCTTTACTATTGTGTCTGGGTTTTGTGTTAGAGAGAGCGTTCGATCACTTTGGTTTGTATGCGAGTTGGTCATCACGCATACACCAGCAGTTCTTGACGTCCACTGTTTCTGCACCCGGTGAGGGATGCATGCTATCTGACATTGTCCAGCTGTATCTAGTCCTGAGTGATGAAGTGAATGTGTATACTGTAATTAAGTTCACTTGTATGAACCAAAAATAGAAGACCGTGAGAGGCTGCAGTAGAATCTTCATGATCAGGGTCTAAATACAGTTACCGAGTGACATGCTCCGGAATCCACTCGTGACCATCAGAGTAACAATAACTACAGAACTGGCGTTCACATCTGCGGGATCCAACAAGTCTTTCAGTGCTTAAGAAGTAGACACGGTGTTTGGATTCAAACTAACGTTAGCTTCTTGTCACAGATCTTTCCGTTTGCAACTGGAAGAGCTGTGACAAAAAGCTGGCCACAACATGGCATGTACGGGTTGAGAGACGGGAAGAAAGATCGAATAAGGCTAGGGTCAACGCGAGTGTGGTAAATACGACAGTGGATGTCTACATAGGATAGTACCGAGTTTACGTTCGGACAATTAAATCTAGCTCCTAACGTTGCGTAAATACTCCACATTTCATACATGTGACTGATCATGTAGTCGAATCCACTGATTATAGCGGAAAACTCCTAGCTGGGTTGGAAATAGTTCCGAAGGATCTTATTTCCCGACTGGGTCGCGAAGCAGTCACTATTTTCTTGGTCAAAATGAGAAGCGGGTTGAGCGACGCTTAGGTTGTAATAAGACAAAAACAGTTTAAACATCTGGTGGGCGTCCGCTGTGCGAGCCCACTCTTGGCCTAACTCTCTCATCATCATACCAAAGCACTCACTATATACTCTCCATTTTGTTCCATGTTTATGTCCTCAGTTAGTTTCATGCATATGTAGTACTTCACTTACTTATATCTGGCATGTCCAGTTTTCGAGTGGCACACATGGCATACAATTATCGTGTTAGAAATGCCAGAACTACAGTAGTTATATACAGGATACTCTTATTACCAATGCATAGGAATGATCAACTGTGACAACCAATTTTCCTTGATAAAGCAGTATATGGCTCTGCGCAACGGCAAAGGCAGTATATGGCTCTATCTAACGGCAAAGGCTGGAATTTGATTGTGACAGTCGATAGTGAAACAGCAAATCCAGAAACACAGACAAATTTGTTCAGGTTGTGTCAAAACCTTTGCTCGGTTCTTCCAAGACAACAGACATAGTTCCTCTGACTCTGCAGTTTATGTCTTTACAGCCAACCGCACCTTCCTCATGATAATGTTATTCCATTGTATGAGATTCTTCTCCGTGTTCAATTTGAGGACGTAACGTACCAACAGATCTAGGAGGTTGGTGTAGTGGATTACGAGGAGAAATCCATGTCAACTAAGCTTACAACTGAAATCAACGCCTCTAGATCTAGCTAGGCTCATTTAACTGGATCCAGCTAGGAGCAACAATCGTACGTAACAGACACTTGGATTTAAGCAAGGTAGCAGACAGCTAGCAGACATGATCATGAATGAGCTTCAAATTAAAGGACCCAAAGAGTCACGAAGCTATTTATGTTTATGGATAGGAGACCCTGGTGACCAGAATAGACTCAGGCTTCGTTACCATACTGCATACGAAGTTGTGCGCTGACTACGTGCACGTGGAACCATGGCTACAATGTCTGTAGATCTCCAAGAAAAAGAGAATGGCAAATTAAGCAAGGCTTTCCCGATCGTTAGCGGAACAGTTTCATCTAGACTGTTTGTGCAGATAACAAGAAGGTCAAGTGGAAATTGTGCACCAAACTCAAACTCTAGTTCCAATAAAGTATCTAATCAAGTCCTCGGCATTGTCAAATATTCATTCGAGATACAGTTAAGAGTCTTATTGTGCTGGGACCACGACACAGGTAGAGAGCAAGATGGAATCATGTACACGAAATATCTGTTCTATAAGCCGACTGGGACTTATTTTACTGGCGAGCGGAACAATTGATCATGGTCACGCGAGTGGTGAATCAGATGGTTACTACTCGAGAACTTGCCCCCAAGCAACCGCTATAGAGAAACATACAGCGAATTAGATTCTGAAAGAAAACAGGAATATGGCGGGCGGGCTTTTGCGTCTGCAATTTCACGACTGCTTCGTGAGGGTGAGTTTTCCTTATTTCACTCCACTGGCTGTCTAGACAATAATTTCAAATGACAAAATGCATACATTTGATCAGTATATCTAGGAGATTCATGATTTAGGAGCATTATCGACTGTGTTTGAACTGGTGCAGGGTTGTGATGCATCCATTCTTCTAATTCTACCACCAACCATTCTGAGAAGAATGCATTACCTAATGCCAACTCTGTGAGAGGATACGAGGAGATCGATCGAATCAAAGTAGCTGTAGCGGCTGAGTACCCAGGAATCGTATCATGTGCTGATATTGTCGCGCTCGCGGCTCGAGATGCTGTAGTCAAGGTGAACATGATGCATATCCTGATACGAATGTTAATCGAACGTTGACGAAACGTTTTGACAGTCGATTATTCTGTATTTCCTACTGAGGCGATTCAGAGCTTATAGAGCTAAGTGCTCTGATTTCTCACAAGGTAATAAATTAATTTCAGGTTGGAGGAGAGGGTTGGACCGTTGCTCTAGGTCGCAAGGATGGCTTGGTGTCAACTGATACAGACGCGAACGAGGAATTTCCGAGTCTCCTCAGCACCTTCGACCAACTGGTTCAGAACTTTGCGGCTGTTGGCTTGAGCCAGCAAGAGATGCTCGTTCTTTCAGGAGGCCACACGATCGGCCGATCATCGTGTGGAGCAGTTCAGCAACGTTTGTATAACTTCAGCGGAGTTACAGGCGCCACAGATCCATCCATCGACCCGCACTTTGCGAAACACCTAAAGAAGAAATGCACACAGAACGAATAGAGAAGCACACTCCCCATGGATGCGACCAAAAACAAGTTCGACACTCTCTACTTCAAGGCGGTCCTGGCCAACAAAAGTCTATTCCAATCCGATGCGAATCTCTTAACCAATACGGTTGGTAAAGAGCTTGTGACGAGATATTCAAAGCCCGGCTCTTCAGACTTCTCGGCAGCCATGCACAAGATGAGTAACATCCAATGGGAATCCGAAGGAGAAGTTCGACGGGTCTGTTCAGCTGTAAACGGTTGAAACGGTTTTACTTTGTGTCTACATGTCTTCAGGAGTGTTGTTATATATAGGAAACCGTATTGGGATTAGTTGGCCGAGTCTTCTCAGATGTTCATAATGCAAGTCAAACGATATCAGTTGTAGTATGTACACACGAAGGACATCCGAAAGTGGACAACTTCACTAGATATGCTACCCTGCTAGTTAGGGACATCTCAGACAAATTTGCCCTGTTCTATTGAGCACAACTCAGACTCATTCTCCGATTGCTTATAGGCATATAGACCATTCCTTTCGGTGTTTTATCCCGTTGATTCACGAGATTCAATACCGAATGTAATAAAGAGGATCCCTTGAGAGGTTTAGAAATTTTCCTCCGTTGAAAAGCTATAAATGTCAACATGTCTGTGGATCAAATGAGGTATCTTACCGTTACTTGGAAAACTGAAGTGAATTATGACAACTTGGCACTTAGAGTTTGTACACCCAATGCGTGATGGTAGTAATAAAGAGCTTGTTACGAGATATTCAAACTTTAAGACATCTCGGCCCACGATGATTAATATCCGGATCCAGTGGGCATCCGAAGGAGAAGTCCGACGGGTTTGTTCAGCTGTAAATCACTGAAAAACAACTGAGAAGATCTAGATCTCAGACTCATTCTCATATATATAATGCCTGATTGCCGTTCATGTAGATTGTGTTGAAAATACAAACCTCACCCTTATGTCTGACACGTAATTATTTTGAGTAATTCCTCTCCATAGCAGCACGTGCTGGCCATACTGTGACAGTCCAGACCGAGAACCGTTCTGCTATTGTAGTGAATGAAAGCATGTGAATATTTTCACCATGCGTTCGGCACGAAGAGGAAAGCCTCATACTTAAGCAGGATTAGAATCCACCACAGTAAATATCCGGATGAAAACACTGTTCACGACCAGTTTCTACCATACACACAGCGGCTCATTTTTTTCATGGTATCAAAGCGAGGTTAGGTGCGATCAAACTGACTAACACCAGTTTGATCAAGTGACAGCAGTCTCGAATTTAGAAGAGTGAGTAATAGTGGGGAGAGTCAGAGAAAGGATGGAGAGCACCAGCAACGCTGCTCCAGTGAACGTGGGTGTGAGGATCACACCACCGATATTCCAAGGAGAAGGCTTCACTACTTGGAAAAGGAAAATGACCCTAGTACTCAAAGTGGAGGGATTGTACGGAGTCGTATCAGGACAAGAACCAGAACCCAAGGCTGGTTCCTCCACCGACCAGGCAGCCTGGCACTCGAAGAACGACAGAGTCCTCTACATCATTGGGTTAAGTTTGATCGAAGAAATCTTTTCAGATGTCGATTGTTCATCTGGATCCGCCTTGTGGACTTGGATGATAACCAAGTATGAAATGAAATCAGAAGTTGAAATCCTCCACTTACATCATCGGTTGGATAGACTGAAGTTCTCAGAAAGAGAAGATCTGAAAGAACACGTTCGACACATGAAGAAGATATTCGACCAACTGGCAGCAGCAGGAGACGCATACAAAGTGAGTATGGAGCAACGCAAAACTCAAGCTCTACCAATCCCTACCACCATCATGGTCTGTCTTCAAAAGCACTCTGATGACAAGCAAAACACTCACATGAGAAGAAGCTACAGCAGCCATCTTTGAAGAGCAAACCATGAGAATTGACACAGGTGCCGATCCTGAAAGTAATTCTGCTCTTCACCCAAGAGAAGACTTTAGATCAGCACGGTCATCAAGCAACTCTAGGCCATTTCACAGCTCAGGTTCTGGATCATCCCGAAGGAGAAGACCATGTCGGTATTGCTCGAGAGAAAGACATCACGAGTATGAGTGTCGGAAAAAGCTGACAGATCTGGTGCGTGAGAAAGAGAGCCGTGAGAAACAGTCTGCACACCTCGCTGTGCAGACTGTTTCAAGATAAATAGAAATAAAAATATAAGATTAAAAGAAGATTATAGATATATAGAGATAAAGATATAATAGAGATCAAGATTATAAAAAAAAGACATAAGATTAATTTGTCATAAATATTATTTTTATATATAAAATCAAAGACGTTCTATACTTTCATGACCCAATTGTTTTTAGTCATTAGCGACTAAGTGTAACATTAGTAAGTTGAAAATATAATTATTTTATTTCTAAAATTTAAATCTAAAATATAATCTAAGAAAAAATAGAAGTATAACTCTAGAATAATTCTCACAACTTCACCCTTCATAGTAAATCAAGGTTTTTCTTTCTTGCTTTATATCGCCAAAGGTCTTAAAAGGATCTAGAATATAGTTTCATTTCGAGAATATTGACTTAGATCTTGAATAGAGTTGGACTTGAGCATGTTAAAATCTTTACTTCAAAACTTTCTTTATTTGAATGGCTTCAGCCACTTGAGAGTTGATCACATTTAATCTTGAGAGTTGATCGTAAGATGTGAACACAACACATTTCTTCTATTTGTAGAAGAGAGGAATCCTAAGTCGCTCATGTGTACATGTCTAGGATGTACATATGACTAAGTTCGCTAAGTTCCTCTTTTGTTCTTTAGAGGTTGGTCTTCACTAGTTATCTTTCGTGATTATCACGCTGTTGACAAGTTTCACTTAGGAAATTAAATTATTGTCGGCTACTTTGGACTTCCTCAAAACTGATCAAAAATCAAATTGCAATTATAATTTATATAGTAAATGTAATTTGTATAGCATTGTATAACAATTTATATAGCAATGTACATACTCGAGGAGGAATGAACCAACTATCTGGATCTACTCTCGCGATTGAATAGGATCAGGTCGTTTGTGTATGTTATTTAGCAAGTGCAACAGCGAAAAGCTGTTGTTAGTTATGGTTACTATGATCTAGTAACCGACCACTACCTCATTCTTTATTCTAACTGTTCACTTTGTTGTTTGACTCATAGTTGTGAATTTTGTTCTTGCTGCGCCACAGGTTTATAGGATCTACATGGACCTAGATATGGCATCCGAGGTTCACTTCTCTCCATCTTTTCCGTTCCTATTGCTATGTGAGGTTCATTGATGGGTTCACGTATTGTATATCATCTCTTTCTACTCTCTAGATAATATTTTTTTCGCTATGAAGTAACATCGTCACGAGTTCATCAAGTCTGAAACAAACTGACGTGTTATATTAATTGGGATCTTCCATCTGACGTTAAGCTTGTAGTTAAGCTACAGGCTAGAGTACTTGCTTTAACTTTAGCCAGCACGGTTCGCAAGATTTTAGAGGTGTTTCATATTATAGCCGATGTTCCTTCAAGTTTCTAGGCGCGGTCACAATACAAGAGAAAGTTGCGGTCATAGTACAAAGAGAAAGGGTCCATCGCTTCGGACCCTCCAGCCCCTCCACGTTTTGATTGATAAATGTAGCATTTTCACGTGAGAATTAAATGAGATCAACCATCGCTTTCCGTGTCTGCGAAATTTCTCCCTGCCCGTTTATGTTATCCCAAGTATGTAATTACGCGGTCTACAAAGCTATCACCTAAACCTGAGAAATCTGTGAGACTCGCTTCTCTTTGTTAGAGAGAAGTTAGAACCCTAAGCCTGCGGCTTCCGGCTGCACTTAGAGTGCATAGCACCCTAAACTGCGACGTGCGGTCGCATAAAATTTGATTCTGAATTTCGAACCTGAAACCTCTCTGTCCCACATGGACTCATCTGCCGATACGCTACTGCACCACTTTATAAAATATACCCCCAAGTCACTTTATAGCAGCTCTACAGCTCTACAGCCCTACAGCCCCTTTCACATTTCACTACACCTGTCTGGTGTGCGCTTGTTTAGGCAGCCACATTAACGTTCCAGCGTGCGGATACACAATTTTAATGTGTCAAAACGTGGAGAGACTAGAGGCTCCATCGCTTCTCTTCCGTTAGCTGTTACGACGAGAGTTGAAGTCCACCTTATAGATATTTTCTGCAGTAATTGTCCACCACATCGTTCACCTACGGTTCTTGATTTTGCAGTAAGTATGCATCATTCATCGACATCTTCAATGTGCCGCCAATGTACAAAAACATGTAACTTTAGTCCACCTTCATTCTGCCAGTGTTGTCTTTGCAGCGCTCACTTTGAAATCTCTCTTCTTCTCACATCTTTCATTCTGGCTGTTATTGTCTTTACAGCGCTGAGAGTTTTCGCGGTTGATTTTGAAATCCCTGTCTGACTTTCACGTTTCTCATATCGTCTAGTACTGTCTTTGCATCGCTACGAGTTTCACGGTTAACTTTGAAATCTCTCTTTCATCCTCACAGTTCTCATTTTGCTTGGTACTGTCCTTGCAGCGTTAAGAGTTTTCGCGGTTAATTTTGAGTGTTTTCGTGGTTAATTTTGAGATACCCTTCTGTCCTCCCATTTCTGATGTCTTTCGGTGTGTCTTTTTTCAGTTAACTTTGAAACCGTCTTCTCTTCTCATGATCACATCTCTTTCCGCTCAGCTTGTTCAACTATATCTAGAAGAAGTAGTGTCTTTTCATCTTATTTTGTCGACTTTACATTTCCTAAGTGTAGTGGTGGATAAGATATTTGATTGTATATGCACGATGAGCAGCAGCAATTCCGCTGAGTGGACTTGTGAGGATGTAGTATCACTGTTACATATTCATGCTGATTTCACTTCAGAAGAAGTGAAAGAGATGGAAGTCCAGGAAATCACTGGGACTGTACTTGCAGAGCTGCGGAGGATTGACTATCAAAATATTTTGAAGTGTACATACGGACGTGCCACGATTCTTGAGAGTAGAGTTAACGCATTGTTGAAAAACTCGATCGACAAATCCTTTTCAGCAGATGCTCGAGAAGAACTTCAAGTTCACAGAGAGAAATATCAGCCGATTCGGAAAACTCTCACATCCTCTTCTCAACTATCTACTGCTTCTCGTTCTCTTCCTAGAGGGACTTTGCATCGAGTGTCATCTCCATCCAGAGTGGTTAACCGTGACATATGTCAATCTCCGATGGGTCAGTCCAGATCGAGAGATGTAATACAACCTTGTCACTTGGTTGAAGAGTCGTTAGACCAATGTGTGTCTGATCCAATAATTGTTGCCATGACCTTAGAAAGTTGTCCATTGGCTGAGTTGTTATATAAGCGCGTCTGGAGTCCAAAGCCGCCTGGTGTACCCAAGGCTGAGTGGGGTAGTGCGTATGTGTCAAAGTATCATCCTCGAACTAAGCATGTTTATAATCGTAATATCAGACTGCTCAGAAGTGCATTCAGTGATAGATCCAATCCACTAGTCGAACTTGCATTCAGTTCTAACTTTCGTATAGACTCAAAAGCAGAAAAGGTCACGTTAGACTATATCACGCAAGTTTGTGAGTCATTGGAACCATTGGTTTTCCAAGTACAAGGGATCAGTGTTATTGTCCATTGTCAGCCATATGATCTGTTGAAAGGTTGGTTCAAGGATCATAAAAAACACGGTCGATATAACAAGAAGTCTCTTGATGCGCAATGTCAGAAATTAGACTCGGAGAATGATATTCGTAATATCGATAATACACCAGATATTTCCAATGACATATTTACTAACATTGCATTGGTAGAACTGAGAGGTGTTGTCATGCAAGTTCCATGTGAATATATAGCTGTCTTAAACAAAGAGTTGATGAAATGTATTTCATCTGACAGTGTACACAAATTGTGGCATGCTTTGCTCCCAACTTCTTACGCGTTCGGGAAAGGTAAAGCTGTTAGTGTTATCCGAAGAACTCCATATCTAGTATTTAGCATCCAAGTTATGGAAATTTATCCAAATCAAGAGTCTAGATCTGGATATGACAGAAACAATACACCTTCTCAGTTATATGTTCCATGCGGAGAACAATGGAGATGAGATCATGCAAAATGGTGTTCTATTCTTTCTGCAGTACGACACTAAACAAGCCGATGTAGTTAGTTCTTCTCTTTTATGTTTTCATGATACTGTTTGTGTTTTCATGATACATACTGTGTCTTTGAAGTTAATGTTAGTACTTTACATGTTGCGATGGTTTGCACTAATTTTTGCTTCTGCTTTTAGGTGGTACTGATATTGAATTATTGTACAGGGTGATATTATACAGTTTCCAGCAATTTACTTAACGGATCCATTACAGTTGGTTACGACGACTATAGCATGGCCATCCAAGGATGAAGACTCTGATTCGGATGCTGATATCGGAAATATTGATAACTCCAACTCCGGCAAAAATCTCCGTTCGATCGGAGTTGATAACTCTAATGATGCAGACGAATTCTCCATAACTGCAGTTGATTGCAAGGTTCCACGAACACAGATGGTAGGTCTCCATAGTCTAATCCATGTAATATGAAAAGTTCATTTGATCATGAGTGGTTGTCATCAAGACCTGATACAAGTACTGACATTTGTCTTCAAAATAATAAGGTACCTGCTGCATCAACTATTCTGCCAGATCGTGTTGCTCTTCCGATTGTTGAAGTACGAGATCCTTGTACTATTGCAATGCCCCGGAGCGCTAGTGATACAATGGTTAGTTTAGGGCCAAATGCCGAGGATAAAATACTTATTCGTGCATGCAGATCTGCCATCCCCTTGGGTTCATCAATACAAGAATCTATAGTCACTTTCCGTGATTCATCCTTGCACGCTACAAATCCTCTCCCTCCCTCCTCTATAGTTTCTTCTTCTCATTTACAGTTGCCTATGGTGAGCAAAACTGTAGATGAAAATTTATCAAGATCAAGTTCATCAGGGGATACAGGGCTTCTGTCTCCGAAGTCTGGTGACCATGAAGGAAATTCGAGCTCTGTGTTTCATTCTCTCTTTGTGTATGGGCACGAAAACTGTAAAGAGTTGACTCCAGAAAGTACATGTATACGTAGCATACACGCACCCTTGTTGCTTTCTTCGCCATGTTCTTCTCCAGACAGTGAAACTACTCTTGAGTCAGCTGACATTGATACTACCAGCAAGATAGCTCAAGGCAAAAGACCAATCATGGATATCTATAACAAGACAAAGCCTTTTGTTAATGTTCAAGTGCCGGGTAGGACTGCATCGTCTACACTCTTGTTTAAGAGAAAAGCACGTCACATTTCACAACCAGTGCGGAAGTTACAGTTAGATCCAGGAATGAATCAAAACAAGTCACAGGTCAACGATAGCTGGCCCAGTGGAGCACCTTCTAGGTATGTACACGTTAGCTTTCAATTTTGTAAAAGTGAACATCCTTGTATTAGATTTAGTAGATAGTTTTGTGCAAAATTGCATTTGAGATTCAATATTAATCAGGATTGCATTGCAGAATTGTAACATCGGATGCACAATCATCGCCAACTGTGATACGATCACGACCAACGTTACTAGAGAATTGTCAGTCAATTGTGATACGATCGCGATGAATAGATTGTCAGATCTCTACTGTTTCGAGACCTAGCCGACCTGTATTACAAACGGTTGATCCAAACCTTCCTCCTTTTCAAGCGACCCAAGAGGTAAACATTTTCTAAACCTCATGCATATCGATCTTTAGATCCGCTTTACAGACTACGTTACGAATTTGGGCAGTGCAGCTTGAGACTAGATATGTTTCCTTGAGTTCCTTGAGTATCAAGAAGCATCTTTTTATTCAAGTGAAGGTAATATTGAGTCTTCTTTTTTAGTTCTTAAATCTGTTTCTTCAATCTAGCTTGAATCTAGTTCTTAACATGTTTTGTTTTCTCTAAACAGATAGTTGAAGACCCAGATCTGGTCTTCAAATTATTCGACCGAGAAAGCAAGTTGACTATTGCGATGTTTGCAATGGGATTGAGTCAAAAACAGGATGTTTACAGCAATCTGAAAACGTTCATGGCTCAAGAAAACAATCAAACTAATAAATTAATATCTAGCATCGATGGAAACGAATGAAGAGACAACCTTTTGTTGGTCATTCTGCAGATTCTAACGAGATGTTACTTGATCTATTAGTTCTGTGAGCTTTAGATCATAAGATAGTTATTGTCAACCCATCGTTATCTGTGAATGGTGTCATCCGACTGTGCAAACAGCATGTAAGTTTCAAATCTCAGTAAAAATGATACTGTCTGTACAACAACCTGATCGTGTCTAACTGCTCTGAATGAAAATTCTTGGCAATTTAAAAGTACTGTTCAAGCTAGTGAATCTCAACCTCGAGCGAAGCCATCTACACAGGACTCTCATTCTCAGTCATGGTGCTCATATGTATATTATACTACAGTGCAAATGTTGTCTGAGAAATGTGAATCTCATCCCGGTGCAGTTTCTTTACCAAGTGAGATTTTATGAATCCTGCATATATATATATATATATATATATATATGCATGTTACAATTAATAAAAACTAAGCATCAGCTTGAACTTGGAAAGCACTTCAGCTTCAAGACGTAAAATCGCACTTGGATACTATAGGTGCTCTTTCGAACGATTGAAAGTGCCTATCTGTACGTCAAAAAGTGATAATGCTACATGTGATCTGAGGGCAATTCTAAAATCACACTTGGATACTATAGGTGCTCTTTCGAACTATTGAAAGTGCTTAACTGTCAAAAGATGCTAATTATACTATAGGTGATCTTGAGGGCAATTCCAAAATCGCACTTCGATACTATAAGTGCTCTTTCGAACGATTGAAAGTGCCTATCTGTACGTCAAAAAGTGATAATGCTACAGGTGATCTGAGGGCAATTCTAAAATCACACTTGGATACTATAGGTGCTCTTTCGAACTATTGAAAGTGCTTAACTGTCAAAAGATGCTAATTATACTATAGGTGATCTTGAGGGCAATTCCAAAATCGCACTTCGATACTATAAGTGCTCTTTCGAACGATTGAAAATACCTATATGTCAAGAATGTGCTAATACTATAGGTGCTATTTCAATTGATTGAAAAAATGCCCATCTGTGAGAAAGGTGCTAATTTTATAGAATTATATGTACGCATTTGGAAGGAGAAAACTCTGGTGCTATATTTTAAGGTGCAAGATTGTGCACTTAACAGAAACAAGGCAGCTGAGTGTATGTCGGACATTGCGCCATTTGCACCTTCTCTCTCCTTCCGCACCCATTGTACCTCTTAGCAGCACTTGGGCAACTTGAAAATGTCTTCATGTGATTCAAGCAGAGACAATTAATGGTTTCTAACGCGAGAAGCCTGAACCACGTGACATTGTACAAGATCTGAAGCTGAAGCTGATCTTTATATCCATGATATAGTTCTAACGAACAATATTCTTCGCACCATTCGTCTCACGCTCTCAGTCCCTTTTCTCGTTCGTCACTCAGCTGGTAACGGATTAAACGGAATCATTCGTTATAATTACTGAAGTTCGATAGTGTCATTTCTATCCATCGATATCCAACTCGCCTCTTATTATTATGTAGACATGAAATTGCTGACAGTGTAGTTATACTTGCAGCTCCAGAGATAATATTGCATTCCGATGTATTTTCAAAGATCTGAAAGGAAAACCTCTGCTTGTTGGACTTCTTGAGCTTTTATCATCGACGGCAAATATTATCTCCTTCCCCTCATCATTATTCTGCTTGTTACTGCACGATTAGCGCAATTGATTTCTCTAAGTCGAACTCGCCTGCACCGTCATCATGACGACGATCACTAGTAGTCTTGAAACTCTATAACTGCAATCGCATTGGTGCAGCGTTGTGGAGTCATTCCTGTGGTCTGATCATGACCAGAAGCAGGGAATAGCAGCTTCCGGTGTAATCTATAGCTAGAATTTGGTTTCAGACGTCACCAAAACAAGTGCTGCTCTAATTCAGAACGAGATCAACATGTACGTTCTAGGCTTCGGCTTGAAACTGTCAAACTCTTGTCTACGAAGTGGATCAGACATTGTTGTACGGTTCAACATTTTCGAGCCGTCGGAAATCTCAGACCGGATTATCTGGTGGACCATATCGCTGACCAAAGCCGAAGTCAACCGTATCTGTGATGTAAATATATACAATACATGTATGCGAAGTGAACAGTGACAAGGAAGCTTAAGTTCACCTCTGCTTGAAGTCTGACGGCGGAGATCAGATGACTAGTGAAGGAAATTCTGGATGGCTTGAGTAGCTTCACTTTCCTCCCGACTTGGAGCTCGCCTACCTGACCGTGTCACATTCCAGTCCGTCCCACAACACGAATTCGAACTACGTACGTGCGCCTGCAGATACTTTTGAATAAAAATATACTGCAGTGACGTGTCGTGAAGGGATCTATGCGTTGTTCATCGCTGTCGGAGCTATCCATCAGACTAAGAAAGAAATTAAGGTAGAAGCATGTATTTTGTCCGCACTAGAAAAGCTGAGATTTGCCGTCTTCTGCAGATCTGCAAGTCCATATCCAAGGTCAAGAGGTCGAAGGTCCGCGATATGTATACCGAGCATCTGATTGGTTCAAAAGGTTAACTGGGTCCTCTGGGTCAAGGTATTGAGATTGAGCAAGCTATGAGTTGGAGTAGCTAAAGCATGCTGCGGAACCGGTCGTTTGTATCGATATCGAAACTTTGAGGTTCATTAATGCTCCCAAGATTGACGAATACTTCCTCGTGCGTGCGTGCATTCTTTCTCCTTGAATTGTTCCATAGGAGAGCGCTAGCGCTCACGAGGTGTTCTTTAACAAGTTCAAGGTCCAGCTGCAGTCCCCGCGACGACCTGTCATGGCAATTGGACTTTGCGCTCTTGAGAGTATATATATGGAACTTTGGAGTGTCAACTCCATCAAACAATCTAGCTATTCAGAACACAGTGCCTGTTCAAAGTTTCTACTCCACACCATCAGCTCAATTGGCACTGCATGCGCGTACTTACCTTCTTTAGTTTGGTGCCCCAAGGATAGGAAAAGGGCGTTGGCTCGTCGAATTCCTTGATTCCAGCTGCGTACGGTGCGCTTCTAATCGGAACGTGATCGTATATGTATTATCAAGTCCATGAGTATGCCTTGCTAGTGTCATCATTAATTCAGGAGCTGGAAGGAACAGCGCTAGCTTGACAGTCTCATTGCTGCCGTATAGAATTCGCTTCTCGCACTAGCTATAGTATCCTTTCCGAAGAGTTCAGTTTGATACTACGGTAGTGATGATCACAGGAGAAGCTTTCAGCAGATATATACATTTCAAGAGTTCGTAACTTGCTACATAAAGAGATCTAGAGAGGAACGGAATCACAACTTTCGCTGATACTGAAGTTTCATCCGGACTGTTTGTGCAGATAACAAGAAGGTCAAGTGGAAATTGTGCACCAAACTCAAACTCTAGTTCCAAGAAAGTATCTAATCAAGGCCTCGACATTTTCAAGCATTCATTCGAAATACAGTTGAGTTTTACCGTGTTGGGACCAGGACACTAGTAGAAAGTTGGATGGAATCATACACACGGAATATGTGTGTTATGAGCCTTCTGGGACTCATTTTACTGGCGAGCGGAACATTTGGTCATGGTCATGCGAGTGGTAAATCAGAAGGTTACTACTCGAGAACTTGTCCGCAAGCAACTGCTATAGTGAGACATACAGTGAATCAGATTCTGAATGAAAACAAGAATATGGCGGGTGGGCTTCTGCGTCTGCAATTTCACGACTGCTTCGTGAGGGTGAGTACCTGTGATCTCAATCTTGAAACAGTCTGCTATCACTGGATTTATGAATCATCTGGGAATAATTTTAGCAAAGTCCATCATATTATACAAGAAGGAGCATTAGTTGATGAGACTGTGTTTGACCTGGTGCAGGGTTGTGATGCATCGATCCTTCTGAATTCTCCCACCAACGATTCTGAGAAGAATGCATTACCTAACGCCAACTCCGTGAGAGGATACGAGGAGATCGATCGAATCAAAACAGCTGTGGAGGCTGAGTGCCCTGGAATCGTTTCATGTGCTGATATTGTCGCGCTCGCGGCTCGAGATGCTGTAGTCAAGGTGAACATGACGCATATCCTATAACTACGAATTCGAGTTAACTATGAATTCGAGTTTTAATCGAATGTTGACGAAACATTTTGACGGATTTTTATTCTGTATTTCCTACTAAGGCGATTCAGAGCTTAACAGCTAAGTGCTCTGATTTCTCACAACTTTTTATATTAATTTCAGGTTGGAGGAGAGGGCTGGACCGTTGCTCTAGGTCGCAAGGATGGCTTGGTCTCAATTGATACAGAGGCGAACGAGAAACTACCGAGTCTCTTCAGCACCTTCGACCAACTGGTTCAGAACTTTGCGGCAGTTGGGTTGACCCAGCAAGAAATGGTAATTCTTTCAGGAGGTCACACCATCGGCCGATCATCGTGTGGAGCAGTTCAGCAACGTTTGTATAACTTCAGCGGAGTTGCAGGCGCCACAGATCCATCCATCGATACGCACTTCGCAAAACAGCTCAAGAAGAAATGCCCACAGGACGAACAGAGAAGCCCACTCCCCATGGATGCGACCAAAAACAGATTCGACACTCTCTACTTCAAGGCAGTCTTGGCCAACAAAAGTCTATTCCAATCCGATGCGAATCTCTTAACCAGTCCGGTTGGTAAAGAGCTTGTGACGAGATATTCGAAGCCAGGCTCTTCATTTTACAAAGACTTCTCGGAAGCCATGCACAAGATGAGTAACATTCAGTGGGCATCCGAAGGAGAAGTTCGACGGGTCTGTTCAGCTGTAAACCACTAAAACCATTTTACTTTGCGTCTACATGTCTGAGTGTTGCTATATGAATTAGGATTAGTTGGCCGAGTCTGCTAAGATGTTCATAATGCAAGTCAAACGATATCAGTTGTAGCTATACCAAGAGTGAGCTATGCCAAGAGCTGAGCGTTAAGCTTTCATTCTCTGCCATGGACAACTTCACTAGAGATGCTACTCTGCTAGTTAGGGACATCTCAGAGATTTTTCTTTGTGCTATTGAGCAGA
This sequence comes from Asterella californica, assembly GCA_036924285.1. Taxonomy (NCBI): domain Eukaryota; kingdom Viridiplantae; phylum Streptophyta; class Marchantiopsida; order Marchantiales; family Aytoniaceae; genus Asterella; species Asterella californica. Next base: position 18,204,053 of record JAYKYS010000006.1, on the reverse strand, counting down.
AATCAGACTCATTCTTCGATAGCTGATAGGCATATAGATCATTCTTTTTGGTATTTGATCTCGTTGATTCCCAAGATTCAACACCGAATGTAATAAAGAGGAACCTTTCAGAGGTTGAGAAGTTTTCCTCCGTTGAAAAGCCATGTCTGTGTGTCGAATGAGGTACCTAATAGTTACTTGGAAAACTGAAGCGAATTATAAAAACTTTGGCAGTTAGAGTTTGCACACTCAATGGGTGATGGTAATTACTTCGCTTCCGCTAAATACTAGGGGTATTCAAACACGTGTGACAAAAACCCCCGATTCCTTTCTGTCCCCGTACAACAGTGTACAAGGCTTTTGGGGTAGGATATACACTAGTAAATAGTATTATTAGTACGTCTCAAAGGTTTTAAAATTTTGAAAGAACGAAAGAAAAGGAAGACATGAAAAAACTATAGTTTATCAAAGGATAATTTTGTATAGAACCGTAGATAGCTTACGACTGTATTTGTGAATTTACAATACTGTTTTATACGAGTGAAAGGCAAACAACATCTACAAACGCCACGGTCTAAAATGTTAGCTAAGATTTTAAGTATGATACTCTTGTTAGGGACTATTTCTAGTTGTAAATTATTCACGCAGAAACATTTATAATAATGTGTGTAAACATGTTACGTATTACTCACAAGTGACATAAATTAATGTTGCATCACCAATTATTAAAGACACATTTATCTAAGGAATATATGTCTGTTTCTAAAAGCATTCTGAAGAAGTATACATTGAACCCTCATTCAACTCATCGAACCTAAGTACTACAGTATCATACTCGGTGCAAAGGTCATACTAGTTGCATATTCATCTCGTTCCAGAATACCAGATAGACTAATAGCATATTTCCTTAACATGTTAGACAAAGAGCTACGCTTGTAGGGCTATACGTTCACAATTAATTCGGATCTAAACTCATTTTCTTTTGGTTTTCATAATCGCTCCGTCTACCCCTTCCGTGACTCAATCGTCTACTAATAGGACAAAATATAGTACACGACAAAAAATCCTTCTTTTCTTTTTTCCGTTCTTCACAAGAGACGTATAGCTTATCGGATGATCCGAGAATGATAGGTTATATACTGAATAGTCAATAGAATAAACCTCAGTTCTATAGTCAATAGAATAGACCTCAGTTCTATTCAAATGGGTTCCATCAACGGTAAACCATTATAGATTGAATTCGTTAAATAAATTGTGAAGTTGAACCAAACCATTTAAGCTGGAAATAATATAAACTGAACAACGAAACGTGGTAACAGTCGGCTCGATTCAGTTCAGTTTGAAACCAAACCGAATTGTTTTACATGGAACTGAATTGAATTGAGACCAGCTTGTTTTTAAAATCTCTAATCTAAATTGTTTATGAATCAAATTGCTCTGAAAAATCTGTGAACCAAACTGTTTCTGAACCGAACCGTTTTCTAAAAGTTTTAACCGAACCAGAGCGTTTAGAAATTGACCGTTTAAAAAAGTCTCCTTGGATTTGACCTTCCTCGTTTACTAACGATAGAATCGTAGTTGTTGTGCATGCTGCACCGAGTAAGCTAGATTGTTTGTCGCTGCTGGATCTTAAACAACTGTTTTCAAAGTACCCCTGTTCTATTAACCTCTTGTTCTAATATTCTGTCTTTCTCAGTGGATCACTATTATTTATGATGCAGCTTTTTTCCTCTTGTTTTCTTTACAGGTATGATCCTCCTTTTATAAGTTTGCAAGCCTATGTTGAGGTTCGCAGCATAGGTGCTGATTTGGTTTTTCTACTGATCAGAAATCTCCACGTGCGCAGAGGCTTTTGAGAAGAGAGGTGGCTACTGTACTGCTGCTTCTGGAAGTAGCAAGAACCTTGGAGGAGAAGAGAAGAAAGGTCAGCTTGGTGATTTTTCTTCTTACCTAGATTGAGGCTGCTGTAGCCTCCACAATAGCCTCCATGGGAAGAGAAGAAAACAGAGAAAGGAGAGAGAGAGGAAGAAATGTCAGCTTTGCGGCCTTTCTTCTGGAGGAGGTCGAAGTAAAAGTATTCTTCTCAATAGCCTCCACAGACACGAAAGTTTTCGGCTTACCGTCTGTTCTTCTGGTATGGTTCCCCATTGCACTTGTCCGCTCTCCTTCTTTCCCTCTACCTTCTTCTGGTTTCTCCCGAAAACTATAACTTTAAGAAACTTCCGTGGCCGTGGAGGATTCTAACCGCACTAGACTTCTTTGCATTGGATCCTTGCCGTTCTCACCTTTTAGCAGCGTTATCTTTTTGCAGCTGAGTTCAAGCTGAGTGTTGTTCAGTTTTTTCAAACTACTGTAACATTTCAAAAGTCTCCCTACTTGATTCTGTGTGTTGATGTCTTTTTACCTTTTCTTTCTTTTGTCTCCTTAGTCCTTAGGGAACTGACAAATGTTACTAACTTCTCTCACCTTTCCAGCTGGACCTTGAACCTAAACCTCACTCCTCGCTTAGCAAACTGTAACTTATAGTAGAGTAGATTTTGGTGTTCTACTTTTCCATTTATTGCTTTCAATAATACCAGATTCTTTGTACAGACATAGCTCGTTGTTTGAGTCCTTGGCATGCTACTTTAATTTTATAACTCTAGGGTTCTTTTCATTTCAGGGGTTCAGTATTTAGAGAGCTTAGCACTCTAGTCCGTTCCAGGTTTGGGTTAAGTTGCTTCTAGCAGTTGTAGCATTGTTCTATTCTTTCTAGGCGAAATGGTGTTTCCCACATCCAAATGTATCTAGCAACTTTTTCATTTAGAACTCTAAAGATGTGAGTAACCTTTCCCTAACCCTGGACTCTAAACCCTTAACTTTCAGTTCTTGTAACCCTAAACTCTATTTGAATTACTTCAAATATAGCTACGATGACAGGTTTAGAGTAAATGTTAGGTTTCAGAGTTTCAGCTCTGGATTTTATCCTTGATATATTACTCTCGCTTTCAATTTTTTTATATTCGGTTTATTGTATAGGTTTAGGGTTTGGGGTTTGAGGTTTGAGGAGCATAGTACTCCAGTTCTAATTCAAGGTTGGGATGATACTGTGCTTCTCCAGTAGTTTCAAATTTGACGTTTTATTTTCTGTTGTATGAGAGTATATCGTTAAGAATCATATTAATCTTGGTTGCTTGGGGACATATACATAACCTCGATGTTTTGGTATTTTAGTTCATATTCCTTAAGTGACTTATTTTTTAGAATTGCCTTCTTTCTTCAGGTTTCATCTTCAATTATGGACTTCCATAGACAAGTTGGAGATAAGGTTGTTCTTATGGATAACTAGAAGGTTGTTGCGTTCGAAAAGATTACTTCTCTTGATCGGATAGAACTTTGTCATGGTACGTCAACTGGAAAAAACAAGTACTTATCTCCATAATGAATGATTGTAAATTACCGTATCCTTATAGGGGCCTGATGATGTAAGTGAAGCAGTTGAATCCTACGTGTTATGTGATATAGTTGCTGCACAAGCTGAGTGGAGAAGAATACGAATGTGTCAAATGTCACCATGACTGTGATACACTCCACTCAACAACATGCAAGGACTGAGCAAAAAAGAATCTACATTGACTTGACCCAAGCAGATATGACCACTTCACATGATATTGGAAGACCATCCACTATTGCTCTTGAAAATAGTTCATTAGCTATTGTTCCTCTAGATGATGTTCATATCGATGCGTCATCAAGTGATGATGAACCAGAAGGTCAGCCTTCAACAGAAGATCTCATCAAATTCAAGTTCCAAAAGAATTGGAATGAGGTGCAAGTCATGCTTCTTTCAAAGGATTCAAAGTCTTTAGCTGAAAGTTTTTTCTTCTTGCTTTGTTGATTCATCGGTAGCGGGTGAGTTAGTAAGGGAAGAGAAAGCATGTGTGATAATCACCAACTTAGTTTGGGAGTAGATTCTACAGTTGCATCAGGGAAGTTAGCCAAGATAGCATATTCTTTGACTTCATTTGGTGTGTAATTGGTGAATAGTAGGAGAGTTATATAATGCAGACCGTTTAGGAATTGAACCGTTTAAAAAAGTCTTGAACTGTACTGGAAATGAGTTCTCTCAATAATTTATATATGATTATACCAAAGCCCGTTGAACACAGTGAATAAAGACTATATAATTAACTTGATAACTAAAGTACCCAATTTACTATCTAAAATTTAATATTTAATATTTAATATAATTCAAAGAAATTTATCGTTATCAAACTTTTGAAACTATAGAACCGAACCGCTTAAAGACCTTACTTTTTGTGAACGATACACGTTAAAAATCATTCATGTAAAAATTATACCGTTTTAAAATCGAACCATTTATCAAAGTGTAGACATGATCATTTTTGAATCCACCTCGACTTGAATCGAACAGTAAATTACAGTCTGATCCTACACGGTCCGGTTCAAGACTAAACGGTGGTCGACTCCTAACTAGTCTAAGATCAAATCGTATTAGAAACTCTTGAACTTGAAACGTTTTAAATTTAACCAATTTTTGTTCCATTTGAAGTTATACCTTATATTATTTAACTGTGGTCCTTGAATCGTTTAAACCATGAGTTAGTTACCTAAACCTTGAAAGCTAGAGGTCTTGAGTTTAAACTTGCCCATAGTGTAACCTGGATACACCAAACTCTGAGCGTTCAAGTTTTCTGAGCCACAGTTTTATTTTATATTTGAAAAGGGTGTTTATTTACATAACGGTCAAGCCACAGGCCCTACCACGGGCAGTCCGGGAAGGCAAGAAGGTCCATACAATAGTGGGTGTCATTTACGTCCAAAAAGATTTCTTCTCATGCACGGGACATACCCGCAGGACCAGCCCGGCCATGCCCGTCGGGCTTACCCGGCTCGTTTTCGTGCGTCAGATTTTTATTTGCCGCGCGGACGGTCCGGCGCATGTCCGGGTAGAAACGATGAGACGGTGTATTAACCATGTATTAATTATGGTCAGATTAATTAAGTCCCTCTATCCTCGTTACTTCACCATTTGCAAGATGTACGTTGAATATGCATGCTCGATGAACTTCTGAGAACTTTTGCTCGTTTATTGTTAGTGGGGAAATTAATAAATATTAAAAAATATTTATTAATTAGAAAATAATAATCAAATTTTTTATAAATATTATTATTGGCCCATGCCTGAAAACAAGAGGAGAACAAGAAATAAACCATAAATATTGAGTTGACTGGAGCCCTTTAGAATACAAGTTCAAGAAACTATAATCACTTAATGCATTCATTACATTTGAGTTTTATTTATTACTTAACCCTTCCTGTATGAGGATGAATATACATGCCTACTAGTGAATATAACTGTAATCATTACATTTGAGTTTTATTTATTACTTAACCCTTCCTGTATGAGGATGAATATGCATGCCTACTAGTGAATATAACTGTAAAAGGAATATTGTACACTGAATGTACACTGTCAGTTATATTAAGGGCTTTGATTAATCATTTTCTGAAAACAGGAACATGATTGTCATTATACTAGTACTTCTGGAATCACGTGTAACGTTTATAGCTTATATCTGACCTGTCTCCTTGTAACTCTGGGGCCGTTTATAGTTACAGAGAAATTTAATTCTTCACCTTCAAGTTTACTTACTCCTCGACTTATAATTTCATTTAGCATCTAATGATTTATATATACCATCAAATAAGCATGCTCTATCAACTTACATAAGTTTTAGCTTGCTTATTCACTTTCCAGGTTTACAGTTGAGTTCATGATCAAAAATTAGCTGTTCGCATTCCTCGGTTCTGGCTAGTGCTTCAGTTCTGTACTCCCTGACTTGATTCTATCGCAGCCATGTGACACATTAAGTATTACCTTGTCTTTTCAGCAACATAAAAAGTTTACCTTCTGGGCGTTTTTCATTCCAGTTCTATAAGTGAACCATGTACAACAGACAGTGGTATTTACAGTGTAAATAAGAAAAAGTTCCCAGTGGCATCAAGGACATTGAGACAGCATGTAAATATTTTATACATTGTCTTATAGGTGCTAAGCTGCTGCTGCAACCGAGAGGAAATCTGTCTGGAAAGTAGAGGTAAATGTGTACTGTAAAGCTTACGCAGTGATCTTCAAATTTATCATCAGCCAGGAAGACAAGTTTATGTGCACAAGATAATAGCTGATGGTAGCATGTAGTCTGGTGTAAATGAGACCCTTCTGTAAGTTATTGAACATTCTTATATACAGATTCTTCGGAGGTATCTGCAGTGTGAATAAGAAAACATTTTCACTCCCATTAAGGTAATGGACGAGAGCATACATCTATTTTGTGAACTATGTACACACAGCCTTTATAAAAGAATTTGATATGAATATACATAGATTTCGTCTGTATATTGTCCAATCGGTGATGATCTGGTGCTGCTGCAACAGAGAGGCATGTCTGTATGGAACGTTAATCTGTAGTGTAAAGCTTACGAACTGATGTTGAAACGGATAATATGCGACAAGAACTTGTACTCTCTTGCAAATAAGTGCTACCACTGAGATGTACAATATGCTAAGATATTGTACCCACTAGAGGAAGCAGCAGAGATGATCGGTTGTGTGCGAGGACTTGAATTTATTCTCCGGATGTGTCTCTTGCATAGACGGTGAAATTCTATAAATGCTCGAAACATGTTCACCTTTTGTGGCTCTGTCCAAGATTCTGAGCGACGACATTGCACAGCAGTAGATAGGAATGTGATGTCACTTCAAACTGCGAGGACCGGAGTGTCTGGTCATCTCTTTGGTTATCGTCCATTGCATCCACAGTGAAGTACCTGTCACGGTTTTGATGTTGGGAGAAGAAGACGTTGTCAATATCTTTCATAGCAACAGTTTCAGGATGCACAATGGCTTTCTAGAGAGATCGCTATGCGCTCGTTGGATTCCTAAGTCCATCAGCCACTTGTATGATAGTGCATACTTGTCAAATTTTATCGTTATTCTAAGACACGTTCTCAGCATAGTTCCAAGAGGATGTCTGGTCCGATATTTATTGTACTGCAAGGCTCTCAGTAATCTGTTATTGAAGTTCAATTTGACTCTGTTCTTCGTATCTGCTGCATCTAGTAGGGTAAAAAGCTCATTACCGTCTCTCAACATGGATTCAAAACTATTCTTCATGCAGGAAATATGATGCGCCTCAGACTTATCGTTCATACAATATCCTATCATACCAACAAAGCTTTTATTGTTCAGTCTCTTCACACATATATCCGGGACTAAGGGTCTAGGATCTTTCCAGCCCAAAACAGAAATGATGCATTTTCTGATTTCTATTCTACTACTAGAGTCCAAAGACATCACTTCCTATACACGTAAATGTAGTAGTGCCTCAGTCCTCCCGATAGAAAGAAGATCTCTCTCGCATTCTCAATGAAGAAAGACACAAAAGATGGACCAGCAGACCATATCTAAGTCATCTCGTCTGATCGACAGTCAAAGAAACTTCATGCGGTTTTCTTAAAGTTTTGCGTGGGTTCAGCACTAGTGCAGGGTTTGTATGTTGCGCATGATCCCTCGTCTCATGAAGATTAGATTACGAAGATCATGAGCAACTGCTGTAAAAGACATCAGATGGAAAAGAGATATGCTTACATCCTAATCGAAACAAAGCATGGTTTATATCATCACACACGCAAATGCGAAAGGATAAGAGAATAAGACGAAAAGATAAGTGACACATGTAATCTATCTACAAGATAAGAATGTTGCGGGTCAGCATGGAAGCATCGTGTCTGGATATTGTCAAAGCTAATTTACTATATGTCTAGTGTGGGAAGAGTGGCAGGAGTTGAAATGAAGACATTGTCATCATTGACAGTGGACGATGACTGTGATATGAATACACACTTATGTTCCGATGAGAACAGAGAAGCTTATGGTCGAGGACATCAAAATTTTACACACAAGAAGAAAATGAGAAGAGTAAGAGGACAAAAATAGCTAAATTTTGATGAAAGAACACATCTCTTGCGTCCAAGTGGAGAAGAAGATTTCCACAGCATGAGTGCTCATGAGTCTTGCTATTGTTCATGCCCGTCTAGGTCGAGCCGCAAGTAGAAATTCCTTCCCCATGGAGAAAAAGATAGTAGTAGCAATCTGCCAACAACAATTGGTAAGAAGAGTCAAGTAGGAAGAAAGAAAATTAGAGTGCAAAAAAAATTTGGTTAGAAAAAATTTCATGTAGGGACAGCAACAAGAGGTCTCGGACTCGAGACTCGAGATTAAAAGATTTAAAGAAAAAAAAAACACATTAGTGTATCAAAGGATAACTTTGTGTAGAACTGGGAATCCTTGTACTATTTTTGTTGTATCATTTTTATTGCTTCTGAAACTTGGGATTATTATCTTGAGCTTGATATTAAATTTCTTTATAGCAGAAACCACTTCTAAAAAGGAATGAATGGCAAACAAGAAACGCCAACTTGAAGAATGTTAGCTAAGATTATACTCTCACACTCTCTTGTAAGTTACTATTTCTACTTGTAACTTAGTCATGCAAAGATATTTTTTATAATATGTGTAAACAAGCTATATATTAATTACTCACAAATGACATTAATGAATATTGTGTCATTAATTATTAAAGACCATGTCTCAAAAATTCTCATATTTACAGTACTCTAATACTGAAGTTCAATATGATGCTGAGATGTCGCTCTCTTTCTCTTCGGTGGCTCGACACTTCCATTGAACATGTTGGTTCAACTTGAGAAACTCGCGTTCAAAATAAGAAATACTTGTCTGTTTCTAATTTACATCGAACCCTCCTTAAGGCTTAAACGTTTTCATCGAACGAGCATCGAACTTACTACAATATCAACCAGTGCTAGAAACAATATAAACTGAACCACGATACCGTTTTGTCACTTCTAGCTACATAAATCGCACCACTTAAGCCATGAATTTAAGATTAAATCAAATCCACGTGTGGAAAACTCTGAACTTGAAACCATTTCAAATTAAACTGTGGTTCTTGAACCGTTCAAAGCATGAGTCGGCTACTTATTGATCTGAAATCCAAGGGGCCTTCATTTCAAAAATTGCGCATAGTGTTTTAATACACCAACCAACTAGTAAGTTTTATGAAATGCGGTTTAAGACTTATGAACCACAGTTCAAAAAGAATTTGACTTTTATATGTGACAGAGTCAAGCCACAGCTGCCGCCACCACCAGGAGCAATAGAGAGTGTTAAAATTAAACGTAAAGATTCTTCTACTGTCTAAGTGAAAAAAATCGTTAAGAACAAGCGAGCAATTTTGAATAATAAAGTTGTTCACACACAGGTGATATTTTGAGTAGATAGAGCTGTTTCTTCTTTAGTTATTTTTTGTCTCTGACATTTGGGATTTACACCTTGAGTATTCACCCATACAAGCTTCAGATGTCCGTCTGGGGTTTGTATTTTTCGTGAGTGACGACTATTTTTTGACGAGACGAATGAGAAGCCGCAGTTTCGGTCGTTCAGGTACGAGATGATTTTGCTGGACCCCTTTTGTACGGATAGAAAAAATGAAATTTTTATTTCACATAGATAAAAACAAGACAGTCCGAACTATATATCTGGTAAAAACACATTTATAACAGAAGCAGATGAAGAGAGGTATACTCCTAGAAGTGACCGTACATTCGTGCCTACTCTTAGATACATGATCTCTACGCCTCTATCATACTTAACTTCTATAGCTACAGCTCTATCGGACCAAGTGCTTCGGATGACTGCTATCGTGAGCGGCATGAAGTCTGACAGTGACACTTGATCTATCAAAGCGGATATGATAGCGGCAGAGGAAACAGTGGCTAGAAAGGTCCAATTCCGTGCAAATGCAACAAAAAATAGTGAAACGATGAAGAGCATGTACAGTCAAACGTAAGAGATCATCTGCGTGATCTCTGCGTGATGGTGACCAAGGATAAGAGAACATCTGAAATTGTCAATCTTGCAAATACAGGCACAGATGGTTTGCAGAGTAGCCAAAAAACCGATAAGGACCTCCTCATGTCTGCACATGACACGGATTGCAGGTCTTTTGCGTCAGGAGCAATGCACTCTCGTGAAAAGAGATCATGGGGATGCGAAAATGAAAACAAATCATGGTGATTCTACAAGTCTCATACTCGGGGAGTTGGATAAGTACAATGTTTGGAGAGGACTGCCTGCTAGAGGAGACAAGGTCTACATCGTCATCCGCTGTGTCTGCAGGAGGATCTATCGTCTCTGACATTGCTATAAGGATAGACGGAACGAACACATCGAGCTATGCTGTTCATCATCGAGCTGATTCTAGAAACGTAAGGAGACAAGTTCACGAAGAGAAAACTTACATCATCTCAAACTGCTTACATGGAAACAGATAAGTTTGAATTCGGAGGTATGGGGAAACCTGGAAGAGATGGGCAATTCATGGCTACACGTATCAAAGCAACCAAAAAAGAATAGTCTTACCGAGGTTTTCGTTTGACGAAGTCAGCATTGTCTATACGCGATACACATGATACATAGATGAGACGATAACAACCAGTCAATCCAGTATAAATAGTTTAGAATAGCGGTACCGACAATGACAAAAGTTTTGGTTGTCCTTGTCTTGTAGAAGAAGTGATAGGTGGCAATCCGCACTGCTTACATCAATAATCAAGGTCAATAGCGCAGAGACAAGAGTCAGAAAACAGAGCAAGAAGCGACCGAGCAAGAACAATAGCGAGCAGAAGAGAAAAATGAGAGGTAATTTTTGGCGGCGAACGTTTCTATCGGTAGTGGAAATTAAAATGCCCACCTTTCTCTTTCCCAAGTTAAGGCTTTGGTGGGAGCCGAGACATGCATAAGTTTTTCACGTAGCAGGTATGCAAACTCCCCACGCAAATGACAAAAAAAAAGAACCATGAAATCGTCAAGAAAGACGCTTCAATCCACAGAGATAATTTCAAGACCCGCGTCTCGCGCTTGTCCACTTCCGTCCCTTCCTCAACTGTACGCTTTGGATGCATATATTCACTTTCTTACTGTCATCACTCACGATTGAAACAGACTGGAAATAAATAAGCAAATGTTAGAAAGAAATGCTCGTATATGTCCGGTCCAAATCATAACTCCCTCGCAGGCAAAAACTTTGACACCCTAATGTTCAGGGAGTTCAGACAAATAGAGTAGTGAGCTCCAATTGAAAATGTGAGTTTCTGAAGTTATAGAGAAAAGAGTCCGAAATTTACCGTGTAATAAATGAAAAAAATACTCTCAATATTCGAAACGTGAAAGAATTCCGTTAACTTTTACGGGCTGATGCTACTCTGTGCCAGAAAACCACGGTTGTCTCGAAAGTCCTCCCGGAACACTCTCCGGAAGGAAAGAAGTCCATGAAATATTCTTCATGCGAATAACTCTCCGGAGGTAAGTTAAAGTTTAACTCAAGAGAATAAATATGCATCTTCAACCACCTTAGGGTAACTTTTGCCCGGTATTTGCTATCAGAAAAGTTGTAAGTGTTATATAAAATAATTTATACCAGATTTTACTGAAAATTAATGTCTAAGTGTTAAATATTAGCTCTACATAGAACTGCAAAAAAATCCCAGAAAACCTATAAATGAAGTTCATAGCAACGCATCTCCAACTGTATACATGCAGTCGCTTATCGACTGTAATAAAACATTTAATAGATCCTTTAGTTTATTATCTAACTCTTCTCATCGGAAGGGTTACGTAATAAATTAAACTTGCAGCACTCTTCCATCAAAAAACAAAAGAGGTGAACCTACAAGTTTAATTTATTAACCAAACATCACCCAAAAGAACTCTAAATCATGATTTGGGAGCAACGGGACATAAGGATTTGGCAAAAATTAAAACTTGAACTATATCATTTTACCTGACCTTTTCAAGAACCAAATCTTTTGCGAACCGAACAGTTTAAATTTGGATAGTTCTAAATCAACCCATTTAAACTTGAATTCTAGGAAAGAAACCAAACTTTGGCCTTATGAAATCGAATCCAGTATATTTTGTTGAACCTAATTCTAAACTGCTTTAAACCATGATTGAGTTAGATTCTAACCGAATTGCAACCAACACCAAAATATCTTCCCCACATCCTTGTACACTGTTCTTGTGTGGAGGCAAAAAGAAGTCGGGGTTTTTGGTCGCTACTCTTGTATTTAGCTTCTAGAAGCGAAGTGTTTTTTCTCTTTTCAGTTGTACTGCAAACACACAACTTTCTTAGGACTAGAGTTCTACAATGGAACGCCATGTTCCATGATATTTATAAATTTACAAATATTATTAATTATAAATCGAGAATTAAGTAAATCTGATAGTGGACACAAATAAAGTTACAGCGACCCCAGAGAGTTGCGGGGAGTGCCAGGAATAACCCATAGTGTTTGCAGCGCCCACGCGCTCCCAGAAGCATAAATCCGGCCATGTTATGATTTGCAGAAATTTTTAACTCCCAACATTGAATGAAATAAATTAATCAAAAGCGCTCCGGCCTTCTAAATTCAGTTCCGTGTTTCTCCGTCTCGTACTACGGAGGTTCCCCGACTAGGTAACAGACACGTGCGGAGAACGCAGAACCGAGACCATGGGAGCCCCCAAGTACTCAGAAGCATGTCTTTTGTCCGGACTACCAAGCTTGACCTTTGTCCTTTACTGTCTGCGAGTTCATACCCGACGTCAGGTCCAGCATAAGGGATCATCCATTTGTGGACCGGGCATTCAGTCTCCAAAGAGTTGCGACTGGTTCCTATGATCAAAGAGTAAGCATACTCTGAAGTTCTTGAGATTGTTCTCGGACCAAGTGATGAATTGGATAAGCAGGTCCTTTGGTGCTAAATTGACCAAAATGTGCTTCGATATTCACTCATGCATGTGTGCGTTTCTTCTCCTTATATGATTACAAAGACAAACTCAAGGTCCAGCCAGTCTCCCGGGTGCGTACAAAAGTCTGACGCTGCTTGTTCGCTCTGTAGCGCTGTTAGATTAGATATATAACTGTAGAATTGGAGTGTCATACTCCATCAACCATTCTAGCTGTCAAGAACTCAGTATCTGCACATGTGTATCTACAGCTTGTTGGAAGGTTGTGCTTCTCATCATCAGCTAGCGTGACACTGCGAATAATCAATATAATTTATTTTTTTCTGTTGCACACGTCAACGATAGGAAAAAAGAGCTTTGAATGCTAGCATCTGGCTATCGAGTCTCATCTGAGCTCTTCCAATTTCTTCTGACTGCAAATTAAAAATTCTGCATGAGGTGAGCTTCTTATCAGAGAAGAGATCCTAGTATACTAGCAAGTCCATGAGTGCGGCATTGCCTATATGTAACGCTTGCTATATATGTCATCATCTAATTAGAAGTTGATCGTGTCGCTGTTTACTCTCATTGTTTGCAAGAAGAATTTGCTTCTCGTAGCAAATTTCATTTTGAAAGTGCTAGTCTGACATTAGTCATGATCATACCAAAAACCTTCAACAGATATATACTTTGAGTTAATAACTTGCCTCATAACGAGCTACAGAATCACAAACTTTCGCTGACGCTTTCCTTTGGAACGCTCTATGCAGATACTAAGACATAGAAATTGTCCACAAAGACTCAATTGTGCTTCAAGTCAAATGTCTACTCAAGATCTCGACATTTTCAAGCTTTATCGTAATACATTTTGAGTCTAATCGATATCGTGCTGGGACCAAGACATGTTCTCTACAAGTACTAGTAGAGAACCTGCCCGCAAGCAACTGCCATAGTGAAACATACAGTGAACCAGATTCTGAAGGAAAACAGGAATATGGCGGGCGGACTTCTGCGTCTGCAGTTTCATGAGTTGGTTGATTACTCTTTTGCTTTGCTTTCTTCCATTGCTAGGGTTTGAGCGTTCAAGTGATCTCGCTGTGATATATAGTTTGTAGCATCTTTTGGTAGCAATCTATTTCCTTCGATGAAACTTCAGCACCTCAGAAGAAACGGATCTATGGATACAGTTCGGAGAGGAAACTCAGGCGCATGGAGTTTTAGAATACTCAGGTCACAAGATTTCTGCAGCGCTTGCGCGATGACTGTAGTACGGAGCATCAGAAACTGTTAAGGAAGTATCTCTCGACCAGTGACGCTAATGATTTCGGCTCCAGTGTCAATCCTCTGATGTGCTGTGCTCAGATCTACAGTAGATGAAAAGGGAACAGTCGGGTCTCATGTCAGTCCTTGTTCATCTTAAAAGAGAAGATACGAGAAGGCGATGTTGTACTTCGTCTTCGAAAAAGTAGGTTGCTGCATAACACTGAACTCAACGTTAAGTGATGGTTATCATACACTGGCCACGCTTCGTCGGGCTCCGCTCCTTTTTAGATCTCCAAGATGAGGAAAAAACACGCTTGAGATGACAACGGTAGACTATTTGAATGCCTGATCCATTTGAAGCGAAAAGCAAACAAAGTACTTGACGCAGTACTCAAAGAATCAAGACTTGAGCAAAGTGATTACTCGACATCCACCAACAAATGCTTCGGTCGAGAGACGATAACTGACTCTGTCGCGCGCCGGTGGTCTGCTGAGTCGAGGTGGGCAGTGATCACTGAAGTAAAGAACCATCAACTTAAGCTTGAAGCAGAGGAAATGGAAAAGCTCTGCTTGAACTCTTTGCTCGAGTCCATGGCCAGAATCTGTCCAACTGGAACAACAATCTAGTTTCAACCGCGATGAAATCATTTAAACATTACCCTCAGGCTGACGGAAGAGGAAGGAACTACTGTCGACTCTATTCAAACCGTTTGCTATGATGAGGCGGGAGCGACTTGCACATGTTTAGAACTCCTCTGTCCGTCCATAACGCTTGTGAAACTGTTTAGCAATTTCCACATTACTGCAGAGAACGTTCATTTTGTTTTTCCTTTTTTCTTTTTGTTTCTCTTTTTTCTTCTTTTCTTTTCTGGAGAAACAGCGACGGAGCACTGGGGCCTTGATTGAAAGGGAGAAAAGGTACAGGGCAAGGAGGGGAGTCCCAGTGGCCCCAACGGGCCACAGATATGTTCTTTGAATCAACTGTGTCTTGCTTGAAGTAACTGTGTTACCATAATCTTTCTTCGACCGCGTTGAGAATATTCTACTATGTAGGAGTCGACCACGGTTTAGTCCTGGACTGTAAAGGACCTAACTGTATTTGACTGTTCGATTCAAGTCGAGGAACTTACCTCGACTTGAATCGAACTCGACTGAATGAATCGATTGACATTTTGATAAATGATTCGTTTTTTAAACGGTTCTCTTTTCACATGAATGATTATTAACTACCTCAGCTCACAAAAAATTATGATCCTTAATCGGTTTGGTCCCATAGTTTCAAAAATTTGATAACCATAAATTTGTTTGAATCATACATTTTGGATAGTAAACTGAATACCTTAGTTATCAAGTTAATTATATTATAATCAAATAAGATTTGAAAATTTATTGAAAAAACTCTTCTAGGACAGTTCAAGAATTTTTTAAACAATTCAGTTTTTAACGATTTGGTTCGGTTCAAACTTTTAGAAAATGGTTCGGTTCAAAAACAGTTCGGTTCACAGATTTTTCAGAGCAGTTTGGTTCATAAAAATTTAGTTAAAAATTTAAAAAACATGCTGGTCTCAGTTCAGTTCCATGTAAAATAGTTTGGTTTTGAAATCGAACCGACTGCTACTACTATGTGGCAAGTAACTTCATTGTCTAATCTTTTCTGGAAAATGATATAGAGGAAGTAACTTATTTTTTCAAGGATAGGAGGAAGTTATAATGTTTCGCGCCAGGTGGGTACTATGAAGAAGTAGATTTAAATGCTTGTTTTGTTGCGATATAACCTCATTCATATACTTAGATGCTGCACTGCGAAAAATACGACCCCTTGTAATAATAATAAGAATATTAGGATACATGTTGGTCTATACATTATGGATTCTCCACATCAATCAACAATATGGGATGCATATGGACGTAAAAGTTCCGTGTGAATTATCGCATGGATTTCCGTTTTGATTACCTGGAAATTAAAGTTTCAAGCGAGTCCTTTTAGTCGGACTAACTTACGCCACTGCTCTCTCACGTACGTCAGTCAACAGCGTGTGGATATGCATGCTCGATGTACTTCTGGGAAACTTTTGCTCGTTTGCTATTATCGGAGAAATATATAAATATTAAATTAAAATTATATATCAAGTGGATGAAAATAATAAAATATTATTTAATTATTAATTATTAATTTATTCTTGAAAATGTGAAAAGACCAAGATATAAACTATAAAGTATGAGTAGACTACCATGCTGCTAAAGATACAAGTCTGAGAATCTGAAGTGATTTATACATTAATTTATTGATAGTTTAATTTATTATTTAACCTTCTTGCCAAAAAAGTTAAGTAATAAATTAAACCTTTAAATATTTACCTCTTCCATTGAAACATGAAAGAGGGGAATATATATATATGTGACTCTATTCTTGGCAGTGTTTCAGCTTATGATATATTAAAACTTCTAATTAATCTTTGTTCGCAGTTAGCAAATGATACAAGATTCTTTGATTGTATTTCACAGATTATAGCAGCAAGCACGTCAGGGCAGAATAATTATTCGATGAAATGCTGCATACGCTTTTATATTAAACCCAGTGACACGTACCCGTGTGGTATTTTACGTCCGTGCACGACCAGCTCAGTGCATTATCACGATATCCTCGAGAGTACGGGGTGTTCAACTGGCTATTCTCTATCTCTCTTTAAACTATAAATTAGCTAATATATCAATTCATCTTTTTTGCATATTCATTTCTTTTATGTTTCTTTTAAGAGTGAAATATGCGAATGCGTTTAATTTATCACCTATTTCTTGTGATAAATTGTAAAAGAAATAATTTATTTACAGGACAGCAGACCGGTCTTATGATTCTTGCTGCACGCTTGAACTCAGATGCTTTACGGATTTTTTCTGAAGAATCTAACATGTAATATAAAGTTAATATATAAAAGTATTGAATTTTTTCTTTAATATCTATACAACTTCAGCTAACACCCCGATGGCATTCCAGTGTAATGTATGGTACAGTGGTGCTTTTAGATTTTCCTCCTCTTTACGTAACGTCGTTTCCCCCCCCCCCCCCTCCCCCCCCCCCCCCAACCAAAAGTGCACTTTGGATGATTATTTCTCTACTCGCTGTATCATGTAATTGTGAATTCTGGTACGCTAAATTCTGCGTTTTGTGTGTGTGGCTGTGGCTGTTTTGACACTCAAATTCCTCATGCTTGCACGTACGGACTGAAAGTTCTTAACATAACCATTAATTATCGTCGAATTCTTCATATTCATTCTTGCACCTTCAGCCGTGGCGGGGAGCTCTACTGCTAATAAACGAAACATATTCAAGCTCCGTGCATAAATGTTGAATTATCATGCATCCAAAGCGACCTCCAGACCTGCAAAACGTGATTTGTGGACACGTCTGCGGATGGTAAATGAAGACAGTGCATTCTTTCAAGCACATGGTCGTTTCAGGGTCCATTTATTGATGGTTGTATCAGCGATATTAGTGCGTGTAAGAACTAAGACAAGACAGAACATTCTCTAACGTCCCGAAGAAAAAAGCATGTAGTTTATTGAATTACCGCTTTCTATAGAGTAGTGAACCGCTGATGGTCGTATTTGTGAGTTGATACAGTTGTTTTTATTTTTAATAAAAATTTTAAAATTAAAGTAAATTGCTTGAGTCCTAAATCTGTTTACAAGTCGATAAAAGAGCAATATAAAACGCTAGTGGCATTTCCTATTGGCACTTTAGCAAGTACCTGCAGAAAACGTCTGCAATTTTTGGCTGAAGTCGTAACATTTCACACAGACCAAAGATATTTACCAAAGATTCTAGCTTTGAAACATCATATTAGCTTATATAAGAACATAATTTTCTTGTTGCTCGGTTTCGTACTTCATTTATTTTCCAGAAAAGCTCTATACTGTCAAGCTAAATATGTAACATGAATTACAAGATGGTCTCATAAAGATTGAAATAGAATGTTGATAAAAATCTGCATAGGGGCACTGCTGCATGAGGTACACTTTTGTGGTTATAAGAACATGGAAGTTAAAATATGGTATATGGTGTGTTTCCACACCAGAAAATTTAATTAATCCTCTAGAAGAGTTCAAAAGTCTATGTAGATTAGACAAGTTAATTCATCGTTGGAGAATTGGAGGTGTCTTCGCATTATTCCATAGTACAGGACTAGACCAAGAGTGCAGATGATTCGTTCAGGTTAAATAAAATAAGAGAAGAAAATAACACGAACGGGAAAACAGATGATGAAAAGCAGTTACACTGAAACGAAAGGATCGAACAAGAATGTAAGTGACTGCAGAAAGAAGAATAGAACTTGCTTATGTGCCAAGTGTATAAGCATGCTAAACCACCTTTGGAGAACTTTTGCTCGGTTTCAGTTACTGAATAAGTGTAATAAAAATCTAAATTTACATGCAGTTGTTAAATGATAGTCATACCGGGGAGTTGCTGCAACGTCCAGACAGAACCCATAAGTGAAGCGTATAGCAACGCGTCTCCAAGAGTACAGATGCCACAACTTACTGAAAAAAAATTTTTATATAATCAATATATTACTAATAAATTAAAGCTTACTGATGAATAAGCAAGAGTGAAGAGGAAACGAAGCATGTATAAGCATCTCGAATCGCCGTTGGGAACTTTTGCTAGCTTTCTTTTATCCGAAAATATGTAATTGTTATGTAAAAGTTATATATTAAGTTGTAAGAGAAACTAAATTATTTGTAAGTGTTAAATAATCACCAGGCTAAGAATTTCGTGCAGTTCAAGATATAACCCAATCGTGGACTCAAATGCTGTCGAAATTAACAAAACACATTAATTTAATCCCGACATCAATTTCTTTCTTTCTCTTCTTGACGGAAAGGTTATAAGGTGAATAAGCATCCCAAACGGCAGAATGCCGTTTGAGGACTGCCGTGAGTGCCGGAGAACTAAATTCTGTCTTCAGCCTAATGCCGAGGGAGGTAGTTATTGTTTTTCATTTAATTCCGGATCCTTGCCCGTATATATCGCATGTTTCGAGAAGTCTTTTTTCTTGAGAAGAGAGCTATTTTTTTATGTTATAGAATATTTATATAACTGTTATATGAATATTTTAAATTAAGTAAAATAAATATTAAATATTATCAAATATTAACTGTTAATTATTTCAAAAACAGTTTTAGCGTTGTTGAAAAACCCATAAGTACTATGCAGCTCTACGCGCTTCAGACGGTAAAATGCAAGAGCCTGGTACACAAAAATAATATATTAATAAATACATTCGTTTTTTACCTAACCCTTCTCGTCAGAAAGGTTAGATAAAAAATGAATGTCTACATTTACTGCAGCCCTCAAAGCAACATAGGTGAATATACATCCAAAGTGCAGTTCCTGCCTAGAATCAGAAAAAGACAAACGTGCAGAACGCTGGTAAAATAATAAGTTCTGATTCGAGACGTAAAGACTGTTGACTCTATGTCAGAACTTTTTTTAAGTAAAATTTATTTTTATGAGAGAGTCCAAGTGTATCTGGACCAAGATGAAGATTATTTCGTTACCTCATGACAGGAGGTGAGACTTCCAGCTTTAGAAAAAAAAACGTCAGTAGGTTTGCGTGTGCAGCAGCGCGTTGTTTTTGACTGCTTGGTCTGTTGTGGGTATTTGGTAGCTGTTTTTGGCTGCTTAGCCTGTCGTAGGTGTTTGATAGCTATTTTTGGTTGCTATTTTGGCTGGTTTTTGGCTGAATATCTCTAAGCTTAGTCTTGCTCAGATGGATTGAGAAGACTGGATAAGATTTACGAAACAGGTTGCTGCTGACAACTGTTTCATATATGTACGTAAGAACCTGTAAGTAGCACGTAGTGAGGCAGTCCTCAATTTTGTATATATGTCACCTTCTCAGAGTATTTTAATAATCTCAGTTGATAAGTTTAATTTATGACCTAACCCTTCTCAACGGAAGAGTTGGGTCATAAATTAAAGGTTTGTATATTCCCCTCTTCCGAACTTGGAAGAGGTGAATAAGCAAAGTGTCGAAGGGATTTTGCGCAACTACGGTACTCAAGTTAGATTTCACCCAAGATTATATAATCTTTCCAAACACGAGAATAATTTAACGTTCCCTCTAACACTTTTATTACTATTTTGGACATCCGTTATCTACAAAAGCAACCCACTATCACGTTAACTTGTCTCGTTCATAGACTCTCCATCCTCCTGAGAGCCCCTCTTGTGTTAGAATTATTATTATTATTCATTGATTCGCTTCTCCCTGTAAGAGAGGTTAATAAGAACCAGACTTTAATTTATGAGGAATCAAACTTGAAGAAAAGCTTTTCATGGCCTAACTAAAACAAAAGTTATAGATCTTCAATGCATCGTATGATATTATCATCAAGCTACAGAATAATCACCGGTGATATGTGCTGCATATTATTAACATATAGGCTTAAACATGCTGTTCAAGTTTCTTAACTTTGTAAATAAAATATTGTAAAAGATTGTAATTCAATTTTCTGAACGTACGGAATTTTCCATACTTGAAAAGTTCTCTCCAAAATGTAACTCTAGTGAACACTATCAGGATATTGGTCAATATGCATGCAATCTGAACTTCTGGGAACTTGTGTTCTCTTTTTGTTATTAAAGAATTATATAAATATTAAATAATATATATATATATTAAGTAAATGTAATATTTGTTAGCTCATGCCTGGAAACACGGAAAGAGCAAAAAAAAATCCATAAGTATAGATTGGATCCTGCACTTCAAAAGATACAAGTCCGGGTAACTATACTCATGAATATATAGTTTTAATCAGACGTTTAATTTAATATTTAACTCTTTCTGCACAAAAAATTAAATATTAAATTAAAAGGACATGCATTTCCCCCTCTTCCGAACTCGGAAGAGGATGACTATGCATGCTTCTCAATCATCTACCTTCTCGATGAATCGTGAGCGTGGGGAAGGAAGTTAGTCTATCGATTCTGTAGTTGAAGACAAAGTAGCAAAGTGCTTACAGAAGCGGAGACTCGTAACAGCAGTTCGGTAAGCACAGAAACGATTCCCATATGCAAGGAAGTGCTTCCTTCCTAGCGAAAGGATCCGGTCCCACAAAAGAAAACCAGACCAAACGAGAAGCAGTCCTGGACCAGCAAGGAACGGGTCCCACAAGCCAAGAACGTCGTATGGAAAGGTTGACTACAGCGAAGCAGAGCAGAGGTGTTGTACTATTTTAACCTCGAGTGAGTGAAAGGCGATCAGGGAGAGTCAGTTTTAGTGCCTCCAGAAAGGTTTTTCTGGGTAAACTAAGATACTTGTACTACTCCTTCATCACGAGAAGAGAACGTCGAATATATATATTCACTTCTGGCAACAGGAAGGAAAAAGACAAACGGACTCGGAGGAAAAGGACTAAGTCGGAACAAATCTCCCATTATGAGTGCTGATGGGAGCAGAAAACGAATTTTCTTTTCCTTCTGAAATTAAGCAACATGAGGGTTAACCAGAACTTGTATTATCTGTTTAATCCAGAAGAGGGTATGTGGACAAGCTTAACGCGGAGATACTTAATAAGGATTTTCTCTGTTAAACAGAAATATAAATATGTTGACATAACCTTCATGTGCATGTCTTGTCATACCGTTTGGAGATTCACACTATAAGACTTGTGCACGGAATGACTTTGAGTCATGCATAATGTATAGTCAACAGACTGAATGAATAATAAGAGTATAATAAATTTCAATTTGTTCCCATCTGAACGTCAGGTATCTAGCATTATTTAGAGGGGTTCACTAAAGACAGTACAGCTCCAAGACCACCCGACAAGCGATAATGACGATAATGAATATTAATAAGAATATAACAAATAATCTTAATTTTCTTCACTAACTGCAATAAAACCAGCACTAGGTGAATATGCATCCAACATGCATTTCTTGCCGGAGAAAAAAAGAAGAGAATTTGCTTATAAAAAATAGAAAATTATCAAAAATGATTTGATGGAAACTGCTTTCACAGAAGTTTACTTGTTCCTGAAAATAAATTATGCAGAATACTGAAAATGGCCTTAAACGTAAAATGAGTTTAGAATAAATTTGACTAGAACCTAAATTTCTGAATTTAAAATATTAAATTTAAATCTTTAAATATAACAACTTTCTCTGAACACGTAGTACTACACTTGGTACAGAAAACAGAAAGCCATAGGTGCAATGCGCATACATAGGGATTCTAATGTTGTCATAAACACTATATCACAATACTACACTTGTTAGAGAAACAGAAAAGCCAGAAGTGAAATGAGCAAAGAGACTCTCATGTTGTCATAAACAGTCTCCTCGATGAATAATTTAATTCATTTTAGGACTTGGAAGAGGGTGAATAAAAATGCACGCTCTCAAGATACATGCCATCCATGGAGGAAGCATGTGTCAACCGTTCATCAACTCAACCCTGAATCATTAACGGTCGGTAGGTTGTACCGTATACAACTTTTCTCACGTCATTCTATAGACGTGCATACGTCTCAAATATCTACGGGCTTCTGGTACAGCTAGAGCCTTACATCCACTTCCCGAACAAGACACTTTGTTAGTAGCTTGCGTGGTAAGATGCCCTTCTTGACTGTTAGAACCAAGACTCGAGAAACGTATTCTATTCCGTGCTGTTCATCACTGCTAACGACAGTCGAAGTCGTGAATTGATTTGCTGGCAGGTCCCAACTGTACATTCCTAAGAACAAAGAGAGTTGTGAGGACATGGACCGAGCAATCCTTGACAGCCGTGTGAGGAGAAGTGTACTCATTCTTCACCATCAATCAGTGGACTGTCTTGAAGCGTTGCCTGTAACGGAGAAATTAACAACAGTAGCGGTTTTCTGTCGTTGTAGTTGAGTCCATATGGCGATGCAGCCAAATGGCTAACACGCCAATGACCAAGAATACAATAAGGGGTGTAAAAGTTAAGTGGAAATATTTCTAAACGGCTGAAAGAGAAAATATAGTAGTTTTTCAACGATTAATTTTGTATAGAACCGCGGTTGGTTTTGGGTCGTCTATGAGATGAAATTATGATCTTTTTATTAATTATTTTTTCTCTCTAAAATTTAGAATAATTAGAGTAATAGATTTCTCTACTACAAAAACAATGAGCTCTGCTTGCAGTGGAATTGCAAGGCTATGCGTTAGTGATTTTTTGAATCTTTTTCTTTTTTTTCTCTTTTTCTACTTTAGAACGACTCTTTCTTGTTATTCTTTTCACTTTTCAGTTTTTTATCACGACTCCACCTGTCCATATTGCAACACGACAAAAAATCCCTCTTTTTCTTTCCATAATCTCCACATAACAACAAAGAGAGAAAACGAGTGAAAATAGAATAAAAGAACACCTACAAAGGTCTGGACGAAGTCATTACTCCCTCTCGCAAGTCGAAAATCTTTAGAAAATATTCTTCACCTGCGAGCGATTGTAGTGCTAGCGGTTACAAACAGGATTTCTCCAATGTTCGAAGTAACAGGATTTCTCCATTTTCCGTTCGAACATGTCTCGTTCTTTCTCTCGTATTTTCTGCTGTCCATTGCGTCACTGTCATGTCTCTAAAGTACTAGAAAGCTATCGAGTTCAAGCGTTGCTTTTGCACTATTCATGGTAGCGCAGCTTCAGAGGAAAGCATTCCGTAACACAGAACGAACGTGAAATTGCATGACGTTCGTTTCCGTCTCTAAAACTAACGGTGGACATGGATGTATCGAGATAAAGATACCTTTCTACCGCTACCGCGTCACACAGACGTTTCCCGCACGTCATGTAACCAAGTCTAGCGGAGCCTGTCGCAGTTGAAGCGTGAAGGAGGATCCTCCGCGGAACCTAAAACCCAGAGATGACCGACCGACCATTGCCAGCCATCTGCTGACCGAACGTTCTAGCCGAGCTGGTGACCAGCTACGAGCACGAACCGGAGATACAAGAATGCCGAAGCATGATGGCATGCTACCGCACCGCAGGTACGGTTTCAGGTTTGGAACGGGATTCCAAAACCTTTTTCTTGCTCGTTCCCAGGGGTAACCAAACGTCAATGGATCGCGAGTTGCGGACGGAAAGAACAAGGTAAGAATAGAGATCCACGGTCATCCACCGCGATTGCGCCTACAGTACGTTAACCGCTTTATGAGGTGGTTACGGAGGAGCCCGGCGTTTCTCGAGCTCGTGTAAGGAACGGCGCTCGAACTTCTCTAGGACGAGGAAAAAGAAAGTCTCCGGTTATCCTGCAGACTGCAGTTTGATAACGCGGAAACTGTGCAAAGCCAGAAACCTCTTAGTTCTAACTACAGTACTTCTTGTGAGCACAGTAGCTTCATGAAACGTCTCGTCACCGCGACTGGCTCAAGAATTTGCTAGCCACGTGGCCGTCCCTAAACTACTTGAGCTTGAACGCGTGAGAAATTTAACAGCACCAAAAAATCTTTGTGAAGGATGCAATTTCAGCTTGTTGGTACCTAGCGCGTTATATACCCACATCAGCGGTTTAAATTTTAATAAAGGTCTATTGGCGTAGCGCTGCCTTTTGTCCATTAACCAAGAAATAAAATATACTAATAAATCTCTAAACAGAGAATCAAAACGTGCTCCAACTCCGACGTAAAGATTACTTGTGAATGAATGGAAGTATCTGTTTAAGTTCAGTTTTCTTTATTCCTTAAGAGTTTAATTTATTTATCATCTAAACATTTCACTAGAAAAAGTTAGGCCAGAAATTAAAAGTTTGTTACTGACCTCTTCTTATTATTAATCTGGTTAAACCCCCGTGCGGGTATCTGTGCTCCTGCTTTACAAGAGACACAGTCAAGAATTCACGTCTGAGTATAAATTGGACCTTATAGGTCTATATTTTGCACTTTTGGATTAAACCAACTCTAAACATTTCTTGCAATGATCTTCATTTTGTTATAGATTAATCTGTAATTACGAGTAAAGAAGAACTTGGCGTTTTAAAATATAGCAATACTTAAAAGAATTTAGTATATAGAGTTCTACCAAGAAATTCTTTCTTCTCGCTGAGCTATATGGCTAGAATGCCATGTCATCTTGTTTATTCCCTGGCGCTGTATATACTCGCACCAAACGTTTAAATCACAAGTGTGAGTCATACTCACAGTAGCTAACATTCATGGCTTCCGGTAGTCAAGTCTACTCTGCACAGAACCTGACCGGTTTGAGGGAAACATCCTGCTTTGATCCCGGAAATATTATCCAAAAGTCGTTGTATTCAGTAGATGTATTCGTCGATATGTAATTTTCCATCCTATCATTTATATCATAAATTTACTTTCTCTACTTCTCAGAAGGAACGATGAATCTCTTAGTGAATACCTGCTTGATTAACCCTCTGACAGTCCTCTCAGTTATCTTGCCATGTCAAAGTAGAGTTAGATTTATGTTTCACGATGATTACGGATGTGTTACAATGTTCTCATGATTTAGAAAAACAATTCTTGAATATCTGAATCATTTTTCGCACTGTCCATCATGCAAGGTCGACATTTGACATGACACAGCAATTTGGAGGACTTTCTGCTGTCTGTCTGGAGGCTGATCAAGCAAATACGTATTCACTAAGAATAGATGGATCAAGTTCATATTCCTTATACTTTCATTCATATACACTAAATCAGTTCCAAAGAAAATTACCTAATATTTCCTTCGAAATATTTACTCTATACTACCATTTTTTCCACGTTTGCTACCTAACAAATTAACAAATGAACTACTCCGGGGGATCCGGAACCTTGATACCCACACGAATAGTGTAGCCAGTTCAAACTTCTTATGCGTTTATAATTCAACAGAAATCCTAAATAAATAAATTCTTCGTTACTTAAATATTTTAGTGTCTGCAGTTACAACAGCAAGGTGTGAACTCTCCCCGTCTCGCTCATACCGACATTAAGATAGTAGTGAAGATGCGCTGTTCGTTTTCTATTATTTTGTCTATGCATCTGCGAGTCTGTCTCCCACGAGCATCCTTTGCCACACAAATGGTGCCACGCTTGTTTTCTTCACTTAAATCCTCAGCGATCGTGTAAGTTAGTGCTCGGTGTATATATATCCATTTTCTCTATTTTATGCTAGAGGAGGTAAATAGGTAAGGGTTTAATTTATTATCTAATTTTTTGTTAAGAATATTATATAGTAAAGTAGAGTGTTGATTAAATAAAATTTTTTCCTTTTAGTAAATTATAACACTTGTACTTTTTATATATTTTTTATGTGAATTTACATTTTCTTTATGGGTTATATTTGGATTTTATCATATCTCTAAGTTTGATTATTATTTATCATTTAATGATAAGTTAGTTTTTCTTGTTAACTTGGTAGAGAAAATTTCACATAACGTTTGTATCTTTTCTATAATAACAAGCAGACAAAAGTTCCTCGAAGTTGATCTTGCATTCATATTTTTTTCTTTATGTTTTGATGGACAACCGTAACGATTTATTTGAAGAGAGATGATCCAGTAAAAACACTGAAACAGAAGAAAAACATGAACCAAATGGAAGGAGAACTCCTCACAGCAAGCGAAGCCCAGGCAGTCTGTGTTTCCTCTCACATGAGCTTGCAGTGGTCTGAAACTCCATTATATCTATAAGTATGCAATGTGGAGACCTATGGGTTTTGTTGCTTGCGTAATCACATGGTTGCAATTAAAGCCCGAGTATAACTACAAGTGCTTCGGGTGACCCAAAAAGAATTATTTTGCAGGTTTGCTTTAAGAGAACTGAGAAATGTAACTGGTTGTTCAGAAAATCGTTTTGGTGACTATGTCTTCATCTCAATTTGGAATCTCTGAAACAGAGAATCAACTTAAAGCTATTCACTACTTTTACAAATTACTATTCATCTGGAAACAAACGTTGAGTATTGACAGGGAAAAGTTAAGATGAAAATTTCAAGTTTCTTCAAGCAAAACGTAATCTTTTTCACCTTCCAAATACACTGAGAGGAAAAGAGAATATTCTATTCATATTTTTATACTCATACTCTAGGTTTAAATGATAGTTAGCTCAAATATTAAACACTCCGGTATTAATTATTTATGATAAAGATGAATGAAGAGTCATACCAATGTATCCTTGTCATCGTTTTTTATCCCTCTTCCCTTTAATCATTCTGGAAATTATTTATGAAAATTTATAGCTCTATTTTCGATTTCTCACTGGTAGGCATCCAAGTGATTCATGAGGCTTATTTTAAATAGTATGAAAATATACTTGATGTACTTTTTTTCTTTGAACAATTCAAAATTGGATTGAGTTTCATTCTTCTCAAATTGCCTTCCCACTTTCCTCTTCTCTGATTATAACACATCTTTGAACAGTATTCTTGAATTACTTTTCATGTCACTATACCATTTTATTCTTCCACCGAAATAGATATAACCAAAACTAAACATGAATAGTCATCTTCACTTCCCGCTTGTCATCTTTCCTTCTCTACTGCCAAACCTCAGGTCACATACATATGTTCTCCACTAACGCTTGGTGTAGTGTATTACGCTCGTGTGGACATCCAATCTGAATAACGCAGGGTTAGGGGTAAATCGAAACTACAAACAGAAAACAGAAACTTTGGAATGATTCCTGTTTTATCTTTTTTCTCCTTTTAACTTTAGTTAGTTAATTATATAACTTTTAATAAAACTAATTATCAAAATAACCATAGTTAAGATCGAAATTTCATCACCGAAATTCTTATCATAATTTCTGCTTGGAATTCCACCCAACCTTGGAATCATAATGTGATTGCTAATGTTCACTAAAGTCTTCTTTCCATAAGAGTCTCAATCATGTCCTGTAAATGATCAAGTCTGGTTTTGTAAATTTTTTCCCGTACTATAGCCGTTAATGACAAGGAGCCGTGAGGTATACTGTAAATTCTTATAAGGTTTTGGCCTTAATTCCCATTAAATGAGCTTTTTGTTAGCTGTTTCTGCCAGACTAGCTTAATTAGCTAATTTTGAACAGCAAACTTTGTTATGTTCTTTACAATATTACCGTATACTTTACGCAAGTATTCGAGAAAGTATGTAAATAATCAATGACTACTTTACGGTCCCGCTAAGCAATTGGTTAGATCTCCGTAGAAGTCTCTAATGCTGTCTTTACTCTTTAGTAAAGAGTAAAGACAGCAGATGTCCGTCCAACCTTTTGTTCATAGCTAGCCGTCGATTTTGCAAGACTTCTGAACAAGACAAAACTAAGGTGAGAATTTCTGGTTTTTTATACAAACAAAAAGGTTTTAAAAATAATATATGATTGATAACATTAAACCATGTGCTTCATGGTTATTCAAGCTTAATTTATTACCTAACCCTCCTTGAAAGAAGAGTTAAGTGGTAATTAATAAATTAATAAAAGTTATTCTTTTGCTTGGCTTGCTACTGCACTTGTACTCTTAGGAACGTGATTGTCTGCGTTCAACTATTGGGTTTTCTCTGCAGGTTCCCGCCACTGTAGGTCTAGGTAACATTAACATTTACAGGTAGATTTAATTTTTTATAATTTAGTTTATAATTTCTAAATAAAATTAGAAATATTAAGTGATAAGTTAATATATTAAGTAAAGTCATTCTTTTGCTTGGCAAGCTACGTAGTTGTCTGTGTTCAAATTATAGGTTATCTCTGCACGTTCCCACGACTGTAAATCCAAGTATCGTTTAATATTTACAAGTGAATTTAATATTTATAATTTAATCTAGAATTTCTCTATAATATTTACACTTTTTTTGATAACATAAAGGAAACGAATGCTCTCGAAGATCAATTGAGAATAGTTATTAACATCATTGCATGGTCTTGGTAACGTTTTGCGAGCGTAGCAATTTGTTTCACAGTAATATAGAAATATAGTCCTCTTTCTGGAGAAGAGCATTAGCTTCTACGAGAGAGGAATCCAAGTCGGAGTCTTATAAGCCCAAGTTTACCGAAAACCAGAAAAGTTACTCTCAGGGAGCTTGACAGTACTTAAACGGCGTGTGGGCGTATTTTCTTCCACTTTACGGTTTCACCACGAGTCCATCCGTCCGTTCTGCTACATGACAAAGAGAATTCTCTTTTTCTTTTCTGGTTTTCGCGATCAATGTATAACTATGCTCACGCATAGCAAAAAGAATATCACTTTGATATATATTTAATTTATTATATCATATTCATTGGTATTTAAATGTATATTCTTTCTTTGTATTGTATTATATATTATATACATTCCTCAAAATATTTTACTTATAGCATTTTTCCGCCGTACATGATACATGGTTTGTAAGTAGTAGGACTGTGACCTCCACTAGAGCGGTTATCAGTTCCTCTAACCAACAGTTAGCCTAGACATTGATTTATCAATTTTCTCCACCTTCAATCGAATCAAAACAAAGCAGATTAAATTTCTGTTTCTAAAATCATGACAAACAGTGGTTTATCAGCTTTTTAACTTAAACTGGACTTTATGAGTTGTTCGAACTAATCAATGGTGTACCGAAATAAGATCGATGGTTTTTCAAATACAACCACCAAAAAAATCAAAAGGAAAGAAAGGCAAAAATGGTTTATGGACTCCTGAAAGTCAATCTCTTCATACCTCATTCATTTGCATAACGAACTAATTAACGAACATAATCACCTAACCTAACTTCGGCAGTCTTTACCAACAAGAATAAAACACTTTTAGACAGGTTATTATTTCCACAATGAATGAGAGGACAAGTTGCAATAGCTTTGTTTTCGTTTTTTTTGGTTTAACTTTGATGAATAACTTGTCAAGGTTAAAAGAGTATGGTCATTTGCTTTCAGTCAGAGACCTTATTGAGGAGTTGCATCGATGCGTCACTATACTTATAGTTCCGTTATACTCGTCTTCAACTCGTGTCGAAGTCTAACGCCTTGTTCCAAACAAGCAGCTATAAATTCTCACTACTGAAAAGCTTACTTCGAAACAGGAAGTATTTTAAAAAGATGATTTCTGATGCAACCAAAGTTAATGTTTTCCTCACAGCCAAATTCTTGCTCTTACTCTCTTTTCTGGTCATATCTCATTCTTTTTTCTCATCTATGTTATATCATGATGTGTGTTTTCTACTCTACGTTTCGAGTAAAAACGGAGCAGATTTCCTTTCCCCAGAAATTTGCTTGATCACACCACCCTGTAGGTTTGTTATTTTTTGATCACACTCTTTTTAACGTTTGATCACACCCCTAATTGTTTATCAGTCGTGAAACCAGTCACTTTATCATGTCAATGACATATTTGACTACGCATATATCAAATCACTTGGGACACCAGAGATGGGTGTCCCAAGTGTTTTAGCTCACAGTCTTCAAAGAGAAAGGTCACTAATTTCTTTGTGACCACAGTTGAAGATACATATGCTGTGAAATGTTAAGAAAGTTTCTGATCCGAGTCTTTCTGCGGTGGACTCAGTCCAATGGTCCTCGAATACTCCAATTTATAAACTTTTTGAGTATATAGCGTCTGATATGTATTTGAATTATTGAAATGATTTAAATAACAGAGGTGTTGAGTCAAAATCGTAGATAGTGAAATGTTCAACTATATGAAAAACTAACAGATTTTATTGTAGATAGGCAATCAGAGATATGATAAAACAATACATCATTCAAAGAGATGTTATCGAGTGTAACCAATCTACTGGAGGTGTGATAAAACAATACATCATTCAAAGAGGTGTTATCGAGCGTAACCAGCCTACTGGAGGTGTGATCAAGTAAATTCATTATCCTTTCCCTAATGTAGGAACTGTGAAATGGAGCTTTTAGTACTTCATATACACTCTCGCTTAGGTGGCCTGAGCGTAAGACCATGTCAACCATTCTATAAACCCAAGGAACGCAGGAACTCAAGGAACGCAAAGCTTTAATTCATATTTTCATCCTCATGTTAGACACACACTTAGGGATGCGTATATTCTCCTATTCACCTTGGATAGGAAAGCCAGCATAATCGCTTTCTCCATCTGAAGATGGAGAAGGTGGTAGGCTTAATTTATTATTTAACTTTTTTAATGATGAGGTATGGTTAAGTAATAAATTAAACCATTCATAACTTAATGATTATTTGAGACCAGGCTTCTGTCTTATGGTTTGGATAGGGCGTGTTAAAGTTCTGTACTTATGGGTTCTCTCCAAACTCACTATAATTTGTGGTTATGTTACATTTAATATCTATAAAATATGATTTAGTTTTAGTTTTAGTTTTCTAATACTTTTATCTATAATAAATAAAAATAGTATTAATAAAATAAAATAAAAATTCAAAAAATAGTCGGTAAGTACTAAATCCATCTTGAGATGCATATTATTAGGGTGATCGCGAAGGAAGGTCCAAGCTGTGGGAGATGTGCATAGCCGTGCATGCAAGTCAATATTCCCGAACCTAATCAAGATACTGTTGAGAAGTCTTCCCAAGACCAAAAAGAATGTAAATGCCTTTCTTAATGTTTCTCGTGCTGGAGATGGATCTTTTGATTGATCTCTCGCCTGGTCAAAAATGCATCTTTATGGACTAATTTAGCCGCAGAAAACTTCGATGTCACAGAGAGAACACGACATTCTCGGATCTACGATGGAACTACTGCTCATGCAGTAAGGAACGCGTGCTT
Source organism: Asterella californica (assembly GCA_036924285.1). NCBI lineage: Eukaryota > Viridiplantae > Streptophyta > Marchantiopsida > Marchantiales > Aytoniaceae > Asterella > Asterella californica. Next base: position 18,172,285 of record JAYKYS010000006.1, on the reverse strand, counting down.
TATGACAGCTTGATTGATCGTCGACCCAAATTAGTGGAAGAATCATTCTGCCACAATAATCCGAACCGAAGCAAAGTAGTTGGGACTCGGGAGAGGCAAGTGTGGTGACAGCAGGGCCGGACAAGGCGAGCAACGGGTGGCTTCGGTTCGTTCGTTGCGTGGGTTTGTCGGGTTCTCGTGGCTTTCCTGGAGCAAGACTGGTGAACAAAGTCGAGAGTCCGCGTAATAATGTCCATGATGGTGGCGAGCAAAAATAGAGAGGACGGGGAGAGAGAGAGGTCTCGAGTCTCTTCTGCGCTCTCAATTCTGGGCTCGCTTTTCCGCGGGGCCTGGAGAGCGGGAGAGATCGAAACTCATCATCCTCCTTCGATCCTTTCTTTGGAGGTCGAGTCGAAGGATTCGGAATTGAGAATGCAGAGCATGTGAGTGAGTGCACGATCTCTTCTCCTGCTCTGGCCGCAATCCCTCTGAACCGAAAGAAACACGAAGAATTTCGTCTTCTTGCGTGCGCAGCAAGCTGCCGCGGTGGTGGTGGTGGTGCTTTCTAGCTGGGACAATGCGATTGACGGAGAAAAGTGAAAATCAGGCCAATGGTGGGCCAATTGGAGTCAATTAGATTGTTTGTTCGTTGCTGGTTAGGAAGATAGACGGTTGTAGCTGACATGATCGAAGTAGCGGTTGTTGTAATTGCCCGTTTTCGCCCGTTTCTTATTGACTATCGGAACTTCTTGAACTAGTTTGCGGGGGTTGAGAAGGAAGGGCTCTTGGACCTTTTAGCCTTTACTGGACTGGACAGGAACACTCTGCGAGCAAACGATCGTTTCCCAGGTGATCAGTTGTTGGCATTTTCTTGATACCGGCTTCGTTCCGGGTAGATTGGCTCAGCAGTTCAGTGGTCAGCTGTGTTTCCTGCCACCGAGTCGCAAAGATGGGTGGTCCACTCAGCCCTGTGGGTGATGACAATGTGGTGCGGCTGTTGGGGATCAATCTTACTAGTAAGCCCAAGTGGTCACAGCTTCTTATATGCGGCGGTGGCTTCTTCTTCGGTTATATGGTCAATGGAGTATGTGAGGTAAATTTTCCCTCCGTTCTTGAGGTTTACTTTAGGAGCCTTTGAGCTGGCCCTCTGAATTTCCTTGTCTCTATGAAGAGATCATCTGAATAAGGCAAGATTGAATCATCAGTCTTGCCTTTCCTGCTGGAGGCTTAGATGCCTCGACTCTCTTTATTTCCCACAAAGATTTCACCAAAGATAAAAGTTCTTACAGAGGGCAAGAAGATCCCTTTGCCTGATCCAACTCGCGCGCTTTTAGTTGCTTGGACCTTGACGATGTCGGAGAGTTGCTGTAAAAGAAAGCGGCCTTATCACGGCTTGTTGAGGTCTCCCTCGAGTTTAACGAGAGGAAGATCCCTCCTTTTCATCTCCGAGATGTAGCGCCAATCTGCCACCTTAATCTGTATCTGTGGGCTACTAGGAAACACTTGATGCACTAACTAATAGGGAATCAGTGGACGATTAAAGTTAGCACGCATTGTCCCCTGTTTGCTACTTACTATGTACTACACGGGGTTTTGGTTTCTTGCGGGTTACCTCTGTTTATGGGTATGGTTCTTGATTCGAACTGCTATACTCATTGACGAATATACATGATCGTACAGCAGTGGCGCCTCGCGCATGAAATACTGGTATCCAGATCAAGTTATCCGCGTGGCATGATCGTTGGACGTGTCATACTCCTGCTTCATCAGGAGTATGACACGTTCCAGCCAGCAAGTACTGCTGAAAGCATGCTTGAAGTTTGTCCAGGAAGACCGAGCCCATGAATCTGCTTACTTCTGTATACTCAACTCACTCAAGAAAAGTGTGTGAGCGTAGTCTGATTCGTTCTGCTCTACTCAATACCAACATATTTACGCACGCAGAGGAAGATGCGTATGCACGTTCTGACTTATGAATGTTGTTGTTTTCACAGGAGTACGTTTATAACAGGCTTCATTTCAGGTACTGCCATCAGTCCCATCTTAAATTTCTCTACTGGTATGAATATAGTGTTTCGTTCTTGGAGAAGGAAACGTGCAGGGGACCTGAGAATGATGGACCAGGTTCATAGACGTAAACAACTGACAGCTGTCTGTTTCTCGCATTCAGCTATGGTTGGTACTTCACGTTCGTCCAAGGCTTCGTTTATCTGGGGCTCATAATGGCTCAGGGTTTCAAGCTCAAACACATACAAAATCCGTGGAATACCTACGTCAAGCTTTCCGCCGTTTTGATGGGTTCTCACGGGCTCACTAAAGGGTCTCTCATGTGGCTCAACTACCCCGCGCAAATTATGTTCAAGTCTACCAAGGTGTAACTTCTTTCCTTCTTAGAGTACCGCAGTGAAAAGGCCGCTAGATTCCTTTTCTCTTCCATGTAAACTTACTTCTAACCCTTGTCATACCATTGTGGGAGTATATGTGCTGTGTAAACGAATGACTTTCCCGGCAGAATTTCAGCGCTAGGCTGAAATACCCTTGATGAGATGCATATGTCTGACGCCGACCAAGGTCAAGGCCTCCTGTATTCTCACAGTACTATCAAATGTAGCAATTGCAGAAGGGCGACTTCCTGAGCTGGGCTTGAAAATGATTTCAGGAGATTTACTCTTACAGGATAAGCTGCTGACTATCTCTTCTCCTCGTGGTTTTTACAGGTGTTACCGGTCATGATAATGGGAGCCTTTATTCCTGGTCTTCGACGCAAGTATCCGTTTCATGAATATGTTTCAGCTGTAATGCTTATTGTGGGACTGGTGATATTTACCCTCGCGGATGCGAGTTCTTCTCCTAACTTCAACGTTATGGGGGTGATTATGGTCTGTGGTGCTCTTGTACTGGATGCGTTTCTTGGTAATCTGCAAGAGGCCATTTTCACTATGAACGCTGCTACAACACAGGTAAACCTCCTCGTCCTCTTATCCTCTCTCCCAGTATCTTCCTTCTCGTTTTGTCCATGGCGCTCGACAGCAGAACCCATCGTCTGATATGCACTGAGTTTTCCCCGAATTGACTTTAGCCACAACATTACTTTATTGGTTGAGTACGTATTGGGCTGTTACTCTTGATCAGGCCGTGTCTGCCATCTCGGATTTGTCAGTGCTATGCATGTAGCTGTCCTGTCTTCCTCTGTCATGGCCTTCAGCCAGTCGTGAGAATAGGCGTAGCATCAGATTTGTCTGTGAGATGCATCGAGCTGTACTCTCTTCCTTGTTATGGCCTTCGGCCCCAGTCCTCAAGTATCAGTGATGCACGATGTTTTATTGGAATGTTGAACTTTAGCATCAATTTTCCGGATTGTCCGACGCAGATGCTGTGTGGTGTTAACCTATGTTGTGTTATTTTGTGAACTCACAGATGGAAATGCTATTTTGCTCTACTGTGGTGGGTCTCCCCTTCCTTATTCCCCCTATGGTTCTAACGGGGGAATTGTTCCGGGCGTGGACCAATTGCTCTCAAGTAAGTCAACAGTGAAATTTTGAAAGGTTCCTGAAAGTTCATGTATCCTGTGGTTAGGTTCACAGCAACAAGCAAGGCCAGAATAAGCTAACAACATATTTGCTTGAAAATTGAGGAGTTGGTGAATTGGTATTGGACGACGTTTCACAAGTGTTCTTGGTTGATGGCTGCAGCACCCGTACATCTACGCCGTTCTCGTCTTTGAAGCATGTGCGACATTCATTGGGCAACTGTCTGTACTCTGTTTGATCACCTTGTTTGGTGCTGCTACAACCGCCATGGTCAGTTCGCATGTCCTTAAAGCTTTGTACCCTGTCTCTGCAAGATGATCCAGATGAGCATGCAGTGAAACAATCAACTTGATGTACTACATAGGATTCAGTTATTCTATCTTCTGTATAAGATAAAGCGTTCTGAACTAGGACTCACGAAATTTAAACATTACCGTCAAAACCTGGTCTGAAATTTGGAAGCACCCGCTGATGTTCACAAAACTATGTCTTCATTATTGCAGGTGACAACTGCGAGGAAGGCCTTCACACTTCTTCTGTCCTATATTATTTTCACAAAGCCTCTAACTGGGCAACATGGCTCTGGGTTACTGCTTATAGCGATGGGAATCATCCTCAAGATGATGCCAGATCCGTTCCCAAAGACAGCGTATATATCGATCCCTAGAATAGACATCGAGAAGTTGGACAAGGAGAAACCAGATCACAAGGTTTAGAACGTTATCGTGTATCTGAAGAAGAAACGTCGAGGTGGTCTAATATCCCACATTCTTTATTTCGGTTAGGCAATTGCACCGTTTGATTGCCCTAAGTAACGACCGAAATTTTATTGAATAAGCCTGTGATGGGAAGCAATACTGGCAGGGGTTATTGTCAAGCAATCACAGCGGAGACTTTTGTGACGAATAGGCTCTCTACAAAGTGTTTTGCCCATGCAATATGTGTCACCGGAAGATGTCCTGCGGGCCCCGTAACTGTGATGAAAAAGTTCGTCTTGCATAGTTCAACTTGTAAAAGCAGAAACTTGTTCAGGTACATACCAGCGCTCACTTGCACGACAATTGTCTTGAAACACAGTGCGTACATATGATTTCATGATTCTCAGATTTTTCTACTGGAAATGGGTTGTGGGCATGATTTTGTTTGATCCTAGGTGTCAGTTCCGATGTATAAGGGCAAAGAAGATCGGCTCATGCATGAGTAACGTGGGAGTTCGGTTTCCTGTAAGCACCGAAAGAAAGGGCAAATCGATTGTACTTGGTATGGAAAGTTGAAGGAAAGTTTTCCGGGAGTCCTTGTCGTAAGGCCAGACTGCCAGGTGGCAAATCGATTCTACTTGGTATGGAACTTGAACAAAAGTTGTCCGGAGTCCTTCTCATAAGGGCAGAGAGCCAGGTGGTGTGTTCTCGACTGCATCCTTAACTGAGTGTGCCATCCAAAGATTGCTGACGGGGACAGTCCTTAACTTGGAATATTGTTGGCACATGGCATTACCGTCCGAACCAGGTGCGAAACGCTACTGTAGTTCTCATGGAGAGTTTTCCTCGTTGCAAATTCAAGGTATTGTGGGTAACCTGACCATGATTATAATCACACATATCCCGCAGCAATGAACTACAGGGGCGGTCGTATTCGAACACGCATCCGAACCAACAATGCGTCTTAAATTACTAATTTCCCCATCAGCGGCGATACGGTTTACACCACCCCCTACAGTCGCGGGAACTCGCCCGACTGGGTGCATGAGGGTCGATTCCCATGGACTGGGTTAACGGACCGGACCAGACTAACTCCACCAAAAGAAAAGATTAGCCATAAATGCACATTTTCTATAAAATGGTAAAATCGATAGGAAAGATTAGCCATAAATGTATATTTTTATGAAATGGTTAATAGATCGTAAGTGGTATTACCTGTTCACTCCACTGGGATCTTAGAGAACCTTTGGACTATCCACCACAATGGGACTCGGACCAGAAGCTTCATTAACATTGTGCAGTGTATTCACTTCCAACCGAATATGGAAAGACTAGAACTCATGATTTTTCATTACTTCCAACCGAGTATAGAAAGACTAGAACTCATGAATTTTCATTGTGATTGTGAGCTAAATCATTTGGGACACCGATCTTCGATAAGCAATAACTTGGTAATAGCTCTCCTCTAGTCCCAAAAGGTATGTTTACTGTCAGGTGTTCGGGTTGACTTGGAAATATATATATATATATATATATATTAAATAAATTGTCCGAAAGAGTAACTTATGGTAATCAGTTTTTCATATTATCTTACCGTTAGGAGGTAAAAACAATATACGTCGTTTCAGCTAGAAACTGATTGTAAATTATTTTCTCTCGTATTTTGAGAACCGGGACATTGTTCTCAACCTCCTTTCCTTGAAACATTGTTCGAAACGTGATGAAGTGCATGACGAGTATGTTATTAACTTGATTGACATACAGCTTTCTTCTACTGAGGATCAACTACTAGATCTTCTCCTTGTCCACAGATACCTTTGCTTGTTCACAGAGCCGATTCAGTCGGAGAATCGTCTCTAAAATGTTTTCGCCAAGCAGAAGACTGACAGTTTCACGGAGAATCAGCTTGGACCACTGCAGAACTGCTTGTTCTTGCATCAGTGAGGCAAAATCATTTGGCAAGGCACGATAGGGCAGGTTCCAAAGAGAAGCATAAACCAGCAACTCAGAGGTGAGCGGAGATTTCAATGAACTTTCATAGCTGAACGTACAAAATGGGAAGATCTAGTTATTGGCAGTTATCTTCTGTTCTCAAAGCCATATGCTGGCCATCCACATTCTCACGGAGTTGTATGACTACTTGATTTCATGGTGTGCTAATTCACGAGCGATCGATCTTACGAGACTCCTTGTTGAGACTGGAGCAGTAAATTCCGATTCAACTACAGTTCCATCATCTGCAGGAGTTCAATCATCTACTAGACTTATGACACAAAATGAATCTTCTTTGGGTGATGAAGCTCCTGCTGACGATACGACCATATCTCCGGCGAAATTTTGTGCATGTAAACGGAGAAAGAGAAGTAAGTCTTTACAAGGTTTACTTCCCGTTCTGAAGAGCAATTCAAAAGTCTTTGTAGAGTTCATGCAGAAACACAAAATTAGTAAAGATGTACAGCTTCTAGAAGTAGAAAAGCCAAGCATGCTGAGACGATAAACGTGGAGCAAGCAAAAATTGAGCAGTGCTGTAGCTTTGGGAAACGGATACATTTCAGCACTTACCGGAATAGAGTAGAACAGTGTCATCCATTTGCTCTCAAAACGTTGGACTATTGTGGTATATAGATCATCCCAAGCGTAGCGTTATGATGATCTATGTTGACTTCTCTATTTGATTACATGATTCTCAGTTTTATGTATTCTGGTTCAGCTGAGAGTTTAGCTTGTCAAATTCAATTCTGTTTTCCAACTGTTGGTTATAAGATTCTCAGTTTGAAAGTTAGAACGTTAGTAAGTGAGAAACTCATAATATTTTGGTTTCAGTCAAACTCTGTTGTGTCTTAACAGATTTAACCTTCAAATGCTTCGATGACACTCTGTATAGAAGATAACCCAAAACTGAGAAACCAGCAATTCTCTATCTTTCAGTTTACTTTGTCTCCTTCACCAGTCTTAGATTCATCACCACATCGAGAATACATTTTGAAGACATAAAATCCACAATCATGTATCACTGAAATTAGTTCTTAGACTCTGTGTTTTACTACTCAGTCTGTGACTCTCTAGATGGCATGGCAACGAAAATAAAGCTTTACACTGACAGAATGCTTAAGATGACGACTGATCAACAATATGGGTTGGTGACCTCTAGAAGTGTATTTACAAGACGGTAAAACATAGCCAATGCTGATCTTTGACCTGCACTAAAGTTGAGTCTTGACCTCGAGAAGGGCAGATTGCAACGGTGCAATGTATTGAATTCACATTGGTTCCAACTGCATGATGGAGAGACTCAAATATTTGCAGATTACAGAAAGGTCGTGTAACATCAAGATGTCGCATGAAATCTGATGATTGTAAGCCTTCAAAGATCAGAGATCTAGCATCACCTCCTCCTTCTGTCATTTCGTTGAGCAACTTCAGTAATATGAACCAGTTAGCAGCAGCACATTGACCTAGAACAGACAGGTTTCCATAATACACTCTGTAATATCTTTGTTGGGAATCTCTTTTCTGGCACTCAACTCCAACTGCAAGTGGTCACATGAGTATGTCAAAAGTTCATACTCAGCACACTTCCCTGAAAATGTCTCTTCAGTCATAAGTTGAAATTTTCTTGAAGTTTTGAAGCTACTACTATTTCCAAATATCCGAAGTGAAGTAGACTAACATGAACGCTCATTGTGTTATGTTAGATGAATGTTTCCATCTGGTGATAATTATATAGTGAAGAAGCAAAACGAACATGTGAATTTATACTGTCAAGAAGAATATTTTCAAGTTGTGGTTCTATAGCCCATTCAGGATCTCCAGTACCATGATCATGCTTCACGGCTCCTTGTTGATCCAGAATACATAACAGTTGTTGAATAGCATGAGGGTCGAGAGACTCTACAAAGTCAAAATTTTAATCATAGACCCAATCCTACGAGCTTCAAAATGACGAGACCAAGATGCACACGTTTTATCTCTAGCTAGCAGCTCATGTTTCCTTCAAGCATGATGGAGATTTCTTTATGGAGTGAATCATATGCAACCTAAAACTAAGAACCCGGTGTGCTTTTTTTATGTTACCTTGTGCTTACCAGAGGCAGATGATAAGTATCACAATCATGCGATAGAGTACAAAGAAACCTGTTTTTCTCGTATTGTTTGATGCGTCCTATCATGTGTTGTACTCGGAAGGTTCACTAATGGATTTTGTTATAAAAATGTGTAAATAAAGAAGTTACTTTTAATTAGTTTTACTTAAATTTAAAAAATAGATAAAATAAAATAGATTGTTTTCATTTTCAATTAATTAATTAAAGAAAAATATATAATTTTATATATTGAAAGTAGATTCTTTTGAGAATACTCTTTTTTACAAAACATGATATTTTAGGTATATATTTTAAACTTTAGAAAAAAGACAGGGATATTAAAATACCTCTTACACTCATGTGTTCTCAGCAAAATGCCAAAAAGTTGTGTTGGAGGTGACCAATCGACTATGTGACTCGATGATGAGGGATCATGAACAAACTCCGACACCCACCTCCACTATCTTCCTTGTCTTGAAGCATTTATTCTTGCCATGAGAATGCTGAACAAAGAGTGTAGCACCAAAATGGCGTTGTATTATACAAGATCAGAGAGGATCGTATAAGGAATGAAGTACTATGAACTCGTAAAAATCCAGAAAGAAATATGGGCTGAGTAGTATTGCCTGTTTGCTCTTAGATAAAGCATAAAAACCACTTTACAATTATGTTCTCTCAGTTATGAGGATGAGCATGAGCAGCCTCTTCAACTGACATGTTATTCCACAAGTGATCTGTAATGACTTCACTCACTCACTTCAGTTCATATTACCTCAGCATTTCTAGGAATTCGTTCAGTGTCGAGAATTCAAGTTGGTCGGGTTGAAGGTACATAAGCAGTCACTAAAGAAAGATCTAACATCCCATTACGATCTAACCTGATGTTATGTAAAATGGCATATACAAACGTAATTTGAGAAAAGCAATCCAATCTATCACGCAAAACCTTGCTAGCAAGAATATCCCAACAAGATTCCTCTACTGCGGTAGTACTATCATGCTTATAACTGAAACTGTTATTCTTTTCGCCTAAACCATATCTTGGGACTAGAATGATGCACCGTACTATAGCTGGACAAACATCGTCAAACTTCTGTGTTTCGTATCTTCTGTTCCCTTGGACTTGACATGGAAAAAGTTGGCAATGCACTCATCTTTTTTATGGTGTTCGATACTGAAGCAGGAATCTTTTATACAAGAACTAGATCCTCTTATACTCCAGTATCATAACCACACCAAACCAAGTATGTAAAAGTCTAACTTCCTTGCATATTTCATAGTGACGACAATCGTTTGCATATGTACTTTGGAGCGTGTCGGTCTACATTCCTCTTATGGTTTATGCCCAGGACTTCCTACCAGTTAATAGTTTTTATTTTTTATTTTTATTTTTATCATTTGATATACACTTTTCTTCTAATATTTATATATTTTCTCGATAACAGCAAAAGAACAAAAATTCTCAGAAGTAAATCTTGCATGCATATTATTCACCATACGAGCATGACCAGATAAGGCTATTACCCTGATCCGGTCCGTCTACCCAGTCGGGTCCATTCAAGTGGAGCCTGACCATCACAAGCAAACCCGCGCCCGCATGTGGGGTTTAAACCCCAACCTGAATTCCGCAAGGCGGCAAGCATTTGGATCGTGATTCCTGTGAGTATGGTCAGCGAGGTGTTTGAACCAAGAAGTGGTTGCTCGCCAGAGGAGACAGAAACCGCTTCTAACAGTTTATGCCATACCCCAAGGAGACTATGATCTTTCAAGATAATAGTTGGAACTTAAGATCTCTAGAACGTAAAGCTCTGGAACAATATTTGCCGGGCAATATAATATCACGGGCAGGAGAGGTGAAGTCACGGGCGCGAAATGAAATTTTCACTACGAAGTTTACATCGCCAGCATGGGAGACAGTGGATTAATCTATACCCCGGAGAGCCAAGTTCTTCTCCCCGTAGAGAGAAGGTGGTGTTTGGTTCCCACAGACATTTCTCAATCGATACTCAAGCTTTAGTTATAAAGTGAATACTGTAACAGATTTTAAAGCTTGGATAGCAATGATTTAAGTACCACTTAGGTTCCATTCCCGCAAGCGAATTCTCTCAGCAAAAGTATTCGGGTATAACGGTTGAATTGCTTTGTTCGCAGACAACCCACCCGTATCCGTAATTACGCATATTTCGAGGGGCACAGGGTAAGAATCAGAAGTAATCTTCTCGAAGTAAATCGAAGTAAGCACATTACATTCCCCACAGATTATCTCATTCTAGAACTTGTTTCGATAAACAAACTAAATATGCATGTCAAATGCGGGTAGTGGTTAGGGGAGAGAAGGTGACAAGCGCTGATAGCGGGAACGAAATCAGGGGAGTTGATTGGTGGTAAGGATATCGTTCTCGCGGTTTGACGCGAACAAGTTCAACCGTTCAGGATTATTTGAGCTCGCCACGTTCTGAGTTTAAAATCAATCAGTAAAGGTGTGAACGAGAATATTAAGGTCCCTGACCACAAAGACTACACATACTTCAGTACACACAGAGATTGCAGACATCAAGGAGTGTCATTTTATGATCAATGTACAATGAATCATCTTTTTCCAAGAAAAAGAACGAGTAAGTTACCAGATACAGATTGTGGGGCAGCCGAATAAGTCACCCATTTTTCACTACTTTCTACTCTTTCTAATCTACAGTCACGCAGGTCAGCTGAGCAGTTGAACCCCTCCTCTCGTTTACATGGATATACTGAGTACGTACAACTACAATGAAGGGCTGCGAGCAAAACTCGTTCTCGAGTCAACCGCCTTGTCAACTACCGGGGAAAAAATAGTTACATACGATGGCTGCTTACCGTCTGGTACCCTCCAACTTGCCTATTAACCCCGTGAACCTTCCCTTCCTTGGCACACATGGCCTTCCTCACTTCGAACGAATGCCCCTCTATCGCGATTAATGATATGGAACCACTGCTGGTACGCAAACCGTTGCTAGTACGCGACCAGAATATCAGTGACAACACTACCATGAGTACCCATTATCACAACCTGATCGCATACAGAGTAGAATAACGCGGAGGAGGCCTGGACAGGTGAGCCCGCCACTAGAGCTTGTGGAAGATGTTAGCAGTATTACTGCCGAGAACCGGTTTCATACATGAGAGGGCGATGTAGACTTTGGCAGAGGCGTGGATCTTCAACTAGTTTCTGCACTCTAGGTTTGTTTTCCATAGATAGGAGGACCTGCCAGATTGCCATAAATTGGCGTGTTAATACAGTCATAGATTTAGGAAGGCTCTTGAGGCGATAGAAAATATATGTGTACATAGCTACTTCTCTTCCGTAATGTTCATGAGAAACTGTTCTGCAGAGAAGTCAAATCAACGCATCTGACCCATTCTTCGTCTCATTTGTGCTGTGGAAGTCATGGAGGACCGCCTCCTTTGTGAAGTAGGACGACGGGTGCCAACGTCAGTCAAGAAAACTGGTGAAATCGGCCTCGTAAGCTCCTTAGACGACCTGAGTACAGAGTAGTACAGGCAAATCTCGGTAAGAGAAACGCAACTGTTGGTGCTAATGACGGCAGGGTCCCACCAGTATGGGACCGTTATTATTAAATAAGTTTGCTGATAAGGTACCTCATTCAAAAGTCAGAGACGGTCTAAGCCTTCCAAAAATACCTTTGAGGGACGAACGGTCTACCAAACACAGGCATGGGACGTGCGTGAGGAACCATTTCCTTCCTCATCGCTTTGATGGTTCTCTCCTCTTCCGCCTGCCAGCATATTCAGGAGTCAAAGACACATTGGTGCAACAAAGGAATCAACTCATTTTCATGTCAAAAGTATCGCACTAATGTCTGAGTTATCCTGGATCGACTATTCGTAACACAGATCCAAAATACAAACCAGGCAAACAATCAACTCTTTCCAGTCGACACAGAAAGACAGAGGAAGACAAGCACAAAACTTACCCTTCTAGCCGCTTCATATTCCTCCCTGAATCGTTTATATTGATTGTGCTTCTCCATCACCTGGCAGGAACCAAAATTAAATAGTATAGATTGTGTAAGAAAGTTATCGGCAGGACAAGTTCAACAGTGCTTTCCAGGTAAATTACCGTTGAAAATGTGTCTTACTCTCAGATATACTCTCAAACCACACCCTGAAATTATGGAGATTACTACCTCCCTTGTATCACACAAAGGGCAAAGTAACATACCCTCCTGTCGAATTCCGCACGTTCAACAACCCGGGACTCCAACTGGAATTGGAACTCTTGCACCTCGGTAAGTGGCTTTCTTGATCGATATGGCACGAACACAGGAGCGCTGAGAGGACGGCGGATTCACAGTGAGAATTTGTGATGCACTTCAAACAGTTGACACAGTGTATTCCTTCACTTCAAGACAGTGGCAAACATTTCCAGTCAATGACAGCACGAAGATGCTCACTTGGAAAGGTTAGGCTGTGCTCGGAAAGCTTTGAGCGCGGCTTCCAGTTCCTCGGCTCTTCTGCGTTCTTCCGCAATTCTCTGCAGCTCATCCTCGTGGCGTATCAAACTTTCGAGCTGGAACGGTTCTGGACGGGTGACCTCTTTGGGTTCGGGCTTGGGAGGGATCTGTGCAGACGGGATCAATCAGCGATCAAAAACCGCCTAGAGGAGCAATCTGTAGCTGGCAAACGGACTGAAATGAAAGCCGATTAAAATTTTGTTGACTTACAGCGGGGATGTCTGTCGTGAATGGCAGAGGATGAGCTCTGGGTACGCGCTTTTGAATGTCTTCTTCTTCGCGCTCTAGGATCTCTTGTAAGAATCTCATTTCCTTTACGAGACCGCGACTCTGAGAGGAAACGTGCGTGCGAGACCGCTTAAATGAGTCCGCGTAAAATAAAAGTATCACAGGAATAAGCCCAACGGCCAGTATTATCCGTCGTACGTAGGTCCAAGATGTTTCAGAAATAATGGTAGTACTTCAGGGATCAGACTATTACGGGACCCCAAACCTCACAAGATATTGTATAAACGTATGGTACCTCGGTCTCAAGATGGAAAGGCTCGGGTACTGTAGGCCGGGGAGTGGTATCGTGATGTTGTTGAAAAATACACATCTGCAAGGTCCAGAAGTACGATTGTCAAATCTGTACAAATTGGAAGGAAGAGCAGGAACTGAAGGATCGTACAACGACAGAGGCCTGGTTGTTGAAACTCGTACTTTGCTAAATTGGTCAGCTAGACTGCATGGCTGCTCGTGATTCTTTAACCGATCATCAGTGGCGAAATGGAACTCCTGCATTCCGTGTACAGCAAGGAAGGCATAACATTAGAAGGCAAATAAAAAACTCAAAGCTAACATTTTTCCTCAAATATACATCGTATATGGACCTAGTCCTGCTTATGTCCTGTTTGGCGTTGCGGGCTGACTGTCATATTACATCAGGATTAGCCTAGAGAAGTTTACGGCAAGAACATGAACCATTTTCCTTACTTGGATTTGGGTGACTTCTCGCTTATTATTCCGGTAAACCCCCATATCACCCCTACTTTCGAATATCTGCAAGAGAGGAACAACAGGTCAGTGACCGTACCATGTAGCTCCACTTCAGGTCTGACGTTGTCCCTTATCAACGGTAATTATCAGCCTATCAATGAAACAGTAAGAAAACCAAAGTGCTTTAAACCCACTTACCCTCTTATTCAGCGGTCGAGCTTTGAATTTGGGAACTTTTGCTAGCTCCTCAAGCTCCAGCTCGTCCCTACTCTTGACGCTGAAATTTCATTTCACAATTCACTTCAACATTAGAGATGCACTTCGGCGTTAAACTGCCCAATTCCGTCTACGCCCACAAGGGAGGTACCCGCGTACAACGTCAAAATCAGGAAAAGCCCTGATAACAGTTGTTAAGAAGTTAAGCTGGAAATATGGCTTACGTTATTGGACGAACTCGGGTTGCTGTGAGCAGATGAGGTGGTTCGATGTGATCACTACCTCCCGGCGCTGACTTACGTCTACGCTTGAGTTCAGCAGCCTGATACCACAAACAAGGTTAATTGTGAACGAAAGAGAAGAACATTAATTGTGGTTGCAACGTGATAAACCGGAACATGGAACAAAGTGTAGAGGCTGACTTAAGACTCACCAAAGAATCAGTTGATGTAGCCACAGAAGACCCTTGTTGAACGTTTGTATCCCTTTGTTCAGCAGCCTTATGTTGCAAAGCACGCTCCATTGTCCTAAGGTGAAACTCCTGCCCACAGAGAGTGACTGGTTATGAAGATGAGTCTTATTAGGTGTTAAAGCTGTAATTAGTTAAACACCTCTACAGCTGTCTGGAGGAAGGAGACGAGAGGCCTAAGACCGCTCGAATACGAGGCTCTACCTGAAATTCTGTTACATGTAGAGTTGGCTTCTGTACCGAAGGAGGAGGTTGTGTCTCCAAAATCTACAGGACGCAACCGCGAATTAGAGAGAGAGCGGTAGCACGTAAGTCAGAGCAAATAAACGGCCAATTTTCTTTGCCAGAAACAGAGTCTGCTGGAGAATTAACTACCTTCTTAGGAGCTGGGCGAGCTTTGAACTTCGGAATCTTGGCGAGCATTTCCTCTTCTAGTTGTGCTGTACTCTTCACCCTGTTCAAAGCACCAAGATGAGCTTCAACGTAAGTTGCATTCATGCGTACCTCTTCCAATGATCTAGAGAATCAAGGCTGGTGCATGAAAGATAAGGCCGAGGGATAGACTGTAAACCCGTACCTTATTTGACGAGTTCGGTGTGATGTTTCGAAGTCGGGTGTCTTGGGTCTAGTCAACTTCATTTTTCTCTTGTCGTGATCATCCTGGATGTTTAAGATACTACACTCTTAGACCTTGATGAAGTTAAAACTCTGGACAGGATTGCTTCCTCTGTACTATGATTTCTCAATTTCCATAAGGAGAGCCAATATTCACCTTGCGGATTTTAAGACAGCAATGACAGTTGACAATTACCATTTCACAGTGGCCTGCTGGATTGGCGTGGAAACGCTCGGGTGTTTTCGTTTGAAACCTTCGTACCTTCTCGGCCATAGAAACAAATGGAGAAGCCGCTCGACAAGCCTACAGCAGAAAATCCAAATTAGCATGACTCACTGAAGGCTAAACTATATTCTTCTCAATGTCAATACGGCCCTGAATGTCTTGTAGGCGAGATGAGCTGGTTGGAGTACCTGTGCCGATGTAGCACATTCGGCTCCACCGAACTGTCGAGATCTCTTGTCAGTGCAAAATTGAAATTCTTGGGGAACGGTAAGACCATTGTGTTCCTTCGGCCGAATGATGCGCTCCTTGATCTGAATTTGATCCATGATTCAGATCATTCATCAAACAGGAAACAAGTACGTTCTGCACTCGTAATCTGCTGGGCCTAGAGTGGAGTCCAGAAGCAACCATAAGGAACATACCTGGCGCATGCGTCCTCCTTCAAGTTTTTGCTTCTTATTTGCAGGATCATCTGGGCTCAGCATCGTCTTGAATCCGTACGGGGTCTCTTTATTTCCCGTACTGTTCAGATAGCGCCTAAGGGGACAGCATACAAGACCCATAAAGAGAGATATTACGTTTGATAGCAGCTACTGTGCCAATGACGCGAGAGGCGGTTGATGTGGTGACTAACAGTTAACATCTACAAGAGATTAGCACTTAAAAGCAGAGCATACTACCAAATAAAAACGGTTCAAGCGTTGATGAATTGAAGGATATATTCACCTCGCAGCAGAGGGCTTCTGAACCTTAGGCATGGTCATAGTTCCTTTAGCTTGGACCTCCTTCCAGCCTTGTGAATGCAGCCGCTTGGCTGGAAGACTTGCAGGAGGAGCGGTAGACATCGAAGGCATGACGGAGAGGGGTGTCCGCTCCGGATTTCTGACACCTCCATCCTTATTACCCTTCGGAGTATTGGGAGAAACATCTAACTCTCCTGAGCCGTCAGCCTCAGTTGCAGGAGAACCTGGATTAGCAGAAAACGATACATCAGTCAGTAGTATCGTAGGACTTCTGTACGTGCAATGAACGACGGGTAAGATACATGGCGAACCAACGGGCACCTGAGTCTATCCTTAAAGACCTGGTTGTTCGTGTTTACGGACGCTACAGGCTCATTTGTAATACATTTCTATCTGTCACGAATGTTTGCTCCGAAGCCATTCATCTACTGCAGTTCTACTGCAATTATTTCCCGAAAACCAAACAGGTATCTGTAGGCTAATGTTTTTCGAACCACTGTGCAGCGCGACACCTGTGCCCGAGAGCCTAGAATATGACTAGTGTACCTGATGCTTGTTCATTGACCTTGTGGGCTATGCTTTCCTCCAATGTTTTACGGATCGCGCTTCCCCCGGCCTCGCTGTTCAAAAGTCCAGAGAGGTTCTTCACTGGAGTCTTCATGGAGCTGTGGACATATACGAAACAAAGTTGCTCCTCAACACGTGGCCGCGGTCACTTTAGAACTCTTTACAGGGTGTACATATTACAGAAATTTACACAGAGGGAGGGCAAGAGAGCAATCTACCATGCTTCTAGCTGATTCTCTTTGTTTTCGGTTGGCGATCTGGCATCAACAACCTTCGCAACCACAACATTACAAAATATGGTCAGCAATTTTGATGGAAAGCGAATCAACATTTCAGGTAACAGTAACACATGCGCCGAATTGCAGGAGCGATTGACACTCGTTCCCGAAATCATCGTTGCCACAGACGCCGTTGAAATCGAAGGAGAACACTGGAAAATCACGGTCAGTACAACAAGATGGACAGCAACCAGGTATGGCAAGAATTAATTCAGAACGAATCAGGAAAAGACTCCCTCCATGTCCCACAAATATCCATGATTTAACGAATCCTGTAAGTTACCTCTTCCATGTCCTCCTCATTTAAGTCAATACTGAGTAGCTCTGCGACGGCCTTCGATTTTCCAACATGTGCTGCAATCAGCGGAAAAATATTCTCAGAAACATCTAGCAACACCCTGGGCTTGCGTATGTAACACGAAAGAGGAATACAAGGCCTACTGTATAAGGGCAATAAGCCCGTGACTGATGGTTGGACTCCAAATTTACTGCAAGTGTTCGTATGTGTAAACCGAAACACCCCGAAAGCTTCAAAACATTTAGTTACTCCAACAGCTTCAGAGCTCCAAGCAACAAGCTCCAACTCCAAAAAGCTTCAAAACATGTTCCAACCAGAACGAAAGCGCAATCTTACGAGAGGCATCGTAGCTAGTTTCAGCCAGCAACCACTTCTCTGCCGCGACTTGATCATCCTCTGACTCCCCTACGATAAAGTCATAGTACTTAGGAGCTTGAAACTCCCAAGCAGGATCGATCTTCAAAGCCTTCTTCTTTTCACCAGTTTCTGCCTCCATGTCTTGGTCCCTGTAAATCGGGTACCAACCTCAAAGGTTGCAGGTGTCTGTTCCAGAGCTGCAGCTTTGGTAACTACTACGCGTTTGTCTCCTGGACAGCAGAGTGTAACCCCTTGAACATACCCCTACAGTATGGTACGAGAAGTTCACCCCGCTTCTGCTTCAAGCCCATGCCTTGAGCGCGACGAATTACTCCTCTCTGTCCAAAACACGCAGAGCGCTTTCTACTTCACACATATGATAATCCAGGAGATCTATATTTCTCCTCTACTCATTAATTGTTCTTCCGATCGAGCTTGAATCCGTCTGCCACTGAATTCTGGAAAAGTCCACCATCTTCTCCTTCTTTCACCAACGTGCTGAAAGAACAAGAACCAAGAATTAGTCCCGCCCACTCAAGACAGCGAGAACTAGAAACTAGACGAACACTCAGATACAAACTCAAATACCTCGTCCCCGAAGCACACATTGGGTTCTATCATGTTTACACTGACTCTGGAAGACGGAGAAAATTGTTGAACGTAATGTGAATCATTAAACAATCGCTCAGCTGGACACAGTCAAGACACACTGAGGCTCTACACAATCTGTCCACGACCAAGATGCACTCAGAGTAAGACCCCATACAGTAAGCAGAACGCCCCGGTCCCTGCGTTCTCAGGAATGCAGCCGGAATCATCCAAGCTTACGCAGCAGATACAATACTTCGACCATGTCTCACAATTTCTTGCGCATGATGTTCACGACTTAGTCTGTACACCTATCTACCCTGGTAAAGCTTCAACGACCCCAAAGCTCATAAAAAAAAGAACATAACTTGCGTACACTCCTGATCCAAAAGCGCAGTGAAGTCGGCATAGACCGTGCACTTGAAATTACCTGCTCGCATCACTCTCGTTCAATCACCCGAAATCTCGATATGGTACAATTCGCTAGTTCAACGTGACTAGTACTGGTTGGTCCGATAGAAAAACTCAAGAATTTCATAAACTGCGACCGGACGCAGCAAGAGAGAGGAAGTCTCGAGCGTTGAAGGAACTAACGCTACGGTAGAGACAGACTAGAGAGAGACTAAACGGGACGAAAGATACGAGCTTCGAAAGCAAGCCGAGGGGGAAGGAGCGGAAGAGGAGGAAATTTGAAAGGTGGAGCGGGCCTCAATAGCAAACGGCCACCTGGACTCTCCCAACGTTAACATTGCCCTTTGGGCAGCTCTGCGGGAAATTGAAAAACTATTCTTAAATGGCTTCCGGGTTCAGGGCCTTCGCCTCTTGTCGTACTTGCCGGTTCCTGAAGCACAAAACTGAGAAACACCGGATCTGTCGTGCCGTCTTTTATGCCGGCCCGTTTTCCTTCCTTCCTGGTCTTGTTTTCCTCTCCTCTCACCTTTCCGCCGCAGCCCGACGCCCGCCTTTCTTCTCTTGTCTCTTTTGGTCCTCTTTCCCCTTTGACGCATTCTACACCCGCATGGGAGAATCTGCTGATTCTGCTCCTTTTGATAGAAGGACTTCCTCGTACCTATCGTGGAAGTCGGGATCCGGACTTTCTTTAGTCGGGTCGACTTTCGCTACCAGGCCAAACTAACCAAAACTAAATAATTTGATGCCTGCTAACAGATATTCCTCTCCAGTAGAGCACCCATTTATCTAAATCAATGTAATTTTCTGGGCAAGCTAAAATCCCTAAGTTAGGCAGCGCAATCCAAGATCAAGTGAGACATCGTACAGGGAATTATCTACCATACGTAGTGACTTTAGATGTCCAAACACGTGACTCCCTAAATGGTAGAATTTAGCAGCGTCGCCAAAGTAGTAATATTATGGCACACAAGACAAAGCTTCTCTAGAATTAGGGAGATGGATTTTGAATACAGTGTAACATTTGTGTTGGCTTTTGATATCAAGTAAAGCATGTGAGTCCTTCTATGGAGGAGAAGATTAGGATAGAAGGATGGTCGCAAAGTTACTGTAATCAACTTCATCCTTGGGATAAACTACTTGATTAGAGGAGCTAAGATAAGTTGATCAGAGCCCATGCACGCGAGAAACAGAAGAACGGATCTAAGCTGTAACAGTTCTTCCAAGTTTCTAATCAGACCTTTTTCTAAGTTCTAAGGCCCAGAATCTATATGCGTCGCAGGCATGTCTGAAAACTGTGGGTCCCGTCAGAGAAACGAATACATAGCACGACAAAGGGAAAGAAAGCCTCGTCGAAACGATCCATATAAAGAAGAAGAGAAACTATGGCAAGAATGGCAAGCGCCTTGAAGAACTACGAGAGAGAGCTTGCGAAACATTGGTGAATGGATCCAAGTGTTCATCGTATCACGTTCCAGAATGGGATCTAATTCAAGGGATTGAAGATATGACTCTCATCAGTTTGTGGCGACCTGCGTTAGCGTAGCGCTTATCACACTCCAAAAGAGATTCAAAGGTTTCTATCTAGTTTAGGATAGAGAGGTGATGTGAAAGGTATCTGAATAGGTAGGGATTATAAACATAAGTGAGAATCTGAGTTTGAGAAGATATCGATGAAAGTTGTCATGAATGAGAAGTGAAATGTTGAACATTATGGTGCTATAGATACAATGAGGAACAACTAAAAGACACAGATTACATAACATAGGTATTGTTGGCAAATTTTGGACCATCAGATTCTAATAGAATTAGACATTTTTGTTCATTATCAGTAACTGAAAAAATATTGTTAACTCTTGTCTCAGAAGACCACCACATGGAGGGTCTATATGTCATATGCGACATAAGATTATTTTTTAAACTTTTTTATATTATAAATATCATATAAAAATATTTATGAATATATATTATATAATCTTCATCTTTCCATATCTTTTATAATAACTAATATTCATTGGTCAAATTATATCGTCCCCTTCAATAATTAATAATAAAGTGAAAGTTTGCATGAATATGCAAAACACGATTAAAATTTTCAAAATGAATATCTTTTGTACCATTTGCTTTGCTTACCAACTAAAAATATGCACTGATGTTTTTAACTCGTCTAGCACATTTAAATATATTTACGATAGAAATTATCCTCTTTCTTTATATGTTTGTTTTCTTTTCTAGATAAATATTACGTGTTAGATATTACAAACTTTTGGTTCTCTATCTTATAATATTATCATTATAATTTTCTCTGAGATTTTA
Source organism: Asterella californica (assembly GCA_036924285.1). Lineage (NCBI taxonomy): Eukaryota > Viridiplantae > Streptophyta > Marchantiopsida > Marchantiales > Aytoniaceae > Asterella > Asterella californica. The sequence goes on along the minus strand of JAYKYS010000006.1, from coordinate 18,151,426 downwards.
CAACAAATTAATATATAGTATTTTCTTTATTTTATTACTTATAATAATTAGCTACTAAAAACAAAAATACAAAATTTGTATGAAGCCTTTATGATATCGTGTATGGTTTGCTACGTGGAGGATGAATGACCACCCTAAGATTTTAACTACATCTGAAAAGCAACTCTTGAAGCATGTTCCCGATAGGAGGAAAACCGCCCAAAGTTCTTATATTGTGAATCTCCAATCATGTTGGGAGTGCTCGACTTGATCACCTTTTCTATAAGAACAGAAAATTACATCTCAAAGAAACGTGCATTAAACAGTCTTCTCCCCAATCATAAATATTTTATGACATGGTGCCAAACACAGAGAAGACGAAAATAACACATCTTCCCGTTTCTCCTTTAATAAAGGTACTTGAGAATCTGTAACAGAAATACTAAACAATACATTTAGTTAACGTAAATATGGTTTAATTTCGACTTTTCTACAAGGTTTTGTTCTTTGAGGTTAATACAGTTTGTACCATTTGTAAAGTCTAATTGATTTGGTACGAATATTATACTTCGAATATGGTTGGCCCATGTTCTTTTGGGATAGGTCATATGCGAGTCTATGTTTCCTATTCTTGACTCAAAACTAGTAAGACATTAAGCATTAGGGCAATATTGGTGCAACAGAACCTGGCTCTATATCTTAGTTTCTAAGTATCAAGTTCACATACAAGGAAAGTTGAAAAACTGACATGTGAGGAAGAAAGAACGACCAACTGATAAATCACTTGGTGTGGAATTACATGCGAAAGTGTAATTTTTACTTAGAAGGCTCCAGTGGTGTTTCTAAGCTTGTGTTTTGTCTTGTATTGCATGGGTCTTTGTTACCATGCGTAAAAAATGGACCATGGTAAGAAAGAGTTGTCGAAACTTCTTGAAACCTCAGGCCCTTTAAAGTAGCCCATATGCCCTTTAAGTCTTAGATTACAACATGTAAGCACGTTTATCACTAATCTGCAGCACAAGTTATGTTACCATTCCTCGTCATTTGATCGATGTTAAATCCACTAAGAGAGATCCCTAGTTAGGTGTGCATATATGTTCACCTCCTGGAGGAGGCAAATATTCGAATTTATTACCTAACCTTTTCCAGTGAAACGGTTAGGTAAGAATATATTAATACTTGAATTAAAGTAATATGTGTTTGTTAGTAGTCTTCTTACTTATAATTCGGGAAGTATTAATAAGTATTTGTCCGTGCTCGTTTTAAGGTTATGTTTGGATCGTTTCGTAATTCTAAGTCTAATTATCATTAAACTTACAAATAAACTCAATATTTTGATACATATAACTTTTACATGACACTTACATCTTTTCTCAACTTAAACAAGCAAAAGTTCCACGAAGTTGATCTAACATGCATATTATCCTAACCTTTCGAATATTAATCGGAAAACTCGTGTAATGTAGAGGTAGGGAAGGATCCGAGACCACCTTTTGCTCTAATACGTGTCTCCTGGAGCGATTGTACTCCTTTTTCTCTTCTATGCTGTACACTCAATCTTCTGTTGTTATGGCCCTTGAAACGAGAACAAAAGAATAAAGCAAGAGAAGACAGAAGACATAGGAAGGGACAACCAATTCCCCAAGGCCAGCAGACAGGAAGTTACAAAGGTGCTTACAACATGTTCTGGTAAGTGCGCGGCTGTTGATCTGTTTTACTCCAACGCTAAGTGCTTACCCCACTTGGCTCGTTGAGAGAGGGCGCTTCTCTCCTCGATGGAACGGCACCAAGGCCGGATGTACTTCGTCCCCGTCTCGAGCTGTCACAAGCACGACCCGACGACCTGAACAAGCAGCCCATTCAAAAGCACCTTTTTCAAAATGGACAGAAGCCACGGATGAGTTCGTCGGGAGATTCCTAGGATGGTGGTCCAGCTTGTCCAGCTTGTCCAGACGTCAAAACATGACCAGAGATGCGGCGGGACCACTGCGGTCAAGCGTTCTTCTGGATCGGCGGCGGATGTCCGGTGTCCCAAGGTGTTGCGTTGCGGTGCTTGGAAGTTGGGACCCATGAGAGAGAACTTTGTACGGCTTGTGCTCGGCCGTCGCTGCACACACAAATGCGTGCAGCGACCGCCGGAATCTCTCAAATGGTAGAAACGCAAAAGCGAGACATACCGAGAATATAGGAAACATTTGACATTAGTGCTGAAATTTGCTTGATCACACCCCCAGTAGGTTCCTTGAGCTTGATCATACTCCTCTTAGGTTCCTTAAGCTTGATCATACCCCTGAGGGTTATTGACAGTAGAACCAGTCATTTTATCTTATCGTTAGTACTTTCAACTTGACTAAATATCACTGTAATTCAAAATATTTAACATTATTGAAAATAGTTAGACTATACATGCTCGGAAGTTTAATAGAGAGAGTCTCACATGTGAGTAACTTCATAAAGTGACCGGTTTTCCAGGCAACAGCCAGTCAGGGGTGTGATCAAGCCATACATCGTAAGAGGGGTGTGATCAAGCTCAAGGAACCTACTGGGGGTGTGATCAAGCAAATTGCTGGACATTAGTGACAGAGAATGACGCATGTTTTGTATTTACAGTACTTTTGGTATTCGAATCCTTTACGTAACTCAGAGATTATATAAATTATTACCAAAATTTGCTTGATCACACCACCATAAGGTTTGTTGTGCTTTATCACACTCTTGCTAACAATGTATGATTTTATTATACCCTTGATTGATTATCGATGATAAAATCAATCACTTTATCACGTAAGTCACATGTTGGAATGCACATATCAGTTTTCATTTTATCACACTCTTGTTAACGATGTATGGTTTGATTATATCTTTGATGGATTATCGATGGTGAAATTAATCACTTTATCATGTAAGTGATATGTCAGAATGCACACATCAGTTTTCAGAGCATGTATCGTTTGACATGTACTTATCATTAAAAAGACTTCAGTTGCAGAGATATTTAGTCACGGTAAAAGATAGTGAAATGATAAATGACATAATAAAGTGACTGGTTTTACTATCATTAAGAAAAAACTAGTTATCCAGTTACTATAGCCAGTTAAAAATGTAATCAAACAATACATCATTGAAAAAAATAATATCAAACCCAAAAAACCTACTGGAGATGTAATCAAACAACCTTGTGTAGATTATCACTAAGAGTCTTTCTCCATTTTTTATAAACGGTATAATCTCTTAGTATGAGAATCGCCCTTGCATATTCACCTCTTCCGTCTTCAGACATAAGAGACAAATAAGCAGAGGTTTATTGTTTTGTTTAATTTTTTGTTCGAATAGATTAAGTAATAAATTAATCTGTGTTTGTTAATCATTCTTTGTACTTAGAGTTTCTGAAGCGAATTGCTTATTTTTGTTTTATCGTTAAGTCTGGACCGTCTTGCAACTCTAGAGGGGATTATCATTTGATATTTATGATAAATTTAAATTTCCCGAGAACGTTTAGATCTGTTCTGATAACAGAGACGAGAAAAGTTTCCCAAAGTTCATCCCTGCATGTATATATGTATACTCACCTAGATTTGAAGAATGCACCTTCGCACCGACTATGTATATAATCTCTAATTCGTAAATGGTATATACAAGGGCTCCAAGAGAACTTTGGGTACAACTGAAGGCACTCGGGCAGGAATTTACTTGATCAGACCTCCAGAACGAATTGCAGACTTGATCGGACCCCTCTTATAATTCCTTTCTTGATCGGACCCCCAACCTGCAACCAGTCAAACAGGTAACTCGGCCATGCGTTTCGGGTCCACGGAAATAATAACGGCCGAGTACGGAATTAATGCTTAAAGTCTCTAAATTAAATCTTTGTTTTGTGTCGTCTGGCTTCTACGGCCGTGGTCGAAGCTTCGAGCTGTACCCTGACATGGCCGAGTTACCTGCTTAACGGACTGCTGCAGGTTGGGGGTCTGATCAAGAAGGGATTTATAACAAGGGTCCGATCAAGTCCGCAATTCGTTCTGGAGGTCTGATCAAGTAAATTCCTGGGCACTCGGGCCTGAATCTAGTTGTGGTTACAGAAGTCTACACTCGATCAGTACAGCCCTCGTGCATGGAAGAATCAAAGGTGAAGAAAGATCTCCATCCCAAGGTGAGACAAGTGCAACTGCGTATTTCCTACGAGAAGTTACGCATGGATCAACAAGGTGCCACGCATATTCTACAGCATAGTGAAGTTACTTCACGGAACATAGTGTGTTAGAGTGACACGAGATAAAGTGAAAACGACAATCCATTTCCATGTTGTGGTATCTTTCGGGTCTTTTTCGAATCCACGCACAACAAAAACTGTACTAGTTTCTCTGAGAACATTCTTGATTAAATCTCTAGTGCGAGTATAAAAGAAAGAAGGAATAGTCTATATTTCTCCACGTGTATCTTAGGTTAAAGAGAAAGCATTACTTTTTTTCTAAAATCTACAGAAACTTCGTTTCAATATTCCTCAATCCATACTCAATCATTCATTCTAAAGTGAATCAGAGAATGTAAAGCTATGAACTTTAATTTAAAATCTTTATTTAAATCTATTATTCTTCTGGGAAAATTCTATTATCAGCAGTATATTTCGGATATAACGGTAAAATCTATTTGTTCGCAGACAGCCCAACCGCAGAATGAACCGCAGAACCGCAGACAGCCCAACCGCAGTCCTCCTGCTTACTGTCCCCACGGTTTCGGTTACAGAACCCTCCTGAACGGGGAATTCCAGCGTCGTTTCAACGGTGAAGAACGTAACGGTACTATCTATCTGTTTATATACACAGGCGAGAATCACTCACCCAGTACGTACTGCAAGCGGAAGGCACTTGTTTATTTGTCGACATGCGGACGGTCTGAAACTCCCGTTAGATACAGGACTGTAATCAAAGTTTCAGGAATGACAAAGCTAAACATATCTCTGGAAGTTGAAATAGAAAGTGGACATACTTTAGAGATAAGGGGTTCTTCTACCCGTTGGAATGGTGTCTGACCTGGATAGCAGGAGAACTTCCTCGTGATACTGCAAATAATTCCCAACGTTTGCGGCTATTGTTGAAATGTTTTTGTGCAAAATTATCCCGCGGAGAAGGGAAAACAAAGGCAACTTGCCCATATAAGGAAAATAGGCATCCTCAACGTACTTGTACAGTGAAAATCGTTTTTTCTTAGCAGAAAACATGTAACTGTTATACAAATATAATATATTAAGCTATAATAAAAAATCAAAATCGCTTATATATATTATATGTTAATCAGTCTTGGAGTAGCCAACGCATCTGGAGAAAACCCATAAGTCAAGAGCTGGCTGCTGCGCTCTTGGGGATATAAGTCCGGGGCAGAGATTGTAATTCAGCGCAGTTTACTGAGAACATTAAATAATGTTTTAACATTTCCCGCCGGAAGAGTTAAAATATTATTTAATGTACACCTCATGTACACTGAAGTGAAGTGTACATGAGGTGAATATATGCATGCAACATTACCTAAGGAAAATAAGCATCCCCAACGGCCTTGTACATTGAATTTCATTTTTTATCAGAAAATATATAAATATTATAAAAATATATTATAAAAAATTGAATAAATTCATAAGTAATATATGTTGACGCGTATCGGAGTAGTCAATTTAGCAAGATATAACTCATAAATAGCGTCCGGACTGATGCGTTGCCAAGAGCATAAGACAGAGACCTTAATTCTCAGATTGCGTCGTTTTACAGAAACATTAATATATATTCTAACTCTTTTCGTCGAAAATATTATAAATATTAAATCCTATGTACACTTCGAAATGTACATGAGGTGAATAAGCAACCTCAGCTCGATTCATCAGCGGAGCCAAAGGTTCTAATGTTTTCGGCCATTTCAGACTGGTATGTTTCAATCGGAGAATAATTTATCTTCCAAAAGCTAAAGGACGAATTTCTGGTGGATCTCAATTTGCAGAAACACATGAAATGTTTCTAGAATTTCTTAAGTCCACCGAATAAAAGTTTTGACGTTTTAAAAAGTAAGTGTAAAGAAAAAAAGGTGTAAAAGTTAAAATCTTTGGTTAATATTCTTCGCTAGTTGGAGGCAAGTGTTAGAACTTCGACCAAGAGGCTTGCAGAGGTTTTATGGGAGAACCTCCGGAGGTGCTTGTATGAAACTATAGGGACATTTTTTAATGTATTTTTCTTTTGATTCAACAGTAACTTATTGCGGTAAGGTAGTTTAGGATTCAAGTAATTTATTATATAGTTTAGGAATATTTCAAATTTAAAATAATTATATCAATTCACAGATACGGTGATAAGTGATTCACTATTTTTTTTTACAAAGCTGGACTTCAATAGACTACTGCTTGTTTCTTTCTTTGACGTTAGAGAATCTTCTCTCTTAACTTTGACACGCGGTAATGTTTCTAAAGACTTCCATTAAAATCGTTACACATACAAACGTCAAGTACTTGAAATGCCATAGCATTAAAAATCCAGAATACATATTTAGTTGGAGTCTTGGCCTCTTCTATGCTGGAGCTAGAAGTTAAAAAGTGCAAAAAATTGTGATCAAACTTTCTTATATCTATCTTGACTGGTACCAGTTGTGTTTTTCACCTGCCATGCAAGTTTCACTGAGTATCTTCTTTCCAAGGGATTATGATATTCCGGCCTCGTGCTTAGAGGTTGGATACTTAGTTTTACCCTCAGGGGTCAAGAGATAATCCTATACTGGTACTCTTCAAGAGATTGCTCAATTGCCTCTACACTTTGGCTACAAATATCTTCTATCCCCACTCGTTAGATATGTGTATCTCTATGTATCTCTATGTATCTCTATGTATCAGGGTTGGGAAATCTATATAATTCAACCAAGAGTTTGATTCATAAGCTTGTCCAAGCTTTTCTATGTCTTCAAGTTTTTATGTGCTCTCGATATTTGACTTTACATCTTCATTCATTTAGATCTAGATTTGTCGTCAAGTATTATCCATCTTCTAATTTCGGTAAAGCTAATGCATAAACAAACTTGGTATCACTGAATTTTATTTCTACGACTTTTCGTGGAACTTAACCGAGTAAAGATCATGTTACTTCCTTTAATGATCTTAAAAGTAATTTATTCTATGATTTCTTGGAATATCATGATATATTAAGTTTGATCGGTATATAATTTTAATTACAAAACATTAGATCTTGCGCTCATAAGCCTTCTACTCACATTGAGCTATAGAACATATTTAATTTAGGTTTTTGGTTATTTTAAGCTGATATAAATTTGTGTCTTAAGTTACCCATGTTGAATTATCATTTACATAATTCTAAACCTATCAAAGTTTCTCATGTTTTGACTACTATTGTTAAATTATAGATAAGATTTTTAATCACTAATACTTGATCGAAACATAACCACTTTCTCCCACTCTCGTCTAACCATCCGTTTGAAATGAAATACCAGTGGGAGTAATCGTTAATGAATGTTATTTGGAGTTTCACTGCTCTTTGCTACGTTCCAAACTATCAGAATTTCATAGTACTGAGGCCGGACACATGTCGAGAGTACGTTCAATCAATTTGCCCATAACTATAATATCTGGTAATTGTCTGTTTACAATGGTATAGTATGGCGTCAAAACATGTCATCTAAGAAGAAAAACTGAAAATGCTAATGAGCTAGAAGAAGATTCAAATAACAAAATATCAAATATATGAAACAAGCAAAGATTTTAAAACACTCATTGGACAAATATCATAATTTTTAATTCACACTCTACTAAGATCATCACTGAAATAAATTCAGAATAGGTGATACTTCCCAATACAAAACTCATTAGTGTTCTCTAAATTGCTAAGCATGGTTTCGTTAAATGTAATTTATACATATTTTCTAAAACAAATATATATATAAAAGATGCTTGAACTTAAGGTGAACATGTATTCTGGGAAGATTAAAAACGTCAAGTCACAAAAGAGTGGCAATATATACTTACTCAGTATGGATTTGGTGTGCTTTATTGGTTAAATAAAATAACAACAAGGTATTCGAATATGATTCAAGTACAATTCATGAGATTATTTGTCAAGTATATGCAAGTGACTATCAATCGTTAAATTTCTGTTGTATACAATAGACAAATTACTTAGTTTTAGAACATGACAAACATATCATAAGCATCTTTTGTGAACTTTTATACTTTATACTTTATACACAGAACTCATCAATCAATCCTTTATTTCTCTGATGAAGAGTAACCACTTATCAAATGCAATCCTCATCATACACCAATAAATGATGTGTACTAACATAAATTATTTGTTTACTTGTTATGCTTTTTAACAGTAAATTCTACAATTCTTGTTTATTTTCATTGATTACACCATTAAAAATCTAAAGACAAAAATAGGAAAAGATTTTACTACTCTCACAAACTTTTACTAACATAAAATCCAACATCTTTCATTGAACATACATAGAAAATGTTCAGTGAACATATATAAATGAGTGAATTCTTCAAGCTTGTAACCAATATGATTTAGTGCATGCAATATTTATCAAATCTTGATATATACTCTTATCTGTTAAATGAACTGATACAAGATATATATTTTCAAGTTCATTAATCTTAACTACTTTCAACTTATCTTTTTAGTTGGTATGATTTTATATTGGCAAAATGAAAAATATTGGACATTGAGGTGTATCATGTAAACCTAACTAACGCTTTGTTTAATTAGGTTATGAATACATCTGATGCTGTAAGTCTTAGTAATAGGTCTTCCTGATTCTTTATAATCAGTAGGTGAATTCAGTGAGATATACAATCATTTCTACTTATCCTAGGAGATTGACGCTTTATTAGTGATTAAACTATCTATAAACAAAACTATATAACTTATTAGACTTAAACATTTATATTTTGTGTATCGTATTTATTACAAAAAAAAATTTACTATATTGTATGTGTATATTACATTATTATAAGCAATATCAAGAATAAAATATATTATATTTACACACACTTTACAAACTAGTGAGTGAATCTATCAAGTTTATGCTATCCATCTCGTTCATACTGAAGTATCCTCTGTTAAACTTTAGCTCTTTAAACCGATTTAATGAATTTTGTTTTTGTTTACTCTTCATTACAACGAGTGATTATTATTTGTGTGAGAACTCTTCATTATAAAGACCTTCTTCTTTTAACAAATGAAAGAAAGTGGTAGAACAGTTATAACACTTCGTTGACAATAACTTAACTCATTTTAAAAATATATTATCACTCACACGTGGTTATTAACTAGTTATAAAATCATTACTTGGTTCTACACTCATATCATCCGTTCTTTCTTTATGAAAGCCACTTAATTATAGTTTATATTCTATTCTTTGAGAACAAGAAAGAAGAATAAGGTTTCTAATCCATTACAAATCGGTGTACAATATAGAAAAGAACGCATATCTTGTTGTACTTTGTCTTGATTTTATTCGAATATTCGAATATGCATGTTCGATGGACTTTTGGACAGGAGAAGGAAGAGTAGAAGCGGATTCTCCAGAATGAAAATTCTAGCTTCTGATTCCTTCATGAATTCGTTATGTCATCGTCATTTATTATTGAAAATCATTATACTCTGTTAATTGGCAAGAGTTTTGTAAATATAGCAGTCCATTTCTTTACCGTGCTTGGTCTTCCGTGATGTCAGTCCACTAGCTGATCACACGAGAATAATCTAGGTGTGTGGATTAGATGAGACATACAGAATTATGTTTTACATGTCTTGGAGTTAGCGCAATGACTACTGTATTTGCCAAGGCGTATGACGTACAGTTCAAAATCCAGACCCAAATCTCTCTGAATAATCTCTTTTCTGCTGTAGAGAGAGATTTGGAGAGATAAAATTTGGATTATTATTAAGGAAAAGCCAATATGTTTAGAAAATATGAGGGGTAATCTAAGAATGGAAATCTGTTTAGAGCACTATAATATGAAATTTAATTGCTCGTGAAAATAAAATAATATTTTTGGAAAAATAAAAATAATGTAACACATGGACAGAACCGAGTTAAGGTGAATATGCATGTTTGAATACTTTTTCTTGATTTTATTCGAGTAAAATTGGAAAGTAAATGAAACAATTATCTCCTTTTTGTATACTGTATTGTGTTACTTTTCAGAGATACATCCAATCATTTCATTTTTTTCGTAGATCTACACTAAATTATCACAACCACCAAGACCCTCAAACTTTTTCATGATCATTTTTGTTTCTTTTAAAAGTTGATCAATTGGACATGATTTAATTTCTCACTCATTTTCCTAATTCTATCCAATCGAAAGACAAATCGTTATCCTTCTACTCTATCGCGTATAATCAACGAAATGATTTTAAATTTGATCAAGTTTTCCATTCATTCTATTGTTAAACTTTTAATTACAGGTCAGATTCAGTACTACCAGTTTAAAATTTGGATTTGATTTCTAATTTATACGAGGATATATACATTTTATAGTTCTTGTTATAATAACTTCACAATTGTGATAATAACATATATATTCTATTTTGTTTACCAATTGATTATGCAATATATTATAGATAGTTTTGAGACCTGCAATAAGGTGATTGGATAATATTAATTTTCCATGATATATCATTATCAAAATCATAAGAAAACCTCATGCTTTCATTTTCCCCCGATATCTTTTCCAAACAAGAGGTTTTATTTGTTTCACACGAGATTGAATAAGCATGCAAGAATCAATAATTAATGAAAAGTTAACTCATGTCACACCAAAAAGAAATTTGCATTAAGAATAATCACTAAAAAATGAGATTCTCTATCAAAAGTTGTTGAGACAAAGGAGAAGCAATCAACCATCATTACTATCTTCCATGGAATGAAATAACTGAATCAGAATCAAAGAATAATAAAGCATTGGAATAAGCATATATAAGAGGATGAATAAAAGAAACAAACTATATAGAAATTACACCTAACGCTAACGTCATATATTATTTATAAAATTGTTTATTATTTATTATTACCTTTTAACTCAGTGGCAGAGTAACACCAGCGTAGGGTGTAAGTCATGGTTCAAGTATGATAAAGGGTTTTGAAAGTCCCAAACTTGCTCATGCTGCTACTTCTTCTCCCTAGGGATGAGTTATGTATATAATTAAAATTAGTTTTACGCTACAGAACTTAAATAAAACATCTTATTGCTATGTCATATTCTGATCATTTTCCTCTCTCTTACTATTCATTGATTATAAAATGATGTTTTGAAGTCCATGCATGCTCCCCCACCTTTCAACATCCGCAATGGGATATCTCTGTACACTTGCTTTCTGGAGTCTTAGAAAAGTCTTAGAAAGGGAAAGGAAAAGGAAAAGGAAGCTAACATAGCTTTTAGCCTTCATGGAGTCCTTGATCACTTCATGACCTCATAAGCACTTATATTGGTCTTGTTTCTCCGTTTCTTACTTGAGTTTCCTCTCAATTTTTCTATTCATGTGAGATTGTGGTGATGCACAATATGCTTGTAATGCTTTCATCTCTCTCCTGAACTATAGATGATAGCTGCAAGCATGTATCGGAAGATTTAGCTCACGATCACCATCATCATGCTTTATGAGAAATGTTATAGGAGTTATTAGGAGTTAAAGTTTATTGGTATATTTTTTCTAATCAAAATTATTGTGAGATATCCTATGGAAGAATTACACATTATATTTCAAGAATATAGTTTGAGCTTTAAAAATGTATATCTTACATTTATAGGTTTTGAATATGATTTTAGTTTTAGGAAGCGGTTAAACTTTTCCTAGTGAGCTGTAAGTACTGAAATTAAGGAATTTAAAGTCTTGAAGAATATTTTGTAGAGGATTGAAAAGTATTTTTATTCCTAAAGTCTTAAATCCAGTGTCTAAACGAAGAGTATTAAAATGTGTTGTCTATGAATGTCTACATCGAATTAAAATTAGAAGTATCCAACTAGTTAAGGTCTCGAGATATGATACATTGTGATTTCCAAAACGATTTTATTTCAGAACCACTCATTATCGTACTAGGACATCAAAAGTTCCATTTTCATTGTGATTAGATATCTTGAATTTCACAATAATGACTTTATTATGTCGTAGCTCCCTTCACATCATAGTGCAACACTTGAGACATCCATGACTCACATTTTAGCGGATCGTTTCCATTATAATGTAGAGACCATTTCCATTATATCCTAATGATCTTGTATCAAGTAATGTGTGCTAAGTTCTTATACAACCCCTAGTCTTTTCGACAACCTCATCTACTATCTTCTAGAACTTATTGTATAGCAGCTACGACTTGCACTTAATTAGCATTTGCTGTCTTTCATGTTGATGACGTTTGCATCTTTTTGTTTTCCTTTTTTCCTTTAGCATCTCAAGTGTATTTGAATTCTTTCACTTTGTTTAGTGTATGAGTTATTCTTACCTGTTGTTTGCTTAGTACAAAATGATGATTCTTGTTGGTTACTAAATTAGCTATGATGTGATTCCGAAACATCATCTCCTTCCAATGTTATTTTGTACATATAGTTTTGTTAAAGCTCACAGTTGACTTAGTTGGTGGTATACATGACTCTTATTAGTCAGATATACACAAGATTGACAAAGAAATGTGATTATGCCATTGAATATAACTTATATACTTCACTATATGCATTAAATTCATTCATGTTTGACTTGATGCAAAAAGACAGAAAAGACCGTTAATGACAATAACCCATTAACAATATATGAGTTTGAAATGTCACATTTCTTTCACATATTATCCTTTGCCATACCCATTCTTGAACATTCATCATCAATATGAATGGTTTAGGATTACTACTGTATAATAACATTCACACAGATTGCCAAGCAAAAGTGACTGTTATTCAGAAACCTTATTTAACTACTACAATAGAAAAACATAAAAGATACAGTGTTTTAGATTAATATAGCTTTACATGCAATTATCATTTAGACAAATCAATAATGAAACTGGAAGTTCATATTATTGATTAATTTCTGAAATCCAAGAGTCTTCACTTCAATAAATTAGTATGATGAACTGAATATCCAATCGACTAGATCATACGAAGTTTACTTGTATCCTGATGAAAAATGGACATCCCATTGTAATGAGTGTCCTTTACACTACAGATATTTCGGAATGATATTCTTATCAATTTTCTTGGAAGATATAAATACGTGAATACTAGAACTCACACGTGAGAGGTAAACTTTCCCCAGTGCTCATCATATCATGACTTTTGTATGTGAGTATGATAAAACATCAGGTATCGTGATCCTATACTTTCTCTATCCTCAGTGACTAGTGATTTTGCAGATTTCGAACGTTTACGAACTTACCAAATTAGTTCCTTTCTTCTCTCAATACATGATTCGTTGTATCGATGTGGATTCTTCTTCTTGAAACTAGAGTTCCCTTGACATGAAGTCTCACCATCTTGGGGTTTTGGTAGCCACAAAACCCCAGTGAAACCAGAGAAGTACGTAATAATGAACAGCAAAGAAGGGTGTGAATCTACGCTAACTTTAAACATAAAGTCAACTAATGTCTATACCCAAGGGAGCGGACAAACGGAAACGTATAGCACAGAGCACATTGCCGGAGATGTACTCCCTTGTACGTAAGTGCATTATAGAAGACATGTGCAATATGCAGTGTTTGTATATTATATGCACTGTAGACACAGCTATGCCTATGCGGTCTCTAATGCAGAACGGAATATGAGGTCTAAATGAGCAACAGGAGCACATTATATCCTTTGGCCCATGAGTATGGCGGTTCGACGCAAGAACAGTGCCTCTCATACTTAATATAACCCGCAAAACAGACCCCAGAGAGAAACACCAGAGGAAATTAGAGACAGAATTTTAAGAACTGGAAAGAAGGAAACAAGAGAGAAGGCGAACAACTGTTCATAACGAAGTTGTTAAGAAGGGAAGCAAACAAGCGAGGTGGACAATCAAGAAATACAATAATAAACACTTCGGGGGTGACTGACACGACTGTAGGTAATGAGCACGCGTGCACTCAAATACCTAACTACCAGAAATTACAAGGTTCAGGTTTGAGATCTCGTATTTCCTCTCCTCTTTTGCACCCGCATGAGACAACATCGTCTCATGCTTACGTCGAAACTCTAGAGAGGTCAGCCAGTCCTAGTCCATGAAAGGGTGGAAAGAAAAGGTGAGGCGGAAATAGCAACTCACTATACTCACCCTATATTAATTATGCTACGTGCCTCTGAATACACATGATCTTACACCATTCATTCCAAACTCCGTATTTAGTGATAGTATGATAGTGACCTTTCAATATCCTCAGCTACAGTCACCTTTTGCTCTCCGGTAGGCGACGTAAACGAGCTACCATAAAGTTGCATAAACCCCCATCCACTTGATCCGTCTTATACGCGTGGTCAGTTGTCAGATAGGCGAGGAGTTCCTTCCAATACAATGATCGTGAACTTCTGTGAAATATCAATTTTGGTGCCAGAAAGATTCGAGCAGCTCGTTCCCCTGTCAAGCTTCAGAAACTGTGACGATCTTCTTGCGGAACACAGAAGGTGTTCAAGGTTCTGATGGAGAATGTAAATTTTAACCACTTACTGTAACCACAACAGTTTATTTGCACTTGACAGGTTCATCTTGAGCTTCACCAGCCAAAGAATTCAGTAACCGAATAACAGTTTGCACCCCTGCTAGCACAGCAAATCGGTCCATTGACGAAAGATGCCGACCGAATACTTGAAGGAATTTGTCCGGATGCCTGCAGTACGAGGCAGCGATAAATTACGTAAAATCTATGGAAGTAGTTTAATTTTAAGAACCTCTATATTGGAGTAATAGCATTATGTCATACCAAAAGGAAAAAAAGCAAAAAGCCCCCACAAGCGCAGTACGCTCTTGAAAAGGACAAGTAAGTGACAAGCGGACGGTACAATAGAAACAGATGTAAAGAGCGGCAGCTTACCAACGGAGTCGTTCTTGCTGAATTAAAGAGCGTAAGGTAGCCCCTGATGCACCTACTTGAGCGAGCAGAAGTCTCTCTTGACCTGGGTCAACAGGAATTAGATGTATCAGTTCCGACGCCCGTGGATGCCTGGAGTACTCCTACGAGTGCTCTATGCTTACATGCTTACGGCGGAAGAGTTTTCAAACAAAATGAACTTGCGTATCTCACCTTGATTTATAACATCGCCTTCCTGACTTCTAGGCAGAAGCTGTAACCCCATGACAGGCCACGGAACATCGTGAAAATGGATCGTGCCCTGGTTATCACTGACACCTTCCACACTATATTCTGAACAACTTGATGTTCCTTCATGTTTCTTGGCAGACATACTCGTGAACTTGCCAAAAAACGCCCTCCATGCTGTGTCATATTCTTCCCAGGTACTCCAAGAACCTCTCAGAGGTTTCTTTCGAATTTCACTTATGTCCTGAGCAGGGGTTACTGAAATTTCGGGATCCCTTCGTACATGCCAATCCGATATTTCGAACAGTTGAAATCGACGGGCCGACTCCCGTTGAGCTTGAGCCGCATCCAAGCGCAGAGTTGTATTTACACTCTCAACCAGGTCCCGAAGACCTGTTAAGATTCACGATTTCTTCGTTGAGACAACAAAGACAAGCAATTCATGAATTTACATTCAGAACCTGTGAAAGGGTCATAACAGAAAACTCTTCGCACGGTCCTGGAGAAATGTGCACAGTTCTCAAGCAACAAGAAGGAAGTGCGAGTTGAGCTTCAAGAACTGAAGCTCCACTGGAACACAGAACTAACCTAAGGAAACAGGAGTCTGTCCACATAAGTTCGCCGCGTATTCATCTGCTTTGTACAGCTGGAGCATAGCGGCCACCTGTGCATGACGTCCCGTGCAAGCTAGATGTAATGCTGTATTGCCCGTGTCAGTTTTGAGGTTGATACGTTTGCCATCACCAGCACCTAGACCCAAGAGTGCTCTTACAACCTGATAATCAACACAACATGAAAACCGTTATTCCTCCTGGCTGTCATCCCAAACTTGACAATGTGCGGGTTCCATGACAAGAATCACCTAGAGGAATTCATAGCATAAAGATAGAAGCAAAATCCCGAAGTTAAAGAGAACACACCTCTATGTGTCCGTAGAGAGAACCCCAATGAAGTGCTGTGAATCCTGAGTCGTCCTTAGATGTAATCTTTACTCCACTTTCACCTAGTTCTCGAATTCGATCTGCTTGCCCCATACGTGCAGCATCGTGTAATAGTTTGCTTTTCTCTTCCTGAGAGTCTCCACAGCAAACGCAACGTCTTCTAAGGCCTACACTTGACCGAAAGGGACCACGGTCGAGTAGGGAGTTGTGTAAGCACGCTGCTCAGTCTTGACTACAGGTTTGTACGGGCGAAAGAAAAAGTGAACCGGACTGTGAGCATCGACAAGGTGGATACTACATCAGATATTGCGATTCAGAACCATGAGACCTTGAGATCGCACTCCACATAAGTTTTAGACGGCAAAAATTTGCCCACGGTAAACGAAACTCCAAAAGAGGTGCTCTTCATCTGGGTCCTTCATGACACGACAAAGTGCGACAAACCCCATAAGGATTCGGTCAAGTCAATTGTCCCATCTCTTGTCTCAGACTCAAAGAACTTGGCCTGCACGTCTGAAGCATCTCATAATAATTTTCTTGAACGCAACTTGCTGAGATCTCTGTTCTGTTGTTTAGTTTGTTTACGTTGGTTCCAGAAGAAATTATGCCTCGCTTTGAATCCGTACCTTGATCAGAGACCTAGAAGCTGTAGCTCCAACTTCAACCTTGTATTTCTTGTCAGCGCTTTGCTTTGACCCTTCGTTATGTCTGCTCCGCTTCCTGTCTCCCTTTAATCGTCTGCTAGACAACGATAGTTCAACAATTATGAGGAGTTAATAGCTGTGGAAGTAGGAACTGGAACCTAGTCAGCATGTACAGCACAGTGCAATAAGCTTGTCCTCATACACATTCAAAAATCTGTCCTACATTCATTCTTGAAGGTACGCCTAAAGGACTTAATATCATATCTATAGGTGTAAAATCTATGTAGTTTGATAAGAAGTACATCAGATAGCGGGGAGGGATTAGGTTTGACAGGATAACATTTTTCCTCAACCTGCAACAAGAAGTCAAGAAAACATTTCCAGGTGTAAACCTCGTGTATAGAATCTACGGAACCCGATAGAGAGAGAAATCAAATTAACTGACAAAACGTGTAAAACGGGAAAACAGAGCGTACTTTTTCTCTTCGTCGACCGACTCTGATACGGATCGTAGAGTGCTCCACGCCGACATAACGCGCTCTCGTTTTTCCGAACTGGTCCCGTGGGGAGTCTCCAGAGCGGCTCTCAGCTTCTGCAGAGACTCTTCCTCCTGCCCTCCAATCTTAGGACGATCCATTTTTGCAGAAATCTCGTTCTTCATCTGTTTCGAAGTGGACTCACTTTGCGCAAACTTTTCTCGCCAACCCTCTCGCCGTGATGTAGGTATTTCTGCGATCTAATTCCAGAAGAATGCTTGTCCAAGCGCTACTATTCGTCCTTCAGGAGTTCCAGAAGGCTGCATGCCATCTGAACTCAAGATGATATCCAGTCCCAAAATTCTGACACGTTCAGTCGAAATTTCACCCGTACAACCTCTAACACAAATAAAATGCGTGCAAATTCATTCAGTGCATACTAAATGCGTTTCGAGCACCGCTGTGTGCCTCCTCCCTCGCTGTCACTCGATTGATCTTATGTACCCTATCAGACAGACCCTGCAATGAGCTCCAGGACCTACGGAACTAAAGACGGGTTTCAAAAAGACGAAATTCAGACAGAAACATTCGTACAAAGAACCTGGCTCCTCGTCCTCTGCTACATGCAACATACGAGGAGCAAAAGGAAAACGAAGTGAATACTACTGAACTACTACCACAAGCTCGCTGCTTGTATGCACTCGGTCACTGCGCTAGCAGAGGAGCAGGAAGCAACGTCGTCGAATGCTACGGAGTATACTACTACTGTAGTGAACTGTACTTTCTCTAGCTTGCCGGAGGTGATTCATTCTCTCGATTCACCACGTCAGCTTAATTGCCACGTCGGAACACGAGTCAGGATACACAGCAGTTCTTGCTGAGAAGTTTGGCTGTGCACCCGTTGCCTTCTGCCGCTGGCGGGCGCTCTGCCCTTGCGCTGCTCGTGAAGCAATTCAAATGCATGAACACGTAAGAAGAAGGAAGGGTTAGAACTCTCCCCAACCTCGTTATTACCCTTCAATTTTTGCGGGTATTACAATCAACGACCATGCGAAGGTGTGTGATGTGCAGTTAAACGTTATCTGTATCACTGCTACCGCTGATGAGTTACTACTGCTCTTTTGTGTAGGGTTCATTGTCTCAGTTTACAGCGATTCCAACTACTGTAGACCTCGACGCTGTGAAACTTGATATTGTCAATACCATTCTACGCGTAAGCACTAAAATGGGTGTCTGGGACCTAAGGGCGAGATAAAAGCACTGCGCTCTTTACTCTTGTCTCTCTGTAAGGTCTCAATCACCAGTCCGCATAAATATGTGCTTAGCTTCTTAGAGCAAAAGAAATGAAGCAAGCTCGCCGCACAGAAATGAAGCAAGCATGACGCTCACTGCACACTAGCTAATTGTACAGGTAGGGGCGACTTGTATCTTGTCTCTGAGTCGAGTTGGTTACTTTTCTATGGGCCTCGGAAGTTGATCGTAGGAACTGAATGACTCTTGGATCGGCTTGTGGAGGTTAACAATAGAATTTGGTCATTGGAACCTGATTCTTCTGCGTTAGATGCGACTGTGCTGAATGGATTGAGGATTCGTACAATATCTGGAAGGAGATTATTCTTTACAACCAGGATTGGAATTGACCGTGCGTTAGGATCTCTGGATTATTACGTGAAAACATTGGGATTACGAATTTAGTTTACACCGCACAATATTATCTTTGGAACCACCCACATCTCGCCGACTTTGGGAAATCATTCGAAAAGAAAATCTGGAAGTGATGATATACGACCATAATTTTAAAGCCTACCATCTGTAGACAAGAAAGACGTAGAAAGACCCTGGAATGATTCACCTAGCACTTTGACCATCGGCAAGACGAGCAGCCAAAGAACTGACTCTCCCGCTTTACTTCCATTCAAGCATGTATGAGTAGAATGGGGGAACAAAATAGTCCAGTTTTGCTGCAAGCTGTCTACTTGTGTTACCACATGCTGCCGAACGTTAAGCATGTAGCCGAAGACAGAGATCGCGGGAAAGAAAGTGATGAAGGTTTTGACAGAGATGTGACCATTATCGGCCAGACGTCAAGTCGAGAAGGAGTTTTCAAAGTGCGGTTACTTGGTTAAACATAAGGAACCTAACGCAGATATGTCCGCAAACGTCTCAGGGATTCTCAAGCCACCTTTCGTTATACCAGAAATTCAAGGATGGCAAGGATACACTGTACTGGGACTAATAGGCTTCATGTTAATAGCGCTTGTGGCGGAGCTTGCTCCACCCTATCTTGTGATGATGGGGACTTTGGTCATATTTTTGGCTCTTTCGATCCTCGACGTCGATGCTGCGTTTCATGGTTTCGCAGACGAGGCTATGCTGGCTGTGGCTGTCCTTTACATAGTGGCAAAAGGCAAGTGTCACTCTTGATACACTTCTCGTATCCAGTAAATCGCTGGATCTGCCGTCTTCTCTGCACTGTCTCAAATTCTGTGAGATGAAATTTAAGGATTTATATGTTCACGTTTATGTTTCTACGTTCATTGTTACCCATGCATCGAGCAACACCACTAGCTTTCTAGGTGCGCATTTTCTGGTCTTCACCAAGCTCTGACCTCACCTAACGCTTGACACACCTAGGTCTCGAGCAGTCAGGAGGGCTGGAGTATGTGGCATCCGTGCTTTTCAGAACTCCAGACAAATCAAAAGAATTGCTTCCTGGCTTGCGACCAAGTAAGACTAAAGGTAGTATTGTCTGGGTGCTTTTGAAGTTCACCGTCCCCGTGGCCATTTTCAGTGCTTTTCTGGCCAACATACCGTTGGTAGCGATGATGATTCCTCCTATTGTGGAGTTTGGAAATAAGGTAAAGAATTCACCTATTAACCACAGAAGCATTCTGCTCTCCTACGGGTCAATGTTGCCACAGAGTTCGAAACACCAATAAAAGAACTGTGCTTGGGAACATTCAGTTTATATCATACGAGAAGGCATTTCATTTTGACTTTGTCCTTGAACTTGCCGAGGTAGAGAGCAGTTGCAGACGAATTTAAGAGAGATGAACGGATCGTGCTTTGTACTACTGTTCATGGTAAGTCCAACGTTCGAACTTAACCAGGTTCAAGCTCCACTGCTTCGTATTCCAGGTGAACCTTCCTCCATCAAAGATGCTGCTGCCCCTCAGTTATGCTGCACAACTGGGTGGTACAATGACACTCATCGGTGCTAGTACGAATTTGGTGGTGTTGTCGATGGCAGCACAGAAGCTTCCTGACATGAAGATGAACCTTTTCGAAATTGGAATTATTGGTGTACCTGTTACCATAGCTGGAATTTTCTACATCCTAGCCTTCTCTGGGAAGCTACTTCCTGACCGTCTGGCTTTGCAGCCGACCACTATAAATGCCAGGTGAGAACTTATTTAGGGACGTTTTGAGTCAAAAGGTTAACCCTCCATTGATAGATACTGGTAATGCACATCTCTTAATTACAGCACCAACGAAGTACACTCTTGTGTGCAGCAGTTAGAACAGTTTCTTCCAATCTGATTGTGCGGGGTTCACACTGGAAATTTTGACCAAATGTTCAAAAGGAGTGAGGATCTAACACGAGCATCAGAATCTAAGATTGCTATTCAGCGTTGCAGAGAATACAATGTAGTTCTCATCATGAAACCAACCTCGAGCTTGGCGCGGAAGTCCATTGAAAAGAGCGGAATAAACCGTCAACCGGGGCTCACGTTATTATCAATCAACAGAGATGGAACCGAGATTACAAGTCCCACCCCCGACATTGTTCTGGAGCCAAAAGATCGGCTTCACTTCGTGGGTGTCGTTGACTCTATTCTTTTCTTAGTACATCTGAACGGGCTGATTCTCACTGAGGATGAGGTTGGTCTCACTGCTGCATTGAGGTTTGAGTTGTTTCAGCTTGAGTCCTTTGTCTAGGATTGGTACGTCCTTCAGTAGCAACCCAGCAGAAAGCATTAGGTAGCAGAAGACATGGTAGAGTTTAATAATCTGCATTGGTTCATAGAGCTCTACTCTTACCAGTAGCTTGCAACTTTGCTCCATGCGGTGGTAAGTCTTTAAGCATATGTGCTGCTGTACTATCGTTGGACAACAGTGCAACTGAGGGTAATAAGTTTCGTCAGATTTGCAACAGGGACTAGGGCAGGTTGATCTCAACCGGCTAAAGACGACTCAGTGCTTGGTGGAGGCTGTTGTTGCTTCAGAGTCACCTATGGTTCACAAGCGCCTTGCTGATCTTCAGTTTCGAGAACGTTATAAAGCAGCTGTAGTAGCCATACATCGCTACGGAACACGTCTGAGCAGGTGACAAAGGCCAGCAGATGGTGGATGTTGTCCTCCAAACACATGACCATCCTCACTTGATAGAGGGATGAAGTATCGTTGCATACACTAAGATAGTTGCATTTAACTGCTTATGAACGAAATAACCGGACATGCCATCTCTCCTCATAAGCACGCACTTTATTTAGAGTGCAAAGGTATCATCTTGTCCGCTACTTGAGTTACGTGAGTCATTCATTCAGAAGTGATGCAATTCAGTCCTAAATTCCTCTCTCCCTGTACAGTGCGACCGGCGAGATCAAAGTAGAAGCGGGAGACTGCCTTTTACTGGTAGTTGACGGTCCAGAGTTTGTTAATAAGCACCGGAACAACTCAACATTCGCACTCGTCGCTCAGGTGGGCAATCTTGGATACTGAAGGTAAGCTATCACTTGTGAGGACTGTAAGAACAATACGATGTTATCTAACATAGATTTGAAAGTAATGGCATGAGGGTAATAACCCAGAATGAAGTTTGTATGAGGATATCTATTTCACATCAGCAGATTTCGAGGTCCATCTTTGACCTTACTTAGCCACATCCTGGCCGTTGATTTAGCTTTAGACACCTTGTATCGACAGTATCTTTCGAAGTGGACAACCATCAGTTCACCGAATGAATCAAATTGGTTGAAGGTCAGCTCCCAGGATTCAAGCCTCTCAATAGGAGAAAAGCCGCCATTGCTGCAGTACTTGTTCTGGCTCTCGTGGTGGCTAGTGGCATGGGAGTGAAGTTGATAACTGCTGCTTTATTTACCGCGGCTGGACTGCTGTTAACAAAATGTTTGTCTCCTTCTGACGCGCTGGTAATCTTCTGACGCTGCTCAACATGTGTGTCGTGATGTTATCCCATCTTTTATAGATTCAAGTTGAAAGGAAATTGGCGTAAGGTCCAACAAGGTATATTCAGGTCCATGAAACGAGCATCTTCTTAGCATGCGGTTGGCAACGCGTCGATGATTCTCGAGTCAGTTGATAGAACTAGTTGAGTCTGTATGAGAGTATGTTGTATTCGTAGATCAGGCAGAGCATTTTACGTAAAAGATATTATGACGCATCTTATATGAAACTATTAATCCAGCAACGTTGCAGCAATATGCTTGCAGGAGTCCATTCAGCTCCCAGTGCTCATTATGATCGCTGCAGCGTTTGGAATTGCGGAGGGCATGGTAGAGAGCGGGGCAGCTACGATGTTAGCCAAGGCTCTTATGGGTCTGGCGGGAAAATCACTGGTAAACCAGATGTCTCATACTACTCCGATTTACGCGGGAACAGAAGCAGCTTTAATCATAGTAGTCCAACCGTAACCTCCCCAATTATATGCATAAATTGTCAATCTTAGGCCAAGAACTTAACTCGATTCCAAACCTCTAACGATGGGACACCGAAGGGAAATACGGCCCAGAAGATTTGGCTGATTTCTGAGTGCTTGCCGGTTCGTAACGACGTGCACACACCGGGCTCCAGTCTGACACCACATTTCTTTCTCGCCAGGAGTCTTGCTATATATTTCAACCACGTGAGCTGAAACTGGCATAAGCTCTACCTGACGGGAAGAGACTAACTAGTAATTTTTCCGCGCAGTTTGGACTCGTTACCTGTACATATGTAGCAACAACGTTCTTCTCCTTGGCCATTACCAACAGCGCAGCTGTAACCATCATGTTTCCAGTTGCTCTTGCCGCCGCAAATCATCAAAAGCTGGACTTTCGCCCATTCGCGTACATCTTGATGATGGCCGCTTCTGCCTGCTTCATGACTCCCACTGGATGCCCAACGAACCTCATGGTGTACGCGCCAGGGGGTTACAAGTTTTCCGACTTTATATATTATGGAGGGCCAATGCAGGTACCGTCTTCGTATCTCCAGCTGTTCTAGGCTTAACCAGACACATGTTAATTCTCACATGATGAAGTGATGTGTCGTAAACGGATTCTTGTTGCTGCTAGTTTGTCTCCTGTAATGATTTGCTGCTAATTTGCTCTCGTTGGTTGATACGCAGATACTGTTGTTGCTTGTAACTGTAGGCATGAGTATGACCTCCGAATATTGGTTTGTATGGTGGATCCTTATCACCCTTATCACGCTCATATCAGTACCTTTAATTGCTAGACATGTAAGTTGCACATCTTTCTTCCTCTTGCGCCAAGACTGTATATACGTTTTCTCGTTCTTAAGAAGAATGCTGTTGGCTACAAACCCTCTCAGTACATTCCCTTTATGGAGTTCCCCGACAAAGTATGTGAGAGATCACAACCATCTTCGTTTCTGCAATACTTACAGTTTGCTCGAAAGGAGAATAGATGCAAGCACTAACGCGCAATCCTCCGGCTTGTACACTACTATATGCAGAAATCAACCCATCCCAAACCAATGGCTGCTCCTGGTCCAGCATCTTCTCCTCCAGACGCAAGGCCTTCCTCATCAGAATCAGATACGGAAAACCCGAAAGCACCTCTAAATGCAGGAACTGCAGACAGTAGCCGTTTCGACTTGAATTCTACAACTTCTATTGCAGGCGATCGTGCACCGTCCTTGTCGGGTTCATCAAATTCTAGACCAGGTTTCTTACCAGTTTCATCCCGAGCAGCCTCAGCGCCTGCTAGCAGCTCTGAAGGAAGTGAAGATTCGTCAACGAGAACGTCTGGCTCTTCATCTCTACTCATGGCCCTACCATCCTCAATTTCCAGTAAACAGCTGTCTAGTATTGTGCCCACGTCTCAAGAATTCTCTGTCTCCGAAACACCTGCATCTTCCTTACCATCTATCAACTGGCTCTTAGATTCTGCTTCATCAATACCTGTGTCCCCTTTCAAGATTGATCTTCTGCTTAAACCAAACTCTGAACCCATAACACAACAGCTGCCAGTTTTCACTGCACCAGGTCCATCGTGGAGAGCACCAGTTTCCACACCACCGGCAACAAGACCCTCCGCCTTCCCAACTTACGATACATCTTCACCTTCATCCAAACCCGCCACTGTGCCAACCCAGATAACACCTTCTGGTCTTGTAGGCTTGTCTATACCTTCAACCAAAAGACTTGAAAAAGTTCTTTCTAAACCCACCAGTCTGCAGACCGAGATAACACCGTCTCCTGGACTTGCCCCATCTATTCCCTTGATTCCGGGATCTAGAGCATATCTAACCGTAAGTCAACGAACCCATATATCAGTATCTCCCAACTCTATGTCAATGTCTATACCTCCCTCCATGTCCACTACTATAGGCACAGAACCCTCTCCCAGACCAACATCAAAGTCTACAACTTCCACTTCAGGACCTGGACATGCATCCAAACTCCTCACTTTGCCAATTCAGCACGGACTTACATTCGTCCCTGTATCAAAGCCTACTTCGGGTCACGGAACAGCAGAACCGGGAAATGCCAGTTTGCTGTCCCATGGCTCAACCCCAGGACCTGGACCGTCATTTACTGGAACCGCAAGTCTGCCGGCCCATATGTCATTGTCTCCTGGCACATTATCACCCATGCTTTCCGCTTCACAGACACCCACGGCTTCAAATGTACGATTGGAGCCCTCCCCCAGTTCACCATCGAGAACTCTCGTTCCAGTATCTGCGCCTGCACCACCAGTTCCTCGAGAGGGAACCAAAGTGGCTGGTGGGACCAGTTTGCTTTCTCAATACTCACCTCCTCCCACTGCACTGGCCTTTCCGGGTGTACGCTTTCCAGGACCCGGAACAGCAGCAGCCAAACGTGCTAGTTCTCCATCCGAGGAACCACCATTCATCACAATAACTTTGTCAGTTCCGACCATGCCAGGACCTGGAACAGCAGCAACTATGCTTGCTAGTTTGATCCCTCCAGAAAGTCCGCCTCCCATCCCTGTAGCCCTACCAATTCCACTCCTTCCAACACCTGCAGCAGTAGCAGCTAAACGTGCCAGTTTGATCCCTTCAGAAGCAACTCCTTCCGTTCCTGCGCCCGTACCGGTCCCAGTCATTCCAGGGCCTGGAACAGCAGCAGCTAAGCGTGTCAGTTTGACCCCTCAAAGACACCATTCTTCCACCGCAGCTAAACGGCCCAGTTGGCTGCGCCCAGAAAAAGCTTCTTACGTTCCCCAACCGACTAGTGTTGCCATCCAGGACGTAAACACTCTAGGTATAAACGCATCATCGATACCCATGACCGATAGCGAATCTCAAGGGTCTGCCACGACGCCCATCGTCGTGAGACCATATATACCCAAGCGACCCACAAATCTACCCTTGCCGACAGGAACCTCAGTTCGTAATTTGAACAACGGCAGCTCGTCAGCCAATGGCCAAACTCTTGAGAATGGCGGAGGTAACACAACATCTCTTACGACTGGAACAGACCCTCCCAAGCCAGCGCCTCTTTTCTTCACTACTCCACCTCCTTCTGGCAAGGGACCAAGACGACTCACTCCCCCACCTTGGGCTACATCCACGCAGCTTTCATCGTCAGTAGATCCTCACAAGAGAAGACCATCTCGAACTGAAGAAGAAGACTTGACTGGAGGAATTTCAGAACTTATGATTCCGAGAAGGTTGTCTTCGATTAACGATGCAGAGGCGTTTGCTGACAGATGGCAAGGGACTATGATTTGAAACTGCTGTCCTCTACAAGCTCAGGTCTTCCTGGTTCTCCTATTCCCTCCGGAGTTGCAGTCCTTATGTCCATGGAAACTTCTTCTCCACAGCTTGTAAAATGGAACAAGCTACAGTGGTAGGGTGGTGGCTGACCATTTGTAACACGTCAGAGAAGCTCCATTTACCATGGGCTAAGAACCGGTATTTTGCCGTCAGGAATTTGCAGGAGTTTACCACTTGTTCTCCACGAATCGACATTATTCATCAGCTTAGTCACCAATAACTTGTACGAATGTTGGTCATGCTTCTCATACTAACGAGATAACTGGGTACTGTGAAGATCTGGAAATATGTCAGCAAATCGTTGGCTAGTGCGGACATTTTATCCTTATCATTTGAATAATCAGAATATTCCTTTCCATTGTCGTGTCAGCTGCTGTAGTTTGATGGGATGCACGTTGAGTTACGACTTGGACAAAACGCGTTTCACATTAAAAAAAGAAGGTAAGCTTTACATGTCAACAATGACACCACAAGAAAATCAACACGTGAGGACTGGAAACATGATTCACAGTTCCTTTCCTTATGTATCACAGTCTCTGATTTACCCAACTCGTGATCTCCTCGAATATAGTCCTGTTCGCAATACAAAGGAAAGTCTAAGTTATCCATCAGTCCTGAGGCTGAAAAGCATACAACTGATCCACATAAGCTGATGAGCTGACGCGAATTCCAAACCCTCTAATTTTAAGGATGTTGGATGAAATATGAAACTGAAACTCAAGCTGTACCAAGAAAGTGCTTGTTGAAAGCCTCGCCTTCCAAGTCGTGGCAAAACACCCGCGAAAAGGCCTTTCACTCCTTCGACCTGTTAATCAGGCTCAACGGGTGAAATCCTCGAAGACTAGGCTACAACCGAAAAAGAAAACAAATAGCTATTAGGGTCAACTTAGTTCTGCTAATCAACTGACTAGATACACCTACGTACTGGTCAAACACACCGAAGCACTGACCTGAACTATTTGACGTACAGTTGACACGATGCCCGTCTTATGGGTCCGCTCAAGCTGCATCCTTGTTCGGACCTGTCAAAGTGAGGAGCTGGGCGCATTGTTTAGACAAATGGAATCTTCCTATCAGCACTTAAGCAGCACTCGTCCAAGGACACAACTATGATACTTGATGCTACGTGAACACACTTTAACATATAAAGGCCAAAGTATTCTCTGGTGGTTAACGGCCTACATACCACATCGGGAGGGTGCGTGACAAACGTGGCAGTACTTCCAGCAAGGGCCCCTGCATCATAACACACAAGCATG
This sequence comes from Asterella californica, assembly GCA_036924285.1. NCBI lineage: Eukaryota > Viridiplantae > Streptophyta > Marchantiopsida > Marchantiales > Aytoniaceae > Asterella > Asterella californica. The sequence continues at coordinate 18,123,872 of JAYKYS010000006.1, read as the reverse complement.
GCAGTAAAACATGAAGTGTTCTTCCATCTCACGTAAAGTCCAGACGGGTTCTCTGGTACTGTAGCGCTAAAAGCTTATTAACTTCTTTCCTTGAACGACTTGAAGAACACTTTCCTGGAGCTGTACGATGTCTTCAACCTTTCTCGAGTGCAGATATCACACATTTAGGACCGTTAAAACATAACCTGACAGTAAGTTACCACACGAACAAACTCACCTGACACAAAGTTGATGCACGTCTGAGAACTACTGTGGGAGTCCAAGTGAGCTGAGACACAAGAAGACCCTCACAAGGTAAGTAATCTGCGAATCTATTCCTATAAATGCTTTCTTAGAATATTATCCTGTTCTGTAAACACGACTGACAAGTGAAGCAACGCTTATGGAGTCACAAGAATGGAAAAAAAAATGTACATAACTGAGGCATTTGTCTTTAGGACGGTTCCCAACGGAATCATCCTGATGAAAAATGAGAACGAGACTTGAAAAAATGCATTGAAACCGAAAAAATATTCAGCACACCTTTGAGGTAGTATCTAAAGCGGTTGTATAACGTTAAGTATAGACCGGAATATGGTGCGTCTCTCAGCAAGGTCGGGACCATCCCACAGTACAAACCTGTCACATGAGAATTTCATGAATTTTACATTTTGATGCGCACTATTGTAACAAGTACTACAGAAACACTGAATTAACCCGACAGAACATATAACCGAACGAAACTGGCTTATATTTCAACGTGCTTGGATAAATTGAAGTACTTGTGTAAGGTTATGCGCATAAGCTAGCATTCTCGTTGAAATCGAAGCAGTGAAATAGAACCGACTGGTTGGTTAGATCCGCGTTGAATAGCAACAAACTTATTGCTGTTCGAATCATTTCGAACTTGAATGAATCCTTGCTAGTCATTAAAATGAAACGATGAAAACCTGTGTAGCCCACCTGCTAAACCCTCAGTGCGCTTGATCGCTAAAAGACCACTAGCTGTTCCACCATAGTTTAATCCTGAAGCTGCTCCATACTGCACCACCGGCCCTGCTCCCAGAGTCATGTATTGCACCCGAGAATAATTTCAAGCGTAAGTGCTTAAGAGAGCTTGCACCCCTGGCCTCTCAGTAAGGAGCAATCATCACTGACATGAAAGTCATACTTCAAACAGGAAGTTACTACTTTCAACTTTCTCCTCCGGAATAAACATTCAACAAATCTGACAACTATAAAATACGGATATTCATATTTCAGTTCATGCGGCTGGACTGTCGATTGAATTACAATCAAATTAACTCCTGTCAATCAACCTTTGAGGACCGATTTGTAAATTTCACCCTCAGGCATAAAGGTGGGAAGTTGACGATGGGGCATACCTCCATCCGAGTCTTGACGACAGTGATGGGACATGTGATTGCAGAGGCAATCAACCTAGTCAACGACCCCGCTGACATTGTGATCGCCATTGGCAGTTTATCTTGCATCGAGACGCCAGAGCTTTTTCCGGAAGTGGAAATCGTTTGCAAAGTGGATAAAACAGGCCCTAACATGGCGAAGTAAAGACCAGCTCCTAGCCCTACGCGAACACAGGCAGGTCCTGTTCCTCGCCAAAAGCCTTTCAAGCCATCTCTTTCCACTACTACATTGAATGCTCCCCTCAGAGTGTGATGGCTAGGAGAATCACGCGCCTGCATATGAGTCTTCATCACCTCGAGCGGTTGCAGAATGGTGGTGCTGATCATACCAGCACCGGAACCCGCCACGAAGGATCCCACGCTCTTCTGCCACTTCCATCTGTTTTGCTCGTCTACCGCCAATTTCGCAGCAGATGAAGCTGCTGCGGCGGCTGTCATATCTCTGCTTCAGTTCGCGGTTTCTGCTACCGGAGCAGAACTTTATTTCCTTCGGCCTAATCCTTACGTACATAACATTCTCCAAGAGATAGCAACGCTAGCCATTCTCTGCTCGACATTACCATTCACTCTACCTCAAATTCAAACTCATACCAAGAAGGTTCGAAACTTTTGCTCCTCCGAATCCTCCACTCCACCTGAAGGACAATCAGCAGAGCACAGATATATCTAGTTTCTCCAAATTATGGAGTCAACAATCTTCCAATACACCTTCCCTCTCCTCCTTTCATTCTGCCACCAATTGGCGACATACTCCTTCAGAAGATGATCTGTTTGAGGTCTGGGCATTCTCTTCCACATTCTTCATGCTCGCTCCAGAACCAGTCCAGCCTTCATGATCCCAAGTACGACACGGGAGCTGCAACTCCCGCTGCTGTTCCGTTAGTTCTCCTAATAATATCCGTTAATATCTTTGTATTTCTAAAGGTATTTCGGTTCATTGCGTGGCGTTCCTGTGGAGTCCGTGTCCATCCAGGGGCCGCTCAGACCGGAGGTGCCTGGTCCGTCGGAAGGGTGTTAACCATGCCGCCTACTCTCATCGTAGTGTGTAGAAAAAGGAACAAGTATAAGGGTATGCAAAAGAGAAATTATTTCATTTTTTTTACTTTAGGGATATATGGATGGTTAATTTGGGAGTTAGATATTTTTATTTAAATTTATGTTAGAGATTACCACGATAAACTTCAAGGGTGTCATTTTTCTTCTTTTTGTATTACGTGTTTTAAACAACATGTTTCTGTTCATCTGTGTGTTTGTTTTTATTGTTCAATTGAGAGTTTTAAGTTATTCTATCCGTAATTACAATAAATGAAATAAACAATAATTACAATAAGCGATGTAATTTTTGTACATCAATTGTATGCAAGAATTTAGATTTAGTCACGCGTGATATTTTAAAACTGATAAGAGTATTTTAGAACTAGAGACAACAGTTTCTCGTCTCCTTTGGGATGTTGTGTCAAATAACACCAAATAAGGTTTCCTCTTTCCCTTTGTCCGGCTTGATGGAGTCTTCTCGTTTGATGAAGTCTTCTTGCCCACTTGGTCTCGCTGCATCATGCATTGCGGACGATATCTTTCTGCAGAGATCTCGATATCATATTGTATCAATGCCAATGACGTCATGAAACATGTGGAGTTCTGAGGTCTTACTCCTTGTTACGAGCAGGAGCATGCATATCCAAGTATGCTGATGTACATAGTCTGTAATCCTCGATAATTTACACTTATGGTTTCTCATCTGAACCTTGTAAAATTCACTATGGAAAAATTTTCGACTGGTCCTAGTAAGGACAGTCAAAGTTAAAATCTTTTGAAAAGATTTGTCATCCGTGGGGAATACTTACAACCACTGGCAAATTTCATGAGGCACCTCTTGAGGTGCTCGTAGAAATCATATTCAGACAATACATTCAATCTCCCTCTAGACCTTGATGATTTGTTACATTTGACTGACCCATAAGGTGCTTGGGTGACTTGAGGATGATCTTATATGTTACTATGGGGTTGTCTTCACTCTCAAAATCTTCATCTCGACGATCACTCGAAGTCTTTTCTTCTGGTCTCATCTCATCTTGCATCATGTGATTGTCTAGCTCTCTAGACTCCTCTACTTGTTGACATTCGTCTCTGTCTAGACGAATGACTTCATCAGATTTGCTGAGGGAGTCCAGTCTCATCACATCTTTTTTTTCTCTCGATACATCCAACATGACAATGCAGGAGGTTCTATGTTGGCCTTGGATCCGAAAATCACATTCATACGATCAAACAGTGGATATTTTACATTCAATTTGACTTCTAAAGTAATGATAGCTACCATTTCAGCTTCAGACACTCTCTCGTCTGTACTTTCAACATTCTCACTTTCTTATACATGTCTACATATCTCTCAAAACTTTTTTGTCAATTCTTCCTCAGTGACCACGGGAAACCATCACGATCAGAAAGTTGAGCTGCCATGACGATGAAAGCAACAACTTTTGTTTGACATCTCTTGATGTCAATCTTTGTTTTCTAATCTGCTTGGTGCACAGATGCAAAGTTCTCTAGATCTTCTAAATAGATCACGATTTTCTCGTAATCTTGACCGATCATTCAAATTTATGATTTCTTTGTCGGTTTAGTCACTCTAGGAGCCATGAGATCTCCAACGACGTCAATCAAAACAAACTTCTCATTGGTCATTTCTATCGTAAGTTTGCTAGACACTCACACTCGAACATCAGAGCTGAAAACTAGTTCAAAATCCACTTCTCTGCAGAACTTCGATTGTGGTGGAAAAAATTGTGTGTAGCATTGATATCACGGAGTTATATTTAGCTTGCGGTCCTAACTTCACGGAATTCTAATTAATACGGGTAACTTATAAGCCTCCCTCAAAACCTCGAGGGCACTACATCCGATGTGGTCACAAAGTTACCAGACTAGTTTTAGCTAAATGTCCGAAATTCAGTTACGACTAGTTTGGTTCTAGATGAAAAAAAATATTTTTTCTAACTTTTACTCCCCCTAGTAGAGTACTCGGAATCCAACTTGGACCGAGTTCTACTTCGTGGTGGTGGTACTACCCAAGCAGGAGCATGCATATCGCCATACGAGTCTCAAAATGGAGTTCACATCCAAAGCCTAGTTGGACTAAACTTCTATTCTTCTGACGAGCGATAAAGATAAACTTTCAATGTAGTAGGGTACTCCGAACCGAACTTGGACCGATTCTATTTCGTGGTTATGGTACCATCCAAGCAGGAGCATGCATACCGCCATATGAGCCTCAAAATGGAGTTCACATCCGAAGCCTAGTTGGGACGAACTTGTATTCTTCTGACAAACGATAAAGATAAACTCTCAACGTAGTATGGTACTCGGAACCCAACTTGGCCCGAGTTCTACTTCGTGGTGGTGGCACCATCTAAACAAGAGCATGCATATCGCCATATGAGCCTCAAAATGGAGTTCACGTATGAAACCTAGTTGGACGAAACTTTCATTCTTCTGACGAACGGTAAAGATAAACTCTCAACGTAGTAATGTAATCGAGACCCAACTTGGATCGAGTTCTACTTCGTGGTGGTAACATCCACTAACAGATGATGTTCCAATAAGGTAAGCTAATTTCGACCTTACATTGTTTTGATATTTTAGTAGCGGTCAGAAGTCTAGAGCTAGTGAGTAGCTTCTCTTCACCTTCTGGTGTTATGTGCTTGGCCCTTGGGGTCCATTTTTCTTCTTGTTCGGCTCGATGGGGTCTTCCTGTCATGTAGTGTATTTCATCATAACGTGAAACGCGAAGACGAGAAAGGAGGTGTTTTTGTCGTAGCGGAGACGGTTAGAAGAAAGAACGGAAATAAAGGCGAAGCGAAAGTTGCGAAACACTCTTCTGTGTCCCGGAGCATGTACGCGTTATCAGTTCTTGAGAGTCGAGTGAGCATTCCGTTTCTGCGAGAGTATAGACGATCCGAGGATACACGCGACTATAATTTTGAAATTCTGAACATCGACCGTCGGTTGTGTGTGCTGTCCATTCAAGGCAGAATCTGAATCTACAGTCTTTCGACGATAAAGGTTCAACACAGTTGAGGAAGGAATTTTGAGGAAGGAATTGTTATCAAGGTGTGTTTCTGTTCCTCCGTGGAAACATGACATATCGTTCACTAGGGTATGATTCATATGATCTCTTTCTGTTCAAGAGTAACCGAAATTCCAGTCCAGTAAGATTGTCGAGCTGAGTATAGAAGGAGTCTAGAACTTAGCTGTTTAGTTCTGATTGACCACACGTCTCCTTAGTTTCGACTTCAGTGTAGACGCATCATCCTCGGTGTGTGCTGAAACGAACTGGCGAGTTAGGTAAAGTTAGCGGAGCGGTTTCTGATTTTCGATAGTTAGATCTACCGTAGTACGTAGGCTGCGAAGACCTACAAAAGCGTTTCTATCTAGGTTTTAGCAGCCTCTACAAATTGACTCCCTTGCAAGAAATCCAGGGGGATGCGCTTCGCTGCTGAAGATTTAGGGTATTGGCTTTGAAGTGAGGTGTAAAGCTTCACGAGCCTCCCCCAATTGCTCTGGCAAGTAGCCACCTGTTCCCGCAAGGGTCAGCCCGAGGCAGTTCTGGAGGCCCCTGTAGTAGCTGTATTGTCAGGATTCATGTCAAGAAGATAGCTGTAAACCTCCTCTGCTTCCTCGAGACGATTGGCAGCCACTAGCAGCCAAGCACGATGCTCGTTTAACCCAACCTTACCGTTTATTTTCGTTTCCTTGCTATTACGCCTGCCAACGCCTTCTATGTAGCTCCTGACTCATCCAGTAGTGTTATCTTGTACAGCAACATCTCGCTGTGCTCATAGCGTTCGTTGTCAGGAGACATGGCTCTTCAAGTCAGTCTGTACTCTTCTTCGTACGAGCTCCTATGCCTCTGCCTTACGATCCATGCTGTGCAGGGTCAATCCCGCATTGCTAAGGTTTCCCATGATCTGGAAACTTTTTTAAAATATTGTCCGAGGCTTTCAATCCTTACTTGTACTGTTTTAACTCGTACGATTTCACTATCACTTTGAACATATTCCTCTCCTTCGGTGGCAACGATGTCTCCATCGTTCCCAGCAAAGCAGTCCGGTCCCGTCCACTATCTCCTCAGCGCACCCTGCTACTTTTAAATACAAACCCTGCCTCACCTCTTCTGCCTGTTCTCCTCCGTCGCACTCGTCCTCTTCCTCCTCTTCGATCAGACCATTTTCGTAAGCGTCATCGTCCTCCATCAAATTGAGCACCGAAGTGAGGCTGCGAAAGTTTTTCTCGTAACAGAAGGTGAGTGCCGCAGTTCTTCTGGCAGCACCTTTGATACGGATCTGGTAAACCTAAAAGCACAGACGAAGCTTTGGAAGAGGCACAGAGAATCATGGACAAGTAGAAATGATGAAGAGTTTTCGGTTTGTTGTCTAGGCGCGAATTAGGCAAATTCAATCATGATAGTTTTGACTGTCAGGCTTGTGTATAGCCCTTTCGTCGACCGCGTTCATATTGGAAGCTCGTGTTGTACATATTGAACAGCTCATGTAGAATATCTACCGTGCAGTGTACCATGCATAGCGGTTGAGAAGTGACGCAGTCACAGGTTTTCTGACAGATGTCGGCAGAGAAGTTTTATGCTTGCAGTTTTGGTCTTCATAGCCTTTGCATTAAATCTGCATCTGTGATGTCGGGGCGTGCCACTTTTCGCAGTCGTCATCCTCGTTGAGAATCTAGATCAGGTGCATGGCATCATGCAACAAGAGCTTTTCTAGATGTTGTTTGCTGCTGTAAACAGGGAGGCATTGACAAATCATCCACTTGACGATCTTGAGGAACAAATAATTGTTCCTCAAGATGCGGATGAGGTGGTTTCCAACACAGCCCATTATAGTGTTCCACCACCATATTACGGATCAGCGAAGAGTTTGTCACCAACTCTCCTGTCTTGCTCCGTAACGCCTTGACTTCACAAAAGCCCCGTCTCCCCGAGCCTTACTGAACTTCTGCGATTCTAGCCAGAACGTCTTCTGATTAATTGTTGTTGTGGCGAGACGAGTGCAGTTATAAGTTCAGCTTTCGCTTGCGGTCTCAACCATTTGGTTCAACTCTGCACGCATCTGTTACGTATTCCTGGCGGCGGACAGATCCTTCCCAGCTTCATACAGGTGAGTTACGACGCTGGATAGCCTCCTGAGCTCCCCAGACCACCATTTGTCAGCTCTCCCACAAATAATCAGCTTCTGGGCCAGGGGGATTTCTGCTGCTGCCTTCACTTTTTTCTTTCCACCCAGGACAAGACCATATTCACCGTCGTATGACAGTGCCCAAATCGCTTAACGGTTTTGGAGAAAAATATATTTAGACCACCGAGATTTTCAATCAATGTACAAGCACATTATTTGTTGCTCTCGTCTTGTAATCCCACCGAGTCCACCCGCCTTTTCCTAATCATTCGCTTAGCAGGCTTAGGGTAGGGTTACTATGAACCCTCATGTCCCAGCTCAGTCCGTAACAATGGTCGGATCTACTAACGTCCGTCCTCTCAATGTTTATTCTCCCCATGCACGGAAATAACTGCTCGTCCACCAGAATGATCCAACCAGGATTTCCTGTATCAGTCCGATGGTTCAAGGCTCTGAGAAGTCCTGCAGCAAACGAATCAAACGTTTGCCATTAGCCATCGTTTGATTGGGTCCCATACATCACGATAACATATGCCAGATTAGCACTTAGCCCTACTCCACCTTACTACCTACTCACAGTAACAGTTTATTTGAGATTGTTCCATAGCCTACCACAGGTGTCAGGGATACAATTTTCCCTTTCTTTTTGTGTTTTTTAGCCAGTAAATGAGTTTCCATTGCTTTACAAGAGCTTTAGCAGGGGTATCATTTTCATTTTGCATTATCTTTTGAGTTTCACTATGTTTTGAGTTTCCGTTGCTGTACAAGAGTTTTGAGTTTCCATTGCTATTGTATATACAAGAGTTATGAGTTCCATTGCTATACAAGAGGTTTTTGCACTATATTTTTAGACAGCTATATTCGATTGCTAACTCTATGGTAGAGCAATCGAAAATCGCTGTCTAAAAAATATGGTGCAAAAAACTAAAAAACATAGTGCAAAAATTCTTGAATAGCAATGGAAACGCGCTTGCCAGAGCTTTAGAGAGCGTGGACCACACTATGTTTTTTAGACAGCGATATTCGATTGAAAAAGCTCTATGGTAGAGCAATCGAATATCGCAGTCTAAAAAACATAGTGCAAAAAACTCTTGTATAGCAATGGAAACTCGCTTGCCAGAGCTTTAGCGGGCCTGGACCACAGTAGAGCAAGTGTAGTAGGGATTCTCTTTGGGGATTTTTTTTGGGGAGCGAGTTTTCATTGCTCTATAATAGCTTTAGAAGACGCGGTCCACAGTAGAACAATTGTCGTAGGGGATGTTTTAAAGACAGCGAGTTTCTATCGCTCTACAATAGCTTTAGCAGGTAGTAGGGGATGTTTTTAAGACAGCGAGTTTCTATTGCTCTATAAGAGCTTTAGCATGTCCATAGTAGAGCAATCAAGCGCAGAGTTTCTATCTCCCTATAAGAGCTTTAGCATCTCCATAGTAGAGCAATCAGGCTCAGAGTTTCTATTGCTCTACAAGAGCTTTAGCATGTCCATAGTAGAGCAATCAGGCGCAGAGCTTTAGCAGGTGCGCTCCAGAGTAGAGCAATTGTAATAGGGGATGCTTTACATAGGCGCTGTACACAGGAGAGCAATAGTAGTAGGCCATGTTATTTCATGTGTACATGTTGGATACAGGAGTTCAGTTTTGATTTATTTCATGTGCACGTGTTGGATACAGGAGTTTAGTTTTGATTTTTGATTTACCGGTGTGTTATATTTTAGTAACGTGTTGGATACAGGAGTTTAGTTTTGATTATTTCATCTGCACATGTTGGATAGAGGAGTTTAGTTTTGATTTTTGATTTACCGGTTTGTTATATTTTAGTAACGATAGGCGATCTTAGAGCTACTTAGAGTTACTGATAGGGTTACTGATAGGCCTCGATGTTCTTCCTCCCTTAGGGGCGTTGGTTACTGATGGGCCTCGATGTTCTTCGTCCCTTAGGGGCGTTGGTTGCTTGGCCCTTAGGCTCCCTCTTTCCCTTATAAGGCTTGATGGGTTCTTTCTATCCGTTGGCTATTCACTGCATCGCATGTTTCTCAGTCATACCTATTGAATTTCGTATGTTTCTTCACTAGCGGCAGAGTTGGTGGGCGTACAAACACAGCCGGTATACAGGTCTCTAGACGTGCAGGCTTCAACATAGCTCTTCAGACTGATGACCAACAAACCACGAGAACAGAAACCTACCCATTTCATACCCTACACATGGATCAGTACCATATATAATGTGGCAGCTTGGGAATGAGCATGTCTGGGCTCTACCATGTTTCCGTATCCTCAAGAAAAAGGAATGAGAGTAGAGGGTGCGCCTTAGATATGACATTAAACTATCAGTACACAGTATCAGAACACACAAGAAGCATACTTTTAGTACGTCAGAGAGTGGCAGATTTTATCGAGGACCACTCTCTAGCACTTCGGTAGCCCGCTAATAACCTGGCGAAGTACATAGTAAGTAGCAACTAGGCGCAAAATGTGCGGTAACTTGCAATCTGGAGTTAGCCTATGTTTTTAACAGGTAAAGAAGCATAGATCGACAGCTCAGAAAACATTCGATTAGTCTTTTGCTCGAGAGTCACTGACACGACTGTAGATAATGAGCAGATGTGCACTCAAATAGCTAACGACCACATACGCGAAGTATGCTGGTATTGACACTTCCCTTTCATGAACCTCCCTAGTGTAACACTCTAATCAAGAACAATACAGTATAATGTCCACATGTGAGGATACCATCGGCAGAGAGGGTTAGGCTATAGATGACGAGAAAGGTGAGGCATTTGCAGCTAAGCCAAGCTTTATCCCTGGGTGAACCCCGTCGCTGTGAAGTGTCAGATCAGTGAGCTTGGCAGGAGACTGCGTATCAGCAAATAAGTAGTAGGGATCCCACGAAGCTTTTACTATGAGTGAAAACCAAACAGCAAAATGGAAGCCGAACGACAGTAATAAGGAATGCAGCAGAGTTAAGTACAACGAAGACAGTAATGTGTTACATACGGCAGAAACGGTAGAAGGTGGGAAAAGAACCTATCTCGAGGTGATTATAGTCAGAGAGCAACTGTACTAGAAGTAAGGCCGCAGGAGTAAAGAGCAAAGGTGAACTAGCTTAAATCCGATACTGTTTAGTCCCGCTCTGACATTCTGATTGTCGTATAAAGCATCAGTCAGCTTGGAAACACAGGGACGAGGAAAAAGCTGTTAGAACATCGTCAAAAGGTTTTAGAATGAGCGGAGGTTATGCACAATCATACTACCACATATTATATATTATATATCGTCATGGTCAACGTAAGTACATCCCTTGAATAACACGCGGCATCCTGAAACCTCACCCCGTAAAAGTAAAAGCGGGATTAAGGTTTGAACATGTAAGCTTTAATTTCAAAGAATGGCAGTGTTCACAACGTCCTATTGCAAAATTCTGAGCGACCGTGAAAAGAGGAGACTAGTGGGAAGAGACCGATTACGAGAATTTCTGTTTGTTACAAGGTGCCTCGTTCATTTTACGGAGAAAACCCATAAAATCTTTTACCTGCAGGAGTGACAGGAATGCTTACGGGAGGGGTTTAGAAGCTTGTGCGTGTAGGTACAGCTGAAGTGCATATTACGGCGAAAATCATTGCTTCCCGCCGATACAGCAATAATCCTTAAAGAGAGTACTGGAAACTTCGCGCCCCATTCAACACAAACATTGATGCAGTCCAGAGGACAGATGGAGAACAGGAACAAAGAACTCGATAATCATCCTTCGGTATTTGATAAACCAGTGAAAGCCAGCTTCTGTAATATCAGAAGAACTCGGAAACGACACTCAAGCTTGAAACAACCTGGCTATCTAATGTAACGTGATACGTAGAAATACCATGATAATTGCAGAACATGCAGGGGTTTCATATTGAAACTTTAGGATGGAGATCGAAACCGGAGCCCACAGCTGAGCGTGATGAGCACATAGCCGCCCCTTCTCCGCAGAAAGCTTTTTGCTATGCGTTTGCATAGCTATACGTCAATTGTGAAAACCAGAAAAGAAGGGTGGAGAGAATAGTCGTGCAGCGAGTGTGAAATGCGGGAAGGAGTGGGGAGGATTCTTGGTCGCAACAGGAGACAGTTACAAGGAAGAACGAAGCGAAGACACTCATCTATGGTCTAGAGCTTGTAAGCAGCCGAAATTTTGAAATCGCATGGTGGTAGCGGTCAAGCTTCCAGGTCTCAAATTGCAGCAACTGAGCGGGTTCAAACACTCCATAAGGTCCTGTTCATCACGAATATTCAAGGTCGGGTTCTGTTCTCTCGTGTGGAGTTCATGAATTCTTCGTGTGTATAGGATTCACGCGGAATTAAGAAGTGAACAGTAATTCACTGTAGCACACCCAGATCTAATATTGCAGACACTGCAGATAGGTGGTCAAGGATCCCGGAACATGCCCGGAGAACCTTCATCAACTATCCAAAATTCATATACTATCCGTCTTCTTTACGATCTCTCTAAATAAGTACATACCTCTTTCTCCACAAGGCCGTATAAAAGAAGGAAAGTCCACTTTCTTTCTTCTTCGATGTGAGAAGGCCGTATGAAAGGCTATCTTACCACACCAGAGTGCGTTACTGATCAATGGTCGGATCTTTTGGGGATAGATCACGGGATGGCTCAGTGCTGCCCTCTCTCTTCAACCATTTCTAACAATTTTTCCAGCGATGTGAGAGAACATCCGATCGGTGTAGCGATAAATTCTTCGACCGGATCCAGTCGGATATCGATGTTTGAAGCTTGAAAGAAATCTCTTCTGTCAGTGATCTAGTTAAATCCTTCCTGCAGCTGGTTCAAACTTGGAAGGTGAATATTAACTTACTCTGTGGTAAGTCGCTTACTACTTGGGTAATTCCCTCCTCCTCAGATAGCTTTCTCTTCTGCTTTACCTTCACCGTCTCAGCCAGGGTGCGGGGTCTATGTTCGAGAGGCCACGGCATTCGTTTCTTCAAGAATAGACCTTCTCTGAGTTCTGTTTTCACGGGTTCTCATTTTTGTGTATGTCGTTACTTGTTGAATTGCGCTGCTATACACATAGACCGAGATATACCTGACTAGAGGACCGACAAGGCCCGGCTGAGTTGGAAAAGTCCCCAATTTCGTTTGATCATTTGCAGCGCTAGAACTGTCAGTTTACCACCTTATCATCCAACAACAGTTGAATGACTAAGGACTGATACTATGTGGACATGGTGCACTGTATCGAACTGGAAACCGCTTTTCGCATTCAGTCACAACGTTGTTGATACTCAAGAGTTTATACACATAAGTTCGCGTATATTACAGCCGCCTTAGCAACACTGAGTTTCCATGGAATGGAGAAATTGCCGAGACGTGTCGTCAGTTGCAAGTATTCGCTGATGTGGGTCTGTTCTTCTCCAAAAATGTTAGTTACGTCTTAAATTTGGGAACCAGCAAATGATGCCAAAGCACTTAGGCTCTTCTCTGCCTTGTACGCGCTGAAACCGAGGCTCTCCTATCAGACTTGACACTGAACCTGAAACTGAACTCGTCTCTTGAGTCTCTCTGGACTGATTCTTCTTTCTAGCCGTCTCTCCTTGATCCGACTGTTTAAGTTAGAGCAGTAGCATCCCCCTGAACACCACGAAGAATAAGATGAGCAGTAGAAAATGGTGTGTACTCTCTGTGAAAATGGGGACGAAGATATTACGCATTATCTGTTAAGATCTTGTCTAAATCATAATACAAACAGAACAAACCCAATCAGTGACGGAAGAAAGTAGATACCATCGGGACTGCATGCAAGATTTCATTGATCAATCGCTGGGAGTTGAAACCTCCATTAAAGTTGCTCTGTTTCTGAATTCTGTTTATGATCACCTTGACAATGTTGAGAGGGGCTGAAATTAATGGTTAAAGCATTTCTAACATGTTTAAGAACCACATGTCGGAGAGTAAGTACACATATGCTCATGTTTTAGGTAAAGCACTAGGTTGTTTCCCTTTCTTTCATCGTCATTTTCTTTCACTGGAACACATACATACTTTTCACGGAATGGTTTCATGTAGAGATTAGTCTTGCCTGATCTGTTGTTATTTTCCTCTGAATGGTGAGCATCCTGACGAAAACATTATACAGTGAAGAGAGGTTCAGGTTTCATTTAACTTATCACTTCTTTTATAAGATTTATCTGTTTTGTTTAATTCACTAGAGTTATATTCATACTTGATATAAAAAATATGAATAATGGGAAGATAGATAATTGGGGTAGGTTAGGGATGCCGAAATTTGTTTGATCACACTTCGAGTAGGTTCGTTGAGCTTTATCACATCTCTCTTAATGATGTATTGTCGATAATATCCTTGACTGGTTATTGATAATAAAATCAGTCATTTTGTCTTGTTGATAGTCATTTCATTATTTTTTGCCGTGACCAACAACTCCGCAAATCAAATTTTTTAACAATTAAATACACGTCCGACAATACATACTCCAAAAGCTGATGTGTGCTGTCCAAAATGTCACTCACATAATAAAATAACTGAAATTACAAGTGGTGTGATCAAACCATATATTGTTAAGCGAGGTATGCTAAAGCTAAACGAATCTAATGAGGTGTAATCAAACAAATTTCTGTTAAAGATTTGCTTCTAGATACTACTTAAACGTCAGAAAAGATTTTTTTTTTTTTGAAAAATCACTTCTAGGGTTGGATTTTATTTTCAAGTTTGTCAAAATAAGTGATATCTACATCGTTTCTCCTCTTGACAGAAGTCTATGTAGTTGCTTCAAGTGATACATGTATCACTTTTTCTTTCATCATTAGTCGTTCTCTAATGTATGTATTCGGAAATATCATTCAGACCTAGTTTCAAAAACCATGTTGGAAATCTCATTGACCTCTCAAAATAAAATCTAATTTTAAAAGTGATATTTTTTAAAAGAATCTTTTCTAACACTTAAGTAATATCTGGAAGTACATCTCAAGTTGTATTGTTGCACCTCGTCATCCTTAGAGAAGTGATATTTGTTATCACTTCTATCTGTTTTCGTCATGCGTATCATCATCTATACGACGATCTGTCAAGTGGCGCTTATGTTCGTTGCTACCTCGTCAATTAACATTATTTTATCACACATCATCTCATTTATGCCAACTAGTTCCACGTCAAAACGTCATATTATGTCATAACTTTTGGTGTCATGTCAGCAACTGTCACATCATCCTCATCCATCCAAAAACTTTAAAATTTTGTAAACTATCATAGTATCTATTCCATAACTCCGCTTGGATGATCCAAGAACTAAAATTGATGTACTAGACAAGTCTTACCTTAACAAAGTCAGATCATCCGTTTAGAAACAAACCACTATTTTTGATCATAGTCAATCCACAACACGACAATTGATATTATTTCTTGGTGTGTAAATCAAACTACCTACTTTTTAAAAACTATTTGCTGCAAAAGAACAGATATGCTTTAACTAAGAGAAAACAGGTAAAGGCTTATCAAGATCAATCATTTAGATCAATCTTGATTTTGATGAATCTTTGATCAAGGTTCATCGCAAACACAGAGTAATGAAAAACTCTAATGTAGGTTTAAAACAACCATAGACTGATTCTGTGTAAATGTTTCTATCAATCACCTTGTTTTTCGTGTGAATTTTTAGGTTATCAACGAGATTTCAAGTTTCGAGTATCACGCAATTGGAGAAATCATACAATCATGGAGGCGTGAAATCTCATCAGTTACTTTTACATGCATCGATTAGTGATGCATGATCTTTTATTGAGGACTTATTTGGTGGAGGTTTGTTTTCTTTCTCCATTGATTCATCGTTGTAATATTTCCATGATCACTTTATTTGTAGAGAAAACTTTCATGAACTTGTATCTAATTTTGCACATGTTTCAAATATTAAAGTTAAAATGATATAATCATCTTGATTTTATTTTATGAAAATCTAATATATCAGTTATTATGTATTAATGTTTGATAAAATATTATAATTTTTTGAATAATTTTCTCTGTCTATTATATAATTGTAGTCTATCTTGCAAAAGAGACTTGAATGATTTTAGAGATCAATTGTGCTTCTGATTGTGTCAAAAATGAATTCTTAAGACATTTGGTATTTATTAGTAGAGATCAAAATTATCAATTGGATAATCAATAATTGGTTATTTTAAACGATCTTATACATGATTTTAAAAATATTGAAAAACCCATATTTTAAGATTCTATTATAATCATAATATTTATATTTTATCTATATATTTATATCTTGAAAATATCTACAGTAAAAAATACCTTGAATATCAAACTTGTTCGTTTACTAACCACATCAAGCAATGTTAGTATGACATAATAGACTAATATGAGTTTGACTCTTTGAGTTGCAAATAAGTGATCTTATTTTCTTGTCTTGACAGAGTAAATTATTAAACGTTTACGACTCAATCTTATGAGAATGACATAAGATCTTTTGATCTGAGAGTTTGGAAATGCTGGTCACACTCGTTGATATGATCTTAAAATGATTATGGATCCGCAATATGCTCATGTGGTTGACAGAATCGAAGACGTAAGATTACTCAAGATTGGAGAGGTTCACTAGTACTACACTAGTCTTCAAGCAATAGCTTTCAAAGTTCCTTTTAGTATTTCAGCTCTGGTCGCTCAAGGAGTTATCATCTTATCTTTTGTTCTATGAGGAGTATCAATAAAATCTATCACATAGTGCAACTCAAACACTTATTGAATTTCATACTCAATTCAATACTTTCTTACTTGAACTGAGTACAAAAATACCAACTTGAGATGATTCTCCCTAAGAGGATTAATACTTGAGTTCTTTAGAAAAAAAAATGTTGAATCATGAGAGTTTGCTTTGTTGTTCAAACTCCAACTTGGACTTGGAACCGAGTGCACCCTATGCCTCAGCATCCTCATTCCCATCTCCTATAGAGTTTCAAAACCTAGAAGAACCTTCATTGCCTTATGAGAAGTTGCAACAAATCTGCAAAGAAGGAACACCCTCCTCAAGAAGCCTCTATCTAAAACCCTCCACTGTGTCCACGTCCTCCAAGAACTTCAATCTTGGAAGAGATGTGACTTCCAAAGTATTTCCACCACCTCTTCCGCACTCATTTCAACCTTTTTCTGCACTTGAAGTTACAACAAGGATTGAAAAACGTCCCTTGAGCGCATATCTTTCTCAAAACAAAATTGCTTATCAAATTCCTCAAATCGGAACAGAATCTTCCTCCACCTCAACCTTACAAGGAATGCTTCAAAAATGCGGCGTTAAAACCATATCAACTACTCTTGACACTCAACATGTTACAAAGCATCAAAGTGGAGATTCTTTATCTCACTCAACTTCTTCGAGAATCACAGAGAAAATCAAAAACTTAGATGACATGCTCAAAAGTTTAGAGCATTACTCTGTGACTAAGAGAATAAGTAGTGCTGTCAGAAGTGAGCTAGATATGAAGTCAAATTCAAATCGAGTAGAGCACAAACAACCAAGACCAATGGATTTGGATACATCTCTTTTTGAGCAACAAAGGACTACGACTCCTGGAATAAACAAAGCTCTCTCAAGACTAGATTTCAAAACGCAGATGGATAAGTTGACTGGAGTTATAGAGGATCGGTGGTTCTATGGTGACAACAAGAAAGTTGAAACCAAAAATTCAGTTATAATGACATCGTCTTCTTCGGCCATAAACGAAGAACCTCATCCACCACAACAAGATATGTCGACTATAACATCTAATCTTCTAACCCCTATCACAAGCACCAACTTATTGAAGGACATGTTACATCGAGTTGATGGCGTAGAACACCGTTTGATGACAAGAGATAGAAAAGAACAAAAGAAGCAAAATCAAAGCAAACAAAAGGTGAGAATACTTCACAAAATTTACTTTATCATTTCTTGATCCTAGGCGGAAAATCTTATTGATTTATTTCTTACCAATCTTCATGAGTTACATCTTCATGTTTTTCACAGGGCATTGATTCTAAAGGAAGATTGAGTGTGCAACGACCAGCAAAGAAGAGGATGACTTCTCTCTTACAAAGACAGTTCAGACGACATACTGTCTCTATCAATCAACGAATGGATAAGTGAGTTACCATTGAGCACTCAGGTTGGTAAACAATTGGTAAACAATTTTATGTACTAAGTAGAACTAATAAAAATTTGGGAGGATAACTCAAACTACTTATATAGTGTTGTTTGTTGTTGAAGCAAAGCTGAATTGACAAAGAATATGCAGACTATAGACACTGATTCTTATTTACTCTTGGAATTAAGATGTTTTATTTCTGATAATGACAGGACCGATCTTGCAATAAAGTACATGAAACGACAAAATGTAAAGGTCTTCTTAAGTTCTTCAAGTCCACAAGCTACTAATACTGAATATGGTAAAGAAAGTTACCTTGGACGCGTGAATGTTGATTGTCAAACGGAAAGTTTGACAAACATAGAGAGAAGTTCGAACAAGATTGAGGTCAAAACTGAAGAGGTCAACAAACATTTTGTCGATGACGATTCTATCGAAGAGCAAAACTTGGTTACGAAAAATATGCAGAGGATGGGAGATGAGTTGTGTACTTTGCGACACAAAAATCAATATCTAAGTGTGAGTAGAGTCGAAAGAACTATGAATCAGGACACATATCAGCATGCAAAGCTCTTATCACAATTCTCATATTTCAATAACGCAAATCTTTAAAACCTTTCACTATGATAAATCTTAAGTCATATACCTCTTTGACTGTGTTGTTGCTAACATTTGTTGTTTTCATGTGACTTCCGTGTTAATCTGTTTTCTAATTTATATTTTGTACAAAATGCAGGAAACAGTTGAGAAGATAAACAAATTATACAACGAACAGAGTATGGAAATGGAGGTAAATGGACTGCTATCAGTGTCTAAATTAAGTTTTGGATCTATTACTATTATATCACGTTGTAGTTAGTTTTAACTCCTCTAAGATAATTGTTTCATGAATTCAACTTTACTATCATCTTCTTATATAAGTCTGAAGTAAATATTCAGGTGAATCAATGCGGATCATTCATTCTCTTCCTAAATCATGTAGAATAAAATATATTTTTATAAGAATTAAGTTTAAATCTTTTGTATAAACTGTAGAGTAATTTGTATAAGTAAAATAAGTAACATTTGGGAAATAGAATATAACAGATAAATGATTATTAAAATATATCATAACAAAAAATAGGATAAGTAAATTATTGGAATAAACAGCATGAGTGTCTCATCAATTTATTTATCATAATTATATACATAGAGATGAATACAAATGATATTAATAGAAATTAGAGGTTCACTAGATACTTTTGTTAAACATAGATGCAAGTAAAATTAAATATTATTTATTTTCAAAGGGAAAGTTTTAAAACTTTACTTTTGGAAAAATAAGGTGATTTTTATTGTTCTAAAGTTTTAAATACTAAATATTCAAAAAATAAGAACTAAGAAAATATCTTTAATTTAAAAATATATTTTATATATTTGATTTATGGACTGATTCGCAGGTAGTATGAAATGAACCCTCGAGTACTATAATAATATGTTTATTTGTATATCTCTTCTAAATGATTCCACAGTTAACGTATAAATCATTATCAAGCTTATATAAGTATCTCAGATGTCACTTCAAATATACGTCTGAATCATGTACAGTCATACTATATACTTTATTATGTATAAATTAGCTTTTATAAATAAAACATAAACTAACGTGGATATTTATTAGATAAAATCTTTTCACTTTGAGATTAAAATATCTCATTCTTCTGTAATCTTGTAGAAGAAGTTAACAGTTTAACAAATGAACTTCTCGGGACACTACGGAAACTCATTGAAAGATAAACTATTTAAGTACCTGGAATAATATCTAGAAATGAAAATAACATAGAATTTGCTTGAAAATATTAAGAAAAAATATATAACATAATAGCTAATAAATATTGCACATTGACTCGTATGGAATTCAAGTAATGCTCCCTCAAGATATTATTCTATGACATTTGTGACATCTAACTAACTGTTTTTTGTACATTATATCTACATTTCAGTTGACTCATTCACTTTTTATTGTATGCATCAGTTGTGTTGGACAGCCATAAATCACCTTTGTATTGACAACGACATGTTTCGTGATGAGTTGCGAGCTTATCATACCCGCTCACAAAAACAACCGGAGTCAACCGAACAAGTGTAAGGCACAGTTAAGAAAGATGTAAAATATAACGGTGAACAAGAAGAGATTATGAGCTAGAGATATAGCTGAATAGATGAGTAGCATCAGATTAAGAAATATAGACTAAATTAAACACTTGAATGTATATCTTAACATATAACCATTGCATGTTTTCTTCCAAGGAACCTAACTCATGTACACAATGACAACTCCAACATTAAGCTTCATATGATGGATATGTATAGGACAAAATATATCAATTTCATAAGAGATTTTTATCTGGAGTGTTAGGGAATTCCAATAAGGTTGCTTATATTAGAAAGAAAAAATTGTAATTTGAGTGCGAGTTAATGATGGTTTTCTTAATTTTTAAACCTAAAAAATATATCAGAATATGGATAAAACATTTTTATTATAGATTCACATTAGTTCAATATTGGGTGAACCTCGTACCTTTATTTTTGGTATATACAATAACTTCATCCCCTTTTCTCTTATTTTCTCCTAAAAAGTTTTTCTAATTTTTGTATCAAAACTAACTAGCATAATGTCAACGGTGCTAGAACATCGTGTATTATAAAAAATGTGCATGCATCATTTTAGATCAGATGAACAGTTCAATATACAAAATAATACAATTTCATGTATAGTTAAGATCTTACTCTAATGACAACTAGCGTGTATTATCACCTCAAAGTTGGTTGATTTGTTTTCAAAATCATGGATATATGCTTTTGACCAATGGTTATGCTGTGAAATAGCATAGCTATACTTCGATTGTGAAAAAAGAAAGAAGAGAGATTTTTTGTCTATATTAATGTATAATCTCTCAATTATATTGCAAACATAGCTCCTTGTTATTCATTGAGCTGCTTTTCTTACTGAGATGATGATTATTGCTATGCATTTGCATAACTTACCATCCACTTCTCTACAAGGCACCACTTCTCTATAAGGCAATCCGAGAAAGGCAAGAGTGGTTCTCATCTTTGTACTTCACTATTCAGTTATTTCGTTCATAGGGTCATGTTGGGTTTGAATTTAGATTCTAGTGGTTACATCAGTACACGCTTCGTATCTCATTGACGACATAATCTCTCATCCGGTTGCACTGGAGAGCTGTAATTTATAATGATAACCACATCCAAAGTTGAATAAATGTGATAAAATGAACATAAAATTGAACATGAAAACCAAATATTATGCAAAATAATGCACCGCAAGAGTGGATGATGTAATTTTAAATCTTTTTCTTGGTTATCAGTCAGATAGATCCTCAAATGGCATGATGTGTTCCCAATATTGCATTATCTTGTAAGTTTAAGGTTTAGGGTTTAATCCTTATTTGTTTGAACAATAGTTGAATGTTGTTCTATCCAACACAATTCACTCATGTGGAGCTAGTTGTGAGATATGACAATCTTTTGATAATAAATTACACCAGTTGGGAGAAGAGTAGGATATCAGTATTCAAGAACTGATATCAAGAGAAATCTCCTGATATCAGCAACAACTCACTTTCTATTGAACTTTATCTTTTAAAAATAAATTGCTGCATACTTCAGTTTATGTCAAATCTTCATCATTCTAACAAGAAAATATACACATCAAAATCTCAAGTTACTACAGTTATATGTTCATCACAATTAGAGTTCTAAATATAAGTTATTACTATAGTCGAATGTAAATTTCATTCTGATCACTTTTCACATTAGTTTAGTCTAGGATTTATATGTAACACTTGCATATATTTTGTTAACACAAAATGATCAAAAGTTCTATAGTTGATAAAGCATATATATCTTTTCTTCAGGAGAAGACAAATTAATCTAATAATTTTGATAACAATACTCAGTATATGTCCGTGCCAATAGCATTGTCGAGACGAGAGTCTCTTGAGAGAGGTCGGAACCCTCTGGCTGTGGTCGATATCGATAAGTCAAGATAATATTGGAGAACACCTTGACCTCTTACACAAATTGACAAGGCAACTTAAGACCTTCTTAGATGCCTATAAGCTCTTGATCTTCTCTTTCGTCTTTTCAATTGCTCCTTCTAGCTATCTCTATCAACTCAATGTTAACTCACCATAGAATTTCACAATATGTGAAGATCTCGAGAACATCATCACATCCAGTATCAAAAGAGGAAGTTGCTTTACACATATTGAAAGAGTTTTGAACTCCTATCACTTCTATCTTCAATAACTCTCGATCTGATTGTCCATTTGTCTTCAAACTTCACAAATTTCATACATGTCTACATCATCTAGCAATGAACTCACTCCAAAAGATTTTTCTCAGATTCAGCCTCTCATTCAGTCACCACATCCAGTAGTTAGTATTCAGAAAATGTGCTTCAAAGGAAGAGAAATAATGTTGCTTTTCAAAGCTTGCAATGTCACAACCCGTTCAAAACAAACTCCAACTTCTTAGTTCTTCAGTCTATCATTCTTTTCTCATCGAGAACTCTCTATCCGTACTCTCCGATCTTCATCTTTGCACAATGGACTCCTAATCCTCAGTATACTTCTTGTCTTGTGAAAATAAGATTTTTCAACATCTACACTAATTACAAAAGTACAATAACAAGTTTTATCATCTTAATAAAAACTGGATAGGTGAAGATACAAAACTGTAAAACCTAGATTACGTACAACAAAAAATCATGATACAATAGTTGAATTAGCGTCCAAGCATATGATAAGATTGATATAAACTAGCCTTACCACTTGGTGCTCATCTAACATATCTAAGTATAACCTTATAGCTATCAATACACAAAATTACATATGCACACCATCTTCAATACTCAAACCAAATAGTAAAGTAAGTCTATGTTTGACCGATATCATCAAACATACAAGTTCTCACGTATTCTTCATCGTCAAAGTAAAAGATTGTAACAAAAACTATAAAATTACAGCAAATGATAGTTTGATAGATAACATCTTATTTGTTCGAGATCATTCCTCAAGCATCATCATCTCTTTTTGCTATCATCTGATATCCTTTAATATTATTTTTCTTTGTTGTACGAGGCCAATCCTTTGGTAATTAATGTTGCATATAGAGATGCCGTCCATTTGAGCTATATTTAAAAGAGATACCGGTCTCATCCAAAAGGAATGTCGAACTCAGAATCACTAGAATCCTTTGTCTTTAGAGGTCAACATGCAATAGTATCCGAAGTGCTTCCCGCGATTGAGCTTGTAAGCACATGTGTCATGAGAGATTGAACCTTGGACCTTTTGTTTCCAGGAGGTTGAGCTAGCCATCTACTCCGATATCACACACATCTAGACAAGAAGTGTTAGACAAGGTTAAGCGTTCCCTTTCAGCTGGTTTTACGCTCTTTATTGCTTCTAATTCACATGTCTCCAGGGATATAAATCCATACCAATGATTGAAGATCATAAGACATACTACAAATCGTAACCTACACGTACACATATTCAATCTTTTATTCCAGTCAAACTTCCACTTCCTCTTGATTCCACAAATTGTTATGACGTTCAAATCCATATAACTTTGTCATCACGATCTTGTGTTCTCTCACTCAAGTCCTCTTCCGTCTGTAATAAGTAGAGCCTACTTATCAACTAGAGGGGAAATTGGTTTGGTAGAAGTCTTTGGTATAAGAATTAGTTACGGCTAAGTTGGCCGAAGAATACATGCAGCAAATAGTACTTATACCAATAGACGAGTGCGCCAAAAGTCCGTCGGGAAACTTCTAGAAGGAAGTTTCTAGAAGGAAGCTTCTAAAACTTTCCAGCCGGGAAGCTTCCAGAAGGAAGTTTCTAGAAAGAAGCTTCTAGAACTTTCCAACGAGTCTCTTACGTGGCTCATTCTAAACCCTCTAGATGTTGTTCTAGATCTAAGGCTGCATGTAAGCCACACATCAGCGATCCGCGTGAGAGATGAGCATTGACCAGAAGCTTATCATGTATTATTCCTCTCACTATATAAAGGTTACGAATGCACCACCACGGACATTCGAGTTTTGAGTTCACTCTAGAGCCTCATCATACAATGGTATCAGAGCAAGGAACTCTAAGAGAGCGGATTACTCCTCTTAGAAGGACCTTTGATCGAGGTACATAGCAATTGAAACTCTGAGTGCGTCAAAAGGGTCAAGAGAGCTATGTGATGGATGGGGGTAGATTTCCAGCTCCAGAATTATCATTCTTGAATCCTTTCCATATCAAGCTTATGTATATGCGTCGTGATCATCTTCGAGTGTATCTTGTCATCATTTCGGTGAGGATTTCATGGATCAAGTGATGAATTTGTCAGTCCCGGTGATTCTTCCAGTAGTGACATATGCAGCCAGTTGGGATTTGACCGTCTACATCTTGATTTAGTGAGCATGGATCTAAACCTACCCGCTCCTGTTCCCTTTAACACGTGGGTGGAGATCCGCCATGTCTGCAGATCAAAATCGTTACATAGAGAGTTTGTGATTAGAAATTTTGGTGAGGATTTCTACCGCGAGATAATCGATTCTCTTGTCCCTTTTGTATTACTTGTAGTGTACGAACATTTCCGAGTGGCCATCATAACTCTATACTAGGAGAAGCTTGAAATTTTCATGTCGTGAGAGAGAGAGAGAGAGCGATCATGGAGCCACAACCTCCAAACCCAGAGTTGGTGATGCAGGAACTGATGTAGGGCATGCTGACCGAATTTCGGGAGATGAAGATGACGGTTGAAGCATTATAGAACAAAATGTTGAACCTCGAGGGTCAGAGTATGACAGACGTTGCAAGAGGAGGATCGTCTCAAGGAGTACCGGTGGTGGTAGAGCAAAGCTGCACCAAGGGAACCCGTGGCTCAACTCGTTAGAGCTCCAGTCGATGATGAAGGTGCCCTGTTACTACGAATGAAGAAGACATGTAACATTGAAGGTCAACGAATCATACGAGTAGTCGAGAATTTCTCGGATGAATCGACATTTGCGACTTTTCAGTACGCAAATCATGGACTACGTAGCGGGAGTGTTTGCGTGTGACTACTTGAATGATAAAGCTCTCACGTGGTATGATGCATGGGAGAGATCGGTGTTGACGGAAAGGAGAACAGTCACATGGACTGCAATGCAAGAAAGGTTGTTGAAGAATTTCCAATCCGTGGATTCGGTGCAAATGGCTCGAACGAGGATGTGGAGATTGAAACAGAAGGGAAGCCTTCAAGAGTATGTAGAAGCCTTCCTCGACTTACAAGTTGCAATAACTGATATGAGTCCGGCGGAGGCTCTTGATAATTTCAAGAGGGGGTTGAAGGAAAGAATCCGACAAGAAGCAATTGTGCAAAATCTACTCACGGTTTTTGATGCCATCGCTTGCGCTCAGAGGATTGCTAGAGCATTAGGAGGAGAAGTGATGATTCCACCAAATCATCAAAATAGATCCAAAATCCTGTATGCAAACGGTCCTACACCCATGGAGCTAGACAACATCCGCTATCAGCCACGATAATTTCAAGATGGAGATCGTCGAAAACGGTCAGAAGAAAGACGTCAAGGAGCTCCTAGAGGAGAAGGTGTCAGGAATGCTACACCTCAACTCGAGCAACGTCGATGTTACAACTGTGGACGATTCGATCACATAGCTGCAAATTGCCGAAGTCGTTTTCCTAGAGATCCAAGACCTCCATATCGTCGACCTCTGAATCATCTGAACGAGACGGAAAGAAATGAAGAAATCGAGGCAAGACTGGGAAACAAAGAACACCAATAAATGCACCTCGCGGCCTTACTGGTGCAAGAAGGGAGAAGAAAGACGAGGGAAGGAGAAGGAGATTGACAAAAAATAATGCGCAATTGATTGTCACGGATGGAGTCTTGGAAGGGACCCATGTGAGAGTATTAATCGATCCTGGTGCAACAGAGAATTTTTTGTCTCGATCGATTGCTATGAAGTAGGGAATGGAGTTAGAAAGTGATGAGAGTGAAGAGGTGGAACTGCCCAATGGACAAACTGAGAAGATTGAATCCTTACCTCGAAAGATAGAACTTACTTTAGACGAATATCGCGAAGATATTGAGTGACGAGTGATCACATTAGCCCGTTATGATGTCATATTGGGTATGCCGTGGATGGAGCAGTATAATCTCAAAGTGGATTGGCGAAGAAAAGTGATGAAAACCAAACAGTGTAAAATCTTCGGAGATAGAGTGAGATCTCGAAGACAGAACTTGCCTTTGTATGTAATAGATACAAGTGCTATACGTAATAGCGATGTCTGTTTTTTGGGTCTAATAAGAGAAGTCCGAGTGCACGACTCGACGGGCAGATTCCAAAAAGCTTGACATGTGATAGCAGAATATGGGGATGTCTTTCCCGATGATCTTCCTTCAGGGTTATCACCAAAACGAAGGATTGATCACAAAATCGAGGTGATTCCAGGGAGCACCCCTCCTTGTAAGACCCCATACAGACTAGCACCACATGAATTGGAGGAGTGCAAGGCACAAATCGAGGAGATGTTACAAAAAGGGTTCATCCAGCCCAGCGTGTCACCATATGGAGCTCCAGTCCTTTTTGTTAAGAAAAAGAATAATAACCTACGGATGTGCATCAATTACCGAACACTCAATCAACAAACGGTGAAGAATAAGTATCCACTACCTCGGATGGATGACTTGTTCGACCAACTCGAAGGAGCAAAGTACTTCACGAAGCTAGACTTACGGAGCGGGTATAACCAGATTTGAATCGTTGATGAAGATGTGGAAAAGACTGCCTTTCGAACAAAGTATGGTCACTTCGAATACTTAGTAATGTCATTTGGTCTCACAAATGCACCGGCCACCTTCATGGGCCTGATGAATGACATATTCCGCCCGTACTTAGACAGATCAGTCGTTGTATTTCTTGACGACATCCTAGTCTATAGCAAAACTATGGAGGACCATGTGCACCATTTGAGAGAGGTTCTCCAAGTACTCCGTCAAAATAAATTGTACGCCAAAATTTCAAAATGTGAATTTGGCAAGACGGAGGTGGACTACTTAGGACACAGAGTGAGTGCAGAAGGCATACAAGTAATGACAGATAAAATAGCTGTCATCCAACAATGGAAGGCTCCAGAAGATCAGACCCAACTTAAGAGCTTCCTGGGATTGACAGGATTTTATCGTAGATTTGTTAAGCATTTTGCCAAGCTTGTACAACCACTAACTGCCCTGTTAGGCAAAGGAAAGAAATGGATGTGGGGAACATCGCAAGAAGTAGGGTTTCAAGCATTGAAAACCGTGCTACTACATGCTCTGATCCTCAAGTGGTACGACTCGAAGAAACCTATCAAGTTAGCAACGGACGCATCAGGCACGGCAGTAGGGACGGTGTTGCAGCAAGAATGGAATGATGGTTGGCATCCAATTGCATACTTCTCTCGGAAGTTGTTACCAGCAAAACAAAACTATCACATCACCGAAAGAGAAGAATTGACGATAGTCCTCGCCACGAAGCATTGGAAGCACTATCTAGGAGAGAAGACTTTTGTGGTCGAGACAGACCACAAACCTTTAGTCTATTTGGAGACGCAGAAGGATCTCTCAAAGAGACAAATCCGTTGGACAGAATGGAGGCAGCGATTCAACATGACCATCACGACGTGGAGAGCAAGAAGCAAATTGCTGATGCATTAACCCGCATGCCTATGGTGCATAACATAGTCTCTGAAGTCAAAGTGAATTCTGACTTCTGGAAAAAATTGATCGAGGGCACAAGATCGGATGCACAGATTGTCGCAGCAAAATCTTCAAGAACCATCATCCGTAACCATGGTTTGGTATTCCATAAAGGGAAGTTATGGATCCCAGATGATCCAGAACTACGCACCACCATACTAACTGAATGTCACGATTCAACCATTGTAGGACACATGGGGGTAGAAAAGACATTGGAAGCAATCCAAGGAGTGTTCTATTGGTCCAAGATGGCAGAGGATGTTGCAGTATACACTCGGAGTTGTGCAATGTGTCAACAAAATAAGGCTACAAATCAAGCACCCTCCGGTCTCCTTCAACCCCTCTCGATCCCTTCCAAACGTTGAGAACATGTTAGTATGGACTTAGTGTGTGAACTTCTCATGACCATGTCAGGTTTTGACTCCATAGTCGTCTTCGTCGATAAGCTCAGCAAGATGATCCATCTTCGACCAACCACGAAAGACGTCTCAGTACCGCAACTTGCCCAGTTATATTTGAACACCATTTTTGCTCAGCACGGTCTTTCGCGAGTGCTTATAACAAATAGAGGTCCTCAATTTACTAGCCTATTTTGGAGAACCTTATTTGATCTGTTCAAGACCAAACTTGCCATGTCTATTGCTTATCACCCACAAACCGATGGACAAACTGAAAGAGCCAAGCGCACCATTGAAGACATGCTACGAGCCTTTACTCTGGAGGAGCAAGCGAAGTGGGACACCTTACTCCCTTTGGTAGAATTTATCTACAACAACTCTCTCAATGCATCTACTCGTGAAACACCTTTTTATCTCATGTACGGCGAACATCCTCTCACACCAGCAAGTTTGACACGATTCGGCACGACGTCGTCAGTCAACACCAAAGTGGATGCTGTCAATGAATTCGTTGCACGAATTCAACAAGGAGTGGAAAAAGCTAAGGTGAAACTACAAGTTCTTCAGAATTGACAAAAGCAATATGCCGATGGACACCGTCGGCATGAAGAGTTCACGATTGGAGATCAAGTTTGGTTATCCACAACCAACCTTACTCTGATCGGCAGTCGTAAATTCAACCCTCGCTTCATCGTGCCTTTCTTTGTTGTCCGTAGAATTGGAGCAGTGGCATATCAACTCGAACTTCCACCCCACATGAAGATCCATCTGTTTTTCATGTGTCTTTATTACGACGATATACACCACGACCTCCTCAATTTGACAATTCGCAAGAGTCGCGACCTCTCCCTCAAATTATCGATGGCGAGGAAGAGTTTGAAGTGGAACGCATCTTAAAGAAACGTGTTCGTGGGACTCGTCATCAACGGGTAGATTATTTGATCAAATGGAAAGGCTATCCATTACAAGAAGCAACATAGGAACCTGCAACCAATCTTGCACACGCCCCACTCATAGTGCAAGCTTTCGAACAGCAGTTGAGCAACGAGGACGTTGCTTCTTAAAAGGGGGGAGGTTTGTAATAAGTAGAGCCTACTTATCAACTAGAGGGGAAATTGGTTTGGTAGAAGTCTTTGGTATAAGAATTAGTTACGGCTAAGTTGGGCCAAAGAATACATGCAGCAAATAGTACTTCTACCAATAGGAGAGTGCGCCAAAAGTCCGTCGGGAAACTTCCAGAAGGAAGCTTCTAGAACTTTCCAGCCGGGAAGCTTCCAGAAAGAGGTTTCTAGAAAGAAGCTTCTAGAACTTTCCAGCCGAGAACCTTCCAGAAGGAAGTTTCTAGAAAGAAGCTTCTAGAACTTTCCAACGAGCCTCTTACGTGGCTCATTCTGAACCCTCTAGATGTTGTTCTAGATCTAAAGCTGCAAGTAAGCCACATCAGCGATCCGCGTGAGAGATGAGCATTGGTCGGAAGCTTATCATGTATTATTCCTCTCACTATATAAAGGCTGCGAATGCACCACCACGGGCATTCGAGTTTTGAGTTCACTCTAGAGCCTCATCTTACACCGTCCAACTTAATGAGCTTTATGATATGTTACTCATAGATTTTTGTTTTCAGAAAATTTTCTCTTTTAAGCATTGGTCCATCTTTTCTAGGTCCTAGCTAGTTTAGCTTGGGCTTCACTTACCTAGCGCATAACTTATCAAGCAATTTGTTTGCTTGTTTCACATCCTCGTACATTTTCTTACTATAAAACCATCTGCAACATGAGAGCGTCCGAAGATTTATCTTTAGTATTTGTCCTCTTCCTTCTTTCTGACAAGAACTCCAAGTTACATGAATATATTATTATATTATTAAATATTAGCCAAACCAAACATTGTAAGTAGATCCGGAGCAAACGCACACATGCAATTATGAAAGTACAAATGTGAGATTACAGTAAAAAAATGAGATGATTTTATTCTGAATATTATTTTATTATCTAATCTTTGTTGATAAAAGAGTTAATAATAATTAAATGTGTTATCTTGATCCATCTTAAGACAGAAAAATGAATATTTATTCGTACCTTTTCCACATTCACGACAAGAGTGTATTCAACTCTTCCATCTTCGAAAGAGAGGAGTAATGCATTTCAGTTTAATTTATCACTTAACTCTTCCAGTGAGAATAGTTAAGTGATAAATTAAACCTATAATATAAGTTATTTTTTAGATGCAGTATGCAATGTTTTTCTATCTGAGAATATGGTGAAGATATGTAGTTATACACATGTATGTGATTTGCATAGCTTGGCTCTGAATTTGTCTTTCAAGTCTTAAGACTCATCTATCTATCATTCTCGCTCAAGTGACCTCGCACTCTTTTGACTCAAGGTTAAAGTTTTTCATTGTCCGAAAGTTATGTATTGGTTGTAGAAATCTGTGTTATAAATGGTTTCTATTGTGCTCTATCGATAATATACAACTTTGTATTGATTAATTGAGAATAAATTTTACATCACTGAGAACATGACTTTATAAGCTTTCCAATGACATTAGTTTCTGACCACCACAACTCTAACAAACAAAAAATGCAATAGTTTCGCACTCCCACATATTTGACTTTCAGAACTTGATCAAAATCAACGTTTGTATTCGATATATGAACTGAATCTTCATTCAACTTGCAGCATACCGTTGTCTTCTAACCATTCCAGCAAGATATAGTGTTCCAACTTCACAGGAAACGCTATTGGGTTTTTCACTCTTACCATGAGTAATTTTTAGATCAAAATCTCAAACCAACTCTCTTATATGGATCAAACCCTAATCTTACCTAATTCCAAAGCTTTATAGACATATGTATGTTTGGTCCAAGACCCAAAAGACAATTGAAGATGAAACTCTTCCAAGTTCTTATTGAGAAGACATGTGTAAACTAGATTACAAATCAGACATTTAGAAGTTCGTGTCATTGTATAAAATCAATAAATACTTTTATGTATGATTGTACAAAGCTTTTACAATTTCAAATATCTTTTCAACATTCCCTGTGTCTAAACTAGATAGATCTGAATGACTGCAGACTCATGCATATGTTGAAATACACAATCAATGAAAGCGCTTGAATCAAAACTGAATTGTGTAAATTTCTTCCAAAACAGTTAGTTTATGTTAGAACCATCTACTCGAGACATCGGCAAGATTTGAATGACGTCACACAAGGACTCCTCGCTGAGTTATACACAAGAGATGACGTTTTGTCGGACAGTATTTTGCTTTTGTGGTGTCCCACAAAACAAAGTACTTCCTAGGGAGCGAAACCCGCTTATCCCCGGGGTCACTCAAGGGCCCTCCACTGAGTTATGCATTCAAGAGATCGATAGGATTTGAATGATGTCACTCAAGAGCTCCTCGCTGAGTTATACATAAGGGATGACGTCACTCAAGCCCTCCCCCCCACTGAGTTATACACTCAAGGGATGACGTCACGCAGAGACTTCCAACCAAGTTATGCACTTAGTGGATGACGTCATGCATAGACTTCCTACCAAGTTATGCACTCAAGGATGACGTCACTCAGAGGTTCTCGACTGAAAGACTACTCAAGGAATGACGTCACTCAGGTGCCATTCATTGAGTGATCTTCTCAAGGGATGAAATCAAAGGATGAAATCATGCAGAGACCCCCAGATCAAATCGGTCACTCCTTAGAGGATGTCATCAATAGAAACCTTCGGAGGTCATTCCAGGAATCGCTGAAACATAAATATACTCAAGAGAAGTCAAAACATCACTCTGAAGACATCTGGGTATTCAAACAAGACGTTGCAGTCAAAGGCTCAACAAGTCTTTTTGGACTTTGGGACGATCCACAGGTTAGGAGGTCCAACAAGAAAGAGCAAGAAATCTCTTTAAAAGAGAGATTGACGAACACAAAATGATCGATAATTCACTAGCCTGGAGACGAGTTGAACATATTATACAAGGTTAGGAAAGAAGTGAATAGAGAATAAAGATTTGTAATTAGTCATCATAGGCTCATGTGCTTGAACGCTGGTCGTAACCTAAGAATGATTGAGGATTGGATCATTGATAATAGCTTTGTTACCAAAGTCCAATTCGGTTGTATCTGAGAAAGCACAATGAGTAATCTGAATGGAGTATGTTTACACGTTATGATGATTTTCAAGCATATGGTTGTCAAAATATCGTGATTTGAGATTATGATGTTTGTATGAATGATAATAGTGGGCTTGTATTGACTTATGTGTGACAAGCAAGAGTCTAGGATGGTATGAATCAACTAAGAGTCCAATCTTGTTTAGCAATCTAGAGATCTTATAGTGACAGAATTGTTACTTTGTGGGATCATGACAAGTTGTTATTCAGAGAAGGATAGTCCTTGTAGAGTAAAAAGTGAGTTGTCCTCTAGGTGACATCGGTTGTCATCGAGACAACTGAAATCATCTAAGGAATGAATAAATATCAGTATGAGAAACAATCTCGGTGCGACTCCTACTCATGGAGTGATGTCACTCAAAAGAATGATCTACATCATCCCAAAAATGGATAAACGTCACCCAAGAGAGATACTCCCGGTGCGACTCTTACTGATAAGAGAGTCACGTCGTCTCAAGATTAGACAACGTCATCCTAAGGACGAATAATGTTATCTAGAGAAGACACTCCATGTCTTACTATAGGAATGACATCACTTAAAGAAACAACCTCTGTAAGATAGAAGTAACCATCACTTAAGAGATGACGTCACCTCCGAGAAGAAAGGTTGTCACTCAAAGGATGATCCACCTAGCAGTATTAAGATAACCATTGTCTCTCAAGGGTCAGACATATGTATTCAAAGATGTTCAAAAGTTGTAGCTTGGATTCAAGTAGGACGTTATAGCCACCACCTCAGAGGTCTTTCAAAGACCTCAAGAGTAGAACACGTTGGGAAGCAAAATGTTCAGAGATATTGAAACCCTTTCAAAGAGAATCAAGACGAAAGAACAAAGATCCAAGGATAAGAGTTAGAGACCGATAAGACTTAGGAAGATTGGATGTCTAAGAGTACAAGTGGTAGTGATGGACAAAGTGTTAGAAAATATGATGATAGGTCTTACTGCATTTGAACCTCAGTCGAGGATTGTCTTATCTAGTGACATTAGATAGAATTGATTCGAGAATCTTAATGATAACTCTAGATGCAATCCAAGATACTGTATTCATCGAGAATCTCTCTATTATTAAGAAGTGTAAAGTTGTGGTATGACTTATGTATCATTGTCTTCAATTGGATTACTATGTGATTATTCTAATGTTTGAATATGTATAATGAGTTATATTGATTGTTGTGTGATAATCATGGAGGATATGATTTCATTATGGGATTGTTCTTATGTAATATAGTGGGATTCTAAGAACCCTACGAGATAAAAATATTACAACATCCATCAATCTTGAAAATTTTCACTCAAGAATTTGATCCAAAACTCAATCCCCTATCATTATCATAGTTTGTAGTACCATATTATCATATCACATCCAAACCTCAACTTTAGTTGATCAATTGATGACCCAAGACTATCAAGATTCAGCTCTATTTGATATCAAAAGGATCACCTTAATGCTAACTCTTCAAAAGTCTTCACGAGTCTCGAGAAACAAATAAAAATATAGCAGGTACAAATTTCATCTCTTTCATTCACTCGATCACAACACCCTCATTCCTCCATGAAATCAACTCATTCTTCAACCTATAATATATGTCGGCTCGAGAGTTTTCTAACCATATATTTTGTCTATCAAATACTTCTCAAAAAATGTCAAGTAGAACAGACAGATGATCATGGTCTAAAAATAGACATATGAGAATAAAAAGAGTTTTAAGTTTGTATTTTTATCACTCAGCTCTTTTCACTGTGAACGACTTGTAACATCTATAGCACTCTAGACACCAAATGACTAAAAGAAACTAGTAAAATCTCAAGATATATTTGAAACTTGTTGCGAAACACAAATATGCAAACGTTTTCAACAAGTATAAGACAAATGAGACACATACTAATACATAGTCAATTTAAAATCATCCACAATGAAAAGAATGACAAAAAGAAATGGAAAACCTATCATATGCTTGTAAGGTTCTCCAGCAAATTTTTTCACAAGAAATGTTCAATGAGTGACCTTTGATCTACAATGACATCGAATGTTGACTCAAAACTTCAAAAGAGAAGTATCGATCCATACTTCATCAAAGTAGGATGCATACTGTGTGCAGATCTCTAATCTCTCCGTACGTAGCAATCAAATGAATCATTGCAGTAGATAAGTCTATCACGTTGTCGTGTCGTGGATCGGCTCCTATCTGAAAGTCAAATTTTGATCATTATCGCTCCAAAGACGCTCATATGACTAAAAATGAGTCTTTTTACACAACTTCAGATCTTCATTTTCATTACATCAACAGGTAGAGCTCGTTGTCAGCTTTCCATGCGCACTTCATCTACTTCATTTGGACGTCTAGTGGTTATAAGACTCGAAAGATAAGAAAAACAAGCTAAGCCATAGCTTACGAGCTTTTTGTACAACTTCGGATCTTCATTTTCATTACATCAACGGATAGAGCTCGTTGTCAACTTTCCATGGACACTTCATCTACTTCATTTGGACGTCTAGTGATGAAATTACAAGACTCGAAAGATGAGAAAAGCAAGCTAAGCATTAGCTTACGTGCTTTTCGCACAACTTCGGATCTTCACTTTCACGAGCCTTAATAGTGAGGAATTTTGGAGAAGAATACTACTAATAGATTCTGTCATCACCTCCTCCATTTATCGTATCCATGATCATTCAACATTTTTGTGTAGTTATTTTGACTCTTATTGAGAAAAATGCTTGGATTGAGAAGAAGTTCGAGAAGAATTATAAGATACTAGTTTACCTCTAATTTATCAACTGATAAACATGGCCAGAAGATACACTTTTTCTCAAAGAAAAAAGTCTCGCTAAGACAACGTCACATCTATTATACCACTTGACAAGTTAATGCATAATGCTTGTGAAACATAGAAAAAAACACAATCTAAGTACAGTAATACAACATGACAACGAGACAATATACCCTTATGGTTTCTAGAGGGCATTTCTCCTACATTACATCTTGATATGCATGTTGTATATAACATTTAACACTTATTTCTAAATATATTCTCATTTTGATATTATTTTGTATTATTATTTAATACTAACGGAATTTAAACCAACATTTATTATTTATGACCATAAAATCCGATGTTCGATAAGATCCAACTGTTTTGTCCGATCCAAGTGGACCACTAGATTTTACTCCTCTCTCCTCGCTTGTCTTCTTTTTTCCCTCCAGCGTATGTACACTTTGCATGCATATTCCGCATTTCCCTAGAAGAAGCGTGCATATTTCTGGAACCGTGTTCACCTCACAAATTAAAACTCGGGATAAACAGACATGAAAAGGCAATAAAAGCTTCCTGTTCTCGAACTCACAAACAAACGTTAGAGCTTGAATATTCCTACTCAAGAGATTTACAGTACGTATATAGTTTGCTATCAAACGAGACCTTAAATTGCACAATTAAAGTTTGGATGTGAGTTTGGACAGGTTCGGTTTTCTCAATCCGGGGATGCAGTTTATTCCCGAGCCTACGTGGCCGGAAATCACGAACGGACTGACACTACGAAACAGGTGGTGCGGTCGACCCTTTGTTCGGCTTTCTATCTCCGGGATAAATCTCGTGAGAAGGAAGTCAGCGCAATTCGTAAATAGAAGACAAAATATAGGAGTAGGAGAGAAAGAGAAGTGTAGAGAAATCGTGAAGTACAAAAGGAAGAGTGAGTTTTGTGCTCTGTGCCCGCAAGTTCGTGCTGCACGCTGAGGAGCGGTAGAAATCCTGTGTCGATTCTGAGAAACTCAATTGTTTTGAGTTGACCCTGAGTAGAAGATTTCAGTGGCGTTGTCTTGCTAAAGCGACGTGGAACCCACCGTGATGGATTTATTGTTTTTGGACTCCAGGCAGAAGGGGTTCCCAATTTTGCCGAGAGGATAGTTCCACGATGGTTTTATGTTTGTGTGTGGAAATCCTGGTCTAGCTATACGGACACACGTTAAGCTTGTCATATTTCAACGCTTGTTCAAATGGTTCTTTGTGATTTCTGATTCGTCTGGGAGGGAGAAGGATTCTCGCGCAGGTATACCAATACTACTTTGTTGTGGTCAGTGGCGTCGAAAGCTCTTTCAGCTTTATGGGCTTCTATGTAAATGAAAATCAGGTTTTCATCTTCCGTGAATCAGTGGTCCAAGTCTAAGTTAGCTCTTTCAGAATTTGGATACAATAATCCACATTCAAGGTGAAGCAACAGGCCATTGACGAGAATTCTTCGTGTTGTTTTTTCCACGTGTGCAGAATGAGGAGCTTCTGACCATACGAGGTGATGGAAATGCCATCCCTCACATGCACACATTGCTGGCGTTTTCCAGTTTATCATAGGTAACGGGCTCGTTAGGAGAGGAGACTTTAGACTGGTTCGTGCTAGCAGTGATTGTACACCTTGTGGTTTACCAACCTCCACTCCGGTGTGCAGTGTTGGTGGATTGCCAGGACTGGAGATTCAGGTTTATGCAATGCATCGGCGTCGAGCCTCCTCCCCCAGTTGCATCATCTCATGGTTGTGATACCCTTGTGGATTTAGAACGGCAGTGTGGCAGAAAATCAGGAAAGCAGTCAGAAGCAGTTGTCGTCGAGAAGAAAGGTGCTGCGAACTGGCTTGAATCTTTGCAGCTCTACAATCCGTTTTGGAAAGATCGTGGTGTGAGTGAGGTTCCCAGAAAGTTGAGGAAGTGCCTCTGTTTTCTTCTGGTAGATGGTTGAGCTTGCAGAGTTTTGATGGTTTAGGGCTTTGTTTCTTGGGCTGCTGCTGGATTTTGGACCCCGAAGGAAGAGACGTTACGTTGAGAAAGAGATACAGGAAATCATGGAAGGGGTGCGTGGTTAGTGGCCAAAGGAGGGGAGGGAGACGCTATACTGAGAAAGTGGTACAAGAAATCACGCAAGAAGTGTAGGAATAGCTGAAGATTCGGCTATCTGGAAGACTGAGAAGGAAAGAAGAGAAGTATACCAGTCTAGAACATGAGGTCCCCGCCAGTTCCTCGGCTGGTGGCGAGCAGAGTAGCGTGCATGCGAAGTGGCCAAGTTGTTATTCGGGATGTGAATATGACTTTGCACGAGGGTGGGGCCATACTTCTAACTGGTCCCAACGGCTCCGGCAAATCCACTTTTCTTCGGTTGGTACGCCCGGCGCTGACTCTTCTCCACATGATGCGTGACTTAAACTCAAGACTCAGTTTCCTCCCAGGAAGAATTCTCATGTTAAATGAATCTTTTATCTTGTTGACTACCAATTAAGCTTGTCCGTTATACCATCTTCTTGCTGTCTGTGGGGGGCAGACCAAAAATTTTATGACGATCTGGATTTGCTAGGTAGATAGGTCTAAGTTCTAGTCAAGCGCTTTTGCGAGTGAGATTGCAGCTCTAATTTGAAATATAGTGAAAGTTGAGTCACTACTTGCTGTTTTCATTCGAAGAGTCGAAGGCCTACCGCGCACTTAAATTTTGGCCAGAGAGAACGTAAGGTCTAACTGAATGCGCTTCCGCAGCTACTGAAGCTTGTTTGAATTCATCATTCCACTCCTTGTAGTTTCAAACATGAGTGACAAACATGTGATGGTGAGATAAGCTTAGCATCGATTGCTTGGACATATTTTCAAGTCAACTCCAGTGTTTCCGAGTGCAGTGATAGAATTATTTGCAGCTTGCAGGATTTATAAAGCCCAGTGCTGGTCAGCTGCTTTGGGATGGTCATGATCTCTCTGATCCTGGTCTATACGATGGTTTGTATTTTTATCTTTCTGATCCTTAACTTTTCTCGATTACTGCAAACTTCATGATGAGTTGAAGGCCTGCTGTGTTCCACCTCATTGTTCCAGGATTCGAGTTGTTTAGGGTCATTCATGTGGTGGATGGAACTCTTGACGACCTTTTGTATTATACTGGCAAAGCAGTGTATAGGACACAACTGCACCTCGTGGGCGCCAAAGACGGAATCAAGCCCCAACTGAGTGTCTATGAGAATGTGGTGAGTATTCGAGACCTCTATGCGAGTTTTAGGGACAATTTATGTGTACAAGCACATTATAGTATTTACAAGTATACGCGTACCTAAGCGAGAGGTCTGTATATGTTGTGGCAGCAATTTTGGGAAATGCTAGAAGGACTTGACGGAGGTACCATGCCCGCTCTCGAGTACATGGGCATTGGTAATTATGCTCAGCGTGAGGGTGTTGTACTGTCCTTAGGTCAGGTGTGTATCCTTTTGAGAAAAGTGTCGTATGAAATTTTTGTAGCCATTTTACTTTTCACCATTCGTGCTTCTCTAGTTCTTAGTTTTCATGATAGTGATGTCTCCTTCATTGAGTGCTGTACAGAGAAAAAGATTGCAGTTGGCAAGACTTCTAGCAATACCGAGGCCACTTTGGCTCTTAGATGAACCGTCTGTAGGTCTCGACGCCCAGGTACATTTGCGATTCACGTTGTTCCGGTTTTGACTTAGCAGAAGGAGGGTTGTTGCGTTATGTTCACTAACTGTGGTATTGGACGAACTATGTACTTGGCTGGGCTAATTACGTGTTACTTCTATACTAGAGAGTGGTCCTTGAGCATATCTGCCATTCTCGACGTATGAATATAACTCTGGTATTGGCCGGGCTAATTGCGTGTTACCTTTATACTAGAGAGTGGTCCTTGAGAACATCTGCCATTCTCGACGTATGAATATAACTGTGGTATTGGGCGTTACAGGGAGTTAAGCTTCTTGAGCAGATGATACATAATCATCGCAAACAAGGGGGTATGGCTTTAGTTGCCACTCATGTATCCATCGGACTCCAAGACTATCAGGACTTGAAGTTTCCTGCAAGGTATCATATTTATTGAGCTGCCTGGAGCAAGAACAAAGTTTGCCGTTCTAGGCAAGTGCATCTCCACAGGGGCACTGTAATGCCCCCTACACCAAACTATCCGGTAATCAGTCGTTACTTTTGCCTGGTGTGTGAGGAAGTGCGATAAACGCCGTTTTGTCAGGGTATATATGTATCGTGTACCGTCCCGATAAGCATCCACGCTATAGTTCCAAAGAATAAGTAAAACTTCTCCCTCGAAGTAGTTCTACGAATAAGGAAAACAAGTGGTAGAACTCTTTCCCACGCGCATATGTGGTTTCTAACTGGAAACTGATCTTCCCTTGCCGTTTCCAGTGTTCGGGTGGAGTGCTCTAAGATAAGTCAGGGCTGGACATCAGTTCTCTTTTGCAGTTACATTGACTTCATGGGCTCTTGAGAGTTTTAATATTCCTTGCAATAAAAAGCAACCCATTTGCAAATGTTTGTAGTGTTGAGTGAAATGTTGTAAATCATCAGAGGCAGTCAAAGGGAGCTCTTAGCTAACATCAGATATACACTTAAAAACATGTGGCCGTTGTTGATTTTTAAGGCTCTAGTGTGTGATTTGGAGTACTATTTGTGAGTTCATATGAACATATGAAGAGAAGAGGTCCATGTGTCTTACGTATAGCATAAACCACAGCTCAACGTTCCAGTCCGACATATGTCTACCGGTATAGCAGGAGGCAGTCTTGAGAGCGCCATCCGCAGCGTAATCTCCTTCACGTTTTTAATTAAGTTACCTCTTGTTTTTGCTACACATCCTCGAGCGTGCATATTATTTATGCACCAGGTTCGAGTCAATGCAATGCAGTCGTTTTATTTCGCATTCGCTACAAGCATAAATTCGACTCGACTGGAATAAAACTGTATGACCGTTCTCGCTACTGGTCAGTACTCTAGTCCGCAACTTCACTATCCGCTATGCACTCGTTACCTGCTGTCTTCCACGTATCGCAATCCAGTGTTCAATGTAGATTTCAAGTTGTGCATTCTCGGTACACTGCGAGCGAACGACAACGCGAACATACGTTGTTGGTCTCCATACTAGTCGAAAAATCTAGTGCATACCTCTAAGTAGAAAACTTTCCGTTCAGTACTCTATACAGGTCTGTAGTCTTGAAACGCTAAACTCGATAGTCCAGTACATACTTCTGAGTGGTATATACCTCTCAGTAGTGGAAGATACTTTGTGTTCGTAAGTGTCTACTCTCGAAACGTGCAAGAGATTGCTTGCTGTTAGACTTCGATGGGGTTTGCTCTGTCTGAGCCCCGTAGATCTAAGTAGGGCGTCGGCCAGCGGAATGAATACTGGAAGGTGGTCTGTATGTTCCGCCTCCCCTTCCTGGATTCTCTGCTCGGCGGCGTTGTCTTCTTCCGCCTGTGGGCTCTCCTGGAGTGTGTTAGCTTCATCGTCGGCGTCACTTGAAAACTA
Source organism: Asterella californica (assembly GCA_036924285.1). Classification (NCBI taxonomy): domain Eukaryota; kingdom Viridiplantae; phylum Streptophyta; class Marchantiopsida; order Marchantiales; family Aytoniaceae; genus Asterella; species Asterella californica. Next base: position 18,083,498 of record JAYKYS010000006.1, on the reverse strand, counting down.
CATGTGCTTACAGTGTAGATAGCGTTTGTTATTTGTGTAAAAGAAAATATTGTTTATATCTTCCGGGGTCACCTCCTCTGGTATGATGAAGGAGTGCCAAAGCGAGTCAGATCGTTCTTTTTTATCCCACTCTGCATTATCCACCTGAGAGAATCACTGTACTTCCCAGACACAAGCATTTGTCGAAACAGCACGTAAAAGTAAGGTTAGAGTTTTTGTACCTGTTAAAACTCAAGCGCCATGGGTGAGATACTCATGCAGGTCAATTCTAACCGATTCTTTGTGTAAACGGTTATTAAAAAACATAAACAACTCCTTGCCATCCGTGACCATTCTCTCAGATATATTTTTCATGAGAGCATGATGGTACTGCTGCTGGTAATCTTTCAGACAATATTCGACCATACCAACGAATGTGTGTAACCCTTATTTGAGAGTTGTCTCACCCAGACCTCGCTCCCTATGGGCCGTTCTCGATCCCACACAAGTGCTTGGACTATTCTCTTCTTCATGTCGATAGACGATTTAGCGTAACGTAAATAGATATAATACACTGGAAGTGTAAGTGGAAAAGAGCACCCGGGTTCTACCAAGAACATACCGGATAGGTAGTCCCGGTGCAAAAAGATGGAGAGCATGGAAAAGTAAGATAGGTCCAGGTCACTCTCCGTCCGGCAAATTGTTACAGACAACTCCAAGCTCGGCCTTCTCGTCCTCGCTTGTCCCCGTAGAGACATATTCTCGATCTCGATCAAAGTGAAGATAGTGACGACAGATGTAGCGATAGATGTACAGGTCCAACTGATTACATACACAAGGTAGAGATCGAGGCCTGTATATACAATGTACAGTAGAACGGATGGAGGTGCTGTCGGCAGTGAAGAAGGCAGGATAAGCAAACATGAGAAAGTGGTGATCTTGGAGAAAAAGTTCCAAATAATCGGCAGAGTATGAGAAGAAGCGAAAGGGTCCTACTAACGTCTGAACAGGGACCGAGTGCAAACGGCAGGGGGATGGCAGGTTCTACCAATTTTGATATAGTCAAATTTCAACAGGAAGTGAGGTTTCTTTTGAAAGAACTGCAGGTCAAGATAGATATAGGTCCGAGTTAGCTGAAGACGACGATCATCGAAGCTGATCATAGGCTTTTCGGAAGATAAGAAAAGAAAACGGGAAACTACGGCTGGAATGAGAAGAGTCTCGTAGTTACTACCTACGATAGGCCTGTCTTGGCTTAGATGGTCAACTCCCTGCTAAGAGGTTTGGACTTCAATGGCAGGGCTAGTATCGTCTGAATGCACAATCGCAGTATCGGTATCTATAGACTTCTCCATCCCGTACCAGAAGCAGCACATGAGCAACATTTCATCATCGAGTGAAACCTTCATATTACCGAAAAAGAAACAGGCGGGTGTGGAGATGACGTACCATATGAAGGAGAACAGTAGGAATGGACAGCGGTCCCACATCGAATACCCCAGGACAAGAATCGTGGTAAGTCCAACCTGGCTTTCCTCTCCTCTGATGCTGCTATTCTGTCCGATGTCAAACATTCTGCACATCTGGTACGTGATATGACAACAAGGAACACACGCGAAGGCACGATAGAAGCAGGTAAGATAGAAAAAGACCACGGACTAGCTATAGACGCACTGTGGACAAATCAGTAGAGAGTGGCACCTTCGTGCGAGTGGTGCATAGACAGTGCAAGAACGTCAACAGACAAGTTTCAGGTGATTTGCTTGGAAAGAGCTGAGCGCGCGGAGAGGGTCGCGCGGAGAGGGAGAGTGTGAGGGGGAGGGTGTTAGAGTGTGATAGAGGGATTTTTTCTACATATTCTTCTTCAGTTTGTATTTCTGTTTCTTTTGATCTAAGAATTGGTACATTTGATGGAGAGATGAGTGAATATATAGTTTCAGATTTAGGGTTAGAGAGGGTCCTTTTTAGGGTTCTCTTGTCACATTTAGTGTATTTATTTCTCCATCTACACATATCAGGGTTCTTCTCTTTTCTTCTCTCTTTTTTATTTATTTTTCTTCATTTTCTCTTTTTTTTTTTTTATCTCTATTTCTTTTTTTCTGTTTGGAGATGTTTCTATCACGAGTACCGTTTGATCGGATATCGTCTTTTCTTTAGCTACTGGGTACTCTCTCTCTCATAAAATCGAGACTGATTCGAGACACACCATGTCCGGTGTGCAATCAGTTATTTATCTCGCAAGGGGTAAAATCTCATGTGAGAAAGATGCACAAGAGCTATGATACGACCACATGGGATGTCCAGGTTAGCCGAGATCGGAGGTCTACACGTGCAGTCATTATGGCACCATTAGCCCTTCTTTCTGGAGTTTTTCCAGAGTCGTGGGAGTGGTTGAGAGGTCACTCTAGCACTATTCTAAGTTTGTTTGAGACGGGTTTCCCTTGTCCGCGTTTGTTCCGTCGGTTACCTCGTGCTCTTCATGATGAAGTGAGACAAGCATTCCGTCTATCTCTTGACATGCTGGCACGGAACACCAAGGACGAGGCGGCGTGGTTATTGTTCCTCCTACTTCCTCGTTGGTGTCTCCGTTATACTCGAGGTGACAGAGGAGGACATCGAGAGATGGCGGCCCGTCTTCGGAGATTCCGTACAAGTGATTGGGCGGCCTTACAGGAGGAATCAGTCCGTGCGGTACGAGGTAGGAGTGAGTCTGTCTCTACACGTGATGTCTCATCTTCCGCTCGCATACGACGTTGTAAGATGTTAGGTCAGGTTGGAGAGTACAGTAGAGCTGCTAGAGCACTGCATCCTTTGTCATTTGACATGTCCTACTAAAGAGACGATCGATGCGTTGCGTTTCCTTCACCCCTCACCGGGTGATCTCTCACCACCTGAGGTTCAGGACTATCAGCCTGAGGAGCCATTAGGTCTCGATAGATCCTTGTTTGCCCATGCCTTGTGTACAGCTCCACGTCTATCCACTGGAGGTCTGTCTGGGATGGTCTACGAGCACCTACGGGATTGTTTCCAGACAGACGACCCCTCTAGTGGTTTCACGAGCTTTTTCAGGTAGCGGCAGCAGTAGCTCAAGGACATATCCTCAATCTATAGCTCAGACAAGAGACAAGAGACAAGAGATAGCTTGACTCTTGAGACACGTCAGGCACACCCTCGATTTGATACCTTAGCTACCGATGGATCTCGCGGACTACAGTCTTCTCTGACGGGACACCACTTCCAGCACGTTCTCCATGCGCTCTTAGTGGATACTTCCATCTCACGGGATATTAGAGCTCGACTCCGCTCTTGTTCGGGCAAGGGTGCAGGCTCATAGCTCGACCTTGCATTAGAGCGTTCCGACTCGCACCGACTATCTTCTCTACAGCGATGAGGTTCCGCCTAGGCTTGGTCCAGTCTGTTGCTTTGGCACTATCCACCTGCGAGTGCGATGTCTCGCTCGACACATCAGGTCGTCATTTTGCTCGTTGTCTTCATGATGGAGAGCAGATAGCTATCCACGATGTCATCAGAGACGTCGTGTTTGCCTTAGCACAGGAGAGCGGTCACATGACGTGGAGAGAGCGTTGGTATGCCCTTCAGACAAGAGGATCAGTAAGAGCTGACTTATACATGATGAGGGATGATCAGATCTCAGTGGCTGATGTGGTTGTCACGGATCCGACCCGGGACTCGGTGGCGACACAAGTGATCACCCATCCCCTATGATGGGCAGCGGGCGTGGCGGCAGCAGCGAAGGTGACCAAGTATAGAGGTATGCAAGTGGGACATCGCTTCATCCCCTTAGCTTTGGAGATATACGGATCGACAGGTTTGGAGTTCGACGTCTTTCTGAGAGATTGTGCTAGAGCCTATCATGAGAGACGTCAAGGGTACCACTTTCTCTTTCTTTTTGCACCACGTTTTTTAGGCAGCGAGTTTCCATTGCTCTACATAGAGCTTTAGCAGGCACCATTCACAGAAGAGCAATCGCAGTAGGTGATGCTTCTTCAGGTGCATCAGTTGTTTGCAGACATATTGACTTTCTGGTCTCCGACATTATAAGTACGACAGGCGATTTTAGAGCTACTGATAGCGGAGATTAGTCCCCTGTTCTTCCCTTCGGGTGGTTGTTGCTTGGCCCTTCAGTCCTTCTTTCCCTTGTAAGGCTTGATGGGGTCTTCCCAACCGTTTGCTATTCATTGGTTCGCGTTTTTCCAGTTAGAAGCAACGAACATTGTTAGGAGCCGAAGAAACACTGATTGCAGCGACCACAGCGAACAATACAAGAACCACTAGAAGGGCGGAACGCTAAAACAGAAGAGCAATAAGAATAGGGACCCTGAAAACGAGAAACACCACAACGCACCTGACAGCAATACCGCGCCTGGTCCAATTGGACCAGGCGCGGTATTGCTGGAAATGATAATTACAGTGCAGACGCAAAGCCCAATCCGCAATTCAACCAGCCAATTGGCCCCGCCATTCACGGTTCTCCTCTCTGTGACAGCTGAAAGGTGAAGGAGCCGAGCGAAATGAGTAGAGTTGCCGAAAGACAGAAAGGGAGAACGAAAGCGAAGCAAGAGCGATGTCGTCAAATGAAGTAGGCGCGTCTGCCGCCAAATGAGGTACGCACGGAATGGAAGCGACGTCTATCGCAAGTGGAGGCTACTGATGAGAAACAAAAGATTCCTACGAAGACTGGAAGTCCACTCCCTAACTCTGACGAGACCAATAGCAAGTAAAAGTTTCCATCCCTGCCATTCATGCTTGTCCTCTTCCCCTTCCCTGACGGATGGGGTCTTCCCATCCGTTTGCTATTCATTGGGTCGCGTTTTCCCTTCCCTGACAAACGTGCGTTTTGTATGCATGTTTTAGCATAGCTATTTGTCGATTTTGAAAATCAAGAAGGAAAGCGAATTTTGTTATTGTACAATGTGATTTGTCTTATCCGAAGAGGGAAAGGTTTGATCCGTATATTGCTTATATCCCCATAAATCACAGACGCATTGCAAGTGCATCACCTTGTTATTATTGGTGGGAAATTTTGAGGACAGTGATCATAAAAGAAATCTGAGTATCTGGTACATGTATATATAATGTCTCACTTTGAGTCAACAATATTTGTAGACTTAAACGTTAATGAGAGGATGTAAAAAATTTTATAATCCATTTTGGTAATGACAGTATTCTAGATTATTGTCATTACTAGTTTTATCTAATTCGAACATAACTTAGGATATAAAACCTATTTTGATTAATTTGGTAGGATGATACTGTACTTTATTTAGTTTTATATAAGTTTGTACGTAACTTAGTAATTTAAGCTTTAAAACTTTATGAGGTGGACTTTATGAACTTGAGTACATGGAAGCCTTAGGCCGCTGTATTGTATGTATATTCACTGCTGTGAGGTTCGTTGCATGCTGGTGGTATTTTATTAATTTTTTGTTACGTCAGTACAGGGTGACCACTCATTTCGCGTCGTTCTGTTTGACGTTTACGGTTCGCACAGTCCACTTTTCTGAAACCGGTACCGAAAAATTTATGTCACTCTTCGAACCGCTAACTTCGTTGCAAACCGGCCGGTATAGGTTCCACGTTGTTTCTAGCTCGCAACATACATTTCACAACAGATTCATGTAAACCACTTTACTGCCGTGCACATGGTCTTCACGAAAACCGGCGGCCATCAATCCACGAATTGAAAAGATGCATCTCCGAACCAGACAAGGAACATAGACTTCACGAAAACTGGTCGGTCTGGGAAGGCCAACTTCACTTCATTGAACAGAAAACAGAAACATCTCTGGACCAGAATACCAGAGAGTACCAGATACATCTGATAGGAAATACCAGGCACATCTATCGGAGTCTGTGACCGTCTGTGAAGCATAATCACAGACAAGAAGGCAGCATTTCTCTGTACACACTCCACGAATCATATACATTTCTAGCTCTGTGTAAACCATACATATACTCAACTACAACCAGTATATATTTCTACGTCTGTAGAAGAAACCATCTGTGTGGAGTACATCAGCCTCAAACTGTAATCGGGAAGCATCTATCGGAGCCCGTGGACCACAGGAGGGCTGTTGCAAGCGGTATATACTCCGGTAGAGGACTATCATGACGAGGTTGCACGTCTGCTTGGGATGGTACTTCCAGTGCATGCTCCTCATCGTCCTGCCTTTCTGTGTACTGATAGTACCTGTGACTACAACGTGGACACCGCTGGTTTTCTCTGAAAAAAAATATCTCATCTATGTCCTCGGGAGTCACGTCCCGAGGACTCACAAGAGAACTCCACAGCGCATCTGCACGCCTCTTGTGTATACCATGTTGAAGAAGCCACCTAGGAGACGGCATATACTTCCCAGACATAAGCATGGCGCGCAAACAGCGTGGAAATGTTGTTGACAGTGGATGGGTGCTTTTGTACCTGTTGTATTGAAGAGCCCTCTGCAGTATGTTGAAATACGTTAACTCTACTCTGTTCTTTGTGTCCGCAGCACCAAGCAGCATAAAAAGCTCTTTCCTGTCAGCAACAATCGCCTCGCTGATATTCTTCATCGCAGCCACATGATGCGGCTCTTGCTCATCTTTAAGGCAGTACCCTACCATACCTACGAACGTGTGCAGTCCTTTCTTCGATAACAACTTCACGCACAGCTCTCCACCAACAGGTTTGCTCTGGTCCCAGCCAAGAGCTCGCAGCAGACGTTTCTTGATATCGATACAAGATTTGGAGTAGATGCAGATGACCCCCTGAAAGTGCAAGTGGAGGAGACTGCCTCCACGTTCGACCGAAAATACCCCTGATAGACATTGTGCGTGAAGGAAGTCAGAAAGCAACGAGAACAATGCTATATCGAGGTCAGTCCCAGTCCTGCAAACTGTCACTGACGCTTCGAGGCTCGGTCTCTTCGCCTTGGCCTCCCTCCTCAAAGACATTATCTCGCGATAAGCAAGGATAGTGATGACAAACAAAACTGAGTTCGAACGGATCGAGGACAGTGCACAAACAAGATAAGGAGTGCGTCCTGTATAAGCAAGACACAATAGACTCTAATATGTGCTCAGAACGATTGAAGAATGCAGGATACGAAAACAACCGAAACCTCTGATCCTGCAGGTAAAGGGACAGATTATCAGAGGAGTATGAAAAAAATCTATATGGGCCTGCAAGCCACTGTAGAGGAATAGAGTGTACAGGGCATGGAAAACAAGTTCTTGTTATTTTCACATAATCGAACTTGAACAAAAACGTGACAATTTCTCGAGAAGAAACGATGTCCAAATAACAATAAGTCCGTGTTAACTGAAGTCTGTCTTCCGAGAATGATCTCATAGGCTCGTGAATGGACAAATAAGGGAAACGAGGAACTACGGGAGAGAAGCGCAAAGACGGAAATATCTGTGATGGCTCCACAGTATCAGAACTCTCTGGAGACTGCTCAATCTCACTTTCTACCTCTTCCGCAGTAACAGCAATATCTGAGTCTTCCATAGTTGACAGACTAAGATGGAGCAAACAGAACAGAAAACTTATCTTAAGAAGTTGCTGCATGTTCTCTCACCCGTTCCGTTCCATCGTGGCAGTCTCCTGACGAGAAACGGGCGTGACAAAAGATACTACTGAAGACACATGGCGCACAAAGAGAAAAACACAAACGAACATAGACAAAACGAAGTGAAGGAGTCAAAACGACGCGAGAAACGACATCGCGGTCTGCAGTCGGGACAAAATCCAAGCGCGCTAGCCAAGATAACTTGAGCGAATCAGCACATGAGCATAAACATATTCAAGAAAGAGGAAATTCTCCAGTTCGTGCTGCGCCTCTGCCCACATCCCCAGCAAGGCACAAAAATGAGCAGAGGACCTCATTTCGCTCGCTGCCCCGATTCTCAGCAAGGCAAAGACGAGAACGCGGTCTCCATACTCGGATACCATGACCATACCGCCTCATCTCACTCGCAGAAAAACAACCATCCACAGCAATGGTCCACTCTAGCCAGCAAACCAGCGAGCATTCAAGGAGAAAAACGAGAAGCAATCGAGCGCCGAGAAAATTTGACGACAATTGACAAACAGCAGCGCCTCACCCCGTCACCCCAGCCGCCTAGTTAACCTAACAGGCTATTAACAATAATGCGCAGCCACCTACTCAACCTAGTTATATGCATTTAACCAAGCGAAGGCGCGCTTCTCCTCTGAACCAACCGCCATCTTTGATTTTCCTGGCCGTCACACCAGCTCGCTCTATTCCTCTCATTCTCGGCTGGCACGCTTATACACCGGTTTACGATACATTTAACGCGAAGCGAAGGCGCGGCCCCCTTCTCAACCAATCGGCCTCTTTGATTTCTTTCGTCGAAACACCCGCTCGTCCTCTTCCTCGCATTCTCTACTGGGACGCTTGGGACGTATATTAGGCCTTTTATGGCTTTTAAGGGTTAGCTCGTATCAAAACGTGCAGAGTTCTACATTACCGTAGTCACACGAAGGTTCGTGCAGCCGTTCACGGTTAACCAAAACAGATCAAAAACGTGTTAGACCCTTCTAATACGTTTTTGATCTGTTTTGGTTACTTCGTAATAGTTATTTATAGAATTCTATTACACGTAAAGATGTTTTGATTGTCTTTTGCGATCGCGCATCGTGACTATTCGTAATTAGATTTAAAATTTATTGACTAATAAAACAGATATATTTTAGTTCAGTAAATTTGAGATTCACGTTGGACGTTGAGTTGAATTATATTCAAATGGACAATTGTTTCAAGTTTAGATAAAGTGATCGTAAAAGAATATTAGAGATAAATTCTAAATGTTCTGATAATTATCCAATCGAACAAGCCGTCTTTATGATATCTTTGAGTGAAGGAGAAGATTTCACTTACTCTAACAATGTTAAACTTGTTCAGCAGGATCAGACTATATGTAAAGATCTTGAAGTTAGATCAATAGTTCCAGATCTTCTTGAGTTTACTGTAACGTCAGTTTTATGAAGTTCGTTATGCTCACATCATCATATATGTAAACTGTAAATGAATCGAAAAATAAAACTCATTTACAAAACAGAGATCGTTTTCTGTAACCGCGCACCTCTGGGTACACCATTTTCGCTCGCCACTCATGGCCAACGGATTCTCGCAAAAACACGCTATTTAATCATCTATTGCGCAAACTTTTGTGTCACTACGATACTTCAGAAGCAGTATACTGAACGGGAACCAGACCAATTGACGAACTGACTGTGTGTATGCATGGATTTATTAGTGCCATTTACATTCGGGACCGACCACCACATTCTGTCTCGTCTGCAATTTGTGAAAAAGAATCTGTACAATCCTTAAGCATGTAATCAGAGTGGCGCAGCGGAAGCGTGGTGGGCCCATAACCCACAGGTCCGAGGATCGAAACCTCGCTCTGATAGTTCGGAGACAAGGCTTCCAAGTGACTTTTGTTTAATTGTAAAAGCACTCTCGATGTACAATGAGAAATTTCGTTTTAGAAACCTTTGCTGACATCAGCGAGGGTGTTGTTTCAAGAAATTCTGGAAACAAGGGGAAGATTTTGGTGTATCCCCGGAGCACCTTGTTACGGGACAGGGAACTCGAACTAAGCTGGCATGGGACGATCCTCCGAGAGCAATTTAAGGATCTGGATGCTGAAAGCTGTCACATTGACTCACTCTGTCCTCTGCACTTTTTCTCCCAGCACTTTCGTCGAGGGAGACCGAACTCTCGTTATGCAAATATTTTAATTCCTGAATTCTCTGCGGCGCCTTGAGCAGCTTCCTTTTGTGGTCGTCACAGTCCGTTTTCGTTTTCGTCTATGACACCCGACTGTAGCAGATAGGAAAACACGCTAAAAGGTCAGTGGGTTCTTGGAGACCCAGAAAATTTAGTCGCTGTTATAAATTCTCGTAATCTTATAATTTCTTAGTGAGTTCGAGCGAAGATTCAACAGGAGCACTTTCATAACTGAATCTAAAGGTCCGTTTGGGACCTGCGACAACTTCTGATTATGGATTTTGTGTTTTCCTCGAGGGTTTTGTATCGGTACGCACCTATCGTGTGTAGGGTCTACTCCCACATCTTCTGCACACTCTCGGACCTCCATAGAGTGGAAATTCTTGAAGCATGCATACGTGAAGTGGTCCACTATATCAGCTCGGAGACAAGGCTTCCAAGTGACTTTTGTTTAATTGTAAAAGCACTCTCGATGTACAATGAGAAATTTCGTTTTAGAAACCTTTGCTGACATCAGCGAGGGTGTTGTTTCAAGAAATTCTGGAAACAAGGGGAAGATTTTGGTGTATCCCCGGAGCACCTTGTTACGGGACAGGGAACTCGAACTAAGCTGGCATGGGACGATCCTCCGAGAGCAATTTAAGGATCTGGATGCTGAAAGCTGTCACATTGACTCACTCTGTCCTCTGCGCTTTTTCTCCCAGCACTTTCGTCGAGGGAGACCGAACTCTCGTTATGCAAATATTTTAATTCCTGAATTCTCTGCGGCGCCTTGAGCAGCTTCCTTTTGTGGTCGTCACAGTCCGTTTTCGTTTTCGTCTATGACACCCGACTGTAGCAGATAGGAAAACACGCTAAAAGGTCAGTGGGTTCTTGGAGACCCAGAAAATTTAGTCGCTGTTATAAATTCTCGTAATCTTATAATTTCTTAGTGAGTTCGAGCGAAGATTCAACAGGAGCACTTTCATAACTGAATCTAAAGGTCCGTTTGGGACCTGCGACAACTTCTGATTATGGATTTTGTGTTTTCCTCGAGGGTTTTGTATCGGTACGCACCTATCGTGTGTAGGGTCTACTCCCACATCTTCTGCACACTCTCGGACCTCCATAGAGTGGAAATTCTTGAAGCATGCATACGTGAAGTGGTCCACTATATCAGCTCTCTACACATTTGTAGGGCATTAGCTGATCTCATCCTCATCCTGCCGTTTTGATTATCTGTAATGCATACGAGATGCTGTGGCCCGTCACAATCCATCGTATACCGAAGCAACATTCCTCTGCTGAGCTGAGCTCCATATATATACTTAAGCGCTTAGATTCTTGTGTGTAAAATTCTGTCTCGTAGCTCTTACCTGATTCGTCGATTCTCTTATCCCTGATCCACTGTCATGAGCTATACTCCATTCACGCTAGACTGCCGTTCCAGCGTTGTTCCATATCGTCCTGTTCCGGCTGTATGTTGAAAATAGACGATGCTCAGTCTGATCTCCTGTACATGGAGCACATCGTTCTATGTTAGGTGAGTGATTTGTGGCACTGGGCATGTGCAATGTAGGTAGGGTCAGCGTAGGATCAGGATACGTAGATAAGATTCTGGATTCTGGATAAGCCTTAGTCGAAGGCTTATCAGTGTATAAAGTCTTAGTATGACTATGAAGAAACACCCGTTCTCAGCAACGCTTTCTGTGCATCATGCTTTGAGGAAGCTCTGATCAAGCCTTTGTTCTTTACGTGATGAGTGATGAAAGGTTGTATCTCCTTAGGCTCGAGTGATAAACTGCGCTTTCCAGGAAGCATGAGAGTTAATTCTGTTAGAGCTAAGTGAGTGAGTGTGGATAGGAGAAGGGGAATTGAGTTAGGGACTCAATTCGATCCACACAGGTGGGAGTTCAGTGTTCTGGATAATTTGGCCTGTATACAGCAGGATGTCGGAAGAGGAAGTGCAAGACAGTACAGCGTCCGAAGGCCCATTTAGCGAGAGAGTGATCCCAGTCAAGGCAAGAAGTCTACCAGGATTCTCACAGGTTATGGGCCCACTGGGGCTTGCTGCGGACAGTTTGTCTGTTGGAAAGCTGGGGAAAGGAAATTACTCACAATGGTCCGACGATATGAGAATTTACTTGATGGGGAGAGGATTGTGGGTATATGTTGGTAAGGAACCAGCCGCTTTCGAGCTGTTGAAGGACGATCCAGAGTGGTTACAACTAAACTACTATGCACTCTCAGTAGTGAAGTTGTGTTTGACGAAGGAAATTGCTGCATTGGTCCGACGGATAGATGTGGCTTGGCAGTTATGGGAGAAGCTAGCGAACATCTATAAGAGTTCAAAGCTTACTAGTAACATGAAGAAGTGGAAAATGTTGGCAAATCTTAGAATGTCAGAGAGTGATAGCATCACTGCTCATGTATCTAAGATGGAAGGGTTGTTTTCAGATCTTCAAGATGCTAAGTTGCTTACTACGTCGGAGGATTGTAAAGTGGTCATGTTGCTGTCATCGTTACCTTCGAGATATGAAGTGACTGTGCAGATAATGGAGTCTCTGCCTTCGAGTGACGTTACCTGGGAGTATGTAGCTAACAGGCTTTTCGAGCAAGAGCAGAAGAAATCTGAACCGAACAGATCTGAAACTGCTCTTGTTACGAGTACATCAAAAAAGGAGACCAGGAATTGCTACGTTTGTGGGGAGAAGGGACATCTTGCACGTCAATGTCCTGAATGCAGTAAGAGAGAAGGACTGAAGAAAAACAAAGCATTTGAGAAATCTTCTTGGAAGGGCAAGAAACCGACACCTGGAAAGGACAAAGGGTCATCTTCCAGTTTGGATACTACTTCAGCACACCTTACTGAATTGTCTGATGAAGAATGTGACTACGTCTCCGAAGATGAGGTGTTAATGGTTCATGAAAAGCCTAGTGCTTTTGATGACTCATGGTACATAGATTCAGGAGCTACTTCACACATCAGCGGGAATCTTGAAACGTTTACATCGTTTCGAGAAATACATCCAAGAGTTGTACGTATGGGTAACGGAAGTATCTCACAGGCTTCACGTGTTGGTACGGTGGTAGGCTTGTTTCAGGATTTGCAGCAGCGACCCTCAGAACTTGAGTTGCATCATGTTCTATTTGTGCCTAACTTCTGCACAAATCTGATCTCGATTGCTCGACTTCTAGATGATAAATACTCAGTGTCTTTTATTCCAGCAACGCACCAATGTCTAATCTCTAAATTAGGAGATGTAGTCTGCTATGGCGTTAGAAGCAGTGGTGGCTTGTTTCGGCTTGTCTCAAGAGAAGAGAGAGCTCTCATGACTGAAGTCACCCAAGCAGACACATGGCATTTTCGTTTAGGACATCTATCACCGGGTGGCATGAAGGTGCTTGCTGATGTCTCAAAAGGAATGATGGCAGGCAAAAGGAACGTAAGTCCTTGTGAAAGTTGTGCTCGAGGGAAAGCGCACAAGTTTCTTGCTCCGAAAAAATCACTACATAGATCTACGGAGCCTCTACAGCTAATCCATTCAGATGTTGGAGGTCAGATGCTGCGTTCACTTGGAGGAGCTGAATACTACGTGACCTTTGTGGATGACTACAGTAGGATGAGCAGCGTTTATGTCATGAGACATAAAGATGATTCTGTTGTTCATTTTCAAACCTTCAAGCAGATGGTTGAAAATGAGACAAATACTCGAATCAAGAAGTTTCGGAGCGATGGTGGTGGGGAGTATGTAAACAGTGAATCCAGAAATCTTCTACTTCGTAATGGGATCAAGTTTGATACTACAGCACGGGATAGTCCTCACCAAAATGACGTGGCCGAAAGGTTAAACAGGACGTTGGGAGAGAAGGTTGTTTGTATGCTAGAACATGCCGGGCTCCAGAAGCCATTCTGGGCGGAAGCTCTGACATGTGCTAACTATCTGAGGAATCGTAGTCCGACTGCAGCATTACAAGGGTTAATTCCTCTTGAAGTTTGGACGGGAGAGCAACCTAACATTTCTCATCTCCGGACTTTTGGGTGTATAGCATATGCACTTACTCCAGAGAAGCGACGTGTAAAGCTTGATCCAAAAGCTTTACCTTACATCTTCGTGGGGTACGAGGAAGGACTTAAAGGTTACAGGTTGTACAACTTGAGTACCAGGAGGTTGATTCGTAGTAGAGATGTACAGTTTTTCGAGACTTTATTTTATAAGAATAGAGAAACTCTACAAGCACCACCACCCGTGACATTTTCAATTCCTTCTGGTATTACCCTTCCTCACCTAGTTCCTTCCACGTTGACTGAATCAGAAAGCCAAACGTTAGTAAGAACTAATCTTATGCCAAGTGAGGATAGACGAGAGTCGTTGAGAGAAGAGAGATTGTCAGAATTGAATGCAGACGCTTCAAAACTGCAGGAACAAGAATCAGATGGTCTTGAAGAACCTGATGAAGTTCTGGAGCCCATACCAGTTTTGGAGCAACCTCAAGAACACATTACGACACATGAAAAAGAATCGATCATTTCTGTGTCAGGGAGAAGGACTCGCCTAATCAAACCTCCTGTTAGATGGGGTATCGATGAAGGGTATCTGGTTGACTGTAATGCCTTGATTACAGACTGCGATCTAATGTTGGATACTGATGACGTTTCTCGAAAGGAGGACGAGCCTACAACCTTGATCTCCGTCTTGAGTGGGAGTGCTGCGAAGGAGTGGGAACGTGCCGTGCAAGCTTAGTTGGAGGCACACGAGGAAAATCAGACATGGAGGATTGTGGATTTACCTGTAGGAAGGAGAGCAGTTTCCAGCAAATGGATCTTCAAAATCAAGCGAGGAGCCAACAACGAAATCATCAAGTACAAGGCAAGGTTAGTTGCTAGGGGTTTCTCACAGTTAGCCGGCGTTGACTATAATGAAACATACTCTCCAGTATGTAGGCATTCTACAATTAGGTGTGTTATAGCATTGGCGGCTCAGAACAACTGGGAGATGGATCAGACTGACGTCAAGACAGCTTTTCTGAAAAGCAAACTGCAAGAAGAGGTCTTCATGCAAATACCTGAAGGATATCGGCCGAAAGAAAAGATGACCGATAATAAGGTATGTCTGCTTTTGAAAGCATTGTACGGTCTGAAGCAATCCTCGAAAGCATGGAATGACACTATCAGCGCTTATTTGGTAAGCAAAGGGTATGTGAGAAGCACAACCGACTCTAGTCTCTACATCTTAAAAGATAGTTCAGCCTTCATACTGGTGTACGTGATAATTTGCTTATCAGTCCTAGTAGAGAACTAATTGAGAAAGAGAAGATGCACTTATGTCGAGCATTTGAAATGATCGACCTTGGACCGGCACAATACATGCTCGGGATCAAGATCAGTAGGGATAGAAAGGTTGGTTCAATTAAGCTCAGCCAACAAGGATATGTTGAGATTATCCTGAGGAGATTCCGAATGGAGGACTGTAAGCGAATTGGAACTCCTTTAGAAAAGGACCTGAAACTGAGCACCGAGTTGGGTCCTCAATCGAAAGAAGAAGAGAGAGATATGACAGAGGTACCTTACAGGGAAGCAGTCGGGTCTCTTATGTACTTAATGGTTTGTACGAGACCAGATCTGGCTTATGCAGTCGGATTATTAGGGAGATATCTGAATAATCCGGGGAGGTCACACTGGCAAACAGCAAAGCGAATATTTTGTTTTCTGAAAGGCACCGTTGGTGCATCACTACATTTTCAACGGCGAGAGGATGGAAATGTACTCGTAGGCTACTATGATGCTGCTTTTGCAGATGATGTGGATAATAGAAAATCCACGGGAGGTTATGTGTTCCTACTAGCTGGAGCTGCAATTAGTTGGAGGAGTAGAAAACAACAGACTACTGCAATTTCCAGTACGGAGTCTGAATACATGGAATTATCAAACGCAGTAAGAGAAGCCATCTGGCTTCGGAAGTTACTGGAGGATTTTGGGTTCGAACAAGAGAAGCCCACTACTATTTATTGCGATAGCAATAGTGGAATATCTCTTGCGAAGAAACCTACATTTTCTGAGAGGACTAAGCACATTGAGATTAAATACCACCACATCAGAGAATGTCAAGGAGTCACTGTGAACATTGAGTTCAAGGGAACTGAAGAGATGGTTGCAGACATCCTTACGAAGCCTATGTCAAGAGAAAAACACATAAGATTTTCTTCTGGCATGGGAGTGGAGTTAGACTGAACATCGAGTGGGAGTGTTGAAAATAGACGATGTTCAGTCTGATCTCCTGTACATGGAGCACAACGTTCTATGTTAGGTGAGTGATTTGTGGCACTGGGTATGTGCAATGTAGGTAGCGTCAGAGTAGGATCAGGATACGTAGATAAGATTCTGGATTCTGGATAAGCCTTAGTCGAAGGCTTATCAGTGTATAAAGTCTTAGTATGACTATGAAGAAACACCCGTTCTCAGCAACGCTTTCTGTGCATCATGCTTTGAGGAAGCTCTGATCAAGCCTTTGTTCTTTACATGATGAGTGATGAAAGGTTGTATCTCCTTAGACTCGAGTGATAAACTGCGCTTTCCAGGAAGCATGAGAGTTAATTCTGTTAGAGCTAAGTGAGTGAGTGTGGATAGGAGAAGGGGAATTGAGTTAGGGACTCAATTCGATCCACACAGGTGGGAGTTCAGTGTTCTGGATAATTTGGCCTGTATACAGCAGGATGTCGGAAGAGGAAGTGCAAGATAGTACAACGTCCGAAGGCCCATCTAGCGAGAGAGTGATCCCAGTCAAGGCAAGAAGTCTACCAGGATTCTCACACTGTATTGGTGAAATGTTTAGTATGTGTGTGAACTTGTCTCCTCTCACAGTAGATATCAATACATATGTTCATCTGGTGACGATTTTTCTTTCTGAGCCCCTTGTGTTCTCTCCGGTGAAGGCTAAGTGAACAAGGATCAGATTCTTCGATCAGTCAGATACTTCTTTTTAATTCTGGAAATTCTCATGGAATCGACTTGAACCGCTTTATAGGCCGTGTTATCATGCAATGCAGAGACAGTCTTTAATTCCCTCGAAACACGTTTGCTGTCCGTGCATTTGTGTGGTGCAGAAACCCTTCTCTGGGTATAACGTTTTACTTGCTTGCAAGTAAAGCGTCGTCGTTTGAATGATGGACTCCTCCAGATTGTAGTATTTCTTGCTTAAAAGCTTCTGACATAGGATGACAATGGACATGACCTGCACAATCTGCTATAGAACTGCAATCTATTTCTACGGAAACAACCCGCTTTGGAAACTGGCGACAGCAGATAAGAGGACTGAGGAAGACATTTTTAACTTCGGGGGACTTTGGAGGATGACTGTTGGTCTCGGAGACTGAGGAAGAAGAAAACTGAACTTGTATCGCTAAATCCTTACAGAGTGGAGTAATTCGACATTTATATGTACCCACCAAATAATAAGCATCTCCAACGGTTTTCTGCCGGACGAGCTTTGGGGAAGACGAATTGTACTGGTGTCATTTTTGACATCCGTGCATGTCATATTTATCGGGACAGCCGCTCTCCGTCACGACATCTTCATCTTCTTCAAAGAGACTGCCGTTCTCAACGACGTCCGACCGGACATTTGTTAGTAAAAAGAAACCTAAACTGAAAAACGTTTCCCTCTCCGAGCGCGAAGGGAAACTTTCTCGACTTTCTCTACTCCGCTCGTCCTCACGTGTCTTCTTTCAACTGTCGCTCTTCGTCAATTTCTCGCTGCGGTTTCTTGATTTCTGTTGGAAATGACGATCACGACACGGATCTTCTGCTCTTCTTCGTCGCTTTCCTCGCATGGTCATTTCGTCTTCTTGCGTCTGCTCTCGCTGCTGCACTGTCAAATTCTACGGCTGCCGCTGTCGCTCCAATCTTTGCTTTCGTCTTGTCTACTTTCGTCTTCTTGCTGTTGTCATCGCACTCCTGATTTCTTTCGCTGATCTGCAGCTGATCTAATCTCTGTTGCTCTTCTTGCTTCTCCGCTCTTTTTCTTGTTGCTACTGTCGTTGCGCTCTCGATTTCTTTCTAATCGCTACTGCTAAGCTTTCGACAGAGCTATGTGTTGAGATTAATACTGTCATCCGGATCGACACCGCTGTCGTTGCTGCGCTTTTTTTCTAATCGCTACCGTCATGGACAGGGCCATATCTTCGTCCCATACGTGTATCTGGTGTTCGTTGCTTCACTGCCGTCTTTGGTAAGGATGACAATACGTACTTCCTCACCTGCTACAGGGGATGGAGATTTCGTTCAATTCGTCTATGATATCGTCTCTTACGTGGCCATTCCCAAGTACTTCACATTCTCATCTCTACTATTCGTGCATTATTCTCGATGCATACCGATTCTCAACATGAAGATGCGACCGATGATGACAGTCTTCACCTCTCAGCTTCAGCTTCTAGCGGTCTGCCTACTCCCGTCGTTGTGTACTCTAGTCTTCTTGTGTCATATGCCTCTCACCTCTCGCCTTCCAGTCCTGCCAGTCCACTGCTATTGCCGTCCATCTCTGCATCTGTTTTGCACCCTATCGAGCCATTTTATGAACACGGAATCGAAAGATACAAGTGTCAAGTTGACTGATTTGTTGTACCATCGATTCTTCTTCCCTATCCCTTGCTGTCCTTTGGATCACTGTCATCCTCCGAACCGCAGTTATACCTCACTAGAAGCTACGTATACATAGATTTTTGCTTTTGCTTCAAAGCACTAGAATTCTTGCTTCCTGGCTTAGATTACGCAATTTCGGGAGGTACTGAGTGTTTCCAGTGTATAATAGGACCGTACTTATATGTCAAATCCAAAGAGGTGTGGCTCATCCTCAAGGACTGTCGATCCATTTACTTCTGCTATCCAAAATTCATTCGAAACCAAGAGAACAGCAACCTCATGAAGCCGGTCGTTTCATGTGTTTACAGACAGAAATCTTTGAGTTGCATCTGCAAAGCAATAAACAGTAGAGTTTACATAATAGGTTGCAAGCATTTCCCTTTCCATCTGATGCAAATGCAGCAAGCCGCCCGCGCAAAGCGTGCGAGCAATCCCTCTGTTCCTCGTTCAAAGAGAATAACGGTCCTGAAAACTCTTGAAGTCTCTGTGACTGTAGGTCACTGGGTACCTCGACTTAGCATGTTGGGGCTCGTTATGCGCTTTTCTGCAGCAAGAATGCGACAAGGGTCTCATCTCTGTCGAAAGTGAGAGGGGGGGAGAGGGCGTTAGTGCATATCCACGTTCAAAGAGTTTTATGCTTACAAGTCACCAACCTTATAGACGTGAAGAACAGGTTGATAATTGTGCTAGGTTGGAATGGAAGTAATAGACCACTGGGAGACGAAGTCTGTGTGAACAGGGTGGAATTGAACTCCAACAACATTCTACCGCGAGCGTTGTAGTACTTCAAGTATAGAAGTCGGCACCCGCTTGGCAGTACCTTGTGAACTTATCTACGCTCTATGATACGATCGGGCAAGTACGGCCCGTCTTGTAAGTGGTTGATGAGTGACGGTATACAACGGGCTAGAAGCGAGGCGCCAACCATCAAGATCGCAAACGATATTTCAACACATGCACTCCAGAAGAAGCAGAACAGTGTCTTAGTTTGTCTTCTCTCACCATAGACGTTGCCTGTCCATTATCCGAAACCGTGCGAGCATTGTCAGACTACATACCGCTGTGCAGCGCGTTGTTTCGAGACACCATGGGCAAACGGGTGGTTGAAGACGGGTGGTTATACATCATCTTTTGCTGTATGTAGATTATTTTTTCTAGCTAATATGCTCGTCGTCTGCAGACTAACTCTGTATATATTTTCTTGGTCGATTGCCTCCGCATCTCTCAAGAAAATAATACTTTTCACTTCTGTTTAGGGGTTGAAGCTATGCACAGTCAAAGCACTGTATGTACATTACCTCCTCAGCTATCAATAAAAGTTTCTTTTTTTTCGCCTTCTCTTTCATTTGTACAACGTTATGTTTTCATGTTTTCATGAACGAGCTTCACCTTCGCTTCTTCACGGCGAGCGATCGGGTACAGAATCTTGCATCCGCGAGCAAAGAATTTCTCGCTATCAGTTTCTCGCATAAAGAACTTCAGATGAGATTAGTTCTATGCGAATGAGGTAGCACATACCACGTTCATTACACGCAGGACTAAAGTAACAAAAACTTCTACGACATGATGCCAAGAACGACGCACCTATACTGCATGAAGGACGGACTCCTAGAAACTCCTTTTTTCGCGGGCGGCGATTTTTTTCCCAGGAATGCATGTCCAGAAAAAAAATGCAGTGCGAACAACCGAAAAAAAATTCACCTGTGCATTGTCGTTCCGAAACAATCAACTAAATACGAGCACATACAAAAATAATCTCATCCTGCAAACACCGCATGTGAATAAATAAGCAAGCATAAATAATAGCTACCGCGTAGCCGTAACTTTCTGGTGGTTTGGCTCTACAGTGAAATACGGGGCCAACAAAACCAAGAGCCGTGTGTGAACCAGGCTCTTCTTCTCTTATCAGTCAATGAATGCGCACGTTGAATGGAATTTATGGTGGTCAACCGGTTACACTTTTGCACCGTTCCATAAATTGGGGTGTGTGTGAAAAAATACATACAACAGTTAGATTCATGTTATATGAAATATAATATTATTTTTATAAGTTTTACTTTTAATCTAGTTGAAGAATAATGTCGATTGTATATGCATGCTCGATGAACTTCTGGTCGAGGAGAAGAAGACAAAAATTTACACAGCCCAGAAAATTATCACGAACAGGTGGTTGGTAACCCCTTCAGAAAATATAGTGAAAAATAACATGAAATAAAAGTAGAAAAATACATGACTGATGCTCGACTGACTTTGGAAATATATTTTAGAGAATTATTTTTTCTAAATTTATCTAGTTTAAATTAAAATTAAAATTAAAATTATTAAATTAAAATTAAAAAGTCATAACTGATTTAGTTAATTTACACATGGCCGCTGTAATCACAAAACCCATAAGCAAATTATTATCCAGACTGATCAATTTCTTGGTATAAAGAACTCTGTCTTGAACGAGTAAACATATTCTCAATGTAACCATTTTAATTTATAGTCTAACCTTTCCAATAAAAAAGTTAAGATATAAATTAAAGATAGTGTGTATCTCTCCTCTTCCGAACTTGGAAAATAATGAATATGCATGCTCCAAAAAGAATAATGCCTACTGTATAACCTTCGACATTATAATTTGTTCCCGATAGATATTGACGGAAACGCGACTGCGAACGCTAAGATGTTGAATGATTTGATGACAGTACTTTCACGAGACGATGTGAAACCAGTAGGAGTCTTGCATCTTCAATAACTTGATCGTACTCGTTTTAATCTACATATTAAAGTGATATGATTTCTCTCTTAATTAATTTAGTGAGTTACTATATTCTTATCCAATGTACAGTTGGCTCATAACCTCTCTAGTGTATACGTGGTAATTTTCCAACAAACCACTTCTTTCCTTCAGTAAGAAATCTTAGTCTTAATGTCATACTGTATTAATCTTCAGAGAAGCATGCATAATCACCTCCTCCACTTCACACAGACGAAAGAGTATATGCAAATCCATTGATTTATGAATGAACTCTTTATCTTAGAAAAATTAGATCATAAATTAATGTATCAAAATTAAATATTACTATTCGTTCAAGAGAACTACTTTATAGTAGGATGGTGGTTGTTCTGTACACTATACTTACAGGTTTCTTTTATTTTCACAGCGGCAATGTGTAACACTTAAAATATACTATTCAACCCTAGAAATTAAGTTTAAAAGTATAAACTTAAAATTATAGTTCTTCTCATTAACTCAGTTTAACTCTTTAGATGGTTAATGAATATTACAAAACTCAGTTCTACTCAAAACGTCAACTTTAAGAAGGTTAGAGAGTACATGTTTAAATTATATATCGCTTACATATAAGATGTAAATAACCAAAATACTAACTTTCAGTTAATTTTTTTATCATTATACTTTTCAAAGAAACTATAATATAATATATAATTTCTATTTATCGTGTAAATCATCCTTTCGCTCTTAGTTACGATATTTCCGGGCTAGCTAGGATAGATCACCATGTTTGGTTGTATCCTATTCCGTCTCATAGCGTCTAGCCGGTCTCAGAGCGTATAATATTGACTACATGTATAAGATATACGAATTCCCAATGTAAAATTAGGAAACAAAGTTGCGAGCGGATCAAAAATCATTTTACTTTTAAATTTTTTTATGGACACAATATGTTTTATTGTGGATCCAACACACATAATTATAATGTTGGAAAAAGTCATTCCACTTTAGAACCATCTATAATAAACTACGAATAATTAAAAGTATTCTGGGAATAGTATAAATAAATATCTAAGTAAATTTTATGTATTACTAAAATATGGTTCAATTTCCAGTTATCAGTACTTGTTGAAACCATGTGACGCTCTACTCCATATAGTTTTGATATAAAAGTAAATTATATAAATATATTAAGCATCGAGACCAAACGATTATAATGAGCTTAGAAAAATACAGTGCACTGTATCACATTGTATTAGTGCGAGGAGGTTTTTCTTCTGAAATGATCTTAGGAACCATTCACATCAGCAAACACGTAAGAAAAATAACGTAGTTTTTTAATTCTCCAAAAAAATTGTTAAGTAAAATGATCACCAAGTACCATTTTGTATCTTCCAGTAACTTCAGCCTCAATTTTATGTAAAGTGATCAAGTATAAAAATATGCAGGAGAGACATTACTTCATCCTCTAGTCTTGGATCGTCAATATAAAAATTCGATGATTTTATTCTGATTGTATTAGAACTTATAATGATAAGCATCAATATATAATGATCATGATAAGCATAAGCATATTAGAACAGCATAATGATAAGCATCTTAAAAAAATATTCTAGACAGTTTGTTTCAGTGCTCTATAGTTTGCTTTAGTTGGCACGATAGATATGAGAACATTTGCGGCAAGTGATACCACCTCTTGTTCACCAATAGTATACAGAACATTTAATTAGATATTCTAAGAGCAGTTGATGACTTTAGAACTAAGGATTTCTTTTCACCATAGGTGTTCGGTTGCTTGGCTCTTCGGGTTTATTTTTTCCCTTGTTCGACTTGATGAGTTTTCTCATCCATTTGTTTTTCACTACGTAGTCCTTTTCTGCAGAAATTGACTTGCAGAAATTAGCTTGATCATAACCCTCTTAACGTTTGGTAGCTTGATCATACTTCCAACCTGTCAGTGATAATGTTCTTCGATATTATGCTATGCCAGCCTATATCCCAAACACCCTTTGGCATGTCTCGTCTGATCCATTTAATTTGAATAGGGGTTCTCTGCACATTAGCTCAGTCTGGTCCTTTCAGAGGCCATATCATTCCCATGTCAACTTATATCTCAAACACACTCCGACGTGTTTGTCTGATCCATATAATTTGAACCGGGATTCCCCGCAGATTAGCTCAGTTTGGTCTTTTTAGAGAGAACATCGATAAAAAGTTACATGCAATGGTGAAAACAGGAAGCACGATACAAGTTTTACATGGTGGTTTGACCTGGCACAATAATCGAGAACACTATCACTGGCAAGTGAGGGGTATGATCAGCAAATTTCTCACTTTTTTTCATTTCATGTGTTAAAGACCCCTTAGGTAGATATATCAGAAAAATTACATTATCAAACCTCTAATAAGAATGTAAGACTTTATCGGATCCCTCTTATAATTCATTATTCAATCAGACCTCCCACCTGGAGTTACCAGTCGTACAGGCCACTTTGTCTAGTCAGCAATGCGTGTTGAAAACAAGACTATGCATAAATAGAGATAAGTCAACTAGCGATTTAAAATTATCTTTTCTGGGTTTCTTTTTGCGTCCTTGCTCTTGCCGAAAAGCGAGGCTGAGTCTCAGTTTTTGGTGAACTAAGTAACATCTATATGACTGGCAACTCCAGATAAAGGGTATGATAAAGCAAGAAATTCTACGAGGGGTCTGATCAATTCCGACTTTCATTGTGGAGTCCGATCAAATAAATCTCTGGTAGATATGTTATGCTAACCACAATACGTACGCAGAGGAGCGTATACAAGCTTTACGCATAGCCGTGATGCATGTACGGTGTGTAAACTGGATGAGAAGATGATGATATCCATGGAAATCTGTGACCGTCGCAGATCAGGACGAGCAAATCCTTCCTCATTCTCCTACTAACGTCAGGAAGGCGCGCTGAGCTCTAGCTCCGTTCCATTCCGCCCTGCACTATTTCAAATTCCTCCACCTCGAAGGAGCTGCCCCGGCGCCAATGGCTGCCTTCACAACGCTTCCCCAGCAGCGGTCTTTCTGGTGCTGCTCGTTTTACGCGTTAGCTGCAGGTGTGTCTTCGTCACTTGCACTGTGTTTTGGTTCGTATGAAGGTTCTGTTTTGAATTGGAATCCTGAATGTGAATTTGAATCCACTTCTTGTTCCCGTTGCACCTTGTCTGAAGGTTGCTTTTTACATTGTTACTTCCAAGTTGTGGAAAGAACGAGGGTACTGTAGTTTATCGGAGTGCGCCACAACCGAAGTGGGTGTGGATCGAGCGTGTAGTGGAACGGGCTTGGGGGGATTGTGGAGTGGAGTGGAGTAGATTGTAGTTCGCAACATTGTTCTGCTCTTGGATATGGCCAGTGAGATTGGCAGTTCCGTTATTTGAGCTTTTTACTCAGGGATATATCTCGTATATGTTGGTTATTGGATTGAAAGAGGAGTGCGAGAGTCTCATGAGAAGACTGTCAGCGCAAATCGTAAGTAATAAGAAATAGCTTTTCAAGTGTAGAAATTATGAAGGATAAAAGGGAGTGTGAACGGCTGTGCTTTCTGCCAGGAAGTCCTTGCCGTATGCTGAGGAGCGGTAGAAAACTTTGTGTTAGATTATGATAAATTCAGCTGCTTTGAGTTGACCGTGCTAGAATATTACAATGGCGTTTCTCTTGCTCAAAAAGCGACGTGGAAGTAATCCCCGTCACCGTGATGAGTGTACTGTTTTAGGACTCCAGGCAGAAGAGGGCCAAATTCCGCCGAGGGGATAGTTCCACAATGTCCTTTTCTTTGTGTCTGACGAGATCGTCGTCCAGCCATGTGGACTCACGATGATAATGTTTTAACGCTTGTCCAGATGGTTCTTTGCGATGTCTGATTCGTCCGCCAGGAAGAAGGATCCTTGCCAAGGTATAAAACGCAACTTTGGTGTGGTCAAAGCAGTCTTATAGTGGCGTTGAGAACTCTTTCAGCTTATGGGCTTTCTGTGTAGATGAAAATCCATGAATGAATTTCAGTTGGTCGAACTGTAAGTTAGGTCCTTTCAGAATTTTGATAAAATCGATGATCCAGATTCAAGGTGAAGCAACAGGCCATTTGATGAGAATCCTTGTTGTCTTTCCACGTGGACAGAATGAGGAGCTTCTGACCATACGAAGGTGACGGAAAGGCCATCCCTCACAGGCACACATTGCAAACGTTTTCCAATTTACCATAGGTAACCGGCCCTTTAGGAATGGGGAGTTTAGACAGGTTTGTGGTAGCACTGACGCACACCTTATGGTTTATCAGCATTCAGCCGCAAGGTGTGCAATGTTGGTTGAATGCCATGATGGAGATCTCTGGTTTATGCAATGCATCGACCTCGAGCCTCCTCTCCCAAGTTTCATTTCATGGTTGTGATACCCTTATGCATTTAGAACGGCAGTGTGGCAGAGGATCAGGAGAGCAGTCAGAAGCAGTTGTCGCTGGCGACTGCATCTAGAAGGAAGGTGCTGCAAACTGGCTTGAATCTTTTCAGCTCTACAATCCTTTTCGGAAATATAGTTGGAGATAGGGTGTTGGCTCAGGACGATCCGCCAATCACAAAGAAAGTTTTCTTCGACGTCTCCATAGATGGGCAACCAGTCGGTAGAGTTGTGGTGGGTGTGTATGGAACATCGGTCCCTGTTGGAGCTCAAAGGTTTGCAGAGATTGCAGTCGGGCAAAGGGGGATTAGTTACAGGAGGAAAGAGTTTCTTAAAATCACACCCACCTACATCCTGAATGCTGGAGTGCGCACGTTTAGCCTCAGTGGTGGAACAGCCGATGCAGCGAATTTTACAGGTGGTGAAACCAACGAGGCCTTGGTTGCGGAGATGGCTGAACTTGACAAGACAAGGTCTAGGCTCAAGAACTTGAAGGGCTCTGTTTCCCTCGTCGTGGTTGATCCAACAAAGCCGCCACCTAAACCAAGGTAGGATCTAAACTGATGTTCTTGACTCGAAGGATGATTTCTTTGTTTATGCCGCCTCCACAAGCGCGATAGCCTGTGTTGATCTAGTTACCAAGCCACGTATTCAAGCCGTGTACATCTTTGCATCGCTCTATACTGTTGTGTATGCAGAAGCAGCTCTTTAGAATTCTCAGCCTACCAAACTAGTATTGTTCACAATCACTGGTATAGAGCGAAAGTGTGTCTAAGAAAGTGCAATTGTTGGAGAAAATGCTTCAGGTTGGTGGCACGAAATGGAAAGTTTGTGATGGTTGAGGAGGAAGCCCGTCCCGATCCCAACGGGACAGAGTTCACAATCGCTACAGCTGATTCACCTGAGCTGGATACCAGCAATCTTGTTGTAGGTCGTGTGGTTGAGGGATGGAGTGTGGTGAATCAAATGGCTCAAGTGAAAGTGGTGCAGGAGAATACTAGCAGCCCCTACTTCCAGTATGTTCCTGCGCATCCTCTCTTCCATGGACCCCATTCTTCTCCTAAAAATATGTTCACTAGGGTGGCGTGCAGCAACTTAAATTTACGGTACAACATCCAGAACCAGAATCACTTACCCTGGTGTTTTTCATAAACCTTAACCTTCATTGCGCCTGTTTATATGCGTGCAGGACTGCCAAGTTGATCGGGGATTCTCGTGTCATTGTTGCTGAAAGGGGCTTTTACAGGCCGTACAGCAAAGTCCTAATTACCAAGAGTGGAGAAGTAAAGGAATGAGCCGCTATTGTTGTATTGATTTGTTAGACACACTGAAAATGAGTTAGCATCAAAAATTTGATCTGCAACAAGTGTAATACTAGGAGTAACAGAAAGGCCGTGTAAGCTATTTATACAGAGCTCCTTTGCTGGCAGTCACTAATTGTTCTTAGATACAATGTAGAAATGTTCTCGAAACAATTGAGCTTCCATAACCAAAGGACAGAAGCAAGTTACGCATACGAGATTTTGTGAGTGCAAATAAACGTCTAAGGTTCCAGTCAGCGCGCACACATTGTCAACTTCAGTAAAACCTTTTATAAGTGACACGCAATACAGATGTGGGCATAGGTTATCGTACCTGGCACCCGGATATGGAAGTGTGGCATCGGATCGAAGTCAACAAGCAAGTTCAGTTATAGAGTTTGGACACGTCTACAAATCAGGAAACTTCAATTCACTTGCAAACTACAAGTAACTTCTTACGCAGACTGTAGTTGAATCTAAAGAGCAGTACTCATACCCAAGGAGAATCCAGTCTGCAGAAGAGGCAGAGGCCTTGAAACCCACAACTTCTTAAGTTGATGATTCTTTGATAAGTCGTATTCTTTGATGGCGACTTTAGCTATGCCACTTCCAATTTACGGACTGCAAAAATGATCTACCCTTGTGTTTTTAGTGCATGATCCTGCAGTCTCCCCTGTAATAACACTGCTGCCTTGGGAGTCTGATGTATTACAGGAGGTGAAAGGACACAAAGGTGATTAATTCGTGCAGAAGTCAGATGGTCTCTTCGCTTCATTTGAAAGCCTTTCATGTCGAGTGGAAGGGTGCCTCTCCATATCTCAGTGGCGTCGGAAATGCGGATAATGTGGAGGGACGGGTGGTTCCGGCTGAAGCGTCTGCGTACGAATACGTAGCCCCGCTAAAGACAAGAATCGGTTCTCCTTGTGTGTAGAAAGGCTGGGTGTGGTTTTGCCATCATGGCAGTGGTACTTGCCAGCGTCCCCTTGCATTGTCCGACCAATTCATATTTCATCCTGCTGTTTCATCGAGGCTCCATACTGTTCCACTCCATTCCATTCCGTGCAGGCAGGCGTAGTCAGTCGGTCCTTTGGGAGGGCTTCGATAGTTCTACTGCTGCTCCCCTCGAGCCCGACAGAGAACTTGCTCGTGGTGGAACCATGAACATAGCGATAGTGCACCCCGGGCTCGTTCGTTGTTCTTCCCGTATTTGTGTATCAACTGTCACTGAATCCTCGCCACTGGGTGAGAATTTGCTCGTGTGGTTTGTGCTCGAATTGTAAAGAATTACTTCGTTTGACTTTGTGTTGAAATTTAGTCACCAACAAATTTTCGGAAGGAGTCGATGTTGCGGAGTTTGTGTCAGCCCCGCTTTACAGAGGTCACATAGTCGTCCACAGCTCGTCTATCAAAGGAGCGCTTGAGAGGGTTCTCCCGGTCTGTAGAATCTCTGGCTTTACTTAGAATTTGGGCCTTGAAATTGATTTACACTCTTGCGTCGGTTCTCGATCTGGGCCTTGAGGCTTGAAACTGATTTACACTCTCGCATCGGTTCTCGATTTGGGCCTTGTGCTTGAAATTGATTTACACTCTCGCGTCGGTTCTCGGAGTTTCTTGAACTGCTAATTTGAGGACGCCTGGACCAGTTGGGGAGTCGTCGAATACGTATGGTAGAGAAAGTTTCCTCTCGTTTGTGGCCTGTCCAGCTATGCTGATTTTGTATGCTAACTTCCTTTTTCACCTGTGCGCGTTCCATCGTACCACAATATTCAGCTGATCTGTTCAGCGCAACTACCTCCACCAAAGACGTAACCACCAACTGCTAGCAGTGTTCAGTGCAGTATATATGTTACGATTCGTATGAGAGTCTGAATTTGGCTATTCTCGATTTGCATGCAGGTTGTTCAGACTGCCGACTTCAGCGGCGGAGAACATCCGTCATCACGGTATGCTGCTCTGGCTAGTAGCGTGGCAGTATGGAACTAAATTTCCCAGTGTCTTTCCAGGGTCACTCTATACTTGTAAATTTGTTCATTAGTGCCGTTGCGCTCCAGTTATCAAGATAGTGATCTACCGCACACTAACAGCACCTTCCTTGTGCTTTGCACAGACGCGTGGACCTCGCTTGAAGAGGTGATAAACTCGTCTTTACTTGCGTAAAATGCTAGGTACCTAGGGTTGTTTCCCTAAAGGTGTACATATACTGTGTTCACGCTTGTCTGAAAACCACAGATAGTCATGCTCGCTGTATACGGATAGGTAATAGTGTCGAGAGTGCTGCAATCTTCAAACTGACTAATAGGGTAAATTTATAATGTAGGTAGGCAGTCAAATCATGGTACGATATGCAGGGTTTCTGGCAAAGGTCACACAAGGCTGTCACAGAAAGAGAGATCCGGTTTTGAAGGGTGGCTCAGTCGAAGACATGGATACAAGCACGAAGAGCACCACCGGTCAAGTGTGGTCGCCGGAGCAGTTCCAACTGGGGTCACAGGTGTTGCTACTCTGCTCGTGGTAGCGGGTTCACTCTACGCTTTGCTACAGCTGAATAAGGATAAATTACAAGCTTGGCAAGCTAGAAAGGAATGCGACATGTGTTCAGGATCTGGACTCTGTCCAGCATGCAACGGTGAAGGGTTCACCATGAGGACCTTATCACCAGAAGCTGCAGCTAAAGCGAGGGCGAAAGCCAGGGATGCTGCCACTCGGTACACTGCGGGGTATGTCCGTTTCTCCCTTGTTCTTTAGGGTTAGGAATGCGCCACAGTGGCAGCGTTTTATCTTTTCTTTCCCGGCGTTTCGGCCAATGATTCCTGTAGCGGCAAACGTACTGAGTTTACCATCTCCGTGTAGATAATGGTCCTGACGTATTCTGTTCACTGGGAAGTCATTTTCTGATGCGGTATGATTGATCTGCAGATTGGCGAAAAAGTGGAATTACTGCCAAACTTGTCAAGGCGTACGGTTGTGCCCGAGCTGTCAGGGGCGAGGCTGGTTAGAGTAGTTCGATAGAGCCGAGTGAATTACCCGTAAGATGCACCTCCACAGAAAGTTTTGTCATGCTCTGAAGTATAAGGGGAACCATTTGAACTTGGCTCGCATATTTCTTCTCATCTTATCTAGAAATTTCGAAGGTTTTAAAGATTCTGTTCGCTCATTTTCTCCGGTTACGGGGCAGCAGTTCTGTCAATCGTGCCAGTATCAGTCTTCTGGTGTCATGAAATCCGAAAGTCTCTGTGCCGTAATCATCCGGATCAAATATTACCACGAAAGTTCGTTGGGCTTGACCAAGGAAGTTACAAAGTGATAAAACCCACCGTCAAGAAGAACCTGCTGTAGCCTTTAGGCTCTTTATCACGGAGATGGTTCGTGTCTGATAATCAGTTCCGTAGATATGACAGAGCAATTACGTGGGACTGGTAGTAGTTCTCTTAATTTCTCTACCTTACTGGCAAAGCAAGTGTGAGAATCCATCGTGCCAGTGAGTCGTGAAACTTAGACAGATCCGTGATATTTGAAGTTCTTCTTGCCCTAACCCGTTGTAGAACTTCCAGGGTGATTTCCTGTACAGGGCACGTGCAGTAACGCCCAGCAAGCTACAGTTGCAAGTTATGCTTGGTTAATGCATATGTCGACTGTGAGCAGTCTGCGCCCCGGAACCACAGAGAATAACTTCTACTAGAAGCAGTTGTGAATATTACATTTATCCTTACCTGGAGAAAACTCATTCCGAATGTTCAGGACGTTATACATCTATGGTAAACAGCTCAAGGAGCCCGAGGAGGACAGTTTCGAGCATGTCCTTCGTGAGGATATGCATGGTGACGATATCGATACTGAGGTTGTTGTTGTGTATATGCTCCCGTGCACGCCGCAAAGAAAGAACCAGAAGACGAGAGAAGCTAAGAAGACGAGACACGGATGAAGAACAGGCTTGTGGATCAGTGATTAACTCAGAGAAAAAGAAAAGCGTCGTAGCTCAAGCGAAACGCAAGTTGATGCTGCGCCCTTCCCTCACCATCAAAAGGCAGATATTCTTCATGTCAACGGTTTCTAATGCGTTTTACTTGAAGAAGCTTGGACCTATCGTTGGCACTGTTACTCCCCGCGAGGCGCTTGCGGACTATAAAACCCGACAAGTTTGGCAGGTGGGAAGCAGTATTCAGTACATAAATACTAGTTTCCAGTCCTTATCCTAGCTAACCCACATGAACTTTCTAAAGGTCAGCCCTAAGATAGTGGAGGTTTGAATATACAGATATCGTAACAGAATGCTTTTTCGTGGCCGCGTATGTTTGTGTAGGACAGGAGATTTCACCAACTTATTAGGATGTGGCTGCTAAGCATATGGAAGTGCAGAACGTTTCATAAACAGGACGGGGAAAACCCGAACCGATTGCAGACCACTGCTTGTGACCAGGTCTGTTACCATCAGCAGACGTCATGGAATGGTGAAATTACTAATCCTCCTTCTCGAATTTACATTATGCATCTTATGTGGTTTCATACTCACCATTCCTTGTACACAGGTAGAGATTACCGAAATAGTTGCAGGAAGCAAGGACTTCTGTGAGACACTGGAAGGAGAAACTACAGCTCCCGCAATTGCCTGGGTAGAACCCTCCGAGTCATACGATTTTGAGACACCTTCCTGCAGTTATAAGCAAGAGGAGAAGACCATCAAAAGGCCTCAGGGCTTTCAAGAGTTGGAGCGAACCCTAAAGACTTTGCTAGATGAGGCCGGAACATGTAGCTCTCCTGAATGCTTGGCGTATTTTGACCATATTTGTCCCTGTCGCTCTCCGCTACCGAATCAAATAGTTGGCTTCGGACTTGGCTTTAGAGCAGCATCACCTCTGCACCTCACCCCGCCTGTTCTACCCATGTCTGCTTATGTTAAAGGCAACTTCAAGTCAGGATTTGATTGTGAAGATGTCGGTCAATGTTGCCGCCTCCAGAGCGGTTGAACACGAACATGAGACCCTAGCTGCTCCTAGCTCTTCAGCAGCTTCATTTCTTGATAATTCAGTATGCAACTCTTCAAACGAGCAAAGTGTTTTCGGTCCTATATCTCAAATTATGGACATCGGACTGTACCTTCGGTGATGACGACAAGGGACTAGCTCCGAACAGCGAATAGGTCTTGAACTGTATGTTGCTTACCGAATTAGTAAATATATGACTTCGCATCGAATTGTACTAGACGATGTCACCTGTTGTGCACTAGTCAGTTGTCTACCGATTAGTAAATATATGCCTTCGCATCGAATTGTAGTAGACGATGTTACCTGCTGTGCACGAGTCTGTTGTTTACCGAATTAGTAAATATATGACTTCGCACCAAATAGTAGTCGACGATGTCACCTGTTGTGCACGAGTCAGTCTATCACTTTCGGCTTACCATGATATGATATCTTAGGAGATGTGACTTTACCACGTTATATCTTAGGAGCGGTAGGCAATTCGGAGCTCGTGATATCTCTAGACCCTTCTGGGTGTTTGAGTGCATGGCACCTTGGGTCCTCTTTCCTCTTGTTCGGCTTTGATGAGGTTTTCCCTTCCGCTTCTTATTCATCGCGTCCCTTGCCTATATGATTCTAGCCCCTTGTTTTCTGCCCTCTTCACTGCTGTGCTTCCTCATTTCTGAACTTCAGAACTGTCTCTCCATCCACAACTGGTTGCTTTCAACACGTCTTCGGGTTTTTCCTCGACGAACAAAGACGGCAGAAATAACGCAGATGCCGTCAATCAGATTTTTAGCCGGTCCCATTCCTCTTCTGTCATAGAGAGTTTCTACAACGTTGATCGACCAAAACAGAGACCGAGTTACTTCGTACATTGGGGCATTTCTCCGACTCAAAAGTGTTTAGATTGTAGCTCCGTTTACGATGAGTGTCCACAGCCCGTGTCAGAACGTCCGCAGCTCACATCTCCCCGAGTCCCGGACTAGTTATCAGCACGCAGTTTTCATGTATGTATATTTGCACAACCATCTACAACAAAAACAGATTCGCCTCACGTCGTTAGAATCTTCCAGTTTTCATGCTTCAGAAATTTCTGGAGCTAGACTTCCTTCCAAACAGCGGCGATGTTGGGTTACATCGCTTAACCCCACATCATACCCTTCTCCAGACTGTATGTAGTTTTGGGAACCAAGGTTACATTTTCATTGTTTGCTTGATCTCAGTCAAAAACAAACACGCACATCACTTGCACTCGTACTTCTTCAAAGATGCAGCCAGCTAGCCAGCGAGGCTTTGGCATCCAAGGCGAAAAAGATGACCAGTTGTGGATCCTAAAATCTATCTTGTGGAATGTATGTTCATAGAGATTTACAATTGGGTAACTACTGTACATGCGGCATCCCGAGGACGAATTGTCCTCTGATCAGTACAATCGCACTCCTATCGTAGCCATGAGGACGATGTTGGCAACGATCACTATGGCTACGACGCTGAACATCCAGTCTGTAACTCTGGCGTTGGGATTGACCTTCTGCCGATACAAGTTGAAGCCAAAGTATGAAACGACAGGGAAGGCCAGAATTGCAGGCGCAAGCCACGAAGGAGCTCTAGAGGCTGCCTCCACGGACTCAGGATTCGGTTGAAGACTCACTGCTGGATTTGCTCCGATGGCATCGATGGCCGATGCTCCATCTACTCCACCCAGGCCTGCCGCCAGAGCTGCTCCAAGACCGAACCAGGACTTGTCAAGAGTTGTGGAATCAGTTTCAGATGGACCCCTTCCTGATGCTACAGGCTCAAGTTCAGATTTGCTTGGACTTTCCTTCTCTTTTCCTACAGAACTCAGAAGTTGCCAATCCAGAGATTCAATTGCGGTAGTGGATGCAAGAGCTTCTTGTACCAGACGGGTAGATGAGTTCAGCTCCTCTCCCTGAGCTCGAAACCACGCATGCAGCAAGCGCTGCTCGGGGTTCATCATGTCCGGGGCCTCGGCGCCCCCGTACCGGAAAACTCGTCGATGAAGCTCCACGGCCTCAGCCTCCCAGTCAAACGATGCGTCCACGCCTCTAGCCAGATGTTGCGCTGCTTGCAAATTGGCTTGCATGCGCAGGTCCTCAGCCGCGGACTCGTAACTCCAGCCACGATCATCTTCCAAGGGAATTCCTGCGTCAATGGCAAGCTCCATATCTTGAGCCATGCGGTCATGTACCCAAAACTTCATTTCTTGCTCCAGTCCCTTGAGACATAGCACTTTCGGCCCCAGTGATTCCACAGAATGAAGAGCCTCGGTATGCAGCTCGTTCACGAGATGCCTCCAGTCCATGTCGGAGCAATGGGCTAGCAGCGCAGGCGTCTCTGTCTCCATGTCGTGTGGATCGATTGTTGAGAAAAGATCTTCTTCCTGCCAGATTGAAACGGGTCTAGAAGAGGACGCCGAAGGAGAAGGAGCAAAACGACGACCAGCCTTCGCAGAAGAACGAGAGATGGAAGAAATGCTTGCGCTTCTTGCTCTGCTGGTTCGTATTCTGGGCAAGCCGCTGCCGGCAAGGCCCAGTCGGGATCGGAGTGGACAAGAGTCAGCTGATGAAGAAGAACATGAAGGAGTAGCGGCGCGGAAATGCGACGAAGATCCCGTAACACTTCCTTTCTCCAAAGCAATGACACACTGTACTACCTGGAGCGCTGCAGTTGCTCTTCCAACGACTTCCATCGCTCCTTCTGAACTGATCAATTCTCTTCTCTTCCTCCTCCGTTTCCGAAGCTTTTCCTTCCTTCGAAGCTAGTATGCGCAGCAGCTGCACGCCAACATCTGCTTCCCTCAGTGTCTTTCGTATCTCTGCTGCACAAAATACTCAAAATAGAAACGCCGATCAGAACCAGGCCCAGCCCAGATGGTATGTGAAGTGTACGAGTTATCGATCGGGACACAGACGTAGGATGGTGTAAGTTCTTCTGAAGCTTATAGGGGCTGGTGCTTTTCAAATTACGATCATGATGGGAAGTCAGGTGATGGCAGTGGTAATTTGGGTGGCATGCAGGGCACTTGATGCGGAGTCGAGGATAAGGTTTCCAGAGGGTGGCGTGAAGAATGTCATCACGCTTTAAGAAAAAGTCATACCGTCTGCTGAGGAATGATAGACTGGTAAAGTTGTGCATGCTCCCAATAGAAGGGGTTAAAAATGGCTATCGGTGGGTAAAGCTGTCTCTGCTGATTTGAGAAAGCTCCATAACCTGACTCACTTCCATACCGGATCGGGGATATCCCTAAACTGTGGGCTTCTCCTCAAACTTTCGTCTCTCATAAAGCCTTCGGATGTCGTTAGGACCTACAGGCAAATTTCTTGGAGTAGATGCAGCTCGATGATTCGGATCCCACGTGGAGGAAGGGTTTCCGTGGAACCAACTGAACTGATAAGAAAAGAAAGAAAGTGCTGGGCCGGTCCCACAGGAACCAAAGGAAAGCAGAAACCCCTAAAGCGCGAAGCAGAGAAGCGTACAAAGGATAAATGAAGAAAACAACTTGAGTCAGTGAATATGATGAAAAGGCCTTTTACCATTCCCCGGATCTTTCAGCGAAATGCCGTACACGACGAATAATATCCCCATCGATTCCCTTCTGCGTCGCCCCGGAGGAAAATCGTTATTGGCTTTGTAGAAGAAGTACCTTTGTAGAAGAAGCGTACTTTTTTTTTCGCTATGAAGACGTCTGTTTGCTTCCGTCACTTTCGCGTCTTAGTTGTCATTTTTTCACGAGGTGCGGCCGGGGCTTTAGTTTTTTTCTAGATTTTGACGGCAGGCGAGGTCGTGTCTCTAGCATGTCACTGCGTTCACGTTTCTCGCTGTTGGCTCTGAGTTTCGCAGATGAAGCGTATTTCTTCTTGTTATCAAAGCGTCTCTTCGCTACCGCTAGTTTGGTGTGGTCTTACTTGTTGTTCTTTTCATGAGATAGGGCCGCGGCTCTAGCTTTTTCTAAGTTTTTGATGCGAGGCAAGATCACGCCTCTAGCAAGTCGTTGCGTTCTCTCGTTTGTTTTATTCTCTCGGGCGCTGCGATTGTAGAGGTTTGTGCGAGGGACGAGAAGACAATTGACGAGAAGACGATCGAGCGAAACACTGTTTGACAATGTGAGACCAAGACATCTTGCTATTGCAGTGTTTATTTTGTCACTGACGTGAGATCGAGACATCTTGCTATTAGCGTTATTTCACTTTAGCTATTTTTTTCTTTCTTCTTGGCTTAAACGCGTTACGATGTTGGTTCGCTTGCTGCTACCCTTGCTCGTTAGAAAGGATTGGAGTGACGGAGCGCTCGGACTATAGAGAGACGTAAGATGAAGACAATTCCAATTACCGCATGCTTCATTTCTTTCTTTGCTGTAAGGTTGAACGCATGAGTTTGTCGATGCAGACCTCAGTTAAAAGCGATTGGATTGACAAGACGCTATGGCTGTAGAGAGACGTGAGATCGAGACACTTCCGATTTTTTTCTTTCACGTAATATTTCATGCATGGACGCGACGCGGCTGCCCTCATTTCTTTCTCTTCTACTTCCGTGCTCGTGTGTGGGACGTCTTTCGTTGCCACAACCATTGCATACTTGCATAGAGCGGAAGAAGAACGTGAAGCCGTGAGCTGACGGCATGATGCAGACGGGTGAGTTTAACTTTCTTGATGCAGACGAGAGGCAGATGATGGGACAAGCTCTCCCCGAGACGAAGGATCTTGGTTGGCAATGTTCCAATGCAGTTGGAGCGAAACTGCTGCTCCGCAGATGGAGGTAGTGATGACGACGTCTACTTCCACACCTCATACATGACCGGTGGATCGACATCTGTAGATAGCAAGTACTTCAATAGAGTTCTCCACATGCTGCTTGCCTACCTTTCAGGTATTTTTCTCTTCATATTTCTCTTCGATTCTTGCCAATGCCTACTTAGCTTATGTTCAACTCTTGACAATGCCTATTAATTCTCAATGCATCGACGGTACCGATGATGAAAAATCAGACTGTTTTTATCTTATCGCTTCCTATTGGTCCATCTAGTCCTTTGTTTGTGCTGTGCAGTCCTCTGTTTTCAACATCTGAGATGTCTATTTCTGCCTCTTCGTCAAGTCTCGTGCTTCTACTTCCATCCTTGCATACATTCCTCCTACTGTCCATTGAGTCTTTTTGTCAGCACGACAGTTGCAAACTTGATCGATTTTGTGTTCCATCAATTCTTCCTCCCTATCCCTTGCTGCCTTGTAGATTGCTTTCCTTCTCTAGAACAGAACTGTATCACGGTAGAAGCTACGTCTATATTGACTTCTGCTTTTGCTTCAAACCTCCAGAATTCTTCTCCCCGACTTAGATTATGTGAAAATATTGACTTCTGCTTTTGCTTCAAACCTCCAGAATTCTTCTCCCCGACTTAGATTATGTGAAAATCTGTTATGTACCTCGGGAACGAGATAATACTTCAAGTGTAATAAGATCTTTTTTGTACATAGAATCCCAAGAGTTCTGGCTTGTCCTAAGGGACAATCGATTTGTTTTTTTCTGTTATCTTAAATTCTTCTGAAACGAAGAGGACCACAAGCTCATCAAGCTGGTTGTTTTCTCTGTATACCGACAGAAATGTTTGAGTTGCGTCTGCAAAACGTTCAACACTAGACTGTACATAATAGATTGTAAACATAACTCGTACCCATCAGATGCAAATACGGCAAGCAGCTCGCACGATGCGTGCGAGCAATCTATTTGTTCTTCGTTTGGGAAAAACGTCATCCAAAACTCTTGAAGTTCTTATGTAGCTCAGACTGGTGGGGACCTTGACCTTGCTTGTTGAGACATGTTATGCACGTTTCTACACGAAGAATGTTACAGTAGTTTCATATCCATAGAAAGAAGAGGGGTTTTATTACGTATCCATGTACAATGAATTCTTTGCTTGTAAGCGATAAGTCATATAAATGTCAAGAACATGTTGATTCTTATCCTAGGTTGGAAAGAGAATAACAGACGCTGGGAGGAGAAGTCTCTGTGAAGAAGTTGAATAACAGAGGTCTTCATACTTTTGTTTGTATGATTGACTACTGCATGAAAGATCAATATGAGATACACCACGGTTCTTACATGAAAAGTGTCACTGATGCCATGTTTGCAGATGGACAAGAGTTTTTTATTCTATTCTGTGCCGCAGACACAAAAAACAAAGTTGGACTCAACTTCAACAACATATTGCAACGAGCATTGCAATTCAACAAGTAGAAAAGTCGACAACCACTCGGCAATACTTTGCGAACTTCTCTAAAGTCTATGGTTCGGTTTGGTAAGTACGTCCTTTCCTGCAAGTGGTTGATGAGTACTGACAAGTAGAAGAGTCGACAACCGCTTGACAGTACCTTGCAAACTTCTCTAAAGTCTATGGTTCAGTTTGGTAAGTACGTCCTTTTCTGCAACGTGTGAGAAATGAAGCACTTTGGAAATTCATCATCCATCCGCAGATCATCACCATTAAAAATATAGATATTATTTTTTTTTCCAACCATCAAGATCGAAGATGATATGTTAGCACTGTAACTCCAGAAGACGAGGAATGATTACTCAGTTTGTCTTCTCCAAGGATGTACAACAATGCTCTGCTGTTCGAAACTGTACGAGCTTTCTTTGAATTTGTACGGCTGTGTAGCGCTTTACTACGAGACACAACCGCCACACGAGCCACAAAAGGTACTATACAAGAACCTTAACCCACTGCTGTCACTTTTTCTTCTGTTGTTAATGTTTGCTAATCTGCCTTTGCTAACCTGCCTTCACACAGACATGAGAAGCGAGCAGCGGCTCTGATCTTCATCACTTCATGACCACGAAGCATACAGAAGCGACCACAGGTCCTCAACAGTCAGACTATCTTTATTGTTGTTTCTACTATACTTCGTCCATCACTCGAGCTTTACCTTTGGATCAGTATACTACATGATGTTCTCCCATCATCTTTGTCCAGGCTTTTTCTAACTGTGCTCCGTTTCTACTAATACTGTGTAATTCTCGACGTTTATTCTACTACAGTGGGAGTATACAGTTTCAGAACAAATGTGGACTTTCTATCCAATAAATCCGAGATGAGTTGCACAGACACCGCCAGTGTACAGTTACCAAACAACAAATAAATGTGCAGTTCGAATTTATGACCAGATACGACTTGCACGGACACCACCAAAATCCTTCTTTCTCGTTGTCCACGAGTTATGAAATGCCAGAAATGCCAGAAATGCAACAGCTTACGACAATGACACTGCGCTTTCGACAAACGTAAAAAAAGAAAAAAAATTTGATAAACGACATTGGACCAGACACTGTAACGTGGGTGCTTTCGAGATGTTAATGAAAATTATATAAATATTATACAGAAAAATTTTAATAGTTTTAAAAATAAATTTATTACTTTTGTATATGTTATATATTAAGTATAAATTACATGCTGGATTTTGCAGAGAAAAACCACAAAGAAGTGAGTTCAAGCACGCAATGAAAAAGATAAGTGCGGACTACAGTGTCACAGTTAGATAATTTTTTTACGCAGTTTAATTTATCACTTAACCATTCCCACAGCAAGTGTTAGGTGATAAATTAAATTGCTCTTGCATATTCCCCTGTTCCGAACTTGGAAGAGGTGAATATGGAAGGAAGTAGAATGATATTCACGTTTCGTCTCATCAGGAAATAATCTATATCATTTTCACGCAGCGGTACATGCAGGTGAATGCAGGCTAGGCGAGTTTCTCCAAAACTGAGAAAACCGAGGAAAAGATCCAAAACGGACTCACTCTTCATTACGACGATTGCATATCATAAAGATCGATCGTCGTTCTTGATAGATCTGATATGAGGGTTTTGATATGTTAGGAGTACAGTTGTCCCTGGATAAGTACATCACCTCGAGAGTAACCCGGAAACTTACACTTACGAAGATTTGTACTCATGGACTACTGTATTTTGCAAATATCGAGGGTTTAGCAAGTGTAACGTTGGACTTCTAGAGGTTTAGAGTAGGGTGCAGTTTAGCAGTGGTACCTTAAGTTTAGAATTCCAATTGTTAGCTCTTGTCATTGTCACTTGAATATGCATGCAAACTGAACTTCTGGGAACTTTTATTTTATTTTTATTATCAGAGAATTATATAAATATTAAATAAAATATAAATATTAAATAGATGTAAATAATTAAAATATTCTATAGACATTATTTATTAGTCCATGTTTGGAAACACAGAGGGAGCAAAAAAAAACCTATAAGTGTTGACTGGATTGTCGTGCTTCAAAAGATACAAGTCCGGGATACTATACTCATGAATATATAATATAACCAGAGTTAAGTATTAAATTAAACGGACATGCATTTCCCTCTCTTCAGAACTCGCAAGAGAGTGCTATGCATGCTTATCAATGTCAGTTGATTGTGCTTTCTATCTTGAAC
Source organism: Asterella californica (assembly GCA_036924285.1). Classification (NCBI taxonomy): domain Eukaryota; kingdom Viridiplantae; phylum Streptophyta; class Marchantiopsida; order Marchantiales; family Aytoniaceae; genus Asterella; species Asterella californica. Next base: position 18,043,283 of record JAYKYS010000006.1, on the reverse strand, counting down.
GTACTTTCTTTTTCTTTATAGAATCCTTCCATACTATTTATTAATGCAAATTCTTGTATCGCAAGTGAAATCATCCGATACCTATAAGTTTGCCGTGATAGAAAGTCTGCACTTATCTCTTGCACTTACACTGTGTTTTCTCTTTTTACCTTAAACCCTTGCAAATATGCATGGCAGTTGTGTAAACGGCCGATAGCGGCATGACGACAAGCGGGAGAGGCGGACGGCGAAAATACGGTGACCTGAGAGGCTGGCTGAAATGATAAATATATATTCTCAAACGATCAAGCCAAGGATAGCCGAGAAAGGGAAAAGCGAGGGTACGAGGGAAGAAATAGAGACGATGGATTGAGGTACTATAGTTAGATTGAGGTACTATACTAACCACTACTTGAAGTTATCCCAGTGATAACTGCAAGACCTCACATTCCAAACGTCGGGTGTTCGAGTACCAGGATGATAAGAATTCCAAGAAGAGAAAAAAAATACAAGCAGTAATGTATGCTATCACTTTCTTTAATACGAGGACATTAAAAATAATATAAAAGTTCAAAGGGGATATTTGGATTATTAAGCATTCCTCAAAGTACATGACGAAATATAAAAAGTTATGGGGGTATTTGGATTATGAAGTATTCTTCAAAGTACATGACGATGACATCTGATTAGTCTTGATGAAAAGTAAATCATCTCAATAATAAAAAAACAGTCTAATACAACGAACGAGTCTGGTGAAATATGCATGCAAACGTCCAAACCCTTGTAAATATCGAGGTAAGGGCACTACTAGTCCAGGTACGACTGTAGTCTCACAGAAATGTATCGGGTTGGCGATCAAGTGGGGCACGCAACTACGAGAGCCATGACACCGCTATTTTCACTTACTTTTCTATATTTTAGACTGAAGACTATTTTTACCTGCTCCAAAACTGCTAAACTGCTCCTGATTAAATCTGAGATTAGCCGATTCCGCATATCGCTAATCAGATTCATTACTTTTAGTTGGTCTCTATAGATAAATGTGTATTATTGTTTGTTAGCCTAAGCATTATATTTTAACTGGGATGCTGTTGAAAGCCATGGCTGAGAATATCCTTCCCCACGGCCTTGTACATTGAAATTCGTTTTCTCTTATCCGAAAACGTATAAGTGCTACTAAAATTTATTGTACTAAGCTATATAAAAATTAAGTTAATTCATAATTGTTACATGTTAGTCATTCTTGAAACAGCCAACTCAGCCGAAGAGAACCCATAAGTGAAGAGAGGGCTGCTGCGCTCCTGGGGGTATAAGACCGGAGACCTAAACCTCTAATTGCGTCATTTAATTGAGGAGATTAATTAATGTACTAACCCTTCCCGCCGGAAAGATTAGTACATTAATAAATGAACCCTCATGTACACTGAAGTGTACATGAGGCCCATATCCTCTATATATGGGCCTCATGAGAATATATGAGAATACCGTGAGTCCTCTCGGATCTTTACTGACGCAGGAGAGGGCATGGAGAAGCGCCCAAGGATCACATAGCAGTTTCGACAGCGTGGTTTTCCATGTCGAAAGTCAATAAACAATGTTATGATTGTAAACATTTTGATTTTCTATTTAGTCATAGTTTTTCTTTTCTTTTTTAGTTTTTACTAATGGTCTGTCTATTATATAAGTTGAAAAGAAGAAGTCTTAGAGATCTCTTGAGCTTGAAGAGAGGTTTTCTTCTATGAAAAATAAGGACTCGGAAACCGTTGACATACTAGATGTGACGTATATCTTTTTGTTGATTATATTATTTATCATTTTTCAGTTCGATGTACATCTAGATATGTTGATACTTCTTAACTAGAGTAGGAGGTGCTGTCTCTTGTTGTGATGACTTAGGAAAAAGAATGGAGAAGTCCAGCCGGAGAGAGAAGAACAGGAGGCTAAGTTCTCTACCAAAATTTATTGTTTGTTGATCTTTTGATTTATTCATTTTCTTCATTTTACACTATTATTATCGTTCTAACGAAAATGCTTTGGTTTGAGAATTTTTCTCTCTTTCTAGACTCTGTTATTCCTAAAGGCTAGGTGATTCTTGGATCTTCACAATATATTTATGTCTTTTTCCTTAGCATGGTTAGTAGATTATCTTCGTTATTTGAAAACAATACATGGTGTTGTGTCGTGAATCAGTTAAGATGAGAAACTAGAATTCATGAATATCCTCCCCACGTCCTTGTACAGTGAATTTCATTTTCTCTTATCAGAATACGTGTAAGTGTTATAAAAATCTATTCTTATAAGTTATTATAAAAAATTAAACTATTTCATAAATATTATTAACCAGTCCTAGAGTAGCCAACTCATCCGGAGAAAAAACCATAAGTGAAGAGCAGGCTGATGCATCCCTGGGGGTATAAGTCCGGAGCACTAAATGTCAAAACGCGTCATTTCTCAAAGATATTAAACGTTCTCACCGAAAAAGTTAGAACGTTAATTAATGTACACCCATGTACACTTCAGTGCACATGGGTGAATATCCTCCTGAAATTTACAAAGGGAAAATAATGTCTTTGTGACTTACCGCAAATGTAAATTTTACATCACAATTGCATAGAGCTTGTTGTATGCACCAAAATTTATTATGGTACTTTTGGATCATTGCAAAAGCGGAAGTTATGGACAAAAGCGGAAGTTATGGACATTTTAAGGTTTAGAATTTTGCTTCGAGATGCTGACGTGGTGCAAACTTGACAATGTGGCAGGATGAAAATGTGTTACAGATGATGTGGCCTCGAGGAGTTCACTCGTGAAGTACGTTGAAACCACCTGCAACCAAAGTAAGGATATTGTTTACTGAATTTAGCAATGTTAAAAAGATCGTAGTTATAAAAAAGTTTATTTTTATTATACTTTCATTTTTATTATAATTTCATTTTAAAAACAACACAAGGGTATTATAAATTACCCAAAGGAAGGAGTTTTTAGAAACAAAATAAGGCATTTGTTTATTGATAGATGGAAATTATGAATTTCGTAAAATGATAAAAGTAACTTTTTGGGAGAGAAAAAGAGGAGTTCATCGAATATGCAGCCAAAGTGCGGTTTCGGCCGAGGGCCGGGTAACGCCAAGCGGCGGGTGCGGCTGGTTCTCGGTTGGTGGACCGCGTGCGGGGAGGGGTTCATGGGTTTTTTTCGTAAAAGGGCTGCGGTGCGTTGGGATGACATTAAGGCGTATGAAGGCATTAGGGCGTTTTAATGTGCGAGTCGGGCGAGTTTGGACAAGCGGAGTTTGGACTTGCTGTGCAGGCTTTCGTGCTTTCGCTCTCGCTTCTTTGTTCGCAGGGATCGGGAGCCTTCGGTATGGCTCACGGATGCGTTGATTCGTTCTTGTTGTCTTTCTCTTTCTTGCTGACAGAGTCGTTCTTGTTTTTTCCTGCACGCTGCCGGGAGATCGTTCTTGCTGCGTGGTTTTTTCGTGCGCGGTGTCTGGAGGTGGTTCTTGCTCGCGCTGCTGGTCAAAGTGGTTCGATCGAGGATTGGATGGAGGTCGTAAGTGTCGCGCGGCGGTGCTTTCACGTCTTGCAAGATAATCAATGGGACTGCGGGAATTGCTGCATGCCTCAGGAAGGGTGGCAGAGCGGATCTTCTGGGGAGGTATGCGCCCTTTGCATCCTGTTCGACATTCAGACGGTAATGTTCTTTTCCTCGCTCGTCTTTGAACGATGTCTGAGAGTAGCGAATCTGACACAGCGATAGATAGTGAAGAAAATGTGAGTGATGTTGTGGTGGGGGGGTGCAACTCCCTGCTGTTGATGCTACTGCCGAGCAGGGTCCCGATTTTGACTTGTTAGATCTAAGTGGTGCTGTCCCACGTTTCTCTCCTCTATGGCTTGGTCCACCTATGTTGTCTTTCGAGGACCATTTCTTGCAGCAAACCCGAACTTATATTTATCTTCAGCTCGTCTTCTCACAACATCCACCAGAGTTTCTTATGAAGTATGATTATGTGCTAATAGGTAGAATGTGTCATCCTTGTCAGCTCCATCCGGTTCCATTACAATGGTTGGCTGGTCCATTTCGGTTCTTGTCGTACTCAGCAGACAATTTTTATCTCTACTTGCAGGACAATCGGTTTCAAATGTTCTCATACCTTGCTCATTTCACTCGAGCCGACGGGTCGCTGAGGTCCACTGTTCATGGGCTCTATCGCTATCGTTCTCAGCCCTGCGTTTGTACTCAAGTAGATATCGAAGAAAGTGTCGTTGTCTGTCGTCATTTCTCTTCGGTGAAGCCATGTCCTTGTGTCGCGAAGCCCGTGCTAGGCGGCCCAGCCTAGAGGTCTCTGTTACGATATGTAATACTGGTGCTGACCTTGATATCGCGTTTTTTCCTGTTGTGTCCGACTTCTTGAAGAAATAGTGTCTGTCTGGTATTTTTTCTGTCGAAAGAGGTGGGTCGTTGTTCCATTTACATTTTCAGGGTATTATCTGCATCTACGGCAAGTCATGTCTGCAGGTGAAGAAGCATATTTGGTAGGTGCTAGGTTGGGACAAGGACAGGCCGTTGGGAGCAGAGGTGTGTGTCAAACAGCTTTCTAACAAGGGTATCCATACTTTTGTTGGTATGGTTGGGTATTGTCTTAAGGATCAGCATCTACAACACCATCATGCAGTCACCAAGAACATTACAGATACTATGATCGAGGACGGGAACGAGCTGTTTATGCTGATGGGCGCGGCTGACACCAAGAACCGTCTGGAGCTCACGTACTTAAACATCTTGCCTCGTGCTTTGCAATATAATAGGTACAAAAGTCCGAGTCCTCTATCAACTACGTTTCCTCGTTGTCTTCAGGCTATGTTGGCGTCAGAAAAGTACACTGCCTCTTCCCGCTGGCTGACTCAAGCAGGCATACATAAAAGTCGATGTGATTCCTTCTGGAATTCGTACATCAGACCAAAAGATGTTATTGCAGAGGACATCGATAGAAGTTTTTTCTATACAGACAGCGGTCGTTGTGCTCATTGTTCTCGCAGGTACTACAGCGCGGATGAAGAAGTCCATCTTCCACCGGTTCCCGATCACGCAGAGAGGTGCCATGTTCATGATCAGGAAGACATCGGCACAGACCCTGAGTCGATTGCACGCAGGAGGGTCGGTATTTTTACAAAAGCGGACAGCCTCCCTCAGTACATTCCTCTGACCGAAGCCATGACTCGGGCCACTGGACACGAGAGAGGAATGCCAAGATAAATAAATAGTGTGTGTACATAGTGTCGTGCAGAATGTAATAGTCTCCGAACAATAGCAGTTACAGAGTATAGCAGAGTATATGTACATATTTTCATATAAATAAAGCGGCGGGGGTCACCGTACCCCATTTAACCTTGAAACAAACATCCGCGGCAAGAAACTGAAGCCCCAATGCGCCACCGCAGTGGTCAGAACTGTTAAATACAGCCAGAAAAATTAAATGCCCGCACCCAGACACTGAACGTGCTTTCAGTCATAATGCAACGATGCAGGCTTCATCGAGACGGCAACCATCCGAGCCTTAGGGTTCATCGTTACTTGAGCGCAAATGCTCAGTTTCAGTTCAACTCAGATTTTGGATATTAAAAGAATTTGAAAATTGGCAAGTGTGAAGCCTTGGTTTTTCGTTTTGTTAATTAATTGATTAGTTGTAAAGTACATAAGAAGAATAGATGATAGAAGATAAACGATATGAGTAGAATAGTGTTAATTAGAAGTTTAGTGAAGAATCTCAGTTCTGGAGGAATTTATCGAATCTATGGAGACACTGAAAGATGATTTCCTCATAGATGAATTCCTCGGGCGAAGAGCTTTCTAACGATATGTTGTGCGAGGCAATCGGAGACCGAATGACGAAGTTACAGCAGACTGAAGAATGTCAGTCGTCAAGAGGAAAACCCTAACTTCGGCACGTACGGGAAAACCTATCGCGGGATATAAGCCAGGTAACAAATCATTTACTTTACTGTTTTACTATTCCTAGAGCGAGCGATAGCACGGCGCAGCGAGCCGCATTTTCCGAGCGCCGAAGTACATCAGTGACTGGCGAGGAAGCCAATTTGAGAGGAAGAACTCGATTACGTGCGAGGAAGGGATTGCGACGAAGAATCCGTTTGTGACGAAGATCGTTGCAGTGATCCTAGGGATGCGAGGGATGCAGACGGCTAAGGCGCCGAGGCTCCGATCCTTTGAAGTTAATCGAGCGGCTCTTTGCCGCTATGACAAGGAGCTCGAGGAAATGGGATTATCGTTCCTCTTACTTCCTTGGTGGGGGATGATTTCCTCCAAATTGGTGCATGAGTTGAAGGTCTGCAAGCAGCATCCGGCCGATGATCACTATGGGCGACCTTGTAACTGGACCGAAGCTCACTGGTCCGATGTCTTGGGAACTGACGATGCAGGTCGGGAAGACGACCTTCTTTTTGATACCACATCTGCCGCTGCTTCGCCCGAAGCAGTGAAGAACTTCCCGAATCTTTTCAAGGAATTACCTCTAGGGAGGAACGGCTACCGAACGAGCGATTATTGCGACCCGAAGAAGAGAGAAGTAGCCGATGCGATTATGGCGATCTTCAGGCCAAGAAGAACGACATACATGTCGAATTGGCAAATCAATTTTATCGAGCAGCTCTTCGCCGGAAGAAGAGCACATTGGACGAGGATCTTTCATCGTCATGTGCTGAAGCTTTGGAACGAGAACGACTTGGTGTACATAGAACCGTTTATCTCGGTGTTCTACATGGGGATGAGACTGCTGTCGGAAAAAGCGCAAAGGAAGTTAGGCTTTACCGCAGCTGCCGAGGAAGATGAATTTCAGGTGGTACAGACTTCAGCACGAGACGTACAACTCGAGAAGTTCTTCGACGAAGTCGAGGCCGAAGGAGCACCAGCCGAAGTAGCAGTGGAGACAGCGAAGAAGCAGGAGGCATCGACTTCAACACCAGCTCCAGAGAAGACGACCGAAGAGATAACTCCGGCCGAAGACGAAGATGTGACCGAAGTATCTCCTCCGATCCGCAGAAGTGGAAGGAAGAAACCGTTGGAAGAGACGCCGAGGTCTGTGCAGAAGTCAAAAAAGAAGATGAAGATGACGAAGACAGTCCGTGTCGACGATGAACCAGCTGACGATGAAGGAGACACTCCTCGAACAGAGAAGAGCGTAGATACTACACCGAAGACTACTCTTTCTTTGTCGACGATAGGAGAGATCGAGAAACTGGCTTCTTCGGTGGACTACCTCAAGGATGTAGTCGTACCGCTACTGCACAGCTTGGAAGCGAACCGCGGGACCTACGAAGAAGTCGTCGGTAGGAAGCTGAACCTGGCAGAGTTAGTGCATACGATGCACTTCGGCCGTGATAACTGGCAAGAAGAGAAGGAGAATTTGAGGGCTGCACTTCGCATGGCCCAGAAGGAGACGCAGACGAGGACCGATGAGCTGAAGACTGTGACATCAGAGAAGGAAGAGCTTCTTCGACAAAAGATAGATCGCGAGAAAGAGCATGAGAAGGTTCTTTCTCTGATGAAGAAGGATTTGGATGACATGCGCGGACAACGAAACAGGTATCAGGACACTGTCGCCGCCATGACGAAGGAAGTGGAGGATCTGAAGCGGCGCGTCATCAAAGCCGAGGAACTAAGCGCTCAACTTCGGAGTAGGATCGAGCCAGTACTAAAGAACTACTTCGCCGTTGAGATGGACGCCGAAGAGTCGGGATTTCTTCGTCAGGTTAGAGAGGAGTTCTTAGCTGCAGATGCGGAGGGTACTTCAGCTAGGAACCGGGTAGCTAGGCTAAGCCAGCGAGTAATTAGGGAGCTTAGGGAGGTTAGAGCAACCGTAGAGTTCTCAGTTTGCGAGATAGCTAGAGAGCTAGCGTGAGGAAGCGGTGTTGTTCCTGGTGTCATTTCGGACACAGGACCTTCATCCGACGGACCAGAAGTGCTCCCGACTTCTTAGGAAGAAGATCCGTCATCTTTGGGAAAATCTGTATATAAGCGTTGTGTTGTTCGTATTCAGGACCTCTATGTGTTTTATCATTTTTGAGTTTTCTATTTCCTGAGTTTGCGGAGCCATTGAGTGTTTTGTCTTCTTCGGGGATTTACTTACGAAGTATCGTAGTTTGCTGTGGTAGGAATTAGTCTGGATGCCGAAGGATTTGCTGTCGACATTTGAAATCAGAGTAGAACGTTACGGCGAGGACTGAGAATAGACCAGCATCTGAGGAGTTAGTTTCATGCGAAGACGTTTTTGGGCGAAGCTGACTTTGGAGGAAGTTGTTCTTCGGTGGAACACTTAGGAAGAAGTTCAGTCTGGTACTTCGGCGGAAGAAGAGTCTTCTTCGCCAGAGTTTTCCGAGAGCAGTAGTAGTGAAAGTAACTTAGTGTGAAGATACTTAGCGTTTATGGTGTTAGAGGCTACATAGTAGCACTTCAGCAGTACTTCCTCGTGTGACATTTCCGTCTGTGGCTCTGTTTCTCTGTTGTTCATCTGTTTCTTGAGGTCCCTGACTTGTTCAGTACCTGTTATGTTTATTTGTCAGGATTATCAACTCTGTCTTGTTGGATAGACCTGAGTTTGATTTCTACCGGGATTGATTTCTGCCCGTGAGAATAAAAGACAACTATAAAGAATCACCTTTGTCACGTGTTTACTACTTTTGGATGATCTTTACTTGCATCTCTGTGGGTTCGATCCTTAAATTACTACTTTCGAGCATCTTTTAGTTTTCTTGTGTGTTACATATAGAAGACTGAATAAATTTTGGCGCCGCTGCCGGGAATGCGAATGCTGAAATTATCCAAGATCAGTGAACAGAAGTTCAGAGACATGTATGTCAACGGGCAAGCCTGATCCTCCTGGAAACGTGCAATCTGAGAGAGACAGGAGGCGAGAAAGACGAGCAGAATATCAAGAACAGATTCTGGAAGAAGCTCGTCGGTTGAAAGAAGAGCATAAGAAGAGAGAACGAGGTTGGAGAACACCTAACTCAAAAGAATGGAAGAGGAAGGAACCAAGCCTTGGTGAATCAAGTTCACCCCGAACATCAAAGTCATTACCTCCAACTCCTCTCGAATCTGCTAAGAGAGAACTTGACTTCGAAGAAGTTACCACTCGGCTAAGTGCTGAGACCGAACACCCAGAAAGTGAAGTAGGGTGGAAACCTTTCCCCGAAGTCAATACTGTTTTATATCCGCAGTTGTTTACTCCTGACCCAGAGATATGAAGTACTTCTGCAGGTCAAGATCAGTTTACTTCTTCGAATGAAGAAGCTGCAACTAAGGCAGTAGAAGCTGTTACTACCTTAGTGGAACTTTTACAGGCGCAGGAACTTATTCCTCAAGCACTGGTGCGGGAAATCCTTCCGTTAACTCCAGTAGCTCAGAAAGACAGCGCTGCTCCTTACTTACAGCCAACCACAGGACCGTCTATATTCAAGAAGAGACAAGCCCAAGCAGCTGCTGCTGCGGGTATTGCCTCTGCCGTCCTTGTTCAAGCTGCAGTACCAGCGCCGAATCCAGTTCCTACCAAGATAGCAACTCAAGTTTCAAGAGCTCCCTTCGTTCGAAGTATGGCAGGCCAACCCATCACGAAACATGGTTACCCAAAGTTCAGAGGAGGTTCTTCAGATGACGATGAGGATACAGATGCTTACATTAAAATGTTTGGATCTGTATCTGTCACTAATAAGGAAGATGCTGAGCCTGATCGTCTGCGAATCTTTCCAAGTCTTCTCCGGAAGAGAACACGCAGCTGGTACAATCATGCAAATAGAATACCAGGAGACATCGATACTTGGGACAAGCTGAAGACAAAGTTCTTAGAGCGGTTCCGGGAAATTGGGTACAATCGTCAAGTATTGGGAAAGCTGACCAGACTGGTCAGAGGAAAGAAAGAGAGTCTAAAATATTAAGTCCAAAGATTTTACAATCTACTGGACAGAATTCCGAGGATGGGTACAGCCAACCCATACTCTATGGATCAAGCCACAGAATGGCTAGTTACAAGCTTACCGATTGAGATGGAGATCTGGTGTCGTCGACGAAAGATGGACGCCATTGAAGAGGTTGTTGCCTCAGCAGAAGCATTTGAAGCATCCACCCTCGGAAGTAAAGGAGGATGGATAAAAGGGAAGAAGAAAGGGAAGAAAGAAAAGAAGGAGAAGAAGGAGGAGAAATCGACTCGCAGGAAGAAGCACAAGAAGAGTCGCAGAGAACCCTCCTCCTCCGATGAATCTTCTGACGACGAGTCTTCTTCGGCCGAAGCCGAAGAGTCTTCATCGGCAAGTTCATCTTCTTCGAGCGAAGAAGAACGAAGAATGAAACGCAGTTCTTCGTCCAAGGAAAAGAAAAGCTCGAAGGAAAAGAAGGGCAAAGCCAAAGAGGATAATAATCACCTTATGGAGGAGATGATTAAAGGGTTCGCGGATCTGAAAGTGCAGATGATAGGGACTCTTGACAGGAGAAAATCACATGCGGCATCACGACCGAGCTTATGGTGTACGACCTGTGGGAAACAAGGGCATGCCAATACAGAGTGTACAAACGCAAGGTCATTTCAAGCGTCACATGTAGAATGGGCACCCGTATTCGAGTCATATTATAGCTCATTCTTTATAGAGACTCCAGATGATGTATATGGAGTACAGTCGATACCGCAAGGAACACCATCCCAATCTCCCAGACCTTCCCAACCATCACCGATTACCCCAATCCAACCCATACCAATTTCGAGGTTTGTACCAAGAGAGAGGGCTCAAAATGTTTCCCAGAAACATTTAATGAGTCAAGCAGGAGCAAATAAGCCGCCACCTCATGGCTCCTGTTTCAATTGTGGTAGTACAGATCATTGGTCATCCAACTGCCCTCATCCGAAAAAACAGCTGGGCTATGTAGCACTTTGTGCAAAGTGTCATCAACCAGGACATGCCACGGCAGATTATACCAATCCACCTGTGGAGAGAAGAGTTCGCTTTGATCCCAAAACAGACCGTCCTCCGGAAGCACAACTGCACAAGGTGGACTTGGAAGAATGGAAAGCCGCTGGAGATGAAGGATGGCCACCAGAAGAAACTTGGGTTTGCAAAGTGGACACCAGAAGCTCTTTCAAATCTAAGAGGAAGGCGGAAGAAGCACCTCTAAAAACTCAATCGAAGAAAGAGTTGAAGAAGCAGAACAAGGCAAAAGAGAAAGCCAAGAAGAAGATAGTTGAGGAGTATACCGAAGAAGAGGAAGAAGAAATACTGAAGAGCGTAAATCCTCCGAGACTACCAGTTGACATTACGGACGAAGTCCGCGAACTCCTAAAGAAGGAGTTACTACGAGCAGGAACTTCGGCAAGAGAAGTTGATACAACTTTGGCCGAAGTACCAGAACAATCAACTTCGTCCATACCCAAGATTTTCCGTACTTTGGCCACTGAAGACAAGACTGCGGCCAAGAACGGGGAGGCTCCGAAGAAGCACAGTCGACCGGAACCTGTGAAGAAAGAACTTGTGGCAATATCACACTATGATGTGGTAGCTGATCTGTAACGACCTGTGTTACACATAGGAAGTTTGTCTATTAGTAAGGTGTTTAGTTATAACTAAGTGTTGAGAATGTTTATTGGCTGCCAAAGTACTTTAAGGAGGTATCAAGTTAGTCATGACTAGCTAAAAGTTAGTTATGGTTAAACTTAGCTGTACTTTTGGCGGAATTCAGATATTTGCTAAAGAGAGAGCACTACTATCTTGTCATCTTGTCTAAAAGGTAGAAAGGAGGTGGAAAGTATCCCTTATCTCCTTTTTGACTTGATATTAGTGGTTGGATTAAAGTTGTGGACTTTGTGGGCATTAAAAACAAGAAGAGATTCCACATGTTTCCTTTTTAGTGGGTCCTAGTGTAGAGGGGGGTGGAAATTCGAGATTCCTTGAGAATATTCCAGAATCCTTCTAGAAGTTGTTGACTTTGAAAGAATAAGCCCATGTGAAAAGGTAAGAAGCTCATGTGATTAATGCTTTTACCTTAAGTAATATCTTAGTAAAACCCGGTAAAAGTAGTTACGGCTGAGTTACCGGAGGGTACCAAAGTAAAAACCTAGAATGTATAAATAGAGGAGTAGAGAAGAGCTCCTCATCCTTGTTTTCACATTGTCGTAATGACAACTTGAGTAATATAGAGAGTGTGGGATATTTTTAGCATGTGAAAACTTGAGAGACGTCGTTAGAATAGAGGATTTTAGTTGATGTGTTTAAGGAGATTTTTAGTTGATAAGTTTGTGGGTGTATGAATGAGTGAACTCAGCATTTTCCCTTCAAGTTCATGGTGTGCTTCCATCAAAGCCATCAGAGGTGACCCTTGAGTGAGAGACAGGCCCGACATGTTGCAGATTCGTGGATGACGATCGGGGGGGGGGAGGGTAGTTGATCGATAGGACCGCGGAGGGTTTACATTTTTGGTTCCGTTGCCGGGACCTCACTTGAAGGGATCGTTGAACGATGTTTAGAGTTCAGTTCTATATTCGACAAAAGGAGATTATGAGAGAGCACGTGGAGAGAACGTTGGGAGGAGAGAAAGCTAATGCGATGTTAGCAACGTTAGAACCTTTCGTGTATCTCGTAGTGATATATGACGCGTTCGAAGTCATTCTTTACATCTTGTTCACTTAGAAAGGGTTTGAGGAGAGTTGAAAGAGGGTGCAACAAGAGTTGTAGAGAAAGGAGGAGAGAAAAGTTATTAGAGGAGATAAATTTATGAGTTTAGAAATTCTGCTCTCTGGAAAATTTGTACAGTCGCTGTCAACTTTTCTGTGAATTTTATTTTCCTGTGAAACTTTCCAGTGTTTTAGATTGGCTGATAACCTATCTAAGACAAAAGAAATCATAGAAAAGGTGGTCTAGAGAGGGAGCAATGAATTTTCAAAGTTGAGGGGGTCTATTCGTGAGAGTTGAGGAATTCTGTTATCTGAAAAAAATTTACAGTCATTGTCAGATTTTCTGTGAATTTTATTTTCCTGAAAAACTTTCCAGTGTTTTAGAGTGGCTGATAAGCTATCCAGGACAAAAGAAATCATGAGAAGATGAGGTCTGAAGAGAGAGAAAGAATTTTTCAAAGTGGAGGGGGTTGACAACCATGAGGGAAGTGAAAATATACAAATTTCAGTTCTCTGAAAATTTGTACAGTCATCACCATCTCTTCTGATTAGGGAAGTTTCTGTTGAAACTTCATGATTTAGTAGCTTGGAGGTTGAGCTACTGGAGACCACAAAAATCTTGGAGAGATCTCTTACCAACTAAGAGATATACGTTTTGACATACAAGGAGGTCTTGAAGATATTTCATGGGGAATCCAGTTCGAATGACGAGGTGGAAGAAGAGACGTTTAGGAGTTTGAACAGAGACGGAGAAGCCCAAGTTAAGTATAGATGAGTTACGAACCCGCATCTATAGCACTTGGGGTGCCCTCTTTACCCTATACGAAGAAGCTTCCGCGACCATTGGCACAGATTTGAAGAAAGCTGAGTTTAAAGCATCATTCACTGTGGAGGCCACGAATGCTCCTGGTGAAGTAGAGTTGGATCCTTACAAGAGTGAGTTCAAGATCCTCTTAGATTTGAAAGAGCTTCTGGTGTCCACTTTGCAAACCCAAGTTTCTTCTGGTGGCCATCCTTCATCTCCAGCGGCTTTCCATTCTTCCAAGTCCACCTTGTGCAGTTGTGCTTCCGGAGGACGGTCTGTTTTGGGATCAAAGCGAACTCTTCTCTCCACAGGTGGATTGGTACAATCTGCCGTTGTCGGAGTGTGATCCGTCTACCTAGGAAAGCGCCGGGCTTCTGGCTGTGGTTGTTTACTCAAGAGGTTGGCTTTCAGGTCACAGCAGGAGCTATAAACACTCACACAGGAGTGTAGGATCCTCTGATATGCTCAAAAAGCGAAATTTAGGTTTAACTAGTAGTAATAGGTTTAAGCGGTGAACTTTCACACTCAAAGAGAGGAAAACTATGAAGGTTTAGACTTCTAAACTTCCCCTACATGCAAATGAGGTACTACTGAACTCACAGACGAAGTTTCAACCTGAGATCAAATTCTGACACGGAGATATGAACAGAAAAGTTCTGAATAAGAGAATTATGGCAATTTCTGGTACCTAGATAGCTATTCAGACATAGAACAGAGAATTGGCTCGATGAATTTCAAATCTTCTCACAGTATTTGAAGTCTACAGGGTGCTGAACATCCCTGTGAAGTTGGGACTCCTGATTGTTTGTAGAACTCCAGATCTCCTTCTCTAAAGTCGCTGCTCTAGATTAAGAGCTTTTCAGACCCCCTCTGCTTCAGCGGCCGCCCTGAATTACTCAATTAATCAAATGATTCGAAACTTTTTGGACAGTCGTAGCCCTCCTGACAGTGAACGCAACCACGAAGTTTTGAAATGATTTCCTCAATTCTGCTGCAATTGGCACCGAAAACCCCAAAATCAACAAAAGTGATGCAGTTTTGGCACAATCCGAACTTCAATTGGGCATAACTCCTTGTTTATTGATCCAAATCGAGCAAAAATTTCACTGACAGTGCTTGGCACGACGAGCTCTCTCCTCCTGTGTTTTCAGATTTCCCAGATACCTCACCAATTGCTCGAACTCTCCTCTAGAGCTCTGTTTCTAAACTTAGAGTTTTACAAAAGACAAAAATGGACCAATGGGAGTTCATAGCTCCACTTGACTGTCCTTTTGTGCCTTAAACTACCTGGTAACTTTTCTACACTCATAGGCTACCACGTCAAGCCCCCTAGAGTGCCAGCGTATAACTTAAACTACCTAAAATGACACGCAACCCTGAAAGTTAACTTAAATTAGCTAGAAAGCGTGCATGGGCGACAAGTAAGTACAACCCATGAGCTCAAACCCCTATCAGCATGGAAACCCTAAGTTATGTACATTGAACGTCATAGACAAGTAAGAAGTCACTTGCACAAGCGCACAAATGCTTGAACAAGATAACTAACATACTATCAGCCTACTAGGACTCAAAATAGTGTTAACACCGTATGCAAAGGTGTCAAACATATACATAAAAGACTAGAAGTAATATGAGCTAACTTCTAGAACTACCAAACCTAAGCGTCGGAGTAAAAGTCAAGCATGTAGCCGCCAAGTAGCGCGACATCCACCCCCTCTGAACCTGCACATCCTCCGGTATGTGCCAGATCCAGATCAAGACTCTTCAGCTTCAGCTTCAAATTCATCTTCAACCTCCATTGAGTCTTCAGCTTCATCTTCAGTAAGCTCTGCAATGTTCTGGTCCTCCCCTCTCCTTCTGAAGAGCTTGATTCTCTTCCCGGCGACTGATATCTTGAGCACTGCACCATCTAACTCTCTCAAAGAGTATGTGGCATTATCATAAACTTCTAACACCACATAAGGTCCGAACCATCTCTTGGAGAACTTTCTGATAGCGCTATGCTGATTATCAAGACTACTATCATAGACTAACACCCAATCACCTTCCTTAACTGGTTTGTGTCGTAATCTATGCGTTCTATCAAATCTGCCTTTGTTTCTCTCTCTAGCAGTCTTCAACCTTTCCACAGCTTTGACAACATCCTCAGGTCTCCGTTCTAACTGCTGGATCCTTAATGCAAGAAGATCCTCCGTACTTCTACCATCTTCCCATGGCAAAACATTCCAAGTAGGCACAACCTCCTCAATCGGCATCACAGGTTTTTGCCCTAGTATCAACTCTGCTGGCATGTAACCTGTAACGGTACTATGAGTTGTACGATCTGCCCACAAAGCAAATGGTAGCAGTCTAGGCCATTCACGGATCTTACCCTTGCAAGCTTTTACCAAAGCTTTGATGATTGGCGGATGACCTCTTTCGCTCTTGCCATTCCCTTCAGGATTGTAAGCAGTGGTTAACGCCAACTTGATTCCCAATCGCTTGAAGAACTCAACTGCTTCTTGTGCATCCAGCTCACCCCTATCTGCAGTGATCTTTCCCACACACCCATATCTACAAATAACATCTTCAAGTAGAAAGCGGCAGACACTAGCAGTGGTCTTCGTCCTCAGAGCACGGCCTTCGACTTGGTTAGATAGATCTTCTCTAGCCAAGACTAGATACCTCATTTGTCCAAGTCCAAATGGCATAGTTACCAGATCAACTACCCATTTATAATGAATGGCTAAAGGATAAGTAGGATGTAATCCATCACGATGACGTACGTTGGAATACATCTGGCAAAGTATACAGGATGAAACAAACTGTACTACATCCTTATACATACCCTTCCACCAATACTTTTCCTTCATCTTGGCAAATGTAGCCCAAACTCCTCTATGACCGGCCCATAAACTCTCATGGAACTCCTTGATCAGCTTCTGCTGCAATTCCAAGTCACATACCACCCGCTGCGGTATACCTCCTTGTAGCTTAGGGCGTTTCCATAGATGTCCTCCATGTAAAAAGTAACCATAAGCTATTCTACGGATCCTCTTGAAATCTGCATCAGACCAGCCTTCTTGCCTTTCCAGTGAACTCAAATAGCGCCCAAGATCCAACCACTCGCCATCATACATAGTTTCTTCAAAAAACTCCAACGAGGCTGCAAAACAGCTTCTATCTCTTCTAGCAAGAGCACTAGAATAGAACTCTGTTCCCACATCCTCCTGATCATCTATCATTTCTTTCTCATCGTAATACCTAGCCCTTGATAACATATCTGCCACAGGATTATCCTTCACTGCAATATGTCTAAACTCTGGGTTCAAGGACTTGATATATGCTATCCACCTCAACATAGCAATATCTGGAGTTGTACAGCTAGTGATCATTCCCAAGAGAGGTAAACAATCTGTCTCCACAACCACAGGTGCTCCTATCAAGTATTCCTTGTCACTCTTCATCGCAGTAACTACTCCCCATAGTTCTCTTTTTACCTGAGGGTAGTCTCTCTGCCGTGAACTTAACACCTTAGCTCCAAAACGCACCACATATCTATTTCCATCCTCATCATCCTGTCCTACAGCCCATCCAATGCCAATAGGACTAGTATCAACAGTTATGATAACAGATCTACCCAACTCATATGTTACCTTCCGGAGAGTTGGCGGTGAAGCCAAAAGATCCTTCAACTTCCTCATAGACTCGCTTTGCTCCTCTTGCCACTGAAATCTTTGCCCTTTCCTCAGCAACTTGTACAACGGATCTGCTACATGTGCAAAGTGTGGAATCCATATATGATAAAACACACATGCACCTAGAAATCTTCTCACCTCAGTAACCGATCCACACGTCTCCTTCATCCTTCGAATGGCGTCAACCTTGTTTGGACAAGGTTTTTGACCATAAGATCCACACAGGTGCCCCACTATTAACACCTCTTGTACTCCAAACACAGACTTGGCTCCTGATAAAGTCAAATGAACCTCCTCCAGTCGACTCAGTATCTTATCACAATCAGCTATGTGATCTGCTACAAACTTACGGCACCCCCTCTGATCTTTTACCTCATTCTTCTCCTCCTCAACACACCCTTTGATTGGCACATCATCAAGGAATGGCATAGTTTTTTCAGGAATGAAATCCCTCAAAACTTTATTCATGCCATTCATCATATGTGCTACAGAATTGGTAGCACCTTGCGGCAAGGTGCACATCCTTAGTAACCCCAAAGGTGTCCTCATTGTAGTCAAGTCTCTACTCTCAGAGGATAATTGAAACTGGTCATAACCTGAATATAAGTCTCCCATGGAATAGATAGCACGACCAGCAAAAGCCTCCGCAAACTCGTCTACAATAGGTCCTATACCCATATTCCTGATAGTTACCTTGTTAACTGGCTGCATATCTTGAATGAATCTCAAAGCTCCACTTTTCTTCGGAACAGTAAACCATCTGCTAGAATAGGGAGCTATAGATGGTTCCAAGATACCCATCCTAATCCTCTCATTGAGCAAGTCTATCAGCTTTGGCAGATGAGCTCTAGGCACAGGGATAGGACGTAGATTCCAAGGCACATGCGGTATAGTAAAGATTACCATAGGTGCAACTACACTTGGATCTACACATCCTACTTCATGTGACTCAAACGCAAACGCCTTACCATGCCTAGATAGCATCTCCTTGAAGCTCTTCTTCTCTTGCTCAGTAAGAAACTCATCACCTCCAATCCTCAGCTCCTTCAGTGTTGTTTCTGTGAACTGGTGCCCAATTCTTCTCGGTCCTCTGAGCGTCGGTTCTCGTCCAGCTTGCTCCATCTTCTGATTGTAATCAAGTGGTAAAGGCAAAGCCACTGGTTTGACTTTCTTTGCCACTGACTTGTACTTGGTCTCCACATACACCTCTTGCCGATCTATAAACTTATCAATTACATCATAAAGCTCCTTGGAGCTCACTCTCACCACTCTATCTACATCATCTATAGAACTTTCTACTATAGATTTCAACTCCCCTATAGTATCTACCAAATACTGCTCTTCAAACACTCCAGATATGTATTCATCTCCTGCTAACTCTCCATTATCCCACAAAGACTGCTGTACACACTTCACATGTTGCCTCTCAAACCTCTTCAGATTCTCAACCTTCCTATAACACACTGATCCACATGACGTCAATCCTAAGAAGCTAGTGGATAAAGCTTCCTGCTCTACTGGATCAGGCGAGAATCCTAGCTCTACTGTACCGTTGAAGTCTCGCTCTTCAATGGTACTCTGCCAAAACCCCTAGACTCTCTAAACTCCTGAGTAATCTTAGGCAGTGGACGGTCTCTCAAGCTATCGCGATTTCTCTCATGTTCTGCAGCAACAGTCAAAAACTGAACAGCTCTTTTGCCATCTCTACTACGTATCCTAGCATAAGCTGAACCATCATCCATAACTCGTGTCTCCATTCTAACAGCAGTAATGTAAGGCTGCCCTAGAATGATAGGATATGTTGACATGTCTTGCACAAAGAAATTCTGAACATCACTGATGTCACCCACAGTTACCTTGATGTTGGGACAAGCACCATAGAGTTCTCCCCTCTGGTTGTTGGCAGCACGGATAAGCCATCCATGGTCGGTGTCTATGGGCCACCTTCCACGCTTGTACAGCTCCTTAGACATCAGATTAATCTCTGAGCCGTGATCAATCAATGCCACCACAGGTTCCTCTAGATCTCCTAACTTCACCAAGGTCTCAGTGGTTGCTCTTGCCCAATGGTTGTGAGAGTAATGGCTCTTATGCGATGCTTCCACCTCATCTTCAAACCTCACGTGCTGATCTGATCTCCCCTCTGATACTTGAGAGCAATAACCAGCAATCTCATCTTCCTCATCCTCCGACAGTTTGGTCCCTAGAGCGTTAAGCGTAGCTGCTTCACCCAAAATCTGACGTTTCCTCTTGATGATATCTATAATAACCTCATGGAACTCACGCTTTGCTATCCCAAGAATCTCACCCAAAGTAAACTCAACTTTTCCATTCAAGATATGGTTCTCTAACACCTGCTTCAAGTCTGTAGCAATCTCAATGTCAGACTGAAGTTTGTATGCATGCATCTTACCCTTCTCCTTGCTTCTCTCCTTCTCCTTTGGTGTTGTAGGTGGTAGATCCTCCATAGTCTCCTCCCGAGTAGGTGTTGTCTCCTGCCTTGCCTCTGGTCTAACCCTTTCACTTCTTGTAGCAGGTCTTTTGGCTGTAGAAGCCTCACCTGCATCCTCTCTCCTGCGTTTTTCTTCTAGTACAGCTTCATGCTGACTTCTTGCAACATAAGCATGCACTGACATAGTATCCACAGGGTCATTCCATCCTGTAGCTTCTCGAATTGAGTTGCCAACCCTTCGTAGCACATCCTTGCTCTGTTCTAGCTACGGACCGCACTACATCAGACCACAACCCAGTAGTCCCTTTCTCTCTCTCCATCTCCACTTTCACTCCACAGGTAGCAGCATTCACAAGAGAAACAGCATGTGATGCTGATATCTCATTCACCAGCCTCTTCATACCACCCTTGCCAAAGTTGGTTCCCAACATCATCCCAGTCTCTCTCAAATGGATCTTACCATCTTTGAAGAAGATAAGATCCTTCCTCAATGCATCTGAAAACTCCCCACAATCTCTTCTTACATGGTCTAGGCTATCACACCATATACAACGATGAACAAAGCCTTCTCTCATCTGAGGTCTCTGCATAGCAGGCTGTACATTCTGCTCCTTCTCTTCTAACCTAGTGAGCTTAAGCTTAAGCTCCTTCATACCCTTAATCAACTCATCAAGCGGTGAGTCTTCCTCTCTAGCAATTACCAATGCGGGCTTAGCAGGCAACTGCTTGACAGGAATTATCAGAGGTGCTGCTTCACTTACCACCACCTTGTCCCTTCTTCTCTGTCTCTTGGCCAGCAAAGAAACAGCCTCTTCAACCTCCTTCCAGTCAGTCTTCAATCCTCTCTCCTCACTCTTGTCTTCCAGCAACAGCTCAAGCTTCTCCTGAATAGTCACGTCCGCTGCTTGTAGGAAAAGCTCGGTCTTCTCAACCTCTAGTGTAAGCTTCTCTGTCCTAGAAAGCTGAGCATATTGACGATCAAACTCCCTTAACAACTCATTTACAGACAAACCTTTGTTAGGTTTCACCACCCACTCCAAGAATGTTCTCTTGGTCACCCTCTCTGAATCTTCAGTGTAGTACTCCTCCTTCAAAGCTCGCATAAAGCTCTCCCAACTCTGTCCTTGCTGCTGCTTGAGCTCCTTCACACGCCCACGAATCTCAGGGACAACAGCAAGCTCAAAGTTCTCCACCATCTCCTTCTCAAGTACCTTGTTCACCTCCATCTCCCTAGCATAGTATCGCACATACTTGGAAATATCTGTCCCCTTGAACTGGTCCATCTGATGCACCACAGATTGCAACGCCTTGGTTGCCAATACCTCCTTCCTCTCTGTGCTCTGCTGCTGCTGCATAAACATGGAAAAAGCCTGGAACATCTTCATCGTAGCAGCATCAAACTGAATAGGTTGCTGAGCAGCAGCAGCACCCCCACTTGATGATCCTTGGTTGGCCATGATATCTGATCCTGTAACACTCTTAAGAAAACTCCCACCCTAGGTGTTTCACGTCGAGTTCACCAAAAAGAGAGTATGTCGGAGTGTGATCCGTCTACCTAGGAAAGCGCCGGGCTTCTGGCTGTGGTTGTTTACTCAAGAGGTTGGCTTTCAGGTCACAGCAGGAGCTAGAAACACTCACACAGGAGTGTAGGATCCTCTGATATGCTCAAAAAGCAAAATTTAGGTTTAACTAGTAGTAATAGGTTTAAGCGGTGAACTTTCACACTCAAAGAGAGGAAAACTATGAAGGTTTAGACTTCTAAACTTCCCCTACATGCAAATGAGGTACTACTGAACTCACAGACGAAGTTTCAACCTGAGATCAAATTCTGACACGGAGATATGAACAGAAAAGTTTTGAATAAGAGAATTATGGCAATTTCTGGTACCTAGATAGCTATTCAGACATAGAACAGAGAATTGGCTCGATGAATTTCAAATCTTCTCACAGTATTTGAAGTCTACAGGGTGCTGAACATCCCTGTGAAGTTGGGACTCCTGATTGTTTGTAGAACTCCAGATCTCCTTCTCTAAAGTCGCTGCTCTAGATTAAGAGCTTTTCAGACCCCCTCTGCTTCAGCGGCCGCCCTGAATTACTCAATTAATCAAATGATTCGAAACTTTTTGGACAGTCGTAGCTCTCCTGACAGTGAACGCAACCACTAAGTTTTGAAGTGATTTCCTCAATTCTGCTGCAATTGCACCGAAAACCCCAAAATCAACAAAAGTGATGCAGTTTTGGCACAATCCGAACTTCAATTGGGCATAACTCCTTGTTTATTGATCCAAATCGAGCAAAAATTTCACTGACAGTGCTTGGCACGACGAGCTCTCTCCTCCTGTGTTTTCAGATTTCCCAGATACCTCACCAATTGCTCGAACTCTCCTCTAGAGCTCTGTTTCTAAACTTAGAGTTTTACAAAAGACAAAAATGGACCAATGGGAATTCATAGCTCCACTTGACTGTCCTTTTGTGCCTTAAACTACCTGGTAACTTTTCTACACTCATAGGCTACCACGTCAAGCCCCCTAGAGTGCCAGCGTATAACTTAAACTACCTAAAATGACACGCAACCCTGAAAGTTAACTTAAATTAGCTAGAAAGCGTGCATGGGCGACAAGTAAGTACAACCCATGAGCTCAAACCCCTATCAGCATGGAAACCCTAAGTTATGTACATTGAACGTCATAGACAAGTAAGAAGTCACTTGCACAAGCGCACAAATGCTTGAACAAGATAACTAACATACTATCAGCCTACTAGGACTCAAAATAGTGTTAACACCGTATGCAAAGGTGTCAAACATATACATAAAAGACTAGAAGTAATATGAGCTAACTTCTAGAACTACCAAACCTAAGCGTCGGAGTAGAAGTCAAGCATGTAGCCGCCAAGTAGCGCGACACCGTGGCATGTCCTGGTTGATGACACTTTGCACAAAGTGCTACATAGCCCAGCTGTTTTTTCGGATGAGGGCAGTTGGATGACCAATGATCTGTACTACCACAATTGAAACAGGAGCCATGAGGTGGCGGCTTATTTGCTCCTGCTTGACTCATTAAATGTTTCTGGGAATGTTTCTAGGAATGTTTCTGGAAGTTCGAAAGATTGGAAAGTTAGACTTAGAAACCTTCCTCAAGGTTTAGATGTCATAGTAAGCGTCGGAGAGAGCTCGAAGGAGGTTATCGTTGAGTTTGAGAACCCTAGTACAAAACCTCAAGTAGAATCTCCGAGGAGAAGAGTAGAAACCGACTTGTGGTGTTACTTCTGTAGAGGGTTGGGACATAAAGTATTGAATTGTCCAACTAGAATCAGAACCGAGAGAGCTAAAGGGAAGCGGAAGTTTACTGATTTAAGTCTTCGAGTGGGTCCATCGTCACCAGCACCAATTCATCTTCTAGGAGAAGATCCTTGTCCAAGTTGTGGAGTGAGTGATCTATCAAGAGGACACAAGTGCGTCGATATGGCCGCCCTACTTACGTCAGTAGTTGAGAAGTTGGACGAGACTCAAAGAGCTGAGACGGAGAAGTTGTCGACTTCAAAAGAGGACTCGGCTGAGTTGTGATGGAGATCGTCATTCGGATGATGGAGAAGGCGGTGATGCGACTCAGGCTCATGATTACCTTGGGAGAAGAGATGACACAAGAGGTGTTCTTACAACCATTTCCTTTCATTTTACCTATGGTAGATTATTCGCGAATGGAATTGGTGATGTTCGTACTCTTTTAGCGAGTAGTTATTGCACAAAAATTAGAAGGGTAGAAACAATAGTTACAAGATGGGGCAGTTACCAGTGTTTCATGAAAAGGACAATGAAGATGTAGAACCATTTGTACGAGACTTCAAAAGGGGTTGCATCAGAAACAACGTGAGAAGGAAGGAAGAATGGGTGTTGTTACTGCCAGAGTTTTTAGAAGATTTTGCTCTTACGTGGTATGACGACCGAGTGAAGAGCAAGACACCTCGTGCAGTTGAGGACACATGGGAGACGTTGAGTAATGCACTCGTCGAAGAATTTCTTCCAGAAGAGAGTTATGAGAAGCTCATGGTGGAGCTTACTCATTTGAAGCAACGGGACGACGAGAAAGTTCGGCAATATGCCGAAAGGGTGGATAAGTTGGAGCAACGGTTTCGGACGGTCCTACGGAAGAGTGGAGACAATGTGGAGCTAACGATGGCGGGGATTGGAGCAGTGTTGACCAAGAACTTGGTGGGAGGGTTGAGGCCTTCAATTCGAACCCAAGTGAGGTACGAGAAGCCAGCAACCAAAGCGGAGGTCATCAAGATTGCGACAAACATGGAAGAGAGTTTGGATGAAGGAGATATCATCCAACCTCATCATGCTGCTCTGGTGTCGACTCCGACTCATGGTGTAGTCACAACGATCGCACTTGCACCATCACAATTGGTGATGGCTTCAACATCAGCTCCTACTCCAACGGTGGTGCCAAGACCGTTTGTCCCAACAACGATCTCTATTGCCACCTTTGATTTTCATGCCGAGCTGAAGAGCATCACCGATACTCTTGCGGATCTCAAGATAAACGTGGTGCAGTTACGAGAATGGAGGAACAAAGGTGGAGGAGGAGGTCAAAGAGGTTACGACAACAATCCCAACCGAGGAAATCAAGGTAACTTTGGAGGCAACCAAGGTAACTTTGGAAGAATCACTTGTTGGACGTGTGGAGGTTCTCATTTCCAGCGAAATTGTCCTAACAACGGAGCAAGAGGTGCCGAAGCTATCAGAATGAATGTGGGTGGAGGAAATCCATCACAAGGACGAGACAAGGGGGTGGCTACTATCGATGTCGTGCGAGATCCCATCTACGAGAAAGGAGAGAGTTCAAACTCTTCTCATGCACCGGTGGAGCTTTTAGCTCAAGAAAGGAAAAGAACTCGATTTTCTGATGAACCGGTTTTCATGGAGGAGTCAGCAAGTAGAAGTACTCGTTCGAGTAATGTTTCGAGTACACCAATGGAGCCAAGAAGGAAGCTGGGGATGGCGGATTTCACCATTTCATCTTCTCAAGCGGGATATGATGTGGTTGAAGATGTGGGTGCTCAGAAAGTCAACATCACTGTTGGACAACTGATCGCACTTATTTCCAGCTTACGAAGGGAACTCAGAGGAGGACTGAGTTCTAAGAGAAGCAAGAAGAAGAAACCCAAGAGCAAGACATCAAAGTCTGTGGGAGTTGGTGTGGTGGATGTGCATGCTTCAGAGGTATGCACTATGGCTTCAAAGATTGAAGTCCGGTTGAATGGTCATTACGTCTCTGACGTATTGGTGGACGAAGGGTCGGCTGTAAACGCCATATCGGAGAGGTTGAAGAAGTTGGGGATGGAACCAACTCGCCCGGCTAGCATTGTCGTGGGAATGGCTAACAAGCAACGGGTAAGACCTCTTGGTGTGTTAGAGAAGGTGGTTGTGTCTGTGATGGGAGTTCAAACATTGATGTCCTTTTAAGTGTTAAAGGACTCTAGTTATGATTTGCTCCTAGTAGGCCTTGGTTGAGAGCTGTGCGCACCACGGATAGGTGGCACAAGGGATACTTACGGATTGGGCCTAGAGATCATAGAGTGATAGTTCCTCTCTCGGGTGTTGGAGTTGTGACTTCTGACTCTGATAGACCCACTAGTGACTACTGGGAATCTGATACGGAGAATGATCAGAGTGTCTCGGAAGCAGATACCGGAGATTCTTACGATCAAGAATCCTCCTCTGAGGACGAAGGATTTGGTCGAGATGAATCATTACATCAGCTTAGTGCTATTGACTTGTTGCCTCGACCAGCAGTGGAGAAAGATCCAAATAAAGAAGAGTTGAGTGAGGCAGAGATTGTGAGAAGACTCTCTACCCTGAAGTTTGGTATCAATGCACTCAAGAGGAGAAAAGTAGATTCCTAGATATATTTTGAAAATATATCCATGTGTTTGCTTTCAGCTACAAGGATTTGAAGGAGGTGACTCTCGAGACTCATCGAATCGAATTGGAGGAGAACGCAAGACCAGTTCGACAGAAGCAGAGAAGGGTCAATCTTACAACAGCGATGATGGTCAAAGAGGAGATAGACAAGTTGAGAGAAGCGAGTTTCATCTACGAGGTGGAGAACTCAGAATGAATTTCACCCATTGTGATTTTCAAGAAAAAGAATGGTAAGCTGCGAGTGTGCATAGACTATAAGAAGCTGAATGTAGTTACCAAGAAGAATTATTATCCTCTACCATTTATAGATGAGATTTTGGAGGAAGTTGCTGGTCATGAGTGGTACAACTTTGGTGATGGTTATAGTGGATACAACCAGATCAAGATAGCACAGGAATACCAGCAGTTGACTACTTTCACTACTCCTTGGGGAACATTTGCATTTCGAGTGATGCCATTGGGACTGTGTAATGCTCCGGCCACGTTTCAGAGGTTCATGAACAAGGTGTTCGAACCATTCATAGGAAAGTTTGTTCGTGATTTCATTGATGATTTTTGTGTGTACGGAAGAAAGGAGGATCACTTGATCATGTAATCAAAGTTCTGCAGAGGTTGGAGCAAGCTAACGCTTCTCTGAATCCAGAGAAGTGCATCTTTGGTTGCGAAGAAGGTCTGCTGTTAGGGCACATCATTTCCAAGAAAGGGATTGCGGTAGAACCTGAGAAGGTGAAGAAGATTGTGGATCTTCCATTTCCGATCAACTTGACAAAGTTGAGACAGTTTCTTGGCATGGTTGGATATTATCGTAAGTTTGTCTTTTCCTTCTCAAACAAAGCAATAGCTTTGACTATGTACATGAAGAAGGGCGTTGATTTTGACTTGATAGTGCATGATCAGAAGGCAAAAGAAGCATTTGAGGAGCTGAAAAAGACATTAGTGACAGCTCCTATACTTGCTAAACCTGAGTGGAGTAAAGAATTTATTCTGTATACGGATGCCTCCAATGTAGCAATCGGATGTACATTAAGTCAGCTAGATGGAGATGGGCATGATCATCCTATAGCTTATGCTAGTAGGCAGATGGTTCCAGCGGAGAAGAATTACTCCGTGACTGAACGAGAAGGATTAGCGGTGATCTTTGGATTGAAGAAATTTCGACACTACTTGCTAGGAGGGAAATTTTCCATAGTCACAGATCACACGGCTTTAAAGTATATCTTTAATAAGCCTAATGCCGAAGGTCGTATTGCTCGTTGGAAGATCCTTCTAACAGAATACGACTACGTGATCGAAGATAGACCAGGGAAGAAGCATGCGAATGCTGATCTTTTGTCAAGGGCTTATGATGATGAGGGAGAAGAACCGTTTGATGATTCATTTCCAGACGAGCATCTGATGACCATCACAAGCATCGAGGAGATACCGGACGAGTACAAGGAAATCTGGAGTTTTCTTGTAGATAGCTCTTTTCCAGAAGGTATGCATACCCGAGAACGTAACGCGTTGATCAAGAGATGCAAACCTTACACCATGGTGGAAGGAATTCTATTTCATCAAGGAGCAGATGGCTTACTGAGGAGAGCAGTTGGTCAGAAGGAGGCGTTCAAGCTGATGCACGAGTTTCACGATGGCACTGTTTGTGGAGGTCACTTTGCTGGTAAGATAACAGCTTTCAAGATTTTGGATGCGGGTTATCATTGGAGAGGGATTTTCAAGGAGTGTTTAGACTATTGCAAAACTTGAGATGTATGTCAAGCATTTGCTCTGAAGTCTACTAGAACACCTCCGTTAAGATCAATTCCAATATTAGGACCATTTGAGAAGTGGGGTATTGACTTTGTAGGTCCTCTTAATAAGACACCTCGAGGCAATAGATACATTGTAGTCGTCACTGACTATTGTACCAAGTGGGTAGAGGCTAGACCTTTGAGAGAGACTAATGAAACAGAAGTCGATAGATTCTTATGAGAGAGGATCATCACAAGATTTGGATGTCCGTTAGAGTTGATCTCGGATAGAGGAGGAGAGTTTGTAAGGAGCATGACTACTGCTATGCTACAACACTTTTCTATCAAGGCACGAGTAACGACCTCATACAAACCAAATGCCAATGGTCTTGCGGAGAAGACCAATCTTACACTTTGTATGATGCTCGCCAAAGATGCTGGTGTTGAGACTGCGAAACATACTTGGGATAAGAGGCTACATGCCATCTTATGGGAGTACCGAACGACAACAAAGACTTCTACTGGGTACTCTCCATTTCGACTGGTTTATGGAGTGGAGTCCAAGTTGCTGATCCAATTCGAATTGGATACTTTTCAAACCATTCAACGAAAGTTGAAGAGGTCGAGGGGAGAAGACGTGGTCAAGTCAAGAAGGGAGCAACTCATGGAGTTGGAAGAGACCCGAGCGGTAGCAATGATCCGGTGTCGCGCTACTTGGCGGCTACATGTTTGACTTCTACTCCGACGCTTAGGTTTAGTAGTTCTAGAAGTTAGCTCATATTACTTCCAGTCCTTTATGTATATGTTTGACACCTTTGCATACGGTGTTAATACTATTTTGAGTCCTAGTAGGCTGATAGTATGCTAGTTATCTTGTTCAAACATTTGTGCGCTTGTGCAAGTGACTTCTTACTTGTCTATGACGTTCAATGTACATAACTTAGGGTTTCCATGCTGATAGGGGTTTGAGCTCATGGGTTGTACTTACTTGTCGCCCATGCACGCTTTCTAGCTGATTTAAGTTATTTTTCGGGGCTGCGTGTCGTTTTAGGTAGTTTAAGTTTTACGTTGGCACTCTAGGGAGCTTGACGTGGTAGCCTATGAGTAAAACTAAGTTGCCACGTGGTTTAGGGTACTAAAGGACAACCAAGTGGAGCTATGAACTCCCATTGGTCTGTTTTTATCTTTTGTTAAACTCTAAATTTAGAAACAGAGCTCTAGAGTGGAGTTCGAGCATTTGGTGGGGGATCTTTGAAATCTGAGAGCACAGGGAGAGAGGTCTCGTCATGCCAAGCACTTCCAGTGAAATTTTCGATCGATTTGATGCAATAAAGACGAAGTTATGACCAATTGAAGTTCGAATTGTGCTAGAATTGAATCACTTTTGTTGGATTTAGGGTTTTCAGTGTCACTCGCAGCAGATTTGAGGAAGTTGCTTCAAAACTTCGAGGTTGTGTTCTCTGCCAGCAGGGCTACGATTTCACAAAAAGTTTCATATAGATTGAGTGACTGAGTAATTCAGGGCGGCCGCTGAAGCCGAGGGGGTCTGAAAAGCTCTTAATCTAGAGCAGCGACTTCAGGGAAGGAGATCTGGAGTTCTACAAACAATCAGGAGTCCCAACTTCACAGGAGTGTTCAGCAAGCTGTGAACTGCAAATCCTGTAAGAAACTTCGAAATTGATCGGGCCAAACTCCTGTTATAGGTCGAAATAGCCATCTAGGTACCAGAAATTGCCGTAGTTTTCTTGCTCAAAACTTTTCTGTTCATATCTCCGTGTCAGAATTTGATCTCGGGCTGAAATTTCGTCTGTGAGTTCAGTAGTACCTCATTTGCATGTAGGGGAAGTTTAGAGGGTTAAACCTTCATAGTTTTCCTCTCCGTGAGTGTCAAAGTTCACCGCTGGATCCTATTACTGCCAGCTAGACCTGAATTTCACCTTCTGGATATATTACTAGATCTTACACATCTGTGTGATTGTTTATAGCCCCTGTTGTAACCTGAAAGCCAACCTCTTGAGTGAACAACCACAGCCAGAAGCTCGGCGTTTTCCTAGGTAGACGGATTACACTCCGACACCGGATGGAACGAGCTCAGGCGTTATCGTGTCGGATATTGCGTGAAGGATGTCTAGGAAAACGCGAGGTTCCTGGCTGTGGAGATGTTGTGTGCTGAAACAGAGACAAGACAGAGAAGAACAACCACGAAAACGAACGCGCAATATATATCACTCCAAATGTATGTACACTGCCGCCTCTTTCTCCTAACAGCACAAAACTAAGGAACAGACCAGAGCAGTCCGTAACCTACTTCAGAAGCCCTAAAACAAACCCCTGAATCACAACCCTAGCTCGAAATCGCCGAAGCGTAGCTCAAAGCAAGAGAAACTTCTCTTTGCTAACAAACAGAGCCACAACAATATCACGCGATCCAAACCCAAGTGCAAACCACATCCACGCCCTAGCTCTTGGCTAAAGCTAGCTACCACAAGCCGTACACAACCAATTAAGTCCCTAACGAACTCAAAAAGACGAAATCCATAGCGAAGGAATCGAAAAAGACCTATCTGAGAACTTTCTCCTTTCTCCAAACGATCTTCAAATGTTGATAGGGTCTCCTTCCCTGACTCCTTTGGCTCAAGAAACCTTCAGATCCGACTCCTGATAGTCGAGATATCGCCGATTTTCGGTCGCAGGTGACCGAACCTTCAGAAGCTCCTCCCTGCGGCTTAAAACCGCTCACATCGCACAAACGGATCGTCTAAACTGATATCCGTCTTCGTTGGTAGGTAGATCTGGCTACCCTGAACCCAACAAGACTCCAAACAAGCCGTTTGGAGTTCCCCTTGCAAAACCACTCGAGAAATTTGGTCGCAGGTTGCAAAAAACTGACGTAAATCGGCTCCCTACGGCTCAAATTCGCTCACTACACCCAAACCAACAATCCAATTCACTTACAGTCTTCTCCTATGCGTACATGAGGACTCCCTGATCGCATAGGCACCAAGAATGAAGAGCTTGGCTCACCGATCGCGAAGAACAATCCAATCTCAGGTCGCAGGCGATGAAAAACTTGACGCAAGCGCTTCTCTGCGAACCAATTTCACTCAGAATACCCAAACCATCCGATGAAAACTCATATCGTCTTCAATTTCCTGAAGAACTCGTTGTTCTGATCCCGATGGATCCAAGGACAGCAAGTTTGGACTCCGGAACGGCCCGAACGGTCCAACTCTCCTTCACAAGTAACTCAAAACTCCAAATTTGCTTCCTGCGTCTCAATTTCTCCCAGAACACAACCCCCGATCCGTCTCTTCCCAAACCGTCTTAACCCACACGTAGCCTGCACAGATCTGAACCCAACGACGCCTTGCGCGTTTGCATTGGACTTCCAAATCTCCCGCATCGTCCGCTGACAGGTCGCAGGTGCAAGCAAGCCCCTTAAGCAGCCCCCTTGTTACAGTCTGTACGTACGAAGTTCAACCCTCAATAATAAGAAGCAGGCCCCTTGCGTCTTTGATATAACGCCTGAAGCTCTAAATACCCAGTCAGCAAATAACCAGGGGCCTAGCTTGATTTTACCTTCTTTCGAA
Organism: Asterella californica; assembly: GCA_036924285.1. Lineage (NCBI taxonomy): Eukaryota > Viridiplantae > Streptophyta > Marchantiopsida > Marchantiales > Aytoniaceae > Asterella > Asterella californica. The sequence continues at coordinate 18,012,463 of JAYKYS010000006.1, read as the reverse complement.
TCGCATAACTTCTTCTCTGGATGTCCAAACGAAATAAACAAGATGCCCATGGAAAGCTGACAACGAACTCTATCCACTGGTGTGATAAGAACGAAGATCCGAAGTGGTGCCAAAAGCCCGTAAGCTGGGGCCTAGCTTGTTTTCTCCATCTTTCGAGTCTTGTAACTTCTCCACTAGGCGTCCAAACGAAGTAGACAAAGTGCTTATGGAAAGCTGACAAGGAGCTCTACTCATCTATGCGATGGAAATGGAGATCTGAAATTGTGCCAAAAACTCGTAAGCTAAGGCCTAGCTTGTCTTACCCATAAGTGTCTTTGGAGCGACAAAAGTCAAAATTTGATTTTCATGTAGGAGCCGGTCCACGACACGACATCCACCCCCTCCAAACCTGTGCATCCTCCGGTATGCACCAGAGATACCAACCAAGGAGTGGACCGGCACTCAACCATCTTGTCATCCTCCCTTCTATCTCAATCAACCTCATCCTCAAGGTTGCAACCTGATCGTCATCTTGAAGTTGCTACCCTGCCATGATCCTCCTTAGATCCATGCTCATTGACTTTCTCCTCAAACCTCCCATCCAATCACCCCCTCTAAATCTACACATCTTTCAATATGAGAAGACATAGAAGAAATAACCCATCATACCATAGAAATGTCTTCCATGCGTCATGTAGAACCTCCCCGTCGAGGTTTGTGACCCAAGTGCCGTAGTAGACATCCTCCATCCTGCCAATCATCACCCGTATCCTGACTGTAACCCTCAACCTCAAGTCTGTACATGTCATCGTACTTAATCCTCTCTTCTTTTTCTGTTTTTCTGAAAACAAAAAGAACCACATCGCTGCAACCAAAAGCCTCAACCGCAACCATCGTTGTCTCGCTGTAGAATAGTATCTTCCTCAACCATCATCCTCCCTGATATCTTCTTCTGAAAACCCTTGCAACCTCCCAAGCATCATCCTCTCAACCTTCCTGAAAATATTTACAATCCCTCAAGTATCATCCTCCCAACACAAATCACCTTCAGCAATGGCTTCTCCCCTGTAAGCCATCCTTACCCATCATCCTATTCCCGTAGCCTCGAAAGCATCCGTCCACTCTCTTTCACCCTCAGCATGTCCGTCCTTGATGATGTCAATGATGACATCATGGACTCTTGTTGTAGCCGCACCCAAAACCTTCCGTGATAAGAACCCAACCTGTGCATCTCGAATGTGTTCCTCCCAACCTGCCTTCACATCCATCACTGCATCAATATGTGGTTGTTGTATGTATGCAACCAGATCAACCATGTCCGCTATCTGCACCTCAACCATCTCCTCCGGTTGTGAAGGATCGTCCTCCATTGTCTGTTCAGGAAGAATAGTTTCCTCTTGAACACTACCCTCCTGAACTTGTTTCCCTGAAGAATTCTCTTCTTGTCCCTTCTTCTCGCTCTGCATCGTGGATGCAGTAGCCAACTTGAGCTCGCTTGGATCCACGTGCTCATCCGAATCATCCATATGGAGATCATGCTCAATCTCCTCCACCCTAGCACCATAACTTGTAGCTTCGATAGCTACAACTGCATGTGTCCTAAAGTAATCATCCACAAACTTCTTCATCCCTCCTTTACCAACGTTGGCTTGAAGGAGAGTACCCGTACTTGTGAATGCAACCTTTCCATCCTCCCAAGAAATAACCTCACGTTGCAAAGACTCTGCAAAGTCTATGCAATCGTCCTGTTGATGGTCAGTACCATCACACCACACGCACTGATGTACCCAAGCTGGTTTGGGTACAAGTTCTGTCTTGTTTAACGATCCCTTACCCTCCAACCTAGTAACCTGAGCTTGTAGATCTTGCATCTTTTGCTGTAGGCCCTCGATGGTTGGATCCTTCTCTTTTACAACCACAACTGGAGGTTGAACCTCAGATACTACCCGAACTGATGTGGTAGTCAGCAATACAGACGTCGATCTGGTAACCCTTTCCCTTGTATGTCTCCAAACAAGAAATTGGGAGGTTGTGCAACCGCTTCATGCACAACCTCCCAATTTCTTGTCAGCCCTTCTTCTTCCTCCCCATCCTCCAGAAGTAGTTCCAACTGTTCCTGCCATGGTTCATCCGCAGCTTGAAGAAACAGCTCCGTCTTGTAGCTCTCTAAGGTTAGCTGGTCCACCCGAGGTAGTTGAGAGAATTGTCTCTCGAACTCCTTTAACAGCTCTGTAGGCTGTAAACCCTTGCTAGGTCGGTTGACCCATTCCAAAAACGATTTCTTGGTTACTCGATCTGAGTTCTCCAAGAAATACTCCTCCACTAGCGCATGTGAAAATGTATCCCAGTTCCTCCCAAAACGCTTTGTTAGACCCTTCACATGCTCCCTTATCTCAGGCACCGCAGCGAGTTCGAACGTCTCGATCATCTCCTTCTCCGGTACCTGATCCAAATCCATCTCCATCTCGTAACATCTCAAGTATTCAGAGATGTCTCTCCCACCAAATAGATCGAACTTGTCGATCACCCTTCCAAGCGCCTTCTTCCCCAAAGCCTTCTTTTGTTGGTTCCCTTGCTCTTGTTGCATAAACAAAGTGAAGGCTTGAAACAATTGTGCAGTTGCTGCATCCAACTGCATCCCTGGTATCCCCTCTGACCCATCCATCCCGTCCATAGTCATGACTCGTCCCATCCTCCCATCCTCCCATGATCCCAACCGTCTACATATCCATCATCCCAGGTCCACAGCATCCTCCCGAACAACCAAATCCATCTTCATCCTCGTTCATGTTGATCTCTTCTCTCAAGTTCCAACACAGAAATCTCCACCCCGGACCTTCACGTCGAGTTCACCACCGAATCGTGTCGGATATTGCGTGAAGGATGTCTAGGAAAACGCGAGGTTCCTGGCTGTGGAGATGTTGTGTGCTGAAACAGAGACAAGACAGAGAAGAACAACCACGAAAACGAACACGCAATATATATCACTCCAAATGTATGTACACTACCGCCTCTTTCTCCTAACAGCACAAAACTGAGGAACAGACCAGAGCGGTCCGTAACCTACTTCAGAAGCCCTAAAACAAACCCCTGAATCACAACCCTAGCTCGAAATCGCCGAAGCGTAGCTCAAAGCAAGAGAAACTTCTCTTTGCTAACAAACAGAGCCACAACAATATCACGCGATCCAAACCCAAGTGCAAACCACATCCACGCCCTAGCTCTTGGCTAAAGCTAGCTACCACAAGCCGTACACAACCAATTAAGTCCCTAACGAACTCAAAAAGACGAAATCCATAGCGAAGGAATCGAAAAAGACCTATCTGAGAACTTTCTCCTTTCTCCAAACGATCTTCAAATGTTGATAGGGTCTCCTTCCCTGACTCCTTTGGCTCAAGAAACCTTCAGATCCGACTCCTGATAGTCGAGATATCGCCGATTTTCGGTCGCAGGTGACCGAACCTTCAGAAGCTCCTCCCTGCGGCTTAAAACCGCTCACATCGCACAAACGGATCGTCTAAACTGATATCCGTCTTCGTTGGTAGGTAGATCTGGCTACCCTGAACCCAACAAGACTCCAAACAAGCCGTTTGGAGTTCCCCTTGCAAAACCACTCGAGAAATTTGGTCGCAGGTTGCAAAAAACTGACGTAAATCGGCTCCCTACGGCTCAAATTCGCTCACCACACCCAAACCAACAATCCAATTCACTTACAGTCTTCTCCTATGCGTACATGAGGACTCCCTGATCGCATAGGCACCAAGAATGAAGAGCTTGGCTCACCGATCGCGAAGAACAATCCAATCTCAGATCGCAGGCGATGAAAAACTTGACGCAAGCGCTTCTCTGCGAACCAGTTTCACTCAGAATACCCAAACCATCCGATGAAAACTCATATCGTCTTCAATTTCCTGAAGAACTCGTTGTTCTGATCCCGATGGATCCAAGGACAGCAAGTTTGGACTCCGGAACGGCCCGAACGGTCCAACTCTCCTTCACAAGTAACTCAAAACTCCAAATTTGCTTCCTGCGTCTCAATTTCTCCCAGAACACAACCCCCGATCCGTCTCTTCCCAAACCGTCTTAACCCACACGTAGCCTGCACAGATCTGAACCCAACGACGTCTTGCGCGTTTGCATTGGACTTCCAAATCTCCCGCATCGTCCGCTGACAGGTCGCAGGTGCAAGCAAGCCCCTTAAGCAGCCCCCTTGTTACAGTCTGTACGTACGAAGTTCAACCCTCAATAATAAGAAGCAGACCCCTTGCGTCTTTGATATAACGCCTGAAGCTCTAAATACCCAGTCAGCAAATAACCAGGGGCCTAGCTTGATTTTACCTTCTTTCGAATCGCATAACTTCTTCTCTGGATGTCCAAACGAAGTAAACAAGATGCCCATGGAAAGCTGACAACGAACTCTATCCACTGGTGTGATAAGAACGAAGATCCGAAGTGATGCCAAAAGCCCGTAAGCTGGGGCCTAGCTTGTTTTCTCCATCTTTCGAGTCTTGTAACTTCTCCACTAGGCGTCCAAACGAAATAGAAAAAGTGCTTATGGAAAGCTGACAAGGAGCTCTACCCATCTATGCGATGGAAATGGAGATCTGAAATTGTGCCAAAAACTCGTAAGCTAAGGCCTAGCTTGTCTTACCCATAAGTGTCTTTGGAGCGACAAAAGTCAAAATTTGATTTTCATGTAGGAGCCGGTCCACGACACGACAGCGTATCAAAAGAAGAGTTACGACAAACGTCTGGGCAAGAGGGAGGTAAAACCTTTTCAAGTCGGAGATTGGGTTATGTTCTATGATGCTATCAAATTCAAGAGGGCTAGGAAGAAGTTTCTTCCGAGATATTTTGGTCCTTTTGTTGTAGATAAGGTGTGGAGCAACTTCACATATGACCTTCAGGAGTTGGGAGGAAGGAGATTCGATCGGGTCAACCATGACAAGTTGAAGCTGTTTCATCGACGAAAGTTCTCTCTTCACTCCGAGGACGGAGCGAAAATTTAGTCCGGGGGTAAAATGTAACGACCTATGTTACACATAGGAAGTTTGTCTATTAGTAAGGTGTTAGTTATAACTAAGTGTTGAGAATGTTTATTGGCTGCGAAAGTACTTTAAGGAGGTATCAAGTTAGTCATGACTAGCTAAAAGTTAGTTATGGTTAAACTTAGCTGTACTTTTGGCAGAATTCAGATATTTGCTAAAGAGTGAGCACTACTATCTTGTCATCTTGTCTAAAAGGTAGAAAGGAGGTGGAAAGTATCCCTTATCTCTTTTTTGACTTGATATTAGTGGTTGGATTAAAGTTGTGGACTTTGTGAGCATTAAAAACAAGAAGAGATTCCACATGTTTCCTTTTTAGTGGGTCCTAATGTAGAGAGGGGTGGAAATTCGAGATTCCTTGAGAATATTCCAGAATCCTTCTAGAAGTTGTTGACTTTGAAGGAATAAGCCCATGTGAAAAGGTAAGAAGCTCATGTGATTAATGCTTTTACCTTAAGTAATATCTTAGTAAAACCCAGTAAAAGTAGTTACGGCTGAGTTACCGGAGGGTACCAAAGTAAAAACCTAGAATGTATAAATAGAGGAGTAGAGAAGAGCTCCTCATCCTTGTTTTCACATTGTCGTAATGACAACTTGAGTAATATAGAGAGTGTGGGATATTTTTAGCATGTGAGAACTTGAGAGACGTCGTTAGAATGGAGGATTTTAGTTGATGTGTTTAAGGAGATTTTTAGTTGATAAGTTTGTGGGTGTATGAATGAGTGAACTCAGCATTTTCCCTTCAAGTTCATGGTGTGCTTCCATCAAAGCCATCAGAGGTGACCCCTGAGTGAGAGACAGGCCCGACATGTTGCAGATTCGTGGATGACGATCGTGGAGGTTGAGAGATCGGGGGGTAGTTGATAGATAGGACCGCGGAGGGTTTACAGATCTAGAAACACAGAAGAGTAACATAAGTTTCAAGAAGCTGATTGAAGATAACAAAATTTACAGAAAATTGTTACTTCAAGCACTGAAGAAACCCACTAAAGTAAGAAGATCAAAGTTACCTTCTCTGTTTCACATTGAGGCAGAAGACTTGGGATCTCCAGAAGTGGAAATGGAGGTTGCAGGTTGTGTAATTAGGAAAGTGCCAATTGACTCCGGATCAAGAGTCAACATAATGACAGAAGACACGGCACACGCGTTGGGTTTCAGCAAGTTTGAAGAAACTCAGCGGGTGTTACGGCTGACAGATCAAACGAGAAGACGACCACTTGGGCTACTGCGCAACATCCCCACCTTAATAGGCGGAATTTCTTTTAAACTTACTTATGTTGTGCTGCGCCCTTTGGTTAAATCTGGTTATCAAATTTTGATTGGGAGGCCATGGTTGTATGGTGCCAAGGTACTAACAGATTGGTACCGACACCGTTTACAGTTCAAAGATCCACATAAACCAACTGATAAGGCTGTGATGGTTTCCTGGAAGAAGATAACACATCAGGGCGAAACATAGTCGACTGATGAGGATTACACTTCAGGATCTGATTCATCAACAAGCAGCGCAAGAGAAAGGAAAGGAGACCCTTATTCGATGGTCAACTATCTACAGTGCTATGAAATTGATGAAGAAGAAGATATGAACGAGGCCGAATAGCAATCACAGCTAGGTCACGGGAGTGCAGAGATCAGTCATACAGATGGTATAATCCTTCCAGGAGCATCCCAAGACCTACTAATAAGCGAAGGTAAGAGCCTAAAAATTTCTATTGTGGTACAAGGAGAAGAGTTGGAAATGTATCGTCAGATGCTGATCCATTACCAAGATGTCTTCGCCTGGACTGTGGAGGACATGAAGGAGATACCTGCACAGTGGGGAGAACATCGTATCGACCTCATTGAAGGATCAGTACCTGTACGACAGCGACAGTACCGACTCAATCCAAAATACTCCTTGATGGTTAAAGACGAGATAGATAAGTACCTAAAGGCATGTATTATTTTTCCTGTGTTAAGCAGCGAATGGGTAGCGCCCATAGTAGTGGTGCCTAAGAAGCAAACAGGAAAGATAAGAGTCTGTCAAGATTTCAGAAAGCTTAATGCAGCCACAAAGAAAGACCATCACCCTTTACCTTTTACTGATACCATTTTGGATCATGTATCTGGAAAGGAATGTTATAGTTTTCTGGATGCGTTTTCAGGGTACAACCAAGTGTCCATTAGAGAGCAAGATAAGGACAAGACTACCTTCACTACAGATTGGGGCACTTATGCTTATCACAAGATGCCTTTTGGACTATGCAATGCACCAGCTACCTTTCAGAGGATGATGACCTCAATCTTTCAAGATTATTTACGAAAATTTTTAGAGATTTTTAGAGATGATTTTTGTGTTTTTGGCACACGTGAAGAACATGCAGCGTGTTTAGCCAAAACCTTTCAGAAGTGTAGGGAAGCCAGACTTGCATTACATCCTGAGAAGTGCTTTTTCGTAATGACTGAAGGAATACTGCTTGGACATAGAGTATCAGGTCGAGGCATAGAAGTAGATGTAGAGAAAGTTCGAGTAATACTCTCCCTGCAACCCCCTACTGACATCAGCGAGTTGAGAGCCTTCCTAGGACATGTTGGATATTACAGAAAGTTCATCAAAGACTACGTCATACTTGCTGCGCCACTGACAGAATTGCTGAAGAAGACGACAGAGTACCATTGGCACGAGAAACAGCATGAGGCGTTTGAGACGTTGAAGAAGAAGTTGACAGAAGCACCTGTCATGCGACCACCAGACTGGGAGAGACCTTTTCAAGTGTATGTAGACACTTCTGCGTTTGCTATTGGAGTGGTGCTCAGTCAGAAAGATGATGAAAAGATAGACCACCCAATCTACTATGCGAGTAGACAACTTTCAGCAGCAGAAAAGAACTACACCACTATTGAACGTGAAGCGTTGGGAATGGTGTACTCAGTAAAGAAGTTCAGACATTACCTTCTTGGCTATGAGTTTGTTTTTCATGTGGATCATTATGCGTTGAAGCATCTAGTACAGAAGTCAGACTTGTCCGGAAGGATAGCAAGATGGATGTTGTTGCTTCAAGAGTTTACTTTCACAGTTCAGACGAGACAAGGGATTCATCATGAGAATGCTGATTACTTGTCTCGACTGAGAACGGGAGAACGAGTGGATACAGTGGCAGACGACTTCCTAGATGAGGAATTGTTTCAGCTGACAATAGCACCTGCTACGAAGTACTATCATCTGTACAGATATTTACAGACTTTGCAGTGCCCAGAAGAAATGGATGCTGAACAGCGAACAGTCTTCATACATCAGGCGGGACCCTACGAGATGAAGAACGAGATATTGTTCAAAAGAGGACCTGATGAAGAACTTCGAAGATGTCTGGAAGTGCATGAGATACCACAAGTGGTGGGAGCACTACACTCAGAACCTGAAGGCGGACACTATGCACTGAGGAACACTGTGAAGAAGATTCTCTCAGCTGGATATTGGTGGCCGATGATGTACAAAGATGTTCATGAGATCATCAAGAAGTGTGATAACTGTCAACGAGTGGGTAAGCCTACGCCAACCACTCAGTGGCCGTTACATCCGATACTCCCATTAGCACCATTCGAGAAGTGGGGGATTGATTTTGTAGGACTTATACAACCTGCAACACGCCGCACTAGAAGAAGGTACATTCTGATAGCTACTGATTATGCAACGAAGATGGTTGAAGCAGCAGCTACCAAGAAAGACGACGCAGCCACTGTGGCTGAGTTTCTGTACACACAGATCATTACTCGATATGGATGCCCACTGGAGTTGGTGAGTGACCGAGGTACACATTTTTTGAACAAGATGATAGAGGAACTGACAGATTACTTTGGTATAAAACACCGGAAGACAACACCGTACAATCCAAAAGCTAATGGATTGACAGAGAAGTCTAATGGAGTGTTGTGCAAGATTCTGAACAAGGTGACAGTGAATCATGCATATGATTGGGATACAAAGTTACCGGCTGTCTTATGGGCATTTCGGAATGCAGAGAAGATCACGACTCGACAAACACCCTTTTTCCTAACATATGGCATGACACCGATTATGCGAGTTGAATTTGATGTGCCTACTTACAGAATCCTGTCTGAAGATAGATTGTCAGTGGAGGAGAGCCAACTGTTACGACTCAAGAGTCTGATGACACTTGAGGAAGACCGTGAAGAGTCTAAACGACTAACGGAAATCATTCAAATGAAGCGGAAAGAGAAGCACGATAAGAAGATCCGCAAGGTGGACATCAAGGATGGTGATTTAGTACTGCTGTACGACAGTAGGTACACCAAATTTCCAGGGAAGTTACACTTACGTTGGATGGGCCCTTACAAAGTAACGCGTCGTTATAGTAATGGTTCGGTTCAGTTGGAAGAACTCGATGGAACATTGTTAGCCACCCGAGTCAATGGGTGGAGAATCAAGAGATACTACTCTTAAGTGTTTGCGGGGTCGCTTCACAATTGAGAGGGGGAGTATGTGAAGCCTTGGTTTTTCGTTTTGTTAATTAATTGATTAGTTGTAAAGTAAATAAGAAGAATAGATGATAGAAGATAAACGATATGAGTAGAATAGTGTTAATTAGAAGTTTAGTGAAGAATCTCAGCTCTGGAGGAATTTATCGAATCTATGGAGACACTGAAAGATGATTTTCTCATAGATGAATTCTTCGGGCGAAGAGCTTTCTAACGATATGTTGTGCGAGGCAATCGGAGACCGAATGACGAAGTTACAGCAGACTGAAGAATGTCAGTCGTCAAGAGGAAAACCCTAACTTCGACACGTGCGGGAAAACCTATCGCCGGATATAAGCCAGGTAACAAGTCATTTACTTTACTGTTTTACTATTCCCAGAGCGAGCGATAGCAGGGCGCAGCGAGCCGCATTTTCCGAGCGCCGAAGTACATCAGTGACTGGCGAGGAAGCCAATTTGAGAGGAAGAACTCGATTACGGGCGAGGAAGGGATTGCGACGAAGAATCCGTTTGTGGCGAAGATCGTTGCAGTGATCCTAGAGATGCGAGGGATCCAGACGGCTAAGGTGCCGAGGCTCCGATCCTTTGAAGTTAATCGAGCGGCTCTTCGCCGCTATGACAAGGAGCTCGAGGAAATGGGATTATCGTTTCTCTTACTTCCTTGGTGGGGGATGGTTTCCTCCAAATTAGTGCATGAGTTGAAGGTCTGCAAGCAGCATCCGGCCGATGATCACTATGGGCGACCTTGTAACTGGACCGAAGCTCACTGGTCCGGTGTCTTGGGAACTGACGATGCAGGTCGGGAAGGCGACCTTCTTTTTGATACCACATCTGCCGCTGCTTCGTCCGAAGCAGTGAAGAACTTCCCGAATCTTTTCAAGGAATTACCTCTAGGGAGGAACGACTACCGAACAAGTGATTACTGCGACCCGAAGAAGAGAGAAGTAGCCAATGCGATTATGGCGATCTTCAGGCCAAGAAGAACGACATACATGTCGAATTGGCAAATCAATTCTATCGAGCAGCTCTTCGCCGGAAGAAGAGCACATTGGGCGAGGATCTTTCATCGTCATGTGCTGAAGCTTTGGAACGAGAACGACTTGGTGTACATAGAACCGTTTGTCTCGGTGTTCTACATGGGGATGGGACTGCTGTCGAAAGAAGCGCAGAGGAAGTTAGGCTTTACCGCAGCTGCCGAGGAAGATGAATTTCAGGTGGTACAGACTCCAGCACGAGACGTACAACTCGAGAAGTTCTTCGACGAAGTCGAGGCCGAAGGAGCACCAGCCGAAGTAGCAGTAGAGACAGCGAAGAAGCAGGAGGCATCGACTTCAACACCAGCTCCAGAGAAGGCGACCGAAGAGATAACTCCAACCGAAGACGAAGATGTGACCGAAGTATCTCCTCCCATCCGCAGAAGTGGAAGGAAGAAACCGTTGGAAGAGACACCGAGGTCTGTGCAGAAGTCGAGAAAGAAGATGAAGATGACGAAGACAGTCCGCGTCGACGATGAACCAGCTGACGAAGAAGCGACTGAGGAAGCTGATGAAGGAGACACTCCTCGAACAGAGAAGAGCGTAGATACTACACCGAAGACTACTCTTTCTTTGTCGACGATAGGAGAGATCGAGAAACTGACTTCTTCGGCGGACTACCTCAAGGATGTAGTCGTACTGCTACTGCACAGCTTGGAAGCGAACCGCGGGACCTACGAGGAAGTCGTCGGTAGGAAGCTGAACCTGGCAGAGTTAGTGCATACGATGCACTTCGGCCGAGGTAACTAGCAAGAAGAGAAGAGAATTTGAGGGCTGCACTTCGCATGGTCCAGAAGGAGACGCAGACGAGGACCGATGAGCTGAAGACTGTGACATCAGAGAAGGAGGAGCTTCTTTGGCAGAAGATAGATCGCGAGAAAGAGCATGAGAAGGTTCTTTCTCTGATGAAGAAGGATTTGGATGACATGCGCGGGCAACGAAACATGTATCAGGACACTGTCGCCGCCATGACGAAGGAAGTGGAGGATCTGAAGCAGCGCGTCATCAAAGCCGAGGAACTAAGCGCTCAACTTCAGAGTAGGATCGAGCCAGTACTAAAGAACTACTTCGCCGTTGAGATGGACGCCGAAGAGTCAGGATTTCTTCGTCAGGTTAGAGAGGAGTTCTTAGCTGCAGATGCGGAGGGTACTTCAGCTAGGAACCGGGTAGCTAGGCTAGGCCAACGAGTAATTAGGGAGCTTAGGGAGGTTAGAGCAACCGTAGAGTTCTCAGTTTGCGAGATAGGTAGAGAGCTAGCGTTAGGAAGCGGTGTTGTTCCTGGTGTCGTTGCGGACACAGGACCTTCATCCGACGGACCAGAAGTGCTCCCGACTTCTGTCATCTTTGGGAAAATCTGTATATAAGCGTTGTGTTGTTCGTATTCAGGACCTCTATGTGTTTTATCATTTTTGAGTTTTCTATTTCCTGAGTTTGCGGAGCCATTGAGTGTTTTGGCTTCTTCGGGGATTTACCTACGAAGTATCGTAGTTTGCTGTGGTAGGAATTAGTCTGGGTGCCGAAGGATTTGCTGTCGACATCTGAAATCAGAGTAGAACGTTTACGACGAGGACTGAGAATAGACCAGCATCTGCGGAGTTAGTTTCCTGCGAAGACGTTTTTGGGCGAAGCTGACTTTGGAGGAAGTTGTTCTTCGGTGGAACACTTAGGAAGAAGTTCAGTCTGGTACTTCGGCGGAAGAAGAGTCTTCTTCGCCAGAGTTTTCCGAGAGCAGTAGTAGTGAAAGTAACTTAGTGTGAAGATACTTAGTGTTTATGGTGTTAGAGGCTACCTAGTAGCACTTCAGCAGTACTTCCTCGTGTGACATTTCCGTCTGTGGCTCTGTTTCTCTGTTGTTCATCTGTTTCTTGAGGTCCCTGACCTGTTCAGTACCTGTTATGTTTATTTGTCAGGATTATCAACTCTGTCTTGTTGGATAGACCTGAGTTTGATTTCTACCGGGACTGATTTCTGCCCGTGAGAATAAAAGACAACTATAAAGAATCACCTTTGTCACGTGTTTATTACTTTTGGATGATCTTTACTTGCATCTCTGTGGGTTCGATCCTTAAATTACTACTTTCGAGCATCTTTTAGTTTTCTTGTGTGTTACAGCAAGGCCACTTGTGTTTAGCTGCATATTTGTTTAGCCACGACCTCTAAAATTCGAACTAGAACGTTACGAAATGAGGACTAAGGTTAGGGTGCACGTTTCAAGTTAGGAGGGTATTCTTTGCTTTTGAACTTTATCCTTAGCAAAGACTAGTACACATACAGATGAGGTGTCTCATGCAAAAAACACGGTTCTTAACATACGTTGTCGTGGGGAGAGTTTTTCTTGGAGAGGGTGGACCTCTTAATTGTGATCGATCAGAGAAACGACCAGAAGAGAAAAACAGGTTGCTGTTGACGATGAGATCTCAAAACACTGCTCCTTATGCTCACCAATTACAAAACAAACATTCAAATACACACTCAAGTACACAGATAGATCTCTCAAGAGTCGAAATAACTTTATTCCAGTGTCGCTGCACCGTCAATCTCTTCAACCGTAAAGAAAATCTCTCTCTCTTCCTCTCCTGCGTGCCTCTCTCTCCTGTCAATCAGTTCTCAGCCAAAAGTCTACCAAGTACGTCTCAATCCGAACCTAATAGTGAAATTCAGGCCCCTGAATCTTATTCCTCTCTTTGCCCCAACTGAAACTCTCAGAAATTTGATCCAGCGTCGATCAAAAAGTCCTCTGTAGATTTTCAAACGATCTCTCTCAATAAAACTGCCTCCTGAGAGTAATTTCTCCTCAGAACAGTTTAGTAGACAACGTTGCCGAGTTGAGAGTTTTCCTGAGAAGGGCGGAACCTTCTGGCTGTGATATGATCTTAAAGGCTACGTTCAATCTACTCAGGGAAGCGTTGGCTTCAGACTATGGTTGCTTACTACAGAGGTAGGCTTCAGATCAAAAGGGAACAGTATAAACACTCACTCAGGTCGAATGGACCCTCCTGTATGTTTAGGAAGCAAAAATTAGGTTAGACTAGCAGTAATAAAGTCAGACAGCGAACTTTAACAGTCCAGAATCAGAAACATATGACGGTTCAGACTTCAGAACTCCTCCTACATGTAAATGAGACCCTACTGACCATACACACGAAGTTTCAGCTTAAGATCAAATCAGAGTGTCGAGATATGGGCAGAAATGTTCCGAGCAGAAAAATTATGGCAATTTCGGTACCCAGACAACTATTTCGACCTAGAACAGAGAAATGGCTCGATCACTTTTGAAGATTCTTACAAGATTTTCAGTAAACAACTTACTGAACACTCCTGTGAAGTTGGGCCTCCTGATTGTACACAGAACTCCAGATCTTGCTCTCTGAAGTTGATGCTCTAGATTGAGAGCTTTTCGGACCCCCTCTGCTTCAGCGGTCGCCCTGAATTACTTACAGACTCAATTGACATGAAAATTTGGGGACAGTCGTAGCGCTGCTGACACTTAACCCGACCTCGAAGGTTTGAAGCGATTTTCTCAAATCTACTGCGATTGACACCGAAAATCCCAAAATCAACAGAAGTGCTGCAATTTTGGCACAAATCAAACTTCAATAAGCCATAACTCCTTCTTTATTGCTTCAAATCGATCAAAAATTTCGCTGACAGTGCTTGGCACGACGAACCCTATCTCCTTGTGCTCTCAGATTTTGAAGTCCCCTCACCAAATGCTCGAATTCCTCTTAAGACCCCTACTACTAAGTTTAGCAATACACAAAGACAAAATTGGACCAATGGGAGTTCATAGCTTCACTCCCTTGTCCTTTTGTGTCCCAAATCACATGGTGACTTAATTTCATGCATAGGCTACCACGTCAAGCCCCTAAAGTGCCAGCGTAAACCCTAAATTACATGCGAAGACGTGTAAAACGACACGTAATCCCGAAAGATAACCTAAACTCGCTAGGAAGCATGCATGGACGACACGTAATTACAACCCGTGAGCTTAACTCCATCTACATGGTAATCAACTTACCAAGACTCAGAATATGTATCATTCTCTATAATCGACTTCTCCGAGATCCTAACGTGGCTCAGAGAGATTAACTTCTAACTGAGAGGTGAATTATTCACTATGTGAAATGATTCACATCACGACAACGTCCAAGCCTTAAACTCTTGCCCCTCTCCCTGCGATGACTTCCCAATTCAATCTGTCAGCAATTTCCTCTTCCCTCAGCCTCTAAGCTTCTCCTGCGTGTCCTCAACCCCCAATCCCTAATCCTCCTCCTTCCGCTTCAGCTCTCTCAGAAAAATCCTTTTCAAAACTGTCCCCGATCCCAAGCCGCCGCACGTATTAACCTAAAAGTTAAGGCTCCAGCTTAAGCTACCCCCTGCTGTCCTTATAAGCGCAGTCCCTTATCAGAAGCAGGGCCTTAGCTTAAGCTGCCCCCTGTTGTCCTTATGCGTGCAGAGCTTTATTTACAAAGTTGGCCCATTTTTAATACAAGTTTCACAGTTGTCTCCACAAACTCTACCCCTTCACTAATAAAAGTTCACATAACCTCATTTCTCATCGCAAGCCGACTCGATGGTTATTTAACTAATTAGCAAAAGTTTCTCGTGCTCTTGATGTCATCTTGACAATGCCACCCTGAATATACTACAAGCCATCCAATGTAGACCGAAGCCCCAACACTTATGAGGCTGCCCCACAAGGCTTACAGCCCCCTCATATGCACACCAGGTATCTCTCATAGTATATTCAGGATGGCATGCGGAGGCTTAGGCCAGGAAGCCCACGATTAAAGGAGATACCGGTCTCCCGCCCCTAGATATGCAAGACGTCGCTGCGTATCTAACATAGACTCCCTTCCAAGAGGCCAACATGCCGGAATAGGAAGCAGAGGCCAGGAGGGATTGATCCTGAGACCACTTCCCTCCTAGGCAAGCGCCCTATCATTGGGATGGCCTTTGGTTCCGTTCTAAAAGCATTTACAGTATGTACATATGCTTTTATTGTAGAAATTTTTCTGCAAAGTCTTTACTAGCCTTTTTTGTGCGAACTTCTGCATACAACTCTGTTTTTTACGAATAAGGAGTCAAAACTATAGTATTTGTGAACACCTACACACTCACGCTATCAGATTCTGAGTTCGAGTCACGAGCCAGAATCGACGGATTTCCCTCTTTCACATATTTCACAGTTTAAAACTCGTACTAACTATTGCTTAAAACACTTTCTGTCAAAACTAGAAGCATGAGGTCGCTCTCCTCGTCGAGCTCTGGTGTCTTTTGACTCCTTTAGGGGTGATATTCTAACCCAAGCTAGGGGGCAGCTTGTCAAGCATAGCCCCAACCTAGCTCCTGCCTAGCTTGTTTAGCTGCAGGGCAGCTTCCTTTACACAATATAGAAAAAAATCTCTCTGCAATACTTTTCACTGTACAGACCTATGTACAATATGACATTCACCCCCTCCAAACCTGCACATCCTCTGATATGTGCCAATCCGTCACCGACCCTCGTGGTCCTCCAAATCGTCTTCGCTCTCCTCGACCGCCTCAGAAAGGTCTTCATTTGCTCATGTCTGCTCTGAACCTAAGAACTCATCTAGCTCCACAGTCTCTCATCTCTTCTTGAATAACTTCACTCGTTTCCCAGCAACTGGAAGCCTTAAAGGCGTGCCATCTAGCTCTTGCAAGGAATAAGTAGCATTCTGATGTACATCTGTGACAAGGTACGGGCCAAACCACTTTCTCAAAAACTTTTGAATTGTAGAGTATTGGTTCTCCAATGTGCTGTCGTATACCAACACCTAGTCCCCAACTTGTATCAATTTTGGTCGAAGTCTATGAGTCTTATCAAACCTCTCCTTGTTCCCAAGTCGAGCCGCCTTCAGCCGTCGCTGCGCTTTAGCGAGATCCTCTTCTCTACATTCTAGCTGTCTTATTCGTAATGAGAAAAGCTGCACACGGTCCACATTGTCCTCCCATGACAAGGTAGCCCAGGTAGGAAAGTCTTTTGCTGGCATCATCGATTTCTATCCTAACATTAACTCAATAGGCATGTATCCTGTAGTAGCACAATGAGTTGTTCTATCCGCCCATAAAGCAAAAGGGAGTAACCTAGGCCACTCTCTATGCTTATCATCACACGCCTTCACCAAAGCCTGAACTATCGATGGATGTCCTCGCTCGCTCTTGCCAATCTCTTCTGGATTCATCGCAGTAGTAAGCTTGAGCTTCACACCATATCAAGCAAAAAACTCTTCCGCTTCCGTCCTCCGTAGTTCTCCCCTATCTACCCGTAGTCTTCCTACAGACCCATACCTATAGATAATATCTTCAAGAACAAACTTACATATCCTCTCTGTGGTCTTCGTCCTCAAAGCTCGTCTTTCTACAAAGTTGGAGAGATCTTCACGAGCCAAAACCAAATATCGCATGCCCCATAACCCCAGAGGCATCACCACCAAGTCGATAACCCACTGAAAGTGAATGCAAGACGGATAAGTTGGCACAAGACCCTCCCTATACCGCATCTTTGAGTAGAACTGGCAATGCAAGCCGGAACTGACGTAGTTCACCACATCCTGATACAGACCTTTCTACCAATACCTTTCCTTCAACTTGACATAGGTAGCCCAAATCCCTCAATGTCCGACGCATAAGGTATCATGGAACTCCTTCATTAGTTGCTGCTTAGTCTGCAGATCGTCCACTACTCGTATGAACATCCCATCTCTCCTCTGTGATCGTCTCCAAAGATACCCATCATGCAGAAGATAGTTGTAAGCTTGTTTCCTTATCTCTCTGAACTCTACTTTGCTCCACCTCTCTTGCCTCTCCAACAAGCTCAGATAATACCCTATGTCACGAAGTCTACCTGTGTAAAGCTCTTCTCTAAACATCAAAGGCTCCAAGTTTGTAGCTCGTCGATTAACCTGACACTCAGCATCCTTTCTCTCTTCTTCTTCAGCTTCTGAAACCATGACATCCTCATCTACAAATTGAGCCCTCGACAACGTATCTGCGACTATATTCTCCTTTTCTTTTATATGCTTCAGCTCTGGATTCAAGCTTCTAATATAGGCAATCCAACGTAGCATCGCTATGTCTGGCGTGTTACAGTTGGATATCATGCCTAGTAGAGGTAGACAATCCGTCTCTAAGACTACATGAGCACCAATCAGAAACACTGCTCCCCACAATTCACGCTTCACTTGAGGATAATCTCGTTGTCTGTCTATCAAGATCCTAGCTCCAAACCTAGAGGTAAACCGCATACCATCCGATGTCGTGTTGTGGTTCGGCTCCTGTGTGAAATTCTCGTGGAACGTAGGTTGTGTTTCTTTTCTGTGTTTCATGAACCGTATCGCGTAACTCGCCGAACGGTGTGATGAGTGCCACGTTTGTGATTATCTGTTTAAGTGATCACACGGTAGAGGAACATGCCAAGTCATCGATCTGTGCGTGTTCACTTCAGTGGTCCTTGTCGCCACATTTGTGTATAAAATGGTGGGTCGAAGGTTCATACGGTATTCTCTCTCAACGGGTGATTCGTGAGAGTTCTCGGTGGTCTGCATGGAGGAGTGAAGAACTGCAGGAGTGGTGGTTATGGACGGAGGTTTGTTACCGGCTCTGGATCTTCCTTTCTCGAATCCGTTTCACATCAAGCTTCATTGCATCCACCGCGATCACTTTCGACAGTGGTTAGTTGCATACTTTGACGATGAATTCATGAGAAGAGTGATGGAGCTACAACTTCCGGTGATCCTTCCGATCGTAACAGACGGAGAGATTTGAGATATGACGGTGTACATTTTGTTGTGAGGACAATGGATCTCAACTATCCATCGAACGTTCCTTTCAACCTTTGGGTCGATGTCCGATGTCATTGCAGACCGAAGATCAATCATGGGGCTTGGATCGTGAGAAACTTCGGGCAAGAATATTACAATCGAGTGATAACTTCACCGTTTCCTTTTGTCGTATCTTTTATTGTAGAATGTTTCCAGGTTGTAATATTGACGTTGTATTAGTCTGCGGCTCACTGGTTTCATTCTGGTTGAGCGCTTCTGTGTAGTTACGGACCGCGAAGAATCCATCGACATATCTGAAGGATTTTCTGAGGTCTTAGAGTCTTGTTGATGTCTTGTGTCTCCTTGGAGAGTAAAAAGTTGTTCTAGGGGAAAAGTTGAGTGGAGAAAAGACAAAAGTAAAGTTCTTTTTGCTCTTATTGGTCCACTTTTGGACCAATGGTGTTCTAGCTGATCCTCGCGACGTTTTTGTGGTTTCTGGAGGCTTCAGAGGTCCATTCGCGAAACGAAGGGTATGGTTGGAGAGCTCTCGACCGGGGCTACAATCTGGGCTGAAGAATCGATCAATGTGATGGAAGGATGAGCACGTTATGAGCGATTGAGTGGAGGGGGGTGAAATTTATACCTATCGCCACGTTTCTGGTTGTTCCGAGAGACTCGTGAGGAGTTTTGAGGAGCTGTCTCTTGGGTTGGAGAGCTGACGACGTGCTGGTCGTTTGATATCAATTTCATCAGGTTCTTGATCGATTTGGATTCTGAACCGATCAATTGAAGTTGAGAAGTGCAGACGTGATAAGGCGGAAACAGCGAACTGTGATAGTCATGGGTAGATTGCTATTGCTTAAATTCTGAGTCGAATTTGTGAGTGAAACTTTCCAAGACTGAAACATGTCTTATCAGTAAGATACTTGGGAAGTTTCACCTCAAATGGTCGAGTAGTTTGTTCAGAATCTTGGATCAAATGTACCTGGGTCTGTAAAGCTCTAAAGTTAACACAGATTACGGCTTGATCCATATCTGAGAATTGGTTTGAGATTTTGACCTGAAAATTATTCAGGGTAGGAGTGAAGGGTCCAATCAAGCTTCCTGTGAAGTTTGATCATCATTGGTCGACTGGTTTGGGAGGACTGAGGTCTCAAAGTTTAAAGATACTTCTGTTATTAGCAATTTTGGGTTTTTCGGTATCATCTATTATCATTCTGGTCATTTTCGAGCAATTTGGAGAGGAGTTTGTTGCTGAAACTGCCATGCCTGCATGTAACTCGACACTAGAGGATGTGGGGCTGATTTCAGCTCTTGGTGATGAAGGAGAACGTATTCGTCATGAATCTTAAGCCGCTGTTTGGGTTCTCGGAGCTGCCAGGTATTACCGCCGTTGGTGCTATATTGAGATCTGAGTTGTGTTTTGGAGCATGCATGCTTTACCTTGCTGGAATGCTTGGTAGACCAGGGTGTACAGCAAGTTGTATCGATACTCTATCAAGTTGATTGAGTGATCTTATAACATCTTCTGGTTGTACTATGGAGTTGTGATAGTTGGATTGATGGACAGTTAGCGTCGCTGGGGAGCTATTCAGAAGTCATGCTTCCATTGATATAGAGGAATAACTTCAATTAGATAGTACAGAGCTGAGTATTTTTAGTTAGAGTACAAAAGATCTGTTTGTAACACAAGTTTATGCAACCTATACGTAACAGTGGATCGTAGCAAGCTTTAAACTTGAGCGGAGCGGATACAAGGTCACTCGGGCTAGAAGAGTAGATAGTGAAACATTTGAGTGGAAACATCCAGATCTAGATCCAACCTTGTCAGTCCAGATAACTCTGCACAGCCATATACCCAGTGTATTCCTAGATAGAAAAACATGTTATACGATACCGCATCATCTTGACCTATTGCCCAACCAATCGCCTTTGGATTAGTATCTACTGTAACAATGACAGGTCTCCCACACCCGTAGTCTACTTTTCTCAGAACACTGTAGAGCCTCCTTCAACCTATTCATAGCTTCTCGATGGACTGAGGTCCATACAAACCTCTTACCCTTCCTCAATAATGCATACAAAGGCTCAGCAACATGAGTATAATGAGGAATGGATAAGCGATAAAATACACAAGCACCTAGAAAGCGTCGAACCTCCGTGATGTTCTTACGGTCTGCCATCCTAGCTATAGCTTCAATCTTTTCGGGGTTTGGTCGCCTTCCAAAAGCGCCACACAGATGTCCAACCACTAAAATCTCAGACACACCAAACTTGGACTTAGCTCTTGACAGGGTGAGATGTACCTCCTCCAGACGAGTCAAGATATGTTCTGCATCCCTGATATGATCTGCAACAAACCTCCATCCATTCGCAAGTACTGCTTCATCCTTGTCGTATGTCCGCGCAACCTTTTATAGGAATATCATCTAGAAATGGAATGGTAACATCAGGCACAAATTCCCTTAGTCTTCAACCGCGCAACCTTTTATAGGAATATCATCTAGAAATGGAATGATAACATCATGCACAAATTCCCTTAGTACCTTATGCATCACATTCTGCATATGGGCCACCGAGTTCGTCGCTCCTTGTGAAAGAGTACACATCCGCATCAATCCCAGGGGCGTACGCATAATAGTTAAATCTCTACTCTCCACAGCCAGCTGGAACTGATCATAACCAGAATATAGATCTCCTATCGAATAGATAGCTCTCCCTGCAAATGCCTCTGCTACCTCTTCGATCACAGGACCCATCCCAACGTTACGAATGATTACGTTATTCGCAGGTTGTAGGTCTTGAATAAAACGCAAAGCTCTTGACTTCTTGGGTACAATGAACCACCTGCTAGAATATGACCCCATAGACGACTCAAGTATCTCCATCTGTACCTTCTCCTTCAACAACTCGATGAGCTTAGGTAACAAAGCACGAGGAACTGAGATCGGTTTTAGGTCCCAAGGCACATGAGAAATTGTGAATATAACCATAGGCGCTATAACCTTTGGGTCCACACAACCTATCTCCTCTGCTGAAAAAGAGAATGCTTTACCATGCTTCACTATCATCAGTCCAAACACTGTCTTCTCGGCCTCAGTCAAGAAATCATCCCCTCTTATCTGGAGCTCCTTCAATGTCTCGTCAATAAACTGGTGCCCTACTCGTCTATGATCACGCAATATAAGCTCAGTCCCCACTAACTGTACTTGCTGCTGGGAGTTAGTAGGTAGTTGAGCTGCTACCGGTCTTACCTTTCTCAGTACAGATTTGTACTTCGCATGGACATCTGCTTCCTGAGGGAGTGCACACCAACAACTTGCTTCTTCCTTTCATTATTCTGCATCGGATGAGGAAGGAACTGCACGTATGTAGCAATCTCCTCATATATGCGTCGAGAGTGGATAGAGATCACCGTCACACTATTTTTCTCTTCTACCAATCTACTCACATTGTCTAACCAACCGACAATTGACTGTACAGACATAAACTCTTCAAACAAACCAGAAATCACTTCGTCTTCAGGTAGAACTCCTACACGCCACAACTCTGATATCTGCTTCACCATCCATCTTTTTGTATTTTTCCCCATATCTTCAACTCTTGTAAATCGACTCCACCCATCTGTCTCAAACATCAGCAATCCAGACTGCCAACTCTGTACACTACATCTGTCTCCAGATCTTTGTACATGTCTCGCTTCCAACTCTGACGGGATCTCAACAGTAGGTTCTACACCCTTGTCTTCCCGCTCTACAGGAGTGGACTACGAAAACCTTTACATCTCTTCGTCTGAGAATCTCTAAGGGTTTGTCGGTTCCGCTCATGTCTTGAGCGAACCGTCAAAAACTGTACTGAGTACTTGTCATCAGGACTCCGAACTCTCGCATAATGAGACCCATCATTCATCACCTTTGTTTCCATTCGAATAGCGGTGATGTATGGTTGGCCCAGTATGACAGGATAAGAGACAGACGACTGTACAAAGAAATGCTGATCAACCTCTACATCTCCAATCCTTACACGCATATTGGGACAAGCTCCGTACAACTCACCCTTTTGATTATTTGCAGCACGAAGTACCCAACCATGATTCCTTTCGATTGGCCACTGCCCCTTCTCATACACCTCTTTGGAAATGATGTTGATCTCCGACCCGTGATCCACAAGTGCAGGTACTGGTTCAAAAAGTCCTCCAAGCCGAACCTGCGTCTCTGTTGTCGCTCTTGCTCAATGCTTCTCGTTGAAATTGCTGTCTGCGCTTGACCTATCCTCTTCAAACTCTTCGTCTTCATTCTCAATAACAGCTGGACCAGAACCCATGCCTCATACTTATCACTTCTGAACCGATCAACACCAATAGCATCTACTGCTCCAACCATCTGACTACTTACTTGTTCAGTCAATACTTGTCTCTTTCTCTTCATGATGTCTATTATCAACTCATGAAACTCTCTCTTTGCGATACCAAGCACTTCACGAAGAGTAAACTCAAACCTAGCATCCAAAACGCGTTGCTCCAAAACAACACGTAAGTCTGTTGCTGTTTCGATGTCTGCCGCTAACTTGTAAGCTGGAGCTTTCCCCTTCTCCTGTGCTGTAAACCTTTTCCCCGCACTCTATCCGTAGCAGTAGGCTCCTGTGGTAAATCATGTACACGTTCCATAGGGTCTACTGTAGGTGGTGGAGCTGTAGAGGTAGAAGGTATATCCTCTGCAGCAGGAAATCTACCAGCTGGTACAGGTGGTGATGGTTCCGTTGCTCTCCTCCTCGTAACCCTCCGACAGTCACTGTCCTCTGGTACTCCTGCATCTAAGTCAGAAGCGTCCCGTCTTCTTTTGTCTTCGATCATGGCATCTTGTTCACCACTCGTCTCTAAAAATGCTCGAATAGAGGTTGCATCTACTGGGTCTCTCCATCCAGTAGCTCTCCTAATGCTTTCAGCACCTCTCTTCATCATTTCAACCGGAACCTCAACAGCCTGCTCAACCATAGTTGGATTAGAACGCACCTCCACTCTCCCAATATATACATCAGCCTCCGCAGAACCCGCGGTCATCGCTGTAGTATTCGCATCAGTAAGTGCTGGAAGAGAACTCCTCATCCCTCCTCTTCCAAAATATGTGTTCAGAGGCTGCCCAGTGGCGGTTAGATACAACCTGTTGTTCTGATAGTTGACTACGTCCTCTCGTAAGGCAACCGCCAAGTCTTGACAGTCTCCTCTGAGATGATCTGGGCTGTCGCACCAAATACATCTCCTGGTAAAGGTTTCTCCTACAGGTTGAGCACCTGGTGCAACTGATCGTTGGTCTCTTCTCAAGTCTGCCATCTCAACTCTCAAATCTCTCAACTGTTGAGTGAGTTCTTCTATCAAGTTATGTTGATTTCGATTCTCAACGGGTCGCTGTTGCTGTCTATGTCCTCTCTGTGCTGGAATAGATACTGCAGGCGCTTGAGGAACCACTTGGGGAACCACTATAGGTGCTTGGGGAATGACAATGGGTGCCTGAGGTATTATAGGAAGAGCTACATGAACCTGAGGAGCTACTCTCTGCTTTGGCAAGGTCTCTAGCTGCAGTACCATCCTACCATGACGTTGTATAGCAAGGGTGGATACTGCTTCCTCCACTCTCCTCCAATCAGATGTAACTCCCCCTTCAGCTCCTCGATCAGCCAACATGAAACAAAGTCTGTCCGCTGTGAACTCATCCAAAGCACCTAAGAACAACTCTGTCTTCCTAGCATCCAGCGTCAACCTCTCTAGACCAGAAAGCTGAGAGTACCTCTTCTCAAACTCACGAATTACCTCATTCAGTCCCATGGAACATCCAGGCTGACGCTCTATCCAGTCCATGAGGGTTCTTCTGGTGACTCTTTCAGAATCCTCTTATAAAAACTCTTCTCTCAGTGCACGTTCAAACAGAGTCCACCCACCTAAATGTCTTCTCTGTAAATTTCTCACCTTCTCTCGCAGTTTAGGGACAACAGTCAACTCAAAGCTTAGAATTACCTCAACTTCAGATGCCCTGACTAACTCCATCTCACCCACATACTCCCGCAGGTACCTTGTAACATCTCTTCCATCAAATCGCCCACATCGACCTACAATTGCTTGTAATGCCCTTGTGGACTTCTGCTCAGCTCCACCAATTGCAGGCTGCTGCTGAATCAGGGCAGCCAACGCCTGAAGAATCTGAGACGTGTATACAGCAGGCTGTGCTGTTGCTGTTGGAACCACCGTAGACCCTCCTTGAGAGCCAATTCCATCTTGACCAGGAGTCCCTTGAACAGGAGCACCTTGAGCAGCAGCTACACCTTGTACGGCAGCACTGTGATCCATCTTCTCAATCCAGTCAATTCTCCAAATCAATCACCCCAATAGCTCTCAGTGGAAGCACCAAATGTCGTGGGGAGTCTTTCTTGGGGAGGACGGACCTCCTGACTGTGATCGATCAGAGAAACGACCAGAAGAGAAAAACAGGTTGCTGTTGACGATGAGATCTCAAAACACTGCTCCTTGTGCTCACCAATTACAAAACAAACACTCAAATACACACTCAAGTACACAGATAGATCTCTCAAGAGTCGAATTAACTTTATTACACCACTTGTGTTTAGCTGCATATTTGTTTAGCCACGACCTCTAAAATTCAAACTAGAACGTTACGAAGTGAGGACTAAGGTTAGGGTGCACGTTTCAAGTTAGGAGGGTATTCTTTGTTTTTGAACTTTATCCTTAGCAAAGACTAGTACACATACAGATGAGGTGTCTCATGCAAAAAACACGGTTCCTAACATACGTTGTGGTGGGGAGAGTCTTTCTTGGGGAGGGTGGACCTCTTAACTGTGATCGATCAGAGAAACGATCAGAAGAGAAAAACATGTTGCTGTTGACGATGAGATCTCAAAACACTGCTCCTTGTGTTCACCAATTACAAAACAAACACTCAAATACACACTCAAGTACACAGATAGATCTCTCAAGAGTCGAAATAATTTTATTCTAGTGTCGCTGCACCGTCAATCTCTTCAACCGTAAAGAAAATCTCTCTCTCTTCCTCTCCTGCGTGCCTCTCTCTCCTGTCAATCAGTTCTCAGCCAAAAGTCTACCAAGTACGTCTCAGTCCGAACCTAATAGTGAAATTCAGGCCCCTGAATCTTATTCCTCTCTTTGTCCCAACTGAAACTCTCAGAAATTTGATCCAGCGTCGATCAAAAAGTCCTCTGTAGATTTTCAAACGATCTCTCTCAATAAAACTGCCTCCTGAGAGTAATTTCTCCTCAGAACAGTTTAGTAGACAACGTCCAAGCCTAAAACTCTTGCCCCTCTCCCTGCGATGACTTCCCAATTCAATCTGTCAGCAATTTCCTCTTTCCCCAGCCTCCAAGCTTCTCCTGCGTGTCCTCAACCCCCAATCCTTAATCCTCCTCCTTCCGCTTCAGCTCTCTCAGAAAATCCTTTTCAAAACTGTCCCCGATCCCAAGCTGCCGCACGTATTTAACTTAAAAGTTAAGGCCTCAGCTTAAGCTACCCCCTGCTGTCCTTATAAGCACAGTCACTTATCAGAAGCAGGGCCCTAGCTTAAGCTGCCCCCTGCTGTCCTTATGCGTGAAGAGCTTTATTTACAAAGTTGACCCATTTTTAATACAAGTTTCACAGTTGTCTCCACAAACTCTACCCCTTCACTAATAAAAGTTCACATAACCTCATTTCTCATTGCAAGCCAACTCGATGGTTATTTAACTAATTAGCAAAAGTTTCTCGTGCTCTTGATGCCATCTTGATGCCACCTTGAATATACTACAAGCCATCCAATGTAGACCGAAGTCCCAACACTTATGAGGCTATCCCACAAGGCTTACAGCCCCTCCATATGCGCACCAAGTATCTCCCATAGTATATTCAGGATGGCATGCGGAGGCTTAGGCCAGGAAGCCCACGATTAAGAGAGATACCGGTCTCCCGCCCCTAGATATGCAGGACGTTGCTTATCCAACATAGTATCCCTTCCAAGAGGCCAACATGCCTGAATAGGAAGCAGAGGCCAGGAGGGATTGATCCTGAGAGCACTTCCCTCCTAGGCAGGCGCCCTATCACTGAGATGGCCTTTGGTTCCGTTCTAAAAGCATTTACAGTATGTACATATGCTTTTATTGTAGAAATTTTCCTGCAAAGTCTTTACTAGTCTTTTCTGTGCGAACTTCTGCATACAACTCCGTTTTTTACGAATAAGGAGTCAAAACTATAGTATTTGTAACACCTACACACTCACGCTATCAGATTCTGAGTTCGAGTCACGAGCCAGAATCGACGGATTTTTCTCTTTCACATATTTCACAGCTCAAAACTCGTACTAACTATTGCTTAAGACACTTTCTGTCAAAACTAGAAGCATGAGGTCGCTCTCCTCGTCGAGCTTTGCATTCTGGTGTCTTTCGACTCCTTTAGGGTTGATATTCCAACCCAAGCTAGGGGGCAGCTTGTCAAGCATAGCCCCAGCTTAGCTCCTACCTAGCTTGTTAAGCTGTAGGGCAGCTTCCTTTACACAATATAGAAAAGAAATCTCTCTGCAATACTTTTCACTGTACAGACCTATGTACAATACGATAACGTGCTCGATCATTACGGAGCGATTTGTCTACGGTCAGAGTGCACTTTTGTATGAGATTTGGGTTCTCGTGTTACTACGAGAACTTATGTTGCACTTGCAACCTTGCAATTGCGGTTTCTTCGCCGTAAATCTTATTGACTTTGTTTCGAAAGTTATTTTTGTGCTCCAATGTTGTAAATCTAAGAGAATTTTTGATTCAACACGCAGGGTGATCGGCAAGTTGTCATGGACGATGTTGAGTACATAATGCATGAGTATCATGTTGATATCCAAGTGTGAACATTCTTGTCTCTTATCATTGTGAAGCCTTGGATTTTCACTATGCTAAGATTTTTTTGATTTTTGATAAGTAAAACAATAGAATGGTTAGTATAGATGATAGATAAGATAGATTCAGTATAGAATAGGATTTCTATGCCGAAGAATGATGCTGAGTAGAAATACAGAAGCTATGACAGATATATCTTTGAAGAGATAACTTGGTTGTACTCTACGGACGAAGAGCTTTCCAAGGATACCTCATTTGCTAAGAATGGATATCGGACGACGAAGTTATGGCCTTGGAAAGAAAGACTAAAATGAGACAGGAGTTGGCGCAACTTCGCGCGCGAGAATCGAGAAGGACTTCGCACGTGAGGAGACGAAGAGGAAAAGCTATAAGTAAGATCAAAAAGCATTTTCACTTTACTATTTCCAATCGCGAATTTACTGTAGTGCTCCGCTGTTATCGATCGGAAGAGAGTGGACGAAGACAGACTTCGACGAAGGGCCTCTGTTAGGTTTTATCGGTGCGGTCTGTAGCGGTTACGACGGCGACGTCCGAAGTCGACGTATTCACAGTTAGGTATCAACTTCGACGAAGAAGTATCGTAATTTTAGAAGACCGAAGGGACTTCGGACCTTCAACGAAGATGAGAGGAATGCAGACGGCGAAGCGGCCGAAGTTGAAGACTATTGCGACAAAGTGGCCGGACTTCAGTCCGTATCGAGAACGACTCGAGGAGATGGGATTGGCGTTCTTGCTGGAGAACTGGGGTGTGATATCTTCGGAGCTGTTACAGGAGATACTCATTTGCAGAGGACATCCATCTGAAGATCTTCGGTCAAGGCCGAACAACTGGACTCTGAACCACTGGAACTTCGCCCTGGGAATTGATGACGCAAGAAAGCCAGGTGACTTGATGTACGATAGCACATGTAAACCGACTTCGGACGAAGTGACGAAGTACGGTGAACTCTTCTCGAAGTCGCCGGTGGGATCGAACGGGTTCAAAGTACATACCTACATCGATCCATTCAAGAGGGATGTCGCGATTGCCCTCAACACCATCTTCAAACCACAACGTACTTCTTATCTGGCCAATTGGCAGATTAACTTTATCGAACAGATCTTCGGAGGCAAGAAGGCGTATTGGGCGAAGATCTTCCACGACCATGTGCAGAAGCTCTTCAACACTTTCGACAAAGGCGGGTCGACGTACTTTGGAGCCTTCGCAGTATTCTTCTACAGGGGAATGAAGTTGCTGTCCCCAGAAGAAGAAGAGAGGTTCGACAGAAGGACGATCTCGAAAGATGAACGGGTAATGGAAGCTACTCCTTTGAGAGAAGAAGAAGTAACGACACCAGTGACAACTTCGGCGGGACCTAGTAGTCGGGCGAAGAGGAAGATTAACGAACTTACACCAGGGGGTGCGACTTCAAGAAGGAAGAAGAAAGCAAGAAGAACGACGATTACGACTTCGGACGAAGGCGTCGATGGCGTTCAATCACCAGCGAAGTCGTCTTCAGTCGAGATACTAGGAACCGTGAGACCGAGAGTAGACCAAGCAGAGTCAAGTGTGCGCAGGGTACTTTCGAAAGAGCACATAATTGAGAGCGAAGTTCCAGAACTTCAGACTTCGCCTAAACCAGGAGAAGCGACAACTTCGGCGGGACCGAGTGACTCCAATGTCGGGAAGGAATTGAAGATGTTCGAGCAGACTCTTGAATTCCTAAGTGGTACAGCGTTGCCACTCATAGCGCAGTTGGATCTTCAACGACATATCTATGAGAAGGAGACGAAGGAACAAATTTCATTGAGTGACCTTCTCGATGCCGTGCACTTCGGTCGGTATGGATGGTTGAAGGAGAAGGATGCTCTTATGGTGAAGTTAGAAGAGACTTCGGCCGACGTCAAGAAGTACATGTCACAACGGGAGGCGTTACTCATACAGCAGTCGCACGAACAAACGAGATACTTGGATGAGATTCAAGAGGTAGAGACGAAGTTGAACCTTATGACTTCACGCTTTCATGATTTGAAGTCAGAGAGGGATGCCATGCTGGAACAGCTAGCGACGAAGGACGAGCAGTTAGCAGCAAAGGATGAGGAGCTTTCGAAGGCAGAGAAAGCGAAGGAGATAGCTGAAGCGAAGGCCGAAGAACTTCGGACGAAGGTGGAAGAGATTACGACTACATACTTCGCCACCGAACTTGACGCGACGGAGTTAGAGTTACTCCAGTGACTTCGGGCAGAGTTAACGATAGCACAAGATCCTTCGGCGAAGAGCAGAATAGTTAGACTAGCGGAGAGGATCATTAGAGATTTGAAGGAGCTTAAGGAGACAGTTAAGTTTACATTATGCAGTTTAGGACAGAAGTTACAGTTAGGTAGAGTAGATACTGCGGTTCCGCCAACTGGGGAGTCGTGATCATGCGGTCTAGATGTGACCATCTTTTGTAGGAAACGAGATCCGCCATCTTAGGGCGAAGGGCTATATAAGCGATGCGAGTTTCAGTCATTTTACCTTTTCCATGTTTTCAGTTTTTGTTTCTTAATTTTCGATTGCGCAAGATTGTGGAGTGAGTGTGTGAATGAAAGTGGGCGAAGGCGATTTACCTACGAAGAACGTAGTTTGCTGTCGCAGGTGTAATTCTGATTGACGAAGGTCTTTATCATTTACATTAGACGAAGTAACTTCAGTGGAGAATTTGACCGAAGGTGACTTCGGCCGAAGTTGAAACTGTATACTTCGAAGGTGTTTGAACGAAGATCTGAGAACACATTAGTTACTGTGAAGTGGAAGAAGCATAAGTTAAATTGTAAGAAGAGTTCGGAACATGGTGGCTTCGTCTTAAGTCTGCCTTCTTCAAATAAGTGGGATTCTTGAGAGTGAGGATTTAGTTGGAAGAACATTTCTTAGGAAGAGTAGGGGCTTATTCTTTGAACCTTGATGTGAAGTTTGTATTCTTCTGTCTTTTCAGAAGAAGATTAGTAACATTTCAGCAGTATTTTGCTACCTCATGTACTCACACATTTATCTTCTCGAATCTTCTATTTGTGTTGTTGGAAGGGTCCCTGATCAAAGAACTATTTCATTGTTGTTTGTATTCGATTTATCAGGTTTGTACTTGGGTTTGGGTTCTTATCAGACTTGAACTCTCATCCAGATATTATTCCATTCCGTGAGAATAACAGAAAACTATCTGAATTATCATTGTGACGTTGTAGTACTGTGTTTTGTGTAATTGTTAAATGTATCTTCGTGGGAACGATCTTTTATTTACTATTTCCGATACTTTGTGTTTCTCTGGGTTGTTACAATCATGAACCTCAATCGTCTACAAGCATTCGCTTAACCAAAGTCAGATTGTGCATAGAGGAGAATGAACTTCTCGATTTCAGTTTTGACTTTTGGAATCTCAAAAGTGGACTATCGTTTTGACAGGACTTTCGAAAAAGTTTACAAGGTGAAGAGGTTTGATGTCATCGTTGTCAAGACAAGTTTGTTCATGAAAACTTAAAACCTTTACAACTTCACACAAGAGTGTCCGTTATAGACATATTGGATATCTATTGGATATTAGAAAATGCTGCAGTCAATTTTTTGAGGACTACGAGCATTAGATCAAGCTTTTAAGGATTTACGATAAAATCACAGATCATTGAGTCTGTTTGTAAAGTCTGTGAATAATTGGCTGCAGTAAAAAGTAAGATTTTGGATTACTCGATCCCACTCACTTTCCACAACTAGATATCTCACGTATTCCCGGATACATCTTTCACCCCCCACGATACAATAACATCAAAAAAGAAAAAGGTCTCTTGAGAGAACACTGAGATACTGGGGTATATCTCATCAAGGAAACCTTGTATTCTTTGGATAATCTCGCAGTCAAGATGATAGAGAATCTGAAATCAACAAGGCTGTACAAATTCATGAAAGTTAATTACAACCTTCTCGACAACTCCGATGAATGAAGACAATTATTAGAAGTAATAGAGATGACGGAGAAAACGATTGTCATCAATCTACCAAACAAAGATTAATGGACCATTATACCAAACACTTTGGCACAACTTTCCAGTTCAAAACCTCGATAGAGATAGCAGAGCGACCGTAGCAATTAAACGATGAACTATTTCCAGCAGTCTTTGCGTTCAATCCAGGAAAAGATGAGATATGTGGGTTCCCTGTCAATCAGATTATTTTGACGTCACTCTATTGCATAGCAAACAAGTTTGTATAGCTAACAGTAAGCGTGAGCAACCTCACCTACATGTATAAAAACATCACCGAGGTTATGTTTAGGACGATCATGTATGAGACTCCGCTAATTCACCCCATTTGTCTTCATCAAATTGCAATCCAACATCAGGCATTTCTAGACACCACATGCACCCACTAAGCTGAGAGGCAATATCAAGAAATTGCAATTGCTCCTTGTGTTGGCTACGCTGGCCGGAGTGAAGTGGAAAGACTTCTATCCAAGCAAGACCCATCCATCAACACCAGCACTATCTTTGGGAATTTACTATTCTATAAATGATACTATACTCAAGCAAACAAGATCACCCCACGTAAGACTACATATCACATCGATTCTATAGGAGAGATTCAGAAGTTGGACGGATGGAGAGAAAGGAACATTTCTGTAGAAGAGAATGACTACCTCACTTCTGTAATTGCTTAGAACGGGTTGCCTGAATCATCATATCAACAAATCACAAGGAGACAAAAGAGGAGAGACCTTATGGAGAAAGTATCCTCTCCTAGTACTCAACACACCGACAAATAGCAGAAGATAAAAGAGAAAAAGAAAAGTGCTTAGGAGAAAAGAGGTGAGAGAATCATAGAGTATTGATGTAGTATATTCCTGGAACTTCAAAACAAGTAAAAGCACCCCCCACAAAACTTACAGAGAAAGTGACAACAACCCAGGAGGAACCACAAGCAACAACACCTCTTAAAGGAACAACAAGAGAAGAGAGGACTGAATCTCCAACAGCAGTAGTAGCTCTCACATGAAGCATTGTAGTAGAGGAATTCATAGAAGAGGTACCAACAAAAGAGAAGTCGCTACACCGACTCCTCAAGCACCACCTGAGAAAGTAGTCCCTAGCAAGAAAGTTCAAGCACAATCTCCAAGTCCAATAGCAAGGTAGAGGTAGACAAAGAAGCAGACTCGCTCCCACACACTACAGATGGGGAAGAATATCATTCTTCTTCAATAGATGAGAGAATTAGACAAAGGTTCTATGGTCCGTCGGCACTTCAGAACAGCTTATTTAAGAGATCAATCTTGGAGGAGGAGGATGATGACTCATAAGATACAGAGAGAGGAATCACATTTGAACGGTCTAGGAATAGGTTCAAGAAATTGACAGTGCTCAGCAAAACAAGGGTTAAGATTCGAGAGCTATTTCAATCCGTACGTCACCCCACAAGTTCAGGAAAAGGAGACGGAGAGAACGACAACACAAATTTAGAAACCTCTTTTAGATGAAATACTGGATCACTCTCAGAGAGAACCACTGTCGAGTTGTACACATCGGTGGTTCGGTTAGCCTCTAGAAAGATATTCTGGTCTTCTGATCCGGTCTTTGCGACTTCCACAAAAGAATCGATCTTCAAGGACTTAAGGAAGTTCTTGGAAGACCAACAGTAACCCGAGGGATTGGATGCGGAGCAGAGGGCTGTCTTCTTACACAAGGTAGGTCCCTACGTCATCTTCCAGGGTATCCTGTTTAAGAAGGGACATGACGAGAAGCTCAGGAGATGTCAGGAGCCTTTAGAGATTAAGCCAGTGATCACGGGTCTTCACTACGAAGATGCTGGGGGTCACTAGGGGTTGAAGATCACAGTGAAGAAGATGTTGGATGCCGGTTACTGGTGGCCGACCATGTATAGAGACACTTTTCGGGAGATCAGAAAATGTGATGCATGCTAGAGGGTGGGAAGACCAACAGCTACTACTAGGTGTCCTCTTACTGCCATTCTCCCGCTTGCTCCTTTTGAAAAGTGAGGAATTGATTTTGTTGGGTCTATCGCTCCGGTGTCGTGTTGTGAGACGTCCCACATGTGAATTCAGTGTAGAACGGGTGTTGTGTTTTCTTTTGTGTTCGGTGAATCTTTTGTGTAGTTCGCATGAGAGGGTATTAGGTGTCACATTCACAGAGATCTGGATGTGAGATCGCACGATAACAAGATGTGCCGACTCAATGATCCGTGAACGTTCGCGTGAATGGCTCTTGTTGTCAAACATAGGTATAAGATAGTGGGTTGGGAGTTTGTGAGGCATTCTTCTTTGAGGGGTAGTTTTCATGAGTGTGTCTTAGTGTCTCACGTGATAAGAAGGAGCGGCAGGAGTTGTATTCATGGATGGAGGACTGAATCGAGTTCCAAATCTGCCATTTCCGAACCCGTTTCATATCAAGCTTCACTTGATCCACCGCGATCACTTTCGACAGTGGTTCGTCGTCTACTTTGGAGAAGAGTTCATGGGGAGGATGATGGACTCGCCTACTCCGGTGATCTTACCAATCGTCACGTATGGAGAGGACTGGGACTTGACAGTGTACATCTTACTTTGACGAGGACCAATGGACTTGAATTATCCAGCCAACATCCCTTTCAACGTCTGGGTGGATGTTCGATGTCATTGTCGGCGGAAGATCAATCATCGTGCGTGGATCGCAAGGAACTTTGACGAGGAGTACTGTAATCAAGTGATGGCTTCTCCATTTCCTTTTGTAGTACATTTCATCGTAAATCGGTTCCAGGTCGTCATCTTGACCTTGTATTGAATTTTAAGTGTTAAGTAAGATCTCTATAGTTTGACGAGTGTAATTAACTAAGGTTGGGGCCAATGCCTTGAAGGCATGAGAGGGTAGTAAGGTTATAATTGTTCTAGGGTACCAAGTAGAGGACAAAAGAGGTTTCCAGATCTGTTTCTTATTGGTCTATTTTCGATCAATCAACGCCATTCCAGATCTGCAGACGGCTTTAGGGTTTTGGAGGTCTTCCCGTGGGTCATTTGAGGAGTGAGTGGTCTTGTTAGAAAGCTCTCGAGACGGGCTACACTCTTCGAGACAAAGATCGGGCGATTTGGAGTTCTGAGGAGAGAGTGATGGACGTTGAAAGTCAGGGGGTCAAATCGATACCCCGAGCCACGTTTTGGAGTGATCCGAGAGTTTGAGAGGTGATCTTTAGAAGCTGTCAAGGGGATCGAGTAGTTCACTCCGTGCTGGTTGTATTGATGTAAAACAATCCTACATTTGGGTTAGATTTGCTCCTGAAATGATCGATTGAAGTTGGTTGTTACAGTTGAGAGGTATGAGTAAAACCGCTTTCTTTGGATTCAAAGCTTGAGTTGCTCCGTGCACATGGGATTGGATCTCTGAGTGAAACTTTCCAGGATGAGAGTGTGCCCTATCAGCTAGTCCCATGTGAAATTTCAGTTCAATTGGGTAAGAGAATGTGTGGAGTTCTAGGATTTTGGCCATCGAGATCTGTAAAGCTCATAAGTTAGCACAGGCGGGTGGCTTGATTCATCGCGAACAGTTGGGGTCAGATCTGAGACTGAAATTTCATACAGTAGTAGAGAAGGGTCAAAGGGGACGTCCTGTGAAGTTTGAGCCTGATTGGATAATCGAGGTGAAGGCACGAGATTGTCAAAGTTCAGTTTGCAGCGAGACGAGAAAGACGTAGAGAGATTTTGCTTAAATCTCTTGGTTGGAGTTGAACAAAAAACGACTTGAAGATGGGAGGTGTGCTTCTTGGAGGTGTCGTGTGGATGACAAGGAGGCTGTATTGTGAGATTGGTATGGCGATCACGCTCAGTGGAGGTGTCACGTCTTGCTGAAGTTGAGGTACCGTTATCCTCGGTGTCACGCCCCGAGTTTCTAGCTGTTTTGCTGCCGATATGTCTTGTATCGTTGGGGAAGCTTGTGTAGTAGGCGGTCCTTGCTGTGAACATCTTCTTGAGCAAACTCGTATCAGCGAACAATAGAAGGTCAGAGTCTATAATTAGATAGTTTGTCGAGAAGAAGTAGTGAAGCGGATGTGGATGAGAGATTGTATGAAGAGTGCTTGGGATCTAAAGCAGACACGTACCGTGTATGAGCCTTGCCTTTATCTAGAGTGGAATCGAGCTCCGAGTCATTTGTGTGATGCACATGTGCTACACTTGGGTCAAGTTAGCTCGCTAGTAACCTACAAAAAAGACTGATAGATTGGATAGTGAGAGCATAAGTTTTCATCGATTAGGTCGTAGATCCAGTTGTATCTCTCTACAGCCAGATACCCCGTGTATTCCCAGACCATATTTCACACCCTACGACACCGGTGGCTAGAAGAATGCGAGCACAGTATATTTTGGTAGCTATCGACTATGCTACCAAGATGGTGGAGGGCGAAGTCACAAGGAAGAACGACATCGCAGTGGTAGTCAGGTTCCTCTGGCATAACATTATCATCCGATACGGATGCCCGCTCGAACTAGTATCAGATAGGGGTACTCATTTTTTACTATTTCTCTCCTGACCGAGTACTTCAGGATAAAGCATCGGAAGACGACGTCATACAACCCGAAAGCTAACGGACTGACAGAGAAGTCGAATGGTCTTCTTTGTAATATCCTGAATAAGGTTATTGTTAACCATGCGTATGATTGAGACATGAAATTGCCATCTGTGTTATGGGCTTTCAAGATTTCACCCAAGGTCACGACCCAGAAAACACCCTTCTACCTAACTTATGGCATGACACTTGTTGTCCCCATCGAGTTAGAGGTCCCTACTTACAGATTAGCCGTAACTGAACGCATGAAAGAAGAGGAAAGCCAAGAGCAGCGTCTTCTGAACTTTGTGGAGTTCGAAGAAGACAGAAATGCAGCTTTGGAGAAGACGTACGAAGTGCAAGCACAACGTAAGGTGAACTATGATGGCAAGCTGAAGAAGGTGACCGTCGCAGATGAAGACTTGTTTCTTCTGTACGACAATCGACATCTTAAGTTTCCTGGGAAGCTTCATCTTCGCTGGATGGATCCTTACCGAGTCTTGGAGGTCTTCACCAATGGCTCCTTGCGGTTGGAACAGTTAGATGGTACGTTGATGACCACTCGTGTAAATGAGTGGCGTGTCAAGAAGTACTGGACGTGAACAGAAGTGCTGAAGCGCTGATGTTTGCGGGGACGCAAACATGCGAGGGTGGGCGTATGCGGTGCCCGTAATTTACAAGATTCACGAATTTTTGAAATTTTCAAGGTTAATAACTTGTTTGTATAACTGAAGAAGCTTTGTTACTTAAGATTACGGCTTCCTTAGAAGGAAGATGATCTTACGATCTTTTTTGCAACAAGAAGTTGACTTCTTCAGAAGACGATCGTCTTCCGGGAAGCGTCTTCTCAGTTGTGTCTTCGGAAGACGGAAGACGGAAGACACGTATCTTTTGGAAGACAGCGACCGCAGAAGCCTAACCGCATATTACCCAGTAAAGAAGTAGGTGTACCTACCAGGTAGCTCCAAGGTAGTAGGTAGGTCAAGAAGGTCAGGTAGGTCGAAGAACCTCTAAACTGCACGAGAAGATATGAAGGAAGCGCATTAGCGTAGAACCATCATCGCTTCCCGCATCGAAGGTATTATCTCAGAAGATCGAGTTAGGAGGTGGCGCATCGAATTAGGAGGTGATCGAATTGAGCGAGGAGGGTCAGCAGAGTGAAATCGAGTAGATCAAGGATCGATTCGCAGCTAGAGAGAAGACGAGGACGAAATTCTGAGAGAAGGAAGCACCATCGAGCTGAAGGAGTCTTCTATAGACTCCCGGAAGCAGACATTGAAAAACGACTGAGAAGAATCAGAGATGGAGTCTTGTTTGATTGAGGAGTAGCAAGACATTGACGGCAGCAGCAGCTCTGTGGAGTCGCATTGGAGCTAGAGTCGGAGCCGGAAGCACGCAAAAGACTGAAGACACTACAGGAAGCAGACAGAAGACTGTTTGAGGTTCTTCCCATGTTCTCAACTACAAAGATAGAAACCAAGAGATTGCAAGTAAGAATTGATCTTTGCATACCATGCTCTTGGTGCTTGTTTCAAACCATAGAGAGTATTCCGTAACTTACATATACATGAAGAGAACTTAAGATCCTCATAACCGGGAGGTTGCTACATGTAGACCTCCTCCTCAAGATCATCGTCGAGGAAGGCGTTCTTGAAGTCCATCTGGTGCATCTTCCAACCTTTCTGAGTAGCAATTGCAACTGCGGTTCGAACAATCACCATCTTCGCAACTAGAGCAAAGATCTCTATCAAAATCGACTCCATGTTGTTGTGCGTAGTCCTTGGCTATCAATCTGACCTTGTACCGACACACAGTACCATCCGAGTTACGCTTGACCTTGAAGATCCACTTGCAATCAATCGCTTTTTTATCCTCAGATAAGTCCACCAACTCCCAAGTTTGTTGGTGATGAAGCGTAGCAAGTTCAACTTCTATAGCACTTACCCATTGGGCTTTGTGCATCGCCTTCTCAAGTGAACTCGATTCTTGTTCTTGAAGAACATTGGCTATATATGCATGGTGCGCAACAAGAAAACCTATATCTACTCATTGGATGGTGTGCATATATCTACTCACTGGATGTTTTGCTCGCTCAGATCTACGAGAGGTAATTGGTGCACTAGTCACCTCCCCTTGCAATTGATCTGATGTAGACGTCAAGATCTGAGACAAAGTATCCAATGGATGTGAAAAATCCACATATCTGGATGACATACGCTGCAATAGCACGCACTCATCCTGTGTAGAAACTACACTAGTTCCACTAGGTTGTGTTACGTGGACTCCAACGTTAACAATAGCTCTATGTGCAAGAGATTCTGATCTAGAATCTTTGACTTCTCCAGATCTTCCACTCAACGTACTACTCTGAGGAACTACAGTGGTCTTAATCCTTGGTTGTACATTAGGTACATGGATGGCTACGACAGGTGCAAGTGCAAACCAAAATTGTAGCTCATCAAAAATAACATCTCTACTGATATAGAACTACTTGAACGAAAGATTGTAACATCTATATCCTTTCGTATCAGAAGCATAGCCAAAGAAGATACATTTATCTATTTTCGGATCTAGTTTCTTACGTTTTTCATCAGGTATGTGCACATAACAAATACATCTAAAAACTTTAAGGAAAGAGTAATTAGACTTACTACCTATGAAGATCTCCATCGGTGTCTTACTGTGGACTGTCGTTGTAGACGTCAGATTCATCAAATACACCGCACATGAAATAGCTTCTGCTCAGTAAGGTCTAAGCATGGTCTTCTCATTCAACATCGCACTAACAACTTCTGCTTGTGTCGATTCTTGTACTCCGCAACCTCATTCTGCTACGGACTGTAACTGGAGGTCTTCTGACATCGAATGCCATGCTCACACAGATATGCATCGAATGAATACGGTAATGCACATAGCTATTGATACTGACATATTCTATTTCAGGCTTACGGCTCTCATGTGACTGTCAGTATGCGATTCCTAGACATCAAATTTAACGTGACAATAACACACAACATAGCACAACCGGCATGGTTCTAGTGTACGATTGCACCAGGGTCACTTGTCTTCTTGCATGAAGTCTTTTACGTTCCTCATGATCAAGACCAAATTTGTTCATTTACATACGATACCAAGGTAAGGCAAGAATTTGGGTCCCAAGACTTCGAACTAGGTAAGTGTGTGATGGTGAGATGATGAGATGGTGAGAGATGGCTCGTCATGATACTCTGGGATATAGATTTTCTGTTCAGTTAATATCAGACTCACATTTCGTATCCTCTAGGTACAATTTTCTCTAAGTTTGCCCGAAACAGTATAATGGCAATATTTGTTCCTGCGTCAAATTCTCATGAGAAGACTCTCTAGCCACGCGATTTCCGAATCCTATTCTATTTCGACTCGCGTACCTTGACTGCACAAGTTGATTGTCACTACGGTAGTGTAGGGCCGCAAGCCTGAACAGTCGGTTCTGTTCGCTGCTGTCTTTTGTACCAATCTCGGTTCGGACAGACAAACAGAGACCAGTAAAAACGACAGGCTTTGTGACTAACGTTTATGAAACTGCGAATTAGAATGAGATCATGTGTCCTTGGAGTCAGAGTGCAAGATACTGTTAACGTTTCCGATCCACCGAATTGGCTGTCCTGGCCTTGAATGGGTCCTGATTCTCTCCTGTCCTAACCTCTACAGTAGCGAGATAAGCTGATGATTACTGTGTCCATCGCCCCTCCTACCAGAAGAAGAGACAGGAAGGTAGAATCCAGATCTAGAGTCACGAGAGTCGACTTGAGACCTCATTGGGATTTACCTATTCGAGAATCTTAGCGTTTCACGTAATATTTAGATCACTCCCGTAGGTTGGCCTACATCGCAGAACACTCACGTAGTACGGCGTAATCACAACGGCTGCTGATCTGAACGTTAACGACGTAAGATTTATCAGGCAACAGGAGAAAGTAGTCTCGACAAAGAACCAACCTTTCAGATAACTCTTCGATCCGGTGAGGTTGCCCGCTTAGAGCTTACTATGGTTTTTTATCTGTGTAATATACAGTCGATAATGTCATGTCTACATAAGTGACAAACTGATTCTACTCTTCACCGCTGTCTGCCTCATATGGAGCTGTATGACACTTTACGTTCTAGGCGCGTGAGGTACTATATGAACGTCTCACTGTCTACAGCACTCTATGATTGTTACACAGTCTAGTCACAGCCGTTTTCTTCTTTTCTCCGGCAAGCCTTCTAGATCTCTTGATTCAAGCGTTAGATGCAATAATTGCATTCTCGGATATTATATAATGTATTCATATGTATATATAACATTATATCCAGGTATATGGTATTTGATAACCACCTTGGGAGATGATGATATTCTAATCTGATACCAATCTTGTTCTCGATCTACTGAAGTGGAGAGAACCGCAGGCTCGTGTACGCGAGTAGAAGGTCGGAGCACCTTTGAAACTAAATCCTCAACACAAATTGATATATATGTTTGCCTGGTTTTCTTCTGAATGAAAACCCAATTCCAACACGTTCTTGAGTTAAGTCAACCACATGCTGACCAGACAGATTCTATTTGAGTTCTGCAGTCGTCGACTCGAATTCGCTTTGATTATTCGTGTCCAGTGGCTCTCGTTTCATCAGATTCAGTTTTGTGTTTGATAGGGCCGGAAAAGGAGTGAACCACTACGGTAGTAGCTAGTCAGTCATGGTGCCCATGGCCAGAGTATTACCGACCGAACCTAGAAGTACAGAATCCAGAGTCGGTTATCAGGTGTTCTAAATTATAGATCGACACGGTAGAGATTAATTTCGTTTTACAAATTCTAGATTACGTATCGTCAACTGGATAATTTCACGCTGGATTGATGTTTTCTTGCTAATGTCATTCTGGAATGGAGTTTTTCTACATGGAAGCGCGCCCAGATCGCCCGTGATTTACAACAAGCAAATGTTAGCGTCATATGGTCGTGTCATAAACCGGAACTTTTCTGTATCATGAATAAGGAACACGAAGCAGTGATCATGAAAGAACTCGCCAGTTGAGTACAGTTCTCTTGCTTACCGGCAGCCTGAGCTCGAATTTGTATTCCCAGTTAATTTGCGCAGTCGAATAATTATTTAATTTATGAGCGAACTTAAATAGCAGTACGGTATGTGGCTTTAGGCACGTCTTTTGGAGACTCAGCTAGCCGTAGCAATGTCTACATACTGTACACTTTCTCAGGTAATCGTGGAGCCACAACAACTCGAAGAGGGGTGGCCAGAGCCGTTGCAATCCCTGTTGCCTCAGTCATATCCACATCTGCTGGTTCCATTCCTGGAGGAAGTGAAATGTCGAGGGTATGGAAAAGCTGAGCTACAACAAGCTCCGAAGTAGTCATGCCCATGTTCATACCTGGACACTGCCTTCGTCCGGATCCGAAAGGAAGGAGTTCAAAATGTTGGCCTCTCGGGTCGATAGAGGTATCCGAAAATCTTTCTGGTTTAAAGGCTAAGGGGTCTTCCCAGTTCTCTGGATCCCGCTGTATGGCGTAGACGTTTATGAGCAATTGAGTGCCCGCTGGAATGTGGTGTCCGGCTACCACAGTTGGCGCAGTTGAGCAGCGACTTATCAGAAGTGGAACCGTAGGATGAAGTCGCAAAGATTCCTTGAGCACCATCTTGAGGAAGTTGAGGTTCACAAGATCTGACTCATCCACCAATCTCTCGTGGCCGACAACGTCATCCAGTTCTTTCACCAGCTTTCGTTTAACTTCTGGATGTCTCAATACCTCAGTTATTGTAAACGTTACTACGGCCGACGTAGTGTCTATACCAGCAGCGTACATGTCCTGGCGGATGACAGTGAGACGGTGTTCAGAATTCTCCACAGGAACCCAAGGGTCCTACTTAAAGTAAGTTCGATGAGACTTTCAGCGACTGACTTTAGTCTTCGATCGTAGACCAACCACGAGAAGCAAAATGGGAAGAATGGTAATGACTGATAAATGTCTTGTAAACTTAAGTACCCGTTCGTTTGCTGAATCTAGATCATACATTCACGTCAGCTAGCTGCCCATGGGTGTACATGAAATGGTAAAGAGAGAAATCTCTGGAAGACGACAAACGTACGCAGACCTTACCGCAATAGCACCTTTGATGTTCGTATATGTCAAGCCGCTCCCGTCCTCCTTGTCTACCAGTGACAGCAGGGCGCGCGAGAAGTCTCTTGAATCATCGTCGACCTCTTCACCATCCAGGAGTTGTCGGCGACGCTCTTTGAGTAGTTCCGTGAGACAGCTATCGAAATCAGCATGAATTCTCTTCAATTTTGCTTCCACTCCTCCCACGTCCAACCACTTTAGCCATGGAAAGCATTCACCCAGTGAGAGCAAGTCGACAGAGGTAAGATCGCGTACAAGTTCCGCCAGGGTCTTCTTTCCACCTGTCAAAGCGCGACTTGTGTTCGCTGAAGAAATCCTTTTGCCGAAAATAAGTCTTGTCATTTGGTACGAGTTCATGTAAGCCACTGCAGAGTATATATCAACGGATTTGTTTCCTCGTTGAGATGCTAACAGGGAGTTCACCAGACTCATTATCCATTCATGCCTATGATCCTGCCGGCATGACACCACAATGATAACTCCAAGCTGTCATAAAACTAATAACGACGCCACAACCCACGTTTACATCTTCTTCCTCAGTCGCTCTAAACCTTCTTCGGATCCTGCTTAGACTCAAAAAAAGGTGAATCTTGTGCCAAATGCTGGTTCTAACGATTGATTCAGAGAAAACGTAGGACGAACGAGGTGTCTAGCCTTACGAATTTGAACGACCCTTGAATGTAAGCTTAATTAGGACAACTGGCAAGAAAGGAGTAAAAGCAAGACTGTAAGGAGGAAGCACTTCAAAGTCGACCTGGACAGGTACTTGTATATCGGCGACATGAATCAGCAGTTGTAAGATGGAATTAAACTCAGAGTTCATTTCCGAGTGTAGAGCTAGGCATCTGTAGATATGAAGAGAAATGGTCTCCTACTAAAAGATAATACTGATATCGTGAATTGCCTTGAGCATCGTATATGTACGTATCGATCTGTACAGATATAACATGCATATGTTAGTCCATACTTTCCGTTGCGAAATTCATGACAAAGTAGCCCATTTACCTTCTGCTTTTCGACGTTCGTGGTAGACAAAAACTCCGAGAAGTAGATTTTCCTCAGCTTCCGCCAGAGGTCATTTAAAGGTTGCATTGCCACACCGCCATAATTGTAGAAGAACAATTCTCCAAATAGAGAGGGAGGACGAGATGCCCATATGGCATCCTGGGTCTTGAGAAACTCTTTTGCCATTGCAGCATCAGATGCGACTATGATCCGAATGGTACCTAGTCTTAGTAACATAAGCGGTCCATATCGTCCAGCAAGTTTCAGCAGAATCTGATGGGGAAGTTTGCCGAAGAGGTGAAGATGACCAATTACTGGCAGTGCAGGGGGTTCAGGTATGCCGTTCTGGAATCTGACGGCAACGCTCTTCCAAGTAAAACGCGTAATTATTGCTAGAACCAAGAATGACGCTGCTGCCACCCGCAAGTCCAGTAACTTGTCAATTGCAAGCAACCATTCACCAAAACGTTCCATCGATACCGTCATCCTCCAGAGCCAAGGCCTTACTCTCGAACTGATGTTCTGGGTGAGATTTTGTCAGTGCGACCCTACGCTGCAAAAGAACTGATCACTTGTACTCGCCACTGGATCAACGTCGTTTCGAGGTATTCTCTCACTGTATCTTGAAGCTGCGGAGAATATGAAACTGGAGCTGGAGGTTGTTAAATATCATTAGAGAGTCACATCAAAACTCTGC
Source organism: Asterella californica (assembly GCA_036924285.1). Classification (NCBI taxonomy): domain Eukaryota; kingdom Viridiplantae; phylum Streptophyta; class Marchantiopsida; order Marchantiales; family Aytoniaceae; genus Asterella; species Asterella californica. The sequence goes on along the minus strand of JAYKYS010000006.1, from coordinate 17,968,861 downwards.
GGAGGATAAGAAGACAAAAGTAAAAAAAGAAAGAGGTGACTTGTGACATGACTTGTGACGTGAGAAGCACTGTGACAGCAGTTAGGTAAGTCACTTTGAGGTGAAAGCAGTTATGTATCATTAGTATATTAACTCACATTCCCTGTAGAGTAGGATGAGTCGGAGGCCCTTTCTGTCTGTATCAGTTCTGAAGTCTAAGTAAAGCTGTGCACATATTATCTCGGAATATTTCTGTTCAGTTCTCCTTCTGATTAGTTTTAACAGGCTGATCTGTTATCAGTTCTAATAAGCTGGTATCATTCTTTTGTGGGAGATAAATTTTATATTTTGAGAGACTTGGGAGTACAGTTCTCAGTTTTGTAACATGGTATCAGAGCACAGGTTGCTCAAGCTAAGGGTTTAAAATTCTGATAATCTGGTATTTAGTTTCTGGGGTTTTTGTTTTGCTCATCTTTTCAGCAAGATAGCATCCATGGCTGCTACTTTCAGTGAGTTTGGTTTGAGTGAGAGCACTAGACTTTCAGGTCCTAATAATTACAGTTCCTGGAACTGATCATGAAAGTCATTCTGAGTGAGAAGGATTTATGGGGTGTGGTTTCTGGAGAAGAGAAGCTTGCTCCATTTTATGATGAGAGTTCTCCTGAAACTCTAAGATTCATTAAGAAGCAAACTAGAGCATTAGCCAATATTCTGCTTGCTGTGAAGGAGAGTATCAGGCTTACCATTGAGGCTTGTGATACAAGAAGAGAAGTTTGGGAGAAGCTAGCTAGCAGATATGATCATGTGAGCAAAAATAGAGTAGCAAAGTTGAAGAATGATCTACACTCTATCAAGATGGATGAGAGTGCAGATATTCATGAACACCTTGAGAAGATAGATGGTATTTATGTGCAGCTAACCAGAGCAGGAGCGACATATGGTGATGAAGATCTAGTTTCTATAACTTTGAATAGTCTTAGTACTCCATATTTTCATTTTGTTTCTGATATCAACAGAAGGGAGAGTATGCCAACTTATGAGGAGTTGTGCAGTTTACTACATGAAGAAGAGCAGCTGATCAGAAAGTTTTTCCCTCAGAAGAATCAAGGATCTGCTTTTATGGTGAAGACTTACAGAAGAGAGGAGCAGCAATCTCAGAAACATTGGTCTTCTTACTCAGGAATTCAAGGCAGAACTTTCTGCTCATTCTGTAAGAAGAAAGGTCACAAGATTGAAGAGTGCAGAAAGAAGTTGGGAACTTGTTTCTTTTGTGGAAAGAAAGGTCACAAGATTGAAGATTGCTATGTTAGAAAGGCAAATGGAGGTCAGAATTCTACATCAAGTAATGTTGCTGCTCAAGAAGATGCACAAGAAGACAAGGATGTTGGTAATATGTTTATTACCAGCTGGATATCTACAACAACAGAAGACAAGAATTGGTACATTGATTCTAGTGCTTCTAAGCACATGACCAGCCAAAGATCACTCTTGAAGGACTTTTCAGCAACAGCAGGCTCTAAGGTTACTCAAGCTGATGGTACAGGATGTGAAGTTCAAGGTACTGGAGTTGTGACAGTGAAAACAAGTGAAGGGGATCTGATGAGTATACAAGAGGTACTCTTTATTCCAAACCTCACTAAGAACTTGCTTTCTGTTGGAAAAATCACAGACCATGGAATGAAGGTGATTTTTGATGATACAAAGGTGCAGATACTGGATGGTTCACATAATCAGAGAGTTATTGCTTCAGGAAGGAGAGATCAGAAGTCAGGATTATATATCTTGAATGTTGAGCCTCAAGTCCAAGAAGTCTCTATGGTTGTTGATTCTTATAATCAAGCAAGTCTTTGGCACCAGAGATTTGCACACTTGAACTTTGGAAGTCTGAAACATATGATGGATAATCATATGGTAGAAGGACTACCAAGGATGAAGCTACCAACTACTGGAGATATATGTGAAGGATGTATATTTGGAAAACAAAGCAGAAAGAGTTTTCCAAAGGAGGGAGGTGCAAGAACAAAAGAGTTGTTGGCCTTGGTCCATTCAGATGTTTGTGGACCTATGCAAACAAGCTCTATTGGAGGCTGTAAGTATTTTCTGACATTTATTGATGATGTGAGCAGAAAGGCATGGATCTACTTCCTAAAACAGAAGTCTGAAGTATTTGAATACTTCAAGAAGTTCAAGGCTCTTGTAGAAAATCAAAGTGGCAAGAAGATTAAAGTTCTCAGATCAGATGGAGGAGGAGAATATTGTTCTAACCTCTTTACTCAGTTTTGTGAAGAGCATGGTATTCAAAGACAACTTTCCACAGCTTATACTCCACAACAAAATGGTGTAGCTGAAAGGAAAAATAGAGTGATTGTGGAGAGTGGCAGATCCATGCTGAAGACCAAGAATCTTCCCAATTATTTTTGGGCTGAAGCTTGCAACACAGCTGTTTACATTATGAACAGAGCATATACAACAGCTGTGCAGCACAAGACACCTGAAGAGACATTTACAGGAGTGAAACCAGATGTGTCTCACTTCAGGGTTTTTGGGTGCACAGCTTACATGCACATCAATGATGAGAAGAGACAGAAGTTGGATGCAAAATCTGAGAAGTGTATATTTGTGGGCTATGCTGAGCAAACCAAGGGTTACAAAGTATACAATCAGTCTACAAGAAAGACTCACATCAGCAGAGATGTTAGATTCTCTGAGTTGAATTCTGATCTGATGGAAGGTGAGAAAGAAACTTGTGATACATTCAGATTTAAGCTACCTACAAGTGAAGATCAGATTGATTCAGAATCTGATAAATCTGATATTGAGGTGGACTTGGAGCAGTTAACATCTCTCACTAATCCTAGTGAAGAGCAAGTTGAATTTCAACAAAATTCTGAATCTGAGTTACCAAGTATTCATGAAGCTAAAGGAGATGACTTACAACATGCAGCAGATTTCTCAAGTAAGGAGATCAGAAAGATTTAGAAGACCACCAGCAAGGCTGCGGACTTACTGCGGACTTGCTGAAAGTATTCAGGAGGATGATCCACTTACATTTGAAGAAGTTAACAAAGATCCTGGTTGGAGACAAGCTATGCAAGAGGAGTATAAAATGCTACTCAAAAATCATAAGTGGGATTTGCTTAAGCTACCAGGAGGAAAAAGAGCCATCCAATGCAAATAGATTTACAAAACCAAGCTACAATCAGATGGCTCAGTTGACAAGCTGAAAGTAAGGTTAGTAGCAAGAGGATTTCAGCAACAAGAAGGGATTGATTATGGAGAAACTTTTGCACTAGTTGCAAAATGGGATTCAATCAGACTTGTAATGGCTCTTGCTGGTCATTACCACTGGGAAATACATCAGATGGATGTGAAGTCAGCTTTCCTTCATGGAGAGTTAGAGGAAGAAGTTTACATGGTTCAACCACCAGGATTTGAAGTGAAAAAGAAGAAAGATCATGTGTGCATTCTCAGAAAATCCTTATATGGATTAAAGCAAGCACCAAGAGTTTGATATTCTGAGATACATGAGTTTCTACACAGCCATGAACTCAGAAGATCAGAGTTGGATCCAAACCTCTATGTCTTGAAAGATAATTCAAAGAGGATCATACTCATCCTATATGTGGATGATATCTTAATCTCAGGAAGTGATAAGGAGTTGGTGCAACTACTCAAAGGAGAACTCAGCAAGAGGTTTGAGATGTCTGATTTGGGTTTAGCAAGATTCTTCCTTGGTGTTGATATTTGGCAGATGGAGGATTGTATTATGCTTTCTCAATAAGCATACATAAAGTCTATACTTGGAGAGTTTCAGATGGAAGATTGCAAGTCATCAGCAACACCAATGGAGCAAGAAAGTGGTTTTGAGGAGACTACAGCTGAAAATATCATTGAAGAATATCTGTACAGGAAATTAATTGGTAAACTCAGATATCTCATCCACACCAGACCTGATATTTGCTATGCTGTTGGGAGGCTAAGTCAATTTATGCATTGTCCAAATTCATCTCATTGAGTTGCTGCAAAGAGAATTCTGAGATATCTGAAAGGTACTATCAATCTTGGTCTTATATTTAAGGAGGGGAGAAGTGAACTTCAAGGCTTCAGTGATAGTGATTGGGCTGGAGATACTAGCAGCAGAAAATCCACATCAGGTGCATGCTTCAACTTATGTTCAGGTGGAATTATCAGTTGGAGCAGCAAGAAGCAGAATACAGTAGCAAGGTCTTCAACGGAAGCTGAATACATTGCTCTTAGTGATGGTTCTATAACCTTGATATGGTTAAGGAATTTATTGCTGGAGATGGGAGAAAAGATATCTGGACCAACAGTATTACATGTGGATAATCAGAGTGCAATGTTCTTGGCTAACAATAGAGTTATCAGAGAAAGAACAAAAGGTTTGGAGACAAGGTTACATCATATAAGGGAGAAAATTGAAGCTAAGATAGTCAAGCTGGAATATTGTCCATCGGAAGATCAATTAGCTGATATTTTTACCAAAGCTTTACCAAAGCTAAAGTTTATACATATCAGAGATTTACTAGGTATGAAAGAAGTGATGCTCTAATGAAGGAGGGTGTTAAATATCATTAGAGAGTAACATCAAAACTCTGCGGAAGATAAAAAGACAAAAGTAAAAAAAGAAAGAGGTGACTTGTGACATGACTTGTGACGTGAGAAGCACTGTGACAGCAGTTAGGTAAGTCACTTTGAGGTGACAGCAGTTATGTATCATTAGTATTAATCCACATTCCCTGTAGAGTAGGATGAGTCGGAGGCCCTTTCTGGCTGTACCAGTTCTGAAGTCTAAGTAAAGCTGTGCACATATTATCTCGGAATATTTCTGTTCAGTTCTCTTTCTGATTAGTTTTAACAGGCTGATCTGTTATCAGTTCTAATAGGCTGGTAGCATTCTGTTGTGGGAGATAAATTCTATATTTCGAGAGACTTGGGAGTACAGTTCTCAGTTTTGTAACAGAGGTTCATACCAACAGCTAGGCATACTGGGCTTCATTGAATCGCTGGTCAATTGAAGTTATACGCTCACCTAGAACAAAAATGATTTATTGCGTTCGATAATCATTGAGCCCCCTCTGGTTCCCCATAAGTGTCAGAGCTCTCTCCCATTCGAACCCACCGTACTATTCAAATTCGATAGAATTAACATTAATATTTGAGAACTGCAAACTTCGAATTGCATTATAGACAATAGTAGTTAACTCTACCAAGAATTAAGTGGAGTTATCGCGAGACACCGAAAGAAAAGTTCATCTCCAACAGTAATGAGTATTACTATAATAATTTATATTTGATCACCAAATATAGAGATATATTTTACGAAAAATTAGATAAATAAAATAAAGTAAAATAAAATAAAGAAGAAATAATTTTAGGAACAAAAATATTGAATTAAATGGAAAACAGAAATTCTTCCCATTTGAGCTAGAATAAAAGTAAAATTATCTCACTGTAAGAATAAAAACGAGCGAATTAGTAAAACTAATATCAGACACTTCAAGAACAATATTCGTGAATACTCAAAAATGATCAGGCTCAATTTTGTTACACGACTACAGCCAATCTGAATAGCAGTGCAGTAATGTTCCAGAGACAGTCAGGAGGCGACTACAGCGTAATACTGCTGAGATATGAAGACGCTTGCGGCCTTGGTTCAACACCATCTTATCCTCAGAGAGGGTGAGTTAAAATCTACAATGACTTTGCAGGCGATTGTGAATAGGTGTGGAAGATTTGAAGGTAGAGGTGTTTCCAAGTATCTTCCTAAGTACAGAGGAGAGATGGAGCTTGTGAGGTGTCCGATGTGGAGATGATCGGCAGTTTTGAGTTGGTTGTGATTCTTGAGTTGAGAGATCAAGTCAGTGATGTACAAAAAAGAAACCTTGGTGTTTGGTCGAGTTTTGAGCGAGCTCTCTGAGAGAAATTTCTTGTAGAGGATTCTGAGAGGATTACTAGGAGGACATTTTTGGATTGGATTGAGCAACAACTTGGCCGTAGGATGAGATTGAACGAGTTGTTGAGAGAGTTCGATCAAAGGTATTGATAGCTTTCAACGCTCAGACGAATAACCTTGGATGCTAGAAGGACAAAGCTCTTTTTGCAAGCCATCGATGAGGCTACAGCAGATCGATTATGCTTCATGTTAGCAAATCGATCGACTGGAAGAGGTGTTACTATGGATCGGGGGAGAGTTGAGGACGCTTTGGCTGTTCCAACAAGACAGAGACGAGGGAGAGTGGCTATAGAGGGACGACCGCTTGCGAAAGTGATCTTTCAATCTTATGTACAGCAGCTTCCGACTACTGCTCCTAGACCTATTGTTCCTTCAATAGTGCCTCTAGTGCCGGTTGTGTCGATTCTTGCACAAAGAGTACCAATTTAGAGAACTGTTGAGAACTAGGGTCAACAAAATCAAGTCGAGGAGTTGATCCGGCAGGTGCATGAGTTAAAGGTAGAGTTGGCTGGTTTGCAGAGAGACTGCCACTAATGTCTGGTGCTGCGCGTCTAGGATGTGCTCTTGTCTGTAGATGTATATGGTATGACATTTCAGATCATCTTCGGGGAAACGGTAGATGGTGTAGTTCGCTACCAAAATGATAGACTGCACCTTGTTTCTATTGGAGAACCACTAAACATGCAGTTTGGGTGAGAAGGTATGATGAGTCTGCCTCAGATCATTACGGCTGCAACAGTAATTACTTTGACGGCATCGTTGATGAATCCTAATGTGTATGCTGGGCATATTGAAGTTTTTGCTAGCTCTACTTTACTAGATAAGACTGATGAGAAGAGCAATACTGAAGTTCCTTCGGAGGTATTGAAAAGAAGAGCAGAAACTATCCGTAGAGTCATATGATGAAGAGATCCCACAGATACAGCCTCTATCAAAGCCTTCTTAGACATAGATAAGCACGTTCACTAGCAAGATGCTTCTGTGGAAGAGAAGAAGCGGCGAGATGCCTCTAAGCTTGAAATTGATACTCCAAAGGAGACTAGAGAAAGACGGAGGGTCATCAGAAGGCGAGCAACTCCTCTAGAGGATATCCCATCTACTTCTCAAGCTCCTCTGTCTTCACTAGGACCGATGGAGGACATTCATAAACCTCAGCACGAGCCAACGACTGCTAGTAGACGGTGCACTTCTCAAGAAAAGAGAAAAGGACCGGCTTACAAGTTGGCTGCAGATATTGAGATTTCCTCTGATTGTAAGAGCATTCTGGAGTAGAGGATACTAGATGCACAAGTTGAGTTTTCACTTCGGAAGGTTCTTAGTATTCAAAGAGGGAGTCTCACGAGCTGATTATTGATGTCATTAAACAAAAGAGGCAGGTGATATTTGAGCAAGTAGAGAGTCAAATGATAGATGTGATAGCTCTTGTGAAAATTGATATATAAGTGTCTAGATTTGATATAAATTGAACAAACTGATAATCCACTATTTATGTTCAATTTAGGCTCAAGAAAGTGGTGTGTTATTGTTTAGGTTTTTACGAGACTATATTAAACAAAAAAGACATTAAACAAGGATAATGAGCTTTGTTTAATGACCCTTTGATGATTTACAAAAGCATTACATGAACCCGTGGTTCTGATCTACTTTCAGAAACTATATATAGTTCAAAAAGCATACATGGTTCACATTAATTCATAAACACACTGTCTGGCTAAAACCTTGAGGTTTATGGTTTATCAAGATAAACCCTCAGAACCTTCTGTGCAGCATAAGTGAAAAAGGAATAGTTATTTAATCTAGAACCACTCCTCGAAGTGGAATCGAGGCACATCCAGTCCTCATTCCTATCACAACAAACTATAAAATTTTGTAGAAAACTCCGAAGAAGACAAACACATTATAGCTCCGTAAATTTCGGACAAACACAAATTCAAAATAACAAACACAAAGAGATCTCGAGTACAAACAGCAAAATGCTTAGATACAACTTCGTCTGAAAATGACAAATTTAACTTCTTATGAAGTAGAGATGCACTTAGACCATTAGATGATCCTTAGGTCCTCTTGCGTTTGAAACGGAAGTACCTACTCTGACTAACTGTAACTCCTTAGCTACACTACTCAGTGACAACTTAACTATCTCTTTAATCTCATTCATCTCCTGAACTATTCACTCAGCTACTCTAATTATCGTATTCTTCTCCGAAGGATATGATGTTGTTGTCATTTCATCACAGGGTCTCCTCAGTAGCTCCTTCTCTGAAGTATCCAACTAAGTTTGGTATATAATTCATATACACTTTCTCTATAATATCAAGCTCACAAATCTAGTTAGCTTTTGTCTCAAGTGGAATTTCAGACTTGACTAATGTTTCGTATGAAATATCGAAGCAAGCAAACATGGCTAGCATTGAGAAGAAATGTATCTTAAAGTAAAAAAAAATTTAAAAATGAGTTAAACACAAATACTATTTCAAGCTAAAAATCTTTGCTAGCTCCTTTAAAATGTTAAAATGGAGAAAAATAAAATGAGAAAGACTTCATAAAAGTATTTTCCAAAAACCAATCAATTCCACTGCAAGGCAAGTTAACACGCTAGATTCTATGAATATAGAAGTGTAACAGATTCTAGAGAAACTGAAGATAAATAGATCGAAAAACCGTTCAATAAAACTATCAAGCAAGCTAAATAAAATCTAAAATGATAGAGGAAAATTTTAGAACAAAAATAGATCTTTTTAGAAAACAAATAAATGTTAGTGAATTCCGTTACAAATCAAGCTAGGATTCACTGACAAATTCTTACAAAAGCTCACAACTTATTTTCCAAAACAATACGTCAAATCCTACTTCAAAACAAGCTAGCGAGAAGATATAACTTCTATAAAATATGAGAAGTAAGAAATAAATAATACAATATTGTTTTTTAAATATAAATTTTGACTTTTTAACTTTTTAATACAATACCAGTCATTTCCACTACAAAGCAAGCTAGTGAAGTTTGCTAGCTTCAATAATGTACAAAATAACAGATTTTTGCAAAACCTCACAATTTCTTTTCCAGAAAAGTACATCAATTCTACTACAAACCAAGCTACGGAACTTCGCTAGCTTCAATAAAATTTGAGAATCCAAGAAATTCTATCTTACTTTGTTCTCTTAACAAATCCTAACCCTTTTTCTCTCATAGTTTTTTTATTTCTTTCAAGCTTTTTATTGCTTTGACATTCCTTTTTTATATAACTTAGTGAATTCAGCTAGCTTACTTGTAGAGGAATTTATTTTCATTGAAAATTCTCTCATTTTATAGAAGCTAGCGAATTTCGCTAGCTTAGTTTGTATAGGAATTGAAATATTTTTTAAGTTTTTGATATCCTACCAAATTTATCTATTTCTGAGAAGCTAGCAAAATTCGCTAGCTTGCTCTGTAGTAGAACATATTTATTTTTCAAAATATTTGTTAAGTTTTCTCTAAACTTCTCAGTTCATGTTTCTAAATTAATAGTTTTATGTAAGCTGGCGAACTTCACAAGCTTGCTTTGTAGTGGTTTTGACTGAGTTTTTTGGAAAAAAGTTTATATTTCTTTCTGAGTTTTTTTATTTCTTTAAAATTTTCTGTTTTTTAGAAGCTAGCAAATTTTGCTAGTTTACTTCGAGAAAATTTATTATTTATTCGGGCAGTAGCCTCAGAAATGCCTTTTGTACTAGCTCTCAAAACTCTCAATACTTGCAAGGATTCCTTATTATCCTCTGAGAGTTTACGGTAAATTTAATGATTTATCGATGGATCAAGTATTGATCAGACTTCTTTTATAGAAGTTCTTTAATATTTTCTGAATTTTTTACTTTCTACAAAATTTTATCTATTTGTGAAAAGCTAGCGAAATTCACTGTTTCTCGCCAATCATTTGAAATTTTCACCTCTCTCATTCAAGTTGAATCGTATGCTCGCCAATCATTAGAAAGAATTCGAATCGCTAGTTCTCTAACATTATTACTGTTGCCAGTGGGGAAGTCCACAGACTCCACACTAGTAAGGACCTTCTTACTTCCAGTTGTTAGTTTTGCCGGAAGGCAGGGAGTTGTCGGTGATACGCTGTCGGTGTCGGAGGCGCCTTTCGGAACAGAAGTATAGGAGTCGGAGTGCAAGATACTGTTAACGTTTCCGATCCACCGAATTGGCTGTCCTGGCCTTGAATGGGTCCTGAGTCCCTCCTGTCCTAACTTCTACAGTAGCGAGATAAGCTGATGATTACTGTGTCCATCAGCCGTAGTTGATGTCCTCCTACCACAAGAAGAGACGGGAAGGTAGAATCCAGATCTAGAGTCACGACAGTCGACTTGAGACCTCACTGGGTTTACCAATTCGAGAATCTTAGCGTCTCACGTAATATTTAGATCACCCCCATAGGTTGGCCTACATCGCAGAACACTCACGTAGTACGGCGTAATCACAACGGCTGCTGATCTGAACGTTAACGACGTAAGATTCACCAGGCAACAGGAGAAAATAGTCTCGTCAAAGACCAACCTTTCAGATAACCCTTCGATCCGGTGAGGTTGCCCGGTTAGAGCTTACTATGGTTCTTGATGTGTGTAATATACAGTCTTGAGACATCTTCTTTCTAAGTAGGCACATCTACCACTGAAGACGACTTATGTTCCCATTAGAAAGAGAATTAGAACTCATATATAAACCTAAAAGAGGTTACGTCTACATTCTTCACTAACTTCCTCTATGTCGACTTTTCTGTATAGCTCCATTTTTAGTGGGTGAAGAGTCAAAACTATAGTACTCACTAACACCTTTACACTTGTAACTTCAGATTATGGATCCAAGGCACGAGCCAGAATCAACAGATTTCTCTCTTCCACACATTTTTCATAACTTCTAAACTGCACAAACTATTGCATCGAACACTGTTTCTCACAACTGAAGGCACGAGATCACTCTCCTCAACAAGCTCTGCATTCTGGTACTTTCACTCTTCTTCGAAGTGATACTAAAACTCAAGCTAGGGGGTGTCTTGTCTAGCTCAGCCTTAGCTTAACTCCTGCTCAACTTGATAAGCTCATGTGCAGCTTCTTGTGGAAATGTCACTCGGGTGTTCTTTGGAGATCTATTTCACCATATGAGACATCTCGTAGCGTGACATTCATCCCTTCCAAACCTACACCTCCATCGATATGTGTGAACTCTTCCACTAGTTCCCAAGACTCTCTAAGTTGCAATCGTTCTCTTCAACGTCTTCAACATTTTCATCAGATGGAAGATCTTCATCAGTATCCATGATCTATTTTTACTCCAAAAAACCGGCTAGTTCAACAGATTCTCTTCTCTTTCTAAACAACTTGATGTGCTTACCGGCGACAAGAAGTCTTAAAGGTGTATCATCAAGCTCCTGCAAAGAATAAGTAGCATTATGATGTATATCTGAGACAACAAATGGACCAAACCACCTCCTAGAAAATTTTTGAACTATAGAGTGCTGGTTTTCTAGAGTGCTGTCATACATCAAAACCGAACGTGTATAAGTTTTGGTCAGAGCCTATAAGTCTTGTCAAACTTGTCTTTATTCTGGAGACAAGCCTCTTTCAACTTCTGTTGTGCCTCTATAAGATCCTCCTCTCTATGTTCTAACTGTGACTTGAATAATTTTTCAATCTCGCAAGGTTCAAATGCATTTTCTCCGGTGAATCCAAAAAGAGTTGTGTCACCTGAAATCAAGAAGAGTTCTTGTGAATCGCAGAAATATTCTACAAGTCAAGGACGAACTCAACAAGAGAGGATTCTGAATATGTTTGCAGCAGACCATGGACAACATGCAAATGAGTTATGGAGTATGGTAGTCGCTCAAACCAGATGGTCGCTTAATTCAATGTGTTATCTGACAGTTGCTGAAGCTTTCAAATATTCAAAATCCATTGCAGGTTACACACTTCCTAGTGAGTACAAGTCCAGAACACATCTTCTGATGACAAATTACCAGAAGCTGAAAGTTGAGATTAAGAACAAGTATTTCCTAAAAGGACAGATAGCAAGATGGCAATATCTTGTGATGGATGGACCAATGTGCAGAGAAGATCACTGATGAACATTATGGTCACGAGATGTTCGTTTGAGCATTGAATAGTAGCAATGTTGTGTAAAATGCTAGATGGATTACTGATAGTATATCTCTGAGATTGAGAAATTTGTTATCCATACAAGTGTTGCAGTTTGTGATGAACAATGCGGCTGTAAATATTTTGGCAGGAAATTTGGCGAGATAACGTTTCTCTCATATCATTTTGATGAATGTGTGATCCATATTTTGGACTTGGTGTGCGAGGACATTGAGAAGTTTGATTGGGTGAATGATAAATTTGACAAATATCACATGATGGTTAAATTTCTTAAGAATCATCATGCCTAAAAACTATGTTTATTGATCACCAAGTGCCACTCGGTTTGCAACAAACTTCATCATGGTAGACAGAGCATACGAGTTGCGGTATTGCTTAAGAAGCATGGTTGTCAACGAGCTTTGGCGGTGTAATAAGTAGAGCTCTACTTATCAACTAGAGGGGAAAATTGGTAGAAGTCTTTGGTATAAGAATTAGTTACGGCTAAGTTGGCCTAAGAATACATGCAGCAAAAGAGTACTTCTACCGATAGACGGGAGCACCAAAAGTCCACCGGGAAGCTTCCGGAAGGAAGCTTTGAGAGCTTTCCAACGAATCTTTATGTGACTCATTCTGAACCCTCTAGATGTTGTTTCAGATCTAAGGCTGCATGTAAGCCACGTCAGTGATCCGTGTGCTCACTTTGAGAGGTCAGCATTGACTTGAATCTTATCATGTACTTCTTCTATCAATATATAAAGGAGGAGAATGCACATCCACGGGTATTCGAGTTTTGAGTTCACCTTAGAGCTCCATCTTACAATGATATCAAAACAGAGAACTATAAGAGAGCGGATTACTCCTTTTAGAAGGACCTTTGATCGAGGTACCTAGTAATTGGAACTCTGAGTGCATCGGAAGGGGACAAGAGAGCTATGTGATGGACGGGGGTAGATTTCTTGCTCCAGAATTATCATTCTTGAATCCTTTCCACGTCAAGCTTATGTATCTACATCGTGAGCATTTTCGAGTGTACCTTGTCTACCATTTCGGTGAAGATTCATAGATCAAGTGATGAATCGTCAGTCCTCGTGATTCTTCCAATAATGATGTATGCGGCCAGTTGGGATTTGACTGTCTATATATTGATTTAGTGAGCATGGATCTAAACCTACCAGCTCATGTTCCCTTCAACACGTGGATGGAGATCCGCTATGTCTGTAGATCGAAATCGTTACATAGAGAGTTTGTAATTAGAAATTTTGATGAAGATTTCTACTGCGAGATAATCGATTCTCCTGTCTCTTTTGTAGTACCTGTAGTGTGTGAACGCTTTTGAGTGGCCATCACTATACTAAGAAACTCTATACTAGGAAAAATCAGAAACTTTCGTGTTGTTAGAGAGAGAGAGAGAGCGATCATGGAGCCACAACCTACAAATCCAAAGTTGGTAATGCATGAATTGATGCAGGGCATGCTGAACAAATTTTGAGAGATGAAGATGACGGTTGAAGCATTACGGAGCAAGATGTTGATCCTCGAAGGTGAAAGTATGATAGACGTTGGAAGGGGAGGATCGTCTCAAGGAGTATCGGTGGTGGGAGAGCAAGCTGCACCAAGGGAACCTGTGGCACAAATCGTTAGAGCTCCAGTCGATGATGAAGGTACCCTGTTACTACGGATAAAGAGACATGTAACATTGAACCGTACAAAGGTCAACGAATCATGAGAGTAGTCGAGAATAGGATTTCTCGGATGAATCTGTATTTGTGATTTTTTTAGTACGCAAATCAAAGACAAATTTAGACAAATTGAAGTTCATAGAGTGATGGAAATACATAGCTTTCTCTTCCGATTGAAATATTGAAGAGTTTGAGTGATTGCGTCGTCAGATTTAGACCAAATTTCATGAGATTGTAGTCTGTCAGTTGTTGAAGATCTGACCCTAAATTTCATCACCGGATGTTCTGCGGATTGAGCGCAATGGCGATTTGAAGGTGATGGGGTGCAGAAAGTTTTCAACAGCAAGTTCACAGATTTATGGAGGATGATCCGAACGGTCAAATCGGCTGAAATTTCCTGAGTAGTGAGTTTACCTTCTGTATTGCTAGCACATGAAGTTTGAGTGGAAGTGGACGGTTCATTTAGGCGAAGACGTTTCTATATTGAATCTGAGATTAGAAGTGCGTGTCAGTTTCTGAAAATTTGTGTTAATTGTGGGAGGAGATCTAGCCGCCATATCTTCCTGAAATTTGACCTGTAAGTAGAGGCTTTAGTATCGTACCTACATGGCAAGTTTGAGAGGAGACAAACTGTAGATCTGTACCTATTATCTGTGAAAGTTCGCTGTTTTTCTGTCGAGTTGTATCGACAACGGTATCTAGTCCAGGTCCTGAGTCTTGTTAGCGGCAGCTGGCAGAAAAGCATTCAGTGTGAAGTTTGTATTGCTTTGGGGAGTATTCTAGGCATAGATAAGACTATAGCGACCTACGTTGTGACCACGTCATGTGGTTGTCAGTTTTGCACTCAACGTGACAAAGTGTGATCCTTGATCTGTAAAGTCGACTACCTGTCTAGCCTAGTCTCTAATATTGGAATATGTTACGATGCATGCATTAGAACCTTCCATCCAGACGACCTACCTACACGAGGATGAGTATGACGGCACCAAACATGCGATGTGCATGTGTGCCACCTCATCGGTCCGTGTGACTTGGGTTGATCGGTTAAGGAGCTTGCACCTATCCTTGTTTTGTGTTCGAAACCTTTAAGCAAAAAGGAGTGACCTATGTGTGGGCATTCAATCTTAAAGAAATTCAAGTGATTACTCGTGGGGAGATCGTAGTGATCTGAGGAGTATGTATCAATGTTCTATGGATCCATATACCCTTGTAGTTGGAGCTCCAATGTTGTGAGAGATGGATGAAGGGCTCTACTTACCGCCCAGATTCTCTTTTTGAAACCCCTTCCAGATTAAACTGATGTACATGGAACGAGTCCATTTCTAACAATTTCTGATAGATCCTTCGGACATAACTTTACCGTGCAAGTCATGCTCTCGCATGTTCATGTGATCTTACTTGTTGTCACTTACGGTCAAGAATGGGATCTTATCATCTTTATCTTCATCTAACGAAGGATGTATCTAAATCAGCTCCCACCTGTAAACTTTAACACTGAGTGCGAGATAAGACACATCTGTCGACCTGAAGCCATGCACGAAGTCTTAGTAGTGAGAAATTTTGGAGAGCACGCTTTGAGGTGGTGGAGTGAGTTGTTGCCCAGGAGCGTCAAGTATGAATCTTTCCGAAGCAATGGGGACGAGTGGAGGAGGAGCGGACGATCTACTTCGAGCGTTGACAATGTTGGGGAGCAGAAGTCTACAAGAGCTCTACAGGCAGTGGTGAAGAAGTTGGGGGAGGTTCGATGGAAGGAACATCACGAAGTATGTTCGGGAGTATATTTACGAGATGGAGATAAATCGTGTACCTGAGGGAGAAATGATTTCTAGTTTTGAGTTGGCTATGATACTTGAGATCCGTAGTGAAGTGACAAAGCTGAAGGATGTACGTACGAATTCTTGAGAGGAGTATGAGCAGAGGTTGAAGAGTGAGTTTTTTGATGATGATGCGGATAGAGTAACTAAGAGAACGTTCTTGGGGTGGATAGAGCAGCATCCGGAGAATGAGATAACACCAAATGAGTTGCTGTGTGAGTTTGAGAAACGCTTTTGTCAGTTGTCTCCATCTGAGAAAACGACACTTGACTTAAGGAAGACAGAACTTTTCTTAGAAGCCGTTGATGAAAATCTAGAGGACAAGTTTTTCTTGATGCTAGCAGACAAGGGAGAAGAGGGAAGAGTGAGCACAGATTGGAGAAAGATAGAGGAAGCTGTTACTATTCTCACGAAGCAGAAACGTGGTAGAGGTAGAGCTGCAATCTTGAGGTCTGATGTTTCTTTAGCTCCGTTGCCCAAGCCTGTCAGTAGCAAGGTTGAAGATTTTGCAATCGATCAGTTGGTTAAGGATTTGAGAGAGTTGGATAGAGATGGCTGAGCTAAAGCATATCGTAGTCCTGGTGATACCAATGCATCTTCAACTAGCAGAAATTTTGTTAGAAGATGTATATGGTGTGACAGTACTGACCACCAACGTCGGGATTGTGAGGAGTTTTATGAGACACTCAGAACCGGAGTCGTGAATTTCAGAGATGGAAAGATTCATCTCGCTCAAACTGGTGCACCGTTAGGTACCAACTTTGGTAAGGGAGGAATGAAGAGCTTGGTGAGAGTTCAGGTTGGTATAGCTATAGCAATACGTACAATAGAGCCAAAAACATTTGAGATTGAAGTAGATATATCGGTTGTAGCAGCTGTTAAGAGCGAGGTAGTCGAAGTTCCACGAGAAGTAATGTTACGAGGTGCGGAGGCAATTCGTCGCATTACTGGATGGGATAATCCTATAGAGGCAGGGTGTGTCAAAGCTAACTTGGTACAATAGAAGCATGTAAGTTGGCAGGATGCGATCGTGGAAGAGAAAAGGAGATGTGATGATGATGTTGCTGATCCGGAGGAGGCTACAAAGAGAGCCCGAGCTACTAAGAGGAGAGGGCAACAAGAGGCATCGTCTTCTGATATCCCATCGACGTTTCAAGGGGCATCTACATCTGAACCTATGGTTGATGTTCCTATCATGACACAGAGATGAGAGAGAAAGACAAAGGAGCTTCTTCAAAGGACAAAGGTAAAGCACCGACCTACAGACTACAGTCTGATATCTAGACCAGTACCAACTTGAAGGAGATTCTTGAAGAGAGAATTTTGGATGCAAAGATAGAATTTTCCTTGCGAGAGCTCTTGGGAATAGCAAAATGTGACTTTCATGAGTTGATCATAGATGTGATCAAGAGAAAGAGACAGATGACTGCAGATACAATGACGGTGAAGGCATTAGATACTGACATCACTGAGGAAGAAGATGAAGAGTTAGGTTGCGTATTTGCCCAAAAGCATGTACTACAGACATCGAAAGAAAGAGAGATAAGATGTCGTGCGCATACACATCGCTACACAACATACATCACTGTCAAAGATACACCACACATACACATAACATATGGACGATGTCATACACATACACAAGTGTACCACAATGATAAATGATATGTACTCACTCCACCATGCCAACGAGTACTAAACAATCACTAAAGTCGAGCCAAATCCACTCTGTGCTCGCAGAGAATCCAGATTGCACTCACCAAGACATCCACCATAGCCAGGGCTTGAAGCCTCAACTTGAAAAACTAAGGCCTCCAAGCTCTACCTGCGAAGTATATCCCTAGTGGGTTCTCCCACTAACTCGTCCTAACGGCACTAACGGTCTTACCGAGATTCGTCACTTCGCACTCGGTCAATCTAACCAAGGTACCAAACTAACATGACAACTATCGTGCGCATACATATCGCTACACAACATACATCGCTGTCAGAGGTACACCACACTTACACATAACATATGGACGATATCATACACATACACAAGTGTATCACAATCGTCCCCCTAACTGACGGTTAGGTCTCTCTAACTCCAGATAACTCCATATCCCAACTACGCGATATACACCTTCATGGGTGCAAGGATCAGGAGGTTGGGTGCTACATCACCTCATCGTTATTTGTCTGTCTGCAATCGATATCACGCAAAGATCTAATCGGTTATCCTTGCTATATACATCGAGGCCAAGGCTAACAATCCATGTCAAGCAGTTCAAGTCCATTGCTTGACCCAACACCTGACGACGTGAAGTCTCTGACATCGAAGCTACTTTTGTCGTACCCATAGGAGAAACCCATCGCTCGCTCTCACTCATTGGCATTGAGCTCCACCAATTGTTGTAACCGAGCATCCTACACAAGTTCAGGTCCTCCATCTCTGTAAACATGTGACGCTGGAAAGCTCACCAACGTGGACAACGCTGTCATGGACCGTCCCACTAGATTCACTGCCATGGATGACCTATCGACGACTCTCACTACTTGAGATCGTCGCCTTGTATCCAAAATGCCATCAACTGTGAGGTGCGCTGGTCGTCTCATTGCATCGTGTGCGCGCCTGAGCACCTCCTTCGGTAACAAGTTCGTCCACCACAATCGTGGATGATGTGCACGAGATTCCACTCTCGCTGCATCTAACAACACTACGGTGTCGCGTCGGACATTTGTTGCGTGAAGGATGTCCAAGAAAATGCGAGGTTCTTGGCTGTGGAGATGCTGTGTGTCGAACAGAGACAAGACAGAGAAGAACAACCACGAAAACGAACGCGTAATATATACCTAACTTCAAATGTATGTACACTGCCGTTTCTTTCTCCTAAGAGCACAAAACTGAAGAACAGACCAGAGCGATCTGTAACCTACTTCAAAGTCCCTAAAACAACCCTTTGAATCACAACCTTAACCCAAAACCACCGAAGCGTAGCTCATAGCAAGAGAAACTTCTCTTTGCGAACAAAAAGAGCAACACCAGTATCACACAATTGAAACCCAAGTCCAAACCACATCCACGCACTAGCTCTTGGCTAAAGCTAGCTACCACAAGCCGTACACAACCAACTAAGTCCTTAACGAACTCAAAAGAACGAAACCCATAGCGAAGGAACCGAAAAAGACCTATCTGAGAACTTTCTCCTTTCGCCAAACGGTCTTCAAATGTTGATAGGGTCTCCTTCCCTGACTCCTTTGGCTCAAGAAATCGTCAGATCCGACTCCTGATAGTCGAGATATCGCCGATTTTCGATCGTAGGTGATCGAACCTTCAGAAACTCCTCCTTGCGGCTTAAAACTGCACACACCGCACAAATGGATCGTCAAAACTGATATCCGTCTTCTCTGGTAGGTAGATCTAGCTACCCTGAACCCAACAAGACTCCAAACAAACCGTTTGGAGTTCCCCTTGCAAAACCACACGAGAAATTTGGTCGCATGTTACAAAAAACTGACGTAAATCGACTCCCTGCGGCTTAAACTCGCTCACCACAGCCAAACCAACAATCCAATTAACGTACTATCTTCTCCTATGAGTAGATGAAGACTCCTTGATCGCGTAGGCACCAAGAACGAAGAGCTTGGCTCACCGATCGCGGAGAACAACCCAATCTCAGGTCGCAGCGAAAATCTGACGTAAGCGCTTCCCTGCGAGCCAATTTCATTCAAAACTCCTGAATCGTCCGATGAAAACCCGCATCGTCTTCAATTTCTTGTCGAACTTGGTGTTCTGATCTCGATGAATCCAAGGAAAGCAAGTTTGGACTCCGAAACGGTCCCCAACTCTTCTTCACATGTAACTGAAATCTCCAGATCTCCTTCTTGCGTCTCAATTTCACTCAGTACGCATCCCCTGATCCGTCTCTTCCCAAACCGTCTTAACTTGTGCGTAGCCTGCATAGATCTGAACCCAATGACACCTTGCGCACGTGTATTGGACTTCCCAAATCCTCAAACCGTCCATCGACAAGTCGCAGACGCACGCTACCCCTAAGCTGCCCCTTTGTATCAGTCTCTGTACGTACGAAGTTCTCTCTAATAATCATGAAGCAGGCCCTTTGCATTTTTTATATAACGCCTGAAGTCTCAAATACCCAATCAGCAAGTAAACTAAGGTCTAGCTTGATTTTTCCTTCTTTCGAGTCGTATAACTTCTTCACTAGACGTCCAAACGAAGTAAACAAGATGCCCATGGAAAGCTGACAACGAGCTCTACCCATCTATGTGATGAAAGTGAAGATCCGAAGTTGTGCCAAAAGTCCATAAGTTGGGGCTTAGCTTGTTTTCTCCTTCTTTCGAGTCTTGTAATTTCTCCACTAGGCGTCCAAACGAAGTAGACAAAGTGCCTATGGAAATTTGACATGGAGCTCTATCCACTGATGCGATAAAAGCGAAGATCCGAAGTTGTGCCAAAAGCCCGTAAGCTGGGGCCTAGCTTGTTTTCTCCATCTTTCGAGTCTTGTAACTTCTCCACTAGGCGTCCAAACGAAGTAGACAAAGTGCCTATGGAAAGCTGACAACGAGCTCTACCCATCTATGCGATGAAAATGGAGATCCAAAATGATGCCAAAAGTCCATAAGCTAAGGCATGTCTTTCTCCTGAGTGTCTTTGGAGTGACAAGCATCAAAGTTTGAATTTCAGATAGGAGCCGGTCCATGACACGCGATCTACCCCCTCTGAACCTGTACATCCTCCGGTATGCACCAGAGATAACAACCAAGGAGTGGACCGGCACGCACCTCGTCATATCGTCCTACTTCCCATCGTAGCCAACCTCACCTTCAAGATCTTCTGCATAATCCTCATCCTCAAACTGAAACTCCGTCAAGATATCTGCTAGATCGACCTCCTCATCTCTCTTTTTGAATATCTTGACACGTTTACCTACCACTGGTACCTTCAAGTTCGTTCCATCCAACTCTTGCAAGACGTAAGTTGCGTTGTCATGAACCTTCTTCACCACATACAGACAAAACCATCGTCTAGAAAACTTCCGGAGTGTACTATGCTGGTTGTCTAGATTGTTGTCATAGACTAACATCCAATCACCTTCCTTGATTTTCTTAGGTCTCAAACGATGTCGCTGATCAAACCTAACCTTGTTCTTCAACCGTGCTTCTCGCAGCCTATCCAAAGTAGCTTGGATATCCTCAGGTCTTCTCTCTAACTGCTTAATTCGAATAGCAAGAAGCTCTTCCCTAGTCAGATTGTCTTCTCAAGGTAACACACTCCATGTCAAAACGTGTTCTTCAGTCGGCATGATAGGTTTCTAACGTGTGATGAGTTCCACTGGCATATAACTTGTCATCGAGTTATGCGTCGTTCAATCTGTCCATAATGCAAATGATAAGAGTCAAGGTCACTCGCGCATCCTTCCGTTGCAGGCCTTCACCAAAGCCTTTACAATGGGTGGATGACCACGTTGTCGTGACGTGAATCATTTCACATAGTAAATGATTCACTTCTCTGTCAGGCATTCATCTCTCTGAGTGAAGTTAAGACCTCAGAGAAGTCCGTTTTTGGAAGATGTTATATATTTTGAGTCTTAGTAGGATGATTACCATGTTGATAGGGCTTAAGCTCATGGGTTGTATTTGCGTGTCGCCCATGCACGCTTTCTAGCTGATTTAAGTTATTTTTCGGGGCTGCGTGTCGTTTTAGGTAGTTTAAGTTTTACGCTGACACTCTAGGGGGCTTGACGTGGTAGCCTATGAGTGTAGATAAGTTACCACATGGTTTAAGGCACAAAATGACAACCAAATGGAGCTATGAATTCTCATTGGTTCATTTTTGTCTTTTGTGTAACTCTAAATTTAGAAACAAAGGTCTAAAGGGGATTTCGAGCAATTTGTGAGGGTACTGCGAAATCTGAGAGCACAGGGAGATAGAGCTCGTCGAGCCAAGCACTGTCAGCGAAAAGTTTGATCGATTTGAAGCAATAAAGAAGGAGTTATGGCTGATTGAAGTTCGATTTGTGTCAAAATTGCAGCACTTCTGTTGAATTTGGGGTTTTAAGTGTCATTTGCAGCAGAATCGAGGAAATCGCTTCAAACCTTCGTGGTTGTGTTCACTGTCAGCAGGGCTACGACTGGCTCTAAATTTTCATGTCAATTGAGTGAGTGAGTAATTCAGGGCGACCGCTGAAGTAGATTTCTCTTGGAAGAGATTGTTTGTCGATATGGATGTGTGAGAAAGATCACTGCAGATCGGGGAGAGTTAGATGCACATGAGGCTCGTGAATTCTTTGCAAGGTGTGGGGTGAGGTTGTCACTGACAACTACTAACAACCCCGAAGAGAATGCCAAGAGTGAACGTTGTCGGGTTGAGAGTCTTCCTGGGAAGGGCGAACCTTCTGGCTGTGATATGAGCTTGAAGGCTGTGTTCAATCTACTCAGAGAAGCGTTGGGCTCCTGGCTGTGACTAGTTTACTCAAAGGATAGGCTTCAGGTCTCAAGGTGATACTGAAAACACTCATATAAGTCTCTAGGCTCTTCTGATATGTTCAGGAAGCAAAGTTCAGGCTTAACTAGCAATGATAAGATCAGATGGCGAACTTTGACACTCAGGATTGAGAAATATGTGAAGGTTCAGACTTCAGAACTCCTCTTACATGTAAATGAGGTTCTACTGGATACACATACGAAATTTCAGCTTCAGATCAATTCATAGCACTAAGATATGAGCAGAAACTTTCTGAGTAGAGAAATTATGGCAGTTTCTGGTACCCAGATAGCTATTTCGACCTATAACATGGAATTGACTCGATCACTTTAGGAAATTTTTACAGGATTTGCAGTACACCGCTTGCTGAACACTCCTGTGAAGTTGAGCCTCCTGCGGTTGTCTCTGTCCGAAGCGCCCTACCCTTGACTTGATTTGAAAGATCTTCTCTAGCAAGTACCAAGTATCTCATCTGCCACAATCCAACCGACATAATCACCACCACCCACTTGAAGTGGATTGCCAACGGATAAGTCGGGTGTAACCCGTCACGATATCGGATGTTTGAATACATATGATATGTCAAACAAGACTCCACAAAAGATACAACATCCCTGTACATGTTTTTCCACCAATACCGCTCTTTCATCTTGGTAAAAGTGGCCCAAATCCCTCGATGTCCAGCCCAAAGACTTTCATGAAACGCCTTGAGCAACTTCTGCTGATTTTCTTTATCGCAAATCACTCTTAGCGGTATCCCACCTTTCTGCTTCAGTCGCCTCCAAAGAAATCCATCCTGCAACATGAAGTTGTAGGCCTTCCTTCGAACTCTCCGAAACCTCTCATCCGTCCAAGCTGTCTGCTTAACCATCGTACTAAGGTACCTTCCGATGTCAAGCAAATCACCATCATACAATCTTTCAACAAACAACTCATCTTCTCTTCTTGTCTGTGCAATTGAATAGAACTTTGCATCCACGTCGTCAATATTTTCAACCATCTCATCTTCCCCATCATACCGAGCTCGAGATAACATATCTGTCATCGGATTATCCTTCCCTGCAATATGTCTAAACTCTGGGTTGACAGAGTTTATACATATTCGACTTGATATAGTGGTGTCTGTTGAGAACATCTTTCGAAGGAACCTTATGCGAGGTCATGGAATTGGCCGAGGAGAACTAGAACTTCGTGCTGGGGGTTGACAAAGTAGGCAAGGAGGGAGACATGTTGTTCGTAGTACTTCGATACATGTACCGATGGAGGTCATGTGGAGTTTTCCTCTGCTATTCAATGAGTTGTATGAAGGGAGGAATGGTTATCAAACATGAGACTTGACACAAAGAAGTGCTGTCGTGTTATGGTACGACTCTTGTGTGAATTCTCGTAGAACTTAGGATGTCTTTCTTTTTTATGTTTCATGAACTTTATTGCGTAATTGTCGAAAGATGTGATATGTGCCATGTTGCGATTATCTATGCCAATGATCGCACGGCAGTGAAACTTGCCGAATCAGCAATTTGTGCATGCTCACTTCAATGATCCTTGTCGTCGAATTTGGGTATAAAATGATGGATTGAGGGTTTGTAAGACATTATCTTTTAGCGGTGATTTGTGAGAGTTCTCGATGGTCTGCATGGAGGAGTGAAGAACTACGGGAGTTGTGTGTTATAGACAGAGGTTTGATATCGGCTCCGGATCTTTCTTTCTCGAATCCATTTCACATCAAGATTCATTGCATCTATCACGATCATTTTTGACACTGATTAGTTTCATATTTTGGTAACGAGTTCACGGGGAGGATGATGGACTTACACCTTCCGGTGATCCTTCTAATTGTTACATACAAAGAGATTTGGGATCTGACGGTGTATATCTTACTGTGACAAACAATGGATCTCAATTATCCAGCCCACGTTCTTTTCAATATCTGGGTCCATATTTAGTATCATTGCAGATCAGAGATCAATCATAGGGTATGGATCATGAGGAACTTTGAGGAAGAGTATTTCAACCGTGATAGCTTCACCGTTTTCTTTTGTCGTACCATTATGGATCATTTTCAGGTTGTAATATTGACTATGTATTATCGGTTGCTCAATTGTCTCATTCTAAGTTGAACGTATTTACGTTTCGCAAAGAATCTTTCAACATATCTCAGGGGTTCTTTTGTTTTTGTACAAATGCTTACAATAGATAATTTCACGGCAGATACGTTCGAGATACAAGAGCAATCATTCTTAGCTTTATTAGTTCTAGATTTGGAGTCCTTCTGGGTCTATCAGGTACTCAAGGTCAACTCTCAAAACTGTAGAGGTATAGTGCTTTACAACTCTATCTTCGGACCTTTATATCAGAAAGTATATCCATAGAAGACAGCTGGAAGGATCTTGATCTGAAGGATGTCACAGTTCTCTTTTTCAATTTTGTCCTCACAAAATAATGATAGGCAAGAGCAATGTTGATTGGTGTAGTTGCAAGGCTTGATCTTGTGTCAACTTGAATAATTGATGCTTGATTTGATATGATATAATGATAATGAAGTTGGAGATGGTGATGATAATACTGATATCGTATAGAAGAAATTGACGATACTTCTAGTCAAGACATGTGATCACCAATATCACGATTGCACTCATCCTCTTTGTACATAAGAAGTACATATTCCACTCATGATTTCGGTTGAGCATCGTCTTTATTGATACTTCATGAACTACTCATTAAATTCATGCAACACGAACAACACAAATATACACTGAGAAGACAAGAAAGACGATTAGTACTCCTTGGCCAAGACTTTCAGTCTTCTCATGTCGACTTCTAGAAGCAATTCTCGTCTTCTGGAGGTTCAACTCGGCTTCTGACACCCTTAGAACACTGTCACTACTCCGTATATGTCAATTACTACTCCACACAACAAATTATCCTTATGATATTCAACTGATTAGATCATTCAGAAGGTGTATGCCTCCTGTAGTCTTCCCATGCTTCTGTTTGCTAAAACGATCTTCTAGCAGCACTACAACGACACTTACATCCACTGATACTCACACAAAGCTTCTATAATCAAATAGAAGATAGAATGAAGATGGGAAGATGAGAAAGGAGAAGGAAGAAGAGAAAATTAACAAAAGAGAAAATAAAAGAAAACAAATCAATCTTTCGACAGACTTCTAATCCGGATCTTGACTAACAAGCCATCCTTGCTTGTAGTAAATTGGAGGAGAAGACCAACTACCTACTTACAGTCCCACTGTCTTCTCATTGAGGATGACGTCTTCTGCTATGATAAGAAGCAATCCGTCAGCTTCTGAATACTTTAGGTCTTTCCTCTCGAGATAATCTTAGAGTTAATTATCACCCACTGTCCTTTTAGCCAAATGAGTCTTTACAAGAGTTCAGACCTGTGCCAACACTCTCATCACCTAACTCTTTGACATCCTGCTTGGTACTCAGTCAACTTCTACAAACACGACTTCTAGCTTATTCTGTCCGTGCTCCGACTGCTCTGTCTCAGAGGACCATTTTCCCATGGACAATCCGCATGTGGATCCAAAGTGCTCCATTGGATGAGACAAGCTTGGACACTACATAACTTCTAACAATCATCGCAACTCAACAGACTTCTCATGCACAATTGAGTATGAATTCGATGAAACTCAATCCTCAGAGCATAAACAAAGCTTATGTAAACAAAATCGTCAATCCAACCCTTGAGAAGAAATTACATTGGCTTTTGATAGTTGCTCTTTCAGCTTCTTGTCACTACCTCTTGACACACTAGACTAAATGGGACTACATGAGGATGTCGTTTCCTGTCTACTCTGTCTATTCATGTCTACACTCCCACGATCCCCTCTTGGGTGCAGAGATGCAGACCTACTCTATGCACAAATGTACTCTGTGTGTGCGCTCTTCTGTATCTCTTGTGTGTAGTAG
Organism: Asterella californica; assembly: GCA_036924285.1. NCBI lineage: Eukaryota > Viridiplantae > Streptophyta > Marchantiopsida > Marchantiales > Aytoniaceae > Asterella > Asterella californica. The sequence continues at coordinate 17,942,881 of JAYKYS010000006.1, read as the reverse complement.
TGTGTATTGTGTGTCCTGTGTACGTCAAAAACTAAACATCAGCCTCAACCTTATTCAACTGCCTCTAATCGTAGGAGGGGATTCCTTCGAATCACAATCACAACCCAAAGGATAAAAAAGAGTATTGTCAGATGGTCATCTCCTCATGGACTTTGGTTCCTCTCAGTTTGGAGAGTCTTCCTTGTTCGTGCTCTAACTAACTCTACCACATGGACAGTATCCTAAAAGTACGAAAAGGAGTTGCCAAGCTAAAAACAGCTAACTCTGATTCTCTAAAATTTAGTGAGATAAAAAATAGCTAACCAATGTTCTTATCTATTCTTGATCATGATGTGTGACATCCATAGGGTCCGCACCTGCTTGAATACCTAATTTGACTTCTGGTATCATGTGCTGTTAAGCTGATACCTCTGGCGCGTCTGAGGTGGCATCCGTCTCAGTGGGAGTCATGTGTTCTTCTGTATTTGGCTCAGAAGACAGAAGACGTCATTGGAAAGCCGTACCCATCTGTGCTTCGGAGCTCTTCTGTAAGCGATCTCATGGAGGTCAGAGGCAGTCATTACCTCCACTATGAATACTTGAGAAGTCATCTCCTCTTGTTTCCCAAAAGACGTCTTGGCTTCTCGAGCTTCTCCGCTTCCAATTCTATTACCACTAGGTGAACAGCTAGGTCGAACTCCTCCTTATCTGGATCTTCAACATAGGCTGGTCCTGGGGCACCTGAAGACATGGCTGTAGGACTAAGAATTGAAGAAAGACCGTAGAGTGTCTTCAGACCCTCTCCGATCCAAGTAGTGGAACATGCTATCCTTGCATTCCACCAACATGTCCTTGGAGCCATCATCCCAAGTTCGGGCCAAGGTCAGAAGCTTCCTCCCTGTGGTGAAGCTGAACTTCTTCTTGAGCGCTTCTCTCATCTGCGTCATGATCTCTTTGCTTCGATCTTTTTCTTCCGTCTGTTGCTTCTTCTTCTCCGCAGCCTTGGCTTCTGTATCTTCCCACTGGGCATTCCAAGTCTTCTTCTCATCCACCAGATCAGTTAGTTTGCCCCTGATCCTCAAGACTTCCTGCTCCCTTGGCTGAAGTCGCAGTTGCAACTCCTGGTGGGTCTTCCGCAGTTGAGCCATCTCTTTAATAGAAGTGGAAGCTTCCATTTTATACTTGATGGTGATCTTCTCGGTCGTGCGGAGGTTGGATTCCAAAGCTTCCACTCTCTGCGTATGCGCTTCTTCCTGCTGGATCAAAGTCCGAAGACCAAATCTAGGCTGAAGAGGCTTCTCCTGGGCCCTAGCCCACTTCTCCATCATCTCCATGATGGGCTGGATCTCGGCGTTGAAGAAGACATTTAACTCTTCTAGTCTTCTTCGTCCAGAAGCCAAGTTAATTAACATATCGATCCATGGCAGCTTCCTATCTTGCTGAGGTACCTAAACCTCTTCCACCATGGTGGCTTTCTTCTTCTGTACTCGCGAAGACATCACTCGCAATGTCTTCCTTGGTGAAAGATCTCTTCTCACAGCAGAGACAGACTTCTTCTCTACATAATCACCTGTTGAAGTCGGAACATCTACCTAGGTTTTGTCTTCTTGAGTCTTCATAAGACTCCCTGTGGTTGTAGGAACCGATTCCCTGGTGGTCCTAGTGCTGGGGGTGTCTTCTTGAGATTCCAACTCAGATCCGGAGTGGATGATGAGATAAGACGTACTTGTCTTAGGAATGTTCCTAGGTCCCATCCTCCTTGATGACGACGCGTCTTTTGTGCCGTTAGAATCATCCGTTTGAATGGTGATCGTCTTTTGGGTTGTGTCTAGTCGTTCCTTAGACATTGAAACTGGAGGAGAAGACATGAGACCTACTCGGCCTTCCTCCTCGAGTCTCTTCCTGTCTCACTGGCCCATACTTGATCAATTGAATCTCCTTCAAATCTCCTTTGGACACATAATGTAGCAGAAAAGAAGGTGAGATGTCCTCCTGCTGGGGTGCCCAAATAAACTAACTCGACGTGTAGATAAACGTGGAAGAAGGTGCCCCAATTGACGACCTCTCTTGCCTAGACAACTTTCAGGAATTACACATCCTAATCTCCTAAGTATCAGATCTTTTGAGTTTTTCCCTTGGGAAAAAGATGAAGGTAAAGCTTTCTCATAAGACGCTTTTTCGGCTCCTGGTAGGCTTTCATCTTCCAACCATTCATTCCTGTTGATCTTCCAGGAAGAGGCAGGTAGTACTCTCGGGTACATGCCATTTCTCTGAAATGATTTGAGGGATCTTCTCCTTCTCCAACTCGTAATCTCAGTTCTCAGATTTCAATCGATAGAACGCTCTTCGTCACCCTTCCATCATCCACAATGTTAGTCTTCCTGTAGCCACTCTTGCCTTGACAGGTACATGGTTTGGGGAGGTAGGGCTACCCAGATCTCTTCTAGCAGATCTTGGTCGTCAGATTCCAATCTCATATGAAGAAGTCGACGTCCAACTCTTTGATGAAGAGTTTGGCCACGCTTAGCTAGTAACACAAGATCTCGAGGATGCATAGTCATTTTCCAGCTTCTGTTACAATATACAACACATGCTTACTATGAGCCTAAGGCTCAATCCTTACCAGACCCTCACAGTCTAGTTTCCACGCTCAGAAGACAGCTGTTCAATCTTCTAGAATTCTAAAAATAGAATACTTCTTAATTGCATCACGTCTTCTGATCTATATCTATGCAATTCTAATTGAGCAAGACATCTAATGGATTCTTAAGAAGACAATCCATCTTGCAATTCATCCTACTTCTTAGTAGAAGATGAAGAAATACTCGAGAAGAGAACCCTAGGAAACGATCTGAAGAAGGTGGAGGGCTCCTGCGATGACAGTGGTCTCCAAGAAGATTCTAGAGACGACTTCTGGATAACTGACGTCTTCAGAAGACTTCTCACATCTAGGCTTCCTATCACCGGTCTCATCAATCTTCAACTTCATGCACATAATCTATCCTCACAATTGACAGTGAATGTTCGTACTCTATCTTTCGACTCCTCGTCTCGCATACACTCTCAGAAGAAGTTTGATGCGTAATGAGAAGACATGACCCTTGAAATTGCTCTCCAGATTTTGCCAGCAAGACTCTTCACAAGTCTCATCTAAAGTGAAGAAGAAGGAACATGCTGCTATGAAGTACTTTCGTATGTTATCATTATGAGTTCCAGCAGAACTCTATCTCTCCATCCACATGTTTGTCGAGTGAGGATAGTAGATTGTTCTGTAAAATAATAAAAAATAACAAAAATCAGTATTACTAGTTTATATAAAAATACCATTCGAATCTCACTCATGACCGTGACGACACAAAAATGATTTGTGTCATTGCACGAGGAATCTTCTAGATCTGTTATGACGTTTGCATTCTTTTCATAAGCTACAAGAATCAATTTCTTTCTCAAATAGAAAACAACCACACCATCTTTCCACCCATCCTTGTCACTAATTTAAATACTCCTTTTGCTCTTGGTTTCTTCCCATTCTCGTCTCTGGATATTTGGAGGTCTATTTTGCTAGTGGGAAAATCCATACGTATTAATAATCACCTTCTTACTCCTAATTTTCTGATGGTGCAAGGGTAAGACCCTTGTCGATGGACGGAGGCCGTTCGAAACAAAAGTATACGATCCACTTCTACACACCCTTTTTATCAACTGACATTCAAATTTAAAATTACATAGAGGTGGGCGTTTACTCCAAAATAATTTAGAGTTTTAAAAAGATCGTTGGAAATGAAATTCCTTATCGAACATCCCCCAGCGAGAACCGAGATTCATGTGAGAATAAACGGACAGAATTTCAACGGAGATAAATATAGTAATCTTCTGAAAAACGTGGAAAAAAAGGGCGAATTGAATTGACAACAATTTTGGAATAAAGGTTAATTTTAACGGAGATAAATATAGTAATCTTCTGAAAAGCGTGGAAAAAAACTGCGAATTGAATTGATAACAATTTTGGAATAAAGGTGAATTTTAACGGAGATAAATAGAGTAATCTTCTGAAAAGCGTGGAAAAAAACTGCGAATTGAATTGACAACAATTTTGGAATAAAGGCGAATTTTAACGAAGATAAATATAGTAATCTTGTGAAAAGCGTGGAAAAAAACTGCGAATTGAATTGATAACAATTTTGGAATAAAGGCGAATTTTAACGGAGATAAATATAGTAATCTTCTGAAAAACGTGGAAAAATACGACACTGTACTGAAAAGAACAGAGACCCAGAAGAAACTGAAGAGAGCCAACGTAAAAGTCAAAAAATCTCGGAGGTAGTTCCTCATGGATGGAATACATATAATCTAACCGAGCAGTCACGCAATCGTAGAGTTCAAATCTTCGACATACGACTCTGCAGGTTCAGCTATCTGCAAGGAGATCACCATGGCCATGAGTCGATCAACGACGGAAAAATCGACATCACTTGTAACCAATGGACGTATTCCTTGCAAGACTTCATCCGAGAGACCACTTGGGATCGACTTTAATGGGGACGAGCTGATGGAATTTCTCCGTGCACTGAACTGCGACTGGACCAAACCGGTAAAGCGTGATCTCAAACTTCTTGAAACCATCGACCGAATATTTGATGCCGAGGTCGATAGTGGAAGACTCCCCCCTGAAGCACTGTCCTCGATAAAAAGAACGATCCAGGCCGTTGGCGGGTTGACAGGCGACCTGTTCTACAAGGAGCATCCGTTCGAACTGAAGGTTCTGGTCGGCGTTTACACAACCGTGGCCGTAGAAATTGACGACCTCTGTGAGAGGGACCCCGAGCAGATGATTCCCGCGATCCAGCATTTCCTCGCGGCTTGGCTAGGCAAGGGATCCACGCCACACCATCCGTGCCTAGATCACCTTCTCCGGATTGTCACCATCGACTTCCCGAAGTTTTACGGCCCGATAACGATGGGGAATATTGTCCACTCGACCATCGGGTTCCTCGAAGGTTGCCTGATAGAAAGTGCGTATCCGGAGGGTGTGTCTTGCCCACAAACCTCCATTGAATACCCCTTGTATTTGCGACTCAAAACCGGAGTCAGTGACGCATACACGCACTTCATTTTCCCGGAGGTGATGTTCCCTGAGAAGGACTACTTCGAGACGTATATCTCGAGCATTCCCGCTATGAGCGAGTTTACCTCCATGGTGAATGACATCCTGAGTTTCTACAAGGAAAGTGTGGTTGGCACCCATCAGAATACATACCTGATGACAATGAGCAGGGTGCTTGGACGCAGCCCTGTGGAAGTTTGGCGAGAGACATGCAAGCAACAGTTAGAACGGGCCAAGAACATATCGGCGTCGCTCAGCAGGAAAGAGGAGTTGCGGGAAGCGTGGGAGTCGTATGTTAAAGGTTACTGCGAGTTCCACTTCACTCAGCATAAGCGGTACAGGTTGGCGGAGATTGGGATTGAACAACGTGCCAGCTAATGAGCAGCTACAAAGCCGATCCCAGAGCAGCATGAGCAGCAAAGGAGTCCATCTGCTTCACGTCTACACCGGAATCATTACAGAGCAATAACTCATGAATGTAAAGAGAATCAGAAAACACTTCATGCAGTATCATGCAGCAGGATCCCAATATCAATAAATAAACCCGTATCAATTCTGTTGTACTTCAGTGATTCTACAGAGAAACTGTGTGTCCATTTGGTAATTACAGAGAATATTGGTGTTCTTGAATTTCTCGTAAAACTTTCATGTACGCGTAAACATTTCGCGCACTACACTACTGAACCTTCGAAAGTTTTCAAGCAGTTCGACTTCGCGAAAGGTGCGCTAGGAGAAGTTAATTATCAGTACGGTAATGCACATAGCTATCGGTACTGACACATTCTATTTCAGACTTGCGGCTCTAATGTAGTTAGCGGTATGCAATTCCTGGATATCAAATTTAACGTGAGAGTAACACGCAGCATGAGCACAATCGGCATGGTCCTAGTGTACGATTACACCAGGGTCACTTGTCTTCTTGCTTGAAGTCTTTTACGCTCCTCATGTTCAAGACCATAATTGTTTCACATATTACATACGATACCAAGGTAAGGCAAGAGTTTGGGTCCCAAGACTTCGAAACGAGGTAAGTGTGTGATGGTGGAACTCAGAACGTGATCTTCATTCTGGTGTTTTCATGACTTGAGTTGGCTCGTCATGATACTCTGTGATATGGTTTTTCTGTTCGGTTAATATCATACTCACATTTCCTATCCTCTAGGTACCACTTTCTTTAGGTTTGCTCGAAACATTATAATGTCAATATTTGTTCCTGCGTGAGATTCTCATGAGAAGACTCTCTGGCCAAGAAATTTCAGAATCCTATCATATTTCGACTTCGCATACCTTGACTGCGCGAAGTTGATTTTCACTACGGTAGTGTAGAGACGCAAGCCTGAACACTCGGTTCTTTTCGCTGCTGCCTTTGTACTAATCTCGGTTCGGACAGACAACAGAGACCAGTAAAAACGGCAGGCTTTGGGACTAATGTTTATGAAAACTGGGAATTAGAATGAGATCATGTGTCCTTGGAGTCAGAGTGCAAAATACTGTTAACGTTTCCGATCCACCGAATTGGCTGTCCTGGCCCTGAATGGGTCCTGATTCCCTCCTGTCCTAACCTCTACAGGAATTAATTTTTCCTAAAATAGATAGAATTTCCTGTTAACTCTATTCTAGTCAATATGCATCCAAACTGCACTTCTAGGAAGAAGAAAGAAAAAGAAAAACGTTTAACAAACAACCAAATAATCATCAGTAATTGACTGAAAATAACCTTCAGAAATAATTTAGTGAAAAATTTAATGTAAAGCGCACAATCATAGGGTTTGCAAATTGTTACGTAAAGTCACAGCGTTTACAAATCGTTATGCACAGTCATGGGGTTTAACTTCACTAAATTTACAGTGTTTAGTTTACCAATTTAAATTCTATCTGGTCACTGCATTACACATGCTCACTTCTGTTATATAAAACTTATAAGTCAGTCACGCGGAAAGAACCGTTATTTGATATAAGATGTATCACTCCCATAAGTAAACATATTCTTAACTTATAAGCTTTAATTTAGCGTTAATAATAGCCTAATCTTTCCAAGAGAAAGATTAAGAAATAAATTAGAACTTTTTGCATATTCTCCTCTTCCGAATTTGGAAGAGGTGAATATCCATGACTAGTCAAAAAGCACTTGAGAAATAAACTGTATCACGGTGAGTTGTAGTTTAACTCTAGAAAATGGAATGTACAAGTAAAATGTCCATTTTAAGTCTATTCAGCAATAGGATAATATGTCCTAGGCAGTTCTTTAGAAGACCAGCAAACGCATTTCTTGTGCCATCTATAACCACATTCTTTTATCTCTATGTCACGTATTGGTTTAATATAACGAGGGAATTATAATTCACATCTGCTAACCATCTAACTTATAAGACGACAAGAAAGTAAAATCAGTGTTTACTTTGGCTTCACTGTATTTTCTATTTTGATTCACTTGGAATACTTTATACTTTGTCAAAGATTCAATACCCCGTTGTTACTAGGTTTACGTCTCTGTATTCATGTCCCTTGGGGTCTTCGAGGACCATGATACTGTCCACGTGAGTCCACCACAGCGAGACTCTGGACCGAAAGCTTCATTAATAATTTGCAACAGCATGTACCTCCAACCGCGTCCACAAGGGGTTGAACCCATGATTTCTCTCTTAGAGTACTCTAGACTACACCACTTGGGACACCAACGTGTCACCGCTACTTTTTATCCACGTAAACGTGTGATAAAAAGTAGTGTGTCTAGAGCTTGATAAAGGACGCTATCGGTAATAGTCTGATCGAGAAAAAACAATTGCCACATCAACAAGAGCCCGATCAAGTCTAGACCTGCCAAAGAAGAAAAAGTTCAGTAGGAACACTTTTTGCAACTCTTCACATGGAAAGAACAATCCAGAAAGCAAGAAACGTGCAGATCAGCAGCCATTGTGAGTAAGCCATACTACGTGAGTGCTTGGCGATGTAGGCCAGCCTATGGGAGTGATCTAAATATTACATGCAACGCTAAGATTCTCGAATGGTAAATCCAAGTGAGGACTCAATTTAACTCCCGTGACTCTAGATCTGGATTCTACCTTCCCGTCTGATCTTCTGGAAGTTCTGGTACGGGGTGCAGAACATCAACGACGGCTGATGGATACAGCAATTTCGAGATTAGTACACGAGGCAGCAACGAACAGAACCGACTGTTCATGCTTGCGGCTCTACACTACCGTAGTGACAATCAACTTCGCGCAGTCAAGCTAAGATACGCGAAGACGAAACAGAATAGGATTCTGAAATCGCGTGGCTAGAGAGTCTTCTCATTAGAATTTCACGCAGGAAAAAATATTTACATTATACTCTTTCGGGCAAACCTAAAGAAAGTGGTACCTAGAGGATAGGAAATGTGAGTATAATATTAATTGAACAGAAAATCCACATCACAGAGTATCATGGCGAGCCAACTCAAGTTATGACAACAGAATGAAGATCACGTTCTGAGTTCCACCATCACACACTTACCTCGTTTCGAAGTCTTGGGATCCAAACTCTTGTCTTACCTTGGTATCGCATGTAATATGTGGAACAAATATTGTCTTGATCATGAGAACGTAATCATGCTTTAGTGGTTTGGTCTAGTCGCAGTTCAATGCACGGAGAAATTCCATCAGCTCTTTTCCATTAAAGTCAATCTTGAGTGATCTCTCTGATGACGTTTTGCAAAGAATACGTCTCTTGGTTACAGGTGATGTTGATTCTTCCGTCGTTGATCGAATCATGGCCATGGTGGTCTCCCTGCAGATAACATGAACGTGCGGAGGAGTCCCCCAGCGAGAACCGAGATTCATGTGAGAGTAAACGGACAGAATTTCAACGGAGATAAATATAGTAATCTTCTGAAAAACGTGGAAAAAAGGCGAATTGAATTGACAACAATTTGGAATAAAGGTGAGTTTTAACGGAGATAAATATAGTAATCTTCTGAAAAGCATGGAAAAAAACTGCGAATTGAATTGACAACAATTTTGGACTAAAGGCGAATTTTAACGGAGATAAATATAGTAATCTTCTGAAAAACGTGGAAAAAAAAGACACTGTACTGAAAAGAATAGAGACCCAGAAGAAACTAAAGAGAGCCAACGTAAAAGTCAAAAAATCTCGAAGGTAGTTCTTCATGGACGGAATACATATAATCTAACCGAGAAGTCACGCAGTCGCAGAGCTCAAATCTTCGGCATACGGCTCCGCAGGTTCAGCTATTTGCAGAGAGACCACCATGGCCATGAGTCAATCAACGAAGGAAAAATCTACATCACCTGTAACCAAGAGACGTATTCTCTGCAAGACTTCATCCGAGAGATCACTTGGGATTGACTTTAATGAGGACGAGCTGATGGAATTTTTCCGAGCACTGAATTACGATTGGACCAAACCGGTAAAGCGTGATCTCAAACTCCTTGAAACCATCGACCGAACATTTGACGATAGTGGAAGACTCCCCTTGAAGCACTGTCCTCGATAAAAAAAACGATCCAAGCCGTTGGCGGGTTGACAGGCGACCTGTTCTACAAGGAGCATCCGTTCGAACTGAAGGTTCTGGTCGGCGTTTACACAACTGTGGCCGTAGAAATTGACGACCCCGAGCAGATGATTCCCGCGATCCAGCATTTCCTCGCGGCTTGGCTAGGCAAGGAATCCACGCCACACCATCCGTGCCTAGATCACCTTCTCCGGATTGTCACCATCGACTTCCCGAAGTTTTACGGCCCGATAACGATGGGGAATATTGTCCACTCGACCATCGGGTTCCTCGAAGGTTGCCTGATAGAAAGTGCGTATCCGGAGGGTGTGTCTTGCCCACAAACCTTCACTGAATACCCCTTGTATTTGCGACTCAAAACCGGAGTCAGTGACGCATACACGCACTTCATTTTCCCGGAGGTGATGTTCCCTGAGAAGGACTACTTCGAGACGTATATCTCGAGCATTCCCGCTATGAGCGAGTTTACCTCCATGGTGAATGACATCCTGAGTTTCTACAAGGAAAGTGTGGTTGGCACCCATCAGAATACATACCTGATGACAATGAGCAGGGTGCTTGGACGCAGCCCTGTGGAAGTTTGGCGAGAGACATGCAAGCAACAGTTAGAACTGGCCAAGAACATATCGGCGTCGCTCAGCAGGAAAGAGGAGTTGCGGGAAGCGTGGGAGTCGTATGTTAAAGGTTACCTGCGAGTTCCACTTCACTCAGCATAATCGGTACAGGTTGGTGGAGATTGGGATTGAACAACGTGCCAGCTAATGAGCAGCTACAAAGCCGATCCCAGAGCAGCATGAGCAGCAAAGGAGTCCATCTGTTCACGTCTACACCGGAATCATTACAGAGCAATAACTCATGAATGTAAAGAGAATCAGAAAACATTTCATGCAGTATCATGCAGCAGGATCCCAATATCAATAAATAAACCCGTATCAATTCTGTTGTACTTCAGTGATTCTACAGAGAAACTGTGCGTCCATTTGGTAATTACAGAGAATATTGGTGTTCTTGAATTTCTCGTAAAACTTTCATGTACGCGTAAACATTTCGCGCACTACACTACTGAACCTTCGAAAGTTTTCAAGCAGTTCGACTTCGCGAAAGGTGCGCTGGGAGAAGTTAATTATCAGTACGGTAATGCACATAGCTATCGGTACTGACACATTCTATTTCAGACTTGCGGCTCTAATGTAGCTAGCGGTATGCAATTCCTGGATATCAAATTTAACGTGAGAGTAACACGCAGCATGAGCACAATCGGCATGGTCCTAGTGTACGATTACACCAGGGTCACTTGTCTTCTTGCTTGAAGTCTTTTACGTTCTCATGATCAAGATCATATTTGTTCCACATATTACATGCGATACCAAGGTAAGGCAAGAATTTGGATCCCAAGACTTCGAAACGAGGTAAGTGTGTGATGGTGGAACTCAGAACGTGATCTTCATTCTGTTGTCATAACTTGAGTTGGCTCGTCATGATACTCTGTGATGTGGATTTTCTGTTCAGTTAATATCATACTCACATTTCCTATCCTCTAGGTACCACTTTCTTTAGGTTTGCCCGAAAGAGTATAATGTAAATATTTTTTCCTGCGTGAAATTCTAATGAGAAGACTCTCTAGCCACGCGATTTCAGAATCCTATTCTGTTTCATCTTCGCGTATCTTAGCTTGACTGCGCGAAGTTGATTGTCACTACGGTAGTGTAGAGCCGCAAGCATGAACAGTCGGTTCTGTTCGTTGCTGCCTCGTGTACTAATCTCGAAATTGCTGTGTCCATCGGCCGTCGTTGATGTTCTGCACCCCGTACCAGAACTTCCAGAAGATCAGACGGGAAGGTAGAATCCAGATCTAGAGTCACGGGAGTTAAATTGAGTCCTCACTTGGATATACCATTCGAGAATCTTAGCGTTGCATGTAATATTTAGATCACTCCCATAGGCTGGCCTACACGCCAAGCACTCACGTAGTATGGCTTACTCACAATGGCTGCTGATCTGCACGTTTCTTGCTTTCTGGATTGTTCTTTCCATGTGAAGAGTTGCAAAAAGTGCTCGTACTGAACTTTTTCTTCTTTGGCAGGTCTAGACTCGGGCTCTTGTTGATGTGGCAATTGTTTTTTCTCGATCAGACTATTACCGATAGCGTCCTTTATCAAGCTCTAGACACACTACTTTTATCACACGTTTACGTGGAGTGGATTAGCGGTGACACGTTGGTGTCCTAAGTGGTGTAGTCTAGAGTACTCTAAGAGAGAAATCATGGGTTCAATCCCTTGTGGATGCGGTTGGAGGTGCATGCTGCTACAAACTATTAATGAAGCTTTCGATCCAGAGTCTCGCTATGGTGGACTCACATGGATAGTCTCATGTTCCTCACATGGACAGTCTTATGTTCCTCGAAGACCCCAAGGGACATGAATACACAGACGTGAACCTAGTAACAACAGGATATTGAATCTTAGACAAGGACAGTCTCATGTTCCTCGAAGACCCCAAGGGACATGAATACACAAACGTGAACCTAGTAACAATGGGGTATTGAATCTTTGACAAAGTATAAAGTATTCCAAGCGAATCAAAATAGAAAATACAGTGAAGCCAAAGTAAACACTGATTTTACTTTCTTGTCGTCTTATAAGTTAGATGGTTAGCTACGCGAATGCATAGCAATAAGCGATGCAGATGTGAATTATAATTCCCTCGTTATATTAAACCAATACGTGACATAGAGATAAAAGAATGTGGTTATAGATGGCACAAGAAATGCGTTTGCTAGTCTTCTAAAGAACTGCCTAGGACATATTATCCTATTGCTGAATAGACTTAAAATGGACATTTTACTTGTACATTCCAATTCCATAGAATAGTCAAGTGTACCGAGTGTTACGTATTTAAAGTGTATTAAATTATAGTTTACTTTAGTGTATTAAATTTAACAATTTAAGGTTAGTACAATAAATTCAATAACGTACTTTTCCCAGTCAAGCTTTCAAAAAATTGAATTCCTCCTGCAGTTCATATAAGCACTACTATGCAGAACACATATATAAGAAACAAGTTCTAAATGGAGCATCCACCAATTGATTGTTAAATATATTCTTCCACTTTCGCGGCTTATCCTTTACCTTTTCTGGGACAAAAGTTCACTTGGGAAGTATATTTGATCCACATATAGATAAAACGGTGAGTATAGTGATGTTCTTGCATCACTAACGATCTTAAAATATTAACTATCTTGCGAATTAGTATGTTGATTTCGCTTAACCCTTTGAATAAGGCGTGTATATCATTCACGAGTTTGTTTTTGCATTTTCAATGTATTTTATTGAAAATTCATTTTGGGTTTATTGAATTTATTAATCACTTCGGTTTTTGATTTGACTATTTCCACATGACCCGACATCTCAAAGGATTAGAAAGGATGGTGAAGAATAAACCACCATGTAGAGTCCAGACTGAAGAAGGTAATTTCAAGAGATGACACCACACAAAATACAGTTAAACTACAACTCACCGTGATACAGTTTATTTCTCAAGTGCTTTTTGACTAGTCATGGATATTCACCTCTTCCAAGTTCGGAAGAGGAGAATATGCAAAAAGTTCTAATTTATTTCTTAATCTTTCTCTTGGAAAGATTAGGCTATTATTAATGCTAAATTAAAGCTTATAAATTAAGAATATTTTTACTTATGGGAGTGATACATCTTATATCAAATAACGGTTCTTTCCACGTGACTGACTTATAAGTTTTATATAACAGAAGTGAGCATGTGTAATGCAGTGACCAGATAGAATTTAAATTGGTAAACTAAACACTGTAAATTTAGTGAAGTTAAACCCCATGACTGTGCATAACGATTTGTAAACGCTGTGACTTTACGTAACAATTTGCAAACCCTATGATTGTGCGCTTTTTCACTAAATTATTTCTGAAGGTTATTTTCAGTCAATTACTGATGATTATTTTGGTTATTTGTTAAACGTTTGTCTTTTTCTTTCTTCTTCCTAGAAGTGCAGTTTGGATGCATATTGACTAGAATAGAGTTAACAGGAAGTTCTATCTATTTTAGGAAAAATTAATTCCAAAGTTTGACTATATGGATTACTTAAAACTGTTGGTGATCAAAAATCGGATCACAAATTATGTATGGTCATCTCTACAATATTATCATTTTATTACATTAAAAATATGAATAATTATATTACAATAAATAAATAATAGTAAATCACCTTTCTTAGACATTTAATATTTATTTCTTGAGTTATGAGATGATCCTCTCTCTACGATAATCAACCATGTTATAAGGATGTCTCACCTGTCATAAGCGAATATGCTACTACTTCCTTCTCTCGTAGGAAATAATGAGCTTCTTGAAGCGTGCGCAAAGACCTGTGGGAGAGTCGGGCATGGAGGCAGCTTATAGTTTATGGACTTTTTCTGTTGCTCATTCTCCAGCCTAATGTTGTCATGACAGATTTTGGGAGAAATTTGTCTCGGGTTTGAACTTCACAGTTTTAATTTTATTCTCAGGTGCGGTAACGTAGGGTTCTTACTTCTCTCAAGCGTGTCCGAATGCTGCTGTCCTAGGATTTTTTGCAACGCTTTGTTAACCTTCCCCTCGGGAGGTTCAGGAATTAAAAATAGCACTTAGAGTTTCATAGTATCGAGAAGTGATAACGAAAGGGAAGATATATCACAGAAGTGACTTGTTGCACTTAATTTGATCGAAATGAGATCTGCTAAGCATTACATCGTCTTGTGTTCACTATTAATTTTCACCTCGGTTTGGATAAATAGATTCCATCAACACTGAAATGAATCGTTATGGACCGAACGATTATACAAAATCTTAACTTCAATTGAAACTAAAGTTACTGAATCGAACCACTTAAGCTGGAAACCGTATAAACCGAGCCCCGAAGAGTAGAAAATCGTTTAAACCGAATCACTTAAACCGGGAATCAACAATCCAAACCATTCAAAAAATTTGCGCATCTGAATGGTTTTGAATCAAACCGTTCAAAAGCAAGAGGTCTTGAGTGTTTCAATATGTACAAATCTGGAGGTCTTGAGTTCAAAACCTGTGCATAGTGTTTGCTACAACAAAACTACCTATTAGATCATTTGAATTACGGTAGAGTCTCTCAACCACGTAACGTTTAAGCTTAGACCATCTTGGATTTAAGCCTAGACCGTTTTGGACTGAACCATGTAAACATAAACTCTCCAAAAAATAGACTTTTAAACTAGAATCGTAAGAGAACCTCCACCGTCTTTAAATGCTCCCTTAACCAGTTAGGGAGCAAGTTAGAGGAAAATATTTCACCACTGATCTTTATACTAGTCTTTAATTTACAGAATTCGCTGAAAACTACCCTGCTTCCTTTACCTAAAGATTGCAATGAAGAACCTTTAACCCCATATCAAACCGTTTGAGTAACAGTTTTTGGAAATTTTGAAAAGATTTGAATTTCTGATATTCTTTAGAGATTTATTTAAAACATATGGTGAGAAATTTAAAAATAAAGATCTTTCACTCATTCATCTGTAAATTAGAGATAAGGAAGTCTTTATCGCTGTACGAGTGGAGATACTCTTAACGAAACCGAACTACTTATTCTAGTTATATATATCTTATTCAGTTACAACCAATTTGAAACTGAACCACAGTTGTTAGAACTTAAACCACTTTAAATAGCAGTTTCACCTATCCACATACACTGGACAAGTTAATGATATCACGCTAACTATGGGGAAGGGAGTACGTGCAACAAAAACCTCCTCCACTGTGTCTTAACGCCTAGTTTAGTGTACACGAACACTGGCAGATAACCTTGTCCAGAATACACTTCCTAAGCAACAGACGCAAGCTTTTAGACTGAGGTTTATCATTGTACATCACCCGTTTCACAGATTTGAACTCGAACGTATTCACAGTAAAGAAATAGACTTGTACAGTACTATTCTTATCATGGTTAAATCAGAATAGCCATTCCGATAAATAAAAACCTATAAGAAAAGAATATTATGATGATAACATGAATACATCCAACACTCAGAGAAAGAGGTCTTCGGAATACATAAGATGATAGATTATCGAAATTTGTAACTAAGAGTTTTTTATTTCTTCCATCTCATTGCAATGTGGCAGATTTGTATTATTGCCTTCAGGATAACTTTGTAGACTTTCTCACATGTATGTCGACGTGGCCTTAGAGTTACCTTTTCCACACCTGAGAACTTCAACACCCCAACAAAATGGGTAGAAAACTCAGTTTAGATGGCAGTTTCTAGGTCCAGTTTACCTTCACACGTGCGTCCACGTGGCACCCGTCTCCAACACTTGGAAGAAAAACGAAAGAAAAACCTTGTCAAAATGTTGGTGATGCGTGATAAACCTAGAAAACGATTTAGAGTCAAAGGTTTCCTTCCTTTTGCACTTTCGAACCCTCTAGCCTCCGAACAGTTGAAGAAAAAGAAACCAGAGGGTTAGTTGTAGATTGCGGTTTCTAAATAACCATGGTGAAAATTTGACTGTATAAGTCTATTTCTTTACTGTGGGAACGTTCGAGTTCAACTCAGTGAAACTGGTGATGTACAAGGAAAAACCTCTGTTAGACTTCATGATGAAAGGGTTGGAAATCCGGGGCATGCAGGCCGTGAATAAAAAAGCAGTCTCAGTGTAGACTTCTATCATATGTACATGATATTAAACTCTGTCTCTCTGAAGGAGTTTAATATCATGTACATATGGTCTTTTTCCATCCTAAGGCTTTTAGGTTAGGAACTTAAGTTGGAGCCACAAGTAAGGCTAAATTGAATATTTTATTTTGTGTTAAGTACAAGAATGGATATTTTTGTTCAAAGTTATATATTTAAAGGTGTTTTTACTATAAGTATTAAAAAAGTATCGTAATTTTTCAAAAAGTTTGCTATAAACCTTTTACTTGTTGGAATAAAATACCCTAGATTAATCTCGCCTAGTGGAACCCCGGGGCTAGAAGGACGTTTCTGCGAACAACTTGCTAGTAAAATACGTATCGACCATTTCCTTGTTGACTTGTTCGGTTTGAATAAGCAGTTTATTCCCAACCTACCGTTCATGCATAATACTGACCAATGAGAGCATGTGATAGGTCTCGGTAGTACACAATCATACTCTGTAGATTAATATATTTATAGATATTTGCCGCTAGGAATTCCTAAAGATTTCACCCACTTCTTTATCGATTCTCTTTTCAATCACTTTTGTATCGATTAATACTTCGTGCACGTGTTAGGTGTTTTTAATGTTTTCAACCACTTTTGTACCCATATAATTACTCGCGGTGGATTGGATTAAGAATATTTCTCGAACCTTTGGGGACAAGCAAGTTCTCTTTTACTGAAGGTACTGAAGGTTACGGCAAGTTGTGATACAAAAGTATACTAAAGATTTAAAGAAGTTTGACAGTATGATATTAAAAAGTAGTTTTTCTCTGTTTTTTGCACATATACCGTTGGAAAAACAAGACTATCGATATCATACAATTCAGACTTTAGTATCACAGAAGATGAGGTGAAATTAATTTGAGTTAGGAGAAACTCCCGTTCATTACAGAGTCATATGGAGCTTGCTCTTATAATCCACTCAACTCAGACGAGTGAGACTCGACAAAAAATCTTCTTCTGAGAAATGGGGTAATTTTCTACTCTTTATTTAGTGGATTACAAATTTATAGTTTATGATAATAAAAAAATTCTGAGGACTGGACCTTGATGAAGTTCTATATGTATCTTCTCTATGGTATCCACCTTGGCCACGGTGAGATCTTGAAACTTACATTTCTATTAAATAATGATGATTTAATATCTAATAATCAAAAAAATTGTAAAGATGATTAACTCAATCCAAAAAGTATCTAACGAGTGCCAGAAATAATTTTCAAAAATATAAAAATGTAATTATTTTGGTAACATCTGGTTAGTCCAAACCACCTGCTCGTCAAAGCAAGGCTTAGGTACAACAAAATACAAATTTGTAATGAGGAAATGTCTCCTAGGCCTGCTGCAATCTGAGAACATGCCCACTCACCCTGGGAAAACAGCTTCTCCAAGAAGTTTCATCCAAATTTGTCCACTTTGTTTGTCCGGTTAGTTTTAGATACTTCAAAAAGATTAACGTCAAGCAACTTTAGTTTTACTTTCCATCATACTCTAGTGAAACTAAACGTTATGTTATCCATGGTTGGCATATGTTTGAAATATGGGTTCTTAGAAATAAGTCATAGATATGAAATTATATAAGTTCAATTCAGTATTACATATTCAGTAAAGAAAATAGCAAAAGCATACAAGATCCTGAATATAAGTTTCTAACAATTGATAATTATGATATACCTTGTGAAATGTGTCCAAAAGATTTAGAAGTAGTTGTTCAATGAGAACTACATGCTTGGACAAAGAGAGTTCAAGAGGACATGCTTTGATTTTTAGACATGAGTTGCAAGTGTATGTAATATATGCACTATGTGAGAACATCTGAATGATATATTTTTATAGACTTGAATACAAATTCTAGTCCAAATATAACAAAATAGAGGATGTATATAATTTTGATCTATTTAATGTGATTAATATTTTATTTCAGAAGTGTAAATCTTTGCATCAATATTCAAATAATCATTATAAATCATATATTATAAACTTATGACAAATAATGTAATTAAAGTCTTGAAAAATAAAATTCAATTTTTTTTATGAAAATACATATAATTTTAATTAGACAAAGAGATGTTTAAATAAATAACTAAAATTAAATTATTTCAAAAAATAGTTATTCAATCTAAATTTTTATGTATCCTCACAAGGAATTATAAAATATGAGAAGTCAGGATCCACGGATTTTTAGGATGATGTAGTGACATCCATTTCTGAAATTGGAAAAGCATCATACACACTCTTGCAATGAATGTACCCTCTCTAGAAAGTTTCAACTCAAAATGTTTCAGTTTACCTTCCAAATCTTAAATAAAGCGAAAACTTGGCTTTCAAAACCCTCAAATGCACCCTTGGATCATTATCCATTAATCTAAAAGTGTTAATTTATGGTTTTGAGATTCTAAAAATAACAGCTAAACTTTTTTCAAAAACTTTTTTAACAGAAGTTACTCAAATCGGCAAGGTCTACCCATATACGTTCATAAATAATAGTTCTATATACTTTTGTTTGCGATTCAAATTGTACATGTGCCAAAATTCACTTGCTTTTTTTACCTAAAATGCAACGGTAATTTCAATTAGGACGAAGTCATGGGGAGATGCAACATCACTAAGACATCATTTGTGATGTTTGTCAATATTACTGAATATTAGAGATATTCTATATATACATATACATGAAGTTTTAAACATACATAATCAATCACATAATATCATTTATTTTGAAATTCATCATCCTCTAAAGACTTGTTAACCTCTAATTATCTTTTGTAGTCTATTGCAGGTTTCTATCCAAGCTATTGTCGAATTGATAATATGTGTATTTTTTTTATTAACTTATTCATACTATATTTGTGCTTGTTAGGGCTTCGAGATTCAACATTTTGTTCAGTCTCTTTGCGTAGATATGGTTTTCAACGATAGCAACTTCTGTGTATACTCCAACACGGTTCATGTTGTTCTCGTATGTACGGATGTTACAAAAGATTATATCAAAGAGCGGCTACCCATTAAACGCAGAGACTTCTCATTTTACCTCTATCTCAATATCTATAATTTCTCTATGAGTTCCTCCAATGAGCAGACTTACTGTTAGTAACAACCTTATGAGATACTTATGCAGATCTATCCATCAGAACGATGCTATAAACATAATAATTAAAGTTGATCACCGTTCAGTCGTTACAACATGTAAAATGATTGAATCACTTTTTCTAAACATACATACAAACTCATAACAGACCAGAGGTAATAAACTTAAACTCATCAATTTACAACATAAGATAATAACGATCGACTAACAATCGATCGAGACAAAAGACAATCTAGAGTTTAATTCTTTGTATATATTTCACATCTCAAATACAACCCCATAACTCTTCATAATATGTGATTAACGTCTAAATACAAGATACTGTTCACTAGTTACTGAACTATCACAAAAACAATTTGTGTCGTTGCACGAGGACTCTTCTAGATCTGCTATGACATTTGCATTCTTTTCATAAGCTACAGGAATCAATTTCTTTCTCAAAAAGTAAACAACCACACCATCTTTCCACCCATCCTTGTCACTAATTTAAGTCCTCCTTTTGCTCTTGGTTTCTTTCCATTCTCGTCTCTGGAATATTCGGAGGTCTATTTTGCTACTGGAAAAATCCATATGTAATAACCTTCTTACTTTTAATTTTTTTATAAATTAAAAGTAAGCAGGTGTTATGGGAGCCTTGTCGATGGACGGAGTCCCTTCGGAACAAAAGTATACGATCCACTTCTACCCACCCTTTTCATCAACTAACATTCAAATTTAAAATTACATAGAGGTGGGCATTCACTCCAAAATAATTTAAGTTCAAAAAGATTATAGAAAAATAAAATTCTCTATCGGACATCCCTCCGCGAGAACCGCGATCAAGACTCTGTGTTCAGACGGGGGGAGGAGTTTCTATCAATGGTTTTTTGTGATCATCTTCTCAAACTTGACGTGGCACGTCAGCTCACGGTGCCTC
The DNA here is from genome assembly GCA_036924285.1 of Asterella californica. Taxonomy (NCBI): domain Eukaryota; kingdom Viridiplantae; phylum Streptophyta; class Marchantiopsida; order Marchantiales; family Aytoniaceae; genus Asterella; species Asterella californica. Next base: position 17,922,574 of record JAYKYS010000006.1, on the reverse strand, counting down.
GGACCTCTGAGCACAACGGGGTGGCAGGAAGGAAGAATAGAACATTGTTTGAGAGCGCAAGGAGTATGCAATAGGAGACGAATTTGTCCAAAGCACTATGGATTGAGGCGATTAATATAGCTACATACCTCATGAACCGTTTTCCTGTTCGAACCAACAGAGGTATGACTCCAGTTGCGAAGTTTGGTAGAACCAAACTGGACCTCAACAATCTCGTATCTTCAGTTGTGTTGCACATTGTCATGTCTCCAAAGGCACCAGAAAGAAACTCTATCCTAAGTCTCTTCCTTGTAGATTAGTAGGCTATGACACTCAGTCCAAAGCGTATCATTGTTATGATCCTCAAACACAGAAAATCTTGATTTCACGTGATGTCATTTTTTACAAAATTTCATTTTTTCCATCTGATTCTTCTGTTTCTCTTACACCCCCATATTCCTTCGGGTCCTTCTTCTAATGAGACATGTTTGGAGTCAATTCCTGACCAACATCCCACTACGTTAACGGCTTTTGGTCTTTCTAGTTTTGATTACATTTCTCCTACAGCTTCCTCATTTTCTTCCAACACCATCTCTACTATTTGTGATTCTTCATCGATTTCATCTTCTTCTCATGGGGAGATTTTTTGAAATAGGGAGGAAAGTCAGAATGTTGTTTCAAATCTCAGCTCTGTTGAACCATTCAGATTACGGAGGTCATCTCATACGACTAAAGGAGTTCTTCTCTTACAACACCAAGAATTCACTGGAATTCTTGAAACATGTCGAGAGCCGAAGAACTACCAAGAAGCTTTCCAGAATGTGGAGTGGATCCGAGCCATGGTGAAGAAATGCAATCCATTCATGAAATCAAACTTGGCGACTGACACCCCTTCCTCCAAGTAAATGTGCTCTTATGGCTATGTGAGTGTATAAAGTCAAACGAGTTGCGGATAGTTTCGTAAAACGTTTAAGGTTAGGGTTGGATTTTGTACAAATCTTCGCCCTTGTCGTCAAATGACCAACAGTGAGAACTGTACTTGCCTTCGCCGCCATGAGAGGATGGAACGTGTTACACCTTGATGTAAAAACTGCCTTCCGTAATGACACATTACAAGACGAAATGTACATGGAACAACTGGAAGATTACATTGTGTCTGGAAAATCTCATTTAGTATGTCCATTAATCAAAGCTCTTTATGGACTAAAACAGAATCCTAAAGCATGGTACGAGAAGATAGATGAATACCTACGTGATATGGGAATGAAACAGTCCGATGCTGACTATAATTTGTATTACGCTGAATTAGATGAGAAACTTGTCATCCTTCTTATCTATGTAGATGATCTACTCATCACATGAGATCATGGAATTCCACATGACTGATCTCGGAATTGTTAACCACTACTTGGGGATAGTACTGATACATCTATACGGCGGCATCTTCATTGGTCAAAGAGAATATACGCTTCAAATACTTGAAAAGTTTAGGATGTCAAATTGTAAATCTACGTCGACTCTCATATCTACAATTTGAAACTGTGGACTAACATGGATGGAGAGGAGTTCGATATAACACTATACAGGAAAATTATGATAAATGGTATTTCTCTGCAATACTAGACCAGACATTTGCTTTGCTGTTGAAATTGTGAGTCAATTTCTATCTAGACCACTAAAGCCGCATCTAGATGCAGTCATGTATATCCTTCGGTATCTCCAGGGTATAGTTGACTTTGATCTCTCTATCAGAGATAAGATCATCTCAATGAACCTAAAGTTAATGAGTTCACAGATTCTGATTGGGCTGGAGATGTAAGGTCGAGTATACCTTACAGGGTATGTATTTCGATTAGGAGACAATGTTGTTACTTGGATCAGTCTGAAACAAACACACAACAATCTTCCACCGAAGCCGAATATATTGCTTTGATTGAACGATCAAAGGAGACTGGTTGGTTAGGGAGACTGACGAGAGAGCTAAGGAGTAATCTCAACGAACTGACTTCTATCAAATATGATAATGATGTTAAAGAACCAAACCAAGTGAATACTCTCCACTGTAGAAGATATATCAATAAAAGGATCAGTCGACTCATCATCTTCCAAGAAGGGGTTGTTATATACTCTAACCTATAGACAAGAGGTTAGTCACTAGCAGTCATTAGTCACATAGATGTGACTGTAGATGTGCCTATAGAGGTGACTATAGATATGACTATTAGAGGTGACTATAGACTAGACATTATCTTTAACACCTCCTCTTAATGCCAGTAGTACTGAATATATACCAAGTCCAAGTCTCAATTTTGGAAACACTGAAGACAAAGGCTTGGTGAATATATCAGCAGTTTGGTCATCAGTTGTTACCCATTGAGTAACAACCTCTCCTGAAAATATTTTTTCTCTTATGAAGTGGACTTGCACTTCAATGTGCTTTGTTCTAGCATGGTGCACTATATTTTTTGCCAATGCTATTGCACTCATGCTATCAGTCCAGATTACTGTTGGAGTGTCTTGGTTGACACCTACATACTCCAACATCCATCTTAGCCAAATGGCCTGTTGTGCTGCATTACACATGCCACGATATTTTGCTTCAGAGGAGGATAAAGCAATAGTTGGCTGCTTTTTACACTGCCAAGTGATGACATCTCCTCCCACCATAAATGCAAATCCGGATATTGTTATGATCTGTAGAATCACCTGCATCTGTAAATCCAACAAGTCCAAGTGACTTATCTGAGCTATATCTGAACCCATAGCTGGTAGTTCCCGTGAAGTAGCGCAAAAACTCTCTTTGCTGCCCTCATACAACCCCTTTTGAAGTCTCGTACAAATGGTTCTACATCTTCATTGTCCTTCCCATGAAACACTGGTAACTTCCCCATCTTGTAACTATTCTTTCTACCCTTTTTATTTTTGTGCAATAACTACTCGCTAAAAGAGTACGACATCACCAATTCCATTCGCGAATAATCTACCATAGGTAAAATGAAAGGAAATGGTTGTAACAACACCTCTTGTGCCATCACTTCTCCCAAGGTAATCATGAGTCTGAGTCGCATCACCGTCTTCTCCACCATCCGAATGACGATCTCCATCACAACTCAGCCGAGTCCTCTTTTGAAGTCGACAACTTCTCCGTCTCAGTTCTTTGAGTCTCGTCCAACTTCTCGACTACTGACGTAAGTAGGGCGGCCACATCGACGCACTTGTGTCCTCTTGATAGATCACCCACTCCACAACTTGGACAAGGATCTTCGCCTAGAAGATGAATTGGCGTTGGTGACGATGGACCCACTCGAAGACTTAAATCATTAAACTCCCGCTTCCCTTTAGCTCTCTCGGTTCTGATTCTAGTTGGACAATTCACTACTTTGTGTCCCAATTCTCTACAGAAATAACACCACAAGTCGGTTTCTACTCTTCTCCTCGGAGATTCTACTTGAGGTTTAGTACTAGGGTTTTCAAACTCGACGATAATCTCTCTCGAACTTTCTCCGACACTTACTATGACATCTAAACCTTGAGGAAGGTTTCTAAGTCTAACTTTCCAATCTTTTGAATTTCCACTCATGTTGCACCTTCTCAACCATTAAGTGGACAAAATATCATAGAGGAAAATATTCTACATCACTTTCTTAACTCTTCCGAGCTTTATATTGGAAATTCGTGTATTATACATGCTATACACGAAATAAAATCTAATCTAAAATTAACTATCGAAGATATGATCCTCTTCACCATCGTTTTTACTAATCACAACAGACATCTTGAACTCACTCTTGTAAGGATCCAACTCTACTTCACCAGGAGCATTCGTGGCCTCCACAGTGAATGATGCTTTAAACTCGGCTTTCTTCAAATCTGTGCCAATGGTCGTAGAAGCTTCTTCGTATAGGGTAAAGAGGGCACCCCAAGTGCTATAGATGCGGGTTCGTAACTCATCTATACTTAACTTGGGCTTCTCCGTCTCTGTTCGAACTCCTAAACGTCTCTTCTTCCACCTCGTCATTCGAACTGGATTCCTCATGAAGTATCTTCAAGATCTCCTTGTATGCCGAAACGTATATCTCTTAGTTGGTAAGAGATCTCTCCAAGATTTTTGTGGTCTCCAGTAGCTCAACCTCCAAGCTACTAAATCATGAAGTTTCAACAGAAAATTCCCTAATCAGAAGAGATGGTGATGACTGTACAAATTTTCAGAGAACTGAAATTTGTATATTTTCACTTCCCTCATGGTTGTCAACCCCCTCCACTTTGAAAAATTCTTTCTCCCTCTTCAGACCTCATCTTCTCATGATTTCTTTTGTCCTGGATAGCTTATCAGCCACTCTAAAACACTGGAAAGTTTCTCAAGAAATAAAATTCACAGAAAATCTGACAATGACTGTAAATTTTTTTCCAGATAACAGAATTCCTCAACTCTCACGAATAGACCCCCTCAACTTTGAAAATTCATTGCTCTCTCTCTAGACCACCTTTTCCTATGATTTCTTTGTCTTAGATAGGTTATCAGCCAATCTAAAACATTGGAAAGTTTCACAGGAAAATAAAATTCACAAAAAGTTGACAGCGACTGTACAAATTTTCCAGAGAGCAAAATTTCTAAACTCACAAATTTATCTCCTCTAATAACTTTTCTCTCCTCCTTTCTCTACAACTCTTGTTGCACCCTCTTTCAACTCTCCTCAAACCCTTTCTAAGTGAACAAGATGTAAAGAATGACTTCAAACGCGTCATATATCACTACGGGATACACGAAAGGTTCTAACGTTGCTAACATCGCGTTAGCTCTCTCTCCTCCCAACGTTCTCTCCATGTGCACTCTCATAATCTCCTTTTGTCGAATATAGAACTGAACTCTAAACATCGTTCAACGATCCCTTCAAGTGAGGTCTCGGCAACGGAACCAAAAATGTAAACCCTCCGCGGTCCTATCGATCAACTACCCCTCCCGATCTCTCAACCTCCACGATCGTCATCCACGAATCTACAACATGTCGGGCCTGTCTCTCACTCAGGGGTCACCTCTGATGGCTTTGATGGAAGCACACCATGAACTTGAAGGGAAAATGCTGAGTTCACTCATTCATACATCCACAAACTTATCAACTAAAAATCTCCTTAAACACATCAACTAAAATCCTCCATTCTAACGACGTCTCTCAAGTTTTCACATGCTAAAAATATCCCACACTCTCTATATTACTCAAGTTGTCATTACGACAATGTGAAAACAAGGATGAGGAGCTCTTCTCTACTCCTCTATTTATACATTCTAGGTTTTTACTTTGGTACCCTCCGGTAACTCAGCCGTAACTATTTTTACCGGGTTTTACTAAGATATTACTTAAGATAAAAGCATTAATCACATGGGCTTTTTACCTTTTCACATGGGCTTATTCCTTCAAAGTCAACAACTTCTAGAAGGATTCTAGAATATTCTCAAGGAATCTCGAATTTCCACCCCCCCCTCTACACTAGGACCCACTAAAAAGGAAACATGTGGAATCTCTTCTTGTTTTTAATACCCACAAAGTCCACAACTTTAATCCAACCACTAATATCAAGTCAAAAAGGAGATAAGGGATACTTTCCACCTCCTTTCTACCTTTTAGACAAGATGACAAGATAGTAGTGCTCACTCTTTAAGAAATATCTGAATTTTGCCAAAAGTACAGCTAAGTTTAACCATAACTAACTTTTAGCTAGTCATGACTAACTTGATACATCCTTAAAGTACTTTGGCAGCCAATAAACATTCTCAACACTTAGTTATAACTAAACACCTTACTAATAGATAAACTTCCTATGTGTAACATAGGTCGTTACAGTTCTCCTTCATCACCAAGAATTCAGCCCCACACCCTCCAATGTCGAGTTGTATGCAGGCATGGCAGTTTCAGCAACAAACTCTTCTCCAAATTGCTCGAAAATGACCAAAATGACAATAGATGATACCGAAAAACCCGAAATTGCTAATAACAAAAATATCTTCAAACTTTGAGACCTCAGTCCTCCCAAACCAGTCGACCAATGATGATCAAACTTCACAGGAAGCTTGATTGGACCCTTCACTCCTACCTTGAACAATTTTCAGGTCGAAATCTTAAACCAATTCTCAGATATGGATCAAACCGTAATCTGTGCTAACTTCAGAGCTTTACAGACCCAGATACATTTGATCCAAGATTATGAACAAACTACTAGACCATTTGAGGTGAAACTTCCCAAGTATCTTACTGATAAAACATGCTTCAATCCTGGAAAGTTTCACTCAGAAATTCGACTCAGAACTTAAGCAATAGCAAACTATCCATGACTATCACAGTTCGCTGTTCCCGCCTTGTCACGTCTGTATTTCTCAACTTCAATCGGTCGGTTCAGAATCCAAATCAATCAAGAACCTGATGAAATTGATATCAAAACGACCAGCACGTCGTCATCTCTCCAACCCAACAAACAACTCCTCAAAACTCCTCGCGAGTCTCTCGGAATAACCAGAAACGTAGCAGTAAGTATGAATTTCACTCCCCTCCACTCAATCGATCATAACGCGCTCATCCCCCCATGAAATCGACCAATTCTTCAGCCCAGATTGTAGCCCCTGTCGAGAGCTCTCCAACCATACCCTTCGTTTTGCGAATGGACCTCTGAAGCCTCCAGAAATCACAGAAACGTCGCGAGGATCAGCTAGAACACCATTGGTCCAAAAGTGGACCAATAAGAGCAAAAAGATCTTTACTTTTGTCTTTTCTCCACTCAACTTTTTCCTCTAGAACGAATTTTTACTCCCAAGGAGACACAAGACATCAACAAGACTCTAAGATTTCAGAAAATCCTTGAGACATGGCGAAGGATTCTTTGCGGTCCGTAACTACACAGAAGCGCTCAACCAGAATGAAACCAGTGAGCCGCAGACTAATACAACGTCAATATTACAACCTGGAAATGTTCAACAATAAAAAGTACGACAAAAAGAAATGGTGAAGCTATCACTCGATTGTAATATTCTTGCCCGAAGTTTCTCACGATCCAAGCCCCATGATTGATCTTCGGTCTGCAATGGCACCGGACATCGACCCAAAGGTTGAAAGGAACGTTCGATGGATAGTTGAGATCCATTGTTCCTCACAACAAAATGTACACCGTCATATCCCAAGTCTCTCCGTATGTTACGATCGGAAGGATCACCGGAAGCTGTAACTCCATCATTCTTCCCATGAATTCATCGCCAAAGTATGCAACTAACCACTGTAGAAAGTGATCGCGGTGGATGCAATGAAGCTTGATGTGAAACGGATTCGGGAAAGGAAGATCCGGAACCGGTAACACACCTGCGTCCATAACCACCACTCCTGCAGTTCTTCACTCCTCCATGCAGACCACCGAGAACCCTTACGAGAGAGAATGTCGTATGAACCTTCGACCCACCATTTTATACACAATTGCGGCGACAAGGACAACTGAAGTGAACGCACACAGATCGATGACTTGGCACGTTCCTCTACCGTGCGATCACTTAAACAGATAATCACAAACGTGGCACTCATCACACCGTTCGGCGAATTACGCGATACGGTTCATGAAACACAGAAAAGAAACACAACAGAGGTTACAAAAGAATTTCACACAGGAGCCGAACCACAACACGACAACGCGGTTAGGCTGGTCGCTGTCTTTCGGAAGATACGTGTCTTTCATCTTCCGTCTTCTGTCTTCAGAAGACACAACAGAGAAGACGCTTCCCGGAAGACGGCCGTCTTCCGAAGAAGTCAACTTCTTGTTGCTAAAAATATCGTAAGATCATCTTCCTTCTAAGGAAGCCGTAATCTTAAGTAACAGAGCTTCTTCAGTTATACAAACAAGTTATTACTCTTAAAATTTTCAAAAATTCGTGAATCTTGTAAATTATGGGCACCACAATCACCGCCCTTGCAGAGGAGAAGACGACGTGGAGGACATTGCGGGAAGCCGTAGAAGTACAAACAGCAGGCGAGAAGACTGCGAGAAGCAGCGGAAGCTCGTGCGCAAGGGATGCTAGCTCAGACGGTGGAAGCGTTTCGGAAAAAGTTTAACTTCACCGCGGGTAGTAAGCTTCTTACCTTAGCTAGGGAATGGGACGATGAGTCTAGGGCGATGTTGGTAGAGTGCAAGGAGAGCATGTTTCGGTACTTGGATCGACAGATAGAGGGAGTGAAGACACTCTATGGTCTTCTCTCGATTCCGTCACCCGCAACTGCATCTTCCCAAGTCCCAGCACCATCGACCGGATCTATAACGACCTATGTTACACATAGGAAGTTTGTCTATTAGTAAGGTATTTAGTTATAACTAAGTGTTGAGAATGTTTATTTGCTGCCCAAGTACTTTAAGGAGGTATCAAGTTAGTCATGACTAGCTAAAAGTTAGTTATGGTTAAACTTAGCTGTACTTTTGACAGAATTCATATATTTCCTAAAGAGTGAGCACTACTATCTTGTCATCTTGTCTAAAAGGTAGAAAGGAGGTGGAAAGTATCCCTTATCTCCTTTTTGACTTGATATTAGTGGTTGGATTAAAGTTGTGGACTTTGTGGGCATTAAAAACAAGAAGAAATTCCACATGTTTCCTTTTTAGTGGGTCTTAGTGTAGAAGGGGGTGGAAATTCGAGATTCCTTGATAATATTCCAAAATCCTTCTAGAAGTTGTTGACTTTGAAGGAATAAGTCCATGTGAAAAGGTAAGAATCCCATGTGATTAATGCTTTTACCTTAAGTAATATCTTAGTAAAACCCGGTAAAAGTAGTTACGGCTGAGTTACCAGAGGGTACCAAAGTAAAAACCTAGAATGTATAAATAGAGGAGTAGAGAAGAGCTCCTCATTCTTGTTTTCATTTCGTATTAATGACAATTTGAGTAATATAGAGAGTGTGGGATATTTTTAGCATGTGAGAACTTGAGAGACGTCGTTAGAATGGAAGATTTTAGTTAACGAGTTTATGGAGATTTTTAGTTGATAAGTTTGTGGGTGTATGAATGAGTGAACTTAGCATTTTCCCTTCAAGATTCATGGTGTGCTTCCATCAAAACCATCAGAGGTGACCCCTGAGTGAGAGACAGGCTCGACATTTGCAGATTCATCGATGACGATCGTGGTGGTTGAGAGATCGAGGGGTAGTTGATCGATGGGATCGTGAAGGATTTACATTTTTGGTTCTGTTGCCGAGACCTCACTTGAAGAGATCATTGAAAATGTTTAGAGTTCAGTTCTATATTAGACAAAAAGAGATTATGAGAGAACACACGGAGAGAACGTTGAGAGGAGAGAGAGCTAACGCGATGTTAGCAACATTAGAACCTTTCGTGTATCCTGTAGTGATCTATGACGCATTCGAGGTTATTCTTTACATCTTGTTCACTTAGAAAGAGTTTGAGGAGAGTTGAAAGGGGATGAAACAAGAGTTGTAGAGAAAGGAGGAAAGAGAAGTTATTAGAGGAGAAAAATTTCCGAGTTTAAGGATTTCTGCTCTCTGGAAAAGTTTTACAGTCATTGTCAGATTTTCTGTGAATTTTATTTTGCAGTGAAACTTTCCAGAACTGTAGCCTGGCTGATAACCTATCTATTACAAAAGAAATCATAAGAAAAGGTGGTCTAGGGAGTGAGCAATGAATTTTCAAAGTTGAGAGTGTCTATTCGTGAGAGTTGAAGAATTCTGTTCTCTAGAAAAAGTTTACAGTCATTGTCAGATTTTCTATGAGTTTTTATTTTCCTAAGAAACTTTCCAGTGTTTTAGATGAGCTGATAAGCTATCTAGGACAACAGAAATCAGGAGAAAAGGTGGTATAAAAAGAGAGCCATAAATTTTCAAAGTTGAGGGGGTTGAAAGTTATGAGAGAAGTGAAAATATACAAATTTCAGTTCTCTGAAAATTTGTACAGTCAGCACCATCTCTTTTGATTAAGGAATTTTCTATTGAAACTTCATTAGTTAGTAGCTTGGAGGTTGAGCTACTGGAGATCACAAAAATCTTGGAGAGATCTCTTATCGATTAAGAGATATACGGTTCGACATACAATGAGGTCTTGACGATACGTCATGGGGAATCCAGTTCGAGTGCCGAGGTTGAAGAAAAGAGACGTTTGGGAGTTAGAACAGAGACGGAAAAACCAAAGTTAAGTATAAAGGCGTTGCGATCAAGCATCTATTGCAGTTGGGGTGCCATTTTTGCTTTATATCAAGAAGCTTCTACGAGCATCGACGTAGATGCGAAGAAGGTTGAGTCCAAAGTATCATTCACTGTGGAGGCCATGAATGCTCCTGGCGAAGTAGAGTGTGATCCTTACAAAAGTGACTTTAAGATGTCTGCTAGAATTAGTACAGACGATGGTCATGAGGATATTATCATGGACTCTTAATTTTAGATTAGATTTTATTTCGTGTATAACATGTATAATACACGATCTTCAGTATAAAGCTCGAAAGAGTTAAGAAAGTGATGTAGAGTTATTTTACTCAAAGATATTTTGTCCACTTAATGGTTGAGAAGGTGCAACATGAGTGGAAGTTCAAAAGATTGGAAAGTTAGACTTAGAAACTTTCCTCAAGGTTTAGATGTCATAGTAAGCGTCGGAGAGAGCTCGAAAGAGATTATCGTTGAGTTTGAGAACCTTAGTACAAAACCTCAAGTAGAATCTCCGAGGAGAAGAGTAGAAACCGACTTGTGGTGTTATTTCTGTAGAGGGTTGGGACATAAAGTAGTGAATTGTCCAACTAGAATCAGAATCGAGAGAGCTAAAGAGAAGCGGGAGTTTACTGATTTAAGTCTTCGAGTGGGTCCATCGTCACCAGCGTCAATTCATCTTCTAGGAGAAGATCCTTGTCCAAGTTGTGGAGTGGGTGATCTATCAAGAGGACACAAGTGCGTCGATGTGACAGCCCTACTTACGTCAGTAGTCGAGAAGTTGGACGAGACTCAAAGAGCTGAGATGGAGAAGTTGTCGACTTCAAAAGAGGACTCGGTTGAGTTGTGATGGAGATCGTCATTCGAATGGTGGAGAAGACGGTGATGCGACTCAGGCTCATGATTACCTTGGGAGAAGAGATGGCACAAGAGGTGTTGTTACAACCATTTCTTTTCATTTTACCTATAGTAGATTATTCGCGAATGATATTGGTGATGTTCGTACTGTTTTAGCGAGTAGTTATTGCACAAAAATTAGAAGGGTAGAAAGAATAGTTACAAGATGGAGAAGTTACCAGTGTTTCATGTGAAGGACAATGAAGATGTAGAACCATTTGTACGAGACTTCAAAAGGGGTTGCATCGGAAACAACGTGAGAAGGAAGGAAGAATGGGTGTTGTTACTGCTAGAGTTTTTAGAAGATTTTGCTCTTACGTGATATGAAGACCGAGTGAAGAGTCAGACACCTGGTGCAGTTGAGGACACATGGGAGACATTGAGTAATGCACTCATCGAAGAATTTCTTCCAGAAGAGAGTTATGAGAAGCTCATGGTGGAGCTTACTCATTTGAAACAACGAGACGAGGAGAAAGTTCGGCAATATGCCGAAAGGGTGGATAAGTTGTTTCAAACGGTCTTACGGAAGAGTGGAGACAATGTGGAGCTAACGATGGCGGGGATTGGAGCAGTGCTGACCAAGAACTTGGTGGGAGGGTTGAGGCCTTCAATTCGAACCCAAGTGAGGTACGAGAAGCCAGCAACCAAAGCGGAGGCCATCAAGATTATGACAAATATGGAAGAGAGTTTGGATGAAGGAGATATCATCCAACCTCATCATGCTGCTCTGGTGTCAACTCCGACTCCTGGTGTAGTCACAACGATCGCAGCTGCACCATCACAATTGGTGATTGTTTCAACGTCAACTCCTACTCCAACGGTGGTGCCAAGACCGTTTGTCCCAACAACGATGTCTACTGCCACCTCTGATTTCCATGCTGAGTTGAAGAGCATCACCGATACTCTTGCGGATCTCAAGATAAACGTGGTGCAGTTACGAGAATGGAGGAACAAAGGTGGAGGAGGAGGTCAAAGAGGTTACGACAACAATCCCAACCGAGAAAATCAAGGTAACTTTAGAGGCAACCAAGGTAACTTTGGAAGAATCACTTGTTGGACGTGTGGAGGTTCTCATTTCCAGCGAAATTGTCTTAACAACGGAGCAAGAGGTGCCAAAGCTGTCAGAATGAATGTGGGTGGAGGAAATCCATCACAAGGACGAGACAAGAGGGTGGCTACTATCGATGTCGTGCGAGATCTCATCTACGAGAAAGGAGAGAGTTCAAACTCTTCTCATGCACCGGTGGAGCTTTTAGCGCAAGAAAGGAAAAGAACTCGATTTTCTGATGAACCGGTTTTCATGGAGGAGTCAGCAAGTAGAAGTACTCGTTCGAGTAATGTTTCGAGTACACCAAGGGAGCCAAGAAGGAAGCTGGGGATGACGGATTTCACCATTTCATCTTCCCAAGTGGGATATGATGTGGTTGAAGATGTGGGTGCTCAGAAAGCCAACATCACTGTTGGACAACTGATCGCACTTAATCCCAACTTACGAAGAGAACTCAGAGGAGGACTGAGTTCTAAGAGAAGCAAGAAGAAGAAACCCAAGAGCAAGACATCAAAGTCTGTGGGAGTTGGTGTGGTGGATGTGCATGCTTCAGAGGTATGCACTAGGGCTTCAAAGATTGAAGTCCGGTTGAATGGTCACTACATCTCTGACGTATTGGTGGATGAAGGGTCGACTGTAAACGTCATATCGGAGAGATTGATGAAGAAGTTGGGGATGGAACCAACTCGCCCGGCTAGAATTGTCGTGGGGATGGCTAACAAGCAACGGGTAAGACCTCTTGGTGTGTTAGAGAAGGTGGTCGTGTCTGTGATGGGAGTTCAAACATTGATGTCCTTTCAAGTTTTAAAGGACTCTAGTTATGATTTGCTCCTAGGTAGGCCTTGGTTGAGAGCTGTGCGCACCACTGATAGGTGACACAAAGGATACTTACGGATTGGGCCTAGAGATCATAGAGTGATAGTTCCTCTCTCGAGTGTTGGACCGCTTCCGCTTGGATACGGTTTCCCGATTGGAGTTGTGACTTGTGACTCTAATAGACCCACTAGTGACTACTGGGAATCTGATACGGAGGATGATCATAGTGTCTCAGAAGTAGATACCGGAGATTCTTACGATCAAGAATCCTCGTCTGAGGACGAAGGATTTGATCGAGATGAATCATTACATCAGCTTAGTGCTATTGACTTGTTGCCTCGACCAGTAGTGGAGAAAGATCCTGACAAAGAAGAGTCGAGTGAGACAGAGATTGTGAGAAGACTCTCTACCCTGAAGTTTGGTATCAATGTCACTCAAGAGGAGAAAAGTAGATTCTTAGATATATTTCGAAAATATATCCATGTGTTTGCTTTCAGCTACAAGGATTTGAAGGAGGTGACTCTCGAGACTCATCGAATCAAATTGGAGGAGAAAGCAAGACCAGTTCGACAGAAGTAGAGAAGGGTCAATCCTACAACAGCAATGATGGTCAAGGAGGAGATAGACAAGTTGAAGGAGGCGAGTTTCATCTATGAGGTGAAGAACTCAGAATGGGTTTCACCCATTGTGATTGTCAAGAAGAAGAATGGTAAGCTACGAGTGTGCATAGACTATAAGAAGTTGAATGCAGTTACCAAGAAGGATTATTATCCTCTACCATTTATAAATGAGATTTTGGAAGAAGTTGCTGGTCATGAGTGGTACAGCTTTGGTGATGGTTATAGTGAGTATAACCAGATAAAGATAGCACAGGAGTACCAGCAGTTGACTACTTTCACTACTCCTTGGGAAACATTTGCATTTCGAGTGATGCCATTCGGACTGTGTAATGCTCCGGCCACGTTTCAGAGGTTCATGAACAAGGTGTTTGAACCATTCATAGGGAAGTTTGTTCGGGATTTCATTGACGATTTTTGTGTGTACGGAAGAAAGGAGGACCATTTTGATCATGTGATCAAAGTTTTGCAGCGGTTGGAGCAAGCCAACGCTTCTCTAAATCCAGAGAAGTGCATCTTTGGCTGCGAAGAAGGTCTACTGTTGGGACACATCATTTCCAAGAATGGAATTGCGGTAGATCTTGAGAAGGTGAAGAAGATTGTGGATCTTCCATTTCCGATCAACTTGACAAAGTTGAGACAATTTCTTGGCATGGTTGATATTATCGTAGGTTTGTCTTTTCTTTCTCAAACAAAGCAATAGCTTTGACTATGTACATGAAGAAGGGAGTTGATTTTGACTTGATAGTGCATGATCAGAAGGCAAAAGGAAGCATTTGAGGAGTTGAAAAAGACTTTGGTGACAGCTCCTATACTTGCTAAACCTGAGTGGAGTAAAGCATTTATTCTGTATACGGATGCCTTCAATGTAGCAATCGGATGTACATTAAGTCAGTTAGATGGAGACGGGCATGATCATCCTATAGCTTATGCTAGTAGGCAGATGGTTCCAGCGGAGAAGAATTACTCTGTGACTGAACGAGAAGGATTAGCGGTGATCTTTGGATTGAAGAAATTTTGACACTACTTGCTAGGAGGGAAATTTTCCATAGTCACAGATCACAAGGCTTTAAAGTATATCTTTAATAAGCCTAATGCCGAAGGTCATATTGCTCGTTGGAAGATCCTTCTAACAGAATACGATTACGTGATCGAAGATAGACCAAGGAAAAAACATGCGAATGCTGATCTTTTGTCGAGGGCTTATGATGATGAGGGAGAAGAACCGTTTGATGATTCATTTCCAGACGAACATCTGATGAACATCACAAGCATTGAAGAGATACCAGACGAGTACAAGGAAATCTGGAGTTTCCTTGTAGATGGCTCTTTTCCAGAAGGTATGCATACCCGAGAACGTAACGCGTTGATCAAGAGATGCAAACCTTACACCATGGTGGAGGGAATTTTGTTTCATCAAGGAGCAGATAGGTTACTAAGGAGAGCAGTTGGTCAGAAGGAGGCATTCAAGCCAATGTACGAGTTTCACGACGGAACTGTTTGTGGAGGTCACTTTGCTGTTAAGATAACAGCCTTCAAGATTTTGGATGCAGGTTATCACTGGAGAGGGATTTTCAAAGAGTGTTTAGACTATTGCAAAACTTGTGACGTATGTCAAGCATTTGCTCTAAAGTCTACTAGAACACCTCCGCTAAGATCAATTCCAGTATTAGGGCCGTTTGAGAAGTGAGGTATTGACTTCGTAGGTCCTCTTAATAAGACACCTCGAGGCAATAGATACATTGTAGTCGCCACTGACTATTGTACCAAGTGGGTAGAGGCTAGACCTCTGAGAGAGACTAATGAAACAGAAGTCGGTAGATTCCTATGAGAAAGGATCATCACAAGATTTGGATGTCCGTTAGAGTTGGTCTCAGATAGAGGAGGAGAGTTTGTAAGGAGCATGACTACTGCTATGCTACAACATTTTTCTATCAAGCCACGAGTAACGACCTCATACAAACCAAATGCTAATGATCTTGCGGAGAAGACCAATCTTATACTTTGTATGATGCTCGCCAAAGATGTTGGTGTTGAGACTGCGAAACATACTTGGGATAAGAGGATACATGCCATCTTATGGGAGTATCGAACAACAACAAAGACTTCTACTGGGTACTCCCCATTTCGACTAGTTTATGGAGTGGAGTCCAAGTTGCCGATCCAATTCGAATTGGATACTTTTCAAACTATTCAACGAAAGTTGAAGAGGTCGAGAGGAGAAGATGTGGTCAGATCAAGAAGGGAGCAACTCATGGAGTTGGAAGAGACCAGAGCGATAGCAATGATCCGGATGGAACGAGCTCAGGCGTATCAAAAGAAGAATTACGACAAACGGTTGCGCAAGAGGGAGGTAAAACCTTTTCAAGTCGGAGATTGAGTAATGTTGTATGATGCTATCAGATTCAAGAGGGCTAGGAAGAAGTTTCTTCCGAGATATTTTGGTCCTTTTGTTGTAGATAAAGTGTGGAGCAACTTCACATATGACCTTCAGGAGCTGGGAGGAAGGAGATTCGATCGGATAAATCATGACAAGTTGAAGTTGTTTCATCGACGAAAGTTCTCTCTTCACTCCGAGGACGGAGCGGAAATTTAGTCCGGGGGTAAAATGTAACGACCTATGTTACACATAAGAAGTTTGTCCATTAGTAAAGTATTTAGTTAAAACTAAGTGTTGAGAATGTTTATTTGCTGCCCAAGTACTTTAAGGAGGTATCAAGTTAGTCATGACTAGCTAAAGTTAATTATGGTTAGACTTAGCTGTATTTTTGGCAGAATTCAGATATTTCCTAAAGAGTGAGCACTACTATCTTATCATCTTGTCTAAAAGATAGAAAGGAGGTGGAAAGTATCCCTTATCTTCTTTTTTACTTGATATTAGTGGTTGGATTAAAGTTGTAGACTTTGTGGGCATTAAAAACAAGAAGAGATTCCACATGTTTCCTTTTTAGTGGGTCCTAGTGTAGAGGGGGGGTGGAAATTCAAGATTCCTTGAGAATATTCCAGAATCCTTCTATAAGTTGTTGACTTTGAAGGAATAAGCCCATGTGAAAAGGTAAAAAGCCCATGTGATTAATGCTTTTACCTTAAGTAATATCTTAGTAAAACCCGGTAAAAGTAGTTACGGCTGAGTTACCAGAGGGTACCAAAGTAAAAACCTAGAATGTATAAATAGAGGAGTAGAGAAGAGCTCCTCATCCTTGTTTTCACATTGTCGTAATGACAACTTGAGTAATATAGAGAGTGTGGGATATTTTTAGCATGTGAGAACTTGAGAGACGTCGTTAGAATGATTAAGGAGATTTTTAGTTGATAAGTTTGTGGGTGTATGAATGAGTGAACTTAGCATTTTTCTCTTCAAGATTCATGGTGTGCTTCCATCAAAGCCATCAGAGGTGACCCCTGAGTGAGAGACAGACCCGACATTTGCAGATTCATCGATGACGATCATGGAGGTTGAGAGATCGGGAGGGTAGTTGATCGATGGGATCGTGGAGGGTTTACAGATCAGACTTGGAGAAGGAGGAGTTCGACCTCGTTGTCCACTTGGTAGTAACAGTGTTGGAAGCCGAGAAGACCTTAGAAGAAGCCCCGAAAGACAAGGTGTCTTCTGGAAGACAGGAAGAAGAGTTGTCTTCTCAAGTATTCCGAGTGGAGGAAGCGACTTCCCCGGACCTCTATAAGGTCACCATGGTTCCCAGTGTTGAACTAGTGCCTTAGTAGAGCGAGGAAGCACAAGTCGACTCAGCTTTCCAAAAGAGGCTTCCGTCTTCCAAAGCAGCAGCAGCAGAGCCAGCGACGAATGCTGAGGAGGAAGCCACCTCAGTGACACCCGAGGTATTCGCAGGGCTTCCCAGCTTATCAGAAGCCGAGTTAGGAGTTCAGGTAGGAGCAGATTAGATGGAGATTGCATCCGAGCAATGAGAGTAGGCAGCAAAGCGCAGAAGACAAGTTGACTTATCCAAACTTAGTAGGAACCGAACATGCTATCTTAGGAGGTGACAGTTTCAGTGTAATATTAGATAGGTGACCATGTGGTAGAGTAGGCAGCGCAGGAGTAGTAAGGTGGATGGCTAAACAGGAAGGGGAACCGCTTGCATGTGGGGTGGCATCCTTCTGACAACGCCCATCTCTCCCTGGTTGTAGTCGAGGATTGGAGGGGATTCCCTCTGCGTCTCAAGGCAGATGCATAAGTAGGAAGACAGAGTAGGATTTTGGACACACATGAAAGGCGCACTAAGCACATTAGTCACATTTGTATACATACTACTGTGCGCACACACTACACCCGATGTTAGAGACATACGAATAGATTGAAATTACACCGGAGGGGTCTACATGCTGGTTGCCAGCAGTGGCTCGAAGATGTAGATGGAGGTAGTTGACAGTTTAGGAGCAGGGAACGGCATCCTTTTGTAGTCCTACTGGCTAAACTAATGTGTCGAGGAGTAGGAGCAGAAAGTAGAGGGAGTGAGCTTCCCAACATCGATGTACCTTCTTCTCGGAGAATGGATTGCTGATTTGAGTGCAGAAGCTTTGTCTATGTCTTCTAGGTGGTGGATTTCCTTGAATTCACTCCCGATTGTGCATGGGAAGCATTCTTCTTGAGTGGCGGTGAGTGTCAGCAGTTGTGCAGATTCGCAGCTTGGCTCATCTAGTGGAGCACTTCGGATCCACATACGGACGGTCTTATAGGTAAGAGATCCCAGAAGACAGAGTAGTCGGAGCAGCGAGAGAAGAAGAAAGAAGCCTTCTTCTCACAGCAAAAGACGACATCCTCAAGGAGAAAACTGTGTAACTGTACGCACGTTTGTGGTCTTCCTCCCCAAACTATTACAAGCAGGGATGGCTTGATAGTCAGGATCCGTACTAGAAGCCTGTCGGAATCTTAATTTCGTATTCTTATCTTATTTTTCTCTCGTTTGGATTTTCTCTTCTTCCTCATCTTCCCCCTTCTTCCCCATCTTCTTACCTTCTTCTAGTGAGCTTTCGAGACTTCTATTGAGCTTCCATGAAGGTGAATGTCGTTGTAGTGCTGCAGGAAGACCGTTTCCGTAGGCAGAAGCCTAGGAAGGCTACAGGGGGCATACACCCTGTGATTAATCTAACCCGTTGGGACTTGGAAGAGCAATGTGCGACAGACGTTGCTAGTTCGACTTCTACAAAGTAGAAGTAGTCTTATGAAGGCGTGAGAAGTCGAGTTGAACCCCAAGAAGTCGAGAATTGCTTCGGGAAGACGGTACTGAGGTGCCTATTAGAAGAGCTACAGGATGGAGAGATCTTGTAGATGCGACTTATGTTTGAGTCTCATTATTGTGAGACATTCCATATTTTGAGTTAGTTTGTTGACTACATACGAGATATCTGGTCTAGTAGTGACAGCCAAGTAAATCAACTTCCCAATCAGTTTCTTGAATTCTATTGCATCTGCACGCTCGTTATCAACAGAAGAATGTTGTCCCTATTTGAATATAACCATGAGAGTAGGTGCATGCTTGCACTTCTCCATTTGAAAATCATGAAGTATACTTTTGGTCTCAAACAAGCTCCAAGAGCTTGGTACACAAGAATCGACACCTTCTTGAAGCATCAAGGCTTCTCTCCTACAAGCGGTGATCCAAACTTTTATGTTTTGATTACTTCTCAAGGTATTGTGTTACTATTACTGTACGTGGATGATCTGATAATATCGAGAAGTATCAAGGAGTATAGAAGATTCAGCAACCTTTACTGCAAGAGTTTGATATGAAAGATCTGGGACTTCTCAACTTTTGCCTTGGAGTTCAGTTTCTACAACACAACAAAATGTTATACCTCTCTCTCTCAAGCAAGATACATAGAAAGTATACTTCAGGATTTTCAGATGGAGAAGTGCGAGCCTGCTCCTACTCCTATGATTATCTCAAAGAAGTGGCAAAGTTCTTCTGTTGATGGTAGCATGCAGATGCAACAGAGTTTATGAAGCTGATCGGGAAGTTAATTTACTTGGCTGTTAGTACAAGACCAGATATTTCATATGCAGTCAGCAAACTCAGTCAGAATATGGACTCTCCCACATCTCTGACGTATTGGTGGACGGAGGGTCGGCTGTAAACGTCATATCGGAGAGGTTGATGAAGAAGTTGGGGATGGAACGAACTCGCCCGGCTAGCATTGTCGTGGGGATGGCTAACAAGCAACGGGTAAGATCTCTTGGTGTGTTAGAGAAGGTGGTCGTGTCTGTGATGGGAGTTCAAACATTGATGTCCTTTCAAGTGTTAAAGGACTCTAGTTATGATTTACTCCTAGGTAGGCCTTGGTTGAGAGCTGTGCGCACCACGGATAGGTGGCACAAGGGATACTTACGGATTGGGCCTAGAGATCATAGAGTGATAGTTCCTCTCTCGGGTGTTGGAGTTGTGACTTCTGACTCTGATAGACCCACTGGTGACTACTGGGAATCTGATACAGAGGATGATCAAAGTGTCTCGGAAGTAGATACCGGAGATTCTTACGATCAAGAATCCTCCTCTGAGGACGAAGGATTTGATCGAGATGAATCATTACATCAGCTTAGTGCTATTGACTTGTTGCCTCGACCAGCAGTGGAGAAAGATCCTGACAAAGAAGAGTTGAGTGAGGCAGAGATTATGAGAAGACTCTCTACCTTGAAGTTTGGTATCAATGTCACTCAAGAGGAGAAAAGTAGATTCTTAGATATATTTCGAAAATATATCCATGTGTTTGCTTTCAGCTACAAGGATTTGAAGGAGGTGACTCTCGAGACTCATCGAATCGAATTGGAGGAAAACGTAAGACCAGTTCGACAGAAGCAGAGAAGGGTCAATCCTACAACAGCAATGATGGTCAAGGAGGAGATAGACAAGTTGAGGGAGGCGAATTTCATCTATGAGGTGGAGAACTCAGAATGGGTTTCACCCATTGTGATTGTCAAGAAGAAGAATGGTAAGCTGCGAGTGTGCATAGACTATAAGAAGCTGAATGCAGTTACCAAGAAGGATTATTATCCTCTACCATTTATAGATGAGATTTTGGAGGAAGTTGCTGGTCATGAGTGGTACAGCTTTGGTGATGGTTATAGTGGATACAACCAGATCAAGATAGCACAGGAGTACCAGCAGTTGACTACTTTCACTACTCCTTGGGGAACATTTGCATTTCGAGTGATGCCATTCGGACTGTGTAATGCTCCGGCTACGTTTCAGAGGTTCATGAACAAGGTGTTCGAACCATTCATAGGGAAGTTTGTTCGTGATTTCATTGATGATTTCTGTGTGTACGGAAGAAAGGAGGACCACTTTGATCATGTGATCAAAGTTTTGCAGCGGTTGGAGCAAGCTAACGCTTCTCTGAATCCAAAGAAGTGCATCTTTGGCTGCGAAGAAGGTCTACTGTTAGGACACATCATTTCCAAGAAAGGGATCGCGGTAGATCCTCAGAAGGTGAAGAAGATTGTGGATCTTCCATTTCCAATCAACTTGACAAAGTTGAGACAGTTTCTTGGGATGGTTGGATATTATCATAGGTTTGTCTTTTCCTTCTCAAACAAAGCAATAGCTTTGACTATGTACATGAAGAAGGGAGTTGATTTTGACTTGATAGTGCATGATCAGAAGGCAAAGGAAGCATTTGAGGAGCTGAAAAAGGCATTGGTGACAGCTCCTATACTTGCTAAACCTGAGTGGAGTAAAGCATTTATTTTGTATACGGATGCCTCCAATGTAGCTATCGGGTGTACATTAAGTCAGTTAGATGAAGATGGGCATGATCATCCTATAGCTTATGCTAGTAGGCAGATGGTGCCAGCGGAGAAGAATTACTCCGTGACTGAACGAGAAGGATTAGTGGTGATCTTTGGATTGAAGAAATTTCGACACTACTTGCTAGGAGGGAAATTTTCCATAGTCACAGATCACAAGGCTTTAAAGTATATCTTTAATAAGCCTAATGCCGAAGGTCGTATTGCTCGTTGGAAGATCCTTCTAACAGAATACGACTACGTGATCGAAGATAGACCAGGGAAAAAACATGCGAATGCTGATCTTTTGTCGAGGGCTTATGATGATGAGGGAGAAGAACCGTTGTCGCGCTACTTGGCGGCTACATGTTATATTTCTACTCCGACGCTTGAGTTTAGTAGTTCTAGAAGTTAGTTTATATTACTTCTAGTCGTTTATGTATATGTTTGACACCTTTGCATACGGTGTTAACACTATTTTGAGTCTTAGTAGGTTGATTACCATGTTGATAGGGCTTAAGCTCATGGGTTGTATTTGCGTGTCGTCCATGCACGCTTTCTAGCTGATTTAAGTTATTTTTCGGGGCTGCGTGTCGTTTTAAGTAATTTAAGTTTTACGCTGGCACTCTAGGGGGCTTGACGTGGTAGCCTATGAGTAAAACTAAGTTGCCACGTGGTTTATGGTACTAAAGGACAACCAAGTGGAGCTATGAACTCCCATTGGTCTGTTTTTGTCTTTTGTTAAACTCTAAATTTAGAAACAGAGCTCTAGAGTGGAGTTCGAGCATTTGGTGGGGGATCTTCGAAATCTGAGAGCACAGGGAGAGAGAGGTCGTCATGCCAAGCACTTCCAGTGAAATTTTCGATCGATTTGAGTCAATAAAGACGAAATTATGATCAATTGAAGTTCGAATTGTGCCAGAATTGAATCACTTTTGTTGGATTTAGGGTTTTCAGTGTCACTTGCAGCAGATTTGAGGAAATTGCTTCAAAACTTCGAGGTTGTGTTCTCTGCCAGCAGGGCTACAATTTCCCAAAAAGTTTCGCATCGATTGAGTGACTGAGTAATTCAGGGCGGCCGCTGAAGCTGGAGGGGTATGGAAAGCTCTTAATCTAGAGCAGCGACTTCAGAGGAGGAGATCTGGAGTTTTGTGTACATTCAGCAGTCCCAACTTCACAGGGAGGTTCAGCATCCTGTAGACTCTAAATCCTGTAAGAATATTTGAAATTGATCAAGCCAAACTCCTGTTATAGGTTGAAATAGCCATCTAGGTACCAGAAATTGCTGTAGTTTCCTTGCCCAGAACTTTTCTGTCCATTTCTCCGTGTCAAAATTTGATCTCAGGCTGAAACTTAGTGTGTGAGTTCAGTAGTACCTCATTTGCTTATAGGGGAAGTTTAGAAGTCTAAACCTTCATAGTTTTCTTCTCCGTGAGTGTCAAAGTTCGCCGTCGGAACCTATTACTGCCAGCTAGACCTGAATTTCGCTTTCTGAGCATATTACTAGATCTTAAACATCTATGTGAGTGTTTATAGCCCTATTGTGACCTGAAAGTCAACCTCTTGAGTAAACGACCACAGCCAGAAGTCCGGCGCTTTCCTAGGTAGACGGATCACGCTCCGACACCGTTTGATGATTCATTTCCAGATGAGCATCTGATGACCATCACAAGCATTGAGATACAGGACGAGTTCAAGGAAATCTGGAGTTTTCTAGCAGATGGCTCTTTTCCAGAAGGTATGCATATCCGAGAACGTAACGTGTTAATCAAGAGATGCAAACCTTACACCGTGGTGGAGGGAATTCTATTTCATCAAGGAGCAGATGGGTTACTAAGGAGAGCAGTTGGTCAGAAGGAGGCGTTCAAGCTAATGCACGAGTTTCACGATGGCACTGTTTGCGGAGGTCACTTTGCTGGTAAGATAACAGCTTTCAAGATTTTGGATGCGGGTTATCACTGGAGAGGGATTTTTAAGGAGTATTTAGACTATTGTAAAACTTGCGACGTATGTCAAGCATTTGCTCTGAAGTCTACTAGAACACCTCCGTTAAGATCAATTCCAATATTAAGACCGTTTGAGAAGTGAGGTATTGACTTTGTAAGTCCTCTTAATAAGACACCTCGAGGCAATAGATACATTGTAGTCGCCACTGACTATTGTACCAAGTGGGTAGAGGCTAGACCTTTGAGAGAGACCAATGAAACAGAAGTCGGTAGATTCCTATGGGAGAGGATCATCACGAGATTTGGATGTCCGTTAGAGTTGGTCTCAAATAGAGGAGGAGAGTTTGTAGGGAGCATGACTACTGCTATGCTACAACATGTTTCTATCAAGCCACGAGTAACGACCTCATACAAACCAAATGCTAATGGTCTTGCGGAGAAGATCAATCTTACACTTTGTATGATGCTCGCCAAAGATGTTGGTGTTGAAACTGCGAAACATACTTGGGATAAGAGGCTACATGCCATCTTATGAGAGTACCGAACGACAACAAAGACTTCTATTGGATACTCCTCATTTCGACTGGTTTATGGAGTGGAGTCCAAGTTGCCGATCCAATTCGAATTGGATACTTTTCAAACTATTCAATGAAAGTTGAAGAGGTCGAGAGGAAAAGACGTGGTCAGATCAAGAAGGGAGCAACTCATGGAGTTGGAAGAGACCCGAGCGGTAGCAATGATCCGGATGGAACGAGCTCAAGCGTATCAAAAGAAGAGTTACGACAAACGGTTGGGCAAGAGGGAGGTAAAACCTTTTCAAGTCGGAGATTGGGTTATGTTGTATGATGCTATCAGATTCAAGAGGGCTAGGAAGACCGAGATATTTTGGTCCTTTTGTTATAGATAAGGTGTGGAGCAACTTCACATATGACCTTCAGGAGCTGGGAGGAAGGAGATTTGTGTAGTGACGCAGGATTTCTCCTTTTGCCCATTTAGTATACAAGATATCGTTCCCACAGAGGATTTGCACAAGTAACGCTGCTCTAAGTTCTAAAATCTGTTCAAACACACAAACACACGGGTTTTGCCTAAAAATCCCGTCTTCTCACAAAACCACACAAAACCACATGTCTTCCAGACACGCCAAATGGTGCTCTGGAACTAAACAAACAACTACCAACTAAAATATCACACAATTATTCACAGAGAAGCTCGGGAAGACGATCTTCCTGCTTCCAGGTTGCTTCTTCCGGTCTTCTCGATACCGTCTTCCCGAAGCGATTCTCGTCTTCTGGGGGTTCAACTCGTCTTCTCACACCTCCAGAAGATTGTCCTGCTTCGCAGAAGTCGACTAGTTCGGCTATTAAACCTTATTCTCACACTCACATTCCAACGGATTAGATTAATCACAGGGTGTATGCCCCTTGTAGCCTTCCCAGGCTTCTGCCTACGGAAGTTGTTCTTCTTGCAGCACTACAACGACATTCACCTTCACAGAAGCTTAATAGAAGTCTCGGAAACTCACTAGAAGAAGGTAAGGAGATGGGGAAGATGAAGGAAGATGGGGAAGATAAGAAAAGCCAAACAAGAGAAAACAAGATGAAAAGAGTAAATTAAGATTCCGACAGACTTCTAGTCCGGATCCTGACTAACAAGCCATCCCTGCTTGTAATAGTTTGGGGAGGAAGACAACAAACGTGAGTACTGTTGCACCGTCTTCTACTCGAGGATGTCGTCTTCTGCTGTGGGAAGAAGGCTTCTTTCTTCTTCACTTCGTTGCTCTGACTGCTCTGTCTTCTGGGATCCCTTACCCAGAAGACCGTTCGTACGTAGATCCCAAGTGCTCTATTGAACGAGTCAAGCTACACTTCCACAACTGCTGATAGTCACCGCCACTCAAGAAGAACACTTCCCATGCACAATTGAGAGCGAATTCAATGAACCCACCATCCAGAAGACATGAACAAAGCTTCTGCACTCAAATCCACAATCTATTCCCCGAGAAGAAGTCACAATGGCATTGGGAAGCTCACTCCCTCTACTTCCTGCGTCTACTCCTCGACACACCAGTCTAGCTAACAGGACTGCACGAGGATGCCGTTCCTTGTTCCTAGACTGTCCACTACTTCTATCTACATCGTCGAACCACTACTGGTACGAGTATGCTGACCCCTCCGATGTATTCCAAGACTATTCGTATGTTTCCAACAACGGGTGTAGTGTGCTAAGACTGTCTACCCTGTGTCTCTGCTCTAATGTGTCTCGTCCGCCTGCACCATAGAATTGATGTGTATGTGCAGTCGCTACAGAATTCTACAGAACTCGTAGCACAGGCAGAACTCTATCTCCTACTCTGCGATCCTACTTATGTCACTGCCATGAGAACCAGGGGAGACAACCACCAAGGAGAGAGAGGCGCTGACAGGAGGTTGCTACCTCACATGCAAGCGGTTTCCCTGCCCGAATTGGCCATCCACCTTGTCCTTCCTACGCTACCTATGCTGCCACATGGTGTCCTAACTAATATTACATGGAAAAACTGCCACCCTTAAGATAGCATGTTCGATTCTACTATATTTGGAATTGTCAATGGAGGTACTAACTACTCAGATTGCACGGAGGCAATCTCTACCTGATCTGCTCCTATCGGAGCTCCTAACGCAGCTTCTGATAAGCTAGAAAGCCCTGCAGTTACCTCGGGTGTCACTGAGGTGGCTTTCTCCTCATCGTCTCTTGCTGACTCTGCTGTCGCTGCTACTGCGTCTTCCTCAGCTTCAGCTTCTGCTTCGGAAGACAGAAGCGTCTTCTGGGAAGCGGAGTCGACCGGTGCTTCTTCCGTCTTCTGAGGCACGGGTGCGGGACTAGGGACCATGGGGATCCGGGAAAGTCGCTTCCTCCACGCGGAATACCTGGGAAGACGGCTCGTCTTCCTGTCTTCCAGAAGACATCTTGTCTTTCGGGGCGTCTTCTGGAGTCTTCTCGGCTTCCAACGCTGTCACCACCAAGTGCACAGCGAGGTCGAACTCCTCCTTCTCCATTCCGGATCCAGTCGATGGTGCTGGAGCGTGGGAAGATGCAGTTGCAGGTGTCGGAAGCGAGGGAAGACCATAAAGTGTCTTCACTCCTTCTATCTGTCGATCCAAGTACCTGAACATGCTCTACCGGCATTCCACCAACATCGCTTTGGACTCGCTGTCCCATCCTCTAGCTAAGATAAGTAACTTCCTACCCGCGGTGTAGTTGAACTTCTTCCGAAGCGCTTCCACCGACTGAGCCAACATCTTCTGTGCACGGGCCTCTGCTGCTTCCCGCTGCGTCTTCTCAACTGCAGCTCGCGCTTCCGCGGCTTCTCGCTGCGTCTTCCATATGGTCTGCTCTTCTGCGAGGGCGGTGATCTTCTCCCGCACTCGGGTGACTTCCTGATTGCGCTGCTGTACCCGCGCCTGCAACTCCTGGTTGCTCTTCCGAAGTTGTATCAATTCCTTGGCAGAAGCGGCTGCTTCCACCTTGTATCTTGCTGCGAGCTTCTCCACGGTGCGGAGACTAGCTTCCAGCGACTCCGTCTTCTTCTGGTCTTCCCCCTGTCGCAGCAAGGTGCGCAGGCCGAATCTTGGTTGTAAGGGCTTCTCCTGTGCCTTCGCTCTCTTCTCCAGCAACTCCATAGCTGGCTGGATCTCCTTCTGGAAGTAGGCACTGCGCTCCTCCAGTCGTCTTCCTGCGGAAGACAAGTTCATCTCCACCACTCGTTCCGCGGTGTCGACTTCGTCTTCCAGAGGCAAGGAAGCCTCTTCCACCACTACGGCTTTCATCTTCTGCGCACGAGAAGAAGCTACTCTTCTCATCTTCCGGAGTGGAAGACTCTTCATGGCAGGAGCGGCTCTCTTCTTTGCGCTTCCTCGCATCGCAGCAGGAGCGCCCATCCATCCTTCGTCTTCAGGAGTCTTCGGAAGACTCCCATGTGTTGCAGAAGCGGTCTTCTGCTCTGATCGGGTACTCAGCAGGTCTTCTTCCGAGTCGGACCCTGATCCTGAATGAATGAGGGAGATGGGTTTCCTCGGTACACTTCTGGGACCCATCTTCCTCAGTGGCGTGGCGTCTTCCGACCCACTAGATTCGTCTTCCCTCACCAGAAGCGTCTTCTGGTGAGAGCTGGGCCTCAGCTGTGGCATCAGAGTGGGAGGGGGCGTTGCTACTGCCTCTCGGTCATCGTCTTCCGAGGTCTCCTCCTTCACCTCCTGTCGCTTTGTTGGCCCATACCTTGCCAGCTGATCTTCCCTAAGATCCCCCATGGCTACATACAAGTAGCAGAGGAAGGGCGTCAGGTGTCCTCCCGCCGGGGTACCCAAGTATGCTAGCTCCGTCTGTACATAGTTGTGGATGTACGCGTCCCAGTAGATGGGCGTTCTGTCATCCCACACTGATTCCAGGAACTCCACGTCTTGATCTCCTAAGTACCTTGTCTTCTGCGCTTTCCCCTTGGGAAAGAGATGCAGAAACAACTTCGTCAGGAGGTGCTTCTTTGGCTCCCGGTAAGATTCTATCTTCCAACCGTTCCTCCCCTGCCTATCTTCAACGAAAAGGCAGGTTGTAGTGACGAAGGATTTCTCCTTTTGCTCATTTAGTATACAAGATATCGTTACCACAGAGGATTTGCACAAGTAACGCTGCTCTAAGTTCTAAGATCTGTTCAAACACACAAACACACGGGTTTTGCCTAGAAATCCCGTCTTCTCACAAAACCACACAAATCCACACGTCTTCCAGACACGTCAAATGGTGCTCTGGACCCAGACAAACAACTACCAGTTACAATATCACACAACTATTCAAAGAGAAGTTCGGGAAGATGATCTTCCTGCTTCCAGATTGCTTCTTCTGGTCTTCTCGATACCGTCTTCTCGAAGCGATTCTCGTCTTTTGGGGGTTCAACTCGTCTTCTCACACCTCCAGAAGGCTGTCTTGCTTCGCAGAAGTCGACTAGCAACGGTCGTTACACCTTATTCTCACACTCACATTTCAACGGGTTAGATCAATCACAGGGTGTATGCCCCCTGTAGCCTTCCCAGGCTTCTTCCTACGGAAGTTGTCTTCCTGCAGCACTACAACGACATTCACCTTCACGGAAGCTCAATAGAAGTATCGGAAACTCACTAGAAGGAGGTAAGAAGATGAGGAAGATGGGGAAGATGGGAGAAGATGGGGAAGATGAGAAAAGCCAAACAAGAGAAAACAAGATGAAAAGAGTAAATTAAGATTTCGACAGGCTTCTAGTCCGGATCCTGACTAACAAGCCATCCCTGCTTGTAATAGTTTGGGGAGGAAGACAACAAACGTGAGTACTGTTGCACCGTCTTCTACTCGAGGATGTCGTCTTCTGTTGCGGGAAGAAGGCTTCTTTCTTCTTCACTTCGCTGCTCTGACTGCTCTGTCTTCTAGGATCTCTTACCCAGAAGACCGTTCGTACGTAGATCCCAAGTGCTCTACTGAACGAGTCAAGCTACACTTCCACAACTGCTGACAGTCACCGCCACTCAAGAAGAACACTTCCCATGCACAATTGGGAGCGAATTCAATGAACCCACCATCCAGAAGACATGGACAAAGCTTCTGCACTCAAATCCACAATCTATTCCCCGAGAAGAAGTCACAATGGCATTGGGAAGCTCACTCCCTCTACTTCCTGCGTCTACTCCTCGACACACCAGCCTAGCTAACAGGACTGCACGAGGATGCCGTTCCCTGTTCCTAGATTGTCCACTACTTCTATCTACATCGTCGAACCATTGCTGGTGTGAGTATGCAGACCCCTCTGGTATATTCCAAGACTATTCGTATGTTTCCAACGACGGGTGTAGTGCGCTAAGACTGTCTCTGCTCTTATGTATCTCGCCTGCCTGCCTGTAGAATCGGTGTGTATGTTCAGTTACTACAGAATTCTACAGACTGGCAGAACTGGCAGAGCCCTAACTCCTACTCTGCTATCCTACTTATGCTGCCGCCATGAGAACCAGGGGAGGCGACCACCAGGGAGAGAGAGGCCTTGACATGAGGTTGTCACCTCACATGCAAGCGGTTCCCCTGCCCGAATTGGTCATCCACCTTGTCCTTCCTACGCTACCTATGCTGCCACATGGTGTCCTAACTAATATTACATGGGAAAACTGCCATCCTTAAGATAGCATGTTCGATTCTACTATATTTGGAAATGGAGTTACTAACTACTCAGATTGCACGGGGGCAATCTCTACCTGATCTGCTCCTATCGGAGCTCCTAATGCGGCTTCTGATAAGCTAGAAAGCCCTGCAGTTACCTCGGGTGTCACTGAGGTGGCTTCGTCTCTTGCTGGCTCTGCTGTCGCTGCTGCTGCATCTTCCTCGGCTTCGGTTTCTACTTCGGAAGACAGAAGCGTCTTCTGGGAAGCGGAGTCGACCGGTACTTCTTCCGTCTTCTGAGGCACGGGTGCGGGACTAGGGACCATGGGGACCTCATGGGGATCTGGGGAAGTCGCTTCCTCCACGCGGAATACCTGGGAAGACAGCTCGGCTTCTTGTCTTCCGGGGCGTCTTCTGGAGTCTTCTCGTCTTCCAACGCTGTCACCACCAAGTGCACAGCGAGATCAAACTCCTCCTTCTCCATTCCGGATCCAGTCGATGGTGCTGGAGCGTGGGAAGATGCGGTTGCAGGTGTCGGAAGCGAGGGAAGACCATAAAGTGTCTTCACTACTTCTATCTGTCTATCCAAGTACCTGAACATGCTCTCCCGACATTCCACCAACATCGCTTTGGACTCGCTGTCCCATCCTCTAGCTAAGATAAGTAACTTCCTACCCGCGGTGTAGTTGAACTTCTTTCGAAGCGCTTCCACCGACTGTGCCAACATCTTCTGCGCACGGGCCTCTGCTGCTTCCCTCTGCGTCTTCTCAGCTGCAGCTCGCGCTTCCGCGGCTTCTCGCTGCGTCTTCCATATGGTCTGCTCTTCTGCGAGGGCGGTGATCTTCTCCCGCACTCGGGTGACTTCCTGATTGCGCTGCTGTACCCGCGCCTGCAAGTCCTGGTTGCTCTTCCGAAGGCTCTTCCGAAGCTGTACCAGCTCCTTGGCAGAAGCGGCTGCTTCCGCCTTGTACCTGGCCGCAAGCTTCTCCGTAGTGCGGAGGCTAGCTTCCAGCGACTCCGTCTTCTTCTTGTCTTCCCCCTGTCGCAGCAAGG
The DNA here is from genome assembly GCA_036924285.1 of Asterella californica. Classification (NCBI taxonomy): domain Eukaryota; kingdom Viridiplantae; phylum Streptophyta; class Marchantiopsida; order Marchantiales; family Aytoniaceae; genus Asterella; species Asterella californica. Next base: position 17,892,158 of record JAYKYS010000006.1, on the reverse strand, counting down.
TGCGCAAGCCGAATCCAGGTTGTAAGGGCTTCTCCTGTGCCCTCGCTCTCCTCTCCAGCAACTCCATAGTTGGCTGGATCTCCTTCTGGAAGTAGGCACTAAACTCCTCCAATCGTCTTCCTGCGGAAGACAAGTTCATCTCCACCACTCGCTCCATGGTGTCGACTTCGTCTTCTAGAGGCAAGGAAGCCTCTTCCACTACTACGGCCTTCAACTCACGCAAACTATAAGTGGCATTCTCATACACATCTAGCACAACATAAGGCCCGAACCACCTTCGAGAGAACTTACGAAGTGTAGAATGCTGATTCTCCAACGTGCTTTCATATACCAGAACCCAGTCACCAACATGTATTGGCTTCGTTCGTAGTCGGTGAGTCTTGTCAAAACGTTCTTTGTTTTTGACTCGAGCCACCTTCAGCCTCTCCTGCGCATCAGCAAGATCCTCCTCCCTTCGCTCCAACTGCCTAATACGTAAAGCAAAGAGTGAAGCACGATCTGTATCATCTTCCCACGGTAGCGTAGCCCATGTAGGAAAGTACTCCTCAGCAGGCATGATCGGTTTCTGCCCCAGCATAAGCTCAACTGGCATATAGCCAGTTGTAGTACAGTGTGTAGTTCTATCCGCCCACAAAGCAAATGGAAGTAATCTCGGCCATTCTCTAGGCCTACCATCACATGCTTTCACTAAAGCATGAACAATAGAAGGGTGCCCTCGTTCACTCTTACCAATGCCCTCTGGATTCATAGCAGTGGTAAGTCGAAGCTTTACTCCATAACGAGCAAAGAACTCCTCACTTCAGCGCCTCTCAACTCACCTCTATCTGCACGTAATCTCCCAACCGATCCATAACGACAGATGATATCTTCTAGCACGAACCTGCAGATATTCTCTGCAGTCTTCGTCCGTAGTGCTCGTCCCTCCACATAGTTGGAAAGATCCTCTCGAGCCAACACCAAATAACGCATCCCTCATAACCCCGGTGGCATCATCACAAGATCAAGAACCCATTGAAAATGGATACTAGGTGGATAAGTAGGTACAAGTCCATCTCTGTAACGGACTTTAGAGTAGAACTGGCAGTGCAGACACGACCCAACAAAGTCCACCACGTCTTGATACAAACCCTTCCACCAGTAACGCTCCTTCATCTTCGTGTAAGTAGCCCATACTCCACGATGTCCAGCCCACAAAGTGTCATGAAACTCTTTCAACAGATTCAGCTTCGTCGGTTGATCATCCACCACTCTAGCAAGCATCCCGTCTCTTCTCTTCGGACGTTTCCACAGATAACCTTCACGTAGAAGGTAGTTGTACTGTAACGATCTATGTTACACATAGGAAGTTTGTCTATTAGTAAGGTGTTTAGTTCTAACTAAGTGTTGAGAATGTTTATTTGCTGCCAAAGTACTTTTAGGAGGTATCAAGTTAGTCATGACTAGCTAAAAGTTAGTTATGGTTAAACTTAGCTGTACTTTTGGCAGAATTCAGATATTTGCTAAAGAGTGAGCACTACTATCTTGTCATCTTGTCTAAAAGGTAGAAAGGAGGTGGAAAGTATCCCTTATCTCCTTTTTGACTTGATATTAGTGGTTGGATTAAAGTTGTGGACTTTGTGGGCATTAAAAACAAGAAGAGATTCCACATGTTTCCTTTTTAGTGGGTCCTAGTGTAGAGGGGGGGTGGAAATTCGAGATTCCTTGAGAATATTTCAAAATCCTTCTAGATTGGAAATCCAGTTCGAATGACGAGGTGGAAGAAGAGACGTTTAGGAGTTCGAACAGAGACGAAGAAGCCCAAGTTAAGTATAGATGAGTTACGAACACGCATCTATAGCACTTGGGGTGCCCTCTTTACTCTATACGAAGAAGCTTCTGCGACCATTGGCACAGATTTGAAGAAAGCCGAGTTTAAAGCATCATTCAGTGTGGAGGCCACGAATGCTCCTGGTGAAGTAGAGTTGGATCCTTACAAGAGTGAGTTCAAGATGTCTGTTGTGATTAGTACAAACGATGGTGAGGAGGATCATATCTTCGATAGTTAATTTTAGATTAGATTTTATTTTGTGTATAGCATGTATAATACACGATTTCTAATATAAAGCTCGGAAGAGTTAAGAAAGTGATGTAGAATTATTTTCCTCTATGATATTTTGTCCACTTAATGGTTGAGAAGGTGCAACATGAGTGGAAATTCAAAAGATTGGAAAGTTAGACTTAGAAACCTTCCTCAAGGTTTAGATGTCATCGTAAGTGTCGGAGAAAGTTCGACAGAGATTATCGTCGAGTTTGAAAACCCTAGTATTAAACTTCAAGTAGAATCTCCGAGGAGAAGAGTAGAAACCGACTTGTGGTGTTATTTCTGTAGAGGGTTGGGACACAAAGTAGTGAATTGTCCAACTAGAATCAGAACCGAGAGAGCTAAAGGGAAGCGGGAGTTTACTGATTTAAGTCTTCGAGTGGGTCCATCGTCACCAGCGCCAATTCATCTTCTAGGCGAAGATCCTTGTCCAAGTTGTGGAGTGGGTGATCTATCAAGAGGACACAAGTGCGTCGATGTGGCCGCCCTGCTTACGTCAGTAGTCGAGAAGTTGGACGAGACTCAAAGAGCTGAGACGGAGAAGTTGTCGACTTCAAAAGAGGACTCGGCTGAGTTGTGATGGAGATCGTCATTCGGATGGTGGAGAAGACGGTGATGCGACTCAGACTCATGATTACCTTGGGAGAAGAGATGGCACAAGAGGTGTTGTTACAACCATTTCCTTTCATTTTACCTATGGTAGATTATTCGCGAATGGAATTGGTGATGTTCGTACTCTTTTAGCGAGTAGTTATTGCACAAAAATTAGAAGGGTAGAAAGAATAGTTACAAGATGGGGAAGTTACCAGTGTTTCATGGGAAGGACAATGAAGATGTAGAACCATTTGTACGAGACTTCAAAAGGGGTTGCATCGGAAACAACGTGAGAAGGAAGGAAGAATGGGTGTTGTTACTGCTAGAGTTTTTAGAAGATTTTGCTCTTACGTGGTATGAAGACCGAGTGAAGAGCCAGACACCTGGTGCAATTGAGGACACATGGGAGACGTTGAGTAATGCACTCATCGAAGAATTTCTTCCAGAAGAGAGTTATGAGAAGCTCATGGTGGAGCTTACTCATTTGAAGCAACGAGACGACGAGAAAGTTCGACAATATGCCGAAAAGGTGGATAAGTTGGAGCAACGGTTTCGGACGGTCCTACGGAAGAGTGGAGACAATGTGGAGTTAACGATGACGGGGATTGGAGCAGTGTTGACCAAGAACTTGGTGGGAGGGTTGAGGCCTTCAATTCGAACCCAAGTGAGGTACGAGAAGCCAGCAACCAAAGCCGAGGTCATCAAGATAGCGACAAATATGGAAGAGAGTTTGGATGAAGGAGATATCATCCAACCTCATCATGCTGCTCTGGTGTCAACTCCGACTCCTGGTGTAGCCACAACGATCGCACCTGCACCATCACAATTGGTGATTGCTTCAACGTCAGCTCCTACTCCAACGGTGGTGCCAAGACCGTTTGTCCCAACAACGATGTCTACTGCCACCTCTGATTTTCATGCCGAGCTGAAGAGCATCACCGATACTCTTGCGGATCTCAAGATAAACGTGGTGCAGTTACGAGAATGGAGGAACAAAGGTGGAGGAGGAGGTCAAAGAGGTTACGACAACAATCCCAACTGAGGAAATCAAGGTAACTTTGGAGACAACCAAGGTAACTTTGGAGGAATCACTTGTTGGACGTGTGGAGGTTCTCATTTTCAGCGAAATTGTCCTAACAACGGAGCAAGAGGTGCCGAAGCTGTCAGAATGAATGTGGGTGGAGGAAATCATCACAAGGACGAGACAAGGGGGTGGCTACTATCGATGTCGTGCGAGATCCCATCTACGAGAAAGGAGAGAGTTCAAACTCTTCTCATGCACCGGTGGAGCTTTTAGCTCAAGAAAGGAAAAGAACTCGATTTTCTGATGAACCGGTTTTCATGGAGGAGTCAGCAAGTAGAAGTACTCGTTCGAGTAATGTTTCGAGTACACCAAGGGAGCCAAGAAGGAAGCTAGGGATGGCGGATTTCACCATTTCATCTTCTCAAGCGGGATATGATGTGGTTGAAGATGTGGGTGCTCAGAAAGCCAACATCACTGTTGGACAACTGATCGCACTTAATCCCAGCTTACGAAGGGAACTCAGAGGAGGACTGAGTTCTAAGAGAAGCAAGAAGAAGAAACCCAAGAGCAAGACATCAAAGTCAGTGGGAGTTGGTGTGGTGGATGTGCATGCTTCAGAGGTATGCACTAGGGCTTCAAAGATTGAAGTCCGGTTGAATGGTCACTACGTCTCTGACGTATTGGTGGATGGAGGATCGGCTGTCAACGTCATATCGGAGAGGTTGATGAAGAAGTTGGGGATGGAACCAACTCGCCCGGCTAGCATTGTCGTGGGGATGACTAACAAGCAACGGGTAAGACCTCTTGGTGTGTTAGAGAAGGTGGTCGTGTCTGTGATGGGAGTTCAAACGTTGATGTCCTTTCAAATGTTAAAGGACTCTAGTTATGATTTGTTCCTAGGTATGCCTTGGTTGAGAGCTGTGCGCACCACTGATAGGTGGCACAAAGGATACTTACGGATTGGGCCTAGAGATCATAGAGTGATAGTTCCTCTCTCGGGTGTTGGAGTTGTGACTTCTGACTCTGATAGACCCACTAGTGACTACTGGGAATCTGATACGGAGGATGATCAAAGTGTCTCAGAAGTAGATACCGGAGATTCTTATGATCAAGAATCCTCGTCTGAGGACGAAGGATTTGATCGAGATGAATCATTACATCAGCTTAGTGCTATTGACTTGTTGTCTCGATCAGCAGTGGAGAAAGATCCTGACAAAGAAGAGTTGAGTGAGGAAGAGATTGTGAGAAGACTCTCTACCCTGAAGTTTGGTATCAATGTCACTCAAGAGGAGAAAAGTAAATTCCTAAATATATTTCGAAAATATATGTTTGCTTTCAACTACAAGGATTTGAAGGAGGTGACTCTCGAGACTCATCGAATCGAATTGGAAGAGCACGCAAGACCAGTTTGACAGAAGCAGAGAAGGGTCAATCCCACGACGGCAATGATGGTCAAGGAGGAGATAGAGAAGTTGAAGGAGGCGAGTTTGATCTATGAGGTGGAGAACTCAGAATGGGTTTCACCCATTGTGATTGTCAAGAAGAAGAATGGTAAGCTGCGAGTGTGCATAGACTATAAGAAGCTGAATGCAGTTACCAAGAAGGATTATTATCCTCTACCATTTATAGATGAGATTTTGGAGGAAGTTGCTGGTCATGAGTGGTACAACTTTGGTGATGGTTATAGTGGGTATAACCAGATCAAGATAGCACAAGAGTACCAACAGTTGACTACTTTCACTACTCCTTGGGGAACATTTGCATTTCGGGTGATGCCATTCGGATTGTGTAATGCTCCGGCCACGTTGTCGTAGCGAGAGCCTTTCCTTTGAGCAAGGGCGTACCTTCTGGCTGTGGCTAGCGATCAATGCACAGCAGAGCGACAAGTTTCCTGTAGATTTCTCTCTAACTTCCTCGATAACTAAGCACTTTCTTTCTCTCAGTAAAGGGTCAAGATAACTACACGAAAACGTTGGATGATCATGGGCACGACAAACGGGATATGTGATGACATGATCTCTCGGTAGTATTCCTCTCCGAAGTTTCTCACTACTAGGGCTTCGTACATGGCTTTGGGTCGACAGATGTGTCTTATCTCGCACTGGGTGTTAAAGTTTACAGGAGGGAGTTGATTTAGATCCATCCTTCGTTAGATGAGGATAAAGACGGTGAGGTCCCATTCTTGGCCGTAAGTGACAACAGGTAAGATCACAGGGACAGGCGAGAGCATAACTTGCGCGGTAAAGTTATGCCCGAAGGATCCTATCAGAAACTGTTGAAAGTGGACTCGTTCCATATACATCAGTTTAATCGAGAAAGGGTTTCGAAAAGGGAATCTGGGCGGTAAGTAGAGTCCTTCGTCCATCTCTCACAACATGTGCACTCCAACTACAAAGGTATCTCGATCCATAAAACTCTGATTCAATCTCATAGGATCACCACGATCCCCACACGAACAATCTCTTGGATTTTTTCCCAGGTCGAATGCCCCCACACAGGTCACTCCCCTTTGCTTAAAAGTTTCGAACACAAAACAAGGATAGGTGCAAGCTCCCTAACCAAGCAACCCAAGCCTCACGGACCGATGAGGTGGCACACATGCACATCGCATGTTTGGTGCCGTCATACTCATCCACGTGTGGGTCTTCTGGGTGAAAGGTTCTAATGCATGCACCGTAACGTGTCCCAAAAACCGGAGACTAGGCTAGACAGGTAGTCGACTCTACAGGTCAAAGATCGCACTTTGCCACGTTGAGTGCGAACCTAACAACCACATGACGTGGATACAACGTAGGTCGCTAAAGTCATATCTACGCCTAGAATACTCCCCAAAGCAATACAAATGTCGCACTGGATACTTTTCAGCCAGCTGCCGCTGACAACTCGAGACCTAGAGTAGATATCGTTGCCGATACAACTCGGCAGAAAAACCAGCAAACTTTCACACATGATAGATACAGATCTACAGCTCAGTCTCCTCTCAAACTTGCCACGTAGGTAGGATACTAAAATCTCTACTTGCAGGTCAAATTTCAGGAAGATCTGACGGCTAGATCTCCTCCCACAATTAACACAAATCCACAGAAACTAACACGCACTTCCAATCTTAGATTCAGGACAGAAGCTTCTTCGACTAAATGAACCGTCCACTTCCACTCCAACTTCCTGTGCTATCAATTCAGAAGGTAAACTCACTACACAGGAAATTTGAGCCGATTTGACCGTTCTGATCGTCCTCCATAAATCTGCAAACTCGCTGCTTCAGACTGACAGCTTTCTGCACCCCGTCGCCTTCAAATCGCCATTGCGCTCAATCCGCACAACATCCGGTGGTGAAATTTGTGGTCAGAGCTTCAGCAGCTGACAGACTACAAGCCCATGAAATCTGGTCTCAATCTGACGGCTCAATCACTCAAACCCTTTAATCTTATAATCGGAAGAGAAACTCTTGTACTCTCATCACTCTATGAACTTCAAATCGCCATAACGTATGCCCTGGACCTCCAAATCGAGTGAAATTTGTGGTCAGATTGCTCCTCCCGTCGAGAGCTCTCCGCCCATGCCCTCTGATCTTCAAAATCCCTCGTCAAAGTGCCCCGAACCTCCCAGAGCGCACACTTAGGTAGAAGACAAGTTATCTTCACTTTTGGGTGGACCAATGGGAAGCTAAAGGACTCAACCTTGTCCTTTTCTGCCCCATGGAGACCCCCAGCAGATAATAGTGCATTCTAAGCTCATAAGAGCAATGTTTTAGATCCCATTACACCACAACTTCTACAATTATGTGCAAAACGCACTTATACGCGTAATTTACATACTAACTGGTTCCACAACAGGACAACGTTTCAAAGGTTCATGAACAAGGTGTTTGAACCATTCATAGGGAAGTTTGTTCGGGATTTCATTGACGATTTCTGTGTGTACGGACGAAAGGAGGACCACTTTGATCATGTGATCAAAGTTTTGCAGCGGTTGGAGCAAGCCAACGCTTCTCTAAATCCAGAGAAGTGCATCTTTGGTTGCGAAGAAGGTCTGCTGTTAGGACACATCATTTCCAAGAAGGGGATTGCGGTAGATCCTGAGAAGGTGAAGAAGATTGTGGATCTTCCATTTCCAATCAACTTGACAAAGTTGAGAGAGTTTCTTGAGATGGTTGGATATTATCGTAGGTTTGTCTTTTCCTTCTCAAACAAAGCAATAGCTTTGACTATGTACATGAAGAAGAGAATTGATTTTGACTTGATAGTGCATGATCAGAAGGCAAAGAAAGCATTTGAGGAGCTGAAAAAGGCATTGGTGACAGCTCCTATACTTGCTAAACCTGAGTGGAGTAAAGCATTTATTATGTATACGGATGCCTCCAATGTAGCTATCAGGTGTACATTAAGTCAGTTAGATGAAGATGGGCATGATCATCCTATAGTAAGCAGATGGTGCCAGCGGAGAAGAATTACTCCGTGACTGAACGAGAAGGATTAGCGGTGATCTTTGGATTGAAGAAATTCTGACATTACTTGCTAGGAGGGAAATTTTCCATAGTCATAGATCACAAGGCTTTAAAGTATATCTTTAATAAGCCTAATGCCGAAGGTCGTATTGCTCGTTGGAAGATCCTTCTAACAGAATACGATTACGTGATCGAAGATAGACCAGGGAAAAAGCATGCGAATGCTGATCTTTTATCGAGGGCTTATGATGATGAGGGAGAAGAACCGTTTGATGATTCATTTCCAGACGAACATTTGATGACCATCACAAGCATTGAGGAGATACCGGATGAGTACAAGGAAATTTGGAGTTTCCTTGCAGATGGCTCTTTTCCAGAAGGTATGCATACCCGAGAACGTAACACGTTGATCAAGAGATGCAAACCTTACACCATGGTGGAGGGAATTCTGTTTCATCAAGGAGCAGATGGGTTACTAAGGAGAGCAGTTGGTCAGAAGGAGGCATTCAAGCTAATGCACGAGTTTCACGACGGAATTGTTTGCGGAGGTCACTTTGCTGGTAAGATAACAGCCTTCAAGATTTTGGACGCGGGTTACCACTGGAGAGGGATTTTCAAAGACTGTTTCGACTATTGCAAAACTTGCGACGTATGTCAAGCATTTGCTCCGAAGTCTACTAGAACACCTCCGTTAAGATCAATTCCCGTGTTAGGACCATTTGAGAAGTGTGATATTGACTTTGTAGGTCCTCTTAATAAGACACCTCGAGGCAATAGATACATTGTAGTCGCCACAGACTATTGTACCAAGTGGGTAGAGGCTAGACCTTTGAGGGAGACTAATGAAACAGAAGTCGGTAGATTTCTATGAGAGAGGATCATCACCAGATTTGGATGTCCGTTGAGTTGGTCTCGGATAGAGGAGGAGAGTTTGTAGGGAGCATGACTACTGCTATGCTACAACACTTTTCTATCAAGCCACGAGTAACGACCTCATACAAACCAAATGCTAATGGTCTTGCGGAGAAGACCAATCTTACACTTTGTATGATGCTCGCCAAAGATGCTGGTGTTGAGACTGCGAAACATACTTGGGATAAGAGGCTACATGTCATCTTATGGGAGTATCGAACGACAACAAAGACTTCTACTGAGTACTCCCCATTTGGACTGGTTTATGGAGTGGAGTCCAAGTTGCCAATCCAATTCGAATTGGATACTTTTCAAACTATTCAACGAAAGTTGAAGAGGTCGAGAGGAGAAGAAGTGGTCAGATCAAGAAGGGAGCAACTCATGGAGTTGGAAGAGACCCGAGCGGTAGCAATGATCCGGATGGAACGAGCTCAGGCGTATCAAAAGAAGAGTTATGACAAACGGTTGGGCAAGAGGGAGGTAAAACCTTTTCAAGTCGGAGATTGGGTTATGTTGTATGATGCTATCAGATTCAAGAGGGCTAGGAAAAAGTTTCTTCCGAGATATTTTGGTCCTTTTGTTGTAGATAAGGTGTGGAGCAACTTCACATATGACCTTCAAGAGTTGGGAGGAAGGAGATTCGATAGGATCAACCATGACAAGTTGAAGTTGTTTCATCGACGAAAGTTTTCTCTTCACTCCGAGGACGGAACGAAAATTTAGTCCGGGGGTAAAATGTAACGACCTATGTTACACATAGGAAGTTTGTCTATTAGTAAGGTGTTTAGTTCTAACTAAGTGTTGAGAATGTTTATTTGCTGCCAAAGTACTTTTAGGAGGTATCAAGTTAGTCATGACTAGCTAAAAGTTAGTTATGGTTAAACTTAGCTGTACTTTTGGCAGAATTCAGATATTTGCTAAAGAGTGAGCACTACTATCTTGTCATCTTGTCTAAAAGGTAGAAAGGAGGTGGAAAGTATCCCTTATCTCCTTTTTGACTTGATATTAGTGGTTGGATTAAAGTTGTGGACTTTGTGGGCATTAAAAACAAGAAGAGATTCCACATGTTTCCTTTGATGGGTTCGGACGTCGGCCAAAAGCTCCACAAAGATGACCAACAACAACAATCTCTGGTACTCCAAAGCTCGACTTCTCTGCTGAAAGAGTGAGATTTACCTCCTCAAGCCTTGTTAAGATCATCTCCACATCGTGAATATGATCAACGACAAATCTTCGACATCCATCCTCAGTCAGCTTCTCCTCCTTGTCTTCGACCGCTGTGGTAAAGTGCACATCCTTACAAGCCCAAGCGGAGTACGCATGGTGGTGAGATCTCTGCTCTCTATTGCCAACTGGAACTGATCATACCCAGAGTATAAATCTCCAATCGAGTAGATAGCACGGCCAGCAAAGGCTTCTGCAACTTCATCTACTATGGGTCCTGATCCCATGTTCCGAATAGTCACCTTGTTAGCATGTTGCATGTCTTGGATGAACCTAAGAGCCCCTGACTTCTTAGGTACAGTAAACCACCGACTCGAGTAAGGTCCCATAGATGGCTCTAGAATACCCATGCGTATCTTCTCTTTCAACAATTCAACAAGCTTTGGCAACATAGCTCGTGGCACTGGTATAGGCTTCAAGTCCCAAGGCACATGTGGTACTGTGAAGATCACCATGGGTGCTACGACACTCGTATCTGCACATCCAATCTATTCTGCACTGAAAGCAAAAGCCTTTCCATGCCTTCTCAACATCTCATGAAAACGCTTCCTCTCTTCCTCAGTGAGAAACTCACCCCCTCCAATCTGCAGTCGTTTGAGTGTCTCTTCTGTGAACCTGTGCCCTACTCTCTGTGAATCCCGCAGAACTGGTTCAGTCGATGCTCGTTCCACTTGCTTGTTAGAGTCTTCAGGTAGTTGAGTAGCCACCGGCTTCACTTTACGCGCCACAGTCTTGTATTTTGTATGAACCTGCGCTTCTTGGTGTTTCATGGCTCTACTCCTTTCTAACTCCAACTCATGATCTCCTTTCATCTGAAGCTGAACCTTGTAGCCATCCTCGACGAATCTTGTAATCTCCTCATGTAACTCACGTGAACGGATCGCGACTAATCCATTAACCAAAGACTCGGTGCTTATAAACGACAAAACCTCCTCAAGAGTATCTTCAAAGCCTCTTCTTCATACACCCCGTTAATGAACTCCTGATCTAACAAAACTCCTTGAGTTCTGAAGAGATCTTCCTGCTTCTTCACACATCGTCTTTGTACACTATCCATCTCTTCTACCACTCGAAATCTATTTACCCGTGTTTCAGAAAACTGAGCAAATCCACATTTAAACATCTCTTCTTCATCTTCTGGCACTAGTGGAAGGCTCTTTCTCCTATCAACACTCCCATATTCCCGCTCTACAGGAGTGTTAACTAAAACTCCAAAAACTCTTTGTCAGTCCTTAAGGGACTGTCCCTCAGCTTCTCTCTGTTCCTTTCATGACCCGTACGTACAATAAGAAACTGTACCGCCCTCGTACCATCTTGACTTCTAATACGAGCATAATGAGACCCATCGTCCATTACTTTCGTCTCCATTCTAGACGCAGTAATATATGATTGACCAAGGATCACAGGATAAGCAGCTACACTCTGAACAAAAAAGTTTTGTTCTATCTCTACATCTCCTATACGAGTTTTGACAGCTGGACAAGCACCAAAAAGTTCACCTCTTTGGTTGTTGGCAGCACGAAGAACCCATCCATGTCTTGTGTCGATTGGCCACTTCCCCTTCTCATAAACGTTTTTGGACATGATATTAATCTCCAAACCGTGATCCACCAACGCCACTATAGCCTCTGACAAGTTACCTAGTCGGACCCTTGTCTCCGTAGTTGCACGAGCCCAATATGCTCGAGAATAGTGACTCTCATGCTGCTTCTCGTCGCCATATTCTGCAGCACAGTCTGAAACTCTTGCCTCTCTTCCTTTCGACGCCTGTAGTACATGCTTTTGGGCAAATACGCGACCTAACTCTTCATCTTCTTCTCCAGTGATGTCAGTATCCAATGCTTTCACCATCACTGTATCTGCAGTCATCTGCCTCTTTCTCTTGATCACATCTATGATCAACTCATGAAAGTCACGTTTTGCTATCCCTAAGGCCTCTCGCAAGGAAAATTCTATCTTTGCATCCAAAATTCTCTCTTCAAGAATCTCCTTCAAGTTGGTGCTGGTCTCGATATCAGATTGTAGTCTGTAGGTCGGTGCTTTACCTTTGCCCTTTGAAGAAGCTCCTTTGTCTTTCTCTCTCATCTCCGTGTCATAAATAGAAACATCAACCATAGGTTCAGATGTAGATGCCCCTTGAGACGTTGAAGGGATATCAGAAGGTGATGCCTCTTGTTGCCCTCTCCTCTTCGTGGCTCTAGCTCTCCTTGTAGCCTCCTCCGGATCAGCAACATCATCATCACGTCTCCTTTTCTCTTCCACAATCGCATCCTGCCAGCTTACATGCTTCTCTTGTACCAGGTAAGCTTTGACACACCCTGCCTCTACAGGATCATCCCATCCAGTAATACGGCGAATTACTTCCGCACCTCGTAACATTACTTCTCGTGGAACTTCAACTACATCGCTCTTAACAGCTGCTACAACCGGTACATCTACTTCAATCACAAATGTTTCTGGCTCTATTGTGCGTATCGCCGTAGCTATACCAACCTGACCTCTCACCAAACTCTTCATTCCTCCCTTACCAAAGTTGGTACCCAACGGCGCACCAGTTTGGACGAGATGAATCTTTCCATCTCTAAAATTCACAACTCCGGTTCTGAGAGCCTCGGAAAACTCCTCACAATCTCGACGTTGGTGTTCAGTACTGTTACACCAGATACATCTTCTAACAAAATTTCTGGTAGTTGAAGATGCATTGGTATCACCAGGACTTCGACTATGTTTTAGCTCTGCCATCTCTATCCTTAACTCTCTCAGATCCTTAACCAACTCATCGATTGCAGAATCTTCGATCTTGCTATTGGCAGGCTTGGGCAATGGAGCTAAAGAGACATCAGACCTCAAGGTTGCAGCTCTACCTCTTCCACGTTTCTGCTTCGTGAGAATAGTAACAGCTTCCTCTACCTTTCTCCAGTCCGTGCTCACTCCTCCTTCTTCTCCCTTGTCTGCTAACATCAAGAAAAGCTTGTCCTCTAGATTTTCATCAGCAGCTTCTAGAAAAAGTTTTGTCTTCCTTAAGTCAAGCGTTGTCCTCTCGGATGGAGACAATTGACAGAACCGTTTCTCAAACTCACGCAGCAACTCATTTGGCGTCATCTCATTCCCCGGACGCTGTTCTATCCACTCCAAGAATGTTCTCTTGGTTACTCTATCCGCATCATCATCAAAAAATTCACTCTTCAACCTCTGCTCATACTCCTCCCAAGAACTCGTACGTGCATCCTTCAACTTTGTCACTTGACTACGGATCTCAGGTATCACAGCCAACTCGAAACTAGAAATCATCTCTGTCTCAGGCACACGATTTACCTCCATCTCACAAATATACTCCCGAACATACTTCGTGATGTTCCTTCCATCGAACCTCTCCAACTTCTTCACCACCGCTTGTAGAGCTCTTGTAGACTTCTGCTCTCCAACATCGCCTCCTTGTTGTTGTCTCAACAACATCGTCAATGCTCGAAGCAGATCGTCCGCTCCTCCTCCACTCGTCCCCATTGCTTCGGGAAGATTCATACTTGACGCTCCTCAGCAACAACTCACTCAACCACCTCAAAGCGTGCTCTCAGTGGAAGCACCAAATATGTCGTAGCGAGAGCCTTTCCTTTGAGCAAGGGCGTACCTTCTGGCTGTGGTTAGCGATCGATGCTCAGCAGAGCGACTAGTATCTCGTAGATTTCTCTCTAACTTCCTCGATAACTAAGCACTTTCTTTCTCTCAGTAAAGGGTCAAGATAACTACACGAAAACGTTGGATGATCATGGGCACGACAAACGGGATATGTGATGACATGATCTCTCGGTAGTATTCCTCTCCGAAGTTTCTCACTACTAGGACTTCGTACATGGCTTTGGGTCGACAGATGTGTCTTATCTCGCACTGGGTGTTAAAGTTTACAGGAGGGTGCTGATTTAGATCCATCCTTCGTTAGATGAGGATAAAGACGGTGAGATCCCATTCTTGGCCGTAAGTGACAACAAGTAAGATCACTGGGACAAGCGAGAGCATGACTTGCGCGGTAAAGTTATGCCCGAAGGATCCTATCAGAAACTGTTGAAAGTGAACTCGTTCCATGTACATCAGTTTAATCGAGAAAGGGTTTCGAAAAGGGAATCTGGGCGGTAAGTAGAGTCCTTCGTCCATCTCTCACAACATGTGCACTCCAACTACAAAGGTATCTCGATCCATAAAACTCTGATTCAATCTCATAGGATCACCACGATCTCCCCACGAATAATCTCTTGAATTTCTCAAGGTCGAATGTCCCCTCACACAGGTCACTCTCCTTTTCTTAAAAGTCTCGAACACAAAACAAGGATAGGTGCAAGCTCCCTAACCGAGCAACCCAAGCCACACGGACCGATGAGGTGGCACACATGCACATCGCATGTTTGGTGCCATCATACTCATCCACGTGTAGGTCGTCTGGGTGAAAGGCTCAAATGCATGCACCAAAACGTGTCCCAATACAAGAGACTAGGCTAGACAGGTAGTCGACTTTACAGGTCAAGGATCGCACTTTGCCACGTTGAGTGCGAACTTGACAACCACATGATGTGGTTACAACGTAGGTCGCTAAAGTCTTATCTACGCCTAGAATACGCCAAAGCAATACAAACGTCACACTGGATACTTTTCTGCCAGCTGCCGCTAACAAGACTCGGGACCTGGACTAGATACCGTTGCCGATACAACTTGATAGAAAAACAGCGAACTTTCACACATGATAGTTACATATCTACAGCTTAGTCTCCTCTCAAACTTGCCACGTAGGTAGGATACTAGAATCCTTACTTACAGGTCAAATTTCAGGAAGATCTGACGGCTAGATCTTCTCCCACAATTAACACAAATCCACAGAAACAAACACGCACTTCCGATCTCAGATCCAAGACAGAAGCTTCTTCGCCTAAATGAACCGTCCACTTCCACTCAAACTTCCTGTGCTATCAATTCAGAAGATAAACTCACTACTCAGGAAATTTGAGCCGATTTGACCGTTCGGATCGTCCTCCATAAATCTGCAAAGTTGCTGCTCCAGATTGAGAGCTTTCTGCACCCCGTCGCATTCAAATCGCCATTGCGCTCAATCCGCAAAACATCCGGTGGTGAAATTTGTGGTCAGAGCTTCAGCAACTGACAGACTACAAGCTCATGAAATCTGGTCTCAATCTGACGGCTCAATCACTCAAACCCCTTAATCTTACAATCGGAAGAGAAAGCTATGTACTCTCATCACTCTATGAACTTCAAATCGCCATAACGTATGCCTTGGACCTCCAAATCGAGTGAAATTTGTGGTCAGATTGCTCCTCCCGTCGAGAGCTCTCCGCCCATGCCCTCTGATCTCCAAAATCCCTCGTCAAAAGTCCCCCGATCCTCCCAGAGCGCACACTTAGATAGAAGACAAGTTATCTTCACTTTTGGGTGGACCAATGGGAAGTTAAAGGACTCAACCTTGTCCTTTTCTGCCTCATGGAGACCCCCAACAGATAATAGAGCATTCTAAGCTCATAAGAGCAATGTTTTAGATCCCATTACACCACAACTTCTACAATTGTGTGCAAAACGCACTTATACGCGTAATTTACATACTAACTGGTCTCACAACAGGACACCGTCTTCTGTCTTCCGTCTTCCGGAAGACACAACCGAGAAGACGTCTTCTCGGAAAATGTCCGTCTTCCGTCTTCCGAAGAAGTCTCTAAGCAAGGTATAATCTTAAGTAACCAAGTTATTTCAATTACATAGACATGTTATTAACTTCAAAAATTTCAAAAAATCATAAATCCTATAAATTTTGGACACCACCCACGTCCACCCTCACATGTTTGCGTCCCCGCAAACATCAGTGCTTTTGTTTACACCCAATATTTCTTGACACGCCACCCATTTACGAGAGTGGTTATCAAGGTACCATCTAGCTCTTCCAGCTGTAAGGAGCCATTGTTGAAGACCTCCAAGATTCGATAAGGACCCATCTAGTGAAGATGAAGCTTCCCAGTGAATTTTAGATGCCTGTTGTCGTATAGAAGAACCAAGTCTCCATCCACAACAATCACCTTCTTCAGCTTGCCATCATAGTTAACCTTGCGTTGTGCTTGTACCTCGTAAGTCTTCTCCAGAGCTGCATTCATGTCTTCTTCGAACTCCACAAAGTTCAGAAGACGCTGCTCCTGGCTTTCCTCTTCTTCCATGCGTTCGGTAACAGCTAACCTGTAAGTAGAGACCTCTAACTCGATGAGAACAACAGGTGTCATCCCATAAGTTAGGTAGAAAGGTGTCTTTTGAGTGGTGACCTTAGGTGAAATCCTAAACGCTCACAACACAGATGGCAATTTCATGTCTCAATCATATGCATGGTTAACAATTATCTTATTCAGAATATTACAAAGGAGACCATTCGACTTCTCTGTCAATCCGTTAGCTTTCTGGTTGTACGGTGTCGTCTTCCGATGCTTGATCCTGAATTACTGGGTCAGGAGGAAAATAGTCTCATTTAGAAAATGAGTATCTCTATCTGATACTAGTTCTAGTGGGTATCCGTATCGGGTTATGATGTTGTGCAAAGAAACTTGGCCACCACTGTAGCGTCGTTCTTCCTTGTGGCTTCGCCCTCTACCATCTTCGTGGCGTAAACTGTAGCTATCAAGATGTACCGTGCTCGTGTTCTTCTAGCTACCGAGCGATTGATCCAACAAAGTCGATTTCTCACTTTTCAAAAGGAGCAAGCGATAGAATGTGAGTAAGAGGTCACCTAGTAGGTCCCACCTTCTGGCATGCATCACATTTTCTGATCTCCTGAAAAGTGTCTCTATACATGATCGGCCACCAGTAGTCGACGTCCAACATCTTCTTCACCGTTGTCTTCAGCCCATAGTGACCCCCAGCATCTTCGTAGTGAAGACCCGTGATCACTGGCTTAATTTTTGAAGGCTCAAGACATCTCTTTAGCTTCTCGTCATGTCCCTTCTAAACAGGATACCTTGGAAGATGACGTAGGGGCCTGCCTTGTGTAAGAAGACAATCTTTTGCTCGGCATCCAATACCTCGGGGTACTGTTAGTCTTCCAAGAACTTTCTCAAGTCCTTGAAGATTGATTCCTCTGTGGAAGTCGCGTAAACTAGGTTAGAAGACCTAATTGCGTCTTCTGGGAAGTAAGCGGTACGTCCCCCTCAGATAGTGTCTCTGGAGTATCTCGAAATAGCTTCTCATTAGGGAACTCGTCTTCCACCTCGTCTTCTCGACGTGTCTCCAATCTGGATAGGTAGTCAGCATTAACATGTTGTCTTCCAGGCCTGTACTCCACTGTGTAAGTAAATTCTTGGAGTAGAAGAATCCACCTAGGTATCCTACAGACAAATCTGCTTTCTTCACTAGATGCTTCAAAGAAAAATGATCCACATAGAAGAGAATGGATTAGTTAGAAGATAGTGCCTTAACTTCCAAGAGGAGTAAATCATTCCATGAGTACTTCTTCTCTGCATCGCTGAGTTGTCTTCCCGTATAGTAGATGGGACAATCTTTCTTCTTCTCATCCTTTTGGTTCAGTACCACCCCTATGGCAAAAGCAAAAACATCCACATAAATGTGGAAGATCCTTTCCCAATCAGGTGGCCTTAGGACTGGAGATTCTGACAGAAGTCTTTTCATCTCTTCGAACGCTTCCTGCTGCTCAGAAGTTCAGACGTTGTCGGAGTGTGATCCGTCTATCTAAGAAAGCACCGGGCTTCTGGCTGTGATTGTTTACTCGAGAGATAGGCTTTTCAGGTTACAACAGGGCGCTATAAGCACTCACACATGTGTTTAATATCCTCTAATATGTTCAAATTTAGATCTAACTAGTAGTAATAAGATCAGGCGGTGAACTTTAACACTCAAGGAGAGGAAAACTATGATGGTTCTGACTTATAAAACTCTCCTACATGTAAAAGAGGCCCTACTGAGCACACACACGAAGTTTCAGCTTGAGATCAAATTCTGGCACCGAGATATGGACAGAAAAGTTCTGGGTAAAGATATTGCGGTAATTTCTGGTACTCAGACAGCTATTTCGACCTACAACAGAAAATTGGCTCCATCACTTTCGAAGATTCTTACAGGATTTGGAGTCTACAGGTTGCTGAACAGCCCTGTGGAGTCGGGACTCCTGATTGTACACCGTTCTCCAGATCTCATTCTCTGAAGTTGCTGCTCTAGATTGAGAGCTTTTCAGACCCCCTCTGCTTCGGCAGTCGCCCTGAATTACTCACTCAAATGACTTGAAACTTTTTAGAAAGTCGTAGCCCTCCTGACAGTGAACGCAACCACGAAGGTTTGAAGCAATTTTCTCAATTCTGCTGCAAATGACACTGAAAATCCCAAATCCAACAAAAGTGACGCAGTTTCAACTCAATCCGAACTTCAATTGGGCATAACTCCTTCTTTATTGCTCCAAATCGATCAAGAATTTCACTGACAGTGCTTGGCACGACGAGCTCTATCTTCTTGTGCTCTCAGATTTTGCAGTCCTCTCAGCAAATGCTCGAACTCTCCTTTAGACCTCTGTTTCTAAATTTAGAGTTTTACAAAAGATGAAATAGACCAATAGGAGTTCATAGCTCCACTTGGTTGTCCTTTTGTGCCTTAAACCATGTGGTAAATTAATTCCACTCATAGGCTACCACGTCAAGTTCTCTAAAGTGCCAGTGTAAATCTTAAACTACCTAAAACAACACGCAATCTTGAAAGTAAACTTAAACCAGCTAAAAAGCATGCATGGGCAACACGTAAGTACAACCCATGAGCTTAAATCCTATCGACATGGTAAATCTAAGTTATGTACATTGAACATCATAGACAAGTAAGAAGTCACTTGCACAAGCGCACAAATGCTTGAACAAGATAACTAGCATATTATCAGCCTATTAGGACTCAAAATAGTGTTAACACCGTATGCAAAGATGTCAAACATATACATAAACGACTAGAAGTAATATGAGTTAACTTCTAGAACTACTAAACTCAAGTGTCGGAGTAGAAATATAACATGTAACCGCCAAGTAGCGCGACAACGTAAGGTTCGTCTTTCTTAAGCAACGTGGTAAGTCTTCTTGCTACCTCTGCATACTTGTCAATAAACCTCCTGTAGTATCCTACATTACCCAAGAAGCTTCTCAACTGAGTCAGGTTAGCAAGTGGGTGAAGTTTCATGATAACTTCCACCTTAGCACAATCGACTTCTATGCCTCTTCCAGAAATCCTATGTCTTAGCAAAATTCCTTCTGACATACCAAAGAAGCACTTCTCAGGGTGAAGAGCCAAACGATGCTCTCTACATTTCAAAAAGCACTTCTTCAGAAATAGCAGATGATCTTCTTTCGATCTAAACACACAAAAATCATCCAAGAAGATTTCCATGAAAGTACGAAGATACTCCTTAAAGATGGTAATCATCAGTCTCTGGAATGTGACGGGTGCGTTGCATAAACCAAAAGGTATTTGGTTGTATGCGTACGTACCCCAATCAGTGATAAAAGTGATTTTCGACTTGTCTTCTTCTCTTATTGAAACTTGATTGTACCCAGAATACTCATCTAGGAAGCTGTAGAACTCATGTCCTGCTACCTGGTCTAACACAGAATCAGTGAAAGGTAAAAGATGATGATCCTTCTTTGTGACCAAGTTCAGCTTTCGGAAGTCTTGACACATTCGGATCTTACCTGTTTGCTTTTTCGGCACGATGACAATAGAAGCTACCTACTCACTGCTAAGAACTAGGAAGATGACACATGCCTTCAAGTATTGATCGATCTGATCTTTCATCAAAAGCGAGTACTTGGGTTTGAGCCGATACTACCTCTACCGTGTAGGAACAATACCTTCCAGCAAGTCAATGCGATGCTCTCCCAGTTCTCGAGGTATGTCCTTCATGTTTCTATGGTCCAAGTGAAGACGTCCAGAAACTCTGTCAAAAGTTCCCAAAAGTCTTCCAACTGCTGGCCCTCGATCACCTTGAAAAGCTTCAGCTTCTTCCCTGGATCGTGTCTTCTCCTTCTTCTTCTTCTCTTGTTTAGATTCTGATTCTGAGCTTTTGACAGTAGACTCTTCAGAAGTAGAGGATGCTTCCAAATTACTGTTATCGGTTTCAGTGGACTTGGATTTCCTCTTGGACTTCCTAGAAGACCTTTTCGACTTCTTGGACTTCTTCGAGGTCTTCCCTCTGTCTTTCGTTATATTCCGAGTGATGCTTGAGATTTCATATTGCTCTTCATGCTTTTGTACTTCTACTAAATCATCACCTCCTCCTCTTCTACATTACAACTTCATTTCCTGAGACAATCCTCCCAAGTACCAGTCCACGGCTTGCTGAGCACAATAATCAGGTCGTCCTTGGTTCTGAGGGATGTGATCTAGGAGGTCTTCAAACCTCTCGGTGTAATCCCGCAGTGTCTCTTTCTTCTTCCATTCGAGCCTCTGAAGTTCTATGAGGGTCATCCGGTCATAGCCCACTCTTCTAAACCTCTTCAGAAAAGCTGCCTTCATAGTAGCCCAAGCGGTCATAACTAATTCGTCATCCAACGCTTTATTCATCCATTTTCTTCCCTTCCCTACGATCAAACTAGGAAATACACGGAGTCTGTCGGCATCAGAGTCTTCCTTGTTGGATCGAGAGATGGTCTCGAACATCATGATGAAGTCATCAGCGTCAGCATCATCGTCGTACGGATGATACTTCTGCCGAGTGTGTATGTCGACTGCCGGCTGGTGCAACTGCCAACTTCTTCCTCTATCAGGCCCAGGCGGTGGAGATGGTCTTCTCGAAGGCCCAGGTCTGTCTGAGTCACAAATGTCGTCTTCTGAGTCAGAGCTGCTGTCGCTGCCACCCTTTGAGATGTTTGGAGCGATCCCCTCTTATCTTCCTTGGCCTTGAGAAGTCTCTCCCGTGTCTGGGAAGATGTCTTTCGCGTAACCAGAACCAAAATCTACTTTGTAAACGTGGTCACCCGGTTGGCTTCTGTCTTCTCTAAAGATAATGCTCGAGATGGAAGGTTCTTCCAAATCTATTGATCATATCTTCCTGAGCTCTTCTTCTTTCCTTTGGTGTCTCAAGGATACCCGTTGCTCTCGAGAAGCGGTTCCCTGGGATGAATGTACCCACTCGGGATCCTTACCCGTGCGTCTTCTACTTCTTCTTCTGGTCGGAGATATCCACCAGAGTGCTGAGAATAGATGTCCCTCTTCTTCTAATACTAGATCTGGCAGACTGGATATCTGAACAACATGTCACAGGTTCGGAACGTCTTCTTCTCTTGCTTCATGTTGAACTCATTGCAGTCTTCCAAGATCGAGTCTTCCAAGAAGCTCTTGGAAGCGGAGAAGCAGCTTCTTCCAGTTCTCCTTGAGGTGTCTCATCATCTTCTAGCTGCGGTTCTTGTCTTCTAGCAAGATAGAGTTCCACAACACGTTCAACTACAATCCAAGTTAGTCTCCGATGCAACTAACTATTGGCACACAGATCCAGGAAGCTTAGAACAATCGTTACTAAATGAAATCCTTGGCAGCAAAAATAACGAGTGCTACTATATGTAGTGTCTCAGGATTTCTCCTTTAGCTCATTTAACATAAAAGATATTGTTCCCATAGAGGATTTGCACAAGTATCGCTGCTCTAAGTTCCAAGATATGTTCAAACACACAAACACATAGGTTTTATCTAGAAATCCCGTCTTCACCAAACCACACGGCTTCCAGACCCTTCAGAAGGTGCTCTGGACCTAAATAAACAACTACCACCTAAAATATCACACAAATATCTACATGGAATCTCGAGAAGACACTTTCTGCTTCTAGGTCACGACTTCCAATCTTCTCATCACAGTCTTCACGAAGCAATTCTTGACTTCTAGGGGTTCAATCCGGCTTCTCACACCTCTAGAAGACTGCCCCTGCTTCGTAGACGTCAAATTAGCAATGTCTGTCACACGTTGCTCTTCCAATTCCCAACGGATTTAGATCAATCACAAGATGTATGCCCCTTGTAGTCTTCCCATGCTTCTGCCTACGAAAACGGTCTTCCTGCAGTACTACAACGACACTCACTTTCACGAATGCTCAATAGAAGTCTCGGAAGCCCACTAGAAGAAGATAAGAAGATGAGAAGATGAGAGAAGATGGAGAAGAAGAGGAAATCCAAACAAGAGAAAACAAGATGAAAATGAGAAATGAAGACTCCGACAGACTTCTAGTCCGGATCTTGACTAACAAACCATCCCTGCTTGTAGTAATTTGAGGAAGAAGATCACAAATTTGCTTACAGTTACACAATCTTCAACTCGAGGATGTGGTCTTCTGCTGCGGGAAGAAGGCTTCTTCCTCATAAGTCACTCTCTTTTGCTTTAAAGTCTCAGAACACACATCACATGTTTGATGTCATCTTACTCATCCACATGTAGATTGCTTAGGTGGACGGTTCTAGCGCATGCACTGTATCATATCTTATAAATAGTCACTAGGCTAGCCAGTGTAGTCGTCTTTAATAGTCAAGAATCATACTTTGTCATATTGAGTGCAAAAATCAGCAATCAGAGATGACACGATCAAAACATAGATCGCTGTAGTTTTTTTTACACTTAGTATACCTTCCAAAACAATACAAGATTCACATCAATAGATTTTCTGCCAGCTATTACTAACAAGATTCAAGACATAGACTAGATATCGTTGTCAGATAAAACTCAATAGAAAAACAGCGATGTTTAACACATTGTAGGTTCAGATCTAAACTTCAACCTTCTCTGAAACTTGCCACGTATGTAAGATTTCTACTTACAGATCAAATTTCTGAAAGATCTGACAAGGTAGATCTCATCCCACGATTAATACAGTATCATAAAAATTTACACGTACTTTTAATCCCAGATTCGGAACAAAAGCTACATCGCTGAAATGAACCATCGACTTCGACTCAAACTTGCTATGTCAGTTAACCACAAGATAAAATCACTACTCCGATAATTTCAATAGATATTTGGAGTTAGAGCTTCGGCAACTAACAAGCTACGAGCTCATGAAACTTGATTTCAGTCTAACGGTACACTCTCTCAATCTCATCAATCTTTCACTCTGTATGTGCTTATCGGGCATTCTGGCTACAACTTGATAGAAAGCTATGTAGTTCTCTCACTCCACGAACTTCAGATGGTCATAACTCATGCCTTGGATCTCCAATTCGAGCAAAATTTAAGCTCAGATTGCTCCTCCCATGTCTAGAGCTCTCCGCCCATGTCTTCAGATCTCCCAAATTCCTCATAAAAATTCCTCGTTCTTCCCGAAGCATTCTCTTAGGTATATGACAACTTATCTTTACTTTTTGGTGAACCAATAGGAATTTAAAGGACTCAATCTTGTCCTTTTGTACACCTTAGAGACCTCTAGCAAAAATCAGAGCCTTCCACGCTCATATAATCAAGGCTTTTCACCTCATTATCTTATAAACTACACAAATGTGCACAAACATATTTATACACGTCATTTACATACTAAATGTTTGTGCAACAAAACACCAGTTTTCCACGAGGAATGGACATAGTTTATCAGATTTGGATTTTGATAAATAGGTTGAAGGATTTTGGAGTTTTAAGGCTGTGGACTTAGAAGTGACGTAACTTCTTCCAAGGGAGTAAGCATGCGATATATTGGGTACCGTTGGATATAGTTTTTCAAGGGCTATGTTGCTGTAGCATTAGATAAACTTTTTAGGGATTTTTGTAAGACTGCAGATCATTCAATCTGTTCGTAAACTCTGTGAATAATTAGCAGAAGTAAAGAGTAAGATTTTGGATTGAAGTTTAAGCTAGTACATTGTCATTCGTGTCTCTCAACCTAACTTGCTTTCCATAGCTAAACAGCTCTCCAATCCAAATCACAACTCCTTAAAAACCCTCACAAGTCTCTAGAAATAACCAAAAGTGTAGTAGTGGGTACAAATTTCATCCCCCTTCACTCAATTGATCATGACGCCCTTAGTCCCCCATGAAATCCTTTGATTTTTCAGCCCTGATTGTAGCTCTGGTCAAGAGCTTTTTCCCAATCATATCGTTCTTCGCTCGAATGGACATTTGAAGCCGCTCAAAACCATAGAAAACTTCATGAAGAACAACTAGAACACCATTGGTCCAAAAATAGACCAATGAGAGCGAAAAGAGCTCTAATTTTATCTTTATCTTTTCCTCACTCAACATTTTTCACTAGAACTACTTGTAACACCCAAGGAAACACTAGACACCAATAAGAATGAGACAATTGAGTCGTCTACTAATACAAAATAAATATTACAACCTGAAAATGATCTACAATGAAGTATACGACAAAAAAATAGTGAAGATCTCACAATCCATGCTCCATGATTGATCTTTGGTCTCTAATGACATCAAATATTGATCTAGACGTTGAAAGAAATGTTGTTTGGATAATTGAGATTCATTCTTCATCACAGCAAGATGTACACCATCAAATCCCAAGTCTCTTCGTATGTAACAATCAGAATTATCACCAGAATCGATAAGTCCATCATCTTCTCCATGAACTCATCACCAAGGGTTTAACCATCTTAAACCTTAAACCTAAATTCTACAAGAATTTCACACAAGAGCCGCACCACAACACGACACCGTGCTTTGGACAAGCGTCAACCTTTGTACAAACCTCTAAGCGTCTACCAATTTTCTTGGCTCTTAGTTCTGAGAAATGTCCACCCTTTGTCCTACTATGGGTAAAAGGTGAGGGCAAGCCTGACTCCTTCAAATAGAACACATCTCTTGAATACTCTATCGAATCTCATTCGGCATAACTGCCCTTGAATGAGGGTGAAGGGCGTCGAGACCATATGGACATTTTGAACCTTCTTAGGAGGTATTCCTCCTTGGATTTTCTTTTTTTTTGGTATTGGGAGACTTGAGTCATCCAGTCGTCCTAAATAGTGATACTGAAGAGAAAGAAATCTTTTAAATTTTGTCTCGATGGAGATATCACAAACATCCCTTGGGATATGTGAGAGTAAGTTAGTATTTCTATGACTCTTCTCAGAGCAATATTCTACCATAAATATAATGTCCTGAAGTATTAAAATACACTTGGTCAATCGACCAGATCTCGTTGTCCTATCTACGATATACTTTAATGCTTCATGATCCACATGAAAAATGAAAGGGTTGCTTAACAAGCAGTGTCATAATTTTTGTACTGCAAAAATCATCCTTAGCACTGCCTTTCGGTTGTAGAGTAATTCCTTTCTGCTTTAGCCAATTGTCTACTAGCATAATAGACTGGATGATGTCTTCTTCTTCCACCAAGCTGAGCTAGTATCGCTCTTGTGGCTATATTGAAGGTATCCACGTACATGTGGAAGAGAAGTTCAGAATTTGGTGAACTTAGAACCGGGGTGGATATCAATCTTTATTTCAATTCTACAAAAAGCGATTGGCATGTTGGGTTCCACTCAAAATCTACGGCTGTATGTAGGAGGACCGTAAGTGGCGTGGCCAAGGCCGCATATCCTTGAATTAACCTTTGATAGTATCATATGCATCCTAGGAATGACCGTATCTCTTTTTATGGTGGTAGGTGCTGACAGGTTTGCAGTTTCAGCAACCTTGTCTGGTATGGTGAGTATTCCACCTCGGCAGACCAAGAGTGATCCACATAATGCAGCAAGCATACACTTGTTCGGGTTAAAGATATCCTAACCTTTCTGCAAATAGCAAGGACCACCCTTAAAACCTTTACGTGGTCTTCTTACTACTATGACCACAGAGATCATCCAAGTAGATTTCCAATATGTCTCTCAAATGTGAAAAGGACTGCTGCATATATCTTAGCTCTGGAATATTACAGGTGCATTTTGTAAGCCAAAAGTATCACTTGATATGCAAATGTTCTCAATTCTGATACTAATGTGGTTTTGTCTTGATCCAAAGCTATTGCTAGTTGGTTATACCCAGAGAACCCATCCATGAAGAAAACAGTTCACTTCCAACAACATTATCCAATGTGAGATCCGAGAAGAGAATCGGAAAGGGGTTTGGGATAGTAAACTTATCTAGTTTCTTGAAATCCATGCAGACCTAGATTTTGGTAGAGTTTTTCTTTGGTGTTGTAATGATAGGACTAGCCCATTCTGTTTCAGCTACGGGGTATATAAACTCGCATTAGAGTATTTTCTCCAATTCTTTTTTGATAAGAGTCCATATCATGAGATTCGTTCTATAATGTTTTGTCGCTTTGGGTATGCCTCTGGGTGTAGAGATATCTTGTGTTGAAAGCCTCAAAGAGTTAACCGTATTGATAAGCAAAGACGTTTCTATACTCCTTAAATACTCCTTGATATTGCGGAATATCTTTTTTTGGGAGTTTTTCCTGGTCTGGAGATATCCATATCTCTAACAGAATTTGTTACTGGTATGTGTAGTGGTAACGAAGGTTCCTCTGATTCTCTAGGTTTCGCCTAAAAAAACATTCCGGATGTCTTCCTCTTGAGTTTATTTAGAAAAAAGAAAAAATGTGTGTTATATCTAACACTGATCTTGTGTAATTGGATCACAACTGATAGGTTATGTGACATTAGATGCGTTAATTTCATCTTTTGAGTTAGAGTCGTCATCAGAGTCAATGTTTGTGAAGCAAGAAATTGATGCTCAATGTATTTCATATTCCACTATATAAGGACACTCATTGGTGTCCATGTCATTGATGAAACAACTTTTGGCATAGAGTTCAATAAGTTCCTCGTCACAATATGCATGCATGAGTAAAAACTCTTCCAATAAGAAGGATTTGTCTGAATATGTACTCATGTGATACATGGTGAATATTGTCTGATGGGATTTGCATTCTCTTCGAAGTTTATCTATTTTGCATGATGTATGGACGTATGTGCTAAGCAACCAAGGGATCGATAACAAGAGAGAAAATTGTGAAAGATATTGATCTCCGAGTATCAAATAGTCGGTAAGAAAAACATGTTCTCCTATCATAATGAGAACAAATTTTTTGTTCTCCAATTGGAGTTATGGTTCTACCATTAGCTACTTTGAGAACAATTATTGTCTTGGTAGGAGATAGTAGATTAAGATCTATCATGATTGTTTGACCATGATGTTCATAAACGATTCTGAATCAATCTTGCAGTTTGAGATCAATAACTCGTTGATGTGTACATGAAGTATCGGATCATGTGTCCAGATCGAGAGGATTGTGACCTCTACTAGATTATCTTTTGTTGGTCTCACGTGGGATGGTGAGGTTGTCGACTTGGGTGCATATTTCTCTCTGATCTGCTCATCGACAAAAAAAGCTTTTTTAGTCAAGAACTATTTTAGTTCCTTCTGAAAAGAAGGAGCTATTTTAAGCAATTGTTTGAAGGTGATATCCGTCTTTGTGTTGGCGAGGTTGGTCATCATATCATACCTAAATATCTTGCTATAAATTGGTTGTCTGGTCAACGTATCTAATATTGATATAGTCTATCTGTACATTTCCAAGGTAGGTTGTTTGCTAAACAACTCGGGGTCCTCATCAGGATCCTATCATTCATATGAAACATCTTCACCCACTTGCTCTTCGTCTGAACTAATAGATACGTAATGAGTTTGAGAATCTATGAATGCATCCTTGTATGGATTCGCACGCGTGGTAATAAAAACCTCTCGGATATCTGATGAGGATGATTCTGGAGTTTCTAGTGTAATATCTACTACTATGTGAACCAAACATTCCCTCCTAGTGGGTTATCTAGTCTTGCCGCATCTGGAGGGTCTAATCCGTTCAGCAAGGTAGTAAATGTTGGACATTCCTGCATAGTGTGGTACCCATTGTTGCAATAATTGAATATGAGATGCTTATTTGAGCAATCACTAGGGTAATGATTCACATCACAAATTTTACATCGGAAGTCTAGTGGTGGACTTTTTATAGCTCTCCGTCCTCTCCCTCGTATTGGTGGATTCTGCAGATGTGCTTTATACCTGTTCTGCTGCTGTGGTTGCTCTTTGATGAGCATGACTCTCTCTTGATGTTGGAGATGCTGGATATGACGTGCTTCTGGTGTCATATCGTAAGGTGCGAAAGGTATATCTGTTGTCACTTTTTGGTTCTTTTTGAGCAACTAGGGAGGAGTTTGCTGCTAAAACTACCACACCAACATACAAGTCGACATTTTGAAGATGTGGGGCTGATTATAGCTCTATGTGGCAGAGGAGCAAGGCGTAGTGATGAATCAAAAGTCGTTGTTTGGATTTTTGAAGCTATGAGGTATCACCATCGTTGGTTGTATGTTGTGAATCAGAGTATTACCTTGAGACGTGCATGCTTTACCTTGCTAGAACCTTGAAGGAGACCAAGGTGTGCAACAAGTTGTATTAGGACTAGATTGGTTTACAGATATAGACACGACGTTTGATTGAACAGCACTAGAGTATATTTCGATGTAATAGATAAAGTTGTGACGATTGGATTGACATGTAGCTAGCATCGTTGGAAGACTATTAAGTCGTGCTTCAAATGATGTAGAGTTACTTTCAGTTAAATGATACATAGATGAGTATTTCATATAGAGCACAGAAAGACCTGTTTGTAACGCAATTTTCTTGGATCATAACAAGCTTTAACCTTGAATCGAAGAAGTCTAAGGTCACTTGTGCTAAAAGATTAGATAGAGAAACATTTGGGTTGAAAGATCGAGATTTAGAGATAACTTATTCAAGCCACGTATCTCTGCACATCCATATTCTTAGATAGGAAAACACGTACTACGACAATTGATGAACTCGATATGAAACGTCTAAGGTGAATGATACTGTGTGATTTTGCAACCATGGTGTAGTGTCGCAAGATTACTCCTTTCGCCCATTTAGTATAAAAGATATCGTTCTCACACAGGATTTGCACAAGTAACGCTGCTCTAAGTTCTAAGATCTGTTCAAACACACAAACACACGGGTTTTGGCTAGAAATCTCGTCTTCTCACAAAACCACACGACTTCCAGACCCTTCAAAAGGTGCCTTGGACCTAAACAAACAACTACTAACTAAAATATCACACAACTATTCTCAGAGAAGCTCAAGAAGACGCTTCCTGCTTCTAGGTCACTTCTTCCGGTCTTCTCAGTACCGTCTTCCCGAAGCAATTCTCGGCTTCTGGGGGTTCAACTCAGCTTCTCACACCTCCAGAAGACTGCTCTTGTTTCGTAGAAATCGAACTAGCAACGTTTGACGCATATTGCTCTCTCACATTCCAACGGGTTAGATTAATCATAGGGTGTATGCCCCCTGTAGTCTTCCCAGGCTTCTGCCTACGAAAACGGTCTTCCTGCAGCACTACAACGACATTCATCTTCACGGAAGCTCAATAGAAGTCTCGGAAGCTCACTAGAAGAAGGTAAGAAGATGGAGAAGATGAGAGAAGATGGGGAAGAAGAGAAAATCCAAACGAGAGAAATTAAGATAAGAATAAGAAATTAATATTCCGACAGGCTTCTAGTCCGGATCCTGACTAACAAGTCATCCCTGCTTGTAATAGTTTGGGGAGGAAGACAACAAACGTGCGTACAGTCACAAAGTCTTCTACTTGAGGATGTCGTCTTCTGTTGTGGGAAGAAGGCTTCTTTCTTCTTCTCTCGCTGCTTCGGCTACTCTGTCTTCTGGGATCTCTTATCCATAAGACCGTCCGTACGTGGATCCAAAGTGCTCCACTGAACGAGCCAAGCTGCGAATCTGCACAACTGCTGACAGTCACCGCCACTCAAGAAAAATGCTTCCCATGCATAGTCGGGAATGAATTCAAGGAAACCCATTACCTCCAAGACACGAATCAAGCTTCTACACTCAAATCAGTAATCCATTCTCCGAGAAGAAGGCACATTGGTGTTGGGAAGCTCACTCCTTCTACTTTCTGCTCTTAATCCTCGACACACCAGTCTAGCCAACAGGACTACACGAGGATGCCGTTCCCTGCTCCTAAACTATCCACTACCTCTATCTACAACGTCGAACCACTGCTGGCAACGAGTATGCAGAATCTCAATCTATTTGTAGTGTCGCAGGATTACTCTTTTTGCCCATTTAGTATACAAGATATCGTTCCCACAGAGGATTTGCACAAATAACGCTGCTCTAAGTTCTAAGATCTGTTCAAACACACAAACACACGGGTTTTGTCTAGAAATCCCGTCTTCTCACAAAACCACGCGTCTTCCAGACTCGCCAAAAGGTGCTCTGGACCTAAACAAACAACTACTAACTAAAATATCACACAACTATTCACAGAGAAGCTCGGGAAGACGCTTTCTGCTTCCAGGTCATTTCTTCCGGTCTTCTCAGTACCGTCTTCCCGAAGCAATTCTCAGCTTGTGGGAGTTCAACTCGGCTTCTCACACCTCCAGAAGATTGCTCCTGGTTCACAAAAGCCGACTAGCAACGGCTGTTACACCTTACTCTCTCACTCACATTCCAACGGATTAGATTAATCACAGGGTGTATGCCCCCTGTAGCCTTCCCAGGCTTCTGCCTACAGAAACGGTCTTCCTGCAGCACTACAACAACATTCACCTTCACGAAAGCTCAATAGAAGTCTCGGAAGCTCACTAGAAGAAGGTAAGAAGATGGAGAAGATGGGAGAAGATGGGGAAGAAGGGAAAATCCAAACAAGAGAAAACAAGATGAAAAGGAGAAATTAAGATTCCGATAGGCTTCTAGTCCAGATCCTGACTAACAAGCCATCCCTGCTTGTAATAGTTTGGGGAGGAAGACAACAAACGTGCGTACAGTTGCACCGTCTTCTACTTGAGGATGTCGTCTTCTGCTGTGGGAAGAAGACTTCTTTCTTCTTCTCTCGCTGCTCCGACTACTCTGTCTTCTGGGATCTCTTACCCATAAGACCGTCCGTACGTAGATCCGAAGTGCTCTACTGGACGAGCCAAGCTGCGAATCTGCACAACTGCTGACAGTCACCGCCACTCAAGAAGAACGCTTCCCATGCACAATTGAGAGTGAATTCCAGGAAACCCACCACCGCCAGGACACAAGCAAAGCTTCTACATTCAAATCAGCAATCCATTCTCCGAGAAGAAGTCACATTGGCATTGGGAAGCTCACTCCCTCTACTTCCTGCTTCTACTTCCTACTTCTAGGAACTCCTCGACATACCAGTCTAGTCAATAAGACTGCACGAGGATGCCGTTCCCTGCTCCTAAACTGTCCACTACCTCTATCTACATCTTCGAACCACTGCTGGTAATGAACATGCAGACCCCTCCGGTGTAATCCCAATCTATTCGTATGTCTCTAACATCGAGTGTAGTGTGTGCGCTATGAGTCTACACCGTAAGATGTGTGAAAAACTAGATTTCCTACTCTTCGATCCTACTTATGCCTCTACCACGAGAAAACAGAGGGAACCACCACCAAGGAGAGAAAAGCTGCCCCTCCACATGCCAGCGGTTTCCTCTTTCTGTTCTTGCGCTACCTACTCTGTCATATGGATGTCTAACTAAATTTACACTAAACTGCCACTTCCTAAGATAGCATGTTCGGTTCTTGCTAAGTTTGGAAATGTCAACTTGACTTTTACGTTTGCTGTCTACTCTAATTGCTCGGAGGCAATCTCTACATGATCTGCTCCTATCGGAACTACTAGCTCGGCTTCTGATAAGCTGGGAAGCCCTGCAATTACCTCGGGTGTCACTGAGGTGACCTCCTCCTCATTGTTCGTCGCTGGCTCTGCTGCTTCTGCTTCTGCTTAGGGAGACGGAAGCGTCTTCTGGGAAGCTGGGTTGACTTGTGCTTCCTCCCTCTTCTGAGGCACTAGTTCGACACTAGGAGCCATGGTGACATCATAGGAGTCCGGAGAAGTCGCTTCCTCCACTCGGAATACCTGGGAAGACGGCTCTTCTTCCTGTCTTCCAGAAGACATCTTGTCTTCCGGGGCTTCTTCCAGGGTCTTCTCGACTTCCAACGCTGTCACTACCAAGTGGACAGCGAGGTCAAACTCCTCCTTCTCCAAGTCTGATCCGATCGATGGTGCTGGGGCTTGGGAAGATGCAGTTGCGGATGGCAGAATCAAGGGAAGACCATAGAGTGTCTTCACTCCCTCTATCTGTCTATCCAAGTATCGGAACATGCTCTCCTTGCACTCTACCAACATCGCTTTGGACTCGTCGTCCCATTCTCTAGCTAAGGTAAGAAGCTTCCTACCCGTGATGAAGTTAAACTTCTTCCGAAGTGCTTCCACAGACTGAGCTAACATCCCCTGCGCACGAGCTTCCGCTGCTTCCCGCTGCGTCTTCTCGGCTGTAGTCTTCGCTTCTGCGGCTTCCTGCAGTATCTTCCATGTCTTCTTCTCTTCTGCAAGGGCGGTGATCTTACCTCGCACTCGCAGAACCTCCTGGTCACGCTGTTGTAAACGCACTTGCAACTCCTGGTTGTTCTTCTTCAGCTGCGCTAACTCCTTAACAGAAGCGGCTACTTCCGTCTTGTAATTCGCTGCGAGTTTCTCCATGGTACGGAGGTTGGCTTCCAGCGCTTCTACCTTCTTCTGGTCTTCTTTCTGCCGCATCAGGGTGCGCAGACCGAATCCAAGCTGTAGTGGCTTCTCTTGAGCCTTTGCTCTCTTCTCGATCAACTCCATAGCTGGCTGGATCTCTGAGTGGAAGAAGACATGAAACTCCTCCAGTCTTCTTCCCGCGGAAGACAGACTCATCCTCACGATCCGATCGGAGGTGTCGACCTTGTCTTCCGGAGGCAAGGATGCCTCTTCCACCACTATGATCTTCTGTTTCTGCGCACGGGAAGATGCTACTCTTCTCATCTTCCGGGGTGGAAGATCCCTCCCCATGGCAGAAGCGGTCCTTTTTACTGCGCTTCCTCTCGTCGCAGTAGGAGTGTTCATCCAACCTTCGTCTTCTGGAGTCTTCGGAAGACTCCCTGGTGTTGCAAAAGCGGTCTTCTGCACAACTTGGGTATTCAACGGCTCCTCCTGTGAGTCGGATTCCGATCTAGAATGAATGATCAGGAGGTGGTCTTCCTAGGCACACTCCTAGGACCCTTCTTCCTTGGTGGTGTCGCGTCTTCTGATGAGTTCCGCGCCTCAGTGGCCTCAGCCTCAGAGTTGGAGGGAGAGTCACTGCTGCGGCTCGGTCGTCTTCTCCCGAGGTCTCCTCCTTCTCCTCGTGCTGCCCTGTTGGCCCAAATCTCACCAACTGATCTTCCGTGAGATCTCCCTTGACCACGACAGTGTCAAGTGTCCTCCTGCCGGGGTGCCTAAGTATACTAGCTCCGTCTACACATATGCGTGGAAGAATGCGCCCCAGTTGACATTCTCTCCAGCACACACTGCTTCCAAGAACTCCACGTCCTGATCTCCAAGGTACCTCGTCTTCTGCGCTTTCCCCTTGGGAAAGAGATGGAGGAAGAGCTTCGCCAGAAGACGCTTTTGTGGCTCCCGGTAAGATTCGACCTTCCACCTGTTTCTTTCTTGCCTGTCCTCCAGGAAGAGGCAAGTTGTGCTTCCAAGCACATGTCACTTACCCAAGATCATGGATAAGATCTTCTTCTCGAGCCAATAACCTCGGTTCTCAGATTCTGGCCTGTGAAAGACCCTGCGCCACCAATCCTCGGTCCAAGAAGATGGTCTTCCTTGAGCTACTCTTGCCTTCGCAGATACACGGTTGCGGGGAGGCAACGCTGCCCAAACCTCCTCCAGAAGTCCCTGGTCAACGAGGTTCCAATCCCACAGGAAGAAGTCGAGACCCAACTCCTTAAGAAAGGGTTTGGCCTCGGTCCATTCCGCTGCAAGTAACACCAACCCTCGAGGATGCATCGACATACTTGAATATCTGTTGCACTAAACCACACGTACTTACTGTGAGCCGAAGGCTCAGTCCTTCCCAAGTTCTCACAGTCTAGCTTCCACTTTTAGAAGACGAATCTGGTCTTCCAGAAGACAGCTACTTCGTCTTCCGAGATTCTAACAGTGCTTCCTAAGTAGCTCTCGTCTTCCGAGCTATATCTAAACAATCCTAGCTAAGCAAGGCCTCGCATGGATTTCTAAGAAGACAACCCACCTTACATTACATCCTACTTCCTAACAGAAGATACAAGATTTGCGAGAAGTAGAGTGTGTAACAGGTTCAGCAGATGGTTGCGGACTCCTGCGGTGATAGTGACCTTTGGGAAGACTCCCGGGACAGCTTCCGATTCAAGAACGTTCTTGGAAGACTTCTCGAAGCCAGACTTCCCTTCACTAGTCTCACTTGTCTTCTGCTTCCTACACGCAATCTATCCTCACAACAGACACAAGACATTCACACTTTGTTCTTATGACTTCTCACCTCTCATACACACTCAGAAGAAGCTTGCTGCATGACGGGAAGACATGACCCTTGACCATTCTCTCTAGATTTTGCCAGCAAATCTTCTCACAACTCTCTTCTAAGTTCGAGAAGAAGAAGGAATAAGCTGCTATGGGTCGGACAGAAGAGACCCGTAACGGACCCTCACGTCTTCTCGCGCATTTTGCCAACCTTTTCAGTCTTCTAGTCTCTCCAAGAAGATGTGGATTTGAGAAGCTCGGAAGATCAGGAGACACACACCTGGTTCCCAACTTCCAGCTCTCGAAACAATAAACAACTCACCAAGTCACTCAGGATTCTTACCAAGCTTCTCTCAACACAAAAGCAAATCCAATCCACTCTCGATAAGAATTGCACACAGTTGTCTTCCGAAGACAGTCAGGCTTTCGAAGCATCTTCCGAAGATGTTCAGATTCTAGAAGCGTCTTCCGAAGATGTTCAGATCCTCTGATGCGTCTTCTGTTTAGGGATTCGGGAGTAGAGGTATGATAGGGTAGGGAAATTGATAGCTGCGGTCTTGAATTTGAGGACGATGGACAGGGAAGCTCGAATTGCAACTGGGAAGAAGCTAGAAGATGATTGTGGAAAATTGGGCAGCACTTCCGCATCCAATGTCACAGAAGGAAAAATGTGGGGCAAGAAATTGATCGATCGGTTGCCTGCAACCAACTGGGGAAGCGCATGGAATACCAAGCAAGAGGCGAGAAGCAGTGGGAAGAGAAAAGAACATGGAAAGAACCTCTATAGCCTTCTGTCTTCTTCCAGAGCTGTCGTCAATCTTCCGCTCGTGCTTCCGGCTCCGTCTCGAGCTCCAATGCGACCCCACTAAGCTGCTACTGCTGTCAAATGCCTTGCCATTCCTTAATTGAATAAGGTTCCTCCTCAGCTGCCTTTCGATGTCTGCTTCCAGGAGTCCACAGAAGACACCTTCAGCTCGATGTGCTTCTCACTCTAAGCAATTTGCCCTCGTCTTCTCCCTAGCTACTAATCGATCGTGACCTTACTCGATTCCACTCTGCTAACCTTCACTCACTCGATCACCCTCCAATTCGATCTTCTATGTCCAAAACAATCTCTCGATGCGAGAAGCGGTAAGGTTCGGTGCTAATGCGCTTCCTACGCATCTTCTTGCTCAGGTTAAGGATTTTCGACCCACCCGACTTACCTAATCCACTCGATGCTACCTGGTAGGTACACCTACTTCCTACGTGGTTACGCTTCCGTGGTTGCCGTCTTCTGGAAGATACGAGTCTTCTGTCTTCCGCTATCTTCCGTCTTCTGAAGACACAACCGAGAAGATGCTTCTCGGAAGACGGTCGTCTTCCGAAGAAGTCAACTTCTTATTACTTCAAAGATCGTAAGATCATCTTCCTTCTAAGGAAGCCGTAATCTTAAGTAACAACGCTTCTTCAGTTATACAAACAAGTTATTATCCTTAAAAATTTCAAAAATTTGTGAATCCTGTAAATTGTGGGCACCACACATGGACATTGAAGGGTTGTCTCATTTCATAGATGAGGCTTCTACTTTTGGTGAGGCTCCAAAAGTTACCAAACTTACTAGGTCTGACATACGATTGTTCGACGCATTCGAGTTGATAATGCAACAACAACAAGCTGTTGAATGAAAAGAGGCAATGCAATGGTTACCAAAGACTTGCAATCTATTGTGGAGATGTTGGATCAAGTAAATGAGAGAAATGTGTCAAAGTACTTGAAGTACTACACGAGGGAGATGGAGCTAAACAAAATATCCAAAAAAATGATATAAATGTTTGATCTTGCCGTTGTAGTTGAGTTAAGAGAGCATGTGAGAGAGATCATTCGAGCTCATAAAGCTACTTTGGAGGAGTTTAATCTTCAACTGAAGGAAGAGTATTCTCTAGAGGATGCGAATAGAGTGATTAAGAAGTCATTCATAGAGTGGGTGAACAAACCCAACAAACGATTGGTTACCACGAAATTGTTTGAGAGTTTGAGAGAGAATTTCTTCAGTTGTCACGGTATCGTATAACGTGTTTTTCTGTCTAGGAATACACGGGGTATAGGACTGTGTAGAGGTAGGCAACTTGAACAGGTTGGCTCTGAACCTTGATCCTTCAACTCTAATGCTCTCTATCTACTCTTCTCGGACAAGTGATCTTGTATCTCTCGACTCAAGGTTAAAGGCTGCTACGGTCCCATGATACGTATAAGTTGTACAAATTTGTGTTACATACAAATCTTGAAACACTCAACTCTGTACTATCTGCATGCAAGTAACTCTAAATCACTAGAAGCATGATTTAACAACTTCTCAGCGACGCTAACTACCCATCAGTTTGGCCGCCACAACTCTATTTGATACAACTGAAAGATACTATAAGATCACTCAACCAACTTGATCGAGTCTCGATACAACTTGCTGTACACCTCGGCCTACCAAGCATTCCAGCAAGGTAAAGCATGCATGTTCCAAGACACTACTCAGATCTCAATATAACACCAACGGCGGTAATACCTAGCAGCTCCGAGAACCCAAATAGCGACTTAAGATTCATGAGGTCGAAAGAGGTCGAAATCTTAAACCAATTCTCAGATATGGATCAAACCGTAATCTGTGCTAACTTAAGAGCTTTACAGACCCAGGTACATTTGATCCAAGATTCTGAACAAACTACTCGACCATTTGAGGTGAAACTTCCCAAGTATCTTACTGATAAGACATGCTTCAATCCTGGAAAGTTTCACTCAGAAATTCGACTCAGAACTTAAGCAATAGCAAACTATCCATGACTATCACAGTTTGCTGTTCCCGCCTTATCATGTCTGCACTTCTCAACTTCAATCGGTCGGTTCAGAATCCAAATCGATCAAGAACCTGATGAAATTGATATCAAAACGACCATCACGTCATCAGCTCTCCAACCCAACAGACAGCTCCTCAAAACTCCTCACGAGTCTCTCGGAACAACCAAAAACGTAGCGGTAGGTACAAATTGCACCCCCTCCACTCAATTGATCATAACGCCCTCATCCTTCCATCAAATCGACCGATTCTTCAGCCCAGATTGTAGCCCCGGTCGAGAGCTCTCCAATCATATCCTTCGTTTTGCAAATGGATCTCTGAAGCCTCCAGAAACCACAGAAACGTCGAGAGGATCAGCTAGAACACCATTGGTCCAAAAATAGACCAATAAGAGCAAAAAGAACTTTACTTTTTGTCTTTTCTCCACTTAACTTTTCCCTAGAACAAATTTTTACTCTCCAAGGAGACACAAGACATCAACAAGACTCTAAGACCTCAAAAAATCCTTCAGATATGTCGATGGATTCTTCGCGATCCGTAACTACATAGAAGCGCTCAACCAGAATGGAAACGATTGAGTCGCAGACTAATACAACAATATTACAACCTGAAAACGTTCTACAATAAAAGGTATGACAAAAGAAAATGGTGAAGCTATCACTCGATTGTAATATTCTTCCCTGAAGTTTCTCACGATCCAAGCCCCATGATTGATCTTTGATCTGCAATGACATCGGACATCGACCCAAAGGTTGAAAGGAACGTTCGATGGATAGTTGAGATCCATTGTTTCTCACAACAAAATGTACACCGTCATATCTCAAATCTCTCCGTATGTTACGATCGGAAGGATCACCGGAAGCTGTAACTCCATCACTCTCTCCATGAACTCATCGTCAAAGTATGCAACTAACCACTGTCGAAAGTGATCGCGGTGGATGCAATGAAGCTTGATGTGAAACGGATTCGAGAAAAGAAGATCCGGAGCCGGTAACAAACCTCCGTCCATAACCACCACTCCTGCAGTTCTTCACTCCTCCATGCAGATCACCGAGAACCCTCATGAATCATCCGCTGAGAGAGAATGTCATATGAAACCTCGACCCACCATTTTATACACAAATGCGGCGACAAGGACCACTGAAGTGAACGTGCACAGATCGATGACTTAGCACGTTCCTCTACCGTGCTATCACTTAAACAGATAATCACAAACATGGCACTCATCACATCGTTCGGCGAGTTACGTGATACTGTTCACGAAATACAGAAAAGAAACACAACCTACGTTTCATGAGAATTTCACATAGAAGCCGAACCACAACACGACATCGGATGAAGAGGGCTCTCTTGAGAATGATAAAGTTGAGCTATTCTTACAATCATCCAACAATGAACTGCAAAAAGAGTTGGAGTTGTTTCTAGAAGATAAGACGGAGGAAACAGACTTATTGCTCATCGGAAAAATATTTGTGAAGCGGTTGGTATTCTTACCAAGAGAGAGTAACGAAGAGAGAAGGTGGTAGCAAATAATGGAGTAAGATTATCACTTATGGTAGTACCACGGAAGCAACCGACGGTACCTGTATCTATTGCTCTATAGTATTTCTATTCTTATTATTGTTCTACAACACAAGAATACTTTGAAAGAGTTGATGAATGAAATGAAGGACTTGCAAATCAAATTAGCAAGATTGGAAGTAAAGAGAGGAGCATATGATACTAAACATGTCCATAAGTAAGGTTATGTACAAAGGTGCATTTGGTGTGATAGTGATGATCATGCTCAAAAAAAATGTGGTGATTTTGTCAATCTTTTATGAGATGGAGTAGTCTATTGGAAGGAAGCAAAGATTGCTTTGAAAGATAATGGAGAGATTTTCAGAACCAACTCTGAGAAAAGAAGAATGAAACAAGTATTGGAGGAGTCAACATGAGACTCTCATGGAGGATAAACGCATACGAGATGATGTTGGCCTTAATGAAGAGAGGGCAGTTCCTAAGATAAACAAGAGGAGAAAAGTTCAAACCAGAGACTATGTCTCTACGAAAGGAGACTATGTCTCTACGAAAGGAGACTATCGAAGAGATCTTATCCTCTACTCTTGAAAAATCAAAGAAGAAAAGAGATAAGGAGAAGAACAAATCTCCTCCGTAGAAGCTTTAGAATGATACTGAAGCTGCTATAGATATGAAAGGAGGACTACAAGAGAAAGTACTCCATGTCAAGATAGAGTTTATCTTGCGAGAGGTTCTTGAGATTGCTAAGAAGGAGTTTAAGGATGTCATTATTGACACCATCAAACAAAAAAGACAATTGACAAGAGAAACTGTGTGTCCAACGCATTAGACACAAAGATACCAAAAAATGAAGAATTAGAACTAGCTCAAGCTACATCAATCGCAAGGTTCGATTTGAATATGACAGTGATGACAAGGTCTCTAGTCATTACACTAGAGGACATTGACTAGAGCTACCACTGAGATTTTAGTGAAGGTTGGAGAGATGATAGATCCGATGGTTGCTCTTATCGATCATAGAGCTGAGATCAATATTATCTCTAAGGTCATCTACAAGCAAGGTAGATGAGTCTATTGATACAGATCATGGTTGGATGATCCGAGCAACGAGCAACACACGAGGAGAACTCTATAGAGCTTGTCTTGATGTATGTAGTGTCTCATGCATAATGGGCTAAAAGCCCATTATGCATAAAAGATTTCGTTCCTCAAGAAGATATACACTAGTATCGCTGCTCTAACTTCTCAGATTTGTCTAAACTCACAAACACATTGGTTTTATCTAGAAATCTCATCTTCTCACAAAACCACACGGCTTCCAGACCCTTCAGAAGGTGCTCTGTACCCAAACATACAACTACTATCTAAAATATCACACAATTATCCAATGAGAAGCTCGAGAAGACACTTCCTACTTCCATATCACGACTTCTAGTCTTCTCACGACGGTCTTCCTGAAGCAATTCTCAGCTTCAGGCGGTTCAACTCGACTTCTGACACCTCTAGAAGACTGTCCTTGCTCCGTAGATGTCAAATTACCACTGCCTATCACACATTACTCTTCCAGTTTCCAACGGGGTTCGATTAATCACAAGATGTATGCCCCTGTAGCCTTCCTAGGCTTTTGTCCATGGAAGCGGTCTTCTTGCAGCACTACGACGACATTCACCTTCACGGAAGCTCAATAGAAGTCTCGGAAATCAAATAGAAGAAGGGAGGAAGATAGGAAGATGGGAGAAGATAAGGAAGAAGAGAAAATCCAAACAAGAGGAAACAAGCTAAAAAGGAGAAATTAAGATTCCGACAGGCTTCTAGTCCGGATCTTGACTAACAAGTCATCTCCGCTTGTAGTAATTTGAGGAAGAAGACCACAAATCGGCTTACAGTTACACAGTCTTCCAATCGAGGATGTCGTCTTCTGCTATGAAAAGAAGTCTTTTTCTTCTTCTGTCGTTGCTCCTACTACTCTGACGTCAAGGACCACTCTCTCATACGTTAGTCTGTACGTGGACCCGAAGTGCTCCGCTGGAAGAGATAAGCTTCAACTTTGCACAGCTTCTAACAATCACCGGCACTCAAGAAGAAGGCTTCTCATGCACAATTGGATTTGAATTCGAGGAAACCCACTGCCTAGAAGACACATGTAGTGACGCAAGATTACTCCTTTTGTCCATTTAGTATACAAGATATCGTTCTCACAGAGGATTTACGCAAGTAACGCTGCTCTAAGTTCTAAGATCTGTTCAAACACACAAACACACGGGTTTTGCCTAGAAATCCCGTCTTCTCACAAAACCACACAAAACCACACGTCTTCCAGACATGTCCAATGGTGCTCTGGAACCAAACAAACAACTACCAACTAAAATATCACACAGCCATTCACAGAGAAGCTCGGGAAGACGATCTTCCTGCTTCCAGATTGCTTCTTTCGGTCTTCTCGATATCGTCTTCTCGAAGCGATTCTCGTCTTCTGGGGGTTCAGCTCGTCTTCTCACACCTCCAGAAGGCTGTCCTGCTTCGCAAAAGCTGACTAGCAACGGTCGTTACACCTTACTCTCACACTCACATTACAACGGGTTAGATCAATCACAGGGTGTATGCCCCCTGTAGCCTTCCCAGGCTTCTGCCTACGGAAATGATCTTCCTGCAGCACTACAACGACATTCACCTTCACGGAAGCTCAATAGAAGTCTCGGAAGCTCACTAGAAGAAGGTAGGAAGATGGAGAAGATGGGAGAAGATGGGGAAGAAGATGAAGTCCAAACAAGAGAAAACAAGATGAAAAGGAGAAATTAAGATTCTGACAGGCTTCTAGTCCGGATCGTGACTAACAAGCCATCCCTGCTTGTAATAGTTTGGGGAGGAAGACAACAAACGTGCGTACAGTTACACCGTCTTCTACTTGAGGATGTCGTCTTCTGTTGCGGGAAGAAGGCTTCTTTCTTCTTCACTTTGCTGCTCTGACTACTCTGTCTTCTGGGATCCCTTACCCATAAGACCGTTCGTACGCAGATCCCAAGTGCTCTACTGAACGAGTCAAGCTACACTTCCACAACTGTTGACATTCACCGCCACTCCAGAAGAATACTTCCCATGCACAATTGGGAGCGAATTCAAAGAAACCCACCACCCAGAAGACATGAACGAAGCTTCTGCACTCAAATCCACAATCTATTCCCCGAGAAGAAGTCACAATGGCATTGGGAAGCTCACTCCCTCTACTTCCTGCGTCCACTCCTCGACACATCAGTCTAACCAGCAGGACTGCACGAGGATGCCGTTCCCTACTCTAGACTGTCCACTACTCATCTACATCTCCGAACCACTGCTGGTACGAGCATGCAGACCCCTTCTGTGTATTCCCAGACTATTCGTATGTTTCCAACAACGGGTGTAGTGTACACTGTGTACTTCTAGTGTCTAATCTGTCTCTTGCACCGTAAGATTGGTATGTGCGTGCAGAACTACAGAACTAACGAACTCTAGAACTCTGTCTCCTACTCTTCGATCCTACTTATGTCGCTGCCATGAGAACCAAGGGAGATGACCACCAGGGAGAGAGAGGCGCTGACAAGAGGTTGTCACCTCACATGCAAGCGGTTCCCCTTCCTAATTAGCCATCCACCTTGTTGCTCCTACGCTACCTATGCTGCCACATGGTATCCTAACTAATTTTACACTGAAAACTGCCACCCTTAAGATAGCATGTTTTGGTCCTACTAAATTTGGAATAGTCAATGGAGTTACTAACTACTCTGATTGCTCGGTGGTAATCTCTACATGATCTGCTCCTATCGGAGCTCCTAACGCGGCTTCTGAAAAGCTAGAAAGCCCTGCAGTTACCTCGGGTGTCATTGAGGTGGCTTCCTCCTCATCATCCTTGGCTGGCTCTGCTGTCGCTGCTGCTGCGTCTTCCTCGACCTCGGCTTCGGCTTCGGAAGACAGAAGCGTCTTTTGGGAAGCGGAATCGATCGGTGCTTCTTCCGTCTTCTGAACCACTGGTACGGGACTAGGGACCATGGCGACCTCATAGGGGTCCGGGAAAAGGCTTCCTCCACTCGGAATACCTGGGAAGACGGCTCGTCTTCCTGTCTTCCAGAAGACATCTTGTCTTCCGGGGCGTCTTCCGGTGTCTTTCCAGTGTCCTGTTGGAACCAGTTAGTATGTAAATTACGCGTATAAGTGCATTTGCACACAATTGTAGAAGTTGTGGTGTAATGGGATCTAAAACATTGCTCTTATGAGCTTAGAATGCTCTATTATCTGCTGGGGGTCTCCATGGGGCAGAAAAGGACAAAGTTGAGTCCTTTAACTTCCCATTGGTTGTAGTGACGAAGGATTTCTCCTTTTGCCCATTTAGTATACAAGATATCGTTCCCACAGAGGATTTGCACAAGTAACGCTGCTCTAAGTTCTAAGATCTGTTCAAACACACAAACACACGGGTTTTGCCTAGAAATCCCGTCTTCTCACAAAACCACACAAAATGTCGCGACCCTCATTCTCAAGATCGGGCGCAGACGCAAACAACAGAATCCTAGCGGACTTGCGCTAGGTTGTGAACGCTGCGAGTAGGACTTAACGGCTTGGCCGGGAAGTCGAGATCAGATGAACCCTAAGTGGTTCTCTGAACCAAGGTTGGAACCTTGGGTTAGGACATAAGGGCCTACCCCAAGAGGGCCCCAGACGAACGCTGACCTAAGGGGGCGAGTCTGGGAACGGGCTGAAACATGAGTCTCAGACATAGGTCTGAGACGTGGGTCCGAGACGCGGGACCGAGACGTGGGTCCGAGATGCAGACGAACCACAGGGTTCGACCCTGGGTCTGGACCACAGGTTTCGGAAAAACTGCTAAGTGTTGGAGCTCCAGGGACGTTTTAGGTCGTGGACGGAGCTCCACGTAAGATCTCGAGGCGAGTGAGGTATCATTGGAAAGATCTCGTCAAGGGCTTTCCAGTGATATATAACACTCCTCGATCTGACCTCCGAGCTGGAAGTTATGGCCGAACCACAAATCGGGTTGTGGTATAATTTTGTCGCGACCCTCATTCTCAAGATCGGGCGCAGACGCAAACAACAGAATCCTAGCGGACTTGCGCTAGGTTGTGAACGCTGCGAGTAGGACTTAACGGCTTGGCCGGGAAGTCGAGATCAGATGA
This sequence comes from Asterella californica, assembly GCA_036924285.1. Taxonomy (NCBI): domain Eukaryota; kingdom Viridiplantae; phylum Streptophyta; class Marchantiopsida; order Marchantiales; family Aytoniaceae; genus Asterella; species Asterella californica. The sequence goes on along the minus strand of JAYKYS010000006.1, from coordinate 17,848,019 downwards.
ACCCTAAGTGGTTCTCTGAACCAAGGTTGGAACCTTGGGTTAGGACATAAGGGCCTACCCCAAGAGGGCCCCAGACGAACGCTGACCTAAGGGGGCGAGTCTGGGAACGGGCTGAAACATGAGTCTCAGACATAGGTCTGAGACGTGGGTCCGAGACGCGGGACCGAGACGTGGGTCCGAGACGCAGACGAACCACAGGGTTCGACCCTGGGTCTGGACCACAGGTTTCGGAAAAACTGCTAAGTGTTGGAGCTCCAGGGACGTTTTAGGTCGTGGACGGAGCTCCACGTAAGATCTCGAGGCGAGTGAGGTATCATTGGAAAGATCTCGTCAAGGGCTTTCCAGTGATATATAACACTCCTCGATCTGACCTCCGAGCTGGAAGTTATGGCCGAACCACAAATTGGGTTGTGGTATAATTTTCAGGGACCAAAGAGGAGGGCGGGGCCGCCATTCCCCAAAAGTATATATGAGGGGGGCTCGATGCCTGGGTGGGCCAGGACGAGTCACCCGACCCCAGGGTTCGGTGGGTGGACTCTGGGGGCATGAGGTGATGGCTGGGCCAGTTTCAAGGCACGTTCTGATCAAGACTTGGACGTCTTGACTTAGGAACGATGTAAGGGCTGGGGCAAGACTAGGGAACGAGTCGGCGGGTTAGACCACCGTTCGGGAGCCTAGACCCAGACGAACATCACGGGCGGTTGGACCGCTAGGTGTGCTGGAGGCACCGTTTAGGACCTTGGACTTTATGGAAAGTCCGCCCCAAGTCATATTGTGACTTGCTCATGTTTGGGACCGACTTAGGTGGATCTAAGTCGGGACTTAGGATTGCTGAACTTGATGAGTAGGGAGACGGTCCGGCTCCGGTCCGGACCAAACAGAACTAAGGTAAGTGGTGCATGGACGCTAACGTGTGATTGTGTTTGCAGGTTAGCGGTGTAAAGTTTGCGACCTACTGAGCTAGAGCTTCCGCTGGCGCAACAAGGCAGTAGGTGCGCGAAAAGTGGTATCAGAGCCGACGCTTCGGTGAGCGAGAACTTGAGGTAGCGGCTGAAGGCTGGACGCTTGAGGAGGGACGCGAGACACGAAGCAGATCAGCGTTTCTAGGTGAACACTTGGAGCGATGGCCGAGGACGGATAGAGTTCCAGGAGGAAGACCAAGAAACGAGGAGCGGCTAACGGGAACTGTAACACCAGGGGTTGCATAGTAGTGAATATGTGATAAGTTATAACTATGTGTGGTGAGTCTTCTAAATAAGTCCCAAGGCTAGACCATACTCTAAGTTAGTGACAGATAACTAAGAGTAGTCACAGTTAGAGTTGGAGGTATGTGAGGGCAGAATATTAGAATATTCTGAAGTGTGAGAACTACTATTTTGTTTGGTTGTGCATAAAATGACAAAGATGTGAATAATACACTCTTGTCTTATGCGTGACTGATTTTTATTGGTTGTAGAGACTTAAGGGTCAAACAATCAAGAGGGTTGTTGATCTTTTTGGCTCAATTATGTGTTAGTATTTTGTCTTATAAGGAGCAATCCGAGATTCCTTTCAAAGATTCCTTTATACTTCTAGAAGGATCCTAATTATTAGAGTAGAGTCAAAGGAGGAGAAATCTACTCTTGACTTAGGACTTTTATCTTTGACTTGGTCTCGGTAAATTGCAGTAAATCAGATTTACAAGTAGTTACCATGGTAAATCTGCAGTAGTATAAATAGAGGGGTTGTGGAGTGACCTCTCATCCTCCCTTTGCTTTGTATTTGGAAGCCGTTAGGCCATATCTATAAAGGGTGTGTTTTTCATCTCTGCGTCTTCATGAGAGTTCTCGTTCCCAGTGAGAAAGAGATATGAGAATGTCGAGAGTTGGATTTAGCAGAGGCCTCCTAGTTCTATGATGCGCCTCACCAAAGGCCATCAGAGGTTTACCCTGGGTGAGAGACAGGACCGGTAGCACGCTTGAGGATCACAGAACAGATCGACTCGAGCTAGCCCCGAGGCACAGTCAGGGGACGACAACCGACAACCTTCGCCCCAACGTCAAGGGAGCCCTGCACCAGCTGCGGTATCGGTGCAGCAAGATGGAGTCTTGCCAGCGGTACCCAACGATTCAGGCACGGACAGTCAAGGAGCCTTGTATGCGGAACTCATCAAGATGATGAAGACCATGCAGGAGGGTATGGTTTCCAGGGATAAACGTATCGCCGAGCTTGAGGCAGGCCAAGGAAGTTCCTCGTCTACCAGAAAGCTTTGTAAGACGAATTTGCCGACCCCGTTTTCAGGTATAGGACGGGCTCGCAAGGTTAAGGATTTCTTAACTGAGTTGGACCTATACTTTGAGGCGCAACAGGCTAAGGAGTCTGACAAGGTGAGAGCGGCGGTTACGTTCCTGAAAGACCATGCGCTTCTCTGGTGGACTGCATACCGGGATGAGCATGTCTTGACTGTCTCGGCGCTTGGTTGGAAGGAGTTCAAGGAGTTGCTCGCAGGACGATTCACTCCGGAGTATCAAAGGATTCGGGACGGTGTTGAGTTGGTGAGACTGAAGCAGACGGGGACCTTAAGCGCTTATGTGCGCGAGTTCAGTGCCAAGCTGGATTCGTTCTCCAAGTGGACTGAGGAGACCAAGATATGTATATTCATTGGGGGACTCAAGTCTAGCTCGGAGAAGGCTCTCTTTCGGATGCCAAAGCTACCAGAGACAAGTGCCGAACTCTTGAAGCTAGCGGAGCGAATTGGGGACGACGAAGTCCAGCAACAGAAACCTTTTGAACCACGCAGCACGGACAAGTTCCCGAAGAAGAACAAGGGCTTCAAGCGACAGTGGGATGGGGGTGAGAAGGATCGGAAGGATACTTCTGCCCCGGCAGCAAAGCGGCAGCAAACAGGAGCAAAACCTAAAGGGCAAACACCTTAGAAGGGCAATGGCGCTAAGTTTACTTGCTACAATTGTGGCGAGGCGGGTCATATTGCTAAGGGGTGCACGAAACCTAAGGTTAGTAACTGTAGCATGAATGCGTTTGTTGCAAAGGACTTGTTGGAGGGCCAGATGACTGTGACCTTGAGAACCACGAAGAAGACGCCGGGATTGATGTTTCTACAAGCCCAGGTTGCTAACCGTGATGTTACTTTTCTTGTGGACACAGGAGCGACTCACTCCTTCATAAGTCCAAAGTTGGTGAAGAAGTTGGGCTTGTCTACCTCCAAGGCAGACAAGCCTATTCAGGTACGCTTTGCCAAGGGCAAGACGTACCAAACTTCCGAAGTGGCCTTGGACGTACGATTTGCGTGTGAGAAGTTGGAGTTCACAGAGAACTTCACGGTGTGCGAGATGGATGATATCCATGCGGTTTTGGGGAACACTTTCTTGGACAGGTTTGAAGTGGAACTTAGGCGGAAACCTTTAAGGTTAAACGTTAGAGTTAAAGGGCGGAAGCTGGGAGTGAGGCTGATCCAGAAGGCGCGGAAGATTGATGACTTTGCAGTGAATTTGATCAAAGGCAAACAGATGGACTTCAACGACGGAGTCATGTGTTTGATGCGGGTTGCAGATTTGATGGCGGGTGGCGGACAAGAAGAAACATCAGGAGACGCGACTAAACTTCCGAAGGTGCTTCGCGAAGTGATTAAGGAGTTTGAGGATGTCTTGACGGACGAGTTACCTGCTGAGTTACCTCCAAGGCGGGTGGTGGATCACAAGATCGAAGTCTTGCCAGGATCGGAACCACCTTCCAAAGCCCCTTACCGACTCAATCAGGTGGAACTCCTTGAGTTGAAAAGGCAACTCGGTGAGCTATTACAGCGGGGATATATTCGAACCAGCAAGTCACCTTATGGAGCCCCAGTTCTCTTCGCAAAGAAGAAAGATGGGAAGTTACGACTCTGTGTAGATTATCGTGCACTCAATAAGGTGACGGTGAAGAATAATTATCCCTTGCCAAGGATAGACGACCTCTTTGATATGTTAGCAGGCGCAAAGTACTTCAGCAGGATAGACTTGAAATCAGGATATTACCAGATCCGGATAGCTGACCCAGATGTTGAGAAGACCGCTTGTCGAACCAGATACGGATCGTTCGAATTCGTGGTGATGCCATTTGGACTCTGCAACGCCCCTTCGACGTTCACTACATTGATGAACACAATTTTTCGCGAGGAGATGGATGAGTTTGTCATCATTTACATCGACGACATCTTGATCTACTCCAAAACCTTGGAGTCGCACGCGGAGCAGCTAAGGGTGGTGTTGACGAAGCTGCGGGAGCATAAGTTGTTTGCCAACATCGACAAGAGTGAGTTTGGTTTGGAGCGCATTAACTTCTTGGGACATGTCATTAGTGCAGAAGGAGTCGGCCCGGATATGCAGAAGGTGGACGCGATTGTGACTTGGGAGCCTCCAACTACAGTGAAGGGGATGCGACGATTCTTAGGATTGGCGCAGTTCTACCGCAAGTATGTGAAGGGGTTTTCAAAGATCGCGAAGCCGCTGACAGACTGGACGGGCAAAGACGCACAGGTAAGTTGGACCAAGGAGGTGGATGATGCGTTTCAAACGATCAAAACTATTTTGTCAAAGGCGCCAGTTTTGAAGCTGCCGGAGTTCGACAAACCATTCGAGGTGCACACGGACGCGAGCGACTACGCGATTGGCGGAGTGTTGGTGCAGGATGGAAAACCTGTAGCATACGAAAGCAAGAAGCTATCTGGGACAGAGAGTCGATGGCCGACTCACGAGAAGGAACTTTTTGCGGTGGTTCATTGCTTGAGGAAATGGCGGCATTACTTGGGACTTCACAAGACCCAAGTGTATACTGATAACATCTCGCTCAAGTATTTTGAGACACAAGATCGGGTGATGCCAAAGCAACTACGATGGCATGATACCTTGGCGCTCATGAATGTGGAATTAATCCACAAAGCGAGAAAGGACAATGTGGTTCCTGACGCCTTGAGTCGCAAGGAGGAATATCTCCCATCGTCAACACAGATTTTGCGAGCTATGTATCCTAAGGAGTCAGACTTGGAGAGGCGAATACGTGAAGGTTACATGGGCGATGACCAAGCGAAGGAGTACCTGGAACAACTCAAGCGAGGAGTGAAGTTACAGAACATGCAGCTAAGACATGGTTTACTCATGTTCAAGCAAAGTCGGGTTTATGTGGGACAAGGAAAACTTCGGACTAAGTTACTCAAAGAATGTCATGATGCGCCCTTATCAGGCCATAAAGGAGAAAAGTCCACTTTAGCAGTGATAGCTAAAAAGTTTTATTGGTCCCACATGAAAGACGATGTTGCCCACTTTGTGAAAACATGTGTAACATGTCAAGCTAACCGCGTTTCTTATGAGAAGAAACAAGGGTTGCTTCATCCTCTGCCGATTCCAGTCCGACCTTGGGAAAGCATTAGCATGGACTTCATTACCTCTCTGCCTGACTCGAATGGATACAATGCGATTTTTGTGATAGTTGACCGGTTTAGCAAACTCGCGAAGTTTGCTCCGACCTTGGATACTGCAACAGCGTTCACGACTTTTCGATTGTTCCTAGATATTTGGTGGCGTTCACATGGATTACCTCGGAGTATTATTTCAGATCGGGACTCTAAGTTCACAAGTGCCTTTTGGAAACACTTGTTCCAAAAATTGGGGACTAAGTTAAAATTTAGTACCGCCTTTCATCCGGAAACAGATGGGCACACGGAACGAGTTAACTCGGTTCTGAATCAGTACTTGAGGAATTATGTGAGCGCGGACCAAAGTGATTGGACGGAGTGGCTCAGTCTTGCGGAGTATTGCTACAATTCCACGAAGCATTTGGCAACCGGCGAATCGCCTTTCTTGCTGGCTTACGGACGTGAGCCAGAAGGGCCTCTTGACTTGACTCTTGCAGGGAGTTCTACATCGGCACGACCAAGAACACGGCAAACATCAGCTGAAGAGTTGGTGGCGGCAATGCAGCGGCGCGAGGAGCAAGTAAAGAAGAACCTCGAGAAGGCGCAGCAAAGATACACGAAGCAGGTAAATAAGCATCGGCGGCAAGTGAAGTTTCAAGTGGGCGAAGAAGTATGGTTAAGTGCGAAAAACTTCACACTTCCGAAGGAAATATCGGTGAAGTTTTCATCGAAGTTTGCGGGACCTTTTGTCATTGTCAAGAATCCGCACGATGACGTCTATACCTTAGACCTTCCTCGCGAGTGGCAGTTGCATCCGACTTTCCATGTTTCTTTATTAAAGAAATACTTCAAGGATGATTTGCGGCCGGAGCGCAAACAAGTACTCAGGCCTCAACCTGATGTCGTGCAAGGCGAAGCAGAATATGAGGTGGAGTCCATTTTGCGATCTCGGCGCAAATCAAACCGGATGGAGTACTTGGTCAAATGGCGTGGTTACCATTTGAAGGAGGCAACTTGGGTGCCAGAGGAAGATCTCGCACATGCGAGCGAAGTATTGGACTTATTCAAACGGAGACAAGGACAAGAAGGGCGTTAGCAAGATGAGGACATCTCCTTCCAGCGCGGGGTGAAGAAACGACGAACCATACGAGTAGCAACTTGAGGCGATTTGGGCCGATGGACTTTGTACTTGTGTTTGGAAATAAAGATTTTGTTTCTTGAAAATTTGTCTAAGTGTATTGGTAGTGCATGGCTATGACTAGTTCTGATCAGATGCCTAGGATGTTGTCAAGAGGAGGAACGAAGCACACTCAAAGGAAGCGAGCTGGTTTGGATAAGCATCTAAATCAAGACTAAGTCCTGATGTCAAGACTTAGGTTTGCCGTAGCGTTGGCAAAGCAAGTATGAACTTTCATACTTGTCTTGGGGCTTGGGGTGATCTTGCTTTGTGGTTTTCTACAAAGTAAACTTAGTCTCGCGTCTAAGTCAAATCAGGTTGCGACTGGAAAGTGAGTTTCGGGGGACCTCGTAAGTAGGTGTGAATGCTTATAGTTAGCAAGTTAGAGTCTTAAGTAGAATGTTTAGAAGTTGTCAACTAGTTTTGTTTAGGGTGGGCCAAAAAGGTAAGGCTTTTCCCGAGACTAGTTGAAATTTTCTAAGTGTTCTAGCGACAACTTAAGACTCAAGCCAAGAAAGGAATTGCGGGTTAGCTACCAGAACGCAATTCTGACGCCAAGGGGTTGGCTACCCATTTTGAACTTGGTGTTAACTTAAAGGATCATTGTTGATGAGGGCATCAACCTCCGAAGTGGGGGTGAGTGTCGCGACCCTCATTCTCAAGATCGGGCGCAGACGCAAACAACAGAATCCTAGCGGACTTGCGCTAGGTTGTGAACGCTGCGAGTAGGACTTAACGGCTTGGCCGGGAAGTCGGGATCAGATGAACCCTAAGTGGTTCTCTGAACCAAGGTTGGAACCTTGGGTTAGGACATAAGGGCCTACCCCAAGAGGGCCCCAGACGAACGCTGACCTAAGGGGGCGAGTCTGGGAACGGGCTGAAACATGAGTCTCAGACATAGGTCTGAGACGTGGGTCCGAGACGCTGGACCGAGACGTGGGTCCGAGACGCAGACGAACCATAGGGTTCGACCCTGGGTCTGGACCACAGGTTTCAGAAAAACTGCTAAGTGTTGGAGCTCCAGGGACGTTTTAGGTCGTGGACGGAGCTCCACGTAAGATCTCGAGGCGAATGAGGTATCATTGGAAAGATCTCGTCAAGGGCTTTCCAGTGATATATAACACTCCTCGATCTGACCTCCGAGCTGGAAGTTATGGCCGAACCACAAATCGGGTTGTGGTATAATTTTCAGGGACCAAAGAGGAGGGCGGGGCCGCCATTCCCCAAAAGTATATATGAGGGGGGCTCGATGCCTGGGTGGGCCAGGACGAGTCACCCGACCCCAGGGTTCGGCGGGCGGACTCTGGGGGCATGAGGTGATGGCTGGGCCAGTTTCATGGCACGTTCTGATCAAGACTTGGACGTCTTGACTTAGGAACGATGTAAGGGCTGGGGCAAGACTAGGGAACGAGTCGGCGGGTTAGACCACCGTTCGGGAGCCTAGACCCAGACGAACATCACGGGCGGTTGGGCCGCTAGGTGTGCTGGAGGCACCGTTTAGGACCCTGGACTTTATGGAAAGTCCGCCCCAAGTCATATTGTGACTTGCTCATGTTTGGGACCGACTTAGGTGGATCTAAGTCGGGACTTAGGATTGCTGAACTTGATGAGTAGGGAGACGGTCCGACTCCGGTCCGGACCAAACTGAACTAAGGTAAGTGGTGCATGGACGCTAACGTGTGATTGTGTTTGCAGGTTAGCGGTGTAAAGTTTGCGACCTACTGAGCTAGAGCTTCCGCTGGCGCAACAAGGCAGTAGGTGCGCGAAAAGTGGTATCAGAGCCGACGCTTCGGTGAGCGAGAACTTGAGGTAGCGGCTGAAGGCTGGACGCTTGAGGAGGGACGCGAGACACGAAGCGGATCAGCGTTTCTAGGTGAACACTTGGAGCGATGGCCGAGGACGGACAGAGTTCTAGGAGGAAGACCAAGAAACGAGGAGCGGCTAACGGGAACAGATCGACTCGAGCTAGCCCCGAGGCACAGTCAGGGGACGACAACCGACAACCTTCGCCCCAACGTCAAGGGAGCCCTGCACCAGCTGCGATATCGGTGCAGCAAGATGGAGTCTTGCCAGCGGTACCCAACGAATACCGCCACTCCAGAAGAATACTTCCCATGCACAATTGGGAGCGAATTCAAAGAAACCCACCACCCAGAAGACATGAACGAAGCTTCTGCACTCAAATCCACAATCTATTCCCCGAGAAGAAGTCACAATGACATTGGGAAGCTCACTCCCTCTACTTCCTGCGTCCACTCCTCGACACATCAGTCTAACCAGCAGGACTGCACGAGGATGCCGTTCCCTGTTCCTAGACTGCCCACTACTTCTATCTACTGTGTCGAACCATTGCTGGTGCGAGTATGCAGACCCCTCTGGTATATTCCAAGACTATTCGTATGTTTCCAACGACGGGTGTAGTGCGCTAAGACTGTCTCTGCTCTAATGTGTCTCGCCTGCCTGCCTGTAGAATCGGTGTGTATGTTAAGTTACTACAGAATTCTACAGACTGGCAGAACTGGCAGAGCCCTATCTCCTACTCTGCTATCCTACTTAAGCTGCCGCCGTGAGAACCAAGGGAGGCGACCACCAGGGAGAGAGAGGCGTTGACAGGAGGTTGTCACCTCACATGCAAGCGGTTCCCCTGCCCGAATTGGTCATCCACCTTGTCCTTCCTACGCTACCTATGCTGCCACATGGTGTCCTAACTAATATTACATGGGAAAACTGCCATCCTTAAGATAGCATGTTCGATTCTACTATATTTGGAAATGGAGTTACTAACTACTCAGATTGCACGAGGGCAATCTCTACCTGATCTGCTCCTATTGGAGCTCCTAATGCGGCTTCTTATAAGCTAGAAAGCCCTGCAGTTACCTCGGGTGTCACTGAGGTGGCTTCCTCTTCTTCGTCTCTTGCTGGCTCTACTGTCGCTGCTGCTGCATCTTCCTCGGCTTCGGCTTCTGCTTCGGAAGACAGAAGCGTCTTCTGGGAAGCAGAGTCGACCGGTACTTCTTCCGTCTTCTGAGGCACGGGTGCGGGACTAGGGACCATGGGGACCTCATGGGGATCCGGGGAAGTCGCTTCCTCCACGCGGAATACTTGGGAAGACAGCTCGTCTTCTTGTCTTCCAGAAGACATCTTGTCTTCCGGGGCGTCTTCTGGAGTCTTCTCATCTTCCAACGCTGTCACCACCAAGTGCACAGCGAGATCGAACTCTTCCTTCTCCATTCCGGATCCAATCGATGGTGCTGGAGCGTGGGAAGATGCGGTTGCAGGTGTCGGAAGCGAAGGAAGACCATAAAGTGTCTTCACTCCTTCTATCTGTCTATCCAAGTACCTGAACATGCTCTCCCGATATTCCACCAACATCGCTTTGGACTCGCTGTCCCATCCTCTAGCTAAGGTAAGTAACTTCCTACCCGCGGTGTAGTTGAACTTCTTTCGAAGCGCTTCCACTATGAAGTCTTGGTTTTTCGTTTTGTTAATTAATTGATTAGTTGTAAAGTAAATAAGAAGAATAGATGATAGAAGATAAACGATATGAGTAGAATAGTGTTAATTAGAAGTTTAGTGAAGAATCTCAGTTCTGGAGAAATTTGTCGAATCTATGAAGACACTTGACAGATGACTTTTCCCTAGATGTATTTCTCGGGCGAAGAGCTTTCTAACGATATGTTGTGCGAGGCAAACGGAGGTGGAATGACGAAGTTACAACAGACCAAAGATGTGTCGTAATTCGAGAGAAGAACATCGCCGCACTGCGAACGCCGAAGAATGACAGTTGAGAAGAGGAAAACCCTAACTTCGGCACGTGCAGGAAAACCTATAGCGGGATATAAGCCAGGTAACAAGTCATTTACTTTACTGTTTTACTATTCCCAGAGCGAGCGATAGCAGGGCGCAGCGAGCCGCATTTTCCGAACGCCGAAGTACATCAGTGACGGGCGAGGAAGCTAATTTACGAGTAACGGACGAGGAAGCCAATTTGCGCCGAAGTACATTAGTTACGGGCGAGGAAGGAATTGCAGCGAAGAATCCGTTTGTGGCGAAGATCGTTGCAGTGATCCTAGGGATGCGAGGGATGCAGACGGCTAAGACGCCGAGGCTCCGGTCCTTTGAAGTCAATCGAGCAGGTCTTTGCCGTTATGAGAAGGAGCTCGAGGAAATGGGACTAGCGTTCCTCTTACTTCCTTGGTGGGGGATGGTCTCTTCCAAATTGGTACATGAGTTGAAGGTCTGCAAGCAGCATCCGGCCGATGACAACTATGGGCGACCGTGTAACTGGACCGAAGATCACTGGTCCGGCGTCTTGGGGACTGACGATGCAGGCAGAGAAGGCGATCTTCTCTTCGATAGTGTGTCTGCCGCTGCTTCGCCCGAAGCAGTGAAGAACTTCCCGAATCTCTTCAGGGAATTGCCTCAAGGGAGGAATGGTTACAGAACGGGCGATTACTGCGAGCCGAAGAAGAGAGAAGTAGCAGATGCGATTATGACGATCTTCAGGCCAAGAAGAACAACGTACATGTCGAATTGGCAGATCAACTTCATTGAGCAGCTCTTCGCCGGAAGAAGAGCACATTGGGCAAGGATCTTTCATCGCCATGTGCTGAAGCTGTGGAACGATAACGACCTAGTCTACATAGGACCCTTTGTCTCGGTGTTCTACATGGGGATGGGATTGCTATCGCCTGAACAGCAGAAGAAGTTGGGCTTCACCGCGGCAGCCGAAGAAGATGAATACCAAGTGATACAGACTCTAGCCCGAGATGTAAATCTCGAGAAGTTCTTCGATGAAGTCATCGCCGAAGAGCCGAGGACCGAAGTAGCAGTGGAGACAGCGCAGAGGCAAGACGCGTCGACTCCAACACCCGTTCCAGAGAAGGCGACCGAAGAGGTAACTCCGGCCGAGGATGACGATGTAGTAGAGGTATCTCCTCCGATCCGTAGGAGCGGAAGGAAGAAACCATTGGAGGAAACGCCGAGGTCTGTGCAGAAGTCGCGGAAGAAGATGAAGATGACGAAGACAGTCCGCGTCGACGATGAGCCAGCTGAAGAAGAAGCAATTGAGGAGGCTGCAGAGGGAGACACTCCTCGGACAGAGAAGAGCATGGACACTACACCAAGGAGTACTCTATCTTTGTCGACGATAGGAGAGATTGAACAGCTTACTTCTTCGGCGAAGTACATCCAGGAGGTAGTTGCACCCTTGCTGTATAGTTTGGAAGGGAACCGAGGAACGTATGAGGAAGTTGTCGGTCGGAAGCTGAATCTCGCGGAGTTGGTGCAGACGATGCACTTCGGCCGAGGTAACTGGAAGGAGGAGAAAGAGAACTTACGAGCAGCTCTCGTCATGGCACAGAAGGAGACCCAAGCGAAGGTCGAAGAATTGAAGAACGAGACCTCGGAGAAAGAGCTTCTTCTTCGGCAGAAGTTGGATCGTGAGAAAGAACATGAGAAGGTTCTTTCTCTGATGAAGAGGGATTTGGATGACATGCGCGGGCAGCGAAACATGTACCAAGACACTGTCGGTCAGCTGACGACGGAGGTGGAGGATCTGAAGCGGCGCACCGTCAAGGCCGAGGAGCTAAGCACTCAACTTCGGAGTAGAGTCGAGCCAGTGCTGAAGAACTACTTCGCCGTTGATTTGGACGCCGAGGAAGCGGGATTTCTTCGTCAGGTTAGAGAGGAGTTCTTAGCTGCAGATGCGGAGGGTACTTCAGCTAGGAACCGGGTAGCTAGGCTAGGCCAACGAGTAATTAGGGAGCTTAGGGAGGTTAGAGCAACCGTAGAGTTCTCAGTTTGCGAGATAGGTAGAGACCTAGCGGTGTCGTTCCTGGTGTCGTTTCGGACACAGGACCTTCATCCGACGGTCCAGAAGTACGCCCGACTTCTTAGGAAGAAGATCCGTCATCTTCGGGAAAATCTGTATATAAGCATTGTGTTGTTCGTATTCAGGACCTCTATGTGTTTTATCATTTTTGAGTTTTCTATTTCCTGAGTTTGCGGAGCCATTGAGTGTTTTGTCTTCTTCGAAGGATTTACCTACGAAGTATCGTAGTTTGCTGTGGTAGGAATTAGTCTGGGTGCCGAAGGATTTGCTGTCGACATTTGAAATCAGAGTAGAACGTTTACGGCGAGGACTGAGAATAGACCAGCATCTGCGGAGTTAGTTTCCTACGAAGACGTTTTTGGGCGAAGTTGACTTTGGAAGAAGTTGTTCTTTGGTGGAACACTTAGGAAGAAGTTCAGTCTGGTACTTCGGCGGAAGAAGAGTCTTCTTCGCCAGAGTTTTCCGAGAGCAGTAGTAGTGAAAGTAACTTAGTGTGAAGATACTTAGCGTTTATGGTGTTAGAGGTTACCTAGTAGCACTTCAGCAGTACTTCCTCGTGTGACATTTCCGTCCGTGGCTCTGTTTCTCTGTTGTTCATCTGTTTCTTGAGGTCCCTGACCTGTTCAGTACCTGTTATGTTTATTTGTCAGGATTATCAACTCTGTCTTGTTGGATAGACCTGAGCTTGATCTCTACCGGGACTGATTACTGCCCGTGAGAATAAAAGATAACTATAAAGAATCACCTTTGTCACGTGTTTACTACTTTTGGATGATCTTTACTTGCATCTCTGTGGGTTCGATCCTTAAATTACTACTTTCGAGCATCTTTTGGTTTTCTTGTGTGTTACATATAGAAGACTGAATAAATTTTAGCGCCGCTGCCGGGGATGCGAATGCTGAAATTATCCAAGATCAGTGAACAGAAGTCCAGAGACATGTATGTCGACGGGCAAGCCTGATCCTCCTGGAAACGTGCAATCTGAGAGAGACAGGAGGCGAGAAAGACGAGCAGAATATCGAGAGCAGATTCTGGAAGAAGCTCGTCGGTTGAAAGAAGAGCATAAGAAAAGAGAACGAGGTTGGAGAACACCTAACTCAAAAGAATGGAAGAGGAAGGAACCAAACCTTGGTGAATCAAGTTCACCCCGGACACCAAAGTCATTACCTCCAACTCCTTTCGAATCTGCTCAAAGAGAACTTGACTTCGAAGAAGTTACCACTCGGCTAAATGCTGAGAACGAACATCCAGAAAGTGAAGTAGGGTGGAAACCTTTTCCCGAAGTCAATACTGTTTTATATCCGCAGTTGTTTACTCCTGACCCAGAGTTAGGAAGTACTTCTGCAGATCAAGATCAGTTTACTTCTTCGAATGAAGAAGCTGCAACTAAGGCGGTAGAAGCTGTTACTACCTTAGTGGAACTTTTACAGGCGCAGGAACTTATACCTCAAGCACTGGTGCGGGAAATCCTTCCGTTAACTCCAGTGACTCAGAAGGACAGCGCTGCTCCTTACTTACAGCCAACCACGGGACCATCCATATTCAAGAAGAGAGAAGCCCAAGCAGCTGCTGCTGCGGGTATTGCCCCTGCTGTCCTCGTTCAAGCTGCAGTACCAGCACCGATTCCAGCTCCTGCCAAGATAGCAACTCAAGTTCCAAGGGCTCCCTTCGTTCGAAGTATGGGAGGCCAACCCATCACGAAACATGGGTACCCAAAGTTCAGAGGAGGATCTTCAGATGACGATGAGGATGCAGATGCTTACATTAAACTGTTTGAATCTGTATCTGTCACTAATAAGGAAGATGCTGAACCAGATCGTCTGCGAATCTTTCCAAGTCTTCTCAGGAAGAGAGCACGCAGCTGGTACAATCATGCAAATAGAATACCAGGAGACATCGATACTTGGGACAAGCTGAAGACAAAGTTCTTAGAGCGGTTCCGAGAAATTGGATACAATCGTCAAGTTTTGGGAAAGCTGACCAGACTGGTCAGAGGAAAGAAAGAGAGCCTAAAAGATTATGTCCAAAGATTTTATAATCTACTGGACAGAATTCCGAGGATGGGTACAGCCAACCCATACTCTATGGATCAAGCCACCGAATGGCTAGTTACCGGCTTACCGATTGAAATGGAGATCTGGTGTCGTCGAGGAAAGATGGACGCCATTGAAGAGGTTGTTGCCTCAGCAGAAGCATTTGAAGCATCCACCCTCGGAAGTAAAGGAGGATGGATAAAAGGGAAGAAGAAAGGGAAGAAAGAAAAGAAGGAGAAGAAAGAAGAGAAATCGACTCGAAGAAAGAAGCACAAGAAGAGTCACAGAGAACCCTCTTCCTCCGATGAATCTTCTGACGATGAGTCTTCTTCGGCTGAGTCTTCATCGGCGAGTACATCTTCTTCGAGGGAAGAAGAACGAAGAATGAAACGCAGTTCTTCGTCCAAGGAAAAGAAAAGCTCGAAGGAGAAGAAGGGCAAGACAAGAGGGGATAGTAATCAACTCATGGAGGAGATGATTAAAGGGTTCGCAGACCTGAAAGTGCAGATGGTACGATCTCCTGAAGGGAGAAAATCACCTGCTACATCCCGTTCAAGTTTATGGTGTACGACATGCGGTAAATCAGGACATGCTAATACGGAATGTAAGAACAACAGAACATTTCAGGCTCAATCACTTGAATGGGCACCAGCATTCGAATCATATTATAGCTCATTCTTTGTGGAAACTCCGGACGAAGTATATGGAGTATTAACGAATCCACCACCAACACAGCCAGCAATTACCCCAATTCAACCCATACCAATTCAAAGGTTTGCACCAAAAGAGAGGGCCCTGAATGTATCTCAGAAACGTTTGATGAGTCCGCCAGGAGCAAATAAACCACCGCCCCATGGGTCTTGTTTTAATTGTGGCAGTTTGGAACATTGGTCACCAAACTGCCCTCAACCAAAGAAATCGATGGGATATGTAGCACTTTGTGGAAGGTGTCATCAACCAGGACATGCCACAGCAGATTGTACTAACCCACCCGCAGAGAAGAGAGGGGTTCGCTTTGATCCCAAAACAGACCGTCCTGCGGAAGCACAACTGCACAAGGTGGACTTAGAAGAATGGAAAGCCGCTGGAGATGAAGGATGGCCACCAGAAGAAACTTGGGTTTGCAAAGTGGACACCAGAAGCTCTTTCAAATCTAAGAGGAAAGCGGAAGAGGCACCTCTAAAAACTCAATCGAAGAAAGAGTTGAAGAAGCAGAAGAAGGCTAAAGAGAAAGCCAAGAAGAAGATAGTTGAGGAGGATACCGAAGAAGAAGAAGAAGAAATACTGAAAAGCGTAAATCCCCCGAGACTACCAGTTGACATTACGGACGAAGTCCGCGAACTCCTGAAGAAGGAGTTACTACGGGCAGGAACTTCGGCAAGAGAAGCTGATACAACTTCGGCCGAAGTACCAGAACAATCAACTTCGTCCGCACCCAAGATTTTCCGTACTTCGGCCACTGAAGACAAGACTGCGGCCAAGAACGAGGAGGTTCCGAAGAAGCACAGTCGACCGGAACCTGTGAAGAAAGAACCTGTAACGGTACCACACTATGATGTGGTAGCTGATCTAGAAACACAGAAGGCTAACATAAGTTTCAAGCAGCTGATTGAAGATAACAAAATTTACAGAAAATTGTTACTTCAAGCACTGAAGAAACCCACTAAAGCAAGAAGATCAAAATTACCTTCTCTATTTCACATCGAGGCAGAAGACCTGGGATCTCCAGAAGTGGAAGTGGAGGTTGCAGGTTGTGTAATTAGGAAAGTGCCAATTGACTCTGGATCAGGAGTCAACATAATGACAGAAGACACGGCACACGCGTTGGGTTTCAGTAAGTTTGAAGAAACTCAGTGGGTGTTACGGCTGGCAGATCAAACGAGAAGACGACCACTTGGGCTACTGCGCAACATCCCCACCTTAATAGACGGAATTTCTTTTAAACTTACTTATGTTGTGCTGCGCCCTTTGGTTAAGTCTGGTTATCAAATTTTGATTGGGAGGCCATGGTTGTATGGTGCCAAGGTACTAACAGATTGGTACCGGCACCGTTTACAGTTCAAAGATCCACAGAAACCAACTGATAAGGCTGTGATGGTTTCTTGGAAGAAGATAACACATCAGGGCGAAACAGAGTCGACTGATGAAGGTTACACTTCAGGATCTGATTCATCAACAAGCAGCGCAGGAGAAAGGAAAGGAGACCCTTATTCGATGGTCAACTATCTACAGTGCTATGAAATTGATGAAGAAGAAGATATGAACGAGGTCGAATAGCAATCACAGCTAGGTCACGGGAGTGCAGAGACCAGTCATACAGACGGTATAGTCCTTCCAGGAGCATCCCAAGACCTACTAATAAGCGAAGGTAAGAGCCTAAAGATTTCTGTTGTGGTACAAGGAGAAGAGTTGGAAGTGTATCGTCAGATGCTGATCCATTACCAAGATGTCTTCGCCTGGACTGTGGAGGACATGAAGGGGATACCTGCACAGTGGGGAGAACATCGTATCGATCTCATTGAAGGATCAGTACCTGTACGATAGAGGCAGTACCGACTCAACCCAAAATACTCTTTGATGGTTAAAGACGAGATAGATAAGTACCTAAAGGCAGGTATTATTTTTCTTGTGTTAAGCAGCGAATGGGTAGCACCCATAGTAGTGGTACCCAAGAAGCAAACAGGAAAGATAAGAGTCTGTCAAGATTTCAGAAAACTGAATGCAGCAACCAAGAAAGATCATCACCCTTTACCTTTTACTGATACCATTTTGGATCATGTATCTGGAAAGGAATGTTACAGCTTTCTGGATGGGTTTTCAGGGTACAATCAAGTGTCCATAAGAGAGCAAGATAAGGACAAGACTACCTTTACTACAGATTGGGGCACTTATGCTTATCACAAGATGCCCTTTGGACTATGCAATGCACCAGCTACCTTTCAGAGGATGATGACCTCAATTTTCCAAGATTATTTGCGAAAATTTTTAGAGATCTTTATAGATGATTTTTGTGTTTTTGGCACACGTGAAGAACATGCAGCGTGTTTAGCCAAAACCTTTCAGAAGTGTAGGAAAGCCAGACTTGCATTACATCCTGAGAAGTGTTTCTTCGTGATGACTGAAGGAATACTTCTTGGACATAGAGTATCAGGCCGAGGCATAGAAGTAGATGTAGAGAAAGTTCGAGTAATACTCTCCCTGCAACCCCCTACTGACATCAGCGAGTTGAGAGCCTTCCTAGGACATGTTGGATATTACAGAAGGTTCATTAAAGACTACGCCATACTTGCTGCGCCACTGACAGAACTACTGAAGAAGACGACAGAGTACCATTGGCATGAGAAACAGCATGAGGCGTTTGAGACATTGAAGAAGAAGTTGGCAGAAGCACCTGTCATGCGACCACCAGACTGGGAGAGACCTTTTCAAGTGTATGTAGACACTTCTGCGTTTGCTATTGGAGTGGTGCTCAGTCAGAAAGATGATGAAAAGAGAGACCACCCAATCTACTATGCGAGTAGACAACTTTCAGCAGCAGAAAAGAACTACACCACTACTGAACGTGAAGCGTTAGGAATGGTGTACTCAGTGAAGAAATTCAGACATTACCTTCTTGGCTATGAGTTTGTTTTTCACGTGGATCATTATGCGTTGAAACATCTAGTACAGAAATGAGACTTGTCAGGGCATATAGCAAGATGGATGTTGTTGCTTCAAGAGTTTACTTTCACAGTTCAGACGAGACAAGAGATTCATCATGAGAATGCTGATTACTTGTCTCGACTGAGAACGGGAGAACGAGTGGATACAGTGGCAGACGACTTCCCAGATGAGGAATTGTTTCAGCTGACAGTAGCACCTGCTACGAAGTACTATGATCTATACAGATATTTACAGACTTTGCAGTGCCCAAAGAAATGGATGCTGAACTGTAAACCCTCCGCGGTCCTAACGATCAAGTACCCCCCGATCTCTCAACCTCCACGATCGTCATCCACGAATCTGCAACATGTCGGGCCTGTCTCTCACTCAGGGGTCACCTCTGATGGCTTTGATGGAAGCACATCATGAACTTGAAGGGAAGATGCTAAGTTCACTCTCATTCATACACCCACAAACTTATCAACTAAAAATCTCCATAAACTCCTCCACTAAAATCCTCCATTCTAACGACGTCTCTCAAGTTCTCACATGCTAAAAATATCCCACACTCTCTATATTACTCAAGTTGTCATTACGACAATGTGAAAACAAGGATGAGGAGCTCTTCTCTACTCCTCTATTTATACATTCTAGGTTTTTACTTTGGTACCCCCGGTAACTCAGCCGTAACTACTTTTACCGGGTTTTACTAAGATATTACTTAAGGTAAAAGCATTGATCACATGGGCTTTTTACCTTTTCACATGGGCTTATTCCTTCAAAGTCAACAACTTCTAGAAGGATTCTGGAATATTCTCAAGGAATCTCGAATTTCCACCCCCCTCTACACTAGGACCCACTAAAAAGGAAACATGTGGAATCTCTTCTTGTTTTTAATGCCCACAAAGTCCACAACTTTAATCCAACCACTAATATCAAGTCAAAAAGGAGATAAGGGATACTTTCCACCCCCTTTCTACCTTTTAGACAAGATGACAAGATAGTAGTGCTCACTCTTTAGCAAATATCTGAATTCTGCCAAAAGTACAGCTAAGTTTAACCATAACTAACTTTTAGCTAGTCATGACTAACTTGATATCTCCTAAAAGTACTTTGGCAGCAAATAAACATTCTCAACCCTTAGTTATAACTAAACACCTTACTAATTGACAAACTTCCTATGTGTAACATAGGTCGTTACATTTTACCCCCGGACTAAATTTTCGCTCCGTCCTCGGAGTGAAGAGAGAACTTTCGTTGATGAAACAACTTCAACTTGTCATGATTTACCCGATCGAATCTCCTTCCTCCCAGCTCCTGAAGGTCATATGTGAAGTTGCTCCACACCTTATCTACAACAAAAGGACCAAAATATCTCGGAAGAAACTTCTTCCTAGCCCTCTTGAATCTGATAGCATCATACAACATAACCCAATCTCCGACTTGAAAAGGTTTTACCTCCCTCTTGCCCAACCTTTTGTCGTAACTCTTCTTTTGATACGCTTGAGCTCGTTCCATCCGGATCATTGCTACCGCTCGGGTCTCTTCCAACTCCATGAGTTGCTCCCTTCTTGATCTGACCACGTCTTCTCCTCTCGACCTCTTCAACTTTCGTTGAATAGTTTGAAAAGTATCCAATTCGAATTGGATGGGCAACTTGGACTCCACTCCATAAACCAGTCGAAATGGAGAGTACCCAGTAGAAGTCTTTGTTGTCGTTCGGTACTCCCATAAGATGGCATGTAGCCTCTTATCCCAAGTATGTTTCGCAGTCTCAACACCAGCATCTTTGGCGAGCATCATACAAAGTGTAAGATTGGTCTTCTCCGCAAGACCATTAGCATTTGGCTTGTATGAGGTCGTTACTCGTGCCTTGATAGAAAAGTGTTGTAGCATAGCAGTAGTCATGCTCCCTACAAACTCTCCTCCTCTATCCGAGACCAACTCTAACGGACATCCAAATCTTGTGATGATCCTCTCCCATAAGAATCTACCGATTTCTGTTTCATTGGTCTCTCTCAAAGGTCTAGCCTCTACCCACTTGGTACAATAGTCAGTGGCGACTACAATGTATCTATTGCCTCGAGGTGTCTTATTAAGAGGACCTACAAAGTCAATACCCCACTTCTCAAATGGTCCTAACACGGGAATTGATCTTAACGGAGGTGTTCTAGTAGACTTCAGAGCAAATGCTTGACATACGTCGCAAGTTTTGCAATAGTCTAAACACTCTTTGAAAATCCCTCTCCAGTGGTAACCCGCATCCAAAATCTTGAAGGCTGTTATCTTACCAGCAAAGTGACCTCCGCAAACAGTTCCGTCGTGAAACTCGTGCATTAGCTTGAATGCCTCCTTCTGACCAACTGCTCTCCTTAGTAACCCATCTGCTCCTTGATGAAACAGAATTCCCTCTACCATGGTGTAAGGTTTGCATCTCTTGATCAACGCGTTACGTTCTCGAGTATGCATACCTTCTGGAAAAGAGCCATCTGCAAGGAAACTCCAGATTTCCTTGTACTCGTCCGGTATCTCCTCAATGCTTGTGATGGTCATCAGATGCTCGTCTGGAAATGAATCATCAAACGGTTCTTCTCCCTCATCATCATAAGCCCTTGACAAAAGATCAGCATTCGCATGCTTCTTCCCTGGTCTATCTTCGATCACATAATCGTATTCTGTTAGAAGGATCTTCCAACGAGCAATACGACCTTCGGCATTAGGCTTATTAAAGATATACTTTAAAGCCTTGTGATCTGTGACTATGGAAAATTTCCCTCCTAGCAAGTAGTGTCGAAATTTCTTCAATCCAAAGATCACTGCTAATCCTTCTCGTTCAGTCACGGAGTAATTCTTCTCCGCTGGAACCATCTGCCTACTAGCATAAGCTATAGGATGATCATGCCCATCTCCATCTAACTGACTTAATGTACATCCGATTGCTACATTGGAGGCATCCGTATACAGAATAAATGCTTTACTCCACTCAGGTTTAGCAAGTATAGGAGCTGTCACCAATGCCTTTTTCAGCTCCTCAAATGCTTCCTTTGCCTTCTGATCATGCACTATCAAGTCAAAATCAACTCCCTTCTTCATGTACATAGTCAAAGCTATTGCTTTGTTTGAGAAGGAAAAGACAAACCTACGATAATATCCAACCATGCCAAGAAACTGCCTCAACTTTGTCAAGTTGATCGGAAATGGAAGATCCACAATCTTCTTCACCTTCTCAGGATCTACCGCAATCCCATTCTTGGAAATGATGTGCCCTAACAGCAGACCTTCTTCGCAGCCAAAGATGCACTTCTCTGGATTCAGAGAAGCGTTAGCTTGCTCCAACCGCTGCAGAACTTTGATCACATGATCAAAGTGGTCCTCCTTTCTTCCGTACACACAGAAATCATCAATGAAATCACGAACAAACTTTCCTATGAATGGTTCGAACACCTTGTTCATGAACCTCTGAAACGTGGCCGGAGCATTACACAGTCCGAATGGCATCACTCGAAATGCAAATGTTCCCCAAGGAGTAGTGAAAGTAGTCAACTGCTGGTACTCCTGTGCTATCTTGATCTGGTTGTATCCACTATAACCATCACCAAAGCTGTACCACTCATGACCGGCAACTTCCTCCAAAATCTCATCTATAAATGGTAGAGGATAATAGTCCTTCTTGGTAACTGCATTCAGCTTCTTATAGTCTATGCACACTCGCAGCTTACCATTCTTCTTCTTGACAATCACAATGGGTGAAACCCATTCTGAGTTCTCCACCTCATAGATGAAACTCGCCTCCTTCAACTTGTCTATCTCCTCCTTGACCATCATTGCCGTTGTGGGATTGACCCTTCTCTGCTTCTGTCGAACTGGTCTTGCGTGCTCCTCCAATTCGATTCGATGAGTCTCGAGAGTCACCTCCTTCAAATCCTTGTAGCTGAAAGCAAACACATGGATATATTTTCGAAATATATCTAGGAATCTACTTTTCTCCTCTTGAGTGACATTGATACCAAACTTCAAGGTAGAGAGTCTTCTCACAATCTCTGCCTCACTCAACTCTTCTTTGTCAGGATCTTTCTCCACTGCTGGTCGAGGCAACAAGTCAATAGCACTAAGCTGATGTACTGATTTGTCTCGACCAAATCCTTCATCCTCAGACGAGGATTCTTGGTCGTAAGAATCCCCAGTATCTACTTCTGAGACACTCTGATCATCCTCCGTATCAGATTCCCAGTAGTCACTAGTGGGTCTATCAGAGTCAGAAGTCACAACTCCAACACCCGAGAGAGGAACTATCACTCTATGATCTCTAGGCCCAATCCGTAAGTATCCCTTGTGCCACCTATCAGTGGTGCGCACAGCTCTCAACCAAGGCCTACCTAGGAGCAAATCATAACTAGAGTCCTTTAACACTTGAAAGGACATCAATGTTTGAACTCCCATCACAGACACGACTACCTTCTCTAACACACCAAGAGGTCTTACCCGTTGCTTGTTAGCCATCCCCACGACAATGCTAGCCGGGCGAGTTGGTTCCATTCCCAACTTCTTCATCAACCTCTCCGATATGGCGTTGACAGCTGACCCTCCATCCACCAATACGTCAGAGACGTAGTGACCATTCAACCGGACTTCAATCTTTGAAGCCCTAGTGCATACCTCTGAAGCATGCACATCCACCACACCAACTCCCACTGACTTTGATGTCTTGCTCTTGGGTTTCTTCTTCTTGCTTCTCTTAGAACTCAGTCCTCCTCTGAGTTCCCTTCGTAAGCTGGGATTAAGTGCGATCAGTTGTCCAACAATGATGTTGGCTTTCTGAGCACCCACATCTTCAACCACATCATATCCCGCTTGGGAAGATGAAATGGTGAAATCCGCCATCCCCAGCTTCCTTCTTGGCTCCCTTGGCGTACTCGAAACATTACTCGAACGAGTACTTCTACTTGCTGACTCCTCCATGAAAACCGGTTCATCAGAAAATCGAGTTCTTTTCCTTTCTTGAGCTAAAAGCTCCACCGGTGCATGAGAAGAGTTTGAACTCTCTCCTTTCTCGTAGATGGGATCTCGCACGACATCGATAGTAGCCACTCCCTTGTCTCGTCCTTGTGATGGATTTCCTCCACCCACATTCATTCTGACAGCTTCGGCACCTCTTGCTCCATTGTTAGGACAATTTCGCTGGAAATGAGAACCTCCACACGTCCAACAAGTGATTCCTCCAAAGTTACCTTGGTTGCCTCCAAAGTTACCTTGATTGCCTCGATTGGGATTATTGTCGTAACCTCTTTGACCTCCTCCTCCACCTTTGTTCCTCCATTCTCGTAACTGCACCACGTTTATCTTGAGATCCGCAAGAGTATCGGTGATGCTCTTCAGCTCGGCATGAAAATCAGAGGTGGCAGTAGACATCGTTGTTGGGACAAACTGTCTTGGCACCACCGTTGGAGTAGGAGCTGACGTTGAAGCAATCACCAATTGTGATGGTGCAGGTGCGATCGTTGTGGCTACACCAGGAGTCGGAGTCGACACCAGAGCAGCATGATGAGGTTGGATGATATCTCCTTCATCCAAACTCTCTTCCATATTTGTCGCAATCTTGATGGCCTCCGCTTTGGTTGCTGGCTTCTCGTACCTCACTTGGGTTCGAATTGAAGGCCTCAACCCTCCCACCAAGTTCTTGGTCAACACTGCTCCAATCCCCGCCATCGTTAATTCCACATTGTCTCCACTCTTCCGTAGGACCGTTCGAAACCGTTGCTCCAACTTATCCACCCTTTCGGCATATTGCCGAACTTTCTCGTCGTCTCGTTGCTTCAAATGAGTAAGCTCTACCATGAGCTTCTCATAACTCTCTTCTGGAAGAAATTCTTCGATGAGTGCATTACTCAACGTCTCCCATGTGTCCTCAACTGCACCAGGTGTCTTGCTCTTCACTCGGTCTTCATACCACGTAAGAGCAAAATCTTCTAAAAACTCTGGCAGTAACAACACCCATTCTTCCTTCCTTCTCACGTTGTTTTCGATGCAACCCCTTTTGAAGTCTCGTACAAATGGTTCTACATCTTCATTGTCCTTTCCATGAAACACTGGTAACTTCCCCATCTTGTAACTACTCCTTCTACTCTTCTAATTTTCGTGCAATAACTACTCGCTAAAAGAGTACGAACATCACCAATTCCATTCGAGAATAATCTACCATAGGTAAAATGAAAGGAAATGGTTGTAACAACACCTCTTGTGCCATCTCCTCTCCCAAGGTAATCATGAGCCTGAGTCGCATCGCCCCCTTCTCCACCATCCGAATGACGATCTCCATCACAACTCAGCCGAGTCCTCTTTTGAAGTCGACAACTTCTCCGTCTCAGCTCTTTGAGTCTCGTCCAACTTCTCGACTACTGACGTAAGTAGGGCGGCCACATCGACGCACTTGTGTCCTCTTGATAGATCACCCACTCCACAACTTGGACAAGGATCTTCTCCTAGAAGATGAATTGGCGCTGGTGACGATGGACCCACTCGAAGACTTAAATCCGTAAACTCCCACTTCCCTTTAGCTCTCTCGGTTCTGATTCTAGTTGGACAATTCACTACTTTATGTCCCAACCCTCTACAGAAATAACACCACAAGTCGGTTTCTACTCTTCTTCTCGGAGATTCTACTTGAGGTTTTGCACTAGGGTTCTCAAACTCAACGATAACCTCTTTCGAGCTCTCTCCGACGCTTACTATGACATCTAAACCTTGAGGAAGGTTTCTAAGTCTAACTTTCCAATCTTTCGAACTTCCACTCATGTTGCACCTTCTCAACCATTAATTGGACAAAATATCATAGAGGAAAATAATTCTACCTCACTTTCTTAACTCTTCCGAGCTTTATATTAGAAATCGTGTATTATACATGCTATACACGAAATAAAATCCACTCTAAAATTAACTATCGAAGATATGATCCTCATCACCCTCGTTTGTACTCATCACAACAGACATCTTGAACTCACTCTTATAAGGATCCAACTCTACTTCACCAGGAGCATTCGTGGCCTCCACAGTGAATGATGCTTTCATCTCGACTTTCTTCAAATCTGCGCCCATGGTCGCGGAAGCTTCTTGGTATAGGGTAAAGAGGGCACCCCAAGTAGTATAGATAAGTGTTCGCAACTCATCTACACTTAACTTTGGCTTCTCCGACTCCGTTCGAACTCCTAAACGTCTCTTCTTCCACCTCGGCACCCGAACTGGATTCCCCATGAAGTATCTTCAAGACCTCCTTGTATGCCGAAACGTATATCTCTTAGTTGGTAAGAGATCTCTCCAAGATTTTTGTGGTCTCCAGTAGCTCAACCTCCAAGCTACTAAATCATGAAGTTTCAACAGAAACTTCCCTAATCAGAAGAGATGGTGATGACTGTACAAATTTTCAGAGAACTGAAATTTGTATATTTTCACTTCCCTCATGGTTGTCAACCCCCTCCACTTTGAAAAATCCTTTCTCCCTCTTCAGACCTCATCTTCTCATGATTTCTTTTTCCTCTGATAGCTTATCAGGCAAGCTGAAACACTGGAAAGTTTCTCAGGAAAATAAAATTCACAGAAAATCTGACACTGACTGTAAACTTTTTCCAGAGAACAGAATTCCTCAACTCTCTTGAATAAACCCCTCAACTTTGAAAATTCATTGCTCCCTCTCTAGACCACCTTTTCTCCTGATTTCTGTTGTCCTAGATAGCTTATCAACCACTCTAAAACACTGGAAAGTTTCTCAGGAAAATAAAATTCACAGAAAATCTGACACGGACTGTAAATTTTTTCCAGAGAACAGAATTCCTCAACTCTCGCGAATAAACCCCCTCAACTTTGAAAATTCATTTCTCTCTCTCTAGACCACCTTTTCCTATGATTTCTTTTGTCTTAGATAGGTTATCATCCGATCTAAAACACTGGAAAGTTTCTCAGGAAAATAAAATTCACAGAAAAGTTGACAGCGACTGTACAAATTTTCCAGAGAGCAGAATTTCTAAACTCACAAATTTCTCTCCTCTAATAACTTTTCTCTCCTCCCTTCTCTACAACTCTTGTTGCACCCTCTTTCAACTCTCTTCAAACCCTTTCTAAGTGAACAAGATGTAAAGAATGACTTCGAACGCGTCATATATCACTACGGGATACACGAAAGGTTCTAACGTTGCTAACATCGCGTTAGCTCGCTCTCCTCCCAACGTTCTCTCCATGTGCTCTCTCATAATCTCCTTTTGACGAATGTAGAACTGAACTCTAAACATCGTTCAACGATCCCTTCAAGTGAGGTCCCGGCAACGGAACCAAAAATGTAAACCCTCCGCGGTCCTAACGATCAAGTACCCCCCGATCTCTCAACCTCCACGATCGTCATCCACGAATCTGCAACATGTCGGGCCTGTCTCTCACTCAGGGGTCACCTCTGATGGCTTTGATGGAAGCACATCATGAACTTGAAGGGAAGATGCTAAGTTCACTCTCATTCATACACCCACAAACTTATCAACTAAAAATCTCCATAAACTCCTCCACTAAAATCCTCCATTCTAACGACGTCTCTCAAGTTCTCACATGCTAAAAATATCCCACACTCTCTATATTACTCAAGTTGTCATTACGACAATGTGAAAACAAGGATGAGGAGCTCTTCTCTACTCCTCTATTTATACATTCTAGGTTTTTACTTTGGTACCCCCGGTAACTCAGCCGTAACTACTTTTACCGGGTTTTACTAAGATATTACTTAAGGTAAAAGCATTGATCACATGGGCTTTTTACCTTTTCACATGGGCTTATTCCTTCAAAGTCAACAACTTCTAGAAGGATTCTGGAATATTCTCAAGGAATCTCGAATTTCCACCCCCCCTCTACACTAGGACCCACTAAAAAGGAAACATGTGGAATCTCTTCTTGTTTTTAATGCCCACAAAGTCCACAACTTTAATCCAACCACTAATATCAAGTCAAAAAGGAGATAAGGGATACTTTCCACCCCCTTTCTACCTTTTAGACAAGATGACAAGATAGTAGTGCTCACTCTTTAGCAAATATCTGAATTCTGCCAAAAGTACAGCTAAGTTTAACCATAACTAACTTTTAGCTAGTCATGACTAACTTGATATCTCCTAAAAGTACTTTGGCAGCAAATAAACATTCTCAACCCTTAGTTATAACTAAACACCTTACTAATTGACAAACTTCCTATGTGTAACATAGGTCGTTACAGAACAGCGAACAGTCTTCATACATCAGGCGGGACCTTACGAGATGAAGAACGGGATATTGTTCAAAAGAGGACCTGATGAAGAACTTCGAAGATGTCTGGAAGTGCATGAGATACCACAAGTGGTGGGAGCACTACACTCAGAACCTGAAGGCGGACACTATGCACTGAGGAACACTGTGAAGAAGATCCTCTCAGCTGGATACTGGTGGCCGACGATGTACAAAGATGTTCATGAGATCATCAAGAAGTGTGATAACTGTCAACGAGTGGGTAAGCCTACGCCAACCACTCAGTGGTCGTTACATCCGATACTCCCATTGGCACCATTCGAGAAGTGGGGGATTGATTTTGTAGGACCTATACAACCTGCAACACGCCGCACTAGAAGAAGGTACATACTGATAGCTCCTGATTATGCAACGAAGATGGTTGAAGCAGCAGCTACTAAGAAAGACGACGCAGCCACTGTGGCTGAGTTTCTGTACACTCAAATCATTACTCGATATGGATGCCCACTGGAGTTGGTAAGTGACCGAGGTACACATTTTTTGAACAAGATGATAGAGGAACTGACAGATTACTTTGGTATAAAACACCGGAAGACAACACCGTACAATCCAAAAGCTAATGGATTGACGGAGAAGTCTAACGGAGTGTTGTGCAAGATTCTGAACAAGGTGACAGTGAATCATGCATATGATTGGGATACAAAGTTACCGGCTGTCTTATGGGCATTTCGGAATGCAGAGAAGATCACGACTCGACAAACACCCTTTTTCTTAACATATGGTATGACACCGATTATGCGAGTTGAATTTGATGTGCCTACTTACAGAATCCTGTCTGAAGATAGATTGTCAGTGGAAGAGAGTCAACTGTTACGACTCAAGAGTCTGATCACACTTGAGGAAGACCGTGAAGAGTCTAAACGACTAACGGAAATCATTCAAATGAAGCGGAAAGAGAAGCACAATAAGAAGATCCGCAAGGTGGACATCAAGGATGGTGACTTAGTACTGTTGTATGACAGTAGGTACACCAAATTTCCAGGGAAGTTACACTTACGTTGGATGGGTCCTTACAAAGTAACGCGTCGTTATAGTAATGGTTCGGTTCAGTTGGAAGAACTCGATGGAACATTGTTAGCCACTCGAGTCAATGGGTGGAGAATCAAGAGATACTACTCTTAAGTGTTCACGGGGTCGCTTCACAATTGAGAGGGGGAGTATGTGAAGCCTTGGTTTTTCGTTTTGTTAATTAATTGATTAGTTGTAAAGTAAATAAGAAGAATAGATGATAGAAGATAAACGATATGAGTAGAATAGTGTTAATTAGAAGTTTAGTGAAGAATCTCAGTTCTGGAGAAATTTGTCGAATCTATGAAGACACTTGACAGATGACTTTTCCCTAGATGTATTTCTCGGGCGAAGAGCTTTCTAACGATATGTTGTGCGAGGCAAACGGAGGTGGAATGACGAAGTTACAACAGACCAAAGATGTGTCGTAATTCGAGAGAAGAACATCGCCGCACTGCGAACGCCGAAGAATGACAGTTGAGAAGAGGAAAACCCTAACTTCGGCACGTGCAGGAAAACCTATAGCGGGATATAAGCCAGGTAACAAGTCATTTACTTTACTGTTTTACTATTCCCAGAGCGAGCGATAGCAGGGCGTAGCGAGCCGCATTTTCCGAACGCCGAAGTACATCAGTGACGGGCGAGGAAGCTAATTTACGAGTAACGGACGAGGAAGCCAATTTGCGCCGAAGTACATCAGTTACGGGCGAGGAAGGAATTGCAGCGAAGAATTCGTTTGTGGCGAAGATCGTTGCAGTGATCCTAGGGATGCGAGGGATGCAGACGGCTAAGACGCCGAGGCTCCGGTCCTTTGAAGTCAATCGAGCAGGTCTTTGCCGTTATGAGAAGGAGCTCGAGGAAATGGGACTAGCGTTCCTCTTACTTCCTTGGTGGGGGATGGTCTCTTCCAAATTGGTACATGAGTTGAAGGTCTGCAAGCAGCATCCGGCCGATGACAACTATGGGCGACCGTGTAACTGGACCGAAGATCACTGGTCCGGCGTCTTGGGGACTGACGATGCAGGCAGAGAAGGCGATCTTCTCTTCGATAGTGTGTCTGCCGCTGCTTCGCCCGAAGCAGTGAAGAACTTCCCGAATCTCTTCAGGGAATTGCCTCAAGGGAGGAATGGTTACAGAACGGGCGATTACTGCGAGCCGAAGAAGAGAGAAGTAGCAGATGCGATTATGACGATCTTCAGGCCAAGAAGAACAACGTACATGTCGAATTGGCAGATCAACTTCATTGAGCAGCTCTTCGCCGGAAGAAGAGCACATTGGGCAAGGATCTTTCATCGCCATGTGCTGAAGCTGTGGAACGATAACGACCTAGTCTACATAGGACCCTTTGTCTCGGTGTTCTACATGGGGATGGGATTGCTATCGCCTGAACAGCAGAAGAAGTTGGGCTTCACCGCGGCAGCCGAAGAAGATGAATACCAAGTGATACAGACTCTAGCCCGAGATGTAAATCTCGAGAAGTTCTTCGATGAAGTCATCGCCGAAGAGCCGAGGACCGAAGTAGCAGTGGAGACAGCGCAGAGGCAAGACGCGTCGACTCCAACACCCGTTCCAGAGAAGGCGACCGAAGAGGTAACTCCGGCCGAGGATGACGATGTAGTAGAGGTATCTCCTCCGATCCGTAGGAGCGGAAGGAAGAAACCATTGGAGGAAACGCCGAGGTCTGTGCAGAAGTCGCGGAAGAAGATGAAGATGACGAAGACAGTCCGCGTCGACGATGAGCCAGCTGAAGAAGAAGCAATTGAGGAGGCTGCAGAGGGAGACACTCCTCGGACAGAGAAGAGCATGGACACTACACCAAGGAGTACTCTATCTTTGTCGACGATTGGAGAGATTGAACAGCTTACTTCTTCGGCGAAGTACATCCAGGAGGTAGTTGCACCCTTGCTGTATAGTTTGGAAGGGAACCGAGGAACGTATGAGGAAGTTGTCGGTCGGAAGCTGAATCTCGCGGAGTTGGTACAGACGATGCACTTCGGCCGAGGTAACTGGAAGGAGGAGAAAGAGAACTTACGAGCAGCTCTCGTCATGGCACAGAAGGAGACCCAAGCGAAGGTCGAAGAATTGAAGAACGAGACCTCGGAGAAAGAGCTTCTTCTTCGGCAGAAGTTGGATCGTGAGAAAGAACATGAGAAGGTTCTTTCTCTGATGAAGAGGGATTTGGATGACATGCGCGGGCAGCGAAACATGTACCAAGACACTGTCGGTCAGCTGACGACGGAGGTGGAGGATCTGAAGCGGCGCACCGTCAAGGCCGAGGAGCTGAGCACTCAACTTCGGAGTAGAGTCGAGCCAGTGCTGAAGAACTACTTCGCCGTTGATTTGGACGCCGAGGAAGCGGGATTTCTTCGTCAGGTTAGAGAGGAGTTCTTAGCTGCAGATGCGGAGGGTACTTCAGCTAGGAACCGGGTAGCTAGGCTAGGCCAACGAGTAATTAGGGAGCTTAGGGAGGTTAGAGCAACCGTAGAGTTCTCAGTTTGCGAGATAGGTAGAGAGCTAGCGGTAGAAAGCGGTGTCGTTCCTGGTGTCGTTTCGGACACAGGACCTTCATCCGACGGTCCAGAAGTACGCCCGACTTCTTAGGAAGAAGATCCGTCATCTTCGGGAAAATCTGTATATAAGCATTGTGTTGTTCGTATTCAGGACCTCTATGTGTTTTTTATCATTTTTGAGTTTTCTATTTCCTGAGTTTGCGGAGCCATTGAGTGTTTTGTCTTCTTCGAAGGATTTACCTACGAAGTATCGTAGTTTGCTGTGGTAGGAATTAGTCTGGGTGCCGAAGGATTTGCTGTCGACATTTGAAATCAGAGTAGAACGTTTACGGCGAGGACTGAGAATAGACCAGCATCTGCGGAGTTAGTTTCCTACGAAGACGTTTTTGGGCGAAGTTGACTTTGGAAGAAGTTGTTCTTTGGTGGAACACTTAGGAAGAAGTTCAGTCCGGTACTTCAGCGGAAGAAGAGTCTTCTTCGCCAGAGTTTTCCGAGAGTAGTAGTAGTGAAAGTAACTTAGTGTGAAGATACTTAGCGTTTATGGTGTTAGAGGCTACCTAGTAGCACTTCAGCAGTACTTCCTCGTGTGACATTTCCGTCCGTGGCTCTGTTTCTCTGTTGTTCATCTGTTTCTTGAGGTCCCTGACCTGTTCAGTACCTGTTATGTTTATTTGTCAGGATTATCAACTCTGTCTTGTTGGATAGACCTGAGCTTGATCTCTACCGGGACTGATTACTGCCCGTGAGAATAAAAGACAACTATAAAGAATCACCTTTGTCACGTGTTTACTACTTTTGGATGATCTTTACTTGCATCTCTGTGGGTTCGATCCTTAAATTACTACTTTCGAGCATCTTTTGGTTTTCTTGTGTGTTACATCCACCGACTGTGCCAACATCTTCTGCGCACGGGCCTCTGCTGCTTCCCTCTGCGTCTTCTCAGCTGCAGCTCGCGCTTCCGCGGCTTCTCGCTGCGTCTTCCATATGGTCTGCTCTTCTGCGAGGGCGGTGATCTTCTCCCGCACTCGGGTGACTTCTTGATTGCGCTGCTGTACCCGCGCCTGCAACTCCTGGTTGCTCTTCTTCAGCTGCACTAACTCCTTGGAAGAAGTGACATACTTGTTGTGAGTCGAAGGCTCAGTCCTTCCCTAAGTCCTCACAGTATAGCTTCCACTCTCAAAAGATGAACCTAGTCTTCCAGAAGACAGCTACTCCGTCTTCCGGGATTCTAACAGTGCTTCCTAACTTCCTCTCGTCTTCCGAACTATATCTAAACAATCCTATCTAAGCAAGGCCTCGCATGGATTACCAAGGAGACAACCCACCTTGCATTACATCCTACTTCCTATCAGAAGATACAAGATATGTGAGAAGTAGAGTATAAGAAAGGTTCAGAAGATGGTTGCGGGCTCCTGCGGTGACAGTGGCCTCTGGGAAGACACTCGGGACAGCTTCCGATTCAATGTCTTTCTCGGAAGACTTCCCGAAGTCAGACTTCCCTTCACTGGTCTCACATGTCTTCGTCTTCCTACGCACAATCTATCCTCACAACAGATTCAAGACAACTGCACTCTGTTCTTCTGACTTCTCACCTCTCATACGCACTCAGAAGAAGCTTGTTGCATGATGGGAAGACATGACCCTCGACCATTCCCTCCAGATTCTGCCAGCAAGACTTCTCACAACTCTCTTCTAAGTTCGGGAAGAAGAAGGAACGGCTGCTATGGATCGGACAGAAGAGACCCGAATGGACCCTCGCGTCTTCTCGCTCATTTTGCCAGCCTTCCAGTCTTCTAGTCTCTCTAGGAAGATGGGGAGTTGAGAAGCTTGGAAGACCGGGAGGCACAGGCCTAGTTCCCGACTTCCAACTTCTCGAAATAACAAAACAACTCACCACACCACTCAGGATTCGTACCAAGTCTCTCTAAACACAAAAGCAAAGCAAATCCACTCTTGATACGAATTATGTTCAGTCGACTTCCGAAGACAGTCTTCCGAAGACAGTATTCCGAAGACAGTCAAGTTTAAGAAGCGTCTTCCGAAGATGTTCCCATCTTCCGAATCGTCTTCTGTTCCAAGTTTCGGGGGTAGAGAGGTAGTAGGGTAGGGAAATTGACAGTTGGGGTCTCCAATTTGAGGGCTAGGAGTAGGAAAGCTCGAATTGAGCTCGGGAAGAAGCAAGGAGATGTCTTGACAGAAATTGGGCAGCGCTTCCGCGCCCAATGTCTCAAATAGAAAGAATGGGGGGTGGGGATAATCGATCAGGCTGCCTACACACAATCAAGGAAGCGCGGGGAGTACCAGACAATGGCGAGAAGAAGTGGGAAGGGGAAAGAACAGAGGAAAGAACCTCTACAGTCTTCTTCGGCCCCCCGAGTTGCCTTCGACCTCCGCGCGCTTCTGGCTCTTGTCCTAGCTTCCAATGCGACTCCTCTCGACTGCGCCTGCTGTCAATTTTGGTCCACACCTCGATTTCACCTTCGCTTCTACTCGCCACTCTCCACTGTCAGCTTCTCGGAAGCTCCACAGAAACGCCTTCGCTCTCTCTGCTGTTTGTGCTCCAGCAATTCGGTCTCACCCTTCGCCTAGCTGCCAACTTGTTCTCTCCTACCTCGATGTCCTCACTCGATTCCTCTCTCAATGCTAGCTCGCGAAGCTCACTCTCTCATCGATCTTCTCAAGCGCGCTGTGCTGCGGGAAGTTGGAATGCGCCTAATGTGCTTCCTCACGCATCTTCCCCGCAGATTAGGGGTTCTCGACCTTGGGTGTCTTCCTGACCTACCTACCTATTCGGTGCGCCTCAGTAGGTACACCTACTGTCTTACCCGAAAACTCGTGGTTGGTCCTTCGCGGTCGCTGTCTTCTGGAAGACAGGTGTCTTCCGCCGTCTTCCCGTCTTCTGAAGAAGTCAACTTCTTATTACAAACAGCTCTTAAGATCATCTTCCTGTTAAGGAAGACGTAACCTTAAGTAACAACGCTTCTTCAGTTATACAAACAAGTTATTATTCTTAGAGAGAGAGGAGGAGAGAAAAGTTATTAGAGGAGAGAAGGGAGGAGAGAAAAGTTATTAGAGGAGAGAAATTTGTGAGTTTAGAAATTCTGCTCTCTGGAAAATTTGTACAGTCGCTGTCAACTTTTCTGTGAATTTTATTTTCCTGAGAAACTTTCCAGTGTTTTAGATCGGATGATAACCTATCTAAGACAAAAGAAATCATAGGAAAAGGTGGTCTAGAGAGAGAGAAATGAATTTTCAAAGTTGAGGGGGTTTATTCGCGAGAGTTGAGGAATTCTGTTCTCTGGAAAAAATTTACAGTCCGTGTCAGATTTTCTGTGAATTTTATTTTCCTGAGAAACTTTCCAGTGTTTTAGAGTGGTTGATAAGCTATCTAGGACAACAGAAATCAGGAGAAAAGGTGGTCTAGAGAGGGAGCAATGAATTTTCAAAGTTGAGGGGTTTATTCAAGAGAGTTGAGGAATTCTGTTCTCTGGAAAAAGTTTACAGTCAGTGTCAGATTTTCTGTGAATTTTATTTTCCTGAGAAACTTTCCAGTGTTTCAGCTTGCCTGATAAGCTATCAGAGGAAAAAGAAATCATGAGAAGATGAGGTCTGAAGAGGGAGAAAGGATTTTTCAAAGTGGAGGGGGTTGACAACCATGAGGGAAGTGAAAATATACAAATTTCAGTTCTCTGAAAATTTGTACAGTCATCACCATCTCTTCTGATTAGGGAAGTTTCTGTTGAAACTTCATGATTTAGTAGCTTGGAGGTTGAGCTACTGGAGACCACAAAAATCTTGGAGAGATCTCTTACCAACTAAGAGATATACGTTTCGGCATACAAGGAGGTCTTGAAGATACTTCATGGGGAATCCAGTTCGGGTGCCGAGGTGGAAGAAGAGACGTTTAGGAGTTCGAACGGAGTCGGAGAAGCCAAAGTTAAGTGTAGATGAGTTGCGAACACTTATCTATACTACTTGGGGTGCCCTCTTTACCCTATACCAAGAAGCTTCCGCGACCATGGGCGCAGATTTGAAGAAAGTCGAGATGAAAGCATCATTCACTGTGGAGGCCACGAATGCTCCTGGTGAAGTAGAGTTGGATCCTTATAAGAGTGAGTTCAAGATGTCTGTTGTGATGAGTACAAACGAGGGTGATGAGGATCATATCTTCGATAGTTAATTTTAGAGTGGATTTTATTTCGTGTATAGCATGTATAATACACGATTTCTAATATAAAGCTCGGAAGAGTTAAGAAAGTGAGGTAGAATTATTTTCCTCTATGATATTTTGTCCAATTAATGGTTGAGAAGGTGCAACATGAGTGGAAGTTCGAAAGATTGGAAAGTTAGACTTAGAAACCTTCCTCAAGGTTTAGATGTCATAGTAAGCGTCGGAGAGAGCTCGAAAGAGGTTATCGTTGAGTTTGAGAACCCTAGTGCAAAACCTCAAGTAGAATCTCCGAGAAGAAGAGTAGAAACCGACTTGTGGTGTTATTTCTGTAGAGGGTTGGGACATAAAGTAGTGAATTGTCCAACTAGAATCAGAACCGAGAGAGCTAAAGGGAAGCGGGAGTTTACGGATTTAAGTCTTCGAGTGGGTCCATCGTCACCAGCGCCAATTCATCTTCTAGGAGAAGATCCTTGTCCAAGTTGTGGAGTGGGTGATCTATCAAGAGGACACAAGTGCGTCGATGTGGCCGCCCTACTTACGTCAGTAGTCGAGAAGTTGGACGAGACTCAAAGAGCTGAGACGGAGAAGTTGTCGACTTCAAAAGAGGACTCGGCTGAGTTGTGATGGAGATCGTCATTCGGATGGTGGAGAAGGGGGCGATGCGACTCAGGCTCATGATTACCTTGGGAGAGGAGATGGCACAAGAGGTGTTGTTACAACCATTTCCTTTCATTTTACCTATGGTAGATTATTCTCGAATGGAATTGGTGATGTTCGTACTCTTTTAGCGAGTAGTTATTGCACGAAAATTAGAAGAGTAGAAGGAGTAGTTACAAGATGGGGAAGTTACCAGTGTTTCATGGAAAGGACAATGAAGATGTAGAACCATTTGTACGAGACTTCAAAAGGGGTTGCATCGGAAACAACGTGAGAAGGAAGGAAGAATGGGTGTTGTTACTGCCAGAGTTTTTAGAAGATTTTGCTCTTACGTGGTATGAAGACCGAGTGAAGAGCAAGACACCTGGTGCAGTTGAGGACACATGGGAGACGTTGAGTAATGCACTCATCGAAGAATTTCTTCCAGAAGAGAGTTATGAGAAGCTCATGGTGGAGCTTACTCATTTGAAGCAACGAGACGACGAGAAAGTTCGGCAATATGCCGAAAGGGTGGATAAGTTGGAGCAACGGTTTCGAACGGTCCTACGGAAGAGTGGAGACAATGTGGAATTAACGATGGCGGGGATTGGAGCAGTGTTGACCAAGAACTTGGTGGGAGGGTTGAGGCCTTCAATTCGAACCCAAGTGAGGTACGAGAAGCCAGCAACCAAAGCGGAGGCCATCAAGATTGCGACAAATATGGAAGAGAGTTTGGATGAAGGAGATATCATCCAACCTCATCATGCTGCTCTGGTGTCGACTCCGACTCCTGGTGTAGCCACAACGATCGCACCTGCACCATCACAATTGGTGATTGCTTCAACGTCAGCTCCTACTCCAACGGTGGTGCCAAGACAGTTTGTCCCAACAACGATGTCTACTGCCACCTCTGATTTTCATGCCGAGCTGAAGAGCATCACCGATACTCTTGCGGATCTCAAGATAAACGTGGTGCAGTTACGAGAATGGAGGAACAAAGGTGGAGGAGGAGGTCAAAGAGGTTACGACAATAATCCCAATCGAGGCAATCAAGGTAACTTTGGAGGCAACCAAGGTAACTTTGGAGGAATCACTTGTTGGACGTGTGGAGGTTCTCATTTCCAGCGAAATTGTCCTAACAATGGAGCAAGAGGTGCCGAAGCTGTCAGAATGAATGTGGGTGGAGGAAATCCATCACAAGGACGAGACAAGGGAGTGGCTACTATCGATGTCGTGCGAGATCCCATCTACGAGAAAGGAGAGAGTTCAAACTCTTCTCATGCACCGGTGGAGCTTTTAGCTCAAGAAAGGAAAAGAACTCGATTTTCTGATGAACCGGTTTTCATGGAGGAGTCAGCAAGTAGAAGTACTCGTTCGAGTAATGTTTCGAGTACGCCAAGGGAGCCAAGAAGGAAGCTGGGGATGGCAGATTTCACCATTTCATCTTCCCAAGCGGGATATGATGTGGTTGAAGATGTGGGTGCTCAGAAAGCCAACATCACTGTTGGACAACTGATCGCACTTAATCCCAGCTTACGAAGGGAACTCAGAGGAGGACTGAGTTCTAAGAGAAGCAAGAAGAAGAAACCCAAGAGCAAGACATCAAAGTCAGTGGGAGTTGGTGTGGTGGATGTGCATGCTTCAGAGGTATGCACTAGGGCTTCAAAGATTGAAGTCCGGTTGAATGGTCACTACGTCTCTGACGTATTGGTGGATGGAGGGTCAGCTGTCAACGCCATATCGGAGAGGTTGATGAAGAAGTTGGGGATGGAACCAACTCGCCCGGCTAGCATTGTCGTGGGGATGGCTAACAAGCAACGGGTAAGACCTCTTGGTGTGTTAGAGAAGGTAGTCGTGTCTGTGATGGGAGTTCAAACATTGATGTCCTTTCAAGTGTTAAAGGACTCTAGTTATGATTTGCTCCTAGGTAGGCCTTGGTTGAGAGCTGTGCGCACCACTGATAGGTGGCACAAGGGATACTTACGGATTGGGCCTAGAGATCATAGAGTGATAGTTCCTCTCTCGGGTGTTGG
Organism: Asterella californica; assembly: GCA_036924285.1. NCBI lineage: Eukaryota > Viridiplantae > Streptophyta > Marchantiopsida > Marchantiales > Aytoniaceae > Asterella > Asterella californica. Next base: position 17,810,278 of record JAYKYS010000006.1, on the reverse strand, counting down.
AGTTGTGACTTCTGACTCTGATAGACCCACTAGTGACTACTGGGAATCTGATACGGAGGATGATCAGAGTGTCTCAGAAGTAGATACTGGGGATTCTTACGACCAAGAATCCTCGTCTGAGGATGAAGGATTTGGTCGAGACAAATCAGTACATCAGCTTAGTGCTATTGACTTGTTGCCTCGACCAGCAGTGGAGAAAGATCCTGACAAAGAAGAGTTGAGTGAGGCAGAGATTGTGAGAAGACTCTCTACCTTGAAGTTTGGTATCAATGTCACTCAAGAGGAGAAAAGTAGATTCCTAGATATATTTCGAAAATATATCCATGTGTTTGCTTTCAGCTACAAGGATTTGAAGGAGGTGACTCTCGAGACTCATCGAATCGAATTGGAGGAGCACGCAAGACCAGTTCGACAGAAGCAGAGAAGGGTCAATCCCACAACGGCAATGATGGTCAAGGAGGAGATAGACAAGTTGAAGGAGGCGAGTTTCATCTATGAGGTGGAGAACTCAGAATGGGTTTCACCCATTGTGATTGTCAAGAAGAAGAATGGTAAGCTGCGAGTGTGCATAGACTATAAGAAGCTGAATGCAGTTACCAAGAAGGACTATTATCCTCTACCATTTATAGATGAGATTTTGGAGGAAGTTGCCGGTCATGAGTGGTACAGCTTTGGTGATGGTTATAGTGGATACAACCAGATCAAGATAGCACAGGAGTACCAGCAGTTGACTACTTTCACTACTCCTTGGGGAACATTTGCATTTCGAGTGATGCCATTCGGACTGTGTAATGCTCCGGCCACGTTTCAGAGGTTCATGAACAAGGTGTTCGAACCATTCATAGGAAAGTTTGTTCGTGATTTCATTGATGATTTCTGTGTGTACGGAAGAAAGGAGGACCACTTTGATCATGTGATCAAAGTTCTGCAGCGGTTGGAGCAAGCTAACGCTTCTCTGAATCCAGAGAAGTGCATCTTTGGCTGCGAAGAAGGTCTGCTGTTAGGGCACATCATTTCCAAGAATGGGATTGCGGTAGATCCTGAGAAGGTGAAGAAGATTGTGGATCTTCCATTTCCGATCAACTTGACAAAGTTGAGGCAGTTTCTTGGCATGGTTGGATATTATCGTAGGTTTGTCTTTTCCTTCTCAAACAAAGCAATAGCTTTGACTATGTACATGAAGAAGGGAGTTGATTTTGACTTGATAGTGCATGATCAGAAGGCAAAGGAAGCATTTGAGGAGCTGAAAAAGGCATTGGTGACAGCTCCTATACTTGCTAAACCTGAGTGGAGTAAAGCATTTATTCTGTATACGGATGCCTCCAATGTAGCAATCGGATGTACATTAAGTCAGTTAGATGGAGATGGGCATGATCATCCTATAGCTTATGCTAGTAGGCAGATGGTTCCAGCGGAGAAGAATTACTCCGTGACTGAACGAGAAGGATTAGCGGTGATCTTTGGATTGAAGAAATTTCGACACTACTTGCTAGGAGGGAAATTTTCCATAGTCACAGATCACAAGGCTTTAAAGTATATCTTTAATAAGCCTAATGCCGAAGGTCGTATTGCTCGTTGGAAGATCCTTCTAACAGAATACGATTATGTGATCGAAGATAGACCAGGGAAGAAGCATGCGAATGCTGATCTTTTGTCAAGGGCTTATGATGATGAGGGAGAAGAACCGTTTGATGATTCATTTCCAGACGAGCATCTGATGACCATCACAAGCATTGAGGAGATACCGGACGAGTACAAGGAAATCTGGAGTTTCCTTGCAGATGGCTCTTTTCCAGAAGGTATGCATACCCGAGAACGTAACGCGTTGATCAAGAGATGCAAACCTTACACCATGGTAGAGGGAATTCTGTTTCATCAAGGAGCAGATGGGTTACTAAGGAGAGCAGTTGGTCAGAAGGAGGCATTCAAGCTAATGCACGAGTTTCACGACGGAACTGTTTGCGGAGGTCACTTTGCTGGTAAGATAACAGCCTTCAAGATTTTGGATGCGGGTTACCACTGGAGAGGGATTTTCAAAGAGTGTTTAGACTATTGCAAAACTTGCGACGTATGTCAAGCATTTGCTCTGAAGTCTACTAGAACACCTCCGTTAAGATCAATTCCCGTGTTAGGACCATTTGAGAAGTGGGGTATTGACTTTGTAGGTCCTCTTAATAAGACACCTCGAGGCAATAGATACATTGTAGTCGCCACTGACTATTGTACCAAGTGGGTAGAGGCTAGACCTTTGAGAGAGACCAATGAAACAGAAATCGGTAGATTCTTATGGGAGAGGATCATCACAAGATTTGGATGTCCGTTAGAGTTGGTCTCGGATAGAGGAGGAGAGTTTGTAGGGAGCATGACTACTGCTATGCTACAACACTTTTCTATCAAGGCACGAGTAACGACCTCATACAAGCCAAATGCTAATGGTCTTGCGGAGAAGACCAATCTTACACTTTGTATGATGCTCGCCAAAGATGCTGGTGTTGAGACTGCGAAACATACTTGGGATAAGAGGCTACATGCCATCTTATGGGAGTACCGAACGACAACAAAGACTTCTACTGGGTACTCTCCATTTCGACTGGTTTATGGAGTGGAGTCCAAGTTGCCCATCCAATTCGAATTGGATACTTTTCAAACTATTCAACGAAAGTTGAAGAGGTCGAGAGGAGAAGACGTGGTCAGATCAAGAAGGGAGCAACTCATGGAGTTGGAAGAGACCCGAGCGGTAGCAATGATCCGGATGGAACGAGCTCAAGCGTATCAAAAGAAGAGTTACGACAAAAGGTTGGGCAAGAGGGAGGTAAAACCTTTTCAAGTCGGAGATTGGGTTATGTTGTATGATGCTATCAGATTCAAGAGGGCTAGGAAGAAGTTTCTTCCGAGATATTTTGGTCCTTTTGTTGTAGATAAGGTGTGGAGCAACTTCACATATGACCTTCAGGAGCTGGGAGGAAGGAGATTCGATCGGGTAAATCATGACAAGTTGAAGTTGTTTCATCAACGAAAGTTCTCTCTTCACTCCGAGGACGGAGCGAAAATTTAGTCCGGGGGTAAAATGTAACGACCTATGTTACACATAGGAAGTTTGTCAATTAGTAAGGTGTTTAGTTATAACTAAGGGTTGAGAATGTTTATTTGCTGCCAAAGTACTTTTAGGAGATATCAAGTTAGTCATGACTAGCTAAAAGTTAGTTATGGTTAAACTTAGCTGTACTTTTGGCAGAATTCAGATATTTGCTAAAGAGTGAGCACTACTATCTTGTCATCTTGTCTAAAAGGTAGAAAGGGGGTGGAAAGTATCCCTTATCTCCTTTTTGACTTGATATTAGTGGTTGGATTAAAGTTGTGGACTTTGTGGGCATTAAAAACAAGAAGAGATTCCACATGTTTCCTTTTTAGTGGGTCCTAGTGTAGAGGGGGGGTGGAAATTCGAGATTCCTTGAGAATATTCCAGAATCCTTCTAGAAGTTGTTGACTTTGAAGGAATAAGCCCATGTGAAAAGGTAAAAAGCCCATGTGATCAATGCTTTTACCTTAAGTAATATCTTAGTAAAACCCGGTAAAAGTAGTTACGGCTGAGTTACCGGGGGTACCAAAGTAAAAACCTAGAATGTATAAATAGAGGAGTAGAGAAGAGCTCCTCATCCTTGTTTTCACATTGTCGTAATGACAACTTGAGTAATATAGAGAGTGTGGGATATTTTTAGCATGTGAGAACTTGAGAGACGTCGTTAGAATGGAGGATTTTAGTGGAGGAGTTTATGGAGATTTTTAGTTGATAAGTTTGTGGGTGTATGAATGAGAGTGAACTTAGCATCTTCCCTTCAAGTTCATGATGTGCTTCCATCAAAGCCATCAGAGGTGACCCCTGAGTGAGAGACAGGCCCGACATGTTGCAGATTCGTGGATGACGATCGTGGAGGTTGAGAGATCGGGGGGTACTTGATCGTTAGGACCGCGGAGGGTTTACAGCACTAATTACATGTCCCAAGAAGTTAATGCGCTCCAAACCAAACTCACTCTTGTCAATGTTGGCAAACAGCTTATGCTCCCGCAGCTTCGTCAATACCACCCGTAGCTGCTTCGCGTGCGACTCCAAGGTTTTGGAGTAGATCAAGATGTCGTCGATGTAAACGATGACAAACTCATCCATCTCCTCGCGAAAAATTGTGTTCATCAATGTAGTGAACGTCGAAGGGGCGTTGCAGAGTCCAAATGACATCACCACGAATTCGAACGATCCGTATCTGGTTCGACAAGCGGTCTTCTCAACATCTGGGTCAGCTATCCGGATCTGGTAATACCTTGACTTCAAGTCTATCCTGCTGAAGTACTTCGCACCCGCTAACCTATCAAAGAGGTCATCTATCCTTGGCAAGGGATAGTTATTCTTCACCGTCACCTTATTGAGTGCACGATAATCTACGCAGAGTCGTAACTTCCCATCCTTCTTCTTTGCAAAAAGAACTGGGGCTCCATAAGGTGACTTACTGGTTCGAATATATCCCCGCGCTAATAGCTCGCCGAGTTGTCTTTTCAACTCAAGGAGTTCCACCTGATTGAGTCGATAAGGGGCTTTGGAAGGTGGTTCTGATCCTGGCAAGACCTCGATCTTGTGATCCACCACCCGCCTTGGAGGTAACTCAGCAGGTAACTCGTCCGTCAAGACATCCTCAAACTCCTTAATCACTTCGCGAAGCACCTCCGGAAGTTTAGTCGCGTCTCCTGATGTTTCCTCTTGTCTGTCACCCGCCATCAAATCTGCAACCCGCATCAAACACATGACCCCGTCGTTGAAGTCCATCTGTTTGCCTTTGATCAAATTCACTGCAAAGTCATCAATTTTCCGCGCCTTCCGGATCAGCCTCACTCCCAGCTTCCGCCCTTTAACTCTAACGTTTAACCTTAAAGGTTTCCGTCTAAGTTCCACTTCAAACCTGTCCAAGAAAGTATTCCCCAAAACCGCATGGATATCATCCATCTCGCACACCGTGAAGTTCTCTGTGAACTCCAACTTCCCACACACAAATCGTACGTCCAAGGCCACTTCAGAAGTTTGGTACGTCTTGCCCTTGGCAAAGCGTACCTGAATAGGCTTGTCTGCCTTGGAGGTAGACAAGCCCAACTTCTTCACCAACTTTGGACTTATGAAGGAGTGAGTCGCTCCTGTGTCCACAAGAAAAGTAACATCACGGTTAGCAACCTTGGCTTGTAGATACATCAATCCTGGCGTCTTCTTCGTGGTTCTCAAGGTCACAGTCATCTGGCCCTCCAACAAGTCCTTTGCAACAAAGGCATTCATGCTACAGTTACTAACCTTAGGTTTTGTACACCCCTTAGCAATGTGATCCGCCTCGCCACAGTTGTAGCAAGTAAACTTAACCCATTGCCCTTCTGAGGTGTGTGCCCCTTCGGTTTCACTCCTGTTTGCTGCCGCTTTGCTGCCGGGGCAGAAGAATCCTTCCGATCCTTCTCACCCCCATCCCACTGTCGCTTGAAGCCCTTGTTCTTCTTCTGGAACTTGTCCGTGCTGCGAGGTTCAAAAGGTTTTTGTTGCTGGACTTCATCGTCCCCAATTCGCTCCGCTAGCTTCAAAAGTTCGGCACTTGTCGCAGGTAGCTCCGGCATCCGAAAGAGAGCCTTCTCCGAGCTGGACTTGAGTCCCCCAATGAATATACATATCTTGGTCTCCTCAGTCCACTTGGAGAACGAATCCAGTTTGGCACTGAACTCGCGCACATAAGCACTTAAGGTCCCTGTCTGCTTCAGCCGAACTAACTCAACACCGTCCCGAATCCTCTGATACTCCGGAGTGAATCATCCCGCGAGCAACTCCTTGAACTCCTTCCAACCAAGCGCCGAGACGGTCAAGGCATGCTCATCCCTGTATGCGGTCCACCAGAGAAGCGCATGGTCCTTTAAGAACGTAACCGCCGCTCTCACTTTGTCTGACTCCTGAGCCTGATGCGCTTCAAAGTATAGGTCTAACTCGGTTAAGAAATCCTTAACCTTGCGAGCCCGTCCTATACTTGTAAACGGAGTCGGCAAATTCGTCTTACAAAGCTTCCTGGTAGACGAGGAACTTCCTTGGCCTGCCTCAAGCTCAGCGATACGTTTATCCCTTGAGGCCATCCCTTCCTGCATGGTCTTCATCATTTTGATGAGTTCCGCATACAAGGCTCCTTGACTTCCCACGCCTGCATCGTTGGGCACCGTTGGCAAGACTCCATCTTGCTGCAGCGGTGCCACAGCTGGAACTGGGCTTCCTTGACGTTGGGGCGAAGGTTGTCGGTTATCGTCCCCTGACTGTGCCTCGGGGCTAGCTCGAGTCGATCTGGTCCCGGTGTCAGCCGCTCCACGTTTCTTGGTCTTCCTCCTGGAACTCTGTCCAACGTCGGCCATCGCTCCAAGTGTTCACCTAGAAACGCTGATCCGCTTCGTGTCTTGCGTCCCTCCTCAAGCGTCCAGCCTTCAGCCGCTACCTCAAGTTCTCGCTCACCGAAGCGTTGGCTCTGATACCACTTTTCACGCACCTACCGCCTTGTTGTGCCAGCGGAAGCTCTAACTCAGTAGGTCGCAAACTTTACACCGCTAACCTGCAAACACTATCACAAGTTAGCGTCCATGCACCACTTACCTTAATTCTGGTTGGTCCGGACCGGAGCCGGACCGTCTCCCTAATCATCAAGCTCAGCAATCCTAAGTCCCGACTTAGATCCGCCTAAGTTGGTCCCAAACATGAGCAAGTCACAATATGACTTGGGGCGGACTTCCCATAAAGTCCAGGGTCCTAAACGGTGCCTCCAGCACACCTAGCGGCCCAACCGCCCGTGATGTCCGTCTGGGTCCGGGCTCCCGAACGGTGGTCTAACCCGCCGACTCGTTCCCTAGTCTTGCCCCAGCCCTTACATCGTTCCTAAGTCTAGCCGTCCAAGTCTAGATCAGAACGTGCCTTGGAACTGGCCCAGCCATCACCTCATGCCCCCAGAGTCCGCCTGCCGAACCCTGGGGTCGGGTGACTCGTCCTGGCCCACCCAGGCATCGAGCCCCCCTCATATATACTTCTGGGGATCGGCGGCCCCGCCCTCCTCTTTGGTCCCTGAAAATTATACCACAACCCGATTGTGGTTCGGCCATAACTTCCAGCTCGGAGGTCAGATCGAGGAGTGTTATATATCACTGGAAAGCTCTCGACGAGACCTTTCCAATGATACCTCACTCGCCTCGAGATCTTACGTGGAGCTCCATCCACGACCTAAAACGTCCCTGGAGCTCCAACACTTAGCAGTTTTTCCGAAAACCTGTGGTCCAGACCCAGGGTCGAACCCTGTGGTTCGTCTACGTCTCGGACCTACGTCTCGGTCCCACGTCTCAGACCTATGTCTGAGACTCATGTTTCAGCCCGTTCTCAGACTCGCCCCCTTAGGTCAGCGTTCGTCTGGGGCCCTCTTGGGGTAGGCCCTTATGTCCTAACCCAAGGTTCCAACCTTGGTTCAGAGAACCACTTAGGGTTCATCTGATCCCGACTTGCCGGTCAAGCCGTTAAGTCCTACTCGCAGCGTTCATAACCTAGCGCAAGTCCGCTAGGGTTCTGTTGTTCGCGTCTGCGCCCGATCTTGAGAATGAGGGGCGCGACACAAGGGTCTCTCTTGAGCCTTCGCTCTCTTCTCCATCAACTCCATAGCTGGCTGGATCTCCTTCTGGAAGTAGGCGTTGAATTCCTCCAGTCGTCTTCCTGTGGAAGACAAGTTCATCTCCACCACTCGCTCCGCGGTGTCGACTTCGTCTTCCAGAGACAAGGAAGCCTCTTCCACCACAATGGCCTTCATCTTCTGCGCACGAGAAGAAGCTACCCTTCTCATCTTCCGGGGTGGAAGATCCCTCATGACAAGAGCGGGTCGCTTCACTGCGCTTCCTCGCATCGCAGTAGGAGTATCCCTTCTTCTCTTGTCTTCTAGAGTCTTCGGAAGACTCCCAGGTGTTGCAGAAGCGGTCTTCTGCTCCGATCGGGTACTCAGCAGTTCTTCCTCCGAGTCGGACTCTGATCCTGAATGAATGAGGGAGATGGGTGTTCTCGGTACACTTCTGGGACCCATCTTCTTCGGTGGCGTGGCATCTTCCGACCCACTAGACTCATCTTCCCTCACCAGAAGCGTCTTCTGGTGAGAGCCGGGCCTCAGTTGTGGCATCAGACTGGGAGGGAGCGTTGCGGTTGCCGCTCGATCATCGTCTTCCGAGGTCTCCTCCTTCACCTCCTGTCTCTCCGTTGGCCCATACTCTGCCAGCTGATCTTCCCTAAGATCCCTCATGACTACATACAAGTAGCAGAGGAAGGGTGTCAAGTGTCCTCCCGCCGAGGTACCCAAGTACGCTAGCTCCGTCTGTACATAGTTGTGGATGTACGTGTCCCAGTAGATGGGCACTCTGTCATCCCACACTGATTCCAGGAACTCCACGTCCTGATCTCTTAAGTACCTTGTCTTCTGCGCTTTCCCCTTGGGAAAGAGATGCAGAAACAACTTCGCCAGAAGTCGCTTCTTCGGCTCCCGGTAAGATTCTATCTTCCAACCGTTCCTCCCCTGCCTGTCTTCCACGAAAAGGCAGGTGGTGCTCCCAGACACATGCCACGAACTCACGATCCTGGGCAAGATCTTCTTCTCGTACCAATATCCTCGGTTCTCAGACTCTGGCCTGTGAAAAGCCTTACGCCACCAATCTTCAGTCCAGGAAGATGGTCTTCCTTGAGCTACTCCTGCCTTCGCAGGTACACGGTTACGAGGTGGCAACGCTGCCCACACCTCCTCCAGAAGTCCCTGATCTGTAAACCCTCCGCGGTCCTATCGATCAACTACCCCCCGATCTCTCAACCTCCACGATCGTCATTCACGAATCTGCAACATGGCGGGCCTGTCTCTCACTCAAGGGTCACCTCTGATGGCTTTGATGGAAGCACACCATGAACTTGAAGGGAAAATGTTGAGTTCACTCATTCATACACCCACAAACTTATCAACTAAAAATCTCCTTAAACACATCAACTAAAATCCTCCATTCTAACGACGTCTCTCAAGTTCTCACATGCTAAAAATATCCCACACTCTCTATATTACTCAAGTTGTCATTACGACAATGTGAAAACAAGGATGAGGAGCTCTTCTCTACTCCTCTATTTATACACTCTAGGTTTTTACTTTGGTACCTCTCGGTAACTCAGCCGTAACTACTTTTACCGGGTTTTACTAAGATATTACTTAAGGTAAAAGCATTAATCACATGGGCTTCTTACCTTTTCACATGGGCTTATTCCTTCAAAGTCAACAACTTCTAGAAGGATTCTGGAATATTCTCAAGGAATCTCGAATTTCCACTCCCCTCTACACTAGGACCCACTAAAAAGGAAACATGTGGAATCTCTTCTTGTTTTTAATGCCCACAAAGTCCACAACTTTAATCCAACCACTAATATCAAGTCAAAAAGGAGATAAGGGATACTTTCCACCTCCTTTCTACCTTTTAGATAAGATGACAAGATAGTAGTGCTCACTCTTTAGCAAATATCTGAATTCTGCCAAAAGTACAGCTAAGTTTAACCATAACTAACTTTTAGCTAGTCATGACTAACTTGATACCTCCTAAAAGTACTTTGGCAGCAAATAAACATTCTCAACACTTAGTTAGAACTAAACACCTTACTAATAGACAAACTTCCTATGTGTAACATAGGTCGTTACAGATCGGCGAGGTTCCAATCCCACAGGAAGAAGTCGAGACCCAACTCCTTGAGGAAAGGAGTGACCTCGGCCAATTCTGCCGCTGGTAACACCAAGCCTCGCGGATGCATCGTCATGCTGGAAGATTTGTTGCACTAAACCACAAGCACCTACTATGAGCTGAAGGCTCAGTCCTTCCCAAGTGTCCACAGTCTATCTTCTACTTCTCAGAAGACGAAACTAGTCTTCCAGAAGACAGCTACTCCGTCTTCCGGGATTCTAACAATACTTCCTAGATAGCTCTCGTCTTCCGAGCTATATCTAAACAATCCTATCCAAGCAAGGCCTCGCATGGATTACCAAGAAGACAACCCACCTTGCATTACATCCTACTTCCTATCAGAAGATACAAGATTCGCGAAACATCAAGTGCATAACAGGTTCGGAAGATGGTTGCGGGCTCTTGCGGTGACAGTGGCCTCTGGGAAGACACTCGGGACAGCTTCTGATTCAATGTCTTTCTCGGAAGACCTCCCGAAGTCAGACTTCCCTTCACTGGTCTCACCTGTCTTCGTCTTCCTACGCGCAATCTATCCTCACAACAGACTCAAGACAATTACACTCTGTTCTTCTGACTTCTCATCTCTCATACGCACTCAGAAGAAGCTTGCTGCTCGGTGGGAAGATATGACCCTCGACCATTCTCTCCAGATTCTGCCTGCAAGTATTCTCACGACTCTCTTCTAAGTTTAGGAAGAAGAAGGAATGGCTGCTATGGATCGGACAGAAGAGACCCGAGATGGACCCTCACGTCTTCTCGCTCATTTTGCCAGCCTTTCAGTCTTCTAGTCTCTCTAGAAAGATGTGGAGTTGAGAAGCTTGGAAGACCGGGAGGCACGGGCCTAGTTCCCAACTTCCAACTTCTCGAAATAACAAAACAACTCACCACACCACTCGGGATTCGTACCAAGCCTCTCTTGACACAAAAGCAACACAAATCCACTCTTGATACGAATTGGTTATAGTCGACTTCCGAAGACAGTCAAGTTTAAGAAGCGTCTTCCGAAGATGTTCCCATCTTCCGAAGCGTCTTCTGTTCGAGGTTTCGGGTGTAGAGGGGTAGTAGGGTAGGGAAATTGGTAGCTGAGATCGTCAATTTGAGGACGAGGTGTAGGGAAGCTCGAATTGAACTTAGGAAGAAGTAGGAAGATGTCTGACAGAAATTGGGTAGCGCTTCCGCACCCAATGTCACAATAGGAAAAATGAGAGGTGAGGGTAATCGATCAGGCTGCCTGCACACAACCAGGGAAGCGCGGGGAACATCAGACAAAGGTGAGAAGAAGTGAGAAGGGGAAAGAACGTGGGGAAGAACCTCTACAGTCTTCTTCTGCTTCCCGAGTTGCCTTCGACCTCCCGCGCGCTTCTGGCTCTGGTCCTTCTCCATCCGAGATAGTTGAAGAAACTGTCTCTCAAACTCCCGAAGTAGTTCGGTAGCAACTAGTTCCTTGTTGGGTTTGTTCACCCACTCCATGAATGATTTCTTAGTCACTCGATCTGCATCCTCCAAAGAGTATTCCTCCTTCAACTGAAGAGAAAACTCCTCCTAGTTAGCCCCATGAGCTTGAATGAGCCCCTTCACATGTTCTCGTAACTCCAGGACAACAGCGAGCTCAAACGTCCGTACCATCTCCCTCTCTGGTACCTTACTCAGCTCCATCTCTCGAGAATAGAACTTCAGGTACTTGGAGATGTTTCTCCCTTGAAACTGATCCAATGTCCCCACCACCGAATGCAAAGCCTTGGTAGCCATCGCCTCCTTCCGCTGAACAGCTTGTTGTTGATCCATGTACAGAGCAAATGCTTGGAACATTTGCCCTATAGCAGGATCAAGCTGCAGCGGAATCGTGCCCGAAGGGTTTCCAACTCCTTGTCTCTCGGCCATAGTAAAGTTCTGAGAAGAACTTCACTAACTCTCCACCCCAGAAGTTTCACGTCGAGTTCACCAACTATCGTGTGACGTGCTTTCTTATCTGGGAATACACCGGGTATCTAGCTGTAGAGAGTACGTGTCGCACTCCGTGACTCAGAACCAGTGACCACCCAACCCTCTCTCTGATCTCCAAGTACACTTTGAACCTCTCTCGCTACGATATCCTCACGTCCTCTCGGCAGATCTCTCTCTTACTCGACTAGGAATAGAATCGGGGTAACAAGCACGGGCAACCTGTTCCTGCCATCACCGCAAGCACTCTTGGGTCTGCTGGTCATCACTCCAGCCTCATCACAAGAGAAATACCAGCACTCCTAATAGAAAAGAAACCTAAGCGCAACGCCCGCACACAAATCCAATCAAAACCAACTGGGCGTACAAACAAGCATGCGGGTATGGAGAGGATCCAAACACAGGAAATACAGTCAACAACTCTCCATATCCATGATCAAGTGCTCTGAAGCACTGGCAAAACCTCCAGGTCGACCTGTTCTTCAAAGAATCTTAACTCTTGCGCCTTTCGGAACAAGAACCTCTCAACTTTACCTCGCTGTCACTCCTCAACCACAGCTCAGAATGAGATGAAACCAAGGCCAGCAGATAGCCTGTAGAATAATCTCTCTATTAAGGTATTACATGCAGAGAGATCATCTCTGAGTTGGCATCTATGTCTTTCCAAAGTTCGCTGTTTCTATAACACGATACTATTTCAACAGAACTTTGCTGTTCGATTCCTCACAAACCACTCGATCAAAACAGCTCAAACTTCTCAGGAAGCTAATGTGTCAACATCACTACCACTCTGTAAAATTTCACCAGCAGATCTTCAACCTAACTCTCGGAACGATCAAGCCCTTATCGCTGTTTTTATAACATGATACTATTTCGACAGAACTTTGCTGTTCGATTCCTCACAAACCGCTCGATCAAAACAGCTCAAACTTCTCAGGAAGCTAATGTGTCACCGTCTCTACCACTTTGTAAAATTTCACCAGCAGATCCTCAACCAAACTCTCGGAATGATCCAAGCCCTTTTCATCAATGACACAAGGCGATATGCAGACCCTTGTGCACAAAAACAACGTTTCCGTTCAACCCAATAATCCAGATGGTCTGAAATTCCACAGGTAGGTAGCTGACTGTACCTTCTCAGACCCTGGAAGGTTTCATAGCGAAATTCGACCTCAAACTCTCCATATCTCTCTCAATGTCTCATGTTTACAGTCGCCTACTATCATAACCTCCGATTTGAGACACCCAACTTCAGCTGGCCATAACTTTTTCACTCCGGCTTGGAATCGATCGATGTTGGAGTCCATCGGCAAGCCCATCTCAAGAGCTTTCCAGCAACAGTCAATTCATCTCCAGCAACCTCACAGAACTCCCAGAAAGTGAGAAAGACTTCACGGAAATGAAATTGGTCACGAATTTGACCCCCTCAGCTTCAATTGATCGAAACTTTCTCATCCGCGCTTCAAATCCAACAACCATTGAGTCTACGGGCATCCTCGTCTCCCAAGCTTTCCAACCATATCTCACACTCCGCGAATGGACCACGGGAAGTGCCTCTAACCCTCAAAACGTGAAAGAAACTTGGTAGAAGGTGATTGGTCAAACTTTCGACCAATGAGAAACAAGTTGACAAAAAGGTTTTTGTCTTCACTCACATGACAAACACACAAAGAACGAATTTTTATCCAAGAGTACCATTTAGGCCTCAAAGTTTATATTGAACAAACTACAAACACGTGCCGTTGACGATGTCGTCGGCCACGAAGCACGTAAACACGAAGTACAAATTACGCTCAATAGAGAGTTAGAATCCCGACTCTAAAACGGTTGACAATAAACGGAACTACAAAGGGAACAGATGAAGCTATTATCTGGTTGTAATAATCCTCACCGAAGTTCCTCACGACAAACTCACGATGCGCCACCTTTGGTCGACTGTAACATCGTATTTCGACCCAAGTGTTGAACGGAACTCTCGCTGGGAAGTTCAGATCCAACGGAGGATCCATACCATATCAGAGCAAGATGTAGACAGTAAGATCCCAAACAGCATCGTACGTGACAATAGGCAGAACGATAGGATCCGGAGTAGCCATCACCGCAGCCATAAACGACTCTCCCCAATGAGCTACCATAAATACTCGAAAGTGATCTCGCGGCAGACAATGGATCTTAATGACGAATGGATGCGCAAGTGGAAGATCAAGAGCACGAAAGAGTTCTCCGTTCATGCCTACCACTCGCACTGCCGCTTACTTCATCCGATGATACTGATCACACTCCACTAGACTTGGATACTCTACACTCCCTTCTCAAGCTCCGCACACCTCTCTTCTTATACATCAATCTCACATGTGACGACAAGAGTACTACTCTTATCTCTACTCAGTGAAGAGTACACGGATCGTCCACGTGGAGCCTTATCTTTTGACACGATAAGGTCCCAGTGGCTCCTCAACACCAAACACGTACGAAGGATATGTGGTGGTTTCACACCCTAGCCAATCCACAACACGACATCCACCCCCTCTGAACCTGTGCATCCTCTGGTATGCACCAACCTAATCATACGTTGTGGTTGGCATCATACCACTTCTTCCTCATCTTCTTCTTCGGGAGTCTCCCCCTCGGGCTCTACGCTCTCATCTGGACTCTCATCTTGATCTTGAGAGAGATCAAACTCGACACTGATCTCCTCAATGTCTGGGTCTTCATCTCGTCGCTTAAAGAGTTTTATCCGTTTTCCTGCAATCGGAACTTTAAGCTGTGCACCATCCAACTCACGTAGTACGTATGTGGCGTTGTCATGAATACGAACTACCACGTAAGGCCCAAACCAGCGTTTAGAAAACTTTCTCAACGCTCTATGCTGGTTATCCAAGCTGCTATCATATACCAACACCCAATCATCTTCCTGGATCTTCTTAGGTCGTAGTCGATGTCGCTTATCAAATCTGTCTTTGTTCTTCAAACGAGCTTTTTGTAACCGTTCCAGAGCTAGCTCTACATCCTCTGGTCTCCGCTCCAACTGACGAATCCTAAGAGCGAGAAGATCCTCTCTAGAGAGATTATCTTCCCAAGGTAGAACACTCCAAGTAGGTATTTGCTCTTCGATAGGCATGATCGGTTTTTGCCCTTGCATTAGTTCTGCTGGCATGTATCCGGTCACCGAGCTATGAGTTGTACGATCGACCCATAGAGCAAATGGTAGAAGCCTTGGCCATTCTCTCACCCTTCCGTTGCAAGCTTTCACAATCGCTTTCCTGATGGGAGGATGACCGCGCTCACTCTTCGCATTTCCTTCTGGGTTGTAAGCCATGGTAAGAGCTAACTTGATTCCCCGCCTCTTGAAGAACATATCAGCTTCGTGAGCATTCAGTTCTCCGCGGTCTGCTGTAATCTTCCCAACATATCCATATCTGCAGATCACATCTTCAAGTAGAAATCTGCACACCTCTTCTGTAGTGTTTGTGCGCAGAGCGCGTCCTTCGACTTGGTTCGATAGATCCTCCCGTGCCAAAACCAAGTATCTCATCTGCCATATCCCAACCGGCATCGTAACCAGATCTACTACCCACTTGTAATGCATTGCAAGTGGATACGTTGTCGTGATGTGAATCATTTGACATAGTAAATGATTCACTTATCACTGCTGTCGCGTTACTTAGCGCATGTTATTTCTACTCCGACACTTGATGTTTAGTAGTCTTAGAAGTTAGCTCTGTACTGTTCTTAGTCTTTTATGCTTATGGTTGACACCTTTTGCATATGGTGTTAACTTTGTCATATATTTTGGATTCTAGTAGGTTGGTAGTATGACATTTATCTTGTTCAAGCATTCGTACGCTTGTGCAAGTGAATTCATACTTATCTATGATACTCAATGTACATGACTTAGATTTACCATGTAGATAGGGGTTTGAGCTCATGGGTTGTACTTACTTGTCGCCCATGCACGCTTTCTAGCTGATTTAAGTTATTTTTCGGGGCTGCGTGTCGTTTTAGGTAGTTTAAGTTTTACGTTGGCAGTCTAGGGAGCTTGACGTGGTAGCCTATGAGTAAAACTAAGTTGCCACGTGGTTTAGGGTACTAAAGGATAACCAAGTGGAGCTATGAACTCCCATTGGTCTGTTTTTTGTCTTTTGTTAAACTCTAAATTTAGAAACAGAGCTCTAGAGTGGAGTTCGAGAAATCTGTGAGGAAACTTCGAAATCTGAGAGCACAGGGAGATAGAGCTCGTCATGCCAAGCACCTCCAGTGAAATTTTCGATCGATTTGAGTCAATAAAGACGGAGTTATGAGCAATTGAAGTTCGGATTGTGCCAAAACTGAATCACTTTTGTTGGTTTTAGGGTTTTCAGTGTCACTCGCAGCAGATTTGAGGAAATTGCTTCAAAACTTCGAGGTTGTGTTCTCTGCAAGCAGGGCTACGATTTCCCAAAAAGTTTCATATCGATTGAGCGACTGAGTAATTCAGGGCGGCCGCTGAAGTAGAGGGGGTCCGAAAAGCTCTCAATCTGGGACAGCAACTTCAGAGAGCGAGATCTGGAGTTCTGTATGGAATCAGGAGGCCCAACTTCACAAGAGTGTTCAGCAAGCTGTGTACTGCAAATCCTGTAAGAATTTCCCAAAGTGATCGAACCAATTCCCTGTTATAGGTCGAAATAGCTGTCTGGGTACCAGAAACTGCCGTTATTTCTCTACTCAGAAAGTTTCTGTTCATATCTTAGTGCTCTGAATTTATCTGAAGCTGAAATTTCGTATGTGTATCCAGTAGAACCTCATTTACATGTAGGAGGAGTTCTGAAGTCTGAACCTTCACATATTTCTCAATCCTGAGTGTCAAAGTTCGCCATCTGATCTTATCATTGCTAGTTAAGCCTGAACTTTGCTTCCTGAACATATCAGAAGAGCCTAGAGACTTATATGAGTGTTTTTCAGTATCATCTTGAGACCTGAAGCCTATCCTTTGAGTAAACCAGCCACAACCAAGAGCCCAACGCTTCCTTGAGAAGATTGAACACAGCCTTCAAGCTCATATCACAGCCAGAAGGTTCGCCCTTCCCAGGAAGACTCTCAACCCGACAACGTAGGATGAAGCTCATCTCGATGCCGGATGTCAGAGTACATCTGGCAAGTTACACACGTCTCCACAAATCGCACTACATCTCTGTACATGTTACGCCACCAATATCTCTCTTTGAGTTTGGTAAAGGTGGCATAAATACCCCGATGTCCAGCCCATAAGCTCTCATGGAATTCTTGAATGAGCTGGGTTTGCATCTCTTGCTTACACACAACCCGTTGCGGCATCTCGCCGCTCCGCTTGGCGCGCTTCCACAGATAGCCCCCTTGTTGTATGTAGTTGTAAGCCTTCCTCCTGATCTGTTTGAACTGAGCATCATTCCATTCTGGTTGCTTGGTCAGTGAACCAAGATAACGCCCAATGTCTAACCATTCTCCTTCGTATAGCTCCTCCATGAATGAGTTTTGATGTTCCTTCATTCCCTTCTGAGCTCTACAAAAGACGGTCGTGCTTATATCCTCTGTGTCTTCTGTCAAATCCTCTTCATCCTCATATCTGGCCCTAGACAACATATCTGCTACCGGGTTATCTTTTCCCGCTATGTGTCTAAATTCCGGATTCAACGACTTGATATAGGCAATCCATCGCAACATAGTGATATCAGGGGTGTTACAATTCGTAATCATCCCTAACAGTGGCAAACAATCCGTCTCCACTATCACCGGTGCTCCAATCAAATAGTCCTTCTCAACTTTCATCGCAGTAACTACCCCCCATAGCTCTCGCTTTACCTAGAAGCAGGACTACATGATGATGCAGTTCTCTGTTCTATGCATCTGCTACTGCTATCTACATCTTTCGATCTTGGAAACAAAAGTGAAGATCTACTCTACGCACTTCTAGTACCTGTGTATCCACATGTGTGTAGCAATTTACGTATGTGTCTAATGTACCTAATGTGCTCTAAATCCTACCTTGACATCCATCTTATACAATCGTCTTGAGTCGTAGGAGAGAGATCCTCTCCAGTCGCACTCACAGTCAGGAAAGATGGGGCGCTGTCAGAAGGCCACCAGCTCCCATGCATTCGATTCCTTTCTCAGTTTGAAAACTAATTCTCTACTCCTGCCCTTGCCTATCTTGCCACATGGACAGTCATCTAAAAATACAAGAGGAGTTGTCTCTTCTTAAAATAACAGACCCACTTCCGATCAAAATTAGATAAGTCAACTGTCTTCTTACCTCTACTATCTACTCTTGATCGCCAAGTGCGATCTCCACTGGATCCTCTCTTACTTGATCTCCTAATTAAGTTTCTGATAAAGTGAGAAGCTGTTGCGACCCTCATTCTCAAGATCAAGCGCATACGCGAACAATAGAACCTTAGTGGACTTGCACTAGGTTGTGAACACTACGAGTTAGACTTAACGGCTTGGGCGGAAAGTCGAGATCAGATGAACCCTAAGTGGTTCTCTAAACCAAGGTTGGAACATTGGGTTAAGACATAGGGGCCTATCCCAAACGACATCAGACAAACGCTGACCTAAAGGGGCAAGTATGGAAACGCACCAAAACATAAGTATGAGACATAGATCAGAGACATGGGTCCGAGACGCGAGATTGAGATGTGGTTCGGACGCTGGTCCAAACCACAAGGTTCGAGTCTGAGTCTGGACCACAGGTTTCCGAAAAACAGCTTAGTGTTGGAGCTCCTGCGACGTTTTAGGTCGTGGATGAAGCTCCACGTAAGATCTCAAGGCGAGTAAGATATCATTGGAAAGGCCTCGATGAGAGCTTTCCAGTGACATGTAGAACTCCTCGAATTGATCTCCGAGCTGAGAATTATGGCCAATCTCGTGATCGGATTGTGATATAATTTTCAGGGACCAAAGAGGAGGGTGGTGCCGCCGATCCCCAGAAGTATATATGAGGCGGGGGGCTCGATGCCTGGGTGGGTCAAGACGAGTCACCCGACCCCAAGGTTCAGCAGACGGACCTTGGAGACATGAGGTGATGGTTGGACCGGTTGCAAGACACGTTCAGGTCCAGACTTGGACGTCTGGACTTAGGAACGATATAAGGGCTGGAGCAAGACTAGGGAACGAGTCGGCGGGTTAGATCACCGTTAGGGAGTCTAGACCCAGATGGACATCACAGGTGGTTGGGCCATTGGTGTGCATGAGGCATCGTTTAGGACCCAAGACTTTATGAGAAGTCCGCTCCAAGTCATCTTGTGACTTGCTCATGTTTTGAGATCGACCTAGGCGGGTCTAGGTCGGGACTTAGGGAATGCGGAGCTTGATGATTAGAGAGACGGTCTGGCTACGATCCGGACCAAACAGAACTAAGGTAAGTGGTGCATGGACGCTAACTTGTGATTGTGGTTTGCAGGTTAGCCGTGTGCATTTCGTGACCTACTAAGCAAGAGTTTTCGCTGGCGCAACAAGGTGGTAGATGCGCGAAAAGTGATATCATAGCCGACTATTTGGTGAACGAGAACTTAAGGTAGCGGCTGAAGGCTGAACGCTTCAGGAGGGATGCGAGACACGAAGCGGATCAAAGTTTCTAAGGGAAAACTTGGAGCGATGGCCGACGTCGGGTAAAGTTCCAAGAGGAAGACCAAGAGACGAGTGGCGGCTGACACGAAGACCAGATCGACTCGAGCTAGCCCCGAGGCACAGTCAAGAGACGATAATCAACAACCTTCGCCTCAATGTCAAAGAAACCCTGTACTTGCTGCGGCACCTGTGCAGCAAGATGGAGTCTTGCCAACAGTGCCCAACGATGCAGGCGCGGGAAGTCAAGGAGCTTTGTATGCAGAATTCATCAAGATGATGAAGACCATACAGGAGGGTATGGTCTCCAAGGATAAACGCATCGCTGAGCTTGAGGAGATCAAAGGAGTTCTTCGTCTACCAGAAAGCTTTGTAAGATGAATTTACCGATCCCTTTTTCAAGTATAGGACGGGCTTGCAAGGTTAAGGATTCTTAATTGAGTTGGACTTATACTTTGAGGCGCATCAGGCTCAAGAGTCAGACAAGATGAGAACAGCAGTTATGTTCCTGAAGGATCATGTGCTTCTTTGGTGGACTGCATACAAAGATGAGCATGCCTTGACCGTCTTGGCATTGGGTTAGAAAGAGTTCAAGGAGTTGCTTGCGAGACGATTCACTCTAGAGTATCAAAGGATTCGAGACGGTGTTGAGTTAGTTAGGTTGAAGTAGACAGGGACCTTAAGTGCTTATGTGCGCAATGGATTTGTTCTCCAAGTGGATTGAGGAGACCAAAATATGTATATTTATTGGGGGACTCAAGTCTAGCTCAGAGAAGGCTCTCTTCCGGATGCCGGAGCTACCTGCGACAAGTGCTAAACTTTTAAAACTAGCGGAGCAAATTGAAGACGACGAAGTCCAGCAACAGAAACCATTTGAACCACACAGCATGGACAAGTTTCAGAAGAAGAACAAGGACTTCAAGCGACAATGCGAAGGGGTGAGAAAGATCGGAAGGATTCTTCTGTCCCGGCAGCAAAGTGATAGCAAACAGGAGCAAAACCTAAGGGACAAACACCTCAGAAGGGCAATGACGTTAAGTTTACTTGCTACAATTGTGACGAGGCGGGTCATATTGCTAAGGGGTGTATGAAACCTAAGGTTAGTAACTGTAGCATGAATGCATTTGTTGCAAAGGACTTGTTGGAGGACCAGATGACTATGACCTTGAGAATCACGAAGAAGACTCCGAGACTGATGTTTCTATAAGCCAAAGTTGCTAACAGTGATGTTACTTTTCTTGTGGACACAAGAGAGACCCACTCCTTCATAAGTCCGAAGTTGGTGAAGAAGTTGGGCTTGTCTACCTCCAAGGTAGACAAGCCTATTCAAGTGCGCTTTGCCAAGTGCAAGAGGTACCAAACTTCTTAAGTGGTCTTGGACGTAGGATTTGCATGTGAGAAGTTGGAGT
The DNA here is from genome assembly GCA_036924285.1 of Asterella californica. NCBI lineage: Eukaryota > Viridiplantae > Streptophyta > Marchantiopsida > Marchantiales > Aytoniaceae > Asterella > Asterella californica. Next base: position 17,789,564 of record JAYKYS010000006.1, on the reverse strand, counting down.
TCACAGAGAACTTCACGGTGTGCGAGATGGATGATATCCATGCGGTTTTGGGAAATACTTTCTTGGACAGATTTGACGTGGAACTTAGGCAGAAACTTTTAAGGTTGAACGTTAGAGTTAAAGGACAAAAACTGGGAGTGAGACTGATCCGAAAGACGTCAAAAATTGATGACTTTGCGGTGAATTTGTTCAAAGACAAACAGATGGATAGTAAAGTACTTCAGTAGGATAGACTTGAAGTCAGGGTATCACCAGATCCAGATAGTTGACCCAGATGTTGAGAAGATCGCTTGTCGAACCAGATACAGATCGTTTGAATTCGTGGTGATGTCATTTGGACTCTACAACGCCCTTCGACGTTCACTACATTGATGAACATATTTTTTTGTGAGAAGATGAACGAGTTTGTCATTGTTTACATCGACAACATCTTGATCTACTCCAAAATCTTGGAGTCGCACGTTGTTGTAGTGAGAGTTTTCTTGGGAAGGACGGAACCTTCTGGCTGTGATATGATCGTAAAGGTTGTGTTACATCTACTCAGGGAAGCGTTGAGCTTCTGGCCGTGGTGGTCTACTCGAAGAAGCGTTGGAGTTCAGACTGTGGTTGCTTACTACAAAGGTAGGCTTCAGGTCATAAGGGCACTATAAACCCTCACACAGGTCGAATGGATCCTCTAGTATGTTCAAGAAGTGAAAATCAAGTAGGACTAGCAATAATAAGATCAGACAGCGAACTTTAACAGTCAAGAATCAGAAACATATGATGGTTTAGACTTCAGAACTTCTCTTACATGTAAATAAGGCCCTACTGGACACACATACGAAGTTTCAGCCTGAGATCAAATCAGAGCACCAGGATATAGACAAAAACGTTTTGAGCAGAGAAATTATGGCAATTTTTGATACCCAGACAGCTATTTCGACCTAGAACAGAGAATTGGCTCAATTACTTTCGAAGATTCTTACGGAATTTGGAGTCTAAAGCATGTTGAACATCCCTGTGAAATTTGACTTCCAGATTGTACACAGTTCTCCAGATCTCGTTCACCGAAGTTGCTACTCTAGATTGAGATATTTTCGGACCCCCTCTGCTTCAGTGGTCGCCCTAAATTACTCACTCACTCAATTGACATGAAAAATTTGTGGACAGTCGTAGCCCTGCTGAATGCGACCTTGAAGGTTTGAAGCGATTTTCTCAATTCTACTGCGATTGACACTGAAAACCCCAAAATTAACAAAAGTGATGCAATTCTGATACAATCCGATCTTCAATCTGTCATAACTCCTTCTTTATTGCTCCAAATCGATCAAGAATTTGACAGACAGCGACTGGCACGACGAGCCCTATCCTCATGTGTTCTCAGATTTCAGAATGTCCTTACCAAATGCTCGAACTCTTCTTAAGACCCCTACTACTAAGTTTAGAGTTTCAGAAAAGATAAAAATGGACCAATGGGAACTCATAACTTCACTCTCTTGTCCTTTTGTGTCTCAAACCACGTGCATGGGCGACATGTAAGTGCAACCCATGAGCTTAAACTCTATCAACACAATAAACAACCTACTAAGACTCAAAATATATAACATTCTCCAGAATCAACTTCTCTGAGGTCCTCACTTCACTCAGAGAGACTAACTTCTAACTGAGAGGTGAATTATTCACTATGTGAAATGATTCACATCACGACATCGCGGAGCAGTTAAGGGTGGTGTTGATGAAGCTATGGGAGCATAAGCTGTTTGCCAACGTTGATAAAAGTGAGTTTGGTTTGGAACGCATTCACTTCTTGAGACATGTCATTAGTGCAGAAGGAGTCAGCCCGAATATGCAAAAGGTGGATGCGATTGTAACTTGGGAGTCTCCGACTATAGTGAAGGGAATGCGGTGATTCTTAAGATTGGTGCAGTTCTACCGCAAGTATGTGAAGGAGGTGGATGATGCGTTCCAAACGATCAAATTGATTTTGTCAAAGACGTCAATTTTGAAGCTTTCGAAGTTTGACAAACCATTCGAGGTGCACACGGACGCGAGCGACTATGCGATTGACGGAGTGTTGGTGCAGGATGAAAAACTTGTAGCGTACAAAAGCAAAAAGTTATCTAGGACGGAGAGTCGATGATCGACTCACGAGAAGGAACTCTTGTGGTGGTTCATTGCTTGATGAAATGACGGCATTGCTTGGAACTTCACAAAACCTAAGTGTATACTGATAATATTTCACTCAAGTACTTTGAGATACAAGATCAGGTGATGTCAAAGTAACTACGATGGCATGATATCTTGGCACTCATGAACGTGGAGTTAATCCACAAAGCGAGAAAGGACAATGTGGTTCCTGACGCCTTGAGCCGCAAGGAAGAATATCTTTCATCGTCAACACAAATTTTGCGAGCTATGTATCCTAAGGAGTCAGACTTGGAGAGACGAATACATGAAGGTTACATGAGTGATGACCAAGCGAAGGAGTACTTGGAACATCTCAAACGATGTCAAGGTGAGAGTTTTCTTGGGAAGGACGGAACCTTCTGGCTCTGTTATGACCGTGAAGGCTGTGATATGTTTACTCAAGGAAGCACTAAGCTTCTAGCTGTGGCTGGTTTACTCAAAAGATAGGCTTTAGGTTACAAGGTGACACTGTAAAACACTCATACAAGTCTCTTGGCTCTTCTGATATGTTCAAGAAGCAAAGTCCAAGCTTAACTAGCAATGATAGGATTAGACGGTGAACTTTGACACTCAAGATTGAGAAATATGTGAAGGTATAGACTTCTAAACTTCTCTTACATGTAAAAGAGGCCCCACTGAGCACACACACGAAGTTTCAGCTTGAGACCAAATTCTGGCACCAAGATATGGACAGAAAAGTTCTGGGTAAAGATATTGCGGCAATTTCTGGTACTCAGACAGCTATTTCGACTTACAACAGAAAATTAGCTCGATCACTTTCAAAGATTCTTACAGGATTTGGAGTCTACAGGATGCTGAAGACCCCTGTGAAGTAAGGACTCCTGACACTGTTCTCCAGATCTCGTTCTCTGAAGTTGCTGCTCTAGATTGAGAGTTTTTCAGACCCCCTCTGCTTCAGCGGCCACCCTGAATTACTCACTCACTCAAATGACTTGAAACTTTTTAGACAGTCGTAGCTCGGCTGATAGTGAACGCAACCACGAAGGTTTGGAGCGATTTCATAGATTCTGCTGCAATTGACACTGAAAACCCCAAATCCAACAAAAATGATGCAATTCTGACTCAACTTGAACTTCAAATTGGCTTAACTCCTTGTTTATTGATCCAAATCGATCAAGAATTTCATACAGAACCTCCAGATCTCGCTCCAGATCTCGCTCCCTGATCTGGGCCTCCTGATTCCATACAGAACTCCAGATCTCGCTCTCTGAAGTTGCTGTCCCAGATTGAGAGCTTTTCGGACCCCCTCTACTTCAGCGGCCGCCCTGAATTACTCAGTCGCTCAATCGATATGAAACTTTTTGGGAAATCGTAGCCCTGCTGGCAGAGAACACAACCTCGAAGTTTTGAAGCAATTTCCTCAAATCTGCTGCGAGTGACACTGAAAACCCTAAAACCAACAAAAGTGATTCAGTTTTGGCACAATCCGAACTTCAATTGCTCATAACTCCGTCTTTATTGACTCAAATCGATCGAAAATTTCACTGGAGGTGCTTGGCATGACGAGCTCTATCTCCCCGTGCTCTTAGATTTCGAAGTTCCCTCACCAAAAGCTCGAACTCCACTCTAGAGCTCTGTTTCTAAATTTAGAGTTAACAAAAGACAAAAACAGACCAATGGGAGTTCATAGCTCCACTTGGTTGTCCTTTAGTACCCTAAACCACGTGGCAACTTAGTTTTACTCATAGGCTACCACGTCAAGCTCCCTAGAGTGCCAGCGTAAAACTTAAACTACCTAAAACGACACGCAGCCCCGAAAAATAACTTAAATCAGCTAGAAAGCGTGCATGGGCGACACGCAAATACAACCCATGAGCTTAAACCCTATCAACATGGTAATCAACCTACTAAGACTCAAAATATATAACATCCTCAAGTGTCGACATCTCTGAGGTCCTAACTCTACTCAGAGACACTAACGCTTGACAAAGAGGTGAATTATTTATAATGTAAAATAATTCACATCACGACATCCACCCCCTCCAAACCTGCACATCCTCCGGTATGTGCCAATCTCCTCAGTCTTCTGTTTGATCTTCATCATCATCGCTCTCCTCCGCCTCAGTCTCTTCAGACACTGGGACGTCTCCGTCTCTTGTTGTCCTCAGCTCCGACTCCAGAAAGTTGAATAACTCAACTGACCCTCCGCGTCTCTTGAATAGTTTCACATGTTTGTCAGCCACAGGTAGCTTCAAAGGAGTACCATCCAACTCACGCAAACTATAAGTGGCATTCTCATACACATCTAGCACAACATAAGGCCCGAACCATCTTCGAGAGAACTTACGGAGTGTAGAATGCTGATTCTCCAACGTGCTATCATATACCAGAACCCAATCACCAACATGTATTGGCTTCGGTCGTAGTCGGTGAGTCTTGTCAAAACGTTCCTTGTTTCTGACTCGAGCCACCTTCAGCCTCTCCTGCGCATCAGCAAGATCCTCCTCCCTTCGCTCCAACTGCCTAATACGTAAAGCAAGGAGTGAAGCACGATCTATACCATCTTCCCACGGTAGTGTAGTCCACGTGGGAAAGTACTCCTCAGCAGGCATGATCGGTTTCTGCCCCAGCATAAGCTCAACTGGCATATAACCAGTCGTGGTACAATGTGTAGTTCTATCAGCCCACAAAGCAAATGGAAGTAGTCTTGGCCATTCTCTAGGCCTACCATCACATGCTTTCACTAAAGCATGAACAATAGAAGGGTGTCCCCGTTCACTCTTACCAATGCCCTCTGGATTCATAGCAGTGGTAAGCCGAAGCTTTACTCCATAACGAGCAAAAAACTCCTTCACTTCAGCGCCTCTCAACTCGCCTCTATCTGCACGTAATCTCCCAATCGATCCATAGCGACAGATGATATCTTCAAGCACGAACCTACAGATATTCTCTGTAGTCTTCGTCCGTAGTGCTCGTCCCTCCACATAGTTGGAGAGATCCTCTCGAGCCAACACCAAGTAACGCATCCCCTATAACCCCGGTGGCATCATCACAAGATCAAGAACCCACTGAAAATGAATACTAGGTGGATAAGTAGGTACAAGCCCATCTCTGTAACGGACCTTAGAGTAGAACTGGCAGTGCAGACACGACCCAACAAAGTCCACCACGTCTTGATACAAACCCTTCCACCAGTAACGCTCCTTCAACTTCGTGTATGTAGCCCAGACTCCACGATGTCCAGCACACAAGGTATCATGAAACTCCTTCAGCAGATTAAGCTTTGTCGGTTGATCATCCACCACTCTAGTAAGCATCCCATCTCTTCTCTTCGGACGTTTCCACAGATAACCCTCACGTAGAAGATAACTATACGCCTTCCGTCTGATCTCCTTGAACTCTGCATCACTCCATCCTTCTCTTCTGCATAAAGAACTCAGATAAAATCCAATATCGCGGAACTTTTCTGAGTAGAACTCCTCATTGAACGGCAGTGGTTCCAAGTCTGAAGTCTGCTGACCAACTCGGCACCAAACGTCTCTCCTCTCTTCATTCTCCACCTCTGCAAACATCTCATCCTCATCTGTATAACGAGCCCTAGATAACATATCTGCAATTGGATTGTCCTTCCCTGCTATATGCTTTAGCTCAGGGTTCAGACTCCGAACATAAGCAATCCATCGTAGCATTGCTATGTCTGGTGTATTGCAGTTTGCTATCATACCCAACAAAGGCAAACAATCTGTTTCTAGTATCACACGAGCTCCTATCAAGAACTCTCGATCTACCTTCATAGCAGTAACAGCTCCCCACAACTCACGCTTCACTTGAGGATAGTTACGTTGTCTATCTGTTAAGATCCGAGCTCCAAACCTTGAAACAAACCGCACACCTTCTACATCTTCTTGGCCAACGGCCCATCCAATCGCCTTTGGACTCGTATCAACAGTCAGTACCACAGGTCTCCCGCTCTCGTAGCTAAGCCTCCTTAGTATAGGTGGAGACTTCAGAATCTCCTTCAGCTGCTCCATCGTCTCATGATGTTCTTGCCGCCAAGTAAACCTCCTTCCCTTTCTTAGAAGTGCATATAGAGGCTCGGCAATATGTGCATAATGAGGAATACTCACACGAAAGAACACACAAGCTCCTAAGAACCGTCAATGATGTTGGTGCAGTCAGCTATCCTTGCTATAGCATCTACCTTCTCTGGGTTCGGACGCCTCCCAAAAGTACCACACAGATGACCTACTACCACAATCTCTGACATCCTAAAGCGAGATTTGGTACCTGATAGAGTGAGGTGTACCTCCTCCAAACGCATCAAAATCTTCTCCACATCTCGAATGTGGTCTGCAACGAACTTTCTGCAACCATCAGAAGTCACTGCTTCGTCCTTGTCCTCCACCGGACAGCCTTTCATGGGAATGTCATCCAAAAACGGGATAGTGACCTCAGGCACAAACTCTCGTAACACCTTATGCATCGCATTTTGCATATGGGCTACTGAGTTTGTCGCACCCTGAGGAAGAGTACACATCCGCATCAATCCCAAAGGTGTACGCATGGTAGTCAAGTCTCTACTCTCCAAAGCAAGCTGAAACTGATCATAACCTGAAAACAGATCTCCAATAGAATAGATTGACCTTCCAGCAAACGCCTCAGCTACTTCATCAACCACAGGTCCTGTTCCAACGTTTCGAATCGTGATGTTGTTGGCAGGCTGCAAGTCTTGGATGAAGCGTAGAGCTCCTGTCTTCTTAGGTACTGTGAACCATCGGCTAGAGTACGGAGCCATAGATGGTTCAAGAATACCCATCTGCATCCTCTCCTTCAGTAACTCAATCACCTTCGGTAGCAAGGCACGAGGGACTGGAATCGGCTTCAAGTCCCAAGGTACGTGAGGAACAGTGAAGATAACCATCGGAGCTATCACACTAGGATCCACACAACCTATCTCCTCAGCCGAGAAAGAAAATGCCTTACCATGGCTAACTATCATCTGTTCAAAAGCTCGTTTCTCCTCTTCAGTCAAGAAGCCACCCCTTCCTATCTGGAGCTACTCAAGTGTCTCCTGAGTAAACTTGTGTCCTATCTGTGTAGGATCTCTAAGCACAGGCTCAACAGCCGCTAACTCCATCTGCTGCTGAGAATCAACAGGTAATTGGGTCGCTACAGGTCTCACCTTCCTCGCTACAACTTTATACTTGGCGTGTACTTCCGCTTCTTGCTGAGAGCCACACCAACAGACTGCATCCTTCCATCCATTCTCCAGTCTCGGATGAGGAAGATATCGCAAGTACGAGATAATTTCCTTATAGACTTCACGAGAATGGATGGGGATCACCACCCTACCTCCCATCTGTTCCATCAACCTATCTACACCATCCAGCCAACGAACAAAAGACTGCACACCTACAAACTCCTCATAAACACCAGAAATCATCTCATCTTCCTTCAGAACTTCTGTACAACGCAGATTTGCTGCACACCTCTCCATCTGCCTTCTACTCTTCTCAGTCAAATCCTCCATCCGTGTGAACTCACTCCAATCATCAGAACTGAAAGCCATCAACCCAGATTTCCAACTATGTACAGTGCAACTACTTTCTGAATCTTGAGCAGCCTTTCCATCAACCTCCTGTGATCCCTCAGGCTGCTCAAGCGGGATCATAGTAGCAGTAGATCCATCATTCTCGCTATCCCGTCTTACGAGAGTGGTTTCAGAAAACCCTTACCCCTACAGATAGGAGAATCTCTCAAAGTTTGACGGTTTCGTTCGTGGTTCGTACGAACGGTCAGAAATTGCACAGAACGTCTATCATCTGGACTACGGATCCTAGCATAATGAGATCCATCATCCATCACCTTGGTCTCCATTCGAACCGCAGTGATATAAGGCTGACCAAGAATCACAGGATATGAAGCAGAAGATTGCACGAAGAAATATTGATCCACATCCACATCACCTATCTTCACCTTCACATTAGGACAAGCGCCGTATAGCTCACCTTTCTGGTTGTTTGCAGCACGTAACACCCAACCATGGTTTAGCTCGATAGGCCACTGACCCCTCTCGTACACCTCCCGTGACATGATGTTGATCTCAGATCCGTGATCAACTAAAGCAGCAACAGGTTCAGCCAAACTTCCAAGACGAACTCGCGTAGCAGTTGTGGCACGAGCCCAATGTCTCTTTCTGAAATCACTTTCACTAGCTGGACTCTCCTCACCAGCTTCCTCATCATTGAACTCAATAGTGTCGGTACCAGCAACCAACGCTTCTTGCTGGTATCTCTTGTCATCAGCTTCCTGAAAATGCACCTTTCCAAACTCTGCATCATTCAGAGAAGCTCCTACTACATCTATCATCTGACTCTCTACCTGCTCGGACATCACCTGTCTCTTGCGCTTGATGATGTCGATGATCAGTTCGTGAAACTCCCTCTTTGCAATACCAAGAACTTCCCGGAGAGAAAACTCGATTCGTGCATCCAGTATCCTCTGCTCCAAGATGCTCTTCAGATCAGTAGAAGTTTCAATATCAGCTGCCAACTTGTAAGCCGGTCCCTTCCCTTTCTCTTGGGCACTAAACCGCCTACCAGCAGTCGTTGGCTCCTGCTGGGATCTCTGCACATCCTCCATAGGACCTGGCGCAGGTGGAGGAGCTGCAGAAGTAGACGGGATGTCTTCAGGAAGAGCCGCTCGTCTCCTTGTGACTCTCCGTCTATCTCCAATCTCCTCAGGAACTCCAGTATCAAGTTCAGAGGCTTCTCGCCGCCTCTTCTCCTCCACAGAAGCATCCTGCCAATGAACGTGTCTATCTAAATCCAAGAATGCTCTGATAGAAGCAGCATCTACAGGATCTCCCCATCCTGTGACCCTACGAATAGACTCGGCTCCCCTCTTCAGTACTTCAGAAGGAACGGGAGCCACACTCTTCTCAGCAGTCCTATCTAACAATGTAGGACTAGAAGAGACCTCAATATGCCCAGCATACACATCAGAATTTACCAGCGGTGCCATCAACGCAGTTGCCGTTGCTGCTGCAGCAATCTGAGGTAGACTCCTCATGCCTCCTCGCTCAAACTGCGTGCTCAACGGCTCTCCAGTAGAAGAAAGGTGCAGCCTACCGTTCTGATAGCGAACCACACCATCTCGCAAAGCAGCTGTGAGCTCTTGACAGTCTCCTCGGAAATGATCAGGACTGTCACACCAAATACATCTACGAATCGGAGCTCCTCCTGGACGTGCAGCAGCAGGCGCCGGTGGCTGCTCTCTCTGCAATCCAGCTAGCTCTACCTTCAGCTCTCGCATCTGTCGAATCAGGTCTTCAATCTGGTTCTGTTGACCATGGTTCTCCGCAGGTCTCTGAACAGGTGCCCTTTGTGCCGGAGCTTGCACAACTGGCATCAAAGGAACTGCAGCTGGGACAACAGGTCTGGGAGCAGGGGCCAAAGGCTGCTGTACTTGAGGAGCAGCATAAGGTGGAGTGACCGCTTCTGCAAGCGGACGTCCTCCCACAGCCACTCTTCCTCTCCTTTGCCTTGTCAGTACAGCCACAGCATCCTCAACTCTCCCCCAATCCATAGTAACACCTCCCTCAGCAGACCGATCGGCCAACATAAAACATAACCGATCTGCCGTAGCATCATCGGTAGCCTGCAGGAAAAGCTCTGTTTTCCTAGCATCTAGGGTGATTCGCTCTAGAGTTGAGAGTTGCCGGTATCTCCGATCAAACTCTCTCAGCAACTCACTCAGGCTCATTATACGACCAGGTTGCTGCTCAACCCAGTCTAAGAACGTCCTCCTAGTAACTCTCTCTGAATCCTCCTCAAGAAACTCCTCTCGAAGAGATCGCTCAAAACTCATCCAGATTCCAAGATTTCTTCTCTGTACATCCCTAACTTGGTCCCGCAACTCAGGAATGACAGCTAACTCAAAACTTGCTATCATCTCAGCATCAGTAACCCTAACCAGCTCCATCTCTCCTCTATACTCACGTAGATATCTAGAAATATCTCTACCTTCAAACCTTCCACACCTATTCACTATCGCTTGCAAAGCCTTGGTGGATTTTAACTCACCCCTCCAACGATCGGATGCTGTTGGACCAAGGCCGCAAGCGACTTCAAGATCTCAGCCGTGTCCAGACCAGATGTAGATGTCGCTGTAGAAGACGCAGGTGCAGTTGGCGGTGCAGTAGTAGACGTTGATGCTCCAGCCCCAGAGGCAGCAACAGCAGCTCCGCTCTTGCGATCCATCTCTTCCCCTTGTAGCAACTCAACCTTCTCAATCAATCACCCCAAGAGCTCTCAGTGGAAGCACCAGATGTCGGATTGTGAGTCTTCCTGGGAAGGGCGAACCTTCTGGCTGTGATATGAGCTTGAAGGCTGTGTTCAATCTTCTCAAGGAAGCGTTGGGCTCTTGGCTGTGGCTGGTTTACTCAAAGGATAGGCTTCAGGTCTCAAGATGATACTGAAAAACACTCATATAAGTCTCTAGGCTCTTCTGATATGTTCAGGAAGCAAAGTTCAGGCTTAACTAGCAATGATAAGATCAGATGGCGAACTTTGACACTCAGGATTGAGAAATATGTGAAGGTTCAGACTTCAGAACTCCTCTTACATGTAAATGAGGTTCTACTGGATACACATACGAAATTTCAGCTTCAGATCAATTCAGAGCACTAAGATATGAACAGAAACTTTCTGAGTAGAGAAATAACGGCAGTTTCTGGTACCCAGACAGCTATTTCGACCTATAACAGGGAATTGGCTCGATCACTTTGGGAAATTCTTACAAGATTTGCAGTACACAGCTTGCTGAACATTCCTGTGAAGTTGGGCCTCCTGATTCCATACAGAACTCCAGATCTCGCTCTCTGAAGTTGCTGTCCCAGATTGAGAGCTTTTTGGACCCCCTCTACTTCAGCGGCCGCCCTGAATTACTCAGTCGCTCAATCGATATGAAACTTTTTGGGAAATCGTAGCCCTGCTGGCAGAGAACACAACCTCGAAGTTTTGAAGCAATTTCCTCAAATCTGCTGCGAGTGACACTGAAAACCCTAAAACCAACAAAAGTGATTCAGTTTTGGCACAATCCGAACTTCAATTGCTCATAACTCCGTCTTTATTGACTCAAATCGATCGAAAATTTCACTGGAGGTGCTTGGCATGACGAGCTCTATCTCCCCGTGCTCTTAGATTTTGAAGTTCCCTCACCAAAAGCTCGAACTCCACTCTAGAGCTCTGTTTCTAAATTTAGAGTTAACAAAAGACAAAAACAGACCAATGGGAGTTCATAGCTCCACTTGGTTGTCCTTTAGTACCCTAAACCACGTGGCAACTTAGTTTTACTCATAGGCTACCACGTCAAGCTCCCTAGAGTGCCAGCGTAAAACTTAAACTACCTAAAACGACACGCAGCCCCGAAAAATAACTTAAATCAGCTAGAAAGCGTGCATGGGCGACACGCAAATACAACCCATGAGCTTAAACCCTATCAACATGGTAATCAACCTACTAAGACTCAAAATATATAACATCCTCAAGTGTCGACATCTCTGAGGTCCTAACTCTACTCAGAGACACTAACGCTTGACAAAGAGGTGAATTATTTACAATGTAAAATAATTCACATCACGACAGCGTTCACGACTTCTCGCTTGTTTCTAGATACTTGGTCGCGTTCACATGGATTATCTCAGAATATTATTTCAGATCGAGACTCTAAGTTCACAAGTGCTTTTTGGAAACACTTGTTCCAAAAATTGGAGACTAAGTTAAAATTTAGTACCGCCTTTCATCCTGAAACAGATGGACAAACGATACGAGTTAAGTCAGTTCTAAACCAATACTTGAGAAATTATGTCAGCACGGACCAAAGTGATTGAGCAAAGTGGCTCAGTCTTGCGAAGTATTGCTACAATTCCACGAAGCATTCAGCGATCGGCGAATCGTCTTTCTTGCTGGCTTACGGACGTGAGCTAAAAAAACCTCTTCACTTGACTCTTGCAGGGAGTTCTACGTGGACATGACCAAGAACACGGTAAACATCAGCTGTGGAGTTGATGGCAGAAACACAGGGGCGCAAGGAGCAAGTAAAGAAGAACCTCGAGAAGGCATAGCAACGATACACGAAGCAAGTAAACAAGCATCGGCGACAAGTGAAGTTTCAAGTGGACGAAGAGGTATGGTTAAGTGCAAAGAACTTCACCCTTCCAGGGGGGATATGTGGTGTCCACAATTTACAGGATGTACGAATTTTTGAAAATTTTTGAAGTTAATCACATGTCCGTGTAATTGAAATAACCTTGTTGCTTAAGAATACATCTTGCTTAGAAGTAAGATGGTCTTAAGAACTTTTTGTAAGAAAAACTGACTTCTTCCGAAGACGGAAGAAGGACATCTTCTGAGAAGACGTCTTCCCGACCAAGTAGATGGAAGACGGAAGACGCGTGTCTTCCAGAAGACAGTGACAGTGACAGTGACAACGACTACATAGACCTAACCACGTACCACCCTGTAGGAGGATAGGTGTACCTACCCGGTAGTCCAAGGTAGTAGGTAGATCAGGTAGGTCGAAGAACCCCTAACTGCGCGAGAAGATACGAAGGAAGCGCATTAGCGCAGAAACATCACCGCTTCCCGCATCGAAGGCATTACCTCAGAAGATCGAGTTAGGAGGTGACGCATCGAGTTAGGAGATGTCAACTTGAGTGAGGAGGGCCAGCAGAGTGAAATCGAGTAGAGCAAAGATCGATTCGCAGCTAGAGAGAAGACGAGGACAAAATTTTGAGAGAAGGAAGCATCATCGAGCTGAAGGAGTCTTCTTTAGATTCCAGGAAGCAGACATTGAAGGACGACTGAGAAGAATCAGAGGTGGAGTCTTGTTCGATTGAGGAGTAGCAAGACATTGACGCCAGCAGCAGCTCTGTGGAGTCGCATTGGAGCTGGGGTCGAAGCCAGAAGCACGCAGAAGAATGAAGACACTACGAGAAGCAGACAGAAGACTGTTTGAGGTTCTTCTCATGTTCTCTTCCCTTCCAATCGCTTCTCGTCTCTTGTTTAGTATCTCCCATGCTTCTCCGGTTGTTTGCAAGACACCCATCGATCGCTTTCCCCATCCCGTATTTTCCTTCTGTGAAATTGGGCGCAGAAGCGCTGCCCAATTTTCTAGCCTGCAGTCATCTTCTAGCTTCTTCCCAAACTATAATCAAGCTTCCCTGACCGTCGTTCTCAAATTCGATCCCGCAGCTATCAATTTCTCTACCCTACCGCACCTCTACTCCCGAATCTCTGAACAGAAGACGCTTCTGAAACTTGAACATCTTAGGAAGTCGCTTCTGGATGTCTGAAGTCTTCAGAAGACGAATGTGTGTAATTCGTATCAAGAGTGGATTGGATTTGCTTTTGTGTTGAGAGAGACTTGGTACCAATCCTGAGTGACTTGGTGAGTTGTTTGTTGTTTCGAGAAGCGGAAGTTGGGAACCAGGCTTGTGCCTCCCGATCTTCCGAGCTTCTCAAATCCACATCTTCCTAGAGAGACTAGAAGACTGGAAAGACTGACAAAATGCGCGAGAAGAGTGAGGGTCCTTTACGAGTCTCTTCTGTCCAACCCATAGCAGCCTATTCCTTCTTCTTCCCGAACTTAGAAGAGAGTTGTGAGAAGTCTTGCTGATAGAATCTGGAGAGAATAGTCGAGGGTCATGTCTTCCCGTCATGCAACAAGCTTCTTCTGAGTGTGTATAAGAGGTGAGAAGTCGGAAGAACAGAGTATGAATGTCTTGTGTCTGTTTTGAGGTTAGATTGCGTGTTGGAAGCAGAAGACAGATGAGACCAGTGAAGGGAAGCCTGGCTGCGGGAAAATCTTCAGAAAACGTTATTGAATCGGAAGCTGTCTTGTAACGACCTATGTTACACATAGGAAGTTTGTCTATTAGTAAGGTGTTTAGTTATAACTAAGTGTTGAGAATGTTTATTGGCTGCCAAAATACTTTAAGGATGTATCAAGTTAGTCATGACTAGCTAAAAGTTAGTTATGGTTAAACTTAGCTGTACTTTTGGCAGAATTCAGATATTTGCCAAAGAGTGAGCACTACTACCTTGTCATCTTGTCTAAAAGATAGAAAGGAGGTGGAAAGTATCCCTTATCTCCTTTTTGACTTGATATTAGTGGTTGGATTAAAGTTGTGGACTTTGTGGGCATTAAAAACAAGAAGAGATTCCACATGTTTCCTTTTTAGTGGGTCCTAGTGTAGAGGGGGGGTGGAAATTCGAGATTCCTTGAGAATATTCCAGAATCCTTCTAGAAGTTGTTGACTTTGAAGGAATAAGCCCATGTGAAAAGGTAAAAAGCCCATGTAATCAATGCTTTTACCTTAAGTAATATCTTAGTAAAACCCGGTAAAAGTAGTTACGTCTGAGTTACCGGAGGGTACCAAAGTAAAAACCTAGAATGTATAAATAGAGGAGTAGAGAAGAGCTCCTCATCCTTGTTTTCACATTGTCGTAATGACAACTTGAGTAATATAGAGAGTGTGGGATATTTTTAGCATGTGAGAACTTGAGAGACGTCGTTAGAATGGAGGATTTTAGTTAAGGTGTTTAAGGAGATTTTTAGTTGATAAGTTTGTGGATGTATGAATGAGTGAACTTAGCATTTTCGCTTCAAGTTCATGGTGTGCTTCCATCAAAGCCATCTGAGGTGACCCTTGAGTGAGAGACAGGCTCGACATGTTGCAGATTCGTGGATGACGATCGTGGAGGTTGAGAGATCGGGGGGGTAGTTGATCGATAGGACCGCGGAGGGTTTACATTTTTAGTTCCGTTGCCGGGACCTCACTTGAAGGGATCGTTGAACGATGTTTAGAGTTCAGTTTTATATTCGACAAAAGGAGATTATGAGAGAGCACATGGAGAGAACGTTGGGAGGAGAGAGAGCTAACGCGATGTTAGCAACGTTAGAACTTTTCGTGTATCCCGTAGTGATATATGACGCGTTCGAAGTCATTCTTTACATCTTGTTCACTTAGAAAGGGTTTGAGGAGAGTTGAAAGAGGGTGCAACAAGAGTTGTAGAGAAAGGAGGAGAGAAAAGTTATTAGAGGAGATAAATTTGTGAATTTAGAAATTTTGCTCTCTGGAAAATTTGTACAGTCGCTGTCAACTTTTCTGTGAATTTTATTTTCCTGTGAAACTTTCCAGTGTTTTAGATTGGTTGATAACCTATCTAAGAGAAAAGAAATCATAGGAAAAGGTGGTTTAGAGAGAGAGCAATGAATTTTCAAAGTTGAGGGGGTCTATTCGTGAGAGTTGAGGAATTCTGTTATCTGGAAAACATTTACAGTCATTGTCAGATTTTCTGTGAATATTATTTTCCTGAGAAACTTTCCAGTGTTTTAGAGTGGCTGATAAGCTATCCACGACAACAGAAATCATGAGAAGATGAGGTCTGAAGAGGGAGAAAGAATTTTTCTAAGTGGAGGGGGTTGACAACCATGAGGGAAGTGAAAATATACAAATTTCAGTTCTTTGAAAATTTGTACAGTCATCACCATCTCTTCTGATTAGGGAAGTTTCTGTTGAAACTTCATGATTTAGTAGCTTGGAGGTTGAGTTACTGGAGACCACAAAAATCTTGGAGAGATCTCTTACCAACTAAGAGATATACGTTTCGGCATACAAGGAGGTCTTGAAGATACTTCATGGGGAGTCCAATTCGAATGACGAGGTGGAAGAAGAGACGTTTAGGAGTTCGAACAAAGACAGAGAAGCCCAAGTTAAGTATAGATGAGTTACGAACCCGCATCTATAGCACTTGGGGTGCCCTCTTTACCCTATACGAAGAAGCTTCCGACACCATTGGCACAGATTTGAAGAAAGCCGAATTTAAAGCATCATTCATTGTGGAGGCCACGAATGCTCCTGGTGAAGTAGAGTTGGATCCTTACAAGAGTGAGTTCAAGATGTCTGTTGTGATTAGTACAAACGATGGTGAGGAGGATCATATCTTCGATAGTTAATTAGATTTTATTTCATGTATAGCATGTATAATACACGATTTCCAATATAAAGCTCGAAAGAGTTAAGAAAGTGATGTAGAATTATTTTCCTCTATGATATTTTGTCCACTTAATGGTTGAGAAGGTGCAACATGAGTGGAAATTCAAAAGATTGGAAAGTTAGACTTAGAAACCTTCCTCAAGGTTTAGATGTCATAGTAAGTGTCGAAGAAAGTTCGAGAGAGATTATCGTCGAGTTTGAAAACCCTAGTACTAAACCTCAAGTAGAATCTCCGAGGAGAAGAGTAGAAACCGACTTGTGGTGTTATTTCTGTAGAGGGTTGGGACACAAAGTAGTGAATTGTCCAACTAGAATCAAAACCGAGAGGGCTAAAGGGAAGCGGGAGTTTACTGATTTAAGTCTTCGAGTGGGTCTATCGTCACCAGCGCCAATTCATCTTCTAGGCGAAGATCCTTGTCCAAGTTGTGGAGTGGGTGATCTATCAAGAGGACACAAGTGCGTCGATGTGGCCGCCCTACTTACGTCAGTAGTCGAGAAGTTGGACGAGACTCAAAGAGCTGAGACGGAGAAGTTGTCGACTTCAAAAGAGGACTCAGCTGAGTTGTGATGGAGATCGTCATTCGGATGGTGGAGAAGACGGTGATGCGACTCAGGCTCATGATTACCTTGGGAGAAGAGATGGCACAAGAGGTGTTGTTACAACCATTTCTTTTCATTTTACCTATGGTAGATTATTCGCGAATGGAATTGGTGATGTTCGTACTCTTTTAACGAGTAGTTATTGCACAAAAATTAGAAGGGTAGAAAGAATAGTTACAAGATGGGGAAGTTACCAGTGTTTCATGGGAAGGACAATGAAGATGTAGAACCATTTGTACGAGACTTCAAAAGGGGTTGCATCGGAAACAACATGAGAAGGAAAGAAGAATGGGTGTTGTTACTGCCAGAGTTTTTAGAAGATTTTGCTCTTACGTGGTATGAAGACCGAGTGAAGAGCCAGACACCTGATGCAGTTGAGGACACATGGGAGACGTTGAGTAATGCACTCATCGAAGAATTTCTTCCAGAAGAGAGTTATGAGAAGCTCATGGTGGAGCTTACTCATTTGAAGCAACGGGACGACGAGAAAGTTCGGCAATATGCCGAAAGGGTGGATAAGTTGGAGCAACGGTTTCGGACGATCCTACGGAAGAGTGGAGACAATGTGGAGTTAACGATGGCGGGGATTGGAGCAGTGTTGACCAAGAACTTGGTGGGAGGGTTGAGGCCTTCAATTCGAACCCAAGTGAGGTACGAGAAGCCAGCAACCAAAGCGGAGGTCATCAAGATAGCGACAAATATGGAAGAGAGTTTGGATGAAGGAGATATCATCCAACCTCATCATGCTGCTCTGGTGTCAACTCCGACTCCTGGTGTAGTCACAACGATCGCACCTGCACCATCACAATTGGTGATTGCTTCAACGTCAGCTCCTACTCCAACGGTGGTGCCAAGACCGTTTGTCCCAACAATGATGTCTACTGCCACCTCTGATTTTCATGCCGAGCTGAAGAGCATCACCGATACTCTTGCGGATCTCAAGATAAATGTGGTGCAGTTACGAGAATGGAGGAACAAAGATGGAGGAGGAGGTGAAAGAGGTTACGACAACAATCCCAACCGAGGAAATCAAGGTAACTTTGGAGGCAACCAAGGTAACTTTGGAGGAATCACTTGTTGGACGTGTGGAGGTTCTCATTTCCAGCAAAATTGTCCTAACAACGGAGCAAGAGGTGCCGAAGCTGTCAGAATGAATGTGGGTGGAGGAAATCCATCACAAGGACGAGACAAGGGGGTGGCTACTATCGATGTCGTGCGAGATTCCATCTACGAGAAAGGAGAGAGTTCAAACTCTTCTCATGCACCGGTGGAGCTTTTAGCTCAAGAAAGGAAAAGAACTCGATTTTCTGATGAACCGGTTTTCATGGAGGAGTCAGCAAGTAGAAGTACTCGTTCGAGTAATGTTTCGAGTACACCAAGGGAGCCAAGAAGGAAGCTGGGGATGGCGGATTTCACCATTTCATCTTCCCAAGCGAGATATGATGTGGTTGAAGATGTGGGTGCTCAAAAAGCCAACGTCACTGTTGGACAACTGATCGCACTTAATCTTAGCTTACGAAGAGAACTCAGAGGAGGACTGAGTTCTAAGAGAAGCAAGAAGAAGAAACCCAAGAGCAAGACATCAAAGTCTGTGGGAGTTGGTGTGGTGGATGTGTACTAGGGCTTCAAAGATTGAAGTCCGGTTGAATGGTCACTACGTCTCTGACGTACTGGTGGACGAAGGAACGGCTGTAAACGCCATATCGGAGAGGTTGATGAAGAAGTTGGGGATGGAACCAACTCGTCCGACTAGCATTGTCGTGGGGATGGCTAACAAGCAACGGGTAAGACCTCTTGGTGTGTTAGAGAAGGTGGTCGTGTCTGTGATGGGAGTTCAAACATTGATGTCCTTTCAAGTGTTAAAGGACTCTAGTTATGATTTGCTCCTAGGTAGGCCTTGGTTGAGAGCTGTGTGCACCACGGATAGGTGGCACAAGGGATACTTACGGATTGGGCCTAGAGATCATAGAGTGATAGTTCCTCTCTCGGGTGTTGGAGTTGTGACTTCTGACTCTGATAGACCCACTAGTGACTACTGGGAATCTGATACGGAGGATGATCAGAGTGTCTCAGAAGTAGATACCAGAGATTCTTACGATCAAGAATCCTCGTCTGAGGACGAAGGATTTGGTCGAGATGAATCATTACATCAGCTTAGTGCTATTGACTTGTTGCCTCGACCAGCAGTGGAGAAAGATCCTGACAAAGAAGAGTTGAGTGAGGCAGAGATTGTGAGAAGACTCTCTACCCTGAAGTTTGGTATCAATGTTGCTCAAGAAGAGAAAAGTAGATTCTTAGATATATTTCGAAAATATATCCATGTGTTTGCTTTCAGCTACAAGGATTTGAAGGAGGTGACTCTCGAGACTCATCGAATCGAATTGGAGGAGCACGCAAGACCAGTTCGACAGAAGCAGAGAAGGGTCAATCCCACAACGGCAATGATGATCAAGGAGGAGATAGACAAGTTGAAGGAGGCGAGTTTCATCTATGAGGTGGAGAACTCAGAATGGGTTTCACCCATTGTGATTGTCAAGAAGAAGAATGGTAAGCTGCGAGTGTGCATAGACTATAAGAAGCTGAATGCAGTTACCAAGAAGGATTATTATCCTCTACCATTTATAGATGAGATTTTGGAGGAAGTTGCTGGTCATGAGTGGTACAGCTTTGGTGATGGTTATAGTGGATATAACCAGATCAAGATAGCACAGGAGTACCAACAGTTGACTACTTTCACTACTCCTTGGGGAACATTTGCATTTCGGGTGATGCCATTCGGATTGTGTAATGCTCCGGCCACGTTTCAAAGGTTCATGAACAAGATGTTTGAACCATTCATAGGGAAGTTTGTTCGGGATTTCATTGACGATTTCTGTGTGTACGGACAAAAGGAGGACCACTTTGATCATGTGATCAAAGTTTTGCAGCGGTTGAAGCAAGCCAACGCTTCTCTAAATCCAGAGAAGTGCATCTTTGGCTGCGAAGAAGGTCTGCTGTTAGGGCACATCATTTCCCAAGAATGGGATTGCGGTAGATCTTGAGAAGGTGAAGAAGATTGTGGATCTTCCATTTCCAATCAACTTGACAAAGTTGAGACAGTTTCTTGGGATGGTTGGATATTATCGTAGGTTTGTCTTTTCCTTCTCAAACAAAGCAATAGCTTTGACTATGTACATGAAGAAGGGAGTTGATTTTGACTTGATAATGCATGATCAGAAGGCAAAGGAAGCATTTGAGGAGCTGAAAAAGGCATTGGTGACAGCTCCTATACTTGCTAAACCTGAGTGGAGTAAAGCATTTATTCTGTATACGGATGCCTCCAATGTAGCAATCGGATGTACATTAAGTCAGCTAGATAGAGATGGGCATGATCATCCTATAGCTTATGCTAGTAGACAGATGGTTCCAGCGGAGAAGAATTACTCCGTGACTGAACGAGAAGGATTAGCGGTGATCTTTGGATTGAAGAAATTTCGACACTACTTGCTAGGAGGGAAATTTTCCATAGTCACAGATCACAAGGCTTTAAAGTATATCTTTAATAAGCCTAATGCCGAAGGTCGTATTGCTCGTTGGAAGATCCTTCTAACAGAATATGATTATGTGATCGAAGATAGACCAAGGAAAAAGCATGCGAATGCTGATCTTTTGTCGAGGGCTTATGATGATGAGGGAGAAGAACCATTTGATGATTCGTTTCCAGACGAGCATCTGATGACCATCACAAGCATTGAGGAGATACCGGACGAGTACAAGGAAATCTGGAGTTTTCTTGCAGATGGCTCTTTTCCAGAAGGTATGCATACCCGAGAACGTAACGCGTTGATCAAGAGATGCAAACCTTACACCATGGTGGAGGGAATTCTGTTTCATCAAGGAGCAGATGGGTTACTAAGGAGAGCAGTTGGTCAGAAGGAGGCATTCAAGCTAATGCACGAGTTTCACGACCGAACTGTTTGCAGAGATCACTTTGCTGGTAAGATAACAGCCTTCAAGATTTTGGATGCGGGTTATCACTGGAGAGGGATTTTCAAAGAGTGTTTAGACTATTGCAAAACTTGTGACGTATGTCAAGCATTTGCTCTAAAGTCTACTAGAACACCTCCGTTAAGATCAATTCTAGTATTAGGGCCGTTTGAGAAATGGGGTATTGACTTTGTAGGTCCTCTTAATAAGACACCTCGAGGCAATAGATACATTGTAGTCGTCACTGACTATTGTACCAAGTGGGTAGAGGCTAGACCTTTGAGAGAGACCAATGAAACAGAAGTCGGTAGATTCCTATGAGAGAGGATCATCACGAGATTTGGATGTCCGTTAGAGTTGGTCTCAGATAGAGGAGGAGAGTTTGTAGGGAGCATGACTACTGCTATGCTACAACACTTTTCTATCAAGCCACGAGTAACGACCTCATACAAACCAAATACTAATGGTCTTGCGAAGAAGACCAATCTTACACTTTGTATGATGCTCCCCAAAGATGCTGGTGTTGAAACTGCGAAACATACTTGGGATAAGAGGCTACATGCCATCTTATGGGAGTACCGAACGACAACAAAGACTTCTACTGGGTACTCCCCATTTCGACTGGTTTATGGAGTGGAGTCCAAGTTGCCGATCCAATTCGAATTGGATACTTTTCAAACTATTCAACGAAAGTTGAAGAGGTCGAGAGGAGAAGACGTGGTCAGATCAAGAAGGGAGCAACTCATGGAGTTGGAAGAGACCCGAGCGATAGCAATGATCCGGATGAGACGAGCTCAGGCGTATCAAAAGAAGAGTTACGACAAACGGTTGGGCAAGAGGAAGGTAAAACCTTTTCAAGTCGGAGATTGGGTTATGTTGTATGATGCTATCAGATTCAAGAGGGCTAGGAAGAGGTTTCTTCCGAGATATTTTGGTCCTTTTGTTGTAGATAAAGTGTGGAGCAACTTCACATATGACCTTCAGGAGCTGGGAGGAAGGAGATTTGATCTGAACAGAAGACGCTTCTGAAACCTGAACATCTTAGGAAGTCGCTTCTGGATGTCTAAAGTCTTCAGAAGACGAATGTGTGTAATTCGTATCAAGAGTGGATTGGATTTGCTTTTGTGTTGAGAGAGACTTGGTACGAATCCTGAGTGACTTGGTGACTTGTTTGTTGTTTCGAGAAGTGGAAGTTGGGAACCAGGCTTGTGCCTCCTGATCTTCCGAGCTTCTCAAATCCACATCTTCCTAGAGAGACTAGAAGACTGGAAAGACTGACAAAATACGCGAGAAGAGTGAGGGTCCTTTACGAGTCTTTCGCGCACCTACCGCCTTGTTGCGCCAGCGGAAGCTCTAGCTCAGTAGGTCGCAAACTTTACACCGCTAACCTGCAAACACAATCACACGTTAGCGTCCATGCACCACTTACCTTAGTTCTATTTGGTCCGGACCGGAGCCGGACCGTCTCCCTACTCATCAAGCTCAGCAATCCTAAGTCCCGACTTAGATCCACCTAAGTCGGTCCCAAACATGAGCAAGTCACAATATGACTTGGGGCGGACTTCCCATAAAGTCCAGGGTCCTAAACGGTGCCTCCAGCACACCTAGCGGCCCAACCGCCCGTGATGTCTGTCTGGGTCTAGGCTCCCTCATTCGCCTCGAGATCTTACGTGGAGCTCCGTCCACGACCTAAAACGTCCTTGGAGCTCCAACACTTAGCAGTTTTTCTGAAACCTGTGGTCCAGATCCAGGGTCGAACCCTGTGGTTCGTTTACGTCTCGGACCCACGTCTCGGTCCCGCGTCTCGGATCCACGTCTCAGACCTATGTCTGAGACTCATGTTTCAGCCCGTTCCTAGACTCGCCTCCTTAGGTCAGCGTTCGTCTGGGGCCCTCTTGGGGTAGGCCCTTATGTCCTAACCCAAGGTTCCAACCTTGGTTCAGAGAACCACTTAGGGTTCATCTGATCCCGACTTCCCGGCCAAGCCGTTAAGTCCTACTCGCAGCGTTCACAACCTAGCGCAAGTCCGCTAGGATTCTGTTGTTTGCGTCTGCGCCCGATCTTGAGAATGAGGGTCGCGACACTCACCCCCACTTCGGAGGTTGATGCCCTCATCAACAATGATCCTTTAAGTTAACACCAAGTTCAAAATGGGTAGCCAACCCCTTGGCGTCAGAATTGCGTTCTGGTAGCTAACCCGCAATTCCTTTTTTGGCTTGAGTCTTAAGTTGTCGCTAGAACACTTAGAAAATTTCAACTAGTCTCGGGAAAAGCCTTACCTTTTTGGCCCACCCTAAACAAAACTAGTTGACAAAACATTCTACTTAAGACTCTAACTTGCTAACTATAAGTATTCACACCTACTTACGGATCCCCCGAAACTCACTTTCCAGTCGCAACCTGATTTGACTTAGACGCGAGACTAAGTTTACTTTGTAGAAAACCACAAAGCAAGATCACCCCAAGCCCCAAGACAAGTATGAAAGTTCATACTTGCTTTGCCAACGCTACGGCAAACCTAAGTCTTGACATCAAGACTTAGTCTTGATTTAGATGCTTATCCAAACCAGCTCGCTTCCTTTGAGTGTGCTTCATTCCTCCTCTTGACAACATCCTAGGCATCTGATCAGAACTAGTCATAGCCATGCACTACCAATACACTTAGACAAATTTTCAAGAAACAAAATCTTTATTTCCAAACACAAGTACAAAGTCCATCGGCCCAAATCGCCTCAAGTTGCTACTCGTATGGTTCGTCGTTTCTTCACCCCGCGTTGGAAGGAGATGTCCTCATCTTGCTAACGCTCTTCTTGTCCTTGTCTCCGTTTGAATAAGTCCAATACTTCGCTCGCATGTGCGAGATCTTCCTCTGGCACCCAAGTTGCCTCCTTCAAATGGTAACCACGCCATTTGACCAAGTACTCCATCCGGTTTGATTTACGCCGAGATCGCAAAATGGACTCCACCTCATATTCTGCTTCGCCTTGCACGACATCAGGTTGAGGCCTGAGTACTTGTTTGCGCTCCGGCCGCAAATCATCCTTGAAGTATTTCTTTAATAAAGAAACATGGAAAGTCGGATGCAACTGCCACTCGCGAGGAAGGTCTAAGGTATAGACGTCATCGTGCGGATTCTTGACAATGACAAAAGGTCCCGCAAACTTCGATGAAAACTTTGCCGATATTTCCTTCGGAAGTGTGAAGTTTTTCGCACTTAATCATACTTCTTCGCCCACTTGAAACTTCACTTGCCGCCGATGCTTATTTACCTGCTTCGTGTATCTTTGCTGCGCCTTCTCGAGGTTCTTCTTTACTTGCTCCTCGCGCCGCTGCATTGTCGCCACCAACTCTTCAGCTGATGTTTGCCGTGTTCTTGGTCGTGCCGATGTAGAACTCCCTGCAAGAGTCAAGTCAAGAGGCCCTTCTGGCTCACGTCCGTAAGCCAGCAAGAAAGGCGATTCGCCGGTTGCCGAATGCTTCGTGGAATTGTAGCAATACTCCGCAAGACTGAGCCACTCCGCCCAATCACTTTGGTCCGCGCTCACATAATTCCTCAAGTACTGATACAGAACCGAGTTAACTCGTTCCGTTTGCCCATCTGTTTCCGGATGAAAGGCGGTACTAAATTTTAACTTAGTCCCCAATTTTTGGAACAAGTGTTTCCAAAAGGCACTTGTGAACTTAGAGTCCCGATCTGAAATAATACTCCGAGGTAATCCATGTGAACGCCACCAAGTATCTAGGAACAATCGAGAAGTCGTGAACGCTGTTGCAGTATCCAAGGTCGGAGCAAACTTCGCGAGTTTGCTAAACCGGTCAACTATCACAAAAATCGCATTGTATCCATTCGAGTCAGGCAGAGAGGTAATGAAGTCCATGCTAATGCTTTCCCAAGGTCGGACTGGAATCGGCAGAGGATGAAGCAACCCTTGTTTCTTCTCATAAGAAACGCGGTTAGCTTGACATGTTACACATGTTTTCACAAAGTGGGCAACATCGTCTTTCATGTGGGGCCAATAAAACTTTTTAGCTATCACTGCTAAAGTGGACTTTTCTCCTTTATGGCCTGATAAGGGCGCATCATGACATTCTTTGAGTAACTTAGTCCTAAGTTTTCCTTGTCCCACATAAACCCGACTTTGCTTGAACATGAGTAAACCATGTCTTAGCTGCATGTTCTGCAACTTCACTCCTCGCTTGAGTTGTTCCAGGTACTCCTTCGCTTGGTCATCGCCCATGTAACCTTCACGTATTCGCCTCTCCAAGTCTGACTCCTTAGGATACATAGCTCGCAAAAACTGTGTTGACGATGAGAGATATTCCTCCTTGCGACTCAAGGCGTCAGGAACCACATTGTCCTTTCCCGCTTTGTGGATTAATTCCACATTCATGAGCGCCAAGGTATCATGCCACCGTAGTTGCTTTGGCATCACCCGATCTTGTGTCTCAAAATACTTGAGCGAGATGTTATCAGTATACACTTGGGTCTTGTGAAGTCCCAAGTAATGCCGCCATTTCCTCAAGCAATGAACCACCGCAAACAGTTCCTTCTCGTGAGTCGGCCATCGACTCTTTGTCCCAGATAGCTTCTTGCTTTCGTATGCTACAGGTTTTCCATCCTGCACCAACACTCCGCCAATCGCGTAGTCGCTCGCGTCCGTGTGCACCTCGAATGGTTTGTCGAACTCCGGCAGCTTCAAAACTGACGCCTTTGACAAAATAGTTTTGATCGTCTGAAACGCATCATCCACCTCCTTGGTCCAACTTACCTGTGCGTCTTTGCCCGTCCAGTCTGTCAGCGGCTTCGCGATCTTTGAAAACCCCTTCACATACTTGCGGTAGAACTGCGCCAATCCTAAGAATCGTCGCATCCCCTTCACTGTAGTTGGAGGCTCCCAAGTCACAATCGCGTCCACCTTCTGCATATCCGGGCCGACTCCTTCTGCACTAATGACATGTCCCAAGAAGTTAATGCGCTCCAAACCAAACTCACTCTTGTCGATGTTGGCAAACAGCTTATGCTCCCGCAGCTTCGTCAACACCACCCTTAGCTGCTCCGCGTGCGACTCCAAGGTTTTGGAGTAGATCAAGATGTCGTCGATGTAAACGATGACAAACTCATCCATCTCCTCGCAAAAAATTGTGTTCATCAATGTAGTGAACGTCGAAGGGGCGTTGCAGAGTCCAAATGGCATCACCACGAATTCGAACGATCCGTATCTGGTTCGACAAGCGGTCTTCTCAACATCTGGGTCAGCTATCCGGATCTGGTAATATCCTGACTTCAAGTCTATCCTGCTGAAGTACTTTGCGCCCGCTAACCTATCAAAGAGGTCGTCTATCCTTGGCAAGGGATAATTATTCTTTACCGTCACCTTATTGAGTGCACGATAATCTACGCAGAGTCGTAACTTCCCATCCTTCTTCTTGGCAAAAAGAACTGGGGCTCCATAAGGTGACTTGCTGGTTCGAATATATCCCCGCTGTAATAGCTCACCGAGTTGCCTTTTCAACTCAAGGAGTTCCACCTGATTGAGTCGGTAAGGGGCTTTGGAAGGTGGTTCCGATCCTGGCAAGACTTCGATCTTGTGATCCACCACCCGCCTTGGAGGTAACTCAGCAGGTAACTCATCCGTCAAGACATCCTCAAACTCCTTAATCACTTCGCGAAGCACCTTCGGAAGTTTAGTCGCGTCTCCTGATGTTTCCTCTTGTCCGCCACCCGCCATCAAATCTGCAACCCGCATCAAACACATGACTCCGTCGTTGAAGTCCATCTGTTTGCCTTTGATCAAATTCACTGCAAAGTCATCAATCTTCCGCGCCTTCCGGATCAGCCTCACTCCCAGCTTCCGCCCTTTAACTCTAACGTTTAACCTTAAAGGTTTCCGCCTAAGTTCCACTTCAAACCTGTCCAAGAAAGTGTTCCCCAAAACCGCATGGATATCATCCATCTCGCACACCGTGAAGTTCTCTGTGAACTCCAACTTCTCACACGCAAATCGTACGTCCAAGGTCACTTCGGAAGTTTGGTACGTCTTGCCCTTGGCAAAGCGTACCTGAATAGGCTTGTCTGCCTTGGAGGTAGACAAGCCCAACTTCTTCACCAACTTTGGACTTATGAAGGAGTGAGTCGCTCCTGTGTCCACAAGAAAAGTAACATCACGGTTAGCAACCTTGGCTTGTAGAAACATCAATCCCGGCGTCTTCTTCGTGGTTCTCAAGGTCACAGTCATCTGGCCCTCCAACAAGTCCTTTGCAACAAACGCATTCATGCTACAGTTACTAACCTTAGGTTTCGTGCACCCCTTAGCAATATGACCCGCCTCGCCACAATTGTAGCAAGTAAACTTAGCGCCATTGCCCTTCTGAGGTGTTTGCCCTTTAGGTTTTGCTCCTGTTTGCTGCCGCTTTGCTGCCGGGGCAGAAGTATCCTTCCGATCCTTCTCACCCCCATCCCACTGTCGCTTGAAGCCCTTGTTCTTCTTCGGGAACTTGTCCGTGCTGCGTGGTTCAAAAGGTTTCTGTTGCTGGACTTCGTCGTCCCCAATTCGCTCCGCTAGTTTCAAAAGTTCGGCAGATGTTTCAGGTAGCTTCGGCATCCGAAAGAGAGCCTTCTCCGAGCTAGACTTGAGTCCCCCAATGAATATACATATCTTGGTCTCCTCAGTCCACTTGGAGAACGAATCCAGCTTGGCACTGAACTCGCGCACATAAGCACTTAAGGTCCCCGTCTGCTTCAGTCTCACCAACTCAACACCGTCCCGAATCCTTTGATACTCCGGAGTGAATCGTCCTACGAGCAACTCCTTGAACTCCTTCCAACCAAGCGCCGAGACAGTCAAGACATGCTCATCCCTGTATGCAGTCCACCAGAGAAGCGCATGGTCTTTCAGGAACGTAACCGCCGCTCTCACCTTGTCAGACTCCTTAGCCTGTTGCGCCTCAAAGTATAGGTCCAACTCAGTTAAGAAATCCTTAACCTTGCGAGCCCGTCCTATACCTGAAAACGGGGTCGGCAAGTTTGTCTTACAAAGCTTCCGGGTAGACGAGGAACTTCCTTGGCCTGCCTCAAGCTCGGCGATACGTTTATCCCTAGAAACCATACCCTCCTGCATGGTCTTCATCATCTTGATGAGCTCCGCATACAAAGCTCCTTGACTTCCTGTGCCTGAATCGTTGGGCACCGCTGGCAAGACTCCATCTTGTTGTAGTGGTGCCGCAGCTGGTGCAGGGCTCCCTTGACGTTGGGACGAAGGTTGTCGGTTGTCGTCCCCTGACTGTGCCTCGGGGCTAGCTCGAGTCGATCTGTTTCCGTTAGCCGCTCCTCGTTTCTTGGTCTTCCTCCTGGAACTCTGTCCGTCCTCGGCCATCGCTCCAAGTGTTCACCTAGAAACGCTGATCCGCTTCGTGTCTCGCGTCCCTCCTCAAGCGTCTAGCCTTCAGCCGCTACCTCAAGTTCTCGCTCACCGAAGCGTCGGCTCTGATACCACTTTTCGCGCACCTACCGCCTTGTTGCGCCAGCGGAAGCTCTAGCTCAGTAGGTCGCAAACTTTACACCGCTAACCTGCAAACACAATCACACGTTAGCGTCCATGCACCACTTACCTTAGTTCTGTTTGGTCCGGACCGGAGCCGAACCGTCTCCCTACTCATCAAGCTCAGCAATCCTAAGTCCCGACTTAGATCCACCTAAGTCGGTCCCAAACATGAGCAAGTCACAATATGACTTGGAGCGGACTTCCCATAAAGTCCAGGGTCCTAAACGGTGCCTCCAGCACACCTAGCGGCCCAACCGCCCGTGATGTCTGTCTGGGTCTAGGCTCCCGAACGGTGGTCTAACCCGCCGACTCGTTCCCCAGTCTTGCCCCAGCCCTTACATCGTTCCTAAGTCAAGACGTCCAAGTCTTGATCAGAACGTGCCTTGAAACTGACCCAGCCATCACCTCATGCCCCCAGAGTCCGCCCGCCGAACCCTGGGGTCGGGTGACTCGTCCTGGCCCACCCAGGCATCGAGCCCCCCTCATATATACTTCTGGGGAATGGCGGCCCCGCTCTCCTCTTTGGTCCCTGAAAATTATACCACAACCCGATTTGTGGTTCGGCCATAACTTCCAGCTCGGAGGTCAGATCGAGGAGTGTTATATATCACTGGAAAGCCCTTGACGAGATCTTTCCAATGATACCTCACTCGCCTCGAGATCTTACGTGGAGCTCCGTCCACGACCTAAAACGTCCCTGGAGCTCCAACACTTAGCAATTTTTCTGAAACCTGTGGTCCAGACCCAGGATCGAACCCTGTGGTTCGTCTACGTCTCGGACCCACGTCTCGGTCCCGCGTCTCAGACCCACGTCTCAGACCTATGTCTGAGACTCATGTTTCAGCCCGTTCCTAGACTCGCCCCCTTAGGTCAGCGTTCGTCTGGGGCCCTCTTGGGGTAGGCCCTTATGTCCTAACCCAAGGTTCCAACCTTGGTTCAGAGAACCACTTAGGGTTCATCTGATCCCGACTTCCCGGCCAAGCCGTTAAGTCCTACTCGCAGCGTTCACAACCTAGCGCAAGTCCGCTAGGATTCTGTTGTTTGCGTCTGCGCCCGATCTTGAGAATGAGGGTCGCGACAAGTCTCTTCTGTCCAACCCATAGCAGCCTATTCCTTCTTCTTCCCGAACTTAGAAGAGAGTTGTGAGAAGTCTTGCTGACAGAATCTGGAGAGAATAGTCGAGGGTCATGTCTTCCTGTCATGCAACAAGCTTCTTCTGAGTGTGTATAAGAGGTGAGAAGTCGGAAGAACAGAGTATGAATGTCTTGTGTCTGTTTTGAGGTTAGATTGCGTGTTGGAAGCAGAAGACAGATGAGACCAGTGAAGGGAAGCCTGGCTGCGGGAAAATCGGAATCGGAAGCTGTCCTGTAACGACCTATGTTACACATAGGAAGTTTGTCTATTAGAAAGGTGTTTAGTTATAACTAAGTGTTGAGAATGTTTATTGGCTGCCAAAGTACTTTAAAGATGTATCAAGTTAGTCATGACTAGCTAAAAGTTAGTTATGGTTAAACTTAGCTGTACTTTTGGCAGAATTCAGATATTTGCCAAAGAGTGAGCACTACTATCTTGTCATCTTGTCTAAAAGGTAGAAAGGAGGTGGAAAGTATCCCTTATCTCCTTTTTGACTTGATATTAGTGGTTGGATTAAAGTTGTGGACTTTGTGGGCATTAAAAACAAGAAGAGATTCCACATGTTTCCTTTTTAGTGGGTCCTAGTGTAGAGGGGGGGTGGAAATTCGAGATTCCTTGAGAATATTCCAGAATCCTTCTAGAAGTTGTTGACTTTGAAGGAATAAGCCCATGTGAAAAGGTAAAAAGCCCATGTGATCAATGCTTTTACCTTAAGTAATATCTTAGTAAAACCCGGTAAAAGTAGTTACGGCTGAGTTACCGGAGGGTACCAAAGTAAAAACCTAGAATGTATAAATAGAGGAGTAGAGAAGAGCTCCTCATCCTTATTTTCACATTGTCGTAATGACAACTTGAGTAATATAGAGAGTGTGGGATATTTTTAGCATGTGAGAACTTGAGAGACGTCGTTAGAATGGAGGATTTTAGTTAAGGTGTTTAAGGAGATTTTTAGTTGATAAGTTTGTGGATGTATGAATGAGTGAACTTAGCATTTTCCCTTCAAGTTCATGGTGTGCTTCCATCAAAGCCATCTGAGGTGACCCTTGAGTGAGAGACAGGCCCGACATGTTGCAGATTCGTGGATGACGATCGTGGAGGTTGAGAGATCGGGGGGTAGTTGATCGATAGGACCGCGGAGGGTTTACAGTCCCGAGAGTCTTCCTGGAGGCCACTTCACCGCAGGAGCCCAAGATCATCTTCTAAACTTTTCATACACTCTACTTCTCGCATATCTTGTATCTTATGTTAGGAACTAGGATGAAATGCAAGGTGGGTTGTCTTCTTAGGAATCCATGCGAGGCCTTGCTTAGTTAGGATTGGTTAGATATAGCTCGGAAGACGAGAAGAGCTTAGGAAGCACTGTTAGAATCTCGGAAGACGGAGTAGCTGTCTTCTGGAAGACTAGATTCGTCTTCTGAGAGTGGAAGCTAGACTGTGAGAACTTGAGAAGGACTGAGCCTTCGGCTCGCAGTACGTACGTGTGGCTTAGTGCAACAGAGCTTCAAGTATGTTGATGCATCCTCGAGGGTTGGTGTTACCGGCAGCAGAGTTGGCCGAGGCCAAACCCTTCATCAAGGAGTTGGGTCTCGACTTCTTCCTGTGGGATTGGAACCTCGCCAA
Organism: Asterella californica; assembly: GCA_036924285.1. Taxonomy (NCBI): domain Eukaryota; kingdom Viridiplantae; phylum Streptophyta; class Marchantiopsida; order Marchantiales; family Aytoniaceae; genus Asterella; species Asterella californica. The sequence goes on along the minus strand of JAYKYS010000006.1, from coordinate 17,758,511 downwards.
CTAGGGTCTTCTGGAGGAGGTTTGGACAGCATTATCTCCTCGCAACCATGTACCTGCGAAGGTAGGAGTAGCTCGTGGAAGACCATCTTCCTAGACAGAGGAGTGGTGCCGCAGGACCTTTCACAGGCCAGAATCTGAGAACCGAGGTTATTGGCTAGAGAAGAAGATCCTACCCATGATCTCGGAGAAGTGGCAGTGCCTGGGAGCACATCTTGTCTCTTCTTGGAGGACAGGCAGGGAAGAAACAGATGGAAGGTTGAATCTTACCGGGAGCCGCAGAAGCGTCTTCTGGCGAAGCTGTTCCTTCACCTCTTTTCCAAAGAGAAGACACAGAAGACGAGGTACCTTGAAGATCAGGACGTGGAGTTCTTGGAAGCAATGTGTGCTGGAGAGAATGTCAACTGGGGCGCGTTCTTCCACGCATATGTGTAGGCAGAGCTGGTGTACTTAGGCACCCCGGTAGGAGGACATCTTACTCCGTTCTTCTGTTACCTGTACGTGACCAAGAGGGACCTAACGGAAGATCAGTTGGCAAGATATGAGCCAACAGGGCAGCACGAGTCGAAGGAAGAGATCTCGAGAGAAGACGACCGAGCAGCAGCAATGACTCCCTCTCTCACTCTGATGCCGCAGATGAGACCAAGTACTCATCAGAAGACGCTTATGGTGAGAGAGGACGACTCCAGTTGGTCGGAAGATGCGACACCACCAAGGAAGATGGGTCCTAAGAGTGTGCCTAGGAAGACCACCTCCTTCCCAATCATTCACTCTGGATCGGAGTCCGACTCTCAAGAGGAGCCACTGAGTATCCGAGTTGCACAGAAGATCGCTTCTGCAACACCAGGGAGTCTTTCGAAGACTCTAGAAGACGAAGGTTGGATGGATACTCCTACTGCGATGCGAGGAAGCGTAGTAAAGAGGACCACTTCTGCCATGAAGATGCATGACCGGAAGATGAGAAGAGTAGCATCTTTCCGTGAGCAGAAGCAGAAGGCCACAGCAACAGAAGAGGCATCCTTGCCTCTGGAAGACAAGGAAGACACCTCCGATCGGATTGTGGAGATGAGTCTGTCTACCGCAGGAAGAAGACTGGAGGAGTTCAATGCCTTCTTCCACTCGGAGATCCGACCAGCTATGGAGTTGGTGGAGAAGAGAGCGATGGCTCAGGAGAAGCTACTACAGCTTGGATTCGGTCTGATGCACCCGAGATGCCAGAAGAAGGTAGAAACGCTGGAAGCCAACCTCCGCACCATGGAGAAGCTCGCAGCGAAGTACAAGACGGAAGCAGCTGCTTCTGCTAAGGAGTTAGCTCAGCTGAGGAAGAGCAACCAAGAGTTGCATGCGCGTTTACAGCAGCGTGACCATGAGGTTCTGCCAGTTCGGGATAAATCACTGTAGTGTCGCAGAATTACTCCTTTTGTCCATTGAGTATAAAAGATATCGTTCCCACAGAGGATTTACACAAGTAACGCTGTTCTAAGTTCTAAGATCTGTTCAAACACACAAACACACGGGTTTTGTCTAGAAATCCCGTCTTCTCACAAAACCACACAGCTTCCAGACCCTTCAAAAGGTGCTCTCGACCTAAACTACAACTACTAACTAAAATATCACACAACTATCTACAGAGAAGCTCGAGAAGACACTTCATGCTTCCAGGTCACTTCTTCCGATCTTCTCAGTACCGTCTTTCCGAAGCAATTCTCGGCTTCTGGGGGTTCAACTCGGCTTCTCACGCCTCCAGAAGACTACTCCTGTCTCGTAGAAGTCGAACTAGCAACGTCTGACGCACAGTGCTCTTCCAAGTCTCAACGGGTTAGATAAATCACAAGGTGTATGCCCCTGTAGCCTTCCCAGGCTTTTGTCTACGAAAACGGTCTTCCTGCAGCACTCAACGACATTCACCTTCACGGAAGCTCAATAGAAGTCTCGAAAGATCACTAGAAGAAGGTAAGAAGATGGGGAAGATGGGGGAAGATGGGGAAGAAGGGAAAATCCAAACGAGAGAAAAACAAGATAAGAATAAGACTCCGACAGGCTTCGAGTCCGGATCTTGACTAACAAGCCATCCCTGCTTGTAATAGTTTGGGGAGGAAGACAACAAACATGCGTACAGTTACACAGTCTGCTACTTGAGGATGTCGTCTTTTGCTGTGGGAAGAAGGCTTCTTTCTTCTTCTCTCGCTCCTCCGACTACTCTGTCTTCTGGTATCTCTTATCCATAAGACCGTTCGTACGTGGATCCGAAGTGCTCCACTGGATGAGCCAAGCTGTGAATCTGCACAACTGTTGACAGTCACCGCCACTCAAGAAGAATGCTTCCCATGCACAGTCGGGAGTGAATTCAGCATTACCTCCAAGACACAGACAAAGCTTCTACTTTCAAATCAGCAATCCATTCTCCGAGAAGAAGGCACATTGGTGTTGGGAAGCTCACTCCCTCTACTTTCTGCTCCTACTCCTCGACACAGCAGTCTAGTCAACAGGACTACACGAGGATGTCGTTCCCGGTTCCTAAACTGTCCACTACCTACATCTACATCTTCGAACCACTGCTGACAACGAGCATGTAGACCCCTCCGGTGTAATCCCAATCTATTCGGATGTTTCTAACATCGGGTGTAGTGTATGCACGCACAGTAAGACGTTTAGTGCGTCTCTCTTGTGTGTAAAATGTGCTCCTACTCACAAGTGAAGCATATGTGTGCTATGAGTCTGCACCGTAAGATGTTTGTGTGTGTGTGTAGAACTAAATTTCCTACTCTTCCATCCTACTTATGCATCTGCCTTGAGGCGCAGCGGGAATCTCTTCCAATCCTCGACTACAACCAGGGAGAGATGGGCGCTGTCAGAAGGCTGCCACCCCACATGCAAGCGGTTCCCCTTCCTAATTAGCCATCCACCTTACTACTCCTGCGCTGCCTACTCTGCCACATGGTCACATATCTAATATTACACTGAAACTGTCACCTCTTAAGATAGCATGTTCGATTCCTACTAAGTTTGGACAAGTCAACTTGTCTTCTGCGCTTTGTTGCCTACTCTAATTGCTCGGATGCAATCTCCATTTGATCTGCTCCTATCGGAACTCCTAACTCAGCTTATGATAAGCTGGGAAACCCTGTGAATACCTCGGGTGTCACTGAGGTGGCTTCCTCCTCAACAATCGTCGCTGGCTCTACTGCTGCTACTTCGAAAGACGGAAGCTGGGTCGACTTGTGCTTCCTCGCTCTTCTGAGACACTAGTTCGACACTGGGAGCCATGGTGACCTCATAGGGGTCTGGGGAAGTCGCTTCCTCCACTCGGAATATTTGGGAAGACGGCTCTTCTTCTTGTCTTCCAGAAGATACCTTGTCTTCCGAGGCTTCTTCCGTGGTCTTCTCGGCTTCCAACACTGTCACTACCAAGTGGACAGCGAGATCGAACTCCTCCTTCTCCAAGTCTGATCCGGTCGATGATGCTAGGGCTTGGAAAGATGCAGTTGCAGTTGGCGGAATCAAGGGAAGACCGTAAAGTGTCTTCATTCTTTCTATCTGCCGATCCAAGTACCAGAACATGCTCTCCTTGCACTCTATCATCATCGCTCTGGACTCGTCGTCCCATTCTCTAGCTAAGGTAAGAAGCTTCCTACCCGCGGTGAAGTTAAACTTCTTCCGAAGTGCTTCCATCGACTGAGCTAACATCTCATGCGTACGAGCTTCCGCTGCTTCTCGTTGCGTCTTCTCGGCTGCAGTCTGCGCTTCTGCGGCTTCCCGCAATGTCTTCCATGTCATCTTCTCTTCTGCAAGGACGGTGATCTTACCTCGCACTCGCAGAACCTCCTGATCACGCTGCTGTAAACGCGTTTGCAACTCCTGGTTGCTCTTCTTCAGCTGCGCTAACTCCTTGGCAGAAGCGGCGGCTTCCACCTTGTACTTCGCTGCGAGCTTCTTTGTGCTACGGAGGTTGGCTTCCAGCGCTTCTACCTTCTTCTGGCCTTCTTCCTGCCGCATCAAGGTGCGCAGATCGAATCCAGGCTGTAGTGGCTTCTCCTGAGCCATCGCTCTCTTCTCCATCAACTCCATAGCTGGCTGGATCTCCGAGTGGAAGAAGGCACTGAACTCCTCCAGTCTTCTTCTCGCGGAAGACAGACTCATCCCCACGATCCGATCGGAGGTGTCTACCTTGTCTTCCAGAGGCAAGGATGTCTCTTCCACCACTATGGCCTTCTGTTTCTGCGCACGGGAAGAAGTTACTCTTCTCATCTTCCGGGGTAGAAGATCCCTCTCCATGGCAGAAGCGGTCCTCTTTACTACGCTTCCTCTCATCGCAGTAGGAGTATCCATCCAACCTTCGTCTTCTGGAGTCTTCGGAAGACTCCTTGGTGTTGCAGAAGCGGTCTTCTGCACATCTCGGGTACTCAATGGCTCCTCCTGAGTCAAACTCCGATCCAGAGTGAATGATCAAGAAGGAGGTGGTCTTCCTAGGCACGCTGTCGGGTTGAGAGTCTTCCTGGGAAGGGCGAACCTTCTGGCTGTGATATGAGCTTGAAGGCAGTGTTCAATCTACTCAAGGAAACGTTGGGCTCTTGGCTGTGGCTGGTTTACTCGAAGGATAGGCTTCAGGTCTCAAGGTGATACTGGAAAACACTCATATAAGTCTCTAGGCTCTTCTGATATGTTCAGGAAGCAAAGTTCAGGCTTAACTAGCAATGATAAGATCAGATGGCGAACTTTGACACTCAGGATTGAGAAATATGTGAAGGTTCAGACCTCAGAACTCCTCCTACATGTAAATGAGGTTTTACTGGATACACATACGAAATTTCAGCTTCAGATCCATTCAGAGCACTAAGATGTGAGCAGAAACTTTCTGAGTAGAGAAATTACGGCAGTTTCTGGTACCCAGACAGCTATTTCGACCTAGAACAGGAGATTGGCTCGATCAATTTCAAAGTTTCTTACAGGATTTGCAATACACAGCTTGCTGAACACTCCTGTGAAGTTGGGCCTCCTGATTCCACACAGAACTCCAGATCTCGCTCTCTGAAGTTGTTGCTCCAGATTGAGAGCTTTTTGGACCCCCTCTACTTCAGCGGTCGCCCTGAATTACTCACTGACTCAATTGACATGAAAATTTGGAGACAGTCGTAGCCCTGCTGACAGTGAACACAACCACGAAGTTTTGAAGCGATTTCCTCGATTCTGCTGCAAATGACACTCAAAACCCCAAATTGAACAGAAGTGCTTCAATTCTGACACAAATCGAACTTCAATCAGCCATAACTCCTTGTTTATTGCTCCAAATCGATCAAACTTTTCGCTGACAATGCTTGGCTCGACGAGCTCTATCTCCTTGTGCTCTCAGATTTCGCAGTACCCTCACAAATTGCTCGAACTCCACTCTAGAGCTCTGTTTCTAAATTTAGAGTTTAACAAAAGACAAAAACAGACCAATGGGAGTTCATAGCTCCACTTGGTTGTCCTTTAGTACCCTAAACCACGTGGCAACTTAGTTTTACTCATAGGCTACCACGTCAAGCTCCCTAGAGTGCCAACATAAAACTTAAACTACCTAAAACGACACGCAACCTCGAAAAATAACTTAAATCAGTTAGAAAGCGTGCATGGGCGACAAGTAAGTACAACCCATGAGCTCAAACCCCTATCTACATGGTAAATCTAAGTCATGTACATTGAGTATCATAGATAAGTATGAATTCACTTGCACAAGCGTACGAATGCTTGAACAAGATAAATGTCATACTACCAACCTACTAGGATCCAAAATATATGACAGAGTTAACACCATATGCAAAAGGTGTCAACCATAAGCATAAAAGACTAAGAACAGTACAGAGCTAACTTCTAAGACTACTAAACATCAAGTGTCAGAGTAGAAATAACATGCGCTAAGTAACGCGACAGCAGTGATAAGTGAATCATTTACTATGTCAAATGATTCACATCACGACAACGCTTCTAGGACCCATCTTCCTTGGTGATGTCGCGTCTTCCGACCCACTGGAGTCATCTTCCCTCACCAGAAGCGTCTTCTGATGAGCACCTGGTCTCATCTGCGGCATCAGAGTGAGAGGGGGAGTCATTGCTGCTGCTCGGTAATTCTGCGATACAGTGGACAACTGATTGGATCGTCTTCTCCCGAGGTCTCCTCCTTCGTCTCGTGCTGCCCTGTTGGCTCATATCTCGCCAACTGATCTTCCGTGAGATCTCTCTTGGCCACGTACAGATAGCAGAAGAACGGAGTAAGATGTTCTCCTGCCGGGGTACTTAAGTACACCAGCTCTGTTTGTACATAAGCGTGGAAGAACGCGTCCCAGTTGACATTCTCTCCAACACACACTACTTCCAGGAACTCCACGTCCTGATCTCCAAGGTACCTCGTCTTCTGCGCTTTCCTCTTGGGAAAGAGATGGAGGAAGAGCTTCGCCAGAAGACGCTTCTGCGGATCCCGGTAAGATTCAACCTTCCATCCGTTTCTTCCCTGTCTGTCCTCCAGGAAGAGACAAGTTGTGCTTCCAGGCACATGCCACTTACCCGAGATCATGGGTAAGATCTTCTTCTCAAGCCAACAACCTCGGTTCTCAGATTCTAACATGTGAAAGGCCCTGCGCCACCACTCCTCTGTCCAAGAAGATGATCTTTCACGAGCTACTCCTGCCTTCGCAGATACACGGTTGCGGGACGGTAATGCTGCCCAAACCTCCTCCAGAAGACCCTGGTCAGCGAGGTTCTAATCCCACAGGAAGAAGTCGAGACCCAACTCCTTGATGAAGGGTTTGGCCTCGGTTAATTCTGCTGCAGGTAACACCAACCCTCGAGGATACATCGACATACTTAAATATCTGTTGCACTAAGCCACACGTACTTACTATGAGCCGAAGGCTCAGTCTTTCCCAAGTTCTCACAATCTAACTTCAACTTTCAGAAGACGAATCTAGTCTTCCAGAATGCAGCTACTCTGTCTTTCGTGATTCTAACAGTGCTTCCTAAGTAACTCTCGTCTTCCGAGCTATATCTAAACAATCCTAACTAAGCAAGACCTCGCATGGATTCCTAAGAAGACAACTGTAATAAGTAGAGTCCTACTTATCAACTAGAGGAGAAATTGGTTTGGTAGAAGTCTTTGGTATAAGAATTAGTTACGACTAAGTTGACCGAAGAATACATGCAGCAAATAGTACTTCTACCAATAGGCGAGTGCGCCAAAAGTCTGCCGAGAAACTTCAAGAAGAAAGTTTCTAGAAGGAAGCTTCTAGAACTTTCCAGCCGGGAAGCTTCCAGAAAGAAGCTTCTAGAACTTTCCAGCCGGGAAGCTTCCAAAAAACAGTTTCTAGAAAGAAGCTTCTAGAACTTTCCAGCGAGCCTCTTACGTGGTTCATTCTGAACCTCTAGATGTTGTTCTAGATCTAAGGCTGCATGTAAGCCACATCAGCGATCCGCGTGAGAAATGAGCATTGGTTGGAAGCTTATCATGTACTATTCCTCTCACTATATAAAGGCTGCGAATGCACCACCACGGGTATTCGAATTTTGAGTTCACTCTAGAGCCCATCTTACAATGGTATCAGAGCAAAGAACTCTAAGAGAGCGGATTACCCCTCTTAGAAGGACCTTTGATCGAGGTACCTAACAATTGGATTCAGAGTGCGCTGAAAGGATCAAGAGAGCTATGTAATGGATGGGGGTAGATTTCCAGTTCCAGAATTACCATTCTTGAATCCTTTCCATATCAAGCTTATGTATATGCGTCGTGAGCATTTTCGAGTGTATCTTGTCTATCATTTCGGTGAAGATTTCATGAGTCAAGTGATGAATTCGTCAGTCCCGGTGATTCTTCCAGTAGTGACATATGCAGCCAGTTGGGATTTGACCGTCTACATCTTGATTAAGTGAGCATGGATCTAAACCTACTCGCTCATGTCTTCTTCAACACGTGGGTGGAGATCCGCTATGTCTGTAGACCAAAATCGTTACATAAAGAGTTTGTGATTAGAAATTTTGGTGAGGATTTCTACTGTGAGATAATCGATTCTCTTGTCCCTTTTGTAGTACCTGTAGTGTACGAACATTTCCAAGTGGCCGTCATAACTCTATACTAAGAGAAGCTTGAAACTTTCTTGTCGTTGGAGAGAGAGAGAGAGAGAGAGAGAGAGAGAGAGAGAGAGAGAGAGAGAGCGATCATGGAGCCACAACCTCCAAACCCAGAGTTGGTGATGCAGGGCATGCTGACCAAATTTCGGGAGATGAAGATGACAGTTGAAGCACTACAGAACAAAATGCTGAACCTCGAGAGTCAGAGTATGACAAATGTTGGAAGAGGAGGATCGTCTCAAGGAGTACCGGTGGGGGGAGAGCAAGCTGCACCAAGAGAACCCGTGACACAAATCATTAGAGCTCCAGTCGATGATGAAGGTGCCTTGTTACTACGAATGAAGAAGACATGTAACATTGAACCATACAAAGACCAATGAATCATGGGAGTAGTCGAGAATTGGATTTCTCGGATGAATCGATATTTACGACTTTTCAGTACGCAAATCACGGATCACGTACGGGGAGTGTTTGCGTGTGGCTACTTGAACGATAAAGCTCTCACGTGGTATGATGCATGGGAGAGATCGGTGTTGGCGGAAGGGAGAACAGTCACATGGACTGCGATGCAAGGTGGATTCGGTGCAAATGGCTCGAACGAGGATGTGGGGATTGAAACAGAAGGGAAGCCTCCAAGAGTATGTAGAAGCCTTCCTCGACTTGCAAGTTGCAATCATTGATATGAGTGCAGCGGAGGCTCTTGATAATTTCAAGAGGGGGTTGAAGGATAGAATCCGACAAGAAGTGATGGTGCAAAATCCACTCATGGTTTTTGAGACCATCGCTTGCGCTCAGAGAATTGCTGGAGCATTAGGAGGAGAAGTGATGATTCTACCAAATCATCAGAATAGATCCGAAATCTCGTATGCAAACGGTCCGACACCCATGGAGCTAGACAACATCCGCTATCAGCCACGACAGTTTCAAGATAGAGATCGTCGAGGGCGGCCAGAAGAAAGACGTCAAGGAGCTCCAAGAAGAGAAGGTGTCAGGAATGCTACACCTCAACTCGAGCAACGTCGATGTTACAACTGTGGGCGATTTGACCACATAGCTACAAATTGCCGAAGTTGTTTTCCTAGAGATCCAAGACCTCCATAGCATCGACCTCTGAATCATCTGAACGAGACGGAAGGAAATGAAGAAATCGAGACAAGACTGGGAAAGGAAGAACATCAGTAAATACACCTCGCGGCCTTACTGATGCAAGGAGGATCCGTGACAATCAACTAATGCGCAGTTGATTGTCACGGATGGAGTCTTGGAAGGGACCCAGGTGAGAGTACTAATCGATCCTAGTACAACAGAGAACTTTTTGTCTCGATCGACTGCTATGAAGTTGGGAATGGAGTTAGAAAGTGATGAGAGTGAAGAGATGGAATTGCCCAATGAACAAATTGAGAAGATTGAATCCCTACTTCAAAAGATAGAACTTACTTTAGGCGAATATCGCGAAGATATTGAGTGGCGAGTGATCAAATTAGCCCGTTATGATGTCATATTGGGTATGTCGTGGATGGAGCAGTATAATCCCGAAGTGGATTGGCGAAGAAAAGTGGTGAAAACCAAACAGTGGAAAATCTTCAGAGATAGAGTGAGATCTTGAAGACAGAACTTGCCTTTGTATGTAATAGGTACAAGTGCTATACGCAGTAATGATATCTATTTTCTGGGTTTAATAAGAGAGGTCTCGAGTGCACGGCTCGACGGGCAGATTCCAGAAAGTTTGACAGAGGTGATAGCAGAATATGGGGATGTCTTTCCCGATGATCTTCCTTCAAGATTACCACCAAAATGAAGGATTGATCACAAAATCGAGGTGATTCCAGGGAGCACCTCTCCTTGTAAGGCCCCATACAGACTAGCACCACATGAATTGGAGGAGTGCAAAGCACAACTCGAGGAGATGTTGCAAAAAGGGTTCATCCAGCCGAGCGTGTCACCATATGGAGCTCCAGTCCTTTTTGTTAAGAAAAAGGATAACACCCTACGGATGTGCATTGATTACTGAGCACTTAATCAACAAATGGTGAAGAATAAATATCCACTACCTCGGATGGATGACTTGTTCGACCAACTCGAAGGAGCAAAGTACTTCACGAAGCTAGACTTACGGAGCGGTATCGTGTCGGATATTGCGTGAAGGATGTCCAGGAAAACGCGAGGTTCCTGGCTGTGGAGATGTTGTGTGCTGAAACAGAGACAAGACAGAGAAAAACAACCACGAAAGCGAATGCTGCGATATATACACTCCAAATGTATGTACACTGCAGATTCTTTCTCCTAACAGCACAAAACTGAGGAACAGACCAAAGCGATCTGTAACCTGCTTCAAAAGCCCCTAAAAACAACCCTTGAACCACAATCCTGACCCAAAACCACCGAAGCGTAGCTCAAAGCAAGAGAAACTTCCCTTTGCTAACAAACAGAGCCACAGCAGTATCACGCGATCCAAACCCAAGTCCAAACCACATCCATGTATATGTTCTTAGCTAAAGCTAGCTACCACAAGCTGTATACAGCCAACCAGAATTCTAACGAACTCAAAAGAGCAAAACTCATAGCGAAGAAACCGAAAAAGGCATATCTGTGAACTTTCTCTTTTCGCCGAACGGACTTCAGATGTCGATAGGGTCTACTCCGCTGACTCCGTTAACCCAAGAAACCTTCAGATCCGACTCCTGATAGCCGAGATATCGACGATTTTTGGTCGCAGGTGACCGAACCTTCAAAAATTGCTCCCTGCGGCTTAAAACCGCACACCACGCACAAACGGATCGTCTAAACTGATATCTGTTTTCCTTGGCAGATAGATCTAGCTACCCTGAACCCAACAAGACTCCAAACAAGTCGTTTGGAGTTCCCCTTGCAAAACCACGCAAGAAATTTAGTCGCAGGTTGCAAAAAACTGACGTAAATCAGCTCCCTGCGGCACAAACTTGCTCACCACACCCAAACCAACAATCCAATCCGCACACAGTCTTCTCCTATGAGTAGATGAAGACTCCTTGATCGCGTAGGCACCAAGAACGAAGAGCTTGGCTCACCGATCGCGAAGAACAGCCCAACCTCAGGTCGCAAGTGAACGAAAATCTGATGTAAGCGCTTCCTTGCGAGCCAATTTCACTCAGAACTTCCAAACCGCCCGATGAAAACTGGTATCGTCTTCAATTTCCTGTAGAACTCGGTGTTCTGATCCCGTTGGATCCAAGGACAGCAAGTTTGGACTCCGGAACGGTCCGAACGATCCAACTCTCCTTCACAAGTAACTGAAAACTCCAAATCTGCTTCTTGCGTCTCAATTTCACTCAGTACTCAATCTCCGATCTGTCTCTTCCCAAACTGTTTGAACCAGTGCGTAGCCTGCACAGATATGAACCCAACGACGCCTTGCGCGCTTGCATTGGACTCCTAAATCTCCCGAACCGTCCGTTGACAGGTTGCAGGCGCAAGCTAGCCCCTAAGCAGCCCCCTTGTTTACAGTCTCTGTACGTACAGTTCTCTCCTGAATTATAAGAAGCAGGCCCCTTGCGTCTTTGATATAACGCCTGAAGCCCTAAATACCCAGTCAGCAAGTAACTAGGGGCCTAACTTGATTTTGCCTTCTTTCGAATCGCATAACTTCTTCACTAGATGTCCAAACAAAGTAAACAAGATGCCCATGGAAAGCTGACAACGAGCTCTACCCATCTATGCGATAAAAGCGGAGATCCGAAGTTGCGCCAAAAACTTGTAAGCTGGGGCCTAGCTTGTTTTCTCCATCTTTCGAGTCCTGTAACTTCTCCACTAGGCGTCCAAACGAAGTAGATGAAGTGCCTATGGAAAGCTGACAAGGAGCTCTATCCACTGGTGCGATAAAAACGAAGATCCGAAGTTGTGCCAAAAACCCGTAAGCTGGAGCCTAGCTTGTTTTCTCCATCTTTTGAGTCCTGTAACTTCTCCACTAGGCATCCGAACAAAGTAGACAAAGTGCATATGGAAAGCTGACAAGGAGCTCTATCCATCAGTGCGATGAAAATGGAGATCCGAAATGATGCCAAAAACCCGTAAGCTGGGGCCTAGCTTGTCTTCTCATGAGTGTTTTTGGAACGACAAGCATCGAAGTTTGAATTTCACGTAGGAGCCGGTCCACGACACGACAGCGGGTATAACTAGATTCGAATCGCTGATGAAGATGTGGAGAAGACTGCCTTTGAACAAGGTATGGTCACTTCGAATACTTGATAATGTCATTTGGTCTCACAAATGCACCAGCCACTTTCATGGGTCTGATGAATGACATATTCCGCCCGTACTTAGACAGATCAGTCGTTGTATTTCTTGACGACATGCTAGTCTATAGCAAAACTATGAAGGACCATGTGCACCATTTGAGAGAGGTTCTCCAAGTACTCCGCCAAAATAAATTGTACGTCAAAATTTCAAAATGTGAATTTGGCAAGACGGAGATGGACTACTTAGGACATAAAGTGAGTGCAGAAGGTATACAAGTAATGGCAGATAAAATAGCTGTCATCCAACAATGGAAGGCTCCAGAAGATCAGACGCAACTTAAGAGCTTCCTGGGATTGATAGGTTTTTATCGTAGATTTGTTAAGCATTTTGCCAAGCTTGCACAACCACTAACTGTCCTGTTAGGCAAAGGAAAGAAATGGATGTGGAGAACAGCGCAAGAAGTAGGTTTTCGAGCATTGAAAATCGCGCTACTACATGCTCCGATCCTCAAGTGGTACGACCCGAAGAAACCTATCAAGTTAGCAACGGACGCATCAGGCACGGCAGTAAGGGCGGTGTTGCAGCAAGAATGGAAGGATGGTTGACATCCAATTGCATACTTCTCTCGGAAGTTGTTATCAGCAGAACAAAACTATCACACCATTGAAAGAGAAGAATTGACGATAGTCCTCGCCACGAAGCATTGGAAGCACTATCTAGGGAAGAAGGCTTTTGTGGTCGAGACAGACCACAAACCTTTAGTCTAGTTGGAGACGTAGAAGGATCTCTCAAAGAGACAAATTCGTTGGGCAGAATGGAGGCACCGATTCAACATGACCATCACGTACGTGGAGAGCAAGAAGCAAATTGCTGATGCATTAACTCGCATGCCTATGATGCATAACATAGTCTCTGAAGTCAAGGTGAATTCTGACTTCTGGACAAAATTGATCGAGGGCACAAGATCGGATGCACAGATTGTCGCAGCAAGACCTTCAAGAACCATCACCCGCGACCATGGTTTGTATTCCATGAAGGGAAGTTATGGATCCCAGATGATCTAGAACTACGCACCACCATACTAACTAAATGTCACGATTCAACCATTGCAGGACACATGGGGGTAGAAAAGACATTAGAAGCAGTCCAACGAGAGTTCTATTGGCCCAAGATGGCAGAGGATGTTGCAGTATACACTCGGAGTTGTGCAATGTGTCAACAAAATAAAGCTACAAATCAAGCACCCTCTGGTCTCCTTCAACCCCTCCCGATCCCTTCCAAACGTTGAGAACATGTTAGTATGGACTTAGTATGTGAACTTCCCATGACCAGCTCAGGTTTTGACTCCATAGTCGTCTTCGTCGATAAGCTCAGCAAGATGATCCACCTTCGACCAACCACGAAAGATGTCTCAGCACCGCAACTTGCTTAGTTATATTTGAACACCATTTTTGCTCAGCACGGTCTATCGCGAGTGCTTATAACAGATAGAGGTCCTCAATTTACTAGCCTGTTTTGGAGAACCTTATTTGGTCTATTCAAGACCAAACTTGTCATGTCTACTGCTTATCACCCACAAACCGATGGACAAACTGAAAGAGCCAATCGCACCATTGAAGACATGCTACGAGCCTTTACTCTGGAGGAGCAAGCGAAGTGAGACACCTTACTCCCTTTGGTAGAATTTACCTACAACAACTCCCTCAATGCATCTATCCGTGAAACGTCTTTTTATCTCATGTACGGCGAACATCCTCTCACACCAGCAAGTTTGACACGATTCGGCACGACATCGTCAGTCAACACCAAAGTGGATGCTGTCAATGAGTTCGTTGCACGAATTCAACAAGGAGTGGAAAAAACTAAGGTGAAACTACAAGTTGCTCAGAACCGACAAAAGCAATATGCCGATGGACACCGTCAACACGAAGAGTTCACGATTGGTGATCAAGTTTGGTTATCCACAACCAACCTTACTCTGATCGGCAGTCGTAAATTCAACCCTCGCTTCATCGGGCCTTTCTCTGTTGTCCGTTGTCGAGTTGAGAGTTTTCCTGGGAAGGGCAGAACCTTCTGGCTGTGATATGATCTTGAAGACTGTGTTTCGTCTACTCAGAGAAGCGTTGGGCTTCAGGCTATGGTTGCTTACTACAGAGGTAGGCTTCAGATCAAAAGGGAACAGTATAAACACTCACTCATGTCGAATGGACCCTCCAGTATGTTTAGGAAGTAAAAATTAGGTTAGACTAGCAGTAATAAGGTCAGACAGCGAACTTGAACAGTCCAGAATCAGAAACATACAATAGTTTAGACTTCAGAACTCTTCCTACATGTAAATGAGGCCCTCCTGACCATACACACGAAGTTTCAGCTTGAGATCAAATCAGAGTGTCGAGATATGGGCAGAAATGTTCAGAGTAGAGAAATTACGGCAATTCTGGTACCCAGACAGCTATTTCGACCTGAACAAAGAATTGACCCGATCACTTTCGAAGATTCTTACAGGATTTGCAGAACACTCCTGTGAAGTTGGACCTCCTGATTGTACACAGAACTCCAGATCTCGCTCTCTGAAGTTGCTGTTCTAGATTGAGAGCTTTTCGGACCCCCTCTACTTCAGCGGTCGTCTCGAATTACTCAGTCACTCAATTGACATGAAAATTTGAGGACAGTCGTAGCCCTACTGACAGTGAACGTGACCACGAAGGTTTGAAGCGATTTTCTCAAATCTACTGCGATTGACACCGAAAACCCCAAAATCAACAGAAGTGCTGCAATTCTGACACAAATCAAACTTCAATCAGCCATAACTCCTTCTTTATTGCTCCAAATCGATCAAAATTTCTCTGATAGTGCTTGGCACGACGAACCCTATCTCCCTGTGTTCTCAGATTTCGAAGATGCCTCACCAAATGCTCGAACTCCTCTTAAGACCCCTACTACTAAGTTTAGCGGTACATAGAGACAAAATTGGACCGATGGGAGTTCATAGCTTCACTCCCCTGTCCTTTTGTGTCCCAAACCACGTGGTGACTTAATTTCATACATAGGCTACCACGTCAAGCCCCTAAAGTGTCAGCATAAATCTTAAACTACATGCGAAGACATGTAAAACGACACGTAATCCCGAAAAATAACCTAACCTCGCTAGGAAGCATGCATGGGCGACATGTAATTACAACCCATGAGCTTAACTCCATCTAGATGATAATCAACCTACTAAGACTCAAAATATATAACATCTTCCAAGGTCGACTTCTTTGAGGTCCTAACTTCACTCAGAGAGACTAACGCTTGACAGAGAGGTGAATTATTTACAATGTAAAATGATTCACATCACGACACCGTAGAATTGGAGCAGTGGCATATCAACTCAAACTTCCACCTCACATGAAGATTCATCCGGTTTTTCATGTGTCTTTATTACGGTGATATACACCACGACCTCCTCAATTTGGTAATTCGCAAGCGTCGCGACCACTGTCTCAAATTATCGATGACGAGGAAGAGTTTGAAGTGGAATGCATCTTAAAGAAACGTGTTCGTGGGACTCATCATCAACGAGTAGATTATTTCGTCAAATGGAAAGACTATCCATTACATGAAGCAACATGGGAACCTGCAACCAATCTTGCACACGCCTCACTCATAGTGCAAGCTTTCGAACAGCAGTTGAGCAACGAGGACGTTGCTTCTTAAAAGAGGGGAGGTTTGTAATAAGTAGAGTCCTACTTATCAACTAGAGGAGAAATTAGTTTGGTAGAAGTCTTTGGTATAAGAATTAGTTACGGCTAAGTTGGCCGAAGAATACATGCAGCAAATAGTACTTCTACCAGTAGGCGAGTGCGCCAAAAGTCCACCGAGAAACTTCCAAAAGGAAGTTTCTAGAAGGAAGCTTCTAGAACTTTCCAGCCGGGAAGCTTCCAGAAGGAAGTTTCTAGAAAAAAGCTTCTAGAACTTTCCAGCGAGCCTCTTACATAGCTCATTCTGAACCTCTAGATGTTGTTCTAGATCTAAGGCTGCATGTAAGCCACATCAGCGATCCGCATGAGAGATGAGCATTGGCCAGAAGCTTATCATGTACTATTCCTCTCACTATATAAAGGCTGCGAATGCACCACCACGGGCATTCGAGTTTTGAGTTTACTCTAGAGCTCATCTTACAACAACCCACCTTGCATTACATCCTACCTCCTAACAGAAGATACAAGATATGCGAGAAGTAGAATGTATGAAAAGTTCAGAAGATGATCGCGGGCTCCTGCGATGACAGTGGCCTCTGGGAAGACTCTCGGACAGCTTCCAATTTAATAACGTTCTCGGAAGACTTCCCGAAGCCAGACTTCCCTTCACTGATCTCACCTGTCTTCTGCTTCCGACACGCAATCTAACCTCACAACAGACACAAGACATTCACACTCTGTTCTTCTGAGTTCTCACCTCTCATACACACTCAGAAGAAGCTTGCTGCATGATGGGAAGACATGACCCTTGACCATTCTCTCCAGATTCTGCCAGCAAGACTTCTCACAACTCTCTTCTAAGTTCGGGAAGAAGAAGGAATAGGTTGTTGTGGGTCTTTTTCCCCCTTTTGTTGTGGGTCCATTTTCCCCCTTTTGTTCGTGCTTACCGCGTGACTCCACATATCAAGAGTATCTCCATGCTTCTTAGAAGCACTTCTTTCTCGTACTACCTCAACTCCATAAGTAGCAGCTTCCACCGACGCAGTAGCATGCTAAGATAGATACTCCTCCAGTACTTGCTTCATTCCTCCTTTCCCGAAGTTGGTTCTAAGAATCTCTCCATTATCTTTCAGAGCAATCTTTCCTTCCTTCCAATAGACTACTCCATCTCGTAGAGTTTTGGCAAAATCACCACACTCTCTTCGAGCATGATCAGAACTATCACACCAAATGCATCTCTGTACATAGTCTTGCTTAGGAGCAAGTTTGGTATCATGTGCTCCTCCCTTCTCTTCCAACCTTGCTAACTTGATCTGCAAGTCCCTCATCCCTTTTACCAACTCTTCCATAGCATCTCTTTGCGGTGCAACTTTCGGGACAGGAATAGTAGGAAGTGGAACTTGAGGTACATGCACAATAGGTGCTTGCACATTGGGTACCATTGGTTGCCTACGAGGTATTATGATCGGTGTGGTCTCTCTTCTTGTCTTACCACCACCTTCCCTCTCCGGTACTCTCGTTTGGCAAGTACACTCACTGCTTCAGAGACTTTTCTCCAGTCAGTCGTGAGTCCGTTGTCTTCCATCCTATCTTCCAGAAGCAGCTCCAACTCCCTCTGTAATTCATTGTTGGCTGCTTGCAGAAACAACTCCACCTTGTCGTTCTCCAATGTGAGCTTCTCCATCCGAGACAACTGAAGGAATTGTCTCTCATACTCCCGAAATAGCTCTGTGGCAACAAGCCATTTGTTGGGTTTGTGTACTCACTCCATGAATGACTTCTTAGTCACTCAATCTGCATCTTCTAAAGAATACTCTTCTTTCAACTGAAGAGTAAATCCTTCCCACGTAGCACCATGAGATCGGATGATGTCCTTCATGTGCTCTCGTAGTTCAGGTACGACAGCAAGCGCAAATGTACTCACCATCTCTCTTTCAGGCACCTTGCTCAACTCCATCTCTCGGGAATAGTACTTTAGGTACTTGGATATATTCTTCCCGTCAAATTGATCTAGCAACCCCACAACAAATTGCAAGGCTTTAGTAGCCATTGCTTCTTTCCGTTCAGTGGCTTGCTGTTGTTGCATTACCAACGCGAATGCCTCAAGCAATCGCATATCAGACCGTGAAAGCTTGGTCACCTTTGGAGCCTCTCCAGACGTAGAAGCCTCATCTACGTAATGACCCAACCCTTCAACGTCCATGGTGTCAAAACATGCACGTACCTCTCACCCCAGACTGTCACGTCGAGTTCACCAGCTATCGTATAACGTGTTTTTCTGTCTAGGAATACACTGGATATATGGCTGTGCAGAGGTATGTGGATTGACAAGGTTGGATCTAGATCTGAATGTTTCCATTCAAATGTTTCACTATCTACTCTTCTAGCCGAGTGACCTTGTATCCGCTCGGCTCAAGTTTAAAGCTCGCTACGACCCAAGGTTACGTATAGGTTGCATAAACTTGTGTTACAAACGTATCTTTTGTACTCTAACTAAAATACTCAACTCTGTACTATCTAACTGAAGTTATTCCTCTATATCACTGGAAGCATGACTTCTGAAATAGCTCCCCAGCGATGCTAACTGCCCATCAATCCAACTATCACAACTTCATAGTACAACCAACAGATGCTATAAGATCACTCAATCAACTTGATAGAATATCGATACAACTTGCTGTACACCTTGGCCTATCAAGCATTCCAGCAAGGTAAAGCATGCATGCTTCAAGGCACTACTCAGATCTCAATATAGCACCAACAGCGGTAATACCTGGCAGCTCCGAGAACCCAAACAACGGCTTAAGATTCATGACGACTTCGTTCTGTAAACCCTCCGCGGTCCTATCGATCAACTACCCCCCGATCTCTCAACCTCCACGATCGTCATCCACGAATCTACAACATGTCGGGCCTGTCTCTCACTCAGGGGTCACCTCTGATGGCTTTGATGGAAGCACACCATGAACTTGAAGGGAAAATGCTGAGTTCACTCATTCATACATCCACAAACTTATCAACTAAAAATCTCCTTAAACACATCAACTAAAATCCTCCATTCTAACGACGTCTCTCAAGTTCTCACATGCTAAAAATATCCCACACTCTCTATATTACTCAAGTTGTCATTACGAGAATGTGAAAACAAGGATGAGGAGCTCTTCTCTACTCCTCTATTTATACATTCTAGGTTTTTACTTTGGTACCCTCCGGTAACTCAGCCGTAACTACTTTTACCGGGTTTTACTAAGATATTACTTAAGGTAAAAGCATTAATCACATGGGCCTTTTACCTTTTCACATGAGCTTATTCCTTCAAAGTCAACAACTTCTAGAAGGATTCTGGAATATTCTCAAGGAATCTCAAATTTCCACCCCCCTCTACACTAGGACCCACTAAAAAGGAAACATGTGGAATCTCTTCTTATTTTTAATGCCCACAAAGTCCACAACTTTAATCCAACCACTAATATCAAGTCAAAAAGGAGATAAGGGATACTTTCCACCTCCTTTCTACCTTTTAGACAAGATGACAAGATAGTAGTGCTCACTCTTTAGCAAATATCTGAATTCTGCCAAAAGTACAGCTAAGTTTAACCATAACTAACTTTTAGCTAGTCATGACTAACTTGATACATCCTTAAAGTACTTTGGCAGCCAATAAACATTCTCAACACTTAGTTATAACTAAACACCTTACTAATAGACAAACTTCCTATGTGTAACATAGGTCGTTACATTTTACCCCCGGACTAAATTTTCGCTCCGTCCTCGGAGTGAAGAGAGAACTTTCGTCGATGAAACAACTTCAACTTGTCATGATTTACTCGATCAAATTGTGGTGCCCACAAATTACAGGATGCACGAATTTTTGAAATTTTTAAGAATAATAACTTGTTTGTATAACTGAAGAAGCGTTGTTACTTAAGGTTACGTCTTCCTTAACATGAAGATGACCTTAATAGCTGTTTGTAATAAGAAGTTGACTTCTTCGGAAGACGACCGTCTTCGGAAGAGCGTCTTCTCAGTTGCGTCTTCAGAAGACGGGAAGACGGCGGAAGATGAGAAGACGGCGGAAGACACCTGTCTTCCAGAAGACAGCGACCGCGAAGGCCCAACCACGAGTTTTCGGGTAAGACAGTAGGTGTACCTACTGGGTTGCACCGAATAGGTAGGTAGGTCGGGGAAGACACCTAATGTCGAAAACCCCTAATCTGCGGGGAAGATGCGCAGGAAGCACATTAGGCGCACCTCAACTTCTCGCAGCACAGCGCGCTTGAGAAGATCGATTGGAGATAGTGAGCTTCGCAAGTGAGCTTTGAGAGAGGAATCGAGTGAGGACATCGAGGTAGGAAGAGAACTAGTTGACAGCTAGGCGAAGGGCGAGACCAAATTGCTGAGGCACAGAAGGCAAAAGAGCGAAGGTGTTTCTGTGCGCTCCCGAGAAGCTGACATTGGAGAGCAGCGAGTAGAAGCGAAGGTGGAATCGAGGCGTGACCAAGAGATTGAGAGCAGGCGCAATCGTGAGGAGTCGCATTAGAGCTAGGACCAGAGCCAAGAAACGTGCGGAGGTCGAAGGCAACTCGGGGAGCCGAAGAAGACTGTAGAGGTTCTTCCCCCTGTTCTTTCCTCTTCCCACTTTTTCTCGTCTTTTTCTGGTATTCCCCGCGCTTCCTGGGTTGTGTGCAGACAGTCTGATCGATTACCCCCACCCCCCACCTTTCCTATTGAGACATTGGACGCGGAAGCGCTGTCCAATTTCTGTCAGACATCTCCTTGCTTCTTCTCGAGCTCAATTCAAGCTTCCCTACACCTCGTCTTCAAATTGGAGATCCCAGCTATCAATTTCCCTACCCTACTACCTCTCTACCCCCGGAACCTGGAACAGAAGACAATTCGGAAGATGGGAAAATCTTCGGAAGACGCTTCTTAAACTTGACTGTCTTCGGAAGACCATCTTCGGAAGATTGTCTTCGGAAGTCGACTAAACACAATTCGTATCAAGAGTGGATTTGTGTTGCTTTGTGTTAAGAGAGGCTTGGTACGAATCCTGAGTGGTGTGGTGAGTTGTTTTGTTATTTCGAGAAGTTGGAAGTCGGGAACTAGACCTGTGCCTCCCAGTCTTCCAAGCTTCTCAACTCCACATCTTCCTAGAGAGACTAGAAGACTGAAAGGCTGGCAAAATGAGCGAGAAGACGTGAGGGTCCATTCGGGTCTCTTCTGTCCGATCCATAGCAGCCATTCCTTCTTCTTCCCAAACTTAGAAGAGAGTCGTGAGAATACTTGCTGGCAGAATCTGGAGAGAATGGTCGAGGGTCATGTCTTCCCACCAAGCAGCAAGCTTCTTCTGAATGCGTATGAGAGGTGAGAAGTCAGAAGAACAGAGTGCAGTTGTCTCGAGTCGGTTGTGAGGATAGATTGCGCGTAAGAAGACGAAGACATATGAGACCAGTGAAGGGAAGTCTGACTTCAGGAAGTCTTCCGAGAAAGACATTGAGTCGGAAGCTGTCTCAAGTGTCTTCCCAGAGACCACTGTCACCGCAGGAGCCCGCAACCATCTTCTGAACTTGTCATGCACTTATGTTTTGCGAATCTTGTATCTTCTGATAGGAAGTAGGATGTAATGCAAGGTGGGTTGTCTTCTTGGTAATCCATGCGAGGCCTTGCTTAGATAGGATTGTTTAGATATAGCTCGGAAGACGAGAGCTATCTAGGAAGTACGATTAGAATCCCGGAACACGGAGTAGCTGTCTTCTGGAAGACTAGTTTCGTCTTCTGAGAAGTAGAAGCTAGACTGTGGGCACTTGGGAAAGACTGAGCCTTCAGCTTATAGTAAGTACTTGTGGCTTAGTGCAACAGATCTTCCAGCATGACGATGCATCCGCGAGGCTTGGTGTTACCAGCGGCAGAATTGGCCGAGGCCACTCCTTTCCTCAAGGAGTTGGGTCTCGACTTCTTCCTGTGGGATTGGAACCTCGCAGATCAAGGGCTTCTGGAGGAGGTGTGGGCAGCGTTGCCACCTCGTAACCGTGTACCTGCGAAGGCAGGAGTAGCTCGAGGAAGACCGTCTTCCTGGACTGAAGACTGATGGCGTAAGGCTTTTCATATGCCTGAGTCCGAGAACCGAGGATATTGGTACGAGAAGAAGATCCTGCCTAGGATTGTGAGTTCGTGGCATGTGCCTGGGAGCACCACCTGTGTGGTGCCCACAAATTATAGGATGCACGAATTTTTGAAATCTTTAAGAATAATCACTTGTTTGTATAACTGAAGAAGCGTTGTTACTTAAGGTTACGTCTTCCTTAACAGGAAGATGATCTTAAGAGCTGTTTGTAATAAGAAGTTGACTTCTTCGGAAGACGACCGTCTTTGGAAGAGTGTCTTCTCAGTTGCGTCTTCAGAAGACGGGAAGACGGCGGAAGATGGGAAGACGACGGAAGACATTTGTCTTCCAGAAGACAGCGACCGCGAAGGACCAACCACGAGTTTTCGGATAAGACAGTAGGTGTACCTACTGGGACGCACCAAATAGGTAGGTAGGTCAGGAAGACACCCAAGGTCGAGAACCCCTAATCTGCGCGGAAGATGCGTGAGGAAGCACATTAGGTGCATTCCAACTTCCCGCAGCACAGCGCGCTTGAGAAGATCGGTTGAGAGAGTGAGCTTCGCGAGCTTGCATTGAGAGAGGAATCGAGTGAGGACATCGAGGTAGGAGAGAACAAGTTGGCAGCTAGGCGAAGGGTGAGACTGAATTGCTGGAGCACAAACAGCAGAGAGAGCGAAGGCGTTTCTGTGGAGCTTCCGAGAAGCTGACAGTGGAGAATGGCGAGTAGAAGCGAAGGTGGAATCGAGGTGTGGACCGAAATTGACAGCAGGCGCAGTCGAGAGGAGTCGCATTGGAAGCTAGGACAAGTGCCAGAAGCGCGCGGAGGTCGAAGGCAACTCGGGGAGCCGAAGAAGACTGTAGAGGTTCTTTCCCCTGTTCTTTCCCCTTCCCACTTCTTCACGCCATTGTCTGGTACTCCCCGCGCTTCCTTGATTGTGTGCAGGCAGCTTGATCGATTACCCCCACCCTCCCATTCTTTCTATTTGAGACATTGGGCGCGGAAGCGCTGCCCAATTTCTATCAAGACATCTCCTTGCTTCTTCTCGAGCTCAATTCGAGCTTCCCTACCCCTAGCCCTCAAATTGGAGACCCCAACTATCAATTTCCCTACCCTACTACCTCTCTACCCCCGAAACTTGGAACAGAAGACGATTCGGAAGATGGGAACATCTTCGGAAGACGCTTCTTAAACTTGACTGTCTTCGGAAGACTGTCTTCGGAAGTCGACTGAACACAATTCGTATCAAGAGTGGATTTGCTTTGCTTTTGTGTTTAGAGAGACTTGGTACGAATCTTGAGTGGTGTGGTGAGTTGTTTTGTTATTTCGAGAAGTTGGAAATCGGGAACTAGGCCTGTGCCTCCCGGTCTTCCAAGCTTCTCAACTCCCCATCTTCCTAGAGAGACTAGAAGACTGGAAGGCTGGCAAAATGAGCGAGAAGACACGAGGGTCCATTCGGGTCTCTTCTGTCCGATCCATAGCAGCCGTTCCTTCTTCTTCCCGAACTTAGAAGAGAGTTGTGAGAAGTCTTGCTGGCAGAATCTGGAGGGAATGGTCGAGGGTCATGTCTTCCCATCATGCAGCAAGCTTCTTCTGAGTGCGTATGAGAGGTGAGAAGTCAGAAGAACAGAGTGCAGTTGTCTTGAGTCTGTTGTGAGGATAGATTGCGCGTAGGAAGACGAAGACAGATGAGACCAGTGAAGGGAAGTCTGACTTCGGGAAGTCTTCCGAGAAAGACATTGAATTGGAAGCTGTCCCGAGTGTCTTCCCAGAGGTCACTATCACCGCAGGAGCCCGCAACCATCTTCTAAACCTTTCTTATACTCTACTTCTCGCATATCTTGTATCTTCTGATAGGAAGTAGGATGTAATGCAAGGTGGGTTGTCTCCTTGGTAATCCATGCGAGGCCTTGCTTAGATAGGATTGTTTAGATATAGCTCGGAAGACGAGAGCTATCTAGGAAGTACTGTTAGAATCCCGGAAGACGGAGTAGCTGTCTTCTGGAAGACTAGTTTCGTCTTCTGAGAAGTAGAAGCTAGACTGTGGGCATTCGGGAAGGACTGAGCCTTTAGCTCATAGTAGGTGCTTGTGGTTTAGTGCAACAGAACTTCCAGGTATGTCGATGCATCCGCGGGGCTTGGTGTTACCAGCGGCAGAATTGGCCGAGGCCACTCCTTTCCTCAAGGAGTTGGGTCTCGACTTCTTCCTGTGGGATTGGAACCTCGCAGATCAAGGGCTTCTGAAGGAGGTGTGGGCAGCGTTACCACCGCGTAACTGTGTACTTACGAAGACAGGAGTAGCTCGGGGAAGACCGTCTTCCTGGACTGAAGACTGGTGGCGTAAGGCGTTTTCACAGGCCTGAGTCCGAGAACCGAGGATATTGGTACGAGAAGAAGATCTTGCCTAGGATCGTGAGTTCGTGGCATGTGCCTGGGAGCACCACCTGCCTTTTCGTGGAAGACAGGCAGGGGAGGAACGGTTGGAAGATAGAATCTTACCGGGAGCCGAAGAAGCGCCTCCTGGCGAAGTTATTTCTACATCTCTTTCCCAAGAGGAAAGCGCAGAAGACAAAGTACTTAGGCGATCAGGACGTGGAGTTCCTGGAATCAGTGTGGGATGACAGAGTGCCCATCTACTGGGGCGCGTACATCCACAACTACGTACAGACGGAGCTAGCATACTTGGGTACCTCGGCGGGAGGACACATGACGCCCTTCCTCTGCTACTTGTATGTAGCCATGGGGGATCTTAGGGAAGATCAGCTGGCAGTGTATGGGCCAACGGAGCGACAGGAGGTGAAGGAGGAGATCTCGGAAGACGACGACCGAGAGACAGCAGCAACGCCCCCTCCCACTCTGATGCCATAGCTGAGACCCGGCTCTCACCAGAAGACGCTTCTGGTGAGGGAAGATGAGTCTAGTGGGTCGGAAGACGCCACGTCACTGAGGAAGATGGGTCCCAGAAGTGTACCGAGGACACCCATCTCCCTCATTCACTCAGGATCGGAGTCCGACTCGGAAGAAGACCTGCTGAGTACCCGATCGGAGCAGAAGACTGCTTCTGCAACGCCTGGGAGTCTTCCGAAGACTCCAGAAGACGAAGGATGGATGGGCGCTCCTGCTGCGATGCGAGGAAGCGCAAAGAAGAGAGCCGCTCCTGCCATGAGGAGTCTTCCACCCCGGAAGATGAGAAGAGTATCTTCTTCTCGTGCGCAGAAGATGAAGGCCGTAGTAGTGGAAGAGGCTTCCTTGCCTCTAGAAGACGAAGTCGACACCATGGAGCGAGTGGTGGAGATGAACTTGTCTTCCGCAGGAAGACGACTGGAGGAGTTCAGTGCCTACTTCCAGAAGGAGATCCAGCCAGCTATGGAGTTGCTGGAGAGGAGAGCGAGGGCACAGGAGAAGCCCTTACAACCTGGAGTTGCAGGTTGTAAGGGCTGCAACTCCTGTGCTGGCACCTTGCTGCGACAGGGGGAAGACCAGAAGAAGACAGAGTCGCTGGAAGCTAGCCTCCGCACTACGGAGAAGCTTGCGGCCAGGTACAAGACGGAAGCAGCCGCTTCTGCCAAGGAGCTGGTACAGCTTCGGAAGAGCAACCAGGAGTTGCAGGCGCTGGTACAGCAGCGCAATCAGGAAGTCACCCGAGTACGGAAGAAGATCACCGCCCTCGCAGAAGAGCAGACCATATGGAAGACGCAGCGAGAAGCTGCGGAAGCACGAGCTGCAGCTGAGAAGACGCAGAGGGAAGCAGCAGAGGTCCGTGCGCAGAAGATGTTGGCACAGTCGATGGAAGCGCTTCGAAAGAAGTTCAACTACACCGCGGGTAGGAAGTTACTTACCTTAGCTCGAGGATGGGACAGCGAGTCCAAAGCGATGTTGGTGGAATGTCGGGAGAGCATGTTCTGGTACTTGGATAGACAGATAGAAGGAGTGAAGACACTTTATGGTCTTCCCTCGCTTCCGACACCTGCAACCGCATCTTCCCACGCTCCAGCACCATCGACTGGATCCGGAATGGAGAAGGAGGAGTTCGATCTCGCTGTGCACTTGGTGGTGACAGCGTTGGAAGAAGAGAAGACTCCAGAAGACGCCCCGGAAGACAGGAAGACGAGCTGTCTTCTCAGGTATTCCGCGTGGAGGAAGCGACTTCCCCGGATCCTCATGAGGTCCCCATGGTCCCTAGTCCCGCACCCGTGCCTCAGAAGACGAAAGAAGTACCGGTCGACTCCGCTTCCCAGAAGACGCTTCTGTCTTCCGAAGTAGAAGCCGAAGCCGAGGAAGATGCAGCAGCAGCGACAGCAGAGCCAGCAAGAGACGAAGAAGAGGAAGCCACCTCAGTGACACCCGAGGTAACTGCAGGGATTTCTAGCTTATCAGAAGCCGCATTAGGAGCTCCGATAGGAGCAGATCAGGTATAGATTGCCCCCGTGCAATCTGAGTAATTAGTAACTCCATTTCCAAATATAGTAGAATCGAACATGCTATCTTAAGGATGGCAGTTTTCCCATGTAATATTAGTTAGGACACCATGTGGCAGCATAGGTAGCGTAGGAAGGACAAGGTGGATGACCAATTCGGGCAGGGGAACCGCTTGCATGTGAGGTGACAACCTCCTGTCAGCGCCTCTCTCTCCCTGGTGGTCGCCTCCCTTGGTTCTCACGGCGGCAGCATAAGTAGGATAGCAGAGTAGGAGATAGGGCTCTGCCAGTTCTGCCAGTCTGTAGAATTCTGTAGTAACTGAACATACACACCGATTCTACAGGCAGGCAGAAGAGACACATTAGAGCAAAGACAGTCTTAGCGCACTACACCCGTCGTTGGAAACATACGAATAGTCTTGGAATATACCGGAGGGGTCTGCATACTCGCACCAGCAATGGTTCGACGATGTAGATAGAAGTAGTGGACAGTCTAGGAACAGGGAACGGCATCGTCGTGCAGTCCTGTTAGCTAGGCTGGTGTGTCGAGGAGTAGACGCAGGAAGTAGAGGGAGTGAGCTTCCCAATGCCATTGTGAATTCTTCTCGGGGAATAGATTGTGGATTTGAGTGCAGAAGCTTTGTCCATGTCTTCTGGATGGTGGGTTCATTAAATTCGCTCCCAATTGTGCATGGGAAGTGTTCTTCTTGAGTGGCGGTGACTGTCAGCAGTTGTGGAAGTGTAGCTTGACTCGTTCAGTAGAGCACTTGGGATCTACGTACGAACGGTCTTCTGGGTAAGGGATCCCAGAAGACAGAGCAGTCAGAGCAGCGAAGTGAAGAAGAAAGAAGCCTTCTTCCCGCAACAGAAGACGACATCCTCGAGTAGAAGACGGTGCAACAGTACTCACGTTTGTTGTCTTCCTCCCCAAACTATTACAAGCAGGGATGGCTTGTTAGTCAGGATCCGGACTAGAAGCCTGTCGGAATCTTAATTTACTCTTTTCATCTTGTTTTCTCTTGTTTGGCTTTTCTCATCTTCCCCATCTTCTCCCATCTTCCCCATCTTCTTACCTCTTTCTAGTGAATTTCCGATACTTCTATTGAGCTTCCGTGAAGGTGAATGTCATTGTAGTGCTGCAGGAAGACAACTTCCGTAGGCAGAAGCCTGGGAAGGCTACAGAGGGCATACACCCTGTGATTGATCTAACCCGTTGAAATGTGAGTGTGAGAATAAGATGTAACGACCGTTGCTAGTCGACTTCTGCGAAGCAAGACAGCCTTCTGGAGGTGTGAGAAGACGAGTTGAACCCCCAGAAGACGAGAATCGCTTCGGGAAGACGGTATCGAGAAGACCGGAAGAAGCAATCTGGAAGCAGGAAGATCGTCTTCCCGAACTTCTCTGTGAATAGTTGTGTGATATTGTAATTGGTAGTTGTTTGTCTGGGTCCATAGCACCATTTGGCGTGTCTGGAAGACGTGTGGATTTGTGTGGTTTTGTGAGAAGACGGGATTTCTAGGCAAAACCCGTGTGTTTGTGTGTTTGAACATATCTTAGAACTTAGAGCAGTGTTACTTGTGCAAATCCTCTGTGGGAACGATATCTTGTATACTAAATGGGCAAAAGGAGAAATCCTTCGTCACTACATATAGTGAGGAACCATTTTTGGCGCCGCTGCCGGGGATTTCATCTTAGTAACTTCTGTTCTAAGCTTCCTGGATCTGTGTGCCATTAGTTAGGATTCGTTTCGAACTAACTTCGATTGTAGTTGAATGTGTTGTGGGATTCTATCTTGCTAGAAGACGGGAAGCGCAACCAGAAGTTGATAAGATACCTCAGGGAGAGTTGGAAGAAGCCGCTTCCCTGCTTCCAAGAACTCCTTGGAATACTCGATCTTGGAAGATTGCAGTGAGTGCAACCAGAAGCAGGAGAAGAAGACGTTCTGAACTTGTGATCGGTTGTTCAGTCATTTGGTCTTCCGGATCTAGTGGGAGAAGAATAGAGACATCGGTTCTCAGTACTCTGGTGGATGCCTCCGACCGGAGGAAGAAGCAGAAGACGCACGGGTAAAGATCCTGAGTGGGTTAACTCACCACAGCGAACCGCTTCTAGAGAGCAGCGGATATCCCTGAGACACCAAAGGAAAGAAGAAGAGCTCAAGAAGATCCGATCGGTAGAGTTGGGAGAGCCTTCCATCTCGAGCATAATCTTTGGCGAAGACAGAAACCAACCGGGTGATCACGTGTATAAAGTAGATTTTGGTACTGGTTACTCGGAAGACGTCTTCCCAAGTGCGGAAGAAGCTTCTCAAGGTGAGGGAAGATTGGAGGAGATTGTTCCAGACGTCTCGGAAGGTAGCAGTGACAGTAGCTCTGACTCAGAAGACGACGTTCGTGACCCAGACAGGCCTGGACCTTCGAGAAGACCATCTCCACCACCTGGACCTGAGGAAGAAAGAAGTTGGTAGTCGCATCAGCCGGCAGTCGACATGGCTTCCCACACTCGACAGAAGTACCATCCGTACGACGATGATGCTGATGCAGACGACTTCATCACGATGTTCGAGACCATCTCTAGATCCAACAAGGAAGACGCTGATGTTGACAGACTCCGTGTATTTCCCAGTTTGATCGTAGGGAAGGGAAGGAAGTGGATGAGTAAGACGTTGGATGATGGTGTAGTAATGACCGCTTGGGCTACTCTGAAGGCAGCTTTTCTGAAGAGGTTCAGAGGAGTGGGCTACGATCGTATGACCCTCATAGAGCTTCAGAGGCTCGAACGGAAGAAGAAAGAGACACTGCGGGATTACACCGAGAGGTTTGAAGATCTCCTGGATCATATCCCTCAGAACCAAGGAAGACCCGGCTACTGTGCTCAGCAAGCTGTGGACTGGTACTTGGGAGGATTGTCGCAGGACATGGAATTGTACTACAGAAGAGGAGGAGGTGATGATTTAGCAGAGGTACAGAAGCATGCCGAGCAGTATGAAACCTCGAGCATCACTCGGAATATGACGAAAGACAAAGGGAAGACCTCGAAGAAGTCCAAGAAGTCGAAGAAGTCTTCCCGGAAGTCCAAGAAGAAGTCCAAGTCCACTGAAACTGATAACAGTGATTCGGAAGCAGCCTCTACTTCTGAAGAGTCTACTGTCGAAAGTTCAGAATCCGAATCTGAACAAGAGAAGAAGACGCGGAAGAAGAAGAAGGAGAAGACGCGAGCAAGGGAGGAAGTTGTGCAGAAGATGCCTCAAACTCAGATCATTCAGTCTGCACCTGATCCCCACATCGATGAGGTTCTGAAGTAGTTTGCCGACCTGAAAGTTCATCTTATGAACCAGAAGGACAAGCGGAAGCAGCCTATGGCTTCCCGGGCCAAACCTTTGGTGCAACCTTTGTAACTCTTCTGGACACACTAGAGATCAGTGTACGCTGTCGTGTTGTGAGACGTCCCACATGTGAATTCAGTGTAGAACGGGTGTTGTGTTTTCTTTTGTGTTCGGTGAACCTTTTGTGTAGTTCGCATGAGAGGGTATTAGAAGTCCTAACATACCGGTTAGCCGTATCCGAACGCATGGGAGAAGAAGAGAGCCAGGAGCGTCTTCTGAATTTCATAGAGTTTGAAGAAGACAGGAATGCAGCTTTGGAGAAGACATACGAGGTGCAAGCGCAACGTAAGGTAAACTACGATAGCAAGTTGAGGAAGGGGACTGTTGTGGATGGGGACTTGGTGCTTCTCTACGACAACCGCCATATTAAGTTCCCCGGGAAACTTCATCTTCGCTGGATGGGACCTTACCGTGTCTTAGAGGTCTTCGACAATGGCTCCTTGCAGTTGGAAGAGTTGGACGGTACCCTGATGACCACTCGTGTTAATGGGTGGCGCGTCAAGAAGTACTGGACGTAAACAGAAGTGCAGAAACCACTGATGTTTGCGGGGACGCAAACATTTGAGGGTGGGCGTATGTGGTGCCCACAAATTACAAGATGCACAAATTTTTGAAATTTTTAAGAATAATAAGTTGTTTGTATAACTGAAGAAGCGTTGTTACTTAAGGTTACGTCTTCCTTAACAGGAAGATGATCTTAAGAACTGTTTGTAATAAGAAGTTGACTTCTTCGGAAGACGACCGTCTTCGGAAGAGTGTCTTCTCAGTTGCGTCTTCAGAAGACGGGAAGACGGCGGAAGACACCTGTCTTCCAGAAGACAGCGACCGCGAAGGACCAACCATGAGTTTTCAGGTAAGACAGTAGGTGTACCTACTGAGGCGCACCGAATAGATAGGTAGGTCAGGAAGACACCCAAGGTCGAGAACCCCTAATCTGCGGGGAAGATGCGTGAGGAAGCACATTAGGCACATTCCAACTTCCCGCAGCATAGCGCGCTTGAGAAGATCGATTGAGAGAGTGAGCTTCGCGAGCTAGCATTGAGAGAGGAATCGAGTGAGGACATCGAGGTAGGAGAGAACAAGTTGGCAGCTAGGCGAAGGGTGAGACCGAATTGCTGGAGCACAAACAGCAGAGAGAGCGAAGGCGTTTCTGTGGAGCTTCCGAGAAGCTGACAGTGGAGAGTGGCGAGTAGAAGCGAAGGTGGAATAGAGGTGTGGACCGAAATTGACAGCAGGCGCAGTCGAGAGGAGTCGCATTGGAAGCTAGGACAAGAGCCAGAAGCGCGTGGAGGTCGAAGGCAACTCGGGGAGCCGAAGAAGACTGTAGAGGTTCTTTCTCCTGTTCTTTCCCCTTCCCACTTCTTCTCGCCATTGTCTGGTACTCCCCGCGCTTCCTTGATTGTGTGCAGCAGCCTGATCGATTACCCCCACCCCCCCATTCTTTCTATTTGAGACATTGGGCGCGGAAGCGCTACCCAATTTCTGTCAAGACATCTCCTTGCTTCTTCCCGAGCTCAATTCGAGCTTCCCTACCCCTAGCCCTCAAATTGGAGACCCCAACTATCAATTTCCTTACCCTACTATCTCTCTACCCCCGAAACTTGGAACAGAAGACGATTCGGAAGATGAGAACATCTTCGGAAGACGCTTCTTAAACTTGACTGTCTTCGGAAGACTGTCTTCGGAAGTCGACGAACACAATTCGTATCAAGAGTGGATTTTCTTTGCTTTTGTGTTTAGAGAGACTTGGTACGAATCCTGAGTGGTATGGTGAGTTGTTTTGTTATTTCGAGAAGTTGGAAGTCGGGAACTAGGCCTGTGCCTCCCGGTCTTCCAAGCTTCTCAACTCCCCATCTTCCTAGAGAGACTAGAAGACTGGAAGGCTGGCAAAATGAGCGAGAAGACGCGAGGGTCCATTCGGGTCTCTTCTGTCCGATCCATAGCAGCCGTTCCTTCTTCTTCCCGAACTTAGAAGAGAGTTGTGAGAAGTCTTGCTGGCAGAATCTGGAGGGAATGGTCGAGGGTCATGTCTTCCCATCATGCAGCAAGCTTCTTCTGAGTGTGTATGAGAGGTGAGAAGTCAGAAGAACAGAGTGCAGTTGTCTTGAGTCTATTGTGAGGATAGATTGCGCGTAGGAAGACGAAGACAGATGAGACCAATGAAGAGAAGTATCTTGTATCTTCTGATAGGAAGTAGGATGTAATGCAAGGTGGGTTGTCTCCTTGGTAATCCATGAGAGGCCTTGCTTAGATAGGATTGTTTAGATATAGCTCGGAAGACGAGAGCTATCTAGGAAGTACTGTTAGAATCCCGGAAGACGGAGTAGCTGTCTTCTGGAAGACTAGTTTCGTCTTCTGAGAAGTAGAAGCTAGACTGTGGGCATTCGGGAAGGACTGAGCCTTTAGCTCATAGTAGGTGCTTGTGGTTTAGTGCAACAGATCTTCCAGGTATGTCGATGCATCCGCGGGGCTTGGTGTTACCAGCGGCAGAATTGGCCGAGGCCACTCCTTTCCTCAAGGAGTTGGGTCTCGACTTCTTCCTGTGGGATTGGAACCTCGCAGATCAAGGGCTTCTGAAGGAGGTGTGGGCAGCGTTACCACCGCGTAACTGTGTACTTGCGAAGGCAGGAGTAGCTCGGGGAAGACCGTCTTCCTGGACTGAAGACTGGTGGCGTAAGGCGTTTTCACAGGCCTGAGTCCAAGAACCGAGGATATTGGTACGAGAAGAAGATCTTACCGGGAGCCGAAGAAGCGCCTCCTGGCGAAGTTATTTCTACATCTCTTTCCCAAGGGGAAAGCGCAGAAGACAAAGTACTTAGGCGATCAGGACGTGGAGTTCCTGGAATCAGTGTGGGATGACAGAGTGCCCATCTACTGGGGCGCGTACATCCACAACTACGTACAGATGGAGCTAGCATACTTGGGTACCCCGGCGGGAGGACACATGACGCCCTTCCTCTGCTACTTGTATGTAGCCATGGGGGATCTTAGGGAAGATCAGCTGGCAGTGTATGGGCCAACGGAGCGACTGGAGGTGAAGGAGGAGACCTCGGAAGACGACGACCGAGAGACAGCAGCAACGCCCCCTCCCACTCTGATGCCATAGCTGAGACCCGGCTCTCACCAGAAGACGCTTCTGGTGAGGGAAGATGAGTCTAGTGGGTCGGAAGACGCCACGCCACTGAAGAAGATGGGTCTCAGAAGTGTACCGAGGACATCCATCTCCCTCATTCACTCAGGATCAGAGTCCGACTCGGAAGAAGACCTGCTGAGTACCCGATCGGAGCAGAAGACTGCTTCTGCAACGCCTGAGATGGATGGACGCTCCTGCTGCGATGCGAGGAAGCGCAAAGAAGAGAGCCGCTCCTGCCATGAGGAGTCTTCCACCCCGGAAGATGAGAAGAGTATCTTCTTCTCGTGCGTATGGTACTCCTTTGAAGCTATCTGTGGCTGGCAAACGTGTGAAATTGTTCAAGAGGCGCGAAGGGTCAATCGAGTTATTCAACTTTCTGGAGTCAGAGCTGAGGACAACAAGAGACGGAGACGTCCCAACGTCTGATGAGACTGAGGCGGAGGAGAGCGATGATGATGAAGAACAAGCAGAAGACTGAGCAGGTTGGCACATGCCGGAGGATGTGCAGGTTTGGAGGGGGTGGATGTCGTGATGTGAATCATTTCACATAGTAAATGATTCACTTCTCTGTCAGGCCTTAGTCTCTCTGAGTGACGTTAAGACCTCAGAGAAGTCCGTTTTTGAAAGATGTTATATATTTTGAGTCTTAGTAGGTTGATTACCATGTTGATAGGGCTTAAGCTCATGGGTTGTATTTGCGTGTCGCCCATGCACGCTTTCTAGCTGATTTAAGTTATTTTTCGGGGCTGCGTGTCATTTTAGGTAGTTTAAGTTTTACGCTGGCACTCTAGGGGGCTTGACGTGGTAGCCTATGAGTGTAGATAAGTTACCACATGGTTTAAGGCACAAAATGACAACCAAATGGAGCTATGAATTCTCATTGGTTCATTTTTGTCTTTTGTGTAACTCTAAATTTAGAAACAGAGGTCTAAAGGGGATTTCGAGCAATTGGTAAGGGTACTACGAAATCTGAGAGCACAGGGGGGTAGAGCTCGTCGAGCCAAGCACTGTCAGCGAAAAGTTTGATCGATTTGGAGCAATAAAGAAGGAGTTATGGCTGATTGAAGTTCGATTTGTGTCAGAATTGCAGCACTTCTGTTGAATTTGGGGTTTTGAGTGTCATTTGCAGCAGAATCGAGGAAATCGCTTCAAAACTTCGTGGCTGTGTTCACTGTCAGCAGGGCTACGATTGTTTCCAAATTTTCATGTCAATTGAGTAAGTGAGTAATTCAGGGCGACCGCTGAAGTAGAGGGGGTCCGAAAAGCTCTCAATCTGGAGCAGCAACTTCAGAGAGCGAGATCTGGAGTTCTGTGTGGAATCAAGAGACCCAACTTCACAAGAGTGTTCATCAAGCTGTGTACTGCAAATCCTGTAAGAATTTCCCGAAGTGATCGAGCCAATTCCTTGTTATAGGTCAAAATAGCTGTCTGGGTACCAGAAACTGCCGTAATTTCTCTACTCAGGAAGTTTCTGCTCATATCTTAGTGCTTTGAATTGATCTGAAGCTGAAATTTCGTATGTGTATCCAGTAGAACCTCATTTACATGTAGGAGGAATTCTGAAGTCTGAACCTTCACATATTTCTCAATCCTGAGTGTCAAAGTTTGCCATCTGATCTTATCATTGCTAGTTAAGCCTGAACTTGCTTCGTGAACATATCAGAAGAGCCTAGAGACTTATATGAGTGTTTTTCAGTATCACCTTGAGACCTGAAGCCTATCCTGTGTGTAAACCAGCCACAGCCAAGAGCCCAATGCTTCCTCGAGTAGATTGAACACAGCCTTCAAGCTCATATCACAGTCAGAAGGTTCGCCCTTCCCAGGAAGACTCTCAACCTGACATCGCACATATTGATGCCTCCTGTAAGGCCGCTCAATCACCTGCACAGAATCTTTGAAGACGGATCGTCACCTCTCGATGTCCTCCTCTGCCACCTCGAGAATAACAGAGACACCAACAAAGAAGTAGGAGGAAGAGTAACCATGCCGTCTCGTCCCTAATGTTCCGTGCCAACATGTCAAAGGGTAGACGGAATACTTGTCTCATCTCATCATGAAGAGCACGAGATAACCGATGACACAAATGCGGACAAGAGAAACTCGTCTCGAACAAACTTAGAATAGTGTCAGAGTGGACTCTCAACCACTCCCACGACTCGGGAGGAACTCCAAGAAGAAGGGTTAAGGGTGCCATAATGACAACACATGTAGGCCTCCGCTTTCGGCTAACCTGAGCATCCCATGTGGTCGTATCATAGCTCTTGTGCATCTTTCCCACATGAGATTTTATCCCTTGCGGAGTAAATAACTGACTGCACACTCGACATGGTGTGTCTCGAATCAGTCTTGATCTCATGAGAGAGAGAGTACTCATAGCTAAAAAAGAGGCGATATCTGACCAAAGAGTACTCGTAATAAAAGCATCTCAAAAAAGAACCCACTAAAAAAAGAACACTTGTATGTAGAGAAAAAAGAAAAAGAAAAAGAAAAAACACACTAAATGCAGCAAGAAATCTCTCCAAAGTCTCTCAAAAACCCTAAACAGAAGACTATGTAACCCTAAAACCTCCAAAAATCTAAAACTATTTAGTACTCACTCATATCTCCACAAGATGTACCAATTCTAAGACCAGAAGAAACAGAAAACAGAGATGAAGATGAATATGTAAAAACACTGTAGTTTCCCACCTCAATATCCTCCCCCACTGTAAAAACACTCTAGGCACACTCTCTCCTCTCTCGCACTCCGCCTCCGCTCCCCCTCTCGCGCGTCCTCACTCACCAACCACTCATTGATTTGGAGTCGGATACTCTCTGGAAAGTGTACAGAAGGCAAATCGTCTTCTTTGCCTTCTGCCTTCCAACAGAAAAACTAACAGAAGTTTGAGCTCTCAGATCCAAATCAATTAGGATGAACTGTGTTGGGTTGACCTCGACATGACACTCCCAACTATCTATTCTTCCTAGTTGAATCCCAAACCTTCCACTCAAGTTTTCCTTCCGAAGAAAGAAGCGCCTCCTTTTCTTGACACCTCAAACTAAATACTCTCAACACAGACCTCCTGAGCTTCATATTCCAACTGCAACAAGAGCACCTTCATCTCAAGATTCGAAGTCCTCAATCTCTCCTTCTGATTTAACCTTCTGGACTAGAATCGGTCCTCTGAATGAGATCTGCACCATAGCTTGATCTCACTCAAATCGAAACCTCTCTGCCTCTTTCTGTCTCTTTGCTCTCTACAAGGTCGTGTAGCTCCTCAAACAAGATGAACAATGACCCTTCAGGTAGAAGGTCTTTTATCCTCTCCTGCCCTCCGCTCCAGCTTCTCACTTTACCTATCATGATATACCATTTGACAACCATCAAGTGCATCCTCTCTTCCTGACTCATCATTGATCAATCCTCACCAGCCATGAAGGCTTTTCGTCTTCTGATCTCATGTCAGCAGTTAGGTCACACCTTTTGACCTTCTATTGGCTGGTACTCTCTTATCACACCTAGTGACTCTTCTTACCATGTTGGTGGTATCTTTTGATCTATTGACACATTTTGTCTTTTGACCTTCTATAGAAGGTCAGAGATAAAGAATGACATATTTAGCCAATAGGCTCCTACCTACACCCCAATAAAAAAAATATGCCTCGACCCTAAAATATCTACATGATGGTTAATTAGCAGAAAGTCTTCTTTCTATCACAATATAAACCTTCTAGGAGGTATAAACTACCTTCTTGAGTGGCTATTAGACCGTCTCATGATTGCTTTCTCGGATATTATATAATGTGTTCATATGTATATATAACAATATATCTAGGTATATAGTATTTGATAACCACCTTGGGAGATAATGATATTTTAATCTGATCCCAATCTTGTTCTCGAGACTCGTCTTCAGAATCCTCTAGACACTACTTTATCTTCCCTCGAGAGTCTTCCGTATTCGATGAGTCTTGTCAAAACGTTCTTTGTTTCTGACTCGAGCCACCTTCAGCTTCTCTTGCGCCTCAGCAAGGTCCTCCTCCCTTCGCTCCAACTGCCTAGTTCGTAAAGCAAGGAGTGAAGTATGATCTATACCATTTTCCCACGATAGCGTAGTCCAAGTAGGAAAGTCCTCCTCAGCAAGCATGATTGGCTTCTGTCCCAACATAAGCTCAACCGGCATATAGCCAGTCGTGGTACAGTGTGTAGTTCTATCTGTTCATAAAGCAAATGGAAGTAGTCTCGGTCATTCTCTAGATCTACCATCACATGCTTTCACTGAAGCATGAACAATAGAAGAGTGTCCTCATTCACTCTTATCAATCCCCTCCAGATTCATGACAATAGTAAGCCGAAGCTTTACTCCATAACGAGCAAAGAACTCCTTCGCTTTTGCGCCTCTCAACTCGCCTCTATCTGCTCGTAGTCTTCCAACAGATCCATAACGACAAATTATATCTCAAGCACGAATATACATATGTTCTCTGTAGTCTTCGTCCGTAGTGCTCGTCCCTCCACATAGTTGGAGAGATCTTCTCGAGCTAACACCAAGTAGCGCATCCCTCATAGTCCCGGTGGCATCATCACAAGATCAAGGATCCACGAAAAATGAATACTAGGTGGGTAGGTAGGTACAAGTCCATCTCTGTAACGGACATTAGAGTAGAACTGGCAGTGCAAACAAGACCCAACAAAATCCACTACGTCTTGATACAAACCCTTCCATCAATGTCGCTCTTTCATCTTCGTGTACGTAGCTCAAACTCCACGGTGTTCAGCCTACAAGGTATCATGAAACTCTTTAAGCAGATTCAACTTCGTCGGTTGATCATCCACCACTCTAGCAAGCATCCCATCTCTTCTCTTCGGACGTTTCCACAGATAATCTTCACGTAGAAGGTAACCGTATGTCTTTCGTCTGATCTCTTTGAAATTTACATCACTCCATCCTTCTCGTCTGCATAATGAACTCAGATAGTATCCAATATCGTGGAACTTGTCCATGTAGAACTCCTCGTTGAACGGTAGTGATTCCAAGACTGAAGTCTGCTGACCAACTTAGCACCAAACGTCTCTCTTCTCTTCATTCTCGACTTCTGTAATCATCACATTCTCATCTGTATAACGAGCCATAGATAACATATCTGCTACTGGATTATCCTTCCCTGCTATATGTTTTAGCTCAAGGTTCTGTAACGACATATGTTACACATAGGAAGTTTATCTATTAGTAAGGTATTTAGTTATAGTTAAGTGTGGAGAATGTTTATTTGCTACCCAAGTACTTTAAGAGATATCAAGTTAGTCATGACTAGCTAACAATTAGTTATGGTTAAACTTAGCTGTACTTTAGGCAGAAATCAGATATTTGCTAAAGAGTGAGCACTACTATCTTGTCATCTTGTCAAAAAGGTAGAAAGGAGGTGGAATAGGGTTTTGACTTGATATTAGTGGTTGAATTAAAGTTGTGGACTTTGTGGGCATTAAAAACAAGAAGAGATTCCACATGTCTCCTTTTTAGTGGGTCCTAGTGTAGAGGGGGTGGAAATTCGAGATTCTTTGAGAATATTCTAAAATCCTTCTTTAGTATAGATGGAGACTTCAGAATCTCTTTCAGCTGCTCCATTGTCTCGTGATGTTCTTGCTGCCAAGTAAACCTCTTCCCTTTTCTCAGAAGTGCATACAGAGGCTCGGCAATGTGTGCATAATGAAGAATACTCACGCGAAAGAACACACAAGCTCATAAGAATCGGCGAACCTCAGTGATGTTGGTACAATCTGCTATCCTTGCTATGACATCTACCTTCTTTGGGTTCGGTCGTCTCTCAAAAGTACCACACAAGTGACCCACCACCACAATCTCTGACAATCAAAACAAGATTTGGTACTTGACAGAGTGAGGTGTACCTCTTCCAAGTGCATCAGAATCTTCTCCACATCTCGAATGTGATCTGCAACGAACTTTCTGCAACCATCAAAAGTCACAACTTCGTCCTTGTTCTCCACCGGATAGTCTTTCATGGGGATATCATCCAGAAATGGAATAGTGACCTCAAATACAAACTCCCGTAACATCTTATGCACCACGTTTTACATATGGACTACGAGTTTGTCGCTCCTTGAAGAAGAGTACACATCCGCATCAACCCCAAAGATGTACGCATGGTAGTCAAGTCTCTACTCTCCAAAGCAAGCTGAAATTGATATAACCTGAAAACAGATCTCCAATAGAATAGATCGATCTTCCAGCAAATGCTTCAGCTACTTCATCAACCACAGGTCATGTCTCAACGTTTCGAATCGTGATGTTGTTGGCAGCCTGTAAGTCTTGGATGAAGCGTAAGGCTCTTGTCTTCTTAGGTACTTGTGGTGCCCACAATTTACATGATTCACAAATTTTTGAAATTTTTAAGATTAATAACTTGTTTGTATAACTGAAGAAGCGTTGTTACTTAAGATTATGGCTTCCTTAGAAGGAAGATGATCTTACGATCTTTTTTGTAATAAGAAGTTGACTTCTTCGGAAGACGGCCGTCTTCCGGGAAGCGTCTTCTCGGTTGTGTCTTCTGAAGACAAAAGACGACGGAAGACGGAAGACACGGATCTTCCGAAAGACAACAACCGCGGAAGCCTAACCACGTATTTCCAAATAAAGAAGTAGGTGTACCCACCAAGTAACACCGAGTAGGTTAGGTAGGTCAAGTAGGTCATCTAAGTTGTGAACTCCTAAACTGCGCGAGAAGATGCGAAGGAAGCGCATTAGCACAGAACTTTACCTCCTTCCCGCATCGAGAGGTTGTTTTGGACCTAGACGATCGAATGGGAAGGTGATCGAGTTGAGTGAAGGTCAGCAGAGTGGAATTGAGCAGAGTCAAGATCGATTTGTAGCTAGAGAAAAAGACGAAGGCGAATCGCTGAAGGTAGGAAGCACATCGAGCTGAAGGAGTCTTCTGAAGACTCTCGGAAGCAGACATTGAAGGGCAACTGCGAGGAATCAGAGGAGGAACCTTATTCGATTGAAGAGTGGCAAGGCATTGACAGCACCAGCAGCTTAGTGGGGTCGCATTGGAGCTGGGGTTGAAGTCGTAAGTGCGTAGAAGACTGAAGGAAGGTCGGGAAGAAGACAAAAGACTGTAGAGGTTCTTCTCATGTTCTCTTTCCTTCCCACTGCTTCTCGTCTTTTGTTTGATATCCCCCGCGCTTCCCCGGTTGTTTGCAGACAACCCGATCGATTGATTCCTTCTCCACCTTTTTCCTTTTGAGACATTGGGCGCGGAAGCGCTGCCCAATTTCCGATAGTCATCTTCTTGCTTCTTCCTGAGTGCAATTCGAGCTTCCCTACCCATCGTCCTCAAATTAGAGATCACAACTATCAATTTCTCTATCCTACCATCCCTCTACTCCCAAAACCTTGAACAGAAGACGCTTCGGAAGATCTGAACATCTTCGGAAGACGCCTCTGTAGCTTGACATCTTCAGAAGACGCTTCGGAAGCCTTACTGTCTTCGGAAGACGCTTCGGAAGCCTGATTATCTTCGGAAGACGACTGCATGCAATTCGTATCGAGAAGTGGATTGGATTTGCTTTTGTGTAAAGAGAGGCTTGATACGAGTCTCGAGTGGCTTGGGGAGTTGTTTGTTATTTCGAGAAGTTGGAAGTCGTGGACTAGGCCTGTGCCTCCCGGTCTTCCAAGCTTCTCAAATCCACATCTTCCTAGAGAGACTAGAAGATTGGAAGGGCTGACAGAATGCGCGAGAAGACGTGAGGGTCCGTTACGGATCTCTTCTGTCTGACCCCTAACAACCTATTCCTTCTTCTTCCCGAACTTAGAAGAGAGTTGTGAGAAGTCTTGCTGGCAGAATCTGGAGAGAATGGTCGAGGGTCATGTCTCCCCATCATGCAGCAAGCTTCTTCTGAGTGTATATGAGAGATGAGAAGTCAGAAGAACAGAGTGTAATTGTCTTGAGTCTGTTGTGAGGATAGATTGCGTGTAGGAAGCAGAAGACAAGTGAGACCAGTGAAGGAAAGCTTGGCTTCGGGAGGTCTTCCGAGAAAGATATTGAATCGGAAGCTGTCCCGAGAGTCTTCCCAGAGATCACTGTCACCGCAGGAGCCCGCAACCATCTTCTAAACCTGTTACACACTCTACTTCTCGCAAATCTTGTATCTTCTGTTAGGAAGTAGGATGTAATGCAAGGTGGGTTGTCTTCTTAGGAATCCATGCGAGGCCTTGCTTAGTTAGGATTGTTTAGATATAGCTCGGAAGACGAGAGCTACTTAGGAAGCACTGTTAGAATCCCGGAAGACGGAGTAGCTGTCTTCTAGAAGACTAGATTCGTCTTCTGAGAGTGGAAGCTAGACTGTGAGAACTTGGGAAGGACTGAGTCTTCGGCTCACAGTAAGTACGTGTGGCTTAGTGCAATAAAGTTTCAAGTATGTCGATGCATCCTCGAGGGTTGGTGTTACCGGCAGCAGAACTGGCCGAGGCCAAACCCTTCATCAAGGAGTTGGGTCTCAACTTCTTCCTGTCGGATTGGAACCTCGTCGACCAGGGTCTTCTGGAGGAGGTTTGGGCAGCCTTACCGCCTCGCAACCGTGTACCTGCGAAGACAGGAGTAGCTCGAGGAAGACCATCTTCCTGGACCGAAGATTGGTGACGCAGGGCCTTCCACAGGCCAGAATATGAGAACCGAGGTTGTTGACTCGAGAAGAAGATCTTACCCATGATCTCGGGTAAGTGGCATGTGCTTGGAAGCACAACTTGTCTCTTCCTAGAGGACAAGCAGGGAAGAAATGGCTGGAAGGTTGAATCTTACCGGGAGCCGCAGAAGCGTCTTCTGACGGAGCTGTTCCTTCACCTCTTTTCTAAGAGGAAGACGCAGAAGACGAAGTACCTTGGAGATCAGGACGTGGAGTTCTTGGAAGCAGTGTGCCGGAGAGAACGTCAACTGGAGTGCGTTCTTCCAAGCTTATGTACAGACAGAGCTGGTGTACTTAGGTACCCCGGCAGGAGGACATCTTACTCCATTCTTCTGTTACCTGTACGTTGTCAAGTTGAGAGTTTTCCTGAGAAGGGCGAACCTTCTGACTGTGATATGAGCTTGAAGGCTGTGTTCAATCTACTCGGGGAAGCGTTGGGCTCTTGGCTGTGGCTGGTTTACTCACATGATAGGCTTCAGGTCTCAAGGTGATACTGAAAAACACTCATATAAGTCTCTAGGCCTTTCTGATATGTTCACGAAGCAAGTTCAGGCTTAACTAGCAATGATAAGATTAGATGGCGAACTTTGACACTCAAGATTGAGAAATATGTGAAGGTTCAGACTTCAGAACTCCTCCTACATGTAAATGAAGTTCTACTGGATACACATACGAAATTTCAGCTTCAGATCAATTCAAAGCACTAAGATATGAGCAGAAACTTTCTGAGTAGAGAAATTACGGCAGTTTCGGTACCCAGACAGCTATTTCGACCTATAACAAGGAATTGGCTCGATCACTTCGGGAAATTCTTACAGGATTTGCAGTACACAGCTTGATGAACACTCCTGTGAAGTTGGGCCTCCTGATTCCACACAGAACTCCAGATCTCGCTCTCTAAAGTTGTTGTTCCAGATTGAGAGCTTTTCGGACCCCCTCTACTTCAGCGGTCGCCTTGAATTACTCACTGACTCAATTGACATGAAAATTTGGAGACAGTCGTAGCCCTGCTGACAGTGAACACAGCCACGAAGTTTTGAAGCGATTTCCTCGATTCTGCTGCAAATGACACTCAAAACCCCAAATTCAACAGAAGTGCTACAATTCTCACACAAATCGAACTTCAATCAGCCATAACTCCTTCTTTATTGCTCCAAATCGATCAAACTTTTCTATGACAGTGCTTGGCTCGACGAGCTCTATCTCCCTGTGCTCTCAGATCTCGCAGTACCCTTACCAATTGCTCGAAATCCCCTTTAGACCTCTGTTTCTAAATTTAGAGTTACACAAAAGACAAAAATGAACCAATGAGAATTCATAGCTCCATTTGGTTGTCATTTTGTGCCTTAAACCATGTGGTAACTTATCTACACTCATAGGCTACCACGTCAAGCCCCCTAGAGTGCCAGCGTAAAACTTAAACTACCTAAAACGACACGCAGCCCCAAAAAATAATTTAAATCAGC
Source organism: Asterella californica (assembly GCA_036924285.1). NCBI lineage: Eukaryota > Viridiplantae > Streptophyta > Marchantiopsida > Marchantiales > Aytoniaceae > Asterella > Asterella californica. The sequence continues at coordinate 17,715,333 of JAYKYS010000006.1, read as the reverse complement.
TAGAAAGCGAGCATGGACGACACGCAAATACAACCCATGAGCTTAAGCCCTATCAACATGGTAATCAACCTACTAAGACTCAAAATATATAACATCTTCCAAAAACGGACTTCTCTGAGATCTTAACTTCACTTAGAGAGACTAATGTCTGACAGAGAAGTGAATCATTTACTATGTGAAATGATTCACATCACGACAACGTGGCCAAGGGAGATCTCACGAAAGATCAGTTGGTGAGATATGGACCAACAAGGCAGCATGAGACGAAGGAGGAGACCTCGGGAGAAGACGACCGAGCAGCAGTGATGACTCCTCCTTCCACTCTGATGCCGCAGATGAGACCCGGTACTCATCAGAAGACGCTTCTGATGAGAGAAGACGACTCTAGTGGATCGAGAGACGCGACACCACTAAGGAAGATGGGTCCTAGGAAAGTGCCTAGGAAGACCACCTCCTTCCCGATCATTCACTCTAGATCAGAGTCCGACTCACCGGATGAGCCACTGAGTACCCGAGCTGCGTAGAAGACCGCGTCTGCAACACCAGAGAGTCTTCCGAAGACTCCAGAAGACGAAGGATGGATGGATACTCCTACTGCAATGCGAGGAAGCACAGTAAAGAGGACCGTTTCTGCCATGGGGAGAGATCTTCTATCTCGGAAGATGAGAAGAGTAGCTTCTTCTCGTGCGTAGAAACAAAAGACCATAGTGGTGGAAGAGGCATCCTTGCCTCGGGAAGACAAGGTCGACACCTCCGATTGGATTGTGGAGATGAACATGTCTTCCGCGGGAAGAAGACTGGAAGAGTTCAGTGCCTTCTTCCACTCAGAGATCCAACCAGCTATGGAGTTGCTGGAGAAGAGAGCGAAGGCTCAGGAGAAGCCGCTACAGCTTGGATTCGGTCTGCGCACCCTGATGCAGTAGGAAGAAGGCCAGAAGAAGGTAGAAGCGCTAGAAGTCAACCTCCGCATCACGGAGAAGCTCGCAGCGAAGTACAAGACGGAAGCAGCCGCTTCTGCCAAGGAGCTAATGCAGCTGAAGAAGAGCAACCAGGAGTTGCAAGCGCGTTTACAGCAGCGTGACCAGGAGGTTCTGCGAGTGCGGGGTAAGATCATCGCCCTTGCAGAGAAGAAGACGACATGGAAGACACTGCGGGAAGCCGCAGAAGCGCAGACTGCAGCCGAGAAGATGCAGCGGGAAGCAGCGAAAGTTCGTGCGCAGGGGATGTTAGCTCAGTCGGTGGAAACGCTTCGGAAGAAGTTCAACTTCACTGCAAGTATGAAGCTTCTTACCTTAGCTACAGAATGAGACGACGAGTCCAGAGTGGTGTTGGTAGAGTGCAAGGAGAGCATGTTCAGGTATTTGGATCGGCAGATAGAGGGAGTGAAGACACTCTATGATCTTCCCTTGATTCCGCCACCTGCAACTGCATCTTCCCAAGCCCCAGCACCATCGACTGGATCCGACTTGGAGAAGGAGGAGTTCGACCTCGCTGTCCACTTGGTAGTGACAGCGTTGGAAGCCAAGAAGACCCCGAAAGAAGCCCCGGAAGACAAGATGTCTTCTGGAAGACAGGAAGAAGAGATGTCTTCTCAATTATTCCAAGTGGAGGAAGCGACTTCCCCGGACCCCTATGAGGTCACCATGGCTCTCAGTGTCGGACTAGTGCCTCAGAAGAGCGAGGAAGCACAAGTCGACCCAACTTCCCAGAAGACGCTTCCGTCTTCCGAAACAGAAGTAGAAGCTGAAGCAGCAGCAGCAGAGCCAGCGACGAATGTTGAGGAGGAAGCCACCTCAGTGACACCCGAGGTAATTGCAGGGCTTCCCAACTTATCAGAAGCCGAGCTAGTAGTTCAGGTAGGAGTAGATCCAATGGAGATTGCATCCGAGCAATTAGAGTAGGTAGCAAAGCGCAGAAGACAAGTTGACTTGTCCAAACTTAGTAAGAACCGAACATGCTATCTTGGGAGGTGGCAATTTAGTGTAATATTAGATAGGTGACCATGTGGCAGAGTAGGCAGCGCAGGAGTAGTAAGGTGGATGGCTAATTAGGAAGGGGAACCACTTGCATGTGGGTTGGCAGCCTTCTGACAGCGCCCATCTCTCCCTGGTTGTAATTGAGGATTGGAGGGGAACTTCCCCTACGTCTCAAGGCAGATGCATAAGTAGGATGACAGAGTAAGATTTTGAGCACATTATACACACTTGAGAGACGCACTAAGTACATTAGTAATTGTTGTGTACTGTGCGCACACACACTACACCCGATGTTAGAGACATATGAATAGATTGGGATTATACCGGAGGGGTCTGCATGCTCGTTACCAGCAGTGGTTCGAAGATGTAGATGGAGGTAGTAGACAATTTAGGAGCAGGGAACGGCATCCTCTTGTAGTCCTGTTGGCTAGACTGGTGTGTCGAGGAGTAGGAGCAGGAAGTAGAGGGAGTGAGCTTCACAATGCCAATGTGACTTCTTCTCGGAGAATAGATTGCTGATTTGAGTGCAGAAGCTTTGTCCATGTCTTCTGGGTGACGGATTTCTTTGGATTCCCTCCCGATTGTGCATGGGAAGCGTTCTTCTTGAGTGGCGGTGACTGTCAGCAGTTGTCAAAAAGAGTAATCCTGCGACACTACATTACTGTAAACTATCGACTAGAGTACGGAGCCATAGATGGCTCAAGAATACCCATCCGCATCCTCTCTTTCAGTAACTCAATAACCTTCGGTAGCAAGGCACGAGGGACTGGAATCGGCTTCAAGTCCCAAGGTACGTGAGGAACAGTGAAGATAACCATCAGAGCTATCACATTAGGATCCACACAACCAATCTCCTTCAGTTGAGAAAGAAAATGCCTTACCGTGGTTAACTATCATCTGCTCGAAAGCTCGTTTCTTTACTTTAGTCAAGAAGCCACCCTTCCTATCTGGAGTTGCTCGAGTGTTTTTTGAGTAAACTTGTGTCCTATCTGTCGAGGATCTCTCAATACAGGCTCCGTGACAGCTAACTCCATCTATTGTTGTTAGTCAACATATAACTGGGTCGTCACTGGTTTCACTTTCTTCGCTACAATTTTGTATTTGGTGTGCACCTCTGCTTCTTGACTAGAGCCACACCAGCAGATTGCATCCTTCCATCCACTCTCCAGTCTCGGATGAGAACGAGATTGTAAGCACGAGACAACCTCCTCATAGACTTTACGAGAGTGGACGGGGAATACCACCCTTCCTCCCATCTGCTCCATCAATCTATCTACATCATCCAACCAACGAACAAAAGACTGTACGCCTACAAACTCCTCGTAAACATCAGAAATCGTCTCATCTTCATTTAAAACTCCTGTACAATGCAGATTTGCTGCATACTTCTCCATCTGTCTCCTACTCTTCTCAGTCAAATCCTCTACTCGCGTGAACTCACTCCAATCATCAAAACTGAAAGTCATCAAACCAGATTTTCAACTATGTACAATATAACTACTCTCAAAATCTTGAGCAACCTCTTCGTCAATCTGATGTGATCCCATAGGCTGCTCAAGCGAGATCATAGTAGTAGCAGATCCATCACTCTTGCTATCCCGTCCTACAAGAGTGGTTTTTGGAAACCCTTGCTCTTACAGACAGGAGAACTCCTCTAAGTTTGTCGGTTTCGTTCGTGATTCGTACGAACGGTCAGAAACTGCACAGAACGTCTATCATCTAGACTACGGATCCTAGCATAGTCATCCATCACCTTGGTCTCTATTCTAACTATAGTAATACAAGGTTGACCAAGAATCACAAGATATGAAGCTGAAGATTGCACGAAGAAGTGCTTATCTACTTCCACATCACCTAGCTTCACCCTCACGTTGGGACAAGCACCGTATAACTCACCCTTCTGGTTGTTTGCAGCTCGTAGCACCCAACCATGGTTCAGTTCGATAGACCACTGAACTCTTTCGTACACCTCCCGCGACATGATGTTGATCTCAGAACCGTGATCAATCAAAGCAACAACAGATTCAGACAGGCTTCCAAGGCAAACTCGTGTAGCAGTCGTAGCACGAGCCCAGTGTCTTCTTTTGAAGCACTATCAGTAGTTGGACTCTCGTCGCCAGCTTTCTCATCGTCGAACTCAGCAGTGTTGGTACCAGCAACTAACGCTTCTTGTTGGTATCCCGTGTCATCAGCTTCCTGAAAATGCACCTTCTCGAATTCTACATCATTCACAGAAGCTCCTACCACATCTATCATCTGACTCTCTACTTGCTCGGACATCACTTGTCTCTTCCGCTTGATGATGTCGATGATCAGTTCGTGAAACTCCCTCTTCGCAATACCAAGAATCTCTCGAAAAGAAAACTCGATTCGCACGTCCTGTATTCTCTGCTCCAAGATTGCTCTTCAGATCAGTAGAAGTTTTGATATCAACCGCTAACTTGTAAGCCGATCCCTTCTCTTTCTCTTGGACAATAAACCGTCTACCAGCAGTCGTTGGTTCCTACTGGGATCTCTACACGTCCTCCATTGGAGGAGCTGTAGAAGTAGACGGGACGTCCTCTGGAGAAGCTGCTCTTCTCTTGGTGGCTCTCCGTCTATCTCCAGTCTCCTCTAGAACTCCAATATCAAGTTCAGATGCTTCTCGCCACCTCTTCTCCTCCACAGAAGTATCCTGTCGGTGAACGTGTCTATCCACGTCCAAGAATGCTTTGATAGACGCACGTCAACAAGATCATCCACCCTACGACACTACGGATACTCTCTGCTCCTCTCTTTAGTATTTCAGAAAGAACTTGAGTATTATTCTTCTCAGTAGTCCTATCTAGCAAGGTAGGACTAGAAGAAACTTCAATGTGTCCAAGGTATACATCAGAATTTACTGGTGGTGTCATCAACGCATTTACAGTTGCAGCCATGGCGATATGAGATAGACTTCTCATGCCTCCTCGCCCAAACTGCGTGTTCAGCGGCTCTCCAGTCGAAGAAAGGTGTAGCCTACTGTTCTGGTAGCGAACCACACCATCTCGCAAAGCAGTCGTAAGTTCTTGACAGCCTCCTCGAAAATGATCAAGACTGTCACACCAGATACATCTACGAATAGGAGCACCTCCTAAACGTGCAGCAGCAGGCGCTGGTGGCTGCTCTCTCTGCAAGCCAGCTAGCTCCACCTTCAACTCATGCATCTGTCGGATAAGATCTTCGATCTGGTTTTGTTGACCATGGTTCTCCGTAGGTCTCTAAACCGATGTCTTTGTGCAGGAACTGACACAACTGACATCAAAGGTACTACAGCTGGGACAACAGGTCTAGGAGCAAGAGCCAGAGGTTGTTGAACTTGAGGAGCAGCGTGAGATTGAGAGATCACTTCTGCAAGCGGACGCCCTCCCACGGCCACTCTTCCACGTCTTTGTCTCGTTAGTACAGCATCCTCGACTCTCCCCCAGTTAGTAGTAATTCCTCCTTCAGCAGATCGATCGGCCAACATGAAGCATAACCAATCTGCCGTAACATCATCGATAGCTTGCAGGAAAAGCTCTGTTCTCCTAGCATTTAAGGTTATTCGCTCTAGAGTTGAAAGTTGTCGGTATCTCCGATCAAACTCTCTCAGGCTCATCATACGACCAAGTTGTAGTTCAACCCAGTCTAGTAACGTTCTCCTAGTATCCTCTTCAAGAAACTCCTCTCGAAGAGATCGCTCAAAACTCATCCAGACACCTAGATTTCTTCTCTGTACATCCCTAACTTGGTCCCGCAACTTAGGGATTACAGCTAACTCAAAACTGGTTATCATCTCCATATCAATAACTCTAACCAGTTCCATCTCTCCTCTATACTCACGCAGATATCTAGAAATATCTCTACCTTCAAACCTTCCACATCGATTCACAATAGCTTGCAAAGACTTGGTGGATTTTAACTCACCCCCTCCAACGATCGAATGTTCTTGGACCAAGGCCACAAGCGTCTTCAGAATCTCAACTGTATCGAGATCAGATGCAGATGTCGCTGCGGTCGTAGGTGCTACAGAAGTTGCTGCAATAGACGTAGATGCAGGAGCCGTAGAGATAGCAGCAACAACACTTCCGCTCTTTCGATCCATCTTGTTCTCCGTCTTAGAACTCAACCTCACGGTCAATCACCCCAAGATCTCTCAGTGGAAGCACCAGATGTCGATGTGAGAGTATTTCTGAGAAGGGCGGAACCTTATGACTGTGATATGATCATGAATGTTGTGTTGCGTCTATTCAAGGAAGCGTTGGATTTCTGACCGTGGTGGTCTACTCGAAGAAACGTTGGGGTTCAGGCTGTGGTTGATTACTACAGAGGTAAGCTTCAGGTCATAAGGGCACTATAAACCCTCACCCAGATCGAATGGATCTTCTAGTATGTTCAGAAAAATGAAAATCAGGTCGAACTAGCAGTAATAAGGTCAGACAGTGAACTTTAACTCTCAAGAATGGGAAACATACGATGGGTTAGGCTTCAGAACTTCTCCTACACGTAACTGAGGTCCTACTGAATACACATACGAAATTTCAGCCTGAGATCAAATCAAAGCACCGAGATATGGGCAGAAACGTTCTGAGCAAAGAAATTATGACAATTTCAAGTACCCAGACAGCTATTTCGACCTAGAACAAAGAATTGGCTTGATAACTTTCGATGATTCTTACAGGATTTGGAGTCTACAGCATGTTGAACATCCCTGTTAAATTTGACCTCTAGGTTGTACACAGTTCTCCAGATCTCGTTCTCTGAAGTTGCTGCTCTAGATTGAGAGCTTCTCGGATCTCCTCTGCTTTAGCGGTCGCCCTGAATTACTCACTCACTCAATTGAAATGAAAAATTTATGGATAGTCTTGCTGACAGTGAATGTGACCACGAAGGTTTGAAGCGATTTTCTCAATTCTGTTGCGATCAGTGATGCAATTCTAACACAATTTGAACTTCAATCTGCCATAACTCCTTCTTTATTGCTCCAAATCTATCAAGAATTTGACTAACAGCGACTGGCACGACAAGCCCTATCCTCCTGTGTTCTCAGATTTCAGAATATTCTTATCAATTGCTCGAACCCTCTTTAGACCTCTACTTCTAAGTCTAGCATTTCACTAAAAACAAAAATAGACCAATGGGAGTTCATAGCTTTGTAATCAACAATTGTTATGGATAGACTTGCTCAGTTGCTGCATAGCCTTGCTGGTTGTCGTTGTAATGTTTTGGTTGTTTTGTCGTTCTTGCATTGATTGATATTGTAGCCTTGCTTCTTGCAATAGTTGCAAGAACCAAAAGCACGTCTCTGATTATTGGAAGAACTAGCATGTTGTTGGTTTTGTTGCTACTGCTATTATTGTTGTCCATAATCCATTCACGTCCAACACTCTTTCCATTATCTCTATCTCGAGATCCTCCAAAACCTGCAAAATAAATAGATTTTTGTTGACTCGTCGAAGTAGAACTCCCTAGTTGGTGCACCTCCTCTCCTAACATCATAGGAACTAGTTCATCAGACCGTAGAAGGGGTCCTCCGATCGAAATTGAAGTGATGAACTGCTTGTACTTGTAGTCCTTGCAATGTGACCCCGATCAAGACAATGAGATCAATCTCGACTTTGATAGAAGATAATTGATCTATGAGCTATTTGACGTGGTTCACCTAATCATTTGTACATATCGACCACTTCTTCATAATGATGAACTGCTGCACAATTGCAGATTCTGTGCCTCTATTCTATGAGTGCATCTCCAACTTTCTCGAGTATATCACAAGGTTGGATGTGACGGATCATCGATGTTGAAATTATCAACGTAATGTAGTGAATCGTCTAGTACAATCATTTCTTTCACTCAGAAATGAGTACATCAGACGCTCTCTCCTCCTCAGTGATAAGACCTCATATATCTTGTCTCTGCAAGAAAATTTTCATCTGAAACTTCTACACTCGATAGTTGTTCTTGTCGAGCTTCTCTCCAATGATCAAAGACACGAACTCCGTCATAGCTACAATCAAGAAATTGCACTATTTTGTACACGAAAGACCTCATAGAACCTTCACGAAACTCGTCCATCCACACCTCGTGATGAAGAGTTGATCACAATTCACAACAAGGGCAACTCCTATCACTCCTCCTTCACGATAATGAAGAAAGAACATGTCCACGAACTGTAGGTGTATAAAACAACACGATAACGTCGAAAGAACAAACCAAAAAAGATCGAAATTGGACCAAATGAGATTAGAAATGGATGTGCAGTACTTTGAAATTTCACCATAATTGGATCAGTATTTGTTTTGCACTAGTCTTAAAACTTTCATTTGATAAGAAATGATTTGTTTGAAAATATGTCACTAAAAAGCTCCAAATCGGTTGAAACTTGACCGAGTACGCAATTTGCACCTTCTTAATAAGACAATCCTTATCAAATTGATCGACAGATTTCAACGAGTAGAAGTTATCTAAATTTCCGAAATCACATTCAAAGTTTCTTGTGGTGAAAGAAACAATTTCACCTTCCGAACGCATCAGCAAGATAGTGCTCAACATCAAGCAACTCTAGCTGCTCTCTCATGTACTTCTTCAAGTACAAACTCCACCTTGCTCATCAGCAATGGATACGCTCTCTACTACTCAGATTCCATATAGAAAGATCGATACTTCTAAGAAGACTATTACGCACCTATCGCCTTGTTGCACCAGCGAAATCTTTTACTCGGTATGTCACGAAACTCACAACGGTAACTTGCAAACCACAATCACATGTTAGCGCTCATGCACCACTTACTTTTATCTCGTTTAGTTTGGACCGAAGTCAAACCATCTCCCTAACTCTCAAACTCACACTCCCTTTGTCTCGACCTAGACCTGGCTAAGTCGAGACGTGCTAGAATAGCGTTCTGGTAGCTAACCCTCAACTCTCTTCTTGGCTTGAGTCTTAAGTCGTCGCTAGAACACTTAGAAAATTCCAACTAATCTCGAGAAAGCTTAACTTTTTTATCATCCTTAAACAAAACTAGTTGACAATTTCTAAACATTCTACTTAAGACTCTAACTTGCTAACTTATAAGTATTCACACCTACTTACGGGGTCTCCCGAAGCTCACTTTCTGACCGCAACCTGATTTGACTTAGACGCGTGACTAAGTTTACCTTGCAGTTGGTAAATTACAATGCAAGATCATCCCAAGCCCCAAGATAAGTATACAAATTTATACTTGCTTTGCCAACGATAAGGCAAACTTAAGTCTTGACTTCAAGACTTAATCTTGATTTAGATTCTTATCCAAACCAGCTCATTTCTTTTGAGTGTGCTTCATTCCTCCTCTTGATAACACCTAGGCATCTGATCAAAACTAGTCATAGCCATGCACTACCAATACACTCCGACAATTTTCAAGAAATATATTTTTTATTTCCACAAAATACAAGTCAAAGCTACAAAGTCCATCGGCCCAAATCGTCTCAAGTTGCTACTCGTATGATTCATCGTTCCTCTGGACTGACGTGTTGAGAGTGGTGGTGATGTTTGGATCTCAATGGGAGGAGACGATGCCATCTCAATCTCACTTGAGTGCGGTGGTGGAGACTGCACTGGTGAACAATGTAGGTATGTGTGTAGTGTGCTCATATTTTCTACATCAGTACCATGTCTGATTCGGACGAGAGAAGATAAATTCATAGAAGAATAAATTGAAAAGAGATATCGACTATGGGATTATGGCTACTAGTGGATGAACTGACCACATACTGAGTTGATGTGTGATATGTGTCTCTGCCAACTCCTCCTCTTTCTCCATATCTCGCCAAGGAGAGAGGAAGAATGAAACCTCGAGTAAGACTACTGCTTGAAGGATGACTGGGCCCGAAGCCAACGGAAGGACCGAAGACGGGAGGTGGAACAAATGAACTCAAAGGGGGAAGAGTAGCTCCCACTGAAGAGATAGGGGTTGGATCCGAAGTAGGAGGATGATGATGAAAGAAGTGCACATCATTCTAAATTGCATCATCGGTGATAACAGTGAGAGCAAGGTTAAGAAGGGATGATGTCGATGCAGGAAAAGACTCATCAAAGATAACATCGCGAGAAACAAAAGTATGACCGTCAGATTTGAGCTGGAGACGATATGCCTTGCTTTGACTATTGTAGTCAAGAGGGATGCACTCGTGAGAGTAACTATTTGGCTTAGAGTGGTGAGTCTCAAGAATGTTAGGAAAAAAAGTTGTGCAGCCAAAAACTCGAAGATGTGATGAGAGGCTTGCGGCCATGCCATAGCTGGAAAAGAGTAGTGGCGGTATCGATGATCTTGGTGGGATAACGACTCAAAACATAAGTAGCACAGTTAATAGCCTCACCCCAAAATTATTTGTCTAATCCTGCTGAAAACATCATGGCTCGGACAGAGTTCAAGAAGGTGCGGTTTTTACGCTCAACAACTCCTTTCTGCTGAGGAGTGTCAGCGACGGTCAGCTGGTGTTGGATGTCGTGTTCTTGACAATATACATCAAAGAGAGTAGATCAGAACTCACCACCGTTGTCCGAACGTAGAGTCTTGAGTTTCTTGCCAATCTGTGGTGGGCGAATGTGAAACTCCTTGAATGTTGTGAAGCAGTCGCTCTTGTAGTGTAGCATACGAACAACAATACAACGGGAGTAGTCATCGGTCATGGTCATGAAGTACTCATAGTCGGAAAAAGTGCAAGAGGAAATGCGACCACTGATGTCAGAAATGGACGATTTCAAGAATTTCAGTGGTGCGAGTAGTTACAGCATGTGAACATTTTGTGCGGACTTGCTTTCCATGCAAACACGCGATGCAAGTGAAATCATGAATGGTGGACAAATTTAAGCCAAGAACATACTGATGTGGTCCAAACCATCTGTGCTAGAGGTCGGTAGTGAGGGTGACAAATGTGAGATAAGCAAAGCATGGACGAGTGATGGACTTATAGAGAGTAGAGATGGGCGTGCTGGACTCATCAACTATGTAAGACGTAGTTGCAGGGCGAGTAGGAGCGGGTGGGTCACAACCAAATGTATGACGGGCTGAAAGCGAGGTGCCAAGTGTAGAATTGGAAGTGAAAAAGCTCATGTCAATGTCAAGGAAATTCTCCCCTGGAGATGGTATGGAAGAAAGTCCTGAGACGGAGAAACGTCTAAGGGAGGAGGGAGACCTAGAGAAGGGAGTCCCAAAGAGAAGTCCCAAGAGAGAGAAGGGAGTCCTAAGAGGGAGAGACTATCAGTCCCTCCCGCCTCCGAGGAGCAGGAGGTTCCTCCGTGAAAGGAGGAGTGGGTCGCCGCCACCTCTCATTGCGGAGAGAGAGAATGGAGCGCGTCGTCCGAGAGGTTGATACCTTCAGAATCGGAGGTAGTGTCTCTATCTTGGAAGGTGCCCCAAAGGACCAAGGGGCGTGGCTCTCGAGGCTAGGCCTAGTCCCTCCGCGTAATGAGGAGGAGCTACCCTCTCCCACGAAGGGAGAGGGTGGGACGCGTCACCTCTCCACGGGGAGGCGCGCCAGCTAAAAGACGACCTATCGGAGGAAATCATTTGAATCTTCTTGGAAATGCGTTGAGGAGTTTAACTTCGCCATTGAGGAGTTTAACTTCAACGTCACCTTGATCTTTGATATGAACTGTTGTGTCATCACCTAAGAGAATCTGATCTTGAAGAGCATTTTCTCGTTCAGTGTACTTACAGAATTGGTCGCGATCGAATGTCATATGGTGGGTGATGCCAGTGTCAATGTACCAATGATGGTCCACAACTTGAGGTGCAGATTCATTGTAGAGCTGTGTCATCAGTACTCGCCTAGTGTTGTTGTTGCGTTGATAATTTTTCTGGTTGCGAGATCACTGATTTTGATTTCTGTCTTGCTGCTGAGGTTGATTGAGCAGAGTGTTGTTGCTTGAGGCTTGATTTGGACAATTTCGGACACGATGTCTAGTTAAATTGCACCCAAAATATTAAATGTTGGAATCTGGTGGCCATTTCTTAGGACGATTGCCGTTCTTGTCTTGTTTGGGTGATTGGCTCTTCCATGCGAACAATGCAATCTAATATTCATATTGCATTCTTCAAATGAAAGTTTCTTCAGTGAGAGGAAACGATATGAGATCTTGCAACGTCAAGTTGGTGTTGCATCTCATCACTGTAGGAACATTTGGTAGCTATCATACATGCTACCCATGAGTGTGAGCAGTTGCTCTTGTGCGCCTACTTGTATACTTGCAAGCGCCAACTGCTCGACGATCGATTTGAAAGTGTTTACATGCGGTGTGACTGTGTCGTTCGTCTTCATCTTGAGAGTTCACAGCTTTTCTTCCAAATGCATGTGGGTCACTATGTCTTGCACAACAAAGTTGAAAGACTATGTGTTCCATGCTTTAGTTGCCGAGCGACAAGAGATAATATGATCGATAACAGTGTTCTCGCAACACTGGTTTATCACCGTCAAAGCATTCTTGCTCTGACAATCCCACTCCGTAATACGACCTGCTCCGATCGCAGGTAAGGGATTAGCAGGAGTGGCAATTGATCGAGGTACACTACCATCGATAATTCCAAGGACGTCTTCCGCGTCTAACTGGAGTTTCATCTTGTGCTTCTAGTATGTGAAGTATGTCCCATTGAACTTCGCCTAGTCTTTCATGCTGAACGTGTTCGTCATCTCATATGTGTCGCTGAACTACTAAGGTTCTATTGAGCACTACGATCGTCTGAACGAGGAGCGTCCTCCGCTTAATAATCAAGGAGTCTCCTCATTACTCTTTCACCTATGCCTAGGATCTACCTGAAGCCTCGTTATTGTGTTGAGAAAATAACAACCCGAAGCTCCGATACCATATATGAAAAAAAGAGAAAAAATTGATGCAAAAGAGATCAAGTATGTGTAAGCTTGTTTACCGAAATGAATAATGAGGTATGAGGTCCATAGGCGAGGTACTTATACTTCGGTACAAGAGCAGGCAAGGTCTGCGAAAAGATATGAACTCAAATAACCTGAACTAGTTGTTGTACGCATATTCGTACTATACAATCTAATTCTAACATCTTATGCCACGAGTCAGATCTCAGATCCCTTGGAGTATTGACGCGGATACCTTTTTACTGGCACTTCATATGACCGTTGAAGTCAACAATCCCTACTTCCGCCGTGGTTATAACAGCCTAGGGGCCTTGCCATCATAAACCACCTTCGTTTTCAGGTAAGAAGAGAGACGTGTTTTCTTGTTGGGTAATGATTATTGGGTAGCACAAGTACTGCACACTTAAAAGAAGAGTCTGGAACTTCTCTGGAATAGAAGCGTTTTCTGATAACAATTATTTTTTGCTGTACATTGTGTTTCTTTTTGCTTTTTGTATTGCCAACAACACTCATACCTGATGGTACTACGCAGGCATACTACCTTAACGTACCATTCCCTATCGGACGTGCCGAGACATCGAGGATCAATCTCACTCGGATGAAGGACGGATGTAAAATCTCAGAGGTAGTGGATTATCCAGTCAGGACACTTGTATATGAAGTTGGAGACAGTTTGAAGATACCTGCAAACATTGTTGCAAAGGCGTGTATTCATTTGTAGAACGACAATATCCTATTCAACGTACTCATTGCCGATTGTGGTGCACGGGTATTCCTCATGTTCGACATTTTTTCTGTCTCTGTCTTCAGTGAGATTAGAGCTGGTGTTGTAATACTCGCAGATTGTGCAATTATCAGTGTGAAATAACACTACTGAATTTCAGTGTATATGTGATCGAGGAAAGAAGGTGATCCTAAGTCTTTGTTTAGCATAAGATCTAAACCCAGTAGTGATCCTTGCAGTGTTACGCAAAAAGGTAAGCTCGTGGTGAAGTGGAACAGGCAGTCCTGGATACGCAGGTGAATCCTGCAGTGTGGAAAATCAGTGGGCATATTGTGCTGAAACGTCGTGAAGATTTCGACATTGCTACTAAGGAGTATGCCAAGAAGTTGTTGGCAGAGGTGTCTCTAGCAGAGAATAGGTTCACAGAAGTGAAACACATGTGTATAGAAGCTGCTAAGGTTGAAGAGTTGGAAAACTGCACGGTGACTCGCGCCAACGATGACGCGTACTGTTGCACGGCTAAGGCCAAAGAGTACAAGTTCGCCGCGAATTTCCAGAACCTTTGTGACGAGTGTGCTTAATGAGCAAGATTACATGCGAAGGGACTCCCAGCTTACGGCTAGCTGTAAACTTTGTAGATGTAACAGACTGGATGATCAAAGTCGTTTACAAGTTGGTGTTTATAAATATCAGGTTCCAGAGGTGGTAAATTAGCCTTTGAGACGGGAACAGTATCCTCCAATCGCAAGAGAAGGAGAAGGAACAGACATTCCGACTCTTGTACTGCTGAAGTTCTTGCTGTTTCAATGGCGGGACAAGAAGTACAGTTGCTTAGTTGTTGTTAGTCTGAGCTCACCTGTATGACATGTTGGTAGGTATGGATTTTTAGAAAGAGACTGCAAGATGAGGCTGCGTAAGTCTCTTATTGAGAAGCTTGAATTGTGAAACTTGACACGACTAGTACTTTCAGGTCTATGAAAAGCGATTGCATTGACTGCCATTCTAACCGACTCCATAAAGAACATCGTTGGTATGCTCCGACCTGACTTTTTCTGGAGGTGCTTCCCAGACGGTGTTACGGTAATGCACTATCGGTACTACTATGCTTACTCCTGCAATGTGTTTAGTGGAAGTAAACATTTTCTTGTCTGATTTCCTCGTTATATATCCCAAAGATGTCTGAGAGAGAGCTACTAGCAAAAGCGACGGGTCTGACAATGGGACAACTAAGCAAACCTACTTACTTATGAAGTCGTTCTTTGTGTCAAGTCGAACTAAGATTCGAGGGCCTGTAATTCTATATCTGGTTGACCAGTACTATCGATAGGGTACCGTTCATTTCGCCGGAGTCATCACCCCTTTGAATTGTTTTAATATGTCCAGCTTCCCGATATGTTGCAGGTCTCGAACTGGTTAATAGATGCACGAGTACGAATCTGGCAACCGATGATAGAAGACAAAAGGCTCATGAATATCCAAAAGGCTCACGAACTCAAGTTACAGTTGTTGCAAATCTGACGGCGGTAAGAAACCGTTGATGCTAAAAGCACGTGTATCAAATGTCGAGCGGCCGCTTTTGCAGATTTGTCTGAAACAAATCTGCAGAAGGTGCGTTTTTCACTTTTGCACCTGACGTTCACAATTGCAACTTAAGATCAGAAGCTCCTTTTCATTTTTCTCAAATTACACTCTTTTGCTTTTTTTGCACCGAACTAGCATATATCCATTTTACCTTTCAGGTTCAAATTTTAAAAGCACCTTCTGGCTTCTTGAATGGGTGCATATTTAGATGTTTCAGGTTCACTTTGATAGGTAGATCCAGAATTCCTCCCTATGTACGCATACATGAGAGTTTTACTAGAAATTCAAGGACACCAATATTCTCTGTAATTACCAAATGGACACACAGTTTCTATGTAGAATCACTGAAGTACAACGGAAGTGATACAGGTGAATTCTATTGGGGTCTTGCTGCATCGTACTGCATGAAGTGTTCTTTATTCTCGTTACATTCATGAGCTGTTGGCCTGTTATGATTTCGGTATAGACCCGAAGCAGATGGCCTCCTTTGCTGCTCTGAGATCGGCTTTGCTCATTAGCTGGCACGTTGTTCAATCCCAATCTCCGCCAATCTGTACCGACTATGCTGAACAAAGTGGAACTCGCAGTAACCTTTAACAAACGACTGCCACGCTTCCCGCAACTCTTCTTTCCTGCTGAGCGACGCCGATATGTTCTTGGCCCGTTCCAACTGTTGCTTGCACGTCTCTCGCCAAACTTCCACAGCGCTGCGTCCAAGCACCCTGCTCATTGTCATCAGGTAGGTATTCTGTTCGGTGCCAACCACACTTTCTTTATAGAAACTCAGAACGTCATTCACCAGGAGATATACTCGCTAATAGCGGGAATGCTCGAGATATACGTCTCGAAGTAGTCCTTCTCAGGGAACATGGCCTCCGGGAAAATGAAGTGCGCGTAAGCCTCACTGATTCCGGTTTTGAGTCGCAAATACAAGGGGTATTCAATGGAGTTTTGTGGGCAAGACACACCCTCCGGATAGCACTTTCTATCAGGCAACCTTCGAGAAATCCGATGGTCGAGTGGACAATATTCCCCATCGCGATGGGGCCGTAAAACTTCGGGAAGTCGGTGGTGACAACCCGGAAAAGGTGATCTAGGCACTGATGGTGTGGCGTGGATCCCTTGCCTAGCCAAGCCGTGAGGAAATGCTGGATCGCGGGAATCATCTGCTCGGGGTCCCTCTCACAGAGGTCGTCGATTTGTGTGACCATGGTTGTGTAAACGCCGACCAGAATCTTCAGTTCGAATGGATGCTCCTTGAACATCAGGTCGCCTGTCAACCCGCCGACGGCCTGGATCGTTCTTTTTATCGATGGCAGTGCTTCAGGGGGGTGTCTTCCACTATCGACCTCGGCGTCAAATATTCGGCCGATGGTTTCAAGGAGTTCGAAATCACGCTTTAGCGGTTTGGTCCAGTCGCAGTTCAATGCACGGAGAAATTCCATGGCTCGTCCCCATTAAAGTCAATCCCGAGTGGTCTCTCGGATAGCGTCTTGCAAGGAATACGTCCCTTGGTTACAGGTGATGTCGATTCTTCCGTCGTTGATCGACTCATGGCCATGATCTCATGACTCCAATTATCTCCGTGCAGATAGCTAAAGCTACGGAGGAGAGTGCTGAAGATTGAGCTCTAGGACTGCGTGACTGCTCGGTTATCCGCAGGGAGATTATATATATTCGTTCGATGAGGAACTACCTCCGATTCGAGCCCTCGGCGAGATATTTTAACTTTTATATTCACTCTCTTTAGTTTCTTCTGGATCTCTTCTGGATCTATGTTCTTTTCATTACAGTGTCGGCCTTTTACCACGTTTTTCAGAAGACTACGATATTTATCCTCCGTGAAAATTTGCCGTTATCCCAAAACTGTTGTCAATTCAGAAATTCTGTCCGTTTATTCTCAAAAGAATCGCGGTTCTCGCCGGGGGATGTTCGATAAAGAATTTTATTTCCAATCATCTTTTAGAACTCTAAATTATTTTGGAGTAAATGCTCACCTCTATGTAATTTTAAATTTGAATGTCAGTTGATAAAAAGGGTGGGTAGAAGTGGATCGTATACTTTTGTTCCGAAGGGACTCCGTCCATCGAAAAGGGTCCATGCCTTCCGCCAAATATAAGAAAATTAGGAGTAAGAAGGTGATTACTAATACGTATGGATTTTCCCACTAGCAAAATATACCTCCAAATATCCAGAGACGAGAATGGGAAGAACCAAGAGCAAAAGGAGGACTTCAATTCGTGACAAGGATGGGTGGAAAGATGGTGTGGTTGTTTTCTTTTTGAGAAAGAAACTGATTCCTGTAGCTTATGAAAAGAATGCAAATGTCATAGCAGATCTAGAAGGGTCCTCGTGTAATGACACAAATTGTTTTCGTGTCATCACGATCATGAGTGGAATTCGAATGGTATCTTTTATATCCATTTAGTAAGACTTTTATATTATTTTACAGAAAAATCTACTACCTTTACTCGACCAACATGTGGATGGGGAGATAGAGATTTTACATGAAACTCATAATGATAACATACGAAAATACTTCAATCCCACTTTAAATAAGTTAGACCATGACTATGGAGTTTAAGATCTTGATGTTTAGAATCCAATATTCCTCACAAACTTGTGACGAACACGAGGTAATTGTGATAGTTCAGCAACTAGTGAATAATATGTTGTGTTTAGACGTTAATCACAGATTAAGAAGAGTGATGAGAATTGTATTTGAGATGTTAGTTTATGACCTCTGGTTTGTTATGAGTTTGTATATATGTTTTGAGAAAGTGATTCAATCATTTTACATGTTGTAAAGACTTAACGGTTATCAACTTTAATTATTGTGTTTATAGCATCATTCTGATGGATAGATCAACATAAGTATCTCATAAGGTTGTTACTAATAGTAAGTCTGCTCACTGGAGAAACTCATAGAGAAATCAGAAATATTGAGATAGAGGTCAAATGAGAAGTCTCTACGTTTAGTGGATAGCCGCTCTTTGATATAATCTTTTGTCACATCCGTACATAGGAGAACAACACGAACCGTGTTGAGGTATAAACTGAAGTTGCTATCGTTGAAACCATATATACTCGAAGAGACTGAGCACAATGTTGAATTTCGAAGCTCTAACAAGCACAAATATAGTATGAACAAGTTAGTAAAACAGAAGATACACATATCAGCAATTCGACAGTCGCTTGGACTGGAACCTGCAATAGACTGCAAAGTTAACAAGTCTTTAGAGGATGATGAAATTCAAAATAAATGATATTATGTGTTTAAAACTTCATATACACATATATAGAATATCTATAATATTCAGTAATAATGACAAACATCACAAATGATGTCTCAATGACGTTGCATCTCTCCATGACTTCGTCCTATTTGAAATCACCGTTGCATCTTTCCATGACTCGTCCTATTTGAAATTACCGTTTCATCTTAGATAAAAGCAAGTGAATTTTGGCACATGTACAATTTGGAGGGCAAACAAAAGTATATAGAATTATTATTTAGACCTTGCCTATTTGAGCAAAATAATATCCTTCCCCACGGCCTTGTACAAGAATGGAAGAGGACAAGAATATAAGGCGCATGAAAAACATTACCGTTTGCAAGCGGTTAGCGCGGGTGGCAGGACGTTCAGAAATTGACAGGCGGAGGCGGCAAAATGAACAGCGCTTCTTTTCAAGGGGATAGCAGCCGTTAATAATGTCATTTCTCGAAACATGACCATTTCCTTTCTTTTGCGTTCGTCGGACGGCGTTATCGTGCTAGCTGAGATGCCACACGTTTCTTTCTTTTGGAGACGGGAGAAGCAAACGGAACAGCATAACATCCGTGGACGGCGTTATCGTGGCTAGCTGGGATGCCACACGTTTTCTTCTTTTCGAGACGGGAGAGGCAACGGCACAGCATAACGTGCTGGGCGTTATGGAGAAGTGATGGAAAACGGCCGCCGGTTGTTTCAAATCGGGAAGGCGTTCGCGGGGTGTTAGCCGCCCTCGTAAGCAGCATATTCTTTATGCTGCACGGCTCGGGAACTCGGGAAGCAGTCGTCTTTCTTCCACCATGCGGGAGAGGAGACAAACGAGAGGACGGAACCTCGACTCATGACAGGCAGCACGTTCTTTGACATCGATAGATGAGTGCGATTTCTTTGCTGTCAACCACGATGCAAGAGAGGAGAGAAACGACGATACAACCTCGACTCATGCCCTCCGCGGACTATGTTTGTACGCATGAACAGCTTTGCACAGTTGACCACTTTCGGAGAACTTCAAAGTATACCGCCATATTCACTTTATTCTGGAAGTTGTGTCTCCTCTGCATTCAACTATATAAGCTTCGAGCATACGTCTACGTAGATTTTCACTTCTCTGCAGTTCCATCCGAATTTTTAATTCCATCCTTAGACTTCATTCGCATATGCATTTCTTTCTCTGTGAAACTTTCTTGTCTTCAGGTGGTGATTGAACCATTCCATTACATCCAGTCCGAATGAAGGTGGTTGGTGCTTCACGTCTCCAAGTCGTCCGTTTTTTGTTATCCGAAGTCCTTACAGTCTCTCATGACCGTCACTTTTTGAAGCCCACTGTTAGCGTTGTCTATCGTTTGAATTGTGTGCACTGTGTCTGTGACCACGTCGACCTTACAGTTTTTCATTTTCGTTGTAAACACTTGTCCTAGCCAAGCCATGTTACTACGACGAGCGGCTAGAGCTAGACGTCCTATTGTCTCGAAACTTGTTCCGGACACGCGTTGAGTAGTTTGTCCTAAACTCTTGGAGATGCTTGTTACAATGAATTGTACAAGAGAGGATCTTGATTTGTGCAACTGATTTGTGTCACTTTTTAGATCATGAGTGTACTAGTGGGTTTTTATATGTGGAGAGGGGTGAAACCTTGCTGCATCTGCACATACAAGGAGTGATTTCACTCCAGACGACGAGCATTGTACAGGTGAAACAACGTCTGCTGTCTGTGTTGGGATAGAAAAGTATTGCCAGACCAGTCGATGACGAGATGTGTGTCAAACTATTGACTAACAAGGGTCTGCACACTTTCTTTGACATGTTGGGGTGTTGCATGAAGGATAAGGGTAAGCTACACCACCAATCCAGCATGAAGAACATCACAGAGGCCATGTTGGAAGACGAGGAGGAGTTGTTCATGCTGTTCGGTGCTGCTGATATGAGTGGAGCTCAATCACACTAATATCCTCTAGTGAGCCTTGTAATTTAATAAGTACCGTAGTGTGCATCCATTAGGAACAACCCTGAGAACTTGTTTGAGATCCATGATTCGATCTGGTAAGTATAGTCCGTCTTGCAAATGGCTTATGACTTGTGGCATACAGAAAGCACGTTCAAGTTTTCTTTTGGAAAGCTATAATACGTCTTGAGACTGTGATTATAATCAGAGTGATAAGAGAGATCAGACTGATAAGATAATGATCAGACTGATAAGATAATGTTTTCTTCGCGCAGACACGAGCACGTTACTTCACCGTGGAGCAGTCGGATGCTGACATTCTGCAGGAGGAAGAATATATTCTTGCAGCTTCTCCCGCTATTCACAACAGAACAGTACTCAACTTCAATGAAGTAGACGCGCTTCCAAAATACATGCTTGTTTGCAGTGTGTTGGACAAAAATCTGAGTTCCAGCATAGGCTTTGAAGATAAGTATTTCAGTTGTTTTCCCGAATTGTGTCTTCGGTGAATGTATCGTTTTGCCTCTTGTCTTCCTTCTAATCAGTAGCCTCATGTCTTCGACATGCAGGGTCCATTGCCGACAGGGTCTCCATTCTAGTTCGGACGTAAGCCTGTCAGCAGCATCTAGTATGAGCGTGACCAAAGTTTTTCTTCTCTTCCTCTTCGATCGGGCCAGTTGAAGAGCGGACTACTGTTAGCAGGGGTGTTCAATCCAGACTAGTATTTGGCAGTATGTACTGCTATTAACGTTGGTATTGCGTCTGAGACGAGGAGTCGTTTTCAGTTTCATTGTAGAAAGATGTAGATACATAGTTATAGATACATACAGAAGCAGGCGTTACTGCCAGTAATAGACTACGATAAAACATTGCAAAATTTATGTTCGTTTTGATTCGGAATATAGTAAAGTTCTGGGCTTGTCGAAGTCTTTTTTTTCCGTCTATGGTCATTTTCTGGTTGGGTAGCAGTGGGGCCGCGGCTCGCGTTTCGTTTTGCTTTGTGTAAAAAAACCAGTCATCACGACGGAATGGAGAAGGACTACTCCGTTGTCAATGAACTTAACAAGGAAAAAATATGTATATTCACTTCTTCCAAGTTCGGAAGAGGTGGAATATACATGCCCTTTATTAATGCACTAACCTTTCTTGTTGGAAGGGTTAGTGCATTAATTAAAGACACTTGAATTGAATACTGTTTACAGACATACGTGAAGAAGTTTTATGGAAGCCAAGCATACGTTTTGTTCCCCGTACTTATAGTATTATAGCTTTCAACATCCGGGTGTCCAACTCTATGAATGAAAACAAGCCTCGTAAGTTGAGGAGAGAATTCAAAAGTTTAAATTTAGTTTTCTAAATTTAGTCATGTGTCCTTTTGATGTTTCTCGGACTCTCTATTCATATTTTGTTCTTAGTCTGTCTATTAATCACTTCACGTACTGAATTGTAGTCTGCAAGAATATAATCTCCAAGATATAAATAGTACCTTCTATTCATCTTTTGTTCTTAGTCTGTCTATTAATCACTTCACGTACTGAATTGCAGTCTGCAAGAATATAATTTCCAAGAACATAGTAGTGACAACCAACCATTTTTGACAATTTTCCCACTAAACCAAAGATTGTCTTTTTCCTTCCCGGAAAGAAAACGTGACTTTGGATGTATATGAACTTAACAAGGAAAAAATATACAGGAAAATGCAACCCGGAAGACAAGTACCGTATGCTTGTGAAAATCCAAAACAGAAAATAAAAAGAGCGGGCTCCTGAAACCATACTATACAACTACGGAGACCTATCACATGCTCTCATTCGTCAGTATTATGCATGAACGGTAGGTTGGGAATAAACAGTTTTGTTCAAACCGAACAAGTCAACAAGGAACTAGTCAATAAATTAACACTTTATGGTTCATGAACCCAGATTCAAGATTCAGTTGTTGTACCAACCCTTTAACTGTATTGAAGTGCTCTTCAAGTGAGATGCCTACAGCCATTTGCAAAGTATTCAACTTTCTGCGTAGCATTCTCTTCCTTTCTCGAGTTGCTCTTTTGTGCTTCTTGGTGAATGTATCCCAAGCATCTTTTGAAGTTTTAGCCTCCAAGATATCTAAGACTTCCGAGTCTTTGATGGTCATCTTGATGATGGCATGTGCTTGTTGATCTCTTTTGTTCCAAGCTTTGACAGCTGCTGGTGATTCAAAAGATTTTTCTTCATCACTTAGCATTATGTCCCACAAGTCGTAGTTCTGGAAAATGGTTTGAACCTTGAAACAATATATTGGATAGTTTGTGCTATCCAACTTATGATGATCATGAAGCAAGTTATCACTAACGTTAGCCATCGATAGAATATAAGATAGCTAAGAAAAATCTGGAACTCCCCAAAGTGGTTGTGGATGTAGAAGTAGTGTTTATATTGTAATCTAATGGCAATCTCATCCAGCACAACAGAAATCTCAGAAATGTCAAAATCAATCGTTAAGATCTTCAAAAACACAGTCAAAGTTCCGTTGACCAAGGGTTCTCCAGAGTGTAACTTCCTTATACGAGATCCGTTTGGGTTGAAAGTTGAATTGTTGGAATCTTTCACAAAGGCCAAGCCTTTTTAACCCCAAATCCACTCTTAGATTTGTCTAATTTGATCTCCTTCCCCTCCAAAAACGCAATCAAAGGTGGTTTGATCCCAAAAGTGAGAAAGAAATTTAGGTCTTCTTTCTCACTTTTCAGTTGAAGGTGGTGTGCTCACTCTATGTCCTTTTCACTCTCTAGTTCCTCAATCTCCTTGCTAATGCTCGTACCTAAGCTCTGATACCATGTTAGAACCAAACCAAGTGGATACTCTCTCCTGTAGAAGAGATATCAGTAAAGGGAGCAGTCGACTCATCATCTCTCAAGAGGGGGTTATTATATACTCTAACCTATGGACAAGAGGTCAGTCACTAGTCAGTCATTGGTCATAGAGATGTGACTATAGATGTGTCTATAGAGATGACTGTAGAGATGACTATAGAGGTGATTATAGATGTGATTATAGATATGACTACAGAGGTTAATATACTAGACATCATCTTTAACACTTCCAGCCAATCAGAATCTGTGAACCCATTAACTGAATTATCATGATGTGATTTCTGATAGAAGAGGCCGAAGTCAACTGTACCTTGGAGATACCGAAAGATATACATGACTGCATCTAGATGTGACTTTTGTGGTCTAGATAGGAATTGACTCACAATTCCGACAGCAAAGCAAATGTCTGACCTACTATTGCAAAGAAATACCAGTTTAGCGATAATGTTCATATTGACTTCCTCTGCATCCATGTTACGCCACAGTTTCAAATTGTAAATCATGAGAGTCCATGTAGATTTGCAGTTTCACATCCCAAAATTTTCAAGTATTTCAAACGTATACCCTTTTTGACCAATGAAGATGTCATCGTATAGATGTATCAGTTCTATTGCCAAGTAGTGAGTAACAATTCCGAGATCAGTCATGTTGAATTCCAACCATCAGCTTCTTGATCACCCACTTGATCTTAGTATCATGATCTCATGTGATGAGTAGATCCTCTACATAGATAATAAGGATGACAAGTTTCCCATATCCTTCAGCATAATACAAATTATAGTCAACATCCTATAGTTTCATTCAAGTCAAGTATGTATTCATCTATTCTCTCATATTATGCTCTTAAGAGTCTGTTTTAGTCCATAGAGAGCTTTGATTAACCTACATACTAAATGAGATTTTCGAGCCATAATGTAACCTTCTGGTTATTCCATGTACACTTCCTCTTGTAACATGCCGTTAAGGAAGGCAGTCTTTACATCAAGGTGTAACACGTTCCATCCTCTCATGGCCGTGAAAGCAAGTATAGTTCTCACTGTTGGCCATTTGACGACAGGGGCAAAGGTTTCTACAAAATCCAACCTAGCTTTTCTTATCACAACCTCTAGCTACTAATTTAACCTTTAAATGTTTTACAGAACCATCCATAACCCGTTTGACTTATACACCCAGATAGCCATAAGAGCACGTTTACTTGGAGGAAAAGGTGTAAGTCTTCAAGTTTGATTTTCATGAATGGATTGCATTTCCTGGTCCATGGTTCGGATCCACTCCACATTATGGACAGCTTCCTAGTAGTTCTTCGGCTCTCGACATGCTTCAAGAATTCCAATAAATTCTTGGTGTCGTAAGAGAGGAACTCCTTTAGTAGTATGAGATGACCTCCGTAATTTGAACGGTTCTATAGAGTCGAGATTTGAGACAGATCTTCTGCCTTAATGTGGAACAAAGAAGGTAACTTCGTTCGTTTTGCTTCGTTGGTTTCTTCAACGCTTGAAGTAATAATTTTGATAAATTTTGTTATCTTCAATGAGTTGTTTAGAACTGATGTTAGCCTTCTATGTCTCTAAGTCTCTCACCACATCATAGTGTGTTGCTCCCACAAGTTTCATTCTTCATTTTGTTTGACTGTGCTTCTTCAAAACTTACTTCTGCCGAAGTAAGTCATCTCACTCCAAAGTAAGATTGTGCACTTCTTCATTCTTCGTCATGACTTCCCTCTTTGCCGCCAAGATAGCAATTTGTAAATTCTCCTTCTCCTCTTTTCAAATACCTTGGCCGAAGTTCATGATCTGTACTAACTCCGCCAAATTCAGTTGTCTCTCAACAACTTCCTCGTAAGATCCTCGATTCTCTTCTAAGGCATAAACTAGTGGTACAACCACCTCCTCCATCTTTCTTTTGTCATATCTTTCATCATAGATCAAATCAAGGTCATTATCTTGACTTTGTATTGTATCTCGTGTATTCTTGTGTCATTTTTATGTCTATCGCTCAACGAGGATGATTATTCTATGTTAAGGTTGGGGCTCAAAGTATTTTAGATGAGAGGCTATTTGGCTAAGATGGATGTTGGAAGATGTAGTGTGAACCAACACATTCCAACAGTAATCTGGACTGATAGCGTGAGTGCAATAGCATTGGCAAAAAATCCAGTGCACCATGCTAGAACAAAGCACATTGAAGTGCAAGTCCACTTCAAAAGAGAAAAAATAATTTCAGGAGAGGTTGTTACTCAATGGATAATAACTGATAACCAAACAGCTGATATATTCACCAAGCCTTTGTCTTCAGACAAGTTTCAAAAATTGAGACTTGAACTTGGTGTATATTCAGTACCACTGACGTTGAGGGGGTGTTAAGGATAATATCTAGTATATTAACTTCTATAGTCATCTCTATAGTCGCATCTAAAATCACCTCTATAGTCATCTCTACAGTCACCTCTGTAGACACATTTATAGTCACATCTCTATGACTAATGACTGACCTCTTGTCCACAGGTTAGAGGATATAATAACCCTCCTCTTGGGAGATGATGAGTCGACTGATCTCTTACTGATATCTCTTCTACAAGAGAGGGCTTTCACTTGGTTTGGTTCTCTAACAGGAAATATCGAAGGATATGTGTTTCGATTAGGAGACAGTGCTATTACTTGGAGCAGTCGGAAACAAAGTACAGTGGCTCAATCTTCCAGCGAAGCCGAATATATTGCTTTGACTGAAGGATCAAACGAGACTGGTTGGTTACGAAGACCGACAGGAGAGCTAGAAAGTAACCTCAACGGACAGACTTCCATAAGATATGATAATGAAAGTTGTGGGAAAATCGCCATGAACCCAGTCTTTCATTCCCGCACCAAGCACATTGACACGACATATCGCTACATTCGAGAGTGCATCAAGAAAGGCACGATTCAGATTGATAGCGTTCTATCTTCTGAGTGCATTGCAAACATATTTAAGACTTAGAAAAAGAACTTTTTGAGATCTTCGAAATCATCTTCGAATAGTAAGTCTGTCTAGCATTCTGTAAATTCTTTTCTATAGAACAGAATCATTGTTTTATATTTCTAGTGTATAGTCTTCTGGCAAAAATCCATGTAGACATGAGAGAAGGTGTTAAAGATAGAGCTCCGCTTTGAACTCTATCTGGCATGCCTAGTTCATCTGATCGTCATCACGTTACTCTTCTTTTGTTCAGCTTTCCTTCTCATGCTTGTCAGTATGTTGCTCTTCTCGTCTTCTGTATTTACTCAGTGTACACAGAGAGGATTTACGATAGTCCTGGATTGGAAGACTTTGAAAAGCTGGAATTTTCACATATCAGATAACAGTCCCCACATATTGATTCATTTTGTATCTTGTTATTAGTTACCTCTTATATTGTTCTGGGTATTTCACTGAAGTAAAGTCTGCATGTTCAATACCTAAGATTCATTGATTCCCCTTCGCACTGCAGTTCAAGCAGAACTGACTAAAGCGTGACCAGGACCAGTCTACAGACCGTGACCAGTCTCAACAGCAGAGACGTTTAAGTGAATCCTTCGTGCTTTTCGTGAATCCTGTGTGAAAGCAACTAGAGCGAAGAGCATCATCGCGATGGTTATATTTCTTGGGAGAGCCAGCACCGAGAGAAACCAGCATTGCAGAGCCGGACTACGAGCGTTAGATCGTTGCAGATCACTACGTTTTAGCACTAATTTGAATTAGAGATCTGCGAAGTACTCGTACGTCAACTTTTATCAAGGAAAATTGGAGCATATGCGATAAACTGGAGAGAGTTTGACATCCGACGAAGAGTAAGAGTGTTTCTTGGGAGGGCCAGTGCCGAGAGAAATCAGTATTGCAAAGCCGGGCTACGAGCATTCGATCGTTGCAGATCCCTAAATTTTGGCACTAATTTGAATTAGAGATTTAGGGTTTAGAATGTAAGTGAATATCCTATAAAGCGATGTTCACCTTGCTTCTGGTTGAATTCCAGTTTCAAATCCCTACGTTTGCACCTTTCCCTACATTTTTGTATATTTTAGTTTTAAACTCTGTAATAACCCGATCAAGGGTGGGTGCCAATTCTCCCGGTGGTATATATTCGATGCGTTGGTTTCTTTTCGGCAGCAGAAGTAAAAGCTCCGTAATTCAATACGTGCTTCCTTTTCCATTCGTCTTAGGGCGGTACTGGCTCCGAATCAACCGCAGCAGAAGTATTAACATTAACCTTCAACTGAAGCTCTCTAGCTTGTACAATGCAAGCGCTAGCTGGATCGAAAAAGCGAGCTCAGGCTGCCGGTAAGCAAGAGAACTAACTCAACTGGCGAGTTCTTTCATGATCACTACTTCGTGTTCCTTATTCATGATACAGAAAAGTTCCGGTTTATGACACGACCATATGACGCTAACATTTGCTTGTTGTAAATCACGGGCGATCTGGGCGTCGCTTCCATGTAGAAGAACTCCATTCCAGAAAGAGATTATCACGAAAACATGAATCCAGCGTGAAATTATCCATTTGACGAGACGTAATCTAGAATTTGTAATTTGTAAAACGAAATTAATCTCTACAGTGTCGATCTAGAATTTAGAACACCTGACAAACGTCGCATCTCGACTAAACTATTAGCGTTTAAGAATTTCTGGTACTCTAGATTCTGGCTAATCTAATAAGGAGGAATCTGGACTCTGGATTCTTACTTCCAGATTCGGTCGGTAATACTCTGGCCATGGACACCATGACTGACTACTACCGTAGTAGTCTTTACTAGTCGTAAGAATAAGTAGCTGTATTTGAGCAAAGTGCACCATGAACAGTGATAGTGATGACAGGGGGAGAGGACCTCCATCTGATCCTGTCAAAGCCCGAAGACCACTTGAGAAGACTGTTGTTGACGGGACACAAGAATTCGAAAATGGAGTAGTGGTAACAAGGACTACGTGGTTCACTCCTTTCCCGGCCCTATCAAACACAAAACGGCGATCTGATCAAACGAGAGCCACTGGACACCAATAATCAAAGCGAATTCGAGTCGACGACTGGAGAACACGAATAGAATCTGTCTGGTCAGCAAGTGGTTGACTTAACTCAAGAACGTGTTGGAATTGAGTTTTCATTCAGAAGAAAACCAGGCAGATATATATATATATATATCAATTTGTGTTGAGGATTTAGTTTCAAAGGGTGATCCGACCTTTTACTCGCTTACACGAGCCTGCGGTTCTCTCCACTTCAGTAGATCGAGAACAAGACTGGGATCAGATTTGAATCATCATCTCCCAAGGTGGTTATCAAATACTATATACCTGGATATAATGTTATATTTACATATGAGTACATTATATAATGTCCGAGAAAGCAATCATTGCATCTAACGCTTGAATCAAGGAATCAAGAAGGCTTGCTGGAGGAAATAAGAAAACGGCTCTGACTAGACTATGTAAGAGCGATAGAGTGCTGTAGACAGTGAGACGGCTATAGAGTACCTCACGCGACTAGAACGTAAAGTGTCATACAGCTCCATATCAGTCAGACAGTGGTGAAGAGTAGAATCAGTTTCTCACTTATGTAGACATGACATTATCGACTGTATATTACACAGATCCAAGACCATAGTAAGCTCTAACCGGGCAACCTCACCGGATCGAAGAATCGCATACCGATAGCTACATTAGAGCCGCCAGCCTGAAATAGAATGTGTCAGTACCGATAGTTATGTGCATTACCGTACTGACAATTAACTTCTCGCAGGGCACCTTTCGCGAAGTCGAAGTGCTTGAAAACTTTCGAAGGTTCAGTAGTGTAGTGCGCGAAAGTTTTACGCGTACATGAAAGTTATACGAGAAATTCAAGAACACCAATATTCTCTGTAATAACCAAATGGACACACAGTTTCTGTGTAGAATCACTGAAGTACAAGAGAATTGATACGGGTGAATTCTATTGGGGTCCTGCTGCATGATAATACTGCGTGAAGTGTTTTTGATTCTCTTTACATTCATGAGTTATTGCTCTGTAATGATTTCGGTATAGACGCGAAGCAGATGGACTCCTTTGCTGCTCCTGCTACTCTGGGATCGGCTTTGTAGCTGCTCATTAGCTGGCACGCATACGACTCCCACGCTTCCTGCAACTCTTCTTTCCTGCTGAGCGACGCCGATATGTTCTTGGCGCGTTCTAACTGTTGCTTGCACTTCTCTCTCCAAACTTCCACTGGGCTGCGTCCACGCAGCCTGCTCATTGTCATCAGGTACGTATTCTGATGGGTTCCAACCACACTTTCCTTGTAGAAACTCAGTATGTCATTCACCATGGAGGTAAACTCGCTCAAATAGAAGATACGGAACCTACATCTGAGTCAAGAAAACAATTACCAAGGTGTGTTAAGAACAATAGAGTTGGAAGATCCCTTCTCCATAAGGTACCTCTTGCGTCTATCTTCTAAGAGGGTGGTCCTCAACCACCAACTATCAAGAAAGTAGAACTTTCTCCTAGGTCACCAAAGTCAGCCCACACACTTATATACACACACAAGGCACGGACGGAATACCCAACCTACATACCCCTCACACAAAATGAAAAACAGCTGAACCTCCCACACAAGCTTGAGAGGACGATGTAACTTGCACTAAAACTGATCATAACTCTATCTTGGAGGTCAAACTAACAGTTCCTTTCTTCAACACAACCCAAAACTCACAAAAAATATTGAGTAGGTAGCTCTCTATCACAAAGCCCTCCGAAGCTACTCAATAACTTGATCTCACGTTGAAAAATACACTCAAAACTCTCCCAATGAAAAGTAGATGTTTATCTCCTATATGTGCATTTTTCATACGTAAACCTCTAGTTGCTGACCTCCTAGCATCTACCTCCACTCCCATTATGAGATCTGCGTCAGTATATGCATTATATACCTCAACTCGGTTGATGTCATGAGCACCTTCTTCACTCGGAAAAATATGGCATCAACCTCATGTTGGATACAGAGTTGGATCTCTATAGGACGTATGTCACATACCATTGGCTCCAAGTCTGACTTGTGACAACACATTGTCGTACAACGTGAATTTTTATCTGAAAATACATTAGGTATCTGGCTGTAGAGAGATATGGCAAGAACTAGACCAACTCAGTAAAATCTTTGTGCTCTCACTAACTAATCGATATGAATTTATCTCGACTCTAGTACTTAAATTAACAAATATCAATACGCTTTCAACCTCAATCGCTAGGTTGGGAGAAGTGATTAACCGAATAGTTCAAAATATTATAATTTTTGGTCCGTTATTAATATATAGCAGACGATCATTTTTCCTTCACAAAAAAGTGTTTTTTGGCGTTTGGTTTATTTTCCCCAGTTTCACTTTTAGTGTAATGTACCCGTGGGAGGTGTCGAGGAATCTAGGTTCGTATATATGTTCAGTCAAAATGAACAAAATGAGTGTATCTGAAAATAATTTGTCAGCTCGTGAAACTGTACGACTTGGAGAAGGAGGGTATTTTTTTCTCTCGCATCAAACTTGGTTCTTGTTTGATGAATTCATTTTTATTCAACATGCAGAAAGGTATCCTTGTCTTCGTGAAGATCATCAACCAGATGTGGTTTCTGAATTTCTAGACAATTCTTCATTCATTGTGTTTTCACGTTTCGAGATCCTTTTACCTCCGGAGACTTACTTAGAACATACTGAAGGATGTCAAATGGATATCACGTCCTCTGTGAGAGTCACTCTTCTTTTGGAGAGAGTTTATACTTTTCACAATTTCACTCGGTATAGATATTCAAGAACTTCCGATCGTCAAATTTTGTTTACTGATTATGGATCTTCCGCATTATCTTCAAGTACGATCTTAGAGTGGGTGGAGGCAGTTTAAGTGATTATACCAATGCAATGGAAGCCAATGGAAGCAGCGCTATGCGTTAGCAATTTTTCAGTTTATCTCTTTTTCTTCACTTTTCCGATTTTCACAACGACTCCATCCGTCCTTCAGGCTACTTCTTTCAACTTTCTGTTTTTCATCATGATTCCATCGGTCCATTTCGCTACACAACAAATAACTCCCTTCTTCTTTTCTGGTTTTTAACACTCGACGTATAGCTTTGCTCCCGCATAGCGACAATCGCACTTAATTTATGTGTAGTGTGTGAGCATAGTATCGTCATGGGATGATCTTGATGCAATAGCTGAAACTAGCAAGCGGTTGTAGTGACCAAGCTCACAAATCTGGGTTGCTTCAGTCGGAAGTGGAAGTTCAGACTTGACTAATATTCCATATGAAATATCAAAGCAAGCGAACATTGCTAGCTTTAAATAAACAAAAAACTGTTAAATTACAGAATTTTTTTTAAAATGAGTTAAACCACAATAACATTTCAAGCTAAAAAACTTTGCTAGCTTCCTTAAAATGTTTAAAATGGAGAAAACTAAAAGGAGAAAAATCTTTTATTAAACTATTTTTCATAAACCAATCAATTCCATTGCAAAGCAAGTCAATTAACTTCGCTAGATTCTATGAGATGCAGAAGTCTAAAAGATTTCTAGACAAATTGAATATGAATAGATGGAAAAACTGTTCAATAAAACTATCAAGTAAGCTAAATAAAATCTAAAATGATAGGAAAACTTTTAAAATAAAATAGATATTCTTAGAAAGCAAATAAATGTCAGTGAATTCCGCTACAAATCAAGCTAGCAAACTTCACTAGCTTCTTTAAAATATGAGAGGTGGAGAGAAATTTTGAACTCCTCAAATCCATTCTGTGCAAAACAAGCTAACGAACTTCACTAGCTTCCAGAAAATTAAAGAATTTAAAGATAAAATACAATTTTTAAGATTAATTTGATGCGTTCCACTACAAAACAAGCTAGCGTACTTCGCTAGCTTCAAAAAAAATCCAAAGAAATTCTGTCTTGTTTTATTCTTTAAACAAATCTCAGATTTTTTATTTCTTCCAAGTTTTTAATTCCTTTGAAATTCCTCTTTTATAGAACCTAGTGAATTCCGCTAGCTTACGTTGTAGAGGAGTTGACTGGACTCTTCAATATGTTTGAAGATTCTTACTTTTAAGTTTCTACAAATTTATCTATCTCCGAGAAGCTAGCAAAAGTCGCTAGCTTTCTTTGTGGTAGAACATATCAACTTCTAAAAACATATGTTAAATTTTCTCAAATTTTTTCACTTTTATTCTGGATTCATATGTTCTATGTAAGCTAACAAAGTTCGCTAGCTTGCTTTGTAGTGGATTTTATTGAGTTTTCTGGAAAAAAAATATTACATTTCTTACAGAACTTTTTTTTTTCTTTGAAAATTCTCTCATTTATAGAAGCTAGCTAATTTCACTAGCTTAGTTTGTATAAGAATTGACAGGATTCTTTTATAAAAGTCAATACTTTTTAAAGTTTTTATATGCTATCTATTTCTGAAAAGCTAGCAAAATCCGCTAGCTTGCTCTATGGTAGAGTACATTTACCTTTCCAAACATATTTGTTAAATTTTTCTAATTTTCTCAGTAATTTTTTAAAATTCCTATGTTTTCTGTAAGCTAGTGAAGTTAGCTATCTTGCTTCGTAGTGGTTTTGACTGAGTTTTAAGGGAAAAGATATTACATTTCTTTCAGAGTTTTTTATTTTCTTTGAAAATGCTTCCTTTTATACAAGCTAGCGAATTTTGCTAGCTTACTTTGAACAGGAATTCATCATAACGACCCTAAACATAAAAAGTCAAAGTGTAATATTTTTTGAAGTTTCTTACTTTCTACAAAATTTACCTATTTCTGAGAAGCTAGCGAAATTCCCTAGTTTGCTCTATATTTTTCAAAATATTTATTAAGTTTTCCTTAAATTTTTCAGTTTATTTTTCTAAATTTATAGCTTTATGTAAGCTAGCGAAGTTCATTGATTTGCTTTGTAGTGGTTTTGACTGAGTTTTTTGGGAAAAAGATATTACATTTCTTCCAGAGTTTTTATTTTCTTTTAAATTTTTCTTTTTATAGAGGCTAGCGAATTTTGCTAGCTTATTTTGAGCAAATTTATTATTTATTAAGGCAGCAGCCTCCGAAATGCATTTTATACTGGTTCTCATAATTTTCAATTCTTTTGTAATACTTCCAGTGATTCCTTGTTATCCTCTGAGAGTGTACGATCATTTTGAAGATTTATAGATAGATCGAGTATTTTTCTAAAAAGTTCTTCAATATTTGTTGAATTTTCTTACTTTCTACAAAATTTATCTATTTGTGATAAGCTAGCGAAATTCACTAGCTTCCTCTGTGGTAGAACATATTTATCTTTTCAAAAACATTTGTTAATTTTTCTCTAAGTTTATTTTTCTAATTTCATATGTTTTATACATAGTGAAGTTCGCTAGCTTGCAAATTCTTTTCATATAAGCTAGAAAATTTCGCTAGATTAGTTTGTACAGGAATGGATCGGATTTCTTTATACAAGTTTTTAAATATATTTTTAAGTCTTTGATTTCCTACAAAATTTATCTGTTTATGAGAAGCTAACGAAATTCACTAGCTTGCTCAGTGGTAGAACAGATTTACCTTTACAAAAATATCTATTATTTTTTCTCTAAATTACTCAAATTTTTTTCTATTCATATGTTTTATGTAAGTTTAGCAAAGTTCGCTAGCTTGCTTTGTAGTGGTTTTGTCTGAGTATTCTGTAAGAAGATATTATATTTCTTTAAGAGTTTTTTAATTTCTTTGAAAGTTTTCTCTTTTGTAGAAGCTGACCGCACTACTCTTAACGTTGTGTTTCTTGACCACACCCTTGACCGGCTATAGCAGGTCCAATAGATCAAAATATCACATGATCATAATGCAAGAAGTGCATGTTAGCCATCAGTCATATATCTACAAAAAAATTTAATTTCAAATGTCTTTACAACAGATTATCAGTTCACAAGATATCTTATTTGTCTTAATGAAGTGCTTTTACATATGGTAAACCTGCAATTGCAAGTCAAGGATGCGGTCAAGTAATGCAAAGTTAAAAGGGGCGAGGTCAATTCCCACAAACGTATTAAAGGTGGAGTCTAAGTAAATTTCTGTGCATCTACTGTAGTGATACTTGACACTGATTTGATATCGTATAATCTGTTAGTTTTCTCACGAGTTTATCTTTTTGTTTTATTTATTAAGCAAACGATTAGAGGAAAGAATTTTAATTATCACTTCTTCAAGTTAGGTTGTTTACCACTTCACTGTAGAGTATGCTCATAACCAACAACCAGTATATAAAGAAAATGAGTGTTAGGTTGTTTGCCACTTCACTGTAGAGTATGAAGTGGCAAACAACCACTTCATACTCTACCATAACGAACATTACCTGTATAAGTTTGAAAGATAGTATAAATTTGAAACTGTCTGATTGATGTTGATACAAGCAAAGATGGCAGAGATGTTCAAATAGTCTCATTGAAAGGACTAATGATTGTTTAGTGGAACTGGATCAGAGATAACGCAAAAGGAGACTTGCGTTGATATGAAATGGAGAATCAAACAATCACCGGATAACACATTTAATGAGAGTAATCTTCTTGACGTACCCTTCCAGATTCAAAATATCCAGGATGGCTTGTTATTGAACAATTAAATAATTCATTCATTTGTAAACACAGCCAGTAGGTGTCCGTGAAAAATAGCATAAAGAGTTCTTTGTTTTTATTCTCATTTCCTCAGGTCGATGTAACTCATTTCAAACGCTCACGGTTTAATCTCAGATGAGATCCTTGTATAGTAAAGGCCAACTCGCAATAGTAGTTTATAAGTTCCGAAGCATATTAGCTTGCTTCTAAAACATAGGTCTTTTCATTCAACAAACAGGGCAATTTAATGGCTGGAACATGATCTCGATATTTTTGAACAAAAGAGAAAATTCCCGTATTTCACTGTTGAAACACATGGATAGTTGAAAATGTAAAAGAAATGAACATAATTCAAGTCTTGTGCTTCCACCTCAGCAGTCAAAGAACATGCATGTCCACTTGAACAAAATAAATAAATAAATAAACACGTGTTGATATTCAAGATCTCTGCTTAGCGAAAAACCTGGAAAGAGTATCCAAGAGGGCCCTTTATGAATCTCTTATTATCTGACTTAGCTACTCGAAATTCTAATCAACAAAAATTTAATTTGCGGCTGGGCCCTAAGTCTTGAAGAATATGTGTTTGATTTCCTACATTCGTTTGAAACAATAATAAATAACACATATAAGTGCGAAGAATAAATATCTATTTGTAATATGAGTAGGGCCCAGGGGCACATATATAATATTATATATATATATATAGTTTATTAGTTTGTCCTCTTAATCCAAAGCAGATTAGCCGGTTGCTAACGCACAAACGTTTTTCTTTCCACAAACATGGGTACCAAGCATGGGTAATTGTTGTGAGAGGAACCATTATCTCTGTTTTAGGTTTCATGTGACTGTTGGAGGGAATTTTCTGTATTTCACATTTACTTCAACAAATATTATTACCACTTGTATATAGAAACTAGAGCTATAAAAAATCCTTAACTTAAAGATAATACTCAAGAGATACTCTACGAGATGATTCAAGAATATTCTCTACTCCAGTTAGTTGATAACCTACGTGTACTATGGTTAGTCTTATTACTGAACCTAGCTTGGGGTGAAAAACTAGTCGACAAAAGTTCGTTGCAGCTGGGCTTTATAGTTCTGAATTCTCGGGGTGTGAGAAGGTTTGTAACTAAAGATGTGATCTCGTAAAGACGAAAAAGGTAGAAATGGGAAGCAAATGCAGAAAAATACACAAGTTGCCTAGAGGCGAGACAGATTGCGATGCTCACAATGTGTCTCATGTGAATCTCTACGTATGACACGAGTTCTCGCAAACGAAGAATTTTAACGACAAGGGTGATATAATCCGTGTAAGAACGAAAGCTGAATCGCATAACTAGGACTGAAAGTAAAAACAGTATACATACAGAGACTATCTTATTAACATTGAAGCGATATGAAACATTCTGAATTTACGTTGTTTAAAGATGAACTTACAAACTTTTTCGTTTAACTTATTCATGCGTTATGTTTTCATGGAGTATATTTCGTCTTGTGAACAGTTCAGATGAGGTACAAATTTCTTCGTTTAATTTCTTCAAGCTTGGAGTATATTCATCGTGTGTACTCTGTTCGAGTTTCAAACACTGGTGTGAATTCTTAACTGATAATGTTCACTTTGCACCACGGAATTGCAACAAATATATTTTGCACTTGTAAAATTTATAAGGACAAATATCCACTTCTGCATCCTACATGTTAACAAAAAGTTTTGCACTAATAGAATAGCATTTAAGATATCATACATGATGGTGTAAAATTCAATAGTTTAAAACGTTCCACAATATGCACGTTTCAAGTCATCCGCTACTTTAATCGCACCAAAGCTTGGTGTGAAAGAAAAATGACACCGTTACAATATATTCAATAGTGTAGATGTCAAAGTGCAATGAAGTAATGTTTTTCTGTGAGATAAAGTTCTCATATGCGGAGAGACTTGGAGTGCAATTTTCCAGTTTTGTAACATCGACACCTTTCGAAATCAGATAACTCTTGAATCCGGTGAGGGTTGCCCGGTTAGAGTCTACTATGGTTCTTGATTTGTGTAATACACAGTCGATAATGTCATGTCTACATAAGTGACAAACTGATTCTACCCTTCACGACTGTCTGACTGATATGGAGCTGTACGACACTTTACGTTCTAGGCGCGCGAGCTACTCACTGTCTACAGCAATCTATCGCTGTTACACAGTCTAGTCACAGCCGTTTTCTTATTTCCTCCAGCAAGCGTTCTCCCGTGCAGATCGGGTCACGACTCTCATGGTTGCTGTCTTGAGAAAGCACGTCTTCAGTGCTATCAGGTATGAGATTTTGCTTAGAGACTGAACCTTCATGCTAGTGACCTCAATTAGACCGTCTAGATCTTGCAGGATCTCGTGTACCGCAATAGCCAATTTACGTTCTTGGAATGTTAGCTCATTCTGTTCACGCCAGATCGTGATCGAAGAATTACTAAAGAACGACGGATAAGTGACGGATAAATGAGTATACTACTCAAACGTGCTTTTTACGAGTCTTTTGGGGTTGTACAAGCATAGCAGAAGAGTTGGTGCCCGTGTCATGATGGCCGATGTCCCTCCAGTATGTTCGTCAGGCATCACTGAAATTGGCATATGAGAAAAACCCTAATGAGGACTCATCAAACTGCAGCTAACTTGTGTAGAGTACGTTCTCATTCTCATTGTGGATATAAATACTTTGGTTGTAAGATTTGAGTGCGGTAGATCGCATCCATCCATAAGTATAGTACGATACGGCAATGGATAGAGCCTCTCGGATACATGGACGGATGACAGACTGCAGTATGGTGTGGGAAATTGTACATACGTAACCGAAACTCTACCACGCTATGAGCTCGTGACAACAGGTTGCACCCTTCGGTGGAAAGTGGGACTTTGAACTTTTGCAAGTACTCATCAAACAGTCGACCAGCGATCAGGTCAGCGTGGGACCGTGTGATAAATGCATAAATAAATCCTGACTACAATGCGAAAGTTTGTGTTGAACAAGAAGAACCTGTAAGATTTTGGCCTTCCGAGTTAAAAACCTACGAATGCGATCCAGTAGTGTAGCTACGTAGTGCTGAACGTACGAAGAAAAACAGGGTCAGAAGAGAAGTAGCGGAGACACATGTACAGAAAGACACCATCTATCGATATATTGATCTCGTTAACATGGATTGGATATAATGACAGGCCTTGAAAGGAGTCTCTGAAACCTGATAGTCACCTTTTTATTTGCCATCAATCAGTCATACATCTAGGATTTAGCATACCAGACAAGGATGTGGCAGATCTTCTGTCTACGGACAGTCACAATCGTCGATAGAGGATGAAAACGTTAGAATGACTATAATTTGTAGATACGAGCAGATTATATTGGAGCTGTACTAACTTGCTTTGACAGAGCTGAGAGTGACGTTTTTTGCCGGCCCTTCCCTCGCAGTGAACTTGTTGGCACTTGTGTTGCTTGTTCGGCAGAAGACTTTGTGATAGCCCATATCGCAAGCCTATCTGCTAACCACTTGAACCCTGGGCTTGTGATAGCACAGCGTTCACACGTCACAAGCCCAGGGTTCAAAAAAACTCCCAGAGATGGATACCATGGGGTCAGCAGAGTTTACGAATCTCCACTTGACGGGGCAGATTTTGTACCTTCATTCATTGATACTTCGTTTCACTTGACAAGATTCATTTAGTGAGTGAATCCCAGTTTCTGTCTGATACAAAATTTTGCCTCGGCTTCTAAAGTTCTAATTTCCTTTTATGAGTTTCTAGTGTACAATCACCAACAAGCTATCTTCACTTCT
The DNA here is from genome assembly GCA_036924285.1 of Asterella californica. NCBI lineage: Eukaryota > Viridiplantae > Streptophyta > Marchantiopsida > Marchantiales > Aytoniaceae > Asterella > Asterella californica. The sequence goes on along the minus strand of JAYKYS010000006.1, from coordinate 17,676,720 downwards.
AATGGCCGTCCGACCGTCCGTTTACTTTGAACTGTTTGGTACAAGCGAACTAAAATTTTCGAATTCCCCAATTTGCTCACCGGATCCTAAGTAATAGTCTGTAGCGTTTCTTCGTAGATCTATAATTCACAACCTTAGAATTCCAACAGATGAAACAATGGTCCTAACCTACATGCCGGAGGAGAATACTCTATTGACATATACTTTAAAAACTCAACCATCTTGAAACATAAAGACGAGGAAAATGGTTCCTCATGGACTTCACACGTTCCTCTCCTTCACTCGTGTCCTCCCTCTCAAAGTCACATATTAACGTCAATATCACCAGGAAAGACTGGAGACGGTCAACATAGCTAGAATCCCTTCGAGCACATACAAATGATGCAGTTCTATAATTTAGAAGGGTGGATAGTCTGGAAGCTCTGTCAGTGGGTCCTTGTTGGTGATAGAGAAGATCGAACTAAAGACTTCATGTCTTCTGAAATGTTGCTAGACACCAAGCTTGTGTTCATAGTCAGCCACTGGACTGGTCGACCAGACAAGAGTCGGGCCCTGATGGTGTGTGGGGAGGAAGTTCGAATACAATGGCCTCCTCCTCGATAAGTTCAGCCAAGCTGGAAGTAAGTGGTGTAGTCTGTTTGCATTGTCTAAGGTTCTGCAGAATCTCCAGGACGATGTTCATGTCAGATCTCCTATCAGGATCTCCGTGAGTGCAGTTCACCGCCACATGTAACATGGTAAGAACCTCATTCTGTTGATCTGGTGTTAAATTCATGGCGCTCAAAAGGGATCCACGAGAGAAAGAGCTGATTTGCTGAGAATGGCGTCGGTCATCCATTCAGTTATCGTTCCATTTTCTTTGAAGACGGATGCTGTTGGCCCCACCCTCGCCAGAAGCTCTAACAGCACGATGCCGAAGCTGTATACATCCGCTTTCGTTGATGGTCTAGCGTAATCCCAAACTCTGCTCTCACACACACACACAAAAGAAGACGATGGCCGCCGTCAATGATGAGCTTATAAACTTACACCTCATCAAGAAATAACAGCAAAAAGCGCATCTTCGGGGACAGAACGGGAAGCACAGGCTAGCTTAGCTGCTACTCAAACAAAATATCAACTTTTACCCCCGGGGACATTAAAGTCCTGATTTAGTATGTGGAGCAGAAGTCCAGATCCGGATCCTGTACCTGGTGCGGTGTGTACAGCGGTGAAGTTGCGGGTCATGGTGTGAGTGTCAACTCGCAGAGTTTGACAGACGAAACGTGTGCCTCCGAAGTCAGCGATTCGAGGTTCGAGGTCAGCATCCAGGCTTCAGATCTAAATGAGCAACCGCCTCCTCCCGGTCATGGTGGAGGTAGGTTGCCCAATTTTATAACGATAATCCAGTGGGGATGCAATTCGTCGCACTTCCATGCAGTGCCTGCTTCAAGCTCCCGTTGGGCATACTCTCCAAAATCAAAGCCAGGACATCCGAGTTGAGAGCATATCCCAGAACTCTCACCAAGTTCAGGTGCTGGAGACTTTCCATGTTCTCACCCTCCCTGATCAACCTGCTCCGACTCAGATTGAAGTCTCCACCCACAAACAGCCTCTTCACAGCCACTTCTGTAGCGGCTTTCTTCCATCCAGTTTTGTCTAGGACTGCTCTGTACACCAGAGTGCTGCTTCCCTTGCCTATCAAGTGATCAAGAGAGAAGTTGTCCGTTGCTCTCTGGGATTCTCCCGCCGTTATCTGCCTAGGTCCCGGCTTGAACAACTGACCACGGGAGATATCCTCTGTTAAAGATAATGTCTAGGTTAAGAGTTAATCTAAAGAAAATATCCAACTTTAAACCCTAGACAGAAGAAAGCTGAGAAAAAAATGCAAATAGTAACAGAAATCATGAAAGCAAACTCATGGGTGTAAATACCTGTCTCAGGAATAAATAAATGTGTAAATTATCTTTTCCTTTCTCACAAAATTATATTCCAAATTAGTTTTTCAAATCTGCAAAAAGCTCACAAAATATTAAATTTAGTTAAATTATAAAAACAATATAAAATAATCTAGATGTCTAAACTATGTGCGAGTACAAAATCCACTACTTAGCTTAGGATCCGAAAAATGACCTAGAGAGAGAGCAGGCCAGCACTTCTTGGTGCAAGTGCACAATGAAAAATTCAAGAGAGAGGAGGGGAAAGACTCACCTTCGCTGGCTTGGTGACGGGAGAAGAGGGGCTATCAGTAAACTACAGTCCTATAGTTGGCAGGGTCTCCGAGGAGGAAAAGACTGTCAGTAGGGCACAGCCCTTGACTCAGGAGAATGTCCTTACAAGCTGCCCTTGTTTCAAGGCAGCAGCCAAAACGAAAAATGAATTCAATTTTTGAAAATCTATTTTCCTCCTTACATGATTTGCTCAGAGCATTTTGGTTCCCCTATACTCTTTCGTAGCCGGAAAACATTTTTGTTAGAAATGTAATGCATCTCGAATCAATCGATACTAAGCTTGCCGAAAATGGGTCACTAAAGGTGACGAAAATTAATTTCGCGTTTTCTCTGGGTTATCCAAATTTCACATTTTTCTCTACCCATTCCCGAAAAAGACTTTCGGTAACCCAGACCCTGGAGGTGGGGTTTAACGACAGGTTTGCTTCCCTTAGAACCGCATCCTTCTTTTCCCTCCAGCACGGTCCCTTGGAACCGCATCTTTCTTGTCCACCATTTTCAGTTAGAAATGAAAAACACGATTGCATAACTCCTTGCTCCACATCACCGTGTGAATAAATAGTAGTGTGTCTAGAGCTTGATAAAGGACGCTATCGGTAATAGTGGCGATGTAGGCCAGCCTATCGGAGTGATCTAAATATTATATGCACGCTTAGATTCTCGAATGGTAAATCCAAGTGAGGTCTCAATTTAACTCTCGTGACTCTAGATCTGGATTCAACCTTCCCGTCTCTTCTTCTGGAAGTTCTGGTGCGAGGTGTAGAACATCACCGATGGCCGATGGACACAGCAATATCAAGCAGTAATCATCAGCTTATCTCGCTACTCTAGAGTCTAGTGGTTAGGACAGGACGGAATCAGGACCCATTCAGGGCCAGGACAGCCAATTCGGAGGATCGGAAACAGTATCTTGCATTCTGACTCCAAGGACACATGATCACATTCTAATTCCAGTTTTCATCACCATTAATTACAGAGCCCCCTGTTCTCATGGGCGACCCGGTACTCGTGAACGGGGTACTGCAGGGGTGGTGTATTCCGTATAAGAGCAAAGCTCCATGGCGAAAATAGCTAAAAATAAACAAATTAAAAGAAATGACCCAAAAAAACATTCATTACAAAGAGTGACTTTTTTACTGGTCTCTGTCGACCGTCTGAACCGAGATTAGTACATAAAGCAGCAACGAATAGAACCGACTGTTCATGCTTGCGGCTCTACACTACCGTAGTGATAATCAACTTCGCGCAGTCAAGCTAAGGTACGCGAAGTCGAAATAGCTAGAATAGGACTCTGAAATCGCGTGGCTAGAGAGTCTTCTCATTAGAATTTCACGCAGGAAAAATACTTCCATTATACTGTTTCGAGCAGACCTAAAGAAAGTGGTACCTAGAGGATACGCAATGTGAGTATGATATTAACTGAACAGAAAATCCATATCACAGAGTATCATGACGAGCCAGTTCAAGTTATGACAATAGAATGAAGATCACGTTCTGAGTTCCACCATCACACACTTACCTCGTTTCGAAGTCTTGGGATCCGAAGTCCTGGGATCCAAATTCTTGCCTTACCTGGTTATCGTATGTAATATGTGGAACAAATATGGTCTTGATCACGAGGAACGTAAAAGACTTCATGCAAGAAGAAAGGTGACCCTGGTGTAATCGTACACCAGGACCATGCCGATTGTGCTCATGCTGCGTGTTACTGTCACGTTAAATATGATGTCCAGGAATCGCATACCGATAGTTACGTTAGAGCCGCAAGCCTGAAATAGAATGTGTTAGTACCGATAGCTATGTGCATTACAGTACTGACAATTAACTTCTCCCAGGGCACCTTTCGCGAAGTCGAACTGCTTGAAAGTTTCCGAAGGTTCAGTAGTGTAGGGCGCGAAATGTTTACTCATACATGAGAGTTTTACGAGAAATTCAAGAACACCAATATTCTCTGTAATTACCAAATGGACACACAGTTTCTGTGTAGAATGTGTAGAATCACTGAAGTACAAGAGAATTGATACGGGTGAATTCTATTGGGGTCTTGCTGCATGTATACTGCATGAAGTGTTCTTTTATTCTCGGTACTTCGTGAGTTGTTGGTTTGTTATGATTTCGGTATAGACCCGAAGCAGATGGCCGCCTTTGCTGCTGCTGCTCTGGGATCGGCTTTGAAGCTGCTCATTAGCTGGCACGTTGTTCAATCCCAATCTCCGCCAACCTGTACCGATTATGCTGAGTAAAGTGGAACTCGCAGTAACCTTGAACATACGACTCCCACGCTTCCAGCAACTCTTCTTTCCTGCTGAGCGACGCCGATATGTTCTTGGCCCGTTCCAACTGTTGCTTGCACGTCTCTCGCCAAACTTCCACAGGGCTGCATCCAAGCACCGTGCTCATTGTCATCAGGTACGTATTCTGTTCGGTGCCAACCACACTTTCCTTGTAGAAACTCAGAATGTCATTCACCATGGAGGAAAACTCGCTCATAGCGGGAATGCTCGAGATATACGTCTCGAAGTAGTCCTTCTCAGGGAACATCACCTCCGGGAAAATGAAGTGCGTGTATGCGCCACTGGCTCCGGTTTTGAGTCGCAAATACAAGGGGTATTCAATGGAGGTTTGTGGGCAAGAGACACCCTCCGGATACGCACTTTCTATCAGGCAACCTTCGAGGAATCCGATGGTCGAGTGGAGAATACTCCCCACCGTGATCGGGCCGTAAAACTTCGGGAAGTCGGTGGTGACAATCCGGAGAAGGTGATCTAGGCACGGATGGTGTGGCGCGGATCCCTTGCCTAGCCAACCCGCGAGGAAATGCTGGATCGCGGGAATCATCTGCTCGGGGTCCCTCTCAAAGAGGTCGTCGATTTCGAAGACCACGGTCGAGTAAACGCCGATCAGAACCTTCAGTTCGAACGGATGCTCCTTGTACAACAGGTCGCCTGTCAACCCGCTAGAGGCCTGGATCGTTCTTTTTATCGACGGCAGTGCTTCAGAGGGGAGTCTTCCACTATCGACCTCGGCGTCAAATATTCGGCCGATGGTTTCAAGGATTTCGGAATCACGCTTTAGCGGTTTGGTCCAGTCGCAGTTCAATGCACCGAGAAATTCCATCAGTTCGACCCCATTAAAATCAATCCCGAGTGGCCTCTCGGTTGGCGTCTTGCAAGGAATAGGGCGTGTCAAAGCATTGGCCGTAATTCTGAAAGCGGGATTAGACGTCGAGTCCGGATAACCTAACCGTTCATTAGTTATGGAAAAAGTGCACAAGCTTTGATCAGAACCTGGATAGACGAGTAACGGGTTTAGGTTTCTGAGGCAGAAGCATTGAATGTTCGACTGAGAGTCGGAAGAACGGGAAGAGCTGGTTTACCCGGATAGAGAGAACAGGGGACCTCGATAAGTACCCCGCTCACTTATCGCCCGTTCGCCGGTACTACGGGTCCATGCCGTGCGCCTATACGTCCCTTGGTCACAGATGATTCCTTCGTTGATTGACTCATGGCCATGGTGGTCTCCCTGCAGATAGCTGAACCTGGGGAGCTGTATGCTCAAGATTTGAGCTCCACGATAGCGTGACTGCTCGGTTATACGTTGGGACACTCTATATATTCCGTCCGTGATGAACTACCTCCGATCCAGCCCCCAGCGCGATCTTTGACTTTTGCGTTCATTATCTTTAGTTCCTTCTAGATCTCTGTGTTTTCTATTACCGTGTGGGTTTTTCCCACGTTTTTCAAAAGATTACGTTATCGCCCGTCGAATTCGCCGTTATCCCAAAACTTTCGTTCCATCGGTTCACTTAATTCTCCAAAGAACCGCGGTTCTCGCCGAGTGCTGTCCGATTCAGTGAATAAGAATTTCTATTCAAAATTTAGATTGTTTTTTCATGAAACCTAACCTTTATGTAATTTCGAATATTTGACTTTCAGTTGATAAATGGGTGGGTAGGAGTGTTTCCTATACTTCTGTTCCGAAAGGCGCCTCCGACACTGACAGCGTATCACCGACAACTCCCTGCCTTCCGCGAAAACTAACAACTGGAAGTAAGAAGGTCCTTACTAGTGTGGAGTCTGCGGATTTCCCCACTAGCAACAATAATAGTGTTAGAGAACTAGCGGTTCGAATTCTTTCTAATGATTCTATCAAATTTGGCGAGCAACAGTGTTAGAGAACTCGCGATTCGAATTCTTTCTAATGATTCTATTCCAAATGATTGGAGAGCATACGATTCAACTTGAATGAGAGAGGTGAAGAGAAAAAGAGAAGAAGCGATGTAAATATATTTAAATCGACCAATAATTAATGATCATGAGTAAAAAGACCAGTTGAGACATTCATGAACTCTGCATCTAGAAATACCTTTACACAAGATGTTTAACAAGAGTTTTGAAAATGATTAGCTGACTTTTGGAGGCTGATTCTAACATACAAACGTGATAAAACATGTTATTTGACCATCATTGGGATCTGATTCACATTAGCATCCCTCTAGCTTTCATTTCCCTTCCCTCTAGCTCCATTTTCTGTGATGATGAAGTGGATTTTGTGTACAGACAGACCAGCATTCGTCATAAAATCAATGGGGAAAATTTTATCATTGCTTGGGAGAAGTTCTGTCAGTCTAAGTGTCAACTGCATGATTATATGGTTAATGAGGAGAAAAGTTATTCAGAGCTTCCCATTTCTACCATTTTCGTCTTTACGAGATCACATCTTTAGTTACAAACCTTCTCACCCCGAGAATTCAGAACTATAAAGCCCAGCCGCAACGAACTTTTCTCAACTAGTTTTTCACCCCAAGCTAGGTTCAGAAATAAGACTAACCATAGTACACGTAGGTTATCAACTAACTGGAGTAGAGAATATTCTTGAAATTAATCATCTCGTAGAGTATTCTCTTGAGTATTATCTTTAAGTTAAGGATTTTTTATAGCTCTAGTTTTTTTATACAAGTGCTAATAATATTTGTTGAAGTAGATGTGAGATACAGAAAATTTCCTCAAACAGTCACATGAAACCTAAAACAGAGATAATGGTTCCTCTCACAACAATTACCCATGCTCGGTACCCATGTTTGTGGAAAGAAAAACTTATGTGCGTTAGCAACCGGCTAATCTGCTTTGGATTGGGAGGACAAACTAATAAACTATTATATATGTGCCACTGGGCCCTACTCATATTACAAATAGATATTTATTCTTTGCACTTATATATGTTATTTATTATTGTTTCAAACGAATGTAGGAAATCAAACCCATATTCTTCAAGACTAGGACACAGTCGCAATTAAATTTTTGTTGATTGGATTTTTTCCGGAAACTAAGTTGGATAATAAGAGATTCATAAAGGGTCCTCTTGGATACTCTTTCCAGGTTTTTCGCTAAGCAGAGATCTTGAATATCAACACTTGTTTATTTATTTATTTATTTATTTTGTTCAAGTGGACATGCATGTTCTTTGACTGCTGAGGTGGAAGCACAGGACTTGAATTATGTTAATTTTTTGTACATTTTCAACTATCCATGTGTTTCAACAGTGAATAAGCACCGAAACGGTATAGTTCGCTGGGGAAGATAAACGGACAAGCGGAGAAAGCGCAAATTCGAATTTTAGGGCAAGGGCAAGGTCGCGAGGAAGGCGCAGCGAGATTATAGAATGTATATATTAAAAAATAAATAATTTTAATTTTAATTAATTAATTAATTTCTTTTTTTGGAAATATCTGGAAACACAGGGAGAGTAGGAAATAACCCATAAAGCTTGACCCCAGTGCCGCGCTTCAAAATGTACAAGTCCGGGAGTCACTGCTCATTAAACCACTCATGTACACTATGTTTAATTTAATACCTAACCCTTCCTGCCAGAAGGGTTAGGTATTAAATTAAACCCCTTGCTTATTTGCCTCCTCCATCAGAAGATGGAGGAGGTGAATAAGCAAGGAAACTGTACATATCAAGAAATACAAGAATTTTCTCTTTTGTTAAAAAATATCGAGATCATGTTCCGGCCATAAAACTGTCCTGTTTGTGGAATGAAAAGACCTATGTTTTGGAAGCAAGCTATTATGCTACCAAAGTGCACTTCTGGAAAAAAAAAGGAAAACCGGAAATCAAGTTGGAGAAAATTCGAGAAGAGGATTCTTTCGAGTCGACATGGATGGAACTGCTGATTAAAAGTATTTTCATCCCGTCTGACTCCGTGGCTTCTGTATACAACGTAAACTGTATATAGTGCACTGGAAACAGATTGCGCCTAAGGATGAGGTAACGCGAGTTCGAGTCTCTATGCATGCAACATCAAAGAAAAAATGATTATGAGCAATTAGAGATATATTTAAATAAAAAATATATTTAACTTATATCTGCTCGGTGGTGATTTCATTTCAACCACGTGGTGACTTCATTTCACAGATAACGTAACCACGCTAGGAAGCATGCATGGGCGACATGTAAGTGCAACCCATGAGCTTAAACTCTATCAACACGGTAAATAACCTACTAGGACTCAAAATATATAACATTCTCTAAAATCAACTTTTCTGAGGTCTTAACTTCACTCAAAGAGACTAACTGAGAGATGAATTATTCACTATGTGAAATGATTCACATCACGACACTGTTGTGTTTTTCGTGCTCGGGACCTCTTTTGTGTTTTGTTATTTGCTTTTCTATTTCTTGAGTTTACAGAGTCATTGTGTTTGTCTTCTTTGGAGTTCTACCTACGAAGTCTCGTAGTTTGTTGTGCTAGGAGTTAGTCTGGGTGACAAAGGCCTCGCATGTTTATAGCTGAAATCAGAGTAGGGAGTTTGCACCAAAGCTTGAGGATAGACCAGCATTTACGAAGTTAGTTTACTACGAAGACGTTTTTGGACGAAGTTCACTTAAGAATAGTTGTTCTTTGATGAGACACTTTGGAAGAAGCTGAACTTGTACTTCGGCGGAAGAAGAGTCTTCTTCGTCAGAGTTTTTTGAGAGCAGTAGTAGTAGAGATAACATAGTGTGAAGATACTTAACGTTTATGGTGTTAGAGGCTACTTAGTAGCACTTCAGCAGTACTTCTTCGTTGAGACATTTTCATCCGTGGCTCTATTTTATCTGTTGTTTATCTATTTCTTGAGATCCTTGACCTGTTTAGTATCTGTTATGTTTTGTGAAGATTGTCAACTCTGTCTTGTTGGATAGATCTGAGTTTGATCTCTACCGAGACTGATTTCTGCTCGTGAGAATAAAAGACAACCATAAAGAATCACCTTTGTCACATGTTTACTACTTTTGGATGATCTTTACTTGCATCTCTATGGGTTCGATCTTTAAAATTACTATTTTTGAGCATCTCTTGGTTTTCTTGTGTGTTACAAGTTCTTCAATATTTCCTGAAGTTTCTTAGTTAACTAAGAAATTACTACAATATTTATCTATTTATCAGAAGTTAAGGAAACTCGCTAGCTTTTTTTGTGATACATATTTACTTTTTCAAAAGATTTTGTAAATTTTTCTCTAAATTTCTCACTATATTTGCTAAATTCATATGTTTTATGTAAGCTAGCGGTGTTCAATATGTCAAAATACCGCATGATCAGAATGCAAGAAGTGCATGTTAGCCTTCAGCCATGTATCTATGTAGTTTAAAATATATTTATACTAGTTTATCAACTCAGATGATATGTTATTTGTCTTAATGCATAACGCTAAACCTGCTAAACTTGTTGTTACCATTCAAAGTTGCTGTCAAGTAATGCAAAGTTAAGAAGGATGGGGTCAAGTCCAACAAAAGTATTAGAGGTGGAGTCTAAGTAGATTTCTGTGCATCTACTGTAGTGATACTTGACATTGATTTGATATCATATAACTTGTTAGTTATCTCACGAGTTTATCTTTTTGTTTGATTTATTACGCAAACGATTAGAGGAATGAATTTTAATTGTCACTTTTTCAACTTAGGTTGTTTGCCACTTCACTGTAAAGTATGCTCATACATCTAGGTAACAAACATTACTTGTATAACTTTGACAGATAGTCCAAATTTGAAACTGTCTGATGGATGTTGATACAAGCAAAGATGGCAGAGATGTTCAAATAGTCTCATTGAAAGGACTAATGATTGTTTAGTGGAACTGGATCAGAGATAACGCAAAAGGAGACTAGTGTTAATATGAAATGGAGAATCAAACAATCACCGGATAACACATTTAATGAGACTAATCTTCTTGACGTACCCTTCCAGATATCAAAATATCCACGATGGCTTGTTATTGAACAATTAAATAATTCATTTATTTGTAAACACAGCCAATAGGTGTCCGTGAAATATAGCTTTGTTTTTATTCGCATTTCCTCAGGTCGATGTAACTCATTTCGGTTTAATCTCAGATGAGATCCTTGTACAGTAAAGGCCCAATCGTAAATAGTAGTTTATAAGTTCTTTCTCAGAATCCAAAGGATATTAGGTTGCTTCGAAAACATTTTACATCTAAGCTTGCATAATCACTACGACTGAGTTTCTTCCATGTATTTCAGTGCGCATGCTTTTATTCTGGAGATTATTTTCAGAAAAAATCAATTGTGAGATCTCTTGGGACGTTTAGTATTGCATGAATTCTCTAGGACACCTCACACATTATGTGTTGTTTTACATGTCTTCGCATGTAGTTTGAGGTTTACGCTGCCACTTTAGGGGCTTGACGTGGTAACCTATGTGTGAAAAGAAGTCACCACGTGGTTTGAGGCACAAAAAGACAAGGAAGTGATACATCAGAGTTATGCAGCTTTCGAGCCACAGATTGATTGAGTGATCGATTCTGACGTCACAATCACATGACGTGAGTGATTGGGAGTGATTCAATTCATTTGAGCATGTGAAAACTCTCAAGTTTTAATCACGCACCAGATCTAGCACAAGAGTAACATTCTGCTAGATATTCTTGCTTCAATGTCTACTCTTATAGGGAATGTCTTTGTACTCACATTGACTAGAAATTTATTATTTGTAGGACAATTGATAGAGCAAGGTTTGCAGATGCGCATCAATAAAGATTGATGCTTTATTGAAGATTTTAATAGCATTGTCATAGCTCGAGGTAGCAAGAATGATAAGTTGTTTAAACTAGATGCTTTTATGTTTAAGTTACAAGCTGTCATTTATGGACAAAGTGATCCAATAATGTCTGATATTGATATCTGACACAAACAAATTGAACACATGAACTTTCGAAGACTAAAAAGCTTTCTGAGTTCTAACTTAGTTATAGGTCTACTCAAATTCGAATCATGTGAGCCCATTGGAGTTTGTACAACATGTCAATTCGGCAAACAAGCTAGATAAAACTTGTCCACACTGATGTATGGACTGCTTCTCAGTCAAATATGACCGATTTTTAGTACTTCGTGTCCTTCATTAATGATCATTCACATTATACTCAGATCTATTTGTTGAGAACAAGTCTTCTAGCGAAGTATTGTCCACATTCTAGACTTTCTACAAGCTGGTGGAGAAACCGTCTCGAGAATTTATCCATTGTCTGAGATTTGATGGAGGAGGTGAGTTTTTTTAGAGAATTAAATGTATATCTACGTGAGCATGGCATCCAATTTCAAAAGACATGTAGTTACAGAGCAGTAGAACTGGGTTGCGGAGTGCAAGAACCGACACCTAGATCTTATTGGATAAAAATTGTTTCATGTGCGATGTATCTCATGAATCAAACGTCTATAGCGATAATTCGTGATCAGACAACAATGGAGATCTTCACAGATTGTAAGCATGATTGCTCTTTCCTTAAAGTTTTTGGATGCATTTGTTATGTACACATATCTGATGAGAAACATAAGAAATTAGATAAAAAAGCATATAGATGTATTTTCCTTAGACATGCTTTTGATAAGAAATGATATAATTGTTATAATCTCTCGTCGAAGCGATTTTATACCAATAGATATGTCTTACATGAGCTACAGTCTTGGTTTGCTTTTGTACATGTCGTAGTCATCATTGTATTTATTGTAGAACCAAAAAATCAGTCCACTATAAAATCTCATAGTAATACGTTGAGTGAAAGATCTGAATAAATCATTGATTCTAGATCAGAATCAGATTCACATAAAAATATTGTTAACATTGGAGTCCACGTAACACAACCTAATGGGACTAGTGTAGTTTTTACACAAGACGAGAGAATGCTATTATAGCATATTTTTGACTTGTCCAGATATGTGGATCTTTCACATCCCTTGGATACTTTATCTCAGACCTTGACATCTACATCAGATCAATTGTAAGAAGAGGTGACTAGTGCACAAATTATCTCTCGTATATCTAAACGGCCAAAACATCCAATGAGTAGGTATATGAAAATGAAAATTTTTAATGAAATTTTTTTTGCTGCACACCGTGCATATATGACCAATGTTCTTCAAGAACAAGACCAGAGTTCACTTGAGGAGGCGATGCACATGTCTATTGGATGAGTGTTATAAAAATTGAGCTTGTTACACCACCAACATACTTGGGAGTTGGTGGACTTACATGATGATAAGAAATCAATTTGACATTACATGATGAATTCACATATGAAGAATGCAAGATACTTTTTCCACCAAGACTTCGAAGGATGTCGAATTAGCAAGAAAAGAAGAACTATTTTCACATCCTTCGAATAACCCGCTCTACTTGACACCATGGTTACAAGTCTTATGCAACTCACAACAACACAAGTCCTCATTTAATCTTATGATAATTACTTGTATGTATTTGTTTCATGATTTTATCATAAAACAACTTGTCAATTTTTTGGAGAATGTCATAGCTCTAAAGAGATGTAGAGAACATTACTTCTCTACAATTTATGCATTTGATCATGAGAAGAGTTCAACCAAAGGTTGTTGGATAAAGTCAAAGATGCAATGGATAAATTCATCATAACGACACATCGTGATTTACTATGAGAGCGATCTATGAATGAGACTAATGTAAATTTATTTTCTTGATAACAACAAAGCGATACGTCAATTGTTCAAAATCGTAGAATATAAAAATTTTCATAAATATGTGGATGACAACTTCTCCATTTGAGAGATGATGAGCTATTGTTCATTTTTGTGCTACTCAATAATCATGAGGGATATTCGTCTTGTCCACTCTCTTGAATTGTCTTATGTAGCATTTAATCTTCTCATATATTCAATTGCTTATCAACTCCTCGAGAGATACGAGAAAAATATGGAATGCAAGAGATACTTCCACAACAAGAAAAATATTATCCTTGTTGATGATATTCGAGTTATACAATGATTCGTTGCATTTATTTTAAAAGCTAGTTTTAGCTATTTTGTATCATTTAATCGACTTGAGCAAAGAAAAAATTGGTCAAATAAAGATTGATGGTCGCATACAAGAGGTAAGATAACAAAGAAAAGTTGATGAATGCGACAATAGTGCAATCATGGTTGGAGATGTAACTATTGAACAAATTTTTTTTGTTCAAAATAGTACATTATATCCAATCATATTCGATCAATTTTACATTATTATTATAAAAATGAATAGAAAAGTGTTAGATGATAGATCTGTTTATACTTGGACTAAAAATCGAGATAATAAAAGAACAATATAATTTTAACTGTATCTCTTAACCAATAACGCAATTGAGAGTATTTAAAGAATAATTTTTTACTTAGAGTCATTAAAAAATTTAAAGATTTTTTCACAAAGTCACTATAGAACAAAAATATAATGATATCGATACACAAAAAAAATACTCTCATTAATAAAAAAAATATTTTTTGTACAAGAATTATGAGATTATGTCAAAATGGATTTGCTACACATACACAACTTGTTAACTTGCAGAAGTAAAGCAGAAGATTGTCCGAAAAACTAAAAATAAAATTTAAAGAAAATTAATGTACTTAAAAAACAATGACAAGATAAAAAATATATATTTAGAGTAGAAACTGAGAGACTCCATAGAAGAGCTTGTTATGATTGAACAAGAAGATGAAGATCACGTGATAAAAATACATTTTAAAGAGCTCTATACAATTATAGAATAATTTTTAAATTATAAAGTTAGAGTTGAGACTATATACAAAGCGATAGACAAAAAAATAAAATTTATTTTTTAAACATTACCAAATAATTCTAATCATCAAATCCAATAATCTTTGAGAAAAAAAATTTGAAAAATTTTAATCGAGTTGATCATAAGTTCACAAAAACCATGTTCAATAGTTAAAAGTTGATTTTGTAAAATTTTTTTTATTTGGGGAAGACAATAAATTTAGAAAGATGTTAACTAAGCACGAGAAATCTTTTATTTTTGAAGTTTCAATAATTGAATGTGTAAAATTTAATATTAAAACACCAATAATTATATTCATAATTTCATATATTTTTTAAAACTTGAGATTAATTTTTGTACTTAAAACGTATTTATCAAAATTCATAAAATTTTTAAAACAAAAAATATTAATGAAAATCTTTGAAATATCAATTGTATCATATTTGAATCGTTGATTTATAATACCAAAAAAAAATGATGCATACGAAATATATAATCTGTGAACTAAATCATCATCAAAAATACATATATAAAATTTACCGTAATTAAATTTATTAAAACATTTATTACAAAGATTGATATTCTGTATGAGATTTTTATTTTAGATACGATCAATTTTAATTTATTGTATAAAATACAAATATTGTCATCATGAGAACAAGATCATATTGAAAAAATCATATTCTTTTAGATGAATATCTAGTTAAACATACGAATAAATTATATAATAATGAATCAATAAAAATATAAAAGTTTTATTGTTGATTATATTTCAAATTGTGATATAATTTTCACTATTGAAATATTAATGTTATCAAGTTTAAAGTTTTCATTTCGAGCGTGAAAATTTATGATTATAAATAATCTATGTAGATGGTTTGGATGTAAACTTAATTATAATAAGACAAATGTCATCGAACAGATGAAAAATATTTATAATTTAATAACAAAAATAAAAACTTTTTTAAGATTTATGTCTTTTATCATGTGTGAATTTTACATTTTATACATATGATTGATATTTTCTACGATTTGTTAAAAAGTTTTTAAAAAATCACAAAAAATTTACATGAAAAAACAATATATTGAAACATTTCAGAGATTAAAATAATTTTTATATTTTTTATGTACATTTCATCTTATGAATTATGAAAACAACAAATCAATAATATTTATTATTGATATTCATCTTATAATCATTAATGAACAATAAAACAAGATGATAAAAAATAAAATTGATTTGTTAACAATTTTAGGACAAAAATATTAAATGAAAGAGACAAGAATTATTCTCAAATGAAAAAAAATTGTGGAAAATATATAGAGCTATGAAAATTAAACAAGATTATTTAATTAAAATACCAAAAATAATAAAACATTTTATTTACCACTATTAAAGATTATTATAAATTATAATTAATTGAATATATTACGTTAGATTATTTACATCAGGTCTTTAAATCATCAATCTCCAAGATTAAAAATTACAATTGTCTATCCAATTCCTTGCAAACTAGATTGCTTAAAAAATCTTGACAAGAATATCATGAGTATAGCAACCGATCAGTACTTGGATTCCAAGTGAATGCATCTATCCCGTTATGTACACCGAGAAACTTGTACCTGTTCCCGACAACGTCACAAACACAATTCAAGCGTTTGCAGATTCGAGAGGTAACAATACAGTTTGACAATTCCAAGAACAAGCAAGAAACACCTTCAGGAAATCAGTGGGTTTGAGACTCACTTCTCGTTTATTAAACTTGTATCTAGTCCATGTCCATGTTCTTTGGATAAGACATCATTCGCATATGAAGGCGATACAGTCGTAACTTTGTTCAGGTAGATAATGCCATCCTGAACACCAAGGGCGCGCAGGCAAAGACCTTTAAGTCCCAAGCAAAAACACACGTCTGCGCATTGCACCGGAAAAGCTCCAAAATGCAAGACAAAGCACCAAGTAAGTCCGTACCTTCAAAAGATTGACTAGGCCCGTTTCAAAATCATCCTGCAGTCGATCCGGACGATGTATATCCTGAGGGTTGAGACCACACAAGCTAAGCTTTCTGGGATCTTGTAGGCACTGTCGTCACATGCGAGAAAGCCAATAATAACATCAGATCGAACAGTCATCCAGCTCTGTTTAAGTTACAAGCGAAGCACGACGTAAAAGGTATTTGAAATCGTTGGAACAGAACACATCCCACTCTGCGAGAATATGCACACCAACGCCTACAATTCATCCAACTAAACCGCTAGATCACAGGGTAGACAGCATCAATATTTCCTTGGCTGGCACAAGTAACGTATCCCGGTTGTGATCAGAGGTCCGCACCTGGTACTTGAAATCATGACAAGTAAACAGAATCCGCCTATTTTGGAGTCCCTGGGGAAGGAGCCAAATATCAAGGGAACTTCAAGATATTCGAAATCAAAGGAATAAAGGTGACAGAGGAACGACAAACCGCGTTCATGATGGAGATAACGAGAACTTGCATCGGTGCTACACTATCAAGCATGACTTTCGAAAATGTCATTCGTGATATACCTGCTTCGCATATAGGTCCCAGAACAGGGGTGCAATAGCAGCGGTCTGCCAGTTGTGTATATGTAGAATATTGGGCTGTTTTCCAAGCTTAAGTAAGTGCTCTAAAGCTGCTCGACAGAAGTACGTGAACCTAAACATCACCGCCGTGTCCGGTCAAATAAGAACCTCTTAGGTATGAGATCAAAGATGGTGGATAACAGTTTCCGCTGGTTCATTCCAAATTGTCAAACGAAATGAGAACTAGGCTGAAGTTTAAACCAGTTTAAGTAATCCACTTTGTCAGCACCCATGTTGATGAAATTGAGTGCAGCATATCCGCCCAGGGGTTAGACCAGGTAATCAACTGCAGTCTTCGCTGGTAAGATCTTCTTACTTCTCGAAATCACCATCGTAGTCGTACAGATTCTCTCTCTCAATTAATGTTACCGCAACTCCGTTGAAGGCTCTGTAGACAAGAATAAGACACCAGCAAGATGAGAAAGTCGTTGCTTAAGTTCTGTATGGTCTTGGGACTGTCAGCACTCAGGTCCAAGGAGTTGAACATCTTGTTTACCCAGTCCAAATCTTGTTCTTGTGCCACTCTCCACCGAAGTAGGAGTACAAATCGGAGTTCATTTCTCTCACGTTGCTCAAGCAGCTTAAGTCAGCAAACTCATATCTGAACACACACCACATGAAACAAAATGCTCTGCATATTAGAGCTGTCTCAAATTTTCTTTCTCGTGTAAAACAAGCTCACTTTGACAGCCGTGACCGACCCTACTTCCTATTCACCAAAGTGAGACTCTTCTTGCTTTGAACATTTGACGGGCAAACGAGTTTACCACAAGAAGACTGAAACCAAAGAACATCACAATGTGTTTTCTGGCACCTTCCACCGATCCACCTCGAGTCTGAAAGGTATTGAGGATATCCTCTCGAGCGTATCACTGATTATAAATTACTCGAGACTAACCGACCGACGTGATAGCTTTGAGAAGTACACGGATGAGGCAAGAAAAGTGTTTTGAAGAACAAATCCATCAGATGTCTAGCAATTATGAATCTACAAGGTAGTACACCCTAGGAGACAAATGGAATCAACTGTATGCGTTAGGGAAAATTTGTGAATGGACATACTTTGGCATGATTACCTCCACCGGATGACCTTTTATCCGCAGAGCGATGCACAAGCTAGTGATGTATGCTGCCAAAGGTCCTTCTTGTGCTATAGGAGCCATTTCTGTACAGATGTGGATCACATGAATTGCGCGTCTGTTCATGGAAGCGACAAAAATGAAGTGCAACGAAGTGGTAAGTATGGCAGAACCAAGAATGTTGCTGGAAAATCGAAGATTGATCCAATGGGAACATGCCACCGGATGGCTTCTCAGATCTATAATTAACAGGACTACAGCAGTGCTAGTAATCATCAACAGTTGAGAGGAGAGGAGAGCTGTGTTGACAAGCCCAGATTGAGCGCTATTCCACCTTTTATTGGGGTCAAGAAGTAGTAAAAGTTTTGAGGATAGCTCTCGATCGCACAAACTGAGATACACATCAGCTGCTTGTGCGTCCCTCTTCCGAATTAAATTCCGCAAACCAGTAGCTTGACTTAATGTTATCTGCCCAGTCACTGCCATGGAGTCCACGCGCAACAGAAGCTCTCCCCATACTGAAAAGACATTCGGCTGATTCTGCACCTCAATCAACGGTCCAGCTGCCGCCAAAATATGAGAACTGAACAACATCGTCTGGGGCTCAACAGTTCAAATTACCGGCACACATTATCCCCGTCTGGATTCGAGTGTTCTAAATGTGAACTAAGAACTTATATACAATCTATTGCATTTCAAGCACAGATCACCGCCACAAATTAAGCAGTGGGACATGGATAAGATGGAACCTGTAACTGGTTAGAATGACACAGCAAAGATGCACAGACGGTGTATCATACCCCCAGTTTCTTTTGCTGCCAAACCAACACCAAGGGCTTGGAGCTTTTTACTTAAAACTTCACACTCTCCGGCGCTAGCTTGATATTCGGCTTCTAGCTGGGCTACTCTGGCCATCAAGAACTCATTATCTTTCCGCGCCTTCTGAACCTCCTCAATGGCGTTCAACCTCTGCTTGTTGAGATAGAGCATATCTGCATCGAGTTTCACTGACATTAGGACCCTCGGAACGGCCGGATGGGTGGTTTGGTTAGGCCTGGACCACATTTCGCAGACCTTGCCCGTACACCCAACAACCTCAGCCTTCCACTTAAGTAAAGACTTCGACATCATCGATCCGGTTACTGGAACGTAAACTAGGAACAGAACTCGCTTTGTTGAGTGTCGTTGAACAGTTTAATAACATCACTAGCAGCGGATCCTGACCATTTCTCCTTGTCCGGAAACGCTTCCTGTAATTATGGATATAAAAGATGAAATGCATCATCATGACCCGTAAATACCCGAACCGCTGGAGATTCTGCCTTTCTTCCAACTCAGTTACATGAGAATGGAATGAAGAGTAATTACAAGCACCCCTAGATTCAAGTTAGCTGTCAAGCAAATGAAGCGGAAATGCATGCATGTAAGGGAATTGAGACCAAGACCTGCATTCCATCGAGGTCGCTTTTGCTGTCCCTGAAATGATTACAGAAAGCATATTAGGAGCTTGTTCCGTCTGATGCCTGGTGTTACAGTCACACTGTCAGTTCTGACGCTGTGAGTCGAAGAAACAGCTACACTAACGAACAAGCAGCAAGAGGCCAAGCGAAACTGTCACAGAAGTAGGGACTCCGGAAGGCAATAAAAAGTATCAGGACGAAATAGAGCAATACCCGAGATTGACTCGAGGGGCAAAACCGAACACGGTGATGCTGGCCCACAGATCCATTCCTTCTCCAATTCAACAAGGATCCCGGAGTCGTTTTGATCCACGACTTGGAGCAGCAGCCTGGACCAGCTACTGAGCCTGCCATCCTGCTACAACTGTGCGCTCAAATGCAGAGCATGCGCCTGACTGCCGTGAATACATCGACGTCAAAATCTTAACAAAGCAGAGCCCGCCTCTGGCCATGGCCGAAGATGCGGATATGCACCTGACTGCTAACTAAATGAACGACCGAGCTTTACTTTCACAAAATCTTGGCATTCAGGCAATCATGCGCTGCATTATACTAGCAATCACATGCTCATGCTTTAAATTGGCACTAAGTCACTATGTTCAGCGCAAGACCATTACAGCGCACATTTCGTCTGTCGCCAGACGGGAACAAGGTTTTTCTTCTTCGCCATAGCTGGAAATCCAGACCACCTATCCTCTACAACAAACGGGTGCTACCGATTCCCCTTGAGAATGCATAAGAATTCCTCCTGTAGGACTAAAAATCACTCGACTGAGCACGCAGCTGAGACAGTGAAGAGACTTTGACGAAGGAAAAAGTTTGGCAGCTAAGCGAAATTAGAATGACGTGGGAGGGCGAAAGGAGCAAGAATTTCTCTCAGTGGGCACAATGCGAACATAACTACCAGCATCCCTGCGAATCCAACTCCTAGAAAACTGAGGGCTGAAGACTCTCTCCCACAAATCTTAGTTACGAGAAATATGCACCTCAGCAAAGTGAAGAATCCGTTAATGAATGTTTGTTCAGTTTCTGGTCATGTGCCGTAGCTAAGAAGAAGCCCAGAAAGGTCGAGGTCGATAACGATCGGCTATAGGCACAATCCGCAGGCTCTAAAAATGTGCAGGTGGAAGGTTCAGCTCATATTGTAACACCCGTGCGTGCTTACTTTCGCAAGCATGCTCCTGCAATCAGAGCAAGGTAAGTACCATCAAAGTTCGTATGTCGATTCATTCCCGCCGGTTAGTTCGACAGCTCGAATGAATTCGAAGTCAATTCCACGGCCACACTCGTGAGCACTAAAAGTCTCGCATCCACCAGACTTTGGGGAGAATTCGGGTGTGAGACATGTAACAGGTAAGAGCAAGATGATATCAGTAAACCCACTTATATCAGTGGAAAATTAGTGATAACAGAGAAAATTTAACTGATATCAGTAATGAATTTAGTGATATCAGTCCAACTTAAAAAAATATTTCTGTACATAATAGGAAATTTGGTAGTAACTTTTGAGATGTATATTGCGGACAAAGTTGTAATAAGCTAACTAGTTTACTAGCGTGTCTCATATAACTATTGTTGGTGACTACGCTAGTTGTAATTGATTTATAATTTGATAATTTGATAATTATCATACTAACTTTTGGAAAATATTGAAATGTATATTGCGGACAAAGTTGTGTGATAAGCTAACTTGTCTCATAAAACTATTGCTGGTGACTACGCTGATTGTAATTGGTTTATAGTTTTCGATTTGGTAACCAATCATACGAACTTTTGGATATTTGGATGTGATGTCAAAAAGTTAAACAAGTCGAGAGAATTAGATGATGAGCAAACAACAAAAATGATCAAAGATTATTCAAATAAAAAAAACATCGTAAATGTTTCCATGAACATGGTTCTAATGGGATGTATCTCTGGATGATTCTGTCTTGAGAAAAACTGAAAAGTCTTTCTTGATATTTATTTGAAAATGATATATCCTCTAGAAAAGATCAACGCAAACCTCACGTTGTACTGTAACAGTGCTTTTACACAAGGTGTGTGGCTTTAAGCACGTCTCTTAGAGACTCAGCTAGCCGTAGCAATGTCTACATACTGTACACTTTCTCAGGTA
This sequence comes from Asterella californica, assembly GCA_036924285.1. Taxonomy (NCBI): domain Eukaryota; kingdom Viridiplantae; phylum Streptophyta; class Marchantiopsida; order Marchantiales; family Aytoniaceae; genus Asterella; species Asterella californica. The sequence goes on along the minus strand of JAYKYS010000006.1, from coordinate 17,655,189 downwards.
ATCGTGGAGCCACAACAACTCGAAGAGGGGTGGCCAGAGCCGTTGCAATCCCTGTTGCCTCAGTCATATCCACATCTGCTGGTTCCATTCCTGGAGGAAGTGAAATGTCGAGGGTATGGAAAAGCTGAGCTACAATAAGCTCCGAAGTAATCATGCCCATGTTCATACCTGGACACTGCCTTCGTCCGGATCCGAAAGGAAGGAGTTCAAAATGTTGGCCTCTCGGGTCGATAGAGGTATCCGAAAATCTTTCTGGTTTAAAGGCTAAGGGGTCTTCCAAGTTCTCTGGATCCCGCTGTATGGCGTAGACGTTTATGAGCACTTGAGTGCCCGCTGGAATGTGGTGTCCGGCTACCACAGTTGGCGCAGTTGAGCAGTGACTCACCATAAGTGGAGCCGGAGGATGAAGTCGCAAAGATTCCTTGAGCACCATCTTGAGGAAGTTGAGGTTCACAAGATCTGACTCATCCAACAATCTCTCTTGGCCGACAACGTCATCCAGTTCTTTCACCAGCTTTCGTTTAACTTCTGGATGTCTCAATACCTCAGTTATTGTAAACGTTACTACGGCCGACGTAGTCTCGATACCAGCAGCGTACATGTCCTGGCGGATGACAGTGAGACGGTGTTCAGAATTCTCCACAGGAACCGAAGGGTCTTTGATGAGACTTTCAGCGACTGACTTTAGTCTTCGCTCGTAGACCAACCACGAGAAGCAAAATGGGAAGAATGGTAATGACTGATAAATGTCTTGTAAACTTAAGTACCCGTTCGTTTGCTGAATCTAGAACATACATTCGCGTCAGCTAGCTGCCCCGGGTGTACGTAAGAGAGAAAACTCTGGAAGACGACAAACGTACGCAGACCTTACCGCAATAGCACCTTTGATGTTCGTAAATGTCAAGCCGCTCCCGTCCTCCTTGTTTACCAGTGACAGCAGGGCGCGCGAGAAGTCTCTTGAATCATCGTCGACCTCTTCACCATCCAGGAGTTGGCGGTGACGCTCTTTGAGTAGTTCCGTGAGATAGCTATCGAAATCAGCATGAATTCTCTTCACTTTTGCTTCCACTCCTCCCACGTCCAACCACTTTAGCCATGGAAAGCATTCACCCAGTGAGAGGAAGTCGACAGAAGTAAGATCGTGTACAAGTTCCGCCAGGGTCTTCTTTCCACCTGTCAAAGCGCGACTTGTGTACTCTGAAGAAATCCTTTTGCCGAAAATAAGTCTTGTCATTTGGTACGAGTTCATGTAAGCCACTGCAGAGTATATATCAACGGATTTGTTTCCTCGTTGAGATGCCAACAGGGAGTTCACCAGACTCATTATCCATTCATGCCTATGATCCTGCCGGCATGACACCACAATGATAACTCCAAGCTGTCATAAAACTAATAACGACGCCACAACCCACGTTTACATCTTCTTCCTCAGTCGCTCTAAACCTTCTTCGGATCCTGCTTAGACTCAACAAAAGGTGAATCTTGTGCCAAATGCTGGTTCTAACGATTGATTCAGAGAAAACGTAGGACGAACGAGGTGTCTAGCCTTACAAATTTGAACGACCCTTGAACGTAAGCTTAATTAGGACAACTGGCAAGAAAGGAGTAAAAGCAAGACTTTAAGGAGGAAGCACTTCTAAGTCGACCTGGACAGGTACTTGTATATCGACGACATGAACCAGCAATTGTAAGATGGAATTAAATTCAAAGTTCATTTCCGAGTGTAGAGCTAGGCATCTGTAGATATGAAGAGAAATGGTCTCCTACTAAAAGAGAACACTGATATCGTGAATTGTCTTGAGCATCGGATATGTACGTATCGATCTGTACAGATATACACATGCATATGTTAGTCCATACTTTCTGTTGCGAAATTCATGACAAAGTAGCCCATTTACCTTCTGCTTTTCGACGTTCGTGGTAGACAAAAACTCCGAGAAGTAGATTTTCCTCAGCTTCCGCCAGAGGTCATTTAAAGGTTGCATTATCACATCGCCATAATTGTAGAAGAACAATTCTCCAAATAGAGAGGGAGGACGAGATGCCCATATGGCATCCTGGGTCTTCATAAACTCTTTGGCCATTGCAGCATCAGATGCGACTATGATCCGAGTGGTACCTAGCCTTAGTAACATAAGCGGTCCATATCGTCCAGCAAGTTTCAGCAGAATCTGATGGGGAAGTTTGCCGAAGAGGTGAAGATGACCAATTACTGGCAGTGCAATGGGTTCAGGTATGCCCTTCTGGAATCTGACGGCAACGCTCTTCCAAGTAAAACGCGTAAATATTGCTAGAACCAAGAATGACGCTGCTGCTACCCGCAAGTCCAGTAACTTGTCAATTGCAAGCCACCATTCACCAAAACGGAAGCGTTCCATCGATACCGTCATCCTCCAGAGCCAAGGCCTTACTCTCAAACTGATGTTCTGGGTGAGATTTTGTCTGTGCGACCCTACGCTGCAAAAGAACTGATCACTTGTACTCCCACTGGATCAACGTCGTTTCGAGGTATTCTCTCACTGTATCTTGAAGCTGCGGAGATATGAAACTTCAACTAAAGCAGGCCAAACCAACTTTAAGGAGTTTCACAAACAAATAAAACAGATGTGAAATTAGAATCGTGTACTTTGCATGTGATGACCGCAGGAAGAAAGCTACACTTCCTCACTAGCTCGATTGAGTACAGGACTCGATTGACAACCGATGACTGTTGGAAATGGACTGCTAGTAGAATAGGCTAAGACAAAACTCTAAGTCACTGCATAAGGACAATATGAGAGTGTGGGAGAGCTCCTCAAGAGAGTGTGGGCAAAACCAAGTAAATGAATACTCAATAATGTACAATGGCCTTGGGTCTTGGCCTTGGTGACCTTACGAAAGGTCACCATCTAAAAGCCTGAACTGCTTACTGCTAAAAGGAGTATTCACACTGTGTACGGTATTCTAACACTCCCACTCAGTAACAGTTCGGATAAAAATATTACTTAGCTAGAAAACATTCCTAGCTTCGGTAGTAGATAATCCAACTTGGGAGCTGGTAAGCTCTTTGTCAGAATATCTGCAACCATGTCCTCAGTAGGACAATATCTAACTTCTATAACTTTTCCAGCGACGTGATCTTTGATGAAGTGATATCGGATGTCGATGTGCTTCGTACGGTCGTGGAACTTGCTGGTGTCGACAAGGGCCATAGCACTTTGGTTGTCACAATATGTAACGGTCGGCTCCTTGTCATGCAATCCGATGTCAGTCAGGAGCTGACGTAACCAGATTGTCTCTGAGCAGCTCGTGCTAAGAGCTACATATTCTGCCTCTGTACTTGACAAGGCTACTGACTTCTGTCTCTTGGAGGACCAGCTGATGGCTCCTCCAGAGTAGATGAAGCAATGTCCTGATATGGATCCTCTTGTCTCCGCATGTCCTCCCCAGTCAGCATCGGTGTAACCGAACAGAGAGTAGGGCTGGGGTGAGTGAGCATACTCAAGGTACAAATTTAAAGTTCTCTTGATGTAACGGAAAACCCGTTTCATAGCGGCAATGTGCTTAGGTCTAGGACTACTCATGAACTGAGAGAGTACACTAATGGGATAAGACAAGTCAGGACGAGTGCATACTGCGGCCCAATTAATAGAGCCAGCTGCACTCTGGTAAGGATAACTATTACATAGCTTCTTTTCATCCTCAGTGACAGGGGAGTCATCCGAGGAGAGTTTCTCACCTGTAACTAGAGGGGTGCTTACGGGTTTGCAATCTTGTAAGCCAAACTGAAATAGTTTCTGTTTCAAATACAAAGTTTGACTAAGTCTGATAGTGCCAGAAGATGGATCACGGTTAATCTCAATGCTAAGGCAATGATGGACTGGACCGATGTCAGTCATGTTGAACCGTGAGCTCAATTTCTCTTTTACGTGAGACAGTAGAGCCTCACTGCTGCTGGCAATCACAGTGTCATCCACGTAGAGGGCAAGGACGACGAAGTGCTGTTTCTGGTGCAAGTAGTAAACGTTTCCGTCTGCACCGGACTTAGCAAATCCAAGAGAAAGCAAGAAGTTGTCGATGATCAAGTACCATTCTCTTGATGATTGCTTAAGACCATAGAGAGTCTTGAGCAATCTGCATACTTGACTGCACCTTGCTGTAGTCACGCCTTCCGGAACACTCATGTATATTTCCTCGTTAAGTGTTCCATTCAGAAATGCAGTTTTAACATCCATTTGATGTACATGTAAATTATACTGCGCTGAGATGGTAAGGATGAGCCGTATTGACTGAATGCGGACTACAGGGGAAAAGGTTTCTGTGTAGTCCAACCCGTAGATCTGGGTGAAACCACGAGCCACTAGTCTCACCTTATAACGAGCAATGGACCCACCGGTATTAAGTTTTAACTTAAAGGTCCACTTACATGTTATCGGTCGGCGTCCTTGTGGCAAGTCGGTGAGCTTCCAGGTGCCGTTAGATTCGTGGGAATCTAGCTCCTCCTCTATTGCTCTTCTCCATTGATCGGCATCAGGAGAAGATACTGCTTTTGTGTAAGAAACAGGTTCCATTGGCACTGGTTTAAGAGTTACCATCAATGCACGCTTGGTGTTCTTTCGAGACTTCGGGATCAGCGATGAAGGGTCGTAGCCTTCATCTGGGTTCCGTTGTGGAGGAACTGAATGTCGAGCTGATCGTCTCAATGGAGGCGGTGTTGGAAAATCCAATGGAGGAAGAGAGGACTCGCTGTGAGTGGAGCTGGAAACTCGTGGTGAGCGCGGTGATGTACGCCGAAGGTAAGGATGGCGCGGGCTCAAGTTCTCTGCAGGGGGAGAGTGATGGCTTGAGGAGTGAGAACGTGGAGGGCGACTGCTCCCACTGGACTGTGTACTGCTGGTGACTCCTCCGCTAGGGCCATAACTGCTAGAGACTCCTCCTCCAGATCCAAGACCAACGGGTGGGGTTGGAGCTGGACCGGCAGGAGATGGCAGAGAAACTCCCACTGAAGGAAAACCGAGAGAGACGGATGAGACATAAGCTGGGCCAGCTGAAGGGGCGGGCACAGTATGATAAAAATGGACGTCGGTCTCCGGAGACGCTTGAGTGAGTGGGAGATCAGCAGAGGGGGTGGATGTGGGAAGGAGAGTCGGGGAAGACTCATCGAAGATAACATCACGAGAGGTGAAGATATGACCGTCAGATTTTCTTTGGAGACGGTAACCCTTACTCTGGCCGCTATAGCCAAGGAAGATACACTCGTGAGAGCGATCATCGAGTTTTGTGCGCTCAACCTCGGAGACCTGGAAAAAAGTGCGACAGCCAAAGACGCGCAGAAAGGAGAGATCGGGTCGACGAGGAGTTGTGGAGGTATAGGAGTGCCAGAGTTAATAAGGTGTGGTCATAGACGGGATAGCCTTAGACGGACACCGGTTCTGGAGAAAGGTGGCGCAGGTGATTGCTTCACCCCAGAAGGGTTTGATGAGCTTGGAAGTGTAAAGCATAGAACGGACAGCATCAAGCAAGTTGCGGTTCTTACGTTCAGCAACGTCATTCTGCTGAGGAGAGTAAGGGATTGTGAATTGGCGCTGGATGCCACGCTCGCGACAGAAAGTCTCAAAAGCAGCTGAACGATATTCCCCGCCATTGTCAGATCGCAAAGTGATAAGAGATTGACCAGTGGCGCGCTCAGTAAATGCTAGATAGTCCCGGAAAGCAGCAAAACAATCACTCTTATAGTAGAGAAGACGAGTGACGGTGTAGCGCGAGTAGTCATCAATAAAGATGATGAAATACTCATAGCCAGAAAAGGTGCAAGGGGAGATGTGACCACTAATATCAGAATGGACCAGTGCCAGAGGACGAGTGGATCGAGTGGAGCTGGCACGTGGGAATTTAGTGCGTGCATGCTTGCCGTGTGCACAAGCTGGACAAATATCCTCAGAGAGCGGGAAGGAAGGGAGGTCGGTAACATACCTGCGGTGGCTCAGCTCATGGACGCGATGATGGTTGATATGATCGAGTCGCTGATGCCACAAGGTAGAGAGGTCGCCCGTCGTAGTAACAAGGGCACATGGTCTAGGTGGCGTCGGTGGAGGAGTCAAACTGCCAGATGTGAAACCCTGAAGGCTTGCCAACAAATGCGGAGAAGACCGAGGCCGAGAAAAAGAAGAGCCCGACTGCTCGCCAAAGGGAATCCCAGATGAGACCAAGTGAGCAGGGTAAGGACTGTAAGGACGAGGGCCAAGAAGGCCCTCTGTCCCACCTTGGGGGACTATTTCTCTATTAGGGGGATCGTCCCCCTAGTCCCTGGACGGACTGCCGTCGGGGCAGTCCGTGGGGAACGGACGGCCGTCGGGGCTGGTCCCGGACGGACTGCTAACAGGGCAGTCCGTGGGGGTTGGCCTACCAGCTCCTCCGTGCGGAGATGCGCGATCTCCTATGTGGGGATGCGCATCCCCGTCATCATATCTCCGCGGCGGCGGGGATAGGGCGCGCGCATCCCCACTGCGGGGATGCGGGGGCTGCACCCCCGATGTCGGGGTGTCCTGTTGAGGGAGCGGCACCCCCGATGTGGGGGTGCCTTGATGGGCATGTGCATCCCCTATGCGAGGATGCACATGGACATGGTGAGGAGGCAGGATCTCCGATGGGGGGCCGTCTTCATATCCCCGCCTGTGCGGGGATATGAAGTGTGCGTCCCCGCGTAGAGGATGTGCACGTTCCTCTATGCGGGGAGGCGACACATGCCGCGCGGATGAGGATCTCATCCCCATCCCTTTCCTCGATCGTCGCGGGGGCTGGCAGCCCGCGAGGAGGCGCGCCGTGTGAAGCGGGGCTGGGCCCAAGGGATGTGAGGGTTTCTTGATCGACGTGGACCACTGAGGCCGTTCGACTTAGATCGATCCGCGTGAAGGAAATGGGTGCACTGCCAGTGGACGTGCGCGTTTGAGGAGGCATGCCAAGGGGTGGTGTCCTTACGGGAAATGAGCCAAGGGGTGTCATAGTGAAGGGGGTAGAGGCCGCGATGACTGAAATTGAGCCCTCATTGTTCAAGTTTGACAATTCCGAATTTTGTGGAGTCAAGGGGACTTCTCTAGGAGGAGAGTGCTCCGAATTAGGGATTTGAAAATTCCGTGAGTGACTTGGGTGAATTTCAGCTTGGGTGTGCGCATTCTGTGAGGCGGGACTAGGCCTGGACCGTGGGAAGCGGATCTTGCGCATGTTGCGGTTGAATAGTGAGGTGCCGTCCGCTGGTTGGATTGTGGTCTAGCTCGCAAGCGCGGTCCTGTTCTCTGGCTAGGTGGTAGTGTGTGGACTACTGAAGTCTTACCAGCTGTAGCTACAAGCGCGGTTTGATCAGCGACCAAAATTGAATTCCCGAGCATGTAGAGATCGTCCACAGTGGGACAGGGAGCTAGCACTTGTCCAAACCTGTCCTCTAGGTGACAAAATCCGTTGCCGATTACACCAGCCGCCATTGGCATCAAATTGCCGAGCTGAGAATAAATTCTTTTGCAAGGCAGACACGTGAAGAACGTCACGTATGTACACATGCTCGTCGTTGAGCAGGCGTACTTCCACCATGCCGGAACCAGCAACGTGGATGATGGTGTTGTCATCGAGTAGAATCGCATCATTCTCGGTGTTCTCAGAAGAGACGGGTGAGTATTCGACGAATTGTCATCGATTATGCGCCATGTGGTGTGTGACACCCGTGTCCACATACCAATTAGGATCAGCTGTCTGCACGATTGCAGACGAACATTGTGCCACTAGAACTCGACGAGTATTGCCGTTGTTGTTCTGGGAACGGCGATTCTTGTTCTTGTTCTTGTTACCAGCAGTAGAGTTGTCGTTACTGCTGCTGGGTTTGTCCGGACACTCGGCGATGCGGTGCCCGGGCTTGTTGCACTGGAAATATTTCTCGTTAGGATCTGGCGGTCTCCTCGGTGGTTGGTTGCCGCCTTGTCGATTGCCACCATTGTTGTGCCGGTTGTTGTCATTGCGTCCTCCTTGCCGGCGTCCTGCAAACAAGGCAATGGATGGTTCCATCGATAACTTGCACCCGATCGTTTCCTCCTGAATGAGGAAGGTGATGAGGTCCTGTATCGAGAGATTTGGGTTTGTTCTCATCGCCTGCAAGAATAGATGGTAGTTGTTGGGCATGCTGCCCATCAACACGAGGACTTGCTCCTCGTTGGTGATATCAATCCAGCTGAAGTCATCTGTTGGATGAGAGACTTGAAGTTGTTTACGTGCTGGGTGACAGTCTCGTTGGGTTTCATCTTTAAAACCCGCAACTTCTCTCTTAAGTGCATCTTGGTCACCATGTCTTGACCTGCAAAGTGTCTGGTCAAGGTGGACCATGCATCGTTCGACGTGGTGCAGGACATTAGATGTCATGCCACGCTGTTCTCGCAACATTCGTTGATCGCTGCGAGCGCGTTAACATCACGCTGATCCCAATCTGCGATGCTACCGGGTCCGGTAGCAGGGGGATGGATGGGTACCTCCGGATGTCGTGGCACGTGGTCTCTGCACGTTCCCTTCCACGATATCAAGAACACCATGGGCCCTGAACCGCAAGGTTGTCTTGTGCTTCCAAAGCGTGAAGTATGTGCCGTCGAACTTGGCCCAGCCTTTGGTGTCAAAGGGGGCAGACATTCTGTATCATATTGATCGCTGGAACGGTGAAATTCTGTTAGCGAAGGTACAGAATATGGGTGCGTGAAGCGTCCTTCTCGCAGCAGCTGAAGCGTCCTCCAACTGCTCTCACCTAAGGACCGAAGGCCTACCTAGTGCCTATGCTATTGTGCTAGTGCATCAACAATGCAAAGCTCTGATACCATGTTGGAAATGGACTGCTAGTAGAATAGGCTAAGGCAAAACTCTAAGTCACGGCATAAGAACAATATGAGAGTGTGGGAGAGCTCCTCAAGAGAGTGTGTGCAAAACCAAGTAAATGAATACTCAATAATGTACAATGGCCTTGGGCCTGAATAATATACCTTGGGTCTTGGCCTTGGTGACCTTACGAAAGGTCACCATCTAAAAGCCTGAACTGCTTACTGCTAAAAGGAGTATTCACACTGTGTACGGTATTCTAACAATGACTAGTACTCATAGACCTACATCATATGCCCAGATAAAGAGATTTGAACCTTAAGTTAGAACACTGAAGTCCCCAGCTCTCTCGTTGAACTGTCTAGTGAACAATGTGCATCATGGTTCTTCCTGACTCGCGCCTGCTTATTCTGTATTCAGTTACAGTATGAGAATGTGTTGTATCTACCAAGTTTCGGTTGTTCCTTATACAAGAAGTTTTATTTTGGGTAGTTGTCAAGGTTCAGGACAGTCGAGGACTCCTTGAACGTTATTCGAAGAAGTCGGGAGAGAATCTTGTGCATGCAGTGATAAAGTCACCGGATTAGGTTTATTATTTAATTTTACATTCAGATTAATTGTGAATAATAGTAATATACAGATGAATGTTTAAATTTGGAAAAGGAATATCTTCAAGTTGAGTTTAATTGAAATGGATGTTTCATTTTGGTGTGCGGCATAAGCGTTCTTTTAAGATGATTGCGTTGGTTTCTTAAGATGCTCGCACTTGCATCACTTACATTGTCTTGAGGCTCAACGATAGTCAGCATAACTAGTATTTAGGCTCGAGTAAGTAATTAAGGTAGTTCCATTCGATCTGCCGTTGTCTCAAGGTCCTTGTCCCTCTATCAAATCCTCAGAGTTCAGGATTTAGTTTCTCCTAACATGGTCCCAGTGTTGTCGTGAGGAGACTCTTATTTCGGGAAAGCAAACCTCTTGTCTGTAATTGAACTTGAAGACGGTAAGGAGTCAACCAATCTGGCGACCACAGTCAAAACATTAACAGTCTCAATTCACACCCAGTGGCAACTGCATTATTGTTGCGCATTTGCATAGCTAAAAATCGATTTTGTAAAGTTCTGAATAAGATAAACTCCGGAAAACAAGGTAATTTTTTTTTTCTTCTTTCAATGAGAGAAGTTTCAATCTAATATAACATGTGACATTATAACATAGTTCTCTGTCAAATGCATATCTTAGCAGTATTATTGCAAGCGTTAGCACCTTGTTTTACACCAAAATTTACACAATAAGTCTTTTGTGAATACAAGAATCTTTATTCAAGCTCTTTGCACTTCAATTTATATAGTTTTTACACTCTTCAGTCTCTCTCACTCTCCAATATGCATTGATGACCTTTCTAAGCAATAAAAACATATATATCTCTAATCATGCAAGCCCATCATGTTTATATGTAGCTCTGTCTACCAAACATCCTCTTAGCTAAACACTACCTTAGCTTAATAAAAATTTCCTTGACTCTTGATATCATCTTGATGCTACTTCAGTTATAGATCAGGTAGGACAGGCAGCCACTAGCTTAATAAAAGTTTCCATGACTCTTGATGTCATCCTGATGTTCACAGTAGAGCCACACAAAGCTACTCTTTATGGCTTTACGGTCATTGATGTAAGGCTTTTTCTTTTACAGTGAGCAGATGTAAAGTGTTGTTGGTACGTAAACCTTTTAATTACGTCACTTCCATAATATTTATTATATGATAGTCATGAATGATCGTATTTTATGTATATAGATCACTGCGTCAAACATTTAGAAAAAGATCCATCAACTATATTCGCAGAATGCAATGTAATTATAAGCATTCCACAGTACCTTGGTTTGTGGCGTTCTTCTCCTTTTTAAATTTTACTACCTTAATTGTATTTCAGATAAGCTTACGTCCATGTATGAAAGGGTATATCAAACTATCCGTTCCATGTATGGCATTCTCACGAACCTAGCCATTTTACGTACTCTTTTCTATCAAGTTATTTACATACGTTGAAATAACTTTAAATTATAGAAAATTTGCAGTTTAAGTTTTGAGCCGCTTTACTGTTACTTTCTTTGTAAAAGTTAGGATTCTCTACTCAGAAGCTCCGACATTTATCTAGGTTTGAGTTCCACTGTTTAGTTTTCAATAGACATTAATAGTGACAACTACAAGATTCTGATGAGAAGACGTAAGACCAAAATATAAAGTTTTGTATGGACTGCAGAAAATATGTAGTAAAAAGATTCAATATTATTTCAACTGTGTTCAAAAGATCTCAGTTACGGGCATAGACTGCATATTTCCAGCGATGTAATTTGGATGTATCCCTCCAAAGGTGACACGTCAAATTTACGGCAGAAACCTGTAAGAGATTTTACGGGAGTTTAGAGAGTTTTGTGAAAAAACGAACTTTGAGTGGCCTTAGACGTAACTATTCTCTGCCCGTAAACCATATCTTGAATGTATTTGAAAGAAAATCTAATTATTACACACGTTCTCCAAGTCCTGAAAAAGCTATGATAGTTTAGACTTCCGTCTTCTCACCTAAACCCTGTAAATTTCGTTATCCTGTAAATTTCGTTATGGAAAAAGGTTTGAGTGGCACTAATAGATCCAAAACATATGGATCGCGAATGGGAGTTTATTTAGTCCGAAACGTAAACATGCGGCCATGAGAGTCTTCCTTGCAAGAGCCGAGAAGGCTGAAAACGAGAAGCGGCCAAAAGAAGGCGATGGGGTCCACCATACATCTGGAGGTTCATACCAACACGCTAGGCATGTTGGGCTACATTGAATCGCTGGTAAATTGAAGTTATACGCTCACCTAGAACAAAAATGATTTATTTTTTTTGACCTGAATACCGGCACAAACGCACCGATGTGAGGAGTTTTACTGATAAAAGGCAGAACGCCAGCCCGTAGGCAGATAACCGGTAACAATGGGGGGAAGTGAAGAGGAAGCCCCCATGCGAATAAAGGCCCATAAGGCACCGAGCAGAGAGTGAGTGAAACTGCACGGAGTATAAGAAGAGGAAAGGAACACAGAAAACGAGACAGTGCGATACGAAGAGAAACAAAAGGGAGAAAATAAGAACGAACCGAGGACAGAAGCAAACATAAAGCAGGGTGCCTACGCCGCGCATAATCGCACTCATCAGACAAGGAATCACCTCAGCTTTTACCAAGGGCAGGGTAAGCGTACGCGGCGGAGGAAAGCCCTGAAAGAGATTGGGTCAGAAGTCGGACGTTCATGTTCAGAGGACAAAAGAGTGGAAAGACAGAACGAAAATTGATGAAACGATGAGCAGAAGAAGTGAGAATATTTGAAGGACACAAGCAAGGAGAACAGAACAAAGAAAACCGATGAAAAGGCGAAACAGAAAGGTAAAAGAATGAGGAAAATTGCCAAGAGCAGATCGAGAGGATAAAGAGACAGGGTGTATGCAGAACGGAAACAAAAAGCGGTTGCAGGCCAAGGTGTTGAGGATAAAAGCAGTACAAAGAGAACAAAGGAGGAAGATATCGGAGCAGGATGCACGTCTAAGCGACTTGAAGCGTGTAGATTGCCGATCGTAGTAGTGTAATGATTTATGATGATCCGGAAATCTAGACTATGAGGAAATCCAGCGATCCAAGTAGGATCAGAGCGCATCAAAAGAATAATAATAAATGTCCCTAAAAGTTCTAGCCAGAAGCCAATCCAAGGCACTGGGTAGGCAGGCTATCATTGACAGCAGCTAAACCAAGAAGAAACAGAAGGAGTAACCGTAGAACAAAACCACAACTAGGGCAGGAACTTCGAGTCGATGACACCATGTAGATGAATCAAAGAACCGGAATTCGCAGAAAGAATTTTGCTGCCGGAGAAGACATCGCAGAGCAGAGTCAGTAGCCGACCAACCCCGCACCTCCAAGTCAGCAAAGAACCACGGTGGAAGCGAAGAGGAGTAGCCCCAGGAGTCGTAGAAGACCACGAACAGAGGCGTAGAGCCAAGGCAAATCCAAGATGGAGGATTGCCTAGAAAACAGAGGAGGGCGTTCAGCAGCAAAAGCCACACGCCAAGTACTGTTCCATCCAATTGACCACTGAAGTAGCAAACAGCGCCCCAAGTGACCCAAGCGGAGAAGAGAATCGGCAGACCAGAAATCGGTGTAGAGTCGAAGTAGATCGGAACACAATTCGCCAGCAGGAGAACCCCAAAGGAGCAGCACCGGCCGAGAAAGAGTCACAACCACTTGAAGAGTCGGACAACGCGATCACGAATCCAGGATAGGGCTCAGCAAGAGTCGTAGAAGACACAGACTTCAGTGCCGCAGTCCAATACGGGGTCAGAAATCGATGCTGAATCCGTAGGTGGACAATCTTCCAGATCCGATAGAGAGGAGAGCCCAGAAAATCAAGCTGCCAATTCCGGCAAACAGAGCAAGCGAGCCAGTGTCAGCCAGAAAGGAACGGACAGCCCAAAACCAACGCTACGGCGTAGATGTAGCATGGAAAATCCAGATGTAAAGAAGAGAACACAAACAAGAGAGATCCGAGTGGAGGAGGCGTGCAGACGCAGGGAGCCTCAAGTCCCTAGCAGCCAAAGCCAGCCAGCAAGAACAGTGGATGTAGAACAAATCCTCCAGAAGCGGTGTCGCAAACGCAATGGTGGTCGAAAAGAGAGAGGCCCCGCCACCTAGAAGCCGCATCCTCTGCCACTCGAGCAGACTGCCTTTCCAAGACCGAGGGAGAAATTTCACGAGGCCTCTGCCACAGATCAAGAGAATCGCGGAAAAGAGTCCAAAACCGCATGACTGTGTCATCGGGGTCGAGTAGTCTGATGATCATCAGGCCAGCAGACATCCTGCGCAGACCCATCTTGGAGGGACCGAGCTCTTTGAATAGAGCTATCTGTTTATCCGCTGCACTGCGAACACAGGTAAATATCGGCACCTTAAGAAGTTCTTGTGCATAAAGTTCATGGTTCCTGCATGACCAGATAGCACGGAGAGTGTCTGTTGTGACCGCAATAGCAGCATCCTGTTGAGTGCCACCAGTGAATAAGGAGTCATAGAATTGTAGCACTCCATTTCCAGGGCAGAAGGGAAACTTGTCTTGCCATGGTAGTGCAGCAATCGCGTTCCAGGTAGGCACAACTTTAGAACACTGAAGAAAAAGATGATCAATCGTTTCTAAGTGCTCATTACATCGTGTGCAGGTACCATCGCCATGATCTACACGAGACGCGTGAACATTAGAGTAAAAGCCTTGGTGCAGAATGCGCCACCAGAAAGTTTTGTCTCGTCTGGTCAGTAAGGAGCTCCAGAGGGACTTCCATCGCTTGCTCCAGGTGAGGTCACCATCATTGGAGAGCCATTTGCGGTCCAGAGCAGCCGAAACGGAGACGTCCTTACTAAGCAGAGAGTAATATCTGGCAGAGGGTAGTAGAAAACCAACTGTTGCATTCTTGGTCTCCCAGCTCCAGCCAGCCGAGAGTGACAGCTCCGCTGGAGAAGGTGCTTGAGACTGAAAGATCTTGGAGACAAAGTCAGCCCAGATGTTGTGAAGAGGTGAGCGTGCATCATTTGAGGTTGAGGACGAGAGAGAAGCACACAATCGCTCCTTCCTGAGGTAAAGTGCAGTGGGAGTGGTGATATGAAGTTCTCGTAGACGGGACATGATGAACTTGGTGGAGATGCTGCCCACCTCGAAACAGTTGAGGACCACTTTGACAAGATCACGCAAGGTAATTGAGAGAGGTAGAGGAACACCTTCCGGTGATCAACATAGGCTTGGTCTCACATCCTTCCACGCTTTGACGATGGCGTGTGCAGTAGGTGAATGGAATGTGTGCAGGTGTTGTCCTGTAAGAACTAGGTCTTGCATAGAGTATCTCCCTCTTATGATGGCTCTATCGTACCTAGCTCGCTCTCATTTAATGAATGCTTTCCAAAACTTCACCCATACGTCTGCATAGAAGAGCCTTGCCTTGTACACGAATGTGTTTAAGACCCAACCCTCCTTGATCATAGGGTGTACAGATCTTCTTCCAGGAGATCAATGGGATCTTAGGCTTACCTTCTGTGTTGAAGCCCCAGAGAAACTGTCGGCAGAGAGAATCAATCTCGGAGGCAATAGCATCGTTCAAACCCAGTAGAGAGATATAGAACACTGGCATTGACTGAAGGACATGCTTGACCAAGACGATCCTGGCTTCAAAAGGTAAAGTATCAGCTTTCCAGATAGCGAGTCTATCTTGCATTCTGCTGAGACAGAAGCCAAAAAGCTGAGAGGAGGTAAGGTTAGTCCCGTAAGGAGCCCCAAGATGCTTGTAAACCACTCCTTCGGAGAGGATGTTGCAGCCTGTAGTTACAAGCCAAATTGGGGGTTGGGACATACCTAACAGTAGAACGCTTGACTTGTTCAGATTGAGGAGAGCTCCCGATGCAGCTTCATACAATCGAATGCTTGATTGCAGAGCCAGGAAGGAGGATTCTTCAGCATCCACGAAAGTACCCATGTCGTCAGCAAAAAGGAGGAAATCTGCCGATGCATCTCCCCCGAAGCAGAGTCCTCCAATGCTGCAAGACTGATAGCCAGCCTGGAGTTCCAACATGAACGGTTCGGTGGAGATGGAGAATAACAGTGGAGCTAGAGGGCAGCCCTGCCGAACGCCTCTCCCAATGTCGAAGTGAAAGGAACGTCTGCCGTTAATGTGAACAGCGGCCGAGGCACCTGTCATCAAGCCTTGTAGCAGAAGAATGAAAGGTGAACCTAGACCGAGGGCGGACAAGGTATCCCAGAGGTAAGAGTGCTCCACTCTGTCAAAGGTCTTTTCGAAATCAAGTTTGAGAAAAAGGCCCTTCATACCTCGTTGCTTCACCAAGTCCTGCGTGAGCCAAAGGGTGCGTGAGCCAAAGGGAAAAAATGTTGTCCAGCATTTGCCTGCCGCGCACAAACCCAGTTTGCTTTCTTCCAACCAACTTGTGCAGTATGAGTTGGAGTCTAGAAGCAAGAAGTTTAGCCAGGACTTTATAATCCGTAGTGAGCATCGTAAGAGTCGCCAATCCTTCAGAGCAATTTTATTTATGGTTTTTGGGATCAGTTTAATAACCCCTTCCATCGTAGTGCTAGCCATGATGCCAGTTTGCCAGAAACGTTTGACCATAGCGTGAAAGCCTTCACTGACAATGGGCCAAAGCTTTTGGAGCACCTCCGCTGAGATCTCATCCACCCCGGGAGCCTTCTGACGAGGAAGAGCCATGACAATGTCAATAAGTTCAAAGAGAGAGGGAGACTCACATAACATTCGTCGCTCTTCATCAGAAAGTCGATTGTGGACTCTGCTCAATAGTTGGAGGCGACTGCAAGAGGAGGACTGAGCTGGGGGAGCAGCACTGTAGAGGTCTTGGTAGTAGGTACCCACTTCTGACATGATGATTGATTGATCTCTCGTAGTTGTACCATCAGCCAGGCGTGGCGAGCTTATCTGAGACCATGCAGTGTGAAGCCGATGTAGGTTAAAAAAGTAGCGTGTGGGAGCCTCTCCTAAACCTAAGTGCTTCACTCTGGACCAGGTGCGAATGAGAACATCTCTTTCATGTTCGAGTTTTCGCTTTTCATTTTCCAAATCTTGGATGGTTGACGTAAGTTCAGCAGATGGGTCAGCATTCCAGAGAGCATGAAGTTCTTTCAGACGCAACTCCATAGAAGGAATAGTGCTCAGGCTCCTCCTGGCAGCGTACTGACGGTCTTTCATGTACTTCCGTATCCTCATCCAGCCTTTGATGTAAGTGCGACGAGGATCTCTTCTTGAGAAGTTCAAGGAGCTCCATATATGCTTTATGGCTTGAATGTTTTCGGCTTTGTTCAGCTGAAGTAAACTGTACTTGAAGTAGGAAGTACCACTGTGTGCACCATCAGCAGGAGTACCATCGTCAATTCCCACCTCAACTGACAGTGATATCGGCATGTGATCAGACAAAGTGGAGCCAAGGTCATGTTCCAGAAGAGGAACAGCGGACAACCATCGACCCAAGTTACTGATATAGATCTGATCTATACGTGACCACTGTACAGTTTCACCGTATTTTCGCCAACGTGTATAGATAGGACCAGAGTGATCAGCCGCTAGTTGCATCGCATCAATGAGTTGCAGCTTTGTCTTTAACAACCTGCACGAGTCCTCCTCGCCAGAGTACAAGATGTTCCGGCTACCCGCAGCATCAGATGGAGCTTCGACAACGTTCCAATCACCCAGAATTATCCAGTCTCGCACAGGTAGATTAACTTTTAAGTAGTTCCAGAGCTGTTTTCGAGACGAGTAAGTGCGAGGGCCGTATACACTAGCCACATGAATGTCGTGGCCCTCTTTGTGTAGCCAAGCCCAACATAAAGAGCCATCTTCGCTTCCACCTTGCTCGATGATTTTAAATGTTTTGTGAATCATGAGGGCGGTACCGCCACCGTTGATGCCAGCACGTCCAATGAGTTTGTGTTGCTTGGAGATGAGGCGAGCCGCACCTTCAAGCTTGAAAGTTGATAACTTGTGCTCTTGTAGCGCAATAATGTCAGGCGCCACACGCTGAGACTTGAACCAGTCTTTGACTTTCAACTTCCGTAGAGTATCATTCAAACCTCCCACGTTCCAGGAGGAAAGCTGCACTTTGAGGTGGGCCGGGAAAGAGTCTTGGGGGAGAGACATCATTTACCAGAGGCACTCTGGCCGCGGGAGGTAGCAAAATCTTCAGTGGTAGATGACGTGAAGTGAAGAGAGTTTGCAGTAAGAATTGGTAATGGCGGAGAGGGCAACAATGCAGAGCTGTCAGCAATTTGCATTGGCTTGGAGGGGAGAAGGGAAGGCGTATCACGGCTGGACTCTTTACGGCTCTTGCATTTCTCTCGAGAAGGACGGGAAACTGGCATCGCCTTCCGAAGCTTATTACCAATAGAGATGATCCTCTTCAGTTTTTTGGAAGGTGGACCAGCTGCGAGGACTTCATCATCAGATAGGGAGGCAGGGAGAGGAACTCGAGACCGTTTAGAGCGTGCCTGTGCTTGAGAACTCTGTTTAGAGTCTGAAGGAGTAGAAACCGAAGTATCAGAGAGAGTGGCAATATTGAGAGAGGGACAGATGGGGGTACGACAACAAGAGACGAAGAGTGGATAATGGGGTCCATTGCTCAGGATTGTGGTAGAGTGGGGATTGAGGTTGTATGAAGAGCGGATGACGAGGGAGGAGCAATAGGATCTGTAGGACGAGCTAGTTGAGTGGAGGGAACAGAGAAGCCGGGTGGTAAGGAGGTGACAGGAGATACACAGGCTGGAGAGTGGACCCTGAAATTGGGGGAGTGGTGTTCGGAAGGGGGGAGAGAAGGGACGTCCACAATCGAGTGCAAGGGGGCCAACTGATGGAGAGGGGGAGGAGCAGAGAGGGGCAGTGGTGTGGTGAGACCACCAGCGTCCTCGGTCATAGTGGTATCCAATAGAGTACGAGCCTTCGAGCCAGCATTGGAAGAGACAGCAGTGCTGCTGTTGATTGGACCTGCAGAGGATGATGCCAGACCAACAACGAGAGGAGGAGGAGAGGGAGGGAGAGGGGGAGGAAATGGAAGGAGAGTGGAGGTAGGTGGTGTTGGCGTAAGGCAGCCGAAGATGGCAGTCAGTTGGAGAAGGGCGTAGCAGGAAAGAGATGAACGAGTGTTCATTTGAGAAATAACTGTCAAACCAACTTCTTGTGCCTTGCGCAGGTAAGCTCGTCCTGTGTCGGCACAGAGTAAAGGAGTTTGACGATCCCACCAAGAGGCAGTTTCACCCACAAAGGAGATAGCAGTGTCGAGGAGACAAATCCAGTCGCCAGAATTCTTGAATTTGCGATAAGAGATTTGTTCTTCGTCGGACATCTGCTTTGGCCAGTGTTTGGTGGGGACATCAGGATCGGCAACACCCCAATCGCCAACCAATAACCAACAGGAGGATGCAGGAAAGTCAAAATCATTGAGGTATTTCCAGAGTTCAATTCATTGTGAACGAATTTCTGATCCATGGATAGAGTCGACCCAAAAGACCTTCCCTTGCTTGTTGATTTGAGCCCAGCAGAACACTCCTGAAGGACTGCAACCATGCTCGATGACGATGACTTCCAAATCACCAGCGTAGAGCCACCACAGCAGGTACGTTCAGGAATGAGAAGCTGGTAAGTATCAGAAAGAGTAGTAAAGAATCGTTGAAGCTCTTTCTTGTCAACTTGATAATTCTGCACAGCAAAGATATCAGGTTGTTTGTGGCGGAATAGTTCTTCGCGAATGAAACCAGCACAAATTTGACTAGAAAGATCACCAAGACTCCAAGAGTAGATATCCAGAGTAGTGAAGGATTCTGCCATCTCAGTCAGTGCTGGAAATGCCTTGCGGGAGTTGAATCCAGAGTGCCGGAGATTGTTCGCACGCAGATTAGGAATTTGCTTAGCAGGTGCCGCAGGAACTTCGAGAGGTAGATGCTGAGCAGAGACATCCGCTGGAAGACAAAGAGGAGCGTTTGAAGTCTCCAGTGCAGCCTGTGGCGAAACATCCGAGGGAGGAACTTCATCCTCATTGTGTGGAACAACTTGACCACCAATAAGCGTTGTGGAGTTATGGATCGACAGCGGCGCCTCAGGCTTCAATGGGCACGCTTTGGACCAATGTCCAAATTTTCTACATCTGTAGCAGCATCCCGGGACGTTGTAGAAGATAACAGGTAACTCGTATTCAACTCCTCCATAATCAACCGAGACAAATGGAGGTATAGCATTCGAGAGTTTCCACATTATGCATCCACGAACGTTGCGTGTAGCATTATCGCTTGTGGTAGGAGGAATGAGCGCAATAGTACCAAGGGCACCGAAGAGAAATTCGAGTTGCACTCGACTATGGAAGTAGGAGCGAAGATTAACAAACTCCACCCAGACAGGAAGTTCCGAGGGTACATAATTCTCGTTTTCAGCTTCTGGTGATCATTGTAGAATGCAGCCGAAGTACCCATTAACATTGCATGTCTTGTGTGACAGAACCAGCTCTCGGCCTGCCATTGAATGGAGAGCAACAATGAAATGGGATCGGCCAACGCTGCGCACATGAGTGGTATCCAGAGAGTGTTTGTCTTTCCATTCGCTCTTAAGCCACTGTCGTAAGGCAACCGCAGGAAGAGTTGTATACGGAAAGAACAAAGTAACAGCAAGGTCTTCAAACTCTGCAATAGCATTCAAGCTGACGTCGCGCGGAATAACACATCGATAGGTCACAGCATCAGCTTCAGGACGAATTGGTTGCTTGATGGCTAGAGACTGCAGTGCATCAATAAGCCGAGCTTCTCGTCCAGCAGCTCTAGAATCCATTCGATTTAACCAGTAGAATGAAATGCAACATAAGAATTGCTTGATTTGCGTAACAAGAGATCGTGGCACAAGCTGTAACATGAACAAAGTGACTACAAGACCACACGAGGATTACAAAGCAAGGAGATATTCCCTTCAAGGGAAACGTATCGACCGCGTTTGCATCCGGCAGGTGGCTAGTGTGTAAGAGTAGAACGATAATCCAACAGTAGCTTGTGGATTAATAGCAGAGTTTAGGCAATACACAAATTCGCACGAATGGCAAGTACGAAGAGTAGAACGAAGAGTTTGAGGTAATGGAGAAGATCGCTAGGAGAAGCAGAGTACGAACAAGGAGGATAACGAGAAAACGTGAAAACAACAAGAAGCAAAGCCGCGTGACAGCAGCATGACAGCCGTTGAGAGCCGCTTCAAGAGACGTTGGTAAAAAAACCGAGCAAACAAGGAGTTGAACAAAGTAACGCGGAAGGATAGATACGAGGCGGAGAGACAAATGTGTCGTAGAAGCAGCGGAATAGCTCGTATGTGGAAGAAAAGCTCAATCTGAGTGTAGCAATGTAATCGAGCAGCGAGAATAATCAAAGGAAATCGAGATTGCATCGAAAACTGAGTGCAGTGACATAGCCAAGAGCAAAACAGAGCAGCGTTATCCAGAGGGAGGAGCTCTGTCAACCTTCCGTGCTGCCTCGCTTTCCACCATCATGAAACTAATTAACAAAAATGATTTATTGATTGCGTTCGGTACTCATTGAGTCCCCTCTGGTTCCCCATCAGTGTCAGAGCTCTCTCCCATTCGAAGCCACCGTACTATTCAAATTCGACAGAATTAACAGTAATATTCGAGAACTGCAAACTT
Organism: Asterella californica; assembly: GCA_036924285.1. NCBI lineage: Eukaryota > Viridiplantae > Streptophyta > Marchantiopsida > Marchantiales > Aytoniaceae > Asterella > Asterella californica. The sequence goes on along the minus strand of JAYKYS010000006.1, from coordinate 17,634,118 downwards.
CGAATTACATTGTAGACAATAGTAGTGAACTCTACCAAGAATTAAGTGGAGTTATCGCGAGACACCGGAAGAAAAGTTCGTCTCCAACAGTAATGAGTATTACTATAATATTTTATATTTGATCATCAGATATAGAGATATATTTTATGAAAAATTAAATGGAAATAAATAAATAAAATAAAATAAAGAAGAAATAAGTTGATGAATGAAAATATTGAATTAAATGGAAAACAAAAATTCTTCCCATTTGAGCTAGAATAAAAGTAAAATTATCTCACTATAGGAATAAAAAAGAGTGAATTAGTAAAACTAATATCAGACACTTCAAAAACAATATCCGCGAATACCCAAAACGATCAGACTGAGTTTCGTTACACGACTACAGCGAATCTGAATAGCAGTACGGTAATCTTCCAGAGACGGTCAGGAGGCGACTACAGCGTGGGCCACGTTTGGTCGTACGTCTGTGGATTTTAAGTGCACCTACGTCTTATGCAGCAACTGCAACATCGGGTCTGGATACTGCTGAGATACTAAAGATGCTTGTGGCCTTGGTTCAACAAGATCCGATCGTTTGAGGGGGTGAGTTAAAATCTACAAAGGCTTTGCATGCGATTGTGAATAAGTGTGGAAGATTTGAAGATAGAGATGTTTCTATGTATCTTTGTGAGTAGAGAGGAGAGATGGAGCTTGTGAGGGTGATCGATGCGAAGATGATCGGCAGTTTTTGAGTTGGTTGTGATTCTTGAGTTGAGAGATCAAGTCAGAGATGTACAGAGAAGAAATCTTGGTGTTTGGCCAAGTTTTGAACGAGCTCTCCGTTGGATTGGATTGAACAAGAACTTGGTCGTAGGATGGGACTGAACGAGTTGGGAGAGAGTTCAATCGAAGGTATCGACATCTTTCGATGCTCAACGAATAACCTTGGATGCTAGAAGAACAAAGCTCTTTTTACAAACCACCGATGAGACTACAGCAGATCGATTATGCTTCATGTTAGTAGATCGATCGGCTGAACGAGATGTTACTATGGATTGGGAGAAAGTTGAAGACGTCATGGCTGTTCTAACAAGACAGAGACGATGGAGAGTGACTATAAAGAGACGACAGCTTACGGAAGTGATCTTATAATCTTATGTTGGTCCTCAAGTACAGCAGCTTCCGACTCCTGCTCCTAGACCTGTTGTTGTGCAAGAACCAGCACAACCGCCTCTAGTGTCGGTTGTGCTGGTTCTTGCACAGAGTACCTGTAGAGAACTGTTGAGAACCAGGGTCAACAAAATCAAATCGAGGAGTTGATTCGGCAGATGCATGAGTTAAAGATAGAGTTGACTGGTTTTAAGAAAGAGCTGCCACCAACGTCTGTTGCTGTGCGTCCAGGAGGTGCTCCTATACGTAGATGTATCTGATGTGACAATCCAGATCATTTTCGCGGAGACTGCCAGGAGCTTACAGCCACTCTGTGAGATGGTGTAGTTCGCTAATAAAACGGTAGACTGCATCTTGTTTTATTGGAGAACCACTGAGCATGCATTTTGGACGAGGAGGTATGAGGAATCTGTCTCATATCGCTACGGTTGCAACAATAACTACGTTGACGGTACCGCCGATGAATCCTGATATGTAAGCTGAGCATATTGAAGTTTCTGCTAGCCCTCTAGATAAGACCGCTGAGAAGAGCAATACTGAAGTTCCTTCTGAGGTACTAAAAAGAGAAGCAGAAACTATCCATAGAGTCACAGGATGGAGAGATCCCATAGATACAACGTCTATCAAAGTCTTCTTGGACGTAGATAAGCACTTTCATTGACAGGATGCTTTTGTGGAAGAGAAGAGCCGGCGAGATGCCTTTGAGCTTGAAACAAGGACTCTATAGGAGACTAGAGAGAGACGGAGGGTCACCGTAAGGCGAGCAGTTTCTCCAGAGGATGTCCCATCTACTTCTCAAGCTCCTTCGTTTGCACCAAGATCAATGGAGGACATGTAGAGATCTCAGCAGGAGCCAACGACTGCCGGTAGACGGTTCATTGCTCAAGAAAAGAGAAAAGGATCGGCTTACAAGTTGGATGTAGATATTGAGACTTCCACTGATCTTAAGAGCATTCTGGAGCAGAGGATACTAGATGCCCAGTGTCGAGGTGAGAGTTTCCTAGGAAGGGCGAACCTTCTAGCTGTGATACGATCGTGAAGAGGAGGGCGAAAACCACACACGAAATACGGATCGCAAGAGAACACACCACCACGATCTCGATCTGGCCAAGATAAAACACACGGCGTGCAAGTAGATCTTCAACTCCAAATCATTCAGATTGCAAAGCTCACGTTCAGTAACTCAGAATATCAGAAAACTGCTCCTGTGAAGCACCAGCGCGTTCACCTAGAAGCTTCTCGTTTTCTATTCAGAAAGATACACGTACAAGTTCTTGGTCTCCTCTCTACTCGATTCTGCTCTCTACTCTCAATCCCTCGATAGCAAAACTCTGATCAGACAGAAAAGTATCTTCAGATGTAGTCCCTGTAAAATCTTCTCCTAGCTCTTCGATCCTCTCTACTCGATAGTCTCTGCACGGTAAACTCTACACTGCTCGATGATTGACAAACTGTCGATAATTTTTGATAATGCCCTGAGAATTCTCTCCCTCCGGAGTACACCCCTCTGGGGTTTTCCTCCATCCTACGCATCCTTCACTGTCACCTGGCAGAGGTAAAAGATACCCTAAATAGATGGCAGCAGAAAAATAAATCACTGATGATAAATCTACACGTAAGAAGACTATTTCACTTAGCTCCGCAGGTTCATCTGTACGGACGGCCGCTGAGTCGGTCGTACAGTCAGCATTTGACACCTCCACCCGAAGTAACTCCACCACGGCTACCTCTGGCCACCGGAATCACCTCGTTCTAACACGTGGAGCCCGAGTTATCATCATTGTCGTTTCCCGGCCCCCTTAAACTTCGAAGTGCCGTAAGTATTGCCTTAGGTATCAGTTTCACTTGATTTTTCGACCCAAGTGAATAATATTTCTGACACGTGGAGCCCGAGTTATCATCATTGTCGTTTCCCGGCCCCCTTAAACTTCGAAGTGCCGTAAGTATTGCCTCAGGTATCAGTTTCACTTGATTTTTCGACCCAAGTGAATAATATTTCGAACTCTACCTTTTTCTACAAAAGAATTGGTACCGACTTGGAGTATCTTTGATGCCATCTCGCTACCCCAAGACTTAGAGGGCCGCAACCGAATTCGTACTAATTATTCCGACAACTCGAGAGTGAGAGGTCCATTTCGAAACCCGGTGGTAATCTCTCTCTAGCATCCACACTAGGTGACTGCACTAGTGCAGGGGTAGACGGAGGCGTCCCGCATTCACGGTACGTTTAAGGGACATCTAGTGTCCCGCCTCTAAGCAACTTGATGCCCCTCATATTCCCCCGAAGGGGCCAGCCTACTCCAAGCCGGTTGTGAGTCTGAAGGGATTTGATCCGGAGACCTCCTCCCTACAAGTTTCTCAGCTACACCACGGAAGCTGATCTCACAACTGGTTTTGAAGACCAGTTTCTAAGCTAATATGCTAGAAAGCTACGGTATTTCGTCTTTCCTTTGCTAACACGAAGTGCCATAACTTTCTCTAGATATGCTCTTTTTGTACATTTCGAATTTTAAACAAATACTACATACTACAATCTACATGAGAAAAATCTAAAAAGTATTTTTTGAACTCACTCAGATTTATGATAAATTTCCCGGTATCAGAAATCTTGTAGAAGAACTCCAAGTAACTTTTCGCCTGCAACTCCGTTTGTAACTTTTGAACATACCACGATGATCAGCGCGACGAGACCTATGCAGTAGTGTTTTCAGATTTTCGAATGCTCACTTCCTCTAGAATCGACTTCTCTGAGGTCTTAACTTCACTTAGAGAGACTAACTTCTAACTGAGAGGTGAATTATTCACTATGTGGAATAATTCACATCACGACATCCACCCCCTCTAAACCTGCACATCCTCTGGCATGTGCCAACCTCTTCATCCGTCTGTCTGCTCTTCATCATCATCATTCCTCTCAATTGCCTCAGCCTCTTTAGTAGCCGAGACATCTTCGTCTCTGATCATCCTCTGCTCAAACTCCAGAAAATTGAACAAATGTACTGACTCTCCACGTTGTTTGAACAACTTCACTCGTTTGCCAACCACAGATAGTTTCAAAGGAGTACCATCCAGCTCACGCAAACTATAAGTGGCATTCTCATAAACATCTAACACAACATAAGGTCCGAACCATCTTCGCGAGAACTTACGAAGTGTAGAATGCTGGTTCTCCAGCGTGCTATCATACACCAGAACCCAATCACCAACACGTTGTCGTGTCGTGGACCGGCTCCTACATGAAATTCAAACTTCGATGTTGGTCGCTCCAAAGACACTTATGAGAAGACAAGCTAGGCCCCATCTTACGGGTTTTTGGCACAATCTCAGATCTCCATTTTCATCGCATAGATGGATAGAGCTCCTTGTCAGCTTTTCATGGGCACTTTGTCTACTTCGTTTGGACGCCTAGTGGAGAAGTTACAAGACTTGAAAGATGGAGAAAATAAGCTAGACCTCAGCTTACAGATTTTTGGCACCACTTCGGATCTTTGTTTTCATCGCATCAGTGGATAGAACTCCCTGTCAGCTTTCCATAGGCACTTCATCTACTTCGTTTGGACGCCTAGTGGAAAAGTTACAAGACTCGAAAGATGGAGAGAACAAGCTAAGCCCCAGCTTACGGGCTTTTGGCGCAACTTCGGATCTTCACTTTCATCACATAGATGGGTAGAGCTCGTTGTCAGCTTTCCATGGGCATCTTGTTTACTTCGTTTGGACATCCAGAGAAGAAGTTATACAATTTGAAAGAAGGCAAAATTAAGCTAGGCCTCTAGTTACTTGCTGACTAGGTATTTAGGGCTTCAGGCGTTATATCAAAGACGTAAGGGGCCTGCTTCTTATTATTCAGGATTCAGGAGAGAACGGTACGTACAGAGATTGTGATAAGGGGGCTGCTTAAGGGGCTTGCTTGCGCCTGCGACTTGTCAGCGGACGGTGCGGGAGATTTGGATGTCCAATGCAAACGCGCAAGGCGTCGTTGGGTTCAGATCTGAGCAGGCTACGCACTGGTTCAAACGGTTTGGGAAGAGACGGATCGAGGGTTGTGTTCTGAGAGAAATTGAGACACAGGAAGCAGATTTGAGGTTTTCAGTTATCTGTGAAGGAGAGTTGGACCGTTCGGGCCGTTCCGGAGTCCAAACTTGTTGTCCTTGGATCCATCGGGATCAGAACAACGAGTTCTTCAGGAAATTGAAGACGATTCAAAGTTTCATCGGGCGGTTTGGGAGTTGTGAGTGAAATTGGCTCGTAGGGAAGTGCTTACATCAGATTTTCGTTCGCCTGCGACCTGAGATTGGGTTGTTCTTCGCGATCGGTGAGCCAAGCTCTTCGTTCTTGGTGCCTACGCGATCAGGGAGTCCTCATGTACGCATAAGAGAAGACTGTAAGTGAATTGGATTGTTGGTTTGGGTGTGGTGAGCGAATTTGAGCCGCAGGGAGCCGATTTACGTCAGTTTTTTGCAACCTGCGACCAAATTTCTCGAGTGATTTTGCAAGGGGAACTCCAAACGGCTTGTTTGGAGTCTTGTTGGATTCAGGGTAGCCAGATCTACCTACCTGCGAAGACGGATATCAGTTTAGACGATCCGTTTGTGCGGTGTGTGCGGTTTTAAGCCGCAGGGAGGAGTTTTGGAGGTTCGGTCACCTGCGACCGAAAATCGGCAATATCTCGGCTGTTAGGAGTCGGATCTGAAAGTTTCTTGGGTTAACGGAGTCAGCGGAGGAGACTCTATCGACATCTGAAGTCCGTTCAGCGAAAGGAGGAAGTCCACAGATAGGTCTTTTTTGGTTTCTTCGCTACGGGTTTTGCTCTTTTGAGTTCGTTAGAGTTCTGGTTGGTTGTATACGGCTTGTGGTGGCTAGCTTTAGCTAAGAGCTTATACATGGATGTGGTTTGGACTTGGGTTTGGGTCGCGTGATACTACTGTGGCTCTGTTTGTTAGCAAAGGGAAGTTTCTCTTGCTTTGAGCTACGCTTCGGTGTTTTCGGGTTAGGGTTGTGATTCAGGGGTTTGTTTTAGGGCTTCTGAAGTAGGTTACAGACTGCTCTGGTCTGTTCCTCAGTTTTGTGCTGTTAGGAGAAAGAAACGGCAGTGTACATACATTGGGAGTGGTATATATCGCATCATTCTTTTTCGTGGTTGTTCTTCTCTGTCTTGTCTCTGTTTCAGCACACAACATCTCCACAGCCAGGAACCTCGCGTTTTCCTGGACATCCTTCACGCACAAAACGTCCGACGCGACATAGGTGGTGAACCCGACGTGAAGCTCCTGGGTGGAGATATTTGTGTGTCTGAACTGGGCAGAAGAGATCAGCAATCATGAACGATGATGAAGATGGAGTTGGTTGTTCGGGAGGATGCTGTGGACCTGGGATGATGGATTTATAGATGGTTGGTTGGGACGAGCCATGACTATGGACGGGATGAATGGATCAGAGGGTATACTAGGGATGCAGTTGGATGCAGCAACTGCACGATTGTTTCAAGCCTTCACTTTGTTTATGCGACAAGAGCAAGTGAACCAACAAAAGGAGGCTTTGGGGAAGAAGGCGCTTGGAAGGATGATCGACAAGTTCGATCTTTTTGGTGGGAAAGACATCTCAAAGTACTTGAGATGTTACAAGACGGAGATGGATTTGGATCAGGTACCGGAGAAGGAGATGATCGAGACGTTTGAACTCGCTGTGGTGCCTGAGATAAGGGAGCATGTGAAGGGTCTAACAAAGCGTTTTGGGAGGAACTGGGATGCATTTTCACATGCGCTGATGGAGGAGTATTTCTTGGAAAACTCAGATCGAGTAACCAAGAAATCATTTCTGGAATGGGTCAACGGATCCAGCAAGGGTTTGCAGCTTACAGAGCTGTTAAAGGAGTTTGAGAGACAATTCTCTCAACTACCTCGGGTGGACCAGTTAACCTTGGAGAGCTACAAGACAGAGCTGTTTCTTCAAGCTGCGGATGAACCATGGCAGGAACAGTTGGAGCTACTTCTGGAGGATGGGGATGAAGAAGAAGGGTTGACACGAAATTGGAAGGTTGTGCATGAAGCTGTTGAGCTTCTTGTCCGGAGACAAACAAGGGAAAGGGTTACTAGGTTGACATATGTATTGCTGACTACCACACCAGTTCAGGTAGTATCTGAGGTTCAACTTCCAGTTGTGGTTGTAGAAGAGAAGGATCCAACCATCGAGGACCTACAGCAAAAGATGCAAGATCTACAAGCTAAGGTTACTAGGTTGGAGGATAAGAGATCATCGATCAAGATGGAGCTTGTACCCAAACCAGCTTGGGTACATCACTGCATGTGGTGTGATGGTACTGATCATCAGCGGGACGATTGCATCGACTTTGCAGAGTCTTTGCAACGAGAGGTAATTTCTTGGGAGGATGGAAAGATTGCATTCAGAAGTTCGGATACTCTCCTTCAAGCCAACGTTGGTAAAGGAGGGATGAAGAAGTTTGTGGATGATTATCTTGCGACACATGCAGTTGTAGATATCGAAGCTACAAGTTATGGTGTTAGAATGGAAGAGATTAAGCATGATCTCCATATGGATGATTCGGATGAGCATGTGGATCCAGACGAGCTCAAGTTGGATACTGCATCCACGATGCAGAGTGAGAAGAAGGGACAAGAAGAGACTTCTTCGGAGAAGCAAGCTGGGGAAGATAAAGTTCAACAGGAAACTATTCTTCCTGAACAGGCAATGGAGGGCGATCCTTCACAACCGGAGGGGATGGTTGAGGTGCAGATATCGGACATGGTTGATCTGGTTGCAAACATACAACAACCGGATATTGATACAGTGATGGATGTGGAAGGAGATTGGGAGGAGTGCATTCGAGATGCAAAGGTTGGGTTCATTTCACGGGAGGTCTTGGGTGCAGCTACAAAGGGAGTCCATGATGTCATCATTGGTATCATCAAGGACGGACATGCTGAGGATGAAAGAGAATGGATGGATGCTTTGGTGGCTACGGGTATAGGATGATGGGTAAGGATGGCTTACAGAGGAGAAGCCATTGCTGAAGGTGATTTGTGTTGGGAGGATGATGCTTGGAGGATTGTAAATATTTTCAGGAAGGTTGAGAGGATGATGCTTGGGAGGTTGTGAGGATTTTCAGAAGAAGATATCAAGGAGGATGATGGTTGAGGAAGATACTATTCTACAGCGAGACAATTATGGTTGCGTTTGAGGATTCTGGTTGCAGCGGTGTGGTTCTTTTTTTTTCAGAAAACAAAAAAGAAGGGTTGGATACATACAACGACATGTACATGCTTGAGGTTGAGGGTTACAGTCAGGATACGGGTGATGATTGGCAGGATGGGAGATGTCTACTACGACACTTGGATCTCAAACCTCGACAATGAGGTTCTACAAGGCGGATGGAAGACAATTTTGTGGTATGATGGGTTATTCTTTCTATGTCTTCGCATATTGAAGATGTGTAGATTTAGAGGGGGTGATTGGATGGGAGATTCGAGGTGAAGGTCGATGAGCATGGATCTAAGGAGGATCATGGCACGGTAGCAACTTCAAGATGACGATCAGGTTGCAATTTTGAGGATAAGGTTGACTAAGATGGGAGAGAGGATGACAAGATGGGAACGAGTGTGCGTGCCGGTCCACTCCTTGGTTGGTATTTCTGGTGCATACCGGAGGATGCACAGGTTTGGAGGGGGTGGATGTCGTGTCGTAGACCGGCTCCTACATGAAATTCAAACTTCGATGCTTGTCGCTCCAAAGACACTCATGAGAAGACAAGCTAGACCCCAGCTTATGGGTTTTTGGCACAATCTCAGATCTCCATTTTCATCGCATAGATGGATAGAGCTCCTTGTCAGCTTTTCATGGGCACTTTGTCTACTTCGTTTGGACGCCTAGTGGAGAAGTTACAAGACTCGAAAGATGGAGAAAATAAGCTAGGCCCCAGCTTACAGATTTTTGGCACCACTTCGGATCTTCGTTTTCATCGCATCAGTGGATAGAACTCCCTGTCAGCTTTCCATAGGCACTTCATCTACTTCGTTTGGACGCCTAGTGGAAAAGTTACAAGACTCAAAAGATGGAGAAAACAAGCTAGGCCCCAGCTTACGGGCTTTTGGCGCAACTTCAGATCTTCACTTTCATCACATAGATGGGTAGAGCTCGTTGTCAGCTTTCCATGGGCATCTTGTTTACTTCGTTTGGACATCCAGAGAAGAAGTTATGCGATTCGAAAGAAGGCAAAATCAAGCTAGGCCTCTAGTTACTTGCTGACTAGGTATTTAGGGCTTCAGGCGTTATATCAAAGACGTAAGGGACCTGCTTCTTATTATTCAGGATTCAAGAGAGAACTGTACGTACAGAGACTGTGATAAGGGGGCTGCTTAAGGGGCTTGCTTGCGTCTGCGACCTGTCAACTGACGGTGCGGGAGATTTGGATGTCCAATGCAAACGCGCAAGGCGTCGTTGGGTTCAGATCTGAGCAGGCTACGCACTGGTTCAAACAGTTTGGGAAGAGACGGATCGAGGGTTGTGTTCTGAGAGAAATTGAGACACAGGAAGCAGATTTTGGGTTTTCAGTTACTTGTGAAGGAGAGTTGGACCGTTCGGGCCGTTCCGGAGTCCAAACTTGCTGTCCTTGGATCCATCGGGATCAGAACAACGAGTTCTTCAGGAAATTGAAGACGATTCAAAGTTTCATCGGGCGGTTTGGGAGTTGTGAGTGAAATTGGCTCGTAGGGAAGTGCTTACATCAGATTTTCGTTCGCCTGCGACCTGAGATTGGATTGTTCTTCGCGATCGGTGAGCCAAGCTCTTCGTTCTTGGTGCCTACGCGATCAAGGAGTCCTCATGTACGCATAGGAGAAGACTGTAAGTGAATTGGATTGTTGGTTTGGGTGTGGTGAGCGAATTTGAGCCGCATGGAGTCGATTTACGTCAGTTTTTTGCAACCTGCGGCCAAATTTCTCGAGTGATTTTGCAAGGGGAACTCCAAACGGCTTGTTTGGAGTCTTGTTGGGTTCAGGGTAGCCAGATCTACCTATCTGCGAAGACGGATATCAGTTTAGACGATCCGTTTGTGCGGTGTGCGCGGTTTTAAGCCGCATGGAGGAGTTTTTGGAGGTTCGGTCACTTGCGACCAAAAATCGGCGATATCTCGGCTGTTAGGAGTCGGATCTGAAAGTTTCTTGGGTTAACGGAGTCAGCGGAGGAGACCCTATCGACATCTGAAGTCCGTTCAGCGAAAGGAGGAAGTCCACAGATAGACCTTTTTCGGTTTCTTCGCTACAGGTTTTGCTCTTTTGAGTTCGTTAGAGTTCTGGTTGGTTGTATACGGCTTGTGGTGGCTAGCTTTAGCTAAGAGCTTATACATGGATGTGGTTTGGACTTGGGTTTGGGTCGCGTGATACTGCTGTGGCTCTGTTTGTTAGCAAAGGGAAGTTTCTCTTGCTTTGAGCTACGCTTCGGTGTTTTCGGGTTAGGGTTGTGATTCAAGGGTTTGTTTTAGGGCTTCTGAAGTAGGTTACAGACTGCTCTGGTCTGTTCCTCAGTTTTGTGCTGTTAGGAGAAAGAAACGGCAGTGTACATACATTTGGAGTGGTATATATTGCACGTTCGTTTTTGTGGTTGTTCTTCTCTATCTTGTCTTGTTCGACACACAGCGTCTCCACAGCCAGGAACCTCACGTTTTCTTGGACATCCTTCACGCACAAAATATCCGACACAATAACGTATTGGCTTTGGTCATAGTCGGTGAGTCTTGTCGAAATGCTCCTTGTTTTTGACTCGAGCCACCTTCAGCTTCTCTTGTGCCTCAACAAGATCCTCCTCCCTTCGCTCCAACTGCCTAGTTCGTAAAGCAAGGAGTGAAGTATGATCTATACCATCTTCCCACGGTAGCGTAGCCTACGTAGGAAAGTCTTCCTCAGCAGGCATGATCGGCTTCTGCCCCAACATAAGCTCAACTGGCATATAGTCAGTCGTGGTACAGTGTGTAGTTCTATCAGCCCATAAAGAAAATGTAAGTAATCTCGGTCATTCTCTAGGCCTACCATCACATGCTTTTACTAAAGCGTGAACAATAGAAGGATGTCCTCGTTCACTCTTACTAATACCTTCTGGATTCATGACAGTAGTAAGCTGAAGCTTTACTCCATAACGAGCAAAGAACTCCTTCGCTTCTCCACCTCTCAGCTCGCCCCTATCTGCTCGTAGTCTTCCAACAGATCCATAACGACAAATGATATCTTCAAGCACGAATCTACATATGTTCTCTGTAGTCTTCGTCCGTAGTGCTCGTCCCTCCACGTAGTTGGAGAGATCTTCCCGAGCTAACACCAAGTAGCGCATCCCCTATAGTCCCAGCGGCATCATCACAAGATCAAGGACCCACGAAAAATGAATACTAGGTGGGTAGGTAGGTACAAGTCCATCTCTGTAACGGACCTTGGAGTAGAACTGACAGTGCAGACACGACCCAACAAAATCCACCACGTCTTGATACAAACCCTTCCACCAGTATCGCTCCTTTATCTTCGTGTACGTAGCCCAAACCCCACGGTGTCCAGCCCACAAAGTGTCATGAAACTCCTTAAGCAGATTTAGCTTCGTCGGTTGATCATCCACCACTCTAGCAAGCATCCCATCTCTTCTCTTCGGACGTTTTCACAGATAACCTTCACGTAGAAGGTAACCGTACGCCTTTCGTCTGATCTCCTTGAACTCTGTATCACTCCATCCTTCTCTTCTGCATAATAAACTCAGATAATATCCGATATCGCGGAACTTTTCCGTGTAGAACTCCTCGTAGAACGGCACTGGTTCCAAGTCTGAAGTCTGCTGACCAACTTGGCATCAAACGTCTCTCTTCTCCTCATCTTCGACCTCTGCAAACATCTCTTCCTGATCTGTATAACGAGCCCTAGATAACATATCTGCAACAAGGTTATCCTTTCCTGCTATATGCTTCAGCTCAGGATTCATACTCCGGATATAAGCAATCCATCGTAGCATTGCTATGTCTGGAGTATTACAGTTTGCTATCATACCTAGCAAGGGCAAACAGTCTGTTTCTAGTATCACACGAGCTCCTATCAAGAACTCTCGATCTACTTTCATGGCAGTAACAGCTCTCCACAACTCACGCTTCACTTGAGGATAGTTACGTTGCCTATCTGTTAAGATTCGAGCTCCAAACCTAGAAACAAACCGCACACCATCTGCATCTTCTTGACCAACTGCCCATCCAATCGCCTTTGGACTCGTATCAACAGTCAGTATGATAGGTCTTCCGCTCTCGTAGCTAAGTCTCCTCAGTACAGGTGGAGACTTCAGAATCTCTTTCAGCTGCTCCATCGTCTCGTGATGCTCTTGCCGCCAAGTAAACCTCTTCCCTTTTCTCAAAAGTGCATACAGAGGTTCGGCAATGTGTGCATAATGAGGAATACTCACACGAAAGAACACACAAGCTCCTAAGAATCGGCGAACCTCAGTGATGTTGGTACAGTCTGCTATCCTTGCTATAGCATCTACCTTCTCTGGGTTCGGTCGTCTCCCAAAAGTACCACACAAGTGACCAACCACCACAATCTCTGACATTCCAAAACGAGATTTGGTACATGACAGAATGAGGTGTACTTCTTTCAAGCGCATCAGAATCTTCTCCACATCTCGGATGTGGTCTACAACAAACTTTCTGCAACCATCAGCAGTCATAGTTTCATCCTTGTCCTCCACCGGACAGCCTTTCATGGGTATATCATCAAGAAATGGGATAGTAACCTCAGGTACAAACTCTCGTAACACCTTATGCATCGCGTTTTGCATATGAGCTACTGAGTTTGTAGCACCCTGAGGAAGAGTACACATCCGCATCAACCCCAAAGGTGTACGCATGGTAGTCAAGTCTCTACTCTCCAAAGCAAGCTGAAACTGATCATAACTTGAAAACAGATCTCCAATAGAATAGATAGATCTTCTAGCAAATGCCTCGGCTACTTCATCAACCACGGGTCCTGTTCCAACGTTTCGTATCGTGATGTTGTTGGCAGGCTGCAAGTCTTGGATGAAGCGTAAAGCTCTCGTCTTCTTAGGTATTGTGAACCATCGGCTAGAGTACGGAGCCATAGATGGTTCAAGAATACCCATCCGCATCCTCTCCTTCAGTAACTCAATCACCTTCGGTAGCAAGGCACGAGGGACTGGAATCGGCTTCAAGTCCCAAGGTACGTGAGGAACAGTGAAGATAACCATCGGAGCTATCACACTAGGATCCACACAACCAATCTCTCCAGCTGAGAAAGAAAATGCCTTACCATGGCTAACTATCATCTGCTCAAAAGCTCGTTTCTCCACTTCAGTCAAGAAGCCACCCCCTCCTATCTGGAGCTGCTCGAGTGTCTCTTGAGTAAACTCGTGTCCTATCTGTTTATGATCTCTCAGTACAGGCTCAGTGGCCGTTAACTCCATCTGCTGTTGTGAATCAACAGGTAGCTGGGTCGCCACTGGTTTCACCTTCTTCGCTACAGTTTTGTATTTGGTGTGAACCTCTGCTTCTTCACGAGAGCCACACCAGCAGACTGCATCCTTCCATCCACTCTCCAGTCTCGGATGAGGACGAGATTGTAAGCACGAGACAACCTCCTCATAGACTTTACGAGAGTGGATAGGGATCACCACCCTTCCTCCCATCTGCTCCATCAACCTATCTAAATCATCCAGCGAACAAAAGACTGTACACCTACAAACTCCTCATAAACACCAGAAATTATCTCATCTTCACTTAGAACTCCTGTACAGTGTAAATTTTCTGCATACTTCTCAATATGCCTTCTACTCTTCTCAGTCAAATCCTCTACACGCGTGAACTCACTCCAATCATCAGAACTGAAAGCCATCAAACCAGATTTCCAACTATGTACAGTGTCGTTCTCAGAATCTTGAGCAACCTCTTCGTCAGCGTGCTGTGATCCCACATGCTGCTCAAGCGGGATCATAGTAGTAGTAGATCCATCACTCTTGTTATCCCGACCTACAAGAGTGGTTTCTGAAACCCCTTGCTCCTACAGATAGGAGAATCTCTCAAAGTCTGTCTATTTCGTTCGTGATTCGTATGAACGGTCAGAAACTGCACAGAACGTCTATCATCTAGACTACGGATCCTAGCATAGTGAGATCCATCATCCATCACCTTCGTCTCCATTCTAACTGCAGTGATATAAGGCTGACCAAGAATCACAGGATATGAAGCAGAAGACTGCACGAAGAAGTGCTGATCTACCTCTACATCACCCAGCTTTACTCTCACGTTGGGACAAGCGCCGTATAACTCACCCTTCTGGTTGTTTGCAGCTCGTAGCACCCAACCATGGTTCAGTTTGATAGGCCACTGTCCTCTCTCATACACCTCCCGTGACATGAAGTTGATCTCTGAACCGTGATCAACCAAAGCCGCAACAGGTTCCAAACTCCCAAGGCGAACTCGTGTAGCAGTCGTAGCACGAGCCCAGTGTCTCTTTCTGAAGTCGCTATCAGTAGCTGGATTCTCGTCGTCAGCTTCTTCATCATGAAACTCTGCAGTGTTGGTACCAGCAACCAACGCTTCTTGCTGGTACTCTGTATCAATAGCCTCCTGAAAATGCACCTTGCCGAACTCTGCATCATTCATAGAAGCTCCTATCACATCAATCATCTGACTTTCTACTTGCTCGGACATCACCTGTCTCTTCCGCTTGATGATGTCGATAATCAGCTCGTGAAACTCCCTCTTCGCAATACCAAGAACTTCCTGAAGAGAAAACTCGATTCGCGCGTCAAGTATTCTCTACTCCAGGATGCTCTTGAGATCAGTTGAAGTTTCGATATCAGCTGCCAACTTATAAGCCGGTCCCTTCTCTTTCTCTTGGGCAGTAAACCGTCTACCAGCAGTCATTGGCTCATGCTGGGATCTCTGCACGTCCTCCATCGGACCTGGTGCAGGTGGAGGAGCCGTAGAAGTAGACGAGATGTCTTCTAGAGGAGCTGCTCGCCTCCTTGTGACTCTTCGTCTGTCCTCAGTCTCCTCCGGAACTCCAGTATCAAGTTCAGAGGTTTCTCGCCGCCTCTTCTCCTCCACAGAAGCATCCTGCCAGTGAACGTGTCTATCCACGTCCAAGAATGCTTTGATAGACGCAGCATCAACAAGATCTCCCCACCCTGTGACCCTACGG
Organism: Asterella californica; assembly: GCA_036924285.1. Taxonomy (NCBI): domain Eukaryota; kingdom Viridiplantae; phylum Streptophyta; class Marchantiopsida; order Marchantiales; family Aytoniaceae; genus Asterella; species Asterella californica. Next base: position 17,618,777 of record JAYKYS010000006.1, on the reverse strand, counting down.
ATAGTTTCTACTCCTCTCTTCAGTACTTCAGAAGGAACTTGAACATGTTTCTTCTCAGTAGTCCTATCTAGCAACGTAGGACTAGAAGAAACTTCAATGTGACCGGCATATACATCAGGATTTATCGGTGGTGTCATCAATGCATGTACAGTTGCAGCAGCTGTAATTTGAGGTAGACTCCTCATGCCTCCTCGTCCAAACTGCGTGCTTAGCGGCTCTCCGGTAGAAGAAAGGTGCAGCCTACCGTTCTGGTAGCGAACCACACCATCTCGCAGAGCAGCCGTGAGCTCTTGACAGTCCCCTCGGAAATGATCTTGACTGTCACACCAGATACATCTGCGAACAAGAGCACCTCCTGGACGTGCAGCAGCAGGCGCCGGTGGCTGCTCTCTCTGCAGGCCAGCTAACTCCACCTTCAGTTCTCTCATCTGTCGAATCAGATCTTCGATCTGGTTTTGCTGTCCATGGTTCTCTGCAGGTCTTTGAACCGGTGCCCTTTGTGCAGGAACTGGCACAACTGACATCAAAGGTACTGCAGCCGGGACAGCAAGTCTAGGAGTAGGAGCCGGAGGTTGCTGTACTTGAGGAGCAGTGCGAGGTTGAGTGGTCACTTCTGCAAGCGGACGTCCTCCCACAGCCACTCTTCCCCTTCTCTGTCTCGTTAGTACAGCCACAGCATCCTCAACTCTCCCCCAATCAGTAGTAACTCCTCCTTCAGCTGATCGGTCAGCCAACATAAAGCATAACCGATCTGCCGTAGCATCATCGGTAGCTTGCAGAAAAAGTTCAGTTCTCCTAGCATCTAGAGTTATGCGCTCTAGAGTTGAGAGTTGTCGGTATCTCCGATCAAACTCTATCAACATCTCATTCAGACTCATCATACGACCAGGTTGCTGCTCAACCCAATCTAGAAACGTTCTTCTAGTGACTCTCTCTGAATCTTCTTCGAGAAACTCCTCTCGAAGAGATCGCTCAAAACTCATCCACACACCTACATTCCTTCTCTGTATATCCCTAACTTGGTCCCGCAACTCAGGGATTACAGCTAACTCAAAACTGGTTATCATCTCTATATCGGTAACTCTAACCAGTTCCATCTCTCCTCTGTATTCACGCAGATACCTAGAAATATCTCTACCCTCAAATCTGCCACATCTATTCACTATCGCTTGCAAAGCTTTTGTGGATTTTAACTCACCCCCTCCAACGATCGGATGTTGTTGGACCAGGGCCGCAAGCGTTCTCAGAATCTCAGTCGTGTCGAGGTCAGATGCAGATGTCGCTGCAGTCGCAGGGGCTACAGTAGGTGCTGCAGCAGACGTAGATGCAGCAGCCGCAGAGGTAGCACCAGCAGCGCTTCCGCTCTTCCGATCCATCTTCCTCTTCGTCTTGGAACTCAACTTCACGGTCAATCACCCCAAGAAGCCTCTCAGTGGAAGCACCAGATTGTATGTCGAGGTGAGAGTTTTTTGGGAAGGACGAACCTTCTAGCTGTGATACGATCGTGAAGAGGAGGGCGAAAACCACACACGAAATACGGATCGCAAGAGAACACACCACCACGATCTCGATCTGGCCAAGAATAAAACACACGGCGTGCAAGTAGATCTTCAACTCCAGATCATTCAGATTGCAAAGCTCACGTTCAGTAACTCAGAATATCAGAAAACTGCTCCTGTGAAGCACCAGCGCGTTCACCTAGAAGCTTCCCGTTTTCTATTCAGAAAGATACACGTACAAGTTCTTGGTCTCCTCTCTACTCGATTCTGCTCTCTACTCTCAATCCCTCGATATCAAAACTCTGATCAGACAGAAAAGTATCTTCAGATGTAGTCCCTGTAAAATCTTCTCCTAGCTCTTCGATCCTCTCTACTCGATAGTCTCTGCACGGTAAACTCTACGCTACTCGATGATTGACAAACTGCCGATAATTTTTGATAATGCCCTGAGAATTCTCTCCCTCCGGAGTACACCCCTCTGGGGTTTTCCTCCATCCTACGCATCCTTCACTGTCACCTGGCAGAGGTAAAAGATACCCTAAACAGATGGCAGCAGAAAAATAAATCACTGATGATAAATCTACACGTAAGAAGACTATTTCACTAAGCTTCGCAGGTTCATCTGTATGGACGGCCGCTGAGTCGGTCGTACAGTCAGCACTTGACACCTCCACCCGAAGTAACTCCACCACGGCTACCTCTGGCCACCGGAATCACCTCGTTCTGACACGTGGAGCCCGAGTTATCATCATTGTCGTTTCCCGGCCCCCTTAAACTTCGAAGTGCCGTAAGTATTGCCTCAGGTATCAGTTTCACTTGATTTTCCAACCCAAGTGAATAATATTTCGAACTCTACATTTTTCTACAAAAGAATTGGTACCGACTTGGAGTATCTTTGATGCCATCTCGTTACCCCAGGACTTAGAGGGCCGCAACCGGGCCGCAACCCCGACAACCCGAGGGTGAGAGGTCCATTTCGAAACCCGGTGGTAATCTCCACCGGGATTCGAAAGTTTGATCCGGAGACCTCCTCCCTACAAGTTTCTCAGCTACACCACGGAAGCTGATCTCACAACTGGTTTTGAAGACCAGTTTCTAAGCTAATATGCTAGAAAGCTACGGTATTTCGTCTTTCCTTTGCTAACAAGAAGTGCCATAACTTTCTCTAGACATGCTCTTTTTGTACATTTTGAATTTTAAACAAATACTACATACTACAATCTACATGAGAAAAATCTAAAAAGTATTTTTCGAACTCACTCAGATTTATGGTAAATTTCCCGGTATCAGAAATCTTGTAGAAGAACTCCAAGTAACTTTTCGCCTGCAACTCCGTTTGTAACTTTTGAACATACCACGGTGATCAGCGCGACGAGACCTATGCCGTGGTGTTTTCAGATTTTCGAATGCTCACTTCCTCTAGAATCGACTTCTCTGAGGTCTTAACTTCACTTAGAGAGACTAACTTCTAACTGAGAGGTGAATTATTCACTATGTGGAATAATTCACATCACGACAACGGGTTGAGTTTTCACTTCGGGAGGTTCTTGGTATTGCAAAGAGGGAGTTTCACAAGCTGATTACTGGTGTCATCAAACAAAAGAGGCAAGCGATATCTGAGCAGGTAGAGAGTAAGATGATAGATGTGATTCAATGAAAATTGATATATCAATGTCTAGATTCGATATAAATTGGACAAACTGATAATCCACTATTTATGTTCAGTTTAGGCTCAAGAAAGTGATGTTTTATTGTTTAGGTTTTTACGAGAGTACATTAAACAAAAAAGACATTAAACGAGGATAATGAGCTTTGCTTAATGATGCTTTGATGATTTAAAAAAACATTATATGAACCCGTTGTCAGATTGAGAGTCTTCCTGGGAAGGGCGAACCTTCTGGTTGTGATATGAGCTTGAAGGCTGTGTGCAATCTACTCAGGGAAGCGTAGGGCTCCTGGCTGTGGCTGGTTTACTCACAGGATAGGCTTCAGGTCTCAAGGTGATACTGAAAACACTCATATAAGTCTCCAAGCTCTTCTGATAAGTTCAGGAAGCAAAGTTCAGGCTTAACTAGCAATGATAAGATCAGATGGCGAACTTTGACACTCAGGATTGAGAAATATGTGAAGGTTCAGACCTCAGAACTCCTCCTACATGTAAATGAGGTTCTACTGGATACACATACGAAATTTCAGCTTCAGATCAATTCAGAGCACTAAGATATGAACAGAAACTTTCTGAGTAGAGAAATTACGGCAGTTTCTGGTACCCAGACAGCTATTTCGACCTAGAACAGAGGATTGGCTCGATCAATTTCAAAGTTTCTTACAGGATTTGCAGTACACAGCTTGCTGAACACTCCTGTGAAGTTGGGCCTCTTGATTCCACACAGAACTCCAGATCTCGCTCTCTGAAGTTGCTGCTCCAGATTGAGAGCTTTTTGGACCCCCTCTACTTCAGCGGTCGCCCTGAATTAATCACTGACTCAATTGACATGAAAATTTGGAGACAGTCGTAGCCCTGCTGACAGTGAACACAGCCACGAAGTTTTGAAGCGATTTCCTCGATTCTGCTGCAAATGACACTCAAAACCCCAAATTGAACAGAAGTGCTTCAATTCTGACACAAATCGAACTTCAATCAGCCATAACTCCTTGTTTATTGCTCCAAATCGATCAAACTTTTCGCTGACAGTGCTTGGCTCGACGAGCTCTATCTCCCTGTGCTCTCAGAGTTTTCAGTACCCTCACAAATTGCTCGAACTCCACTCTAGAGCTCTGTTTCTAAATTTAGAGTTTAACAAAAGACAAAAACAGACCAATGGGAGTTCATAGCTCCACTTGGTTGTCCTTTAGTACCCTAAACCACGTGGCAACTTAGTTTTACTCATAGGCTACCACGTCAAGCTCCCTAGAGTGCCAGCGTAAAACTTAAACTACCTAAAACGACACGCAGCCCCGAAAAATAACTTAAATCAGCTAGAAAGCGTACATGGGCGACAAGTAAGTACAACCCATGATTTCAAACCCCTATCTACATGGTAAATCTAAGTCATGTACATTGAGTATCATAGATAAGTATGAATTTACTTGCACAAGCGTACGAATGCTTGAACAAGATAAATGTCATACTACCAACCTACTAGGATCCAAAATATTTGACAGAGTTAACACCATATGCAAAAGGTGTCAACCATAAGCATAAAAGACTAAGAACAGTACAGAGCTAACTTCTAAGACTACTAAACGTCAAGTGTCGGAGTAGAAATAACATGCGCTAAGTAACGTGACAGCAATGATAAGTGAATCATTTACTATGTCAAATGATTCACATCACGACATCCACCCCCTCTAAACCTGCACATCCTCCGGTATGTGCCAATCTCCTCAGTCTTCTGTTTGATCCTCATCATCATCGCTCTCCTCCGCCTCAGCCTCATCAGACACTGGGACGTCTTCGTCTCTTGTTGCCCTCAGCTCTGACTCCATAAAGTTGAATAACTCAACTGACCCTCCGCGTCTCTTGAACAGTTTCACACGTTTGCCAGCCACAGATAGCTTCAAAAGAGTACCGTCCAACTCACGCAAACTATAGGTGGCATTCTCATACACATCTAGCACAACATAAGGCCTGAACCATCTTCGAGAGAACTTACGAAGTGTAGAGTGCTGATTCTCCAACGTGCTATCATATACCAGAACCCAGTCACCAACATGTATTGGTTTCGGTCGTAGTCGGTGAGTCTTGTCAAAACGTTCCTTGTTTCTGACTCGAGCCACCTTCAGCCTCTCCTGCGCATCAGCAAGATCCTCCTCCCTTCGCTCCAACTGCCTAATACGTAAAGCAAGGAGTGAAGCACGATCTATACCATCTTCCCACGGTAGTGTAGCCCACGTGGGAAAGTACTCCTCAGCAAGCATGATCGGTTTCTGCCCCAGCATAAGCTCAACTGGCATATAATCAGTCGTGGTACAGTGTGTAGTTCTATCAGCCCACAAAGCAAATGGAAGTAGTCTCGGCCATTCTCTAGGCCTACCATCACATGCTTTCACTAAAGCATGAACAATAGAAGGGTGTCCCCGTTCACTCTTACCAATGCCCTCTGGATTCATAGCAGTGGTAAGCCGAAGCTTTACTCCATAACGAGCAAAAAACTCCTTCACTTCAGCGCCTCTCAACTCGCCTCTATCTGCACGTAATCTCCCAACCGATCCATAGCGACAGATGATATCTTCAAGCACGAACCGGCAGATATTCTCTGTAGTCTTCGTCCGTAGTGCTCGTCCCTCCACATAGTTGGAGAGATCCTCTCGAGCCAATACCAAGTAACGCATCCCCCATAACCCCGGTGGCATCATCACAAGATCAAGAACCCACTGAAAATGAATACTAGGTGGATAAGTAGGTACAAGCCCATCTCTGTAACGGATCTTAGAGTAGAACTGGCAGTGCAGACACGACCCAACAAAGTCCACCACGTCTTGATACAAACCCTTCCACCAGTAACGCTCCTTCAGCTTCGTGTATGTAGCCCAGACTCCACGATGTCCAGCCCACAAGGTATCATGAAACTCCTTCAGCAGATTAAGCTTTGTCGGTTGATCATCCACCACTCTAGTAAGCATCCCATCTCTTCTCTTCGGACGTTTCCACAGATAACCCTCACGTAGAAGATAACTATACGCCTTCCGTCTGATCTCCTTGAACTCTGCATCACTCCATCCTTCTCTTCTGGATAACGAACTCAGATAAAATCCAATATTGCGGAACTTTTCTGAGTAGAACCCCTCATTGAACGGCAGTGGTTCCAAGTCTGAAGTCTGCTGACCAACTTGGCACCAAACGTCTCTCTTCTCTTCATTCTCCACCTCTGCAAACATCTCATCCTCATCTGTATAACGAGCCCTAGACAACATATCTGCAACTGGATTGTCTTTCCCTGCTATATGCTTTAGCTCAGGGTTTAGACTCCGGACATAAGCAATCCATCGTAGCATTGCTATGTCTGGTGTATTGCAGTTTGCTATCATACCCAACAAAGGCAAACAATCTGTTTCTAGTATCACATGAGCTCCTATCAAGAACTCTCGATCTACCTTCATAGCAGTAACAGCTCCCCACAACTCACGCTTCACTTGAGGATAGTTACACTGTCTATCTGTTAAGATCCGAGCTCCAAACCTTGAAACAAACCGCACACCTTCTGCATCTTCTTGGCCAACGGCCCATCCAATCGCCTTTGGACTCGTATCAACAGTCAGTATCACAGGTCTCCCGCTCTCGTAGCTAAGCCTCCTTAGTATAGGTGGAGACTTCAGAATCTCTTTCAGCTGCTCCATCGTCTCATGATGTTCTTGCCGCCAAGTAAACCTCCTTCCCTTTCTCAGAAGTGCATATAGAGGCTCGGCAATATGTGCATAATGAGGAATACTCACACGAAAGAACACACAAGCTCATAAGAACCGTCGAACCTCAGTGATGTTGGTGCAGTCAGCTATCCTTGCTATAGCATCTACCTTCTCTGGGTTCGGACGCCTCCCAAAAGTACCACACAGATGACCTACTACCACAATCTCTGACATACCAAAACGAGATTTGGTACCTGATAGAGTGAGGTGTACCTCCTCCAAACGCATCAGAATCTTCTCCACATCTCGAATGTGATCTGCAACGAATTTTCTGCATCCATCAGAAGTCACAGCTTCGTCTTTGTCTTCCACCGGACAACCTTTCATGAGAATATCATCCAGAAATGGGATAGTGACCTCAGGTACAAACTCTCGTAACACCTTATGCATCGCATTCTGCATATGGGCTACTGAGTTTGTCGCACCCTGAGGAAGAGTACACATCCGCATCAACCCCAAAGGTGTACGCATGGTAGTCAAGTCTCTACTCTCCAAAGCAAGCTGAAACTGATCATAACCTGAAAACAGATCTCCAATAGAATAGATTGACCTTCCAGCAAACGCCTCAGCTACTTCATCAACCACAGGTCCTGTTCCAACGTTTCGAATCGTGATGTTGTTGGCAGGCTGCAAGTCTTGGATGAAGCGCAGAGCTCCTGTCTTCTTAGGTACTGTGAACCATCGGCTAGAGTACGAAGCCATAGATGGTTCAAGAATACCCATCCGCATCCTCTCCTTCAGTAACTCAATCACCTTCGATAGTAAGGCACGAGGGACTGGAATCGGCTTCAAGTCCCAAGGTACGTGAGGAACAGTGAAGATAACCATCGGAGCTATCACACTAGGATCCACACAACCTATCTCCTCAGCTGAGAAAGAAAATGCTTTACCATGGCTCACTATCATCTGTTCAAAAGCTTGTTTCTCCTCTTCAGTCAAGAAGCCACCCCCTCCTATCTGGAGCTGCTCGAGTGTCTCTTGAGTAAACTTGTGTCCTACCTGTGTAGGATCTCTAAGCACAGGCTCAGCAGCCGCTAACTCCATCTGCTGCTGAGAATCAACAGGTAATTGGGTCGCCACAGGTCTCACCTTCCTCGCTACAGTTTTATACTTGGCGTGTACTTCCGCTTCCTGATGTAAGCCACACCAACAGACTGCATCCTTCCATCCATTCTCCAGTCTCGGATGAGGACGATATCGCAAGTACGAGATAATTTCCTCATAGACTTCACGAGAATGGATGGGGATCACCACCCTACCTCCCATCTGTTCCATCAACCTATCTACACCATCCAGCCAACAAACAAAAGACTGCACACCTACAAACTCCTCATAAACACCAAAAATCATCTCATCTTCCTTCAGAACTCCTATACAACGCAGATTTGCTGCACACCTCTCCATCTGCCTTCTACTTTTCTCAGTCAAATCCTCCATCCGTGTGAACTCACTCCAATCATCAGAACTGAAAGTCATCAACCCAGATTTCCAACTATGTACAGTGCAACTACTTTCTGAATCTTGAGCAGCCTTTTCATCAACCTCCTGTGATCCCTCAGGCTGCTCAAGCGGGATCATAGTAGCAGTAGATCCATCACTCTCGCTATCCCGTCCTACGAGAGTGGTTTCAGAAAACCCTTACCTCTACAGATAGGAGAATCCCTCAAAGTTTGACGGTTTCGTTCGTGGTTCGTACGAACGGTCAGAAACTGCACAGAACGTCTATCATCTGGACTACGGATCCTAGCATAATGAGATCCATCATCCATCACCTTGGTCTCCATTCGAACCGCAGTGATATAAGGCTGACCAAGAATCACAGGATATGAAGCAGAAGATTGCACGAAGAAATGTTGATCCACATCCACATCACCTATTTTCACCTTCACGTTAGGACAAGCGCCGTATAGCTCACCTTTCTGGTTGTTCGCAGCACGTAACACCCAACCATGGTTTAGCTCAATAGGCCACTGACCCCTCTCGTACACCTCCCGTGACATGATGTTGATCTCAGATCCGTGATCAACTAAAGCAACAACAGGTTCAGCCAAACTTCCAAGACGAACTCGCGTAGCAGTTGTGGCACGAGCCCAATGTCTCTTTCTGAAATCACTTTCACTAGCTGGACTCTCCTCACCAGCTTCCTCATCGTTGAACTCAATAGTGTCGGTACCAGCAACCAACGCTTCTTGCTGGTATCTCTTGTCATCAGCTTCTTGAAAATGCACCTTTCCAAACTCTGCATCATTCAGAGAAGCTCCTACTACATCTATCATCTGACTCTCTACCTGCTCGGACATCACCTGTCTCTTGCGCTTCTTGATGTCGATGATCAGTTCGTGAAACTCCCTCTTTGCGATACCAAGAACTTCTCGAAGAGAAAACTCGATTCGCGCATCCAGTATCCTCTGCTCCAAGATACTCTTCAGATCAATAGAAGTTTCAATATCAGCTGCCAACTTGTAAGCCGGTCCCTTCCCCTTCTCTTGGGCAGTAAACCGCCTACCAGCAGTCGTTGGCTCCGGCTGGGATCTTTGCACATCCTCCATAGGACCTGACGCAGGTGGAGGAGCTGCAGAAGTAGACGGGATGTCTTCAGGAAGAGCCGCTCGTCTCCTTGTGACTCTCCGTCTATCCCCAATCTCCTCAGGAACTCCAGTATCAAGTTCAGAGGCTTCTCGCCGCCTCTTCTCTTCCACAGAAGCATCTTGCCAATGAACGTGTCTATCTACATCCAAGAATGCTTTGATAGAAGCAGCATCTACAGGATCTCCCCATCCTGTGATCCTACGAATAGACTCGGCTCCCCTCTTCAGTACTTCAGAAGGAACGGGGGCAATACTCTTCTCAGCAGTCCTATCTAGCAACGTAGGACTAGAAGAAACCTCAATATGTCCAGCATATACATCAGGATTTACCGGTGGTGCCATCAATGCATGTACAGTTGCCGTCGCAGCAATCTGAGGTAGACTCCTCATGCCTCCTCGCCCAAACTGCGTGCTCAACGGCTCTCCAGTAGAAGAAAGGTGCAGCCTACCGTTCTGATAGCGAACCACACCATCTCGCAAAGCAGCTGTGAGCTCTTGACAGTCTCCTCGGAAGTGATCAGGACTGTCACACCAAATACACCTACGGACAAGAGCACCTCCTGGACGTGCAGCAGCAGGCGCTGGTGGCTGCTCTCTCTGCAATCCAGCTAGCTCTACCTTCAGCTCTCGCATCTGCCGAATCAGGTCTTCAATCTGATTCTGTTGACCATGGTTCTCCGCAGGTCTCTGAACAGGTGCCCTTTGTACTGGAGCTGGCACAACTGGCATCAAAGGAACTGCAGCTGGGACAACAGGTCTGGGAGCAAGGGCCAAAGGTTGATGTACTTGAGGAGCAGCATAAGGTGGAGTGACCACTTCTGCAAGCGGACGTCCTCCCACAGCCACTCTTCCCCTCCTCTGCCTTGTCAGTACAGCCACAGCATCCTCAACTCTCCCCCAATCCATAGTAACACCTCCCTCAGCAGATCGATCGGCCAACATAAAACATAACCGATCTGCCGTAGCATCATCGGTAGCCTGCAGGAAAAGCTCTGTTTTCCTAGCATCTAGGGTGATTCGCTCTAGAGTTGAAAGTTGTCGGTATCTCCGATCAAACTCTCTCAGCAACTCACTTAGGCTCATAATACGACCAGGTTGCTACTCAACCCAGTCTAGAAATGTCCTTCTAGTAACTCTCTCTGAATCCTCCTCAAGAAACTCCTCTCGAAGAGATCGCTCAAAACTCATCCAGACTCCAAGATTTCTTCTCTGTACATCCCTAACTTGGTCCCACAACTCAGGAATGACAGCTAACTCAAAGCTTGCTATCATCTCAGCATCTGTAACCCTAACCAGCTCCATCTCTCCTCTATACTCACACAGATATCTAGAAATATCTCTACCTTCAAACCTTCCACACCTATTCACTATCGCTTGCAAAGCCTTGGTGGATTTTAACTCACCCCCTCCAACGATCGGATGTTGTTGGACCAGGGCCGCAAGCGTCTTCAAGATCTCAGCCGTGTCCAGACCAGATGCAGATGTCGCTGTAGAAGACGCAGGTGTAGTTGACGGTGCAGCAGTAGACGTTGATGCTCCAACTCCAGAGGCAGCAGCAGCAGCTCCACTCTTGCGATCCATCTCTTCTCCTTGTAGCAACTCAACCTTCTCAATCAATCACCCCAAGAGCTCTCAGTGGAAGCGCCAGATGTCAGATTAAGAGTCTTCCTGGGAAGGGCGAACCTTCTGGCTGTGATATGAGCTTGAAGGCTGTGTGCAATCTACTCAGTGAAGCGTAGGGCTCCTGGCTGTGGCTGGTTTACTCACAGGATAGGCTTCAGGTCTCAAGGTGATACTGAAAACACTCATATAAGTCTCCAGGCTCTTCTGATAAGTTCAGGAAGCAAAGTTCAGGCTTAACTAGCAATGATAAGATCAGATGGCGAACTTTGACACTCAGGATTGAGAAATATGTGAAGGTTCAGACCTCAGAACTCCTTCTACATGTAAATGAGGTTCTACTGGATACACATACGAAATTTCAGCTTCAGATCAATTCAGAGCACTAAGATATGAACAGAAACTTTCTGAGTAGAGAAATTACGGCAGTTTCTGGTACCCAGACAGCTATTTCGACCTAGAACAGGGGATTGGCTCGATCAATTTCAAAGTTTCTTACAGGATTTGCAGTACCCAGCTTGCTGAACACTCCTGTGAAGTTGGGCCTCCTGATTCCACACAGAACTCCAGATCTCGCTCTCTGAAGTTGCTGCTCCAGATTGAGAGCTTTTTGGACCCCCTCTATTTCAGCGGTCGCCCTGAATTAATCACTGACTCAATTGACATGAAAATTTGGAGACAGTCGTAGCCCTGCTGACAGTGAACACAGCCACGAAGTTTTGAAGCGATTTCCTCGATTCTGCTGCAAATGACACTCAAAACCCCAAATTGAACAGAAGTGCTTCAATTCTGACACAAATCGAACTTCAATCAGCCATAACTCCTTGTTTATTGCTCCAAATCGATCAAACTTTTCGCTGACAGTGCTTGGCTCGACGAGCTCTATCTCCCTGTGCTCTCAGAGTTTTCAGTACCCTCACAAATTGCTCGAACTCCACTCTAGAGCTCTGTTTCTAAATTTAGAGTTTAACAAAAGACAAAAACAGACCAATGGGAGTTCATAGCTCCACTTGGTTGTCCTTTAGTACCCTAAACCACGTGGCAACTTAGTTTTACTCATAGGCTACCACGTCAAGCTCCCTAGAGTGCCAGCGTAAAACTTAAACTACCTAAAACGACACGCAGCCCCGAAAAATAACTTAAATCAGCTAGAAAGCGTACATGGGCGACAAGTAAGTACAACCCATGATTTCAAACCCCTATCTACATGGTAAATCTAAGTCATGTACATTGAGTATCATAGATAAGTATGAATTTACTTGCACAAGCGTACGAATGCTTGAACAAGATAAATGTCATACTACCAACCTACTAGGATCCAAAATATTTGACAGAGTTAACACCATATGCAAAAGGTGTCAACCATAAGCATAAAAGACTAAGAACAGTACAGAGCTAACTTCTAAGACTACTAAACGTCAAGTGTCGGAGTAGAAATAACATGCGCTAAGTAACGTGACAGCAATGATAAGTGAATCATTTACTATGTCAAATGATTCACATCACGACACCGTGATTCTGATCTACTTTCAGAAAAGCTTTCAGAAAAAGCTTACATGGTTCACATGATTTGATAAACACACTCTTGGGGTAAAACCTCGAGGTTTATGGTTTATCAAGATAAACCACTCCCTTAGAACCTTTTGTATAGCATAAGTGAAAAAGGAATGGTTTCTTAATCTTGAACCACTCCTCGAAGTGGAACCGAGGCACACCTAGTCTCATTCCTATCACAAAAAGCAATAAAACTTCGTAGGTAAAACTCTGAAGAAGACAAACACACTATAGCTCTGTAAACTTCGGACAAACACAAATTCAAAATAACAAACACAAAGGGATCTCGAGTACGAAGAGCAAAATGCTTATATACAACTTCGTATGAAAATGACAAATCTAACTTCTTATGAAGTAGAGATGCATTTAGATTAGATGAGGGTCCTCCGGAAGTACCTACTCTAACTAACTTAATTCCTTAGCTACACTACTCAATGACAACTTAACTATCTCTTTAATTTCATTCATCTCCTTAACTATTCACTCATCTACTCTAATTATCATATTCTTCGTCGAAGGATATGATGATGTTGTCATCTCATCACGAAGTCTCGTTAGTAGCTCCTTCTCTGAAGTATCCAACTAAGTGATTAAGTATGCAGTCAATACCTCGTCAACTTATTATCGTACTATCATCAACCATCGTACTATCGTAATACCGTCAACTATTATCATACTATTATAATACTCAATTATTATCATGTCGAGGACCGATTATGGTATTCAACTAAGCCTTTGAGATGAGATTTTATCAACTTGCTCCAAATATGTTCTTCAATACGCATCTTTGTTCAGGTGATCTAAATTGATCATTTTATCATCGAGAATGAAGTTAAGATGTCACTCTTAAGATTTTGCATGTCATGATGATGATGAGGCGTCTGACGAGCTGACATGGAGTCCGTGTGATGCTGATGGTGTAGAGTGTTGATGGGATAGGATGTTGATATGACAGGTGTTGATTGGACAAAAATGATGACAAGACATTAGGACTGAGGTGCTAGATTGAGATGATGTGTCATCATGCATGTGTGACACTTGACGATCTGGTAGAAATGATACTTGGTATGCATGCATGCTTATTAAAAATTTCCCCACTATTGATGTCATCTCGATGTCACTTCAGTTATACTACAGGTCATCCGATGTAGACCGAAGTTACAACTATGGAGCCACTCCACAAAGCTTACAGGCCCCCCATAGCCGCACCAAGTAACTCTTGACTTATAATGGAAGTGACATGCGGAGGCTTAGGCCAGGCAGACCATGATTAAAGAGGATACCTTAAGCCTCCAGGAAGCTCACGAGAAATACCGATCCTCCGTCCCTAGATATGCAGGATGTAGCTACATATCCAACATAGACTCCCATCTAGGAGTCAACATCAGAATAGAGAACACATGTCAGGATGATTTGATCTTGAGATCTCTTCTTCCTATGTGGGCGTCTCTACTACTGAAGATGACATATGTTCCCGTTAAAAAGAGAATTAAAACTCATACATAAACCTAAAGGATGTTACTTCTACATTCTTTACTAACTTCCTCTACATCAACTTTTATATACAGCTCCATTTTTAATGAATGAAAAGTCCAAAATATAGTACTCACTAACACCTACACACTTGTAACTTCAGATTATAGATCCAAGGCACGAGCAAGAATCAACAGATTTCTCTCTTTCATATTTTTCATAACTTCTAAACTGCACAAACTATTTAATAGAATACTATTTCTCACAACTAAAGGTACGAGGTCACTCTCCTCAACAAGCTCTGCATTCAGATACTTTCACTCTTCTTCGAAGTGATACTTTAACTCAAGCTAGGGGGTGTCTTGTCTAGCTCAGCCCTAGCTTAGCTCTTGCTCAACTTGTGTGGTGCTCATAATTTACAAGTTTTGCGAGTTCTTCAAAAATTTTAAGTTAATGTCGTGTTTATATAATTGAATTAACCTTATTATTTAAGTTTGCACCCTGCTTAGCGAGAAGATGAACTTAAGACAGATTTGTGAGAAGAAGTCAACTTCTTCCAAAGCTGGAAGACGTCGTCTACGAGGTCTAGAAGACAAAATATGAAGTCTTCCAAGGAAGACTATGATTGTAACTGCGAGAAGCACCAACCTCGCACGAGTTGGGAGAGCTACCAGATCAGAGAAGAGACGCGGAAGTGCCATACCTTCTTTTCTTCTTCCCAATTCATTTTCAAACATCGAGGAAGACATTGAAGACCCGCAAAGAGATTTTCAGTGAGAGATTGAGGGCAATTGTCTTCTAGCAGGAAGAGAACTCGAATTAAAAGAAGGCAGGAGTTCCCAAGGATCACAGGGATTGGAAGTCTCTGAAAATCGAAGATTGGAGCTTCAGGATTGCAGATAACGGAGCTTGAAGACGAATGCGAAGGTAGGATTAGCAAGGAGGTAACATCGTGAATCGAAGAGCTTACATCAGAGGTGCATGCACATCTGAAGAGTGAAGCGAAAGCGTAGCGCATTCTGGAAACGCAGTACTGAGGTTCTTCTCGCTTTTTTCTCCCTTCTCATCGCTTTCACCCTTCTGTTCTCATGTTTCCTCGCTTTGCTTGCAGAAAGCCTACCTATAATCCCCGTCCTCAAAAATGAGAGAATTGGACACGGAGGCTCTGTCCAATTTTCGACAGCCCTCTTTCTAATCTCTTCTCAAAAATTGAATCTGATTACTCCTCCCCTTGTCTCAAAATCCTTTGTTTTGTCCATCAATTTCTCTATCTCATTGTGCTCTGTCTCGAATCCATGGACAAAAGACTTGTTTGAAGTCTGGACATTTCCAGAAGAAGAATTTTTGAATTCACATCAAGTAGCTTGGATTGGATTGGAATTGAATTGAGAGAAACTTGATGTGAATCCAGAGTGAAATTGAGAGTTGATGATTGTTCTAAGAAGCAGGAAATTAAAAATCAAGCATGTGCCTCCCAAGCTTCCTGACATCCCAAATCCACATCTTCCTAGAGAACTAGAAGATCGGAAAGGTTGGCAGAATGCGCGAGAAGATGTGAAGGTCCTCTACAGGTCTCTTCTATCTAACCCATAACAATCTGTTCCTTCTTCTTCCCAACTTTACATGAGAATTGTGAGAAGTATTGCTTGCAAAATCTGGAGAGTAATGTCAAGGGTCATGTCTTCTCATTACGCAACAAGCTTCTTCTGAGAGTGAGGAGGAGGAGGTGAGGAGTCGAAAGATAGAGTGCGAACGTTCATTATCTTTTGTGAGGATAGATCTGTTGCGTGTTGAAAGCCGAAGATAAGTGAGATCAATGATGAGAAGCCTAGATGCGGGAAGTCTTTTGAAGACGTTAGTTAACCAGAAGTTGTCTCGGAAGTCTTCCTGGAGGTCACTATCACCGCAAGAGCCCTCCACCATCTTCTGATCAATTCGTATGACTCGCTTCTCAAGTATCTCTTCATCTTCCGTTAAGAAGTATGATGAATTGCAAGGTGGATTGTCTTCTTAAGAATCAATAAGATGCCTTGCTTAGTTAGGATTGTGTAGATATAGATCGAAAGACGTGATGCAATTAGAAAGTACTCTTAGAATTCTAGAAGACAGAACTCATCTTCTAAGAGCGGACTGTGAGGGCTTGGTAAGGATGGAGCCTTAGGTTCACAACAAGCATGTGTGATATATTGTAACAGAAGCTTGGAAATGATTATGTATTTCTCGACGTGTCGTGTCGTGTATCGACTCCTATCTGAAATTCAGACTTGGATGCTTGTCACTCCAAAGACACTCATGGGAAAAGCAAGCTAAGCCCCAGCTTACAGACTTTAGGCACAATTTCGGATCTCCACTTTCATCGTATCAATGGATAGAGTTCTTTGTCAGCACTCCATAGACACTTCGTCTACTTCGTTTGGACGCCTAGTGGAGAAGTTACAAGACTTGAAAGATGGGGAAGACAAGTTAAGCCCCAGCTTACAGGCCTTTGACACAACTTCGGATCTTCATTTTCATTACATCGATGGGTAGAGCTCCTTGTCAGCTTTCTCTAGGCACTTTGTCTACTTCAGCTGGACGCCTAGTGGAGAAGTTACGAGACTCGAAAGATGAGTAAAACAAGCTAAGCTCTAGCTTACGAGCTTTTGGCACGACTTCGGATCTTCATTTTCATTACATCGATGGGTAGAGCTCGTTGTCAGATTTCCATGGGCACCTTGTTTACTTCGTTTGGACCATGAGGAGAAGAGGCACAACAGCACCATACCTTTGCCTTTCTTCTCTACTCAGATTTGAAATCGAAGAAGATATTGGAGGCGCATTGTCGAGTTGAGAGTTTTCCTGGGAAGGGCGGAACCTTCTGGTTGTGATTTAACCGTGAAGGCTGTGTTGTGCCTATTCAAAGAAGCGTTGGGCTTCTTGTTGTGGTGGATCACTCAAAGGATAGGCCTTTCAGGTTACAACAGAGCACTATGAACACTCATACAGATCTGTATGAACCTCTAATTTACTCAGAAGGCAAAGTTCAAGTCTAACTGATAGTAATAAGATCAGGCGGTGAACTTTAACACTCAAGAAGAAGAAAACTATGATGGTTCAGACTCCTAAACTTCTCTTACATGTAAAAGAGGCCCCACTGAGCACACACACGAAGTTTAAGCTTCAGATCAAATTCTGACACCAAGATATGGACAGAAAAGTTCTGATCAAAGATATTGCGGCAGTTTCTGATACTCAGATAGCTATTTCGACCTATAACAGAAAATTGGCTTGATCACTTTCGAAGATTCTTACAGGATTTGGAGTCTACAGGATGCTGAACACCCCTGTGAAGTTGAGACTCCTGATTGTACACAGAACTCCAGATCTCGTTCTCTGAAGTTGCTGCTCTAGATTGAGAGCTTTTCAGACCCCCTCTGCTTCAGCGGCCGCCCTGAATTACTCACTCACTCAAATGATTTGAAACTTTTTGGACAGTCGTAGCCCCGCTGACACTGAACGCAACCACGAAGGTTTGAAGCGATTTCCTCGATTCTGCTGCAATTGACACTTAAAACCCCAAATCCAACAAAAGTGACGCAGTTTTGGCACAATCCGAACTTCAATTGGGCATAACTCCTTCTTTATTGCTCCAAATCGATCAAGAATTTCACTGACAGTGCTTGGCACGGCGAGCTCTATCTTCCGGTGCTCTCAGATTTCGCAGTGTCCTCACCAAATGCTCGAACTCTCCTTTAGACCTCTGTTTCTAAATTTAGAGTTTTATAAAAGACAAAAACGAACCAATGGGAATTCATAGCTCCACTTGGTTGTCCTTTAGTACCCTAATCCACGTGGTAACTTAACTTCACTCATAGGCTACCACGTTAGCTCCTCTAAAATGCCATGGTAAAGCTTAAACTACCTAAAACGAAACGCAGCCCTGAAAGTAAACTTAAACAAGCTAAAAAGCGTGCATGAGCAACACGTAAGTACAACCCATGAACTTAAACCCTATCAACATGGTAAATCTAAGTTATGTACATTGAACATCATGGACAAGTAAGAAGTCACTTGCACAAGCGCACAAATGCTTGAACAAGATAACTAGCATATTATCAGTCTACTAGGACTTAAAACGTATAACACAACGGTGTTAATATATGCATGAATGACTAGGAGTAACATTAAGCTAACTTCTACCGCTACTAACTCCCAAGTGTCGGAGTAGAAGCGTAACCCGTAGCCGTCAATGTCCACAGCCTCCATAATCGACTTCTCTGACGTCTTAACTTCACTCAGAGAGACTAACTCCTAGAAAAGAGGTGAATCTTTTACTATGTGAAATGATTCACATCACGACAGCGTTGTCGTTGTGAGAGTTTTCTTGAGAAGGACACGTCCTGCATATCTAGGGGCGGGAGACCGATATCTCCCTTAATCGTGGACTTCATGGCCTAAGCCTCCGCATGTCATCCTGAATATACTATGGGAGATACCTGGTGCGCATATGGGGGGACTGTAAGCCCTGTGGGACAGCCTCGTAAGTGTTGGAACTTTGGTCTACATTGGATGGCTTGTAGTGGCATCAAGAGTACGGGAAACTTTTACTGATCAGTTAATTAATCATCGAGTCAGCTTAGCAATGGCAAAGAGAGATATGAGACCTTTAATAATGAAGAGGTCGGCTTTGTAAAGACAACTGTGAAGCTTTTATTAAAAAAGTAGCTGCTTTAGTAATTAAGGTTTTGTACGTAAGGACAACAGGGGGGCAGCTTAGCTAGGGCCCTGCTTCTGATAAGTGACTATGCTTATAAGGACAGCAGGGGGCAGCTTAAGCTGGGACCTTAACTTTTAGGTTAAATACCCGCGACGGCTTGGAGTCGGAGACAGTTTGCAAAGGATTTTTCTGAGAGAGCTGAAGCGGAAGGAGGAGGATTAGGATTGAGAGTTGAGGACACGCAAGAGAAGCCAGGAGGCTGGGGGAAGATCAAATTACTGACAGATTGAATTGGGATATCATCATAGGGAGAGGGGCAGGAGTTTTAAGCTTGGACGTTGTCTAATAAATTGTTCTGAGGAGAAATTAATCTCAGGAGGCAATTTTATTGAGAGAGATCGTTTGAAAATCTGCAGAGGACTTTTGATTGACGCTTGATCAAATTTCTGAGAGTTTCAGTTGGGGCAAAGAGAGGAATAAGATTCAAGGGCCTTAAATTCACTATTAGGTTCGGATTGAGACGTACTTGGTAGACTTTTGGCTGAGAACTGATTGACAGGAGAAAGAGGCACGCTGGAGAGGAAGAGGGAGAGATTTTCTTTACATTTGAAGAGATTGATGGTGCAGCGACACTGAAATAAAGTTATTTGAATCTTGAGAGACCTATCTGTGTACCCAAGGTGTGTTGGAGTGCTTGTTTTTGTAATCAGTGGACGCAAGAAGCAGGATTTTGGAGATCTCATCGTCAGCGGCTACTTGTTTTTCTCTTCTGGTCGTTTCTCTGATCGATCACACTCAGGAGGTCCGTCCTCCCCAAGAAAGATTCTCGCCACGTCATCTAGTGCTTCGACTGAGAGCTATTGGGGTGATTGATTTGGAGAATTGACTAAATTGAGAAGATGGATCACAGTGGTGCCGTACAAGGTGTAGCTGCTGCTCAAGGTGCTCCTGTTCAAGGGACTCCTGGCCAAGATGGAATTGGCTCTCAAGGAGAGCCTACGGTGGTTCCAACAGCAACAGCACAGCCTGCTGTAGACACGTCTCAGATTCTTCAGGCGTTGGCTGCCTTGATTCAGCAACAGTCTGTAATTGGGGGAGCTGAGCAGAAGTCCACAAGAGCATTACAAGCAATTGTTGGTCGATGTGAGCGATTCGATGGAAGAGACGTTACTAGGTACCTGCGGGAGTATGTGGGTGAGATGGAGTTGGTCAGGGCACCTGAAGTTGAGGTAATTCTAAGCTTTGAGTTGACTGTTGTTCCTGAATTGAGAGAGAAGGTGAGAAATTTACAGAGAAGACATTTAGGTGGGTGGACTCTGTTTGAACGTGCACTGAGAGAAGAGTTTCTAGAAGAGGATTCTGAAAGAGTCACCAGAAGAACCCTCATGAATTGGATAGAGCGTCGGCCTGGACGTTCCATGAGATTGAATGAGATAATTCGGGAGTTTGAGAAGAGGTACTCTCAGCTTTCTGGTCTAGAAAGGTTGACGCTGGATGCTAGAAAGACGGACTTGTTCTTGGGGGCTCTGGATGAGTTCACAGCGGACAGACTTTGTTTTATGTTGGCTGATCGTGGAGCTGAAGGAGGAGTTACATCTGATTGGAGGAGAGTGGAGGAAGCAATATCCACCCTTGCTAGACAACGTCGTGGTAGGATGGTACTGCAGCTAGAGACCTTGTCATAGCAGAGAGTAGCTCCTCATGTTCCTGTAGCTCCTCCTGCAATATCTCAAGCACCTATTGTGATTCCTCAAGCACCTATAGTGGTTTCCCAAGTGGTTCCTCAAGCGCATGCAGTACCTATCCCAGCACAGAGAGGACCTAGACAGCAGCAGCGACCTGTTGAGAACCGAAATCAACATAACTTGATAGAAGAACTTACTCAACAGTTGAGAGATTTGAGGGTTGAGATGACAGACTTGAGGAGAGATCAACGACCCGTTGCACCAGGTGCTCGACCGGTAGGAGGAACCTTTACCAAGAGATGTATTTGATGCGACAGTCCAGATCATCTCAGAGGAGACTGTCAAGACTTGGCGGTTGCCTTGCGAGAGGGCGTAGTCAACTATCAGAACAACATGTTGTATCTAACCGCCACTGGGCAACCTCTGAACACATATTTTGGAAGAGGAGGAATGAGGAGTTCTCTTCCAACACTTACTAGTACGAATATTACAGCGATGACTGCAGGTTCTGCGAAGGCTGATGTATATACTGGGAGAGTTGAGGTGCGCTCTAATCCAACTATGGTTGAGTAGGCTATTGAGGTTCCGGTTGAAATGATGAAGACAGGTGCTGAAAGCATTAGGAGAGCTACTGGATGGAGAGACCCAGTAGATGCAACTTCTATTCGAGCGTTTTTGGAGACGAGTGATGAACAAGATGTCATGATCGAAGACAAAAGAAGACGAGACTCTTCTGATTTAGATGCAGGAGTACCAGAGGACAATGACCGTCGGAGGGTTACGAGGAGGAGAGCAGCGGAACCATCACCATCTGTACCAACTGGTAGATTTCCTGCTGCAGAGGATATACCTTCTACCTCTACAGCTCCACCACCTGCAGTAGATCTTATGGAAGGTGTACAGGATTTGTCACAAGAGACTACTGCTACAGATAGAGTACGAGGATAGAGGTTTACAGCACAGGAGAAGGGGAAAGCTCCAGCTTACAAATTAGCGGCAGACATCGAAATAACAACAGACTTGCGTGCTGTTCTAGAGCAACGCATTTTGGATGCTAGAGTTGAGTTTACTCTTTGTGAAGTGCTTGGTATCGCAAAGAGAGAGTTTCATGAGTTGATAATAGACATCATGAAGAGAAAGAGACAGGTATTGACTGAACAAGTAAGTAGTAAGATGGTTGGAGCAGTAGATGCTATTGGTGTTGATCAGTTCAGAGATGATAAGTATGAGGCATGGGTTGCTGGTCCAGCTGTTATTGAGAATGAAGACGAAGAGTTTGAAGAGGATAGGTCAAGCGCAGACAGCGATTTCAAAGAGAAGCACTGGGCAAGAGCGACAACAGAGACACACATTCGGCTTGGAGGATTTTCTGAACCAGTACCTGCACTTGTGGATCACGGGTCGGAGATCAACATCATTTCCAAGGAGGTGTATGAGAAAGGACAGTGGTCAATCGAAAGGAATCATGGTTGGGTACTTCGTGCTGCAAATAATCAAAAGGGTGAGTTATATGGAGCTTGTCCCAATATGCGTGTAAGGATTGGGGATGTAGAAGTTGATCAGTATTTCTTTGTACAATCGTCTGCCTCCTATCACGTCATACTGGACCAACCATACATCACCGCTGTTCGAATGGAGACAAAGGTGATGAATGATGAATCTCATTATGCCAGAGTTCAGAGTCCTGATGATAAGTACTCAGTACAGTTTTTTACGGTTCGTTCAAGACATGAACGGAACCGACAAACCCTTAGAGATTCTCAAACGAAGAGATGTAAGGGTTTTCGCAGTCCACTCCTGTAGAGCGGGAAGACAGGGGTGTAGAACCTGCTGTTGAGGTCCCGTCAGAGTTGGAAGCGAGACATGTATAAAGGTCTGGAGACAAGTGTGGTGTACAGAGTTGGCAGTCTGGATCGCTGATGTTTGAGGCAGATGGGTGGAGTCGATTTACAAGAGTTGAAGATATGGGAAAAAATACAAAAAGATGGATGGTGAAGCATATATCAGAGTTGTGGCGTGTAGGAGTTCTACCTGAAGACGAAGTGGTTTCTGATTTGTTTGAAGAGTTTATGTCTGTACAGTCAGTTGTCGGTTGGTTAGACAATGTGAGTAGATTGGTAGAAGGGAAAAATAGTGTGGCGGTGATCTCTATCCACTCTCGACGCATATATGAGGAGATTGCTACATACGTGCAGTTCTTTCCTTATCCGATGCAGAATAATGAAGGGAGAGAAGCAAGTTGTTGGTGTGCACTCCCTCAAGAAGCAGATGTCCATGCGAAGTACAAATCTGTACTGAGAAAGATAAGACGGGTAGCAGCTCAACTACCTACTAACTCCCAGCAACAAGTACAGTTAGTGGGGACTGAGCTTATATTGCGTGATCATAGACGAGTAGGGCACCAGTTTACTGAGGAGACATGAAGGAGCTCCAGATAGGAGGGGGTGATTTTGATAGAGGTCGAGAAGACAGTGTTTGAACAGATGTCGTGCGCATACACATCGCTACACAACATACATCGCTGTCAGAGAAACACCACACATACACATAACACATGGACGATGTCATACACATACACAAGTGTACCACAATAATCTGAATACAGAGATTACCATCTCCAACACCACAACAAGGATTACTCACAAACGGTCAAGCCAAACCCACTCTAAACGCGAAGAGAATCCGGGTTACACTCAACTAGACTATCCACCATAGCCTGGAGCTTCAAGGCTCAACTCAAAGAACTAAGGCCTCCAAGCCCTACCTGCGAAGTTTACCCCTAGTGGACTCTCCTCCCAACTCGCCCTAACGGCACTAACGGCCTTACCGGGATGCGCCACTTCGCACTCGGTCAACCTAGCCGAGGTGCCCAAACTGACGTGACAGCTGTCGTGCGCATACACATCGCTACACAACATACATCGCTGTCAGAGAAACACCACACATACACATAACACATGGACGATGTCATACACATACACAAGTGTACCACAATCGCCCCCCTAACTGACGGTTAGGTCCCTCTAACTCCAGATAGCTCCATATCCCAACTACGTGATACACACCTTCATGGGTGCAAGGATCAGGAGGCCGGGTGCTACATCGCCCCATCGTTAGTCGCCTGTCTGCAATCCATACCACGCAAAGATCTAATTGACTATCTCCGCTATATACATCGAGGACAAACCCACCGTCCAGTAGGAACTACACTGAGAGGTGAAGTCAAACATGACATGTGCCAACCTCTCGAACAACCATCACACACCAACATACGGGCTGCTCCGCTAGCAGACCCACACAACATACACCTCAAGCCCGCGCGTACAACTGCTAAGCTTGGGTCGACGGTACCATCAATGTTGGGAAGATGACATGGCGCGCAATTACGCACATGGTCCTTCCACACAACACCATCACGGCCCTCTAACATGAGTACTCCAGAAGGTAACACCTCACGCACTCGTAAAATAGTGCGCCCTGCGGTCACGTCCAACGTCGTCGGTGTAGTCTGCTGTAGATAGATATAATCGCCAGGATGAAACCTGCGAATCGACGGCCGATAACCTCCTCCTCGGATAGTCGCATACCGCAACGTGTCTCTATGCTGGGCAATCGCTAGGTTCTCAAAAGCCATAGGCATAACTCTCCGAAATGTCTCTGCTCGTTGAGAACATGCTCTCACCCACATATCCGGGTCATCAAGGTCCAGCACCTCAGCAGAATCACGACGAATGGCCGAAGGTAGATCTGGATCTCGGCCATACAATAAGAAATACGGTGAGAAGGAAGCCAAAGACGCTTGTCGGCTAAAACGGTAGCCCATAGCCAACCATGGTAACTGCACATCCCAGTCTCCCAAGTGGCCCTTCTGCAAGCCATACTTGCGCAATCCTCTCTTCACCGTCTGAACTATCCTCTCCGCCAAACCATCCGCCTCAGGATGATCTCGAGATGTAGTCCGATGATCAATCAGCGCCTGATCACACAAGGCCTGAAACTCACCAAGGAACTCTGTACCTTGGTCTGTCAGCACTTCAGCTGGTGCTCCGAAACGACTCAGCACTCGATCTAAGAACGCGTACGCCGTCCCTTCACTCGCCTTGTCTGGTAATGCCACCAACTCAATCCACTTGGAGAAGTGCTCCACCATCACCAACACATACCGGTGGTGACGTACGGTCAACGGTAAGGGTCCCGCAAAATCCAAACTCCAACGGTAACCCAACCCCATAATCGGTAAGGGGTGTAACTGTGGAGTAGGAGCATTAAACGATGCTCGTACTCGATCACAAACCACACATCGTGCGACAAACTGTTGCACATCGATGTGCATACCACGCCACCAATACTGTCCTTGGAGTAAGCTATGCGTACGCTTCACTCCAAAATGTCCCAACTCCTCATGGGCATGTCGTACTAACTGTGCCCTCTGAGATGGATGTGGCACTATCCGTACTCTCCCATCACCCCACACTCGAAGTACATGTCGTCCTTCTCGTCGAAATCTCTTCGCTCGTTGAAGGACACGATCTCGCTCCTTGGCACTTACTGTGCCTACTACCACACCAGTACGTAGATACTCCATCACGGTCACATCATCATGGATATCTCGCTGGTCTGAAACACCATCTCCACCTTCAGGATCTGGAGACTCATCATCTACTCTCTGACCAGAGAAAGATACGACTTGGCCCTCCATACTAGAGTTCATGGCCAACACACAAAAAAAGGCAGATGCATGTCACCCTGGCACTATCTCCTCATCAACCTCGTCATGCCATCGAGCCCCAGTCTGATCCTGCTGACTCGTGCACGGGTTGCGACTCAACCCGTCGGCATCTAGGTTTGCAACTCCAGGTCTATGTACTACCTGGAAGTCATACTCCTGTAAGATCAGAGCCCATCGTGCAAGCTTCCCTGTAAGCTTGTCGGACTCCATCAACCACTTGAGCGGTTGGTGATCAGTGATGAGAGTAAAGGGGTTCCCAAACAGATAACATCGAAAGTGTGCAACAGCCCACACTGCCGTCAAACACTCTCCCTCATACGAACTATACCTCGCCTCCGCTGAATTGTTGGAGCGACTGGCATACGCCACCACGAACTCCTTTTTCTCATCATCATGCTGAGTCAGCACTGCTCCAAGTCCCAACATACTCCAATCGGTGTGCAGTTGGAAAGGACGCCCTCTAACGGGTCTCCTCAAGATGGGAGCAGATGTCAACCTATCCTTGAGCTCTACAAAAGCTCGCTCCTGCTCATCTCCCCACTGCCACTCCTGGTCCACCTTCATCAGCTTGGTCAACGGCTTCGCAATTGCACTAAACCCTTTCACGTATCGACGATAGAAGTTCGCCAAACCAACAAATGCTCGAACTCGACTCACATCTGTGGGGCGTGGAATACGTGCAATAGCCTCAACCTTCGTCTGTTGAACACCCAATCCACCTGGATAGATGGTGTGGCCCAGATACTCTACCAACTCCTGGAAGAACTTACACTTCCCAGGGTGTAACTTCAACCCATGAGCTCTCAACCGCTCAAACACATCCCGTAAGTGTCTCTCGTGCTCCTCCACTGTAGCACTATAGACTAAGATGTCGTCAATATAACATCTGACAAAATCCAATCCTGCTAGGATTCTGTCCATCACCCTTTGGAACTCAGCAGGGGCGTTCTTCAACCCAAATGGTAAGAACCGCCACTGATACAAACAATCCTTGCCGTGAGAGTCAATTCCCCAGAATGCTGTCTTGGACTTATCTTCTTCTCTCACTGACAACTGATGATACCCTGCTCGAAGATCCAAAGTACTGAAGACCTTCACATGCCCCACTGCATCAAAGATCTCCTCAGGTGTCGGCATGGCATACTTATCGGACTTCGTCTGCCGATTGATAAGACGATAGTCCCCACACATCCGTCTATCTGTGTAGTTGCCATACATATCCTTCTTGGCTGGCATAACTGTGGCAGATGCATACTCTCCATGCGACATCTCCACCAACCCAGCCTCCAACAAGTCTTGAGTCCGACTCTGGATCAAGGCTCTCTCCATGTCACTGTACCTGTAAGGACGTCGAAAGATTGGCGTGTCATTAGCCAAGTCGATCCGTATACCAGGTCCCTTCAAGGTACCCAAATCCTTCATACTGAAGGCAAAACAATTCCTGTAGCTCTTCAAGAATCTTTGGACTCTTCGTCTCTCCTCTCCTATAAGCTTGGGTCCGATCTCCGGCTCCCAAGTATCCTCTGTCACCATGCTAGAGGTAGAAGACGAAGTCGTTGACTGCTATCTTGCAGCCTCTGGAGCAGTTTCCTTCTGCTCACCACCAACAACCTCCACCGCTACTGTGTGTAAAACTTCTGCAGTTCTAGCTGCAAACTCCACACTCTCTCCTATGACATCCCATGATGTCCAAGGATGACGAACTCCACGTGCCTCGCCCCCAGCCTTTGCCTCCACCGACCCGGTAGGCAAAGAGCTCAAGAGTGCTCGAGCAGTAACACCCGTCGATCGCATCCGACGCTGCTCAGCCAATCCAAGGCTAACAATCCATGTCAAGCAATTCAAGTCCATTGCTTGACCCAATACTTGACGACGTGAAGCCTCCGACACCGAAGCTACTGCCGTCGTACCCGTAGTGAAACCCATCGCTCGCTCTCTCTCATCGGCATTGGGCTCCACCAACTGCCGTAATTGAGCATCCCACACAAGCCCAGGTCCTCCATCTCTGTAAGCATGTGACGCTGGAAAGCTTACCAATGTGGGTAATGCTACCATGGGCCGTCCCACTAGATTCACCACTGCCATGGGTGACCTATCGACGACTCTCACTACTTGAGATCGTCGTCCTGCATCCAAGATGCTATCAACCGTGAGGTGCGCTGGTCGTCTCACTCCATCGTGTGCGCGCTTAAGCACCTCTCTCGGTAACAAGTTCGTCCACCACAACCGTGGACGATGTGCACGAGATCCCACTCTCGCTGCATCCAACAACACTGCTGGTCCAACCCAAGACCGCACTTGGTGCACACTCGCCATCATCTGTGTACGAGCATCACCCAACAAAGGAACATTCTCCAAGATGTATGTTGGAGAATCCACTTGATGCACCTGGAGATGTCGTAGGATCCGTAACATCTCCCAGAACATCCTAGATCGCGGGTCATGTAAACCCTGACCTATCCTTGCACGCGTGTGACCTTGACATGGCCATCCGGCTATCACCAAGTGAATGGTGCCCACAAACGTAAGATCCTGCGCCCCCAGCAGCGAAATATCCGACGGTAATGCTTGCTGGTATCCTCTAACAGCTGATATGGGCAACAACTCAGGATATCTCTGCACCAAACGTGCCACATGTCGCAATGAGATGCGTCTCGCAGTCTCATCTCTCTCCACATACAAGTATCGCTGTACTTGTATACCTACCTGCAATACCGCAGCCAAACCTGTGCTGATCCCTCCAAACAGCTCCAGCACACATACACCTTCCTCTGGATACTGCCACACAATGGGAGTCGTATCCAACGGTGATAAGGTCACAGGGCCAGTAGCAGGAACAACCCTTTGTTCCTCTACTGGTGGTACAAAAGCTTCACTCCAAGCCTGCTGCACCAACTGATCAGCATACTGCTGCAACCCTCCACTCGAACTCCAGAGTGGAACATCCAAGGCAGATGGTACTAACGTAGACATGCTAGGCATGTCCTCCATCTCCTCATAGATCGGAGTATCCTCCACATGGGCATTACCCTCCAACAACTCGTCCGGCCAAGTCATGATCGAACTGAACCCTGCAACGGATGCCATCGTTCCTGGTGTAGGCTCCGTCGTCCCAACTCTAGCACTGAACCGCACTGGTAAGCGGCTCACTCGTCCCTCACCGGACTGCCAACCTGGTCTGTAAGATGCTGTCTCTGCCCAATAGTCAATCACGAACCCCATAGGGTACAACACAGCACCTCCCACCAATACATCATAAGACTCTGCGGTTGTAACGATGGCCTTGGCCTTCACCATAGAGCCATCCGTGGGGTGATCTGGCCGAACTCTCACCGTCAACATCTCACGTGTCATGTGGAGAGCCGTACCTCCTGATCCCCCTAGAGATGTCTGCAACTGGAATGGACATCTCTCTATCTCGGACTTCTTCAGACCCAAACCAATACACGCCGCCTTTCCCAACATCAACGGTTGGGCTCCAGAGTCTAACAAGACCTTCTGGGGTCGATACACTTTCCTTGAAGGTGCCACCAAACAGAAGATACCACTTCTGTTGTCCAACAACACCACACCTGGTGCCAAACTAGCACGGTCAATCGCCGGCCTAGCTGGTAACTCATCTAACTTAGCAGCCGCCGCTTGCCAAGTACCACTGGTAGCTGTCCTGATCCTCGACTCCATGGACACGTCTACCGCCTCTCGCTGAACTACCTCAGCACTAGAGGTAACTACATCCTCGCTCTCACTGAGCGTGGCCGCCAACTGGAACACTGGAGCCAAGTTGACTCCCAATGCCCTCATATCCATGGCTGAGAATAGTGGGGCTCGCAAAACTGCTGTAGCCGCCCCCAACATCGGGTTCGACGTCGCATCCACAGACGCCGAAGGTGGACTCACATCACACCCACTCCTGGATGTCGATGCCTCCAACTCTACTGCACCATCGGTAGGTCGTTTAGGAACCATAGATGTGGTCCTCAACGTCTCCGATAACGTGAACGACTGGGGAAGCCTGGCTTGTCTACCAGCCTCTCCGCGTTGTGGATCCAACTCCACTGACGCACCTCGTGGCTCAGAGACACGTACTGCATCTCTAGTCACTGCCGCAGATGCCTCAATCTGCGCCACACCAGCCATGAAGTCGAAGTCACCTCCTTCTCCTCCATAAGACGTGGAAGCCTCTGTTCCACCTGACCTCCGCTGAGCCATGGCCATACTAGCTATCTTCTGCTCCAACTGCTCAATCCGAGCAGCCATACCTGCTTCTGACGTCGTAGCAGGCGGTGGACCGACCGGTCCTCTCCCAGGTGCCGGACCTCTATCTCCAGCTCGACCACCACGGCCTCCCTGAGCTCCTCCACCTCGTCCACGATCAGCCTTCCCTTGCCGCAACTCGGGATGGAGATCAAAACAACGGTCACTACTGTGACCAGGTCGTCCGCAATGCTCACATTGCCTAGGTACTGCTGGAGACGTCCCTGATGTCCCTGACGTCTCATAACCTCTCCTCTGTGGACAGTCCCTCTGCTGATGAGGACCATCACACGTCCAGCAAGGACCCGCTTGTTGCTGACTAGAGAAGGACGGCATGGGCTTCTGCCCACCAGATCCTCCTACACCTCCCTGCGATCGTGACTGCTCTGCACGATCCTTACCACCACCACCACCACCACGCTGTTGCGTAGCCTGTGATCCTCGAGAAGAGGTGGTCGCTCCATGTGGTGTCTCCTTGCTGAACCCAGCAACCACCACCCTCTCCTCCACCATGTTGAGCTCAATCCGCTCAGCCAGACTAAAGACAACCGCCAACGTCGGAGCGGTATCTCTAAGAAGAGTAGCATCTCTAACTCTCCTACGCAGCTCCCGGTGTCGTGTCGGATATTGCGTGAAGGATGTCCAGGAAAACGCGAGGTTCCTGGCTGTGGAGATGTTGTGTGTTGAAACAGAGACAAGACAGAGAAAAACAACCACGAAAACGAACGCTGCGATATATACACTCCAAATGTATGTACACTGCCGGTTCTTTCTCCTAAGAGCACAGAATTGAAAAACAGACCAGAGCGGTCTGTAACCTGCTTCAAAAGCCCCTGAAAACAACCCTTGAATCGCAACCCTGACCCAAAACCACCGAAGCGTAGCTCAAAGCAAGAGAAACTTCTCTTTGCTAACAAATAGAGCCACAGCAGTATCACGCGATTCAAATTCAAGTCCAAACCACATCCATGTATAAGCTCTTAGCTAAAGCTAGCTACCACAAGCTGTATACAACCAACCAGAATTCTAACGAACTCAAAAGAGCAAAACCCGTAGCGAAGAAACCGAAAAA
Organism: Asterella californica; assembly: GCA_036924285.1. Classification (NCBI taxonomy): domain Eukaryota; kingdom Viridiplantae; phylum Streptophyta; class Marchantiopsida; order Marchantiales; family Aytoniaceae; genus Asterella; species Asterella californica. Next base: position 17,588,198 of record JAYKYS010000006.1, on the reverse strand, counting down.
GGCCTATCTGTGGACTTCCTCTTTTCGCTGAACGGACTTCAGATGTCGATAGGGTCTCCTCCACTGACTCTGTTAACCCAAGAAACCATCAGATCCGACTCCCAACAGCCGAGATATCGTCGATTTTCGGTCGCAGGTGACCGAACCTCCAAAAACTCCTCCCTGCGGCTTAAAATCGCTCACACCGCACAAACGGATCGTCCAAACTGATATCCGTCTTCCCTGGCAGATAGATCTAGCTACCCTGAACCCAACAAGACTCCAAACAAGCCGTTTGGAGTTCCCCTTGCAAAACCACTCGAGAAATTTGGTCGCAGGTTGCAAAAAACTGACGTAAATCGATTCTCTGCGGCTCAAATTCGCTCACCACACCCAAACCAACAATCCAATTCACTTACATTCTTCTCCTATGCGTACATGAGGACTCCTTGATCGCGTAGGCACCAAGAACGAAGAGCTTGGCTCACCGATCGTGAAGTACAGTCCAACCTCAGGTCGCAAGTGAACGAAAATCTGATGTAAGCGCTTCCCTGCGAGCCAATTTCACTCAAAACTTCCAAACCGCCCGATGAAAACTGGTATCGTCTTCAATTTCCTGTAGAACTCGTTGTTCTGATCCTGATGGATCCAAGGATAGCAAGTTTGGACTCCGGAACGGCCCGAACGGTCCAACTCTCCTTCACAGGTAATTGAAAACTCCAAATCTGCTTCCTGCGTCTCAATTTCACTCAGTACGCACCCCCCGATCCGTCTCATCCCAAACCGTCTTAACCCACACGTAGCCTGCACAGATCTGAACCCAACGACGCCTTGCGCGTTTGCATTGGACTTCCAAATCTCCCGCACCGTCCGCTGACAGGTCGCAGGTGCAAGCAAGCCCCTTAAGCAGCCCCCTTGTTACAATCTGTACGTACGAAGTTCAACCCTCAATAATAAGAAGCAGACCCCTTGCGTCTTTGATATAACGCCTGAAGCCCTAAATACCCAGTCAGCAAGTAACTAGGGGCCTAACTTGATTTTGCCTTCTTTCGAATCGCATAACTTCTTCTCTGAATGTCCAAACGAAGTAAACAAGATGCCTATGGAAAGCTGACAACGAGCTCTACCCATCCATGTGATGAAAGTGAAGATCCGAAGTTGCGCCAAAAGCCCGTAAGCTGGGACCTAGCTTGTTTTCTCCATCTTTCGAGTCTTGTAACTTCTCCACTAGGCGCCCAAACGAAGTAGACAAAGTGCCTATGGAAAGCTGACAATGAGCTCTACCCATCTATGCGATGAAAACAAAGATCCGAAATGGTGCCAAAAACCCATAAGCTGGAGCCTAGCTTGTTTTCTCCATCTTTCGAGTCCTGTAACTTCTCCACTAGGCGTCCAAACGAAGTAGAGTAAGTGCTTATGGAAAGCTGACAAGGAGCTCTACCCATCTATGCGATGGAAATGGAGATCTGAAATTGTGCCAAAAACTCGTAAGCTAGGGCCTAGCTTGTCTTACCCATAAGTGTCTTTGGAGCGACAAAAGTCAAAATTTGATTTTCATGTAGGAGCCGGTCCACGACACGACACCGGTCTAGTATCCCATACCAGAACTGGACTGCCTGTGCTTCCGTCACCCCTTGGGTAACGCTGATCAACCGCCTCATGCGAGTAAATGCCTCGCGTAGGCTCTCTCCAGTCTTCCGCTGGAACTCCTGCAGACTCCTCAACTTGTCGGTCCGCACACCCTGATAGTTCTTCCTCAAACATTGGAAGAACTGAACCACAGGGTTAAACCCTGGTGGTATCCCGCTTATACTACCACCTGCTCCACTACCTGTGGACGCACCGCTGGTAGTAGGTACTCCGTCACCTGCGGCTGTACCACTGCTACTGGCACCCGAACTCGCAGGTGCTACGCCTCCCGAAACTGCGCCAGTAGTGATAGAAACGTAGTTGGGAGACCAATGTTGTCTCCACAACTCGATCTCAACATTGTAATCTCGCCTGAACTCATGATAATCGTCCATCGACGGTCCCTCCAAGTGCTGGAACAAACCCTTCCACGCCATGAAGGGTGTAAACAGCTGTGGGTTCCGCATCTGCTGCAGATCGCACCAACTGTCGAACTCCTGGATGAAGTCATCCAGCTCAATGGTACCAACTGTACCCGAGTAACGTCGAGGTCCCTTCGTGGCCCCATAGATCTCGTCCATGTCCCACAACAACGGTGTTGACACTAGACTCACCACCAGAAAACGCGCTGTCTGCGTCTGACTCGTCCTCTGGAACAACCGACGGCAATGGTGTAGGTAGTCGGTACATCACCCCACTCCGTGTATACCCACTGTCGGAGAAGTCCCCACCAGAACCTCCCGAGAACTCCGTGATGAGAGAATCCCGCTAGCACACTCCCCAACCGGAAGTCGCAATCTCCGTCACCACCGTAACCACCACTTGCCTAACCCCGCTCCTACTGAGCTCACCTATCCCCTACTAGGACGGTCAAGGTAAGGGCAACCTGTACCTGCCATCACCACAGGCAGCCTCTCACGGTCCGTTGGTCGTCACTCCAACCGCACCGTGAGAGAGACAAATGTAGTCTTACTGGTCCGCAACTCCAGCCTCACTACCGACAGCACACTGGAGTGAACTCACTCCGGAAATCAAGCGCCAACACAAGCAAACGCGGCGCACAAACAGGAAGCAGAATATAGAGGGGTTCCAACCACAAGAAGTCCAAACGATAACCCTCCACACTCAAACATTCACATAAAGAGAAATCTAGCCCCACCCGGACTGACGTCTCCTCGTCGGTGACCACATGCACGATATATGGTCACCAACTGTCGTAACTGACACTGGAGGTCACTAACTAGATGTCCACACCTCTAGTAGCTCCAAAAACATCCACGTGGTAGCTCTACTAGCTCACCCAAGACAACTGCCACCAACTGCCTACATACGCGTCTCTACGGTATAGACAAACACTACCACAACTATAGCTTGCCCCTAATACTATGGGGTCGCTCTACCACTCCTCTAGGAACGTGCGAGAAGGTCTCCTACTACCTTAAACAAGTCCATAAGTACTTGCACGCATCCCTGTAGGACACCAAGAGCTATTGGTCTAGTGGTAAAGCCAAAGCTAAGACTAAAAAGTCAGGAGTCCAGGTCCAGAAATAGTGTTGGGATGGGTGACCAGCTGGTTTTACCCTTCCCACACACTAGAACTTGGATACCTCTCTCACGCACGCCAGCAAGCTGGCTTGCGGCGGGCGCGGGCTCGGGCTCAGGCTCAAGCTCAGCTCCGCTCCGCCTCCGCACTCTCGCACTCCGCTCTCACGCCTCCGCACTCACGCACCTCTGCTCCTCGAAGCCTCTAAACGCCTCCTAACACGCGCACTCCACACCTCGACACTCCCGCTCACTCTCCGCTTGAAGTAGAGTAGAACAAGTACACACACACCAGAAGAGGCTCGGCTCCACCTCGAATTGCCGAAGATTGCACCAAAACAGCCTCCAAAACAGCGAAAACAGCTTGCGGGTGCACACGAGTGACCAAAATCTGACGTAAACAGCAAGAACCTCCAAATCCAACCCGAACACCACCAAAACAGATTCGCAAATGCACCACACACACTTCGCGGATGCACACACACACAAAACAACTACTAAACTCGAGTTTTCCCACGAAATTGAGCCAAAATCTGACGTAACTAGCCTTTTAGTGCTTGCGGGTTTCACGGCAGCGAACTTCGACATGCCATAACTTCTTCAGTCCTTGGCCAAACTCCACGAAACTTAGTGCGCTAGAATCGTCTCTCCAATGCGCTTCCAAAGAGTCCACTCCGGCCCGACATTGACAAGTATTTCAGCTGCTACGCCCAAACGCGCAATCCGGCTCCAACAACACACTTCAAGAACATTCCGCAAAATTTCTGCAGCGCTTCCGCATGACAGAAATCTCCACTCGACCCCAACGACAGCAAATCGATCTGCGACCACCAATGTAGCACGGCGTCCACACACCTCGATCACAGCTCCAAACAATCAACCACGAACGGCAACGCCCGAAGATACCAGCGGACGATTTCCGATTTCAGATCTGCGAGCTCTTACTGAACTCCGCCTCGACCTGCACTCAGTTCTTTGAGTAATCTGAATACAGAGATTACCATCTCCAACACCACAACAAGGATTACTCACAAACGGTCAAGCCAAACCCACTCTAAACGCGAAGAGAATCCGGGTTACACTCAACTAGACTATCCACCATAGCCTGGAGCTTCAAGGCTCAACTCAAAGAACTAAGGCCTCCAAGCCCTACCTGCGAAGTTTACCCCTAGTGGACTCTCCTCCCAACTCGCCCTAACGGCACTAACGGCCTTACCGGGATGCGCCACTTCGCACTCAGTCAACCTAGCCGAGGTGCCCAAACTGACGTGACACAGATGATAGTGAAGCATGGTAAAGCATTCTCTTTTTCAGCAGAGGAGATAGGTTGTGTGGACCCAAAGGTTATAGCGCCTATGGTTATATTCACAATCCCTCATGTGCCTTGGGACCTAAAACCGATCCTAGTTCCTCGTGCTTTGTTGCCTAAGCTCATCGAGTTGTTGAAGGAGAAGGTACAGATGGGGATACTTGAACCGTCTATGGGGCCATATTCTACCAGGTGGTTCACTGTATCCAAGAAGTTAGGAGCTTTACGTTTTATTCAAGATCTACAGCCTGCGAATAACGTAACCATTCGTAACGTTGGGACGGGTCTTGTGATCGAAGAGGTAGCAGAGGCATTTGCAGAGAGAGCTATCTATTCGATAAGAGATCTATATTCTGGTTATGATCAGTTCCAGCTGGCTATGGAGAGTAGAGATTTAACTACTATGCGTACGTCCTTGGGATTGATGCGGATGTGTACTCTTCCACAAGGAGCGACGAACTCGATGACCCATATGCAGAATGCGATGCATCAGGTACTAAGGGAATTTGTGCCTGATGTTACCATTCCATTTCTAGATGATATTCCTATAAAAGGTTGCGCGGTTGAAGATAAGGATGAAGCAGTACTTGCAAATGGATGTAGGAGGTTTGTTGCAGATCATATCAGGGATGTAGAACGTATCTTAACTCGTTTGGAGGAGGTACATCTCACCCTGTCAGGAGCTAAGTCCAAGTTTGGTGTGTCTGAGATTTTAGTGGTTGGACATTTGTGTGGTGCTTTTGGAAGGCGACCAAATCCGGAGAAGGTTGAAGCCATAGCTAGGATGGCAAATTGTAAGAATATCACGGAGGTTCGACGTTTTCTAGGTGCTTGTGTATTTTATCGTTTATCCACTTCCTCATTATGCTCATGTTGCTGAGCCTTTGTATGCATTATTGAGGAATGGTAAGAGGTTTGTATGGACCTCAGTCCATCGAGAAGCTATGAATAGGCTGAAGGAGGCTCTACAGTCTCCACCTGTTCTGAGAAGAGTAGACTACGGATGTGAGAGATCTGTCATTGTTACAGTAGATACTAGTCCAAAAATGATTGGTTGGGCAATAGGTCAAGATGATGCGGATGGTATGCGGTTTACTTCTAGGTTTGGAGCTAGGATCTTGACAGACAAGCAACGAGACTATCCTCAGTGAAGCGTGAGTTGTGGGGAGCGGTGACAACGATGAAGACAGATCGTGAGTTTCTGATTGGTGCTCATGTAGTCCTAGAAACGGATTGTCTACCTCTACTAGGTATGATATCCAACTGCAACACGTCAGACATAGCAATGTTACATTGAATTGCCTATATTAGAAGCTTGAATCCAGAGCTGAAGCATATAAAAGGAAAGGAGAATGTGATCGCAGATATGTTGTCAAGGGCTCGATTTGTAGATGAGGATGTCATGTTTTCAGAAGCTGAGAAGAGAAAGGATGCTCAGTGTCAGGTTAATCGGTGGGCTACAGACTTGGAGCCGTTTAGAGAGGAGTTCTACACGGGAAGGTTGCGTGACATTGGATTCTTTCTGAGTTCTTTAAACAGGCAGGAGGGTTTGAGTGATGCAGAGTTCAGAGTGGTAAGAAGGAAGGCATATGATTACTTGTTGCGAGATGGATATCTTTGAAAGCGTCCAAAGAGGAGAGATGGAGCACTTTTACGAGTTATAGATGATCTGCAGACCAAGCAACAGTTGATGAAGGAGTTTCATGACACCTTGTGGGCCGAACATCGAGGAGCTTGGGCTACCTATACAAAGTTGAAGGAGAGATATTGGTGGAGAGGACTTTATAAAGATGTGGTGAACTTTGTGAGTTCATGTTTGCACTGTCAATTTTATTCAAAGGTACGTTACAGAGATGGCCTGGTACCAACCTATCCGCCTAGTATCCATTTTCAATGGGTCTTGATTTGGTAGCAATGCCTCCTGGATTATGGGGTATGATGTACTTGGTGTTAGCTCGAGAGGACCTCTCCAACTTTGTGGAAGGACGAGCTCTGAGGACGAAGATCACAGAAGGGATATGTAGGTTTGTTCTTGAAGATATTATCTGTAAGTACGGATCTACAGAGAGATTGCGTGTAGACAGAGGAGAGTTGCGTGGTACGGAAGCAAAGGAGTTCTTCGCCCAACACGGAGTGAAACTCAAACTCACCACTGCCATGAATCCGGAAGGAATTGGTAAGAGCGAGAGAGGACATCCGTCGATTGTCCAAGCTCTGGTAAAGGCATGCGATGGTAGACATAGACAGTGGCCTAGGTTGCTCCCTTTTGCTCTATGGGCTGACAGATCGACTCACTGCACTACTACTGGGTACATGCCCATTGAACTAATGTTGGGTCAGAAACCAATTATGCAGGCAGAGGAGGACTTTCCTACATGGGCTACTTTATCGTGGGAGGACGAAATGAATCATGTACAACTTCTTGCACTTCGAATCAGGCAGTTGGAACATAGAGAGGAAGATCTTATAGAGGCTCAACAGAAACTGAAAGAGGCCCGTCTCAAGAACAAGGACAGGTTTGACAAGATCCACAGGCTCCGACCGAAGCCCGTACATGCTGGAGATTAGGTTTTGGTGTATGACAGTACGTTAGAGAATCAACACTCTACAGTTCGGAAATTTTCTAGGAGGTGGTTTGGCCCGTACGTTGTCTTAGAAGTGCATCAGAATGCTACTTATTCTTTACGGGAGCTCGATGGTACACCTCTAAGACTTCCTGTTGCTGGTAAGCGTATCAAGTTGTTTAGAAGAAGGGGAGAATCCATTGAGCTAGATGAATTTTTGGAGTCAGATCAGATGATGAATGCAGATGCAAATCTGGTATCAGAAGGAGACGTAGAGGACGATGAGGAGGACGATGGTAATTTAGAGAACCATGGGGACTAGTAGAAAAGTTGGCACATACCGGAGGATGTGCAGATTTGGAGGGAGTGAATGTCGTAGTGCGTGACATTCCACATGATGAAACGGAACTTCAGAAGACACTCAACCAGCATTTGTTCGAGAAGCTGCGCCCTAGCTTATCAAGCTGGGTAGGAGCTAAGCTGGGGTCATGCTTGACAAGCTGCCCCTAGCTTAGACTGAAATGTCACCCTGAATGAGAACAAAAGTTTCTAGAATGCAGAGCTCGACGAGGAGAGCGACCTCATGCTTCCAATTTTGACAGAAAGTGTTTTAAACAATAGTTAATACGGGTTTTAGATTGAGAAATATACGAAAAAGGGAAATCCATCGATTCTGGTTCGTGACTCGAACTCAAAATTTGATAGCGTGAGCGTGTAGGTGTTCACAAATACTATCATTTTGACTCCTTGTTCATTAAAAATGAAGTTGTATAGAGAAGTTAGCATAGGAAAGACTAGTAAAGACTTTACAAGAAAATTTCCTCATGAAAACATATGTACAAAAATTTTTACCTTCTTGAACGGAACCAAATGCCATCCCAGTGATAGGGCGCCTCCCTAGGAGAGAAGTGGTCTCAGGATCAATCCCTCATGGCCTCTAGTTCCTATTCCGGCATGTTGGCCTCCTGGAAGGGAGTCTATGTTGGATATGCAGCCACATCCTGCATAACTAGGGGCGGGAGACCGGTATCTTCCTTAATCGTGGGCTTTCTGGCCTAAACCTCCGCATGCCATCTTGAATATACTATGGGAGATACCTGGTACGCATATGGGGGGGCTGTAAGCCCTGTGGGGCAACCTCATAAGTGTTGGGGCTTCGGTCTACATTGGATGACTTGTAGTATATTCAGGGTGGCATCAAGATGACATCAAGAGCACAAGAAACTTTTGCTGATCAGTTAATTAATCATCGAGTCAGCTTAGCAATGACAAAGAGAGATATGAGACCTTTAATAATGAAGAGGTCGGCTTTGTAAAGGCAACTGTGAAGCTTTTATTAAAAAGGGAGCTGCTTTAGTAATTAAGGTTTTGTACGTAAGGACAGCAGGGGCAGCTTAGCTAGAGCCCTGCTTTTGATAAGTGACTGCGCTTATAAGGACAGCAGGGGAGCAGCTTAAGCTGAGGCCTTAACTTTTAGGTTAAATACCTACGGCGGCTCGGAGTCGGAGACAGTTTGCAAAGGATTTTTTTGAGAGAGCTGAAGCGGAAGGAGGAGGATTAGGATTGGGAGTTGAGGACACGCAAGAGAAGCTAGGAGGCTGGGGGAAGATCAAATTGCTGACAGATTGAATTGGGATATCATCGTAGGGAGAGGGGCAGGAGTTTTAAACTTGGACGTTGTCTAATAAACTGTTCTGAGGAGAAATTACTCTCAGGAGGCAATTTTATTGAGAGAGATCGTTTGAAAATCTACAGAGGACTTTTGGTCGACGCCGGATCAAATTTCTGAGAGCTTCAGTTGGGACAAAGAGAGAAATAAGATTCAGGGGCCTGAAATTCACTATTAGGTTCGGATTGAGACGTACTTGGTAGACTTTTGGCTGAGAACTGATTGACGGGAGAGAGAGGCACGCAAGAGAGGAAGAAAGAGAGATTTTCTTTACATTTGAAGAGATTGATGATGCAGCGACACTGAAATAAAGTTATTTGAATCTTGAGAGACCTATGTGTGTACCCAAGGTGTGTTGGAGTGCTTGTTTTTGTAATCGGTGGACGCAAGAAGTAGAATTTTGGAGATCTCATCGTCAACGACTACTTGTTTTTCTCTTCTGGTCGTTTCTCTGCAAAAATTCCATGTAGGTATGAGAAGAGGTGCTAAAGATAGAGTAGGCTGTGAACTCTATCAGGCATGCCTAACTCATCTGATAGTCATCATGTTATTCTTCTTTTATTTAGCTTTCCTTCTCATGCTTGTCAGCTTGTTTTTCGACTTTGCATGTTGGTGTTATCGCCTTCTATATTCGTTTGGTGTATATATTCGATACGGTGGTTTCTTTTACCCAGCAGAAGTAAAAGCTCCGTACTTCAACACGTGCGCCCTTTTCCATTCGTCGTAGGGCGATACTGGATCCGAATCAACCGCAGCAGAAGTATTAACATTACCTTCGACTGAAGCTTTCTAGCTTGTACAGTGTAAGCGCTAGCTGGACCGAAAAAGCGAGCTCAGGATGCCGGTAAGGAAGAGAACTGTACTCAACTGGCGAGTTCTTTCATGATCACTGCTTCATGTTCCTTATTCATGATACAGAAAAGTTCCGGTTTATGACACGACCATATGACGCTAACATTTGCTTGTTGTAAATCACGGGCGGGATCTCGGCGCCGCTTCCATGTAGAAAAACTCCTTTCCAGAAAGACATTAGCAAGAAAACATTAATCCAGCGTGAAATTATCCATTTGACGATACGTAATCTACAATTTGTAAAACGAAATTAATCTCTACAGTGTCGATCTCGAATTTATAACACCTGATCTTAAACTCGTAGCGTTTAAGAGTTTCTGGTTCTGGTACTCATAGATTCTGGATAATCTAATAAGGAGGAATCTGGACTCTGGATTCTGTACTTCTAGATTCGGTCGCTAATACTCTGGCCATGGGCACCATGACTGACTAGCTACTACCGTAGTAGTCTTTACGAGTCGTAAGAATAAGTAGTTGTATTTGAGCAAAGTGCACCGTAAACATTGTTAGTGATGACAGGCGGAGAGGACCTCCATCTGATCCCGTCAAAGCCCGAAGACCACTTGAGAAGAAACGAGCAATGCAGATGGAGGAGAACTGTTCTTGACGGGACACAAGAAAATGGAGTAGTGGTAACAAGGACTACGTGGTTCACTCCTTTCCCGGCCCTATCAAACACAAAACGGCAATCTGACAAACGAGAGCCACTGGACACGAATAATCAAAGCGAATTCGAGTCGACGACTGCAGAACCCGAATAGAATCTGTCTGGTCAGCACGTGGTTGACTTAACTCAAGAACGTGTTGGAATTGAGTATTCATTCAGAACAAAACCAGGCAGATATATATATCAATTTGTGTTGAGGATTTAGTTTCAAAGGTGCTCCGACCTTCTACTCGCTTACACGAGCCTGCGGTTCTCTCCACTTCAGTAGATCGAGAACAAGATTGGGATCGGATTAGGATATCATCATCTCCCAAGTGGTTATCAAATACTATATACCTGGATATAATACTATATATACATATGACTAACATTATATAATATCCGAGAAAGCAATCATTGCATCTAACGCTTGAATCAAGAAATCAAGAAGGATTGCTGGAGGAAATAAGAAAACGGCTGTGACTAGACTGTGTAACAGCGATAGAGTGCTGCAGACAGTGAGACGTTTATAGAGTACCTCACGCGCCTAGAACGTAAAGTGTCATACAGCTCGATATGAGTCAGACAGTGGTGAAGAGTAGAATCAGTTTGTCACTTATGTAGACATGACATTATCGACTGTATATTACACAGATCAAGAACCATAGTAAGCTCTAACCGGGCAACCTCACCGGATCGACGAGTTATCTGAAAGGTTGGTTCTTTGTCCAGACTACTTTCTCCTGTTGCCTGATGAATCTTACGTCGCGATCGTTAACGTTCAGATCAGCAGCCGTTGTGATTACGCCGTACTACGCGAGTGTTCTGCGATGTAGGCCAACCTACGGGAGTGATAAACGCTAAGATTCTCGAATTGGTAAATCCCAGTGAGGTCTCAAGTCGACTCTCGTGAATCTAGATCTGGATTCTACCTTCCGTCTCTTCTTCTAGGTAGGAGAACATCAACGACGGCCGATGGACACAGTAATCATCAGCTTATCTCGGCTTAGTGTAGTGGTTAGGACAGGAGGGAATCAGGACCCATTGAGGGCCAGGACAGCCAATTCGGTGGATCGGAAACGTTAACAGTATCTTGCACTCTTACTCCAAAGACACATGATCTCATTCTAGTTCCCAGTTTTCATAAACATTAATCACAAAGCCTGCCGTTTAATTTTACTGGTCTCTGTGGACTGTCCGAGCCGAGATTAGTACAAAAGGCAGCAAAGAACAGAACCGACTGTTCAGGCTTGCGGCCCTACACCACCGTAGTGAAAAACAACTTCGCGCAGTCAAGGTACGCGAAGTCGAAATAGAATAGGACTCGGAAATCGCGTGGCTAGAGAGTCTTCTCATGAGAACTTCACGCAGGAACAAATATTGACATTATACTGTTTCGAGCAAACTTAAAGAAAGTGGTACCTAGAGGATAGGAAATGTGAGTATGATATTAACTGAACATAAATTCCATACCACAGAGTATCATGACGAGCCAACTCAAGTTATGAAAATCACGTTCTGAATTCCACCATCACACACTTACCTCGTTTGGAAGTCTTGGGACCCAAGCTCTTGCCTTACCTTGGTATCTTATGTAATATGTGGAACAAATATGGTCTTGATCATGAGGAACGTAAAAGACTTCAAGCAAGAAGACAAGTGACCCTGGTGTAATCGTACACCAGGACCCATTCCATTGTGCTCATGCTGCGTGTTACTCTCACGTCACATTTGATATCCAGGAACCGCATACCGATAGCTATATTAGAGCCCCAAGCCTGTGTCAAGAATGTGTCAGTACCGATAGCTATTTGCATTACCGTACTGACAGTTAACTCCTCGCAGGGCACCTTTCGTGAAGTCGAAGTGCTTGAAAATTTTCCAAGGTTCAGTAGTAGTAGTGCGAGAAATGTTTACGCATACATGAGAGTTTTAGGAGAAATATGGTAAATCCAAGTGAGGTCTCAATTTAACTCTCGTGACTCTAGATCTGGATTCTACCTTCCCGTCTGATCTTCTGGAAGTTCTGGTATGGGGTGCAGAACATCAACGACGGCCGATGGACACAGCAATATTGAGATTAGTACACGAGGCAGCAACGAACAGAACCGACTGTTCATGCTTGCGGCTCTACACTACCGTAGCGACAATCAACTTCGCGCAGTCAAGCTAAGGTACGCGAAGGCGAAACAGAATAGGATTCTGAAATCTGTGGCTAGAGAGTCTTCTCATTAGAATTTCACGCAGGAAAAAATATTGACATTATACTCTTTCGAGCAAACCTAAAGGAAGTGGTACCTAGAGGATAGGAAATGTGAGTATGATATTAACTGAACAGAAAATCCATATCACAGAGTATCATGACGAGCCAACTCAAGTTATGACAACAGAATGAAGATCACGTTCTGAGTTCCACCATCACACACTTACCTCGTTTCGAAGTCTTGGGATCCAAATTCTTGCCTTACCTTGGTATCGTATGTAATATGTGGAACAAATATGGTCTTGATCATGAGGGACGTAAAAGACTTCATGCAAGAAGACAGGTGACCGTGGTGTAATCGTACACCAGGACCATGCGATTGCGGTCATGTGGTCATGTCACTGCCACGTTAAATATGATGTCCAGAAATCGCATACCGATGGTTACATTAGAGCCGCTAGCCTGAAATAGAATGTGTCAGTACCGATAGCTATGTGCATTACAGTACTGACAATTAACTTCTCCCAGGGCACCGTTCGCGAAGTCGAACTGCTTGAAAGTCTTCGAAGGTTCAGTAGTGTAGTTCGCGACATGTTTACGCATACATGAGAATTTACGAGAAATTCAAGAACACCAATATTCACTGTAACACCAAATGGACACACAGTTTCTATGTAGAATCACTGAAGTACAACAGAAGTGATACGGGTGAATTCTATTGGGGTCTTGCTGCATGGTACTGCATGAAGTGTTTTTTTATTCTCGTTACATTCATGAACTGTTGGTCTGTTATGATTTCGGTATAGACCCGAAGCAGATGGCCTCCTTTGCTGCTCTGGGATCGGCTTTGTAGCTGCTCATTAGCTGGCACGTTGTTCAATCCCAATCTCCGCCAACCTGTACCGATTATGCTGAGTAAAGTGGAATTCGCAGTAACCTTTAACAAACGACTCCCACGCTTCCCGCAACTCTTCTTTCCTGCTGAGCGACGCCGATATGTTCTTGGCCCGTTCCAACTGTTGCTTGCACGTCTCTCGCCAAACTTCCACAGGGCTGCGTCCAAGCACCCTGCTCATTGTCATCAGGTAGGTATTCTGTTCGGTGCCAACCACACTTTCCTTGTAGAAACTCAGAATGTCATTCACCATGCAGATAAACTCGCTCATAGCGGGAATGCTCGAGATATAAGTCTCGAAGTAGTCCTTCTCAGGGAACATGGCCTCCGGGAAAATGAAGTGCGCGTATGCGTCACTGATTCCGGTTTTGAGTCGCAAATACAAGGGGTATTCAATGGAGGTTTGTGGGCAAGACACACCCTCCGGATACGCACTTTCTATCAGGCAACCTTCGAGGAATCCGATGGTCGAGTGGACAATATTCCCCATCGCGATGGGGCCGTAAAACTTCGGGAACTCAGTGGTGACAACCCGGAAAAGGTGATCTAGGCACGGATGGTGTGGCGTGGATCCCTTGCCTAGCCAAGCCGCGAGGAAATGCTGGATCGCGGGAATCATCTGCTCGGGGTCCCTCTCACAGAGGTCGTCGATTTGTGTGACCATGGTTGTGTAAACGCCGACCAGAACCTTCAGTTCGATTGGATGCTCCTTGAACATCCATTCGAACATTATCGATGGCAGTGCTTCAGGGGGGAGTCTTCCACTATCGACCTCGGCGTCAAATATTCGGTTGATGGTTTCAAGGAGTTCGAAATCACGCTTTACCGGTTTGGTCCAGTCGCAGTTCAATGCACGGAGAAATTCCATCAGCTCGACCTCATTAAAATCAATCCCGAGTGGCCTCTCGGTTGGCGTCTTGCAAGGAATACGTCCCTTGGTCACAAGTGATTCCTTCGTTGATCGACTCATGGCCATGGTGATCTCCCTGCAGATAGCTGAACCTGGGGAGCAGTATGCTCAAGATTTGAGCTCCACGATAGCGTGACTGCTCGGTTATACGTTGGGACACTCTATATATTCCGTCCGTGATGAACTACCTCCGATCCAGCCACCGGCGAGATCTTTGACTTTTGCGTTCATTATCTTTAGTTCCTTCTAGATCTCTGTGTTTTTTATTACGGTGTGGGTTTTTCCCACGTTTTTCAAAAGATTACGATATCGCCCGTCGAAATTCGCCGTTATCCCAAATTTGCCTTCCATCGGTTCATTTAACTCTCCAAAGAACTGCGGTTCTCGCCGAGGGCTGTCCGATTCAGTGAATAAGAACTTTTATTTTCAAAATTTAGATTCCTATCCTTTATGTAATTTCGAATATTTGACTTTCAGTTGATAAATGGGTGGGTAGGAGTGGTTCCTATACTTCTGTTCCGAAAGGCGCCTCCGACACCGACAGCCTATCACCGACAAGTCCCTGCCTTCCGGGCAAACTAACAACTGGAAGTAAGAAGGTCCTTACTAGTGTGGAGTCTGTGGACTTCCCCACTAGCAACAGTAATAGTGTTAGAGAACTAGCGGTTCGAATTCTTTCTAATGATTCTATTTCAAATGATTTGCGAGCATACGATTCAACTTGAATGATTATGCATACTAAGTGGAGTTTTGCTGAAACGAAAAAAAGGACAAGCGCGTATAGTGAGAGATAAATCTGAGCTTGTAATTGCTTGTAACTGGTTGAAGAAGGTTCTTAGCACTTTCCTAATGTTAGAAGTGCAGTAAGAATCTTCTAGTTAGCTTATACTATCAGTGATACTGTAGTCGACAGGATCGATGACTTGAAATATTAATTCACATGGCTTCTTTTTGTAACAGCGGCAAAGACTGCAAGAACTCTGGTCCACTGTCTAGCACAACTCTAAATATGACATTCTTTCTATAAACGCGTTAAGTAAGGCATCTGCTTATACAACATGAGTACTGCAGTGGTAATACCTTGGGTCTGGAGACGCATCCGTCCTGGTTTGAATCTTCAATCTTATGACTAGAAGAAAATAATTCTATTGGGTATATTGTTCACAGAGCAGGTTATCTCGTATTATTCCGTTGACTAAAATAAATAAATTTCTCAGACTGACTTACCGGAGTCTACAGAGCAGATTAAAAACAAAGAATTTCTCAGAGTGACTTAGCGGGGTATGCTTATTATTTACTTCTCACTAAAGCAGTCCATAGCAACACATGATTGATTGAAAATAAAAATAAATCATGTATAAAAACAATGAGATCCAAATACAATGAGTAAACCGCAATCAATTCATAATGCGGGCTTATCGTCAAATAAGAGAGGTGAAGATTCCAATGATTGGCAAGCAACAGTGTTAGAGAACTCGCGATGATGAAAATGATTAGCTGACTTTTGGATGCTGATTTTAAGATACAAACTTGACAAAACATGTTATTTGACCATCATTGGGATCTGATTCACATTAGTATCCCTCTAGCTTTCATTTCCCTTTCCTCTAGCTCCATTCTCTTTGATGATGAAGTGGATTTTGTGTACGGACAGACCAGCATTCGTCATAAAATCAATGGGGATAATTTATCATTGCCTGCTTGGGGGAAGTTCTGTCAGTCTAAGTGTCAACTGCTTTTCATCAGCAGCTTCTAGAAAAAGTTCTGTCTTCCTTAAGTCAAGCGTTGTCCTCTCGGATGGAGACAATTGACAGAACCGTTTCTCAAACTCACGCAGCAACTCATTTGGCGTCATCTCATTCCCCGGACGCTGCTCTATCCACTCCAAGAATGTTCTCTTGGTTACTCTATCCGCATCATCATCAAAAAATTCACTCTTCAACCTCTGCTCATACTCCTCCCAAGAACTCGTACGTGCATCCTTCAACTTTGTCACTTGACTACGGATCTCAGGTATCACAGCCAACTCGAAACTAGAAATCATCTCTGTCTCAGACACACGATTTACCTCCATCTCACAAATATACTCACGAACATACTTCGTGATGTTTCTTCCATCGAACCTCCCCAACTTCTTCACCACCGCTTGAAGAGCTCTTGTAGACTTCTGCTCCCCAACATCGCCTGCTTGTTGTTGTCTCAACAACATCGTCAATGCTCGAAGCAGATCGTCCGCTCCTCCTCCACTCGTCCCCATTGCTTCGGGAAGATTCATACTTGACGCTCCTCGGCAACAACTCACTCAACCACCTCAAAGCGTGCTCTCAGTGGAAGCACCAAATATGTCGTAGCGAGAGTCTTTCCTTTGAGCAAGGGCGTACCTTCTGGCTGTGGCTAGCGATCAATGCACAGCAGAGCGACAAGTTTCCTGTAGATTTCTCTCTAACTTCCTCGATAACTAAGCACTTTCTTTCTCTCAGTAAAGGTTCAAGATAACTACACGAAAACGTTGGATGATCATGGGCACGACAAACGGGATATGTGATGACATGATCTCTCGGTAGTATTCCTCTCCGAAGTTTCTCACTACTAGGGCTTCGTACATGACTTTGGGTCGACAGATGTGTCTTATCTCGCACTGGGTGTTAAAGTTTACAGGAGGGAGCTGATTTAGATCCATCTTTCGTTAGATGAGGATAAAGACGGTGAGATCCCATTCTTGGCCGTAAGTGACAACAGGTAAGATCACAAGGACAGGCGAGAGCATGACTTGCGCGGTAAAGTTATGCCCGAAGGATCCTATCAGAAACTGTTGAAAGTGAACTCGTTCCATATACATCAGTTTAATCGAGAAAGGGTTTCGAAAAGGGAATCTGGGCGGCAAGTAGAGTCCTTCGTCCATCTCTCTCAACATGTGCACTCCAACTACAAAGGTATCTCGATCCATAAAACTCTGATACAATCTCATAGGATCCCCCACGATCTCTCCACGAACAATCTTTTGAATGCCTCCAAGTCGAATGCCCCCACACAGGTCACTCTCCTTTGCTTAAAAGTTTCGAACACAAAAACAAGGACAGGTGCAAGCTCCCTAACCGAGCAACCCAAGCCTCACGGACCGATGAGGTGGCACACATGCACATCGCATGTTTGGTGCCGTCATACTCATCCACGTGTGGGTCTTTTGGGTGATAGGTTCTAATGCATGCACCGTAACGTGTCCCAAAACAAGAGACTAGGCTAGACAGCTAGTCGACTTTACAAGTCAAGGATCGCACTTTGCCACGTTGAGTGCGAACCTGACAACCACATGATGTGGTTACAACGTAGGTCGCAAAAGTCTTATCTACGCCTAGAATACACCCCCAAGCAATACAAACGTCACACTAGATACTTTTCTGCCAGCTGCCGCTAACAAGACTCGGGACCTAGACTAGATACCGTTGCCGATACAACTCGACAGAAAACCAGCGAACTTTCACACATCAGAGGTACAGATCTACATCTCAGTCTCCTCTCAAACTTGCCACGTAGGTAGGATACTAGAATCCTTACTTACAGGTCAAATTTCAGAAAGATCTGACGGCTAGATCTTCTCCCACAATTAACACAAATCCATAGAAACTAACACGCACTTGCAATCTCAGATTCAGGACAGAAGCTTCTTCGCCTAAATGAACCGTCCACTTCCACTCAAACTTCCTGTGCTATCAATTCAGAAGGTAAACTCACTACTCAGGAAATTTGAGCCGATTTGACCGTTCGGATCATCCTCCATAAATCTGCAAAGTTGCTGCTCCAGATTGAGAGCTTTTTGCACCCCGTCGTCTTCAAATCGTCATTGCGCTCAATTCGCAGAACATCCGGTGGTGAAATTTGTGATCAGAGCTTCAGCAACTGACAGACTACAAGCTCATGAAATCTGGTCTCAATCTGACGGCTCAATCACTCAAAACCCTTAATCTTACAATCGGAAGAGAAAGCTATGTACTCCCGTCACTCTATGAACTTCAAAATGCCATAACGTATGCCCTGGACCTCCAAATCGAGTGAAATTTGTGGTCAGATTGCTCCTCCTGTCGGGAGCTCTCCGCCCATGCCCTCTGATCTCCAAAATCCCTCGTCAAAGTGTCCCGATCCTCCCAGAGCGCGCACTTAGGTAGAGGACAAGTTACCTTCACTTTTTTGAGGACCAATGAGAAGTTAAAGGACCCCACCTTGTCCTTTTGCACCCCATGGAGCCCCTCAGCAGATAATAGAGCATTCTAAGCTCATAAGGGCAAAGTTTTAGATCCCATTACACCACAACTTCTACAATTGTGTGCAAAACACACTTATACGCGTAATTTACATACTAACTGGTCCCACAACAGGACAACGTATAGCTATGCTCCCGCATAGTGACAATCGCACTTAATTTATGTGTAGTGTGCGAGCATAGTATCGTCATGGGATGATCTTGATGCAATAGCTGAAACTAGCGGTTGTAGTGACCAAGCTCACAAATCTGGTTTGCTTCAGACGGAAGTGGAATTTCAGACTTGACTAATATTCCACATGAAATATCAAAGCAAGCGAACATTGCTAGCTTTAAATAAACAAAAAACTGTTAAATTACAGAATTTTTTTTAAATGAGTTAAACCACAATAACATTTCAAGCTAAAAAAACTTTGCTAGCTTCCTTAAAATGTTAAAATGGAGAAAACTAAAACGAGAAAAATCTTTTATAAAACCATTTTTCATAAACCAATCATTCCATTGCAAAGCAAGTCAATTAACTTCGCTAGATCTATGAGATGCAGAAGTCTAAAAGATACTAGAGAAATTGAATATGAATAGATGGAAAAACTGTTCAATAAAACTATCAAGTAAGCTAAATAAAATCTAAATTGTAGAAAAACTTTTAGAATAAAATAGATATTCTTAGAGAAGAAATAAATGTCAGTGAATTCCGTTACAAATTAAGCTAGCAAACTTCACTAGCTTCTTTAAAATATGAGAGATGGAGAGAAATTTTGAATTCCGCAAATCCATTTTGGTGCAAAACAAGCTAACGAACTTCACTAGCTTCCAGAAAATTAAAGAATTTAAAGATAAAATACAATTTTTAAGATTAATTTGATAAGTTCCACTACAAAACAAGCTAGCGTACTTCGCTAGCTTCAATAAAATCCAAAGAAATTTTGTCTTGTTTTATTCTCAAAGTTTTTATTTCTTCCAAGTTTTTTAATTGTTTTGAAATTCGTTAGCTTACGTTGTAGAGGAATTGACTGGACTCTTCAATATGTTTGAAGATTCTTACTTTCAAGTTTCTACAAATTTATCTATCTCCGAGAAGCTAGCAAAAGTCGCTAGCTTGCTTTGTGGTAGAACATATCAACTTTTAAAAACATATTTGTTAAATTTTTCTATTTTTCACTTTTATTCTGGATTCATATGTTCTATGTAAGCTAACGAAGTTCGCTAGCTTGCTTTGTAGTGGATTTTATTGAGTTTTCTGGAAAAACAATATTACATTTCTTTCAGAACTTTTTATTTTCTTCGAAAATTCTCTCATTGATAGAAGCTAGCTAATTTCACTAGCTTAGTTTGTATAAGAATTGACAGGATTATTTTATAAAAGTCAATACTTTTTAAAGTTTTTATATTCTATCTGTTTCTGAAAAGCTAGCAAAATTCGCTAGCTTGCTCTGTGGCAGAGTACATTTACCTTTCCAAACATATTTGTTAATTTTCTTGTAATTTTCTCAGTAACTTTTTTAAATTCCTATGTTTTATGTAAGCTAGTGAAGTTAGCTATCTTGCTTTGTAGTGGTTTTGACTGAGTTTTTAGGGAAAAGATATTACGTTTCTTTCAGAGTTTTTTATTTTCTTTGAAAATGCTTCCTTTTATACAAGCTAGCGAATTTTGCGAACAGGAATTCATCATATCGACCCTAAACATAAAAAGTCAAAGTGTAATATTTTTTGAAGTTTCTTACTTTCTACAAAATTTATCTATTTCTGAGAAGCTAGCGAAATTCCCTAATTTGCTCTATGGTAGAACATATTCATTTTTTCAAAATATTTATTAAGTTTTCCTTAAATTTTTCAGTTTATTTTTCTAAATTTATAGCTTTATGTAAGCTAGCGAAGTTCAATGGTTTGCTTTGTAGTGGTTTTGACTGAGTTTTTTGGGAAAAAGAAATTACATTTCTACCAGAGTTTTTTATTTTTTTAAATTTTTCTTTTTATAGAAGCTAGCTAATTTTGCTAGCTTACTTTGAGCAAATTTATTATTTATTAGAGTAGCAGCCTCCGAAATGCATTTTATACTAGCTCTCAAAATTTTCAATTCTTTTCTAATACTTCCAATGATTCCTTGTTATCCTCTGAGACTGTACGATCATTTTGAAGATTTATCGATAGATCGAATATTTATCTAAAACGTTCTTCAATATTTGTTGAATTTTCTTACTTTCTACAAAAATTATCTATTTGTGATACATTCACTAGCTTCCTCTGTGGTAGAACATATTTATCTTTTAAAAAATATTTGTTAATTTTTCTCTAAGTTAATTTTTCTAAATTCATATGTTTTATACATAGTGAAGTTTGTTAGCTTGCAAATTCTCTCTTTCATATAAGCTAGCAAATTTCGCTACATTAGTTTGTACAGGAATGGATCGGATTTCTTATACAAGTTTTTCAATATATATCTCAGCTCATAACTGGTAGTTCCCCTGAGGTAGCGCAAAACTCTCTTTGCTGCTCTCATATGCATAATTGTGAGAGACTCCATATTCTGACTGAGTTGCTGACTGTATATGAAATATTTGGTCTTGTAGTGACAGCCAGGTAAATTAACTTCCCGATCAGCTTCCTGAACTCTGTTGCATCTGCAGACTCGTTATCAATAGAAGAACGTTGCCACTCCTTTTAGATAATCATAAGAGTAGGAGCAGACTTGCACTAGATCACTTGCACTTCTCCATCTGAAAATCCTGAAGTATACTTTATGTGTATCTTGCTTGAGTGAGATAAAACATGCCATTGTCTTCTAAAAACTGAACTCCAAGACAAAAGTTGAGAAGTCCTAGATCCTTCGTATCAAACTCTTGCAATAAAGCTTGCTGAATCTTTTGTACTCCTCATTGATTACTTCTAGATATTATCAGGTCATCCACGTACAGTAACAGTAACACAATACCTTGAGAAGTCATCAAAACATAAAAGTTTGGATCATCTCTTGTAGGAGAGAAGCCTTGCTGCTTCAGGAAAGTGTCGATTCTGGTGTACCAAGCTCATGGAGCTTGTTTGAGGTCATAAAATGTCTTATGCAGCTTGCATACTAATTGTTCACCTCCTTTATGAACAAACCCAGGTGGTTGCTGCAAGTAGATATCTTCTTGAAGAATCTCATTAATGCATTCTTAACATCCATTTGTAGACATTTCCAACCATGTAGTTTTGCAAGAGCACAAGAACTTGAATTGAGTTGAGTTTTACCACAGGTGTGAAGGTCTCTTGGAAATCTTCTCCTGCAGTCTACAAGTAACCTTTTGCAACAAGGCGAGCCTTGTATCTCTCATTAGATCCATCCGCATGTCTCTTGATCTTATAAACCCACTTACAGCCAAGTGCTTTCTTGTTTGATGGAAGAGGTACTAGGCTCCAGGTTGCATTTTTGAGGAATGCATCATATTCTTCCTGCTCTTTACTGAAAGCCTCCTCAAATGAAATAGTTTCTCCATCACCTTGAGCTTCAGCCATGAGAATATAATCTTCTAGCCTTGCAAGAACATTCTTTGTTATGATAGGTCTCCTTGGTTGAGCAGCAAGATTCGAATCTGGAGTAGTCTGGTGTATGAGAGACGAATCTGCTGTAGTTGGACATGATTCAGTAACTTCAACTTGTGTAGGTGGTGGTTCTTGCTGAGGTTCTTCTCCATGATTCTGGTGTAGGAGAGGCGAATCTGCTGTAGTTTGGACTGAGAGAGGTTGTAGGTCAGAAAGATGATATTGTGAATTTCGAGATGGAGGGACCTCTAAAAATACTACATCTCGACTGATGATGATCTTTCTTGTAGCACTCAACAGCCTATATCCTTTTTCTCTTACTGGATATCTTATGAATGTATAGATCTGAGATCTATCATTAAACTTTTGGACTAATTTTGAGGAGTTCTAGCATATGCTTTACATCCAAAAGTTTGTAGGTTAGAGAGGTTTGGTTTCTTCCCTATGAAAGCTTCGAATGGAGTTTTGTTGTTCACAACATTTGTTGGACTTCTGTTGAGAAGGTAAACCGCAGTATTCACAGCTTCAGCCCAAAGATCTTTTGGAAGATCTTGCTCTAGAAGAAGACTTCTTGCCATCTCCACGATAGTTTTGTTCTTCCTTTCAACCACTCCATTTTGCTGAGGCGGGTAAGTCGTAATCAACTGCCGCAGTATCCTCTTCTCAGCAAAATATGTGTCAGTCGGTTTGGAAGTGAACTCTCCTCCTCTATCACTTCTTAGACTCTTCACTAGCTGTCCAGTTTGTCTTTCCACTATGTTTACAAGTTGTTGAAGATGTGAGAGTGCTTCAGACTTTCTTAACAAGAAGAAAACCCAAATATATCTCGAGAAATCATCAATAACCAACATGAAGTATTTAGAACCTCCAAGCGAAATAGTTCCAGTAGGTCCGCAAAGATCTGTAACAGCTGAAGGATTTGTGTTGCACGTGTTGCAGTAGATTTGAAGAACTTCCTTCAAGTCTGTTTAGACTTGAGACAAACTTCACACGGAATATTAACAGGGACGAGTTTGAAAACACCAAGGGCCAAGTCCTCATGGAACAACTTCTGCATTTTCTGATAGTGTAAGTGTCCAAGTCGAAGATGCCATAATTGACTCGTATTTGTTACAGCAGCTAGAACTGGAGCAACCAAAGATAAGGCTTGTAACTCATACAAGTGGCCAACCTTCAACGCTGTAGCTACCACAGATCCTTGGTCGAGAATAAAACATCCTTGTGCATCAAATGATAGTTGAAACCCAGTTGCAGCAAGTTTACCAACACTTAAGAGATTATGCACCACACAATACAACTGGGTGTTCACTCATGCTCTAAGTACATGAAAGATTTGTACATGATAAACAGATGCTTTACTTCACATAAGCACATTCAAACAATCCTTGGATCGACTTGTGCACTAACATAATCTCTTCACTATTTTTCCACGACAAGCTATCTAAAATACACAATTTTGACCTCTACAGTTCGCTGATATGAGCTCCATTCAAGATGAATCTTATAGCAATGGATAGTCTATTGTACAAGCTTCCAATGTACTGATACACATTGACTAGATCAAGATCGATCCATTTTACACTTATAACTCGAAACGTCTCAACCCTTCATCTTGACCCGCATGTTTGATCTAAGTTTTGAGTGATCAAACAAGCATCAAACCATACATACAGCACACCACTAGAAATCTTATCTTCTAGAGCTTCCAATAAGGTAGGCATGCACACAATAAACAACCATGAGCTCGAGACGTGGCATTGAAGATAATGATACATTGTGGTTAGAGATTCTTGATCAGCAATTTTGACATAATGTAACGCTTTCTCTGATTATGATCTCTGTGCCAAATTGACAACATAGCTCATTTGACTCACTCGCAGCATCTCCAAGGAGTTCCACCTCCAAATCCCAAGTTGTTTGTTCAAGGTCTACCAAGAGATGTAAGTGAAATCAAGTGAAGTGAGTGAAATCACTCACTTCTCTTTCAAAATCCACCACGGTGTAATCTGAACTTCGGTAATCTATTTCTTCCAAGTCAAACTTCCAAGTGGACTCAAACTTCACAGGAAATTCTCTCTAATCCCTTATTATCAATTTATGAAATTTCAGCATCAAACCTCAAACCAACTACTCGAAATGGATCAAGTCTTTTGTCTGTGCTCACTTATGAGCTTTACAAACCTCGGTGACTATATACGTAACTGGTCTTATGTCTGTCATAGCGAAGCACTCGCTAAATGCAGCTTTGATATTTTTGGTTTTTTGGTTTTCACAACGTCCTTTAGGTACTTCCTTCCACTTTTCATTTTTCATCATGATTCCATCTTTTCCGCTCTTTCACAATCGACGTATAGCTATGCTACCGCTTAGCAACAACCGCATATAAATTATGTGTAGTGTGTAACAGTATTGTAGAGGGATGATCTTGATGTAATAGCTGAAACTAGCAAGCACTTGTAGTGATTGATATTTTGCCACAATTCAGATATTAGATAGAACATTCGAGCTTTGTTGAATACACTTGTGTATTTTTGCTTTGTAAGAATGAAATAAAGTTCATTATTTTCTGAAATGACATTATACAATATGTGAGAAAAGTTGAATTACACCATTCAATGTTTAAATTTAGATATCTTGTTTAATATATTTAAAAATTTTATGATTGAGTTTTAGACAATTTTGACAAAAGAACTTAGACATTTAGAAGAGCACAGTCAATTGTCCAATTTTAATGAATTTACTGATATGAATGTACATAATTCATAATATGTCAGACAACTAACAAACATTACTAGCTTTAAATTAATCCTAGAACCTACAAAAACTGCTGCAAAATAGAGAAAGATGCAGCAAAAAGAAGCTCGCTAACAGAACTTCTAGATATATTATTGAAACTAGCAAATCTTAATAGCTATACTTAAAAGAATATGATTCTCATTCGATTTCTGCTAAAGCTTTGATTTTTGAAGCTAACAAAGCTTGCTAGCATCTTCTCGTTACCAAATTTATGTTTTAATAGTTTATTTTTATGAAAAACAATCAATTTGAACATTGTTCGGTATAGAATTCACATACACTTTCTCTATAATATCAAGCTCACAAATCTAGTTAGCTTCAGTCTAAAGTGGAATCTCAGACTTGACTAATATTCCGTATGAAATATCGAAGCAAGCAAAAATTGCTAGCTTCGAATAAAAAGAATAGTTTTAAAGTACAAAAAGTTTCAAAAATGAGTTAAACACCAATAACATTTCAAGCTAAAAAGCTTTGCTAGCTTCCTTAAAATGTTAAAATGGAGAAAAATAAAATGAGAAAGACTTTATAAAAGCAATTTCCATAAACCAATCAATCTATTGCAAGGCAAGTTAACACGCTAGATTCTATGAATATAGAAGCGTAAAAGATTCTAGAGAAACTGAATACAAATAGATGGAAAAACCGTTCAATAAAACTGTCAAGCAAGCTAAATAAAATATAAAATGATAGAGAAAAATTCTAGAATAAAAATAGATATATTTAGAAAACAAGTAAATGTCAGTGAATCTCGTTCCAAATCAAGCTAGGAATTCACTGACAAATTTTTACAAAAGCTAACAACTTATTTTCCAAAAAGGATACGTCAAATCCTACTTCAAAACAAGCTAGCGAAGTTCGCTAGCTTCTATAAAATATGAGAAGTAAGAAATAAATAATACAATATTGTTTTTTAAATATAACTTTTGACTTTTTAACTATTTTTATACAATACCGGTCATTTCCACGATAAAGCAAGCTAGTGAAGTTTGCTAGCTTCAATAATGTGTAAAATAACAGATTTTTGCAGAACCTCACAATTTCTTTTCCAGAAAAATACGTCAATCCTACTACAAAACAAGCGAGCAAACTTCGCTAGCTTCAATAAAATTTGAGAATCCAAGAAATTCTACTTTATTTTATTCTCTTAACAAAACCCAACCTTTTTTCTCTCAAAGTTTTTTTTATTTCTGTCAAGCTTTTAATTGCTTTGAAATTCCTCTTTTAAAGAACCTAGTAAAATTCAGCTAGCTTACTTTGTAGATGAATGGACGCTTTTCATAAAAGTTTTTCAATATGTTTTGAAGATTCTTACTTTCAAGTTTCTACAAATTTATCTATCTCTTAGAAGCTAAAAGAATTCGCTAGATTGCTTTGCGGTAGAACAGATCATTTTTTTCAAAGTTATTTGTTAAATTTTCTCTAGATTTCTCACTTTTATTCTAAATTCATATGTTTTATGTAAGCTAACAAAGTTCGCGAGCTTGCTTTGTAGTAGATTTGGCTAAGTTTTCTAGAAAAAAAAGATATTACATTTCTTTCAGAGATTTTATTTTCATTGAAAATGTTTCATTTATAGAAGCTAGCGAATTTCACTAGCTTGGTTTGTATAAGGATTGACATACTTTTTAAGTTTCTGATATTCTACCAAATTTATCTATTTCTGAGAAGCTAGCAAAATTCGCTAGCTTGCTCTGTAGTAGAACGTATTTATTTTTCAAAATATTTGTTAGGTTTTCTCTAAATTTCTCGGTTTATTTTTCTAAATTAATAGTTTTATGTAAGCTAGCGAGGTTCACTGGCTTGCTTTGCAGTGGTTTTGACTGAGTTTTTTGGAAAAAGTATTATATTTCTTTCAGAGTTTTTTATTTTCTTTAAAAATTTTCCTTTTTATAGAAGCTAGCAAATTTTACTATTTACTTTGAGCAAATTTATTATTTATTCGGGCAGTAGCCTCAGAAAAGCCTTTTGTACTAGCTCTCAAATCTTTCAATTTTTTCGTAATACTTCCAAGGATTCCTTATTATCCTCTGGGAGTTTACGGTGATTTTAATGATTTATCGATGGATCAAGTATTGATCAGACTTCTTTTATAGAAGTTCTTCAATATTTTTTGAATATTTGTACTTCTACAAAATTTATCTATTTGTGAAAATCTAGCAGAATTCACTAGCTTCAACTGTGATAGAACATATTTCTTTTCTTCAAAAATATTTGTTTATTTTTCTCTAAATTTCTCAGTTTATTTTCTAAATTCATATCTTTTATTCACAGCGAAGTTCGCTAGCTTGCTTTGTTGTGGTTTCACTGAGTTTTCTGGAAAAAGATAATACATTTCCTTCAGAGTCTTTTATTTTCTTTGCAAATTCTCTCTTTCATAGAATTAGTTTGTACAAGAATTGATCGGATTTGTTTATACAAGCTTTTCAATATCTTTTTAAGTCACTGATTTCCTACAAAATTTATCTGTGTCTGAGAACCTAACGAAATCAGCTAGCTTGCTCAGTGGTAGAACAGATTTACCTTTCCAGTTTTCTTAAAATTTCTCAGTTTTTTTTCTATTCGTATGTGTTATGTAAGTTAGTAAAGTTCGCTAGTTTGCTTTGTAGTGGTTTTGTCTGAGTTTTCTGTAAAAAGTTATTATATTTCTTGAAGAGATTTTTGATTTCTTTTAAAGGTTTCTTTTTTGTAGAAGCTCGCGAATTTCGCTAGCATACTTTGTACAAGACTTGATCAGATCTTTTTATAAAACTTCTTCATTGATTTTGGAAGTTTCTGGGTTTCTTCAAAATTTATCTATTTCTAAGAAGCTAGCGGAATTCGCTTGCTTGCTCTCTGGTAGAATAGATTTACTTTTTCAGAAGTGATTTGTTAAATGTTTTTAAAATTTCTCAGATTTTGTTCTAACATATGTTTTATGTAAGCTAACGTAATTCCCTAGCTTGCTTTGTAGTGGTTTTGACTGAGTTTTCTTGAGAAAAATATTACATTCGTTTCAGAGTTTTCTAATTTCTCTCTTTTATTTACTTGGTGGAGGAATTGATCGGATTTTCTTATAAAAGTTCCTCTTTTCTGAAGTTTCTTAATTTCTACAAAATTTATCTATTTATCAGAAGTTAGGGAAACGCGCTAGCTTGCTTTGTGGTAGAACATATCTACTTTTTCAAAAGACTTTGTAAATGTGTCTCTAAATTTCTCAGTTATGTTCTAAATTCATATGTTTTATGTAAGCTGGCGGTGTTCGCTAGATTGCTTTGTTGTGGATTTAACTGAGTCTTCTGGAAAAATATATTACATTTCTTTCATATTTTTCAATTTCTTTGAAATTTTTATTTTTTATAGAAGCTAGCAAATTTTGCTAGCTTACTTTCTATTGGAATTGATCGGTTCTTTTCTTTCTATTTTTTCAATATATTTAGA
Source organism: Asterella californica (assembly GCA_036924285.1). Classification (NCBI taxonomy): domain Eukaryota; kingdom Viridiplantae; phylum Streptophyta; class Marchantiopsida; order Marchantiales; family Aytoniaceae; genus Asterella; species Asterella californica. The sequence goes on along the minus strand of JAYKYS010000006.1, from coordinate 17,560,007 downwards.
AGTTTCTTAGTTTCTACAAAATCTATTTATTTTTTAGAAGCTAGCGAAATTCGTTAGCTTGCTTTGTGGTAGAACAGATCAAAATTTTCCAAAATTATTTTGTTAATCCTTTTCTAAATTTCTCAGTTTTTTTCAAATTTCACAAATTTCATTTCATTTAGCAAAGTTTGCTTGCTGGCTCTGTAGTGGATATGACTGGGTTTTTTGACAGTATTAAATAATAGTGACGTGAAAATGTTCGAGCTGATAGTTACATTACCAAGCCTCCAGATTCTGCTGCTTTGCATCGATTAATAGTTAACGTTAATATCTAACATTAACTTTTATATATCAACCTTTGGATTAAGATTTAATATTTATAAATTTTCTTATTATTGAAGCAAAAAAACTTTAATTACCTCCTGCACGGACCAAGTTTTAGTTCTCCCGTCCCGACCAGAGCCAAACCCCCATCAAGAGATCTTTCCTAAAATTTATTGTTTGTCCTTTTCTCCGTCTGTGTTCGATTTCATCCACCGTTAATACGTCTTTCGTATTTGGACCCCACCTATCTTAACTTAACACCCTTGACTGGCTGTAGCAGGTTCAATATGTAAAAATACCGCATGATTAGAATGCAAGAAGTGCATGTTAGCCGTCAGCCATCTATCTACACGAAAAGTTTAATTTAAAATATATTTATAATAGTCTATCAACTCAGATGATATCTTATTTGTCTTAATGCAGTATTTTTACATACCGCTAAACCTGCTGTTGCCAGTCAAAGTTGCTGTCAAGTAATACAAAGTTAAGAAAGGTGAGGACAAGTCTGACAAACGTATTAGAGGTGGAGCCTCTAATACGTTTGTTGTAGTGATACTTGACATTGACTTGAAATCGTATAACCTGTTAGTTATCTCACTAGTTTATCTATTTGTTTGATTTATTACGCAAACGAGGTAGAGGAATGAATTTTAATTGTCACTTGTTCAAGTTAAGTTTTTTGCCACTTCACTGTAGAGTATGCTCATACCTCTAGGTAACGAACATTATCTGTATAACTTTGAAAGACATGATCAATGAAAGATAGTCCAAATTTGAAACTGTCTGATTGATGTTGATATAAGCAAAGATGGCAGAGATGTTCAAATAGTCTCATTGAAAGGACTAATGATTGTTTAGTGGAATGGATCAGAGATAACGCAGAAGGAGACTAGTGTTGATATGAAATGGAGAATGAAACAATCACCGGATAACAGATTTAATGAGACTAATCTTCTTGACGTACCCTTCCAGATATCAAAATATCCACGATGGCTTGTTATTGAACAATTGAATAATTCATTCATTTGTAAACACAGCCAGTAGGTGTCCGTGAAATATAGCATAAAGAGTTCTTTGTTTTTATTCTATTTCCTCAGGTCGATGTAACTCATTTCAAACGCTCACGGTTTAATCTCAGATGAGATCCTTACAGTAAAGGCCCACTCGCAATAGTAGTTTATAAGTTCCGAAGCATATTAGCTTGCTTCTAAAACATAGGTCCTTTCATTCCACAAACATGGCAATTTAATGACCCGAACATGATCTCGATATTTTTGAACAAAAGAGAAAATTCCCGTATTTCACTGTTGAAACACATGGATAGTTTAAAATGTAAAAAAAATGAACATAATTCAAGTCTTGTGCTTCCACCTCAGCAGTCAAAGAACATGCATGTCCACTTGAACAAAATAAATAAACACGTGTTGATATTCAAGATCTCTGCTTAGCGAAAAACCTGGAAAGAGTATCCAAGAGGACCCTTTATGAATCTCTTATTATCCAACTTAGTTTCCGGAAAAAATCCAATCAACAAAAATTTAATTGCGCCTGGGCCCTAGTCTTGAAGAATACGGGTTTGATTTCCTACATTCGTTTGAAACAATAATAAATAACATATATAAGTGCAAAGAATAAATATCTATTTGTAATATGAGTAGGGCCCAGTGGCACATATATAATAGTTTATTAGTTTGTCCTCCCAATCCAAAGCAGATTAGCCTGTTGCTAACGCACATAAGTTTTTCTTTCCACAAACATGGGTACCGAGCATGGGTAATTGTTGTGAGAGGAATCATTATCTCTGTTTTAGGTTTCATGTGACTGTTTGAGGAAATTTTCTGTATCTCACATCTACTTCAACAAATATTATTAGCACTTGTATACAGAAACTAGAGCTATAAAAAATCCTTAACTTAAAGATAATACTCAAGAGAATACTCTACGAGATGATTAATTTCAAGAATATTCTCTACTCCAGTTAGTTGATAACCTACGTGTACTATGGTTAGTCTTATTTCTGAACCTAGCTTGGGGTGAAAAACTAGTTGAGAAAAGTTCGTTGCGGCTGGGCTTTATAGTTCTGAATTCTCGGGGTGAGAAGGTTTGTAACTAAAGATGTGATCTCGTAAAGACGAAAATGGTAGAAATGGGAAGCTCTGAATAACTTTTCTCCTCATTAACCATATAATCATGCAGTTGACACTTAGACTGAAAGAACTTCTCCCAAGCAGGCAATGATAAAATTTTCCCCATTGATTTTATGACGAATGCTGGTCTGTACGTACGCCAAAATCCACTTCATCATCAAGAGAATGGAGCTAGAGGGAAGGGAAATGAAAGCTAGAGGGATACTAATGTGAATCAGATCCCAATGATGGTCAAATAACATGTTTTGTCAAGTTTGTATCTTAAAATCAGCCTCCAAAAGTCAGCTAATCATTTTCAAAACTCTTGTTAAACATCGCGAGTTCTCTAACACTGTTGCTCGCCAATCATTGGAATCTTCACCTCTCTCATTCAAGTTGAATCGTATGCTCGCAATCATTTGAAATAGAATCATTAGAAAGAATTCGAACCGCTAGTTCTCTAACACTATTACTGTTGCTAGTGGGGAAGTCCACAGACTCCACACTAGTAAGGACCTTCTTACTTCCGGTTGTTAGTTTTGCCGGAAGGCAGGGACTTGTCGGTGATAGGCTGTCGGTGTCGGAGGCGCCTTTCGGAACAGAAGTATAGGAACCACTCCTACCCACCCATTTAGTTATTTCACAAATGAAATAAAAGTAAGTTTAGAAAAATCAACTTACAATTAGATCCTCGTTAAAGTCTACGAAGAGAGCACATGACTAGATGGAATAGATAAATAATTTATTTCAAAATTACAAATAAAATAAAAAATAAGTTTAGAAAAGTCAACTTATAATTAGATCCTCGTTAAAGTCTACGAAGAGAGCACATGACTGGATGGAGTAGATAAATAATTCATTTCAATATTACATTTACACTGAAATAAAAAGATCGTACTGAGGTTGAGTGAATACGTCAAAAGCCAATAATGAACGCAAAAGTCAAAGATCGCGCTGGGGGCTGGATCGGAGGTAGTTCATCACGGACGGACTATATAGAGTGTCCCAACGTATAACCGAGCAGTCACGCTATCGTAGAGCTCAAATCTTGAGCATACTGCTCCCCAGGTTCAGCTATCTGCAGGGAGATCATGGCCATGAGTCGATCAACGAAGGAAGAATCGACATCACCTGTGACCAAGGGAAGTATTCCTTGCAAGACGCCAACCGAGAGGCCACTCGGGATTGATTTTAATGGGATCGAGCTGATAGAATTCTCCGTGCATTGAACTGCGACTGGACCAAACCGGTAAAGCGTGATTTCGAACTCCTTGAAACCATCAGCCGCATATTTGACGCCGAGGTCGATAGTGGAAGACTCCCCCCTGAAGCACTGTCATCGATAAAAAGAACGATCCAGGCCGTCGGCGGGTTGACAGGCGACCTGTTCTACAAGGAGCATCCGTTCGAACTGAAGGTTCTGGTCGGCGTTTACACAACCGTGGCCGTAGAAATCGACGACCTCTGTGATAGGGACCCCGAGCAGATGATTCCCGCGATCCAGCATTTCCTCGCGGCTTGGCTAGGCAAGGGATCCACGCCGCACCATCCGTGCCTAGATCACCTTCTCCGTATTGTCACCACCGACTTCCCGAAGTTTTACGGCCCGATCACGATGGCGTATATTGTCCACTCGACCATCGGGTTCCTCGAAGGTTGCCTGATAGAAAGTGCATATCCGGAGGGTGTGTCTTGCCCACAAACCTCCATTAAATACTCCTTGTATTTGCGACTCAAAACCGGAGTCAGTGACGCATACACGCACTTCATTTTCCCGGAGGTGATGTTCCCTGAGAAGGACTACTTCGAGACTTATATCTCGAGCATTCCCGCTATGAGCGAGTTTACCTCCATGGTGAATGACATCCTGAGTTTCTACAAGGAAAGTGTGGTTGGCACCCATCAGAATACGTACCTGATGACAATGAGCAGGGTGCTTGGACGCAGCCCTGTGGAAGTTTGGCGAGAGACATGCAAGCAACAGTTAGAACGGGCCAAGAACATATCGGCGTCGCTCAGCAGGAAAGAAGAGTTGCGGGAAGCGTGGGAGTCGTATGTTAAAGGTTACTGCGAGTTCCACTTTACTCAGCATAATCGGTACAGGTTGGCGGAGATTGGGATTGAACAACGTGCCAGCTAATGAGCAGCTACAAAGCCGATCCCAGAGCAGCAGGAGCAGCAAAGGAGTCCATCTGCTTCACGTCTATAACGAAATCATTACAGAGCAATAACTCATGAATGTAAAGAGAATCAGAAAACACTTCACGTAGGTAGAACCCAACAAGACTCCAAACAAGCCGTTTGGAGTTCCCCTTGCACTTTTCACTCGAGAAATTTAGTGGGTTTGGATCGCGTGATATTACTGTGGCTCTGTTTGTTAGCAAAGAGAAGTTTCTCTTGCTTTGAGCTACGCTTCGGCGGTTTTGGGTTAGGGTTGTGATTCAGGGGTTTGTTTTAGGAGCTTTGAAGTAGGTTACAGACCGCTCTGGTCTGTTCCTCAGTTTTGTGCTCTTAAGAGAAAGAAACGGCAGTGTACATACATTTGGAGTGGTATATATTGCGTGTTCGTTTTCGTGGTCGTTCTTCTCTGTCTTGTCTTTGTTCGACACACAGCATCTCCACAGTCAGGAACCTCGCATTTTCCTGGACATCCTTCACGCAATATTCGACACGATACCGCTACCTGAAAAAGCTCCGTGAAACCACTAGAGGGATCATCTATCTGAAAACAGTCCCGTAGGTGCTCGTAAACCATCCCAGACAGACCTCCAGAGGATAAACGTGGAGCTGTACACAAGGTCTGGGCAAACAAGGATCTATGGAGACATAATGGCTCTTCAGGCTGATAGTCCTAAACCTCAAGTGGTGGGAGATCATCCAGTGGGAGGTGAAGGAAACGCAACGCAGCGATCGTCTTCTCAGTAGGACATGTCACGGACAAAGGATGCAATGCTCTAGCAACTCTACTATACTCTCCAATCTGACCTAACATCCTACAACGTCATATGCGGACGGAAGATGAGACATCACGTGTAGAGACAGACTCACTCTTAGCTCGTACCGCACGTATTGATTCCTCTTGTAAGGCCGCTCAATCACTTGCACATAATCTCTGAAGACGGATCGTCACCTCTCGATGTCCTCCTCTGCCACCTCGAGAATAACGGAGGCATCAACGAGGAAGTAGGAGGAAGAATAACCACGCCGCCTCGTCCTTAATGTTCCATGCCAACCTGTCGAAGGGTAGACGGAATGCTTGTCTCATCTCGTCATGAAGAGCACGAGATAACCGATGACACAAATGCGGACAAGAGAAACTCGTCTCGAACAAACTCAGAATAGTGCCAGAGTGGACTCTCAACCACTCCCACGACTCAGGAGGAACTCCAAGAAGAAGGACTAACGGTGCCATAATGACAACACATGTAGGCCTCCGCTCTCGACTAACCTGAGCATCCCATGTGGTCGTTCTTAGCTCTTGTGCATCTTTCCCGCATGAGATTTTATCCCTTGCGGGGTAAATAACTGATTGCACACTCGACATGTGTGTCTCGAATCAGTCTCGATCTCATGAGAGAGAGTACTCATAGCTAAAAAGGAGACGATATCCGACCAAACGGTATTCGTAATAAAAACATCTCAAAAAAGAACCCACTAAAAAAAAAAACACTTGTATGTAGAGAAAAAAGAAAAAGAAAAAGAAAAAACACACTAACTGCAACAAGAAATCTCTCCAAAGTCTCTCAAAAACCCTAAAACATAAGACATATATAGAAGACCATAAACCCATAAACAGAAGACTATATAACCCTAAAATCCTCAAAAATCTAAAACTATTTAATACTCACTCATATCTCCACAAGATGTACCAATCCTAAGACCAGAAGAAACAAAAAACTGAGATGAAGATGAATATGTAAAAACATTGCAATTTCTCACCTCAATACCCTCCCCCACTGTAAAAACACTCTAGGCACACTCTCTCCTCCTCTCTCGCATTCCGCCTCCGCTCCCCCTCTCGTGCGTCCTCACTCACCAACCACTCATTGATTTGGAGTCGGATACTCTCTGGAAAGTGTACAGAAGGCAAATCGTCTTCTTTGCCTTCTGCCTTCCAACAGAAAAACTAACAGAAGTTTGAGCTCTCAGATCCAAATCAATTAGGATGAACTGTGTTGGGTTGACCTCGACATGACACTCCCAACTATCTATTCTTCCTAGTTGAATCCCAAACCTTCCACTCAAGTTTTCCTTCCGAAGAAAGAAGAGTCTTCTTTTCTTGACACCTCAAACTAAATACTCTCAACACATACCTCCTGAGCTTCCTATTCCAACTGCAACTGCAATCTCTCCTTCTGATTTAACCTTCTGGACTAGAATCGGTCCTCTGAATGAGATCTGCACCATAGCTTGATCTCACTCAAATCGAAACCTCTCTGTCTCTCTCTGTCTCTTTGCTCTCTACAAGGTCGTGTAGCTCCTCAAACAAGATGGACAATGACCCTTCAGGTAGAAGGTCTTTTATCCTCTCTTGTCCTCCGCTCCAGCTTCTCACTTTACCTATCATGATCTACCATCCATTTGACAACCATCAAGTGCATCCTCTCTTCCTGACTCATCATTGATCAATCCTCACCAGCCATGAAGGCTTTTCGTCTTCTGATGTCATGTCAGCAGTTAGGTCACACCTTTTGACCTTCTATTGGCTGGTACTCTCTTATCACACCTAGTGACTCCTCTTATCATGTTGGTGGTATCTTTTGATCTGTTGACACATTTTGTCTTTTGACCTTCTATAGAAGGTCAGAGATAAAGAATGACCTACTTAGCCAATAGACTTCTACCTACACTCCAAAAAAATATGCTTCGATCCTAAAATATCTACATGATGGTTAATTAGTAGAAAGTCTTCCTTCTATCACAATATAAACCTTCTAGGAGGTATAAACTACCTTCTTGAGTGGCTATTAGACCGTCTCATGATTGCTTTCTCGGATATTATATAATGTGTTCATATGTATATATAACAATATATCTAGGTATATAGTATTTGATAACCCCCTTGGGAGATGATGATATTTTAATCTGATCCCAATCTTGTTCTCGAGACTCGTCTTCAGAATCCTCTAGACACTACTTTATCTTCCCTCGAGAGTCTTCCATATTCTTGTTGTGAGTCTTGTCGAAACGTTCTTTGTTTCTGACTCAAGCCACCTTCAGCTTCTCTTGTGCCTCAGCAAGATCCTCCTCCCTTCGCTCCAACTGCCTAGTTCGTAAAGCAAGGAGTGAAGTATGATCTATACCATCTTCCCACAGTAGCGTAGTCCACGTAGGAAAGTCCTCCTCAGCAAGCATGATTGGCTTCTGCCCCAACATAAGCTCAACCGGCATATAGCCAGTCGTGGTACAGTGTGTAGTTCTATCTGTTCATAAAGCAAATGGAAGTAGTCTCGGCCATTCTCTAGACCTACCATCACATGCTTTCACTAAAGCATGAACAATAGAAGAGTGTCTTCGTTCACTTTTACCAATCCTCTCCGAATTCATGGCAATAGTAAGCCGAAGCTTTACTCCATAACGAACAAAGAACTCCTTCGCTTCTACGCCTCTCAACTCGTCTCTATCTGCTCGTAGTCTTCCAACAGATCCATAACGACAAATTATATCTTCAAGCACGAATATACATATGTTCTCTGTAGTCTTCATCCGTAGTGCTCGTCCCTCCACATAGTTGGAGAGATCTTCTCGAGCTAACACCAAGTAGCGCATCCCTCATAGTCCCGGCGGCATCATCTCGAGATCAAGGATCCATGAAAAATGAATACTAGGTGGGTAGGTAGGTACAAGTCCATCTTTGTAACGGACTTTAGAGTAGAACTGGCAGTGCAAACAAGACCTAACAAAATCCACTACGTCTTGATATCGCTCTTTCATCTTCGTGTACGTAGTCCAAACTCCACGGTGTTCAGCCTACAAGGTATCATGAAACTCCTTAAGCAGATTCAACTTCGTCGGTTGATCATCCACGCCACCACTCTAGCAAGCATCCCATCTCTTCTCTTCGGGCATTTCTACAGATAATCTTCACGTAGAAGGTAACAGTGTGCCTTTCGCCTGATCTCCTTGAAATTTACGTCACTCCATCTTTCTCGTCTGCATAATGAACTCAGATAGTATCCAATATCGTGGAACTTGTCCTTATAGAACTCCTCGTTGAACGGCAGTGGTTCCAAGACTGAAGTCTGCTGACCAACTTGGCACCAAACGTCTCTCTTCTCTTCATTCTCGACTTCTGTAATCATCACATCCTCATCTGTATAACGAGCCATAGACAACATATCTGCTACTAGATTATCCTTCCTTGCTATATGTTTTAGCTCAAGGTTCTGTAACGACCTATGTTACACGTAGGAAGTTTGTCTATTAATAAGATGTTTAGTTATAGTTAAGTGTGGAGAATGTTTATTTGCTGCCCAAGTACTTTAAAGAGATATCAAGTTAGTCATGATTAGCTAACATTAGTTATGGTTAAACTTAGCTGTACTTTTGAGCAGAAATCAGATATTTGCTAAAGAGTGAGCACTACTATCTTGTCATCTTGTCTAAAAGATAGAAAGGAGGTGGAAAATATCCCTTATCTCTTTTTTGACTTGATATTAGTGGTTGGATTAAAGTTGTGGACTTTATGGGCATTAAAAACAAGAAGAGATTCCACATGTCTCCTTTTTAGTGGGTCCTAGTGTAGAGGGGGTGGAAATTCGATTTCTTGAGAATATTTCAAAATCTTTCTAGAAGTTGTTGACTTTGAAGGAATAAGCCCATGTGAAAAGGTAAGAAGCCCATGTGATTAATGCTTTTACCGTAAGTAATATCTTGGTAAAACCAGATAAAAATAGTTACGACTGAGTTACCGAAGGGTATCAAAGTAAAAACCTAGAATGTATAAATAGAGGAGTAGAGAAGAGCTCCTCATCCTTGTTTTGACATCGTCGTAATGACAACTTGAGTAATATAGAGAGTGTGTGATATTTTAGCATGTGAGAACTTGAGAGACGTCGTTAGAATGGAAGATTTTAGTTGATGAGTTTATGGAGAATTTTAGTTGATGAGTTGATGAGTGTATGAATGAGTGAACTTAGCATTTTTCTCTTCAAGTTCATGGTGTGCTTCCATCAAAGCCATCAGAGGTGACCCCTGAGTGAGAGACAGACTCGACATGTTGCAGATTCATCGATGACGATCGTGGAGGTTGAGAGATCGGAGGGATAGTTGATCGATAGGACCGCGGAGGGTTTACAGTTCAGACTTCGAATATAAGCAATCCATCGTAGCATTGCTATGTCTGGAGTATTGCAGTTTGCTATCATACCAAGCAAAGGCAAGTAATCTATTTCTAATATCACACGGGCTCTTATCAAGAACTCTCGATCTATCTTCATAGCAGTAACAGCTCCTCATAATTCGCGCTTCACTTGAGGATAGTTACGTTGTCTGTCTGTTAAGATTCGAGCTCCAAACCTAGAAACAAACCGCACACCATCTGCATCTTCTTGGCCAACTGTCCATCCAATCGTCTTGGACTCGTGTCAACGATAAGTATGATACGTCTTCCACTCTCGTAGTTAAGTCTCTTAAGTACAGATGGAGACTTCAGAATCTCTTTCAGCTGCTCCATCGTCTCGTGATGTTCTTGCTGCCAAGTAAACCTCTTCCTCTTTCTCAGAAGTGCATACAGAGGCTCGGCAATGTGTGCATAATGAAGAATACTCACGCGAAAGAACACACAAGCTCCTAAGAATCGGTGAACCTCAGTGATGTTGGTACAATCTGCTATCCTTGCTATGACATCTACCTTCTTTGGGTTCGGTCGTCTTCCAAAAGTACCACAAAAGTGACCCACCACCACAATCTCTGACAATCCAAAACAAGATTTGGTACTTGACAAAGTGAGGTGTACCTCTTCCAAGTGCATCTTAATCTTCTCCACATCTCGAATGTGATCTACAACGAACTTTCTGCAACCATCAAAAGTCACAACTTCGTCCTTGTCCTCCACCGGATAGTCTTTCATGGGGATATCATCCAGAAATGGAATAGTGACCTCAGATACAAACTCCCGTAACATCTTATGCACCACGTTTTACATATGGGCTACCGAGTTTGTCGCTCCTTGAAAAAGAGTATACGTCTGCATCAACCCCAAAGATGTACGCATGGTAGTCAAGTCTCTACTCTCCAAAGCAAGCTGAAACTGATCATAACCTGAAAACAAATCTTCAATAGAATAGATCGATCTTCCAGCAAATGCTTCAACTACTTCATCAACCACAGGTCATGTCCTAACGTTTCGAATCGTGATGTCGTTGACAGTCTGTAAGTCTTGGATGAAGCGTAAGGCTCTTGTCTTCTTAGGTACTGTAAACTATCGGCTAGAGTACGAAGCCATAGATGGCTCAAGAATACTCATCCGCATCCTCTCTTTCAGTAACTCAATAACCTTCGGTAGCAAGGCACGAGGGACTAGAATCGGCTTCAAGTCCCAAGGTACGTGAGGAACAGTGAAGATAACCATCAGAGCTATCACACTAGGATCCACACAACCAATCTCCTTCAGTTGAGAAAGGAAATGCCTTACCGTGGCTAACTATCATCTGCTCGAAAGCTTGTCTTTTTACTTTAGTCAAGAAGCCACTCCTCCTATCTGGAGTTGCTCGAGTGTCTTTTGAGTAAACTTGTGTCATATCTGTCAAGGATCTCTCAGTACAGGCTCCGTGACAGCTAACTCCATCTACTGTTGTTAGTCAACAAGTAACTGGGTCGCCACTGATTTCACCTTCTTCGCTACAGTTTTGTATTTGGTGTGCACCTCTGCTTCTTGACTAGAGCCACACCAACAGATTGCATCCTTCCATCCACTCTCCAGTCTCGGATGAGGACGAGATTATAAGCACGAGACAACCTCCTCATAGACTTTACAAGAGTGGATGGAGATCACCACCCTTCCTCCCATCTGCTCCATCAATCTATCTACATCATCCAACCAACGAACAAAACAATATACGTCTACAAACTCCTCGTAAACACCAGAAATCGTCTCATTTTCATTCAAAACTCCTGTACAACGCAGATTTGCTACATACTTCTCCATCTGTCTCCTACTCTTCTCAGTCAAATCCTCTACTCGCGTGAACTCACTCCAATCATCAGAACTGAAAGTCATCAAACCAGATTTCCAACTATGTACAGTATAACTACTCTCAAAATCTTGAGCAACCTCTTCGTCAGCCTGATGTGATCCCATAGGCTGCTCAAGCGGGATCATAGTAGTAGCAGATCCATCACTCTTGCTATCCCGTTGTCGGGTTGAGAGTCTTTCTTGGGGAGGGCGGACCTCCTAACTGTGATAGATCATAGAGAAATGACCAGAAAGGAAGATAGGTCGCTGCAGATGATGAAATCCCAAAACACAGCCTCTTGTGCCCACCAATTGCGAAACAAACACTCAATCACGCACTCAGGTACACAAATAGATCTCTCCGGAGTAGATATAGCTTTATTTCAGTGTCAACTGCTTCACTGTTTAAGAAAATATCTCTCTCTTCCTCTCCTGAATCCTTCTCAGCTGAAAATTCCAGGGAATTTGATCTCACGACAACCAATGCCTTGTCAAAAACGATCTCCTTCCAATAAACCACCTCTGTCTGTTCAATTCTACTCCTTCCAAACCTCAAAACTGTGTAACATATGAGGTTCTTGTCTCCAAAACACTTTCCTGCCTCTCTCACGATCTCCCTTGCTCACTCCACTCAATGCTGTCAGAGAAATCGATCCTCACTCAGCCTCCAAGCTTCTCAGCGTCTCCTCTCCTCAATCCACTCAATTCTGACAGAAAAATCAATCCCCACTTAACCTCCAAGCTTCTCAGCGTCTCCTTTCCTCAATCCTCTCAATTCTGGCAGAAAAATCAATCCCCACTCAACCTCCAAGCTTCTCAGCGTCTCCTCTCAGCAATCCCTAATTCTGCTCCTTTTTCCTCCTTCCGCCTCAGTTCTCTCAGAAAACTCCTTTGAAAAGTGTCCCCGATCTCCAGCCGCCGCAGGTATTAAACCTAAAAGTTAAGGCTCCAGCTTAAGCTGCCCCCCTGCTGTCCTTATAAGTGCAGTCACTTATCACAAGCAGGGCCCTAGCTTAAGCTGCCCCCCTGCTGTCCTTATGCGTACAAAGCATTTTTTACAAAGTTGACCCCTTTTTAATATAAGTTTCGCAGTTGTCTCTACAAACTCTATCCCTACACTGATAAAGGTTCACATAGCCTCATTCTCCATCGCAAGCCTACTCGATGATTATTTAACTATTTAGCAAAAGTTTCCTGTGCTCTTGATGCCATCCTGAATATACTACAAGCCATCCAATGTAGGCCGAAGCCCCTACACTTATGAGGCTGTCCCACAGGGCTTACAACTCCTCCATATGCGCACCAAGTATCTCCCATAGTATATTCAGGATGGCATGCGGAGGCTTAGGCAAGGAAGCCCACGATTAAGGGAGATACCGGTCTCCCGCCCTTAGGTATACAGGACATGGCTGAATACCCAACATAGACTCCCATCCGGGAGGTCAACATGCCAGAATAGGAACCAGAGGCCAGGAGGGATTGATCCTGAGACCACTTCCCTCCTAGGCAGGCGCCCTATCCCTGGGATGGCCTCTAGTTCCGTTCAAAAAGCTTTTCCAGTTTGTACATATGCTTTACTAAGGAAATTTTCCTGTAAAGTCTTTACTAGCCTTTTCTGTGCTAACTTCTCTATACAACTCCGTTTTTAATGAATAAGGAGTCAAAACTATAGTATTCAGGAACACCTACACACCCACGCTATCAGATTCTGAGTTCGAGTCTCGAGTCAGAATCGACGGATTTCCCTCTTTCACATATTTCATAGCCTAAAACTCGTACTAACTATTGCTTAAAACACTTTCTGTCAAAACTAGAAGCATGAGGTCGCTCTCCTCGTCGAGCTTTACATCTTGGTGTCTTTCGACTCCCTTAGGGGTGATACTCCAACCCAAGCTAGGGGGCAGCTTGTCAGCAGCTTAGCTCCTGCCTAGCTTGTTAAGCTGCAGGGCAGCTTCCTTTACACAACAAAGAAAAGATCTCCTTGCAACTAGTTTTCACTGTACAGACCCATGTACAACACGACATTCACCCCCTCCAAACCTGCACATCCTCTGGTATGTGCCAATCCGTCATCGAACGTCGTGGCCTTCCAAATCGTCTTCGCTCTCCTCGACCGTCTCAAAAAGATCTTCACTTCCTGTCTGCTCTGAAGTTAAGAACTCAGCTAGCTCCACAGTCTCCCCTCTCTTTTTGAATAGCTTCATTCGTTTCCCAGCAACTGGAAGTTTTAAATGCGTGCCATCTAGCTCTTGCAAGGAATAAGTAGCATTCTGATGTACATCTGAGACAAGGTACGGGTCAAACCACCTTCTCGAAAACTTTCGAACTGTAGAGTGTTGGTTCTCCAATGTGCTGTCGTAGACCAACACCCAGTCCCCAACTTGTATCGGTTTTGGCCGAAGTCTATGAGTCCTATCAAACCTCTCCTTGTTCCCAAGTCGAACCGCCTTCAGCCGGAGCTGCGCTTCAGCGAGATCCTCCTCTCTACATTCTAGCTGTCTGATTCGTAGTGAGAGAAGCTGTACACGGTCCACATTGTCCTCCCATGGCAAGGTAGCCCAGGTAGGAAAGTCTTCTTCTGCTGGCATCATCGGTTTCTGCCCTAACATCAACTCAACAGGCATGTACCCTGTAGTAGAACAATGAGTTGTTCTATGTGCCCATAAAGCAAAAGGGAGTAACCTGGGCCACTCTCTATGCTTACCGTCACACGCCTTCACCAAAGCCTGAACTATTGATGGATGTCCTCGCTCGCTCTTGCCAATTCCCTTTGGATTCATCGCAGTAGTAAGCTTGAGCTTCACACCATATCGAGCAAAAAACTCTTTCGCTTCTGTACCACGTAGTTCTCCTCTATCTGCCCGTAGTCTTCCTACAGACCCATATCTACAGATAATATCCTCAAGAACAAACTTACATATCCCCTCTGTGGTCTTCGTCCTCAAAGCTCGCCCTTCTACAAAGTTGGAAAGATCCTCACGAGCCAGAACCAAATATTGCATGCCCCATAACCCCAGAGGCATTACTACCAAGTCGAGAACCCACTGGAAGTGAATGCAAGGCGGATAAGTTGGCACAAGACCGTCCCTAAACCGGATCTTTGAGTAGAACTGACAATGTAGGCAAGAACCGACGTAGTTCACCACATCCTGATACAGACCTTTCCACCAATACCTTTCCTTCAACTTGACGTAGGTAGCCCAAATCCCTCGATGTCCGGCCCACAAAGTATCATGGAACTCCTTCATTAGTTGTTGCTTAGTCTGCAGATCGTCCACTACTCGTATGAACATTCCATCTCTCCTCTGCGGCCGTCTCCAGAGATATCCATCACGTAGAAGGTAGTTGTAAGCTTGTTTTCTTATCTCCCTGAACTCTACTTTGCTCCATCTCTCCTGCCTCTCCAACAAGCTCAGATAATATCCTATGTCACGAAGTCTACCTGTGTAAAGCTCCTCTCTAAACATCAACGGCTCCAAGTTTGTAGCTCGTCGATTAACCTGACACTGAGCATCCTGTCTCTCTTCTTCCTCAGCTTCTGAAATCATGACATCCTCATCCACAAATCGAGCCCTTGACAACATATCTGCAACCATATTCTCCTTTCCTTTTATATGCTTCAGCTCTGGATTCAAGCTTCTAATATAGGCAATCCAACGTAACATTGCTATGTCTGGCGTGGTACAGTTGGATATCATGCCTAGTAGAGGTAGACAATCCGTTTCTAGGACTACATGAGCACCAATCAGAAACTCACGATCTGTCTTCATTGCTGTCACCGCTCCTCACAACTCACGCTTCACCTGAGGATAGTCTCGTTGCCTGTCTGTCAAGATCCTAGCTCCAAACCTGGAGGTAAGCCGCAAACCATCCGCATCATCTTGATCTATCGCCCAACCAATCGCCTTTGGACTAGTATCTACTGTGACAATGACAGGTCTCCCACACCCGTAGTCTACTCTTCTCAGAACAGGTGGAGACTGTAGAGCCTCCTTCAACCTATTCATAGCTTCTCGATGGACTGAGGTCCATACAAACCGCTTACCCTTCCTCAATAATGCATACAAAGGCTCAGCAACATGAGCATAATGAGGAATGGATAAACGATAAAATACACAAGCACCTAGAAAGCGTCGAACCTCTGTGATATTCCTACAGTCTGCCATCCTTGCTATGGCTTCAACCTTCTCCGGGTTTGGTCGCCTTCCAAAAGCTCCACACAGATGTCCAACCACTAAAATCTCAGACACACCAAACTTGGACTTAGCTCCCGACAGGGTGAGATGTACCTCCTCCAAGCGAGTCAAGATACGTTCTACATCCCTGATATGATCCGCAACAAACCTTCTACATCCACTCGCAAGTACTGCTTCATCCTTGTCTTCAATCGTGCAGCCCTTTATAGGAATATCATCTAGAAATGGAATGGTAACATCAGGCACAAACTCCCTTAGTACCTTGTGCATCGCGTTCTGCATATGAGCCACCGAGTTCGTTGCTCCTTGTGGAAGAGTACACATCCGCATCAATCCCAAGGGCGTACGCATAGTAGTTAAATCTCTACTCTCCACAGCCAGTTGGAACTGATCATAACCAGAATATAGATCTCCTATCGAATAGATAGCTCTCCCTGCAAATGCCTCTGCTACCTCTTCAATCACAAGACCCGTCCCAACGTTACGAATGGTTACGTTATTCGCAGGCTGTAGGTCTTGAATAAAACGCAAAGCTCGTGACTTCTTGGGTACAGTGAACCATCTGCTAGAATATGGCCCTATGGACGGCTCAAGTATCCCCATCTGTACCTTCTCCTTCAACAACTCGATGAGTTTAGGCAACAAAGCACGAGGAACTGGAATCGGTTTCAGGTCCCAAGGCACATGAGGGATTGTGAATATAACCATAGGCGCTATAACCTTTGGGTTCACACAATCTATCTCCTCTGGTGAAAAAGAGAATGCTTTACCATGCTTCACTATCATATGTTCAAACACTGTCTTCTCGACTTCAGTCAAGAAATCACCCCCTCATATCTGGAGCTCTTTCAATGTCTCCTCAGTAAACTGGTGCCCTACTCGTCTATGATCACGCAATATAGGTTCAGTCCCCACTAACTGTACTTGCTGCTGGGAGTTAGCAGGTAGTTGAGCTGCTACCGGTCTTACCTTTCTCAGTACAGATTTGTACTTCGCATGGACGTCTGCTTCCTAAGGGAGTGCACACCAACAACTTGCTTCTCTCCCTTCATTATTCTGCATCGGATGAGGAAAGAACTGCAAGTATGTAGCAATCTCCTCATATATGCATCGGGAGTGGATAGGGATCACCACCACACTACTTTTCCCCTCCATCAATCTACTCACATTGTCTAACCAACCAACAGCTGACTGTACAGACATAAACTCTTCAAACAAACCAGAAACCACTTCGTCTTCAGATAGAACTCCTACACGCCATAACCCTGATACCTGTTTCACCATCCATCTTTTTGTATTTTCCTCCATATCTTCAACTCTTGTAAATCGACTCCACCCATCTGCTTCAAACATCAGCAATCCAGACTGCCAACTCTGTACACCACACATGTATCCAGACCTTTGTACATGTCTCTCTTCCAACTCTGACGGGACCTCAACAGTAGGTTCTATACCCCTGTCTTCCCGCTCTACAGGAGTGGATTGCGAAAAACCTTACTTCTCTTCGTCTGAGAATCTCTAAGGGTTTGTCTGTTCCGCTCATGTCTTGAACGAACCGTCAAAAACTGTACTGAGTACTTGTCATCAGGACTCCGAACTCTAGCATAATGAGACCCATCGTTCATCACCTTTGTCTCCATCCGAACAGCGGTGATGTATGGTTGGCTCAGTATGACAGGATAGGAGACAGATGACTGTACAAAGAAATGCTGATCAACCTCTACATCCCCAATCCTTACACGCATATTGGGACAAGCTCCGTATAACTCACCCTTTTGGTTATTTGCAGCTCGAAGCACCCAACCATGATTCCTTTCGATTGGCCACTGTCCCTTTTCATACACCTCCTTGGAAATGATGTTGATCTCCGACCCGTGATCTACAAGTGCAGGTACTGGCTCAGAAAGTCCTCCAAGCCGAACTTGCGTCTCTGTTGTCGCTCTTGCCCAGTGCTTCTCCTTGAAATCGCTGTCTGCGCCTGACCCATCCTCTTCAAACTCTTCATCTTCATTCTCAATAACAGCAGGACCAACAACCCATACCTCATACTTATCATCTCCGAACTGATCAACACCAATAGCATCTACTGCTCCAACCATCTGACTACTTACTTGTTCAGTCAATACCTGTCTCTTTCTCTTTATGATATCTATTATCAACTCATGAAACTCTCTCTTTGCGATACCAAGCACTTCACGAAGAGTAAACTCAACTCTAGCATCCAAAATGCATTGCTCTAGAACAGCACGCAAGTCTGTTGTTGTTTCGATGTCTGCCGCTAACTTGTAAGCTGGACCTTTCCCCTTCTCCTGTGCTGTAAACCTCTTTCCCCGTACTCTATCTGTAGCAGTAGTCTCCTGTGGCAAATCCTGCACACCTTCCATAGGATCTACTGCAGGTGGTGGAGCTGTAGAGGTAGAAGGTATATCCTCTGCAGCAGGAAATCTTCCAGCTGGTACAGATGGTGATGGTTCTGCTGCTCTCCTTCTTGTAACCCTCCGACGGTCACTGTCCTCTGGTACTCCTGCATCTAAATCGGAAGCGTCCCGTCTTCTTTTGTCTTCGATCATGGCATCTTGCTCACCACTCGTCTCTAAAAACGCTCGAATAGAAGTTGCATCTACTGGGTCTCTCCATCCAGTAGCTCTCCTAATGCTTTCAGCACCTCTCTTCATCATTTCAACCGGAACCTCAACAGCCTGCTCAACCATAGTTGGATTAGAGCGCACCTCAACTCTTCCAGTATATACATCAGCCTCCGCAGGACCCGCAGTCATCGCTGTAGTATTCGCACCAGTAAGTGCTGGAAGAGAACTCCTCATTCCTCCTCTTCCAAAATATGTATTCAGAGGCTGCCCAGTGGCGGTTAGATACAACCTGTTGTTCTGATAGTTGACTACGCCCTCTCGCAAGGCAACCGCCAAGTCTTGACAGTCTCCTCTGAGATGATCTGGACTATCGCACCAAATACATCTCCTGGTAAAGGTTCCTCCTACAGGTCGGGCACCTGGTGCAACAAGTCGTTGATCTCTTCTCAAGTCTGCCATCTCTCCCCTCAAATCTCTCAACTGTTGAGTAAGTTCTTCTATCAAGTTATGTTGATTTCGGTTCTCAACAGGTCGCTGCTGCTGTCTAGGTCCTCTCTGTGCTGGGATAGGTACTGCAGGCGCTTGAGGAACCACTTGGGGAACCACTATAGGTGCTTGAGGAATCACAATAGGTGCTTGAGGTATTGCAGGAGGAGCTACAGGAACATGAGGAGCTACTCTTTGCTCTGGTAAGGTCTCTGGCTGCAGTACCATCCTACCACGACGTTGTCTAGCAAGGGTGGATACTGCTTCTTCTACTCTCCTCCAATCAGATGTAACTCCCCCTTCAGCCCCTCGATCAGCCAACATGAAACAAAGCCTATCTGCTGTGAACTCATCCAGAGCCCCTAAGAACAACTCTGTCTTCCTAGCATCCAACGTCAACCTCTCTAGACCAGAAAGCTGAGAGTACCTCTTCTCAAATTCACGGATCACTTCATTCAATCCCATGGAACGTCCAGGCTGATGCTCTATCCAATCCATGAGAGTTCTTCTGGTGACTCTTTCAGAGTCCTCTTCTAGAAACTCTTCTCTCAGTGCACGTTCAAACAGAGTCCACCCACCTAAATGTCTTCTCTGTAAATTTCTCACCTTCTCTCTCAATTCAGGGACAACAGTCAACTCAAAGCTTAGAATTACCTCAACTTCAGGTGCCCTGACCAACTCCATCTCACCCACATACTCCTGCAGGTATCTAGTAACGTCTCTTCCATCGAACCGCCCACATCGACCAACAATCGCTTGTAATGCTCTTGTGGACTTCTGCTCAGCTCCCCCAATTGCAAGTTGCTGCTGAATCAAAGCAGCCAACGCCTGAAGAATTTGAGACGTGTCTACAGCAGGTTGTGTTGTTGCTGTTGGAACCACCGTAGGCCCTCCTTGAGAACCAATTCCTTCTTGAACAGGAGTCCCTTGAACAGGAGCACCTTGAGCAGCAGCCACACCCTGTACAGCAGCACTGTGATCCATTTCTCTCTCAATCTGGTCAATTCTCCAATCGATCACCCCAATTTCTCTCAGTGGAAGCACCAGATGTCGGGTTGAGAGTCTTTCTTGGGGAGGGCGGACCTCCTAACTGTGATAGATCAGAGAGAAATGACCAGAAAGGAAGATAGGTCGCTGCAGATGATGAAATCCCAAAACACAACCTCTTGTGCCCACCAATTGCGAAACAAACACTCAATCACGCACTCAGGTACACAAATAGATCTCTCCGGAGTAGATATAGCTTTATTTCAGTGTCAGCTACTTTACTGTTTAAGAAAATATCTCTCTCTTCCTCTCCTGAATCCTTCTCAGCTGAAAATTCCAGGGAATTTGATCTCACGACAACCAATGCCTTGTCAAAAACGATCTCCTTCCAATAAACCACCTCTGTCTGTTCAATTCTACTCCTTCCAAACCTCAAAACTGTGTAACATATGAGGTTCTTGTCTCCAAAACACTTTCCTGCCTCTCTCACGATCTCCCTTGCTCACTCCACTCAATGCTGTCAGAGAAATCGATCCTCACTCAGCCTCCAAGCTTCTCAGCGTCTCCTCTCCTCAATCCACTCAATTCTGGCAGAAAAATCAATCCCCACTCAACCTCCAAGCTTCTCAGCGTCTCCTTTCCTCAATCCTCTCAATTCTGGCAGAAAAATCAATCCCCACTCAACCTCCAAGCTTCTCAGCGTCTCCTCTCAGCAATCCCTAATTCTGCTCCTTTTTCCTCCTTCCGCCTCAGTTCTCTCAGAAAACTCCTTTGAAAAGTGTCCCCGATCTCCAGCCGCCGTAGGTATTAAACCTAAAAGTTAAGGCCCCAGCTTAAGCTGCCCCCCTGCTGTCCTTATAAGTGCAGTCACTTATCACAAGCAAGGCCCTAGCTTAAGCTGCCCCCCTGCTGTCCTTATGCGTACAAAGCATTTTTTACAAAGTTGACCCCTTTTTAATATAAGTTTCGCAGTTGTCTCTACAAACTCTATCCCTACACTGATAAAGGTTCACATAGCCTCATTCTCCATCGCAAGCCTACTCGATGATTATTTAACTATTTAGCAAAAGTTTCCTGTGCTCTTGATGCTATCCTGAATATACTACAAGCCATCCAATGTAGGCCGAAGCCCCTACACTTATGAGGCTGCCCCACAGGGCTTACAGCCCCCCCATATGCGCACCAGGTATCTCCCATAGTATATTCAGGATGGCATGCGGAGGCTTAGATCATGAAGCCCACGATTAAGAGAGATACCGGTCTCCCGCCCCTAGGTATACAGGACATGGCTGAATACCCAACATAGACTCCCATCCGAGAGGCCAACATGCCAGAATAGGAACCAGAGGCCAGGAGGGATTGATCCTGAGACCACTTCCCTCCTAGGCAGGCGCCCTATCACTGGGATGGCCTCTAGTTCAGTTCAAAAAGCTTTTCCAGTTTGTACATATGCTTTACTAAGGAAATTTTCCTGTAAAGTCTTTACTAGCCTTTTCTGTGCTAACTTCTCTATACAACTCCGTTTTTAATGAATAAGGAGTCAAAACTATAGTATTCAGGAACACCTACACACCCACGCTATCAGATTCTGAGTTCGAGTCTCGAGTCAGAATCGAGGGATTTCCCTCTTTCACATATTTCATAGTCTAAAACTCGTACTAACTATTGCTTAAAACACTTTCTGTCAAAACTAGAAGCATGAGGTCGCTCTCCTCGTCGAGCTTTACATCCTGGTGTCTTTCGACTCCCTTAGGGGTGATACTCCAACCCAAGCTAGGGGGCAGCTTGTCAAGCATGGCCCCAGCTTAGCTCCTGCCTAGCTTGTTAAGCTGCAGGGCAGCTTCCTTTACACAACAAAGAAAAGATCTCCTTTCAACTAGTTTTCACTGTACAGACCCATGTACAACACGACACCGTCCTACAAGAGTGATTTTTGGAAACCCTTGCTCTTACAGACAGGAGAATCTCTCTAAGTTTGTCGGTTTCGTTCGTTATTCGTACGCGTGTCATCAACTTCTTGCAAATGCACCTTCTCGAATTCTACATCATTCACAGAAGCTCCTACCACATCTATCATCTGACTCTCTACTTGCTCGGATATCACATGTCTCTTCCGCTTGATGATGTCGATGATCAGTTCGTGAAACTCCCTCTTCGCAATACCAAGAACCTCTCGAAGAGAAAACGATTCGCACGTCTAGTATTCTCTGCTTCAAGATGCTCTTCAGATCAGTAGAAGTTTCGATATCAGCCGCTAACTTGTAAGCCGACCCCTTCTCTTTCTCTTGGGCAGTAAACCGCCTACCAACAGTCGTTGGTTCCTGCTGGGATCTCTACACGTCCTCCATTGGACCTGGTGCAGGTGGAGGAGCTGTAGAAGTAGACGAGACGTCCTCTGGAGAAGCTGCTCGTCTCTTGGTGGCTCTCCATCTATCTCCAGTCTCCTCTAGAACTCCAATATCAAGTTCAGAGACTTCTCGCCACCTCTTCTCCTCCACAGAAGCATCTTGCCGGTGAACGTGTCTATCCACGTCCAAGAATGTTTTGATAGACGCAACGTCAACAAGATCATCCCACCATGTGACCCTACGGATACTCTCTGCTCCTCTCTTCAATATTTCAGAAAGAACTTGAGTATTATTCTTCTCAGTAGTCCTATCTAGCAAGGTAGGACTAGAAGAAACTTCAATGTGTCCAGGGTATACATCAGAATTTACTGGTGGTGGCATCAACGCATTTACGGTTGCAACCACGGCGATCTGAGATAGACTTCTCATGCCTCTTCATCCAAATTGCGTGTTCAGCGGCTCTCCAGTCGAAGAAAGGTGTAGCCTACTGTTCTGGTAGCGAACCACACCATCTCGCAAAGCAGTCGTAAGTTCTTGACAGTCTCCTCGAAAATGATTAAGACTGTCACATCAGATACATCTACGAACAGGAGCACCTCCTAGACGTGCAGCAGCAGACGTCGGTGGCTGCTTTCTCTGCAAGCCAGCTAGCTCCACCTTCAACTCACGCATCTGTCGGATAAGATCTCCGATTTGATTTTGTTGACCATGGTTCTCCGTAGGTCTCTAAACCGGTGTCCTTTGTGCAGGAACTGACACAACTGACATCAAAGGTACTGCAGCTGGGACAACATGTCTAGGAGCAAGAGCCAGAGGTTGTTGAACTTGAGGAGCAGCGTGAGGTTGAGAGACCACTTCTGCAAACGGACGCCCTCCCACGACCACTCTTTCACGTCTTTGTCTCGTTAGTACAGCAACAGCATCCTCAACTCTCCCGCAGTTAGTAGTACCTCCTCCTTCAGCAGATCGATCGGTCAACATGAAGCATAACCGATCTGCCGTAACATCATCGATAGCTTGCAGGAAAAGCTCTGTTCTCCTAGCATTTAAGGTTATTCGCTCTAGAGTTGAAAGTTGTCGGTATCTCCGATCAAACTCTCTCAGGCTCATCATACGACCAGGTTGCAGTTCAACTAGAAATGTTCTCCTAGTAACTCTCTCTGAATCCTCTTCAAGAAACTCCTCTCGAAGAGATCGCTCAAAACTCATCCAGACACCTAGATTTCTTCTCTGTACATCCCTAACTTGGTCCCGCAACTTAGGGATTACAGCTAACTCAAAACTGGTTATCATCTCCATATCAATAACTCTAACCAGTTCCATCTCTCCTCTATACTCACGCAGATATCTAGAAATATCTCTACCTTCAAACCTTCCACATCGATTCACAATAGCTTGCAAAGACTTGGTGGATTTTAACTCACCCTCTCCAACGATCGAATGTTCTTGGACCAGGGCCACAAGCGTCTTCAGAATCTCAGCTGTATCGAGATCAGATGCAGATGTCGATGCGGTCGTAGGTGCTACAGAAGTTGCTGCAGTAGACGTAGATGCAGCAGCCGTAGAGGTAGCAGCAACAGCGCTTCCGCTCTTCTGATCCATCTTGTTCTCCGTCTTAGAACTCAACCTCACGGTCAATCACCCCAAGATCTCTCAGTGGAAGCACTAGATGTCGATGTGAGAATATTCCTGGGAAGGGCGGAACCTTATGGCTGTGATATGATCGTGAATGTTGTGTTACGTCTATTCAAGAAAGCGTTGGGTTTCTGACCGTGGTGGTCTACTCGAAGAAGCGTTGGAGTTCAGGCTGTGGTTGATTACTACAGAGGTAGGCTTCAGGTCATAAGGGCACTATAAACCCTCACACAGGTCGAATGGATCTTCTAGTATATTCAGAAAAATGAAAATCAAGTCGAACTAATAGTAATAAGATCAGACAGTGAACTTTAACTCTCAAGAATGGGAAACATACGATGGTTTAGGCTTCAGAACTTCTCTTACACGTAACAGAGGTCCTACTGAATAAACATACGAAATTTCAGTCTGATACCAAATCAGAGCACTGAGATATGGGCAGAAACGTTCTGAGCAAAGAAATTATGACAATTTCAAGTACCCAGACAGCTATTTTGACCTAGAATAAAGAATTGGCTTGATAACTTTCGATGATTCTTACAGGATTTGGAGTCTACAGCATGCTGAACATCCCTGTTAAATTTGACCTCTAGGTTGTACACAGTTCTCCAGATCTCGTTCTCTGAAGTTGCTGCTCTAGATTGAGAGCTTTTCGGATCTCCTCTGCTTCAGCGGTCGCCCTGAATTACTCACTCACTTAATAGACATGAAAATTTGTGGATAGCCCTGTTGACAGTGAATGTGACCACGAAAGTTTGAAGCGATTTTCTCAATTCTGCTGCGATTGACACCGAAAACCTCAAAATCAACAAAAGCGATGAACTTCAATCTGCCATACTCCTTCTTTATTGCTCCAAATCTATCAAGAATTTGACTAACAACGACTGGCGCGACAAGCCCTATCCTCCTATGTTCTCAGATTTCAGAATATCCTTACTAGTTGCTCGAACCCCTCTTTAGACCCCTACTTCTAAGTTTAGTATTTCACTAAAGACAAAAATAGACTAATGGGAGTTCATAGCTTTACTTCCTTGTCCTTTGTGTCTCAAACCACGTGGTGACTTCATTTCACACATAGACTACCACGTCAAGCTCTAAAGTGCCAGCGTAAACCTCAAATTACATACGAACACATGTAAAATGACACATAATCCCGAAAGATAACCTAACCATGCTAGGAAGCATGCATGGGCGACATATAAGTGCAACCCATGAGCTTAAACTCTATCAACACGGTAAATAACCTACTAGGACTCAAAATATATAACATTCTCTAAAATCGACTTTTCTGAGGTCTTAACTTCACTCAAAGAGATTAACTTCTAACTGAGAGTGTGATGTGAAATGATTCACATCACGACAGCGTTGTGTTTTTCGTGCTCAGGACCTCTTTTATGTTTTGTTATTTTCTTTTCTATTTCCTGAGTTTACAGAGTCATTGTGTTTTTCTTCTTCGGAGTTCTACCTACGAAGTCTCGTAGTTTGCTGTGGTAGGAGTTAGTCTGGGTGACAAAGGCCTCGCATGTTTATAGCTGAAATCAGAGTAGGGAGTTTGCACCAAAGCTTGAGGATAGATCAGCATCTACGGAGTTAGTTTATTACGAAGACGTTTTTGGACGAAGTTCACTTAAGAGGAGTTGTTCTTTGGTGAGACGCTTTGGAAGAAGTTGAACTTGTACTTCGACGGAAGAAGAGTCTTCTTCGTCAGGGTTTTCCGAGAGCAGTAGTACTAGAGATAACTTAGTGTGAAGATACTTAGCGTTTATGATGTTAGAGGCTACTTAGTAGCACTTCAGCAGTACTTCTTCGTTGAGACATTTTCATCCGTGGCTCTGTTTTCTCTATTGTTTATCTATTTCTTGAGGTCCCTGACCTGTTTAGTATCTGTTATGTTTTGTCAGGATTGTCAACTCTGTCTTGTTAGATAGATCTGAGTTTGATCTCTACCTGGACTGATTTTTGCCTGTGAGAATAAAAGACAACCATAAAGAATCACCCTTGTCACATGTTTACTACTTTTGGATGATCTTTACTTGCATCTCTGTGGGTTCGATCTTTAAAATTACTATTTTTGAGCATCTCTTGGTTTTCTTGTGTGTTACAAGTTCTTCAATATTTCCTGAAGTTTCTTAGTTAACTAAGAAACTACTACAATATTTATCTATTTATCAGAAGTTAAGAAAACTCGCTAGCTTTTTGTGTGATACATATTTACTTTTTCAAAAGATTTTGTAAATTTTTCTCTAAATTTCTCAGTTATTTGCTAAGTTCATATGTTTTATGTAAGCTAGCGGTGTTCAATATGTCAAAATACCGCATGATCAGAATGCAAGAAGTGCATGTTAGCCTTCAGCCATGTATCTACATAGTTTAAAATATATTTATACCAGTTTATCAACTCAGATGATATCTTATTTGTCTTAATGCATAACGCTAAACCTGCTAAACTTGCTGTTACCATTCAAAGTTGCTGTCAAGTAATGCAAAGTTAAGAAGGGTGAGGTCAAGTCCAACAAAAGTATTAGAGGTGGAGTCTAAGTAGATTTCTGTGCATCTACTGTAGTGATACTTGACATTGATTTGATATCATATAACCGGTTAGTTATCTCACGAGTTTATCTTTTTGTTTGATTTATTAAGCAAACGATTAGAGGAATGAATTTTAATTGTCACTTTTTCAACTTAGGTTGTTTGCCACTTCACTGTAAAGTATGCTCATACCTCTAGGTAACGAACATTACCTGTATAACTTTGACAGATAGTCCAAATTTGAAACTGTCTGATGGATGTTGATACAACCAAAGATGGCAGAGATGTTCAAATAGTCTCATTGAAAGGACTAATGATTGTTTAGTGGAACTGGATCAGAGATAACGCAAAAGGAGACTAGTGTTGATATGAAATGGAGAATGAAACAATCACCGGATAACACATTTAATGAGACTAATCTTCTAGACGTACCCTTCCAGATATCAAAATATCCACGATGGCTTGTTATTGAACAATTGAATAATTCATTCATTTGTAAACACAGCCAGTAGGTGTCCGTGAAATATAGCTTAGAGAGTTCTTTGTTTTTATTCGCATTTCCTCAGGTCGATGTAACTCATTTCGGTTTAATCTCAGATGAGATCCTTGTACAATAATGGACTCGCAAATAGTAGTTTATAAGTTATTTCTCAGAATCCGAAGGATATTAGGTTGATTGCTTGAGGAGGTTGCATATTCACCTCATGTACACTTCTAAAGTGTACATGAGATGTTATTTATGAGCTAATCCTCCTGTTAGGAAGGGTTAGCTCCTAAATAATGCCTCAAGTATAGACCTCATCCATAAAAATAATGAGACTTATAGTCGGTTAGTTCCAGGTACAGTCGCTTCACTTATGAGTTCTCTTGCTTTCGGGAGGCCATGTGTTTCATGACCCTAAGACATACTTAAAATAAACTTTGTAAATATAGTCATTTAATTTTAGATATATAAATTTAGATTTTTCAATTTGTCTTTTAACCAAGTCTTGATATTTGTCTTTCCTCTGTACATCCGCCTTTCCCTTGTACATCCGTCTTTCCACTGCACCTCTTAAGACTTGTATTTAAATTTACATTATACCTCCTTTTTTCACTGGCCATGGAACCTTCCGCGGTGGTATTTAAAAAAATTTTGTCCTTTTCTTTCTATTTGTACAATGCCGTGGGGCAGGATATTAGCTTGCTTCGAAAAATTTTTACATCTAAGCCTGCATAATCACTACGACTGAGTTTCTTCCATGTATTTCAGTGCGCATGCTTTTATTCTGGAGATTATTTTCAGAAGAAATCAATTGTGAGATCTCTTGGGACGTTTAGTAGTGCATGAATTCTCCAGGAGACCTCACTAAACACTTCAGTTTAAGCAAATTCAAAGACACTTCTTCGAGCAGATACAAGTTAAATATATTTTTTATTTAAATATATCTCTAATTGCTCATAATCATTTTTTCTTTGATGTTGCCTGCACAGATACTCGAACTCACGTTACCTCATCCTTAGGCGCAGTATGTTTCCAGTGCACTATATACAGTTTACATTGTATACAGAAGCCACGGAGTCTACTATATCTCGGCTGAGTTTAAAGCTATTTCTGACTTTCTCGAGATTAACCTCATTCATCCGTTCTTCACGTTGTTAGCATTTTCAGAAGTTACCAAAGAGCCAGACGGGATGAAAATACTTTTAATCAGCAGCTCCATCCATGTCGACTCGAAAGAATCCTCTTCTCGAATTTTCTCCAACTTGATTTCCGGTTTTCCTTTTTTTTTCCAGAAGTGCACTTTGGTAGCATAATAGCTTGCTTCCAAAACATAGGTCTTTTCATTCCACAAACAGGGCAGTTTTATGGCCGGAACATGATCTCGATATTTTTGAACAAAAGAGAAAATTCTTGTATTTCTTGATATGTACAGTTTCCTTGCTTATTCACCTCCTCCATCTTCTGATGGAGGAGGCAAATAAGCAAGGGGTTTAATTTAATACCTAATCCTTCTGGCAGGAAGGGTTAGGTATTAAATTAAACTTAGTGTACATGAGTGGTTTAATGAGCAGTGACTCCCGGACTTGTACGTTTTGAAGCGCGGCACTGGGATCAAGCTTTATGGGTTATTTCCTACTCTCCCCGTGTTTCCAGGTATTTAAAAAAAAGAAATTAAATAAATAATTATAATTATAATTATAATTTAATTTTTAATATATACATTCTATAATCTCGCTGCGCCTTCCCCGCGACCTTGCCCTTGCCCTAAAATTCGAATTCGCGCTTTCTCTGCTTGTCCGTTTATCTTCCCTCGCGAACTGTACAGTTTCGGTGCGTATTCACTGTTGAAACACATGGATAGTTGAAAATGTACAAAAAATTAACATAATTCAAGTCCTGTGCTTCTACCTCAGCAGTCAAAGAACATGCATGTCCACTTGAACAAAATAAAATAAATAAATAAATAAACAAGTGTTGATATTCAAGATCTCTGCTTAGCGAAAAACCTGGAAAGAGTATCCAAGAGGACCCTTTATGAATCTCTTATTATCCAACTTAGTTTCCGGAAAAAATCCAATCAACAAAAATTAATTGCGCCTGGGCCCTAGTCTTGAAGAATATGGGTTTGATTTCCTACATTCGTTTGAAACAATAATAAATAACATATATAAGTGCAAAGAATAAATATCTATTTGTAATATGAGTAGGGCCCAGTGGCACATATATAATAGTTTATTAGTTTGTCCTCCCAATCCAAAGCAGATTAGCCGGTTGCTAACGCACATAAGTTTTTCTTTCCACAAACATGGGTACCGAGCATGGGTAATTGTTGTGAGAGGAACCATTATCTCTGTTTTAGGTTTCATGTGACTGTTTGAGGAAATTTTCTGTATCTCACATCTACTTCAACAAATATTATTAGCACTTGTATACAGAAACTAGAGCTATAATCCTTAACTTAAAGATAATACTCAAGAGAATACTCTACGAGATGATTAATTTCAAGAATATTCTCTACTCCAGTTAGTTGATAACCTACGTGTACTATGGTTAGTCTTATTTCTGAACCTAGCTTGGGGTGAAAAACTAGTTGAGAAAAGTTCGTTGCGGCTGGGCTTTATAGTTCTGAATTCTCGGGGTGAGAAGGTTTGTAACTAAAGATGTGATCTCGTAAAGACGAAAATGGTAGAAATGGGAAGCTCTGAATAACTTTTCTCCTCATTAACCATATAATCATGCAGTTGACACTTAGACTGACAGAACTTCTCCCAAGCAGGCAATGATAAAATTTTCCCCATTGATTTTATGACGAATGCTGGTCTGTCTGTACACAAAATCCACTTCATCATCACAGAAAATGGAGCTAGAGGGAAGGGAAATGAAAGCTAGAGGGATACTAATGTGAATCAGATCCCAATGATGGTCAAATAACATGTTTTATCAAGTTTGTATGTTAGAATCAGCCTCCAAAAGTCAGCTAATCATTTTCAAAACTCTTGTTAAACATCTTGTGTAAAGGTATTTCTAGATGCAGAGTTCATGAATGTCTCAACTGGTCTTTTTACTCATGATCATTAATTATTGGTCGATTTAAATATATTTACATCGCTTCTCCTCTTTTTCTCTTCACCTCTCTCATTCAAGTTGAATCGTACGGTCGCCAATCATTTGAAATAGAATCATTAGAAAGAATTCGAATCGCGAGTTCTCTAACACTGTTGCTCGCCAAATTTGATAGAATCATTAGAAATAGTTCGAACCGCTAGTTCTCTAACACTATTACTGTTGCTAGTGGGAAATCCACAGACTCCACACTAGTAAGGACCTTCTTACTTCCAGTTGTTAGTTTTCGCGGAAGGCAGAGAGTTGTCGGTGATACGCTGTTAGTGTCGGAGACGCCTTTCGGAACAGAAGTATAAGAACCACTCCTACCCACCCATTTATCAACTGAAACTCAAATATTCTAAATTACATAAAGGTTAGGTTTCATGAAAAAACAATCTAAATTTTGAATAGAAATTCTTATTCACTGAATCGGACAGCCCTCGGCGAGAACCGCGGTTCTTTGGAGAATTAAATGAACCGATGGAACGAAAGTTTTGGGATAACGGCGATATCGTAATTTTTTGAAAAACGTGGGAAAAACCCACACGGTAATAGAAAACACAGAGATCTAGAAGGAACTAAAGATAATGAACGCAAAAGTCAAAGATCGCGCTGGGGGCTGGATCGGAGGTAGTTCATCACGGACGGAATATATAGAGTGTCCCAACGTATAACCGAGCAGTCACGCTATCGTAGAGCTCAAATCTTGAGCATACAGCTCCGTAGGTTCAGCTATCTGCAAGGAGACCACCATGGCCATGAGTCGATCTTGAGCATACAGCTCCGCAGGTTCAGCTATCTGCAAGGAGACCACCATGGCCATGAGTCGATCAACGACGGAAGAATCGACATCACCTGTAACCAAGGGACGTATTCCTTGCAAGACGCCAATCGAGAGGCCACTCGGGATTGATTTTAATGGGGTCGAATTGATGGAATTTCTCGGTGCATTGAACTGCGACTGGACCAAACCGCTAAAGCGTGATTCCGAAATCCTTGAAACCATCGGCCGAATATTTGACGCCGAGGTCGATAGTGGAAGACTCCCCCCTGAAGCACTGCCGTCGATAAAAAGAACGATCCAGGCCTCCAGCGGGTTGACAGGCGACCTGTTGTACAAGGAGCATCCGTTGGAACTGAAGGTTCTGATCGGCGTTTACTCAACCGTGGTCTTCGAAATCGACGACCTCTTTGAGAGGGACCCCGAGCAGATGATTCCCGCCATCCAGCATTTCCTCGCGGGTTGGCTAGGCAAGGGATCCGCGCCACACCATCCGTGCCTAGATCACCTTCTCCGGATTGTCACCACCGACTTCCCGAAGTTTTACGGCCCGATCACGGTGGGGAGTATTCTCCACTCGACCATCGGATTCCTCGAAGGTTGCCTGATAGAAAGTGCGTATCCGGAGGGTGTCTCTTGCCCACAAACCTCCATTGAATACCCCTTGTATTTGCGACTCAAAACCGGAGTCAGTGGCGCATACACGCACTTCATTTTCCCGGAGGTAATGTTCCCTGAGAAGGACTACTTCGAGACGTATATCTAGAGCATTCCCGCTATGAGCGAGTTTTCCTCCATGGTGAATGACATTCTGAGTTTCTACAAGGAAAGTGTGGTTGGCACCGAACAGAATACCTACCTGATGACAATGAGCAGGGTGCTTGGATGCAGCCCTGTGGAAGTTTGGCGAGAGACGTGCAAGCAACAGTTGGAACGGGCCAAGAACATATCGGCGTCGCTCAGCAGGAAAGAAGAGTTGCTGGAAGCGTGGGAGTCGTATGTTAAAGGTTACTGCGAGTTCCACTTTACTCAGCATAATCGGTACAGGTTGGCGGAGATTGGGATTGAACAACGTGCCAGCTAATGAGCAGCTTCAAAGCCGATCCCAGAGCAGCACAGCAAAGGCGGTCATCTGCTTCGGGTCTATACCGAAATCATAACAAACCAACAACTCACGAAGTACCGAGAATAAAAGAACACTTCATGCAGTATACATGCAGCAAGACCCCAATAGAATTCACCCGTATCAATTCTCTTGTACTTCAGTGATTCTACACATACAGAAACTGTGTGTCCATTTGGTAATTACAGAGAATATTGGTGTTCTTGAATTTCTCGTAAAACTCTCATGTATGAGTAAACATTTCGCGCCCTACACTACTGAACCTTCGGAAACTTTCAAGCAGTTCGACTTCGCGAAAGGTGCCCTGGGAGAAGTTAATTGTCAGTACTGTAATGCACATAGCTATCGGTACTAACACATTCTATTTCAGGCTTGCGGCTCTAACGTAACAACTATAGGTATGCGATTCCTGGACATCATATTTAACGTGACAGTAACACGCAGCATGACCACAATCGGCATGGTCCTGGTGTACGATTACACCAGGGTCACCTTTCTTCTTGCATGAAGTCTTTTACGTTCCTCGTGATCAAGACCATATTTGTTCCACATATTACATACGATAACCAGGTAAGGCAAGAATTTGGATCCCAAGACTTCGGATCCCAAGACTTCGAAACGAGGTAAGTGTGTGATGGTGGAACTCAGAACGTGATCTTCATTCTATTGTCATAACTTGAGCTGGCTCGTCATACTACTCTGTGATATGGATTTTCTGTTCAGTTAATATCATACTCACATTTCCTATCCTCTAGGTACCACTTTCTTTAGGTCTGCTCGAAACAGTATAATGTAAGTATTTTTCCTGCGTGAAATTCTAATGAGAAGACTCTCTAGCCACGCGATTTCGGAGTCCTATTCTAGCTATTTCGACTTCGCGTACCTTAGCTTGACTGCGCGAAGTTGATTGTCACTACGGTAGTGTAGAGCCGCAAGCATGAACAGTCGGTTCTATTCGTTGCTGCTTTATGTACTAATCTCGGTTCAGACTGTCGACAGAGACCAGTAAAAAAGTCACTCTTTGTAATGAATGTTTTTTTGGGTCATTTCTTTTAATTTGTTTATTTTTAGCTATTTTCGCTATTTTCGCCATGGAGCTTTGCTCTTATACGGATTATACACCACCCCTGCAGTACCCCGTTCACGAGTACCGGGTCGCCCATGAGAACAGGGGGCTCTGTAATTAATGGTGATGAAAACTGGAATTAGAATGTGATCATGTGTCCTTGGAGTCAGAATGCAAGATACTGTTTCCGATCCTCCAAATTGGCTGTCCTGGCCCTGAATGGGTTCTGATTCCGTCCTGTCCTAACCACTAGACTCTAGAGTAGCGAGATAAGCTGATGATTACTGCTTGATATTGCTGTGTCCATCGGCCATCGGTGATGTTCTGCACCTCGCACCAGAACTTCCAGAAGAAGAGACGGGAAGGTTGTGTTAAAGACTGTGCAAGCTAACTATGCACTGTAGTCGTAGTTTGCTAACCTAGTTAGTTTAGGGTTTGGGGACCCAACCCCAGTTTACCCCTTCCTTGGGCTTTTCTCTTGGATATTAGTAAAGAGGGACTGATGACCCTCGCGGCATTCTCTTGTGTGATTTTCATACTCTCTCCACCTCTCTCCAATTCAGGCTTAGGCTACCTTGTCTTATGAGTGTTTATAGTTCCCTGATCTCAACATGGTATCAGAGCAGGAGAGGAAAGTTGAGAGTGTTTGAGGTCGAGAATGTGAAGGCGAGGTGACAGAGATTTCTAGCATCTTCGTTTTTTTTCAGCAAGGTCGAACCTACCAAAGTGGAGTGAATCCCTAAACACAGAAAGGTGATTTTGGAGGTCTTCCACTCTGTTTTAGCATCTGAAAACAGGTGGAAAGTGATAGAAAAAGGCTCTGCCTTAGTAGGGATTCGCCGTCAGCTATCGAGAGAAATTTTTATTTTCTCAATCGGAGGTCGTATGCAGAAGTTGCTGATTTCGCCGTTTAGGTCAACATGACTTTGACCGCTGTTTTGAAGGCCTTAACGATCGATTTTGGCCATTCTGACGATTGCGGATCGACTGGCCTAGCAGCCGGGGATATATTTCATTTGTGATTTACTTCTGCGATATCTTTCCATCGCCGCTTTTCTCGATTCATTTTGAGTTTGTTCGCGAATTCGACGTCTGTCGTCTATAGCGTCATGAGTGGCAGGATAGACACATTCTCAGGCATCACAGGTGAACCTCTTGGCAAGAATAATTACTCGATATGGAAATATCGAATTACTGCCTTTCTCAAGGGTCAGGGACTCCATGGTCTTGTCACAGGCACTGACAGCAAACCACCTGAGGATGCTGGAGATCCGATTGTTGCTGAATGGAACAGACGTGCTCAACAAGCTGTGCACTACATGTCGCTATGTGTTTCGCCTCAGATGTTTGGTTACATACAGACAGTCGACACTCCTAAGGAAGTCTGGGATGCTTTGGCGAATGTGTTCCAGACATCAACCAAAGCACGCAAGTTGCAACTGAAGCAGCAGCTTCTGGAGGTCAAGAAAGGTACTTCGACGATTACAGATTACGTCTACCTGATCAGAGGTCTAGTCGAACAACTGAGCAGCATTGGTGTGAAGGTCGAAGATGATGATCTCATTCTCCATACCATTCAAGGACTTGGTAAGGAATACAAGGCCTTCGAAACTTCTATTGCTGTTAGGGATACTTATCCCACATTTGAAGAACTAGTGCCTATGCTAGTATCAGAAGAAATGCGGCTATTGAGTGCAGCTGGTCAAAATTCGACTCCAGAGCAAGCCCTGTTCGCTGGTAGAGGCAGAGGCAGAGGTCGAGGCAGAGGCAGAGGAAGAAGCAACTCCTTTGGACGAGGTCAACAACCTCAGTATATCCAAAACAAAGGTTTTGCAGATACTCGTTCTTGCAACTACTGCAACAAGGCGGGTCACCTTGAGAAGAACTGCTTCAAGAAGCAGAATGACATCAAGGCTGGTAAGCAACCTCAAAATTCGAACTTTGCTTCCATGGAGGACTCTCATTCAGATGGTAGTATGTTAACCATGCAGCATGTCATGGGTGTTATGACCAAATCTGCTGAAAGCTGGTACATAGACTCCGGTTGCTCAAATCACATGACTGCACAAGGAGACTGGTTCAGTAGCAAAGATCCTGTGAAGACTCCAGCAAATGTCTACACTGGTGATGGTACTCAACATCCGATTACTCATCTCGGTACTGTACCTATCTCTGTTTCATCCTCGAAAATCTCAGCTTTAGGGGATGTTCTGTATGTTCCTACCATAACCAAGAATTTGGTCTCAGTAGGTCAGATTGTTAAACAAGGTTATGAGGTTAGATTCAACAAGCATGGTTGTTTTGTTCAAACTGAAGACCACATTGTAGTGGCCAAAGGAACCAAGGTTGGTAGGCTCTTCAAGTTAGACGCAACTACACCAGCAACTGAGACTGTCATGTTGATAGACGGTTCTCAGATTTCGACTTTACAGTTGTGGCATAAGAGGTTCGGACATATGAACTTCCCACGTCTTAAAGCTTTGCCTACGTCTAATCTAGTTGTAGGTATTCCGAAATTCACAGATGCTATTCCTGTAGAGGTCTGTGAAGCTTGTCAGTTTGGTAAGCAGGCTAGGCAACCCTTCTCTCATAAGGGCACTAGAGCTTCTACTGTGTTAGAGCTTATTCACACAGATGTTTGGACAGCCTCTCAAGCGAGTATGCAAGGTTCTCAGTACTTCGTCTCATTCATTGACGATTGTTCGAGATTCACTTGGGTCTACTTCTTGAAGGCCAAGTCAGACGTCTTTGCTGTGTTTCAGTCGTTTAAGAGCCTAGTAGAGAAGCAGTTCAAGCATAGCATCCTTCGTCTACGTTCTGATGGAGGAGGCGAGTTCATTTCTGGCCAGTTTGATACCTTTCTGCAACAACATGGCATAAAGAGAGAAGTCACATGCAGCTACAGCCCTCAGCAAAATGGAGTTGCAGAGCGCAAGAACAGACATATTGCTGAATGCGCTAGAGCTTTGCTCAATGAGAAAGCTATGCCTAAGTATTACTGGGCAGAAGCTGTTTCCACTGCTGTTTATCTTATGAACAGGTCTCCAACTGCAGCAGTTCATAAGAAGACACCATTTGAGGTACTGTACAATCAACAGCCGGATATAGCTTCCCTAAGGGTATTTGGGAGTGTCTGCTTTGTTCATATACCAGGTGAAAGGCGTAGTAAGTTGGATCCGAAAGCTTGGAAGTGTGTATTTCTAGGTTATGCTTCAGACCGGAAGGGCTATAGATGTTATGATCCCATTTCGAATACATTGCATGTAAGCAGAGATGTTGTCTTTGATGAAACCAAGTCTTGGTTCACGTCTACATCCACTGATGTAGAACCTGTTGTGTCTGATATACAACCAGTAGCACCTACTTCACCATCTACTAGCTCTACTGCTTCACATCCTATGAGGACTCCTTGGTCTGGACAGGTTACTGCACCACCTACTCAATCCACTACCTCTCATCCTGTATTACAACAGATGGCAGATCAACAACGTCCTGCACAATCTTTGTCTCCAATAGATGATCATGTTACCACTTCATCTCAGCCTTTTAGAGTTGAGACTACTCCTTCAGCTCAGATGACTGATCTGCGTAGGTCCAGTAGGGTCAAGTACCCTGTACAACGTTTTCCGTGTGAACGATTTTTTGCAGAACACCATGCATACATGGTGAATGTCGTACAGGATGTCCAAGAACCGAATTCTCTTGAGGAGGCGATGCATCAAGCAGAATGGGTGCAGGCTATGGAGGCTGAACTTGCAGCACTACAACATCAACAAACATGGGACCTCGTTGACTTACCCCCTAGTAAGAAAGCCATTCGCTCCATGTGGGTTTACAAGGTCAAGAGGAATTCTGATGGTTCTGTGTCTAAGTGCAAGGCCAGACTTGTGGCCAAGGGTTGTGCACAACAATATGGAATTGATTTCGATGAGACATTCAGTCCCGTAGCCAAGATGGCTTCTATTCGTACACTTGTGGCATTGGCTACAAGTAAAGGGTGGCACCTTCATCAGATGGACTTCAACAACGCCTTTCTGAACGGAGATTTGGAAGAAGAGGTCTACATGGTGCAACCCCCTGGATATGAGGATTCCAAGTATCCTGAGAGAGTCTGTAGACTCAAGAAGTCCTTATATGGACTTAAGCAAGCTCCTAGAGCTTGGAATGCCAAGATCAATTCATTCTTGCTATCTCTTGGCTTTACTGTGTGCAGTTCGGACTCTTCGCTGTATTCTTTGCATTCAAGCCAAGAATTTGTACTACTGATCATCTATGTTGATGACTTGATCCTCACTGGGAGTTGTGAGCATCTCATTCAACGGGTGAAAGATCAGCTGAAGGGAGAGTTTGACATGAAAGATCTCCAACAACTCAAGTACTTCTTGGGCATTGAGTTTGTCAAGAATGGTGTTGCGTTATGGCTGCTGCAGAGACAATATTGTCTAAACATGTTGGAGAAGTTCGGGATGACTGCCTCTAAACCAATCTCTATCCCTCTTGCTGCTAGTGTTAAGCTAAATGCAGAAGATGGCGAGTTGCTAGCAGATCCCTTCATGTATCGACAGATCGTAGGTAGCCTGATCTACCTTACTATAACTAGGCCGGATTTATCTTATGCTGTTGGCTTAGTCAGCCAGTACGTACAGGCTCCAAGGAAGCCACACCTTGATGCAGTTCGACGGATTCTACGGTATGTGAAGTTTACACTTCAGTTTGGACTTTACTTTCCTTCTGGTAACCCTCTTGTGTTACAAGGCTTTACTGATGCAGATTGGGCTGGAAGTACTCATGACAGGAGATCTACGTCAGGTTTCGTTTTCTGCCTTGGAGATTCTGCGGTTAGTTGGCAATCGAAAAAGCAACAAACAGTTGCTTTGTCTTCTACAGAAGCAGAATACAGAGGTGCCACCAATGCTACATGTGAATCTGTTTGGCTTCGCACCCTTTTGGATGATATGGGTGTCACATTTTCTGATCCAGTTGTTTTGCACACCGACAACATCAGCAGCATTAAACTTGCTTCTAATCCTATTTTCCATGCTAGGACCAAACATATAGAGGTCCATTATCACTTCATCAGGGAGAAAGTGTTAGCTGGAGAGATTGATCTTAGGTATCTTCCTACTGATGAGCAAGTTGCTGATATTTTCACCAAGGCTTTACCTAGAGACAAATTTGAGTATTTCAGGTTGTGTCTAGGTGTTAAGGACATAGATTCTAGCTTGAGGGAGAGTGTTAAAGACTGTGCAAGCTAACTATGCACTGTAGTCGTAGTTTGCTAACCTAGTTAGTTTAGGGTTTGGGGACCCAACCCCAGTTTACCCCTTCCTTGGGCTTTTCTCTTGGATATTAGTAAAGAGGGACTGATGACCCTCGCGGCATTCTCTTGTGTGATTTTCAGACTCTCTCCACCTCTCTCCAATTCAGGTTTAGGCTATGGCTGCCTTGTCTTATGAGTGTTTATAGTTCCCTGATCTCAACAGGTTGAATCCAGATCTAGAGTCACGAGAGTTAAATTGAGACCTCACTTGGATTTACCATCCGAGAATCTAAGCGTGCATATAATATTTAGATCACTCCGATAGGCTGGCCTACATCGCCACTATTACCGATAGCGTCCTTTATCAAGCTCTAGACACACTACTATTTATCACACGGTGATGTGGAGCAAGGAGTTATGCAATCGTGTTTTTCATTTCTAACTGAAAGTGGTGGACAAGAAAGATGCGGTTCCAAGGGACCGTGCTGGAGGGAAAAGAAGGATGCGGTTCTAAGGGAAGCAAACCTGTCGTTAAACCCCTCCAGGGTCTGGGTTACCGAAAGTCCTCACTATTCGGGAATGGGTAGAGAAAAATGTGAAATTTGGATAACCCAGAGAAAACGCGAAATTAATTTTCGTCACCTTTAGTGACCCATTTCCGGCAAGCTTAGTATCGATTGATTCGGGATGCATTACATTTCTAACAAAAATGTTTTCCGGCTACGAAAGAGTATAGGGGAACCAAAATGCTCTCAGCAAATCATGTAAGGAGAAAAATAGATTTTCAAAATTT
Source organism: Asterella californica (assembly GCA_036924285.1). Classification (NCBI taxonomy): domain Eukaryota; kingdom Viridiplantae; phylum Streptophyta; class Marchantiopsida; order Marchantiales; family Aytoniaceae; genus Asterella; species Asterella californica. Next base: position 17,521,022 of record JAYKYS010000006.1, on the reverse strand, counting down.
GAATTCATTTTTCGTTTTGGCGGCTGCCTTGAAACAAGGGCAGCTTGTAAGGACATTCTCCTGAGTCAAGGGCTGTGCCCTACTGACAGTCTTTTCCTCCTCGGAGACCCTGCCAACTATAGGACTGTAGTTTACTGATAGCCCCTCTTCTCCCGTCACCAAGCCAGCGAAGGTGAGTCTTTCCCCTCCTCTCTCTTGAAAATTTCATTGTGCACTTGCACAAAGAAGTGCTGGCCTGCTCCTCTCTCCAGGTCATTTTTCGGATCCTAAAGCTAAGTAGTGGCTTTTGTACTCGCACATAGTTTAGACATCTAGATTATTTTATATTGTTTTTGTAATTTAACTAAATTTAATATTTTGTGAGTTTTTTGCAGATTTGAAGAACTAATTTGGAATATAATTTTGTGAGAAAAGAAAAGATAATTTACACCTTTATTTATTCCTGAGACAGGTATTTACACCCATGAGTTTGCTTTCATGATTTCTGTTACTATTTGCATTTTCTTCTCAGCTTTCTTCTGTCTAGGGTTTGAAGTTGGATATTTAACTGGATATTAACTCTTAACCTAGACATTATCTTTAACCGAGGATATCTCCCGTGGTCAGTTGTTCAAGCCGGGACCTAGGCAGATAACGGCGGGAGAATCCCAGAGAGCAACGGACAACTTCTCTCTTGATCACTTGATAGGCAAGGGAAGCAGCACTCTGGTGTACAGAGCAGTCCTAGACAAAACTGGATGGAAGAAAGCCGCTACAGAAGTGGCTGTGAAAAGGCTGTTTGTGGGTGGAGACTTCAATCTGAGTCGGAGCAGGTTGATCAGGGATGGTGAGAACATGGAAAGTCTCCAGCACCTGAACTTGGTGAGAGTTCTGGGATATGCTCTCAACTCGGATGTCCTGGCTTTGATTTTGGAGAGTATGCCCAACGGGAGCTTGGAGCAGGCACTGCATGGAAGTGCGACGAATTGCATCCTCAGTCTGGATTATCGTTATAAAATTGGGTAACTTACCTCCACCATGACCGGGAGGAGGCGGTTGCTCATTTAGATCTGAAGCCTGGATGCTGACCTCGAACCTCGAATCGCTGACTTCGGAGGCACACGTTTCGTCTGTCAAACTCTGCGAGTTGACACTCACACCATGACCCGCAACTTCACCGCTGTATACACCGCACCAGGTACAGGATCCGGATCTGGACTTCTGCTCCACATACTAAATCAGGACTTTAATGTCCCCGGGGGTAAAAGTTGATATTTTGTTAGAGTAGCAGCTAAGCTAGCCTGTGCTTCCCGTTCTGTCCCCGAAGATGCGCTTTTTGCTGTTATTTCTTGATGAGGTGCAAGTTTATAAGCTCATCATTGACGGCGGCCATCGTCTTCTTTTGTGTGTGTGCGCGTGAGTGAGAGCAGAGTTTGGGATTACGCTAGACCATCAACGAAAGCGGATGTATACAGCTTCGGCATCGTGCTGTTAGAGCTTCTGGCGAGGGTGGGGCCAACAGCATCCGTCTTCAAAGAAAGTGGAACGATAACTGAACGCCATGAATTTAACACCAGGTCAACAGAATGAGGTTCTTACCATGTTACATGTGGCGGTGAACTGCACTCACGGAGATCCTGATAGGAGATCTGACATGAACATCGTCCTGGAGATTCTGCAGAACCTTAGACATGGCAAACAGACTACACCACTTACTCCCAGTTTGGCTGAACTTATCGAGGAGGCCATTGTATTCGAACTTCCTCCCCGCACACCATCAGGGCCCGACTCTTGTCGGGTCGACCAGTCCAGTGGCTGACTATGAACACAAGCTTGGTGTCTAGCAACATTTCAGAAGACAGGAAGTCTTTAGTTCGATCTTCTCTATCACCCACAAGGACCCACTGACAGAGCTTCCAGACTATCCACCCTCCTAAATTATAGAACTGCATCATTTGTATGTGCTCGAAGGGATTCTAGCTGTGTTGACCGTCTCCAGTCTTTCCTGGTGATATTGACGTTAATATGTGACTTTGAGAGGGAGGACACGAGTGAAGGAGAGGAACGTGTGAAGTCCATGAGGAACCATTTTCCTCGTCTTTATGTTTCAAGATGGTTGAGTTTTTAAAGTATATGTCAATAGAGTATTCTCCTCCGGCATGTAGGTTAGGACCATTGTTTCATCTGTTGGAATTCTAAGGTTGTGAATTATAGATCTACGAAGAAACGCTACAGACTATTACTTACCGGTGAGCAAATTGGGGAATTCGAAAATTTTAGTTCGCTTGTACCAAACAGTTCAAAGTAAACGGACGGTCGGACGGCCATTAGAAGTGAAGATAGCTTGTTGGTGATTGTACACTAGAAACTCATAAAAGGAAATTAGAACTTTAGGAGCCGAGGCAAAATTTTGTATCAGACAGAAACTGGGATTCACTCACTAAATAAATCTTGTCAAGTGAAACGAAGTATCAATGAATGAAGGTACAAAATCTGCCCCGTCAAGTGGAGATTCGTAAACTCTGCTGACCCCATGGTATCCATCTCTGGGAGTTTTTTTGAACCCTGGGCTTGTGACGTGTGAACGCTGTGCTATCACAAGCCCAGGGTTCAAGTGGTTAGCAGATAGGCTTGCGATATGGGCTATCACAAAGTCTTCTGCCGAACAAGCAAGTTCACTGCGAGGGAAGGGCCGGCAAAAAACGTCACTCTCAGCTCTGTCAAAGCAAGTTAGTACAACTCCAATATAATCTGCTCGTATCTACAAACTACAGCCATTCTAACGTTTTCATCCTCTATCGACGATTGATGACTGTCAGTAGACAGAAGATCTGCCACATCCTTGTCTGGTATGCTAAATCCTAGATGTATGACTGATTGATGGCAAATAAAAAGGTGACTATCAGGTTTCAGAGACTCCTTTCAAGGCCTGTCATTATATCCAATGCATGTTAACGAGATCAGTATATCGATAGATGGTGTCTTTCTGTACATGTGTCTCCGCTACTTCTCTTCTGACCCTGTTTTTCTTCGTACGTTCAGCACTACGTAGCTACACTACTGGATCGCATCCGTAGGTTTTTAACTCGGAAGGCCAAAATCTTACAGGTTCTTCTTGTTCAACACAAACTTTCGCATGGTAGTCAGGATTTATTTATGCATTTATCACACGGTCCCACGCTGACCTGATCGCTGGTCGACTGTTTGATGAGTACTTGCAAAAGTTCAAAGTCCCACTTTCCACCGAAGGGTGCAACCTGTTGTCACGAGCTCATAGCGTGGTAGAGTTTCGGTTACGTATGTACAATTTCCCACACCATACTGCAGTCTGTCATCCGTCCATGTATCCGAGAGGCTCTATCCATTGCCGTATCGTACTATACTTATGGATGGATGCGATCTACCGCACTCAAATCTTACAACCAAAGTATTTATATCCACAATGAGAATGAGAACGTACTCTACACAAGTTAGCTGCAGTTTGATGAGTCCTCATTAGGGTTTTTCTCATATGCCAATTTCAGTGATGCCTGACGAACATACTGGAGGGACATCGGCCATCATGACACGGGCACCAACTCTTCTGCTATGCTTGTACAACCCCAAAAGACTCGTAAAAAGCACGTTTGAGTGGTATACTCATTTATCCGTCACTTATCCGTCGTTCTTTAGTAATTCTTCGATCACGATCTGGCGTGAACAGAATGAGCTGACATTCCAAGAACGTAAATTGGCGGTACACGAGATCCTGCAAGATCTAGACGGTCTAATTGAGGTCACTAGCATGAAGGTTCAGTCTCTAAGCAAAATCTCATACCTGATAGCACTGAAGACGTGCTTTCTCAAGACAGCAACCATGAGAGTCGTGACCCGATCTGCACGGGAGAACGCTTGCTGGAGGAAATAAGAAAACGGCTGTGACTAGAGTGTGTAACAGCGATAGATTGCTGTAGACAGTGAGTAGCTCGCGCGCCTAGAACGTAAAGTGTCGTACAGCTCCATATCAGTCAGACAGTCGTGAAGGGTAGAGTCAGTTTGTCACTTATGTAGACATGACATTATCGACTGTGTATTACACAAATCAAGAACCATAGTAGACTCTAACCGGGCAACCCTCACCGGATTCAAGAGTTATCTGATTTCGAAAGGTGTCGATGTTACAAAACTGGAAAATTGCACTCCAAGTCTCTCCGCATATGAGAACTTTATCTCACAGAAAAACATTACTTCATTGCACTTTGACATCTACACTATTGAATATATTGTAACGGTGTCATTTTTCTTTCACACCAAGCTTTGGTGCGATTAAAGTAGCGGATGACTTGAAACGTGCAAATTGTGGAACGTTTTAAACTATTGATTTTTACACCACCATGTATAGTATCTTCAAGTGCTATTCTATTAGTGCAAAAAATTTTAAAACGTGCAAATTGTGAAACGTTTAAACTATTGATTTTTACACCGTCATGTATGGTATCTTAAAGTGCTATTCTATTAGTGCAAAACTTTTTGTTAACATGTATGATGCAGAAGTGGATATTTGTCCTTATAGATTGGACACCAGTGTTCAAAAGTGTAATTTTACAAGTGCAAAATATATTTGTTGCAATTCCGTGTTGCAAAGTGAACATTATCAGTTAATGAAACTCGAACAGAGTACACACGATGAGTATACTCCAAGCTTGAAGAAATTAAATGAAGAAGTTTGTACCTCATCTGAACTGTTCATAAGACTAAATATACTCCATGAAAACATAACGCATGAAGAAGTTAAACGAAAAAGTTTGTAAGTTCATCTATAAACAACGTAAATCAGAATGTTTCATATCGCTTCAATGTTAATAAAATAGTCTATGTATGTATAATGTTTTTACTTTCAGTCCTAGTTATGCCATTCAGCTTTCGTTCTTACACGGATTATATCACCCTTGTCGTTAAAATTCTTCGTTTGCGAGAACTCGTGTCATCCGTAGAGATTCACATGAGACACATTGTGAGCATCGCAATCTGTCTCGCCTCTAGGCAACTTGGGTATTTTTCTGCATTTGCTTCCCATTTCTACCTTTTTCGTCTTTACGAGATCACATCTTTAGTTACAAACCTTCTCACACCCCGAGAATTCAGAACTATAAAGCCCAGCTGCAACGAACTTTTGTCGACTAGTTTTTCACCCCAAGCTAGGTTCAGTAATAAGACTAACCATAGTATACGTAGGTTATCAACTAAATGGAGTAGAGAATATTCTTGAATCATCTCGTAGAGTATCTCTTGAGTATTATCTTTAAGTTAAGGATTTTTTATAGCTCTAGTTTCTATATACAAGTGGTAATAATATTTGTTGAAGTAAATGTGAAATATAGAAAATTCCCTCAAACAGTCACATGAAACCTAAAACAGAGATAATGGTTCCTCTCACAACAATTACCCATGCTTGGTACCCATGTTTGTGGAAAGAAAAACTTATGTGCGTTAGCAACCGGCTAATCTGCTTTGGATTAGGAGGACAAACTAATAAACTATATATATATATATATAATATTATATATGTGCCCCTGAGCCCTACTCATATTACAAATAGATATTTATTCTTCGCACTTATATGTGTTATTTATTATTGTTTCAAACGAATGTAGGAAATCAAACACATATTCTTCAAGACTTAGGGCCCAGCCGCAATTAAATTTTTGTTGATTAGAATTTTCCGAGAAGCTAAGTCAGATAATAAGAGATTCATAAAGGGCCCTCTTGGATACTCTTTCCAGGTTTTTCGCTAAGCAGAGATCTTGAATATCAACACGTGTTTATCTATTTATGTATTTTGTTCAAGTGGACATGCATGTTCTTTGACTGCTGAGGTGGAAGCACAAGACTTTAATTATGTTCATTTCTTTTACATTTTCAACTATCCATGTGTTTCAACAGTGAAATACGGGAATTTTCTCTTTTGTTCAAAAATATCGAGATCATGTTCCGGCCATTAAATTGCCCTGTTTGTTGAATGAAAAGACCTATGTTTTAGAAGAAAGCTAATATGCTTCGGAACTTATAAACTACTATTGCGAGTTGGCCTTTACTATACAAGGATCTCATCTGAGATTAAACCGTGAGCGTTTGAAATGAGTTACATCGACCTGAGGAAATGAGAATAAAAACATAGAACTCTTTATGCTATTTTTCACGGACACCTACTGGCTGTGTTTACAAATGAATGAATTATTTAATTGTTCAATAACAAGCCATCCTGGATATTTTGAATCTGGAAGGGTACGTCAAGAAGATTACTCTCATTAAATGTGTTATCCGGTGATTGTTTGATTCTCCATTTCATATCAACGCAAGTCTCCTTTTGCGTTATCTCTGATCCAGTTCCACTAAACAATCATTAGTCCTTTCAATGAGACTATTTGAACATCTCTGCCATCTTTGCTTTTATCAACATCAATCAGGCAGTTTCAAATTTAGACTATCTTTCAAACTTATACAGGTAATGTTCGTTATGGTAGAGTATGAAGTGGTTGTTTGCCACTTCATACTCTACAGTGAAGTGGCAAACAACCTAACACTCATTTTCTTTATATACTGGTTGTTGGTTATGAGCATACTCTACAGTGAAGTGGTAAACAACCTAACTTGAAGAAGTGATAATTAAAATTCTTTCCTCTAATCGTTTGCTTAATAAATAAAACAAAAAGATAAACTCGTGAGAAAACTAACAGATTATACGATATCAAATCAGTGTCAAGTATCACTACAGTAGATGCACAGAAATTTACTTAGACTTCACCTCTAATACGTGTGTGGGACTTGACCCCGCCCTCTTAACTTTGCATTACTTTGACCGCATCCTTGACTTGCAATAGCAGGTTTACCATTATGTAAAAGCACTGCATTAAGACAAATAAGATATCTTGTGAACTGATAATCTGTTGTAAAGACATTTGAAATTAAATTTTTGTGTAGATATTCGACTGATGGCTAACATGCACTTCTTGCATTATGATCATGTGATATTTTGATCTATTGGACCTGCTATAGCCGGTCAATGATGTGGTCAAGAAACACAAAGTTAAGAGTAGTGTAATCAGCTTCTACAAAAGAGAAAATTTTCAAAGAAATTAAGAAACTCTTAAAGAAATATAATATCTTCTTACAGAATACTCAGACAAAACCACTACAAAGCAAGCTAGCGAACTTTGCTAAACTTACATAAAACATATGAATAGAAAAAAATTGAGTAATTTAGAGAAAAAATAATAAATATTTTTATAAAGGTAAATCTGTTCTACCACTGAGCAAGCTAGTGAATTTCGTTAGCTTCTCATAAACAGATAAATTTTGTAGGAAATCAAGGACTTAAAAATATATTGAAAAACTTGTATAAAGAAATCCGATCCATTCTTGTACAAACTAATCTAGCGAAATTTGCTAGCTTATATGAAAAAAAGAATTTGCAAGCTAGCGAACTTCACTATGTATAAAACATGTGAATTTAGAAAAATAAACTTAGAGAAAAATTAACAAATGTTTTTGAAAAGATAAATATGTTCTACTACAGAGGAAGCTAGTGAATTTCGCTAGCTTATCACAAATAGATAAATTTTGTAGAAAGTAAGAAAATTCAACAAATATTGAAGAACTTTTTAGAAAAATACTCGATCTATCGATAAATCTTCAAAATGATCGTACACTCTCAGAGGATAACAAGGAATCACTGGAAGTATTACAAAAGAATTGAAAATTATGAGAGCCAGTATAAAATGCATTTCGGAGGCTGCTGCTCTAATAAATAATAAATTTGCTCAAAATAAGCTAGCAAAATTCGCTAGCCTCTATAAAAAGAAAAATTTAAAAGAAAATAAAAACTCTGGAAGAAATGTAATATCTTTTTCCCAAAAAACTTAGTCAAAACCACTACAAAGCAAATCAATGAACTTCGCTAGCTTACATAAAGCTATAAATTTAGAAAAACAAACTGAAAATTTAAGGAAAACTTAATAAATATTTTGAAAAAATGAATATGTTCCACCATAGAGCAAACTAGGGGATTTCGCTAGCTTCTCAGAAATAGGTAAATTTTGTAGAAAGTAAGAAACTTCAAAAAATATTACACTTTGACTTTTTATGTTTAGGGTCGATATGATGAATTCCTGTTCAAAGTAAGCTAGCAAAATTTCGCTAGCTTGTATAAAAGGAAGCATTTTCAAAGAAAATAAAAATCTCTGAAAGAAATGTAATATCTTTTCCCTAAAAACTTAGTCAAAACCACTTCGAAGCAAGATAGCTAACTTCACTAGCTTACATAAAACATAGGAATTTAAAAAAATTACTGAGAAAATTAGAAAAATTTAACAAATATGTTTGGAAAGGTAAATGTACTCTACCATAGAGCAAGCTAGCGAATTTTGCTAGCTTTTCAGAAATAGATAGCATATAAAAACTTTAAAAAGTATTGACTTTTATAAAAGAATCCTGTCAATTCTTATACAAACTAAGCTAGTGAAATTAGCTAGCTTCTATAAATGAGAGAATTTTCAAAGAAAAAAAAAGTTCTGTAAGAAATGTAATATTTTTTTCCAGAAAACTCAATAAACTCCACTACAAAGCAAGCTAGCGAACTTTGTTAGCTTACATAGAACATATGAATCCAGAATAAAAGTGAAAAAATTTGAAAAAATTTAACAAATCTGTTTTTAAAAGTTGATATGTTCTACCACAAAGAAAGCTAGCGACTTTTGCTAGCTTCTCGGAGATAGATAAATTTGTAGAAACTTGAAAGTAAGAATCTTCAAACATACTGAAGAGTCCAGTCAACTCCTCTACAACGTAAGCTAGCGGAATTCACTAGGTTCTATAAAAGAGGAATTTCAAAGGAATTAAAAAACTTGGAAGAAATAAAAACTTTGAGATTTGTTTAAAGAATAAAACAAGACAGAATTTCTTTGGATTTTTTTTGAAGCTAGTGAAGTACGCTAGCTTGTTTTATAGTGGAACGCATCAAATTAATCTTAAAAATTGTATTTTATCTTAAATTCTTTAATTTTCTGGAAGCTAGTGAAGTTCGTTAGCTTGTTTTGCACAAGAATGGATTTGAGGAGTTCAAAATTTCTCTCCACCTCTCATAGTTTAAAGAAGCTAGTGAAGTTTGCTAGCTTGATTTGTAGCGGAATTCACTGACATTTATTTGCTTTCTAAGAGATATCTATTTTATTTTAAAAGTTTTCCTATAATTTTAGATTTTATTTAGCTTACTTGATAGTTTTATTGAACAGTTTTTCCATCTATTCATATTCAATTTCTCTAGAAATCTTTTAGACTTCTGCATCTCATAGAATCTAGCGAAGTTAATTGACTTGCTTTGCAATGGAATTGATTGGTTTATGAAAAATAGTTTAATAAAAGATTTTTCTCCTTTTAGTTTTCTCCATTTTAAACATTTTAAGGAAGCTAGCAAAGTTTTTTAGCTTGAAATGTTATTGTGGTTTAACTCATTTTTAAAAAAGTTCTGTAATTTAACAGTTTTTTGTTTATTTAAAGCTAGCAATGTTCGCTTGCTTTGATATTTCATGTGGAATATTAGTCAAGTCTGAATTTCCACTTCCGACTGAAGCAAACCAGATTTGTGAGCTTGGTCACTACAACCGCTTGCTAGTTTCAGCTATTGCATATTACGATACTATACTCACACACTACACATAAATTAAGTGCGATTGTCGCTATGCAGGATCATAGCTATACGTCGAGTGCTAAAAACCAGAAGAAAAGAAGGGAGTTATTTGTTGTGTAGCGAAATGGACCGATGGAATCGTGATGAAAAACAGAAAGTTGAAAGAAGTAGCCTGAAGGACGGATGGAGTCGTTGTGAAAATCAGAAAAGTGAAGAAAAAGAGATAAACTGAAAAATTGCTAACGCATAGCGCTGCTTCCATTGGCTTCCATTGCATTGGTACAATCACTTAAACTGCCTCCACCCACTCTAAGATCATACTTGAAGATAATGCGGAAGATCCATAATCAGTAAACAAAATTTGACGATCTAAAGTTCTTGAATATCGATACCAAGTGAAATTGTGAAAAGTATAAACTCTCTCCAAAAGAAGAGTGACTCTCGCAGAGTACGTGATATCCATTTGACATCCTTCAGTATGTTCTAAGTAAGTCCCCGGTGGTAAAAGGATCTCGAAACGTGAAAACACAATGAATGAAGAATTGTCTAGAAATTCATAAACCACATCTGGTTGATGATCTTCACGAAGACAAAGATACCTTTCTGCATGTTGAATAAAAATGAATTCATCAAACAAGAACCAAGTTTGATGCGAGAGAAAAAAATACCATCCTTCTCCAAGTCGTACAGTTTCACGAGCTGACAAATTATTTTCAGATACACTCATTTTGTTCATTTTGACTGAACAAATTACACTAAAAGCCAAACTGGGGAAAATAAACCAAACGCAAAAAAACACTTTTTCGTGAAGGAAAAATGATCGTCCGCTATATATTAATAACGGACCAAAAATTATAATATTTCGAACTATTTGGGTTAATCACTTCTCCCAACCTAACGACTGAGGTTGAAGGCGTATTGAATTTGTTAATTTAAGTACTAGAGTCGAGATATGATTAGTTAGTGAGAGCACAAAGATTTTACCGAGTTGGTCCAGTGTCTTGTCATATCTCTCTATAGTCAGATACCTAATGTATTTTCAGATAAAAATTCACGTTGTATGCAATGTGTCGTCACAAGTCAGACTTGGAGTCAATGGTAGGTGACGTACGTCCTATAGAGATCCAACTCTGTATCCAATATAAGGTTGATGTCATATTTTTCCGAGTGAGGAAGGTGCTCATGACATCAACCGAGTTGAGGTATATAATGCATATACTGACGCAGATCTCATAATGGGAGTGGAGGTAGATGCTAGGAGGTCAGCAACTAGAGGTTTATGTATGAAAAATGCACGTATAGGAGATAAACATCTACTTTTCATTGGGAGAGTTTTGAGTGAATTTTTCAACGTGAGATCAAGTTATTGAGTAGCTTCAGAGGGCTTTGTGATAGAGAGCTACCTACTCAATATTTTTTGTGAGTTTTGGGTTGTGTTTAAGAAGGGAACTGGTAGTTTGACCTCCAAGATAGAGTTATGATTAGTTTTAATGCAAGTTACATCGTCCTCTCAAGCTTGTGTGTTGGAGGTTCGGCTGTTTTTCTTTTTGTGTGAGGGGTATGTAGGTTGGGTATTCCGTCCGTGCCTTGTGTGTATATATAGGTGTGTGGGTTGACTTTGGTGACCTAGGAGAAAGTTCTACTTTCTTGATAGTTTGTGGTTGAGGACCACCCTCTTAGAAGATAGACGCAAGAGATACCTTATGCAGAAGGGATCTTCCAACTCTATTGTTCTTAACACACATTGGTAATTGTTTTCTTGTCTCAGATGTAGGTTCCTTCTACTTGTTTTTTAGTATGCAGTGGCAGAGAGAAGTAAGATCTGGGAGGAATGTGAGTGTGTATGCTACATAAGAACTAGTCAGCAACCTTCATAACTCTCTCGAGCTCATCCAAGAGTGCAAACATTTGTCAAGTCATGAAGACATAATCAACTAGCAGAAGGAGAATATGTAATAGTATGCATTTGCATAAGTAGAGACTTTAGTGAAGTTACTTGGAAGTTAGAATAGAAATTTTTAGAGTTAGAAGTATGTATTATCTAAGAAACTTCATAAATATTCAAGTAAGGTACTTAGGAAGTTTCTATCATATTGAATGAGTAATATACTTAAGAAACTTTGTGAGGACTGAGGTTACTTCCCAAGGAAGTAGATGTTTTCGTATAACTTATTTCAGTAAACAAGCTTACTCATACTTTGGTCTCTCTCACATCTATTCTTTCTCTTTTTTTTTTATATGATAACAGAGCCCAAATAGCCTAAACTAGTTTCTGTACGCACGTTCATACTGTACAACCCATTCTAACATCGATATCACCTGTAACCAAGGGACATATTCCTTGTAAAACGCAATCCGAGGGACCACTCGGGATTGACTTTAATGGTGACGAGCTGATGGAATTTCTCTGTACATTGAACTGCGACTGGACCAAACTGCTAAAGCGTGATCTCGAACTGCTTGAAACCATCGACCGAATATTTGACGCCGGGGTCGATAGTGGAAGACTCCCCCTGAAGCACTGCCATCGATAAAAAGAACGATCCAGGACGTCGGCGGGTTGACAGGCGACCTGTTCTACAAAGAGCATCCGTTCGAACTGAAGGTTCTGGTCGGCGTTTACACAACCGTGGCCGTAGAAATCGACGACCTCTGTGAGAGGGACTCCGAGCAGATGATTCCCGCGATCCAGCATTTCCTCGCGGCTTGGCTAGGCAAGGGATCCACGCCACACCATCCGTGCCTAGATCACCTTCTCCAGATTGTCACCACCGACTTCCCGAAGTTTTACGTCCAGATCACGATGGGGAATATTGTCCACTCGACCATCGGATTCCTCGAAGGTTGCCTGATAGAAAGTGCGTATACCACCTTGGGAGATGATGATTCAAATCTGATCCCAGTCTTGTTCTCGATCTACTGAAGTGGAGAGAACCGCAGGCTCGTGTACGCGAGTAAAAGGTCGGATCACCCTTTGAAACTAAATCCTCAACACAAATTGATATATATATATATATATATCTGCCTGGTTTTCTTCTGAATGAAAACTCAATTCCAACACGTTCTTGAGTTAAGTCAACCACGTGCTGACCAGACAGATTCTATTCGTGTTCTCCAGTCGTCGACTCGAATTCGCTTTGATTATTGGTGTCCAGTGGCTCTCGTTTGATCAGATCGCCGTTTTGTGTTTGATAGGGCCGGGAAAGGAGTGAACCACGTAGTCCTTGTTACCACTACTCCATTTTCGAATTCTTGTGTCCCGTCAACAACAGTTCTCGTCCATCTGCATTGCTCGTTTCTTCTCAAGTAGTCTTCGGGCTTTGACAGGATCAGATGGAGGTCCTCTCCCCCTGTCATCACTATCACTGTTCATGGTGCACTTTGCTCAAATACAGCTACTTATTCTTACGACTAGTAAAGACTACTACGGTAGTAGTCAGTCATGGTGTCCATGGCCAGAGTATTACCGACCGAATCTGGAAGTAAGAATCCAGAGTCCAGATTCCTCCTTATTAGATTAGCCAGAATCTAGAGTACCAGAAATTCTTAAACGCTAATAGTTTAGTCGAGATGCGACGTTTGTCAGGTGTTCTAAATTCTAGATCGACACTGTAGAGATTAATTTCGTTTTACAAATTACAAATTCTAGATTACGTATCGTCAAATGGATAATTTCACGCTGGATTCATGTTTTAGTGATAATCTCTTTCTGGAATGGAGTTCTTCTACATGGAAGCGACGCCCAGATCGCCCGTGATTTACAACAAGCAAATGTTAGCGTCATATGGTCGTGTCATAAACCGGAACTTTTCTGTATCATGAATAAGGAACACGAAGTAGTGATCATGAAAGAACTCGCCAGTTGAGTTAGTTCTCTTGCTTACCGGCAGCCTGAGCTCGCTTTTTCGATCCAGCTAGCGCTTGCATTGTACAAGCTAGAGAGCTTCAGTTGAAGGTTAATGTTAATACTTCTGCTGCGGTTGATTCGGAGCCAGTACCGCCCTAAGACGAATGGAAAAGGACGCACGTATTGAATTACGGAGCTTTTACTTCTGCTGCCGAAAAGAAGCCAACGCATCGAATATATACACTGAGTAAATACAGAAGGCGAGAAGAGCAACATACTGACAAGCATGAGAAGGAAAGCTGAACAAAAGAAGAGTAACGTGATGACGATCAGATGAACTAGGCATGCCAGATAGAGTTCAAAGCGGAGCTCTATCTTTAACACCTTCTCTCATGTCTACATGGATTTTTGCCAGAAGACTATACACTAGAAATATAAAACAATGATTCTGTTCTATAGAAAAGAATTTACAGAATGCTAGACAGACTTACGATTCCAAGATGATTTCGAAGATCTCAAAAAGTTCTTTTTCTAAGTCTTAAATATGTTTGCAATGCACTCAGAAGATAGAACGCTATCAATCTGAATCGTGCCTTTCTTGATGCACTCTCGAATGTTAGCGATATTTCGTGCCAATGTGCTTGGTGCGGGAATGAAAGACTGGGTTCATGGCGATTTTCCCACAACTTTCGTTATCATATCTTATGGAAGTCTGTTCGTTGAGGTTACTTTCTAGCTCTCCTGTCAGTCTTCGTAACCAACCAGTCTCGTTTGATCCTTCAGTCAAAGCAGTATATTCGGCTTCGCTGGAAGACTGAGCCACTGTACTTTGTTTCCGACTGCTCCAAGTAATAGCACTGTCTCCTAATCGAAACACATATCCTTCGGTATTTCCTGTTAGAGAACCAAACCAAGTGAATACCCTCTCCTGTAGAAGAGATATCAGTAAGGGATCAGTCGACTCATCATCTCCCAAGAGGAAGGTTATTATATCCTCTAACCTGTGGACAAGAGGCCAGTCATTAGTCATAGAGATGTGACTATAGATGTGCTTACAGAGGTGATTGTAGAGATGACTATAGAGGTGATTATAGATGCTACTATAGAGATGACTATAGAGGTTAATAAACTAGACATTATCCTTAACACCCCCTCAATGTCAGTGGTACTGAATATACACCAAGTTCAAGTCTCAATTTTTGAAACCTGTCTGAAATCAAAGGCTTGGTGAATATATCAGCTGTTTGGTCATCAGTTGTTACCCATTGAGTAACAACCTCTCCTGAAATTATTTTTTCTCTTATGAAGTGGACTTGCACTTCAATGTGCTTTGTTCTAGCATGATGCACTAGATTTTTCGCCAATGCTATTGCACTTACGCTATCAGTCCAGATTACCGTTGGAATGTGTTGATTCACACCTACATCCTCCAACATCCATCTTAGCCAAATAACCTCTCATCTAAAATACTTTGAGCCCCAACCTTAACATAGGATAATCATTCTCGTTGAGCGATAGACATAAAAATGACACAAGAATACATGAGATACAATACAAAGTCAAGATAATGACCTTGATTCGATCTATGATGAAAGATATGACAAAAGAAGATGGAGGAGGTGGTTGTACCACTAGTTTATGCCTTAGAAGAGAATCGAGGATCTTACGAGGAAGTTGTTGAGAGACAACTGAATTTGGCGGAGTTAATACAGATCATGAACTTCGGCCGAGGTATCTGACAAGAGGAGAAGGAGAATTTACAAACTGCTACCTTGGCGGCAAAGAGGGAAGTCATGACGAATGAAGAAGTGCACAATCTTACTTTGGAGTGAGATGACTTACTTCGGCAGAAGTAAGTTTTGAAGAAGCACAGTCAAACAGAATGACGAATGAAACTTGTGGGAGTAACACACTATGATGTGGTGAGAGACTTAGAGACATAGAAGGCTAAAATCAGTTCTAAACAACTCATTGAAGATAACAAAATTTATCAAAATTGTTACTTCAAGCGTTGAAGAAACCAACGAAAGCAAAACGAACGAAGTTACCTTCTTTGTTCCACATTAAGGCAGAAGATCTGTCTCAAATCTCGGCTCTGTAGAACCGTTCAAATTACGGAGGTCATCTCATACTACTAAGGGAGTTCTTCTCTTACGACACCAAGAATTTATTGGAATTCTTGAAGCATGTCGGGAGCCGAAGAACTACTAGGAAGCTGTCGAGAATGTGGAGTGGATCAGAACCATGGACGAGGAATGCAATCCATTCATGAAAATCAAACTTGACGACTGACACCTTTTCCTCCAAGTAAACGTGCTCTTATGGCTATCTGGGTATAAGTGGATGTGGATGGTTCTGTAAAACATTTAAAGGTTAAATTAGTAGTTAGAGGTTGTGATAAAAAAAGCTAGGTTGGATTTTGTAGAAACCTTTGCCCCTGTCGTCAAATGGCCAACAGTGAGAACTATACTTGCTTTCACGGCCATGAGAGGATGGAACGTGTTACACCTTGATGTAAAGACTGCCTTCCTTAACGGCATGTTACAAGAGAAAGTGTACATGGAATAACCAGAAGGTTACATTGTGGCTCGAAAATCTCATTTAGTATGTAGGTTAATCAAAGCTCTCTATGGACTAAAACAGACTCTTAAGAGCATAATATGAAAGAATAGATGAATACATACTTGACTTGAATGAAACTATAGGATGTTAGACTATAATTTGTATTATGCTGAAGGATATGGGAAACTTGTCATCCTTATTATCTATGTAGAGGATCTACTCATCACATGAGATCATGATACTAAGATCAAGTGGGTGATCAAGAAGGTGATGGTGGAATTCAGCATGACTGATCTCGGAATTGTTACTCACTACTTGGCAATAGAACTGATACATCTATACGATGACATCTTCATTGGTCAAAAAGGGTATACGTTTGAAATACTTGAAAATTTTGGGATGTCAAACTGCAAATCTACATGGACTCTCATGATTTACAATTTGAAACTGTGGCGGAACATAGATGCAGAGGAAGTCGATATGAACATTATCGCTAAACTGGTATTTCTTTGCAATAGTAGGTCAGACATTTGCTTTGCTGTCTGAATTGTGAGTCAATTCCTATCTAGACCACAAAAGTCACATCTAGATGCAGTCATGTATATCTTTCGGTATCTCCAAGGTACAGTTGACTTCAACCTCTTCTATCAGAGATCACATCATTTTGATTCAGTTAATGGGTTCACAGATTCTGATTGGCTGGAAATGTTAAAGATGATGTCTAGTATATTAACCTCTATAGTCACCTCTATAGTCACATCTATAATCACCTCTATAATCATTTCTACAGTCATCTCTATAGACACATCTATAGTCACATCTCTATGACTAATGACTGACTAGTGACTGACCTCTTGTCCATAGGTTAGAGTATATAATAACCCCCCTCTTGAGAGATGATGAGTCGACTGCTCCCTTTACTGATATCTCTTCTACAGGAGAGAGTATCCACTTGGTTTGGTTCTAACATGGTATCATAGCTTAGGTGCTCCCTTTACTTATATCTCTTCTACAGGAGAGAGTATCCACTTGGTTTGGTTCTAACATGGTATCATAGCTTAGGTACGAGCATTAGCAAGGAGATTGAGGAACTAGAGAGTGAAAAGGACATAGAGTGAGCACACCACCTTCAACTGAAAAGTGAGAAAGAAGACGAAAATTTCTGAACAAACCACCTTTGACTGCATTTTTGGAGGGGAAGGAGATCAAATTAGGCAAATCTAAGAGTGGATTTGGGGTTAAAAAGGTTTGGCCTTTGTGAAAGGTTCCAACAGTTCAACTTTCAACCCAAACGGATCTCGTATAAGGAAGTTACACTTTGGAGAACCCTTGGTCAATGGAACTTTGACTGTGTTTTCGAAGGTCTTAACGATCGATTTTGACATTTCTGAGACTTTTGTTGTGTTGGATGAGATTGCCGTAGATTACAATATAAACATTACTTCTACATCCACAACCACTTTGGGGAGTTCCAGATTTTTCTTAGCTATCTTATATTCTATCGATGGCTAACGTTAGTGATAACTTATGATCATCATAAGTTGGATAGCAGAAACTATCCAATTTATTGTTTCAAGGTTCAAACCATTTTCCAGAACTACGACTTGTGGGACATAATGCTAAGTGATGAAGAAAGATCTTTTGAATCACCAACAGCTGTCAAAGCTTGAAACAAAAGAGATCAACAAGCACTTGCCATCATCAAGATGACCATCAAAGACTGGGAAGTCTTAGATATCTTGGAGGCTAAAACTTCAAAAGATGCTTGGGATACATTCACCAAGAAGCACAAAAGAACCACTCGAGAGAGGAAGAGAATGTTATGTAGAAAGTTGAATACTTTGCAAATGGCTGTAGGCATCTCACTCGAAGAGCACTTCAATACAGTTAAAGGGTTGGTACAACAACTGAATCTTGAATCTGGGTTCATGAACCATAAAGTGTTAATTTATTGACCAGTTCCTTGTTGACTTGTTCGGTTTGAACAAAACAGTTTATTCCCAACCTACCGTTCATGCATAATACTGACGAATGAGAGCATGTGATAGGTCTCCGTAGTTGTATAGTGTGGTTTCAGGAGCACGCTCTTTTTATTTTCTGTTTTGGATTTTCACAAGCATACGATACTTGTCTTCCGGGTTGCATTTTCCTGTATATTTTTTCCTTCTTAAGTTCATATACATCCAAAGTCACGTTTTCTTTCCGGGAAGGAAAAAGACAATCTTTGGTTTAGTGGGAAAATTGTCAAAAATGGTTGGTTGTCACTACTATGTTCTTGGAAATTATATTCTTGCAGACTACAATTCAGTACGTCAAGTGATTAATAGACAGACTAAGAACAAAAGATGAATAGAAGGTACTATTTATATCTTGGAGATTATATTCTTGCAGACTACAATTCAGTACGTGAAGTGATTAATAGACAGACTAAGAACAAAAGATGAATAGAGAGTCCGAGAAACATCAAAAGGATACATGACTAAATTTAAAAAACTAAATTTAAATTTTTGAATTCTCTCCTCAACTTACGAGGCTTGTTTTCATAGAGTTGGACACCCAGATGTTGAAAGCTATAATACTATAAGTACGGTGAACAGAACGTATGCTTGGTTTCCATAAAACTTCTTCACGTATGTCAGTAAACAGTATTCAATTCAAGTGTCTTTAATTAATGCACTAACCCTTTCAACAAGAAAGGTTAGTGCATTGATTAAAGGGCATGTATATTCCACCTCTTCCGAACTTGAAAGAAGTGAATATACATATTTTTTCCTTGTTAAGTTCATTGACAACGGAGTATTCCTTCTCCATTCCGCCGTGATGACTGGTTCTTTTACACAAAGCAAAACGAAACGCGAGCCGCGGCCCCTCTGCTACCCAACCAGAAAATGACCATAGACAGAAAATAAGACTTCGACAAGCCCAGAACTTTACTATATTCCGAATCAAAATGAACATAAATTTTACAATGTTTTATCATAGTCTGTTACTGGCAGTAACGCCTGCTTCTATACGTATCTATAACTACATATCTACATCTTTCTACAATGAAACTGAAAACGACTCCTCGTCTCAGACGCAATACCAACGTTAATAGCAGTACATACTGCCAAATACTAGTCTGGGTTGAACACCCCTGCTAACCGTAGTCCGCTCTTCAACTGGCCCGATCGAAGAGGAAGAGAAGAAAAACTTTGGTCACGCTCATACTAGATGCTGCTGACAGGCTTACGTCCGAACTAGAATGGAGACCCTGTCGGCAATAGACCCTGCATGTCGAAGACATGAGGCTACAGATTAGAAGGAAGACAAGAGGCAAAACGATACATTCACAGAAGACACAATTCGGGAAAACAACTGAAATACTTATCTTCAAAGCCTCTGCTGGAACTCAGATTTTTGTCCAACGCACTGCAAACAAGCATGTATTTTGGAAGCACGTCTACTTCATTGAAGTTGAGTACTGTTTTGTTGCGAATAGCGGGAGAAGCTGCAAGAATATATTCTTCTTGCAGAATGTCAGCATCCGACTGCTCCACGGTGAAGTAACGTGCTCGTGTCTACGCGAAGAAAACATTATCTTATCAGTCTGATCATTATCTTATCAGTCTGATCATTCTCTTATCAGTCTGATTATGATCACAGTCTCAAGACGTATTATAGCTTTCCAAAAGAAAACTTGAACGTGCTTTCTGTATGTCACAAGCCATAAGCCATTTGCAAGACAGACTATACTTACCAGATCGAATCATGGATCTCAAACAAGTTCTCAGGGTTGTTCCTAATGGATGCACATTACAGTACTTATTAAATTGCAAGGCTCACTGGAGGATATTAGTGTGATTGAGCTCCACTCATATCAGCAGCACCTCCTCCTCGTCTTTCAACATGGCCTCTGTGATGTTCTTCATGCTGGATTGGTGGTGTAGCTTACCCTTATCCTTCATGCAATACCCCAACATCTCAAAGAAAGTGTGCAGACCCTTGTTAGTCAATAGTTTGACACACACCTCGTCGTCGACTGGTCTGGCAATACTTTTCTATCCTAACACAAACAGCAGACGTTGTTTCATCTGTACAATGCTCATCGCCTGGAGTGAAATCACTCCTTGTATGTGCAGATGCAGCAAGGTTCCACCCCTCTCCACATATAAAAAACCCACTAGTACACTCATGATCTAAAAAGTGACACAAATCAGTTGCACAAATCAAGATCCTCTCTTGTACAATTCATTGTAACAGACATCTCCATGAGTTTAGGACAAACTACTCTACGCGTGTCAGGAATAAGTTTCGAGACAATAGGACGTCTAGCTCTAGCCGCTCATCGTAGTAACATGGCTCGGCTGGGACAAGTGTTTAGAACGAAAATGAAAAACTGTAAGGTCGACGTGGTCACAGACACAGTGCACACAATTCAAACGATAGACAATGCTAACAGTGGGCTCAAAAAGTGACGATCATGGAGAGACTGTAAGGACTTCGGATAACAAAAAACGAACGACTTGGAGGCGTGAAGCACCAACCACCTTCATTCGGACTGGATGTAATGGAATGGTTCAATCACCGCCTGAAGACAAGAAAGTTTCGCAGAGAAAGAAATGCATATGCGAATGAAGTCTAAGGATGGAATTAAAATTTCTGGTGGAACTGCAGAGAAGTGAAAATCAACGTAGATGTATGCTCGAAGCTTATATAGTTGAATGCAAAGGAGAGACAACTTCCAAAATAAAATGAGTATGGGGGTATACTTTGAAGTCTCAGAAAGTGATCAACTGTGCAAAGCTGTTCATACGTACAAACGTAGTCCGCGGAGGGCATGAGTCGAGGTTGTCTCGTCGTTTCTCTCCTCTCCTGCATCGTGGTTCACAGCAAGAAATCGCACTCAAAGTCTCCGAAAGTGGTCAACTGTGCAAAGCTGTTTATGCGTACAAACGTAGTCCGCGGAGGGCATGAGTCGAGATTGTCTCGTCGTTTCTCTCCTCTCCTGCATCGTGGTTCACAGCAAAGAAATCGCACTCATCTATCGATGTCAAAGAACGTGCTGCCTGTCATGAGTCGAGGTTCCGTCCTCTCGTTTGTCTCCTCTCCCGCATGGTGAAAGAAAGACGACTGCTTCCCGAGTTCCCGAGCCGTGCAGCATAAAGAATATGCTGCTTACGAGGGCGGCTAACACCCCGCGAACGCCTTCCCGATTTGAAACAACCAGCGGCCGTTTTCCATCACTTCTCCATAACGCCCAGGACGTTATGCTGTTCCGTTGCCTCTCCCGTCTCGAAAAGAAGAAAACGTGTGGCATCCCAGCTAGCCACGATAACGCCGTCCACGGATGTTATGCTGTTCCGTTTGCTTCTCCCGTCTCCAAAACAAAGAAACGTGTGGCATCTCAGCTAGCACGATAACGCCGTCCGACGAACGCAGAAGAAAGGAAATGGTCATGTTTCGAGAAATGACATTATTAACGGCTGCTATCCCCTTGAAAAGAAGCGCTGTTCATTTTGCCGCCTCCGCCTGTCAATTTCTGAACGTCCTGCCACCCGCGCTAACCGCTTGCAAACGGTAATGTTTTTCATGCGCCTTATATTATTGTCCTCTTCCATTCTTGTACAAGGCCGTGGGGAAGGATATTATTTTGCTCAAATAGGCAAGGTCTAAATAATAATTCTATATACTTTTGTTTGCCCTCCAAATTGTACATGTGCCAAAATTCACTTGCTTTTATCTAAGATGAAACGGTAATTTCAAATAGGACGAAGTCATGGAGAGACGCAACATCATTGAGACAATCATTTGTGATGTTTTTCATTATTACTGAATATTATAGATATTCTATATATGTGTATATGAAGTTTTAAACACATAATATCATTTATTTTGAATTTCATCATCCTCTAAAGACTTGTTAACTTTGCAGTCTATTGCAGGTTCCAGTCCAAGCGACTGTCGAATTGCTGATATGTGTATCTTCTGTTTTACTAACTTGTTCATACTATATTTGTGCTTGTTAGAGCTTCGAAATTCAACATTGTGCTCAGTCTCTTCGAGTATATATGGTTTCAACGATAGCAACTTCAGTTTATACCTCAACACGGTTCGTGTTGTTCTCCTATGTACGGATGTGACAAAAGATTATATCAAAGAGCGGCTATCCACTAAACGTAGAGACTTCTCATTTGACCTCTATCTCAATATTTCTGATTTCTCTATGAGTTTCTCCAGTGAGCAGACTTACTGTTAGTAACAACCTTATGAGATACTTATGTTGATCTATCCATCAGAATGATGTTATAAACACAATAATTAAAGTTGATAACCGTTAAGTCTTTACAACATGTAAAATGATTGAATCACTTTCTCAAAACATATGTACAAACTCATAACAAACCAGAGGTCATAAACTAACATCTCAAATACAGTTCTCATAACTCTTCTTAATCTGTGATTAACGTCTAAACACAACATATTATTCACTAGTTACTGAACTATCACAATTACCTCGTGTTCGTCGCAAGTTTGTGAGGAATATTGGATTCTAACATCAAGATCTTAAGCATGTTGTAACACCTACCTTAATGTTGAGTCATAGTGCCTATTGACGTGACGATTGGTTGCAATGAAGATCAATTCTTCCTAGAGGAGTGAGTTTTAGTGCATATCTAAATAAAAGGAGTGATATGTCCCACAAAGGATACGTATGACTCAAGTTATCACCCTTAAACCATAATACGGTCTTACTGTCAAATATATGCGTTCATAGATCCTCCCTAACAGGTGAAAGCTGATGGCTTCACCTTCTAGCTAGAGGTAAGATAATCGATAAAGAAGTGAGTAAAATCTTTAGGAATTTCCTTGTATTCATCCTTCAACTTCTCATTTCTTTTTACTTGCTTATTTACTCGCTCTCTTCTTGGAGTGCCTTCCTAGAAGATCGATTGTTACATGGTATTAGAGCAATAGAGAGCATGTGTCCTTTCCTGATGAGCAATATGAAATTTGTGTATAGAGAAGTACAGAAGAGAGCAGCTGGAGTTGTGTCTAATGTTGATCACTATCCTGCTGATGTATTTGGGTGAGACGAACTTGTTTTTTTTGTCACCAGAAACTTTGAAAGCAACATTTTTTAGGCGGCCTAGACTATTTTTTCTTGCTGAAAGCTAAAATGTTGTTCTGAAGGTGCGAAATGTGTACTCGGTCAAAGTTTAGTCAATTTTTATATCTATAAATATATTAATTTATAGAGTATGATTGTTTACTACTAAGACCTACATGCACTCATTTGTCAGTATTATGCATGAACGGTAGGTTTTGGACCAATATTGTTCTTTACCTTTTGGGAATAAACTATTTTATTCAAACCACACGAGTCAGGAAATGCTTGATATGTATTCTACTTGCAAGTTGTTCGCAGAAATGTCTTTCTAGCCCCGGGTTCCACTAGGCGAGATTAATCTAAGGTATTTTATTCTAACGAGTAAAAGTTTTAAAGAAAAAGTTTTGGAAAATTACGAATTTTTTGTACTTTAAAGTAAAAACACCTTAAAAATATAATTATAAGCAAAAATCTCCATCTTTGTATTTAACAAAAAATAAGATAAAGTATTCAACTTAGAATCTTACTTGTAGCTATAACTTAAGTTCCTAATCTGAAAGCCTTAGGATGGAAAAAGACCATTGTTACATGATATTGAACTCTGTCACGGTGCTAGAAGTCTACATTGAGACTGCTTTTTTATTTACAAGGATGCATTTACCTAAACCTGCATGCCCTGGACTTCCAACGCTTTCATCCAGTTCAAAGCACCTGCATATTGACCTCCTCCATCGAGGAGGCAAATATCCAGGCGTTTAATTTAATACATAACCTTTGTTGCAGAAAAGGTTATGTATTAAATTAAACTCTGAGTAAATGAATGTATTAATGATTACAATTTCTAGACTTGTACCTTCTGAATTGCGGTAGTCGGTAGTGGAGTCAAGACTTATGGTTTATTTTCTGCTCTCTTCGTGTTTCCAGGACTAACAGATAATACTTATAAAATATTTTAATTATTTATAGCTATTTAGATATATTTTTATTTAAATTTAGATATTTGTTCGATAATAATAAATGAGCAAAAGTTTTCTAAAGTCCATCCAGCATGCATATTCATCATGAAGTTGCCTCTACTGCTTAGAAAGTGTATTTTGGACAAGGTTGTATGCTAGTGCTAGTGTACACTAAACTAGGAGATAAGACATAGTGGAGGAGGTTTTTGTTTGTACGTCCCCTCTTCCCCAGAGTTAGCGTGATAGAATTTACTTTTCCCGTCTACTGGATAGGTGAAACTCCGAAACTGCTATTTGAAGTGATTAAGTTCTAACAACTGTGGTTCAAAATACGTATTCCCGTTTCGTTAATGGTTCGAGTTTAAAAGTTAGATTTTTGAAGAGTTCAGGTTACGTGGTTCAGTCCAAAACGGTCTAGGCTTAAATCCAAGATGGTTTAGGCTTAAACAGTTCCGTTTGTAATCAGTTTGATTTAAAGATCACGTAAAACGGTTAATTCAAGGTTACTTGGTTCAGAGACTCGATCGTAATTCAAAAGATCTAATAGGTAGTTTTCTTGTAGCAAACCATTATGCACAGGTTCTGAACTCAGGACCTGCAGAATTTCAGATACTGAAACACTTGAGACCTCTTGCTTTTGGACATGGTTCATGAACCATAAAGTGTTAATTTTATTGTCGCGACTCTCAGTCTCAAGATCGGACGCAGACGCAAACAATAGAATCCTAGTGGACTTGCGCTAGATTGTGAACGCTGCGAGTAGGACTAAACGGCTTGACCGCGAAGTCGGGATAAAATGAACCCTAAGTGGTTCCTTGAACCAAGGTTGGACCATTGGGTTAGGACCTAAGGGCCCATCCCAAGACAACCCCAGACGAACGCTGACTTAAGGGAGCGAGTCTAAGAATGGGCCGAAACATAAGTCGAGACGTGAGACCGAGACGTGAGTCCGAGACGCAGACGGACCGTGGTTCGGACGCTGGTCCGAACCACAGGGTTCGAGTCTGGGTCTGGACCACAGGTTTCTGAAAAATGACTAAGTGTTGGAGCTCCAGGGACATTTTAGGTCATGGACGGAGCTCCACGTAAGATCTCGAGGCGAGTGAGGTATCATTGGAAAGATCTCGACGAGAGCTTTCCAGACTCGAGATAGAGGGTCTCGATCAACTTTAACTTAAAAGATCATTGTTGATGAGGACATCAATCTCCAAAGTAAGGGTGAGTGTCGCGACCTTCAATCTCAAGATCGGCCGCAGACGCGAACAATAGAACCCTAGTGGACTTGCGCTAGGTTGTGAATGTTGCAAGTAGGACTAAACGGCTTGACCGCGAAGTCGAGATCAGATGAACCCTAAGTGATTCCCTGAACCAAGGTTGGAGCATTGGGTTAGGACCTAAGGGCCCATCCCAAGACAACCCCAGACGAACGCTGACTTAAGGAGGCGAGTCTGAGACCGGACCGAAACATAAGTCTGAGACATAGGTCTAAGACGTGAGACCCAGACGTGGGTCCAAGATGCAGACGGACAGTGGTTTGGACGCTAGTCCGAACCACAGGGTTCGAGCCTGGGTCTAGACCACAGATTTCTGAAAAATGGTTAAGTGTTGGAGCTCCAGGGACGTTTTAGGTCGTGGACGGAGCTCCACGTAAGATCTCGAGGCGAGTGAGATATCATTGGAAAGGTCTCGACGAGAGCTTTCCAATGATATGTAGAACTCCTCGAACTAACCTCCGAGTTGAGAATTATGACCGAACCGCAATCGGGTTATGGTATAATTTTTAGAGACCAAAGAGGAGGGCGGGGCAGCCGATCCCCAGAAGTATATATGAGGGGGGCTCGATGCCTGGGTGGGTCAGGACGAGTCACCCGACCTCAAGGGTTCGACGGACGGACTCTGGAGGCATGAGGTGATGGCTGGGCCGGTTCCAAGACACGTTCCAGTCCAGACTTGGACGTCTAGACGTAGGAACGATGTAAAAGCTGGAGCAAGACTAGGGAACGAGTCAGCGGGTTAGACCACCGTTCGGGAACCTAGACCCAGACGGACATCACGGACAGTTGGAGCGCTAGGTGTGCTGGAGGCACCATTTAAGACCCTGGACTTTATGAGAAGTCCGCCCCAAGTCATCTTGTGACTTGCTCATGTTTGAGACCGACCTAGGCGGGTCTAGGTCGGGACTTAGGGAATGCTGAGCTTGATGACTAGGGAGACGGTCCGGCTCCGATCCGGACCAAAGAGAGTTAAGGTAAGTGGTGCATGGACGCTAACTTGTAATTGTGGTTTGCAGGTTAGCGGTGTAAAGTTCGCGACCTACTGAGCAAGAGCTTTCCCTAGCGCAACAAGGCGGTAGGTGTGCAAAAAGTGGTATCAGAGCCAACGCTTCGATGAGCGAGAACTTGAGGTAGCGGTTGAAGGCTGGACGCTCGAGGAGGAATGCGAGATACGAAGCGGATCAACGTTTCTAGGTGAACACTTGGAGCGATGACCGACGTAAGACAGAGTTCCAAGAGAAAGACCAAGAGACGAGTGACAGCTGACACCAGGATCAGATCGACTCGAGCTAGCCCTAAGGCACAGTCAAGGGACGATAACCGACAACCTTCGCCCCAACGTTAAGAAAGCTCAGTACCAGCTTTGGCACCAATGCAGCAAGATGGAGTGTTGCCAACGGTGTCCAACGATTCAGGCGTAGGAAGTCAAGGAGCCTTGTATGCGGAACTCATCAAGATGATGAAGACCATGCAGGAGGGTATGGTTTCCAGGGATAAACGTTTCGCTGAGCTTGAGACAGACCAAAGGAGTTCTCCGTCTACCAGAAAGCTTTGTAAGACAAATTTGCCGACCCCGTTTTCAGGCATAGGACGGGCTCGTAAAGTTAAGGATTTCTTAACTGAGTTCTTAACTGAGTTCTTAACTGAGTTCTGAGTTTCTTATACTTCGAGGTGCAACAGGCTCAAGAGTCAGACAAAGTGAGAGCGGCGGTTACGTTCCTAAAGGATCATGCGCTTCTCTGGTGGACTGCATACAAGGATGAACATGCCTTGACCGTCTCAGCGCTTGGTTGAAAAGAGTTCAAAGTGTTGCTTGCGAGACGATTCACTCCGGAGTATCAAAGGATTCGGGATGGTGTCGAGCTAGTTTAATTGAAGCAGACAGTGATCTTAAGTGTTTATGTGCGCGAGTTCAGTGCCAAGCTGGATTCGTTCTCCAAGTGGATTGAGGAGATCAAAATATGTATATTTATTGGAGGACTCAAGTCTAGCTCGGAGAAAGCTCTCTTCCGGATGCCGGAACCACCTACGACAAGTGCCAAACTTTTGAAGCTAGCGGAGCGAATTAGAGACGACGAAGTCCAGCAACAGAAAGCTTTTGAACCACGCAGCACAGACAAGTTCCAAAAGAAGAACAAGAGCTTCAAACGATAGTGGGATAGGGTGAGAAAGATCGGAAGGATTCTTCTGCTCCGACAACAAAGCGACAGCAAACAGGAGCAAAACCTAAGGGGCAAACACCCCAGAAAGGCAATGGTGCTAAGTTTACTTGCTACAATTATGGAGAGGCGGGTCATATTGCTAAGGGGTGCATGAAACCTAAGGTTAGTAACTGTAGCATGAATACGTTTGTTGAAAAGGACTTGTTGGAGGGTCAGATGACTGTGACCTTGAGAACCACGAAGAAGACGTCGGACTGATGAATTCTACAAGTCAAAGTTGCTAATCGTGATGTTACTTTTCTTGTGGACACAAGAGCGACTCACTCCTTCATAAGTCCAAAGTTGGTGAAGAAGTTGGGCTTGTCTACCTCCAAGGCAGACAAGCCTATTCAGGTGCGCAATTGCCAAGGGGAAGACGTATCAAACTTCTGAGGTGGCCTTGGACGTACGATTGGCGTGTGAGAAGTTGGAGTTCATAGAGAACTTCACGGTGTGCGCGATGGATGATATCCATGCGGTTTATGTGCGCGATGGATGATATCTTGGACAGGTTTGAAGTGGAACTTTGACGGAAACCTTTAAGGTTGAACGTTAGAGTTAAAGGGCGGAAGCTAGGAGTGAGGTTGATCCGAAAGGCGCAGAAAATTGACGACTTTGCGGTGAATTTGATCAAAGATAAAAAGATGGACTTCAACGACGACGTCATGTGTTTGATGCGGGTTGTAGATTTAATGGCGGGTGACGGACAAGAGGAAACATCAGGAGACGCGACTAAACTTCCGAAGGTGCTTCGCGAAGTGATTAAGGAGTTTGAGGATATCTTGACGGATGAGTTAAGATATCTGCTGAGTTACCTCCAAGGCGGGTGGTGGATCACAAGATCGAGGTCTTGCCAAGATCAGAACCACCTTCCAAAGTCCCTTACCGACTCAATCAGGTGGAACTCCTTGAGTGGAAAAGGCAACTCGGTGAGCTATTAGCGCGGGGATATATTCGAACCAGCAAGTCACCTTATGGAGCCCAGTTCTTTTTGCAAAGAAGAAGGATGGGAAGTTACGACTCTGCGTAGATTATCGTGCACTCAAGAAGATGACGGTGAAGAATAATTATCCTTTGCCAAGGATAGACGACCTCTTTGATAGGACCCGGAAGACGAGAGCTACTTAGGAAGCACTGTTAGAATCCTGGAAGACGGAGTAGCTGTCTTCTGGAAGACTAAATTCGTCTTCTGAGAGTGGAAGCTAGACTGTGAGAACTTGGGAAGGACTGAGCCTTCGGCTCACAGTAAGTACGTGTGGCTTAGTGCAACAGAGTTTCAAGTAATGTCGATGCATCCTCGAAGGTTGATGTTACCGGCAGCAAAATTGACCGAGGCCAAACCCTTCATCAAGGAGTTGGGTCTCGACTTTTTCCGATGGGATTGGAACCTCGCCGATCAGTGTCTTCTAGAGGAGGTTTGGGCAGCATTATCGTCCCGCAACCGTGTACTTGTGAAGGCAGGAGTAGCTCGGGAAAGACCATCTTCCTGGACAGCAGAATGGTGGCGTAGGGCTTTCCACAGGTCAGAAGCAGAGAACAAGGGGTACGAATTGGAGAAGAAGATCCTACCCATGATCTCGGAGAAGTGGCATGTGCCTGGCAGCACAACTTGTCTCTTCCTGAAGGACAGGCAAGGAAGAAACGGTGGAAGGTCGAAGCTTACGGGGAGTCGCAGAAGCGTCTTCTGGCGAAGTTGTTCCTTCACCTCTTTCCCAAGGGGCAGAAGACGAGGTACCTTGGAGACCAAGACGTGGAATTCTTGGAAGTCATTTGGGAAGGGCTGCCCATCAACTAGGGCGCGTTCTTCCACGCATATGTGCAGGCAGAGCTGGTGTACTTAGGCACCCCGGTAGGAGAACATCTTACTCCGTTCTTCTGTTACCTATACGTAGCCAAGAGGGATCTAACGGAAGATCAGTTGGCAAGATATGAGCCAACGGGGCAGCATGAGACGAAAGAGGAGACCTCGAGAGAAGACGACCGAGCAGCAGCAATGACTCCTCCTCCCACTCTGATGCCGCAGATGAGGTCAAGTACTCATCAGAAGACGATTCTGATGAGGGAAGATGACTCCAGTGGGTCGGAAGACGCGACACCACCAAGGAAGATGAGTCCTAGGAGTGTGCCTAGGAAGACCACCTCCTTCCCGATCATTCACTCGGATCGGAGTCCGACTCACAGGAGGAGCCATTGAGTACTCGAGCTGCGCAGAAGACCGCTTCTGCAACACCAAGGAGTCTTCCAAAGACTCCAAAAGACGAAGGTTGGATGGATATTCCTACTGCGATGCGAGGAAGCGCAGTAAAGAGGACCGCTTCTGTCATGAGGAGGGATCTTCCATCCCGGAAGATGAGAAGAGTAGCTTCTTCTCGCGCGTAGAAGCAGAAGACCACAGCAGCAGAAGAGACATCCTTGCCTCTGGAAGACAAGGAAGACACCTCCGATCGGATCGTGGAGATGAGTCTGTCTTCCGCGGGAAGAAGACTGGAGGAGTTCAGTGCCTTCTTCCACTCGGAGATCCGACCAGCTATGGAGTTGGTGGAGAAGAGAGCGATGGCTCAGGAGAAGTCACTACATCCTGGATTCGGTCTGCGCACTCTGATGCGGCAGGAAGAAGGCCAGAAGAAGGTAGAAGCGCTGGAAGCCAATCTGCGTATCACGGAGAAGCTCGCAGCGAAGTACAAGACGGAAGCAACCGCTTCTGCCAAGGAGTTAGCGCAGCTGAGAAAGAGCAACCAGGAGTTGCATGCGCGTTTACAACAGCGTGACCAGGAGGTTCTGCGAGTTCGGAGTAAGATCACCGTCTTTGCAGAGGAGAAGACGACATGTAAGATACTACGGGAAGCCGCAGAACCACAGACTGCAGCCGAGAAGACGCAGCGGGAAGCAGCGGAAGCTCGTGCGTAAGGGATGCTAGCTCAGACGGTGGAAGCACTTCGGAAGAAGTTTAACTTCACCGCAGGTAGGAAGCTTCTTACCTTAGCTAGAGAATGGGACGACGAGTCCAGGACGATGTTGATAGAGTGCAAGGAGAGCATGTTCCGGTACTTGGTACTCCCTCTATCGGCAGATAGAGGGAGTGAAGACACTCTACGGTCTTCTCTCGATTCTACCACCCACAACTGCATCTTCCCAAGCTCCAGCACCATCGACCGGATCAGACTTGGAGAAGGAGGAGTTCGACCTCACTGTCCACTTGGTAGTGACAGCGTTGGAAGCCGAGAAGACCCCGGAAGACAATATGTCTTCTGGAAAACAAGAGGAAGAGCTGTCTTCCCAGGTATTCCGAGTGGAGGAAGCAACTTCCCCGGACCCCTATGAGATCACCATGGCTCCCAGTGTCGAACTAGTGTCTAAGAAGAGCGAGGAAGCACAAGTCGACCCAACTTCCCAGAAGACGCTTCCGTCTTCCGAAGCAGCAGCAGCAGAGCCAGAGATGAATGTTGAGGAGGAAGCCATCTCAGTGGCACCCGAGGTATTCGCAGGGCTTCCCAGCTTATCAGAAGCCGAGTTAGGAGTTCAAGTAGGAGCCGATCAAATGGAGATTGCATCCGAGCAATTAGAGTAGGCAGCAAAGCGCAGAAGACAAGTTGACTTGTCCAAACTTAGTAGGAACCGAACATGCTATCTTAGGAGGTGGCAGTTTTAGTGTAATATTGGGTAGGTAACCATGTGGTAGAATAGACAGCGTAGGAGTAGTAAGGTGGATGGTTAATCAGGAAGGGGAACCATTTGCATGTGGGGTGGCAGCCTTCTGACAGCGCCCATCTCTCCCTGGTTGTGATTGAGGATTGGAGGGGAACTTCCCTCTACGTCTCAAGGCAGATGCATAAGTAGGATTACAGAGTAGGATTTCGGGCACACTATGCACACATACGCATCACTGTGAGTAGAGACACATTACGCACAGTGCACACTACATCCGATGTTAGAGACATACGAATAGATTGGGATTACACCGGAGGGGTCTGCATGCTCGTTACCAGCAGTGGTTCGAAGATGTAGATAGAGGTAGTGGACAGTTTAACGTCTAGATCAATATTTGATGTCATTGAAGACCAAAGATCATCATGGAGCATGAACCGTGAGGAACTTTGGAGAAGAGTATTTCAACCGAGTGATAGTTTCACTATTTTTTTTGTTGTATATTTCATTGTAGATCATTTTCAGGTTGTAATACTGATTTTGTATTAGTCGGCGACTCAATTGTTTCATTCTAGTTGAACGCTTTTGTGTATTTTTTTGTTCCGTAGAGAATTCTTCAACATGTCTCAAGGATTTATATGATTTCTTGTAGTCTTATTGGTGTCTAGTATTTCCTTGGGTGTTACAAGTAGTTCTAGATGAAATGTTGAGTGAAGAAAAGATAAAATTATAACTCTTTTTTCTCTCATTGGTCTACTTTTGGACCAATGGTGTTCTAGTTGTTCTTCATGACATTTTCTATGATTTTGAGAAACTTCATATGTTTATTCGAGCGAAGAAGGATATGATTGGGAAAAAGCTCTTGACCAGAGCTACAATCAGGGCTGAAGAATCGAGGGATTTCATGGAGGATTGATGGGCATCATGATCATTTGAGTAGAGGGAGATGAAATTTATACTCACTACTACGTTTTTGGTTATTTCTAGAGACTTGTGAGGATTTTTGAGGATTTGTGAGTTGGATTGGAGAGTTGACGAGGAGCTGGTCGTTTTGATATCAAATCTGATCGATTCTTGATTGTTTTGAATTGTCAACCGATTGATTGAAGTTGAATGGTGTAGACATGACATGGCAGACTAGCGAGCTGTGATAATGATTTTGGCTATTTCTCAAGTTTTGGGTCAAATTTTTGAGTGAAACTCTCTAGAATTGAAGGATGTCTTATTAATAAGATATCTAGAAAGTTTTGTCTTGAATGGTCAAACAGATTGTTCAATGTCTTGGATCAAGTCTTGGCTCTATAAAGCTCTTAGGTTAGCACAGATTAGGGTTTGATCCATATCTGAGAGTTGAATTGAGGTTTTGATCTAAAAATTGTTCAAGATAAGAGTGAAGGGTCCAATAAAGTTTCTTGTGAAGTTTGATCGTCATTGGTTGATCGATTTGGGAGAACTTAGGTCTCAAAGTTTAGAGAAACTTATGTTATTAGTAGATTCGAGTTTCAAGCGTATCTGTTGTTATCTTTTGGTTCTTTTCGAACAACTGGGAGGAGTTTGCTGCTGAAACTATCATACCAACATACAAGTCAATATTTTAAAGATGTGAGGCTGATCTTAGCTCTATGTGACGGAAGAGCAAAGAGTAGTGATGAATCAAAAGTCGCTGTTTGGATTTTTGAAGCTACGAGGTACCGCCGTCGTTGGTTCTATGTTGTGAACCAGAGTATTATCTTGAGAAGTTCTTTCGAATCTAATAATCATGTTAAATATGATTAGATGTCACATCTAAACTCTGGGGAAGATAAAAGAATAAAAGAAAGAAATATAAAAGATGAGTTGTGAAAAGACTTTTACATGAGACGTACTATGATAGCAGTTAGGTAAGTCAGTTTGAGGTTACAGTTGTTATGTACCATTAGTATATAGCAGGTATGAGTCGAGTCCCACTCATGCTCTAAGTAAAGTGTGCACATTTCATTCTAGAATATTTTTGTTAAATTCCTGTTCTGATTAGATTTAACAGGATAATTCTATTATCATTTCTAAAGAGACTTTATCTGAGAGGAGTGCAATTTTCCAGTTTTGTAGCATCGACACCTTTCGAATTCAGGTAACTCTTGATTCCGGTGAGGGTTGCCCGGTTAGAGTCAACTATGGTTCTTGATTTGCGGAATACACAGTCATAACGTCATGTCTACATAAGTGACAAACTGATTCTACCCTTCACGACTGTCTGACTGATATGGAGCTGTACGACACTTAACGTTCTAGGCGCGCGAGCTACTCACTGTCTACAGCAATCTATCGCTGTTACACAGTCTAGTCACAGCCGTTTTCTTATTTCCTCCAGCAAGCATTCTCCCGCGCAGATCGGGTCACGACTCTCATGGTTGCTGTCTTGAGAAAGCACGTCTTGAGTGCTATCAGGTATGAGATTTTGCTTAGAGACTGAACCTTCATGCTAGTGACCTCAGTTAGACCGTCTAGATCTTGCAGGATCTCGTTTACCGCGATAGCCAATTTACGTTCTTGGAATGTCAGCTCATTCGGTTCACGCCAGATCGTGAACGAAGAATTACTAAAGAACGACGGATAAGTGACGGAGAAATGAGTATACCACTCAAACGTGCTCTTTACGTGTCTTTTGGGGTTGTACAAACATAGCAGAAGAGTTGGTCCCCGTGTCATGTACAAACATAGCAGAAGAGTTGGTGCCCGTGTCATGATGGTCGATCTCCCAACAGTATGTTCGTCAGGCATGCACTGAAATTGGCATATGAGAAAAACCCTAATGAGGACTCATCAAACTGCAGCTAAGTTGTGTAGAGTACGTTCTCATTCTCATTGTGGATATAATACGTTGGTTGTAAGATTTGAGTGCGGTAGATCGCATCCATCCATAAGTATAGTACGATACGGCAATGGATAGAGCCTCTCGGATACATGGACGGATGATAGACACATGATGGGGGAAATGAAATGGGGGAAATGATTTTATGGATGGATGCGATCTACCGCACTCAAATTATACTCAATTTCCCATGTGTGGGAAATTGTACATACGTAACCGAAACTCTACCACGATATGAGCTCGTGACAACAGATTGCACCCTTCCGTGGAAAGTGGGACTTCGAACTTCTGCAAGTACTCATCAAACAGTCGACCAGCGATCAGGTCAGCGTGGGACCGTGTGATAAACCGTGAAGTCCTGACTACATTGCGAAAATCTGTGTTGAACAAGAAGAGATGGACCTCTAAGATCTTGGCCGTCCGAGATAAAAACCTGCTAATGCGATCCAGTAGTGTGGCTACGAATTTAGGTTGGTAGTGCTGAACGTAAGAAGAAAAACAGGGTGAGAAGAGAAGTAGCGGAGACACATGTAAAGAAAGACACCATCTATCGATATATTGATCTCGTAAACATGGATTGGATATAATGACAGAACTTGAAAGGAGTCTCTGAAACCTGATCGTCACTTTGTATCTGCCATCAATCAGTTCATACATTTAGGATTTAGCATACCAAACAAGGATGGGAAGATCGTCTCTCTACTGACAGTCATTTCAATCGTCGAAAGGAGATGAAAACGTTAGAATGACTGTAGATACGAGCAGATTATATTGGAGGTGTACTAACTTGCTTTGACAGAGCGGAGAGTTACGTTCTTTGCCGGCCCTTTCCTCGCAGTGAACTTGTTGGCACTTGTGTTGCTTGTTCGGCAGAAGACTTTGTGATAGCCCATATCGCAAGCCTATCTGCTAACCACTTGAACCCTGGGCTTGTGATAGCCCAGCGTTCAAACGTCACAAGCCCAGGGTAAAAAAGAACTCCCAGAGATGGATACCATGAGGTCAGCAAAGTTTACGAATCTCCACTTGACGGGGCAGATTTTGTACCTTCGTTGATACCTGTAGCCTTCACAGACTTCTGTCTACGGAAACGGTCTTCCTGCAGCACTACAACGATATTCACCTTCACGGAAGTTCAATAGAAGTCTCGGAAGCTCACTAGAAGAAGGTAAGAAGATGGGCAAGATGAGAGAAGATGGGGAAGAAGAGAAAATCCAAACGAGAGAAAAACAAGATAAGAATAAGAAATTAAGACTCCGATAGGCTTCTAGTCCGGATCCTGACTAACAAGCCATCCCTGCTTGTAATAGTTTGGAGAGGAAGACAACAAACGTGCGTACAGTTGCACAGTCTTCTACTTGAGGATGTCGTCTTCTACTGTGAGAAGAAGGCTTCTTTCTTCTTCTCTCGCTGCTCCGACTACTCTGTCTTCTGAGATCCCTTACCCATAAGACCGTCCGTATGTAGATCCGAAGTGCTCCACTGGACGAGCCAAGTTGCGAATCTGCACAACTGCTGACAGTCACCGCCACTCAAGAAGAACACTTCTCATGCACAATCGGGAGGGAATCTAAGGAAATCCATCATCCAGAAGACATGGACAAAGCTTCTGCACTCAAATCAGCAATCCATTCTCCGAGAAGAAGTCACATTGGCATTGAGAAGCTCACTCCCTCTACTTCATGCTCTTACTCCTCGACACACCAGTCTAGCCAACAGGACTACACGAGGATGTCGTTCCCTGCTCCTAAACTGTCCACTACCTCCATCTACATCTTCGAACCACTGCTGGTAACGAGCATGCAGACCCCTCCGATATAATCTCAATCTATTTGTATGTCTCTAACATCGGGTGTAGTGTGTGTGTGCAGTACACAACAACGTACTTAGTGCGCCTCTCAAGAGTGTATAATGTGCTCAGTGTGTTAATGTGTGTCCAAAATCTTACTCTTCGATCCTACTTATACATCTGCCTTGAGACGTAGGGGAAGTTCCCCTCCAATCCTCAATTACAACCAGGGAGAGATGGACGCTGTCAGAAGGCTGCCAACCCACATGCAAGCGGTTCCCCTTCCTAATTAGCCATCCACCTTACTACTCTTGCGCTGCCTACTCTGCCACATGATCACCTATATAATATTACACTAAATTGCCACCTCCCAAGATAGAACGTTCAGTTCCTACTAAGTTTGGACAAGTCAACTTTTCTTCTGCGCTTTGC
The DNA here is from genome assembly GCA_036924285.1 of Asterella californica. Lineage (NCBI taxonomy): Eukaryota > Viridiplantae > Streptophyta > Marchantiopsida > Marchantiales > Aytoniaceae > Asterella > Asterella californica. Next base: position 17,484,732 of record JAYKYS010000006.1, on the reverse strand, counting down.
TACCTACTCTAATTGCTCGGATGCAATCTCCATTGGATCTACTCCTACCTGAACTCCTAACTCGGCTTCTGATAAGTTGGGAAGCCCGGCAATTACCTCGGGTGTCACTGAGGTGACTTCCTCCTCAACATTTGTCGCTGGCTCTGCTGCTGCTGCTTCGGCTTTTGCTTTTGCTTTTGCTTCTGCTTCGAAAGATGGAAGCGTCTTCTGGGAAGCTGGGTCGACTTGTGCTTCCTCGCTCTTCTGAGGCACTAGTACAACACTGGGAGCCATGGTGACCTCATAGGGGTCCGGGGAAGTCGCTTCCTCCACTCGGAATATCTAGGAAGACATCTCTTCTTCTTGTCTTCCGGGGCTTCTTCCGGGGTCTTCTCAGCTTCCAACGCTGTCAATACCAAGTGGACAACGAGGTCGAACTCCTCCTTCTCCAAGTCGGATCCAGTCAATGGTGCTGGGGCTTGGGAAGATGCAGTTACAGGTGGCAGAATCAAAGGAAGACCATAGAGTGTCTTCACTCCCTCTATCTGCCGATCCAAATACCTGAACATGCTCTCCTTGCACTCTACCAACATCGCTCTGGACTCGTCGTCTCATTCTCTAGCTAAGGTAAGAAGCTTCCTACCCGCGGTGAAGTTGAACTGTAAACCCTATCGATCAACTACCCCCCCGATCTCTCAACCTCCACGATCGTCATCCACGAATCTGCAACATGTCGGGCCTGTCTCTCACTCAGGGGTCACCTCTGATGGCTTTGATGGAAGCACACCATGAACTTGAAGGGAAAATGCTAAGTTCACTCATTCATACACCCACAAACTTATCAACTAAAAATCTCCATAAACTCATCAACTAAAATCCTCCATTCTAACGATGTCTCTCAAGTTCTCACATGCTAAACATATCCCACACTCTCTATATTACTCAAGTTGTCATTACGATATCGTGTCGGATATTTTGTGCGTGAAGGATGTCCAGGAAAACGCGAGGTTCCTGGCTGTGGAGATGCTGTGTGCCAAACAGAGACAAGACAGAGAAGAACAACCACGAAAAGGAATGCTGCGATATATACCACTCTGAAAGTATGTACACTGTCGATTCTTTCTCCAAATAGCACAAAACTGAGGAAAAGACCAGAGCGGTCTGTAACCTACTTCAGAAGCCCTAAAACAAACCCCTGAAACGTAACCCTAGTCTGAAATCGCCAAAACGTAGCTCAAAGCAAGAGGAACTTCTCTTTGCTAACAACCAGAGCCACAACAGTATCATGCGATCCAAACCCAAGTCCAAACCACATCCACACACTAGCTCTTGGCTAAAGCTAGCTACCACAAGCCATACACAACCAACTAAGTCCTTAACGAACTCAAAAGGACGAAACCTGTAGCGAAGGAACCGAAAAAGACCTATCTGGGAACTTTCTCCTTTCGCCAAACGATCTTCAAATGTTGATAGGGTCTCCTTCCCTGACTCCGTTGGCCCAAGAAACCTTCAGATCCGACTCCCGATAGTCGAGATATCGTCAATTTTCGGTCGCAGGTGACCGAACCTTCAAAAACTCCTCCCTGCGGCTTAAAACCGCTCACACCGCACAAACGGATCGTCTAAACTGATATCCGTCTTCGCTGGTAGGTAGATCTGGCTACCCTGAACCCAACAAGACTCCAAACAAGCCGTTTGGAGTTCCCCTTGCAAAACTACTCGAGAAATTTGGTCGCAGGCTACAAAAAACTGACGTAAATCAGCTCCCTGCGGCTCAAATTTGCTCACCACACCCAACCCAACAATCCAATTCACTTACAGTCTTCTCCTATGCGTACATGAGGACTCCCTGATCGCGTAGGCACCAAGAACGAAGAGCTTGGCTCACCGATTGCGAAGAACAATCGAATCTCAAGTCGCAGGCGATGAAAACTTGACGCAAGCGCTTCCCTGCGAGCCAATTTCTCTCACAACTCTCAAACCGCCCGATAAAACTTTGTATCGTCTTCAATTTCCTGAAGAACTCGTTGTTCTGATCCCGATGGATCCAAGGACAGCAAGTTTGGACTCCGGAACGGCCCGAACGGTCCAACTCTCCTTCACAGATAACTGAAAACTCCAATTCTGCTCCCTGCGTCTCAATTTCTCCCAGAACACAACCCCCGATCCGTCTCTTCAAGAACCGTCTTAACCTGTGCGTAGCCTGCACAGATCTGAATCCGATGACACCTTGTGCGCGTATATTAGACTTCCCAATTCTCCAAAACATCCACCGACAGGTCGCAGGAACAAGCAAGCCCCTTACAACAGTCTGTACGTACGAAGTTCAACTCTCAATAATAAGAAGCAGGCCCCTTGCGTGTTTGATATAACGCCTGAAGCCCTAAATACCCAGTCAGCAAGTAACTAGGTAAGTAGCTTGATTTTATCTTTTTCCGAATCGCATAACTTCTTCTCTGTATGTCCAAACGAAATAAACAAGATGCCCATAGAAAGCTGACAACGAGCTCTATCCATCTATGCGATAAAAGTAAAGATCCGAAGTTGCGCCAAAAGCTCGTAAGCTGGGGCCTAGCTTGTTTTCTCCATCTTTCGAGTCCTGTAACTCCTTCACTATGCGTCCAAACGAAGTAGACAAAGTGCCTATGGAATGCTGACAAGGAGCTCTATCCACTGGTGCGATAAGAACGAAGATCCGAAGTGGTGCCAAAAACCCGTAAGCTGGGGCCTAGCTTATTTTCTCCATCTTTCGAGTCCTGTAACTTCTCCACTAGGCGTCCAAACGAAGTAGACAAAGCGCCTTTGGAAAGCTGACAAGGAGCTCTACCCATCTATGTGATGAAAATGGAGATCTGAGATTGTGCCAAAATCCGTAAGCTGGGGCCTAGCTTGTCTTCTCATGAGTGTCTTTGGAGCGACAAGCATCGAAGTTTGTATTTCAGGTACGAGCCGGTCCACGACACGACATCCACCCCCTCTGAACCTGTGCATCCTCCGGTATGCACCAGAGATACCAACCAAGGAGTGGACCGGCTTAACGTCCTACTTCCCATCGTAACCAACCTCACCTTCAAGATCTTCTGCATAATCCTCATCCTCAAACTGAAACTCCGTCAAGATATCTGCTAAATCGACCTCCTCATCTCTCTTTTTGAAAATCTTGACGCGTTTACCTGCCACTAGTACCTTCAAGCTTGTTCCATCCAACTCTTGCAGGGCGTAAGTTGCGTTGTCATGAACCTTCTTCACCACATACGGACCAAATCATCTTCTGGAAAACTTCCGGAGTGCACTATGCTGGTTGTCTAGACTGATGTTATAGACTAACACCCAATCACCTTCCTTGATATCCCTAGGTCTCAAACGATGTCGCTGATCAAATCTGACCTTGTTCTTCAACCGTGCTTCTCGCAGCCTATCCAAAGCAGTTTGGATATCCTCTGGTCTTCTCTCTAACTGCCTAATTCGAATAGCAAGAAGCTCTTCTCTAGTCAAATTGTCCTCCCAAGGTAACACACTCCATGTCAGAACATGTTCTTCAATCGGCATGATAGGCTTCTGACCTGTGATGAGTTCCACCGGCATGTAACCTGTCACCGAGCTGTGCGTCGTTCTATCTGCCCATAACGCAAATGGTAAGAGTCGAGGCCACTCGCGCACCCTTCCGTTGCAAGCCTTCACCAAAGCCTTCACAATGGGTGGATGACCACGTTCACTCTTGGCATTCCCTTCGGGGTTATAAGCAGTTGTCAGTGACAACCTCACCCCACACCTTGCAAAGAATTCACGAGCCTCATGTGCATCTAGCTCTCCCCGATCTGCAGTGATCTTCCCCACACATCCATACCGACAAACAACCTCTTCCAAGAGAAATCTACATACCCCTTCAGTTGTCTTCGTCCGAAGCGCCCTACCCTCGACTTGATTTGAAAGATCCTCTCTAGCAAGTACCAAGTATCTCATCTGCCATAATCCAACCGGCATAATCACCAAGTCTACCACCCACTTGAAGTGGATCGCCAACGGATAAGTCGGATGTAATCCGTCACGATGTCGGATATTCGAATACATCTGACATGTCAAACAAGACTCCACAAAAGATACAACATCCCTGTACATGTTTTTCCACCAATATCGCTCTTTCATCTTTGTAAAAGTGGTCCAAATCCCTCGATGTCCAGCCCAAAGACTCTCATGGAACGCCTTGAGCAACTTCTGCTGATCTTCCTTGTTGCAAATCACCCGTAGCGGTACTCCACCTTTTTGCTTCGATCGCTTCCAAAGAAACCCATCCTGCAACATGAAGTTGTAGGCCTTCCTTCTAACTCTCCGAAACCTCTCATCTGTCCAACCTGTCTGCTTAACCATCGTACTAAGGTACCTCCCGATATCAAGCAAATCACCATCATACAACCCTTCAACAAACAACTCATCTTCTCTTCCTGTCTGTGCAATCGAATAGAACTCTGTACCCACGTCGTCAATGTCTTCTACCATCTCATCTTCCCCATCATATCGAGCCCGAGATAACATATCCGCCATCAGATTATCCTTCCCTGCGATATGTCTAAACTCCGGGTTCAACGACTTGATATATGCGATCCATCGTAACATCGCAATATCAGGAGTTGAACAATTCATGATCATCCCTAACAACGGCAAGCAATCAGTTTCAACCACCACTACTGCTCCAATCAAATACTCTTTCTCAGTTTTCATAGCTGAAACAATACCCCACAATTCTCTCTTCACTTGCGGGTAAGCACGTTGTCGAGCACTTAACACCTTCGCTCCGAACCTAACCGCAAACCTGTCTCCATCCTCATCATCCTGTCCGACTGCCCATCCAATTGCAACTGGACTTGTATCCACAGTAAGAACCACCGGTCTAGCACCCTTGTAATCAATCCTTCCCAGAACTGGAGGAGATGATAGTAAAGACTTCAGCTTCCTTACCGCATCAGTATGCTCTTCCTCCCATCTGAATTTATGACCCTTACGCAACAATCCATACAACGGATCCGCCACATGCGCATAATGAGGAATCCAAATGTGGTAGAATATACAAGCACCCAAAAATCTTCTTACTTCTGTCAGCGAGTTGCAAACCTCCTTCATCCTTCCAATCGCATCCACCTTGTTCGGATCTGGCTTCCGACCAAACGATCCACACAAATGACCAACGATCAAAACCTCTCTAACCCCAAATGTAGACTTCGCACCTGACAGCGTAAGATGAACTTCCTCAAGTCGAGATAAGATCTTCTCACAGTCTGCGATGTGATCAGTGACGTATCGCCGACACCCCCTCTGATCTAATGCCTCATCCTTCTCATCTTCCACACATCCTTTGATGGGGATGTCATCCAAGAATGGCATCGTCTTTTCGAGGATGAAGTCCCTTAGAACTCGATTCATCCCGTTCATCATGTGTGCTACCGAGTTGGTAGCTCCCTGTGGTAAGGTACACATCCTAACCAACCCCAAAGGTGTCCTCATTGTCGTGAAGCTTCTGCTCTCCTCCGCTAGTTGAAATTGATCATACCCCGAGTAAAGATCTCCCATTGAGTAAATCGCTCTTCCTGCAAACGCTTCTGCAAACTCATCCACAATCGGTCCCACCCCAGCATTTCTGATTGTTACTGCGTTCACCGGCTGCATGTCTTGGATGAACCGCAGCGACCAATTCTTCTTTGGTACTGTAAACCATCTGCTTGAATATGGTGCAAACGACGGCTCCAAGATCTTCATCCGCATCTTCTCCTTCAGCAACTCCACTAGTTTGGGCAAGTGAGCCCGCGGTACTGGAATTGGTCTCAGGTTCCATGGCACATGCGGTACCGTGAAGATAACCATCGGAGTAACAACGTACGGATCTACACATCCAATCTCAAGTGGCTCAAAAGCAAATGCTTTCCCATGTCTTGAAAGCATCTCCTTGAAGCACATCCTCTCTTCAGGTAGAAGAGACCCATCAGATCCAATCTTCAGCTCTTCAAGGGTCTTCTCCGTGAACTTGTGTCCTATCATCGCAGGATCTCTCAAACTCTTCTCCTTTGAAGCTCGATCCATCTGTTGGTTGGTGTCTTCCGGCAAAGGACCAGCAACTGGCTTTACTTTCCTATCCACTGTCTTGTACCTTGTCTCAACTCGAACCTCCGGCGCACGGAATGATTCGATCACCGAATAGACCTCCCTTGAATGAATCTGCACGACCTTATCCATATCCTCCCATCCAATAGACATGATCTCTCGCAAGGGATCTTCCAACCCATCCTCTTCATAAACACCAGAAATCCATTCATCCCTTTCTAGCTCACCCAACTCTTTCAACATCAACTCAACACCACGCAAATGTTTTTGTTCTTTTCTTCTCAGCTCTTCTATCTTCTTGTAGACAGCAATCCCACACTCTGAAAATCCAATAAACCCTGTACAAAAGGCACTATCTCCATCAAGCGAGAGTACCTTCTCTTGCGCACCACCACAATCCCGCTCTATAGTGGTACTCAACGAAAATCCTTGAACTCTTCACTCACCCTTGGAAGCGGCTTCTCCCTCAAACGATCTCGGTTGCGCTCGTGGTTGGACGGTACAGTCAGGAACTGTACCGCTCTCTTCCCATCTTGACTTCGGATCCTAGCATACGCAGATCCGTCGTCCAGTACCTTTGTCCCCATCCGGGTTGCTATGATGAAAGGTTGACCCAGAATGAGTGGGTATGATGTTGCTTCCTGAACAAAGAAGTTCTGCTCGATAGCAACATCACCTACGCGCACTCTGATGTCTGGACAAGCTCCATACAAGTCTCCTCTCGTGTTGTTGGCTGCTCTTATGACCCATCCATGCTCTGTGTCGATCGGCCACTTCTTCCTCTTGTACAGCTCCTTCGACATGATGTTGATTTCTGATCCATGATCGATCAGAGCAACCACCGGCTCATCCAAGTCCTCGATCCTCACCAACGTCTCCGTCGTAGCTCGAGTCCAGTGACTGTGGCTGTAATGACTTGAGCTCCGCTTCCCATCCTCCTCTTCATCCTCGAAATGCACCTTGCGCCTTCGATCTCTTTCTTCCTCTGGAGAATAGACACTGCACCTTGCAAGCTCTCTCTCCTCATCCACTGACATCCTAGTATCCAAAGCATGTGATAAACCAGTCTCACCCGTAATTTGTCGTTTCCGTTTGATGACATCGATGATGACATCATGAAACTCACGCTTGGCGATGCCTAACACTTCTCTCAAAGTAAACTCCACCTTCGCATTCAGAATGCGATCTTCCATGACTCCCTTCAAGTCTGTTGAAGCCTCGATATCCGACTGTAGCTTGTACGCAGCCGGCTTACCCTTCTCCTTTTGAGATTTCTCCTTCGATGGAGAAGGAGCATCGCCCATCGGTAGGTCTTGAGCTCCTGCATCCCGAAGCTCTTGGCGAACCTTCTCCTCTCGAGTCTGTCTCTTTGAAGAAGTCCCTTCTCCTGAATCCTCTGAATCTCGCCTTCTCTTCTCTTCCAACAACGCTTCGTGTTGGTTCTTGGCGATGTACGCATGCACCGATAGAGCTTCTATCGGATCCTCCCATCCAGTATCCCTTCTGATTGTTGCAGCTGTCCTCTGCAACGTCTCACGTGCCATCTTCCCTTTCTGTTTCATGGAGATGGCAGATGACCACAACTCACTTGGCTCAACTTGCTTGTTGAAACTCCTCTCAGCCTGATCCTCTACCCTTGTGCCATAAGTTCCAGCTTCCACGATGGCGACTGCTTGTGCTGATAGGTGGTCCTCAACCAACTTCTTCATCCCTCCTCTACCAAAGTTGGTCTGAAGAAGTGCACCAGTATCCTTCAACGCTACCTTCCCATCCTTCCAGAAGATCACCCCTTGCTGCAAGGTATCACTGAACTCCTTGCAATCTCTGCGCGGATGATCGGTACCATCGCACCAGATACACCGCTGGATCCAGCCTTGCTTCTCAACAAGTTTCGCTCCGCTTGTAGATCCTTGATCCTCCAATCTGGTGAGCTTGATCTGCAAGTCTCGCATCCCACGCATGATCTCCTCAAGACTTGAGTCCTTCTTCGGAGATATTATCGGTGTCTGAACAACTGGAACAGCAGGAGCAACCGGCACTACCTGTCTAGCAACAGGAACAACTGGTCGAACTACAGGAACAGGTGTTACAGCAGTTGGTGCTGGTGTCAGTCTCCTAACAGGAACCTTCTCTCGCCTCCGCTCCCTCTTGGTGAGCAGACCAACAGCTTCTTCAACCTTCTTCCAGCTGCTAGTCAATCCATCGTCCTCCTCCCGGTCTTCCAGAAGTATCTCTAGCTTCTCCTGCAACTTCTCATCTGCAGCCCGAAGAAATAGCTCTGTCTTGTTGGACTGCAACGTCAACTTCTCCATCCTGGTCAACCGTGAAAACTGCTTCTCAAACTCTCTGAGCAACTCAGTAGCTTGTAAACCCTTCCTTGGTTGCTCAACCCACTCCAAGAATGACTTCTTGGTGACTCGATCAGAGTCCTCCAAGAAGTACTCATCCATCAAGGCACGAGCAAAAGTCTCCCAATCCTTGTTAAAATGCTTCGTTAGCATTTTAACATGATCCTTAATCTCTGGAGCTGCTGCCAACTCAAACGTCTCAATCATCTCATCTTCTGAGACCCGGTTCAGCTCCATCTCCTTCACATAATGTCTCAGATACCTTGAGACATCTCTTCCATCAAACTGGTCAATCCTGCTGACCACCGCTTGTAGCGCCTTTGTTGCCAAAGCTTCCTTCCGCTCATCAGATTGTTGCTGCCGTAAGAACATAGTGAAAGCTTGGAACATCGATGCAGTCGCTGGATCCAACTGCACCTTCGGCAACCCACTTGAACCACTAGCTCCATCTCCATCACCTTTCCCATCCCCACTCATGACTGCCAATCTCTTCTTCAAAGTTCACACACAGAAGAAATCTCCACCCCAGACCTTCACGTCGAGTTCACCACCGTATCGTGTCGGATATTTTGTGCGTGAAGGATGTCCAGGAAAATGCGAGGTTCCTGGCTGTGGAGATGCTTTGTGCCAAACAGAGACAAGACAGAGAAGAACAACCACGAAAAGGAATGCTGTGATATATACCACTCTGAAAGTATGTACACTGTCGATTCTTTCTCCAAATAGCACAAAACTGAGGAAAAGACCAGAGCGGTCTGTAACCTACTTCAGAAGCCCTAAAACAAACCCCTGAAACGTAACCCTAGTCTGAAATCGCCAAAACGTAGCTCAAAGCAAGAGGAACTTCTCTTTGCTAACAACCAGAGCCACAACAGTATCATGCGATCCAAACCCAAGTCCAAACCACATCCACACACTAGCTCTTGGCTAAAGCTAGCTACCACAAGCCATACACAACCAACTAAGTCCTTAACGAACTCAAAAGGACGAAACCTGTAGCGAAGGAACCGAAAAAGATCTATCTGGGAACTTTCTCCTTTCACCAAACGATCTTCAAATGTTGATAGGGTCTCCTTCCCTGACTCCGTTGGCCCAAGAAACCTTCAGATCCGACTCCCGATAGTCGAGATATCGTCAGTTTTCGGTCGCAGGTGACCGAACCTTCAAAAACTCCTCCCTGCGGCTTAAAACCGCTCACACCGCACAAACGGATCGTCTAAACTGATATCCGTCTTCACTGGTAGGTAGATCTGGCTACCCTGAACCCAACAAGACTCCAAACAAGCCGTTTGGAGTTCCCCTTGCAAAACTACTCGAGAAATTTGGTCGCAGGCTACAAAAAACTGACGTAAATCGGCTCCCTGCGGCTCAAATTTGCTCACCACACCCAACCCAACAATCCAATTCACTTACAGTCTTCTCCTATGCGTACATGAGGACTCCCTGATCGCGTAGGCACCAAGAACGAAGAGCTTGGCTCACCGATCGCGAAGAACAATCCAATCTCAGGTCGCAGGCGATGAAAACTTGACGCAAGCGCTTCCCTGCGAGCCAATTTCTCTCACAACTCTCAAACCGCCCGATAAAACTTTGTATCGTCTTCAATTTCCTGAAGAACTCGTTGTTCTGATCCCGATGGATCCAAGGACAGCAAGTTTGGACTCCGGAACGGCCCGAACGGTCCAACTCTCCTTCACAGGTAACTGAAAACTCCAATTTTGCTCCCTGCGTCTCAATTTCTCCCAGAACACAACCCCCGATCCGTCTCTTCAAGAACCATCTTAACCTGTGCGTAGCCTGCACAGATCTGAATCCGATGACACCTTGCGCGCGTATATTGGACTTCCCAATTCTCCAAAACATCCACCGACATGTCGCAGGAACAAGCAAGCCCCTTACAACAGTCTGTACGTACGAAGTTCAACTCTCAATAATAAGAAGCAGGCCCCTTGCGTGTTTGATATAACGCCTGAAGCCCTAAATACCTAGTCAGCAAGTAACTAGGGGCCTAGCTTGATTTTACCTTTTTCCGAATCGCATAACTTCTTCTCTGGATGTCCAAACGAAATAAACAAGATGCCCATGGAAAGCTGACAACGAGCTCTATCCATCTATGCGATAAAAGTAAAGATCCGAAGTTGCGCCAAAAGCTCGTAAGCTGGGGCCTAGCTTGTTTTCTCCATCTTTCGAGTCCTGTAACTCCTTCACTATACGTCCAAATGAAGTAGACAAAGTGCCTATGGAATGCTGACAAGGAGCTCTATCCACTGGTGCGATAAGAACGAAGATCCGAAGTGGTGCCAAAAACCCGTAAGCTGGGGCCTAGCTTATTTTCTCCATCTTTCGAGTCCTGTAACTTCTCCACTAGGCGTCCAAACGAAGTAGACAAAGTGCCTTTGGAAAGCTGACAAGGAGCTCTATCCATCTATGCGATGAAAATGGAGATATGAGATTGTGCCAAAATCCGTAAGCTGGGGCCTAGCTTGTCTTCTCATGAGTGTCTTTGGAGCGACAAGCATCGAAGTTTGTATTTCAGGTACGAGCCGGTCCACGACACGACAACGACGATGTGAAAACAAGGATGAGGAGCTCTTCTATACTCCTCTATTTATACATTCTAGGTTTTTACTTTGGTACCCCCGGTAACTCAGCCGTAACTACTTTTACCGGGTTTTACTAAGATATTACTTAAGGTAAAAGCATTGATCACATGGGCTTTTTACCTTTTCACATGGGCTTATTTTTTCAAAGTCAACAACTTCTAGAAGGATTCTGGAATATTCTCAAGAAATCTCGAATTTCCACCCCCCCTCTACACTAGGACCCACTAAAAAGGAAACATGTGGAATCTCTTCTTGTTTTTAATGCCCACAAAGTCCATAACTTTAATCCAACCACTAATATCAAGTCAAAAAGGAGATAAGGGATACTTTCCACCTCCTTTCTACCTTTTAGACAAGATGACAAGATAATAGTGCTCACTCTTTAGGAAATATCTGAATTCTGCCAAAAGTACAGCTAAGTTTAACCATAACTAACTTTTAGCTAGTAATGACTAACTTTATACCTCCTTAAAGTACTTGGGCAGCAAATAAACATTCTCAACACTTAGTTATAACTAAATACTTTACTAATAGACAAACTTCCTATGTGTAACATAGGTCGTTACAGTACGCAACTCGTCTGGTTTGATGACTTACGAGGCATGTTCCGGATGCATGAAGACTGTGGGTGTGGTGTATTGAACCATAAACTTTAACTCACCAAAAAAATTATCTCAAACGTCACTGACAATAATCATCGAGAACTCTTCAAGTATTTTACTTTTGTCTTTATCTTTGCCAGCAAGTGGTTTTAGGTCTTTGTGAATCTTCTCTTCCATGTCAAGCACATGGAGAAGCATTCTCGTCAAGAAATGTGTCATTCATGTTATATTTCTTCGCAAGATCAAACCAAGTCTCCTTGTACCTAACAGAGGCAAGAACAAAGATGCGAGTGTTAGAACACAAGAAGTGCTTTCCACATTGAACTTGGAGACGCGTCTTGAAGTTCAACATTAGAATTCATAAAGTATTAGAATACAAAAAGTATAATCCATTTTGAACTTCAGGAGCTCTCAAGCTACAGAAACTACACTTAGAACTTCGAGACGCGTCTTGAAGTTCATAAAGTATTAGAATACAAAAAGTATAATCCATTTTGAACTTCAGGAGCTCTCAAGCTACAGAAACTACACTTTGAACTTCGAGACGCGTCCCAAAGTTCAACATTTAATATCATAAATATATAATATATCAGAAATCGCGTTGTCGTGTTGTGGTGCGGCTCTTGTGTAAAATTCTCGTAAAACTAAGGTTGTGTTTTTGTACGTTTCATGAACTTTATTGCGTAACTTGTTGAGCGGTGTTATGGGTGTCACGGTTGCAACTATCTATTTGAGTGATTGCACGACAGTGAAACATGTCAACTCAATAATTTATGTGCGTTCACTTCACTGGTCCTTGTCGTTACATCCAGGTATAAGATGGTGGGTCGAGGATTTGTGAGACATTCTTCCTTGTTTGGTATTTCACGAGTGTTTCTCAAGGTCTTACATGGGGATGAGGAGCTACTAGAGTTGTATTCATGGACGAAAGATTGACCCGAGTTCCGAAATTTTTATTCTCAAATCTATTCCATATTAAGTTTACTTGGAGAACTTAATGGATGGTTTATTCTCCAAGACTACGAAACCCAAACAGTTCTAAACTTTCTGATATGAGACCATGGATTGCTCACTTGCAAGTGACATCTCGGCAACAAGGACAAATGACAAGCACATGTAACATGTAGCTAATTGTGACGAGCTAGAATACAAATTAGAGAGTTTGTACTTGAAACGTGAATTCTCTGGATAGAGTAGTGGTCGCGTCTGTGCCCCTTTCGCTGTCTTTTCAGGTCTACTTTGATTGAGCTCGTAGAAGACTGACGAATCCTACTGACTGACGTTCAGAAAGAGGCTCATCCGAGCATGACTTGACCGATCAATGACTGTGCGTCTTTGTTTGTCGTGTGTGGACTCTCTAGAGTAGTCGACGACGACTGAGCCCTGATCGATGAGAAAACAGCTCTATTCTCTCTCTCATCACTGCAGATAAACTGACCTTCTTGAAGCAAGGAGATGCTGAGAAGGTGAAAGTGTACGCAGAAAGGATCGAGAAGTTGGAGGCTCGTTTCAAGACTATACTGAAGAAGAGCGGTAATATTGTGAAGACTACATTGGTGGGATTGTGCATGCTTACCAAGAACTTTGAAGCTAATCTGAAACCCCAAGGCAGAACTCAAGTGAAGTATAAGAAACCGATCACTAAAGCAAAGGTGATTGAAATTGCAGTTCGAATGGAAGAGAGTTTGGAAGATGATGACGTTCTTCTAAGAGAAGCAAAGAAGATGAATGTTGGAGAGATTACACTCAGTGGTAGAGCTGCTCCAAGGATTTCGACACTTGTTGTGATTAGCACACCTGCTGTGATTATTATTAATCCTTCGATGTCTAATCTTCAAGATGAATTGAGACAAGTAATAGCATTGGCAAATCTGAAGAGCAATGGTGCAATTGAAAGAGCGGAGAAACTAAGGAGGAGGAGAGATCAAAGAGGTTATGGAGGAGGCTTCAATCGTGGACCTCAAAATGACTTTTGTGGTATTTCGTGCTACGGATGTGATGATCCTCATTTCCAAAGAAATTGTCCACACTCCATCCAAAATGGAAGATAGAACAATGAAGGTACAAGAGGAAACCTTGGAGGAGGAGTTCTATCACCAAACAAAGACAAAAGAGTTGTCGCAGTCGATGCGGTGAAGGTATCAAATGTTTATGAGAGAGCTGAATGCTCTTATTTTTCTTAGGTGAAACTCCTAGCTCACGAGAGGAAGAGCTAGGAGTTTCATTGATGTGGTGCTCACAATTCGCAAGGTTGGAGTTTTTCAAAAATTTTAAGCTAAAGAAGTGTCTATATAATTGAAGTAACCTTATTATTTAAGTTTACACCATGTTTAGCGAGAAGATGAACTTAAGGTAAATTCAAGAGAAAAAGCCAACTTCTTCCGAAGCTGGAAAACGGAAGCCGGAAGACAGAGTGTGCTCCTCAGGAAGACGGTGATTGTAACTGCGAGAAGTACCAACCGCGCACCAACTAAGTGAAGTTAGGTATATCAAAAGGATAGTCACTATCGCAGTAGGTAGGACTAAGGTCGATCGAGCAATTATCTAAACGCGAGAGAGTAACACAGAGAAGCTCAAGAAAAGAGACACCATATCTTTTTCTTGCTTCTCTACTCAATTTAGGAGGACATTGGAGGTACGCACAGAAGCGAATTACAGTGATAGATCGAGAGTGAACGTCTTCCAGCAGGAAGCGCACTCGAAACAGAAGGAGACGAGAATCGAAGCTTGGAAATTTAAGAATCATCGAGGATTAGAAGCTTCAAGATCGCAGCAGCTCAAAGTCAACGGTAGAAGCAGAGTCGCAATAGCTCGAAGTTAAAGGAGAAGTAGGATTGTGGCAAGACGAAGACATCGAGAGCAGAAACGAATCACTTAGGTGCGTAGAAGACATCTGAAGAAGTGAAGTAGAAGCATAGCAGATTGGAAGCGCAATATTGAGATTCTTCTTGCTTCTTTTTTCTTTTCTCTCGCTTCTGTCTTTCTGTTCTTGTGTTTTCACGCTTCTCCGATTGTTTGCAGGAAGCATATCGATCTCTCCCCTTCCCTGAAATTTCTCCTGAAAAGAATTGGACACGGAAGCGCTATCCAATTTTTGACAGCCCTCTTCTCAATCTCTTCTCGAAGAATCAAATTTGAGCTTCTTCTTCTCCCTGTTCCAAAATTCTTTGTTCTGTCTACCAATTTCTCTACCTCACTACCCAGAATCTATGGACAGAATACTCGTTTGAATGTTTGGACATTTCCAGAAGCTGAATTTTTGAATTCACATCAAATAGCTTGGATTGGATTGAAATTGAATTGTGAGAATCTTGATGATTGTTTTGAAAAGCAAGAAATTGGGAATCATGCCAATCTCTAGAGCTTCCTAACTTCTTAAATCGACATCTTCTTAGAGAGCTGGAAAGTGATGGAGGCCACTGTCACCGCAGGAGCCCTCAAACCTTCCTCTGATCAATTCGTAGACTTCACTTCTCAAGTATCTTTTCATCTTCTGTTAAGAAGTAGGATAAATTGTAAGGAGGATTGTCTTCTTAGGAATCCATGAGATGCCTTGCTTAGTTAAGATTGCGTAGATATAGATCGGAAGACGTGATGCACTTAGGAAGCACTGTTAGAATTATGGAAGACAGAATAGCTATCTTCTGGAAGACTAAATTCGTCTTCTGAGAGTGGAAGCTGGACTGTGAGAGCTTGGTAAGGATTGAGCCTTAGACTCCCAACAAGTATGTGTGGTATAGTGTAACAGAAGCTCAAAATGTTGATGCATCCTCCAGGATTGGTGTTACCTGAAGCGGAGCTGATCGCGACCAACCCTTTCATCAAGGAATTGGACCTCGACTTTTTCACATGTGAATGGAACCTCACCGATCAAGGTTTGCTGGAAGAGATATTGGCAGCCCTGTCTCCTCGAAACCATATACTTGTTAAGGCATGGGTTGTCAGAGAAAGACAAGCTTTGTGGACGGTGGAATGGTGACGGAGAACTTTTCACATATCTGAATCGGAGAACCGTGAGTATGAGTGGAGAAGAGGAAGATTCCCACGATTATCTCAGGAAAATGATTTGTACTTGGGAGTACTGCTTGTCTCTTCTTGAAAGACCGACAAGGGAAGAACGGTTGGAAGGTGGAAGCTTACTGAGAGTCGAAGAAGCGTCTTCTAGAAAAGCTTTACCTTCATCTTTTTCCAAGGAAAATGCTCAGAAGGTCAGATACCTCGGAGACCAGGATGTGGAGTTCCTCGAAGCTGTATGGACAAGAGAGGTCGTCAACTGGGACGCCTTCTTCCACGCTTACGTCCACGTCGAGTTAGCTTACTTGGACACAGCCAATAGGAGGACATCTCACCCTCTTCTTGTACTACATGTATGTGTCCAATGAGGATCTGAAGGAGAACCAGTTGGCCAACGAGACAACAAGAGATCAAAGAAGAGACCTCAAAAAAAGAAGACAAGACACGTGTCATGTCTTCTCCTCCCATTCTAGTGTTTCAAGAAGGACCGAGCATGCTGTCGTGTCGTTGACCGACTCCTACATGAAAATCAAATTTTGACAATTATCGCTCCAAAGACACTCAAGGGTAAAACAAGCTAAGCCTCAGCTTACGGACTTTTGGGACAACTTCGGATCTTCACTTTCTTTACATCGATGGATAGAGCTCATTGTCAGCTTTCCATAGGCACTTTGTTTACTTCATGTGGATGCCTAGTGGAGAAGTTACGAGACTCGAAAGATGGGTAAAACAAGTTAGGCCCCAGCTTACGGACTTTTGGCACAACTTCGGATCTTCATTTTCATTACATCAATGGGTAGAGCTCATTGTCAGCTTTCCGTGGGCACTTCGTCTACTTCAGCTGGACGCCTAGTGGAGAAGTTACGAGACTCGAAAGATGAGTAAAACAAGCTAGGCCCCAGCTTAGGAGCTTTTAGCACAACTTCGGATCTTCATTTTCATAACATCGATGGGTAGAGCTCGTTGTCAGCTTTCCATGGGCACTTCGTCTACTTGAGCTGGACGCCTAGTGGAGAAGTTACGAGACTCGAAAGATGGGTAAAACAAGCTAAGCCCTAGCTTACGAGCTTTTAGCACGACTTCGGATCTTCACTTTCATTACATCGATGGGTAGAGCTCGTTGTCAACGTTCCATGGGCACTTCGTCTATTTCATTTGGACGCCTAGTGGAGAAGTTACGAGACTCAAAAAATAGATAAATCAAGCTAGACCCTAGTTTATTCTGCTGACTGGGTATTTGCGGCTCCAAACCTTATACTAAGGACGCAAGGGGTATGCTTCCTCATTATGACAGAACTTCGTACGTACAGAGACTGACGTAAGGGGGCCGCTTAAGGGGTTAGCTTGCACCTGCGACTTGTCAGTGGACGATTCGAGAGATTTGGAGGTCCAATGCAAACGCGCAAGACGTCGTTGGGTTCAGATCTGTGCAGGCTACGCGTTGGTTAAGACAGTTTTTGAAGAGGCGGATCGGGGGTTGTGTTCTAGGAGAAATTGAGATGCAAGAAGGAGATTTGGGAGATTTCAGTTACTGTGAAGGAGAGTTAGACCGTCGGGCCGTTCCGGAGTCCAAACTTGCTGTCCTTGGATCCATCGGAATCAGAACAACGAGTTCTTCAGGAAATTGAAGACGAATCAAAGTTTCATTGGGCGGTTTGGGAGTTCTGAGTGAAATTAGCTCGCATGGAAGAGTTTACGTCAGATCTTCGTTCGCTTGCGACATGAGATTGGTTTGTTCTTCACGATCGATGAGCCAAGCTCTTCGTTCTTGGTGCCTATGCGATCAGGGAGTCTTTATCTACGCATAAGAGAAGACCATGTGTGGATTGGATTGTTGGGTTGGGTGTGGTGAGCAAGTTTGAGCCGCATGGAGCTGATTTACGTCAACTTTTTGCAACCTGCAACCAAATTTCTTGCGTGGTTTTGCAAGGGGAACTCCAAACGGCTTGTTTGGAGTCTCGTTGGATTCAGGATAGCTAGATCTACCTGCCAGGGAAGACGGATATCAGTTAAACGATCCGTTTGTGCGGTGTGTGCGGTTAAGCCGCAGGGAGGAGTTTTTGAATCTTCTCGATACCTGCGACCGAAAATCGATGATATCTCGGCTGTCGGGAGTCGGATCTGAAGGTTTCTTGGGCCAACGGAGTCAGGGAAGGAGACCCTATCGACATCTAAAGACCGCTTGAGGAAAGGAGAGAGTTTTCAGATAGGTCTTTTTTGGTTCCTTTGCTACGGATTTCGTCCTTTTAAGTTCGTTAGAGTTCCGGTTGGTTATGTACAGCTTGTGGTAGGTAGCTTAGCTAAGAGCTTGTACATGAATGCTGTTTAGACTTGGGGTTGAATCGTATGGTGTTGGTGCAGCTCATTTTGTTAGCAAAGGGAAGTTTCTCTTGCTTTGAGCTACGCTTTGGTGATTTTGGGTCAAGGTTGAGATTCAGAGGTTCGCTTTAACATTTTTGAAGTAGATTACAGATCTCTCTGGTCTGTTTCACAGTTTTGAGTTCTTAGGAAGAAAGAACCGGCAGTGTACATATAGTTGGAGTTGGTATATATTGCAACATTCGTTTTCGCTGTTGTTTTTCTTTGTCTTGTCTCTGTTCAACACAGTACATCTCCACAGCCAAGAACCTCGCATTTTCCTAGACATCCTTCACGAAAAATCCGACGCGATATCGTCATGCACCAGCAGATGATCATTATTTGAAAATATGATTCCAGCGACACAGAGACGCATCACCACCAAGGAGGATGAGACTTAAGAGCATTCCTAGGAAGAGCACATCTTACCCCACCATTCACTCCGGATCTGAGTCAGATTCGCAGGAAGATACCCCCGACATTAAGACCACCAAGTAGTTCATGCGACTACAGGGAGTCTTCCAAAGACTCCAGAAGACAAGACCTGGACTGATATTCTGACTGCGACAAGAGACTACGCAGAGTAGAGGTCTGTCCTTGCGGTGAGAAGAGATCTTCCACCCATGAAGACATTGAGAGTAGCGTCTTCCAGAGTGCATAAGAAGAAGGCAACCGTGGTCGAAGAGGTATAAATGTCTCTAGAAGACAAGGAAGCTGCCACAGATCAGTTTGTAGGCATGAACCTAGCTTCTATGAGAAGAAGACTAGAGGAGTTAAGCGCCTTCTTCAGCTCCGAGATCCAGCTAGCGATGAAGTTGATGGAGAAGCAAGCTAGGGCCTAAGAGAAGCCCCTTCAGCCTGGATTTGGTCTTCGGACCTTGATTCAACAGGAAGAAGCCCAGAAGTAGAGGGTGGAAGCTCTAGAAGCCAACCTCCGGACCATAGAGAAGATTGCCATGAAGTACAAGACAGAAGCTTCTGCTTATGTAAGGAATTGGTCCAACTGCGGAAGAGCCACCAGGGGTTGCAGGTGTGACTTCAGCAGAAGGAGCAGGAAGTTATGCAGATCATGGGTAAGTTAACTGATTTGGCAAAAGAGAAGAAGACTTGGAACACACAGCGGTAAGCTACAGAAGCCAAGGATGCAGAAGAGAAGAAGCAGCGGGTGGAAGTAGAAGCCAGAGGCAAGGAGATCATGGGGCAGATGGGAGAAGCGCTTAGGAAGAAGTTTAACTTCATTGCAAGCAGGAAGCTTCTGACCTTGGCCCGAACATGGGATGACGCTTCCAGATATATGTTGATGGAATGCAAGAAAAGCATGTTCCGCTACTTGGATCGGCAAGTCGAAGGTATGGAGAGTCTCTACGGTCTTTTCTAGGTTTTTGTCCCTGCAGCTAAGTCTTCTGGTGCATCAGGACTAGTCCATGTGGAAGATCTCGACAAGGAGGAGTTCGATCTCGATGTTCACTTGGTGGTAATAGCATTGGAAGCAGAGAAGACGAGCGAGGAAGCTCCAGAAGCCAAGACGTCCTTTGGAAGACAGGAAGAAGAGATGGCTTCCCAGGTGTTCAGAGTGGAGATAATGACTATCTCTAACCCCTGTGAGACCGTCCCAGCTTCCAGTGTTGAGCAGATCTTGCAGAAGAGCCAGGAAGCGTAGATGGATTCGGCTTCCCAGGGACCTCTTCCGGCTTCTAGGAGAAATCCTGAGACACTACAATTGAAGATTCTCCAAGTAGAGATAATCGTTCCAACATCATGTCTTCTTCTCAAAATGAGCCTAAGAAGAAGTTGAGGATGGAGGATTTCACCATTTCAGCTGCTCAACCTAGATATGACATAGGTGAGGACGTTGGCACTCAAAAAGTCAATATAATGGTTGGTCAACTGATTGCACTCAACCCAAGCTGGAGGAAAGAGCTTCGAGGAGGATTGAGCTCGAGAAGGACCAAGAAGAAGAAGTCTAAGAACAAGACCAACATCTCAAGTGTGGGAGTTGGTGTAAGGATGCTCAAGCTTATGAGGTATGCACAAAAGCATCCAAGATCAAGGTTCGACTGAATGGACATTTTGTACTTGATATGTTGATGAACGGAGGTTTTGCTGTGAAGCAATATCTGAATGTTTGATGAAGCGGTTGGAGATGAAATCCATGAGACCGACGAGCATCATTGCTGATACGGCTAACAAGCAAAAAGTGAGACCTCTTTGAGTCTTGGAGGAAAGCAGTGGTGTATGTTATGGGAGTACAAACATTGATGTCTTTTCAAATTTTGAAAGATTTTAGCTATGACTTACTCCTTTGGAAGATCTTGGTTGAGTGTTGGTCGTATGATAACACAAAGGTTACTTGAGGATAGGACCTAGCAACCTTCGAGTGAAGGTGTCTCTCTTCAGTGGTGATTGTGTGACTTCTGATTTTGATAGACGGATCAGTGACTATTAAGAATTAGAAGTCAAGAAAAGTGGAAGTATCTCCGGAGTAGATATGAGTGGTTCTTTTGATGAAGAGACGTCAGAAGATGAGGAGTTTGAAACCTGCGAACTAATTTCACCAGTAGTAAGTTGATAGTATACAATCCAATCTTTGGAGATTTCCACTCAGATATTCAACCCCATGCTCATGAAACAACTCAACGTTTGAATCTAAACAAAACGGTTTTACTTCTGTCTCTCAACTGTTACAATCAACTTCAGTCAATCATTTCAAGATCAAACTCAACCCAAACGTAGGACTAGTTTACATCAGTGCAACCAAAGATGGTGTGAACTAATCCAATCCCCTTGACAATATTCGAAGATCATCTCTCAAACTCTTGAGGCACTTAGAAACATGACTCGGGATACCGATTCTACCTCTTTGACTTTGAACGATCATAAATCCACACTCAAAAGTCCAAACGATTAATCTTCTCCTCTAGATTCTAGCTTGAGAGCTTTTCAATGAGACCTCATGCTATGTGAATGACTGCTAGGAATACCTCCGAAACTCCAAAACTGTCCTTGGAACTTGGATGAACTTGATTGGTAAAAAATAAACCAATGAGAAAGAAGATTGAACAACTCTCTATCTCCTACTTGGCACTATAGATCGAATTGTAACCTTAAAAAAACTCAATCCTCAAGTTATTTTGGTTCAAGATTACTTGAGGATGATTATCTTTGTTCGTTTGCAACTTGAGTCTTGAATGTTCTTGGTGATTGGTGAGTCAAGCTTTCATTCTTGGTGTCGATACGATCAAGGAGTATTCGTCTACATGTAAGAGAAGACTGTATATGGATTAGATTGTTGGTTTGGGTGTGGTGAGCGAGTTTGAGCCGCAGATCAGACACGAGAACAAATCTTATGATCAATCTCTTTGATGTTTTGTTGGATCAAGTCGTTTTCCTAGCAACATACATAGATTACGAGAATGTGTCGCCCAAAGGATGAAGAAGGTAAGACCAGTTCCTATTCGGATTTCCTGTTATTTTATAGTGATCAGTCCCCCAAGTAGTTTGATATAAACTCTCTTAATTTCTTATTTGAGCCGCGCAGTTAGCTTGGCTAACTGGCGAGGGTCCTATTAGTCATATTAGCTAGTCTTGGGTTTAGTCACACGACTCGAAAAACATACATAGATGATGAGGTGTTTGATGTGTCAAAGTACAAGAAAATGCAGCTGAAGTGGGAGAGGAGATTCGAACATCACAACATGAAGAGGGTGTGGCACCTTCAGCAAGTCGTGATTCCACATCAACTTTCAAGAAGTTATTTCTGGTCTTGTTTCTTCAAACGGGCAACACGGCAAAGGATAACAAGAATCATCAAGCTTGTTTCAAGAGACATTTTGAGTCCATCAAGGTGAACTTTCTAATAGTGAGACATATGCATGAAGATATCGATCCAACATTTTCTAAAATGAGCACTCGCATCAAACACAAAGACGTTGACATTGCCTGTACTCTATTGCAGAAATTTGGGATTGTGAAGTGAAACACCCAATACCGTTACTTCTTGAAAAAGTTGCTAATTGCAAGTCACATGTCCAAGACTTCATAAAGAAGATTGAGAGACATTCTCTTCCGATTTCTTTCAAGTTCTCCATGAAAGATAACATTGTCGTGTCGGATTTTGTGATTGATGTCCAGGAAAATGGGAGGTTCCTGGCTGTGGAGATGTAATGTGCTGAACATGAAACAAGAAAGAGAAACACAAGCACGAAAATAAACGTCGCAATATATACTAACTCTCAACGAACATACATTGCCAGTTCTTTCTGTCTAAGAACAGAAAACTGAGAAACAGACCAGAGCAGTCTATACTCTATTTCAAAACCCTCTACAACGAGTCCCTAAATCTCATCCCAGACCCAAAACTATTGAAGCGTAGCTCAAAGCAAGAGAAACATCCCTTTGCTAACAAATAGAGCTGCACCTGTACCACACGATTCAAACCTAAGTCCAAACAACATCCATGTACAAGCTCTTAGCTAAAGCTAGCTACCACAAGCTGTACATGATCAACTAGAACTCCAACGAACTAAAAGTATGAAAACCGTAGCGAAGGAACCGAAAAAGACCTATCTGAGAACTTTCTCCTTTCGTCAAACGATCTTCAGATGTTGATAAGGTCTTCTTCCCTGACTCCGTTGGCCCAAGAAACCTTCAGATCCGACTCCCAACAGTCGAGATATCGTCAATTTATGGTCGTAGGTGACGGAACCTTCAAAAACTCCTCCCTGCGGCTTAAAACCGCACACACCGTCCAAACGGATCTGATATCCGTCTTCTCCAGTATGTAGATCTAGCTACCTTGAACCCAACGAGACTCCAAACATGTCGTTTGGAGTTCCCCTTCCAAAACCACGCAAGAAATATGGTCGAAGATTGCAAAAAACTGACGTAAATCGACTCCCTGCAGCTCAAACTCGCTCACCACATCCAAACCAACAATCCAATCCACACACGATCTTCTCTTGTGCGTAGGTGAAGACTCCCTAGTCGCGTAGGCACCAAGAATGAAGAGCTTGACTCACTGATCGCAAAGAACAACCCAATCTCAAGTCGCAGGCGAATAAAAATCTGACGTAAGCGCTTCCCTGCGAGTCAATTTCACTCAGAACTTCCAAACCGCCCGATGAAACTTAGTATCATCTTCAATCTTCTGAAGAACTCGGTGTTCTGATCTTGATGGATCCAAGGACAGCAAGTTTGGACTCCAGAATGGCTCGAACGGACCAACTCTCCTTCACAGATCACTGAAGCACCCCAAATCTCTTTCCTGCATCTCAATTTCCCCCAGAACATAGTCCCTGATCCGTCTCTTCACGAACCGTCTTAACCAACGCGTAGCCTGCATAGATTTGAACCCAACGACGCCTTGCGCGTTTGCATTGGACCTCCAAATCTCCCAAATCGTCCGTTGACAAGTCGTAGATGCAAGCTAACCCTTTAAGCTGCTCCCTTATGTCAGACGCTGTACGTACAAGAATTCACAGATTATCAGGAAGTAGACCTCTTGCGTCCTTAGTATAGCGTCTGGAGCTGCAAATACCCAGTCAGCAAAGTAAACTAGGGTCCAGTTTGATTTTCTCTTCTTCTGAGTTTCGTAACTTCTCCACTATGCGTCCAAATGAAGTAGACGAAGTGCTCATGGAAAGTTGACAATGAGCTCTACCCATCGATGTAATGAAAATGAAGATCCGAAGTTGTCTCGAAAGCCCGTAAGCTGGAGCCTAACTTGTTTTATCCATCTTTCGAGTCTCGTAACTTCTCCACTAGGCGTCCAAATGAAGTAGACAAAGTGCCTATGGAAAGCTAACAACAAGCTCTACCCATTGATGCGATGAAACTGAAGATCCGAAGTCGTGCCAAAAGCTCGTAAGTTGAGACTTAGTTTACTTTTCTCATGAGTGTCTTTGAAACGATAACAATCGAAATTTGATTTTCATGTAAGAGCCGATCCACGACACGACATCTACTCCTCCAAACTTGTGTATCCTTCGGTATGCACCAGAGATACCAACCAAGGGTTGGATCGGCACGCGTCTCGTCTTGTCGTCCTCTTTCTCATCTCAGTCAACCTCATCCTCAAGGTTGCAACTTGATTGTCATCTTGAAGTTGCTATCCTGTCATGATCTTCCCTAGATCCATGCTCATCAACTTTCTTCTTCAACCTCCCATCCAATCAACCCCTCTAGATATCTACATCTTTCAATATGAGTTCGAAGACATAGAAGCATATGATGATTGAACCCCACCATCGAGGTTTGTGACCCAAGTGTTGTAGTAGACATCACCCGTCATCCCAATCATCATCACATATCCTGACTGCAATCTTCAACCTCAAGCCTGTACATGTGATCATACATATCCATCTCTTCTTTTTTCTTTTCTGAAAAGAAAGAACCACACTGCTGCAAGTAAAATCCTCAACCGCAACCATCATTGTCTCGCTGTACAATGATATCCTTGACAAACGTCATCCTCCCTACCTCAATCACCTTCAGCAATGGCTTCTCTCTTGTAAGTCATTTTTATCCATCATCTTATACCCATAGTCTCGAGAGCATCTGTCCACTCTCTTTCACCCTCAGCAAGTCGCTCGTCCTTGATGATGTCAATAGTGGCATAATCGACTTTCCTTGAAGTTGCACCCAAAACCTCTTGTGATAAGAACCCAACCTTCGCATCTCGAATGCACTCCTTCCAACCTCCTTGCACATCCATCGTCATCATCCCAGTTGTTTGCATGCAACCAGATCACCCATATCATATTGTCTACATCTCAACCATCTCCTCCAGTTGTGAAGGATCGTCCTCCATTGTCAATTCAAGAAGAATAGTTTCATGTTGAACCTTATCCTCCCCAGCTTGCTTCCTTGAAGAAGTCTCTTCTTGTCTTTTCTTCTCGCTCTGCATCGTGGATTTAGTATCCAACTTGAGCTCGCTTGGATCCGCGTGCTCATCCAAATCATCCATGTGGAGATCATGTTCAATCTCTTCCACCCTAGCACCATAACTTGTAGCTTTGATAGCTACAACTGCATGTGATGTAAAGTAATCAACCACAAACTTCTTCATCCCTCTTTTATCAACGTTGACTTGCAGGAGAGTACCCGTACTTCTGAATGCAATCTTTCCATCCTCTCAAGAAATAACCTCCCGTTGCAAAGACTCTGCAAAGTCGATGCAATCTTTCCAATGATGGTCAGTATCATCACACCACACACACTGATGTACCCAAGCTGGTTTGGGTACAAGCACTATCTTGGTCGACGATCTCTTATCTTCCAACCTAGTAACCTTAGCTTGTAGATCTTGCATCTTTTGTTGTAGGTCCTCGATGGTTGGATCCTTCTCCTCTACAATCACAACTGGAGGTTGAACCTCAGATACTACCTGAACTGGTGTGATAGTCAGCGATACATGTGTCGACCTTGTAACCTTTTCTTTTGTATGTCTCCGGACAAGAAGCTCAACCGCTTCATGCACAACCTCTCAATTTCTTGTCAACCCTTCTTCTTCCTCTCCATCCTCCAGAAGTAATTTCAACCGCTCTTGCCATGGTTCATCAGCAGCTTGAAGAAACAACTCTGTCTTGTAAGTCTCCAGGGTTAGCTTGTCCACCCGAGATAGTTGAAAGAATTGTCTCTCAAACTCCTTTAACAATTCTGTAGGTTGTAAACCCTTGCTAGGTCGGTTGACCCATCCCAAAAATGATTTCTTGGTTACTCGATTTGAGTTTCTCAAGAAATATTCTTCGCTCAGCGTATGTGAAAATGTATCCCAGTTCCTCCCAGAACGCTTTGTTAGACCTTTCACATGCTCCCTTATCTAAGACATCGCAGCGAGTTCGAATGTCTCGATCATCTCTTTTTCCGATACCTGATCTAAATCCATCTCCGTCTTGTAATATCTCAAGTACTTTGAGATATCTCTCCCATCAAATAGATCGAGCTTGTCGATCATCCTCCGAAGCGCCTTCGTCCTCAAAGCCTCCTTTTGTTGGTTCTCTTGCTCTTGTCGCAAAAACAAAAAGAAGACTTGAAACAAACGTGTAGTTGTTGCATCCAACTACACCCCTGGTATCTCCTCTGATCCGTTCATCCCGTTCATAGTCATGGCTCGTTCCATCCTCTCATCCTCCCATGACTCCAACATTCTACATATAAATCATCCAGGTCTGCAGCATCCTCCTGAACACCCGTATCCATCTTCATCCTCGTTCATGATTCTTGATCTCCTCTTCCAAGTTCCAACACAGAAATCTCCACCTCGGACCTTCATGTCGAATTCACCATTATTGTCGTGTCATATTTTGCGTGAAGGATGTCCAAGAAAACGTGAGGTTCCAGGCTGTGAAGATGTAGTGTGTTGAACAAAGAACAAGAGAAACACAAGCACAAAAATGAACGTCGCAATATATACTAACTCTCAACGTACATACACTGCCAGTTCTTTCTCCCTAAGAACACAAAACTGAGAAACAGACCCGAGCGATCTGTACTCTGCTTCAAAACCCTCTACAACGAGTCCCTAAATCTCAACCTAGACCCAAAACTATTGAAGCGTAGCTTAAAGCAAGAGAAACATCCCTTTGCTAACAAATAGAGCTGCACCTGTACCACATGATTCAAACCTAAGTCCAAACAACATCCATGTACAAGCTCTTAGCTAAAGCTAGCTACCACAAGCTGTACATGATCAACTAGAACTCCAACGAACTAAAAGTATGAAAACCGTAGCGAAGGAACCGAAAAAGACCTATCTGAGAACTTTCTCCTTTCGTCAAACGATCTTCAGATGTTGATAAGGTCTTCTTCCCTGACTCCGTTGGCCCAAGAAACCTTCAGATCCGACTCCCAACAACCGAGATATCGTCGAGTTTTGGTCGCAGGTGACCAAACCTTCAAAAACTCCTCCCTGCGGCTTAAAATCGCACACACCGCTCAAACGGATCGTCTGATCTGATATCCGTCTTCTCCGATATGTAGATCTAGCTATCTTGAATCCAATGGGACTCCAAACATGTCGTTTGGAGTTCCCTTTCCAAAACCACTCAAGAAATTTGGTCGAAGGTTGCAAAGAACTGACGTAAATTGACTCCATGCGGCTCAAACTCGCTCACCACATCCAAACCAACAATCCAATCCACACACGATCTTCTCCTGTGCGTAGGTGAAGACTCCTTGATCGCGTAGGCACCAAGAACGAAGAGCTTGGCTCACCGATGGCAAAGAACAACACATTCTCAAGTCGCAGGCGAATGAAAATCTGACGTAAGCGCTTCCTTGCGAGTCAATTTCACTCAGAACTTCTAAACCGCCCAATGAAACTTAGTATCGTCTTCAATTTTCTGAAGAACTCGGTGTTCTGATCTCGGTGGATCCAAGGACAACAAGTTTTAGACTCCAGAACGGTCTGAACGGTCCAACTCACCTTCACAGATCACTGAAGCACTCCAAATCTCTTTCTTGCATCTCAAATTCTCTCAAAACACAGTCCCTGATCCGTCTCTTCACGAACCGTCTTAACCAACGCGTAGCTTGCACATATCTGAACACAGTGACACCTTGCGCGTTTGCATTGGACCTCCAAATCTCCCGAACCGTTTGCTGACAGGTCGTAAGTGCAAGCTAGTCCTTTAAGCTGCCTCCTTACGTCAGACGCTGTACGTACAAGAATTCACAGATTATCAGGAAGCAGACCTCTTGCGTCTTTAGTATAGCGTCTGGAGCTGCAAATACCCAATCAGCAAAGTAAACTAAGGTCTAGCTTGATTTTCTTTTCTTCCGAGTCTCGTAACTTCTCCATTGTGCGTCCAAATGAAGTAGACGAAGTGCCCATAGAAAGCTGACAACGAGCTCTACCCATCAATGTAATGAAAATGAAGATCCGAAGTTGTCCCGAAAGCCCGTAAGCTGGAGCTTAGCTTGTTTTACCCATCTTTCGAGTCTCGTAACTTCTCCACTAGACGTCCAAATGAAGTAGACAAAGTGCCTATGGAAAGCTAACAACGAGCTCTACCCATTGATGCGATGAAAGTGAAGATCCGAAGTCGTGCCAAAAGCTCGTAAGCTGAGGCCTAGCTTGCTTTTCTCATGATTGTCTTTGGAGCGATAACAGTCGAAATTTGATTTTCATGTAAGAGCCGGTCCACGACACGACAACGTTCCAATTTTCCAATACATGAATGACTTAGAGGGTGGATGGGTACCAGAGGAAGTACGTACTTTCTGGGAAAAGGATGATGGAGCTTATGTTCTATCAAGAAGATATCCGAAGACAGAAAAGATGACAACGACTCATCTTAAACTAGGAGAAGTCTAATCTTTCTTGGATAATCTCATCATATATTTGGATAAAACATACCCAGATGAGACATCCAAGAGATACAAGATGTATCAACCATTCATTTCTGATTGGAAAGAGTGTTAATTTGTTTGGAGCTAGTAGAAGATCCAGATAGAGATTTGCTTTATGATCTCTTTTGGTCACAAAACAAATCATGGAATTGGTTACAAGGAGTAGATACCATCAGGAGAAGACTATTGAGCATGAAAATGCATCCATTGAGACAGCACTTGAACTTGAGGTGGAACTACAGATGGAGAATCAAAAATAATTGCATTTTGTGAGTGCTCTAGAGGACAGAGAAGAGCGTGTATTTGTCCCCTTGGACATACTGTAGAAGGTCGAGTGATTATTCGACCTACTGATGAGTTTGAAGCTAAAATACCCAAGGCTGTTTGGATAGGACGTGTCACGAGTGGAGTTCAAAGATATCGAGAAGATGAACAGTACTGAGAGTTTCAACTACAATGGTGGAGATCCAAACATAGAAAATACACAACTGCAATAAATATAGAACGTCGCACTAATATATTTAATAACACAAAAGAATGGGAGATAGATCCTAGCTATAGTGAGTGTCAAATGGATTAGTGCAAGTGCTGCGATCTTCTATTAGAAGTTTCACTCCAAGACAAATTGTCAAAAAAGATTGTAATGTCTCTCAAATCTTGAAAGTTCGTGTCATCTTTCAGATGATGCAAGTATAGATGTCACTATAATTTAGTTTGAGATTTACTTTGGTAACTAAAACTCAAAATTTTGAATAGTCTTGCATTTCAGTCTTAGATCATCTTCATAATGTCAAGTATGAAGTTCTTGTTTGTACTACTAGTTGCTCATTTGTCATTTTTGAATAAATTTGCTATGTGATATTATATCCAACTAGTGAGTAGAATATTTGTAACACAGATTATGAAAGCTTTTCAATAAATGTATAACTTTTTATGGTTTATTTGTTTTGGATTTTTGAGCTCATTGTCCACATTTATTGTCATTGAGTTTATGATTTTATTTCAAGAAATGAGTTCAAACTGAATAAATTAAAATCTCAAAACTGTTCTTGGAAAGTTTCACTTTTGTGATCAAAATGTCCTGCAGTCTAAAAACTTTGTCTTATAGAGTGTATCTCAAATATCTTAGAAATATAAACTAGTCTCATTTTAGTGAATAGTCTAATTAGCCTGATTACCTTCCAACCAATCTCGTGAGAGTTCTCTACTTCTCCAAACCTGAAAATAGAGTGCACATTTATTAAACATGGTCCAAATTTCCTCCCTCAAGTTTCGTATTGGACTATTGGGGTCGATAGCAACTTTGTTACACAAACACCGGCCAAAAACTTCGAGTTCTATATAGTTAGGCCAAAAACTATATAAACTCTGGTCTGAATCGTTTAAACTGGTTAAAGATGAATTCATAATCTATAATACAAAAGATCTCGAACTAAAAATTACACATAATACTTTGAAAATATAAATTATTTAAAATACCATTTAAGTTTTTTAAGCCGCAGTTCGAACCATTTGAACCTGGATTTAACCGTTTTCATTGAATGTTGAATCGAACCGTTTACACTTAAATCGTTATAAACTTTGACCGTGTAAACAGAACTATATAAATTATGTTGAACCAAACTAAACCATACTTGACCAACCTAAACCGCTTTAAACCACGATTTTATGATTCGGTTCGGAACCGAGTTGGGGCCGAGGGCTACTTTTCCTCCACATAGTACCCTTCGCCGTACGTCGCTTCGCGGTGTATGTCGACCGGATCGACGGGAGAATGCACTGACCGAGTCGACCGACCGTCCTCCACCACAGATGCTCAACTTGTCCCTGTTAGCCTGTTGTGTTTGGTGAGGAGGTGACCCGTTCGTACAGGTCATACTTATGACTTCGGTCTGCTACAGAGTAAAACGCGCGACCAATGCATATAAAACGGATGGGAAGACCCCATCAAGCCTCACAAGGGAAAGAAGGACCCGAAGGGCCAAGCAACAACAACCCCGGAGGGAAGAACATCGGGGCTAAGTCCCGCTATCAGTAGCTCTATAATCGCCTGTCGCACCTATAATATCGGAGACCAAAAAATCAGTATCCCTACAAACAACTGGTGCACCTGAAGAAGCATCACCTACTGCGATTGCCCTCCTATGAACTGCTCCTGCTAAAGCTCTCTGTAGAGCAATGGAAACTCGCTGCCTGAAAAACATGGTGCAGAAAGAAAGAGAAAGTGGTACTCCCTGGTGCCTCTCATGATAGGCTCTAGCACAGTCTCTCAGAAAGACGTCGAACTCCAAACCTGTCGATCCGTATATCTCCAAAGCTAAAGAGATGAAGCGATGTCCCACTTGCATACCCTTGTACTTGGTGACCTTCGCTGCTGCCGCCACGCCTGCAGCCCATCTTGGGAGATGGGTGATCACCTGTGCCGCCACTGAGTCCCGTGTTGGATCCGTGACAACCACATCAGCCACTGAGACCTGATCCTCTCTCATCATGTACAAGTTAGCTCTCACTGATCCTCCTGTCTGAAGGGCATATCAACGCTCTCTCCATGTCATGTGACCGCTCTCCCGTGCTAAGGCAAACACGACGTCTCTGATGGCATCGTGGGTAGCTATCCGCTCTCCACCATGAGGACATCGAGCAAGATGGCGACCCGATGTGTCGAGCGAGACACCGCACTCGCAAGTGGATAGTGCCGAAGCAACAAGCTGTACCAAGCCTAGACGGAACCTCATCGCTGTAGAGAAGATAGTCGGTGCGAGTCGGAACGCTCTAATGCAAGGTCGAGCTATGAGCCAAGAGCCTGCGCCCTTGCCCGAACAAGAGCGGAGTCGAGCTCTAGTATCCCGTGGGATGGAAGGATCCACTAAGAGAGCATGGAGAACCTGCTGGAAGTGGTGCCCCGTCAGAGAAGACTGTAGTCCGCGAGATCCATCGGTAGCCAAGGTATCGAATCGAGGGTTTGCCTCACGTGCCTCAAGAGTCAGGCCATCTCTTGCCTCACGGAGACACATCTGTAGTGGGTAAGAACCATCCTCCATCTCTGTCACGTAGCTCTCTAAAATAGGTCTATCTCGCACGAGAAAACGACAACAGAGCCAAGGTGCTGAGAGGGCCCAACTACCCAAAAAGGCTGCCGGAGCAATCTCCTCCATGGATAATAAGCCCACTCCGCCACATGATATCGGCAAAGATGTCTGCCTACGTGCGAGAGGTCCTGCCACACAGTCAAAAGTCCCCGGTCCTATGATGTCGCCGAACACTCTCATGATCTTCCTATCAAACTCTCTAAAGCGCGAGATGAAGATAAGAGATGGAGGTACTGTGCGGAGTAAGTAACTAGGACGTCGCGCAATGGAAGAGTAAAGGATACCAAAGGCAACTTGAGGATCCTCCAGCATAGGGAGATCCTCAATATGCAAAATGTCCTCCGCTATGGCAACATCTAAGAATCGAGAGACAAAGTCTTCTGTACCCACAAGTACTCCGAGGATGCGTAAACCATCAGTGGGGATAACAAATCCCTCCGGGAGCTGTAGGTCTGACGGTATACCTATGGGAGACCAAGCCTTGCACTTTGACACCTTCACCCTCAGCCCTACCAAGGCCAATTGAGAGACAAGGTGGTCAAAGGCAACACCGACTTGGTCCGCCGGACCTACGATGTGCGTATCATCAGCTAGAGATGGAAAAACACAACCTGGAGCAGCCAAGGTGGTGGCCAAGAGAGCTCTGTAGTGAGCTAAGGCAAAGAGGGGTCCACCCAAAGGATCTCCCTGACGAGTACCTGCAGCGGAGCTGATGACTGTAACCCCCTCTATCGTAGGACCGTGCTGGTAGTAAAGAGAAGAAGGAGAACCATAGAAAGATCGCACGAAGGGGATCAGACCCGTCAGAGAGCTCCCACCATCCATGAGCTCCCTAAAGATGGAAGTGCGAGAAATGCTATTAAAGGCGTTTTCCACGTCCACCTGTAGGACAACCCAATCGGGATGGATGTCCAAGAGAGCTCTAATGCCGAAAGACACAGACTCACAACCTCCCGGTGTCGCAACTCCAAACTGATGTGGGCAAAGGTGGTCCTGAAAAGTATCTCGAAGCTGAAGGACAATGGTACGACTGATAAGTCGTAAGAGAATCTCGCCGATGGCTATCGATCGAATCCCTCCACCATCCTTCGTCATGGCCAAAAGTCTAGCTGTCCCTAGTACCTGAGCTATAGACTGAGGAATATGTCCCTGAGCTACTGCTGCCGCTACCTGAAAAAGCTCCGTGAAACCACTAGAGGGGTCGTCTGTCTGAAAAAAATCCCGCAGGTGCTCGTAGACCATCCCAGACAGACCTCCAGAAGATAGACGCGGAGCTATACACAATGCCTGGGCAAACAAAGATCTATCGAGACATAATGGCTCCTCAGGCTGATAGTCCTGAACCTCAGGTGGTGAGGGATCACCCGGTGAGGGGTGAAGAGAACGCAACGCAGCGATCGTCTCCTCAGTAGGACATGCCAATGACAAAGGATGCAGTGCTCTAGCAGCTCTACTGTACTCTCCAGCTTGACCTAACATCCTACAGCGTCGTATGCGAGCAGAAGATGAGACATCACGTGTAGAGGCAGACTCGCTCCTACCTCGTACCGCACGGACTGATTCCTCCTGTAAGGCCGCCCAATCACCAGCACAGAATCTCCGAAGACGGGCCGCCACCTCCCGATGTCCTCCTCTGCCACCTCGAGTATAACGGAGACACCAACGAGGAAGTAGAAGGAAAAGTAGCCACGCCGCCTCGTCCTTGGTGTTCTGTGTCAACATGTTGAGAGGTAGACGAAATGCTTGTCTCACCTCATCATGAAGAGCATGAGGCAACCGATGGAACAAACGCGGACAAGGGAAACTCGTCTCGAACAAACTCAGAATAGTGGCAGAGTGGGCTCTCAACCACTCCCATGACTCTGGAGGAACTCCAGGAAGAAGGGCTAGTGGTGCCATAGCGACTGCACGTGTAGACCTCCGATCTCGGTTAACCTGGGCATCCCATGTGCTCGTATCATAGCTCTTGTGCATCTTTCCCACATGAGATTTTACTCCTTGCGAAGTAAATAACTGATTGCACACCGGACATGGTGTGTCTCGAATCAGTCTCGATCTCATGAGAGAGAGAGTACCCATAGCTAAAGAAAAACGATATCCGATCAAACGGTGATCGTAACAAAAACATCTCCAAAAAGAAAAAGGAACATAGAAGAATAAAACGAACAAAAAAAGAAAAAGAGAGAAAACGAAGAAAAAAAAAGAAAGAAAAAGAAAAAAGAAAGAAGAAGAAAAGAAAAGAGAAGAAAAGAAAAACCCTGAACCTTGAGATGTAAAGATA
Source organism: Asterella californica (assembly GCA_036924285.1). Classification (NCBI taxonomy): domain Eukaryota; kingdom Viridiplantae; phylum Streptophyta; class Marchantiopsida; order Marchantiales; family Aytoniaceae; genus Asterella; species Asterella californica. The sequence goes on along the minus strand of JAYKYS010000006.1, from coordinate 17,451,015 downwards.
GAGAAAGACAAATACAATGAATGTGTCAAAAACTGTCAAAAATCTCACAGAAAACCCTAAAAAGAGCAGTCTGTAACCCTAACTTCTCAGAAAATCAAAAACTATTTAATACTCACTCATCTTTTTACCAAATGTGTCAATTCAAAAAACAAAAGAAAGAGAAGAACAAAATAAAAAAGAATGTAAAAAAATCCCCCTATCACGCTATACCACCCTCTCCCTCTCACTCTAAAACTCCCTGTCCTATCCCTCTCCTCTCCGCGCGCGCCTCTCCTCTCACCGCACTCCATCATCCTGCGGCAAAGAAGTTAGTCTTTTTTTCTTTTTTCTTTTTAAAAAAAAAAAAAAATTTAAAACCGACCGCGGTGGGCCGGACACGTCTTTATAGAAGGAGGGGAAAAAACCCGAATTACAAAGGACGGCCAGAGTCCACGCCCGAAACCCGGCTAACACTAAAGTCCCCCCCCGACCCGGCCCCCCGGCCCGGCACCTGGTAAACGCAACCGGCCCCCCCCGCACGCGAGAGGACCCCCCGCCATAGCCATCACTCACCTCGCCCGTCTTCGAATTCTTGCGCCCGGACGACCTAATGCTCATCTTTCTCGACCACGTCATCGTCGTCACCTCCCTGCAACCCCGATCGCGGCAAGGCTCGATACCATCAAGCCGAGCTTTCTCCAGGTCAACCCAAGACGAACGCGGAGGGTACTGCACGATCCGGCAAAAGACCCCCGAGCGAAGGCTTCTCGAGATCCACGAGTCCCCAGACCCGAATTGATTAGTTTGCACCTCCTTCAAGGTGGTCGTCTCCATGATGCTTCCAGGGACCATTTCTGACACTGCAGCCCTTTCTTTCGATCGCAGGAGGAGGTGGAGAGAGGACGAAGGCCGGCTGATCCCACCTTACCATCATTACGAAATTATCCTCCGACCACTCGTACTACGCACTCGCATCAGGACGGCCAGAGCCCAGGCTCGCGGCCGATATCCTGACATCAACCTCCCAGGACCGCCTCCGGGTCAGTCTCTTATCATGGAGGTGAGTAACAGCACCCCCTCCCTTGGTCGACGTATTGATTCTACGATTCTTTGTCGGGTTCATCATCATAATGTCAGGTAGTTTGGTTTAGGTCGAGCGCCAATCCATGTCTCTTCTGCAGGCTCTCCTGAACATTCCCTAGAGTGGCCATCGCTTCACGCCAAGCTTTTTTGTTGCCAGGACTAGCGTTTTCACTTAATCCTGCCCACAGCATTTTAGCCACCTCGGCCAGGATCCTAGCAGCAGGACGATTCGACCGGTGGCCCCGGAAGATATTGTCAGCCCTTTCTTTCCAGGTCGAAAGAGTGTGCTCCACGAGGATGAGGGTCAAGGCAGGGTTGGTGTTCCTCGAGGTCAGGGCCTTGTCGATCGTAGAGAGAAAACTGCTCCCTTCCTCGTAGTCAAGATTGCACCCGCGTTCGTGAAGCCGGAACCTGCTCCACCTGTCTTTGGCTGCGGAGCACTCCCAGAACAAGTGGTCGAAAGTTTCAGCCACCCGACAACTCCTCGGGCACAGGCCATCGCCAATTTGCATCTTTTTGGCCCGAGAGTTAGTGAAGAACCCCCTGTGTAACAACCTCCACAGCCACACATTCGTCCTCATCAATCCTCCCTTCTCCCACACACTCCTCCACCTTTGTTCCCAGGTCAAGTTCGAGTCCTCCACCCCCCATCTTTCGTTCAATTTGTCGTAGTTAGGTGTCTTGGCAGGAAGTAAGCTTTTCCAGGTTCTCAACTCGAGAATCCACCCCTTCGAAGTTTGGTTTCGGTTGACCCAGGCCCAGCTCAGGCTCTCTTGCAGCCCTCCCACGAATAAAACCGTCTCTCCTGCCCACCTCGTTAGTCTTGCCAGGGCCTGGTCGTCAGTATCTCCTTCGTCACCAGTAGGAGGAAGCAAGGAAGTGCCTCTCATCGTGTCCCGAAGGTCTTGGATTTTTAGAGCTAAAAGCGAAGTGATCCTCTCTCTTCTAAGCCTGCCTAAAGCCTCCCTTTTTTCTGGCTCCTCTATGTTTTCCGCCTTTTGCCACAGGTTGGCCACTATCGACGAGGAGGTGGAGCGAGGTAAATGAGCTTTGCTACCATCGAAGGTCAGACACCCATAGACAACCTTCCAGCATTTTAACATTTTATCCAGAGTAGGAAGGCTCCGAGACCGTAAGCCTGGTTGCAGCAAAACTCCTTCTTCAGCAGTCCACCCCTCCAGTCTCCCCTTGTTCCTCCCTTGATTCATAGCTTCCTTTATCCCCAACTTCGCGATGTGCTTCCATTCTTGATTTCCACCGTCTAGAAACTTCCCTAAGTACTTCAGTTTTAGAGCTTGCCCAACATCCTTGAAGGGTGATATGCCTAGCCCTCCGTCCCTCTTTGGCCTCGTTAGGAATTCCCAACCGACCAGCGGCACTTTGTTCTTCCCTTCAGGGCTCCTTCCCCACAGGAAGACCCTGCAGACCTCCTCCAGCTTCCTGTACCCCTCAGCCGAGCACTCCACGCTGGTGAGCTGATACGCGAGAATCGACCTGAGCACGTGAATCAGCAGCACGGCTCGTCCGGACCAGGACAACAGCCTATTCGATCAATGTTGAAGGCGGCATTGCAGTCGGCCCACCATCGCTTCAGCCACCCGGGCATCAGAGAGACCCCTACCGATCCACGCTCCGAGGTACCTAACCATCTGACCTGGCCTCGCAACTAGGCAACCCGACTCTTCCAGCCAGCTCGGGATCACGTCCATGCCCACAGGTACGACCACAGATTTCCCCAAATTGAGCGAGGCCCCTGAGATCATTTCATACCTTGTTATCACCTCTTGAGTCGCCTTGAAGCAGGTTTCGGTGCCTTTTATCATTAGCCCGGTATCGTCGGCAAACAGCTGATGGAGGAGCGAGGAGCCTTCGCCCAGACTGATTCCTTCGATGGTTCCTCTTTCCTGTTCCGCATTTAGCATATTCATTAAGGGCTGAGTGGCAATGGCGAATAGGTAAGGGGCGACCGGACACCCCTGACGGACTCCCCTTCCCAACCCAAACCCTTCGGTAAAACCCCCGTTTAGGTGAACTTTGGCCTGCCCTCCATCTGTCAGGCCCCTTAGTAGATCTACAAACACCGGATCGAATTTCATGTGGGCCATAGTATCCCAAAGGTAGTCTTGAGAAACCCTATCGTAAGCCTTCATGAAGTCAAGCTTTAGAAACAACGTCGGTAGCTTCTTCGCTTCCGCCCATTCCTGACCCAACTTGAAACTTAGAATGTTGTCGAAGATGTCCCTCTCCTTAATGAACCCCGTCTGTTGCACATCGACCACATTCCCAATGATAGCTTTCAGACGTTCAGCTAGGAGTTTGCTTAGTATCTTGTAGGTCACCGTGAGGAGGGTAATAGGTCGCCAGTTCCCTAATTCAGCCTTCTCTCCCCCTTTCAGAATGAGTTTAATTACCCCTTGAAGCGTCTTGTCATCGATTTTCTTCGACCTCCAGAACTCCAGGACCATCGCGAGGCACTCCTCCTTAACATAAGGCCAGCTAACCTGCAGAGCTTCATAAGTTACCCCATCGAGCCCCGGAGACTTCTCCTTCGGAAAGTCCAGGACCAGGCTTTCCAGTTCCTCCATCGAGGGGGGACAAACCAGAAGGGTGTTTTCTTCCTCAGTCACCCATTTCGACGTCAACATCATTACCTCCTCCCTTCCGGAGTGGTTCCGCGTGACCTCCTCGTCTTCCTTATAAAGGTCGGAGTAGAACTGGTGCACCTTATTTAATATCTCTTTGTGATCGTCTGTTGTCAGTCCGTTCCCGAGTTTCACCTCCTTCAACGCCTCTCTTCCGTGTTTAGCTTTGAGTTGGGCGAAGAAGTAACGCGAGGGGGCTTCCCCTTCCTGGATCCACCGGATCCGACTCCTCTTTCTCCACAGTATAGCGTCTTGGTGTTCCCTTCTTCTTAGTCTCCTTTCTAATTCTAGTAGCTCTGAGGATACCGTCTCCGAGGGGGTGTTGGCGGCGAGAGTCCTCAACCTTTGTAGCTCGGCCTCCATTCCTGCCCTCGGGGGTGCCTTCAGCCCGGCCAGTCTTTTCTCCTCCATTAATATCTTTCGGACCCTCGCCCACCCCAAAGCCCACTGAACCCTGGGGTCGCCCTTCGTTCTCCGCTGTTCTCTCCAGGCCGCTTCCACACGCACTTTAATCCTGGGGTTAGACAACATGGAAGCATCCATCTTAAAGTAAGAAGACTTTTTGACCCTAACACTCCCCACCGCCTCCTTAAGCTGGATGTAAACCACAACCGGAATATGGTCGGAGAGGGTCTGTCTCCCGTCGTGAACAATTCTTGAGATCCCGGCACACCACTCAGCACTGTCGTTGAAGTAACACCTATCGAGTCTAGCTTGGTCATGACGGCCCCCGGACCTCACCTGCCTAGTAAACACCGGCCCTTCTCTCTTCTGAGCGCAACAGAACGCGTCCACCAGATCCGCTTGGAGGAGGGTGTTCCTCCACAGCCTTAGCTCACTGCCATGAAGCAAGGGTGAGGGTCCCACACTGTCATCGGGAAGTTCTACCATATTCCAGTCGTCGAGGAGAACCCACTTCCCTTCCGCCATCCGAGTTCCAAGCCACTCCCAAAGCTGTCTTCTCCCCTCCCTTTGGTTAGGAGCGTAGATGGACGCCACCCCAATGCGGCCGATAACGGAATTGATGAGGCACCAGGCGACGGACCCGTCCCCCCTCACCCCCTGTTCCACCACCTCCACGTGGTCTCGAAGGAGGAGAGCCGCCCCTCCCCTCCCCCCAGTAGTGTAATCGACAATTCTCGTCCCCGTTGGCATGAGGATTCTCAGGTTGTGTTCTAATTTCTGCTCCTCTGTTTTCAATTCCTGAAGGGCCATGATGTCGACAGGATGCCTATCTCTCTCCAGCCACCTGCGCAGGATGGTCGTGCGATGCGGGTCGCCCAGTCCCCTTATGTTCCACGAAGCGATTTTAAGTGTGTTTTGCATCATCATAAACTTATTTTGATTACCGTCTTCTCTATTCAGTCTTTAGTCCTTCTGCAGTTACATGGCAGCTTGCAGCGCATCCAACACATTTTTTGACAGTGCAAGACTTCTCTTCTTCGCCCCTTTTCCTTTCGACAGAGGTGCTTTCCCTACCCCTCTCCCCGTAGTTTTAGACGGAGGGCCGGCTTGCCTAGTTGGTAAACACTTCCTCGCACCCCTCTTGCTGAAGGTCAGGTTGGGTTCCAGCTCCTTGAGTACCTCCCTATCGGAGGTCCGGAGGGGAGAGGACGGCACCGAAGAGCATCCCCCAGGCCCCCCCCCACAATCCCGGGGTATCGATCCACGGCCCTCCTTTGTCCTTGAACTTTTCGGCATCGTCAATTTTTCTACCATCAGGTCCCGGCTCCCAGGGGGACACGAGCACCCCTGGGGGACCCTCTGCCCGGCCTGCAACACCCGAGCTCCCATCGGCCATCGGGCCACGTTTGCCTTCCTCTGCCATTTCCACTTCATTTCGCGGTGTCGGAGTGTGATCCGTCTACCTAGGAAAGCGCCGGGCTTCTGGCTGTGGTTGTTTACTCAAGAGGTTGGCTTTCAGGTCACAATAGGAGCTATAAACACTCACACAGGAGTGTAGGATCCTCTGATATGCTCAAAAAGCGAAATCTAGGTCTCACTGGTAGTAATAGGCTTAGGCGGTGAACTTTGACACACAAGGAGAGGAAAACTATGAAGGTTTAGACTTCTAAACTTCCCCTACATGCAAATGAGGCACTACTGAACACACACACGAAGTTTCAGCCTGAGATCAAATTTTGACACGGAGATATGAACAGAAAAGTTCTGAATAAGAGAATTATGGCAATTTCTGGTACCTAGACAGCTATTCAGACATAGAACAGAGAATTGGCTCGATGAATTTCAAATCTTCTCACAGTATTTGAAGTCTACAGGATGCTGAACATCCCTGTGAAGTTGGGACTCCTGAATGTTTGTAGAACTCCAGATCTCCTTCTCTAAAGTCGCTGCTCTAGATTAAGAGCTTTTCAGACCCCCTCTGCTTCAGCGGCCGCCCTGAATTACTCAGTTACTCAAATGATTCGAAACTTTTTGGACAGTCGTAGCCCTCCTGACAGTGAACGCAACCACGAAGTTTTGAAGTGATTTCCTCAATTCTGCTGCAATTGGCACCGAAAACCCCAAAATCAACAAAAGTGACGCAGTTTTGGCACAATCCGAACTTCAATTGGGCATAACTCCTTGTTTATTGATCCAAATCGAGCAAAAATTTCACTGACAGTGCTTGGCACGACGAGCTCTCTCTTCCTGTGTTCTCAGATTTCGAAGATACCTCACCAAATGCTCGAACTCTCCTCTAGAGCTCTGTTTCTAAACTTAGAGTTTTACAAAAGACAAAAATGGACCAATGGGAGTTCATAGCTCCACTTGACTGTCCTTTTGTGCCTTAAACTACCTGGTAACTTTTCTACACTCATAAGCTACCACGTCAAGCCCCCTAGAGTGCCAGCGTAATACTTAAACTACCTAAAACGACACGTAGCCCCGAAAAATAACTTAAATCAGCTAGAAAGCGTGCATGGGCGACAAGTAAGTACAACCCATGAGCTCAAACCCCTATCAGCATGGAAACCCTAAGTTATGTACATTGAATGTCATAGACAAGTAAGAAGTCACTTGCACAAGTGCACAAATGCTTGAACAAGATAACTAACATACTATCAGCCTACTAAGACTCAAAATAGTATTAACACCGTATGCAAAGGTGTCAAACATATATATAAAGGACTAGAAGTAATATGAGCTAACTTCTAGAACTATCAAACTTAAGCGTCGGAGTAGAAGTCAAGCATGTAGCCGCCAAATAGCGCGACATCCACCCCCTCTGAACCTGCACATCCTCCGGTATGTGCCAAATCCAGATCAAGATTCTTCAGCTTCAGCTTCAAATTCATCTTCAACCTCCATTGAGTCTTCAGCTTCATCCTCAGTAAGTTCTGCAATGTTTTGGTCCTCTCCTCTTCTTCTAAAGAGCTTGATTCTCTTCCCTGCGACTGGTATCTTGAGCATTGCACCATCTAACTCTCTCAAAGAGTATGTGGCATTATCATAAACTTCTAACACCACATAAGGTCCGAACCATCTCTTGGAAAACTTTCTGATAGCGCTATGCTGATTATCAAGACTACTATCATAGACTAACACCCAATCACCTTCCTTAACTGGTTTGGGTCGTAATCTATGCGTTCTATCAAATCTGCCTTTGTTTCTCTCTCTAGCAGTCTTTAACCTTTCCACAGCTTTGGCAACATCCTCAGGTCTTCGTTCTAACTGCTGGATCCTTAATGCAAGAAGATCCTCCGTACTTCTACCATCTTCCCATGGCAAAACATTCCAAGTAGGCACAACCTCCTCAATCGGCATCACAGGTTTTTGCCCTAGTATCAACTCTGCTGGCATGTAACCTGTAACGGTACTATGAGTTGTACGATCTGCCCACAAAGCAAATGGTAGCAGTCTAGGCCATTCACGGATCTTACCCTTGCAAGCTTTTACCAAAGCTTTGATGATTGACGGATGACCTCGTTCGCTCTTGCCATTCCCTTCAGGATTGTAAGCAGTGGTTAACGCCAACTTGATTCCCAATCGCTTGAAGAACTCAACTGCTTCTTGTGCATCCAGCTCACCCCTATCTGCAGTGATCTTTCCCACACACCCATACCTACAAATAACATCTTCAAGTAGAAAGCGGCAGACACTAGCAGTGGTCTTCGTCCTCAGGGCACGTCCCTCAACCTGGTTAGATAGATCTTCTCTAGCCAAGACTAGATACCTCATTTGCCCAAGCCCAAACGGCATAGTTACCAGATCCACTACCCATTTGTAATGAATGGCTAAAGGATAAGTAGGATGCAATCCATCACGATGACGTACGTTGGAATACATCTGGCAGGGTATACAAGATGAAACAAACTGTACTACATCCTTATACATACCCTTCCACCAATACTTTTCCTTCATCTTGGCAAATGTAGCCCAAACTCCTCTATGACCAGCCCATAAACTCTCATGGAACTCCTTGATCAGCTTCTGCTGCGATTCTAGGCCACATACCACCCGCTGCGGTATACCTCCTTGTAGCTTAGGGCGCTTCCATAGATGTCCTCCATGTAAAAAGTAACCATAAGCTATCCTACGGATCCTCTTGAAATCTGCATCAGACCAGCCTTCTTGCCTTTCCAGTGAACTCAAATAGTGCCCAAGATCCAACCACTCGCCATCATACATAGTTTCCTCAAAAAACTCCAACGAGGCTGCAAAACAGCTTCTATCTCTTCTAGCAAGAGCACTAGAATAGAACTCTGTTCCCACATCTTCCTGATCATCTATCATTTCTTTCTCATCGTAATACCTAGCCCTTGATAACATATCTGCCACAGGATTATCCTTCCCTGCAATATGTCTAAACTCTGGGTTCAAGGACTTGATATATGCTATCCACCTCAACATAGCAATATCTGGAGTTGTACAGCTAGTGATCATTCCCAAGAGAGGTAAACAATCTGTCTCCACAACCACAGGTGCTCCTATCAAGTATTCCTTATCACTCTTCATCGCAGTAACTACTCCCCATAGCTCTCTCTTGACCTGAGGGTAGTCTCTCTGCCGTGAACTTAATACCTTAGCACCAAAACGCACCACATATCTATTTCCATCCTCATCGTCTTGTCCTACAGCCCATCCAATGCCAGTAGGACTAGTATCAACAGTAAGGATAACAGATCTGCCCAACTCATATGTTACCTTCCGTAGAGTTGGTGGTGAAGCTAAAAGATCCTTCAACTTCCTCATAGACTCGCTTTGCTCCTCTTGCCACTGAAATCTTTTCCCCTTCCTCAGCAGCTTGTACAACGGATCTGCTACATGTGCAAAGTGTGGAATCCATATATGATAAAACACACATGCTCCTAGAAACCTTCTCACCTCAGTAACCGATCCACATGTCTCCTTCATCCTTCGGATGGCATCAACCTTGTTTGGACAAGGTTTCCGACCATAAGATCCACACAGATGTCCCACTATTAACACCTCTTGTACTCCAAACACAGACTTGGCTCCTGATAAAGTCAAATGAACCTCTTCCAGTCGACTCAGTATCTTATCACAATCAGCTATGTGATCTGCTACAAACTTACGGCACCCCCTCTGATCTTTTACCTCATTCTTCTCCTCCTCAGCACACCCTTTGATCGGCACATCATCAAGGAATGGCATAGTTTTTTCAGGAATGAAGTCCCTCAAAACTTTGTTCATGCCATTCATCATATGTGCTACCGAATTGGTAGCACCTTGCGGTAAGGTGCACATCCTTAGTAACCCTAAAGGTGTCCTCATTGTAGTCAAGTCTCTACTCTCAGAGGATAATTGAAACTGGTCATAACCTGAATATAAGTCTCCCATGGAATAGATAGCACGACCAGCAAAAGCCTCCGCAAACTCGTCTACAATAGGTCCTATACCCATATTCCTGATAGTTACCTTGTTAACTGGCTGCATATCTTGAATGAATCTCAAAGCTCCACTTTTCTTCGGAACAGTAAACCATCTGCTAGAATAGGGAGCTATAGATGGTTCCAAGATACCCATCCTAATCCTCTCATTGAGCAAGTCTATCAGCTTTGGCAGATGAGCTCTAGGCACAGGGATAGGACGTAGATTCCAAGGCACATGCGGTATAGTAAAGATTACCATAGGTGCAACTACACTTGGATCTACACATCCTACTTCATGTGACTCAAACGCAAACGCCTTACCATGCCTAGATAGCATCTCCTTGAAGCTCTTCTTCTCTTGCTCAGTAAGAAACCCATCACCTCCAATCCTCAGCTCCTTCAGTGTTGTTTCTGTGAACTGGTGCCCAATTCTTCTCGGTCCTCTGAGCGTCGGTTCTCGTGCAGCTTGCTCCATCTTCTGATTGTAGTCGAGTGGTAAAGGCAAAGCCACTGGTTTAACTTTCTTTGCCACTGACTTGTACTTGGTCTCCACATACACCTCTTGTCGATCTATAAACTTATCAATTACATCATAAAGCTCCTTGGAGCTCACTCTCACCACTCTATCTACATCATCTACAGAACTTTCTACTATAGATTTCAACTCCCCTATAGTATCTACCAAATACTGCTCTTCAAACACTCCAGATATATATTCATCTCCTGCTAACTCTCCACTGTCCCACAAAGACTGCTGTACACACTTCACATGTTGTCTCTCAAACCTCTTCAGATTCTCAACCTTCCTATAACACACTGACCCACATGCCGTCAATCCTAAGAAGCCAGTGGATAAAGCCTCATGCTCTACTGGATCAGGCGAGAATCCTAGCTCTACTGTACCGTTGAAGTCTCGCTCTTCAATGGTACTCTGCCAAAACCCCTAGACTCTCTAAACTCCTGAGTAATCTTAGGCAGTGGACGGTCTCTCAAGCTATCACGATTCCTCTCATGTTCTGCAGCAACGGTCAAAAACTGAACAGCTCTTTTGCCGTCTCTACTACGTATCCTAGCATAAGCTGAACCATCATCCATAACTCGTGTCTCCATTCTAACAGCAGTAATGTAAGGCTGTCCTAGAATGATAGGATAGGTTGACATATCTTGCACAAAGAAATTCTGAACATCACTGATGTCACCCACAGTTACCTTGATGTTGGGGCAAGCACCATAGAGTTCTCCCCGCTGGTTGTTGGCAGCACGGATAAGCCATCCATGGTCGGTGTCTATGGGCCACCTTCCACGCTTGTACAGCTCCTTAGACATCACATTAATCTCTGAGCCGTGATCAATCAATGCCACCACAGGTTCCTCTAGATCTCCCAACTTCACCAAGGTCTCAGTGGTTGCTCTTGCCCAATGGTTGTGAGAGTAATGGCTCTTCTGCGATGCTTCCACCTCATCTTCAAACCTCACGTGCTGATCTGATCTCCCCTCTGATACTTGAGAGCAGTAACCAGCAATCTCATCTTCCTCATCCTCCGACAGTTTGGTCCCTAGAGCGTTAAGCGTAGCTGCTTCACCCAAAATCTGACGTTTCCTCTTGATGATATCTATGATAACCTCATGGAACTCACGCTTTGCTATCCCAAGAATCTCACCCAAGGTAAACTCAACCTTCCCATTCAAGATACGATTCTCTAACACATGCTTCAGGTCTGTAGCAATCTCAATATCAGACTGAAGTTTGTATGCAGGCATCTTACCCTTCTCCTTGCTTCTCTCCTTCTCCTTTGGTGTTGTAGGTGGTAGATCCTCCATAGTCTCTTCCCGAGTAGGTGTTGTCTCCTGCCTTGCCTCTGGTCTAGCCCTTTCACTCCTTGTAGCAGGTCGTTTGGCTGTAGAAGCCTCACCTGCATCCTCCCTCCTGCGTTTTTCTTCTAGTACAGCTTCATGCTGACTTCTTGCAACATAAGCATGCACTGACATAGTATCCACAGGATCATTCCATCCTGTAGCTTCTTGAATTGAGTTGCCAACCCTTCGTAGCACATCCTTGTCTAGCTCTGTTCTAGCTACGGACCGCACTACATCCGACCACAACCCAGCAGTCCCTTTCTCTCTCTCCATCTCCACTTTCACTCCACAAGTAGCAGCATTCACAAGAGAAACAGCATGTGATGCTGATATTTCATTCACAAGTCTCTTCATACCACCCTTGCCAAAGTTGGTTCCCAACATCATCCCAGTCTCTCTCAGATGGATCTTACCATCTTTGAAGAAGATCAGATCCTTCCTCAATGCATCTGAAAACTCTCCACAATCTCTCCTTACATGGTCTAGGCTATCACACCATATACAACGATGAACAAAGCCTTCTCTCATCTGAGGTCTCTGCATAGCAGGCTGTACATTCTGCTCCTTCTCTTCTAACCTAGTGAGCTTAAGCTTAAGCTCCTTCATACCCTTAATCAACTCATCAAGCGGTGAGTCTTCCTCTCTAGCAATTACCAAAGCAGGCTTAGTAGGCAACTGCTTGACAGGAATTATCAGAGGTGTTGCTTCACTTACCACCACCTTGTCCCTTCTTCTCTGTCTCTTGGCCAGCAAAGAAACAGCCTCTTCAACCTCCTTCCAGTCAGTCTTCAATCCTCTCTCCTCACTCTTGTCTTCCAGCAACAGCTCAAGCTTCTCCTGAATAGTCACGTCCGCTGCTTGTAGGAAAAGCTCGGTCTTCTCAACCTCTAGTGTAAGCTTCTCTGTCCTAGAAAGCTGAGCATACTGACGATCAAACTCCCTTAACAACTCATTTACAGACAAACCTTTGTTAGGCTTAACCACCCACTCCAAGAACGTTCTCTTGGTCACCCTCTCTGAATCTTCAGTGTAGTACTCTTCCTTCAAAGCTCGCATAAAGCTCTCCCAACTCTGTCCTTGCTGCTGCTTGAGCTCCTTCACACGTCCACGAATCTCAGGGACAACAGCAAGCTCAAAGTTCTCCACCATCTCCTTCTCAGGCACCTTGTTCACCTCCATCTCCCTAGCATAGTATCGCACATACTTGGAAATATCTGTACCCTTGAACTGGTCCATCTGGTGCACCACAGATTGCAACGCCTTGGTTGCTAATACCTCCTTCCTCTCTGTGCTCTGCTGCTGCTGCATAAACATGGAAAAAGCTTGGAACATCTTCATCGTAGCAGCATCCAACTGAACAGGTTGCTGAGTAGCAGCAGCACCTCCACTTGATGATCCTTGGTTGGCCATGATATCTGATCCTGTAACACTCTCAAGAAAACTCCCACCCTAGGTGTTTCACGTCGAGTTCACCAAAAAGAGAGTATGTCGGAGTGTGATCCGTCTACCTAGGAAAGCGCCGGGCTTCTGGCTGTGGTTGTTTACTCAAGAGGTTGGCTTTCAGGTCACAACAGGAGCTATAAACACTCACACAGGAGTGTAGGATCCTCTGATATGCTCAAAAAGCGAAATCTAGGTCTCACTGGTAGTAATAGGCTTAGGCGGTGAACTTTGACACACAAGGAGAGGAAAACTATGAAGGTTTAGACTTCTAAACTTCCCCTACATGCAAATGAGGCACTACTGAACACACACACGAAGTTTCAGCCTGAGATCAAATTTTGACACGGAGATATGAACAGAAAAGTTCTGAATAAGAGAATTATGGCAATTTCTGGTACCTAGACAGCTATTCAGACATAGAACAGAGAATTGGCTCGATGAATTTCAAATCTTCTCACAGTATTTGAAGTCTACAGGATGCTGAACATCCCTGTGAAGTTGGGACTCCTGAATGTTTGTAGAACTCCAGATCTCCTTCTCTAAAGTCGCTGCTCTAGATTAAGAGCTTTTCAGACCCCCTCTGCTTCAGCGGCCGCCCTGAATTACTCAGTTACTCAAATGATTCGAAACTTTTTGGACAGTCGTAGCCCTCCTGACAGTGAACGCAACCACGAAGTTTTGAAGTGATTTCCTCAATTCTGCTGCAATTGGCACCGAAAACCCCAAAATCAACAAAAGTGACGCAGTTTTGGCACAATCCAAACTTCAATTGGGCATAACTCCTTGTTTATTGATCCAAATCGAGCAAAAATTTCACTGACAGTGCTTGGCACGACGAGCTCTCTCTTCCTGTGTTCTCAGATTTCGAAGATACCTCACCAAATGCTCGAACTCTCCTCTAGAGCTCTGTTTCTAAACTTAGAGTTTTACAAAAGACAAAAATGGACCAATGGGAGTTCATAGCTCCACTTGACTGTCCTTTTGTGCCTTAAACTACCTGGTAACTTTTCTACACTCATAAGCTACCACGTCAAGCCCCCTAGAGTGCCAGCGTAATACTTAAACTACCTAAAACGACACGTAGCCCCGAAAAATAACTTAAATCAGCTAGAAAGCGTGCATGGGCGACAAGTAAGTACAACCCATGAGCTCAAACCCCTATCAGCATGGAAACCCTAAGTTATGTACATTGAATGTCATAGACAAGTAAGAAGTCACTTGCACAAGCGCACAAATGCTTGAACAAGATAACTAACATACTATCAGCCTACTAAGACTCAAAATAGTATTAACACCGTATGCAAAGGTGTCAAACATATATATAAAGGACTAGAAGTAATATGAGCTAACTTCTAGAACTATCAAACTTAAGCGTCGGAGTAGAAGTCAAGCATGTAGCCGCCAAATAGCGCGACAGCGGTACCTCCCCTTCAGAGTAATCTTCTCTCCTTGTTATCGCCTCCCCTGACACCCTTTCCTTGTCACCTTCCTCTGTATTTGTCTCCGCGGATGCTTCTTTCTCCTGAACCTCTTCTCTCCCTACTACTAGCTGCCTTCGCTCCTCTGGGCCCCCTTTAGTGACGTCACTTGACGTCCCTTCTGTCCTTACAAGAGCTTTGTTTGTTTGGTCTGTGGTAGACAGTGCTTCACCTTCCTCACACCTTCCTTTCCCTGGGCCTTGATTGTTATCCGTCACCTCGTTTAGATCTGGGAGGTCATCCATGTCGTTGGTTATTTGTTGCTTGGTGTTGACTTGCAGACCCGCATCGCTGACCAAAGTAAGAGATGGCTCCGTTCTGAGCCCCCCGTCGTCACAGCTCTCAGGAGGAGAGGCCTCCTCCCTCTGGGAGGACACCTCGTGCCCTTCCGAAGCACTAACCAACACAGTGTCCCCTGCGTCCTTGGGGCCGATCCCTTGAGGCTCCTCTTCTTTTTCGAGAGCACTAAAGCGGTTGGTCAGCTTTTTTACCTCCTTCCACCTAGTCGTTTGTCTGGTCCACTTTTTCTTTACTACCTGGGTGTACCCTTCTTCCTTCTCGTTTGGTTGCTGTGTTCTCTCGGAGGAGGTCGGCACGGACCCGGTCTTGGCTCCCTTCGGCGCATTATCCTTCCCTGTCAATGGCCCTTCCTCCCCTTTCTTTAAGTTTTCTGGGCAGTTCCTTGCGAAGTGACCCTTCTTCTTGCAGGCATAGCAAGCATCGGGGAGAGACTGATAAACATCGGTTGTATGACCACAACCCCAACGCCCATTCTAACTTGAAGGTGATCTTTCAGCTCCTGGTCCGGGTCCAGGAGGACGCATCCTCTAATGTGAGGGTAAGCATTCGTGGTTTTCATAGTCGCTTTGTAGAGTATCGGTCCTATGGCCGCCAGCATTGCATCGGCTCCTATTTCCAGGATCGGATCAACCAGTGGGAGGTCAACCCAGACGGCAACCGCCTTGGGGTTGTCATATTGAGATTTAAACCCAGGTGACCAGGGGGCAGCTACCACAATCCGCCCATTGCAGAACAAGGGAGCTTCCCGGAGCAGAAGGTTCTTTTGTTCTGAGGTGGCGAGCACCACCAGGAAGTTCTTCCGGCTGAGCATTCGTAATTGTGTAATTTGGACCCCCAAGCCCTGCACCAACCTTCTAGTGGCCCAAGCTTCAAAGGCATCCCGAGACGGGCTGCAATCAACGGTCGAGAGTACAACCGCTTTGGATTTAAGGAGAGCCAGCCGGCTGGCAATGAGGTTCCGGTCCAGGTCGACAACGACGCCCAGTTTGAAGTCCCCTGCTTGTTGATTCCTCTGAATGCTTCTAATCGCCTCCAGCAGTTCTTCATCCGGCATAACTGCGCCTTCCAACGGGTTCAGTCCTTCTAGGTAAGGGTTCTGACCGTTCTTCCGCAAGATTTTAAGTGGCTTCGCCCAACTATTCCCTGCAGAGTCCCCTACCCCTGACGTCTGCTTCTGGTTCGTTGGAGCGGAGGGTTGCTGAGAGTTCGAGGATTTTGGCATCTGCAACGACTCGGCAACCGAGGCAAGGCAGCCAGGCCCATTCCCCGGATCCGGGAGAGAGGCCGCCCCTTCCAGTCGACTGCCGGACGCCACGAATCGAGGACCCAGGACTCCTGCATTCCCTCCTCCACCTGTGTTGCTCACCCCGCCACCTTCTCGGCCAACCGTAGAGAACGCGATGGGGCACGGCACCCCAGAAACCTCCCTGGGCGCGATACCAGACCCTTTCGTCGAGTCACCATTACCTTCAGAGGACACACCCCCTGCTGATAACGGACCATTCTCATCTTGCACACCTTCTTTCTCCGTGTTACGTTTTTTGCAAGCGTGATGTTGGCTCTCCACCGTGGCCGTGCTCCGATCAGGATTTCCAGCCCTTCTTGAATCAATCATGTTTAAAGAGTCCCTTCGCCCCCTCTTTTTTTCCATATCTGTTTCTTGATCCGGAGGGCCATCCCGCGAAGCCTCAAACCTCATCACCTCATTGAGCCCTTCCTTGCCGCTCTTCACCTCTCCCATTTTCACTTCTTCTCCTTCCTTGAGCTGCATTCCCACCCGGGGTAACCTCGAAGGAGCACCTTCTACCCCCTCGCAAGGCCCTGCCTCACCACCCATACACTTCCCCAACCGTTGAAAACCGCAACCCTAACTGACAGAAGTCCTTTAACTCCGTCTTTCGTAAAGCAAAGTCGATCCCTTTTGTCACCCCCAACTCAGGCCCCCCAACCTGGCTCACCCTCCGCTCCCCCTTCTCCGCCTCCCCCCTCGCCCCCCTTCCCCGCCATCCTGTCCCCGCAATGTCTCCCTTGAAGTTAGTCTGCTACCACAGGTGATGGTATCAAATCTGGTTGGGTTCAAATCAGGCTTTGAAGTTTAACAAGAACGCTGGTGGGTCCCATGGAGTCTGCGCGAGGTGGTCAGAAGCCCTTCTGTTTTCTTTCGAATTTTATTTAGTTTTCGATATTTCGGTAGGTGGTAAATCGCCATCTCTTAGAGCATATCCACCTTAGGTCTTTCGAGGCTTCCCTAACCAGTTAGGCAAAAATCTTCCCATCGCTTATCTAAATAAGAGTCTTTAATTTAATATTTTCTAAAAAGTTATCATCTATTCCTAATTTGAAGATTTCAATAAAATCTTTAACCTATAATCAAACCTTTTGCAAAACAAACAATGGTATTTCTTAACAGGTTCGTGTTTCGGATGCTTAAAAAATATGTATTTAAATATGTGTTTAAATATTCATTTAAACACTGCGGTGGAAAAAGATCACTTTTTAAGATAAAAATACTGTACTTCTAACTCAATGATATAGTTAAAGAGTTCCTTATCGCTATACGGATGGAGATGCTCTTAGAGAGAAATAGAGCTTCAAGCTATTATAACTAAAAAGAAAACAGAAAAAAGAAGAAGCTTCAAGATGGCCACCCTCCGGGTTTAAGATGCACCGTAAGACTTCGCTTCGTCATTTGGCTTGATCTGATTCACAACAGGTCATAATCGTTCTATTTATTTATTTACTTACTTATTAATATTATTATAAAAATTTCATAATCTTATACTTCTGAGTGGGTAATGATTCTAAACTACGGTGATCTCCTACTTCAAGTTCGTGTGCATGGACACCACTTTGACTCAAAAGAAGACCATCACCCGGCGACGACCGTTTCTCGTCTGTTGACGAGGAAACAGGGGAATCTTCATCTGGTCACTCTTGGGATTGCAGAGTTTGTAACTTTGTATTTGTTTACAATGGAGCCTCTTTACGCGGGCGGGCGGGCGGCCGGGCTAGCTAGCTAGCTGTCAAGTTGCGTCAAGATCAGTGGCTAGCTTTGCCTTGTTTTGCTGAGACTATCGTAGGCCTTAGTAGATGGGAAGCAGCGTTGACAAAATCTCACTCACTCTCATCTGGAAATAATGGAATTCACTCAATCTGCACTAGCAGACAAGTAGTCTTTTTTGTTGTTTGATGATCTGATTGTCTGGCGTTACTCAAACTTCTCGACCACGATCTGTGGGTCCAGTACCGATCTGTATGTGAAGTTTCTTATATAGTTCCCCCGCCGAGGCACTCCACCAGCCAGTGGAGGCTGCAGTTAATGCATTCCTGATGAAGGATATTCATCTCATTTATACTTAGAAGTTTACATGAAATGTAATTTATGTAACCCTTTTTTCGAAAAAAATTAGAACATAAATTAATCTTCTCATAAAATGATACGATTTGAGAATTAGAGTCTTTGATTTATTTTCTCAATAACGCATCCTTCCAGACTTCACTTATGATTTATATCCGGATGAGTTGGTTACTCCGACACTGGTTAACATATATCACTATGAATTAATTTAGTTTTTATAATAGTTTTTATAATATTTACATATTTTCTGATAAGAAAAACAAAATTCACTGGACAAGACCATGGGGAAGGATATGCACTTCCTGTGTAGAGTAATGTTGTTAAAGCATGTATATTCATTCTCTTTTGAACTATATGCATGCTCGTTTAATTTATTACCTTCTCTTTCGGAAAGAAGGGTTAAGTAATAAATAAAATTTATATTTAATGATTATTTTAATGATTATTTTCAGACTTGTATCTGAAGCGCGGAAGTCAACTCAGAATTTATGGTTTATCTTTTATTCTTCTCATGTTTTCAAATATGGGCTAACAATTTATATTTATAAAAAAATTTGATTACTTTTTTCTACTTGGTAAGTGTTAACACTTATTAATTTCCCCGATAACGAAAAGCGAGTAAAAGTTCCAAGAAGTTCATCGAGCATGCATATGCACTTTCTATGTAGAATATTGGAGAGGTCCATTACAAGAAGATATGATTGAGTGAAATACTATGTCCATTGCAATCATATGCAATGTTCATTCATAACAAAACCAAAAGCTTTTCTTTTTGTCGATATGCAAAACAAAATGGCATACAAACAGTAGTTTGTTGGCAACCCCATCCGCATGTAATCCGAATGACATGGAGTTTAGTCTTCTTTCTGAAGGACTCATGCTGTGCAAGGGTAGTAGCACGCGGCTGTAGAAAGCCCTATAGCAAAAAAGAGACTTAAATTAAAAACTAAACAAAAAAGTTGATGTGCAAAACAGTAATAATTCTAAAAGATCTCCAATTCTACATCTCACCTGGTTTGTCTAGTAAAGTGTCAAATTTCCTACTCAACTACAACTGGAGCAAGTAAAATGAGAGGCAGTTTGTTATTGTTATGCATAGCTAACTACCAAATTTTCATAAATTTATTATTCATTATTACTCTTATTTTACATGTATTTTCAATGGTTTATCATTATTTAACTGGATATCTTCAAAAGAAGTATATTTTATATGTATTTTGTCAAATTTGATCATTCTATTAATTAAGAATTATCATATCTCCTTCTCTCCGGTTTCTGCTTCGAAGACTAACGTTGTCACGTGACCTTGACGACATCCTTTCATCTTTTCATTCGCTCGTCTTGTGTAGAAACTACACTAGTCTCACTAGATTGTGCTACATGGACTCCAACATTTTGCGTGAAATTGATTCTGATTTGGAATCAATGATTTCTCTAGATCTTCCATTCACGTACTACTTGGAGGTACTACAGTGGACTGACTCTTTGGTTCTATAGTATGTACAAGGATGACTACGATAGTTGTAAGAGCAAACCAAGACTGTGACTCATCAAACAACATCTCTACTGATATAGAACTACTTCGACGAATGATTGTAACATCTATATCTTTTCTTAGCAAAAGCATATCTAAGGAAGATACATCTGTCTACTTTTGGATCTAGTTTCTTACGTTTTTCATCAGGTATGTGCACATAACTGATACATCAAAACACTTTTAAGGAAAAAGTAATCATGCTTACTACATGTGAAGACCTCCATTGATGTCTAGCTCTGGACTGCTGTTGTAAGCGTCCGATTCATCATATACACTGCACATGAAAAAACTTCTACATAATAAGGTTAGGTATGATCTTCTCGTTGAACATAACACGTGTAACTTCTGCTATGTGTTAGTTCTTGCGCTCCGCAATCCCGTTCTGTTGCGGTTTATAACTGTAGGTCTTCTGAAGTTGGATGTCATGCTCATGCAAATATGCATCAAAATCTTCAAAATGAAACTCACCTCCTCCATCAAGACTCATATAGAGGATAGATTCTCTATACTATTTCTCCACCAACTTGTTGAAAGTCTAGAATACTTATAGTACTTCAGCAAAGGACTTGTTTCTCAACAAATAGATCCAAGCATAACGCGAATGATCATCAATGAAGAACACGAAGTACTAGAAACTGGTCATACTTGGCTGAGGAGCAGTCCATACATTAGTGTGAACAAGCTCCAAGAGCTTGTTCGCTTACTTGCCGAACTGACATGCTACATAGGCTCTAGTGGTCTCATTAGATTCGAATTTGGACAGACTTGTAACTAGGTCAGAACTCGGAAGAGTTTTGAGCCTTTAGAAGTTCATGTGCTCAATTTGCTTGTGTCAGATGTCAATATCTGACACAACTGGACCACTCTGTTCATACATGACAGTTTGTAACTAAGGCACAGAAGCATCTAGTTTGAATAGCCTACCACTATTGCTATCTCTACTTATGATAGTGCTATTAGAATCTTCAATAAAACATTCATCTTTATTGAAATGCACATGCAGACCTTGCTCTATCAACTGTCTTACGGATAACATGTTTTTAGTCAATATGAATATGTGTGTGACATTCTCTATACCAATAAACGTTGAAGCATGAATATTTGTTTCTCCACCAACTATAATTAAGTTGTTCATTTTTGAAATTAAACTTTTGAAATCTGAATCCAGCAATACTATTATCACCGTCACATCTAGCCATCTGAGTGCCATCACTACTACAGATTGGAGGTTTTTCGACACCAAAAGTGCCGGAATAGAGTGGAGTGGCATGATCCAGGTGTACTGAAAACGTAATACGAACTCCAAAGCCAAGAATTAAAATATCCTACCAACCCAGCCGGTTTTAGGTCTACCAACAAAAGTAAGTATAGCAGAAGTCCTAATGCGAGTAAATGTCATTGTCTGAGTATGAAGGTAAGGTTAGGCTTTTCTTCCTCATAAATCTAACGTTGCACTACAACCACATTCATGAATCACGCATCTGACTTCCAGTATATCTCCTCGAATCTATCATTATTCCTTGCTAGAGCTGGATTTCTAAGCTTTTCAAGATCTGAAGGAAAAGAGCTTGGAGCCGGTTAGGCCGGTTAGTCAGTCTTCTCCTGTATATAAGTAGCAGTTTGACCTGTGACAAGTTTTCCGCTTCCAGTTATGGAGAACTATGACAGTCAGACCATGCAGTGTGCCTGTGTTTCTTTTCCTACGTCTTTTCTTTTCACTATAGTCTCCATAAACGTCTTGTTGCCTTGACCAGGACCATTCTGTCATATTGTTCTGTTGATTTGATTAGCTTGATTGAGAACATCATTAGCAGCTGAGCACAAAGTTTACTCAGTCAAACCGGATCAAGCTGGCAGAATGTAACGGTCCTTCCGTCCTGTAAACTGAGTCAGACTCGTCCGCGATGTCCAACGTCTTGTGTCATGAGAAGGTCTCCTGAAGCTGAGTAGCACTTGACCCACTCGTAGCGTTTGCCCAGCATGATTTATTCTTTATTTTTATTCTCCAACGGTGACGGACGCAGAGACTTTTATTATCGCTGAAAAAGCATTAACGGTTCACAAATTCCCTTTTCTCAGACAATCCAACTTTTGTTTTGTTGTATTTGTGAAACGAACTTCCAAACCAACTCTAACACGATACGTATATCAAATGTATCTCATCGCTTTTTATAAACTATACTTTGTGCTTGTTTTAACCATGGAGTCCCATTGCCAAATAGTAAGATATCTTTGAGTGTATTTTTTAGTGATATCATTCGATTTCATCGTCAGGTCCTGTAGCGATCTACCGAGTGTAGTACAAAATCATTCACCTTAAAAGTAATAATAATAAATAAAAAGATATCTTTGAGTGAACATTAAATTTTACTTGATCGTGCCACAGACATGAGAGCTCCCGTATGTGACACCGGCACTACGACGGTCCAAAACATATTAGAACAACCCTCAAATGGAGTTCTAACCTCTCGATTGAAAGGGATTGGACCTCACCAAGCCAGGCGGTTTCAGGACATACCACCTTGGAATTACAACTCTTGAGTCAATTTGATGTCAATCATGGATATTCCTGTAAACTCAGACTGGTCAGTTTTACTTTCCTTAACGATCATGGTGCAAACACGAGATGCTACGGTAGTTCTTTGATTGACCAGAACCCGAACTCATGTAAACCTTCTCGGCAGGAGAACTCGAACCCACACCATCCCAGCAGCATGCGGATGGGTCGAGTAAAGACTTGCAAGAAGTGAAGGATGATCATGTATTCGTGTTGGCATGAAATGGCCAGTGGTAAAACTTACCAAAATTCGCAGAAAGATTACGTAAGTTGCTGATGAACAGTACCGTAAAGCTGACGGAAATAAATTGGCTGTGATTTATAAAATTTTGGCAAGCATATTTTAATGGATAAAGTTTAGTAAACAGTGCTAAATCCAGTCAAACATGGATCCAATCCAGTCAGAGGGTCAACCCAGTCAAAGATGTTATTGTTGCTCTTATTATTCAAGCAACATGCGGAAGCTCGGGAAATTTTCTCGCTAGGTGTTAGTTTAAAATATATACATGTTCCTTATAAATATGAGACAAAGGTTATATGAAGATAAAAGATTTCTCTAAAATGAGACAACGATAATATGAAAATAAAAGTTTATTGCTAACCAGTTCCAGACAAAACTGAATATCAAGATCACATTAATTTAATCTAAATATTAATTATTTATTAACATTTTAATTTACTTCTCGAAGGAAAAATAGATAATAAACTAAGCTTGCTGCACTCTTCTATCTTCAAACAGACGAGGTGAATAAATAACTCGAAATAAACAAGCATTCTGAGCAGACATGGATATGCATGATCGAGTATCATAACACACGAAAGTACTGTATGATAGGAATTCAATCTCCTTTCTTACTGAGATTCACTGACGTTTGCGCATGCGAGATCTTGGGAGAGAAAATAAATTGTGAAGATCAACATCAACATCTGCAAAATTGCAGATGCTGTGAATGGACTTGAACTTCTAGAAGATCTTCTGGAATATGGGATGTTTGCTGCTTCCTGTAAGGGGGAATAGCATCCCCAACGGCCTTGTACAGTGAATTTCATTTTCTCTTATCAGAAAATGTATAAGTGTTATAAAAATATATTATATTAAGTTAAAATAAAAAATTAAAATCATTTATAAACATTATACATTAATCAGTCCTAGAGTAGCCAACTCATCTAAAAAAACCCATAAGCGAAGAGCGGGCCGTTGCACTCCTGGGGTATAAGTCCGGAATAATTGTAAAACAACGTCGTTTACCGAGGACATTAAATAATGTTCTAACCTTTCCCGCAGGAAAGGTTAGAACGTTATTTAGTGTACATGGGAATAAGGGATGTTGTTTCGGTTGAAACCAGAGTAGCAATTCCATCGGGAGGCGTGCTCAGACTATACACTCATTTCCAGAAGTTCCCGTGTGGTACAACGATTACTTCAATTAGTGTATGCAACCTTAATTCAGTGAAAATTTACAATTTGGGCCTCTCAGTAATTAATGAACGTAATATTTATTTTGTTTTAAATGATTTTGGTGCAAAGACTGTTAACTATTATTAAGAAAGGATAGGGTGCTGGTTATTGCCATCCGTAATTATTTATTTCGAATATTCTAATTTTATATACATTATATTATGTCATGCCATCTTGAATAACTCTATGGAAAAATCATATATTTTCAAAATAAAATAAACTCAAAATACCAATTTAAGTAATACGTGTAGAATGAATGTTCTTAACATAAATAAGATAAATTTCACCTCATATGGTATGAATAACTCAAAGGAAAGGTTCAGCGCACACCCTCTCTTACATAGAAAGATAGTTTAACAGGTTAAGCAAACCTAACTCTAAATAAATAATATGCATGCAACATGGACTTCTGTCTCCAGTAAGGAAAACGACAAGCAAGAAAAATGGAAGAAAGTCTCAGACGACCATTTGACACGAGAGTACAATGGAACCGGATAGTGCAAGTCGAATCCAAATGTCAAATTATCGTGTCTATTCATAAGGTGTTAATTTTATTTTTATAAATATTATATAATACATTTAAATATTTTTAGTTAAAATTTATATCTAACATAAATTATTATATATTATGTGTCAAGTACCATAACTTCCGAACAGAACCCATAAGTCTTGTAAGTACAAGTGTACTTCGTGAGCCATAAATCTAGCTTCCATTCTTGTAAAAGAATAAATTTTATGTAAGCTTTAATTTATCACCTAACTCTTCTCCCCGAAACGTTAAGTTATAAATTAAAGCTTTTTGCATATTCTCCTTTTCCTGACTGGAAGAGGTGAATAATAATATGCATGCAAGTATACATGCAATGAGGTGACCGGTGAAGATGTTTACAGCAGAAGAGAGAGACGTTTTGGCCTAACTAGATATACGTAAACTCAATTTCCACTATATGCAAGCGTATAATTATTCGATAATAGCTATAGTCTGTTTAATATCTCATCAGTAGATTGCATCTGTATAGAAGTTTGGTTCACGTCAAACTGATAAACGGGAGGACTAAAAGAGAGTGATGAAAACCAGCCAGTCACGGAAGCCACTACTAATGAAACTTCGTGACTGGAGTCAGACTTTGGAGTCGTGATTGGCTCTCCACACTAATCTCACTCGGCCCGGTTGGGTTCCAAATTAAACTGAATCGTTTACTGCAAAAGACGATTAATCAATACTTACGATAAGTCGTTCTCAAACATTTAAGATAGAATTCATTGAATAAAAAATAATTTTGAGAATTTAATCACTTACAATATAGCTAAATAGAGACAAAATGATGAAAAAGGTTTCAATTGGAACGTACATAAAACGTACGATTTGATATATAATTAACCATGCAATCTTAAAAAACCAAAGAAAAACAATATACTTTCCTTCAAAATCAAACTTTGTTCGTTCTGGAATGAAAAGAAACCGTCTAGATACTCGAATTCAATTCAGTAAATAATACAGGTTGATGTCCATTTCCGTCATCAGATGGTAGAGGTGAATATGCATGCAACTTGAATTGTTGTCTGCAAGAAAGAGAGACAAGCCTGGAAAGCGACAGGAAAATCTGAGGGTGCAATTAGCTCAGATAGGATCGAGAAGTGTTCATCCGAGTGAAATCAGTCCTGTTTTTCTAGATTAATGTTGAATTCACTGTTATCTAAGAATGGTTAGTGAAAATTCTATAATGTAAAACTGTACCTATTGGTTAATCTTATGAGAAACTGTATTTGAATGTTATATGCATGTCGAGAAGGATGGAGAAAATCTCTAAGTATCACACGATCAAATACGTTCCTGGAGAAATACGACCAGAATGTTGTTTAATTTATCATCTAATATTTTTGCTAAAAATAATTAGATGACAAATTAAACCACTTTGCTCCATTCCAAGAAGGAAGGGATGAATATGCATCCAAAGTGCAGTACCAAACATAAACCGAGAAGGAGAGAAGTGCGGTAACAAGGGCGAAATAGAGAAACTGTAATGGCTCTTTGGTGAGGTGCATGTGTTCGGGAAGTATTTTTGGAGGCTTCTTTTGATTTTCTGCTTGACGACATGTTTTATTGCCTCTGTCTTTTTGTGTTTTTTGTGTTAGATATATTAAATTGTGTTTCAATTAAAATTTCCCATAAGTATTAAGTGGTAGGCTAACTTATTCTTACGATCTAATCAGATATAATCTATAAGTAAAACTACAAGACCGAGATGTTGATATCAAATAGATATGTATTGTATTTAATTTACCTAAATTGTCTCGATAAAAAAGTTAGATAATAAATTAATGAACATGCCATGGAGATTGGAGAGGGTGAATATGCATACCTCCGTGAATATGCATGCTCGAGGACAAAAGTTTACACAGTTCAGAAAATTATCATAAAGAATCGATTGTAAACTGGGTTCAAAAAGCTTAGTGAAAAGAATATAGAATAAATCGCATCCTTACGGAGAAAAATACAAGACTGATGATGGACTTGCTTTGCAAACACATTTTAGAGAGTGATAAAGTTTTCTAATTTATCTACCTAAATTTAAATTACTAAAATTAAAAATCTATAATTAACTTAGTTAACTTGATGACATGTGAAAGTTGAAGTCACGAAACCCATAAACAAGTTACGTGATACTTCCCTCGTATAAAGACTTGAGTATTGAATGAGTAAAAATATTTTCAATTTAATCACTTTAATTGATCACTAATTCTTCTAAGAAAAGAGTTAGTAAATAAATAAAAAACCCTGCATATCTCCCCCTCTTCCTAACTTGGAAGAGGGTGAATAATATGCATGCTTCCCGGGCTTCAATAACCAAGTGGAAAAGCAAAAAGCAAAGCAAGTTTAGGATCTGGTATATATCTGTCAAACCTTCTTCCACAGCGCCTTCGAATTTCTAAAGGAGCCGCAAAGCAACGCGACAGAGTAGACAGTCCATCATGGCACCAACCCTTCTCCACGCTGTCCTCCGGACAAGTTGTGAACGGTTTCCATTACAAGGGCGTGACGACACTGACGAGTATTACCGGGAAGACCTCGATCACGTAGTTAAGGGAGGACGAGAAACAGCGTCCTCCATGATGGCTACGCCGTTAGAACACTGGAGTTGACCTACGGCAACCTCCAGAAGTCATGGCCATCAATTCTTCTTCAGCTTGGACCTCTCACCTCACTCATTTAGAGCAGCCTTTCTTATCACGTTCATCGCCAAATCGGCCGCTAACAGCACACAACCTGGCAGGAATATTACTAGTGCTGATATGAAGACGGAGGCAGTTGACTGGTTCTGCCTCCTCTATACTCTAAAAGAGGAAATAAAGTAGCGGAAAAGGTAGAAGAAAATGCTTGGCGTAAACTTTTCTCTACCTTTAGCTCTTTCTATTCCAAGAGTGGTTTTGGTGTGAAAGTAAACGGAAGCTATAGTTGGTCAAATTACCGTAAACCCGAGAAAGATGGATCCTGAGCTTTCGCGGTGGATGAATGCCGTGACCCACCAACCAACTACCGTAGTACTCCCCTCACTACTCTCCACCATGACTATTCGTCTAGATTCAGATGCGTAGTCAACTGGATGGGGTAACGTCTCCGGAGTTTGGACTCTGGAGATATCTCGAGTAGTCACTCACATGACCTCCATTAAAATTCCGCGGAATGCACTTTCTGCGGAGGGTCAGAGTCGAATCTTATCTATTTCGTTCAGCAACTTGGAAATCCGTTCCGAATAGATACCGCGGAATATTTCTCCCATCACCTATCATTCGTTGTTATTTATACTGAACTAGACAATCACATTCATAACTCGTTTCTCTGTATACTCTTTTTATTAATGACAGTGAAAGCCGAAATCGTCAGTTTCAAGTGGGAGAGAATATATATATGCATGCAACATCAACTTTCTGAGAATATTATATTACATCAAAAAAGACAGAATCATAAACATACTACGTGTCGTCTGAAAGGAAATTTTGATGGACATGTTATGCTACAACAGGGAAAACAGAATAAAACCATAAGAGCAGAATACAAGCTTCCGACTGCTCTATAAAGGTTGTGTTCACCTTCTCCACAAGTAAAACTAAATGTTCTGTTTCGGAATAAACTCGGATGTATATATAATCAGTTTATATAATTAACTTTCAGATACATAACGGGAGGCTAAAGGAATGAAGAACCTAAAAAATTTTTATTCCCTAAATCCACTTGTCGTTTTCCTTCCCCTGAGCAGAAGTGCACTTTGCATGCAATATATGATTTCTCCGTCTTCAGATGGGAAGATGAAAATATAAGCCCAACTACCACATCAAATAAATCTTGTCCTCCTTGAAATTATACGTCAACCAAGTCCATTCACTTGAATATGCCAGTTGAAAGCACCTGCATATTCACCTCTTCCATCTTCCGATAGAGGAGGTGGATATGTTAATTTATTACCTAACTCTTCAGTTGAGAAGGGTTAGATAATAAATTAATAACTTATCTACACTTTGACCCCTTGACTTATATTCTTGGGAGGATACTCCTCTGCGCTAAACTTATGGGTTGAGACTTTTTCTAGGTTGTACGTGTAATCTTAACTCTAAACAGAACGGCGGATTCACTGCCACAGCTCCACTCTAAACAGAACTTCCTCGAACTTATATTCTAAAGATGGCTTTTCCGGTTTGTACGTTGACTGTCACTGATGTTTCGGGTGCATAGCTATTCACGCTTACTCAATCTCTTATGTGATCTTTCGGGTGCATAGTGACTCTCACTCAATCTTTTATTTGACACAGCCAGCCAGATAAAAACAGTATATACATTTACATACCTAAAATAAATGTATCAATGTGACCAGAGAAGGCTCTAAATCAATCTAAGAGTGAATCTTGTTAGTAAACTTTACTTGCATGTTTATCATTTTTGTCTTCTTCTCTTTCTGACATAAGTAAACTTGGGATGCATATTCACTTTAATCTGTAATTCTGCTGCACTTTCACGAAGGTATCATGTGTAAAATCCCGAAAAATAACGCGAACACACTTTATCTATTCACCCGGAAATTCTCAATCAAGACTCTCAAAACTCAGGAGTCACTCACATGAGCTCCAAATTTCCGCGGAATGTACTTTTGCGTCGAAGTTAGAGTCGATTTTATATACTCTGTTCCCGGATAATGCACTTTTTAAGAATTCGCGTTCCGTAACTCATCTCGTAGAATTTACTAGTCACCGGAGTCACTCAGACTAGCGAAATGCGGAAGCGAAGAATAAAACGAAGAAGATCTCGTTGAGAGATAAAATCCAAAACTCAGATTCAGATAACATATATTCATCCTCTTCCGAGTTCGGAAGAGGTGGCATGCCGTTTAATTTAATGCTTAACCCTTCCGGTAGGAAGGGTTACGCATTAAATTATGAATTCTTGAGTACAGTACTCCGGACTTGTATCTCCTGAAGCGCAACAATACACACAAGACTTATTGATTTTTTTTTGCTCTTCGCGTGTTTGCAGACATGGACTAATAAATAATATCTATAAATTTTTTTAATTATTATATCTACTTAGTACATATATTTTATTTAATACTTATATAATTCCTTGCTAACAAAAAAAGAATAAAATTTTTGTGAATATTTGATTTATGTAACACTTTCTCTTTGAGATTCGATATTTTATATAATGAAATAAGATTTTGATAATATCTTACGATCGAAACTTTCCGGGTTTGGGAGCTTTGAGTAGATATATTATCACTATACAAATATGTAGCATCCAAATTACAAAACTGTTATACTAATGTTTTGCTTGCAGCCAGCAATGTACTTTGTTCTCTTACTATTAGAGGATCAACGTTAATACAGGAGATTATCTCATGTCTGAATGAAGATCCGTCATAAAAATACCACGGCCCGCTGTGGTTTAGTTAACAGTAAATAATTCTTTATTGTTACTCTTTCACAGTAATATACATCACCAAAGAAATGTGTTCACGACGAAATAAAATAACAGCCGTGGCTTCTTTTGCGATAGCCTCAAGAGATACTCTTCGAGATTTCTTCTTGACCTCGAGGATCATCGCTGATCAGTCACAATTGTATCGGAGGATTTTCTAATTTTCAGTGTATAAAGAGGATTTCTAGTTTTGGAAGACATATGTCATACTTGACTCGTATGCGATCACAGTTAAAAAGTTCAGTCTCTCCTTAGAGACTCTCACCTCGACATCATATAGATGATTCTCATAACTTTCACTCACATTTAATTGTGGTCGTTAACAAAAAGTTGAATCGAATGTCGGATATCTTTCACAGATGATCGAGCCAAACTAAAGCCCTTGGTGATGCTCACAGATCTCAGATCTACCCCTCTGTCAATTTTGGTCTCAAACCTAGCTTTTTAAGCGAAGTTGCTCACAGAACTAAAACATAAAATTTTTCATCTCTCGAGTCTCCTTTCCTAGTCTTCTCTCAAAACCCAACAATTAATTCTTTCTGAAACTCATAACATTTCAAGAACTCAAGATCGCAGTCACATTCGTGAAATTGAGAACAAATCTAGTCTACAGATCTCTTAATATCATAAGAGGAAGTTGCAGTGCACAAATTGAGAGATTTTCAAACCCTTGTCACTTCAATCCTCATTTATCCTCGATCTAACCATCCACTCTTTCCTGAGTGCAAATTTTTTTTTTCTGATATCCTTGAGTAGGGCCATGTCATGAGCAGAGTTCATAGACTTGAGATGTAGAGCTCAAGCCCATCCAATTTTGTTGAAGTTACTGAGATTTCTGATGACCATGTCTACATGACAGTACAGCTGAGTCACCCACTCAGTAGTAAAGATCTACTAACACATGGCACTCTCCAATTAGAAATTCAGAGCACGTGTTTGGGTCCTAAGACTAGTTAGTGATGTACATGGATACTCCATGAGTACATTTGATACTCCATAATTGCTTAGATCGTCTTTGTGACTAAATCAGATGTGATTATAATGAGATTTAAACTATAACTTCTGAACTAACTATGATTATAAATCTTGAAACGATTGATTTGTTATAACTTCTTAACTAATTCGTCAATCAAAATCAAAAGAGAGTCCACTAATGAATTTTGGTGATAACTTCTAGTGATTGAATCTGATTGCATATGATATATATATATATATATATATATATATATATTCATACCTCAAGAATGGAAGATTTTATCAAGGAGCGCTCTCTAATACAGAGGGAAATACAGGACCAAGTACATAATAGTAAGTACTCAATAGGGGCCGAATGTAAGCTGAACTGTCAAGCGAAGTTAGCTACTTACTTGTAACCGAATGGTGTACCGATGGGAATATGTAGAGAGAGATATATATATATATTTATTTATATGATATTATTCACTTGTGACCTCAACTTAGAGCTTAGAGCTTATCCTCTTTCTGCTTATCCTTGATCTTTTGACCTCACCAATTTCTCAGTCTTTGATATAGGTAGGAATGGATCTTGACAATAAACTTGTCACCACCACTATAAACAACATTACATAACCTTAGAATGTTAGTTCTCTCATCATCGTAAGGTAGTACTCTAACTTACGATATCAGTATCCACACATATTTACTTTGCCCGGTAAAAGGACCAGTGGCACGTTTTACTTGCACAATCAAACAAATCCAACATGATGCAAGTGATGACCAACCTGTCCAATGTTTTTGCACGATAATATTCGTTACTTCAGCATTGTACTTATCACTAGCAAAGATGATGTGTTCTCCATCTTCCATTCAGGTGAGTTTTGCAGTATGCTGCAAGTTGAAAGTTATCGGTTCTTCATAAACTTTCAAGTCCTGAATGTCTTTTTTATTTTGACAAGACAATTGTTTCTTTTTCAAACTCAAAGATAAGAGATCTGAATCACAAGATGAATCCGTGTTGTAATTATACTCTCTCATCAGCTAGTCTTGAGATGTGATCGACAAAGCGGAATAGATCGGCTTGTCTTAATCAATTAAGTTGATGGTATATATCCAAAACCATGCTCGATGAACTTCAGAAACTTTTGCTCTCTATATATTATCGAGAATGTTTTAAGTGTTATATGAAAAATCTAGACTAAGCTTCAACAAAAATCAGAATTAAATTTAATTGTTGAATGTTTGTCATTCTGGTGCTGAAGTAAAAAAATACATTTATCCACACATTAATTTATCACCTAAACTTTCGAGTCGAAAGTGTTAGGTGATAAATTAATGTTAACTTTGCAGCTCTCTTCGGTCTTCAGATGGTAGTTATTCACCTCTCTCAGATGGTAGAGAGGTGAATAACTAAATGAATAGCCAATATGACTAAAGAGAAGATACTTCTCCAGAAAATCCAGCGGAACACAGGTCTGTATACCAGAACAAAATCTATCTAAATAATACGCATGCTCGGTGAACTTCTGAGAACTTTTATAGCTGGTTGTTATCGAAGAAATATATAAGTGTTGAAAATTATATACCAAATAGATAAAAATAATTAAAATATTTCATAAATATTAACTATTAGTCGTGCTTGGAAGTGCGAGAAAGCCAAGATATAAACCATGAGTAAGACTGCTACGCTACTAAAAGTACAAGTCCAGGGACCTGAAGCTATTAATGCATTAATTTACTATGAGGTTAATTGATTACCTAACCTTTCCTGCCATAAAAGTTAGGTAATAATTTAAACCTCTGCATATTTGCCTCCTAATATGTATATATCCTCCCTAAACTAGTGATATGTCGTGATATGGAAAGCACAGATTTGAGGTTTTCGGAAGACTTCACATTTTCTTCCTCTCTCCTACACCCTCCATAGCCATGAGAACAAAGAATTCAAAATAACTTGTTTACATGAAAATAATGAGCTTACTGGGATTATATTCGGTACTGAGATAGCCCTGAAAATAAAGCGATTTCATAAATAAAAAGGTTACCGGGACTATAGAAAGACCTTTGAGTGACCACATACATCAACTTCAAGCCTTGCGTGATACTTAGTAACCCATTGAAACTCAGAAAATATTCCGTGCATGCATATTCACCCTCTTCCAAGTTCGGAAGAGGAGAAATATTAAAAAAAATAAATGAAATTTATCTTGAATTTATGTTTTTATCCTTCCTCTTGGGAGGGTTAGGCTATAACTTAAAGCTGGGAAATTGTTCTTGTAAGTGGAAGGCACATGTCTTTATACCAAAAAAGATTTAAGTTTGTGCGATTTGCTTATGGATTCTTTTGTACTGTAGTTACCTATTTCAAGTGAACGAAATGGTTTTTAATCTTTTTAAATTCAGTTAATTATATTTAGAAAAAATTGTCACTATCGAAATATATTTTCAAACTTCGAGCACCAGTCTTCTCTTTAAGTCTGTGCTTTATTCTATCTTGCTAAAGTATTTTTCACTAAACATTTTTGAAGCAAGTTGTAAACCAATTTCTCATCATAATGTTGTGGCCTATTAAACGTTTACTTTTCGACTAGAGTTGCATTTTGGATGCATATTGTCTTATTTAATGGATAAAATATATGACTTTTCGACTAGAGTTGCATTTTGGATGCATATTGTTTTATTTAATGGATAAAATATATCGAAAATTAACTTTTCGCAGTACAACCAAATTTAGTCCGTACAAGGTTTCAAGTTCTATCATGATTCATCGAATCTGAGTGTAGCATTCGTCAGGAAAACTCCTGGAAATGCGACCGTCATGACTCACTAACTCCCGAATTCAATCCTTCCGAGTTTAAAGGTTTTATATTTGAACCAGTGAGGACCAAATCAGAATCAAATAACGAACCGAGTACGGTGGAGCACTAACTACGTAACTTATCGCTTCCGTCAATCCTTGGACCAACGTCATCATGTTCGTGTCTGCGACGGCTGCATATTCCTCTCCTGCTTTCTCGTTTGTTTCCATCCGTCCTTTTTGTTTCTTACTTTCGTCGTTTTTAACCTTTTCCTTCAAGTCTGGGTTTACCAATCGTCACACTTTTCAAGACTCACATGGCGCACTGACGATGGATGTGGTAAGTATTCGCATAAAGACGTCATTGTCAAAAGGCTATGTATTAGTTAGTCCTCAGACAGAAATTGGCTTGATCATACCGTAATACGATGCTTAGCTTGATCATACCCCTCTTAACGGTTGCTTGCTTGATCATACCCGCAACTTGCTAGCGACAGTTCTCCCGTTTACTATCTGTTGTCAGATCGTCATCGAGGCTGCCATGTAAACTTATATACCAAATGAAGGCTGCCATATCAGCATGTATTCCAAGCCCTATGACGTCTCATGGGATTATGATACTGAGTTCGTTCTCATCATATCTCTTTCTCGCACTAGAAATGTGTCAAGCGTGACACATCAGACTGGACTTGTGATACAAGTCCATAGCAACTTCAATGGCGGTTGACATGGTACAATAACCGGGAAATCTGTCGTTGGCAGGTTGGAGATATGATCAAACTCAGCATTCGTATTAGGGGTATGATCAAGCCAATTTCTGAGCCCGATGATCCACAGTTCCGCAATATGAGCAACAACGATGGACAGATAGATCTGTCCTACGTACTCATTCCAACCGTTGAATGGATGGATATGGACGTGTGTCACGTGTAAGGATCAGTCTTACAGAATGAAGCCAACGTTATTAATGCGTATAATGTAATAGTGCAACTCAAATCTGACTTTTACGTAACTTACATAATTCCCATAAAGGTTTTTATAGGCTTTGGCTGTATATCTTATGTATATGAAAATTTATAATCATTTGACGTAAATAGTGTATATCTGTAAACGGCATCGGTTGATTATCATAAAATAATTTGATTATAATTTATACCCTCATTCTGCAATCCTTGACACTGTTTGACAATTTATACTTGCGGCTTTTCATCGAACCCTGTAAGATTCACTATGGAAAAAGGTTTGAATGGCCCTAATGGCTTGCAATTGCATGCTGATGATCAACTACGCCGTAAGGTTAATATACTGTAGAAGAGATGTTCATCCTTTACAAAGTTGCATGCACATATAATTTGAGCTTGATCACACCTCTCTTAACAATGTATTGCTTGGTTACACTCTTGCTGATTAGACAGTAAAACCAGTCACTTTTTCTTATCATTTTTTATTTGATTATTTTCGATTGTGATTAATTCTTTTGTTATCAAAATCATGTAATAAGAAAGTACACTTCAGGCGATAAATACTCAAAGAACTGATGTGTGCAATCCAAAATGTTACTAACACAACAAAGTGACTGGTGTAACAGTCTATAACGAGTCAGGGGTATGATAAAGCTCGACGAACGTATAGTGTGATCAAGAAACTTTCTGTATTTATTACTTTAGGTGCTGAACAAACCACCTCAGGTTTCATGTCTTGCACTCTACATATATAGATATAATTCCTTCCGCACATATATTTGTACAGACGATGAGTTTGCAATCTAGTATTTTCCTTGTGTGACGCTGTTGTTGGTCTTTTGTCAGACTTCCTAACGTTGTAATACAAGGATACTGGCCATGGAGAGTCAACCACGTCGTCTGACGAGCTCACTGCATAAAGGAGAGCATTCGACACTAAGTACTACCGTACTGGAACTGATGATGGAGGTGATGTTCACGAAGGATAGAAAAGAAAACTATTTTGTTACTTTTAAAGCCATTCATTTGTAAAACTTACAAGTGCTGTTCGACATAAGTCTTCTCTTTCTTTTCTTAATCTTTTATACTATTTGGCAGTGACAGATCCTCTGTGTTTATCAGTGACACATCAAAATCCGGCTGAACTTGGCCACCAAAGTCTCACGTGCTGAATCTTGAACTATATACTTTAAGTTAATAACTAGAGGGTAACTTACCTTGGTAACAAACAAACTAATAACAGCTAGCAAGTCTCGAGTGCGTAGACCAGTCGGTCTATCATGTTCAAATTTTTTATCTTTTTATTTTTTCGGAATTATAAGTCTTGCTGCATTGACCCCTCATGATCAGGTGAAAGCCTTGAAGTTCTGGTACTCCACTTGCACCTTTGACTGCTGTATATCATCAATTTGAAAGTGGACATACATGTGTCCTAAGAATATAGACTAAGTACTACAAAGTTTGTAACAGACTGGCACATTTTGATTACATGGTCCGGAAACGACTGCAAAACAAAATCTCATAGTACGATACTCACGAGCAGTGGAGGTAGTCTCGCGGATGATATACTTTTTACCGTTGCGGCCGCATTTGAAGTGGATTTCGTTGCTTCGTCAGTAGCCGGCAAGTGACCGCGTTCTCATGCGTGGGAAGTCACTGAGATGACGATTCATAAGCTCAGATTCCATGAAGAAGGGAAGGAAGGAATTACAACTCACTCATGATCACCGAGCACTCACTAAGCACTAATTAACTTGCCAGGAAGATTAATAAGTATAACTACGTAATAATATGATCTGCACTTTCAGTGGAATTGAACGATCTGGAGTACCGACTGCAAAACTCGGTGAAAACTTAAGAAAATTTGATAGTAACAGTAATCGCAGTAAAATTAGACCTGATCTTTCTTTAGTTTGATCTGGTCTGAGACTCACTATGACGAGGAAATGCAGAGCTTGAATGGTGAGTTAACGTTCTAAGCAAATTTCTCTTAAAATTCAAAGAGGCAGTCGGCATAGACCTCACTTAGTCTAAAGCATCAGAGAAGACTTCGACGGTCGTTCTCAGAAAGGAAACATTGTAGGGAACAGGCGGTTTTTGGGCTGCAGTGCATGGCCAGGGCACTGTCAGACAAAAAGGGGATAATCATTTGAGAGAGGTGGGGACTTTCAGTAGACGAGGAATCAAGTCGAGCTTCTGTCTTCACGGCACTTCATTTCACTTTTGCAGATTCTGAAGAGACAAGTCACTGTGAAGTGAAGTAAACTAAACTGACATGCAGAGAAGATTACCACGAACATGGAACTGCAGGTGAATGATTCGAGCTTTCCGGTTGATAATGAGCCCGAGCAAATTAGCATTCAGCACCGGGTCCCATTCTAGAAAGTATGAACATTCTGGTTAGACTTGGCGGTATTGAGTGCATCGATTGGCCGTCATTCACCGGACTGTTGGCCGATGCATTCGTCAAGCCAGGAAGAGTTGAGCTGGACGGACACCAACTGTTTCTATGGAATCGGCCTCCATCCCTTTACCCTCCATTGAAGATCTCCGAAGGCAAACGAGTTAAACGAAAATTAGTCAAATTAAAAGAATCGAAGCTTGGTATCTTTGTTACGAACGCGTAGCTATAGAGAGTCTCCAGGAGTTGGTCGGATGAATCGTCCTTAAAACACATTAGTTTGAAGAGAAGAAATGTTCTTGATCATGAAGCAGGTGTCAGTAACATACAGTAAACACTGATTCAAGCTGGCTGCTGCATTTAAGGAGAAAAAGTCACGGCAAGTTCCGAACTCATATTCGACAACCAAATTCGAAGGAAACTTGTGATTCCATTGTACATGTAGAGATACTGATCATGATCTACAACTGCTAGAAAATTTAATTTAGAAGTTTCCTGAAGTCGAATTTGTTTTCTGATCTCTCTGATCTTCTTTGACGCTTAGGGCCTCCATGAAGCTCCGAATAAATCATATGAAGTATGAAGGTTTGTATTGGACCAGGTCCACCCTATCAGTCAGCTGCGCAGTAGAATGGCATGGCATGCGCATGGCCTTATATATAACCGTATTATGAAGTACGTTCCTTAGTAATTTTGTTATCAGGACAATACGTTTCATGTGCTCGCCTGACGGACTTGACTACTGATATAGTATTCCATCTTCAAGATGATGGATTCACTCACTTCACATATATATATTGCCCGTGGTGGAAAATGCAAGGCCGGGAGTGCATCTGTTTTAGCGCTAGTGTTGAGATTATCGTCATCTCATGATCACTTGATTCACCAGAAACTTTTCTAAACTGGACCTCCTGGCCATGGCAGCAACAGCTTGCCTACATCATACGACATTGCCACTGACATAGACCTTGTACGTACGCTCAACCTCGTACGAGCATCAAGTCCCACGATCACCTTTATCCCTAAGACTGCAGATTCTGAAGCTGCAGCAAAGAGCAAAGAGAAAACAGCAGCCGCTGTAATCGTTAACGTTCTTAACGACTCGAAGTTTCGAGTCGTCCAGCATGAAGGAGTCCTCACATCGATCTCTCTGAAAGATTTCTGCGGCTAGTACTGAGGTGTACTCAGCATACAGCTGCAAGGACCCAGTCACTCAAGTGCATCACCTGCTCCCCAAATATTAGACTAAGTTTTATCGACTCTATATAATATCAATGTAGTATGTTCAAGTATTACTCGTATTGAAATAACTTACCTTGAGTCATCTCATGCGGTAGTTCTGATATTATATCCCACGTCGCTGCGGTAATTCAACGTTCACGTTCAGAATCAGACTTCAGATATACAGTGTCGCGAGTTATCTGGTTCACTCGAGTTTAAGTCAAAGTTTAGCTCTTGATGTTCAGTAGTGGACATTAAATCCAGAAGTTAAGTTCATCTACCATGATCGATATCTTGAATGACCTATATGACAGCCGGCTAGCTACCTGTTTACTGTTGTTAAATTAAGGTTGCATTAACTTAAAGGTGCTTCTTCATCTCCTACAGTTTAACTTGATAATCTTGTAATTATAACATCTACCAATCTCCATTGTCTTCGATAAACTGAATGGAGTACTGCTTAGAGGTCCCTTATGTATATACACGATATATGCATATACATGGTCGTTTGAGGTGGTAGTGCCAGGTGATGATCAGGAAGGTATCGTGACGTGATTGTCACGAAGAAAAAAGGCGAGAATTTCCACTCCAAAACCAGGCTGAGCGAAAATTGACGGTCTCAGAAAGATACTCTGGGCGCGCGTTATGAAGACTGCATGTACGTACAATCATCTTGTGAGTCCTAGCATGGTGACTGAATACGAACACCTGAGCTTGCTTCGGAGCCCTGCAAGGTTACATAATTCGATATACTATATAATTCTGGACTTGTGAGCACTGGCTGTCACGTCCATCAGGAAGTTGCTATAAAGGTGCAACGAGGACTTTTCTACCGTAGATTTGTGATCATGTCCACGTGATCCTGTGAGGCTCATAGTACTCTTCCCATCTAGTTCATTTGTACGTTAATGTCATGACGATATTAGAATCAATCAAATTGTAGTCTCAAGTGGAGTGTTACACGGGAAACTCATGTCCTCGGGAGAAATGATTTCGTGGCATGGCGGAGCGCCACTCCGCCAAAGCACGCATTGTCAATCACATCAGTTTAGTTGCCAAGCTTGGGAGAGATGGTGGTCAAGACATGACCTCAACTGAACATACAGAACTTCGAATGAATTCCATAATATGGACCGCCGACTGCCTGCCTGCCCACGAGCGAGAGGAATGAGTCAGCCTGTCACTTACTGCATATATATTTCGCTTGCAAATGTTTGGAGTTGCTGTAGAGTTCGCTGAAATATCTGTACGAAATATTCCGGTCCCATAGCATCAATCAGACTGGCGCAGCGGAAGCGAGGTGGGCCCATAACCCACAGGCCCGAGGATCGAAACCTCGCTCTGATGCCCCAGAGACAGCAGCTTCCGACGATTTTTATTTGAATCCGCCTTGATTGTTGAAACGAATACGAAGGTCTGAATTTCCAGGCCTGTAACGAATGACTCCGCGATGTGGAGGCCAACGTAATATATAGAGGCGCGCAGGATGAAATCGATCAGCGGTTCCTTGTAACGATCCAGAAGGAAGTGTTTGCTGCAAGTGACAGTTCGTCTCTCTGACTGACGGTTCATTTGATGAAGTCCGATATCAGTCCGTCAGTCAGAGGTACGAACTGTCGGTTTATAGCCGATGCGATTTGTTTCAGACTGCTTACAGGCAGTACGCATGGGTTTGGGTGCAAGAGAAACTTCGAATTCCTCCGTTAAAGCAGTGATTGTAGTGATCGCTGAACGTTTAGTGGACGAGTGTATGTCAAGTTGCACTGGGCCGACGGACATCAAATCTGTACTCTGTGCTCGTCCATGCGGGCCTTCTTTCGCCGACCTTTCTCTGAAGTCCAGTCCAGACAACAGAGCCTCACCATTTCCATTCGGATTGCTGTGGACTCTGACGATCATTCAACAACTCAACAGCACGAGGTCCTATCCTCCAGTAATAAGGTCTTAAGTATTGTTTTGGATCAAGTATAATTAACTAGTTAGATTCAAGATAGATTGTTAGATTCAAGTTTAAGATCTTACACTTTTGGACTTCAAGGTTGTTTAACTTATATATTTAATCTTTAATTTTCAAATTGGCTTTAGAACTTTGGACTTGAGGTTCAAGTTTTAAGACTTAGACTTAGACTTAGTTTTAGGATTATATAATTTTCAGTTCCGGGTTTAACATTGGGATTTTTAAGAGTCGAATGGGTTAAATGTACAGTAGGGTTAGAACTTTACATGACATTGTGACGTAAAACTTGATTGTATAGAAAATGAGTTCGTTGTCTCGAAATACTAAGGACTAAGTTACTGAATCTATGGATCTCCCTTCGAAGTACGCATTTGCACCGACCTACTTAGATTAGTAAATGTGGGGCGACTGCAGATTCACATCTCTTCTAATTTGAAGATATATGCATATCATGGATCTTTTGTTTTAGTTTGCATAGCGAGGACTTTGAGAAGGGAGAGATGAGTTCTAAAATCCGGGGTTTTAGTGCCTAAGGAAAGTACATTTATAACAGAACTGAGAAGACTGATGGGAGCCTCTTACGGATGAATTAGAACACTGTCAGGTGTATCTTACTGGACTAAGAACTCTGTTAACGTTGTGGCCTGCTCCGAAGACTCTGAGTTCTACAAGTCTTGCTGTAAAGTGATTCAGAAGTGAATGATTCTGTCAGCTCTCTCTCCGTGAACTGGTTCCATGCGGCTGCCTCTTTCTGCATGATATTTAGCTATCGGGTGTGATGCAACTGGCCTCCGGTATCGGTACCTCACATGCTCAGTCGCTCGAAATCGATAATAGGATACTTTTCTTAAGACTTCGATTCGTCAGTCATGTCAACGATACTGAAATTCAGATTCTCAAGGCAGTTAGTATTCCTTTCTGCAGTTATAAACTTGATGTTTTGTAAATACCCTGGCAGGTTGCTAAAATCCTGACGTATATTTTCGCCTGAACTTGCTAATCATGAGAGGACTGTTTGGAAGGGATTCAAACTTCACTGCAAATGGCGACGATGGTCCGGAAACGGGATGGAGAATATAGACCGGCGTGGTGGATGTGTGGTGAAAATTTCACGTCACAAATCACCAGCTGAGGGCAGTGTTAAACGATATTGTCCTTTCTTTACTAGGTGACTTTTGTTGCATCTCCTACAGTAACTTTGAATCGTCAGTTTAAAAATGTGAGTTCACCTCGCAGGTCATGAGGGTTTGATTGATCTGATTCAGGTGCAGCTCTTCAGAATTCGAAGCAGTCTAGGCTGGTCTCGTTTTAAAAAATGTCGAGAAGTAGGAAGGCAGCATTACTTCATTCGACAGATAATATATATATTGCAGTGGCATCTCGGAAGGATGAAGAGTGTACGTAGCGTTGGTGGTACCACAGACATATGAAATTCACTATCTTCCTGAGATTATACAAGAATAATAGTTACGTCGAGCCATTCGCTTCCAGGCTCTGCCCGTCAGCATGTTTTCTGATCATGAAGAAGAACCTTCATGCTGTCGAGAACAGGATTGAATCAGAAAATAGACTTTCGCTAGTAGCATCTAGTAGGCTAAAAGAATTTCTCCGAAAGAAAGTGTGAGACTTAAGTAGTTAGTGATACGTATAGTCTAAGTCTGGAATGCATACCAACCCTGGCATGCGCGTACATGTGGAATGCAGCAGTTTCTTTTATACCTGCTGTTCTTTCAAGTCGATCATTGACAACTTGAAGATCGGTCAAGTTTGATTGCTTAGCACAGAATGAACACTGACTGTCGACGGCAGTTTAGCATGAAGAGCTTCACCTGATCGATATAAATGAGACTCAGAGTTATCAGCTCTAGGAACACATCGAGTTCGCTCTGCACGCATTTGAAGATAGATTCAGGATAGATTGCGCCAGTTTGGGGTCAGGAAGCAAATCATTCCGGACGAATGGGGCAGATGCATTGCATAGTACGGCCGATATATATTCAGTACAACTCTGCCATGCTCGTCGATCTGAATCCGAACTGGTAGACTATGTCCGGCCAGTTTATAGCTCCTTAATTCCAATAAAAAGCAAGCCATTTGCAAAGGTTTTGTACCCCTGAGTTGAAGTCGTAAATCATTCGAGGCGTCAAAGAGAGGTCCCCGCTTAGCTACCACTACAGTATCAGTTACACACTTAATTCAAGATCTGTTACGGTGGTTGATTTCACGGCTCCAGTCGGAAATTTGGTAGCTTACTATTTCTGTGCAAACGTTCGAGTCCACGGGAACAGAGGTCCGCGTGAACCAAAGCTAGCGTTCCATTCCGGGACGATCTTCCACCTTCGCCAAAAGCCGTCTGCTCCTGACTGTAACCAGGCCAATTGACGAACAGACAGTGCTATCCACTGGGGACCAGTTAAAGTAATTAGTTACAAATAAATTTATCTGCCAATATCGCACATCGACCAGAGTGGCGCAGCGGAAGCGTGGTGGGCCCATAACCCACAGGTCCGAGGATCGAAACCTCTCTCTGATATGTCGGAGACAAGCATCCATCCAGCATCCAGCACAACAGCAATAACAAATCCGAGTATGGAGTTGTTCTCGTTATAGAGTTTTGTTCTTACATGGATTAAACCACCCGTGAAGTACCCCGCTCGCGGATATCCAGGTCGCCCATGGGAACCAAGAGGTTAGGGTTTTCTTTTTACACCCGACACTGTGACTCACAAGCCAACCCCAGCCACCGGCTGGGGGCGAAGAAGGTGTTATTCCTCAGTCTCAGAAACAAAAGAATCCAAGAATGAGTCAAGTCAAGCAGTTACGTGGCACTACACTCCAATTTCTGGGACACCCCACGGTCAATCATATCCCGTACAAATTTAAAAGTTCACTTGTTTATCTGGAAAACCGCCCCCGACGCAGAATCTAAGGGTTTATTCATATCACAGCCTTGTAAAGCATTGGTTACCATATTTCGGGGTCCTTCAGTAAAGATTGACATGCGACTGTCCTAATGTCGAGGAACGAAGCGT
Source organism: Asterella californica (assembly GCA_036924285.1). Classification (NCBI taxonomy): domain Eukaryota; kingdom Viridiplantae; phylum Streptophyta; class Marchantiopsida; order Marchantiales; family Aytoniaceae; genus Asterella; species Asterella californica. The sequence continues at coordinate 17,408,190 of JAYKYS010000006.1, read as the reverse complement.
AAAGTTGGACAATAATAATTGCTTGCTCGATGAACTTTGCGAAATTTGGCTTGTTCTTTGTTACCGGAAAAGATGTAGCTATGATGTGAAAATATATAATATAAATATAAACATATATAAAATATATTTTGGTAAAAATATATATTAATATTTCTGTATTATATAATAATAATGAATATATATGAAATAGAATGTGTCAGTACCGCAGGGCACCTTTCGCGAAGTCGAAGTGCTTGGAAATTTTCTTAGGTTCAGTAGTAGTAGAGAGAGAAACGTTTACGCATACATGAGAATTTTAGGAGATATTCAAGAACACCAATATTCTCTGTAATTAGCAAATGGACACTCAGTTTCTGTGTAGAATCACTGAAGTACAAGAGAATTAATACGGGTGAATTCTATTGGGGTCCTGCTGCATGATACTGCATGTTTTGATTCTCTCTACATTCATGAGTTGTTGCTCTGTTATGATTGCGGTATAGACCCGGAGCAGATGGACTCCTTTGCTGCTCCTGCTGCTCTGGGATCGGCTTGGAGTTGCTCATTAGCTGGCACTTTGTTCAATCCCAATCTCCGCCAACCTGTAACGATCATGCTGACTAAAGTGGAACTCGCAGTAACCTTTAGCAAACGAGTCCCAAGCTTCCCGCAACTCTTCTTTCCTGCTGAGCGACGCCGATATGTTCTTGGCCCGTTCCAACTGTTGCTTGCACGTCTCTCGCCAAACTTCCACAGGGCTGCGTCCAAGCATCCTGCTCATTGTCATCAAGTAGGTATTCTGTTCGGTGCCAACCACACTTTCCTTGTAGAAACTCAGAATGTCATTCACCACGGCGATAAACTCGCCAATAGCGCCAATGCTCGAGATATACGTCTCGAAGTAGTCCTTCTCAGGGAACATCGCCTCCGGGAAAATGAAGTGCGCGAATGACTCACTCATTCCAGTTTTGAGTCGCACATACAAGGGGTATCCAATTGAGGTTTGTGGGCAAGACACACCCTCCGGATACGCACTTTCTATCAGGCAACCTTCAAGGAATCCGATGGTCGAGTGGACAATATTCGGGCCGTAAAACTTCGGGAAGTCGGTGGTGACAATCCTGAGAAGGTGATCTAGGCACGGATGGTGTGGCGTGGATCCCTTGCCTAGCCAAGCCACGAGGAAATGCTGGATCGCGGGAATCATCTGCTCGAGGTCTCTCTCACAGAGGTCGTCGATTTCTGTGGCCACCGTAGTGTAAAGGCCGACCAGAACCTTCAATTCGAACGGATGCTCCTTGTAACCCAGGTCGCCTAATAACCCAACGGCCTGCATAGTTCTTTTTATCGCCTTCCACTATCGACCACGGCGTCAAATATTAGGCTGATGGCGTCAAGGAGTTCGAAATCACGCTTTACCGGTTTGGTCCAGTCGCAGTTCAATGCACGGAAAAATTCCATCAGCTCGACCCCATTAAAATCAATCTCGAATGGCCTCTCGGTTGGCGTCTTGCCAGGAATACGTCCCTTGGTCACAGGTGATGTCGATTCTTCCGTCGTTGATCGACTTACCGCCATGGTGAACTTCCTGCAGATAGCTGAACCTGCGGATAGCTGTATGCTCAAGATTTGAGCTCTACGATAGCGTGACTGCTCGGTTATACGTTGGGACTCAAATCTAATCTATATATTCCGTCCGTGATGAACTACCTCCGATCCAGCCCCCGGCGAGATCTTTGACTTCTACGTTCATCATCTTTAGTTTCTTCTAGATCTCTGTGTTTTCTATTACCGTATGGGTTTTTCCCACGTTTGTCAAAAGATTACGATATCGCCCGTCGAAATTCGCCGTTATCCCTAAACTTTCGTTCGATCGGTTTATTTAATTCTCCAAAGAACCGCGGTTCTCGCCGAGGGCTGGATCGGAGAGAGTTCTTATTCAGTGAATAAGAATTTCTATTTTCAAATTTAGATTGTCTTTTCATGAAACCTAACCTTTGTGTAATTTCGAATATTTGACTTTCAGTTGATAAATGGGTGGGTAGGAGTGGTTCCTATACTTCTGTTCCGAAAGGCGCCTCCGACACCGACAGCGTATCACCGACTAAACTCCCTGCCTTCCGGCAAAACTAACAACTGGAAGTAAGAAGGTCCTTACTAGTGTGGAGTCTGTGGACTTCCCCACTAGCAACAGTAATGATGTTAGAGAACTAGCGATTTTCGAATTCTTTCTAATGATTGGCGAGCATACGATTCAACTTGAATGAGAGAGGTGAAAATTTTAAATGATTGGCGAGAAACAGTGAATTTTGCTAGCTAAATTTCGAATATTTGACTTGCAGTTGATAAATGGGTGGTAGGAGTGGTTCCTATACTTTTGTTCCGAAAGGCGCCTCCGACACCGACAGCGTATCACCGACAACTCCCTGCCTTCCGGCAAAACTAACAACTAGAAGTAAGAAGGTCCTTACTAGTGTAGAGTCTGTGGACTTCCCCACTAGCAACAGTAATGATGTTAGAGAACTAGCGACTCGAATTCTTTCTAATGATTGGCGAGCATACGATTCAACTTGAACGAGAGAGGTGAAAATTTCAAATGATTGGCGAGAAACAGTGAATTTCGCTAGCTTTTCACAAATAGATAAATTTTTTAGAAAGTAAAAAGTTCAGAAACATTGAAGAACTTCTATAAAAGAAGTCTGATCAATACTCGATCCATTGAATTTACTGTAAACTCTCAGAGGATAATAAGGAATCCTTGCAAGTATTACAAAAGAATTGAGAGATTTGAGAGCTAGTACAAAAGGCATTTCTGAGGCTACTGCCCGAATAAATAATAAATTTCTCAAAATAAACTAGCAAACTTTGCTAGCTTCTATAAAACGAAAATTTTAAAGAAAATAAAAAACTCAGAAAGAAATATAAACTTTTTTCCAGAAAACTCATGCAAAACAACTACAAAGCAAGCCTGTGAAGTTCGCCAGCTTACATCAAACTATTAGTTTAGAAACATGAACTGAGAAATTTAGAGAAAACTTAACAAATATTTTGAAAAGTAAATATGTTCTACTAAAGAGCAAGCTACCGAATTTTTCTAGCTTCTCAGAAATAGATAAATTTGGTAGGATATCAAAAACTTTAAAAATATTTCAATTCTTATACAAACTAAGCTAGTGAAATTCGCTAGCTTCTATAAATGAGAGAACTTTCAATGAAAATAAAAAATCTCTGAAAGAAATGTAATATTTTTTTCCTAGAAAACTTAGCTGAATCCACTACAAATCAAGCTAGCGAACTTTGTTAGCTTACATAAAACATATGAATTAAGCATAAAAGTGAGAGTTTAGAGAAAAAATAAGAAATATTTTTGAGAAAATTGATCTGTTCTACCACAAAGCAATCTAGCGAATTCTTTTAGCTTCTAACAGATAGATGAATTTGTAGAAACTTGAAAGTAAGAATCTTCAAAACATATTGAAAAACTTTTATGAAAAGCGTCCAACCAATTCCTCTACAAAGTAAGCTAGCTGAATTCACTAGGTTCTATAAAAGAGGAATTTCAAAGCAATTAAAAGCTTGAAAGAAAAAAAAGCTATGCGAGAAAAAGGGTTGGGATTTGTTAAGAGAATAAAATAAGATAGAATTTCTTGGATTCTCAAATTTTATTGAAGCTAGCGAAGTTCCCTAGCTTGGTTTGTAGTAGGATTGATGTAATTTTCTGGAACAGAAATTGTGAGGTTTTGCAAAAATCTGTTATTTTGTACATTATCGAAGCTAACAAACCTCACTAGCTTGCTTTGTAGTGGAAATGACTGGTATTGTATAAAAAGTTAAAAATGAAAATTTATATTAAAAAAATATATTATATTATTTGTTTCTTACTTCTCATATTTTATAAAAGTTATATCTTCTCGCTAGCTTGTTTTGAAGTAGGATTTGACGTATTGTTTTGGAAAATAAGTTGTAAGCTTTTGTAAGAATTTGTCAGTGAATTCCTAGCTTGATTTGTAACAGAATTCACTAACATTTATTTGTTTTCTAAAAAGATCTATTTTTGTTCTAAAATTTTTCTATATCATTTTAGATTTTATTTAGCTTGTTTGATAGTTTTATTGAACGGCTGCTCCATCTATTTATCTCAGTTTCTCTAGAATCTTTTAGACTTCTATAATCATAGAATCTAGCGCATTAACTTGCCTTGCAGTGGAATTGATTGGTTTTTGGAAATTATTTGTATAAAGTCTTTCTCATTTTATTTTTCTCCATTTAACATTTTAAGGGAGCTAGCACAGTTTTTTAGCTTGAAATGTTATTGGTGTTTAACTCATTTTTAAAATCTTTTGTACTCTAAAATATTTCTTTTTCAATGCTAGCAATGTTTGCTTGCTTCGATATTTCATAAGAAACATTAGTCAAGTCTGAAATTCCACTTTAGACCGAAGCTAACTAGATTTGTGAGCTTGATATTATAGAGATAGTATATGTGAATTATATACCAAACTTAGTTGGATACTTCAAAGAAGGAGTTACTGACGAGACTGCGTGATGAGATGACAACATCATCATATCCTTCGGAGAAGAATACGATAATTAGAGTAGCTGAGTGAATAGTTAGGGAGATGAATGAGATTAAAGAGATAGTTAAGTTGTCAGTGAGTAGTGTAGCTAAGAAGTTAGAGTTAGTTAGAGTAGGTACTTCTGTTTCGCACGCAAGAGGACCCTCATCTAACGGTCTAAGTGCATCTCTACTTCATAAGAAGTTATATTCGTCATTTTCAGATGAAGTTGTATATAAGCATTTTGCTGTTTGTACTCGAGATCTCTGTGCTTGTTATTTTGAATTTGTGTTTGTCCGAAGTTTACGGTTCTATAAACTAGTACTCTTTGTGCAAGTTAGTACTCTTTGTGCAAGAATAGGCACAACCGACACTGGAGGCGTTGTTGTAGGAACAATAGGTCTAAGAGCAGTTGTAAGAAGCTGTTGTACTTAAGGAGCAACATAAGATTGAAAGATCACTTTCGCAAGCGTTCGTCCTTCTATAGCCACTCTCCCTCGTCTCTACCTTGTTGGAACAGCCACGGTGTCCTCAACTCTCCCCCAATCCATAGTAACACCTCCTTCAGTTGATCGATCTGCTAACATGAAGCATAATAGATTGCTGTAGTCTCATCAATGGCTTGCAAAAAGAGCTGTCTTTCTAACATCCAAGGTTATTCATCTAAGCGTTGAAAGCTATCAATACTTTCGATCGAACTCTCTCAACAACTCGTTCAATCTCATCCTACGGCCATGTTGTTGCTCAATCTAATCCAAAAACATCCTCCTAGTTATCCTCTTAGCATCCTCTTCAAGAAATTCCTCTCAGAGAGCTCGCTCAAAACTCAGCCAAACACCAAAGTTTCTTCTCTATACATCACTGACTTGATATCTCAACTCAAGAATCACAACCAACTCAAAACTGCCGATCATCTCCGCATCGGACACCGTCACAAGCTCCATCTCTCTTCTGCACTCATGAAGATACCTGGAAACATCTCTACCTCCAAATCTTTCACACTTATTCACAATCGCCTATAAAGCCTTTGTAGATTTTAACTCACCCCCTCTGACGACAAGATGGTGTTTAACCAAGGCTGCAAGCATTTTCAGTATCTCGGCAGTATTGCGTTGTAGCCGCCTCTTGACTATCTTTGGAACATTACTGCACTACTATTCAGATTCGCTGTAGTCGTGTTACGAAACTGAGTCCGATCATTTTTGGGTATTTGCGGATATTGTTTTTGAAATGTCCGATATTAGTTTTACTAATTCGCTTGATTTTATTCCTACACTGAGATAATTTTACTTTTATTCTAGCGCAAATGGGAAGAATTTTTGTTTTCCATTTAATTCAATATTTTCGTTCATAAAATTATTTCTTCTTTATTTTATTTTATTTATCTAAGTTTTCGTAAAATATATCTCTATACTTGATGATCAAATATAGTTATATCAAATTATATGATCAAATTATTATAGTAATACTCATTACTGTTCGAGACGAACTTTTCTTCCGGTGTCTCGCGATAACTCCACTTAATTCTTGGTAGAGTTGACTACTATTGTCTAGAATGCAGTTCGAAGTTTGCAGTTCTCAGAATATTAATGTTAATTCTATCGAATTTGAATAGTACGGTGGGTTCGAATGGGAGAGAGCTCTGACACTGATGGGGAACCAGAGGGGGCTCAATGAGTACCGAACGCAATAAATCATTTTTGTTCTAGGTGAGCGTAGAACTTCAGTTGACCAGCGATTCAATGAAGCCCAGCATGCCTAGCGTGTTGGTATGAACCTCCAGCTCCAGTTTCATGTTCTCCGCAGCTTCAAGATATAGTGAGGGGATACCTCGAAACGACGTTGATCCAGTGGCGAGTACAAGCGATCAGTTCTTTTGCAGCGTAGGGTCGCACTGACAAGATCTCACCCAGAACATCAGTTCGAGAGTAAGGCCTTGGCTCTGGAGGATGACGGTATCGATGGAACGCTTCCGTTTTGGTGAATGGTGGCTTGCAATTGACAAGTTACTGGACTTGCGGGTGGCAGCAGCGTCATTCTTGGTTCTAGCAGTATTTACGCGTCTTACTTGGAAGAGCGTTGCCGTCAGATTCCAGAACGGCATACCTGAACCCCCTGCACTGCCAGTAATTGGTCATCTTCACCTCTTCGGCAAACTTCCCCATCAGATTCTGCTGAAACTTGCTGGACGATATGGACCGCTTATGTTACTGAGGCTAGGTACCATTCGGATCATAGTCGCATCTGATGCTGCAATGGCAAAAGAGTTTCTCAAGACCCAGGATGCCATATGGGCATCTCGTCCTCCCTCTCTATTTGGAGAATTGTTCTTCTACAATTATGGCGGTGTGATAATGCAACCTTTAAATGACATCTGGCGGAAGCTGAGGAAAATCTACTTCTCGGAGTTGTTGTCTACCACGAACGTCGAAAAGCAGAAGGTAAATGAGCTACTTTGTCATGAATTTCGCAACGGGAAGTATGGACTAAACATATGCATGTTATATCTGTACAGATCGATACGTACATATCCGATGCTCAAGGCAATTCACGATATCAATATTATCTTTTAGTAGGAGACCATTTCTCTTCATATCTATATCTCTTCTCTCCTAGCTCTACACTCGGAAATGAACTCTGAGTTTAATTCCATCTTACAATTGCTGGTTCATGTCGCCGATATACAAGTACCTGTCCAGGTCGACTTAGAAGTGCTTCCTCCTTACAGTCTTGCTTTTGCTCCTTTCTTGCCAGTTGTCCTAATTTTGCTTCATTCAAGGGTCGTTCAAATTCGTAAGGCTAGACACCTCGTTCGTCCTACGTTCTCTCTGAATCAATCGTTAGAACCAGCATTTGGCACAAGATTCACCTTTTGTTGATCTAAGCAGGATCCGAAGGAGGTTTAGAGCGACTGAGGAAGAAGATGTAAACGTGGGTTGTGGCGTCGTTATTAGTTTTATGACAGCTTGGAGTTATCATTGTGGTGTCATGCCGGCAGGATCATAGGCATGAATGCATAATGAGTCTGGTGAACTCCCTGTTGGCATCTCAACGAGGAAACAAATCCGTTGAAATATACTCTGCAGTGGCTTACATGAACTCGTACCAGATGACAAAACTTATTTTCGGCAAAAGTATTTCTTCAGCGTACACAAGTCGCGCTTTGACAGGTGGAAAGAAGACCCTGGCGGAACTTATATGCGATCTTTCCTCTGTCGACTTGCTCTCACTGGGTGAATGCTTTCCATGGCTGAAGTGGTTGGACGTGGGAGGAGTGGAAGCAAAAGTGAAGAGAATTCATGCTGATTTCGATAGCTATCTCACGGAACTACTCATAGAGCGTCGCCGACAACTCCTGGATGGTGAAGAGGTCGACGATGATTCAAGAGACTTCTCGCGCGCCCTGCTGTCACTGGTAGACAAGGAGGACAGAAGCGGCTTGACATATACGAACATCAAAGGTGCTATTGCGGTAAGGTCTGCGTACGTTTGTCTTCTTCCAGAGATTTCTCTCTTACCATTTCATGTACACCCGTGGGCAGCTAGCTGACGCGAATGTATGATCTAGATTCAGCAAACGAACGGGTACTTAAGTTTACAAGACATTTATCAGTCATTACCATTCTTCCCATTTTGCTTCTCGTGGTTGGTCTACGAGCGAAGACTAACGTCAGTCGCTGAAAGTCTCATCGAACTTTTTTAAGTAGGACCTTTGGGTTCCTGTGGAGAATTCTGAACACCGCCTCACTGTCATCCGCCAGGACATGTACGGTGCTGGTATAGAGACTACGTCGGCCGTAGTAACGTTTACAATAACCGAGGTATTGAGACATCCAGAAGTTAAACGAAAGCTGGTGAAAGAACTGGATGACGTTGTCGGCCACGGGAGATTGGTGGATGAATCAGATCTTGTGAACCTCAACTTCCTCAAGATGGTGCTCAAGGAATCTTTGCGACTTCATCCTCCGATTCCACTTCTGATAAGTCACTGCTCAACTGCGCCAACTGTGGTAGCCGGACACCACATTCCAGCGGGCACTCAATTGCTCATAAACGTCTACGCCATACAGCGGGATCCAGAGAATTGGGAAGACCCCTTAGCCTTTAAACCAGAAAGATTTTCTGATACCTCTATCGACCCGAGAGGCCAACACTTTGAACTCCTTCCTTTCGGATCCGGACGGAGGCAGTGTCCAGGTATGAACATGGGCATGACTACTTCGGAGCTTGTTGTAGCTCAGCTTTTCCATACCCTCGACATTTCACTTCCTCCAGGAATGGAACCAGCAGATGTGGATACGACTGAGGCAACAGGGATTGCAACGGCTCTGGCCACCCCTCCTCGAGTTGTTGTGGTTCCACGATTGCCTGAGAAAGTGTACAGTATGTAGACATTGCTACGGCTAGCTGAGTCTCTAACAGACGTGCCTAAAGCCACATACGTTGGGTAAAAGCACTGTTACAGTACAACGTAAGGTTTGCGTCGATCTTTTCTAAAGGATATATCATTTTCAAATAAATATCAAGAAGAACTTTTCAGTTTTTTTCAAGAGACACATCCCATTAGAACCATGTTCATGGAAACATTTACGATGTTCTTTTCTATTTGAATAATCTTTGATCATTTTTGTTGTTTGCTCATCATCTAATTCTCTCGAGTTCTTTAACTTTTTAACATCACATCCAAATATTTTCCAAAAGTTCGTATGATTGGTTACTAAATTGAAAACTATAAACCAATCAACTAGCGTAGTCACCAGCAACAGTTTTATGAGACAAGTTAGCTTATCACAACTTTGTCCGCAATATACTAAACTCAATATTTTCCAGAAGTTAGTATGATAATTATCAAATTATATATCAATTACAACTAGCGTAGTCACCAACAGTAGTTATACGAGACACGCTAGTAAACTAGTTAGCTTATCAAAAGTTACTTTCTGATATCAATAACAAATATCCTTGATATCAAATTTCCTATTATGTACAAAAATATTTTTAAAATTGGACTGATATCACTAAATTCATTACTGATATCAGTTAAATTTTCTCTGTTATCACTCATTTTCCACTGATATAAGTGGGTTTACTGATATCATCTTGCTCTTACCTCTTACATGCCCCACACCCGAATTCTCCCCAAAGTCTGGTGGATTCGAGACTTGGAGTGCCCACGAGTGTGGCCGTCGTGGAGTTGACTGTGGTCGAATTCATTCGAGCTGTCGAACCAACCGGCGGAAATGATTCGACATACGAACATTGATGGTACTTACCTTGCTCTGATTGCAGGAGCATGCTTGCGAAAGTAAGCACGCCGGGGTGTTACAATATGAGCTGAACCTTCGCGTTGATGTACCTGCACATTTTTAGAGCCTGCGGATTGTGCCTATGGCCGATCGTTATCAACCTCGACCTTTCTGGGCTTCTTCTGTGGAATGTTTTAGCTACTGCACATGACCAGAAACTGAAAAAACATTCATTAACGGATTCTTCACTTCGCTGAGGTGCGTATTTCTCGTAACTACGATTTGTGGGAGAGAGTCTTCAGCCAGTTTTCTAGTACTTGAATCCGCAGGGATGCTGGTAGTTATGTTCGCATTGTGCCCACTGAGAGAAATTCTTGCTCCTTTCGCCCTCCCACGTCATTCTAATTTCGCGTTAGCTGCCAAACTTTTCCTTCGTCAAAGTCTCTTCACTGTCTTGCTGATACAGTAAGAGTTAGCCGGAGCTCACACGCAGCTTCAGAGCAAGGCAGCGAGAAGCAAGAAAGAGAGAGTTTTTGCAAGGGGGCTTGACAGGAGGAACGGAAAGATTTCGTCTAAGGAAAAGAGAGTATGAGTGAGGATGCAGATGTACTCTTGACTGTGTGAGAAAAATGAGAATGTGGGCTGTGTGAGTGCTCAAATTTTTCGGTTTTGAGACTATTTTACAGTTCCAGAGGGTTTGAAACTCAATTTTGAAGGGTTTCTGGAAGTTTTTTGATGATTTCAAGGGCATCCGTTTGATAACGAAGTAGCTTCAAGCTCATATAAATCACCTACCACGTTATCTCTTGCTACTACACCTTTATTGTCTTGTATGTTGCAGCCTTTGTTGTTGAAGTTGATGTAAAAGCCAACTTGGACTAACCTCCCAACACTGAGTAAGTTATGCAACACACCAGGTATGTACCAAACTCCCTCAACTCGAAATACTGTTCCAGTAAGTAGTTGAAGGTGAATATCATCTTGTCCTTTAACTACGTACCTCTCATCATCTCCTAGACCAACTGTTGGTCCACTGACGATCTCCTGGAAGTTGTGGAACCATTCTTGAATGGAAGAGATATGGTTAGATGCTCCAGAAGCTATCCACCATGGATGATCTAACTTATTGATGTATAGAGCAGTAAAAAACAGTTGCTCATTATCTTCATCAGGAGACTTAGCTTGAGCAAGATTTGCTCTGTTTTTGCCCTTATCACAAAATAGCCTCTTTTGGAGCAAAGGGTCTCTCATGTGTATCAGTAACAAACTTCCACAAGTCATATCCAACAAGTATGACCTGTACCTTAGCTTTCCAGATAGGATAGTTCGAAGTGTTCAACTTATGGGAATCAAAAAGTAAATTGTCACTTATGATAACCGACGTCATTGTGCAATGTCACAAACCTGGTCTAACCAAACAGTCTCCAAATGAAATGAAACTTGGTATGCGTGTTGGCAAAGTGAAAGTAGGACCTTCTATGTGCAGGAGGTGTGGGATAGAGGTAGACCTCGGAAAATTCTAGTTTCTCCTAAAAAGATCTCTAAGGCCTTCAAATCGACGGTCAAAGTTCGACAGAGTATGGTGACAAAACAAGATCAGAATCAGTTGGAAAAATTTCATTGGAAAGGTATTCCAAAATCCAAATTTCGAGAAGAAGAGCCTTTTTAACCGATAAAGTGCTCTCAGAATTCGAGGAAAATATCTCTAACCCCCTCAAAACGCTGATCAAAGATAAGTTTATGATAACTTATCACCAACACGAAAAATCCAAGAAAGGGTGTATCCTACTTAATTGTACCCTTCCTGACAAGACACCAGCAAAGTGATCTCCGCAAACAGTGCCATCGTGAAACTCGTGCATCAGCTTGAACGCCTCCTTCTGACCAACCGCTCTCTTTAGTAAACCATCTGCTCCTTGATGAAATAGAATTCCCTCCACCATGGTGTAAGGTTTGCATCTCTTGATCAACGCGTTACGTTCTCGGGTATGCATACCTTCTGGAAAAGAGCCATCTGCAAGGAAACTACAGATTTCCTTGTACTCGTCCGGTATCTCCTCAATGCTTGTGATGGTCATCAGATGTTCGTCTGGAAATGAATCATCAAACGGTTCTTCTCCCTCATCATCATAAGTCCTAGACAAAAGATCAGCATTCGCATGCTTTTTCTCTGGTCTATCTTTGATCACGTAATCGTATTCTGTTAGAAGGATCTTCCAACGAGCAATACGACCTTCGGCATTAGGCTTATTAAAGATATACTTTAAAGCCTTGTGATCTGTGACTATGGAAAATTTCCCTCCTAGCAAGTAATGTCGGAATTTCTTCAATCGAAAGATCACCGCTAATCCTTCTCGTTCAGTCACGGAGTAATTCTTCTCCGCTGGCACCATCTGCCTACTAGCATAAGCTATAGGATGATCATGTCCATCTTCATCCAACTGACTTAATGTACATCCGATAGCTACATTGGAGGCATCCGTATACAGAATAAATGCTTTACTCCACTCAGGTTTAGCAAGTATAGGAGCTGTCATCAATGCCTTTTTTAGCTCCTCAAATGCTTCCTTTGCCTTCTGATCATGCACTATCAAGTCAATAACTCCCTTCTTCATGTACATAGTCAAAGCTATTGCTTTGTTTGAGAAGGAAAAGATAAACCTACGATAATATCCAACCATGCCAAGAAATTGCCTCAACTTTATCAAGTTGATCGGAAATGGAAGATCCACAATCTTATTCACCTTCTCAGGATCTACCGCAATCCCATTCTTGGAAATGATGTGCCCTAACAGCAGACCTTCTTCGTAGCCAAAGATGCACTTCTCTAGATTTAGAGAAGCGTTGACTTGCTCCAACCGCTACAAAACTTTGATCACATGATCAAAGTGGTCTTCCTTTCTTCCGTACACACAGAAATCGTCAATGAAATCACGAACAAACTTCCCTATGAATGATTCAAACACCTTGTTCATGAACCTCTGAAATGTGGCCGGAGCATTACACAGTCCGAATGACATCACTCTAAATGCAAATGTTCCCCAAGGAGTAGTAAAAGTAGTCAACTACTGGTACTCCTGTGCTATCTTGATCTGGTTATACCCACTATAACCATCGCCAAAGCTGTACCACTCATGACCAGCAACTTCCTCCAAAATCTCATCTATAAATGGTAGAGGATAATAATCCTTCTTGGTAACTGCATTCAACTTCTTATAGTCTATGCACACTCGCATCTTACCATTCTTCTTCTTGACAATCACAATGGGTGAAACCCATTCTGAGTTCTCCACCTCGTAGATAAAACTCGCCTCCTTCAACTTGTCTATCTCCTCTTTGACCATTATTGCTGTTGTAGGATTGACCTTCTCTGCTTCTGTCGAACTGGTCTTGCGTTCTCCTCCAGTTTGATCCGATGAGTCTCTAGAGTCACCTCCTTCAAATCCTTGTAACTGAAAGCAAACACATGGATATATTTCCGAAATATATCTAGGAATCTACTTTTCTCATCTTGAGTGACATTGATACCAAACTTCAGGGTAGAGAGTCTTCTCACAATCTCTGCCTCACTCAATTCTTCTTTGTCAAGATCTTTCTCCACTGCTGGTCGAGGCAACAAGTCAATAGCACTAAGCTGATGTAATGATTCATCTCGATCAAATCCTTCGTCCTCAGACGAGGATTCTTGATCGTAAGAATCTCCGGTATCTACTTTTGAGACACTCTCATCATCCTCCGTATCAGATTCCCAGTAGTCACTAGTGGGTCTATCGGAGTCAGAAGTCACAACTCCAACTCCCGAGAGAGGAACTATCACTCTATGATCTCTAGACCCAATCCGTAAGTATCCCTTGTGCCACCTATCAGTGGTGCGCACAGCTCTCAACCAAGGCCTACCTAGGAGCAAATCATAACTAGAGTCCTTTAACACTTGAAAGGACATCAATGTTTGAACTCCCATCATAGACACGACCACCTTCTCTAACACACCAAGAGGTCTTACTCGTTGCTTGTTAGCCATCCCCACGACAATGCTAGCCGGGCGAGTTGGTTTCATCCCCAACTTCTTTATCAACCTCTCCGATATGACGTTTACAGTCGACCCTCCATCCACCAATACGTCAGAGACGTAGTGACCATTCAACCGGACTTCAATCTTTGAAGCCCTAGTGCATACCTCTGAAGCATGCACATCCACCACACCCACTCCCACTGACTTTGATGTCTTGCTCTTGGGTTTCTTCTTCTTGCTTCTCTTAGAACTCAGTCCTCCTCTGAGTTCTCTTCGTAAGTTAGGATTAAGTGCGATTAGTTGTCCAACAGTGATGTTGACTTTCTGAGCACCCACATCTTCAATCACATCATATCCCGCTTGCGAAGATGAAATGGTGAAATCTGCCATCCCCAGCTTCCTTCTTGGCTCCCTTGGTGTACTCGAAACATTACTCGAACGAGTACTTTTACTTGCTGACTCCTCCATGAAAACCGGTTAATCAGAAAATCGAGTTCTTTTCCTTTCTTGAGCTAAAAGCTCCACCGGTGCATGAGAAGAGTTTGAACTCTCTCCTTTCTCGTAGATGGGATCTCGCACGACATCGATAGTAGCCACCCCCTTGTCTCGTCCTTGTGATGGATTTCCTCCACCCACATTCATTCTGACAGCTTCGGCACCTCTTGCTCCGTTGTTAAGACAATTTCGTTGGAAATGAGAACCTCCACACGTCCAACAAGTGATTCATCCAAAGTTACCTTGGTTGCCTCCAAAGTTATCTTGATTTCCTCGGTTGGGATTGTTGTTGTAACTTCTTTGACCTCCTCCTCCACCTTTGTTCCTCCATTCTCGTAACTGCACCACATTTATCTTGAGATCCGCAAGAGTATCGGTGATACTCTTCAGCTCGGCATGAAAATCAGAGGTAACAGTAGACATCGTTGTTGGGACAAACGATCTTGGCACCACCGTTGGAATAGGAGCTGACGTTGAAGCAATCACCAATTGTGATGGTGCAGGTGCGATCGTTGTGGCTACACCAGGAGTCGGAGTTGACACCAGAGCAACATGATGAGGTTGGATGATATCTCCTTCATCCAAACTCTCTTCCATATTTGTCGCAATCTTGATGGCCTCCGCTTTGGTTGCTGGCTTCTCGTACTTCACTTGGGTTCGAATTGAAGGCCTCAACCCTCCCATCAAGTTCTTGGTCAACACTACTCCAATCCCCGCCATCGTTAGCTCCACATTGTCTCCACTCTTCCGTAGGACCGTCCGAAACCGTTGCTCCAACTTATCCACCCTTTCGGCATATTGCCGAACTTTCTTGTCGTCTCGTTGCTTCAAATGAATAAGCTCCACCATGAGCTTCTCATAACTCTCTTCTGGAAGAAATTCTTCGATGAGTGCATTATTCAACGTCTCCCATGTGTCCTCAACTGCACCAGGTGTCTGGCTCTTCACTCGATCTTCATACCACGTAAGAGCAAAATCTTCTAAAAACTCTGGCAGTAACAACACCCATTCTTCCTTCCTTCTCACGTTATTTCTGATGCAACCTCTTTTGAAGTCTCGTACAAATGGTTCTACATCTTCATTGTCCTTCCCATGAAACACTGGTAACTTCCCCATCTTGTAACTATTCTTTCTACCCTTCTAATTTTTGTGCAATAACTACTCGCTAAAAGAGTACGAACATCACCAATTCCATTCGCGAATAATCTACCATAGGTAAAATGAAAGGAAATGGTTGTAACAACACCTCTTGTGCCATCTCTTCTCCCAAGGTAATCATGAGCCTAAGTCGCATCACCGTCTTCTCCACCATCCGAATGACGATCTCCATCACAACTCAGCCGAGTCCTCTTTTGAAGTCGACAACTTCTCCGTCTCAGCTCTTTGAGTCTCGTCCAACTTCTTGACTACTGACGTAAGTAGGGCGGCCACATCGACGCACTTGTGTCCTCTTGATAGATCACCCACTCCACAACTTGGACAAGGATCTTCGCCTAGAAGATGAATTGGCGTTGGTGACGATGGACCCACTCGAAGACTTAAATCAGTAAACTCCCGCTTCCTTTTAGCTCTCTCGGTTCTGATTCTAGTTGGACAATTCACTACTTTGTGTCCCAACCCTCTATAGAAATAACACCACAAGTCGGTTTCTACTCTTCTCCTCGGAGATTCTACTTGAGGTTTAGTACTAGGGTTTTCAAACTCGACGATAATCTCTCTCGAACTTTCTCCGACACTTACTATGACATCTAAACCTTGAGGAAGGTTTCTAAGTCTAACTTTCCAATCTTTTGAATTTCCACTCATGTTGCACCTTCTCAACCATTAAGTGGACAAAATATCATAGAGGAAAATAATTCTACATCACTTTCTTAACTCTTCCGAGCTTTATATTGGAAATCGTGCATTATACATGTTATACACAAAATAAAATCTAATCTAAAATTAACTATCGAAGATATGATCCTCCTCACCATCGTTTGTACTCATCACAACAGACATCTTGAACTCACTCTTGTAAGGATCCAACTCTACTTCACCAGGAGCATTCGTAGCCTCCACAGTGAATGATGCTTTAAACTCGGCTTTCTTCAAATCTATGCCAATGGTCGTGGAAGCTTCTTGGTATAGGGTAAAGAGGGCACCCCAAGTGCTATAGATGCGTGTTCGTAACTCATCTATATTTAACTTGGGTTTCTCCGTCTCTGTTCGAACTCCTAAATGTCTCTTCTTCCACCTCGGCACTCGAACTGGATTCTCCATGAAGTATCTTCAAGACCTCCTTGTATGCCGAAACGTATATCTCTTAGTTGGTAAGAGATCTTCCAAGATTTTTGTGGTCTCCAGTAGCTCAACCTCCAAGCTACTAAATCATGAAGTTTCAACAGAAACTTCCCTAATTAGAAGAGATGGTGATGACTGTACAAATTTTCAGAGAACTGAAATTTGTATATTTTCACTTCCCTCATGGTTGTCAACCCCCTCCACTTTGAAAAATTCTTTCTCTCTCTTCAGACCTCATCTTCTCATGATTTCTTTTGTCCTGGATAGCTTATCAGCCAGTCTAAAACACTGGAAAGTTTCTCAGGAAAATAAAATTCACAGAAAATTTGACACTGACTGTAAACTTTTTCCAGAGAACAAAACTCCTCAACTCTCACGAATAAACCACCTCAACTTTGAAAATTCATTGCTCCTTCTCTAGACCACCTTTTCTTATGATTTCTTTTGTCCTAGATAGGTTATTAGCCAATCTAAAACACTGGAAAGTTTCTCAGGAAAATAAAATTCACAGAAAAGTTGACGGCGACTGTACAAATTTTCCAAAGAGCAGAATTTCTAAACTCACAAATTTCTCTCCTCTAATAACTTTCTCTCCTCCTTTCTCTACAACTCTTGTTGCACCCTCTTTCAACTCTCCTCAAACCCTTTCTAAGTGAACAAGATGTAAAGAATGACTTCGAACGCGTCATATATCACTACGAGATACACGAAAGGTTCTAATGTTGCTAACATCGCGTTAGCTCTCTCTCCTCCCAACGTTCTCTCCATGTGTTCTCTCATAATCTCTTTTTGTCTAATATAGAACTGAACTCTAAACATTTTCAATGATCCCTTCAAGTGAGGTCTCGGCAACGGAACCAAAAATGTAAACCCTCCACGATCTCATCGATCAACTACCCCCCGATCTCTCAATCTCCACGATCGCCACCGATGAATCTGCAAATGTCGGGCCTGTCTCTCACTCAAGGGTCACCTCTGATGGCTTTGATGGAAGCACACCATGAATCTTGAAGGGAAAAATGCTAAGTTCACTCATTCATACACCCACAAACTTATCAACTAAAAATCTCCTTAAATACATCAACTAAAATCCTCCATTCTAACGACGTCTCTCAAGTTCTCATATGCTAAAAATATCTCATACTCTCTATATTACTCAAGTTGTCATTACGACGATGTGAAAAACAAGGATGAGGAGCTCTTCTCTACTCCTCTATTTATACATTCTAGGTTTTTATTTTGGTACCCTCCGGTAACTCAACCGTAACTACTTTTACCGAGTTTTACTAAGATATTACTTAAGGTAAAAGCATTAATCACATGGGCTTCTTATCTTTTCACATGGGCTTATTCCTTCAAAGTCAACAACTTCTAGAAGGATTCTGGAATATTCTCAAGGATTCTCGAATTTCCACCCCCCCTCTACACTAGGACTCACTAAAAAGGAAACATGTGGAATCTCTTCTTGTTTTTAATGCTCACAAAGTCCACAACTTTAATCCAACCACTAATATCAAGTCAAAAAGGAGATAAGGGATACTTTCCACCTCCTTTCTACCTTTTAGACAAGATGACAAGATAGTAGTGCTCACTCTTTAGCAAATATCTGAATTCTGCCAAAAGTACAGCTAAGTTTAACCATAACTAATTTTTAGCTAGTCATGACTAACTTGATATCTCCTTAAAGTACTTTGGCAGCAAATAAACATTCTCAACACTTAGTTATAACTAAACACCTTACTAATAGACAAACTTCCTGTGTGTAACATAGGTCGTTACAGTACTCCTAGATAATGTCTGAAAGCATCAAACTTATCTCTAGGCAACGCCTAAGTGAAGATATCGGCAACCTGATCTCCTGTGCTCACATAACTGAGCTCGATCTCTCCTGCAAGGACCTTCTCTCTAATATAATGATAGTGCACCTCAATATGCTTCGTCCTAGCATGGAAAACAAGATTACTAGCTAACTTCATGTTGCTAATGTTGTCTGTATATACAACAACAGGATCTGTACACTCCACACCAATATCAGATAGCAGACATCGAAGCCAAATCGATTCGCATGTTGCGTTCGTTGTTCCTCGATACTCTGCTTCCGTGGACGACAAAGCAACTGTGGGTTGCTTCTTAGAAGCCCAGCTTATAGCAACGCTTCCAAGTCCAAAAGCGTAACCTGACGTGGATCTCCTGTCGGCACTTCCTGCCCAATCAGCATCTGTGTAGCCATGTAACAACAATGGTCCATCGTATCGATAGTGAAGTTCGTACTGCAATGAGAACTTCACGTAGCGGAGGATCCGCTTGACAGCCTCCAAATGTGGTCTCCGTGGTGACTGCATGAACTGATTGATCAGACCGACGGCATAGCTCAAGTCTGGTCTGGTGATGGTCAAGTAGATAAGACTACCAACCATCTGTCTGTACATGCGTGGATCATCCAATAACTCACCATCCTCTGCTCCTAGCTTTACCCCTTGCTCTAATGGTGTAGCAATGGGTTTGCAGTCAAGCATACCAAATCTCTCAAGCATACTGAGAGCATACTGTCGCTGTATAAGCCAAACATCCTTCCCATCTCTAATGAACTCCACAGCAAGGAAGCACTTGAGTTCTCGTAAGTCCATCATCTCGAACTCGGATTTCAAGTGATCCTTGATCTGGGAAATAAGCTCCTCAAAGTTACCGGTAATGATCAAGTCATCAACATAGATGGTGATCACAACAATCCGGTCTCGTATTCTCAATGAATACAAGGTAGAGTCTGAACTACAAAGATGGAAACCAAGAGACTGCAAGTAAGAATTGATCTTTGCATACCATGCTCTTGGTGCATGTTTCATACCATAGAGAGCCTTTCGTAACTTACATACACGAGAAGAGAACTTAGGATCCTCATAACCAGGAGGTTGCTGCATGTAGACCTCCTCCTCAAGATAGCCGTTGAGGAAGGCGTTCTTGAAGTCCATCTTGTGCATCTTCCAACCTTACTGAGTTGCAACTGCAACTGCGGTTCGAATTGTTACCATCTTCGCAACTGGAGCAAAAGTCTCCTCAAAATCCACTCCATGTTGTTGTGCGTAACCCTTGGCTACCAATCTGACCTTGTACCGGCACACAGTACCATCTGAGTTACGCTTGACCTTGAAGACCCACCTGCAACCAATCGCTTTCTTACCCTCAGGTAAGTCCACCAACTCCCAAGTCTGTTGGTGATGAAGCGCAGCAAGTTCAGCTTCGATAGCACTTACCCATTGGACCTTGTGCATCGCCTCCTCAAGCGAACTCGGTTCCTGTTCCTGAAGAACATTGGTCATATATGCATGGTGCGCAGCAAGAAAACCTTCATGCATATACCTACTCACTGGATGTTTTGCCCGCTCAGATCTGCGAGAGGTAATTGGTGCACTAGTCACCTCCCCTTGCATCTGATCTGACGTAGACGTCAAGGTCTGAGACAAAGTATCCAATGGATGTGGAAGATCCACATATCAAGATGAGTCAAACATACGCTGTAAAAGCACGCGCTCATCCTGTGTAGAAACTACACTAGTTCCATTATGCTGTGTTACTTGGACTCCAGCGTTAACAACAGCTCTATGTGCAACAGATTCTGATCTAGAATCTATGACTTCTCCAGATCCTCCACTCAACGTACTACTCTGAGGTACTACAGTGGAATGACTCCGTGGTTCTACAGTAGGTACAGGGATGGCTACGACAGGTGCAAGTGCAAACCAAGACTGTAGCTCATCAAAAATGACATCTCTACTGATATATAATTGCTTGGACGAAGGATTGTAACACCTTTATCCTTTCGTATCAGAAGCATAACCAAGGAAGATACATCTATCTGCTTCCGGATCTAATTTCTTACGTCTTTCATCAAGTATGTGCACATAACAGATACATCTGAAAACTTTAAGGAAAGAGTAATTAGGCTTACTGTCTGTGAAGACCTCCATCGGTGTCTTGCTGTGGACTGCAGCTGTAGGCGTCTGGTTCATCATGTACACCGCACATGAAACAGCTTCTGTCCAGTAAGGTCTAGGCATGGTCTTCTCATTCAACATCGCACGAGCAGCTTCTGCTATGTGTCGATTCTTGCGCTCCGCAACCTCGTTCTGCTGCGGACTGTAGCTACAAGTCTTCTGGCGTCGAATACCATGCTCACGCAGATATGCATCGAACTCTCCAGAAAGGAACTCGCCTCCTCCATCAGATCTCAGACAAATGATGGATGCTCCAGATTGTTCCTCCACCAACTTGCGGAAAGTCTGGAATGCTGATAGTACTTCGGCAGAGGACTTGTTTCTCAACAAATAGATCCAAGTATAACGCGAATGATCATCAATGGACGACACAAAGTACTGAAAACCGGTCATACTTGACTGAGAAGCAGTCCATACATCAGTGTGAACAAGCTCTAGAAGCTTGTTCGCTCTACTGCCTGATCCCTTAAAGGGCTGTCTAGCTTGCTTGCCGAATTGACATGTTGCACAGACTCCAGTGGGCTCACTGGATTCGAATTTGGGCAGACCTGTAACCAGGTCAGAACTCGGAAGACTTTTCAGCCTCTGAAAGTTCATGTGTCCAATTCGCTTGTGTCATATGTCAATGTCAGACACTATTGGACCACTCTGTCCATACATAGCAGTCTGTAACTTAGGCGTAGATGCATCTAGTTTAAACAGCCTACCACTCTTGATACCCCGAGCTATGACAGTGCCACTCGAATCTTCAATAAAGCATCCATCTTTATTGAAGCGCACTTGCAGACCCTGCTCTATCAACTGTCCTACAGATAGCAGGTTTCTAGTCAATGTGGGTACATGTAGGACATTCCATATACCAATAAACGTTGAAGCAAGAATGTCAAGTGGAATGTTATCTTTGTGCTGGATCTTGTGCTTGGTGTCATCTCCTGTCACCATAAACTGTGGAGTCTCCACAGGCTCGAGTGAAGTAAACCACTCCCGATGAGGAGTCATGTGACTGGTGGCGCCGGAGTCGATCACCCAGTCAGTCTGTGGTTCGAAAGCCGCATAACTCTGATGCGTAGTAATCAGCAACTACTCAGAATAGACATGCTCAGTGACTGCATAGCGTTGCTGGTTGTTGTTACCTTGTTGGGGGTTGTTGTCGTGTTGTCTTTGATCGTTCTGCTTCTTGTAGCACTGATTCGCATTGTGGCCTTGCTTCTTGCAGTAGTTGCAGGAACCAGACGCTCTTCTCTGATTGTTGTTGGAACCAGACTGCTGCTGGTTCTGCTGCGATTGCTGTTGTTGTCCGCGACCTCGTCCACGTCCAGCACCTTTACCACGACCCCTACCTCGAGATCCTCCAGAACCTGCAAAATAGACAGATTCTTGCTGACCCGTCGAAGTAGAACTCCCCAGTAGGCGCACCTCCTCTCCTAACATCATAAGAACAAGCTCATCAAACCGCGGAAGAGGTTCTCTGGTCGAAATCGATGTTATGAACTGTTTGTACTCTACAGGTAGTCCCTGCAATGTGGCTCCGATCAAGACAGTGGGATCAATCTCGACTTTGACAGAAGATAGCTGATCCGCGAGCTGCTTGACATGGTTCACGTAGTCGTTGATGCACATCGGCCTCTTCTTCACGGTGTTGAACTGCTGTAGCAATTGCAGCTTCCGCACCTCTGTTCCGGATTGAAACAGATGCGCGAGTGCATCCCAAGCATTCTTGGGCGTATCGCAATCCTGGATGTGATCGATCATCGATGCTGAAACTGTCAGCGCGATGTAGTGAATAGCCTGATATGAGCGCTTCTTCCACTCCTTGAATTTCAGGTCAGAAATTGGCACTTCAGGCGCTTTCTCCTCCTCAGTGATAAGATCCCATAGATCTTGTCCCTGCAGGAAGGTCTTCATCTGGAACTTCCATACTTGGTAGTTGTTCTTGTCGAGCTTCTCTCCAGTGATCAAAGACACGGACTCCGCCATAGCTGCAATGTTGAAATTGCTCTGTTCTGTACGCGGAAAACCTCACAGAACCTTCACGGAACTCGTCTCTCCACACCGCGCGAGCAAAAGTTGTCACAAGTCACAACGAGGCGACTCCGCGAACTCTTCCTGCAGCGACAACGGAGAAAGAACCTACCCGTGAACTGTAGGTGTACAAAACACGACGGAAACGTCAAAAGAACACACCAAGAAGGGTCGAAACTAGACCAGACGAGGTCAAAAATGGATGTGCGA
The DNA here is from genome assembly GCA_036924285.1 of Asterella californica. NCBI lineage: Eukaryota > Viridiplantae > Streptophyta > Marchantiopsida > Marchantiales > Aytoniaceae > Asterella > Asterella californica. The sequence goes on along the minus strand of JAYKYS010000006.1, from coordinate 17,385,395 downwards.
CCCCTCAAAATTTTCCAAATTTTTCAAATAGCTTATTCCAGCTTATTTCAAATAGCTTATTCAAATACCCTTATTCAGAACAGAATTTGTTTTAGACTCAAGTCCTAAAACTGTCTTCTTGGTCGAAAAAGATCCAATTGAAAATCTACCGATGGAAAGCTCCAAATCGATTGAAACTTGACCGAGTACACAATTCGCACCTTCTAAACAAGACAGCTTTACAACGACTGCTTGATAGATTTCAGCGAGAAAAAATCGTCTAGGCCTCCGAAATCGCGTTCAAAGTTTCTGGTGGCGAAAGAAACAGTTTCGCCTCACCCGAACGCATCAGCAGGATAGTGCTCGACATCAGGCACAACTCCGGCTGCTCTCTCCTGTACTCGAAACTCCATCTTGCTCATCAGCAAATGACACACACTCTCACCAGCTCTGATACCATGTAGAAAGATCGATACTTCGAGGACACTCCAAGAAAAGAAAGAGCGAGTAGACAAGGAAGTAAATAGGAATGAGATGAGAGAGGCTTAGCCTCTCTCTGTATATATAGTGGTGGTGAGTACAAGGGAAACCCTAATGGTGGGTTAGCCCTCTAACTAATTCTAACAACCCTAACCACTCCGGCTAATGGTAGCCGTCGATCTACTAGAGCTTGGGACTATATCAACATTATTTTCCTGTGAAACTTTCCAATATTTGAGATTAGTTGATAAGCTATCTAGGACAACAAAAATCATGAAGAAAGGTGGTCTACAGAAAGAGATATAAATTTTCAAATTTGAGGGGGTTTATTCATGAGTTTAGAAATTCTATACAGTGATTGTCAAATTTTCTGTGAATTTTTATTTTCCTATGAAAATTTTCACTATTTTAACTTGGCTTATAAGTTATCTTGGACAACAAAAATCATGGGATGAGGAGGTCTGGAGATGGAGATATGAATTTACAATTTTGGAAGAGTTTATTCGTGAAAGTTTAGACATTCTGCTCTCTGGAAATTTTATACAATACCTGTCATCTTTTCTGTATTTTTTATTTCTATGTGAAAATTTCAAGATTGTAGCTTGTCTGATAAGCTATTAGAGGAAATAAAAATCATGAGAAAATGAAGTCTGGAGAGAGAGATAGAATTCTTCAAAGTGGAGGGGGTTGACAATCATGAATGAAGTTAAAATATACAAATTTCAGTTCTCTAGAAATTTGTACATTCAGCACCATTTCTTTTGATGAAACTTCTTGAGTTAATAGCTTGGAGGTTGAGCTACTAGAGGCCATGAAAATCTTGGACAGATCTCTTACCGACTAAGAGATATACATTTCTACATATAAGGAGATCTTGAAGATATTTCATGGAGAATCCGGTTTGGGTGTTGAGGTGGAAGAAGAGATGTTTGGGAGTTCGAACGGAGACGAAAAAGCAAAAGTTAAGTATAGATGAGTTGCGAACACGCATCTATAGCACTTGGGGTGCTCTCTTTACTCTATATCAAGAAGCTTTTGAGACCATTGTCGCAGATGTGAAGAAGGTTGACTTGAAAGCATCATTCATTATGGAGGTCATGATGCTCCTGGTGAAGTAGAGTTGGATCTTTACAAGAGTGACTTTAAGATGTCTGTTAGGATTAGTACAGACAATGATCATAGGATATTATCTTAGACACTTAATTTTAAATTGGATTTTATTTCGTGTATAGCAATATAATACACGATTTTTCAATATAAAGCTCGAAAGAGTTAAGAAAGTGAAGTAGAATTATTTTCCTCAAACGTATTTTGTCCACTTAATGATTGAGAAGGTGCAACATGAGTGGAAGTTCAAAAGATTAGAAAGCTAGACTTAGAAACCTTCTTCAAAATTTAGATGTCATAGTAAGTGTTGAAGAGACTCGGGAGAGATTATCGTGAGTTTGAGAACACTAGTACAAAACCTCAAGTAGAATCTTCGAGGAGAAGAATAAAAATCGACTTGTGGTGTTATTTTTGTGGTGGATTGGGACATAAAATAATGAATTGTCCAACTAGGATCAGATTTCCAGAGACTCCAGAAGCTGAAGGTTGGGTTGACATTTCTACTGCGACTCGAGGAAGCGCAGCAAAGAGAACCGCTCCTGCCGTAGGAAAGGATCTTCCATCCCGGAAGATGAGAAGAGTAGTGTCTTCTCGCACGCAGAAGCAAAAGACCATAGTGGTGGAAGAGGCATCCTTGCCTCTGGAAGACAAGGAAGACACCTCCGATCGGATTGTGGAGATGAACTTATCTTCCGCGAGAAGAAGGTTGGAGGAATTCAGCGCCTTCTTCCATTCGGAGATTCAGCCAGCCACAAATGTTGAGGAGGAAGCCACCTCAGTGACACCCGAGGTACTCGTAGAGCTTCTCACCTTATCAGAAAGCTGAGTTAAGATTTCAGGTAGGACCAGATCAGGAGGAGATCGCACCCAGCGATTAGATTAGGCAGTAGATTAGGAAGACAAGTTGACTTATCTAAATTTGATAGGAGTCAAAATTTGCTGTTTAGGAGGTGGCAATTTCCTTTGTAATTTTAGATGACTGTCCATGTGATAGAGTAGGTAGCGCAGGAGTAGCAAGCAAATGTCTAAACCAAGGTAGGGAGCCGACTGCATGTGAGATGATGCCCTTCTGATAGCGCCTTATCTCTCTTGATTGCAAGTGCGGATTGGAGGGGATCTTCCCTACGCCTCAAGGTAGATGTATAAGTTAGAGCGGAGAGTAGAATTTCGTAGCACACACACACACTTTATGGAGCACACACACGAGACACATTACTGTACACGCATGTGAGAGACATTTACTGTGGACGTAGTTACACCATCTGCACAATACACACACTAGGCCCGATGTTAGAGACATACGAATAGATTTGGATTACACAGGAGGGGTCTGCATTTTTGCTGCCAGCAGTGGATCGAAGATGTAGATGGAGGTAATGGACAGTTTAGAGCAGGGAACAGAATCATCGTGTAGTCTTGTTTCTAAGCTGGTGTGTCGAGGAGTAGGAGCAGGAAGTAGAGAGAGTGAGCTTCCCAACACCAATGTGCCTTCTTCTCGGAGAATTGATTTCAGATTTGAGTACATAATCTTTGTCTGTGTCTTCTGAACAGTGGGTTTCCTCGAATTCACACCCAATTGCGCATGAGAAGCCTTCTTCTTGAGTGGCGGTGATTGTTAGCAGTTGTGCAGAGTCGCAACTTGTCTCATCCAGTGGAGCACTTTGGATCCACGTACGGACAGTCCTATGGATAAGTGATCCCAGAAGACAGAGTAGTCGGAGGAGCGACAGAAGAAAAAAGAAGACTTCTTCCCACAGCAGAAGACGACATCCTAAGTAGAAGACTGTGTAACTGTAAGTGAATTTGTAGTCTTCTTCTCCCAAATTACTACAAGCAAGGATGGCTTGTTAGTCAGGATCCAGACTAGAAGCCTGTCAGAGTCTTAATTTCTCATTCTTATCTTGTTTTCTCTTGTTTGGACTTTCTCTTCTTCCCCGTCTTTCCTCATCTTCCCATCTTCCTACCTTCTTCTAGTGAGCTTCCGAGACTTCTATTGAACTTCAGTGAAGGTGAATATCGTTGTAGTGTTGCAGGAAGACCGTTTCCATAAGCAGAAGCTTGGGAATGCTACACGAGGCATACACCTTGTGATTGATCTAACCCATTGGGAATTGGAAGAGCAATGTGTGATAGACATTGCTAATTCGACGTCTACGAAGCAGGAGCAATCTTCTGGAGGTGTAAGAAGCCGAGTTGAACCTCTAGAAGCCGAGAATTGCTTCCGGAAGACTGTGTTGAGAAGACTGGAAGTCGTGACCTGGGAGCAGAAAGCGTCTTCCCGAGCTTCCTTGTAGATATTTGTGTGATATTTTAAGTGGTAGTTGTTTGTTTAGGTCTAGGGCACCTTCTGAAGGGTTTGAAAGCCGTGTGGTTTTGTGAGAAGACGGGATTTCTAGGTAAAATTTGTGTGTTTGTGTGGTTGAACAGATCTTAGAACTTAGAGCAGCGATACTTGTGCAAATCCTCTATGAGAAAGATATCTTTTATACTAAATGGGCAAAAGGAGAAATCCTGCGACACTACAGTCAGTTAATCAGAAGCTATCTCGAGAGTCTTCCTAGAGGTCACTGCCATCGCAGGAGTCCTCAACCATCTTTTGAACCTTTTTGTATACTCTGCTTCTCACGTATCTTGTATCTTCTGTTATGAAGTAGGATGAAATGCAAGGTGGGTTGTTTTCTTAAGAATCCACTCGATGCTTTGCTTAGTTAAGATTGTTTAGATATAGCTCGGAAGACGAGAGGTACTTAGGAAGCACTATTAGAATCTCGGAAGACGAAATAGCTGTCTTCTAGAAGACTAGATTCATCTTTTGAGAGTGGAAGCTAGACTGTGAGGACCTAGGAAGGATTGAGCCTTCGGTTCACAGCAAGTACGTGTAGCTTAGTGTAACAGAGCTTGAAGCATGTCGATACATTTGATCATCATCGCCGTTGTAAGATTGACTCTTCTATGCTTCTGTCGAACTGATCTTACGTTCTCCTCCAATCCAATTCGATACGTCTCTAGAATCACCTCCTCCAAATCCTTGTAATTGAAAGCAAACACATGGATATATTTCTGAAATATATCTAAGAATCTACTTTTCTCATTTTGAGTGACATTTATACCAAACTTTAGAGTCTTCTCACAATCTCTGCCTCACTCAACTCAAAAGGATCTTTCTCCACTGCTGGTCGAGGCAACAAGTCAATAGCACTAAGCTGATGTAATGATTCATCTCGACCAAATCCTTCATCATCTGACGAGGATTCTCGATCGTAAGAATCTCCCGTATCTACTACTAAGACAGTCTGATCATCCTCCGTATCATATTCTTAGTAGTCACTAGTGGGTCTATCAGAGTCAGAAGTCATAACTCCAACACTCGAGAGAGGTACTATCACTCTATGACCTCTTGGTCCAATCTGTAAATATCCCTTGTATCACCTATCTGTGATGCGCACAACTCTCAACCAAGGCCTAACTAGGAGCAAATCATAACTAGAGTCCTTTAACACTTGAAAGGACATCAATGTTTGAACTCCCATCACAGACACAACTACATTTTCTAACACACCAAGAGGTCTTACCCGTTGCTTGTTAGCCATCCCCACGACAATGCTAGCCGGGCGAGTTGGTTCCATCCTCAACTTCTTTATCAAATCTCTCCGATATGACATTTACAGCCGACCCTCCATCCACCAACACGTTGTCGAGTTGAGAGTTTTCTTGGGAAGGGCGGAACCTTCTAGCTGTGATATGAGCTTGAAGATTGTGTTCAGTCTACTCAGGGAAGCGTTGGGCTTCAGGCTATGGTTGCTTACTACAGAGGTAGGCTTCATATCAAAAGGGAACACTATAAACTCTCACTCAGGTCGAATGGACCCTCTAGTATGTTCAGGAAGCGAAAATCAGGTCAGACTAGCAATAATAAGATCAGACAACGAACTTTAACAGTCTAGAATCAGAAACATACGATGGTTCAGACTTCAGAACTCCTCCTACATGTAAATGCGGCTCTACTGACCATATACACGAAGTTTCAGCTTGAGATCAAATCAGAGTGTCGAGATATGGGCAGAAATGTTCTGAGGAGAGAAATTACGGTAATTTCTGGTACCCATACAGCTATTTCGACCTAGAACAGATAATTGGCTCGATCACTTTCGAAGATTCTTACAGGATTTGCAATACACAGCTTGCTGAACACTCCTGTGAAGTTGGACCTCCTGAATGTACACAGAACTCCAGATCTCGCTCTCTGAAGTTGCTGTTCTAGATTGAGAGCTTTTCGGACCCCCTCTACTTCAGCGGTCGCCTTGAATTACTCAGTCACTCAATCGACAAAAAAATTTAGGGACAGTCGTAGCCCTACTGACAGTGAACGTGACCACAGAGGTTTGAAGTGATTTTCTCAAATCTACTGCGATTGACACCAAAAACCCCAAAATCAACAGAAGTGCTGCAATTCTGGCACAAACCGAACTTCAGTCAGCCATAACTCTTTCTTTATTGCTCCAAATTGATCAAAAATTTCGCCGACAGTGCTTGGCACGACGAACTCTATCTCCCTGTGCTCTCAGATTTCGAGGTGTCCTCTCCAAATGCTCGAACTCCTCTTAAGACCCCTACAACTAAGTTTAGCAGTACACAAAGACAAAACTGGACCAATGGGAGTTCTATAAGTTCACTCCTCTGTCCTTTTGTGTCCTGAAAATTATACAACAACCCCATCGTGGTATAATTTTCAGGGACCAAAGAGGAGGGCGGGGCCGCCGATCCTCAGAAGTATATATGAGAGGGGGACTCGATGCCTGGGTGGGCCAGGACGATGTCGCGCTACTTGACGGCTACATGTTATATTTCTACTCCGACGCTTGAGTTTAGTAGTTCTAGAAGTTAGCTTATATTACTTCTAGTCGTTTATGTATATGTTTGACATCTTTGCATACGATGTTAACACTATTTTGAGTCTTAGTAGGTTGATTACCATGTTGATAGGGCTTAAGCTCATGGGTTGTATTTGCGTGTCGCCCATGCACGCTTTCTAGCTGATTTAAGTTATTTTTCGAGGCTGCGTGTCGTTTTAAGTAATTTAAGTTTTACGCTGGCACTCTAGGGGGCTTGACGTGGTAGCCTATGAGTAAAACTAAGTTGCCACGTGGTTTAGGGTACTAAAGGACAACCAAGTGGAGCTATGAACTCCCATTGGTCCGTTTTTGTTTTTTGTTAAACTCTAAATTTAGAAACAGAGCTCTAGAGTGGAGTTCGAGCATTTGGTGAGGGATCTTCAAAATCTGAGAGCACAGGGAGAGAGGTCTCGTCATGCCAAGCACTTCCAGTGAAAATTTCGATCGATTTGAGTCAATAAAGACGGAGTTATGAGCAATTGAAGTTCGGATTGTGCTAGAATTGAATCATTTTGGTTGGATTTAGGGTTTTCAGTGTCACTCGCAGCAGATTTGAGGAAATTGCTTCAAAACTTCGAGGTTGTGTTCTCCGCCAGCAGGGCTACAATTTCACAAAAAGTTTCATATCGATTGAGCAACTGAGTAATTCAAGGCGGCCGCTGAAGCTGAGGGGGTCTGAAAAGCTCTTAATCTAGAGCAGCGACTTCAGAGGAGGAGATCTACAGTTCTGTGTACATTCAGGAGTCCCAACTTCACAGGGATGTTCAGCACCCTGTAGACTGCAAATCCTTGTCACTCGCAGCAGATTTGAGGAAATTGCTTCAAAACTTCGAGGTTGTGTTCTCCGTCAGCAGGGCTACGATTTCACAAAAAGTTTCATATCGATTGAGCAACTGAGTAATTCAGGGCGGCCGCTGAAGCTGAGGGAGTCTGAAAAGCTCTTAATCTAGAGCAGCGACTTCAGAGGAGGAGATCTACAGTTCTGTGTACATTCAGGAGTCCCAACTTCACAAGGATGTTCAGCACCCTGTAGACTGCAAATCCTGTAAGAAACTTCGAAATTAATCGAGCCAAACTCCTGTTATAGGTTGAAATAGCCAGCTAGGTACCAGAAATTGCCGTAGTTTTCTTGCTCAAAACTTTTCTGTTCATATCTCCGTGTCAGAATTAGATCTCAGGCTGAAATTTCGTCTGTGAGTTCAGTAGTACCTCATTTGCATGTAGGGGAAGTTTAGAGGTCTAAACCTTCATAGTTTTCCTCTCCGTGAGTGTCAAAATTCACCACCGAATCCTATTACTGCCAGCTGGATCTGAATTTCGCCTTCTGGGTATATTACTAGATCTTACACATCTGTGTGAGTGTTTATAGCTCTATTGTGACCTGAAAGCCAACCTCTTGAGTGAACAACCACAGCCAGAAGCCCGGCGCTTTCTTAGGTAGACGGATTACACTCTGACATACTCTCTTTTTGGTGAACTCGACGTGAAACACCTAGGGTGGGAGTTTTCTTAAGAGTGTTACAGGATTAGATATCATGGCCAACCAAGGATCATCAAGTGGAGATGCTGCTGCTGCTCAGCAACCTATTCAGTTTGATGCTGCTACGATGAAGATGTTCCAGGCTTTTTCCATGTTCATGCAGCAGCAGCAGAGCACAGAGAGGAAGGAGGTGTTAGCAACCAAGGCGTTGCAATCTGTGGTGCACCAGATGGATCAGTTCAAGGGTACAGGTATTTCCAAGTATGTGCGATACTATGCTAGGGAGATGGAGGTGAACAAGGTACCTGAGAAGGAGATGGTGGAGAACTTTGAACTTGCAGTTGTCCCTGAGATTCGTGGGCGTGTGAAGGAGCTCAAGCAGCAGCAAGGACAGAGTTGGGAGAGCTTTATGCGAGCTTTGAAGGAGGAGTACTACACTGAAGACTCAGAGAGGGTGACCAAGAGAACATTCTTGGAGTGGGTGGTGAAGCCTAACAAAGGTTTGTCTGTAAATGAGTTGTTAAGGGAGTTTGATCGTCAGTATGCTCAGCTTTCTAGGACAGAGAAGCTTACATTAGAGGTGGAGAAGACCAAGCTTTTCCTACAAGCAGCGGACGTGACTATTCAGGAGAAGCTTGAGCTGTTGCTGGAAGACAAGAGTGAGGAGAGAGGATTGAAGACTGATTGGAAGGAGGTTGAAGAGGCTGTTTCTTTGTTGACCAAGAGACAGAGAAGAAGGGACAAGGTGGTGGTAAGTGAAGCAGCACCTCTGATAATTCCTGTCAAGCAGTTGCCTACTAAGCCCGCTTTGGTAATTGCTAGAGAGGAAGACTCACCGCTTGATGAGTTGATTAAGGGTATGAAGGAGCTTAAGCTTAAGCTCACTAGGTTAGAAGAGAAGGAGCAGAATGTACAGCCTGCTATGCAGAGACCTCAGATGAGAGAAGGCTTTGTTCATCGTTGTATATGGTGTGATAGCCTAGACCATGTAAGAAGAGATTGTGGGGAGTTTTCAGATGCATTGAGGAAGGATCTTATCTTCTTCAAAGATGGTAAGATCCATTTGAGAGAGACTGGGATGATGCTGGGAACCAACTTTGGCAAAGGTGGTATGAAGAGACTTGTGAATGATATATCAGCATCACATGCTGTTTCTCTTGTGAATGCTGCTACATGTGGAGTGAAAGTGGAGATGGAGAGAGAGAAAGAGACTACTGGGTTGTGGTCAGATGTAGTGCGGTCCGTAGCTAGAACAGAGCTAGACAAGGATGTGCTACGAAGGGTTGGCAACTCAATTAGAGAAACTACAGGATGGAATGATCCTGTGGATACTATGTCAGTGCATGCTTATGTTGCAAGAAGTCAGCATGAAGCTCTACTAGAAGAAAAACGCAGGAGGGAGGATGCAGGTGAGGCTTCTATAGCCAAACGACCTGCTACAAGGAGTGAAAGGGCTAGACCAGATGCAAGGCAGGAGACAACACCTACTCGGGAGGAGACTATGGAGGATCTACCATCTACAACACCAAAGGAGAAGGAGAGAAGCAAGGAGAAGGGTAAGATGCCTGCATACAAACTTCAGTCTGACATTGAGATTGCTACAGACTTGAAGCAGGTGTTAGAGAACCATATCTTGAATGGGAAAGTTGAGTTTACTTTGGGTGAGATTCTTGGGATTGCAAAGCGTGAGTTCCATGAGGTTATCATAGATATCATCAAGAGGAAACGTCAGCTTTTGGGTGAAGCAGCTACGCTTAACGCTCTAGGGACCAAACTGTCAGAAGATGAGGAAGATGAGATTGCTGGTTACTGCTCTCAAGTATCAGAGGGAAGATCAGATCAGCACGTGAGGTTTGAAGATGAGCTGGAAGCATCGCAGAAGAGCCATTATTCTCACAACCATTGGGCGAGAGCAACCACAGAGACCTTAGTGAAGCTGGGAGATCTAGAGGAACCTGTGGTGGCATTGATTGATCATGGCTCAGAGATTAATCTGATGTCTAAGGAGCTGTACAAGCGTGGGAGGTGGCCTATAGACACCGACCATGGATGGCTTATCCGTGCTGCCAACAACCAGCGAGGAGAACTCTATGGTGCTTGCCCCAACATCAAGGTAACTGTGGGTGACATTAGTGATGTTCAGAATTTCTTTGTGCAAGACATGTCAACCTATCCTATCATTCTAGGACAGCCTTACATTACTGCTGTTAGAATGGAGACACGAGTTATGGATGATGGTTCAGCCTATGCTAGGATAGGTAGTAGAGACGGCAAAAGAGCTGTTCAGTTTTTGACCGTTGCTGCAGAACATGAGAGGAATCGTGATAGCTTGAGAGACCGTCCACTGCCTAAGATTACTCAGGAGTTTAGAGAGTCTAGGGGTTTTGGCAGAGTACCATTGAAGAGCGAGACTTCAACGGTACAGTAGAGCTAGGATTCTCGCCTGATCCAATAGAGCAGGAAGCTTTATCCACTAGCTTCTTAGGATTGACGTCATATGGATCAGTGTGTTATAGGAAGGTTGAGAATCTGAAGAGGTTTGAGAGGCAACATGTGAAGTATGTACAACAGTCTTTGAGAGATAGTGGAGAGTTAGCCGGAGATGAATACATATCTGGAGTGTTTGAAGAGCAGTATTTGGTAGATACTATAGGGGAGTTGAAATCTATAGTAGAAAGTTCTATAGATGATGTAGATAGAGTGGTGAGAGTGAGCTCCAAGGAGCTTTATGATGTAATTGATAAGTTTATAGATCGGCAAGAGGTGTATGTGGAGACCAAGTACAAGTCAGTGGCAAAGAAAGTCAAACCAGTGGCTTTGCCTTTACCACTCGATTACAATCAGAAGATGGAGCAAGCTGCACGAGAACCGACGCTTAGAGGACCGAGAAGAATTGGGCACCAATTTACAGAAACAACACTGAAGGACCTGAGGATTGGAGGTGATAGATTTCTTACTGAGCAAGAGAAGAAGAGCTTCAGGGAGATGCTATCTAGGTATGGTAAGGCGTTTGCGTTTGAGTCACATGAAGTAGGATGTGTAGATCCAAGTGTAGTTGCACCTATGGTAATCTTTACTATACCGCATGTGCCTTGGAATCTACGTCCTATCCCTGTACCTAGAGCTCATCTACCAAAGTTGATAGACTTGCTCAATGAGAGGATTAGGATGGGTATCTTGGAACCATCTATAGCTCCCTACTCTAGCAGATGATTTACTGTTCCGAAGAAGAGTGGAGCTTTGAGATTCATTCAAGATATGCAGCCAGTTAACAAGGTGACTATCAAGAATATGGGTATAGGACCTATTGTAGACGAGTTTGCAGAGGCTTTTGCTGGTCGTGCTGTCTATTCAATGGGAGACTTATATTCAGGTTACGATCAGTTTCAGTTATCCTCTGAGAGTAGAGATTTGACTACAATGAGGACACCTTTGGGGTTACTAAGGATGTGCACCTTGCCACAAGGTGCTACCAATTCTGTAGCACATATGATGAATGGCATGAATAAAGTTTTGAGGGATTTCATTCCTGAAAAAACTATGCCATTCCTTGATGATGTGCCGATCAAAGGGTGTGCTGAGGAGGAAAAGAATGAGGTAATGGATCAGAGGGGGTGCCGTAAGTTTGTTGCATATCACATAGCCGACTGTGATAAGATATTGAGTCGACTGGAGGAGGTTCATTTGACTTTATCAGGAGCAAAGTCTGTATTTGGAGAACATGAGGTGTTAATAGTGGGACATCTGTGTGGATCTTATGGTCGGAAACCTTGTCCAAACAAGGTTGATGCCATCCGAAGGATGAAGGAGACATGTGGATCGGTTACTGAGGTGAGAAGGTTTCTAGGTGCATGTGTGTTTTATCATATATGGATTCCACACTTTGCACATGTAGCATATCCGTTGTACAAGTTGCTGAGGAAGGGGCAGAGATTTCAGTGGCAAGAGGAGCAAAGCGAGTCTATGAAGAAGTTGAAGGATCTGTTGTCTTCACCACCAACTCTACGGAAGGTAACATATGAGTTGGGCAGACCTGTTATCCTTACTGTTGATACTAGTCCTATTGGCATTGGGTGGGCTATAGGACAAGATGATAAGGATAGAAATAGATATGTGGTGCGTTTTGGTGCTAAGGTCTTAAGTTCACGGCAGAGAGACTACTCTCAGGTCAAGAGAGAGCTATGGGGAGTAGTTACTGGGATGAAGAGTGATAAGGAATACTTGATAGGAGCACCTGTGGTTGTGGAGACAGATTGCTTACCTCTCTTGGGAATGATCACTAGCTGTACAACTCCAGATATTGCTATGTTGAGGTGGATAGCATATATCAAGTCCTTGAACCCAGAGTTTAGACATATTGCAGGAAAAGACAATCCTGTGACAGATATGTTATCAAGGGCTAGATATTACGATGAGAAAGAAATGATAGATGATCAGAAGGATGTGGGAACAGAGTTCTATTCTAGTGCTCTTGCTAGAAGGGATAGAAGCTGTTTTGTAGCCTCGTTGGAGTTTTTTGAGGAAACTGTGTATGATGGCGAGTGGTTGGATCTTGGGCGCTATTTGAGTTCACTGGAAAGGCAAGAAGGCTGGTCTGATGCAGATTTCCAGAGGATCCGTAGAATAGCTTATGGTTACTTTTTACATGGAGGACATCTATGGAAGCGCCCTAAGCTACAAGGAGGTATACCGCAACGGGTGGTATGTGACTTGGGATTGCAGCAGCAGCTGATCAAGGAGTTTCATGAGAGTCTATGGGCCGGTCATAGAGGAGTTTGGGCAACATTTGCCAAGATGAAGGAGAAGTATTGGTGGAAGGGTATGTATAAGGATGTAGTACAGTTTGTTTCATCCTGTATACCCTGCCAGATGTATTCCAACGTACGTCATCGTGATGCATCCTACTTATCCTTTAGCCATTCATTACAAATGGGTAGTTGATCTGGTAACTATGCCATTTGGACTTGGACAAATGAGGTATCTAGTCTTGGCTAGAGAAGATCTATCTAACCAAGTCGAAGGTCGTGCCCTGAGGACGAAGACCACTGCTAGTGTCTGCCGCTTTTTACTTGAAGATGTTATTTGTAGGTATGGGTGTGTGGGAAAGATCACTGCAGATAGGGGTGAGCTGGATTCACAAGAAGCAGTTGAGTTCTTCAAGCGATTGGGAATCAAGCTGGCATTAACCACTGCTTACAATCCTGAAGGGAATGACAAGAGCGAACGAGGTCATCCGCCAATCATCAAAGCTTTGGTAAAAGCTTGCAAGGGTAAGATCCGTGAATGGCCTAGACTGCTACCATTTGCTTTATGGGCAGATCGTACAACTCATAGTATCGTTACAGGTTACATGCCAGCAGAGTTGATACTAGGACAAAAACCTGTGATGCCGATTGAGGAGGTTGTGCCTACTTGGAATGTTTTGTCATGGGAAGATGGTAGAAGTACGGAGGATCTTCTTGCATTAAGGATCCAGCAGTTAGAACGGAGACCTGAGGATGTTGCCAAAGCCGTGGAAAGGTTGAAGACTGCTAGAGAGAGAAACAAAGGTAGATTTGATAGAACGCATAGATTACGACCCAAACTAGTTAAGGAAGGTGATTGGGTGTTAGTCTATGATAGTAGTCTTGATAATCAGCATAGCACTATCAGAAAGTTTTCCAAGAGATGGTTCGGACCTTATGTGGTGTTAGAAGTTTATGATAATGCCACATACTCTTTGAGAGAGTTAGATGGTGCAGTGCTCAAGATATCAATCGCAGGGAAGAGAATCAAGCTCTTTAGAAGGAGAGGGGAGGACCAGAACATTGCAGAGCTTACTGAGGATGAAGCTGAAGACTCAATGCAGGTTGAAGATGAGTTTGAAGCCGAAGCTGAAGAGTCTTGATCTGGATGGCACATACCGGAGGATGTGCAGGTTCAGAGGGGGTGGATGTCGCGCTACTTGGCGGCTACATGTTATATTTCTACTCCGACGCTTGAGTTTAGTAGTTCTAGAAGTTAGCTTATATTACTTCTAGTCGTTTATGTATATGTTTGACATCTTTGCATACGATGTTAACACTATTTTGAGTCTTAGTAGGTTGATTACCATGTTGATAGGGCTTAAGCTCATGGGTTGTATTTGCGTGTCGCTCATGCACGCTTTCTAGCTGATTTAAGTTATTTTTCGAGGCTGCGTGTCGTTTTAAGTAATTTAAGTTTTACGCTGGCACTCTAGGGGGCTTGACGTGGTAGCCTATGAGTAAAACTAAGTTGCCACGTGGTTTAGGGTACTAAAGGACAACCAAGTGGAGCTATGAACTCCCATTGGTCCGTTTTTGTCTTTTGTTAAACTCTAAATTTAGAAACAGAGCTCTAGAGTGGAGTTCGAGCATTTGGTGAGGGATCTTCGAAATCTGAGAGCACAGGGAGAGAGGTCTCGTCATGCCAAGCACTTCCAGTGAAAATTTCGATCGATTTGAGTCAATAAAGACGGAGTTATGAGCAATTGAAGTTCGGATTGTGCTAGAATTGAATCATTTTGGTTGGATTTAGGGTTTTCAGTGTCACTCGCAGCAGATTTGAGGAAATTGCTTCAAAACTTCGAGGTTGTGTTCTCCGCCAGCAGGGCTACGATTTCACAAAAAGTTTCATATCGATTGAGCAACTGAGTAATTCAAGGAGGCCGCTGAAGCTGAGGGGGTCTGAAAAGCTCTTAATCTAGAGCAGCGACTTCAGAGGAGGAGATCTACAGTTCTGTGTACATTCAGGAGTCCCAACTTCACAGGGATGTTCAGCACCCTGTAGACTGCAAATCCTTGTCACTCGCAGCAGATTTGAGGAAATTGCTTCAAAACTTCGAGGTTGTGTTCTCCGCCAGCAGGGCTACGATTTCACAAAAAGTTTCATATCGATTGAGCAACTGAGTAATTCAGGGCGGCCGCTGAAGCTGAGGGAGTCTGAAAAGCTCTTAATCTAGAGCAGCGACTTCAGAGGAGGAGATCTACAGTTCTGTGTACATTCAGGAGTCCCAACTTCACAAGGATGTTCAGCACCCTGTAGACTGCAAATCCTGTAAGAAACTTCGAAATTGATCGAGCCAAACTCCTGTTATAGGTTGAAATAGCCAGCTAGGTACCAGAAATTGCCGTAGTTTTCTTGCTCAAAACTTTTCTGTTCATATCTCCGTGTCAGAATTAGATCTCAGGCTGAAATTTCGTCTGTGAGTTCAGTAGTACCTCATTTGCATGTAGGGGAAGTTTAGAGGTCTAAACCTTCATAGTTTTCCTCTCAGTGAGTGTCAAAATTCACCGCCGAATCCTATTACTGCCAGCTGGACCTGAATTTCGCCTTCTGGGTATATTACTAGATCTTACACATCTGTGTGAGTGTTTATAGCTCTATTGTGACCTGAAAGCCAACCTCTTGAGTCCACAGCCAGAAGCCCGGCACTTTCCTAGGTAGACGGATTACACTCCGACAACGAGTCACTCGACCCTAGGGTTCGACGGGCGGACTCTGGGGGCATGAGGTGATGGCTGGGCCTGTTCCAAGGCACGTTCCCGTCTAGACTTAGGAATGCGCAAGGGCTGGGGCAAGACAAGGAAACGAGTCGGCGGGTTAGACCACTGTTCGGGAGCCTAGACCCAGACAGACATCACGGGCGATTGGGCCGTCAGGTGTGCTGGAGGCACCGTTTAGGACCCTGGACTTTATGGGAAGTCCGCCCCAAGTCATCTTATGACTTGCTCATGTTTTGAGACCGACCTAAGCGGGTCTAGGTCGGGACTTAGGAACAGCTGAGCTTGATGAATAGGGAGACGGTCCGGCTCTGGTCCGGACTTAGGAACAGCTGAGCTTGATGAATATGGAGACGGTCCGGCTCCGGTCCGGACCAAACTGAGATAAGGTAAGTGGTGCATGGACGTTAACTTGTGATTGTGTTTGCAGGTTAGCGGTGTAAAGTTCGCGACCTACTGAGCAAGAGCTTCCGCTGGCGCAACAAGGCGGTAGGTGCGCGATACATGGTATCAGATCCGACGCTTCGGTGAGCGAGAACTTAAGTTAGCGGCTGAAGGCTGGACGCTTAAGGAGGGATGCGAGATACGAAGTGGATCAACGTTTCTAGGTGAACACTTGGAGCGATGACCGACGAGGGACAGAGTTCCAAGAGGAAGACCAAGAAGCGAGGAGCGGCTAACGGGAGTAAATCGACTCGAGCTAACCCCGAGGCACAGTCAGGAGACGATAACCGACAACCTTCGCCCCAACGTCAAAGAAGCCCAGTACCAGCTGCGGTACCAATGCAGCAAGATGGAGTCTTGTCAGCGGTGCCCAACGATTCAGGCGCGGGAAGTCAAAGAGCTTTGTATGCAGAACTCATCAAGATGATGAAGACCATGCAGGAGGGTATGGTCTCAAGGGATAAACGTATCGCCGAGCTTGAGACAGGCCAAGGGAGTTCCTCGTCTACCAGAAAGCTTTGCAAGACAAATTTGCCGACCCCGTTTTCAGGTATAAGACGGGCTCGCAAGGTTAAGGATTTCTTAACTGAGTTGGACCTATACTTTGAGGCGCAACAGGCTCATGAGTCAGACAAAGTGAGAGCGGCGGTTACGTTCTTGAAAGATCATGCACTCCTCTGGTGGACCGCATATAAGGACGAGCATGCCTTGACCGTCTCGGCGCTTGGTTGGAAGGAGTTCAAGGTGTTGCTCGCGAGACGATTCACTCCGGAGTATCAAAGGATTCGAGATGGTGTCGAGCTAGTTAGGTTGAAGCAGACAGGGACCTTAAGTGCTTATGTGCGCGAGTTCAGTGCCAAGCTGGACTCATTCTCCAAGTGGACTGAGGAGACCAAAATATGTATATTCATTGAGGGACTCAAGTCTAGCTCGGAGAAGGCCCTCTTTTGGATGCCGGAGCTACCTTCGACAAGTGCCGAACTTTTGAAGCTAGCGGAGCGAATTGGGGACGACGAAGTCCAGCAACAGAAACCTTTTGAACCACGCAGCACAGATAAGTTCCAAAAGAAGAACAAGGGCTTCAAACGATAATGGAATGGGGGTGAGAAGGATCGGAAAGATACTTCTGTCCCGGGAGCAAAGCGACAGCAAACAGGATCGAAACCTAAGGGGCAAACACCTCAGAAGGGCAACGGCACTAAGTTTACTTGCTACAATTGTGGCGAGACGGGCCATATTGCTAAGGGGTGCACGAAGCCTAAGGTTAGTAACTATAGCATGAATGCGTTTGTTGCAAAGGACTTGTTGGAGGGCCAGATGACTGTGACCTTGAGAACCACGAAGAAGACGCCGGGACTGATGTTTCTGCAAGCCAAAGTTGCTAACCGTGATGTTACTTTTCTTGTGGACACAGGAGCGACTCACTCCTTCATAAGTCCAAAGTTGGTGAAGAAGTTGGGCTTGTCCACCTCCAAGGCAGACAAGCCTATTCAGGTGCGCTTTGCCAAGGACAAGACGTACCAAACTTCCGAAGTAGCCTTGGACGTACGATTTGCGTGTGAGAAGTTGGAGTTCACAAAAAACTTCACGGTGTGCGAGATGGATGATATCCATGCGGTTTTGGAGAACACTTTCTTAGATAGGTTCCACGTGGAACTTAGGCGGAGACCTTTGAGGTTGAACGTCAGAGTTAAAGGACGGAAGCTGGAAGTGAGACTGATCCGAAAGGCGCGGAAAATTGATGACTTTGTGGTGAATTTGATCAAAGATAAACAGATGGACTTCAACGACGGAGTCATGTGTTTGATGCGGGTTGCAGATTTGATGGTGGTTGACGGACAAGAGGAAACATCAGGAGATGCGACTAAGCTTCCGGAGGTGCTTCGCGAAGTGATTAAGGAGTTTGAGGATGTCTTGACGAATGAGCTACCTACTGAGTTACCTCCAAGGCGGGTGGTGGATCACAAGATTGAGGTCTTGTCAGATCAGAACCACCTTCCAAAGCTCCTTACCGACTCAATCAGGTGGAACTCCTTGAGTTGAAACGACAACTCGATGAGCTATTAGCGCAGGGATATATTCGAACCAGCAAGTCACCTTATGGAGCCCCAGTTCTTTTTGCAAAGAAGAAAGATGGGAAGTTACGACTCTGCGTGGATTATCGTGCACTCAATAAGGTGACGGTGAAGAATAACTATCCTTTGCCAAGGATAGACGACCTCTTTGATAGATTAGCGGGTGCGAAGTACTTCAGCAGGATAGACTTGAAGTCAGGATATTATCAGATCCGGAGAGCTGACCCAGATGTTGAGAAGACCGCTTGTCGAACCAGATACGGATCGTTTGAATTCGTAGTGATGCCATTTGGACTCTGCAACGCCCCTTCGACGTTCACTACATTGATGAACACAATTTTTCGCGAGGAGATAGATGAGTTGTCATCGTTTACATCAACGACATCTTGATCTACTCCAAAACCTTGGAGTCGCACGCGGAGCAGCTAAGGGTGGTGTTGACGAAGCTGCGGGAGCATAAGTTGTTTGCCAACATTGACAAGAGTGAGTTTGGTTTGGAGCGCATTAACTTCTTGAGACATGTCGTTAGTGCAAAAGGGGTCAGTCCGGATATGCAGAAGGTGGACGCGATTGTGACTTGGGAGCCTCCGACTACAGTGAAGGGGATGCGGCGATTCTTAGGATTGGCGCAGTTCTACCGCAAGTATGTGAAGAGGTTTTCAAAGATCACAAAGCCGTTGACAGACTGGACGGGCAAAGATGCAAAGTAAGTTGGACCAAGGAGGTGGATGATGCGTTTCAGACGATCAAAACTATTTTGTCAAAGGCGTCAGTTTTGAAGCTGCCGGAGTTCGACAAACCATTCGAGGTGCATACCACATGATGGTTAAATTTCTTAAGAATCATCGTGCCTAAAAACTATGTTTATTGATCATCAAGTGCCACTCGGTTTGCAACAAACTTCATCATGGTAGACAGAGCATACGAGTTGCGGTATTGCTTAAGAAGCATGGTTGTCAACGAGCTTTGGCGGTGTAATAAGTAGAGCTCTACTTATCAACTAGAGGGGAAAATTGATTTGGTAGAAGTCTTTGGTATAAGAATTAGTTACGGCTAAGTTGGCTTAAGAATACATGCAGCAAAAGAGTACTTCTACCGATAGACGGGAGCACCAAAAGTCCACCGAGAAGCTTCCGGAAGGAAGCTTTGAGAGCTTTCCAATAAGTCCTTATGTGACTCATTCTGAACCGTTTAGATGTTGTTTCAGATCTAAGACTGCATGTAAGCCACGTCAGTGATCCGTGTGCTCATTTTGAGAGGTCAGCATTGATTTGAATCTTATCATGTACTTCTTCTATCAATATATAAAGGAGGAGAATGCACCTCCACGGGTATTCGAGTTTTGAGTTCACCTTAGAGCTCCATCTTACAATGATATCAAAGCAGGGAACTATAAGAGAGCGGATTACTCCTCTTAGAAGGACCTTTGATCGAGGTACCTAGTAATTGGAACTCTGAGTGCATCGGAAAGGGACAAGAGAGCTATGTGATGGACGGGGGTAGATTTCTTGCTCCAAAATTATCATTCTTGAATCCTTTCCATGTCAAGCTTATGTATCTACGTCGTGAGCATTTTTTAGTGTACCTTGTCTATCATTTCGGTGAGGATTTCATGGGTCAAGTGATGAATCGTCAGTCCTCGTGATTCTTCCAGCAGTGACGTATGCGGCCGGTTGGGATTTGACCGTCTATATATTGATTTAGTGAGCATGGATCTAAACCTACCAGATCCTATTCCTTTCAACACGTGGATGGAGATCCGCTATGTCTGTAGATCGAAATCGTTACATAGAGAGTTTGTGATTAGAAATTTTGATGAAGATTTCTACCGCGAGATAATTGATTCTCCCGTCTCTTTTGTAGTACCTGTAGTGTGTGAACGCTTTTGAGTGGCCGTCACTATACTAAGAAACTCTATACTAGGAAAAGTTTGAAACTTTCGTGCTGTTAGAGAGAGAGAGAGAGCGATCATGAAGCCACAACCTACAAACCCAAAGTTGGTGATGCAAGAATTGATGCAGGGCATGCTGAACGAATTTTGAGAGATGAAGATGACGGTTGAAGCATTACAGAGCAAGATGTTGAACCTCGAAGGTGAAAGTATGACGGACGTTGGAAGGGGAGGAT
Source organism: Asterella californica (assembly GCA_036924285.1). Lineage (NCBI taxonomy): Eukaryota > Viridiplantae > Streptophyta > Marchantiopsida > Marchantiales > Aytoniaceae > Asterella > Asterella californica. The sequence continues at coordinate 17,365,309 of JAYKYS010000006.1, read as the reverse complement.
CGTCTCAAGGAGTATCGGTGGTGGGAGAGCAAGCTGCACCAAGGGAACCTGTGGCACAAATTGTTAGAGCTCCAGTCGATGATGAAGGTACCCTATTACTACGGATAAAGAGACATATAACATTGAACCGTACAAAGGTCAACGAATCATGAGAGTAGTCGAGAATAGGATTTCTCGGATGAATCGGTATTTGTGATTTTTTAGTACGCAAATCACTGATCACGTTAACATGTTGTGAAATTAATTAGTATGTAAATTGCGCATAGTTGCATAAGTTATGAAGTAATGGGGTGAAAACCCTTGCTCTTATGAGCTTAGAATGCTCTATTATCTGCTGGAGGTCTCCATGGGGTGCAAAAGAACAAGGTTGAGTCTTTTAACTTCCCATTGGTCCACCAAAAAGTGAAGATAACTTGTCATCTACCTAAGTGTGCATTCTGGGAAGAACGGGGCACTTTCACAAGGGATTGGGAAGATCAGAGGACATGGACGGAGAGCTCTCGACGGGTGGAGTAACCTGAGCCCAAATTTCACTCGATTTGGAGGTCTAGGGCATACGTTATGACAAATTGAAGTTCATAGAGTGATGGAAATACATAGCTTTCTCTTCCGATTGAAATATTGAAGAGTTTGAGTGATTGCGCTGTCAGATTGAGACTAGATTTCATGAGATTGTAGTCTGTCAGTTGTTGAAGATCTGACCCTAAATTTCATCACCGGATGTTCTGTGGATTGGGCGCAATGGCGATTTGAAGGTGATGAGGTGCAGAAAGTTTTCAATCTGGAGCAGCAAGTTCACAGATTTATGGAGGATGATCCGAACGGTCAAATCGGCTGAAATTTCTTGAGTAGTGAGTTTACCTTCTGTATTGCTAGCACAGGAAGTTTGTGTGGAAGTGGACGGTTCATTTAGACGAAGACTTTTCTGTCTTGAATCTGAGATTGGAAGTGCGTGTCAGTTTCTGAAAATTTGTGTTAATTGTGGGAGGAGATCTAGCCGTCAGATCTTTCTGAAATTTGATCTATAAGTAGAGGCTTTAGTATCGTACCTACGTGGCAAGTTTGAGAGGAGACAAACTATAGATCTGTACCTATCATCTGTGAAAGTTCGCTGTTTTTCTGTCGAGTTGTATCGACAACGATATCTAGTCCAGGTCCCGAGTCTTGTTAGCGGCAGCTGGCAGAAAAGCATTCAATGCGACGTTTGTATTGCTTTGGGGAGTATTCTAGGCGTAGATAAGACTATAGCGACCTACGTTGTGACCACGTCATGTGGTTGTCATGTCAGTTTCGCACTCAACGTGACAAAGTGTGATCCTTGATCTGTAAAGTCGACTACCTGTCTAGCCTAGTCTCTAATATTGGGATATGTTACGATGCATGCATTAGAACCTTCCACCCAGACGACCTACCTACACAAGGATGAGTATGACGGCACCAAACATGCAATGTGCATGTGTGCCACCTCATCGGTCCGTGTGACTTGGGTTGATCGGTTAAGGAGCTTGCACCTATCCTTGTTTTGTGTTCGAAACCTTTAAGCAAAGGGGAGTGACCTATGTGTGGGCATTCAATCTTAAAGAAATTCAAGTGATTACTCGTGGGGAGATCATAGTGATCTGAGGAGTCTGTATCAATGTTCTATGGATCCATATACCCTTGTAGTTGGAGCTCCAATGTTGTGAGAGATGGATGAAGGGCTCTACTTACTGCCTAGATTCTCTTTTCGAAACCCCTTCCAGATTAAACTGATGTACATGGAACGAGTCCATTTCTAACAGTTTCTGATAGGATCCTTCGGACATAACTTTATCGTGCAAGTCATGCTCTCGCATGTTCTTGTGATCTTACTTGTTGTCACTTACGGTCAAGAATGGGATCTTATCATCTTTATCCTCATCTAACGAAGGATGGATCTAAATCAGCTCCCACCTGTAAACTTTAACACTGAGTGCGAGATAAGACACATCTGTCGGCCTGAAGCCATGCACGAAGTCCTAGTGGTGAGAAATTTTGGAGAGCACGCTTTGAGGTGGTGGAGTGAGTTGTTGCCCAGGAGCGTCAAGTATGAATCTTCTCGAAGCAATGGGGACGAGTGGAGGAGGAGCGGACGATCTACTTCGAGCGTTGACGATATTGGGGAGCAGAAGTCTACAAGAGCTCTACAGGCAGTGGTGAAGAAGTTGGAGAGGTTCGATGGAAAGAACATCACGAAGTATGTTCGAGAGTATATTTGCGAGATGGAGGTAAATCATGTACCTGAGAGAGAAATGATTTCTAGTTTTGAGTTGGCTATGATACTTGAGATCCGTAGTCAAGTGACAAAGCTGAAGGATGTATGTATGAATTCTTGGGAGGAGTATGAGCAAAGGTTGAAGAGTGAGTTTTTTGATGATGATGCGGATAGAGTAACTAAGAGAACGTTCTTGAGGTGGATAGAGCAACATCCGGGGAATGAGATGACATCAAATGAGTTGCTGCTTGAGTTTGAGAAATGCTTTTGCCAGTTGTCTCCATCTGAGAAGACGACACTTGACTTATGAAAGACAGAACTTTTCTTAGAAGTCGTTGATGAAAATCTAGAGGACAAGCTTTTCTTGATGCTAGCAGACAAGGGAGAAGAGGGAAGAGTGAGCACAGACTGGAGAAAGGTAGAGAAAGCTGTTACTATTCTCACGAAGCAGAAACGTGATAGAGGTAGAGCTGCAATCTTGAGGTCTGATGTTTCTTTAGCTCCGTTGTCCAAGCCTACCAGTAGCAAGGTTGAAGATTCTGCAATCGATCAGTTGGTTAAGGATTTGAGAGAGTTGGATAGAGATGGCTGAGCTAAAGCATAGTCGTAGTCCTGGTGATACCAATGCATCTTCAACTAGCAGAAATTTTGTTAGAAGATGTATATGGTGTGACAGTACTGAACACCAACGTCGGGATTGTGAGGAGTTTTATGAGACACTCAGAACCGGAATCGTGAATTTTAGAGATGGAAAGATTCATCTCGTGTAAACTGGTGCACCGTTAGGTACCAACTTTGGTAAGAGAGGTATGAAGAGCTTGGTGAGAGGTCAGGTTGGTATAGCTACAGCAATACGTACAATAGAGCCAAAAACATTTGAGATTGAAGTAGATATATCGGTTGTAGCAGCTGTTAAGAGCGAGGTAGTTGAAGTTCCACGAGAAGTAATGTTACGAGGTGTGGAGGCAATTCGTCGCATTACTGGATGGGATGATCCTGTAGAGGCAGGGTGTGTCAAAGCTTACTTGGTACAAGAGAAGCATGTAAGCTGGCAGGATGCGATTGTGGAAGAGAAAAGGAGATGTGATGATGATGTTGCTGATCCGGAGGAGGCTACAAGGAGAACTAGAGCTACTAAGAAGAAAGGGCAACAAGAGGCATTGTCTTCTGATACCCCATCGACGTCTCAAGGGGCATCTACATCTGAACCTGTGGTTGATGTTCCTATCATGACACAGAGATGAGAGAAAAAGACAAAGGAGCTTCCTCAAAGGACAAAGGTAAAGCACCGACCTACAGACTACAATATGATATCTAGACCAGTACCAACTTGAAGGAGATTCTTGAAAAGAGAATTTTGGATGCAAAGATAGAATTTTCCTTGCGAGAGGTCGTAGGAATAGCAAAACGTGACTTTCATGAGTTGATCATAGATGTGATCAAGAGAAAGAGACAGATGACTGCAGATACAGTGACGATGAAGGCATTGGATACTGACATCACTGGGGAAGAAAATGAAGAGTTAGGTTGCGTATTTGTCCAAAAGCATGTACTACAGACATCGAATGAAAGAGAGACAAGATGTCGTGCGCATACACATTGCTACACAACATACATCACTGTCAGAGATACACCACACATACACATAACATATGGACGATGTCATACACATACACAAGTGTATCACAATGATAAACGATATGTACTCACTCCACCATACCAACAGGCACTAAACAATCACTAAAATCGAGCCAAATCCACTTTGTGTTCGCAGAGAATCCAGATTGCACTCACCAAGATATCCATCATAGCCAGGGCTTGAAGCCTCAACTTGAAAAACTAAGGTCTCCAAGCCCTACTTGTGAAGTATATCTCTAGTGAGTTCTCCCACCAACTCGCCCTAATGGCACTAACGGCCTTACCGAGATTCGTCACTTCGCACTCGGTCAACTTAGCCAAGGTGCCAAACATGACAGCTGTCGTGCGCATACATATCGCTACACAACATACATCGCTGTCAGAGGTACACCACACATACACATAACATATGGACGATGTCATACACATACACAAGTGTATCAAAATCGCCCCCCTAACTGACGGTTAGGTCCCTCTAACTCCAGATAGCTCCATATCCCCTCTACGCGATATACACCTTCATGGGTGCAAGGATCAGGAGGTTGGGTGCTACATCACCTCATCGTTAGTCGCATGTCTGCAATCGATACCGCAAAGATCTAATCGGCTATCCTTGCTATATACATCGAGGACAAACCCACCGTCCAGTAGGAACGACACTGAGAGGTGGTGTCAAACATGACATGTGTTAACTTCTCGAACAACCTTCACACACCAACATACGGGCTGCTCCACCAGCAGACCCACACAACATATACCTCAAGCCCACACGTACAACTACTAAGCTTGAGTCAACGGTATCATCAATGTTAGGAAGATGACATGGTGCGCAATTACGCACATGGTCCTTTCACACAACACCATCACGGCCCTCTAACATGAGTACTCCAGAAGGTAACAACTCACGCACTCGTAAAATAGTGCATCATACGGTCACATCCAACATTGTCGGTGCGGTTTGCTGTAGATAGATATAATCGCCAGGATGAAACTTACGAATCGACGACCGATAACCTCCTCCTCGGATAGTCGCATATCGCAACGTGTCTCTATGTTGAGCAATTGCTAGGTTCTCAAAAGCCATAGGCATAACTCTCCGAGATGTCTCTGCTCGTTGAGAACATGCTCTCACCCACATATCCGGGTCATCAAGGTTCAGCACCTCAACAGAATCACGACAAATCATCGAAGGTAGATCTGGATCTCGGTCATCCAATAGCAAAAACGGTAAGAAGGAAGCCAAAGACGCTTGTCGGCTGAAACGGTAGCCCATAGCCAACCATGGTAACTGCACATCCCAGTCTTCCAAGTGGTCCTTCTGCAAGTCATACTTGCACAATCCTCTCTTCATCGTTTGAAGAGAACCTCGCTAAACCATCCGCCTCAAGATGATCTCGAGATGCAGTCCGATGATTAATCAACGCCTAATCACACAAGGCCTAAAACTCACCAAGGAACTCTATATCTTGGTCTGTCAGCACTTCAGCTGGTGCTCCAAAACGACTCAGCACTCGATCTAAGAACACATACGCCGTTCCTTCACTCGTCTTGTCAGATAATGCCACCAACTCAATCCACTTGGAGAAGTGCTCTACCATCACCAACACATATCGATGGTGACGTACAGTCAACGGTAAAGGTCCCGCAAAATCCAAACTCCTGCGGTAACTCAACCCCATAATCGATAAGGGGTGTAACTGTGGACTAGGAGCATTAAATGATGCTCGTACTCGATCACAAACGACATATCGTGCGACAAACTATTGCACATCGACGTGCATACCACGCCACCAATACTGTCCTTGGAGCAAGCTATGGTTACGCTTCACTCCAAAATGTCCCAACTCTTCATGAGCATGTCGTACTAACTGTGCCTTCTGGGATGGATGTGGCACTATCCGTACTCTTCCATCACCCTCCACTCGAAGTACATGTTGTCCTTCTCGTGGAAATCTCTTCGCTCGTTGAACGACACGATCTCGCTCCTTGGCACTTATTGTGCCTACCACCATGTAAGTACGTGGATACTCCATTACGATCACATCGTCATGGATATCTCGCTGGTCTGAAACACCATCTCCATCCTCAAGATCTAGAGACTCATTATCTACTCTTTGACCAGAGAAAGATACGACTTGGCCCTCCATACTAGAGTTCATGGCCAACACACAAAGAAAGGTAGATGCATACCACCTTGGCACTATTTCCTCATCAACCTCGTCATGCCATCGAGCCCCAGTCTGATCGTGTTGACTCGTGGATGAGTTACGACTCAACGCATCGGCATCTAGGTTTGCCACTCCAGATCTATGCACTATCTGGAAGTCATACTCTTGTAAGATCAGAGTCCATCGTGCAAGCTTCCTTGTAAGCTTATCGGACTCCATCAACCACTTGAGCGGTTGGTGATCAGTGATGAGAGTAAAAGGGTTGTGTTTGGCGATAGTGTTGGCTGTTGCACACTTTCGATGTTATCTGTGAACTATACTTCACCTCCGTCGAATTGTTGGAGCGACTTGCATACACCACCACAAACTCCTTTTTCTCATCATCATGCTGAGTCAGCACTGCTCCAATCGATGTGCAGTTGGAAAGGACGCCCCCTAACGGGTCTCCTCAAGATAGGAGTAGATGTCAACCTATCCTTGAGTTCCACGAAAGCTCGCTCCTGCTCATCTCCCCACTGCCATCAGCTTGGTCAATGGCTTCGCAACTGTACTAAACTCTTTCACGTATCGACGATAAAAGTTCGTCAAACCAACAAATGCTCGAACTCGACTTACGTCTGTAGGGCGTGAGATATGTGCAATAACCTCAACTGTCATCTGTTGAACATCCAACCCACTCCTGGAAGAACTTACACTTCTCAGGGTGTAACTTCAACCCATGAGCTCTCAACCGCTCGAACACATCCCGTAAGTGTCTCTCGTGTTCCTCCATTGTAGCAATATAGACTACATCTGACAAAATCCAATCCTGCTAGGATTCTATCCATCACGCTTTGGAACTCAGCAGGTGCGTTCTTCAACCCAAATGGTAAGAACCGCCACTGATACAAACAATCCTTGTCGTTGTCGTGTCGTGGACCGGCTCCTACCTGAAATTCAAACTTCGATGCTTGTCGTTCTAAAGACACTCATGAGAAGACAAGCTAGACCTCAGCTTACGAGCTTTTGGCACAACTTTGGATCTTCGCTTTCATCGCATCAGTGGATACAGCTCCTTGTCAGCTTTCCATGGGCATCTTGTCTACTTCGTTTGGACGCCTAGTGGAGAAGTTACAAGACTCGAAAGATGGAGAAAACAAGCTAGATCCTAGCTTACGGACTTTTGGCACAACTTCGGATCTTCACTTTTATCGCATAGATGAGTAGAGCCCGTTGTCAGCTTTCCATGGGCATCTTGTTTATTTGGTTTGGACATCTAGAGAAGAAGTTATGCGATTCGAAAGAAGGTAAAATCAAGCTAGGTCCCTAGTTACTTGCTGACTGGGTATTTGGGGCTCCAGGCGTTATATCAAAGATGCAAGGGGCCTGCTTCATTATTCATGAGAGAACTTCGTACGTACAGAGACTGTTACAAGGGGGGCAGCTTAGGGCTAGCTTGCGTCTGCGACTTGTCGGTGGACGGTTCGGGAGATTTAGTGAGTCCAATGCAAGCGCGCAAGGCGTCGTTGGGTTCAGATCTGAGCAGGCTACGCATTGGTTCAAATGGTTTGGGAAGAGATGGATCGGGGGTTGTGTTTTGAGAGAAATTGAGACGTAGGAAGCAGATTTGGAGTTTTCAGTTACGTGTGAAGGAGAGTTGGACCGTTCGGGCCGTTCCGGAGTCCAAACTTGCTGTCCTTGGATCCATCAGGATCAGAACACCGAGTTCTACAGGAAATTGAAGACGATACGAAGTTTCATCGGGCGATTCAAGAGTTCTGAGTGAAATTGGCTTGCAGAGAAGCGCTTACGTCAAATTTTCATTCGCTTGCGATCTGTGATTGGATTGTTCTTCACGATCGGTGAACCAAGCTCTTCGTTCTTGGTGCCTACGCGATCAGGGAGTCTTCATCTACTCATAGGAGAAGACATTACGTAAATTGGATTGTTGGTTTGGGTGTGGTGAGCAAGTTTGAGTCGTAGAGAGCTGATTTACGTCAATTTTTTGCAACCTGCGACTAAATTTCTTGCGTGGTTTTGCAAGGGGAACTCCAAACGACTTGTTTGGAGTCTTGTTGGGTTCGGGGTAGTTAGATCTACCTGCCACATCCGTTTGTGCGATGTGAGCGGTTTTAAGCCGCAGGGAGGAGTTTTTGAAAGTTCGGTGGTCTGCGACCGAAAATCGATGATATCTCGGCTGTTGGGAGTCGGATCTGAAGGTTTCTTGGGTTAACGGAGTCAGCGGAGGAGACCCTATCGACATCTGAACTCCGTTCAGCGAAAGGAGGAAGTCCACAGATACGTTTTTTTCGGTTTCTTTGCTACGGGTTTGCTCTTTTGAGTTCGTTAGAGTTCTGGTTGGCTGTATACAGCTTGTGGTAGCTAGCTTTAGCTAAGAACTTATACATGGATGTGGTTTGGACTTGGGTTTGGATCGCGTGATACTGTTGTCGCTCTGTTTGTTAGCAAAAGGAAGTTTCTCTTGCTTTGAGCTACGCTTCGGTGTTTTTGGGTCAGGGTTGTGATTCAAGGGTTGGTTTTTAAAGGCTTGGAAGTAGGTTACAGACCGCTCTGGTCTGGTTCTCAATTTTGTGCTCTTAGGAGAAAGAACCGACAGTGTACATACATTTGGAGTGTATATATCGCAGCGTTCGTTTTCGTGGTTGTTTTTCTTTGTCTTGTCTCTTTTTCAGCACACAACATCTCCACAGCCAGGAACCACGCGTTTTCTTGGACATCCTTCACGCAAAATCCGACACGACACCGTGAGAGTTAATTCCCCAGAATGCTATCTTGGACTTATCTTCTTCTCTCACCGGCAACTCGTGATACCCTGCTCGAAGATCCAAAGTACTGAAGACCTTCACATGTCCCACTGCATCAAAGATCTCCTCAGGTGTGAGCATGGCATACTCATCGGACTTCGTCTACCGATTGATAGGACGGTAGTCTCTACACATGCACCTATTCGTGTAATTGCCATACATATCCTTCTTTGCTGGCATAACTGTGGCATATGCATACTTTCCATGCGACATCTCCACCAACCAGCTTCCACCAAGTCTTGAGTCCTACTCTGGATCAAAGTTCTCTCTATGTCATTGTATCTGTAAGACCGTCGAAAGATTAGCGTGTCATTAGCCAAGTCGATCCATATATCAGGTCCTTCAAGGTACCCGAATCCTTCATACTGAAGGCAAAACAACTCCTGTAGCTCTTCAGGAATCTCTGAACTCTTCATCTCTCCTCTCCTATAAGCTTGGGTCCAATCTCCGGCTCCCAAGTATCCTCTATCACCATGCTAGAGATAGAAGACAAAGTCGTTGACTGCTATCTTGCAACCTCTGGAGCAATTTCCTTCTGCTCACCACCAACAACCTCCACCGCTATTGTGCGAAAAACTTCTTCAATTCTAGCTGCAAGCTCCACACCCTCTCCTACGACATCCCATGATGTCTAAGGATGACGAACTCCACGTGCCTCGCCCCAAGTCTTTGTCTCCTCCGACCCGGTAGGCAAAGAGCTCAAGAGTGTCTGAGCAGTAACTCGATCGCATCCAACGTTGCTCAGCCAATCCAAGACTAACAATCCATGTCAAGCAGTTCAAGTCCATTGTTTGACTCAACACCTGACGACGTGAAGCCTCTGACATGAAAGCTACTGTTGTCGTATCCATAGAGAAACCCATCGCTCGCTCTCGCTCATTGACATTGAGCTCCACCAACTGTTGTAACCGAGCATCCTACACAAGCTCAGGTCCTCCATCTCTGTAAGCATGTGACGTTGGAAAGCTCACCAACGTGGACAACGCTGTCATGGATCGTCTCACTAGATTCACTGTCATGGATGACCTATCGACGACTCTCACTACTTGAGATAGTCGCCTTGCATCCAAAATGCCGTCAACTGTGAGATGCGCTGGTTGTCTCATTGCATCATGTGCGCGCTTGAGCACCTCCTTCGGTAACAAGTTCGTCCACCACAATCGTGGATGATGTGCACGAGATTCTACTCTCGCTCCATCTAACAACACTACCGATGTCGCGTCGGACGTTTGTTGCGTGGAGGATGTCCAAGAAAACGCGAGGTTCCTGGCTGTGGAGATGCTGTGTGTCGAACAGAGACAAGACAGAGAAGAACAACCACGAAAACAAACGCGTAATATATACCTAACTCCAAATGTATGTAAACTGCCGTTTCTTTCTCTTAAGAGCACAAAACTAAGGAACAAACCAGAGCGGTTTGTAACCTACTTCGAAGTCCCTAAAACAACCCCTTGAATCACAACCTTAACCCAAAACCACCGAAGCGTAGCTCATAGCAAGAGAAACTTCTCTTTGCTAACAAAAAGAGCAGCACCAGTATCACACGATTGAAACCCAAGTCCAAACCACATCCACGCACTAGCTCTTGGCTAAAGCTAGCTACCACAAGCCGTACACAACCAACTAAGTACCTAACGAACTCAAAAGAACGAAACCCGTAGCAAAGGAACCGAAAAAGACCTATCTGAGAACTTTCTCCTTTCGTCAAACGGTCTTCAAATGTTGATAGGGTCTCCTTCCTTGACTCCTTCGGCTCAAGAAACCTTCAGATCCGACTCTCGATAGCCGAGATATCGTCGATTTTCGGTCGCAGGTGATCGAACCTTCAGAAACTCTTCCCTGCGGCTTAAAACTGCACACACCGCACAAACGGATCGTCAAAACTGATATCCGTCTTCTCTGGTAAGTAGATCTAGCTACCCTGAACCCAACAAGACTCCAAACAAACCGTTTGGAGTTCCCCTTGCAAAACCACACGAGAAATTTGATCGCATGTTGCAAAAAACTAACGTAAATCGACTCCCTACGGCTTAAACTCGCTCACCACACCCAAACCAACAATCCAATTAACGTACTGTCTTCTCTTATGAGTAGATGAAGACTCCTTGATCGCATAGGCACCAAGAACGAAGAGCTTGGCTCACCGATCGCGAAGAACAACCCAATCTCAGGTCGCAGCGAAAATCTGACGTAAGCGCTTCCCTACGAGCCAATTTCACTCAAAACTCCTGAACCGCCTGATGAAAACCCGTATCGTCTTCAATTTCCTGTCAAACTCGGTGTTCTGATCCCGATGGATCCAAGCACAGCAAGTTTGGACTCCGGAACGGTTCGAATGATCCAACTCTCCTTCACATGTAACTGAAATCTCCAAATCTCCTTCTTGCGTCTCAATTTCTCTCAGTACGCATCCCCCGATCCGTCTCTTCCCAAACTGTCTTAACCTGTGCGTAGCCTGCACAGATCTGAACCCAATGACACCTTGCGCGCGTGTATTGGACTTCCCAAATCCTCAAACCGTCCACCGACAAGTCGCAGACGCAAGCTAACCCCTAAGCTGCTCCCTTGTTTCAGTCTTTGTACGTACGAAGTTCTCTCTAATAATCATGAAGCAGGCCCCTTGCGTTTTTTATATAACGCCTGAAGTCTCAAATACCTAGTCAACAAGTAAACTAAGGCCTAGCTTGATTTTTCCTTCTTTCGAGTCGCATAACTTCTTCGTTAGACGTCCAAACGAAGTAAACAAGATGCCCATGGAAAGCTGTGGTGCCCACAAATTACAGGATGCACGAATTTTTGAAATTTTTAAGAATAATGACTTGTTTGTATAACTGAAGAAGCGTTGTTACTTAAGGTTACGTCTTCCTTAACAGGAAGATGATCTTAAGAGCTGTTTGTAATAAGAAGTTGACTTCTTCAGAAGACGACCGTCTTCGGAAGATCGTCTTCTCAGTTGCGTCTTCAGAAGACGAGAAGACGGCGGAAGATGGGAAGACGGCGGAAGACACCTATCTTCCAGAAGACAGCGACAGCGAAGGACCAACCACGAGTTTTCGGGTAAGACAGTAGGTGTACCTACTGGAGCGCACCGAATAGGTAGGTAGGTCAGGAAGACACCAAGGACGAGAACCCTTAATCTGCGGGGAAGATGCGTGAGGAAGCACATTAGGCACCTTCCAACTTCCCGCAGCATAGCGCGCCTGAAGAAGATCGATTGAGAGAGTGAGGTTCGCGAGCTAGCATTGAGAGAGGAATCAAGTGAGACATCGAGGTAGGAGAGAGTAAGTTGGCAGCTAGGCGAAGGGTGAGATCGAATTGCGGGAGCACAAACAGCAGAGAAAGCGAAGGCATTTCTGTGGAGCTTCCGAGAAGCTGACAGTGAAGAGTGGCGAGTAGAAGCAGAGGTGGAATCGAGGTGTGGACCGAAATTGACAGCAGGCGCAGTCGTGTGGAGTCGCATTGGAAGCTAGGACAAGAGCCAGAAGCGCGCGGAGGTCGAAGGCAACTCGAGGAGCCGAAGAAGACTGTAGAGGTTCTTCCCCCTGTTCTTTTCTCCTCCCACTTCTTCTCGCCTTTTCTTGGTACTCCCCGCGCTTCCTTGATTGTGTGCAGGCAGCCTGATCGATTACCCCACCCCCATTCTTTCTATTGAGACATTGGGCGCGGAAGCGCTGCCCAATTTCTGTCGAGACATCTCCTTGCTTCTTCCCGAGCTCAATTCGAGCTTCCCTACTCCTAGCCCTCAAATTGGAGACCTCAACTATCAATTTCCCTACCCCCCTACCTCTCTATCCCCGAAACTTGGAACAGAAGACGATTCGGAAGATGGGAACATCTTCGGAAGACGCTTCTTGAACTTGATTGTCTTCGGAAGACCGTCTTCGGAAGACTGTCTTCGGAAGTCGACTGAACACAATTCGTATCAAGAGTGGATTTGCTTTGCTTTTGTGTTTAGAGAGGCTTGGTACGAATCCTGAGTGGAGTGGTGAGTTGTTGTGTTAATTCGAGAAGTTGGAAGTCGGGAACTAGGCCTGTGCCTCCCGGTCTTCCAAGCTTCTCAACTCCCCATCTTCCTAGAGAGACTAGAAGACTGGAAGGCTGGCAAAATGAGCGAGAAGACGCAAGGGTCCATTCGGGTCTCTTCTGTATGATCCATAGCAGCCGTTCCTTCTTCTTCCCGAACTTAGAAGAGAGTTGTGAGAAGTCTTGCTGGCAGAATCTGGAGGGAATGGTCGAGGGTCATGTCTCCCCATCATGCAGCAAGCTTCTTCTGAGTGCGTATGAGAGGTGAGAAGTCAGAAGAACAGAGTGCAGTTGTCTTGAGTCTGTTGTGAGGATAGATTGCGTGTAGGAAGACGAAGACAGGTGAGACCAGTGAAGGGAAGTCTGACTTCGAGAAGTCTTCCGAGAAAGACATTGAATCGGAAGCTGTCCCAAGTGTCTTCCTAGAGGCCACTGTCACTGCAGGAGCCCGCAACCATCTTCTGAACCTTTCTCATACTCTACTTCTCGCATATCTTGTATCTTCTGATAGGAAGTAGGATGTAATGCAAGGTGGGTTGTCTTCTTGGTAATCCATACGAGGCCTTGCTTAGATAGGATTGTTTAGATATAGCTCGGAAGACGAGAGCTATCTAGGAAGTACTGTTAGAATCCCGGAAGACGGAGTAGCTGTCTTCTGGAAGACTAGTTTCGTCTTCTGAGAAGTAGAAGCTAGACTGTGGGCACTCGGGAAGAACTGAGCCTTCAGCTCATAGTAGGTGCTTGTGGTTTAGTGCAACAGATCTTCCAGGTATGTCGATGCATCCGCGAGGCTTGGTGTTACCCACGGCAGAATTGGCCGAGGCCACTCCTTTCCTCAAGGAGTTGGGTCTCGACTTCTTCCTGTGGGATTGGAACCCCGCAGATCAAGGGCTTCTGGAGGAGGTGTGGGCCGCGTTACCACCGCGTAACCGTGTACCTGCGAAGGCAGGAGTAGCTCGGGGAAGACCGTCTTCCTGGACTGAAGACTGGTGGCGTAAGGTGTTTCACAGGCCTGAGACTGAGAACCGAGGATATTGGTACGAGAAGAAGATCTTGCCTAGGATTGTGAGTTCATGGCATGTGCCTGGGAGTACCACCTGCCTTTTCATGGAAGACAAGCAGGGGAGGAACGGTTGGAAGATAGAGTCTTACCGGGAGCCGAAGAAGAGACTTCTGGCGAAGTTGTTTCTGCATCTTTTCCCCAAGGGAAAAGCGCAGAAGACAAGGTACTTAGGAGATCAGGACGTTGTCGAGTTGAGAGTTTTCCTGGGAAGGGCGGAACCTTCTAGCTGTGATAGATCTTGAAGGTTGTGTTTAGTCTACTCAGGGAAGCGTTGGGCTTCAAGCTAAGGTTGCTTACTATAGAGGTAGGCTTCAGATAAAAAGGGAACAGTATAAACACTCACTCAGGTCGAATGGACCCTCCAGTATGTTCAGGAAGCGAAAATCAGGTCAGACTAGCAGTAATAAGGTCAGACAGCGAACTTTAACGGTCCAGAATCAGAAACATACGATGGTTCAGACTTCAGAACTCCTCCTACATGTAAATGAGGCCCTACTGACCATACACACGAAGTTTCAGCTTGAGATCAAATCAGAGTGTCGAGATATGGACAGAAATGTTCTGAGCAGAGAAATTATGGCAATTTCTGGTACCTAGACAGCTATTTCGACCTAGAACAGAGAATTGGCTCGATCACTTTCGAAGATTCTTACAGGATTTGCAGTAAACAGCTTGCTGAACACTCCTGTGAAGTTGGGCCTCCTGATTGTACATAGGATTCCAGATCTCGCTCTCTGAAGTTGATGCTCTAGATTGAGAGCTTTTCGGACCCCCTCTGCTTCAGCGGTCGCCCCGAATTACTCACAGACTCAATTGACATGAAAATTTGGAGACAGTCGTAGCCCTGCTGCCAATGAACGAGACCTCGAAGATTTGAAGCGATTTTCTCAAATCTACTGAGATTGACACCGAAAACCCCAAAATCAACAGAAGTGCTGCAATTCTGGCACAAATCGAACTTCAATCAGCCATAACTCCTTCTTTATTGCTCCAAATCGATCAAAAATTTCACTGACAGTGCTTGGCACGACGAACCCTATCTCCCTGTGCTCTCAGATTTTGATTTTTTCTCTCCAAATGCTCGAACTCCTCTTAAGACCCCTACTACTAAGTTTAGCAGTACACAAAGACAAAATTGGACCAATGGGAGTTCATAGCTTCACTCCTCTGTCCTTTTGTGTCCCAAACCACATGGTGACTTGATTTTGCACATAGGCTACCACGTCAAGCCCCTAAAGTGCTAGCATAGACCCTAAACTACATGCGAAGACATGTAAAACGACACGTAATCCCGAAAGATAACCTAACCTCGCTAGGAAACATGCATGGGCGACATGTAATTACAACCCATGAGCTTAACTCCATCTACATGGTAATCAACCTACTAAGACTCAAAAATATATAACATCTTCCAGTGTCGATTTCTCTGAGGTCCGTACTTCACTCAGAGAGACTAACGCTTGACAGAGAGGTGAATTATTTACAATGTAAAATGATTCACATCACGACATCCACCCCCTCCAAACCTGCACATCCTCTGGCATGTGCCAACCTCTTTAGTCTTTGGTTTGTTCTTCATCAGCATCGTTCTCCTCCGCCTCAGCCTCTTCAGTAGCCGGGGCGTCTTCATCTCTTGTCATCCTCTCCTTCAATAATTCAATAACCATCGGTAGCAAGGCACGAGGGACTGGAATCGGCTTCAAGTCCCAAGGTACATGAGGAACAGTGAAGATAACCATCGGAGCTATCACACTAGGATCCACACAACCAATCTCTCCAGCTAAGAAAGAAAATGCCTTACCATGGCTAACTATCATCTGCTCAAAAGCTCGTTTCTCCACTTCAGTCAAGAAGCCACCCCCTCCTATCTGGAGCTGCTCGAGTGTCTCTTGAGTAAACTCGTGTCCTATCTGTTTAGGATATCTCAGTACAGGCTCAGTGGCCGCTAACTCCATCTGCTGCCATGAATCAACAGGTAATTGGGTCGCTACTGGTTTCACCTTCTTTGCTACGGTTTTGTATTTGGTGTGAACCTCTGCTTCTTCACGAGAGCCACACCAGCAGATTGCATCCTTCCATCCACTCTCCAGTCTCGGATGAGGACGAGATTGCAAGCACGAGGCAATCTCCTCATAGACCTTACGAGAGTGGATAGGGATCACCACCCTTCCTCCCATCTGCTCCATCAACCTATCTACATCATCCAGCCAACGAACAAAAGACTGTACACCTACAAACTCCTCGTAAACACCAGAAATCATCTCATCTTCACTCAGAACTCCTGTACAGCGCAGATTTGTTGCACATCTCTCCATCTGTCTTCTACTCTTCTCAGTCAAATCCTCTACTCGCGTGAACTCACTCCAATCATCAGAACTGAAAGTCATCAAACCAGATTTCTAACTATGTACAGTGTAACTACTCTCAGAATCTTGAGCAACCTCTGCGTCAACCTCCTGTGATCCCACAGGCTGCTCAAGCGGGATCATAGTAACAGCAGATCCGTCACTCTTGGTATCCCGTCCTACAAGAGCGGTTTCAGAAAACCCTTGCTCCTACAGATAGGAGAATCTCTCAAAGTTTGTCTGTTTCGTTCGTGGTTCGTACGAACGGTCAGAAACTACACAGAACGTCTATCATCTGGACTACGGATCCTAGCATAGTGAGATCCATCATCCATCACCTTCGTCTCCATTCTAACTGCCGTGATATAAGGTTGACCTAGAATCACAGGATATGAAGCAGAAGATTGCACGAAGAAGTGCTGATCTACCTCCACATCACCCAGCTTCACTCTCACGTTAGGACAAGCGCCGTATAACTCACCCTTCTGGTTGTTTGCAGCTCTTAGCACCCAACCATGGTTTAGCTCGATAGGCCACTGACCCCTCTCGTACACCTCCCGTGACATGATGTTGATCTCATTGGTTCGTCTTGGAAGTCTTCAGCCAAACTTCCAAGACGAACTCGCGTAGCAGTTGTAGCACGAGCCCAGTGCCTTTTTCTGAAGTCACTATCAGTAGCTGGACTCTCATCGCCAGCTTCTTCATCATCAAACTCAGCAGTGTTGGTACCAGCAACCAACGCTTCTTGCTGATACTCTGTATCATCAGCCTCCTGAAAATGCACCTTGCCGAACTCCGCATCATTCACAGAAGCTCCTATAACATCTATCATCTGACTTTCTACTTGCTCGAATATCACCTGTCTCTTCCGCTTGATGATGTCGATGATCAGCTCGTGAAACTCCCTCTTCGCAATACCAAGAACCTCCCGAAGAGAAAACTCGATTCGTGCGTCAAGTATTCTCTGCTCCAGGATGCTCTTGAGATCAGTTGAAGTCTCAATATCAGCTGCCAACTTGTAAGTCGGTCCCTTCCCCTTCTCTTGGGCAGTAAACTGTCTACCAGCAGTCGTTGGCTCCTGCTGGGATCTCTGCACGTCCTCCATCGGACCCGGTGCAGGTGGAGGAGCTGCAGAAGTAGATGGGACGTCTTCTGGAGGGGCTGCTCGTCTCCTTGTGACCCTCCGTCTATCTCCAGTCTCCTCTGGAACTCCAGTATCAAGTTCAGAGGCTTCTCGCCGCCTCTTCTCCTCCACAGAAGCATCTTGCCAGTGAACGTGTCTATCCACGTCCAAGAATGCTTTGATAGACGCAGCATCAACAGGATCTCCCCACCCTGTGACCCTACGGATAGTTTCTGCTCCTCTCTTCAGTACTTCAGAAGGAACTTGAACGGGTTTCTTCTCAGTAGTCCTATCTAACAACGTAGGACTAGAAGAAACTTCAATGTGACCGGCATATACATCAGGATTTACCGGTGGTGCCATCAATGCATGTACAGTTGCAGCAGCTGTAATCTGAGGTAGACTCCTCATGCCTCCTCGTCCAAACTGCGTGCTTAGCGGCTCTCCAGTAGAAGAAAGGTGCAGCCTACCGTTCTGGTAGCGAACCACATCATCTCGCAGAGCAGCCGTGAGCTCTTGACAGTCCCCTCGGAAATGATCTTGACTGTCACACCAGATACATCTACGAACAGGAGCACCTCCTGGACGTGCAGCAGCAGGCGCCAGTGGCTGCTCTCTCTGCAGACCAGCTAACTCCACCTTCAGTTCTCTCATCTGCCGAATCAGGTCTTCGATCTGGTTTTGCTGTCCATGGTTCTCTGCAGGTCTCTGAACCGGTGCCCTTTGTGCAGGAACTGGCACCACTTGTATCAAAGGTACTGCAGCCGGTACAACAGGTCTAGGAGCCGGAGTCGGAGGTTGCTGTACTTGAGGAGCAGCACGAGGTTGAAAGGCCACTTCTGCAAGCGGACGTCCTCTCACGGCCACTCTTCCTCGCCTCTGTCTTGTTAGTACAGCAACAGCGTCCTCGACTCTTCCCCAATCCATAGTAACTCCTCCTTCAGCCGATCGGTCAGCCAACATAAAGCATAACCGATCTGCCGTAGCATCATCGGTAGCTTGCAGAAAAAGCTCAGTTTTCCTAGCATCTAAGGTTATCCTCTCAAGAGTTGAGAGTTGTCGGTATCTCCAATCAAACTCTCTCAGCATCTCATTCAGGTTCATCATACGACCAGGTTGCTGCTCAACCCAGTCTAGAAACGTTCTTCTAGTGACTCTCTCTGAATCTTCTTCGAGAAACTCCTCTCGAAGAGATCGTTCGAAACTCATCCACACACCTAGATTTCTTCTCTGTACATCCCTAACTTGGTCTCGCAACTCAGGGATTACAGCTAACTCGAAACTGGTTATCATCTCTATATCCGTAACTCTAACCAGCTCCATCTCTCCTCTGTATTCACGCAGATACCTAGAAATATCTCTACCATCAAATCTGCCACATCTATTCACTATCGCTTGCAAAGCTTTTGTGGATTTTAACTCACCCCCTCCAACGATCGGATGCTGTTGGACCAGGGCCGCAAGCGTCTTCAGGATTTCAGCTGTATCGAGACCAGATGCAGATGTCGCAGCAGTCGCAGGTGCAACAGCAGGTGCTGCAGCAAACGTAGATGCAGCAGCCGTAGAGGTAGCACCAGCAGCGCTTCCGCTCTTCCGATCCATCTTCTTCTTCGTCTTAGAACTCAACTTCACGGTCAATCACCCCAAGAAGCCTCTCAGTGGAAGCACCAGAATGTCGAGTTGAGAGTTTTCCTGGGAAGGGCGGAGGAACCTTCTAACTGTGATAGATCTTGAAGGTTGTGTTTAGTCTACTCAGGGAAGCGTTGGGCTTCAAGCTAAGGTTGCTTACAACAGAGGTAGGCTTCAGATAAAAAGGGAACAGTATAAACACTCACTCAGGTCGAATGGACCCTCCAGTATGTTCAGGAAGCGAAAATCAGGTCAGACTAGCAGTAATAAGGTCAGACAGCGAACTTTAACGGTCCAGAATCAGAAACATACGATGGTTCAGACTTCAGAACTCCTCCTACATGTAAATGAGGCCCTACTGACCATACACACGAAGTTTCAGCTTGAGATCAAATCAGAGTGTCGAGATATGGACAGAAATGTTCTGAGCAGAGAAATTACGGCAATTTCTGGTACCCAGACAGCTATTTCGACCTAGAACAGAGAATTGGCTCGATCACTTTCGAAGATTCTTACAGGATTTGCAGTAAACAGCTTGCTGAACACTCCTGTGAAGTTGGGCCTCCTGATTGTACACAGAACTCCAGATCTCACTCTCTGAAGTTGATGCTCTAGATTGAGAGCTTTTCGGACCCCCTCTGCTTCAGCGGTCGCCCCGAATTACTCACAGACTCAATTGACATGAAAATTTGGAGACAGTCGTAGCCCTGCTGCCAATGAACGAGACCTCGAAGATTTGAAGCGATTTTCTCAAATCTACTGCGATTGACACCGAAAACCCCAAAATCAACAGAAGTGCTGCAATTCTGGCACAAATCGAACTTCAATCAGCCATAACTCCTTCTTTATTGCTCCAAATCGATCAAAAATTTCACTGACAGTGCTTGGCACGACGAACCCTATCTCCCTGTGCTCTCAGATTTCGAAGTCTTCTCTCCAAATGCTCGAACTCCTCTTAAGACCCCTACTTCTAAGTTTAGCAGTACACAAAGATAAAATTGGACCAATGGGAGTTCATAGCTTCACTCCTCTGTCCTTTTGTGTCCCAAACCACGTGGTGACTTGATTTTGCACATAGGCTACCATGTCAAGCCCCTAAAGTGCCAGCATAGACCCTAAACTACATGCGAAGACATGTAAAACGACACGTAATCCCGAAAGATAACCTAACCTCGCTAGGAAGCATGCATGGGCGACATGTAATTACAACCCATGATCTTAACTCCATCTACATGGTAATCAACCTACTAAGACTCAAAAATATATAACATCTTTCAGTGTCGATTTCTCTGAGGTCCTTACTTCACTCAGAGAGACTAACGCTTGACAGAGAGGTGAATTATTTACAATGTAAAATGATTCACATCACGACAACGTGGAGTTCTTGGAATCAGTGTGGGATGACAGAGTGTCAATCTACTGGGGCGCGTACATCCACAACTATGTACAGACGGAGCTAGCATACTTGGGTACCCCGGCGGGAGGACATCTGACGCCCTTCTTCTGCTACTTGTATGTAGCCATGAGGGATCTTAGGGAAGATCAGCTGGCAGTGTATGGACCAATGGAGCGACAGGAGGTGAAGGAGGAGACCTCGGAAGACGATGACCGAGAGGCAGCAGCAACGCTCCCTCCCACTCTGATGCCACAGCTGAGACCCGGCTCTCACCAGAAGATGCTTCTGGTGAGGGAAGACGAGTCTAGTGGGTCAGAAGACGCCACGCCAGTGAGGAAGATGGATCACAGAAGTGTACCGAGGACACCCATCTCCCTCATTCATTCAGGATCGGAGTCGGACTCGGAGGAAGACTTGTTGAGTACCCGATCGGAGCAGAAGACAGCTTCTGTAACACCTGGGAGTCTTCCGAAGACTCCAGAAGACGAAGGATGGATGGGCGCTCCTACTGCGATGCGAGGAAGTGCAAAGAGGAGAGCCGCTCCTGCCACGAGGAGTCTTCCACCCCGGAAGATGAGAAGAGTAGCTTCTTCTCGTGCGCAGAAGATGAAGGCCGTTATCGTGTCGGATATTTGTTTGCGTGAAGGATGTCCAGGAAAACGTGAGGTTCCTGGCTGTGGAGATGTTGTGTGCTGAAATAGAGACAAGACAGAGAAAAATAACCACGAAAACGAACGCTGCGATATATACACTCCAAATATATGTACACTGCCGGTTCTTTCTCCTAAGAACACAGAATTGAAAAACAGACCAGAGCGGTCTGTAACCTGCTTCAAAAGCCTCTGAAAACAACCGTTGAATCGCAACCCTGACCCAAAACCACCGAAGTGTAGCTCAAAGCAAGAGAAACTTCTCTTTGCTAACAAACAGAGCCACAGCAGTATCATGCGATTCAAACTCAAGTCCAAACCACATCCACGTATAAGCTCTTAGCTAAAGCTAGCTACCACAAGCTGTATACAACCAACCAGAACTCTAACGAACTCAAAAGAGCAAAACCCGTAGCGAAGAAACCGAAAAAGACCTATCTGTGGACTTCCTCTTTTCGCTGAACGGACTTCAGATGTCGATAGGGTCTCCTCCGCTGACTCCGTTAACCCAAGAAACCTTAAGATCCGACTCCCAACAGCCGAGATATCGCCGATTTTCGGTCGCAGGTGACCGAACCTCCAAAAACTCCTCCCTGCGGCTTAAAACCGCTCACACCGCACAAACGGATCGTCCAAACTGATATCCGTCTTCGCTGGCAGATAGATCTAGCTACCCTCAACCCAACGAGACTCCAAAAAACTGACGTAAATCAGCTCTCTGCGGCTCAAACTTGCTCACTACACTCAAACCAACAATCCAATTCACACACGGTTTTCTCCTATGAGTAGATGAAGACTCCCTGATCGCGTAGGCACCAAGAACGAAGAGCTTGGCTCACCGATCGCGAAGAACAGCCCAACCTCAGGTCGCAGGTGAACGAAAATCTGATGTAAGCGCTTCCCTGCGAGCCAATTTCACTCAGAACTTCCAAACCGCCCGATGAAAACTGGTATCGTCTTCAATTTCCTGTAGAACTCGGTGTTCTGATCCCGTTGGATCCAAGGACAGCAAGTTTGGACTCCGGAACGGCCCGAATGGTCCAACTCTCCTTCACATGTAACTGAAAACCCCAAATCTGCTTCCTGTGTCTCAATTTCCCTCAGTACACACTCCCCGATCCGTCTCTTCCCGAACCGTTTGAACCAGTGCGTAGCCTGCACAGATCTGAACCCAACGACGCCTTGCGCGCTTGCATTGGACTCCTAAATCTCCCGAACCGTCCATTGACAGGTCGCAGGCGCAAGCTAGCCCTTAAAGCACCCCCCTTGCAACAGTCTCTGTACGTACCGTTCACTCCTGAATCCTGAATAATAAGAAGCAGGCCCCTTGCGTCTTTGATATAACGCCTGAAGCCCTAAATACCCAGTCAGCAAGTAACTAGGGGCCTAGCTTGATTTTACCTTTTTCCGAATCGCATAACTTCTTCTCTGGATGTCCAAACGAAATAAACAAGATGCCCATGGAAAGCTTACAACGAGCTCTATCCATCTATGCGATAAAAGTAAAGATCCGAAGTTGCGCCAAAAGCTCGTAAGCTGGGGCCTAGCTTGTTTTCTCCATCTTTCGAGTCCTGTAACTCCTTCACTATGCGTCCAAACGAAGTAGACAAAGTGCCTATGGAATGCTGACAAGGAGCTCTATCCACTGGTGCGATAAGAACGAAGATCCGAAGTGGTGCCAAAAACCCGTAAGCTGGGGCCTAGCTTATTTTCTCCATCTTTCGAGTCCTGTAACTTCTCCACTAGGCGTCCAAACGAAGTAGACAAAGTGCCTTTGGAAAGCTGACAAGGAGCTCTACCCATCTATGCGATGAAAATGGAGATCCGAAATGGTGCCAAAAGCCCATAAGCTGGGGCCTAGCTTGTCTTCTCATGAGTGACTTTGGAGTGACAAGCATCGAAGTTAGAATTTCAGGTAGGAGCCGGTCCACGACACGACATCCACCCCCTCCAAACCTGTGCATCCTCCGGTATGTACCAGAGATACCAACCAAGGAGTGGACCGACACGCACACTCGTTCCCATCTTGTCATCCTCCCTCCCATCTCAGTCAACGTCATCCTCAAGGTTGCAACCTGATCGTCATCTTGAAGTTGCTACCCTGCCATGATCCTCCCTAGATCCATGCTCGACTTTCTTCTCCAACCTCCCATCCAATCACCCCCTCCAGATCTATACATCTTCAATATGCGAGGACATAGAAAGAATAACCCATCATACGATAGAATTGTCTTCCATCTGCCCTGTAGAACCTCACCGTCGAGGTTTGTGACCCAAGTGTCGTAGTAGACATCGCTCATCCTCCCAATCATCACCACATATCCTGACTGTAACCGTCAACCTCAAGTCTGTACATGTCATTGTATGTATCCAACTCTTCTTTTTTTGTTTTCTGAAAAAAAAGGAACCACACTGCTGCAACCAAAATCCTCAATCGCAACCATCATTGTCTCGCTGTACAATGATATCCTCTGCAACCATCATCCTCCCTGATCTCTTCTTCTGAAAATCCTCACAACCTCCCAAGCATCATCCTCTCAACCTTCCTGAAAATATTTACAATCCCTCAAGCATCATCCTCCCAACACAAATCACCTTCAGCAATGGCTTCTCCCCTGTAAGCCATCGTTACCCATCATCCTATACCCGTAGCCTCGAGAGCATCCGTCCACTCTCCTTCAACCTCCGCATGTCTGTCCTTAATGATGCCAGTGATGACATCATGGACTCTCTTTGTAGTTGCATCCAAGACCTCTCGTGATAGGAACCCAACCTGTGCATCTCGAATACGCTCCTCCCAACCTCCCTTCACATCCATCGTCGTCATATCTGCATCTGATAGTTGTTTGTCAGCAATCAGATCACCCACGTCTGCTGTCTGCACCTCAACCATCTCCTCCGGTTGTGAAGGATTGCTCTCCATTGCCTGTTCAAGAAAAATAGTTTCCTGTTGAACACTCCTCCTGAGCTAGCTTCCCTGAAGAAGTATCTTGTTGGTCCTTCTTCTCACACTGCATCATGGATGCAATATCCAACCTGAGCTCGTTTAGATCCTCGTGCTCACCCAAACCATCTCTATGGAGATCATGTTCAATCTCCTCCACCCTAGCACCATAACTTGTAGCTTCGGTAGCTACAACTGCATGTGCCGCAAAGTAATCATCCACCAATCTCTTCATCCCTCTTTTACCAACGTTGGCTTGAAGGAGAGTACCCGTACTTGTGAATGCAACCTTTCCATCCTCCCAAGAAATAACCTCACGTTGCAAAGACTCTGTAAAGTCGATGCAATCGTCCCGTTGATGGTCAGTACCATCACACCACAGGCAATGATGTACCCAAGCTGGTTTGGGTACAAGCTCCATCTTGGTCGACGATCTCTTATCCTCCAACCTAGTAACCTTAGCTTGCAGATCTTGCATCTTTTGCTGTAGGTCCTCGATGGTTGGATCCTTCTCCTCTACAACCACAACTGGAGGTTGAACTTCAGATACTACCCGAACTGGTGTGGTAGTCAACGCTGCAGGTGTCAACCTTGTAACCCTTTCCCTTGTCTGTCTCCGGACAAGAAGCTCAACAGCTTCATGCACAACCTCTCAGTTTCTTGTTAACCCTTCTTCTTCCTCCCCATCCTCCAGAAGTAGCTCCAACTGTTCCTGCCATGGTTCATCCGCAGCTTGAAGAAACAGCCCCGTCTTGTAGCTCTCCAAGGTTAGCTTGTCCACCCGAGGAAGTTGAGAGAATTGTCTCTCGAACTCCTTTAACAGCTCTGCAGGCTGTAAACCCTTGCTGGATCCGTTGACCCATCCCAAAAAAGATTTCTTGGTTACTCGATCTGAGTTTCCCAAGAAATACTCCTCCATCAGTGCATGTGAAAATGTATCCCAGTTCCTCCCAAAACGCTTTGCTAGACCTTTCACATGCTCCCTTATCTCAGGCACTGCAGCGAGTTCGAACGTCTCGATCATCTCCTTCTCCGATACCTGATCTAAATCCATCTCCGTCTTGTAACATCTCAAGTACTCAGAGATGTCTCTCCCACCAAAAAGATCGAGCTTGTCGATCACCCTTCGAAGCGCCTTCGTCCCCAAAGCCTCCTTTTGTTGGTTCTCTTGCTCTTGTCGCATAAACAAAGTGAAGGCTTGAAACAATCGTGCAGTTGCTGCATCCAACTGCATCCCTGGTATACCCTCTGATCCATCCATCCCGTCCATAGTCACGGCTCGTCCCATCCTCCCATCCTCCCATGATCCCAACCGTCTACAAATCCATCATCCCAGGTCCGCAGCATCCTCCAGAACAACCAAATCCATCTTCATCCTCGTTCATGATTGCTGATCTCCTCTTCCAAGTTCTAACACACAAATATCTCCACCCCGGACCTTCACGTCGAGTTCACCACCGTATCGTGTCGGATATTTGTTTGCGTGAAGGATGTCCAGGAAAACGCGAGGTTCCTGGCTGTGGAGATGTTGTGTGCTGAAATAGAGACAAGACAGAGAAAAATAACCACGAAAACGAACGCTGCGATATATACACTCCAAATATATGTACACTGCCGGTTCTTTCTCCTAAGAGCACAAAATTGAAAAACAGACCAGAGCGGTCTGTAACCTGCTTCAAAAGCCTCTGAAAACAACCGTTGAATCGCAACCCTGACCCAAAACCACCGAAGTGTAGCTCAAAGCAAGAGAAACTTCTCTTTGCTAACAAACAGAGCCACAGCAGTATCATGCGATTCAAACTCAAGTCCAAACCACATCCACGTATAAGCTCTTAGCTAAAGCTAGCTACCACAAGCTGTATACAACCAACCAGAACTCTAACGAACTCAAAAGAGCAAAACCCGTAGCGAAGAAACCGAAAAAGACCTATCTGTGGACTTCCTCTTTTCGCTGAACGGACTTCAGATGTCGATAGGGTCTCCTCCGCTGACTCCGTTAACCCAAGAAACCTTCAGATCCGACTCCCAACAGCCGAGATATCGCCGATTTTCGGTCGCAGGTGACCGAACCTCCAAAAACTCCTCCCTGCGGCTTAAAACCGCTCACACCGCACAAACGGATCGTCCAAACTGATATCCGTCTTCGCTGGCAGATAGATCTAGCTACCCTCAACCCAACGAGACTCCAAACAAGTAGTTTGGAGTTCCCTTTGCAAAACCACTCGAGAAATTTGGCCGCAGGTTGCAAAAAACTGACGTAAATCAGCTCTCTGCGGCTCAAACTTGCTCACCACACTCAAACCAACAATCCAATTCACACACGGTTTTCTCCTATGAGTAGATGAAGACTCCCTGATCGCGTAGGCACCAAGAACGAAGAGCTTGGCTCACCGATCGCGAAGAACAGCCCAACCTCAGGTCGCAGGTGAACGAAAATCTGATGTAAGCGCTTCCCTGCGAGCCAATTTCACTCAGAACTTCCAAACCGCCCGATGAAAACTGGTATCGTCTTCAATTTCCTGTAGAACTCGGTGTTCTGATCCCGTTGGATCCAAGGACAGCAAGTTTGGACTCCGGAACGGCCCGAACGGTCCAACTCTCCTTCACATGTAACTGAAAACTCCAAATCTGCTTCCTGCGTCTCAATTTCCCTCAGTACACACTCCCCGATCCGTCTCTTCCCGAACCGTTTGAACCAGTGCGTAGCCTGCACAGATCTGAACCCAACGACGCCTTGCGCGCTTGCATTGGACTCCTAAATCTCCCGAACCGTCCATTGACAGGTCGCAGGCGCAAGCTAGCCCCTAAAGCACCCCCCTTGCAACAGTCTCTGTACGTACCGTTCACTCCTGAATCCTGAATAATAAGAAGCAGGCCCCTTGCGTCTTTGATATAACGCCTGAAGCCCTAAATACCCAGTCAGCAAGTAACTAGGGGCCTAGCTTGATTTTACCTTTTTCCGAATCGCATAACTTCTTCTCTGGATGTCCAAACGAAATAAACAAGATGCCCATGGAAAGCTGACAACGAGCTCTATCCATCTATGCGATAAAAGTAAAGATCCGAAGTTGCGCCAAAAGCTCGTAAGCTGGGGCCTAGCTTATTTTCTCCATCTTTCGAGTCCTGTAACTCCTTCACTATGCGTCCAAACGAAGTAGACAAAGTGCCTATGGAATGCTGACAAGGAGCTCTATCCACTGGTGCGATAAGAACGAAGATCCGAAGTGGTGCCAAAAACCCGTAAGCTGAGGCCTAGCTTATTTTCTCCATCTTTCGAGTCCTGTAACTTCTCCACTAGGCGTCCAAACGAAGTAGACAAAGTGCCTTTGGAAAGCTGACAAGGAGCTCTACCCATCTATGCGATGAAAATGGAGATCCGAAATGGTGCCAAAAGCCCATAAGCTGGGGCCTAGCTTGTCTTCTCATGAGTGACTTTGGAGTGACAAGCATCGAAGTTAGAATTTCAGGTAGGAGCCGGTCCACGACACGACACCGTAGTGGTGGAAGAGGCTTCCTTGCCTCTAGAAGACAAGGTCGACACCTCCGAGCGAGTGGTGGGGATGAACTTGTCTTCCGCAGGAAGACGACTGGAGGAGTTCAGTGCCTACTTCCAGAAGGAGATCCAGCCCGCTATGGAGTTGCTGGAGAGGAGAGCGAGGGCACAGGAGAAGCTCTTATAGCCTGGATTCGGCCTGCGCACCTTGCTGCGACAGGAAGACAGCCAGCAGAAGACGGAGTCGCTGGAAGCTAGTCTCCGCACCACGGAGAAGCTTGCAGCCAGGTACAAGGCGGAAGCAGCCGCTTCTGCCAAGGAGTCGATGCAACTTCGGAAGAGCAACCAAGAGTTGCAGGCGCGAGTACAGCAGCGCGATCAGGAAGTTCTCCGAGTGCGGGAGAAGATCACTGCCCTCGCAGAAGAGCAGACCACTTGGAAGATGCAGCGAGAAGCCGCAAAAGCGCGAGCTGCAGTAGAGAAGACGCAAAGGGAAGCAGCGGAGGCTCGTGCGCAGAAGATGCTAGCTTAGTCGGTAGAAGCGCTTCGGAAGAAGTTTAACTTCACCGCGGGTAGGAAGCTCCTTACCTTAGCTAGAGAGTGGGACGAGGAGTCCAAAGCAATGTTTGTGGAGTGCAAGGAGAGTATGTTCAGGTACTTGGATCGGCAGATAGAGGGAGTGAAGATGCTCTATGGTCTTCCCTTGATCCCGCCATCAGTAAACACGTCTTCCCAAGCACCAGCATCATCGACAAGACCAGACTTGGAAGGAGGTGTTCGACCTCGCTGTGCACTTGGTAGTGATAGCGTGGGAAGCTGAGAAGAACCCGGAAGATGCCCCGGAAGACAAGACGTCTTCTGGAAGACAGGAAGGAAGACCGTCTTCCCAGGTATTCCGTGTGGAGGAAGCGACTTCCCCGGACCCCTATGAGGTCACCATGGCTCCCAATGTCGAACTAGTCCCTCATAAGAGCGAGGAAGCACACGTCGACCCAGCTTCCCAGAAGACGCTTCTGTCTTCCGAAGCAGCAGCAGCAGGGCCAGCGAAGAGCGAGGAGAGGGAAGCTACCTCAGTGGTACCCGAGGTAAGTACAGGGCTTCCCAGCCCATCAGAAGTCGAGGTAGTAGCTCCGGTAGGAGCAGATCATGTGGAGATTGCCACCGAGCAATCAGAGTAGTTAGCAAACTCAATCGACACTTCCAGATTTAGTAGGATCGGACATGCTATCTTAAGGGTGGCAGTTTTCCATGTAAAAATAGTTTGGCAGCATAGGTAGCGTAGGAGTAACACAGTGGAGGGCTAATTGGGAAGAGGGACCGCATGCATGTGAGGTGACAATCTCTTGTCAGCGCCTCTCTCTCTCTCCCTGGTGGTCGCCTCCCCTGACTCTCGAGGCAAATGGTTATGTAGGATCGTAGAGTAGGAAATGGAGCTCTGCCAGTTCTGCCAGTTCTGTAGAATTCTGTAGTAACTGAACATACACACCGATTCTACAAGCAGGCAGGCGAGACACATTAGAGCAGAGACAGTCTTAGCGCACTACACCCGTTGTTGGAAACATACGAATAGTCTTGGAATATACAGGAGGGGTCTGCATACTCGCACCAGCAGTGGTTCGAAGATGTAGATAGAAGTAGTGGACAGTCTAGGAACAGGGAACGGCATCCTCGTGCAGTCCTGTTAGCTAGGCTGGTGTGTCGAGGAGTAGACGCAGGAAGTAGCGGGAGTGAGCTTCCCAATGCCATTGTGACTTCTTCTCGGGGAATAGATTGTGGATTTGAGTGCAGCAGCTTCTCTCATGTCTTCTGGGTGGTGGAATGTATTGAATTCGCTCCCAATTGTGCATGGGAAGTGTTCTTCTTGAGTGGCGGTGAATGTCAACAGTTGTGGAGTGTAGCTTGACTCGTTCAGTAGAGCACTTGGGATCTACGTACGAACGGTCTTCTGGGTAAGGGATCCCAGAAGACAGAGCAGTCAGAGCAGCGAAGTGAAGAAGAAAGAAGCCTTCTTCCCGCAACAGAAGACGACATCCTCGAGTAGAAGACGGTGTTACAGTACTCACGTTTGTTGTCTTCCTCCCCAAACTATTACAAGCAGGGATGGCTTGTTACTCAGGATCCGGACTAGAAGCCTGTCGGAATCTTAATTGTCCTTTTTCATCCTGTTTTCTCTTGTTTGGATTTCTTCTTCTTCCCATCTTCCCTCATCTTCCCCATCTTCTTATCTTCTCTAGTGAGCTTCCGAGACTTCTATTGAGCTTCCGTGAAGGTGAATGTCGTTGTAGTGCTGCAGGAAGACAACTTCCGTAGGCAGAAGCCTGGGAAGGCTACAGGGGGCATACACCCTGTGATTTATCCAACCCGTTGGAATGTGAGTGTGAGAGTAAGGTGTAACGACTGTTACTAGTCGACTTCTGCGAAGCCGGACAGCCTTCTGGAGGTGTGAGAAGACGAGCTAAACCCCCAGAAGACGAGAATCGCTTCGGGAAGACGGTATCGAGAAGACCAGACTGATGACTCCCAAGAGCTCTTATCGACGGAGTCGTTTGGCACCTCGATGTCGACTCATCACATCCTGGGGTTGAAGAAGGTCCCAAGGGTTCGGTTGTTCGCCGATGAAAGTGGTAGAAGCAACCTGGAAGCAGGAAGATCGTCTTCCCGAGCTTCTCTGTGAATAGTTGTATGATATTGTAATTGGTAGTTGTTTGTTTGGGTCCAGAGCACCATTTGGCGTGTCTGGAAGACGTGTTGTTTTGTGTAGGTTTTGTGAGAAGACGGGATTTCTAGGCAAAACTCGTGTGTTTGTGTGTTTGAACAGATCTTAGAACTTAGAGCAGCGTTACTTGTGCAAATCCTCTGTGGGAACGATATCTTGTATACTAAATGGGCAAAAGGAGAAATCCTACATCACTACATATAGTGAGGAACCATTTTTGGCGCCGCTGCCGGGGAGTTCATCTTAGTAACTTCTGTTCTAAGCTTCCTGGATCTGTGTGTCATTAGTTAGGTTCGTTTCGAACTAACTTCGATTGTAGTTGAATGTGTTGTGGGACTCTATCTTGCTAGAAGACGAGAACCGCAACCAGAAGCTGATAAGATACCTCAGGGAAAGTTGGAAGAAGCCGCTTCCCTGCTTCCAAGAACTCCTTGGAAGACTCGATCTTGGAAGATTGCAGTGAGTGCAACCAGAAGCAGGAGAAGAAGACGTTCTGAACTTGTGATCGGTTGTTCAGTCATTTGGTCTCCCAGATCTAGTGATAGAAAAAGAGAGACATCTGTTCTCAGTACTCTGGTGGATGCCTCCGACCGGAGGAAGAAGCAGAAGACGCACGGGTAAAGATCCTGAGTGGGTAAACTCACCCCAGCAAACCGCTTCTAGAGATCAGCGGATATCCTTGAGACACCAAAGGAAAGAAGAAGAGCTCAGGAAGATCCGATCGGTAGAGTTGGAAGAGCCTTCCATCTCGAGCATAATCTTTGGCGAAGACAGAAGCCAACCGGGTGATCACGTGTATAAAGTAGATTTCGGTATTGGTTACTCGGAAGACGTCTTCCCAAGTGCGGGAGACGCTTCTCAAGGTGAGGGAAGACTGGAGGAGATTGTTCCAGACGTCTCGGGAGGTAGCAGTGACAGTAGCTCTGACTCAGAAGACGATCTTCCTGATTCAGACAGGCCTGGACCTTCGAGAAGACCATCTCCACCACCTAGACCTAAGGAAGAAGGAAATTGGCAGTCGCACCAGCCGGCAGTCAACATGGCTTCCCACACTCGGCAGAAGTACCATCCGTACGACGATGATGCTGACGCGGACGACTTCATCACGATGTTCGAGACCATCTCTAGATCCAACAAGGAAGACGCTGATGTTGACAGACTCCGTGTATTTCCCAGTTTGATCAAAGGGAAAGGAAGGAAGTGGATGAGTAAAACGTTGGATGATGTTGTAGTAATGGCCGCTTGGGCTACTCTGAAGGTAGCTTTTCTGAAGAGGTTCAGAGGAGTGGGTTACGATCGTATGACCCTCATAGAGCTTCAGAGGCTCGAACGAAAGAAGAAAGAGACACTGAGGGATTACACCGAGAGATTTGAAGATCTCTTGGATCACATCCCTCAGAACCAAGGAAGACTCGGCTATTGTGCCCAGCAAGCTGTGGACTGGTACTTGGGAGGATTGTCTCAGGATATGGAATTGTACTGCAGAAGAGGAGGAGGTGATGATTTAGCGGAGGTACAGAAGCATGCCGAGCAGTATGAAACCTCGAGCATCACTCGGAATATGACGAAAGATAAAGGGAAGACCTCGAAGAAGTCCAAGAAGTCGAAGAAGTCTTCCCGGAAGTCCAAGAAGAAGTCCAAGTCCACTGAAACTGATAACAGTGATTCGGAAGCAGCCTCTACTTCTGAAGAGTCTACTGTCGAAAGTTCAGAATCCGAATCTGAACAAGAGAAGAAGACGCGGAAGAAGAAGAAGGAGAAGACGCGAGCAAGGGAGGAAGTTGTGCAGAAGATGTCTCAAACTCAGATAATTCAGTCTGCACCTGATCCCCGCATCGATGAGGTTCTGAAGCAGTTTGCCGACCTGAAAGTTCATCTTTTGAACCAGAAGGACAAGCGGAAGCAGCCTACGGCTTCCCGGCCAAACCTTTGGTGCAACCTTTGTAACTCTTCTGGACACACCAGAGATCAGTGTACGCAGGACCAAGCTGTCAACTGGGCAGGATGGGAAGAAGATGATGAGGGATATCTACACGATCCCAGTGGGGAAACCTGCTATAGGATCGAGACGATCCAACCCTTCACTCCTACGCCTCCCGCCCAATATAATCGTTATGTACCGAGGGATAGAGCTAGCAATGTACAGACCATGACGCCTTGGCAGCCTTCTTCATCACAACGACCTCTCAACCCTCTTCCTGGAGCGTGCAATAATTATGGAGAGACAGGACACTGGTGGTCCACCTGTCCTCACCCGAGAAGACAGATTGGGCAAGTGCCCTTGTGTGAGAACTGTAAGGAAGCCGGTCATTTCACAGGGAATTGTCCTCAGACCTTACGGCCACGACAAATGGTGAGATTTGCAGATACCACGCCTCCTGCAGAAGCTGCATCATCTTCTAAGCTCGAGTTAGCAGTGGTACAGCACATCACGGTAGAAGAAGAAGATCCTGGGGATTGTACGGATTGTCTCCATATCGAGGAAGACGAACCAGACCCCGGGAAGCGCGAAGGAAAGGAACCTCAGCTGCAGAAGACGACTGCAGCTCAGAAGATGAAGACACCTGA
The DNA here is from genome assembly GCA_036924285.1 of Asterella californica. Taxonomy (NCBI): domain Eukaryota; kingdom Viridiplantae; phylum Streptophyta; class Marchantiopsida; order Marchantiales; family Aytoniaceae; genus Asterella; species Asterella californica. Next base: position 17,332,516 of record JAYKYS010000006.1, on the reverse strand, counting down.
AGAAGCGTCATCTCTCACTTTGACGGATGGTACTGTTTGGAATCCTGACCCGAATTCAGATAGTTGGCCTCCGGAGGAAGTTTTGGATGAAGCTGTGTTCAAGGTAAGTACCAGAAGCAAAGGGAAGTCAGAATCTCGCCAGAAGGACGTCAAGAAGAAGAAGCAGCGTAAGGAGAGGTCATCTTCTCCCGAGCGGTCGTCTTCTCCTACTTACGACCGAGAAGATCCGAAGTACTTTGCTCCTGACATAAGACAAGAGGTTGAAGCGATCATGCAAGAAGAGCTGGAGAAGAGACGGAAGATAGTACAGCAGCTTCCTACATCGACTACGGCAACACCTGTCTCACGAGAACAGCCTCCAGTCGAGGAAAGACACTCTTCTGGTCTTCCACCCAAGGAAGCAGCCACTACATCTTCTCTGTTGGAAACACCAGTCACTCTTATGAAAAGATCTCCGTACGATTTCTTGCGAGACTTGTGGAATCAGAAGGCGGATGTAACCTTCCAACAGCTGTTGGATGACAATGCTGGTTACAGGAAGATGTTACAATCTGTGCTTCGAGGATCGAGGAAAAGGAGGACAGCTAAACTTCCCCAGAGCACCCCGATCCTAAGGGTAGAGCATGAGGACTTGGGAGCCCCAGAACTTGATATGGAGATCCATGGCTGTCTTTTGAAGAAGGTACCCATTGATTCCGGCTCCGGAGTTAACATCATGACGGAAGAAACGGCGCATGCCCTAGGCTTCACTGAGTTCCAGCCTACTCCGAGAATTCTCAGAATGGCGGACCAGACCAGGAGACGACCTTTTGGGACAACTGAAAGATGTCCTCACGGTAATTGGTGGAGTATCTTTTTACCTCACTTACATCATTTTGCGACCTGTAGCTAAGGTTGGATATCAGGTGTTGATAGGAAGACCCTGGCTGTATGCTGCAAATGTGAATACCGACTGGAGAAGACATCGTTTGAGATTTCCCAATCCTACACCCAAGCCAGGTGAGAAGAGTAAGGTCTCGCTTCCTTGGATCAAGATTGGACACCAAGGTGAAACTCCGTCTACAACAGAGGGGTACACTTCAGAAGACTCGGCTGCGTCTTCTGACAGTGATGAACGGTATAATGAGTTTATGGTGAATAACGTGTGTGCTACAGAAGTAGCAGAGAAAGTGGAAGATGTGGTCTGTGGATACATTGAGTGCTACGAGATTGCGGAAGAAGAGCTTCCAGAAGACGAGAATACCGTCTTCCCTTCGGAAGATCCGATAGTTGGTCTTCCAGAAGACGAGAATACCGTCTTCCCTTCGGAAGATCCGACAGTTGGTCTTCCAGAAGACGAATCTGAACTAGAAGAAGCTCCCAAACCGGAATACTTTGGTGCCAGTGAGTACAGTCACACTGAAGGAATGGTAAACCCGGATGATCTCCAAGAGATGGAGGTTGCTCCTGGGAAGAAGCTGAAGCTTTCCAAGGTGATCGAGGGCCAGCAGTTGGAAGACTTTCGAGAACTTCTAACGGAGTTCCAGGATGTCTTCGCGTGGACCATAGAAGACATGAAGGGCATACCTCGAGAGTTGGGAGAGCATCGCATCGACTTGCTAGAGGGCGTTGTTCCTGCACGGCAGAGGCAGTACCGGCTCAACCCCAAGTACTCGCTTCTGATGAAGGACCAGATTGACCAATACTTGAAGGCAGGAGTCATCTTCCTAGTACTTAGCAGTGAGTGGGTAGCTCCTATTGTCATCGTGCCGAAGAAGCAGACAGGGAAGATCCGAGTGTGTCAGGACTTCCGGAAGCTGAACTTGGTCACGAAAAAGGATCATCACCCCTTACCATTCACCGACTCTATGTTAGACCAGGTAGCAGGACATGAGTTCTACAGCTTCCTGGATGGGTATTCTGGGTACAACCAAGTTTCAATCAGAGAAGAAGACAAGTCGAAAACCACTTTCACTACTGATTGGGGCACGTACGCGTACAATCAAATACCGTTTGGTTTATGCAATGCACCCGCCACGTTCCAGAGGTTGATGATTACAATCTTCAAGGAGTATCTTCGCACCTTTATGGAGATTTTCTTGGATGACTTCTGTGTGTTTGGATCAAGAGAAGACCACTTGATATTTCTAAGGAAGTGTTTTCTGAAGTGTAGAGAACATCGTTTGGCACTTCACTCTGAGAAATGCTTCTTTGGTATGTCAGAAGGGATCTTGCTAGGACATAGGATTTCCGGAAGAGGTATAGAAGTCGACTATGCTAAGGTGGAAGTCATCATGAAACTCCACCCACCTGCTAACCTGACACAGTTGAGAAGCTTCCTTGACAACGTAGGATACTACAGGAGGTTTATTGACAGGTACGCAGAGGTAGCAGGGAGACTCACTAAGTTGCTGAAGAAAGACGAACCATACATTTGGTCTTCTGAGCAGCAGGAAGCATTCGAAGAAATGAAGAGGCTTCTGTCGGAATCCCCTGTCCTACGGCCGCCTGATTGGGAAAGAGTCTTCCACATTTATGTGGATGTTTCTGCTTTCGCCATCGAGGTGGTGTTGAGTCAGAAAGATGAGAAGAAGAAGGATTATCCCATCTACTACGCGGGAAGACAACTCAGTGATGCAGAGAAGAAGTACTCGACAACCGAAAAGGAGTGTCTTGGCATGATTTACTCCTGTAGGAAGTTTAGATACTATCTTCTGGCAAACCCGTTTGTCTTCTATGTAGATCACTTCTCTTTGAAACATCTTGTAAAGAAAGCAGATTTGTCTGGTAGGATAACTAGGTGGATTCTCCTACTCCAGGTATTTACTTACACAGTTGAGTACAGGCCCGGAAGACAGCATGTTAATGCTGACTACCTATCCAGATTGGAGACAGAACGACGAGAAGATGAAGTGGAAGACGAGTTTCCTGACGAGAAGTTGTTTTCAGTTTTCGCAGAGACACTTTCATCTGAGGGGGGGCGTACCGCCTGCTTCCCAGAAGATGAGACTAGATCTTCTGATCCAGTCTTTGCGACTTCCACAGAAGAGTCGATCTTCAAGGACTTGAGGAAGTTCTTGGAAGACCAACAGTATCCCGAGGGAATGGATGCGGAGCAGAAGGCCGTCTTCTTACACAAGGCAGGTCCATATGCTATCTTCCAGGGTATCCTGTTTCGAAAGGGACATGACGAGAAGCTGAGAAGATGTCTCGAGCCGTCAGAGATAAAATCAGTGATCACAAGTCTTCACTACGAAGATGCTGGGGGTCACTACGGATTGAAGACCACAGTGAAGAAGATACTAGACGCCGGATACTGGTGGCCAACTATGTACCGAGACACTTTTCAGGAGATCAGGAAGTGCGATGCATGCCAGAGGGTGGGAAGACCGACCGCTACAACAAGGTGGCCTCTTACTCCCATTCTTCCGCTTGCCCCGTTCGAAAAGTGAGGAATCGACTTTGTAGGTCCTATCGTCCCGGTGGCGAGAAGAACACGAGCAAGGTACATCTTAATAGCTACCGACTATGCCACCAAGATGGTGGAAGGCGAGGCCACGAGAAAGAACGATGCCGCAGTAGTAGCAAGGTTCCTATGGCATAACATCATCACTAGGTATGGATGTCCGCTGGAATTGGTGTCAGATAGGGGCACTCATTTCTTAAATAAGACTATCTCCCTCCTGACCCAATACTTCAGGATTAAGCAGCGGAAGACGACGCCATACAACTCGAAAGCGAATGGGCTGACGGAGAAGTCGAACGGTCTTCTGTGTAACATCCTGAACAAGGTAACTGTTAACCATGCGTATGACTGGGACACGAAACTGCCATCTGTGTTGTGGGCTTTCAGAATTTCACCTAAAGTCACAACCCAGAAGACGCCTTTCTACCTAACTTACGGCATGATGCCCATTGTGCCCATTGAGTTAGAGGTCCCAACATACCGGTTAGCCGTATCCGAACGCATGGGAGAAGAAGAGAGCCAGGAGCAGCGTCTTCTGAACTTCGTAGAGTTTGAAGAAGACAGGAATGCAGCTTTGGAGAAGACATACGAGATGCAAGCGCAACGTAAGGTAAACTACGATAGCAAGTTGAGGAAGGTGACTGTTGTGGATGGGGACTTGGTGCTTCTCTACGACAACCGTCATATTAAGTTCCCCGGGAAACTTCATCTTCGCTGGATGGGACCTTACCGTGTCTTAGAGGTCTTCGACAATGGCTCCTTGCAGTTGGAAGAGTTGGACGGTACACTGATGATCACTCGTGTTAATGGGTGACGCGTCAAGAAGTACTTGACGTAAACAGAAGTGCAGGAACCACTGATGTTTGCAGGGACGCAAACATGTGAGGGTGGGCGTATGTGGTGCCCACAAATTACAGGATGCACGAATTCTTGAAATTTTTAAGAATAATGACTTGTTTGTATAACTGAAGAAGCGTTGTTACTTAAGGTTACGTCTTCCTTAACATGAAGATGATCTTAAGAGCTATTTGTAATAAGAAGTTGACTTCTTCAGAAGACGATCGTCTTCGGAAGATCGTCTTCTCAGTTGCGTCTTCAGAAGACGAGAAGACGGCGGAAGATGGGAAGACGGCGGAAGACACCTATCTTCCAGAAGACAGCGACAGTGAAGGACCAACCACGAGTTTTCGGGTAAGACAGTAGGTGTACCTACTGGAGCGCACCGAATAGGTAGGTAGGTCAGGAAGACACCACGGACGAGAACCCCTAATCTGCGGGGAAGATGCGTGAGGAAGCACATTAGGCACCTTCCAACTTCCCGCAGCATAGCGCGCCTGAAGAAGATCGATTGAGAGAGTGAGCTTCGCGAGCTAGCATTGAGAGAGGAATCAAGTGAGACATCGAGGTAGGAGAGAGTAAGTTGGCAGCTAGGCGAAGGGTGAGATCGAATTGCGGGAGCACAAACAGCAGAGAAAGCGAAGGCGTTTCTGTGGAGCTTCCGAGAAGCTGACAGTGAAGAGTGGCGAGTAGAAGCAGAGGTGGAATCGAGGTGTGGACCGAAATTGACAGCAGGCGCAGTCGTGTGGAGTCGCATTGGAAGCTAGGACAAGAGCCAGAAGCGCGCGGAGGTCGAAGGCAACTCGAGGAGCCGAAGAAGACTATAGAGGTTCTTCCTCCTGTTCTTTTCCCCTCCCACTTCTTCTCGCCTTTTCTTGGTACTCCCCGCGCTTCCTTGATTGTGTGCAGGCAGCCTGATCGATTACCCCACCCCCATTCTTTCTATTGAGACATTGGGCGCGGAAGCGCTGCCCAATTTCTGTCGAGACATCTCCTTGCTTCTTCCCGAGCTCAATTCGAGCTTCCCTACTCCTAGCCCTCAAATTGGAGACCTCAACTATCAATTTCCCTACCCCCCTACCTCTCTATCCCTGAAACTTGGAACAGAAGACGATTCGGAAGATGGGAACATCTTCGGAAGACGCTTCTTGAACTTGACTGTCTTCGGAAGTCGACTGAACACAATTCGTATCAAGAGTGGATTTGCTTTGCTTTTGTGTTTAGAGAGGCTTGGTACGAATCCTGAGTGGAGTGGTGAGTTGTTGTGTTAATTCAAGAAGTTGGAAGTCGGGAACTAGGCTTGTGCCTCCCGGTCTTCCAAGCTTCTCAACTCCCCATCTTCCTAGAGAGACTAGAAGACTGGAAGGCTGGCAAAATGAGCGAGAAGACGCGAGGGTCCATTCGGGTCTCTTCTGTCCGATCCATAGCAGCCGTTCCTTCTTCTTCCCGAACTTAGAAGAGAGTTGTGAGAAGTCTTGCTGGCAGAATCTAGAGGGAATGGTCGAGGGTCATGTCTCCCCATCATGCAGCAAGCTTCTTCTGAGTGCGTATGAGAGGTGAGAAGTCAGAAGAACAAAGTGCAGTTGTCTTGAGTCTGTTGTGAGGATAGATTGCGTGTAGGAAGACGAAGATAGGTGAGACCAGTGAAGGGAAGTCTGACTTCGAGAAGTCTTCTGAGAAAGACATTGAATCGGAAGCTGTCCCAAGTGTCTTCCCAGAGACCACTGTCACCGCAGGAGCCCGCAACCATCTTCTGAACCTTTCTCATACTCTACTTCTCGCATATCTTGTATCTTCTGATAGGAAGTAGGATGTAATGCAAGGTGGGTTGTCTTCTTGGTAATCCATGCGAGGCCTTGCTTAGATAGGATTGTTTAGATATAGCTCGGAAGACGAGAGCTATCTAGGAAATACTGTTAGAATCCCGGAAGACGGAGTAGCTGTCTTCTGGAAGACTAGTTTCGTCTTCTGAGAAGTAGAAGCTAGACTGTGGGCACTCGGGAAGAGCTGAGCCTTCAGCTCATAGTAGGTGCTTGTGGTTTAGTGCAACAAATCTTCCAGGTATGTCGATGCATCCGCGAGGCTTGGTGTTACCCACGGCAGAATTGGCCGAGGCCACTCCTTTCCTCAAGGAGTTGGGTCTCGACTTCTTCCTGTGGGATTGGAACCCCGCAGATCAAGGGCTTCTGGAGGAGGTGTGGGCCGCGTTACCACCGCGTAACCGTGTACCTGCGAAGGCAGGAGTAGCTCGAGAAAGACCGTCTTCCTGGACTGAAGATTGGTGGCGTAAGGCGTTTCACAGGCCTGAGATCGAGAACCGAGGATATTGATACGAGAAGAAGATCTTGCTTAGGATTGTGAGTTTATGGCATGTGCCTGGGAGTACCACCTGCCTTTTCGTGGAAGACAAACAGGGGAGGAACGGTTGGAAGATAGAGTCTTACCGGGAGCCGAAGAAGCGACTTCTGGCGAAGTTGTTTCTGCATCTTTTCCCCAAGGGAAAAGCGCAGAAGACAAGGTACTTAGGAGATCAGGACGTTGTCGAGTTGAGAGTTTTCCTGAGAAGGACGGAACCTTCTAGCTGTGATAGATCTTGAAGGTTGTGTTTAGTCTACTCAGGGAAGCGTTGGGCTTCAAGCTAAGGTTGCTTACTACAGAGGTAGGCTTCAAATAAAAAGGGAACAGTATAAACACTCACTCAGGTCGAATGGACCCTCCAGTATGTTCAGGAAGCGAAAATCAGGTCAGACTAGCAGTAATAAGGTCAGACAGCGAACTTTAACGGTCCAGAATCAGAAACATACGATGGTTCAGACTTCAGAACTCCTCCTACATGTAAATGAGGCCCTACTGACCATACACACGAAGTTTCAGCTTGAGATCAAATCAGAGTGTCGAGATATGGACAGAAATGTTCTGAGCAGAGAAATTACGGCAATTTCTGGTACCCAGACAGCTATTTCGACCTAGAACAGAGAATTGGCTCGATCACTTTCGAAGATTCTTACAGGATTTGCAGTAAACAGCTTGCTGAACACTCTTGTGAAGTTGGGCCTCCTGATTGTACACAGAACTCCAGATCTCGCTCTCTGAAGTTGATGCTCTAGATTGAGAGCTTTTCGGACCCCCTCTGCTTCAGCGGTCGCCCCGAATTACTCACAGACTCAATTGACATGAACATTTGGAGACAGTCGTAGCTCTGCTGCCAATGAACGCGACCTCGAAGGTTTGAAGCGATTTTCTCAAATCTACTGCGATTGACACCGAATCAACCGACGAAGATGAAGGAGCGATACTGGTGGAAGGGTTTGTATCAAGACGTAGTGGATTTTGTTGGATCGTGTCTGCACTGCCAATTCTACTCTAAAGTCCGTTACAAAGATGGACTAGTACCTACCTATCCACCTAGTATTCATTTTTCGTGGGTCCTTGATCTTGTGATGATGCCGCCGAGACTATGGGGGATGCGCTACTTGATGTTAGCTCAGGAAGATCTCTCCAACTACGTTGTCGTATTGTACATAGGTCTATACAGTGAAAAGTATTGCAGAGAGACTTTTTTCTATATTGTGTAAAGGAAGCTGCCCTGCAGCTTAACAAGCTAGGCAGGAGCTAAGCTAGGGCTATGCTTGACAAGCTGCCCCCAAGCTTGGGTTAGAATATCACCCCTAAAGGAGTCGAGAGACACCAGAATGCAAAGCTCGACGAGGAGAGCGACCTCATGCTTCTAGTTTTGACAGAAAGTGTTTTAAGCAATAGTTAGTACGAGTTTTAGGCTGTGAAATATGTGAAAGAGGGAAATCTGTCGATTCTGGTTCGTGACTCGAACTCAGAATCGGATAGCGTGAGCGTGTAGGTGTTCACAAATACTATAGTTTTGACTCCTTGTTCATTAAAAACGGAGTTGTATAGAGAAGTTAGTGTAGGAAAGACTAGTAAAGATTTTACAGAAAAATTTCTTCAGGTAAACATATGTACAAAAGTTTTTACCTTCTTGAACGGAACCAAAGGCCATCCCAGTGATAGGGCGCCTGCCTAGGAGGGAAGTGGTCTAAGGATCAATCCCCCCTGGCCTCTGGTTCCTATTCCGGCATGTTGGCCTCTTGGAAGGGAGTCTATGTTGGATATGCAGCCACGTCCTGCATATCTAGGGGCGGGAGACCAGTATCTCCCATAATCGTGGGCTTCTTGGTCTAAGCCTCCGCATGCCATCCTGAATATACTATGGGAGATACCTGGTGCGCATATGAGGGGGCTGTAAGCCCTGTGGGGCGGCCTCATAAGTGTTGGGGCTTCGGCCTACATTGGATGGCTTGTAGTATATTCAGGGTGGCATCAAGATGGCATCGAGGGCACGGGAAACTTTTGCTGATTATTATGTACGCATAAGGACAACAGAGGAACAACTTTAGATGGGGCCTTAAAATTAAAGCGAAAGATTACCATGGAAGGGAAGATTACAACGGAAAACTGAAGCGGAAGATTACAGCGAAAGCGGAAGGTTACAACGGAAAACTGAAGCGGAAGATTACAGCGGAAGCGGAAGATTACCGCGGAAGCTTGAAGCGGAAGATTACAGCGGAAGCGGAAAACTACAGTGGAAGCGGAAGACTACAACAGAAGCTTGAAGCGGAATATTACAGTGGAAGCGGAAGACTACAACAGAAGCTTGAAGCGGAATATTACAGCGGAAGCGGAAAACCACAGCGGAAGCGGAAGATTACCGTGGAAGCTTGAAGCGGAATATTACAGCGGAAGCGAAAAACCACAGCGGAAGCGGAAGATTACCGCGGAAGCTTGAAGCGGAATATTACAGCGGAAGCGGAAAACTACAGCGGAAGCGGAAGATTACCGCGGAAGCTTGAAGCGGAAGATTACAGTGGAAGCGGAAGATTACCGCGGAAGCTTGAAGCGGAATATTACAGCGGAAGCGGAAGATTACCGCGGAAGCTTGAAGCGGAAGATTACAGTGGAAGCGGAAGACTACAACAGAAGCTTGAAGCGGAAGATTACAGCGGAGGCGGAAGGAGGAGAATTAGAGTTTAAGAGGGGGCAGCTTAGCTACGGCCCTGCTTCTGATAAGTGACTGCGCTTATAAAGACAGCAGGGGGGCAGCTTAAGCTGGGGCCTTAACTTTTAGGTAAAATACCTGCGACGACTGGGGGATCGAGGACAGTTTTTTTGCAAAGGAAGGTTTTCTGAGAGAGCGGAAGCGGAATACGCAGGAGAATCTAAGAAGCTGGGGGAAGATCAAATTGCTGACAGATTGAATTGGGAGAGCATCGTAAGAAAAAGAGGCATGAGTTTTAGGCTTGGACGTTGTTTAAATAAACTATTCTGGGGAGAAATTACTCTCAGGAGACAGTTCTATTGAGAGATCGTTTGGAAATGTACAGGGGACTTTTGATCGACGTTGGATCAGATTTCTGAGAGTTTCAGTTGGGGCAAGGAGAGGAATAAGATTCAGGGGTCCAAATTTCTCTATTAGGTTCAGATTGAGACGTACTGGGTAGACTTTTGGCTTGACGAGTGAAGACAGGTGCGCAGGAGAGGAAGAGAGAGATTTTCTGTACAGTTGGAGAAATTGGTGGTGCAGACGACACTGTAATAAAGTTAATTGAATCTTGAGAGACCTATGTGAGTACCCAGGGTGTGTTTGAGTGTTTGTTTTTGTAATTGGTGAGCACAAGGAGCAGTGTTTTGAGATCACATCGTCAGCAGCAACCTATTTTCTTTTCTGGTCATTTTTCTCTGATCGATCACAGTCAGGAGGTCCGCCCTCCCCAAGAAAGACTCTCAACTCGACAACGTGGAGGGACGAGCACTACGGACGAAGACTACAGAGAACATATGTAGATTCGTGCTTGAAGATATCATCTGTCGTTATGGATCTGTTGGAAGACTACGAGCAGATAAGGGTGAGCTGAGAGGTGCAGAAGCGAAGGAGTTCTTTGCTCGTTATGGAGTAAAGCTTCGACTTACTACTGCCATGAATCCAGAAGGGGTTGGTAAGAGTGAACGAGGACACCCTTCTATTGTTCACGCTTTAGTGAAAGCATGTGATGGTAGGCCTAGAGAATGGCCGAGATTGCTTCCATTTTCTTTATGGGCTGATAGAACTACACACTGTACCACGACTGGCTATATGCCAGTTGAGCTTATGTTGGGGCAGAAGCCGATCATGCCTGCTGAGGAAGACTTTCCTACGTGGGCTACGCTACCGTGGGAAGATGGTATAGATCATACTTCACTCCTTGCTTTACGAACTAGGCAGTTGGAGCGAAGGGAGGAGGATCTTGCTGAGGCGCAAGAGAAGCTGAAGGTGGCTCGAGTTAGAAACAAGGAGCATTTCGACAAGACTCACCGACTACGACCAAAGCCAATATGTGTTGGTGATTGGGTTTTGGTGTATGATAGCACGCTGGAGAACCAGCATTCTACACTTCGTAAGTTCTCGTGAAGATGGTTCGGGCCTTATGTTGTGTTAGATGTTTATGAGAATACCACTTATAGTTTACGAGAGCTAGATGGTACTCCTTTGAAACTATCTGTGGCCGGCAAGCGAGTGAAGTTGTTCAAACAACGTGGAGGATCAGTAGATTTGTTCAACTTTCTAGAGTCTGAGCAGGGGATGACAAGAGATGAAGACGTCTCGGCTACTGAAGAGGCGGAGGCGGAGGAGAATGACGATAATGAAGAGCAAACAGAAGACTTAAGAGGTTGACACATGCCGGAGGATGTGCAGGTTTGGAGGGGGTGGATGTCGTGATGTGAATCATTTTAGATTGTAAATAATTCACCTCTCTGTCAAGCCTTAGTCTCTCTGAGTGAAGTTAGGACCTCAGAGAAGTCGACACTAGAGGTTGTTATATATTTTGAGTCTTAGTAGGTTGATTACCATGTAGATGGAGTTAAGCTCATGGGTTGTAATTACGTGTCGCCCATGCATGCTTCCTAGCGAGGTTAGGTTATCTTTCGGGATTACGTGTCGTTTTACATATCTTCGCATGTAGTTTAGGGTCTATGCTGGCACTTTAGGGGCTTGACGTGGTAGCCTATGTATGAAATTAAGTCACCACGTGGTTTTGGGACACAAAAGGACAGGGGAGTGAAGCTATGAACTCCCATTGGTCCAATTTTGTCTTTACTTACTGCTAAACTTAGTAGTAGGAGTCTTAAGAGGAGTTCGAGCATTTGGAGAGAGGACTTCGAAATCTGAGAGCACAGAGAGATAGGGTTCGTCGTGCCAAGCACTTTCAGCAAAATTTTTGATCGATTTGGAGCAATAAAGAAGGAGTTATGGCTGATTGAAGTTCGATTTGTGCTAGAATTGCAGCACTTCTGTTGATTTTGGGGTTTTCGGTGTCAATCGCAGTAGATTTGAGAAAATCGCTTCAAACCTTCGAGGTCTCGTTCATTGGCAGCAGGGCTACGACTGTCCCCAAATTTTCATGTCAATTGGGTCTGTGAGTAATTCGGGGCGACCGCTGAAGTAGAGGGGGTCCGAAAAGCTCTCAATCTGGAACAGCAACTTCAGAGAGCGAGATCTGGAGTTCTGTGTACAATCAGGAGGTCCAACTTCACAGGAGTGTTCAGCAAGCTGTTTACTGCAAATCCTGTAAGAATCTTCGAAAGTGATCGAGCCAATTCTCTGTTCTAGGTCGAAATAGCTGTCTGGGTACCAGAAATTGCCGTAATTTCTCTGCTCAGAATATTTCTGTCCATATCTCGACACTCTGATTTGATCTCAAGCTGAAACTTCGTGTGTATGGTCAGTAGGGCCTCATTTACATGTAGGAGGAGTTCTGAAGTCTGAACCATCGTATGTTTCTGATTCTGGACCGTTAAAGTTCGCTGTCTGACCTTATTACTGCTAGTCTGACCTGATTTTCGCTTCCTGAACATACTGGAGGGTCCATTCGACCTGAGTGAGTGTTTATACTGTTCCCTTTTTATCTGAAGCCTACCTCTGTAGTAAGCAACCTTAGCTTGAAGCCCAACGCTTCCCTGAGTAGACTAAACACAACCTTCAAGATCTATCACAGCTAGAAGGTTCCGCCCTTCCCAGGAAAACTCTCAACTTGACACCGTAGTGGTGGAAGAGGCTTCCTTGCCTCTAGAAGACAAGGTCGACACCTCCGAGCGAGTGGTGGGGATGAACTTGTCTTCCGCAGGAAGACGACTGGAGGAGTTCAGTGCCTACTTCCAGAAGGAGATCCAGCCCGCTATGGAGTTGCTGGAGAGGAGAACGAGGGCACAGGAGAAGCCCTTACAGCCTGGATTTGGCCTGCGCATCTTGCTGCGACAGGAAGACAGCCAGCAGAAGACGGAGTCGCTGGAAGCTAGTCTCCGCACCACGGAGAAGCTTGCAGTCAGGTACAAGGCGGAAGCAGCCGCTTCTGCCAAGGAGTCGATGCAACTTCGGAAGAGCAACCAGGAGTTGCAGGCGCGAGTACAGCAGTGCGATCAGGAAGTTCTCCGAGTGCGGGAGAAGATCACTGCTCTCGCAGAAGAGCAGACCACTTGGAAGATGCAGCGAGAAGCCGCAGAAGCGCGAGCTGCAGTAGAGAAGACGCAGAGGGAAGCAGCGGAGGCTCGTGCGCAGAAGATGCTAGCTCAGTCGGTAGAAGCGCTTCGGAAGAAGTTTAACTTCACCGCGGGTAGGAAGCTCCTTACCTTAGCTAGAGAGTGGGACGAGGAGTCCAAAGCAATGTTTGTGGAGTGCAAGGAGAGTATGTTCAGGTACTTGGATCGGCAGATAGAGGGAGTGAAGACGCTCTATGATCTTCCCTTGATCCCGTCATCAGTAAACACGTCTTCCCAAGCACCAGCATCATCGACAAGACCAGACTTGGAGAAGGAGGAGTTCGACCTCGCTGTGCACTTGGTAGTGACAGCGTGGGAAGCCGAGAAGAACCCAGAAGATGCCCCGGAAGACAAGACGTCTTCTGGAAGACAGGAAGGAAGACCGTCTTCCCAAGTATTCCGTGTGGAGGAAGCGACTTCCCCGGACCCCTATGAGGTCACCATGGCTCCCAATGTCGAACTAGTCCCTCATAAGAGCGAGGAAGCACACGTCGACCCAGCTTCCCAGAAGACGCTTCCGTCTTCCGAAGCAGCAGCAGCAGGGCCAGCGAAGAGCGAGGAGAGGGAAGCTACCTCAGTGGTACCCGAGGTAAGTGCAGGGCTTCCCAGCCCATCAGAAGTCGAGGTAGTAGCTCCGGTAGGAGCAGATCATGTGGAGATTGCCACCGAGCAATCAGAGTAGTTAGCAAACTCAATCGACACTTCCAGATTTAGTAGGATCGGACATGCTATCTTAAGGGTGGCAGTTTTCCATGTAAAAATAGTTTGGCAGCATAGGTAGCGTAGGAGTAACACAGTGGAGGACTAATTGGGAAGAGGGACCGCATGCATGTGAGGTGACAACCTCTTGTCAGCGCCTCTCTCTCTCTCTCCCTGATGGTCGCCTCCCCTGACTCTCGAGGCAGATGGTTAAGTAGGATCGTAGAGTAGGAAATGGAGCTCTGCCAATTCTGCTAGTTCTGTAGAATTCTGTAGTAACTGAACATACACACCGATTCTACAGGCAGGCAGGCGAGACACATTAGAGCAGAGACAGTCTTAGCGCACTACACCCGTTGTTGGAAACATACGAATAGTCTTGGAATATACAGGAGGGGTCTGCATACTCGCATCAGCAGTGGTTCGAAGATGTAGATAGAAGTAGTGGACAGTCTAGGAACAGGGAACGGCATCCTCGTGCAGTCCTGTTAGCTAGGCTGGTGTGTCGAGGAGTAGACGCAGGAAGTAGCGGGAGTGAGCTTCCCAATGCCATTGTGACTTCTTCTCGGGGAATAGATTGTGGATTTGAGTGCAGCAGCTTCGCTCATGTCTTCTGGGTGGTGGAATGTATTGAATTCGCTCCCAATTGTGCATGGGAAGTGTTCTTCTTGAGTGGCGATGAATGTCAACAGTTGTGGAGTGTAGCTTGACTCGTTCAGTAGAGCACTTGGGATCTACGTACGAACTATCTTCTGGGTAAGGGATCCCAGAAGACAGAGCAGTCAGAGCAGCGAAGTGAAGAAGAAAGAAGCCTTCTTCTCGCAACAGAAGACGACATCCTCGAGTAGAAGACGGTGCTACAGTACTCACGTTTGTTGTCTTCCTCCCCAAACTATTACAAGCAGGGATGGCTTGTTAGTCAAGATCCGCACTAGAAGCCTGTCGGAATCTTAATTGTCCTTTTTCATCCTGTTTTCTCTTGTTTGGATTTCTTCTTCTTCCCATCTTCCCTCATCTTCCCCATCTTCTTATCTTCTCTAGTGAGCTTCCGAGACTTCTATTGAGCTTCCGTGAAGGTGAATGTCGTTGTAGTGCTGCAGGAAGACAACTTCCGTAGGCAGAAGCCTGGGAAGACTACAAGGGGCATACACCATGTGATTTATCCAACCCGTTGGAATGTGAGTGTGAGAGTAAGGTGTAACGACTGTTACTAGTCGACTTCTGCGAAGCCGGACAGCCTTCTGGAGGTGTGAGAAGACGAGCTAAACCCCCAGAAGACGGTATCGAGAAGACCGGAAGAAGCAACCTGGAAGCAGGAAGATCGTCTTCCCGAGCTTCTCTGTGAATAGTTGTATGATATTGTAATTGGTAGTTGTTTGTTTGGGTCCAGAGCACCATTTGGCGTGTCTGGAAGACGTGTTGTTTTGTGTAGGTTTTGTGAGAAGACGGGATTTCTAGGCAAAACCCGTGTGTTTGTGTGTTTGAACAGATCTTAGAACTTAGAGCAGCGTTACTTGTGCAAATCCTCTGTGGGAACGATATCTTGTATACTAAATGGGCAAAAGGAGAAATCCTACGTCACTACAAAAGCTGACACCGAACTCTATCCATCTATGTGATGAAAGTGAAGATCCGAAGTTGTGCCAAAAGTCCGTAAGCTGGAGCTTAGCTTGTTTTCCCCATCTTTCGAGTCTTGTAACTTCTCCACTAGGCGTCCAAACGAAGTAGACAAAGTGCCTATGGAAGGCTGACATGGAGCTCTATCCACTGATGCGATAAAAGCGAAGATCCGAAGTTGTGCCAAAAGCCCGTAAGCTGGGGCTTAGCTTGTTTTCTCCATCTTTCGAGTCATGTAACTTCTCCACTAGGCGTCCAAACGAAGTAGACAAAGTGCCTACGGAAAGCTGACAACGAGCTCTACCCATCTATGCGATGAAAATGGAGATCCAAAATGATGCCAAAAGTCTATAAGCTAGGGCCTAGCTTGTCTTTCTCATGAGTGTCTTTTGGAGTGACAAGCATCAAAGTCTGAATTTCAGATAGGAGCCGGTCCACGACACGAGATCCACCTCCTCTGAACCTATACATCCTCCGGTATGCACCAGAGATAACAACCAAGGAGTGCACCGGCATGCACCTCGTCATATCATCCTACTTCTCATCGTAGCCAACTTCACCTTCAAGATCTTCTGCATAATCCTCATCCTCAAATTGAAACTCCGTCAAGATATCTGCTAGATCGACCTCCTCATCTCTCTTTTTGAATATCTTGACACGTTTACCTACCATTAGTACCTTCAAGTTCGTTCCATCCAACTCTTGCAAGGCGTAAGTTGCGTTGTCATGAACCTTCTTCACCACATATGGACCAAACCATCGTCTAGAAAACTTCCGGAGTGTACTATGCTGGTTGTCTAGACTGTTGTCATAGACTAACACCCAATCACCTTCCTTGATTTCCTTAGGTCTCAAACGATGTCACTGATCAAACCTGACCTTGTTCTTCAACCGTGCTTCTCGCAGCCTATCCAAAGTAGCTTGGATATCCTCACGTCTTCTCTCTAACTGCCTAATTCGAATAGCAAGAAGCTCTTCCCTAGTCATATTATCTTCCCAAGGTAACACACTCCATGTCAAAACGTGTTCTTCAATCGGCATGATAGGTTTCTGACTTGTGATGAGTTCCACTGGCATATAACTTGTCATCGAGTTATGCGTCGTTCGATCTGCCCATAATGCAAATGATAAGAGTCGAGGTCACTCGCGCACCCTTCCGTTGCAGGCCTTCACCAAAGCTTTTACAATGGGTGGATGACCATGTTCACTCTTGGTATTCTCTTCGGGGTTGTTAGCAGTTGTCAGTGACAACCTCACCCCACACCTTGCAAAGAATTCACGAGCCTCATGTGCATCTAACTCTCCCCGATCTGCAGTGATCTTTCCCACACATCCATATCGACAAACAATCTCTTCCAAGAGAAATCTACATACCCCTTCTGTTGTCTTTGTCCGAAGCGCCCTACCCTCGACTTGATTTGTAAGATCTTCTCTAGCAAGTACCAAGTATCTCATCTGCCACAATCCAACCGGCATAATCATCAAGTCTACCACCCACTTGAAGTGGATTGCCAACGGATAAGTCGGGTGTAATCCGTCACGATGTCGGATGTTTGAATACATCTGACATGTCAAACAAGACTCCACAAAAGATACAACATCCCTGTACATGTTTTTCCACCAATACCGCTCTTTCATCTTGGTAAAAGTAAGACCCAAATCTCTCGATGTCCAGCCCAAAGACTCTCATGAAACGCCTTGAGTAACTTCTGCTGATTTTCTTTGTCGCAAATCACTCTTAGCGGTATCTCACCTTTTTGCTTCAGTCACTTCCAAAGAAACCCATCATGCAACATGAAGTTGTAGGCCTTCCTTCGAACTCTCTGAAACTTCTCATCCGTCCAAGTTGTCTGCTTAACCATTGTACTAAGGTACCTTCCGATGTCAAGCAAATCACCATCATACAATCCTTCAACAAACAACTCATCTTCCTTTCCTATCGTGCAATTGAATAGAACTTTGCACCCACGTCGTCAATATCTTCAACCATCTCATCTTCCTCATCGTACCGAGCTCAAGATAACATATCTATCATCGGATTATCCTTCCCTGCAATATGTCTAAACTCCGGGTTCAACGACTTGATATATGCGACCATCGTAACATCGCAATATCAGGAGTTGAACAATTCACGATCATCCCTAACAACGACAAGCAATTAGTTTCAACCACCACTACTGCTCCAATCAAATTCTCTTTCTCAGTTTTCATGGCTGAAACAATACCCCACAGTCCTCTCTTCACTTGTGAGTAAGCACGTTGTCGAGCACTTAACACCTTCACTCCGAACCTAACCACAAACCTGTCTCCATCCTCATCATCCTGTCCTACTGCCCACCCGATTGCAACCGGACTTGTATCTACAGTAAGAACCACTGGCCTGACACCCTTGTAATCAATCCTTCCCAAAACTGGAGGAGATGATAGTAAAGACTTCAGCTTCCGCACCGCATCAGTATGTTCTTCTTTCCATCCGAACTTATGACCCTTACGCAACAATCCATATAATGGATCCATCGCATGCGCATAATGTGGAATCCAAATGTGATAGAACACAAGCACCCAAAAATCTTCTTACTTCTGTCAACGAGTTGCAAACCTCCTTCATCCTCCCAATTGCATCCACTTTGTTCGGGTCTGGCTTCCGACCAAACGATCCACACAGATGATCAACGATCAAGACTTCTCTAACCCCAAATGTAGACTTCGTACTTGACAGCGTGAGATAAACTTCCTCAAGTCGAGATAGGATCTTCTCACAGTCTGCTATGTGATCCATGACATATCGTCGACACCCCCTCTGATCTAATGCTCTCTTTTCTCTCCCGTCTATCAGTTCTCTGCCAAAGTCCGCCAAGTTCACCTCAATCCCAATCTAGTAGGTAGAATTCAGACCCCTAACTCTTATTCCTCTCCTTGCGTCAACCTCCCAATTGAAAACCTTCAGGAATTTGATCCAGTGATAATCAAAAGACCTCCGCAGATTATCAAATTGATCTCCCTCAATAAGACTGCCTCTGAACGTAATTCTCCCTCAAAATCTTGTAGTAGACAAAGTTGAAGTTCCTAAACGCTTGTCCCCTCCTTTGCGTCGATCTCTCAACTCAGTTCTCTCATAAATCTGATCTCCTTTGCTCCCAAGCTTCTCCTGCGCGTCCCGACGGCTATCTCCCTTCTTTTTGCCAAAAAGTGCTCGTCCAAAGCCGCCACATGTTATTTAACCTAAAAGATAAGGTCCTAGCTAAGCTGCCCCTTGCTATCTTTATAACCGCAACCACTTATCAAAAATAGACCTTCAGCTAAACTGCCCCTTATTGTCCTTATGCATCCAAAACTTTACTTTCTAAGCTGACCCCTTTTTAATAAAAAGTTCAGTTCTCCTTGCAGATAGCTGAACCTGGGGAGCTGTATGCTCAAGATTTGAGCTCTACGATAGCGTGACAGCTCGGTTATACGTTGGGACACTCTATATATTCCGTCCGTGATGAACTACCTCCGATCCAGCCCCCAGCGCGATTTTTTACTTTTACGTTCATTATCTTTAGTTCCTTCTAGATCTCTGTGTTTTCTATTACCGTGTGGGTTTTTCCCACGTTTTCCAAAAGATTACGATATCGCCTGTCGAAATAATTTCGCCGTTATCCCTAAACTTCCGCTCCATCGGTTCTTTTAATTCTCCAATGAACCGCGGTTCTCGCCGAGGGCTGTCTCATTCAGTGAATAAGAATTTCTATTTTCAAAATTTAGATTGTTTTTCCATGAAACCTAACCTTTATGTAATTTCGAATATTTGACTTTCAGTTGATAAATGGGTGGGTAAGAGTGGTTCGTTACTTCTGTTCCGAAAGGCGCCTCCGACACCGACACCCTGCCTTCCGGCAAAACTAACAACTGGAAGTAAGAAGTTCCTTACTAGTGTGGAGTCTGTGGACTTCCCCACTAGCAACAGTAATAGTGTGACAGACCTAGCGGTTCGAATTCTTTCTAATGATTCTATTTCAAATGATTGGCGAGCAACAGTGTTAGAGAACTCGCGATTCGAATTCTTTCTAATGATTCCATTTCAAATGATTGGCGAGCATACGATTCAACTTGAACTAGAGAGGTGAAGAGAAAAAGAGAAGAAGCGATGTAAATATGTTTAAATCGACCAATAATTAATGATCATGAGTAAAGAACATTTTAGACATTCATGAACTCTGCATTTAGAAATACCTTCATACAAGATGTTTAACAAGAGTTTTGAAAATGATTAGCTGACTTTTGGAGGCTGATTTTAACATACAAACTTGATAAAACATGTTATTTGACCATCATTGGGATCTGGTTCACATTAGTATCCCTCTAGCTTTCATTTCCCTTCCCTCTAGCTCCATTTTCTTTGATGATGAGGTGGATTTTGCGTACGGACAGACAAACATTCGTCATAAAATCAATGGGGAAAATTTTATCATTGCCTGCTTGGAAGAAGTTCTGTCATCCTTAAGTGTCAACTGCATGATTATATGGTTAATGAGGAAAAAAGTTATCCAGAGCTTCCCATTTCTACCATTTCCGTCTTTACGAATATACATACAAAGCGTACTTCTGCAAAATGAAAGGAAAACGATAACCAAAAATCAAGGGGTTAATCCTACTGTTTTCCAGAAATAGATAACACACTATATCTCCGTGGTTTTCCAGAAATAGATAATACACTATATCTCCAAAAATCCTACTGTTTTCCAGAAATAGATAATACACTATATCTCTCTGTATATAACAGGAACTGTGTGTAGTGCGTTGGAAACGAGCTGGGCCTAGGGATGAGATGGTGGGGGTTTGAGTCTCTGTGCAGGCAGGTAGAGCTATAATGAAAAAAATATATATTGTATCTCCTCGGAGGGGTGTCTTGGAATTTAATTAATTTAATTTAGTGAGGTGATAATTTGACGTCAGAGAAATTGCAGAGGACTTAGAGGGGTAATTGAAAAATTAAAACAGAGTTAGAGTATTCCAAGATGTCTTCTGATTGGTTGTGAAGAAAAATAATATGTTCAAGAAATGCAAAAGTGCTGTAATACTTGAACTGAACTGGGGCTAGGCGCATATACATACTACCGTCTTTACGAGATCACATCTTTAGCTACAAACCTTCTCACGCCTCAAGAATTCAGAACTATAAAGCCCAGCAGCAACGAAATTTTGTCGACTAGTTTTTCACCCCAAGCTAGGTTCAGTAATAAGACTAACCATAGTACACGTAGGTTATCAACTAACTGGAGTAGAGAATATTCTTGAAATTAATCATCTCGTAGAGTATTCTCTTGAGTATTATCTTTAAGTTAAGGATTTTTTATAGCTCTAGTTTCTATATACAAGTGTTAATAATATTTGTTGAAGTAGATGTGAAATATAGAAAATTTCCTCAAACAGTTACATGAAACCTAAAACAGAGATAATGATTCCTCTCACAACAATTACCCATGCTTGTTACCCATGTTTGTGGAAAGAATAACTTATGTCGTTACCAACCGGCTAATCTGCTTTGGATTGGGAGGAAAAATTAATAAACTATTATATATGTGCCACTGGGCCCTACATAGATATTTATTCTTCTCACTTATATATGTTATTTATTATTGTTCCAAACGAATGTAGGAAATCAAACACATATTCTTCAAGACTTAGGGCCCAGCCGCAATTAAATTTTTGTTGATTAGAATTTTTCCCAAAGCTAAGTCAGATAATAAGAGATTCATAAAGGGCCCTCTTGGATACTCTTTCCAGGTTTTTCGCTAAGCAGATATCTTGAATATCAACACGTGTTTATTTATTTATTTTGCTTAAGTGGACATGCATGTTCTTTGACTGCTGAGGTGGAAGCACAAGACTTGAATTATGTTCATTTGTTTTACATTTTCAACTATCCATGTGTTTCAACAGTGAAATACTGGAATTTTCTCTTTTGCTCAAAAATATCGAGATCATGTTCCGGCCATTAAATTGCCCTGTTTGTGGAATGACCTATGTTTTCGAGGCAAGCTATATTTGCTTGCCACTTGCTATATTGCTTGCTTCTGAGAAAGAACTTATAAACTACTATTTGCGAGTGGGCCTTACTGTACAAGAATCTCATCTGAGATTAAACCGTGAACGCTTGAAATGAGTTATTATCGACCTGAGGAAATGAGAATAAAAAGATAGAACTCTTTATGCTATATTTCACGGCACCTACTGGCGGTGTTTACAAATGAATGAATATTTAATTGTTCAAAAGCCATCATGGATATTTTGATATCTGGAAAGGTACGTCAAGAAGATTAGTTTCATTAAATGTGTTATCAGGTGATTGTTTGATTCAACACTAGTCTCCTTTTGCGTTATCTCTGATCCAGTTCCACTAAACAATGATTAGTCATTTCAATGAAACTATTTGAACATCTCTGCCATCTTTGCTTGTATCAACATCAATCAGACAGTTTCAAATTTAGACTATCTTTCATTGATCATGTCTTTCAAAGTTATACAGATAATGTTCGTTACCTAGAGGTATGAGTATACTCTACAGTGAATTGGCAAACAACCTAACTTGAAGAAGTGACAATTAAAATTCTTTCCTGTAATTGTTTGCGTAATAAATCAAACAAAAAGATAAACTCGTGAGATAACTAACAGGTTATACGATATCAAATCAATGTCAAGTATAACTACAGTAGATGCACGGAAATCTACTTAGACTCCATCTCTAATACGTTTGTTGGACTTGACCCCACCCTTCTTAACTTTGCATTACTTGATAGCAACTGTCACTGGCAACAGCAGGTTTAGCGTTATGTGAAAACACTACATTAAGATAAATAAGATATCATCTGATTGATAAATTATTGTAAATATATTTTAAATTAAACTTTTCGTGTAGATACATAGCTGAAGGCTAACATGCACTTTTTGCATGCGGTATTTTGACATATTGGACCCGCTATAGCCAGTCAAGGGTGTGATCAAGTAACACAAAGTTAAGATAGGTGGGGTCAAGTCCGAAAAGCGTATTAAGGGTGGATGAAATGAGATTCTGCAGATATACATGTTCCTTGAGCTTTCGAACACAGACAAAGAAAAGGAGAAACAAGAAAAATTTAGGAAAGATCTCTTGATGGGTTTGGCTCTGGTCGGGATGGGAGAACTAAAACTTGGTCTGTGCAGGACTAAATTTAAAGTTTTTTTGCTTCAATAATAAGAAAATCTATAAATATTAAATCTAAATCGAAAGGTTGATATATAAAAGTTGATGTTAGATATTCATGTTAAATATTAATCGATTGCAAAGCAGCATAATTTGGAGGCTTGGTAATGTAACTATCAGCTCGAACATTTCACGTAACTATTATTTAATACTGTCAAAAAAACCCAGTCATATCCACTACAGAGCCAGCAAGCAAACTTTGCTAAATGAAATGAAATTTGTGGAATTTGAAAAAAACCTGAGATATTTACAAAAGAATTAACAAAAGAATTATGGAAAATTTTGATCAGTTCTATCACAAAGCAAGCTAACAAATTTCGCTAGCTTCTTAAAAATAAATAAATTTTGTAGAAACTAAAAAAATTGTAAATATATTGAAAAATTAGAAAGAAAAGAACCGAGCAATTCCAATAGAAAGTAAGCTAGCAAAATTTGCTAGCTTCCATAAAACATAAAAATTTCAAAGAAATTGAAAAATATGAAAGAAATGTAATATATTTTTCCAAAGACTCAGTTAAATCCACAACAAAGCAATCTAGCGAACACCGCCAGCTTACATAAAACATATGAATTTAGAAAATAACTGAGAAATTTAGAAACACATTTACAAGTTTTTTGAAGAAGTAGATATGTTCTACCACAAGGCAAGCTAGCGAGTTCCCCTAACTTCTGATAAATAGATAAATTTTGTAGAAATTAAGAAACTTCAGAAAATATTGAGGAACTTTTATAAGAAAATCCAATCAATTCCTCTACAATGTAGTATTAAGAGAGAAATTATATAAAAGAGAGAAGTTAAAAATCTCTGGAAGGAATGTAATCCTTTTTTCAAGGAAACTCAGGCAAAACCACTACAAAGCAAGCTAGGGAACTACGTTAGCTTACATAAAACATATGTTAGAACAAAATCTGAGAAATTTTAAAAAAGTTTAACAAATCATTTCTGAAAAAGTAAATCTATTCTACCAGAGAGCAAGCAAGCGAATTCCGCTAGCTTCTTAGAAATAGATAAATTTTGAAGAAACCAGAAACTTCCAAAATCATTGAAGAAGTTTTATATAAAGATATGATCAATTCTTGTACCAAGTATGCTAGCGAAGTTCGCGAGCTTCTACAAGAGAAAACTTTCAAAGAAATCAAAAAACTCTTCAAGAAATATAATAACTTTTTACAGAAAACTCAGACAAAACCACTACAAAGCAAACTAGCGAACTTTGCTAACTTACATAAAACATACGAATAGAAAAATTACTGAGAAATTTAAAGAAAAATGGAAAGGTAAATCTGTTCTACCACTGAGCAAGCTAGCTAATTTCATTAGGTTCTCAGACACAGATAAATTTTGTAGGAAATCAGAGACTTAAAACAATATTGAAGAGCTTGTATAAACAAATCCGATCAATTCTTGTACGAACTAATTCTATGAAAGAGAGAATTTGCAAAGAAAATAAAAGACTCTGAAGGAAATGTAATATCTTTTTTCCAGAAAACTCAGTCAAACCCACAACGAAGCAAGGTAGCGAACTTCGCTGTGACTAAAAGATATGAATTTAGAAAATAAAGTGAAAAATTTAGGGAAAAAAACAAATATTTTTGAGAAAAAGAAATATGTTCTATCACAGTTGAAGCTAGTGAATTTCGCTAGCTTTTCACATATAGATAAATTTTATAGAAAGTAAAGAAGATTCAAAAAGTATTGAAGAACTTCTATAAAAGAAGTCTGATCAATACTTGATCCATCGATAAATCATTAAAATTACCGTAAAGTCTCAGAGGATAATAAGGAATCCTTGGAAGTATTACAAAAGAATTGAAAGATTTGAGAGCTAGTACAAAAGGCTTTTGTGAGGCTACTGCCCCGAATAAATAATAAATTTGCTCAAAGTAAACTAGCAAAATTTGCTAGCTTCTATAAAAAGGAAAATTTTAAAGAAAATAAAAAACTCTGAAAGAAATCTAATTCTTTTTTCCAAAAAGCTCAGTCAAAACCACTACAAAACAAGGCAGTGAACTTCGCTAGCTTACATGAAACTATTAATGTAGACAAATAAACTGAGAAATTTATAGAAAACTTAATAATATTTTAAAAAGTAAATATGTTCTACTACAGAGCAAGCTAGCGAATTTTGCTAGCTTCTCAGAAATAGATAAATTTGGTAGAATATCAGAAACTTAACAAATATGTCAATTCTTATACAAACTAAGCTAGTGAAATTCGCTAGCTTCTATAAATGAGAGAATTTTTAATGAAAATAAAAACTAAAAAACTTAGCCAAATCCACTAGAAAGGATGCTACCGAACTTTGTTAGCTTACATAAAACATATGAATTTAGAATAAAAATGAGAAATTTAGAGAAAAATTAATAAATATTTTTGAAAAAATTGATCTGTTCTACCACAAAGCAATCTAGCGAATTCTTTTAGCTTCTAACAGATAGATAAATTTGTAGATTGTAAGTTTGAAATTGATTTGAAAGTAAGAATCTTCAAAACATATTGAAAAACTTTTATGAAAAGCGTCAATTCCTCTACAAAGTAAGCTAGCTGAATTCACTAGGTTCTATAAAAGAGGAATTTCAAAGCAATTAAAAGCTTGAAAGAAATAAAAAAAATTGAGAGAAAAAAGGTTGGGATTTGTTAAGGAAATAAAATAAGATATAATTTCTTGGATTCTCAAATTTTATTGAAGCTAGCGAAGTTCGCTAGCTTGTTTTGTAGTAGGATTGACGTATTTTTCTGGGAAAGAAATTGTGAGGTTTTGCAAAAATATGTTATTTTATACGTTATTGAAGCTAGCAAACTTCACTAGCTTGCTTTGTAGTGGAAATGACCGGTATTAAGTAAAAAAGGTAAAAGTTATATTTAAAAAACAATATTGTATTATTTATTTCTTCTTTTCATATTTTATAGAAACTAGCGAACTTCGTTAGCTTGTTCTGAAGTAGGATTTCACGTATTTTTTTGGAAAATAAGTTGTGAGGTTTTGTAAGAATTTGTTGTGAATTCCTAGCTGGGTTTGTAACGGAATTCACTGACATTTGACTAAAAAATATAATTTTATTCTAAAATTTTTCTCTATCATTTTAGATTTTATTTAGCTTGCTTGGTAGTTTTATTGAACGGTTTTTCCATCTATTTATATTCAGTTTCTCTAGAGTCTTTTACACTTCTATATTCATAGAATCTAGCGTGTTAACTTGCGTTGCAATGGAATTGATTGGTTTTTGGAAAACACTTTTATAAAGTCTTTCTCATTTTATTTTTCTCTATTTGAACATTTTAAGGAAGATAGCAAAGTTTTTTAGCTTGAAATGTATTGGTGTTTAACTCATTAAAATTTTTTTTTTACTTTAAAATTATTATTTTTATTCAAAGCTAGCAATTTTCCCCTCCTTTGATATTTCATACGGAATATTAGTCAAGTCTAAAATTCCACTTTAGACTGAAGCTAACTAGATTTGTGAATTCTATACCAAACAATGTTCAACTTGATTGTTTTTCATGAAAATAAACTATTAAAACATAAATTTGGTAACGAAAAGATGCTAACAAGCTTTGTTAGCTTCAAAACTTAAAGCTTTAGCAGCATCGAATGCGAATCATATTCTTTTAAGTATAGCTGTTAAGATTTGCTAGTTTCATTAATATATCTAGAAGTTCTATTAGCGAGGTTCTTTTCGCTGCATCTTTGTCTATTTTGCAGCAGTTTTATGAATTATGTAAATTTATATCAGTATATTCATTAAAATTAGACAATTGATTGTCTAAAAATGCTCTTCTAAATGTCTAAGTTCTTCTGTTGAATTGTCTAAAACTCAATCATGAAATTTCTAAATATATTTAACAAGATATCTAAATTTAAACATTGAATGGTGTAATTCAACTTGTCTCACGTAGTGTATAAGGTCAATTCAGAAAATAATTGAACTTTATTTCATTGTTACAAAGCAAAAATACATAAGTGTATTCAACAAAGCTCGAATGTTCAATCTAATAGCTAAATTGTGTCAAATATCAGTCACTACAACCGCCTGCTAGTTTCAGCTATTACATCAAGATCATTCCCCGACGATACTGTGCTCTCACACTACACACAATTTATGCGGTTGTTGCTAGGCGGTAGCATAGCTATACGTCGATTGTGAAAAACCGGAAAAGAAGAAAAAAATTATTTGACATATAGTGAAACGAACAGATGGAATCGACAAATAGATATTAAAGTCATGATTAAGTTTGATCGACTAGGTAGCGAGAACACAAGGGTTTCATCGAGTTGGTCCAAGGTCTCGCCGTATCTCTCTACAGCAAGATACTTAGTGTATTCGAAGACCAAAAATTCACTCTCTATGACGACGATCAAGACGATGCTTGCGGTCGTCAGCACTAAAAATATCTTCTTGAAGCACCTTCTTCTCAGTAATGATTTTCTTGTGCCAATATTCTTTTGTCGTGCATCATCCTGAGATGATCTTCCATCCTCACTTGTCTGTATTGCTTGGTTGCTAGACATCGTTATTGCAAGTGGTACTTCGTGATCTTCTTCTTCAGACGACTATAGGTTGTGCCAGCAGGAGGGTTTGCGAGATTTGCCATTGGTGTACTATCTTGCTCAACTAGAGAATAATCTTGAACCACAACTTTGGAAACAGAGCTTTGTAATGTGACTCTTGAGACATGAGCACCAAATCTCACATTTTGTCGATATTGCTCTCAATGAGCGTTGTAAGATGTTTTTCAAGCTGAAAAGTAGTAGTGAAACGGACAGGTTAGCACAGCAGAAGACAAACAACAAAAGACAAACATTAGAGATAAGACGGAAGGTTATGTCTTTATACCTTGACAACATCTTTTTGCAGAAGAGGGACGTCGATGTATAGCTCGTCAACTTTCTCCACAGAGCAAGGACCTCATGCAAACTTCTCTGGATCCACAGTAAAGATGCAAAACTCGTTAGGATCACCAACAATACAAAATGACTAGTACATTTCCCTACCTTCATTTTCATTTATAGCCATAGAAGCAATCAAACCACAAGCATCGAACGGATGTGACTTCTTGCTCGAAGTCATGAGGAAAGACTGTCGGTACGTCAACCGTCTTTTGTAGAGCAAGAGCATCCCTCATGAACGATATCTCCTCAGAGGGGTAAACAAAGTAACCTTTGTCAATACGCATTCAGGACTTGTCAATGCAGCGTCGTATCTGGACTATTTGACGTGCCGAGTACTTGTATGAAGTTATCAGTTTGCTGGGATTAGCTAGAACACAGTGTTAACGAAAAGACTGACGGAAAAGAGAAACTTGTTCAAGGTGAAAGGAGAAGTTCAAGTCACTGTGAGAGGAGTGGACTTAATAAGCGGAGATAACTGATTCATGTAACACTCTACACCACTTAAGAAAGAAAGACATAGGCTGGGAGAAGTGATACATATATCACTTATACTTTCGACGAGGAGAAGTGACACAAGTATCAGTTCTCCTCTCATATTTCACTTCTCTCTTCGACAAGGACAAGAGATACATGTATCACTTCCTCCAAATAAGAGAAGAAGTGACACATGAGGGCAGAAATGATACATGCATCACCTCTCCTCGCCGAAGAGAGAAGTGATACAAGTATCATTTCACCCTTCAGCGAGAAAAAGTGATACAAATAGCACTTCTCCAAAATTGCGATGCCGTCAGGTTCTAGCAAGACTGGAAAAAGATGGGGTGTGTTGATCATGGCAGTTTAATATTTTGTGATTTTTTAGTATCTCATTTGTCATCAATGAATTGCATGATGTCTCTTGTCCGCTACTCTGAAGTTGTTTTGGCATATGAGGATTTACGTTTGTCATCCATGGAATCCATGGACATGCAAGGAGTACAGAAGACATATCATACAAGAATGCATTCTTCCACTTATTGTATTTAAGAAAGTTGATTGCATGCACTAGCTCAAGCTTTGATTGAATGTCATCTTTAATATGCTTCAGTCAAAGCTTGTACTGACGCTTATACAAGTACTTGAGCGTACGTGACATCCATGGAATACATGGACGACTTAAGAGTTCATAATGATTGTCAGATAGTACTTCAACCATCTACTAACTGTTTGCAGGAGCTCCACTTCAAGCTTTGATTGAACAACATTTATAATGAAGCTTCAGTCAGAGCTCGTTCCGACATCCAGATTATGAAGCCTTGATTTTTCATTTTTGTTAGTTAATTGATTAGTGATAGAGTAAATAAGAAGAATATGTAGTACATGATAGAAGATAGAAATAGAAGTAACGTCAATTAGAAGTATGATGAAGAAGATCTACTCTTGAAGAATCAAGTGAAGTTGTGAAATCAGTGTGGATGGAAGTTCCTCATGGATGGATTTTAAAGATGAAGAACTTTCTAACGATATGTTGTGCAAAGCAAGTGGAGTCCGAATGACAAAGTTACTAAGGATTGAAGAATCGACGAAGTCGGTGAGGAATGACTTTTTCGTACTTCGGTCGATGATGGACTTTGGGCGGATTGAGAAAATCCTAACTACGGCATGTGTGACAAAGCCGTACAGATGTATAAGAGCAGTGGGTTAAGTCATTTGTCATATCGTATCTATAGTATTAGAGAGACAGAAAGTTTGAGAAAGAGATATCGACATAGAAGTTGATCTTCTGTGACTGTTTAAAGAGAATAATTATTTGTGGGGATCGGAGAGTTCTTAGTATCTTTCTTCAACTCCGCATTCATTATTTCATTCTTCATACTTTGTAGATGCGCAAGATGCAAGTTGCAAAATCACTATGACTTTGAGCTCTAGATGTGAATTATGTGGGACTCCGAAGATACGAGAAGGATCTCGAGGATATGAGGTTATCTTTTCCTCTTGCTGCCATGGTGGTCGATGGTGTCTTCGAAGTTGATTTAGGAACTTGGTGTCTGTTGAGAACATCCTTCGAAGGAACCTTATGCGAGGTCATGGAATTGGCCGAGGAGAACTAGAACTTCGTGCTGGGGGTTGACAAAGTAGGCAAGGAGGGAGACATGTTGTTCGTAGTACTTCGATACATGCACCGATGGAGGTCATGTGGAGTTTTCCTCGGCTATTCAATGAGTTGCATGAAGGGAGGAATGGTTATCAAACATGAGATTTGACACAAAGAAGTGCTGTCGTGTTATAGTACGACTCTTATGTGAATTCTCGTAGAACTTAGGATGTCTTTCTTTTTTATGTTTCATGAACTTTATCGCGTAATTGTAGAAGTGCTGTCGTGTTATGGTACGACTCTTGTGTGAATTCTCGTAGAACTTAGGATGTCTTTCTTTTTTATGTTTCATGAACTTTATCGCGTAATTGTCGAAGGATGTGATATGTGCCATGTTGCGATTATCTATGTCAATGATCGCACGGCAGTGAAACTTGCCGAATCAGCAATTTGTGCATGCTCACTTCAATGATCCTTGTCGATTCAATGATCCTTGTCACTTCAATGATCCATAAGACATTTTCTTTTAGCGGTGATTTGTGAGAGTTCTTGATGGTCTGCATGGAGGAGTGAAAAACTACGGGAGTTGTGGTTATAGACAAAGGTTTGATATCGGCTCCGGATCTTCCTTTCTCGAATCCATTTCACATCAAGATTCATTACATCTATCACGATCATTTTTGACAGTGATTAGTTTCATATTTTGGTAACGAGTTCACGGGGAGGATGATGGACTTACAGCTTCCGGTGATCCTTCTAATTGTTACATACAAAGAGATTTGGGATCTGACGGTGTATATCTTACTGTGACAAACAATGGATCTCAATTATCCAGCCCACGTTCTTTTCAATATCTGGGTCCATATTTAGTATCATTGCAGACCAGAGATCAATCATAGGGTATGGATCATGAGGAACTTTGAGGAAGAGTATTTCAACCGTGATAGCTTCACCGTTTTCTTTTGTCGTACCATTATGGATCATTTTCAGGTTGTAATATTGACTATGTATTATCGGTTGCTCAATTGTCTCATTCTAAGTTGAACGCTTTTGCGTATTTATATTTCGCAAAGAATCTTTCAACATATCTCAGGGGTTTTCTTGTTTTTGTACAAATGCTTACAATAGATAATTTCATGGCAGATACGTTCGAGATACAAGAGCAATCATTCTTAGCTTTATTAATTCTAGATTTGGAGTCCTTCTGGGTCTATCAGGTACTCAAGGTCAACTCTCAAAACTGTAGAGGTATAGTGCTTTACAACTCTATCTTCGGACCTTTATATCAGAAAGTACTATCCAGAGAAGACAGCTAGAAGGATCTTGCTTTGAAGGATGTCACAGTTCTCTTTTTCAATTTTGTCCTCACAAAATAATGATAGGCAAGAGCAATGTTGATTGGTGTAGTTGCAAGACTTGATCTTGTGCCAACTTGAATAATTGATGCTTGATTTGATATGATATAATGATAATGAAGTTGGAGATGGTGATGATGATACTGATATCGTATAGAAGAAATTGACGATACTTCTAGTCAAGACATGTGATCACCAATATCACGATTGCACTCATCCTCTTTGTACATAAGAAGTACATATTCCACTCATGATTTCGGTTGAGCATCGTCTTTATTGATACTTCATGAACTACTCATTAAATTCATGCAACACGAACAACACAAATATACACTGAGAAGACAAGAAAGACGATTAGTACTCCTTGGCCAAGACTTTCAGTCTTCTCATGTCGACTTCTAGAAGCAATTCTCGTCTTCTGGAGGTTCAACTCGGCTTCTGACACCCTTAGAACACTGTCACTACTCCGTATATGTCAATTATTACTCCACACGACAAATTATCCTTATGATATTCAACTGATTAGATCATTCACAAGGTGTATGCCTCCTGTAGTCTTCCCATGCTTCTGTTTGCTAAAACGGTCTTCTAGCAGCACTACAATGACACTTACATCCACTGATACTCACACAAAGCTTCTATAATCAAATAGAAGATAGAATGAAGATGGGAAGATGAGAAAGGAGAAGGAAGAAGAGAAAATTAACAAAAGAGAAAATAAAAGAAAACAAATCAATCTTTCGACAGACTTCTAATCCGGATCTTGACTAACAAGCCATCCTTGCTTGTAGTAAATTGGAGGAGAAGACCAACTACCTACTTACAGTCCCACTGTCTTCTCATTGAGGATGACGTCTTCTGCTATGATAAGAAGCAATCCGTCAGCTTCTGAATACTTTAGGTCTTTCCTCTCGAGATAATCTTGGAGTTAATTATCACCCACTGTCCTTTTAGTCTAATGAGTCTTTACAAGAGTTCAGACCTGTGCCAACACTCTCATCACCTAACTCTTTGACATCCTGCTTGGTACTCAACCAACTTCTACAAACACGACTTCTAGCTTATTCTGTCCGTGCTCCGACTGCTCTGTCTCAGAGGACC
Source organism: Asterella californica (assembly GCA_036924285.1). Lineage (NCBI taxonomy): Eukaryota > Viridiplantae > Streptophyta > Marchantiopsida > Marchantiales > Aytoniaceae > Asterella > Asterella californica. The sequence continues at coordinate 17,300,685 of JAYKYS010000006.1, read as the reverse complement.
AATCTCCCATGGACAATCCGCATGTGGATCCAAAGTGCTCCATTGGATGAGACAAGCTTGGACACTACATAACTTCTAACAATCATCGCAACTCAACATACTTCTCATGCACAATTGAGTATGAATTCGATGAAACTCAATCCTCAGAGCATACACAAAGCTTATGTAAACAAAATTGTCAATCCAACCCTTGAGAAGAAATTACATTGGCTTTTGATAGTTGCTCTTTCAGCTTCTTGTCACTACCTCTTGACAGACTAGACTAAATGGGACTACATGAGGATGTCGTTTTCTGTCTACTCTGTCTATTCATGTCTACACTCCCACGATCCTCTCTTGGGTGCAGAGGTGCAGACCTACTCTATGCACAAATGTACTCTGTGTGTGCGCTCTTCTGTATCCCTTGTGTGTAGTAGTGTGTATTGTGTGTCATGTGTACGTCAAAAACTAAACATCAGCCTCAACCTTATTCAACTGCCTCTAATCGTAGGAGGGGATTCCTTCGAATCACAACCACAACCCAAAGGATAAAAAAGAGTATTGTCAGATGGTCACCTCCTCATGGACTTTGGTTCCTCTCAGTTTGGAGAGTCTTCCTTGTTTGTGCTCTAACTAACTCTACCACATGGACAGTATCCTAAAAGTACGAAAAGGAGTTGCCAAGCTAAAAACAGCTAACTCTGATTCTCTAAAAATTAGTGAGGTAAAATAGCTAAAATAGCTAACCAATGTTCTTATCTATTCTTGACCATCATGTGTGACATCCATAGGGTCCGCACCTGCTTGAATACCTAATTTGACTTCTGGTATCATGTGCTGTTAAGCTGATACCTCTGGCGCGTCTGAGGTGGCATCCGTCTCAGTGTGAGTCATATGTTCTTCTGTATTTGGCTCAGAAGACAGAAGACGTCGTTGGAAAGCCGTACCCATCTGTGCTTCGGAGCTCTTCTGTAAGACCTCTTCGCTGCTTGGATCTGGAGCGATCTCATGGAGGTCAGAGGCAGTCATTACCTCCACTATGAATACTTGAGAAGTCATCTCCTCTTGTTTCCCAGAAGACGTCTTGGCTTCTCGAGCTTCTCCGCTTCCAATTCTATTACCACTAGGTGAACAGCTAGGTCGAACTCCTCCTTATCTGGATCTTCAACATAGGCTGGTCCTGGGGCACCTGAAGACATGGCTGTAGGACTAAGAATTGAAGAAAGACCGTAGAGTGTCTTAAGACCCTCTCCGATCCAAGTAGTGGAACATGCTATCCTTGCATTCCACCAACATGTCCTTGGAGCCATCATCCCAAGTTCGGGCCAAGGTCAGAAGCTTCCTCCCTGTGGTGAAGCTGAACTTCTTCTTGAGCGCTTCTCTCATCTGCGTCATGATCTCTTTGCTTCGATCTTTTTCTTCCGTCTGTTGCTTCTTCTTCTCCGCAGCCTTGGCTTCTGCATCTTCCCACTGGGCATTCCAAGTCTTCTTCTCATCCACCAGATCAGTTAGTTTGCCCCTGATCCTCAAGACTTCCTGCTCCCTTTGCTGAAGTTGCAGTTGCAACTCCTGGTGGGTCTTCCGCAGTTGAGCCATCTCTTTAATAGAAGTGGAAGCTTCCATTTTATACTTGATGGTGATCTTCTCGGTGGTGCGGAGGTTGGATTCCAAAGCTTTCACTCTCTGCGTATGCGCTTCTTCCTGCTGGATCAAAGTCCGAAGACCAAATCTAGGCTGAAAAGGCTTCTCTTGGGCCCTAGCCCACTTCTCCATCATCTCCATGATGGGCTGGATCTCGGCGTTGAAGAAGACATTTAACTCTTCTAGTCTTCTTCGTCCATAAGCCAAGTTAATTAACATACCGATCCGTGGCAGCTTCCTTATCTTGCTGAGGTACCTGAACCTCTTCCACCATGGTGGCTTTCTTCTTCTGTACTCGCGAAGACATCACTCGCAATGTCTTCCTTGGTGAAAGATCTCTTCTCACAGCAGAGACAGACTTCTTCTCTACATAATCACCTGTTGAAGTCGGAACATCTACCTAGGTTTTGTTTTCTTGAGTCTTCATAAGACTCCATGTGGTTGTAGGAACCGATTCCCTGGTGGTCCTAGTGCTGGGGGTGTCTTCTTGAGATTCCAAACTCAGATCCGGAGTGGATGATGAGATAAGACGTATTTGTCTTAGGAATGTTCCTCGGTCTCATCCTCCTTGATGACGACGTGTCTTTTGTGCCGTTAGAATCATCCGCTTGAATGGTGATCATCTTTTGGGTTGTGTCTAGTCGTTCCTTAGACATTGAAATTGGAGGAGAAGACATGAGACCTACTCGGCCTTCCTCCTCGAGTCTCTTCCTGTCTCACTGGCCCATACTTGACCAATTGAATCTCCTTCAAATCTCCTTTGGACACATAATGTAGCAGAAAAAAAGGTGAGATGTCCTCCTGCTGGGGTGCCCAAATAAGCTAACTCGACGTGTAGATAAACGTGGAAGAAGGTGCCCCAATTGACGACCTCTCTTGCTTAGACAACTTTCAAGAATTACACATCCTAATCTCCTAAGTATCAGATCTTTTGAGTTTTCCCTTGGGAAAAAGATGAAGGTAAAGCTTTCTCAGAAGACGCTTTTTCGACTCCTGGTAGGCTTTCATCTTCCAACCATTCATTCATGTTGATCTTCTAGGAAGAGACAGGTAGTACTCTCGGGTACATGCCATTTCTCTGAAATGATTTGAGGGATCTTCTCCTTCTCCAACTCATAATCTCAGTTCTCTGATTTCAGTCGATAGAACGCTCTTCGTCGATCTTCCATCATCCACAATGTTAGTCTTCCTGTAGCCACTCTTGCCTTGACAGGTACATGGTTTGGGGAGGTAGGGCTACCCAGATCTCTTCTAGCAGATCCTGGTCGTCAGATTCCAATCTCATATGAAGAAGTCGACGTCCAACTCTTTGATGAAGAGTTTGGCCACGCTTAGCTAGTAACACAAGATCTCGAGGATGCATAGTCATTTTCCAACTTCTGTTATAATATACAACACATGCTTACTATGAGCCTAAGGCTCAATCCTTACCAGACCCTCACAGTCTAGTTTCCACTCTCATAAGACGAGTTCAGTCTTCCAGAAGACAGCTGTTCAATCTTCTAGAATTCTAAAAATAGAATACTTTCTAATTGCATCACGTCTTCTGATCTATATCTACGCAATTCTAACTGAGCAAGACATCTCATGGATTCTTAAGAAGACAATCCATCTTGCAATTCATCCTACTTCCTAGTAGAAGATGAAGAAATACTCGAGAAGAGAACCCTAGGAAACGATCCGAAGAAGGTGGAGGGCTCCTGCGATGACAGTGGTCTCCAGGAAGATTCTTGAGACGGCTTCTGGATAACTGACGTCTTCAGAAGACTTCTCACATCTAGGCTTCCTATCACCGGTCTTATCAATCTTCAACTTCATGCACATAATCTATCCTCACAATTGACAGTGAACGTTCGTACTCTATTTTTCGACTCCTCATCTCGCATACACTCTCAGAAGAAGTTTGATGCGTAATGAGAAGACATGACCCTTGAAATTGCTCTCCAGATTTTGCCAGCAAGACTCTTCACAAGTCTCATCTAAAGTTCAGAAGAAGAAGGAACATGCTGCTATGAAGTACTTTCGTATGTTATCATTATGAGTTCCAGCAGAACTCTATCTCTCCATCCACATGTTTGTCGAGTGAGGATAGTAGATTGTTCTGTAAAATAATAAAAAATAACAAAAATCAGTATTACTAGTTTATATAAAAATACCATTCGAATCTCACTCATGACCGTGACGACACAAAAACGATTTGTGTCATTGCACGAGGAATCTTCTAGATCTGTTATGACGTTTGGATTCTTTTCATAAGCTACAAGAATCAATTTCTTTCTCAAATAGAAAACAACCACACCATCTTTCCACCCATCCTTGTCACTAATTTAAATACTCCTTTTGCTCTTGGTTTCTTTCCATTCTCGTCTCTGGATATTTGGAGGTCTATTTTGCTAGTGGGAAAATCCATACGTATTAATAATCACCTTCTTACTCCTAATTTTCTGATGGTGCAAGGGTAGGACCCTTGTCGATGGACGGAGGCCGTTCGAAACAAAAGTATACGATCCACTTCTACACACCCTTTTTATCAACTGACATTCAAATGTAAAATTACATAGAGGTGGGCGTTTACTCCAAAATAATTTAGAGTTTTAAAAAGATCATTGGAAATGAAATTCCTTATCGAACATCCCCCAGCGAGAACCGCGATTCATGTGAGAGTTAAACGGACAGAATTTCAACGGAGATAAATAGAGTAATCTTCTGAAAAACGTGGAAAAAAACGGCGAATTGAATTGACAACAATTTTGGAATAAAGGTTAATTTTAACGGAGATAAATATAGTAATCTTCTGAAAAGCGTGGAAAAAACTGCGAATTGAATTGATAACAATTTTGAAATAAAGGCGAATTTTAACGGAGATAAATATAGTAATCTTCTGAAAAGCGTGGAAAAAAACTGCGAATTAAATTGACAACAATTTTGGAATAAAAGCGAATTTTAATGGAGATAAATATAGTAATCTTCTGAAAAGCGTGGAAAAAAACTGCGAATTGAATTGACAACAATTTTGGAATAAAGGCGAATTTTAACGGAGATAAATATAGTAATCTTCTGAAAAGCGTGGAAAAAAACTGCGAATTGAATTGACAACAATTTTGGAATAAAGGTGAATTTTAACGGAGATAAATATAGTAATCTTCTGAAAAACGTGGAAAAAAACGACACTGTACTGAAAAGAATAGAGACCCAGAAGAAACTAAAGAGAGCCAACGTAAAAGTCAAAAAATCTCGGAGGTAGTTCCTCATGGATGGAATACATATAATCTAACCGAGCAGTCACGCAGTCGTAGAGTTCAAATCTTCGGCATACGACTCCGCAAGTTCAGCTATCTGCAAGGAGATCACCATGGCCATGAATCGATCAACGATGGAAGAATCGACATCACCTGTAACCAAAGGACGTATTCTTTGCAAGACTCCATCCGAGAGACCACTTGGGATTGACTTTAATGGGAACGAGCTGATGAAATTTCTCCGTGCACTGAACTGCGACTGGACCAAACCGGTAAAGCGTGATCTCAAACTCCTTGAAACCATCGACCGAATATTTGACGTCGAGGTCGATAGTGGAAGACTCCCCCCTGAAGCACTGTCCTCGATAAAAAGAACGATCCAGGCCGTTGGCGGGTTGACAGGCGACCTGTTCTACAAGGAGCATCCGTTCGAACTGAAGGTTCTGGTCGGCGTTTACACAACCGTGGCCGTAGAAATTGACGACCTCTGTGAGAGGGACCCCGAGCAGATGATTCCCGCGATCCAGCATTTCCTCGCGGCTTGGCTAGGCAAGGAATCCACGCCACACCATCCGTGCCTAGATCACCTTCTCCGGATTGTCACCATCGACTTCCCGAAGTTTTACGGCCCGATAACGATGGGGAATATTGTCCACTCGACCATCGGGTTCCTCGAAGGTTGCCTGATAGAAAGTGCGTATCCGGAGGGTGTGTCTTGCCCACAAACCTCCATTGAATACCCCTTGTATTTGCGACTCAAAACCGGAGTCAGTGACGCATACACGCACTTCATTTTCCCGGAGGTGATGTTCCCTGAGAAGGACTACTTCGAGACGTATATCTCGAGCATTCCCGCTATGAGCGAGTTTACCTCCATGGTGAATGACATCCTGAGTTTCTACAAGGAAAGTGTGGTTGGCACCCATCAGAATACATACCTGATGACAATGAGCAGGGTGCTTGGACGCAGCCCTGTGGAAGTTTGGCGAGAGACATGCAAGCAACAGTTAGAACGGGCCAAGAACATATCGGCGTCGCTCAGCAGGAAAGACGAGTTGCGGGAAGCGTGGGAGTCGTATGTTAAAGGTTACTGCGAGTTCCACTTCACTCAGCATAAGCGGTACAGGTTGGCGGAGATTGGGATTGAACAACGTGCCAGCTAATGAGCAGCTACAAAGCCGATCCCAGAGCAGCATGAGCAGCAAAGGAGTCCATCTGCTTCACGTCTACACCGGAATCATTACAGAGCAATAACTCATGAATGTAAAGAGAATCAGAAAACACTTCATGCAGTATCATGCAGCAGGATCCCAATATCAATAAATAAACCCGTATCAATTCTGTTGTACTTCAGTGATTCTACAGAGAAACTGTGTGTCCATTTGGTAATTACAGAGAATATTGGTGTTCTTGAATTTCTCGTAAAACTTTCATGTACGCGTAAACATTTCGCGCACTACACTACTGAACCTTCAAAAGTTTTCAAGCAGTTCGACTTCGCGAAAGGTGCGCTGGGAGAAGTTAATTATCAGTACGGTAATGCACATAGCTATCGGTACTGACACATTCTATTTCAGACTTGCGGCTCTAATGTAGCTAGCGGTATGCAATTCCTGGATATCAAATTTAACGTGAGAGTAACACGCAGCATGAGCACAATCGGCATGGTCCTAGTGTACGATTACACCAGGGTCACTTGTCTTCTTGCTTGAAGTCTTTTACGCTCCTCATGTTCAAGACCATATTTGTTTCACATATTACATACGATACCAAGGTAAGGCAAGAGTTTGGGTCCCAAGACTTCGAAACGAGGTAAGTGTGTGATGGTGGATCTCAGAACGTGATCTTCATTCTGGTTTTTTCATGACTTGAGTTGGCTCGTCATGATACTCTGTGATATGGTTTTTCTGTTCGGTTAATATCATACTCACATTTCCTATCCTCTAGGTACCACTTTCTTTAGGTTTGCTCGAAACATTATAATGTCAATATTTGTTCCTGCGTGAGATTCTCATGAGAAGACTCTCTGGCCAAGAAATTTCAGAATCCTATCATATTTCGACTTCGCATACCTTGACAGCGCGAAGTTGATTTTCACTACGGTAGTGTAGAGACGCAAGCCTGAACACTCGGTTCTTTTCGCTGCTGCCTTTGTACTAATCTCGGTTCGGACAGACAACAGAGACCAGTAAAAACGGCAGGCTTTGTGACTAATGTTTATGAAAACTGGGAATTAGAATGAGATCATGTGTCCTTGGAGTCAGAGTGCAAGATACTGTTAACGTTTCCGATCCACCGAATTGGCTGTCCTGGCCCTGAATGGGTCCTGATTCCCTCCTGTCCTAACCTCTACAGGAATTAATTTTTCCTAAAATAGATAGAACTTCCTGTTAACTCTATCTAGTCAATATGCATCCAAACTGCACTTCTAGGAAGAAGAAAGAAAAAGAAAAACGTTTAAATCACAAGAAAGTAAAATCAGTGTTTACTTTGGCTTCACTGTATTTTCTATTTTGATTCGTTTGGAATACTTTATACTTTGTCAAAAATTCAATACCCTGTTGTTACTAGGTTTACTTCTTTGTATTCATGTCCCTTGGGGTCTTCGAGGAACATGATACTATCCATGCGAGTCCATCACAGCGAGAATCTGGACCGAAAGTTTCTTTGTATTCATGTCTCTTGGGGTCTTCGAGGACCATGATACTGTCCATGCGAGTCCATCACAGCGAGAATCTGGACCGAAAGCTTCATAAATAATTTACAACAGCATGTACCTCCAACCGCGTCCACAAGGGATTGAACCCATGATTTCTCTCTTAGAGTACTCTAGACTACACCACTTGGGACACCAACGTGTCACCGTTAAACCACTCCACGTAAACGTGTGATAAAAAGTAGTGTGTCTAGAGCTTGATAAAGGACGCTGTCGGTAATAGTCTGATCGAGAAAAAACAATTGCCACATCAACAAGAGCCCGATCAAGTCTAGACCTGCCAAAGAAGAGAAAGTTCAGTACGAGCACTTTTTGCAACTCTTCACATGGAAAGAACAATCCAGAAAGCAAGAAACGTGCAGATCAGCAGCCATTGTGAGTAAGCCATACTACGTGAGTGCTTGGCGATGTAGGCCAGCCTATGGGAGTGATCTAAATATTACATGCAACGCTAAGATTCTCGAATGGTAAATCCAAGTGAGGACTCAATTTAACTCCCGTGACTCTAGATCTGGATTCTACCTTCCCGTCTGATCTTCTGGAAGTTCTGGTACGGGGTGCAGAACATCAACGACGGCTGATCGATACAGCAATTTCGAGATTAGTACACGAGGCAGCAACGAACAGAACCGACTGTTCATGCTTACGGCTCTACACTACCGTAGTGACAATCAACTTCGCGCTGTCAAGCTAAGATATGCGAAGACGAAACAGAATAGGATTCTGAAATCGCGTGGCTAGAGAGTCTCTCATTAGAATTTCACGCGGGAAAAAATATTTACATTATACTATTTCGGGCAAACCTAAAGCAAGTGGTACCTAGAAGATAGGAAATGTGAGTATGATATTAATTGAACAGAAAATCCACATGATAGAGTATCATGACGAGCCAACTCAAGTTATGACAACAGAATGAAGATCACTTTCTGAGTTCCACCATCACACACTTACCTCTTTTCGAAGTCTTGGGATCCAAATTCTTGCCTTGCCTTGGTATCGCATGTAATATGTGGAACAAATATGGTCTTGATCATGAGAACGTAATCACGTTTTAGCGATTTGGTCCAGTCGCAGTTCAATGCACGGAGAAATTCCATCAGCTTTTTCCCATTAAAATCAATCTTGAATGATCTCGGATGGCGTCTTGCAAGGAATACGTTCTTTGGTTACAGGTGATGTTCATTCTTTCTTCGTTGATCGACTCATGACCATGGTGATCTCCCTGCAGATAACATGAACGTGCGGAGGAGTCCCCCAGAGAGAACTGCGATTCATGTGAGAGTAAACGGACAAAATTTCAACGGAGATAAATATAGTAATCTTCTGAAAAACGTGGAAAAAAAATGGCGAATTGAATTGATAACAATTTTGGAATAAAGGCGAATTTTAACGGAGATAAATATAGTAATCTTCTGAAAAGCGTGGAAAAAAACTGCGAATTGAAATGACAACAATTTTGGAATAAAGGTGAATTTTAACGGAGATAAATATAGTAATCTTCTGAAAAACGTGGAAAAAAAAGACACTGTACTGAAAAGAACAGAGACCCAGAAGAAACTAAAGAGAGCCAACGTAAAAGTCAAAAAATCTCGGAGGTAGTTCCTCATGGACGAAATACATATAATCTAACCAAGCAGTCATAGAGCTCAAATCTTCGGCATACTACTCCGCAAGTTCAACTATCTGTAAGGAGATCACCATGGCCATGAATCAATCAACGACGAAAGAATCTACATCACCTGTAACCAAGGGACGTATTTCTTGCAAGACTCCATCGAAAAACCACTTGGGATTGACTTTAATGGGGGACGAGCTGATGGAATTTCTCCGTGCACTGAACTGAGACTGGACCAAACCAGTAAAGCATGATCTCAAACTCCTTGAAACCATCGACCGAACATTTGATCCATAGTGGAAGACTCCCCCTAAGCACTGTCCTCGATAAAAAGAACGATCCAGGCCGTTGGCGGGTTGACAGGCGACCTGTTCTACAAGGAGCATCCGTTCGAACTGAAGGTTCTGGTCGGCGTTTACACAACCGTGGCCGTAGAAATTGACGACCTCTGTGAGAGGGACCCCGAGCAGATGATTCCCGCGATCCAGCATTTCCTCGCGGCTTGGCTAGGCAAGGAATCCACGCCACACCATCCGTGCCTAGATCACCTTCTCCGGATTGTCACCATCGACTTCCCGAAGTTTTACGGCCCGATAACGATGGGGAATATTGTCCACTCGACCATCGGGTTCCTCGAAGGTTGCCTGATAGAAAGTGCGTATCCGGAGGGTGTGTCTTGCCCACAAACCTCCATTGAATACCCCTTGTATTTGCGACTCAAAACCGGAGTCAGTGACGCATACACGCACTTCATTTTCCCGGAGGTGATGTTCCCTGAGAAGGACTACTTCGAGACGTATATCTCGAGCATTCCCGCTATGAGCGAGTTTACCTCCATGGTGAATGACATCCTGAGTTTCTACAAGGAAAGTGTGGTTGGCACCCATCAGAATACATACCTGATGACAATGAGCAGGGTGCTTGGACGCAGCCCTGTGGAAGTTTGGCGAGAGACATGCAAGCAACAGTTAGAACGGGCCAAGAACATATCGGCATCGCTCAGCAGGAAAGAGGAGTTGCGGGAAGCGTGGGAGTCGTATGTTAAAGGTTACTGCGAGTTCCACTTCACTCAGCATAAGCGGTACAGGTTGGCGGAGATTGGGATTGAACAACGTGCCAGCTAATGAGCAGCTACAAAGCCGATCCCAGAGCAGCATGAGCAGCAAAGGAGTCCATCTGCTTCACGTCTACACCGGAATCATTACAGAGCAATAACTCATGAATGTAAAGAGAATCAGAAAACACTTCATGCAGTATCATGCAGCAGGATCCCAATATCAATAAATAAACCCGTATCAATTCTGTTGTACTTCAGTGATTCTACAGAGAAACTGTGTGTCCATTTGGTAATTACAGAGAATATTGGTGTTCTTGAATTTCTCGTAAAACTTTCATGTACGCGTAAACATTTCGCGCACTACACTACTGAACCTTCGAAAGTTTTCAAGCAGTTCGACTTCGCGAAAGGTGCACTGGGAGAAGTTAATTATCAGTACGGTAATGCACATAGCTATCGGTACTGACACATTCTATTTCAGACTTGCGGCTCTAATGTAGCTAGCGGTATGCAATTCCTGGATATCAAATTTAACGTGAGAGTAACACGCAGCATGAGCACAATCGGCATGGTCCTGGAGTACGATTACACCAGGGTCATGTTAAAGAAGTAAACCAAATGAATATTCTTCACTGTACAAGTTATATCAGTAAAGGGATCAGTCGACTCGTCATCTCCCAAGAGGGGGTTTTTATCTACTCTAACCTATGGACAAGAGGTGAGTCACTAGTCAATCATTAGTCATAGAGATGTGCCTAAAGAGGTGACTATAGAGAGACTATAGAGATGACTATAGATGTGACTACTAGAGGTGACTATAGACTAGACATTATCTTTAACATGTCACTTGTCTTCTTGCTTGAAGTCTTTTACGTTCTCAGGATCAAGACCATATTTGTTCCACATATTACATGCGATACCAAGGTAAGGCAAGAATTTGGATCCCAAGACTTCGAAACGAGGTAAATGTGTGATGGTGGAACTCAGAACGTGATCTTCATTCTGTTGTCATAACTTGAGTTGGCTCAGTCATGATACTCTGTGATGTGGATTTTCTGTTCAGTTAATATCATACTCACATTTCCTATCCTCTAGGTACCACTTTCTTTAGGTTTGCCCGAAAGAGTATAATGTAAATATTTTTTCCTGCGTGAAATTCTAATGAGAAGACTCTCTAGCCACGCGATTTCAGAATCCTATTCTCTTTCGTCTTCGCGTATCTTAGCTTGACTGCGCGAAGTTGATTGTCACTACGGTAGTGTAGAGCCGCAAGCATGAACAGTCGGTTCTGTTCGTTGCTGCCTCGTGTACTAATCTCGAAATTGCTGTGTCCATCGGCCGTCGTTGATGTTCTGCACCCCGTACCAGAACTTCCAGAAGATCAGACGGGAAGGTAGAATCCAGATCTAGAGTCACGGGAGTTAAATTGAGTCCTCACTTGGATTTACCATTCGAGAATCTTAGCGTTGCATGTAATATTTAGATCACTCCCATAGGCTGGCCTACACGCCAAGCACTCACGTGTGGCTTACTCACAATGGCTGCTGATCTGCACGTTTCTTGCTTTCTGGATTGTTCTTTCCATGTGAAGAGTTGCAAAAAGTGCTCGCAAAAAGTGCTCGTACTGAACTTTTTCTTCTTTGGCAGGTCTAGACTTGATCGGGCTCTTGTTGATGTGGCAATTGTTTTTTCTCGATCAGACTATTACCGATAGCGTCCTTTATCAAGCTCTAGACACACTACTTTTTATCACACGTTTACGTGGAGTGGTTTAGCGGTGACACGTTGGTGTCCCAAGTGGTGCAGTCTAGAGTACTCTAAGAGAGAAATCATGGGTTCAATCCCTTGTGGACGCGGTTGGAGGTGCATGCTGTTGCAAATTTTTAATGAAGCTTTCGGTCCAGAGTCTCGCTGTGGTGGACTCCCAGTATCATGGTGCTCGAAGACCCCAAGGGACATGAATACAGAGACGTAAACCTAGTAACAACGGGGTATTGAATCTTTGAAAAAGTATAAAGTATTCCAAGCGAATCAAAATAGAAAATACAGTGAAGCCAAAGTAAACACTGATTTTACTTTCTTGTCGTCTTATAAGTTAGATGGTTAGCAGATGTGAATTATAATTCCCTCGTTATATTAAACCAATACGTGACATAGAGATAAAAGAATGTGGTTATAGATGGCACAAGAAATGCGTTTGCTGGTCTTCTAAAGAACTGCCCAGGACATATTATCCTATTGCTGAATAGACTTAAAATGGACATTTTACTTGTACATTCCATTTTCTAGAGTTAAACTACAACTCACCGTCATACAGTTTATTTCTCAAGTGCTTTTTGACTAGTCATGGATATTCACCTCTTCCAAGTTCGGAAGAGGAGAATATGCAAAAAGTTCTAATTTATTTCTTAATCTTTCTCTTGGAAAGATTAGGCTATTATTAACGCTAAATTAAAGCTTATAAATTAAGAATATTTTTACTTATGGGAGTGATACATCTTATATCAAATAACGGTTCTTTCTTATAAGTTTTATATAACAGAAGTGAGCATGTGTAATGCAGTGACCAGATAGAATTTAAATTGGTAAACTAAACACTGTAAATTTAGTGAAGTTAAACCCCATGACTGTGCATAACGATTTGTAAACGCTGTGACTTTACGTAACAATTTGCAAACCCTATGATTGTGCGCTTTACATTAAATTTTTCACTAAATTATTTCTGAAGGTTATTTTCAGTCAATTACTGATGATTATTTTGGTTATTTGTTAAACGTTTGTCTTTTTCTTTCTTCTTCCTAGAAGTGCAGTTTGGATGCATATTGACTAGAATAGAGTTAACAGGAAATTCTATCTATTTTAGGAAAAATTAATTCCAAAGTTTGACTATATGGATTACTTAAAACTGTTGGTGATCAAAAATCGGATCACAAATTATGTATGGTCATCTCTACAATATTATCATTTTATTACATTAAAAATATGAATAATTATATTACAATAAATAAATAATAGTAAATCACCTTTCTTAGACATTTAATATTTATTTCTTGAGTTATGAGATGATCCTCTCTCTACGATAATCAACCATGTTATAAGGATGTCTCACCTGTCATAAGCGAATATGCTACTACTTCCTTCTCTCGTAGGAAATAATGAGCTTCTTGAAGCGTGCGCAAAGACCTGTGGGAGAGTCGGGCATGGAGGCAGCTTATAGTTTATGGACTTTTTCTGTTGCTCATTCTCCAGCCTAATGTTGTCATGACAGATTTTGGGAGAAATTTGTCTCGGGTTTGAACTTCACAGTTTTAATTTTATTCTCAGGTGCGGTCGTAGGCGGTAACGTAGGGTTCTTACTTCTCTCAAGCGTGTCCGAATGCTGCTGTCCTAGGATTTTTTGCAACGCTTTGTTAACCTTCCCCTCGGGAGGTTCAGGAATTAAAAATAGCATCGAGAAGTGATAACGAGGAACGCGGTCACACGCCTTAGGAACAAAGATTCAATGCATAAAAGGGAAGATATATCATCAGAAGATCACAGAAGTGACTTGTTGCACTTAATTTGATCGAAATGAGATCTGCTAAGCATTACATCGTCTTGTGTTCACTATTAATTTTCACCTCGGTTTGGATAAATAGATTCCATCAACACTGAAATGAATCGTTATGGACCGAACGATTATACAAAATCTTAACTTCAATTGAAACTAAAGTTACTGAATCGGACCACTTAAGCTGGAAACCGTATAAACCGAGCCCCGAAGAGTAGAAAATCGTTTAAACCGAATCACTTAAACCGGGAATCAACAATCCAAACCATTCAAAAAATTTGCGCATCTGAATGGTTTTGAATCCAACCGTTCAAAAGCAAGAGGTCTTGAGTGTTTCAATATGAAATCTGGAGGTCTTGAGTTCAAAACCTGTGCATAGTGTTTGCTACAACAAAACTACCTATTAGATCATTTGAATTACGGTAGAGTCTCTCAACCACGTAACGTTTAAGCCTAGACCATCTTGGATTTAAGCCTAGACCGTTTTGGACTGAACCATGTAAACATAAACTCTCCAAAAAATATACTTTTAAACTAGAATCGTAAGAGAACCTCCACCGTCTTTAAATGCTCCCTTAACCAGTTAGGGAGCAAGTCAGAGGAAAATATTTCACCATTGATTTTTATACTAGTCTTTAATTTACAGAATTCGCTAAAAACTACCCTGCTTCTTTTACCTAAAGATTGCAATGAAGAATCTTTAACCCCATATCAAACCGTTTGAGTAACAGTTTTTGGAAATTTTGAAAAGATTTGAATTTCTGATATTCTTTAGAGATTTATTATTTAAAACATATGGTGAGAAATTTTGAAAATAAATATCTTTCACTCATTCATCTGTAAATTAGAGATAAGGAAGTCTTTATCGCTGTACGAGTGGAGATACTCTTAACGAAACCGAACTACTTATTCTAGTTATATATATATCTTATTCAGTTAGAACCAATTTGAAACTGAACCACAGTTGTTAGAACTTAAACCACTTTAAATAGCAGCTTCACCTATCCACATACACTGGACAAGTTAATGATATCACGCTAACTATGGGGAAGGGAGGACGTGCAACAAAAACCTCCTCCACTGTGTCTTAACGCCTAGTTTAGTGTACACGAACACTGGCAGATAACCTTGTCCAGAATACACTTCCTAAGCAACAGACGCAAGCTTTTAGACTGAGGTTTATCATTGTACATCACCCGTTTCACAGATTTGAACTCGAACGTATTCACAGTAAAGAAATAGACTTGTACAGTAATATTCTTATCATGGTTAAATCAGAATAGCCATTCCGATAAATAAAAACCTATAAGAAAAGAATATTATGATGATCACATGAATACATCCAACACTCAGAGAAAGAGGTCTTCGGAATACATAAGATGATAGATTATCGAAATGTGTAACTAAGAGTTTTTTATTTCTTCCATCTCATTGCAATGTGGCAGATTTGTAATGTTGCCTTCAGGATAACTCTGTAGACTTTCTCACATGTATGTCGACGTGGCCTTAGAGTTACCTTTTCCACACCTGAGAACTTCAACACCCCAACAAAATGGGTAGAAAACTCAGTTTAGATGGCAGTTTCTAGGTCCAGTTTACCTCCACACGTGCGCCCACGTGGCACCCGTCTCCAACACTTGGCAGAAAAACGAAAGAAAAACCTTGTCAAAATGTTGGTGATGCGTGATAAACCTAGAAAACGATTTAGAGTCAAAGGTTTCATTCCTTTTGCACTTTCGAACCCTCTGGCCTCCGAACAGTTGAAGAAAAAGAAACCAGAGGGTTAGTTGTAGATTGCGGTTTGTAAATAACCATGGTGAAAATTTGACTGTATAAGTCTATTTCTTTACTGTGGGAACGTTCGAGTTCAACTCAGTGAAACTGGTGATGTACAAGGAAAAACCTCTGTTAGACTTCATGATGAAAGGGTTGGAAATCCGGGGCATGCAGGCCGTAAATATAAAAGCAGTCTCAGTGTAGACTTCTATCATATGTACATGAAAATAAACTCTGTCTCTCTGAAGGAGTTGAATATCATGTACATATGGTCTTTTTCCATCCTAAGGCTTTTAGGTTAGGAACTTAAGTTGGAGCCACAAGTAAGGCTAAATTGAATATCTTATTTTGTGTTAAGTACAAAAATGGATATTTTTGTTCAAAGTTATATATTTAAAGGTGTTTTTACTATAAGTATTAAAAAAGTATCGTAATTTTTCAAAAAGTTTGCTATAAACCTTTTACTTGTTAGAATAAAATACCCTAGATTAATCTCGCCTAGTGGAACCCCGGGGCTAGAAGGACGTTTCTGCGAACAACTTGCTAGTAAAATACGTATCGACCATTTCCTTGTTGACTTGTTCGGTTTGAATAAAGCAGTTTATTCCCAACCTACCGTTCATGCATAATACTGACCAGTGAGAGCATGTGATAGGTCTCGGTAGTACACAATCATACTCTGTAGATTAATATATTTACAGATATTTGCCGCTAGGAATTCCTAAAGATTTCACCCACTTCTTTATCGATTCTCTTTTCAATCACTTTTGTATCGATTAATACTTCGTGCACGTGTTAGGTGTTTTTAATGTTTTCAACCACTTTTGTACCCATATAATTACTCGCGGTGGATTGGATTAAGAATATTTCTCGAACCTTTGGTGTCAAGCAAGTTCTCTGTACTGAAGGTTACGGCAAGTTGTGATACAAAAGTATACTAAAGATTTAAAGAAGTTTGACAGTATGATATTAAAAAGTAGTTTTTCTCTGTTTTTTGCACATATACCGTTGGAAAAACAAGACTATCGATATCATACAATTCAGACTTTAGTATCACAGAAGATGAGGTGAAATTAATTTGAGTTTAGGAGAAACTCCCGTTCATTACAGAGTCATATGGAGCTTGCTCTGATAATCCACTCAACTCAGACGAGTGAGACTCGACAAAAAATCTTCTTCTGAGAAGTGGGGTAAATTTTCTACTCTTTATTTAGTGGATTAGAAATTTATAGTTTATGATAATAAACAACTTCTGAGGTCTGGACCTTGATGAAATTCTATATGTATCTTCTCTATGGTATGGTCCACCTTGGCCATGGTGAGATCTTGAAACTTACATTTCTATTAAATAATGATGATTTAATATCTATAAATCAAAAAAATTGTAAAGATGATAAACTCAATCCAAAAAATATCTAACGAGTTCCAGAAATAATTTTCAAAAATATAAAAATGTAATTATTTTGGTAACATCTGGTTAGTGCAAACCACCTGGTCGTGAAAGCAAGGCTTAGATACAACAAAAATACAAATTTGTAATCAGGAAATGTCTCCTAGGCCTGCTGCAAACTGAGAACATGCCCACTCATCCTGGGGAAACAGGTTCTCCAAGAATTTTGTTTGTGCGGTTAGGTTTAAATAGAACTTCAAGCCACTTTAGTTTACTTTCCATCGTACTCTAGTGAAACTAAACATTCTGTTATCCATGGTTAGCATATGTTTTGAAATATGTCATGGATATGAAATTATATAAATTCAATTCAGTATTAATATCCAGTAAAGAAAATAGCAAAAGCATATATAATTCTATTCACTATAATGAGACTAGATTACATTTCTGAGATATTTGAGAGAAACTTTATAGGACAATGTTTCGTGAGAGCGAGACATTTCAAAGACAAAAACAAAATTTTCTTAGGATAATTTTGAGATTTTAATTTATATAATTTTCTTGATTTCTTAAATAAAATCATAAACGCAATGATAAAGAAACAAGCAAAATGAGCATAATTGTAGATAAAACCATAATGATATATTTAAGATTATGATCTAAATAAACCATACAAGAACAAACATGATTCCAATAATTCACAATCTATGTTGCAAATATTAAACTCCAGGAAGAACATCAAACTGAAAAGTTATTCAAAAATGATATCTTTTATCAAACTCGAATGCAAGACTACATTAAATTTTATCAATGATTTTTTCAGTAGTTCTAAACTCAAAACTCAAACTATAATAGTGCTATCTATTCTTACATCATCTCAAATGTGGCACAAACTACCTCTCTAGCTTTAGGAGGTATTATAATTTTCTTTGGCAGTTTGACTTTTGAGAGAACCTTCCAATAGAAAATTGCAGCACTTGCATTCATCGATTGACTTTCACAATAACTAGGATCTACTTCTTATTATTTTGTGCTATTAAAGATATCGGTGTAGCATTCTCATCTGATGTACTTGTAGGTTTTCATGTTTGGACCTCTACCATTGTAGTTAAAACTCTCCATTGTTCACCATTCCAATCTCTTTGAACACCACTTGTAGCACATCTTATCCAAACAGTCTTAGATATTGTAACTTCAAACTCATCAGTAGGTAGAGTAATCACAAATCGAAATTTCTACAATATTGTTCAAATAGACAAATATGCACTCTTCTCTCTCATCTAGAGCTTTCACAAAATGCACAGCTTGTCTTTTATTCTCCATCTGTAGTTCTATCTCAAGTTCATCTTCAAATGCTGCATCAACTAGTGCATCTTCATGCTCAATCGTCTCTTCTCTCGATGGTATTGACTTCTTGAAGCCAATTCTATGATTCGTGAAGCAAAAAGAATCATGAAGCAAATCTCCATCTATACCTTCAACTTGCTCTAAGCAAGTTAACACTCTTTTTCAATAAGAAATGAGTTGTTGATACATCTTGTACCTTATGGACGTCTCATCCGGATATGTTTTATCAAATATTTGATGAGATTATCCAAGAAAGGTTTGACTTCTCCTAGTTTGGGATGAGTCATTGCCATCTTTATTGTCTTCGGGTCTCTCTTCGGTAGACATAAGCTTCTTGATCTTTTTCCTACAAGATAAGTCGTTCCTCTAGTACCCATCCACCCTCTAAGTCATTCATGTATTGGAAGATTAGAACGTTAGCTCTCATCGAGAACTTGAAGGCAATCAGAAAAGAATGTCCCTTGATCTTCTGGATGAAGTCTTGGACATGTGACTTGCAATCAGCAACTTCTTGAAGAAGTAACAGTACTAGGTGTTTCGCTTCACATTCTCAAAATTTTGCCATGAGTGCTGCCAACATCAAAACGTCCTTGTGTCTAATGCGAGTGCTCACTTTGCAAATAGCTGCACCGATATCTTCATGCGTATGTCTCACCGTCAGAAAGTTCACCCCGATGGATTCAAAAACTCTTCTTGAAACAAGCTCGGAATAGTAGGAAGAACATGTCAATTTTTGTTATCCTTGCCGAGTTGTCCATTTGAAGAAGCAAGACATGTGGCAACTTCTTGAAAGTTGATATAAAATCGTGACTTGTCGAAGGCACGTCATCCTCTTCATGTTGTGATGTTGGAACCTCCTCTCCCACTTCAGCTCCATTTCTCTTGTACTTCAACACATCAAACGCCTTATCATCCATGTATGCTGCTAGGAAAGCGACTTGGTTTAGCAAAGCATCAAAGAGATTGATCCTATAACTTGTTCTCGATCTTGATCTCTGATGTAATTCTTGTCATCTCTTGCTAACTCCAAGTCTCTTAGACATTTGACCAATGAAGAAATGATAAAGTTAAGATCACTAAGCTAAAGCCTATTTAGTTTAGATGACAATTTGTTCCTAGCTCTCATCCATGGGTGAGCATCCCAGCGAGACTCATTGGTAAAGTAATACAACCAGCAAAAGACAACATTTTTAACTTGCTCGCAAGACGAGGAATGCTAGTCTTTGCTTGATCCATCTTATCATGAATAAGACATAAGTATTTCTCCAGGTTCGTCTGCTCCTGCATGTGCTGATCTCTTAGGACTTCCAACTCGGATCGTTGCTTTTGCCGCATTTCTCTCATTAGTGCATCTTTCATACCCACACAAGTATCACACTTTGCAAATGCACCTTGCTTATGAAACCTGTAGTTGGAGAAGAGACTCGGTCACAAAGTGGAGTAGAGAGACTCACTAATCTCATCATCATCAATACTCACTAGCTTGATATTCAACTCTTTCAGCAATGACTTATTAGTGTAACATGAGGGGAGCATGTGTACTACATCCGTTCGTCTATTCTCCATAATCTGCTCCATATGTGGCATTGGTTCTCCAAAAGTTTCGAGAAGTTGAGACAAGAGGGCATGCCCCATAGAAGTATTCCCTCTCTATTTCTTGACATTCTTGCTATCATGGTAACTCATGACCACACCTTGCTTCACCATGGTCTCCAAGCGGCAATACTTTGATCGTGAAAATCCATAGATCTTTCAAAAAGTCTCCTTATAAATCAACTTCTGATCCACAATCAATTTCTCTATATCATTGGTACGTTGATCACGAGTGCGAATGCGTGTCACTAAGTATTCTTGACGTGCATCATGTAGAAGCTCAAAGTGATCAAGTTTACATTGCTTGATGGGTCTCAAGAGAAAGTGTCTTACAACACTAGTCCTCACAACAAAGATATCTTTGTACATCCTTATCTTTGTATTTGTTGTGTCACAACTAGCCATTCTTTTGGCATCCATAAAGCTCCCCGTCAAGGATCTGCTGCATTTCTAATAGTGGAGTTGTAATGTCTCTTCTTCCTGCAGGGCAACTTGTACTAGCCTCGGCTACAACACCATCGGTTTGCTCATTGATAACAGATGGACCAAGATTAATATCTTTCTCAGAGAGGTGTAATCTTCGGAGTCGAGGTTGACATCAGATTGTGCTTCTTAATTCTCCAAGTTGTGTAGTACATCATAGAGTGTTTCTCTCATCTTCTTCACCATCACTTCTTTGGTATGTCATCTAACAAGCATCGGGACACCTGGGGCATGACGAGACATGATGTTGTTTATCAACAACAATGAATCACTCTCTAGCAGCATGGTTGTGATTGCCACTCCAACATGATCCACTCCCAACTCGATGTTATTCAGAATAGGAGTGTCGGAAGATGACTCTTCATTGGTTTTTATCAAGAGTGTCATCTCTAAAAGATCCCAATTCATACCATCTTTAACTTCAACTTCAAGTCTTCTTGGAACCTATATGCAATGAATCATATCATCTTTGACAACAATAGGAGGACTAGTCAAATGACCTTGAGAGTCTTGTACTTGAGAAGTGACACCAAAAGAACCATGTTGAGTTATGGAGAGTCAGAAAAGTGAAACATCATTTTCCTCGTAGTAAGTTGATTGACCAAGTGAATTTGAGATCTATGAGAGTTTCTCCAATGGTAGTTGCTAACATAGAAGCTAGTGGTAATGGATGCATCGGAACATGTTTCATGTTGAGTTTGACCGCAATATTTGAGGATCCTATAGGACCTATGTGAACTCAAAAGGATGGATCTAATGATGCAATTGTCTCTTCGTCAACAACCACTTTCAAGTCTCACTCCATGAGAAAGACAAAGTCACCAATATAGAAACTCGTGCTTACCGTTAGGAGAATACATGGAAAACAAAATATAACACAATTATGAGATGCTGAAATAAAATCTTGTCAAACTCAAGATTATCAGCAATCACAAAAATGAGATGGAACAAAGCTCATTGCAAATGCTTTCCGACCTGATAATTTTTGTCCTCAACTGACTCTTCAATGAGAAGTTATGAGCAACTAAAGTGAATGATTGTTAGAGACAAGAGGGCAACTTCAAGATCCCGAAGTTGGATGCAAGTATCTTGGAAGGAAGGTTTGAGAAAATTCTTTCTGAGCGTACCAATTCCGTTGTCAATGATACTCATACGAGAAGTTGTGTGCAAATGAAGATATATATCATAAACTGCACGACATCAACTTCAAGACGTGTCCCGAAGTTGGATGCACTTCTCGCTCGAAGAAGTCTACATGACGTCTCAAAACTGTCCTCTAAATGTCCTATTGTCACCTCCAAACATCTCAATATGTTAATGTCTCATTATTGTCATTCAAATGTGTAAAATATCGTACCTCAAATGTCCTAAAAGTACATCTAAATGTCTCATATTAGTCTGAAAAGTGTCATTTTAGTCAGGAAACCTAGTTGACTCATGTAGGTCCTAGTCGAACTTCGAGACGCGTCTTAAAGTTGGATTGGGGATCTACATGAGGAGTTCAACTTCGGGATGCATCCCGAAGTTGAACTAGGGACCTAGGTTATACAAAGGGAGTACAACTCCCATGTTGCATCTCGACGTTGTTAACAACTTCGGACAAGACTCAAGGAAACAAGCAAACTATTCATACTGACTGCAATACTGTGCCAAGAAATTATTTATAAAACTCATAATTTCTACAGTGACCATGTGGTCATAGGGATTTTTTGTGGTCACCTCATATTAGTACCACCATAAAGATGAAATTCGACCAATGTCCTCTTTAGAATACATGCATTGTCCTCATTTAAAATGAATTCCAACTTAGATTCATATTTCAAAGAAGCTTTAATGAGCGAAACTACACATTACATGTATTATTGTGATTACAGCAAGAATCATAACCGTCGAACTACATACATATTGGTGGTAAAACAGATATGGTAAATTTATTACTTTTTTATCCACAGTTATACAGGTAATTTACACCATTCTTGATCGAAACTCCAGTCAAGATCTTCTGTCCAACAAGCATGACAGGGACTTCCGAATCATATGAAGACAGTAAACTTAATGGAATACTTTGAACTAAAGAGCCTAATGTTGTTTATAAATGGACTTTTATACCTGCACTAAAATGATTTCTGGAGGATGTATAGGAGATTTAGTGACCTCAAGAAGATATACTCATGAGGTGCAAACCACAGGAGAGAAGTTAAGCTTGACATGATAGACATGTGAGTGCAGGTTAAACTATGACCAGACCTGACAGATATTTCTGCCTTGGTGTGCATATCGTACTTGTACTTAACAATGTTATGTAAAAATTTTGTCAAAGCCTCCTTCCTCCTGGACCTGACAGAACTTTCTGCTTCGCTTGACATGCTTATCTTTAGTTGGAGAAATTGGAGAAGAGATCACCTGGATTTGTATATCAAACTCCCAAATGTCATACAATTGAGCATGTAGCTTGAGAGGAGAAGATCTCTTTTGAACTCTCAAGTGATGCATTAATTTCAAATCAAAAATTGATAGTCGTTGCACGTATAAACTGGACTACGCTTCTTGGTACCAGAAATTGCATTGTCAAGAACCTTTGGGCACAAGTAACAAGTCAGCCTGAATTCATTAAGAACACTAGAAGAAGAGACCACTTGGTGAGAAATGCACAACAAACGCCTCTGCCAAAATCAGTCTAGGAGTTAAACCTCTCTTAAAAGAAGAAAAAAGCAGGGTCATTATTGACACTCAAAGGAAATTCTTTCTTCATAATTCTTAACTGATGTTACTCTGATCGGAAATCATGTCCCACTGACTGCTATAAACACAAATATAAGATTATTCATTAGCTTTAGTGTAGCTTTGTTCTGAACGTAAGCATACAACAATGCACATGAAATCTTGTTCTGTACCTGTGCACGAAAGAAATAGCCATGGCTATCGCTTATTCTACTTGTTGATGGCCTTCTCTAACCATGTCCAAAGGATTACATGTGACCTTGAGAGTTTACCTCACACAATGCACTTCATCAACGACGAAACAAGCCAACTGTCCTTGAAAACACAATAGTGAATAACCAACATTTTACTGTTTATTTATGATGCAAATGGACAAAACGAAAGCACACACGAACTCTGTCCAAAACACCCAATCAGTTAAAGAAAGGTGTGGTCATAAAGCCCTTTTGTAGTATGCAGGCATCTTTAAACATACCTGGTGCATTCATTTCTGGATCCAACTTCATCGTCAAGAGGACAGTGACAATCTGCAAAAAGAATTTAGCTAATGGAAAGTGACCAAGAACCTCAATGAGACCTGAAAAGAAAACCGTTACCTTCTGCACAATAATGCTCGAAAGCTATGACTGCCAGCTAATTTTTCCGAGGTCACATATAGACAAGTTTGCATGATGCATGTGCTTCCTACCAAAAATGACATATGTTTGACGAATCCTCTTGATGAGATCCATGACTCACTTCCTTGTTTCCAAGCTTCAATAACTAGAATGAATCATGTGCTAAGGAATAACGTTAAGTTTCAGACGTATCACAACTCCTGAATTACAGTGATTACAAGCAAATCGTTATTGAGGTCTTCTTTATCTTCAACACCAACCAATAGCTGAATGAATCCATTCAGTATCTTCAAGCACTCTTGCTTTATAATTTGAAGCGAGACCTGAAAACTCGATGCTAGGTAGGACACTGTGGTTGTCATCCCCCCAAGATTAAATGCAAGTTTGATAAAGCTCAATGTCCTAAACACTCGACTAGTTCTTTCTGGACCACCAACAACTATGAAATTAAATACAACATATTTAGATGTTGAATATATTTTAATGACAACATGCTTTTCAGCCATCACTCGCTTTGCCAGCTTCTCATATGTGATCCGTGTCTGCTCCAAGTGGATTTGCAGTGTGGAGTTGTTACAACTCATATAGCACATAATGTTCTAATCATCTTTTCCTCTGTCTACGTTCGATCCCCGAAGGCAACAATAAACTTCTAGTCAAATCATTCAAACAATGGAAGTGCATACAAGAATGCATTAACTCACTAGTAATAGACGGCATTAGTTCCATTCTAATTAGCACGGTTCTATCACTGGTCTCCTTTGATTGAATGGGAAGTGGTACAACTTTCATATATTTCTAAACAAAACTAATGTTGTTATCTGCAAGCAACTTAGTACAAGTAAAAGAAATTTATCTGATTCTGCACTTGCCAAAGCATTAGTTATAGTCTCATAAAGTATACACATATATCATAAAGTAATACATTGTCTTTGTGTTCTGACAGTCTAGCAAGTCAGATAGAATTTACAAATAAACACGTGAACATAACACAAAAAAGTTACTATTATAAAAGAGAAAATAATGCCAAAGTTTACGTCAGTTGTAAAATCTATCATCACACTAAATATAATCATCGATAAGATGTTACTAAATAGCAAATGTAGCATTTTGTACCAAGCTTACCATTGATCATACAAGCAGCCACATATATTGGTAGTTTTCTTGGACTATGGTACGATGTACAATGTATAACATCTCCTCTAAAATATATATATATATCTCCATGTGCTAAAAGAATCTTGACTCCTAAAGATGGTAAAAAAAACTATCTGAGTCGGTATTGCTTGAAGGATTTGAAACTATGCAAGTAGTATACTTTGCATAGTCTTCATCCTCGTGAGGTAAATTACAGTAGTCTTTTGTCACAAATATAAGGTATGCAGGTAAACGTTGAAACATTTTCTCATCAACACGATCTCCTGATATTTTCATATTCTCAGCTGATTGAAAATACGGTTCATGTAATGAAAACAAATCCTTTAGGATAAAAGGAAATACTTCACATGTATAGACAAGTAATATTTCTAACAAAATACAGTAGTAAAATTTCTCCATAAACAAATCAAACTCTTCTATAATACTCTTTAACTTGCTATATTTTTTCTTATTCTTATAATAAGAAATAAAATCAGGTCCCTGACCTTCTCTCCAGTTGCATAATGGACCAGCTGCACGCATACTTTCTTGTAAAGAAAGTCTTGCATCTCCTCGCTTTAGAACATACTTGCTATTGTATGATGTGATCATGTATCATCGAACATACTCCATCACTGGTTGACTCACTTTTCCTCTGCAACGACCTGCTATGATATTCTTGTCCTTGTTGTAAATGATCTCAACTCCTTCTGTACAAGATACTAAATAGAAAGTTGATGATATAATGCTCCACAATGATAAAAGTGCTTGTTCTCTCTCTAGTTTTATACGTAGCACTCTCTTATTATATGCAATATAAGTGTATGTTCAGATCTTAGTGATATCTTGTATGTTCTAGTAACTTGTATCTTCAGAGTTTTAACAATATGTTTTTTGATAAAGTCGATGCTTATCATGATAACTTGTTAATTGTTCAGTCAAGAACTTCTCTTCTTATAGTAAATTGAGGAAGAAACCAAATATCTACTTACAATCCCACTATCTTCCGGTTGAGGATGACATCTTCTGTTGTGAAAGAAGGCTTCTAGCTTCTTTGTGGTGCCCACAAATTACAGGATTCACGAATTTTTGAAATTTTTAAGATTAATAACTTGTTTGTATAACTGAAGAAGCGTTGTTACTTAGGATTACGGCTTCCTTAGCAGGAAGATGATCTTATGAGCTTTTTGTAATAAGAAGTTGACTTCTTCGGAAGACGACCGTCTTCCGGGAAGCGTCTTCTCGGTTGTGTCTTCTGAAGACGGAAGACAGAAGACAGAAGACGGAAGATGGAAGACGGAAGACACGTATCTTCCGGAAGACGGCAACCGCGGAAGCTTAACCACGTAAGGAGTAGGTGCACCTACCAAGTAGCACCGAACAGGTTAGGTAGGTCAGGAGGGTCGAAACCCCTAAACTGCGGGGAAGATGCGCAGGAAGCGCATTAGCGTATTTCAGCTTCCCGCAGCAAGAGAGCTTCTTGGTGGAGAAGATCGATTCGAGGGTGAGCTTTGAGTGAGGAGACAACGAGGTGAAATTGAGTGAGGTTAGGATCGAATAGAAGCTAGAAGGAAGGCGAGGTCGAATTGCTGAAGCGCAGGGAGCGTGTTGAGTTGAAGGCGTTTCCTGTGAACTCCCGAAAGCTGACATTGGAGGACAGCTGAGTGAAATCGAAGGTGGATGGCTTAATCGATTGAGGCGTAGGGTCAGATCGATCAGCAGCTCAGTGGGGTCGCATTGGAGCTGGGCCAGAGCCGGAAGCGCGGAGAAGAAGAAGACAACTCGGGAAGCAGACAGAAGATAGTAGAGGTTCTTCCCATGTTCTTTTCCCTTCCCACTGCTTCTCGCCTTTGTTTGGTATCCCCCGCGCTTCCCCGGTGGTTTGCAGGCAACCTGATCAATCAATTCCTCCACCCTTATTTTCCGTCTCTCAAGTTCTCACATGCTAAAAATATCTCACACTCTCTATATTACTCAAGTTGTCATTACGACAATATGAAAACAAGGATGAGGAGCTCTTCTCTACTCCTCTATTTATACATTCTAGGTTTTTACTTTGGTACCCTCCGGTAACTCAGCCGTAACTACTTTTACCGGGTTTTACTAAGATATTACTTAAGGTAAAAGCATTGATCACATGGGCTTTTTATCTTTTCACATGGGCTTATTCCTTCAAAGTCAACAACTTCTAGAAGGATTCTGGAATATTCTCAAGGAATCTCGAATTTCCACCCCCCCTCTACACTAGGACCCACTAAAAAGGAAACATGTGGAATCTCTTCTTGTTTTTAATGCCCATAAAGTCCACAACTTTAATCCAACCACTAATATCAAGTCAAAAAGGAGATAAGGGATACTTTCCACCTCCTTTCTACCTTTTAGACAAGATGACAAGATAGTAGTGCTCACTCTTTAGGAAATATCTGAATTCTGCCAAAAGTACAGCTAAGTTTAACCATAACTAACTTTTAGCTAGTCATGACTAACTTTATACCTCCTTAAAGTACTTGGGCAGCAAATAAACATTCTCAACACTTAGTTATAACTAAATATCTTACTAATAGACAAACTTCCTATGTGTAACATAGGTCGTTACAGCTGCTGGTAACACCAACCCTCGGGGATGCATCGACATACTGGAAGATCTGTTGCACTAAGCCACACGTTCCTACTGTGAGCTGAAGGCTCAGTTCTTCCCAAGTGTCCACGGTCTAGCTTCTAGTTCTCAGAAGACGAAACTAGTCTTCCAGAAGACAGCTACTCCATCTTCCAGGATTCTAACAGTACTTCCTAGATACTCTCGTCTTCCGAGCTATATCTAAACAATCCTAACTAAGCAAGGCCTCGCATGGATTACCAAGAAGACAACCCACCTTGCATTACATCCTACTTCCTATCAGAAGATGAAAAATGTGCGAGAAGCAAAGCGTATGACAAGTTCCAGAGGATGGCAGCGGTGACAGTGGTCTCTGAAAAGACACCCGAGACAGCTTCCGATTCAATGTCTTTCTCGGAAGACCTCTCGAAGTCAAGCTTCCCTTCACTAGTCTCACCTGTCTTCTTCTTCCTACACGCAATCTATCCTCACAACAGACTCAGGACAATTGCACTCTGTTCTTCTGACTTCTCACCTCTCATACACACTCAGAAGAAGCTTGCTGCTTGGTGGGAAGACAGGACCCTCGACCATTCTCTGCAGATTCTGCCAGCAAGTCTTCTCACGACTCTCTCCTAAGTTTGGGAAGAAGAAGGAATGGATTGCTATGGGTCGGACAGAAGAGACCCGAAATGGACCCTCACGGCTTCTCGCGTATTTTGCCAGCTCTTCCAATCTTCTAGTCTCTCTAGGAAGATGTGGATTTGAGAAGCTTGGAAGACCGGGAGGCACAGGCCTAGTTCCCGACTTCTAACTTCTCAAAATAACAAAGCAACTCACCAAGCCACTCGGGATATGTACCAAGTCTCTCTTAACACCAAAGCAAAACAAATCCACTCTTGATACGAATTGTATACAGTCGGTCTTTCGAAGACAGTCAGGCTTCTGAAGCGTCTTCCGAAGACAGTCACAATGGAGAATTTTAGTTGATGTGTTTAAGGAGATTTTTAGTTGATAAGTTTGTGGGTGTATGAATGAGTGGACTTAGCATTTTCCCTTCAAGATTCATGGTGTGCTTCCATCAAAGCCATCAGAGGTGACCCTTGAGTGAGAGACAGGCCCGACATTTGCAGATTCATCGGTGGCGATCGTGGAGGTTGAGAGATCGGGGGGTAGTTGATCGATGAGATCGTGGAGGGTTTACATTTTTGGTTCCGTTGTCGGGACCTCACTTGAAGGGATCATTGAAAATGTTTAGAGTTCAGTTCTATATTAGACAAAAAGAGATTATGAGAGAACACATGGAGAGAACGTTGGGAGGAGAGAGAGCTAACGCGATGTTTGTAGCAACATTAGAATCTTTAGTGTATCCCGTAGTGATATATGACGCGTTCGAAGTCATTCTTTACATCTTGTTCACTTAGAAAGGGTTTGAGGAGAGTTGAAAGAGGGTGCAACAAGAGTTGTAGAGAAAGGAGGAGAGAAAAGGTATTAGAGGAGAGAAATTTGTGAGTTTAGAAATTCTGCTCTCTGGAAAATTTGTACAGTCGATGTCAACTTTTCTGTGAATTTTATTTTCCTGAGAAACTTTCTAGTGTTTTAGATTGGCTAATAACCTATCTAGGACAAAAGAAATCATAGGAAAAGATGGTCTAGAGAGGGAGCAATGAATTTTCAAAGTTGAGGGGGTCTATTCGTGAGAGTTGAGGAATTCTGTTCTCTGGAAAACGTTTACAGTCAGTGTCAGATTTTCTGTGAATTTTATTTTCCTGAGAAACTTTCCAGTGTTTTAGAGTGGCTGATATGCTATCCAGGACAAAAGAAATCATGAGAAGATGAGGTCTGAAGAGAGAAAGAATTTTTCAAAGTGGAGGGGGTTGACAACCATGAGGGAAGTGAAAATATACAAATTTCAGTTCTCTGGAAATTTGTACAGTCATCACCATCTCTTTTGATTAGGGAAGTTTCTATTGAAACTTCATGATTTAGTAGCTTGGAGGTTGAGCTACTGGAGACCACAAAAATCTTGGAGAGATCTCTTACCAATTAAGAGATATACGTTTCGGCATACAAGGAGGTCTTGGAGATACTTCATGGAGAATCTAGTTCGAATGACGAGGTGGAAGAAGAGACGTTTAGGAGTTCGAACAGAGACGGAGAAGCCCAAGTTAAGTATAGATGAGTTACGAACCCGCATCTATAGCACTTGGGGTGCCCTCTTTACCCTATACGAAGAAGCTTCTGCGACCATTGGCACAGATTTGAAGAAAGCCGAATTTAAAGCATCATTCACTGTGGAGGCCACGAATGCTCCTGGTGAAGTAGAGTTGGATCCTTACAAGAGTGAGTTCAAGATGTCTGTTGTGATTAGTACAAACGATGGTGAGGAGGATCATATCTTCGATAGTTAATTTTAGATTAGATTTTATTTCGTGTATAGCATGTATAATACACGATTTCCAATATAAAGCTCGAAAGAGTTAAGAAAGTGATGTAGAATTATTTTCCTCTATGATATTTTGTCCACTTAATGGTTGAGAAGGTGCAACATGAGTGGAAATTCAAAAGATTGGAAAGTTAGACTTAGAAACCTTCCTCAAGGTTTAGATGTCATAGTAAGTGTCGGAGAAAGTTCGAGAGAGATTATCGTCGAGTTTGAAAACCCTTATACTAAACCTCAAGTAGAATCTCCGAGGAGAAGAGTAGAAACCGACTTGTGGTGTTATTTCTGTAGAGGGTTGGGACACAAAGTAGTGAATTGTCCAACTAGAATCAGAACCGAGAGAGCTAAAGGGAAGCGGGAGTTTACTCATTTAAGTCTTCGAGTGGGTCCATCGTCACCAGCGCCAATTCATCTTCTAGGCGAAGATCCTTGTCCAAGTTGTGGAGTGGGTGATCTATCAAGAGGACACAAGTGCGTCGATGTGGCCGCCCTACTTACGTCAGTAGTCGAGAAGTTGCACGAGACTCAAAGAGCTGAGACGGAGAAGTTGTCGACTTCAAAAGAGGACTCGGCTGAGTTGTGATGGAGATCGTCATTCGGATGGTGGAGAAGACGGTGATGCGACTCTGACTCATGATTACCTTGGGAGAAGAGACACAAGAGGTGTTGTTACAACCATTTCCTTTCATTTTACCTATGGTAGATTATTCGCGAATGGAATTGGTGATGTTCGTACTCTTTTAGCGAGTAGTTATTGCACAAAAATTAGAAGGGTAGAAAGAATAGTTACAAGATGGTGAAGTTACCAGTGTTTCATGGGAAGGACAATGAAGATGTAGAACCATTTGTACAAGACTTCAAAAGGGGTTGCATCGGAAACAACGTGAGAAAGAAGGAAGAATGGGTGTTGTTACTGCTAGAGTTTTTAGAAGATTTTGCTCTTACGTGGTATGAAGACCGAGTGAAGAGCCAGACACCTGGTGCAGTTGAGGACACATGGGAGACGTTGAGTAATGCACTCATCGAAGAATTTCTTCCAGAAGAGAGTTATGAGAAGCTCATGGTGGAGCTTACTCATTTGAAGCAACGGGACGACGAGAAAGTTCGGCAATATGCCGAAAGGGTGGATAAGTTGGAGCAACGATTTCGGACGGTCCTACGGAAGAGTGGAGATAATGTGGAGTTAACAATGGCGGGGATTGGAGCAGTGTTGAGCAAGAACTTGGTGGGAGGGTTGAGGCCTTCAATTCGAACCCAAGTGAGGTACGAGAAGCCAGCAACCAAAGCGGAGGCCATCAAGATAGCGACAAATATGGAAGAGAGTTTGGATGAAAGAGATATCATCCAACCTCATCATGTTGCTCTGGTGTCAACTCCGACTCCTGGTGTAGTCACAACGATCGCACTTGCACCATCACAATTGGTGATTGCTTCAACGTCAGCTCCTACTCCAACGGTGGTACCAAGACCGTTTGTCCCAACAACGATGTCTACTGCCACCTCTAATTTTCATGCCGAGCTGAAGAGCATCACCGATACTCTTGCGGATCTCAAGATAAACGTGGTGCAATTACGAGAATGGAGGAACAAAGGTGGAGGAGGAGGTCAAAGAGGTTACGACAACAATCCCAACCGAGGAAATCAAGGTAACTTTGGAAGCAACCAAGGTAACTTTGGAGGAATCACTTGTTGGACGTGTGGAGGTTCTCATTTCCAGCGAAATTGTCCTAACAACGGAGCAAGAGGTGCCGAAGCTGTCAGAATGAATGTGGGTGGAGGAAATCCATCACAAGGACGAGACAAGGGGGTGGCTACTATCGATGTCGTACGAGATCTCATCTACGAGAAAAGAGAGAATTCAAACTCTTCTCATGCACCGGTGGAGCTTTTAGCTCAAGAAAGGAAAAGAACTTGATTTTCTGATGAATCGATTTTCATGGAGGAGTCAGCAAGTAGAAGTACTCGTTCGAGTAATGTTTCGAGTACACCAAGGGAGCCAAGAAGGAAGCTGGGGATGGCGGATTTCACCATTTCATCTTCTCAAGCGGGATATGATGTGGTCGAAGATGTGGGTGCTCAGAAAGTCAACATCATTGTTGGACAACTGATCGCACTTAATCCCAGCTTACGAAGGGAACTCAGAGGAGGACTGAGTTCTAAGAGAAGCAAGAAGAAGAAACCCAAGAGCAAGACATCAAAGTCAGTGGGAGTTGGTGTGGTGGATGTGCATGCTTCAGAGGTATGCACTAGGGCTTCAAAGATTGAAGTCCGGTTGAATGGTCACTACGTCTCTGACGTATTGGTGGACGAAGGGTCAGCTGTAAACGCCATATCGGAGAGGTTGATGAAGAAGTTGGAGATGGAACCAACTCGCCCGGCTAGCATTGTCGTGGGGATGGCTAACAAGCAACGGATAAGACCTCTTGGTGTGTTAGAGAAGGTGGTCGTGTCTGTGATGGGAGTTCAAACATTGATGTCCTTTCAAGTGTTAAAGGACTCTAGTTATGATTTGCTCCTAGGTAGGCCTTGGTTGAGAGCTGTGCGCACCACTGATAGGTGGCACAAGGGATACTTACGGATTGGGCCTAGAGATCATAGAGTGATAGTTCCTCTCTCGGGTGTTGGAGTTGTGACTTCTGACTCTGATAGACCCACTAGTGACTACTGGGAATCTGATACGGAGGACGATCAGAGTGTCTCAGAAGTAGATACCAGAGATTCTTACGATCAAGAATCCTCGTCTGAGGACAAAGGATTTGATCGAGATGAATCATTACATCAGCTAAGTGTTATTGACTTGTTGTCTCGACCAGCAGTGGAGAAAGATCCTGACAAAGAAGAGTTGAGTGAGGTAGAGATTGTGAGAAGACTCTCTACCTTGAAGTTTGGTATCAATGTCACTAAAGAGGAGAAAAGTAGATTCTTAGATATATTTCGAAAATATATCCATGTGTTTGCTTTCAGCTACAAGGATTTGAAGGAGGTGACTCTCGAGACTCATCGAATCGAATTGGAGGAGCACGTAAGACCAGTTCGACAGAAGCAGAGGAGGGTCAATCCCACAACGGCAATGATGGTCAAGGAGGAGATAGACAAGTTGAAGGAGGCGAGTTTCATCTATGAGGTGGAGAACTCAGAATGGGTTTCACCCATTGTGATTGTCAAGAAGAAGAATGGTAAGCTGCGAGTGTGCATAGACTATAAGAAGCTGAATGCAGTTACCAAGAAGGATTATTATCCTCTACCATTTATAGATGAGATTTTGGAGGAAGTTGCTGGTCATGAGTGGTACAGCTTTGGTGATGGTTATAGTGGATACAACCAGATCAAGATAGCACAGGAGTACCAGCAGTTGACTACTTTCACTACTCCTTGGGGAACCTTTGCATTTCGAGTGATGCCATTTGGACTGTGTAATGCTCCGGCCATGTTTCAGAGGTTCATGAACAAGGTGTTCGAACCATTCATAGGGAAGTTTGTTCATGATTTCATTGATGATTTTTGTGTGTACGGAAGAAAGGAGGACCACTTTGATCATGTGATCAAAGTTTTGCAGCGGTTGGAGCAAGCTAACGCTTCTTTGAATCCAGAGAAGTGCATCTTTGACTGCGAAGAAGATATGCTGTTAGGACACATCATTTCCAAGAACGGGATTGCGGTAGATCTTGAAAAGGTGAAGAAGATTGTGGATCTTCCATTTCCAATCAACTTGACAAAGTTGAGACAGTTTCTTGGGATGGTTGGATATTATCGTAGGTTTGTCTTTTCCTTCTCAAACAAAGCAATAGCTTTGACTATGTACATGAAGAATGGAGTTGATTTTGACTTGATAGTGCATGATCAGAAGGCAAAGGAAGCATTTGAGGAGCTGAAAAAGGCATTGGTGACAGCTCCTATACTTGCTAAACCTGAGTGGAGTAAAGCATTTATTCTGTATACGGATGCCTCCAATGTAGCTATCGGGTGTACATTAAGTCAGTTAGATGAAGATGGGCATGATCATCCTATAGCTTATGCTAGTAGGCAGATGGTGCCAACGGAGAAGAATTACTCCGTGACTGAACGAGAAGGATTAGCGGTGATCTTTGGATTGAAGAAATTCCGACATTACTTGCTAGGGGGGAAATTTTCCATAGTCATAGATCACAAGGCTTTAAAGTATATCTTTAATAAGCCTAATGACGAAGGTCGTATTGCTCGTTGGAAAATCCTTCTAACAGAATATGATTACGTGATCGAAGACAGATCAGGGAAAAAGCATGCGAATGCTGATCTTTTGTCGAGGGCTTATGATGATGAGGGAGAAGAACCGTTTGATGATTCATTTCCAGACGAACATCGGATGACCATCACAAGCATTGAGGAGATACCGGACGAGTACAAGGAAATCTGGAGTTTCCTTGCAGATGGCTCTTTTCCAGAAGGTATGCATACTCGAGAACGTAACGCGTTGATCAAGAGAAGCAAACCTTACACCATGGTGGAGGGAATTCTGTTTCATCAAGGAGTAGATGGGTTACTAAGGAGAGCAGTTGGTCAGAAGGAGACATTCAAGCTAATGCACGAGTTTCACGACGGAACTGTTTGCGGAGGTCACTTTGCTGGTAAGATAACAGCCTTCAAGATTTTGGATGCGGGTTACCACTGAAGAGGGATTTTCAAAGAGTGTTTAGACTATTGCAAAACTTGCGACG
Organism: Asterella californica; assembly: GCA_036924285.1. Lineage (NCBI taxonomy): Eukaryota > Viridiplantae > Streptophyta > Marchantiopsida > Marchantiales > Aytoniaceae > Asterella > Asterella californica. Next base: position 17,266,091 of record JAYKYS010000006.1, on the reverse strand, counting down.
TATGTCAAGCATTTGCTCTGAAGTCTACTAGAACACCTCCGTTAAGATCAATTCCCGTGTTAGGACCGTTTGAGAAGTGGGGTATTGACTTTGTAGGTCCTCTTAATAAGACACCTCGAGGCAATAGATATATTGTAGTCGCCACTGACTATTGTACCAAGTGGGTAGAGGCTAGACCTTTGAGAGAGACCAATGAAACAGAAGTCGGTAGATTCTTATGGGAGAGGATCATCACAAGATTTGGATGTCCGTTAGAGTTGGTCTCGGATAGAGGAGGAGAGTTTGTAGGGAGCATGACTACTGCTATGCTACAACACTTTTCTATCAAGCCACGAGTAACGACCTCATACAAACCAAATGCTAATGGTCTTGCGGAGAAGACCAATCTTACACTTTGTATGATGCTCGTCAAAGATGCTGGTGTTGAGACTGCGAAACATACTTGGGATAAGAGACTACATGCCATCTTATGGGAGTATCGAACGACAACAAAGACTTCTACTGGGTACTCTCCATTTCGATTGGTTTATGGAGTGGAGTCCAAGTTGCCGATCCAATTCGAATTGGATACTTTTCAAACTATTCAACGAAAGTTGAAGAGGTCGAGAGGAGAAGACATGGTCAGATCAAGAAGGGAGCAACTCATGGAGTTGGAAGAGACTCGAGCGGTAGCAATGATCCGGATGGAACGAGCTCAAGCGTATCAAAAGAAGAGTTACGACAAACGGTTGGGCAAGAGGGGGGTTAAGCCTTTTCAAGTCGGAGATTGGGTAATGTTGTATGATGCTATCAGATTCAAGAGGGCTAGGAAGAAGTTTCTTCCGAGATATTTTGGTCCTTTTGTTGTAGATAAGGTGTGGAGCAACTTCACATATGACCTTCAGGAGCTGGGAGGAAGGAGATTCGATCGGATAAATCATGACAAGTTGAAGTTGTTTCATCGACGAAAGTTCTCTCTTCACTCCGAGGACGGAGCGAAAATTTAGTCTGGGAGTAAAATGTAACGACCTATGTTACACATAGGAAGTTTGTCTATTAGTAAGATATTTAGTTATAATTAAGTGTTGAGAATGTTTATTTGCTGCCCAAGTACTTTAAGGAGGTATAAAGTTAGTCATGACTAGCTAAAAGTTAGTTATGGTTAAACTTAGCTGTACTTTTGGCAGAATTCAGATATTTCCTAAAGAGTGAGCACTACTATCTTGTCATCTTGTCTAAAAGGTAGAAAGGAGGTGGAAAGTATCCCTTATCTCCTTTTTGACTTGATATTAGTGGTTGGATTAAAGTTGTGGACTTTGTGGGCATTAAAAACAAGAAGAGATTCCACATGTTTCCTTTTTAGTAGGTCCTAGTGTAGAGGGGGTGGAAATTCGAGATTCCTTGAGAATATTTCAGAATCTTTCTAGAAGTTGTTGACTTTGAAGGAATAAGCCCATGTGAAAAGATAAAAAGCCCATGTGATCAATGCTTTTACCTTAAATAATATCTTAGTAAAACCCGGTAAAAGTAGTTACGGCTGAGTTACCGGAGGATACCAAAGTAAAAACCTAGAATGTATAAATAGAGGAGTAGAGAAGAGCTCCTCATCCTTGTTTTCACATTGTCGTAATGACAACTTGAGTAATATAGAGAGTGTGGGATATTTTTAGCATGTGAGAACTTGAGAGACGTCGTTAGAATGGAGAATTTTAGTTGATGTGTTTAAGGAGATTTTTAGTTGATAAGTTTGTGGGTGTATGAATGAGTGAACTTAGCATTTTCCCTTCAAGATTCATGGTGTGCTTCCATCAAAGCCATCAGAGGTGACCCTTGAGTGAGAGACAGGCCCGACATTTGCAGATTCATCGGTGGCGATCGTGGAGGTTGAGAGATCGGGGGGTAGTTGATCGATGAGATCGTGGAGGGTTTACACAGCGGAGTTGGCCGAGGCCACGCCCTTCCTCAAAGAGATGGGTCTCGACTTCTTCTTATGGGATTGGAATCTCGCCGACCAGGGACTTCTTGAGGAGGTTTGGGCAGCCTTACCGTCTCGCAACCGTGTACCTGCGAAGGCAGGAATAGCTCGAGGAAGACCATCTTCCTGGACTGAAGATTGGTGGCGCAGGGCCTTCCACAGGCCAGAATCCGAGGACCGAGGGTATTGGCTCGAGAAGAAGGTCTTACCCAGGATCGTGAGTGAGTGGCATGTGCCTGGAAACACAACTTGCCTCTTCGTGGAAGACAGGCAGATGGAAGATCGAATCTTACCGGGAGCCGAAGAAGCGACTTCTGACGAAGCTGTTTCTGCATCTCTTTCTCAAGAGGAAAGCGCAGAAGACGAGGTACCTTGGAGATTAGGACGCGAAGTTCCTGGAAACAGTGTGGGATGAAGGAGTGCCCATCAACTGGGGCGCATTCTTCCACATATATGTACAGACGGAGCTAGCGTACTTAGGTACCCCAGCAAGAGGACACTTGACACCTTTCCTCTGTTACTTGTACGTTGTCGTGTTGAGAGTCTTTCTTGGGGAGGGCGGACCTCCTGACTGTGATAGATCAGAGAGAAATGACCAGAAAGGAAGATAGGTCGCTGCAGACGATGAAATCTCAAAACACAGCCTCTTGTGCTCACCAATTGCAAAACAAACACTCAATCATGCACTAAGGTACACAAATAGATCTCTCCGGAGTAGAAATAGCTTTATTTCAGTGTCAACTGCTTCACTGTTTAAGAAAATATCTCTCTCCTCCTCTCATGAGTCCGTCTCAGCTGAAAATTTCAAAGAATTTGATCTCACGACAACCAAATCCTTACAAAAAACAATCCCCTTCAATTAAACCGCCCTGTCCGTTCAATTCTACCTCCAAACCTCAAAACTGTGCAACATATGAGGTTCTTGTCTCCAAAACACTTTCCTGTCTCTCTCACGATCTCCCCTGCTCACTCTATTCAATTCTGTCAGAAAAATCTATCCTCACTCAGCCTCCAAGCTTCTCAGCGTCTCCTCTCCTCAATCAACTCAATTCTGTCAAAAAAATCAATCCTTGCTCAGCCTCCAAGCTTCTCAGCGTCTCCTCTCCTCAATCCCTAATTCTCCTCCTTTTTCCTCCTTCCGCTTCAGGTTTCTCCGAAAACTCCCTTGAAAAGTGTCCCCGATCTCCAGCCGCCGCAGGTAATAAACCTAAAAGTTAAGGCCCCAGCTTAAGCTGCCCCCCTGCTGTCCTTATAAGTGCACTCACTTATCACAAGCAGGGCCCTAGCTTAAGCTGCCCCCTGCTGTCCTTATGCGTACAGAGCATTATTTACAAAGTTTGCCCCTTTTTAATACAAGTTTCACAGTTGTCTCTACAGACTCTACCCCTACACTAATAAAGGTTCACATAACCTCATTCTCCATCGCAAGCCTACTCGATGCTTATTTAACTAATTAGCAAAAGTTCCACTTCCCTCCTAGGCAGGCGCCCTATCACTGGGATGGCCTTTGGTTCCGTTTAAAAAGCTTTTACAGTCTGTACACATGCTTTACTAAGGAAATCTTCTTGTAAAGTCTTTACTAGCTTTCTCTACGCTAACTTCTCCATACAACTCCGTTTTAAACGAGTAAAGAGTCAAAACTATAGTACTTGTGAACACCTACACACTCACGCAATCAGATTCTGAGTTCGAGTCACGAGTCAGAATCGACAGATTTCTCTCTATCGCATATTTCTTAGTTTAAAACACGTGCTAACGATTACTTAAAGCACTTTCTGTCAAAACTAGAAGCATGAGGTCGCTCCCCTCGTCGAGCTTTACATTCTGGTGTCTTTCGACTCCCTCAAGGGTGATATTCCAACCCAAGCTAGGGGGCAGCTTGTCAAGCATGGCCCCAGCTTAGCTCCTGCCTAGCTTGTTAAGCTGCAGGGCAGCTTCCTTTACACAATATAGAAAAAAATCTCTTTGCATTACTTTTCACTGTACAGACCCATGTACAACACGACATTCACCCCCTCCAAACCTGCACATCCTCTGGTATGTGCCAATCCGTCATCGATCCTCGTGGTCCTCCAAATCGTCTTCGCTCTCCTCGACCATCTCAAAAAGATCTTCACTTGCTCCTGTCTGCTCTGAACTTAAGAACTCAGCTAGCTCCAGAGTCTCCCCTCTCTTTTTGAATAGCTTCACTCGTTTCCCAGCAACTGGAAGTCTTAAATGCGTGCCATCTAGCTCTTGCAAGGAATAAGTAGCATTCTGATGTACATCTGAGACAAGGTACGGGCCAAACCACCTTCTCGAAAACTTTCGGACTGTAGAGTGTTGGTTCTCCAATGTGCTGTCGTATACCAACACCCAGTCCCCAACTTGTATCGGTTTTGGCCGAAGTCTATGAGTCTTATCAAACCTCTCCTTGTTCCCAAGTCGAGCTGCCTTCAGCCGGAGCTGCGCTTCAGCGAGATCCTCCTCTCTACATTCTAGCTGTCTGATTCGTAGTGAGAGAAGCTGCACACGATCCATATTGTCCTCCCATGGCAAGGTAGCCCAGGTAGGAAAGTCTTCTTCTGCTGGCATCATCGGTTTCTGCCCTAACATCAACTCAACAGGCATGTACCCTGTAGTCGAACAATGAGTTGTTCTATCTGCCCATAAAGCAAAAGGGAGTAACCTAGGCCACTCTCTATGCTTACCATCACACGCCTTCACCAAAGCCTGAACTATCGATGGATGTCCTCGCTCGCTCTTGCCAATCCCCTCTGGATTCATCGCAGTAGTAAGTTTGAGCTTCACACCATATCGAGCAAAAAACTCTTTCGCTTCCGTACCCCGTAGTTCTCCCCTATCTGCCCGTAGCCTTCCTACAGACCCATACCTACAGATAATATCTTCAAGAACAAACTTACATATCCCCTCTGTGGTCTTCGTCCTCAAAGCTCGCCCTTCTACAAAGTTGGAGAGATCCTCACGAGCCAGAACCAAATATCGCATGCCTCATAACCCCAGAGGCATCACCACTAAGTCGAGAACCCACTGAAAGTGAATGCAAGGCGGGTAAGTTGGCACGAGACCATCCCTATACCGCATCTTTGAATAGAACTGGCAATGCAAGCAGGAGCTGACATAGTTCACCACATCATGATACAGACCTTTCCACCAGTACCTCTCCTTCAACTTGGTGTAGGTAGCCCAAATCCCTCGATGTCCGGCCCACAAAGTATCATGGAACTCCTTCATTAGTTGTTGCTTAGTCTGCAGATCGTCCACTACCCGTATGAACATCCCATCTCTCCTCTGTGGTCGTCTCCAAAGATACCCATCATGCAGAAGATAGTTGTAAGCTTGTTTTCTTATCTCCCTGAACTCTATTTTGCTCCATCTCTCCTGCCTTTCCAACAAGCTCAGATAATATCCTATGTCACGAAGTCTACCTGTGTAAAGCTCCTCTCTAAACATCAACGGCTCCAAGTTTGTAGCCCGTCGATTAACCTGACACTAAGCATCCTATCTCTCTTCTTCCTCAGCTTCTGAAATCATGACATCCTCATCCACAAATCGAGCCCTTGACAACATATCTGCGACCATATTCTCCTTTCCTTTTATATGCTTCAACTCTGGATTCAAGCTTCTAATATAAGCAATCCAACGTAACATTGCTATGTCTGGCGTGGTACAGTTGGATATCATGCCTAGTAGAGGTAGACAATCCGTTTCTAGGACTACATGAGCACCAATCAGAAACTCACGATCTGTCTTCATTGCTGTCACCGCTCCCCACAACTCACGCTTCACCTGAGGATAGTCTCGTTGCCTGTCTGTCAAGATCCTAGCTCCAAACCTAGAGATAAGCCGCATACCATCCGCATCATCTTGACCTATCGCCCAACCAATCGCCTTTGGACTAGTATCTACTGTGACAATGACAGGTCTCCCACACCCGTAGTCTACTCTTCTCAGAACAGGTGGAGACTGTAGAGCCTCCTTCAACCTATTCATAGCTTCTCGATGGACTGAGGTCCATACAAACCGCTTACCCTTCCTCAATAATGCATACAAAGGCTCAGCAACATGAGCATAATGAGGAATGGATAACCGATAAAATACGCAAGCACCTAGAAAACGTCGAACCTCTGTGATATTCCTACAGTCTGCCATCCTAGCTATGGCTTCAACCTTCTCCGGATTTGGCCGCCTTCCAAAAGCTCCACACAAATGTCCAACCACTAAAATCTCAGACACACCAAACTTGGACATAGCTCCTGACAGGGTGAGATGTACCTCCTCCAAGCGAGTCAAGATACGTTCTACATCCCTGATATGGTCTGCAACAAACCTTCTGCATCCATTCGCAAGTACTGCTTCATCCTTGTCTTCAACCGCGCAACCTTTTATGGGAATATCGTCTAGAAATGGAATGATAACATCAGGCACAAACTCCCTTAGTACCTTATGCATCGCATTTTGCATATGAGCCACCGAGTTCGTCGCTCCTTGTGGAAGAGTACACATCCGCATCAATCCCAAGGGCGTACGCATAGTAGTTAAATCCCTACTCTCCACAGCCAGTTGGAATTGATCATAACCAGAATATAGATCTCCTATTGAATAGATAGCTCTCCCTGCAAATGCCTCTGCTACCTCTTCAATCACAGGAACCATCCCAACGTTACAAATGGTTACGTTATTCGCAGGCTGTAGGTCTTGAATAAAACACAAAGCTCCTGACTTCTTGGGCACAGTGAACCACCTGCTAGAATATGACCCCATAGACGGCTCAAGTATCCCCATCTGTACCTTCTCCTTCAACAACTCGATGAGTTTAGGCAATAAAGCACGAGGAACTGGGATCGGTTTCAGGTCCCAAGGCACATGAGGGATTGTGAATATAACCATAGGTGCTATAACCTGCAGGTCCACACAACCTATCTCCTCTGCTGAAAAAGAAAATGCTTTACCATGCTTTATTACCATCTGTTCAAACACTGTCTTCTCGACCTCAGTCAAGAATTCACCCCCTCCTATCTGGAGCTCCTTCAATGTCTCCTCAGTAAACTGGTGTCCTACTCGTCTATGATCACGCAATATAGGTTCAGTCCCCACTAACTGTACTTGCTGCTGAGAGTTAGCAGGTAGTTGAGCTGCTACCGATCTTACCTTTCTCAGTACAGATTTGTACTTCGCATGGACGTCTGCTTCCTGAGGGAGTGCACACCAACAACTTGCTTCTCTCCCTTCATTATTCTGCACGGATGAGGAAAGAACTGCATGTATGTAGCAATCTCCTTATATATGTATCGCGAGTGGATAGGGATCACCACCACACTATTTTTCCCCTCCATCAATCTACTCACATTGTCTAACCAACCAACAGCTGACTGTACAGACATAAACTCTTCAAACAAACCAGAAACCACTTCGTCTTCAGATAGAACTCCTGCACGCCACAACCCTGATACCTGTTTCACCATCCATCTTTTTGTATTTTCCTCCATATCTTCAACTCTTGTAAATCGGCTCCACCCATCTGTCTCAAACATCAGCAATCCAGACTGCCAACTCTGTACACCACACATGTATCCAGACCTTTGTACATGTCTCGCTTCCAACTCTGACGGGACCTCAACAGTAGGTTCTACACCCCTGTCTTCCCGCTCTACAGGAGTGGATTGCGAAAAACCTTACATCTCTTCGTCTAAGAATCTCTAAGGGTTTGTCTGTCCGCTCATGTCTTGAACGAACCATCAAAAATTGTACTGAGTACTTGTCATCAGGACTCCGAACTCTAGCATAATGAGACCCATCGTTCATCATCTTTGTCTCCATCCGAACAGCGGTGATGTATGGTTGGCCCAGTATGACAGGATAGGAGGCAGATGACTGTACAAAGAAATGCTGATCAACCTCTACATCTCCAATCCTTACACGCATATTGGGACAAGCTCCGTATAACTCACCCTTTTGGTTATTTGCAGCTCGAAGCACCCAACCATGATTTCTTTCGATTGGCCACTGTCCCTTTTCATACACCTCCTTGGAAATGATGTTGATCTCCGACCCGTGATCCACAAGTGCAGGTACTGGCTCAGAAAGTACTCCAAGCCGAACTTGCGTCTCTGTTGTCGCTCTTGCCCAGTGCTTCTCCTTGAAATCGCTGTCTGCGCCTGACCCGTCCTCTTCAAACTCTTCATCTTCATTCTCAATAACAGCAGGACCAGCAACCCATGCCTCATACTTATCATCTCCAAACTGATCAACACCAATAGCATCTACTGCTCCAACCATCTGACTACTTACTTGTTCAGTCAATACCTGTCTCTTTCTCTTCATGATGTCTATTATCAACTCATGAAACTCTCTCTTTGCGATACCAAGCACTTCACGAAGAGTAAACTCAACTCTAGCATCCAAAATGCGTTGCTCTAGAACAGCACGCAAGTCTGTTGTTGTTTCGATGTCTGCCGCTAACTTGTAAGCTGGAGCTTTTCCCTTCTCCTGTGCTGTAAACCTCTTTCCCCGTACTCTATCTGTAGCAGTAGTCGCTTGTGGCAAATCCTGTACACCTTCCATAGGATCTACTGCAGGTGGTGGAGCTGTAGAGGTAGAAGGTATATCCTCTGCAGCAGGAAATCTTCCAGCTGGTACAGATGGTGATGGTTTTGCTGCTCTCCTTCTTGTAACCCTCCGACGGTCACTGTCCTCTGGTACTCCTGCATCTAAATCGGAAGCGTCCCGTCTTCTTTTGTCTTCGATCATGGCATCTTGCTCACGACTCGTCTCTAAAAATGCTCGAATAGAAGTTGCATCTACTGGGTCTCTCCATCCAGTAGCTCTCCTAATGCTTTCAGCACCTCTCTTCATCATTTCAACCAGAACCTCAACAGCCTGCTCAACCATAGTTGGATTAGAGCGCACCTCAACTCTCCCAGTATATACATCAGCCTCCGCAGGACCCGCAGTCATCGCTGTAGTATTCACACCAGTAAGTGCTGGAAGAGAACTCCTCATTCCTCCTCTTCCAAAATATGTATTCAGAGGCTGCCCAGTGGCGGTTAGATACAACCTGTTGTTCTAATAGTTGACTACGCCCTCTCGCAAGGCAACCGCCAAGTCTTGACAGTCTCCTCTGAGATGATCTGGACTATCGCACCAAATACATCTCCTGGTAAAGGTTCCTCCTACAGGTCGGGCACCTGGTGCAACAGGTCGTTGATCTCTCCTCAAGTCTGCCATCTCAACCCTCAAATCTCTCAACTGTTGAGTAAGTTCTTCTATCAAGTTATGTTGATTTCGGTTCTCAACAGGTCGCTGCTGCTGTCTAGGTCCTCTCTGTGCTGGGATAGGTACTGCAGGCGCTTGAGGAACCACTTGGGGAACCACTATAGGTGCTTGAGGAATCACAATAGGTGCTTGAGGTATTACAGGAGGAGCTACAGGAACATGAGGAGCTACTCTTTGCTCTGGTAAGGTCTCTGGCTGCAATACCATCCTACCACGACGTTGTCTAGCAAGGGTGGATACTGCTTCTTCTACTCTCCTCCAATCAGATGTAACTCCCCCTTCAGCCCCTCGATCAGCCAACATGAAACAAAGCCTATCTGCTGTGAACTCATCCAGAGCCCCTAAGAACAACTCTGTCTTCCTAGCATCCAACGTCAACCTCTCTAGATCAGAAAGCTGAGAGTACCTCTTCTCAAATTCACGGATCACTTCATTCAATCCCATGGAACGTCCAGGCTGATGCTCTATCCAATCCATGAGAGTTCTTCTGGTGACGCTTTCAGAGTCCTCTTCTAGAAATTCTTCTCTCAGTGCACGTTCAAACAGAGTCCACCCACCAAAATGTCTTCTCTGTAAATTTCTAACCTTCTCTCTCAATTCAGGGACAACAGTCAGCTCAAAGCTCAGAATTACCTCAACTTCAGGTGCCCTGACCAACTCCATCTCACCCACATACTCCCGCAGGTACCTAGTAACGTCTCTTCCATCGAATCGCTCACATCGACCAACAATTGCTTGTAATGCTCTTGTGGACTTCTGCTCAGCTCCCCCAATTGCAGGCTGCTGCTGAATCAAGGCAGCCAACGCATGAAGAATCTGAGACGTGTCTACAGCAGGTTGTGCTGTTGCTGGAACCACCGTAGGTCCTCCTTGAGAACCAATTCCTTCCTGAACAGGAGTCCCTTGAACAGGAGCACCTTGAACAGCAGCCACACCTTGTACAGCAGCACTGTGATCCATTTTCTCTCCCAATCTAGTCAATTCTCCAATCAATCATCCCAATTTCTCTCAGTGGAAGCACCAGATGTCGTGTTGAGAGTCTTTCTTGGGGAGGGCGGACCTCCTGACTGTGATAGATCAGAGAGAAATGACCAGAAAGGAAGATAGGTCGCTGCAGACGATGAAATCTCAAAACACAGCCTCTTGTGCTCACCAATTGCAAAACAAACACTCAATCACGCACTAAGGTACACAAATAGATCTCTCCGGAGTAGAAATAGTTTTATTTCAGTGTCAACTGCTTCACTGTTTAAGAAAATATCTCTCTCCTCCTCTCCTGAGTCCGTCTCAGCTGAAAATTTCAAAGAATTTGATCTCACAACAACCAAATCCTTATAAAAAACAATCCCCTTCAATTAAACCGCCCTGTCCGTTCAATTCTACCTCCAAACCTCAAAACTGTGCAACATATGAGGTTCTTGTCTCCAAAACACTTTCCTGTCTCTCTCACGATCTCCCCTGCTCACTCTATTCAATTCTGTCCGAAAAATCTATCCTCACTCAGCCTCCAAGCTTCTCAGCGTCTCCTCTCCTCAATCAACTCAATTCTGTCAGAAAAATCAATCCCTGCTCAGCCTCCAAGCTTCTCAGCGTCTCCTCTCCTCAATCCACTCAATTCTGTCAGAAAAATCAATCCCTGCTCAGCCTCCAAGCTTCTCAGCGTCTCCTCTCCTCAAACCCTTATTCTCCTCCTTTTTCCTCCTTCCGCTTCAGGTTTCTCCGAAAACTCCCTTGAAAAGTGTCCCCGATCTCCAGCCGCCGCAGGTAATAAACCTAAAAGTTAAGGCCCCAGCTTAAGCTGCCCCCCTGCTGTCCTTATAAGTGCACTCACTTATCACAAGCAGGGCCCTAGCTTAAGCTGCCCCCCTGCTGTCCTTATGCGTACAGAGCATTATTTACAAAGTTTGCCCCTTTTTAATACAAGTTTCACAGTTGTCTCTACAGACTCTACCCCTACACTAATAAAGGTTCACATAACCTCATTCTCCATCGCAAGCCTACTCGATGCTTATTTAACTAATTAGCAAAAGTTTCCTGTGCTCTTGATGCCATCTTGATGCCATCTTGATGCCATCCTGAATATACTACAAGCCATCCAATGTAGGCCGAAGCCCTAACACTTATGAGGCTGCCCCACAGGGCTTACAGCCCCCCCATATGCGCACCAGTATCTCCCATAGTATATTCAGGATGGCATGCGGAGGCGAGACAACAGACTCTACCCCTACACTAATAAAGGTTCACATAACCTCATTCTCCATCGCAAGCCTACTCGATGCTTATTTAACTAATTAGCAAAAGTTTCATGTGCTCTTGATGTCATCTTGATGCCATCCTGAATATACTACAAGCCATCCAATGTAGGCCGAAGCCCTAACACTTATGAGGTTGCCCCACAGGGCTTACAGCCCCCTCATATGCGCATTAGGTATCTCCCATAGTATATTCAGGATGGCATGCGGAGGCTTAGGCAGGCGCCCTATCACTGGGATGGCCTTTGGTTCCGTTTAAAAAGCTTTTACAGTCTGTACACATGCTTTACTAAGGAAATCTTCCTGTAAAGTCTTTACTAGCTTTCTCTACGCTAACTTCTCCATACAACTCCGTTTTAAACGAGTAAAGAGTCAAATCTATAGTACTTGTGAACACCTACACACTCACGCAATCAGATTCTGAGTTCGAGTCACGAGTCAGAATCGACAGATTTCTCTCTATCGCATATTTCTTAGTTTAAAACACGTGCTAACTATTACTTAAAGCACTTTCTGTCAAAACTAGAAGCATGAGGTCGCTCCCCTCGTCGAGCTTTACATTCTGGTGTCTTTCGACTTCCTCAGGGGTGATATTCCAACCCAAGCTAGGGGGCAGCTTGTCAAGCATGGCCCCAGCTTAGCTCCTGCCTAGCTTGTTAAGCTGCAGGGCAGCTTCCTTTACACAATATAGAAAAAAATCTCTTTGCATTACTTTTCACTGTACAGACCCATGTACAACACGACAACGTAGCCATGGAGGATCTCAGGGGAGATCATTGGTGAAGTATGGGCCAACATGACAACATGAGACGAAGGAGGAGAGCTCGAGAGAAGATGACCGAGCAGCAGCAATGACTCCCCCGCCCACTCTGATGTCGTAGTTGAGGCCCGGCACTCACCAGAAGACGCTTCTGGTGAGGGAAGATGACTCCAGTGGATCGGAAGACGCCACGCCTCCGAGAAAGATGGGTCTTAGAAGTGTACCTAGGAGGACCACCTCCCTCATTCATTCGGGATCGGAGTCTGACTCACCAGAGGAGTTCTTGAGTACCCGAGCTGAGCAGCAGACCACTTCTATCACACCAGGGAGTCTTCTGAAGACTCCAGAAGACGAGGGCTGGATGGATACTCCTATTGCGATGCGAGGAAGCGCAGTAAAGAAGACCGCTTCTGCAACAAGGAGAGATCTTCCACCTCGGAAGATGAGGAGAGCAGCTTCTTCTCGCGAGCAGAAGCAGAAGACCATAGTGGTGGAAGAGGCATCCCTGCCTCTAGAAGACACGGTCGCCACCTCCGATCGAGTTGTGGAGATGAACCTGCCTTATGCAGGAAGAAGACTGGAAGAGTTCAGTGCCTTCTTCCGCTCAGAGATCCAACCAGCTATGGAGTTGCTGGAGAGGAGAGCGAAGGCTCAAGAGAAGCCATTGCAACTTGGATTCGGTCTGCGCTTCTTGATGCGTCAGGAAGAAGACCAGAAGAAGACCGAGGCACTGGAAGCTAGTCTCCGGACCACGGAGAAGCTCGCAGCGAGGTACAAGGTGGAGGCAGCCACTTCTGTCAAGGAGCTGGTGCAGATTCGGAAGAGCAACCAGGAGTTGTAGGCACGCTTGCAGCAATGCGATCAGGAGGTTCTCCGAGTGCGGGGGAAGATCACCGCCCTCGCAGAGGAGAAGGCAACATGGAAGATGCAACGAGAAGCCACAGAAGCACGAGTTGCAGCTGAGAAGATGCAGCGGGAAGCAGCGGAAGCTCGTGCGCAGGAGATGCTAGCACAATTGGTGGAAGCGCTTCGGAAGAAGTTCAACTTCACCGCGGGTAGGAAGTTGCTTACCTTAGCTAGAGGATGGAACAACGAGTCCAAGATGATGTTGGTGGAATGCAGGGAGAGCATGTTCAGGTATTTGGATCTGCAGATAGAGAGAGTGAAGATACTCTATAGTCTTCCATCGCTTCCGACACCCGCAACTGTATCTTCCCAAGCCCCAGCACCATCGACTGGATCTGAATTGGAGAAGGAGGAGTTCGACCTCGCTGTGCACTTGGTAGTGACAGCGTTGGAAGTCGAGAAGACTCCGGAAGAAGCCCCGGAAGACAAGATGTCTTCTGGAAAACAAGAAGACGAGCCGTCTTCTCAGGTATTCCGTTTGGAGGAAGCGATCTCCTCGGACCCGTATGAGGTCGCTAATGCTCTAGAAGAGCGAGGAAGCACCGGTCGACTTCGCTTCCCAGAAGACGCTTCCGTCTTTCGAAGCAGAAGCAGAAGCAGAAGCCGAGGAAGAAGCAGCAGTAGCGACAGCAGGGCCAGCGAAGAACGATGAGGAAGAAGCCACCTCAGTGACACCCGAGGTAACTGCAGGGCTTTCTAGCTTATCAGAAGCCGCGTTAGGAGCTCCGATAGGAGCAGATCAGGTAGAGGTTGCCTTCGAGCAATCAACGTAGATAGTAACCGACGTTGACATTTTCCAAATTAGTAAGATCGAACTGTAAACCCTCCACGATCCCATCGATCAACTACCCCCCGATCTCTCAACCTCCACGATCGTCATCGATGAATCTGCAAATGTCGAGCCTTTCTCTCACTCAAGGGTCACCTCTGATGGCTTTGATGGAAGCACACCATGAATCTTGAAGGGAAAAATGCTAAGTTCACTCATTCATACACCCACAAACTTATCAACTAAAAATCTCCATAAACTCATCAATTAAAATCCTCTATTCTAACGACGTCTCTCAAGTTCTCACATGCTAAAAGTATCCCACACTCTCTATATTACTCAAGTTGTCATTACGTACGATGTGAAAACAAGGATGAGGAGCTCTTCTCTACTCCTCTATTTATACATTCTAGATTTTTACTTTGGTACCCTCCGGTAACTCAGCCGTAACTACTTTTATCGAGTTTTACTAAGATATTACTTAAGGTAAAAGCATTAATCACATGGGCTTCTTATCTTTTCACATGGGCTTATTCCTTCACAGTCAACAACTTCTAGAAGGATTCTGAAATATTCTTAAGGAATCTCGAATTTCCACCCCCCTCTACACTAGGACCCACTAAAAAGGAAACATGTGGAATCTCTTCTTGTTTTTAATGCTCACAAAGTCCACAACTTTAATCCAACCACTCATATCAAGTCAAAAAGGAGATAAGGGATACTTTCCATCTCCTTTCTACCTTTTAGACAAGATGACAAGATAGTAGTGCTTACTCTTTAAGAAATATTTGAATTCTGTCAAAAGTACAGCTAAGTTTAACCATAACTAACTTTAGCTAGTCATGACTAACATGATACATCCTTAAAGTATTTGGGCAGCAAATAAACATTCTCAACACTTAGTTATTACTAAATACCTTACTAATGGACAAACTTCCTATGTGTAACATAGGTCGTTACAGACATGATATCTTAAGGATGGCAGTTCCAGTGTAAAATTAGTTAGGATATCATGTGGCAGCATAGGTAGCATAAGAGCAACAAGGTGGATGGCTAATTAGGAAAGGGAACCGCTTGCATGTGGGGTGACAGCCTTCTGACGGCGCTCATCTCTCCCTGGTGGTCGTCTCCTCTGTTCCTTCGTGGTAGAAGGCATAAGTAGGATCGAAGAGTAGGAAATCAGAGTTTTGCACACACACATCGATTTGACGGTGCAGACATAGAGCACACACAGACACATGATATGCATTACAGTGCACACTACACCCGTTGTTGGAAACATACGAATAGTCTGGGAATACACAGGAGGGGTCTGCATGCTTGTTACCAGCAGTGGTTCGAAGATGTAGACAGAAGTAGTGCGCAGTTTAGGAACAGGAAACGGCATCCTCGTGCAGTCTTGTTGGCTAGACTGGTATGCCGAGGCGGAGTGAGCTTCCCAATGCCAATGTGACTTCTTCTCGGGGAATGGATTGCTGATTTGAGTGCAGAAGCTTTGTCCATGTCTTCCGGGTGGTGGGTTTCCTTGAATTCGCTCCCGATTGTGCATGGGAAGTGTTCTTCTTGAGTGGCGGTGACGGTCAGCAGTTGTGGAATTGCAGTTTGGCTCGTCCAATAAAGCACTTAGGATCTACGTACGGACGGTCTTATGGGTAAGGGATCCCAGAAGACAGAGTAGTCGGAGCAGCGAAGAGAAGAAGAAAGAAGCTTTCTTCTCGCAATAGAAGAGGACATCCTCAAGTAGAAGACGGTGCAACAGTACTCACATTTGTTGTCTTCCTCTCCAAACTATTACAAGCAGGGATGGCTTGTTAGTCAGGATCCGGACTAGAAGCCTGTCGGAATCTTTAATTCTCCTTTTCATCTTATTTTCTCTTGTTTGGATTTTCCCTTCTTCCCCATCTTCTCCCATCTTTCCCATCTTCTTACCTTCTTCTAGTGAGCTTCCGAAACTTCTATTGAGCTTCCGTGAAAGTGAATGTCGTTGTAGTTCTGCAAGAAGACCATTTCCATAGGCAGAAGCCTGGGAAGGCTACAGGGGGTATACACCCTGTGATTAATCTAACCCGTTGGAATGTGAGAGTGAATAAGGTGTAACAGCCGATTCTAGTCGACTTCTACGAAGCAGGAGCCGTCTTCTGGAGGTGCGAGAAGTCGAGTGGAACTCCCAGAAGCCGAGAATTGCTTCGAGAAGACGTTACTGAGAAGACCGGAAGAAGTGACCTGGAAGTAGAAAGAGCGTCTTCCCGAGCTTCTCTGTGAATATATGTGTGATATTTTAGTTAGTAGTCGTTTGTTTAGGTCCAGAGCACCTATTGGCGTGTCCGGAAGACGCGTGGTTTTGTGAGAAGACGGGATTTCTAGACAAAACCCGTGTGTTTGTGTGTTTGAACAGATCTTAGAACTTGGAGCAGCGTTACTTGTGTAAATCCTCTGTGGGAACGATATCTTATATACTAAATGGGCAAAAGGAGTAATCCTGCGACACTACATTCTTCTGCCCATGCTTCGATTACTTTGACTCAAGGGACCAATCTCCCATGGACAGTCCGTGCGTGGATCCAGAGTG
Organism: Asterella californica; assembly: GCA_036924285.1. Taxonomy (NCBI): domain Eukaryota; kingdom Viridiplantae; phylum Streptophyta; class Marchantiopsida; order Marchantiales; family Aytoniaceae; genus Asterella; species Asterella californica. Next base: position 17,249,606 of record JAYKYS010000006.1, on the reverse strand, counting down.
CTCCATTGGATGAGACAAGCTTGGACCTCTGCACAGCTTCTAACAATCACCGCCACTCAACAAGAAGGCTTCTCATGCACAATTGAGTATGAATTCGATGAATTTACCCAATCCTCAAAAGACATAGACAAAGCTTATGTAAACAAAATCTGCAATCCAATCTCTGAAAAGAAGTTACATTGGACCTCTGAAAGCTACTCCTTCAGCTTCCTTACACTATCTCTCGACACACCAACCTAGAAGCAGGACTACACGAAGATGTCATTCCTTGTCTATGTTGTCTACTCTTGTCTATATTCCCACGATCTCCTCTTGGGAGCAAAGGTGCAGACCTACTCTATGTATAATCAATTCTGTGTGTAGCCTCGCGTGTAGTATGTGTGTAATTTTCTACATCGACATCGATCTTATACAGTCATCTTGAACCGCATAAGAGAGATCTCTTCGAATCGCAACCACAGCCCAAAGATAAAACATGTACTCTCAGAGGGCCACCTTCTCCTAGACTTCGGTTCCTCTCAGTTTTAGAAAATATTTCCTATTCCTACCGTAACTAATCCTGCGACATGGACAATAACCTAAAAATATAAAGGAGGAGTTGTTCAGCTTAAAATAACTAACTCTAATTTCTTACAAAGTAGCGAGGCATAAACTGCTAACTAGTCCATAGGATCCGCATCTATCTGACCACCTAATTCTAGTACCTTGGACGGCTTTGTTGGTACCTCTAACGCGGCTGAGGTGGCATCCGCCTCAGTAGCAACCATGTGCACTACTGCAATCGGCTTGGAAGCTGAAAGATGTCCATGGGAAGTCAAATCCACCTACGCTTTCTGGCTCTTCTGCAAGACTTGCTCGATGCTGGGAGCTGAGTGATCTCACAAGGGTCAGAAGTTGTCATTACCTCCACCCTGAACAACATAAGAAGCCATCTCTTCTTCATGTCTTCCAGAAGATGTCTTGGATTCTGGAGCTTCCTCGCATGTCTTCTTTGCTTCCAATGCTGTTATCATCAGGTGAACAACGGGCCGAACTCCTCCTTGTCGAGATCTTCCACATGGACTGATCTTAGTGTATCGGAAGACGTGGCTGCAGGATTGAGAACCGAGAGAAGATCGTAGAGAGTCTTCAGATCCTCGACCTACCGATCCAAGTAGCGGAACATGCTTTTCTTGCATTCCACCAACATCTCCTTAGAGACGTCATCCCACGTTCGGGTCAAGGTCAGAAGCTTTCTTCCTGTAGTGAAGTTGAACTTCTTCTTGAGCGCTTCTCTCATCTACGCCATGATCTCCTTACCTCGGGCTTCCGCTTCCACCTGCTGCTTCTTCTCCTGTGCAGCCTTTGCTTTTGCAGCTTCTCGTTGTGCGCTCCAAGTCTTCTTCTCTTCTGCCAGATCAATGAGTTTACATCTGATCCGCAAGATTTCCTGCTCCTTCTGCTGAAGTCACACCTGTAACTCCTGTGGATCTTCCGCAGTTGGGTCAATTCCTTGACAGAAGTAGAAGCTTTTGTCTTGTACTTCGAGGTGATCTTCTCTTTAGTGCGGAGGTTGGCTTCCATAGCTTCCATCCTCTACTTCTAGGCTTCCTCCTGCTGAATCAAGGTCTGAAGACCAAATCCAAGCTGAAGAGGCTTCTCCTGGGCCCTAGCCTACTTCTTCACCAACTCCATAGCTGGCTGGATCTCGGCGCTGAAGAAGATGTCGAACTCCTCCAATCTTCTTCTTGCAGAAGTCAGGTTGATGTGTACATATCGATCCACGACAGCTTCCTTGTCTTCTTGAAGCATCTATACCTCTTCCACCAAGGTGACCTTCTCCTTATGCACTCGAGAAGACGGTACTCTCAATGTCTTCCTGGGTGAAAGGTCTCTTCTCACAGCAGAGACCGACATCTTCTCTATGCAATCCGGCTCAGATCTAGAATGGATGAGACGTACTCTTCTTAAGAATACACTTAGGTCTCATCCTCCTAGTGGCAACGAGTCTTCTGTGTCACTGAAATCATCCGCTCGAACAATGATCTTCTTCTGGTTCGTGCCTGATCCTTCCTTAGGCACTGGAATGAGAGAGGAAGACATGGCACCTGCCTCGTCTTCTTCCTCTGAGGTCTCCTCCTTGATCTCTGCCTGCCGCGCTAGTCCATACTTGACCAACTGAGTCTCCTTCAGATCCCTCTTGGACATATACATGTAGCAGAAGAAAGGGGTGAGGTGTCCTCCTGCTGGGGTACCCAAGTAAGTTAACTCGGCATGGACGTAAGCGTGGAAGAAAGTGTCCCAATTGACAACCTCTCCTACCCAAACAGCTTCTAAGAACTCCACATCTTGATCTCTGAGGTATCTGACCTTCTGAGCCTTTTCCTTGGGAAAAAGGTGAAGGTACATCTTCCCTAGAAGACGCTTCTTTGGCTCCCGGTAGGCTTCCAACTTCCATCCATTCTTCCTCTGCTGATCTTCCAAGAAGAGACAAGTAGTACTCCCAAGTACATGTCATTTCCCTGAAATGATCGTTGGAATCTTCTCTTTCTCTAGCTCATAACCACGGTTCTCATATTCATGTATGTGAAAATCTCTCCGTCACCAATTCCACCGTCCACAAGACTGGTCTTCCTCTGACGACCCTTGTCTTAACAAGTATATGGTTTCGAGGAGGTAGGACTGCCCAGACCTCTTCCAGCAGACCCTGGTCGACGAGATTCCAATCTTATGTGAAGAAGTCGAGGCCCAACTCCTTGATGAAAAGTTTAGTCGCGATCAGCTCCGCTTGTGATAAGACAAGTCCTTGAGGATGCATCGTCATTTTGAAGCTTCTTTTACACTATACCACACATGCTTGCTGTGAGCCTAAGGCTCAATCCTTACCAGACCCTCACAGTCCACTCTCAGAAGACAGCTATTCTGTCTTTCAGAATTCTAACAGTGCTTCCTAAGTGCATCATGTCTTCCGATCTATATCTACGTAATCTTAATTAAGCAAGGCATCTCACGGATTTCTAAGAAGACAATTGACATTGCAATTCATCATACTTCTTAACGAAGATGAAGAGATACTTGAGAAGCGAAGTCTGCGAATCGTTCAGAAGAAAGTTTGAGGGCTCCTACGATGACAGTGATCTCCAGGCAGACTCTCGAGAGAGCTTCTGGTTAACTAACATTTTCAGAAGACTTCCCGCATCTAGGCTTCTCATCACTAGTCTCACCTGTCTTTGGCTTCCTATACGTAATCTATCCTCACAACAGACGCTAAACATTCACACTCTATCTTTCGACTCTTCACCTCGTATATACTCTTAGAAGAAGCTTGCTGCGTAATGAGAAGGCATGGCCCTTGGCATTGTTCTCCAGATTTTGTCAGCAAGACTTCTCACCATTCTCATCTAAAGTTTGAGAAGAAGAAGGAACAAGCTGATATGGTTCAGACATAAGAGGTTCGTGGAGACCCTCACATCTTCTCGCGCATTCTGCTAGCCTTTTCAATCTTCTAGCTCTCTAGGAAGATGTGGATTCGAGAAGTTAGGAATCTTGGGAGGCACTGGCCTGATTCTCAGTTTCCTACTTCGTGGAACTAACACCAACTCTCACTTTCACTCTGGATTCACATCGAGCTTCTCACAATTCAAATTCCAATCCAATCCAAGCTACTTGATGTGAATACATAAATTCATCTTCTGGAAATGTCCAGACATTCAAGCGAGTCTTTTGTCCACGGATTCTGGGACAGAAGCAAAGTGGGGTAGGAAATTGATAGACAGAACAAAGAATTTTGGAACAAGGGGAGAAGAAGCTCAAATTTGATTCTTCTGTTAGAGATTGAAAAGAGGATTGTCAAAAATTGGACAGTGCTTCCGCGTCCACTTCTCTCAAGAGAAATTTCAGAGAAGAGGAGGGATCGGTAGGCTTCCTGCAAGCAATCGAGGAAGCATGGAAACACAACAACAAAAAAGCAGAAGCGATGAGAAAAGAGAAAGAAGCGAGAAGAACCTCAGTATTACGCTTCCAATGTACTACGCTTCTGCTTCACTTCTTCAGATGTCTTCTGCGCGTCTAAGTAATTTGATTTTGCTCTCGTGACTTTGCCTTGCTCCGATCATGTTTCTACATTTGAGTTTGAGCTGCTGCAAACCTGAAGCTTCCAACCCTCGATTCTCTTCTTCAATTTCCAAATTCTAAGCTTCGATTCTCGTGTGGGTTCCCGCCTCCCCCCACCTCGAGTACGCTTTCTGCTAGAAGACGTCTGCTCTCAATCTCTTACTGAAATTTGCTCTCCGTGCGCCTCCAATGTTCCCCTCAATTTCAAATTGAGTAGAAAAGCAGAAAAAAGAGTACGGCGTCTCTTCTCTTGAACTTCTATGTCTTACTCTCTCGCGTTTAGGTAACTGCTCGGTCGACCTTAGCCTTACATACTACGGTAGTGACTGTCCTTTAGGTATACCTAACTTCACGTAGTTGGTGCGAGGTTGGTACTGCCTGCAGTTATAGTCACAGTCTTCATGAGAAGTACACTCTATCTTCGACTTCCGTCTTCGGAAGAAGTTAACTTCTTCCCATGAATTCACCTTAAGTTCATCTTCCCGCTAAACAGAGTGTAAACTTAAACAATAAGGTTACTTCAATTATCTAAACACGCAATTAACTTACAATTTTTGAAAAAATCTCCAATTTTGCAAATTGTGGACACCTCAGTTATCGGTAGAGTGCACATATGTATGCCTGAAGCACGACTTCCTGATGATGCCTAGATCTTCTCATGGAATTGACTGCGGGAAAATACCGCATGTGTAGATCTCACGGAAGATACCTTATGGCTGAAAGATCCGGAAGAGATCGATCATGCCAAACCCCTAGAACTTAGTCCTAGATCCCAACACCCACTTGACCAGTCTGAGTACCTCTCATGTAGAGTTGCTTACATGATGTGTACCGCCTGTCAATTTAAAAAATCCGGGAAGGATGCGGATGAGGCTTGGATAGTGGTGCTAGATAAGGATCCGAGGAAGTAGACGAGGAGGAAAGAGTAGTGAAGCTACATGTAAGTCTAGAGATGCAGCGACTTCTTCTGAAGTACGCACAGCTTATGCCCGAGAAGCTGCATAATATCCTCCATCCTTGCTGAAACATCGACCAAGATCGACCTCATCTCCGAAGCGGTTCCACCAGTTGGAAGGTGCTGACAGATGTCACTAAACCTCCTCCAAGAGTTGAAGTCACAGTGGACTGAGTTAGTGGAACAAGGAATACTACGACCGAGTTGCTCACCTTATGCAACCCCAGTCATGTTCGTTTCCAAGAAGGAAAGGACCCTTAGGCTCTACGGAGACTACATGACCTTAAACAAAGTAACAATTAAAAACAAGTACCCCATCCCACTAATGGATGAGACCATGGATCGATTGGTTAAAAGACAGTGTACTTTACCAAGTTAGATCTCAGGTCGGGATACCACCAGATTCGCATTGCAGAAAGGGACGAGGAGAAAACAACTATCATAATCCGATATGGGGCTCTATGGATACACTATTTTGTCTTTGGTCTCTTGAATGCACCTGCAACTTTCAATGGACGAATGAATGACACCTTGAGTGATCAACTGGATGATTCAGTCGTGGTATATCTCGATGACATCATTGTCTACTCTCTGACATGGAACCAACACCTTAAGGATGTCGAGAAGATGTTTAGGATGCTAGAGAAGGAGAAGTTAGTGCTTAAGGCCTCCAAGTGTTCATTCGATCAAGAAAGCGTGGTCTTCTTGAGCTGTTTGATAGACAAGGAGGGAGTGCATACAAACCAGCACAAAGTACATTCGGTACAAAAGTGGCCAGTGCCTAAGTCAGTGGTCGAGATAAGATCATTTTTGAGCTTGGCCTCCTACTTTCTAAAATTTATCTGAAAGTTTGGACACATAGCCTCGCTCATATTTGATCTCCTTAGGGACGCCAAGAAACCCTTCCACTAGAACCTGCCCCCCCGGCAGAAAACCTTCGAGGTCTTGAAGAAGGCTCTAACAGAGACACCTATATTAGTCTTGCTGAAGCTATGAGAACTCTTCGAGGTACACACTGACGTCTCTAAGTTGATGATAGATGGTGTCATGATGCAAGGAGAATACCCCGTAGCCTTTGAGTCTCACCGGCTCACAGGAGACTAGGTGGGAGACTCACGAGTAGGAGATGCTCGCAGTGATCTGATGTCTTAAGCGCTGGGGAGCACAATCCACTCCCAAGCGAGATAACTATTGTCACTGATAAGATCAGTAATACATATTTCGCCACTAAGCCTAAGTTGTCCCTAAAGCAACAGCGCTGACAGCTAGAGCTCTCCCATTATAACTTAACGTGGAAGTACTGAAAAGAGAAAGAGAACGTTCAAGCTGATGCCTTATCAAGACAGATACAGACTTTGACATCCGCACCTCAGTCTAACCTTCTGAAGTTTGTACGTCGGACGACTACCATCGATCCTCTGACCACAGAATGGTCGAGACAACGAACAGACGACCAAAGCATGAAACACTTCGAGAAGAAGGAAGTACTTTGGTATTATAAGCAAAGTAGGTTATACTGTTGATGTAGCCCCAAGCTCTAGTAGATCGACGGCTAACATTAGCCGGAGTTGTTAGGGTAGTTATAGTTAGTTAGAGGACTAACCCACTAGTTAATAAGGTTTCGCTTGTACTCACCCTCACTATATATACATGGAGAGGCAAAGCCTCTCTCATCTCATTCTTATTTTACTTTCCTTGTCTACTCGCTCTCTCTTCTTGGAGTGTCCTCGAAGTATCGATCTTTCTACATATACATCCCACCAGGACCTCTCAGGACACGAATCCTCTACGAGGAACATGATGCACCTGCAGCGAGTCATGGGCGACAAGCACATATCCCTCCAGCGGATCAGGCAGAAATATTTCTGACCTGGATTGAGTACAGACATGCATAGGTATGTTGAGAGCTGCCTACTATGTCAACAGACAAAGCCCGAGCACCATAGGCCGGCAAGTCTGTTGCAACCTATCCCGGTGCCAGAGGACTTGTGAGAAAGCATCAATATGGACTTTATAGTCCAGTTGCTTTCCTCAGAAGGGTTCAATTGTATTTTAATAGTCGTCGATCGTCTAAGCAAGCTGACCCACATTATCCCTTGTACGACAGTCATATCTGTCCCAGAGGTAGTCAACTTTTTTCTTAGTCATATATTCAAGTATCATGACTTACCTCGAGAAATCATATCCGATAATAATATCAAGTTCTCCAATGAATTTCGGACTTCCTTATTCTCCCGGCTCAGAACTCAAGTGAGATTTACTACCACCTACCATCCACAAACGGATGGTCAGAGTGAGCGAGTGAACCAAATGATCGAGCAAAGGATAAAGAACTATGTCCTCCGAGACCAGAGCGACTTGACGAAGTACTTAGACATAATAGGTTACGTACAATGACTCGATAGACACTACGACTGGGTACAAGTCCTTCGAATTGATGTATCGAGAGAACAAGTCATCCGCAATCCTAGCCTTACAGATTCCTGAGTTTGAGCAAGCCGTCAGGGAAAGCCTCATAGACGTGACCGAGTTCCTCAGACACCGATCATACATCCTACACTAGGTGAAACAAAACATCTTGAAGACACAGGTTAGGTACGTCAAGTATGCCAACCTGAAGCGCACTGATGTCCAGCTCAGCCCGGAGGATAGGATCTGGCTGAAAACAAAGAGCTATTTCATCCCTCAAGGCATGACAGGCAAGTTAATACCTTGCTGGGCAAGGTCCTTTGAGGTCTTAAAGCGAGTAACACCTGTAAGTTACCATCTGGCATTCTCTGCCAGCATGCAGGGTTATCACCTTATAATCCATGTGTTGAACTTATAATGCAGTTCACATCTGATGACCTCTAGTTACCGAGAAGAGTCCAGAAGTAGACTTCCGTGTTAGAGCATCTGCCGATGATGACCGATATGATCATCAGCAGAGTGCTGGACCAGAGACGAGTGCTTGGTCCGAGCTCTCAACTCGAAAGGGTAGAGCTGCTCGTGGAATGGACCACACGTGACATTATCACCTAGAGCTGGATGACGTTGATTGAGGTACCATGGGTACTCGTAGCGCGTCCGTACTGCATATTTATCCGAGGATGCGACCCGTAAGTCACCCGCTGTCGCGCTACTTGGCGACTACATGCTTGACTTCTACTCCGACGTTTGAGTTTAGTAGTTCTAGAAGTTAGCTCATATTACTTCTAGTCCTTTATACATATGTTTGACACCTTTGCATACGGTGTTCACACTATTGTGTTATATATTTTGAGTCCTAGTAGGGTGATAGTATGTTATCTATCTTGTTCAAGCACTCCTGCGCTTGTGCAAATGATATCATGCTTATCTATGTTGTGAAAGTACATAACTTAGGGTTTCCATGCTGATAAGGTTCTAAGCTCATGGGTTGTACTTACATGTCACTCATGCATGCTTTCTAGATTGTTTAAGTTATCTTTTAGGGTTACGTGTTATTTTACATGCCTTCGCGTGAAGTTTAAGATTTACGTTGACACTTTAGGGGACTGATGTGGTAGCCTTTGAGTGAAGTTGAGTTACCACGTGGATTAGGGCACTGAAGGACAGCCAAGTGGAACTATGAACTCTCATTGGTCCATTTTTGTCTTTTGTATAATTCTAAATTTAGAAACAGAGGTCTTAAGGAGAGTTCGAGCATGTGATGAGGGGGACTTCGAAATCTGAGAGCACAGGAGGGTAGAGCTCGTCGTGCCAAGCACTTTCAGTGAAATTCTTGATCGATTTGAGGCAATAAAGACGGAGTTATGAGCAATTGAAGTTCGGATTGTGCCAGAACTGAATCACTTTTGTTGAATTTAGGGTTTTCAGTGTCACTTGCAGCAGATTTGAGGGAATTGCTTCAAAACTTCGAGGTTGTGTTCTCTGCCAGCAGGGCTACGATTTCCCAAAAAGTTTTGCATCAATTGAGTGACTGAGTAATTCAGGGCGGCCGCTGAAGCAGACGGGGTCTGAAAAGCTCTTAATCTAGAGCAGCAGAGAACGAAATCTGGAGTTCTGTGTACAATCAGGAGTCCCAACTTCACATGGGTGTTCAGTATCCTGTAGACTCCAAATTCTGTAAGAATCTTTGAAAGTGATAGAGCCATTTTTCTGTTATAGGTCGAAATAGCCATCTGGGTACCAGAAATTGCCGTAATTTTCTTACTTAGAACTTTTCTGTCCACATCTCAGTGTTGGAATTTGATCTCAGGCTGAAACTTCGTGTGTGTGTTCAGTAGGACCTTATTTACATATAGGGGAAGTTTAGAAGTCTAAACCGTCATAGTTTTCCTCTCCGTGAGTGTTAAAGTTCACCGTCCGATCCTATTACTGTTAGTTAGACATGAATTTCGCTTTCTGAGCATATTACAGGATCTTTCACACCTGTGTGAGTGTTTATAGCCCCTGTTGTAACCTGAAAGCCAACCTCTTGAGTAAACATCCACAGCCAGAAGCCCGGCGCTTTCCTAGGTAGACGGATCACACTCCGACACCGCCCTTGATGCCACACACATGTAGCGAGTGGGGGTTGGAAGGACGAGCGAGCAAGGGACTCTTAGAGATCGCTGCAATGCGCGGGGCTTGACCACCCTATTGCACACATAGACGTAGAGCAGTGCCCAGATGTCTCGTTGTCTCTCCTTAGGTCCGTGAAATGTAAGTAAGGAACTGATAGTCGACTTGTAACCTGACCAAGAAATAACCACTAAGATAATGTGCATGTTGTATCTTGTCTCTGCGGGCCACCCAAGAGATCGGAGCCAGAGTAAGCACTTGTCCAAGTGTCAACGAGAGAATGATATATGCGAGGGCGCATCTCTTTCTTCATTGGAGAGTATATCATATACGCACTAGGTTCCTTGGTAAACCTGAACAGGTCTGGTGTGTGGGCGCTGAGACTCAGAGGTTCAGACTTCGGGAAGCCTGAGTCGCGATCTTTGATAAAGCGGCAGCGAGGTAAGTACTGATTACACATACTAGATACTCTGTACAGGTCGGCTGTGATTACAAGGAAAAAATCCAAAGATGAAGGCTCACAAGCAGGACTCTATACTGATCGACATTAGGATTTTTAAGATAGGATAATATATGGATAACAAATAGACATTAATTAAGTCCCGGAAGCTTAGTGTAGGGAGATTTTGCTAGGAGGCTGTATTTTCTCCTTCTCCCTCCTCATACGTGGTTCAATACCGACCGAAGGCAAAGGAGCCATCCGTAACCGTAGGTAAGGGTCAGGCAAAAGGATCACGAAGACCCACGCACGGTGCACCAGGTGGCATGCGAGCACAGAAGGTGAGACGAAGTCCACGGATCTCAACGCCCGGTCCAAGTACACGGAAGACGAATCGACGAGAGACAAGAAGCGTGAGAAGCCTCGGGACAAGTAGAGAAGAAGGACGTCGGAGTAGAAGCTCCTACACGAGGGAGGACCAAGGCGCGAGGACCAATGACACAAGGACCGTCAAACGTTGGTCCAGTTCCCAAGAAGTCTTCGAGAAGAAGAGACGACTAGAGAGAGATGACATGACGGCTTCCGAGCCAATGAGAGCAACTGTAGCCTTAACCGTTATCTCTTTGACGACTGACCTGCTGCCGTGTGTCGTGTCGATGACCCTTCAGTTTCCGCATCGGGGGAGCCGCGATCCTCGTTTCCAGCAATGGACAGGTCAGGTGGCAGGACTTGGAGAAGGAGAAATACAGCCTCTTAGCAAAATCTACCTACATGTAGTGTCGTATGATTACTCCTTTTGTCCATTTAGTATACAAGATATCGTTCTCACAGAGGATTTGCACAAGTATCGCTGCTCTAAGTTCTAAGATCTGTTCAAACACACGTGTTTTATCTAGAAATCTCGTCTTCTCACAAAACCACGCGACTTCCAGATCCTTCAAAAGGTGCCATGGACCTAAACAAACAACTACTAACTAAAATATCATACAACTATCTACAGAGAAGCTCGAGAAGACACTTCCTGCTTCCAGGTCACTTCTTCCGGTCCTCTCAGTATCGTCTTCTCGAAGCAATTCTCGGCTTCTGGGGGTTCAACTCGGCTTCTCACACCTCCAGAAGACTACTCCTGCTTCGTAGAAGTCAACTAGCAACGTCAGTCGCACATTGCTCTTCAAATTCCCAACGGGTTAGATCAATCACATGGTGTATACCCCCTGTAGTCTTCTCAGGCTTCTGCCTACGGAAACAGTCTTCCTGCACCACTACAACGACATTCACCTTCACGGAAGCTCGATAGAAATCTCAGAAGCTCACTAGAAGAAGGTAGGAAGATGAGGAAGATGGGGAAGAAGGGAAAATCAAAACGAGAGAAAGATAAGATAAAAATAAGAAATTAAGACTCCGACAGACTTCTAGTCCGCATCCTGACTAACAAGCCATCCCTGCTTGTAATAGTTTGGAGAGGAAGACAACAAACGTGCGTACAGTCACACAGTCTTCTACTTGAGGATGTCGTCTTCTGCTGTGGGAAGAAGGCTTTTTTCTTCTTCTCTCGCTGCTCCGACTACTCTGTCTTCTGGGATCACCTACGCATAAGACCGTCCGTACGTGGATCCGAAGTGCTCCACTGGATGAGCCAAGCTGCGAATCTGCACAACTGCTCACAATCACCGCCACTCAAGAAGAATGCTTCCCATGCACAATCGAGAGTGAATTCAAGAAAATCCACCACCCAGAAGACACAGACAAAGCTTCTGCACTCAAATCAACAATCCACTCCCCGAGAATAAGGCATATTGGTGTTGGGAAACTCACTCCCTCTACGTTCTGTTCCTACTCCTCGACACACCAACTTAGTAACAAGACTACACGAGGATGCCGTTCCCTGCTCTAATCTGTCCACTACCTGTACCTACATCTTTAATCCATTCTGTGTGCAGCACTTCTAACACGGGGTGTGACAGATCCGGTGGGTCTAATGTACTCCAAAGTAATGTGCGTAAGGGGTCTTCAGTAGTGTGGGTATGCGTACGAAATCTTACTATGCCTTCCTACTTATGCATCTGCCTTGAGGCGCAGAGGGAATCTCCTCCAATCCTCAACGACAACTAGGGAGAGATGGGCGCTGTCAGAAGGCTGCCACCTCACATGCAAGCGGTTCCCTTTCCTATTTAGCCATCCATCTTACTACTCCTGCGCTGCCTACTCTAATTGCTCGGATGTAATCTCCATTTGATCTGCTCCTACTTGAACTCCTAACTCGGCTTCTGATAAGCTAGGAAGCCCTGCGAATACCTCGGGTGTCATTGATGTGGCTTCCTCCTCAACATTCGTCACTCGCTTTGCTGCTGCTGCTTCGAAAGACGGAAGCGTCTTCTGAGAAGCTGGGTCGACTTGTGCTTCCTCGCTCTTCTGAGGCACTAGTCCGACACTGGGACCCATGGTGATCTCATAGGGGTCCGGGGAAGTCGGTTCCTCCACTTGAAATACCTGGGAAGACAACTCTTCTTCCTATCTTCAAGAAGACACCTTGTCTTCCGGGACTTCTTCCGAGATCTTCTCGGCTTCAAACGCTGTCACTACCAAGTGGACAGCGAGGTCGAACTCCTCCTTCTCCAAGTCTGATCCGGTCGATGGTGCTGGGGCTTGGGAAGATGCAGTTGCGGGTGGCGGAATCGAGGGAAGACCGTAGAGTGTCTTCACTCTCTCTATCTGCCGATCCAAGTACCGGAACATGCTCTCCTTGCACTCTACCAACATCGCCCTGGACTCGTCGTCCCATTCCCTAGCTAAGGTAAGAAGCTTCCTACTCGTGGTGAAGTTGAACTTCTTCCGAAGCGCTTCCACCGTCTAAGCTAGCATCTTCTGCGCACGAGCCTCCGTTGCTTCCTGCTGCGTCTTCTCGACTGCAGTCTGTGCTTCTACGGCTTCCCGCAGTGTCTTTCACGTCGTCTTTTTCTCTATGAGGGAGGTGATCTTACCTCTGACTCGCAGAACCTCCTGGTCACGCTGCTGTTAACACGCTTGCAACTCCTGGTTGCTCTTCCTCAACTGCGCTAACTCCTTGGAAGAAGCGGCTGCTTCCGCCTTGTACTTTGTTGCGAGCTTCTCTGTGGTGCGGAGGTTGGCTTCCAGCGTTTCTATCTTCTTCTGGCCTTCTTCCTGCCGCATCAGGGTGCGTAGACTGAATCCAGGCTGTAGTGGCTTCTCTTGAGCCATCGCTCTCTTCTCCACCAACTCCATAGCTGGTCGGATCTCCGAGTGGAAGAAGGTACTGAACTCCTCTAGTCTTCTTCCTGCGGAAGACAAGTTCATCACCACAATCCGATCGGAGGTGTCTTCCTTGTCTTCTAGAGGCAATGATGTCTCTTCTACCACTATGATCTTCTGTTTCTGCGCACGAGAAGATGCTACTCTTCTCATCTTCCGGGGTGGAAGATCCGTCTCGATGACAGAAGCGGTCCTCTTTACTGCACTTCCTTGCATCGCAGTAGGAGTATCCATCCAACCTTCGTCTTCTGGAGTCTTCGGAAGACTCCTTGGTGTTGCAGAAGCGGTCTTCTGCGTAGCTCGGGTACTCAATGGCTCATCCTGAGAGTCGGACTCCGATCCAGAGTGAATGATCGGGAAGGAGGTGGTCTTCCTAGGCACGCTCTTAGGACCCATCTTCCTTGATGGTGTCGCGTCTTCCGACCCACTGGAGTCGTCTTCCCTCACTAGTAGCGTCTTCTGATGAGTACCTGGCCTCATCTGCGACATCAGAGTGGGAGAGGGAGTCATTGCTGCTGCTCGATCGTCTTCTCCCGAGATCTCCTCCTTCATCTCGTGGTGCCTTGTTGGCCCGTACCTTGCCAACTGATCTTCCGTTAGGTCCCCCTTGACCACATACAGGTTATAGAAGAACGGAGTAAGATGTTCTCCTGCCGAGGTACTTAAGTACACCAGCTCTGCCTGCACATATGCATGGAAACACGCGCCCAAGTTGACATTCTCTCCATCACACACTGCTTCCAGGAACTCCACGTCTTGATCTCCAAGGTACCTCGTCTTCTGCGCCTTCCCCTTGGGAAAGAAATGAAGGAACAGCTTCGCCAGAAGACGCTTCTGCGACTCCCGGTAAGATTCAACCTTCCATCCGTTTCTTCCCTGCCTGTCCTCTAGGAAGAGACAAGATGTGCTCCCAGGCACATGCCACTTCTCCGAGATCATGACTAAGATCTTCTTCTCGAGCCAATAACCTCGGTTCTCAGATTCTGGCTTGTGAAAGGCCTTGCGCCACCACTCCTCTGTCCAGGAAGATGGTCTTCCACGAGCTACTCCTGTCTTCGCAGGTACATGGTTGCGGGGAGGTAATGCTGCCCAAACCTCCTCCAGAAGACCCTGGTCGGCGAGGTTCCAATCCCACAAGAAGAAGTCGAGACCCAACTCCTTGATGAAGGGTTTGGCCTCGGCCGACTCTGCTATCGCTAACACCAACCCTCGAGGATGCATCGACATACTTGAAACTCTGTTGCACTAAGCCACAAGTACTTACTGTGAGCCGAAGGCTCAGTCTTTCCCAAGTTCTCACAGTCTAGCTTCCACGCTCAAAAGACGAATCTAGTCTTCCAGAAGACAGCTACTCCGTCTTCCGGGATTCTAACAGTGCTTCCTAAGTTCCTCTCGTCTTCCGAGCTATATCTAACCAATCCTAACTAAGCAAGGCCTCGCATGGATTCCTAAGAAGACAACCCACCTTGCATTTCCTCCTACTTCCTAACAGAAAATACAAGATATACGAGAAGTAGAATGTATGGAAGGTTCAGAAAATGATCGCGGGCTCCTGCGATGACAGTGGCCTCCAGGAAGACTCTCAGGACAGCTTTCGATTCAGTAACGTTCTCGGAAGACTTCCCCGCAGCCAGGCTTCTCTTCACTGGTCTCACATGTCTTCTGCTTCCGACACGCAATCTAACCTCCCAACAAACACAAGACATTCATACTCTGTTCTTCCGATTTCTCATCTCTCATACACACTCAGAAGAAGCTTGCTACATGACGGGAAGACATGACCCTCGACCATTCTCTCTAGATTCTGCCAGCAAGACTTCTGGAAGAAGAAGGAATAGGCTGCTATGCGTCGAACAGAAGAGACTCGTAAAGGATCCTCACGTCTTCTCGCGCATTCTGCTAGCCTTTCCAGTCTTCTAGTCTCTTTAGGAAGATGTGGATTTGAGAAGCTCGGAAGATCAGGAGGCACAGGCCTGGTTCCCAACTTTCAGCTTTTCGAAACAACAAACAACTCACCAAGTCACTCAGGATTCGTACCAAGCTTCTCTTAACACAAAGGAAAATCCAATCCACTCTTGATACGAATGACACACAGTCGTCTTCCGAAGATGTTTAGATCTTCCGAAGCGTCTTTTGTTCAGAGATTCAGGAGTAGAGGTGCGGTAGGGTAGGAAAATTGATAGCTGTCAGATCGAATTTGAGAACGATGGTCAGGGAAGCTCGATTATAGTTCGAGAAGAAGCTAGAAGATGATTGTCAAAAATTGGACAGCGCTTCTACGCCTAATTTCACAGAAGGAAAATACGGGATGGAGAAAGCGATCGATGGGTGCAAACAACAAGAGAAGTGCGGGGGATACTAAACAAGAGGCGAGAAGCGGTGGGAAGGGAAGAGAACATGGGAAGAACCTCAAACAATCTTCTGTCTGCTTCCCGTAGTGTCTTCAGTCTTCTGCGTGCTTCCGGCTCCGACCCCAACTCCAATGCGACTCCACAGAGCTGCTGCTGCCGTCAATGTCTTGCTACTCCTCAATCGAACAAAGCTCCACCTCTGATTCTTCTCAGTTGTCCTTCAATGTCTGCTTCTGGGAGTCTACAGAAGACTCCTTCAGCTCGATGGTGCTTCCTTCTCTTTGAATTTCGTCCTCGTCTTCTCTCTAGCTGCGAATCGATCCTTGCTCTACTCGATTTCACTCTGCTGGCCCTCCTCACTCAATTCGATCACCTCCTAACTCGATGCGCCACCTCCTAACTCGATCTTCTGAGGCAATGCCTTCGATGCGGGAAGCAGTGATGTTTCTGCGCTAATGCGCTTCCTTCGTATCTTCTCACGCAGTTTAGGGGTTCTTCGATCTACTTGACCTTCCTGACCTACCTACTACCTTGGTTCTACTTGGTAGGTACACCTACTTCTTTACTGGGTAATACGCGGTTAGGCTTCTGCGGTCGCTGTCTTGCGGAAGATAAGTGTCTTCTGTCTTTCGTCGTCCGTCTTTCGTCCGTCTTCGGAAGACACAACTGAGAAGACGCTTCCCGGAAGATGGCCGTCTTCCGGAGAAGTCAACTTCTTGTTGCGGAAAAGATCGTAAGATCATCTTCTTTCTAAGGAAGCCGTAATTTTAAGTAACAAAGCTTCTTCAGTTATACAAATAAGTTATTAATCTTAAAAATTTCAAAAATTCGTGAATCCTGTAAATTGTGAGCACCACACTACACTAAGCTTCCGGGACTTAATTAGCGCTTATCCAAACTCCTAATGCCTGCCAGTGTAGAGTGCTGCTTGTGCGCTTTCATCTTTCGGATTTCGCTCTTGTAATCACAGCCGACCTGTACAGGATATCCAGTATGCGTAATCAGTACTTACTTCGCTGCCGTTGTATCAAAGGTCGCGACTCAGGCTCCCTGACGTCCGAACCTTTGAGTCTTGGTGCTCACACACTGGACTCGTTCGGGTTTGCCAAAGAACCTAGTGCGTATAGGATATCATGTTTGAAAACCAAATGTAGTGATTACTCTCTCTTGGATATGAGATATCAGCAAAAGAGTCAGTCGACATCTCTCAAGAGGGGGTTGTTATAGACTCCAAACTATAGACAAGAGGTCAGTAAGAAGTCAGTGATCAGTCATAGAGAGATGAGACTAAGTTTAATATACTAGAGGTGACTCAACCTAGTAGTACTAGGATGACTGCAGTCTGAACCTAGACATCATCTTTAATAGCTGCATCCATCGGCCGTCGTTGATTTCTGCACCTCCTACTAGAAGAAGAGACGAGAAGGTAGAATCCAGATCTAGAGTCACGAGAGTCAGACCTCACTTGGATTTACCACTTCTAGAATCTTAGCATTTCACGTAATATTTAGATCACTCCCATAGGCTGGCCTACATCTCCAAACACTCATGTAGTACGGAGTACTCACAATGACTGGTTATCTGAAGGTTAACTACGTAAGCTTCTTCAGGCAACAGAAGGATCCAACAGGAGAAAGTAGTATCGACTGTTATAAAACTGAAAGATTACATTCCAAATCTCTGACCATGATAATTTTATCTCCCAACAGAATACTACCAGTATGTTAGAACTGATAAAGAGGATGATAATGATAATTAAGGAGGATGTTAACACTCTCCTTCATCAGAGCACACTTCTTTCGAACCTAATAATCATGTTAAATATGATTAGATGTAACATCTAAACTATGGGGAAGGTAAAAGAATAAAATACAGAAATAGAAAAGATGAGTTGTGAAAAGATTTTTACATGAGACGTACTATGATTGCAGTTAGGTAAGTCAGTTTGAGGTTACAGTTGTTATGTATCATTAGTATATAGCAGGTATGAGTCGAGTCCCACTCATGCTCTAAGTAAAGTTTGCACATTTCATCCTAGAATATTTTTGTTAAATTACTGTTCTGATTAGATTTAACAGGATAATTCTATTATCAATTCTAACAAGTTGAAATTCTGTTTTGCAGATAAAGTTTCATATGCTGAGAGACTTGGAGTGCAATTTTCCAGTTTTGTAGCATCGACACCTTTCGAATTCAGGTAACTCTTGATTCCGGTGAGGGTTGCCCGGTTAGAGTCTACTATGGTTCTTGATTTGTGGAATACACAGTCATAATGTCATGTCTACATAAGTGATAAACTGATTCTACCCTTCACGGCTGTCTGACTGATATGGAGCTGTACGACACTTTACGTTCTATGCGCGCGAGGTACTCACTGTCTACAGCAATCTATCGCTGTTACACAGTCTAGTCACAGCCGTTTTCTTATTTCCTCCAGCAAGCGTTCTCCCGCGCAGATCGGGTCACGACTCTCATGGCTGCTGTCTTGAGAAAGCACGTCTTGAGTGCTATCAGGTAGGAGATTTTGCTTAGGGACTGAACCTTCATGCTAGTGACCTCAGTTAGACCGTCTAGATCTTGCAGGATCTCGTGTACCGCGATAGCCAATTTACGTTCTTGGAATGTCAGCTCATTCGGTTCACGCCAGATCGTGAACGAAGTATTACTAAAGAACGACGGATAAGTGACGGAGAAATGAGTATACCACTCAAACGTGCTCTTTTCGTGTCTTTTGGGGTTGTACAAGCATAGCAGAAGAGTTGGTGCCCTTGTCATGATGGTCGATCTCCCAACAGTATGTTCGTCAGGCACTGAAATTGGCATATGAGAAAAACCCTAATGAGGACTCATCAAACTGCAGCTAACTTGTGTAGAGTACGTTCTCATTTTCATTGTGGATATAATACGTTGGTTGTAAGATTTGAGTGCGGTAGATCGCATCCATCCATAAGTATAGTACGATACGGCAATGGATAAAGCCTCTCGGATACATGGACGGATGATAGACTGTGCAGTATGGTGTGGGAAATTGTACATACGTAACCGAAACTCTACCACGCTATGAGCTCGTGACAACAGATTGCACCCTTCCGTGGAAAGTGGGACTTCGAACTTTTGCAAGTACTCATCAAACAGTCGACCAGCGATCAGGTCAGCGTGGGACCGTGTGATAAACCGTGAGTCCTGACTACATTGAGAAAGTCTGTGTTGAACAAGAAGAGATGGACCAGTAAGACCTTGGCCGTCCGAGTTAAAAACCTGCGAATGCGATTCACTAGTGTGGCTACGAATTTAGGTTGGTAGTGCTGAACGTAAGAAGAAAAACAGGGTGAGAAGAGAAGTAGCGGAGACACATGTACAGAAAGACACCATCTATCGATGTATTGATCTCGTAAACATGGATTGGATATAATGACAGACCTTGAAAGGAGTCTCTGAAACCTGATCGTCACCTTTGTATCTGCCATCAATCAGTTCATACATTTAGGATTTAGCATACCAGACAAGGATGTGGCAGATCTTCTGTCTACTCACAGTCATTTCAATCGTCGAAAGGAGATGAAAACGTTAGAATGACTGTAGTTTGTAGATACGAGCAGATTATATTCGAGGTGTACTAACTTGCTTTGACAGAGCGGAGAGTGACGTTCTTTGTCGGCCCTTTCCTCGCAGTGAACTTGTTGGCACTTGTGTTGCTTGTTCGGCAGAAGACTTTGTGATAGTCCATATGGCAAGCCTATCTGCTAACCACTTGAACCCTGGGCTATCACAAGCCCAGCGTTCACACGTCACAAGCCCAGGGTTCAAAAGAACTCCCAGAGATGGATACCATGGGGTCAGCAAAGTTTACGAATCTCCACTTGACGGGGCAGATTTTGTACCTTCGTTGATACTTCGTTTCACTTGACAAGATTTATTTAGTGAGTGAATCCCAGTTTCTGTCTGATACAAAATTTTGCCTCGGCTCCTACAGTTCTAATTTCCTTTTATGAGTTTCTAGTGTACAATCACCAACAAGCTATCTTCACTTCTAATGGCCGTCCGGCCATCCGTTTACTTTGAACTGTATGGTACAAGCGAACTAAACATTTTCGAATTCCCCAGTTTGCTCACCGGATCCTAAGTAATAGTCGGTAGCGTTTCTTCGTAGATCTATAATCCACAACCTTCGAATTCCAACAGATGAAACAATGGTCCTAACCTACATGCCGGAGGAAATACTCTATTGACATATACTCTAAAATCTAAAATCTTGAATCATAAAGACGAGGAAAATGGTTCCTCATGGACTTCACACGTTCCTCTCGTTCACTCGTGTCCTCCCTCTCAAAGTCACATATTAACGTCAATGTCACCAGGAAAGACTGGAGACGGTTAACACAGAATCCCTTCGAGCACATACAAATGATGCAGTCTCTATAATTTAGGAGGGTGGATAGTCTGGAAGCTCTGTCAGTGGGTCCGGTGGGTGATAGAGAAGATCCAACTAAAGACTTCCTGTCTTCTGAAATGTTGCTAGACACCAAGCTTATGTTCATACTCAGCCACGAGACTGGTCGACCAGACCAGAGTCGGGTCCTGATGGTGTGGGGGGAGGAAGTTCGAATACTATGGCCTCCTCCTCGCGATCGATAAGTTCAGCCAAGCTAGGAGTAAGTGGTGTAGTTTGTTTGCCATGTCTAAGGTTCTGCAGAATCTCCAGGACGATGTTCATGTCAGGTCTCCTATCAGGATCTCTGTGAGTGCAGTTCACCGCCACATGTAACATCGTAAGAACCTCATTCTGTTGATCTGGTGTTAAATTCATGGCACTCAAAAGGGGATCCACGAGAGTAAGAGCTGATTTGCTGAGAATAGCGTCGGTCATCCATTCAGTTATTGTTCCACTTTCTTTGAAGATGGATGCTGTTGGCCTCACCCTCGTAAGAAGCTCTAACAGCACGATGCCGAAGCTGTATACGTCCGCTTTCGTTGATGGTCTAGCGTAATCCACAAACTCTGCTCTCACGCACGCACACACACACAAAAAACGATGGCCACCGTAAATGATTAGCTTATAAACATGCACCTCATCAAGAAATAACAGCAAAAGCACATCTTCTAAGACAGAACGAGTAGCACAAACTAGCTTAGATGCTACTCTAACAAAATATCAACTTGTAGCCCCGGGGACATTAAAGTCTTGATTTAGCATCTCGAGCAGAAGTCCAGATTCGGATCCTGTACCTGGTGCGGTGTATCCAACGGTGAAGTTGCAGGTCATGGTGTGAGTGTCAACTCGCAGAGTTCCACAGACGAAACGTGTGCCTCCGAAGTCAGCGATTCGAGGTTCGAGGTCAGCATCCAGGAGGATGTTTCCAGGCTTCAGATCTAAATGAGCAACCGCCTCCTCCCGGTCATGGTGGAGGCAAGTCAACCCACGAGCAACGCCTACAGCAATTTTATAACGATAATCCAGACTGAGGATGCAATTCGTCGCACTTCCGTGCAGTGCCTGCTCCAAGCTTCCGTTGGGCATATACTCCAAAATCAAAGCCAGGACATCCGAGTTGAGAGCATATCCCAGAACTCTCACCAAGTTCCGGTGCTGGAGACTTTCCATGTTCTCAACCTCCCTGATCAACCTGCTACGACTCCGATAGAAGTCTCCACCCACAAACAGCCTCTTCACAGCCACTTCCGCGGCGGCTTTCTTCCATCCGATTTTGTCCAGGACTGCTCTGTACACTAGAGTGCTGCTTCCCTTGCCTATCAAGTGATCAAGAGAGAAGTTGTCCGTTGCTCTCTGCAATTCTCCCACCGTAATCTGCCTAGGTCCCGGCTCGAACAACTGACCACGGGAGATATCCTCTGGCCCTCCTCCTCCTGAGACATGAACTCTCGCTTTACTAGCATTTCTTTCTCTCCAGAATACAACTCCGGCCACAAACACAAAAGCAACAAGAACAGCCGAGACTCCTGCCAAGCATTTCCCTACGAGGTCTGACTTCCGACTTCCGTTGCCTCGGCCCCAGGGAGGAGTCAGTGCTGAAGAGCAGTTCTTGCGCAGAGGAAACCCGCAGAGCATGTCGTTGCCACCAAAGTTCATGATCAGATTGATTTGTGTGAAGGTGGGAATCGGCCCACTGAGAGAGTTATACGAGAGATCGATAGCTGCAAGACCCGGCATTCTGCCCAGTTCCTTGGGGATTTCACCCGACAGGCTGTTGTGGGAGAGATCCATTTCCACCAGACATTCTATGGTTCCGAGTTCCTTGGGGATGGATCCATCCAAAGAGTTGTGACTGAAGTTGAGAGAGAAGAAAAGTCGTTTCAGCTGGTTGATATGTGGAGGGATCTGGCCTGTAAGATTGTTCCTCTCCAGATGCAGTTCCCTCAGCAAAGAGAAATGATGGAGGTAAGTCGGAATTGGCCCTGTCAGTTGGTTGCCTTGGAGATACAACTCCTTGAACTGATCGTTGGTAAAATTCTCCGTCACCTGGATAAGATCTGGAATAGGTCCGCTGAGCTGGTTCTCCTCCAGATGTAGCACATCAAGTAAAGTGCACTTGCTGATAAACCCGTCCGGGATCTGTCCCGAAAGCTTATTGATCCGGAGATCAAGTTCAAGCAGACTTTCAGAACATAAATTGTGGGGAATTGCTCCTGAAAGTATGTTGTTGCCTAGCTTGATGCGCTTGACCTGCGCCAGGTTTCCCAGCTCGATAGGAATGGTGCCATTGAGTTCGTTATTCTCGAGATAGATATAATTCAGTGCGGTGCATCTCCCAATTTGCTCAGGTATGGGTCCGGACAGGCTGTTGTTGCTGAGATCCAGTGTAGTTAGGTCTCTGAGGAATCCTATGTACGGTGAGATTGTTCCGGCCAAACCCAGGTTCATCAGCTGCAAGCTCGTCACTCTGCCGGAAGAGCTGCAGTTCACCCCTTCCCATTGACAGTAATTGAGACTCTGGTTGCCACCTTGTGTCCAGTTCTTGAGAACTTCCTGATGATCTGACCGAATCTCTCTTTTTATCTGCAGCAGTGCAATCAAATCGAAATCGGGGGCTGATGCTGTTAGGCCGTTGGCCCGTGCTGCTGATTGTGATATATACACCGCAGCCAATGCCAACACCTGCCAAGAAGAAGCTGAGAGTTCCGAATCTTGTGGATGTTGCAGTTTCTTCCTCATCTCTTGCAAGGCTGGAACAGGTACGTATAGTTCGCAAATTTATACAAAAGCTCGATCCGATCAATCTTTCAGATGCAGGCAGGCAAATTCTTCCCCAAGTGGCGCCCGTTCATCTCCACAATCGACCTATCGCGATCGCAATTCAATCTCCTCCATAGAGCTCCATGCTTGTTGGAAAGGTCTATTTTCAGAACTGCACCAAGGCCTAGAGAAACAAGAAACGGAACCCCACAAAATCAATGCATGGATATATAGTACGGACTTCCACGTCCTTCGTTCAGATCGAGAGCTACTCGTTCTAACTTTCACAAATATCGTCTTACTTCGACTGTCGAAGTCAAGATTTGAACCATGTTTTGGAGTAGTAGAAGACGATCTGGAGTAGTAGAAGCGATCGTCGACAATAGACTCTCGGTTGAACAGCATCGATCGAAACTGGGACTCCTAACTGGAGAATAATCTGAATCCTTTATATCAGGGAAAGTACTATAATTACCACCATACAGTGATACCACTGCGGGAGTACAGCATTGCTGTACTATACTGTTTTGTTTAGCTTCTTATAAATTCACGTGACCCATCCATCAAGAGCTGCGTGTTTCTCTGAATCGAATGCAATCGGAACAAGCTTTTTACTGTTTTCCATGCAAGCTTGTTCCGAAAACAGTAAAAAGCTTGTTCCGAAAATCTTTTGAGTACTTACTTTGGATTCCAGCTTCCAAGATACTCTCTCTTTTGCAAGTACCTTACCACTTAAACTTGTTAGGCCCAGTCGCACTTAGTAGTTTTCAGTTTGTTCTCCGAATCCGAAGCAGTTGGCTTTGTGTAACACATAGGTTTTTCACTGCAAAAACACGAGGTAAATTTTCTCTTTTTCTTGGTATAACACACGGAAGCGGGCCCCGGAGCCCTAAATTAAATAAGTAATCAAGGAATTACAGTCGGCCCAAGGAATTACAGTTCGCGCGGTCTGCACGAGAAAATGCCAACAACCTTACGCGCTCTAGGCAAGTGCCTCCTACCGTTTGGACTACTGTTGAATTCAGTAAGACAGTGGAAGTCGCGAATACGTTTGGTGTAATTCTCCCTAGCATTGCTGCACTCTTCATTGTGCTTCTGGATCGATGGGCGTTTTCTCTCATTTTCTTTATCGTTGGCCATGGATTGATCTCGCCTCTCACCATGATAGACCTGGTTATTGGAATCGCTGCCTCTCTGTTCAGTTGTGTTGAGATTCGGGTCCTCGCATGATTCCTCTCAACTCTCATGTTTAGCATTCTAGACACGTCCTCTTGACTCATGTCTTCAGCATTGAAGTTCCCCTTTAGTTTTTTCTTATTTCTGTCATTTTGCATTCTAATCTCGTATTGTGTTGATTCACAACTAATCGACAAAAAGTTTAAACTTGGATTAAAATATCTACCGTCCACATCGTGAAGAAAGATATCATCGTCCGTTTGATAGATCTTGTCTTCACTTTCTCTTGCCGCCTTTCAATCATGATTCCTGTTAGAATACAGTATGAATACACTTTCAGTAACATGTTCAGGTTATTAGGTGTTGATCTTTCGTAAGGTCACCAAGGCCAAGACCAAGACTATATTATCCTGGTCCAAGATCATTGTACATCATTGAGTAATTTAGTCTGCCTACACTCTCTTGAGGAGCTCTCACACTCCCATACTGTGATTTAGAGTTTTATTTTAGCTTATTCTACCAGTAGTTCATTTCCAACATGATATCAGAGTTTTGCTTTGTTGATGCACTAGCACAATAGCATGGGCACTAGGTAGGTCTTCAGCCCTTAGGTGAGAGCAGTTGGAGGACGCTTCAACTGCTGCAAGGATGATTCTTCACGCACTGAGATTCTGTACCTTCGTTAACAGAACTTCATCGTTCCAGCGATCAATCTGATACAGAATGTCTTCCCCTCTTTGACACCAAAGGCTGGGTCAAATTCGACGGCACGTACTTCATGCTTTGAAAACACAAGACAACCTTGCGGCTCAGGGCCCATGGTGTTCTTGACATCATGGAAGGGAATGCGCGAAGACCGTGCGCCACGACCCCGGGGGTACTGCGATACCCATCCCTTCCCCTCCTACTGAACCCGATAGTATCGCGAATTGAGATCAGCGTGACGTTAATGCGCTCGCAGCAATCAACGAATGCTGCAAGAACAATGTGGCGAGACATATAATGTCCTGCACTACGTCGAACGATGCATGGTCCACCTTGACCAGACACTTTGCTGGTCAAGACATGGTGAGCAAGATGCACTTAAGAGAAAAATTGCGAGTTTTAAAGATGAAACTCAACGAGACGGTCATCCAACACATGAACAACTTCAAGTCTCTTCTCCAGCAGATGACTTTAGTTGGATTAGTAGTTGACAACGAGGAGCTCCTCGCATTGATGGGCATCATGCTCAACAACACCATTTATTCTTGCAGGCGATGAGAACAAGCCTGAATCTCTCGCTACAGGATCTTATTACCTTCTCCATCCAAGAGGAAACGATTGGGCGTAAGCTATCGGTCGAACTATCTACTGCTTTGTTTACAGGGCGCCGGTAAGGAGGACGCAACAGCAACAACCGGCGCAACAATGACAACCAATAAGGTGGTAACCAGCCACCGAAAAGACCATCAGATCCTAACGATAAATATTTCAAGTGCAACAAGCCAAGACATCGATCGCCGAGTGTCCAGACAAACCCAGCAGCAACAATGAAAACTCGAATGCTGGTAACCAAAATAAGAATAGAAACAAAAATCGCCGTTCCCAGAACAACAATAACAACACTCGGCGGGTTTTGGTGACACAATGCTCATCTGATCGTGCAGACAACTGACCCTAATTGATATGTGGACACAAGTGTCACACACCACATGACACATAATCGATGACAGTTTGTCGAATACTCACCCGTCTCTACCAAGAACACCGAGAATGATGCGATTCTACTCGGTGACAACACCATCATCCATGTTGCTGGTTCTAGCATGGTGGAAGTACGCCTGCTCAACGGCGAGCATGTGTGACGTTCTCCATGTGCCCGTCTTGCAGAAGAATTTATTCTCAGCTCGACAATTTGATGTCAATGACGGCTGGTGCCTAATTGAAAACTGACTCTGTCATCTAGAAGACAGATTTGGACAAGTGCTAGCTCTCTGTCCCACCGTTGATGATCTCTGGGACTTTCCGTTAGCTCAATGGGGAAAAAGTTGGCTACAGCTTTTGCTAAAACTCGTGTAGTTTCTTGAAAACTAGCTTCAGAAATAAAACTTTGAGTATTTAAGGATGCTTTGCCGGTCGGCTCTCTTAACCAGGCCACTACCTATAAGTCGCCAGCTGAATCTCATGGAGAGTTTGATCCTGGCTCAGGATGAACGCTGGCGGCATGCTTAACACATGCAAGTCGTATGGGAAGCATCCTAGTGGTGTTTCCAGTGGCAGACGGATGAGTAACGCGTAAGAACCTGTCCTTGGGAGGACAACAGCTGGAAACGGTTGCTATGATACCTTGGGATGGATGTAAAGCTAGTCAAATAGCTTATGCTCCTCGAACAGAAGATTGTGTAGGTTGTAAAAGATGTGAATCTGCTTGTCCGACTGATTTTCTAAGTGTACGCGTTTATTTGACAAACCACCTTCTGAAATAATAAGTTCTGGTCTTGCAGTGACCTTTATAACGATCAAGGTTACAAAGCTCGAGAACTCAATTTTGGCCGTTGACCAAACCGCGCTTGTTGCTACAACTGATCGGCCTCCAATAGTCCACACACTACCTCCCAGCTAGAGATCAGGATCGCGCCTGCGACCTAGACCGCAATCTAACCAGCGGACTAGCGCCTCCCTATTCAATCGCAATATGCGCAAGATCTGCTTCCCACGGTCCAGACCCAACCCCACCTCACACAATGTGCACACCCAAGAAAAATTGCACATGAGTGACTCACGGATTTTTCCCCTCTTATTTCAGAGCATACTTCCACAGTCGAAGTCTCTACTCCACAAATGACGGAACTAGCCAACTTGGATAATGAGAGCCAAAATCTGCCGCAGGCGAGCTCTACCCTTCTGACTTCCACGCCCATTGGCATTTTCCCAATGCGGACACCACCAGCTGGCCTACCTCCTACTCCGCGCGCGTACATTGATCTTAGAGAAACCAGCGCAGGATCCTATGACAACACACCTCTTCCTCCCACACGGATCGCAGCTATCCACTTGTCTTCTCCTGTCAATAGCCGTCAAGTGGAGACCCCAGACCTGCCAATATCAGTCAATGATGATCACTCCCTAACGCCGCATGCAGGGCACGCGTCTTTCTACACCAACCAGACACGACCAGCCAACCAGGCACCACTCCCAAATCCACGAGAGACTTTAATGACCCCTGTAGACAAGGAGTCCCCTGTCAGAGAGAATTCCATTGTCTCTTGAGGAGGCGCGCCTCCACAAGGATGGGATCCCCCTCCGTGTATAACGAATGGGAATCTCATCCGACAGCCCCCGCACGGATTGCTCCCACACGAGGAATGCCCCCGTACGGACGGGCTGGAGATGAGGATGGGAACGCGGGATGGGGATGGAGATCCCATCCGGATGCGGATCTCGCTCCCATCCGCGCCGCTTGTGTCATCTCGCAGTGCACGGGGATACTTAGTGTATCCTCGCACGGGAGATAGTGTATTCCCGCCGTCGAGGAGATACGCAGTCGGCACGGACTGCCTCGATGGCAGTCCGTCCGAGAACTGCCTCCCCGTGCATCGCAGGGACATTCTCCCATGAGGGATGCGGTCTCTCAAGGAGGGACGTAGGGTCTTCTTGGTCCATGTCCTTATCCAACCAACTCGAATTTGAATTTCTCTACTTCTTCACCTCTTTCAGTTCGAGGTCCCCTCCGCTCACACCATGCCGACTCTTCCGGTTCATTTTCTCGGTCCTGGTCTCCTCCGCATCTGCTCAAAGGCTTCAAGGTTTCACATCTGGTAGCTGGACTCCTCCACTGATGTCATCTCGATCATGTGCGCTTGTTACTACAACGGACGATCTCTCTACCTTGTGACACCAACGACTCGATCATATCAACCATCATCGAGTCCATGAGCTGAGCCACCGCAGGTATGTTATCGGCCTCCCTTTCTTTTCACTCTCTGAGGATATTTGTCCAGCTTGTGCACACGGTAAGCATGCACGCACTAAATTTCCACGTGTCAACTCCACTCGATCAACTCGTCCCTTGGCATTGGTCCATTCTGATATTAGTGGTCGCATCTCCTCTTGCACTTTTTCTGGCTATGAATATTTCATCACCTTCATTGATGACTACTCGCGCTACACTGTCACTCGTCTTTTCTACCATAAGAGTGACTGTTTTGCTGCTTTCCGGGACTATCTTGCATTTACTGAGCGCGCCATTGGTCAATCCCTTGTCACCTTGCGATCTGACAATGGCGGGGAGTATCGTTCAGCTGTTTTTGACGCTTTCTGTCATGAGTGCGGCATCCAACGTCAATTCACAGTCCCTTACTCTCCTCAATAGAATGTGTTGCTGAGCGCAAGAACCGTAGCTTGCTTGATGCTGTCCGTTCTAAGCTTTTCACTACCAATCTTATCAAGCCCTTTTGGGGTGAAGCAATCACCTGCGTCACCTTCCTCCAGAACCGGTGTCTGTCTAAGACTATCTTGTCTATGACCACACCTTATGAACTCTAGCACTCATATGCCTCCACAACTCCTCGTCGATCCGATCTCTCTTTTTTGTGCATCTTTGACGTCGCGCTTTTACCGAGGTCCTCGAGGTTGAGCGCACAAAGCTCGATGATCGCTCTCACGAGTGTATCTTCCTTGGCTATAGCGGCCAGAGTAAAGACTATCGTCTCCAAAGAAAATCTGACGGTCATACCTTCATCTCTCGTGATGTTATCTTCGATGAGTCTTCTCCTACTTTCTCTCTCTCTTTGCTGATCCTCCACTCACTCAAGAGTCTCCTGAGATCGGCGTCCATTTTTATCACACTGTGCTTGTCCCTTCTGCTGGCCCAGTTTACGTCCCGTCCGTCTCTCCCAGCTTCTTTAGTGGGAGTTCCTCTGCCATCTCCTGCCGGTCCAGCTCCAACCCCTTCCGTTGGTCTTGGATCTAGAAGAAGAGTCTCTAGCAGTCATGGCCCTGGCGGAGGAGTCACCAGCAGTACACATTCTAGTGGGAGTAGTCGTCTCTCACGTTCTCACTACTCTAGTCATACACACAGTCACTTTATCCCTACAAAGAACTTGAGCCCACGTCATCTTTATCTTCAGCGCACATCATCACGCTCACCACGTGTTTCCGGTCCTACTCACAGCAAGTCCTCTCTTTCTCCATTGGATTTCCCAGCACCGCCTCCATTGAGACGATCAACTCGACATTCAGTTCCCTCACAACGGAACCCAGATGAAGACTACGACCCTTCATCGCTGATCCGAAAGTCTCGGAAGAACACCAAGCGGGCATTAATGATAATTCTCAAACTCTTGCCAATGGAACCTGTTTCTTACACAAAGTAGTATCTTCTCCTGATGCTGATCAGTGGAGAAGAGCAATAGAGGAGGAGCTAGATTCCCATGAATCTAACAGTACATGAAAACTCATCGACTTGTCACAAGGACGCCGATGGATAACATATAAGTGGACCTTTAAGTTGAAACTTAATACCGATGAGTCCATTGCTCGTTATAAGACGAGACTCGTGGCTCGTGGCTTCACTCAAATCTATGGGTTGGATTACACAGAAACTTTTTCCCCTGTAGTCCGTATTCAGTCAATACGGCTCATCCTTGCCATCTTAGCGCAGTATAATCTACATGTACACCAAATGGATGTTAAAACTGCATTCCTGAATGGAACACTTAACGAGGAAATATACATGTGTGTTCCAGAAGGAGTGACTACAGTAAGGTGCAGCCAAGTATGCAGATTACTTAAGACTCTCTACGGTCTTAAGCAATCATCAAGAGAATGATACTTTATCATAGATAAATTCTTGCTTCCTCTTCGATTTGCTAAGTCCGGTGCAGACGGAAACGTTTACTACCTGCATCAGAAACAGCACTGCATCATCCTTGTCCTCTACGTGGATGACACTGTGATTGCCAGTAGTAGTGAGGTTCTATTATCTCATGTAAAAGAGAAATTGAGCTCACGGTTCAAAATGACTGACATCGGTCCAATTCATCATTGCTTTAGCATTGAAATTAACCGTGATCCATCTTCTGACATTATCAGACTTAGTCAAACTTTGTATTTGACACAAAAACTATTTCAGTTTGGCTTACAAGACTGCAAACTTGTAAGCACCCCTCTAGTTACAGATGAGAAACTTTCCTCGGATGACTCTCTTGTCATTGAGGATGAAAAGAAGCTATGTAATAGTTACTCTTACCAAAGTGCAGCTGGCTCTAATAATTGGGCTGCAGTATGCACTCGTCCTGATTTGTCTTATCCCATTAGTGTACTCTCCTAGTTCATAAGTAGTCTTGGACCCAGACACATTGCCGCTATGAAGCGGGTTTTTCGTTTTGAATTTGTACCTTGAGTATGCTCAGTCACCCCAACCCTACTCTCTGTTTGGTTACTCCGATGCTGACTGGGGAGGACACGCAGAGACAAGACGGTCCTGTAACGACCTATGTTACACATAGGAAGTTTGTCTATTAGTAAGGTGTTTAGTTATAACTAAGTGTTGAGAATGTTTATTGGTTGCCAAAGTACTTTAAGGAGGTATCAAGTTAGTCATGACTAGCTAAAAGTTAGTTATGATTAAACTTAGCTGTACTTTTGGCAGAATTCAGATATTTGCTAAAGAGTGAGCACTACTATCTTGTCATCTTGTCTAAAAGGTAGAAAGGAGGTGGAAAGTATCCCTTATCTCCTTTTTGACTTGATATTAGTGGTTGGATTAAAGTTGTGGACTTTGTGGGCATTAAAAACAAGAAGAGATTCCACATGTTTCCTTTTTAGTGGGTCCTAGTGTAGAGGGGGGTGGAAATTCGAGATTCCTTGAGAATATTCCAGAATCCTTCTAGAAGTTGTTGACTTTGAAGGAATAAGCCCATGTGAAAAGGTAAAAAGCCCATGTGATCAATGCTTTTACCTTAAGTAATATCTTAGTAAAACCCGGTAAAAGTAGTTACGGCTGAGTTACCGGGGGTACCAAAGTAAAAACCTAGAATGTATAAATAGAGGAGTAGAGAAGAGCTCCTCATCCTTGTTTTCACATTGTCGTAATGACAACTTGAGTAATATAGAGAGTGTGGGACATTTTTAGCATGTGAGAACTTGAGAGACGTCGTTAGAATGGAGGATTTTAGTGGATGAGATTATGGAGATTTTAGTTGATAAGTTTGTGGGTGTATGAATGAGAGTGAACTTAGCATTTTTCCCTTCAAGATTCATGGTGTGCTTCCATCAAAGCCATCAGAGGTGACCCCTGAGTGAGATACAGGCCCGACAGTTGCAGATTCGTGGATGACGATCGTGGAGGTTGAGAGATCGGGGGGTAGTTGATCGTTAGGACCGCGGAGGGTTTACATTTTTGGTTCCGTTGCCGGGACCTCACTTGAAGGGATCGTTGAACGATGTTTAGAGTTCAGTTCTATATTCGACAAAAGGAGATTATGAGAGAGCACATGGAGAGAACGTTGGGAGGAGAGAGAGCTAACGCGATGTTAGCAACGTTAGAACCTTTCGTGTATCCCGTAGTGATATATGACGCGTTCGAAGTCATTCTTTACATCTTGTTCACTTAGAAAGGGTTTGAGGAGAGTTGAAAGAGGGTGCAACAAGAGTTGTAGAGAAAGGAGGAGAGAAAAGTTATTAGAGGAGATAAATTTGTGAGTATAGAAATTCTACTCTCTGGAAAATTTGTACAGTCGCTGTCAACTTTTCTGTGAATTTTATTTTCCTGTGAAACTTTACAATGTTTTAGATTGGCTGATAACCTATCTAAGACAAAAGAAATCATAGGAAAAGGTGGTCTAGAGAGGAAGCAATGAATTTTCAAAGTTGAGGGGGTCTATTCGTGAGAGTTGAGGAATTCTGTTATCTGAAAAAAATTTACAGTCATTGTCAGATTTTCTATGAATTTTATTTTCCTGAGAAACTTTCCAGTGTTTTAGAGTGGCTGATAAGCTATCCAGGACAAAAGAAATCATGAGAAGATGAGGTCTGAAGAGAGAGAAAGAATTTTTCAAAGTGGAGGGGGTTGACAACCATGAGGGAAGTGAAAATATACAAATTTCAGTTCTCTGAAAATTTGTACAGTCATCACCATCTCTTCTGATTAGGGAAGTTTCTGTTGAAACTTCATGATTTAGTAGCTTGGAGGTTGAGCTACTGGAGACCACAAAAATCTTGGAGAGATCTCTTACCAACTAAGAGATATACGTTTCGGCATACAAGGAGGTCTTGAAGATACTTCATGGGGAATCCAGTTCGAATGACGAGGTGGAAGAAGAGACGTTTAGGAGTTCGAACTGAGACGGAGAATCCGAAGTTAAGTATAGATGAGTTACGAACCCGCATCTATAGCACTTGGGGTGCCCTCTTTACTCTATACGAAGAAGCTTCCGCGACCATTGGCACAGATTTGAAGAAAGCCGAGTTTAAAGCATCATTCACGGTGGAGGCCACGAATGCTCCTGGTGAAGTAGAGTTGGATCCTTACAAGAGTGAGTTCAAGATGTCTGTTGTGATTAGTACAAACGATGGTGAGGAGGATCATATCTTCGATAGTTAATTAGATTTTATTTCGTGTATAGCATGTGTAATACACGATTTCCAGTATAAAGCTCGGAAGAGTTAAGAAAGTGATGTAGAATTATTTTCCTCTATGATATTTTGTCCACTTAATGGTTGAGAATGTGCAACATGAGTGGAAATTCAAAAGATTGGAAAGTTAGACTTAGAAACCTTCCTCAAGGTTTAGATGTCATAGTAAGTGTCGAAGAAAGTTCGAGAGAGATTATCGTCGAGTTTGAAAACCCTAGTACTAAACCTCAAGTAGAATCTCCGAGGAGAAGAGTAGAAACCGACTTGTGGTGTTATTTCTGTAGAGGGTTGGGACACAAAGTCGTGAATTGTCCAACTAGAATCAGAACCGAGAGAGCTAAAGGGAATTGGGAGTTTACTGATTTAAGTCTTCGAGTGGGTCCATCGTCACCAGCGCCAATTCATCTTCAAGGCGAAGATCCTTGTCCAAGTTGTGGAGTGGGTGATCTATCAAGAGGACACAAGTGCGTCGATGTGGCCGCTCTACTTACGTCAGTAGTCGATAAGTTGGACGAGACTCAAAGAGCTGAGACGGAGAAGTTGTCGACTTCAAAAGAGAACTCGGCTGAGTTGTGATGGAGATCGTCATTCGGATGGTGGAGAAGGCGGTGATGCGACTCAGGCTCATGATTACCTTGGGAGAAGAGATGGCATAAGAGGTGTTGTTACAACCGTTTCCTTTTATTTTACCTATGGTAGATTATTCGCGAATGGAATTGGTGATGT
The DNA here is from genome assembly GCA_036924285.1 of Asterella californica. Taxonomy (NCBI): domain Eukaryota; kingdom Viridiplantae; phylum Streptophyta; class Marchantiopsida; order Marchantiales; family Aytoniaceae; genus Asterella; species Asterella californica. The sequence continues at coordinate 17,216,262 of JAYKYS010000006.1, read as the reverse complement.
TCGTGCTCTTTTAGCGAGTAGTTATTGCATGAAAATTGGAAGTGTAGAAGAGTAGTTACAAGATGGAGAAGTTACCAGTGTTTCATGGGAAGGACAATGAAGATGTAGAACCATTTGTACGAGATTTCAAAAGGGGTTGCATCGGAAACAACGTGAGAAGGAAGGAAGAATGGGTGTTGTTACTGCCAGAGTTTTTAGAAGATTTTGCTCTTACGTGGTATGACGTCCGAGTGAAGAGCAAGACACCTGGTGCAGTTGAGGACACATGGGAGACGTTGAGTAATGCACTCATCGAAGAATTTCTTCCAGAAGAGAGTTATGAGAAGCTCATGGTGGAGCTTACTCATTTGAAGCAACGAGACGACGAGAAAGTTCGGCAATATGCCGAAAGGGTGGATAAGTTGGAGCAACGGTTTCGGACGGTCCTACGGAAGAGTGGAGACAATGTGGAGCTAACGATGGCAGGGATTGGAGCAGTGTTGACCAAGAACTTGGTGGGAGGGTTGAGACCTTCAATTCGAACCCAAGTGAGGTACGAGAAGCCAACAACCAAAGCGGAGGCCATCAAGATTGCGACAAACATGGAAGAGAGTTTGGATGAAGGAGATATCATCCAACCTCATCATGCTGCTCTGGTGTCGACTCCGACTCCTGGTGTAGCCACAATGATCGCACCTGCACCATCACAATTGGTGATTGCTTCAACGTCAGCTCCTACTCTAACGGTGGGACCAAGACCGTTTGTCCCAACAACGATGTCTACTGCCACCTCTGATTTTCATGCCGAGCTGAAGAGCATCACCGATACTCTTGCGGATCTCAAGATAAACGTGGTGCAGTTACGAGAATGGAGGACAAAGGTGGAGGAGGAGGTCAAAGAGGTTACGACAACAATCCCAACCGAGGAAATCAAGGTAACTTTGGAGGCAACCAAGGTAACTTTGGAGGAATCACTTGTTGGACGTGTGGAGGTTCTCATTTCCAGCGAAATTGTCCTAACAACGGAGCAAGAGGTGCCGAAGCTGTCAGAATGAATGTGGGTGGAGGAAATCCATCACAAGGACGAGACAAGGGAGTGGCTACTATCGATGTCGTGCGAGATCCCATCTACGAGAAAGGAGAGAGTTCAAACTCTTCTCATGCACCGGTGGAGCTTTTAGCTCAAGAAAGGAAAAGAACTAGATTTTCTGATGAACCGGTTTTCATGGAAGAATCAACTAGTAGAAGTACTCGTTCGAGTAATGTTTCGAGTACACCAAGGGAGCCAAGAAGGAAGCTGGGGATGGCGGATTTCACCATTTCATCTTCCCAAGCGAGATATGATGTGAATGAAGATGTGGGTGCTCAGAAAGCCAACATCACTGTTGGACAACTGATCGCACTTAATCCCAGCTTACGAAGGGAACTCAGAGGAGGATTGAGTTCTAAGAGAAGCAAGAAGAAGAAACCCAAGAGCAAGACATCAAAGTCTGTGGGAGTTGGTGTGGTGGATGTGCATGCTTCAGAGGTATGCACTAGGGCTTCAAAGATTGAAGTCCGGTTGAATGGTCACTACGTCTCTGACGTATTGGTGGATGGAGGGTCGGCTGTAAACGCCATATCGGAGAGGTTGATGAAGAAGTTGGGGATGGAACCAACTCGCCCAGCTAGCATTGTCGTGGGGATGGCTAACAAGCAACGGGTAAGACCTCTTGGTGTGTTAGAGAAGGTGGTCGTGTCTGTGATGGGAGTTCAAACGTTGATGTCCTTTCAAGTGTTAAAGGACTCTAGTTATGATTTGCTCCTAGGAAGGCCTTGGTTGAGAGCTGTGCGCACCACTGATAGGTGGCACAAGGGATACTTACGGATTGGGCCTAGAGATCATAGAGTGATAGTTCCTCTCTCGGGTGTTGGAGTTGTGACTTCTGACTCTGATAGACCCACTAGTGACTACTGGGAATCTGATACGGAAGATGATCAGAGTGTCTCGGAAGTAGATACCGGAGATTCTTACGATCAAGAATCCTCCTCTGAGGACGAAAGATTTGGTCGAGATGAATCATTACATCAGTTTAGTGCTATTGACTTGTTGCCTCGACCAGCAGTGGAGAAAGATCCTGACAAAGAAGAGTTGAGTGAGGCAGAGATTGTGAGAAGACTCTCTACCCTGAAGTTTGGTATCAATGTCACTCAAGAAGAGAAAAGTAGATTTCTAGATATATTTCGAAAATATATCCATGTGTTTGCTTTCAGCTACAAGGATTTGAAGGAGGTGACTCTCGAGATTCATCGAATCGAATTGGAGGAGCACACAAGACCAATTCGACAGAAGCAGAGAAGGGTCAATCCCACAACGGCAATGATGGTCAAGGAGGAGATAGACAAGTTGAAAGAGGCGAGTTTCATCTATGAGGTGGAGAACTCAGAATGGGTTTCACCCATTGTGATTGTCAAGAAGAAGAATGGTAAGCTGCGAGTGTGCATAGACTATAAGAAGCTGAATGCAGTTACCAAGAAGGATTATTATCCTCTACCATTTATAGATGAGATTTTGGAGGAAGTTGCTGGTCATGAGTGGTACAGCTTTGGTGATGGTTATAGTGGGTATAACCAGATCAAGATAGCACAGGAGTACCAACAGTTGACTACTTTCACTACTCCTTGGGGAACATTTGCATTTCGGGTGATGCCATTCGGATTGTGTAATGCTCCGGCCACGTTTCAAAGGTTCATGAACAAGGTGTTTGAACCATTCATAGGGAAGTTTGTTCGGGATTTCATTGACGATTTTTGTGTGTACGGACGAAAGGAGGACCACTTTGATCATGTGATCAAAGTTTTGCAGCGGTTGGAGCAAACCAACGCTTCTCTAAATCCAGAGAAGTGCATCTTTGGCTGCGAAGAAGGTCTGCTGTTAGGGCACATCATTTCCAAGAATGGGATTGCGGTAGATCCTGAGAAGGTGAAGAAGATTGTGGATCTTCCATTTCCGATCAACTTGACAAAGTTGAGGCAGTTTCTTGGCATGGTTGGATATTATCGTAGGTTTGTCTTTTCTTTCTCAAACAAAGCAATAGCTTTGACTATGTACATGAAGAAGGGAGTTGATTTTGACTTGATAGTGCATGATCAGAAGGCAAAGGAAGCATTTGAGGAGCTGAAAAAGGCATTAGTGACAGCTCCTATACTTGCTAAACCTGAGTGGAGTAAAGCATTTATTCTGTATACGGATGCCTCCAATGTAGCAATCGGATGTATATTAAGTCAGCTAGATGGAGATGGGCATGATCATCCTATAGCTTATGCTAGTAGGCAGATGGTTCCAGCGGAGAAGAATTACTCCGTGACTGAACGAGAAGGATTAGCGATGATCTTTGGATTGAAGAAATTTCAACACTACTTGCTAGGAGGGAAATTTTCCATAGTCACAGATCACAAAGCTTTAAAGTATATCTTTAATAAGCTTAATGCCGAAGGTCGTATTGCTCGATGGAAGATCCTTCTAACAGAATACGATTATGTGATCGAAGATAGACCAGGGAAGAAGCATGCGAATGCTGATCTTTTGTCAAGGGCTTATGATGATGAGGGAGAAGAACCGTTTGATGATTCATTTCCAGACGAGCATCTGATGACCATCACAAGCATTGAGGAGATACCGGACGAGTACAAGGAAATCTGGAGTTTCCTTGCAGATGGCTCTTTTCCAGAAGGTATGCATACCCGAGAACGTAACGCGTTGATCAAGAGATGCAAACCTTACACCATGGTGGAGGGAATTCTGTTTCATCAAGGAGCAGATGGGTTACTAAGGAGAGCAGTTGGTCAGAAGGAGGCATTCAAGCTAATGCACGAGTTTCACGACGGAACTGTTTGCGGAGGTCACTTTGCTGGTAAGATAACAGCCTTCAAGATTTTGGATGCGGGTTATCACTGGAGAGGGATTTTCAAAGAGTGTTTAGACTATTGCAAAACTTGTGACGTATGTCAAGCATTTGCTCTAAAGTCTACTAGAACACCTCCGTTAAGATCAATTCCAGTATTAGGGCCGTTTGAGAAATGGGGTATTGACTTTGTAGGTCCTCTTAATAAGACACCTCGAGGCAATAGATACATTGTAGTCGCCACTGACTATTGTACCAAGTGGGTAGAGGCTAGACCTTTGAGAGAGACCAATGAAACAGAAGTCGGTAGATTCTTATGGGAGAGGATCATCACAAGATTTGGATGTCCGTTAGAGTTGGTCTCAGATAGAGGAGGAGAGTTTGTAGGGAGCATGACTACTGCTATGCTACAACACTTTTCTATCAAGCCACGAGTAACGACCTCATACAAACCAAATGCTAATGGTCTTGCGGAGAAGACCAATCTTACACTTTGTATGATGCTCGCCAAAGATGCTGGTGTTGAGACTGCGAAACATACTTGGGATAAGAGGCTACATGCCATCTTATGGGAGTACCGAACGACAACAAAGACTTCTACTGGGTACTCTCCATTTCGACTGGTTTATGGAGTGGAGTCCAAGTTGCCGATCCAATTCGAATTGGATACTTTTCAAACTATTCAACGAAAGTTGAAGAGGTCGAGAGGAGAAGACGTGGTCAGATCAAGAAGGGAGCAACTCATGGAGTTGGAAGAGACCCGAGCGGTAGCAATGATCCGGATGGAACGAGCTCAGGCGTATCAAAAGAAGAGTTACGACAAACGGTTGGGCAAGAGGGAGGTAAAACCTTTTCAAGTTGGAGATTGGGTTATGTTATATGATGCTATCAGATTCAAGAGGGCTAGGAAGAAGTTTCTTCCGAGGTATTTTGGTCCTTTTGTTGTAGATAAGGTGTGGAGCAACTTCACATATGACCTTCAGGAGTTGGGAGGAAGGAGATTCGATCGGGTCAACCATGACAAGTTGAAGTTGTTTCATCGACAAAAGTTCTCTCTTCACTCCGAGGACGGAGCGAAAATTTAGTCCGGGGGTAAAATGTAACGACCTATGTTACACACAGGAAGTTTGTCTATTAGTAAGGTGTTTAGTTATAACTAAGTGTTGAGAATGTTTATTGGTTGCCAAAGTACTTTAAGGAGGTATCAAGTTAGTCATGACTAGCTAAAAGTTAGTTATGGTTAAACTTAGCTGTACTTTTGGCAGAATTCAGATATTTGCTAAAGAGTGAGCACTACTATCTTGTCATCTTGTCTAAAAGGTAGAAAGGAGGTGGAAAGTATCCCTTATCTCCTTTTTGACTTGATATTAGTGGTTGGATTAAAGTTGTGGACTTTGTGGGCATTAAAAACAAGAAGAGATTCCACATGTTTCCTTTTTAGTGGGTCCTAATGTAGAGGGGGGTGGAAATTCGAGATTCCTTGAGAATATTCCAGAATCCTTCTAGAAGTTGTTGACTTTGAAAGAATAAGCCCATGTGAAAAGGTAAAAAGCCCATGTGATCAATGCTTTTACCTTAAGTAATATCTTAGTAAAACCCGGTAAAAGTAGTTACGGCTGAGTTACCGGGGGTACCAAAGTAAAAACCTAGAATGTATAAATAGAGGAGTAGAGAAGAGCTCCTCATCCTTGTTTTCACATTGTCGTAATGACAACTTGAGTAATATAGAGAGTGTGGGACATTTTTAGCATGTGAGAACTTGAGAGACGTCGTTAGAATGGAGGATTTTAGTGGATGAGATTATGGAGATTTTAGTTGATAAGTTTGTGGGTGTATGAATGAGAGTGAACTTAGCATTTTTCCCTTCAAGATTCATGGTGTGCTTCCATCAAAGCCATCAGAGGTGACCCCTGAGTGAGATACAGGCCCGACAGTTGCAGATTCGTGGATGACGATCGTGGAGGTTGAGAGATCGGGGGGTAGTTGATCGTTAGGACCGCGGAGGGTTTACAGTCCACATCAGAACATTGCTTCATCTACTCTGGAGGAGTCATCAGCTGGTCCTCTAAGTGACAGAAGTCAATAGCCCTGTCAAGCACAGAGGCAGAATATGTAGCTCTTAGCACGAGCTGTTCAGAGATAAGTTGGTTACGTCAGCTCCTGACTGACGTCGAATTGCATGACAAGGAGCCCACTGTTACATACTGTGACAACCAAAGTGCTATGACTCTTGTCGACACTAGCAAGTTCCACAACCGTACGAAGCACATCGACATCCGATATCACTTCATTAAAGATCACGTCGCAGGAAAAGTTATAGAAGTTAGATATTGTCCTACTGAGGACATGGTTACAGATATTCTGACAAAGAGCTTACCAGCTCCCAAGTTGGATTATCTACTACCAAAGCTAAGAATATTTTCTAGCTAAGTAATATTTTTATCTGAACTGTTACTGAGTGAGAGTGTTAGAATACAGTATGAATACACTTTCAGTAACAGGTTCAGGTTATTAGGTGATGACCTTTCATAAGATCACCAAGGCCAAGACCAAGACTATATTATCCTGGCCCAAGGTTATTGTACATTATTGAGTAATTCAGTTTGCTTGGTTCTGTCCACACTCTCTTCAGGAGCTCTCACACTCTCATATTGTCTTTATGCCGTGACTTAGAGTTTTACATTAGCCTATTCTAAGAGTAGTTCATTTCCAACAATTCCGTCCTCGCCATCCGAGATCTTCAGTTCTGCCACTTAGCTGTAATTGACTCTAGCTCTTCTACCCTGGCAGTATGTGACTTCTCTCACGATGTTAATGTCTTGAAATCTTGACAGAGATTGAATTCAATTGCCTCTATGAGAGTACCACTTGCAGTTCTACTCCATTCTCTATCTTCTTCTTTCCCTCCCGTTTACTAATTGGGTGACTTTCTATCATTCTATTTGTACCACTCTTCGGCAGTGAGGATGCTATCCATCCGAGAATCTGTTACCCTGTCTTCTGTATGTTGATGAAACTCTTTTCGCTGATATTCTGTTGATGTCTCGATTCGATTCCATCAGCGCCTTCTTTAGAATTTAAACAGTAGGCATATAACCTTCTTTCTTTCAAATTCAGCTCTATTTTTTTCTAACTAGCATTGCTGTGTATACTTTGCTATCACTGCCGTCAATCTGGTTTAGAACTTGAGTCTGCAAATCGCCATATCCGACCGAGATAGAATATTCGCGTCTGTCATCGCCTTGATCTCCGGCGACATTAGTTTGACTAGCTGCTTCTTTCGTCTCTTCACGTAGCTGCACGACCACATAATATGATCGATTGACTCTGGTTTTACTCTTGCATCTCTTACACTCACCATTGTGAATCTCTACTCTGACTACTCTCTCGTTCGTGAACATTTCTTTCTGCAACCATTTCCACAACCACACCTTTAGATTATTCGGAAGAAGGCTTGACTAGAGACTTTTCCACCTGTGCTTCTAGCTTTGTTGGCGTGCCTGAATTCCTCACCTTTTGTCCATCACTTGTTCCTGACAGTAGTTTACTGAGAGCATTTTTTGCCCATTCTCTTATTCCCTTATTACCTTCTTTCCCAAGCATCCGGAGTCTTGAAGTTTCACTCCCCCTATTGTATGGAGTCTAATCCATGTCTCTATTACTGTAAGTGCAGCTTCTTCCTCCTCCTCCAAGTGTATTCTTTTCTCTTGGAGAGTTCTTACTATTCGTTGTTGACCTCCTCGTATGTCTTGTAGGGCCTGTATCGTGTGTATACCACTCCATCTAAAAATTGACGATATTTTTCCTAAGCAAACCTCTTACTCCCCTTCTGTCATCCCTACCAAGATTCCTACTTGGTGAATAGTGCTATGCTAAGGTAATTCTCCTCTCTCCGAAAATCATCTCAACTGTCGTTTCATTGTAAGCCAGCTTGCTACCATTCTATTTAGCTTATTAGATTCCCGAATTCTCAAGCTAGGGAGTAAGAGAAGAGACTCTTGAGTTGACCACTATCTTCTTTCTCTCTTATGGGTACCTCTTCTCATGACGCGTAGAATTAATGCCTTAGGGAACTGAACCCATTCTGCCTCGTCTTCACGAAGTATATCTGGTAATGCATTGTATGTTTAGAATCATTGCTTCGGTTTTGAACATGGTTCACCCTAGCCCACCTTTTGCCTTAGATTTGGCTAACCTTTCTCAATCCACCAAGGCTTGTTTTTCTAACCTTGAAGAATGGTCTAAGAATATATGAGATATCTGGCTGTAGAGAGATATGTCAAGATCTTGGACCAACTTGATGAAATACTAATGCTCTCAATACCCATCCTTCAGACTTTGTCTTGGTTTCTATTGACCTAATGTGTAACACACGTGCACCACAGAACACAACTGGGCGTTTAATCTTATTCTAAGTACAAGAAGGATTCATACATGATAAACGTATGCTTCAGATCACAAAAGCACTTTCAAACAATCTCTTAGGTCGGCTTATGCACTTGCAATACCCTCTTCACTATTTTTCTTTGATAAACTATCTAAAATGCTCAATTTGACCATCTACGGTTTGTTGATATGAGCTCCATTCAAGATGAACCTTACAACAATGGATAGTCTATTATACAAGCTTTTCAATGATACTAGTAACACATAGATTGGATCAAGATAACTCCTACCACAATAGATCAAAACTGATCATTTCTAACATTTCTAATCTGAAATGTCTTAACCATTCATGCATGTTTAACCTAAGTTTTGGGTGATCAAACAAGCTTCAAACTAAGCATGAAACATACCACTAGGAAGCTTGTCTTCTAAAGCTCTCAACAATAGTTGCTTGCATACAGCAAGCAACATTGAGTCTGAGGCGTGGTGCAGAAGACAACGGTACCTCACAGTTAGAGATTTTTAGTCAACAACTTCGACAAAATATAACGTCTTCTCTGATTATGATCTTCATGTCAAACACAACATAGCTCCCTCATCTCACTTGCAGCTCTTCGAGGAAGTTTCAAATCCAATACCCAAGTCAAAGTCAACCAAGAGATGTAGGTGAAATCACTCGTCTCTTTCAAAACTCGGCACGATGTAGTCTGAACTTCTGTAATCTTTTGTTCCCAACACGAACTTCCAATTGGGCTCAAACTTCAGAAGAGATTTCCTCTGCTCTCTCACTACTACGCCCTGAAATTTCAGATTCAGACCCCAAATCAATTGTCCAAAATAAATCAAGTCTTTCGTCTGTGCTAACTTATGAGCTTTACAGACCTTGGTGGCTAACATCCACAACCCTAACACCTTCTCTTAACCAAATAGCTGAAATTTCACATGTAGTAAGCTGGTAGATCACACTCTAATCTTGGAAGTTTTCACTTAGAGATTCTATCCCCTGCTCATGGAACAACTCAATCGTTGAAGCAAAATGGTTTTACTTCTACCTCTCAACTGTTACAGCCAACTTCAGTTGATCACTTTGAGGTTGAATCCAATCCAAACGTAGGACTATTTTACATCAGTGCAACTAGCACGGCGTCAATTATCCAATCCTCTTGATAGTACCAGAAGATCATTTCTCAAACTCTCGAGATTCTTGGAAATGTGACTCAAGATATTGATCTGAGTCCCTTGACTTTGAACGATCATAACTATCCGCTCAGAACTCCAAATCGATCGATATTCCTCTCTTGATTGTAGGCCAGATTGCAAGCTTTCCAACGAGACTTCACACTCCACGAATGACCCCCGAGAAGACTCTGGAATCCCAAAACCGTTTTTGGAACTTGGATGAACTTGGATGAACTTGATAAACTTGGAAAAGAAGATTGAAGATCGCTTTATCTCCTACCTGGCACAATAAATCAAGTTATAATCTTAAAACACCCTCACACCTTCAAAACTTGAATAAGATAATCACCCTCGTCGAACGATAGCAATGATACGAAAATACACGAGATTTAGTACAAGATCAAGATAATGACCTTGAACCCTTGCTGTATATGTAAGAACCAAGAAGACGTTAAACCTGCATTGGGTAAAATGAAATTAGAAATAGGTCTACGATGAAAGATATGACCAAAAATGAGAAAGCCATCACTTGATTACGATATTCTTCACCAAAGTTCCTCACGATCCACGCAAGATGATTGATCTTTCGTCGATAGTGACTCAAATATCAACCCCGACGTTGAAAGAGATATTGGTTGAAAAGTTCAGGTCCATCCACTCGTCAAAGTAAGATGTACACAGTCAGGTCCTAATTCTCTCCATATGTGACGATCAGCAAGATCATCGGAGAGGCAAGTCCATCACCCTCTTCATGAACTCTTCACCAAAGTAGGCAATAAACCATTGTCGAAAGTGTATGAAGCCTGATATGGAACAGATTCAGAAATGAAAGATCCGGAACTCGGATCAATCCTCCATCCATAAATATAACTCTCGTAGCTCCTCACCCTTCTTGTAAGACACTAAGAAACACTCACGAAACACCACGCAAGGAAGAATGCCCTTACGAACCCTCAACCCTCTATCTTATATCCAAATTTGACAATTCTCACTCATGCGAATGTCCACGGATCATTGAGCTGACACTTCTCATTATCATGCTATCTCACATCTCAGATAATCATGAACGTGACACCTAATATGCTGTCAGGCCAGTTACATGAAAAAGTTCACAAAACACAAAAAACACACAGTACAAGTTCTATGCTAAATTCTATGTGTGATTCATCCTCTGTCTTATACAACTCGAAGTAAAAGACATGTATCTCAGACATAATCTCATCTGGATCTTGCGTTATCTTATCTGCTTCAGTAACTACCGATTTGATGAATTTGTTGTTGTATTTTACTTTCAGTCTCACAAGGAAGAACTTGGAGGAGACATCACCTTCTTTAATCCACTTGATTCTCCATCTCTTATATCACAAGAAAGCATCCATATGCTCACGCTTCCTTAGCTTCCTTGCTGCTTATTTAAACTCAGCGTGAGCCTCCTCTGAATTTTCTATCTCTACCCTTAGCCTTGCAGTCTCTACTTTCGCCTATAATGCTTGTAAATCCAGAATCTCTCATTCCTCTTGGTCTTAGCTCTTATCCTGAGTCCTCTTATTCTCTCTGTTGCCAGGGTCCAGCATTTCATTGGTTCTCTTGCCGGAGTGGATGCTTCTCCCAAGCTGCTTTCACTTCCTCTTGTGTTTTGCGTTGTCAAGAAGTGTGTCTGTCATTTTGAAGTATGATTTAATTGGTCCGTCTTTCTCCTCTCCTTCTAAATAGCCTAATTGTTATTGAGATTGGAATGTGATCTGACATTACCTGATCTCCATAATGAATCGTTTCTAGGATCTCTTTAGCTTATTCTCCTCTCTAGCTATTGTAAACTCGATCTAGTCTGGACTGGTCAAACCTACTTCCACTCTTAGATTGTTTGGTGAAATGAGACCCTTCTCAATGAATGGCTTCCAACCACTCGTCCACCAGATGAACACTGTTGACACATTGAACCCAACTATTCTTCTCTGTATTCTTTACCATGGCCAAGGTATGGATTGAGTTCTTTGTTCATTCCATCATATTAAAGTCTCCCGGTATCAAACAAAGACGTATGTCAACGATATCTTGTGTCCATTTCCACACATCCTTCTTTTCTCTATTCCACGGACATCATACCAATGATTCTTTTCATCAACTCCACTTTAATCCATGCACCATATCCTTTTCTTAGAACCCTTTTATCTACTATCTTTATGGCTTTGTTGCGGATGAGAGCCACACATCCTCCTCCTTCCGTTTCGGTGTCCATCATTATTTATCCCTCCAGTATGATTTGTTTAAGGTGTTGCACTATTTTGCATCCTATGACTTTTAGCTCATGTAAGACCAAAATTGAACACTCCTGCCACTTGAGATCTCTTTCCACACAAAGTGTCGTGTACCTTGATGACCTTGTCCCCCTACATTTTCTTGGCTGCTGCTTTTTTGTGATCAGTACTTTGCTCTTCAATGTTATCGTTTGCTTCTTTCTGTTGGTGGATAGACACCACTGGATCTTTTCCACTTGACTGGACTTCAACTTTTGGCATTTCCCTCCTGTTCTCTAGGCAGTTTTTGGCCAAATGGCCCTCCTTCTTGCATCCAAACCACACTGTTAGTGATTCCATGTACCGTACTTCTTGTATGACTACTCCTCTCCAAGACAAGTTTACCACTATTTTGTCTAGCGGATCCATATCTTGATCCATCAGCACTATTCCTTTGAGATACGTGTATCCACTTTGCGCCCTGTGTGTAGCTTGAATAGAGGTTTCTCCAAGCTATTCATCATATCCTCCCCAAGAACCTAGAAGAGGGTTTACCATTTGCAGAATGACCCATCTTGCCACTAGTTTCTTCACATTGTCTCTTTTGTTCTCTCTCATCTGTCGGTAGAAAGATATCAGTAACAGTAACCAGATTTCCATTTAGGTGTAACGGGTTGACCTCTAAGACTTTATCTCTGTTTTCTTTGAAGGTGAAGACTTACTAAAAAGTATCTTCGCTCTAGCACCCTTAGTTGAATGATCTAGGTTCCCATCTCTTTAACTAAAGTTCTGCTAGTCCAATCTCCAATCTGCTATCTCGATGAAGCAACTCTAAATGTGTATAGGACTACTTTGGTCAATTTGTGTACCGTACTTTGATCTTTTCTATCTAGAGGTATGTGGATCATCTTTGTGAGGTTGTCTTGAGGAGATCCTTCGTTGATGTCTTCGGAAATCACTTTGAGATCATCCTCTTGTATCTCTTTTCTCCATTCGAGAGCGAGCCACTATATGCTCCTTGTACTCCATTGAGACCGGATCTTATAAGATCACCGCCTTTGATCTCTTCTTCTAGATGTTAGTCCATGGGTTGATTACTTGCTTGGTCTTGTCCCTTGTTCGGATCGAGCATTCTGTCTGCCTTGGTCTTCTCTTTTTCCTCCTTCTTCTTTTCTTGGTTCTCCATTATGCTCTTTGTCCCTCTATCATTTTCTTCGGGAGTTTTGGGAAATCTATCTTTGTTAGAGGTAGTTGCGTGTTATCTGGCTCTTCTATCCATTCCTCTTTCTCCTGTTTTTTCTTTTTTTTACTCTGTGCCGCTAGCTCAAATTTGGAGAGTAGATTGTGATCAATCTCACCCTTTTTTTGTCTTCTGCATCTTGGTGTTTGATCCCCTACTACTTCTTACTTTGTCATTGTCGTTCCAACTGTGTCACCGTTGCTTTCTCTCTGCTATCTTACTTACTAACCTCGTCCAGCAGATTCGAGTCAGTCCGGAGGGATTGACAGGTTCAACTCCTATCCAGACTTCCTAATTCTCTACGCTACTCTACCATATTCCCCTGAAACTTCTGTCAACTTATTTAATTTTTTTGATAGAAATCGTATTCCACTCACTCTCTTTCCATTCTTGTGAGTGGAACTCTGCGCCACCCTCACCAGAGTTTTCGGAGCTCCCGATCATCTTCCATTAGCTCATTTTAAGAACATCATTATATATATATACAAACTGTGTAATGGTTATGAGTGTAACCATGGTCTTTATTTGTAGATCACATGAGATCTAAAACTAAATCTCATGTGATTGAAGAAGTAATTTTTTATATTTTACCCGTTACTGTAATAAATATTATTAACACGTGTTGATATAAAAACCACCGTTACTAGAACTAGGTTTTTCTCCTGCAGTTAGGTTCAGTAATAACATGTCATATCGGTTCTCATTAAACTGGAGCAGAGAATATATTTAAGATTAGTCGACCTCTAGAGAGTTCTCTTGGTTATCATTACACTTACTTCTCCCTTCTGCTCGGTGGGTATTATGTAACCATCACCGAGGCTAACATCTGAGTGTATAAAAGCACTGTCCGCTTAGCTATTCACTTTGGGCTTAAACCCATGGTGTGGGTATATAAGGAGCTATGTGCCTGAACATCTGACGTGGCGTTTGGTCTCATTCTGCATCGAGCAAGCAGTGCAGCATATTTTTATTTTCTTTAAATGTCTATCGCATTGTAAAATGTCCTTTTTTTCTGTGTGAAGACGGATTAAGTGTTTAAATATTTTGGGAACAGTAAATCTAGTCTGGAGGCATCTTTTGATAAAGAGATTGGTGATACGGCACATGAGAGTCCAGTACTGTACTTTAGGTTAACTCATGAGATAGACAAGCGTAGCCAAGAGAAACATAGTAAACTATAAGGATACTTGAATGCATTGTACTAACTAAAAGTTAGTACCTAGTCAAAAGCAGAAATTTGCTTGATCACACCCCCAGTAGGTTCCTTGAGCTTGATCATACCCCTAACGGGTTATTGACAGTAGAACCAGTCATTTAATCTTTTCGTTCATCATTTTAGTACTTTCAACCTTGACTAAATATCACTGTAATTCAAAATATTTAACATACATGCTCGGAAGTTTAATATGTGCAGTCTCACATGTGAGTAATATCATAAAGTAACATCTTTATGATCGGTTTTACTGGCAACATCCAGTCAGGGGTGTGATAAAGCCATACATCGTAAGAGGGGTGTGATCAAGCAAGAAGGGTATGACGGAGAAACATAGTGAACTATAAGGTTAGTTGAATGTATTGTAGTGTACGCATAGGAAAATGCCATGTTATACACTTGATATCATCCTTGAACTTTGCCACATCAGCAGTATGTGTTCGAAAGTATCTCCCATATTCCATAGGATCTCTTGCATGGGATACTATTACTATGATAACATGTTAACAGGCAAGAAACCCACTCTTTTAGCTGAAGGGATAAATATTTCCATGGTAAAATCAATAGAACAATTCAGTTTCTAAAAGTTTTGTAAATTAGTAGAGCTTTTCCTCTTGTAAATATCCCTTGTGGAAGTTCATTCTAATGTGGGGAAGTACATGAAGTAAAGACTTCCCTCCATCACCTGGCTACGGTTTGATGTTAGTTCGCATCAACTATAAGCAAGAGTAAACGCTCTGATATATTACTTTGGAACAGACCATTGAAAGATCATATTCGTGTCTTATTGTCACATTCTCTTTTTTCCTTCTACTCTGGAAATTATTTTTGAAAAATGAAAGTCGAAGTAAAGACAAATTGTTTAAATTTTATAAATATTTATTGTTTAAATTTGTAAAATTTGTAAATACTGTATGTATTTACAGTAAATTATGTATACTCTATTTATAAAATTTTATTTAAGAACGGGAGCTTGACCGTCTTTGTTCTTGAGTTTATAGTTCCATTTTTCGTTTCTTGAGAATACATCTACAAGGTGATTCTAAATTATTATTTTTAAATATGAAATTTAATGGATTTCTTCTTTCTCTTTGAACAGTTTTAAGTGCAAAATTAAATTCAGTCTCGTTCTTTTCTAATTATTCTCCCTCGGTTTTTTCTAACTCTTTTTTTATTTACCCTTGAACGGTATTCACTTCTTTATTTATTTTTCATATCATTATAATCTGTTCTTCTTCTAGAGTTGACTGCAACCAATAGCAGAGTTGATTTTTTCCTCACTTCCTGCTTTTCTTTTTCCACTTCTCTGTACGAGTCGTTTTCAATACATATTCAGATTCTTGTACTCTCAATTCGTTCATTCACGTCAAAGTTGGTATGGTTGAGTCAAGGGAAAATTAAAGACCGATTTCTGCAAGATAATGCATTTATACTTTTTTATGCATCTTGAATCAGTTTTAAGGCGAAAACAGATACTTGCCATTCAGCTCTAGAGGTTCCGCTTATGCCACATCTGCTTGCTCCTCACCTAACAATCTTCTGTGTACATCATTGTTAGAACATGAACATCAAACATCCTCTCCAAGTTCTATCACCCCAGCAATATATTGTTATTTATCTTTATCTTGAGTCAAAGTTTCTCGGTGTGATATTTCTCCTTCTTCTCAAAGTTTACGTTCTTCCCTGTACCTATCGTAGGGGAACATCATGGCGTCTACGGGCATGAAAAATCATGGTGCATGGCTTGAGGAACATATGAGACAAGCACAAGTTACCTGTAGCAGGCGGTTCCATGGAAGCGTCCCCCGCAGTCGACTTACCACATCTAGTATCAAGGGAATCCCTTGCACCTGATATCTTGTTGTTGGGATCACCTGCACGATGCAACTGATATTGGGTTTCATATACAGCACGTTGTCGAATGTATTTCGGGTTGTGAAGTCGTCGGGATCTGAACAGTGCTGCACGTCTCGTCTGGACCCATAAGTACGACGTTATGAAACAAGTGTCTGAAAGCAAATACTTCACACAAGAACGTGAACCGAGTTAGATACGCAGATATTTTGCAAGATATATAGGCGCAGTGTTGCAAAAGGAGGATGGGTGAATATGTATGTAGTATGTAGTAAACTGCCAGCTGGATTCACATGTTAATTTGAGATAGCACAAGGTTGGATTACAATCTATAGGCCCCATTGACACCAGTCAAAATATTACCAAAAACTATTTGGAGAGTCTAGGACGAGAATATACTCCTCTCAAGGTTCTTCCTTCTGACATGAGAGCTCTAAAACTCACATAGACACCTAAAAAATAACCAAGTCACTAGAGAGTGACTTGGTTATATTTTACCTTGGGTCAACAGTTCTCATATTTTACATTCTTACATGTGAAGATACATAAATTATTATATCTTTATCTTTATTTTGATATAATTTTTATCTTTTGAAAATAATTTTAAACCATTTGATTAAATCATCCTAATGTCTTTAATATAAAAGACAATTAACACCTATATTTATAATAGTTCTAAAAGTTTATTTTCAGGACCCTCATTATAATAGTTCATAATAAATTTAAATAAAATGAGTTATGTAAGATGTTAAACTAGTTTAACTGATCAAATTTAGATTAAAACTTTAAAATTAAAAATGAATTATCATATTAATAAATTCTTGATTACTATCATCCAAACCTACATCTTGTTGAAAACTCAGACAGAACGGAGGAGGAATTCAAGCCCTACTGCACACAATAAACATAAATATAACAAGTTGTTTAGAGGTTTTTCTTTGAAGAGGATATTAAACTTACTTAATCAATTCAAATATCTAATATCCATCTAAAGTATATGATTTATGATGACTATTTGGATATTGTTGCAGAATAAACACTAAAAAGTAAAAAAACAAATTCAAATTATACATATTTTTCATATTATTAAAGGTTACCTAAAATTTACATTCGAATCTAAAACTTTACCCTTTAGACTTTATCACATGGTTCATAGAGGAGATACATTCTCGACCAAAGTCCTTTAATGTACATTTTTTTACTTTGAATAACATGTTTGGTTTGGAGAGATTCTTTGTTGAACTTCCCATATCTGAGGACAAACCCTGATATTTCAAAAGAAATGAATTGTGAGATGTTATACAAGATTACAACTCACAATGTTTTGTATTTAGACTCTGGGTTACTTTGTTATAATCTCATTATCTTATCGTCCTTTGTGTGAAGTGTCCAGCTGAACATCCAGCTTCTAGCTGCAGAGGACGTCGTAGTTAAACACGACACTGTGAGGACAAATGAGATCGTTTCCAACCAAACAAAATGTCATTCTATTTACACCTCAACTCAGTGACATGTGTACACAAAATTCATAGCAAACTTCTGCAGTTGGTGATCTCTTCACCAACACTCATACTAGAATCTATAAATATTGTCACAAAAATGATGAGAAAAGCTCTCTAACGAGATATATCTCACTCCTCTGAAATTGAACCTTTTACACAAAGATATCTCTACTTAAGTGACTAGCAATGCTGACAATACCTGTTTCCTTTTCTGTTACTCCAAAATCCATAATCTTGGTACATCAAAAAGTCTATAATACAAGCTTATTAACGATATCAGTTTCGATCATATCCGAGCTATATTGTCTGCTACATCCACAAAATCAGAAAAGTCATCATTTACTGTGTTTCAATTCTTTGCGAATTCGCAAACCACCACCAGACCTAGAAGTTACACAAATCATTTCATTTCACTTTCTGCAGGTTTGTGGTTTTAACACACATACAAAAAGATACAGACAAAAATTTAGCCGAGCCCTCCAACACATGCTAAACTATTTCTGAGTAACTACTACCTGTAACATTTGTAAGTGTCAATTGCCAACCTGAGTGGTCTCCGGCACCCCTTATGAATCTCCGCATATGTCCTTTAGACTAAGTGATTTGGTTGCTACTAAACTCATGCAAGAGAGATTCGCAATTCCACTCAAAACAAGGGACGCAGTTGAAAAGGAGAGAGGATATTCATCTCATGTACACTTCAGTGTCCATGGTGGACATTAAATAACGTTCTAATCTTTTCGACGGAAAAAGTTGGAACATTATTTTATGTCCTAGGTAAACGGCGCTACTTTACAATTACTGCTCTGGACTTATATCCCCAGGAGCGTAGCAGTCCACTTTTCACTTAAGGGTTCTCTCCAGATGAGTTGGCTATTGCAAGATTGACTAACATTGAGATGAGTTAGCTATTGCAAGATTGACTAACTAATATTTATAAACGAATTCAATTTTCTATAATAACTTAGTAAAATAAATATTTATAACCTTACACGTTATCGATAGAGAAAACGAAATTCACTGTAAAGGCCGTGGGGAAGGATATTCTTATTACTTGAGAACCTTACTTGCGAGCAAGAATATACTCTTCGTCACCCTCCAAACAGAACCTTCTGCTAGGCTAGAAGGTTCTGTTGCATGGATGTAGGCTGATCCATATAACTGATAAAATAAATACAAAAAGTAAAATTTTAATAAACGATGACAAATAAGTCCACTAAACTCTCATGAGCACTAGAAGTATAATAACCGGGCGCAAATGGGCTCATTAATTTTCAATATATTTATGAGCTTTGCAGATAGTTCATCTTGGGGGTAACTCCTTTCCTAGACCAAAGGACACTTGTAATCCAAGTTCATTCAATCTTTTTTATAATTCTATCATATTCTTATTAGATCAATTAGAAAGATCCTCTAACAAATAAGTTCTATATTTATTTTGATGAAATATTTATTTTGATGATGAATAAAATATCTATTTTGATAAAATATTTATTTTATGATAATATTTTATTATATTTTTAGGTTATACATTTATTTTTTGTATCACACGTGATTTCTTATTTGATTCCAGCTGCAGTGAACCCCGAAAAATCATCATCCTTGTACAAGTGCCATGCACTCAAACTTCAATACCTTGGAAATTTTCATCCGCCTTTAGTGATGATCTAGGAACCTTTGGGTAAATAATTCTCTAACCGTGTACTCATCTGGCACTTAGCAATACATCATGGAGAGCTAGAAAGGCATGTAAGAAGAACCACAGGCTAGTGTTCTACGTCACCTCGTGATCCAGCTTAATAACTCTTATTATAATTCAAACCTTGAGCTCCTAAGCATTTCAGTTGTATGTAATAAGTTATACCAAATGCAATGACTGTAAATTTCAGCTTATGTGTATACAGTCATTGCATTTGGTATCATCATTACAGTTGCAGTGACTGTCAACATTAGATTCTCCCCTTGACAAAATAGTACCCATAAAGCAATAATAACTGAAACGGTTACTGCTATAAGGTTTCTGCAATGTCATTAAGTCCTCATGAGTGCGAGAGATTCAAGTTTAAGAGTTTGCAGATGGTCGTTTCCATTCTCACCCTCTTCAGTTCTCGGATTTCTTCATCTCCATGATTCTAAAAGAAGGCGTCAGTTGATGAATGGATGTAGCCTCCTGAGTCCACTTGCAGTCAATCCAGTGTATACGCAGTTTCTCACGGCTGTAACTGCGTCGACTCAGATACAATCAAAACACGGTTCTATGACCACTAACACTATTAAGATTAAACAAAAAGATTATAAAGCCGCCTACGGTAGCATCTATATGCACTGTTGATAGTGGGACTATGCTCGTGATGGGTAAGTGGGTAAATATTAGATGATGTGAGTCTAACGTAATGGCCAGAAAAGTCATCAACCCACAAGACTACTGTACAAATTATTTTAAAGCTTTGAGCATAAAGCGTACTTCTTACTGATACTATTTGAAACTAATGGTATCGGTTATTTGTTCCATATATACATAAGACAACGAATTTAAAGTTAAGTTCGGTTTTATTTATTTGATGTTTTCAAGGTGAATATTACAAAGATAAAGAAATTAAGAATGCTCTATGCATCATACCTTGATAATAACTCATTTTGGAACCTATAAACTAAATCAGTATTATGACTATGATGCCAAACTAATTTAGTAGATTACTATTTTCCTACCCTATGTATAGTAGAGGTGATGGATAGTTGTTTGGAATTTTAGATCGATGAATGAGAAAGATAACAAACAAGTTGTTGCGTGAGCACGGAATTACGGAACTATGCATTTGTGAACTAGACGGACATGAAAGCAGAGACATGGGAAAGTCTTTTATACAGAATGAAAACAGGATCATGATCAGACCAATAAGTTTGATGCGATGAAGCAAGACTATCATATTGTGATGCCCACATATTGTTAATTTCTTGCTTTTACTATTCTTTTATTTACTTCCGACTTATATTTCACTGTAAATATGATAGACATGATAAAGGGCTTGTTAATAACTTTGGGGTGTTAACTATTTTATTTAGTCAAACACACATTGGTTCCAAACAAACAAGCTGTGGTGAAAGTGTTTGTGTACAGTTTGAAGAGGGAGTGAAATCTAGGACTTGCCAAGTTCGATTATCATTCAGGACGTAGAGAATCTTAAAATAACAGTGAGTCTGACTGTACTATAAATTGAACAAAGATTCAAGCCGTATTCTTCAGAGCACCTGCATACTCACCTCCTCCATCTTCCGATGGAGGAGGGAAATATACAGATGGTTAATTTAATACCTAACCTTTCCGGCAGAAAGGGTTAGGTATTAAATTAACACAAGAGTATATTAATGTATTAACGAGTGTGGACTCCCGGACTTGTACCTTCTGAAACGTGACACTCAGGGCAAGACTTATGGGTTATCTCCGACTCTTCTCGTGTTTCCAGGCATGGGTAACAGATAATATTTATAAAATATTTAAATTTTTATATCTATTTAGTATATATTTTTTACTTAACACCCATATATATTCCAGATATCATTAAGCGAGCAAAAGTTCCCGGAGTTCATCCAGCATGCATATTCAAGCCAGGAGAAAAAGCGAGCACATATTCAGTATCTTGTGTCAATGGTTCAGATTAAACCTCTTCGTCATTTCTCCCCCAATATGTCTTAGGATGGTAAAGGTAAGTTATTTAGCGGGTCACTGGAAAGTTCTCAGCCATACGAGGTGATTCAGAGCACATCATTGGAATCTTTGATTGGAAGTATAAGCACATGAAGTTCCACTCATACTCAAAGACTCATGAGATGACGTCTGGTAAATCTGAAGCAAGAGACATTATTTCACTTGTATCCAGACTTTCTTGCATATTCACCTCCTCCATCTTCTGATGAGGGAGGCAAATATGCCGAAGATTAATTTAATATCTAACGCTTTCGAGAGGATGGGTTAGATATTAAATTAAAATCTATAATGTATATTAATGTACGTTCTGAAGCGGACTCCCGGATTTGTACGTTCAGAAGCGTGGCACTGGGACCAAGCCTTATGGGTTATTTCTTACTCTCCTTGTGTTTTCAGGCATGGGGAGAGTAGGAAATAACACCCTACCAAGGACAGATTCTTATGCATTACTCACCCGTCCGCCACTGAAATTGGTACGTCTAACTCTCTAGCACATGCTGCTTTTTTTAACATTTCTTCAGATGTACCTGCAGTAAGTAATATAAGTAATGTTCTTTGATTTCTCCAGATTCTGCTTGAGATTTATAAATAGCTTCTGCTACAAGTAAGAAATGATCTCTCCAACGCAATGGCTGGGAATTTATGTTTTCATCATCTTTACTAAGATCAAGTCCACCATGAAGACATTCATATACAGCTCTATCATAATTTTTGGTTTGATAGTACATCTTAATAAAGGATGAATTCTCGCCGTCAGGTTGTTTTCCTGTGGAGAGGAACATGCAAAGCTTCTTCCAACGCCACCGCGCCTTCTTCGTTTGTCTTTTTCCTCCCCCTGGCTGAGATTCGCTTTGGATGCATATTCATTGTTTGTCATAAACTTATGTATGAAAGTTAATGTGTCGCATTTACGCAATTTTCTCTTTAAGGGTTAAAGTTTTCGAACGAACCATGCTCCGGTGTAACTATATTTTAAATCTTTTGGAAATGAACTGAAAATAAGCTATTGCAGACGATAATATATATATATCTAAGCGGATAATTGTACTCATTGAATAGTAAAACTTATCGAAATCAAAGATTAGAAGATCAAGTTAAAATTGCAAAAATGTATTTCATTCAAGTGATCATCTCATACAAGAGTCTGGAAAATTCCAAAAAATGACACTATTTCAATCTAAGATAAAATCTAGAACTTATGTAGCCGATTGAGTGTAGATATTTGTACACCACTTCAATTTTTCCGCAGAGAATTTTTTCATGACAATTTTGATTCTGAGTTCTTATTTTGATTAGCGAGTACTTGGTTGTTATTAGCGCATGTTAAGTACTAAAAGATTTATCTGGAATCATTACTGCACGCATTACCACGTCAAAAAGTCTAAAATTCCGAATCCTATTGAAATGGGACTCATGCGGTTTAGCTATGACTTTGATGTTTCAACAAATGGAGATGATGAAGCTCCTCACAAATGTCAACATTTAACGAGACTTTATCCAGTTGATATCTCGAAATGTTAGCGATATGAGATGTGTACTGCCGTAGAATGAAGATCTATGATTACTATTGAGGGAATGATGTTGGACAGTACATGTTGATTTATCACGTAAATATTAAAGGTTAAAGTAGAAAATGTATTAAGAGAATGATAAGACTTCCTATCTTTCGTGTAGTCTTTGCTTGACTGTAATGTGCAGCCTCTTGGTCGGATGATCATGTTTTTCTTCCTCTCCTCTGACTCCTTGAAAACTTCAGACGTTCTATCACGAAGGTGCAGTTTTTGCTCGTGCATGATGCTCACAATGCTTCACGATAACGTACAACGAAATAGAGTTCTCGTGAACAGAGGATGCGTTGTCTCTAACTTCAGATGCAGGGTTTAATCTTTCCTAACCTTTTCGTTAGGAAAGATTAGGTAATAAATTAATGTCTGGATTATTCAATGTGTGTTGGTTAGCAAAGTTTCACAGTTGTAGCTTTGGAAGTTCTGCTCACTTTATGGGTTTTGTCTAGATCCTCTCACAACTCTAGGCACGGTTATCATTTAATAATTATAAATTTATTTATTATAATAATATAATATAGAAATATTAACATATATTTTCCAAAATATATTTTATATATGTTTATATTTATATTATATATTTTCACTCATACCTACATCTTTTCCGGTAACAAAAACAAGCCAAAATTCCCAAAGTTCATCGAGCAAGCAATTATTATTCTCCAACTTTACGCTTCGTTCCTCGACATCACTCGCATGTCAATCTTTACTGAAGAACCCCGAAATATGGTAACCCATGCTTTACAAGGCTGTGATATGAATAAACCCTTAGATTCTGCGTCGGGGGCGGTTTTCCAGATTAACAAGTTAACTTCTAAATTTGTTGGTGACTGAGACTACAGTAAGGGATATGATTGACCGTGGGGTGTCCCAGAAATTGGAGTGTAGTGCCACGTAACTGCTTGACTTGACTCATTCTTGGATTCTTTTGTTTCTGAGACTGAGGAATAACACCTTCTTCGCCCCCGGTCGGTGGCTGGGGTTGGCTTGTGAGTCACAGTGTCGGGTGTAAAAAGAAAACCCTAACCTCTTGGTTCCCATGGGCGACCCGGATATCCGCGAGCGGGGTACTGCACGGGTGGTTTAATCCATGTAAGAACAAAACTCCATAACTAGAACAACTCCAAAAGAAACTAACTCCTTATTCGGATTTGTTATTGTTGTTGTCATACTCCGCATTCAGGTTAAACGTTTGCATTCATAGCATGCTGACTATAATGATTGCTAAAACGCTGGCTGGAAGCTTGTCTCCGATTTTATCAGAGCGAGGTTTCGATCCTCGGACCTGTGGGTTATGGGCCCACCACGCTTCCGCTGCGCCACTCTGATTTATGTGCAGTCCGGCAGATAAATCTTATTAGTATCCATATACTTTAACTGGTCCCCAGTGGATAGCACTGTCTGCTCGTCAATTGGCCTGGTTACAGTTAGGAGCAGACGGCTTTTGGCGAAGGTGGAAGATCGTCCCGGAATGGAACGCTAGCTTTGGTTCACGCGGACCTCTGTTCCCGTGGACTCGAGCGTTTGCACAGAAATAGTAAGCTACCAAATTTCCGACTGGAGCCGTGAAATCAACCACCGTAACAGATCTTGAATTAAGTATGTAACTGATACTGTAGTGGTAGCTAAGTGGGGACCTCTCTTTGACGCCTCGAATGATTTACGACTTCAACTCAGGGGTACAAAACCTTTGCAAATGGCTTGCTTTTTATTGGAATTAAGGAGCTATAAACTGGCCGGACATAGTCCACCAGTTCGGAGTGATTTGCTTCCTGAACCCAAACTGGCGCAATCTATCCTGAATCTATCTTCTGTCGTGAATTGTACTCGTTTCTAACACACATTAGAGAGTCGGACGAATATCAAGTAGAGCGGAGATCTGACATCCTGAAAGCTTGTTGAGATGTGAATCAATGTTCGGAAGCAAACAGCCATTACATAAGGAAGCACGCTGGTCTCAATACCCCGTGCATGTAAGAAGTGCAGCGACAGGCAAGTAGCTGTAACGTAAACTGTAGAATCAAGAAGTATTAATTGAGATCTGAAAGGTCTCAAACTAACATCTCCTCCTACTTCTCGGTTCTACTGAAGTCCTAATTTCTCCAGGCGATAATCGTGTTTGATACGAGGAAGTCCTTTAGTCAGTACATCAGCTACGTTATCAGATGAGGATATCTGCCTGACTGAATAAATCGTATCGTTCACGGACAAAGTGATGTTGCACGTCGATATGTTTACTTCTAGAATGATTAACAGGATTTTTAACCATGTCTAGTGCTCCCTTGTTATCTCCCCTCAAGAAATCTGAGGCATGAAGGTCTGTCAAAAGTTGACGTAACCAGATAGCCTCTCTTGTGGCAGTTGAGACAGCTTGGTACTCCGCTTCTGTTGTAGAGACAGCGATGGTTTTCTGCCGACGACTGCTCCAACTGATTGCTCCAGATCCGATTGAGAAGACATAACCAGTTACTGATCGTCTGTCAATATGGCTGGCAGCCCAGTCTGAATCTGTGAAGCCGTGAAGACTTGATCCAGTGGTTCGTCTGATAAACAGCTTGTACTCACGTGTTCCAGAAAGATATCTGAAAATACGTTTGACCAGAGCCAGATGATCCAATGTGGGGGCGGAACAGAACTGGCTTACAAAACTCACTGCAAATGCTAAATCAGGTCGAGTTAGCAACATCGCGTACATGAGCATTCCCACCAGTCGCTGATAGGAGCGTTCTTCAGTGGGTTGATGTCCTGCTGTGTTATTGAGAAATCCCAATTTATCCACCTTGAGATTGTGCTCAATTGGCGTAGTAATCACAGTGCACTCCTGGAAACCTGATCGTGCCAAAATGCTCTCCAAGTATCTGTGCTGATTAAGTGCAATGTAACCTGCATCGTAATCAATGTCTATCTTCATGCCCAGGCACCATTCCAATGGTGTTGGTCCCTTCATCCTGAACTCTTGCTTTAACTGAGATACCAGTAAATCGAGTTGCTGCTGGGAAGAGCTGGCTTGAATGAGATCATCGACGTAAATGACTAGCATAATCAAATCAGACCCCGTGGAACGTGTATACAGACATGGGTCAGCTTTTGATCTCACAAAACCGAGCTTTATCAAGAAAGCATCGAGGCACTGCCACCAACATCTACCTGATTGATGAAGACCATATAACCCCTTGAGGAGGAGGCACACTGGTTGTCTGAACTTCATCTCCGGACACTCATATCCTGAAGGTAAGGACATGAAAACCTGCTCAGTCAATGTACCATAAAGATATGTTGTATCAACATCAAGCTGAAGTAGTAACAACCTGCGATGAACAGCTACAGCCAACAGTGTCTGTAAAGTAGTGAGCTTTACTACTGGAGAGAAGGTCTCATTGTAGTCAACTCCATATCGCTGTGTGTGACCTTTGGCTACTAGGCGTGCTTTGAATCGTTGGATGGTCCCATCTGAATTATGCTTAAGCTTGAAGACCCATCGACTGTCGATCACCTTCTACCCAAGCGGTAAATCCACTACTTCCCATGTGCCATTGTCTTTATGAGACTGTAACTCTGCTGTAATGGCAGTTTGCCACTGATTACATTCAGAGGAGCGGAGGGCTTCCTCATAAGATTGTGGCTCGGTAGGATCAGCAGCAATAGTGGTTATCCATGCAGATTCAGTCAAGGAGTCTTCTTGATCCGTAACCATCAACCCATCTTCGATCTTATCTGGTAAGTATGGTGTACTTGTAATCCATGCATAATCTTGAAGACGACTTGGAGGTCGTATGTGCCGTCCAGATCGTGTACGAGGTAAGTAGTCTTCAGATGAGGGTTCCACTGATTCCTGATGCACGTTATGTGAGCTTCCGGTCGGAGAATACTCTGGAGTAAGATTCAACTGGAGTGGAGAAGTATTTGGACTATTTAAGTGAGGAATGGGTACAAGTGATCTTTCAGACTGAGGAGTAGATACAGGTGACTGAGAGTTGGACGTGGCGGATGAGTGAGACTGCGGAGAATTTATAGGTTGTGTGAAAATGGGTATCACAGGCTCAGCAATGACAAGCTCATGAAGAACAGATTCTGTTGTAAAGGGAGTTGAACTCTCTTGAAATATTACGTCTCTACTTTTCACCAACTGCCGAGTGATTGGATCAAATAGCCTGTAAGCGCGACTATCTTCATAATAGCCCACATGCACACATTTTAGAGACATTGAATCCAATTTCACTCTTCTCTCATCCGGGATGTGTACATAAGCAATAGCACCGAATACTCTTAAGTGAGACAAGTCAGGCTTCCTCCCCATCCATACCTCCTCAGGCGTTTTGTCCTTGAGAATCCTGTTTGGAGATCTATTGCGTAAATATGTCATTGTACGCACAGCTTCTGCTCAGAGTGCTTTTTCTACATTCCGTCCATACAACATCGATCTTGCTCCCTCCAGGAGCGTACGATTTGCTTTCTCTGCAACCCCATTCTGTTGTGGAGAATATGGACTCGTAGTTTGGTGTATGATCTCATGCTTTTTCAGAAATGAAGCCATTTCGTTGTTCATGTATTCACCTCCGTTGTCAGTCCTTAGTGTCCGTATGTTCTTTCCTGATTGATTTTCAGAAAGCGACTTGAACTCTTGGAAAGTTGTGAGGACCTCTTGTCCAGTTTTCCTTGCAAGCCCATAAACCCAGATCCTCCTACTGTAATCATCGATCAAAGTAAGTACATACTTAGAGTTCCCTAGGGAAGGGACGTTGACAGGTCCACATATATCAGAGTGCACTAGTTGTAGAAGCTCGGTCGATCTGGTAGTCGATGTGAGAAACGGTTCTCTGTGTTGTTGTAACACTACAGAAACTCTAATCGCGATCCTCAAGAACACTCATGAATAGACGGAAGAACTCTCAACTCAACTCAAGGTGGAATGTCTTTCAAGGACCATTCTCCTTCTTTATATAGTTAGATAAGTGCACACCCCAATCCATACTAACCACTCATCAATCCTCACACGGATTGATGACATGGCTTCCATGCAACCCACACAATCAACTACCAATCAAATATCAACACCACCACATTCTTATCCGGTCCCACATACCATGGTCCCATTATAGTCAACTCTACACATATCTTATCCGGTCCCACATACCATGGTCCTGCTATAGTCAACTCTACACATAGTTCTAACTATGAGTATAGTTAACTATGCATGGTTACAAACCTCCCTCCATTTAAGTTGCAACGTCCTCGTTGATGATGGAATGCTCATAAGCTTGAACTAACAAGTCGGCATTAGTCAAATTTCCTAGTGGTTCCCAAGTAGCCTCATATAATGGATATCTTTTTCATTTTACCAAGTATTCTATCTTGGGATATCGAGTACCACGAAGACGTTTGTTCATTATGCTTTCTACCTCGTATTCCTCATGATCATCCACTATTTCTGGCAATGGTGGTGCTATGTGAGGATTGGTGAAACGAGGAGAACGTGGAACATATTTCCTCAATAAAGAAACATGAAACACCGGATGCATGCGCATATGAACCGGAAGTTGTAATTTGTACGCCACAGCTCCAACTTGTCGTAAGATGGTGAATGGACCGATGTATCTAGGGTTAAATTTGTGAACACCTACTAACGACAAGTTAGTGGTAGCTAACCACACTTTCTCCCCAATGTCAAACTCCACATGACGACGATGAGCATCTGCATATTGCTTCTGACGATTTTGAGCAGTTTGAATCTTCTCCTTGGCTTGGTGAACACCTGCATGGATCTTCTGCACAAATTCGTTGACGGCAGCAACTTTGGTTGTTGACTCCTGTCCTGATCCAAATCTAGTAAAACTAGGAGTGAGCGGATGTGCGCCGTACATCAAGTAGAACGGTGTAGCTTTTGTCGATGCGTTCACAGAGTTATTGTAGGAGAACTCTACTAAAGGTAGGAGTTCATCCCACCTCGATTGCTCTTCAATCGTAAAAACTCGTAACATATCGTCTATCGTACGATTAGCCCGTTCTGTTTGTCCATCACTCTGAGGATGGTAAGCTGTGGACATAGCAAGCTTAGTTTTGAATAACCCAAACAAGGTTTTCCAAAACATGCTTGTAAAATGTGATCCCCTATCAGTAATTAAGACTCTAGAAAGACCATGTTGAGCAAAAACAGCGTCTAAGTAGATTTGAGCTAGCTCTGGTGCAGTAACAGTCTTCTTGGTTGGACGAATATGAATCATTTTGCTCAACTTATCAACAAAAACTACAATAGAGTCAAATCTCGTACTAGTTGGAGGTAGTTCACACACTAAATCCATACTCACATGTTCCCATCGGTTAGTAGGAATAGGTAATGGTTGGAGTAAGCCTGCCGGTGTTTGATTGGTTGCCTTGTTCTGTTGACAAGCAAGACAACTTTTGATGTATCTCATCACATCATCGTGCATTTTTGACCAATAATAAATGCGCTGCACCGCCTCCAAAGTCTTCTCTATTCCGACATGACCGGCAATCGCTGAATCATGACATTCTGTCAAGATAGTCGTACGAAGCTCTGGATTGTTGGGAATCCAAACTTTGCCGTCCTTGAATGCTAACCCATGCATCTTGGTAAGCTTGGTGTGCTTAGTTGCTGCCACAATCTCCTCATCCGTTCTGGTAGCTTCCATCAATTGTTGCCACCAATCGGAATGGATCTTCACTTCTGTCGACATGTGATTAACTCGAGGCATTCGAGTTAACGCATCAGCAAGTTGCTTTTTCCCTTCCACGTATAGAATCTACATGTTGAAGCGTTGTCGCCATTCCGCCCATCGAATTTGACGTTTGGAGAGGTCCTTCTGCGTCTGCAAGTAAACCAATGGTTTGTGGTCTGTTTCTACCACAAACTCCTTATCTCCCAAGTAGTGCTTCCAATGCTTGGTAGCCAACACAATAGCTAACTCCTCTCTTTCTGTGGTATGATAGTTGCGTTCTGTAGGAAGCAACTTACGGGAAAAAAAAGCTACAAGATGCCAGCCATCTGCCCATGCTTGTTGTAACACTGCTCCTATTACTGTACCTGATGCATCTGTGGCCAACTTAATGGGTTTTGTAGGATCATACCACTTAAGGATTGGTGCTTGTAACAGCGCGTCCTTCAAGGCTTGGAAGGCAAGCTCATGCGATGTACCCCATCTCCATTTTTGTCCTTGACCTAATAGGTTTGTCAAGTCCTGTGCAACTTGTGCAAAGTTTTTGACAAATCTACGATAGAACCCCGTAAGTCCTAGAAAACTCTTTAACTGGGTTTGATCTTCTGGAGCACTCCACTTTTGGATTGCCTCAATCTTATCGCTATGACTTGGATTCCTGCTCCACTCACACGATGTCCTAGGTAATCTACATCGCTCTTGCCAAACTCACATTTAGAGATCTTGGCATATAGCTGGTTTTGTCTAAGTACCTGTAAAATCTCCTGTAAGTGCATCTTATGCTCTTGCAACGTCTTACTATAGACAAGAATATCATCTAGGAATACAATGACAGATCTATCCAAGTATGGTCAAAAGATGTCATTCATTAGACCCATAAATGTAGCGGGTGCATTAGTGAGACCAAAAGGCATCACTAAGTACTCAAAGTGACCGTACCTTGTACGAAAAGCAGTCTTTTGTATATCTAGCTCAGCAATCCGGATCTGATTATAACCGCTTCGTAAATCCAATTTGGTGAAGTACTTTGCTCCTCATAGTTGATCAAACGAGTCATCCATTCGAGGTAATGGATACTTATTCTTCACAGTCTGAAGATTGAGAGCTCGATAGTCTATGCACATACGCATACTCCCGTCCTTCTTCTTCACGAACAAGACCGGAGCTCCATAAGGAGATACACTAGGTTGGATGAATCCTTTGTGTAACAGTTCCTCCACTTGAGCTTTGCACTCCTCCAACTCGTGCGGTGCTAATCGATATGGTGCTTTACAAGGAGGTGCACTATCTGGAAGTACCTCAATCTTGTGATCCACTCGTCTTCTTGGTGGTAATCCGGAAGATAAATCATTCGGGAAAACATCTTTGAATTCTTCTACAATCATTTTGAAACTATCCGGAATATCGCCATCATAGTTGGAACTATAAGCTTCTCTTATTAACCCCAAGAAACATACATCACCACTATGAATAGCGGTCTATTCTATCACATACAGAGGTATGTTTCTAGATCGAGATCTTACTCTGTCTCCAAAAACTATCCACCCCTTACTCTTCACAATCTTCTTTCTCCAATCCACCTCCGGATTGTATTGCTCCATCCAAGGCATACCCAAAATGACATCATAACGAGCTAATCGAATAACTCGCCATTCAATCTTTTCTGAATATTGCCCTATAGTGAGCGCTTCACTCCGTGGGAGAGACTCAATCATCTCAGTGTGCCCGTTTGGCAGCTCTACTTCTTCCTTGTCATCCTTTTCCAAAGCCAAATCCAATCTCATAGCAACTAAATGCGACAGAAAGTTCTCAGTTGCGCCAGGATCAATCAACACTCTCACCTTAATGCCTTCTAACACTCCATCAGTAACGATTAGTTGCGTAGTCCTTCGTGTCAATCCATTTAACTCCTTCTTTTGTCCTCCATTCTCGCTTTTTCTTCTCTTTGTTGAACCAGTACGACGACGAGGTAAATCTACTGGTGCTCTTCGTTTTCCAAAACTGGATTGTTGTACTGCATCTCTCCTTCCTCTCCACCTTCCTCTGCTCTATCATTCAGATGATTCAGAGGTCTTCGATAAGTAGCTCGATTTCCTCGAGGGAATCGGGTGCGACAATGAGCAGCTATGTGCCCAATTCTCCCACAGTTATAACAACGCCGTGTCTCTCCTTGAAGCTCTTGATTTCGAATGCCTTCATTAATATCACCATCCCTCGGAAGTCCTCGAGGTACATAGTTACGAACTCCACCTCCGACACAGCCACCTCGTGGTATCACTTCTCGTCTTGGTTGCTCTCTAGCACGATCTCTCCGATCCTCTCCATAGAATTGTCGTGCATAACCGTCCCGTTGCCGAAGATTACCCAATTCCATGGGCATTGGACCTCCATATTGAACTCGCGGTACGATTGGTGGTTCCCCCCCTCTAGCGATACCTAATGCACCAGCAATTCTTTGGGCATAACCGATTGCTTCGAACACGGTACGTGGATTATTCACCATGATTTCTTGGCGAATTCTCTCCTTCAATCCGCGTTTGAACACGTCTAAAGCTTCTGCCTAGCTCATATCAGAGATAGCTACTTGTAGATCTTCAAATTCCTCTACGTATTCTTGGAGACTTCCTCGTTGCTTGAGATCCCAGAGCTTCATTCGAGCCATCTGCACTGAATCCATTGATTGGAAATTCTGCAGCAAACCTTCTTGCATATTGCTCCATGTTACTTGACTTGCTCCAGCAATCATCGAACGCTCCCATGTATCGTACCATGTAAGCGCTTTATC
This sequence comes from Asterella californica, assembly GCA_036924285.1. Lineage (NCBI taxonomy): Eukaryota > Viridiplantae > Streptophyta > Marchantiopsida > Marchantiales > Aytoniaceae > Asterella > Asterella californica. The sequence continues at coordinate 17,184,058 of JAYKYS010000006.1, read as the reverse complement.
CATCAAGTAACCACTTGCAAATACTCCCGCAGAGTAATCATTGACTTGTGCTTGAAAAAGTCTCATGTAGCGATTCATACGAGAAATCCAATTCTCTAGAATACCCATTGCTCGATTACCTCGATAAGGTTCCACGTTACACGTCTTCTTCATGCGAAGCAATAGAGCATCTTCCCCCTCCACTGCCCTTTGGACCCCTAAAACAACCTCTTCTCTATGTAATGTCTCCGCTGCTTGCGTTGGAACTTGTGATGGACCACCCATCTCCATTGCTCTCACATTCTCTCCCTCTAGAGTTGCTATCTTGCTCTCTAGTGTCCTCACCACTGTCGTCATCTCTCGAAACTCATTGAGCATGTTCTGCATGATCTCACGCATCTCCGTGCCTTGTTGCTCCATGTTATTTCCACTCATTCTAACGTCTCTCAACACTCTCAGTCCTTACACCACTCTTTCTACTACCTTCAATACAATGTCAGTATCACTACACGAAAACGCCTCACGAACAAAGGTATCACAAAAGGTTGAGGCGACGAGATAACTTCTTGATAGAATGCCTCTCCAAATTCTCTCACTATTTCCTCACGGTATGTCACCTTGGGACGACATGTATAATGAACTGCGCACCAAGTGTTGAAGGTGGTTGGTGATCGATTCAGATCCATATCCTCCTAAAGCAAGATATAGAGCGTGAGGTCCCACGTAGCAGCATACGTTACGATCGGAAGAATCACAGGGACAGGTGAGTTCATCACTTGCGTCATGAAAGCATCTCCGAAGTGCGCCACCAAATAAACCTGAAAATGATGACGTGCAATGTAGAGGAGTTTGATATGGAAAGGATTCAAAAACAGAAAATCTGGAACTCTATGAATCCCTCCTTCCATGTGTACCAAATTTTGCAATTTTGGCAGTTTGACCCCTTATCTTCCGAAGACTATAACTCGAGTTTCCTTGGGTCAAATCTCGCATTTGTTGAATCCTTGGATAGCTTATCTTGCCAATTAGAAATTTTCAAAGATTCTACTTGAGATTTGACAACCTCAAAACATGGCAGTGACTGTAAAATCCTTCCCGAGAGCGAAATGTGAAAAAACCGAAAAAATCTGAAAAAACCCCCTCACATTTCGAATGTCATATCTTTCAAACTATAAGTGATCTCCATGAGATTTCAAGTGTCATAGGTAGCTTAGTCCTCCCTCTATAACATACTAAAAGTTGAAATGATTTCAACTTTCTCTCGAAGTTTCACAAGGACTGTAAGCAGCTCGAGTTTTCATTATTTTTATCACTTTCTCTCACTACTATTGAAAATTCGAAATTTCTCTCCACTCATGTGCATCTAATCACAAGGTTTCTTTGCAATTCTTTCTCCTAAGAGGGGTAATCCACTCTCTCAGAAGAAGAGCCTTGCTCTGATACCATTGTAACACTACAGAAACTATAATCGCGATCCTCAAGAACACTCATGAATAGACGGAAGAACTCTCAACTCAACTCAAGGTGGAATGTCTTTCAAGGACCATTCTCCTTCTTTATATAGTTAGATAAGTGCACACCCCAATCCATACTAACCACTCATCAATTCTCACACGGATTGATGACATGGCTTCCATGCAACCCACACAATCAACTACCAATCAAATATCAACACCACCACATTCTTATCCGGTCCCACATACCATGGTCCCACTATAGTCAACTCTACACATATCTTATCCGGTCCCACATACCATGGTCCCGCTATAGTCAACTCTACACATAGTTCTAACTATGAGTATAGTTAACTATGCATGGTTACAGTGGTTTCCCCTGGAGGCAAGGCTCGCAAGTAGGTATGTTGTCAGAATCTTGAGTGACATTGATTCCAGTTCTCATTCCAGATGCCAAACATCTGATGCTATCCACATTCAGATGTCCAAGTCTCTCATGCCAAACCGTGAGTGGAACTGCAGGTGAATTTGAAGTGCCCATCTTTACTGTTCCAAGGTAAGCTGCCTCACGATTATCCAGCCGTAGGCGGTATAATCTCCCGTCCAATTCTGCTTCAGCTACAACACGTCCGAGAGAATCAAGAATATAGCAAGCTTTAGCATCAAAACGAACCGTACGGTGAGAAGATGCAATCTTACTTACACTCAGTAAGTTGGTATGTGCGTCACTAGAGTACAGCACATCTTTGACAGTGATTGTCCGACTCAAGTTGACTGATCCAAGTGTCAGTCGGACATCTCCTCTTCCCATGGCCAAGAAGCTATCTCCTTTGGCAGTAAAGATGTTGATTGGTGAAATTTCAGAGAAATTTATAAACTTCTCTCGATCAAATGTCAAGTGTGATGAAGCGCCCGAATCAATGAACCAGTCACTGCATCTACTACTTGTGTGAAGAGTGACAAATGCTTTCTCATCCGAGAATTTGGATCGACTTGATCCTTCTCCCTGAGAAAACTTCATTCTTTTCTCTCTCTCCCTTGCCCGCTGGTTGGCTCTTGCTCGTTTCTCACAATCTTCTTTTTTGTGACCAAACTCTTTGCAATAGTTACAAACTCCGTTGAAATGCTTTGAAGGTCATGACTGATTGGCCATCATGGTTAGTTCATCTTTCACTGTAATAGACATCGTCTGCTCATCTCTGGTTAACGTTGTTGATCGCCGGGTTCGAGTTGGACAATCAATGTCTTGTTCAGCTATCAACAATTGATCTTTTAGAACTGCCAAAGAAAGATGATCTCTACCACTCAAGCTATGAACCACATCTTTCCAAAAAGGAGTTCTTCGTAGACTGCCAAGAAGCCTGGCGACCACTTGCGGCTCCTTCCGTTCGATACCCAGATCCCTCATCTGCTCTGCTAGCTTGGTCACCTCATTTATGTGATCAATCATTGATCCGGATGTATACATCACAGCATGAAATTCATCTTCCAATCTATTCTGTCTTTCTATACTATCTCCGGCATGGATAGCACGTAGAGCTTCCCACGCTTCCGCTGATGTCTGACAGTCACTTATGTGTTGAAGTTGATCGTCTTCTACAGACATCTCTATCATGCCTTGTGCCAGTTGATCTTTCTTTTCCCATCTTGAAAGATCTTCATCATCGCTGGTGTCATCCCTTGGTTTTTCTACTTTGTTCGTAACATAATCCCAGAGCTCTCTCATCTTAAGAGTGGTTTTGATTCGCTTACTCCAGAGATAATAGTTATCTCTGGTCAGTCTCTTAATGTGACTAATCTCTCTCATCTTAAGAGCGGTTTTGATTCGCTTACTCCAGAGATAATAGTTATCTCTGGTCAGTCTCTTAATGTGACTAATCTCTGAATTCGGATTCATCTCAGCTGAGAAGCAACCTGATTCTATCGTGATTTCTGAGGTACGGATCGTCAGTTCCGTGGGCCCATAACCTGTCGTTAATTGTACTCGTTTCTAACACACATTAGAGAGTCGGACGAATATCAAGTAGAGCGGAGATCTGACATCCTGAAAGCTTGTTGAGATGTGAATCAATGTTCGGAGGCAAACAGCCATTACATAATGAAGCACGCTGGCCTCAGTACCCCGTGCATGCAAGAAGTGCAGCGACAGGCAAGTAGCTGTAACGTAAACTGTAGAATCAAGAAGTATTAATTGAGAACTGAAAGTTCTCAAACTAACATCTTCAAATGCGTGAAGAGCGAGCTCGATGTGTTTCTAGAGCTGATAACTCTGAGTCCCATTTATATCGATCAGGTGAAGCTCTTAATGCTAAACTGCCGTCGACAGTCACTGTTCATTCTGTACTAAGCAATCAAACTTGACCGATCTTCAAGTTGTCAATGATCGACTTGAAAGAGCAGCAGGTATAAAAGAAACTGCTGCATTCCACATGTACGCGCATGCCAGGGTTGGTATGCATTCCAGACTTAGACTATACCTATCACTAACTACTTAAGTCTCACACTTCCCTTCGGAGAAATTCTTTTAGCCTACTAGATGGTACTAGCAAAAGTCTATTTTCTGATTCAATCCTGTTCTCGACAGCATGAAGGTTCTTCTTCATGATCAGAAAACATGCTGACGGGCAGAGCCTGGAAGCGAATGGCTCGACGTAACTATTATTCTTGTATAATTTCAGAAAGATAGTGAATTTCATATGTCTGTGGTACCACCAAGGCTACGTACACTCTTCATCCTTCTGAGATGCCACTGCAATATATATATTATCTGTCGCATGAAGTAATGCTGCCTTCCTACTTCTCGACATTTTTTAAAACGAGACCAGCCTAGACTGCTTCGAATTCTGAAGAGCTGCACCTGAATCAGATCAATCAAACCCTCATGACCTGCGAGGTGAACTCACATTTTTTAAACTGACGATTCAAAGTTACTGTAGGAGATGCAACAAAAGTCACCTAGTAAAGGAAGGACAATATTGTTTAACACTGCCCTCATCTGGTGATTTGTGACGTGAAATTTTCACCACACATCCACCACGACGGTCTATATTCTCCATCCCGTTTGCGGACCATCGTCGCCATTTGCAGTGAAGTTTGAATCCCTTCCAAACAGTCCTCATTAGCAAGTTCAGGCGAAAATATGCGTCAGGATTTTAGCAACCTGCCAGGGTATTTACAAAACATCAAGTTTATAACTGCAGAAAGGAATACTAACTGCCTTGAGAATCTGAATTTCAGTATCGTGGACATGACTGACGAATCGAAGTCTTAAGGAAAGTATCCTATTATCGATTTCGAGCGACTGAGCATGTGAGGTACCGATACCGGAGGCCAGTTGCATCACACCCGATAGCTAAATATCATGCAGAAAGAGGCAGCCGCATGTAGAGAGAGAGCTGACAGAATCTTTCACTTCTGAATCACTTTACAGCAAGACTTGTAGAACTCAGAGTCTTCGGAGCAGGCCACAACGTTAACAGAGTTCTTAGTCCAGTAAGATACACCTGACAGTGTTCTAATTCATCCGTAAGAGGCTCCCATCAGTCTTCTCAGTTCTGTTATAAATGTACTTTCCTTAGGCACTAAAACCCCGGATTTTAGAACTCATCTCTCCCTTCTCAAAGTCCTCGCTATGCAAACTAAAACAAAAGATCCATGATATGCTTATATCTTCAAATTAGAAGAGATGTGAATCTGCAGTCGCCCCACATTTACTAATCTAAGTAGGTCGGTGCAAATGCGTACTTCGAAGGGAGATCCATAGATTCAGTAACTTAGTCCTTAGTATTTCGAGACAACGAACTCATTTTCTATACAATCAAGTTTTACGTCACAATGTCATGTAAAGTTCTAACCCTACTGTACATTTAACTCAAATCCCAATGTTAAACCCGGAACTGAAAATTATATAATCCTAAAACTAAGTCTAAGTCTAAGTCTTAAAACTTGAACCTCAAGTCCAAAGTTCTAAAGCCAATTTGAAAATTAAAGCTTAAATATAAAAGTTAAACAACCTTGACGTCCAAAAGTGTAAGACCTTAAACTTGAATCTAACTAGTTAATTATACTTGATCCAAAACAATACTTAAGACCTTATTACTGGAGGATAGGACCTCGTGCTGTTGAGTTGTTGAATGATCGTCAGAGTCCACAGCAATTCGAATGGAAATGGTGAGGCTCTGGTGTCTGGACTGGACTTCAGAGGAAGGTCGGCGAAAGAAGGCCCGCATGGACGAGCACAGAGTACAGATTTGATGTCCGTCGGCCCAGTGCAACTTGACATACACTCGTCCACTAAACGTTCAGCGATCACTACAATCACTGCTTTAACGGAGGAATTCGAAGTTTCTCTTGCACCCAAACCCATACGTACTGCCTGTAAGCAGTCTGAAACAAATCGCATCGGCTATGAACCGACAGTTCGTACCTCTGACTGACGGACTGATATCGGACTTCATCAAATGAACCGACAGTCAGAGAGACGAACTGTCACTTGCAGCAAACACTTCCTTCTGGATCGTTACATGGAACCGCTGATCGATTTCATCCTGCGCGCCTCTATATATTACGTTGGCCTCCACATCGTTCGTTACAGGCCTGGAAATTCAGACCTTCGTATTCGTTTCAACAATCAAGGCGGATTCAAATAAAAAACTTTGGAAGCTGTTGTCTCTGGAGTATCAGAGCGAGGTTTCGATCCTCGGACCTGTGGGTTATGGGCCCACCACGCTTCCGCTGCGCCACTCTGATTGATGGTCCAAAGTCGGAATATTTTATACAGATAGTTTAACGAACTCTACAGCAACTCCAAACATTTGCAAGCGAAATATATATGCAGTAAGTGACAGGCCGACTCATTCCTCTCGCTCGTGGGCAGGCAGGCAGTCGGCGGTCCATATTATCTCGTGAGTCCTAGCATGGTGACTGAATACGAACACCTGAGCTTGCTTCGGAGCCTGCAAGGTCACATAATTCGATATACTATATAATTCTGGACTTGTGAGCACTGGCTGCCACGTCCATCAGGAAGTTGCTATAAAGGTGCAACGAGGACTTTTCTACCGTAGAGTTGTGATCATGTCCACGTGATCCTGTGAGGCTCATAGTACTCTTCCCATCTAGTTCATTTGTACGTTAATGTCATGACGATATTAGATCAATCAAATTGTAGTCTCAAGTGGAGTGTTACACGGGAAACTCATGTCCTCGGGAGAAATGTACGTACATGCAGTCTTCATAACGCGCGCCCAGAGTATCTTTCTGAGACCGTCAATTTTCGCTCAGCCTGGTTTTGGAGTGGAAATTCTCGCCTTTTTTCTTCGTGACAATCACGTCACGATGCCTTTCTGATCATCACCTGGCACTACCACCTCAAACGACCATATATATGCATATATCGTGTATATACATAAGGGACCTCTTAGCAGTACTCCATTCAGTTTATCGAAGATAATGGAGATTGGTAGATGTTATAATTACAAGATTATCAAGTTAAACTGTAGGAGATGAAGAAGCACCTTTAAGTTAATGCAACCTTAATTTAACAACAGTAAACAGGTAGCTAGCCGGCTGTCATATAGGTCATTCAAGATATCGATCATGGTAGATGAACTTAACTTCTGGATTTAATGTCCAGTACTGAACATCAAGAAGCTAAACTTTGACTTAAACTCGAGTGAAGCAGATAACTCGCGACACTGTATATCTGAAGTCTGATTCTGAACGTGAACGATGAATTATAGCAGCGACGTGGGATATTATATCAGAACTACCGCATGAGATGACTCAAGGTAAGTTATTTCAATACGAGTAATACTTGAACATACTACATCGATATTATATAGAGTCGATAAAACTTAGTCTAATACTTGGGGAGCAGGTGATGCACTTGAGTGACTGGGTCCTTGCAGCTGTATGCTGAGTATTCCCCACACCTCAGTACTAGCTAGTACGCAGAAATCTTTCAGAGAGATCGATGTGAGGACTCCTTCATGCTGGGTTTAGGGTTTAGGGTTTAGTTTAGGGCCTAAACCCTAAACCCTAAACCCTCATGGACTCCTTCATGCTGGACGACTCGAAACTTCGAGTCGTTAAGAACGATTACAGCGGCTGCTGTTTTCTCTTTGCTCTTTGCTGCAGCTTCAAAATCTGCAGTCTTAGGGATAAAGGTGATCGTGGGACTTGATGCTCGTACGAGGTTGAGCGTACGTACAAGGTCTTTGTCAGTGGCAAATGTCGTATGATGTAGGCAAGCTGTTGCTGCCATGGCCAGGAGGTCCAGTTTAGAAAAGTTTCTGGTGAATCAAGTGATCATGAGACGACGATAATCTCAACACTAGCGCTAAAACAGATGCACTCCCGGCCTTGCATTTTCCACCACGGGCAATATATATATGTGAAGTGAGTGAATCCATCATCTTGAAATGGAATACTATATCAGTAGTCAAGTCCGTCAGGCGAGCACATGAAACGTATTGTCCTGATAACAAAATTACTTAGGAAGGTACTTCATAATACGGTTATATATAAGGCCATGCGCATGCCAAGCCATTCTACTGCGCAGCTGACTGATAGGGTGGACCTGGTCCAATACAAACCTTCATATGATTTATTCGGAGCTTCACGGAGGCCCTAAGCGTCAAAGAAGATCAGAGAGATCAGAAAACAAATTTGACTTCAGGAAACTTCTAAATTAAAATTTCTAGCAGTTGTAGATCATGATCAGTATCTCTACATGTACAATGGAATCACAAGTTTCCTTCGAATTTGGTTGTCGAATATGAGTTCGGAACTTGCCGTGACTTTTTCTCCTTAAATGCAGCAGCCAGCTTGAATCAGTGTTTACTGTATGTTACTGACACCTGCTTCATGATCAAGAACATTTCTTCTCTTGAAACTAATGTGTTTTAAAGACGATTCATCCGACCAACTCCTGGAGACTCTCTATGGCTACGCGTTCATAACAAAGATACCAAGCTTCGATTCTTTTAATTTGACTAATTTTCGTTTAACTCGTTTGCCTTCGAAGATCTTCAATGGAGGGTAAAGGGATGGAGGCCGATTCCATAGAAACAGTTGGCGTCCGTCCAGCTCAACTCTTCCTGGCTTGACGAATGCATCGGCCAACAGTCCGGTGAATGACGGCCAATCGATGCACTCAATACCGCCAAGTCTAACCAGAATGTTCATACTTTCTAGAATGGGACCCGGGTGCTGAATGCTAATTTGCTCGGGCTCATTATCAACCGGAAAGCTCGAATCATTCACCTGCAGTTCCATGTTCGTAGTAATCTTCTCTGCATGTCAGTTTAGTTTACTTCACTTCACAGTGACTTGTCTCTTCAGAATCTGCAAAAGTGAAATGAAGTGCCGTGAAGACAGAAGCTCGACTAGTACTTGATTCCTCGTCTACTGAAAGTCCCCACCTCTCTCAAATGATTTATCCCCTTTTTGTCTGACAGTGCCCTGGCCATGCACTGCAGCCCAAAAACCGCCTGTTCCCTACAATGTTTCCTTTCTGAGAACGACCGTCGAAGTCTTCTCTGATGCTTCTCTGATTCTAGACTAAGTGAGGTCTATGCCGACTGCCTCTTTGAATTTTAAGAGAAATTTGCTTAGAACGTTAACTCACCATTCAAACTCTGCATTTCCTCGTCATAGTGAAACTCAGACCAGATTAAACTAAAGAAAGATCAGGTCTAATTTTACTGCGATTACTGTTACTAATCAAATTTTCTTAAGTTTTCTCTGAGTTTTGCAGTCGGTACTCCAGATCGTTCAATTCCACTGAAAGTGCAGATCATACTGTTACGTAGTTATACTTATTAATCTTCCTGGCAAGTTAGTGCTTAGTGAGTGCTCGGTGATCATGAGTGAGTTGTAATTCCTTCCTTCCCTTCTTCATGGAATCTGAGCTTATGAATCGTCATCTCAGTGACTTCCCCCGCATGAGAATGCGGTCACTTGCCGGCTACTGACGAAGCAACGAAATCCTTTCGAGCCTAACTAAACGACTCACGCTTGCAAATCCACTTCAAATGCGGCCGCACCGGTAAAAAATATATCATCCTCGAGACTACCTCCACTGCTCGTGAGTATCGTACTATGAGATTGTGTTTTGCACTCGTTTCCGGACCATGTAATCAAAATGTGCCAGTCTGTTACAAACTTTCTAGTACTTAGTCTATATTCTTAGGACACATGTATGTCCACTTTCAAATTGATGATATACAGCAGTCAAAGGTGCAAGTGGAATACCAGAACTTCAAGGCTTTCACCTGATCATGAGGGTCAATGCAGCAAGACTTATAATTCCGAAAAAATAAAAAGATAAAAAATTTGAACATGATAGACCGACTGATCTACGCACTCGAGACTTGCTAGCTGTTATTAGTTTGTTTGTTACCAAGGTAAGTTACCCTCGAGTTATTAACTTAAAGTATATAGTTCAAGATTCAGCACGTGAGACATTGGTGGCCAAGTTCAGCCGGATTTTGATGTGTCACTGATAAACACAGAGGATCTGTCACTGCCAAATAGTATAAAAGATTAAGAAAAGAAAGAGAAGAATTATGTCGTACAGCACTTGTAAGTTTTACAAATGAATGGCTTTAAAAGTAACAAAATAGTTTTCTTTTCTATCCTTCGTGAACATCACCTCCATCATCAGTACTTAGTGTCGAATGCTCTCCTTTATGCAGTGAGCTCCTCAGACGACGTGGTTGACTCTCCATGGCCAGTATCCTTGTATTGCAACGTTAGGAAGTCTGACAAAAGACCAACAACAGCGTCACACAAGAAAAATACTAGATTGCAAACTCATCGTCTGTACAAATATATGTGCGTAAGGAATTATATCTATATATGTAGAGTGCAAGACATGAAACCTGAGGTGGTTTGTTCAGCACCTAAACTAATAAATACAGAAAGTTTCTTGAGCACACTATAGGTTCGTTGAGCTTTATCATACCCCTGACTCTATAGACTGTTACACCAGTCACTTTGTTGTGTTAGTAACATTTTGGATTGCACACATCAGTTCTTTGAGTATTTATCGCCTGAAGTGTACTTTCTTATTACATGATTTTGATAACAAAAGAATTAATCACAACTGAAAATAATCAAATAAAAAATGATAAGAAAAAGTGACTGGTTTTACTTTCGATAATCAGCAAGAGTGTAACCAAGCAAGAGTGTAACCAAGCAATACATTGTTAAGAGAGGTGTGATCAAGCTCAAATTATACGTGCATGCAACTTTGTAAAGGATGAACATCTCTTCCACAGTATATTAACCCTACGGCGTAGTTGATCATCAGCATGCAATTGCAAGCCATTAGATCCACTCAAACCTTTTTCCATAGTGAATCTTACAGGGTTCAGATGAAAAGCCGCAAGTATAAATTGTCAAACAGTGTCAAGGATTGCAGAATGAGGGTATAAATTATAATCAAATTTTTTTATGATAATCAACCGATGCCGTTTAGAGATATACACTATTTACGTCAAATGATTATAAATTTTCATATACATAAGATATACAGCCAGAACCTAAAAAAACCTTTATGGGAATTATGTAAGTTCTGTAAAAGTCAGATTTGAGTTGCACTATTACATTATACGCATTAATCACGTTGGCTTCATTCTGTAGGACTGATCCTTACACGTGACACACGTCCATATCCAACATTCAACGGTTGGAATGAGTAAGTAGGACAGATCTATTTGTCCACCGTTGTTGCTCATATTGCGGAACTGTGGATCATCGGAGGCTCAGAAATTGGCTTGATCATACCCCTAATACGAATGCTGAGCTTGATCATCATCTTAATGTTTGGTTGCTTGATCATACCTCCAACCTGCCAGCGACAGATCTCCCAGTTACTGTACCATGTCAACCGCCATTGAAGTTACTATGTCAGCTTGTATCACAAGTCCAGTCTGATGTGTCACGCTTGACACAATGAGAACTAGCTCTGTATCATAATCCCACGAGACGTCATAGGGCTTGGAATACATGCTGGTATTGCAGCCTTCATTTGGCATACATGTTTACATGGCAGCCTCGATGACGATCTGACAGCAGATTGTAAACGGGAGAATTGTTGCTAGCAGGTTGGGGGTATGATCAAGCTAAGCATCGTATTACGGTATGATCAAGCCAATTTCTGTCTGAGGACTAACTAATACATAGCCTTTTGACAATGACGTCTTTATGCGAATATTTACCACATCCATCGTCAGTGCGCCATGTGAGTCTTGAAAAGTGTGACGATTGGTAAACCCAGACTTGAAGGAAAAGGTTTAAACGACGAAAGTAAGAAACAAAAAGGACGGATGGAAACAAACGAGAAAGCAGGAGAGGAATATGCAGCCGTCGCAGACACGAACATGATGACGTTGGTCCAAGGACTGACGGAAGCGATAAGTTACGTAGTTAGTGCTCCACCGTACTCGGTTCGTTATTTGATTCTGATTTGGTCCTCACTGGTACATTATATTTGAACTACGGAAACCTTTAAACTCGGAAGGATTGAATTCGGGAATTAGTGAGTCATGACGGTCGCATTTCCAAGAGTTTTCCTGACGAATGCTACACTCAGATTCGATGAATCATGATAGAACTTGAAACCTTGTACAGACTAAATTTGGTTGTACTGCGAAAAGTTGGTTTTCGATATATTTTATCATTAATAAGACAATATGCATCCAAAATGCAACTCTAGTCGAAAAGTAAACGTTTAATAGGCCACAACATTATGATGAGAAATTGGTTTATAACTTGTTTCAAAAATGTTTAGTGAAAAATACTTTAGCAAGATAGAATAAAGCACAGACTTAAAGAGAAGACTGGTGCTCGAAGATACGTTTGAAAATATATTTTCGATAGTGAAATTTTTTCTAAATATAATTAACTGAATTTAAATTGCTAAGATTAAAAACCATTTCGTTCACTTGAAATAGGTAACTACAGTACAAAAAAGTCCATAAGCAAATCGTACAAACTTAATTTTTTTTTTGGTATAAAGACATGTGCCTTCCACTCACAAGAACAATTTCCCAGCTTTAAGTTATAGCCTAACCCTTCCAAGAGGAAGAATAAAGACATAAATTCTAAGGTAAATTTCATTTATTTTTTTTAATATTTCTCCTCTTCCGAACTTGGAAGAGGGTGAATATGCATGCTCGGAATATTTTCTGAGTTTCAATGGGTTACTAAGTATCACGCAAGGCTTGAAGTTGATGTATGTGGTCACTCATAGGTCTTTCTACAGTCCCGGTAACCTCTTTATTTATGAAACCGCTTTATTTTCAGTGCTATCTCAGTACCGAATATAATCCCAGTAAGCTCATTATTTTCATGTAAACAAGTTATTTTGAATTCTTTGTTCTCATGGCTATAGAGGGTGTAGGAGAGAGGAAGAAAATGTGAAGTCTTCCGAAAACCTCAAATCTGTGCTTTCCATATCACGACATGTCACTAGTTTAGGGAGGATATATACATATTAGGAGGCAAATATGCAGAGGTTTAAATTATTACCTAACCTTTCCTGCCAGAAAGGTTAGGTAATCAATTAAACTCATAGTAAATTAATGTATTAATAGCTTCAGGTCCCTGGACTTGTACTTTTAGTAGCGTAGCAGTCTTACTCATGGTTTATATCTTGGCTTTTTCGCATTTCCAAGCACGGACTAACAGTTAATATTTATGAAATATTTTTATTATTTTTATCTATTTGATATATAATTTTTAACACTTATATATTTCTCCGATAACAACCAGCGATCAAAGTTTTCAGAAGTTCACCGAGCATGCATATTATTTAGATAGATTTTATTTTGGTATACAGACCTGTGTTCCGCTGGATTTTCTGGAGATGTATCTTCTCTTTAGTCATATTGGCTATTCATCTAGTTATTCACCTCTCTACAATCTGAAGATCGAAGAGAACTGCAAAGTTAACATTAATTTATCACCTAACACTTCCGACTCAAAAGTTTAGGTGATAAATTAATGTGTGGATAAATGTATTTTCTTACTTCAGCATCAGAATGACTAACATTTAACAATTAAATTTAATTCTGATTTTTGTTGAAGCTTAGTCTAGATATTTCATATAACATTTAAAACATTCTCGATAATATATAGAGAGCAAAAGTTTCTGAAGTTCATCGAGCATGGTTATTAGATATATACCATCAACTTAATTGATTAAGACAAGCCGATCTATTCCGCTTTGTCGATCACATCTCAAGACTAGCTGCTGAGAAAGTATAATTACAACACGGATTCATCTTGTGATTCAGATCTCTTATCTGTGAGTTTGAAAAAAAAACTATTGTCTTGTCAAAAATAAAAGAGACATTCAGGACTTGAAAGTTTATGAAGAACCGATAACTTTCAACTTGCAGCATACTGCCAAACTCACCTAGATGGAAGATGGAGAACACATCATCTTTGCTAGTGATAAGTACAATGCTGAAGTAACGAATATTATCGTGCAAAAACATTGGACAGGTTGGTCATCACTTGCATCCTGTTGGATTTTTTTGATTGTGCAAGTAAGACGTGCCACTGGTCCTTTTACCGGGCAAAGTAAATATGTGTGGATACTGATATCGTAAGTTAGAGTACTACCTTACGATGATGAGAAAACTAACATTCTAAGGTTATGTAATGTTGTTTATATGGTGGTGACAAATGACAAGTTTATTGTCAAGATCCATTCCTACCTATATCAAAGACTGAGAAATTGGTGAGGTCAAAAGATCAAGGATAAGCAGAAAGAGGATAAGCTCTAAGCTCTAAGTTGAGGTCACAAGTGAATAATATCATATAAAATATATATATATATATATATATCTTACTACATATTCCCATCGGCACACCATTCGGTTACAAGTAAGTAGCTAACTTCGCTTGACAGTTCAGCTTACATTCGGCCCCTATTGAGTACTTACTATTATGTACTTGGTCCTGTATTTCCCTCTGTATTAGAGAGCGCTCCTTGAAAAATCTGCCATTCTTGAGGTATGAATATATATATATATATATATATATATATATATCATATGCAATCAGATTCAATCACTAGAAGCTTTTATAACTTTAACTTGTCACTAAAATTCACTAGTGGACTCTCTTTTGATTTTGATTGACGAATTAGTTAAGAAGTTATAACAAATCAATCGTTTCAAGATTTATATTCATAGTTAGTTCAGAAGTTATAGTTTAAATCTCATTATAATCACATCTGATTTAGTCACAAAGACGATCTAAGCAATTATGGAGTATCAAATGTACTCATGGAGTATCACATGTACATCACTAACTAGTCTTGGGACCCAAACACGTGCTCTGAATTTCTAATTGGAGAGTGCCATGTGATAGTAGATCTTTACTACTGAGTGGGTGACTCAGCTGTACTGTCATGTAGACATGGTCATCAGAAATCTCAGTAACTTCAACAGAATTGGATGGGCTTGAGCTCTACATCTCAAGTCTAGGAACTCTGCTCATGACATGGCACTACTCAAGGATATCAGAAAAAAATAAATTTTACACTCAGGAAAGAGTGGATGGTTAGATCGAGGATAAATGAGGATTGAAGTAACAAGGGTTTGAAAATCTCTTAGTTCGTGCACTGCAACTTCCTCTTATGATATTAAGAGATCTGTAGACTAGATTTGTTCTCAATTTCACGAATGTGACTGCGATCTTGAGTTCTTGAAATGTTATGAGTTTCAGAAAGAGTTAATTGTTGGGTTTTGGGAGAAGACTAGGAAGAGAAATTCGAGAGATAAAAAATTTATGTTTTATGGTTCTATGTGCAACTTCGTTTAAAAAGTTAGGTTTGAGACCAAAATCGACAGAGGGATAGATCTGAGATCTGTGAGCATCACCAAGGGCTTTAGTTTGGCTCGACCATCTGTGAAAGATATCCGATTATTCGATTCAACTTCTTGTTAACGACCACAATTAAATGTGAGTGAAAGTTACAAGAATCATCTATATGATGTCGAGGTGAGAGTCTCTAAAGAGAGACTGAACTTTTTAACTGTGATCGCATACGAGTCAAGTATGACATATGTCTTCCAAAACTAGAAATCCTCTTTATACACTGAAAATTGCAAAATCCTCCGATACAATTGTGATTGATCAGCGATGATCCTCGAGGTCAAGAAGAAATCTCGAAGAGTATCTCTTGAGACTATCGCAAAAGAAGCCACGGATGTTATTTTATTTCGTCGTGAACACATTTCTTTGGTGATATATATTACTGTGAAAGAGTAACAGTAAAAAATTATTTACTGTTAACTAAAGCACAGCGGGCCGTGGTATTTTTATGACGCATCTTCATTCAGACATGAGATAATCTTCTGTATTAACGTTGATCCTCTAATAGTAACAGAACAAAGTACAGTGCTGGCTGCAAGCAAAACATTACTATAACAGTTTTGTAATTTGGATGTTACATATTTGTATAGTGATAATATATCTACTCAAAGCTCCCAAACCCGGGAAGTTTCGGTCGTAATATATTATCAAAATCTTATTTCATTATATTATCGAGTTATAATTACATATCGAATCTCAAAGAGAAAGTGTTACATAAATCAAATATTCATAAAAATAATATTATATTACATCAAAAAGACAGAATCATAAACATACTACGTGTCGTCTGAAAGGAAATTTTGATGGACATGTTATGCTACAACAGGGAAAACAGAATAAAACCATAAGAACAGAATACAAGCTTCCGAGTGCTGTATAAAGGTTGTGTTCACCTTCTCCAAAAGTAAAACTAAATTTTCTGTTTCGGAATAAACTCGGATGTATATATAATCAGTTTATATAATTAACTTTCAGTTACATAACGAAAGGCTAAAGGAATGAAGAGCCTGAAAATTTTATATTCCCTAAATCCACTTGTCGTTTTCCTTCCCCTGAGCAGAAGTGCACTTTGCATGCAATATATGATTTCTCCGTCTTCAGATGGGAAGATGAAAATATAAGCACAACTACCACATCAAATAAATCTTGTCCTCCTTGAAATTATACGTCAACCAAGTCCATTCACTTGAATCTGTAATTCTGCTGCACTTTCAAGAAGGTATCATGTGTAAAATCCAGAAAAATAACGCGAACACACTTTATCTGTTCACCCGGAAATTCTCAATCAAGACTCTCAGTACTCAGGAGTCACTCACATGAGCTCCAAATTTCCGCGGAATGTACTTTTGCGTCGAAGTTAGAGTCGATTTTATATACTCTGTCCCCGGATAATGCACTTTTTAAGAATTCGCGTTCCGTAACTCATCTCGTGGAATTTGCCAGTCACCGGAGTCACTCACATGACTTGCGAAATGCGGAAGCGAAGAATAAAACGAAGAAGATCTCGTTGAGACATAAAATCCAAAACCGTGTCTGAAATTCAGATAATATATATATATATTCACCCTCTTCCGCGTTCGGAAGAAGGGGCATGCCGTTTAATTTAATGCTTAACCCTTCCGGCCGGAAGAGTTAGGTAATAAATTATGAATTTTTGTATACAGTACCCGGACTTGTACCTCCTGAAGCGCAACAATCTACACAAGATTTATTGATTTTTCTTGCTCTCTGCGTGTTTGCAGGCATGGGTTAATAAATAACATCTATAAAATTTTTTAATTATTTACATTTACTTAGTATATATATTTATTCAATACTTATATAATTCCTTACTAACAAAAAGAGAACAAAAGTTCCCAGAAAGTTGATGTTGTATGCATATATATATATATATATATATATATTCTCTCCCACTTGAAACTGACGATTTCGGCTTTCACTGTCATTAATAAAAAGAATATACAGAGAAACGAGTTATGAATGTGATTGTCTAGTTCAGTATAAATAACAATGAATGATAGGTGATTCGAGAAATATTTCGCGGTATCTATTCAGAACGGATTTCCAAGTTGTCAGTAATTTGCTTGGTCGGGCCCCTGCGCTGAAGTCGATCCTTGACAAGACCCCCGCGCCAAAACCGATCCTTGGTCAGGCCCATGACTGGCTATTGTATGTACTCGATCATACGTCACAGTGAACATACACGTGGACAGTACACGTAGTGAATATAGTCTGACTTGGCGTGAGTGACATGGTCTGAGCGTGATGTACTGATATTGCGTGATTGCCGCAAAAATTTATCCATTCAACGTTAACGTGGGAAACACGAACACTGTCTGCGACTGCGACTGCGAAGCTCTTTGCAGGGTGTAAGTGTAAGGACGCGGACGCGATGCATACGTTGATACAGTTTGAGCAGCAACTCGCACAAGGAGCGTTGGTGGCATATTGGATCGAATGTTATGTAGCTGTGTTACATCCGAACAGAAGCAGGTTAGTGACCGTGGATGTATGCAAATGCGGCCTAGATGTCGAAATCGGATCGAAGTCGAAGAGAATCATCGATGTAGGTCACATTTGCGGGGTTGCTCCAAACCTGTCACAGAAGGAATGGCGATTTGAGGTGTCGTTGTACGATATATCTCGCGTTGGGACGACAGTCGAGAAACTACCTGAATTTAACGTAGTCAACATTGCAGGCAAATGTTTTATGCAGTTGGAGGCTTATCAGTTCAGCTTGTTCACGCGATCTGAACAGATATTACACCTGGAAGGATTTCAGCAAGGAGGATGGCTTGTGCGGGTGTCGTGGAACCCAGGATCAAAGGCGAGGCAGATTTTCGATGTTCGACGACCATACACTTACACTGCAAGGTACAATGCGAGCTGTTTGATGGAGCAAGTTTCTATTTCGGAGCTAACAGTGCCAGAGGACTGTTTAATAGGCACGGACTCTGCTTTATTGACTGAATTGGAATCTGCAAAAGAAGAGTGTTTGAACACGCAGACGAGTTTGAGAAGAACGTTGGAAGAATTACACGACGCGAAGCGAGCCGTGGATGGTGCGTTGGAGAATGTCCGTATTGCAGAATCGACGATAGAGTCGGTGCTTGCTATGATTGTTCGGCTGCAGTCAGTATAGTAGAGACAGGAAGGTAGTTTATCTTCGATTGTAGAATGTCGACTGATTGTTTGCAATCACCCAATGCAGCCTTGTGTGAAAGGAGAAGTGGAACATTTGGACTGATTACATGTTATGTAGTGAATCACTTAGCGAAAGAAGTGTTTCCTTGGAGATTTGTGTATGAAGGATGTTCTTATCGCTTCTCCAATGGAAGGCGTTGCTTGGTTAGTAGACGGAAGTCGATAACGTGTCATCGCGCATCGCCTTCTATAACCGTTTACAGGTTTGAGATATTTGTCAGCGATGGATCTTTGGGCGGCCTACCATTGCAGCTGACTGTTTTTTACGAGGCGCAAGAAATGATGGGGATAACAACGACTGATTTTCAAGTCATGCCTGAGAGTCGTCAGGTGGCGATCGTGACGGACCGAATTTTGAGCTTTCCTTGTGTGCGTTTATGGATTCGAGCCAATGGCAGCAAGTTGACTGTTCTTCAACTTCGGATGATAGACTGTATTCCACGATCACCCCAGACTGGCACTTTCATCAGCGAGTCTAGTGCAGTTTCACAGGCAGGACCGTCAAATTCTTCTCGATGTGAGAAGAAGATTTCGATAGAAGAGTTCGAGGATTTATGTCGAACCTTGGCAGAAGTGAAACTTACGGTGAACGAGTTGAGTGGCATACGGAAGACACTTGGAGAAGATCAGGCCAGTGCTATTGGATGGAGGCATTATCTAACTGCAGAGTGCTTGCCCTGAAAGGAAAGATATTCTTACTCACTCCAGTGGAAGAAGTGTCGAAGATGGATCGAGTTCGTTGGATGGAGTTTATTTTCAGTATGCAGCACTTGCAATTGCACTAGGAAAGATACCATCAAGGAACTGGAAACATAATGCCCAATCTCGCCAAGCAGCACGTTCAGCAATGGTAAGTCTATTTCTCATCACGAACTGGGAAAGGATAACTTATACATGACAAGGACAGCATGAACTGAAGCATAAGCAATATTTTCTACCGCAACTCACTTTACAATGTGGGCCTCCACTCGCTGGAGCAAGGTGCACAGAACAGTTATGCTGCACGATTGATATTTGCCTATCTCCATAAGAAGATCTCCACATGACCAAGTCTCAGAATGGAAATCAGGATCTCCATCTCGGTGGCCCCCAGCGTCAGGGGGCAGCGTCCAGGAACACTTGCTCCATAGTGACTGACAGAACAGGAGAAACTAAACTACAAAGGAAATAGTAGCAAAAGCTACGAGGTCTTCAAACTCAACCTAGTGAATGTCATGCTTGAAATCGAAGGAAACTCGCCACTTGGGCACGATGGTAAAAACTATGCTAGCAAACAGCGAAGAGTTGTGCTGTCCTTCTGTAGATCACTTGCAGGGTCTACCTCGACAGCTACCTTGATGTCTAAGAGTAAGAGTGTTGTATAACAACCTTCAAAAACTTTGGTGCATCTTCATAGGTCTCAGTAAACAAGTCTCCAAGCGAGTAAAGCGAGTCTTCAAGAATAAACTCTTTATTCAAAAATGTTTCAAACAACCGATACAACTACACTTCGCTATACCACAACATCGTTGGCTATTACTTCGACGCGTTCGAACTTCTCCAGTCCGTTGGAAACAACGCCAGTGGCGTCCTTCGTTCATGAATATTTCCAGTACAACAGTACGCCAGGACTTAAACAATTGCATGCAAAAGCACTGGATAGATGGAGCAGCTGAAGCTAACTCCGGATCGTGGAAGCTAACGTTAACGAGCTCTCCTTTTGATTCAATTTGCCTTCTGATTATTGATGGAGAATTGGTGGTCATTCACTAGTCTGCTGTGCTAAGCCTCTGAGGTAGCAGTCAAGGCTATCAAGGGAGGACGAACAGTTGTTCTTGCTAATAATGAGGCATCCATCTCAAACTTGGAGTCTAGCACATCGAGTACAGTCCTGTATGCTTCATCATCTCTCAGGTTTGATCCAGCCATCCCATTTTGCATGTTGAACCAGTGTCCCATGGAACGCAGTAGTGCCCTTATACCTGCTGCTTATACCTGCGATATATGAAAACGCATACCTCCTTATACAAACTACGAACGATAGAATGGTAAGAAGCTATACGCATTACAGTTACAGTTTGATGCCGTAGCCTTCCGGAAGGATGGTGCGAATGCTTTATTTATTACTCGGTATGAAGAGAAATCAGAGAAAACCACACATAAGTACATTCGATGGAACATATCAAGGTTGCATTGTAAAGCGACTACACCCAAGGTACCCCACAGTCCTCGCAGTCACCAGGGCAAGGAATTCAGAATTGACAGCTTCGCAGAGGCGGAAATCGACCTTCTCAAGTTCTCTTACAGCAAAGAGTTGCATAAGCAAATCTTTAACAACGAGCCTCTGCTCGATATGTCCTTTCCACAGCAAAGGACCCAATGATGCACATCGACAGCAAATAAATCGAGGTGAAGGACACATCGTCATCTGCTAGTTCTGCATCGACTCGCCATTGCATACAAACACGATGCCACTAAGGGAACTGCGCCTCCAAGTCCGTTGGTGAAATTCGCTTCGGTGCTGAGAGGATCCCGCCTGAAACTTGCCAGTCTTCTGATTCCAAGAGCCGCATGTGTCTTACTGATCGTCGAATAGACAGTCAAACTGACGACTCAGACTCTGAGTCCGTTGGCCACATCGGTCGACCTACGACCAAACATGCGAACAACATGCAATATGAGAACTAGTAAACTCGGAATTGCCAACTCATGTGAAAAAATCGTGTTATATGTATACGCACCCATCTTTCAGCTAGAAACTGAGTACTCCCGTTCGTAAGTCCTGTATAGTTGGCAGCGTCATCGATAGCTTTAGCGAGTATATTCAATGACGATAATTTTCCCTACAACCTAAACTACAAGTTCCCTGCTACGAACTACTCAGTTTCAATTAAGCACATGAAGAAGGTTGACTGTCAACAGGAGAAAACAACTAAGTATGGCCGGACGATAGCAAGCAGAGTCAAGCAAGACACGTAATTATTGATAAGGAAACATCGACTGCACAACAACACATCGAAAACCTTATGCCACCCCCGTTCGCAGATCCAAAACATCGCAAGTTAACGAGTTTACAGCCAATGAAACGAAAGAAACAAGCTCGTGAAGTTCAACTATGGATTACAGGATATCTACAGTATTAAGCAAGTACGACTAATACTGCAAATATGCTCCAACTCAAGCATGCATTGCTATGCGAGTTTTTGGACTTCAAGCAACATACCGGTGTGTTCTGGAACGAGGGCAACTCTATCATATGACACACTCCGAAGTCGAGGACACGACTGCGAGTATTATAAACCGAAATCGATAGCAGGTATAAGAACGAGTGAACCTCTGCAGATTGCTTTATCAAGAAGCAGGTGTAAGAACTGAAATATAGCAGGTTACAGAACGAGTGATCATCGGAAGATAGCTTAATCATGAAGCAGATCTCTGAACTAAATTCGGACGCAAGTTTAAGAACGAGTGATCCTCGATAGATAACTTAATCAAGAAGCAGGTTAAAGAACCACTTCACCTATGCAGATAGCTTAATCATGAAGTACGTCTCTCAACTTAATTCGGACGCAAGTTTAAGAACGAGTGGCTATCGAGAGATAACTTAATCAAGAAGCAGGTTAAAGAACCACTTCACCTATGCAGAAAGCTTAATCATGAAGTAGGTCTCTCAACTTAACTCGGACGCAAGTTTAAGAACGAGTGATCCTCGAGAGATAACTTCATCGAGAAGCAGGTTAAAGAACCACTTCACCTATGCAGATTGCTTCTCTCCGAAGCAGGTTCAAGAATAAGTGAACCTTACCGGATAGCTAACTTCATAAAGAAGCATAAGTTATGTAACAACATAACTGGGCTGGTCATGGTATAGCGAGTGCAGGCAGCCTGGCCGTCGATCAGCAGTTACCACATTCTCAAAAAGGAACAAGCCGAGCCGTGAAATCTGTAGCCTCTGTGACTTACAGCAAAGGACATAATAATGAACTATGGGAAAAACACATTCTCAACCAAGCGAGATGTGACTATGAGTACATACATGGAAGCTCCAAACTGAAAAACATCTGTTCTATAAATCAAAGATAGTCAAAACGGTCTACATTGGACTATACTTTTAGAAAACAGAAGTTTAAAGCTAAAGAACTGCAGAGACTTCCCAATCGAGGTAGATTTATAACAACATAATAGTGCGAGAAAAACAGGTACCGATTTCGCATGGCACTAAAACGCAGATCTTCATTACACTCTGCAACTGGAAGAGCCATTTCTGAAAGTTACCATGCTCATAGGCTTTCGCCTCCTACATATCTTCTGATAGATCGCCATCGGATTCAGAGTCTTCATCAGAATTCGAATACACCAGCTCTCCAGAACCAAATATATCATCCAAAAATGATCTATGACTGTCAGGTTCTGAAGGAATTATGGGTACGAGTATGTTGCTAAGAGTTTCTGACAGACGAACTTCATCCAGATTAGGAACCTCTGCATTCGGTGCAGTCCTTTCTGTTACTCTCACCTCCTCTGTCTGCGAAGCTCTGCATCTGCGTTTGTGACCTGGTTGTCGACAGACTGAGCACCGTATTGCATAAGACTGTTGTCCTCATGCACGAATGGTTGTATCTCCTGGCCTACGATTGCGTGGTGCTCCCATCTGTTCTTGACTCAACAACTCGCCATTCTCTGCTTCCCGTGGCATAAGACAGAACTGTGTGTCCCTCTCTGATATTGGAAACTGCACCGTCACATCTGTGGGGTCAGATGAAGGATTTTCGATCACCACTGATGAATCTCCATCAGCCATAGCTGCTTGTCGACCTTGACCTTGTCCAGATACAAGTCGAACAATGCAGTGTCGTCCTCTTTTCACATCAACAGGAGGTGCTTTGCATCCAAACACTGGATCTAGATCCTGCACTGTAAATGCTGGAAGGGCGTGCTGACCATAAATGTTAAACAGTGATTCCGAGTGCCATATTGGATCGAAGTAATAGTCAGAGTCTGCTCCTACCTCACGGTCCCAACATATAGCATGCATACATGGCCATCTCATATCATGAAATTCAAAACATGAGCATTCGTCACGAAGGTGATCCTCCCTACGTTTAACAACAAAATTTCTACCGTCCATTGCTCGAATGCTAGCTTGAGATGTGGATGATATGGAACACATGAGTTGCTCCGATGCTGTTTCATTCTCTACCAAGCGAGATGTGGCATATGGAGTTAAAGACCCCCTGTGAAGTTCTACGGCAACCCTTCGTTTCGAGAATTTCTCCATACTATAGAACCACAAGTCCAGCAGAATTCGAAACGGAGCATTTAAACGTATGGGCCTCAAAGCGTTATTCAATGATTCCGCCAGATTGGATGTAACCTTACCATATCGAGGTAATGGAAACCATGCTCGACTGTACCGTTCCGGCCGAATGGTCTTCAAATACGTTGCTAGAGCTAGACCTTTCTCTCCTTGGTCCTCTATTCGCTTCATCAGCTTCTCGAAACTGTCACAAACAATGTCCACAATAATTACTATAATACTCAAGAATGGTTTGAATCGTGTGCAAAACAACTGTTGTAAAAACTGCTTCTTCTTAACTCCCAAAAATACTACAAACATCTCTGCTTAACTAACTGTTCGATTTGAGAGCGTAAACAAGAGCCAAGAAAGGTTTCTTGCTTCTTAACTTACTGTTTGATGTTTTGAGCGTAAACAAGATGCAAGAAAGGTTTTCGCTTATTCACTTACTGTTCGATGTTTCGAGCGTAAACAAGAGCCAAGAAAGGTTTCTCAGCTTCTCGTCCAAACCGAGACCGAATGTTCATACGTATATGTTGAGCGCAATGACCTTGAATGGCTCTAGGAAACACATCAGCGACAGCAGCTTCTAATCCTTTTTGACAATCCGACATAAACACTATCTCCACTGAATTTATCCCATCGATCGATTCTCTCAGCAGCCGAAGAAACCAAGTCCAAGTATGAGTAGACTCTTCTGGAGCCACTACGTAGGCCAAAATGATGACCTCATTGTTCCCATCCGACACCGTAGCGAGAAAAATTTGACAAGGATATTTTCTGCTCTTCGAATGACAAGCATCTAACGCAACCACTTTCTGTGAGAAGTGTAGAACACCGCGTGTGGTCCCTAGACAAATGAAAGCATGACGAAATACGTGCGGATTGCTATCCCAGGTTCCTCAGTCAACTATTGCTTGCTCATCTATACTCTCGATACATCTACACAGACCATGAATGAAATGGAATGACATACACTGATTACCATGTAAACAATCGCGTGCAAGTTTGCGCATTCGCCACATTTGGTGATACGACATTTTTCTACTATATGCATTTCTGAATTCCTCGGTCAAATCTCTCACAGGAACGTTCTGATTTACTATAACACGATTGCCAAGGATCAATCTTAGCCATCGTGTGTTCTTAGCGGGACCACACCAACCATGCACGATAGATGGACATGAATGTGTTGCATTACAAACAGTAATCTTTATGACTCCACTCAACCTACTCTTCTGTGCTCTGATCCCGAAGGGACACATTGCTAATCCATCGCCTTCTTCTGATGGCACTCCATTTGCACGATATGTTCGACGACCACCACTTACATAACGTGCGTGCTCTCCGCAAGCTCCCATTTCTCCAATTTTTTTCCTGCTCTAGCTCCTGACCGACCTCCTGACTGACCAAGGATGTGATCCGACTCACTCGGTGTAGCATTGCTCGTCTGAAGAACTCTTCTTCGAGTACGACGTTGTGTGAAATCGTGAAATGTACGCTTCTCACTAGACGTTTGCCGAGGATCTGCGTTCTCGTCGGTCGGAGTAGAGATTGGCATCTTGTGAACTCGGATCGGAGCTCCATACCGACATAGACGCACTCTGCAATCCGTCTTCGATTTCATCTTATGACAAGCCCGACCTAAAACCACGTTCAGACATGACAGAGAATATTCAAATTCATCAAAACTTGAGAACACCTCGTCTATTTGAATTCTGGCTGCCGCCTTCCACACTTCCTCCCAAGAACGACCTCGCATGTCCATTACATGTTGTGCCGTTTGGTTGCTGAACTCTTGCCTCCACCGATGGAAGACATTGTCTTCTCTCTGTTCTCTAACTCCACGACCCCATGGTAGCATAAAACTTATGTCCTCCGTAGGAAAATGCAGTGCATCGAAATCCCACTCTTCCTGCACCGATTCCATCTTCTGGTTCTCACGATTGTGCCAAGCGCATGCCACTTCCGACCTTCTCTTCACCACACACTGCACACTTCTCTCTCTGAATTCGACTCTCTGAATTCGGACAGTGCTAGTCGACGCGCGCGCAAGCCACTATCTACAGTCGACGCGCGCAAGCCACTTCACTGTCCTCTCTCATTCGAACTGCGAATTACAAATGTGTCAGTCTCCATCAGTCATCAACTGTCATCGTGGAACCACTGTCACCGGGAAGGACACAATCATCATCCATGTTGGATCGATAAATCGTCTAGTCAACTATCTACATACAATAGCCAGTCATGGGTCTGACCAAAGATCGGTTTTGACGCGAGGGCCCTGTCAAGGATCGACTTCAGCGCAGGGGCCGACCAAACAAATTGCTGCCAAGTTGCTGAACGCGAAATTCTGAAAGGCATTATTCGGGACGAAATAGGTAACATTCGACTCTGACCCTCCGCAGAAAGTGCATTCCGCGGAATTTTAATGGAGGTCATGTGAGTGACTACTCAAGATATGTCCAGAGTCCAAACTCCGGAGACGTTACACCATCCAGTTGACTACGCATCTGAATCTAGACGAATAGTCATGGTGGAGAGTAGTGAGGGGAGTACTATGGTAGTTGGTTGGTGGGTCACGGCATTCATCCACCGCGAAAGCTCAGGATCCATCTTTCTCGGGTTTACGGTAATTTGACCAACTATAGCTTCCGTTTACTTTCACACCAAAACCACTCTTGGAATAGAAAGAGCTAAAGGTAGAGAAAGTTTACGCCAAGCATTTTCTTCTACCTTTTCCGCTACTTTATTTCCTCTTTTAGAGTATAGAGGAGGCAGGACCAGTCAACTGCCTCCGTCTTCATATCAGCACCAGTAATATTCCTGCCAGGTTGTGTGCTGTTAGCGGCCGATTTGGCGATGAACGTGATAAGAAAGGCTGCTCTAAATGAGTGAGGTGAGAGGTCCAAGCTGAAGAAGAATTGATGGCCATGACTTCTGGAGGTTGCCGTAGGTCAACTCCAGTGTTCTAACGGCGTAGCCATCATGGAGGACGCTGTTTCTCGTCCTCCCTTAACTACGTGATCGAGGTCTTCCCGGTAATACTCGTCAGTGTCGTCACGCCCTTGTAATGGAAGCCGTTCACAACTTGTCCGGAGGACAGCGTGGAGAAGGGTTGGTGCCATGATGGACTGTCTACTCTGTCGCGTTGCTTTGCGGCTCCTTTAGAAATTCGAAGGCGCTGTGGAAGAAGGTTTGACAGATATATACCAGATCCTAAACCTGACCTTTGCTTTTTGCTCTTCCCCGGTGTTCTCCCCTTCGGGGTGGTTATTGCTTGGCCCTTCGGGTCCTTTTTTCCCTTGTAAGCTTGATGGGGTCTTCCCATCCGTTTGTTATTCATTGGTTCGCGTTTTTCTTTTTGCTATTCCACTTGGTTATTCAAGTCGGGAAGCATGCATATTATTCACCCTCTTCCAAGTTAGGAGGAAGGGGAGATATGTAAGGCTTTTAATTTATTTATTAATTCTTCTCTTAGAAAAATTAGTGATTAATTTAAGTGATTAAATTGAAAATATTTTTACTCATTCAATACTCAGGTCTTTAAACGAGGGAAGGATCATGTAACTTGTTTATGGGTTTCGTGACTTCAACTTTCACATGTCATCAAGTTAACTAAGTTAATTATAGGTTTTTAATTTAATAATTTAAATTTAGAAAGATAAATTAGAAAACTTTATCACTCTCTAAAATGTGTTTGCAAAGCAAGTCCATCATCAGTCTTGTATTTTTCACCGTAAGTCTGCGATTTATTCTATATTTTTGTCACTAACATTTTGAACCCAGTTTACAATCGATTCTTTATGATAATTTTCTGAACTGTGTAAACTTTTGTCCTCGACCAGAAGTTTATCGAGCATGCATATTCACCCTCTCCAATCTCCATGGCATGTTCATTAATTTATTACCTAACTTTTTTATCGAGACAATTTAGGTAAATTAAATACAATATATATCTATTTGATATCAACATCTCTGTCTTGTAGTTTTACTTATAGATTATATCTGATTAGATCGTAACAATAAGTTAGCCTACCATTTAATATTTATGGAGATATTTTAACTGAAATAAAATTTAATATATTTTTGTTATAATATATCTAACACAAAAAACACAAAAAGACAGAGGCAATAAAACATGTCGTCAAGCAGAAAATCAAAAGAAGCCTCCAAAAATACTTCCCGAACACATGCACCTCACCAAAGAGCCATTACAGTTTCTCAATTTCGCCCTTGTTACCGCACTTCTCCCCTTCTCGGTTTATGTTTGGTATTGCACTTTGGATGCATATTCATCCCTTCCTTCTTGGAATGGAGCAAAGTGGTTTAATTTGTCATCTAATTACTTTTAGCATAAATATTAGATAATAAATTAAACAACGTTCTGGTCGTATTTCTCCAGGAACGTATTTGATCGTGTGATACTTAGAGATTTTCTCCATCCTTCTCGACATGCATATAACATTCAAATACAGTTTCTCATAAGTTTACCAATAGGTACAGTTTTACATTATAGAATTTTCACTAACCATTCTTAGATAACAGTGAATTCAACATTAATCTAGAAAAACAGGACTGATTTCACTCGGATGAACACTTCTCGATCCTATCTGAGCTAATTGCACCCTCAGATTTTCCTGTCGCTTTCCAGGCTTGTCTCTCTTTCTTGCAGACAACAATTCAAGTTGCATGCATATTCACCTCTACCATCTGATGACGGAAATGGACATCAACCTGTATTATTTACTGAACTGAATTCGAGTATCTAGACGGTTTCTTTTCATTCCAGAACGAACAAAGTTTGATTTTGAAGGAAAGTATATTGTTTTTCTTTGGTTTTTTAAGATTGCATGGTTAATTATATATCAAATCGTACGTTTTATGTACGTTCCAATTGAAACCTTTTTCATCATTTTGTCTCTATTTAGCTATATTGTAAGTGATTAAATTCTCAAAATTATTTTTTATTCAATGAATTCTATCTTAAATGTTTGAGAACGACTTATCGTAAGTATTGATTAATCGTCTTTTGCAGTAAACGATTCAGTTTAATTTGGAACCCAACCGGGCCGAGTGAGATTAGTGTGGAGAGCCAATCACGACTCCAAAGTCTGACTCCAGTGACGAAGTTTCATTAGTAGTGGCTTCCGTGACTGGCTGGTTTTCATCACTGTCTTTTAGTCCTCCCGTTTATCAGTTTGACGTGAACCAAACTTCTATACAGATGCAATATACTGATGAGATATTAAACAGACTATAGCTATTATCGAATAATTATACGCTTGCATATGAGTGGAAATTGAATTATGTATATCTAGTTAGGCCAAAACGTCTCTCTCTTCTGCTGTAAACATCTTCACCAATCACCTCATTGCATGTGTACTTGCATGCATCTTACAGTTAGGAAGAGGGGAATATGCAAAAAGTTTTAATTTATAGTCTAATGTTTCAGGGGAAGAGTTAGGCGATAAATTAAAGCTTACATAAAATTTATTCTTTTACAAGAATGGAAGTTAGATTTATGACTCATGAAGTGCACTTGTACTTACAAGACTTATGGGTTCTGTTCGGAACTTATGGTACTTGACACATAATATATAATATTTTATGTTATATATAAATTTTAACTAAAAATATTTAAATTTATATTACAATATTTTAAAATTAAAATTAACACCTTATGTATAAACACGATAATTTGACATTTGGATTCGACTTGCACTATCCGGTTCCATTGTACTCTCGTATCAAATGGCCGTATGAGACTTTCTTCCATTTTTCTTGCTGGGGACAGAAGTCCATGTTGCATGCATATTTATTTAGAGTTAGGTTTGCTTAACCTGTTCACTATCTTTCTATGTAAGAAAGGATGTGCGCTGAACCTTTCCTTTGAGTTATTCATACCATATGAGGTGAATTTTATCTTATTTATGTTATGAACATTCATTCTACACGTATTACTGAAATTGGTATTTTGAGTTTATTTTATATTGAAAATATATGATTTTGCCGTAGAGTTATTCAATATGGCATGACATTATTTAATGTGTGTATAAAATTAGAATATTCAAAATAAAAAGTCTACGGATGGCAATAACCAGCACCCTATCCTTTCTTAATAATAGTTAACAGTCTTTGCACCAAAATCATTTAAAACAAAATAAATTTTACGTATATTAATTACTGAGAGGCTCAAATTGTAAATTTTCACTGAATTAAGGTTGCATACACTAATTAAGGTAATCGATGTACCACACGGGAACTTCTGGAAATGAGTGTATAGTCTGAGCACGCCTCCCGATGGAATGGCTACTCTGGTTTCAACCGAAATAACATTTCTTATTCCCCCTTACAGGAAGCAGCAAACATCCCATATTCCAGAAGATCTTCTACAAGTTCAAGTCCATTCACAGCATCTGCAATTTTGCAGATCTTGATCTTCACAATTTATTTTCTCTCCCAAAGACCTCGCATGGGCAAACGTCAGTGAATCTCAGTAAGAAAGGAGATTGAATTCCTATCATACAATACTTTCGTGTGTTCTGATACTGGATCATGCATATCCATGTCTGCTCATTTATTTTGAGTTATTTATTCACCTCGTCTTTTTGAAGATGGAAGAGTGCAGCAAGCTTAGTGTATTATCTATTTTTTCGTCGAGAAGTAAATTAAAATGTTAATTAATAATTAATATTTATATTAAATTAATGTGATCTTGATATTCAGCTTTTGTCTGGAACTGGTTAGCAATAAACTTATATTTTCATATTACCTTTGTCTCATATTAGAGAAATCTTTTATCTTCATATAACCTTTGTCTCATATTTATAAGGAACATGTATATATTTCAAACTAACACCTAGCGAGAAAATTTCCCGAGCTTCCGCATTTCGCTTGAATAATAAGAGCAACAATAGAGTCAATCCAATCCGATCAAAATGGGTTGACCCTTTGACTGGATTGGATCCATGTTTGACTGGATTTAGCACTGTTTACTAAAACTTTATCCATTAAAATATGCTTGCCAAACTTTTATAAATCACAGCCAATTTATTTCCGTCAGCTTTACGGTACTGTTCATCAGCAACTTACGTAATCTTACTGCGAATGTTGATAAGTTTTACCACTGGCCATTTCATGCCAACACGAATACATGATCATCCTTCACTTCTTGCATGTCTTTACTCGACCCATCCGCATGCTGCTGGGATGGTGTGGGTTCGAGTTCTCCTGCCGAGAAGGTTTACATGAGTTCGGGTTCTGGTCAATCAAAGAACTACCGTAGCATCTCGTGTTTGCACCATGATCCTTAATGAAAGTAAAACTGACCAGTCTGAGTTTACAGGAATATCCATGATTGACATCAAATTGACTGAACAGTTGTAATTCCAAGGTGGTATGTCCCCAAACCGCCTGGCTTGGTGAGGTCCAATCCCTTTCAATCGAGAGGTTAGAACTTCATTTGAGGGTTGTTCTAATATGTTTTGGACCGTCGTAGTGACGGTGTCACATACGGGAGCTCTCATGTCTGTGGCACGATCAAGTAAAATTTAATTTCCACTCAAAGATATCTTTTTATTTATTATTATTACTTTTGAGGTGAATGATTTTGTACTACACTCGATAGATCGCTACAGGACCTGACGATGAAATCGAATGATATCACTAAAAAATACACTCAAAGATATCTTACTATTTGGCAATGGGACTCCATGGTTAAAACAAGCACAAAGTATAGTTTATAAAAAGCGATGAGATACATTTGATAAACGTATCATGTTAGAGTTGGTTTGGAAGTTCGTTTCACAAATACAACAAAACAAAAGTTGGATTGTCTGAGAAAAGGGAATTTGTGAACCGTTAATGCTTTTTCAGCGATAATAAAAGTCTCTGCGTCCGTCACCGTTGGAGAATAAAAATAAAGAATAAATCATGCTGGGCAAACGCTACGAGTGGGTCAAGTGCTAGTCAGCTTCAGGAGACCTTCTCATGACACAAGACGTTGGACATCGCGGACGAGTCTGACTCAGTTTGCAGGACGGAAGGACCGTTACATTCTGCCAGCTTGATCCGGTTTGACTGAGTAAACTTTGTGCTCAGCTGCTAATGATGTTCTCAATCAAGCTAATCATATCAACCGAGTCATTTGAGTCAAATAACAGAACAATATGACAGAATGGTCCTGGTCAAGGCAACAAGACGTTTATGGGGTTTTTCCCTCGGAGAGGTGGGAGGAGACGGAGGATGGCGATGGAGGTGGCGGAGGTCCGCCGGGGGCTAAGGTTAGAAGCGGGGTAGTGGCTAAGTGGAATTAGCAGAAGAGAGAGGGTTAACTCAGCGAGGAAAACAGTGATTAGGACAGCATTAGGTACTAGGGTTGCGGTTTTAGACTGTTTAGGGGGCTCTGGCTCGGGCGGATTCCGCTGACACTCAGCTAGAGGGCCGGCCGACGTAGACAGGCAGCATGGAGACAGTGGGAGGAGGAACCAAGAATGGCGAAAGGGCGGAAGCACTTACATTCGGAGCAACAAGAAGTAGAAGCTCGAGCATTGAAGTTGAAGCGGAAAAAAAAAGAGGAAGAAGAGAATCTCTGAACATGGTGGATTCGAGAAGGGCCGATAACCCTGACAGAAGCAAAGCCACGATTGAAGGGCTACTCCACGCCCAGAAGAAACGCAGTGTGGGGGACGAGGAGGTCGCAGGCGGAATCGGGGCGGATCCAGAAGAAAAGGGGAGGGCCTGTGGAGAGAAGAAGAAAGGCGAGGAGATGCAGTCGAAGGAGAATGCCCAGGGTGATTGCACGGCGGAAGCGGCCAGGACGGTGGGGCCCGTGGCGGGTTCCCAAGCAATTGCAGATCGGGAGGTGGCTACCACCTCAGCCACCAAGGAACCCTGCAATGGGCCCGGGGAGCACGGAGAAGACGCGTCCAACCTACAGCAAGATCGATCGGTTAGTGCCTCGGGGACAGCGACACACCCAGAGGGAAGGAGTAATGACGGAACATGGCTGCCGAGAGGAGCACCAATAACAAAGACGACACATGGAGGAAGCCCTCAGGTAGCGAATAGCTGGACTAAACCACTGGGGTTGCTGGGAAGAGAACGGCAGAATCCTTACATGGAGGGACTGAACCCACTGGCTGGGGCAGGAATGGCAGACTCAGAACTAATCGCAGCCCTACAGAGCATCCAGAGAAACCAACAGCAAGGAGAATACAAGCACGGAATCGCTGTGGATCTGGATAGGAACTTAGTGGCCTGCCGCTTGTCACTCCTGAAGTCGACGGCAGTGGTGCTATCGACGGTAGATTGCAGTCCGTCCAGAGACGCGTTCGAAGCCTGGGCATCAAGGAAACTTGTGCAAAGCATGGGGTTACAGATTAAACAACTTCGAATGCTCAGTAGAAAAAATTTCTTGGTGGTCTTGGCGACGATAGAACAACGGAACTTACTGTTGAGGGAGGCACCCCTTTTTTGCAACGGGAGGATTGTGGTAGCGGCTCCTTGGAGCCCCGGATTCAGAACGCAAGCTGAAAACTCGAAGGCGGTGGCAATATGGGTGGACCTTCCGCTTGTTGACCCTACCTTTGAGATAGGGGCTGAAGCGATGTTGGCTGCTATCGGCCCGGTGCTCTACAAAT
The DNA here is from genome assembly GCA_036924285.1 of Asterella californica. Classification (NCBI taxonomy): domain Eukaryota; kingdom Viridiplantae; phylum Streptophyta; class Marchantiopsida; order Marchantiales; family Aytoniaceae; genus Asterella; species Asterella californica. The sequence goes on along the minus strand of JAYKYS010000006.1, from coordinate 17,150,606 downwards.
CGACCACAAGGACGACTAATGCTTACCCCCACATCCGGGGGTGCGTCTTAATCGACCCAGAGGCTGAACTTAAGGACCACTTACAGATAAGGCTAGGCGTCGGGGAGACGATTGTGCAGCCCATCACTTACCAGTCACTCCCGGATACCTGCTATGTTTGTAAGAGAAAAGGCCACTACGCTCGGAATTGTCCGGAGAATCCCAGAAGAGGAGAGGCAAGAAATATGGGGAAGGTCAACGCGGCTACCCCCCCTCGAAGCACAGAAACGTCCACGAAGCCGGGAGAGGCGCGGAAAGAAGACACAGCGGACGGATACACCCAAGTCACCGCCAAAAAGAAGTGGACGAGGCAAGTGTCCAAATGGACGGAAGTGAAAAAGCCAAATAATCGTTTCAGCGCTCTAGAGGTAGAAGGGGAACATCAACAAGGAGAGATAACAAGGGAAAGGACACAGAAAGAAGGGACATGGCCAGAGGGTGGACAAAAGGAAGGGAATGGAGGAGGAGGGGAAAGTACCAATTCCGGGTTGGGAGATGGAGGGCTCAGAAAGGCTTCTCTGACTCCCCAGGACGACGATGCGGGTCTGACTCCTGGAGTAGATAACGTAGACAGTGTTCCTAAGGACACGATTCCCGACCTGAATGAGTTAGTGGGGGCCAACCAGATCACAGAGAGTAGTAGAAAGGAGAAGGTCACAGAGAATCGAGGAGGAGAAATAAGAGAGGGGAAGGAAGACCAGCTGGTGGGGGGACAAGTAGGAGGGAACACCAACGGCAGCCAGACAGCTACAGACTCTCAAGAAGGGACAGCAGCGGAATTGGGGCAAGGATCCATAGAAGTCAGCGCGGCAAGGGTAGAGGGTGTGACAGGAGAAAAGGGCGGTGACAGAATAAGGGCCGAAGGAGGTGAGAAAGACAAAGCTGAGGGCACGGAAGAATGGAGGGGTCTGAAGCGACAGGAAGGGGAGGAAATCAACGACAAATTCTGGGACGCTGCGACAGGGAAGCCAACAATGAGGGACAAGGATCCTCCGTGGGAGCCAGACGCCGACACAGGTGGGCAGAAAGTAAGCCGGGCCGAGGTAACTGAAGGGAGAGTTGGAGGGGGGCTGTGGATCGACACCCCCGGACTGTGGGGAGGACCAGCAGATGGCACCAGACCTATCACATCGGCTCTCCAAAATATCGAACGGGAGGTCTTGGAAGAACTGGAGCCCAACCTGCTCGCCTGTAGGAGAGGGGCGAGAAAAGAGCAACAGAGCAAGACGTCAGGTGCGCAAATTAAGCCACTAGGAAGAGGGGTGGGGAAGGCCCCAGCGAGTAAAGGGAAACTGGCCAAGAAGGGGAACACGGCTCTGGCCAGAAGCCTTCTTAACGCGAAGCGCTCCGTGCCGTAAGGACCACGAGTATCCAAGAATTTCGAGAAGGGGATACCGCCAAATTGTTAGTAAATGATGAGTACAATCAAAATATCGACCTGGAACGTGAGAGGACTCGGCGACCCGCATCGCGCTACCATCTTGCGAAAGTGGCTGGGGAGACAGAATTCAGACATCATCGCCCTCCAAGAACTGAAAACTGAGGAACAGAGGCTGGAATATAATATGAGGATGCTATCACCGTCAAGCTCAAGAGTGGTGGATTACACAGCAGGGGGAAGAGGAGGAGCAGCATTAATAATTCGGAACCATATAAAAATAAGGGACCAAGGTGTCAAAGGAGACGGGTCGGTGGCGTGGTGTACACTCGACTCTGAGGTAGGACTGATCGGGGTTGCGGCGGTCTACGCTCCAAACAAAAGAGAAGAAAGACGTCATCTATGGGAATGGCTGGGGAACCGAACGAAGGAAGGGCATTGGATACTTCTCGGCGACTGGAATATGGTGGAGCTCCCGGACGATAGTATAGGCCCCTCCCCTTTGCTGCACGGAAGCGAGCTGCGCATTTGGAAAAACACACTTCTACAGTCGGATTTGGTGGACGCCCTGTTCTGTGCGCAGAACAGGGAAGGGCCCACCTTCACCAGGCAAGCGGTGACGGGGGGCAGACTGGACCAGGCGAGGCTTGACAGAGTATACATCAACAATAGAGCGGAGTGGTGTGCCGGGGTTACGGAAATTGTGCACGATGGGAAACAGTCGCTGTCTGACCACATCCCGGTTACCGTCACCATTAAGCTCAAGGAGGAGGTGCCAAGAGACAATGTAAGGAGATCCACCTACTTCAAAATGGACGCGGATATGCTCAAGAACCCAACGGTAAAAGCTCGGGTAGAGACTGCTTGGAGAGAGCAACAGAGGAGAGAAGGGGATCCACGGATAAAGTGGGCGGTAGGCTGGGCTAAAGTCCGGAGGATTCTCATGGAGGAGAAGAGGAAGACCGGACAGAAGTCTCCGAACAGGGAAGATCTGGAAACAGAGCTGCTAAGGCTGAGAATTCTGGTGGAAGGAGAAGGAGGGGAGGACCTTAAGGCACAGCTGCAAGAGGCGGAGGGGCGACTAAGAAAAAGAGAGCATCAAGACGCCATACTATGGAGAAAAAGGAGTAGGATCAGGTGGTTGCAGGAAGGGGAGGCGCCCTCCCGATATTTCTTTGCACAACTCAAAGCCAAGCAAGGGAGGGAGACGATGGAAGGGGTGACTATGGAAGGTGGCCAGCTAACTGAAAATCATGGGGAAATCCTGAAAAGGGTACACAGATACTACTCTGAGCTGTACAGCGAAGACAAGGAGGTCACGGGGAATAAATCCAAAAGGAAGAAGATCATGGAGCTTACCACGAAAAAGGTGACGGATGCAGAGAACGAGAAACTAATAGAACCACCCACGCTCGAAGAAATAGAAGATGTGGTAATGGCCTTCCCAAAAGAAAAGTCCCCAGGCATTGATGGCGTTACCTTTGAGATGATACAAGTGTGCTGGCCGTTTATAAGGGTGCAGTGTGCGGAGATGGTCCAGGAATTTTGGAGAACTAGAAGAATGGACGAGAAAACACTACAAGGAGTGATTAAATTAATCCTCAAAGGAGGAGACCGTCGCGAGCTGGGAAATTGGAGGCCGATCACGTTGCTGACGGCAACTTACAAAATCCTCAGCAAGGTCCTAGCGGAGAGACTTAAGACCGTGATTGGCAAGGTGGTGGATGAGCAACAAACCGGGTTTATACAAGGAAGAGACATCTATGATAATATATTGAGTTTCAAACTGGGACAAGAATTGGCGGAATCTAAAGGGTGGCCGGCGCTATTTCTTAAGATAGACTTCACCAAGGCCTACGACAGGGTATCGCAAGATTACCTCTGAGAAACGATGGAGCATATGCGGTTCGACCCTCACTTTGTGGACCTGGTGAAGGGGCTGTCGGAAGGGGGGGCATCCAAGGTGCACGTGAACGGGGGCTTTACTGAAGGGATAAACCTGGGTAGGGGGGTCAGGCAAGGATGCCCGATTGCCCCCTTCCTCTTTGCAATCGCCACTCAACCGTTGATGAATATGCTAAAGGAAGCTAGAGAAGAAGGAGCTATCGAGGGAATTAGCACGGGGGAGGGAAACTTCCTGCTGCATCAGCTCTTCGCCGATGACACCGGAATCATCATTGATGGCACGGAAGAATGTTTTATAGAAACACAGGCTCTCATCCACAGGTACGAAGAAGTCTCGGGGGCCGCCCTCAATTTGGGAAAGTCCGTGGTAATCCCGATGGGGATGGGGGATACTCCGAGATGGCTGGAAGAATCCGGGTGCATTATTGCTAGACCAGGACAAATGATAAAGTATCTCGGGGCCTGGATTGGGAGGGGGCTGAAGGAAGCTCAGATAGTGGAAGCGATCACTGACAGACTGCAAAGTAAACTGCAACATTGGTCCAACCGGTTGCTTTCGTGGCCTAGTCGGGTCGTCCTCCTTACGCACGTTCTGAGGGCCTTTCCAGTGTATCAACTGACTAGTGTGGACTGCTCGGTGGCTGGCTTTAAAAGAATGGAGGAGATATGCCGGGTGTTCTTGTGGGGAACTGGAGTGGAAGGTAGGCCCAAGGTGCCGATGGTGGCCTGGGAGAATCTCACTAGACCTAAGAAGGAGGGTGGTTTGGGCTTCTCCCCCTTCAGAACAGTCGCTCAAGCTCTCAACCTGAAATATCTCACTAAACTACTGAACGGAGGCAAACAAGAGTGGGTGAGTATTGCGCGATGGGGCATTCAGGAGTCCATAAAAAAGGACAGAAAGAAGGCGCAGATGGCGGGTTGGTCTCCTGAAGAATGCCTCTTGATGCACCACGGGCTTCGGGTCAGGGCGCTACCGACACTCGACAATATGTTGAAAAGTTGGAAAAAGGCCTCTAAACAGCTTAAGTTCAAGGGGGAAAAAGTTTTTCTCCCTGGGAACACCTCTTCTATTCTGACGGTGGGCCTCTGGGCACAGGGCATCGACATCGAGGAGCAGGGGAAGAGGGAGTTACTTCGCGGACTAAAAAGGGAGAACCTTCCCACCCTTAACGCCTTAAAGATCCGTGACCTAAGAGACTCGATGAGAGGGTTCTCACTGGGACCCTCGGAATTTGGTCTGGAACCGGAAGAAAGCCCTTACTTGAAGAGACTTGTCAGATGGGCGGGCGAGGTACAGATAATTCAAGGGGGCCTGCAAGAGAGCGGAAACTGGATGTGGGAAGGTGAGAAATGGTCTAAGAACGGGTGGAAGCTGGAACTGAGGGTCTGGAAAGAGCTGCTCTCGTCCTCATCTCCCTCGTACAACGTCCTCAATTCGAGATGGGGGACCCAAGACGCTGACAAGGAATGGGAGAATCGATGGAGGGGGGTATGGCAGGTAGGGGGAACGACTCGGACAAACCTCTGGATATGGAGACTACTCCACCGGGGTTTCTTTACCTACCGAAGAGCTCAACAGATGCTGATAGGAGATGGGAGATGTCCGAAGGGCTGCAACGAGCCTGAAACTATCGAGCATTGCTTTTGGGACTGCCCCGCGGGGAAGGAGAGATGGAAAAAGTTTAAGCTACACAATGCGGGATGTAGGCTGAGCTATGGCGAAGGCAGCGGGTTGCTGGAGACCCTGGACAGAGCCCTGAAGCTAAGAGATCACAACCCGGCCCTGACATATATTTTAGTAGAGCACACCCAGGCGATATGGAAGGAGAGAGCCGACTGGATTTTCAGAAAGCAAAGAACGGAGCGACCTGCGGCAAGAATAGTGGCGGACGTTGCTAAAATGCTGTGGGCTGAGCTTAAGGAGAGCGCGTGCCCTGGGAGGAAAACCGCCTGGGCAAATGCGATGCACACGCTAGGGGAAGTGCAACGCGGATGGCAGGGACGCGAAAGAGGGAACCTGGCCTCTACTTCTTCCCCACCCCCAACACATGACAGCCAAGAACAGGCGCAGTAAGAAAACGAGGACAAGCAAGGTGACGGATGCGGAATACAACACCAGAATTATGAACCTCCGCAATAACCATCGGGAGGAAGCACCGCCAAAGTTGAAAGAGCACCTAGTCGAGAGAAGAAACCGCAAGGAGAGGGGGGGTCGCATGGAGACTCAACGCAATGATGAGCAGAGAGGTAGCAAGTCGGTCGTCGAGAGGTGGGGCCGGCCGCCTCTGTCCATCGTCGCCCCCTGCAACAACAGAATTCGAGATGATGTCAGACCTAAGTGGTCTGACAGGATGAAGGACGATCCTGCCTCGAACCCTGCGAAAAGAGGCACGCACTCGATGAGAAGGAATTGCACGAGCGGTTCGTCCCATGTCAACCCTAATCGCGGCACCAGATTGAACCACGACCATTATTGCAAAAAGATGCAAGAGATCGACAAAGGTCACGAGAAGCTTAGAGCCAAGGGGAAGGGGCATCCGAGGTGCAGGCGGGAGAATCGGCCGGAAGCGGTCGTCGACGAGGGCGACTGCCAGAGCATCGTGAAGGCGCGGCAAAGCAAAAAGAACGAGCGGAACCCGAAGAGGAGCTACGCGTGCACGAGCCGGACGAGAGGGGGCCGGGCGAAGGGGGCTGGCACTGAGGTTAGGGATCAACTTGGGGCCATTCGCGGGTCGAACGTGCCCCTGATGTTCGGGTGGTTCCCTTAACCGGTTTCAATAAAATCTTCCCGCTTTGCCGGGTTCATATTAAAAAAAAAAAAAAAAAAAAAAACAAGACGTTTATGGAGACTATAGTGAAAAGAAAAGACGTAGGAAAAGAAACACAGGCACACTGCATGGTCTGACTGTCATACTTCTCCATAACTGGAAGCAGAAAACTTGTCACAGGTCAAACTGCTACTTATATGCAGGAGAAGACTGACTAACCGGCTCCAAGCTCTTTTCCTTCATACCTTTGAAAAGCTTAGAAATCCAGCTCTAGCAAGGAATAATGATAGATTCGAGGAGATATACTGGAAGTCAGATGCGTGATTCATGAATGTGGTTGTAGTGTAACGTTAGATTTATGAAGAAGAAAAGCCTAACCTTACCTTCATACTCAGACCATGTCATTTACTCGCACTAGGACTTCTGCTATACTTAGTTTTGTTGGTAGACCTAAAACCGGCTGGGTTGGTAGGATATTTTAATTCTTGGCTTTGGAGTTCGTATTACGTTTTCAGTACACCCGGATCATACCACCCTACTCTATCCCGACACTTTTGGTGTCGAAAAACCTCCGATCTGCAGTAGTGATGGCTCTCATATGGCTAGATTTGGAGGTGATAATAGTATTGCTGGATTTCGATTTCAAAAGTTTAATTCCAAAAGCGAAAAACTTAATTAAGGTTGGTGGAGAAACAAACATTCATGCTTCAATGTTTATTGGTATAGAGAATGTCTCGCACATATTCATATTGACTAAAAACATGTTATCCGTAAGATAGTTGATAGAGCAAGGTCAGCATGTGCATTTCAGTAAAGATAGATATTTTATTGAAGATTCTAATAGCACTATCATAGCTCGAGGTAGCAGCAGTGGTAAGATGTTCAGACTAGATGCTTCTGTGCCTAAGTTACAAATTGTCATGTATGGACATAGTGGTCCAGTAGTGTCTGATATTGACATCTGGCACAAGTAAATTGGACACACTGCTATTACAACGTAAGTTTGACTCGTCTAGATGTGTGGATCTTCCACATCCTTTGGATACTTTATTTCAGACCTTGACGTCTACGTCTGATCAATTGCAAAGAGAGGTGACTAGAGCACTTATTATCTCTCACGGATCTGAACAGCCACAACATCTAGTGAGTAGGTATATGCATGAAAGTTTTCTTGCTACACATCATCAATGTTCTTCAACAAGAATCGAGTTCACTTGAGGAGACGATGCACAAAGTCCAGTGGGTGAGTGTTGTGGAAGCTAAGCTTGCTGCGTTACACCGTCAACAGACTTAGGAGTTGATGGACTTACATGAGGTAAAAAAGTGATTGGTTGCAAGTGAATCTTCAAGATCAAACACAACTCGGGTGGAGCGAGAGATGAGAAAAAATAGCAAGAGATGAGAATCAAAATAAGAGATGAAAATATATATTTCTGAGGTTCGATTTCAAACGTCGAACCTCAGACTTCCATCTCCTAATGCACATCCCGAATGTCACACTTTCACACCACCATGTTGATTATTCTGTCAGATACTCTTATCAGCACATCCACTCTTCTCTCTTTTTGTTATCTGCCTAATCTCTGTTGATGTGTCCGTCTTCGACTGCATTGATGGCTAGTCGTCATCAATTTCAAAAGACGATTAGACCCGACCATGTTTCTCAGCTTCGGATGAAGGCAGAAGTTCACAATTGAACGAAAAGGATGAAAAGATGTCGTCAAGGTCACATGCTAACGTTAGTCTTAAAGCACAAACCGGAGAGAAGGAGATATGATAATTCTTAATTAACAGATAGATCAAATTTGACAAAATACATACAAAATATACTTCTCTCTCCGAAGACATACAGTCAAATAATGATAAACTATTGAAAATATATGTAAAATAAGAATAAGAATAAACAATAAATTTACAGATATTTGGTAGTTAAGTATGCATAACAATAACAAACTACCTCTCATTTTACTTGCTCCAGTTGTAGTTGAGTAGGAAATTTCGACACTTTACTAGACAACGCAGGTGAGATGTAGAATTGGAGCTCTCTTAGAATTATGACTGTTTTGCACATCAAATTTTTGGTTTAGTTTTTATTTTAAGTCTCTTTTCGCTATAAGGCTTTCTACAGCCACATGCTACTACCCTTGCACAGCATGAGTCCTTCAGAAAGAAGACTAAGACTCCACGTCATTCAGATTACATGTGGATGGGGTTGCCATCAAGCTACTGCTTGTTTGCCATTTTGTTTTGCACATCGACAAAAAGAAAAGCTTTTGGCTTTTGTTATGAAGGAATATTGCATATGATTGCAATGGACATTGTATTTCACTCAATCATATCTTCTTGTAATGGACCTCTCCAGTATTCTACATAGAAAGTGAATATGCATGCTCGATGAACTTCTTGGAACTTTTGCTCACTTATTGTTATCAGAGAAATTCGTAAGTGTTAAACAAAATCACTTACCAAGTAGAAAAAAGTAATCAAGTTTTTTTATAATATTAATTGTTAGCCCATATTTGTTAGTCCATATTTGAAAACACGAGAAGAGCAAAAGATAAACCATAAATGCTGAGTTGACTGCCGCGCTTCAGATACAAGTCTGAAAATAATCATTAATATATTCATTAAATATAAATTTAATTTATTACTTAGCCCTTCTTTTCAGAAGAGTAAGGTAATAAATTAAACGAGCATGCATATAGTTCAAAAGAGAATGAATATGCATGCTTAAACAACATGACTCTACACAGGAAGTGCATATCCTGTGTAGAGTGAATTCTGTTTTCTCTTATCAAAAAATATATAAATATTATAAAAAATTATTATAAAATTAAAATTAATTCATAAATAATATATGTTAACCAGTCTCGCAGTAATCAACTCATCAAGATATAAATCATAAATGAAGTCCTGCCTGATGCGTTGTTTAGAAAATAAATTAAAGATCTTAATTCTCAAACTGCCATTTAATGAAAAAATTAATTTATGTTCTAACTCTTCCCGCAAGAAAGGTTAGAACATAAATTACACCTCATGTACACTTCTAAGTGTACATGAGGTGAATAGCCTTCATCAGGAATGCATTAACTGCAGTATCCACTGGCTGGTGGAGGGACTCGGCAGAGGAACTATATAAGAAACTTCACATACCGATCGGTACTGGACCCACAGATCGTGGTCGAGAAGTTAGAGTAACGCCAGACAATCAGATCATCAAACAACAAAAAAGACTACTTGTCTGCTAGTGCAGATTGAGTGAATTCCATTATTTCCAGATGAGAGTGAGTGAGATTTTGTCAACGCTGCTTCCCATCTACTAAGGCCTACGATAGGCTCAGCAAGACAAGGCAAAGCTAGCCACTGATCTTGACGCAACTTGACAGCTAGCTAGCTAGCCCGCCCGCCCGCGTAAAGAGGCTCCATTGTAAACAAATACAAAGTTACAAACTCTGCAATCCCAAGAGTGACCAGATGAAGATTCCCCTGTTTCCTCGTCAACAGACGAGAAACGGTCGTCGCCGGGTGATGATCTTGTTTTGAGTCAAAGTGGTGTCCATGCACACGAACTTGAAGTAGGAGATCACCGTAGTTTAGAATCATTACCCACTCAGAAGTATAAGATTATGAAATTTTTATAATAATATTAATAAGTAAGTAAATAAATAAATAGAACGATTATGACCTGTTGTGAATCAGATCGAGCCAAATGACGAAGCGAATCCTAAACCCGGAGGGTGGCCATCTTGAAGCTTTTTTTTTTTTCTGTTTTCTTTTTAGTTATAATAGCTTGAAGCTCTATTTCTCTCTAAGAGCATCTCCATCCTTATAGCGATAAGGAACTCTTTAACTATATCATTGAGTTAGAAGTACAGTAATTTTATCTTTAAAAGTGATCTTTTTCCACCGCAGTGTTTAAATGAATATTTAAACACATATTTAAACACATATTTTTTAAGCATCCGAAACACGAACCTGTTAAGAAATACCATTGTTTGTTTTGCAAAAGGTTTGATTATAGGTTAAAGATTTTATTGAAATCTTCAAATTAGGAATAGATGATAACTTTTTAGATTTTATTAAATTAAAGACTCTTATTTAGATAAGCGATGGGAAGATTTTTGCCTAACTGGTTAGGGAAGCCTCGAAAGACCTAAGGTGGATATGCTCTAAGAGATGGCGATTTACCACCTACCGAAATATCGAAAATTAAATAAAATTCGAAAGAAAACAAAAGGGCTTCTGACCACCTCGCGCAGACTCCATGGGACCCACCAGCGTTCTTGTTAAACTTCAAAGCCTGATTTGAACCCAACCAGATTTGGTTTTTTTTTTTTTTTTTTTTTTTTTTCTTTCAAGGAAAGAGCGGCAGTACGCTCGATGAAACTTTATTATCAAATCGTAAGTAAAAGCTGGTCGCCCACACCCGGGTTCCAGGTAAAGCGGACCCCGCCAAGTCTAGCGGGGATACCGAAGCTATGCTTACTCGGGGACAAACCCCTACAGGCATTACTCAGGCTAGTCGAGCCGATCCGACCTAACAACGAGGCTTTACGCGACCTAGTCGAGCTAAGCTGATCTAACAACGAGCTATTCTTGCGGCTGTTCGGATGAGGGCCGAAATGGCAACTCTGGACGAGAGCGTGGTTCAATCTAATTCTCGTGCTCGTGGAGTACGTGATGGAGTCAAATCCCGTCTTGTTCCACTTCTTGTAGGCCTTCGAGCGACTCCCAAACGTGTTGGACGCAGCGTTATCATTCGTCGTCCGATTGGAGCTGGCCTTGGCGGTCGGCGAGATCGGTCACAGAGCCAGAGTAGTGTCTCTCCTTCCCTGTGCTCTTCTCATTTGAAGCGTGGTCAAAAAAGCGTCACCTTCTTCTCTATCCTCGTGATGAGTGTTGAAACGCTTTTGGCTCTTCCTCCTGACACCTTTCATCGTCTTCTGCATTCTCGTCAGAGACTGGTCCGCGAGTTTAAAGAGTGTACTGAATGTAATGATATCGTCCCCATGTCTGTCCCGGCCATTCTCGAGCAAAAGACATCCCCGCAGATCAGAACAGAGGCTGGCAGGCATTTGTGACAAGCTCAGGGCGCCACCAGGAGGCGGCTTGCTGGCGGACCATTGTCCTTCTAAGGTAGGTTGGTAGGGTCCTTGCGGCATCAGGCCTCTGTCGTCGACGACCGCCACCGTGACGACCATTGGAGAGTGGCAATCTCCATTAGATACGTAATTTTTTGCGCTTTCTTCGAGGTCCAAGGTGTTATCGTCAGAGGGGTTGTCAGAAGTTGAGGCTACCTGGAGGTACGTGCCTCTTGTGGCCTTTGTTTTGCTCATCTCCTTTGCGCATCCTCTTCGTTTCTGTCTTCTCTTTGCGCCCTTGGGTTGAGAAGCATTTGTATTTCAGCTATAGTCTTCATTGCTCTGACCCAGGCCTGTTTCTTGCTATCGCTCGCTTCTTCCTTTAAGGTTGTCCAAGCCGTCTTAACCACTTCGGCCACGATTTGCGCAGCGGGGCGCTCCACTCTAGTGTTCCTAAAAACTAGATGCGCCCTTTCGGCCCAGGCTACCTGCGTGTGTTCGATAACCAAGTAGAGAAGAGCTGGGTTAAAGGAGCGAACCTCAATCGCTTTGTCTATCGTGCTCAGTAACCCCTCTTCTGTTTGATAATTAACACCACAGTTACTGTCGTGGACTTTCAACTTGTTCCATCTATTTTTTACCTTGGCACAATTCCACAGGAGATGCTCTATAGTTTCTTCGTCCCTCCTACACCTAGGGCATAGCCCATCCCCAATATTCATTATTGCCGCCCTCTTGTTGGTGAAAAAACCTCGATTAAGTATCCGCCATATCCATAAGTTCGTCCGCTGCAGGCCCCTCTTGTTCCAGACTCCATGCCACCTCCTCTGCCATCTTTCGCTTGAGTCGTTATTGCTCCATCTCCTGCTTAGTGGTTGGTCCTCGTACCCTCTCCTCGGTAGGAGGTCCTTCCACGTGCGGAAACCTTGTGCCCAGCCTCTTAGCGTCGTGTCCCTGTAGATCCATCCCCAGTTTGGACTTTTTTGTAGAGCTTCTGTCGTCAGTTTCACCTCGCCCCCCATCTGACTAGCTCTTTAAATGCATCTCTCCTCTCCTCTCCTTCTTGCGACGTAGGCACTCCTAAGTGGCAATTTTCCAGCCCTTGTATCAAGTCAAGGTCTTTAATGGACCTCAGTGTTGTGAGTTTTCTTCTTCTGGCTTCTTTTTTGGCTGCACGTTTGTCCTGTTCACTGGTCTTTTGGTGGCCTTGCCACAGCTCCACCACCTGCTCTAGCCTCAAGTCCGCGCAGAGCTCTAAGGGCATCCCCGAGAGCGAGAACCTTGGATGAATCTTCTTCCAACCCTTCAGAAGTGAGTTTAATGTGGTCATCCCTTTGCATTGCAAGTTCGGCGTCAGCAATAGCCCTTCTTCCGGAGACCATTCTTTGCGTAGTCTTCTATGGGTGCCTTTTGACAGAGCTTCTCTAATGCCCCACTTTGCGATGTATTTCCATTCCTGGTTGCCCCCTTCAAGCAGTTTACCGAGATACTTGAGTTTCAGTGCTAGTGCAACCTCCGAGAAGGGTAAGATCCCTAGCCCACCTTCGCCCCTGCTCTTAGTGACAGTATCCCACGCTATCAGTGCTGTCTTGTTACGTCCCTCCTCGTTTCTTCCCCACAGAAAAGCCCTGCAGACCCCTTCTAGCTTGTTGAAGCCTTCGGCCTTGCAATTTAGGCAGGTTAGCTGATATGCGGGTATGCCTCTGAGTACGTGCTATAGGAGTATGACTCTGCTCGGCCAAGACAACAGGCGGTTGGACCAATGCTGGAGTCTCCTTTGTAGTTTCTCCACTAGGGAGTCAACCACCAGACCTTCTGTCAGGTCTACTCCAATGGATACCCCCAGATATTTGAAAACTTGACCGGGCCTCGCTATCATGCATCCGGTTTCCTCCAACCAGGTGGGAACGGTTCTCATCCCCAAAGGCACAACCAACGACTTGCCCAGATTTAGAGCAGCTCTTGAGACATCTTCGTATTGTTTGATGACCGCTTGTGTCTCTAGGAAGGACTCCTCTGTCCCTTTAATCATCAACCCGGTATCGTCTGCAAAAAGTTGGTGCAGTAGGTACTTTCCTTCCCCCACCTGAATGCCTTGTATTTTGCCTTGCTCTGTGCATCCTTGAACATGTTCATGAGAAGCTGCGTAGCTATGGCAAAAAGATAAGGGGCTACCGGGCAGCCTTGACGTACTCCTCTGCCCAGCATAACTTCTTCAGTAAAGGACCCGTTAACATGCACTTTCGAGGAGCCACCTAGTGTCAGTCCTTTCAGCAGTCTTATGAAGAGCCGGTTGAAGTTCATGCGTTCCATCGTGGCCCACAGGTACTCGTGCGACACTCTATCGTAGGCCTTCATGAAGTCTACTTTGAAGAACAATGCTTGTTGGTCCGTAGCTTCTACCATCTCTTGTCCCATCTTGAAACTTAGTATATTGTCAAAGATGTCACGGTCCTGTATAAAGCCTGTCTGCTGTTCGTCGACTACTGAGCTTACTACTGTTTTCAGACGGTCCGCTAGCAGTTTACTCAGGACTTTGTAGGTGGCCGTGAGAAGAGATATCGGCCTCCAATTTCCAAGATCAGCTTTGTTACCGCCTTTCAGGATGAGCTTAATGACCCCCTGGAGAGTCTTCTCATCAATAGTGCCACACTTCCAGAAAGTTTGGACCATTTCCACGCATTCTATTTGAATGAAGGGCCAACAAACCTGGAGCATTTCGTAAGTAACCCCATCAGCACCCGGTGACTTCTCTTTGGGGAAGTTCATTATCACACCTTCGATTTCTTCTGCCGTTGGAATTGCTATCAGGTGGCTGTTCTCGTCTTCATTCACGAACTTTGATGTTAAGTTGAGTACGAGGTTTCTTTGCTCGGTGTTGGCCGTTGCTTTCTCTTCTTCCTCGTACAGGGTGGAGTAGAAACGATGGATTCTCTGCATTATCTCCGAATGATCCTCGGTTGTGCTCCCTTCTTCCACCATAACCGCTTTTATTTCTTCTCTGCTGTGCTTTGCCTTTAGTTGAGCGAAGAAATATCTGGATGGCGCTTCCCCTTCTTTGAGCCATCTAATTCTACTACGTTTCCTCCATAAGCATGCGTCGTGATGTTCTCTTTTCCTAAGGTGGCATTCTGCCTCTCTAAGCTCCAGTTGAAGTGCCTCTAAGTGGTCGCTTCCTGCTCGTATTCTCAGGCTTAGGAGGGCGTCTTCCAGCTTAGCTCTTGGCTGAAGCTTGTCCGCTCTTTTTCTCTTCTCTTCCATTAGGGTCCTCCTGACTCTTCTCCACGCTAAATTCCATTTGACCCTCGGGTCCGTCTGGCCAGGGGGGTGATTTCGCCATGCTTCCGCCACTTCCTCTTTGACTCTCGCATCCATCAGAAAGCTGGCGTCCATTTTAAAGTACGTGGACTTTCTTATTCGAGGTGCATTGTCTTCTTCTTTCAATTGCAACTCTAACATAACCGGCACATGATCCGATAGTGTTTGTCTATCATCATGGGACAGCTTGGAGACCATTGCGCACCAGTCAGCCCTGTCGTTGAGGTAAATTCTATCCAGCCTAGCTTGGTCTAGTCTAGCTCCTGTTCTGACCTGCCTGGTGAACGTGGGCCCTTCTTTTGTTACAGCACAGAAATAAGCATCAACTAGGTCCGTTTGGAGTAGGGTGTGCCTCCAGAGTCTGAGTTCGCTCCCATGGAGTAGCGGGGAGGGTCCGATGGAGTCATCTGGAAGCTCAACCATATTCCAATCCCCCATCAGGATCCACGGTCCATTACTCACCTTGGTTCCCAGCCACTCCCATAATTGTCTTCTCCTTTCTCTATTATTTGGTGCGTAGACGGAGGCGATACCCAGTGAGCCAATCACTGATGTCACGATAGCCCAGGCTACTGTGCCATCGTCCTTCACACCTAGGTCCTCTACTTGAATGTGAGGTCTCAGCAGTAATGTTGCTCCTCCCCTTCCTTCCTCATTATAGTCTGTGATCTTTGTGCCTTGGGGGAGGATGAGGTTTAGATTGTGTTCTAATTTGTGTGCCTCTGTCTTGAGTTCCTGCAGAGCGATGATGTCAACAGGTTCCCGCTCTCTTCCACTCCATCGGCGTAATATCGACACTCTGTGGGGGTCTCCTAATCCTCGGACGTTCCAAGAGGCTAGCTTAAGTTTTGATTGCATCTTATCACTACCTCTTTTGTCAGATTGTTCTCAAGCTATCTCCGGGAGATCCCTTATTGCGTAGAGGTCTCGTTGGCTTTCTGATCTTCCCGCTTATCGGTATCATCTTCCCCTCAGCTCCAGTGAAGCTGCCACTGGAGGTGGTAGGAGCAAATGGAGTGTTTGTCTTTTTAGCAGCCCTCCTTTTAGCTAGGATGTTGGTATCCATTTCTCTGAGTGCTTCCCGCTCCAGACCTTGGAGCGGCGAAGTTAAGGAAGTAGCCTCCAGCCTATCTCCTTCTTGTATATTCGCTGGTCCTCCTTGTTTGGTTAGATATCGACCCCAGCAGTGCCATGTATCCATCTCCCCTTCGCCTTTGTCAGGGGGTTCTGACATACCCACTTCCTCAGGGGGTATGTAGTTCTGTGACGTGGTATCTCCCTCCTGGTTTACCGTGCTTCCTCCTCTCGCCACCTGATCTGTTTCCTCTGCAGTTGGCTCCGGGGAATGTATCTGTGCTTGATTCTCCGCTCGGGTTTGTTGATAGCTTGGAATAACCTCTTGAGTCCGCGCTGTCACTCTTTTGTCTTGCATTTGTCTACGTAGCGGGCTCTCAGCCCTTGCTGCTGTCACTGATGTCTCCTGCATTCTGTTCTCCGTCTTCTCTGCTTCCATGTCTCGCTCTTGATCATTCAGTGTGTTAAGATCAGGTATTCCCCCTTTTCCCTTAGTTTGCAGGGTTTCTGACATTGTGACGTCAGTTTGAGATTTTGAGAGTTCCTATCCCTCCTGCGGTAGCTGTGCGAGGTACGACGTCGGAGGTGGAAGTGGAAGGGAACCTTCTCTGAGCTCTACAACATCTTCCACTGAGTGTTCGGATCTGGTGAATGTCTGTGTCGTTCCTTGTGCCTCCGATTCCAGACTTAAGGCCTCAAAGCGATTGTTCGATTGTTTGACCTCCACCCATTTATTGACCATTTTCCCCCCCTTCCTGTGTTTGCCCGTGACTTGAGTATATCTTTCTCCTACCTGGGCAGACGAGCCTTGAGCAACTTTGGGGCCCCCTTCAGCCGGATCCTGTGTGTGTGCGGGTCGCGAGCCCGACGCTTCCCCTTGCTGAGCAGGTGTGTGTTTGCGACCTTCGGGGTAATTTTTTGCAAAGTGGCCCTTCCGTTTGCAGGTAAAGCAAGAATCTGGGAGTGACTGGTATATGATCGGCTGTCTGATGGGTTCACCTACCCCGATGCGAATTTGAATAAGGTCCTTTAGGTCTCCATCAGGATCCACCAAAACGCATCCTCTTATGTGGGGATAGCCGTTTGTCGACTTCATCGTCGTCCTGTAAAGGACCGGCCCTATTGCTCCCAAGAGATCGTCCACTCCTATCTCGAACGTCGGGTCTACTAACGGTAGGTCAACCCAGATTGCTACTGCTCTTGCGTTCTCCATGTGTGTGTTAAATCCTGGTGTCCAGGGAGACGACAGGACTATCCGTCTATTGAAGTACAGTGAGGACCGTTGCAAGATCAGGTGCTTCTGCTCCTCGTCCTTGAGAACTAACAAAAAGTGTTTCCTGTTCAGCATTCTCAATTGGAGTACCTTTACCCCTAGATTCGGTTCCAAGCATTTGTTAATCCAGAGTTCGAATGCGTCACGTGAAGGACTGCAATCGACTGTAGAAAGGACCACCGCCGTTCTTTTTAGCTGGACTAACCTACTTGCTACCAGGTCTCTGCTCAGGTCCACGATTACCCCATTCTTGAAATCACCTTGCTGTTGGTTTTTCTTGATGTTTTCCATGGCCTCCAGCAGCTCCGCATCGGGTAAGTTCTTCCCTGCCAGCAAGTCGAGCCCATCGAGGTAAGGGTTCCCTCCCCCTTTAGTCAGCAGTTTCAAGGGCTTTGACCAGCAATTTGGTTTGGAAACCGGGTCGAGAGCCTCGTTTGCATCCCCCTTTGGAGCATTGTTCGTTGTTGTCTCTGTGGATGCTTCCGTTACCAAGTTAGCAAGACCCTTCTTGCTTCCATTATCAGCTATCTGTTCCATTGATCCTTCGGCTGATTTTATCTCAATGTTCGATGTTTTTGCAGTTATTTCTACTATCTGCTCTACCATCAGCATTGGGGTTCTCGTGTCTTCTCTTGCCTTCATCTGTTCCTTCCCTGCTGCCAGGGGGGCCAAGGCATTTGTGGCGTTCGCTGTCGTGTTCTCCCTATCTCTCTCCGTAGAGCCGGCCTCACATTCTTGAGCGGGGTGCTCTTCAGATTCCTGCTCGAAGTTCCCCCCTTGGCGGACCACTAGCTGTCTCTTCTTCGTGACAAGCGGTTTTGGAGCTCCCGTTTCTTCATTTCTGCATTCACCTTCGGCATTTTGTGATCCGTGGTCGATAAACACAGAAGCTCTACCTCGCTTCTTCTCCTTATCAATATCGATGTCTTGGACCTCCTGGCTAATAAGAATTCTCCCACTCTTACTGGCCATTTTCTCTTCTTGGCTTTCTTGGTTGTCTCGATTTTCGCTCACTCTCTCACTTCTGCTTTGTTTCATACACCGGAAACACTACTCTTGCATTACAATTGCTATCTATCCTTGCAAATTCGCTTCACGATCACTCTCCCTGCCCGTCAGCACTTAGCAAGAGGCTAATGGTCGCCGAAACGCCACTGCGCGCATCCTTCGCGCTCGCGCTCGCTCCGCCATCGCTCCTCCCCGGATCCCCGTTCTACTTCATCACCACCCAACCAGATTTGGTACCATCACCTGTGGTAGCAGACCGAAGTCATAAGTCTGACCTGTACGAACGGGTCACCTGCTCACCAAACACAACAGGCTAACAGGGACAAGTTGAGCATCTGTGGTGGAGGACGGTCGGTCGACTCGGTCAGTGCATTCTCCCGTCAATCCGGTCGACATACACCGCGAAGCGACGTACGGCGAAGGGTACTATGTGGAGGAAAAGTAGCCCTCGGCCCCAACTCGGTTCCGAACCGAATCATAAAATCATGGTTTAAAGCGGTTTAGGTTGGTCAAGTATTGTTTAGTTTGGTTCAACATAATTTATATAGTTCTGTTTATACGGTCAAAGTTTATAACGATTTAAGTGTAAACGGTTCGATTCAACATTCAATGAAAACGGTTAAATCCAGGTTCAAATGGTTCGAACTGCGGCTTAAAAAACTTAAATGGTATTTTAAATAATTTATATTTTCAAAGTATTATGTGTAATTTTTAGTTCGAGATCTTTTGTATTATAGATTATGAATTCATCTTTAACCAGTTTAAACGATTCAGACCATAGTTTATATAGTTTTTGGCCTAACTATATAGAACTCTAAGTTTTTGGCCTGTGTCTGTGTAACAGAGTTGCTATCGACCCCAATAGTCCAATAAGAAACTTGATGGAGGAAATTTGGACCATGTTTAATAAATGTGCACTATATTTTCAGGTTTGGAGAAGTAGAGAACTCTCACGATATTGGTTGGAAGGTAATCAGGCTAATCAGACTATTCACTAAAATGAGACTAGTTTATATTTCTAAGATATTTGAGAGACACTCTATAAGACAAAGTTTTTAGACTGCAGGACATTTTGATCACAAAAGTGAAACTTTCCAAGAACAGTTTTGAGATTTAATTTATTCAGTTTGAACTCATTTCTTGAAATAAAATCAAAAACTCAATGAAAATAAATGTGGACAATGAGCTCAAAAATCCAAAACAAATAAACCATAAAAAGTTATACATTTATTGAAAAGCTTTCATAATCTGTGTTACAAATATTCTACTCACTAGTTGGATATAATATCACATAGGAAATATATTCAAAAATGATAAATGAGCAACTAGTAGTACAAACAAGAACTTTATACTTGACATTATGAAGACGATCTAACATTCAAATGCAAGACTATACAAAATTTCGAGTTTTAGTTATCAAAGTAAATCTCAAACTAAATTATAGTGACATCTATTCTTGCATCATCTTAAAGGTGGCACGAACTGTCAAATTTGAGAGACATTACAATCTTTTTTGACAATTTGTCTTTGGAGTGAGACTTCTAACAGAAGATCGCAACACTTGCACTAATCCATTGATACTCAATATAGCTAAGATCTATCTCCATTCTTTTGTGCTATTAAATATATCAGGGAGACGTTCTATATCTATTGCGGTTGTGTGTTTTTTATGTTTGGATCTCCACCATTGTAGTTGAAACTCTCAGTAGTGTTCATTATCTCGATCTCTTTGAACTCCACTCGTGACACGTCCTGTCCAAACAACCTTGGGTATTTTAGCTTCAAACTCATCAGTAGGTCGAATAATCACAAATCGGTCTTCTACAATATTGTCCAAGGGGACAAATACACGCTCTTCTTTGTCATCTAGAGCACTCACAAAATGCAATTATTTTTGATTCTCCATCTGTAGCTCCACCTCAAGTTCAAGTGCTGTCTCAATGGATGCATTTTCATGCTCAATAGTCTTCTCCTGATGGTATCTCCTCCTTGTAGTCAATTTCATGATTTGTTTTGTGACCAAAAGGGATCATGAAGCAAATCTCTATCTGGATCTTCTACTAGCTCCAAACAAGTTAACACTCTTTCCAATAAGAAATGAATGGTTGATACATCTTGTATCTCTTGGATGTCTTATCTGGATATGTTTTATCTAAATATGTGATGAGATTATCCAAGAAAGATTTGACTTCTCCTAGTTTAGGATGAGTCGTTGTCATCTTTTCTGTCTTCGGATATCTTCTCGATAAAACATAAGCTCCATCATCCTTTTTCCAGTTTCAAACTCCTCATCTTTTGATGTCTCTTCGTCAAAGAACTACTCATATCTACTTCGGAGACACTTCCACTTTTCTTGGCTTTTGATTCTCAATAGTCACTGATCGGTTTATCAAAATCAGAAGTCACACAACTACCACTTAAGAGAGGTATCTTCACTCGATGGTTGCTAGGTCCTATCCTCAAGTAACCTTTGTGTCATCTGTTAGTCATACGACCAAGTCTCAACCAAGATCTTCCAAGGAGCAAGTCATAGCTAGAATCTTTCAAAATTTGAAAAGACATCAATGTTTGTACCTCCATAACATACACCACTGCTTTCTCCAAGACTCAAAGAGGTCTCACTTTTTGCTTGTTAGCCGTATCAGCAATGATGCTCGTCGGTCTCATGGATTTCATCTCCAACCGCTTCATCAAACATTCAGATATTGCATTCACAGCAAAACCTCCGTCCACCAACACATCAAGTACAAAATGTCTTTCAGTTGAACCTCGATCTTGGATGCTTTTGTGCATACCTCATAGGCTTGAACATCCACTACACCAACTCCCACACTTGAGACGTTGATCTTGTTCTTAGACTCCTTCTTCTTGGTCCTTCTCGAGCTCAATCCTCCTCGAAGCTCTTTCCTCCAGCTTGGATTGAGTGCAATCAGTTGGCCAACCATTATGTTGAATTTTTGAGTGCCAACGTCCTCACCTACGTCATATCTAGATTGAGCAGCTGAAATGGTGAAATCTTCCATCCTCAACTTCTTCTTAGGCTCATTTTGAGAAGAAGACAGTGTTGAAATGATTGCCCCTACTTTGGAGAATCTTCAATTGTAGTGTCACTGGATTTCTCTTTTAGCCTATTGTAGTACAAAAGATTTTGTTCCTCAAGAAGATTTATACTAGTTACGTTGCTCTAAGTTCTAAGATATGTTCAAACTCACAAACACTCGGGTTTTGTTCTGAAATCCTTTCTTCTCACAAAACCACAAGGCTTCTAGACCCTTCGGAAGGCACTCTAAAACCTAACATATAGTTACTACCTAAAATACAACACAAATACCCACTGAGAAGTCTGGGAAGTCGATTATTGCTTCATGATCACGGCTTTCAATCTTCCCACGTCGACTTTCTGAAGTAATTCTCAGCTTCTAAGGGTGCAACTCGGCTTCTGACACCTCTAGAACACTGTCTCTACTCCGTAGATGTCGATTACTTCTCCATATCACAAATTACTCTTCTAATTTCCAACGGGTTGGATTAATCACATGGTGTATATCTCTTGTAGCCTTCCCAGGCTTCAGCCTGCTAAAACAATCTTCTGGCAGCACCACAATGACATTCACATTCACGGGTATTCATACGAAGCTTCTGAAACCAAATAGACGAAAAAAAGAAGATGGGAAGATGAGAGAAGAGATGGAAGAAGAGAAAATCAACAAAAGAAGAAATAAAAGAAAAGAGAGAAATTAAGATTCCGACAGGCTTCTAGTCTGGATCCTGACTAACAAGCCATCCTTGCTTATAGTAAATTGGGAAAGAAGACCAAATATCTACTTACATTCCCACAATGTTCCGGTCGAGGATGACGTCTTCTGTTGTGGAAAGAAGTCTTCTAGCTTCTTTTGCCCTTGCTCCGACTACTCTAATCCAAGGGATCAGTCTGTCATGAACAGTCCGTGCGTGGATCCGAAGTGCTCTACTGGATGAGATGTGGTGCCCACAATTTACAGGAAGTACGAATTTTTGAAAATTTTAAGGTTAATAACTTGTTTGTATAACTGAAGAAGCTTTGTTACTTAAGATTACGGCTTCCTTAGAAGGAAGATGATCTTACGCTCCGTTTAGCAACAAGAAGTTGACTTCTTCGGAAGACGGCCGTCTTCCGAGAAGCGTCTTCTCAGTTGTGTCTTTCGAAGACGACAGAAGACGAAAGACATGTATCTTCCGGAAGACAGCGATCGTAGAAGCCTAACCGCGTATTCTCCAGTAAAGGAGTAGGTGTACCTACCAGGTACCACCAAGGTAGTAGATAGGTCAGGAAGATCGGGTAGGTCGAGAACTCCTAAACTGCGCGAGAAGATACGAAGGAAGTGCATTAGCGCAGGAATACTACCGCTTCCCGCATCGAGGTCATTTGTGCGTAGAAGATCGAATTGAGAAGTGATCAAATTGAGCGAGGAGGACCAGCAGAGTGAAATCGAGTAATACAAGGATCGATTCGCAGTTAGAGAGAATGCGAGGACGAAATTCTGAGAAGGAAGCACCATCGAGCTGAAGGAGTCTTCTGTAGACTCCCGGAAGCAGACATTGAAGGACGACTGAGAAGAATCAGAGGTGGAGTCTTGTTCGATTGAGGGATAGCATGACATTGACGGCAGTAACAGCACTGTGGAGTCGCATTGGAGTTGGGGTCGGAGCCGGAAGCACGTAGAAGACTGAAGACACTACGGAAGCAGACAAAAGACTGTTTGAGGTTCTTCCCATGATCTCTTCCCTTCTTACCGCTTCTCGCCTCTTATTCAGTATCCTCCGCGCTTCCCCGGTTGTTTGAAGGCAAACCAATCGATCGTTTCCCCACCCCATATTTCCTTCTATGAAATTGGGCGCAGAAGCGCTACCCAATTTTCGACAGTCATCTTCTAGCTTCTTCCCAAACTACAATCGAGCTTCCCTGATCGTCGTTCTCAAATTTGATCCCGCAGCTATCAATTTCCCTATCCTACCGCATCTCTACTCCCGAATCCTTGGACAAAAGACGCTTCGGAAGATCTGAACATCTTCGGAAGACGCTTCTGATGTCTGATGTCTTCGGAAGACGACTGTGTGCAATTCGTATCAAGAGTGGATTGGATTTGCTTTTGTGTTGAGAGAGGCTTGGTACGAATCTTGAGTGACTTGGTGAGTTGTTTGTTGTTTCGAGAAGTTAGAAGTTGGGAACCAAGCATGTGCCTCCCGATCTTACAAGCTTCACAAATCCACATCTTCCTAGAGAGACTAGAAGACTGGAAAGGCTGGCAGAATGTGCGAGAAGACGTGAGGGTCCTTTACGGGTCTCTTCTGTCCGACCCATAGCAGCCTATTCTTTCTTCTTCCCGAACTTAGAAGAGAGTTGTGAGAAGTCTTGCTAGCAAAATCTGGAGAGAATGGTCGAGGGTCATGTCTTCCCATCATGCAGCAAGCTTCTTCTGAGTGTGTATGAGAGGTGAGAAGTCAGAAGAACAGAGTGCGAATGTCTTGTGTCTGTTGTGAGGTTAGATTGCGTGTCAGAAGCAGAAGACAGGTGAGACCAGTGAAGGGAAGCCTAGCTTCGAGAAGTCTTCCGAGAATGTTATTGAATCGGAAGCTGTCTCGGGAGTCTTTCCAGAGACCACTGTCACCGCAGGAGCCCGCAACCATCTTCTGAACTTTTTATACACTCTACTTCTCGCATATCTTCTATCTTTTGTTAGGAAGTAGGATGTAATGCAAGGTGGGTTGTCTTCTTAAGAATCCATGCGAGGTCTTGCTTAGTTAGGATTGTTTAGATATAGCTCGGAAGACGAGAGCTACTTAGGAAGCATTGTTAGAATCCCGGAAGACGGAGTAGTTGTCTTCTGGAAGACTAGATTAGTCTTCTGAGAGTAGAAGCTAGACTGTGAGAACCTGGGAAGGACTGAGCTCTCGGCTCACAGTAAGTATGTATGACTTAGTGCAACAGAGTTTCAAGTATGTCGATGCATCCTCGAGGGTTGGTGTTATCGGCAACAGAGTTGGCCGAGGCCAAACCCTTCATCAAGGAGTTGGATCTCAACTTCTTCCTGTGGGATTGGAACCTTGCTGACCAGGGTCTTCTGGAGGAGGTTTGGGCAGCATTACCGCGCCGCAATCGTGTATTTGCAAAGGCAGGAGTAGCTCGGGGAAGACCATCTTCTTGGACAAAGGAGTGGTGGCGTAGGGCCTTTCACATGCCAGAATCTGAGAACCGAGGTTGTTGGCTTGAGAAGAAGATCTTACCCATGATCTCGGAGAAGTGGTATGTGCCTGGAAGCACAACTTGTCTCTTCTTGGAGGACAGGCAGGGAAGGAACAGGTGGAAGGTTGAATCTTACCGGGATCCGCAGAAGCGTCTTCTGACGAAGCTCTTCCTCCATCTCTTTCCCAAAGGAAAAGTACAGCAGACGAGGTACCTTGGAGATCAGGACGTGGAGTTCCTGGAAGCAGTGTGTGCCGAAGAGAATGTGAACTGGAGCGCGTTCTTCCACGCATATGTGCAGGCAGAGCAGGTATACTTAGGCACCCCGGAAGGAGGACATCTTACTCCGTTCTTTTGTTACTTATACGTGGTCAAGGGAGACCTAACGAAAGATCAGTTGGCAAGATATGGATCAACAAGGCAGCACGAGACGAAGAAGGAGACCTCGGGGAAAGACGACCGAGCAGCAGCAATGACTCCTCCTCCCACTCTGATGCCGCAGACGAGATCAGGTGCTCATCAGAAGACGCTTCTGGTGAGGACCGAAAGACGCGGCACCACCAAGGAAGATGGGTCATAGGAGCGTGCCTAGGAAGACCACCTCCTTCTCGATCATTCACTCTGGATCGAAGTCCGACTCACAGGAGGAGCCAATGAGTACCCGAGCTGTGCAGAAGACCGCTTCTGCAACACCAGAGAGTCTTTCGAAGACTCCAGAAGATGAAGGTTGGATGGATACTCCTACTGCGATGCGAGGAAGCGCAGTAAAAAAGACCGCTTTTGCGTTGGGGAGGGATCTTCCATCCCGAAAGATGAGAAGAGTAGCTTCTTCTCGCGCGCAGAAGCGGAAAATCATAGTGGTGGAAGAGGCATCCTTGCCTCTGGAAGACAAGGTAGACACCTCCGATTGGTTCGTAGTGATGAACCTGTCTTCTGCAGGAAGAAGACTGGAGGAGTTCAGTGCCTTCTTCCACTTGGAGATCCGACCAGCTATGGAGTTGGTGGAGAAGAGAGCGATGGTTCAGGAGAAGCCACTACAGCTTGGATTCGGTCTGTGCACCCTGATGCGGCAGGAAGAAGGCCAGAAGAAGGTAGAAGCGCTGGAAGCCAACCTCCATACCACGGAGAAGCTCGCAGCGAAGTACAGGACGGAAGCCGCCGCTTCTGCCAAGGAGTTAGCGCAGCTGAGGAAGAGCAACTAGGAGTTGTAGACGCGTTTACAGCAGCGTGACCAAGAGGTTCTACGAGTTCGAGGTAAGATCACCGCCCTTGCAGAGGAGAAGACGACATGGAAGACACAACGGGAAGCCGCAGAAGCGCAGACTGCAGCCGAGAAGACGCAGCGGGAAGCAGCAGAGACTCGTGCGTAGGGGATGCTAGCTCAGTCGGTGGAAGCGCTTCGAAAGAAGTTTAACTTCACCGCGGGTAGAAAGTTTCTTACCTTAGCTAGAGAATGGGACGACGAGTCCAAAGCAATGTTGATAGAGTGCAAGGAGAGCATGTTCCGGTACTTGGATCGGTAGATAGATGGAGTGAAGACACTCTACGGTCTTCCCTCGCTTCCATCATCCGCAACTGCATCTTCCCAAGCCCAGCACCATCGATCGGACCAGACTTGGAGAAGGAGGAGTTTGACCTCGCTGTCCACTTGGTAGTGACAACGCTGGAAGCCGAGGAGACCACGGAAGAAGCCCCGGAAGACAAGGTGTCTTCTGGAAGACAGGAAGAAGAACCGTCTTCCCAGGTATTCCGAGTGGAGGAAACGACTTCCCCGGACCTCTATGAGATCACCATGACTCCTAGTGTCGAACTAGTGCCTCAGAAGAGCGAGGAAGCACAAGTCGACCCAGCTTCCCAGAAGACGTTTTCGTCTTCCGAAGCAGAAGCAGCAGCAGCAGAGCCAGCAACGAATGTTGAAGAGGAAGTCACCTCAGTGACACCCGAGGTATTCACAAGGCTTCCCAGCTTATCAGAAGCAAAGTTAGGAGTTCCGATAGGAGCAGATGAAATGGAGATTGCATCCGAGCAATTAGAGTAGACAGCAAGCGCAGAAGACAAGTTCACTTGTCTAAACTTAGTAGGAACCGAACATGCTATCTTAGGAGGTGACAGTTCTAGTATAATTTTAGTTAGGTGACCATGTGGTAGAGTAGGCAGCGTAGGAGTAGTAAGGTGGATGGCTAATTAGGAAGGGGAACCGCTTGCATATGGGGTGGTAGCCTTCCGACAGCGCCCATCTCTCCCTGGTTGTAATCGAGGATTGGAGGGGATTTTCTCTACGCCTCAAGGCTGATGCATAAGTAGGATTGTAGAGTAGGATTTCATACACATTATACACTCATGAGAGACGCACTAAGTACATTAGTAATTTTTGTGTACACTACTGTGCGCACACACTACACCCGATGTTAGAGACATACGAATAGATTGAGATTACACCGGAGGGGTCTGCATGTTCGTTGTCAGCAGTGGTTCAAAGATGTAGATGGAAGTAGTGGACAGTTTAGGAGCAGGGAACGGCATCCTTGTGTAGTCCTGCTGGCTAAACTGGTGTGTCAAGGAGTAGGAGCAGAAAGTAGAGGGAGTGAGCTTCCTAATACCAATGTGCCTTCTTCTCGAGGAATGGATTGCTGATTTGAGTGCAGAAGTTTTGTCTGTGTCTATTGGGTGGTGGACTTTCTTGAATTCACTCTCAATTCTGCATGGGAAGCGTTCTTCTTGAGTGACGATGACTGTCAGCAGTTGTGCAGATTCGCAGCTTGGCTCGTCTAGTGGAGCACTTCGGATCCACGTACGGACGGTCTTATGGGTAAGGGATCTCAGAAGACAGAGTAGTCGGAGCAGCGAGAGAAGAAGAAAGAAGCCTTCTTCCCACAGCAGAAGATGACATCCTCAAGTAGAAGACTGTGTAACTGTGCGCATGTTTGTTGTCTTCCTCCCCAAACTATTACAAGCAGGGATGGCTTGTTAGTCAGGATTCGGACTAGAAGCATGTCGGAATCTTAATTTCTTATTCTTATCTTGTCTTTTTCTCGTTTGGATTTTCTCTTCTTCCCCATCTTCTTACCTTCTTCTAGTGAGCTTCGGAGACTTCTATTGAGCTTCCGTGAAGGTGAATGTCGTTGTAGTGCTGCAGGAAGACCGTTTTCATAAGCAGAAGCCTAGGAAAGCTACAGAGGGCATACACCCTGTGATTTATCTAACCCGTTGAGATTTGGAAGAGCAATGTGTGACAGACGTTGCTAGTTCAACTTCTATGAAGCAGGAGCAGTCTTCTGGAAGTGTGAGATGCCAAGTTGAACCCCCAGAAGCCGAGAATCGCTTCGGGAAGACGGTACTGAGAAGACCGGAAGAAGTGATCTGGATGCAGGAAGCGTCTTCCCGAGCTTCTCTGTAGATAGTTGTGTGATATTTTAGTTAGTAGTTGTTTGTTTAGGTCAAGGGTACCTTTTGAAGGGTCTGGAAGCCGTGTGGTTTTGTGAGAAGACGGGATTTCTAGACAAAACCCGTGTGTTTGTATGTTTGAACAGAGCTTAGAACTTAGAGCAGCGATACTTGTGCAAATCCTCTATGGGAACGATATCTTGTATACTAAATGAGCAAAAGGAGTAATCCTGCGACACTACATGAGACAAGCTTGGACTCTGCACAACTTCTAACAAGTAGGCCACTTAACTAGTAGGCTTCTCATGTACAATTGGGTATGAATTCGATGAAACCCAATCCTCAGAAGACACAGACAAAGCTCCTATAAACAAAATCTGCAATCCAATCCTTGAGAAGAAGTTACATTGACTTCTGGAAGCTACTCCTTCAGCTTTCTGTCACTATCTCTCGATACACCAGCCTAGAAGCAAGACTGCACGAGGATGCCGTTCCCTGTTTATGATGTCTATTCTTGTCTACATTCTCACGATCCCCTCTTGGGAGCGGAGGTGCAGACCTACTCTATGTATAACCAAACTCTGTGTGTAGCTTCACGTGTAGTGTGTGTGTGCTCGACATCAATCTTATACAATTGTCTCGCATCGCAAGAGGGAGATCCTTTTCAGTCAAAACCACATCCCAGAGATAAAATGAGACCTCTTTGACCTCTCCTCCTCCTTAGTTTCTCCGCTCTTTCAATTGCACCACATTGATCTTCAGATTTGTCAATGTTTCTATTATTTGTCTCAATTCATCTTGAAGAATTGGCACCGAAGGATTAATAATAATCACAACAGGTGTCAAATCCTTGGAGCAACTCTACCACTGAGTGTAATCTCTCCAACATTCGTCTTCTTTGCTTCTCTTAGAAGAACGTCATCGTCTTCCAAACTCTCTTCCATTTGAACTGCAATTTCGATTGTCTTTGCTTTAGTGATCGGCTTCTCGTACTTCACTTGAGTCTGCCTTGGGGTTTCAGATCTGCTTCAAAGTTCTTGGTAAGCATGCACAATCTCACCACTGTAGCCTTCACAAATTATCGCTCTTCTTCAGTATGGTCTTGAAACAAGCCTCCAACTTCTCGATCACTTCTGCGTACACTTTCACCTTCTCTACATCTCCTTGCTTCAAGAAGGTCACCTCATAGCTCTTATCCGGCAGAAAGTTCTCAATTAAAGCCTCTTTCAAACTTTTCCATGTATCAATATCAGTCTTCTTCTTTCTATATTCCTCATATCTAGTCAATGCGGTACAAATCAGGTAACATTGATACTCACTCTTCTTTCTTCCTCACGGTTTTCAATGAATGCTCTTTTGAAGTCTCGCATAAAAGTTTCTACATTCTCAACATCATTTCCATGGAAACCAGAAGCTTTCTCATCTTAAGATCTCGATGTCTTTTCCTCTTCTCAACCCAATATCTCTCTTTGCACTCTAATATAAGATGAATATCATTAACTCCATGTGAGCATAATCAACCATCGACAGCAAGAAAGGAAATGGTTCAACAATAGTAGCTCTAGTCTCTCCAAGAGTTCTCTCGATATGCTCTCTCATAACCTTATTTTGTCCAATGTAAAATTGCACTCAAAATATATCTCTAAAACCTCCTATTGAGATCTTGATGATGGAACAAAAAATGTGATCCAAAAGCTTGCTACCGATCTTGTCTCTCACCCAAGGTTAACCTCTGATGGTTTTTGATGACGCACACCATAAAACTAAGAAGACATAGTGAAATCCAACTCTCAACACACTCATATCACTCTCTCACTCAAGACGAGAACTCTCGTGGAGACGTAGAGATGAAGAACACATCTTTTATAAAGATATAGCTTAACGGCTTCAGAATACCAAGAAAAGAAAGATGAGGAATCAGTACACAACCTATCTATTTATACTATTCTAAATTTATCATGATAACTCTTCATAAATATGATATACTGCAATTTATCAGAACTAAATCAAAGATAAAAATTATAAGTTAGAGGTAGATGTTTCTATCTTCGACTCTATTCTAATAATTTGAATCCTTCTAGAACCATAAAGAAATCTTTGAAAATGAATCTCGAATGTTCTTTATAGGGCAAAGTACTAACACCTAATTGAGCCAAAATCAAAATCAAGATCAACATGTAGTGTCTCATGATTTCTCCTTTAGGCCATTGTAGCATAAAAGATTTCGTTCCCCAAGAAGATTTACACTAGTTGCGTTGTTCTAAGTTCTAAGATCTATTCAAACTCTCGAATGATCGGGTCTTGTCCAGAAGTCTCTTCTAACTCATAAAACTATGCGGCTTCCAGACCCTTCAGAAGGTGCTCTGGGCCATAACATACAACTACTACTTAAAATACAACACAAATACACATTGAGAAGAACAAGAAGACGATTACTACTTCTTGATCAGGGCTTCCAGTCTTCCCACGTCAGCTTCCAGAAGCAATTCTTGACTTCTGGGGGTTCAACTCGGCTTCTGACACCTTCAAAATACTATCTCTGCTTCGTAGATGTCAATTACTACTTCATATCACAAATTACTCTTACGATTTCCAACGGGGTAAGATCAATCACATGATGTATGTCTTATGTAGCCTTCCCATGCTTCTGCTTGTGAAAACGGTCTTCTGATAACACTACAACAACACTCATATCCACTGATACTCACACGAAGCTTTTGAAAACAAATAGAAGAAAGAATGAAGATGGGAAGATGAGATAAGAGAAAGAAGAAGAGAAAATAAAAACAAGAGAAATAAAAAAAAAGAGAAATTAATGTTCTGACAGGCTTCTAGTCCGGATCTTGACTAACAAACCATCCCTACTTGTAGTAAATTAGGGAAGAAGATCAAGTATCTACTTACAGTCACATTATCTTTTGGTTGAGGATGCGTCTTTTGCTGTGGAAAGAAGCAATCCGTCAGCTTATATATATTTTAGGTCTTCCCTCTCGAGGCAATCTTGGAGTTAATTACCACCCACTGTCCCTTTGGCCAAATGAGCTTTTACCTGTGCTGACACTCTCATCGCCTAACTCCTCGACTTCATGCTTGATACTCAATCAACTTCTACAAATTATGGCTTCTAGCTTCTTCTGCCCTTGCTTCGACTATTCTGACTCTAGGGACTAATCTCTCATCGACAGTCCGTGCGTGGATCCGAAGTGCTCCAGTGGATGAGACAAGCTTGGACTCTGCATTGCTTCTAACAATCACCGTCACTCAACAAGAAGACTTCTCATGCACAATTAGGTATGAATTCGATGAAACTCAATCTCCAGAAGAGCTTCTGTAAACAAAATCTGCAATCCAATCATTGAGAAGAAGTTGCATTGGCTTCTGGAAGCTACTCCTTCAGCTTCTTGTCACTACCCCTCGACACATCAGCCTAAACAAGACTGCACGAGGATGTTGTTTCTTGTCTATGATGTCTATTGTTGTCTACATTCCCACGATCTCCTCTTGGATGCGGAGGTGCAGATCTACTCTATCGTAACAAGCTCTGTGTGTAGCTTCGTGTGTGTAGCGTGTGTGTAAAATTCTACATCGATCTCAATCTTATACAATTGTCTCTAACTGTCAGAGGCGGATCTCTTTGAATCACAATCACAACCTAGAAGATAAAATGAGACACACTGGACCTCGGTTCCTCTCAGTTTTAGAAAGTATTCTTTATTCCTGCTATAACTAACCCTGCCACATGAACAGTAACCTAAAAATATAAAGTGGAGTTGCCCAGCTTAAAATAGCTAACTTCGATTTCCTACAAAGTAGCGAGGTATAAACAGCTAACTAAGTCTCTTACTTATTCTTGGTCACCAGGTGTGACATCCATGGGATCTACACTTGCCAAACTATCTAACTCATCTTCTGGTACCATGTGCGGCATTGCTGGTACCTCTGGCACGGCTGAGGTGACATCCGCCCCAGTGGAAGCCATGTGCGCTTCTGTAATTGGCTCGGAAGCAAGAAGATGCTTTGGGAAGCCGTACCTATCTGCGCTTTCGGGCTCTTCTGCAAGACCTGCTCGCTGTTGGGAGCTAGGAAGATCTCTTGAGCGTCAGAGGCAGTCATTACCTCCACTCTGAACACCTAGGAAGCCATCTCCTCTTCTTGTCTTTCAAAAGACGTCTTGGCTG
The DNA here is from genome assembly GCA_036924285.1 of Asterella californica. NCBI lineage: Eukaryota > Viridiplantae > Streptophyta > Marchantiopsida > Marchantiales > Aytoniaceae > Asterella > Asterella californica. The sequence continues at coordinate 17,118,977 of JAYKYS010000006.1, read as the reverse complement.
CTGGCGCTTCCTCGCATATCTTCTATGCTTCCAGTGTTGCTACCACCAGGTGGACAGCTAGATCGAACTCCTTCTTGTCTAGATCTCTCACATGAGTTGATATTGAGGCATCAGAAGACATGGCTATAGGGTTCAAGAATCGAAGGAAGACCGTAGAGAGTCTTTAGATCCTCGACCTGTCGATCCAAGTAGCGGAACATGTTGTCCTTACATTCCACCAACATTTCAATAGATGCGTCATCCCACGTTCGGACTATGGTCAAAAGCTTCCTCCTTGCGGTGAAGTTAAACTTCTTCCTGAGCGTTTCTCTCATCTGCACCATGATCTCTTTATCTCAGGCTTTTGCATCCACTCGCTGCTTCTTCTCCTCTACGACCACGGCTTCTACAGCTTCTCGCTGTGCATCCCAAGTATTCTTCTCTTCTATCAGATCAGTTAGTTTACTCCTGATCGGTAAGACTTCATGCTCTCTCTACTGAAGTCGCATCTGCAACTCCTGTAGTTGGGTCAATTCCTCAACAGAAGCGGAAGCTTCCATTTTGTACTTGGTGGCGATCTTCTCTATTGTGCGGAGGTTGGCTTCTAGAGCTTCCATCCTCTGCTTTTGCGCTTCCTCCTACTGAATCAAAGTCCAAAGATCGAATCCAAGCTGAAGAGGTTTCTCGTGGGCCTTAGCTTGCTTCTTCATCATCTCCATGGTTGGCTGGATCTGAGCGTTGAACTCCTCCAGTCTTATTCTCACAGAAGTCAAGTTCATGCTTACATACCGATCTGTGGCAGCTTTCCTGTCTTCTTGAGGTACTTAGACCTCTTCCACCATGGTGACTTTCTCCTTCTGCACTCGAGAAGACGTTACTCTCAGTGTCTTCCTGGGTGGGAGATCTCTTCTCATAGCAGAGACAAACTTCTCTCTGCATAGTCACCTGTCGTAGTCAGAACATCGATCCAAGTTTTGTCTTCTGGAGTCTTCGGAAGACTCCATGGGGTCATATGAACCGTCTTCCTGTTGATCTTAGTGCTAGGGGTGTCTTCATGTGAATCCGACTCAGATCTAGAATGGATGGTGGGGTAAGACGTACTCTTCCTAAGAACGCTTTTAGATCCCATCCTCCTCGGTGACGACGTGTCTTCCGTGGCGTTGGAATCATCCTCCCGAACGGTGATCTTCTTCTAGTTTGTGCCTGATCCTTCCTGGGGCACTAGAATGGGAGGAGAAGACATGGCACATGTCCGGTCTTCCTCCTCTGAAGTCTCCTTTTTGACTCCTTTCTTCCTTGTTGGCTCATACTTGACTAGTTGAGTCTCTTTCAAATCTCTGTTTGACACATACATGTAGCAGAAGAAAGGGGTGAGATGTTCTCCTGCTGGGGTGCCCAAATAAGCTAAATCATCGTGGATATAAGTGTAGTGTCCCAGGATTTCTCCTTTAGCCCATTGTAGCATAAAGATTCTGTTCCCCAAGAAGATTTACACTAGTTACGTTGTTCTAAGTTCTAAGATCTGTCTAAACTCCCAAACGCTCGGGTTTTGTCCAGAAATCTCTTCTTATCACAAAACCACACGGCTTCCAAACCCTTCAGAAAGTGCTTTGGACCCTAACATAAAGTTACTACTTAAAATATCATACAAATACCCACTGAGAATCTGAGAAGACGATTACTGTTTCCAGGTCACGACTTCCAATCTCGGCTTCTAGAAGCAATTCTTGGCTTTTGAGGGTTCAACTCGGCTTCTGACACCTCCAGAAGTCTGCATCTACTTCGCAGACGGCGATTATTACTCCTAATCACAAATTACTCTTATGATTTCCAACGGGTTAGATAAATCACAGGGTGTATATCTCTTGTAGTCTTCCTAGGCTTCTGTCTATTAAAATGGTCTTCTGGCAGCACTACAACGACATTCACAATCACAAATACTCATACGAAGCTTCTGAAACCAAATAGAAGAAAGAAGGAAGATGAGGGAAAAGAAGGAAGAGGAGAAAATCAAAACAAGAGGAAATAAAGAAAAGAGTGAAATTAAGATTCTGACTGGCTTCAAGTCTGGATCTTAACTAACAAGCCATCCCTACTTGCAGTAAATTGAGGAAGAAGACCGAATATCTGCTTATAGTCACATTGGCTTTTGGTTGAGGATGATGTCTTCTGTTGTGGAAAGAAGACTTCTAGCTTCTTCTGTCTTTGCTCCGACTGTTTTGATTCAGGGGACCAATCTCTCATGGACAGTGTATGCGTGGATCCGAAGAGCTCCACTGGATGAGATAAGCTTGGACTCTGCACAACTTCTAACAATCACCGCCACTCAACATGAAGACTTCTCATGCACAATTGAGTATGAATTCGATGAAACCCGTTTCCCATAAGACATAGACAAAGCTTCTGTAACCAAAATCTGCAATCCAATCTCTGAGAAGAAGTTACATTGGCTTCCGGGAGCTACCCCTTCAACTTTCTATCACTATCCTCTACACACTAGCCTAGAAGCAGGACTGCACGAGGATGCCGTTCCCTGTCTATGTTATCTATTCCTGTCTATATTCCTACGATCCTCCTCTTGAGAGTAGAGATGCAGACCTACTCTATGTGTAACCAACTCTGTGTGTAGCCTCGCGTGAAGTGTGTATAATATGTGTGAGTTTCTATATCGACATCAATCTTATACAATTGTGTTGAGTCGCAAGAGAAAGATCCCTTCCAATCGTAACCACAGCCTAGAGATAAAATGAGGCGTTGTCAGATGGACAATGTCTCTTAGACTTCGGTTCTCTTGAGTTTTAGAAAGTATTTCTTACTCCTACTGTAGCTAATCCTGGCACATTGATAGTTATCCTAAAAAAAAAAAAAAGGAGTTCTAGCTTAAAATAACTAACTCCGATTTCTTATAAAATAACAAGGTATAAACAAATAACTATTCTACTGTCTATTCTTGGTCATCAGGTGTGATCTTCATGAGATCCGCACCTGCTTGACACTCTAACTCGACTTTTGGTATCGTGGACGGCCCTGCTCGTACCCTTGACGCGGATGAGGTGGCATCCGCCTCAGTAGTAGCCATGTGCGCTTCTGCAATGTGCTCGGAAGCCAGAAGATGTCCTTGAGAAGTCGAATCCACATGTGCTTCCTGACTCTTCTGCACGACTTGCTCGATGCTGGTAGCTGGGCGATCTCATAAGAGTCAGAGGTAGTCATTATTTGTAGTGTCTCATGATTTCTCCTTTAGCCCATTTAGCATAAAAGATTTCGTTCCCCAAAGAGATTTACACTAGTATCGCTGTCCTAAGTTCTAAGATCTGTTCAAACACACAAACAAGCAAAACACTCATGAAATACCAAACAAGGAAGAATGTCTCACGAACCCTCGACTCACCTTATACCTGGATGTAACGATAAGGATCATTGAAGTGAACGCACACAAATTGCTGAGTTGACACGTTTCACTGTCGTGTGATCACTCAAACAGATAGTTGCAATCGTGGCACCCATAACACCGTTTGACAAGTTATGCAATAAAGTTCATGAAACGTACAAAAATACAACCTTAGTTTTATGAGAATTTTACACAAGAGCCGCACCACAACACGACAACGCGATTCTTGATATATTATATATTTATGATATTGAATGTTGAACTTTGGGACGCATCTCGAAGTTCAAAGTGTATTGTACTTTCTGTAGCTTGAGAACTCGTGAAGTTCAAAATGGATTATAAATTTTTTATTCTAATACTTTATGAATTCCAATGTTGAACTTCAAGACGCGTCTCCAAGTTCAGTGTGGAAAGCACTTCTTGTGTTCTAACACTCGCATCTTTGTTCTTGCCTCTGTTAGGTACAATGAGACTTGGTTTGATCTTGCGAAGAAATATAACATGGATGATACATTTCTTGACGAGATGCTTCCCCATGTGCTTGACAAGGAAGAGAAGATTCACAAAGATCTAAAACCACTTGCTGGCAAAGATAAAGGCAAAAGTAAAGTACTTGAAGATTTTTGGATAATTATTGTCAGTGACTTTTGGTGAATTAAAGTTTATGGTTCGGTACATCACACCCACTGTCTTCATGCATCCGAAACATGCCTCGTAAGTCATCAAACCAGACAAGTTGCGTAAAATTCTCACCACGGTACATATAATCCATCGCGGCTCAATCTTACTAAGCCCACTTGAATCAGCAGCGTGATAAAATTGTAGGAGTGAAGATTTTTGCATTGTCATCGAACCTTTGCTATGGATCGCTTGTGCTTCATATTGCAACGCCCCGCTAGCTGCGAGGTGTTGCAAGATCGACCTTCGTCATCTGTGTCCTCTCACTCTTTGGATTATCACTTTCACGCTCGTGGTAAATGTATTAACATGTAAGAAACAAGAAGCTGACTTGGTATGGAAACGATCAGCTGATATGACATGGTCATTGAAACAACGGTCGATTGCGTGTCGGAGATCTGATCAAGAACCGATTCATGAAAGAGAGATTGGTCAAGCTAGACAAACGAACTGGGGGGCTGATCAAACAAATGGCGCTCAAGGCAAACCGTCAAAACAAAGCAAAGAACGTTTTGCAGGTTCATGTCTGACCAAGGTTGCTAAGTCCAAATCCGGCCAAGGTCTAAGTATGACATGTCTCAACTACCCTTCTGAGAACTCGTGCCGCGCTCCAGAGAAGAGACAAGGAGCACCTGGAGAACTTAATGGATGGTTTATTCTCCAAGACTACGAAACCCAAACAGTTCTAAACTTTATGATATGAGACCATGGATTGCTCACTTGCAAGTGACATCTCAGCAACAAGGACAAATGACAAGCACATGTAGCATGTAGCTAATTGTGGCGAGCTAGAATACAAATTAGAGAGTTTGTACTCGAAGCGTGAATTCCCTGGATAGAGTAGTGGCCGCGTTTGCACCTCTTTCGCTGTCCTTTCAGGTCTACTTCGATCAAGCTCGTAGAAGATCGACGACTCCTACTGACTGACGTTCGGAAGGAGGCTCCTCCGAGCATGACTTGGTCGACCAATGGCTGCTACTCTAGAGAGTCCAAACACGACCAACTTTGTTTGTCGTGTTTGGACTCTCTAGAGTAGTCGACGACAACTGGGCTCTGATCCATGGAGAAACATCTCTACTCTTTCTCTCATCACTGCAGATAAACTACTCTGGAGTCTGGAGAACTATGAACATGCACCCGCTCGCGTCCGTATTTAGTACTAGAAACTCGAGATGCATCTACATATACCTCTACCAAAGTTATGTAGTTTTGTGTTAATCATGGTTTAGATAAACAATGATCGCTGAAACTCAGTTTACCTAGTGACATTTGGTCCGGTATAGACTTTATCCACCCTTCGCAATTAAAGGTGTCAAAATTAAAAAATTTGAAAGATTTTACATTCGCAGGAGAGAATTACGACTTCGGCTAGACCTTAATGGGTGTCTTTTTTAATGATTATTCATTTATTTTATTAAAATTGTTTTTGTAATAAAATATTTATTACATAGAATAATTATCTTAAGTATCAGAACTGAGAAAAATTCATTAAAAATATTATGATGTCAGTCACAAATAAGACCTCCACTCAATCGTGTTTCGATACAAAATTAACTATTGTGATATTATGACTCCATTCCTTCATCCATTGAAGAATATTTCTCTTCCAACTTTGACACTTCTCCTTACCCGGATGCAGATGATAGTGGCTTCCTTGATCAATCCTTATCATTTGCCACGTCAACAGCAGGTTCCTTTCCTGTAAACCTAGAACTGCATCCTTCTTTTCCTACCAGCGGGCGTTTCATTTCGTTATCAGGGGCGTTCTTCACGTTCCTTTTATAGATTATAAAACATGACTGCTCCACGTCAACAGGTGACTGACGGTAACCTGTCCAGAGCCTGATCCAGGAAGCGCCATTGTAAGAGCCTGGTCAAGGAGAAACAACGGCGCAGGGCCCGATCAAGTCTGTACCTGGACCATGTGTGCTTCTCAGAGTACTTGATAGTAAGAGGTCGAGAGGTTCAGCTGCCGACGAAAGTCAGTCTACTGTACTGCAGCAATTACAGTGCCAGCTACAGAATGTACTGCAGTCTGGAGTACCAGACTCAACCAACATGTTTACACATTCGGACAAGCTCAGAGCAATCATCTACCATGAAGTACTACATTTCATTATCAAACTTTGCATTCGCATTACAGGCTGCATTACAGAAGCTTGTGGTGATTATGACTTAGCCTAACGGTCCATAAAGGAAGGACTAAGTAAGAGAACTTAACGGACACTGAAAGAATAAGAAGTAAGTTTGGCAGATACAGTAGTGACAACGAAGAAGACATCGACGGCGTCCTTAACCGCCGCCACCGGTAAATCTCCAGACATTACTACTATTGGTGTGGTCCCGTACGATATAGCAGGTTACTCCGCGTACTCGCCACAGGACGTGAGTGGCCGTCGGACGTCAACCTTGGCGTCTCTGCATCTTTGGGAAGAAGTTTTCAGCTGAGGGTAAGACAATTTCAGGTCAACGGCGGGTACACAACACCGGCACTACCCTAGGTATGGATGGCTCCTCTCGCGGATGCACTGCATTGGCATGTTATGGATGGTGAAAGTGGAGAACGGATGGAACCTATACTGTACAGTCAATTATCCACGTCACCAGATAATGACCAACTCACTCTAGCGCGTACCATGTCTGCACCGTTCACGCTTTACCAAGAGCCGTTGGAACCTGGAGAGCGTTGTGTAAACTTGATATATACACAAGGACCTTTAGCACAAGAACAAAGTGGCCGATATCCAATAGCAAGTGGTCAATGAATCACGCGACACAATGAATAGCCAGTGGATGGAAAGACTTCATCAACCCGTACACGGGAAAGAGGGACCGGAAGGGACAAGCAACCAACGCCCCGAAGAGAGGAAGAAGATGGGGCTAGTCCTTGCTATCAGTAGTTCTAAAGTCGTTTATTGTTCTTAAATATCACACATCAATAATTCAAAAATTTTGCATCTCAATAGTACATATGAAATAATATTTCTTATTTTAATTGCTATCCTGCGGACCATGTCTGCTAAAGCTCTCTGTAGAATAATAGAAACTAGTTGTGTAAAGAACATGATGCAAAAAGAAAAGAAAAGTGATACCCTTGACGTCTCTCATGGTAAGCTTTAACACAATCTCGAAGAAAAATGTAGAGTTCTGAAATTATCAATCTATATATCTCTAATGTTAGAGAGATGAAGTGTGATGTCTCTTGTGCATAGATCTATATTTGGTCACTTTTGCTGATGCCGTCACGCTTGTAGTCCATCCTGGGAGATGAATGATCATCTATGCCGTCACCGAATCTCTTGTCTGATCCGTGACAACCACATCTGCCACTGAGATTCTGATCCTCTCTCATCATGTACAAGTCAGCTCTCACTGAACCTCCAGTATGAAAAATATACAAATATTATGTATGTCTCTTCATGTCATGTAACTGCTCTCCCGTGCTATAGCAAACATAACGTCTCTGATGGCATCATGAGTAGCTATACGCTCTCCATCGTGAAGACAACGAGTAAAGTATCGAGCTAGACACCGCACTTGCATGTGGACAGTATCAATGAATTGTGCATTGTGATCACTACGGACGTTAAGCTAGAGGGACTATCCTCTACATATCTTCTGATTATTTCGAGTATCTTCAGTTATTGATTCTTCAGAAAGATATCAAGCACAAAATAACATTGAGAAGGTTTGGGTATTTTAACACATGCATAACATAAAATAGCACTATTGGAGGAGACGGTTCCATACTCAACTATAAATTTTAAGACACATACATGATCCTTAGAACTTCACTAGTCGAAGGATCACCCTGATTTCCCCTCCTTCTTTTTCCGCATTATGAGCATTGGTCTTTTCTTTATGATGCCTTTTTATTTCGTATGAATAGCTAAATACGTATGAATGTTATGCTCTTTTGTGACAGCTTGTGTAATTCTGAGTTGTGTTGTGCGCAATGTTCTAGCACCATGCGTATTTTATTCACCTCCTCCATTTTGCGATAGAAGAGATAAATATACAAACGTTTAATTTATTATCTAATTTTTTTCACATTAAATTAATTTATTAATAACTATATGTTCTCAAACTTTATAGTTTATATCCTGGTCTTCTCATGTTTCTAAGCATGCACTAATCGTTAATATTTATAAAATATTTTGATGATTTATATTTATCTAGTAAATAATTTTAATTATAATTATATATTTCTCAGATAACAGCAAGCGAGCAAAAGTTCCCAAAAGTTCATCGAGAATCCATATTTCATGGAAAGATCCGATCGTTCGCACTCAGCCTTCGTCTACATGAAGTAACTAAACATCCAGCCGTGACCATGTCCAAGGCTTGTGCAGTTCTGTTTTCGTGCACTGAATGAAATGATGATACTAAGTGGATATGACATAAACTTGCCGAGCTTCAAGTACAGCCGAATCAGTACAATGAAGAAGATCACTGCGAGTGGTCATTTAGGCGAGTGGCCTTGAGGAAGAAGATGTTGATAGAGCACAGCGTATATTGGAGAATAATAGCCAGGTCCCAAGATGTTATTTCCCGAATAGTGTTATTCCAAGGTTTTGAAGACTTCGGAAGTTTCTTTCTAGTTTTTTCCGCCATAACGTCTTGTAACAGCCAAAAAGATTAAGTTATATGTTACTCTATTTAACACATATGAAGGTTAAGCATAGCAATCCAGAAGTTGGAAGTATTCGGTGTACAGAGAGAACAGAGTGCTTAGCTTGCTTATCATCATCCATGGTTAAAGCTGATCAAAGGTATCTGCTGAGGAGAATGCTTGAAGGGAGCGATGCTTCCATAAGAATTCCCCCCTTGGATTTGTGGTGACTGTTGGGACCAAGACCAGGTTCAGAAGAAAAAGTGATGGTGGTAAGAGCATCTCCATCGCACTTCTTTAAAAGCTCTCCTAACTAAGTTACAGAGCTTGTTAGGGGAAAACTTTTCCACCGGTGATTTTTATAGAAATTTTTAATTTAAACCATTCCCTAAATCTACCACGCTTCCCTATCTTAAAGATTAGAATAGAGGTTCTTGAAAACTGAATTGAACCGTTAAGAGTAAACCTCGTCGCATTGTGAATCAAGCTAGTGCTCATTTTCAAATTATTAACTGAAGAGTGTTCGTACTATTTGAATCTTCTAATTTGCATTCTTTATTTCACAAAAAAGATCTGTTTACGAGGAGAGATACAATCTTTATATTAGATTAAAAATTCAATTAAAGAAAAATTTTCTTTACAGATAAAGATGCTTGATTCTGTATCTGTAAATTAAGGATAAATAACTCTTTATCGCTTTACGGTGGAGATGCTCTAAGAGAAAACGAGTCCCTAAACGGGAGAGACAAAGTCTTTGCAACAGCAAGTTTTATCTGTGAAATTCACCGGCCATATGATTAACGTGACAAATATATGTCAACGAGAAGACTCCAGCAGATCCCCCGCCGATCCCCCACAGATTCACTATGCGAGGGCCCTAAATCTGGGATTCCGGCGCCTGTACACTACTCGTGAGAAGAAGTTGGCGATGTAGATTCTATGTAGCCGCCGAAGAAGCTCACGCTGCCCATGGTTGAGCTCTGGCCAGATACGTGGTCATCGTAGGTGTGAGTTTTCATCAGAACAGTCACAGTTGACAAACTTGCCATGAAATGTTCCCGCAGAACGCAAACATGTTTTAAGGAACGGACGCTTTCTGAAAGCAAGGATTTGCGTGCTTTTGCTGCGTTCCAGAGAGTCGCTACTTCCATCCTTGCTCATTATTTGTGTTTGCTTCTCCTCAGGCTGTGCTTCTCACAGAGACGAGTTTTCATGTTTATAGAAAAGTCTTATTTATCTTAATTTTATTTATTTTGTGAGCTCTTCTCTTAGGTATTGTTTTGCACTTTTGCAGCTTTTCTCACATCTATTTAGAGATAAAATAAAACTTGCGTGTCACACTCGTCTCGTGATCGTGAAATGAAGCATCCCTTTACATGGAATTACTCATTGTTCTGTACTTCCTAACTGAAACTTGCGGTCGAACGCACAACGCAACCACGTCCTTGAAGCATGTAAACGCAGCTTAACGTAAGCGGATACTATGCGGGAAACGTCTGTATGCTTATGTTGTGCGATGGCGATGATTGATGTGATGGGTACTAGAGAGGCCTACACACGAGCGATACTGACGTCACACGCGCGGTTAGCGCCGACGTGTTCCTCCGGATAATACGGACCGGAGCTTCGCGTAAGGAGAAGGTCCAAGTTCCCAAGTTCAGAACAGGGAACTGGAATGTTCCAACTACCAAGTTTCCCTTCATGTCTCTCTGCAATCGAACGGTTACGAGCGTGAATCAGCTGAAAATGTTTACGGGCCGGGGCATCTAACGGTATGAAGATGGGGGAAAACCTACCCGTTGGAGAGTTGGACGAAACGTACCGTAGTTCTGAGCAGATACACGGAGGCTGAAGACAGCTGAATTGGACGTTCGTTAATTCAGCAGAGTGTTCTGCAGCGGTTGGATCCAGAATCTGACATCCTCACAACTGAATCTCGGCCTTCTCCGGCCTTCGCGGGGAAGTATTCCTGGAGGAGATTTATTTGCGTCAACGCGTGGGGTTGTGGCGTTAACGGCCCGGGCCGGGAGATAGAGGCGCAGAGGGAACAGGCGCTCGGGATGACCTGGCCGCCAGCGCCGCCGGTTCGGCAGGCTCCACCGACGTGCGGCGCATACCCGGAGCTGAAGGGCGAGGGAGATCGAAGCGGAGTCGTAGCTTAGGTGAGAATATTCGGTAGGGAACGAAGGGGTGCCGAGACACAGATATGGTATGGCTGGAAGAAACCTACAAAGGAAGAGCAGGGAGTTCGAGAAGAAAAAGCTGACAGAAGAGTGAAACAAGCGACGCAATGAATAGCCAACTGGATGGAACGGAAGAGATAGCGATAGGGCTGTGACGATCGGTGAGGGGAAGCAGTGAGTGAGCAAAGACAGCAGCGGTCCGTTGAAGTGGACCCTACATAGATCGGAGGAGCTTCGCCTCGCCTCGCCTCGCTGTTTGGTTGGTTCGGGAAACGCCTCGAGTTGATGCGACGGATGGTGGATCGCACTGAGTTAGTGACAGTCAGTGACTGAGCAGAGTCCAGAGAGAGAGAGCAGGTGATTCCCGTGGAGGGTTCAGTTGGACGGGGAAGGAAAGAGTGGATGATTTTGAGGAAGAGTAGGGTAGGGAGTAGGGTCCGCAGGGCATGATCGGTGGTTCGCTACTCGCTTCCTTGCGAGGGAGGGAACAGGGACAGGCAATGACTGATGGCCACATGTGTTCCCCGGGAGATATCTTCTCTATCGTTGTCAGCTCGGATCTGAACAAAGCTCTCTCGTACTCCGACATTATCCAGCCAGGCAAGAACAACACCACCAACAACGACAACAACAACTACTCCCCCTCTTCCTCCTCCTCCTGCATCATCATCATCATCAACGACTTCCGCTTCATCCTTTCTTCTCTGCCATTCGGTCTCGTGCATCTCCCGCGCTCCTTTTCCTCCCCGCTGGCCTATCTGTCATCTCCACCTCTATTCTCCCCACATTCCAACTCGGCGTCGCCTTCCCTGGAGTCGTGTCCCGCTTCGGCGTCTGAATACGACCAACGCATACACAGCTCGGCGCTGTCCATCGAATTTCCATATGTTCTTTTCACCTCACCCGTTCCACTCGTTCGACTGATTCGCCTTCGGGTAGATTTGATCTCTTCTTCGCTTCGTAGGGGTGTGTGTATGTGTTTGTGTAGCCGTTGAGGTCTGACCACGGACACGGACACGAACTAGAAGTAGTGGGGTTAGGGTGGGCTCGGTTCGTTCAGTGCGCACTTCCCTCTCACTTCACGCCCGCGCTTTCCCCTTCTCTTCTCCTGCGCTCTAGGGGGTTTGGCGTTGAAACTTGACCAGGAAGTCGACTGATTCGCGCATCGGATGGATGCGCTGGGACCTGTACACAGTTGGTGATCTCTCTGGCTTCCAGACACGCTCTCGACAAGCACGCATCTTCCAATCGGTCGCTTACTGGCAGCTTGCTGGCGGAAAGACTCTGGTTCAGAACGAGAGTAGAGAAAAGTGAGTGAGAGGCACAAGCTGTGATTCGGACCGGAGTAGCTGTAGAAGAACGCGTTTAGTTAGAGAAAGAGATTTGAAACAAGGAAAGCCGAAAGGGGAGAAAGAGAGGTAAGAAGCGTAGACCAATTGGACAGATGAGGAACCCTTGAAGAAGGGTAGCTTTTGCTTTCTCCTGGGACACGATGATGAGCGCGGGTTTTGGTGTCTACATGATCGAGATGCGGCTCGGTGCATCCCGGTAAGGTTACTGAGGACGCTGAAGAGCAGGATCTGTCGGAAGAGTTACAGGATATGTGTACATTCTGCGAGTAGTAACGATCAGTAGTAGTCAGTTGAAACAAAGATTTTCGGCGCTTGCGTACTTACGTAGAGTATCGAGTGGAATGTCGTGTGTTGTCGTTGCGACCTCACCAGCATTGACTGCGAGCCATTCACCTTCCTTTCGTCATCAGCGTGACGAAACCAGCTTGCTAGCGGATGCTCGACCACCCTCAACCGGTTCGAGCCTGGACGTAATGCCCTCATCTCCGTTGGTCTGCACGACCCCCAAGTTATCTCCCATGATTTCTGTTTTCAAGCCACCTTCCCCTATCACCCTCCCGTCTCCACGGGTCCAATGTTCCCCCAAGACGCCGTCTTGGACCTCGCCCATGAGCACACCGACGACGAGATCGTCGTGTCTCTGCGGAGGTTTCTCAATCTGCTCCTCGTGTTCTTGCACCCTTGCTTCGGCATCTCCAGGTGAGTTGAGATGGCGGTCCTTCTCAGAGAAAAGGGATTTACACGCAGATGTCAAGGGCAATGCGACTAGTATGTCATCTCTGGAGGCCCCTTCCCCTCGAGTGAGCAGCCTTACGAGGATATTAAATTCTACTCCTCGACTGCAAACTCTTGTCGAGGTTCCGTCCCCGAAGTTCGGTGGTTGTAACAATCGGTCGCATTTTACATCACCGAAGTTCTTGCCTCGGAGCAGCCAGGTAAGAATTCACCCATCGGTTGTGGCTGACGACTCTGGAAACAAAGAGAACACAGGTGTCGAGAACTTAGAACCCTGGATTTATGGCGCCGAGGACTTCCTCCGCTTGGATGTACCCAAAGATCAGGACGAGTTGTCAGAATCGCTGCAATTCAATATTGGAGAACCGGCTAGTACTGAAAAGGATACAGCAGGGCACAGTGGGCGTCCAAGTACACCACCCCTGAAGCGCAAACGACCTCCAAAGCTCGAAATTCCTCAGAGTGCGAACCTGGTTCCGAGCATGATGCCGCACGGTGTGGATCTGACTGAAGATGCGATCAACGAGATGACATTTGAAGGTCCATACTTCGGAATATCATGTAAGAAGGGAAGGAGAGAGCAGCTCGAGGACACTCAACGAGCTATCCCAGACTTGAACGGTGATCCTAGTCAGGTAGGTGCAGCGGATGCCGATCAGTTTCATGTTCATCGTTTTGGTTCTCGTGTGGAGCTCTTTTTAGCTCAAGACATATTCGCTCAGTTTGACTGCGGTTGGAAGAAAAGTTTAGTGGGAAAGTACTTACGAGTGTACTGGTTTCTGACGCGAATGCAGGCATTCTTCGGAGTCTTCGATGGTCATGGAGGTCGAAAGGCAGCCGACTTCGCTGCAGAAAATTTAGTTCACAATATAATAGACGCTATGGATAGATCGGACAGATGGGAAGGATATATGGAAGCAGCCGTTCATGCAGGCTATCTCACCACTGACGCCGATTTTCTCCGCAAGGTAATTTGAGCATTGCATTGAGTTTCCTCGTTGGAGTCTGAGTTGCATTCCCTGTTGACGAGGCTAGGTCGTCTTTCGAGTCAAAACGGCGTGCCTTCGCTGTCTTAGGTGCTGCAAAAGTGCTGACTTGCTCGCCTCGTACCGTGTCCTTTCAAGCTGAAGAATTCATGCTGTTGCTACTTTCTCTTCTAGCTCAGCTCCAGTACTATAGTGCCCTTCAGGCACTCTGAACAGAACGTAGTTAGAAATGGATCCAACTAGAATAGTCTGAGTAGAAAGCCCTTTTTTCCTTGTCTCGACATTTGGTTTGGGCATGCATCCCTTAAATTTAAAAGTTCATTTACTGATCAAATAATTATCTACGCACAGGGTGTCAGCAGTGGAGCAAGCTGTGTGACTGCCATCATGAGAGATGGCTACATGGTGGTGGCAAATGCTGGTGATTGCCGTGCAGTTTTGAGTCGGGCCGGACAGGCAGAGGCTCTCACGAGGGATCACCGAGCAGGGAGAGAAGATGAGCGGAACAGAATTGAAAAGCTGGTAAGTCACTTGTCAAGTTCAGTCAATCTCAGCCTCCACAGTGTATTGAGTTTCCGTTCAACTTCTACGCGGATTGTCCATGGTTGCTGTCTTGTTGGGGACTCCGGACCTTCCAGGACTGCACTGGTCTCGTCTGGCAGAGTGTCATGGCATTCGGAGCTAACACGCGAATTGATGTTCAGGGTGGCTATGTGGACAATCTTACTGGAACGTGGAGAGTCCAAGGTGTCCTGGCTGTTTCGAGGGGCATCGGTGACCTGCACTTGAAGGAGTGGATATCGGCTGAACCGGAAGTACAGAAGCTGCGAATTACGCCGGATTGCGAATTCCTAATTCTAGCTTCGGATGGACTTTGGGATGCGGTAGGTACTTTCCCACAGATATCATAGTTACCATACTCACTTGTACGGGGCGAGCTCATCTGCCACACCATAGTTTCCCAGTTTCTGCGTCTTCCGTTGCTCTAAATCAAAGTAGTTGGAAGAGCATGTTCATGGGTACGTAGTGCAGTAGGACATGTTGACTTACTAGACAGACCTGGGGGGTTTGGCGTTTTGTGATGGACTCGTTCCCAGTCGTGGTCTAACATGTTCTTTGCACTGTGTTGCCGCAGATGTCTAATCAGGAAGCCGTAGACTTCTCCAGAGTTGTTCTCCAAGCTCCACGGTCGAACGGAGAAGCGGGGTCGACTTCGTCTGATTTGACTTCCAGTGTAGCCAAAGTCGCCAGTGGTAAACCTGACCAGCAAGATGTCTTGTCTGATCATCCACGCGTTTGTGATGGAGACTCCTCACATAAAAGCCCTGAGCTACCGGCGAAGACAGATAATGGAGAGTGTAAGGTGTCATCGTCAAAAGCTGCTGAAGACAACGTAGACATATCCGCGGGGACTATGGATACCGTGGTTCCTGATACGGGAATTCCAGAGACCCCTGCGCCTGCCGTAGGTCCAGTCGCTGCCTGCAAGCGACTACTGGAGATCGCCCTCGAACGAGGATGCCATGACGACATCAGTGTTATCGTAGTAGATCTACAACATTTCGCCAAATCATCTCATTAGGCTGTACAAAAGATCTGCATAACACATAAAATTGTACAGCTTGTGTGCCAAGAGCAGGAGTTGCGATTCGGTTCTCTCCTGTTTCAGCGTATGGGAGGATTTGGCTTGTAAGGAGGAGAGGAAGACAGAGAGCTGAGGCGAGCATCATGAGAGATCATTCTGATTACTCATCTATACATAGCATTCTTTGTATGTTAGTTTTGGGACGTTACATACAGGCCCCTGGAGAAGGGAGCAGGAAAGAAACACTCTTCAAATGGAAGGTTGGGTTGAAGATATGTTGTACAATTATAGATTATAGAAGTGTAGTACCGGTCATCAAAGAACCTTTCTTACTTAGTTCAAAGCAGCCCGTAGTGATTGACATTTCCCAGCTGTACCCATCTTTAGGTAGAACATATTTATCTCTGCGGCACTGGCATTCAACCAATTTTCTTCAGATATAATTAGAATCATTCGTCCCAGAAAGGAGCCGTGCTTCAGTAACTCGGATAGGATGATGTAGGTAGATATATCTGGAGAAACTTGTTTGAATGTAGGCAGGAGCCCAATTCAGAATTTTCTGGATCAATGATCTCGGAGAGCTGAGCAGCAACTCAGCAAGGGAGCTTCACGGTATACTTTTGGAACTCAGATGGATGTGTTTCGAAAGAATCGACTATTTTGAGAATGAGATTTGTTGATGTTGTCTCTTACAGTCAGTAGCAACTTGGAAATATTACAAGGTGTGCAGCAGGTACTAGTTATTGATAGAAGAAGCCAGATTTACTGTGTACTAATTGCTTTGTCGGGTTCAGCTTCTCTAAGGACGAACTTGATCGAGACCGACTCCTTGTACTTGAAAACAAGTTGGAACTGCGTGAATCGGAACTTCGGTTTAGGTCACAAACACGAACAAGGCGGTTCTCTTCTTGTCTATCTGCAACTATCGATTTCGAATTTCGGAATGAGTCTGTTTACGCGAATTGCCTTGTAGATTTTGGCTGCTTCGGTCGAGAGTGGTTGCAGAAGTTTTAATGTGTGAAACTTAAAGCACTAGGTATTTTCACTGATTGCTTTCTCATGGACCTGAAAGTTGCAAAGCTAATTCTCTGTATGATCTACAAGCAGCCATTGAAATAAACATGAAACCGTGAAAAGTCTCAGCCAAGTAGAAGCAGTCAAGGAGATAAGAATAATCATAAGATTTCTCATTGCTGTACACGATTATGATAAACAAAATGAACATAACTATCTTTACTTCCTTACGCATGTGAGTGCGCATGCGAACGGAACAAACTAAATAGCTACTGTGAGGAAAGGGGGAAGCTGGAACTCCGCTGAAAGGGCCAAAGAAGAGGATCGTACTACCCAAGTGAATATTTTAAACGCTTGTTTGTCATTTCTCGTATCCCCTTAGAGGCTTAGCCTGCGTCAAAGCTCTTCGTATCTTTCTCCGTTATTCATCTGTGTTAACTAATGCAAACGATGGAAAGAACAAAATCTAGATATGACGAGGCAGATGAAAACTCACTTATCATTTCGGACACAGGCTACTGACTGAATCGTGGTACAAGCTAAGAATACCGTAGGACTGCAAATAATAGGAATACATAATGAAGTTACAAATGGTTGCAAGGAGTAAACGAAAAAAGGAAGTGGTTATAGAGGAAAAAGGAGGAAGAATCATGCCGCAATGTCTGTGACTTGTAAATTTTAAGATTGGTACTCAGCAGGACACATCTTGCATTGCGAACACGCATTTATGTCAACTTCCAGCACAGCTGGAGTTCATTAGCTCTTCCCAAGAACCAATCTTTACATGGGAGGCAAAGCTGAATGAACTCCAGCTGTGTCGAAAGTCAACAAACATATTTTCTTCCAGAGCTAGTGTTGAAATGCACACGATAGGAAGTGCGGGTAAAAGATCCTTCCGTCTCAAAGTATGTCTCAGCTGGAGGCACCATCGCACATTGTTTTCCAATAGCACTCGATTTCCGCGTAAGCGAGCAGAGTACACGTCCACAGAACCAAGCGAGATGGATTGGAGAATGAGAAGCTATGCGGACCCAGAGATCTTAAATACGGGATGATATGTCCATAAAGTAACCTCGTCTAGCGGCTCCACTTCCCCTCGCCGGCTATTTGAACCGGAATTTAATCCGTTTGAAGAATCTTAAAATATATATCGTCTGCGCATGCTTTAGGTACAGGTGCGTGCATAAGCGCTTGAACTGATTTGATTCAGACTGGGAGCGCACAGGTCGGTTCAAATGAAAATGGCGGTGTGAGATGTACGTTTGTGGTATGTATTCCAGATTCACGCCTTCATCTTCGTGCTAACAGTATCGAAGTAGCTGGACTGGAAACTGGAATAGGAAAAGGTGCATTACTCCGTCAAGAGAAGAGTTGTTACAGTATCATGTATGTCTGAATTTTTGTTGAGTTCTATTGTACATAAGAGTTGTGTCTCTGCAGTGCTCGGACAAAAGTTCTTTGTAAGCTCCAAGTAATTTCGCTCAGCCTCATGAGAACACTCTCTCCTCCTAGAGACATGTTCTTTCTGGTGAAAACGGGAAAGGAACAGGGGAATTCTTGTTGTGTTATGTATTTTTGTCCTCTTAGACGATGGGTAAGAAGAAGCAAGACGGAGAAACTCTATGCAGAATCTGGAAAAGAGAGAGAGAGAGGAAGGAGTTTAGATTCATCGAAGCAAGACGGAGAAACTCTATGCAGAATGTGGAAATGAGAGAGGAAAGAGTTTAGATCCCGATAAATCGTTAACGCATAGCCCCACAAGCATAGCTCTTTGCTTTCGACAGCTCTATTATAACTATAAGTCGATGTTAAGAGAAGAAGAAGTTAAGATCCCTATAAATCGCTAACGCATAGTCTCACAAGCATAGCTCTTTGTCGACAGCTTTACTATAACTATAAGTCGATTTTGAAAGAATTTAGATCATGATAAATCTCTAACGCATAGCTCCATAAGCATAGCTAATTGTCGACAACTTTACTATAACTATAATCGATTTCGAAAAAAAAGAACGAATTTAGATCCCGATAAATCGCTAATGCATAGCTTCACAAGCATGGCTCTTTGTCTACAGCTTTACGATAACTATAAGTTGATTTCAGAAACGGAAAGAAAAAGGGGAAAAATTTTGTCCGTAGCTTATTTTGTTGTATAATGGACGGTTAAGTGACGGGAGAGCGGACGGAGCGACTATAAAATCGGTAGATCACGAAATTAGAATGTATGATTGAATCAAATTGCACGTTCTACCTAGTGTGATACTCTTCCTTTCTCTTTCATATTTATTCTTAATCCATGACATTGTGCCTCTTGTATCTTTTATATAACGTTTTTCTTTCTCTATATATTTCCATGCATGGTAGTTTAATGTTTCCTTCTGCCGTTATGGATTCCTTTTTTTTTCTTACTCTTCATTAATCTGATTGCCTTAATGTTTTTGCATCCCTTAACTCATGGTTATGCATGCATAACCACCTTGTTCAAGTTTAATGCTTCTTTAGGTTATTAAAAATTAAAAATTAAAAATATTTTACTTCTTTAAACTTGTTGAAGTTAGGGGCTTGTTTGATTTAAACTTTTTAATCTAATTTCTGGAATGGAAATTAGAAAAATGAAAAATGACACTTGGGTACTAAATCGGCAGTTTTTCCTTTATGAGACTTAATCTCCTTTAACCACTCTGAAGAAGTAAAATGATTCGGAAAAGAAAATATTTATGGGAGAAAACAAGGGTTGTTTATGCTGAACACCACTAACCTTGTGTTTTAAGGTTTATTGTTCTTGTGAAAGATCTGCCTCCACGCGTAACCTCCTCTGTGGTTCCTCTGGGAACATAACAAAACAGAAACTATAAGTAGAAATAATAAATTGAATGACTTCTCGTTCTTCTCCTAAAAGGCTGTAATTTAGATCATCTTCCATGCGAAATAATTTTGTCAAGTAATTTTTCTCCTAAACAAACTGCGAAGCTAACCCCCAACCACATAAACTAATTCTTACCCGGATTTAACATCTATCTGTTTCCGCTTCCTGTTTGCCGAAGTCTCTTTGGGTGCATATTATTCATATGCTTTCTCCATTCTTTATTGATTTAATTGGATTATATGGAAAAAATCCTCTAAACCAAGATATGTACCATACTGGATGTATCATATTTGCTCCAAAACATAACTATTATATTTTTATGTTTACATGCTGAAGTATTAGAACAAGAAAATGACCTCTGAGAAATGTTGAAGAACCGCGTGATCAGCTTCGTGCTTAGAGATGAATCAACCATTACCTTTAAGTGAGGTGTTCGTTAGGGTTCTGTCTGATGTAAATTTAGTTGAACCCGAATGGAACCCATGGGAGGTGTCCAGGAATCTCGATTCCCCTATATTTTCTATGATTATTTCCCTGGTTTTCGAACAATATTACCGCTCCCAGTAATAAAAGATTGAAATCCCTTGGCTAGTTAGGTGTAGATATAGTAAGTGGGGGTTTGTTCGTTAAATTCTAATAATCTTGTAAATTAAAATACATGTATACTCACTTAACTAAAAGTTTAGTTTCCTGGAAAAACAAACGAGTCGCTATTTTTATTGTTCAAGCAAGAAACTCTTGATACATTATGGTGCATGGTTGAACCAGACATATATCAGTGGTATATATTAATGAATGCATCTCCGTTTACCCGTCTGATCAACTGCAAAAAGCAAAATCGAATTTACAAATTTGTATACTTTTTACAAAGGTACAAGAATTTTATTCTTAAAATACACTTCACCAAACTTAATAAGACCAAAATCCTTTTCTTTATTTGCTTTTTCAATGCATTTTCTGTGTTGTCGTGTAAGAAGATCATATAAGCTAAAAGGGCTGAGTTCCATAACTCGGCAATATTGTATAAACGGCCCAAAAAGCAACAAAGGTTCCGTAGCCTCTGGAGAAAATAGAGAAAACTGTACAAAGAAAATAACTTGAATACTTTTTCTTCAGACAATACAAAGCACCAACTATGAGATAAATAAACAACAGAGATCAATCTTCTTCGTAAGTTCTAATGTCAG
This sequence comes from Asterella californica, assembly GCA_036924285.1. Taxonomy (NCBI): domain Eukaryota; kingdom Viridiplantae; phylum Streptophyta; class Marchantiopsida; order Marchantiales; family Aytoniaceae; genus Asterella; species Asterella californica. Next base: position 17,098,412 of record JAYKYS010000006.1, on the reverse strand, counting down.
CATAGAAACTTTTTGTAAATTCTAATGTAAACATAGAAAGGAATGTCCGTAATAATGAGGATATAATTTGATACACGCTTTCACATTCTGGTGCGTGCGAGTGCGAAAGGAACAAACTACATAGCATTATTGTACGCCAAGTTAAGGAAAAGGGGAAGCTGGATTTCCACTGAAAGGGACAAAGATGAGGATCGTACTATCCGAGTGAATATTTTGAATGCTTGTTTGTCATTTCTTTTCACCGCTTGGTAACCCCTTAGAGTCTTAGCCTGTGTAAAAGCTCTTCGTATCTTTCTCTGTTATTCTCTATGGTATATTCACCCTCTTCCGAGTTCGGAAGAGATCTTCGTATCTTTCTCCGTTATTCTCTATGGTATATTCACCTTCTTCCGAGTTCGGAAGAGAGAGAATAATCATTTAATTTATACCTAACCTTTTCGGCAGGAAGAGTTAGATATAAATTAAACGTCTCATTAAATCGTAATGTAATTGTTTACAGTTCTCCGATCTTGTACCTTCTGAAGCGCGAGAGCCGAGCCATCACTTATGGATTTTCTCTTGCTTTCCTCGTGTTTCCAGGTATGGACTAATAAATAATTTTTATAAAAATTTTTAATTTTTATATTTACTTAATATATATTTTTCACTTAACACCTATATATTTTCTGGATAACAATAAAGGAGCAAAAGTTCCCAGAGTTAGTCGGGGCTGTATATTATTCTCTGCGTTGAGTAACGCATTCAAAAGATGAAGGCAGATGAAGACTCTCACTTATCATTTTCGGACACAGGCTACTGAAGGAATCGAATCGTGGTAAAAGTGAAACCTGAATATCCTAGGACTGCAAAGAGTAGGAATATGGTTATGCCCATAACGTAGTCTCGGCTAGCGGCTCCACTGCCGCTCCAGCCCGCTAGCTGTTTGAACCGGAATTTAAATTTAAATCATCCGCGAATGCTTTAGGTTCAGGTGCGTGAATGAGCGAGTCAACAGATTTTATCAGACTCGGCGCGCACACGTCGGTTTAAATGAGAATGTCGGTGTGAGCTGTGCGTTTTTTGTGTCGGTGTGAGGATTCCAGATTGACGCCGTTAATGCCTTCATCGTCATGCTACAGTATCGCGGTAACTGGACTGCAAATTGGAATAGGAAGAGGTGCATTACGCCGCCAAGAGACGAGTTGATAGTAGCTTCTTACAGTATCATGTATGTTCTAAAATCATTGAAATATAGATTGTTTAGCCTAGTAACACATCCGATCAGAGTGGCGCAGCGGAAGCGTGGTGGGCCCATAACCCACAGGTCCGAGGATCGAAACCTCGCTCTGATATCTCAGAGATCGGGCTTCCCTTCAAGTTTTGGTTCCGCCCTGCATCAACCGGCTATCTGAAGCTTCTCCCTTGTAATTCCACTGCAAGCGTAGTTCTTTGGTCCAATACATTATCACAACTAGAAGTGAAACGAGAACTATACTTGCAGTGGAATTGCGGAGTTATATATATTAACAATTTATCCAGATCTAAATATATATTTTTCCACTTTTCATATTTCTTTTCTCATGTCGCGTTACATGGCAAAAAGTTTTTTTAAATCTTTTCAATTTATGTATAGTTATGCTAACACATAGCAGAACTAAAAAGAAGAGAATATTATTTTATTTTAAAGTGCATTTTATCATATTAACAGACAGTTAAGTGACGAGAGAGAGTATGGAATGATTGTAAAATCATTAGATCCGGATAAATCGCTAAAACATAGCTCCGTAATTACTTACGCTTCGCAATTACATGCTGCTCTCTTGGAGGTATTAGGAAGTATCGAAAGTTGAATCAATTCATAATGTTTGAAGGTGGCGGAAAGAGGTTTCTGCTGCCACAGTGCTCGAGAAAGTTCGTGGGGAGATCGATGAAGTTATAGGGGAAAGAAATGAAAATCAAAGATAATAGAATTTAGCCGATCAATTTGCGACATTACACGAAAGAGATGGTGTTTTTCTCGAGAAAATTCCGACTGTTTGGTTCATCATCAGTACTTCTCAAAAACTTCTTCATCAGTACTTCTCAAAAACTACAGAAAATTTAACAATGAGATCCAGATTCTCCCGAGCATTGAGCTGCGCTTGTTTATCCTACAGGCACCATTCTGAGGAGCCCAAAAGAACTGATAGTCGTCATTTTCTTTTGGGTTATAGTATCATTTGGTTGTATGAAAATTAGATATTCCATGACTACATATTCATCTCATGTACACTTAGAAAGCCAGAGGGCTTTCATTATTTTATTGTCTAATTCTTCCTATAGGAAGGGTTAGCTCATCAACTAATGTGCAAACAAAATGATGTTGTTTTCTCAATCAGGTCCTAGATTTATACTCCTAAGAGTTCTAGCATTACTTAACAGTTATAGGAAATATGATATTTTAAAATAACTTAATTCTATATTTATATAACATTTAGGTGTTTATAGATAACAGAAAATGCATTTCAATGTACAAGGCAGTGGGGAAAGATATTGTTCTTTTGTTGTTTAAGATTATGAAAATAATCCGTAGACAGAAAATCCGGTCGTATACAAAATTGACTGTCAAAATTTTATTTTACAATCGTAACAAGTGTTATATCTTCATAGCCTCAACGTAAGAGACATTATTCTCTAAGCTTTCAGACGCATTAATAGATATCACCGCTCTTGCTTCTAACTATTTCTTTCCTATTGATATTAGGTGATACTATTGATATTGATATTGATACTAGGTGATATTAATACTTTTCATAACACGAGATATAGTGTTAATAATAATAATATAATAATAATAATACTTGCATCAAGATGATTACATGAATTAAGATGTATACACGTATTCGAACTCAAAGATTATTCATGTAAAAAGCATTCATATACAATACACAAGCGGATTCAACTTTTAAATTATCTCATTTCTTGTCATACGCGTTTTTTCTAAGTTGCAAAAGGGTCAGCAGGAGCTGATGGGCTCACCATTTTAGTATAATATGGAGAATAATACAAGCAATTCATCGGATAAAATAAGTATGGAATTACAGTGGACTACGGGTGCTATAGGGAAGTTGTAACTTCGCAACCGGGTACCTCCACAAGTAACCCGCTCCTCTTACGACCATTCCTGAACCATGGGGTTACAGGAATGTACGTACCCAGTTGCGGGGTATGGTTTGAAACCCCTAGTATCATAGCGATGGTTATTTCGATGAATCATTCCTTCCCGGCCAGATCAACGTAGCTCTTTACAGTGGTATTTTGTTTTATCGTCAAGTATAATTATTTTGCTAAAATAAAAAATTAGAGTATCACTTGCATGTAAGTATGATAATCAGTGTTATAATGATGGATCTTTACTTATAAAATATCTTTTAGCTTTCTTTAATGATAGTATACACAAATTTAACAAAATTAACATTCTTTGGGCACTAACACTAGTTAAATACGGTGTAACAGTGTACTCAGCTTGTTGTTGAACTCCATACCTCATTAGTCATCCTTGTTTTGAACTCTTTATATAATTTGTCCGCAACTTTCGTTTCGCACAGTGTTCACGGATTACTAACTCTCTTTATACATTCCGGTGCATGGTAGTTTTTTATTTTCCCTTCTCCCGTAAACTAGTTTTTCTTTTTCTTTTCTCGTCATTAATCTGATTGTTTTGATGCTTTAAACACAACCAGAGGCTGTTTTAATGCCTAAACCCCCCTATGGGTATAAAAGCATAGAAGGATATAGTCCTTTTGCCCTCGCAGTCTACGTATTCTCTTTTGCTCAAAAGAAACGCTGAAAAGTTCATATTAACATTTTTCATCAGTACTAAAGAGTTTGTTTTGAAATGAATCAAGCCGAACATGAAGGAGGCCTCACATCGATCTCTCTGAAAGATTTCTACGTACTAGCTAGTACTGAGGTGTGGGGAATGCTCAGCATACAGCTGCAAGGACCCAGTCACTCAAGTGCATCACCTGCTCTCCAAACGTTAGACTACGTTTTATCGACTCTATAATAATCGATATATTATGTTCAAGTATTACTGGTATTAAAATAACTTACCTTGAGTCATCTTATAGGGTAGTTCTCATATTAATATCCCACGTCGCTGCGATAAATTCCAGCGTTCACGCTCAGAGTCAGACTTTAGATATTATACAGTCTCGCGAGTTATCTGGTTCACTCGAGTTTAAGTCATGACCATAGTTTACCTCTTGATGTTCAGTAGTGGACACAAAATCCACAAGTTAAGTTCATTTACCATCATTATCGATATCTTAAATGGCCTATATGACAGCCGGCTATCTACCTGTTACTGTCGTTAAATTAAGGTTGCATTAACTAAAGGTGCTTCTTACTCTCCTAAGATTTAACTTCAAGTTGATAATCTTATAATTATAACATCTACGAGTCTTCATTATCTTCGATAAACTAAATGGACTACTGCTAAGAGGTCCCTTATGTATATACACAATATATGCATATACATGGTTTGAAGGTGGCAGTGCCAGGTGATGATCAGGAAGGTATCGTGACGTAATTGTCACGATGAAAAAGGCGAGAATTTCCACTCCTGGCCCATACCAGGCTGAGCGGAAATTGACGGTCTCAGAGAGTTATACAATCTCGTGAGTCCTGGACGGTGACTGAATACGACCATCTGAGCTTGCTTCGGAGCCTGCAAGGTCACATAATTCGATATACTATAAACGATATAATTCTGGACTTGTGAGCACTGGCTGTCACGTCCATCAGGAAGTTGCTATAAAGGTGCAACGAGGACTTTTCTACCGTAGAGTTCTGATCATGTCCACGTGATCTTGTGAGGCTCATAGTACTCTTCCCATCTATTTCATTTGTATGTTAATGTTATGACGATATTAGAATCAATCAAATTGTAGTCTCAAGTGGAGTGTTACACGGGAAACTCATGTCCTCGGTAGAAATGATTTCGTGGCATGGCGGAGCGCCACTCTGCGCAATGCCAATCGCATCAGTTTAGTTGCCAAGCTTGGGAGAGATGGTGGTCAAGACATGACCTCAACTGAACATACAGCACTTCGAGTGAATTCCATAATATGGACCGTCCGACTGCCTGCCTGCCCACGAGCGCGAAGAAACAGATTCAGCCTGTCGCTTACTGCATATATATTTCGCTTGAAAAGGTTGGGAATGACCTCTCATTAATGTCAAATATCTCTCTGTCACCTTCTTACACATCAATCAGAGTGGCGCAGCGGAAGCGTGGTGGGCCCATAACCCACAGGTCCGAGGATCGAAACCTCGCTCTGATATCTCAGAGACATGAGCTTCCAATATTTTTTCGTTAAATTAGTTTTTGATGGTTGAAACCAATACGAAGGTTTTAACTTCCAGGCATGTAAGGAATGACTGATGGACTGAGCGCGCGGGGATGAGCGGCGGGAGGCGACGCGGGGAGGGATGGGAGTGAGATAACAGGGAGGGTCTGTGAGAGAGGGGAGGGTGTTAGAGGGTGATATTGTAGGGGATTTTTATATATTTTTTTTCGTTTTTTTTTTCTCTTTCTTTTGCACTTCGAATTACTACTTCTTGTAGAGGAATGAGTGAGTATTAAATAGTTTTAGTTTTGTTGACATTTTAGGGCTACAGAGTGTTATTTTTAGGGTTTCAGAGAGATTTTGGAGAGTGTATTTATTCTCTTTCTATTTACATCTCGGGGTTCAGGCTTCTTTTCTTCTTTTATTTCTTTTGTCTTTTCTTTCTTTATCCTTTTTCTTTTCTTGTTTTTTTTCTTTTCTAGGTTATGAGTATCGTTTGATCGGATATCGTCTTTTCTTAGCTATGGGTACTCTCTCTCCCATGAGATCGAGACTGATTCGAGACACACCATGTCCGGTGTGCAATCAGTTATTTACCTCGCAAGGGGTAAAATCTCATGTGGGAAAGATGCACAAGAGCTATGATACGACCACATGGGATGCCCAGGTTAGTCGAGATCGGAGGTCTACACGTGCAGTCATTATGGCACCGTTAGTCCTTCTTCCTGGAGTCCCTCCAGAGTCGTGGGAGTGGTTGAGAGCTCACTCTAGCACTATTCTGAGTTTGTTCCAGACGAGTTCTCCTTGTCCGCGTTTATTCCATCGGTTACCTCGTGCTCTTCATGACGAGGTGAGACAGGCATTCCGTTTATCTCTCGACATGTTGGCACGGAACACCAAGGACGAGGCGGCGTGGTTATTGTTTCTGTTACTTCCTCGTTGGTGTCTCCGGTATACTCGAGGTGGCAGAGGAGGACATCGGGAGGTGGCGGCCCGTCTTCGGAGATTCCGAGCAGGTGACTGGGCGGCCTTACAGGAGGAATCAGTCCGTGCGGTTCGAGGTAGGAGTGAGTCTGCCTCTACACGTGATGTCTCATCTTCCGCTCGCATACGACGTTGTAGGATGTTAGGTCAGGTAGGAGAGTATAGTAGAGCTGCCAGAGCATTGCATCCTTTGTCATTGGCTTGTCCTACTGAGGAGACGATCGCTGCGTTGCGTTTCCTTCATCCCTCATCGGGTGATCCCGCACCACCTGAGGTTCAGGACTATCAGCCTGAGGAGCCATTATGTCTCGATAGATCTTTGTTCGCCCAGGCCTTGTGTACAGCTCCACGTCTATCTTCTGGAGGTCTGTCTGGGATGGTCTACGAGCATCTACGGGATTGTTTTCAGACAGACGACCCCTCTAGCGGTTTCACGGAGCTTTTTCAGGTAGCGGCAGCAGTAGCTCAGGGACATATTCCTCAGTCTATAGCTCAGGTACTGGGAGCAGCTAGACTTTTGGCCATGACGAAGGATGGTGGAGGGATCCGACCGATAGCCATCGGTGAGATTCTCTTACGACTTATCAGTCGAACCATTGTTCTTCAGCTTCGAGATACTTTCCAGGACCACCTTTGTCCACATCAGTTTGGAGTTGCGACGCCGGGAGGTTGTGAGTCTGTGTCTTTCGGCATTAGAGCTCTCTTGGACATCCATCCCGATTGGGTGGTCCTACAGATAGACGTGGAAAACGCTTTTAATAGTATTTCCCGCGCTTCTATTTTTAGAGAGCTCATGGATGGTGGAGGATCTCTGGCGGGTCTCGTTCCTTTCGTGCGATCGTTCTATGGTTCTTCCTCTTCTCTTTATTACCAGCACGGTCCTACGATAGAGGGGGTTACAATCATCAGCTCTGCTGCGGGGACTCGCCAGGGAGATCCTTTGGGTGGACCTCTCTTCGCCTTAGCTCACTATAGAGCTCTCTTCGCCACCGCCTTGGCTGCTCCAGGTTGTGTCTTTCCATCTCTAGCTGATGATACGCACATCGTAGGTCCGGCGGACCAAGTCGGTGTTGCCTTTGATCACCTTGTCTCTCAATTGGCCTTGGTAGGGCTGAGGACGAATGTGTCAAAGTGCAAGGCTTGGTCTCCCATAGGTATACCGTTGGACCTACAGCTCCCAGAGGGATTTGTTACCCCTGCAGATGGTTTACGCATCCTCGGAGTACCCGTGGGTACAGAGGACTTTGTCTCTCGATTCTTAGATGTTGCTCTTGCGGAGGACGTTATGCATATCGAGGATCTCCCTATGTTAGAGGACCCACAGGTTGCTTTTGGTATCCTTTCCTCTTCCATAGCACGACGTCCTTGTTACTTACTCCGCACAGTACCCCCATCTCCTATCTTCATCTCGCGCCTTAGAGAGTTTGATAGGAAGATCATGGGGGTGTTTGGCGACATCATAGGACCGGGGACCTTTGACTGTGTGGCAGGACCTCTCGCACGGAGACAGACATCTTTGCCAATATCATGTGGCGGGGTGGGCTTATTATCCATGGAGGAGACTGCTGCGGCAGCTTTTTTGGGTAGTTGGTCCCTCTCAGCACCTTGGCTCTGTGGTCGTTTTCTCGTGCGAGATAGACCTATCTTGGAGAGCTATGTGACAGAGGTGGAGGATGGTTCTTACCCACTACAGATGTGTCTTCGCGAGGCAAGAGACAGTTTGACTCTTGAGGCACGTGAGGCACATCCTCGATTCGATTCCTTACCTTCCGATGGATCTCGCGGACTACAGTCTTCTCTGACAGGACACCACTTCCACCAGGTTCTCCATGCACTCTTAGTGGATCCTTCCATCTCACGAGATACTAGGGCTCGACTCCGCTCTTGTTCAGGCAAGGGCGCAGGCTCTTGGCTCATAGCTCGACCTTGCATTAGAGCGTTCCGACTCGCACCGACTATCTTCTCTACAGCGATGAGGTTTCGTCTAGGCTTGGTCCAGCCTGTTGCTTCGGCACTGTCCACCTGCGAGTGCGGTGTCTCGCTCGACACCGCGGGTCGTCATCTTGCTCGATGTCCTCACGGTGGAGAGCGGATAGCCACCCACGATGCCATCAGAGACGTCGTGTTTGCCTTAGCACGGGAGAGCAGTCACATGACGTGGAGAGAGCGTTGGTACGCCCTTCAGACGGGAGGATCAGTCAGAGCAGACCTGTACATGATGAGGGAGGATCAGGTCTCAGTGGCTGATGTGGTTGTTACGGATCCGACACGGGACTCAGTGGCGGCACAGGTGATCACCCATCCCCCAGGATGGGCTGCAGGCGTGGCGGCAGCAACGAAGGTATCCAAGTATAGGGGTATGCAAGCGGGACATCGCTTCATCCCCTTAGCCTTGGAGATATATGGATCGACAGCTTTGGAGTTCGACGTCTTTCTGCGAGAGTGCGCTAGAGCCTACCATGAGAGGCGTCAGGGGGTACCACTTTCTCTTTCTTTCTGCACCATGTTTTTCAGGCAGCGGGTTTCCATTGCTTTACAGAGAGCTTTAGCAGGGGCCATTCACAGAAGAGCAATCGCAGTAGGCGATGCCTCTTCAGGTGCACCTGTTGTAGATAGAGGTACTGATTTTTTGGTCTCCGACATTATAGGTGCGACTGGCGATTTTAGAGCTACTGATAGCGGGGCTTAGCCCCGGTGTTCTCCCCTTCAGGGTGGTTATTGCTTGGCCCTTCGGGTCCTTCTTTCCCTTGTAAGGCTTGATGGGGTCTTCCCATCCATTGGCTATATATCGCGTCGCGTGTTCCTCCTAGGAATGACTCCGCCCGCGGGATGCAATCAATCAGCGGTTCCTTGTAAGAATCCAGAAGGAAGTGCTTGCTGCAAGTGCCGACAATCTGCAGCTCTGACTGACGGTTCATCGATGATGAAGTTCAGTATCAGTCCGTCAGTCAGAGATACGAACTGTCGGTTCATGTTATATCGGACTTCATGGCCGATGCGATATGTTTCAGTCTGCTTACAGGCAGTAAAAATGGGTTCAGGGTGTAAGAGAAACTTGAAGTTTGAAATCCTCCGTTAAACCAGTAATTCTAGTGATCGCTAAAACTTTAGCGGACGAGTGTACGTACGGTGCACTGGCTCGACTGCATACCGTAGTAATTTCTTAGTACTCGCAAACTGTAGTAATTTCTTACAACCGTAGTTATTTCTTAGTACGCGCAACTGCGGACCGCACGGACTGTGTTGTCAGACCGCGCATCTTTTGAAAAAGTATACATTTTCAAAATGTATACTTTGGTAATCGTGCAGTCTGACCTGTTAACTATAGTGATTTCTTAGTACGTGAAACTGCATCCGCAGTTGTATGAACGGACTGTGTCGTCCGACCGTGCATCTTTTGAAAATATATATTTTCGGAATCGTGAAGGGTAACATGTTAAGGTTTAACTGAACTGCGCACGAAAACTTGCCTTTGTTTTAGAAATTCCTGTGAACTGGGTTTTGCTGTCACATAGTTCTCTGGAGCAAGAAGCACGGGTTACAGAGTTAAGGGTTTTCGCGCACGGTTCCCAACAACGTTTTTACGATTTCGCTCAAGGTTCTGACTAGTGGTTTTGATTCGCGGAAACAGCAAAGAATTACATTATTGCGCGAACTGAAGTATCACTACGGTAGTAGGGGGTGTCATTTCATCGTTCTGGTCAAAAAATGGATATCCACCAATTCTGGTTTAGAACCTCTTTTGCTTTCTTCAGTGGCTATCATGGCTTATCCCAGGTGTCATTGCTAGACTCTCAGTAGAATTGTATTACTCGCGGGTTTTTGTTGCAGACTAACTTTCTCTTTTCACGGGTCATGGAAATCTCTCACGGATAGGTCCGCATAGTAGATCCACGAGTAATCCACTGAAACTCTAAAAGGTGATCCGGTTTCTTAGACTACATTACATATCCATATATTCACTAAATCTGGACAGGTACAACTCTCATGGACATTTGAGTAGTGAAAGGTGGAAGATTAAGGTGGATGTTTTTGAGAATTCAGAATTCAAGATAACACATTTAGAAATGAAGATTTGGACTATTCTTATTAATTTTTTTATGATAAGTTGCGAGAGTTGGATTATTCGAGAAGACCAGTTGGACAATTGGATATAAAATTCTAGACTACAAATAAATATTTTATATATTTAATAAAAAGATAAAATATATTCAGAGTATATTTTTAGATTCTAAAAAATCTTATGAATTAATATTAATGTTTTTAAAAACATAATAATATATAAAATATTTCAAAATATTTTATGAAGAAAATTATGAATTATTATCATATTATGTAATATTCTATAATATTCTACATAACACAATAAACCATTCGAAATTATGTTTGAGAACAATATGTTTGATTGAGAAAATTCTAAAAAATACTTGTATAACATATCTTAGTCAAGATTCCAAATTTAATTAGTTTGTCACTGAACTGTGCAAGGTCTTGCACAGTTTGTACTAAAAAAGCAAAATAGAAATATATTAATAAATAAATGAGCTTTGTGTAGATTTAATAAATGATGTAATGAAACAATAATGCGAGTACTTCTGACAAAATAAGGATTGTGTCCTTACACCTAGTCTAATAGATAATAATATCAAAAGTGATAGTTTTTTTAAAGTATTTGTTCACAACAAATAGAAGATTTGATCTAATCCCTCTAGTCATGCGTTTAATATCCATGCAAACTGAATTTGTTATTAAAACATTCATTCACAATCAAGACTTAAGACTCACCTACAGCTCACAACTTGAGCTATTTATATCTTACTCCAATTTCAAAAGGATGTAACTATCATTGAACCAATCCTTATTTTTGTTGGTGCAATTGGTGTATCTCTCCTTAATAGAAGCACACATTGTACGATGCACGGTCGTCACTTGTATCTTGTTGAAATGTGGTGATCCATCTTCATGATTGACATTCGTAAGAGCTTTCGCTGACCAAAAATATTCTTGTCTCCTCAAAATCATCTGAAGGACGAATGATTAAGATCATTCTAGACTTGATATCATTGAGAGGAACAAACCACAGACGTTCTCTATCCCTTGGATTACCTACAAATGTCTCATTTCTACCCATCATCTTTGATAAAGATAGCAATCCTTTCCTAGTATTGGATTTTGAATTATCAATTTGGTTAACCTCTCCATATTCATTTTTGTTTTGTCGATATCGCAAATAACAAGATAGTGGAGGATTTTTCATTCTGCTTTGTATGCACAGGTACCATGTGCACCAAAAACCTCTGCCATGAACCGTGGAAGGGACGCTACATGTTTAAGAGATAATGCACCGTTCTCTTTCGAGAAGAATGCATCCACATCATCGCATGTGTGTATCAGAAATGACATGGTCACAGTTTCAAAACATCCTTGAGCAACCAATTCACTACAGAATGCCATCATCAATCAATTCTTGTTATCTTTGGCAGTTGTCCACTTGTAGTAGAAGATGTTGTGGTAGAGGATTAAAGTCCTCAATGACATTCACGGAACTATTGCTCGTGTTTTCCATCAACAATACTTCAAAGAATGTTTCACTATCAATTTTTTGAGGATTGAGATAGGAAACCTCTTTTCCAAGCTTTGCTTTTATTAAGCAAAGCTTGGACAAGATGATGTTTTGGTGTCTTTTGAAATGCAAAGTCTCCTCTTCTGTCACTTGTAAATCGTTTGTAATAACGAGATATTAGTACAATGCGAATCACCTTATTCATCATATCTGACTGTGTTGAACTTCGGGATGCATGTTCTGATGAAGCGTGCGGAAATCGTCAAGGCATCGAAGTTGTCTTAAAAAAAGTTGCACTTCCAATACCTCTCCCTATATCTAACCAACTTGAACTTCAAGACATGTTTCGAAGATAATGCAAAATCGGCCCAGTACATACATGTTGAACTTCGGGATGTGTCTCAAAGTTCAGCTAAAAATTCACACTTGAAATACCTCTCCCCATATCTAATCAACTTGAACTTCAACTATGCAAAACCGGCCCAGTACATACATGTTGAATTTTGGAACGTGTCTCGGTGTTCATCAAAAAAGTCACACTCAAAATACCTCTCCTCGTATCTAACCAACTTGAACTTCAGGACACATCCTGAAGTTCAACTAAGAAATCTGTCTCAACCTTCCATCAAGCTCAACCCTCTCATCCCTCTCAGCCTTCTTTCCTCATTTATCTCACATGACTGTTGATTCATTTGCTCATAACTTCCTGTACAACCTTCAGTTTAAGACTAAATGGGTATGGTTGGAAAGCATTTTCTCTTGACTCCTCTCTAGAATTAAATCTTGTTACTTTGGGATGCATCCCAAAACAAGTAGTCATGATTATTTGCTCATATTTTATTTGCTCATACATTTGCTTTACGACAAAACTGATATGGTTATGAAACATATTCTCTTTGCTAAGTTCTCATGATGATATATTTCTTTTCCAGATCTTCATCTAATGGTGAGCACAAGTTTTTGTATTGATGACTTTGTCTTCCCTATGGATGGAGAGATGAAAATGGTTGCTGGAGAAGGAACAATTGTATCTTTAGATCCGTCGTTTCTTATCACACGGTTTCTATAGGATCCTCAAATGTCGTTGTCAAGCTCAACAATGTCACAGTTCTTACACATCTATTATCTATATTTCTATTTAGAAAATGTCATTGGGGAAGCTCTTATAAGTCTAACGTCACATGGTCAATCAACTTACTATGAGAAAGAAATTCCATCTTGTGCACACTCCACAACTCAACAAGGTTCTCTTGGTGTTACTTCTCAAGTACAAGACTCTCAATGTCATTTGACTACTCCTCATGTCATAATGATAGAGGACATGATTTATTGCATATAGATTCCAAGAAGAGTCCAACTTGAGGTTAAGGATTACATTATTCGTGCAAATTGGGATCTTTTGGAGGTGACCCTCATGATGAAATCCAACGAAGCGTCATCCTCGAACACTCTTATTCTTGTTGCTGATGGGTTGATTACTATATCACTTCCTTATGGATGTGTGAATAACATCAAGTTGGGAGTAGATCATGTAGGAATGACAAGTTATTAGAAATATCGTGCGCATACACATCGCTATGCAACATACATCGTTACGTAACATACATCGCTGTCAGAGATACACCACACATACACATAACACATGGACGATCTCATACACATACACAAATGTACCACAATGATAAACGGTATGTACTCACTCCACCAACGAGCACTAAACAATCACTAAAGTCGAGCCAAATTCACTTTGCTCGCAGAGACTCCAGATTACACTCACAAAGACTATCCACCATAGCTAGGAGCTTGAAGGCTCAACTTGAAGAACTAAGACCTCCAAGTCCTACCTGCGAAGTATACCTCTAGTGAGCTTTCTCACCAACTCGCCTTAACGGCACGAACGACCTTATCGGGATTTGTCACTCCGCACTCGGCCAACCTAGCCGAGGTGCCCAATCTAACGTGACAGCTGTCGTGTGCATACACATCGTTACACAACATACATCGCTGTCAGAGATACACCACACATACACATAACACATGAACGATCTCATACATATACACAAGTGTACCACAATCGTCTCCCTAACTGACGGTTAGGTCTCTCTAACTCCAGATAGCTCCATATCTCAACTACGTGATATACACCTTCATGGGTGCAATGATTAGGAGGCCGGGTGCTACATCGTCCCATCGTTAGTCGCCTGTCTGTAATCCATATCACGCAAAGATCTAATCGACTATCTTTGCTATATACATCGAGGACAAACCCACCGTTCAGTAGGAACAACACTGAGAGGTGGAGTCAAACATGACATGTGCCAACCTCTAGAACAACCATCACACATCAACATGCGGTCTGCTCCACCAGCATACCCACATAGCATACACCTCAAGCCTATCCGTACAACTGCTAAGCTTGGGTCAACTGTACCATCGATGTTGGAAAGATGACATGTCGCGCAATTACGCACATGGTCTGTAGTGTCGCAGGATTACTCCTTTTGTCCATTTAGTATACAAGATATCGTTCCCACAGAGGATTTGCACAAGTAACGCTGCTCTAAGTTCTAAGATCTGTTCACACAAACACACGCATGTGGAGGGGCAACTTTTCTCTCCCTGGTGGTGGTTCTCTCTGTTTTCTCATGACCAAGGCATAAATAGGATCGAAGAGTAGGATTTTGGACACACACATAACACACATTCCACACTGTGCACATTGGATGGAGTGTACACATTTGAGAGGCGCACTAAGTATGTTGTTGTGTACTGTGCGCACACACACTACACTCGATCTTAGAGACATACGAATAGATTGGGATTATACCGGAGGGGTCTGCATGCTCGTTACCAGCAGTGGTTCGAAGATGTAGATAGAGATAATGGACAGTTTAGGAACAGCGAACGACATCCTCGTGCAGTCCTGTTGGCTAGACTGGTGTGTCGAGGAGTAGGAGCAGGAAGTAGAGAGAGTGAGCTTCCCAATGTCAATGTGACTTCTTCTCGGGGAATGGATTGCTGATTTGAGTGCAGAAGCTTTGTCCATGTCTTCTGGGTGGTGGGTTTTCTTGGATTCAATCCCGATTGTGCATGAGAAGCGTTCTTCTTGAGTGGCGGTGACTGTCAGCAGTTGTGCAGATTCGCAGCTTGGCTCGTCTAGTAGAGCACTTCGGATCTACGTACGGACAGTCTTATGGGTAAGGGATCCCAGAAGATAGAGTAGTCGGAGCAACGAGAGAAGAAGAAGAAGCCTTCTTCCCACAGCAGAAGACGACATCCTCAAGTAGAACACGGTGCAACTGTACGCACGTTTGTTGTCTTCCTCCTCAAACTATTACAAGCAGGGATGACTTGTTAGTCAGGATCCGGACTAGAAGCTTATCGGAATCTTAATTTCTCCTTTTCATCTTGTTTTTCTATTGTTTGGATTTTCTCTTCTTCTCCCATCTTCCCCATCTTCTTATCTTCTTCTAGTGAGCTTCCGAGACTTCTATTGAGCTTCCGTGAAGGTGAATGTCGTTGTAGTGCTGCAGGAAGACCATTTTCGTAGGCAGAAGCCTGGGAAGGCTACAGGGGGCATACATCCTATGATTAATCTAACCCGTTGGAATGTGAGAGTGAGTAAGGTGTAACAGCCGTTGCTAGTCGACTTCTGCGAAGCAGGAGCAGTCTTCTGGAGGTGTGAGAAGCCAAGTTGAACCCCTAGAAGCCGAGGATTGCTTCAGGAAGACGGTACTGAGAAGACCGGAAGAAGCGATCTGGAAGCAGGAAGCGTCTTCCCGAACGTGCATGAGTTACGACTCAACCCATCGGCATCTAGGTTTGCAACTCCAGGTCTATGTACTACTTGGAAGTCATACTCCTGTAAGATAAGAGCCCATCGTGCAGGCTTTTCTGTAAGCTTGTCGGACTTCATCAACCACTTGAGCGGCTGGTGATCAATGATGAGAGTAAAGGGGTTCTCAAACAGATAACATCGGAAGTGTGCAACAGCCCACACTGCAGCTAAACACTCCCCTCGTACGAACTGTACCTCGCCTCCGCTGAATTGTTGGAACGACTAGCATATGCCACCACAAACTTCTTTTTCTCATCATCATGCTGAGTCAGCATTGCTCCAAGTCTCAACATACTCCAATCAGTGTGCAGTCGGAAAAGACGCCTCCTAACAGGTCTCCCAAGATGGGAACAGATGTCAACCTATCCTTGAACTCCACAAAAGCTCGCCCTTGTTCATCTCCCCACTGCCACTCTTGGTCCACTTTCATCAACTTGGTCAATGGCTTCGCAGTTGCATTAAATCCTTTCACGTACCGACGATAGAAGTTTACCAAACCAACAAATGCTCGAACTCGACTCACATCTATGGGGCATGAGATACGTGCAATAGCCTCAACCTTCGTCTGTTGAACACCCAACCCACCTAGATAGATGGTGTGGCCCAGATACTCTACCAACTCCTGGAAGAACTTACACTTCTCAAGGTGTAACTTCAATCCATGAGCTCTCAACGGCTCGAACACATCTCATAAGTGTCTCTCGTGCTCCGCCACAGTAGCACTATAGACTAAGATGTCGTCAATATAACATCTGACAAAATCCAATCTTGTTAAGATCCTGTCCATCATCCTCTGGAACTCAGCAGGGGCTTTCTTCAACCCAAATGGTAAGAACCGCCACTGATACAAACAATCCTTGCCGTGAGAGGCAATTCCTCAGAATGCTGTCTTGGACTTATCTTCTTCTCTCACTGACAACTGATGATACCCTGCTCGAAGATCCAAAGTACTGAAGACCTTCACATGCCCCACTGCATCAAAGATCCCCTCAGATGTCGACATGACATACTTATTAGACTTCATCTGTCGATTGATAAGATGGTAGTCTTCACACATCCGCCTATCTGTATAGTTGTCATACATATCATTCTTTGCTGGCATAACTGTGACAGATGCATACTCTCCATGCGACATCTCCACCAACCCAACCTCCAACAAGTCTTGAGTCCTACTCTGGATCAAGGCTCTCTCCATGTCACTATACCTGTAAGGACGTCAAAAGATTGACGTGTCATTAGCCAAGTCGATCCGTATACCTGGTCCCTTCAAGGTACCCAAATCCTTCATACTTAAGGTAAAACAATTCCTGTAGCCCTTCAGGAATATCTGAACTCTTCGTCTCTCCTCTCTTATAAACTTGGGTCCAATCTCCGGCTCCCAAGTATCCTCTGTCACCATGTTAGAGGTAGAAGACGAAGTCATTGACTGCTATCTTGCAGCCTATGGAGCAGTTTCCTTCTGCTCACCACCAACAACCTCCACCGCTACTGTGCGAAAACTTCTACAGTTCTAGCTGCAAGCTCCACACTCTCTCCTACGACATCCCATGATATCCAAGGATGACGAGCTTCACACGCCTCGCCCCCAGCCTTTGCTTCCACCGATCCAGTAGGCAAAGAGCTTAGGAGTGTCCAAGCAGTAACACCCGTCGATTGCATCTGACGTTGCTCTGCCAATCCAAGGCTAACAATCCATGTCAAGCAATTCAAGTCCATTGCTTGATCCAATACTTGACGACGTGAAGCCTCTGACACCGAAGCTACTGCCGTCGTACTCGTAGAGAAACCCATCGCTCTCTCTCTCTCTCATCGGCATTCAGCTCCACCAACTGCCGTAATTGAGCATCCCACACAAGCCCAAGTCCTCCATCTCTGTAAGCATGTGACGCTGGAAAGCTCACCAAAGTGGGTAACGCTATCATAGATCGTCCCACTAGATTCACCACTGTCATGGGTGACATATCGACGACTCTCACTACTTGAGATTGTCGTCTTGCATCCAAGATGCTATCAACCGTGAGGTGCGCTGGTCGTCTCACTCCATCGTATGTGCGCTTAAGCACCTCTCTCGATAACAAGTTTGTCCATCACAACTGTGGACGATGTGCACGAGATCATACTCTCGCTGCATCCAACAACACTGCTGGTCCAACCCAAGGCCGTACTTGGTGCACACTCGCCATCATCTGTG
The DNA here is from genome assembly GCA_036924285.1 of Asterella californica. NCBI lineage: Eukaryota > Viridiplantae > Streptophyta > Marchantiopsida > Marchantiales > Aytoniaceae > Asterella > Asterella californica. The sequence goes on along the minus strand of JAYKYS010000006.1, from coordinate 17,080,524 downwards.
TACGAGCATCACCCAACAAAAGAACGTTATCACGCTACTTGGCGGCTACATGTTATATTTCTACTCCGACACTTGAGTTTAGTAGTTCTAGAAGTTAGCTCATATTACTTCTAGTCGTTTATGTATATGTTTGACACCTTTGCATACGGTGTTAACACTATATTGAGTCCTAGTAGGCTGATAGTATGCTAGTTATCTTGTTCAAGCATTTGTGCGCTTGTGCAAGTGATTTCTTACTTGTCTATGATGTTCAATATACATAACTTAGATTTACCATGTTGATAGGGTTTAAGCTCATGGGTTGTACTTACGTGTTGCCCATGCACGCTTTTTAGATGGTTTAAGTTTACTTTCAGGGCTACGTGTCATTTTAGGTAGTTTTAGTTATACGCTGGCACTTTAGGGGACTTGACGTGGTAGCCTTTGAGTGGAACTAAGTTACCACATGGTTTAAGGCACAAAAAGACAACCAAATGGAGCTATGAATTCTCATTGGTTCATTTTTGTCTTTTGTGTAACTCTAAATTTAGAAATAGAGGTCTGAAGGGGATTTCGAGCAATTGGTAAGGATACTGCGAAATCTGAGAACACAGGAAGGTAGAGCTCGTCGAGCCAAGCACTGTCAGTGAAATTCTTGATCGATTTGGATCAATAAACAAGGAGTTATGCCCAATTGAAGTTCGGATTGTGCCAAAACTGAGTCACTTTTGTTGATTTTGGGGTTTTCATCGTCAATTGCAGCAGAATTGAGGAAATCACTTCAAAACTTCGTGGTTGCGCTCACTGTCAGCAGGGCTACGACTATCCAAAAAGTTTTGAACCATTTGAGTGACTGAGTAATTCAGGGCGGCCGCTGAAGCAAAGGGGGTCTGAAAAGCTCTTAATCTAGAGCAGCGACTTCAGAGAAGGAGATCTGGAGTTCTGTGTACAATCAGGAGTCCCAACTTCACAGGGATGTTCAGCGTCCTGTAGACTTCAAATCCTGTAAGAATCTTTGAAAGTGATCGAGCCAATCTTCTGTTATAGGTCGAAATAGCCATCTGGGTACCAGAAATTGCTGTAATTTTCTTACTCAGAACTTTTCTGTCCACATCTCGGTGCTGGAATTTGATCTCAGGCTGAAACTTCGTGTGTGTGTTCAGTAGGACCTTATTTACATGTATGGGAAGTTTAGAAGTCTAAACCTTCATAGTTTTCCTCTCCGTGAGTGTCAAAGTTCACCGCCTAAACCTATTACTACTAGTAGACTTAAATTTCACCTTTTGAGCATATTAGAGGATCCTACACACCTGTGTGAGTGTTTATAGCCCCTGTTGTGATCTGAAAGCCAACCTCTTGAGTAAACAACCACAGCCAGAAACCCGGCGCTTTCCTATGTAGACGGATCACACTCCGACAACGTTCTCCAAGATGTACACTGGAGAATCCACCTGATGCATCTGGAGATGTCGTAAGATCCGTAACATCTCCCATAACATCCTAGATCACGGGTCATGTAAACCTTGACCTCTCCCAACACGCGTGTGACCTTGACATGGTCATCCGGCTATCACCAAGTGAATGGTGCCAACAAACGTAAGATCATGCGCACCCAACAGTGAAATATCTGACTGTAATGCTTGCTGGTATCCTCTAACAGTTGATATGGACAACAACTCAGGATATCTCTGCACCAAACGTGTCACATGTCACAATGAGATACGTCTCGTAATCTCATCTCTCTTCACATACAAGTATCGCTGTACTTGTATGCCTGCTTGCAATACCGGAGCCAAACATGTGCTGATCCCTCCAAACAGCTCTAGCACACATACACCCTCCTCTGGATACTGCCACACAATGAGAGTCGTATCCAACGGTGATAAGGTCACAGGGCCAGTAGCAGGAACAACCCTTTGTTCCTCTACTGGTGGTACAAAGGCTTCACTCCAAGCCTGCTGCACCAATCGATCAGCATACTGCTGCAACTCTCCACTCGAACTCCAGAGTGACATATCCAAGGAAGATGGTACTAACGTAGACATGCTAGGCATGTCCTCCACCTCCTCAAAGACCGGAGTATCCTCCGCATGGACGTTGTCTTCTAACAACTCGCCCGGCCAAGTGATGACCGAACTGAATCTTGCAACGGATGCCATCGTCCCTGGTGTAGGCTCCGTTGTCCCAACTCTAGCACTGAACCGCACTGGTAAGCGGCTCACTCGTCCCTCACCGGACTGCCAACCTGATCTGTAAGATGTTATCTTTGTCCAATAGTCGATCACGAACCTCATAGAGTATAACACAGCACCTCCAACCAATACATCATAAGACTCCTCGATCGTAACGATGGCATTTGCTCTCACCATGGAGCCATCCGTGAGATGATCTGATCGAACTCTCACCGTCAACATCTCTCGTGTCATATGTAGAACTGTACCTCCTGATCCTCTAGAGATGTCTGTAGCTGGAATGGACATCTCTCCACCTCGGACTTCTTCAAACCCAGATCAATACACGCCGCCTTCCCCAACATCAACGATTGGGCTCCAGAGTCTAACAAGACTTTCTGCGGTCGATATACTTTCCCTGAAGGTGCCACCAAATAGAAGATACCACTTTTGTTGTCCAACAACACCACAGCTGGTGCCAATCCAGCTCGGTCAATCGCCGGCCTAGCTGATAACTCGTCTAACTTGGCAGTCGCCGCTTGCCAAGTACCACTGGTAGCTGTCCTGATCCTCGACCCCATGGACACATCTACCGTCTGTCGTTGAACCACCTTAACACTGGAGGTAATAACATACTCGCTCTCACTGAGCGTGGCCGTCAGCTGGAACACTGGAGCCAAGTTGACTCCCAATGTCCTCATATCCGTGATTGAAAATAGTACGACTCGCAAAACTGCTGTAGCCGCCCCAACATCGAGTTCGATGTCGCATCCATAGACGTCAAGGGTTGACTCACATCACCCCCACTCCTGGATGTCGATGCCTCCAACTCTACTGCACCATCGATAGATCGTTTAAGAACCATAGATTTGATCCTCAACGTCTCCAATAACGTGAACGACTGAGGAAGCCTAGCATGTCTATCAGCCTTCCCGCGTTGTGGATCTCCACTGACGCACCTCGTGGTTCAGAGACACGTACTGCACCTCTAGTCACTGCCGCAGATGCCTCAATCTGCACCACGCCAGCCATGAAGTTGAAGTCACCTCCTTCTCCTCCATAAGACGCGAAAGCCTCTATTCCACCAGATCTCCGCTGGACCATAGCCATACTAGCTATCCTCTGCTCCAACTGCTCAATTCGAGCAGCCATACCTGCTTCTGACGTCGTAGCAGGCGGTGGACCGACCGATCCTCTCTCAGGTGCTGGATCTCTACCTCAGCTCAACCACCAGGGCCTCCTTGAGCTCCTCCTCCTCGTCCACAATCAATCTTCCCTTGCCGCAGCTCGAGATGGAGATCAAAACAACGATCACTATTGTGACCAAGTTGTCCGCAATGCTCACATTGTCTAGGTACCGCTTGAGACGTCCTTGACGTCTCATAACCACCTCTCCTCTGTGGACAATCCTTGTGCTGATGAGGACCATCACACGTCCAGCAAAGACCCGCTTGCTGCTGATTAGAGAAGGACGGCATGGGCTTCTGCCCACCAGATCCTCCAACACCTCCTTAGGATCGTGATTGCTCCCCATGATCTTTACCACCACCACCACCACGCTGTTGCGTAGCCTGTGATCCTCGAGAAGAGGTGGTCGTCCCATGTGATGTCTCCTTGCTGAACCCAGCAACCACCATCCTCTCCTCCATCATGTTGAGCTCAATCCGCTCAGTCAAACCAAAGACAATCGCTAAAGTCGAAGCAGTGTCTCTAAGAAGAGTGCCATCTCTGACTCTCCTACGCAGCTCGCGATCTAGTATCTCATACCAGAACTGGATTGCATGTGCTTCCGTCAACGTTGATCAACCGCCTCATGCGAGTAAATGCCTCGAGGAGGCTCTCTCTAGTCTTCCGCTAGAACTCCTACAGACTCCTCAACTTGTCAGTCCGCACACCTTGATAGTTCTTCCTCAAACACTGGAAGAACTGAACCACAGGATTAAACCCTGGTGGTATCCTGCTCACACTACCACCTCTCCACTACTAGTGGACGCACGCCGATAGTAGATACTCCGTCACTGGTGGATGTACCACTACTATTGGCACCCGAACTCGTAGGTGCTACGCCTCCTGAAACTGCACCAGTAGTGATAGAAACGTAGTTGGGAGACCAATGTTGTCTCCACAACTCAATCTCCATATTGTAGTCTCGTCGGAACTCATGATAATCGTCCATCGACGGTCCCTCCAAGTGTTAGAACAAACCCTTCCATGCCATGAAGGGTGTAAACAGATGTGGGTTCCGCATCTGCTGCAGAACGCACCAACTATTGAACTCCTGGATGAAGTCATCCAGCTCGATGATACCCACTATACTCGAGTAACGTCGAGGTCCCTTTGTGGCCTCATAGATCTCGTCCATGTCCCACAACAACGGTGTTGTGATGCTCGACTCACCATCAGAAAACGCGCTATCTACGTCTGAATTGTCCTCTGAAACAACCGACGGCAATGATGTAAGTAGTCTATATCTCATGCCACTCCGTGTATATCCACTGTCTGAGAAGTCCTCACCAGAACCTCCCGAGAACTCCGTGATGAGAGAATCTCGATAACACACTCTCCAACCAGAATGCCGAAATCTCTATCACCACTGTAACCACAACTTGCCTAACCCCGCTCCTACTGAGCTCATCTATCCCTTACTACGACGGTCAAGATAAAGACAACTTGTATATGTCATCACCATAGACAGCCTCTCACGGTCTGTTGGTCGTCACTCCAACCGCACCGTGAGAGAAACAAAGATAGTCTGACTAGTCCGCAACTCCAGTCTCACTATCGACAGCACACTGGAGTGAACTCACTTCGGAAATCAAACGTCAACACAAGCAAACGCGGCGCACAAACAAGAAGTAGAATATGGAGGGGTTCCAACCACAAGAAATCTAAACGATAACCCTCCACACTCAAACATTCACATAAAGAGAAACCCAGCCCCACCCGGACTGACACCTCCTCTTCGGTGACCACATGCTCAATATATTGTCACCAACCGTCGTAACTGATACTTAAGGTCACTAACTAGATGTCCACACCTCTAGTAGCTCCAAAAATATCTACGTGGTAGCTCTACTAGCTCACCCAAGACAACTGCCACCAATTGTCTCCATACGCATCTCTACGGTATAAGCAAACACTATCACAATTATAGCTTTCTCCTAATACTGTGGGGTCGCCTTACCACCCCTCTAGGAACGTGCGAGAAGGTCTCCTACTACCTTAAACAAGTCCATAAGTACTTGCACGCATCTATTGATCTAGTGGTAAAGCCAAAGCTAAGACTACAGAGTTAGGTGTCCAGGTCGAGGAATAGTGTTGAGATGGGTGACCAGCTGGTTTTACCCTTCTCACACAACTGAAACTTGCATACCTCTCTCACGCACACCAGCAAGCTGGCTTGCGACGGGCTCGGACTCGGGCTCCACTCCGTCTCCTGTGGTGCCCACAAATTACAGGATTCACGAATTTTTGAAATTTTTAAGATTAATAACTTGTTTGTATAACTGAAGAAGCGTTGTTACTTAAGATTACTGCTTCCTTAGAAGGAAGATGATCTTATGAGCTTTTTGTAATAAGAAGTTGACTTCTTTGGAAGACGACCGTCTTCCGGGAAGCGTCTTCTCAGTTGCGTCTTCAGAAGACGAGAAGACGGCGGAAGACACTCATCTTCCGGAAGACAGCGACCTCGAAGGCCTAACCATGAATTTCCAAGTAAAGGAGTAGGTGTACCTACTAGGTAACACCAAGGTGATAGGTAGGTCGGGTAAGGCATCTAGGGTCAAAACCCTAATCTGCGGGGAAGATGCGTAGGAAGCACATTAACGCATTCCAACTTCCCGCAGCAAGCACGCTTCTTGAGAAGATCGATTTCAGAGGGTGAGCTTCGAGTAAGGAGGCAGCGAGATGAAACTGAGTGAGGATAGGATCGATTAGAAGCCAGAAGGAAGGCGAGGTCGAATTGCTGAAGCGCAGGAAGCGTACTGATTGAACTCCCGGAAGCTGACATTGGAAGCAGCTGAGTGGAATCAAAGGTGGACGGCTTAATCAATTGAGGAGTAGACAAGAGCGGACGAAGGAAGCAGCTCAGTGGGGTCGCGTTTGAGCTGAGATCATAGCCAGAAGCGCGCGGAAGGTCGAAGACAACTCGGGAAGCAGACAGAAGATTGTAGAGGTTCTTCTCATGTTCTTTTCGCTTCCCATTGCTTCTCGCCTTTGTTTGGTATCCCCCGCGCTTCCCCGGTTGTTTGCAGGCAGCCTGATCGATTACCCCCCATCCCCATTTTTCCCATTATGACATTGGGTGCGGAAGCGCTGCCCAATTTCCGTCAGACATCTTCCTACTTCTTCTTGAGTTCAATTCAAGCTTCCCTAACCATCGTCCTCAAATTGACGATCCCAGCTATCAATTTCCCTACCCTACCATCTTTCTACTCCCGAAACCTTGAATAGAAGACACTTCGGAAGATTGGAACATCTTCGGAAGATTGTCTTCGGAAGACTGTCTTCGGAAGTCGACTGTACACAATTCGTATCAAGAGTGGATTTGCTTTGCTTTTGTGTTAAGAGAGGCTTGGTACGAATCCTGAGTGGCTTGGTGAGTTGTTTTGTTATTTCGAGAAGTCGGAAGTCGGGGACTAGGCCTATGCCTCCTTGTCTTCCAAGCTTCTCAAATCCACATCTTCCTAGAGAGACTAGAAGACTGGAAAGGCTGGCAAAATGCGCGAGAAGACGTGAGGGTCCATTTCGGATCTCTTTTGTCTGACCCATAGCAGCCATTCCTTCTTCTTCCCAAACTTAGGAGAGAGTCGTGAGAAGACTTGCTGGCAGAATCTGGAGAGAATGGTCGAGGATCATGTCTTCCCACCAAGCAGCAAGCTTCTTCTGAGTGCGTATGAGAGGTGAGAAGTCAGAAGAACAGAGTGCAATTGTCTTGAGTCTGTTGTGAGGATAGGTTGCACGAAGGAAGAAGAAGACAGGTGAGACCAATGAAGGGGAGCTTGACTTCGGGAGGTCTTCCGAGAAAGACATTGAATCGGAAATTGTCTCGGGTGTCTTCCCAGAGATCACTGTCACCGCAGGAGCCCGCAACCATCTTCTGAATCTGTTATGCACTCTACGTTTCACGAATCTTGTATCTTCTGATAGGAAGTAGGATGTAATGCAAGGTGGGTGGTCTTCTTGGTAATCCATGCGAGGCCTTGCTTAGATAGGATTGTTTAGATATAGCTCGGAAGACGAGAGCTATCTAGGAAGTACTGTTAGAATCTCGGAAGACGGAGTAGCTGTCTTCTGGAAGACTAATTTTTGTCTTTTGAGAGTAGAAGCTAGACTGTGGGCACTTGGGAAGGACTGAGCCTTCAGCTCATAGTAAGTGCGTTTTGCTTAGTACAACAGGTCTTCCAGTATGTCGATGCATCCTCGAGGGTTGGTTTTACCAGCAGCAGAGTTGGCCGAGGCCACACCCTTCCTCAAGGAGTTGGGTCTCGATTTCTTCTTATGGGATTGGAATCTCGCCGACCAGGGACTTCTGGAGGAGGTTTGGGCAGCTTTGCCACCTCGCAACCGTGTACCTGCGAAGGCAGGCGTAGCTCGAGGAAGACCATCTTCCTGGACTGAAGATTGGTGGCGCAGGGCTTTCCACAGACCAGAATCCGAGAACCGAGGGTATTGGCTTGAGAAGAAGATCTTGCTCAGGATCGTGAGTGAGTGGCATGTGCCTGGGAGCACAACTTGCCTCTTCCTGGAGGACAGGCAGGGAAGGAACGGTTGGAAGATCGAGTCTTACCGGGAGCCGATGAAGCGACTTCTGACGAAGCTGTTTCTGCATCTCTTTCCCAAGGGGAAAGTGCAGAAGACGAGGTACCTTGGAGATCAGGACGTGGAGTTCATGGAAGCAGTGTGCGACGAAGGAGTGTCCGTCAACTGGAGCTCATTCTTCCACATTTATGTACAGGCGGAGCTAGCGTACTTGGGTACCCCGGCGGGAGGACACTTGACACCTTTCTTGTGTTACTTGTACGTAGCCATGGAAGATCTCCGGAGAGATCAGTTGGCGAAGTATGGACCAACAGGACAATAGGAGACGAAGGAGGAGACCTCGGAAGACGACGATCGAGCAGCAGCCGCAACTCCCCCTCCCACTCTGATGCCGCAGCTGAGGCCCGGCTCTCACCAGAAGACGCTTTTGGTGAGGGAAGACGAGTCTAGTGGGTCGGAAGACGTCACGCCTCCAAGGAAGATGGGTCCTAGAAGTGTACCTAGGAAGCCCACCTCCCTCATTCATTCAGAATCGGAGTCTGACTCGGAGGAAGAGCCGCTGAGTACCCGATCGGAGTAGAAGACCGCTTCTGCAACACCAAGGAGTCTTCCGAAGACTCCAGAAGACAAGAGAAGAAGGGATACTCCTACTGGGATGAGAGGAAGCGCAGCGAAGAGGACCGCTTCTGCCATGGGGAGGGATCTTCCACCCCGGAAGATGAGAAGAGTGGCTTCTTCTCGTGCGTAAAAGATGAAGGTCATTGTGGTGGAAGAGGCATCCTTGCCTCTGGAAGACAAGGTCGACGCCTCAGAGCGAGTAGTGGAGATGAACTTGTCTTCCGCAGGAAGAAGACTGGAAGAGTTCAGCGCCTTCTTCCACACAGAGATCCAGCCAGCTATGGAGTTTCTGGAGAAGAGAGCGAAGGATCAGGAGAGGCCTTTACAACCTGGATTCGGTCTGCGCACCTTGCTGCGACAGGAAGAAGACCAGAAGAAGACAGAGTCACTGGAAGCTAGTCTCCGCACCACGGAGAAGCTCGCAGCAAAGTACAAGGCGGAAGCAGCCGCTTCTGCCAAGGAGCTGGTGCAGCTTCGGAAGAGCAACCAGGGGTTGCAGGCACGTGTACAGCAGCGCGATCAGGAGGTCCTCCGAGTGCGGGAAAAGATCACCGCCCTCGTAGAGGAGAAGATGACATGGACGACGCAGCAGGAAGCCGCAGAAGCGCGAGTTGCAGCTGAGAGGACGCAGCGGGAAGCAGCAGAAGCTCGTGCGCAGGAGATGCTAACACAGTCGGTGGAAGGACTTCGGAAGAAGTTCAACTTCACCGCGGGTAAGAAGTTACTTACCTTGGCTAGAGGATGGGACAGCGAGTCCAAGACGATGTTGGTGGAATGCAGGGAGAGCATGTTCAGGTACTTGGATCGGCAGATAGAGGGAGTGAAGACACTCTATGGTCTTCCCTCGTTTCCGACACCTGCAACTGCATCTTCTCAAGCTCCAGCGCCATCTACTCGATCCGGAATGGAGAAGGAGGAGTTCGACCTCGCTGTGCACTTGGTAGTGACAGCGTTGGAAGCCGAGAAGACTCCGGAAGATGCCCCGGAAGACAAGATGTCTTCTGGAAGACAGGAAGACGAGCCGTCTTCCCAAGTATTCCGCGTGGAGGAAGCGACTTCTCCGGACCCCTATGAGGTCGTCATGGTACCTAGCACCGACCTGATGCTCCAGAAGAACGAGGAAGCACCGGTCGACTCCGCTTCCCAGAAGACGCTTCTGTCTTCCAAAGCAGAAGCCGAAGCCGAGGAAGACGCAGCAGCAGCGACAGCAGGGCCAGCGAAGAACGATGAGGAGGAAGCCATCTCAATGACACCCGAGGTAACTGTAGGGCTTTCTAGCTTATCAGAAGCCGCGTTAGGAGCTCCGATAAGAGCAGATCAGGTAGAGGTTACCTCCGAGCAATCAGAGTAGATAGTAACCAAAGTTGACTATTCCAGATTTAGTAGGACTGAACATGCTATCTTAAGGGTGGCAGTTTTTCAGTGTAAAATTAGTTAAGATACCATTTGACAGCATAGATAGCGTAGGAGCAACAAGGTGGATGGCTAATAGGAAGGGGAACCGCTTGCATGTGGGGTGGCAACTTCCTGTCAGCGTCTCTCTCTCCCTGGTGGTCGTCTCCTCTTATTCTCATGGCAGCGACATAAGTAAGATCGAAGAGTAGGAAATGGAGGTTCTGTAGGCTCTGCACACACATACATCGATTTGACGGTGCATACGGAGAGCACACACAAACACATGATACGCATTATCGTGTACACTACACCCGTTGTTGGAAACATACGAATAGTCTGGGAATACACAGGAGGGGTCTGCATGCTTGTTACCAGCAGTGGTTCGAGGATGTAGATAGAGGTAGTGGACAGTTTAGGACCAAGGAACGGCATCCTCGTGCAGTCCTGGTGTCTAGACTGATGTGTCGAGGAGTAGGCGCAGGAAGTAGAGAGAGTGAGCTTCCCAATGCCAATGTGACTTCTTCTCGGGAAATGGATTGTTGATTTGAGTGCAGAAGCTTTGTCCATGTCTTTTGGGTGGTGGGTTTCCTTGAATTCGCTCCCAATTGTGCATGGGAAGTGTTCTTCTTGAGTGACGGTGACTGTCAGCAGGTGTGGCATTGTAGCTTGACTCGTCCAGTAGAGCACTTAGGATCTGCGTACGGACGGTCTTATGGGTAAGGGATCCCAGAAGACAGAGTAGTCAGAGCAGCGAAGTGAAGAAGAAAGAAGTCTTCTTCCCACAGCAGAAGACGACATCCTCAAGAAGAAGATGGTGCAACTGTACGCACGTTTGTTGTCTTCCTCTCAAACTATTACAAGCAGGGATGGCTTGTTGGTCAGGATCCGGACTAGAAGCCTGTCGGAATCTTAATTTCTCCTTTTCATCTTGTTTTCTCTTGTTTGGATTTTCTCTTCTTCCCCATCTTCTCCCATCTTCCCCATCTTCTTATCTTCTTCTAGTGAGCTTCCGAGACTTCTATTGAGCTTTCGTGAAGGTGAATGTCGTTGTAGTGCTGCAGGAAGACCATTTCCTTAGGCAGAAGCCTGGGAAGGCTATATGGGACATACACCCTGTGATTAATCTAACCCGTTGTGATGTGAGTGGAAGAGTAAGGTGTAACGGCCGTTGCTAGTCGACTTCTGTGGAGAAGGGCAATCTTCTGGAGGTGAGAGAAGACGAGCTGAATCCCCAGAAGACGAGAATCGCTTCGAGAAGACGGTATCTAGAAGATCGGAAGAAGTGACCTGGAAGCAAGAAGATCGTATTCCCGAGCTTCTCTGTGAATAGTTGTGTGATATTTTAGTTAGTAGTTGGTTATTTAGATCCAGAGTATATTTTGACGTATCTGGAAGACGCGTGGTTTTGTGAGAAGACGGGATTCCTAGGCAAAACCCGTGTGTTTGTGTGTTTGAACAGATCTTAGAACTTAGAGCAGCGTTACTTGTGCAAATCCTCTGTGGGAACGATATCTTGTATACTAAATGGGCAAAAGGAGTAATCCTACGTCACTACATCTCCGCACTCTCGCACTCCGCTCTCACGCCTCTACACTCACGCACCTCTGCTCCACGAAGCCTCGTATATGAAGAAGACACACCCAAAACAGCAACTCAGAAGTCGAAATTGCACTCCAAAAGGTCAAAATCTGCCAAATTGACACTCGGAGGCGGGTTTACGTCAGATTTTAGACCATCCGTGACCTTCTTCGGCTTGTAACTTCTTCGATCCTTCACCAAATCGAACAATTTTTGGTGCGTTGGAATCATCTTCCCAGCGCGCACCTACTGCACTCTTCAGCACCACAAATTATCGACTTCTGCTAACTCGACATCCGCTGACGCGCTTCTGCCGACCTTTGTCTCGCGTATGAAGAAGACACACCCAAAACAGCAACTCAGATGTCGAAATTGCACTCCAAATTGACACTCGCAGGCAGATTTACGTCAAATTTTGGACCATCCGTGACCTCGGCTTGTAACTTCTTCGATCTTTCACCAAATTGAATGATTTTTGGTGCGTTGGAATCGTCTTCCAAGCGCACACCTACTGCACTCTTCAGCACCACAAATTGCCGATCCATGCCAACCCGACGTCCACCGACGCGCTTCTGCCGATATCAAATTGACCACCAAAATCTATGACAAGAAAATCCTGCAGCGCTTCCGCACTACTTCACTCCAAATTCGATCAAGAATAGATCCAACTACTACTAATCCACACAGCGATCGATCACACAACCAAAAAGAACCACTCTGCGCACGCGCGCACAAGCAAATCAAAGATACCAACGATCTGCCCACTCCGGAGATACCACCGGCTGAAATCTGCGACCTGAAAGCTCTCAATCAGACCTCGCAATCTGAGTTCTTCAAGTGATAAACGATATGTACTCACTCCACCATGCCAACGGGCACTAAACAATCACTAAAGTTGAGCCAAATCCACTCTGTGCTCGCAGAGACTCCAGATTGCACTCACAAAGACTATCCACCATAGCTAGGAGCTTGAAGGCTCAACTTGGAGAACTAAGGCCTCCAAGTCCTATCTGCGAAGTATACCCCTAGTGAGCTCTCTCACGAACTCGCCCTAACGGCACTAACGGTCTTATCGAGATTCGTCACTCCGCACTCGGCCAACCTAACAGAGGTGTCCAAACTAACGTGACAGAAAAGTGATTCTTCGTTGTTGATAAACAACATATTGTCTCGTCATGCACCAAGTGTCCCTATGCTTGTTAGATGGTATACTAAACAAATGATGGTGAAGAAGCTAGGAAAAACACTCTATGCTCTACTTCACAACTTGGAGAATCAAAAAGCAGAATCAGATGTCAACCTTGACTCGAAAGATGACACATCTTCTGACAAAAAAAATTAATCTTTGTCCACCTTTGACGGATGAGCATATTAATGATGATGGAGTCGAGTTACTACAAATTGTCAATGTCATTTGTCTCACAAGAAGTAGAGACATTACAAATTCCACTATCAAAAATGCATCAGATCCATGACGAAGGGCTTTACGAGATGCTAGAAGAGAGTTAGTAGTGAGACGATGGATGTGAAGATTAAAGATGCACAAAGATATCTTTGTTGTGACAACGAATATTGTAGGATAGTTTCTTCAGAAACCATCAAGCAATGTAGACTAGACCACTTTGGGCTTCCATATGATGCTCGTCAAGAATACTTATTGACATGCAGTCGAGCTTGTGATGAACGTACCATTTATAATGATAAACTGATTGTGGATCAAAAATTGATTGGTAAAGAGACATTTCGGAAGATCTATGGGTTTTCACGATCAAAATATTATCACTTGGAAACTATGGTGAAGCAGGATGTGGTTATGTGTTATCTTGAAAACAAGAATGTCAAGAAGTCGAGATAGAACACTTCTACAGCGCAAGCCCTCTTATCTCAACTCCTAAAAACTCTTGGAGAACCGATGTCACATTTAGATCAGATTATGAAAGATAGACGCACGGTTGTGATACACATGCTCCCTTCATGTTACACCAAGAAGTCTTTGCTGAAAGAGTTGAATAACAAGCTAGTGAGTATTGATGATGTTGAGATCAATGAGTATCTCTATTACACTCTATGGTGGACTCTCTTCTCCAACTACAAGTTTCATAAGCAAGGTGCATTTGCCAAGTGTGATACTTGTGTGGGTCTCAAAGATGCACTCATGAGAGAAAAGAGATCAATGAAACATTTTGAGTTAGAAGTCTTGAGGGACCCACATGCGAGAGCAAGTCGTGTAAGAATATTTACTACATGAAGCGCACATTGGCAAAGAGAAATCCGAAGAAGTATGTATATTTAATTCATGATAAGATAGATCAAGCAAAGATTAGCATTCCTCGTCTTGCGAGCAAGCTAAAGAAGTTGTGTGTTGCTGGTTGTATGGCTTTACCAATGAGTCTCACTAGTATGCTCACTCATGGACGAGAGCTAGGAACATATTGTCATCTAAATCCAATAGTACTTTGGCTTAGTGATTCTAACTTTATCATTTCTTCATTGATCAAATATCTAAGAGACTTGGAGTTAGCAAGAGATGACGCAGACCACAGTGGAGACCTATCAAGAACAAGTTCTATGATCAATCTCTATGATGCTTTGTTGGATCAAGGTGCTTTTCTAGCAACATACATGGATGGCAAGGTGTTTGATGTGTTGAAGTACAAGAAAAATGTAGCTCAAGTGGGAGAGGAGGTTCCAACATCACAACACGAAGAGGGTACGGTACTTTCAGCAAGTCGTGATTCCACATCAACTTTCAAGAAGTTACCTCCGGTCTTGCTTCTTCAAATGGACAACTTTGCAAGGATAACAGAAATCAACATGTTCTTGTCTAATATTTTGAGCTTGTTTCAAGAGGTATTTTGGAGTCCATCGTTGAACTTTCTAATGGTAGGACATACGCATATAGATATGCATATCATAAACAAATCATGGAACTGGTTACAAGGAGCCGATACCATCAGAGGAAGAGAATATTGAGCATGAAAATGCATCCATTGAGACAACGCTTGAAGATGAACTCGAAGTGAAGCTATAATGGAGAATCAAAGAGGTGCATTTTGTGGACGAGAGGAGAGAGAAGAGCACACATTTGTCCTCTTGGATGATATTGCAGAAGGTCGATTTGTGATTATTTGACCTGCTGATGAGTTTGAAGCTAAAATACCCAAAGCTGTTTGGATTGGACATGCCAAGAGTGGAGTTCAAAGAGATCAAGGTGGCGAACACTATGGAGAGTTTCAATTGCAATGGTGGAGACCCAAACGTAGAAAACATACAACCGCAACAGATGTAGAATGCTACACTGATATGTTTAATAGCACAAAAGAATGAGAGATAGATCTTAGCTATAGTAAGTGTCAATGGATTAATGCAAGTGCTGCAATCTTCTATTGGAAGCCTCGCTCCAAAGACAAATTGCCAAAAAATTTGTAATGCCTCCTAAAGCTAGAGAGGCAGTTCCTGTCACTTTTCAGATGATGCAAGAATAGATGAGCTTATAATTTAGTTTGAGATTTACTTTGGTGACTAAAACTCAAAATTTTGTACTGTCTTGCATTTGAGTCTAAGTTCCGATTCACAATGTCAAGTGCGAAGTTCTTGGTTGTACTACTAGTTGCTCATTATGTCATTTTTGAATAAATTTGCAATGTGATATTTATATCCAAGTAGTGAGTATTTGCAGCATAGATTGTGAAGCTTTTCAATAAATGTATAATATCTTATGGTTTATTTGTTTCTGGATTTTTGTGCTCATTGTCCATATTTTATTTTCATTGAGTTTATGATTTTATTTCAAGAAATCAGATTAAATTGAATAAATTAAAATCTCAAAACAGCTTGGAAGTTTCAATTTTGTGATCAAAATGTTCAGCAATCTAAATCCTTTGTCTTATAAAGTGCCTCTCAAATATCCCAGAAATGTAAACTAGTCTCATTTTAGTGAATAGAAAGGGAGTTCTTCTTTAGATATGAGGAAGAAGCGATACCATCATCAAACGAATACGCATTGATCAAGAGATGAAGAAACCAAGAGAAAGAGAGAAGAAAGCATTCAAGTATCTCACAGATGAGATCATCAATCAGTCTCTCATGACAAGCTATCATTGCAGCAAAGATTGTTGTAGAGCTATGAAAAAAGATGTCGTGAAAGAAGAACGTGGTCTTTTATTATGAGATATCTCATAATAAACCGAAATAATACATCTTGTCAAAGTTCAGTTTGCAAAGCATAGATGAAAAGATGGATGAATTTCAAGAATTTGAAAGTGTGTAAAGATGCTTTTTATACACTTTACGGGTTCTCAAGGTCAACTTTCTACAACTTGGAAGGAGATTTGAGAACATGAGTCAGAACAAGTTTCCATGAGAACAAAAGATTACATAAACTGTTGTCTTTAAATCTATGACTCGTGCATTATTTCATCATGTTCTTGTCATCATAAGAGAAGTCATGCTTCACTTGTCTTACAACAATGAAGGGTGCAGCATTGATAATCTTATGTATCGGTTATCTCTTTGTTATATAAGGGAAGACATTTTTGAAGAGATCAAATAAAAAATGCACATGATGGAGATCCAATCCATATCAAGATCCACGTTCAACACATTGTGGTGGAAATTCTTTAACAATTTTATTTTTTATACATCTAGTGTGTTTGCCAAGTGTAGAAAGTACATTACACTGAAACAGTAGTTGCTGCGAGAAATGAGAACTGCTGAACATGCAGCTTTGGAGTACGAACAAGAACAACATTTGACCATGCAGATGTGTGATCAAAATTATTACTATGCAAATAATCGACTTGTCATACTGCTTCCATATGTTTATATGTCGATAATTCATGACAAAGTGGACCAGTTGAAGAATAGTTATTCCTTGTTGAATTCATCAAGTCAGTGATGAGAAACACCTCTCTTTTGCCATTGACATTAATTGATAAGATTCTTATTATATTTATCTATTCCAGTTTGAAAGCTATAAAGTTGTTAATGAACATTTATGCGACCTAACAATAACTATCATTTCTTAAATGAAGTTGACATAGCTTACTTTTGAATTGGAACAAGTATGTTGTTGCACGACTATGGTGCAAGTATAATTTACACATATTATTGTCGAAGAATTTTGTCATAGTGATCTTAACTTCACTATAACATCATGGTAGTAGCTCTATCTTGATATGAGATGAGTTCAACACGAGTGTACTCTGAGACTTTACTTGACAAGACTTGCATGTTTGAACTTCAAAACACATTCCGAAGTTCAAACATGTCGATAAGATGATGTATTTGGAGATGTTTTCAAGTGTGTAGCTTTTGTACATGTTTTGTGATGTTCAACTTCAAGACGAGTCTCGAGGTTCAGTCTATACTTTTTGTTTGAGATTTTCATTCAACTACTTCTTTCCTTGCTTGTAGGTAAGGCTAATGGCTCGTACAAAACAAACATAGTGTCGCATATCAAGACCTCAAGTTGTCGTTGTTAACAAAAGCGAGCTGACATCTTGGCCTATCAAACTTGATCAGTCTAACCTAACATCTCATGCCACGAGTGTCGTTAGTGTCTCATCTTTCACAGAAAATGGTAGTATCACTTAGAATGATAGACTTCCAGAATGATGAGCCGATAGAGTCTTTTGTTGACACCCTGTGACTCTCATGTATGCTAGTTGATGATACACTCTCTGCTAAGTAGGTGGATAGATCAAGACTCTGTAGTACTTAGCATCCTATTGCACAAATTCTCAACTCCTCCTTGCTCTCTCTCCCTTCCTTACATGGTTAGCACACCTCCAAACATGTGCACACATAGCTAACTTCCAAGCAAACATATAGATTATTCAGAGATAATGAAGACCTGCAGGTAGAAAATCTACTAGTGAGGAGGATAGACTCAAGAACACCGAAGAGTTGTAATTCAGGTCTCCTTCCTCTAGCTACTCCTAGATCTTCTCCTTCCTCTAGCTACTCCTGGATCCTCTGACTCTCTCCTAGAACTAGCTAGCAAGTAGCTGTAGTACCTAACAGATCACAAAGGAGACACACGGTAAGCAAAACCTTATAACCCCCAAGCACTCACACAGACGCACCTTGGAGACACCACTCCCTAGAAACCAAAGGCTAAGCGCAAGATGCAATACCTAAACTAAAAACAAAAAAGTTCTAAGTTACCTTCTTGACCTACAATGTGGTGCTTCAAAGTAACAACCACTAAAAATAACAACTAGAAGTCTAATCTAGATGATCTGTCACCTATAACCTACGACTGACGATGACATCTGGTAGGTCGATCTCTAACCACATCCATATCCTGAACTAACGTTCTAGTGGGTGGAGGAAGATCAGAAGGGGTTGACTCTAATGGTCCTATCTCCTGACGTTATCTTTGACTCACTATAGAGGGTGTAAGGCTAGATGCATCCTCCTGGTCATCAGCAGATGACCCCTCCTGCTCTATAGTGGATCAAAGGACAGAGAAAGGTCTATCTTTCCTGTCCTGGTCATGTCCTTGATGTCCTTATGAAGCTTGAAAGTGCAGAGCAGAGAGTCCTTTAGCAACCGTCTTGAATCCTCTGATCTGCTCACAACATCTCTAAACTTCTTCTCAGTGAGCTCCGAAGAAGCTTGCAACAGCGTCAAAAAACCTCTCTCCTTGTTGAGTTATACACGTTCCTCCACTTGACATGCCAACATAGTTTTCAGAGAGACTGTATGTCCAAGCTGAGCTCTCATCTCCAACATAACCTCCGCCTTAGTCTTGTCGGCTGCCTCTCTCTGTTGATCAGCTGCAACTTTGCTTCAGTCTACTGCTGTTGCCTGCTTTTGTCTCAGAAGGACCAAACGTTCCAACTCCTTCGTAACATGACATTGTGTTCTAAGTCCACCTCCAGAAAAATAATCTTCCTATGTAGTGACTGTTGGACGTCAACCTCCCTCTACTCTTGTCTTCTCCACTCCCAAGCTTGCAGTGGTGATGCTCTTTCTGACTGTTATCTTCTGTAACTCCTCCATGGTGAAGATTATCTCATGTTGTAGGTAATCTTTTCATGATGCATAAGAGATCACAAGAGATAAGGAAAAGAGTACGGAGGCTCGTGTACGAACAGTGGGAGTAATCACAGAGGTAGGAGTCCTACTACTATCTCTCGAGGAAACACCTTTGTTCTAGGTGTTCCTCCGAGGTGTATGAGAAGAACTCTCTCCAACCTGATAGAGTCCTGCTGTGACTCCCGACTATTGCTGCTCGGAGTATACCCTCCGTTCCTGAGAGGTCTAATGAATCCACCAGGATATCAAAATCCATGATCTCTTTGTTCAAAGTGCCAGGAGCTCTCTCTATCTCTACTTCATTTGAATCCTCTCGATAGACAAAACGTGTAATAGAAGAAGATGCAACAAGTAAGAGGAGCGCTGCCTCCTCTATGACATATCCTGCTGATGAAAGTAAAGAGGTACTAAGAAAGCAGGTAAATGTCCAGCGGAAGCACCACCTACCTTCCTAGCTAACTCAGCTAACTCATGAATGTACTCATGGAAGATGCATCTTTAATGTATCAAGTCTCCAGCTAACACCTTCTTTAAGAACAGAATCTCTCATCCATATCTTCTTCTCATGGTAGAAGAAAGTCATAAAAACGTGACAAAAGGCCTCTAATTTAAGATCCAAGATGTGATCTATCATCCACTCATTCTTGATCCTACTGTCCTCTACAAACAAGTGCTTATCCAACACTGACGCTCTGTCACATGGGTCTTGGATAGAGAGAAATCCCCAGCCTCAGTCTCAGATCTACGTAAGGCCTTCCTCCACATAGCAGAGGTCTACTCTAAAGAGTGACCTCTCACTTGATACTGGTCAGAAGCGAGTAGGTGTATGTGAGTAACCAATAAATTTCCTCCAATAAGTCGTTGTTACAGTATCTCTATTCTCAACCGAAGAAATCCAGTCCCAATCGGATGAAGTCAGCGTCTAAAGTTTTCAGATGAGAACTAGGGAGCTTTAGTCGGCGAGCATAAAGGTTAGGCATAGTGGCAGAGGATTAGGGATGCTCGAGATGTTGACTAGAAGTCTGTAGTTCTAGAAACTCAACAAAAACTGCACCATACAGTATTTTCAACATGTATCACGTATCAGAGGTTTGCATACCAATAGTTGAGCTGCAGTCGGAGGTTCGCATAAAACTGAAAGAAAGCTTGCACACAAGATAGCCAGAAATACCAAACTGTACCCTGCTCCTTCTTACTGCTCTGGTGTTACTAAAACAAAATAAAAATAATAAAAAACTGGACAAAAGAAATAGGAGTTCACTCAAGGCATCACTCTTGTCCTTCTGGTAGCTCGTGCAGTTAAAAGAAACGATCCTTTCGGGAAAATCAGCTTCCGTTAGAGCCTCACAAAAATTCAGTCAATGTACTGCCTTATTCTCTCCTTATGAATCACTCACAGAAAGAAGAGAAATTGATATGAGTTATTCCTCGGAAGGAATCAGCCTCTTCGGCATGTTATTTTAAAGATTACTTCACCTCAGAATTCTTGAGTAATGTGCTCATAAAATGATAAAACCTGTCCGTCCATCGCTGTAAGGAAGGAAAAGGTCCAGATATTCACTCAGAACTATTCTTCTCTTGTGTAACTACTTTAGTGACAGTTTTCCCTCATTTCCCAGGAAAATACAAGGGTTTCCTTTAGAGAGTATACTATATTACTTCAGTGAATATCCTGGAAAAAGTCTGGTGTCAAGTTTAGATCAAACACTAAAAGACACTCAGGGGTAGGAGAAACTAATCGCGATCCCTCAGAAACTCCGACTGGATTGAAAGAAAGGAAATGAAACTATAGATTTGGTATAGGCATCTCCTGCTATATGGAAGAATCCACAAGTGATAGTTGGTTCCTTCGAAAGTAGCCTACACGAATGCTCTCAGGAAATCAGTCCTTAATTTATTCTGTAGTAGCCCAGGAAGTAGGAATAGAAAACATAGCTCCAATACTTTCCTCAACTCTGAGATTCATGAAAACAGACATTACGTTTCATGGCTTCGGGAACTCTCCTTAGCTGTCTCCACCTCAACTGATCCCATGTGTACAGAGAGAGGCCAGCCAGAGTTGCTGGCTGATCCCCTTACTCCGATCCACGATGCACCTCTTCAGCTCCCAAACAAATCCTCGGTTGGCATAGTACAGGTCCACCTCCTTAGATCTTCTGAGGTCCTCTCGAATGACAGTCACGATTTTCTCTACCTCTTCTTGATAGTGCCTCAATCAATTCCTCTTGAGATCGTCGGACCACATGAGAAGTAGGACATGATTGATGAAACCATCAATCATGTCCTACGTCTCATGTGGTTTTACTCCGGACCTGCAAAATTCAATTTCCTTCCCTTGCTATATTCTTCAAAGGAAACCCAATCCTCGTCCATGCTCTTCAAAAAAATCTGCAGGCCGACTGTCAGCTATACCCAGAAGAGAATGCGGGAACAAATCTCCTCCCGAGGTGCGAATTCTGTCACAGTGAGTTATCAACTCTCGGTCAGCTAGGTGGCAGCCTGACACCTCCTTAGACACTAATCCCGTAAGGTTCAACGGTGCATCCTTCTGTTCTCAGCTCCTCTCGACTAAATCCTGTCAATGAAAATACTACTCTTTTACTTTGAATTCTTCCTTCTTCCTATGGTTCTGTATCAAGGTTCTATTGTCACGATCTGTCACTAATCGGAGCTCCTATCGAGGTTCTGTTGCAATAACGAAATGGCAGAAGACCAAAACAAGCTCTTTCCCTCGAAGAGGGTTATACAGTGCACGGGGTTTAAACTTCACCGAAGTTATTTCCATCACTCAAGGTGGGCTTGCCATGTTGCGGTTGGTCCCATCTTCCTCTTTTCATAAGAAGGAGAGAACTGAATAGCCGCTAGGGGTACATGGTATGTGTGTTTACCTCGTAGCGTTAACTTTGACGTTTTGCCAAACAAGTTAACATGTCCCTTCAGAAAGCACAGAGAAAAACTTTCTTAGAAGAAAACTTCTGGTAGGTAACGCCATCACTTGTATGTCTAACTACTGAAGACAGCTTTTACCTCGTAGCGTCCATTGCCTAAGGATTCCCTTATAAAGAAATTTATAACATATATTTCTTTATCCTAAAAGGAGATCCGAGAAAAAGATCCACCTATTTTAGCAAAAAGGAATATAAAAGATTTTCTCCACGGGATATCAGTATCCTTCCATAGTTAACTAGATTGTATATTTAAAATATATAAAATATATAAATAAATAAAAATTGAAATTTCTGTACATGTGGTTATCATAGTCCCCTTCGTCATGACCGATAAGAACTTCTGTTTGTTCCTGAATAACAAAAGCAATGTGTTCGAGAATGTAGGTGTTATAGCGCGGACCTTGATCATGAAAACTGGAGTCTATGTTGAGGATTGAGAGAGCAAAGCTATCAACGAGTACAAGCTTTTAGCAGAGTCAAACGACATGGAGGGTATGAATGCGTCAAAACGCAACTCAGCTAAAAAGTTCAAGTATTGGATGAAACCAACTGAGTTCCAAGACGCACACAGGTTGGAAGAAAAGTTTTGGGAGTGTCGGATGGATATGATGAGAGAGAATGTAGTGGTCTCCCAAGTGATCAGATACCTGCTAAAGAATCGGACAAATCCAATGATAAGTGCTTCCGACGCTAGAGAAAAAGATGAAGAGGACTTCAGGTGCCCAAGAGAAGAAGAATGATGAAGGTGGAGAAAAGATTAAGAGATTGACACCAAAAGCACAAAGAAAGTTAAGACCGACGGAGCATGTCCTTCGGGCGTCGATAAGAGCCTCACTATTATGGACAATCTTGATAGTGTACAAGAAATGTTGGAGGAGATGGGTACATCAGAGTTCACGTCGAAGCATTTGTCGAAGAAGGAAGAGGAGACGATATAGAAACTTGACTAGGACAAGTATGAAAATATGTTCTCTTTCGATACTAATGTCACTTTTCAGATTCATGTGGACAAGATACAACCTTCTCCACCTTTTTTTTACAAGCCAACACCGATAGAGCACATAAAAATTCTTATCATATCCATAGCTCAGAATCCATCGATGACGTCTAGTTTTCAGACTTGTTGCCTGCAGAGGAAACTCGTTGATGCGGTGAAGTACATGACGGAGCATCAATTGAAAGAGACAATGACCATTGTCCTTGCAATGGTTAAAGATCCAGATATTATTTGCTTGGCTATATCATGCCAACCATTCGGATTAGGCTCAAAAGTTGAATCAAGAAATGCAAACAGTGCCAAATACCCTCTTCACTATTTTCCTCCAACAAACTACCTAAAATGCTAAATTTTGATCTTCTATGGTTCGCTGATATGAACTTCATTCAAGATGAACCTTACAGCAATGGATAGTCTACTATACAAACTCTCCAATCATACTAGTAACACATTGATTAGATCAAGATAAATCATATCACAATAGATCAAAATTGATCATTTCTAATGCAAAATGATCAAAATTGACCTGCATGTTTAGTCTAACTTTTGAGTGATCAAACAAGCTCCAAACAAAACATAGCATACCACTAGAAAGCTTATCTTCTAGAGCTTCCAACAAGATAAGGCATGCAGCAAACAAGCAACCAGTTAGCTCGAGGTGCCGAAGACAACGGTACCTCGCAGTTAGAGATTTCTAGTCAGCAACTTCGACATAGCGTAACGTCTTCTTTGATTATGACCTCTATGTCAGATTCACAACATAGGTTCTTTATCTCACTTGCAGCACCTCTAGGAAGTTACACCTCCAAACCTCAAGTCGCTTGTTCAAACCCAACCAAGAGATGTAGGTGAAATCACTTTTCTCTTTCAAAACTCGTCATGTTGTAATATGAAATTCGGCAACCTATTATTCTCAACTCGAAGTTCCAATTGGGCTCAAACTGCACAAGAAATTCTCTCTGACCTCTCACCCAAACTCTATCAAATTTCAGCTTCAGACCCCAAACCAATTGCTCGGAACCAAGCCTTTTATATGTGCTAATTTATGAGCTTTACCGACCCGATGGCTAAAATCCATGACCCAAAAATCTTCTCTTAACCAAATGATATGAAATTTCACAAATTATAAGACACACTCTGATTCTGGAAATTTTTACTTGGAGATTCGATCTAATGCTCATGAAATAACTCAATCTTTGCATTCAAACGAAACGGTTTTACTTTTGTCTTTCAACTGTTACAACCAACTTCAGTTGATCATTTCAAGATCAAATCCAACCCAAACGTAGGACTAAGTTACATTAGTACAACCAGCACAGCGTCAACTATCCACTCCTCTTGACAATACTGAAAGATAATCTCTCAAACTCTTGAGGTACTAAGAAAGATGAGTAGGGGTACCGATTTGATCCTCTTGATTTTGAACGACCAGAACTTCATAGTCATAACTCCAAATAGATCTTCCCTTCTAGATTGTAGCTTAGCTCGAGAGCTTTCCAGTGAGATCTCACACTCCGTGCATGACACCCAGAAAGGACTCTAAAACCAAAAACCGTCCTTGGAACTTAGATGAACTTGATTGGTAAAGAATGAACCAATGAAAGATTAGAGATCACTTTATATCCTTCTTGGCACTCTAGATCGAATTATAACTCTTAAAACACTCTCATATCTTCAAAGCTTGAATTGAAATACTTCAAACTTCAAACTTAATACAAGATAGTCACGCTTGCCGGGTGATATAAATAATAATGACACGAAAGTATACGAGATTCAATATAAAGTCAAGATATATCTTGACTTTATTGACTTGAATTGCTCTACGATGAAAAGTATAACAAAAATAAATGAGAAAGCCATCATTTGATTATAGTACTTCTCATCAAAGTTCTTTGGGATCCACACACGATGATTGATCTTTCATCGATTGTGACATCAGATATCAACCCAGATGTTCAAAAGAATATTGTCATAGAGCGTGAAATTTGATCTGAGAATACACGAGTATCTGGCTGTAGAGAGATACGACAAGGTCTTGGACCAACTCAATGAAATAGGAAGGCCCTCAATATGTCAAGCTTTCTCTTGGTTTTTACTAACCTAACCTGACCTCAAGTGTAAAACAAGTGCACCACACAACACAACTGGACATTCAACCTTATTCTAAGTACAAGAAGGATTCATACATGATAAACATATGTTTTAGATAACAAAAGCCTTTCAAATAGTCTCTTAGGTCAGCTTGTGCACTAGCAATATCTTTTTCATTATTTTTCTCTAATAAACTACCTAAAATGTGTAATTTTGATCTTCTATGGTTCGCTGATATAAGCCCAATTCAAGATGAACTGTACAGCAATGGATAGCCTACTATACAAACTTTATAATGATACTTGTAACACATTAATTGGATCAAGATAACTCTTACAATAATAAATCTGATAGCTCCTGAAATTTTTTATACATCATAACGATATGTTATGATGTGTTTTTATTTTTCAGTTATAGAGATATGTATGTACAAATTTTAGAGTAAATTGAAACTTAAATTATTCTATAAATATTATATATTATAAAAACACAAGCTGCATCTGGATACGAACAGAACGTGACATGATGTGCTTTTGAAAGACCAGAGTAGAGCATTAATTTATAGTGGTATTAATTTATTATCCAACCCTTCCCAATGGAAAGGTTAGGGAATAAAGTAAGTTTGCCAACCTCTCCATTCGGTTGAGAAAACTGACTCCAGCTAAAAAGGTATGGGCAAGTTAGCATTGAGTCTGACTGCATATGATTATTATATATATATATATATATATATATATATATTTGTTTATATGGTATTATTCACTTTTGACCTCAACTTAGAGCTTATCCTCTTTCTGCTTATCCTTGATCTTTTGACATTACCCATTTCTCATTCTCCTATGTAGGTGGGAGAGGACCTTGGTTACCACCACCATAATAGAGGAACAACATTATATAACATAACCATAGAATGTCAATTATCTCATGGTAGTAAGGTAGTACTCTAACTTATTATATCAATATCCACACATATTTACTTGTCCCGGTCAAAAGACCACGATTTACTTGCACAATCATACAATCCAACAGGATGCAAAGTGGTGATCAATATGTCCAGATGTTTTTGCACGGTGATATTCGTTACTCTCAGCATTCTCCTTATCACTAGTAAACATGATGTTCTCCATCTTCCATCTAGGTGAGTTTTGCAGCATGCTGCAAGTCGAAAGTTATCGGTTTCTCATAAACTCTCAAGTACTGGATGTCTCTTTTCTTTTCGACAAGACGATAGTTTCTTTTTCAAACTCAAAGATAAGAGATCTGAATGACAAGATGAATCCGTGTTGTAATTATACTTACAAGAAATGTAACTTAGTAATACTAGTAACTTTCTTCACATCACAGAAGTTTACAGTTGTAAACCAACACGTAAAGCACAAGATTCATTACTCTTACCACTTATATGTAATATTTATATAAAATTCCATACTATATAGTTAAAGTTATATTTCTGAATTAATCTAGTCCAACGATTCAAACTCTAAAAGATACATTTTAATCTGAACTCTTATAGTTATTAGTTTGATAATAAAATCTTATACCATCTTACACCACCATATATACATGACGTTATATTCTTCATTCTATCTTAAAATTATAAATATAATAAACCTATAGCACGAGATGGTGGCAACAAAATGACAGGAGGATTCCTTCTGGGAAGAAGGTGATGGACATGGTGATGTGCATGTAAAGGCTTCCACAAGGATTCTCGTTTAAACATTACTGTGATGTGAAGACCGTGGTCTCTGATCGGTCTGATTTTGCACACTCTGCAGGCCTTGACGTAGTTCCCTTCACAATTTTCTACACTCTTAGACACTAATGGCCTCCATCTCTCCAAAGTTGAAATTTAAGGCTTGCCTTCATTGTGTATCAGAATAGAGCAATGTTGTGAGAAATTTGCATTGTGACAAAATTCATAAAATAAAATAAAAGTAATTTATAATGGACAATCTCTGTATATCTTAATGATAACATGTTGTGAAAATTAATATATTAATATTCATAATAAGGTGATTAGTTTCAATTCATAGTATAAATAGGATTTCTAAATTTTATTTCAAATACATAATTAAGTGAAATGTAATGTATGAAAAAATAGAAAATGTCACATAGAGATTTTTCATGTGAAATAATTTCACCCTCAGCAGCTAGTCTTGAGATGTGGTAGACAAAGCGTCATCGATCGGCTGTTTTAATCAAATAAATTGATGATATATAGCCAATCCAACTAAAGATAAGACACGTCTGCAGAATATCTAACGGAACATTCTCTTCACTGATTATTCCTGACTATCCCTACTTTCTCACCAGCTTGTAGAAGAGATAGAGATAACTAAGATTTATAAGTTGCCAAAAATCACCTCCCTCCGTGCTCTAGATACTAACAGCTTTGGTCAACAGATTTCTACGTCCCTAAATAACTAAACTCATACATTTGCCAATACATTTTTCATTTTGTAAGATACAAATTTCCTGTTCGAAGCAAAGCTGAGGATAACTACAGATATGTGATTACCGGCAAGAAGATAGCAAGCAATTATGTGTAAAAAATCCTTTTGTGTGAGAGGAATTCGAAGAAACCTGCTATACCATAGCAGAGATGTTAAACTTTGTTCTCACCTCCGGTTATAATATCCTCCCTAAACTAGTGACATCTCGTGGTATGGATTTTCACAGCATCGATTTGAGGTTTTTGGAAAACTACACCCTCCATAGCCATGACAACAAAGCATTCAAAATAACTTGTTTACATGAAAATAATGAGCTTACTTGGATTGTACTCGGTACGGAGATAGACCTAAAAATAAAGTTGTTTCATAAATAAAGAGGTTACTCGGACTATAGAAAGATCTCTCCGTGACCACATACACCGACTTGAAGCCTTGCATGATACTTAGTAAGTCACCTAACATGGGAAACTAAAAAAATGTTGTATTATTTAATAGATTGAATATATCGAAAAATAAACTTTTCGAAATACTACAACCAATTAATCTGTACAAAGTTTCTAGTTCTATCATGATTCATCGAATATGAATGTGTCCATTCGTCAGGAAAGCTCTTGAAAATGCGAACGTCATGACTCCCTCCCAAATTGAATCTTCTCGAGTTTCAAGGTTTCCGTAGTTCAACTGTACTGTACCACCAGGACGAAATCAGAATCAGTACCGAGTACTAACTACGTGCTTCCGTCAGTCCTTGGACCAAGGTCATCACCTTCGTGCCTGCGAAGGCTGCATTTTCCTCTCCTGATTCTATCCCTCCTTTATTGTTTCTTAGTGTCGCAGTTAAAACATTTTCAAGTCTGGATTTACCAATGGTCACACTCTTCAATACTCACGTGGGGCACTGCCGGTGGATGTGGTAAGGATGCGACTAAAGATGTCATTGTCAAGAAGCCATGCATTAGTTAGGCCTCAGATGTTCCACAGCCCGTAGAGAAATAACGATGGACGGATGGATCTGTCGTACGTAAATACGCATTCCAACTGTTGGATGGATGGATGTGTGCTACTGTTGGATGGATGTGGGTGACGTGGATGGATCTGTGGTACAGAATGAAGCCAACGTGATTCATGCCTATGATGCTTGCAATTGCATGCGGATGATTAACTACGCAGTAAGGTTAATATACTGTAGCAGATATTCTCACCTCTTACGTAGTTGCATGCACGTAAGTTTAGCTTGATCACACTTTTCTTAACCATTTAGTCACACCCTTGATTGATTACAGTAAAATCAGCAATTTGTTCTTGTTATTTTATGATTGTGACTAAATGTCTTTGCTATCAAAATATGTAATAACTAAATACACTTCAAGCGATACTCAAAAAAGGTGAGATGTACTGTACCAAATATCACTAACATAACAAGGTGACTAGTTTCACAGTCTATAGCCAGTGATAAATATAATAAACTCAACTAACCTACTAGTGTGATATAGCTGATTTCTGTCTATATTACTTTTAGTTGCTGAAAAAACATGCATAACGTCTTCCAACCCAGGGTTCAGGTCTTGCACTCTACATATATAGAAATAAATCGGTATGCAGATATATGTGTACAGACGATAAGTTTGCAACGTAGTAATGAACCATACCTTGTAAAGCTAGTGGAATTTCTAAACTGAAATAAAAATATAATTATTTAATTAGTTTTTACATAACGGTTAAATTTCTCAGTTCTTTAGAGGCAAAGTCGCAAAATAAGTTATTCCGGGTTACACGGAGCACTTGTAGTCATACTCGGGATTTAAACTTCCTTACTGCACAAACGAAGAAAAGACCAATAAAAGGAAAACCGCTACATTTTCCTATGGACACCTCATAAATACTACCAAAGAATAAATACCAAAGCTTATAAATTTGAAACGCCTTAATACCTCGAAGAGGGCAATAAAGGAAATCACACAGAATGAGCTAGGAGGAGGAAGTTATCTGTTCACTGGGCTAACCGAAGTTAAGTTACTTGGAATATCAAGCGGAGGTTTTCTGGCAAAAGCGGGTTCAATTGTACCCAGCCGGAACTTTACAAAGGAAATTCCCCCTCGCACTGCGAGGGAGAAACTCCACCTCGCACTGCGAGGGAGAAACTCCAGACAGCCGGTTGGTGCAGCCGAAACACAGAGATGCTTAAGCTGAGTGGAACCGAGCTCAGAGTTGTCATAGCAAGGTTCGATCCTCTGACCTGTGGGTTATGGGTCCACCACATTTCCGCTGCAACACTCAGATTCCGATGAAGGTGCCTCCTAACAACATTAAATTGTTCTGGTATTTCGAAAATATAAAATTAAAAGATAAAAGATAAAATATAGTCTATGGTATTTCGATCCGTGTACGGTCTTTCAGAAGAAATCTTCATATAGTGAAGGAAAGTCGAACATACATGATACTGTAAGGAACTTCTATCAACTCGTTTCTTGGGCGGAGTAATGCCCCATTTCCTATTCTAATTCTCAGTGTAGCTACCGTGATACTGTAGGATGACGATGAAAGCGTGAATGGAGTAAGTTAGGATGCATACCACAAACTCACATCTCACACGGTGTCGGAGTGTGATCCGTCTACCTAGGAAAGCGCCGGGCTTCTGGCTGTGGTTGTTTACTCAAGAGGTTGGCTTTCAGGTCACAACAGGAGCTATAAACACTCACACAGGAGTGTAGGATCCTCTGATATGCTCAAAAAGCGAAATTTAGGTCTCACTGGTAGTAATAGGCTTAAGCGGTGAACTTTGACACTCAAAGAGAGGAAAACTATGAAGGTTTAGACCTCTAAACTTCCCCTACATGCAAATGAGGTACTACTGAACTCACAGACGAAGTTTCAACCTGAGATCAAATTCTGACACGGAGATATGAACAGAAAAGTTCTGAATAAGAGAATTATGGCAATTTCTGGTACCTAGACAGCTATTCAGACATAGAACAGAGAATTGGCTCGATGAATTTCAAATCTTCTCACAGTATTTGAAGTCTACAGGATGCTGAACATCCCTGTGAAGTTGGGACTCCTGAATGTTTGTAGAACTCCAGATCTCCTTCTCTAAAGTCGCTGCTCTAGATTAAGAGCTTTTCAGACCCCCTCTGCTTCAGCGGCCGCCCTGAATTACTCAATTACTCAAATGATTCAAAACTTTTTGGACAGTCATAGCCCTCCTGACAGTGAACGCAACCACGAAGTTTTGAAGTGATTTCCTCAATTCTGCTGCAATTGGCACCGAAAACCCCAAAATCAACAAAAGTGATGCAGTTTTGACACAATCCGAACTTCAATTGGGCATAACTCCTTGTTTATTGATCCAAATCGAGCAAAAATTTCACTGACAGTGCTTGGCACGACGAGCTCTCTCTTCCTGTGTTCTCCGATTTTGAAGATCCCTCACCAAATGCTCGAACTCTCCTCTAGAGCTCTGTTTCTAAACTTAGAGTTTTACAAAAGACAAAAATGGACCAATGGGAGTTCATAGCTCCACTTGACTGTCCTTTTGTGCCTTAAACTACCTGGTAACTTATCTACACTCATAGGCTACCACGTCAAGCCCCCTAGAGTGCCAGCGTAATACTTAAACTACCTAAAACGACACGTAGCCCCGAAAAATAACTTAAATCAGCTAGAAAGCGTGCATGGGCGACAAGTAGGTACAACCCATGAGCTCAAACCCCTATCAGCATGGAAACCCTAAGTTATGTACATTGAACGTCATAGACAAGTGAGAAGTCACTTGCACAAGCGCACAAATGCTTGAACAAGACAACTAACATACTATCAGCCTGCTAGGACTCAAAATAGTGTTAACACCATATGCAAAGGTGTCAAACATATACATAAAGGACTAGAAGTAATATGAGCTAACTTCTAGAACTACCAAACCTAAGCGTCGGAGTAGAAGTCAAGCATGTAGCCGCCAAGTAGCGCGACATCCACCCCCTCTGAACCTGCACATCCTCCGGTATGTGCCAGATCCAGATCAAGACTCTTCAGTTTCAGCTTCAAATTCATCTTCAACCTCCATTGAGTCTTCAGCTTCATTCTCAGTAAGCTCTGCAATGTTCTGATTGTCCCCTCTCCTTCTAAAGAGCTTGATTCTCTTCCCTGCGACTGGTATCTTGAGCACTGCACCATCTAACTCTCTCAAAGAGTATGTGGCATTATCATAAACTTCTAACACCACATAAGGTCCGAACCATCTCTTGGAAAACTTTCTGATAGCGCTATGCTGATTATCAAGACTACTATCATAGACTAACACCCAATCACCCTCCTTAACTGGTTTAGGTCGTAATCTATGCGTTCTATCAAATCTGCCTTTGTTTCTCTCTCTAGCAGTCTTTAACCTTTCCACAGCTTTGGCAACATCCTCAGGTCTTCGTTCTAACTGCTGGATCCTTAATGCAAGAAGATCCTCCGTACTTCTACCATCTTCCCATGGCAAAACATTCCAAGTAGGCACAACCTCCTCAATCGGCATCACAGGTTTTTGCCCTAGTATCAACTCTGCTGGCATGTAACCTGTAACGGTACTATGAGTTGTACGATCTGCCCACAAAGCAAATGGTAGCAGTCTAGGCCATTCACGGATCTTACCCTTGCAAGCTTTTACCAAAGCTTTGATGATTGGCGGATGACCTCGTTCGCTCTTGCCATTCCCTTCAGGATTGTAAGCAGTGGTTAACGCCAACTTGATT
Organism: Asterella californica; assembly: GCA_036924285.1. Classification (NCBI taxonomy): domain Eukaryota; kingdom Viridiplantae; phylum Streptophyta; class Marchantiopsida; order Marchantiales; family Aytoniaceae; genus Asterella; species Asterella californica. Next base: position 17,048,754 of record JAYKYS010000006.1, on the reverse strand, counting down.
CCCAATCGCTTGAAGAACTCAACTGCTTCTTGTGCATCCAGCTCACCCCTATCTGCAGTGATCTTTCCCACACACCCATATCTACAAATAACATCTTCAAGTAGAAAGCGGCAGACACTAGCAGTGGTCTTCGTCCTCAGAGCACGGCCTTCGACTTGGTTAGATAGATCTTCTCTAGCCAAGACTAGATACCTCATTTGTCCAAGTCCAAATGGCATAGTTACCATATCAACTACCCATTTGTAATGGATAGCTAAAGGATAAGTAGGATGCAATCCATCACGATGACGTACGTTGGAATACATCTGGCAGGATATACAGGATGAAACAAACTGTACTACATCCTTATACATACCCTTCCACCAATACTTTTCCTTCATCTTGGCAAATGTAGCCCAAACTCCTCTATGACCGGCCCATAAACTCTCATGGAACTCCTTGATCAGCTTCTGCTGCAATTCCAAGTCACATACCACCCGCTGCGGTATACCTCCTTGTAGCTTAGGGCGTTTCCATAGATGTCCTCCATGTAAAAAGTAACCATAAGCTATTCTACGGATCCTCTTGAAATCTGCATCAGACCAGCCTTCTTGCCTTTCCAGTGAACTCAAATAGCGCCCAAGATCCAACCACTCGCCATCATACATAGTTTCTTCAAAAAACTCCAACGAGGCTGCAAAACAGCTTCTATCTCTTCTAGCAAGAGCACTAGAATAGAACTCTGTTCCCACATCCTCCTGATCATCTATCATTTCTTTCTCATCGTAATACCTAGCCCTTGATAACATATCTGCCACAGGATTATCCTTCCCTGCAATATGTCTAAACTCTGGGTTCAAGGACTTGATATATGCTATCCACCTCAACATAGCAATATCTGGAGTTGTACAGCTAGTGATCATTCTCAAGAGAGGTAAACAATCTGTCTCCACAACCACAGGTGCTCCTATCAAGTATTCCTTGTCACTCTTCATCGCAGTAACTACTCCCCATAGTTCTCTTTTTACCTGAGGGTAGTCTCTCTGCCGTGAACTTAACACCTTAGCTCCAAAACGCACCACATATCTATTTCCATCCTCATCATCCTGCCCTACAGCCCATCCAATGCCAATAGGACTAGTATCAACAGTAAGGATAACAGATCTCCCCAACTCATATGTTACCTTCCGTAGAGTTGGTGGTGAAGACAACAGATCCTTCAATTTCTTCATAGACTCGCTTTGCTCCTCTTGCCACTGAAATCTTTGCCCCTTCCTCAGCAGCTTGTACAACGGATCTGCTACATGTGCAAAGTGTGGAATCCATATATGATAAAACACACATGCACCTAGAAACCTTCTCACCTCAGTAACTGACCCACATGTCTCTTTCATCCTTCGGATGGCATCAACCTTGTTTGGACAAGGTTTCCGACCATAAGATCCACACAGATGTCCCACTATTAACACCTCTTGTACTCCAAACACAGACTTGGCTCCTGATAAAGTCAAATGAACCTCTTCCAGTCGACTCAGTATCTTATCACAATCAGCTATGTGATCTGCTACAAACTTACGGCACCCCCTCTGATCTTTTACCTCATTCTTCTCCTCCTCAGCACATCCTTTGATCGGCACATCATCAAGGAATGGCATAGTTTTTTCAGGAATGAAATCCCTCAAAACTTTATTCATGCCATTCATCATATGTGCTACAGAATTGGTAGCACCTTGTGGCAAGGTGCACATCCTTAGTAACCCCAAAGGTGTCCTCATTGTAGTCAAGTCTCTACTCTCAGAGGATAGTTAAAACTGATCATAACCTGAATATAAGTCTCCCATGGAATAGATAGCACGACCAGCAAAAGCCTCTGCAAACTCGTCTACAATAGGTCCTATACCCATATTCCTGATAGTTACCTTGTTAACTGGCTGCATATCTTGAATGAATCTCAAAGCTCCACTCTTCTTCGGAACAGTAAACCATCTGCTAGAATAGGGAGCTATAGATGGTTCCAAGATACCCATCCTAATCCTCTCATTGAGCAAGTCTATAAGCTTTGGTAGATGAGCTCTAGGCACAGGGATAGGACGTAGATTCCAAGGCACATGCGGTATAGTAAAGATTACCATAGGTGCAACTACACTTGGATCTACACATCCTACTTCATGTGACTCAAACGCAAACGCTTTACCATGCCTAGATAGCATCTCCCTGAAGCTCTTCTTCTCTTGCTCAGTAAGAAATCCATCACCTCCAATCCTCAGCTCCTTCAATGTTGTTTCTGTGAACTGGTGCCCGATTCTTCTCGGTCCTCTGAGCGTCGGCTCTCGTGCAGCTTGCTCCATCTTCTGATTGTAATCGAGTGGTAAAGGCAAAGCCACTGGTTTGACTTTCTTTGCCACTGACTTGTACTTGGTCTCCACATATACCTCTTGCCGATCTATAAACTTATCAATTACATCATAAAGCTCCTTGGAGCTCACTCTCACCACTCTATCTACATCATCTATAGAACTTTCTACTATAGATTTCAACTCCCCTATAGTATCTACCAAATACTGCTCTTCAAACACTCCAGATATGTATTCATCTCCTGCTAACTCTCCACTGTCCCACAAAGATTGCTGTACACACTTCACATGTTGCCTCTCAAACCTCTTCAGATTCTCAACCTTCCTATAACACATTGATCCACATGACGTCAATCCTAAGAAGCTAGTGGATAAAGCTTCCTGCTCTACTGGATCAGGCGAGAATCCTATCTCTACTGTACCGTTGAAGTCTCGCTCTTCAATGGTACTCTGCCAAAACCCCTAGATTCTCTAAACTCCTGAGTAATCTTAGGTAGTGGACGGTCTCTCAAGCTATCACGATTCCTCTCATGTTCTGCAGCAACGGTCAAAAACTGAACAGCTCTTTTGCCATCTCTACTACGTATCCTAGCATAGGCTGAACCATCATCCATAACTCGTGTCTCCATTCTAACAGCAGTAATATAAGGCTGCCCTAGAATGATAGGATAGGTTGACATGTCTTGCACAAAGAAATTCTGAACATCACTGATGTCACCCACAGTTACCTTGATGTTGGGACAAGCACCATACAGTTCTCCCCTCTGGTTGTTGGCAGCACGGATAAGCCATCCATGGTCGGTGTCTATGGGCCACCTTCCACGCTTGTACAGCTCCTTAGACATCAGATTAATCTCTGAGCCGTGATCAATCAATGCCACCACAGGTTCCTCTAGATCTCCCAACTTCACCAAGGTCTCTGTGGTTGCTCTCGCCCAATGGTTGTGAGAATAATGGCTCTTCTGCGATGCTTCCATCTCATCTTCAAACCTCACGTGCTGATCTGATCTTCCCTCTGATACTTGAGAGCAGTAACCAGCAATCTCATCTTCCTCATCATCCGACAGTTTGGTCCCTAGAGCGTTAAGCGTAGCTGCTTCACCCAAAATCTGACGTTTCCTCTTGATGATATCTATGATAACCTCATGGAACTCACGCTTTGCTATCCCAAGAATCTCACCCAAGGTAAACTCAACCTTCCCATTCAAGATACGGTTCTCTAACACCTGCTTCAAGTCTGTAGCAATCTCAATGTCAGACTGAAGTTTATATGCAGGCATCTTACCCTTCTCCTTGCTTCTCTCCTTCTCCTTTGGTGTTGTAGGTGGTAGATCCTCCATAGTTTCCTCCCGAGTAGGTGTTGTCTCCTGCCTTGCCTCTGGTCTAGCCCTTTCACTCCTTGTAGCAGGTCGTTTGGCTGTAGAAGCCTCACCTGCATCCTCCCTCCTGCGTTTTTCTTCTAGTACAGCTTCATGCTGACTTCTTGCAACATAAGCATGCACTGACATAGTGTCTACAGGGTCATTCCATCCTGTAGTTTCTCTAATTGAGTTGCCAACCCTTCGTAGCACATCTTTGTCTAGCTCTGTTCTAGCTACGGACCGCACTACATCAGACCACAACCCAGTAGTCCCTTTCTCTCTCTCTATCTCCACTTTCACTCCACAGGTAGCAGCATTCACAAGAGAAACAGCATGTGATGCTGATATCTCATTCACAAGCCTCTTCATACCACCCTTGCCAAAGTTGGTTCCCAACATCATCCCAGTCTCTCTCAGATGGATCTTACCATCTTTGAAGAAGATCAGATCCTTCCTCAATGCATCTGAAAACTCTCCACAATCTCTCCTTACATGGTCTAGGCTATCACACCATATACAACGATGAACAAAGCCTTCTCTCATCTGAGGTCTCTGCATAGCAGGCTGTACATTCTGCTCCTTCTCTTCTAACCTAGTGAGCTTAAGCTTAAGCTCCTTCATACCCTTAATCAACTCATCAAGCGGTGAGTCTTCCTCTCTAGCAATTACCAAAGCGGGCTTAGTAGGCAACTGCTTAACAGGAATTATCAGAGGTGCTGCTTCACTTACCACCACCTTGTCCCTTCTTCTCTGTCTCTTGGTCAGCAAAGAAACAGCCTCTTCAACCTCCTTCCAGTCAGTCTTCAATCCTCTCTCCTCACTCTTGTCTTCTAGCAACAACTCAAGCTTCTCCTGAATAGTCACGTCCGCTGCTTGTAAGAAAAGCTCGGTCTTCTCAACCTCTAGTGTAAGCTTCTCTGTCCTAGAAAGCTGAGCATATTGACGATCAAACTCCCTTAACAACTCATTTACAGACAAACCTTTGTTAGGCTTCACCACCCACTCCAAGAATGTTCTCTTGGTCACCCTCTCTGAGTCTTCAGTGTAGTACTCCTCCTTCAAAGCTCGCATAAAGCTCTCCCAACTCTGTCCTTGCTGCTGCTTAAGCTCCTTCACACGTCCACGAATCTCAGGGACAACAGCAAGCTCAAAGTTCTCCACCATCTCCTTCTCAGGTACCTTGTTCACCTCCATCTCCCTAGCATAGTATCGCACATACTTGGAAATATCTGTACCCTTGAACTGATCCATCTGGTGCACCACAGATTGCAACGCCTTGGTTGCTAATACCTCCTTCCTCTCTGTGCTCTGCTGCTGCTGCATAAACATGTGAAAAGCTTGGAACATCTTCATCGTAGCAGCATCCAACTGAGCAGGTTGCTGAGCAGCAGCAGCACCTCCACTTGATGATCCTTGGTTGGCCATGATATCTGATCCTGTGACACTCTCAAGAAAACTCCCACCCTAGGTGTTTCATGTCGAGTTCACCAAAAAGAGAGTATGTCGGAGTGTGATCCGTCTACCTAGGAAAGCGCCGGGCTTCTGGCTGTGGTTGTTTACTCAAGAGGTTGGCTTTCAGGTCACAACAGGAGCTATAAACACTCACACAGGAGTGTAGGATCCTCTGATATGCTCAAAAAGCGAAATTTAGGTCTCACTGGTAGTAATAGGCTTAAGCGGTGAACTTTGACACTCAAAGAGAGGAAAACTATGAAGGTTTAGACCTCTAAACTTCCCCTACATGCAAATGAGGTACTACTGAACTCACAGACGAAGTTTCAACCTGAGATCAAATTCTGACACGGAGATATGAACAGAAAAGTTCTGAATAAGAGAATTATGGCAATTTCTGGTACCTAGACAGCTATTCAGACATAGAACAGAGAATTGGCTCGATGAATTTCAAATCTTCTCACAGTATTTGAAGTCTACAGGATGCTGAACATCCCTGTGAAGTTGGGACTCCTGAATGTTTGTAGAACTCCAGATCTCCTTCTCTAAAGTCGCTGCTCTAGATTAAGAGCTTTTCAGACCCCCTCTGCTTCAGCGGCCGCCCTGAATTACTCAATTACTCAAATGATTCAAAACTTTTTAGACAGTCGTAGCCCTCCTGACAGTGAACGCAACCACGAAGTTTTGAAGTGATTTCCTCAATTCTGCTGCAATTGGCACCGAAAACCCCAAAATCAACAAAAGTGATGCAGTTTTGACACAATCCGAACTTCAATTGGGCATAACTCCTTGTTTATTGATCCAAATCGAGCAAAAATTTCACTGACAGTGCTTGGCACGACGAGCTCTCTCTTCCTGTGTTCTCCGATTTTGAAGATCCCTCACCAAATGCTCGAACTCTCCTCTAGAGCTCTGTTTCTAAACTTAGAGTTTTACAAAAGACAAAAATGAACCAATGGGAGTTCATAGCTCCACTTGACTGTCCTTTTGTGCCTTAAACTACCTGGTAACTTATCTACACTCATAGGCTACCACGTCAAGCCCCCTAGAGTGCCAGCGTAATACTTAAACTACCTAAAATGACACGTAGCCCCGAAAAATAACTTAAATCAGCTAGAAAGCGTGCATGGGCGACAAGTAGGTACAACCCATGAGCTCAAACCCCTATCAGCATGGAAACCCTAAGTTATGTACATTGAACGTCATAGACAAGTGAGAAGTCACTTGCACAAGCGCACAAATGCTTGAACAAGACAACTAACATACTATCAGCCTGCTAGGACTCAAAATAGTGTTAACACCATATGCAAAGGTGTCAAACATATACATAAAGGACTAGAAGTAATATGAGCTAACTTCTAGAACTACCAAACCTAAGCGTCGGAGTAGAAGTCAAGCATGTAGCCGCCAAGTAGCGCGACAACGGACATTTGTATTTAAACTTCGATCTGTGCACGCCCAGACTGAATAATGGCACTCATGCATGCACCTGAACCTAATCAGCATGCGTGGATGACTCAAATTGTACAGATTTTGAAACGATTTAATTCCTGTCCAAACAGCCAGCGAGCGGGTTGAAGCGGCAGTGGAGCCGCTAGATGAGGCTACTTTATGGACATATAATTCCGTATTTAAGATCTCTGGGTCCGCAAAGATCTTAATAGCAGAACGAATCAGACTAAGGGCACGCATTTACTATAACCCTCAAATCTCAGAGAGCTCAACGAAGTACGCTATAAGTAGCAATGGAGTGTGTGAATGTGCGCTTACATTAAAAATCAAGTAATTAGTGAATTCTTATAACCAAGGGACGGATCAACAGACACATTGCCAGAGATGGTACTTCCTGATATACAAGTGCAATCTAGAACACAAGAGAGTGTATATGTAGTGCATACAAATCTATGTGTATAGTAAAGCAACAGGAGCACATGAATAGCAGAAGAGAGCCGGGGGTGGCAGCACACCAGCCAACCATTCGATGGTGTCATATGCCACAGTGACAATCTGGAATCTGCTCTTTGGGATGTAGCAGATATCCAGGCCTAGACTTCAAACATATTCACTGCTATTAGAGTCGTCATAAAGCTACTACAGTACCAGGACAGCAGGAATTGACACACAGGCAGATTCTCGAACAATCAAATAGTGAAAAAGCGGAAGATACTAAGAACTGCGTGCATTGCTGAGACTACAAGCGAGAATAATCGAATAGTGAAAAAAAAGGAAGGTACCACGAACTACGCGCATTGCCGAGACTACAAGCTAGTGCAGTTATATGTGACAATGAGAGCATTGATATTATTCGAGGAACACTTCCTGGAACCATGTTTGGAAATCGCATGATTGAAAATCTCGCAATCGAACATACACGATACCGACTTTATTCATTCACCGATACAATCTCAAGACTTTTCTTGATTGACATCTTCCTCATAAACTTCCAGGGAACGTCATCTGTTTCATCAGTCATAGAAGTCACAGAAACTATTAGATGACAACATCTTCCGGATGTCCTTCAAAACTCCTTCTAGGTTATGGAAACAAAGTTCTTACTACAAAGTAATCTACGACGATATTGTTTTTTGGTGCCGACTACTCAACTTTAGGCAGTTTGTGGACTCTCCAAACAGCTCCACCATACCGCCACAAGGACGAGTAAACGAAGAAAGGACGTGGGTTCTAGAGCAAGAATCATGTCGCAATGTCTGTCACTTCAAAATCTTTAAGTACTCATCAGACCACATCTTCATCACGAACACGCATATATATCAATGAGCGGGTTGAAGCGACAGTGGAGCCGCTAGACGATGTTACTTTATGGACATATCATTCCATATTTAAGATCTTTGGGCCCGCAGAGATCTTAATAGCAGAAGGAATCAGACTACGGGCACGCAAATATAACCCCTAATCCCAGAGAGCTCAACGCAGTAGCAATGGATGTGTGAATATGCGCTGACTTTAAAAATCAAGTTAGTGACTTTTTACAACCAAGGGACGGATCAAGAGACACATTGCCATCTTATTACAAAAGCAATCCACGACGATATCGTTTTTTGGTGCCGACTACTCATCTTTAGACAGTTTGTAGACTCTCCAAACAGCTCACCTCAAACCAGTAAACAAAGAAAGGACATGGATTCTAGAGGAAATAAGGAGGAAGAATCATGCCGCAATGTCTGTCACTTCAAAATCTGTAAGTACTCACCAGACCACATCGCGCATATATGTCAATTTCTAACACAGCTGGAGTTCATTAGGTCATCCGATACCCAGAAAGCAAGAGAGCACATCACAACAATCTTTACACGGGAGCCCAGAGACCTAAATGAACTCTAGCTGCGTAGAAAGCCAACATCCTGCTGAAGCACTAGAGCAAGATGCCTTTCAAAGTATATCCCGCTGAAGTACCAGAGCAAGGTTCCTTTCAGTAGCATTCGTGTTCCGGTTTAGCGAGCAGAAAGCACGTCCATTAGAACTACACCCAGCAAGATAGACTGGAGAATGAGAAGCTTTGCGGACCCAATGATATGTCCATAAGGTAACCTCGTCTAGCGGCTATGCTGCCGCTCCAGTCCGTTTCGAGCTCTCTGACTGTTTCATTTCAAGGTACGTGAAACTTGAATCATCCGCGGATGCTTTAGCCTTCCAGTAATGGTCATGTGAAGTTTTGGAAATACATAACTGGTTACCTGTTATGCAGGAGTCCGTTGATCGGAAGGTAGAAAGAACACTATAAATTGCTCTACCGATTAGAGAGCTTTACGTTCCTCGATAGAGAGCTTTACGTTCTTTTCCGCTTTAGTATTTTTGAAGATCTAGAGAAAGAAGCGTTGGTAGCGAGTGTTGAATGGTGAGAGAAGTGAACATCCGAGTGAAGTTAAAGGATTAGTTCGAGCAGTTGAGACTCAAGAACTTGAGGGAGACATTACGAGACCGTGAGAGAGAGTATTGTGTCCTACTTAGTTCTGATTTTTTTACGGTTTGGTGAAGACTGTGAAGATTTGGAGATTTCAGACGCGGCAGGGAGAACTTGACGTACAGTATTTGGAGATTTCAGACGCGGGAGGGAGAACTTGACGTACAGTATTTGATTACAGCGGTTCTGTTTTATGACAGTCAGAGAGAGTAAAGGAGTTGGAAGACTGTGAGAAGCAGATTAGAGAGATCCGGCATTTGCAGATGGAGAGAAAATGACACACACGGAGATGAAAAAGCATGTTGCGATTGGAGACAAAGCTGAAGCTGAAAACATCATGGATGGGATAATCTTTTGGACATTAGTTTATTTTTGTATACTTTATGAGCATTTCATCGAAGGAGAAGTACAAAGCAAGGTGCAAGTCAGAGGACAGAAACAACATTCGAGACACAAACAGAAGGGAGTAGTGAATAAAGATCAGGACATTGAAACGGATCCGATCGAGACCCGTGCAAGTTACCGACAGCAGAAGAGACGAATCAAGCGACAAGGTGTCCACCGTCGAAAGAGAACAGCAAACAGATAACTGCAGCATAGACATTCAGTGCCACAACATGATCCACCAAGTGAAAGAGAAAGAGTCAAGTATTGCAACAACAGACGCAGAAGAGGAGCAAGTTAGAAAAGAGCTTACAGATAAGAGACAAATCGATGAGCACAGATGAAAAGAGATATACATTGAGCACGGGTGACAAGCGTGCAGTTGTTAGTCCCAAGCAGAAGCAGAAGCAGCAGATGGAAAACAACCATCGTCCGGAATGGATGGATAAGGTCAGGGTTTGTCCTCGAGAAGCAAAAATCCGAAAGAATCATATTTTAAGTTCAACAGATGTTCCACATAAGATCAAACTCTCCTCTAGAGAAATATCTAAGAGTTTACGGATGGGATGAAGATACTGGAAGTAGAAAAACTTTCCATATAGTGGAGAATCAATCTACAAACGATTGAGCACCTTGGGTGACCCAGAGGCAGATGAAGGCCAAGCAAGATGTACAGGTTAGGACAGCCGAGGAGATTTCAGTATATTACCAACTGCATAAGCAATATCTGAGTGAGCTGGATAAAGATAAGCTGAAAGTCATTGGTGCAGGTCTCGAAGAAATCACAGAAGAATCATCCATGGATATTTTAGACGTTCAGTATGCCTAGTGTTCAGTTGTCCAGGGCGTTTATTTTCCGGATGACGGATACAGCAATGAGAACCTACTGTCCTTGAATACTGTAAGATTCATATTGGAGGTTGCTAGGAGGGTGATCGAAATGATCTCCAATTCTCGATGGTTAGATATTGACCTCACTGGATGCAAGTGTCGTCTCGGATTTAGAGGAGATCCTGTGAATCACTGCGACCACATCAGTGAGTGCAAAGAGAAACGGTTTTCCAGTGTAGTGAATGGAGTGCACCTGTATGGACACTTACATGTGGAGGATATGATTGTAATGCCAGGGCGATCTCATTTACATCAAGTAGCATAATACGTGCATCAGCAAGAACAGGAGCACGGTATCGTATAACGTGTTTTTCTGTCTAGGAATACACTGGGTATATGGCTGTGCAGAGGTATGTGGATTGACAGGGTTGGATCTAGATCTGGATGTTTCCACTCAAATGTTTCACTATCTACTCTTCTAGCCCGAGTGACCTTGTATCTGCTCGGCTCAAGTTTACAGCTTGCTAGATCCAAGGTTATGTATAGGTTGCATAAACTTGTGTTACAAATAGATCTTTTGTACTCTAACTAAAAGTACTCAGCTCTGTACTATCTAACTGAACTTATTCCTCTATATCACTGGAAGCATGACTTCTGAAATAGCTCCCCAGCGACGCTAACTGCCCATCAATCCAACTATCACAACTTCATAGTACAACCAGAAGATGCTATAAGATCACTCAATCAACTTGATAGAGTATCGATACAACTTGCTGTACATCCTGGCCTATCAAGCATTCCAGCAAGGTAAAGCATGCATGCTTCAAGGCACTACTCAGATCTCAATATAGCACCAACAGCGGTAATACCTGGCAGCTCCGAGAATCCAAACAGCGGCTTAAGATTCATGACGACTCCGTTTTCCTTCATCACCAAGAGCTGAATTCAGCCCCACACCCTCCAGTGTCGATTTGTATGCAGGCATGGCAGTTTCAGCAACAAACTCCTCTCCAAATTGCTCGAAAATGACCAAAATGACAATAGATGATATCGAAAACCCCGAAATTGCTAATAACAGAAGTATCTTCGAACTTTGAGACCTCAGTCCTCCCAAACCAGTCGACCAATGATGATCAAACTTCACAGGAAGCTTGATTGGACCCTTCACTCCTACCCTGAATAATTTTCAGGTCGAAATCTTAAACCAATTCTCAGATATGGATCAAACCGTAATCTGTGCTAACTTCAGAGCTTTACAGACCCAGGTACATTTGATCCAAGATTCTGAACGAACTACTCGACCATTTGAGGTGAAACTTCCCAAGTATCTTACTGATAAGACATGCTTCAATCCTGGAAAGTTTCACTCAGAAATTCGACTCAGAACTTAAGCAATAGCAAACTATCCATGACTATCACAGTTCGCTGTTCTCGTCTTATCACGTCTGCCCTTCTCAACTTCAATCGGTTGGTTCAGAATCCAAATCGATCAAGAACCTGATGAAATTGATATCAAAACGACCAGCACGTCGTCAGCTCTCCAATCCAACAGACAACTCCTTAAAACTCTTCGCGAGTCTCTCGGAACAACCAAAAACGTAGCGGTAGGTACAAATTACACCCCCTTCCACTCAATCGATCATAACGCGCTCATCCTTCCATCAAATCGATCGATTCTTCAGCCCAGATTGTAGCCCCGGTCGAGAACTCTCCAACCATATCCTTCGTTTTGCGAATGGACCTCCGAAGCCTCCAGAAACCACAGAAACGTCGCGAGGATCAGCTAGAACACCATTGGTCCAAAAGTGGACCAATAAGAGCAAAAAGATCTTTACTTTTGTCTTTTCTCCACTTAACTTTTTCCCCTAGAACGAATTTTTACTCTCCAAGGAGACACAAGACATCAACAAGACTCTAAGACCTCAGAAAATCCTTCAGATGTATCGATGGATTCTTCGCGGTCCATAACTACATAGAAGCGCTCAACCAGAATGGAAACGATTGAGTCGCAGACTAATACAACGTCAATATTACAACCTGGAAACGTTCTACAATAAAAGGTACGACAAAAGGAAATGGTGAAGCTATCACTCGATTGTAATATTCTTGCCCGAAGTTTCTCACGATCCAAGCCCCATGATTGATCTTCGGTCTGCAATGACACCGGACATCGACCCAAAGGTTGAAAGGAACGTTCGATGGATAGTTGAGATCCATTGTTCCTCACAACAAAATGTACACTGTCATATCCCAAGTTTCTCCGTATGTAACAATCGGAAGGATCACCGGAAGCTATAATTCCATCACTCTCCTCATGAATTCATCACCAAAGTATGCAACTAACCATTGTTGAAAGTGATCGCGGTGGATGCAATGAAGCTTGATGTGAAACGGATTTGGGAAAGGAAGATCCGGAGCCGGTAACAAACCTCCGTCCATAACCACCACTCCTGCAGTTCTTCACTCCTCCATGCAAACCACCGAGAACTCTCACTAATCACCCGCTGAGAGAGAATGCCGTATGAACCTTCGACCCACCATTTTATACACAAATGTGACGACAAGGATCACTAAAGTGAACGCGCACAGATCGATGACTTGGCACGTTCTTCTACCGTGCGATCACTTAAACAGATAATCACAAACGTGGCACTCATCACACCGTTCGGCGAGTTACGCGATACGGTTCACGAAACACAGAAAAGAAACACAAAATAGGTTACACAGGAATTTCACACAGGAGCCGAACCACAATACGACAACGGGCAGAACAATGATCATTTTATCTGGTTGGTTAGTCACAGGAGTGGGTGTTTACATGATCTAAAAGTAAAGATTTAGTTCATGCATGCATATGGACTTGGAAATCTTCGCGATTATGATGCAGTACATGCCTTTGGGCACTCATACTAAGGTTTCATACCATGACGGGTCAGAAATTTGATCAATCGGATGTAGTTGAAGGATTTAAAAATTGGCCTTGGTCACAACTTCGATATCAACGAAGATGACTCATTTTCTGAACTCGTTATTTCTTTTGATCCCCCTGAAGTCTAGGTTCATGCTCTCTTTATGTAACATGTACTTTGTCCATGATATGAAAAGATTCTGAAAACACCTAATCCTTATAGCTATACATGCTAGAAAAAGGATCGAGCCATCCATCTACTTGTCTGTTACATAGTTTCCAGGAACTTTTTGGACAGTTGGTGGACGAATGGAGTCATGAGCTTGATGATCGACCAAATGACTTTCGCCTCATGGGAGAATGAGCGTTGTGTGTTAGTGTATAACAACTAAGCATTTCTCCGTACATAGCAGTCGAAGTGTAGACCAGGTGTTAGTGTAGTAGCCTTGTGACCTCCTGTTCTGGGTTGTTCTTCCATGTGGTTGCAAGCGCCTGTGGTTCCATGTTGTGCTGTTTGACTTGAAATCATTATGTAAATTCTGAAGAAATATTGTCCACAACATGCTGATTTGTTGTGGACATCTAGATCGTTGTTCCATGTGGTGACATTTTCTCCAGCATCTGGTCATTGGAGAGAACTAAGTCATTCAGATTCATAACACTGGGGTGTTCACTGTTAACACCTTGGGCACTACCTGTAGTGAGACACACTAAGTCCTCGCAACTTGTAAGTTTTAAAAAGGTCCAAGAAAGTATCTTCGTTTCTTTGACAAATAGCAACTCAACCGCGTTTATACAGTGTGTATCGTTTCCTCGTGCAGGATATATATATGACACTAGGCGGATGGTGACATGAAACTTAAGTCTGGGTGGACGTTACTACAGGTGGTTCGCGTTCTGTAACGACCTATGTTACACATAGGAAGTTTGTCTATTAGTAAGGTGTTTAGTTATAACTAAGTGTTGAGAATGTTTATTGGCTGCCAAAGTACTTTAAGGATGTATCAAGTTAGTCATGACTATCTAAAAGTTAGTTATGGTTAAACTTAGCTGTACTTTTGGCAGAATTCAGATATTTGCTAAAGAGTGAGCACTACTATCTTGTCATCTTGTCTAAAAGGTAGAAAGGAGGTGGAAAGTATCTCTTATCTCCTTTTTGACTTGATATTAGTGGTTGGATTAAAGTTGTGGACTTTGTGGGCATTAAAAACAAGAAGAGATTCCACATGTTTCTTTTTTAGTGGGTCCTAGTGTAGAGGGGGGGTGGAAATTCGAGATTCCTTGAGAATATTCCAGAATCCTTCTAGAAGTTGTTGACTTTGAAGAAATAAGCCCATGTGAAAAGGTAAAAAGCCCATGTGATCAATGCTTTTACCTTAAGTAATATCTTAGTAAAACCCGGTAAAAGTAGTTACGGCTGAGTTACCGGGGGTACCAAAGTAAAAACCTAGAATGTATAAATAGAGAAGTAGAGAAGAGCTCCTCATCCTTGTTTTCACATTGTCGTAATGACAACTTGAGTAATATAGAGAGTGTGGGATATTTTTAACATGTGAGAACTTGAGAGACGTCGTTAGAATGGAGGATTTTAGTTAAGGTGTTTAAGGAGATTTTTAGTTGATAAGTTTGTGGGTCTATGAATGAGTGAACTCAGCATTTTCCCTTCAAGTTCATGGTGTGCTTCCATCAAAGCCATCAGAGGTGACCCCTGAGTGAGAGACAGGCCCGACATGTTGCAGATTCGTGGATGACGATCATGGAGGTTGAGAGATCGGGGGGGTAGTTGATCGATAGGACCGCGGAGGGTTTACAGTTCTCTCTTCATAGATCAGATAGGTCATGTGACACACTCTGCTTTATCACTCATATTAGTATACTTTGGAACGATGTATACTTCAGAATCTGCAGTCTAAGGGATCAAGGTGTTTGTGGGACCTTATGCTCGTACGTTGAGCATACGTACAAGGTCTATGTCAATGATAATGTCGTATGATGTAGGCAGACAGGCAGTTGCTTCCATGGCCAGGAGCTCCAGTTTAGAAAAGCTGCTGGTGACTCAAGATAGAAGTAGGAGGATATCCTTAAGCTCACATGTAAAATCGTAACACATATTACTTCCACTTCATGTAGTCCTGAAACGCCTTGATCTTCATCCTTTGAGTTCCCTTACTGCCCTAATCATGATAGATCGTAATTCCTATCTTTTCCACCGTGTGAATGTGTCTGTCTGTCAGTACGTTATCATGATCATGAGATGATGGTAATCTCACGATCGGTAGCTAGTGGTGATTTAAAACAGATGCACTCCCAGCCTTGCATTTTCCACCACGGGCAATATATATATGAAGTGAGTGAATCGATCATCTTGAAGATGAAATACTATACCGGTAGTCAAGTCTGTCAGGCGAGCACATGAAACGTATTGTCATGATAACAAGATTACTAAGGAAATTACAATAAGGCCATGCGCATGCCATGCCATTCTACTGCAGGCTGATCGGATCGACCTGGTCCAGTACAAGCCTTCATACAAGTCCTAGACCTGTATATGTTATGATTTATTTGCAGCTTCATGGAGACCTAAGAGTTAAAGAAGCTAAATAATCAAGATCAGAAAACAAATTTGAAGTCAAGAAAATTCAAAATTAACTCTGTTGCCGATCAGTAACTCTACATGTACAACAGAATCACAAATTTCCTTCGAATTTGGTTGCCTAATTTGAGTTTGGAACTTGCCGTGAATTTTTCTCCTTAAATGCAGAGCCAGGTTTAGTGTTTACGGTACTGTATGTTACTGGCACCTGCTTCACGACCAAGAACTTTCCTGCTCTTCAAACTGACAATATTGTCAAAAACCTCAAAGCATGCACCTACAATTCCATGCTCGTACGTAATCTTCTCTGCATGTCAGTTAAGTTTACTCCACTTCACTTCACAGTGACTTCTCTCTTTAGAATCTGCGGAAAAGTGAAATGAAGTGTCGTGAAGGCAGAAGCTCGACTTGATTCCTCTTCTACTGGAAGTCCCCACCTCTTCAAATAATTTATCGGATTCCTCTTTTTGTCTGACCGTGCCCTGGCCATGCACTGCAGCCCAAAAACCGGCTATTCCCAACAATGTTTCCTTTTTGAGAACGACAGTCGAAGTCTTCTCTGATGCTTTAGACTAAGTGAGGTCTATGCAGATTGCCTCTTTGAATTTCAAGAGAAATCTGCTTAGAACGTTAACTCACCATTCCAACTCTGCATTTCCTCGTCACAGTGAGTCCCAGACCACATCAGACTAACGAAAGATCAGATCTAATTTTCCTGCGATTACTGTTACTAATCAATTTTTCTTAAGCTTTCACTGAGTTTCGCAGTCGATACTTCAGATCCTTCAATTCCACAGAAATTTCATATCACTGTGACTGTAAAGTATTTATACTTATTAATTTCCCTGGGTTGGAATCTTCACTTATAAATTAGTGCTTAGTGAGTCCTCAGCACGAATTAGTGCTGAGCACTCACTAATTCGTGTTGTAATTCCTTCCTTCCCTTCTTCATGAAATCTGAGCTTATGAATCGTCATCTCAGTGACCTCGCACGCATGCGCATGAGGACGCGATGAAATCCTTTCGACTGACGTTTGCAAATCCACTTCAAAATGATAACTTCCTCGAGAATATCTCTACTAGTACTGCTCGTGAATATCGTACAATAAGAATCTATTTTGCAGTCGTTTCCAAGGCATGTGATCAAAATGTGATCTTCTGTTATAAACGATCTCGTACTAAATTCTTACGGCACATGTATGTCCGCTTTGGATGATGTGCAGCACTCAAAGGTTCAAGTGGAATACGAGAACTTCAAGGATTTCATCTGATCATGAGGGGCAATGCACATGATCACAGAACTTCACAGAATTCCAACATGATAGACCGATTGATCGATGCACTCGAGACGTGCTAGCTGTCATTAGTTTGTTTGTAACGAATGGTTCTAAAAACTTTCTAGTATCTAAGTCGCACTAATTCTAGTGATGATAATATATTATGTCTAGAAGCATCGTAAAGCCAAAGT
The DNA here is from genome assembly GCA_036924285.1 of Asterella californica. Classification (NCBI taxonomy): domain Eukaryota; kingdom Viridiplantae; phylum Streptophyta; class Marchantiopsida; order Marchantiales; family Aytoniaceae; genus Asterella; species Asterella californica. Next base: position 17,031,502 of record JAYKYS010000006.1, on the reverse strand, counting down.
GAATGACTTGTTACTATGTTCGGTATTTCAACATGTCATTCGCCTATAAATGATTATTTCTAGGCATGTTTCACTTCGGATGTATATATTCTTGGCATTATAGATTTACTAACTTCCAGTATATTATAGTTTAGAATTCAGCACGTGAGACATTCGTGGCCAAGTTCAGCCGGATTTTGATGTGTCACTGATACATACATACATCTGTCACCGTTAAGTCTGCCAAATAATATAAAAGATTAAGAAAAGAGAATAAGTATGTTGTACAACACTTATAAGTTTGCACAAATGGTCGTACTGAGTATCGAATTCTCTTCTATATGCATGAGCTCGTCAGAGTACGTGGTTGACTCTCCATGGCCATTATCCTAAGCTTATATTACGACGTTAGGAGGTCTGACACAAGACCAACAACAACGTCACACAAGGAAACTACTTATTTTTGATAGAGAAATGTTAACATGAAAATTGGGAGGTTTGGAACAAAATAGAATCTTCTCTTCAGGACTCAAGAAAGAAACTACGAGGAGAGAAGAAATATTCTCTTTCTCATATACTCATACTCGAGACTGAAAATTTAAAGATTTTAATTAATCTTCTAATTCGACTATAAGCGATCCACAGTTTTATACAAAGCTATCCTTCCATAAACTCTAGATTTTTTCCCTCTTCACGTTGCAATTATATATGACCTTTGACATGCTCTATTATTGTGTGACAAAGCTAGCTGGCAAAAAGAGGTTATGACTGCAGCAGTGGTCGAGAAAGTATGTGGGAAATCGCTAAAGTTCCAGTGGGAGAGAATGAAAATCAAAAAATATAGAATTTAATGAGAAAATTTCCAAAATTACATTAAATAATAAACATTTTTGTCAGGGAAATTCCGAAGGATTCTAATATTATTTGGTTGTATTAAAATTAATTTATTTTTTCTTCTTTACAGTATAGAAATCATTCGTCGATCTTATACAAATTTGACTATAAAATCTATTTTCTAACAGTGGTGGCAGGCGTGATGACGTTTGATTTGCCAAACTTTGACACCCTTCAACAGATATTACCGCTTTTGCTTCAAAATACTTCTTTCTTTTGTTACCACTCTACACCGTTAGTCACACATTTAGTGTTACTCACTCTTCTTTCATGTGATTTAGAAATTTTTCTCACGTGACAAATAGTGTTAAATATTAATTTTCTATAATATTAATTACTACCTGCATCAAGATGATATTAATAATAACATTTAGATGTATAAAAGTGTTAAAACTCAGAAATTATTCGTGTAAAAGAAATTCATATAAAATCAACAAGATGATTTCACTTATCTCATTTCTTACCATGGATTCTTCAAGTTCCAACGTTGTTTCTAAGCTGCAAAGAGTCAGCAGGAGCTCACCATTTTAGTAGAATAATACAAGCAATTCATCTGATGGACCTCAAAGTGTACGTGTATACCTGAAATCTTTGTGGTAATATACAGACGAATCGAACATTGGCTCTTTTCGACAGTTTATCTTCTCTAAATCAACATAACTGTTTATCTTAATCATGTAATTAATTATCATAACGATGGTTCTTTCGATGATTCCTTCCCACCCAGATCAACGTAGCTCTTTACACTGGTATTTCGGCATATTTCAAGTACAAATATTTGCTAGAATAAAATATTAGATTACCACTGGTATATATCAGTGTTATAATCATGGATCTTTACTTATATGTTTTAGTTTTAGTTTTTAAGTAATAATGGTTAAATTGATGTTATTAATTTTATTTGGGCACTAACACTATTCAAATAACTTTTTCCGTACCTCAGTACTCATATTTATTGTGAACTCTTTATATAATTTGTCTACAACTTTCGTTTTGTTCACACGGTGTTCACTAATTAGGATGTATTAATGAATATATTGCAGGTTCTACCTCTAACTAGTGAGATACTCTTTCATTACTTTATTACTTATCCTAGAGCTTTCGCATCTCTTAAACCCATGTGCCTCTTGCATCTTTTATATACCGTTTTATAATTTTATGCATGGTAGTTTTAATGTTCCCTTCTTCCGTTAACTGTTTTCTCTTTTTCTTGCTCTTCATTCTGATTGCCTTATTGCTTTTGCATCTCTTAACTCATGGTTATTGCATGCATAATCAGCATCAAGTTGTTGAAGTTTTAATGTTTAATGCTTGTTTAGGTTAAACATTAAAATTTTGAGTTTGTTTTATTTGTGGAATGGACTTGTTGGAGTTCGATGCTTGTTTGGCTAAACATTTTAATATATTATATTCTGGGAATGGACGAATGGAAGATGACACTTGGGTACTAAATCGGTAGTGTTTTGAACTTTTTCCTCTTGATCTTCATTTCCTTTAACCACTCTAAAATGATTCCAAAATTAAAATATTCATGGGAAGATCTGATTGTTATGCTGGAGTATGAACACCGACTAATGTTGTATTTTAAGGTTTATTGTCCTTGTGAAGGTATGCCTCAATGCGTAACTTCTTTTGTGGTTCTTCTTCTGAGACATAGGGAAAAAAAAAACTGATACGTAAATATTCCTATTGCAATTGCCATGGATCGTATTTTCTTAAAAGATAAAATATTGTACGTTTACATGTTGAAGTATTAGAACAAGATGAACTTCGTGCTTAGGATTCAACTATTACCTTTAAGTTAGGTGTTCGTTAGAGCCCTGTCTGATGAACCCCCGAGTGACGCAGTCTTCCGGGATGGAAGCCATGGGAGGTGTCCAGGAATCTTGATTCCATTTACTTCTTATTATTACTTTCATGGGTTTTTTACAATATTATCGGTCCCAAAAATGAAAAGTTTGAGCTCCCTTGGCTTGTTAGGTGTAGATATCCTATCTTTATAAACAAAAATGCAAATATATTCCCTTACACTAAGAGTTTAGTTACCTCGAATCGTAAACCAGTGGCTATTGTATTGTTCAAGCAAGAAACTCTTGATTCATTCTGGTGTATGGTTGAACCAGATATATCAGTGGTAAATATCAATGAATGCATCTCCGTTTATCAATCTGATCGACTGTAAAATCAAAATCGATTTTACAGATCTGTGTAACATTTTATCTAAACGTTAGGAAAAACAAAGGTCTAAGAATCTTAATTTTAAAACGACAGTTCACCAGAATTAATACCGACTAAAATCCTTTCCTTTACTTTATTTTTAAGGCATTCTTTACTTTTCCTGTAACAAGAGATTATATGTATATATATATCTTATATCTTACTACGGGCAAATAGCATTGCTCCTCTGCTTCATAAAAGCTATAAAGGCTGATTCAGTAACTCCCCAATATTTATACAAAAGGCGCAAAAAGCAGCAAAGGTTCCGTAGTCTCTGGACAAAGTCGAGAAAACTGTAAGCAAAAGTAATTTGATTACTTTCTCTTCAAACAAAAACAAAGCACCAGCTGTGAGATAAAATAAACAAACACGAGATCAGTATTCTTCTTTGTAGAATCTAACGTCAGCATAGAAACTATTTTTGTAAATTCGAATGTAAACGTAGTATAAAACGTCCCTGATAATGAGAGAAGTAATTCTACACTCTTTCACATTCTGGTGCATGGATGGTTGAATCAAACTCGGAAGACACTCGAGATTTCGAGAGAGATGGAAACTCAAGATCTCCAACCCTGGAGTCTGAACAGAACAAATGCAGACTGACTGACGAATATAAACTGCTGTGTGTGAGTGGGAGGGACGTGATGTCCAAGACAACCGAGCCATAAGTGCGCTGTGAATTCCAACTTAGGCTATATGACTTGACATGGTTCAAATATGTTCTCCCTGGAACATGCTAGTGGCTGGGCGAAACACAACTGACACCCTCATCTCCATCAGTGTGGAACCATATGAAACATCATCTCTAAGAAAGATCCTTGTCAGAAGCGAAACACAACAGCGAAGAGAGATCCTTGTTAGTAGCGAAACACAATAGCGAAGAGTGACACTCTCACCGAGAAGAATTCCACAGGAAATTCTAAAAATCGCACAACTAAAATCAATCTACAAACACAACCTCCAGCTCAGGTGTGATGGAGTCGATTGTGGAGCCTAAATACTTGCTGAGCACCATGTTTGGAAATCACATGACTGGAAATTCCGTAATCGGGCGTACACGATACCGACTTTATTCATTTCACCGATACAATCTCAAAGACTTTTCCTGATTGACGTCTTCCTTCCGGCCTCATAAACTTCCAGACAGGGCCATCTTTGTCATCAGTCATAAAAGTCACAGAAACGATTAGATGACAACATCTCCCGGAACTCCTTCAAAACTCCTTCTAGGTTGTGGAAACAAAGTTCTTACTACAAAAGCAATACCCGGTGACTTTTTTTGGGTGCCGACTACTCATCTTCTGGCAGTTTGTAGAATCTCCAGACAGCTCCCCCCATACCGCCACAAGGACGGCCCAAACTACTCCTTGGTGTGCTGTCTTCTACACACGCTACTCCCACATACCTTCTAACATCGGCACAGCTAACACCCGGGTCTCGCTACACTTAGGAGAGATTACTACGGGTGGATATTTTCAACGCTCAGAACGCTGCCAGGACTAAACAGGTTAGGGGCTATGATTTAAACTTCCTATGAATCCCCTCAAAAGATCATCCGCATCGCCACTGAATGTTCGATGGGATGTCTCGCATCAGCCATAAGAAGGGAGCAGCAGTACATGTCAGTCTTGCTCTCTGGACAAGGATATGCCCCCTGTCTTCATGTTCCTGGCACTAACTCTATTCAACGTTCGATCTCCTTTGGATAAAAGCATGTCGAATAACTCCAACGACGTCTAGGTGAAGAATTTCAGTAAATCATTCGGAACAACCTTCACGAGCCAGAATGGTAACCAGTTGCAGAGCAGCTTGGTTCCTCGCCTCTTGCTTTAGTGTAGCAGAGCAGGACAGCTACTATCGAGGTTGCTGCTGATCCAGTGAAACCATGGACGTGTGTGGGTCCATGTGCGCTTTGTTTGACTCCTTTCATTTCGACTCCAGCTTGCATACGGAAGCGCAGTCTCATGCGTGCAGACTGCACATGTCCAGGAATGTGCCCATCATAATATCCTGCGGAACGGCCCTCGCGTATTACCTCAGCAAGTTTGTTCGGCTCTCTACATGGAGAGAGATGAAACTGTGGATGACTTACTCATCCACGAGTAAAGCGATGAGTTTGAAGTCCTCCTCACGGCTTGGAAGTGCTCAAAGCAGGAGCTTGCATCAGTGGTAGAGAAGACGATTGACTACTTACATCTAACACTGTGCTTCCAAGTCGGGAAGGAGGCCAATATCTCACCACAGAGCGCCCCAGAATATTTTTCAAAGGAAGGGGACCCCTGCAGCATGAAAGATGATGGTTGTCAGAAACAAACACGCTAAGAATACTCGAAGAAACATCAGCGAATGAATCAATCCATTAGCAATCAAACTGAAACGTGGAGAATATGTACACACCAGATGTGAGAGTCGTAGCTATTATTACGGTTATCACCCATAACAAAGACACTGCCTTCTGGTACGTACTGCATACATTGCCCACATATCCAAGATAAGTCAGAAGCGCTCTAGAACATTAATCACCTCTTGCACCAAACTGACCACAGCGCTGGTAAAACCAACGTCGAACTACAACATCCTCTAACAGGCAATCCCAAATTCCTTAACCAGTACTTACAGTCGCCGGCATGTCGTAGGCAGGTGCCTCCGCAATAAAGTCCTCACTAACAGGAGTTCCATTCACTATAAGTTTCCCATTACGAACCTGTACAGAAAGCTGTCCTGGTTAGCGTCGAGGCAAGACAGTAAACTGGGAACAGACTCAGGCTTCCACATGGAGCAGATGCATCCATTACTACTGTACCCGAGTAAGAAAACATTCGCGCCTGAGATCCTTAGCAGTACTTGCTACATGCAGACAAGACTTATCACAACACAGTTATAAGACATCCATCTTCAGCTTAACTTACCTCAACCAAATCTCCAGCCTTTGCCACTATTCTCTTAATGAAAACTTCTCCAGCGCTGTAGCCTTTCTCCTGCATGGCCAGATACGGGGATGAGGTCAACTGCCAGAATGTAAGAATGTTACAGGTCGAAGAGCCAAGATTCAACATAAAGCAGACTTATCACAACGTTCCAAACAAACCTGAAGAAGTGCAGGCGCCTTAAAGATTATGATGTCGTTTACTGTTGGCCTCCGGAAATAATACGAAACCTGAAATAGTTAGGAACAACCGTATCAGCACCGAATAGAACTACAAGTGAGAAACTAATCCTACCGACTCCGCTTACACGACTCTAAGGCAGAAATCAATCACGCCAGAGATGAGAAATATGCGACAACCTAAAAACTTGTCAGCGAGTAGTGATATACAACGTATACTATGTTGCTCAAAGATACCTTTAGATCTGTGCCCCAGTGATCTAAATAAACTTAAAAACTTAAAACTTAAACTTAAATAAACTTAAAAAGTCTAGTAGCTTTGACAGAGAAAATGAGGTCGACGCTTGCCATGTTCGAGTCCTTTATGCAGTCACAAGGGTAAAAGGTCGATAGAATAACCTCAGCTAAGGGATTCACAATACGAAAAGTACCCTAAAAGAACAACTTATACAGCCTCTCGGTAGGAAACCAGGTAGAAAGCCAGCGAGCAAAAGCCAGCTACCAACCTTCTCGGCAATGATTCGGTCACCAATCTCGAATGTTGGATACATAGATAACGAAGGAATGAACCTAGGCTCCGCAATATACCACCGGAACAGCAAAGATGCCGCGAATGCTGCTATTATGGTCTTCCCATCATCCGACGTCAAGTTAATCCACTCTGGCAGCCAGCTTACTTTACTGCTCTCGGCCTTGACCTCTTCTCCTAACTCCTCTTCCTTCACTTGAAAGTTGGCGATGGGCTCTATCTCATCACCTCCACCACCCCCACCTCCACCGCCACCATCTCCCAGGGACACTGAGGTCGGCTCTTCGGTGTTAGAACGGCTAGCACTTGGACCATCAGAGAGTGCATTTCGCACCAACAGACTACCAAAAGATGACCCCATGTATTCGTTACAAGGAAGCCACTTCATAGATGGGACGAATGGCAACCTGAAATGCCCCCCCATTGGGATTCGCTGAGATCCAACAAAAGGGACTGCGTCGAGTAAAAAAGTTGAACCCGATCTGTATGTCTGCTTTTGAGAAGGGAATGCTGAACGAGCACGACTCTGAAGTGGATTGAATTGCGCTTTCGTGCTCTGGAACTTTTGTGCAGCAGGGGCATAAGATTTCGAACTGGCAATTTCTGTACCCAGTACCCCCGCTAAAAAACTGGTCGACCTCGGCACTTCCTTGCAACATTTTTCCTTCCATTCCGTCCAAGAGGACGGATAGTGACATTTGGCCTTCACATGATTATCAGTAAACTTTGAGCGAAGGCCACTGCATCCTCCTCTTCCTCCAGGTCTCCGACTATCACCGGCCGGGCATGCAGCTATATGAATAAGTTCCCTCACTCTCACCGCGCAGGCTGCTGCACCTACGTTGAAGTGAGAGCAGGAAACTGCGATTTTCGTCGCCATTTCAAAAAGCTTGCACCAAAGTGTGCAAAGCAGTTGAATGCTACTAACAAGGTAAACGAGAAACAACTGGAGAATCACACCGAGTGAACCATTTTGCAAACGTTGTAAACAGCGTTTGAAGAAACAAGAAATTGAGGCGGTAAAGTTGCCCCAAAGATGCGTAGCACGCTCTAGTGGACTTGTGGACGCTAGAAAAAGCTGTCAGTACAGGGTATTGCGGTAGTGGACGAATAAATGGAAGACTGGATAACGACAGAAGGATTAAGACAAGTTTCTATTGCCACCAGAGCTCGAATATACGAACAACTGAAAACAATAGGGGATTGCAAATGATCCCTCGAACAGGCCCTGAACTCAAAAGTGGTAATATCAGAAACGGTAGCGTAAGACAGCAGGCAATGAGAAACGAACAAAGAAGATCGCTAAACCCTTCCGACAAAAGAATTGCAGACTATGACACCGGTGATTTTCTCCTGCATTCAGGAAGACCGAGTCTGCGAAAGAGAGAGCGTACACTCTGAGCGTAACTCCGCAACCACAAGTTGACGGCACCCAAACGCACGACTGTGAACCAGCAGGCACACAGCACGCAAAATCCAATTCCACCCGAATTCACACGCAAACTCCTGCACCAATCGACCCCTAATCCGTTCCGCCACTCCTTGCCCTCCTCTTTCCTCCCCGCAAACGAATTCCCTCACTCAAAAATCCTCCAAGCTACAACGCACGCAAACCGAGTAAATCGCCTCCCCCGACTCCTCAAGCGAGGACAAAGTATCGACGAAACTCCGAGAGCCTTGTCACTGCGCGAACGCAGTCGTTTAACTCCCCTTCACAGGGAGGGATCGCTCTACGCAACCCCTTCCTCGTCTCCTCCTCGCTCTCCGTTCCTTCAGCCCCTTCGAGGCTCCTCCTTCTGTTCTACGAGAAGAACTCAAGTGGGGATAAGAGACCAGCCTCTTATGTCTGGCGTGGAGACCTCGAAGGGGCCCCAAGCCGTTGGATTGAAATTCCTGGAGGGTCAAGATCCCGTGCTGTTCTTTCATTGTCCCACCGGACATTTGATACCGGACCCTATATTGGCCACACGTTGACCCATATCCCCTCCGATTGACCGGACTCAGCGCCGCCGGAGTCCGTAGATCCTGGACTCCGGTCCTCATTGCTCTTGTATGATATTATGATACAAGAGGCCCCAGTCTATGATTGCGATCATTATTGCTGAGATAAACCATACGGAGTACGTTTATTACGACGCTCGTGTAACTAACGCTATTAAGTTAGCGAGAGTGATTTTCGATCTGGGTCAAATTAGAATCACCGGAAATGGTATTTGGCAAAAGACAGAACTTACAGTTTGGTTCGCTACGAATTATTTGTTGTTTGAAGGGCGACGGTATAGTACACCTGAAAACTACCCGATGGTACGCTCCGAAATGTAAAACCTCACTACTATTTCAAGTCTATAAATTTTAAAGTTTAGCATTTCTGCTGTTAGAGTTACTGGAGTGTAAGATAGTCCTTCGATTCCGGCTGACTGCAGGAAGTCTCTGGGTGCAAATAATGATGTTCTTTTGCGTGATTAATATTAATGACTTGTGAATTAACTCCAAGCAGAAGATAAACTTGATCATACACTGTATTTTCCACGAAACAAACAACGAACATGGAAATATGTGATGCAACATCATCATGGTGCTTATAATGTACACCTTTTTTTATGTGCTTACTCAAGTCATATGTACCTGCATACTCCTTTTATCTGCTTCAGTGTATAACTTTTTATTATCTTCACTTGATGATCAATCTTATAAACTTAGGTTAAAGTGATAAAAACTTTTGGCTCCTGGATATTTTCATAAGAATACTTTCAGTGATTTAGGGGTTTCTATCCTCAGATCTTCTTGGATAAGTAAGTGACTAAGGTAGATATGTAGGTGAAATAAGGTATGAAAATAGTACCCAATGTTGAAGTAAAGAGAAGAAATACTGCGTAGTAGGAAATACAAAATCTAAACTTAACCTGAAATGCAAAAGGTCCCCAAGGTTAAAATATCTTTAGGTTATGGAACTAACCCAAGTGCAAGGTTTGGATGCCTTAGACTGTCAATTTCTAAATCACTGCATTTTTCTCTCCTAAATCTACCGGGTTCGGTTTCATTCACAGTTAGTCTCTTCCTTGGGGGACACCTTAAGCGAAAGTAGGAGGACCGCAAAATGTAAAGTGGCATATTCTATAATCGCAGCACTTTCTCTTCCATTCATCCTTGACTGGTATTTTCTTATTTTTGTTTTATTTGAGATGACATCGTGATGATTCATTTTCTCGTGCATCTAATTATAAGCAATCAAAATCTAAAGTGGTCTTCTTGAGATAGAAGAGTATAATATGCAAGATTGTAATTTATGAATAAATATTTTTTGCCGAAAGGTTTGGTCATATGTAATATAATATTCTTCATTTGTTTGCTATAAAATGCTTACCTAACATATGTGATGTGCCTTCTTACATATTAGTCATACTTTTACTACTGCATACATTGCCAAGATCTTGGATGTTATCTTGGAAAATACTGCAATTAGCCTCTGTTTGTATTATTCCACACTTTCTGTCAGTACCTGTAATGATCTTCTTGTTTTGTGTCCTCTGAATCTATTTGCAAATTCTGTGAATGGGAAAATATTATAGTCCAAAGAATATCTACATCCAATTCTTCACATGAGAACTCTGACTGGAGAAGACATATTAGAGATAGTCTTCATGAACTTCTGCTATAGACTGAGAAAATATATACCGTATATACATATATATGGTAACGATTTACTTTTTCTCTTAGCGTCAATCTATATGAGTGAATATTTTGAAAAGTCTTTTGTAAATTCAATATTCACTATTCATATCCACTCTCGTAAAGGTTTTGGCTGGAGTTATAGAACATAAATTTAGAGAGTTTGTAAGAACTGATATTTGATCAAATGAAGTTTCTTTTGCTAAACTGTAATATTAAGGACGTTGAATAAGATGCAATCTTTGCAGTTTCAAAATGAATGAATATCGAGCTGATGCAGTTATATATATGCAGTTATCAGTCCTGATACTCCATTAAAATCAAATTTACTAACTATATTTTCCAAAATGACTAGTCTTGGTTACCCAAACCGTAAATACTAGAAACGAAGTCTCAGATAGAAACAGAATTTCACATCGGGTTCTTGTAAAATACTTATCGTGATTGACGACACAGTGATGGGTGTAATGAATGTGGTCAACCTTATGGATACGAAAAGCAGGTATATGGAGGTTTTTTTAAAGAATTATTCACGGGATCTCTGTTATGTTGTTCATCAGTCATTCTTTCGGAATCATCTGGAATTTTCATGAACTTCATTTGAACACTAGAATCTCTCTTACTCTTTTTATTTTCTCCTCTTGAGACTGTTTTTAACCAATTGTACATGATTATTTTGGTTCTCTGTTTAAACGTTTTTTCTTTTCTTTTTTTTCTGTTTGTGCAGTTTAGATGCATATATATTTCACATGTGGCTAGCAACCATGAAAATTATGTCACTTTGTAAATTGTGTAGTAACTTCAGTTTACGGATAGTTCAGTAATCAGATTGCTAACACACATAAGTTTATTGGTAATTCCATCTGTTTGTATTCAAGGGCAACGTGGGATCGAATCTTTTGGCGGAGGATTCAGTTTGGGTACGGACAGCATCTTTCAGCAGTCTCTGCAAGACTCCAACAAAAGGAATCCTCTGTAGTCAGATTATCTGACAACAAGGAGAGATTGAAGGCTCGTGTTCGAAATTGTCTCTCTTTACTAACGACAGAGTAATAAATCCCATTGATGGAAAGTCCTAAAAAATCTAAGTTACGAAATTAAAACCGACCTACTTCCAAAAGAATAAGCATCCTCAACCACCTTTGGATAACTTTTGCTCTATTTCTGTTATAAAAATATATATAAATATCAGACAGGAAGTCTATAATAAGTTTTATGAAAATCAAAATTTGAGTATAAATGTTAAGTGAAAAAGAACACGCGAAGCAATGAATAGCCAACGGATTGAAAGATCTCATCAATCTGTATAAAGGAAAGAGTGACCCGAAGGGCCAAACAACCGACGTCTTGAAAGAAAGAAGAACATCGGGGTTAGACCTTGTTATCAGTAGTTCTAAAGTCGTCTATCGCTCTTAAAATATCACACAGTGGTAAATCAAAACTCTGACATACAACAAGTGCATATGAAGTAGCATCGTCTTGTAAAGCTCTCTGTAGAGCAATGAAAACTCGTTGTCTAAAGAATGTAGTGAACAAAAAAATGATACCTCTGACGTATCATGTGATAGACTCTCACAAAATCTCGAATAAAAATATCGAACTCCGAAGATGTCGATCCACATATCTCCAAGGCTAAGGGATGAAACAATGTCCTTCTTGCATACTCTTATACTTTGTCATCTTCGCTGTCGTCGCTACGCCGCCACGTCTTAAGTAATAGCCGACCTGGAATTACAAGAAGGTCTCATAACCCATACGTAGAACACAGCTCTACATGCTTTCAAAACTACAAGTGCAATATATTGCTAACCAAATGAATAAATTTTTTATTTTATTACTCAACTCTTCTTGACAAATAGATTAGCTAATAATTTAAGCTTAATTAAGCATAAGAATATACACAGTACTAACATTGCGAGGTACACATTCAGTTTGTAGACTATCATAGCTGAATAAATAGAGTCAGCTGCGGGGTCCATGCATTCATTTATGACTAGCCAGATTTATGAAATATGGATATAGAGCCGTAAACAATTGGGTTTGTGTACTAACCTTGAATAAGCATGCTCGATCAACTTAATGAACTTTGCTCTTTATATATTATCGATAATGTTATACGTGTTATATGGAAAATCTAGACTAAATCTCAATAAAAATCAAAATTAAACTTAACTGTTAAATGTTAATCATTCTCGGGACAGCAACCAAAACCATCAGTGAAATGCAAGGTCATACGTTATTGGGGGTACACTTGTGAGAGTATGTTGAAGTAAAAAAACACATTACTTTCACACATTACTTTCTCATCTTATCTTTCACGTTGAAAAGATTACGTGAAAATTAATGTTAAGTTTGCATCCTGCAGGCTGCAGAGGTGAATATGCATACTAGGGTACATTGTCTCTCATACGGTGTCGAAGAGGACAAGGGGCGGAAGAGGTGAACAAGATATAAAGTTGATTGATTCAATGTGAGTTGAGTTAGAGGAGTAATAAATTGCAAGCCGTTTGAAAAATTATATATTATCTGGTTTGAAGAGAGAAACGAAGTAAGTAACCAGAGAAATAGCTACTCAAATTTACACTATTAAATTTGAAAAGTTAAATTCAATACTCTATAAATAAAAACTTATTTATAAATGTCTTTGTTACCTTGTTATGGCTCTCGTGAAACACAAAACTTGTAAGTCAAGTGTGCAAAATGACTTCATTCTACCGTAAACACAATAGCCAGGAAAACTAATAATATTTATCTAAGTCATATTAAAATGTATGACCAAACTCTTCCAAGAGGAAAAGTTTGATCATAAATTTAAAGATGTACGTATACTTCCTCCATCTGAACATGGATGAGATTATACATGCTTCAATAGATATTATAGAGAATATCTCGTATATCCTCTTTCACAACCTTGTACACTGTTGTGTGGAGATAGAAAAAAGTCAAGGCTTTTGTGCGCAACAAGGTTAGTCCTCTAGTATTTAGTACAAGCGAAGTGTGTAGTTATATTTCTTGTGTCTTACTGAAAACCCAACATCATTTTGGGTTAGGGTTCTGGACCCAAATATTCCGGGAATGAAATAAAGGACGGCAGGTTTCTCTCAAATTCGGAGTGGAGCGGAGAACAATAGTAAGATATGCATACTCGGAAGGGTTAGGTACTAAATTAAATTTTTGATTATTAATAAATTTTCTTGATTACAGTCCCCCGCACTTGTACCTCCTGAAGCGCGACCATCCACACAAAACTTATGGGTTTTTTCTTGCTCTCCCCGTGTTTGCAGGCATGGGCTAATAAATAACATTTATAAATTTTTTTAATTATTTATATTTACTTAATATATATATTTTATTTAATATTTATATAATTCCCTGTTAACAAAAGGAGAATAAAAGTTCCCAAAAAGTTCATGTTGCATGCATATTCGATGTTACTTGTAAATCCATAAATTGAAGACTAAACTGAGCTGATAAATTTCTTTCTTTCTTTTAGAAGCGGGGAGCAAGAAGAATTTTATTCCAGCAACCGCAATACAAGGAGGAACAGGGCCTCACCCACAGTGGATCAGCGGCCCGAACTGAGGTGACAAATTAAAGTTTCTCTAACTGTTAATTGTTTAACGACCAGAGAGTTGCTGGAGTACCATGGACTATATTTTGAACTGTGGTATTCATCTTACAACGTAGACCCTTCGGGGTGGTAGTTGCTTGGCCCTTCGGGTCCTTCTTTCCCTTGTAAGGCTTGATGGGGTCTTTCCATCCGTTTGCTAATCATTTTGGTCGCGTATTTAGATACCAACTGTAAACAGCTATGTTTGTATACTAAACCCTATAGTCTAGAAAGTACCATGAGCTGTCGCAATTTCAGTCATTCAGTTAGACCCGATATGGTACCGCTCAAGAACATACATAAGAACAAAGTTGATAAGAAGGTTCGCGAATCCCCCCCTAGGTATCATGAACGCAGAACAGACTCCCTCTTTCCCGTAGTAGCTAGCAGGTGGGAGCTTCGCCCTCACACTTCCTTCATCGAATACGTATGTACATGTAAGATTTTTAGCCTTTACTGCATTTCATGCTTCAACCCCATCTCCGCGTATCTAACGATCACCAGGTCCCCAACTGCCGTTCACCAGCATCAACGGTTCCATTCAGGCCTACGCCAGCTGTCTTACCCATATGAGGTCACCGAAAGTCCATGCATGAGGGACATAACTCTTCTTCCCAAAGCAGTCATAACATAAAATCCATAAAATCTTGCCAAATCCACCAAGAAGTATAAAAATGAAAAAGAATAAAGAAATGCTATTTAAAAGAAAGAAAACGAAAGCAGTCAAGTCTCGTCCTTACCTCGAGTCGGATTCGGCACTTCTTTGCTGAATCTTTTTTCTTTCTTACACAAGACGTTCGGTACTCAGGACTGGAAATCAAAAGGATCTTGGTAAATTCCGCATAGCTTCAATTAACTTCAAGAGGTTTAGTCCTTTTCTACAATTTATCCATTATTTATTCAAAATATACTCGAAGTTGAATATTTTTTACTCTTTTCAGCTTTTGGCACTCTATTCATGAACTTTTTAAGATTTTGTAAATGACCTTCAGTAAATGGTTATTTTCTGCCGAATCTGACATCAAAGTATGGTATATTATTTTATTATTATAAATATTATTCACTCATCAGGCCAAGAAATCGCTATCACCAGTAGCATCTAACGGTGTTCTGCAGACCAAAGGTGCTGAAATATTGACAAGTTCAGCTATTATTTGTTCATTTAACTAGAAGCAGTAAACTTGATTGGTAGTAAGGATCCCGGTGGCGGTTCTATCCAAGGAAGAGTTATCACCATGAGTCACATCTCCAGAGTCAAGTAAGTAGCAAGGGCGAGTGTCCCACGGCGTGAAACCGGGAATTCCGAGAATCTTGGTGAACGGGAAATGTAGATTGGGAGTGTACCGTACATGACCGCCATGTTTCCCGGTACAACGGGCTAGGTATTGCGATTGGTGGAGAGGTGTGGTGTTCTCTTATTAGTTGCTGTATGATCACTCCTAGATCAGCCACGAGCTCCGTTATTAGTGGCCAGCAAGGAAAAGTAATTTGACTTCAAGGTCCATTTAGAGACACCCTGGAACTTCCTCAGGGACGTGAGAGAAAGTTCTTTGTACTCAGATTTTAAGAAGGTTTTTATTTGGAGCTACCCCTCTCATAACAGTTGTACATCCAAGTCCCAGTGAAAGATTTTACTTTCCTGTACCCTTCTTGACCCTGTTCAGGTTTAGAGCTTATGAAAACCGATCGACCAGACTGAGAATTAACAGTTTCGATAGTACAATGTGTAGAATTTGACGTACGATCAGAGAGACGGGTGCTTTGCCAGTCGTGATTTGGAGGATTCTCCGTAAATCATATTTAGTGAACTTGATGTAAATCGATTAGGCGTGCTTAATCATGAGAATTTAGAAAAAATAAAAAATGACAACTGCTGGAAAAGGTCTTTTTTACATCGAGCTTGAGATCTTTGTCTGGCATCTCGGCCGAAACACGTAAGCCTAAACCTCTACTTTGGTCTTTTGATCCGATTCCACTTTACGACTAATTGAATTTAGGTTAAAATTTAAATTTTAGAATTTCTATGTTCTTTCTCAGACGTGAAAGAGACTGTGCGTGTTTCGCTTCATGTTGTCTTCAAAGACATTTTTGAATTTGAGTATACTTTATGTTGTCAAGCAGTGCTGCACCAACGATCATTTTTGTGGATCAAGTGCCAGTAAGATTTACGTCTAGCGTGTTGTAGATTTAGAACGTGTGTTAAATCACATGCTAGTAGACTGAGAACACTATTTGAACAAACTGCAAGCAACAGATGTCGAATTCTGATTTCTGATGTTTTGGGACAAAGAGCGAAGGATGAATGTGTCACTGACAAGGCTATTATAAACCGTTACCATTGATGCGTGAGAGGAAAGATGAGACAAGATTTCACAGTGTTACCTACAGTGTGCAACCTCGTTCATATCGGTCCTGGTCATGTCCTGTCATGACGCACAGCAGCTAGTAATTAGAGATGGCTAGCAAAGACATTGTGTAATAGGATAAACAACAATCTTTTGATATAAGTAAATCAGCACCAAGAGACGTTCAGGAATGATTACGAGAGACAAACCACATACATCTCGATGTGACGGAGCAAAGAATTATCCTTGATCACATCGTTGGAGGTGAGAGGACTTCTTTTCAAGGTATTCTAACCTTTATGATCAGCTGAAGAGCGTGGATCCGTATGCTTATGCGAATCAGAGACTTATCCAAGGAGTCAAACTTTCATATGCATATTCATATGTCCTATTGCATTGGGGAGGTGTTTTTCTCACCTTCGACCTCATGTTGGCTTGGATGCTTGTCATACGAAGAATCATAAATATCTCATGCAAGTGATGTTGACGACAGCCTTGGACGGTAATAACCATCTGAACTATATTACTTATGCTCTAATAGACAGAAAAAATTGAAGAGAACTGAACATGGTTTCTCAGTTATCTGAAGAAGACGATACGTGATATTGAACAGCCAGACGTCCAATGTGTTTCTGATTGATGCAAAGACATCATAAATGCAATTCATGAAGTACTTTCTCAATAGAGTCATACTCATTGCAATGTTCACTTACAGTGGAATGTGAAACAAAGGTTTGACGTGGGAATGAAACAACTGTTTAAAGTTCTATATCGAGCGAGGACAGAAGAAAGATCATTACAATTTCGAAGTCTTGAATTCTCTCTTTGAACGTCGATGCGGGGTTAGTTATTTGTTGACAGAGGTTCACTTGCTAATCTTACACACTGTTATAAACAATGTCTTATTGCTGGTTAATGTAAGTTTTGGGAGGTTATGACACAAATCAGGACAGAAAATCCGAAATGCCATGAGTACTTGCATAGAATAGAAGCAAGCACTTTCATATTGTATGTTGTAAGCCTATCTCAGTTTGGTCACACAATATCACACTTGGTAGAAGTGGCTAACAATTGTATACTATAATTTTGTTCATATGTTGCTCTGAAGTTATGTATTTCTCTTTGGTTTTACCTTATGGAGTTGAAGGTGAAGTTACAGAAGACTACATTGCAGTTGCAAGGAATGTTTACTCCATATGCCAAAAAGTTCTTGAGAAAGAATGAAAAAGAGGTTGGAGGGTTCCAAGGACGGATGGTCTCATCAACCGACGTAGTTGTGCAAAGATATGCGTCTACCATGTCTTCATATATTGGTAGTGGACAAAGAGACCCGGCGTAACTATGACAAGGTTATGTCTTTTTTATGGTCAGTAGATACTTTGCCTCCACTGCTAATGGGAGGTCTGAAATCTGCATAGTTTTCAAAGTGTTGTCCACCTCAGCCTTGTGTGAAGAAAGGCAGACACAGGATAAGATGAATTCCAGACCCTGGAGAAATAACTACACAGTCTCATACAGTCCGTGAGTAGTTGTGACACCAATGCTTGATGAAAGCACTAACCTTTGTGGCACTTGGAAACGTCCGGGTCGTGATCGGAGGACATGTCCTATGCTGATGAATGCTAATATGAACCCTCTAGATGAGAAGACTCGACATGTTTTTGATATTCCTCTTCCAGACAGTTCGCAGCAGCAAGAGGAGCAGCAAGTGGATGACTTATGCGGACGATGAACCTCTACGTGAAGCTTATTTAGAGTGGAATATGTATGAGACGGGAAGATAAGATGATGTAGCCTGATCACAACAATCCATTGTAATGACAGAATTCTTTGTTTGATTTGTTTCATAGTCTTGAAATAGTAACTAAGACCATCGTAGCAACGAATAGAACTAGCTATATCAACAAGCTATAGCTAGTTTTACAAGAGTAAAAATATAAATTTGTATTCTGTGCAGTTAACTTTCAATATAAAACATTATTACTACTTTTGTTCTCAAATGGGTTTTAGACTCGTTAGTCTGAACTGCGCTATATAGCTTCTTGTCATCTACTGAACATTACGAATCAAAATGAGAGTTTCAGAAAAAGCAAGAGAGTTTTTTTTTCTATAAAAAATAGTGCACATCATCAATATTAAGTCACAATTAAACACTAAAGAAAAATGAAGATAGATAAGGCCGAAGGCTCCCAAACAATACTAGTGTGATCCGATGATCAAGGATCACCTTCGAGTCGTGAGTGATCAGTCTTGAGTCAGGCTGACTCGTCCGAGTCATCCTTGTTAAGCTCAAATTTTGAGGTGATCAGCCTTGACATGGACTGACTCATCTTGAGTCAACCCGAGCCTAGGCCGGGTGTCAGACCCTAATCATCCTAGACATGAGCAGACTCGAGACTTAGACCTTTTAGGAGGGTGGATTTTTTCTAGAACACAGACTCTGACCTTTTTAGACTTATTCTAAACACATAACAAAATCAGCCCTTTATAGCTCTTTATCGACATTTGGATACAAAGGGTTGATCAGGGCTCAGAACTATGTCCTATGTGAACTACTTCTATCTCTACCTACTGCATTGGATGGACCTCCTACGTCTTCTCTATCTCTATCTCTGTCTCTATTTGACATCATGTTCACTTCTGCTCCTCCCGTATGGACCACACATTGTTGTATACGCCTCTCTGGATCTCTGCTTGTTCTAACATTCGACTGACCACTCTCCAATAACTAGAGTCGCCATCTCTATCATGAACTCAGCGTAAACCTCTCTGTCTACAACAGTTCTTTTGAGATGTAATTCTATGCCACCATGGACCTCAAGTCTCATGCGGAACTACCAACCTCCTTATCTGCTTGTCTGAGCTTGTCATCTGAAAACTCCTGGTCCATACTACGGAGGAACTCCTCTACCAACTCTCCTTTTTGATGTTCCACCTTTCTTATGCAAGGCCATGTACTCTAAGACATAGTGTCTCAAATATGGCAAGATAATCTTCATAAGTCCTCTGTGTTTAGGTAAGTGAGATCTACAACTCTGCCAGATAGGTCATCGAGGAAAAACAAGTGCTATAACTTTGGATGATAGCTCCTCTTGCATACGAGACAACGATCTCTAGTCTTTAATGTCTTTATCAAATAGCCTAGGTGCAAGATATGCTCACATGTCTTTGTGATAACCTCCTGCGAGACCGAATTTCCTTGTGCAAATTGCACAAGGCTGACCTCCACGAAACAACTCAAGAATATCAACTGTTACGTCTTATCGAAGAGATCTACAGTCCAAGTTCCTAAAGAATCCATGATGCTGCATGAACTTTCTCCTCTCTCTGTGTCATCATCTCCCACGCACCATGATACAGAACTACCTTAAAGCACTAAAATTCTGCGCTTGCCTAGCCTAGTCTCTTTTCATGTGCTTAACGTCTCTGAAAAAAGTCATGCTCTCTTTTGATCAATCTCTCTTCCTAACAGACTATAGCTTAGATCATAGATTCTAGAGTCAGTTCAGATGGAGCTTTACAAAACTGTTCCTTCAACTTCTCAATCTTTTTCCTGTCTGGCTGAACACCAATGACCGAACTCCGAGATGACTGGAATGCAATTGACTAAACATCTTGTAGATGTTGTTTGGTTATCATATCCAACTCTTGTACTTGCTTATTCTTTTCAACCAACATATTGTTCCGCCATAGCTTCATTCAGCTTTTTTAGCTTTTCTAGATGTATACCAACTCGTCTTTGGTATCATGGTACCACCTCCAGAGTCTTTGTTGCTAAGGATAGATCACGTGCGCTCACCACTTCTTGTAGACCACTGGCGTCGACTTTCAATTGACGGTTCTCTTGCTGCATGTTAAGTATCCTTCGCTTCTCTACTAGAAGTTGTGCTCTCAAACCCTCGTCCTCCGCCCTCTTGCACATCTTGAGCTCAACAGATTCAATTTATCTCTTAGCATCCTCTACCTGACGTGCAGTCGTCTCTAGTCTAACATATGTTTGAAAGAAAACAACAAGATTATTGTCTGTCCTACGCTGCTGCAAACTTCTCCGATGCTCGCCATCTTCCAAAATCTCAGATTCGATGTTGAATCTAACCTGCCTTTAATTCAATTTTTCTTGAACATCAGTAGGGATTCGATCGACATTGAACTCAACAACACAATCTCCTTCAGCAGTAGATGATGAAGCACTAGCTGCTGCATTGTTGTTCACTACTCAGTCTTGAATGCACATGATCTGCAACACGTTCTGAG
Source organism: Asterella californica (assembly GCA_036924285.1). Taxonomy (NCBI): domain Eukaryota; kingdom Viridiplantae; phylum Streptophyta; class Marchantiopsida; order Marchantiales; family Aytoniaceae; genus Asterella; species Asterella californica. The sequence goes on along the minus strand of JAYKYS010000006.1, from coordinate 17,010,899 downwards.
TTCTATTTTTGTTGTGTCACCTTCCTTGCAAAAATACAACTCATGCGTTGTTGAAAGAAACAATATTCGGGAGTTAAACGCTAACATATAACAACTTATAAAATGCTTTGCTGAATTCTTGCTTGAAATTTACTTGCAATGGTGCCTTATTTGATTGTCATTGTGCCCACGCTTGTGAAATCACATCGAGCATGAACTGATTGATATAGTCTTGCAACATCTTCACATGATCTTTCATCAAACAGTCAGAGAAACTTAACTGTGTCCCTCTTCATGATTTGCTAGTCAGGCTGAAATGCGACTGAATATTGTCGTCACTAACAAAGTCATCCTCATTTACTTTCATGATATCCGAGATGTGAACTTCCACATCGTCATTTGAATCCGTATCTAGATTGTTAGGAGCAGCTTGGTCCTCCGTCAAACTGCTATCACTTGGATCATCGATACGATCGACATGATCCCCGTGTCTTTCAGCTGAATCTGTTGGTGGATCTTCAATTTGGTCATCAGCAGCATCACCTCCAACATCTATCTTGTCCTCAGTAGCTTCAATCGTGGATCATCACTCTGAAGATCAAGAAAGAAGACATCACAATCGATTAAGCCCATAGAAGTTCAGGAAGAAAGTCAGAGAATGCAATCGATCTGGAGTGAAGTACTAAATCTTGTGAAATAGATTTGCACAAGACCACTCTAATCTAAATTTTTCTAGACCCGAGGTATTACATGTAGAAGATCAGATTGTTCTACCTCGGACTTCGAGTTGTTTACAGTTGGTTAATACTTCCATCTAATTTCTTCCTCGCTTCCTACGTAGCTCCAATAATATTTTCTTCCGTCTGTAACAGATGACAATCAACATTGATCACATTCTCTGATTGAACATACAGCTTGGACCAAATTCACGTTGAATATCTATGACTAGAGGTATATCGTTGATATGATTCACACGATGAAAGCTTAAAATGGTGAGGTCACTGAAATTATTATACCTATTTGGCTCCAATGTCGTCTCTCGCTGTCTTTCCAACCATATGCCCAACAGATTAACTCTCTCACCTTGAGTCGTGCTTGCAAATTCACAGGATGTAACATTCAACAAGGTCTCGTCATCATTAAAAACAACGTATTTAGACATCTCCATCACAAGAACCTCAATAACGATATGGTCTCTCAATTTCACATAGAAGAACCAAGCCCATTCTCCACCATGTGTATCACACACGTGATCATCAACTACGGGTCCCATACTCAAACAACGTTGTGAGTTATAACCGGATAATATTTTAATCGCTTCTCGAACATCGTCTGTCGTTTCTTTCACAACGATAACCACAAGCTTTCTAAACATAATTCAGTTGCTCGTTCGCAAGAATTTGCATACTATTCACAACAAGCCACACGTGTTTAAAGACCCTTCTTCTCCAAACATCATCATTGATCTCAGTCAAACAGTTGAGCAAACGCACTAGATGTGAAACATATCATGGTTTAGTCATAGCTCCTAGCTCATAACTCCTAAAGATGATCACAACGATTAACGTAGAAAGTTCAACATGATCTTAGGTTAATTACTTCTTCTTGGTCGTGGTCTCATACCGTGCCTTAACCTGTAATCACCAAATGATCCGGTGCTACTACCGTCCGTCTATGATCGACTGCATGGTAACCCCAAGAGGTACAAGAAAGTAAAATCCTTCACTATGGTGACGTCGAAGTCCAACTGTTTTGAGACAGATAGCTCCAAGTAAAAACCTCGATTTTAAGTTTATTTTTCTTTAATTATCGTGGTTTCAAAAGAGGTAAATATGGGCGCAATAGGTTTATATCCACATTCATTTACAAACTGCAAGTTGCTTATATGCTTCAAGTTGCTTACACTAACGGCCATCAGTTATAAGAGGTTTATACCAATGATTTATTCATAACTAAATAAAATTCATTCATTCATTCATTCATTCATATATACACGTTTTAGAGATAGATATGTATCCATTTGAAAACATAAATTACTACATATTTTCAGACATAAACATAATATGCAAAATTTTAGAAAATATAATTAAAGTATTAATACGCTAGCATATAGCAACTTACAAAATGCTTTGCTGAATTCTTGCTTGAAATTTGCTTGCAGTGGTGCTTTGTCTGGTTGCCACTATGTCCATGCTTGTGAAACCACATCGAATTTTAACTGATCGATATGGTCTTGCAACACCTTCATCTGACCTTTCCTCAAAGAATCATAGAAACTTAACTATGTTCTCTTCCATGATTTGCTAGTCAAGCTGACTGCGGCTGAATATAAACGTCACTAACAAACACACATGCATTTGCTTTCATGATACTTGAGATGTGAACTTCAACATTGTTCAAATCTGTATCTCGATTGCTAGGAACAGCTTGGTCCTTGCCAAAGTGCTATCACCTAGATCATCGATGCGCTCAACTTGATCCCCATGTCCCTCATCTTAATCTGTTGGTGGATCTTCAGTTTGGTCATCAGCAACATCACCTTCAACATCTACCTCGTAATCAGTAGCTTCAACGGTGGGCCATCCGCTCTGAAGATCAAGAACGAGAGAATTGCAATCGATTAAGCTCATAGAAGTTCATGAAGAGAGATAGAGAATGTGATCGATCCGGAATGAAGTACTACACCTTGTGCAAATCGATTTGCACAAGATCACTCTAACCTAAACTGTTCTAAACTCGAGGTATTACAAGTGGGAGATCTGGTTGTTCCACCTCGAACTTCAGGTTGTAATCTTATAGTTGGTGAACACTTCTATCTAATTTCTTCCTCGCTTCCTACATAGCTCCAACAACATTTCTTTGTCTGTAAGAGATAACAATCAACCACTTGTTATATTCTTAGGTCGAATATACAACTTGGAACTAAATTCATGTTGAATATCTATGACCATAGGTATATGTTGATATGATTCACACGATGAAAGCTCAAAACCGTGAGGTCACTGAAATTATTAGACCTATTTGGCTCCAATGTTGTCTCCTACTCTCCTTCCAACCATATGCTAAACATATTAACTCTCTCACCTTGAGTCATGCTTGCAAATTCACATGATGCAACATTGAACAAGGTCTTGCCACCATTAAAAACAATGTATTTAGACATCTCCACCACAAGAACTCCAATAACGATATGGGCTCTCAATTTCACATAGAAGAACCAAGCCCATTCTCCACCATGTGTATCACACACGTTATCATCAACTACGAGTTCCATACTCAAACAACGCTACGAGCTATAACCATACAATCTTTTAATCGCTTCTCGAACATCGTCTGTCATTTCTTCTACAACGATAACCACCATTATGTCTAGAAGCTTTCTAGACATAATTCAGTTGCTCGTTCGCAAGAATTTGCATAATATTCACAACAAGCCATACGTGCTGAAAGACCCTTCGTCTCCAAACATCATCACTGATCTCAGCCAAACTGTCGAGCAAACGCACCAAGTGTACATATCATTGTTTAGTCATAGCTCCTAGCTCCTAATGATGATCTCAACGATTAACATAGAAAAATCAAAATGATCTTAGGTTGGATACTTCTTCTTGGTCGTTGTCTCGTACCGTGTCTTAACCTACAATCATCAAATGATCCGGTGCTACTATCATTACGTCTATGATCGATCGCATGGTAATCCCAAGAGGTATAAGAAAGTAAAATCTTTCACTATGGAGACGCCGAAGTCCAACTGTTTTGAGAGAGATAGCTCCAAGTAAAAACCTCAGTTTTAAGTTTATTTTCTTTAATTATCTTGGTTTCAAAAGAGGTAAATATATGCACAGCAGGTTTATATCCGCATTCATTTACAAACTGCAAGTTGCTTATATGCTTCAAGTTGCTTAAATTAACAGTCATCAGTTATAAGGGGCTCATATCAATGATTTATTCATAACTAAATAAAATAAATTCATTCATTCATTCATTCATATATACACGTTTTAGAGATAGATACATATGCATTTGAGAACATAAATTAATACAGATTTCTAGACATAAACATAATATGCAACATTTTAGAAATTATAATTAAATTATTAATAACAAACATAATATTCTATCTTTGATAGATAGACTCTAATATTTATCAAGACCTCTCCATTCCTTGAAATATTTCTCTATTGAAATTTTTGATATTTGCACCAATACGAACATGTCCGAGCTTTGTTAATTCCAAAGATTTAAATCGCTTTCGTGGAAGAGGAGGGAAAATTTATAAATCTGAAGTATTGTTGCTATTCAGATCCATCGTCAAATATGGAAAAACAATTAACTGTGCTATGTGATCTGATAGCAAAAGAACGAAAATGATCTGTTAGATATCAATATATGTACTTGTGTCAGTGTTTTTCCGTAAATTTATATCCATGAATATATGAGGATTTTATGTATGAAAGTGTTTACGGTTTAGAAAGATGAACAACGAAGTGCAAACATACAACTTTTAATCTACAATTTATAAATATATAAATGTTTTAATTCCTCAATTATTTACGAAAGTCTCAACCGGTCTCAATGGTATGATCGTTACGCAAGTGCCTAAACCCCTATCTAACATTCAATTCCATAGCCCTTGAAACCACTTCGAAATATCACATATGGACTTCCTTAAGAAAGATTATGTTAGTTGCAAGTTCCAAGTAAAAGAAATCCCTACCCTTTTCCTCAAACCTTAGATGTGAGGTTCCTAGTGTGTTTATCTAAAAAAACCCGATCCGAATGGTATCCAACACATCTCCAATCAATCCCAATATAAGAATTTATGTCACTTAGAAGATTGCTATAAACCTTCAAGTACAAAAATCTACGTAATGTTTCTTGCAGATTTGCTAACCCAAACTTAAACTACTAGAAAGTTCAAAGAGGCATGAGGAGGATGTGTCAAAAATCAACTGTTACGTGTCACTAGATCCAACTATATCGAAAACTCTTCCAACCAAACCATGTAAGTCACAAAACAACCGGTAAAAGCAATCAGACCTTCACTTGAGATATATGAATAATAGTTTTGCAGCAATTTCACACCGTCCAAAACATGATCTAAAACATATCCATGACAAGATTTTTGCAAAAGAAAACTACTTACAAGTCACACATGAACTATTGGAACTCATTCGAAATGAAAACACCAAAAATGATAGCAAATGTACAAAAAATTACGCATATGAAAAGTCCTTTTCACCAAAAGATCTTCAGATTTTGATAGAGTCTTCCTTATTGACTCAACTATGAGATGTCAAAGTTGAAATCTTTTTGAAAGATTATTGATCTGCGGGAATGTTACAACTTCTGTCAAGTTTTTGCGGATGTTTTTTATGATTACATCCGAATGTGCTCATAGAAAAATACCCCAAGCGTTTTCTTATTGAGTTCTTATCCATTTTGCTCGTTTGTTTTTATAGTCGAGAAATTTACTACCCATAGAATGATTCCAGGTGATAATGGTTAAAATTAATTAACAAAGACTCTGCTCTCAGTTCATTAGTGCGACCGAAACTGGACCATGGTTCAGTAAAAAGCTAGCCGTTCAAAATTTCCGACTTTTCTCTCATACTCTATGCAAAAATATTTCCACTGAACTTTGACGCTTCCTATTAGCTCTTAAAAAAATCAGATCTGACTATTGATAGTCGAGATATCTCTGATTTTTGAGATGAGTAAACTCTCAAAACTTTATCTCTATGGCTTAAGACCATTCACAATAGCAAAATGAAAACTTGATTAGAGATCCATCTTCTCCTACAAGTATATATGACCGCCTTGATCATAATAACTCTCCCAAACAAGCAATTTAGAGTTCCCTTCGCAAAGAAGGAAGAGAAATTCTATCACAAGAAATCCAAACTTTACATAAATTGATCCTCATCTCAACTTTTTCTTGCCATTCATAACACACCGATCAAATCCATTTAGAATTTTTTCTTATATGTAGATAAAGACTCATCGGTTGCGTTGATATCAAAAATCAAGAGTTTTGTCTATCGATCCCAAAACACAAAGAATCTTTAAGTAGAAAGTGAATAAAAAACTTTAAACAACGTGTCTTTGTGAACCAATATTCTGCATATCTCCTAAATCACAAGATAACACTTTGTACTGTGTTCTTTTTCTTAAAGATGTTATTTGAATGGATACAAGAGTTAAGGATAATAAGTTTAGATTCTCGAGTAACTCGAACAGTCCATTATCTCTCATAAGAAACTGAAGCATTCTTTTTCTTTCTCGATATATCTCAAGTCTCCCAAAATCACTCTATCTCATCTTTTTTCAAGTGTTTTTTCATATGCATGACATGCATAAATATGATCTATTGACACATTGCGTGCATGCATTCTACTCCTCAGTCTTCCAAAACATCCATCAACATGTTATCCGTAAGTTAATTAACAACGCCTTTAGTCAATATCATAATTCTCTCTGGATTAAGAGCATGCATGCTCCTTACATCCTTAAATAACATCGATGGTAGTTAATTATCCAAACTGAAAGTGATAAAAATGTATTTTTTACCATATGTCTATCTTGCACTTTTGTATTAAATCTAAACATTATAGATACCAAACATGGTTTAATCGGTATCATTAACTTAAATTTCATTGACAAATAATAATTTATCAAAACCATACTATCTGCAATATGAATATGTTTCTTTTTGTAAAATAGCTAGTTCTATTGTTATTTCTAAATATTTTTATTGTTAGCTTTTCCTCTAACAATTATGAATGAACTATGTTATATTTTATTGCCATGATCGACTGATAATAAATCTGTAGTGCCCGGGGAATGTATTAGGACATCGTGCGTAGTAAAGCTAAAGAAGTCAGAACGAGGAACGGAAAGATAAATTTTCATTAGATTTGATAATCTAACTGAATCGTAAAGAATTTCTGGCTCGCGGTCACTGTCATAGAAAATGCGTAGCCTCTATATTCGATAACAAAGACAAATATACAAAGGTTTAATTTATCACCTTACCCTTCCGTTGAGAAAGGTTATGTGATAAATTATAATCACAATTAAAGGTGACATCTTGGTGAGTAACCACCTGCATATATACGTGTAGAGCACATCCCTTCGCACTCTCCTTATGGTTTATTGTTCAATGTTCTCGTAGTTCCAGTACGGCTATCACTTAACACTTAAAGGAGAGTATAGAGTTCACATATAGCATTGATGTATTTTTCTATAACAGATAACAGACCAAAGTTATCCAGAAGTTAATCTTGCATGCATATTTTCATAGAAGTAACGGAATGAAACTAGAACGAGTATATACCAGCAAGGAACAAAGAAATCTTGATTAGTTAGTGACAAGGAGAGCCATGTGATGTGAACTGAATTAATTAGATAAAGTATTTATAAATTACATTATTAATTATTAGTAAGTATTCCAATCTGCATACGATTTGGAAACATCATTACGAAAATAAAAAGATATATGTTATTCGTATATATGAATATATGCGTTTAATACTTATGAGTAAATTGAATTTACAAACCATCAAATGATTGTAGTTAAAAATTACCCAAAAATTTATATAGACAGTTTGTTATGTGTCATTTGCTTTGACGAACAACATCGGTACCTGGGTCCGTTTAAGTAAATGAAAAATAAAAATAAAATGAAAAAACTCTCACTTTGATATATAAAACGAATACCATCCAAAAAGATACAAAAATCTTTCTAAACACTAGCTATATCTAACAAACTACGTAACCTCCTCAAGTAAAGAAGAGAGACACGAGATTCCATTTAGCCGAGTGGTAGAGTGGTAAAGGATCTCCTAGAAGATCCGCGTGTTAGGCAGATGACATCCGTCGACGGTAGGAAGGCTAAAGCTCCTATCGAGTGTGTACTCACTCCTTATCCGGAAGGAAGTGGATATTGGGAGCACAGGATAGGCAATGGTGCCTCTCGGTTGCTTTCTCATCCGCCGATTTCTCCTAAAGGGTGGGCACTTCCCCAGATCTCCGGCTGCAGCAATTGGAAGGCAGCTCTGCCCGCCCTGCCCGAGTTTGCGCTACTGAATGATGGTGCTTTTCTGCACGGCAGCTCCCTGAATGTTTAGCTCGCGCTGTTGTTATTTTCTCGGTTCCTCAGTTTTTGCTGCAGCTCAGTTCTAGGAGCTCGAATTGCTAGGGAAATTGAAGGATTGTGTACTCATCTCTTCCAGGAGCGGAGGGTGAGTCGAGTTCTTCGGTTCTCAGTCAATGGCAGCAATGACCGGATGCACACAGCAGCTCTTCGGAGCCTCGGCATTGGAAGTTGCTGCTGCTTCCAGGGCTTTGTCTGACACCAGAGCCTCCACCACCTCCTCTTCGGTTTGTTGCGGTCCCGTTGGTAGAAAGGTTGGGATTCCGAGGAAGGCGTCGTTGAGGTCGCCTTCGCGGATAGAGTGTTCATCGTTCCGGGGCGTGCAGGTGCCAGGGTTTGTGAGGTCAAGTGAAGGCGTGAGGTCTGCTGGTGTTGTGCGTTCGCAGGCGGACTGTGACCATGGAATGGACCCCGAGTTTAACGACAGCGACTACATTGTCCTAGGGTTGGCTCACTGTTTCACAAAAGATGCTGATCAGAAGCTTGTCGACTCCTTTATCATCGAAGCCATTCCAGCCGGAGGTTTGGAGTGTATGGAGAATGGCGGGGTAACTTGCTACAAGCACGCGCACGGCACCACCCTCGGCGTTGCACTGAAGCAGGACTCTTCGTTGCTGCCACCTGAGTTTCATGGGCACCGCTTCTGCGAGGAGTTCGATTTCAGGACCAAATGTGCTTCCCGGACGTGGAAAAGGGACCACGCGAGAGAGTTTCTCATGAATCTCGCACCGAGAGATGGCGTTCGCTCTGACTGGAATTTCAACCTGGAAGACAAGCGAGTGTTGAACATGGAGAACGTTGTAAGCGACGACGATAACATCAAGCAGGACATTAGCATCGACGTGTACGGGAGGACGGCAAAGGAAGAGGAGATGTCTGCCGAGATTGCCGAAATGTACAACGTATAACTAAATGCAAAGAACTTAGTGAGAATCAGGATACGCAATTTTGCGTCGTGTGCGGTCAACGTCCTGCGTAATATCTTAATATCTTCGGTTGACTTGGACCCTTGCGCCAGAGGGTTGGCGGTTGAGCTGGTGTTGCCTTTATAGTAGAAACCAGGTGCAGAGTGAAAGTGATGAAGGAGAAGCTCGAAGGTGTAGGGTTTAGGTGATAGTCGTTAACTCTTCTGGTTACTTAGTCTCCCTGCCGAAAGATAAATTTCGGCCCGAAGTTTCTGCACAAAAGAACAGAGCTGGTTTGTGGAAAATTGATGGTCAGTGTGCAGTCCCTTATGTAGCGCAAGAACGTGTGATTTTTATTTGGTGAAGTTTCGCCTGGCTATCAGCCAAGCAGGCATGTTTATGTACAGTGTCCATGACGTTATAGTCTCGTTAAGTTTCACCACTTCGGGCACAAAGTAGGCCGAAGAACTCTCTGTTGAGCTGTTTAGCGATTTTACAACTAAGTCCCCAATTCAGTCTACACAAATTTGCTAACAGTCTCCGTGGCATCGGCAGTCTCTCTGTAGCTACTCGCTATGAGTGGGGTGTTGTCGCACGATGTGCAGTTCCGTAAACAGTGAGATGTGAAATTTTTTCTCAATTGTGAGAAAGAATGTGCAAGGCTCGAAGACTGGACATTAGGCTCCTTCTCCTTTGTGCTTGTAAGTTGATTTTTGGACGTTTGCTTCGAATGCCGACTTGTGTAACGCTGATAGTATCACAACATATCCGGTAGATCCAGTCTTGTTACTCGTTGTGCCCTTCTGTCCTTCTCTCCAACACAATCGCAACGGCAGGACTGGTTAGTTTAATGAAACTGACCAGCTAGGATTATGGAGAGGAGTGCTGCCCTTGGGTGAAACATCCGGGCCTTGGGCGGTATGAAGGTCTGAGGATTTGGCCATGATATATATAGATTTTTGTGAAAACGTGTCAGGTACACATGTACCTTTGCACTACTCATGGGTCACACTGCAAATCTCCTCGCCTGGTTTGGATAAATTCAGAGACTGGACGTATTGATACTACGTTCCGAAAACCCTGAAATTACCTTCCATGTCAGCGGACGATTCTGAAGGGTTTCGGAGTTCTCAACGAGCCATGTAATGAAGTCTTTCGCTTCCTTCAAGAGTACTGAAACATGGTACCCGTAGGAACGAAGGATCAACCTCCCTAGTGCAAAAGCAACACAACTTTGTTTTAAAACTTTAGCAGAAAAGTTGGCAGTTCCTCTACAATTAGAGGGGTCAGGATCTGAAGGTCAGATCACGGGGCAAGCCAAGACAAGTCATCTCTTGCATGAACTTACAAATTACATAATAATCTTAGTGACTTTTCTATGACCGCCTTGCACCCAATCTTCTTCACTGTCCGGATCTCCTTGGAGGACAACTTGGAGTCAAAAGTTGCATATACGGGAATGCGGATAGAAGGCAGAAGGAGGAATGGAGAGGTACCAGTAGATTAGACGCTGGGAGAGTCGGACTTAAGGTGAAGTCCCTTGTATTGTATAGCGGACCTTCCCGATTTCAGCGGAAGAAAGCTGGTCACTAACCTGGAGACGGGAAGTGGAGAGCAAGGCTAGAGCACACCGGACCGGACTCCCGCAGTTACGCGAGTCGCCAAGGAAAGCTGCTCCGATAATTTGGATCGGGGGAGTTTCACTAACACTTATGTGACATCATGCTTCATCCTCCGTCCTCCCTCCTCAGCGACAGGAAAGCGAAAATAAGGGAGATGGAGAGGGAAGGCGGCTGGTTGGGTTACCGATCTGGCCGTAGAGATCCTGCAGTTCGGACTCAAGGAAGTGGTAACCAGTGCGGAAGGAAAGGTGCTATTGTGAGCAGACACAAGAAGAGAACACTTGGAGCAATCACCTCCCGGGGGTCGACACTTTCAAGATTGCGCGTTAGTTTGATTCGAGAGGAGGGAATGGATTTTGTATTCTGTCCAAGCTCAGAGGAGAGTACATTGGAAAGGTATTGCCTAGCAGAGAAGCTCGTGATGACACAGTGAGAGATACAGCTGTCCGATGCCCGCCCCTACGCTGACTCCCAATGGTTGCGAAATTTTGCGTTGGTGATCTTCTTACTGACGCTTGACATTGTGGAGTTTGCGTAACTAGCTAGCCAATCTAACTTCGTGTCGAAGACTTGGTCCGTTGCAATCGATGTATAGGGACCTGGAAAATGGAGTTGGGAGAGCGTAGGTCTTGCTTGTTGGAAACAGTGGGTGGTCAACAGGGACGGAAGTGTGTGAGTAAATTCGTGACTATGGCTGTCCGTTTGATGATGGCAGCATGCAAGGCCGAGACTACTGGTGCTAGAAGTCTGGACATTGCGTGAATTCGAATCAAGCGGAGGAATTTGGTGTGTGAGTTCAGGGTGGGCTGAACTCGCAGAGCGCCATCAAGACAGGTGCATCCGACGTTAGAAAAGACGAGGAGGGGAGAAAAGTAGAACAAGAAGAATCTAAAGAAGTAAATTTATCTATCACTGATGGCTGAATTCGCCGGAGGAGGAGAACGATTGAACAGATACCCCGCTCCTGCTGGGTGAGAATTGACTTCTCGGGACTATATTGCAAGTGTTTGAAGTGGCCACAACGTGATTTCTTTGAATTGAAAAATCTCTCTGTGCTGGTGATGATAAGTGGACCCAGTATTGCCCTAAGAAGCAGAAGTGTATAGCGTCGAGCAGGCTGATCGAAGTCTTCATCTTGAGTGCTAAGAATAAGAATAATCTGATTCCTCTAGCTGAGAAGAATATCCAGAAGCTTTCAAGCCAAATTTCTACCTTGGATGATGTTCCTAGACATAGTTTATTGCTGCTGACACCTGCAGATCCGACTGGATACTGGTTGCACCTAGAACATTCGTTCTTGCCAGTCACGCCATTTATTATGGCAATGTTCGTTGTACCGAATGGATTTAGTGGAGTTTAAAGTTGTCGACATGCTTCTTCCAGCCTAAACTTTGTTCTTGTCAGGAAGTCGAAGTTTCCTGTATGTGTTCACATGTTAAGAAGAATTATGTTGAGGACCTGAGGACAACCCTTGCGCAATAGTCTATGATTAGCAACAGCACTGGAAACACGTTGCAGATCACCTGTTAGGTCTTCTTAGTAGCTACGCCAACGTGGGTTGCAGGAACACCTGCCAGTTGTTGATCGATATTTCCTGATACCTCTGTATACTGAAAACAGTTTCTGAATCAAGTACCACATTCGTGCGGGACACACATTCATTTGTTCACAGTTGAGTCTTCCACTCATATGTTCGATTTGCTATCTGTGTACAGAGGTGTATCCGTGCAGGCATTCCACGTCGTGGGCAGATTTGCCAGGCTTTTGTCACTTTATGGGCTTTATCAATACCTTATCGGCGCCAAGATATCCGTGGTAGTTTTTATGTTTGGGAGTCTTTTGGGATCGACAGCGGTGTTTTTCGCCATTCAAAAGCCTTGGAAGGGACGGCCGCTTACTCGATCCCAGGTACGTGACATGTTTTATTTAAGGATTTAACTTCAAACGTTATTTCCTTCAATACTCCGTTGTGAGGAAAGCGAGTTCATAAGGAGTTCGGCTTTTTTCAGATAACCCCAACAGTCATCAATGGAGGAGTATTGGCGCTGTCGCTTATATTATGGGGTAGGGGACTTCGTACTTGTGGGCCTGTGAGGTGAGTTTATGCTGTAAAATTGATTTCCAGTACCGCCTTCATGTTCCTTCATATCAACTTTCTTCCTGACACTTAGTGTCTGGTTTAAAACACAGGACAATCTTAGCGGAATACGTCGGAGCTGTTCTTGGTGCAATTTCAACCTTGTCATTTGGTCGGGGTGGCCATCGTCTAAGGAAGGTAAGGAGTTGCTTCAGGCTTTGAATGATATAGCTCGAGCAGATCTGTCCAGTTGACTTCGATACGACGAAGGAAGTAATGCCTTGAGCAATCTATTCTTGTTACCTCTTCAACTCCTGAGTGATCAAGTGATGGATGGAGAATTTATGTGAACACGGTTTCTCTGTTTTGCAGGCATGTGGTCTCTTTGCGATGCTTGCGGCTTTCTATTTTCTAGCACAAGGATGGGCTATGGCGAGCTACTCACCATTTTATATCCTGAATCGATCTTATAGAGAAGTGCTGGGATTAAATCGTTAAGGGTCTGCAGGTCACGCTAGTTTGGAAGTGTACGTTCACCTCTCTGCTGCTTAAGGAGAGTTTGCGGACGAAACTGTAAATCATTCTTAAATTGAGGGGCCCTTTGTTTTATTATTCGCGTGTGTTGCAACCTTGACCTCGATTCTACCTCTTGATTCCACTTCAGCAACAGATGAGACCATGCGTGAAAAAGGTCATGTGGGTCCACGCTCTATGATGGCTCCAATTTTTTCAGGTCTTTTGGCAGCTCTCCGCCGGATCATTGCCCGACGTGTGTCTCTAAAGGTTGAATATCTCAACCTTCTGTTTGATATATAGTGTTGTAGATTGGAAGACGTTGGACGAAACTTCGAATCGCTTTGACTTTGAGATTCCGGTAGCTTATAGATCTGCCATTTAGAGCATTTATGTTACAGTATTCCTTTCTCTCTTCCCAAAGATTGTGTCCCCACGGTAAACCTCTGCGCAACCATGCTCTTTATTCTCCTTTTATGGAGTACTATTCACTTAGTCCAAACTGCCGTCTAAGGAGTACTCGCCATCTCGCCACCTTACCGTACTCAGGATGCTGACTCGTATGTGGGAGTTATGTTCCTCAAGAATCTGAAGACTTTTCAAAGAATATTGGATTCAGCATGGATGATGTGACACTCAGTACTCACAGTACTCTGGGATCTGTAGAGTCAATCGAAGAAAAGGCTTCACGCAATCACAGTGGCTTCCGCTGCTTGTTTTCTGTTCCCATTCGCCATCTCCACTTTGGCCATGGTAAGGCGTCCGTTTGACTATTCTGCCCGGAAATAGTTGGAAGTGGAACTTGACGAGAGGTTTGTGTGAAAGCTGTCTGCAGTGTGTTTTGGTTTGTTTGTTTTCTTGCAACGTTGCGGTACTCCTCACACTGAGTGTAGCTAGACAGATCGTTTTTATTTTACATGCATGTACTTTTCATTTAGTATTGCTATTTGTGGCAAGAGGATAGAAGTCAGGCAATTACCGCCCATTGCTTACTTTTATGTGGTTTGCTTGGATTCAGAGCGAAGCTGGCAGCAGATCAGATTACCATGGTTCAGCAGTTTGGCCATATCTCAGCATGATCTTGTTCGGTATAGTGTTAATGTACTACGTGGACGCTCTAATTGAGGACAAGTAATGAACATCCCGCGCCTTTAAAGCGAGCTGATTGATGATAGTTTTACTTCATCCTCGCTTTGAGTTGAATTTTGATTTACACCGATCTATCGAGGTAAGACTGTATGAACGACGTTTCACGGGATTTTCTGAGGAACTCCGAGGATCTTTTGTGCGATATAGCAAAGGCGAGTATGGCTCTCAGTATGCTAATTTGATGCTCGGCATGTTTGGTGTACAGATTACACATCGTTCCCTCTTCTCCGCAACATCTGGTTGTTAGTTCCGGATGTATCATCGTTCTTGAGTTCCTGTACAGAATGGACTTCTCGCCGTTGGGTTTCTTGTGGTGCTTGTCATGGTTAGGATCAGGTATGCTGGTAAAGCTTTGGTGTTTTGGACTAGCAAAGGCTCAGCATGCTTCGTGATTATCTTCCACTGCACTGGATGGACCTGATGGACTTTGTTGCAGGGATCTATGTTGCAACGACAATTGATAGCAAGTTTCGAAGAGACTTTGATCAGGGAGAAGGCCTTGACTTTATGAAAGAAAGTCGCTCGGAGCTCGCCCTTTCATCCTTGCCCTCATGATGATAATGATCAGGTAACTGATAGTGACGAACGTAGTTCAAGGTGCTTGTACTCAGATGATCTGATATATTTCAATCGAGTGCAAGACTCGATATACTAAGCAAGGTTTGCCATTACAGTATTTGGAGTAGCAATTGGTGATTCTTGAATTTGGGTGTTGTTGAGATGAATGCGCGCTGTGAACGTGACTCAAGAGGAAAAGACGGCGTAGGATCGAGATATTAGCTGTGTTGTTGCTAACTCTCCATGTCTGCTCTCATGAAGTTCCATATGCTGATAGCGGTGCTCATACCGAATGAACAAGGGAATGATATAGGTACTGTTAATAGGATCAACATCAGCTTTAATTTACCTTGTGTGTAAATTTGTTAGGTACCACCAGGTCCAGGCTTCAGCTCAGCGGTAAATCTTCCGAGGGAGCAGTTTGTTCTGAGACTTTATTCAACCACTACTGTCCTGCCTAAGGAGAGCCGTTCTGACCTTTGCACATGTAGGTGAGTAAACCTCCTGCCGGACCTGTGGATAAAGTCATTGTTAAGAGAGAGGAGGCGTTAACCCACGGGAACACATGAGGACATTGTCGACGATTCTAGCATGCCGATATGCATTCTATCCTCTGTATGCACATACCGTTATGATCAGCTGTCGAGGATAAAGCTGAGAATTCTAATGTTGGCACCTGCATGTATCCTCGTTGGTGCAGATGGATATCATCGTGGCAAATTATGGTTGTGACTTATTCATGGGGACAAAGTAGAATGTACCAGCATCATGCTTGGGTATGTCAATAAATATTCGTTAAGTGCTGTGCAAGGCTGAGTAACTTGGTCGTATTCTTGTGGTTCTCATATTTCTGTTCTCGTGCTAATCGCGGCGGAAGGCAAAAACGGTGGTACGAATGTCGTGTGGAGTTATCTGTATGATATGGAGGCATGCATTGTTTATACATAGTGTACCGTCACTGAACACGATTGTTTCCAGCAAATCGGCGTGGATCTCTCTACGAGCACTTCACCCAGCATATTATCCGTGGCTTACCGGAATCGTAAGATGGAGTACCTACGGAAATACATATCAACATATGGAATAGGTAAATAATCTTTTCAAGTCCGGAACTGGATAGCTTATTGGCAATTTCAAAGAAATAAGAATAGGATCAAGTTAAGTTAACTGTTTTGTAATTTAGACTTCTGTAAAATAGAAGACATTTTCATATCTCGTGGGTCCTGTCCATCGTCGTGTTACTTGAAAGGTGTATGCTCGAATGAATTAATACTGTTTTGTCAAACTTTTAGACGAATTTAAACGAGAAAGTCTTGTCCCGGCGAAATAAGTGTGGTCCTTTTGTCCCGTGGGATGTTCATCCTTTTCCATAAGCTATGAAGCCAAGAGTATTATGCCACATTTAATACTGTCTTCTAATTTGGTTTCTGTATATTCTTCAAACGCCGCCGATTTCGTTATGACAACTCGTCTTATATTCAAGACGAGATCGAACTCATGAGAACAAAGTATATAACGTTCATCATGAAAGAGCTCTTCTCTTACTTAAGAACGACAAGAACGATGTGAATGCGGCATGAACGTGATCATGAAGGACATGCGAACTCCAGAGTAGCACCTCACAATCTCCGCCTAGGGAATTATCCAAACTGTACAAACGGAATAACATTTGCGTAATCAGTTCGGTTTGGTTAGTGACTAAGCTTGATTTGATTCGCATAATCGACTCGGAATCCATCCTCATATTCTTTCCATTGGTGTTGGCCCCCATCATCAGGGCTTATAGCCCTATGCTTTTGTTCATCGGAAAAGTATATTAAGAATTAGTGTCATAAGCCCCTTTTATGTTATGGAAGCCATAGCAATTTTAAGTGCGGGTGAAGTGGAGGACCACCTAACACAGCGTGCATAAAGACAGCTACTTTATTCTGAGTCACAATATTATCTTCGATTCCGACACAAGAGACAGAGAAAGAGTTTTTGCTATGAACACTTAATCATACTACCATTGTGCATATTTTTATCATGTAGTGTATTTTATCGTATTAACCTACGCTGAAGTGACGAAAGGGAAGACTGAATGTCTGTGAAACCCAATATGAATTAGGTTAGTCCAGATAAATCTCGAACGCATAACTCCGCTATGCTTGCACGGAATAGCGGAGCTATGCTATTCAGTGCAAGCATAACTCCTTGTCGAATTTGTGACTAAATGATATACATTTTTGTTACATGAATATAATTTTGTTAAATGAATATTTTTCTATAGTTTTCACATAGACATGATAAAACAACAAAATGAATACAACAAGTGTATTTTCTCTGGACCACAATCACATCTCCATGCTTTCTGCGGAGAAAGGTGGATACACTAATTTCCGGCATCTGCTTGTAATTGACCATGTACAGTAAATAAAATTTTTTCCAAGACAAGAGAGAAAGGTTAGTGCCTTTTTAGAGCTTTTATTATTATTAAACAATATGTTTCTTAATATCAATCGTCTTCTTATAAGTTCTTTTACTTAAGTTTGGTAAATCTTCTTAGAAGTTTAAACCACATACAGTAAGTTAGAAGACAAATACTCATACGAAGGTTGAACCAAATACCATAAAAGCATATGTTATCTGAAAAATAATACTTATTAACTGGTTTCAGATTTACCCTCTATCATAAGATACCACGCAACCAGGGAAGACACTATCAAGTGCTTCGAATGAACCTGCGATATGTGGATGGATAAAACTCTCGTTTGGGAAAGACTATGTGAAATACTACGTATGGCAGAGTTTACAGCAGAGCATAATTTCAAAAGATATTGAAAAATTATCGGATCAAACAGCGATAACGATTGGGTTCATAGAGGAGACACGTGATAAACCATATGTATCGAACCCTCGTTTCTGCAAGTCATTGATATCACGGACCTTTAAAGATAACTGTATCTCTATCCTTTGGGTTCTTCACTGTCTGTTCAAGACTGTGTAGCAGCCAAATGTTTTCCAAAGAAAACTCAAAGTCTCCAGCTCTTAGTCCCTTCCAACCTACCTCCTTGCTTCTCTCTGTTAGAAAATCTTTTCTCTAGGTCTTTACCCCCTAGTTTATGTATGTTGAGGTTCACGTTGAGGTTGGTACATGCCGGTTTTAACTAGGTCCATCGCGTGTTTTGTTAATCATCATCCGGTGACTTTTGTATTATTAACCAGTCTAAAACATGTTACATACTCGTCAACCAGAAAAAGACAGTTCTTTCCAATGAACTACGAACCTGCAAAACAAAACTCCATGACATATTAACACTACCTAATCTCAAGATAGCTGACCTGATATCATCTTGGAATCCTTGTGATTTGCTCAATCCTAGAGTGACACTTGAAGCTTTCAAGTTCGATAGGAACTCTAGCTTCCAAGTGACGAGGACTCTTCAGTCTAATAACACCCCTTGCCGTTTTCAAACAGCACCAATCTAAACCTGATTGGCATCCAACAGTTTAAGACAATCTGTCAGCGACAATTCCATCTTTAAACAACGGGTTGATCAGACCGTCTTGATTCCAGTGTGCTAGAAGTGCTATTCTCACGATTTCTAAAACTCGACCCAATCTATCATTTAGCTGATTTTCATCATCTACGTGCTACAGCCTCAACCTACTCTGGACATGTAATAATTACAAAGCAACTAATTATAGACCTGTATATTTCAAAATATACAAGAATATACAGGTCTTATATCTTTTATTCTTAAATAACTCTCTCGATTCATGTCAAATGATCCCAGATCATTTTGGATAAGTCTATTAAAAAAGCAGTGTTCTTACTGCAAATTGGATCCTTGATATGAACTATCAAAGAGTTCATAACAGCGGTGAACAATCAACTATATCCAAGACCTTCAGTGTGAACGATCTAGTCAAACTAGCACCTTACTAGTTACTAAAGTTGGACTTCCAACAATATTATACTTAGCTCTTAATAGCAGCCGATGGTTCTCATTGACGGTGTTTCCAGATTTTCTGATCTGAGAGCCGACGACTTCCTGTCTGGACATACACACTGATTAACATTTGTTAGATCTTCTGATGTCAGTATTTCCACTTGTCAATGGTTGACCTGGTTTTGTTCAACCATTACATCTTCTCAAGAAAAGAAAACAATCCTTTATTGATTTCTTCATTCTTACCTCGCCTTTGAGTGTCTAGTGGTGAATATAAAGTCAACATCCCTATGTTTACTTGCTCCACACGCACGCCACGCGTTGCAAGAACTCCTTTCACTTGTAAAGTATTCATGATAAGCCATCATCATTCATCATATGTTACTAGCTTCTAGTATGAGTGGTTGACTCTTCAACTTATCCTCCAAGTGTAATTATCTTTTGACAAGATCTACTAGTCTTCAAGAGTTTCATCTAAACTTAGATGACTCAACCTAGGAGTCATAAATACTTTACAAACTGAGAGCAAGTATAATCATTTAGTAATATCTTGCTCTATTCAGCCAGACTATTTTTTACTTGTTTTTTCTTAGTTAAGACTGCAAATAAACTTTTGTCAGGATTACTAATCTGATTGAGCCGATGATCGCTGTCAACTATATTGTTGACTACTCATCTGATGATCCCTCATCATCGTCTTTATCACTTCGTAACTACAGCTATAACCTCTCTAAGTTACCACTCTCTGGCTGTTATTAACTATACCAAAATTGGTTATTTCTCACTTAACAATTGAGGAATGATGAAACAACGAGTTGTTGTCTCTAGATCTTATCCGCTTGTTGTGGCTGGTGTTCTCTTGTGAACAGATTGTAATATTTTATCAGATCTCAGATTTCATTGATATGTCGTGACATTGAAGAGACTTGAGTGGTTTGACTTCACTCAAGTACAAGTTAGGCTATTGGAATTTCTTATTGAATATGATAATATTTGTCCACTTAACTTTTCAGCCAATGGACATGTCAAGGACAACTGAGTTCTATAAATACACTCGGGAGTTTTATCTCCAAGCTTAGATGGATTCATGTAAGTTGGTTATGCTAACATTTCGTAACTGGAAGACTCCTTGTCTCTATTAGCGAAGGGTAACTCACGAACATAATAACAGTTAGTTTCTAGGTTTTAGACAAATTTTCAAATTACATCCAAATTCACTTTTGGAATTATAAGATTTGTTTTTCTAATGCAATTTCACAATATATTCATAGTAGAAATGTTCAATATATATACATAATATTTATCTCGGTAAATTTACACACTAGTTTATTGTGTCTTTTTAATAAGACATAACTTTTTTTACAAAAGCTGTCTAGTTTTGTACTCTCTAAAATGTAGAAAACTATCAGATTGAAGTAAAATATCCCACACAATAAAAAGAAGCAAACAATACTCTCTTACATGCTATTTACAACGAATGTGGATGACATTTGGGCTCTTTAAGATAAATATAATTACCATCAGTTCTTTTCTCTTTGAAATTCAAGTGACGACGACTCTACATCGACATTGCTCTAGGACGGTTTGATCCACCGTCACATTGGCGTGCTAAACGGATAGACCATTGTCTCCCCAACAATATACGACGTAGTGGTGGTGATGCACTGCTATCAATGACTATGTTGAAGTGTGCTCATCACCTCCTCATTCGGTCTCAAGTCTCTTCCTCGGGCACATATAAAATATATATTGTGTCTGATCTCGATACTGAAGACCCAAGTGAAACTCCAGTGGATTTGGGACGATCTCTGCACAAGCTGCACGGTCCACCCATTGTGTTAGGACATCATCACTGATGTGCCAACTAGGTGTAAAAATTTAGTGCTCAAAAGATCAAATATACATTTCCCAACTAGGTATTTTCTGCCAAATATCTATTGAATTTCTCCACGAAGCTTCTTGAGGAATGCTATGGATAAGACTGGAGATTTGCATGCACATAATGACTAAAAGTCTAACTTCCTTGCATAAATTAATGAGCATGCATATTCACCTCCTCCATCTTTCAGATTGAGGAGGTATTATACATGCACATAAATGTATGAGCTAATCATTTCTGTTGGAAAGGTTAGCTCATAAATTTGAAAAAGATTATTTTATTTGGGAGGAACACTTCTCTTATAGTAGAAGGGGTTAAGTTTCAACTCACATCGTTTATAGGATTTTCCTTTTCTCACAATCCATGTGTTATGTTCAGCTGAGAAGTATCTGAATTTAGTTTTTAAATTTCATAAATTAAATTCAGATATTTAGATTTAGATTTAGATTTATTTCACCATTGCTCAGTGGCAAAATAAATCTAACTCTTTTGTGCGATGCCGCAATGTTTATTTACTGCCAAAAACATTTTTACTTAAAAAAAACATTTTTGCCAAAATGATCATGTATAACAAATTATTGAAACAATTTCAAATCTATAATTTTGGTTGTCTTTTTGTGTCTTTGTGTTCTCACACTCATTTGGGATTTGGGCATTTCCACCTTCACCTGGCGGAGGAGGTAAATATGCAAGGGTTTAATTTATTACCTAACTTATCTGTATAGAAGAGTTAAGTAATATATTAAACTTTTGATAAAATGTTCTCTGGTGGTAATCAACATTCTAGCCTTCTATGTATATGTATCTCTCAGTGTTCCCCTTATATTTTATATTTAGGTCTTCTTGTGTCTTTAGGTTAGTTAAAAATTTTATGTTTGTAAAATATTTTAAATATATTTATCAGTTTTGGTATAGGACTTTTATTTAATATTTATATTTTTTCTTGATAACAACAAGCGGACAAAAGTTTTCCGAAGTTGATCTTGCATGCATATTCACTTGTCTTTCAGATAGAAGAAAGTTAATGTTTAAGGTGTTTAAATATGACCAAATTAGAAATTAGATTAGACTTTTAAAATAATAATTGTTGGAGTTACCAGAACAATAAGTGGGACGTTTCCACGCTTTGCAACCAACTTCCTGGGGGTGGCCATGTGTTTCTTACCTATACTATAATTTTCGAGTGATTACGAATCTCCGTGTATACATATTTCTCATCCTCGTGTCTCCAGTTTTCCACGCTTATATTACATATTTATTTTCTGAATTACTCAAGCTTTTGTTTATAATATAATTTAATAAAAACGAATTTATGTATTAATTATTTTTAAATTCTATAATTCAGATTTACAATGGTTTGTTCATTTATAGTTCACCGCTCCATAGGTCACTTTGGATACACATGGACCGAAAAAGGCATCTTCCTTGTATATTCATCTTTTTTAATTTTTATTTAATTTTTGTCAAAAATATTAAATATTAAATTAATATGTTAAGTATTATATTCTTTTCAGAAACAAGTTCATGTATTTGGAATTTTGTATCAAAGAATTAGGTTATAAATTAATATACTGATTAAATATAATATTCACTTTTCAACAAGTTGCTCCACTTGTAGTCTTTACCGCATGTGAGTCATTGTATATTCACTTCGTTTAATTTATTACCTTACTCTTCTGTAGTAAAGACATTAACTTAAAAAAAATATATTAATAATATATTATACTCTTTTCGTCAATAAATTATTTCATTCGGAATCTTCTGTCAAGAATGAAATATATATTTATTAACAAAATAGCAGAAAAAATTGTAATCTTTACAACGTGTGAAGATTCTACGCTTCCTGGATGGATTATCTCTCGATCTTCGCACATCTCCAGTCTCCAAGTCCAACTATCACTGTACATTTAGAGATAAATTGGTTTTTCCTTTCCGCTTGGTACAGAATTTACAGTTAACACTTACATATATATCTTTTAAGATAACAGCAGGCGAGCAAAAGTTCCCCGAACTTAGTTGCATGCATATTTATTTGAACAGAAGTTGCATGCAATTTTTGAACAAAGCGGATAATGAACGGAATCAGGGCTTGCAAAATTTTGATCTGTATTTTATTTGGGCCCAAGCATTGGATATTACACATACAAGGAGAAGTATAAAAGGGAGTCCGATTATCCCTCTACTACTTTCACGGAGGTTCTGCGCAAGATAGACAATACCACAGTCAGAATGCAACAAGTATCCGTGGCAGATCTAAAAGGTACTTTCCATGAAGGCACTAAAACTAATCTGTGAAATGCTATACCACATGTGGCTGCTGGGATTCGAACCCAGGTCTCCACGGCCACAACGTGGAATTCTCACCACTAAACTACAGCCACTTGATGCTCTCAAATGCGAACGAAAGGTTAAACTAAGTGAACAACTTACCCAAATGGACTTTGCTTGATGCTGAGGAGCTCCACATTGAACTGCAGCGATGTAAGGAGAGTGGTCAGGATGTGAGAAGCAACACTTTCATGTCAGGTAACTACTTGTGTTATCAGCTGAGGGAGGAGATTAATCACTGTAACGCGAAAACATATACATAGAGCTAATGATATGCTTGGAAGATACAACATCACCTAGTAATGATAATAAGATTATAAGATAGTAATGATTTGATATATAGAGTAATATGATACCTCGATTGTAGCATTTGGTGGGATTTCTTGCACTCCTTTACTGCCATAAGCAAGTTGGGGAGGCAAAATCAGCAATCGCTGCACCATGAAAAACTTCACCATTAGTACCGGTCCAATGATATGTTCCAGCTCCAGCCGTTTACCAGAGAATTTCTCGTCCATCTCTTTCGATCCTAAGAGGAAGACGATCGAAAGTAAAGACTTCAGAGTTGAAGTCCGCATGTTTTATTATCCTATCTTTCTTACCTGACCACCTACTCTCATGCCTTCAACTCCAAGATCCAGACCTCTGAGCACAATTCCGTACTCTGAAGCACCAACATCAAACCCATAGGGCTGCCAGTCACATACCACATGCACTGATCAGATGGACAGATTACTTATAACTCACTTCGATTACCGAATTGCCGACAGATTATACACATGCGGGAAACTAAGGCTCTGAACTAAGACACGTCATAAAGTTTGGTATAGTGTGTGGCTTACTGTCCCTCCTGTCACACCCATGCCCTGTCTGCTGGTCTGGAAAGTGATACCCTTCCATTTTGCCACATAATGTATCTGTTGAACACAAACTTACGATCCTTTTCATAGGTACTACAGACAAGCAGCGCTCCATCCAGACTTGCAGAGAATTTACAACCGAACCGAACCGAACCTCCAAGCGAGAGGGAACAGTAAATTGCCAGGGGCTCTCCAGTCCTACATTCTAGATTGGGTTAGGAACTATAGACAGACCGCAACTCTCGAGCCCTTCACAGCAGTTGCTCCACTTCCGACCATGATGTCATAATACCTGAAAGATCAAGTAAAAACTCCAAATTACGGCTCTGATGGCATGCAGAACATACCATAAACTGTCACAACAGTCTCCTTTTACTGACTTTCACTGGACGAAGGGACAACCTGCCAGTGACACCTGATGTGCCATGTCAAGGAGACAGAAAGATGACAGAGGTGTGGGACAGATCTACTAATAAACGTGTTAAAATCAAGATATAAGGAAAACTATTAGAGTCCTCCATCAGTTCCGCTTCAGATTTCCTATATCCAGCTAGCCTCCTCTCAATCTGCTGAAACTGACAAAATGAGGATGTAATGCTACTTACTTCAAGCCATTAGGCAAAGTTGTATAGTTCTCAACCGGTATCTGCTCTGCTCTTAGCTGCAGAGTCAGGAAAACCGTTTTAGGTAGCTGATGCATGACTACGGATAAGCAAAGCAAACATCACTGCAATGCCCAGCGTGCAACAAACTGATCCAAATTTAAGTTATACTTCTCACTGAATTATGCTCTCACCGCTCTCCTGCTTGTTGAGACGGCTAACGCATCCTCAGCCATGAAGCTGTTGTTGGCAGCTGCCACCATTGTAACATCAGCATAAGACCCGTAATTAACTGCTGAAACAGCTACTACTAGATAAAATTATCCATCACCCATTAAAACAGCACCAACATTATCTGATTGTAAATTTAAAGCAATTCCTACTGTACCATCTTCAAATTCGACTACTTCTGCCATAACTTTATCAATACCATAAAGACGTCTTACAAAACATCATAGGACAGTTTGTATCATACAAAGAATTCAAACAGCGAGAAATTCGCTCCAGTACTCGTGGCAGAGCGAAATGTTTTTCTTTCCTATCTAAAGCCTTGCTTAAACTGACATGAACACCCACTGGAAAATGCTACACCGGACAGTGCTAGTTAGTCCAGAAATTGTCAACAAGCCTACACTCCAGAGCTATAAATATGCAAGTCGCATTGGGACACAGAGAAGCACTGCGGCCAAGGGAATCTTAGGTGCAAGCAGAAAACTCACAAATTAAAGTACCGATAATGGCTCCCAAGGTAACTTCTCTTCGAGATGATGTTAGCGCTTCCAGTTTCATCTCGTCGTCTGCCGAGGATACGACGGGAGGAAGACAAGTAGACAATTGTCCTTTGCCAGACATTCGTGCATTGCTCCGAAGGTTTTCTTCATAATAAAACCCAGAATTCAGTTCACATGTACAGACATCACAGCTGTTATCAGACCAGAGTTCTGACAAATACATGAAACCTTCTGAATTTTCTTTCAAGAGAGTTTGTGAGTCCAGTTTCCTACATTGCTTTTCTTCCCATGCAATCCAAACCACTTCCATGAATATAGTAATGAAGCTTACCTGTATTGCTTATGCAGGCACTTGAGGAAAGCGAAACGGGAGAGACTGCTCGCATCATTGAACAGGTCATCATCCTTCTAACCGCTAGAATGCACCCTCCCACCCACCCGATCAACCTTCTCGCCTCGCACGCAGATCACAGAAGGATGTCATCAATCGAGTAAATGTCGAAGGACTCACTCAGTCTAGAAAAAACTCTAGAGCAGAATAATTCACTCACTAGACAGAAACTAACGGAACACTCTTTCATTCATTCATCCCCATAGGAGAACAATTCAAGATCGTTGGCAAAGCACCAGTCCCGTAGCAAGAGAGAAAGATCGTCTGAGGAAGTTTCAGAGCTGACTCTCTCACAACAGCAGATGAACTCTTTCAGCACCCTTCCAAGTGACGTACGCAAGTCTGATCACTCCACTGGCTACGAGATGAAGCGGCTCTTCCCCTTCAATTATACTGCAGGAGCAAAGGTATTCAGAAATCGTGCTTCTCTTCAGAGATCATCAATTTCGTTCGGAAGTGGCGGAAGCAGCAGCAGCAGCTAAGAAACGGAACGAAGGCGGGCGAACGAAGAGAACTTATGAGAACGAGAGCTGTCGACATGGCTATTTTGGATGAGGCAACGACAGGTGGCATCTCGTGATTTATGGAAAAGGCGTCCACTAGACGCGGCCAAGCGAGTGTTGTGTGACTCAGCAGTCTTGTCTGCCTTTCTCCACATCTATAGGGAAGTCTCAGAAGAGCTCTACAGTTCGATACCCTCCTAAACCAGTACCGAACGAACTGTCAGGTAAGCACGTATGGTATGTACCACTTCCATGGTTATGGTACCACTGGTTTCCATGATTTCTCTTTCGACTGTGAGTTCAAGTATGTTTTACGCAGAAGGAACAGAAGTTTACTTGCTAAGTCCTCCATCGAACATTAGTACTTCCTTAGCCCCCATGTTCTAGATTACTTCTTCGGTATCCAACCAGCTGGGGTGACAGTAACAATCGACAAGAAACGAAATGGACAAATGGTCGATCGAAAGAAAAGTAAAGACAACGTGTAGTCGAACCTCGAATCATAAATTTTATATAAGTTCACTCAACAGAGACCATCTCTGTTCACTATTGGTGGAACCGATTTGAATGAAGATCCATTCTATGAGCAAGAGGAGCAAGGATTTCAGGTGAGGTTTCCACCCCCGAAACGTTCCAAATTCTGCTTTCTGAGTGTGTGTGTGCATAACCTGAAGCACCTATCAGCCGGACCATCCGATGTTTTCGGGAAGGAATAAGAAAGCAATGGCGATTGTCCGAAGGGAAAGGGATGTAGAGGATGATAATATGTTACAGCGTTGTGAGTGGAGAATACGTTGTCAGAAGAGGTTGCAGTTGAAGATCTTTTAATAACCGTTTGCCACTTCTTAACACACACTTGCACAGTTGGAGAGGTTCGAAGTTGTTTCTGATTTTGCAGTTCTCTATGTTGTGTAAGCAAATTGCATGCTAACACTCGACTTACAAGGATTACATTCTTTCTGCATGCATCATATTGATTATGTTATATCCGACAAGACGTTTCGAGTTCATGCACTATAATGTCGTTATAAGTGACCAAAGAAATGTAATAATTTGGTGCTGTCTTTTCAGTTCTGTTGCACTTCGTTTTGAACTATGTTTTCTTCCACAGCTAGGGGCTCGATGTTATGCTGGAGACACCTCACACGAAAACAATACTACGCCAATTAAGAAGATTAGCATGGTGTAAATACACCATGCTAATCCATTCCATAATTAAGAGGATTTAGCACTCATAAACCAACAAGTAATAAGTAATAACAGAAAGTGACAAAACACAAGTCACGAGACGCTCATCTTGAACTTTCTTAGACGAGGAAGAACTCGTCCTTATTCCACAATCTATTTCGTTAGGAAGATTAGTGTTTGTGACTTGTGTTTTGTCACTTTCTGTTATTACTTATTACTCGTTGGTTTACGAGTGCTAAACCGTCTTAACTCTGTGGTGTTGGTAATGAATTCGTTGCGATTGGTAATATCCAGTCTCTAGATATTGCTTCCAAGCGTGTGTGTAGGGGAGATAATGTTACATGGCAGTGAACCTTTATAACCTTAACCTTAATCTTCGCAAAGTTCAGGCCAGTAAACTTTTCATAATGCTGATCAGCGTTTCAAATCACACTTAACGTTAGCTCTATATGGATATTTGGACTTTCCAGAGTTAATACAGTCTGATACCGTAACCACCGAGTTGTAAACTTAGTCAGATCTATGATCACAGTTTGAGTAGAACAAGCTTCTTTCGGTTGAGATACAACAGACTCCTAACGTGCGAAGAATAACACTCCTTCTCTTAATTTTTTTGCTTCTCCTTAGGGATAGTCGGCAGCCTGGGATAGTCGGAGATTCAAGTTGCTGTTCGTTTTAGGATAAATGTTGGTGATGTTATAGCTCGGAAAGGTAACTCTTAACAAAAATCAAAAAAAAGCGTCTAAGCGTTACCCTATTAAACATGTTTAATATTTATAAAAAGTTTTGATATTAAGAATATATATTTTATGTATTTAACATCCAAAATATTATTGGATTATTTTTTATTTTATAAAATTATTTTGTTTTGGAGGTATCATTTGTTTAGAAGTTTAGGAACTACTTTAGATTAATCTAAATTTCTCTAACCATCAAGTTTTGGAATACTAAGTGTTATGATAATATGCTCCAGAGGTAAATTGCATTAAACCACGCACTACTAGAATATACAAGTGTAAACAACTAATAGTGGATTCAAAATGAACACATTCGCAATCTTCTGAACTCTTAAGTATATTCCTTCATAATATCGATCTACGTCTATAATGTGTCACCGTAGTCAAGCAAGAAGAGAATTGCGTGATAAACTGTAAATCATTTTTTTTCTGGAGGAAACTCGACCATAGAATAAGCGGCACACATAATGAGATTGTTCGGTGCTCCGAATGAAAAGCCGTTTCCACCTAAGGTCTCAATGTGACAGTAGACTACAGCAGAAGTCAAAGATACATGAAATCATCACGTAATTTCAATAGCGTAGTAAATTCAATAGTAATTTCAATAACTCTTGCAACATCTCACACACCTCCCTCGGTATTTATCTCTAGTAAATGAAGGCTATGGTTCTTGCGCTGCACAAGAGTACCAGGACGGACGATACTCTCTTCTGATGTTACACCTTGTACAGACAAGTGTACCTTCTTTGCTGCACGAGTACTGCTAGCAGAATTAGAAGCATTTTTCCTGACATCATATCAAATGAGCCTCTCAGAAATGAATCTTATGGATGTGAAATTATTTCGCTACCATGCATAGAGAACAAGAAAGAAGAAAACATCATAACAGGAGAATATTATGAAAACATCATAATCTTTTGCAGAAATCACAAGATTCACATCAATTAGAGTAATAATTGTACTCATGTTTGGATCTGTCAAAATATACAAATGTTTATCGCGCTCGGGTTTAACCCTCCTCCAAAAATAAATAGTTTGAGCATTTATTGCCTAAGAGAGGAGAAGGAGGACACTAACACCACCTACGAGGAGAGGGTGCGGGCAGTAGATTGTCTGCTTTCTATCTTGCATGCCGTATTTCTGTCTTTCGTTCTATCACATGCCGCATGTCTCTACATTCTGGAGATCATCACATTCCGCTTGTCTGGTTCTGCTCCGCTCCTCTCCTCCGTTTTGCTATGATGCTCATCCGTTCTATCGTTTGGCTTCCGTTCTATTGCTCGTCCGTTCTACGTTGATGCGGGTCTCTATTGTGTCGATCTCTCGACTATCGTGACGTGATGTCAAATTAGGACGAGAGATCAAAAATTAAGATAGACATCAGAGCGCGTGTGTTATAGATAGCAAGCAAACAGAATAGTGCGCACTAGCACGAGAACACTGTATTCACGAGAATTGTAATCTCTCGTCTTGCAGGACTGTCGAGGATTATTAATCTTTGGAGAACTCGAATGGAGGACTATCCAGGAACATAATCGCTAGAGAATTGAAAGGGAAGACTGTCGAGGACTGTAAACGTCAGAGAATTTGAATGACGGACCGTCGAGGACTGCAATTTGGATTAAGGTTACACCATCGCAATTTGCTTTCTCGAGGATCCAAGATCTTTCATGAAGAACTCACCCTTTTACTCCTGCAAACTTGAGACATATTAGCAGTACCCTCTGATTGTTGGGTGTGTTTTTTCTCACACTTGACGGCTTCTAAACAATTAAGGACTGATCAGCTTTCGTCAACAATAAGAGTTGCTAGTCTCACATCAGCTAGCATGTCAATGTCGCGTGGAAACTATTCACTGTAGAAGGACAAAAGATTCGTGCAGTGTTGCTTCCTCAGGTAATACATTTTCTCAAACGATCATATAATCAATCTGCAAGCAACGTTAATTGATTTGACTGATTCCAAAGGAGTACATGCTTGCTATACTCATATGGCTATAAAGCTAACAATGAGACCGTTATCACTAATAGTTGTGAAGGATGTCTCAGCAGTTAGTTTCTTTTGGCTAACAACGTAGAATTTACAGAGTTAGCTCATTACAAACGTACTACATTTCCTTTCATCACGTCAATCCTCTGAATGGTCCACATTTCTTCACCTTTTCTTTTGAGAAGCATTACAAATTTACTTTACTTTAGTTTCATATTTCCTTAAGCAGCTTAGGATAGTTCACCATGCTTTAGACCTCATATATGTTCTTTTACTTGGAAAATATTCAGTCTTTCAGGGTGTACCTTGTATGTTGGACTCTGTACTTACACAGACATGATTTGTGAAACACAGATCTTCTCATTGCTCTCCGTTCGTGCTAAAGTGCTGTTTTGGCTTGCTACAATCCCAAGAAATAAAGAAGTCTACTCTGAAAAATTGAGAACTAAGTAGAAGCCACCAGGATGAATTTAGGATAGACTGGATGACTTTAGGGTAGTCACAGTAGGCTGAAACTCTAGTGCTCAAAATGTGTCTAAAATGACGCAATGCATTGCTTACAAGTTCTGTATGCAAATTAGCAACACTATTTATATTGTGAGACCCTTGTCGCTTTTTTGCTTATCCATGAATTTCTCCATGAAATCCTTACGTCTTATCAAACTCCCTCCGTGCCAAGAATCGGTTCAAACATCGAGCTCGGACCATCACAACTGTTGAGCACTACTCATTGATAGTCTCGGTTCGCATCTTCAAGTCGAGGATTCTCTGTTGTGTATCCCTCAGAGCGCAAATGACTAGATAAGATAATCTTCCAGAGTGATTCACATAAGTCCATATTTCGTCCACGATGCGGTGAAAGTCCTCCAACGACACCAGCTCCTGATTGTTTACGACTGTGTGTCACATGTTGTAACTATATGATCTTCCTTTGGGTTTTGACTACTCTTTGCATAGTCTTCTAAATCGATAGTATTGTCCAATGTTGCTAACAATTCCATCTCTGAGAAAACCAGCCATCAACAAACACTTGATCTACACATTCAAACTTAACCTTGTCATAACGTAGACAAGATGTTGAATTAAGCAAACTAAACCGGCGAATGATAAAACCTTAGAGCCTCAAGAAAACGAGGAAACACTATAAAGATATTGTCACATGATGCTTGCAAGTGTTGCCTTGGACGGCATGCACGCATGTACAGGCTGCCTGATCAGCGTCAAAACCATCGCACTCATGGATGCGATCTGGAATATCTCTCACTTTTCTAATAGCTGGAAGCAACAGGTCTATGATAATACGGTTTTGCAGTCTTTCTTGCCGTTTCAGTTCTGAGGTGCACCAAAAAAGACCTCAATCATTTCTATCAATAAGACGAACCACGATAGACACCTTGACATTTTTCTCTAACTCACCTCATACATGTTCATGCCGAAGGTTGCATCCATGTTGACACAACTCTGGTGACCCAATGTAGCAAGGTTTCTGTAGCATCCACGTTGATGCAAACATTAGTATAAAGAGGATGTGCTTTGTAGTATCTCACTCTTGGTAGAACAACACCTTCTCGCCGTTGCTCTCGACCCACAGTTTAACGGCTGTGGCATCGCAAGATGAATAAACTCCATGTTGTCACCGAATAGCCTGTTGAATGTTCAACACATCCTTCATGTGGAGCAAATCATCTCTACTACACATAATAGATCTTTCATCCACTTCATGCCTCAACCTCATCTGATATTCAAGGATGATGTCTTTTGGTGTCACTCGAGAAAGCAACAACCTCTCTACAAAAAGCCTAAGAACTGCATTGATCTTAGGTGCAACTAGTGTTGATATAGTCCCAAGCTCTAGTAGATCGACGGCTAATATTAGCCGGAGTGGTTAAGATAGTTATAGTTAGTTAGAGGGCTAACCCACCATTACGGTTTCCCTTGTACTCACCCACACTATATATACATGGAGAGGCATAGCCTCTCTCATCTCATTCTTATTTTACTTTCCTTGTCTACTCTCTCTCTCTCTTCTTGGAGTGTCCTCGAAGTATCGATATTTCTACGTGGTATCAGAGCAGTAGAGTGTGTGTGTCTCTTGCTGATGAACAAGATGGAGTTCCTGCATGGAGAAGTACATGAGAGAGCAGCTGGAGGTGTGTCTGATGTCGAGCACTATCCTGCTGATGCGTTCGGGTGAGGCAAAACCGTTTCTTTCGTCACCAGAAACTTTGAACGTGATTTCGGAGGCCTAGACTATTTTTTCTCGCTGAAATCTGTCAACAACTCCTTATAGGGCTGTCTTGTTCAAAAGGTGCGAATTGTGTACTCGGTCAAGTTGTAGTCGATTTGGAGGTTTTCAGCGACAGATTTTCAATTGGTCTAGTTTCGACCTTTCTTGGTGGTTCTTTCGAGTTTCCGTCGTGTTTTGTACACCTACCGTTCACGGACAGTTTCTTTCTTCATTCTCGCTGAAGGAGGAGTTCGCGGAGTCGACTTCTGTGACTTGTGACAACTCTTGATTGCGCGGTGTGGAGAGACGAGTTTCGTGAAGGTTCTGTGAGGTTTTCCGTGTACAAAACAGAGCAATTTCGACATTGCAGCTATGACGGAGTCTGTGTCTTTGATCACTGGAGAGAAGCTCGACAAGAACAACTACCAAGTGTGGAAGTTCCAGATGAAGACCTTCTTACAGGGACAAGATCTATGAGATCTTATCACTGAGGAGGAGAAAGCGCCTGAAGTATAATTTCGAATCCGAAATTGAAAGAGTGGAAGAAGCGCTCGTACCAGGCGATTCACTACATCGCGCTGACAGTTTCAGCATCGATGATCGGTCATATTCAGGATTGTGATACTCCCAAGAAAGCTTGGGATGCACTCGCGCGTCTGTTTCAATCTGGAACAGAGACGTAGAAGCTGCAATTACTGCAGCAGTTCAACACTGTGAAGAAGGGGTCGATGTGCATCAACGACTACGTGAACCATGTCAAGCAGCTCGCGGATCAGCTATCTTCTGTAAAAGTCTAGATTGATCCCACTGTCTTGATTGGAGTCACATTGCAGGGACTGCCTGCAGAGTACAAACAGTTCATAACATCGATTTCAACCAGAGAACCCCTTCCGCGGTTTGATGAACTTGTTTCTATGATGTTAAGAGAAGAGGTGCGCCTACTGGGGAGTTATACTTTGACGGATCAGCAAGAATCTGTCTATTTTGCAGGTTCTGGAGATCACTCTGTCCATACATGACAGCTTGTAACTTAAGTGCATATGCATCTAGTTGAAACAGCCTACCACTCTTGCTACCTCGAGCTATGACAGTGCTGTTCGAATCTTCAATAAAGCATCCATCTTTATTGAAGCGCACTTGCAGACCATGCTCTATCAATTGTCCTATACATAGCAAGTTTCTAGTCAACGTGGGTACATGTAAGACATTCCGTATACAAGTAAACGTTGAAGCAAGAATGTCAAGTAGAATGTTACCCTTGTGCTGGATCTTGTGCTTGGTGTCATCTATTGTCATCATAAATTGTGGAGTCTCCACACGCTCGAGTGTACTGAATCGCTCCCGATGGAGAGTCATGTGACTGGTGGCACCGGAGTCGATCACCCAGTCAGTCTGTGGCTCGAAAGTCGCATAACTCTGATGCGTAGTAATCAGCAACTGCTCCGAATAGACTTGCTCAGTGGCTGCATAGCCTTGTTGGTTGTTGTTACCTTGCTGGGGGTTGTCGTATTGCTGTCTTTGATCATTCTGCTTCTTGTAGCACTGATCGTATTGTGGTCTTGCTTCTTGCAGTAGTTGCAGGAACCAGGCGCTCGTCGCTGGTTGTTAGAGGAACCAGACTGTTGATGGTTCTGCTGTTGCTGCTATTGCTGCTGCGATTGCTGTTGATGTCCGTGACCCCGTCCACGTTCAGCACCTTTGTCACGAGCACAAGCGAATTGAGCACATGAACTTTCAGAGACTGAAAAGCCTTCCGAGTTCTGACCTGGTTACAGGTCTACCCAAATTCGAATCCAGTGAGCCCACTGGAGTCTGTGCAGCATGTCAGTTCGACAAGCAAGCTAGACAGCCCTTTAAGGGATCAGGTAGTAGAGCGAACAAGCTTCTGGAGCTTGTTCACACTGATGTATGGACTGCTTCTCAGCCAAGTATGACCGGTTTTCAATACTTCATGTCGTTCATTGATGATCATTCACGTTATACTTGGATCTATTTGTTGAGAAACAAGTCCTCTGCCGAAGTACTGTCAGCATTCCAGACTTTCCGCAAGTTGGTGGAGAAACAGTCTTGAGCATCTATCCTCTGTTTGAGATCTGATGGAAGAGGTGAGTTTCTTTCTGGAGAGTTCGATGCATATCTGCGTGAGCATGGCATTCGACGCTAGAAGACCTGCAGTTACAGTCCGTCGCAGAACGGGGTTGCGGAGCGTAAGAATCGACACATAGCAGAAGCTGCTCGTGCGATGTTGAACGAGAAGATCATGCCTAGACCTTACTGGACAGAAGCTGTTTCATGTGCGGTGTATCTGATGAACCAGACTTCTACAGCACCCGTCCACAACAAGACATCGATGGAGATCTTCACAGGCAGTAAGCTTGATTACTCTTTACTTAAAGTTTTTGGATGTATCTGTTATGTGCACATATCTGATGAAAGACGTAAGAAACTAGATCCGAAAGCAGATAGATGTATCTTCCTTGGCTATGCTTCTGATACGAAATGATATAGATGTTACAATCCTTCGTCTAGGCAGTTCTATATCAGTAGAGATGTTGTTTTTGATGAGCTACAGTCTTGGTTTACACCTGCACCTATCGTAGCCATCCTTGTACCTACTGTAGAACCAAGGAGTCAGTCCACTGTAGTACCTCATAGTAGTACGTTGAGTGGAGGATCTGGAGAAGTCACTGATTCCAGATCAGAATGTGTTGCACATAGAGCTGATGTTAACGCTGGAGTCCACGTAACACAGCCTAGTGGAACTAGTGTAGTTTCTACACAAGATGAGCGCGTGCTATTGCAGCGTATGTTTGACTCATCCAGATATGTGGATCTTCCACATCCAGATATGTGGATCTTCCACATCCACTGGATACTTTGTCCCAGACCTTGACATCTACGTCAGATCAGTTGCAAGGGGAGGTGACTAGTGCACCGATTATCTCTCGCAGATCTGAGCGGGCAAAACATCCAGTGAGTAGGTATATGCATGAAGGTTTTCTTGCTGCGCACCATGCATATATGACCAATGTTCTTCAGGAACAGGAACCGAGTTCGCTTGAGAAGACAATGCACAAGGTCCAATGGGTGAGTGCTATGGAAGCTGAACTTGCTGCGCTTCATCACCAACAGACTTGGGAGTTGGTAGACTTACCTCAAGGTAAGAAAACGATTGGTTGCAGGTGGGTCTTCAAGGTCAAGCACAACTCTGATGATACCGTGTGTCAGTACAAGGTCAGATTGGTAGCTAAGGACTACGCACAACAACATGGAGTGGGTTTTGAGGAGACCTTTGCTCTTGTTGCGAAGATGGTGACTATTCGTACAGCAGTTGCAGTTGCAGTTGCAACTCAGAAAGGTTGAAAGATGCACCAGATGGACTTCAAGAACGTCTTCCTCAACGGCGATCTTGAGGAGGAGGTCTACATGCAGCAACCTCCAGGTTATGAGGATCCGAAGTTTCCTTCTCGTGTGTGTAAGTTACGGAAGGCCCTCTATGGTCTGAAACAAGCACCAAAAGCATGGTATGCGAAGATCGATTCTTACTTGCAATCTCTTGGTTTCCATCTTTGTAGTTCAGACTCTACTTTGTATTCATTGCGAATACAAGACCGGATTGTTGTGATCACCATCTATGTTGATGACTTGATCATTACCGGTAACTATGACGAGCTTATTTCCCAGATCAAGGATCACTTGAAATCTGAGTTCGAGATGATGGACTTAGGAGAACTCAAGTACTTCCTTGCTGTGGAGTTCATTAGAGATGGGAAGGATGTTTGGCTTGTACAGCGACAGTATGCTCTCAGTATGCTTGAGAAATTTGATATGCTTGACTGCAAACCCATTGCTACATCATTAGAGCAATGGGTAAAGCTAGGAGCAGAGGATGGTGAGTTACTTGATGATCCACGCATGTACAGACAGATGGTTGGGAGTCTTATCTATCTGACGATCATCAGACCAGACTGGAGCTATGTCGTCGGTCTGATTAGTCAATTCATGCAGTCACCACGGAGACCACATTTTGAGGTTGTCAAGCGGATCCTCCGCTACGTGAAGTTCTCAATGCAATACGGACTTCACTATCGATACGGTGGACCATTGCTGTTACATGGCTACACAGATGCTGATTGTGCAAGAAGTGCCGACAAGAGATCCACGTCAGGTTACGCTTTTGGACTTGGAAGCGCTGTTATAAGCTGGGCTTCTAAGAAGCAACCCACAGTTGCTTTGTCATCCACAGAAGCAGAGTGCCGAGGAGCAACGAACGCAACATGCGAATCAATTTGACTTCGATGTCTGCTATCTGATACTGGTGTGGAGTGTATAGATCCTGTTGTTGTATATACAGACAACATTAGCAGCATGAAGTTAGCTAGTAATCTTGTTTTCCATGCTAGGACGAAGCACATTGAGGTGCACTATCACTTCATTAGAGAGAAGATTCTTGCAGGAGAGATTGAGCTCAGTTATGTGAGCACAGGAGACCAAGTTGCCGATATCTTCACTAAGGCATTGCCTAGAGATAAGTTTGATGCTTTCAGACATTGTCTAGGAGTACAGGATGTAGAGATGAGCTTGAAGAAGAGTGTTGATAAAGTCCCAAGCTTTAGTAGATCGACGACTAACATTAGCCGGAGTGGTTAGGGTAGTTATAGTTAGTTAGAGGGCTAACCCACCATTAGGGTCTCCCTTGTACTCACCCACACTATATATACATGGAGAGGCAAAGCCTCTCTCATCTCATTCTTATTTTACTTTCTTTGTCTACTCGCTCTTTCTTCTTGGAGTGTCCTCGAAGTATCGATCTTTCTACAGAAATCTAGTACATTCTCATACAAAGAGGTGGGATCAAGTTTCCCATGACAAGGGAGCTTTGACAAATCCGTATGCGCTTTACGCATCCACTTCACCCTGCATACTTCTGACCTCGAACTGTAAAACAAAATTGCAAAATGACATTGACATCTTGTATTTTGGGAAGTCCTCAAAGCTCTACGAGCTGCATAAGGTCGGGATCCATGATCTTTTCTAAGACAATCTGTAGGTGGAAGCTCTGTTTACACATTATCACGAAGGTCTTCAGACCCGTAACAACACTAGTATCTTATAGTTTTCTTCCCAGTTTTCATCAACAGATCTTTGACCTTGTGAACTTTGAATTGACATGGACAATCTGGTCGAGAAGTCACACTTTTCATAAAGTCGTCAAATCTATCGGCTGGGAATCACGCCTAACAGCATATTCAATCTAAACACTCTGATTTGAATGGCCCAGCTGGTGGGAGTTGTACCTTCCCTTCATCTAATGAAACTCTCATGACTATGTGAGGGTAGGCTCTCTAATGGACAAAGTTCTGATTAGAAACACTTCTTCACACTTTACATGCCCTTTCGGATTTATGACTCTCTTGCAAATTCCTGTATTCATAGAACGAGAAGCAGTAAACATCCATGCATTTCAAATTATATCAATAAAGCATGCTATGCTAATTGACAACAGGAAAACAGGACCAAAGAACATACTTCTTCGCATTATTACGTCATCAGGCACTGTACAACTACTGGCACAACTAAAGCTCTTGGAAGCAGCTTAAGTGCGATCAGGGACTTAGAGTGGTGATATGAAACGTTGATGGATGTTATTGAAGAAAGTGCATGGAGTAGTGACAATCTTGCTCTCCCATCTACATTTTACAGTGCATGTTCACCATTTCTTGCTCTTATTGAAGCACCAAGTTGCTCACAAATATAGAACGCCTCCCAAGTACTTCACACAGCCACAAAGTATGTCTTACAATTTACAGCAAACGATGCTAGGACGATTCTAGGTTTATTAAGTCTCTATATTTCTATCTATCTTATAGAAGCAGCTTACGAATATAACGAGAGACTAATATTACAGAAGGAGTTGACTCTTAAAATTCATGAAAACCTCACAGACCTATGTGATGAGTACCTGCTTCTTGTTTACGCTGATAGTGTTCAGAAGGTGGAAGATTTAGATCTTGTTTCCATATTCTTCAAAACATTGATCCTCATTCTGAGGACCTGTCATCAAGACAAGGCTTATTAGTTTGCCGAAATACTTGCCCTCTA
Source organism: Asterella californica (assembly GCA_036924285.1). Classification (NCBI taxonomy): domain Eukaryota; kingdom Viridiplantae; phylum Streptophyta; class Marchantiopsida; order Marchantiales; family Aytoniaceae; genus Asterella; species Asterella californica. Next base: position 16,972,472 of record JAYKYS010000006.1, on the reverse strand, counting down.
GAAATGTTTCACACTTTTGTACCATTTGTTGGCTCACTTCACAAATTCTTTGTTGGATGAACAAGTTTACCGATGCATGACCTCTGTGGTTAAAGCACTTGTGAGACCCAGTATCTGTCAAAAGCTTTTCATATCTGCCATCAAATCCTCTCAGTCTACTCCTACTCCTAAAGCAAAAGAGCAAAGAAGATAAGCAACTATGGTTTGCTTAGTATGGATTATAAGCATTCTCTCTACAAGCACCTTCATAATGACAATGACAGGTAAATCAGCAAGATTGCCAAAGTTCACAGCTTCCTTCAGTTTTTTTATTTACGGCCACATCAAGATATTTGCTTCCTCAGCCTTTAAATGGCTGCTTACTTTGCCAATGCTCAGGATTTTCATGCTTACTTAACTCTTCTAGTATTCGAGCTCATCATCTGGACTGGGGTTCAAGTTTAGCATCATAGATGATCAGATTTACTACGGGGCCTTCTTGTTCAATCTAAACTTCGTGCATTTTGTGATGTAGGTAGGCTGACTCAATAGATTGATATTATTACCTCTTTGGAACAGCATATTAGGCTCAAACTCTCATAGACACTGTAGCTTCTGATGAAACTCTCCAGCATTCTCTTTTCTTATGCACGAGGGGCAAGAGAACTCTTGAGGATTGCAACATATCTTCCAGTCAAAAAGCTGAGAAGGTTCTTGAGGTAATCTTGAATCCATCGGCAGGAAACTATTCTCACATAATGACATGTTAAGCGAAAAGCTACATTTCAGAAATCGAACACACAAAAGAAATCAGCTGCCTAAATGCATGCTCAAGAATGACTTTGTTGACCTCAATAGTCTGGGTAACCCAACTAGATCATACCCGTGTCTCATTATACACAAACAAGACCAATGTAAGAAATTTAACTCCGAAGGATGTGCGCAGACTGTGGCTGCAAGACTCGGCCAACATATGAGTCTCTTGAAACTTCTCTTGAGCACCATCTCCTTCCAGGTATATAATTTTAGGAGGAAGTTCTTCCTTACCTCAGTCTGCTGAACATGATGTTGTTTAAATCAAGTGATGAGGCTACTCGCGAGAAATCATCGAATGTTTTCGCTTCTAATATAATATTGCTGATCTGAAAATATTCTTGCTTGGTGAACCGGTAATAACTCGTGATCAAACCCTGCACCCATCGATAATCCTTTGTGTTATGTGCTTGCAGAACTGATTGCAACAGTAATTCCACAACAAGTAACTCTCTTATATTTGCGCTTCAGCTGGTCAGACCTCAAGCTTCAAATCAACGCGGAACACAGTGCACGAGAAAGAGATCTTGACGTGCAGGAAACTAAGTCTAAGCTTTTCCAGGAAATGAAGTCTAAACTTTCTCCATGTAATGAAGCCTACACTTTCAGTGAAATGAATAGTGGAATTAACAGTGGAATTTCATTCTGGCATGAACAGGAAGAATAATTCAATAACCTCAATCACACCGAGTTAGAGTTCTCTTAGTTTTAAATAAATCATCTCTGGCAACATTAACACCAATATCGACTTTGAGATCAAACTTTTCAGATGTTTTGAGACGTGAACACAGTGTTCTCGTAGGGATTGCACGCTAATCATGTTTGCTTCCTAATGGCACGGTGATCTAACTTGCTAATCTTGTTTGTTTGACTTCGTCTAATGACCAAAGTCGTAACTCACGTCGCGATGCGACGCAGCTGTGAGAGAAAAGGACAGAAAACAGAGTGGAGAATGGAGACGGAGAACAAAACAGAGAGCGTTATCATAACGAATTGGACAAGCGGACAGCAGGCAGAATGCGGTGCGGCCGGTAAACGGTGAACGTTGGAATGCGAAGGAAGGTTCGCAAATGGCTGCCAGAAAGCCAAGGCAGACTCTCTAGCACCAAACGTAGGACCTAGGCCCCACCCCCTCCCCCAGGCAGTAAATACTGGAAGTATTTACTTTTGGAGGAGGGTTAGACCCCAGGTTTATCGCTTAGCAATTCAAGATTCCGTCAGATGCTGCTCATCGGCATTTGCAGACCCACCAAACTCTGCTACACAATGACTCGCTAGATCGTCTGCCAATGATTCTCGTTCGTGCACTTACGCTCTCGTGTTTGCACTGTGTCCTTGATGTGACTAATGTTCCTGCATCACTTGTCGTCCTCAAAGCAGGCTGCATAGCATCAGGGCTGCGAGAAAGTTGCAGGCAGAGAAATGATCACTATGCGTCACCCAGTTGACTCTGAGAACTAGTATTTATAATCGTACTCAGGGTTTAAAGGAAAGAAAAATAAACATGGAGAAATTATAATACGTCACTGGGTTATGTGTCGTTGGGTTGATAGCTTAGAGAACAGAAAATGAAATTTACTTTTTACGATCTAGGAGGTTTAAAAATAAATTCAAGCTAGTTTTTGGAGAACGTTTGTTCGCTTTTCTTTTACTGGTAAATATATAAATGTTATGTACAAGTGTTAGAATGAAAATATTAAATTAAAATTAAAATTAAAATTCGAAATTACAAAAAAATCCAAAATTAACCGATACCCCAAGATCGCACACATGCGCTTCCAACAGTACAACTATGATAACCTCGTACCATAATTTTTACTTAAACATCAATTTATTATCGAAGCCTTGTTGAAAAAATGGTTAGGTAAAACTGAGCATACTTCTCTCTTCCATCTAGGTGAATATATATGCACCCAAATCGCCTCGACCTCCGTAACCCGGGAAGAAGACAGACCCACAAGGAGAGAAAAATGCACACTGGAGATTGACGGGCCGGGTCGGTTTCGGGCGAGTGGATTTCGGAAGTTATGATTTTCTGAAAAGTTGTGTTGTAGTGTCTTTTTTGGTTGCTGTTAGTTTTTATATACATGTGTTATACAAAATATTTATACAAAGCAAAAATCGAATCTACATTTTTATCTACATATTAAATGTCAATTGACCCAAGAAGTACACCTTTGTCTGGACATAACCCATAAGCAATGTGTGGAAAAATGCGCTCTTCATACTACAAGATCGGGGCACTAAGCGCTAAGTCCTAGAAAAACATTAATTCTTGCTGACACTAATTAACGTGAATGCAACCCTCTCCATCTTCAGATGGAGGGTGAGAAAAATGCTCGATCATGTGAATTTTTCCATGAATGAATGAATGCTCGGATCTGTGATGAATGCTCGGATCTGAATACAATGAGACGTTATCGCATGCATTGAACCCCTTGATCTTCTGAAATGTTCATTGACAAACAGTTTCTTGTCTCGATCCTTGGAAGTGAATGATCCTGACCCTTTCCGCATTCAGTGCAGAACAAAGGATCGCTAAATGCCTTGATACACAAAATACGCATGAGTCCATGCTAGTAAAACACACTTCCCAATTTGCATCACCTCACCCTGATCGCTGAGTCCAAATCAGCACCTTGCAAAGTGGATTAGGCTGTAAATGAGTAGGAAACATCATCAACAGTAATTACAAACCTTTCAACTCAATAAAGCCTCGCGGATCTGGAGTTTCTCTTCTGTTCGCGGTCAAGGTGAACTCCCAGTCTTGTGTGATGGTAGATCTGTGAACTTTGGAGAAAACTGTAATTATGTAGGTAACGTACACAATGGTAACGAAAGAAAAAGAAGCAGCAAGAGAACCAGGAAGGAGCACCACAACAGAAAACTCAAACCTGCTTCACCGCCAGACACTCGCCCAGCTAGAGATAGATACTCCGCACTCAGTAAGAGTTCACCCACCCTGGATAATAAACATGTATTCGTGATATCCTCGCCCTGTATGATCGAATAGAGACTATCCGAGAAACGATTCAATGGTTTACTGAATCAATACTTCCTGAGACTGTTCATTGCGAAAAGTTCGTAAAAGCGCAAAACTGATTCCATGAAAAACCAAAGGTAAACGGGTTTAGTTCAAATCAATTGAACCAGGTTGCAGAATGGCCAATGAGGATCTGCTGAAAAGTAGTCATTCCAGCGATTATGCAAAACTCAAACGGTACAATATTGTATAAATCTTAAATTTCCTTTCTCAAGTTGCTCAGTTGCCTCTACCAGTCGCCCTTTTCACTGATCCAGTTCGATTCAAATATATATTGTCAAAGGGTACCTTGTATCCTCGAGCAAACAAAAGCAGTGCTTGTACCAAGACTCTCTCCGATGATTTCACTGTGGTGATAAATGTGGTACGTATACAAAATCTAACTTCATCTCAGTTAGATCTGAACTTAGCGGCTGCGGCCTCAACATGCATAAATGGTGCTCGAAGATGCAGACAAACCACCGAGTGGTTAGAGTGAAGCAATAACCTTTGTTAAACTTTGCACCACCAGAGTCACATCAACTCAAATATGGCCCACAATAGACCTCGGATGTTAAACCCACGAGACCTTCACAAATAAGAAGCTGAATGGACTTGATAAGCAAGCGCAAGTAGTCAATTGCCTCGACGACACTTTATCTAGGCTGCTATCCTCAGTCTTTTTACCTCTCCTCTCGACCTCCGATCTGTCAACCAACTTTGCATTCTGAAATTCTAACTCTACAAATGACTTCAAAGGTTCCATGGTCTATAAAACCTATTCCTGGATGTTTGATTTTTTGGATCGTCTGCAATAATCACTTTTTATTCTTAGAGTACACATGTTCTCTTCCGGAGTCCACGTATCGGGAATCTCATCCACATCCGGAATCACCAAGGGCCATCAGGTGAACGAAGGTTGTTTTCCAGGTCCTACCCCTAAGCAGGACAACTGAGGGCCTTCCAACAGAGCTTGCACCCCATGCCACTATACAGAGACTAGATGAACCATGTTGAATTCAACAAGGAAATTTATTAGCATGGTAACTCACCCTACAAAGCTTGTTAGTGCAGAGGCATCCAATGGGGCTGCTCTTCTTCCACACCACCTGCAAAATTGAGGGGTAGCATAGTCGCAAGAACTGGCCTTAGACCACACACCCCTTTCGACCTTAGACCCATCTCTACAAGAGTCAGTCTTGCTTTGATGCTGACTCCAACGAATCCTTTGTTACATCTCTATTACCCGTATACCCTCCTCCTCAACGCGCAAAGGCAGATGTTGATGGAAAACTGTTACGTCGGCTCCAAACACAGTTCAACTGACGAACCTAATGTTTTGCTCTATCCATACCTACTATGGGTTTTTTGTCCTTGGTTTCCGCTTCTTAGACTCAAGACCACCCAATCCAACTCCTAATCCCACGGGTGCCACTTTTTCCCTTGTTCCTTCGACAGAACCATTGGCTTCAGCTGTATTTTCTAAGTTCGCGTTAACAGCGTCCGAGGTTGACTTCTTGCCCTCATTTACACTTGTCACTCCCTTCCCTGCCGTTGTTCCCTTACTAGAACTTGCTGTTGCAGTACCTTTGGCTGGAGGAGTAACTTTCCCACTGTTGATAAGACTAAGAAGATCTCCCAGGGGTGGGATACCTTGACCACCTGCGACAGAACTTTGGGGTCGCACGTTCAGACCTCTTGCCGCTGCTTTCTTTCGCACCTCAGCTGCGGCTCGGGCGGCCCTCTCGTCCATTCCCCTTGGCCGGGGTAAAGCGTCCCCAAGAAGTGCTGCGGCAGCGGCCGCCTTGCTTATGGAACCTCGTCCTCCTGGCCCCGAACCAGCGGCTGCTTGGAACGCTTGCACCAGATCAGACCGTGCCTGCAACCAAGTCCAAATTCAGCCTCAATACCAACGGTTGTCAAGGTTACAACCGAGAACAATTTTCAGACTCACTCACTTCTATCAAGGTGAGCGCTGGACTTACCCGTACCCAGCCGAGCTGGATGTTAAGGAATGTCTTGGTACTAAGACTAACTCCCCTCCACAGAAAAGTGGCCCAAGAAAGATTTAGGGCTTACTAAATCAAGTAGCTCTCATCCGTTCCCCATCCAACCGCTAAATGCCACGCATAGAAAAAGTTTAATCGCTTGAGAGCAAACCTTCAACTGTTCTGCTGCCTTCGCGGCAGCTAAGACAGACTGGGACTGCTGACCCCTCTGCTTGTGAGCATGGGCCTGAAGTTCTCGTATTTGGAAGGTTTTGATCCAATTAGCCGAATCCCGGGTTCTCGAGTCCTCTTCTCCCAGTTGTTTGAAGAGAATATTGTAAGTGCTCCGCTCGTGCTGTGATCCAGATCAATCCGTTAGGCTTCAAACTTACCAGTATGAAATATCCGCTTGAAAACTGTTACACGCGCACCTAATTATCTCAGACTCTTGCCTCTTCCAGACTTAGTATGTGATCGTCCAGTGAGTAGCACCCTACCCACTGGACGCAAATGCTGGGCTTCACCAACAACAAGAAAGCTTCACATCTCCGCATCTAAAAGCATCTCAGAAATCCGTGAAAAGTTTGGCCAATACACATGCAACAGGGGATTCACAGTGCGGTGGTTAGAAAGGAAGAACACGAGGGAAAGGATACACACTTGAAGAGAGAGCTTGTATGCACCCATGCAGTTGAATGCGATGGCAAGAGCATGGTAGCATACAGCTGTTTGAATGTGATCAGGCCCCAAAAGCCTTTCATTGCGCTTGAGAGCCTCTTGCAAGTAACGCAGAGCAACATGCATACGACCAATGTCCTGATACATCATAGCGATGTTGATGAAGGTAGCAGCGACGTCTGGATGGTCTGAACCGCATGACACGTTTAGCAATAACAATGTTCGTGCCATGTGCCGCAACGCCAGCTCTGTTTGGTTCAGACCGTGGTAGAATAACGCCATGTTACCATAGCTGTCGACAAAGCAGCGACATCAAGGTCAGCTTCGTCGCACCAACCACAGCTTCCTCACAAGATAGAAGTCCTCGTGCTTTAATATAGAGACGAACGCTTCGTTCGAACACTACCCCCAGTTGCCTAACCAGAGAGTTTGGACCCTTCAACCCGACTACCTTTCAGAAGACATTCTAAGCAAGAAATAATTCACGAAGGCGATGCGGCTCTATGCAATGCTTCTGCTCCACAACAGCGGTATTTACCGGAGGCGATATTAGAGAAAGCTACCGCGAAGGACTTCCCCAAGTCGTCCAGTGTGATGGAACCGATCATAATGACCAAAGGAAGGACTCAGGTGGGAATATGCAGTCCAGAACAATGAAGGGAAGAACGTTTTGGGAACGCTCTCAAGAGAAAACAAACCCAAATTATACATGGGGCCAGGAGTGACACTGCTCAAAACTTTCACTAGAAAGAACATCCAACTGATATAAATCTCAGCGCCATAACGCCCAACGTTGATTCGTTTGCACAAACCTAGCTAAACCCGATAAATCCAGGGCAACAGAGTACAAACTTGCCTGTGAGCAGTGTCAGGATGATCTGGACCGAGGCATCTCTCGTTGATGATAAGCTCTTTATGTTGTTGCATAATAGCACCTGCCATATCTCCCGCATGATATAGGACCATAGCCAAGTAGCTGCAGACTCGTACGATATCACGGTACCGAAGAACAAAAGTTTCAGTAAGACGAAAAGAAAAAACTTCGCGTCTTACTTGGGACATGGACCTCATTCTTACTCCGGCATCCTAAGAACTAAGGGAAAAGAAATAAGAAAGAAATGGGAAGTAGAAATTATTCCAACTGGGTCTCAGGCTAGAGGAAACATACCGGCAACAATTCGCTACTTCTCGATGCATTGGTCCACACACCTGCGAAAGGAAAAAGATAACACAGTTAGCATTAAGCCGGACAAAAACGAACCGATCGAAAGTACTTTTCTGAGATGCTTCCGGCGGACGAGTGGCCTGCAAGGCCGCGTATTATGTCATTTGTAAACTAAAATTAATCAGCTGGATTCTACGTGCTCACTTACCTGCTGCAGTATCGTAAAAGCTTCCGAAAACAGCTCGTAAGCCTCGTTGAGTTTACCCTGTCAACAGAGAAACGATAAAGGTTTGTCATCCCTGCGCTCCTCTGTACAATACACCACATTCTGAACTGGTCTAAATAGAAATTATCATCTCGGTCGTAAAAATTCAAGAACACAAACTGAAAGAAACTAACATACAAATCTGTCCCATCTTACGCACGTACCCAAACTGGAACACACGACTAAAATCAGTGGATTCAAATGATTCACAGTTTCCGGGCTTTAAAAGAAACTCGAAAGTACTAGCTAGCCCTGCCACAGGTTACGCCAGGGTCTACAACACAATAGCTGGTTGGACCAACGGACACCGTTATTGTCCAGACCCGGTACTCAAAATACTAATGGATAATGGGAAATGGTAAGATATCGCAATGCCGTACGCCTCCTATCAACTCATCGTTCACCAACAAGGTTGTGCAGACCAACTTGTATGCAACCACCAATAGGATCACTCAGGACCTAACATACGACTAGTACCCAACTCTAACTGCAAATAAAAGACGACAAGCTTCTCGTGACGAGAAGCTGAAAGTGTAAGGTTGGACACTTCGCACAGCCAGCAAGAAATGACTCAGAGCACCCGATCTCATGCTTCTCTCGAGGCAACCTAGTACGCAACACCTCACTCCAAGAGAGAAGGCTTACAAACACGGTCACCAACATAAAACTACAGGTGGAAGTGGGGATGGGGAATAACTTCATGTAGCCGGAACCACTGGGGTTGCTGCGGAGGTCCAAGCAGCTTCACCCGCATGGCTAGACCGACCTGTTTCAGGCAACAAGGTTCTGTGCATTCTAAAACCCGGTTTGACAAATCATATGAACGAAACTACTATCTGCAGGACGTTCACAAGTAAAAGATAAAACAAAACAAACAAAACCATACTCATAATGACCTTCTAACTTGAGGATGTGGTGTAGAGCGAAACTTAATTTCGATCCGCAGTATGCATCCACCAGATTTCGGCACCCGAAATCCCAACCTAAAGTGGTAAACTCTCGAAGCTCCTCGAGTTAACGAGATTCAACAACGATCGAGGGGGCTAAGAAGTTTCGTCACTACTGTGCTATCCGCAAATACTTATTACCCTCCAGCACACAAAGCAGCAATAGGTAGCTATATACCTGAGCCAACCTCAGCTTCCCACTTTCAAGAAGGTCACGAGCATCCGCGCATACAGGAGTCGAATGCTTGACTACTGCCTGAAGGTCTAATATATCGGTGATCTGGAAAGGCGTCTTCGAACTAAAGTTATAGTCTCGTGCAGCAAGCATTACTCCAACCTGGAAATATCATGTGTAAGCAAGCAGTCAGCGACGTACATAAACTGCAAGGTTCGAAAGGAATCCTACAACTCTCTTCCTCCTGGTACTCGCCCTCTAAGCTCAATACATCCCCACAAAGATACTAACAAATGCACCTCGAAGAAATGAACTACGTAAATTTATCGCACACGATGACTGGCAAGGTATTTCAAGTCATCCCACCTTTTGGCAGAGGTCTCTGAAGGTCGAAATTTTGCAAATCTTGGTCCTAGCATCTTCTGGCAGTTCAAACTGCGCAAGCAAGTATGTAAGCTCCATGCCATGATCGGACTTTGTGTCGAAACTATCGCTCCAATCCTTGTTTTGCTCATTATCCAAATGAGTGAAGACCTATGTTTTAGCGATACTTGCCAGCTACATAAATGGTTCGAAAGGACGCTTGATTAACTTGCATAGAGAGTTCACGGGAACCATCAAACATCATGATGTACATCCTTGTACCTGATATTTGAATTTCACACATTCTCTGATGTCAATCCACACCAACTTCGAAGTAATACACAAATACGAGGGCCGATTTTCCGGACCCTTCCCCTCAGTTTCTGCCTTGGTTTTGTCCTGGAGACGCATTGAGTCAACAATACACATGAATACTCTAGACAGTATGCAAATTCTCTCACGTTTGAACCCTAACTCACAAGAGCCTAAAATACATCCAAAACATCACGAAACTACACGCTGATAGGACTTGACGGCAATCCGGTACGCTGATAGACTCACGGATTCCAGGTTCACAGCGGCGGCGCTTTTAACCTGCTTTTTCTTCTTCTTGCTGACTTTCCCATTACTTTCAGGAGGTCTGACATCTCCCGCATCGTCAACTTGCTTTACAGGAGAAGTTTCAGTCGTAGTCTCTGTATCGGCAGTTGATTCTGTCTCCTCCCCAACCAGACAATTAAAAAAATGCGCAATAGCTCCCCCGACGTCTTGATCAAGGGTTTCACGAAGAACACCCTGGACACGAGTGACGAGAAAAAACCATGGTTATTGTGCACTTCAATCCGTATCACCAGAAACGTGGACCGAAGCTATATGAAGGTACGGACACTGTCAGTATTACACGTATGACCGCAAAAGTCAACACGAAACAACCAGAAATACAGACGTACAACTTGACCCAACTCATACTGAAGTAGTTTAGAACAAACCTTCAACACGTGTTTGGCTGCCCGCACAATCATTTCCACCACGCAAAGATCCCAAACATGTGGAAGGTGCTTCGCAAGTTTTGCAACCTGAAATTAGGAGAATCGGACCATTACCCAACCAGGCCAGGTCACGTGTAACCGAGCTCACAATGTGCATAACTAAGCCAGGACAATTTGAGCGTCAAATGAAGACAATACCGTCTAAATCTATTCCCAAGTACAAGGCCAACAGCAATTTCTTGTGACTCACTTGACCCAAGTATCGAACGTTGATGCCGTGGGCATGCAGAGCTTCTGTCAAGGTATGGCCATCCATCGGTGAAACCTCCAGACTGCTCAGATCCTGCACCAACTTTGGAAGAACTGTCTCCACAAGGTACTTGGCTGCTTTACGGACGAGCTCCTCGTCAGCAGCGACTTCCTGGAAGTTGGAGTAGTAAGAAAGCATGGATTTCTACGCGAGATTATATTCATCCGGAAAACTACACACGATGCTTGTGAAAGAAATCTGGAGCACTAACCTCTGGTTCCCCAGCAACTTTGAAATCAGTGAAGACATTGGGATTAAGCACAATTTTAGGGAGCTCCTCTTGTAGAAGAACTTTCTCGTCCGCTTCCTCCCCATCGGCCTTCCTCTTCTTCGCCCTTTCAAGTGCCTCAACCTAACGAACGTCAGACATTGTCAGCTCCTAACATCAGTAAGCGTCCGATCACAGTACAGTCTTACACAACCTACTGGAAAGGTAATGCCAGGCATATGAATGAGCCAAACCTGACAAAAAGCAGCGATCAACTCTGGACGCAGAACGCAGAGACGTGAACCAAGTCCTGTGTAGTTGGCATCTCGGGGTGTGGTTCTCATTAAGTCGAGCATGTAGTGCCTAAAACAGGCAAGTGAAAAGTCAGTCTGAAACAAGTTCACAGACAAACCACAGAACTCACTGCCTGTGACCCCTGCTCGAAGACAGATAACATCCTCTGACGTTCGGTTTACTTGTTCGGCAACAAAAGTAACTGGAACGCTCGCGTGCTCTAAGTCAAGTGATTTAAACATGTCACTCTTAGGAACTTGTATGAGGCAGGTGTATCTGTGCGAGTCGACTCTTGCTAGCGGTTACTTAAGCACCAGTTCAACGCATACAGCACTGATAGATACTCATCACTAATTCCCGGCAAGAACCGAACCAGAGCCAAAATTTGGAGCAATTCATTTGATAACGATGCAGTCTAGTAAGATTATTACCTATCATCACTTCCAACTATACCCTTGCACTCCACTGGTGCGCACAGCTTGATCTTATTGCCGGAGCCGTCAAACACCTCGTGCTCTTTTATGTGCAGAAGCTTCCCGGCTTCCAAAACCTAGATAAGTATGGTCGGATTGAAAAGCTTTTAGAGCAACCCATGTACGCAACAACCTTTTTTATCTAGACGCTAAAGGCTATTCTCCGCTTCTTCGCAATCCCTCTTTTCGTTAACTATGAGATCAAGATTCGTGACCATGTTAAGGCTTCCGTCCATCCAAGCTATACAGATGTGAGCCACATGAGATTACACAATTCCGCGTGTTTCTACTGCGAATAATAAACATGACTTGTTCCATCGTTACCAACCTCACTTATCTTAACTGCAGTGAGACACAAAAAATACCACCAACATATCAAGTGGTTCTATACATGTGACTTATTACTCGTATACATACCTTCGCGTGGAATTTCTCGTTCCATGAGATTTTCTTGCCGTTATCGACGGATCCATAGAGTAGTGAATCTGTCTTGTCACCCTGAAGGATACCTGGTATGATACTCTGCCAAAATGACAACCGGGGGTTCCAACGGTAAGAGGTGAGAAATACTGCTAGCCGGCAGAATGGAGTAAAAACATTAAACTGGACGAATCCAAAGAGACTGAGGCACAAACCTGGGCGACAACTCGGTGTCCTCTGTAATCGATAATGGCCATGGCTAGGGTATAAAGTCCGGCGATGTCTGTGCTGTTGTAAGCCTTTGTCCCCTTCAGGTCATTGTTGGACGATGCATAGGTTGCCTGCTCACTCTCCACAACTGGGGGCGTGGCAGCAGCGCTACCATCCTTTGACTCCTCGGCGGCTTCAACTGTGGTAGAGGTAGTTTCATCTTTGGAAGCTTCAGCTACTTCAGCTACTTCACTCACTACTACAACGGGTTCAGCCGGAGGAACCTCGGCTGTATCTACTTCCTGAACCTCGGCTGTCTCTACTCTCTTGACGTTCTCATCGTCAGCTGCTTTGTTTTCACCATCAGCTTGCTGCTGTAACTCCTGCTCCCTTAACTGCTGCATGGAGGCGAAGTCTCCATCCACCGCAAAACTGAAAAAGATGTTGTTGTGCACATACCTACAGCAAGAGCATTTGATGAACAATTTAGCAAGGCAGCAAAGTTCCCAACATATGTTGGTAATGATCAACAGCAACTGCAAAACCGATAACTATCAGCGTTTGAAGCTTGAGAACTTAACGAAGAAGGTTAATCCTCACATGTGGAAGCGATCCGGATCTGTCGGATTTATCGGTGGAATGCATCTACCGATAACAGCCTTGGCACCTTTGGTCGCCGCATCCACAAAGTCGCAGTTGACCTTGTACAATGCTCTGTCTCGCATGATCCTGCAGATTCAAAAGAAAATGGAACTCAGGACTGTCACAATAAGCTCCCTACAGATAAACGACCTATTTGCAAATAACACTGATAGTTGGAATCCGGAGCTTGGGATACGGTGCAGTTAGCCTACTTCTGGTTCATACAGAACCGTATGAAAGAGGTTAACTCGAAGAAAAAACCAAATAAAACACCAGGCGGAGAACACAATGACGCCTAAAAACAATCTCATTTCATCTTGAGCTCTGATCGCCACAACTATCCTCACAACAATCAAGCAGACAGGACATTACCTATCCTGAAGATTCTCACGGGGGAACTCCCTGCAAGACTGGAGTTCTTCATTCCAATCTCTTTGCATTCCGATGACCTCAGTGCCATAAGGCACAATGAGAGAATCCTCAGCTCTAGCGATATCCCTCTTGTGGACTGTCGAAAATAACTTGCACAAGTCAATCAGATGCAGAAACCGCGAATACTTGGCTACGGGGAAATATCGTTCCTCCACACTGCATACTGATACGCAAGATGCTGGAAACTTCACCAGAAGAGAAACTTCCCTTCATGCTCACGTCAGCAACTGGTTTCATACGACTAGGCAATCAAAGCCACAAGATTACATGGTATGATACGTTATAGTGGAGACGCGCACGAGAAAACTCGTCGACACAGCTCGTACCTATTACGAAATACCTCGCACATGACCGAGACATGTAATACAAACAAACTAAGCTGATACGCCTTGTGAACATTCTTCAAGTACAAAGAGTAAGCGACTTCAGGTACAGGCACATACGGGGAGGAGGATAGGCTCCGAGCCACGTGTTTGGAGGAAGTAAAACTGGGACATTCTCGAATGGGTGACCCGCGGCCTTTCTTTCCAGGACCTCAGCAAATCCTGCAATATGTCTAACCGCCTTCAGCTTAGACAATACACCACACACCACTGAATACATACACCCTACATAACCTCAAAGAAGTACGACCACAGTACCAAGGAACCTTTGACATAAGAAATGTAGAACCGTCGGAGTGCAGTGAAGAAGACGGGCAAACCAATAAGAGAATCAAGAAGGATGCGGTATAACATACTGCAATCAGACGATTAGTGGAACGCAACTACGGAGACGGGAGGAAGCCTTTATGCGACAGGCAACGTAAAATTTGCAATCAGTACCTTCACCTAGGCAATAAATTTTCAAAGTAACGGTACCATACCTTTTGCAAACTTCTCGCTGATTTGACGGAGAAGCCCTACCAAAGTGGCGGACTCAACATTATTCTTGGAACGTCGGGAGTCCAGGACATTTCCTTTGCTTTGATTCACGAAAAATCCTTGGGTATGTGCTGTGACACAGTAGTTTTGCCCCTCTGCTGTGACTATGTCTAGGTAGAGCAAATCGCCTTGAAGCCTGATTTCAAACATTTCGATAACTAAGCGTAAGTCAGGGCATAAAGCTGCTGAAAGCCGCATCAGAGGAGGCCGAGATGGACTAGTGAACAGTCATGATCTTTCCGGAGACCATGCTAGCAATGAAGGTCACAACTGAAGCCATAATATTTGGAAGTAAGAAGTGTCACGCTGGCATCCATGATACCTGCTATGGTAATCTACATATCCTGAACATCTATCCTGCACCTCAAACACAAAGTTTAGATAAAATCTACCCCAATCTTCGAGTATTGTTTGTGACAGAAATATCACCTCCGATAGCCAGGCACAGGATTAAACGAAGAAAAGGCGATGCTCTCTATACAACAGCTTTCAGGCTCTGGCGGCGAGGACACAAGGGCTGCTAACAGTCCAGTACTATCATCCATAAATCCCAAACCATCGAGCTCTGGTGATTCCGGTTTTGGACTCCCTGACAGTTGCAAACAAAACCAGTGTCAGTGCGAGAAAAACATCAGTGTAAGGGAGCATTCTATTCATATGCTCTGAGAGCATTCACGTGCCAAGTTCATGACCTATCTAGCTTCCACCGGCACGAATATACATGAACACTTGCGTTTATAAAGGTCCCTGTATTACACACTAATTGACTTTGTTGTAGGACTGAAAACACTGTTTGTCAACAACCTGCTTCCTTCTCTGAGACGCTCTTGGATTTTCCTTCGCTTGCAGACGACGAAGTCTCACCTTCCTCCCGTTGACCTGCGACAGAAAATATGTGTTAAGCTGACGCCCTCACCACGGAGCATTGCATTGCCGGGAACTTACTTCGCAAAAGAATCTCGCTTCGACCTGAAGGGCAGTTAGCACTCTCTTTCCCATACCTGCCTTGATAGCAACTTCAGACTGCAGAGAGGATCCGCCAGAATGAAAGAATTTTAACAACTATGATCGAGCTATACGCACGAAGGTTGACACTTTTAAGATAAGAATTAAGCCCTAAGAGCTTCTTCCCACGTGTCACCATTTACAGGATCTGTATATGCAAAACCGAATCGAAAAACTGACAAAGACTAACCAGAAGCGGCTTGTTTCTCTTCGTACTCAGTAGCCAGCGCTGTTGACAGGGATGAATGTAAATTGGCGGTTGATATCAAGTCTCGGGTGCGCCGCACATGTGATCGGACAGATCGGTCGTCATACAATGCTGCAAAATACCAAAGGGCGGTGTTAGTACAGAGCAGCCCAACATGTGCAGCCCACTCAGGAAACAACAACTTCTACCTTCTCCGATCAAGGTTAAAAATACTGAAATACTTAGTTCAGACTGCCCCAGCAACATCAAAAGGTAAAGGCTCCAAATCCAGGATATTCCTCCAGACGAGTACACATAGCTTTTGAGACGCAACTTATGACGTATCAAAAAACCGATATGAGAGACTCAAGAAGTGAATGCCAATATTTGCTGTTACCAAAAGTTACGGCTACTATGTACGAATCTGCAGATTACTGGATGTACGGTGGCCACTCTTTGCGAATTGCACGGTATCGCTTCGATCTCTCCTTGTCGTACGGACCGTCATAGAAAACTTATAAGAAAGTTCTGTGGAGTTGATATCTTGTACAAAGAGGACTCTGATTACCACCTCGAAACAGCTTTCTCTGCATATGAACACCTTTAGGGCCTTCCGGATCTTCCATTCCTTACAAGCATCATTTGTCTTAAAAAGAACACGCCGCCTCCCTGTGGCACTAAATCCTCGATAATTCTTAAGACCAATACCGTGTTGTTAAACTAGATAGCGGCTTTCGCTTAAAGTGTCTCTCTTACCGTTCACCATCTCCAGGGTACAGCCTCCAGCAGCTACATCGGCGACCTCTCCAATTTCAAGATACTCTGCAAGGTGATATCTCATGCTATCGGCTGTGTTCAAAATTAAATCATAGCACGTGTAGAAACACGTCTCCGGGGCATCCTGTAAAAATTGCCGTAAATCCATTACAGAATCTCCCGGATTCACCTGCACAGGTACAGCAGAGGCATTGAAAGTAGATTTGGTGAGCGCAGAACAACACTCCTCAACACGAGGGACTATCTAGGATAGCCCACCCAATTCCGCATAATCTTGACTCATGGAGACTGATTCAGTACAGCTCCAGCAAGCAGAGAGAGGTGCCTCAACTGACGTGCATTTAGCAGGTAAAACCTCGGAGCAGAGTATATCTACAAGTTCAATCCTGATGCAAAATGAGGTAACTCCAGGCTTTAAAATGAAATGAACCCTCTGGAAGCGAAAGTATCATGTGTTGTACAGATCAAAGGCGTCTTAACAGTGATGTCTTAAGTCCTCCGGACGACCTAAACCTGCGAACCATAATGTTGCTCAGTTAGAATCTAACCTGCAACTCCATCTGCTCGCCAGACGGCCCTTTCACAGTCATAGGGTATAACCGTAATTCATCTGCAGACAGACAATGAAGTGTTTAACACTATTAGTGATTCACTTCTTACCAATCCGGGGTGGAGGGGACGAGAAAGAAGAATACACGGCAACGTCGAAACCTTAGAAGCGCAGACTCGGTTTCGAATATTGTGAAAATACAAACAACATGTCCGCGTCTCGAGAGAACTTATCAGCCGTACGAAGTAAAGGCTTTAGAGAGAGTTTAAACAAGCAACCAATGCCAGTGGGCATTGGTTGCTAAATTTGGGACCTAATTCCGGAAAGAGAAATCTGGTGGCCGCTTTGACCACTAGCCACTTAAAGTGGACCCGGCATGACTATTCATACTGACTAAGTACTCAACAAGTCTCCACAAGTATTCTTACGCCCGGGGTTTGATTCAAAATGGGAAGCAAGCCAACCAAAGTAACCAAAGTGTAAGCAACAGAAGATGATTAGCTGTTAAGAAATTGGTGACTTCAGTCGTCCCATCACGCTAAGTGGACATCTGGGACAGTGAATCAATTGCTATGTTACTATTGAGGACGTAAACTGGGCTGCCTAAACTGGACTAAACCTTCTTGAAGTGGAAGGCAAGAACCACATACCCTGTGCAAGCTTATCTACAAAGCACCGAATAACTTCGTCATACACCTCGAAAGAACTGACAACATCACTAAACGTCTGGGGGAGTGATTGGCACGTCCTTGAGAATGAAACCAGAATATGACACGGTAAGGATAGCCCAAGATTTAGAATACGTATAAACCTCTCGCGGAAACGACCGGGCTACTAAAACCACGTCGGAGCAACATATAATACAATTCTCTTACCTTCTCCTTCCAGGCCGGCGTTTTCTCCGTCCTTCATTTCACCATCTTCTACCTTCTTGGCAACAATGCTCTCCTCGCTCGTGTTGTCTGATACTTCTGCCGCTGGCTTCATCTTCGGAGATTCTTCAGGGTTTTGAGAGGGCTTAGCTTCTGTATCTAAAGTTTCTGGCTTCCCCGCTGACAATCCTGCAGCACCTGCTGCAAGGTCTGGCGGAGCAACTTTACCGCTCCCACCATTTTTGCCCTTGCTTTTGCCCTTGTTTGATTTGCCTGCCATTTCAGGATTCTGCGCAGCCACAGTGGAAGACTTAGTTCGTGCAGCCCAAGAATTAGAAAATGTAGGACTCTCCAATTTGCCTCAACTCAGATGTCACAACGGGATTAAACCAGCTCTACTCCTCATTATCGTTCTACTCGACCAACGCCACCGGCATTTCCCATTTTCGTCCAACTCCACGAGAAAAAGCAAACTTGTTGCAGTAGCCTTCTCGAAAATTGTGTTTTCGGTCCGACTCTGTCCATATTAGCGAATACCCGAACCTCCACACTTCTTGACTCAAGAATATAACGACTTAGTCGCTCGCAAGTACCTCCACCGAGCTCTGGACAAGAGAACGTTGAAGGGCCATGATTCTCTCACGTGCACAAGAATCCACCGTCGTGAAAACGGAAGCTTCACTGAGGTTCGTCCTCATTTGTCATGAATCCGAAAGGCGAGAATGACCGTTCTCTACGAGATAAATCGACAATCTAATATCTGAACTAGCCAGAAATAAAGACTTGAACAGTCCCCATCCAATTCGGGCTTAGATGATGAACTCTCCTGCGCATATGTCGACTGAATTTCACAGGGCAAAAATCGAAACTGTACCAGTGGCACAGCAGAAACTGAGCTTGAAACATACTAGAGTTTATCTCAAGCTAGGGTGGTACCTGGCAAACCTTATCCTCTACGGAGGCAGCTGCAAAATTTCCGCGCTCTGAGTCTAGCCAGCTACATTTGCTACGCAAGGCTTAACAGAGAAACGACATCACCATTCCAATCCTTTCCTTCCTACTGCTCTCCTTTCAGTAATTCTCGGCCCCTGTTCTCCGATACTAAAGTGTACTGCGCCCCGGCCCCTACCTAGCCAGCCGCCTCTCCAGAATCTCCCCAAAATCCAGAATCCAACCAAAAACTACAATCCAACGAGGTGTCCCACGAGGAAGTGAAGACTCCCTTTCTTCTTATCCACCCGGAACAGAGCAAACAGGTCAGTCCTCCCAAACCCAGCCCAACCCTCTTTCAACCCTTTGGGCTCCCCGCCTCCTCCTCCCTCTTCTTCTCTGTTTGTGTCTTCCAGAAACGATCTATACCCCCTCGTTCTTTATCCACTTTTCCTTCTCTAGCAGTAGAGGTGTAGCCAGAGGGACTGCTGGAGCCTGGAGTTTTCTCACTAAACCCTAAGGTGCCCTAAAGAAAGAAGAGGGGAGAGGAAAAACCGAAGGAGAGATTTTGTTGCTTCATCAATTCAATTCAAGAGCTTCAGCAACGTCTGCAACAAGAAGAAGATGAAGAGAAGAAGAGAGAGAGCGAGGCCAACTCTTCCTCCCGCTGCTGATGTGGTATCAGGAGGCAACCAAGAGACCAACAGAGAGAGGCCTTAGTAGGCATTGGACGATATGAGCTTGGCAGCCGTGAGCCTTATCTAGACAAGGACCATTCCTTGGATGCCATGGAGGCATATCACCATCCCATTCTGCCTGGACCTTCCTTTTGCTCCTATTCTAACCTTTTCCACAACGCCACCCCCTGCTTCTCTCCCTCTCTCTCTCTGTGTTGAGACTCCTTTGATTATCACAGCTTCTTCCCCTCCTGTTCTGATTCTCCATCTCCCTCTTGACATGTCGTCTGTTGATCACTGCCCACTTGATTTCTTTCCCACTTGATAACTCTTACCTTTCACTGACCCTCTCTTTCCTTTATTTACGTTCGTACTGCATTTTGAGCCATAACGTTCCTTCTTCGTTTCCATCATACTCTCGGAGGGAATCAAAAAAGATGCTCCAGCACAAGTTGGTACTGCTCCTCGAGAGGGGGCGAAGCAACTCATGAAAACTTCCGTGGATGGTTTTAGCATACTTTTTATTCTAGTATGATGTGAGATCCTTCTTACTGTATGTTTGGGACGAAACAACCAAAAGTTCCCCTTGATGGGAGAGAACAGGTTTTCAGTGTCTAAAGGTTGGCATCTGCTTTTGGTATGGAACTTCGAACCTGCCAACGCCACTCATTGAAGAAGTTACATGTTGCTGACATGTTTCATGCAAGTCCGCCCGCCTCTTATCAACCATTTGAGGATCTCTCTTTTTCTTTTTAGATTTGCTCTGGAATTCTTGATGATTTCAACCTCAACTTTCATCGTTTTTTTTCTTTGTCATAGTGATCAAAAGGTGCATCTTCGTATCCTTGAAATAATTGTCCTTCATCACTCATGACTGATGGATATCGGATATATAAAGGATAACGTATCCTTTTGGTTATTTAGGTTTTATCAGTTATAAGAATATAAAACTAACTATAATCATGTAAATTTAAACATGCTAAATTTTTATTTGCTCATTTTATGCCATGTCTTTATTTCATCGTGATGGTTATGTAAATTGTTGATGACTTTTGCTTTGAAGTTCTTGGGGCGTGATGTTGTTTCTCTTTCTTACTTTGTGTATTTGAAATATATTTTAGACATATATCAGTTTCGGTATATTAAGAAAAGAATTTGTCAAAAATATTAAGATATACCTTTTGAGTTTTTTAGAAAATCCTTTGTTAATATAATCTTAGTCATCAACTGGTAAATGGTGTAGTCGTACCCGATATAAATATCGTAAGAAAAGATAAAGTTTCACTGATATACTACCTACAACTATTGCTGTTATAAACAGTAAACTAATACGTATGTTATATAATGTAAAAATATTCATACTGAAAACTGAAAGATATTATAGTTCATTATTATATCTGTTTTTAACGACATTGTTCAGTAATTAAACTATTTCTAATAGATATCAATTCAAACGCAAAAACAGTTGTAAGGTTGTGTTTTATTTTATTGACTGAAATTAGAATTCTTTATATATTAAGGAATAATAATAAAATTATTCATAAGTATTTAATAGCAATGAATACGAAGAGATGAATTTTCCGTGGCACAATGACAAGCTAAACACTATGTGTCCGTTCTTGCGTAAGTCCTTTCTGTTTAAACCCCCAGTTCCACTACAAGAGCTCCGGGCCACCCATAACCGGTCATTTTAGAGATCACAATCAGCAAGTACAGAAAAATAACCGTTAACAGGAATTTTCTTTTGATGAATATGCATGCTACATGAACTTCTGGTAACTTTTGTTCTCTTTTTGTTATTAAGAAAATATATATGTATTAAATGTAAAATATATACTCGGCGAATATAAAGAATTAAAACATTCCATAAACATTATCTGTTAACATGTATGCCTGGAAACACGGGGAGAACAGGAGAAAATCATAAGTGTTGACTCAGCTCTCGTGCTTCAAAAAATACAAGACGGGGAAGCTATACTCATGAATACATCAATTAAATTAAACGGACATGCATGTTTCTCTCTCTTCCGGACTCGGAAGAGGATGACTATGCATATCTTTCATTCAATCTTCAATCTATAACAGAATCGGAAGAATGAAGTTGCAATGGAAGGCTATTCACAACCTCTATAATTTGTGATTTGTCTGCATTCAATGTAGTTAAAAGAGACTGAGATGTATACAGTTAAAGTTACGTATATTCTCCAAAAAAACAGGAATCTTGTTCGTGACCTATAGTACAAAGAGAACAAAAATTGAATATTTCATTTTTTGTAGTGAAACTTGCGGTGTCGTGGTGAGAGTCTTTCTTGGGGAGGGCGGATCTCCTGACTGTGATTGATTGTGAGATGGATCAAAAGAGAAAAAACAGATTGCTGCCAACGATTAGAACCTAGATACAATCTCTTGCACCCACTAAGATCAATCAAACATTCTAATTTATACAAATAAGCTTCTCAAGGTTCAAAGAACTTTATTCTTCTCTTAGTTTCATCGTCAACGTCTCCAATTAGGAAAATCTTCTCTTCTCTCTCTTGCACGCGTCTCCTCTTTCTTAGTTCAGTTCTCTGTAAACGTCTCTTGAACTCTTGTCGCACGTCAATTTACCTAAAATTCAAGCCCCCTGCTAAGCAGTCCCTAGCTAAGTTGTGGTCTTTACGTCCTTATAAGCACACTCATTTATCAAGCAGTCCCCTTGCTAAGCAGCCCCTTGTTAAATGAAAATTTCTCAACCCTTGATGTCATCTTGATGCAACCCATATTATGAGCCAAGCCACGATTTTAGAGCATATGCCACAGCTACAAGACCACCCCACATGACTTACAACCCTCTCATAGTTGTATCAAGTATCTCTCAACTCATAATCTCAATTGTAGGTGGAGGCTTAGGTCAAAGAGCTCACATTTAAGGAGGATATCAATCCCCCGCCCCTAGATGTGCAAGACGTAGCCACACACCCAACATAGACTCTCATTCAGGAGACCAACACTATGAGATAGGAAACATGAGTCATGAGGATTTGATTCAAAGACGTCTTTTTCCTAGTGGGTGCTCTTTCCACTGAGGTGGTTCCTGTTTCAGTTTAATACAGTAAAGAAACTTATACACATACTTATAGAACTCGCTTTTATCTCTTTGGCTAGCTTTTTGGGTGCTACTTCCATTATACAGCTCTGTTTCTAGTGACGAAAGAATCAAAACTATACTACTCAAGAACACATACGCGATGATGTCACCAGATAATGAATCCAAGTCATCAGCGAAAAATGACAAAGTATTCTCTTTTGTCACTTTCTTAATCTAGAAACGAAGCAAACATCTAAGTATATCCTTATTTCGCATAAATGAAAACACGTGCCTACTCTAATCAAGAAGAGCTTCCACCTGGTATCTTTGTGGCTTCTTAGTCGTTCTTTGGAATATAAACTAAGGGGCAGCTTGTCTAGCTTGGCCCTAGCTTAGCACCTGCCCAGCTTAACAAGCTTTATGGCAACTTCCTTTACAACTACGTACACAACCTTCTGTTAATCAACTTTCACTGTACATACTCTCATGCAATAGGACAGCGATTTAACTGAATTTGGATAAATTTGTGATGTAATTCTAGCTCAATCCAAAGGCGAGACGCGGGGTGAGTTCATCTTGTAGCGAATGCTTCAAACTGACTATCGCGCCCCCCATTCTCAAGATCGAGCGCAGACGCGAACAACAGAACCCTAGCGGACTTGCGCTAAGTTGTGAACGCTGCGAGTAAGACTTAACGGCTTGACCGGGAAGTCGGGATCAGATGAACCCTAAGTGGTTCTCTGAACCAAGGTTGGAACCTTGGATTATGACATAAGGGCCTACCCCAAGAGAACCCCAGACGAACGCTGACCTAAGGGGGCGAGTATGGGAACGTGCTGAAACATGAGTCTCAGACATAGGTCTGAGACGTGGGTTCGACTCTGGGTCTGGACCACAGGTTTCCGAAAAATGGCTAAGTGTTGGAGCTCCAGGGACGTTTTAGGTCGTGGACGGAGCTCCACATAAGATCTCGAGGCGAGTGAGGTATCATTGGAAAGGTCTCGTCGAGAGCTTTCCAGTGATATATAACACTCCTCGATCTGACCTCCGAGCTGGAAGTTATGACCGAACCACAATCGAGTTGTGGTATAATTTTCAGGGACCAAAGAGGAGGGCGGGGCCGCCGATCCCCAGAAGTATATATGAGGGGGGCTCGATGCCTGGGTGGGCCAGGACGAGTCACCCGACCCCAGGGTTCGGCGTGCAGACTCTAGAGGCATGAGGTGATGGCTGGACCGGTTCCAAGGCACGTTTCGATCCAGACTTGGACGTCTGGACTTAGGAACGATGTAAGGGCTGGGGCAAGACTAGGGAACGAGTCGGCGGGTTAGACCACCGTTCGGGAGCCTATACCCAGACGGACATCACGGACGGTTGGGCCGCTAGGTGTGCTAGAGGCACCGTTTAGGACCCTGGACTTTATGGGAAGTCCGCCCCAAGTCATCTTGTGCTTGCTCATGTTTGGGACCGACCTAGGCGGGTCTAGGTCGGGACTTAGGAACTGCTGAGCTTGATGATTAAGGATACAGTCCGGCTCCGGTCCTGTAACACCTAGGGGTTGCATAGTAGTAAATATATGGATAGTTATAACTATGTGTGGTGAGTCTTCTAAATAAGTCCCAAGGCTAGACCATACTCTAAGTTAGTGACAGCTAACTAGGAGTAGTCACAGTTAGAGTTGGAGGTATTTGAGGACAGAATATTAGAATATTCTAAAGTGTGAGAACTACTATTTTGTTTGGTTGTGCATAAATGACAAGGATGTGAATAATACACTCTTGTCTTATGCGTGACTGATTTTTATTGGTTGTAGAGACTTAAAGGTCAAACAATCAAGAGGGTTGTTGACCTTTTTGGCTCAATTATGTGTTAGTATTTTGTCTTGTAAGGAGCAATCCGAGATTCCTTTCAAAGATTCCTTTATGCTTCTAGAAGAATCCTAATTATTAGAGTAGAGTCAAAAGAGGAGAAATCTACTCTTGACTTAGGACTTTTACCTTTGACTTGGTCTCGGTAAATTGCAGTAAATCAGATTTACAAGTAGTTACCATGGTAAATCTGCAGTAGTATAAATAGAGGGGTTGTGGAGTGACCCCTCATCCTCCCTTTGCTTTGTATTTGGAAGCCGTTAGGCCATATCTATAAAGGGTGTGTTTTTCTCATCTCTATGCCTCCATGAGAGTTCTGGTTCCGAGTGAGGAAGTGAGATGAATATGTCGAGAGTTGGATTTAGCAGAGGCCTCCTAGTTCTATGATGCGCCTCACCAAAGGCCATCAGAGGTTTACCCTGGGTGAGAGACAGGACCGGTAGCACGCTTGAGGGTCACAGTCCGGACCAAACTGAGTTAAGGTAAGTGGTGCATGGACGCTAACTTGTGATTGTGTTTGCAGGTTAGCGGTGTAAAGTTTGCGACCTACTGAGCAAGTGCTTCCGCTGGCGCAACAAGACGGTAGGTGCATTTGCAGGTTAGCGGTGTAAATTTTGCGACCTACTGAGCAAGTGCTTTCGCTGGCGCAACAAGGCGGTAGGTGTGCGAAATTGACATAACTCTCTCTTGTTCCAAAACGATCAAAATTTGAACAGATATTGATTGACACAACGAGCTCTCTCATCCTATTTTCTCAGACCTTTGAATGCCAAAAGCTCGAACTGCCTTTAAGATCAATGCTTCCAAGTTTAAAGTTTTACAAAAGATAAAAATGGACCAGTGGGACTTCATAGCTTCACCCCTTATCCTTTTGTGTCCCAATCCACTTTGCAACTTAACTTCACATATAGGTTATATGTCAACTCTCTAAAGTGCCAACGTAAACATTAAACTTTTGTGAGCTCCGTGACCTACTAAGCAAAAGCTTCCACTGACGCAACAAGACGGTAGATGCATGAAAAGTGATATCAGAGTCAACGCTTTGGTGAGCAAGAACTTGAGATAACAGTTGAAGACTGGACACTTGAGGAGAGACGCGAGATACAAAGTTGATCAACGTTTCTAGGTGAACGCTTGGAGTAGTGGTTGATGTAGGAGAGAGTTCCAAGGAGAAGTCCAAGAAACAAGTGGCCGTTGACACTAGGATCATATCATCTCGAGCTATCCCCGAGGTATAGTCAGGGAATGGACAACCTTCGGCTCAATATCAAAAAATGTCTATACCAACTATGACACTTGTGCAACATGATGTAGTATAGCCAACAGAGCTCAATGATTTAGGCACGAGAAGTCAAGGAGCTTTGTATGCAGAGTTCATCAAGATGATAAAGATCATGCAAGAGGGCATGGTCTCTTGGGATAAATGTATCATCGAGCTTGAAGCATGCCAAGAGAATTCTTCGACTACTTGAAAGCTTTGTAAGACAAATCTGCCGACTTCATTTTCAAGCATAAGATGAACTCGCAAGGTTAAGGATTTCTTAGCTGAGTTAGACTTATACTTTGAGGTGCAACAGATAAGGAGTTTGACAAGATGAGAGCGACAATTACGTTCTTAAAAGACCATGCGCTTCTTTGATGGACTACATGTAGAGATGAGCATGTCTTGACTGTCTCAACGTTTGGTTGGAAAGAGTTCAAAGAGTTGTTCATGAGACAATTCACTCCAAAGTATCAAAGGATTCAGAATGATGTCGAGCTAGTTAAGTTGAAGCAGACGGAGACTTTAAGTGCTTATGTGTGCGAGTTTAATGTCAAGCTGGATTTGTTCTCCAAATGAATTGATGAGATCAAGATATATATAATTATTGGAAGACTCAAGTCCAGATCGGGGAAGACTCTCTTCCAAATGCAAAAGCTATTTGAGACATGTGTCAAACTTTTGAAACTAGCAAAGTGGATTGGAGATGATAAAATCCAATAACAAAAACCGTTTGAGTATCGTGGACAAGGTTCACTCTCATCTTGTCATACTTCTTAGTCTGTTGCACCTCAAAGTATAGGTTTAACTCAACTAAGAAATCATTAACCTTGCGAGCTCGTCTTATGCTTGAAAATAAAGTCAACAGATTTGTCTTACAAAGGTTTCAAGTAGACGAAGAATTCCCTTGGCATGCTTCAAGCTCGATGAGACATTTATCCCTAGAGATCATGCTCTCTTGCATGATCTTTATCATCTTGATGAACTCTGCATACAAAGCTCTTTGACTTCTCGCACCTAAATCATTGGGTTCTGTTGGTAATATTTCATCATGTTGCACAAGTGCAGTTGCTGGTATAGGCATTCTTTGACATTGAGTTGAAGGTTGTCCGTTATTATTCTTTGACTATACCTCGGGGATAGCTCGAGATGATCTGATCCTAGTGTCAATCGCCATTCATTTCTTGGATTTCCCCTTGGAACTCTCTCTTACATCAACCACTGCTCCAAATGTTCACCTAGAAACGTTGATCAACTTCGTATCTCGTGTCTCTCTTCAAGTGTCTAGCTTTCAACCGTTTACTTCGAGTTCTTGTTCACCGAAGCATTGGCTCTGATATCACTTTTCATGCACTTATTGTCTTGTTGCGTCAATGGAAGCTCTTGCTTAATAAATCACGAAACTCACAACGCTAACATGCAAATCACAATCACACGTTAGTGTTCATGTATCACTTATCTTTATCTCGTTTGATCCGGATTGGACTAAGACCGTCTCCTTTACTCTCAAGCTCAATATTCTTCAAAACATGAGCAAATCAAAACGTGACTTAGGGAGAACTTCTCATAAAGTACAAGGTCTTAAACGATATCTCTAACACATCTAACGATCACCGTCGTGATGTTCATATGGATCTAGACTCTCCAATGGCGATAGATTCCATCGTCTCATTCTCTAGTCTTGTCTTAGTCCTTAGGTTGTTCTCAAGTCCAGACGTTCACGTCTGGACCGCAACACGTCTTAGTATTGATACAATCATCATCTCATGCTTCCAGAGTCAATCCATCGAACTCTAGGATCGAATGCTCACCTTGGTTCACCCAGATATCGAATCCTCCTCATATATATTTTTGGATCGATGGCTTGTTCTCTTCATTGATCCCTAAAAGTTACATCACAATCTGATTACGAGATCAGACATAATTCTCATATCCGATGTAGTTCAAAGAGTTCTTGGTATCATCTGAAAACTCCAGTTAAGACCTTTCTAATGTTATCTCATTCGACACAAGATCTTATTTAGAACTCCGTTTATGATCCAAAGCGTCACTAGAGCTCCAACACTGTTTTGAAGAACCGTAATCCACCGTCAAATTGGGACCTTGTGATTCGACCAACAACCACATTCGCATCTCAGTCCGCTCGGGTCCACGTCTCAAACGTACATCTCAGCTCTGCAGCTAGATTGGACGAGAATTTACATCACTGGTTCCTCGCGAAGCTAACAACCCCTTGATTAGACTCTAGTCCAAACTGCCAGACTTCGTTTTGAATTGCTCATATGCATGGTGTTGCTTTGGCTGTGTTCTTGGAGGCCCCAAGGAACACGTGAATCAAGTCCTCTAGTCCGACGAGGAAAGTGGAAGCAGTTCCCCTGAAAAAATATATTTTGAAGATCTCCTTCGTAATTGGATAGAAGACAGCCAAATAGTCGTCAATGTAATGTCAAACCGAGAAAGCAGCGTCGTAGAAAAGGGAGAAGCCAAGGAAGTTGTTCTTCTAGCCGGTTTATTTCTCTGTTAAGCCCTAGCTTTCCTGTCCAACACCGATGACTTCACCTGCGTACCAAATAGTCTGGGGCGATGTGCACGGTACTGCAATTTGAGATTTCAAGGCTCATGAGTGCTTGCAGCTGCGAGAAGCATTCAGGCAACCTCTCTAAATTCCTTCACCAACTTCTACGTCTCCAAGATCTTTTACTGATCCTGATGCTTTACAGACTTTCACACCCCAATATTCCTTGGTACTGGAGAATACTTACGTAACCCCCAAATAGTTCTGAACCGAGGGACGTACAAAGAGGGTGTAGCTCTATGTTGGCTTGAGGTGAGACGTATAGCGAATGTATATAACCAGACCGATCGGAATCTGTAGGGATGAAGAACCTTTCCAGAGATTAGGTTCCCCAAATATGGAAGTGCAGAAGAGGTGGCATGTACAATATGCGGCTGAGAGATCTAAATGTATTATGGTTCTAATGCAGACGAGAAAGGCAAAATTGTCAAGAGATAGCATGTACGATATGCGGTGCTGAGAGATCTAAATCTATTATGGTTCTAATGCAGCCGAGAAAGGCAAAAGTGTCAAGTGCATTAAGACCGAGTTATCTAGGAACGAGCAGTGTGCGTCATCTGTAGAAGCAATCACTAAGCACCCGGAAGTAGTCAAACAAGCAGTCGCGTGAAGAAAGTTAAGAGGCAATTTTCTGAACAAAGGTCACAGACACAGCTGTAGGTAATGAGCAGGTGCACCCCAGTAGCTGACTACCACTGGCTACACTCAGAGCATGCAGGTAAAACACACTTCTCATGGTCTCTGACCTCATGAGCACCAGCAGAGACGTTAGAATAGATGAATAAGCAAAGTGATCAATGGGAATTGACGACTTGTCCAACTCGTCTCGTCTGACTCGACGGGCTCGTCGGTCCAGGAGTTTCTATTCAGTTTCGACTCCCGACACATCGGAGGGCAAACTCCCGCTCTTCGTGTAATGGTAGGCCAGTGATCTTGTCCGGAGAATTGCAAAAGGGTTACATATGAGTAGGGAACGTAGCCTACGACGGAAATAACGAAGTTAACCAGCAAAAGTGTTAGACAAGGATCCATCATAGCAACTGAAAACGGGGTAATGAAAGAAACGAACCCAACGAAAGAAAACGGAAAGCTTAAAGGAAGTAGTAAGAAAAGAGATTCTTCGTCGAAACATAGCGATAGCATGACCTGTTAACTAGTGTAAAAAAGCGTAAAGGAGTTGTACGGTTCGCAGAAGCACGTCGGCAGAATGGCAGCTCAGCTAAGGAGCAAGAACCACGCTCAAAGACAGAGGTAACACCCAGTAGAAGGTAATCCCCGATATGTGAAAATACTGAAGGTTTCTTAACAGTCCAACATACTCGGGCACTATCTGAAAAGTTACTACAGTGGAAGAGTGTAATCTATTTGATAGAAGTACTTGGACCGGGGCACTTTAAATTTTCAAAACTCGGGATACAGAAGGTCAAAGCTCATTCCTCCGCTAAAACGTCCCTGACTCTGGTAGTTCTTGGGAATAATTCAATGCAGTTACGCGAGTCAACTTGACCAAGCACGCAGGTAGGATCTTAAGACTTTCACATTTTGATATGTAGAACTCTTCAAGGTTTCTAAGTTGTCCAACTGACTCATGCAAGCTCTCCAGACTTCTGCAATCTAGTAGAGTTAAGTGCATCAAGTCGATCTATACAATCAGGCAAGGTTTCTAGACTTCCACACCCGGATATACGAAGCCCTTCAAGATTTCTAAGTGTCCAACGGACTCAGGCAATCATCTTCTCCAGACTTCTGCAATTACGTAGTGCATCCATTTGACCGTGGACTCAAGCAGGCTCTCTAGACTGTCAAGAGCGGATATATAAACCGCTTAAAGGTTTTGAAGTAGTCCTACCGACTCAGGCAATCTCTCCAGACTTCTGCAACAAACTACTTGACTTTTCTTAAGCGAACTGGTCTGACCCACGGATTCAGGCAGGCTCTGGAGATTTCTAGAGTTTATATGAAGCACCTCGAGGCTAAGTAGTCCAACTGACTCAGGCGATCTCTGCAGACTCAGGCGTTCTCAAACGTCAATGCTTCGAAGCGTACTCATTTGACCCATAGATTCAGGCAGGCCTTTGAGATTCCTAAAATCGGACATAGAAAAAGTAACTAACTTTTGCAGGTCCGAAACAGACTCCGGAAAACTAGAGACACCCGAACCTTCAATCTCCATGTGCCTAATTGGCCTAGCGAGTCAGCAGACGTCCAAGACGTCGACAAGCTCTGATCTCAAGCATGCAAAGAGATCCAAGTTCCCCAAAAGTCTCGCGTAAAGTTCCAAGCTTCTTGGCAGCTCATGCCGGAAGGTACTCCAGTGTCAAGCATTTCAACGTGCACAGTGGACTGCGAACATCTTGTACCAGAAGAGTATATTTCGGGATAGGACAGTCAGGCAAGGTCTCAAGAGCGGGACAGTCGCTTAACTGCAACTTGTAGCAGCCCAACGTGTTTGAGGAAGATCAGTTGATGGCGATGGCAATGGCGATGGCAGAAGTCCAAACTTCTCTGGAAGTTTCTTGAACTGCTCCCCACTGACCATGAGAATCGTCAAGTTCTTCAACTGGTGGAAGTTCTTTGCAAAACGTACAAAACTTACAGACAAGCACCTCTCCAAGATAAGGACTGCTAACCTGTGGAGCCCTCCTACATCTCCTGCACGAACTGGCCAGCAATTACTTTCCAGAAAGTGAAGTGGTGTCCTGGCTTTTTCTCTGAAACATGCAGTCACTTGAAGGAATGAACGCTTGGATGAGAAGCGCTGGGAGCCGTCTCCCGTCAAGCCAACTCTGGACGATCTTAAGAAGCACAACTCCCGGAGTTGACCGATAGAACTCCAAGGATATCGCTCCCTGGAAGAAGGCGTTACATTTTGGTTCAGAGCCACCAATAATGATTCCGTACGAGCGTTATCTCCCTGAACGAGAGATTGGTTCAGAAGCGACCACAAGGAACGACTGATTTACAAAAGATGTTCCAAAAGTGTGAAACCAAACCATATATATGAAACAAACTTAGGACCCCCGCTACTGATTATACATAGTGAGCAGCTACTGTTTCGAAGAGTTGGATCTTCACCTCGTATTTAGCAAGCAAATCATCCACATCGTCGGATTGCCAGACTCCTCGGCAGAGCTCTATCTTTTCATCAAAAGGTCGAAAGATACTCCTTCCAATATCTCGGAGTTGCTCGTGCATGTACACGAAGTTAGCATAGCTTGATAATGCGAGGTAGTCAAGGTTACTATCACCACGTTGGTTCCTCATGTTGGGTTCCCGAAAGGTGCGTATGAAACACTTGTCAACAAGGTTCTTCAAGCCACTACTCACCGTTGGGACGATTCACTCCAGCTTCCCATACGGTTCTCCAAATATGCAAATCGTATTGAACTCCCTCCGGCTCGCACTTATCGAACACCGCCAAGTCTAGACATAATGAAATAATGAAAATAATGAACTGTTCATTATCGAAATTATGAACTACTGTGATACCAAGGGGCATGATCGTGATGCAACCCAGTATGTTGTCACATGACTCGAGAATTGTTCTGCAAGGTCTTTCTAACCGCTTGCAATATCACTTTACATCCGCGAGTTGAATATGTACCTCCTCTTTAAGGATCCCTTGCACAAATTGCAAGAGATACTGGTAACTGCTTGAGCTTCGATCCTTTGGTTTGCAGACAGTTGAACTGTCTTCGCCAGATGCAACACTCAAATCGTCCAGGTCAAGTCGTCCAGATCTTCCGCAACTACAAGCGAACTCTGAGGTTTCCAGCCAAGCAGTCGACTCATCTGCGAGTTTGGGAGAAAAAGTTCAAACCTGTTGGGAGAAAAATCATCCCTATTGCCGATACGCTCTCAATGGCAGCTAATCCCTAGTCATAAAATGCCGGCGTAACAAGAGTTAGCCCAATACATTCTCAGTGGAAGCTAATTCCTGAACGTAGAATGCCAGCGAAACAAGAGTTGGCCGAATAAATTTCTCTGCGCTAGATTGTAGACGTTACAGATGAGAAACAATAAGAAACTGCATAGATACTCACTATACTTGGCATTCGGATCACTGCCTTGCCGATTTCGGTCATATTAGCTTCGTATATCTCTGAACGCAGAAACCAATCGTCCGCCCTCAGTGCTAAGAAGCTTGTAATACTGTAGCAAAGGACCAGGTGCTTTGAATTGGCGTCTATACTAGTCCCTAATTGCGGTGTAGAATAGAGAATGCTCCTTTCATCCTTCTCCCAAAGATCGAGAATGGATTAATGCTAGTTCCCCCTGATTTTGCTTTTGATCCTAGCTGCGCTGCTCTGCAACAAACTTCTTTCAGCACCATTCCACCCGCACCATGCCCGACCAACACGACAGGGCAAGACTGGCCAACTGTAGCAAGCTCGATAATCGTGCCAAACTTTCTCCAACGACTTACATATCCATCCATCCTTCGGAATTGGTGACTTCAGTGCTGGAGTGATAGGACACCTACATGACACGAAACTGGGAAATTCTTTCTGGAAGCCATGTGTTTAGCCAACATCCACGCTGTCAGATAGGCATCTTTGCTGTCCTTGTGACTGGAATCCATGGAAAAAGACGATGTCCAACTTGATATATATATCCCACTGCAGGTCGATGGAACTCGTAAACTGCATCGTTTAGCTGTCGAAGGTCCATCCAGACATGCACATGTACCGCGATTGACGGCACATGCTCAGAAGAGAGAAGAGATCTCCAACGAGAAGAAGTCATACATATATAACGGCGATGGCGCAAGACCATGTTCACTTCTACGGCTCGCTCATTAGACCATGAGGTGTGTAAGTGGTTTAGCTTCGACTTTGAGTCATGAGAGCATGCTTAACGAAAAACGAATGTTTCAAGAGCGAGTATGCAAAATAAGACATACCCTTCTGATGGCTGCTGGACCATGAATAGTTTCTGATGTGGAGGAGCTCGAACTTGCCATACTTCCGAAATCCAACCTCCGAGTGAGCACACTCGTCAAAGATGTTCAGCAATAACTTTTTGTTCCGATCACTTGAAAATGGATCGTCGAATCGACTGGACCGCCTGATGAGATGTCTGCTGTACTAAGACAACTGGATCTGCAAACTTCCTCCAGAAAAACAGACTTCCTTCACTTCCATAATTCTGTTGGATAATTATGGACATCAATAAAGAAGACCGATAGTGAACCTACGGAGGCTCCATATGTCGGATTCTTGTATGGTCCAATCCATATGGCAGAGGACGAAAATGCTTGCTTGAAGTGCTTCAGAGGAAACCAAAGTCATAGGTTCAACTGTACAGCACTATGGCAGCGTTTCTGCGTGGACTCACGAGCGAATCCACGACGAATCCGGTACTTTGCTTTGATTTAGCCCGTGCGATAGAGAGGGCACAGGTGGTGGACACTATTTGGTTACTCATAATCCTTTGCACTTATCCGCCATCGAGACATTCGACCAGCATGAGCATTACTGGAATTTGACCAGCTGTACCTCCACATACTAACCGCATGAAGACTCGGCAATTGGGCACAGCATTTGCAATTTTGACCCGAAGTGGCCACTGTCATCGCAGTAATCGATAGTGAACAGAATGCAAACTATCCTCCTTCTCAAGGTGAGGTACAATGTACTACCTCTGACTGCAATTCTTGGCAATGGGTGGTGAGCGAGCATACAACTGAGGATAATGGCTAGAGTTGAGACAATCTAAACGACGATCTAAACTTGTGCGGCACTGGATCTGAATCTTCTTGCTGAAACGTTCGGGCTCCAGAAACATGAATAGGTGGAACTCATACACCTTCTGAAATTGATCTCTTAGGAGCGGGATTTTCAATCTTATCCGGCCCCTGCAGGCTCTTTGCAATCATATGTGTCAGACTTAATTAGTGAAACGTTCGAAAGAGGCAGCTCGCTTGTGCCATAAAAAGGTACGAGGAATGGTTTGAATTCTTCTCATAGGTTTAGAGTGGAGCTCGGTACCTTTGATGTTTTGATCAAACGGTACAAGTTTCTGCTCCCTATTCTTTGTCCTTATCAGTTCACAGCAAGACTCTTCAGTTCCTAGCAAGACTCTGTCCGTTTTGCTCTGGCGTACTATTTTGGATCTAAGAGCTTCGGAACCATTGCGGCCTCCCCGCTTTTCGGATGAAGTGGCATTGCTTATAACTTTACTGATATTTTGAATAATATGTTACTTTATTTTTTATTTGTCTCTCTAGAGCCAAGAATGACAGCTTGAAATACTATACATGCCGTAAACTCTTGCCGGATTGAAGAGCTCACCTGCAACTTGATCAAAGAAGTGGATAGGATCGAACTTGCACCTTCGAGGTGAGAGAGCATCCACCAAACTTACGGTTGATGGGTCATTTCCCTTCTGGTTGAACATATTCTGGTCACACCCGATTGACGAATGAACCATTTCTATTTCTAGGTCCAACAGCGTAGCATAAGATTGGTGCTCATCGAGTCCGAAACAGGTGATGTTCATCAGCGTTGAAATACCAGCTCATAAGTACAGCAACTGAGAGCCGCATAAGCAGGACAACATTTCTAGCTAGCTATCATGTCGTACTGTGCCAAATCGATCATTAAGGTAAGTATAGCCTGGAACACTGGAAACCAACGCCTGCGGAAGACACAAATGAGTGCTAGATCCGCCTGTAGCCCAAGCAAAGCATACAGTGAAACGAATAAATACTAAAAAGTTTTCTTCCATATAATGTACGACGCTCTCATGTCTTGCTAATGGGGAAAGGGTTAAAGCAGGCCGACTATGTGACGAAAGAAGTCCTCACATATGACAACTTTCAGCCATAAGTGCAGGTATTACATAACCCAGGACGGCCCAACATCCGGGACATAACTTTTCAGGACGAGAACTATGTCTATTATTTGCAGCTCCACGGTATCCTTGTTCAATGAGCAGCAGAAGTCACAGCTTTAAACTCTTCGCAGGGTGATGATACACAAGCAGTACTTACAAACACCAACCCACCATGACTATCGACCTATTAATAATGAACTGAAACGCATGCTTCAATTTAGGTCTGAAGCACATCAACATCCAACAGAGATTCATGAAGTGTCCTTGCATGGACAGATGTTGCTACTATCTGAGTAGCAGACAGTTCTCCGCAGTGAGAGATTCTAACCTGGTTTAATGCCACGATGCTTGGCCTCCACCGAGAGCACTTCTTGGGCAAAATCGTGCAGTTATGGATAAGAACTTACAGTGAGCAAAACCTGCAAACTACAGTCCAAAGTCAAACTTGCCAATTAAGAACCGCAATACTCTTGCAACATAAAAGCCTAGATCAAGATGAGGCAGACACGCAAGTTATCAGATTCATGTGTTGTAATCAAAAGATAAAATGTTCAGTGACTGCTATATCTGGGCTACGCTTCTAAGGCAAGCGTTAATTTATTTGGAACACATGATTCTGCTCATTCACTGCCTTAAACCTGCTGGCCTTGAGGACTGACTTACCGGCAATCCAAGGAGAAGTCCGTGCGCAGAGGTGAGAACGAGTAGACTCCTTGTCACTTGCTTTGGAATGCTTCCAAGCACCGCCAGTGCTTCCTTGGCTTTAAGAAATCTGTGACTCTCGCACCCAGCCACGTGGACTGATTTCGACTTCGCGTAGTTCGAAGCATCCCTATCAAATACAGGTCCATCGAGTACCTCCTGAGAAATCTGACGAGGTAATATCCTCGTAAGAGGTGTCGTTGATCTACCTGTCTCTGTCATTTTACTACAATTACACTGTCTGTTTCCACTGTCAGAATTAGCCATCGGCATATTGCCCGTGCACGTAAATGTACAACCTTGACCCCACTTATGAGTTCTACCTTTAGAAAGATCAGACAGATACTTCCAATCATTCTCCTCAAAGTGACGGATGTACATGAAAGGCCTTTCTTGCGATAAAGCGCAGTACCCTAGCGAAGTATCTGGACTACATAGAGTTGAACGGCCTACACGTTTTTGATATAAAGAAACACAAAATCGATCCATAAAGTACTGGGACTCTCCAATTGATATAGTTTTGACCATCCTCCCACGAACTGTAGAGCTCAAGCTCAGTATCTCAGTAGATCGCTCCACAGAAGGTTCAGCAGTATCTATGGCGACATCTGAGGTCAACTTCTCAAGCAGAACTGCTCCTCTCTCTGAAACCAAGCCGAATGACTCAAAATCTTTGACGCTTCTTGGAGGTCTGTTTATCCTCCACCTTTCAGAAGCAGCATCAGTCAAGTTTACCTCACCAATCGTAGCTGATTCTGCCCCACCTAGAACCGAACCTCTTTCTGAAGGAATATTAACTTTATCTGCACCCCATGATTCCGTTGACGGTATGAGGTCCAACTGTTGTGTATATGCTTCCAGTTGCCCTGAAGGTGGTGGTGAGTCAGGAGAGAAGCAAAACATCGCCCTGGAGCCCTTCGAGCCAGACAACGGAAAGACGTAGCACCCTCCAACTGTGCATGCTCCCTGTTGCATACAGCCTGTAGTTAGGCAAACAAACGGTTCTGAACCCTCTATGACCTTTGAACAAGCATACGGTAGATCGGACAAACGTGCACCGTCTGGGTCAGAAGAAATTTCAGAACCTTTAATTGCCTGCTGTCGTTCCAAACCTCGGTAGCCTAAACGCTGCCCAACAGCCACGGAGAGGAGAGCGAGAGCTATATGTGCTCAATGGAAACAATACTTCTAGAACTGACGGCGGTAAGAACGGGACGAAAATGTGGAAGCAGCCGCACCTGTAAGCTTCCCGAACGCAATCGGTGCAAAAGCATCCTTACCGCCCTCCCCCGTGGGGGTTTTGCTCTTTGTGCCACAAACTGTCATTACAGTAGATGCCAACTCTCAGATTCTGTGAATATGTATACCCGGCTCAAGAAAACAGCAGGGCTTGCAAACAGCGGGCGGATGCACCGAACCTGCAATATGGAAGCAACTGCTCGGTGGGTGACCAGATCACTCAGGCCCCTAGAAACGAGTTTTTGAACATCAAGCGTCACAGTGCCAAAGTCCTATACGTGCCAACAAAAAGCGTCGAAAGGTAAGGTGAGGGTGGCTACATATAAAGGCATACTTATCCACGTTTTGGTCAGCCAGACAAATAAGGCATTCATGGTTCGTCTTAATGACGAACCATGAATGCCACGTTTCCTACAAGCCAGATAGATCAAATACCAGTTATTACGAACAATTTGGGGGTACTCTACTTTAAGTAGACTCATCTACCCTCCGACAAATCGAGAGCTACCGTTTGTGGCCCAGCACTCCTCACCTTTTATAAACTCGGCACCATGATGAGTTCTAACTCTTAACAATAACATTGTTTCTAATACTTAGCACGGTTCCAGACAGGCTAACTCAATGGTTAGAACCTTCGCTCACAAAGCTACCGAAACCTCACGCCTAGGGTCCCCTGGTACAAAGATTCTTACAGGTTCTAGAGTGCCCGTTGGACAAGTGAGTAATAAACGAGAGCTTACTTGCGAGATCCTTGCCGCATCACGCAAGAGAGAGTCTCGATCTCTATCGATAACGAGTCGCATCTTGCGACAATATTCTATCAGTTTTGGAAGTTCTTTCTTCAAAAGCACTGCAATCCAGTCAACCTAATGTGATGCTTTCTTCCTCTGAAGATTACACTGGCGTTAGAACTATTGCTGCTGATAACAGATACCACCCAATATCCGCATGCGTCACCGATCAAATTATGTGAAACAGGGCATTTATTACGAGATACTCACAGTATTGTGGTTCTTGAAGAGCATTCCGTATGCGATTACGTGCAAAGGTGAGATTGGCATTCGTCGGGTCCTCAACCCAAGTTTGATTACTTTGCTGACATACCTGACGGGGAAATACAATAATCATCAACTTACAGAAGAAGTGAGGAACGACGGAAATTGCACTTAAGTTTGAACAGAAAAACTTCTGCATTCTGATAAAATGCTCTTACTTCATAAAGCTCCTTCTTCGTAAATTTCAGCAATGGCCTCAGAAGAACCACAGAGGAAGTCCCACAGTTCCTTGTGAATGATAATTGGTTAAGCTCTGTTGCGAAGGCCATTCCTGCTAATCCTGCAATCTCACTGCGGCGCGACAGCCGCAGGATAAAAAGTTCTGCCTGCACATCACACAATCGGCAAGGTTCCAGGCGTCAAAAAAATTTCGCCTTTGCGAATTCAAAGTACGCCCTCCATGAGCAAGTTAACGTGAGTCAGCTTAACTTAGAATGTTCAACTGGGAGTAACATATTTTCTCAAAGTGGGAGATGCTACATTAGGAAGCATCAGACTGAGTGAACGGGAGGAGAACCGATGACAACCTGGTCATCGGCATGATGTGCTGTAAGTAGTGCTTGTACTCCTGACCGACAACAAGCCTGTGAAAGCAAAGAATACCTGCAAGTCCAGTAGATGCCAAGCTGAGAAACTGTAACCATAAAGATGTAATCCACCATGCCAAGAGAGGCGTATGTTGAAAGCACATTCAAAGAATGCCTTGTGACTGGGGAGGGCAGGTGATTCAACCTGGTATATAACGGCCTATGCGTAAAGCAGCACTAATGCAGAAGCCATCCACATACACTAGAAGAAAACTCGCGAAAACTGAACCCGGAGAAGTACATAGCCAGGAGAATGAAGGAAAAATAATGTACGCCATGTAATGTACTGCATACAGTAGATTGCACTCCATTTAGTACAGGTAATCTACTTTGTTCTTCTATAAAGTCAGGGCCCTGTTTTTCCGGAAATGGGTTGTTTTGCTATAGTTTTCTAACACTCTGCCCTCAGGTTATACATTTGCCGGTAAAAATTGACAGTACCTGTACTAAATGGAGTGCAATCTATTGTATGTAGTAGATTTACAAGCGTCAATGTATAGGTGCGAGTGCAACTAGATGGAAGTGCATATATAAGACAATTACAATATGCAGAGCATACAAATCTGTGCGTATGCGGTTTGTAATGCAGAAAAGAAAATGAGGTCTAAAAGAGCACTAGGAGCACATGAAGTTGATTCTGGTATACTGACCCAAGTTGCATGTCCAATTAAAATCGCCTTGTTAAGCAGAACTTTCCAGTATTAAGACTAAAATTAGCTTCCGACTAGAGTGTTAATGAGGTTAAGATCTTCAATCTTCAGCTGAAGAAGGTTGTCGAAGGCATTACCATGAGGAGCTCACCTGGCACAGCGCGCTGCTTCTTGGAGATGCCCTGAAGAGGGTTTACCATGCGGCCACTTACATTCAAGAATCTCGCAACGCAATCCTGCATCCGATAGCTTTATCAACAAAAGTGTATACTCACAATTTCATGGTTCAGAATATCTACGGATGTAGGATGACTGATCCGACTTATCAGGATAAGCAAGTCTTCAAATCCTGCTAGCGGGAGGCTTGCTTAAATCTTAAAGAGCATACCAACGCCAGATACTTGAAATGGAACGAACGAGATCATGTGTGTAGCTTACGGCAAAGCGGTTCAGTTTAACACACAACCTAGAGTGCAGATCCACTGTTTCACACGCAACGCCTCCTCGGCGCTCTCTTTCCTCAACCTATGGTCCACCACGTATCCAACCAATTCGCCAGATCCTTGTACCCAGCATCCCTCGCGCTGTGTTGTCAATTGCTTCCATCGGGCAATAAGGAGACATAATGCTATGCTGTCCGCCCCTCCTGATACTGCAATGGCTGCAGCAGTAAACCCCCCACAGGTAAGAAACAAAACAAAGCAAATTGGATGCAACTTTTCAAGTATGTGTAATTACTAAGATGACGGAAACTTTCATCGCCATATATCCCCTCAGACAGACACACATGCTCACTCACCTGTGCAGCAGCATTAGACGTTGTTTATATCCAGCTTATGGTACCAGAAATTATGAGTTATCGAAACAAATAAATGCACCAGATTAGTGCTGAACCTCTCCACGAAGCATATCTACACATAAGTTTGAGAACCAAAATATGGGGATGGATTGACAACAGCTCTTAGCCCAACCACAGCAGGACATCTCGATGCACAAATTCCGAGATGCGTAAAGAGTTTTGACAGTGCTTTTGACGGGCTCTGTGTATGAGACCAAAGAGGCTGACCGATCTTCATAGATCAGCTCCTTTGAAATCAAAACATTTACATTATAATGGACTGACAATCGACGGACTTATCTGTAGGTTCAACATTAAATCCATGATCTACCCATCCAGAAAAATGTAGTATTAGTGGGATTCAGCATAATCTGGTAAGGGGAAATAAGGCAAGCATCTCACAGTCAGTCAAATATGTAAACTTCTCAGAGAGAGACGGAGACAAAGAGAGACAACTCAGAAATTCTCACCAATTCGATGCGAGGGAGACAGACAGGCAAGCCGCATTTGCTCCGCGAATCTTCCATCCACATTGTCCCAGTCGAACTGCTTTCCATCCATCCTCTTCACTTCTCTCTTCTAAGAACGACCGAGAGCGTACGTCCTTTCTTCCACCTGTGAAGGCCGGAGTTCGACTTTCATCTCAGCCTATGCTATTTTCCAAGTCCCACGACGTTTGGCATGGGGCAAACACTATACCATCGACTGTTCCGCTCCGAGGCAGTCATTTCGACTCTTGTATTAATTTGTTTGTACAGATACACTCGAGGTAACAGCTTAGTCTGTTGTAATCAGCGGCCCTCAGAACCAAACTCAAACGGAACAGAACCAAGGGCTCCTTACCTCACTAGACAGAAAATGTAACCCTTACGTATCAAGGTCAATGAATGAGTCAAGGTATATCGGGGTATCAAGATATATTCAGCTTCTGTGACAGGATCCCAAACGGGCACGCAGCATCCAGATTTATTTTCGAATTTGGCGTCTTTGTACGTTTTGGTTTTATAGTGTATAGCCATTTCC
This sequence comes from Asterella californica, assembly GCA_036924285.1. Taxonomy (NCBI): domain Eukaryota; kingdom Viridiplantae; phylum Streptophyta; class Marchantiopsida; order Marchantiales; family Aytoniaceae; genus Asterella; species Asterella californica. Next base: position 16,931,476 of record JAYKYS010000006.1, on the reverse strand, counting down.
ACAGGCTGTTACAAAGTAGGCCTTCGCTAAATGATGGGTCATATCATCGTATTTGACCCGAAGTTTAATTTCGAACTCCGAAAGATTCCATACATATTCCGCTGACCATGACATGAACAGACATCAGCTGAGGACTCGAAGACTCATCTGCGGACATACCCATAAAGCAAGTTCTTGCTCGACCAACCTCAGTCTTTTCTATGACTCGGTTTTCAGGGCACAGTTTCGCAGTGGAACTTTTGTCCCGCCGGCTATTAGACTGTACTGCTCCGAGCTCGACCCCACCACTATCCCCCTAGGATTGTGAGGGGCGACCACCACGACTTCACTAAGACCCAGCGCATCCGTGCGGCTACAACCTCGTCAATATCGATGTGAAGAGTATATTGTGGATGTTTTTTTACTGAATTCTCATTCGTTTTACCTTTATGTTATCTGTTTTTTTTATGTTATTGTACTAGAGAAATTTCTTCTTTTTTGTAATAATTTTACATAATAATATTATTTAATAATTAAAAATATTAAAAAATATTGTATTCTCAGTTCAGCAGTGCAACTGAAACGTGGTCCAGTACAAAGCTAGCCGCGCAAAAATGCCGGTCTTTCTCTCTTACATCGTCTAAGAAGATTCTGACTTAACTTTGATACCTCTTATTAGTGCGTTTCAAAGGTCACCCGTAGGATTGTTCGAGCGACTCTTTAAACTTTGTTTTTCATGAATCCTCAGTTAGTAGGAGGTTTCATTTATATATAATAAGATTCTTTCTTGGGTTCGCATCGAAACCGAGCGTACTCACGGGACTAGCCCGGGCCTGCAAGTCGGGCTTACTCGACTCATTTTCGTGGACCTGGTATTTATTTGCCTTGCGTACTGCTCGGTGGATGTCCGGGTAAAATGGTGAGTCTAGCACTTATCATGAACTAGGAAATAAAAATTTTGTTAAGGCCTGGGTACTGGTCACATAAGTACATTCTGTTCCGTAATCTTGAAACTGTAGAACATTGTTTAATAATTTACTGTTTATGGGTTTAGTTCTCTCACGGTCAAGTGTTCAAATAACGAAATCTAGTTTGGTTCTTGTGATTCATGGAAGTTAATTATAAATTTATTGTACAAATAGTAGTTTTATTTATTTTATTTGTATATTGTTAGTTTTTCTATAAAATATGTCTTAGTTGTTACTTTTCGTAGAATATTATATGTAAATCTTATAGACTTTTTATATAAAAATAGTTCAGTTTTATTTTTATTTAAACTATTTTCTTGTAAAATTTAGTGGATGATAGCAATAAGTTCTCTGATCTTTGATTTCAGTGGTTTTAGATTTCTTTGCATCTACTATTCTAACTTTAGAAAAAAATAAATTTTTTATTAGAGAAAAATAAATTATTTATACTCCCAAATCTATTCTAAGTCTCATGAGAAACTAATCGATTTCATAAATTTTTCTCCGCATGCAGCATTTGTCATCTTCCCCACCATCTTCACGTAGAATAGTTTAAACATTTATTTATGATAATCGTTTGTCTTAACGGATTATTGCATGAACTATGTAGATCGTGCATCTATTGCTTCGGGATCTTTGACGATCATATCTCGAAAATCAGTGAGAGACTAGTCCTTCTTCCTTTTTCTGCTATGCATTTGGGTGGGGTGTTTACACCCAACTCTTCCACATCTTTGCGTGAACGTTAACATTCTCTTGCGGACACGTGAAGGTCAAATTATCACAAGAAAGCACAAAAAGTACTTTCGCGCCTTTCTCTCAGTGTCCACATTTGAGCGAGTGGTATCTGAAAACAGCAGAGTTTGTTCCACCTCGTTCTCATCGTTCTGCTGCAAAATAGACTGGGTTTGGCTTTCTGGTAGAGAGGATGGAAGGATCGTGTGGTACAGGTTTTGCAAGCGGTAAGTGGTGACAACAAAGAGTGGTTATAGTTTTTGTAGAATTTCCTCGAGAAGTCATTGGAATTAAAATTCGGAAATCACGAGCAATTCACATTTGTTATTTTTTCAAATATTTGATAACATCATTTTATTTTGTTAAAGTTCATATTTATTTTGTTAATATTCAAAACATTTCAAAGATATAATCTATTATATCATTCAGCTTTAGATACAAAATATGTTCTCATTAGAAAGATCGTGCATATGTCATCTTATATTTTGTAAGACTTTTATTGACACTTAATCTACATCAAAATTTAAATTTTATTTCTACTTATCTACGTACAAAATTTAACAAAAAGTGATGATTTTACACTCTAGATTTTGCTATGCAAGTCTCGTGATTAAATTACTTTTTAGGACTTTTAAATTTCAAACATACAATTTTGCAAAATTTAATAGAAATATTCAAAATGTATTTCTATCAATTTTATTCAAAATTCTAAATAAAATTTTATTACCAAAGTCTTTTATCAAATATAAAAATGATGCGATGGGAAAGATGCGTTTTAATTCCTCTGTCACACGTCACAAAGGCAACTGCCAGGTCTGGCAACTGGATTATCCTGATCACGCGGGAAGAGCTAGGTGCACGAGTTACAACCCCTCCTGTTTCCCGCTTGCCAAAACTCAACGATAAGTATAGTCGGAAAAGACACAAATTACAACCCTTGCAGTTCCCCGCATGCGAAAATGCAATAAAAAATACAGTAAGAAAATACACAAATCAAAACCCTTGCAGTTCCCCCTTTGCGAAAACGCAATAAGAAGTATAGTATGGTTGACAGAAATTACGACCCTTGCAATTCCCCAACCCCTAAAGTTCTTCGCTTGGGAAAACTCAATAGTCATCCTCGATATTTCAGGAGTTTTTGCTTTCTATATATTATCAAAAATATTATAAATATTATATAAAAAAATTAGACTAAATTTTAACAAAAATTTAACTCTAACTGTTAAATATTAGTCATTTTGAGAAAACCGACAATTTCAATAAAAAATTTATAAATAAAATGCCAAATCACGTAATTCTGATATATAATTGCGAAGATACATTAATCCACACAATAAATTATCACATAACCCTTTGCGTCGAAAGGGTTAAAGGATCAATTAATGTTAAGCTTGCAGCCATTTTAGAGGTGAATAACTATATGAAGTATATAGTCTGAAAAGCAAAAATCACAACCTTGCGATTCCCCCGAAGCGAAAACCCGTCTGGCCGTGAGAATCCCACCGACCACACAAGCCAACCCCCGCCGCCATCCGGGGCTGAACCCCGGTACTCAGCTTCCCAGGTCGAGGGCCAGACATTCGTTGAAGTCGTTGAAGAGAGCTCCTCCTGCGAGCCGTTTCATAAATGATCGTTTGGGAGAGTTCAGGTTACAACAGGGAACAAAAGAGAAGTGGACTGTGGAAACACGCGCCGGCCGAGGGGTTTGTGTCCATCGAGATCGTAGATTTAGCATATTCTTGGGAGATTTACTAGCGCGATGTACTGGGCCTTACACAGAGCTAAATGCACCGATCATGATGGTTCGCTTACTTTTGTCCTAACCTTCTAGAACGTGTGGAAGTGGGTGTAATCGAATTTCATTCGTATCCTTACTGTGCCTTTTTGGCTGTTCAACTCAGTTGCAGTTGGCCACAAAGCAACAGCCGTCTAGAGCAGTGTTCGGGGAGGTTGTCAACGAAAAACTGCATTTCGCCGGAAATATTTACTGGAGATCGGTGGCACCTGTTTTACTTCCGGAACCTTCCGTGAATTTTATCCTGAACCATAAACTTTCCGATGATAATTAAATAGGGTAATTTTTTTTCCGAACATCCTGTTTCCTTCATGTCGACTTTCCGCTCGTTTTTTTTAACAAACTGTTTTTTTCCGTCGTCCCGAGAAATTCTTTCGGTAATTAATTTTTTATTTTATTTTTTTATTTTTATTTTTATTATTTTAAAATTCAGTCGTTACTTTTTTAAACGTTTGGTTTCGCTTTGTTTACTCCCATCTTCTGAATTCCTCCTCCTCGCGAATAGTTTGGGGAATAGTTTGGGGACATGGCTTTCAACCTGGCTATATACCTAAACTCCCATAAGAGACCTCAGAGTTTTAGCAACCCACCGTAGCTAAAACTAAGGTGGGTTGCTAAAACTAAGGTGGGTTGCTAAAATTCTGAAGTCTCTTGCGGGAGTTGAACCCGAGAACCCCCCAACTGGGGCAAGAGATCATACCCCCTCCGAAATACAACTGAAAAACAGTTGTATTTCGGAGAGGGTTCCCAAGAAGTCCCAGACTAAGCAAACACACGACAGAGAACCAATTAACTTTCAAGACAGTGGAGTAGTAACACTAACACTGCATGAAGCCCGATCAGAAGAACTCGAACTCAAGTGCACAGCAGGATGTGCGTAAAGGTGCCTATACTCCACGCTGTTCCTCCAGAGAGAAATAGCTTCCGAAAGAAGATCTTCGTCTCCTCCAATACCTTGTAAACTCACTCGCATTGTAGCTTCAAGATGTTTGGTTTGAAGTTTATTTCTAAACTTCGTCTTGATAGCATTCTGGATAGAAAAAGCTCGTTCGCAGACGGAGGTGGAAACACACTGAATGCGTGCAATATTGGCCAAAGTAAACAAATTCGGATACTGACCTTCGTACACTTCGTCACCAGACAACATAAACCACAAGTCGTTAAACCGCTTCTCTGCCCATTCTGATCTGCAGTGAATCTTAAAGGATCTAAATTCACCTCGAATAGCAGATGAAGAAATCAAGGCTTTTTGAATACTACCCGAACCGAATGGCAGATCTTGTCCAAAAAAGTCACAAAGCTGCTCTATCTCTCTCGCACCCCATTCTCTTACCGCTAGCGCAGTTGAAGGCATCAGAAGAGGGTTCAAAACCTTGAAACAGCTAATGACAGAATTATCCTCGAACCTCTCCTCCAAAGCAGAGCACACAGCTTGAGAAAACTCTTTCTGGAAAAGTAAAGCACTCTCCAAATCTCTGCCAATGCGATCTCTCTCCAAAGTCACTGAGTGAAACATTTTACCTCTTAGTTCAGACTGAAGGCGCTTCAGATACCCACCTGGAGGACCATACTCTGGCAGAATGTGATATCCTGTGTCCTCGTTCAGAAGACAGGCGTTGAGATCTGTGGTTTCCACTAAGAAGTTAACACCAATCTCAGTTATCGTAGTCCTCACTAGAGGACCTACATTCGAACAGTCTATGGATAGACTCTGGAAAGCTTTGTTCAATCTCGCCAAGCTACCTAGAATATCAGCTAAGTAGTAAAATATATACAACATTTTGAAAGAACCAAGCTTCTGGAACAAAGACGAAGCCACACAGTCATCCGATTTAGCAACATCACGAAAGTAAACCAAGACTGACTCGTAACTATCACAGACACTGGTAACAGCTTGCCAACGGCTTAACCATCGGATCTTCAAGTATCGCTTCATGCACTTTCGTGCATCATTCAATGATTCCTGCAACGACGACAGACTTGCCTTACGCTTGGAGCTGCTCTGGAAATAAGAAGCAAGCGTATTCAGGATACTATCGACATTGTCACTAATCTCTTTGCAGCCAGGACTTTTAGCTGCGGCAAGACTCGCCAAGTTAGTTCGATGTGCAATACAATGCACAGAAAGCATGTGAGGATTAACCGTTCGTTTTAAACGCGCAGCGACTCCATTTCGAACACCGATCATGGTGCTCGCACCATCCGAACCGAATCCCATAAAACGATTAGAGTCTAAGTTACAGTCAGAAACTAGACGAGTTACAGCAGAAGTGATAGCTTCAGAGTCTTTCAACCGCATTTGCAACAACCCAAGAAAAGATGATTTCACTACACCTTCGTCCAAATAGGTAGCAAAGACCACTAGATGACCGGTCACAGAGACGTCAGTCGATTCATCCACCATTATCCCAAAAAATGAAGACTTCCTTACCTTGTCCAAGACACGCTTGTGCAGTATCTGACTTATACAGAAGATAATATCTGCACAACTCTTGTCGTCTTGATACATGGAAGTGGTTATGTCGCCGGTAACAAAATGAAGCATCTTACATAGCTTCGGAAACTTCGAGAAGGAGATACCTTCCTTACCAATAAAGTAAGCAGCACGAAATAATGTTAGAACTGCTTTGTCGCATGTCTCCCTCGCGGTTGTCATGGCTTTCTCTATGGTCTTTGCACCCAGTAATTTTACAGTAAGAATTGCCTTATGCTCATTTGAGGCAGCATGGTCATGGAAAGCAGAAGTCCGCACATTTCTAGACCCTCTCGTAGCAAAGTGCCCTCGCCCCCTACCTTTCTCGCAGAGTTTACAAAATACTCTGCCAATGGAAGGATCGAAGCGGATCCAGTCAAAATCAAGGAGCCATTTATCATTCCATGTCTTACAATTCTGTAAGATTTCTGTCTTCTCCGCGGCAGTGAAACGTTCTGTACTAACGCTCTCATCTAAGCTTGCAGTATCTACCTCGATGGATGGTAACTGTACAGTTACCTTCTCGGAAGTGAAACATGAATCGAAAAGACACTTCTGTCTCTTCATTGCTCTAAGCTGTAGACTCTCAAGAAAGAACTGCGCCACTATTATGTCTAAAGGTAACTTGCAGTATCTGTTCACAATGATTACCGAGAATCGATGCGAGCCGACTCACAGAACTACCACCTCTCGACGCAGACGAGGAAAGACGAGAAGAACTCCGAATGGCCGACTCACAGAACTACCACCTCTCAAAGCAGACGAGGAAAGACGAGAAGAACTCCGAATGACAGACGGACTTGGAGCAGCTCGCACGCAGCGATGCAGAATGTGGTGCAAAATGTGAGAGGGGAGGAAGACGCGTAAGGTATGACGTGAAACAGCGGCGAATGTAGGAGGTGAGGAGGTGAGGAGACACTGAAGCGATTGACAACAAAATCGAAGCGTAAGCTGCGTAGACCCACATCAGTCACTGTGAACAGTCGAGATTTCTCAGTCGACTCGTGGTCCACGGCCCGCCGCCTGCAGCTTCAAGTTCAAAATCGGTAAGAAAAGGGTGCGCGCGATAGTTCAGTCTCAAGAAGCAACAGAAACATAAACTAATCCGACGAGAAGCATCTGCACAATGAGACAACGGAGAAACAATAAACAAATGCAACGAAAGTACTCGATTGACATGTGCACAATGAGACGGAGACCAGCAATAAACAAATCATACGAACTGAGCCAGCAGCCGTAAATGACAAGTATCCGTCTCCGCTTGGTCCAACATGCCCCGCAAGTTCACTGCACAGCACGCACTGTAAGAACTAGCAAGCCTGACACAAAAGCGGACGATCGAGTACAACCAGCCCTAAACGACGAAATTTCATCTCCGCCTGGTCAAATATGCCCCGCAAAGTCGATTGATTCGCATCATCGCGTCGACCGCGTGCCAGGTCCTCTTCCGTCTTGCCAAGACTGCACAGCACGCACTGCAAGAACAAGCAAGTCGACAGAAAAGCAGACGATCGAGTCCAACCAGCCCTAAACGACGAAAAATCATCTCCGCCTGGTCCAAAATGCCCCGCAAAGTCGATTGATTCGCATCATCGCGTCGACCGTGTGCTAATCTGATATCCGCCTGACCTCGAATGTACGCACTGCAGCCTCAAGACCTCAAATTCCCAATTCCTCAACTGCGAATCTGCGTCGACGATCGACTACGACTCGACGAGAGCACGGAGGACGCGGAGCTCGAAATTGACACTGTCGAGGTCGAAAATGAAGATTAGGGCTCGCAAGCAGCGAGTGCCCGCACCTAATTCCCTGCTACGGACGAACGAGATTCGTTCTCGTTTCTCATCTGCGGTCAGGATTTGTTCACGCTTACATTTAAAAGTACTTAACCCTAAGAATTAGATTACGTGTCATTTTACGTACGTGTCATTTCCGGTCGTGAAAAACGGCCGTCCGTTCTTTTCCGAAAACTTCAAACGCAACCGTAAATACTCCGAAGACAAAATCCGTCGATCGGCCGTTTTTCCGAAATACCCACGAATATTCCTGCAAATTTCCGGCTTCTCTGTGTTCGAACCGTGAATTTCCGATTTTCCGGTTGCAAAGGCCGGAAACGTTTCCGCCGGATTTCCCTCCATGTCGGTAATCGCCAATTTGAACCGGAAATGACACAACGTGTAGCAGGTACTCCCCGAACATTGGTCTAGAGCATCGTTGAAGAAAAGCAAAAGCAAATGGCGGTAGCATACCCGGAACTGCGGAATATGCTGAATTCTCACGAATGTATGGTACCTGCTATCTCTGATGACCCCTGAATGTGACTGCAAATCGCCCAAGTTGACTTCAGAACGGGGCTGAAAAGCAAACCGTAAGAGCCACACGCTATACAGTAGTTTATGCAGTTTCTTCTCTGCTTTCTCCCATGCTTGAGTGGCTTTTTGTATGTAAGACCAGAGAGGCACCAAAACAAAAGTCCTCAAATGGTCTCGGTATGCCCCCTAACCTGATTGCTTTGGTCAAAGAGAGTTCGCATCTGTCTGCAGTCCCAAACTCTTCTTCCTCCACCTGCAGAATGAGAATTTGAGGGCTGCCGATACCGAAAGAAGCGAAAGTCCTGAAGAGTCCCAAGAGCGTATATGAATAGATAATTTCGCTCATAGCATAAAGTGACAGTTATACACCTGCAATCATCAAAGTATCTAACCAACATGAGCTTTCCGTCTTCGATACTAAATTAGGCCTTGGGGTCTCGGATCGCTGGTACCAGTACCCTCCGTCCTGCGAAGTACTGTCGCAGTAGTACACCTTGAACTTCTAGAATTCCCCTAGGTGAAAGAATAGTGTGTGTTGTGTATGACAGAGTATATCACTGACAGTTCGAAACTTTTGAATATCTAATGGTGTTGGTTGAAGTTCCTCCATATTCTTCTCTCGAGAGCAATATTGGCCGGTTGTGGTCGCAGATTTCACACGACCATCTAAAGAAGTTGGTGTGTATTTTTGGGAGATATCTCAGGAACTTCCTATAATACTTCTTCAGGGTTCCATGCTTCTAGGGCTCAACGATTAGGTCTGGGGTCAATTCCAGTCATTTACGCATGGACCGCATTTGCCCTTTGCTCTGTGGTAAGTTTTCCAGTCTGCAACTTTCTCCACCAAGCAGCCACTTGTAACCTTCCATGCATGTCACGTATGATCGTTACGTGATGGTCTACTCACGTCCTAAGCTTCTCTTCCTTTCAGCCAGTAAACGAGAAAGTCATGTACATCTTTGCCTTCGCAAGTTGCCGACTTGTCATGGACGTAGAGAGTGAAACTTCTCGTAATGAGTATATACTTCTGCTCCCAGAACTGCAGAAATTGGCTTGATCACACCCCCAGTAGGTTCCGTGAGCTTGATCATACCCCTCTTAAGATGTATGGCTTGATCACACCTTTGACTGGCTATTGCCTGTAAAACCAGTCGCTTTGTGATGTTACTCACATGTGAGACAGCACATATTAAAGGAATGAGAATATAGATAGTCTAACGTGTCTTTAATGTTAAATATTTTGACTTACAGTGATATTTGTTCAAGGTTGAAAGTAATAAAATGACTGGTTCTACTGTCAATAACCGTCAGGAGTATGATCAAGCAAATTTCTGCCCAGAACTGTTTACTTCGGCCCAGTATGTACGAGGACCGTCAAGCTGCAGAGGTGGAGTTACGGCAGATAATCAGACTGGCTCGATAGATTAGCTCGAGCAAAGTTCAGAATCAGAATAGCGGGGGAAACGTAAAACCAGATGAAACGCAGCCTCGCAGGCCATTAGCAATGAGTAAAAGTGCAACTTTGTTTGTGCCAGTACCGTCTACACGCGACCGTTTTAGGAGGTTTAAAAGTGAACATGTTAAATTAGAACCTTGCCTATCTACCAGAATTTGATATGAGCGATTCAGTTCACGCGGGAGAAAGAAAACTCTTGCGGGGAACACGTCCGTCCCGCAACTGCAGCCCGCCTGGACAGAATATTTTCGAAAGATTCTAAAACTGACACTGCTCCTTATTAGGGCGTGTCAAACTTAAACGGGACCTTCTTAACGGGATCATTGTTTCAACGGGATCTTTCAGCAAATATAGTGGATTCGATGCATCGTCTTGTAATCTCCTGCAATCACTGGGATGGTTACGTACATTTCTCTCTTCTCTTTCTGCCACAATATGTATAACCCTCCCTGTTTATTTTCCTACGTGGTTATATGAAAGCTACCCATATTTGAGGTGCAAAACCATCCATGCTATCGCGGATCTATTATTGAAACGCTGCTCAAAGTTCGATCGTGTTGCGATGATGAAATTGCATATTAGTGTGTGTCAAAGCCCGCGGGAGTTTCTTGCTGGCATTTTTAATTCATATTTTGTTCGATTTGGACGTCCGTTTTAATCGTAGGGAAATTGATTAGGTAAATTCGTTACCTAATCAATTATTTGAGAATTACAGTAAAAAATTACTGTAATTCTCAAAAATTTAGAAAACAAAAAAGTAAATACTTACAGCGATACAAAGACAAAGCCCTAAGCGAGACACAGCTCCAAACAAAACTACCGTTCGAAAAATTACTACTCTTCCTTCTTCGACGTTACAGAATCTTTTGTTTTAGTTTTTACATGCCCTATTAGTCATCCTTGCTTATGCTTATTCACCTCTTATCTGAAGATGGAAGACTGCTGCAAGCTTAAGTTATCTCATTGATAATAAATTAATATATTATTTAAAATAATTCTTTTGGTTTGTAGTTCGCCGCAATTGTAATCAGGTCTGCGTTTCACTTATAGTTTTTGTTTGGAAATTTTTGCAATCCATATATGACTACCATTTAACAAATATATAGATAAATTTTCATCCTGATTAGAGCATTTTATATAATATTTATATATTTTTTGATAATATGAAGCAAATAAATGTTCCCCAAAGGTGGTTGAGCATGCTTACAGTATTAGGTTGACTCACATTTGCAGATCAAAGACATAGTCGGAAGTTGTAATTTTCGTTTTCGAATACAGTTTCTAGTGTGCCGTGACCGTTTTTCTGAAATAAAAGAAAAAGAAACTACATAAGACAAATTCCTCTTCAGACTGTATAAACTGATACAGTAACCTCGAGTACCAAGGTGATTTTAAACTGCATTCACATCTTGCGAGTTTGTGTCTGCGGTTTCGTGATTTTATATCGTTTAAGTCCGATCGGTTTTTAGAAGCTTTTCGCGGTTAAGTTTAGTTAGTGTCCGTGAATGGCACCGGTGGTTGACTTACAAAGAGAACCGGCTGTGAGAGTCCGTGAGACTGCGACGCTCGCCACATATGCGATACATTGTCTAGATGCACACGCATCGAACATGTATGACGCACGTTCCCTCTTGCATACTGTAGCTGAATGTTATACCGAATGTTATACCGGTTATACTACGATTGTTACTAAAGCTGCGTTCACTTCGTGTCCGTGCGACCAGTTTACCAGTGCAGCTTGGCTCCGTTTTTCAGAGGCGTTTTTGGACTGTCGCTCTATGTCAGTCGACCGGTATAGCATCCGGGCAATAGAAGGTAACATGAAGCTCGGGTGACCGAGGATTTGGTATCGTTCTTTGATTTAAATTCAATCAACCACCAGTTCCCTTTATCGTTCGTGGAATTAGTCGTGAATAAACATAAAGTCTAAAATCTCACGCCAAATCTCACGACATGAATGAAGCGTTTGGGTTGTGACATAAAATTGTGCACGAACAAAACGCGACTCGAGAAACAGCGGCGACGGCTGACTCTGCCGTTGACGGATCCCGGATTTAGGGATTCAAACTAACGGACGGATTCACACTAACTCTTACATGATAGATTTCCGTCGCAACGATCGACTAACGTTGCGACGAAGATAACGTTGCGACTAACGTTGCGATTTCCGTCGCAACGTTAGTCGAGCGTTGCGACGGAAATCTATCATGTAAGAGATTTTCAGGTTGGTTAACTCCATCTAGTTCAACGTCTTCTGGAAGGGCTTCACTGAAAATTACGTTTATCGCATGGAGTTTGGGAAACTGTAGGGACAGTATTATATATGGAATTGCCACATCTATCCTAGTTATTAGCCTATTCATTTTTCTAATGTTCGTAGGGAAGAAGATAATATATAATAATCTGAACTTATGATTGAACTTTTCCTTGTGAATAGTTGAGTCATAAATCAAAATAGACTCCACAAACATTTATACGTTTGTTAACAAATTAGTATTGTGTGATCATTGATGTGTGAAATTCAACATGTCAAGAAGTGACTGGTTTCACAATCAATAACCAATCAAGAGTGTAATCAAACAATACACCTTTAAAAAAGATGTATGAAGCTTAACAAATCTACTAACGGTGTGATCCAAGTAAATTTCTGCATGTTAATATCGAAGATATATTATTTATTTATTTATATACTTGCATGTCTCATGTATCCAGTATCTTCCAGCAAATGAATTTAATTAATATTGTTCACTAACATACCGGTTCTTCTTCGTTGTTTCCGTTCAAAATATAAGAAGGTCGCGTAGCATATTAGTTCTCTCAGCAAACAACCCTACATACATGCGACTACTCCAAACTAAAATATATCCAGAGTGAGTTGATGGCACAAATAATAGCACATGTTGTAAAACAAAAAATACTTGTGTGCACTTAGATTGATATTATATTTTATCACCATTAAAATTTATGGCATTACACGTGCTTTTTAATAAAAAATACTGAACTCAAAGCTAAAGGAACTGTCAAAAACTAAAAGAAGGACAGTTTCTCGCTTTTAAAATAAAATTACGAATGATTAGCTCGTGATGCTAAACGAACATTGCTACAATGTACACTCTCCGCGTTAGAAAAGAAAATACATAGTTGCATTTTCAAGACTTTTTACATCCGATTAACATGAAAGAGCTTATGAATGAGACTGAAAAATACCTCACAACAACTCAGATTACAAAGGCCAAGAAAGAAGATTCTCCTGATTTGATGACTTTGAAAGACAAGTAATAATATTTGAGTCTTGAAACTAACAAATTCATAAACTACTCTCTAGAATCGAGTATATATTGATTAACGCTTACATACGTTAATGAATATGAGTAACTGTTACGCAGAGTTTAATTTAATACCTAACCCTTCTTGCGGGAAGAGTTAAGTATTAAATTAAATGTTTGGATATTTACCTCCTCCATCGAAAGATGGATGAGGTGAATATATATGCAGTTGCTCTGGTCAGGTAAATATGCATGAGACAATGATCATAGTGAGATAACACATTGATGCACCCCAAGTGTATCAATGTTTTCTCGTAAAAGCTTATGTCCAAATACAAAAATTAACTTCGAAATAATGCACAAACAAATTTAGGATGATGTTGCTCACCGGGCCATGGTAAACTAGAGTTACAGTTGGCTGGAGGAAACCTCTAAGATGTACTCGTGTCTCCATCGCAGCAAGAATCCAATGTCTTTGTTTGAAGTGATTGTGAACTTATTGCTTCTCCTTTATAACATCATATATTCATCATATTATTAACTTTAACGTAAGTAATTTCAATATATTATCACCAGAATCTTATTTATAAAACTATCGTGGTCTTTTTAATACTGTAAGCCTAACACCAAAGTGTCTATCCAAAGAAAATAATTAGTATTATTACAAGACCGTCAACATCGAATCAACATGATAAAACCTATTGCAAAACATTACTTCTTTCCACTCAGATTTAAAAGTCAAGATAACTTCCATTATCTGATTTTTGTAATACACATGAACATATTTGCAACTGGAACTATCCAATCAAGGAAATTAAACTCAACGTATCTGAGACTTGTTACATGATATCACTTTGTCATGTCAGCCATAAGGTAAAGATACACTTTCTGATTGAGAACACTTTGGCCTCCTAAACTCCCACAAATTGGCTTGATCACACCCCAGTAGGTTATGTGAGTTTGATCATATTTCTCTTAACGATGTATGGCTTGATCATACCCTTGACTGGCTATTGCTTGTAAAACCAACCACTTTGTAATGTTACTCACATGTGAGACTGCACATATTAAAGGAATGAGAATATAGATAGTCTAACGTGTCTTTAATGTTAAATATTTTCAATAACTTGTCAGGGGTATGATCAAACCACCAAACGTGAAGAAGGGTATGATCAAGCGCAACGATAGTATTGAGGGTATGATCAAGCAAATTTCTGGTAACTCCACATGTACAATAAGGGAACAAAATAACCATGGCGTGAAAGGAACGTACCTACCAGCTTGGCACTCCCTTATGGTTTATCGAATATTTCAGGGCAACCTAGATATTAAACGCAATCTTATATAAAAACTAATGGTCATAAATAAATCACCAGAATTCGATCGGGGTGAGGCACTTGAAAATACCATTGAAATTCATTGGAAAAATTATGGTTCAAGCAAATCAACCATGATAGTTTTATTCTAGTAGCAAATAATATCTCAAAACTTGACAAATCAAGCCCATGCAACCATGTTTATGAGCTTACATATTCATTTCTTCCATCTGGAGATGGCAGAGCGCATTTCTTTAAAATCCAATAAAATTAATGTTTATTTGCCACCAGGCTCCTGCACTTGTAGTTTGGAATTGCGTGTGTTTGCTATTGCTTTATGGGTTATGTCCGGATTTGCTCGTGACTGGGTCTTGCTTTCATTTAACACTTACAGGAAAAAATTTAAATTTTCATATTAGTTTAGTACACAATTTTTACAAAATACTTACATATTTCTCGGTAACAAAAACGAACACAAGTTTCCCAATGCTGATTGGGAATGTTTATTGACCAATCAGACTGAATCATAGGCTAATAGCTTATTTTGGTTTTGTCTTTGTCTTGACCACCTGACAGTTGTGTTAGGACAAGGAAATAGTTCATTACAGTGACATATGCTTATAAGCTAGTAGCTATTCTAGCAGCAAAAGAAAATGTCCTTTGTATCCAAAACGGTTCAATCTTTATTCTAGACTAAACAGTTTGGTGTGTGATATTTATAATTCCAGGATTGACAATGGACATAATATAGTCCAAAAATTTTACTTTTTTCTGGACTAATAATTTTATTTTTGGTAATTTATCGACTGAATAAGTATACATACAACATGAACTTCCGTAGAACTCTTTTGCGTTTGCTTTTATCGAAAAAGATATAAGTGTTAAAAAGAAAGCCTATACTAAACTGATAAGAAAAATCAAAATTATCTCTAAAGATTAAATATTAGCCGGACTTGGAGATGCAAGAAAGTCCTCACATAACCCATAAAGAAAGCAAAGAAAGACGCACTTTCTGAGAGTATAAGTACGAGAGACTACTAGCAAAAAAACATTAATTCAACCAGATAAAATTAAACCCTTACATATTTGTCCCTCCATCAATCCGATGTAATGCTCACATTTAATAGCTTATAAACGATTAAGTTCTAAACACGAAAAGAGACCAATTCTGTCTTATCACGAGTATTTCTGATCTCCCTTCCCATGCAACATCAATATGTCTTTATCGTATTAAGTTGTAGACATCATAGTATATCTGAGTTCAAAGTTATCTTCTTCATCATTGAATATTGGGATTCATTAAGGTTTCGTTCATACGAGTCCGTTGTGTCACATCAGTTTGGCACCTTGGCTAGGTTGACCGAGTGCGAAGTGACACATCCCGGTAAGGCCGTTAGTGTCGTTAGGGCGAGTTGGTGAGAGAGCCCACTAGGAGTATACTTCGCAGGTAGAGCTTGGAGGCCTTAGTTCTTCGAGTTGAGCCTTCGAGCTCCAGGCTATGGTGGATAGTCTAGTTGAGTGTAACTCGGATTCTCTTCGTGCTTAGAGTGGGTTTGGCTTGACCGTTTGTGAGTAATCTTGTTGTAGTGTTGGAGATGGTAATTTCTCTATTCAGATTACTCGAAGAACTCACTGCAGGTCGAGATGGAGTTCAGTAAGAACCCGCTGATATGAAATCGTCTGTTGAAATTGTAATACACTTGTGTATGTATGACATCGTCCATGTGTTATGTGTATGTGTGGTGTACCTCTGACAGCGATGTATGTTGTGTAGCGACGTGTATGCGCACGACAGTTGGAAGCAGATATATTTCGAGCCAAAGTTGGATCTGATATCTAACAAACATTCAACAAAGTGAAAATCTGTGGTTGAATGAATTCGTGAAATAACCTTATTCTTTTTATTTACTCGATTATATATCAGATATATCAGATCAGTGTCCGAAGTGGTTTAGCCCACAGTACTCTAAGAGAAAGGTAGTGGGTTCAGTCCCTGGCGGATACAATTGGAGGTGCATGCGCTGCAAACTCTTAATGAAACTTCTGGTCTGAGTCTCGTTGTGATAGAATTATATGGACAGTCTCATGATCCGCGAAGATCCCAAATGACAAGTAATACCATATATCATTTTATTATAGATGGACTACTATGATGAATGTGATTATTGACCCTCATGTGCATCATGAATCACTACAAACCCGTCTCTTACTCGCAACAGCACTATGAATGAAACCCCTATTGGTATGAGGGAAGTCCTTGGCACCTTAAAGATGGATACAGATAAATTATAATAATTTATTATAGAATGGTAAAGATTATGTATATAATTACGTCTACAACTAGTAACTTCCACTTCATGGATCTGATCTGGGTCGATTTCCCCGTTTGATAGAACTCGATTTTATAGTGTACGCAGTCACTAGACTAACCTTGGGAAAATATACTACATTTAATGCAGTCTTAATTACATTAATAGACATGCATTATTAATGGATGATATTCTTTATTATTTTTATCTTGATGTGGATTAGATACATTAGGAAGAGTTTTTTTCCTACACATTTTTATTACATAACCGATACCGTATTTAAATTTAAAAGCTATTATATAATACTATGCATTCTCGACCATCTTTGCTAAACTTGAGTTGATGCTAACTGAGTCATTCTCGCCCGAACCATATACTATACCATTCTAGAGATTTGACTCAGCAGATTTATTCGTCGAAATGTATTTAACCATAAGATAGTGACACGACATAACCCATATATCAAGTGCAGACAGACACACCTCCCAGACTACAAATGTGACAACCTGCTTATAAAACTGGAAGATTGTAAATTTACACATTATTTTATTATCTAACCCGTACTCACAAAAAAGATTAGGTCATAAATTAATAATTAGCTACCTTCCCTCTTCCATCTTCAGATGGAAGAGTAAAGCTAGCTATATGTATAAGTTAGCTACATGTATATATCAGAAATAGGCTTGATCAACGTCCAATACATTTGTCAAGCTTCACCTTACCCTCCTTAATATGTTGTCACTTGATCGGACCTTTGACTGACTACCGCTTGTAGTTTTGGTACCCAAGCTATGTCAAATTGTCATTAATGTTTGATGAAGCTGGGTGATGTTGACTTCAAGAGCGTGTTCTCAAAATTTTATATTGGATGTTGTAGTAACTCTGTTTATTTGCAAATTCATCAAACGATACGTACAAGTAAGACATCTATATATTGAAATTATAAGCTGCAACAAGTCAGAGGTTTGATCGAGTAACAAAACATTTGAAGAGAGTCTGATAAAACTCGAAAAACGTTATGGGGGCGTGATCAAGCTAAATTTTGTGTATATATACATATATATGAGCATTAAGAGACATCGACTTTCATAGTACAATAACGCTTACGGTCAGGCATCATAGAGTTCAACGGAAAGCAAGGACGAGGAGGACAGTCATTCTGTTAGAAGGGAACTTAAGATCTGTCTGTTTAAACTTCAGAAAAGCCAAGAGAAGTGACCATGAACTAGTAGGGGTGTCAAAGTTTAGAAAAAAGATTTTTTAACGACTGAGAGGTAACTGTACATGAAATTGTCACGGGTAAGTTTGTATATAACCGTGACTTATTCTAGATCGCGCTCGAGATTCAACATCAAGATTGTATCATTAATTATTTTTCTGTTTCTACACTCAAGATAAGTACTCAGAGTAGCAGAAAATTCACTGCAAAAAATATAAAAAAAAACCAATAAATAACCGTTAGAAAAAGCAACACGCGACCCAACGAATAGCAAACGGATGGGAAGACCCCATCAAGCCTCACAAGGGAAAGAAAGGACCTGAAGGGCCAAGCAACAACCACCCCGAAGGGAAGAACATCGGGGCTAAGCCCCGCTATCAGTAGCTCTAAAATCGCCTGTCGCACCTATAATGTCGGAGATCAAAAAATCAGTACCTCTAGAAACAACTGACGCACCTGAAGAGGCATCGCCTACTGTGATTGCCCTCCTGTGAACTGCTCCTGCTAAAGCTCTCTGTAGAGCAATGGAAACTCGCTGTCGGAAAAACATGGTGCAGAAAGAAAGAGAAAGTGGAACTCCCTGGCGCCTCTCATGATAGGCTCTAGCACAGTCTCTCAAAAAGACGTCGAACTCCAAACATGTCGATCCGTATATCTCCATAGCTAAAGGGATGAAGCGATGTCCCACTTGCATACCCCTGTACTTGGTCACCTTCGCTGCTGCCG
The DNA here is from genome assembly GCA_036924285.1 of Asterella californica. Lineage (NCBI taxonomy): Eukaryota > Viridiplantae > Streptophyta > Marchantiopsida > Marchantiales > Aytoniaceae > Asterella > Asterella californica. The sequence goes on along the minus strand of JAYKYS010000006.1, from coordinate 16,912,922 downwards.
CCACGCCTGCAGCCCATCCTGGGGGATGGGTGATCACCTGTGCCGCTACTGAGTCCCGTGTCGGATCCGTGACAACCACATCAGCCACTGAGACCTGATCCTCTCTCATCATGTATAGGTCAGCTCTCACTGATCCTCCTGTCTGAAGGGCATACCAACGCTCTCTCCACGTCATGTGACCGCTCTCCCGTGCTAAGGCAAACACGACGTCTCTGATGGCATCGTGGGTAGCTATCCGCTCTCCACCATGAGGACATCGAGCAAGATGACGACCCGATGTGTCGAGCGAGACACCGCACTCGCAAGTGAATAGTGCCGAAGCAACAGGCTGTACCAAGCCTAGGCGGAACCTCATCGCTGTAGAGAAGATAGTCGGTGCGAGTCGGAACGCTCTAATGCAAGGTCGAGCTATGAGCCAAGAGCCTGCGCCCTTGCACGAACAAGAGCGGAGTCTAGCTCTAGTATCCCGTGAGATGGAAGGATCCACTAAGAGAGCATGGAGAACCTGCTGGAAGTGGTGCCCCGTCAGAGAAGACTGTAGTCCGCGAGATCCATCGGTAGCTAAGGTATCGAATCGAGGGTGTGCCTCACGTGCCTCAAGAGTCAGGCCATCTCTTGCCTCACGGAGACACATCTGTAGTGGGTAAGAACCATCCTCCACCTCTGTCACGTAGCTCTCTAGAATAGGTCTATCTCGCACGAGAAAACGACAACAGAGCCAAGGTGTTGAGAGGGCCCAACTACCCAAAAAGGCTGCCGGAGCAGTCTCCTCCATGGATAATAAGCCCACTCCGCCACATGATATCGGCAAAGATGTCTGCCTACGTGCGAGAGGTCCTGCCACACAGTCAAAAGTCCCCGGTCTTATGATGTCGCCAAACACCCTCATGATCTTCCTATCAAACTCTCTGAGGCGCGAGATGAAGATAGGAGATGGAGGTACTGTGCGGAGTAAGTAACTCGGACGCCGCGCAATGGAAGAGTAAAGGATACCAAAGACGACTTGTCGTGCGCATACACATCGCTACACAACATACATCGCTGTCAGAGGTACACCACACATACACATAACACATGGACGATGTCATACACATACACAAGTGTACCACAATCGCCCCCCTAACTGGCGGTTAGGTCCCTCTAACTTCAGATAGCTCCATATCTCAACTACGTGATACACACCTTCATGGGTGCAAGGATCAGGAGGCCGGGTGCTACATCGCCCCATCGTTAGTCGCCTGTCTGCAATCCATATCACGCAAAGATCTAATCGACTATCTCCGCTATATACATCGAGGACAAACCCACCGTCCAGTAGGAACGACACTGAGAGGTGGAGTCAAACATGACATATGCCAACCTCTCGAACAACCATCACACACCAACATACGGACTGCTCCACCAGCAGACCCACACAACATACACCTCAAGCCCGCGCGTACAACTGCTAAGCTTGGGTCAACGGTACCATCAATGTTGGGAAGATGACATGGCGCGCAATTACGCACATGGTCCTTCCACACAACACCATCACGGTCCTCTAACATGAGTACTCCAGAAGGTAACACCTCTCGCACTCGTAAAATAGTGCGCCCTGCGGTCACATCCAACGTCGTCGGTGCAGTCTGCTGTAGATAGATATAATCGCCAGGATGAAACCTGCGAATCGATGGCCGATAACCTCCTCCTCGGATAGTCGCATATCGCAACGTGTCTCTATGCTGAGCAATCGCTAGGTTCTCAAAAGCCATAGGCATAACTCTCCGAAATGTCTCTGCTCGTTGAGAACATGCTCTCACCCACATATCCGGGTCATCAAGGTTCAGCACCTCAGCAGAATCACGACGAATGACCGAAGGTAGATCTGGATCTCGGCCATACAATAGAAAATACGGTGAGAAGGAAGCCAAAGACGCTTGCCGGCTGAAACGGTAGCCCATAGCCAACCACGGTAGCTGCACATCCCAGTCTCCCAAGTGGCCCTTCTGCAAGCCATACTTGCGCAATCCTCTCTTCACCGTCTGAACTACCCTCTCCGCCAAACCATCAGCCTCAGGATGATCTCGAGATGTAGTCCGATGATCAATCAGCGCCTGATCACACAAGGCCTGAAACTCACCAAAGAACTCTGTACCTTGGTCGGTCAGCACTTCAGCTGGTGCTCCAAAACGACTCAGCACTCGATCTAAGAACGCATACGCCGTCCCTTCACTTGCCTTGTCCGGTAATGCCACCAACTCAATCCACTTGGAGAAGTGCTCCACCATCACCAACACATACCGGTGGTGACGTACGGTCAACGGTAAGGGTCCCGCAAAATCCAAACTCCAACGGTAACCCAACCCCATAATCGGTAAGGGGTGTAACTGTGGAGTAGGAGCATTAAACGATGCTCGTACTCGATCACAAACCACACATCGTGCGACAAACTGTTGCACATCGATGTGCATACCACGCCACCAATATTGTCCTTGGAGTAAGCTATGCGTACGCTTCACTCCAAAATGTCCCAACTCCTCATGGGCATGTCGTACTAACTGTGCCCTCTGGGATGGATGTGGCACTATCCGTACCCTCCCATCACCCCACACTCGAAGTACATGTCGTCCTTCTCGTCGAAATCTCTTCGCTCGTTGAAGGACACGATCTCGCTCCTTGGCACTTACTGTGCCTACTACCACACCAGTACGTAGATACTCCATCACGGTCACATCATCATGGATATCTCGCTGGTCTGAAACACCATCTCCACCTTCAGGATCTGGAGACTCGTCATCTACTCTCTGACCAGAGAAAGATACGACTTGGCCCTCCATACTAGAGTTCATGGCCAACACACAAAGAAAGGCAGATGCATGCCACCCTAGCACTATCTCCTCATCAACCTCGTCATGCCAGCGAGCCCCAGTCTGGTCCTGCTGACTCGTGCATGGGTTGCGACTCAACCCATCGGCATCTAGGTTTGCGACTCCAGGTCTATGTATTACCTGGAAGTCATACTCCTGTAAGATCAGAGCCCATCGTGCAAGCTTCCCTGTAAGCTTGTCAGACTCCATCAACCACTTGAGCGGCTGGTGATCAGTGATGAGAGTAAAGGGGTTCCCAAACAGATAACATCGAAAGTGTGCAACAGCCCACACTGCCGCCAAACACTCTCCCTCATACGAACTATACCTCGCCTCCGCTGAATTGTTGGAGCGACTGGCATACGCCACCACGAACTCCTTTTTCTCATCATCATGCTGAGTCAGCACTGCTCCAAGTCCCAACATACTCCAATCGGTGTGCAGTTGGAAAGGACGCCCTCTAACGGGTCTCCTCAAGATGGGAGCAGATGTCAACCTATCCTTGAGCTCTACAAAAGCTCGCTCCTGCTCATCTCCCCACTGCCACTCCTGGTCCACCTTCATCAGCTTGGTCAACGGCTTCGCAATTGCACTAAATCCCTTCACGTACCGACGATAGAAGTTCGCCAAACCAACAAATGCCCGAACTCGACTCACATTTGTGGGACGCGGGATACGTGCAATAGCCTCAACCTTCGTCTGTTGAACACCCAATCCACCTGGATAGATGGTGTGGCCCAGATACTCTACCAACTCCTGGAAGAACTTACACTTCCCAGGGTGTAACTTCAACCCATGAGCTCTCAACCGCTCAAACACATCTCGTAAGTGTCTCTCGTGCTCCTCCACTGTAGCACTATAGACTAAGATGTCGTCAATATAACATCTGACAAAATCCAATCCTGCTAGGATTTTGTCCATCACCCTCTGGAACTCAGCAGGGGCGTTCTTCAACCCAAATGGTAAGAACCGCCACTGATACAAACAATCTTTGCCGTGAGAGTCAATTCCCCAGAATGCTGTCTTGGACTTATCTTCTTCTCTCACTGGCAACTGATGATACCCTGCTCGAAGATCCAAAGTACTGAAGACCTTCACATGCCCCACTGCATCAAAGATCTCCTCAGGTGTCGGCATGGCATACTTATCGGACTTCGTCTGCCGATTGATAGGACGGTAGTCTCCACACATCCGCCTATCCGTGTAGTTGCCATACATATCCTTCTTGGCTGGCATAACTGTGGCAGATGCATACTCTCCATGCGACATCTCCACCAACCCAGCCTCCAACAAGTCTTGAGTCCGACTCTGGATCAAGGCTCTCTCCATATCACTGTACCTGTAAGGACGTCGAAAGATTGGCGTGTCATTAGCCAAGTCGATCCGTATACCAGGTCCTTTCAAGGTACCCAAATCCTTCATACTGAAGGCAAAACAATTCCTGTAGCTCTTCAGGAATCTTTGGACTCTTCGTCTCTCCTCTCCTATAAGCTTGGATCCAATCTCTGGCTCCCAAGTATCCTCTGTCACCATGCTAGAGGTAGAAGACGAAGTCGTTGACTGCTATCTTGCAGCCTCTGGAGCAGTTTCCTTCTGCTCACCACCAACAACCTCCACCGCTACTGTGTGTAAAACTTCTGCAGTTCTAGCTGCAAACTCCACACTCTCTCCTATGACATCCCATGATGTCCAAGGATGACGAACTCCACGTGCCTCGCCCCCAGCCTTTGCCTCCACCGACCCGGTAGGCAAAGAGCTCAAGAGTGCTCGAGCAATAACACCCGTCGATCGCATCCGACGCTGCTCAGCCAATCCAAGGCTAACAATCCATGTCAAGCAATTCAAGTCCATTGCTTGACCCAATACTTGACGACGTGAAGCCTCCGACACCGAAGCTACTGCCGTCGTACCCGTAGCGAAACCCATCGCTCGCTCTCTCTCATCGGCATTGGGCTCCACCAACTGCCGTAATTGAGCATCCCACACAAGCCCAGGTCCTCCATCTCTGTAAGCATGTGACGCTGGAAAGCTTACCAATGTGGGTAACGCTACCATGGGCCGTCCCACTAGGTTCACCACTGCCATGGGTGACCTATCGACGACTCTCACTACTTGAGATCGTCGTCCTGCATCCAAGATGCTATCAACCGTGAGGTGCGCTGGTCGTCTCACTCCATCGTGTGCGCGCTTAAGCACCTCTCTCGGTAACAAGTTCGTCCACCACAACCGTGGACGATGTGCACGAGATCCCACTCTCGCTGCATCCAACAACACTGCTGGTCCAACCCAAGACCGCACTTGGTGCACACTCGCCATCATATGTGTACGAGCATCACCCAACAAAGGAACGTTCTCCAAGATGTACGCTGGAGAATCCACCTGATGCATCTGGAGATGTCGTAAGATCCGTAACATCTCCCAGAACATCCTAGATCGCGGGTCATGTAAACCCTGACCTCTCCCTGCACGCGTGTGACCTTGACATGACCATCCGGCTATCACCAAGTGAATGGTGCCCACAAACGTGAGATCCTGCGCCCCCAGCAGCGAAATATCCGACGGTAATGCTTGCTGGTATCCTCTAACAGCTGATATGGGCAACAACTCAGGATATCTCTGCACCAAACGTGCCACATGTCGCAATGAGATGCGTCTCGCAATCTCATCTCTCTCCACATACAAGTATCGCTGTACTTGTATACCTGCTTGCAATACCGCAGCCAAACCTGTGCTGATCCCTCCAAACAGCTCCAGCACACATACACCTTCCTCTGGATACTGCCACACAATGGGAGTCGTATCCAACGGTGATAAGGTCACAGGGCCAGTAGCAGGAACAACCCTTTGTTCCTCTACTGGTGGTACAAAAGCTTCACTCCAAGCCTGCTGCACCAACTGATCAGCATACTGCTGCAACTCTCCACTCGAACTCCAGAGTGGAACATCCAAGGCAGATGGTACTAACGTAGACATGCTAGGCATGTCCTCCACCTCCTCATAGATCGGAGTATCCTCCGCATGGGCATTGCCCTCCAACAACTCGCCCGGCCAAGTGATGACCGAACTGAACCCTGCAACAGATGCCATCGTCCCTGGTGTAGGCTCCGTCGTCCCAACTCTAGCACTGAACCGCACTGGTAAGCGGCTCACTCGTCCCTCACCGGACTGCCAACCTGGTCTGTAAGATGCTGTCTCTGCCCAATAGTCAATCACGAACCCCATAGGGTACAACACAGCACCTCCCACCAATACATCATAAGACTCTGCGGCTGTAACAATGGCCTTGGCCTTCACCATAGAGCCATCCGTAGGGTGATCTGGCCGAACTCTCACCGTCAACATCTCCCGTGTCATGTGTAGAGCCGTACCTCCTGATCCCCCTAGAGATGTCTGCAACTGGAATGGACATCTCTCTATCTCGGACTTCTTCAGACCCAAACCAATACACGCCGCCTTTCCCAACATCAACGGTTGGGCTCCAGAGTCTAACAAGACCTTCTGGGGTCGATACACTTTCCCTGAAGGTGCCACCAAACAGAAGATACCACTTCTGTTGTCCAGCAACACCACACCTGGTGCCAAACTAGCACGGTCAATCGCCGGCCTAGCTGGTAACTCATCTAACCTAGCAGCCGCCGCTTGCCAAGTACCACTGGTAGCTGTCCTGATCCTCGACTCCATGGACACGTCTACCGCCTCTCGCTGAACCACTTCAGCACTAGAGGTAACTACATCCTCGCTCTCACTGAGCGTGGCCGCCAACTGGAACACTGGAGCTAAGTTGACTCCCAATGCCCTCATATCCGTGGCTGAGAATAGTGGGGCTCGCAAAACTGCTGTAGCCGCCCCCAACATCGGGTTCGACGTCGCATCCACAGACGTCGAAGGTGGACTCACATCACACCCACTCTTGGATGTCGATGCCTCCAACTCTACTGCACCATCGGTAGGTCGTTTAGGAACCATAGATGTGGTCCTCAACGCCTCCGATAGCATGAACGACTGGGGAAGCCTGGCTTGTCTACCAGCCTCCCCGCGTTGTGGATCCAACTCCACTGACGCACCTCGTGGCTCAGAGGCACGCACTGCACCTCTAGTCACTGCTGCAGATGCCTCAATCTGCGCCACACCAGCCATGAAGTCGAAGTCACCTCCTTCTCCTCCATAAGACGTGGAAGCCTCTGTTCCACCTGATCTCCGCTGAGCCATAGCCATACTAGCTATCCTCTGCTCCAACTGCTCAATCCGAGCAGCCATACCTGCTTCTGACGTTGTAGCAGGCGGTGGACCGAACGGTCCTCTCCCAGGTGCTGGACCTCTACCTCCAGCTCGACCACCACGGCCTCCCTGAGCTCCTCCGCCTCGTCCACGATCAGCCTTCCCTTGCCGCAACTCGGGATGGAGATCAAAACAACGGTCACTACTGTGACCAGGTCGTCCGCAATGCTCACATTGCCTAGGTACTGCTTGAGACGTCCCTGATGTCCCTGACGTCTCAACACCTCTCCTCTGTGGACAGTCCCTCTGCTGATGAGGACCATCACACACGTCCAGCAAGGACCCACTTGCTGCTGACTAGAGAAGGACGGCATGGGCTTCTGCCCACCAGATCCTCCAACACCTCCCTGAGATCGGGACTGCTCCGCACGATCCTTACCACCACCACCACCACCACGCTGTTGCGTAGCCTGTGATCTCCGAGAAGAGGTGGTCGCTCCATGTGGTGTCTCCTTGCTGAAACCAGCAACCACCACCCTCTCCTCCACCATGTTGAGCTCAATCCGCTCAGCCAGACTAAAGACAACCGCCAACGTCGGAGCGGTGTCTCTAAGGAGAGTAGCATCTCTAACTCTCCTGCGCAGCTCCCGGTCTAGTATCCCATACCAGAACTGGACTGCCTGTGCTTCCGTCACCCCTTGGGTAACGCTGATCAACCGCCTCATGCGAGTAAACGCCTCGCGTAGGCTCTCTCCAGTCTTCCGCTGGAACTCCTGCAGACTCCTCAACTTGTCGGTCCGCACACCCTGATAGTTCTTCCTCAAACATTGGAAGAACTGAACCACAGGGTTAAACCCTGGTGGTATCCCACTCACACTACCACCTGCTCCACTACCTGTGGATGCACCGCTGGTAGTAGGTACTCCGCCACCTGCGGCTGTACCACTGCTACTGGCACCCGAACTCGCAGGTGCTACGCCTCCCGAAACTACGCCAGTAGTGATAGAAACGTAGTTGGGAGACCAATGTTGTCTCCACAACTCGATCTCAACACTGTAATCTCGCCTGAACTCATGATAATCGTCCATCGGCGGTCCCTCCAAGTGCTGGAACAAACCCTTCCACGCCATGAAGGGTGTAAACAGCTGTGGGTTCCGCATCTGCTGCAGATCGCACCAACTGTCGAACTCCTGGATGAAGTCATCCAGCTCAATGGTACCAACTGTACCCGAGTAACGTCGAGGCCCTTTCGTGGCCCCATAGATCTCGTCCATGTCCCACAACAACGGTGTGGTGACACTAGACTCACCACCAGAAAACGCGCTGTCTGCGTCTGACTCGTCCTCTGGAACAACCGGCGGCAATGGTGTAGGTAGTCGGTACCTCACTCCACTCCGTGTATACCCACTGTCCGCGAAGTCCCCACCAGAACCTCCCGAGAACTCCGTGATGAGAATCCCGTTAACACACTCCCCAACCGGAATGTCGCAATCCCCGTCACCACCGTAACCACCACTTGCCTAACCCCGCTCCTACTGAGCTCACCTATCCCCTACTAGGACGGTCAAGGTAAGGGCAACCTGTACCTGCCATCACCACAGGCAGCCTCTCACGGTCTGTTGGTCGTCACTCCAACCGCACCGTGAGAGAGACAAAGGTAGTCTGACTGGTCCGCAACTCCAGCCTCACTACCGACAGCACACTGGAGTGAACTCACTCCGGAAATCAAGCGCAACACAAGCAAACGCGGCGCACAAACACGAAGCAGAATATGGAGGGGTTCCAACCACAAGAAGTCCAAACGATAACCCTCCACACTCAAACATTCACATAAAGAGAAATCCAGCCCCACCCGGACTGACGTCTCCTCGTCGGTGACCACATGCACAATATATGGTCACCAACTGTCGTAACTGACACTGGAAGTCACTAACTAGATGTCCACACCTCTAGTAGCTCCAAAAACATCCACGTGGTAGCTCTACTAGCTCACCCAAGACAACTGCCACCAACTGCCTACATACGCGTCTCTACGGTATAGACAAACACTACCACAACTATAGCTTGCCCCTAATACTATGGGGTCGCCCTACCACTCCTCTAGGAACGTGCGAGAAGGTCTCCTACTACCTTAAACAAGTCCATAAGTACTTGCACGCATCCCTGTAGGACACCAAGAGCTATTGGTCTAGTGGTAAAGCCAAAGCTAAGACTAAAAAGTCAGGAGTCCAGGTCCAGAAATAGTGTTGGGATGGGTGACCAGCTGGTTTTACCCTTCCCACACACCTGAAGCTTGGATACCTCTCTCACGCACGCCAGCAAGCTGGCTTGCGGCGGGCGCGGGCTCAGGCTCAGGCTCAGGCTCCGCTCCGCCTCCGCACTCTCGCACTCCGCTCTCACGCCTCCACACTCACGCACCTCTGCTCCTCGAAGCCTCTAAACGCCTCCTAACACGCACTCCACACCTCGACACTCCCGCTCCGCTCCGCTTGAAGTAGAGAAGAACAGGTACAACACACACCAAGGGACTCGGCTCCAACTCGAATTGCAGAAGATTGCACCAAAAGAAGCTCCAAAACAGCGAAAACAGCTTGCGGGTGCACACGGGTGACCAAAATCTGACGTAAAACAGCAAGAACCTCCAAATCCAACCCGAAAACCACCACAACAGATTCGCGAATGCACAAGACACACTTCGCGAATGCACACACACACAACAAAACTCCTAAACTCGAGTTTCCACAACAAATTGCACCAAAATCTGACGTAACTAGCCTTTTGGTACTTTCGGGTCACACGGCAGCGAACTTCGACATGCCATAACTTCTTCAATCCTCGACCAAACTCCACGAAACTTAGTGCGCTAGAACCGTCTCCACAATGCGCTTCCAAAGAGCCCACTCCGGCCTGACATTGCCAAGTATTTCAGCTGCTATGCCCAAACGCGCAATCCGGCTCCAACAACACACTTCAAGAACATTCCGCAAAATTTCTGCAGCGCTTCCGCATGACAGAAATCTCCACTCGACCCCAACAACAGCAAATCGATCTGCGACAGCAATGTAGCCCGGCGCCCACACACCTCGATCACAGCTCCAAACAATCAACCACGAACAACAACGCCCGAAGATACCAGCGGACGATTTCTGATTTCAGATCTGCGAGCTCTTACTGAACTCCGCCTCGACCTGCACTCAGTTCTTTGAGTAATCTGTATGAAGAGATTACTATCTCCAACACTACAACAAAGATCACTCACAAACGGTCAAGCCAAACCCACTCTAAACACGAAGAGAATCCGGGTTACACTCAACTAGACTATCCACCATAGCATGGAGCTTGAAGGCTCAACTCAAAGAACTAAGGCCTCCAAGCCCTACCTGCGAAGTTTACCCCTAGTGGGCTCTCTCCCCAACTCGCCCTAACGGCACTAACGGCCTTACCGGGATGCGCCACTTCGCACTCGGTCAACCTAGTCGAGGTGCCCAAACTGACGTGACAGACTTGAGGATCCTCCAACATAGGGAGATCCTCAATATGCAAAACGTCCTCCGCTAGAGCAACATCTAAGAATCGAGAGACAAAATCCTCTGTACCCACAAGTACTCCGAGGATGCGTAAACCATCAGTGGGGATAATAAATCCCTCCGGGAGCTGTAGGTCCGACGGTATACCTATGGGAGACCAAGCCTTGCACTTTGACACCTTCATCCTCAGCCCTACCAAGGCCAATTGAGAGACAAGGTGGTCAAAGGCAACACCGACTTGGTCCGCCGGACCTACGATGTGCGTATCATCGGCTAGAGATGGAAAAACACAACCTGGAGCAGCCAAGGCGGTGGCCAAGAGAGCTCTGTAGTGAGCTAAGGCAAAGAGGGGTCCACCCAAAGGATCTCCCTGACGAGTATCTGCAGCGGAGCTGATGACTGAAACCCCCTCTATTGTAGGACCGTGCTGGTAGTAAAGAGAAGAAGGAGAACCATAGAAGGATCGCACGAAAGGGATCAGACCCGCCAGAGATCCCCCACCATCCATGAGCTCTCTAAAGATGGAAGCGCGAGAAACGCTATTAAAGGCGTTTTCCACGTCCACCTGTAGGACAACCCAATCGGGATGGATGTCCAAGAGAGCTCTAATGCCGAAAGACACAGACTCACAACCTCCCGGTGTCGCAACTCCAAACTGATGTGGGCAAAGGTGGTCCTGAAAAGTATCTCGAAGCTGAAGGACAATGGTACGACTGATAAGTCGTAAGAGAATCTCGCCGATGGCTATCGGTCGAATCCCTCCACCATCCTTCGTCATGGCCAAAAGTCTAGCTGCCCCTAGTACCTGAGCTATAGACTGAGGAATATGTCCCTGAGCTACTGCTGCCGCTACTTGAAAAAGCTCCGTGAAACCACTAGAGGGGTCGTCTGTCTGAAAACAATCCCGTAGGTGCTCGTAGACCATCCCAGACAGACCTCCAGAAGATAGACGTGGAGTTGTACACAAGGCCTGGGCAAACAAAGATCTATCGAGACATAATGGCTCCTCAGGCTGATAGTCCTGAACCTCAGGTGGTGGGGGATCACCCGGTGAGGGATGAAGGGAACGCAACGCAGCGATCGTCTCCTCAGTAGGACATGCCAATGACAAAGGATGCAGTGCTCTAGCAGCTCTACTGTACTCTCCAGCCTGACATAACATCCTACAGCGTCGTATGCGAGCGGAAGATGAGACATCACGTGTAGAGGCAGACTCACTCCTACCTCGTACCGCACGGACTGATTCCTCCTGTAAGGACGCCCAATCACCAGCACGGAATCTCCGAAGACGGGCCGCCACCTCCCGATGTCCTCCTCTGCCACCTCGAGTATAACGGAGACACCAACGAGGAAGTAGAAGAAATAGTAACCATGCCGCCTCGTCCTTGGTGTTCCGTGCCAACATGTCGAGAGGTAGACGAAATGCTTGTCTCACCTCGTCATGAAGAGCACGAGGTAACCGATGGAACAAACGCGGACAAGGGAAACTCGTCTCGAACAAACTCAGAATAGTGCCAGAGTGGACTCTCATCCACTCCCACGACTCTGGAGGAACTCCAGGAAGAAGGGCTAATGGTGCCATAGTGACTGCACGTGTAAACCTCCGATCTCGGCTAACCTGGGCATCCCATGTGGTCGTATCATAGCTCTTGTGCATCTTTCCCACATGAGATTTTACTCCTTGCGAAGTAAATAACTGATTGCACACCGGATATGGTGTGTCTCGAATTAGTCTCGATCTCATGGGAGAGAGAGTACCCATAGCTAGAGAAAAACGATATCCGATCAAACGGTAATCATAACAAAAACATCTCCAAAAAGAAAAAGGAACATAGAAGAATAAGAACAACAAAAATAAAAAGAGAGAAAACGAAGAAAAAAAGAAAAAGAAAAGAAGAAAGAAGAACCGTGAACCCTGATATGTAAAGATAGAGAGAAACAAATACAATGAATGTGACAAAAATTGTCAAGAACTATCAAAGGTCTCACAAAAACCCTAAAAGGAACCCTCTCTAACCCTAACTTCTCAGAAAATCAAAAACTATTTAATACTCACTCATCTTTCCACCAAATGTGTCAATTTTAAAACCAAAAGATAGAAAAAAACAACATGAAAAAGAATATGTAAAGAAAACTACCCCCTATCACACTCTAACACCTTCACCTCTCACTCTAAAACTACTGTGATCCTCTCTGCCTCCCTCCCCGCGCGCCTCCCTCCCGACTCTCTCTCCTTCCTGTAGCCCCGGTGTTCTTCTTACCGTTAGAAAAACACCCGCGGCGTTTTCCTGCGGGTACACTGACCGCAGTCTTGCCGAATCCGTAACTCACGCCCACTGCTCCCGAATATTTCAGAGATTCTTTAACTTTGACACCCCTAGTAGAAGAATAAACATAGTTTAGGTTCATGGTCCATTCGAATAGGACCAGTCACCAGAAGTGAGCGGACCGTCTCAGATTTATTTTAAGAATGAAGGACGACTGTGTTCCTACCGACGAGTTAACATTCGTAGTATATACGCAAGTGATGGCTGAGTCTCGCACACATACTGTACACAGAGTCCCTCCGTTAATGGCAGGCGCCGGGCTCTGTTGCTCCAAGCATCAGTCTTCCTAGTGTCGACAGAGTGCGACGCGACTAAGTGCCGGTCACTTCGACGGCTGCTGCCCGTAGCAGGGTGACAGAGCAAACGGAGTCCGCAACTTCGCACCTGTAGGCGGATGAGATCTCTACACGTTTGATGCTAAATCCTCCTGATTCCTTTCCTCTGACGCATTTTCCTGTAGTCGCTTTTGGCGACTCGAGTTTACCGATACGTGGAGGCTCGTGGCCGTCAGATTGAAGCTGTCGACGGTCAGATCGGTTTTCAAGGAATGAATGATGTTCTCTTTCCCGCAATAGAAGGGGGCCGGGCGCGCGATGGAGCTGTTTCCTTTGACCACGATAAAGAGCCATGAAGAAGAGCTTTTAGTGAGTAGACAATTTTACCGTAGTTTCACGGTTCCTTTCCTTCCTTTCGTTTTCCTTGATCCCCGTCGTGGACGGCCTCCCTATCGCTGAGAGAGGAACAGGAGGAGCGGGACCGCGGAATGGAATAGAGTCTTCGAGGAAAAGAAACAAGCGAGGAGAGAGAGAGTCCGATAGAAGGGGAAGGTCGAGGGCCGCAGGGAGAGGCCTAGAAGGACCCTGCGCTTTGCTTGAAACAGAGGAAAGGTAGGAAGGGAAGGCAAGGCAGAGCGAAAGGAAAGAGGGAGGAAAGGGGAAGGGAAGAGAAGAGAAGAGAAGAGGAGGCAACGAAAGGGGCAGAGATAGTGCGCAACAGTCCGGACAGGGGAGGAACATGAAACGTGATGGTCCACGGGGGCCGGGGCAGGAGGAGGAGGAGAAGGAGGGAAGCCGGGATTGAGTGAGCGAATTTCCTTGGTGGATGGTAATTCGGCCCATTGTGGAATCGATGGTGGATTGATTGATCCTTTTTTGCGAGACTCGAATTGCGTCCTCCTCTTGTCTGTTGTCTGCCTCCGTGTGTGTCTGGCGCATGTGGGTTGGTCCATTTCGAACGAACGGGCCTTCCTGCTCCTGCCAGAGGTTGCGTTGAGGTTGATGAAGTCGTGTGTTTGGCAGCAGCTGCCTGTGTTAGTGTGGGTGTATTGAGGGCGTTTGTTACCGTTCAGTGAAGGTTTTGGATCAATGGTCGCCCGGGTGCATGGAACTGGGACGGAAGGAAGCTAGACCACTACAAGTTCGCTCGGTCGATTCACAGGGAGAGAGAGAGAGAGAGCCAGAGAGAGGGGGCCAGGTAGGTAGACTCTCAGGTTATTGAACTTCACAGATGCCCCCGAGGGAAGCGTTGGCGAAAAGACCGAGAGTAGTCGTTTGCAACAGACTTGCTGGCTAGAGTGGGAAAGCCAGAAACGTAGGCAGGAGTAGATGAAGCTTGTGAACTAAGAGCAGGCCTTTCTAGTCCTCGCGGAGTGAATTTGAGGAAATAATTCGAGAGGTTTTTTGCCGTCCTCGTAGATTTCGCCCTCGAGAGGAAAACTTTTCTGCAGTTGGTTATTGTCAGGCGTTGTAGATATTGACGGTCAACTGATGGACAATTGAGCACCTCACAGCACAATTCATGAACGTTTGTCGTCGGGAAGGCTAAACCTGTAGCCCTTGTTGTCGACTGTCATTATCTAGCACTCGACATGACCTTATGATCGAATTTATCGGTGTTGCGCACCGTATGGAGAGAACTTTGACTCGGTCCAACAAGTAATATCCTGGTCGTCATGATGGAAGTGAGAATAAAGGCCTGTAGCTAGAAATGGATTCGGGATTGGCCCTTCGATATTAGCTTGCGCATGCCTGTCAGTTATTTGATCGAATGTGAAGCGGAGAAGCTGCTGGAAGTCAAGAGAGACAGGGTTTGAGCATGATGACAGATGGTGAATCCAGTAGAGGCCGCAGACTGAAGAACCTGGGGTCCTCGGGATTGGCTGTTGTTTTGGATCGTGAGGAGAGCGGGAGTGTTGTAACAGCTGCTACCTGTATGCTTGATGATTGTGCTGGTGGCCTGGAACGTACTCTTGCTCATGTACTAGATATACCTAGTAGTGGGATAAGTTACCCTCTGACGGACCCTTCAGCAGACGGAACGAGAATCGATCCAACTGCTGTTAAACTGTACGTAATATCTAGATTAACTAGTATACAACGTTCGGATGAAACCTCGGCCGGGGATCCCGATGGAGTCTTCATATCTGAGGGCCGTAAGGGCCCTGGTGTTGTTATGATGGACGTAGAGAGCTCGTCTGGCAATATCAAATTTGACAAGGCAAGCCTGGCGCTTGAGAGTCAGACAATTTTTAGCAGTGCGCGCGCGAATGCTTGTGTATGGAAGGGACAGTGGATGTTTGAGGCTACTTTAGGAACTGCAGGTATTCAGCAACTTGGTTGGGCCACACGTACTTGCCCCTTCACACATCTAAAAGGCGTTGGGGACGCAGAAGACTCATACGCCTACGATGGAAAGAGGATTCGGAAATGGAATGAACACTATTGGGATTATGGGCAACTCTGGGTCACGGGCGATGTTATTGGGTGCTGCATTGACCTCGATGCAGGCCAGATCTCGTTTTACAGAAACGGGATGACCTTAGGTATCGCTTTCGAGAACGTGAAGAAACTTGAATCCAAACATGGATACTTTCCTGCGATATCCTTGTCACAGCACGAACGCTGTGAGCTAAATTTTGGTGGAAGGCCATTCAAGTATCCTGTGAAAGGGTTCTATCCAATTCAGTCTCCTCCAACTGTGCATATAGATAGGGATGGAGACGGGCCCGCTTCTGCTGCTTTGCGAGCAAATTACCTACTTGGATGTTTGCAGCGACTAGTGCAGCTAGGAAGTCGAGAAGTGGCTGCCGCAATGGCCCCAGTTGAGAGGTTGAAGAGATTCACTCCACTGAGCGGAAGCGAATCGTCGACGGTTGGTGCCGTGATCATGGACTTGCTCCAGCCTCATATCTGCACGAAAGTAAGTTCTGATTCTGTAGGTGAAGAAGAATCACCCTCGATGGCGGAATATGTCGTATGGGGTTCGTTGGTGCCTTTCTTGATGGACACGTACAGATTGGAGGCTCCGCACGACAGTCCCAGTCTGGATCACGCGCTCGATTTTCTACTGCCGTCCTTGGACAAGAGCGGAGTCGAGATGGTTATGGATGCACTGGCATACGGGTGCAGAACATCTCCTTTCACATTGACGGATTATCCTTACACTGGTTCTTATGCGTACCTGGCATTAGCATGCCACCTTCTGGAGCGCTATGATTTCATGACACGGTGGTGGAGCTCGGAGAACTTCGAATCGTGTATAGAGGGTCTTCTAACAAGGAAAGTACCGAATAAGTGTGACCTGGAGGCTCTCATGCCAACGGTATGGTGGCATGGTTCTCGAGAGGATTTGTGCTCGGAGTCCAGAATGAGGCATGCAGCTTCCGCGCTAGCTAAAGCAATTGCCAAGGTAAATATCAAACTGTTTCTTTAACTTCACTCGCAAGGTGTTTCATTTGAGCACTTGTCTAGACCACGCGTCCTTCACATATATAGTGGGTGCAGGTAGTTCGTTCCTGAGGTTGGACTTGATGGTGTTCCGTCAGTTCGAAAGTTTTGAGCATCCGGATGGAAATTTTCTCTTTTGGGAAGAAGCGGACGCAGGTTGGATTCATAAAAATATTATTCGCTATGAGCTTCTCCGGGTGGTAGCCTTTACCATGGCCACTGGTCGTTGACCTGAAGAAACCTGAGCGAACGTTGTTTTCTGAGCTTATGATCGTGTTTTCTTTTCCGGGAGCCTAAAGTCTTGTGTTGAGATTTTCCATTCAGGTGTGACGCTGACATTATATCTACGTGGTGCAGGTCGAAGAGTTACACTGGGAACTATGTCGAACACTCCTCCACTTTATTCCACCAGTACCCTCTGGGGCAGTGCAAACCGGTTCAACTTCTTGTGCAAGTTCTGGCTTGCTTTTTGGGAAGTTTTTGCGGAACCTTATATGCAAGAACAGTGGCGCAAACAGGAACATGCCTCCGCCAGGTCTCTCTGATAATTCGGTTCTAGTGTCTGCGTATTACGTCCTCCTGCGGTTCCTTTCGGAGGGGCTTGAAGGAAACAAATATGGGGACACTGGAGATGCCGGCAAAGAGCAGCAGGATAGATGTGCCGGCTTTCTGCATAGGGCCGGAAAGCGCACGTTCCCAGTGAGTCTTTTCTTCAAGGAGAATGGCTACTCATACGATTTTGCACGCCTTGGTGGAACATTCAGTCATCTGTCCAAAACCCTTCCAGTTTCGACTGAAGATTATGCCGAGGTTGAGTGGGAAGAAAGTGAGATGGACGATGGAGGGATGGTTGTCAAGCACGGAAGTCAGTGCAAACCTGCTTGTTGTCTGGACTTGGCCTTCAATGCATCGGCCCACTGTGAAATGAAGAATACTCTGGAGAAAGGAACCAGTGGGCAGTCCAGTAGTGTTAGTGAAAGGAGTAACACCATCAACAGTGAATGCAGTACCAGGAACTGTGAGGATATGGAAGAGGATAAACCGAGCTCTAGCGGAAGGGTGGATGCAGTATTGAGCAGACGACTTTCACCTGTCCGCAAAAATGAAAGGATTGGTTTTAAAACCATAAAGGATTTGTCCGAAGCTATCAGAGAAGAAGAGCTGCTGGATATGCTGGTACTTTTGTACCATCTGGGGCTTGGTTCCAACTTTAAGCAGGTGAGATGATGCGCCTTATTGTTGTTCTGGTTGAGTGTTTAGTTCCGCTCCAAACTCGTCACGACTATACATCTGTATGTCCAACTGACTTTTAAAGCCCTTCTTCTGTTTTAGTTTACGTGTTTAGGGGAGGCCTTTAGTTTTGCTAGCTATAAATATCTGTGCTTAGCTTAAGGGTGTTCAGTAAACGCGCTTAGCTGGACCAAATTTGAATGTCTGTTTCCTGTACTTTTGTTGCGTATTCGGTACATATTGAATATACGAGTTAGGTCTACCAGTCCGGACTTTCTTATTCGCGAATGTAGGATATATCAAAATGCCAGTCTCGTATGTCACCTTATAGGTAGAATTGCAGGACAGTGTCGTGCCAGCAGATGTGTGTCCTTTTGAAGGATCATCGTGGTTCAGAGTCAGATTTTAGAAAGAAAAAGACCTGGGGTTTAGGTTGCGAGGCGAGTAAAATCCATTTGAGCGGACTGAAGGTGGTTGATGCATTGTCATAGATAAGTTATATGGAGGTCGCTAGTCTGACCATTTTCTGTTGGCATTTCTTTTCAGGCTTCTTACGATATGCAGCATCAGATGCAGTTGATATCACAGTTAGAGGATATCGACCGCCAGATTCGATCAGACAAGGTGTCCAGCGACTGTGGGCTGAAAAAGTTGAAGGAAGACAGAGCTGGTACCCGAGAAAAGTTGATTGAATGTGTTCGAAGGTGTACATGGTAAGTTTGTGGTATATTATAGTAGTTCGTGGAAGTTAGTTCAGCATACCATCCGTATCACTTTTACTCCCTTGTCACCTGCGCGTCTTCCCTCGCGATAGAGAGACGTGCAGGTGACAAGGGAGTAAAATTGCTGGACGGTGGTGATATAGCTACCTTTCAGTGTACCAATGTTGAAATTTATTTGTTGCTTAGAGGGATCACAAACTCGTTACTTGCACTCCCAAGTATCGAGTTTGTGAACTATTCTTCTTTTGAAAGTCTAAAATGCTGAAAAGTTCCTCTTCAACAGGTACCGGGTTTCGCTGTTTTCGAGGTGGAAACAGAGAGGAATGTATGCGACATGCATGTGGGTCGTTCAACTTCTACTAGTCTTCAGCAAGAGAGATAACATGTTTGGCTATGTACCGGAGTTTTATGTTGAGACTCTGGTACGTATGCCTCTGTAAAACAAAATTCTTCTCTTTCTTATGTATTTTGTTAGGTTTGAATCAGGCATCTTGCAGATGCTTTTATGCCCTCTAATTTATGTTCTCTCCCACTATGTGGTGTGTGCTATAGCTGTGCGTTGCTGTTATTTTCTTAAGCGCGTAGTGTTTTTATGCAAGCTAACACGATGATAATTCTTAATTTTCAGGTCGATTCGTTCCACGCTCTTCGCAGGAGTGATCCCCCGTTCGTAACTCCGGCCTCTGCCTTGTTGCAACAAGGACTTTCTCCTTTGGTATGTACAAGATCAGGATTTGTAGTCTCCTATGTTGTATACTTCTGCCACTTCCTTTCTTCACACCGCTATTGTTTGACGTAAAAGTAGACAATGAGAAGGACTAAGATCGGTACTAACTTGTGAGAATGAGTGTACATTTCAAAGCTATGAAGTCTTTTGCTGGTCTGCCGTATTTTCCTATCTTGCATAAGAGTAAGGTTTGGCAATATCTTAACAACATTCTTTTATCTTTTCTTTGTTATAGCCATTCTGGTTATCAGGTACAGGGAGTCCTAGTTCTGAATGTGTCTGTTCTGTTTTGTTTGGTCCAGGTTACCTTCCTTGTGACACATTTCAGTGACTCAAGAATAGCCAATCCAGATATTAGAGATGTGCTTCTGCAGTCAATATCTGTGCTGGTACAGTATAAGGAGCATGTGGCTGCATTCGAGAAATGCAAAGCTGCACGAGAGTGCATGGTCGGGGCTCTGCTCGCTGCCTTTGATAATCGGTTCTGGATACCAGTATCGAACATTCTTTTGCGCCTTTGTAAGGGTGCTGGTTTTGGAGCGTCTAAGTGCTATCCTCATGGGGAGTCGTTTTCCTCGTTCTTCCAGGTGGGTAGTTTCATTAATTTAATTTAGTTTAAACTGGCGTTTAAATTATCCTGTTAAGATCACTTTGAGTAGAGACGTAGCATAGTTGTGGGTCGTGTAAAACGGACTAAATACAAGTCTTTATCAAGTAAAGAGATCATATTTTGGTCATGGGGAATTTTGCGGGTCTCAGTCGATGGGCTTCTAGATCCAACGATTGGTACAGACGTCCTCTCTTAATTTCCCCAACGCTGATATGGAGGGTTTTATTAGCAGTTAACTCTCCCAGAACAACGTGAGATGCCTGATGTGTGCTTCCGGACCTGTTCCTCTATTCTTTTCGTCCATGTTTGCGGTTGGTAATGGTACTCATTTGAGGCCCTAAATGTGCAGCAACGGCTGAAGGAGAAATGTTTGTCGGATGAAAAGCTTTTTGCATCTTTCCTCAATCGTTTATTCAACACCCTCAACTGGACCATCACCGAGTTCTCTGTCGTAATCAAGGAGATGCAGGAACTTACTGAGCGCCAGTGCCAGGTACATTCTGAAGCCACCTAGTGAAGATTGTAGTACTTGGAGTTGCTTTCCCGCCGGGATGTAGACTTGATATAGGGTTCTCTCTATCTGCTGTTGTACAGCATGTAGCTATCAACCAACTTCCTTTTTGCAAAAATTTACATTCTTTCCAGACAGGGCGATTTCTTCATCGTGCTAATCTTTTCACAAGGTGTGGCTCTAGTGCTACGTTTAGCGATACCGGTGTGGTAGTTTTTCTGAATTTCGCCAGGACTTCGAACTGTGACAACCACATCCCTAAGCTTAGCACTCTAAACTTAGAGATGCGGATCCTAAAAGGGCTCACCTTCATATGGTATGGAGATGCTTGGAAAATATGCCTTGGAAAAGGCGAGAAGCGTGATGATTAAGTGGAAGCGTAGCACTCTGCTGCAGTTTAGTTCTGTATTCTCAAAGATAATCATTCCGGTCACTCAAGGAGGTGTGGTCGTCTTTTTGAATCCCACAACAGGTGCCAGAACTGCAACAAAGGAAGTGTACAATAATGTTCGAGCTGTCCTGCAACCTGGAGAGGATTTTGGAGTTTTTTACACAAGAGTTATCACATGCATTTCTGCTTGGTGCTGAGATGAATCTTGTCAGACTCTGCGAGCTCATAATTTTTGTGCTAAATCACACCACTTCCAGCTCAGACGCTCAAATATTTGACAGGCATGTTTTAAATAAACTCTCGTCTGTGAATTTGAGTATACCGTAACCAGTGTCTTTAGCATTTGTTGGAGGATCTGTATGGGAACGTATGGATTACGAGATTCAGTGATTACGTTTATTACGTTTATATTTCCCTCGTCACTCTGTTATAAGTTGGTCTAGCAGTGTCTGTGTCCGTAGACAACGCGCGAGTTTCGTCTTTCTGATTAACCTGTTTCTAGGAGTTGGATTGCGACGGCTTTGCTTGGCTTGCTCTGATGGCCTCTTTTGTTTCCCCTTGCAGTGCGCTGAGGCAACAGGGGCAGTCTTTAGAAAAAATAAACAGGTCGATGATTCTAGCTCCAATCGTTGGTATCGTGCTGAATCTTTCAATAGCAACTTCATCACTGCATCATGGTCTGGTTTATGATTTGGCACAAGTCATTGCAAACGTGGACTACTCTTCCTCTATGGTGAACGACTTTGAGTATCTACTGGAGTTCAACTGGGTGAGAATCTTTTATTACTTGATCCTTTGCGTGGAACGGTCAAGCGAGAAAATTAAATTCGAGCGATAGTTTCCATTGTGAGGTTGAGCACAGTTGCCTTCCAATCAACTTAGCCTTTGGTGTCTTGACAGGCTGCCGCATTCAAAGGTGATCCATCTTTGAGGAAACTTCCCGAGCTAAAAACTTTTGTGAAGAGGCTGCAAGCCGAGTCCGAACTGGCTCGGCAAAGGGCAACAGATGAGGAGATGCTGCAGTCAGGTATCAAAATCATCTCATCTTGTTAATGTAGATGGACCTTTTCCTCTGTGGGGCCTTGCATGTCGTTGCGGTCTTAAACCTGTAGTTCATTTCTGTCCGTGCGGAAGATGCTGGGCAACACGTCACTTATACCATTCACTCAATAGAAATTTTGGGCTTAAGGTCGTTTTCACTAATAATCTTGGGTTGCTAATAAAATTGCTGATTCCGCTGATGCACATCAATCAAGCACAGCGATTCCAATACTGTCACGTGATATTGAACTGGCTTCTCTTACCTGCCGTGCAGAAGTCATTCGGGACGCAACCGGTGAGGAGAAGGTGGAGATTTGTAGCATATGCTATGCATGTGAAGTGGACACCGTCTTTGTTCCTTGCAAGCATCAGTCTTGTTTGCGCTGCATTACGCGTCATCTGTTGAACAATCAGCGTTGTTTTTTCTGCAATGCCGGCATATCGGAGTTGGGATCCATGTCGGACTTGGTAGCAGCAGAAGGAGACTTTCCAGCCTCCAATACCACTGTGACCGACAGTGGTGTTCTTTCCAAGAAATGAGTCTCCCTGGTGGGGAGCCTATTAGGAGTGTTTTCTCAGTGGAGGAGGAAGTCTGCTGGTCGTGTTCCTCTTGAATGTGAAGGTCAGAATCAGGCAGGCACGGAAAGAGAGACTCGTTCGAGTCGGCCGTGATCCATTTTCAAATTTTGGGGACTGTATCGACGGGGAACACGTATGGGTTTAGACTTTGACAGACCTAACAAGTGACTTTGGGAGATGGACAGATAGTCAGCGAATACTTCGAAAACCCTCTCCAACGGTCGATCATGAAACTTCCGAAGTTCTTGGCAGATGCTCACTTCGGAGCTTTCATGGCATTCACTAGAAGTGTTACTGTACATTTTATATTTGGAATCACGGAAGGTCGTTGCAACAGCAAGTGAGACAGGCTTGAAGGGAGCAGGCAGGGCAGGGGAATCCAATTGTTTCAGGAATTTGATAGTAGGTCTCCAAAATGAGGCGGCCATTGATGATCTTGTACAACTTACGCGTGTATGTAAAGGAGAATGGGTCGTACAACGACCCACGAGCAATCAGTGGAATATATTTGTTGTAAAACCTTGTCGTCTTACCCGATCAATTCATCGCAAGCCACACCTTTTTGTGATACACTCTTGGTTCCTCATAACCGTCATATGCGAAAGGTTCTTGTAGCATTCTCTTCCGTTGTTTGATCCTGAGTTTCCCGCTTTAACGTTTCACTGGTCTTGTAAACCTTGTCGTCTTACCCGATCAATTCATCGCAAGCCACAACTTCTATGATACACTCTTGGTTCTTCATAACCGTCATCTGGTGAAAGGCTCTAGTAGTTTGTTTGATCCTGAGTTTCCCGCTTTAACGTTTCACAGGCCATTGAGAATTGAGTTCTGCAGTTGTAATGGTTCAGAGAGCTGATTGATGCGTGACTATGAGTGGTAGCTTCCATTTCAAGAAATATTGTCTTCAGTAAGAACCGAAGACGCCTGATTTGGAGCGAAGGACTTCAGTTGGTGCTCTAAGAGAGTGGCGTGTGTACGTGTGCCATTTGTCTTCTTCATAACAGTACGTCTTTCCTGCCTGTACTTGCACTTACATTTGACCTGACACCGTTTGTGTCTTCCTCCTTTCTCCATCCTCCTGGAATGTGTCCGAGGTGGTTTTGGTATCCGCATTGTTACAAGTATATGTACACCAGTTTTATGGAACAAAGTCGGACTTCCTTAGTCCCCTTACGGTCGAAACGAAGGGATCTTGAGTGCTCTACTCGGGCGCAGAAACGCAGTGGTTTAACGATGATAGTGCAGCGCTGGAAGCATCATCAAATCCAGTCCAGCTCTACTCGGGCGCAGTCCAGAAGCCAAGACCTTGTAGCATGATTAACGTTACTCCTTACAGTTCAAAGTAACCATTCGGTCTACTTCTGTTCCCCTTGGCCGATCTGGTCCAGTGACAAGGAGCAGTCCAGAAGCCAAGAACTTGTAGCATGATTACCTCGACTTCATGCATCGCAAAGTACCTGTTTAGTCTGTTTACGCTCGTAACGCTGAAGTCGCTAGAGTGGGGAAGGATTACCTGTCAGTTGAGGACAGTATTCATGCATCCTCTCCGTTGATCAATCTGGTCCAGTGACAAGGAGCAGTCCAGAAGCCAAGAC
Organism: Asterella californica; assembly: GCA_036924285.1. NCBI lineage: Eukaryota > Viridiplantae > Streptophyta > Marchantiopsida > Marchantiales > Aytoniaceae > Asterella > Asterella californica. Next base: position 16,888,873 of record JAYKYS010000006.1, on the reverse strand, counting down.
CTTGTAGCATGATTACCTTTCCTCCCTACATTGTAAAAGTATCTATTTGGAACAATGAAGTCGCTAGAGTGGGGAAGTTGAGGGCTGCATATTATTCATGCCTCCCTCCAAGTGAAAGAATCTCGCTTATTGTTTTCAAGGTGTGGACATGTCAGACCTGAACGTGTAAACGAGATCCTAGCACGTAAATTTCAGTGTGCCGAGAGGCCAACTGCTGATGCTTCTGCCGGCAACACACACGAGTAGCGGATCCTGGTAGCTTGAAAAGAAGAAAAATTGCCACCGCAGATAGAAAGGAGAAAATAAGCCTCATGAACATATTCTGTGTTGAGGAACGGATCGCCCCAGATTTAAAAACACGCACACACCTCACACACACCTCTGTTGAGAAAACGGTGCAAAACAACCCGGGCGTCTTCTTGTCAATACTGTCGAGAAGAATCAGCCGGTTGAGAATTTCGTAAACTGTCGTCTCTCCAGGGGCATTGAAGGCCTTACTAACACGAGGGTAATGAGGGTTTAGTCCACCATCCACCAACTTCAGCAATATGTATAATGGATTCAGACCATTTCTATATTCGGCCCAACGAGATGGCGATGGCGGAGCCAAAGGGGGAGCGGGAGGCGCGATGGAGTAGCAAGGGTGTGTCAGCGAGGTCGGGAGGTGGATGCGTCCGCAAGCACGACGTAGAGAATCATTGGGGGGCGACGAGAGGAGCAGCGGGGGAAAAAAAGGGGAGGAAAAGAGTGCGCAGTGGTGAACAGGGGTTGAGCAAATGTCGAACGATTTGAGCCAACGGTTGGTGGCCAACTCAGTAATGGTTAGCAAAGAAGCCAAAGGGAGAAATTTTGAATTTGGACCGCCGAGATACAAGGCTCTAATGGCAACACAAGAGTGTATCACGTCACTGACTAGTCCTCATGTACATCGTACATTTCAACTTCTCCGCATGGAAGACATGGTTCCGCACGCAGATCTATACTAGGCAATCCTCTTGAGAAGATGATCCAGAGGTTGAACTACTAGTGTAGGCCTTCCAGCTGCACATCTTTTCAGTGACTTGAGATTACGTCTATGTGTATAAGTTAGTCTGCGTACTCCATGGGAATTGCTCCGTCTCTCGCGGCACTGTTTATCTGTAAATCTCATCAGCTGCCGAAGGTCCGAGGAAATTGAAGTCCTCTTTTCTGTTTTGATGATCGAAGGAGGTGCATTCAGAGACATTCGTCAATCAGAGCATAGCCTGGGCGACCTTGATGAGCACAGAGTGTGGAGCGTGGTCTTTATCGATCGTCTGCTTTTTAATGAATAAGGGTTCTGGTCAAGCCATACTTTTGGCTCCCGTACTGAGTACTGTTGACTTCAAGCAAGGTTTGGACATTGTATACTCTGTCCACCCGTCATGAAAACGAAGCTGGAAAGAAAAATGAAAACTGCTCTTGCGATTTAGGTTCAACCATTGGAAGTAGAGAGGTGCCTTTTCTCGATCATTGTTTCGATTCCCATTGGTGAGAGAAATTCCTAAAACGGAAGTGCATCGTGTGGTTTTCGATTCACCAACTTCAGGAAAATCAGTGACGAAAACCGGCACGGTGAAAAGTGAAACATAAAGCCATGTTAGTAAGATCAGAGATTAGAATGGAGTCCTTCATACTAGTCATCAGATGACTCTGCCGGTTGTCTTTACAAAGAACTTCGGTTCTGTTTGGACGGGCCTGATATCGTCTTTTTTCTCATCAAACACAAACAAGCACGACAAGGACGCTACTGAATGTACTAATCTGCGGTACTGGTTGTGTCCCATCCCAACATCATATACAGATTCCAGTGAAAGCAAACTTAGAGGACCCCATCAAAGACCATCTGGGCGCAAGGGCCTGATCAAGCAAATTCTCTTCTATTATCACTGCCCTAACATCCAGTGGAGCAGTGATAATGGCAGGAAATTACCGAGTAACGACTTTTAACACACACTATAGGAAGAACCTCTGTTGAGACTTCACCATGTAATCTCAGAAGCCCATGAACTCATAAAAATGTACTGTAATACTATTCGAACTCCCTATACTCAGGCATTGAAAACTAGATCTGATCGTTCTTGGTATCGCGGCTTGTTTCTGAGATGTCTGATATCAATTTCCATAATTCGCTCGTTTTGCGTTCGTACATTGAGACGGAGGACAATCCCATCTTAACGGGGTGATCACCACTCCGCTGAAACACGGGAGGTAAACAAATCTGCTCCCATGACTGAATCGACAGTAAATTTGAATGAAACCTCCACGTAATAGATAAAGCACATGAAGCAAAAGCAAACGGGAGACCCGGCGGCGACTAGAAGCAATGCGTAAGAAAACAACAGGATCCAAGAGTAGTAACTACGAATCGAAGAAACTTTACAAACCGACTTCCTCGAGAAAGTAAGCCCTCGATGATCGAGTGCTCATGCATGTGACTGCAATCAAGAAAAGGCAATAAATGCCGGAGCTCACATGCGCGCTCTTCCTGCTTATCTCATCTGCGATTTTTAAATGGTCCATACCTCGCTATTTTTCCTCCACTTCAAACGAATATATTGTCTTGGTTTAGTGTGTTCATCCTATATAGAAGATTACCGTAATATCCATTACTATCGAATGTTCACGTCAGAAGGAAACACGTGTCAGCGTAAAGTCGATTAGTCCATTCTTCGCAGGAGCATCGGAGCAGATGCCGTTTCGGAGTTTCGGTTTCGATAATGATCACCCTGAATCGACAAGACGGAGACGAATTTGAAGATGAATGAAGCTGTGGAAGGAGAAGAACAGTAAACAGCCATGCTGCTGATTCGGGCTGATTGAAATAGTCCTAGTGCAGTTGGGAACACTTGAGGATCAGGGCTCTCCGGATCAGGCTTTTGTGGATTGTTTGCTGTCAGGCTCGGGAATAAGAACGGCCTCCGGAGTACTCAGTTTTTTGACTGCTGTAGTTTTCTGTTCGCCCCGAGAAAACGATAGCGATCGACGCTCATAGGAATGCAATCAGTCCAGAAAAGAAGTTTGTGCTGCAGTATCGACGCCGATCGGACGTTCTAGGTACTTTTCTTTCATGCATTGTGCGTGGTCGAGTCCTTGAATCAGTCTTTCCTTCGAGAATTTAGTTATCTTTACGCTGCATCAGAATTACCCACGCGCATTGTGACAGCAAAAACTTGGTCGCCCGAAAAGAAAAGAAATTCAAGAGTTTAGAATGATTGCGCAATTCGTTTAAACACTTGCAGGTCGTACATCGCGGTCTTCTTTTGCATTGTGCGGTCAAACGGCACAGTCCGTTCGTGCAACTGCCGAAACAGTTTGTTTGTACTACAGTATCACTACGGTACATGCAAGCCACCTGACCAAGAGCTTACAAAGAGGAAAGACAAATCTTTCCCTCCAGCTTCATATATATCTAGTCTAAAGAGAAGAACTAACCTCGTCATGGGAAGAAATATGTTGACTACAGTACCAATCCTTACATACATTGAGATGGATCCGAAGCACTATATGCACGTAAATAATCTGAATACTGATTACACTCAAGCCGTTGAAGAAGACTACAGAAATTTAATTGACACCATCTCTAATACGTTTCCCGGACTTGATCCCACCCCTCTTGACTTTGCGTTAACTTTACGTTACTTGACCACATCTTTGACTGGTGACAGCAATGAAGTAAGTCAAATTGCATATCATCCGAAGACGAGAAGTACATGTTAGCCCTTAGCCATGTATATACATGAAAGTTTAATTCAAAATATCTTTACACTCATATTATTTCTTATTAAGACTACTATATTATAACTCATATTATTTTTTATTATCTTAATGTAAATTAATGTCTTTAAATACGAAAAACTTGCTATTACCAGTCAAGGGTGGGGTCATGTCCGCGAAACATATTAGGGGTGGGGTCAAGAATGTATGAGAAAACTACTAACTGTCGAGGTACGATTGCTGTACAGTCTCGGAGATTATTGATCTGATATGTTATAATCACTGTGAAGTAAAAGAAGATTATTCTAAATTATTTCATTATAAGTCTAAAATATTTTTAAATATTTTTTCCTATACAGTTAAATTTTTTTGCATTCTTAAATAAAAACTATTTTATATCACCTGTATGAATATACAAACATATTTTTAGGGAATTAATTTCAATTTGATAAATAGATAAAATAACCTAATACTAATAATTCTAGAACTCACTAATATAATGAACAACAAATTTGTGAAAAAAATAGCATGAAAAAGTTTATTTACGTGAACGGAGAAAAGTTTATCAAGTCCAAGAACGCAAAGCCCAAGAGCCCAAGAAAGTACACGTTCAAGAATGGAGCGACGTATGATGGCATGTACTAAGAAGGCTCGGAAATTTACTTTTACCGCAACTTTAATACGTTTTTCGTACTTGACCACACCTTTGACTGGTTACAGCAGGTTTAGTAAGTCAAAATACCATGTCATCGGAATGGGAGAAGATCATGTTTTTCGTCAACTATATATTTACACAAAAGAATAAAATTTCAAATACCTTTACAATATATTATCAGTGAGATTATTTCTTATTTGTCTTACTGCAATGTCTTTAAATAGTTTCTGTTCTCAAAATAACGTATACTTTATTGGTATTTGTTAGCTTTTGCAGGTTAAGGTCCGGCTGAGTACAATATTACAATTTCAACCCGTTTTCTCCAAAAAAGCCTTCCGGTTCATCTTCCAAGTTCCAAGTAACTCTGATTTAGCTCTGAATCTGATATGTTCAAAATCAGAAGTTTCGAAATACTCAACAGCTCCTAGCTTAAATTTGAGAAGGTTGCAGTTCCAACGTACCTCAAGTCACTACTGCAGTGCTGGGAACATGGAGTTAATTACGCCTCATCTTATGAATGTCACTTCGGAACGGAAAGCACGGTAATCGTTTCGAACGATTCTAGGTCCTGGAAGAGCAAGCGCAATGAAGTCTAGGTACTGCTGGAAGAACAAGATTCAAGCCGATGAAGACTGTCAGGATTCGTCAGCGGAGTCTACTAAAGCTCTGAATTAGACTTAGGGCGAGGATAGCTATGCTTTGCCCCTTCATTCTGAAAACCAACTATGATAACTCTAAGGTCATACAACTGAGTAGGCGAGTGGAAGAAAATGTTCCTGGACCAGAGGTTCCACGGTCTCTTATGGAGGATTCTCTTTATTGCAACGTACATGATGTTCATGACGTTGTGCGTCCCCGACGAACTTGTGTTAAACGGAGGCTTCGATACACAATCGTTCGTTTTATCCGAAAATGAAACGGAATTGTTGATCGGCAAGTCCAAGAACAGAGTGCCGCATTGGGCTGTTTCAAATGGCAGCATACAGGTATTACGGCTTAAGGCTTATAAACTCTCAAGAAGATACTAGGTCAAGGTAGAATTCAAAGGGGGTTCAGTTCTTTGGGAAAAGAGTTTCAGCATTTTGTCTTGAGTCTGTATTGAACCTGTAACTGTTCTAGTAAGTTCACTAACCGTCGAGTCCCATCATTCTGCCATCTATTATAGGTGGTGAGTTCGAAATACTTCTACCCTGACTCAACTCCATGGCACGAAGTCGGGAATTATTGCGTCCATATGAACACTGGAAAAGGTCCTGGGACTATATACAGTGCTCCATTGATTGGTCAGATAGCTGGAGCTCCATACAACCTCTCTATCAGCGTGGCAGGGTCTCCACAGGGTGGGGAGTTGTATAAGAAGATGCAGATAACGGTCGTTTTCAAACGCAGGATCTTCGTCTGGTTGTCTTCTGAGCTCAAGTATGACCAGTATGCTGCCAGCAACCCTTACGAGTCCCGCTCGAAGATTTCTTGGACGAGCAAGATGTATACCTTCGTAGGAACGGGACGGGAGACCAGAATCAAGATTGCCAGCAAGTCCGATGGTGCCCATGGATTTCTGATCGACAATGTTCATGTCAGTTTGCATAATATACTCGACAACGGGAGTTTTGAGCAGTTCAGTAAAGAGATCACGAATGTGTTTCTGGAGTCTGACATAGTCCCCAGTCCGTCATGGAAAATCAGAAAGTGGTATCTAGAATCTGGCAGCGTTAAGTACATACGGGGAAGACTTCAGCCTTCTACAGATCGTAGTGCAACGACAATTGATTTGAACGGTGATGAGCCAGGAATTCTGAGTCGGAATGTCAGCACCATAAACAAAGAGTATTACTACATCAGTTTTGACCACGCTGCAAACCCCGAAGCTGGGAAGCTAGTCAAAGGGTATTTCTCTCTCACTGTTTATAGCGAAAATGATGACAAATCATCCATCAAGAAGAAATGGGTGTGGGTAACCAACAAAGGCAGCACAAAATCTCTAGTGGGTTGGAAAACCACCATTGTCGGGTTTTATGCGAAGAGCAATATCAGCTACATGAAGTTTGAAAGCACCATCAAAGGGTCATTTGGACCTCTTCTAGATAATGTGCAAATGTTCCAATATACAACTCCCTTCTCGGGTTCCATGCCGTCGGGTGTCCTGACCTGCCCACATCTAAGAACACTCATGTCAGGGTCATCGTTGTTGCTGCTCGTACTTTGGGCTTGACCATCGAGATCTCTGGATATCCACCCTTCTTAAGATCGATTATGCAAGTTCAGCTGCCCCCCAGCTTGTGAACTGTTCTGCTTCAACATTAATCTCCACTTTACATTGTGTTTACAAAAGGCCTAGAACAGAACCTTCTCAAGTTTCTGTTGTATGTTTCTGCATTTTGCTAAGTTCTTACGTACTTGAGCTCAGGTGCGGCCATTCAGAAGGGAATTCCCCTCAAATATTGTTTTCAGCGGGAAGTTTACCAGTCTTTTTTTGAGGCAAAGAGAAGAGCTATCGCAAGAGTCCTCTCTATTGTGTGTCTACATTTGCCGCTTCAGAACGAATAAGATCCAAGATATGTCATATTCTCGTCTTCTGTTTTAGCCAACTGCTGAACGCACTTCGAGATTTAGAGCTATAAACTGTTTTGTACTTCAGATAAACTGATTTTATGTATGTATTATGTACATATATGACATAAATATTTTTTCTATCCCACGTCGGCTATCTTAGCCTCCTGTTTGCTTATAATTAGAATGAATGAGGGAAGGCAAGGCTTAAGAAAGTACGATGATAGAATTTCTGCAAAAATTCTTAGAACAGTATCACGTGAGCTTGTTCGCTCTATCTCCAGGCATTGGTATGATTGGTATTTCTCTACGCTCCTCCATTCTACCATTGTTAAGAAGTCCTAAGAAGTCTTTAGACTGTATGACGACTGTCGGAGCCATATGAGTCTAAAGATCCACTCTCCGTTCCGTGCTCTCTGTGAGCTGTTCCCTTCTTGCGAGAATGGCTTCGCTGCTTCGTTCTCCTCAGTTAGCAGCTCCTAGGTCACCACTTTCAAGGCTAGACTGAAGGGAGGTGTCTTCAACAACGGCAAGAGCGAATGGCAGTCCAAGACTCAAACCAACAGCATCCGTGTATATTTCTGCATATCGATATATAGAGAAGAATTCTTGTAGACTACTTAGAAACTTCCACATGCTTAAGCTTTGTGGTTCGGTGGCATTTGAAAAGTACTTGGACAAGAAATGCTTTTGCTAGGGAACATAGCGACATTGGTATGAGGGTTTATAACTCCGTGTTGTGCTCTTGAGATAACAAGTTTGGCAGCCGTACAACAAGAAGATGAAGACTCTTTTGTACTTGCCTCTTCTACCTCATGACTGACTGGCTATTTAACAGACCGATTACCTCATCGCCAACAAATTGCACCTTTACATTGAGTTTGATGTGGTATGTTTGAGTTCCTCGTCCCATCCTCTTTTGGTACGACTGCAGACGTCTGGGTTAGCTATGCGCTCGTAATATTCTTTTTGCTATCGGTCTCTAAGATTTGGTGCCCTGGCTTCTACTTGGCTGCTCAGTTTGTTCCTCAAAGGACTCCATCCCCCATGAGAACCGTAGAATCCCCGGATACTACGATGGTCGATAAGGGACTATGTGGAAGCTTCTCATGTTCGGATGCACCAACTGGCCCTAGGTTTTGAGAGAACTTGAGATGTGCAAGTCTAAGTTCGGAGACAAGTGCTACATCAGAGTTCTAGGATTCGACAACCAAAAAAAAAAAGAAATTGCTCCATGTTCATCGTTCAGAAACCTTGTCTCGCATAAGTTGCAAATGATTTAAGTCGCATGATTCTTCTTTGAACAAAGCGGTGGATTAGGCAATGAAGCTCCGGTGTCAACGAAAAGATCCTCCCCAAGTCGTTGTAGTGACAAAGACAATGTTCGCTGTCGACTGCATGCGTGCTAGAGTACTTAGATCATAAACGCAGTCACGACATGGACTTAGTCGATAAGTGTTTAGACCTCTTGGAATCATTTGCAACGCTTACCGTGCTTTCAGAAGTAACACCTGCAGCAAACATTTATAAGGTGCGTCGTAATCGAATCCACGTTCTCTGCACTGCAGTAGTGATTTCAAGTACCTAGAAACTGCAACCGGCTCAAAATCAAGCTGTGAGCTTTTCAGTATCTTGCAACTTTTGAGTTTGAACAAATTGGATTTGGAGCTAACCGGAGGTTACTTGGAAGACCAACTGGAAGGGTTTCTGTTTCTAGAAAAAGCGAGTTGAATTTATACTCAGCCGGATCTTCACCGGCAGAAACAAAAAACACTGACAAATTAGTTTGAGTAACAGAAACCAAGCAGATACCGATCGATAAAACCGGTTGTTACCATCTTGATCTCAATCCTTCCATACGAGAAAGGTTTCTAAAGTTTATTTATCGGTAAGTATTTCCTGAGTTACCGGTAAATATCGAGCAATGACTTGATGTGCTAAACTCCTACTAGGGAAAAGTGGGAAGTCGGACACTCGTATGTACATACAGAATCAGAGATGCTTAGCAGATTATCCACTAGCTCCACGCAGTGTTGACAATGTTACCTTTCTGTGTCAATTCACAATCAAGGGAATTGTAAACTTGGGGGTACTCAACACATGGAGGTTCCACATGACAGCCTAAGGATGTTTTCTAGATCTTTATTATAACTATTTCGGTATTCTATTAGAAGTATACTTTTTATGAAGTATTTATATAATTATTACTATTCATAAGTTAATATATTATGTTGTCAATAAGAAAAAATATATCTCACAATGTTAGTTTTTATACATTATTCTTTGCTTTAAGTTGATTCTTTATTTCATAAATTCTAAGTTAAAATGAATACTTGATCAACAAAATCATTTTCTATATAACGGTTAAATTTCTCTGTTCTTTCAAAGCACACCTGCAAAATAAAGTCTTCTGGGTCACCTGTATTCATACTCGGCTTTTTAAAATTATATTTTTAAAACCTTTATTAGGTAATACATAATATGTTACAAGAGGATGAATGACCACCCTGAGCTTGCAAAGTTGGAACCTTAGAAGACATCGGTACTAATTTGGTAGTTATGTGATGATCACTTTGTTGGTTCACTTGTATAAGTTTCGGATGGATGAATGAGAGAATGGATAAAACTTTGGATGAATCATGAGTTAGTCCGAGTGGAGTTTCCTCCGTTACTCCAGTATTTGCACGCGAGGCTCGTACTGGAACGTCGAATACGTCCTGAGGATCTCCCTGACAAACAAGGCGACACTACATCAGCCACTTACGGTGCTACACGGAACGAGTCGAGTAATCTGTGTATAGGCGAAAACAACGATACAAGAAGGTTATATTCATATGTCGAGAATGGTAAATATGCTCAAGGACCACTTTCTAGTATTCAAGTAACACGCAATTAGCCAGGTCAATTACTAAGTATTTTACCGGGCTAATTGCGTAAGAAGTATTACTTAGTAAGAAGCAATTAAACGCTGGACATATTGCTGTACTAACTAAACTACGTTGATGCTGCTCTCTAAAGATAATAGGGGTGTCAAAGTTCAGAGGAAATATGACAATGTAACTTTATATATAAACGCTACTCATTCTGGATCAGGTCTGTGACTGGACATCACTATTATCATTGATTTTTTTCAGTTTGCAATGGATTCTCCAGCAGTGGAGAATCCATTGCAAACAAAAACAGACAAAATGAGTGAAGAGCTGCTAGAAAAAGACCCACGGCGTTTTCTTGCGAATATCTCCGGAGATGCCCGTATAAAACTGGTCGAGTTCTGGACGAAGTCGTTACTCACTTGTGCGAGTCTAGAATTAAAAGAGAAAGTCAAAAGGTTGTTAACTTTGACACCCCTAATAGAGAAGAAAGAAAAAAACCTCAAATAGACTGAGAGTCGAGGAGCTTGTGGAGTGAGAGGTATAGAGTGAAAAACCGGAAGTATGAACTAGATAGGAGCGGAGGTTTATATACCGAGAGCCAACTACAAAAAGGCTGTCCAGTAAGGTTAGTGACTGCGAGCTGCTTCCCGTTCCTTTGCAAAGAAGACGATCAGTTTTGAGTGACAGTAACTTCACACTGGTAAGGGCGATTAGAAGATTTGAGAAGAACTCTGTCTCTTGATGGTAATTTTGTAAATGGAGTAGAGGAGGAGGGTGGATTCAACCTACTGTAGTGATAACGGGCACTTAAAACTGAGCGAGAGTTTGTCTTGGATTCGTTTCTTCGTGCATGGAATGAATGGAATCATACAAGTAGGAGCAGGGGCGGAGGCGCAGGCTCGATTTCACACGTAAGGCGGCTCGCTATCCGTGTTTGTGGGAGGCAATGGGAGTCATGGAAGGTGCGAGCGATTGCTGAATCTCTATCAGGGAGCCCAACGGAGTGGATAGAGACCAGAAACTTACAACGAAAGCGATAAAACTTGTACGTAGGGACGAAGACGAAGACGAAGTCAAGTCGAGTAGTCTCCATATCTTCGGGATATGTACCGGAATGACGGTCGTGGTCGAACGAATGATGAATGAAATTAGCTTTCATGTGCACGATGGTGATCATGGTGTGGTACAGTACTTCAGTCTAGTCTAGCCTTCGGGCGGAAAGGATCGCCTAATCCAGATCGTCAGTCGACGCGAGGACGTAATCTCCTTCGACTGAATATTTGATCTATCGAGATTCGAGAGTTGTCGCTCGCGTCGTCCGGGTACTTATCAGTGATTTGACCAGAATTGGATTGTTTTACATGTTATGAGATTGCTGTCGCAGTTACATATGACTACAGTATTAATCAGCAAAGTACTCACCTCTTTTTCGGTTCGGTAATCCCAGAGCTCGCTATACCGTAGTAGCATTGACATTATTTCTATGACAGTTTTAGGGGGTGTTAAAGTTAGAAACCTTTCTGAGAGATTCTACACTCGTGGAAAGGAATTACGACTTCTACCAAACCTTAGCAGGTGCAAGTGTTCCGTGAGCACCTCCAGGGATATCTGTAGGAAAACGCTCGCGGGCACTTTTTTAGTGATTAAATTTATTCAGTTTTGTTTATTTATTTTTGCAGTGAAATGGTTTTACACTGACTAATTATCTTGAGTATCAGAATTAAAAAAAATTTGATTGAAAAAATATATCTATTTATTTTTATAATAGAATATTTATTACACTGAATAGTTATCCTGAGTGTCAGAACTAAAAATATTTAATTAAAAAAATTTATGATCTTTGAATCACAAGTGTAACCCAGATTCAATCGCGCTTCCATACAAATTAACTACTGTGGTTACATATAAAGTTAACTACTGCGATCTTTTTCTCTTCGCAGTTGAAGAATATTTATCTATCAACTTTTAGTCAGCAAAGTTCTCACCTTTTTTTCGGTTCGGTAATTCCAGAGCTCGCTACAGTAGCACTGTCATTATGACGCCTTCTTTATCTGCCTCTTTTTCTGTTCCAATTTTTAGGGCCACTTTAGACTCACTCATGTCCAAAAGGCATCCGAGGCCAGAAACAAGCCGAATATGTTGCCATCTGGCAGCCAAAAATGGTCCCATGTGATTATTAACACTTGCTCATTACATTTCATTTATTAACAGCTTCTGGAGATAGGTGGTAATAGAGACGGGCCTACAGTGCCACGTAAGCGCCACGAAGATTGGAATTTTTATTTACCATGGGGAAAAGAAAAGACCTTCAGTATGTCTAAACTGGAATGGTTCGGCCCAGGATCGAAGGACTCACGGTGCATCCGAAATGCTAGGACAGCCCGCGGTCCTGAGGACATAAGTCGTTCTACTAACGTATTTGGAGGGGACTCCTACCGTGGCGGGTGGTGTTATATGTGAAAGAGAACAAGAGCGATAAAAGTGAAAATTGAGAAAGTGGATTGGCTCCGATCACGACGAGGGAAGGGAAGGTTCTGTCGTTCTGTGATATTCGGAAATAAAATATTATAAATAAATATTTATTTATTTATTTAGATGAATTATTCTAGAAATCTAAAATCTATGATCACTATTAATCGTAACGAAAACTAGAGATGTGAATTTTCAGATATATAACCTATAAGGCTAAGATGCAAAGACGCACTTGTGAAACTACAAGATTTAGTTATATCACCAAGGGAAACATTAAATAATTCAAGATATTAATTTGTGATCTAACTCTTTCTACCAGAGAAATCAAATAATAAATTAGAATGACATGTTATACTCTTCCATCCTCGAATAGGTGAATATGTATGTTTCTCAAAAGTAAAAAGCAAGGTTGTTGCGCTACAACTATCGGCTATATTTTTGAGGGAATAACATTTCTTGTTACTCTTAACTGAATGTTAGGTTTACTACACACCTTAAAACTCGGAAAGAAAATTATCGACTTCCATTCAGTGCTCGGGGAGTTTTTGCGGTGAAAATTGGTAAATTTTTGTCGGAGGAAGAATAAATCAGAAATTAGAGATTTCTGTCAGAAAACTTACTAGAATTAGTGCGTAACCGCACCTGGACTTTCTAAGTGGGTAATCTTCTCCCGACGCCTGCGAACGCGAGGGTTGGGAATAGGATCGTACACCGCACTGGTGCCCTCGTTACTTTTCAAAGCCGATGTGGTAGTGTATCCATTTCCGACTTGCTTGGAGATAGGTTGGAGAAGGACCATATTTCGCAACCGGGTGTAGAGTTTTCACCTTCGCACACACGAATTATCCATTCCCTCCAGCTTCGAGCTTGAACAAGGTCCACGTAAGCTGGTCCTCGAAAGACAAAAACGATCGTCTGAATTAAACTCATGGTGCGATGGTAACTATTCTTTACATGTGAAAACCAGCCCGCCTGGAATCGCGTCGAGGGTACGAGAGCAGTCGGATTTTCTGACAGAACTCAAGAAAAACTATTTCAAAAATCCAGGTGCGGTTACGCCCTTAGTCTGCACCGCACTAGAGTCTGTTTCTAGGTTCTACAGTTTCATAGTTTCAGTTTCTCGCCATTAGTCAGTACTTTAACATGGATCTCAGTTTGACGCCAAGTGGTCGGCGAAACACGCCACGATTGTTTAAGCAGACACACTATCCTCCACATCAGCAGGACACATTGTGACGGGAGTGCTTCACGAACAAGAGGAATCTCGTGTCCCGTGACAATCTTCGAACATGCAAAATTTCACGTGTGTGCTTTGCGAACAAGAGAAATCTCGCAATGCGAAGATCTGCCTTCGAGCGTAAGGTGTTTAACTGGAACTCGAACCTTGTACATTGTAATGTAAGTGAAGAACTTCACTGCATTTCTATAGTGCAAAGCCCCTTTGGAAAACACTCTATTCTATAGCACCTCTTTATTCTATAGTGTCCTGCATGAAGTTCCTCGCCTTCCGTCTCAACTCGAACACTCGAGCATCTGTTTCTCTCCCCTTGGACATCACTTTCGCCAGACGTGGATACCTCAAGATGTTGAAGTGGACAAGGACACTCGTGGTGACTTGGACTGCCAGGAGCTCTTATGAGTGGCGGAAGCGTGTGATCATAGAAAAACTTGTAATCGAAAAGTAATGGGAGGGTTCAAAGAGTTTCTCTCGAAACTGTAAAGAAGATCCGGACAGGCTGATTAGACAAAAACAATGTGCAGTGCACACAACTGGGAGCAAAAACAACACCCAAAAACGTAGAAATCTACTTAGTCAGCCCCCTCCAGCAACTTCACGACTCTGTCAACCTTAACATATCAAAAGTTTTTTTTTCAACCTCCACGTAGAATGTACCGGGAAAGTTCTTATGATGTTCTTGATACAAAAGTGTTAGAAGAACCTTAGTGCAAAAATCTGCTGTGATATGTTCTTCTACTAACCATATTACCGGATACTGGTTGATACGCGTTACTCTTATTGCTAATGTCAGATTCGGAAGTTGACAAAAAACTTTTGAACTGTCGAGTTTGACAGAGTCGTGAAGTTGCTAGAGGGGGCTGACTAAGTAGATTTCTGCCCAAAAACGCTTAGTGTGACTATGGATTTTCCTCCGGGAACTTTCCGGCATGTTTTGTTGAACACTTGAATTTCTGAAAAATACCGGTAATTTATTGTGTTCCTCAACTGCAGTCCCGTGGATATATTTCTTTTGTCCGCAAGAAAATAATTTTTTAATATCAGGTTTTTTTCTCTATGTAATAAAGAGAAAAATAAAGAACTCCGCTTTCAATGAAATTACATGGCTATGCGTTAACGATTTCACAACGAATCCATCCTCCCTTCTCGTTACTTCTTTTCACTTTTCTGGTTTTCACAAGTGACTTTATACGTCATTCCTGCTATTTCCTTCCACTTTCTGCTTTTCACCACAGCTCCATTCGTCCGTTTCGTTACACGGCAAAATTTTTTTCTTTTCTTTTCTGATTTTCACAATCGATGTATGGTTATACTACCGCATAGCCAAAATTGTGGTTCATTTCTCTTTCTCCTTCATCTTCGAGAAGCATACATATTATTCATTAATTTCGTCTTATCTTCATATTAATTTATTATCAATTTTTTTCATAGAAAAATTTACTAATAAATCAAACCGAGATAAACTAATAAAATTTCATTCGTTCGTGGTCTCTTTTTAACAAAGAGTGGAGATGCTTCGGTTCGTTTGACTTTAGTTTCTCTCATGTTTCCTATCTAGTGTCAGTAATTAGTGCAAGGTTCTTCCCAACTAAACATCAAATAACATCCATGTCTAGGAAATATATAAATTAAGTCTTTAGCTGGTATAGATGAAACACGTCGCAAAACTTGTCTCTTCTCTCCCCTTGAAGAATATATTTTCCTCATCTCCACTTTGAACTATATCGAGAAGAAAAAATAAACCACTTCCAACCCTGACCACATCCAATCCGCGTCAAGAATTTCCTTCATATCTTTCGCTCGCCATCTTCCCACTTCAAGTTCTGTAATGAACTTTGCATCCTAACCCAAGAATAATGTAGAGCGATTTAATTTATCACCTATAATAAAATTTAATTTTTGGGATTATCGATAAGTGCATCAACAGCTTCTTGAACAGAGAAGAAGTTTATCATATGATTCCTAGAGAGTGCTTCAACGTACATTGCTTAAGAGTTTTCTCCGGAGTTCCCAACCTGCACTATATATATCTATATATCTTTAGAATATTGTTTGATTTTAATATTTTTTAATATTTTTTATTTCACTTAGAGAATTTTAATTAATATTTCATTAATGATCATAATCCAATCTGATTAATAAATCTAGAAGTTCGATAAAACCCCACTGCACTGTCCGCTCTAATTGCACTGTTAGATTTAACTCTTCTCTTCACTCTTGTCAGCTTCCTTTCCTTTGCCAGAAATGCATGTTACATGTATAACTGTTCTAGCCAGCAGTTTCATGCTTCTAACAGGTAGTTTTATTTTGTTATCTTGTGTACAACCTCTTTGCACTAGTCCATTCAAGTCGTTTTCTACTAAAGAAAGCTCGATTTGAATTATTTGAACTCAGACCGGATAGGAAGACCTCTCCACGAAAATAAAACCGGCGGGTATGGCTAGACGGACTCACAGAGTTTCAGCATATTAGCAAACATTTTCCATGGGTTTAGATGATGATACGTGAGTGTGAACTGTAAGACATTAATAACGGTAAAACAAGAATATTATAACGATATTAAATTATAATAATATTTACTCAAATGTTATTATAGTCGAAGCCTGTAAGACCTTTACGGGAATTACGTCAGTTCACGTAAAATCCAGGTTTGAGTGGCCCTAATGCCGGGGAAGAATGTCATTAATGGAAAACCCTTAGGCCCTAGGACGGTCCGCACCTGAACCCAGGATTCCACTTTAGTAGCGGAAGGGTACTACCCGTTCCACGTTCCAACTTCCATCACCACTTCCACCATAGATGGTCCAAAGAGACTCGTGTCTCCACTATGGGCGATGCTCACACTGATGCTGTTTACCACGATAGGTTACGCAGTTAGTTGTGGGAGCAACGTCCGTCCACGTGGAGGTGGAACTGTAGCGTGTGTGGCTGATGCAGCGGCAGTTCTGCGCTTCTCTTTAGTTCTTCTAGCCTCCAAACAAATATCAGACCACTCTACGGTTGCCCTCGTAACTCGCTTGTCACTGAGTTCACTTCTGAATCTTCCCAAAGTGGACGTCATCGAAAGTGTGTCTAATGAAAATGACTACCCTCCACGAGCCAGCTGTCGATTCGACATGAAAATGGTTGGTCCCCTCATGCTGCTTTCACAAGCAGCAATTTCTTCCAGTCGCCGGAGTTCTATCGATAATCAGTTCGTGACGGTTACCTGAGAAAGAATAATAATGAAGGGATATAGTACGATATACTACAGTCAAACCTCGTTATAGTCACGCACTTGGTTACCTTGTATTTTGTAACTACGACGTCACTGAATTAAAAGTATAAATATGATGATATATATGATCATTCTAATGAAAAAGAATTTACAGATATAACTGTAAATTCTTAAAAGAAAAATATGTAAAATGTTAACATTGTCCAGTTCTTCATGAACAAGCGGTAACAGTGTCTCACGAACAAAAACAAAACAAGATTTAAGAAAATTAACAATTACAATCGTTATAATCACATGTCATT
The DNA here is from genome assembly GCA_036924285.1 of Asterella californica. NCBI lineage: Eukaryota > Viridiplantae > Streptophyta > Marchantiopsida > Marchantiales > Aytoniaceae > Asterella > Asterella californica. The sequence goes on along the minus strand of JAYKYS010000006.1, from coordinate 16,871,832 downwards.
GTATATTTCTTTGTGAAGATGTGTTTGTCTACGGTGTGATAGTGATATGATGAAATAAATTAAAAAGGATATCCGTCCCCATGAAAAATAGAACTGTAATACAGTTGTGACTATAACGAGGTGCAGTATTTCCGACTAGTTGTAAAGCTCGGACGCCATGGCTCTAGCTGCTGACCGCCGGATTTGACAATCAATGGTATTGAGAAGGTAAAGATTTTCTTAAAAGGATGTTCCAAATGATACCGGAAATCACTGCTAGCTCCCAAATCACGATATAACGAATATCATACGTACGGCGAACGTAGACTTCCGGCACCGTCCGGCGTTCAGTCAGCAGCTTGCGAAAGCCCCGTCAGCCGACGCCTTCCCTACGTACGTGTTCGTGCCAGTCGCGACGGCTTCATTGCTGTGCTCCAGCTCACCGGTTTATTTTACCGCGGCTGGAGAATCAGTGCCTGAGGTTTTCATCCAAGGAAGCCCTTCTCTGTCATGAGTCCCAGGCTCAACAACTGTACGCATCAGTGACCACGTGTATGACAGGCACTGCCACATTTGTTGGTAGGCAGTGAGCTTTGCAGGACAAGATGTCCGTCTCACAACGAACACAATGAGAACGCCACATTCCACCAGTAAACCTACTAAAGAGTGTAGTCTGATAATCATTGGAGAAGAGTTCAACGTCAAACTGGGAGAAAGTAACCACAGTGGTAACTCATACCGGCGGTGTTCAAAGTCTTGAAAGAATGTACATTGTATCCCGATCTAACAGAAATTTGCTTGATCATACCCCAATACGATTGTTGCCCCCTTGATCATACCCTTCTTAACGTTTGGTTGCTTGATCATACCCGTGACGGGTTATTGACAGTAGCACCAGTTATTTTATCTTTTGATTCATCATTTTAGTTTTCAACCTTGACTAAATATCACTGTAAGTCAAAATATTTAACATTAAAGACACGTTAGACTATCTATATTCTCGTTCATTTAATGTGTGCAGTCTCACATGTGAATAACATCACAAAGTGACTGGTTTTACATATTCTCGTTCATTTAATGTGTGCAGTCTCACATGTGAATAACATCACAAAGTGACTGGTTTTACAGGCAGTAAGGGGTGTGATCAAGCCATACATCGTTAAGAGGGGTATGATCAAACTCACCGAACCTACTGGAGGTGTGATCAAGCCAATTTCTGTCGATCTTATGGTAGTCTGTTCTTTTCATTCTTTGCATATTCACGTACTCTCCATTCTTCCTCTGGGAAGGCCGACATGCATACGGCGTGTAGGACTTCATTCATTTCCGGGACTGTAACTAATTAACAGCGTGTGAAAGCTGGAACTTTTGGAAAATATTCGTTTTGGCGGGTGAGTGTTACGGTTACGGTCAAGAGGCTGCGGATGTTTTTCACGATTATCTTCGGAGGCACCAGCAAGAAACTACTACGATCGTCTCCAATTTGTTATTTTTTCAAATCGTATGTGAGTTTTAATCCTATAAATTTAAAATTTTTAAAATTTATTATAATTATCAAAAGTGAAAAAATAAAAAATAAAAAACTTACAGAGATACAAAAATACCCCTTGAGCGATACACGACTCTAGACAAAATTCCCTTGGACTCATTACGTCCATTTTCTTCCTTACCGTTAGAAAATCTTTCGTTTTAACTTTGACACGTTCTGTTACAGCGCGAATAAACACTCAGCTAGTCAGCCGCAATTATAGAATTCGCAATGGAGCAATCGTGGTATGTTCAGTAAGAGGACATCGTATATATATGGGCAGGAGCAGTGCTCACATTCATACACGAGTGGGGTGGGATGGACTCCTTAACAATTCTCTAGTATGTTTGGTAGTTGCAGTATTACTCTTTTATATTCTTTTTGTTTGAGAGGTTGCAGTACTACTGCTCTTCCCAGTTAGCAGATTTTGTGGGACTCAGGTTTGACACATGCTTGACTGACTGCAGCAACGTGAAGAATTTTATATGTTGACCGTAATATAAACGGATTGGAAATTCTGATAAGTAATCTTGTCAGCGCTGAGTCGACGGTCGTGGGCTGGTAGATGCATTCACACCACGTATCTTTATCACGATGCATGCTTTTCTAAGCATGCATAGTCACCCTCTTCCAAGTTCGGAAGAGGGGGACATGCATGTTTAATTTAATACCTAACCCTTCCGGCTGGAAGGGTTAGGTATTAAATTAAACCTCTAATTAATGTTACGGATTCATGACTACAGTCCCGCGCACTTGTACTTCTTGAAGCGCGCCGATCCGGACAAGACTTATGGGTTTGTTCCTGTTCTCCCCGTGTTTGCAGGCATGGGCTAACAAATAACATTTATGAAATTTTTTAATTTTTTAAATCTACTTAATATATATATTTTATTTAATATTTATATAATATCTTGTTAACAAAAGGAGAAAAAAAGTTCCCAGAAAGTTGAAGTTGCATGCATATGTGCTTAATTTCAGGTTGTCCGGATTCAGCTCTCCAGCATACGTACATCTTACTGAAAGATCATATCATTCACTCAGGCTCCACACATGGAACAGGGATGCATGAAACACAAGCTTTCCTAATAAACTAAGATCCAGTATACGTCACGAGCTTCGTACAATTCGGAGTTACATCACTAAGTTCAGCAGGAAGCTGAGAGCAGCAGATCTGTCTCGAGCTTAGAGTGCGGTGCACTCACATTGTTAACACTCACGTGTAGATAAGACAACCCAATATCGCATGCTCTGTGTGTCTATGCGTACATACTGAGAAAGTTATCCGGTTTATGTAAACTGAACGAAAACTAAACCATCTTCTATAAATCAATCACTTCCTGAGTCGAAGCTTCACTTCGTCCTCTACCTCCTCGTGGGGCTTTATGGAAGATGGAAACCTCCCTTGAGACCAATCGGTGATGATGTACACCACGTCTATAAATTAATTATGAACTCGCCAGGAGGTGTATGGAATTCTGATGTCGGTATCCCAACAGCCAAAGCAGAGAAAAACAAGAAGGGACAACGCGACGCAATGAAAAACAAGTACGGGGTTGGTTGGTTTCAAGTCCGACCACTCACTTAAAGCAACGGAACTCCTAAAGCTACTTCCCAAGCAGATTCCGGTGAGGGAACAAAACAACTAGTTGAGAGTCAATCACCCCCGTTCTTTGTTTAGTGGAAAATAATAGTCATGGTCATGTGCGTGCTACCATAGTGATAATGGTCTTCTATGATTAGCTCAACTGTGCTGGCCAGCCGGTCCGCAGTCTGCAGCGAATATGACCGATAATACTCTTGTAGGACGACATCCTACGGTAGCAGTGGGCACTGGTGGTAGGGTGAAGACCAGTAGGCTACGCTGGGTTGGGTAACTTGGGTTGGGTTGGAACGACTGTTGTACCGGTTACCTCACCACAGCAGCCCAGACCCAGCCCAGGTTTTTCCTGCTTACTTGTAATTTGCCGGCTGTTTTTGACAATTGACGGACTACTGTGTTAATTTACCGGCGATTTTTAGTAATTTTTCACTTTTTGGTTGTTTTGAGACAAAAATTATCCGACGCATTCTCTACTTCTCCTGCATTTCCTGAAAAGTTACCTGGGCACATTACACAGGATGCGGGATCTAGGCTGGCGCTGCAGCAGCCGCGGGGTCGGGCTGTTGCCACTGCTGCTTCTTCTACTTCTGTTCTTCGGCTTCGCAGACGAGAAGTACCCGGTCGAGGGGTCCTCGGCTTTCGACCTTCCTACTTAGCAACAGCACAAGTGAGAGAGCGCGCGATAGCGTCGAGAGCTCCTTCATATTGTCGTTCTGCTCCCAGTTTTCTTTTCTTTTTCCTGTGTGTGCGTGCATGTTATCTCTAGAGACTAGTGAGGGTTCGTATTATAGAGATCAGTACTCAGTGATTCATTCGCTCGCTGTCTCCAGCAAGAAGCTGGTAGGAGCAGGAGAGCAGCTGAGGAGAATCATATCATCAGCGTTGGGTCTTTTTTTTTGTCTGTTGTTAACAGTCGAGACGAGACTAGAAGTCTTGACTTTTCGTGTTGTTTGAGTTCGTTTCTTTTGTCTCAGTTGCCTGTTTTCGGCAGCTTCTTCTGCGATTTGAGCCGAGGATTTGTGACGGACTGCGCGAGGTGTGAGAGTGTGAGTGCGGAATATTTGGAAGTAGCGTAAAATATTTACAGATTGTGGAGAGTGACTTTTGGAAGAGGAGGAGATGGAACTGTGCGTGTCGGGAAAAGGATGGTTGTTCGGGAAGGATTATCTTGTGCATATGGATGCTGCTGGGATCGTGTACAGCCTTGATCCTAAGCGGTGGAGTGCTTTAGTGTGAGGTCTGGATTCATCGAATTAAAGAAATAGGGAGGTATCGAGATGGGGGAGTTTCTGACAACCGTATGGCGAGCGCTGCTCTTCATACCAGTTATGTTTCTGTTGTTTTTGCTCGGCGCTGCGAAAGGTACAGCTCATTTCCACCTGTGAGCTTCATCTTTGAGCTTGAGAGGAAGTTACAGTAGGAGGGATTTTTCTGAAAATTTTCTTGATATCTGAAGCCAGGGTCCACCTCAATCTCAGTGCGGGTCTAGATTGAACCCGTGAAAGTCCGAGATTATTTCTGGTCGTTGTCTGGTAGAGAAACTATCATAAGCCTTTACACAATCCCATAACCTTAGGCCAAAGGGGAGAAAAAACCAAAGATGTAGCTTCGGCATAAGTAATGCCGAAGTGAAGGAAAAGCCTATCCTTTCTCCGACGCCCATTCGAGGTACTAGGCGAGGATTAATGGTCGTTGTATTCCCTGTAGCCCGCAGAAGTTGTTGTCGGTCATTTCTGCTGCTCAAGATAATGGTTGATTGGAAATATGATCTTGTGCCACGTTCCCAAACACCAGGCTTTGCTCACGAGGTTGAGATATTTGCCGAGTGCAATCCGCTCTTGGTCTTGAGTTCTAGAGCCGCAGTGCTTGTTGTCTGTAATCATTTAAGTGACATGCTCACTTAGGTTTCCTGACTCTGTGGAATAACCAATTAGCGGAACCTATCTACTATCGTTTGCCTCTGCTGACTGCGAGATGCGAGTGTAAAAAAATTCTGTTTCTGGTCTAATTTGTATGCCATTCGTCGATGTCAAATGTCTGTGTTCTCGTCTCTGGCCTCTGATTGTTGCGTTTCACTGAAATCACTTCCAAAGACGTGTATCACTGTAACAAGATGGTGTTTGTTTCTTGTCAAGACTGTCAAGTTTCACCGGGGTAGTAGACTATCCTTGTTAGGGCACTGCAGTCTTTCTGTCGCATGCCTCCAGTTCCGGCATATGTCAGTTAATGCATTCTCACGTCAGTTACCGTGAGTGGAGGTGATTTGCTAATACTGTTGTGAAGTCTTGTTGGAGATTGACAGTGAGGGGAATATCGTAGGAGATTATTTGAATCTCGTATGGTAATCCCCTCGCATACTGGCTTTTGTCTAGAGTTACTCTTTTGCTTGTTATTTCAGTGCAGTCAAGTAACTCCTGTTAGAACTTCTATTCTTGTTTGAGATACCCTACCTTATAATAGGGGAACTTCGGTAAAATTATATTCCCATGTCACTTAAGCTTCTGCGTGGTGGTCCGTAATTTGGACGTTCATTTTGCCACTGGGCGAGACGACAGCATATGTCCCAACGCGAAGAATCTCATTTAACATCGAAGATATAGTCTCGTTGGATGTTTCGTATGCAGTTTGCACTACTCTGTGTGAGTGAGAACTGGTGTTGCCCTGTGATAGTAACCCATATTTTAACGCGCAGATTAAACCCTATGAAACTTATAGCTTCGAAATATGGGTGTATAGCTTTAGTGGTATTTATTTTGCTTAGGTTACCTCTTTAATAATAACATAATCGTATGTTATTAAATTAAAATTTTCAAGTAAATTTCATCTCTACTTAAGGGAATAGCCAGACTTCTTTCTGGTAGCTTACCATGTAATTCCGTTGCTACTGCTATTAGAACATTTCACCCAGTTCAATCTAATATCCAGAAGCTGAAACATGAGTTGTCCATCTAGTTACTGGAATTTTGGCGGTGCCCTTTGGTCTCACCGGGGATGCATTGTTCTTCTGTAGGTATTGCAGTTGGGCCAGTTTCCTTCGTCGTGCTGGTGGTGGGTCACGCAGCCCTGACAATAGGCCTCTGGCCTCTACATGTGGGATTGGCTTACTACACCATTGCAAAGTAAACACTCATTCCATGGGTTTGACTTCTTTCCTCTAGCTTCCAGTCTATGGAGGCTTCGTTTGAAAGTAGCTTTACAAGTTTCTTTCTTGTGATGTTTGAAACGCAAGATTTGAGATTATCAGCGAAGCAAGTGTGGAACGACTGCTTTCTGCGTCACTGTTGTTACGCTGGCTCTTACGGGGAAGGATTTGGTGTTTGCAAGCAGGACCAAGCAACTTGGTAGAAGTGCAAAGGTCCTATCGCTTTTATCTCTACCTGTACCTTTTATACTCTGGCCATTCGTATCAATTGCGGCTTGCGTCCTTGTGGGGCTGGGTTATGGGTTCGTCGCTCCCCTGGTGGCAACGTTTGAAGCTGTTGGGGCCGGGAGGGATCGAAAGACTTATCATTGTTTTGTGGTAAGGTACAGATTCTAGACTCTTGTGTCCCGGAGCAAGAAGTCTAGAAACATCAAATGATTAACAATCAGAATGTGACTAGCAGTAGGTGATTACTTGAAAAGAAACTTAACCATTGCAGCGCTTCGAATCATCTGATTTTATTTGTTTGGTTGTAGGACGGGACATGGAGCACGCTTAAGGGAAGTTGCACGGTTGTTCGAGATTTCAAGGATCTGGTTATGCACTCTTATCCGGATTATCTCTCAGACGTCCGAGAGAAGCCTCCAAAGGATGGACAGCCGTATGATATCAAGTATGTTTATAGATCTTCATCGAGGAAATGTGTCACGAATGTTTTGTTCGGTTATCTGCATATAAATTGGAGGTGTTTTGAGTGGAGGTTCATTTGGAGATTGTTAGCAGTTATAGCGTGAATATATGAGAGGTTATGCGAAATATTTGCGTCCAACAGTTTGTACATGTAGACGGAGAAAGAACTAGTGATACACCGTGCAGGATTAGGCAGAGATTTAAGAGTTTAAGTAGTAACCAATTAGGTGGGTGGGGGGAGCTAGGTAAAGTGCGCTTTGTGCGTCGGTCTTACGCGCACTTCTTTCATGTTCATTGTCAAATGCTGAAGTGTATTTTGCTTCGCGGTAAGGTAGGTACAATATGTTTCTGGATTCGTGTTTTCTCTACGACATATTGACTGCCCCACGAATCTCTTCCTTGTCAGATCTTCCTTCAAAGAAAGACTACGCTTTAGTGACTTCACTTCCATTCTCAGATCCTTCTTCCCCTACCATGAAACGTTCATATGTTCCCTGACTTGCTGCGTGGCTCCGTTATGAATGGAGTCCTGCTCTGTTCAGTTGTAATCCTTTTTTAGTAAGGTTCACCTGAGAAATGGATTACTTTCTCCCAAGGCTAAGGAATCGGGATCCTTTCCCCGTCCTGCGACAACAGTAGCGACTGATCTGCAGAACCTTCCGGATTTACGGCAGAAACTCAGTGATTTAGGAGCGTGTTCCCTAGAACTCAAAATAATTGTTTTCTTCTTTTACTACCTCTGTCTGTCGTCTCCCTTATTCACGCGCTAAATCTGGGCACCTCAGCTTACTTCAACTAACTCTCCCTAGCCACTCTTGCTGAAAGTCGGGATTGGACCTATACTACTGCAACCGACCCCGGACAGCTCCTCCACCTTGCGGTTCACTCCGGGGCTTCGATTGATAAGGCGGATCGAGTCTTCCTTGGCGGTGGGAGATCTTTTCACCTACCTTCGACTAGTAGCCTCCTCCAGCATTCACGCGATAAGTTTACATTCCCCTCCATTTATTGCACAGTTCCGGATAATTCTGGATATTATTAGCGTAGTGAGTACTAATCCTATGGTTCTTCTCTACATTTCTTCTTTACTACGTACTCTTTGGTGGGAGTACGGTATATAGAGCCTTTCTATACTCTAATCTGTGTTAAATAGGGAGCATAGAACTCCACCATTTTCTAAGTTCATTTCGCCCCATTACAGTATTTATACTTACAGATGGCTCAGCCAACTACGCGTAGTAAGCCCAATCATAGGTTTCAGGACTACCACGAGCTTCTCTTGGTTGTCGTGCGAAGGAGTTTACAGGAGTATCAGACAGAGACTCAAAACAGTTCATAACATACAGATAAACGACATTGTACAACAAACGACACTGTATAACAGGTGGGGAGCTATTCTTTGAAAAGCCCGCGTTTCTAGACTAGGACGTCTAGGCCATTCTAACCTCTGTTCTAAACTTCGCTTGTTCAGTGCTCCTGTTCGTTAACAAGTTATCTAGATCCTAGATCTATGACCTTCGTGAGTACTTTAGCTACTTACTGGACTTACTCTCGTTATGGTTCTCTCGTTATAGTTCTTTAAAGTCTAACTTGCAGGTTGAAGTTTAAGTTCAGGAACAATGGGCGCTCCTAAACCTTACTTCTCCGCACATAACCCTAACCATACAGACCTAATTATCGATATATAAACAACAGGGTAGACACCATGCAGGAACTACCTCCTTCACCTCTACTGCAAAGCATCCCTCGGCTTCTAGGTGGGGTTCACTCACAGGCTACTTTCCAGTAGGGCACTTTCAGTTCTTTTGCTGTACTCACGAATTTCTTTCTCTCCAACACTACATCGCTGTTTGCGGTCTCTCTGCCAACCTCACCGATCTACCACTCCATAAAGACTCTGAGTTTGCCCTCAGATGTGCCGGAACTGTAGTCTCTCTGTCAACCTCACCGATCTACCAATGCACAAAGACTGGGAGTTTGCCCTCAGATGTCCCGGAACTGAACAGAAACTCCTGGACCGATAAGGCCCTGATGAGTCGGTTAAGTCTTCATCTGATTGACCACTTTTCCAACTCATCTACACCCTAACCCTCTCTGTTGGGTGCTGATGAAGTCAGAGAGCAAGATTGAGGTGCATGCGACAGGAGTGTGTTCTGCCGTATGCTCCGAGTGCTTATTGTGTATTTGCCCGTCCATCAGTGATGGACGGGCAAATACAGGCTCCTCTTTTACTACCTCCGTCTGCCTTCTCCTCTATTCACTCACTAAATCCGTGCTCCTCAACTCTTGCATTAGATTCTAAGGTTATCGGTATCAGGTTCTGCTTGGATAGCCTTCGTTTCTTGCAATGGATTCTTTTATTCAGCGCTATCTACGTTTTGATTTGAAAACCTTCGCTTCTTTCAACATTGCACTAGATTGTCGTCATTTCTGCATGGGGTTTTGCTTTTAACCTTTGAAGCATACTGCATTTGTTCTCTTGTCAGTGTCTACTCGAATTCAACGACATACCGAGGGGAATAGGCATCGCTTCTTTCAACATTGCAGTAGACAAATCTAGTTTGTCGTCATTTCTGCATGGGGATTTGCTTTTAGCCTTTGAAGCATACTACATTTGTTCTCTTGTCATTGTCTAGTCGAATTCAACGACATACCGAGGGGAACCTGTTCTGGAAATGTGCCTCGCACTACACATTTCCCTCGGCACACCCTCAGGTTATATAACAATTCCAAACTCCGCTGGGCATTGTTGGTGCACATTCGGCCCCTAATTGATTCTCACTGTGTACTTGGCTCGGCTAATTGCGTGATACCCCTATATTAGAGAGTGGTCCTTGAGCAGATCTGCCATTCTCGACGTGTGAAAATAAATCTCTCCTGCGCCTTCTCTCTCTCGTCTTCTCCTCTATTCACTCACTAATCCGTTATTGGTATCTTCGTTCTGCTTGGATAACCTTCGTTTCTTGCAATGGATTCTATGGTTCAGTGCTATCTACGTTTTGATTCCATAACCTTCGCTTCTTTCAACATTGCATTGCACTAGACAAATCTAGGGGTTTTCATTTAGCCTTTGAAGCATACTGCATTCGTTCTCTTGTCATTGTCTACTTGAATTCAACTACATACCGAGGGGAACCTATTCTGGAAATGCGTTTTGGACTACACATTTCCATCGGCACACCCTCTGGTTATATAACAATTCGTTAACTCTGCTCGGCATTGTTAGCGCAAATTCGGCCCCTAATTGATTAATTGCGTACCCTATACTAGAGAGTGGTCCTTGAGCTATCTGCCATTCTCGATATCTTCAGGGGTTCTTTTCGCTATCTGTATCTACGTTTTTCCTTAATAGCCTTCGCTCATTTCTATATTGTAGTAAACAACTCTAATTTGTCTGCATTGGGGTTCTATATTAGCTTTTACACTAGAAGCGATTAGATTGCATCAGTACATACTGCATTTGTTCTCCTGTCATTGCCCAGTCGTATTCGACTTCGTGCCAAGGAACCTTGTCTCGAAATGTGCTTCCCACTGCATATTCCCGCCGGCACACACTCCGGTTATAAAGTATTTGACTAACTGCAGCCGGCCCCTAATCGCTTCTTACTTGGCTGGGCAAATTGCATGCTACCTTTATCCTAGAGAGTGGTCCTTGAGATCCATGATCGACGTATGAATATAACTGATGCTCTAAGTTAGCGTACATTCACGCCTCTTTATTCTACTTACCATGTCTTTCTATGTGGTAATTAGGTTCTTGAGTGCACACCTACTCAGTACTTGTATGCGTTAGTGATCCTGTGGCAAAAGGTTCTACCTCTATCTTCGGCCTGTCTGATAGCTCATTTCACTCGATAAATCGTTGCCCTTCAACTCAATCAAATTAAAGCTCTTCGTTGGGTTCTTGGCTATCTCATGCTATGCTCGCCATCGACGCTCGCCACAGACGATCTTCATTAAATACACTATCGCTCTGTTTAACTCCTGCTCTTTCAGTTCAAGTATCTTTCGGTTCCGCACTTGATGTTGTTACAATCAATCACGTTGCGTCTTTCTCCGTTGCATTGTGATCGCGCTCTATACCTTATGTGGAAATGTGCTTCGTGCTACCGATTTCTATCGGCACACCCTTCGGTTACAAATAATTCGCGAACTCCACTTGTCAGTTTAGCGTACATTCGGACCCTGTTTGCTACTTACCTATGTACTTGGCCCCGTATCTACCTCTGTACTAGGGAGTGGTCCTTGATAAAATCTGCCATTGTCGACGTATGGATATATGTACTTCTTTGGCCATTCTCGTATAAGAATACATGTACTTCTTGGGTTCACTTCTTGCGGGTTACCTCCAAGTATGCGAGGATAGTTCTTACACCGAACTGGTATACTCATGGACCGGCATATCAACCGCTGAGGACCGACAAAGTATTCAACCACTGAGAAAGAGATGTAGGTTTAATTTTCAGCATGTTCTTCCTTGACTATATTCTGTGGTCTTTGTATATTCCGCAGGCTATTGGAAGTTCCCGGTTGCATACTGGTGGCGGTGCTGGGTGTGATTCTTGATGTTCCAGTGATGACAGCTACGGCTTTGATAAAAAGTCCCATTATGTTACTGAAAGGGTGGAAACGTCTGCTTAATGATCTATGGGGACGTCAGGGGCCATTTTTAGAAGCTGTTTGCGTTCCCTTCGCTGGTCTTGCTATCGTGCTATGGCCCCTGGTCGTGGTTGCAAGTCTCCTATGTGCAGTGCTTGCAAGTCCCTTCTTGGGGCTCTATGGGGCAGTCGTGGTGTATCAGGTATCCAGCAAATCTATTGTCTCCTAGTGTTGTTACAAGAGATTATTGTGCCCTTGCTTTCAAGCACATTGCCAGTTGGTCTTCAAGTTGATGTGATTTCTCTTTGTGCGGATGAACCCTGATGTTACTCTGTTACTTTTGCACCAGTCACTATTGAGCGTTATTCTAGCAAACAAAACCATTGTAACATGAAGAAAAATGATCTTTCTATTTACGATCTTCATTATTCTTTCGGTAAAGTGATATAGTGATCATGGGTAAACCGCGTGGCTGGTGTGTAAGTCGCTTCTAAACATTGTCTCTTGGATTTCGTGCAGGAACGATCTATCAAAAGAGGCTTGGCTTACATAGTGAACGTGATAGCTCAGTTTGATGAGTATACCAATGATGTGCTTCACTTAAGTGAGGGTTCTTGTTTTCCAAGGTATTTTATTTTTGGTTTGCAGGATGTGTGACATTGCAGTTCTTCATTTAGCTCGATCAGAATCTCTTAAACTCGAGGAGCAAGAATTCTCAAGAAGTTTGTGGAAGCTGTCAATGTTTTGAATTGAATGATTGGTTCTGTGATGGCCAGGCCCAAGTATCAGAACAATGATCACAATTCAGGGCCGGACGTCGTCATGCCGAAGAGTTCCCCCGTGCCACAGAGGGTAATTCGTGAGCCTCAGAGTTCCCAACCAGGTCAGGTGGGCAGCCCGGGAGCGTTGAAACCCACAATTGAACATAAGCGTGAAGATGGGTTAAAGATCGGAGACGAGACTTCTCCTTCGTCCTCTCGGCTATCTAAATCTGCATCACAAATTTCTCTTGCTTCACGATCGCTCAGGCAGACTATTCAAGAAGTGAAAGTTGTGCAGGTAAGGAATTCACTAGGTGGCATCCTGAGGACTTAAGAAGACATGTTCTGTTGGCCTTGGGACGTACTAGAAACCTGATAGAATCTACGGCAGATTCAGTCTCGGTGTACTGGTGTCTCTAATCAAAGTTCGTGGTTTGCAGATTTGGGATAATCTGTTCAGAAATATGGACAGTATCGGCAGGGACCTAGTCACTGCCGGTGTACTAAAAGCTGCCGATATCGACGAGTGGCTTCGAGCACCCAAAAGAGACAAGAGCAGACTCATCAGTGTTGGTCTGCCTGCGTACTCATCCCTGAGCACGCTTCTCTTTTCAGCTAAGAATGGTGTCGCGGGGATTTTACTACGTTGGTTCTAAACCCTGTGACCCGTTTGTTTCGTTTCTGTACAAAGCTAAAATATCTCATCGCATTATCCGACTCACATAATTGTCATCGCCACGATAGTCATTCAACAGTTGTCGAATGTTTTGTCATTAGTGTGCTCGAGCTACAAGAAGATGCAGAGCACGTCACTTACTACGGTTCTTACAGATGACGGGACGGAAGTCACGGTCTTTAATAGGCCTCAAGATCGGGTCGCTGACTGGATATATGAGCCTCTTCTGGTGTTAAAGGAGCAGATAAGAGCTGCTAAGCTCACAGCCAGCGAAGAGCAGTACATTAAGAGCTGGGTACTTACGTCTGGTGATCCGAAAATGATGGAAACTTGGCAGAATGGTGGCATAGAGCCAGAGGACAACATACGCAGGGGTGAACTTCAAGCCATGTGCCGGAGGTAAGCGACCAATCTGTGGAAGATTGTGTTAGAAGCTTCTTGATGCTTTGTGAAAAAGTTTCTGTTTTTCTGCGAGTTTAGTTGTCCTATCCGTCCAAGAGAGTACGTCGCATTACCGCAAGGGTATATGTTAAACCCCACATTCGTCTCAGTTATATGCTAGTGATCGGCAGGAAAGACAGTTTCTCAAACGAGCATACTGAATTTCGTCCGTACCTAATATTATCCTTAACTGCAGATTGCAGGGTATAACAGTTAACTTTTCGAGGATGCCAACATTTCCTCGTCGTCTGCAGAAGTACATTAAGAATCTGTTACTGTTTGCTCAATCGAATACTGGTTTCACACCACTCCCGTCGCTCCCGAGTTTGCCACCAGTACCTGATCTTGTTGGAGATGAAGCTGTCTAGTTATATTCGCATTCACATCGGCGGTGATCCACATCATTTCTTGTCAGCAGATTGTTCCATAAGCCTGTCCCTTTGTAGATTATTAGAATCCAATTCATCCATTGTTGGCATATGTACATGCGAATAAAGTACACCGAGAAATATCCGTCACTCAGCTGCTTGTTGATTGTGCTCCCTGCTTTGGTCATCGGAACGGTCTGTTTTGGTTCTAATCATGCTACCGACAAAAGCTTCTTCGTTATTTCCTGTTCGAGTTCAGTTCCCTTGAAACTGTTCTTCAGTGTGCCATTATCGTTTGAAGTCATCGGAAATCAACTCCAATCTGCCAACGTTAGGGCTGTTAACGTAGTCGTTGGAAGATTTTTGAGCTTAGTGCCAATTTTCAGTGCCGAAACAAACAGGTCTGACGCGTGAATGGGTATGCTTCTGATTTAGTCTTAGAACAGATGGACTACTTCTTACCCAGTGTCGTGGTATATCAGACGACTGGAACAAGTCACTGAAACCCAGTACAGCTTCCTTTTGACAGCCGTTTGAGAGTGTAGTTGTACGTCCTTGGATTTGTCGCTAAGGAGAACTCATCCCTGAGAATTATGAAGGGAGGCTCTCATCCCTGAGACTTATGAAGAGAATGTTACTAAGCAGAACTCGAGGTTGAAGATAACCTTCCGAAGAGTGTGCTCCCGTTAATTGTTTAATTGATGGACGAAGGTGAGGCAAGGTGGAGCTGTGTTGGAGTGTATACATTGACCCTGGGATGGCGACTATATGGAATGGCACTACATGTTGCCAGTTGTTCGTGAAACCTTGTACAGTACTTGGCGGGTCGATCAAGCTTTGGTTCCGAACGTGTGGGTGGGGTTAGTAAACCTATTTTGAAGAACAACCGGAGAGATTTTGCACATACCAGTTGGAGCTGCGGTTTCCAACTTGGGGAATCTGGTGGTATAATACCTGGGCCTTTTGTTTAGTAGAACCGGTTGACGCGATCAGAACTGCTACCGAGACTCTTTACCCTGGGCACGGTTAGGCTTCTGTGAGGCCGCTAGGAAGTTTGGAATGCGAGGCCAGGGAGGGTCAAGGTAAATGAAGTTGGTGTAGTCAATCTTGATGAGCGCAAATTGATTGGAAACTAAGAAGAAAATCGTGTCGGAAGCTGTCATCTGTAGACAGAGTTAGATATTGACCCCTGCAACTGCGACGGTAATGAAGTCCACATCAACAGGAGACTCATGTGCCGTTAAGGAGGTCCAGATAATGGAAGTCTCGTATGCAACGGGGCAGAGCGAATGCTGGGTTGCGATCTAAATGTTGGTAAGTAAGTAGTATATAGTGTGTCCTCGTACGAGGACCCGATTTGATCTGCTGCTCAATGGTGGTCGCATAGGTATCGACTTTTGAGTGGAACGCTGCTCCGACAGAGTTTTGCTGTGTCTGAATTTAGTTGAGGTGAAGAATAAGGGTCCCCGCCAGTCAACGTTCATAATATTCCTCCTTCAGAGAGCATCACAGGGAACATCCGAGCAAGTTTGACCAGTTTCCAAGTGTGACGGGTATGTCTCTCGCTCCAAGAAAACCAAGTGTGAGGGAGACGACTCTTGCATCCGAAACAGTCCACGTCTTACGACATTATATTAAATCCCGAGTATGACTACAAGTTCTCCTGGTGACTGAGAAGACTTTACTTTTAGGGATTGCTTTCTGAAGAAGGATACAACAAACTGAAGGGTCGACCAAAGGATTAAATGCAAAAAATGCTTTTGATGATTGAGTTTTCATCACAACACCTGTGATGGAAGGAATAACTTGAACCTGTTCACCAACTTTACAAGTTACGATTCATCTCGAAAGCAGAGGAATGTTGAGATGAAGATTTCAGGTTTCTCGTAACAGAATCAGTCTGAATGGGAAGAGGGAAAAAGAAAGACTATTCTGTCTCATGCTTTTATACTCATACTCGGGGTTTAAGATTTGTGTAGTATTTTGTACCCGCGTAAACAGTAATAGAGTGTGTGAAAATGTTTGAAGTAAATATTTTAAATTTGTTATAATTGACATCAAAAATCTCAAAATCATCAATTGTGATTAAATTTCGACTCAATCCGCACTAAGTTATGCATATGTTTCATTCTAAAATGTCTCAATTTTTCATAGGTCTACCGTATTAACTGTGTTCTTTAGGATGGATGTGACACTACCTGTACTTTCTTATCATCTCGCATCCGAAATACATGTAGTCCTTTTCGTTGAAATCTCTTTGCTTGTTGAAAGACAGTGAACATCAGGGCTACGACTTTTCAAAACGTTTCGTGTTATTTGAGTGAGTCAAAAATAAATACTGGAATACCGCAGACAGAGGTTACAGTTATCTTGCAAGCACCTGTTGAATCTTGAGGTTTGTTTGGGCATATGAATAATACTCTGATTCTTTTGTTATGTAACACGAGCAAGATTTATAGCAGGTGCAGAGTACACCTTGAATCTTGAGGTGTCTCAAAATCTGGCTGATGCTGTTTCCAGTCGTAAAATGGTTTGGTCACATGAGAAGCATCGTACTACAAACCCTATTCGTGCACCTAAAGCTTCGCGCAGAAGAACACCTGAGAAATAATCACTGCACGAAAATGTAAAACACGTATTCTAGCTTCGCGCGAACATCTGGATAGTGTGACACTTCCACGAATACTTCAACATGAACCAAAATCTACTTAGAGATTAAACCCCCACTGAGGGTATAAAACGGTCCCAGATAGAATATATTTTTTAGAATTTTTTTGGAATTTAAAATATTTCTCAGAAGTCTGAGACAGAAAAGACACAAAAGAGTTTAGAATTTAACAAACTGGGTTCTGATAATACTTCGATAAAAATCAAAATTTTTTTTGTTACATTTAGTTCTGATAATAGTTAGATGAAAATCAAAAAACTTTTTTGCAAAAATGTAACGTTTTCCAGCCATTTTCTAAAGCTATCTTCCATGTTAACAACGGAGTTCAGATTTAAACATTATGAAAAGACGCAGTTTGCTCTGGATAACCCAGACACTAAATAGAAAAAGAGGTTACACTAAACATGAGTTAATTGTATGATGTACTAGCATTAGCTTGTTTGCAGCCTCATCCGCTCGTAGCCGGCGCGAAGTGGGGTTGAGTCTGCGTATAAGATTCAATCCTGCAGAGTACACAAACTTGACAGTCGTCCGTCGAGATTCAATCCAGCAGCCGTAACGTCTTTTCTAGTCTCGATCTTTTCTCCGAACTTTGACATATAGATTCTCAGCTTTGACGGCTTTCTTGGATGTCTCCACTGACATCCAAGAAAACATTCCTTCTACTTGTTTTAAGACCATCTCCTCTCTTTCTCATGAAAGCCAGATTTTTTCTTCTTTGCTCCCTCTTAAACCGCTACTATCCCTACTTAGGAGGCTTTTCTTTACGTGTGGATGGCATTTATGATTGTGTACGATATTTGTTCATATAAAATTGTGTAGAAATGAAGTTTATATCGATACAAAGAAAATCGCTTATGCTCACTAAGTGATTTCATTTATCTTAAGCTCAATGGAGATAGTGGCTCAGAGTAATGTAAGGTCTGCAATAAACGAAAACGTTATTGCAGTTTTTTAGGTTTTTCACCACATTCCTCTCAAAGAATGGCACGTAGAATCAGTTTTTTTCCTGGGTCCCTTATACGTACATGGAAACAAGTGGTTTAAGAGCTCCATAGAAGCATAGTTTATCCAGAAATTTGTTTCATCATACCCCTAATACGAATCTGAGCTTGATCATACCCCTCTTAACGTTTGGTTGCTTATCATATCTTCAACCTGTCTTCTACAGTTCTCCCCGTTACTGCGCCATGTCAACGGCCATTAAAGTTGTCATGCCAGCTTGTATCCAAAGCCCAGTCTGATGTGTCACGTATCACACGTCCTTAGCGCGAGAAAGAGATATGATGAGAATGAACTCACTATTATAATGCCACGATACGTCAGAGTGGGCTTGGAATACATGCTGACATGGCAGCCTCCACTGCAGCCTCCACTTGGTATATATGTTGACATGGTAGCCCTTGTGACGATATGACATGCGATAGTAACTGGGAGAACTGTCACTGGCAGGTTGGGGTATGATCAAACAACCAAACGTTAAGAGTGATATGATCAAGCTCAGCATTCGTATTAAGGGTATGATCAAGCCAATTTCTGGTAGAGCAAGAGAAAGTAGAACAGAAACTACAATCCTCTGGTCACATAAAGAGAAGTAAACATACATACACATATAATCTACGCATAAATTTTATGAGGTTTGATGATTAATACCCCGGTATGCATACAAGTACTCCTGGTAACCCCGAGCACCCCTTTTCGCGGGTCTACTTCACAAAACTCCAAAATTTTACATGTCATAAAGAAAATGGTTTAGGAAATCCGTCACATCTCCGTGACTACTTCCCGAATCCAGTCATGTAGCATTCCAAACCTCGCTCGAGCTCAGCTCTACAATCATTCCGATTCTTCTTGTAACATGGTGATCAGAATCCTACATAGATTCAAAACAAGATATGTGGAGACTTGTGTTGTCTTCAACTGCAATCAACAGAGTACCATAATCTACACAATCTACACGTTAATTCCAGTGTTCACAACACGAAGAGGAAATTCTATTCTAGTTATCTAATGCGAATGGATTCGGCTCTTTCTTTGTTATTATCCACAGCTAACAAACATTCCCTATCGAGAAATCTACAGTTGCACCTAAAACTGCTAACTGATTCACGATGCTTTAAGATTTTCATGGATGATATGTTTAGTTGAAATATTCGGCAAGACTTGTTGCAAAAATGAGGTACAAACTTAAACCTTACTTGATCCCATAACCAAGGAATGTGTATGTAATCATAAGGATACATGTGTAGTCAAAAGAGAGCGAGTTGTTTTGAAAAACTGTTCACAAGAAAACTGGATTTTCGTAGAGAGGATGTGAAAGAAGAATCTGTCATATCAGTTTTAATGATACAGTGTTACAGAAAAGTTGATCTTAAAGTATACTATTGAACACAGTGCAAAGATCTAGAATCCAACTTCTCTATATGATGTTAATAATTCCAATATAGCCACGAACTATCTTCAATATCATCATGGGTGAATATTGATCGAATTTGACTGTTTGTAGATACTGCTAAACCCCTACATCCTAATTCTATCGAAATAAGTATAATACTTTTTTTTTCTGAATAGTACAGTAAACTCCAAGACCGAGTGATCAGAAAACTCTGATGATCTAAAATGTAAAGACATTTCTCGCTCATTTTAGCGAATAAGATCAAAACTCAAAATACTAAAATTTCTATGAATACATTATGCATATACGGTCAATTTTTCGTATCAAATTAATGAGTATTTGAGAATATAAAGTGTTGATAAGATTAAAGATAATAACAGTAGGATTGACAAAGAAAAACATGCTATGTGAAAACGAAGTTGATAAAAGAAATAGATGTCTCAACCTTCACAATGTGATGTAACTAGAACTGAAAAAATACAAAACAAAAAACAAATTCTTGGATATAACGAAAGAAATTTAAAAGTGTACTAAATCTCAAAACATGAGAGGACCACAATGTCATGTTGAAATATTCATTACAATTCATTTCCTCTAGAAACTCTTAGTTGTGAAAAGTTCTTCATTTTATTCGATAAATGACATAAGAAAAAGTGTGTAGAAATCGTAACAAGCTACGAAACGAGAAATGATCTACAAAGATTGTACTGGAGTTAAAGGTTGTATTGTTGCTTGTATTGCTACCACTTTTCAGACTAAGCAGTTGTTCTTAACTCCTCCTTAAGAGTTAAGCTGCTACTGAACCCTACAACTCTCGTTAGGAGTTGAGATGATATCACCCTCCTCGAGTAAAACACCTCTTTCCTACCTCTTCATAAGAAATCGCTTGACTCATCTCTCCTGGAAGTCTCAACACTCTTCCCACCCTCTTATTAAGAGAACCCCTGCTAAGGCACTCGCTATCGACCTCGCTTTAATGGTTAAAGCGCTCTCTCCAGCCCTCCTTAAGACTTAAAACATCAACAATCCACAATTCTTCGCGAGAGCTAACACACTTGATCTGAACTATTCTCATCTACTTCTCCTTCCACCCGTAGAAAAAAGCTGAGATAGTCTCTTTCAAACTACGAGGTTCCTCTTCTCTGTTCATTAGGACTTAGAACGCTGGTATCTTCTTCTTTGGTTTGTTACACCCTTCTGCCGAATTTCTTGCTTGCGTCTCGCAGTGACTAGTACTTTTACTTTCTACGGATATTACTTTCCCATCAATCCGCCAGCTTGCGGTGGAACAGGTCATTCGACGAGAGGTTTTACAGCACACGGATACCGTAAAGCACTCAAAAGTAAGTCGATAATCCACAAGTCGAAGTTGTCGATAAAGTGCGATAAACTGAGATAGAATTGCATGCTTGATACCCTAAAACTTCAGTAAACTTATCTATAAATCAGAAACATATAACTCTTTCTTATCCACTTGACAGTCTGCAAAGATCATCTATAAATACTATAGCTAATATAAGATCCAAGGAACTGCCATAATGATCCGACACTATCACAAATCCATGTTCATGAGTGCATCCTGTCTAGATGTGGTGACAAAAGTCAATCGACCGAGAGAAACGTGGATGACAGAGAAGTCACTTACCCTGTTCCATCTCATCCCAATCAAGTGATTTGGCCTCCCTTCCTTGTTCTTCTTTTCCTTCTGGTTTCATCGTTCGTGCATATCCTTTCCAACGGACATATTCATCCTTTCCAAATAGCTATTCAGAATAAACACCAGTTGGCTCTCGACGCATGTCAAATACTTGGTCAGTTCGGTACTTCCTCCCTTGAGTAAATTATACTGGTGCATTTCATGTGTACCCTCTTTCTGAACATTCAGTACAGCATCTTTGGACCAAAGAAGGGGCTTTATGCAATTAAGAGGTCCATGATGTTAAACTAGAAGCAAATTTTTGCAAGTATCTAACACAGGACCTTTAAATAGTAGAGCTAATAGCATATGATGGGGTCTTTCCATCCGTTGGCTATTCATTGCGTCGCGTGTTCAGTAGTGTAAGATAATACGAACGGTGAGAACCTGGAACCGTCGAAAGAAGCAGACAACGTAGACTGAACTAGCATATCAATCATGTTATACCTCCCAGAATCTACGGACGCTGTCGTGTAGAACTGACTTGAAAGGAGTACCACTTTCCCACATAAAACATGCAGAAAGAAGAGTCATGCATACACTCTTCACTTGCAATAACTCCAGTCTTACCTTTTCCCTGAGTGTAGAGATAAACTCCAAGCGCGTCTCCTTCCTACCGCAGATTACAATAGTCACGCGATCGACTCACCCACCATTGCTGGAACTTATATATTCTCTCGTTCGTCAGGACTCTAGTTGTGTTAATAATTTCTGATGCTTGTCATTACAAGTTTATAAGCACTGGCTTTTCCTTTCCATCTTGCTTGGCATCCTTTCTTCCTCTGTGTAACACAGTGGACAGGTTGTAGTTTGAAGACTCGAAAGAAAAGTAGATTCTAAATTAGAGCTGAACCGAAGGAGAAGAATGGAGGGAGCAGAAAGATCAGAAGACCTAGGAACGAAGCGACAAAATGAAAGGGAGGCAAGATGAACCTAATGTGATGTGAACCATTTTTTTCACTGCCCTCCGCCAGTTACCGTGCAGCTTTTCTTCATCTTTTTAATGCTTGGTGCTCGTAGTTTCTTTCCCTTTCAGATTTGCTTCCGTACAAAGTTCGAAAGGTTTCTCGCGATGCGAGAACCAGACGGGAAAAATAAATAATGTCAGTGCCATCCTCCTTGTCGTGCTCACATCCTCCATTGTCGCTCACTGTTCTACCTCCCTCGGATGAGTATACGGACAGCATCGGGGTGCTAGTGAGACTGTGGACAAAGCAAGTGAACTCAGAGCTTTAGAAATCCTATAGAACACGAAGAGCCAAGAACTGAAAACCACACACCGACGAATATTTTTTTTTTTTTTTTTTTTTTTTTTTTTTTTTTTTTTTTTTTTTTTTTTTTTTTTTAACCAAAAACCGCCCGCCGCGGTGAGAATTTATTATAAACGGCTAAGGGAGCCACCCTTACACGGAGACATCGAGACCCGGACGACTACCCGTCTACCCGCAGCCTCCGACTGCCACCCCCCTAAACCGGCCCCACTGCCACTGCTGTACCTCTCATCCCGCCGCGACTCCTTCCCCTTCCCCACCTCATCCTGGTAATCATCGAGGTGGCTAGGGCTTCTGCGGAAGTCCTCGTGCACCTCACGCTGATTCTTCAAGCCGCTCCTCGGCTCGCGAACCCCGCCACTCATCACCCCATCGTGATCATTGCCACTCAATCTCGTCGTCTTGGTCATCTCGTGATTATTCGACCTCTCGTTGCGTTTCCTCCTGTCGTCGTCCCGCCAGCTCTTGTCCTTGTACTTGATTCTATCGTGGACATGCCTCACGCTCCCCGAGGTAAGCGACTCCTGCCCTTTTTCCTCCTCATTAACTCTGACGACCTTGATCTCCTTATGACCGCAGGGAGGGCCGCTATCCTTCAACTCCCGGCCCCACCGCACCACCGTGGACTCGCGGCAGATCTTCTCATCCTGGATCTTCTTGCTTCTGTGCACCTCGCCCTCGCAGCGACCTCTTCTGGCAGTAAGGAGCCTTCCCCGACTGCGACAGAGGCTACTCCTATTCTGGCGGTTGCTCCTCAGCTTGGTGATGTGGACACTCGCCCTACTCTTCTTCATTTCGTTCATCCTCAGGCAGCAGATATGTTTGTTCATGGAATCTACATAGCACGCTCGGTCTGTCCCTCGCTCGCCCCTGCTCTCCATCTCCGCTGTATCGCTCCTAGAGTCGCCATTGCATTGTGCCAGGCTCTTTTTTTCTCTTGGCTCGTGTCCTCCTTTAGCTCTGCCCATAGCGTTTTAGCGACCTCAGCTATGATCCTGGCAGCAGGTCGATCGGGCCTATTCCCTCGGAAGATCCATTCGGCTCTCTCTTTCCAAACAGTTTGAGTGTGTTCAACGAGAATCAGTGCCAGGGCCGGGTTGCTATCCCTTATCTTGAGGGCCCTATCCACCGTAGCCAGCAGACCGCTACCTTCCTCATACCCCAGCTTGCATTCCGTTCTATGAAGAGATAGCCGCCTCCATCTGTTCTTGCTCGCCGTACATTCCCAAAAGCAATGTTCGATAGATTCGGTAGCGTTACATCCCTTCGGGCAACCTCCACCTCCAACCTGCATCTGTTGGGCTCGGCTATTGGTAAAGAAGCCCCTATTGAGCAGTCTCCACAGCCAGAGATTAGTTCTAGCTGTCCCACCCTTCTTCCAGATCCTCGCCCACCTTCCTTCCCACACCTTTTGGTTGTCATTCGTACCCCATCTAGTATTCAGAGTCTCGTAGTTGATCCTCTGTTGGTAAAGTAGGCCTTTCCACACTCGAAGCTCCTGTCTCCAACCTCTCGTCTCCCTGCTGCCCACCTTCCAAACCCAGTTATCGCTTCCCTGTAGCCCCCCCGTTATCGTTTGGATCTCCCCAGCCCACCTCGTCAATCTTCTCAGTAGTTCCTCCCCCCGGCTTTCAGCAGTAATTAGTCTGTTCTCCGCACTAGATAGAGAGATGCCCCCCATTGAGTCTTTCAGGTCTTTTAGCTTGAGAGCATTAAGCGTTGTTAGTTTATTCTTCTTAATGATACGAAGAATCTCCTTCCTGTCAAGGTCTGACAACGGGTCCGAGTTTTGCCAGAGGTCAATCAAGAGGGGGGTGGTTAGGTTCCCCGGTAGCAGCACCGTATTCCCCTCAAACTTGAGCCTCTCCGCTACGAGCCTCCAGCACTTAAGCATGCTATCCAATGTCGGAAGGGAGCGGACCCGGAGTCCTGGATACATTAAGATACACTCCTCGGGGGACCACTCAACTGTGTCCTTACGTCTTTTGTCTTTCCTCCTCGCCTCCCTTATTCCCCATTTTGATATTCGGATCCATTCTTGGTCGCCTCCACTCAGGATCTTAGTTAAATACTTCAGCTTCAGGGCCCGGGCCACCGTGCGAAAGTGGAGAAACCCCAAGCCACCGTGATCCTTCGCCTTGGTCAGTGTCTCCCAAGCAATCAAAGGGGTTTTGGGCTTACCTTCCTCCCCCGTCCCCCACAGGAACGTTCGGCAGACGTCCTCCATTTTCCTAAACCCCGCTTCCGAGCACTCAACACTGGTCAATTGATACACCGGGATTGCTCTAAGCACGTGAGTCAGCAGAATTACTCTACTGGGCCAGGAGAGAAGCCGGTTCGACCAATGTTGCAGTCTTTTCTGTAGCTGTCCTGATATAGCTTCCACTATCTGATGTTCAGAAATCTCCCTCCCTATCCAGGCACCCAAGTACTTCACCATCTGCCCAGGCCTAGCAATAATACAGCCCGAGTTTTCAAGCCACCGGGGAGTGCAGTCCATTCCCATCGGTATTACTACGGACTTACTCAGGTTTAGAGAGGCACCTGAGATCTCCTCGTATTGGTGTATTACTTCCTGCGTGGCTTTGAAACAGCTTTCTGATCCCTCTATCATGATGCCGGTATCGTCGGCGAAAAGCTGATGCAGGAGGGAAGTCCCCTCTCCCAGTCCCATACCCTCGACAGTTCCTTCTTCCCGTGCCTGTTTCAGCATATTCATTAGTGGCTGCGTCGCTATCGCAAAAAGGAAGGGTGCTATAGGGCACCCCTGTCGGACACCCCTTCCCAGCCCTATGCCATCCGTGAAACCTCCGTTGAGGTGAACCTTCGATGTGCCTCCTACAGATAGCCCCTTAACCATGTCCACAAAGAGGGGATCGAAGTTCATGGAGTACATAGTGTCCCACAGATATTCATGAGAGATACGGTCGTAAGCCTTCATAAAGTCGATCTTGAGGAAGAGAGTGGGTAGCCCCTTGTACTCCGCCATCTCCTGTCCGAGCTTAAAACTTAGAATATTATCGTATATATCCCGCCCCTGTATAAACCCCGTCTGCTGTTCGTCAACCACGTTGCCTATGACCACTTTTATTCTCTCTGCCAAGATTTTGCTTAATATCTTGTAAGTGGCTGTAAGCAAGGAGATCGGCCTCCAGTTCCCAAGCTCCAGTCTGTCTCCCCCCTTGAGGATCAGCTTTATTACTCCCTGCAAGGTTTTCTCATCTATAGTCTTCTTCTGCCAGAATTCTCTGACCATATTCGTACAACATTCTTTCACGGATGGCCAGCACTCCTGCAGGATCTCGTACGTCACACCATCTAGCCCCGGGGATTTTTCTTTCGGAAAGCCCATCACTACTGTTTCTATCTCTTCCAGCGTTGGCGGCTCCGTAAGCTTAGCATTCTCAGCGGCCGTCACTCGCTTGGAAGTGAGCTCCATTACTCTCTTCCTTTTGCTTCGATTCACTGTTACTTCTTTATCTTCTATGTACAGGTCCTTGTAGAACCTGTGCACCCTATTGAGAATCTCCCCGTGGCCTTCTAAGACTTGTCCATCTACATCCAAGACCCCTTTCATCGTTTCTCGCGCGTGTTTCGCCTTGAGTTGGGCGAAGAAATATCGTGAGGGGGCCTCCCCCTCCTGCAGCCACCTGACTCGACTTCTCTTTCTCCAAAGCAGCGCGTCCTGGTGTTCCTTCCTCCTGAGTTTCTCCTCAACCTCTTGTAACTGTGTCTTCGCCTCCTCCTGCCCTTCGTTGCTAACGAGAATTCTCAGCCTTATGAGCTCGTTCTCAAGGCCGGCGCGGTTCATGGTCTTCTGTCCTTCTCTCCTTTTCTCCTCCATCAGTATTCTTTTCACTTTTGTCCATCCTATCGACCATTTCGCCCGGGGGTCGCCTTGTTCTCTCTGTAACTCTCTCCACACCGTCTCCACCCGCGCCTTTATCCTTGGGTTCTTTAGCATCGTTGAGTCCATTTTGAAGTATGTCGACTTTTTGACTGTCTCCTTCGCACTCTCCTCCTTAAGTCGTATGTTGACCGTCACCGGAATGTGGTCCGATAACGTTTGTTTCCCATCGTGCTCGATTTCCATCACCCCAGCGCACCACTCTGCACTTTTGTTGAGATAGCACCTATCCAGCCTCGCTTGGTCCATTCTCCCTCCTGTCATCACTTGTCTGGTAAATGAAGGCCCTATTCTACTTTGTGCACAAAACATAGCATCCACCAGGTCCGCCTGTAGGAGGGTGTTCCTCCAGAGCCGTAGTTCGCTTCCATGCAGGAGGGGGGATGGGCCCACGCTATCGTCCGGCAGCTCAACCATATTCCAGTCCCCTAGAATGATCCATTTGCCCTCCTTCAGCATGGCCCCCAGCCACTCCCATAGTTGTCGCCGGCTCTCTCTTTTATTCGGTGCATATATTGAGGCCACTCCGATAAGTCCTGACACGGTTTCAATAGTGCACCAAGCCACTGCCCCATCGCCCTTAACTCCTTGGCTCCTCACCTGTAGGTGGCTACTCACCAGTAGGGCCGCTCCCCCTCTCCCCCCTTCCGTGTAATCCACAATCCGGGTCCCTTCCGGCATTAACCTTTTCAGGTTGTATTCCAGCTTCTGTTCTTCCGTTTTCATCTCTTGCAGGGCAATGATGTCTGTGTTCTGTCTGTCTCTTCGGAGCCACTTCTTCAGTATGGTTACGCGATGCGGGTCCCCCAGTCCCCTAACATTCCAAGTAGCAATTTCGATTGTGTTCTTCATCGGGATACTAATCATTTTCCGTCTCTGCTCGAGTTTCCTTCGCTACCCTCTATGTCCTGTTGGTCTTGGTGTCCAGGAGGCTCCTTGCCAAAGCGGTGTTCCCCTTCTTCGTGAGCTTCCCTTTGGCGGCCGAGAGTTTCCCTACTCCCCTTCCCATAGGCCTCATCTGAGCTCCTGGCCCTTTGTTAAGTTGTTCCTTCCTAGCTCCTCTTCTGCAGGCTAAGACATTTGGTTCCAGTTCGTTAAGTACTTCCCTCTCTATACTGCGAAGGTGAGAGACCATCGGCCCAGCCAACTCAGCAGGCCCTCCCCACAACGCCGGAGTATTTGCCCACGGACCATTTCTCCCTGAGTCAATAGCGTCGCTTCCCCCGTCGTCCTCCCCGCCTGGCTCTTCTAAAGGAGGGACGTCACTTGGCTTCTGATCCCCTCTGTCCACCTCCTGAGACCGTTCTCTTCTTTCCCCTTCTGACTCAGCCGGAGGCTTCCCCCTGGGAGTGTCCCCTTCCAACTGGTGCCTTCCTGCAGCCGCTTCTGTTCCTTCTGACCCCTCTCCTCTTTCAGCACCCTTCCCGGTGGTTTCCATCATGCCTTCGCCCATTTCCTCTGTTAACCCTGTCTTGCAGTCTCCTTCCAGTCCTTGCATGTCTCCTGCAGTCGGCTCTTCCTGTACGTTCTGTGTCACCTGTTCTTCACCGTTGACTCTCACTCCCTGTAGCTCAGCTGGCTTATCTGAGATCTCCTCGCTTATTACCTTCTCTACCTGTCCTTGTCCGTTTCCTCGCTTACTACTCTCGGCAGTTTGATTAACCCCTGCAAGCTCATTGAGATCTGGCAGAGCGTCCTTGAGAATCTCTCCCTGTGTCAGTAGGCCCCCAACTGGCCCCGCATCGCTAACTTGAAGAGAGGACAGACCTTTTCTGAGCCCTTCCTCGATCTCTCCTATGCTATTCCCTTCTTCTCCCCTTCCGCCTTCCTTCTGCCTCTCATCCGCTGTTGTTGTCGTCTCTCCTTGTTTTCCCTTCTTTGCCACTTCCTCTTTTCCTCCTGCCTCAGCCTCCACCCTCTCTTGTCTCTCACCCTCCACCTCCAGCGAGCTGAAACGGTTAGAAGGTTTACTAACCTCGGTCCACCGTTTCACCTGTCTCGTCCACTTTTTCTTTGCTACCACCTGCTTGAATTCGCCCTCCTTGCTTTCTTTCTGAACCTCTTTCTGTATTGTTTCCCCCTTCGTCACCGTCTCCCCTGCCTTGGTTAAGTCGCCTTCTCCGCTTTTCCCTGCCTGCGACCCTTCCCCTCTCCTGGGGTTTTCCGGACAGTTCCTTGCGTAATGTCCCTTCCGCTTGCAAACGAAGCAGGTGTCTGGCAGCGATTGGTATGTGATGGGCTGTATTACCGCTTCTCCCACTCCCACTTTGATCAGTAAGTGGTCTTTCAGCTCAGCTTCTGGATCGATTAAGACGCACCCCCTAATATGTGGGTAGGCATTGGTAGCCCTCGTTGTGGATTTGTACAGCACCGGACCTATGGCTGCCAGCATGTTCTCTGCACCTATTTCAAAGGTAGGATCTACCAGAGGGAGGTCTATCCAAACCGCCACCGCCTTCGTGGAGTCCATTTGGGTTCGGAAGCCGGGGCTCCAAGGACACACCGACGAATATAAAACACAGAAGAAAACAGTCGTACAAGAGGTGAAATGATACCACCAAGCTATCCGTCGATCGATATCCCGAAGAGCACGTTCATATTGTCTCTCTTCTCTCTTCTGCTTCTTCTCTCTAGACTATCGATTCGATTTGAGTGTGGACGGTCGAACCACTGCTGGGTGGACCTAGTCAACGTCAGTTACACTCGGCCTGTCTTGTGTCCATAACTATGGCCCGTTATTCTTTCTGGATCCTTCCAATGATTTTTGCAGTCCTGCCAACGGTTTCCTTCAACTTCCGAGTTCCAAGGTCCATCTTCGTGCGTTAAATCATTGGATATGAGTGCTGAGAGAGTTACCCATTTCATTCCCTCCATAGCTTTTGGGAATCATCCTCGAGACTTTCCGAAGAACAGACCGAAACCCTAATATATATTCACATCGGTTTTCCCGCTTTTCAGTTACGTGCTTATATGATTCAACGGTATATTTGGTCTCAAATTCAGCACTTCACCTTTTCCATTATTCCGGTTAAACTATTGTGTGGTTAGTGGCAGTTCCTTCATCAGACAATTCATCCAATGGAGAGGTTATGATTCGTTGTACTGCATTCTTCTCGTTTCTTCCTCTTCCCATGGCCGCTTTGAAACTACACTGAATCACATCCTCTCAAGCGTGCAAGATGACAGAAATACTCAGATGTCATATGTAGTCCATAACAACCAGAGTTTATAGATCTTCGCATGAACTGACTGGTTGGAATTAAGCATGAGTTATATGGTAATCGCAATACCAATTCATGGGAATAGCAATAGCAAAATACTGCAAGCGCATGACATTATACAAGTTTTTCCATTACTTGTCCAACACTTGACTCTTGACCATTCGACTATACGGCTGGTGCTTGCACTGAAGCAGATTAGCTTTGGAAATAAAAGAGAAAGAAACATGTATACTGTATGCTCTAGAAGCACGATGCAAGTCGAAACAACACAGCTTGATGACCCCATCTCCTCAGAAATTTTCTTCATCACATACCCAGTAGGTTTGTTGTGCTTGATCATACATCTCATACATATCGATGTATTGCTTGATCACACTCTTCACTGACTACCTACAGTAAAACCAGTCACTTTGTCTTGTCAATCATCATTTCATTATCTTCTACCACGATTGAATATTTATGTGATTGAAATCGTTTGAACATAAAATACATAAAAAAACAATATATGCTGGAAGAGTTGAGGTGTGCAGGTCAAACATGTCACTAATATAACAACGTGATTTGTTTTATAATCGATAGCCAATCAAGAGTGTGATCAAACACAACATACCTACTGGGAGTGTGATGAAGTAAATTTCTTCACCCACTATGTAACACTTGCACTGCGGGCATATAAGTGATCTTCCTGCTGAACGTTTCGCCCCTATTCTGTAACCTTTCCAACTGTCTCTTTGTGGACTGAATGTTGTTTTACCAGGAAAGTCTTGAGTCTTGTTTGCACGATGAGGTACTGAACGAAATACTCAGGAGTCAAGAGTCACTCACATGACCTTTTGGAATGCGGAAGCGGCGCGGAGGAGATTCCATTTAGGCACAAAATCCAGTACTGACACTAATTTTACAAAATCAGATAAATGTACTGTAGAAACTGAAAGTAAAGGTAAATTTTCCTTACAATACTCGGTTACAATCATACTTCCGAATATCGAAAAATTAATATTTTTTTATAGTTTAAACTCCCAGTATGGGTGTAAAAAAATAAAAGATATTGTTTTTTTTACTCGTAGTGTACTTTGAGTCTAAAGAAAAGATTCTTTTCAACTCCAAGAAAACCTTGAAATTTTCATATTAACATTATTGACTTCTTTAACTCCAAAAAACCTCGAAATTTTCATATTAACATTTCTCGGTCAGTACTAAGTTGTTTGTTTTGATATCAAGCACAACTTGTAATTTGATTCTTATTTTCACAGATTTCATGTTATGATGATGTAATTATGATAACTATTTTCTGCATAACGATTAAATTTATCAATTTGCTAAAAGCGAACCCGGAGAATACGATCTACTGCGTTTTAAGAACACTTGTAGTCATACCGGAGGTTTAATATAAATAATAATTAGTGCGACATGAATGATAAATTCTACGGAATGCAAGTGGAACAAATCTGCGAACTGCAGAATGCAGAATTCTGAAAATTTGCATTTGGATAGAATATATAAAATTCGACTCTAACATTCCGCAAAAGTGCTTTCCGGGGTATTTTTGGAGATCATGTGAGTGAGTCCTCAGCCCTAGAGAAACTCTACGAGGATATCCTGACCATGAATTATCTTATATATTTTATCCTTTTGCTTTTGTCCAGTTAGATTTATTTGAGCAAGATTTGTTTCCTTTTCGGAAATAAAATCGACGGACATAGATTTGTCTCGTTTTTTCCAGATTTAAAATGATTGAAAAAACAATTCGGATGTTTCCCCGTATCATCATGCCGTTAGGGTAGCTAGAATAGCTTCTCTACGTACATGTTTGAAGGTCGAGGAAACCCTAAATGCTAAATGTATAATGTTAAACCCCATATGCGAAAAGTGTTGTTTAGGCTAGAGGAAAGAATCAAAAGATACCATTTTCTTCCAAGAAATAAAGGAATTTTCGTTCCAATATTTCTCAATCAATACTCAAGAATATGTTCAGAAGTGAATCACATATAGTGTGAAGCTTTCAGAGAGCTTCGGTCTAAATCTTTATTATATCGATTCTATTCCGTAAGTAAATTATATAAACAAAAATATTTTGGGTATAACTTTTAAATTTCTGTAGTCTCAAGGAGCCCACCTTCAAAATGAAGTCTTCTTGGTTACCAAACACATTCTCTTGGGGCAAAACTATTTTAGGTATAACTGTTAAATTTCTGAAGTAGAAGAAAGCCACACGCAAAATGAAATCTTCTCGGTTACCAAACATATTCCATGGGCACCTGGAGTTAAAATCCTTCATGTTATTGTGGAAAGCATGCTATGCTTACATCCGGCTGACCGAGATAAATCCGTTTATGCACGATTGTTGTTATGTCCTATGCGACAATTATTGATAGAAGAATATAATCAGTTTTTTCCTTTTGTGGTGAGTGATTATATAATTATAAAAGCTCTTGTTGAAAAGTGTGGTTGCACTTTATAGTGCGCTGTCTTTCTCGCAAGGGAAGAGGCAAGCAAGAAAGAGTTGGTACCTTTCTGCTCCTCCTCGTGAGCTCGTGATGAACTAATGCGATTCTTCTTCTTCTTCACCTTCAGACCGATGGATTTCGTGCTTTGGACGAGTGAGTGAGATGAAATCCGAATGTAGTGTGTAGACACGTGGAAAAGGACAAACGCAATAACGGAGGAAGAAGTAGACAATATCCGAGAGGAAAAAGAGTAAAACTTATTCAAGTAAACAAACATTGAATATCTTCTGCTGTTACCCAATGGAATTACGAACCGGCTGGGCTAACCAATGTTACTTGGAAAATTTTATTTCTAAAATGTTTCTTTATTAGTCTTAAATACGTTAAATTCTGACACCCGGTGGATGGTGAATAATATACATCCAAAGGGACCTCTAGAAGGTGGAAGCGAAACCAACAAACCAAAGGTCGAGGAAAAAATGTTTTCATGTTAATGGCAATAGTTTGGTCTCAAGAAAAATAGTTGGTATGAAATAATTCAAGAAATATGTTACCCCTAAGAAAATGTACATAAGTTTTTATTTATTTATTTAACAGAAAGTATGAACTAAAAGAGAGAAAACTATTTTGAGATAGAGAAGTTTAAGGAAAAGAAGGAGCTACCGTTTTCTTTTCTCGGTTTCCTAACCTCTCCTTCTATCCTTAACTATCTTTTTAATATGACAAAATATACTACAATGCTAACAAATAGTAAATGTCACTCTGTTGTTCCATATTAGAATATGCAGGGAAGAGTATTGAGCTTAGGCAGACTTGGAAAAGCAAGATCTTGTCCCTGGCCTGGATGTATATTTGACAATGCTTGTGCAGTGTATAAGTAAAACTTCATACTAACAAAACTAAACGTGACATAATGAATAACAGACGAATGGAAGGACTCATCAAGAAACAAGAGGAAAGAGGGACCCAAAGAGCCAAGCATCGAGAAGGAGAAGAAACAATGAAGATAATTTTAGTAATTTTAGTTTTAAATTTATAAATTGTTTTGAAAATATTCCCAAAAAACCAAAAAATATAATATACAACTGATACACTAGAGATGGCATCGTCTACTCTAGTTACTTTTATGTGGAGCACGTAAACTCAACCTCTTTAGAAAGCAATGAAAACAGAACCTTATACTCGATCTTTGAGCAACGGAAACTTTCTCCTTGGTCTTTGGTGTAGATATACGCCTGAGCGCTTGTACGAATTAAACTATAAGGGAAGTGTATGTACTATGAAGTACTCTCTCGCTTTGAATCTCTCTCCCTCTGTCACCGGCGTCAACTGGGCTCCCGTGACGACAAGCGAAACGGTGGCCCCGTTCGAAGGCGCTGCGTACACTTGTGCCGCGTCCGGGACCTCTTTTAGAACAACAGGCTACTTTTCGGCACTTACTGGTATCAGCCGGCAGTCCAAAACGACAATTTTCACGGTTCGCTTTTACGACTAATTCTGACATGTTTCACCTGTAAATTTCCGAGAAATCATATTTCTTCTGACTAACTTCAAACTTTTTACCGGCCAGGTCTACTCTATCCGCCGGAACTGTCCCGGATACTATGTCTATGGTGTGGAAATGGCAGTTCGCTTTTCTTCACCAGAATCGGATCTCCTCTTACGAACGTAGAGTCGTAGACAGGAAGACGAAGTTCAATCAAAGGAACAACGTAATAAAGTCGGATAACCGAAGAAACGAGTGACGAGAGCTATACTGTAGTTGCAACCGCCTTGGGTCTTTGTCGTGAACGCAAACAGAATACATCAGTGCTGAGACTCTTGGGGAGTTCCGGTGTTTACTATTGTAACTTACTGTAATTCTCTGAAATTTCCGGTGTTGGAACAGTATCTGTCCAAAATTTTCTGGAGAAATAATTATCTTCTCTATGTAAATTTTATAAGTTTAGGTTGGTGGGTTCAAGTCATGAACTTATTTGATCGCACCTCTAACACGTTTGTTGTATTTTATCTTCTTATGTTCAGATTTGCAGTATTTAACCATACC
This sequence comes from Asterella californica, assembly GCA_036924285.1. Lineage (NCBI taxonomy): Eukaryota > Viridiplantae > Streptophyta > Marchantiopsida > Marchantiales > Aytoniaceae > Asterella > Asterella californica. The sequence continues at coordinate 16,838,396 of JAYKYS010000006.1, read as the reverse complement.
TTTGACTGGAAATAGCATGTTCAGTATGTCAAAATGCCATGTCATTTGAATGCGAGACATGCATGCCATCAACAAGTCATGTATTTTCACGGAAAGCTCAATTTAAAATGTTTGTGCAATGGATTATCAACTCATGTGATCTCTTATTTCTCTTGTGCAATGTCTTCACATTTCTGTCAACATGATGAGCTGGCAGTTGTAAGTCAAGAGTGTGATCGAATAATGTAATCTTAAGAGAAGTCAAGTCTGATAAATGTATTAAAGATACGGTCAAATAAATTTCTGCATGAACCATATATTAGAAATAAAAACCTTCTCTTTATGTGTTAAATGCGACGTCAATCAGATCAAAAAAAGACATCTATGAAGCAATTACATCAGACAGAAAAAAAATAAAAACGAATTTGTTAATTCCCAGACTAAAATGTACTATATTCCGATTCTCACCAGAACCGTTCCCTAAACCCTAAACTTGAACTAATCATCAAAAACTGTCTTGGGGTTAGTAAGAGCGTGTGTGCAAGTGTTCAAATGAAATGACAAAGAGGAAGTACAGGTCTAGGCAGCCTGTGCTGCCCAAAGCTTTAGATTTTGGTGTGTTCGAAAAGAAATTGCACTGCCCGAGCCAAAGAAGATGTTTCCAGCGAAGTGAATAAAGCTGATGAATCATCTCTAGAGGACAATTGTGATTCCCGAGGTGAGAAAACTGTGGAACTTGCGGTTCTAGCAGCAAGACCATCAGACCCACCCCCACCCTCGCCCTCGCCCCGACCCCGCCTGTAGATCCAGCAGTGGTGTCTTTTCCTGGTTGTCGTATCTAGAGGCAGACCAGAGAGATCTCCCGTATCTGGAGACGGGAGTTCCTCGTCCGTCCTCGTCGACTCCCCGACCCAATTCCCAGGAGAAGGAAGTTTGACGCCTAGTGAATGGGAAGCAGTCGTTCCCTGGTCGGTAAGGGTCAGGAAGAGCTAAGGGCTTAAAAGTTACAGTAGTCCCATTATTCCAGCTGCTTAGGGTTGTATCGGAGCGGTAAGGAAGTAGACACGAGATTTGCATGGGAGGATCAAGATCGAGATCGATATATTTCCTGGCAGCTTTCTGCGTTCCCATCGATACAACTTCTAAAATCGACGGTTCTTCTCAGTATACGTGTTAGAATGGGACCACGACGCTCTTCTTCTTCTTTGGGGCTTCTGTTCGAGAATTCTCGCCAAAAAAGAAGATGATGAAACTTGATGAGATTTGTCTTTTAGGATTAAAGGAGAGTGAGCAACAAATGAATGAGTTTCTCAAGAAGCGCACGAAAACACAGAGACCGACGAAAAGCCAGCGAGTGGCAGGGAGAAGGCTGTGGATCTATGGGTTCCCGGGGACGGCTGGCCAGTTGGACGCATTACAGGAGGACCTGCGGAATTGTGCATGAAGAAGGGCTTTCTGTCCATAAAACACAATCCACTCGAAAGAGAGAAAGATCTACCCCAAGATCCGAGCCAAGCCGAGTCCATCCCATCATTCTTGGGTGCACCGGTCTGTCAGAGAGCACTTTATGCCGGTTTCCACACTATCGGTGCAAATCTGACTATGCTCAGGTTTGCACCATACTTTTTCCCGAACATACACTGCCACGTAAGAAATATTATTTTGGATACCGAACTTCTCCACTATAGTGGTATATATAGGTGGTATTTCTTTATGGGCCCACAGACACTGTGAAACTTAGCAACACCCTTAGGAGAATGTAGTTTAATGACTGGTTCTGGAATTTGTACCCAACGAAACCGGATTTTACCAAGCAAAATCGCAGAAACAAATCGGTCATATCTGACAGTGCTCTGGGAGCTTTTGTTCCGGTGGAAGAAAAGGTAATCGAGCGCCATGTCATTTGTTCCACCATAGTGGAAACCAGCCTTCGTCTTGGGTTTAGTTTGTTCAGCTTTGTTGGGAATGCTTGTTTGGGGTTCTTCTACTGGCCATCGTAGCTTGGAGAGGTCATGCTCAGGGGAAGCTTTTGTCAAATTTAATTCTGGGGCTTTTGTTTTACTTACTGTCAGAGTATTCTTTCTGCTTGTGTTGCTTCAATTTGGTATTGGCTTGCTGTGGTCAGAGTTTACTGTTAGGCGTATGGGGAACGGAGTGAAAACAGCAGCATGCAGATTGCATGTCATACATACATTGCTCTTACTATCGCTTGTTTGCTGCAGAAGTCGACCAGCTCCTATCCTCCTCCACCTCATCTACTTCCGCCATAGCTACTACACTACAAAAGCTGCATCTGCACCTCCAGAGTCTCAGACTAAGAAGATCCTGACCGGATCTGTTCTCATCCATCTAATAGCTTGCGGCCGCTAGACTCATGTTTGTACTCCTTAATTCCAACATTCAACATTTCTTCATGAGTGTCCGGCTGGATTCACCACGGTGAAAGAGTTTGCCCCGCTTTGGCGGACTCTGCTAATCTCATGGGCAGGATCGACATTCACTCCCGCTTCTCATTACATCATATCGGTAGTTTCTACAGTCAGTTCCGATCTTGTGTTGCCTCTGAGCAAGAAGATTTACCTTATCTGGTGAGATGGAATCCGGTGAGTAAGTTACTTGAGTTTATTTCAACTTCTTGGTAGACCTTTTTTTCTCAATGGCCGTTGGATGACATCACCAATGAGACTTTTTGCTACTCGTTGACTATGTGTCTATGTGTCCTGTCCCGCTTGACGACATCCTGCAGTAGTTTTCCTTCTCTACGTTTTATATGTCTGCTTCTTGAATGCATAAGCTCTACTTCCAGTCTTCTACACTTCACGGAGAATCGCCATCATCAAAGTCAGTACTTTACATAGTCCTCATTCCATATGGAAATATCGTCTCTCCTGATGACATCAGTAGGTTGTTCTTTCGGGCACGTTCTCACCTCCGGGTGAAATCACTCACGCAGAGAGTCTTTAGACAGCTAATTTCACGTTTATTCAAAAGGGGTTTGCTAGTTGTGTGCCAAATGCCTGGTTCAGCTCATATTGGGAGACATGTTGTAGATCCATGACCTCACAGCCGAAATTTATCCTAGACTGTCTGACTTGCAAGATATGACACCAAAACGGACTCTTTATAACTTTTTCTTCATCCATGATGAAAAACCACGCCAAAGTTCTGATAGAATCTACTTCTTTCTCTCTTTTTTCCTGCTTCCATACGTCTTGAGTCCAAAAGTTCTTTCCCATCTTAGATGGCACCAGTACTGTAGAAAGAAACTTTTCACGTATCGTCAGCTCGCTAGGTTCAACCAACCAAGAGAAGAAGAAGAAACAAAAGACACTCTTGACAACTATGCCAATAGATGCTTGTGCAACCAATCGACATCCAGTTAAGATATATCTACCATTCACCAGATTATCTCTAGGTTTCCTATGACGAGGCTGGCTTCTGATGGATGTAGTAAGCAAGAGCTTAATAAGCATGGGGTCCCTCGTGCTGCCTATCGTGCTAAAGGGTAGTGGAATAAAACTCCATAAGTTCACCATAAATGCAGACGACTGCAGACGTAAGTGGACGGGAACATGGTGTTCTTACAGGATGTCCCGTCGAGTGGTGCCCTCAGTGCTCAACATCTGTATCCCAATCTACACCTTCATCACCTCTGACAAGTGGTCTCGTCCAATAGACCACACAATTTCATATGTCGGATCTTCATGTTCGCTGATTTGTGCACACAACCCCCATGCGAACCCCATGTGGGGAATAATGCAGACAGTCAAGCGCTGATTCTTTCTCTCTGGCGTACTCATCTTACAGCTTGATGAATCTTTTCGTATCTCCCTCTACGAAACCTTGATCGGATTCGTAGATCCGATCAAGGTTTCGTCCGTTGCATTGTTGCTAGCTCAGACAGAAATTTATCCATGTTCCCTTTGTGGTCTTTTATCTTTCCCGTTTCATCTCAAGTTATAAGAGGACTTGGTTTACACATAAGAGCGTGTACTCCTTTTGCTGAAGACAGCGAGAATATATTTGGGGAATGTCGAAGGAAATGGTTTAACTTGTCGTCACGCTCAACAAGTACACTTTCACAAGTCTTTGGTACCTCCCAGGAGCCAACTATCTCGGCCCAGGGAGAAATTTCTGTTGCTCTGCCAGTCCTGAAGGAGATTCATTACTTTTGCCAATCACCTTCGGGTGCATGAATTCCAATAGGACATCAATCGGACTTCTGGAGTGAGCGCGCTATCCGGATGGGTAGGACCGTAGGACTGGTTTTCATGATTTTTGTTGAACTACCTCTGCTGGAGATGAGACAAAGAAACCCAGTTTGTGTTGTTCCCTCCTCGAAACCAGTCATATTTCAACTTTGTGTACTGACTTGAGCACATAAAACTTGGAGAGATATCCATGTGGGAATTTAGACGACAGTGCCGGAGAGGATTCAGTTCTTGAGCTACCGCGTACGAAAGTTACAACTTGAGAATCTCTTTTTATCCGTCTGATAAAAGGACATGCTGAACTCTTCAAGTGAGTTCGTTGTTTTGTAGCCCAGATAAGACGGTTACCAGATACGTATTCTCCCTGTCCTGAATCCAGATACTCTTTTCTTTGCAGTGCGTTCTGCACAACGAACATATCACAGATCATGCATTACCGTAATTAGATCTGAAATGTCCGCTTGAACATTCCTTCGAGTTCAAAGCCCTATCTAGACTCGGAGGTGAGGAAAACCTTTAGGACATACTGTAGTTGCAGACAAGTATGGAGCACTACTTGCTATGCTGCCATATGTGTCTGTACATATTGACGACTCTTTCGGCCTCCTCTTTGAAAGTTAACTGTTCAACTCGTAGTGAAAGATTGTCTTTGTTTCACAGGAACAAGGACAAACTTTATAGTGATGGTTACTTATCCTCCATGGCGCGCCGAACCTTGCTTGTTTCCTAGGGTGGATGATGAGTTCCAAAAGCATATATCTTCATTTATTCTTCGAAGGGTGATGAGTTATGATATCGCTTCTTTCTCTCTTTTCTCGTTTCTCTGTCACGAACACTTGGGTGATGCTGATAAGCATGCACACAAAGTAGCTACACTAACAAACTTGTTGCAGGTTTTGTAACTTTGTGCATGTAAGCTGGCAAATAGAGTGAGCGGCAGAAGCCAATGAAGAACTGAAGCGTGGGCTCTACGCTGGTATCTAACAACACAACGAATCGAGCAGATTGCAGCTCCGGTCCTGCGATCAGTGCTAGTTCCTTCCCAGAAAAGGAATATTTACTCATCCCTGTCCTCGGACTACATCTAATCTTCTACAGCTTCGACAACTTGCTCCTGAGTATGGATTCTGCTTCCACATACGTGTATATTACTGCTCCATATGTTTTATACATCCATATGCATTTGTAACACCTTTTGCTTTTTCCCCAAACCAGATGGCATTCGGGCAGTGATTAATCCAAAAGTGGCAGCTGCATGGTCATAAAGCAGGCTCAAGAGACTAGATAAAAGAGTGTCGCGAGCCCTAAAGGAGGCCATTCTCAGTTTTTCAGTTTTGGAGAGAGCACTCTTGGTAGTGAGGGAGGAGACTGTATTTTTCAGTGTAGTGTACATTGCCTTTGAGGTCAGAAATCAGGAGCTAGAACTGATGCACATCAAGCTCCTTGGAGAGCAGATTTGAAGAGGGACCTTGAGAGCAGACTTGGGGTGTTGATTAGGGCGCTGACTTGGGGTCTGATCTGTTGAGTAACAGAAATCAAGGCGTTCAGAGTGAAATTAGGTTCTCTGGTGAAGTCTTAGTTCTGGAGTTGCTGAGTAGTGAAGGATTGCCGGTCCAAGAGCGCTGCGTGACCTTGTCAGCAAGTAATGCCATGTAATGTATATGAGCCCGTGACTTTCTCCATTCTGATAAGTAGGCTTGAGTTGTGTGCCAAAACTGAGTTGGGCGCATCTGATGTCGTGTTGACTTTATTTCGGTGTAATTGCTTTGCCTTCCTACTTCCTAGCATCTACTAGGTCTCCTAGTCTTGGCGGTTGCTCCTTGTGGGTCTTGGCGTTCCGACTTGATCACCAGTAGCGGAAGCGCTGCCCAAATTTTATGCAACCCAGGTCTAGAATAATTCCACCTGTATTTAGTAACCTAAGCTTGACCAGAGACCTACAAAAGACTAGTTGGTTATTCGAAATCCGTTCAACAGTTATTAGATCCTCTGTGCTTATTAGCGGATAGTTTAATGAACTGGATCTGGAGACACAAATAAAGTATACAGGTCTCCAGGGAGGTTCACGTTCGGCAGTTCATTGGTTAGAGATAAAGTAATCTGTTCCGAGATCTGCGGTCGAACGTTACACATTACTGCTCCGTATCTTTTCCTTGCGATGGGTATATGTGGGGAATTTGGAAGACAAAGAGACGCTTCAGCTCTACGATAGTACTCTACTCGTGAGCCCTGATGGCTTACTTGTCTTCATGGTCGCATCTCACATATGTCGCTTCTCTTGGTTGGATCCGGATTTCCAGAGTTTCAACTTTCTCCCTCGAAGTGCGTTGTCATCTTTTCGCTTCCTTGACGGTGCATTCCGCCAGTGATTGAGAGAGAGAGGAACGTAGCCCAATATGCTCCTTTCACAACTATGAGCGCCTTGAGTTTCAGTCGCTTGTTTCAGTTTCTTGTTTTGCCCACAGGAAATAAAACTTTCATCTGTGATCTTCGGTATCGTCGGATTCTGACTTCTGCCTATAGAACATGTGGGGAATGTAGAAGCTGCAGAGAAAAAGACGGAAATTGCTCTCTGACATATAAATCTGACCTTTTCCGCTCGATCTTCTTTGGGAGAGAAGAAGGCTGGCATTCATATGTAATTATTGTTGTTTGTAGAACAGTATGTGGCATTCTCCATCCTCCTTGTGTCTCTGTCACTTCTGACTGAAAAGTGATGTAGATGTTTCATTCTTACAGCTAAAGTAACAAAAAGTTGGCAAAAGGTCGAAGTTTGTTCAACAGCTTTACAATTGTACACGAGAAGTCTTCACATACATAGAACCCTGAGGACAGGGAGGCGAACGGATATTGCACTGTATAGTATCTTTACGTATCCATCACTAAATCTGACAACTTGCATGTCGAATCCTAAGAAGTTTCGAGGACAAATGCTCCTTTTACACCTCCATCCATGGAGCGATCTTTTCCTTCTTGGGATTCTCAACCGAATAGTAAGAGCATAAAGTCTGTATGTAGAAGTTGGAAATATCGTTCCCTTTCTCGAGGACCAAGTGATGCTACACTTGGTCCTCGTACCTCGACATACAGAGCATGTAAAAGAAACTAGTGCATCTCATACATCACCCCGTAAAACCGAAATAGAAAACTGCGATAGCCCATAAAGAGGTGAAGGGTGCAAGTTTGAGGAGAACTCGGAGTGCTCTTTTAAACCACCAGTGCCCCTATAAAAGGGGCGTCCCGGCACCCTGCTTACGTGGCATTCTGCCGCGTAAGCCAGAGCTGCGTCCAACAGTGACGGACTGGCGCGGTCTCGGAAATTTCAAAACTCGCCCGAGTTGCCCGCGCGGGTTTAGGTTAGGCCAGAGCGCCATCGCTCGGTCGTTCGCTTCCACACTTTCTCATTGCGGTCGCTCGCTTCTGCCATCGCTCGGTCGCTTCCACACTTCCTCACTGCAGTCCGCTCGCTTTCGCCATCGCTCGGTCGTTCGCTTCCACGCATTTTTGCTACAGCTTTGCCATCGCGGTTTTGAAAAGTTCTTTTCTTCTGTTCAAGCTCGAGGTTTGCTCGATCGCTCGCTTTTACGTATTTTTGCTGTGGTTTTGTCATTGCGATTTTGAAAAGTTCTTTTCTGTTCAGGCCCGAGGTTTGCTCGGTCGCTCGCTTCCTCGTTGCGGCTTTTCTGTTCAGGCTCGAGGTTTGATGTGCTCTTCTCCCGACCATCGCTCCGCAGGACTTTCCATCCATTTTTGCATGGATTCACACCAGTTCTCAGGTTTTTCTCGGTTCGTTTCAGTTCAGTGGTTTGTCTTAAGTTCTTCTCGGTTCTCAGTTGAGTGTTATTTCTCGATTCATCTCGGTCCTCATTTCTATTTTCTGATTTTCTAACAGATTGAAAACTCGAGTTTGACATACTTGGAGGTGTACTGTGAGTGCTACCACGCTTCCTCGCTGCGGCTTTGCCATCGCGGTTTTGGTTGTTCTTTTCTGTTCAGACTCTCAACTCTCGGTGCTCTTCTACCGGCCATCGCTCCGCAGGACTTTCCATCGATTTTTGCATGGATTCACACCAGTTCTCAGATTTTTCTCGGTTCGTTTCAATTCAGTGGTTTGTCTCAAGTTCTTCTCGGTTCTCAGTTGAGTGGTATTTCTCGGTTCATCTCGGTTCTCATTTCTATTTTCTGGTTTTCTAACCGATTGGAAACTCGAGTTTGACATATTTGGAGGTGTACTGTGAGTGCTACCACGCTTCCTCGCTGCGGCTTTGCCATCACGGTTTTGAGTTGTTCTTTTCTGTTCAGGCTCTCAACTCTCGGTGCTCTTCTTCCTGCCGTCGCTCCACAGAACTTTCCATCGAAGTTTGCGTCGATTCTTCTCAGTTCTCAGGTGTTTCTCGGTTCTTTTCGGTTCAGTGGTTTGTCTCAGGTTCTTCTCGGTTCTCAGTTGAATGATATTTCTCGATTCTTTTTGGTTCTCATTTCAGTTGACAGGTTAGTTTCTAACGAATTGGAAACTCGTGTTTTCTATTGGGGGGTACACTGTGAGTGCTATCATCTTTCTGGGTTCTTTTAGATTCCATGCCACATACTATGAAGCGACGGAGGGTGATGACTGATGATGAGTTGAAAGATGTTTGGATAGTCTCGGGTGGCTGTCTTGGTGACAGTCTCTAACTTTCACGACACAAGAACTGCGAGAAGGTTTTCTTGGTTATAGTGCAACTGTGGTGGCTTTCGTTGTCTCTGATTGCACACCTATGGGACTTTGAGAGTGAGTTGGTAGCTTGCATTTCTGCCTCTTATACAGAAGAAACCTCCAAAAAGAAACGTTTTGACATCTACAGAGAGCTTTCTTTTCTACTTGGCTATGTAGAACGAAAGCAGTTGCCTGAACTTCTTGAAGCTGTAGTAAAATCCGAGTTTCATGATCACATGGAAGTTTATGTCGGTTTTCAAAACTAATTTTTCTGTTTCTGTTGTCTGATGTACATTTCAGTTCTCATATCTCTGTCTTTGTAATTTTATTCTTAGCTGCATACATGATGCATCCTGAATAGCAGGTCTAAGAGCTGCTGAATCAGCTCCTAAGAAATGCTATGTCCAGATGAGGGCTTCCAAGGGTTCAAATCCCTGTAGCATCTCATGAAACCTTATGATGTTTGCATAGTCTTTGCGGCTCGAGGTTAGACTAAGACAGTAGTTTAGGTGCCAGTTACAGACTTCGGAGTAGTTTGCAAGGTGGCTGGAACACTGCTCGGGTCCCGGAAGTTTTCTGCATGTTGGTCCTGAGGACTTGGTCGAAATAATTGAGTGAGAGTCAGAATGCTAAGTAGGTAATCATGGTTTAGAATTTATGTCCAAAAGCTTTGTAAGAGATATTTAGACTGGACTTCTAATTCTGTGGTGGTTCTTTTTCCACTAGTCTCCCACTTTCGAAGGAGAACTGAAATGCAAAAGCACAAAACCGACTGATGATCGATCCTAACTAAAAAACCTGAATTATGTGAATAATCCAAGCTTTAGTAGTCGATGTGGATGATACCAAGAAGAAAGGGAAATGGGAAAACGTGTCGGCAGGTGAGCTCAGCTGCTTCAACTGGGCTTATGCTGAATACGTTCCCAAGAGGTCTGGCTAAAACCTTTGAATATCATCCATCACTCGCAAGTGTTCCGGCTGCGTCAAAGAAGTCCAAGACGTTTTTACGGACATAGGAAAACATCCACGGGCGTCTCTAACCGAAGGGAGAGAAAAAATCCAATAGCCTGTTAGGCTCTTTTCGTCAGGGTCGTTAAATGGAAAGCGCTCACGTTCCTGGAGTCCTATGTTACTGTGTAACTCCATAATGAAATCACACCTGAAACATTATCGAGTTTAGTGCAGATGTCTCAAACAGAAATCCATTTTTTCAACCCACAGCGACTTTACTAAAACCTGCTGTGCAAAAGCTTGCTTGTTATTTGCAGAATTGACTATGAGAAGAAAACGTTAGAACAAGTTTGGAGTTAATATTTTTATGTTATGAAAAAATTACAAGTTATATAGAATGGAAACATTTATGTAGTATGTTGAAAATTCTACCATTGAAAATGAGAAGCAAGTTTGGAGTTAATATTTTCTGTTATAAAAAAACAAGTTATATAGAGTGGAAACATTTATGTAGTATGTTGAAAATTCTACAATGGAAAATGTTGCAAATTGGTACTTTGGTACTTGTTGTTTGTCATCTGCGCAGAAACAACCAAATTATCACTTATATATGAATCAACATTCACAACCAAAAAATATCACCTAGAAAGTTATGTATGAAGTGAACAATCATGTTTAATACTTACATAGACTAAACAGTATGCTCGCCGAATATCGTGTCTCTCAACTCAGTCTTCCATGCAGTTGTTCTCTCAGGTAACTCTCGGCGTGTCTGAGTCCGATTGGGCACTGATGTATGTTGAGGACGTCGTTGATAAATCTTGATGGGCTCTCGATGTATATTCTCGTTCCAGTCCATGCAACATGCCGCTAATCGAGCGTCATGTGACTTTGCAAAATTGTCCTTTTCGTGACAAACTTATTTATGACCGAGTTGAAAGTCTCTGACATATAGTTCTCTCGAGCTCTAGTATAAAATCGCATCTTCGCTAACGTAATGGTCTTCTTCATGAATTCTACCATAGCTCGATGAGTGAGAGAATCTACAAAGCAGACATCATTTAATTTACATCATAATCAAGATTATGTCTATCTAATATGCACAAGTCTAAGCTAATCATAATCTAAGCAATTATTGATTACCAAATATAGAGAACATACCTCATAGATAATATGTGTCTGATGCGTGTCTATTTAGGTCTAGGATATTGCAGCAAGGTCTGTCTCCGGTATCGTGTCGGATATTGCGTGAAGGATGTCCAGGAAAACGCGAGGTTCCTGACTGTGGAGATGTTGTGTGCTGAAACAGAGACAAGACAGAGAAAAATAACCACGAAAACGAACGCTGCGATATATACACTCCAAATGTATGTACACGGCCGGTTCTTTCTCCTAAGAGCACAGAACTGATAACCAGACCTGAGCTGTCTGTAACCTGCTTCAAAGCCCTTAAAACAACCCTTGAATCACAACCCCGACCCAAAACCACCGAAGCGTAGCTCAAAGCAAGAGAAACTTCTCTTTGCTAACAAACAGAGCCACAGCAGTACCACGCGATCCAAACCCAAGTCCAAACCACATCCATGTATAAGTTCTTCGCTAAAGCTAACTACCACAAGCTATATACTGTCAACCAGAACTCTAACGAACTCAAAAGAGCAAAACCCGTAGCGAAGAAACCAAAAAAAGCCTATCTGTTGACTTCCTCCTTTCGCTGGACGGACTTCAGATGTCGATAGGGTCTCCTCCACTGACTCCGTTAACCCAAGAAACCTTCAGATCCGACTCCCAACAGCCGAGATATCGCCGATTTTCGGTCGTAGGTGACCGAACCTCCAAAAACTCCTCCATGCGGCTTAAAACCGCGCACTCCGCACAAACGGATCGCCTAAACTGATATCCGTCTTCTCAGGTAGGTAGATCTAGCTACCCTGAACCCAACAAGACTCCAAACAAGTCGTTTGGAGTTCCCCTTGCAAAACCACGCGAGAAATTTGATCGCAGATTGCAAAAAACTGACGTAAATCGGCTCCCTGCGGCTCAAACTCGCTCACCACACCCAAATCAACAATCCAATTCACGTACAGTCTTCTCCTATGAGTAGATGAAGACTCCCTGATTGCGTAGGCACCAAGAACGAAGAGCTTGGCTCACCGATCGCGAAGAACAACCCAATCTCAAGTCGCAGACGAACGAAAATCTGATGTAAGCGCTTCCCTGCGAGCCAATTTCACTCACAACTCCCAAACCGCCTGATGAAACTTTGAATCGTCTTCAATTTCCTGAAGAACTCGTTGTTCTTATCCCGATGGATCCAAGGACAGCAAGTTTGGACTCCGGAACAGCCCGAACGGTCCAACTCTCCTTCACAGGTAACTGAAGATCTCAAATCTGCTTCCTGCGTCTCAATTTCTCTTAGAACACAACCCCCGATCCGTCTCTTCAAGAACCGTCTTAACCTGTGCGTAGCCTGCACAGATCTGAACCCAACGACGCCTTGCGCGTTTGCATTGGACTTCCAAATCTCTCGCACCGTCCGTTGACAGGTCGCAGACGCAAGCTAGCCCCTTAAGCAGCCCCCTTGTCACAGTCTCTGTACGTACAGTTCTCTCCTGAATTATTAGAAGCAGGCCCCTTGCGTCTTTGATATAACGCCTGAAACCCTAAATACCCAGTCAGCAAGTAACTAGGGGCTTAGCTTGATTTCACCTTCTTTCGAATCACATAACTTCTTCTCTAGATGTCCAAACGAAGTAAACAAGATGCCCATGGAAAGCTGACAACGAGCTCTACCCATCTATGTGATGAAAGTGAAGATCCGAAGTTACGCCAAAAGCCCGTAAGCTGGGGCCTAGCTTATTTTCTCCATCTTTCGAGTGTTGTAACTTTTCCACTAGGCGTCCAAACGAAGTAGATGAAGTGCCTATGGAAAGATGACAAGGAGCTCTATCCACTGGTGCGATAAAAACAAAGATCCGAAGTGGTGTCAAAAACCCGTAAGCTGGGGCCTAGCTTGTCTTCTCATGAGTGTCTTTGGAGCGACAAGCATCGAAGTTTGAATTTCAGGTAGGAGCCGGTCCACGACACGACATCGGGTAGAGTCATGCACGTCCTGTGATCTCCTGCCCAATGATCACTTTCGTTCTGAATGTCCTTGACTAAGATGCTCGTGTCGTCTTCACCATCAGTACGATAACGACCACCAACCATCACTGTCCTCCTCGCATTCAGCTGACAACAAGTGTAAATCCATCCCTTCAGTTTGTCTGCGATACTGTGATTCATCAGCTCTAGATACATATATCATCGAGAACCGGCGACTTCACTATCTCGAAGATCTCGTATCTTAGCCACTCGCTGAACCAACACGGGTTTATTTCCCATAGTCGAAGCTCCTTGAGATCGAAGCCATCCTTCCTGTTGTCTCTTTGTAAGGAGCTCAAGGTCTGCAATCACCTCAACTTCGTCAACACCACCGAGAGGACGTTTCTTGGTCTGCACCTCCCTTAAGAACTTCTTGATCACGTTCTTGCACTTGTGCCATAGGTCCTTCTGGGTCACGATGTCGTGTCGATGCAATATAACATCCACCGATGACTTGTCGTCATGGACAACCTCGTCAGGAATAATACCGCGTGCTACCATTCGCTGGATCCCGATCTCAAATGCCGCATCCTCGATCAACCATGAATTTCCTCCTGCCTCGACTCGAGTCATATTCATCATCTCGATGACACAACCCTCAAACGCATCAATGAATGCACAAGTGCCATTGTAGTCATTTCGGGTGGAGTCGTAACGGAGATCGACATACACAACAAAGTTTCCTAAGACATACAAGTCAAATTCCAAAATACATATTTAGGACATTATGAGTAAGAATACTTATGCATATGATATCACAACATGAGTAATAAACAAGTCACTTAGCTCAATGTGAACACACTCACCTCCAATGGGTGTATGGTTCAAGTCCAGAAAATGCCGTGCAAGTACTTCCGACTGTACCTCCTCTTTCTTGATCGTCCATCGCTCAAGTGTTGCTTGAATCCATCCAATCTTTCGTCTCCTCCCGCTCTAAAATCCATAAAAGTGCTTTCGTCTTATAGGATGTAGGCCAACCTCTCAATAGATTGAATCCAATTGTGTATATCCTAATCCCGCACATAGTGCAGAATGATGCATACGACACACGACATCGGGGATCTCATAATACAACTCCATCTCCGTGGACAACCAGACAAACTTGTGTTGACACTCACAACTGAACTTCAACTTCCAAGTCTGATGAAAAGCTTTGATTGATGGAGGTAACAAGAGCTTATCACATCTTGGGTGGGGATACTTCACCTTGAAGTCTTGAAAGATTCTCTCAATCGAGACAAAGATACAAATCCAACCCTCGGGAGATCCTCGACAAGTATGTCAACTTCTCTCATGTCTCTCTCATGTGGCCACGATCATCCACTTCATTGGAGATCTGAGAATCTACTATTGGATCTAATGAGAATTGAGAGTCCAACACGTCATCTGCCACCTATAGATAAAATATGTCAATTCAAATAAGAAAATGCACACACATTCACAACTTTACAAGCATACTTCAGCTTGCTTGAAAGGGATGGAAAGACGATCATACCTGAACACCCAAGGCATTCAAAACATCTAGATCGGTCACAAACTCATCATCATCCATATCAGGCACAAGTAGATCCAAATCACCCTCCTCTGGAATTACATCTGGAATCTCGTTTCGAACCTCTGCCTCTCTGATCATTTGATCAATAACGACTCGAGTAGTCACAAACAGAAAGTTCATAACCGCAGCATGCCTTGCACCAGGTCCCAAAAGTTGCATCAGTTGTACATACCGCGGAAGCAACGACTCTAGGACCTTAATCAACCCTCCAGGGACCTTCGGACATTCTCTAGGTCTATGTCTATCGTCCGGTCATGATGGATGTACCCTAGGAGGCATGAACGCCAAACTTGACAAGTAAAATGGACCTATCCGTCTGGAGATCCAGTATTCGTCAGTTAGAGATCCAAAAAATCACCTCAAAAATATAAAAAATATTGAAATAAAAATATAATAATCTAAACTAAATAAAAAATAAAAATATGACCACTCCTATTTTTCAAATCAGAAGAGGAAAAATATGCTCACAAAAACAATCCTAACAAGAAAAATACATCTACAATTATTTGAGAAAAGAACTAAAAATATAAAACAAAAGACAGAATGACTAAGACACTTAGACTGAAAAGTGAAAAAAAGGAGAAAAAATCTATTTCTTGTATCCGAAATGCACATCGAATAAAAACAGAGGAAGGCAAAAGGAGAGGGGGGAGGAGGAAGGACGGGCGGGCGGAGGAAGACTCAGTGAGAAAAGAAAAAAACAGAATTGAAACTCTGGGAGGGTGCGGGGAAAGGGAAAAAAGCTGCGGGGTAAGCTGCGGGGAAAGGATGGGAAGCGTGCAGGGAATGGCAGGGGAAGCCGCGGTGAAAGAGGCTCCTGCTCCGGAAAAAATATCCGATACCGAAAACGGGACCGGAAAACTATCGTCCGGGACCAGAAACGTCAATACGGTAAACCGGATTATATTTTCCAGCACGCATATTCAAGACGCTGCTGTCCTCGCCTCTCGACGTCATACGCTCCGGGAATAAGTTTTTCTCGATTTTTTGCTTTTCAAGTGCACATTATTCTTATTTCGAATTCACCTCGTCACACTAACAAAATAACTTGATATTAGAACTTTTTGAAATTCAAAAAGAATATTTTTGAGATTCTGTCACAGATACCGAAATCTTATCTTTGTCTTATTGTCCATGTCAGACATCCGTTTTGAGTCAGGATTGGTTCAGATCTTAGGTCTCGAAGAGATGAACATTTTGAACCGTAGATGAAGATCCCAGAGTAACGAATAAATTCATGACAGGTGTCAACATTACTGGTGGGTAAACCCACCTCCGCCTGATTTTCCAAAGTCGTGACTAAAATGATTAGAGGTGGGTTAACCCACCGCTAAAATCGGAACCCAGGTGGTTTAACGTTATTTGTCTACCTCTCTTTCTAATGTTTGCCGTACCTAACATATAAATCGATCTAAGTTGTGAGGTAAACCCTGACGATGAGAAAAGAACAATATGTGACATTCGGGAAACGTTCCGCAAATCTTTGCTCATAGTGCATGATACTTTAAACCTGAGTATGAGTATAAAAGCATGAAAGAGAATATTGTTCTTTTTCTCGTATCGTTCTTTGACTCTAAAAAGAGATTCTCATTCAGCTCCAACAAACCCTGAAATCTTCATCTTAACATTTCTCTGCAAATCTTTGTTAGTTTGCATTGAGGTGAATAACTTGTAACGCTAGTGAATAGCTTTAAGTTGGTTCTTTATTCACTAATTCCAAGTTGAGATGAAGATTTAATCTCCAGAAAAAATTTCTGCATAACAGTTAAATTTCTCAATTCTTTGAAAGCATACCTGCAAAATAAGATCTTATTGGTTACATGGAGCACTTGTAATCATCCTCAAGATGTAAAAGAGTTTAGTTTGAAACGTCTAGAAAGCGTCTGCGAAATGATTTGTAAACGCATTCTACTACCTTTTACTGTTTATTTAATCAAGCTTAATTTATTATCTAACTTTTCAGTCAAAAAGTATTAGATAAAATATTGATGTGTTGATTAAATTAATTCTTGGCTTAAGCTAGCTGCCGCACTTATAGTTTCCGAAGCGCATCGGTCCATGCACCACTTATGGACTATATTTGGACCGTCTCGTAATTGTCGCTCCAGTTATCATTTGACACGTATATCTGAATTCCATTCTTCTTTACAACTTAGTATATATTTTGTACTTAACACTTCAATTACAATAGGTATTGATAATAAAAAGGGAGTTGTCTTTCTCATTTAGGTGATTGACCTGCTCATTGTTGCTCAGCCTGCTAGACATGAGATTGTCATCAGATTTATGCTTCCTCGGTTGTTCATCTACGTCTCGTTCGTTTGACGGTTGACATTTTGCATCCACCACGGGGGACTACTTCTCGTCGTATTGTTCATCTCATGACCTTTCCTCAGGAATACTTCGTTCGCTTTGAAATTTTGTCTTACGCATCGCTTGATGCTAACCCGAGAACGATCATCCTTCGCGTTCAGCTCGCCATGCCTTCTTTTCTCTCTCCAATTGTGCAAAATCTCGATCACTTTCTTGGATTGTCATTGACATTAGAATTGGCTCGCATGGAGATTTTCAATCCAATATAACTTCTCCTTCCCAAAAATTTTATTTCACTCGTTCATTTTGTCACTTGCAATGTTGTCCTTCTCCATCACTAATTTGCTGCCCTCTGCTAACTTTCTTGGGATCATTCTTCGCTAATATGTTGGCTCGCAATGTTGTTTGACCATGTGATTTCTTACCGAGAGATTTCCGCTAACTGCCTTCTTCTGTTCGTCGATCTCTCGTGTGCACATGTCCAGACGCTCGGATTCTTTCAAGGTGGTGTTGTATCTCTTCCTTAGGGTATCAAGTTCTAGAGTAGCCCCTTCCACGTTTTGCTTTCTTTTCAAATTCAGACCTTCTTCTCTCTCCAGCATAAGTGTTCTCACTTTCTTTTCAATGTTGTTGATGGTCACCAAAATTGGTATGTCTCTTTTCATCTCTTTGAAGACTTGTTCATTGCGTTACTGCCATATCTGAGATAGGATTTCCAAAGTCCCAATCTGCTTCACCATCTTCTTTCTCATGTTGACTTCATCAACCGCTTCCAGAAAGGTTACATGGTTGGTGGTTGTATACAGAATGTCTTGTGTGAGCAGAACCACTATTGTCATTTAGTTGTGCTTTGGAGCATTCCCAGAAAGAGTGATCAAAGGATTCTACAATCATGTTGCAACGAGCACACATCTCGCTTCCGTTTTGCATCTTGGTCATTCGTTGAGCAATCAAAAACCATTGCTGTATCACTTTCTAGAGCTATGTTTTGTCTCTTGGCGGCATCTTTGCGTTCCATATCCTTCCTCATCTTTTCCTCCAGGTTTTCTAGAGTCAGTTTGTTCCACTTCTTGTTGAATCGGGTGTAATGGTCATCGTCTTTTTCTAGAACATGTCTCTAGTCTTTCGTGAGCTTGAGTAAATTATTAATGATTTTATAAAAGGATAAGCTCTCAACCTTCAACTTTCTTATTCTGCTTTAGTTTCTAACACCATCCTTCCACATCTTGTAGTAGTCGTTGGATGCGCTCCACTTGGATCCTTTGAACCTAGGCTTGAGCCCTTTCTTCTTCGCGAGTGAAACTCTCTCACCTTTTAGAGTTACGGTTGCATCATTCCTTAAAGAGTGCAAGTAAACTTTGACGTCATCTCCTTTTCTTTGTTCTAACCAACTCTCTAAATCATCAATAAATAATCCGAATAATCCGAGTCAGAGACAAGGGACATCCTTGTTCACTTCCAAGCTTAAAAATACGCTTATATTAAATAACTCATGCAATATATTTTCTCGAGAATCATTCATTACTGTAAATCAAAATGGAGAGTTTCGCTTCTCTTATTAAAAATAGTTTTTATAGTTTCACCAAATGGCTTTACGTGGTATCGATACAAGTACTCTGTAAACACTTTCTTGTGTAACTTTTACTTTTTCCATAAACTAAATTCACCACAAAGGTAATTACATTGAGCATGCATTCGATATACAATAGAAATGCCCTATTACTATTTTGTGGTGATTTTAAAGATACCACAAAAGAGATTTCACCGACTTCACATTTCACGTTAATTTAATTCTTCATATTAATTATGTAAACTTGAGTACTCAACAACTTTTCGGAGACTTTTTAATGATCATGATAATCATGAGTTTTTCCTTGTTTTCTTTGGCGAGTTTCGAGCTGCTCCAGCAGCTGCCAGTGTCAGTCCTTCAACTTCATCAAGGATGGTACCTTGTAACACAGTGGTGTTTGACGCAAACACTGTGCGATCTGTGTCTTGTTGAAGGCTGCTCCGTAGTTCACATCAGAGATTGCGTAAGGAGTTTTATGTCCCTGCTCTTGAAACCCTATGAGGAGTTGTCAGAAGCCATATTTCTTGAGCTGTCCACTTCATTTTCTCTTTTTGTCATCTTCGATATTTGACGTTGACTTCTGTCAATTTCTCAGCCGCTATAATCCAGTCTTCCTCTTCTTTCCTAATGAAGCGTATGAAGTGTTTAGCTTTCAAGGTCTTTTGTTGCATGTCGAAGGCTATCAAACCCAGTCCTCCATCCTTCTCTGATTTCTTGAATTCCTCCTATGCGATCAAGGGGGACTTTGTTTTGTCTTTCTTTGTTGAGTCCCCAAATGAAACGACGACACGTATTTTCCATCGCTTCAATTGTAGTTTTTTTGAATGATAGACACGTCAAGATATGTGTTGGTATCAAGCACAACACATGTTTGACCACTACAATTTTTCCTGCCATCTGTAGCATCTTGTACGTCCAATTCCTCAACTTCTTCCTCAGCTTCTCTATGATATATTGTGCTTGCTTCTCTTTTGTCACTTGTCATACGATCGGGTACTCCAAGTATCTTACTATCTCTTTCTTCACAATATGACAGCCGGTTTGGTTCATCCATTCTGGAACCTCTTCCATCGCCAGATATATTATCATATATTTGACAACATTCAGTTTAGCTCCGGATATCTATTCGTGCTCTTCGATGAAATCTCAAATCTTGCGCATGAGACTTCAAGACAATGGAGTCTCAATGCGCAAGACTTGAGACTTCATTGTCTTGAAGTCTTGCGCATTGAGGCTTCAAGACTTATCCTCGTATCATCCATAAAAAATTGATGTAGAAGCGTCTTTTCTATCGCGTCAGTGGGATCTCTTGTATTTCTCTTTTCTCCTCGGTATTGTCCAGCATACTCATCAGAGTTGAGATGCTAGAGCAAATAAGAGTGGGGTTAGGGGACAACATTGTCTTACTCCTCATTGTAGTGTTATGTTCTCTGTGAATTGTCCATTCACATGAACATTTGATGTAGCTCTTTCTACCAACCCTTTCGTTACTTGAATAAAGTCATCATCAATGTCATGCATTTCATGGTTTCTCATAAGTATATGTGATTTACTCTGTCATAGGACTTTCAAAATCTAATTTGACAAACATAGATTGAAATTTGCTTCTTTCAACCCATTCTTTCTCTAGATTGAAAGCAAGCAAATTATCAACAATATGTCTACTTTTTATGAGCCTTTCTGTCTTTTGTCCACTGGAGTAGTGTAACTTCTCTGAGGCGGTTGACGAGAAGCTTACTGATCACTCTGTATGATGTGCTGAGCATTGATAGCGACCTCCAGTTCTTCAAAGCTTCAATGTTACCTTCTTTGGGTAGAAGTTTAATGACACCTTGTGTCATTTTCCAGGTCATCTTCTTCTCTTCCTAGAATTTGTGGATTAACTCCATGAAATCATCTTCCATCACTAGCCACAATGCCTTGATTTCACTCGTCTCCCGTCTAGTCTTGGAGTTTTGTCATTTCCCAAACTGTCAACCACTCCCCTTACTTCTTCCTTAGAAGAGGTTTTGGTTAAGAGCTTTTTTGTTCTTCTAGACTTGCTTTCTTCGTTATCAGGGCCAAGGCTTTTTCTCTCAACTCCTTCACCTTTTCTATTTCTTCATCTCTTGTAAATAGTCATTGTTAGAAGGCATATATATCATTCAAGATATCTTTTTCTTCCATCAGTTTCTTCCCGTCTTTTGTCTGTAAAGCTATAATCGACTCTTTCATTCTTTTGATCTTAGTAATGACAAAGAAGAATTTCGATGGAGCCTCTCCTTCCCTAAGCCATCTGAGTTTGCTTAGCTACTTCTAGTACTCAACTTTTTCTCTTTCTAGTTCTCTTATGTCATGCTCCATGCGGCCGAGTTTTGCTAAGTTACACCTTCTGTTTGCTAGACTAATCTTCTTGTTCTCCATCCTCTCCAACTGCTCCAGAGTCTGCTTCATTGCCTTCCTTATCTCCAACTCTCTTTGCATAGTACCTCTTTCGCTTTTGTCCATTTGAGCTCCCAAGCTACTCTCGGATCGTTAGCCTGACCTCTTGATACTTTCTAAGCTTCCTTAGTTCCGTTGAGAAGCTAGTTGGCTTGAAGAGATTTGACTGACACTTTATAGTATGTACTCTTCTTATTTTGTTCTTGGTTATTTTGTGTCCATGTTATGAGGATCGACAAATGATCTGATAAGACTTGTTTCTCATCATGCATAGTGGTTGGTCTTCCAGGTAGCCATTCCTCCCTTTGGGAAATATATATTCTGGCTCAAAATATGACCCTTGCTGCGATAATGAGAGCACCATACCATGCTCCAGATCCATCGTGAATTTGAGTTGCTGCCACTTCCTTCGTTCTGATCCATGATGTACTGCAGTTTTTCCTATACTATCCACAGAGGTTTCCACTGATTACTTATTCATAACATGAGCTTTTTCGGGGTAAGGAAATACTATAATGAGCAAATAAATCCACTTATTACTTATTCATAACAGGAGTATCTAGCAGCTCCAATATCGTTGCATACTCGTAGTAGGCTCATAGCTCAATATCGAGTTAGTTCTCACCGACCTTTTGTGGAAGAATGCAGATGGATGGAAATAGATAGAAACTTGAGAATTTGCAATCTAGTTCCATTAAAGAAGAAAATGAATCCCTTTTCTCCACAGAATGCCATCTCTATCAAACCATTACAACTGCTCTGATTTTATTCTTTGCTGTTACTTCCTACTCTTCGTCTGGGTCGGAATATAGAAAAAGTTGGCATATATCGATCGGAAGCTCTAAACTCTATCAATGCTACAAGTTTAGACTAAAACTCTTGTAATTTTGCAGCTTCTTGGAGTCTCTATCTCTCATGGAGCTTGATTCGAATTGGAATTATTTATAATTCTCTTGGGAGACATTAGTAACTAAATACTTCAGTTAAAAGTAAAAAGTAAAAAGTGCTTTTGAGTCAATGTGGGCACCACACAAAAGCCCAGACCAAGAAACTTCAGCGAATGGTCCGACCGAGTAAATTATTGTCGCTCTAAAACAAGAAAAACAAAAGGAAACCGATGTCACAGAGCTCCGAAGCATGTCACTTTGCGTTCCGAGTTGATCTCCACTTGTGAAACACTTTGCATGTGTTTTGAGATAAACACGTGCAAATGTGTCAACTATTTCAAGCACTAAAGCCGCAGAAAGGGATTTTGGAAGTCATTTACGAGAGCTTCCGGTTTCTGAAACCGAAGTCAAAGACGAGATCGGGTCACTTCTTCTTGCGGACGATTTTCGACTATACTTCTGTCCTGCCTTGAGTAAGTGAGTATCGTATCTCAGGCTATGGAGATTGCATCATACATTGATCTTCATTCAGGTGTACAAGCTTGTAATTTTCTTATGTGATTAGCAAGGGTGTGGAAAGGCGCGGTCAAAAGTGATGAGATAGAACGGTCCCAACACATTCTTTGAACATCCGAAGCTTGAGAACATTAAGAAAGGCTCTGCAAGGAAGGAAAGTACGGTATTTGAATTAACCTCGTATGTCCCAGCCTCCCAACCAACCAGTTCAAAGTGCTGCACGAAAGAAGAGTTGACGGTGAGACTTGGCTGGCAACAGAAGCCCGAAATTCAGGTTACAACAGTGAAAATCGAGGTCACTAAATAGCGAGCCTTAATATCTCCTTAGGATAACTGAAGGAACGCTTCGGTGTTGTCAGGGATCGGTCTGTGACTCTGTGATGCCCATCTTACCCTTTTAGGGTTGTGCAGCGTGCACGCAAAATGTATGCACAACTTGAGTATCCACTTCCCTAACCTCTGAATCTGCTCATGACGTTATTACTTCGTCGTACGGCGCCCTTATCATTCCATCCATGCTTCGTCGTGTTTGATTGGAACGGGAAACGGCGATCGAGCATATCTCTCTATCTGAAACAATTTTCTACGACAACGTGGATACATAATGTTCAGTTGTTTTTTGAGCCCCTAGACTGGTGCTATCTAAAGGTCTTGATTGATCAGTACGCATGCACGAGGTTTGTCTCAGAGAATTTGGTAAGCGAGAAAGAGAGGTATGGGAATACGAGCGGTGTTGTGCTGTGAATGGTAATCTGCACGCCTAAAGTTTCGCTTTTGCCACGCAGATGAGTTGACAACTTGACACCGACTCGAAAGGGAGGAACAGGGAGATCATGTGAACGCGAAAAAGTTTTCATCTGTCCCATGATCTCCTCCGGCAGCAGCAGGAGGCTAGCGCAGAACAGAGATTAGGGATTTGGGAATTTAGTTTGTCGACTTTCCTAGCTTCCTAGACACCTTGCTCTCTTCCTTTTTTTCGTCCCCTTCTGCATTCTTTCAGTCAGTATCCTTCGGCTGCTCTGCTCCAACCGCTTGATCTGCTCTGCCTAAACTGTTGATGATCACACAACCTCCCGCTGATCTCCTTGCTGAATGTTAATGATGAGAGCATTGAAACTCTCATGATGTAACGAGGAACTAACATAACTGCACGCTGATTGAGAAGTTCTTACACACAGGATTGATAGAGTAAAGTGTGAAATGCAACATGATAAGGACCAGGTTAGAGTCCGTCAGACCAGCGTCCATCAGTTTTTTTAATCACTAACTGGGAATGGATACCTCTGCTGGACCTTTCAACCTGCTGATTACCATCGCCATCACTGCGCACTTTGGAAGTGAATTTTCACTTCGGTTCAGATCAAATCATTTTTTTAGGACTGGATTATCTGTCAACTGACCGACCATCTCCATAATCTGTTTGTTTTATTATGTTCATGATGAGCGCAGAAGAGAATTTGGCGAGGAAATCGTCTGATTGGAAATTGTCATCATTGCATCTACATATTCTGATTACAGCTAACGCAAAGCAGGCCCTAAACTGGGACGCAAACTAGGGAACAGGATAAATCTTCCGCAGGCGTAAAGGCTGAGAAGCTCTATTAAGGCTGAGAACCCAACAAAACAACGTAGACAGGGACAGTCTCTTTTCGCGACCAAAGTTAAAAGAGAAAAGCTTGTCAAAAAGTTTGACCTTTGAGCTGGTCTAGTCTCTCATCCCCCCGAGTAACTTCCATAGCCGCCCCTTCCCAAGGAGAGTGAAGGAGACCGTACTAGCTACTGCCTGAGCGAGTTTTTGAGATTGATTGACCGGCAGTCAACGTAGTAAGAGTGCGTTCCAGAGTGATGTTCTGTATTACAGACTTGTGGTTCTGTGTGACATATCAGGCCATTAACTATGACTATCCTGCTCCGGTTGCAGCTGATATCAGCTCCAGTCAAATCCGGTTGCAGTTGCCGACTCGAACCGCAGAACGGGATTGACAGACACCGAACGTAACAACAGACGGGACAAAAAGGAGAGATACACAGCGAGAAGAAGAAGGAAGGTGCAGCAGGGATGGAAAGCAAATGGCCAGCCGATCAAACTAACTCAAGGTAATCATATCATAGTATATTCTACATTTGAGGCTATTTTTTCATCGCCATGCTTGTATCTTTTGCAGTGGGTTGTATTACAGAACCTACCGAAGAGAGTGTTAAGCCCGTGTTGGTTAAGCGTAAGCCATTTTCCCTTGACCAATTTTGCCTTCTTCATTTTGTACTTCTGCGTCGTTTCTAATTGATGGACTACCGTTCTTATTTCCATAAACAACTGTCTAGGTTCGGCAAACTGAGAAACCAGTTTAAGATATATTTTAGGTCCGAAATTTGATACACCACCATTTAGTCATTGAGCTACCACTGTTCAGTTTCAGTTTAGACTACAGTTTAAACTGATATTTCATACTTATACTTGGATTTAGGGTTGAAATTTGATAAACCACACTCAAAGAGGAACAAAAATATTAGGGGTGTCAAAGTTACAACTTTTGTGAAATATTCATGAGCATCGGGAGGGAGTTATAATTTCGTGCATCCATATATTCACCCTCTTCCAAGTTAGGAATGGAAAAATATTCATGACTTTTAATTTATTTCCTAACCTTAAGGTTAGGTTATAAATTAAAACTGAGAAATTAAAAATCCTTTTACTCGTGGAAGGCACTTGTCTTTATAGTAGAAAATAGTTCATCTGCGTGAGTTGCTTATGGGTTTTTGTAACTGCAGTGACAATGTGTTATGAAGTGAACCAAGTGGTTTTTACTTTGAGTATTTTAAATTTAATAATTCAAATATACTCAGGTAAATTATAAAACTTTGTCACCCTCTAACGTAAATCGCATCCAAACTGTGGTTTATGAGATTTCCTAACCTGTATCGTAATTCATGAAAATAAATATCCTTGTTTCACCCCAATAAAACCAACTGAAAAATACAAGAAAACCAGCAAGGCAAAAATGGTTTATCTATAGTATGAGTCATGGGAGAGAGTGGTTTTTCAATCTTAAACCACTGCCTGAGGTGGAATGTTTGGGATAACTGAAATTTATATAAAGTCTCCATTGTTTTATGAGGAGATCTAACAATTTAACTATGTTTCTAAAACCATCATTTGAAGATCATGACTCATCACAATAATATATAAAATCATAATTTATCAACCAATTATAGTTTATCAAATCTTTTGTTTCGATAATCCACTGCGAGGATGATGTATCTTACATAAAGCCACTCCAAAATACAAAGGAGAAGAGTCTTCATAAATCCTCTAAATATGACATAAACCATTGACAATAATAGTTTTCACAGACAAATCCTTCGCAAAGTCTCCAGAATTATGATTTTATTTTGATAAATCACAACTGTCAAAAGCTTATATGCTTTAAATCATCTCTACTTTTTCTAGTCGTATTGGAGATATTGCTCTAAGACTTGCACTAAGAGCAATTGATTATTTTCTTATGGATCCTGCTCTTGCTAGTGATTTTTGATGAACAATTTTCTGAAGAAAGTGTACTTCAAGTAATCCATGTGCTGTTCAGAAACATTTTCACAAAGAGATGTGACAACTGTCTTTCAGACGCAAGTGTAAATATGATGCAAAAATGCCCGAGATATAATCTGAGTTCCAAAACATCGTATGAAAGTGCAGTTATAGCTTAAATGAGTATGAGCTTCCAATGATTCCTTATTATCCTCTGAGTTTATGGTAAATATTATACTTCATTAACCACCATAGGTGATAAACAACAATCTACCGTCTATTCAATCAGCCATAGTCGTCTTGATAAACCACAATCCCTCTACCGTTGGTTCGATAAACCACGGTATAAACCACGGTGTAAACTTCTCTATTTTTCAATGGATTATCAAATATAAACCTCAGAAACTTACAAATAGAAAGAAGAGAAAAAGGTTTAAGTATTACATTTTCATTTATCTCCTTGGAGATAAATGGAAATGCATGCACGATATCTCACTAAGATATCGTGCATGCTAAGATACATATGTTCCATTATCAAGGGCACGTTCACCAAGTGATTAGCACTCATACATCACGGCTGTCAGCGAAGTTAATTACTATCTACTAATATCAGTGTATCATTTCTTTCTAAATTACAAGCTGCTCGCCATCATTATTTAGTAATGAGGTGATGTTTAAATATCATCTAAAAAACAAATTGTCTCGATTTCTTTACAATAGTAAAGAACCATTATATGACCTTTCAAGTCGATTTCAACGATTAGTACGATCAGTAGATAATTACATGCTCTCATTATCTTTAATACTATTATTTGTATTCGTGCTATTATGGAGATCATCGTTTGAGTTTACTCAAAACAAGATGGGTACATTTGGAACTTTCTTGAGCTATGTCATCTTTGATCAACGTGATATCATATACATTTATCTTTTAGTAATGATTAACATATGATCTCAAAATTATAAACTTTTTATCAGTATGTATATCATAAAACATAACACCTTCCTTGAGTTGAGCTTACAAAATTTATTTTATAACTACACATTCAAATTACTTAAGTTTACAGACATATTTCATAAGAGTTTATACAAGATTAGTGATACAATATAATAATGAATGCATTCGATAAACTTGGACTTTTAAAGTCAGCTAGAAGAAAACAAGTTTGATCATATGCATTCAAGTTATTCCGAGAAGAGTTGATTTCATCTACTTACTATATTGTTGCTGGCAGTAAAATCTAGCTTATGAACATTAGGAAAGGTGTATTGTAAATGAGTAACTGATTATATAGAAAATACGATCCTCAAGTGTAATCAGGTGTATATCAAAAGCGGATGCAACCAAAAAGTTTAGACGTCAAAACTGGAAAAAAAGACAAAATGAAATGACACAACTAAGACCTACAGAGTTGGAAAGAAAAATGATCCATACAGAATCGAGGAACTACTACTAGAGAGAAAACCTCATATAACAAAATAGAAAGAGAAATAATACCACCTAAGACCTCACTAAGACTAACTAGCTAGAGGTCTTTTGAGAGAGAAAGAAGAAGCTCCAGGCTCTGTTCAAAAATGTGCTTGGTAGGTAGTTGATGTTTGGCGTTTTAGTGTTAAGCAGAACGTGTTATTATTCTTGTAATTTTCGCAGATTTTTCTAGTTGCCATATGGTCGAATAACATCCCGATATGTGTATCATGGGTATGGCACCTGCACCTGACTAGAGTAGAACTAAGGAAGTTCTGTTGGGACACAAGTTGCCTTTTTCTCTGTCTCTTCATAGGTTTCAGAGAGGTTTCATGACATCTGAAAACATTTCAAATCAAAGCTCTTAATCTGTCTTCTGGAACCTTCCACCGATCGGTGATTATCAAATTTCTCGCAACTCACCCATCTACGTGATAGCTTTCCAGAAGTACACGGTTAGGAAGAAAAAAAAGAATTATGCTTTAAAGAAGAGCTCCCATTTTCAGAGTACATCAATAAGCATAAAGTGACCTAAATAAGTAACCTAAATATACTCCAACTCCAACTTAAATAGAGAATTTTCAACCCTGAAGTTTTAACTGAACTCTTAAGTATGACATTAAGATGCCATGGTTCCGGTAACACATGAATACATAGACATTATCAACTTAAGTTATACACTAATCCGTACGGTTATGCTTGAAGAACAAATCAGTTGTCAAAATATATATACGAGAGCTGAGCACCGACATATCATCTTTCATCCATGATAAGTCTGCCGGTTTTCACTTAGCAGATGATTACGTAATAGGTGGAAGTACGTTAGATGAATATTTCAATGTTAGTAAGTACTATAAATACTGCAAACTAGAGTTGGGTACAAGAGTCGTTTAGCACACTGCAGATACTTGTGGCAGAAGCATGAACCAGTTCACTCTAAGTTTCTACGGAAAATTATGCCAAAATTGTCTAAACGTGAAATTTATCTTTACGTAAAGTTTTTGTGTGTTAATAAGTAATTAGATCACAAACAAAACAAGTTTGTCTGATAAAACGAACTATAAACTAACTATAAACTATATTGAATTGATCAGAATATTAATTTTTCTTAGAAAGAAATATTTAACTATATATAATATTAGCTAGAGTTCGGTAAATTGTTCTCATGAACCGGTTCACTTTAACGTCTAACGAAAAATATGCTGAAATAACTACTACTCTCTCTAGGAACCGAATCTTCCATCCACGGATAAACGTCTGTCTTATAGTAGAAGGATGCCAGAAAAATGTGGCAGAGGGACTCTAACTTAGGATCCAGGAAGTGGTGCACAATCCACCTGTTCCTGGTCCTACTGTCCTCTAGAAAGAACTTATTGTCCAGCACCTGACGCTCTGGTACAGAGGTCTTGGCTGGAGAGAAACCTCCAACCTCAATCTCAGGTCTATATAAGGTCTTCCTCCGTATAGCGGAGGTCCATTCTAAAGGACGACCTCACTCTGTACTGGCCAGAAGGTGAAGATGGGGTAACTCTGTAAATCCCCTCCAGTAAGTCTCTGCTACAATACCTCCACTCCCAGGGGAAGAAATCTAATCCCAACCGTGTAAAGTAAGTGTCCAAAGTCCTCAGGTGATAACTAAGGAGCTTCGGACGGCGAGGATAGAAGTTGGGCATGGTGGCAAAGGTAGGCTGAGGACGCAGGCTAAGGGTCTGCAGCTCTAGAAACTCAGAAAAACCCCGTACTGAACTGTATTCCGGAAGTCCACAAACTAGAGGTCTGCGTACAAATGGTTGACCTCTGGTCGGAGGTGAGCGGAAGACAAGATTCTTGTACACAAGAAAGCAAACACAACGATGGTACCTCTGTTCCACCTCACAAGCACTCTGTATTTCCCTCAGAAGGTTATCTCGGACAGAACCTTGGGTATATGTGACCTAAGGGAATTCAGTTCCTTCTGTACTAAAAAAAAGAATAAATTAACGAAAAGAAAAGGAAGTAGTGGTAGAACTCGGAGTGCAGGAAGTATGAGCTCCTTCAGATCATCATGTTAACCCTGTCAAGGATAATGAGTCGGTTCAAGGTTTCGTACACACGGATCCGAGAATCATTGGTTTACTTTGTTCTTCAGGCCTTCGGACTGCTGCTGGAAAGTTCGTAAGAAAAGGTAGTCCTTAGGTTCGGTTCAGTTTACTTCTCAGAGTATAGTTGTCCTGTCTTCTGTCTCAGGATTTAAAAGAAAGTTCTGAAGCTAAAGCCTAAAGAAAAGAAAACACTCGATGGATGTATAGGGTAGAGGATAAAGAGAATCTGTAACATGGATCTTCAGAAGCGTGAGGTAGGTTCGGTACTACTACAAATTGCAATTCTATTTCAGAAGGAAGGGAGAAGGACAGAACAATCACTCCTTGGAAATGCTAAATACCACCCCTTGTTCTCTTCCTCGAGACACCCAAGGTATCCTTTCCACTACCCTTCTTCCTGCTAGATATTCCTCCTCACGGAAGCAGATGATACTCCATAGCCACCGAGGAACCGTAGACTTATCACCTGCTAATGGTAAGTAACTGGTTATCGCTGAATCCAGAGGTCCATATACTAGCTTCAGTATAAACGAGTTCCCTGCACCAAAATTCTACTTGGATCCAAGTTTCGTGGCCTACATACAAGAGACTGATTCCAAACAATAGTTTGAAGATTTCTCCCGTGACTGACTAGATTGATGTACTTCAGATAACCAATTTCTCAGAGACAGAAATTATCACTTCAATTCGCGGGTATCTACAGAGATGTTAATTGCCCTCAATTTACCTCAGCTCCGTCCGAAACTCTCCTCCTTTCTTATCTCCTAGATTTCTACGTGAAAGAGATAGTGCATTGAGTCCTCATACCGTTGCAATCCACCTCCTTTCATTGCACCCACGAATAGTGCTGCCTCATGGAAAGAGCCGCAGACTACTAAAAGTTTATAACGAGCTCCTGTTACGAGGAGTCGATCCTTGTGTACTCTCAGATAATACTTACCCCTTGGTTAGCATTCCAACCTTTCTCCTTTCGCGAGATATTTCTTCCTCTTACTCCGGTTAGAGAGGAAGGAACACCTGTCTTGGGTAAGGTCACTCTTCACCTTATGCATGGTAAGGATTGTCCTTATGTAATACTCAAGTTAGCTACGGTAGGTTTACTACCTAGTATCATCTCTAAATAGATAGTTATTGACCATGGTACCCCTCCTACTACAGTTAGCTTCCAGCTGGTAACAGAAAGCCATCAGCCATAGGAAGTAGAGTGAAGTGTCTTATATATATTCTCATCTCAGAGGTAATTTCAATAAGATAACTAGAATCCTATCCTTGCTAATGATGAAGAAAATAGTAATAAATAAAATACTTTCTGTATATGCCATCAGTAATTTGTACTAGGCTATATTTATATATTTTAAATTTATTAAAATAATAATAATAATAAATAAAATTCTGTACATGTGGTTATCACAATTCTCTCGCATTTCACTGGAGTAAACGTCTTGAGGCATGAGGTTAATAACTAGCTGAATATAAAAAATAAATCTTACTATCAGATAAAATAAATTGTTGTATCTAATATCGTTCGTGATATAGTCCCAACTGTGTGACATGATTGATCTATGTTTATTGCCCACATTCATTAAATATAGTTGGTAAACAACTTTTTTAACCCTGTCTGTTTTCTGTAGTTAGGGTTTAACCCTAACTAAACCCTAAAATTCAAAAACTATACTCTTTATTACACTATAAGAACTAAAGTTAAACATACTAAAGGACTGAAAAAAGAAAAACAAACAAAACTTAAAATTATGAAGGTCAAAATAAGTATGAATGTGCACATGACACCCAGAGTTCATATTGAGCGAACCCCGAGAGATATAACTGGTTCTGAAGAATACCAAACACATATATACACCATTTTGTATTTGATTAACAGTCTCTTCCTATAAGATACTATCGTAACATACATCAATATTTTTGTAGGGTTTCTCAAAATACTATTGAGACTTTATCGAGATATACAACAAAATTTTGTTTGATATTATCTTTCTCTCTAGATAAACATTAGCTAGTTGAGAAACATGGGGGAGATGAGTGTGATCTGTATAAGATAAAATTCCATGAAGATAAGAAGGAAATGTCTTTTAAAATGATTTATCACTTAATAATATTAATATTACGTGTATTTGACATTCATAGATAAGAAAAATTAACATAGATAGTGAAATCTGTTAGGATCACTCATTTCGTGCTATAGACAATTTAATTCTAACAAAGGTTAAATTTTTGATTATTTTTCTAGAGAAAAATTAATTAAAAAGTGTTAAGCTTAACTTTTGATTATGCATTATGTTTATACTAAAGAATCCTTGAGTCTTCATAAAAATATATTCATGGATGATATTTATAACTGTATACTGGTTTATAAAAGTACAAAAACATCCCGTAGATGTATGAAGAATCTTATAACCGAACATGGTACTACTACATATAACACATTATTCTTTTCAAATGTTAATTTAGTTTGATATGAATGTTCTATAAAGAGGAGCTAATCCTTTCCGAGCACCAATGTTTAGAGTTTGCTGTGATTTACTCTTGTTTATTTTCTATTTTTACCTTTCTCAACGAGATAAAATCAAAACAGAATGATAATCAATTCACAGCTTCAAAAGTCACACTTTGTGTATGATCATGATCCACAGTCAATGGATCTAGCTGATTACATGTTAACAAATTAGTTCTAATTAAAGGAACTTGTAACCTTGCGAATTTACGTTATTATATGTTCTCTAAAATCTTAGAATTTTAATGATTAACAAGTATGATACGACTTTAAGAAGAAAATTTTCCATCTCCCTTGGAAATGGTGAGTATAGTGAGGTTGCGACTATATCGACGGTATTACAATGAAGATTCCGTAATATTGTGTAATTCATTATCAAAAGAATAAGTGATTTTTCTTAATTGTATGGGGCGTAAATTCATTATTTTAATTGATTTGCACGAAGCTTACATACTCCATAGAGATAAGTTACTCGAGTCAGCTGGGAATTTTGGGAATGACAGATGTTACCTCAGTTCAAGCTTTCATGCTCATATGTTGAGAAAAAGACACATCGGGAAGTCTCAACTTCCCACTATGCATTCGTGGATCTTCTTGCGCACAAACACATGCGGCTTTCTTCCTTCGTGCCATCAGAACGTAAGATATGGGCAATCTGCATCACGCCGACAGCAGAAATAGCGAGCAGTCGTCCATCAATGTGGGTGGTTACGATGGACAAGCCGAAGCGTGATGTGGAAGCTGGGGTTACCTTTTTCCTCTTCCTAACCTGTGAGCTTTTTGTTATTATATCTCACACAACGAAGGGGAGTCTCGGGGATCAACAAAGTTCACCTCGAAATAATTTCTCTCTCCCAGCTAAGACCAAAAAGTGCGTGAACTTACGAAGCTCACCTTGGAGTAGCATCCTTCCCCTCCTCCTCAACTCCGACTGTTTCATTAGAGACAGAGGTGAATAAATACAACGCCATGTGGAAGAATCAATCACCGACGTCAGGACGTTCTTCATTCGTGATAATCAACCTGCAGTAGGTACAATAACAGCAGAGAGATTACTTGGAGACAACAAGTTCAAACTTCGAAGTTAGAATCGACGTACACCAATCATACCATGCTCATTCTTGCAGAAGGGCATTACCTCCTAACCGTTCAAAATGCCATGTAAAAGATTCAGAGCTATTTTCCTTCGCTCATTCTTTCTTGTGCGATGATGAGGAAAAAGCAGAGCAAACGTAAGAAAGCCAACGACGGAATCTACGACACAGAAACGAGGCTTAGGCTTACAGTTTTAGGCAGGGGGTTGGAGTTGGAGTCCCGATAAACCGACGAGCTATGAAAGCCAGCAAATAGCCAACGATAAATGAAGCTACGAAACAAGACTAACAAAAAGCTTGGCGTAATCTTAGGGTTTCAGTACGTAGTCTTAGGGGGTTGAGAACCCCATAAACCAACCCTCCGCCCCTTACTGTCACAACAATATCTCCAAAAGGAATCCACTGTTGACGATCTCGACCATTAACTGACTTGGAAGTCGAGAGCCTTGTGAGTCCCAAAATAGCCAAATTCTCTGAACCTACAAGTGACCATAGCTTGAATAGCGTAGCAATGTTCGCTCTTATTATGATCTGGCTGTCTGTGGATCTATGATATTTGGTGGGTCCTGGACTTGGTCTTTCACTAACCACGAGCATCACCAAACTCGAGCACAAGAAGTAGTCACTGGGTTATATTGATTATATACTCGGTTACAATGGTCGGTTAATATGTTGGTTGACACTGACGTCTACGGGACAGAGAATACGCTTCATATATCTACCATCGAACTTACTAGAACAGAATGAGATCAAAATCCGTCATCTGCACACTCACACTTTTGCAAGCTTTTCGGTACCCGGTAAGCAAGAGGGGGTTGTTCACAAGTAAAAAGAATGAAACAAATGGAATGGGGTTAACTAGAATGGTTAGTACACTTCCGTCGCTGGGGTGAGATCGAAGGTTCAACACGGACATTGTTGTACCTGAAGGTTAGCACCGGTGGGTCTGATATACATGCAACATGAACTTTTGCACTCTTGCTCTTATCGGAAAAGAAGTAAATATGATCGGAATTTCTAAGGAAAGTCAAATTTTACTATGGGTTGAATATTAATCGCACCTAGAGTTACGGGGCGGTCCAGATATGCGGAAATTGTAAGGAAAAATCAAACTTTGCTACATGTTAAATTTAATCATACCTAGAGTTACGAGGCAGTTCAGAAATAACATCTGAAGAGAGTGTCAACATGAAGGTTAGCACCGGTTGGGTCAAAATATGCGTGCAACATGAACTTCAGGGGAACTCTCGCACTTCCGAGAATATAAGTGAGGGGGTTGCTAGCAAAGATACATTAATTCAACCAGGTAATTAAACTTTTATTTATATTTTTAACGACAAGAGTTAGATAATAAATTAACATATTTATGGTGAAATATGCACGCCTAACATACATGAGACAGGGCATAGCACGCAGTGAGAGGAAACAGCAGAAAATTTAAATAAAAGGTAAACAAAGTGGAGCCTCCGGATAATATTTGTCAGTACAGTTACGAACCACTGGCTGTCATCTCTCTGTCAACAGGCGACAGCTATGGCCGGTTAACATCAGCGTTTCAGTCTACCCCCGGTAATCTGCCATGTACGAGAGTAACGAGAGACGAATGCAATACAATAGAACCTGGGAATCGGTAAACGGTAGATGATCGTTGGTTCTGCCTTTTGATTGTGATGATTTCGTGGTTAGAATCAGTAGTGAAGTCAGTTTTGACCAGGAGTTACAAGCTGTTAGTTGGAGAGAGAGAGAGAGAGAGAGAGAGAGAGAGAGAGAGAGAGAGATGAAGTGAGGAGAAAAGCTTGAGGTTTTGTTGCTGAGAGAGAGAGAGAGAGAGACAGAGAGAGCGATGAAGTGAGGAGAAAAGCTTGAGGTTTTGTTGCTGATTCAGCTGCAACCCGAGATTGAAGGATGGTTGGCGTTTTGACATGAGGTGGGTCCGTCCTGCTTTGGGTCGGTTGTACCGTTGGTTGTTCTGGCGTATGGAATATCATACGACTTTGTTGTATAGTGCTTCTCTCTCGTCCTCCAGCGTCCAGTCACCAGTGGCTGTATATTCAAATTCATGGCTGTTGACATGAATGGTGGGTCCTCTGATTGACGACTCCCGTCAGAGAGTAGAGTGATGCGATGTGAGACAGCAACCATTCATTCATTTCCGACGTTCTAAAATGGCCTCAAGTGGTACAAAACCGCCCAATCAGTCAGTGACTTCCCACCACTGTACTCTCTCAATCTGTTCGTTCTCTATCTCGCCGTGATGTATGTACGACCTCCGAAGCCAACCTAGAGACTTGGTCATCCACAGTCATTCAACTGACTCCACTTATAAAGCTCATTTTGCTTCTGCATGAATGTTGACATTCAGTAGAGTTAGGGTTGAGTTTCCTACTTGTAACGGGAAGAAAGGGAGGGCAAGTGAAAGAAAGGGAACGACTTCGGAGGAGGGAGGAGAGCAGAGGCAGAACATGCATAACGCAGAGGTGGTGGGTAGGTGTGTGCAGTCCTGGCAGGCAAGGAAGGTGCCAAGTAACACACGAACACATACACTTTTGACTAAACTGACTAAACTGACCTACTAGAGCAAAGTAGTAATGACGGTAAACATCGTCATGAGAATGAATAATAAGAAGCAGTTAAGTGGGCGGACTATTCTCACTGCTAGTACGTGCGGTTATAGCAAGTGCAGTGGAGGACCACATTGGCACATTCATAAGATGGATAAGCACTGTGCGGATTTTGTCCTTGCCCTCCTACCCAAAGCGAAAGTTTCTTGAGATCCGCAAAAGATGATGGCATCTCTAGCCCAACGAAGGTTTCTTGCCTTGAGCTGTGAATGAAACGTGTATAAATGCTTTCTCCATGCTTCGGATGCCCTAATTCAGCTCAGTAACCATCAATGGCTTCTTCACATGTTCATCCAGGATGAAGCATTTCTTTTCGGTTTTTGTAGTCAGTCGGCTCACTTTATTGCAACTTCTGGACTCAATGGGAAGATAACAACTCACCTCCCCGAGCCCTCCAGTCCAGCCGAGTCAGCCCATGAACTTCGCGCACGAAGCTAGAGAAAAGCCTTTACAGAAGAGACTACGATCTGTTTGAGCTTTTCCGATTAGGGCCTGTTTCACTGGAAGCATGTGTTTCCAGGTTTACACAGTCTCTTATGGACGAACTTCTCGGCTTCTCAGCTTCAACTTCCCAACTTTTATGGGGAAGTGTCCAGTTGACTATCGGGGAGAAGCGAGGAACTTGGGCACAAAGGGAGAGGAAGACTGGTCAAACATTTTCTATTATTTCCCGTAGTATAACAGGAAGAGAAAGAGAAAAAGAGCGATGTCTGAAGATAGACGACAAATCTACAGAGGACTCGTTGGGAATCGGAGCTTTTACGCACCGTGCACTAAGTTTGAAGTGTGTCCGTGAACTAGATACGTGAGAAGAGAAGTGTGTCCGGGCTTACGTCAACCGCGTACACCGACTAAACCTGGTGCAAGCCCAGTGCAAGTAATCACGCCGATACCGTAGTCCTTTGTAACCAGGCTCGACATGAGTGTATGTATCTCCCTTTCAAAAGTGCTTGGGACCTTTCCGTCGGGAGGCTCCGTAGCTCTGTAGCTCACACTTATGGGAGACTTGAAAAGAGAAAAGAAGAAAAAAGAAAATGGAAAAATGAAGGGAATCCCGCAGAATCACGAGAGTAGGCGAAACTCGGTTATTCTAAAGAATATGACGTCCAATTTGCATCTTCGTGATTCACACTAGTGCAATGGCGACGTGAGAAGTGACAAAAGAGATCCGAGGCTAGACTACTGTAGGGCGTGAGGAGTGGAGTTTTACTTTACGCTTCAAGGAGAGTTATTGAGACTACTGTATACATGTACTAGTATCTTTATTATGTGAGGCTCTGCGAGTAGCGCAGTAAAGCATATTCTCATGAAATTCTCCCGTCGGGAGGTCCTACACAGCTGATTGCGCATTACGGTAGTACTCGGGGTCCAGAGCTCCCGACGGGAGGGTCATTGGCTCTACTGAGCTTGGTTTCAGGTAACTGAACCCTGACCAGTATCTGACCTTACTGCAGTGTGGACGACCCAGATTTTGAAATCCAGTTACAACATTAATATCAACAGTACACTCGTTACACAGGAAATCACCGCTCAATAGATTCGATATAATTTGGACCATCCAGGTCTCAGAGGCTGTGGACACATTCTTCTAGACAAGGGAGGGCTTTCAATAAGTCTGTAGAGCCCAAGGCACTTGGACATTTATACGATATAAGTAGATGTATATATGTTTATACCAAACATGATTGTCAATCTGTCTATAAAGCAAGTATGATTGGTTTTTTGAATATTTGAGGTTCAAAAGCAAGTGGCAAGTAATGAGACCTTGTGGATAATTTCATCTACCGGAAAGATGATGAGATTGCAATTATATTGAATACTTTTAAAACCCCCCTACGTACAAAAGCAAGTTGGTTTCGAGTGCCAGAGCACAGTCAACTTTCGAAGCATATTACGAAAGCTAGGTATAGTAAACTTACTGGAAACGATAAAATAGTGGAGTAGAACGGATTTCCCGGGATAGATCCGAGTTTCAGAGTTTACCAGAACGTGGCGAATTTGAATTTTGGTTAAAGTGGCGCAAGTCTGCTTTTGTTTGGTGTTTGAAGTTGATACAGGCAAAAAGGCGATAGTATAATGACCAGATCTGAACGATCAAACACACAACAACAAGGTCAGTACAGACCTGTACCTGACCCGAATTTGTTAGGATTGCTTTCCAGTACAAATTCGAACCAAGATTATTAATTTGTTTGAAAGTATCATCTCATCATGACCGTACTTTTTCATTTGTACAGTATACTGCATTTTGAACCGATTTCCGCTTTCTAACATTTCTTCGGAAACCAAACGTCGAGCCGGACCTGCTCATGATCAGCGGTTCAAAACTGGGGACCGTCATGATATTCAGATGTGAAATGCTTTGTTTCCTTGGAGCCTGATTCGATAATTCAATCTGGTGTTCACTCACAAGGTTCTCATGTGACCAGGTGTATTGAACCACGAGTTTGAGATCTGTATTTGAAGTCCTCATTTTGTGCTCATCGGTGCCCACGTCAGAAAGGCTTGAGCACGTTTCAGCTACAATACTGTTGTTTAGCATACTAATCTGATCTGCAACTAGATAACTTCGTAACACCATCGATCAAGTTGTAATGTGTTAGTTAGGATCAGACCTCAACGTTTCCTACGTCGAAATGAATCGGACTGTAAATAACAGAGATCCAAAGCGACTTCACACGGATTCTGTTTAAGGCCACTGGTTCCCAAAAGTTAGGCAACTAAATACAGAATTCTGGTTGAGAAACGTGACACTCTCACATGCTATGGAAGTTTGCACATGACTTGTAAAATAAACCTGATGTGCCAATTATTTGAGTTAACACGGCATTACCAATACAATCTAATTTCAGATAATCTGCACATGACGTTTACCGTTAATCCATATGTAGTGACACACAGACCGTCGTGGACAACGAGAAGTTCGAAGACATGAAGACAATAACTTCCAGTAAGCGTCCAGCTTACTGGAAGCCATAACTTACGGCACGGACCAAAACACCAGTTGAAGTAGTGCAATGATATAATTTCATGATTCTGAGTGCGCTAAGCCTAGAGAGGCGGAAGTTTGGTGGCTAAACTTACAGTGGAAGTCCGAAGTCCGTTGTATATCCCTCGGGCTCACCTATTTAGGTCGACGGGAGTATAGGTTCATAGGTCCGTCCGTCGTCCGTTCGTCCGTCTCCCACTGGCGGGTAAGGTATGTGACACACTTGTGTACGTGGTACACCTCATCTGTAGTAAGAAAAAGAAATTCGAAAATGCACAAAAGGGCGGGTGAGCGAAGTACAGTCATTCATTTGATCGGCCCGATGAACTCCAGCAGGTGAAAAGGAAAAGGCGCGTAGCGGTGACCAAAGCGAGAAGTGAATTCGAACGGTAAAACAGGATTCTTTGAAATGTGGAAAATACCGTGGACCGTTAGACCTGGACGGTGCGCGAGCTGCGTGTCAAATATGCGAGAGAGTTACTGTTTGCTCGCTTCGACTGTCGTCTTTTAGATGAATCATGCGTTTCGTAGGCGAGGGACGGTGTCGTCCAAGACCCACTGACCTATACGCTACTACTCACTATGCAACGCAACGCAATTTGATTCTTATTTTGGTCTCATAACCTAACCGTAACTTAGCTTTATGGTTGTCGTTGCAGATTGTGGCTGCATTGCACAATCGACAACTTTGCTAGGTAGAGGTGGAGTGTGCTTTTGCTCACCTAGATCGTGGTATTGTGCATGGAGATCACTTTCATGCATGGGAAAGCAAGATGCATGTCTCAGCAAGATAGTGCTTTATAACGTTGAATAGTTTATCATGCCCGTCTACTCCCAAAATCACGTACAATTCTGCGTCAAACGAGGATGCATGCACTTAAAAAATTCCGACATACTTTTTACGAGAAGAAAATGCTTTGGTTACTTTGAAATGACTCTTCAAACACTAGTCAACAGGTTTAGGGTGACCCAACAAACTCAGGATGATTCATGAGGGAGGAGAAACATCTTATAGATCAGGACCTCAAACTGATATATAAAACTAATATAATGGAAGAGAATTGTTGGGTCAGATTTTTGGGTAAGCCAAAATCCTTAAAAAGAAACTTCGGTACAGGTTTCAAGCAAGTTGAAATCGTAGGAAGGAATCTTGAATTCAAGTTTTCAATCAAGCCATAATCTTGGAGAGAATCGTCGATCAGGTATTTTATGAGTATTCATAAACTTGGTCTGACTAAACTGTTCTGAGAAAACACCACATTCTGTATCGCGTGTTTGTGTGAGTATTTACCTGTTTGGGCTTTTGGCGCCCCAAAATCATCACATGTGCATTATGCATAACATCTTGGCGCTCCCGAGTCGGCCAAAGCTATTTCTCTCCTCCATACATCGTAGTACTCTGGTACCCTTTACTTTCCCGGGACAAGGAAAGAGGGGCCGAGGGGAAGAGCTGGATATTTGCAGTAAGGTATAGCGAGGAAGAACATCCTGTTACAAGGACAACTCAAGCAAGCAGAAAACCCAAGAGCCAAGACCAAAGGAGTCAGTCAGTGAGCAACTGCACAAGCATTGCTGTACTGTACGAAGCGGAGAGAGAGAGAGAGGGGGTAAGGAAATGGCCGAGAAATTGTACATACCGTAGCGTCGTCCCGACCGACATGGTAGTGTTGTAGTCCCGACAGGCGTCCGGTACTCCCGGCTGGCGAAGAAGGGCAGGGACGACCGGTCCGGTCCGGTTCCGGGTACCCCAATAGGGACATGAACGAGGCCCTGCGAAGAGCCGGGCGACAATACATAGTTGCTGCATCGGCCTGACCCGCGATAGCAAAAGGGGAAATGTGTGCGTGTGGTTTTGGAGACGACCGAGTAGTGGGTACTCACAATCTACGGTCCCACCAAATGAGGCAGCCAGTGAGCAACAGATGGAATGTGGGCCCGAAGGCAAATTTCTCGACTCCCACGGGAGTGATTGCGAGTTTTGAATTTAGCGATGGCGGAAGGTAGAGGGTCGTTGTGGTGTGTGGGGGTGCTTTTGGTTTGCGTATTCAATTGCGGGTGGGAAGAGAATGCTGGTGGAGAGAGGGAGTGAATGAAGCGGTGAGGACTGGCAGACGGAGAGAGTTGTAAAGGGAGTGCTTTCTCTCGCTGCTCACTTTCTCTGCAGCTCCGAGAGGAAATATTGAGTGCGAGACGCACCGCGAGGGAAGAGAGGTAGAGCACGAGGTGGGGTGGGGTGGAAGTAGTCAGTAGAAGTGCAATCATACCGGGTTCATTCAACTTCATTGTAGTGTTAGCATTGAAAGCTGTTCTAGCAGAGACGACATATACACGGCTCGCTTCCGTTTTTGTCTTTCATCGTCTCTCTCTTTCATTAGCTCAGCCCAGCTTCCCTCCCATCCCATCCTCTCCTTACTTATTTTTCAGTCCACTAGAGTTGGCTCCTGTTTTACACTTTCTCCTCTTCTCACCACTCTCCCGACTCTGCTCCCCGCGTAAACCTCATTGCTTTCGCTACCACTGGCTGTCGCCGAGCTGAAGAGAAGTCGTCCATAGGTACGAGAAAGGACGTTAGTGACGGGTATTATACTCTGTATTGTTTCGCTGTGGGAACCTTCCTCTCCATCCCCTTGCTCGACATATCAGATTTATCAAGAAGCCCACAATCTCTTCGCGATGGAGAGGTGACATCGGGAACGTCTATTTCCAAGCTGAAGAACGTTACATCCTCCTTCGCTTGGATAGTGTAGAGCTGCTTGGGTCCCGGAGCCCCTATGGTACATATGGACAATCCCGGAGGCGTGAAATCATGGTAGCTGACGTCGAGACGCACACGAAAGTCCCGTCTATTGTTGTGCCTAATCCTGATTCAGTCCTCGGGTAACATTCGTCAGTGCGCTCGGCTTGGCTTGACAATACGGAACCATTCAGGAGTGCCCGCTTGAAAGGAGGCTTGCTGCTCTTCCTAATAGTCGTACTTCAACGAGACATTGCTTGTGCTTGTGCGTGGGTGGATTGCCACTGCGCGCAGTATGGTCTGTTACAACACGCATCGAGCTTCCTAGTAGACGACCGACAGATCGGTCCTGTGGGTTGGCAAACGTGTCCAGCAGGGCCTGGGACAAACATAGATTCAAAATTCGTCCTCTTCCTTTCCCTTTTTCCGCCATGAATGAGACTCCGGAGTTGTTGTTCGCGACTTCAGTGCACTCCAGGGACAAACCGCCTGGAAGGATTGGAGGCTGCGTAGGTACATTTCTTCAGCTGTTCGACTGGAATCCGAGGAAGCGGCTATTTTCAACAAAACGGCTTCCTGCAGGTATTTTCCCTTCTTTCCTCCTGTACTTTCCACCCGTTTGATCGACCTTCTGAGTGCCCCTACACGCGAATCTGCGCTCTGTGCGATTATTCCGTTCACTGGCTATGATAGACTCATGGTGAAAAGACACTCTTCATGTAGTGCTAGTTCGAGGAGCAGCAGCAGCTGCGGCCCTTACTGTTCAGTGATGTGTGCATCTTGCCCTGTGAAGTTTTGCTCCTCCTGGGACGAGCCCATTTCATCTCTTAGAGATGCTGTCACACACAATCTTCAGACGTCTTCGCAGGAAAGTTTAGGGGCGAGAACGAGATTCGCTGTCTGTCGCCGTTGTCATGGAGATTGTGAGAGCGTACTCATCTCAAGTACAGTGCCATGCATATCTTACATACCGGCCTAAATGATTTTGTTTGTTGATCCACAGAACGGCCGCGGAAGCCTACTAAGAAAAAGTTCAAGGATGAGCGAATGCCGGTGGCGAAGCTGTTGCTGGTGAGCCCTGGAGCCTTTCAAGCCTTCAAAGTGTTTGAATCAGTGTTCACACGATTAACCCTTTAGGAGTGGTATCTCATATTCAGCTCGTCTGTCTTGTCTTCAGCTTGCGGACGAAGAGAATCGGGGTGGTTTCCCTTCCCCGAAGCGGTTGTCTGCATCAGCATCAGCAGCAGCAGCTGATTGTGGTGGTGGTGGTGGGGACCGCACCAAAGACCACGGGGACGAGCAAACGGGGAAGAGAGTGCCCGGCGTGGTGGCCCGACTGATGGGACTCGAATCCATGCCTGAATGTAACTACGGTAGCGAGGGAAAGGAGTCGCCTCAACACCCAAAAATGTCTTCGGTAAGGATGTTTACCTTGTGTCGATCCTGTGACTTGCTGGTCCCCACATTGTCGCGATCTGATGGTTACTGCGTTGGAATCGCCCGTACACGTCTTTCGACATTTGGTCTCTGTTTTCTAGTCACGTCCTCGCCGAGAGATGTAGGCCAACTTCTCAGTGCTGTCGTCTCACCCCTGGACGAATTTATTGTGCAGGCGGTGGAGGTCCGTCCACTTCAGGAGCTTCTTCATGCGCGTCAGGAGCCGGTGCTGTTGCAGGATCTTCTGCGAGAACGAGAGTACCTCGAGGCCAAAAAGCTCTCACTAAAGGAAAGACTTTCTGTTCCAGTACCAGGTTTTGTGAAGAAATTGCCCTCCGAGACCTTCCCGCAGATGTCCTACGTCCCGCCGCGAGATGTATTCAAAAAGTCTATGAGAGGTGGTGACCATATGCAGCCTTACTCGGATCAAAAGTACCACAAGAGTCTGCGCCCATTGAAGAAGTCAGGCAGGGAATTATCGGATGCGAAACACCTGATCCTTGCCTTGTCGCCTCGTTCTAACGCGGACGGTCTGAGACCCATTCTGCTGCCTTCGAAAGTTCACAACAAGCTGATGAGCTCCCCTATTAAGTCGCCCACGAAAATGGGCAGCAAAAGTGCACGACTTTTAGAAGCGGCCGTAAAAATCTTGGAACCGAGTCTGCAATCAAGTTCAGCTCGTTCCCGTCCCGTTCGTCCATCTTCTATGTACACCACCAGTTCCAAGGATATGGATGGCGAAGTAACGAAGGCCGAGGAGCGGAAGGAGAGATTACCAATAGTAGAGAAAAAGGTGGCTATTTCTACCAATGCTGGTAGAGCATTGAAGGGGCAAAGCATGAGCCGCAGCTGGAATGGCAGAGAGGAAACAGGTCGCTACGGTCACGATGCTAAGAATGCAAGCTCACTGCCCGATGGACCAGGAAGGAAGCGCGCAGATCATCAGTCCCACTCGACTTCGCATTCCAGAACGGCTTCTCCTATGAGGAGTTCGTCGTCCACGCAGCGGAGTCGAGGGAGCGCAAACAGGTTCACGGTTCCACCCGAGGAGAACGTCAGATTAGTTGAAGAAGTCAAAACGGTGGTGCCCCAAGGGTTTGAGGAAGCCTACGAAGGAGGACTGAAGCCATTAAATGTGGGGAGGCGTGAGCAGATACGATTGGACAAGTTTGAGATGGACGATAGGAGGATTTCGGAGAAGCACATGGTCTCTTCGTTGTCAGTTGGTAACAGTCCTTACTCGGAGACCAGCGACAGAGGGGCTCCATCGTCATTCCACGATCCTCTTCGACGGAGCGGGAGTACCAAAGAAGGACCGACACCTCCAACTCCAACATCAGCTTCCAGGAGCAGATTCCTTCGCAGCAAAAGCGTTAAGGAGGAGAAAATCTCTAAGACTTCTGGGGGGCAGTTTCCCCACCACTACAAACATCACAGAGAGAACAAGTCTATTAAGCCGGAGGCCGCACAACAGCCAACCCTTCCAGTTTCCAGCATCGGTCAGGAGCCTCGCAGTAAAGTCGATTCTTTGGCAGAGAAAGGTGCGTTTCCTCGTTATGAGTTATCGTCGTCAATCATTATAATCATACTGGGTCTTATGTATGTGGTTGCGTATGTTGAACCCCCTTCCCTGTGAGTGCTCAACTGTTATCCGGTGCTTGGAATTTGAGGA
This sequence comes from Asterella californica, assembly GCA_036924285.1. Lineage (NCBI taxonomy): Eukaryota > Viridiplantae > Streptophyta > Marchantiopsida > Marchantiales > Aytoniaceae > Asterella > Asterella californica. Next base: position 16,794,022 of record JAYKYS010000006.1, on the reverse strand, counting down.
CTTAAGGCTAACCTGCGGCTCTTGCGTTAAAATTCAGCTGCGGATGATCGGACCGAAGAATCAAATGGTGTTCCCAAAACTATCAAAGCCATCAAGACCAAGCCAGTCACCGCATCAACCGAAGTACGAGATCATCTACAGGAGGCGGCTGAAGTTCCCGTGCCACAGGCACAGATTGTTACGGAGGATCCTCGCAAACCCAAGTCCGAGCGCGAGCCGGAGCCCGGACCGCTTGAAGGCGGTGCACCTCCTGAGAAGGACGTCAAAGATGATCGATCTGCAGTTCGCAGCAACAGTGGAGGTCTTCTTAGCTACAGCCGTTTGTTCGGTGCCCGCAAGAATACCACAGGAGAGCGCAAGAGTGACAATCCTAAGGAAAAGATCAAGGAGAAGGCCAAACCTCGAACTGAAATGTCTCAAAAGAAGAGTGAGACTTCTCTTGTTCGATCGTTGCTCAGAAGGAAAGTTAGCCCCCCGAGTTCCACTTCAACCTCACCTAACACGGAGAAGAAAAAGCGTGGAGGATTCAAATTATCTCTTTCGGCTCAGCCCTCCCCCGAGGCAAGTGAGTGTGATACCCCTGGGTACCTCTCTGAGGACTGTTCCGTCGAAATGGAGATCGATACCACATTGGTGGTTTCTGCATTAACTGAAGAAGCATGCAATGAGCGTGCAGTTTATTCTGAACCTGATAACATCAAGAGCTCATCTATCAAATGCGTCGATGACGTATTTCCTGATAAGCCAACAATAGACAAAGGCTGTTTGAAGTTCCTGGAGGATGAGACCAAACGTGGTCTTATCGAAGGATTCGACTTCGTAGCAGACATGAACGAGTTAGACAACATGCGTGGCGGAATTTTAGGCAAGTATGCGGCTCAACTGATGGACGACGTCGAGTTTGAGAAAATGTTCTCAACAGGCATTGTCAACGCCGGGTCTGGAAGAGGTGGCTTCTCGTACAGTCCATTGGTGGAGATGGAAGAGCAACAAGGTTCTTCTCTGAATACCTACCTTGTGGAAGGAGGGGTTGAGGTCGAGAAGTGTGTGTCATTTTTGGGAAGGACGAGTGCTGTCTCTTCTACAGAAGATGAAAGCTTGATCAAACGAGAAGTTGCCGCCGATGATGAACCTCCTTCTAGACCTGATGCCGAACCAGCGGACGAGTTCGTTGCACCTGTTAACGAGGACTTGAAGGCACCATCAACCCCCGAGGTAAATTGTTAAACTCCAGCGTGAATTTGCTCGGACATGCTCAACTGGTTTGGATCTCAATTTAAAAGTACTTATCGTTCTATTTTGGTGTAGTGCAACGAGTCTTATGAAATCTGTATGCTTCTCTGTTTGTGTAGCTCTCTGAGTCACGGAAAACAGAGGACAGAGAAGAGGCAATCGAACGTGTGTCTAAGAAATTCTCTGCCAAAGGCAGAGTAGTTTTGCCGGAAGAGGACGGTATGGAGGAGACCGTCTGCACGCTGGTTGGGAGAGAGGACTGCGGTCAACCGAGTCCTGTCTCTGTGCTGGAGTGCCCATTCGAGGATGAGACTGCCAGTTCTCAAGGGAATGTGCAAGAGAGCATTTGCGGTACGCTCTTGCGTGTCCTGACTGCCTTTCGAGGTTTGATGCTGGTTTGCTGTCTAATACGTGAACACACTTGTCTTTGGGTTCTACGGTAACGTAGTAGTCTGACTTACGTGTATTCTTCTTCTCTTCAGAGTTAGACGACGAAGATCTTGATGAAGATGAAGATGCCTACATGGATGATCTCCTTTATGAGTCTGTAGCTGCGTTGCAAAAGCCGCGGAAGCCAAGGAAGCCAAGGAAGAGCACACCTGTCGTCACGCCCGTCACAGATATTGAAGTCTCTCATGAAAGAGGCCGAACTGAGAACGACAAGATAGTTGGTGCAATTCTGGATATATCCAGGATACGGTGTATCGATCCTTCCGACATTGGGCTGGAGATTGAGAATTCCGAATCTTTTCAGGAAGAGGAAGAAGACTATGTCACTAAAGTACTTTCTCTATGGGAAATGTTCCCGAGCTTTCCAGGTAATACAGGTTCAGAGTTACCTGTTAATCCTACGCTCTTTGACAGGCTCGAGTCTCAAGAGCGTGCCTACGCATGGGGTCGAGAGAAAGACGGAGAGGAGTGTGGTACCCGCAAAGAGTACCCTCACAAAAGCTTGAAGCAATGGCAGAGTCGCTGGCTCCATCGTCGACTTTTATTTGACTCTGTGAACGAAGCTATGTCTTCCAGGTTGAAGTACAAGTACCCTGATCCGTGGATTGGAAAACCAGTCCTGAGACCACAACCTAAAGGAAGGGAGCTGGTGAAGGAAGTGTACAGGGAGATTCGAGAGTGGAGGGAGGTGACAACAGAGGAATTGGATACTATCATAGAAAAGGATATGAGTAGAGGTCCTGGAAACTGGTCCAATCATAACCAAGAAATCGCAGAGATAGGATTAGAAATTGAAAGGACCATTCTTAGAGTGATGATCGAGGAGTTGGTAACTGAAATCATGGGTATCAGCACCACGAGAGTAGGAAGAGATTCTGTGGGAGCCTATTGATTATCTTCTTCTTCGACTCCAGTTCCCTGCCAAACGCAAGGTGGGTTACAGGATGTCCTGGCCATTTTGCAGCAAGTCTTGGCCCAGCTGGTGCGGGGTTCCTCATCCGGACCAGTGGTACTCTACTGTCGGCAGAAGGAATTTGTTTTTCTTCTGATAATTGCAGATATTTTGCGATATACACAATACCAGTCCGATTGTCGGCATTGGTGGCCTCTGTACATTAAGTGTTGAAAACACAACTCTTCCCGTCCAGTCTAGTTTGTTCGGAGTCTCTTCAGGTATATATCACCAAACTGCTTGGCGGAAGGCCATGTGGCGAGCTACTGGCAAATTTATAATTGCTGGTATTACACAGAATTGTAGTTAAGCGCTTGACCTTGAACATTTGTAAATTGCATATTTCAATCATAGATACTTCGATTCGGTACGATCAACTATCTCTGGAGTGAGGGCCGAATTTGGTTGCCGCTCAGTACGGTGCGATACTTTAAAAGTTGTCCTCTGTCCGTCGTGAATACTTGGTCACTGTTGGTGGTAATGCATGTTGTCTAGTCAAATATATTGATGGTCCTTTCAGGTCGCCGACGGCAGACACGACGAAGAGAAATCTGAAAGTCTGAAACATGTCAGTTGCAACCGCCTAACATCCTGCGCGATGCGGTGATAACGGAGGGAAAACACCTATGCCTACTCTATACTCCCGCGAAGTGCACTGCCTACAACATGAGCAGGTTATGAATCACTACGTCGGGGAATTAAGATTACTGCATGCTGGCTGGCGAGCACGCGCACCCGGCTCGCCTCTTTAGGGACTCTCACGACGTGGAAGTCAGCGGATTGATGGTTCAGTTAAAATCGGCCAACTTTCCTAAGGCAAATCAAAGAACAGATCCTCTGTGTATGATGACCCCATGGATAAGATCTTCTGAGTTTCTGAGGGTTCGTGCCACCTTCAAATGGAGAACGCAGAGACAGCTACTTCAGAAAATTCCTAGGGATGATGATGATCGCCCGCAGCTCTGCGCTGAACAGATCTTTCAGCTGGTGATGCCCTGAGGAGTCCGAGACTACTTACACACGACAACTCGTAACTGGGCATACTTTAAACTGAGGCAGATTTCGGCTGCTAGGCCAAGACTGTGGTTTCAGGTCTAATCCTGCTCTTCCCACTTGTTGGCTATCTTTGCTCGGGCTGACCTTCGTTGTGCAGATAGAGGCTCGAATCTATCAAACGTTACATATATAGCCAGTGACACGGCCGAGAGAAACAAGTATCGTTAGTCCACAAGGCCCACGCTTGCATCCAGAGCCTAGTTCTTCCTGGGAGGCAACCCAGTGTCAGGCTGAGTAAAGGGTCATCATAGGCAACATGTACGCGGTTTCTTTCACCAGTGAATCACCACGCTGTATCTAACTTTGGACTCGTTGTACTACTGGACATCGCTTGAGGAGGCATGTCCGAAACAAGCGAGAGAAGAGGAAAAGGAATTCATCATGTCACTCACGTGTCGACTTAGAAACTATGCACATGTGACAGATCTCACGACAGGTGGTTTGAAGTATATGGTACGGATCGATGTTTAAGGGTCCAGGTACGAAGAATTACGATGTCCATACTCGTTATGACCTTGTTTCACCCTCTAAGGCTGAGCGGACTTGTGACGTGCGTGCGAACAATCAGAACCTGACTTACGATTGACTTACAGGTCCACGAAAATCTGACGGAAGCCACCGATGCGTGGGTGCCGATATTAATCATGCATCATACTGCCTTCCTTGGGGCCCACCGCTGTTGACGTCATCCTTGCCATAAGGCAACAGCCCGTCTTGCCGGCCAGCTTGACTTTCTCCTTTTCGTTTTCTCTCTTCATCTACTCATGCAGCCCGTGGTTCGCACATTCGATCTGTACCTCCACTCGAGCATATTTGCATGTATCTTTGGACTGAAAGTGACCTCATTTCAGCCTTGTTCGTCAAAGCTTATCCCATCATTCAACCGTCCGTCCTCGCTCTTTTGTTTCAAAAGATTATGTACCCATCGCCGCCCATCAATCTCTCTCTTTTTCTTCGTCTGATGGTAAGGAATTAAAGGATCCGTGCCTGCAGTGGTCTAAAAGCTGAGACACCACCAGTAGCCTATGCCTCTATTCTCCGCTTTATGGATCCTTTTATCCGCATCGAAAAGGTGGAGTGCAGTTCTGATACCCATCCTCACGTAGAATTCCCGTTTGTGCACCTGTTTCTGTACAAGCTGTGCGTGAGTGTAGGTGAAATCTAGGAATTGATCAGAATTTGGAGTGTCCTCGAGTATTCACATATCATCAGCAAATTATCCTGTTGGCCTGTTGGATCGTACGGTCGTGTGCCGTTCCCTTGTTTGGTTCCCATCTATCGATATCTTTTCTTTAAATCTCGCATACGTCGTGTAAGGTACGTCTTTCCCGAGGCGCTTACAGCTGCACTTTCTTCAGTTGCTGAATGTCTTCTCCATAAATGAAGGAGGCTGTCCACTTTCAACATCTCTGGATTCCCCATCAAGGCTACAGACAGCGACTACGGTATACAGTTGTGCCTGAAGTCGTATAAAGAAGCAGCACTCCAGCGACAAAACAGTGATGAGTATCGACCCACTATCGGGACATACCTCAGACAGCGACTCAGCAGCGATGCACTGTATGGAATCAGGGACCGTACCTTCTACGTTTCTTCAACCCGAATGATGACCAAACAATCCTGTCTTCCCTCTCGACAGACTGGACCATATTGAGCGAATTTCCGCAATCTTTGATCTTTGTACTCATGTACAATAAATTCCGGCTCTTGCTTCTTTCTCTTAAGGTTGCTGTACATCACAATCATCCTTCTATTCTAGAGCCACCGCCAGCATCTCCAGTTCACTGATTTTTCGCTTTTTGTGTGGAAGCCATGAACCACTGGAAAGTCCCTGGACCTTCACGATGAGCTGATTCCACGTCCAGCCAGTAGTTCTTCATCGTTGTACTTCTTCTTCTTCTCCTTCACAGTTTCATGAGAATGATCAAATTGCCTTTTCTACGTTTACCATACACACTTCAGATTCTTAACGCGCTCACGAGCCCGCGTTTCCTTCCTCGCTCAGCTTTAGGCACACTGTTGTTCTTGAGATGATGCTACTCTTGACCGTTCTTTAATGTCTAAACTGGATATAAAAGGGTAAGAATAAGGCTTTCGGCCGGGCCCTCGCCTCGTGATTCTCATCTCATTTCTCCTTAGTACGTTATTGCAATTGATTGTTCCTGAACTTCTTGATTTCTGCACTAGTAAGCGGTACAGTAAAGCAGTGCCTGCTATCAATCCAACAATGTCCGACTTCGGATGAATCTAAACTGCATCTAATGTCAACTGATCACCTCTTCTCTTCGTGCCCAGCCGGCAACCTCCGTCTCCACTCACTTCTTCTCCTCGCAGACATTTTGGTTCAAATCCATAGCAAGCAAGCAGCTCGCTCATGGCACCGGCCCGCATCTTTCCTCACCTCGAGCTAAACTCAAAAGTTCAAACTGAAGCTGACGATAAAGAGCAGCTCCGGGCTCCAGTCCTCCCGCTGGCTGTCTCCAGCTGTACACAATTGATTCGGGCTGGCGGTCGCCGTGGTTCCGTGACAGATTCTTTTTCCTTGCATCACCAACTGAAATCAACTACCGCAACAGAGCTGCCAGCCAGCAAGCCAGCCTTTAGTACGAGTACGCCACTTGTCAATACCAGAATACGGTCTGTGAATACAGAGTGCCCGCCTGAGTCCGTCCCGCTCCCGTCACGTCCCGTCCGCGCGGCCCCGCCTCGCCTCTCACTGCGTACTGAGCCTTATGCGAGGTACCAGATCAGATCAGATCAGCCAGTCCTCTAGTGCAGGACATGGTAACGATATCCGTAGGTGCGTCCGCGACATGGTAAGTAGGTCTACGCGGTGAATTTCGTCAGAGAGTTGTAGAATCGATGAGAGACTCCTGTACGAGACGAGGAGGTCAGCAGAATCAGTTAGAAGAGGTACCGCCTCTAAGCAAGTTCTTAAATGGCCGTTAATCTATGTTCTAATCCATTGATCATTTGTAATTAGTGCTGCGGATGAAAGCGTGTCAACTGTTAAACTCGTCATTCCCCGTTACGACAGATTTAAATCTGATTCAAATTCGAATTAGTGCCATCATTAGTTTGAACGCGAATCAAATACAGTCCACCAAACAACAGCAGTACTGCAGATCTGGTCTCCTTGTCTGATCAAGCGTGTCAAAGATGATTTTTTATTAGTGATTCCTTTTGCTTTGTAATTTTATAATCGTAACTTGGTGTATTTAATCTGAGATCTTATCGTAAATCCTCTCTGTAATCTGAGGCCGTTCTCCAGATAAGTACCTGCTAGAAGTCTTAATGAGGATGGATTCCAACTTTTAGGTGTGTCTCTTATGGGGATTCCCGCCTGACGTGTCTGCCACGGCAGTGGCTCCTGAGTCCTGATTGGACACGACATCGTCTTAGAGATATCGAACCGTTGGTTTCTGCAAGAACCTGGTGGATCGGTGATAGTTATTCTGGATAGCCGTATGTTGGATATAGTACAGAAATTCTACATAGACAGTCAGAGTCTGAGCGGTACGACCCATTTGGAGTTACCTGCGTGAGAGAAACCGTTGACTGTTAATTGCCGGTGCAGACAAGGCTACACTGCACGTCAATTATTGACCCTATGTACACTGGACTTTACCGACCAGATTACAGCACATCTTCAACGTTTGACTGACTGGTTCTCCCTGTTCTGATCCACTAGAACATGAAAGGCAAGAGGACCGTGATGTGCATTGTGCAACCGTGCAGGAAACGAAACAGTAGATTCCAGCATTAGTGATGTACTCCCAAGTGAAGAGAGATAAGAGGTTCTACGTTGATATACGAGTTAGTGGTTTATATCCGTGTGCTCTATCACCACGGACATCGAACAAGGTGTCGAGCGAGACACCGTACTCACATATGGACAGTATTGAAGTAACAGATTGGATCAAGTTTTGACGGAAACTCAGAGAAGATAGTCTGTGTGAGTCGAAACGCTCAAATGCAATGTCGAGCTATGAGTCAAGAGTCTGCGTCCTTTTCCGAACAAGAGCGAAATTGAGTTCTAGTATTACGTGAGATGAAAAGATCAACTAAGAGCGCATGAAAAATCTAGAAGTATTGTCCTCTCGGAGAGGACTGCAGTCTGTGAGATCCATCTGTAGCAAAAATATCGAATCGAAGATGTATCTCACGTGCCTCAAGAGTCAAACTATCTCTTGTCTCACGGAGACACGTCTGTAGTTGATAAGAACCATCATCCATCTTTGTCAAATAACTCTCCATAATAAGTCTATCTCGCAGCTATTATGGAGAGCTATAATAGATGCAAGATAGACCTATTACGCACCTATTATAATGTGTGGAATAAGTAACTTGAGACGACGTGCTATGAAAAAGAAAAGATACCAAAGGCAACTTGCGGGTTCTCTAAGTTAAGGAGAGCCTCAATATACAAAACATCATCCGCTAGAGCAACATCTAAGAATCGGGAGACCAAGTCCTCTGAACCAACGAATACTTCGAGGATACGTAAACCATATCTAGGTGTAACAAAGCCCTCTAGGAGCTAGAGGTCCGACGGAATACCTATGAGAGACCAAGCCCTGCACTTTGACATCTTCACTCTCAACCCTACCAAGCTCAACTGAGAGACGAGGTGGTCAAAGACATCACAGACTTGGTCCATCAGACTTATGATATGTGTGTCATCAGCTACAGATGGAAAGACACAATCTCGAGCAACCAAGGCGATGGTCAAGAGAGCTCTATAGAGAGTTAAGGCAAAGAAGGGTCCACCCAAAAAGTCTCCTTGACGAGTACTTGTAGCAGAGTTGATGACTATAGTGCCTTCTATCGAAAGACCGTGCTAGTAATAAAGAGAGGAGGAAGAATCATAGAACGATCGCACCAAGGAAACGAGACTTGCAAGAGATCCATCGTCATCCATGAGCTCCCTAAAGATAGAAGCATGAAAAATGCTATTAAAAATGTTTTTCATGTCCATCTGTATGACAACCAAATTGGGATGGATGTCCAAGAGAGCTCTAATGTTGTAGGACACAGACTCACAACCTTCAAGCGTTGCAACTCCAAACTAATGTGGACAAAGGTGGTCTTGAAAAGTATCTTGAAGCTGAAGAACAATGATATGACTAATACGTCGTGAGAGAATCTCGCCGATGACTATTGGTCGAATTCTTCTATCATTCTTCATCATGACCAATAGTCTAGCTGTCCCTAGTACTTGAGCTATAGAATGAGGAATATGTCCTTGAGTTAATGCTGTCGCTACTTGAAAAAGCTCCGTGAAAGCACTAGAGGGGTTCTCTTCTGAAAACAATCTCATATGGATTGTAGACCATCCCTAACAGACCTCCGGAAGATAGATGTGGAGCTTTACACAAGGCCTAGGCAAACAAAGATCGATCCAGACACAGTGACTCCTCAAGCTGGTAGTCTTGAACCTCAAGTGGTGAGAGATCATCCGATGAGGGTTGAAAAAAACACAAAGAAGTGATGTCTCCTCCGTAGGGCATGCCATTGATAAAGGATGCAATGCTCTAACAACTCTATTATACTCTCCAGTAGAAGATGAGATGTCACGTGTAGAGACAGACTCACTCCTATCTCATGCAGCAGGGAGTGATTCCTATTGGAGGACTGTCCAATCACCTACGTGGAATCTCTGAAGATCGACCACCACCTCCTAATGTCGCACTCTACCGTCTTGAGTATAACAGAGACACCAACGAGGTAGTAAGAAGAAAAAATAACCATGCTGTCTCGTCCTTGGTGTTCAGTGTCAACATGTCAAGAGATAGACGAAATGCGTGTCTCATCTCATCATAAAGAGCACGTGGTTGATGGAACAAGAGCAGACAAGAAAAACTCATCTTGAACAATCTCAGAATAGTATCAATGTTGAATCTAACCACTCCTACTACTCAAGAGGAACTTCAAGAAGAAGGACTAACAATGTTATATGACCGCACATGTAGACGTCCGCTCTCGGCTAACCTGGGCATCCCATGTGGTCAAATCATAACTCTTGTGCATATTTCTCACATAAGACATTATCCTTTGCGAGGTAAATAATTGATCGCACACCGAACATGGTGTCTCGAGTCGATCTCGATCTCATGAAAGAGAGAGTACTCATAGCTAGAAAAAGGACTATATCCCACCAATGATACTCAGAGTAAAAACATCTCGAAAATGTACTCTCAAATATAGAACCCTAATCCTCTAGAGATAGAGAGCACACTAAATGTATCAAAAAATCTCTCAAAAAATCTTAAGCAAAAGACTCTATAATCCAAAAATATTTAATAATCATTCATTTTTGCACGGAATTTAAAAATTCTAGAACCAAAAGGAGCAGAAAATAAAAACGAAGAAAAGTATGTAAAACAATATGCACTAACCCACTCCAACACCCTCCACCCTCTCAATCTACACTCTCTTCTCTCCCTCTCCTCTCCTCTTTTCTCACACGACACTCCCTGTACCACCCAAAATGGTGGTGATAGAGATCGCCGATAGTGATCTCTGTCACTAGTAAGTGACGCTATCCAAAACTCCAGAAGAACATCATCTAGTAGGAATGCGATATCATACAGAGAAGAACTGTAATTTTTGATACTGTAAAAAGAATGCACATAAATATATAGAAATTTGCTTGATCATACCCCCGGAGGTTTATTGTGATCACACCTTTCTTTACAATGTGTGGCTTGCAATGGTTTGAATCGATCATGTAAGTGACATGTCAAAAATTCACACATAAGCTTTCTGAGCATGTATCGTTTCACACGTATTTTATTGTTCAAATCATTTAAATGGAAGAGGTATTTAGCCAGTGAAGGTTGTGATCAAGCAATTACATCGTTAGGAAAGATATGATCAAGCTCAGAAAACCTACTAGGGGTGTGATCAATAAAATTTCTGCAAAGATATATGATCGACAAGTAGAAATTTACTTTACATTACTCTTAATATGTCTTTCTTAAGATTGCTTTACTTCGTAGGCCTCTACTTTAGTTCAGTTCGAGCAAAATCGAACCGCAAAACAGTGATTTTAAAGCAATTTAAGTTCGGTCGACCACGATTAGGTTCAAGTTCAAAAGAAATGATATGGTTCGGTTTATAACGGTTTGGATTTAAACAGTAGATTCGGTTTAGCATTCAGTAGAAATGTCAAATTATAAGAAGTATCATTTACAAAAAAGAAGTACAATTTTTAACTTTCACTAGCTAACTCTCAGTTCTTTTTATTTTGACATCGGATAATCATCCATCACCCACCGGAAAAAATAAACATGGAAAACGTCACGATTATGAGGTAACAAGCAGTGGTATCTGTAATTCATTATTAGTTTAATACTGAATACTATTGAATACTATTATTTTGCTAACGGTTCACTCTATTTATAAATTTATATTAGTTCCTTTTCATTTTTTGTATAACCAAAAATTTACTTTATCTCACCCTTAATACATTTTTCACACTTGATCCCACCTCTCTTAGAATTGCCTTACTTGACGGCATCCTTGACTGGAAATAGAAGGTTCAGCAGACCAGAATACAATGTCATATGAATGTAGACATGCATTTCAGCAGCAGATCATGTATCGTCAAGTAGACCTCGACTTCGATTTGATTCAGCTCAAAACGTTTTGAGGAAGCTACTGAACCGTGACTAAATGGTTAAAAAAAATCTGAACTTGAACAGAAAGTGAACCGAACTATTTAAATCAGAAACGGTATAAACTGAACAATTTAAACCAAGAGATCAGATAAACTAAACCACTAAAATCATGAAAACAATAAGCCAAATCATTTAAAAAAATCTGAACTGAATCACTTTGAACCAAATAGTTTAGAACCAAACTGTATAAACCATGGTCCGCAACGGTTTAAACTGATTAAAAATTAGGTAATAATTTGTGATGCAAGTGATCTCGAGTTCAAACTTGCACATAATGTTCTGAAGCTATAAATTATTTAAATCACGAGCAGTTTAAACCACGGTTCGAACCTATTGGAAAAAAGATGGTAGCATTAAAAAGCTTTTAAAGTTCTCATTTAGTAATGAAACCTGAAGAGGAAAATCCAATTCAAAGCTATCAAGACTTCTGTATTTTATGATGTACAGATTCAAAATAATCTTTTGATCTTAAGGAAAGACAAATTCCATACAGCAAATTTGATGTTGACATTCACGTCCATAGTCTAATAATATATTATTTCAAACACTGTAGAGAATTTGTATAATCCAAATGATCTATTGCATATTATACAAATTGGACTGAATAAAAGAAAATTATATGATCATGATTATAAAATAAAAGATGAAATAATCTAATATTTCAAAAGATAAAATGTTGTCATTCTGAACTAATCAAAACCTCACATAAATTTGAATGTATTAGTGTCTAAATTTGACTAAAACTGGAGGTCTAAAACTGATAAATGTTATGTATGAATTGCTAATTATATATTTTTAGAGTTTATCTATATTTATAATATTAAAAGAGTTTTTCCCGATCTATTCTATACTTGTTAGAATTAATATAATTAATATAATTAATATTACAAAAACTGAATGAAGGATATAATTAAAAAGAATAATGAATAAATATACCTAAAATATATTTCCAAGAAATGTATGTCTAATATAAGAGGAAACAAATTGAAAATTCAGAGTAATAAAAACATAGCTCACTATAACGTATAATAAAACTTTTTGATACTCTTATCTAAATATATGTGTTTGTTGCACTTGACGTTCAAGTTTCACACTGAATGACATCCCGAAGATGTCATATAAGGATATTCTATTTTTATTATTTTATAAATATTACATATCTTTATGTAATTATTGGATTAAAATTTATTACTTCATAATAAAATGAAATGTTATTTGAATGTAAAACTTAGCTTAAAATTCTCATAACAAAAAATATTTTTTATTTGTACTTTGCATTCACAACTAGAAACATGTATGATGTTTTAAGGTTGTTTGGAACATTTATATATCTTTCTGATGAAAACTATCCTTCTTTTTCTGTATGAAAGCTAGATATCATATTTTTCTTCGTTGATTGAGGATATATTTTCTAATCATAGGACTTCCTTTTCTAATTATAAACTGTTACTTTTTATTTGAATAGTTTGATATTATTTTATATGTTAACTAATATTATCAAAATGTACTTTTGTGAGGTCTTTACTAGATCATACATGGTTTGCTACTGGAGGATAAGTGACTACCCAAGGTATGGATTATAACTGAATCAAGAAGATATCGTTGAGTATTAGAGAGAAGATGTGTTTGTATTAGATAGATGACAAGGTTAGGGTTTTGCACTTGGAGTTCTGCGAACTAGTATGTAGTTCTGATCATAGAATTAGGTCAAAATAACACTTAATTCATCTTATCCAGTTGATCATTTGAAAATCAAGATGCATACGACTCGTGGGGTATCTCCGAGTAGTTTTGGATTCTTTATTTATCATAAATTTTTAGTATATATTAGTTTGTAGATTTGGTGTCTGACCATTTTGTCTCTAGCAATACTTTTCTGATGGATGGGAATACAATTTTGGATATACATGCTCATGTTAATTCTCATCATTATATAGCTCAGACTTTACCTCTTTTAAAAGTATTTTATTCTAAACTGTCAGGCTGGACCGGGGACTGTATGACCAAAAAAGAGAAAAAATTGACGATAACGGAAAGAATTGACAAGGCTGGGGAAGTCATTTGCTATTCTGCTGAATTTATTTTATCTAAACTTATATAGAATAATATAATTTACAAATTTCAGTTTTGGTAATAAGAAAAATGATTTGAAATTTCATATCATGATCTCATCAACAATTGCTTTTATTGTAAGTTTACTAGGATATGCTCAGAAACTAGTTTTCTCATGTTATTTTATAACTTGAGTAAACTCAGTTCATTATTGTACGAATTAGGAAAAGAACATTAATAATACATAGTAATTCAAATAATCACATATTTCACAAAATGTAGAGAAAAGTTTCAAAATGTTCATTCTATTGATACTTGAAAGTGGAAACTTCATACATACAAATCTTATCACTTGTAGAAAGTTGAGAGGATTTACTTGTCTTCACCAAATATAGAGTCGTCTACAATACAAAGTTGCTGCATTGCAGCTTTAAGCTCTACTCTTGAATGAAAAGCATGGCCACGAATGCTTCAAAGTAGCTGAATGATCTTCTACTTAGATTGATCTACCCCATTGATTCTTGACTACTCTGATACTCCAGTCCACTCTCTGACTTATACTACTACTATTATTATTATTAAATTCATTATGTTCGACGTGAGAAAATATTATGATCGCTTTGTAAAGACGATATCTTTTGTTAGTCTCATGTACACCTCTTTATAATCTGCGGAGTGCATGATGTAGAGCTTCACTAAGAGAGAACAATATCCTTTAAGTTATGAGTGCGATCGGCCTCTTCTCCTAGTTCTCGTCCACGATTGCAGCTTCGAAAGTCGGATCGCCAGCTGAAGCAGCGCGATCAAAGTCATTTCCCAGCTCGTAGATGCAATTGTGACAACCTTCTCCACATGGAAGGAGCTCGTTCGCTGAGTCTGGCTGGGGACAGGCAAGCACCGCCGACGGTTTCATCTCCTCTGTCTGTGATTCCGGCAAGTAATCATCGTCCCGATACAATCTAGCATCTGCGCACTGTATGGCCCAATTGCTATAATCGTGTAGCTAGTCTTGTTAGACTGAGGCAAATTCGTGCAATTGAATCCTGAACCTTCGAGTCCGGTATATTTTGGTACAAATCGAAGATTCGTCACACTGCGTCCAGTTGTCTCGGGCATACGGTACCAGCAACGTTTACTGTGACACTCCAAGAATCTCCATCAGTAACTTGAAGAGTCCGCGTGAGGGAGTTCTGCAAAGGCTAGATGCTTGTACATAGGAATTTCACAATTAAGAAGATATTACATCTACCATATTTTCGCTCATTGTTGACATGAATCAAGGTTTGCCCTCATTCGGCTCGCTCATTGTTGACATGAATCAAGGTTTGCCCTCATCCGAATACTTCAATGGATTATTCAACAGTTTCTGTTTTTGGGTTTTAGGTCTTCGCCCACCGCGATAAGCCCCCGGGTTGCGATACCTCGGGCCCAGTACGGAGGAGATATCCGTCCTACAGCTTTGGATTTTCAGTTTTCTGATTCAGTTTGTTCAGCATGGTTATTGTATAGGTGTCCAGTAACTTCCTTCCCAACTACAGCTTCGAAGCCCTGCCTGAAAGCATTACAGGTCACACAGTATCAACCTGTATGGTCATATCTTGTCTGTCTCCTGTCCTGGGTGATAAAGATTTAGGCGTTTGTGGAAGTACAGAAAGATTGTTGGAGGCGGTGGAAACACGTGTAATACGGCGAATGACGTTATAGAAGTCTATGCAGAGCAGTAGACCCCAGGGAGCTTATCGACTTCGAGGCCAGACCTCGAGATGAAAAAGCAGTTGCACCGTAACGTACCTAAAGCCCTCCACTCCGGACGCTTTCAGGCACTACTCACTCGCACAACATTTGCATGCCATGAGATTTGATTGTGATAATAGGTGTTGTACACACCTTGCTCCAGGTGCGAGACAACTAACGCAGCACAGTTGGTCACAGGGATAAGTCGGAATGTTACTCTGAAACCGGCCAGTCACGTGGATGAAAATTGCATTTACTAAACTGCATCCCCATGCTCTGCTCTGCTCACTCTGTTCTTCTTTCTGACATGACTCATACCTGCCGTAGAGTAAAGCAACATACGACAACACAAAAGACCTTCAGTGCTCTCAAAGTAAATCTTCTATACGAGGAAACTCGACGAAAGATCGTAAATGTCGTCCAGCGAAGGTCGGAACAGACGATAGTCTTATATGAGCAGTTTTATTCTTCAGTGGAAATACTGTCTTTACAATCAGCTCTTCAGCAGAGAGAGGGAGATGGAATTCTAATGATTCTTGAAATGACTGTATCAGCTGGTCTACACCATGAATTAACTGTCTGCGCGAATATCTCTCCGGCTTCTGAGTGGGTGCTCAGTACAAACTGAATTCAACCATGGTCGTATGCCTATGGAAGTCTCTACACTGTGCCCCGTCACAAAACTACTGCGAGTAAGTGCCTGCTAGTATCCCAAATTACTCTTCTATACAAATACCATAAGGAAAAACTATCTCATCGAAATACTAAATCCTACTTCTAGTAAAAGAAAACGATAGTTGGTCGCGGCAACCTGCTCGCTGGCGTAGAGCATCTTCTTGCTAGCAAACATCGACAGAAGTTTCTCTCAAGTGTCTCTCTCCTGTGTCTTCGATATCACTCAAGCTTACCTGGAACATCACAAGCTCATCACATGTCTTCCTTCATCCCTCCCTTCCACGTGAGCTGTGTCAAACAAAATCGTAGGCCATTCACGAGCTTCAACCGTCGATCTTTGCGTTGAAGCCAAGATCCAGTAGCTCGGCGTCGATACTCCTCTCTTGTTCTGCTATTCACCCGAATGTGCTGGAAGTTGCCTTTCGCGTTTGCTATGCCGCTAATTAGTTAGGTTGCTCAATCCGTGCTGTTGCCAGCTGCTTAAAGCCATGTTACACTAAGTGTCATCATGTTAGCACTCTCATGTCATAGTAATCCAATGAATGTACTACTTTCAGAACGTAACTGCTGGATCGAATGGAGAAGTTGAAAAGTTCTTTCGGGACAAACCGATCTCGAGAGAAGTTTCGTATAGAATGAAATACCACATGGGACGGAGCAGGATAAACTCTCTAGGGATGTATGTATGTTCGCGCACCGCAACATTTACAATCGGTGCTTTAGTTGCGACATGTACAATCTTAGGGTTCTGTTCAACCCTGTGCCTACAAGTTTCTACTGATTTACGTAACTATGTAAAGCCGCGGTCGATTCTCCGAGACCTGCTGCAGTTACCCCCATGATCCATGTGAAGATGGCGATTTACTTTAGCCTTCAGGCAATGTTCAAACTGAGGAGATGGATGTTCAGCCAGAAGCTGAATTGTCTCCTAGGATGGCGGAATTTCTTGGTGCGCGATCGTCGACGTTGTCGGCATCTTCATGAATCTTCAAAACTGATGATGTTCCCGCTATGTTCACATGGAATTTGTTGCGAGAAAATTCTTCGCAAGGTCATGTGACACCAAAAACTCTGCTGACTTGGTTGGAATTAATGTATACTGAATTAGGCCAACCTACCGTCGGGACGCCCCCGTTTGGCAAATTGTCTGCTATGCTGATGACAGTGGTATCCGCCCATCATGATCAGCTGGGCCAGGGAGCGTACTGATATCTACACCTAAATCTGTAGATATCTCTCGGTCGATTGTGACGAGATAACGCTCTACAGCCTGAGTAAAGAAAAACCTTTCTGAGAGGACCTGTTTTAGTACAAACAACGACCGTCCACTCGCAGACTCGATGACCAAGATGTTCGACAGGTTTCCATTCTGTCGTGGTAGTAGTCACTAGAAAAAGCTGCAGACTCCAAGCGGACGCACATAATGGACTTCTTGACCTAATCGTTTGGAACGAGTGACGATCCATCGTTTCAAACCCGGAATCTTGGAAGTTTCTCCAGCCTCTTTCTCGTCAGCTTCGCCATGTCCGTCGTTGGCAGGTTAGTTTTATCGACACCAAATTGGTGTGCAGGAGGACAATTACCGTATGCGGCTGCTACTACGTCCCGAGCACGAGGAGCGGCGGGCTTCTGCGGTCCTACTTGCATCCTCTGCCTCGGCGGTCTAGCTGCTGCGCCCCTAACTTGAATTCTTGGGAGAGTATTAATCTTCTCAGCGTCGAATTCCTTCAATCTCTGCAGCTCAGCCTCGCTGGTGAAGTCGAAGGCCTTGACAATTCCAGCGGACTGCACCTCCTGCTCGCAAGCCATAAGAGTGAATGAATCACACCGGAAACTCGACGTTTAAGATGCAAAAAGTGCCCAAGAACCCACTTCTTGATCCCGAAAACAACTCGAACCTCCAGGCACGCGGGTGAACGCACGGGTTCCACTATATGCCGAAGATGACTATCGAAAAACTCGAATTTCGTAACCGGAAGAAGCTTTGAGTGTCGACTGACAAGATCTTGACTTAGATGGGAAAGTGCTCCAGACGATTCAAATTTCGAAGACAGTTCTGAGACTGTTGTAAGAGCGAGAGAGAAGAAGAGAGATCTGACGAGATTATTATTAGAGACACGAGTGTCCATGAGCATATGTAGAGCATATCGAGCTGCGGAAGCACAGTAAGCAGAAGACACGTTACGGGCATAGCCGGCGCCAGGTAGACGATGAATTCTTTTAACTTACAATACGTGGAGATTTTGTCGGATTTGTATGCAACTAGCTGGGGGACCTTCGAGAGAGCGAGAGAGCGACGCGTCGTGCACGCATTGCTGCAAGCGTCCCACAAAGCGGTGGATGTCAAGCTGGTTCCGGGAAAACGACAGCGCATTGACCTTCTCCTCACTCTTCTCGCGGCGTAGGGATATGAACAGCTTCTCAAGTAGCTTCATCTCCCACAAAACATGCCCTGTTTGGCCATGTCGTGCGCGTCACTGCATCCGTGATGGATTCGCGAAACCTCGGACTTGCCTCAGTCCAAACGCAGCTGGCCTCCGAACGAGGGTCAAAGAAACTGGCGGATTAAGCGAACTCCTAATTCTTTTCCGGAGAACTTGTTTTATCAAGCAATAAGAGTTGGCGGATGACGATTCAACGTCTCCAAAGATGATTCAACTAGTCGAATAATCGCACATCATTCAGACGCAACAATTGTTTGGCCCACTTCTATTGGGGCAGTCAGTTCGAGACCGTCCCTCCAACTAAAAGAGTACAGTACGTAGCGATTTGCTTCGCGAGCGACACACTGGGGGACAAGAAGAACGGGTGGGTGTTGGAGCGGAAGGAGGGCGCGATGATATCAAGTCCAGAGTCATCAGTATACTCGGCGTTCTTTGAATTTTTTATCTCGGAAGCTTTTCTAGACTTCCAGCTCTTCGTCACTTTATAGGGAAACCGATCCTATAAGGAATTTAAAATATGCATGTTCTATTAACTTCTGGTAACTTTTGCTCTCTTGCTGTTATCAGGGAAATATATAAATATTATATTAAGATTATATTTAAATAGATAAAAATATTAATTCATGCTTAGCAAATATATATTCATGCTTATATTAATTCATGCTCCGCTCTCAAATTCAGAAAGCATGCCTATTTCTTTGCATCAGCATGTGCTACGTAAGTATGATTTGGAACCAGAAAATACGTTAGAGAAACGGTAAATTGTTGTCTTGTTTATCGTTGAGCTTGTTGACATCCCGACAAAGACTCGACAAGTTCACTCATGGAGTTGTTTCTGTCAATCACTCGGCTCTGGATTTCTTTTATCTGACACAAGATGACGAAAAAAGAAGGAAACTTCTTATGTTAAACAATTACTAAATTTGTCTCTTTCCATGCATACACAGTTCCGACTGTTCCCAGTGGATGATTTAACAGCAAGAAATGTTAATACAACAAAATATTTATAAACAAGTTGCTTAGACTGCAATGAGAGTGCAAATGCTATGCATCTATCGATATTAGCAATTCTAGAATTTTAGGATTTTCAGACAGCACCCGGTTGAGTTAAAGTTTGGTTGAAAAAATTAATATCATCATGATCATATATTAATCTATATTATTATATTATTATATTATTTATTAAAATTATATAATTTAATAAATAAATTATATGAGAAGTTGAGGAAAACCAACAAAACACTTTTCTGATTTAGAATAATTTCACAAAATAACAAATTTAATAAAAATAGTTCGAGAGAAGATATTACCGTTTTGAGTAGTTCGAGAGAAGATATATCCATTTTGAGATAGTTTCAAAGAAAGTATAATAGTTTTGAGGTAGTTTGTGAAAGATACAACAATTCTGAGAATAAGAATAATAAGTTTGATCATTGATACTAATGATCAATGTGAAATATGATATTGAGTTGTTTCATAGTATGAGAATTAGGACCTCACCGTTGTTTCCTACACGGCTCGTCCAAAAACCTTCGTTTTTGAACGCTGTCGGATTGAGAGTCTTCCTGGGAAGGGCGAACCTTCTGGCTGTGATATGAGCTTGAAGGCTGTGTGCAATCTACTCAGGGAAGCGTAGGGCTCCTGGCTGTGGCTGGTTTACTCACAGGATAGGCTTCAGGTCTCAAGGTGATACTGAAAACACTCATATAAGTCTCCTGGCTCTTCTGATAAGTTCAGGAAGCAAAGTTCAGGCTTAACTAGCAATGATAAGATCAGATGGCGAACTTTGACACTGAGGATTGAGAAATATGTGAAGGTTCAGACCTCAGAACTCCTCCTACATGTAAATGAGGTTCTACTGGATACACATACGAAATTTCAGCTTCAGATCAATTCAGATCACTAAGATATGAACAGAAACTTTCTGAGTAGAGAAATTACGGCAGTTTCTGGTACCCAGACAGCTATTTCGACCTAGAACAGGGGATTGGCTCGATTAATTTCAAAGTTTCTTACAGGATTTGCAGTACACAGCTTGCTGAACACTCCTGTGAAGTTGGGCCTCCTGATTCCACACAGAACTCCAGATCTCGCTCTCTGAAGTTGCTGCTCCAGATTGAGAGCTTTTTGGACCCCCTCTACTTCAGCGGTCGCCCTGAATTACTCACTGACTCAATTGACATGAAAATTTGGAGACAGTCGTAGCCCTGCTGACAGTGAACACAGCCACGAAGTTTTGAAGCGATTTCCTCGATTCTGCTGCAAATGACACTCAAAACCCCAAATTGAACAGAAGTGCTTCAATTCTGACACAAATCGAACTTCAATCAGCCATAACTCCTTGTTTATTGCTCCAAATCGATCAAACTTTTCGCTGACAGTGCTTGGCTCGATGAGCTCTATCTCCATGTGCTCTCAGATTTCGCAGTACCCTCACAAATTGCTCGAACTCCACTCTAGAGCTCTATTTCTAAATTTAGAGTTTAACAAAAGACAAAAACAGACCAATGGGAGTTCATAGCTCCACTTGGTTGTCCTTTAGTACCCTAAACCACGTGGCAACTTAGTTTTACTCATAGGCTACCACGTCAAGCTTCCTAGAGTGCCAGCGTAAAACTTAAACTACCTAAAACGACACGCAACCCCGAAAAATAACTTAAATCAGCTAGAAAGCGTGCATGGGCGACAAGTAAGTACAACCCATGAGTTCAAACTCCTATCTACATGGTAAATCTAAGTCATGTACATTGAGTATCATAGATAAGTATGAATTTACTTGCACAAGCGTACGAATGCTTGAACAAGATAAATGTCATACTACCAACCTACTAGGATCCAAAATATTTGACAGAGTTAACACCATATGCAAAAGGTGTCAACCATAAGCATAAAAGACTAAGAACAGTACAGAGCTAACTTCTAAGACTACTAAACGTCAAGTGTCGGAGTAGAAATAACATGCGCTAAGTAACGCGACAGTAGTGATAAGTGAATCATTTACTATGTCAAATGATTCACATCACGACATCCACCCTCTCTAAACCTGCACATCCTCCGGTATGTGCCAATCTCCTCAGTCTTCTGTTTGATCCTCATCATCATCGCTCTCCTTTGCCTCAGCCTCATCAGACACTGGGACGTCTTCGTCTCTTGTTGCCCTCAGCTCTGACTCCAGAAAGTTGAATAACTCAACTGACCCTCCGCGTCTCTTGAACAGTTTCACACGTTTGCCAGCCACAGATAGCTTCAAAAGAGTACCGTCCAACTCACGCAAACTATAGGTGGCATTCTCATACACATCTAGCACAACATAAGACCCGAACCATCTTCGAGAGAACTTACGAAGTGTAGAGTGCTGATTCTCCAACGTGCTATCATATACCAGAACCCAGTCACCAACATGTATTGACTTCGGTCGTAGTCGGTGAGTCTTGTCAAAACGTTCTTTGTTTCTGACTCGAGCCACCTTCAGCCTCTCCTGCGCATCAGCAAGATCCTCCTCCCTTCGCTCCAACTGCCTAATACGTAAAGCAAGGAGTGAAGCACGATCTATACCATCTTCCCACGGTAGTGTAGCCCACGTGGGAAAGTACTCCTCAGCAGGCATGATCGGTTTCTGCCCCAGCATAAGCTCAACTGGCATATAACCAGTCGTGGTACAGTGTGTAGTTCTATCAGCCCACAAAGCAAATGGAAGTAGTCTCGGCCATTCTCTAGGCCTACCATCACATGCTTTCACTAAAGCATGAACAATAGAAGGGTGTCCCCGTTCACTCTTACCAATGCCCTCTGGATTCATAGCAGTGGTAAGCCGAAGCTTTACTCCATAACGAGCAAAAAACTCCTTCACTTCAGCGCCTCTCAACTCGCCTCTATCTGCACGTAATCTCCCAACCGTTCCATAGCGACAGATGATATCTTCAAGCACGAACCGGCAGATATTCTCTGTAGTCTTCGTCCGTAGTGCTCGTCCCTCCACATAGTTGGAGAGATCCTCTCGAGCCAACACCAAGTAACGCATCCCCCATAACCCCGGTGGCATCATCACAAGATCAAGAACCCACTGAAAATGAATACTAGGTGGATAAGTAGGTACAAGCCCATCTCTGTAACGGACCTTAGAGTAGAACTGGCAGTGCAGACACGACCCAACAAAGTCCACCACGTCTTGATACAAACCCTTCCACCAGTAACGCTCCTTCAGCTTCGTGTATGTAGCCCAGACTCCACGATGTCCAGCCCACAATGTATCATGAAACTCCTTCAGCAGATTAAGCTTTGTCGGTAGATCATCCACCACTCTAGTAAGCATCCCATCTCTTCTCTTCGGACGTTTCCACAGATAACCCTCACGTAGAAGATAACTATACGCCTTCTGTCTGATCTCCTTGAACTCTACATCACTCCATCCTTCTCTTCTGGATAACGAACTCAGATAAAATCCAATATTGCGGAACTTTTTTGAGTAGAACCCCTCATTGAACGGCAGTGGTTCCAAGTCTGAAGTCTGCTGACCAACTTGGCACCAAACGTCTCTCTTCTCTTCATTCTCCACCTCTGCAAACATCTCATCCTCATCTGTATAACGAGCCCTAGACAACATATCTGCAACTGGATTGTCTTTCCCTGCTATATGCTTTAGCTCAGGATTTAGACTCCGGACATAAGCAATCCATCGTAGCATTGCTATGTCTGGTGTATTGCAGTTTGCTATCATACCCAACAAAGGCAAACAATCTGTTTCTAGTATCACATGAGCTCCTATCAAGAACTCTCGATCTACCTTCATAGCAGTAACAGCTCCCCACAACTCACGCTTCACTTGAGGATAGTTACGATGTCTATCTGTTAAGATCCGAGCTCCAAACCTTGAAACAAACCGCACACCTTCTGCATCTTCTTGGCCAACGATCCATCCAATCGCCTTTGGACTCGTCAACAGTCAGTACCACAGGTCTCCCGCTCTCGTAGCTAAGCCTCCTTAGTATAGGTGGAGACTTCAGAATCTCCTTCAACTGCTCCATCGTCTCATGATGTTCTTGCCGCCAAGTAAACCTCCTTCCTTTTCTCAAAAGTGCACATAGAGGCTCGGCAATATGTGCATAATGAGGAATACTCAAACACGAAAGAACACACAAGCTCCTAAGAACCGTCGAACCTCAGAGATGTTGGTGCAGTCAGCTATCCTTGCTATAGCATCTACCTTCTCTGGGTTCGGACGCCTCCCAAAAGTACCACACAGATGACCTACTACCACAATCTCTGACATCCCAAAGCGAGATTTGGTACCTGATAGAGTGAGGTGTACCTCCTCCAAACGCATCAGAATCTTCTCCACATCTCGAATGTGGTCTGCAACGAACTTTCTGCAACCATCAGAAGTCACTGCTTCGTCCTTGTCCTCCACCGGACAGCCTTTCATGGGAATATCATCCAGAAATGGGATAGTGACCTCAAGCACAAACTCTCGTAACACCTTATGCATCGCATTTTGCATATGAGCTACTGAGTTTGTCGCACCCTGAGGAAGGGTACACATCCGCATCAATCCCAAAGGTGTACGCACAAGTCTCTACTCTCCAAAGCAAGCTGAAACTGATCATAACCTGAAAACAGATCTCCAATAGAATAGATTGACCTTCCAGCAAACGCCTCAGCTACTTCATCAACCACAGGTCCTGTTCCAACGTTTCGAATCGTGATGTTGTTGGCAGGCTGCAAGTCTTGGATGAAGCGTAGAGCTCCTGTCTTCTTAGGTACTGTGAACCATCGGCTAGAGTACGGAGCCATAGATGGTTCAAGAATACCCATCTGCATCCTCTCCTTCAGTAACTCAATCACCTTCGGTAGCAAGGCACGAGGGACTGGAATCGGCTTCAAATCCCAAGGTACGTGAGGAATAGTGAAGATAACCATCGGAGCTATCACACGAGGATCCACACAACCTATCTCCTCAGCCGAGAAAGAAAATGCCTTACCATGGCTAACTATCATCTGTTCAAAAGCTCGCTTCTCCTCTTCAGTCAAGAAGCCACCCCCTCCT
This sequence comes from Asterella californica, assembly GCA_036924285.1. NCBI lineage: Eukaryota > Viridiplantae > Streptophyta > Marchantiopsida > Marchantiales > Aytoniaceae > Asterella > Asterella californica. The sequence continues at coordinate 16,769,701 of JAYKYS010000006.1, read as the reverse complement.
ATCTGGAGCTGCTCGAGTGTCTCCTGAGTAAACTTGTGTCCTACCTGTGTAGGATCTCTAAGCACAGGCTCAGCAGCCGCTAACTCCATCTGCTGCTGAGAATCAACAGGTAATTGAGTCGCCACAGGTCTCACCTTCCTCGCTACAGCTTTATACTTGGCGTGTACTTCCGCTTCCTGATGTAAGCCACACCAACAGACTGCATCCTTCCATCCATTCTCCAGTCTCGGATGAGGACGATATCGCAAGTACGAGATAATTTCCTCATAGACTTCACGAGAATGGATGGGGATCACCACCCTACCTCCCATCTGTTCCATCAACCTATCTACACCATCCAGCCAACAAACAAAAGACTGCACACCTACAAACTCCTCATAAACACCAGAAATCATCTCATCTTCCTTCAGAACTCCTGTACAACGCAGATTTGCTGCACACCTCTCCATCTGCCTTCTACTCTTCTCAGTCAAATCCTCCATCCGTGTGAACTCACTCCAATCATCAGAACTGAAAGCCATCAACCTAGATTTCCAACTATGCACAGTGCAACTACTTTCTGAATCTTGAGCAGCCTTTCCATCAACCTCCTGTGATCCCTCAGGCTGCTCAAGCGGGATCATAGTAGCAGTAGATCCATCACTCTCGCTATCCCGTCCTACGAGAGTGGTTTCAGAAAACCCTTACCTCTACAGATAGGAGAATCCCTCAAAGTTTGACGGTTTCGTTCGTGGTTCGTACGAACGGTCAGAAACTGCACAGAACGTCTATCATCTGGACTACGGATCCTAGCATAATGAGATCCATCATCCATCACCTTGGTCTCCATTCGAACCGCAGTGATATAAGGCTGACCAAGAATCACAGGATATGAAGCAGAAGATTGCACGAAGAAATGTTGATCCACATCCACATCACCTATCTTCACCTTCACGTTAGGACAAGCGCCGTATAGCTCACCTTTCTGGTTGTTCGCAGCACGTAACACCCAACCATGGTTTAGCTCGATAGGCCACTGACCCCTCTCGTACACCTCCCGTGACATGATGTTGATCTCAGATCCTTGATCAACTAAAGCAGCAACAGGTTCAGCCAAACTTCCAAGACGAACTCGCGTAGCAGTTGTGGCACGAGCCCAATGTCTCTTTCTGAAATCACTTTCACTAGCTGGACTCTCCTCACCAGCTTCCTCATCGTTGAACTCAATAGTGTCGGTACCAGCAACCAACGCTTCTTGCTGGTATCTCTTGTCATCAGCTTTCTGAAAATGCACCTTTCCAAACTCTGCATCATTCAGAGAAGCTCCTACTACATCTATCATCTGACTCTCTACCTGCTCGGACATCACCTGTCTCTTGCGCTTGATGATGTCGATGATCAGTTCGTGAAACTCCCTCTTTGCAATACCAAGAACTTCTCGAAGAGAAAACTCGATTCGCGCATCCAGTATCCTCTGCTCCAAGATACTCTTCAGATCAGTAGAAGTTTCAATATCAGCTGCCAACTTGTAAGCCGGTCCCTTCCCCTTCTCTTGGGCAGTAAACCGCCTACCAGCAGTCGTTGGCTCCTGCTGGGATCTCTGCACATCCTCCATAGGACCTGGCGCAGGTGGAGGAGCTGCAGAAGTAGACGGGATGTCTTCAGGAAGAGCCGCTCGTCTCCTTGTGACTCTCCGTCTATCCCCAATCTCCTCAGGAACTCCAGTATCAAGTTCAGAGGCTTCTCGCCGCCTCTTCTCCTCCACATAAGCATCCTGCCAATGAACGTGTCTATATACATCCAAGAATGCTCTGATAGAAGCAGCATCTACAGGATCTCCCCATCCTGTGACCCTACGAATAGACTCGGCTCCCCTCTTCAGTACTTCAGAAGGAACGGGGGCAATACTCTTCTCAGCAGTCCTATCTAGCAACGTAGGACTAGAAGAAACCTCAATATGTCCAGCATATACATCAGGATTTACCGGTGGTGCCATCAATGCATGTACAGTTGTCGCCGCAGCAATCTGAGGTAGACTCCTCATGCCTCCTCGCCCAAACTGCGTGCTCAACGGCTCTCCAGTAGAAGAAAGGTGCAGCCTACCGTTCTGATAGCGAACCACACCATCTCGCAAAGCAGCTGTGAGCTCTTGACAGTCTCCTCGGAAGTGATCAGGACTGTCACACCAAATACACCTACGGACAGGAGCACCTCCTGGACGTACAGCAGCAGGCGCCGGTGGCTGCTCTCTCTGCAATCCAGCTAGCTCTACCTTCAGCTCTCGCATCTGCCGAATCAGGTCTTCAATCTGATTCTGTTGACCATGGTTCTCCACAGGTCTCTGAACAGGTGCCTTTTGTGTTGGAGCTGGCACAACTGGCATCAAAGGAACTGCAGCTGGGACAACAGGTCTGGGAGCAGGGGCCAAAGGTTGCTGTACTTGAGGAGCAGCATAAGGTGGAGTGACCACTTCTGCAAGCGGACGTCCTCCCACAGCCACTCTTCCCCTCCTCTGCCTTGTCAGTACAGCCACAGCATCCTCAACTCTCCCCCAATCCATAGTAACACCCCCCCTCAGCAGATCGATCGGCCAACATAAAACATAACCGATCTGCCGTAGCATCATCGGTAGCCTGCAAGAAAAGCTCTGTTTTCCTAGCATCTAGGGTGATTCGCTCTAGAGTTGAAAGTTGTCGATATCTCCGATCAAACTCTCTCAACAACTCACTCAGGCTCATCATACGACCAGGTTGCTGCTCAACCCAATCTAGAAATGTCCTTCTAGTAACTCTCTCTGAATCCTCCTCAAGAAACTCCTCTCGAAGAGATCGCTCAAAACTCATCCAGATTCCAAGATTTCTTCTCTGTACATCTCTAACTTGGTCCCGCAACTCAGGAATGACAGCTAACTCAAAGCTTGCTATCATCTCAGCATCTGTAACCCTAACCAGCTCCATCTCTCCTCTATACTCACGCAGATATCTAGAAATATCTCTACCTTCAAACCTTCCACACCTATTCACTATCGCTTGCAAAGCCTTGGTGGATTTTAACTCACCCCCTCCAACGATCGGATGTTGTTGGACCAGGGCCGCAAGCGTCTTCAAGATCTCAGCCGTGTCCAGACCAGATGCAGATGTCGCTGTAGAAGACGCAGGTGCAGTTGACGGTGCAGCAGTAGACGTTGATGCTCCAACTCCAGAGGCAGCAGCAGCAGCTCCGCTCTTGCGATCCATCTCTTCTCCTTGTAGCAACTCAACCTTCTCAATCAATCACCCCAAGTCCTCTCAGTGGAAGCAACAGATGTCGGATTGAGAGTCTTCCTGGGAAGGGCGAACCTTCTGGCTGTGATATGAGCTTGAAGGCTGTGTGCAATCTACTCAGGGAAGCGTAGGGCTCCTGGCTGTGGCTGGTTTACTCACAGGATAGGCTTCAGGTCTCAAGGTGATACTGAAAACACTCATATAAGTCTCCTGGCTCTTCTGATAAGTTCAGGAAGCAAAGTTCAGGCTTAACTAGCAATGATAAGATCAGATGGCGAACTTTGACACTGAGGATTGAGAAATATGTGAAGGTTCAGACCTCAGAACTCCTCCTACATGTAAATGAGGTTCTACTGGATACACATACTAAATTTCAGCTTCAGATCAATTCAGATCACTAAGATATGAACAGGAACTTTCTGAGTAGAGAAATTACGGCAGTTTCTGGTACCCAGACAGCTATTTCGACCTAGAACAGGGGATTGGCTCGATCAATTTCAAAGTTTCTTACAGGATTTGCAGTACACAGCTTGCTGAACACTCCTGTGAAGTTGGGCCTCCTGATTCCACACAGAACTCCAGATCTCGCTCTCTGAAGTTGCTGCTCCAGATTGAGAGCTTTTTGGACCCCCTCTACTTCAGCGGTCGCCCTGAATTACTCACTGACTCAATTGACATGAAAATTTGGAGACAGTCGTAGCCCTGCTGACAGTGAACACAGCCACGAAGTTTTGAAGCGATTTCCTCGATTCTGCTGCAAATGACACTCAAAACCCCAAATTGAACAGAAGTGCTTCAATTCTGACACAAATCGAACTTCAATCAGCCATAACTCCTTGTTTATTGCTCCAAATCGATCAAACTTTTCGCTGACAGTGCTTGGCTCGATGAGCTCTATCTCCATGTGCTCTCAGATTTCGCAGTACCCTCACAAATTGCTCGAACTCCACTCTAGAGCTCTGTTTCTAAATTTAGAGTTTAACAAAAGACAAAAATAGATCAATGGGAGTTCATAGCTCCACTTGGTTGTCCTTTAGTACCCTAAACCACGTGGCAACTTAGTTTTACTCATAGGCTACCACGTCAAGCTCCCTAGAGTGCCAGCGTAAAACTTAAACTACCTAAAACGACACGCAACCCCGAAAAATAACTTAAATCAGCTAGAAAGCGTGCATGGGCGACAAGTAAGTACAACCCATGAGTTCAAACCCCTATCTACATGGTAAATCTAAGTCATGTACATTGAGTATCATAGATAAGTATGAATTTACTTGCACAAGCGTACGAATGCTTGAACAAGATAAATGTCATACTACCAACCTACTAGGATCCAAAATATTTGACAGAGTTAACACCATATGCAAAAGGTGTCAACCATAAGCATAAAAGACTAAGAACAGTACAGAGCTAACTTCTAAGACTACTAAACGTCAAGTGTCGGAGTAGAAATAACATGCACTAAGTAACGCGACAGCAGTGATAAGTGAATCATTTACTATGTCAAATGATTCACATCACGACAACGCCCTGTGGTTAAGATGTCGTTTAGACTCCTGTCCCTAGTAATATAGATAATCCGCTCCATCTTGAACTCTATCTTGAACCTATTCCACAGCAATGCAAAACATAATCGTGTAGAAGCATTATGTTATCCAAAAAACACACACGAGAGGTAATTACAAGCATTAGCTTATCAAGGCAACATACACTGAGAAATTATCTCTGACATTGTTTGTGTTGTCGTGGATATACATTGCTACACAACATACATCGTTGTCGGAGATACACCACACATACACATAACACATGGATGATGTCATACACATACACAAGTGGACCACAATATAAACGATATGTACTCACTCTATCATGCCAAGCGGCAATAAAGAAACACTAAAGTCGAGCCAAATCTACTCTATGCAGCAGAGAATCCAGATTACGCTCACCAAGACTATCCACCATAGCCAGGAGCTTGAAGGCTCAACTCGAAGAACTAAGGCCTCCAAACCCTACATGCAAAGTATATCCCTAGTGGGCTATCTCAAGAACTCGTCCTACCGACACTAACGGTCATACTGAGATTAGTCACTCCGCACTCGGTCAACCTAGTCGGGGTGTTAAATTGATGTGACAACTGTCACGCACATACACATCGCTACATAACATCCATCGCTGTCAGAGGTACACCACACATACACATAACATATGGAAGATGTCATACACATACACAAGTGTACCAAATCGTCCTCCCTTAACTGACGGTTAGGTCCCTCTAACTCCAGATAGTCCCATATCCCAACTACCTTGTCAAGACGAGAGTTTCTTACGAAGAGCGGAACCTTCTAGTTGTGATATGATCGTGAAGAGGAGGGCAGAAGACCACACACGGAATACGGACTGCAAGAAAACACACCACCATGATTTTGATCCGGCCAAGATAAAACACACGCACGCAAGTAAATCTCCAACTCCAGATCATTCAGATTGTAAATCTCACGTTTAGTGACTTAGAATATCAGAAAACTGCTCTTGTGAAGCACCAGCGCGTTCACCTAGAAGCTTCCTGTTTTCTATTCAGAAAGATACACGTACAAGTTTCTGATCTCCTCTCTACTCCTTTTTGTCCCGTCCTCTCAATCCCTTGATGTCAAAACTCTGATCAGTCAGAATTCTCTCAAGACGTAACTTTTGCAAAATCCTCTCTTAGCTCTTTGATTCCTCTCTACTCGATAGTCTCCGCTCTCTACGACAATTCTCCACACTGATCTTGGAATTCTCTCTCCTCTGGAGTACACGCCATCTGGGTTTTCCTCCATCCTACGTAACCTTCAGTGTCACCTGGCAGGGATAAAAGTTGCCCTAGACACATGGCAGCAGAAAAATAAATCACTGATAAAAATCCAACACGAAAGAAGACTAGTTCACAAGTCTTCGCGTAGTTCATCTGTACGGACGGCCATTGAGTCTACCATACAGTCAGCTTTCGACACCTCCACCAGAAATAACTCTACCACGGCTACCTCTGGCCACTGGAATCACCTCGTTCTGACACGTGGAGCTCGACTAATCACCATTGTCGTTCTCCGACCCCTTAAACTTCAAAACGTCGTAAGTATCTCCTCAAGTATCAGTTTCACTTGATTTTTTGACCTAACGAGATCTATAATTCTCTACAAAAGATTTGGTACTGACTTGGAGTATCTTTGATGTCATCTCGCTACCCCAAGACTTAGAAGACCGCAACTGAATTAATACTAGTGATCGAGTTAGCCCTCTAGCATAAGGTCCATTTTGAAATCCGGTGGTAAACTACCTCTAGCATCCACACGAGGTGACTGCACTAGTGCAGGATAGTCAGAGGCGTTCCGCATTCACGATACGTTTAAGAGACATCTAGTGTCCCGCCTCTAGGCAACTTGGTGTACCTCATATTCTCTCGAAGTGGCCAGCATACTCCAAGCCGGTTGTGAGTCTGAGGAGATTTGATCCTTGGACCTCCTCTCTACAGGTTTACTCAACTACCCACTGAAGCCAATCTCACAATTGGTTCTAGAGACCAGTTTCTAAGCTGATATGCTTTTAAAGTGAGGTATTTCTATTTTCTTTCATTAACATGAATTGCTATAACTTTCTCCTAGACATGATCTTTTTGTGCATTTTGAGATGCAAACAAATACTACACACTAAAATCTATATGATAAAAATCTAAAACATTTTTTTTGAACTCATTTATGATAAATTTCTTGGTATCAGAAGAACTCCAAGTAATTTTCCGCTTGCAACTCCGTTTGTAACTTTTGAACATACCACGGTGATCAGTGCGATGAGACCTACGCCGTGGTGTTTTCAGATTTTTGAATGCTCACTTCCTCCAGAATCGACTTCTCTGAAGTCTTAACTTCACTTAGAGAGACTAACTCCTGATGGAGAGATGAATTATTTACTATGTGAGATGATTCATATCACAACATCCACCTCCTCTAAACCTGCACATCCTTTGACATATGCCAACTTCTTCATCATTCTGTGTGTTCTTCATCAGTCGTCACTCTCCTCCACTTCAGCCTCTTCAGTAGCCGGGACGTCTTCATCTCTTGTCATCCTCTGTTCAAACTTTAGTGTTCCTCCTCGTTTTGTGAATAGTTTCACACGTTTGCCAGCCACAGATAGTTTCAAAGGAGTACCATCCAGCTCACTATAAGTGACATTCTCGAACACATCTAATACAACATAAGGCTCGAACCATCTTCGAGAGAACTTACAAAGTGTTGAATGCTGATTCTCCAACGTGCTGTCATACACTAGAACCCAATCACCAACACGTATTGGTTTTGGTCATAATCGGTGAGTTTTGTTGAAATGCTCTTTGTTTCTGACTCGAGCCACCTTCAACTTCTCTTGCGCTTCAGCAAGATCCTCCTCCTTTTGTTCCAACTGCCTAGTTCGTAAAGCAAGGAGTGAAGTACGATCTATACCATCTTCCCGTGGCAGCGTAGCTCACGTAAGAAAGTCCTCCTCAGCACGCATGATTGATTTCTGTCCAAACATAAGCTCAACTGGCATATAGGCAGTCGTGATACAGTATGTAGTTCTATCAACCCATAAAGCAAATGAAAGTAGTCTCGGTCATTCTCTAGACCTACCATCACATGCTTTCACTAAAGCGTGAACAATAGAAAGGTGTCCTCGTAAACTATTATCAATCCTCTCCGGATTCATAGCAATAGTAAGCAGAAGCTTTACGCCATAATGAGCAAAGAACTCCTTCGCTTCTACACCTCTCAACTCGCCCCTATCTGCTCGTAATCTCTCAACAGATCCATAACGATAGATTATATCTTCAAGCACGAATCTACATATGTTTTCTGTAGTCTTCGTCCGCTGTGCTCGTCCCTCCACGTAGTTGGAGAGATCTTCTCGAACTAACACCAAGTAGCGCATCTCTCATAACCCCGTAAGCATCATCATAAAATCAAAGACCCACTGAAAATGGATACCGGGTGGATAAATAGATACAAGTCCATCCCTGAACGGACCTTAGGATAGAACTGACAGTGTAGACATTTCGCGCACCTACCGCCTTGTTGCGCCAGCGGAAGCTCTAGCTCAGTAGGTCGCAAACTTTACACCGCTAACCTGCAAACACAATCACAAGTTAGCGTCCATGCACCACTTACCTTAGTTCTGTTTGGTCCGGACCGGAGCCGGACCGTCTCCCTAATCATCAAGCTCAGCAATCCTAAGTCCCGACTTAGATCAGCCTAAGTCGGTCCCAAACATGAGCAAGTCACAATATGACTTGGGGCGGACTTCCCATAAAGTCCAGGGTCCTAAACGGTGCCTCCAGCACACCTAGCGGCCCAACCGCCCGTGATGTCCGTCTGGGTCTAGGCTCCCGAACGGTGGTCTAACCCGCCGACTCGTTCCCTAGTCTTGCCCCAGCCCTTGCATCGTTCCTAAGTCCAGACATCCAAGTCTGGATCGGAACGTGCCTTGGAACCGGCCCAGCCATCACCTCATGCCCCCAGAGTCCGCCCCGCCGAACCCTGGGGTCGGGTGACTCGTCCTGGCCCACCCAGGCATCGAGCCCCCCTCATACATACTTCTGGGGATCGGCGGCCCCGCCCTCCTCTTTGGTCCCTGAAAATTATACCACAACCCGATTGTGGTTCGGCCATAACTTCCAGCTCGGAGGTCAGATCGAGGAGTGTTATATATCACTGGAAAGCTCTCGACGAGACCTTTCCAATGATATCTCACTCGCCTCGAGATCTTACGTGGAGCTCCGTCCACGACCTAAAACGTCCCTGGAGCTCCAACACTTAGCAGTTTTTCCGAAAACCTGTGGTCCAGACCCAGGGTCGAACCCTGTGGTTCGTCTGCGTCTCGGACCCACGTCTCGGTCCCACGTCTCGGACCCACGTCTCGGACCCACGTCTCAGACCTATGTCTGAGACTCATGTTTCAGCCCGTTTTCAGACTCGCCCCCTTAGGTCAGCGTTCGTCTAGGGCCTTCTTGGGATAGGCCCTTATGTCCTAACCCAAGGTTCCAACCTTGGTTCAGAGAACCACTTAGGGTTCATCTGATCCCGACTTGCCGGTCAAGCCGTTAAGTCCTACTCGCATCGTTCACAACCTAGCGCAAGTCCGCTAGGGTTCTGTTGTTCGCGTCTGCGCCCGATCTTGAGAATGAGGGGCGCGACACTCACCCCCACTTTGGAGGTTGATGCCCTCATCAACAATGATCCTATAAGTTAACACCAAGTTCAAAATGGGTAGCCAACCCCTTGGCGTCAGAATTGCGTTCTGGTAGCTAACCCGCAATTCTCTTCTTGGCTTGAGTCTTAAGTTGTCGCTAGAACACTTAGAAAATTCCAACTAGTCTCGGGAAAAGCCTTACTTTTTTGGCTTACCCTAAACAAAACTAGTTGGCAACTTCTAAACATTCTACTTAAGACTCTAACTTGCTAACTATAAGTATTCACACCTACTTACAAGGTCCCCCGAAACCCACTTTCCGGTCGCAATCTGATTTGACTTAGACGCGCGACTAAGTTTACTTCGCAGTTAGAAAACCACAAAGCAAGATCACCCCAAGCCCCAAGACAAGTATGAAAGTTCATACTTGCTTTGCCAACGCTACGGCAAACCTAAGTCTTGACATCAAGACTTAGTCTTGATTTAGATGCTTATCCAAACCAGCTCGCTTCCTTTGAGTGTGCTTCGTTCCTCCTCTTGACAACATCCTAGGCATCTGATCAGAACTAGTCATAGCCATGCACTACCAATACACTTAGACAATTTTTCAAGAAACAAAATCTTTATTTCCAAACACAAGTAAAGTACAAAGTCCATCGGCCCAAATCGCCTCAAGTTGCTACTCGTATGGTCCGTCGTTTCTTCACCCCTCGTTGGAAGGAGATGTCCTCATCTTGCTAACGCCCTTGTTGTCCTTGTCTCCGTTTGAACAGGTCCAATACTTCGCTCGCATGTGCGAGATCTTCCTCTGGCACCCAAGTTGCTTCCTTCAAATGGTAACCACGCCATTTGACCAAGTACTCCATCCGGTTTGATTTGCGCCGAGATCGCAAAATGGACTCCACCTCATATTCTGCGTCGCCTTGCACGACATCAGGTTGAGGCCTAAGAACCTGTTTGCGCTCCGGTCGCAAATCATCCTTGAAGTGTTTCTTTAGTAAAGAAACATGGAAAGTCGGATGCAACTGCCACTCGCGAGGAAGGTCTAAGGTATAGACGTCTTCGTGCGGATTCTTGACAATGACAAAAGGTCCCGCGAACTTTGATGAGAACTTCGCCGATATATCCTTCGGAAGTGTGAAGTTTTTCGCACTTAACCATACTTCTTCGCCCACTTGAAACTTCACTTGCCGCCGATGTTTGTTTACCTGCTTCGTGTACCGTTGCTGCGCCTTCTCGAGGTTCTTCTTAACTTGCTCCTCGCGCCGCTGCATTGCCGCCACCAACTCTTCAGCTGATGTTTGCCGTGTTCTTGGTCGTGCCGATGTAGAACTCCCTGCAAGAGTCAAGTCAAGAGATCCTTCTGGCTCACGTCCGTAAGCCAGCAAGAAAGGCGATTCGCCGGTTGCCGAATGCTTCGTGGAATTGTAGCAATACTCCGCAAGACTGAGCCACTCCGCCCAATCACTTTGGTCCGCGCTCACATAATTCCTTAAGTATTGATTCAGAACCGAGTTAACTCGTTCCGTTTGCCCATCTGTTTCTGGATGAAAGGCGGTACTAAATTTTAATTTAGTCCCCAATTTTTGGAACAAGTGTTTCCAAAAGGCACTTGTGAACTTAGAGTCTCTATCTGAAATAATACTCCGAGGTAATCCATGTGAACGCCACCAAGTATCTAGGAACAACCGAGAAGTCGTGAACGTTGTTGCAGTGTCCAAGGTCGGAGCGAACTTCGCCAGTTTGCTAAACCGATCAACTATCACAAAAATTGCGTTGTATCCATTCGAGTCAGGCAGAGAGGTAATGAAGTCCATGCTAATGCTTTCCCAAGGTCTGGCTGGAATCGGCAAGGGATGAAGCAATCCTTGTTTCTTCTCATAAGAAACACGATTCGCTTGACAGGTTACGCATGTTTTCACAAAGTGGGAAACATCGTCTTTCATGTGGGGCCAATAAAACTTTTTAGCGATTACCGCTAAAGTGGACTTTTCTCTTTTATGGCCTGATAAGGGCACATCATGAGATTCTTTTAACAACTTGGTCCTAAGTTTTCCTTGTCCCACATAAACTCGACTTTGCTTGAACATGAATAAACCATGTCTTAGCTGCATGTTCTGCAACTTCACCCCTCGCTTGAGTTGTTCCAAGTATTCCTTCGCTTGGTCATCGCCCATGTAACCTTCACGTATTCGCCTCTCCAAGTCTGACTCCTTAGGATACATAGCTCGCAAAATCTGTGTTGACGATGGAAGATATTCCTCCTTGCGACTCAAGGCGTCAGGAACCACATTGTCCTTTCCCGCTTTGTGGATTAATTCCACGTTCATGAGCGCCAAGGTATCATGCCATCGTAGTTGCTTTGGCGTCACCCGATCTTGCGTCTCAAAGTACTTGAGCGAAATGTTATCAGTATACACTTGGGTTTTGTGAAGTCCCAAGTAATGCCGCCATTTCCTCAAGCAATGAACCACCGCGAACAGTTCCTTCTCGTGAGTCGGTCATCGACTCTCTGTCCCAGATAACTTCTTGCTTTCGTATGCTACAGGTTTTCCATCCTGCACCAACACTCCGCCAATCGCATAGTCGCTCGCGTCCGTGTGCACTTCGAATGGTTTGTCGAACTCCGGCAGCTTCAAAACTGGTGCCTTTGACAAAACAGCTTTGATCGTCTGAAACGCATCATCCACCTCCTTGGTCCAACTTACCGGTGCGTCTTTGCTCGTCCAGTCCGTCAGCGGCTTCGCGATCTTTGAAAACCCCTTCACATACTTGCGGTAGAACTGCGCCAATCCTAAGAATCGCCGCATCCCCTTCACTGTAGTCGGAGGCTCCCAAGTCACAATCACGTCCACCTTCTGCATATCCGGGCCGACTCCTTCTGCACTAATTACATGTCCCAAGAAGTTAATGCGCTCCAAACCAAACTCACTCTTGTCAATGTTGGCAAACAGCTTATGCTCCCGCAGCTTCGTCAACACCACCCTTAGCTGCTCCGCGTGCGACTCCAAGGTTTTGGAGTAGATCAAGATGTCGTCGATGTAAACGATGACAAACTCATCCATCTCCTCGCGAAAAATTGTGTTCATCAATGTAGTGAACGTCGAAGGGGCGTTGCAGAGTCCAAATGGCATCACCACGAATTCAAACGATCCGTATCTGGTTCGACAAGCGGTCTTCTCAACATCTGGGTCAGCTATCCAGATCTGGTAATATCCTGACTTCAAGTCTATCCTGCTGAAGTACTTTGCGCCCGCTAGCCTATCAAAGAGGTCGTCTATCCTTGGCAAAGGATAATTATTCTTTACCGTCACCTTATTGAGTGCACGATAATCTACGTAGAGTCGTAACTTCCCATCCTTCTTCTTTGCGAAGAGAACTGGGGCTCCATAAGGGGACTTGCTGGTTCGAATATATCCCCGCGCTAATAGCTCGCCGAGTTGTCTTTTCAACTCAAGGAGTTCTACCTGATTGAGTCGGTAAGGGGCTTTGGAAGGTGGTTCCGATCCTGGCAAGACTTCGATCTTGTGATCCACCACCTGCCTTGGAGGTAACTCAGCAGGTAACTCGTCCGTCAAGACATCCTCAAACTCCTTAATCACTTCACGAAGCACCGTCGGAAGTTTAGTCGCGTCTCCTGATGTTTCCTCTTGTCCGTCACCCGTCATCAAATCTGCATCCCGCATCAAACACATGACTCCGTCGTTGAAGTCCATCTGTTTGCCTTTGATCAAATTCACCGCAAAGTCATCAATCTTCCGCGCCTTCCGGATCAGCCTCACTCCCAGCTTCCGCCCTTTAACTCTAACGTTTAACCTTAAAGGTTTCCGCCTAAGTTCCACTTCAAACCTGTCCAAGAAAGTGTTCCCCAAAACCGCATGGATATCATCCATCTCGCACACCGTGAAGTTCTCTGTGAACTCCAACTTCCCACACGCAAATCGTACGTCCAAGGCCACTTCAGAAGTTTGGTACGTCTTGCCCTTGACAAAGCGTACCTGAATAGGCTTGTCTGCCTTGGAGGTAGACAAGCCCAACTTCTTCACCAACTTTGGACTTATGAAGGAGTGAGTCGCTCCTGTGTCCACAAGAAAAGTAACATCACGGTTAGCAACCTTGGCTTGTAGATACATCAGTCCCGGCGTCTTCTTCGTGGTTCTCAAGGTCACAGTCATCTGACCCTCCAACAAGTCCTTTGCAACAAACGCATTCATGCTACAGTTACTAACCTTAGGTTTCGTACACCCCTTAGCAATGTGGCCCGCCTCGCCACAGTTGTAGCAAGTAAATTTAGCGCCATTGCCTTTCTGAGGTGTCTGCCCCTTAGGTTTTATTCCTGTTTGCTGCCGCTTTGCTGCCAGGACAGAAGTATCTTTCCGATCCTTCTCACCCCCATCCCATTGTCGCTTGAAGCCCTTGTTCTTCTTCTGGAACTTGTCCGTGCTGCGAGGTTCAAAAGGTTTTTGTTGCTGGACTTCATCGTCCCCAATTCGCTCCGCTAGCTTCAAAAGTTCGGCACTTGTCGCAGGTAGCTCCGGCATCCGAAAGAGAGCCTTTTCTGAGCTGGACTTGAGTCCCCCAATGAATATACATATTTTGGTCTCCTCAGTCCACTTGGAGAACGAATCCAGTTTGGCACTGAACTCGCGCACATAAGCACTTAAGGTCCCTGTCTGCTTCAGCCGAACTAACTCAACACCGTCCCGAATCCTCTGATATTCCGGAGTGAATCGTCCCGCGAGCAACTCCTTGAACTCCTTCCAACCAAGCGCCGAGACGGTCAAGGCATGCTCATCCTTGTATGCGGTCCACCAGAGAAGCGCATGGTCCTTCAAGAACATAACCGCCGCTCTCACTTTGTCTGACTCCTGAGCCTGATGCGCTTCAAAGTATAGGTCTAACTCGGTTAAGAAATCCTTAACCTTGCGAGCCCGTCCTATACCTGTAAACGGAGTCGGCAAATTCGTCTTACAAAGCTTCCTGGTAGACGAGGAACTTCCTTGGCCTGCCTCAAGCTCAGCAATACGTTTATCCCTTGAGGCCATCCCTTCCTGCATGGTCTTCATCATTTTGATGAGTTCCGCATACAAGGCTCCTTGACTTCCCGCGCCTGCATCGTTGGGCACCGTTGGCAAGACTCCATCTTGCTGCAGCGGTGCCACAGCTGGAACTGGGCTTCCTTGACGTTGAGGCGAAGGTTGTCGGTTATCGTCCCCTGACTGTGCCTCGGGGCTAGCTCGAGTCAATCTGGTCCCGGTGTCAGCCGCTCCACGTTTCTTGGTCTTCCTCCTGGAACCCTGTCCGACCTCGGCCATCGCTCCAAGTGTTCACCTAGAAACGCTGATCCGCTTCGTGTCTCGCGTCCCTCCTCAAGCGTCCAGCCTTCAGCCGCTACCTCAAGTTCTCGCTCACCGAAGCGTCCGCTCTGATACCACTTTTCGCGCACCTACCGCCTTGTTGCGCCAGCGGAAGCTCTAGCTCAGTAGGTCGCAAACTTTACACCGCTAACCTGCAAACACAATCACAAGTTAGCGTCCATGCACCACTTACCTTAGTTCTGTTTGGTCCGGACCGGAGCCGGACCGTCTCCCTAATCATCAAGCTCAGCAATCCTAAGTCCCGACTTAGATCAGCCTAAGTCGGTCCCAAACATGAGCAAGTCACAATATGACTTGGGGCGGACTTCCCATAAAGTCCAGGGTCCTAAACGGTGCCTCCAGCACACCTAGCGGCCCAACCGCCCGTGATGTCCGTCTGGGTCTAGGCTCCCGAACGGTGATCTAACCCGTCGACTCGTTCCCTAGTCTTGCCCCAGCCCTTGCATCGTTCCTAAGTCCAGACATCCAAGTCTGGATCGGAACGTGCCTTGGAACCGGCCCAGCCATCACCTCATGCCCCCAGAGTCCGCCCGCCGAACCCTGGGGTCGGGTGACTCGTCCTGGCCCACCCAGGCATCGAGCCCCCCTCATATATACTTCTGGGGATCGGCGGCCCCGCCCTCCTCTTTGGTCCCTGAAAATTATACCACAACCCGATTGTGGTTCGGCCATAACTTCCAACTCGGAGGTCAGATCGAGGAGTGTTATATATCACTGGAAAGCTCTCGACGAGACCTTTCCAATGATACCTCACTCGCCTCGAGATCTTACGTGGAGCTCCGTCCACGACCTAAAACGTCCCTGGAGCTCCAACACTTAGCAGTTTTTCCGAAAACCTGTGGTCCAGACCCAGGGTCGAACCCTGTGGTTCGTCTGCGTCTCGGACCCACGTCTCGGTCCCACGTCTCGGACCCACGTCTTAGACCTATGTCTGAGACTCATGTTTCAGTCTGTTTTCAGACTCGCCCCCTTAGGTCAGCGTTCGTCTAGGACCCTCTTGGGGTAGGCCCTTATGTCCTAACCCAAGGTTCCAACCTTGGTTCAGAGAACCACTTAGGGTTCATCTGATCCCGACTTGCCGGTCAAGCCGTTAAGTCCTACTCGCAGCGTTCACAACCTAGCGCAAGTCCGCTAGGGTTCTGTTGTTCGCGTCTGCGCCCGATCTTGAGAATGAGGGGCGCGACAAGACAGGACCCAACAAAATCCACTATGTCTTAATACAAACTCTTCCACCAATATCTCTCTTTCATCTTCGTTTTCATAGCCCAGACTCCATGGTGTCCAGTCCACAAGGTGTCATGAAACTCCTTAAACAGATACAGCTTTGTCGGTTGATCATCCACCACTCTAGCAAGCATTCCGTCTTTTCTCTTCGTACGTTTTCACAAATAACCTTCACATAGAAGTTAACCGTACGCCTTTCGTCTGATCTCCTTGAACTCTATGTCACTCCAACCTTCTTGTCTGCCTAATAAACTCAGATAGAATCCAATATCGTGGAATTTTTCAGTGTAGAACTCCTCTTTAAACGACAGTGGTTCCAAGTCTGAAGTCTACTGACCAACTTGGCACCAAACGTCTCTCTTCTCTTCTTTTTCAACTTCTCCAACCATCTCGTCCTCATCTGTATGATGAGCCTCAGATAACATGTCTACAATAGGATTATCCTTCCCTGCTATATGTTTCAGCTCAGGGTTCAGACTCTTGATATAAGCAATCCATCGTAGCAATGCTATGTCTGGAGTATTGCAGTTTGCTATCATATTTAGCAAAGGCATGAAAATCACACTGTTTCTAGAATCACACGAGCTCCTATCAAGAACTCTCGATCTACCTTCATAGCAGTAACGGCTCTCCACAACTCACGCTTCACTTGAGGATAGTTACGTTGTCTGTATGTTAAGATTCGAGCTCCAAAACTAGAAACAAACTGTACACCATCTGCATCTTCCTGACCAACTACCCATCCAATCGCCTTGGGACTTGTATCAACAATCAGTAACACAGGTCTCTCACTCTCGTAGTTAAGTCTCCTAAGTACAGATGGATACTTCAGAATCTCTTTCAGCTGTTCCATCGTCTCGTGATGTTTTTACCGCCAAGCAAACCTCTTCTCCTTCCTCAGAAGTGCATACAGGGGCTCGGCAATGTGTGCATAATGAGGAATACTCACACGAAAGAACACACAAGCTCCTAAGAATCGTCGAACCTCAGTGATGTTAGTACAGTCTGCTATCCTTGCTATAGCATCTATCTTTTCTGATTTCGATCACCTCCCAAAAGTACCACACAAATGGACCATCACCACAATCTCTGACATTCCAAAGCGAGATTTGGTACTTGAGAGAGTGAGGTGTACCTCTCCCAAACGCACTAGCATCTTTTCCACATCTCAAATGTAGTCTGCAACAAACTTTCTACAACCATAAGAAGTCACAGTTCGTCCTTGTCCTCCATCAGACAGCCTTTCATGAGAGATATCATCCAGAAATGGGATAGTGACCTCAAGTACAAACTCTCGTAACATCTTATGCATCACGTTTTGCATATGGGCTACTGAGTTTGTCGCGCCCTGAGGAAGAGTACACATTCGCATCAACCTCAAAGGTGGTCGCATGGTAATCAAGTCTCTACTCTCCAAAGCAACCTGAAATTGATCATAACTTGAAAACAGATCTCCAATAGAATCGATCTTCCAGCAAACGCCTCAGCTACTTCATCAACCACAGGTCCTGTCTCAATGTTTCGAATTGTGATGTTGACATGCTGTAAGTCTTGGATGAAGCGTAAAGCTCCTGTCTTCTTAGATATTGTGAACTATCGACTAGAATACGGAGCCATAGATGGTTCAAGAACACCCATCCGTATCCTCTTCTTCAATAACTCAATAACCTTCGATTGCAAGACACGAGAGACTGGAATCGACTTCAAGTCCCAAGGTACATGAGGAACATTGAAGATAACCATCAGAGCTATCACACTAGGATCCACACAACCAATCTCCTCAGCTGAGAAAGAAAATGCCTTACCATGGCTAATTATCATCTGCTCGAAAGCTCGTTTCTCTACTTCAGTCAAGAAGCCACCTCCTCCTATCTAGAGCTGCTCGAGTGTCTCTTGAGTAAACTGATGTCCTACCTATGTAAGATCTCTTAGCACAAGCTCAGTGGCCGCTAATTCCATCTGCTGTCGTGAATTAACAAGTAATTGGGTCGCCACTGGTTTCACCTTCTTCGCTACAATTTTGTATTTGATGTGCACCTCTGCTTCTTAACGAGAGCCACACCAGCAGACTGCATCCTTCCATCCACTCTCCAATCTCGGATGAGGACGAGATTGTATTCACAAGATAATCTTCTCA
Organism: Asterella californica; assembly: GCA_036924285.1. Lineage (NCBI taxonomy): Eukaryota > Viridiplantae > Streptophyta > Marchantiopsida > Marchantiales > Aytoniaceae > Asterella > Asterella californica. The sequence goes on along the minus strand of JAYKYS010000006.1, from coordinate 16,751,522 downwards.
TAGAATTTACGAGAATGGATGGGGATCACTACCCTTCCTCCTATCTATTCCATCTTCAATCTATCTACATCATCCAGCCAACGAACGAAAGATTACACCCCAACAAACTCCTCATAAACACCAAAAATCATCTCACCTTCATTCAGAACTCTTATACGTCGCAGATTTGCTGCATACTTCTCCATCTATTTTTTACTCTTCTTAGTCAGATCCTCTACTCGCGTGAACTCACTCCAATCATCAGAACTGAAAGTCATCAAACCAGATTTCTAACTATGGACAGTATAGCTACTCTTTGAATCTTGAGCAACCTCTTCACCAGCCTCCTTTGATCTCTCAAGCTACTCAAGCGGGATCATAATAGCAGTAGATCCATCACTCTTGCTATCCCGTCCTACAAGAGTGGTTCTTGAAAGCCTTTACTCCTACAGTAGGAGAATTTCTCAAAGTCTGTCAGTTTCGTTCGTGGTTCGTACGAATGGTAAAAAATGAATAGAACGTCTGTCATCTGGACTACGGATCTTAGCATAGTGAGCCCCGTCATCCATCACCTTGGTCTCCATTCAAACTGCAGTAATATAAAATTGACCAAAAATCACAAGATATAAAGCAGAAGACTGCACGAAGAAGTGATGATTTATCTCCACATCACCTAGCTTCACCCTCACGTTAGGACAAGCGCCGTATAACTCACCCTTCTGATTTTTTGCTGCACGTAATACCCAACCATGGTTCAGTATGATAGATCACTGATCTCTTTCATACACCTCTCGTGACATGATGCTGATCTCCGATCCGTGATCAACTAAAGCAGCAACAGATTCAAGGCTCCCAAGGCGAACTCGTGCAGTAGTCGTAGCACGAGCCTAGTGTCTTTTTCTGAAGTCACTATCAGTCACTGGCCTCTCGTCGTCAGCTTCGTCATCATCAAACTTAGTAGTGTTGGTATCAGCAACCAACGCTTCTTGATGATACTCTATGTCATCAGCCTCCTGAACATGCATCTTTCTCGAATTTTGCATCATTCATGGAAGCTCCTACTACATCCATCATATGACTTTCTATTTGTTTAGACATCACATGTCTCTTTCATTTGATGATGTCGATGATCAGTTCGTGAAACTCTTTCTTAGCAATACCGAGAACTTCTCGAAGAGAAAACTCGATTCGTGTTTCAAATATTCTCTGCTCCAAGATGCTCTTGAGATCAATAGAAGTTTCTATGTCTGCCGCCAACTTGTAAGCCGGTCCTTTTTCTTTCTCTTGGACAGTAAACCGTCTATCAGTAGTTGTTGGTTCTTGCTGGGACCTCTGCACGTCCTCCATCGTACTCGTAAAGAAACTCATCGCTCGCTCTCTCTCATCGGCATTGAGCTCCACCAACTGCTGTAACCGAGCATCCCACACAAGCCAAGTCCTCCATCTCTGTAAGCATTTGACGCTGGAAAGCACACCAACTTGGCAACGCTGCCATGGACCGTCTCACTAGATTCATCATTGTCATGGGTGACCTATTGACGACTCTCACTACTTGAGATCGTCGTCTTGCATCCAAGATGCGATCAACTGTGAGGTGCGCTGGTCGTCTCACTCTATCTTGTATACGCTTGAGCACCTCCCTCGATAACAAGTTCGTCCATCACAACCGTGGACGATGTGCACGAGATCTCACTCTCGCTGCATCAGAACACTGTTGGTCCGATCCAAGACCGCACCTGATGCACACTCGTCATCATCTGTGTATGAACATCACTCAACAAAGAAACATTCTCCAAGATGTATGTTGGAGAATCCACTTGATGTATCTGGAGATGTCGTAAGATCCGTAAAATCTCCCAAAACATACTAAATCGCGGGTCATGTAAACCCTGACCTCTCCTAGCATGCATGTGACCTTGACATGGCCACCCGGCTATCACCAAGTGAATGGTGTCAACAAACGTGAGATCCTACGCCCCCAAGAGCGAAATATTTGATGATAATACTTGCTGATATCCTCTGACAGCTAATATGGACAACAACTCAAGATATCTCTGCACCAAGCATGCCACATGACGCAATGAGATGCGTCTCGTAATCTCATCTCTCTCCACATACAAGCATCATTGTACTTGTATGTATGCCTGCAATACCGCAACCAAGCCTGTGCTGATTCCTCCAAACAGCTCCAACATACACACACTCTCCTTTGGATATTGTCAACAATGGGAGTTGTATCCGACGGTGATAAGATCACAAGACCAATAGCAAGAACAACTTGATGTTCTTCTACTGACGGTACAAAGGCTCCACTCCAAACCTACTACACCAACCGATCAATATACTACTACAGTTCTCCACTCAAACTCCAGAGTGAAACATCCAAGGTAGAAAGTATTACCGTAGTCATACTAAGCATGTCCTTCATCTCCTCAAAGACGGAGTATCCTCCGCATGGACATTGCTCTCTAACAACTCGTCCGGCCAAGTGATGACAGAATTGAACTCTACAACGGATGTCATCGTCCCTGGTGTAAGCTCCGTTGTCCCAACTCTAGCACTGAATCACATTGATAAGCGACTCACTCGTCTCTCATCGGACTGTCAACCTGGTCTATAAGATGCTTTCTCTGTCCAATATCGATCACGAACTCCATAGGATATAACACAACACCTCCAACCAATATGTCATAAGACTCTACGACCGTAACGATGGCTTTGTCCTCACCATAGAGCCATCTGTGAGATGATCTGATCAAACTCTCATCGTCAGCATCTCGCGTGTCATGTGTAGAGATGTACCCCCTGATCCTCCTAGAGATGTCTGCAACTGGAATGGACGTCTCTCCACTCTCGGACTTCTTCAGACCCAAACTAATGCACGCCGTCTTCTCCAACATCAACGGCTGGGCTCCAGAGTCTAACAAGACTTTCTGTGATCGATATATCTTCTCTGAAGGTGCCACCAAACAGAAAATATCACTTCTGTTGTCCAACAACGTCACACCTGGCCTAACTGATAACTCATTTAACTTGATAGTCGCCGTTTGCCAAGTATCACTGATAGTTGTCTTGATCCTCGACTCCATGGACACATCTACCGCTTCTTGCTGAACCACCTCAACACTAGAGGTAACTACATCCTCGCTTGAGCGTGGCCGCCAACTGAAACACTGGAGCCAAGCTGATTCCCAATGCCCTCATATCCGTGACTGAAAATAATGAGGCTCGCAAAACTACTGTAGCCAACTCCAACATCAGATTTGACGTCACATCCACAGACGTCGAGGGTTGACTCGCATCACTCCCACTCTTGGATGTTGATGTCTTCAACTTCATTGTATCATCGATAGATCATTTAAGAATCATAGATGTGATCCTCAATATCTCGATAGCATGAACGACTGAAGAAGCCTGACTTGTCTGACAGTCTCTCCGCGTTGTAGATCCAACTCCACTGACGCACCTTGTGGCTCAAAGACACGTACTGCACCTCAAGTCACTGCCGCAGATGTCTCAATCTGCGCCACACTAGCCATGAAGTCGAAGTCAACTCCTTCTCCTCCATCAGAAGTGGAAGCTTTTGTTCCTGCATCAAATTTCCGCTGAGCCATAGTCATACTAGCTATCCTTTGCTCCAACTGCTCAATCTGAGCAGCCATATCCGCATCTGACGTCTAGCGAACAGTAGATCGACTGGTCCTCTCTTAGGTGCTAGACCTCAACCTCCAGCTCGATCACCACGGTCTCTCTGAGCTCCTCCACCTCGTCCACGATCAGCCTTCCCTTGCCGTCCTCGAGATGAAGATAAAAAAAACCGTCACTACTATAACTTGGTCGTCCGCAATGCTTTCATTGCATAAGCACCACTTCAGACGTCCTAGACGTCTCGTAACCACCTCTCCTCTGTGAGCAGTCCTTCTGTTGATGAGGATTAACACATGTCCATTAAAGACCCGCTTGCTGCTGACTATGTGTGAGGTGAGGTTGTCATTGACAACCGCATACAACCCCGAAGGGAATGCCAAGAGTGAATGCGGTCATTGTGAAGGTTTTGGTGAAAGCCTGCAACGGGAAGGCGCGCGAGTGACCTCGACTCTTATCATTTGCGTTAAGGGTAGATCGAACGACGCATAGCTCGGTGACATGTTACATGTCAGTGAAACTCATCATAGGTCAAAAACCTATCATGCCGATTGGAAAACACGTTTTGACATGGAGTGTGTTATCTTGGGAAGACAATTTGACTAGGGAAGAGCTTCTTGCTATTCGAATTAGAGTTAGAGAGAAGACCTGAGGATATCCAGCTGCTTTGGATAGGTTACGAGAAGCAAGGTTGAAGAATAAAGTTGATTTGATCAGCGACATCATTTGAGACCTAGAGAAATCAAGGAAGGTGATTGGGTGTTAGTCTATGACAACAGTCTAGACAACCAGCATAGTGCACTCCGGAAGTTTTCCAGACGATAGTTTGATCCGTATGTGGTGAAGAAGGTTCATGACAATGCAACTTACGCACTGCAAGAGTTGGACGGAACGAGCTTGAAGATACCAATGGCAGGTAAACGTGTCAAGATTTTCAAAAAGAAATATGAGGAGGTCGATCTAGCAGATATCTTGACGGAGTTTCAGTTTGAGGATGAGGATTATGCAGAAGACCTTGAAGATGAAGTTGACTATGATGGGAAGTAGGACGATATGACGAGGTGCGTGTCGGTCCACTCCTTGGTTGGTATCTTTGGTGCATACCGGAGGATGCATAGGTTTAGATGAGGTAGATGTCATGTCATGGACCGGCTCCTATTTGAAATTCAGACTCCGATGCTTGTCGCTCCAAAGACACTCATGAGAAAAGCAAGCTAGGCCTCAGCTTATGAGCTTTTGGCACAATTTCGGATCTCTACTTTCATCGCATCAGTGGATAGAGCTCTTTGTCAGCACTTCATAGGCACTTCGTTTACTTTGTTTGAGCCTAGTGGAGAAGTTACAAGACTCGAAAGATGGATAAAACAAGCTAAGCCTAAGCTTACGAGCTTTTAGCACGACTTCGGATCTTCACTTTCATTACATCGATGGGTAGAGCTCCTTGTCAGCTTCTCATGAGCACTTGGTCTACTTCATTTGGACGTCTAGTGGAGAAGTAACGAGACTCGGAAAAGGGGTAAAACAAGCTAGGCTCCAGCTTATGGACTTTTGGCACAACTTCAGATCTTCACTTTCATCGCATCGATTGATAGAGCTCATTGTCAGCTCTCTATAGACACTTCGTCTATTTCATTTGGACGCTTAGTGGAGAAGTTACGTGATTCAGAAGATGGGAAAATCAAGCTGGGCCCTAGTCTACTTGCTGACTGGGTATTTGCAGCTCTAGGCGCTATACTAAGGACGCAAGGGGCTTGCTTCCTCATTATTGAAGAAAACTTGTAAGTACAGAGACTGACGTAAGGGTCATAAGAGTGAATGCGGTCATCCGTCCATTGTGAAGGCTTTGGTGAAGGTCTGCAACGGGAGGGTGCGCGAGTGACCTCGACTCTTATCATTTGCATTACGGACATATCGAACGACGCATAGCTCGGTGACAGATTACATGTCAGTGGAACTTATCACAGGTCAGAAACCTATCATGTTGACTGAAGAACACGTTTTGACATGGAGTGTGTTACCTTGGGAAGACAATTTGACTAAAGAAGAGCTTCTTGCTATTCGAATAGGCAGTTAGAGAGAACACTGAGGATATCCAAGCTACTTTGGATAGGCTGCGAGAAGCACGGTTGAAGAACAAGGTTAGATTTGATCAGCGACATCGTTTGAGATCTAAGGAAATCAAGGAAGGTGGTTGGGTGTTAGTCTATGACAACAGTCTAGACAACCAGTATAGTACACTCCGGAAGTTTTTCAGACGATGGTTTGGTCCGTATGTGTTGAAGAAGGTTCATGACAACGCAACTTACGTCATGCAAGAGTTGGACGGAACGAGCTTGAAGATACCAATGACAGATAAACGTGTCAAGATTTTCAAAAAGAGAGATGAAGAGGTCGATCTAACAGATATCTTGACGGAGTTTCAGTTTGAGGATGAGGATTATGCAGAAGACCTCGAAGATGAGGTTGGCTACGATGAGAAGTAGGACAATATGACGAGGTGCGTGCCGGTCTACTCCTTGGTTGGTATCTCTGGTGCATATGGGAGGATGCATAGATTTAGAGAGAGTGGATGTCATGTTGTGGACCGGCTCCTACCTGAAATTCAGACTTCGATGCTTGTCGCTCCAAAGACACTCATGAGAAAAGCAAGCTAGACCTCAGCTTATGAGCTTTTGGCACAATTTCGGATTTCCACTTTCATCGCATCAATGGATAGAGCTCTTTGTCAGCACTTCATAAGCACTTCGTCTACTTCGTTTGGACGCCTAGTGGAGAAGTTACATCTCGAAAGATGGATAAAACAAGTTAAGCCCCAGCTTCGAACTTTTGGCACGACTTCGGATCTTCACTTTCATTACATCGATGGGTAGAGCTCCTTGTCAGCTTCCCATGGGCACTTGGTCTACTTCATTTGGATGTCTAGTGGAGAAGTTACGGGACTCGAAAGAGGGGTAAAACAAGCTAGGCTCCAGCTTACAGACTTTTGGCACAACTTCGGATCTTCACTTTCATCGCATCGATGGGTAGAGCCCATTGTCAGCTCTCCATATGCACTTCGTCTACTTCATTTGGACGCTTAGTGGACAAGTTACGTGATTCGGAAGATGAGAAAATCAAGTTACTCAGAGCCTTAGTTTACTTGCTGACTGGGTATTTGTAGCTCCATGCGCTATACTAAGGACGCAAGGGGTTTGCTTCCTCATTATTGAAGAAAACTTGTAAGTACAGTGACGTAAGGGGGTAGCTTAAGGGGTCAGCTTGTTTCTGCAACCTGTCGGTGGATGTTTTGGAGAATTGAGGAGTCCAATGCATGCGCACAAGGTGTCATTGGGTTCAGATCTGTGCAGCCTACGTGTGGATTAAGATGTTCTTGAAGAGAGAGATCGGAGGATGTGTTCTAGGAGAAATTGAGACGCAGAGAGGAGATTTTGGGAGCTTCAGTAACCTGTGAATGAGAGTTGGACCGTTCGGACCGTTTCGGAGTCCAAACTTGTTATCCTTAGATCCATTGAGATCAGAACGCCGAGTTCTTCAGGAAATTGAAGACGATACGAAGTTTCATCGAGCGGTTTAGGAGTTCTGAGTGAAATTGGCTCGCAGGGAAGCGCTTACGTCAAGTTTTTCATTGTCTGCGACTTGAAATTGGGTTGTTCTTCGCAATCGGTGAGCCAAGCTCTTTGTTCTTGGTGCTTACGTGACCAGGAAGTCTTCATCTACGCATAGGAGAAGACAGTACGTGGATTGGATTGTTGATTTGGGTGTGGTGAGCGAGTTTGAGTCACAGGGAGTCCATTTACGTCAGTTTTTTGCAACCTAAGGCCAAATTTATTGCGTGGCTTTGCAAGCGGAACTCCGAATGGTTTGTTTGGAGTCTCGTTGGGTTCATGATAGCTAGATCTATCTATCAGAGAAGACAAATATCAGATCAAGCAATCTGTTTGAACGGTGTGTGCAGTTTTAAGCCGTAGGGAAGAGTTTTTGAAGGTTCGGTCACTTGCGATCGAAAATTGATGATATCTCGGCTGTCAAGAGTTGGATCTAAATGTTTCTTGGGCCAACGGAGTCAAGGAAGGAGACCATATGGACTGAAGATTGTTTGACGAAAAGAGGAAGTTCTCAGATAAGCTTTTTCGGTTCTTTTGCTATGGTTTTTCAACATTTGGAGTTCGTTAGAGATCTAGTTGGCTATATATAGCTTGTGGTAGCTAGCTTTGACTAAGAGCTTGTACATGGATGTGGTTTAGACTTGAGTTTCAATCGTGTTATATTGGTGCAGCTCTGTTTGTTAGCAAAGGGAAGTTTTTCTTGCTTTGAGCTACGCTTCGGTGGTTTTGGGTCAGGGTTGAGATTCAGGGGTTCGTCTTAGGGGCTTTGAAGCAGATCTGTTTTTCAGTTTTGTGTTCTTAGGAAAAAAGAACCGGTAGTGTACATACATTTGGAGTTGGTATATATTGCAGCATTCATTTTCGTGGTTGTTTTTCTCTGTCTTGTCTCTGTTCAGCACACATCATCTCCACAACAAGAACCTCGCGTTTTCCTAGACATCCTTCACGCAATATCCGACACGATAACTTCGAAGCGGTGTCTCTAAGGAGAGTGAAATCTCTGACTCTCGTACGCAGCTCTCGGTCTAGTATCCCATACTAGAATTGGACTGTCTGTGCTTCTGTCATCTCTTGGATAACATTGATAAACCGTCTCATGCGAGAAAACGTCTCAGGTAGACTCTCTCTAGTCTTGCGTTGGAACTCTTGGAGACTCCTCGACTTGTCAGTCCGCACACCCTTGATAGTTTCTCCTCAAACACTAGAAGAACTGAACCACAGGATTAAACCCTGGTGGTATGCTGCTCATACTACCACCTGCTCCACTACTAGTGAACGCACCGCTGGTAGTAGATACTCCGTCATCCGTGGATGTATCACTACTACTGGCACCTAAATTCGCAGGTGCTATGCCTCTCTGAAACTACGTCAGTAATGATAAAAACGTAGTTGGGAGATCAATGTTGTCTCCACAACTCAGTAGCTGTAGTCTCACTTGAACTTATGATAATCGTCCATCGGTGGTCTCTCCAAGTGTTGGAACAAACCCTTCCACGTCATGAAGAATGTGAACAATTGAGGGTTTCGCATTGTTGCAGATCACACCAACTGTCGACCTCTTGGACGAAGTCATCCAGCTCAATGATACTCACCGTATCCGAGTACCATCGAGATCTTTTCGTGATCACATAGATCTCAGCCTTGTCCTACAACAACGGTGCCGCACACCACCAGAAAATGCAATGTCTGTCTCTGACTCATCCTCTGGAACAATCGACGACAATGGTGTAAGTAGTCGGTACCTCATCCCACTCCGTGTATATCCACTATCCAAGATGTCTCCATCGGAACCTCCCGAGAATTCCATGATGATAAAATCTCGTGAACACACTCTCCAACCAGAATGCCGAAATCTCCATCACCATCGTAACCACAACTTGCCTAACCCCGCTCCTACTGAGCTCACCTATTCCTTACTAGGACGGTCAAGGTAAAAATAACCTATACCTGCCATCAGCATAGGCAACTTCTCATGGTCTGTTGGTCGCAAGTCCAACCTCACCGTGAGAGAAACAAAGATAGTTTGACTAGTCTACAACTCCAGCCTCACTACAGACAGCACACTGGAGTAATCTCACTCCGGAAATCAAACGCCAACACAAGCAAATGCGGCGCACAAATAGGAAGCAGAATATAGAGGGGTTCCAATCACAAGAAGTCCAAACGATGATCCTCCACACTCAAACATAACGAGAAACATAACAAAAAATCAAACCTCACCCGGACTGACAACTTCTCTTCAGTGACCACATGCACAATATATGACCACCAACTGTCGTAACATGAACCTAAGGTCACTAACTAGATGTCCACACCTCTAGTAGCTCCAAAAGTATCTACGGGGTAGCTCTACTAGCTCACCCAAGACAACTGTCATCAACTGCCTTCATACGCATCTCTACGGTATAGACAAACACTACCACAACGACAGCTTCTTCTAATACTATGATGTCGCCTTACCACTCCTCTAAGAACTTGCAAAATGATCTACTACTATCTTAAACAAGTCCACAAATACTTGCACGCATCTCTAGAAGACACCAAGAGCTAGTGGTATAGTGATAAAGCCAAAGCTAAGAACTGCAGAGTTAAGTGTGTAAGCTCAGGAATAGTGTTGGGATGGGTGACCTGCTGGTTTTACACCCCCCACACAACTGAAAGCTTGCATATCTCTCTTATGCGGACTCGAGCTCGAGCTCCGCTCCGCCTTCGCACTCTCGCACTCCGCTTCTCACGCCTCCGCACTCATGCACCTCTGTTCCTCGAAGTCTCCTAACACACACTCCACACCGCAACACTCTTGCTCACTCTCCACTCTGCTCCGCTTGGAGTAGAGTAGAAACTCGAGTCAAACAACACGAGAAGGATTCGCAGGAAGAGAACACCCAAAACAACAACTTCAGAGATCGAAAACACACTTGACAAGGATGAAATCTGCCAAATTGACACTCGTAGGCGGGCTTACGAAGATTTTTGACCACCCGTAATCTTCTTCTCCTTGTAACTCTTTTGATCCTTCACCAAATCTGCTGATTTTTGATACATTGGAATCTCCTTCTCAACACGCACCTACTGCACTCCTCAGCACCAGAAATTGCTGACCACGTCTATCTGACGTCTCTCGATGCACTTCTACCGACTTCAAATTGATCTCAAAAATCTGTCACAATAAATTTCAGCATAGCTTCTGCACTACCTCACCACAATTCCGACCAAGAACAAGTCCAATCACTACTAATCCGCACAGCGTTCAACCACACGATCAAAAGAACAACTCTGCGCACGCGCGCACTCGCAAATCAAAGATATCAATGATCTGCAAACTCCAGAGATACCATCGGCAAAAATCCACGACCTGGAAGCTCTCAATCAGACCTCGCAATTCGAGTGATAAACGATATGTACTCAGTTCACCATACCAACCGGCATTAAACAAACACTAAAGTCGAGCCAAATCCATTCTGTGCAGCAGAGAATCCAGATTGCGCTCACCAAGACTATCCACCATAGCCAGGAGCGAAAAGATTCAACTCGAAGAACTTAAGGCCTCCAAGCCCTACTTGCGAAATATACCCTTAGTGAGTTATCCCAAGAACTCGCCCTAACGGCACTAACGGCCCTACCGAGATTAGTCAATCCGCACTCGATCAACCTAAGGAGGGACGGATTGCTACGGATCAAAAGATTTGATCTGTAGCATCACACCTACCTCCACCATAGTCCACACTGCATCTGACTTCACGAGAAGAATGACCATTTGATCTATAGTCGTATATGCCACATTGCAGGAGGAGAACGACAAAGACAATTCGTTTTCTTTATTCCTCTATAGTTTATTTCAAATTTCTTATCAGCTAATTTCATCTTCATATTCATTTTAGTAACAAACTGTCAAGAAATGAATTCTTCCTCTGACTTTCCTGAACTCTGTTTTATTCACTTTCTCAAAATCTCCACTCAACTATGCAAATGCATAGCAAAATTCCTACTGCAATTAACTTCAAATAGGAAAGCATGCCAATTGCACTTGACTTTGAATCTGAAAGAATCCGAACCTTTGAACATTTTTACGGAGAAAATACCAATTAATGTGAAAATGACTAGAAAATTGTCAAATTTGAATCCATTAAACCAACCACAATGAACTTACAAAAGCAGATCTGTGACAAGAAAAGTTACTCGAGGTTTTGGAAAAAGCTACTATTACTATGGTTCACTTCAAGTGACTATGATTCACTTCGCAAAACGTCCAAAACCTCCCATTGCTAGCCAGAAAACTGCACAAGCGCGGGTACGGGACCAAGCATCACTAGCAGTCCCAGAGCCGGACGTAAACTTGCTGAAAGAAAGTGAACCAAAACCCGCCGCGTCCGCGCCGTCTGACCGCGCATATCTTAACTTGCCCTGCCTCTTATATGCCGGACGTTTCATGGGTGAGGTTAATTTTGGCTTACATGTACAGTATTTGCCCCAATATGACCACTCCGGGCAAAACAGCTAGAGTCAGGAAACAGACAAGCTTTGGGCTTATCGTCCAGGATCATAAGGAAGCTACAGGCCGAAGCGACCTGAAGGTTTGTCCCACAAGGTCGTCCAAAAGAATCGGCAAATCTTCTGCCTTGGACTTTCAGTTGAGGATTTTGATGTAGTTGAGTTCGGAGTAACTGCCTTGCCGTCTTCCCCTCGGCTGTTTGTTTGAGGCATCTTCGAGACATGAGTGAAAGTTGTGGTACAAAATTGGAGTACTGTATGGTCAAGACTTCCACAGAGAACAGGAAATATTCAGCTGCGTCTACGACTCTCTGAAAATCAGTTTGCTCCATTGACTAAAACGTATATACCCCCTGGGGTATAACTAACACCGAGAGAGTCGTCATCTGGATGCGGTCCTTGCCCGTACGATCCTGTCCTTCCTTCATCAGTGTCCAGGACTTAGCTACTGTTGTTCTTCCATCATCATCATCATCGGGAAAGAGTCAACGTGTAAGAGACAGAATCGAACATTAGCCTCGTCGATCCACTAGTAGGTGAACGAAGAAACAGCTAAAATAGTGTAAGACCTGAATAGAAAACACCACCAAAACCCTAGAAGTTCGTAAACAAATCGTTTAGGCCGTAGATTCACGACAGAACGTAACTCCGGTTATTGCGCAGCCACAGGAGTTCCATCAGTGTCCAGAGTTTTATCAACTGGACAGAAGATGCAACTGCCTGATTAGATTACCCCCAAAAACGGATATTATTATTCCAACTGAACTACACGAACTCTACATGCACTGTAATGACTTGGAACTCTTTGAGATGCAAACAAGGAATACTGACAGAACGGAGGTACAGTTGAGCCACCAACGAGACTAAAAAACGTGACAGAAAAGACGTACGAAAAAATATATTTACTCACTCGAAACTAAAATTGCTGAACCGTCCCGTTGACAGCGTGCTAAACAACACAATCCTCACCCTCACATCTAAGAAAGACAGACCAGCTGATCTGACAGAGCATCATGAACTTGATGCTCCATAAATCGTCCTCCAAGTCCCTCCCGAATCTCTCAAGAACAAGAAAGGTTTGCTGTCGATGGTTACTGTTACTCACTGCAATCCACTACCACAGTCCTCGTTCAGCAATAGCAAGGGAACAGCAAGCAACAGGACGCATGTTCCGCACCAGATCAGACCTGCCTTCATTTCAACGAGCCCACAAGCTACCAGATCCCCGGTATATTACGAAGCACGAGCTCCGTCATCCGAGCTTCTTGGTCTGATCGATCTAGTGAAAGAATTTTGAGAGTTCTTACTTCGCTTCTCAGCATGTTGCTATTTCATAATGCAATCAGGACGCGGATGCTCCTTGGGAGGAAACGTATTAGAGAAAAGTTATTTATACGGAATGTTCCGAGATTCTCCTAACTTTGCAGACATTCTCATCGCCTACAACAAAGATTTGATTGTGTAGATCTTGAAAAGAAGTTAGAAACTTCCCATGTTCTCCTTCCGTCACCTCCAACTGGGAGGATGACAAAAATCATTCCTGTAGTTTACAGCATCGTTCATTTTCCAGCTTGATTGCTTGAAGATATGATTTTGCTCACGGACCTTCAAACAGTTAAATACTGTACTGCAAATATGCAGAAGTGAAGTGATTCTGGAAGAACTTTTACCTTCCATTGTGGAGATGCAGATTAGATCTTGCGTATTTCTTGACTGAACGGAGGAAAGCTTTGCCGGGCTGGCGAGTTCCATTCCATGAACAGCACTTCGGTGTACCATTTTCATTGTATGCAGATCCTGGCGATCGATCGACAAAAGTCCATGACGAAGAAAAGTCGGACTAAAAACAACGCAAAAGGAAAGGGAAGTAAATGATATCGGCAGCACTCTTGGATGAAATATTTGGATTTGGCCAAATTAGGCTTGTTACTCACTCAGGAAAGCGGATTTCCTAAGCAAATCACCGGGTTCTACTTCACTCGATTTCCTAAGTAGGTCACAAAATGAACTTCCCGCAAAATTTGAAATCCACGAGACTTGTCACCTGAGGCGGTGACTTTCTAGATAAGTGAAACTCGCTTAAATCTACAGGAAGGCCTTGCATATATCTTTTAATGTCTCCTCCAGATTGCAGAACTTTTGCAGTAAGCAGCATCTTAGGATACGATTGAAGACGGTTACGTAATATCCGTCATGAAAATGTTAGCCAGGATATCGAAGAACGAGATAAGATAGTGGCAATGAGCGAATCAAATCACTAGTCACGATTGTTACTTCTTACGTAATCCCAAGCAGCAAGAACTTCATCGAGTATCTACTATATATAGAGGCCCAAGTGAAGGACGGCAGAGTCGCACCCTCTCATACGTCTCTCCGGATGCCTAACTTCCTAGAATCTTTTCTGTGTATTGCCTTCGGATGGGTCGCATCGTCAGTCTCCCTGAAATATAGAAAGGTTAGATGTGATTATGAAGGTGCGAATCCACTATTCATTCACCAGAAGGTCAACCAATGGAGCTGCTATGATTGCATGGCTAGAGAGGGAAGAAATTGACGAGTTCGGATTCAGGTTGTACAGTATACCATTGCAGTAAGCTGATTTCTGACTTTCAGTTACGTTTCAGAACTGCGAGGGTCCATACGAAACTGAACAGGGAGGAAGAGAGGAAAGATATGTGTATCTGTTGTTGTCAGTCGGGCAGCAAGTCATTCCAATCTATGACAAGTCTCGAGTGTCACTCACACTTTGCCCGCAGAGGGAGTCGCTTTCATGGTTTTCTGTGGAATAACTTGTGACTTGAGGTGGTGACTTGTGAAGACTTGGCTATCCGGGAATGGAATACACGACTGACCAATCGAACTCTCTTGCACCAATCACCACGGCTCGCGTTCGGGTTTAGAATAGAATGGTTCGTAACAATAGGGATGTCAAAATTGATCATTGAGTGTCTTCCGTGGCAGATGGATATTCACCGTGATATATTTTGGCAGAAAGTTCAGCACCTCGAAGGCATCCAGTTGAAGTTGAAGTTTTGTGTGTTGAAGTTTTAGAATCTCATTGTGCAAAGGAATTAAATATTCAGCAAGCATTGCACTAGTAAAATTCAATGTTTTTAAATGACGTAAATAAATGATATCATGTATCATTTAAATTTTGAGGTTTCTATGGTATAGTCGTATAATAATCTGAGTTTATTTTCTTGTTAAAAGTGGTAAGAATCACGAAAGCTTTTAACATTAATCTCTATAACATTATTATTATTTTTAAATATATTTATATCATTGAAAACTTACAGCTTTCGAAATACTCATCTGTTAATTCATATCTAAGAGTTTCATAGTAATTTAAATACATATCATTGATACTTATATACATAAGTTTATGATCGTTTAAATTCAACAAAGATATATTTAACAAAATATTAATTCCAAATTATAGTTTTAAACTAAGACTCAACTCTCATGTCTTTTTGTTTTAACTAGAAAAATATTAAAGTTACCTCAAGAACAAGACAAGAGTAGCAATGTGCAAGTAAGTTAAGTAAGGATCAAAAGAGACAAGATGACAACAGCAAGTGAGACAAAGTCTAGCCATTGAGTAGAGATTGAGTGAGATCAAACAAGTAGAACATCTCTTTGTATACTTTGTGGTGAGTCAACTGTACACCACTATGTGGCAAGTATATATAATGTTGACGGGAGTTCACACGATCTAATCGTAAGCATTCACCGGATATAAATCTAAGTTTGTCTAAATACTTAGCAGTATTAGGTGGTAAGACCTCCCGTGAAGTCTGCAACTTAGGGTCAAGGTGGTAAGAACACTTGTCTTAGTTATGAGGTGGCAAGCGTTGATCAGGCAGATTGCTGGCAACGTGCAAAAATGCTAAGTTCGTTTTATAAGGTGGAGAGTTGAGATGTGTATCGATGATGAGAGCATTCCAGTCAAGCGCTTTCGACGAGCATAGCACCAACCTTAGAGACTCTAGGACTTTCAGAAGGTCATAAAAGCTACGTGAATTGAGGTTATCGAGTGTTAATCGGTTTTCGAAAATACACTTGAAGAGGTACTTTTCTTGAATTTTGAGTATCCTGTATGATATGCAGTCGATGTACTTGATGGGGACAACATCTTTTATGTGAGTATACTGTAAGGTGGTCAAAAGTGTGTGTGAAGTTTGCCAGTGATCGAGGATCATAGACATATGAAGAAATTGAGGTTCAAAAATCTCGTGATCTAAACATGGATGCTCCTTCTTAATATACTAGAAGATCCATGCCATACATAGATCGATGTAAGATTCCATGAACGACTAAGAGAACTATTTTGGAAGATATGTAAAGAATAAGAGAGAAGATCAAAGTTGTGTTGAGTCTCGATAATCTTGCAACCATCACACTTAGCCTAGTTCAGTACAATCATTTTAAACTGGATTGGATCTTCGATGTATCTAATTATCTTTAATAATCAGTTCCATGATTTTTGGCACTTCTTAACAAGACTGGTAGCTTTGGCAGAATCATTAAGCTCAAAATCAAGAATGCATACACTCAGATGATTCAAGCTCAAATGTGGAGTTCGAGTTCTGGTACACAATGAATTTGGCAATGTTAGAATTATTTCTCTTCAAACAGAAAAAAGTACTATCTCGCAATTCTGTAAGCACGAGCAGCACCTCAGTTTAAGTTAGCACAGCGTTCCAGCAGAGGTCTGCAGCTAACGAGACAAAGACGAGACGACAACGAACGTAGTAAGTTGGAGGATTTATAAACTCTTGCATACTCTCTCTCTCTCTCTCTCTCTCTCTCTCTCTCTCTCTCTCTCTATGTCAGTTTCACTCTTTGGAAAAGCTCTCGTAATCACAATCTTCCTTTCACGAATTGGCACCATAGCTATATGAATTTATGAGTCAAAGGCTATATATGGACTTATGATTTGGAAACAGGAAGCTCCATTTAACCTTCATAAATCCTTTATACTCGTTTTAGTCCTAAAACTGTGCTTATGAGGTCTATGAAAACCTAGAAATCGGATCCCACATGAAAGGAACATCTGAATTGTTGAATCATTCTTTCTCTCCTGAAAGAGTATATTGTTTTAGGTCTGCAACACTGGAATTGTAAAACCGAGCATCTAAATGACAGACATTCAAGCTCCTTAAAGTGGTTCTCCCACTGTTTGTACAGTATCTAACTGAGCCAAGAATGCAGTCTATTACATACAGGACTCCCGTGCCACTTGGACTCAGGTGCCACTTGGACTCCTCTTCATTTATCAACTGTAAGCTCTCACCGCGTGTTCCATTGTTCCCGTGTTACAGAAAATGCTGTAACAGTAGGAATCTAACCTGAACTGAGGAAGAAATGAGAAACCTTTGAAGTGTCAGTGTTCCGTAGAAGTGCGATCACGACAGTCGGTCAACTCTTCCGTTTTATAATCTGATCGGTCGGTTTGATCAGTTGATCGTGAGTACTTCCATGGATTCGAATCTTGGCTGTACAATCAAAGGCGGGCTCTGGTCGGGAAGCTCCGACTGATTATTGGTTTCCCCATACTCTGTCTGTGAGTGAGACAGGTGTACTGGCTTGCCATCAAACTGATGAGATGAGTTGGAACTGAGAACAGCCGCATCAAATAGATCACTGAACCTCAGGGCATCGTGACTCGTGAGTGTCGGTGGCTGACTTTTGCTTCGTATGAACAGAAAAGCGGCTTGGACGAAGAAAACGAGCGGAAACTGGAAACTGGAAATTGGCTGCCTAGACAGCAGCCAGTTTGAGAGCCACAAGCGAAGAGATTCTTCCAACTCTCTAAGCCAGCGATAGACGGCCACGACTCTCCACGCTTCGTAATTCTTTGAGTATAGTAGCGGTAGCCTTTCTGTTCAGTTCAGTCCAGTTCTGTGCAGTTCATCCGCCTCACCACAAGGCGAATCCCTACCATGCATCCTCCATCCGCATACTTTACAGGACACCTTTGCCCTAACTTTCAGCCTCCTCGCGCTTGCTCACTTCAGCCACATTTCTCATTCCAGAATCCGGTCATCAGCTTCGTGGGCCTGTAATGCTCCGCTGAAGCATCTTACTTTAAAACATATTCCTATCTTTTCCTCCCATTTAAATTTAATCAAATCGTTATATCTTTCGCTGAACCCTTGATTATCTAATTCATTAATTCTTCGCTGATTGCCTGTGGCGACTAAAGTAGACTCAACGACTGTATTCCAAGCGTCTAAGCGAACGTGGTCGGGAAGAGGAGAAACTGGGTATGAGAAGAAAAATCGACAAAGTGGATTGGTTCAATGCGGATTGAGTTAGCGGAATAATAAATTACAAGCGGTTGAAGAATTACAAGAGAGGGATGGAACAAATTTACCAGTGGAATAACCTCAGAGAGATCTATTTGAATTTGTAGTTTTAAATTTTAAATAACTATTATAATAAATAATTATCCTTATAATTATTATTTTATTACATTTGATAGCTATGAAAACACAAATCGATAAATGAAACATAGAAAGACACACGGGTTAGGTTTCTTAGTGCTAAGATTGACGTGCCTAACTTACTAGGCCATGTTCTCTATTCTATGCATCTTTTTCTCTTTTCTCTTTTTCGGTTCCGTATCTGAAATTTAGTTTTGCACATGTAAAAGCATAGTGTTGCAGATTAAGTCTATCGCACACATGTGCCAAGCTGAAACTAGGGACACGGCTATATTTGCCACGGTGTAATGTCCATGTATTGGTTAGTTCATCCAGTAACAAATGTGTATACATCCATCTTGAGTAAAGGAAGATTCAGATGTTTATATGATATCAGAGCTGACGAGAAGCGATCCTTTCATCAAGATCGATAAGATTATGGAGTTGATGTGAAGCTTTACTCCATCGCTTGGTGATCCATTTTTGAGATATCTATTAGTAGCTCGAAAACAATTTATGATGCTACCTACGTGATGATCTAACCATTTGGGTTAGTGTCATCAATTGTATATTGCAGTATTGGGCGTAGTCTAATTTTATTCACATAGCTTATATAAGCTAGTGGTCTTCATCTTCTATCCTCATTTGGATTCGGATAAGATCATTTGGACTAGTGCATATATATTTTTTGAGTGAAAGAAGAAGACTTTGTTGTGGAGTTTACATTCATGCGAGTGTGACACGTGTTACCCATGGAAGGAATTCATTTGAAACCAACTACATCTAGATTCTACAGAGTTGTTGATTCTCAACTAGGGAGTAGTGAGACGGCCACAATGGACGATCAGCGAGAGGATAGCTAGAAGTGGACAACATTGTAGTACAAGTTGTAGATGAAGTCGCAATTGACTTACATCATCGATCTGATAGCACGGTTGAGACGATCGAGACATTTGGTAGACAAGTGCCAACTGAAGAGATCAAAAAATTGAAAAAGAAGATAACATAGCACAAGAAGCTGTTGACACGAAAGTGAAGTATCCAATTTCAATTGGTGAGAAGGAACGAGAAGAATCTGTCGAAAAGCTTTCGACATGGATAGTTGTAGCCATTGATTTTGACACGAATGATTTGAGGCTTTCATTTCCATCTTATGATGATAAGTAATGATCGGCTGGGAAATATAACATCAAGGAAAAGTGTGTTGATGATTTTTTTAAGATGAATTGGGAGACATAGAGAGGTCTATGCAAGAATTTGAGGTTTTCACAAGGAAGAAGTCCGGCGGAACCTTTTGTTCTATGCGGGATTGGAACGAGAACGAGTTATTGTTGACTAGACAACTGTTGATTTGAGCAAAACATAAGACGTGTTGTCTAAAAAGAGGTACAAAGTACGGTGTCGTGTTGTACATAGTTCTACTATGTACAAGTTTGATGGAACGTCTATTTCCATGCATACGCTCCAACCATGCAATGTAAATAGGTGGTTATGGTGCTATTTTGGCATATTTTGTTATACATGTGTGTTTCATGCATAAGGCAATCAGACACATGTTAGGATACTTCCGTAGGTATGTTGCTCACTTTGAACTCAAATTAGTTGATTGTTGAGTCCATAGTTATCAAATCATCGAGAGCTTTCAGACCTCACTTCAATCTCCTTCAGATCAAACCTACAGCGTGGTCTACTGTTTGAATATATATACTTAGAAATTGACTATTCGAACTTCACTGGACGTATCTCCGTTGTCGAGGAGAGTCCTTCTCAGGAAGGGCGAGCCTTCTGGCTGTGATAGATCGCGAGATAGAAGTAGAGATTGTATATCAAGACAAGAGCCAAGCAGGAGATCGCAACGGCTGAAGTCACTCACAGACACTATGACTATAAATTACTTACTACTCAACAGATCAAGTCTCAAGTCTCAGGAGGCAGATCCACCTTCAGACACGACAGACAAGAGAAACCTGAACTCACGATGCTTTATTTCTCTTCCAAAAAACACACTCGATAGTCCTCCACATATATCAATTTACAACCTATCTCTACTCAACTCCTTACGTTGATCACCGCAGATGTCAAACAGCCAATTCCCACTCAACTAGTCTTTTCTCCAGCAGATTTCTCTCCAGAACCTACAACCGATGAAGATTTGAAACTCTAACGCCTTGTATCCCTCCCTACGACAGCTTCAGCACTGAAATTTCTCAGAAAATCTGACCTTCTCAGTCTCAGTCTCAGTCTCAGTCACTCCACTCAAATAATGCTCTCTTTCCACCAAATTCACCTCAACTCAAGTCTGGTAGGTGAAATTCAGACCCCAAACTCTTAATCTCCTCTCTGCGTCAACCTCCCAACTGAAAACTATCAAGAATTTAATCCAGCGTCAATCAAGAGTCCCTTGCAGATTATCAAAAACGGTCTCCTTCAATAAAACTGCCTCCTGTCCGATCAGAAGAAATTTTGCCTCCAAACTGCTCTCAGCCCCCCAAATACTTGTCCGTCCCTCTATCACGATCACCCAATTCCTCAATTCAGTTCTGTCAGAAAAAATTGATCTCCTTCAGCCTCCAAGCTTCTCCTTCCGCTTTAGCTTTCCGCTCTCTGCAAAAAAATCTCCCCAAAGAAAAGTGTCCCCGATCCCAAGTCGCCGCGGGTAAAAATCCTAAAAGTTAAGGCCCCAGCTTAAGTTGCCCCTTGCTGTCCTTATAAGCGCAGTCACTTATTAGAAGCAGGGCCCTAGCTAAGCTGCCCCCCTGCTGTCCTTATGCTTACAGAGTTCCGCTTCCGCTTCCGCTGTAATCTTCCGCTTCAAGCTTCCGCGGTAATCTTCCGCTCTCCGCTGTAAGCTTCCGCTGTAATCTTCCACGGTAGTCTTCCGCTGCGCTCTCTAAGAAACATTTCTCAGAAAAATGTCCGCTTCCGCTGTAATCTTTCGCGGTAATCTTCCGCTTCCTCTGTAATCTTCTGCGGTAATCTTCCGCTTCCTCTGTAATCTTTCGCGGTAATCTTCCGCTTCCGCTGTAATCTTCCGCTTCCGCTGTAATCCTCCGCTTCAATCTTCCGCTTCAATCTCTCTAAGAAACATTTCTCAGAAAGATATCCGCTTCCGCTTCAGTTTTAAGACCCCTGCTAAAGCTGTTCCTCTGCTGTCCTTAATAATCAGCAAAAGTTTCCCGTGCCCTCGATGCCATCTTGATGCCACCCTGAATATACTACAAGCCATCCAATGTAGACCGAAGCCCCAACACTTATGAGGCTGCCCCACAGGGCTTACAGCCCCCCCATATGCGCACCAAGTATCTCCCATAGTATATTCAGGATGACATGCGGAGGCTTAGACCAGGAAGTCCACGATTAAGAGAGATACCGGTCTCCCGCCCCTAGATATGCAGGACGTGGCTGCATATCCAACATAGACTCCCTTCCAGGAGGCCAACATGCCGGAATAGGAACCAGAGGCCAGGAGGGATTGATCCTGAGACCACTTCCCTCCTAGGCAGGCGCCCTATCACTGGGATGGCCTTTGGTTCCGTTCAAGAAGGTAAAAACTTTTGTACATATGTTTACTTGAAGAAATTTTTCTGTAAGATCTTTACTAGCCTTTCCTACACTAACTTCCCTATACAACTCCGTTTTTAATGAACAAGGAGTCAAAACTATAGTATTTGTGAACACCTACACGCTCACGCTATCAGATTCTAAGTTTGAGTCACGAACCAAAATCGACAGATTTCCCTCTTTCATACATTTCTCAATCTAAAACCCCGTACTAACTACTACTTAAAACACTTTCTATCGAAACTGGAAGCACAAAGTCGCTCTCCTCGCCGAGCTCTGCATTCTGATGCTCTTCGACCTCTTTCAAGGTGATATTTCAGTCTAAGCTAGGGGGCAGCTTGTCAAGCATGGCCCCAGCTTAGCTCCTGCCCAGCTTGATAAGCTAGGGTGCAGTTTTCCGAACAAATGCAGGTCGAGTGTCTTCTGAAGTTCCATTTCCACACCTTGAACGTCATGCACTACGATACCGTCCTGATCTCAAATTGACAGATTTTTTATTTAGTGATGAAGCTAGCAAGAAGAGATTTCTAGTGCTATCCTGAAGTCGTTGAGATCACATTTGTAAAGATTATGAGCTCGATTTGAAACCTAGTGGATACTCCTGGAAGTTTTACTAAATAAACTATCAATGAAAATTCAAAGATCTAAGTTTATGTCTTTTAGTAACCTACATAGCCATCTTCGGCGATAATAAATATATATTTTTCTAGCTCATCTAAGTCATTTTTACAACTATAAAATTGTCAACATAAATTGACAAAGAAATCTGTCTACTTGGTGCAGCTTAGCTAAACTACTAGTTACAAGAAATGTCAATATTGATTATTTACATAGTAGTTTAACATACAATAGAACTTCTAGAAGTATGATAGGTGAAAGTTTGAATAGTCGATTTTTTAATGTTCATCTTCAAGTAGTCATAGATATTGTTATACATTTCATCTGAAGGAGATCAAAGCAAGGTTGGAGAGATCTGATCGAGATGGTGATGGTGGTCCCAATCTTCAGTCGATGTGGACCTGAGAAGACTGAGATACGACCAAATGAAGTTTTGGTGTACAAATTGTGAATAAACAACAACATATTTGAGAATTCTGGAGCATTTCTTTATTTTTGTGGATGAATCTGATCCCAATCTCGTGTGAGTGTGCTCTATCCTCGGAGATGGAGATACAACCTTCTGAAATTCCTAAGGTCTCGTAACTTGCATGTTTCACAATAATTTTGCACTTGGTTTGTAGTCTAAAATCTGTTCGTCAAAGAGTCTACAGCTCAGACTCTGCAAAGAGAGACATGTGAGTGCAATCTACCAGCCTTCAAAGTTCTAGAGAGAGTGTGTAATCAGAACTATCTCGACCTAGTGTCAAAGTTTGCTAGAAAAACTCTCACGCCCATCTCATAGCACTAGCCTCAACAACCTCACATCTGATAACAGATTTCTTGAGAGTCAAAAGTAGCAGTCTGATGCAAAGTTGTGCCTTCGTTAGAGGATTCGACTTACCTCGGGCTTCCTTTGTCTGCTGGTCTTGAAATTTCATGGACATATTCTCTATAGATAAATGTAATTGTCCATGAAATTTTGAGCCGAATGACGAAGAGTCGAGTTTTCCGGCTTCCCAAACGTTCTACCTTTCAAAATTTGTGGAGCCGAAGAATGTACATAGAGCTGCTGGGCTGTGAAGTTTCAGGAGTATCGGAGGTATGCAATCACGAAGTTGGTTTTCATGGACATTCGAAAGAACATTCAGTAGTAATTTCTTTAGCTCTAAGCAACATCTGAATTGAGATTTGGAATAGTGAGAAAATATGCCTGAGTATACCTCCTCTCCGAAGGATAACACTATTGACATGCATAGTCTCTATCATAATTCTCAAAAATGTTAAAAATTGTATCGTGAAATTATTAAGGAAGAGAATTTTAGCCATGGTGTAGAGTGAGTGACGTCTAGAAGAAGCTTCCCTCACCATAGCAATGATTTACAACAAATCCAAGGGGTAATTAGACCCCTAACAAGATGATAGACGTTTTGTTCAGTTTTTTATCATTTTTTACGAACCACGAAACACAATAAACAGACTTTGAGAGATTCTCTTATCTATAAGAAAAAGGTTTTCAGACTCGAATTTTGTAGGATAGGATGGCAAGTGAGATGACGATTCCAAGGAGATGTTAGTGGACTGCAAGGAGAGCATGTTTCGCTACCTGGATCGACAGATCGAGGACTTGAAGACTCTTTACGGTCTTTTCTCGATTCTCTAGCCTACAGTTACGTCTTCTCCGACACCAGGATCAGCGATCGAGAGAGATCTAGACAAGGAGGAGTTCGACCTCGCTGTCTACTTGGTAGTGACAGCATTGGAAGCCGGAAAGACCACTGAAGAAGCCCTGGAAGACAAGATATCTTTTGGAAGACAAGAAGTAGGGGTGTCTTCCCAGATGTTTCGAGTGGAAGAGGTGACTTTCTCTGACCACTGTGAGGTCACCCCAGCTCCCAACGTCGAACAGGTGAAGCAAAAAAGTCAGAAAGTGCAGGTGGACTCCGCTTCCTAGAAGCCTCTTTTATCTTCCGAAGTCATACCAAAAGTCCACATCCCGAACATTGAAGAGGAAGCCACCTCAGCCGCATCCGAGGTACCAACAAGGCTTCTCACTTTATCAGAAGCCGAGTTAGGAGATCAGGTATGAGAGGATCCAGTGGAGATCGTCCTTGGCGATCAGGAGTAGATACTAGTGGTAAGAAGACAGTTGACTTATCTATTTTTGATAGGGAGTGAAATCTGTTATTTTAAGAAGAGACAACTCCTCTTGTATTTTTAGATGACTGTCCATGTGGCAGGATAGACACCGTAGGAGTGGAGAATTAGTTTCCAAACTAAGAAGGGAACAGAATGCATGAGAGGTAGTGACCTTCTGACAGCGCCCCATCTTTCCTGACTGTGAGTGCGATTGGAGAGGATCTTCCTCCTGCAGCTCAAAGGCAATAGTATAAGGTGGATGCCTAGGAAGGATTTTGGGCACATTAGACACATACGCAAATTGCTACACATATGTGGATACACATGTACTACAAGCGCATAGAGTAGGTCTGCACTTTCTTTTTTTAGGATCGAAAGATGTAGACATCAGTAGCAGACAACATAGAACAGGGAACGGCATCATCGTGTAGTCCTGCTTCTAGACTGGTGTGTCGAGGTAGTGACAGGAAGCGGATGGAGTGAGCTTCCTAAAGCCAATGTACATTCTTCACGAGGAATTAATTTTGGATTTGATTGCAGAAGTTTTGTCTATGTCTTCTATGCAGTGGGTTTTTTCAAATTCACATAGTTGGTTGTGAATTCGAGGAAACCCATAGAAGCCTTTTTCTTGAGTGGCGGTGATTGTTAGAAGCTGTGCAGAGTCGAAGTTTGTCTCATCCAGTAGACCACTTCGGATCCACGTACGGACTGACCTATGGGAGAGTGGTCCATGAAGTCAAAGTAGTCAGAGCAACGACAGAAGAAGAAAGAAGACTTCTTTCCACAATAGAAGACGACATCCTCGATTGGAAGACTGTGTAACTGTAAGTCGATTTGTGGTCTTCTTTCCCAAATTGCTACAAGCAAGGATGGCTTGTTAGTCAAGATCCGGACTAGAAGCCTGTCGGAATCTTAATTTCTCTTTTTTCTCTTGTTTCCTCTTGTTTGGATTTTCTCTTCTTCCTCTTCTTCCCTCTTCTTTCCATCTTCCTACAATCTTTTATTAGATTTCTGAAACTTCTATTGAGTATCAGTGAAGGTGAATGTCGCTGTGTGCTGCATGAAGACCACTTTCGTGGACAGAAGTCTGGGAAGGCTACAGGGAATATACACCATGTGATGAATCTAACCCCGTAATATGACATATGTGGAGCAGAGACAGTCTTCTGGAGGTGTCAGAACCCGTGTTGAACTCCCGAAAGCCGAGAATTGCTTCGGGAAGACCGTCATGGGAAGACTGAAAGCCGTGATCTGGAAGCAGGAAGTGTCTTCTTGAGCTTCTCAATGGATAATTGTGTGATATTTTAGGTAGTAGTTGTATGTTTGGGTCCATAGCACCTTCTGAAAGATCTAGAAGCCGTGTGGTTTTGTGAGAAGATGAGATTTCTAAGTAAAACCCGTGTGTTTGTGAGTTTAGACAGATCTTAGAACTTAGAGGAGTGATACTAGTGTAAATCTTCTTGAGGAACGAAATCTTTTATGCTATAATGGGCTAAAGGAGAAATCTTGAGACACTACATCACTACGGATGAAAATATGAACATTTCGAAAGACGAAGCAAGACCTCCGACAGGTTAATATTACCATACTACAACTTTCTGTTGTACTTTAGACTATAAATAAAACATATTTTTTCTGAAAAATTTTAAGAGTATTTTAAGTGTGTTGTTAGTTTATTCATTGAAATTTATTGGAAACTTTCAACGTGTATCCAATTGATTTTTCTAATCAGATCATTCAGTCAATACAACCCAAACACATAGTGATGAGCGACATCCTCAACTTCCGGACGTTTAAGATCAAAAGAACAATCCATTGTTGGAGTCAAAAAGTTACATATACATAATGGACTAGCTCCCAAGTTAAAAGATAGAAATATGTCAAATATTTAGTTGTTCCAATCCATCTGGATGCGAATGATCTACATTGGAATTTAGCACTCGTGAGAGTGACAGAAACAAAGAAGAAAGTTTGCATCTATCACATGGATAGTGCAAAAGATTTTCATCTGTGGCAAAAGATTACACAAACACTTGACAAGTGGCTCTGAACAGTAACAAAAAATTATTCCACTGAGTTCTTACAAAAGAAGATAAAAAATCTCTATTTTCAAGTCTTTGATATAGATTTTTTTGAAGTCAAATGTTGTTAAATTTTAATTGAAGTTCAAATTGCATTTCTAAATTCTTATATGATCACTGCAATAATATTATGATGATATGATGTAGGTTGGGCATAACTCTATCAACTGTTGAGTTCATGTCATGCTCATGATGGAATGATTCATTGAATGGAAAGATGGACTGGATGTTGCTCTTGACGATGACTCCTTAGTGAAATGGTGTGACATGGAAGAAATATGTGATCTTAGGAAAGAATTGTATGAAGACGTTCCTCGTCATTATTTTAATAAATCAATTTTTCTAAGACTCCTATCTTCATTGTCACAAGTTTCATCTCGTCCATTGTTGATTATTTATTAAATTTCTTATTTTGCTCTTTGCTTATTATCTAAGTACGCAAATCAGTGAATAAACTCGCAAGAGGAATAGAGGTGGATCCATGTTCAACTGAAGTGAAGAACCAACCAGAAGTAGAAATTCTCATGACACACCTTCAATGAGTACCTCTCAAGAGGAACAACATTGCTTTTATAACTACCCTTCTTTAGAATGGTCCTTGGTACGTATGCCTCGAGATCCATCCTGAAAACCTGATCAAAAGATCTTTGTGTCAGAAGAATCAGTCAAAGTTTCTATCCCTATCAAAGGTGCGCTCAAACCCAAGTCCAAATGTGAGAAAGAGTAGAACAAAATGTAAAGATACCAAACTTGTTACACTACCAGCGATAGAATGTCAAACTACCAAGTCCCGTACACCACCATCGACAAGATGTGAAGCTCCCAAGCCTCCTAGACCACAGACAAAGTCAAAAAACCAAAAGTAACGAAGCAGCTGGCTGATCCAACGGATGAACACCAACCAGATGGAGTTGAATGGAGCTATGGAACTTGGAAGATTAAGCTTCCTAGTCCTCCAAAAGAGGATGAAGATGTCGCTGCAATTGTGAAGAGGTTAAGAGATATCAAGAAGCACATGAGAAACGGAAGTTGGATGAAGTTGGATTCAAGAGCAACCGCGTTTAAATGCAATTGCAAGGGGAAAAAAACAAAGGAACAAGCAGAACTCAAGAGACAATAAGAGAAACTATGGTCAAGAGCTTCGCAGTGGTCAACAGGCGAAGGTTCGAGCTAAAGATATAAGACGTTTAGATATCCAAAAACACCAAAGTACAAAGATGATAGATATTCGGATTCTGGGAAATAATATATGCCAGATTCAGCTAGAATGCAGATATTGTAAATATTAAATATAAATTGTAAATCGTTAAGTTACATAAAAACCTCATTGTTACATAATACATCATATATTTAAACATGTATTGTTCAACTTTTGTGAACTTGTAAAGTGCTCCTTGTGAATATTCAATATTCATATTGTTTGTGAATAATTTTATTTTTTTACCTCATACAAATTCGTGTTTTTTCTCAAATCGTCTCGGTCAGGTATTTATTGTTTGAATGTTTTGTGACTTTTATAACTATCACCTTGAACTGAAGTCAACCAACAAAACAATCATATTCAAAGAGGAATTTCAGTGCATATTTTACGAAGAATACTCCAAGTTTGAATGTGAGATTAGTGTAGAGAGTGTTGTGAAAAGATAGACTATTTTGAAATATATAAGTTATAGTTCTGTGAAGAAGTTCTGACCGTCAGATCTTGATGAGATTTTATATGTATGTTTTGTACGATACGATCCATGGTGTGGAGTGTTGGATTGACATAATCTTCTGTCTATATTTTAATATTGAATTTAATCTATTTTGATCTCAAAAGAATATTATTAAATAGAATGATGGTGCCTAATAGCATCTAAAAATCATTCATGAAAATTGTAAAATGATAAGGTAACAAATGACAAATCTTGAATATTTTTGGAAATGCTTTGATGTCCAATCTACTTTTTGGAGAAAATGAGACCAAGAAATGCCTAAAACCCAAGACTTCTAGGAGAATGATCCATGTCATATTGCAATTTGAGATCATGGCACAAGCCCTAGGAAGGAGGACAGCCCACACAAAAAGTTTCAATTGAAGATTTGTTCGTTTGCTCATCCGTTTGGTTTTTAAGACTTGCTTAAACTAACGTAACGCCTTCTTATTCCTCGACCCTCAAACTGCTCCAAAACTTATAATGTATGATCCTCAAGGTTGCTACATGCGTTGGAGATATAAAATCCTTAAAAGTCATTATTGATATTTAGTTATAGAATTCTAAATTAAATATTATATATGTATTTAAAAAATAACTAAATAATAAAATATAAGCAAAGAATTTGATTTCTTAGATATATATAATTATTAAATAGCATGTGACATGTGTTGGCAAAGTGTGGAAGCATATAAGCTTTGGGAAGAGCATGCTTCGACAATATAGACTTTATATGATCACATCATATTTTGCTCCGATGACGTGCTGTCCAATTCTCAAATTGGCAAATACTATACACACACTTACAAGGGAGCAACCTCTCCAGAAGTTTCAACTCAAAATGTCACATTTTGTCCTCTCAATGGTGCATTGGAGCTTCAAATGCTCTCAAAACATTGTTAACACTAAGCTAAAAGTGTTAACTTTTTGTTTTGGACCCTAAAACTTAGCAGGACACTTGTCCTCACCTGAGTTCTTCAGGAAAAATTGCTTAGCAAGGACAATCTCATATCCAAGTTGGAAAACTTAAGTTCTAAACTTGTGAAAGTTGATAGACAATCAAAGATAAAGTTATTAATTCTTATTAAAAAGTTATTAACTTATTATAAATCAACTTCGAGTATTTTTCCACTTAAGTCATTCAATGAAAATTTTGCTGCACGAGTGAGAAGCATCCATTAGATCCACACATTAAAAAGTAATAACAATCTGCAGTGTGTTATATGTTATATACAATGTCTTCTCAACTATCATATTTGATGATAGGTGACTGTCGAATAAGTGATGTATGTTTTTTTTCCTCTAACGACTTATTGAGACTTGTCTTTTCCTCGCTTTGGGTTTGGCTTTCCACTTTTTGCTCAAAGATTTGTTCAATCTCGTCGTCATGCGGATGTGGCAGTGGTACAGAGATCGAGGGGTTCAACAAAAATAATTTCTGTTTATACCCAACACTGTGGTTGTTGTGCTAGTATGGATAGGATTTATAGAAGATTGACTATATATAACATGTAATGATGGGAGTCGTTTGTTTGAAAGAACAAAGTTAGGATTATTCAACTTCACTTTTGGAAGACAAGTAGTAGAGAACATGTCGTTTAAACTCTCAACCTCTGCCAAGGTAACTCTCAATTTATTATTCTAGTAGTTCGTATCACTGTCAAAATCATCACTATCCATGCGTTGCTTCAATCTTTCTCTCGTCTCTTTAGTTTTTTCCTCCTCGTAATCTTCTTCAAGACTACGATCCATCTCTTTTTGAACATCAAAGTCTTCATCTACATACCTTCTACTTTCTTCTTCTTTGGACGTGCACGTTTCACCTACTGTTACTTCTGATCTTTCCTCCACAAGGTTTGGATGTGAGACCCAAGCATCTTTCACATCCGATGAGATGCTATAGTTACTCCCATGTCTTGTCCACAACACGTCTTGTTGTCCACATGACTTGAAGTACTTGTTGTACTTGTTGTACTCCCTCATGGTTCTCCGCTCATGCTTCGTGTTGATGTCATTCAGTCTAGAATTATGATAGAGAAAAACAAACATATATGCACGTTCACGAGTCAAACAATTACAAATTTTAGAGTGCAACAAAAGCATAAGAGCTCCAATTCCTCTCACAAGCTGATGAAGTGCATGTTTTACCAAGCAAATCAAGTGCAATTCATTTAAGATAAGGAGATGTGTCTCCAAAATATGTCAATCATTTTCATGATGAATTCTCTATTTTCACAACATCTCCATGGTATTGAAGATTCGAGAACTTGCAATCTTTGGATAGCATGCTTGCTAGTTCATCTCTACAATAATCCACTATTCTTTTACGTCTTTGGTATTCAACTCCAAGTTGTTTTGAACGTACAATGTGTAGTATGTGCAGAAATCAGCTTTCACGTGACATCGTTGCATCACTTTCAAATTATCCTCGTGATACAAGTACTTAAGCCTCAAACACATTATCGTGGTGTGCAAAATTTTTGTCCACTTACTCCAATGTGTCATCAACGAGAGCACCAAACCATCACATATTTTTTGTGTAATCAAGTCCGTCTTCAGATTTGAATTCTTATAGAAATTGACAAACTTCTCCTCTAAGGCCTAGGTTTCCTAGTATTTGTCATCAACGGAACACTTGTGAGCATCAATTAAAGCAGAAGAACGAGTATGTGACTCATCATCTCATTGATATCATGAATTTCATCTCATGTCGAGTGTAGTACTGGAAACCTCGTTTTCTTTGTTTGTCAATATCAAGTATTATTCTTGTGTCAATTTTCCACATTCATCTCTGGGTATGAGAATTGCTCGATTGCTTGTATACTCTCCGATGTGGATCATGTCCCCATCACTTTTAATGGTTGACTGATGTCCAAACTCTTTTCCTCCCTCGAGTTTTATCTTCTTCTTCAGCAAGTGGTCAAGAGAATATAGCCTCTCCATTGTATGACCAACTAATCCAAATGATCAAGTACTACAAATCACAAGTGATTTTTGGACAAGATCACTTAGTTAATTAGTTCTACTCAATGGATAAAATCACGTATGTCCTCATATGTCGTCCACGAATCCTTAGTAGCAAATAATGATGGCCCAATGATAAGATCACCCTAATCCAGATGAGGATCGTGAGTGCAATTATCTACCACTTAGTATTTACTACATAATATATATTAAGTATATCAAGGATGGGTATGAGACCTAGAGAGCAATGAAAAGAGTGATGAAATGGAGGATTGTGTAGAGAAAATAAATAATGAACACCAAGATCGAGAGATCTTATATACTATGAGAGACAAGAGTGTTAATCAATGACAAAAGACCTTTCAAGTTCAGTATTAACTCACCTTCAAAATTATTAATTAATCTTGTTTCATGAAATTTTAGTGGTTCCTAACAATGTCAACTGCCCAAATATTCTCAAAAGTCATCATTATCAATCTGTAGTAGCCAAAATTTATTTGGAAAAAATTATGTAGGTTGTTTTTCTCTTTTTTCATTCGCTCCTCGGATCAAGGATGACAGCTATATTTCAGCTTGTCAGATATGAATATTCGATAGAGGGATTGTCATTGCACATCTTGATGGACCGTCTCTCGATGGCGATCGTCTATCGTTCGTCGATGGATATTCACCAATGGATGACGAGCGCAAGTGTACATTTGTCAAGGAATAAATCGGTAGTCCACCAGTGGATGTAGTGTCGCAGGATTACTCCTTTTGCTCATTTAGTATACAAGATATCGTTCCCACAGAGGATTTGCACAAGTAACGCTGCTCTAAGTTCTAAGATCTGTTCAAACACACAAACACATGGGTTTTGCCTAGAAATCTCGTCTTCTCACAAAACCACGCGTCTTCCAGACACGCAAAAAGGTGCTCTGGATCTAAACAAACAACTACTAACTAAAATATCACACAACTATTCACAGAGAAGCTCGAGAAGACGCGCTTCCTGCTCCCAGATCACTTCTTCCAGTCTTCTCAGTACCGTCTTCCCGAAGTAATTCTCGACTTCTGGAGGTTCAACTCGGCTTCTCACACCTCCAGAAGGCTGTCCTGCTTCGCAGAAGTCAATTAGTAACGACTGTTACACCTTATTCTCGCACTCACATTCCAACGGGTTAGATTAATCACAGGGTGTATGCCCCCTGTAGCCTTCCCAGGCTTCTGCCTACGGAAATGGTCTTCCTGCAGCACTACAACGACATTCACCTTCACGGAAGCTCAATAGAAGTCTCGGAAGCTCACTAGAAGAAGGTAAGAAGATGGGGAAGATGAGAGAAGATGGGGAAGAAGAGGAAATCCAAACGAGAGAAAACAAGATGAAAAGGAGAAATTAAGATTCCGACAGGTTTCTAGTCCGGATCCTAACTAACAAGCCATCTCTACTTGTAATAGTTTGGGGAGGAAGACAACAACGTGTGTACAGTTGCACCGTCTTCTACTTGAGGATGTCGTCTTCTGCTGTGGGAAGAAGGCTTCTTTCTTCTTCTCTTCGCTGCTCTGACTACTCTATCTTCTGGGATCCCTTACTCATAAGACCGTCCGTACGCAGATCCTAAGTGCTCTACTAGACGAGCCAAGCTGCAATTCCACAACTGCTGACAGTCACCGCCACTCAAGAAGAACACTTCCCACGCACAATTGGGAGCGAATTCAAAGAAACCCACCACCCAGAAGACACGGATTAAGCTTCTGCACTCAAATCAGCAATCCATTCCTCGAGAAGAAGTCACATTGGCATTGGGAAGCTCACTCCCTCTACGTCCTGCGTCTACTCCTCGACACAACAGTCTAGCCAACAGGACTACACGAGGATGCCGTTCCCCGTTCCTAAACTGTCCACTACCTCTATCTACATCCTCGAACCACTGCTGGTAACGAGCATGCAGACCCCTCCGGTATAATCCTAGACTATTCGTATGTCTCTAACATCGGGTGTAGTGTGTGAAACTAACTCACTCATGTGTCTCTGTCTGCACCTGAAAAATGTGTATGGGTGTGCAGCAGCAGCCCGAATTCCTACTCTGCGACCCTACTTATGCATCTATCACAAGGAAACAGAAGGAACCACCATCAGGGAGAGAAAAGTTGCCTCTCCACATGCAAACGGTTTCCCCTGCTTATTCTTGCGCTTCCTACTCTACCACATGGCTGCCTATTAATTTTACACTCAAAACTACCACCCTTAAGATAGCATGTTCGGTTCCTACTAAATCTGGAATTATCAACTTCGGTTACTATCTACTCTGATTACTCGGTGGCAATCTCTACCTGATCTGCCCCTATCGGAGCTCCTAACGCGGCTTCTGATAAGCTAGAGAGCCCTGCGATTACCTCGGGTGTCACTGAGGTGGCTTCCTCCATAGTCGTCGCTGGCCCTGCTGTCGCTGCTGCTACTTCTTCCTCGACTTCTGCTTCGGCTTCAGAAGACGGAAGCGTCTTCTGGGAAGCGGGTGGTGCTTCCTTGCTCTTCTGAGGCACTGGTGCGGTACTAGGGACCATGGCGACCTCATAGGGATCCGGGGAAGTCGCTTCCTCCACGCGGCATACCTGGGAAGACGGTTCTTCTTCTTGTCTTCCAGAAGACATCCTGTCTTCCGGGGCTTCTTCCGGTGTCTTCTCGGCTTCCAACGCTGTCACTACCAAGTGGACAGCGAGGTCGAACTCCTCCTTCTTCAATCCGGATCCAGTCGATGGTTCTGGAGCTTGGGAAGATGCAGTTGCAGGTGGCGGAATCAAGGGAAGATCATAGAATGTCTTCACTCCCTCTATCTGCCGATCCAAATACCTGAACATGCTCTCCGTGCACTCTACCAACCTCGCTCTGGACTCCTCGTCCCACTCTCTAGCCAAGGTAAGCAACTTCCTACCCGCGGTGAAGTTGAACTTCTTTTCGAAGTGCTTCCACCGACTGTGCTAGCATCTCCTACGCACGAGCTTCCGCTGCTTCTCGCTGCATTTTCTCAGCTGCAACTCGCGCTTCTGCGGCTTCTCGCTACATCTTCCATGTTGTCTTCTCCTCTGCGAGGGCGGTGATCTTCCTCCGCACTCGGAGAACCTCTTGATCGCGTTGCTGTAGACGCGCTTGCAACTCCTGGTTGCCCTTCTTCAGTTGGATCAGCTCCTTGGCAGAAGCGGCTGCTTCTGCCTTGTATCTCGCTGCGAGCTTCTCCGTGGTGCGGAGACTAGCTTCCAGCGCTTTTTGCCTTCTTCTGGTCTTCTTCCTGACGCATCAAGGTGCGCAAACCGAATCTAGACTGTAGCGGCTTCTCCTGAGCCTTCGCTCTCTTCTCCAGCAACTCTATAGCTGATTGGATCTCTGCGTGGAAGAAGGCACTGAACTCTTCCAGTCTTCTTCCTGCGGAAGACAGGTTCATCTCCACAATCCGATCGGAGGTGGCGACCTTGTCTTCCACCACTATGCTCTTCATCTTCTGCACACGGGAAGAAGCTACTCTTCTCATCTTCCGGGGTGGAAGATCTCTCCCCATGGTAGAAGCGGTCCTCTTCACTGCGCTTCCTCGCATCGCAGTAGGAGTATCCATCCATCCTACGTCTTCTGGAGTCTTCGGAAGACTCTCTGGTGTTGCCGAAGCGGTCTTTTGCTCCGGTTGGGTACTCAGGGGCTCTTCCTCCGAATCAGACTCTGATCCCGAATGAATAAAGGAGGTGGTCTTCCTAGGTACACTTCTAGGGCCCATCTTCCTCAGAGGCGTGGCGTCTTCCGACCCACTGGAGTCATCTTCTCTCATCAGAAGCGTCTTCTGATGAGAGCCGGGCCGCAGCTGCGGCATCAGAGTGGGAGAGGGAGTCATCGCTGCTGCTCGGTCATCTTCTTCCGAGGTCTCCTCCTTCGCCTCCTGTTGCCCTGTTGGTCCATACTTCACCAACTGCCCTTCCGTGAGATCCTCCATGGCTACGTACAAGTAGCAGAGAAAAGGTGTCAAGTGTCCTCCCGCCGGGGTACCCAAGTACGCTAGCTCCGCCTGTACGTATATGTGGAAGAATGAGCC
Source organism: Asterella californica (assembly GCA_036924285.1). Classification (NCBI taxonomy): domain Eukaryota; kingdom Viridiplantae; phylum Streptophyta; class Marchantiopsida; order Marchantiales; family Aytoniaceae; genus Asterella; species Asterella californica. Next base: position 16,716,286 of record JAYKYS010000006.1, on the reverse strand, counting down.
CCAGTTGACGGGCACTCCTTCATCCCACACTGCTTCCAGGAACTCCACGTCCTGATCTCCAAGGTACCTCGTCTTCTGCGCTTTCTCCTTGGGAAAGAAATGCAGAAATAGCTTCGCTAGAAGTCGCTTCTTCGGCTCCCGATAAGATTCGATCTTCCATCCATTCCTGCCCTGCCTGTCCTCCATGAAGAGGCAAGTTGTGCTTCCAAGCACATGCCACTCACTCACGATCCTGGGCAAGATCTTCTTCTCGAGCCAATACCCTCGGTCCTCGGATTCTGGCATGTGAAAGGCCCTGCGCCACCAATCTTCAGTCTAGGAAGATGGTCTTCCTCGAGCTACTCATGCATTCGCAGGTACACGGTTACGAGGCGGTAATGCTGCCCAAACCTCCTCCAGAAGTCCTTGGTCGGCGAGGTTCCAATCCCACAAGAAGAAGTCGAGATCCAACTCCTTGAGGAAGGGTGTGGCCTCGGCCAACTCTGCTGCGGGTAGCACCAACCCTCGAGGATGCATCGACATATTGGAAGATCTGTTGCACTAAGCCACACGCACTTACTGTGAGCCAAAGGCTCAGTCCTTCCCAAGTGCCCACAGTCTAGCTTCTACTTCTCAGAAGACGAAACTAGTCTTCCAGAAGACAGCTACTTCGTCTTCCGGGATTCTAACAGTGCTTCCTAAATAGTTCTTGTCTTCCGAGCTATGTCTAAACAATCCTAACTAAGCAAGGCCTCGCATGGATTCCTAAGAAGACAACCCATCTTGCATTACATCCTACTTCCTATCAGAAGATACAAGATTCGCAGAACGTAGAGTGCATAACAGGTTCAGAAGATGGTTGCGGACTCCTGCGGTGACAGTGGCCTCTGGGAAGACTCCCAGGACAGCTTCCGATTCAGTGTCGTTCTCGGAAGACCTCCTGAAGTCAGGCTTCTCTTCACTGGTCTCACCTGTCTTCTTCTTCCTACGCGCAATCTATCCTCGCAACAGACTCAAGACAATTGCACGTTGTTCTTCTGACTTCTCACCTCTCATACACACTCAGAAGAAGCTTGCTGCATGATGGGAAGACATGACCCTCGACCATTCTCTCCAGATTCTGCCAGCAAGACTTCTCACGACTCTCTCCTAAGTTCAGGAAGAAGAAGGAATGGGCTGCTATGGGTCGGACAGAAGAGACCCGAAATGGACCCTCACGTCTTCTCGTGCATTTTGCCAGCCCTTCCAGTCTTCTGAGCTCTCTAAGAAGATGTGGATTTGAGAAGCTTGGAAAACCGGGAGGCACATGCCTAGTTCTTGACTTCCACCTTCTCGAAATAACAAAACAACTCACCAAGCCACTCGGAATTCGTACCAAGCCTCTATTAACACAAAACCAAAGCAAACCCACTCTTGATACGAATTGTGTACAGTCGACTTCCGAAGACAGTCAGGCTACTGAAGCGTCTTCCGAAGATGTCAGGCTTCCGAAGATCCTTCCTTTCCACGATCACAAATGAAGGTTGAACCTCAAATACTATCCGAATTGGTGTGATAGCAACAAATATTGATGTCGACCTCCTAACGCTTTCTCTTGTATGTTCTTTTTGGCAAGAAGCTCAACTTGGACAGCACGAGGTTCTTGATTATGGAGATATCGTGTGCTGAACAAAGGCAAGAGAGAGAGAAACAACCACGAGAACAAGCTTCATGAGATATATCAATCCTCACTTTTATATACACTCGTTTTTCTTCTATGAATACAAAATTGATAAACAGACTTAAGTGGTCTGTAATTACATCCAACCTCCTGAAACGAGAGGTTGGTGTAATTACAAAGTCCTCAAATTCCAAGTCTAGAACCAAAACTATTGAAGTGTAGCTCAAACCAAGAGAAACACCTCTTTGCTAACAAAAATCTTTGCAATAGTATCACACGATTCAAATCTTGATCCAAAACACATCCATGTATAAGCTTCTAGTCCAAGTTTTGAACCAATCATAATTTCAAGAGTTTGAGTGAAATAACTGTAATGACATAAAAATTTCAAAATTTCATTTTATTCAAAATTGATATAAAATTTAATATTTATAAGCTATCGACAGAAAAATAAACAACAATAGAATCATTTCGTGACACAATCTTGTCGACGATCTGTTAATGAGCAGATCGCTGATGATCGTTTGTCGATGAAAGATAGACCACCGAGTAATGCATCCACGATCAACCATCAGCAAAGTCTATCCGTCGACAGACTACCGAGATATTTGTTGATGGAAGTTTACCAACTCTCATCAACTACTGACGGACGATCATCGATGAACAACACACCTCCAGCGGTCCAACATGCAAAATCTGCCGACGAAGACCGTCTAGATACTCGTTGACGATCATCCGTGCTCGTCATAAGCTGACAGATGATCACCAACAAACGACAATTCGTCACATAGAATCCACCGGCGAAGATCGTCCACTGTGGTGCCCCAAATTACAGGATTCACGAATTTTTGAAATTTTTGAGATTAATAACTTGTTTGTATAACTGAAGAAGCGTTGTTACTTAAGATTACTGCTTCCTTAGAAGGAAGATGATCTTATTAGCTGTTTGTAATAATAAGTTGACTTCTCTGGAAGACGACTGTCTTCCGGGAAGCGTCTTCTCGGTGATGTCTTCGGAAGTCGAAGACGGAGGAAGACAGAAGACGGCGGAAGACATGCATCTTTCAGAAGACGGCAACCGCGGAAGCTCAACCACGTAAGAAGTAGGTGCACCTACAAGGTAGCACCGAACAGGTTAGGTAGGTCAAGAGTGTCAAAACCCCTAAACTGCGAGGAAGACAGCGCAAGAAGCGCATTAGCACAGAAACCTACCTGCTTCCCGCATCGAGAGATTAGAGACTGAGAAGATCGATTCAGGCAGCAAGTTGATTTGAGTGAGGAAAGCAGCGAGTGAAATCGAGTGAGGACAAGATCGATTCGAAGTTAGAAGGAAGGCGAAATCGTACTACTGAGCGCAGGAAGCGTAGTGAACTGAAGGCATTTTCTGTGAGCTCCCGGAAGCTGACATTGGAGGGTGGCTGAGTGGAATCGAAGGTGGAATTGAGGCGTAGCCAGAAGCTGACAGCGGAAGCAACCTTGTGGGGTCGCACTGGAGCTGGAACCAAAGCCAGAAGCGCGCAGAAGATCAAAGACAGCTCGAGAACTCGACAGAAGACAATAGAGGTTCTTCCCATGTTCTCTTCTTTTCCCCACTGCTTCTCGCCTTTGTTTGGTATCCCCCGTGCTTCCCCGGTTGTTTGCAGGCAGCCTGATCGATCAAACCCCCACCCTTATTTTTCTATTGTGACATTGGGTGCGAAAGCGCTGCTCAATTTCCGTCAAACATCCACTTGCTTCTTCCCAAGTTCAATTCGAGCTTCCCTACCCCTAGCCCTCAAATTGGAGATCCTAGCTATCAATTTCCCTACCCAACCATCCCTCTACTCTCGAAACCTTGAACAGAAGACGCTTCGAAAGATCTGAACATCTTCAGAAGACGCTTCTGATCGAGGACTTACGACAAGAGATACAAGATCTACAAGCTAAGGTACTATGTTCGAGGATAAAGGACTGTCGATTGAGATGGATCTTGTACCCAAACCAGCTCGAGTACATCAGTGTATATGATGTGATGATATTGACCATCAAGGAGAAGATTGCATGGACTTTGTAGAGTCTTTGCAACGAGAGGTTATTACTTTGGAGGATAGAAAAGTTGCATTTAAAAGTACGAGTACTTTCCTTCAAGCCATCATTGGTAAAAGAGGGATGAAAAAGTTGGTCGAAGATTATATTGCGGTACATTGACAAATATTGAAGTTGCAAACAATGATGTTATGGTGGAGGAGATTGAGCAAGATCTCCAAAAATAAGATTTGGACGAGCACGTGAGACAAGATGAGCTCATGTCAGATGTTGCATCCACGACGCAAAAAGAACAGAAAAAATGAGAAGAGACTTTTTTCGAGAAGCAAACTTAGGAGGAAAAAGTCAACAGAAAACTGTTATTCTAGATTTGGTCATGGAGGACGATCCTTCACAACTGGAGGAGATGGTTAAAGGACAAACAATGGACAAGGGAACCGGTTGTATGTATACAACAATTAGATATCGGCATGACAATGAATGTGAAAGAGGATCAAAAAGAGAGCATTCAGAATGCAAAGGTTGAGTTCATCTCATGAGAGGTTTCAGATGCGACTGCAACGGAGGTCCGTGATGTCATCATTGACATCACCAAGGACAATCGACAACTTGAAGATGAAGGAGAATGGATGGATGCTCCTGATACTACGGATATAAGATGATGGATAGTGATGGCTTACAAGGCAAGATGCTCAAATACGTTCGGGGTCAATTCTCCTTGTAGAAAAGATTTTTGCTTTTGGTCTTTAATAGAAAAAAATCATTGCTGAAGGTGATTAGAGTTGGCAGGATGATGCTTGGGAAGAGAAGACAAGAGAAGATTATGTTTGAGAAAGATATCATTGTACAATGAGACAATAGTGGTTACAGTTGAGGATTTGGTTGTAGAAGCGTGTCGTTTTTCAAAAAAATAAAAAAGAGGAGATGGACACGAGTGATGATATGTACATGTTTGAAGTTGAGGATGACAATCAGGGTGCAAGGTGATGACTGGGATGATTGGTGATGTCTACTATGACAATAGGATCATAGATCTCGATGATGAGATTCAAGTGGGATGAGAGATCGCATGTTTTTCAAGTATGATGATTCACTTCTTTTATGTCTTCGAAAGCATATTGAAAGAGGTGTAGATTTATGGAGGTTTATTCGTGACAAGCAAAGAGATGAAGGTCTTAGAGAAGAGGGGCAAAGACATGGATGTAAGGAATATCAAGCCAAGTTGCAACTTCAAGATGACAATCATGTTATAGACTTTGACTGTGAGGTTGATCATGATGGAAAGGAATATGACAAGATGATGTGAAATGTCGATCCACTTCTTGATTGATATCTTTGGTGCATTTTGAAGGATGCACAAGTTTAGAGGGGGGTGGATGTCATCACATAATACTCAAGGACTCTCAAGTTCTCCAATGCTCACTTTACTCATAAGACAGAAAAATGAAAGTGTCTTCCACCCTCCTAAGAAATTATGGAGTAGATTAAGATTTTTAAGGTCCTAATGTACTCCATAATTTCTTAACGTGATAATTTTCACTAAGTTACGTTACATCATGATAAGTACAAAATCTAAAATAATAAAATCTTAGAGGTTACTAAAGTTTAAGAACAGCACACATATTACTTGTTCTACTTTACTAAAGTAATAGATTCTCTTATTTTAGCTTTTTCAAAGTGTTAATTTTTTATAATATTTAGTAAGAAGACGACAGCAAATTAACATGTCTTTTGAGGAGCAAGATATTGATGAAAAGGTTTGTATCAAGATATGGTGGATTTTGTTGGGTCGTGTCTACACTGTCAGTTCTACTCTAAGGTCCGTTACAAAGATGGGCTTATACCAACCTATTCACCAAGTATCAATTTTCAATGGATCAAGAAAGTATATGTAGATTCGTGCTTGTATATATCATCTGCCATTATGGATCCGTTGGGAGATTACGAGCAAATAAGAATAAGTTGAGAGGTGCAAAAGTGAAAGAGTTCTTTGCTCATTATGGAATAAAGCTTCGGCTTATTATGACTATGAATCCAAAAAAGATTGATAAGAGTGAACGAGGACATCTTTTTATTATTCACGTTTTAGTGAAAGCATGTGATGATAGGCCTAGAGAATGACCTAGACTACTTCTATTTGCTTTGCGGGTTGATAAAACTACACATTGTACCAAGACTGACTACATGTCAGTTGAGCTTACGTGGGATAGAAGCCAATCATGCTTGTTGATGAAGACTTTCTTACATTGATCACGCTATTGTGGGAAGATGATATAGATCGTACTTCGCTCCTTGCATTATGAACGTTATTATTTTGTGTTGTATCGGATGTGTATGAAAATATCACTTATAGTTAACATGAGTTAGATGGTACTCTTTTGAAGCTATTTATGGTTGACAAAAGTGTGAAGTTGTTTAAGAAGCGTGAAGGATCAGTAGAGTTGTTAAATTTTTTTGGAATTAGAACACAAGATGACAAGAGACGAAGATGATTCAATGATTGAAGAGGTTGAGACGGAGGAGAGTGATGATCAAGAAAGAGAGTTTGGCACATACCATAGGATGTGTAGATTTGGAGAGGGTGGATGTCGTGATGTGAATTATGTCACATGATAAATAATTCATCGTTTTGTCAAAAGTTAAAACTCTTTGAGTTAAGTTAAGAGCTTAGAGAAGTCGATTTTGGAGCAAGTGAGAATTTGAAAATCTGAAAACAGCATGGCGTAAGTCTCATCGTGTTGATCACCGTGATATGTAAAATAGTTGCAAATGGAGTTGCAGGTGAAAAGTTATTTTGAGTACTTCTACATGATTTTCTAAAACAAAAAGTGTACCATAAATTTGAGTGATTTTAAAATTTATGTTTTACATTTTTATCATGTAGATTGTAGTGAATAGTTTACATATTGCAACTTAAAATGTAAAAGAAAACTACATTTGGAAACAGTTATGGTGGTTCGAGTTAGTGAAAGAAAGATGAAATAGCACGTTTTACTCGTATATAAATTTAGAAACTAGTCTCTAGAAGCCACCAGACAGAAGATATCACTTTTGTTGTCCAACAACGTCACACCTGGTGTCAAACCAGCACAGTCAATCGCCGGCATAGCTAGTAGCTCATCTAACCTGGCAGTCGCCGCTTGTCAAGTACCATTGATAGTTGTCCTGATCCTCGACTCTATGGACACGTCTACAGTATCTCGCTGAACCACCTAGTCAATAGAGGTACAACATCCTCGCTCTCACTAAGCGTGACTGCCAACTCGAACACTTAAGCCAAGCTGACTCCCTATGTTCTCATATCCGTGGCTGAAAATAGTGAGGCTCATAAAACTGCTATAGCCGTCTCCAACATAGAGTTCGACATCGCATCCACAGACGTCGAGAATTGACTCGCATCATCCTCACTCTTGGATGTCGATATCTCTAACTCCACTGCACCATCAGTAGGCCGTTTAGGAATCATAGGAGGAAGCCTGGCCTGTCTATCAGCCTCCCCGCGTTGTAGATCCAACTCCATCAACGCACCTCGTGGCTTAGAGACACGTACTGTACTCTGAGTCACTGCCGCATATGTTTCAATTTGTGCCACATCAGCCATGAAGTCGAAGTCACCTCCTTCTCCTCCATAAGACGTGGAAGCCTTTGTTCCACCAGATCTCCGTTGAGCCATAGTCATACTAGCTATCCTTTGGTCCAACTGCTCAATCCGAGCAGCCATACCTACTTCTGACATCGTAGTAGGTGGTGGACCGACGGGTCCTCTCCTAGGTGCTGGATCTCTATCTCTACCTCGACCACCATGGTCTCCTTGAGCTCCTCCGCGTCATCCACCATCTGTAAACCCTTCGCGGTCCTATCGATCAACTACTTCCTCCCCCAATTTCTCAACCTCCATGATCGTCATCGATGAATCTGCAACACGTCGGATCTGTCTCTCACTCAAGAGTCACCTCTGATGGCTTTGATGGAAGCACACCATGAACTTGAAGAGAAAAATGCTAAGTTCACTCATTCATACACCCATAAACTCATCAACTAAAATTCTTCATAAACTCATCAACTAAAATCCTCAATTCTAACGACGTCTTTCAAGTTCTCACATGCTAAAATATCACATACTCTTTATATTACTCAAGTTGTCATTACGACGATGTGAAAACAAGGATGAGGAGCTCTTCTCTACTCTTTTATTTATACATTCTAGGTTTTTACTTTGGTACCTTTCGGTAACTCAGTCGTAACTATTTTTACCGAGTTTTACTAAGATGTTACTTAAGATAAAAGCATTAATCACATGGGTTTCTTACCTTCTCATATGGGCTTATTCCTTCAAAGTCAACAACTTCTAGAAGGATTCTGAAATATTCTCAAGGAATTTCGAATTTCCATCCCCCTCTACACTAGGATCCACCAATCTCTTCTTGTTTTTAATGCCCACAAAGTCCACAACTTTAATCCCACCACTAATATCAAGTCAAAAAAGAGATAAGAGATATTTTCCACCTCCTTTCTATCTTTTAGACAAGATGACAAGATAGTAGTGCTCACTCTTTAGCAAATATCTGATTTCTGCCCAAAAGTAGAGCTAAGTTTAACCATAACTAATGTTAGCTAGTCATGACTAACTTGATATCTCCTTAAAGTACTTGGGCAGCAAATAAACATTCTCCACACTTAACTATAACTAAACACTTTACTAATAGACAAACTTCCTGTGTAACATAGGTCATTATATTTTATCCCCGGACTAAATTTTTGCTCCGTCCTCGGAGTGAAGAGAGAACTTTCATCGATGAAACAACTTCAACTTGTCATGATTCACCGATCGAATCTCCTTCCTCCTAGCTCTTGAAGGTCATATGTGAAGTTGCTTCACACCTTATCTACAACAAAAGGATCAAAATATCTCGGAAGAAACTTCTTCCTAGCTCTCTTGAATCTGATCGCATCATATAACATTACCCAATCTCCGACTTGAAAAGGTTTAACCTCCCTCTTGTCTCATCGTTTGTCATAACTCCTCTTTTGATACGCCTGAGCTCGTTCCATCCGGATCATTGCTACCGCTCGAGTCTCTTCCAACTCCATGAGTTGCTCCCTTCTTGATCTGATCACGTCTTCTCCCCTTGACCTCTTCAACTTTCGTTGAATAGTTTGAAAAGTATCCAATTCGAATTGGATCGGCAACTTGGACTCCACTCCATAAATCAGTCGACATCAGAGAAGTCTTTGTTGTCGTTCGATACTCTCATAAGATGACATGTAGCCTCTTATCTCAAGTATATTTCGCAGTCTCAACACCATCATCTTTGACGAGCATCATACAAAGTGTAAGATTGGTTTTGTTCGCAAGACCATTAGCATTTGGTTTGTATGACGTCGTTACTCGTGACTTGATAGAAAAGTGTTGTAGAATAGCAGTAGTCATGCTCCTTACAAACTCTCCTCCTCTATCTGAGATCAACTCTAACGGACATTCAAATCTTGTGTTGATCCTCTCTCACAGGAATCTATCCACTTTCATTTCGTTAGTTTCTCTCAAAGGTCTAGCCTCTACCCACTTGGTACAGTAGTCCATGACGACTACAATGTATCTATTGCCTCGAGGTGTCTTATTAAGAAGACTTATAAAGTCAATATCTCATTTCTCAAATGGTCCTAACACGAAATTGATCTAACCTCCGGTGTTCTAGTAGACTTTAGAGCACATGCTTGACATACATCACAAGTTCTGCAATAGTCTAAACACTCCTTGAAAATACCTTTCCAATGATAATTCGCATCCAAAATCTTGAAGGCTGTTATCTTACCATCAAAGTGACTTCCGCAAACAATACTGTCGTGAAACTCGTGCATTAGCTTGAAAGCTTCCTTCTGACCAACTGCTCTCCTTAGTAATCCATATGTTCTTTGATGAAACAGAATTCTCTCCACCATGGTGTAAGGTTTGCATCTCTTCCTCAGCGCATTATGTTCTCAAGTATGCATACCTTCTGGAAAAGAGTCATCTGCAAGAAAACTCCATATTTCTTTGTACTCGTCAGGTACCTCCTCAATGCTTGTGATGGTCATCACTCGCTCGTTTAGAAATGAATCATCAAACAGTTCTTCTCTCTCATCATCATAAGTAATCGACAAGAGATCAACATTTGTATGTTTTTTTCTTGGTCTATTTTTTATCACGTAATCATATTCTGTTAGAAAGATCTTCCAGCGAGCAATACGACATTCGACATTAGAATTATTAAAGATATATTTATTTGTGATATTGATATCCATGGGTAATTGAGTAAACTTGTAGAGAGAAGGTCTCAAGGTCAAGTTCTCTCAGACTCACAATCGACTTGGAGTAGACTTATCTCCTCGGAGGAATATGTAAACCAAGTTGCTTAAGAGCGAGACACTACATGTCTTTTAAACGTATCGTGAATGTCGGACAATTCTCTTTATCTTTGTACTAGTGTAGTCACTTGGTGTGGATGCTAGAGAGAGATTATCGTCGAGTTCTAAATTAGATCTTATGCTAGAGGTGTCGAGATAATTAGTACGAGTTCGATGTGTGATTCTCTAAGTATTGGTTGCAAAGGTAGTCATCTGGTGTGGATGTTAGATGGAGGTTCTCGCTAGATTTCAAAATGGACCTTATGTTAGAGGATCAACTATCCTTCAAGATGTAAGGATAAATAGTACGAATCAGATCTACGGCTCTTTAAGTTTTAAGATAACGAGATGACATCAAAAATATTTCAAGTCGAGATCAATTCTTTTGTACAAAATATGGATTTCATCATGTGATATACTTGAATCAAAAAATCAAGTCAAACTTGATCATGAGAAGACACTTTGAAGTTAAAAGAAAATGAAAAACGATAACTATTATAACTTGAGATCTGGGTGTCAAAATGAGATGATTTCGGTGGTCAGAGATAGTCGTGATAAAATTACTTTGCATGGAGATGTCAAAAGTTGACTAGGCGATTGACTCAATAACCGTTCGTACATATGGATATGTGAAGATATACTAATTAATCTTTTTGACATGTAAAAGATTATTACGTGTTGAACTTTTACCAAAGATTTAGTTTTCTATTGTCATTTGTCTAAAGCATCATTTTTCCATCTGTTAAGCGACGATGGACGTCACATAGGGAAGACAAAAATCCCAATGGAAGTGTACAACGAAAGTTAGGTTTTTCTCAAGTCGTTATCGGAGAAAGATATCAAAAAATTACAGAGAAAAATTTATAGAGTTTACAACTAGAGAATTTTCTGATTAATGATAATTTTGACGTAAAGAAACTGAAAATCAAAAGTTAAAACGAGTAGAGAAGATATCTATATCTTATACGCATATTGTTTAGATTAACGAAAGAATATTTCACAAGAATAAATTTTTGAAGTTTTGAGTTATTTAGCTTAAGATTTTCAGTTTAAATGATATAGAATCAAAAATTATAAACTCAATGAAAAAATAACACGTGTTGAATTTTCACCAACAATATTCTTTTAACTCTTTATGCATGAAAGAAAATACCATATCAACACTCTATCTGCTACGTCAATGCCAACACCTCAAAATCATAAAACTGAAGTTGCTCATTTTTCTTTCAACTTTACAGGAGAAGTTTCCTGAAAAGGACAAAGGTTTTTACTCGTTCATCTTTACACTAGAGTTTTCTAAACAGGACAAAGGTTTTTAACTATCGTGAAAGACACAAAATCCGAAAAAAGAACTCAGAAAAGTTTCCCAAAGTATCTTCATCCAAATAAAATACACAACTCTTGGTAAATTTGTTATTTATTATTCTACTCTTGAAAAGGATCCTATTTTGTTCAAAAAGATTATGAATTGAAAAATTCTGAAATATTTATATCCACATTTCTCTATCAACACTAAACAGTTTGTTTTGAGATGAAACACAATTTCTCAGCTGCCTAATTTTATTTTTGTACAAATTCTGAACATATTGTTTCGATATGTACCGTAACTTCTAATAATTTTATTCTTTATTACACAAATTCTGATGAACCACTACTCACCAAAACCATTTTCCTCATGTTCAATTTCGAGTTCTCTGCAGCAGACTCGCGAAAAGAGGTGCTCGAAGTCACCAGGAGTACTTGGTTTCCAATTTGGATATGCATACCGAGGGTTCAAGAGTGTCAAACTACACTGGTCGGAAGTGGCCACGCCAAAATCGATACCGTTCCACTTAGCAGGCGCTTTGCCAGGCGACTCCTCAAGGAACCCTGCCCATGAGTTTCAGTTCTCTTGAATCAGTGAGAATGGATTCGTCTTGATTAGTTTAAACGCTAGACTTCCCATACTTGTACAGAGTATCTTATGAACCACACTACTGTAGTAATTTTGTAACGAAATTAAAGAGTTTTTTCGCGGTCAGATGGATTTTGAACTGTCCGCTGTTCCAGTATGACCGCAAAAATGTACAGCGGGTCCTATATCCGATAGGAGAGTCTGACAGTGCTCATCCCGGTGGAATCTTAAGTAAAACTCGGTAACTTCCTATCCCGAGATTTCTTCGTCAATGATCTACTTCAGAACATCTGCTCAGTGTAATACCTTGCACACGTTTGTTGTCACTCCGGCTACACTGATGGGAAGGTCGAATAGGAACTCGAAACGGCGGACTGGCAAGAAGCAGCGGCAGACTGTAAAAGCGTGCGTTCCTGTTGGCGCAAGCAGTACAAAAGGGGGCGCTGCGAAAATAGACGCAAATCACGGCGGCAGTTCAGTGCAAGCCGAACTGCCTTTTTTCTCGCTACAGGCAATCGTAATGATTTTGAAAATCCTCGAGGACTCGCCGTTCAGGTCGGTCACTTCGGCAGTCCACAGTCGTCAGCAATGGACGGCGATGCCTGACAGCCGTTATCGAGGCGCTTATTGTCACTGTGGTTGCTGAGTGTACGATGTCTCACGGCCGTTATCGAGGCACTTACTGTCGCTGTGCTTGCTGACTGTATGTTCTCGAGGCGCTTACTGTCGCTCTTCTTGCTGGCGGTTCATGTCACCGTTGTTGTTGCCGTCTTCGTTACACTTCTATGCCGGGGCCTTCGCAAAACTCTCGTTGTAATCGCGCCACGGCTTCAAACATGTTTATTGCCACATTGTTGCTGTTGTAACGTGTAACCTCGTCTCGGTTGTTGCTGCCGAGAGAAGCGGGCAACGTAGCCAAGCGAGCTGGCTGCAGGAAAAGAACGTCTTTTTTCTCGGCATGCAGGCTGAACTCGGTCGCTACTCGATCGTCCGAGTCGATGATCGTATCGGTCCTTGTATAATTCGTCTGGTCTTTTTTCCTGCTGCTTCACTGCTCTTATCTCACGTCGCATTTCCGTTTGTTGGTGCTTGGGAATTCCTCATAGTATTAGCGGTTTCGATTCGTCATTCTTTCTCGTTTGCTCGGTTCTTCTTCAGAGGAGAACCGAGCAATCGAGAGTTGCTTAAGAGTTTGACGTTTTGCATCGTTGTGGCGTTATTACATTGGGAGATCACGCTTCTTTTCACGGCGGGTCGTCGTCGTTACGCGGCAGCACGATGACGGCGTCATTGTTTGTTGGCTCCTTCGATTCTTTCGGTTTTCTGGTCCTCCTGCTTTCTTCTTCGTGCGGAATTTTCATGCTGACCGATATCCTGCCGCTGCTGTCATTATCTCAGCGGAAGAAATGTTATCTTTCACGCCCGGTTGCTGGTTTCAACGTGACGTGTTGGTTGATTTCTTGAGCTCCTTCTCGTAATCATGTTTTGCCTTCGCGGTATTCTTTCTTTGCTATGTTGTCTTTGTCGCTTCTTGCTTCGTCAACACTGCGTCAACGGAAGACTGTTCTTTTCTATTATGTTTGTGCCTCTTTTCTCTCCAGGTCTGTCATCGTCTGCTCAGTGACTACTACGACCAATCAGCTTAGACGAGGCGGCATGGAGAAACGCCTGCTACATGTTCATCCTCTACGTGCATTTGCTACTCGACCATTAGCTCCGGGCAATCCCCGATATTCTTTCGCTGCATGCAAGTTTCTTTCTTACGTCTTTCGTAACCTTCGTCCAATCGAGGTAGTGTACTCCGAACGTAATGTCTACCGAATCGCATGTCGAGGATGTTATCACCGTTTCCGACGATGAAAATGTCATCACCGTTTCCGATGAAGAGAAAACAGTCTCCGATGATGACAAACCTTGCAGTCCAATTCCGTCTTCACGTTCTCCCAGTCCTCCTTTTGTACCTTCGACTCCTCCGTCTCAGTCGACTCATGTTTCTACCTCACCGTCTTCCTCGCCAGTACCAGTGTGCTTGGATCGTTTCGAGCCTATTTGTCTCCACCACATCCAAGGATACAGATGCCGACTGTTAGAATTTGCTCGACCAACTGTTATTCCTCCGCATCCTTTGCTCCCTTGTAGGTACCTCTCGTTTTCTGAAACAGATTTGTATGTCACCAGAACGTACGTGTATATAGACTTCCGATTCTATTTGAAACCTCCCGAGTTCCTTTTGGCAGGTTCCGATTACGTCAAAGTTTCATACGCTTTCTCTGGGGCTAGTCAGTGCTTTCAATGCATTATCGGGCCTTTTCTCTATGTGAAATCGGAAGATTTATGACTTATCCTCAAGGATAGAAACTGTACCTTGTTCTGTTATCCGAAGTTCCTTCGAGACCAGGCTGAGCACAACCTTCTTAAACCGGTAGTGTGTTCTGTGTATAGACTAAAGTTTTTGCCTTGCGTCTGTACAAGTTTCAATACCAGACTTTATAGGATAGGTTGCAGGCATTTGGACTTTCCATCCGATGCAGATGCGACAGGCAGCTCGTGCCAGCCGATCCAACAGCAACCCACCTCTTCCTCGCAGCAGAAGACTTTCCCTGAAGAGTCTTGAAGTGTCCGTTACTATCGGACAGACTGGTGGGGATCTGAACCTCTGTTGTTGACGGTCGTTGTGTGATTTTCTACAGCGAGAATGTGAGTCTGGCCTTATCTCGGTAGAGCGGGGAGGAGCATTGCTGCATCTGCACGTGCAAGACGTAATGTCTTTGCTGGCGACCAGTCCTATCGATGTAAAGAACAGATTAGTCGCTGTCCTCGGTTGGAAGGGGAGTGGCAGATCTTTGGGGGGGGAAGTCTGCGTCAAGAGACTGAATAACAGGGACCTTCATACCTTTGTAAGTATGATAGGCTACTGCATGAAGGATAAATCTGAGGAGCATCATCGGTGTTGTATGAAAAACATTTCGGACTGTATGCTCGCAGATGGGGATCAGCTCTTTACACTTTTGGGTGCAGCCGACACGAAGAACAGGGTGGAACTTAATTTTAACAATATTCTCCAGCGCGCTCTACAGTTTAACAAATATAGGTGCCGTCATCCTCTCGGCAGTACCCTGCGCACATGTCTTCGATCTATGGTGAGGTCCGGCAAGTATTCCCCATCGTGCAAATGGTGATGGGCACCGACATTCAGCGGGCGAGGAGTGAGGCTCTATGGAAGTCCATTGTACATCTCGAGACAATGACGATGGCAGATATAGACACTATATTCTTTTCCAAGCGACAAGATCGTCAACGTTACTTCACAAGTGTAGCTCCTGAGGAGGAGGACCGATCCCTCGTTCTCCCTTCTCCAGCGATCGATGCCTATCCATTGTTCGAAGTTGTTCGATGTTTTCCTGAGTATATTCCTCTTTGCAGTGCTCTTCTTCGAGAAAGAAGTTCGTTGCGAGCGACAGGAGGTAAGTTGGTCGGTTGTTTATGCTAGCACATTCGGACTGTCTTGTTTCATCACTTACATGACATTCGTCTGCAGCAGGAGCAGAAGTTCCGGGCGATGGATCCAACAACATTGAAACGAGGCCCGTTACAAGCTTGGCGGTATAAGTCAAGACATTGGAGCGAAGGGAACACTTCGGGGTACAACGTACGTGCGGCAACAATTCATGTTCGTGCTGAGACGTATATGTTTGCAGATGTTAACAATACTGTGTTTTGTATCATACCATGAGTGTAGTAAGTAACTGTGAACACGTTAATACTACTGTCAATAGCAGTTCGTGCTGACGCATAGAAATATTTCGACGTTTATACTTGTGTTTTCCATCATAACCTTCAGAGTGTAGTACATAAGTATGAAAACGTACTATTGTTGTGGACGGTCTGTTCATGGCACTGTACATAAAAACCGAGAGCAGAGTGATAACCGCGATATGTTATGGACCGCTCATCGATGTAACAAATTTTTTTCGCTATAAACTTTTTGTGGCCCACCGTGGTCATTTCTCGTAAAAAAAAAAATTACCGCTCGTCGACTACACGGCGATAGAACTGAACAAGCTTGCGGGGTTGCCAGAAAGACGTTGTTGGCAGCGGTAAGAAAAACCCAAAAAATCAAAAATACGGTAGAGCAAAAGAACCAACCGGACACAAAGGAAAGA
The DNA here is from genome assembly GCA_036924285.1 of Asterella californica. Taxonomy (NCBI): domain Eukaryota; kingdom Viridiplantae; phylum Streptophyta; class Marchantiopsida; order Marchantiales; family Aytoniaceae; genus Asterella; species Asterella californica. Next base: position 16,700,181 of record JAYKYS010000006.1, on the reverse strand, counting down.
AGGGAAAGAATGTGACCGCTGAGAAGCGGAAATATAACTCAATACTCGGGCGATTCAAGTCGAGAATGACGGCGGAGAAAGTGGAAAAGATTTTTTCTTTTCTGGCCAGAAACTGCCGCTATATATTAAACGCGGAGTTAGGACAAGCAGAAATGGAGAACGGTAGAAGCGTGGAAATAAAATAATAAGGCTGGTTATGCCTTCTGTTAACAGGCTTTGAAACTTCCGATCCCGCAAGCAGGATGCTGGAGACTACTAGGCTACTAACTACTAACCATTAACAGCCTGTAGACAACGTAAGAAGAACAAGTTCGAAGAAATCGCGGTTAATCTAAGCCACAGAGAAAACGATGTTCGAAGAAATCGCGGTTAATCTAAGCCACAGAGGAAAACGATGAACTTGTAAAAGTTTAAACGTTCCGTAGACCATCAAAAGCCATTCACTGCCTTCATTCTGTCGGATATGTATCGAATCGCCTCAGCGATGTGGAATGCTTAAAGTACCTTCGGTATACCCGCGTAGCGAGGTGCTGCCTCGGCCGTCTTCGCTGGGGAAACCTCTGACGTGAAGAATGACGGACTCCACCAAAATGAGGACACCTAAGATTTTGCATCCTTTATCCAGGGTGCAAAATGTGTGAGCCAAATGGAAAGACGGGTTCTGATACAAGAAGCCGAAGTGGGATGGGGTCAATGGAGGGATCTGCGGACGAGAGTACTTATTAGCCCAGAGAAGTAAAGGTGTATTTCTCAGTTTCTTCGCTTATGAGGGCCGACAGGCGCTCCCCCAATTGACCAGCATTAGCACAAGGTTACGGGTCTGTAAAACTCTACAAGACAGACTCCAGCGTTTTTTTTCCGCCGCTGCGAAAGTAGTGGCAAGGCTACCCTGCAACCATAATAAGCATAAGAGATACGTTTACGTCCTAACGCGGGAAGTCTCACCACAGAACACCGACTCCAGACACCGCTCTAAACCGTGTCCCTTCAAGCTAAACGGATCCGTGACCGATGCAACACCTTCGTCGCTTCACCTGACTCCCCTCGGTACTCCCTTCTGACCTCTCCACTTTCTGAACCTACAAATCCGTTTTAGTCCTACAAATCCGTTTGCTCATCTGAAACAACTGCCGGTAACAAGCCGCTCCGCGTCGCACTAACCCCGTATACACCAAATTAAACGTGGCATGTAAATGAAGTTGAGGATCGACGAAACATGTCCGTGTTCCATGAGGCAGAAAAATCCCATGAGACGCAAGACAATTCTTCGTTCAGTGACGTGATATCATACTGTAAATGTACTACAGTAACAAGTTTGTGCTTTTCCTCAGACGAGCTTAAAAACCTCACGGGCGCTACACTTGTGGTACAGCGAACAAGTCGAGGAACGCACCTTCGGGAACTTGAGTAGAAGCCGCTTCTATAACCATTCACAAATAAATACCGGCTACAGCTCATTCAATCACAGGCTCAGCAAACGGCGACACGACAACAGAACCAGTCTACTTCGGATGACGTCGCAACGCGTAACCCAGCGGACAACTCCGATTTATTGATACACTAAGAATCGGAAAATAAATCAGACTGCAGAATAGACGTCGAAACGGAAAACTGATCTCACGCGCATAAACATTAATCTGCCCCACTGTCGGGGATAGTAAACTTTCTTCTGAAGTCAAGATTCTTGAGTCAGGATTATTCTGACATTTATCTGTCTCGAAAGTTCACACGTTTGACTATATTGAGTGCGCTGGACACTGAGACTTACGAGAATGTACAACAGCAGGGGCTAGCATTGGACTGACCCGTACTGGGAAGCGGTTGTGATAAGTCGACTCAGCAGAGGCTTACACTGTACCTCTTGCCCAAGGTGGTGGGTAATGTCAATGAAAATCAATGTGAATTTCACCTGCACTGGAGAAGCAGAACTTCGTATCATACAAGACTTCTCTCAAGCTCGACATCGCTTTCGGAGTCAGCTCGATTCGAGGATACGGCTTCCTCTTCCTCCAACTGATAGATCAATGACTCCATCATGCGCTTATACGTCGGCATGTAGTGATCGTGGACCATAGTGCGAGAGAGCCGAACTTTGCCATAAAGCTTACGCTCCGTCAGGAAGATCCCCACCCTCTTCCTTTGGCTGTGCTCGTCGGACGGCGTGTCAGTACCGCTTACTTCTCCCGGTTGAGGAAGAGGACACACGATATGTATGATGCGGCCTGGCGGGTAAAATCTATTTGATTCAGGTACACGTCCTCCTTCTTCTGACTCACTAACGATGCGCTGTTGGTCAGGCTCGCGTGCAGCCGTAGATGCGATATTCTCTTCGTCCCGAGTAATTTCCACTGCCGCTGCTTCTTCTTCTTCTCGTACAAGCCTAGTTTCTTCTCTCTGCCGTTGTAACTCTTCTTCGAGTTGCTGCCATATGTACTCTTCCCCAATATCCTCGCCTTCATGTGGATGGGGTAGTTCGCTGTCATCATCATCCCTAAAAGCTTCTTCTGCTTCAATTTCTGTGACCTGCTTTAGTCCCTGCCGCATCCAGAACTCCGCTGCTTCCTGTGTTCGTTGGTCTTGTTCCACGTCCAGATCCATGTGGAACGACGACGTGGGTAAGCTATGTGAATCCGCTGTCAGTTCCTCTTCCGACAGGGTCCTGTTTTCAACTGTGGTTTTATCCTGACTACTAGGAGATGAGCCAGAATCAGTTTCACTATCCGACGGTGCCGTTGGCACAGACACGACCCTGCGACGAGCACCCATGCACGACCAACCCGCGAGTCCCAGTGATGGTCGTGTTCGTACCACGGCCTGAGCAACGCTTTGTGCTTGTTTCATGACTACCTGAGGCGGATAGAAGGAATCAACTGTCAGCCACATTAATCAAGTTCGAATGTTACCCGTCCCAACTCTTAACTTGAAAGTTAATTCAAAACTAGGACTCTTGTTCCTTGATAATAACAAACAAGCTTCTAAATATCCTAAACTGGCACGTCACTCAGTCATGAACAAGTTGTATTTAGTACCTCTCAAGAATATGATTATCCACCGTTCATGTGGGTTGGCTTGGTTTACTTTTGTAAGATTTCAGATCGTAAACTCTGCTGACCAAAGCATAGACAGCACTACTGGTGTATTGGACAACATCGCTGCTACCAACACAGCTGCGAACATGCAAAACTGAACGTTGCAAACAAACTGAACGGAGATGCCAACGCTCATGTGTCGCTCTACCCAACTGACTAGGTTTGCTGGTCGTTCTGCGAATTTCGACCGGCTATTTGCAACCCAATCTGGATATCGACATTTAAATGCGAACTGTTGTGCTGCTGGAAAAGTGGACGCTGTAAAATAAGCCACCTTTAGACCTCCGCAGACATGGAGAAATTCGCTCCTTTCAGCTAAAAAATTACGAAACCAAACATACGACGGTAACTCCTGATCGGTCACTCAGAAGGAAGACTTACCTGGGTGCCGCTAGAGACAGGACGCCAGATCGCCCCTGCACCAGCAACTCCAGCCCTTGCAACCTGAAGAGATGGATTTCGTGACATGCTCGCAATCGAAGACAGCCTGCTACCCAGAGCTGACGCCGATCGAAACACCGTGCTCAAAATCCTCGTCCGCTCTATTTGCTCACGGAAGTCGTTAATCCAAGCGGAAGCTGTCACCTGAAATCAACCAGCAAGAGCATCATTACAAGCTGTAGCAGACTAGGACACGCCCACAATACCATGTCTGCCACACGGGACATGTCATCCGCTGGAGAGGGCTTCTTCCCTTCTTTTCTCATCCCGCAATATATTTGACATATGCGAAAAATGTACTTGGAGACAAAACCTTGCATTCAGGAAGAGATGTAACAGTCTGCAAGTCTTCTCCGACTTTCTACACACATGTTTGGACTAATGTTTTCTAACCGTGTCCAAGGACTCGTGACAGGAAGAGCTGATATAGGCACCGATTCCACGCTGCATTAGAATTCCAAAACTTAAAATCCTTCCCTGGGGTCTAGAGGTCATATACGAGCGTGTTGATCAACACGCTCGTATATGACCTCTAGCCCCCAGGGAAAGGGTCCGCCTGCGAACGAATGGACCTAACACGCTATTTAGACCCATGCAGTATAAGGAGATGCATTCCTGATTATAGCAAACAGATGGGTAAGACCAAACCTAACAACAAGTAGAATTATGGAAAATCAAAAGGAACATTTGCAGACTTTGACTATATGCAATTCACAGACTCGGACGGCTCATCCTCCTATTTGTTCCACTCGACTGGACTCATATTGGAGGATTTCTTTCTTACCTCCGCACGAAGATCGTCAGCTGATGCAACACAGAAGGTTGGCACAAGATCTGAGCCATTGACCACTGCTGTGACAAATGGCGTTCCCGACTCAGCAAGCTCCCACGTCATACACGCAGCTGTGAATATGAAGACAAGGCATCTTTCAGGAGTTGACATATTTACCTCACTACCGAATAATCTGTCTATGACAGGGCGGACAATCGAAGATCATCACGGTGATGTATTCTGTTGAGGACCTTGAAGTTTAGGAGAGATCCTTGCCTCTTTTGAAGGTGTCCATCTATGATCCTTCCAAATACCCATCCTTCCCACCTCAGAACTTTTAAACAACCACTAATGGACGCGGATATCTGAATCTAGAAAGAAAAATTGACTAACAAAGATAAGAAACTACAAGCAACCTTCGTCTCAAAGATAAACCTCATACCAGGAGCAAATGCAACACAACGAGCTGTTTGAAATTCTCCACGCTCACGAAGAATGTACGTCAAAAGAGCGGCTGTACCTCCGCCCAGCGAATGTCCTACTATCTGACAACCAAAGCAACTGCGTAAGGGGGTAAACATGCGAAACAACAGGTGCAACGTCGGAGGATTAACTCTTAATTCAAGGGTTGTCAAGGTATGACCAAGCAACAATCCTGGCAAAAACTATATTCAGACCCCGGATAAAGTAGTCACAAAAGCTTCCCAACCTTAACCCCTAGTGCGGGTATAAAAGCAGGGAAAGAAATATTCCCTTTTTCCTCCCAGTGTATTCTAGGTTATCTTCATACGTCGAGAATGGCATGGATATGCTCAAGGACCACTCTCTAGCATACGGGTATCACGCGATTAGACCAGCCAAGTAGACAGTGAGAATCAATTAGGGCCGAACAGTGTATTCTAGGTTAGTTGAAGATACTGTTCTGTTCCAAGAAACCGCAAGAACTTCGTTTCAACATTTTACAGTCGATACTCAATAGTTAGTTCTGAAATGAAGCACAGAGTGTGAAGCTCTTGGAGAGCTTTGATTAAGTCTTTAGTTAGCTGACTCTAATCCCGCAGGAAAATTCCATCAGCAAAAGTATTGGGGGGATAAGGGTTAAATTTCTTTGTTCGCAGACAGCCCACCCGCAAAATGAGTCCCCGTTACCAGGCATATTTCTAGGGTTACCGGGGGTTTAAGCCAAATGCAAGGTGGTCCAGCGAGAGGATCAAAGCGTGACATCCCTAATAACCGCAGACCAAAAAGCGGTAAGAGTAAAACCAGAAGGGACCGCATGCATTCAGGCCGGACATTCACCGAGAACAAAGACTATCATATCCACCCAGGCATGAGGTTGCAAATGTGTATAAGTAGACACGGACAACCAACCAAGAAAGTACAAAACTCGCAGTCTGTTGAAACATCTACCACATATAGTCGTCCATGAGAATGGCAGATAGAATCAAGAACCAGGCTCACACACTTAGGTAGCCCGCAAGAACCCGGTAAGCATCTAACACAGTATATACCCGTACAGATGTCTAACACATAGGTACAATTCTGTAGGAAAACCCACAAATGCAGCTTAAGTGTCCCTATCGATATTCGGCGATTCCTCGGAATGTCGTTGACGGTTGTACTGACAACCGTCAGGCTCCTGAAACGAGACTTTCTACAACCTTCTGCTGTTTATACTTCCCTATTGGCCCTACATCGTGAATAGAGCACAACAAAAAGCAAGTGACCATAAATCTGGGGGCAGACATACACCTGCAAATTGTAATCTGGATAGTCCTTGAAAGCCTGCAGGAGCTTCGGAGTAGCTAGCTGCGCAATCCACCGCGCGGCCGCAACCATGCCACAATGAGCATAGCCTAAAACCAAGTTCTTGACCCCACCCTCATCCAACAGCGTATGGTGGAAGGGTACGACAGCTCCAGTAACTGCAGTCAAAGTATCCTTGACACTGTGGGTTCCCCGTATTAACAGCAGAATACATTTTGAAGTATCATCCACCAGTACTGTAAAAGCTGGTTTAAGGAGCTGCAGCAAAATCATAAACAGTAAATGTTTTGTTAAACGTTCGCATATGACAAAGCTGTAAAAGTGAGAATTCTCTCGAAACAAAGCAACTACTCCTAATAAGACGGCACTGCAAATCCCAAGGCAGTCATTTATTCGCGAAGTACGTAGGAAAATAATAGTTGCCATATTCAAAAATCCGATTATTCAACTAACAGAGCAGAATCTTTCTGTCGAGATGGGAAGTTAACGTAGCAAGAAAATAAGTTCAAGCTTCACAACGGCCTGTCGCTGCGATAACTCTCTTTCACAGCAACATGCCATCACGATATATGACCGACGGTTAAAACAAAAACAAACTGGCTACACTCGTAAGAAATCTGTACCCCTGCTTTTCCCTCCTGGAGAAGAACGTGGTGATCAGTATATCCAGTGGCTTCCAAGAATAAAGGAAAAGGCTTCTTCGAGAAGTGCATGCAGACAACCAATAGCCGCAGCAACTCTTTTAACTCCTCTACAACAACTGGTCCTCTCAACTGTTTGTTGTTTTCACCGGCGAAGACTCCAGCCACATGAAAATGACCCTGTACATTCAATGTCAGAGTACAACCAAAAAGAACATTGGACTGGATCCCACTCTGCACATGCCCCATCTAGGGCCATCTTGCGCATTCTCTTCAAAGACTCGAGCCCAGTAAGTTATTGTCAATCAGAGTCCTGAAAAACACCACGAGAATCCCTTCTACTACATACTACTGCTTTCACCTCATTACTTGAGTTACGTGCTAGCAGATCTGAAATGAGCTTCAATTTGACATACAAGACAACTAGCTTAAAAGGAAAGCAAAATACAAAAAGAAGAACGCACCTGGCGTCGAAGTAAAAAGTTAATTCCGAATGCAAGGTCACCGATGGGCCATTTCCCAAGAGTTTCGGAGTAAGTAAACCTCAATGTCTCCGACAGAGTTGACAAAGCTTCATACCAGGTTGATGGTGGCCTCGCTGGCCTATGAATAAGCACTCTTCTTCTACTGAGGTCTCTAGGCCTATCTGACCCTGTTAGACTTCTACTCTCTTCGTCATCTGCTTCAGACTCGTGCTTACTCCACATCCCCAGTGCGGACCCCCAACCTGTGTAGTAGAGCACTACAGCAGCCCCCGCCGCACCAGCCATAGCTGCAGTTGCCATGCTGGGAACTGCAGCATCCAACTCAAACTCTAAATGTTTCACAGCTCGTCGTTTCTTGAAAACACTGCTCCAAACCTGAATCAAGCCGAGGAAATAAGTTGACAGTAAATTAGATACTCGCTGTCGAATTGGAGCAGTATAATAATAACGCAGCTTTTGAAGCTTACATGTCAAACTATATCCTATTCAAGAACCGCTGTAAGCATCTCCCATGTGACAAAAATCGATTTCGTCAGAACACATGAACCAGCATTCCCAAATCGTGATACGTCTGCAGCGCTGAAGGAAAAGATAATTTTCCTCCTCAAAGGAAAAACAACTAGGCTTGGAAACTTCCGAAGCCCGTCCAACGTGTACGAAATCAACACTCTGTAAAGCGGGGTTCGCTTTCAAGGGTGGCGCCGAAGCTCGGACTCTATCGTAATAGAGTCCGAGCAGTACCAGTGAACGTTCACCTTCCCTCATGCTTGCTTCAGTTCCAGATGAACTGGGTACCTATGGCAGGAAAAGAATTCACACTTGCGAGTAAGGAAGAAAGGCTCGTCTGAGCTACGACTCAGTAACAATCAGCAGCTCAGCGCAAACAGCTTGTCTCATCCGAGTAGTTCCTGCCCATGTGAGAGCCTCAAAAAGAATAAAAATATGCTGCTTTAGTTAGTGCAAGACACATTTAGCCATTCCCTTGCCCCGCAATCTAACAGTCCGTGGATTAGAAGGTCCACCAGGCTAAATGTCTTTCAGGACCGCCATACAGTGTCAAACTCTACTTGACCGTGAGCGCAAGCTACACCTATGATCCTCATCAAGCATCCGAATTAGTTACTTATAACCGTAAAGTCCACTGCTAAATGAACTCCCATAGACCTTCATGGAAGACATAGAATGGTGAAAATTGAATGTCAATTCTCATGATTGTGCCTTCCTGGTGCAAACGGCACCTGCTATTTGGTGAACTTACGGAACGGGGACGGAATTACAGCATACTTTACAAACTACACGTTCATGGATTTTGCTTCATGTGATATATGAGTGAACTACAGCCAAACCCTAGACTCAACCTAAGTAATTTTCATGAGAACCGCAACCACAAACACAGCTGTCTCTCGATTCCCTATAGAAATTGCTATCGAAATTTCATCTATAGACGATCTCCTTCCCTGTCACGAATTGCCACTCCACTCGACTGAATGCCCGATCCATCTACGTTACAAACATCAGGTTGAACTAGGATGAACTCGTATACGTGAGATATTATTCGGACACTCTGAGGAAAACACAGTGAAACTGAAGACAAGGGTTTCACCATTTTCATCTCTCAGATTGCCTGAACAGTGTCACCGAAGAGAATCGAAGGATACCACAGAGTTTCATGCTAAGAAATCCAGCTAATCCTCAATCAGACATGACGCACCTGCTTGCGACCATCTCGTCCAGGAAAGAAAGACGCATAAGCCGATCACCTCCGGTTCGGTCACTTGCAAGCGAAGGTCCTGCTTTCGGCCAGTAGTTACCGAGAGACGTTGGAAAGGCGTGGTAAGATTTGAATCTCTGGATCTTCGTGCACTTGAACTTTCCCATGAACTTCATGCCCGTGGTGTATCACATACTTAGAAACATAACGTCTCAGCAGGGTGGAGAGAACAAAGGGAACAGAGACTACGAAGAAGCGCGGACAGTCTAACTGCAAGGGAGGTTCAACCTACATTGGCAGACAACCTAACGCAAAAAGAAGAAACGGGTCTGGACACAGGCAAAACAATACCGAAACCACCGCTAAGACCAGAAAGTTATACATCTCAAGAGCAGAAGCAGCCTTCCATCGCCTGAGAGAAATTAAGCTACGTTCAAATTGTGGTGAAGAAGGGTAACAAGAGAAAAGGTCTAGCAGCTGAGGCCAACGAGTGATAACAACCTCGAATAGAAGAGACGAACGCCCGAAGGTACACTACCGACTCCCGATCAATCACGGACCCGCCACGTCCCTCATAGAATTAACATCCAATGTCAACTAACCTCCTCTCAAGGGCGTGGCTTGCCACGAGCCAGAAGGATCGAGCCACGACCAAAGGATGCGGAGATGACCGTAATTGAGATATTTAATTTATCATCGCATAGAGCAGACATGGAAGTGAAATTCGAGGATCCGTTGAGAATCAAACAACGAAATGGATAAAATAAATCTCGGCGATGAACTGTCATGCCCTTAGATGTACAGAGCAGAGCAGATGGGTGACATGGACCCGGAAGTAGGAGACCTAAAAGGAGGAAGAAATGGGAAAAAAGAAGAAAAGTAGTCGAGGAGCAAACCGAGGGGACTTAAGAATACTGCTAAAGTTTTAAGACACCGTGATTCTTGGAGAGGAAGAAAGAACAGAACTTGAGACGGACCCAGACCATAACGGCTTCAACCCCAAACGTAGAGCAAGCAAGCAGAACTGACGATACACCGAAGAGCAAGAGCTGTGTCGGTTCCTCAGGACCTTGAGTTTCGGTCCACAAGCGGATTCGAATCGGGCATGGCAGCTTCTGGTTGGCTAGAGTTAGCTCGTCAGCGGGAGATCCACGTGTAGAACCGAGTACCTGCTCTTCCATAGTTGGCTCTTCTTCAGTTGCTTTGTCTTTAGTGCTGTGGACTAACGTACATGATACAGTAATGAGATTATTAGTTAGCGAAATTGCCACTCCTGTGCCGGACAATGAAGCATATTATTATACCCCTGACTCGGCTGAGGATCGGTCTATCTTATACTTTGACTGAAGATCTAGTACCGTTGAGCTGTCTACCTTCCCGTCTGCTGGTCCGGTCTGATTACAGTCACCATGGTTAGATTACTGACGCCGCGGTTTGGCTACAACCACCTGTGCAGTGCAGTGCAAGTTGTGGAGCTGAATGTACATGAGCCAAACTGAAGGTGAATTCTTAGTGGATAGTTTATTTGACGAACTTCCTGTACAGTACGTGGTCAACTTTGGTGTCAGCAATCGTCAAGATGATGAAACTGCCGTGGCAGCTACAGGCAGATGTCTGCACTCTGGAGCAGCACTCTGGCCTTGCAAAGGATGCATGCTGCTACTGCTGCCGGTAGAGGGCTAGAACTTGGGTGTTTGGGTATGATTGGGATGAACGGATGTCTGTCAGTCCCGTTCTGGATCCTTGAAAAGGTTCCAAATGGTATTCACCAGGTAACGAACTACACATGCACCTAGCCAACCAACAAGAGTGGCAGGCAGGGGGGCAGACTGGCCGTAACCACACAGTCGGCGTCCGTCCTCCTATCTCAAGGTACGTTCCTGCCGTGTCATGAATGGCACCAGCAATCAATGCTGGTCGAGGAACAGGACCAGCCTGGTATTTTCCCGACCTCAAGAGGTACGAATGTTGGAGGTTTTGATTATTCATTTCTATTTCACTCTCCAGTCACATCTACAAACCACTTGACGGTAACCTTTTCAAGAGGGCGACAGATGTCGTTGGATGGGTCCTGACATGGTGGCCCCACAACTAGCGCAGTCCAGTACGGTAGAAAAAAGCCTGCCGCAGTATCTCGTGTTCAGAGTCGGCCACACCCTATTGGAGAAGACAGAATCCGGCTAAAATTGTCGATTTCTGTTCATTTTCTTCTGTTTATTAAAAAATACCTTCGGCCGTTTCTCGCTTTTCCCATACCTTCGTTCTTATGGGCGCGTACTCTGTTCTTCCTGCCAAACTTCTTCATGACTGGCACACGACCAGTGTCGTCACAGCCCTAGATTTATTGCTATTATTTAAGTACTGGCATAACCTACAGGTTTCAAAGGATAGAAAAGAGAGGTAGTAGGGGGACTTTTCTCTTCTCTTCTCTTCTCTTCTCTTCTCTTAATAAACAAGTTTCATCTCTAGATTCTCTACATTCTAACAAATGTGATATCGAAAGTTGATGTGATATCGAAAGTTGCTCGATAAAATTACATAAGTAGGAAAGGAATAGGCATCAAAAGTCAATAAGCTTTATAACTGTGCAATGGAACATTCATTTCCTGGACTTTTTTTGTCTGTCCTCTCTAGATTTCTATCATTCATAGTAACAGCGAGTTTAATTCCCTAGATATAAGACTTGGAACGAGAAGTGGCGTTGGGACAACATTATGCGATGTAAATTATAACATATCAGCTTCATGAGACAAAATATGTAACTGAGAAAACAGAAACTCTATTAAACTCCAAACCGCCATGTGAATATAACATAATTTACGTGAAATGCAGTGATATATCTCAAAGTGTTTGCAAACATAAAATTATCCTTACTTTCTACTCATCTGCGATTGCAAGGCTACGCATTTGGTGCAGCAAAGAAAAGTGAAGATACTGAAAATGCATGTGAAGTTAGAACAGAGAACGAGAAAACTATTGGCAAGTTCTGAAAATCTTCCTGAAAGTTCTTTTCAAATGTACGGTAGCTATCCAAATGCATACTTTGCAATAATGATTCATGCACACCCATTTGTTTTTCATTTCTCCTTTGGGTCTTAAGGTTGAGCTATGCAAACATTATTCCGCATGTGCTTCACCTAGCCTCTTGGTGCATCGAGAGATCCATTTCTCTTCCCAATTAACAAAGGTGTCGACTGACTCAGCCAAGAGAAGAAAACTGTCATTTCTGACCCCATACCATCTACTTAGATGTTATATTCGGAGAAACAATGATGACTGCCGAAGTGACTTTTGCTGCTGCTAGTACTTCTCATGAACGCGTCGATAATACGCTATTGAAACGCAGCCAATCACATTGTCTTGAAATATGCTCTCCTTATTCTCAACATTTTCTCATATTTCCCCGATTACAATAAATTGTGCTCAGAAGAGGCTAATGGAACGAATGATGTTGTGATTAACAAGCAAGAACAAAGTTCAGACGAAGCTGCTATCGAGCATGTTCTTCCACATGATGCACGGAATATGGAGTTTGTGGCCAAAAATATAGTGGTGTACAACCATCAGGACACCACTCTCAGACGATCTTCAAAAGTTCTTGTCGTTTGGCCAACGTCTTCGAAACTCCATGTGTGATATCCATTGCTTCTCTTCAATCACACACAATCGACGTCAAATTTGTGGTCGTTCCTAATTCGTCTATGGGTCAAACAACTGTACAACTTTTGGAGTTTTTGCTGCTCTTGGTTTTGGATACCACTTGAGGAATGCACTGCTTGAGATGAATGAGCTTGAACTGCACATCGGCCAGCAACTCTAGATTTCAGCCATGGTTTGTAAACTCAAATGGCACATATTGTGCACTATCTTCTCAATCTGATCATTTGATTTGCCCAATGATGAGCATAAGTTATGATTTCTCTGACGTTGACTCTGACACATTCATCATTTCTTATTCCCAAAGTTACTTATTTGTTCATACGTTACTATAGCACAGCAATTTTGTTCAGTTGCAAGGTAGTCTTTCTACCATACAGCTATAGAGGGAAGATAACCTTTTAAGTTTCATGAGTCTTTAACTCGAGGAGGTCACTCTGAATAAAAATCAAGTAACACATCCGAGCGTTACCGTATTAAACACCTCTATTCGTTTAAAATTTTTGACATTAAAATTTTATTTTTTCTAATAAGTTTTAGTTCAAAATAGTTATTAATTATTTTATTTCTAAAATTTATATTTGTCTGCGTACTATTTTGAAGATATCATTTTTTTATAACTTAAAACTTTTTTCACAAAAAAATTTAGTTTAGATTGATTTTAATTTTTTTAGTTATCATGTTTTGAAATGATAAGTTTTTATGATCAAGAAGTAAAATGCATCCAACTATAATAGAAGTGTAAACAACTATCAATGGATTCAAAATGAACACAGCGAGTCTCCTAAAGTCTTAAGTACATCTTTTAAACAAAAACAGTATAGTACTTCATAGTATCTATATACTTATTTATATATATATTTTAATCATATAATTACTTATAGATATAGCATTCTCTAATATAGAATAGAATAAACATAAGGGTTTATTATATTTTCAATCAAAGATTTGAATGAGTCACTTAGTTTAAAATGATTTTGAAAATTAAATATACAATATATTTTTAGTACGTTCATTTGTTCTATCTTGTTTGTAAGCTTCACATGCAAGCTACCTCCCTTAGCTCCTTAAGATACTATTTTATATTGTGAACTTGTGAAGTTGATTATTTGATTACCTATTATCGTGCTTAGAGGCTTCACCTTCTTCAATGTGCCCACAAATAATTATTATCTTCTAACCTATTCAATCAAGAAAAACTATAGTTCACCAAATATTTGCACGAAGAGTTCCATAGACCACTCCGACAGGTCATACAACCAACTGTGTAATTAGATAATAAAAGTGAGGAAAAATATGATAACAATGGAGATCTAAGTCTCATTTGGATTGTACTACTCGATAAAATTCATCTCGGTTTTCTCGTTCCTTCTGTAAATAAACCATAAAATAATATTGACTTAATCAACTTTAGGTAGTATGCAGAGATAAATACCGTATAGTAAGTTAACTTCTGTTTGTATTTTTCATTCTACAACATGATTATTCCTTTGTCTAGTCTATTGACCATATAAGTCTAGACGATACAATTGTTAATCTTGCTCGTATATTAATTTCTTGACTTAGAAACAGAAGCAATGTATACACAAGAGGAAGATGAAGAAGAGATTCACATGATCACCAAGTGGAGTAGATAAAATTGTTACTGATTATTCATCTCCTCTTGCAACTGGTATGGTTTCGATGAAAAAGGAATTATAATTGCTACTAACAGCCACTCACAACAATCGGGTACTTGTTCATGCGAACGAGAACTCGGAAGGAATTTCATAATTTATGGAAAAAAATCAAATATTATAATAAAACAATGCAACTTTTGTATTTTTATTAATCCAATAAATGTCAAAGAATGATACAGTTCAGTGCATCACAAAAGTGAGAATCTTGTGCGTCTTTGATTATAATTTATTATTATTAAAAATAGTTTTAATCCATGAATGACAGAGATATTAGATTGAATGTACTGAAATCAGGCAAGACCAGCAAATAATATTAAAAGCGAACATATGTTATAAAGAACACAGAGTGGGATTATGATTTATAATAATCTGTTGCATGATATACTCGTAGACAACAAGCAGCATACTGCACATATTTTACATCAACCATATACATAATAACAACTTTGTTGTAACAAACGACACCAAAATATTAAGTGACTTGTGGATACGTACTGCTGTTGTCGTATTGTCAGTAACATGAAAGTTGTCTAGACATACACATGGTATATGGTTGTGTAGAAACACTCACTTGAAAAGAGGAGAAATGGGTCAAATGTAAAACTTCACTCTGAAGTAATTTATATTCATTTTTCTTTTGTTGCCTTAGTACACATAAGATTTACAACTGAACTTATAAGTTCGTGAAGTCACTCTTCTCTTCTAAACTTAATTCTTCCCAGCTGCTTGAAAAACACTAGGAAAACCCTTCAAAATGATACCCAGATCGCCCAAAGTTGGCAGTTATATCCTTCCGAAAGTCACTAAAAGTATGTCCACTCGAAAACTTTACCCAAACTAAGATTTGAATGAATAGGTAGAAAGCTCTTGTCACAAGTTTTATAGTGGTACTAATTTTGTCCCCTATGGACTCTTCTGGAAAGAGTTATGCCTTCCCAGAGTTACGGTAAATAACAAACATTTGTAGATTGTTGCAATGAAAATGAAATCTATCCCTCACTTTTCAAAAGGTGCCCAAGGTAAAATAGGAGTGAGAGATCACCAAGTGGTCTTCCTATTCTTTGGCAAGCATCACATCGGCTGATCTCTTGAAAATGTCTTTGTACATGGTTGAACACCAGTAGCCAACATCCAACATCTTTTTCATCGTCGTCTTCAATCCATAGTGACCTCAAGCATCTTCGAAGTGAAGTCAGGTGATCACCGTCTTGATTTCTGAAAGCTCGAGGTATCTCCTCAACTTCTCATCATGTCCTTTCCTAAACAAGATGTTTTGGAAGACCGCATAAGGCCATGCATTGTGTAGGAAGATGGCCTTCTGCTACTGCATCAGTCCTTCTGAGTACTGCAGATCTTCAAAGAGCCTTCTCATGTCCTTGTAAATAGACCATCAGTGGAAGTCGTGTAAACAGGGTCAGAAGATCTCATTTCGGCTCAGGCGGTACGCTCTCTCTCAAATTGTGACATATCTGCATAAACTTGAAACATCTTCTTATCAGAGAACTCGTCTTCCACCTCGTCTTCTCGTGGTTCTTTCTCAAGTCTAGACATGTAGTCAGCATTGACATGATGTCTTCTAGGCCTGTATTCAACAATATAAGTGAATTCCTGAAGTAGAAGAATCCATCTAGCAATTCTACCTAACAAGTCTGCCTTCTTAACTAAATGCTTCAAAGAAAAATGATCCACATAGAAGACAAACGGGTTGATCAAAAGATAATGTCTAAACTTCCTGCAGGAATTGGTCATGCCAAGGCACTCCCTCTTGGTTGTCGAGTACTTCTTCTCAGCATCGTTGAGTTGTCTTCTCACATAATAAATAGGATAATCTTTCTTCTTCTCGTCCTTCTGGTTCAATACCACCCCTATGGCAAAGACAGAGACACCCACATAAATGTAGAAAACCTTTTCCCAATCAGGTGACCTCCGGATAGAGGATTCTGACAGAAGCTTCTTCATCTCCTCAAAAGCTTCTTGCTGCTCGGAAGTCCAGACGTAAGGTTCGTCCTTCTTCAGCAGCTTGGTAAGTCTTCTTGTCACCTCTGCATACTTGTCAATGAACCTTCTGTAGTATCATAGGCTGCCCATGAAGCTTCTCAATTGAGTCAGGTTAGCAAGTGGTTGGAGTTTCAAGATAACTTCCACCTTGGCACAATCGACTTCTATGCCCTTCCAGAAATCTTATGACCCAACAAGATTCCCTCTATCATTCTAAAGAAGCACTTCTCAGGATGCATAGCCAAACGATGCTTCTTGCACTTCAAAAAACACTTCTTCAAAAATATCAGATGGTCCACCTTGGGTCCAAACACACAAAAATCATTTAAGAATATCTTGATAAAAGTCTGAAGATAATCCTGAAAAACTGTAATCACAAGCCTCTGAAACGTGGCATGAGCATTACACAATTCAAACAGCATTTGGTTATATGCGTAAGTTCCCCAATCAGTAGTGAAAGTTGTCTTTTGACTTGTCATCTCCTCTGATTGATAGTTGGTTGTATCCAAAATACCCGTCTAGGAAGCTGTAGAACTCGTGTCCGGCTACCTGGTCTAACATAGAATTTGTAAATGGTACAGGATGATGGTCCTTCTTAGTGGCCAAGTTCAGCTTCTGGAAGTCCTGGCACACCCTGATCTTACTTGTCTGCTTCTTGAAAATGATAACAATCGGAGCCACCACTCACTTCTAAGCATTAAGAAGATAACTCATGCTTTCAAATATTGATCAATTTGATCATTCACAAGAAGTGAGTACTTGGGGTTGAGTTGATACAACCTTTGCCGTGAAGGAAACAACAACAACACCTTCTAGCAAGTCAATTCGATGTTCTCCCAGTTCCCTAGGTATGCCCTTCATGTCTTCTATTGTCCACGCGAAGATATCTTGAAACTCTATCAAGAGTTCACGGAAGTCGTCTAGCTGATGGTCCTCGGTTATCTTGGAAAGCTTTAGCTTCTTTCTTGGGGCAATCTCCATCTCCTGAAGGTCGTCAAGATTCACCATTCCTTGTTGTGTGTGCAATCTGGTCCGGATACGCTGTGGTTACCCACAAAGGACAGTCCCATGTCCCTCGAAGGGATTAAGCGGACAAGTTAATAACTTTACCTTTTACCTTTTTGTAGTCACAGGTGCTAAAATATTCTGGTTTGGGAGGCTTTTTCCAGATCTGACTCGGCTTCTTGTTGATCAGCTAACTGATCTTCCGAAAGAAAGATAGTACTTTCGTCTTTTGGAAGCTCTTCTTCCTACATTTCATAGCACTTAATGTATCCACAGTCCATCACATTATCTTCTTCAAGGATATTTGTATTACACAAGTAATTTATCACAAACTCGTCCTTTCTCTCATCATTGGAAAATTAGAGAGTTTAGTAATTTTACTCTCTAGAAAATTTGTAAAGTCTCTGTCAAGTTTTCTATGTTTTTTTATTTTTTTGTGAAAAATTCCAGGCTTGTAGCTTGGCTGATAAGCTATTAGTGACAACAAGAATCATGAGAAGAAGAGGCCTAGTGAGGAAGATATAATTTTTCAAAGTTGAGGGGGTTGACATTTGTAAGTGAAGTCAAAACGTACAAAATTCAGTTCTTTGGAAATTTGTATAGTCAACATCATTTCTTCTGATTAGAGAAGTTTCTGTTCAAACTTCATGAGTTAGTAGTCTAGAGGTTTGGCTACTGGAGGCCATGAAAATCTTGGAGAGATCTTTTACCAACTAAGACATATATGTTTGGGCATACAAGAAGATCTTGAAGATATTTCATGAGAAATCCAATTCGGGTGCCGAGGGGGAGGAATAGACGTTTAGAAGTTCGAACTGAAATGGAGAAACAAAAGTTAAGTATATATGAGTTGAGAACGCGTATCTATAGCACTTGGGCTGACCTCTTCGTTCTATATCGAGAAGCTTATGAGACAATTGGAGTAGATTGAAGAAGGTGGAGTTTCAAGCATCATTCATTGTGAATGTCACAAATGCTCTTGGTGAAATAGAGTTGGAACTCTATGAGAGTGACTTTAAGTTGTATGTTGTGATCAGGAATGACTATTATCTCAGACAACTGATTTTAGATTGGATTTTGTTTCATGTATAACATGTATAATATACGATTTCTAGTATAAAGCTCGAAACAGTTAAGTAAATGATGTAAATTTATTTTCTTCAAAGGTATATTGTCCACTCAATGGTTGAGAAGGCGCAACAGTGGAAGTTCAAAAGACTAGAAAGTTAGACTTAGAAATCTTTCTCAAGGTTTAGATGTCGTAGTAAGTGTCAAAGAGAGCTCGAGAGAGATTATTGTTGAGTTTGAAAACACTAGCGTAAAAACTCAAGTAGAATCTCCAAAGAGAAGAGTAGAAATAGACTCATGGTGTTATTTCTATAGAGGATTAAGACATAAAATAGTGAATTGTCCAACTAAGATCAGAGTAGAGAGAGCCAAAGAAAAGTGAGAGTTTACTGATTTGAGTATTTGAGTGAGTCCATCTTCATCAACATCAATTCATCTTCGACGAGAGAATCCTTGTCTAAGTTGTGGAGTGAGCGATCTGTCAAGAGAAAACAAGTGCGTAGATGTGATCGTTCTACTTACGTCAATAGTCGAGAAGTTGAACGAGACTCAGAGAGCTGAGACGGAGAAGTTATCGACTTCAAAAGAGTACTCGGTTGAGTTGTGATGGAGATCATCATTCAGATGATGGAGAAGGTGGTAATACGACTCAGACCCATGATTACCTTGGGAGAAGAAATGACACAAGAGGTGTTGTTACAACTATTTATTTTTATTTTATCTATGGTCAATTATTCTTGAATGAAATTGGTGATGTTTGTACTCTTTTAGCGAGCCGTTATTTCGTAAAGATAAGAAGAGCAAAAAGAATAATTACAATATAGAGAATCTATCAGTGTTTCACGAGAAGGACAATGAAGATGTAGAGCCATTTGTTTGAGACTTCAAGAGAGGTTGCATCAGAAACAACATGAGAAAGAAAGCAAAGTGTATGTTGTTACAACTAAAGTTTTTGGAAGATTTTGCTCTCACGTGGTATGAAAATCGAGTGAAGAGCAAAACACATGATGTAGTTGAAGACATATTGAAGACGTTGAGTAATGCACTCATTGAAGAGTTTCTTCCAGATGAGAGTTATGAGAAGCTCATGGTAGAGCTCACTCATTTGAAGCAACGAGACTATGAGAAAGTTTGACAATATGCCGAAAAAATGAATAAGTAGGAGCAACCATTTCAGACGGTCCTACGAAGAGTAGAGACATCATGGAGTTAACGATGACATGGATTGGAGTAGTGCTGACCAAGAACTTGGTTGGAGAGTTAAGGCCTTCAATTCGAACGCAAGTGATGTAGTAGAAGCCAACAACCAAAGTGGAGGTCTTCAAGATTGTGACAAATATGGAGGAGAGTATGGATGAAATGGATCTCATCCAACCTCATCATGCCGCTCTAGTGTCGACTCCGACTGTTGGTGTAGCCACAACGGTAACATCTATACCATCACAATTGATAATCGCTTCAACGTCAACTCATACTCTAGCAGTGGTGCCAAGATTGTTTGTCCTTACAATGATATCTACTGTCACCTCAGATTTTCATACCGAGTTGAAGAGCATCATCAATACTCTTGCTGATCTCAAGATAAACATAGTGCAACTACAAGAATGGAAGAACAAAGATGGAGGAGGAGGTCAAAGAGGTCACAACAACAATCTCAACCGAGGAAATCAAGATAATTTTGAAGGAATCACATGCTAGACTTGTGGAGGTTCTCATTTCTAACAGAATTGTTATAACAATGGAGCAAGATGGGCCAAAACTGTCAGAATGAATGTTGGTAGAGAAAACCCATCATAAGCACAAGACAAAGGAATGGCTACTATCGATGTATTGCGAGATCTCATCTATGAAAAGAGAGAAAGAGCTAGAACTCTTCTCATGCACCGGTGGAGCTTTTAGCTCAAGAAAGGAAACAAATTTGATTTTTTGATAAATCAATTTTCATGGAGGAGTCACTAAGTAGAAGTACTCGCTCGAGTAATGTTTTGAGTACACCAAGGGAGCCAAGAGGGAAGTTGAGGATAGTGGATTTCACTATTTTGTCTTCTCAAGCGAGATATGATGTGGTTGTAGATGTAGGTGCTCAGAGAGCCAACATCATGGTTGAGTAATTGATTGCACTCAACCCCAATTCACGAAGGGAACTCAAAGGAGGACGGAGTTTTAAGAGAAGCAAGAAGAAGAAACCCAAGAGTAAGACATCAAAGTCTATGGAGTTTGTGTGGTGGATGTGCATGCTTAAGAGGTATGCACTATAGCTTCAAAGATTGAAGTCTGATTGAATGATCACTACGTCTCTGATATGTTGGTGGATGGAGGATCGGCTATAAATGTCATATCGAAGAGGGTTGATGAAGAAGTTGGAGATAGAACCAATTCGTTCGACTAGATTGTTTTGGGGATGGCTAACATGTAACGATTAAGACCTCTTGATGTGTTAGAGAAAGTGGTTGTGTCTATAATGAGAGTCAAACATTGATGCCTTTTCAAGTATTAAACGACTCTAGTTATGATTGACTCCTGTGATAGTACCTCTCTCGATATTGGAGTTGTGACTTTTGACTTTGATAGATCCACTAATGACTATTGAGAATCTGATATGAAAGACAATCAGAGCGTCTCAAAGATAGATACGGGAGATTCTTACGATCAAGAATCTTCGTCTGATGATGAAGGACTGTCAAGATGAATCATTACATCAGCTTAGTGTCATTGACTTGTTGCCTCGACCAACAGTGGAGAAAGACCTTGACAAAGAAGAGTTGAGTGAATGTGGTGCCCACAATTTGCAGGATTGGAGATTTTTTGAAAATTTTAAAGTTAATAACGTATCTATGTAATTGGAATAACCTTATTACTTAAGATTACACCTTGCTTAGAGGGAAGATGATCTTAAGGGCTTTTGTAAAGAAGAAGTCGACTTCTTCCGAAGCCAAAAGACGGACATCTTTTAGGAAGACGTCTTCTCGATCGTGTCTTCCAGAAGACAAAAGACAAAAACCGAAAGACAAAAGACGAAAGACAGAAGATGTGTCACGTCAGTTTGGCACCTCGGCTAGGTTGACCGAGTGCGAAGTGACGCCTCCTGGTAAGGCCGTTAGTGCCGTTAGGGCGAGTTGATGAGAGAGCCTACTAGGGGTAAACTTCGCAGGTAGGGCTTGGAGGCCTTAGTTCTTTGAGTTGAGCCTTCAAGCTCCAGGCTATGGTGGATAGTCTAGTTGAGTGTAACCCGGATTCTCTTCGTGCTTAGAGTGGGTTCGGCTTGACAGTTTGTGAGTAATCCTTGTTGTGGTGTTGGAGATGGAGTTCAGTAGGAACCCGCTGTCGTGATGTGAATCATTTTACATTGTAAATAATTCACCTCTCTGTCAAGCGTCAGTCTCTCTGAGTGAAGTTAGGACCTCAGAGAAGTCGACACTAGAGGTTGTTATATATTTTGAGTCTTAGTAGGTTGATTACCATGTAGATGGAGTTAAGCTCATGGGTTGTAATTACGTGTCGCCCATGCATGCTTCCTAGCGAGGTTAGGTTATCTTTCGGGATTACGTGTCGTTTTACATATCTTCGCATGTAGTTTAGGGTCTATGCTGGCACTTTAGGGGCTTGACGTGGTAGCCTATGTGCAAATTCAAGTCACCACGTGGTTTGGGACACAAAAGGACAGGGGAGTGAAGCTATGAACTCCTATTGGTCCAATTTTGTCTTTGTGTACTGCTAAACTTAGTAGTAGGGGTCTTAAGAGGAGTTCGAGCATTTGGAGAGGGATCTTCGAAATCTGAGAGCACAGGGAGATAGGGTTCGTCGTGCCAAGCACTGTCAGCGAAATTTTTGATCGATTTGGAGCAATAAAGAAGGAGTTATGGTTGATTGAAGTTCGATTTGTGCTAGAATTGCAGCACTTCTGTTGATTTTGGGGTTTTCGGTGTCAATCGCAGTAGATTTGAGAAAATCGCTTCAAACCTTCGAGGTCTCGTTCATTGGCAGCAGGGCTACGACTGTCCCCAAATTTTCATGTCAATTGAAATTGTGAGTAATTCAGGGCGACCACTGAAGCAGAGGGGGTCCGAAAAGCTCTCAATCTAGAGCATCAACTTCAGAGAGCGAGATCTGGAGTTCTGTGTACAATCAGGAGGTCCAACTTCACAGGAGTGTTCAGCAAGCTGTGTACTGCAAATCCTGTAAGAATCTTCGAAAGTGATCGAGCCAATTCTCTGTTCTAGGTCGAAATAGCTGTCTGGGTATCAGAAATTGCCGTAATTTCTCTGCTCAGAACATTTCTGCCCATATCTCGACACTCTGATTTGATCTCAAGCTGAAACTTCGTGTGTATGGTCAGTAGGGCCTCATTTACATGTAGGAGGAGTTCTGAAGTATGAACCATCGTATGTTTCTGATTCTGGACTGTTAAAGTTCAGAATCAGAAACCTTATTACTGCTAGTCTGACCTGATTTTCGCTTCCTGAACATACTGGAGGGTCCATTCGACCTGAGTGAGTGTTTATACTGTTCCCTTATGACCTGAAGCTTACCTCTGTATAGTAAGCAACCATAGCCTGAAGCCCAACACTTCCCTGAGTAGACTAAAAACAGCCTTCAAGATCATATCACAGCCAGAAGGTTCGCCCT
Source organism: Asterella californica (assembly GCA_036924285.1). Taxonomy (NCBI): domain Eukaryota; kingdom Viridiplantae; phylum Streptophyta; class Marchantiopsida; order Marchantiales; family Aytoniaceae; genus Asterella; species Asterella californica. The sequence goes on along the minus strand of JAYKYS010000006.1, from coordinate 16,677,242 downwards.
TCCCAGGAAAACTCTCAACTCGACATCTGGTGCTTCTGCTGCTGCTACTTCTACGCCTGCTGCATCTACGTCTACTACAGCTCCTTCTGTAGCACCAGCGGCTACAGCGACGTGTGCACCTGGTCTGGATACGGCCGAGATTCTGAAGACACTTGCGGCCCTAATCCAACAACATCCGATCATTGGAGGGGGTGAGTTGAAGTCTACCAAGGCTTTGCAAGCAATTGTGAATAGATGCGATAGATTTGAAGGTAGAGATATTTCTAGATATCTACGTGAATACAGAGGAGAGATGGAACTAGTTAGGGTTACTGATGCTGAGATGATAGGGAGTTTCGAGTTAGCTGTAATCCCTGAGTTGCGGGACCAAGTTAGGGATGTACAGAGAAGGAATCTAGGTGTCTGGATGAGTTTCGAACGATCTCTTCGAGAGGAGTTTCTCGAAGAAGATTCAGAGAGAGTCACTAGAAGAACGTTTCTGGACTGGGTTGAGCAGCAACCTGGTCGTATGATGAACCTGAATGAGATACTGAGAGAGTTTGATCGGAGATACCGACAACTCTCAACTCATGAGAGGATAACCTTAGATGCTAGGAAAACTGAGCTTTTCCTGCAAGCTACCGATGATGCTACGGCAGATCGGTTATGCTTTATGTTGGCTGACCGATCGGCTGAAGGAGGAGTTACTACTGATTGGGGGAGAGTTGAGGATGCTGTTGCTGTATTGACGAGACAAAGGCGTGGAAGAGTGGCTGTGGGAGGACGTCCGCTTGCAGAAGTGACCGCTCAACCTCGCATTGCTCCTCAAGTACAGCAACCTCCGGCTCCTGCTCCCAGACCTGCTGTCCCGGCTGCAGTACCTTTGATGCCAGTTGTGCCAGTTCCTGCACAAAGGGCACTGGTTTAGAGACCTGCAGAGAACCATGGACAACAGAACCAGATCGAAGACCTGATTCAGCAGATGAGAGAACTGAAGGTGGAGCTAGCTGGTCTGCAGAGAGAGCAGCCACCGGCGCCTGCTGCTGCACGTCTAGGAGGTGCTCCTGTTCGTAGATGTATCTGGTGTGACAGTCAAGATCATTTCCGAGGGGACTGTCAAGAGCTTACGGCTGCTTTACGAGATGGTGTGGTTCGCTACCAGAACGGTAGGCTGCACCTTTCTTCTACTGGAGAGCCGCTAAGCACGCAGTTTGGACGAGGAGGCATGAGGAGTCTACCTCAGATTACAGCTGTTGCAACTGTACATGCATTGATGGCACCACCGGTAAATCCTGATGTATATGCCGATCACATTGAAGTTTCTTCTAGTCCTACGTTGCTAGATAGAACTACTGAGAAGAAACCTGTTCAAGTTCCTTCTGAAGTACTGAAGAGAGGAGCAGAAACTATCCGTAGGGTCACAGGGTGGGGAGATCCTGTTGATGCTGCGTCTATCAAAGCATTCTTGGACGTGGATAGACACGTTCACTGGCAGGATGCTTCTGTGGAGGAGAAGAGGCGGCGAGAAGCCTCTGAACTTGATACTGGAGTTCCAGAGGAGACTGGAGATAGACGGAGGGTCACGAGGAGACGAGCAGCTCCTCCAGAAGACATCCCGTCTACTTCTGCAGCTCCTCCACCTGCACCGGGTCCGATGGAGGACGTGCAGAGATCCCAGCAGGAGCCAACGACTGCTGCTAGACGGTTTACTGCCCAAGAGAAAGGGAAGGGACCGGCTTACAAGTTGGCAGCAGATATAGAGACTTCAACTGATCTCAAGAGCATCTTGGAGCAGAGAATACTTGACGCGCGAATCGAGTTTTCTCTTCGAGAAGTTCTTGGTATTGCGAAGAGGGAGTTTCACGAGCTGATCATCGACATCATCAAGCGGAAGAGACAGGTGATGTCTGAACAAGTAGAAAGTCAGATGATAGAGATGGTAGGAGCTTTGGTTAATGATGCAGAATTCGGGAAGGTGCATTTTCAGGAGGCTGATGATACAAAGTACCAGCAAGAAGCGTTGGTTGCTGGTACCAATACTGCTGAATTCGATGATGATGAAGCTGGCGATGAGAGTCCAATTGCTGATAGTGACTTCAGGAAGAGACACTGGGCTCGTGCTACGACGGCTACACGAGTTCGTCTCGGAAGTCTTGAACCTGTTGCTGTGTTAGTTGATCACGGTTCAGAGATCAACATCATGTCACGAGAGGTGTACGAAAGAGGTCAGTGGCCTATCGAACTGAATCATGGTTGGGTGCTACGAGTTGCAAACAACCAGAAGGGTGAGTTATACGGCGCTTGTCCCAACGTGAGAGTGAAGCTGGGTGATGTGGAGGTAGATCAGCACTTCTTCGTGCAGTCTTCTGCTTCTTATCCTGTGATTCTTGGTCAGCCTTATATCACCGCAGTTAGAATGGAGACGAAGGTGATGGATGACGGATCTCACTATGCTAGGATCCGTAGTCCAGATGATAGACGTTCTGTGCAGTTTTTGATCGTTCGTTCGAACCACGAACGAAACAGACAGACTCTAAGAGATTCTCCTATCTGTAGGAGCAAGGGTTTTCAAAACCCACTCTTGTAGACCGAGATACCAAGAGTGATGGATCTGCTACTCCTATGATCCCGCTTGAGCAGCCTGTGGGATCACAGCAGGCTGACGAAGAGGTTGCTCAAGATTCTGAAAACTGCTACGCTGTACATAGTTGGAAATCTGGTTTGATGACTTTTAGTTCTGATGATTGGAGTGAGTTCACGCGTGTAGAGGATTTGACTGAGAAGAGTAGAAGGCAGATGGAGAAGTATGTAGAAAATCTGCACTGTACAGGAGTTCTGAACGAAGGTGAGATGATTTCTGGTGTTTACGAGGAGTTTGTAGGTGTCCAGTCTTTTGTTCGTTGGCTGGATGATGTAGATAGGTTGATGAAGCAGATGGGAGGAAGGGTGGTGATCCCTATCCACTCTCGTAAGGTCTATGAGGAGATTGCCTCGTGCTTGCAATCTCGTCCTCATCCGAGACTGGAGAGTGGATGGAAGGATGCAATCTGCTGGTGTGGCTCTCGTGAAGAAGCAGAGGTTCACACCAAATACAAAACTGTAGCGAAGAAGGTGAAACCAGTGGCGACCCAGTTACCTGTTGATTCACGACAGCAGATGGAGTTAGCGACCACTGAGCCTGTACTAAGAGATCCTAAACAGATAGGACACAAGTTTACTCAAGAGACACTCGAGCAACTCAAGGAGGGGGTGGCTTCTTGACTGAAGTGGAGAAACGAGCTTTTGAGCAGATGATAGTTAGCCATGGTAAGGCATATTCTTTCTCAGCTGGAGAGATTGGTTGTGTGGATCCTAGTGTGATAGCTCCGATGGTTATCTTCACTGTTCCTCACGTACCTTGGGACTTGAAGCCGATTCCAGTCCCTCGTGCCTTGCTACCGAAGGTGATAGAGTTACTAAAGGAGAGGATGACAAGGGATGAAGACGCCTCGGCTACTGAAGAGGTTGAGGCGGACGAGAGCGATGATGATGAAGAGCAGACAGAAGACTGAAGAGGTTGGCACATGCCGGAGGATGTGCAGGTTTGGAGGGGGTGGATGTCGTGATGTGAATCATTTTACATTGTAAATAATTCACCTCTCTGTCAAGCGTTAGTCTCTCTGAGTGAAGTTAGGACCTCAGAGAAGTCGACACTAGAGGTTGTTATATATTTTGAGTCTTAGTAGGTTGATTACCATGTAGATGGAGTTAAGCTCATGGGTTGTAATTACGTGTCGCCCATGCATGCTTCCTAGCGAGGTTAGGTTATCTTTCGGGATTACGTGTCGTTTTACATATCTTCGCATGTAGTTTAGGGTCTATGCTGGCACTTTAGGGGCTTGACGTGGTAGCCTATGTGCAAATTCAAGTCACCACGTGGTTTGGGACACAAAAGGACAGGGGAGTGAAGCTATGAACTCCTATTGGTCCAATTTTGTCTTTGTGTACTGCTAAACTTAGTAGTAGGGGTCTTAAGAGGAGTTCGAGCATTTGGAGAGGGATCTTCGAAATCTGAGAGCACAGGGAGATAGGGTTCGTCGTGCCAAGCACTGTCAGCGAAATTTTTGATCGATTTGGAGCAATAAAGAAGGAGTTATGGTTGATTGAAGTTCGATTTGTGCTAGAATTGCAGCACTTCTGTTGATTTTGGGGTTTTCGGTGTCAATCGCAGTAGATTTGAGAAAATCGCTTCAAACCTTCGAGGTCTCGTTCATTGGCAGCAGGGCTACGACTGTCCCCAAATTTTCATGTCAATTGAAATTGTGAGTAATTCAGGGCGACCACTGAAGCAGAGGGGGTCCGAAAAGCTCTCAATCTAGAGCATCAACTTCAGAGAGCGAGATCTGGAGTTCTGTGTACAATCAGGAGGTCCAACTTCACAGGAGTGTTCAGCAAGCTGTGTACTGCAAATCCTGTAAGAATCTTCGAAAGTGATCGAGCCAATTCTCTGTTCTAGGTCGAAATAGCTGTCTGGGTATCAGAAATTGCCGTAATTTCTCTGCTCAGAACATTTCTGCCCATATCTCGACACTCTGATTTGATCTCAAGCTGAAACTTCGTGTGTATGGTCAGTAGGGCCTCATTTACATGTAGGAGGAGTTCTGAAGTATGAACCATCGTATGTTTCTGATTCTGGACTGTTAAAGTTCAGAATCAGAAACCTTATTACTGCTAGTCTGACCTGATTTTCGCTTCCTGAACATACTGGAGGGTCCATTCGACCTGAGTGAGTGTTTATACTGTTCCCTTATGACCTGAAGCTTACCTCTGTATAGTAAGCAACCATAGCCTGAAGCCCAACACTTCCCTGAGTAGACTAAAAACAGCCTTCAAGATCATATCACAGCCAGAAGGTTCGCCCTTCCCAGGAAAACTCTCAACTCGACACCGCTGATCTGAAATCGTCCGCTGGTATCTTCGGGCGTTGTCGTTCGTGCTTGATTGTTGGAGTTGCGATCGAGGTGTGTGGGCGCATGCTACATTGCTGGTCGCAGATCGATTTGCTGTCGTTGGGGTCGAGTGGAGATTTCTGTCATGCGGAAGCGCTGCAGAAATTTTGCGGAATGTTCTTGAAGTGTGTTGTTGGAGCCGGATTGCGCGTTTGGACGTGGCAGACGGAATACTTGTCAATGTCGGGCCGGAGTGGGCTCTTTGGAAGTGCATTGGAGAGGCGATTCTAGTGCACTAAGTCTCGTGGAGTTTGGCCAAGGATTGAAGAAGTTATGGCATGTCGAAGTTCGCTGCCGTGTCACCCGAAAGCACAAAAAGGCTAGTTACGTCAGATTTTGGCTCAATTTCGTGTGGAAACTCGAATTTAGGAGTTGTTTTGTGTGTGTGTGCATTCGCGAAGTGTGTGTGGTGCATTTGCAAATCTATTGTGGTGGTTTTCGGGTTGGCTTTGGGTATTCTTGCTGTTTTACGTCAGATTTTGGGTTACCCGTGTGCACCCGCAAGCTGTTTTGGTGCAATCTTCTGCAATTCGAGGTGGAGCCGAGTCTCTTGTGGTGTGTTGTACCTGTTCTACTCTACTGCAAGCGGAGCGTGAGCGGGAGTGCGTGTTAGGAGGCGTTTAGAGGCTTCGAGGAGCAGAGGTGCGTGAGTGCGGAGGCGTGAGAGCGGAGTGCGAGAGTGCGGAGGCGGAGCGGAGCTTAGCCTGAGCCTGAGCCCGCGTCCGTCGCAAGCCAGCTTGCTGGCGTGCGTGAGAGAGGTATCCAAGCTTCAGTTGTGTGGGAAGGGTAAAACCAGCTGGTCACCCATCCCAACACTATTCCTGGACTTGGACTCCTGACTCTGTAGTCTTAGCTTTGGCTTTACCACTAGACCAATAGCTCTTGGTGTCCTACAAGGATGCGTGCAAGTACTTATGGACTTGTATAAGGTAGTAGGAGACCTTCTCGCACGTCCCTAGAGGAGTGGTAGGGCGACCCCACAGTATTAGGGGGAAGTTATAGTTGTGGTAGTGTTTGCCTACACCGTAGAGACGCGTGTGGAGGCAATTGGTGGCAGTTGTCTTGGGTGAGCTAGTAGAGCTACCACGTGGATGTTTTTGGAGCTACTAGAGGTGTGGAAATCTAGTTAGTGACCTCCAATGTCAGTTACTGTAGAAAGATCGATACTTCGAGGACACTCCAAGAAGAGAGAGAGCGAGTAGACAAGGAAGTAAAATAGGAATGAGATGAGAGAGGCTTTGCCTCTCTCTGTATATATAGTGGAGGTGAGTACAAGGGAAACCCTAATGGTGGGTTAGCCCTCTAACTAACTCTAACAACCCTAACCACTCCGGCTAATGATAGCCGTCGATCTACTAGAGCTTGGGACTATATCAACACTCCCCTTCAAGCTCATCTCTACATCCTGTACTCCTAGACAATGTCTGAAAGCATCAAACTTATCTCTAGGCAACGCCTTAGTGAAGATATCGGCAACCTGATCTCCTGTGCTCACATAACTGAGCTCAATCTCTCCTGCAAGGACCTTCTCTCTAATAAAGTGATAGTGCACCTCAATGTGCTTCGTCCTAGCATGAAAAACAGGATTACTAGCTAACTTCATGCTGCTAATGTTGTCTGTATATACAACAACAGGATCTGTACACTCCACACCAATATCAGATAGCAGACACCGAAGCCAAATCGATTCGCATGTTGCGTTCGTTGCTCCTCGATACTCTGCTTCCGTGGACGACAAAGCAACAGTGGGTTGCTTCTTAGAAGCCCAGCTTATAGCAGCGCTTCCAAGTCCAAAAGCGTAACCTGACGTGGATCTCCTGTCGGCACTTCCTGCCCAATCAGCATCTGTGTAGCCATGTAACAACAATGGTCCACCGTATCGATAGTGAAGTCCGTACTGCATCGAGAACTTCACGTAGCGGAGGATTCGCTTGACAGCCTCAAAGTGTGGTCTCCGTGGTGACTGCATGAACTGACTAATCAGACCGACAGCATAACTCAAGTCTGGTCTGGTGATGGTCAGGTAGATAAGACTTCCAACCATCTGTCTGTACATGCGTGGATCATCCAACAACTCACCATCCTCTGCTCCTAGCTTTACCCCTTGCTCTAATGGTGTAGCAATGGGTTTGCAATCAAGCATACCAAATCTCTCAAGCATACTGAGAGCATACTGTCGCTGTACAAGCCAAACATCCTTCCCATCTCTAATGAACTCCACAGCAAGGAAGTACTTGAGTTCTCCTAAGTCCATCATCTCGAACTCGGATTTCAAGTGATCCTTGATCTGGGAAATAAGCTCCTCAAAGTTACCGGTAATGATCAAGTCATCAACATAGATGGTGATCACAACAATCCGGTCTCGTATTCTCAATGAATACAAGGTAGAGTCTGAACTACAAAGCTGGAACCCAAGAGACTGCAAATAAGAATTGATCTTTGCATACCATGCTCTTGGTGCTTGTTTCAGACCATAGAGAGCCTTCCGTAACTTACATACACGGGAAGGGAACATAGGATCCTCATAACCAGGAGGTTGCTGCATGTAGACCTCCTCCTCAAGATCGCCGTTGAGGAAAGCGTTCTTGAAGTCCATCTGGTGCATCTTCCAACCTTTCTGAGTTGCAACTGCAACTGCTGTCCGAATAGTCACCATCTTCGCAACAGGAGCAAAGGTCTCCTCAAAATCCACTCCATGTTGCTGTGCGTAGTCCTTAGCTACCAATCTGGCCTTGTACCGACACACGGTACCATCCGAGTTGCGCTTGACCTTGAAAACCCACCTGCAACCAATCGCTTTCTTACCCTGAGGTAAGTTTACCAACTCCCAAGTCTGTTGGTGATGAAGCGCAGCAAGTTCAGCTTCCATAGCACTTACCCATTGGGCCTTGTGCATCGCCTCCTCAAGCGAACTCGGTTCCTGTTCCTAAAGAACATTGGCCATATATGCATGGTGCGCAGCAAGAAAACCTTCATGCATATACCTACTCACTGGATGTTTTGGCCGCTCAGATCTGCGAGAGGTAATTGGTGCACTAGTCACCTCCCCTTGCAACTGATCTGACGTAGACGCCAAGGTCTGGGACAAAGTATCCAGTGGATGTGGAAGATCCACATATCTGGATGAGTCAAACATACGCTGCAATAGCACGCGCTCATCCTGTGTAGAAACTACACTAGTTCCACTAGGCTGTGTTACGTGGACTCCAGCGTTAACATCAGCTCTATGTGCAACCGATTCTGATATGGAATCAGTGACTTCTCCAGATCCTCCACTCAACGTACTACTCTGAGGTACTATAGTGGACTGACTCCTTGGTTCTACAGTAGGTACAGGGATGGCTATCACAGGTGCAGGTGCAAACCAAGACTGTAGCTCATCAAAAACGACATCTCTACTGATGTAGAACTGCTTGGACGAAGGATTGTAGCACCTATATCCTTTCGTATCAGAAGCATAACCAAGGAAGATACATCTATCTGCTTTCGGATCTAGTTTCTTACGTCTTTCATCAGGTATGTGCACATAACAGATACATCCGAAAACTTTAAGGAAAGAGTAATCAGGCTTACTGCCTGTGAAGACCTCCATCGGTGTCTTGCTGTGGACTGCCGCTGTAGGCGTCCGGTTCATCAGATACACCGCACATGAAACAGCTTCTGCCCAGTAAGGTCTAGGCATGGTCTTCTCGTTCAACATCGCACGAGCAGCTTCTGCTATGTGTCGATTCTTGCGCTCCGCAACCCCGTTCTGCTGCGGACTGTAACTGCAGGTCTTCTGGCGTCGAATGCCATGCTCACGCAGATATGCATCGAACTCTCCAGAAAGAAACTCGCCTCCTCCATCAGATCTTAGACAGAGGATAGATGCTCCAGACTGTTTCTCCACCAACTTGCAGAAAGTCTGAAATGCTGACAGTACTTCGGCAGAGGACTTGTTTCTCAACAAATAGATCCAAGTATAACGCGAATGATCATCAATGAACGACACGAAGTACTGGAAACCGGTCATACTTGGCTGAGAAGCAGTCCATACATCAGTGTGAACAAGCTCCAGAAGCTTGTTCGCTCTACTACCTGATCCCTTAAAGGGCTGTCTAGCTTGCTTGCCGAATTGACATGCTGCACAGACTCCAGTGGGCTCACTGGATTCGAATTTGGGCAGACCTGTAACCAGGTCAGAACTCGGAAGGCTTTTCAGCCTCTGAAAGTTCATGTGCCCAATTCGCTTGTGCCAGATGTCAATGTCAGACACTACTGGACCACTCTGTCCATACATGGCAGCCTGTAACTTAGGCGCAGATGCATCTAGTTTAAACAGCCTACCACTCTTGATACCTCGAGCTATGACAGTGCCATTCGAATCTTCAATAAAGCATCCATCTTTATTGAAGCGCACTTGCAGACCCTGCTCTATCAACTGTCCTACAGATAGCAGGTTTCTAGTCAATGTAGGTACATGTAAGACATTCCGTATACCAGTAAACGTTGAGGCAGGAATGTCAAGTGGAATGTTACCCTTGTGCTGGATCTTGTGCTTGGTGTCATCTCCTGTGACCATAAACTGTGGAGTCTCCACAGGCTCGAGTGAAGTAAACCACTCCCGATGGGGAGTCATGTGACTGGTGGCACCGGAGTCGATCACCCAGTCAGTCTGCGGATCGAAAGCCGCATAACTCTGATGCGTAGTAATCAGCAACTGCTCCGAATAGACATGCTCAGTGACTGCATAGCCTTGCTGGTTGCTGTTACCTTGTTGGGGGTTGTTGTCGTGTTGTCTCTGATCGTTCTGCTTCTTGTAGCACTGATTCGCATTGTGGCCTTGTTTCTTGCAGTAGTTGCAGGAACCAGGCGCTCTTCTCTGATTGTTGTTGGAACCACCAGACTGTTGCTGGTTTTGCTGGTTCTGCTGCGATTGCTGTTGCTGTCCGCGACCCCGTCCACGTCCAGCACCTTTGCCACGACCCCTACCTCGAGATCCTCCAGAACCTGCAAAACAGACAGATTCTTGCTGACCCGTCGAAGTAGAACTCCCCAGTAGGCGCACCTCCTCTCCTAACATCATAGGAACAAGCTCATCAAACCGCGGAAGAGGTTCTCTGGTCGAAATCGATGTTATGAACTGTTTGTACTCTGCAGGCAGTCCCTGCAATGTGGCTCCAATCAAGACAGTGGGATCAATCTCGACTTTGACAGAAGATAACTGATCCGCGAGCTGCTTGACCCCGTTCACATAGTCGTTTATGCACATCGACCCCTTCTTCACGGTATTGAACTGCTGCAGCAATTGCAGCTTCCGCGCCTCTGTTCCGGATTGGAACAGATGCGCGAGTGCATCCCAAGCTTTCTTGGGCGTATCACAATCCTGGATGTGACCGATCATCGATGCTGAAACTGTCAGCGCGATGTAGTGAATAGCCTGATATGAGCGCTTCTTCCACTCCTTGAATTTCGGATCAGAAATTGGCACTTCAGGCGCTTTCTCCTCCTCAGTGATAAGATCCCATAGATCTTGTCCCTGCAGGAAGGTCTTCATCCGGAACTTCCACACTTGGTAGTTGTTCTTGTCGAGTTTCTCTCCAGTGATCAAAGACACAGACTCCGCCATAGCTGCAATGTCGAAATTGCACTGTTTTGTACGCGGAAAACCTCCCAGAAACTGCACGAAACTCGTCTCTCCCCACCGCGTGATCAAGAGTTGTCACAAGTCACAACGAGGCGACTCCGCGAACTCCTCCTGCAGCGACAACGAGAAAAGAACCCGTGCGCGAACTGTAGGTGTACAAAACACGACGGAAACGTCGAAAGAACACACCAAGAAAGGTGAAAACTAGACCAAATGAGGTCGAAAATGGGCGTGCGACCCCTTGAAATTTTCAGAAATTTTCAAATAGCTAGGGGTGGGCCCATCCTTATTCGAAACAGGATTAGTTTTGGACTCAAGTCCTAAAACTTTCGTTTTGGTCGAAAAAGATCCGTTTGAAAAACTGCCGCTGGAAATCTCCAAATCGACTGAAACTTGGCCCAGTACACAATTCGCACCTTCTGAACAAGACAGCCCTAGAAGGGCTGGTCGACAAAAATCAGCGAGAAAAAATCGTCTAGGCCTCCGAAATCGCGTTCAAAGTTTCTGGTGGCGAAAGAAACGGTTTCGCCTCACCCGAACGCATCAGCAGGATAGTGCTCGACATCAGGCACAACTCCGGCTGCTCTCTCCTGTACTCCAATCTCCATCTTGCTCATCAGCAAGGGACACACACTCTCACCAGCTCTGATACCATGTAGAAAGATCGATACTTCGAGGACACTCCAAGAAGAGAGAGAGCGAGTAGACAAGGAAGTAAAATAGGAATGAGATGAGAGAGGCTTTGCCTCTCTCTGTATATATAGTGGAGGTGAGTACAAGGGAAACCCTAATGGTGGGTTAGCCCTCTAACTAACTCTAACAACCCTAACCACTCCGGCTAATGGTAGCCGTCGATCTACTAGAGCTTGGGACTATATCAACAGTTACGACTGTTGGTGACCATATATTGTGCATGTGGTCACCGACGAGGAGATGCCAGTCCGGGTGGGGCTGGGTTTCTCTTTATGTGAATGTTTGAGTGTGGAGGGTTATCGTTTGGACTTCTTGTGGTTGGAACCCCTCCATACTCTGCTTCCTGTTTGTGCACCGCGTTTGCTTGTGTTGGCGCTTGATTTCCGGAGTGAGTTCACTCCAGTGTGCTGTCGGTAGTGAGGCTGGAGTTGCGGACCAGTCAGACTACCTTTGTCTCTCTCACGGTGCGGTTGGAGTGACGACCAACAGACCGTGAGAGGCTGCCTGTAGTGATGGCAGGTACAGGTTGCCCTTACCTTGACCGTCCTAGTAAGCGATAGGTGAGCTCAGTAGGAGCGGGGTTAGGCAAGTGGTGGTTGCGGTGGTGACGGAGATTGCGACATTCCAGTTGGGGAGTGTGTTAGCGGGATTCTCTCATCACGGAGTTCTCAAGAGGTTCTGGTGGGGACTTCTCGGACAGTGGATATACACGGAGTGGGGTGAGGTACCGACTACCTACACCATTGCCGTCGGTTGTTCCAGAGGACGAGTCGGACGCAGACATCGCATTTTCTGGTGGTGAGTCTAGTGTCGCCACACCGTTGTTGTGTGTGGTGCCCACAAATTACAGGATGCACGAATTATTGAAATTTTTAAGAATAATGACTTGTTTGTATAACTGAAGAAGCGTTGTTACTTAAGGTTACGTCTTCCTTAACAGGAAGATGATCTTAAGAGCTGTTTGTAATAAGAAGTTGACTTCTTCAGAAGACGACCGTCTTTGGAAGATCGTCTTCTCAGTTGCGTCTTCAGAAGACGAGAAGACGGCGGAAGATGGGAAGACGGCGGAAGACACCTATCTTCCAGAAGACAGCAACCGCGAAGGACCAACCACGAGTTTTTGGGTAAGACAGTAGGTGTACCTACTGGAGCGCACCGAATAGGTAGGTAGGTCAGGAAGACACCAAGGACGAGAACCCCTAATCTGCGGGGAAGATGCGTGAGGAAGCACATTAGACACCTTCCAACTTCCCGCAGCATAGCGCGCCTGAAGAAGATCGATTGAGAGAGTGAGCTTCGCGAGCTAGCATTGAGAGAGGAATCAAGTGAGACATCGAGGTAGGAGAGAGTAAGTTGGCAGCTAGGCGAAGGGTGAGATTGAATTGCGGGAGCACAAACAGCAGAGAAAGCGAAGGCGTTTCTGTGGAGCTTCCGAGAAGCTGACAGTGAAGAGTGACGAGTAGAAGCAGAGGTTGAATCGAGGTGTGGACCGAAATTGACAGCAAGCGCAGTCGTGTGGAGTCGCATTGGAAGCTAGGACAAGAGCCAGAAGCGCGCAGAGGTCGAAGGCAACTCGGGAAGCCGAAGAAGACTGTAGAGGTTCTTCCCCCTGTTCTTTTCCCCTCCCACTTCTTCTCGCCTTTTCTTGGTACTCCCCGCGCTTCCTTGATTGTGTGCAGGCAGCCTGATCGATTACCCCACCCCCATTCTTCTATTGAGACATTGGGCGCGGAAGCGCTGCCCAATTTCTGTCAAGACATCTCCTTGCTTCTTCCCGAGCTCAATTCGAGCTTCCCTACTCCTAACCCTCAAATTGGAGACCCCAACTATCAATTTCCCTACCCCCATATCTCTCTATCCCCGAAACTTGGAACAGAAGACGATTCGGAAGATGGGAACATCTTCGGAAGACGCTTCTTGAACTTGACTGTCTTCGGAAGACATCTTCGGAAGACTGTCTTCGGAAGTCGACTAAACACAATTCGTATCAAGAGTGGATTTGCTTTGCTTTTGTGTTTAGAGAGGCTTGATACGAATCCTGAGTGGAGTGGTGAGTTGTTGTGTTAAGTCGAGAAGTTGGAAGTCGGGAACTAGGCTTGTGCCTCCCGGTCTTCCAAGCTTCTCAACTCCCCATCTTCCTAGAGAGACTAGAAGACTGGAAGGCTGGCAAAATGAGCGAGAAGACGCGAGGGTCCATTCGGATCTCTTCTGTCCGATCCATAGCAGCCGTTCCTTCTTCTTCCCGAACTTAGAAGAGAGTTGTGAGAAGTCTTGCTGGCAGAATCTGGAGAGAATGGTCGAGGGTCATGTCTTCCCATCATGCAGCAAGCTTCTTCTGAGTGTGTATGAGAGGTGAGAAGTCAGAAGAACAGAGTGCAAATGTCTTGAGTCTGTTGTGAGGATAGATTGCGTGTAGGAAGACGAAGACAGGTGAGATCAGTGAAGGGAAGTCCGACTTCGAGAAGTCTTCCGAGAACGACATTGAATCGGAAGCTGTCCCAAGTGTCTTCCCAGAGGCCACTGTCACCGCAGGAGCCCGCAACCATCTTCTGAACCTTTCTCATACTCTACTTCTCGCATATCTTGATCTTCTGATAGGAAGTAGGATGTAATGCAAGGTGGGTTGTCTTCTTGGTAATCCATGCGAGGCCTTGCTTAGATAGGATTGTTTAGATATAGCTCGGAAGACGAGAGCTATCTAGGAAGTACTGTTAAAATCCCGGAAGACGGAGTAGCTGTCTTCTGGAAGACTAGTTTCGTCTTCTGAGAAGTAGAAGCTAGACTGTGGGCACTCGGGAAGAACTGAGCCTTCAGCTCATAGTAGGTGCTTGTGGTTTAGTGCAACAGATCTTCCAGGTATGTCGATGCATCCGCGAGGCTTGGTGTTACCAGCGGCAGAATTGGCCGAGGCCACTCCTTTCCTCAAGGAGTTGGGTCTCGACTTCTTCCTGTGGGATTGGTACCTCGCAGATCAAGGGCTTCTGGAGGAGGTGTGGGCCGCGTTACCACCGCGTAATCGTGTACCTGCGAAGGCAGGAGTAGCTCGGGGAAGACCGTCTTCCTGGACTGAAGACTGGTGGCGTAAGGCGTTTCACAGGCCTGAGACCGAGAACCGAGGATATTGGTACGAGAAGAAGATCTTGCCTAGGATTGTGAGTTCATGGCATGTACCTGGGAGTACCACCTACCTTTTCGTGGAAGACAGGCAGGGGAGGAACGGTTGGAAGATAGAGTCTTACCGGGAGCCGAAGAAGCGACTTCTGACGAAATTGTTTTTGCATCTTTTCTCCAAAGGAAAGGCGTAGAAGACAAGGTACTTAGGAGATCAGGACGTGGAGTTCCTGGAATCAGTGTGGGATGACAGAGTGTCAATCTACTGAGGCGCGTACATCCACAACTATGTACAGACGGAGCTAGCATACTTGGGTACCCCGGCGGGAGGACATCTGACGCCCTTCTTCTGCTACTTGTATGTAGCCATAGGGGATCTTAGGGAAGATCAGCTGGCAGTGTATGGGCCAACGGAGCGACAGGAGGTGAAGGAGGAGAGCTCGGAAGACGATGACCGAGAGGCAGCAGCAACGCCCCCTCCCACTCTGATGCCATAGCTGAGGCCCGGCTCTCACCAGAAGACGCTTCTGGTGAGGGAAGACGAGTCTAGTGGGTCGGAAGACGCCACGCCAGTGAGGAAGATGGGTCACAGAAGTGTACCAAGGACACCCATCTCCCTCATTCATTCAGGATCGGAGTCGGACTCGGAGGAAGACTTGCTGAGTACCCGATCGGAACAGAAGACAGCCTCTGTAACACCTGGGAGTCTTCCGAAGACTCCAGAAGACGAAGGATGGATGGGTACTCCTATTGCGATGCGAGGAAGCGCAAAGAGGAGAGCCGCTCCTGCCACGAGGAGTCTTCCACCCCGGAAGATGAAAAGAGTAGCTTCTTCTCGTGCGCAGAAGATGAAGGCCGTTGTCGTAGCGAGAGCCTTTCCTTTGAGCAAGGGCGTACCTTCTGGCTGTGGTTAGCGATCGATGCACAGCAGAGCGACTAGTATCTCGTAGATTTCTTCCTAACTTCCTCGATAACTAAGCACTTTCTTTCTCTCAGTAAAGGGTCAAGATAACTACACGAAAACGTTGGATGATCATGGGCACGACAAACGGGATATGTGATGACATGATCTCTCGGTAGTATTCCTCTCCAAAGTTTCTCACTACTAGGGCTTCGTACATGGCTTTGGGTCGACAGATGTGTCTTATCTCGCACTGGGTGTTAAAGTTTACAGGAGGGAGCTGATTTAGATCCATCTTTCGTTAGATGAGGATAAAGACGGTGAGATCCCATTCTTGGCCGTAAGTGACAACAGGTAAGATCACAGGGACAAGCGAGAGCATGACTTGCGCGGTAAAGTTATGCCCGAAGGATCCTATCAGAAACTGTTGGAAATGAACGCGTTCCATGTACATCAGTTTGATCTGGAAAGAGTTTCGGAAAGGGAATCTAGGCGGTAAGTAGAGTCCTTCGTCCATCTCTCACAACAGTTGCACTCCAACTACAAGGGTATCTCGATCCATAGAACACCGATACGATCTCATAGGATCACCACGACATCTCCACGAACAATCTCTGAATTTTCCCCAGGTCGAATGCCCCCACACAGGTCACTCCCCTTTGCTTAAAAGTTTCGAACCCCAAACAAGGATAGGTGCAAGCTCCCTAACCAAGCAACCCAAGCCTCACGGAACGATGAGGTGGCACACATGCACATCGCATGTTTGGTGCCGTCATACTCATCCACGTGTGGGTCTTCTGGGTGAAAGGTTCTAATGCATGCACCGTAACGTGTCCCAAAACCCGGAGACTAGGCTAGACAGGTAGTCGACTCTACAGGTCAAAGATCGCACTTTGCCACGTTGAGTGCGAACCTAACAACCACATGACGTGGACACAACGTAGGTCGCTAAAGTCATATCTACGCCTAGAATACTCCCCAAAGCAATACAAATATCGCACTGGATACTTTTCAGCCAGCTGCCGCTAACAACTCGAGACCTAGAGTAGATATCGTTGCCGATACAACTCGGCAGAAAAACCAGCGAACTTTCACACATGATAGATACAGATCTACAGCTCAGTCTCCTCTCAAACTTGCCACGTAGGTAGGATACTAAAATCTCTACTTGCAGGTCAAATTTCAGGAAGATCTGACGGCTAGATCTCCTCCCACAATTAACACAAATCCACAGAAACTAACACGCACTTCCAATCTCAGATTCAGGACAGAAGCTTCTTCGACTAAATGAACCGTCCACTTCCACTCCAACTTCCTGTGCTATCAATTCAGAAGGTAAACTCACTACACAGGAAATTTGAGCCGATTTGACCGTTTTGATCGTCCTCCATAAATCTGCAAACTCGCTGCTTCAGATTGACAGCTTTCTGCACCCCGTCGCCTTCAAATCGCCATTGCGCTCAATCCGCAGAACATCCGGTGGTGAAATTTGTGGTCAGAGCTTCAGCAGCTGACAGACTACAAGCTCATGAAATCTGGTCTCAATCTGACGGTTCAATCACTCAAGCCCCTTAATCTTACAATCGGAAGAGAAACTCTTGTACTCTCATCACTCTATGAACTTCAAATCGCCATAACGTATGCCCTGGACCTCCAAATCGAGTGAAATTTGTGGTCAGATTGCTCCTCCCGTCGAGAGCTCTCCGCCCATGCCCTCTGATCTCCAAAATCCCTCGTCAAAGTGCCCCGAACCTCCCAGAGCGCACACTTAGGTAGAAGACAAGTTATCTTCACTTTTGGGTGGACCAATGGGAAGCTAAAGGACTCAACCTTGTCCTTTTCTGCCCCATGGAGACCCCCAGCAGATAATAGTGCATTCAAAGCTCATAAGAGCAATGTTTTAGATCCCATTACACCACAACTTCTACAATTATGTGCAAAACGCACTTATACGCGTAATTTACATACTAACTGGTCCCACAACAGGACATTCACCCCCTCCAAACCTGCACATCCTCCGGTATGTGCCAACTTGTTATCCATAGTCATCATCGTATCCTTCATCGTGCTCTGAATTGTCAGGTCCATCATTATCTTCCCTCGCATAAGGTCTGGATAGATGAGAATCAGACTCGAGAAGTTCATCGAGATCAAGAAATCCTTCACGTCTTCGGAAGACCTTGACCCTTTTACCAGCAATGGGTAACTTCAAGAGTGTACCATCCAATTCTCGCAAACCATATGTGGCGTTGTCGTGAACGACAACAACAACATAAGGACCAAACCAACGTCGTGCAAACTTCTTGATAGTGCTGTGTTGGTTATCCAAACTGTTGTCATATACTATGACCCAATCACCTTCTCGGATCGGCTTCTTCCGCAGTCGATGTGTCTTGTCGAATCGCTCCTTGTTCTTCAACCTCGCCTCCTTGAGTTTGACCAATGCTTCTTCGAGGTCCTCCTCACGTCGCTCAAGCTGCTGAATTCATAGTGTCAATAGTCCTTCCCTATCAGAACCATCCTCCCAAGGTAGACATACCCAAGTAGGAACGTCTCCTTCCGCTGGCATGATAGGTTTTTGACCAGTCATCAGTTCTGTAGGCATGTAACCAGTGACAGTACTATGAGTAGTTCTATCAGCCCACAACGCAAAAGGAAGAAGTCTAGGCCAGTCCCCATGACGCCCCTTGCACGCTTTCACCAATGCTTGGATGATTGATGAGTGCCCTCGTTCACTTTTCCCATTCGCTTCCGGGTTCATCGAAGTGGTCAACTTCAATCGTATTCCATACCTGTTGAAGAACTCACGTGCTTCATCTGCATTCAACTCTCCTCTATCTGCACGGATTCTCCCCACGCTTCCATATCTAGAAACGATATCTTCTAGTATGAATCGACAGACAGGTTCAGTAGCTTTGGTGCGTAGAGCCCTCCCTTCTACAAAGTTAGATAGCTCTTCCCGAGCCAAAACTAAATGACGCATGCCCCAAATTCCTGGTGGCATGGCAACCAAATCCAAAACCCATTGGAAATGAATGGACAAGGGATATGTGGGTCTCAATCCATCCCTATACCGAATCTTGGATTGGAATTGACATTCAATGCATGACCCAACAAACTTCTCTACATCTCGATACAATCCTTTCCACCAATACCTCTCCTTGATCTTGGTAAAGGTCGCCCATGTACCTCGATGACCTGCCCATAAGGTATCATGAAATTGTTCGAGTACTTGTTTCTTGGTCTCTGCATCATCCACTACTCTCAAGGGTACTCCATCTCTCCTCTTTGGCCTCTTCCACAGATATCCATCTCGTAATAGATAGCCATAGGCCTGATGTCGTATCTCCTTGAAGACTTTCTCCGTCCATTCTTCATACTTCTGAAGAGTGCTTAGATAGCGTCCGATTTCTTTGAGCCTCCCACAGTAGAGTTCTTCCCTGAAAGGAAGAACACCATCCAAGCGACTCCGGTCCTCACTTGATAGTTGTAGAACTTGCCCCTCCTCTGCATCATCTTCATCCATATCTTCCGCCTCCATATCTTCTTCTTGAGAGTACATAGCTCTAGACAACATGTCTGCCATCGAGTTCATCTTCCCTGCTATGTGCCTCAACTCTGGATTCAACGACCTAATGTAAGCTATCCAACGTAACATAGCAATATCAGGCGTTGTGCAGTTTGCTATCATTCCCAACAGAGGTAAGCAATCAGTTTCAAGTAGTACATGTGCTCCAATGAGATACTCCTTCTCAGCTTTCATTGCAGTTACAACGCCCCATAGCTCTCGTTTGACTTGAGGGTATCTCCTTTGTCGATCCGAAAGTATGCGAGCACCAAATCTTGTTGCAAACCTCTTTTCCTCACCATCATCCTGCCCTATCGTCCAACCTATAGCGATAGGACTAGTATCAACAGTAACGACTATGGGTCTACCACAATCATAGCTCAACTGTCGTAGAACTGGTGGTGATTTCAACGCTTCTATTAGTCGCACCATAGCGACCCTCTGCTCCTCACCCCAAGTGAACCTCCTTCGCTTCCTCAGCAACTCATACAACGGTTCAGACATGTGACCAAAATGAGGAATCCACACTCGATAGAACAAACAAGCTCCCAACCTCTGTGGTGTTGACACAATCTTTCATCCTCCCAATGGCATCAACCTTTGATGGGTTTGGACGTCGACCAAAAGCTCCACAAAGATGACCAACAACAACAATCTCTGGTACTCCAAAGCTCGACTTCTCTGCTGAAAGAGTGAGATTTACCTCCTCAAGCCTTGTTAAGATCATCTCCACATCGTGAATATGATCAACCACAAACCTTCGACATCCATCCTCAGTCAGCTTCTCATCTTTGTCTTCGATCGCACACCTTTTCATAGGAATATCATCTATGAAAGGTATGGTCTTCTCCGGAATGAATTCCCTCAAAATCCTATTCATTGCATTTTGCACATGCGCAACAGAGTTTGTCGCTCCTTGCGGTAATGTACACATCCTTACAAGCCCAAGCGGAGTACGCATGGTGGTGAGATCTCTGCTCTCCATTGCCAACTGGAACTGATCATACCCAGAGTATAAATCTCCAATCGAGTAGATAGCACTACCAGCAAAAGCTTCTGCAACTTCATCTACTATGGGTCATGCTCCCATGTTTCGAATAGTCACCTTGTTAGCATGTTGCATGTCTTGGATGAACCTAAGAGCCCTTGACTTCTTAGGTACAGTAAACCACCGACTCGAGTAAGGTCCCATAGATGGCTCTAAAATACCCATGCGTATCTTCTCTTTCAACAATTCCACAAGCTTTGGCAACATAGCTCGTGGCACTGGTATAGGCTTCAAGTCCCAAGGCACATGTGGTACTGTGAAGATCACCATGGGTGCTACGACACTTGTATCTGCACATCCAATCTCTTCTGCACTGAAAGCAAAAGCCTTTCCATGCCTTCTCAACATCTCATGAAAACGCTTTCTCTCTTCCTCAGTGAGAAACTCACCCCCTCCAATCTGTAGTCGTTTGAGTGTCTCTTCTGTGAACCTGTGCCCTACTCTTTGTGAATCCCGCAGAACTGGTTCAGTCGATGCTCGTTCCACTTGCTTGTTAGAGTCTTCAGGTAGTTGAGTAGCCACCGGCTTCACTTTACGCGCCACCGTCTTGTATTTTGTATGAACCTGCGCTTCTTGGTGTTTCATGGCTCTACCCTTCTCTAACTCCAACTCATGATCTCCTTTCATCTGAAGCTGAACCTTGTAGTCGTCCTCGACGAATCTTGTAATCTCTTCATGTAACTCACGTGAACGGATTGCGACTAATCCATTAACCAAAGAATCGGTGCTTATAAACGACAAAACTTCCTCAAGAGTATCTTCAAAGCCCTCTTCTTCATACATCCCGTTAATGAACTCCTGATCTAACAAAACTCCTTGAGTTTTGAAAAGATCTTCCTGCTTCTTCACACATCGTCTTTGTGCACTATCCATCTCTTCTATCACTCGAAATCTATTTACACATGTTTTAGAAAACTGAGCAAACCCACATTTAAACATCTCTTCTTCATCTTCTGGCACTAGCGGAAGGCTCTTTCTCCTATCAACACTCCCATACTCCCGCTCTACAGGAGTGCTAACTAAAAATCCGAGAACTCTTTGTCAATCCTTAAGGGACTGTCCCTCAGCTTCTCTCTGTTCCTTTCATGACCCGTACGTACAGTAAGAAACTGAACCGCCCTCGTACCATCTTGACTTCTAATACGAGCATAATGAGATCCATCGTCCATTACTTTCGTCTCCATCCTAGACGCAGTAATATATGGTTGACCTAGGATCACAGGATAAGCAGCTACACTCTGAACAAAAAAGTTTTGTTCTATCTCTACATCTCCTATACGAGTTTTGACAGCTGGACAAGCACCAAAAAGTTCACCTCTTTGGTTGTTAGCAGCACGAAGAACCCATCCATGTCCTGTGTCGATTGACCACTTCCCTTTCTCGTAAACGTTTTTGGACATGATATTAATCTCCGAACCGTGATCCACCAACGCCACTATAGCCTCTGACAAGTTACCCAGTCGGACCCTTGTCTCTGTAGTTGCACGAGCCCAATATGCTCGAGAATAGTGACTCTCATGCGGCTTCTCGTCGCCATATTCTGCAGCACAGTCTGAAACTCTTGCCTCTCTTCCTTTCGACGCCTGTAGTACATGCTTTTGGGCAAATACCCGACCTAACTCTTCATCTTCTTCCCCAGTGATGTCAGTATCCAATGCTTTCACCATCACTGTATCTGCAGTCATCTGCCTCTTTCTCTTGATCACATCTATGATCAATTCATGAAAGTCACGTTTGGCTATTCCCAAGGCTTCTCGCAAGGAAAATTCTATCTTTGCATCCAAAATTCTCTCTTCAAGAATCTCCTTCAAGTTGGTGGTGGTCTCGATATCTGATTGTAGTCTGTAGGTCGGTGCTTTACCTTTGCCCTTTGAAGACGCTCCTTTGCCTTTCTCTCTCATCTCCGTGTCATGAATAGGAACATCAACCATAGGTTCAGATGTAGATGCCCCTTGAGACGTCGAAGGGATATCAGAAGGTGATGGTCTCTTGTTGCCCTCTCCTCTTCGTGGCTCTGGCTCTCCTTGTAGCCTCCTCCGGATCAGCAACATCATCATCACGTCTCCTTTTCTCTTCCACAATCGCATCTTGCCAGCTTACATGCTTCTCTTGTACCAAGTAAGCCTTGACACACCCTGCCTCTACAGGATCATCCCATCCAGTAATGCGACGAATTGCCTCCGCACCTCGCAACATTACTTCTCGTGGAACTTCAACTACATCGCTCTTAACAGCTGCTACAACTGGTACATCTACTTCAATCGCAAACGTTTCTGGCTCTATTGTGCGTATCGCCGTAGCTATACCAACCTGACCTCTCACCAAACTCTTCATTCCTCCCTTACCAAAGTTGGTATTCAACGGCGCACCAGTTTGGGCGAGATGAATCTTTCCATCTCTAAAATTCACGACTCCGGTTCTGAGAGCTTCGGAAAACTCCTCACAATCTCGTCGTTGGTGTTCAGTACTGTCACACCAGATACATCTTCTAACAAAATTTCTGCTAGTTGAAGATGCATTGGTATCACCAGGACTTCGACTATGCTTTAGCTCTGCCATCTCTATCCTTAACTCTCTCAGACCCTTGACCAACTCATCGATTGCTGAATCTTCAATCTTGCTATTGGCAGGCTTGGGCAATGGAGCTAAAGTGACATCAGACCTCAAGGTTGCAGCTCTACCTCTTCCACGTTTCTGCTTCGTGAGAATAGTAACAGCTTCCTCTACCTTTCTCCAGTCTGTGCTCACTCCTCCTTCTTCCCCCTTGTCTGCTAGCATCAAGAAAAGCTTATCCTCTAGATTTTCATCAGCAGCTTCTAGAAAAAGTTCTGTCTTCCTTAAGTCAAGCGTTGTCCTCTCGGATGGAGACAGTTGACAGAACCGTTTCTCAAACTCACGCAGCAACTCATTTGGCGTCATCTCATTCCCCGGACGCTGCTCTATCCACTCCAAGAATGTTCTCTTGGTTACTCTATCCGCATCATCATCAAAAAATTCACTCTTCAACCTCTGCTCATACTCCTCCCAAGAACTCGTACGTGCATCCTTCAGCTTTGTCACTTGACTACGGATCTCAGATATCACAGCCAACTCAAAACTAGAAATCATCTCTGCCTCAGGCACACGATTTACCTCCACCTCACAAATATACTCCCGAACATACTTCGTGATGTTCCTTCCATCGAACCTCCCCAACTTCTTCACCACCGCTTGTAGAGCTCTTGTAGACTTCTGCTCCCCAACATCGCCTCCTTGTTGTTGTCTCAACAACATCGTCAATGCTCGAAGCAGATCGTCCGCTCCTCCTCCACTCGTCCCCATTGCTTCGGGAAGATTCATACTTGACGCTCCTCGGCAACAACTCACTCAACCACCTCAAAGCGTGCTCTCAGTGGAAGCACCAAATATGTCGTAGCGAGAGCCTTTCCTTTGAGCAAGGGCGTACCTTCTGGCTGTGGTTAGCGATCGATGCACAGCAGAGCGACTAGTATCTCGTAGATTTCTTCCTAACTTCCTCGATAACTAAGCACTTTCTTTCTCTCAGTAAAGGGTCAAGATAACTACACGAAAACGTTGGATGATCATGGGCACGACAAACGGGATATGTGATGACATGATCTCTCGGTAGTATTCCTCTCCAAAGTTTCTCACTACTAGGGCTTCGTACATGGCTTTGGGTCGACAGATATGTCTTATCTCGCACTGGGTGTTAAAGTTTACAGGAGGGAGCTGATTTAGATCCATCTTTCGTTAGATGAGGATAAAGACGGTGAGATCCCATTCTTGGCCGTAAGTGACAACAGGTAAGATCACAGGGACAGGCGAGAGCATGACTTGCGCGGTAAAGTTATGCCCGAAGGATCCTATCAGAAACTGTTGGAAATGAGTGCGTTCCATGTACATCAGTTTGATCTGGAAAGGGTTTCGGAAAGGGAATCTAGGCGGTAAGTAGAGTCCTTCGTCCATCTCTCACAACAGTTGCACTCCAACTACAAGGGTATCTCGATCCATAGAACACCGATACGATCTCATAGGATCACCACGACATCTCCACGAACAATCTCTGAATTTTCCCCAGGTCGAATGCCCCCACACAGGTCACTCCCCTTTGCTTAAAAGTTTCGAACCCCAAACAAGGATAGGTGCAAGCTCCCTAACCAAACAACCCAAGCCTCACGGACCGATGAGGTGGCACACATGCACATCGCATGTTTGGTGCCGTCATACTCATCCACGTGTGGGTCTTCTGGGTGAAAGGTTCTAATGCATACACCGTAACGTGTCCCAAAACCCGGAGACTAGGCTAGACAGGTAGTCGACTCTACAGGTCAAAGATCGCACTTTGCCACGTTGAGTGCGAACCTAACAACCACATGACGTGGACACAACGTAGGTCGCTAAAGTCATATCTACGCCTAGAATACTCCCCAAAGCAATACAAATGTCGCACTGGATACTTTTCAGCCAGCTGCCGCTAACAACTCGAGACCTAGAGTAGATATCGTTGCCGATACAACTCGGCAGAAAAACCAGCGAACTTTCACACATGATAGATACAGATCTACAGCTCAGTCTCCTCTCAAACTTGCCACGTAGGTAGGATACTAAAATCTCTACTTGCAGGTCAAATTTCAGGAAGATCTGACGGCTAGATCTCCTCCCACAATTAACACAAATCCACAGAAACTAACACGCACTTCCAATCTCAGATTCAGGACAGAAGCTTCTTCGACTAAATGAACCGTCCACTTCCACTCCAACTTCCTGTGCTATCAATTCAGAAGGTAAACTCACTACACAGGAAATTTGAGCCGATTTGACCGTTTTGATCGTCCTCCATAAATCTGCAAACTCGCTGCTTCAGATTGACAGCTTTCTGCACCCCGTCGCCTTCAAATCGCCATTGCGCTCAATCCGCAGAACATCCGGTGGTGAAATTTGTGGTCAGAGCTTCAGCAGCTGACAGACTACAAGCTCATGAAATCTGGTCTCAATCTGACGGTTCAATCACTCAAGCCCCTTAATCTTACAATCGGAAGAGAAACTCTTGTACTCTCATCACTCTATGAACTTCAAATCGCCATAACGTATGCCCTGGACCTCCAAATCGAGTGAAATTTGTGGTCAGATTGCTCCTCCCGTCGAGAGCTCTCCGCCCATGCCCTCTGATCTCCAAAATCCCTCGTCAAAGTGCCCCGAACCTCCCAGAGCGCACACTTAGGTAGAAGACAAGTTATCTTCACTTTTGGGTGGACCAATGGGAAGCTAAAGGACTCAACCTTGTCCTTTTCTGCCCCATGGAGACCCCCAGCAGATAATAGTGCATTCAAAGCTCATAAGAGCAATGTTTTAGATCCCATTACACCACAACTTCTACAATTATGTGCAAAACGCACTTATACGCGTAATTTACATACTAACTGGTCCCACAACAGGACACCGTAGTGGTGGAAGAGACTTCCTTGCCTCTGGAAGACGAAGTCGACACCATCGAGCGAGTGGTGGGGATGAACTTGTCTTCTGCAGGAAGACGACTGGAGGAGTTCAGTGTATACTTCCAGAAGGAGATCCAGCCCGCTATGGAGTTGCTGGAGAGGAGAGCGAGGGCACAGGAGAAGCCCTTACAGCCTGGATTCGGCCTGTGCACCTTGCTGCGACAGGAAGACAGCCAGCAGAAGACGGAGTCGCTGGAAGCCAGTCTCCGCACTACGGAGAAGCTTGCAGCCAGGTACAAGGCGGAAGCAGCCGCTTCTGCCAAGGAGTCGATGCAACTTCGGAAGAGCAACCAGGAGTTGCAGACGCGAGTACAGCAGCGCGATCAGGAAGTTCTCCGAGTGCGGGAGAAGATCATTGCCCTCGCAGAAGAGCAGACCACTTGGAAGATGCAGCGAGAAGCCGCAGAAGCGCGAGCTGCAACAGAGAAGACGTAGAGGGAAGCAGCAGAGGCCCGTGCGCAGAAGATGTTAGCTCAGTCGGTAGAAGCGCTTCGGAAGAAGTTCAACTTCACCGCGGGTAAGAAGTTACTCACCTTAGCTAGGGAATGGGACAGCGGGTCCAAGACGAGGTTGGTGGAATGCAGAGATAGCATGTTCAGGTACCTGGATAGACAGATAGAAGGAGTGAAGACACTTTATGGTCTTCCCTCACTTCCGACACCTGCAACCGCATCTTCCCAAGCCCCAGCACCCTCGACTGGATCTGGAATGGAGAAGGAGGAGTTCGATCTCGCTGTACACTTGGTGGTGACAGCGTTGGAAGACGAGAAGACTCCAGAAGACGCCCCGGAAGACATGATGTCTTCTGGAAGACAGGAAGACGAGCCGTCTTCCCAGGTATTCCGCGTGGAGGAAGCGACTTCCCCGGACCCCCATGAGGTCGCCATGGTCCCTAGTACTGCATCTGTGCCTCAGAAGACCGAAGACGCACCATTCGACTCGTCTTCCCAGAAGACCATTCCGTCTTCCAAAGTCGAAGCCGAGGAAGACGCAGCCGCAGAAACAGCAGGGCCAGCGAAGAGCGAGGAGAGGGAAGCTACCTCAGTGGTACCCGAGGTAAGTGTAGGGCTTCCCAGCCCATCAGAAGTCGAGGTAGTAGCTCCGGTAGGAGCAGATCATGTAGAGATTGCCACCGAGCAATCAGAGTAGTTAGCAAACTTAATCGACACTTCCAAATTTAGTAGGATCGGACATGCTATCTTAAGGGTGGCAGTTTTCCCTGTAAAAATAGTTAGGACCCCATGTGGCAGCATAGGTAGCGTAGGAGTAACACAGTGGAGGGCTAATTGGGAAGAGGGACCGCATGCATGTGAGGTGACAACCTCTTGTCAGCGCCTCTCTCTCTCTCCCTGGTGGTCGCCTCCCCTGACTCTCGAGGCAGATGGTTAAGTAGGATAGCATGGTAGGAGAAAAGCTCTCTGAGAGCTCTGCCAGTTCTGTAGAATTTGGCAGTAACTGAACATACACACCGATTCTACAGGCAGACAGGCAGGCGAGACACATTAGAGCAGAGACAGTCTTAGCGCACTACACCCGTTGTTGGAAACATACGAATAGTCTTGGAATATACAGGAGGGGTCTGCATACTCGCACCAGCAGTGGTTCGAAGATGTAGATAGAAGTAGTGGACAGTCTAGGAACAGGGAACGGCATCCTCGTGCAGTCCTGTTAGCTAGGCTGGTGTGTCGAGGAGTAGACGCAGGAAGTAGCGGGAGTGAGCTTCCCAATGCCATTGTGACTTCTTCTCGGGGAATAGATTGTGGTTTTGAGTGCAGCAGCTTTGTCCATGTCTTCTGGATGGTGGGTTCACTGAATTCGCTCCCAATTGTGCATGGGAAGTGTTCTTCTTGAGTGGCGGTGAATGTCAACAGTTGTGAAGTGTAGCTTGACTCGTTCAGTAGAGCACTTGGGATCTACGTACGAACGGTCTTCTCAGTAAGGGATCCCAGAAGACAGAGCAGTCAGAGCAGCGAAGTGAAGAAGAAAGAAGCCTTCTTCCCGCAACAGAAGACGACATCCTCGAGTAGAAGACGGTGCTACAGTACTCACGTTTGTTGTCTTCCTCCCCAAACTATTACAAGCAGGGATGGCTTGTTAGTCAAGATCCGGACTAGAAGCCTGTCGGAATCTTAATTGCCCTTTTTCATCCTGTTTTCTCTTGTTTGGATTTCTTCTTCTTCCCATCTTCCCTCATCTTCCTCATCTTCTTATCTTCTTCTAGTGAGCTTCCGATACTTCTATTGAGCTTCCGTGAAGGTGAATGTCGTTGTAGTGCTGTAGGAAGACAACTTCCGTAAGCAGAAGCCTGGGAAGGCTACAGGGGGCATACACCCTGTGATTGATCCAACCCGTTGAAATGTGAGTGTGAGAGTAAGGTGTAACGACTGTTACTAGTCGACTTCTGCGAAGCCGGACAGCCTTCTGGAGGTGTGAGAAGACGAGCTAAACCCCCAGAAGACGAGAATCGCTTCGGGAAGACGGTATCGAGAAGACCGGAAGAAGCAACTTGGAAGCAGGAAGATCGTCTTCCCGAGCTTCTCTGTGAATAGTTGTATGATACTGTAATTGGTAGTTGTTTGTTTGGATCCAGAGCACCATTTGGCGTGTCTGGAAGACGTGTTGGTTTGTGTGGTTTTGTGAGAAGACGGGATTTCTAGGCAAAACCCGTGTGTTTGTGTGTTTGAACAGATCTTAGAACTTAGAGCAGCGTTACTTGTGCAAATCCTCTGTGGGAACGATATCTTGTATACTAAATGGGCAAAAGGAGAAATCCTTCGTCACTACATTGTGGGAGATGGACGAGATCTATGGGGCCATGAAGGGGCCTCGACGTTACTCGAGTACAGTTGGTACCATTGAGCTGGATGACTTCATCCAGGAGTTCGACAGTTGGTGCGATCTGCAGCAGATGCGGAACCCACAGCTGTTTACACCCTTCATGGCGTGGAAGGGTTTGTTCCAACACTTGGAGGGACCGCCGATGGACGATTATCATGAGTTCAGGCGAGATTATAGTGTTGAGATCGAGTTGTGGAGACAACATTGGTCTCTCAACTACGTTTCTATCACTACTGGCGCAGTTTCGGGAGGCGTAGCACCTGCGAGTTCGGGTGTCAGTAGCAGTGGTACAGTCGCAGGTGGCGGAGTACCTACTACCAGCGGTGCGTCCACAAGTAGTCGAGCAGGTGGTAGTGTGAGTGGGATACCACCAGGGTTTAACCCTGTGGTTCAGTTCTTCCAATGTTTGAGGAAGAACTATCAAGTTGAGGAGTCTGCAGGAGTTCCAGCGGAAGACTGGAGAGAGCCTACGCGAGGCGTTTACTCGCATGAGGCGGTTGATCAACGTTACCCAAGGGGTGACGGAAGCACAAGCAGTCCAGTTCTGGTATGGGATACTAGACCGGGAGCTGCGTAGGAGAGTTAGAGATGCTACTCTCCTTAGAGATACCGCTCCGACGTTGGCGGTTGTCTTTAGTCTGGCTGAGCAGATCGAGCTCAACATGGTGGAGGAGAGGGTGGTGGTTGATGGGTTCAGCAAGGAGACACCACATGGAGCGACCACCTCTTCTCGAGGATCACAAGCTACGCAACAGCGTGGTGGTGGTGGTGGTAAGGATCGTGCGGAGCAGTCACGATCTCAAGGAGGTGCTGGAGGATCTGGTGGGCAGAAGCTCATGCCGTCCTTCTCTAGTCAGCAGCAAGCGGATCCTTGTTGGACGTGTGATGGTCCTCATCAGCAGAGGGACTGTCCACAGAGGAGAGGTTATGAGACGTCAAGGACATCAGGGACATCAGGGACGTCTCCAGCAGTACCTAGGCAATGTGAGCATTGCGGACGACCTGGTCACAGTAGTGACCGTTGTTTTGATCTCCATCTCGAGTTGCGACAAGGGAAGACTGACCGTGGACGAGGCGGAGGAGCTCAGGGAGGCCGTGGTGGTCGAGCTGGAGGTAGAGGTCCAGCACATGAGAGAGGACCGATCGGTCCACCGTCTGCTACCACGTCAGAAGCAGGTATGGCTGCTCGGATTGAGCAGTTGGAGCAGAGGATAGCTAGTATGGCTATGGCTCAGCGGAGATCAGGTGGAACAGAGGCTTCCACGTCTTATGGAGGAGAAGGAGGACTTCATGGCTGGTGTGGCGCAGATTGAGGCGTCTGCAGCAGTGACTAGAGGTGCAGTACGTGCCTCTGAGCCACGAGGTGCGTCAGTGGAGTTGGATCCACAACGCGGGGAGGCTGGTAGACAAGCCAGACTTCCCCAGTCGTTCACGTTATCGGAGGCGTTGAGGACCACATCTATGGTTCCTAAACGACCTACCGATGGTGCAGTAGAGTTGGAGGCATCGACATCCAGGAGTGGGTGTGATGTGAGTCCACCTTCGACGTCTGTGGATGCGACGTCGAACCCGATGTTGGGGGCGGCTACAGCAGTTTTGCGAGCCCCACTATTCTCAACCACGGATATGAGAGCACTGGGAGTCAACTTGGCTCCAGTGTTCCAGTTGGCGGCCACGCTCAGTGAGAGCGAGGATGTAGTTACCTCTAGTGCTGAAGTAGTTCAGCGAGAGGCGGTAGACGTGTCCATGGAGTCGAGGATCAGGACAGCTACCAGTGGTACTTGGCAAGCGGCGGCTGCTAGGTTAGATGAGTTACCAGCTAGGCCGGCGATTGACCGTGCTGGTTTGGCACCAGGTGTGGTGTTGTTGGACAACAGAAGTGGTATCTTCTGTTTGGTGGCACCTTCAGGGAAAGTGTATCGACCCCAGAAGGTCTTGTTAGACTCTGGAGCCCAACCGTTAATGTTGAGAAAGGCGGCGTGTATTGGTTTGGGTCTGAAGAAGTCCGAGATAGAGAGATGTCCATTTCAGTTGCAGACATCTCTAGGGGGATCAGGAGGTACGGCTCTACATATGACACGTGAGATGTTGACGGTGAGAGTTCGGCCAGATCACCTCACGGATGGCTCTATGGTGAGGACCAAGGCCATCGTTACAGCCGCAGAGTCTTATGATGTATTGGTGGGAGGTGCTGTGTTGTACCTTATGGGGTTTGTGATCGACTATTGGGCGGAGACAACATCTTACAGATCAGGTTGGCAGTCCGGTGAGGGACGAGTGAGCCGCTTACCAGTGCGGTTTAGTGCTAGAGTTGGAACGACGGAGCCTACACCAGAGACGATGGCATCCGTTGCAGGGTTCAGTTCGGTCATCACTTGGCCGAGCGAGTTGTTGGAGGGCAATGCCCATGCGGAGGATACTCCGATCTTTGAAGAGGTGGAGGACATGCTTAGCATGTCTACGTTAGTACCATCTGCCTTGGATGTTCCACTCTGGAGTTCGAGTGGAGAGTTGCGGCAGTATGCTGATCAGTTGGTGCAGCAGGCTTGGAGTGAAGCCTTTGTACCACCAGTAGAGGAACAAAGGGTTGTTCCTGCTACTGGCCCTATGACCTTATCACCGTTGGATACGACTCTCATTGTGTGGCAGTATCCAGAGGAGGGTGTATGTGTGCTGGAGCTGTTTGGAGGTATCAGCACAGGTTTGGCTGCGGTATTGTAGGCAGGCATACAAGTACAGTGATACTTGTATGTGGAGAGAGATGAGATTACGAGACGCATCTCATTGCGACATGTGGCACATTTGGTGCAGAGATATCCGGAGTTGTTGCTCATATCAGCTGTTAGAGGATACCAGCAAGCATTACCGTCGAATATTTCGCTGCTGGGGGCGCAGGATCTTACATTTGTTGGCACCATTCACTTGGTGATAGCCGGATGGCCATGTCAAGGTCATACGCGTGTTGGGAGAGGTCAGGGTTTACATGACCCGCGATCTAGGATGTTCTGGGAGATGTTACGGATCTTACGACATCTCCAGATGCACCAGGTGGATTCTCCAGCGTACATCTTGGAGAAAGTTCCTTTGTTGGATGATGCTCGTACACAGATGATGGCGAGTGTGCACCAAGTGCGGTCTTGGATTGGACCAGCAGTGTTGTTGGATGCAGCGAGAGTAGGATCTCGTGCACATCGTCCACGATTGTGGTGGACGAACTTGTTACCGAAAGAGGTGCTTAAGCGAGCACACGATGGAGTGAGACGACCAGCACATCTCACGGTTGATAGCATCTTGGATACAGGACGACGATCTCAAGTGGTGAGAGTCGTCGATAGGTCACCCATGGCAGTGGTGAACCTAGTGGGACGGCTCATGGTAGCGTTACCCACTTTGGTAAGCTTTCCAGCGTCACATGCTTACAGAGATGGAGGACCTGGGCTTGTGTGGGATGCTCAATAATGGCAGTTGGTGGAGCCCAATGCCGATGAGAGAGAGCGAGCGATGGGTTTCGCTACGGGTACGACGGCAGTAGCTTCGGTGTCGAAGACTTCACGTCGTCAAGTATTGGGTCAAGCAATGGACTTGAATTGCTTGACATGGATTGTTAGCCTTGGATTGGTTGAGCAGCGTCGGATGCGATCGACGGGTGTTACTGCTCGAGCACTCTTGAGCTCTTTGCCTACCGGGTCGGTGGAGGCAAAGGTTGGGGGCGAGGCACGTGGAGTTCGTCATCCTTGGACATCATGGGATGTCATAAGAGAGAGTGTGGAGCTTGCAGCTAGAACTGCAGAAGTTTTACGCACAGTAGCGGTGGAGGTTGTTGGTGGTGAGCAGAAGGAAACTGCTCCAGAGGCTGCAAAATAGCAGTCAACGACTTCGTCTTCTATCTCTAGCATGGTGACAGAGGATACTTGGGAGCCAGAGATTGGACCCAAGCTTATAGGAGAGGAGAGACGAAGAGTCCAAAGATTCCTGAAGAGCTACAGGAATTGTTTTGCCTTCAGTATGAAGGATTTGGGTACCTTGAAAGGACCTGGTATACGGATCGACTTGGCTAATGACACGCCAATCTTTCGACGTCCTTATAAGTACAGTGACATGGAGAGAGCATTGATCCAGAGTCGGACTCAAGACTTGTTGGAGGCTGGGTTGGTGGAGATGTCGCATGGAGAGTATGCATCTGCCACAGTTATGCCAGCCAAGAAGGATATGTATGACAACTATACGGATAGACGGATGTGTGAGGACTACCGTCTTATCAATCGGCAGACGAAGTCCGATAAGTATGCCATGCCGACACCTGAGGAGATCTTTGATGCAGTGGGGCATGTGAAGGTCTTCAGTACTTTGGATCTTCGAGCAGGGTATCATCAGTTGCCAGTGAGAGAAGAAGATAAGTCCAAGACAGCATTCTGGAGAATTGACTCTCATGACAAGGATTGTTTGTATCAGTGGCGGTTCTTATCATTTGGTGTGAAGAACGCCCCTGCTGAGTTCCAAAGGGTGATGGACAGAATCCTAGTAAGATTGGATTTTGTCAGATGTTATATTGACGACATCTTAGTCTATAGTGCTATAGTAGAGGAGCACGAGAGACACTTACGGGATGTGTTTGAGCGGTTGAGAGCTCATGGGTTGAAGTTACACCCTGGGAAGTGTAAGTTCTTCCAGGAGTTGGTAGAGTATCTGGGCCACACCATCTATCCAGGGGGATTGGGTGTTCAACAGACGAAGGTTGAGGCTATTGCACGTATCCCGCGTCCCACAGATGTGAGTCGAGTTCGGGCATTTGTTGGTTTGGCGAACTTTTATCGTCGGTACGTGAAGGGATTTAGTGCAATTGCGAAGCCGTTGACCAAGCTGATGAAGGTGGACCAGGAGTGGCAGTGGAGAGATGAGCAGGAGCGAGCTTTTGTAGAGCTCAAGGATAGGTTGACATCTGCTCCCATCTTGAGGAGACCCGTTAGGGGGCGTCCTTTCCAACTGCACACCGATTGGAGTATGTTGGGACTTGGAGCAGTGCTGACTCAGCATGATGATGAGAAAAAGGAGTTCGTGGTGGCGTATGCCAATCGCTCCAACAATTCAGCGGAGGTGAGGTATAGTTCGTATGAGGGAGAGTGTTTGGCGGCAGTGTGGGTTGTTGCACACTTTCGATGTTATCTGTTTGGGAACCCCTTTACTCTCATCACTGATCACCAGCCGCTCAAGTGGTTGATGGAGTCCGATAAGCTTACAGGGAAGCTTGCACGATGGGCTCTGATCTTACAGGAGTATGACTTCCAGGTAGTACATAGACCTGGAGTTGCAAACCTAGATGCCGATGGGTTGAGTCGCAACCCGTGCACAAGTCAGCAGGATCAGACTGGGGCTCGATGGCATGACGAGGTTGATGAGGAGATAGTGCCAGGGTGGCATGTATCTGCCTTTCTTTGTGTGTTGGCCATGAACTCTAGTATGGAGGGCCAAGTCGTATCTTTCTCTGGTCAGAGAGTAGATGATGAGTCTCCAGATCCTGAGGGTGGAGATGGTGTTCCAGACCAGCGAGATATCCATGATGATGTGACCGTGATGGAGTATCTACGTACTGGTGTGGTAGTAGGCACAGTAAGTGCCAAGGAGCGAGATCGTGTCCTTCAACGAGCGAAGAGATTTCGACGAGAAGGACGACATGTACTTCGAGTGTGGGGTGATGGGAGGGTACGGATAGTGCCACATCCATCCCAGAGGGCACAGTTAGTACGACATGCCCATGAGGAGTTGGGACATTTTGGAGTGAAGCGTACACATAGCTTACTCCAAGGACAGTATTGGTGGCGTGGTATGCACATCGATGTGCAACAATTTGTCGCACGATGTGTGGTTTGTGATCGAGTACGAGCATCGTTTAATGCTCATACTCCACAGTTACACCCCTTACCGATTATGGGGTTGGGTTACCGTTGGAGTTTGGATTTTGCGGGACCCTTACCGTTGACCGTACGTCACCACCGGTATGTGTTGGTGATGGTGGAGCACTTCTCCAAATGGATTGAGTTGGTGGCATTACCAGACAAGGCGAGTGAAGGGACAGCGTATGCGTTCTTAGATCGAGTGCTGAGTCATTTTGGAGCACCAGCTGAAGTGCTGACAGACCAAGGTACAGAGTTCCTTGGTGAGTTTCAGGCCTTGTGTGATCAAGCGCTGATTGATCATCGGACTACATCTCGAGATCATCCTGAGGCGGATGGTTTGGCGGAGAGGGTAGTTCAGACGGTGAAGAGAGGATTGCGCAAGTATGGCTTGCAAAAAGGCCACTTGGGAGACTGGGATGTGCAGTTACCATGGTTGGCTATGGGCTACTGTTTCAGCCGACAAGCGTCTTTGGCTTCCTTCTCACCGTATTTTCTATTGTATGGTCGAGATCCAGATCTACCTTCGGCCATTCGTCGTGATTCTGTTGAGGTGCTGGACCTTGATGACTCGGATATGTGGGTGAGAGCATGTTCTCAACGAGCAGAGACATTTCGGAGAGTTATGCCTATGGCTTTTGAGAACCTACCGATTGCTCAGCATAGAGACACGTTGCGATATGCGACTATCCGAGGAGGAGGTTATCGGCCGTCGATTCGCAGGTTTCATCCTGGCGATTATATCTATCTACAGCAGACTGCACCGATGACGTTGGACGTGACCGCAGGGCGCACTATTTTACGAGTGCGTGAGGTGTTATCTTCTGGAGTACTCATGTTAGAGGGCCGTGATGGTGTTGTGTGGAAGGACCATGTGCGTAATTGCGCGCCATGTCATCTTCCCAACATTGATGGTACCGTTGACCCAAGCTTAGCAGTTGTACGCGCGGGCTTGAGGTGTATGTTGTGTGGGTCTGCTGGTGGAGCAGCCCGTATGTTGGTGTGTGATGGTTGTTCGAGAGGTTGGCACATGTCATGTTTGACTCCACCTCTCAGTGTAGTTCCTACTGGACGGTGGGTTTGTCCTCGATGTATATAGCGGAGATAGTCGATTAGATCTTTGCGTGGTATGGATTGCAGACAGGCGACTAACGATGGGGCAATGTAGCACCCGGCCTCCTGATCCTTGCACCCATGAAGGTGTGTATCACGTAGTTGAGATATGGAGCTATCTGGAGTTAGAGGGACCTAATCGCCAGTTAGGGGGGCGATTGTGGTATACTTGTGTATGTGTATGACATCGTCCATGTGTTATGTGTATGTGTGGTGTATCTCTGACAGCGATGTATGTTGTGTAACGATGTGTATGCGCACGACAGTTGTCACGTCAGTTTGGACACCTCGGCTAGGTTGACCGAGTGCGAAGTGGCGCATCTCGGTAAGGCCGTTAGTG
Source organism: Asterella californica (assembly GCA_036924285.1). NCBI lineage: Eukaryota > Viridiplantae > Streptophyta > Marchantiopsida > Marchantiales > Aytoniaceae > Asterella > Asterella californica. The sequence continues at coordinate 16,641,651 of JAYKYS010000006.1, read as the reverse complement.
CCGTTAGGGCGAGTTGATGAGAGAGCCTACTAGGGGTAAACTTCGCAGGTAGGGCTTGGAGGCCTTAGTTCTTTGAGTTGAGCCTTCAAGCTCCAGGCTATGGTGGATAGTCTAGTTGAGTGTAACCCGGATTCTCTTCGTGCTTAGAGTGGGTTTGGCTTGACCGTTTGTGAGTAATCCTTGTTGTGGTGTTGGAGATGGTAATTTTTCTAGTCAAATTATTGTGGTACACTTGTGTATGTGTATGACATCATCCATGTGTTATGTGTATGTGTGGTGTATCTCTGACAGCGATGTATGTTGTGTAGCGATGTGTATGCGCACGACAGATGGAAGACGTACATCTTCTAAGAAGACGATGAATGTGTCTTCAGAGTACCAACCGTGCGCCACATCATCAAAGAGTAGGTGTACTATAATTCAGGATGACCGGAGGTATTAACCTAAATCGCATAGAAGATACGAGACGAGGCGCATTAGCACAGAATCGGTCACCTGCTTCTCACACTGAGACGATTGCGCCTGAGACATCGATTGCAATCGGGGTATCGAAGTAGATTGTGGAAGCAAGGAGAGTGAAATTGAGAACATCCAGGATCGAATTGAGTCAAGAGAGAGAGCGAGGCCAATTTTACCAGCTAAGAGCACATTCGAGCTGAAGGAAAAATTGAGGATTTCAAGAAGTAGACATCGAGAGTCGATTAGGAACCAGAGAGAAGCTTCGGAGCAGAAGCGAGAATCGATTGCAGCAGCAGAAGAGCGCAACTCAAGATTGAAGACAGAAGCAAGATCGTGGTACCACCTCGAAGGAGAAAGTGAAGATTGGAAGCACGCGGAAGACCGATGGTGCAACAGAAGCAGCTAGAAGTAGTACTGAGATTCTTCTCGTGTTCTTTCTCTTTTCTCACCGCTTTCCGTCTCTGATTTGATGTCCCTTGTGCTTCCTCGCTCGTTTGCAAGAAGCCCATCGATCAATTTCTCTACCTTGAAATTCCTTCTGCGAAAATTGGGCACGGAAGCGCTGTCCAATTTTCGACAACCATCTTCCCACTTCTTCCCGAGTTGGAATTGAGCTTCATTGTTTCTCATTCTCAAATTCGATCACCTGACTATCAATTTTTCTACCCTATCGCGTCTTTGTCCCCGAATCCATGAACGGAAGACGCTTCAGAAGATCTGAACATCTTCGGAAGACGATTGTTTGCAAATTTGTATCAAGATTGTATTGGATTGGGTTTTGTGTTGAGAGAAGCTTGGTACGAATCTTGAGTGACCTAGTGAGTTGATTGTTGTTTCGAGAAGCTGGAAACTGGGAACTAGGCATGTGCATCTCAATCTTCTCGTCTTCTCCAATCCACATCTTCCTAGAGGGACTAGAAGGTTGGAAAGGTCGGCAGAATGCGCGAAAAGACGTGAGGGTCCTTTACGGGTCTCTTCTGTCCGACCCCTAGTAGCCTATTCCTTCTTCTTCCTGAACTTAGAAGAGAGTTGTGAGAAGCCTTGCTGGCAGAATCTGGAGAGAATGGTCGAGGGTCATGTCTTCCCGTCATGCAGTAAGCTTCTTCTGAGCGTGTATTGAGAGATAAGGAGTCGAAAGAACAGAGTATGAGCGTTTCGTGTCTGTTGTGAGGTTAGATTGCGTGTAGGAAGCTGAAGACAGATGAGACCAGTGATGGAAAGCCTGACTATGAGAAGTCTTTCAAGTACGTCAGTTAATCGGAAGCTGTCCCGGGAGTCTTCCAGGAGGTCATTGTCATCATAGGAGTCCGCAACCATCTTTTGAATCTTTTCGTATACTCTGCTTCTCACGTATCTTGTATCTTCTGTTAGGAAGTTGGATGAAATGCAAGGTGGGTTGTCTTCTTGGGAATCCATGCGATGCCTTGCTTAGTTAAGATTGTTTAGATATAGCTCAGAAGACGAGAAGTACTTAAGAAGCATTGTTAGAATCCCGGAAGACGGAATAGCTGTCTTTTAGAAGACTAGATTCGTCTTCTGAGAGTGGAAGATAGATTGTGAGGACTCACAGCAAGTACGTGTGGCTTGGTGTAACAGAGGCTCGAAGCATGTCGATGCATCCTCGAGGGTTGGTGTTACCAGCCGCAGAATTGACAGAGGTCAAACCCTTCATCAAGGACTTGGGTCTCGACTTCCTTCTGTGAGACAAGAACCTCGCGGACCAAGGTCTTCTGGAGGAGGTTTGGGTAGCACTGCCTCCGCGCAACCTTGTATCTTTGAAGGCAAGGATCGCTCGTGGAAGACGGTCTTCCTAGACGGTGGAGTGATGGCGCATGGCTTTTCACAAGCCAGAATCCGAGAACCGAGGGTACGAGCTCGAGAAGAAGATCTTACCGACGATCTCTGGTAAGTGACATGTGCCTAGAAGCACGACTTGTCTCTTCTTGGAAGACAGACAAAGGAGGAATGGATGGAAGGTCGAAGCTTACCGGGAGCCACGGAAGTGTCTTTTGGCGAAGCTTTTTCTTCACCTCTTCTCCAAGGAGAAGGCGTAGAAGACGAGATACCTTGGAGATCAGGACGTGGAGTTCCTAGAAGCCATCTGGGAGGGACTGTTCGTCAATAGGGGGTCTTCTTCCACGCTTACATCCAGGCAGAGTTGGTGTACTTGGGCACCCCAACAAGAGAGCACCTCATCCCGTTCTTCTACTATTTGTACTGTAAACCCTTCACGATCTCATCGATCAACTACCCCCCGATCTCTCAACCACCACGATCGTCATCGATGAATCTGCAAATGTCGGGTCTGTCTCTCACTCATGGGTCACCTCCGATGGCTTTGATGGAAGCACACCATGAATCTTGAAGGAAAAAATGCTAAGTTCACTCATTCATACACCCACAAACTTATCAACTAAAAATCTCCATAAACTCATCAACTAAAATCCTCCATTCTAACGACGTCTCTCAAGTTCTCACATGCTAAAAATATCTCACATTCTTTACATTACTCAACTTGTCATAACGACGATGTGAAAACAAGGATGAGGAGCTTTTCTCTACTCCTCTATTTATACATTCTAGATTTTTACTTTGGTACCCTCCGGTAACTCAGCCGTAACTACTTTTACCGGGTTTTACTAAGATATTATTTAAAGGTAAAAGCATTAATCACATGGACTTCTTACCTTTTCACATGGGCTTATTCCTTCAAAGTCAACAACTTCTAGAAGGATTTTGGAATATTCTCAAGGAATCTCGAATTTCCACCCCCCTCTACACTAGGACCCACTAAAAAGGAAAGATGTGGAATCTCTTCTTGTTTTTAATGCCCACAAAGTCCACAACTTTAATCCAACCACTAATATCAAGTCAAAAAGGAGATAAGGGATACTTTCCACCTCCTTTCTACCTTTTAGACAAGATGACAAGATAGTAGTGCTCACTCTTTAGCAAATATCTGAATTCTACCAAAAGTACAGCTAAGTTTAACAATAACTAACTTTTAGCTAGTCATGACTAACTTGATACCTCCTTAAAGTACTTTGGCAGCAAATAAACATTCTCAACACTTAGTTATAACTAAACACCTTACTAATAAACAAACTTCCTATGTGTAACATAGGTCGTTACATTTTACCCCCGGACTAAATTTTTGCTCCGTCTTCGGAGTGAAGAGAGAACTTTCGTCGATGAAACAACTTCAACTTGTCATGGTTGACCCGATCGAATCTCCTTCCTCCCAACTCCTGAAGGTCATATGTGAAGTTGCTCCACACCTTATCTACAACAAAAGGACCAAAATATCTCGGAAGAAACTTCTTCCTAGCCCTCTTGAATCTAATAGCATCATACAACATAACCCAATCTCCGACTTGAAAAGCTTTTACTTCCCTCTTGTCCAACTGTTTGTCGTAACTCTTCTTTTGATACGCTTGAGCTCGTTCCATCCGGATCATTGCTACCGCTCGGGTCTCTTCCAACTCCATGAGTTGCTCTCTTCTTGATCTGACCACGTCTTCTCCTCTCGACTTTTTCAACTTTCGTTGAATAGTTTAAAAAGTATCCAATTCGAATTGGATCGGCAACTTGGACTCCACTCCATAAACCAGTCGAAATGGAGAGTACCCAGTAGAAGTCTTTGTTGTCGTTCGGTACTCCCATAAGATGGCATATAGCCTCTTATCCCAAGTATGTTTCGCAGTCTCAACACTAGCATCTTTGGCGAGCATCATACAAAGTGTAAGATTAGTCTTCTCCGCAAGACCATTAGCATTTGGTTTGTATGAGGTCGTTACTCATGGCTTGATAGAAAAGTGTTGTAGCATAGCAGTAGTCATGCTCCCTACAAACTCTCCTTCTCTATCCGAGACCAACTCTAACAGACATCCAAATCTTGTGATGATCCTCTCCCATAAGAATCTACCGACTTCTGTTTCATTGGTCTCTCTCAAATGTCTAGCCTCTACCCACTTGGTACAATAGTCAGTGGCGACTACAATGTATCTATTGCCTCGAGGTGTCTTATTAAGAGGACCTACGAAGTCAATACCCCACTTCTCAAATGGTCTTAATATTGGAATTGATCTGAACGGAGGTGTTCTAGTAGACTTCAGAGCAAATGCTTGACATACGTCGCAAGTTTTGCAATAGTCTAAACACTCTTGAAAATTCCTTTCCAGTGATAACTCGCATCCAAAATCTTGAAAGCTGTTATCTTACCAGCAAAGTGACCTCCGCAAACAGTTCCGTCGTGAAACTCGTGCATTAGCTTGAATGCCTCCTTCTGACCAACTGCTCTCCTTAGTAACCCATATGCTCCTTGATGAAACAGAATTCCCTCCACCATGGTGTAAGGTTTGCATCTCTTGATCAACGCGTTACGTTCTCGGGTATGCATACCTTCTGGAAAAGAGCCATTTGCAAGGAAACTCCAGATTTCCTTGTACTCGTCCGGTATCTCCTCGATGCTTATGATGGTTATCAGATGCTCGTCTGGAAATGAATCATCAAACGGTTCTTCTCCCTCATCATCATAAGCCCTTGACAAAAGATCAACATTCGCATGCTTCTTCCCTGGTCTATCTTCGATCACATAATCATATTCTGTTAGAAGGATCTTCTAACGGGCAATACGACCTTCGACATTAGGCTTATTAAAGATATACTTTAAAGCCTTGTGATCTGTGAGTATGGAAAATTTCCCTCCTAGCAAGTAATGTCGGAATTTCTTCAATCCAAAGATCACCGCTAATCCTTCTCGTTCAGTCACGGAGTAATTCTTCTCTGCTGGCACCATCTGCCTACTAGCATAAGCTATAGGATGATCATGCCCATCTTCATCTAATTGACTTAATGTACACTCGATAGCTTCATTGGAGGCATCCGTCTATAGAATAAATGTTTTACTCCACTCAGGTTTAGCAAGTATAGGAGCTGTCACCAATACCTTTTTCAGCTCCTTAAATGCTTCCTTTGCCTTCTGATCATGCACTATCAAGTCAAACTCAACTCCCTTCTTCATGTACATAGTCAAAGCTATTGCTTTGTTTGAGAAGGAAAAGACAAACCTACGATAATATCCAACCATGCTAAGAAACTGCCTCAACTTTGTCAAGTTGATCGGAAATAGAAGATCCACAATCTTCTTCACCTTCTCAGGATCTACCGCAATCCCATTCTTGGAAATGATGTGCCCTAACAGCAGACCTTCTTCGCAGCCAAAGATGCTCTTCTCTGGATTTAGAGAAGCGTTGGCTTGCTCCAACCGCTGCAAAACTTTGATCACATGATCAAAGTGGTCCTCCTTTCTTCCGTACACACAGAAATCGTCAATGAAATCCCGAACAAACTTCCCTATGAATGATTCAAACACCTTGTTCATGAACCTTTGAAACGTGGCCGGAGCATTACAAAGTCTGAATGACATCACCCGAAATGCAAATGTTCCCCAAAGAGTAGTGAAAGTAGTCAACTGTTGGTACTCTTGTGCTATCTTGATCTGGTTATACCCACTATAACCATCACCAAAGCTGTACCACTCATGACAGCAACTTCCTCCAAAATCTCATCTATAAATGGTAGAGGATAATAATCCTTCTTGGTAACTACGTTCAACTTCTTATAGTCTATGCACACTCACAGCTTACCATTCTTCTTCTTGACAATCACAATGGGTGAAACCCATTCTGAGTTCTCCACCTCATAGATGAAACTCGCCTCCTTCAACTTATCTATCTCCTCCTTGACCATCATTGCCGTTGTGGGATTGACCCTTCTCTGCTTCTGTCGAACTGGTCTTGCGTGCTCCTCCAATTCGATTCGATGAGTCTCGAGAGTCACCTCCTTCAAATCCTTGTAGCTGAAAGCAAACACATGAATATATTTTCGAAATATATCTAGAAATCTACTTTTCTCTTCTTGAGTGACATTGATACCAAACTTCAGGGTACAGAGTCTTCTCACAATTTCTGCCTCACTCAACTCTTCTTTGTCAGGATCTTTCTCCACTGCTGATCGAGACAACAAGTCAATAGCACTAAGCTGATGTAATGATTCATCTCGATCAAATCCTTCGTCCTTAGACGAGGATTCTTGATTGTAAGAATCTCCAGTATCTACTTCTGAGACACTCTGATCATCATACGTATTAGATTCCCAATAGTCACTAGTGGGTCTATCTGAGTCAAAAGTCACAACTCCAACACCCGAGAGAAGAACTATCACTCTATGATCTCTAGGCCCAATCCGTAAGTATCCCTTGTGTCACCTATCAGTGATGCGCACTGTAAACCTTCCACGATCTCATCGATCAACTACCCCCTCGATCTCTCAACCTCCACGATCGCCACCGATGAATCTTGAAGGGAAAAATGCTAAGTTCACTCATTCATACACCCACAAACTTATCAACTAAAAATCTCCTTAAACACATCAACTAAAATCCTCCATTCTAACGACGTCTTTCAAGTTCTCACATGCTAAAAATATCCCACACTCTCTATATTACTCAAGTTGTCATTACGATTGTGAAGCCTTGGATTTTCACTTTGTTAAGAATTTTTTTATTTTTGATAAGTAAACCAATAGAATGTTTAGTATAGATGATAGATAAGATAGATTCAGTGAAGAATGGGATTTCTATGCCGAAGGATGATGCTAAGTAGAAATACAGAAGCTATGACAGATATATCATTGGGGAGATAACTTGGTTGTACTCTACGGACGAAGAGCTTTCCAGGGATACCTCATTTGCTAAGAATGGATATCGGACGACGAAGTTATGGCCTTGGAAAGAAAGACTAAAATGAGACAGGAGTTGGCGCAACTTCGCGCGCGAGAATCGAGAAAGACTTCGCACGTGAGGAGACGAAGAGGAAAAGCTATAAGTAAGAATCAAAAAGCATTTTCACTTTACTGTTTCCAATCGCGGGTTTACTGAAGTGCTCCGCTTTCATCAATCGGAAGAAAGAGGACGAAGACAAACTTCGGCGAAGGGTTAGGTTTTATCGGTGCAGGCTGTGGTAGTTAAAACGGCGACCTCCGAAGTCGACGTTTCCACGATCAGGTATCAACTTCGACGAAGAAGTGTCGTAAGTATAGAAGATCGAAGGTACTTCGGACCTTCAGCGAGGATGCGAGGAATGCAGACAGCGAAGCGACCGAAGTTGAAGACTATAGCGACGAAGTGGCCGGACTTCAGTCCGTATCGAGAACGACTCGAGGAGATGGGGTTGGCGTTCTTGCTGGAGAACTGGGGTGTGATCTCTTCGGATCTGTTACAGGAGATACTCATTTGCAGAGGACATTCCTCTGAAGATCTTCGGGCGAGGCCGAATAATTGGACTCTGAAACATTGGAACTTCGCCCTAGGAATCGATGACGCAGGAGTGCCAGGTGACTTAATGTATGACAGTACTTGTAAGCCGACTTCGGACGAAGTGGCGAAGTATGGCGAACTCTTCTCGAAGTCACCGGTGGGATCGAACGGATTCAAAGTACACACTTACATCGATCCTTTCAAGCGGGATGTGGCGATCGTCCTCAACACCATCTTCAAACCGCAACGTACTTCTTATCTGGCCAATTGGCAGTTTAACTTCATCGAACAGATCTTCGGGGGTAGGAAAGCGTATTGGGCGAAGATCTTCCACGACCATGTACAGAAGCTCTTCAACACTTTCGACGAAGGCGGGTCGACGTACTTCGCAGCCTTCGCAGTATTCTTCTACAAGGGAATGAAGTTGCTATCACCAGAAGAAGAGGAGAAGTTCGACCGAAGAACGATCTCGGAAGATGAGCGGGTAATGGAAGCTACTCCCCAGAGAGAAGAAGAAGTAACGACACCAGTGACAACTTCGGCGGGACCTAGTACTCGGACGAAGAGAAAGCTCGACGAACTTACACCAGGGGGTGCAACTTCGAGGAAGAAGAAGAAAGCAAGAAGAACGACGATAACGACTTCGGACGAAGATGTCGATGGCGCTAAATCTCCGGCGAAGTCATCTTCAGTCGAGATATTGGGAATAGTGAGACCGGGAGGAGACCAAGCAGAATCAAGTGTGCGCAGGGTACTCTCGAAGGAGCAGACAACAGAGAGGGAAGTTCCAGAACTTCAGACTTCGCCTAAACCAGGAGAAGCGACAACTTCGGCGGGACCGAGTGACGCCAATGTCGGGAAGGAATTGAAGATGTTCGAGCAGACTCTTGAGTTCCTAAGTGGTACAGCATTGCCACTCATTGCACAGATGGATCTTCAACGACATATCTATGAGAAGGAGACGAAGGAACCAATTTCATTGAGTGACCTTCTCGACGCTGTGCACTTCGTGCGGTATGGATGGTTGAAGGAGAAGGATGCTCTTATGACGAAGTTGGAAGAAACTTTGGCCGATGTCAAGAAGTATATGTCACAACGGGAGGCGTTACTCATACAGCAGTCACACGAACAGACGCGATACTTGGATGAGATTCAAGAGGTAGAGACGAAGTTGAACCTTATGACTTCACGCTTTCACGATCTGAAGTCTGAGAGAGATGCCATGTTGGAACAGCTTGCGACGAAGGACGAGCAGTTGGTCGCAAAGGATGAGGAGCTTTCGAAGGCAGAGAAAGCGAAGGAGATAGCTGAAGCGAAGGCTGAAGAACTTCGGACGAAGGTGGATGAGGTCACGACAACCTACTTCGCCACCGAACTTGATGGGACAGAGTTGGAGCTTCTCCAGCGGCTTCGGGCAGAGTTAACAGTAGCACCAGATCCTTCGGCGAAGAGCAGAATAGTTAGGCTAGCGGAGAGGATCATTCGAGATCTGAAGGAGCTTAGGGAGACAGTTAAGTTTACATTATGCAGTTTAGGACAGAAGTTACAGTTAGGTAGAGTAGATACTGCGGTTCCGCCAACTGGGGAGTCGTGATCATGCGGTCTAGATGTGACCATCTTTTTGTAGGAAACGAGATCCGCCATCTTAGGGCGAAGGGCTATATAAGCGATGAGAGTTTCAGTCATTTTACCTTTTCCATGTTTTCAGTCTTTGTTTCTTAATTTTCGATTGCGCAAGATTGTGGAGTGAGTGTGTGAATGAAAGTGGGCGAAGGCGATTTACCTACGAAGGACGTAGTTTGCTGTCGCAGGTGTAATTCTGATTGACGAAGGCCTTTATCATTTACATTGGACGAAGTGACTTCAGTGGAGAATTTGACCGAAGGTGACTTCGACCGAAGTTGAAACTGTATACTTCGAAGGTGTTTGAACGAAGATCTGAGAATACATTAGTTACTGTGAAGTGGAGAAGCATAAGTTAAATTGTAAGAAGAGTTCGGATGATGGTGGCTTCGCCTTAAGTCTGCCTTCTTCAAATAAGTGGGATTCTTAAGAGTGAGGATTTAGTTGGAAGAACATTTCTTAGGAAGAGTAGGGATTTATTCTTTGAACCTTGATGTGAAGTCTGTATTCTTCTGTCTTTTCAGAAGAAGACTAGTAACATTTCAGCAGTATTTTGCTACCTCATTTACTCATACATCTATCTTCTCGTATCTTTTATATGTTGTTGGAAAGGTCCCTGATCAAAGAACTATTTCATTGTTGTTTGTATTCGATTTATCAGGTTTGTACTTGGGTTTGGTTTCTTATCAGACTTAAACTCTCATCCGGATATTATTCCATTCCGTGAGAATAACAGAAAACCATCTGAATTATCATTGTGACGTTGTAGTACTGTGTTTTGTGTAATTGTTAACTGTATCTTCGTGGGAACGATCCTTTATTTACTATTTCCGATACTTTGTGTTTCTCTGGGTTGTTACATATAGAAACATTAAAACTTTTGGCGCCGCTGCCGGGGATACAGATTTAACTTTTACTTTGAATTCAGTAAGTTGTAACCGTCGACATGTATGTCGGGGGAAGCACGAGCGCCTTCTGACGAAGATCAGAGGATGGGAAGGACCAGGCGAGCGCTGAAAAGAAGATTGGTCCGAGAACAATTGTTGAAAGAAGTCCAACGCCAGAAGGAGGCAACGAGGGAGCGAAGACGTCAAGCAGCTCAGAAGTGGCAAGAAGTGAAAAATCTCTCCGAAGGAACTTCATCTCCGCTTGAAAGAAGTTCAGTACCTATTTCACCACGAACGCGTTACGAGAAAGACGAGCGCACATACTGGAAGAAGAAGAGGGATATCGAATCTCCATACTCGAGCGTACGAAGTGGAGAAAGTTCACCTAAAGACGTATCATGGTTACCATTTCCTTCAAGGACCACAAATTTGCATGAATCTCTGTTTGAATCAACAAGAAAAGAAGAAGGTACTCAAGCAGAAGAAGAGGAGTCAGATAGAGAAGGATCACCTTCACTTCGAAGAGTGGAGTTGTTTCAATCTTCATCTTCGTCTTCATCTTCAGGATCAACACAGACAGAATCCAATATTTTGACAACTCTTGCGGAAGATCCAAATCCTGACGCGGAAGCGGCCTTGGAGCTGATCGTCAGACATGGGCCGGAAATCACAAGCTCTGTAGACTTCTTGAAGAAACAAAGAGGACAAGAATTAATTCAAGAATTATTACCATTGGGATCACCTGCTCTTCAAATCCCAAATCTTAGACCACAGGGTACTCCAGGAGTATCACTCTTTAAGATACGAAGTCAAGAGGCCTCTACCTCGTCTTCACCCAAAAGAGAACATGAAGTAAGACGAGGAAATGTTCACTCAGTTGAAGAGCCTTCGGCCGAAGTGACTTTGCCCGAAGTGAACTCCCCAAACATCCAAGTGGGAACAGCTGTTGTGAATGCTCTTGCCAAGCTGACACTTCGACCATTAAGCAATTTGTCGAACGCAGGATCAGTGAGGATTTCAAACTTGAAGGTACCAACAAGACAAGGACAAGTACATCAGACAACAGTTCCACCTTCCACACTACCGCATACAATGACGGGAGTACCACTTCCGTCAGGGGCACCACCTTTCACTCGCCAAAATTATCCAAAATTCGGCGGTGACGATTCGGACAGTGATGGAGATGGAGAGAGTGCCGACTCATTTGTCAAGCAATTTGAAGCGGTATCTCACGCAAATAAAGAAGATAATGATCCGGATCGTACGAGGATTTTTCCCAGCTTGTTGAAACATGCAGCCGGAAAATGGTACAGTCATGCCAATCTAACTCCCGCGATCTTATCTACTTGGGATCTAATGAAGAACGAATTCCTAAAGAGATTCCGAGAACTGAATTATAACAGGCATGTGTTACATAAAGTAAATAGCGTCAAACATAAGAGGAAAGAGTCCTTGAAAAGCTACGTCCAAAGATTCTATGGAATTTTGGATAGATTACCTGCCAATGGAACACACCCAGCCTACACTCCGGCACAGGCAGTAGAATGGTTTGTGAAGGGGTTACCCTCAAAGCAACAAACGTGGGTAAGACGGTTTGATACGTCAACATTGGAACGAGCCATTGATTCTGCTGAGAATTACGAATCCTCCAACATCCTCAGCAGAGATCGTGAAAAAGCTTCAGAGTCGAGAAAGAAGAAGGATTTCAGAAAATCGAAGAAGAGTGCAAAGGATGAGAAGAAGAAGAAGAAGAAGTCAAAACGGAAACACCAAAAATTCTCATCTTCGGAAGAATCCTCAGAAGAGTCTTCAGACGAAAGCTCAACATCAGAAGATGAAGATACCTCATCTTCGGACGAAGAGGAAAAGCATAAGAAGCGGAAAAGAATGACGAAGTCCAGACTTCCGATGGTGAGGAGGACTGTAACGACCTATGTTACACATAGGAAGTTTGTCTATTAGTAAGGTGTTTAGTTCTAACTAAGTGTTGAGAATGTTTAATTGCTGCCAAAGTACTTTTAGGAGGTATCAAGTTAGTCATGACTAGCTAAAAGTTAGTTATGGTTAAACTTAGCTGTACTTTTGGCAGAATTCAGATATTTGCTAAAGAGTGAGCACTACTATCTTGTCATCTTGTCTAAAAGGTAGAAAGGAGGTGGAAAGTATCCCTTATCTCCTTTTTGACTTGATATTAGTGGTTGGATTAAAGTTGTGGACTTTGTGGGCATTAAAAACAAGAAGAGATTCCACATGTTTCCTTTTTAGTGGGTCCTAGTGTAGAGGGGGGTGGAAATTCGAGATTCCTTGAGAATATTCCAGAATCCTTCTAGAAGTTGTTGACTTTGAAAGAATAAGCCCATGTGAAAAGGTAAAAAGCCCATGTGATCAATGCTTTTACCTTAAGTAATATCTTAGTAAAACCCGGTAAAAGTAGTTACGGCTGAGTTACCGGAGGGTACCAAAGTAAAAACCTAGAATGTATAAATAGAGGAGTAGAGAAGAGCTCCTCATCCTTGTTTTCACATTGTCGTAATGACAACTTGAGTAATATAGAGAGTGTGGGATATTTTTAGCATGTGAGAACTTGAGAGACGTCGTTAGAATGGAGGATTTTAGTTAAGGTGTTTAAGGAGATTTTTAGTTGATAAGTTTGTGGGTGTATGAATGAGTGAACTCAGCATTTTCCCTTCAAGTTCATGGTGTGCTTCCATCAAAGCCATCAGAGGTGACCCCTGAGTGAGAGACAGGCCCGACATGTTGCAGATTCGTGGATGACGATCGTGGAGGTTGAGAGATGGGGGGGGGGGGTAGTTGATCGATAGGACCGCGGAGGGTTTACATTTTTGGTTCCGTTGCCGGGACCTCACTTGAAGGGATCGTTGAATGATGTTTAGAGTTCAGTTCTATATTCGACAAAAGGAGATTATGAGAGAGCACATGGAGAGAACGTTGGGAGGAGAGAGAGCTAACGCGATGTTAGCAACGTTAGAACCTTTCGTGTATCCCGTAGTGATATATGACGCGTTCGAAGTCATTCTTTACATCTTGTTCACTTAGAAAGGGTTTGAGGAGAGTTGAAAGAGGGTGCAACAAGAGTTGTAGAGAAAAGAGGAGAGAAAAGTTATTAGAGGAGATAAATTTGTGAGTTTAGAAATTCTGCTCTCTGGAAAATTTGTACAGTCGCTGTCAACTTTTCTGTGAATTTTATTTTCCTGTGAAACTTTCCAGTGTTTTAGATTGGCTGATAACCTATCTAAGACAAAAGAAATCATAGGAAAAGGTGGTCTAGAGAGGGAGCAATGAATTTTCAAAGTTGAGGGGGTCTATTCGTGAGAGTTGAGGAATTCTGTTATCTGGAAAAAATTTACAGTCATTGTCAGATTTTCTGTGAATTTTATTTTCCTGAGAAACTTTCCAGTGTTTTAGAGTGGCTGATAAGCTATCCAAGACAAAAGAAATCATGAGAAGATGAGGTCTGAAGAGGAAGAAAAAATTTATCAAAGTGGAGGGGGTTGACAACCATGAGGGAAGTGAAAATATACAAATTTTAGTTCTCTGAAAATTTGTACAGTCATCACCATCTCTTCTGATTAGGGAAGTTTCTGTTGAAACTTCATGATTTAGTAGCTTGGAGGTTGAGCTACTGGAGATAACAAAAATCTTGGAGAGATCTCGTACCAACTAAGAGATACACGTTTCGGCATACAAGGAGGTCTTGAAGATACTTCATGGGGAATCCTGTTCGAATGACGAGGTGGAAGAAGAGACGTTTAGGAGTTCGAACGGAGACGGAGAAGCCCAAGTTGAGTATAGATGAGTTACGAACCCGCATCTATAGCACTTGGGGTGCTCTCTTTACCCTATACGAAGAAGCTTCCGCGACCATTGGCACAGATTTGAAGAAAGCCGAGTTTAAAGCATCATTCACTATGGAGGCCACGAATGCTCCTGGTGAAGTAGAGTTGGATTTTTACAAGAGTGAGTTCAAGATGTCTGTTGTGATTAGTACAAACGATGGTGAAGAGGATCATATCTTCGATAGTTAAATTTAGATTAGATTTTTATTTCGTGTATAGCATGTATAATACACGATTTCCAATATAAAGCTCGGAAGAGTTAAGAAAGTGATGTAGAATTATTTTCCTCTATGATATTTTGTCCACTTAATGGTTGAGAAGGTGCAACATGAGTGGAAATTTAAAAGATTGGAAAGTTAGACTTAGAAACCTTCCTCAAGGTTTAGATGTCATAGTAAGTGTCGAAGAAAGTTCGAGAGAGATTATCGTCGAGTTTGAAAACCCTAGTACTAAACCTCAAGTAGAATCTCCGAGGAGAAGAGTAGAAACCGACTTGTGGTGTTATTTCTGTAGAGGGTTGGGACACAAAGTAGTGAATTGTCCAACTAGAATCAGAACCGAGAGAGCTAAAGGGAAGCGGGAGTTTACTGATTTAAGTCTTCGAGTGGGTCCATCGTCACCAGCGCCAATTCATCTTCTAGGCGAAGATCCTTGTCCAAGTTGTGGAGTGGGTGATCTATCCAGAGGACACAAGTGCGTAGATGTGGCCGCCCTACTTACGTCAGTAGTCGAGAAGTTGGACGAGACTCAAAGAGCGGAGACGGAGAAGTTGTCGACTTCAAAAGAGGACTCAGCTGAGTTGTGATGGAGATCGTCATTCGGATGGTGGAGAAGGCGGTGATGCGACTCAGGCTCATGATTACCTTGGGAGAAGAGATGGCACAAGAGGTGTTGTTACAACCATTTCCTTTCATTTTACCTATGGTAGATTATTCGCGAATGGAATTGGTGATGTTCGTACTCTTTTAGCGAGTAGTTATTGCACAAAAATTAGAAGGGTAGAAAGAATAGTTACAAGATGGGGAAGTTACCAGTGTTTCATGGGAAGGACAATGAAGATGTAGAACCATTTGTACGAGACTTCAAAAGGGGTTGCATCGGAAACAACGTGAGAAGGAAGGAAGAATGGGTGTTGTTACTGCCAGAGTTTTTAGAAGATTTTGCTCTTACGTGGTATGAAGACCGAGTGAAGAGCAAGACACCTGGTGCAGTTGAGGACACATGGGAGACGTTGAGTAATGCACTCATCGAAGAATTTCTTCCAGAAGAGAGTTATGAGAAGCTCATGGTGGAGCTTACTCATTTGAAGCAACGGGACGACGAGAAAGTTCGGCAATATGCCGAAAGGGTGGATAAGTTGAAGCAACGGTTTCGGACGGTCCTACGGAAGAGTGGAGACAATGTGGAGCTAACGATGGCGGGGATTGGAGCAGTGTTGATCAAGAACTTGGTGGGAGGGTTGAGGCCTTCAATTCGAACCCAAGTGAGGTACGAGAAGCCAACAACCAAAGCGGAGGCCATCAAGATTGCGACAAACATGGAAGAGAGTTTGGATGAAGGAGATATCATCCAACCTCATCATGCTGCTCTGGTGTCGACTCCGACTCCTGGTGTAGCCACAATGATCGCACCTGCACCATCACAATTGGTGATTGATTCAACGTCAGCTCCTACTCCGACGGTGGTGCCAAGACCGTTTGTCCCAACAACGATGTCTACTGCCACCTCTGATTTTCATGCCGAGCTGAAGAGCATCACCGATACTCTTGCGGATCTCAAGATAAACGTGGTGCAGTTACGAGAATGGAGGAACAAAGGTGGAGGAGGAGGTCAAAGAGGTTACGACAACAATCCCAACCGAGGAAATCAAGGTAACTTTGGAGGCAACCAAGGTAACTTTGGAGGAATCACTTGTTGGACGTGTGGAGGTTCTCATTTCCAGCGAAATTGTCCTAACAACGGAGCAAGAGGTGCCGAAGCCGTCAGAATGAATGTGGGTGGAGGAAATCCATCACAAGGACGAGACAAGGGGGTGACTACTATCGATGTCGTACGAGATCCCATCTACGAGAAAGGAGAGAGTTCAAACTCTTCTCATGCACCGGTGGAGCTTTTAGCTCAAGAAAGGAAAAGAGCTCGATTTTCTGATGAACCGGTTTTCATGGAGGAGTCAGCAAGTAGAAGTACTCGTTCGAGTAATGTTTCGAGTACACCAAGGGAGCCAAGAAGGAAGCTGGGGATGGCAGATTTCACCATTTCATCTTCCCAAGCGGGATATGATGTGGTTGAAGATGTGGGTGCTCAGAAAGCCAACATCACTGTTGGACAACTGATCGCACTTAATCCCAGCTTACGAAGGGAACTCAAAGGAGGACTGAGTTCTAAGAGAAGCAAGAAGAAGAAACCCAAGAGCAAGACATCAAAGTCTGTGGGAGTTGGTGTGGTGGATGTGCATGCTTCAGAGGTATGCACTAGGGCTTCAAAGATTGAAGTCCGGTTGAATGGTCACTACGTCTCTGACGTATTGGTGGATGGAGGGTCGGCTGTAAACGCCATATCGGAGAGGTTGATGAAGAAGTTGGGGATGGAACCAACTCGCCCGGCTAGCATTGTCGTGGGGATGGCTAACAAGCAACGGGTAAGACCTCTTGGCGTGTTAGAGAAGGTGGTCGTGTCTGTGATGGGAGTTCAAACATTGATGTCCTTTCAAGTGTTAAAGGACTCTAGTTATGATTTGCTCCTAGGTAGGCCTTGGTTGAGAGCTGTGCGCACCACGGATAGGTGGCACAAGGGATACTTACGGATTGGGCCTAGAGATCATAGAGTGATAGTTCCTCTCTCGGGTGTTGGAGTTGTGACTTCTGACTCTGATAGACCCACTAGTGACTACTGGGAATCTGATACGGAGGATGATCAGAGTGTCTCGGAAGTAGATACCGGAGATTCTTATGATCAAGAATCCTCCTCTGAGGACGAAGGATTTGATCGAGATGAATCATTACATCAGCTTAGTGCTATTGACTTGTTGCCTAAACCAGCAGTGGAGAAAGATCCTGACAAAGAAAAGTTGAGTGAGGCAGAGATTGTGAGAAGACTCTCTACCTTGAAGTTTGGTATCAATGTCACTCAAGAAGAGAAAAGTAGATTCCTAGATATATTTCGAAAATATATCCATGTGTTTGCTTTCAGCTACAAGGATTTGAAGGAGGTGACTCTCGAGACTCATCGAATCGAATTGGAGGAGCACGCAAGACCAGTTCGACAGAAGCAGAGAAGGGTCAATCCCACAACAGCAATGATGGTCAAGGAGGAGATAGACAAGTTGAAGGAGGCGAGTTTCATCTATGAGGTGGAGAACTCAGAATGGGTTTCACCCATTGTGATTGTCAAGAAGAAGAATGGTAAGCTGCGAGTGTGCATAGACTATAAGAAGCTAAATGCAGTTACCAAGAAGGATTATTATCCTCTACCATTTATAGATGAGATTTTGGAGGAAGTTGTTGGTCATGAGTGGTACAGCTTTGGTGATGGTTATAGTGGGTATAACCAGATCAAGATAGCACAGGAGTACCAACAGTTGACTACTTTCACTACTCCTTGGGGAACATTTGCATTTCGGGTGATGCCATTCGGATTGTGTAATGCTCCGGCCACGTTTCAAAGGTTCATGAACAAGGTGTTTGAACCATTCATAGGGAAGTTTGTTCGGGATTTCATTGACGATTTCTGTGTGTACGGACGAAAGGAGGACCACTTTGATCATGTGATCAAAGTTTTGCAGCGGTTGGAGCAAGCCAACGCTTCTCTAAATCCAGAGAAGTGCATCTTTGGCTGCGAAGAAGGTCTGCTGTTAGGGCACATCATTTCCAAGAATGGAATTGCGGTAGATCCTGAGAAGGTGAAGAAGATTGTGGATCTTCCATTTCCGATCAACTTGACAAAGTTGAGGCAGTTTCTTGGCATGGTTGGATATTATCGTAGGTTTGTCTTTTCCTTCTCAAACAAAGCAATAGCTTTGACTATGTACATGAAGAAGGGAGTTGATTTTGACTTGATAGTGCATGATCAGAAGGCAAAGGAAGCATTTGAGGAGCTGAAAAAGGCATTAGTGACAGCTCCTATACTTGCTAAACCTGAGTGGAGTAAAGCATTTATTCTGTATACGGATGCCTCCAATGTAGCAATCGGATGTACATTAAGTCAGCTAGATGGAGATGGGCATGATCATCCTATAGCTTATGCTAGTAGGCAGATGGTTCCAGCGGAGAAGAATTACTCTGTGACTGAACGAGAAGGATTAGCAGTGATCTTTGGATTGAAGAAATTTCGACACTACTTGCTAGGAGGGAAATTTTCCATAGTCACAGATCACAAGGCTTTAAAGTATATCTTTAATAAGCCTAATGCCGAAGGTCGTATTGCTCGTTGGAAGATCCTTCTAACAGAATACGATTATGTGATCGAAGATAGACCAGGGAAGAAGCATGCGAATGCTGATCTTTTGTCAAGGGCTTATGATGATGAGGGAGAAGAACCGTTTGATGATTCATTTCCAGACAAGCATCTGATGACCATCACAAGCATCGAGGAGATACCGGACGAGTACAAGGAAATCTGGAGTTTTCTTGTAGATGGCTCTTTTCCAGAAGGTATGCATACCCGAGAACGTAACGCGTTGATCAAGAGATGCAAACCTTACACCATGGTGGAGGGAATTCTGTTTCATCAAGGAGCAGATGGGTTACTAAGGAGAGCAGTTGGTCAGAAGGAGGCATTCAAGCTAATGCACGAGTTTCACGACGGAACTGTTTGCGGAGGTCACTTTGCTAGTAAGATAACAGCCTTCAAGATTTTGGATGCGGGTTATCACTGGAGAGGGATTTTCAAAGAGTGTTTAGACTATTGCAAAACTTGTGACGTATGTCAAGCATTTGCTCTAAAGTCTACTAGAACACCTCCGTTAAGATCAATTCCAGTATTAGGACCGTTTGAGAAATGGGGTATTGACTTTGTAGGTCCTCTTAATAAGACACCTCGAGGCAATAGATACATTGTAGTCGCCACTGACTATTGTACCAAGTGGGTAGAGGCTAGACCTTTGAGAGAGACCAATGAAACAGAAGTCGGTAGATTCCTATGGGAGAGGATCATCACGAGATTTGGATGTCCGTTAGAGTTGGTCTCAGATAGAGGAGGAGAGTTTGTAGGGAGCATGACTACTGCTATGCTACAACACTTTTCTATCAAGCCACGAGTAACGACCTCATACAAACCAAATGCTAATGGTCTTGCGGAGAAGACCAATCTTACACTTTGTATGATGCTCGCCAAAGATGCTGGTGTTGAGACTGCGAAACATACTTGGGATAAGAGGCTACATGCTATCTTATGGGAGTATCGAACGACAACAAAGACTTCTACTGGATACTCCCCATTTCGACTAGTTTATGGAGTGGAGTCCAAGTTGCCCATCCAATTCGAATTGGATACTTTTCAAACTATTCAACGAAAGTTGAAGAGGTCGAGAGGAGAAGACGTGATTAGATCAAGAAGGGAGCAACTCATGGAGTTGGAAGAGACCCGAGCGGTAGCAATGATCCGGATGGAACGAGCTCAGGCGTATCAAAAGAAGAGTTACGACAAACGATTGGGCAAGAGGGAGGTAAAACCTTTTCAAGTCGGAGATTGGGTTATGTTGTATGATGCTATCAGATTCAAGAGGGCTAGGAAGAAGTTTCTTCCGAGATATTTTGGTCCTTTTGTTGTAGATAAGGTGTGGAGCAACTTCACATATGACCTTCAGGAGTTGGGAGGAAGGAGATTCGATCGGGTCAACCATGACAAGTTGAAGTTCTTTCATCGACGAAAGTTCTCTCTTCACTCCGAGGACGGAGCGAAAATTTAGTCCGGGGGTAAAATGTAACGACCTATGTTACACATAGGAAGTTTGTCTATTAGTAAGGTGTTTAGTTCTAACTAAGTGTTGAGAATGTTTAATTGCTGCCAAAGTACTTTTAGGAGGTATCAAGTTAGTCATGACTAGCTAAAAGTTAGTTATGGTTAAACTTAGCTGTACTTTTGGCAGAATTCAGATATTTGCTAAAGAGTGAGCACTACTATCTTGTCATCTTGTCTAAAAGGTAGAAAGGAGGTGGAAAGTATCCCTTATCTCCTTTTTGACTTGATATTAGTGGTTGGATTAAAGTTGTGGACTTTGTGGGCATTAAAAACAAGAAGAGATTCCACATGTTTCCTTTTTAGTGGGTCCTAGTGTAGAGGGGGGGTGGAAATTCGAGATTCCTTGAGAATATTCCAGAATCCTTCTAGAAGTTGTTGACTTTGAAAGAATAAGCCCATGTGAAAAGGTAAAAAGCCCATGTGATCAATGCTTTTACCTTAAGTAATATCTTAGTAAAACCCGGTAAAAGTAGTTACGGCTGAGTTACCGGAGGGTACCAAAGTAAAAACCTAGAATGTATAAATAGAGGAATAGAGAAGAGCTCCTCATCCTTGTTTTCACATTGTCGTAATGACAACTTGAGTAATATAGAGAGTGTGGGATATTTTTAGCATGTGAGAACTTGAGAGACGTCGTTAGAATGGAGGATTTTAGTTAAGGTGTTTAAGGAGATTTTTAGTTGATAAGTTTGTGGGTGTATGAATGAGTGAACTCAGCATTTTCCCTTCAAGTTCATGGTGTGCTTCCATCAAAGCCATCAGAGGTGACCCCTGAGTGAGAGACAGGCCCGACATGTTGCAGATTCGTGGATGACGATCGTGGAGGTTGAGAGATGGGGGGGGGGTAGTTGATCGATAGGACCGCGGAGGGTTTACAGGACACAGCCATCTAAGGACACTGCTCTTGATGATCTTCTTAAGAAGTTCGAAGACCTCAAGGTGCAACTGGTCAGAACGCCCGAGAGGCGAAAATCGTCATCTACTTCACGTCCAAATTTGTGGTGTACTAACTGTGGTAAACCTGGACATGCCAATACGGAATGTTTCAACAGTAAATCATCCTATAACACCCATGCAGTGGAGTGGGCGCCATTATACGTACCCAATTACTTTGTAGAGTGTGAAGACGGGGTCTATGGAGTACAAGCTCAAGATGGAGCCATGATACCCACTCATCCTCAACAATTCACGCCCATCCCCCCGGTACATATTCAACGTTTTGTACCTAGACAGATGGCAACTAACGTTACCCAACGAAAGTTTGCCCTTGCAGGTTACCAGGATAGACCACCGTCTCTTGGTACATCATGTTTTAATTGTGGCGCTACAGGTCACTGGGCTCCTTCTTGTCCTCACCCAAAGAAACAAGTGGGATACATGCCATTATGTGGGAAGTGTGGAAAACCCGGTCATGGAGCTTCGGACTGTACGAATGAACCAATTCAGAAGACCGGAGTCAGATTTCAACCGCCACTCAACCAACAACGATCAGATGCAGGAGTAAACATGGTCGAATTGGTCGATGATCTGAAAGCTTGTACTCTGTCAAAAGAAGATGGAAATGGTTGGCCAGAAGACGAGGAGATGCTGGTGAACAAAGTGGAGACTCAAAGTGGGAAGAAACTACTTCGGAAGGGGGAGACTCTAGCAGAAGCTGCAGCTCAAGAGGCGAAGGACCTTAAAAAGACTGAGCGGAAGCAACAGAAGAAAGAGAAGAAAGCGCACAAAACTTTGAAGGAACAAGTGCGCGAAGTTGTAGAGAAAAAGACGACATCGGCACGGATAGATGATCGTCAAGAAGAGCAGAGAAAGAAGAAGACCCCAGGAACATTACCTGCGGACATTTCCGAAGAAGTAAGGGTACTACTCAGTAAGGAACTGAGTAAGCAAGCCAAGGAGGTGGAACCTAGCCAAGAGGGGCTGGGGAAGGTGCGGGCCGAAGTCTCTTCGCCCGAAGTCGAACGACCATCCGAACTACGCAAGGTGGCGGCAGAACAAACTAAGAGGGTTGTCCCAGTGGTGAGCCCTCATTACAACGTAGTAGAAGACCTGCTGAACCAACAAGCCAATATAACCATTAAGCAGTTGGTCGAGGACAATAGGCTGTACAGGAAACTGTTATTGGCAGCCTTGAGAAAACCCGCGAAGGCTAAGTCGAAGAATCTGCCTTCATTATTTCAAGTTGGATTGGAGGATTTAGGATCCCCAGAAGTAGACATCGAGATAGATGGATGTCTAATAAAACATGTGCCTATAGATTCTGGTTCTAGTGTGAACATTATTACAGAAGAGACGGCGCATGGGTTGGGTTACCATAAGTTCGAATCAACACCGAGAGTGTTGAGGATGGCGGATCAGAGTAGAAGAAGACCCTTGGGAGTACTGCGAGATATCCCTACAACCATTGGAGGGATAATCTTCAAACTTACCTATATTGTACTAAGACCCTTGGTAAAGTCTGGCTATGGAGTGCTCATAGGGCGACCTTGGCTGTATGGTGCTAAGGTGATTACTGATTGGTATAAACAGAAACTGTCCTTTAATGATCCGATGAAACCCAAGGACAAAAGTGTCTCTGTATCCTGGAAAAAGATGTCGCATCAGGGAGAAACATCTTCAACAGATTCAGGGTACACTTCGGACGAAGACTCTTCATCTTCGGATACTAGCTCGGAAAATGAGAAAGCAGGACCTTACATAGTTGTGAATTACTTGCAATGCTACGAGATAGAAGATGAAGGAGAATGCGATGAGAATGAGGAAGAATAGCAATCACAGTTGGGACAAGGAAGTTCAGAGGTGAGCCACACAGAAGGAATGGTACTGAAGTCAGCAACAATGGACTTGGTTCTTGACGAAGGGAAAATCTTGAAGATCTCAGCGAAGTTACAGGGACCCGAATTGGAAGTGTACCATGACATGTTAACTTACTACCAGGATGTCTTCGCCTGGAAGATAGAAGACATGAAGGGTATCCCAGCGAAGTGGGGTCAACATCGAATTGATCTACTGGAAAACTCTGTACCTGTAAGGCAAAGACAGTATAGACTGAACCCAAAGTACTCTCTTTTAGTCAAGGACGAAATTGACAAGTACTTAAGTGCTGGCATTATTTTTCCTGTCCTTAGCAGTGAATGGGTATCACCTATAGTGATAGTTCCTAAGAAGAAAACTGGTAAAATAAGAGTATGTCAAGATTTTCGAAAACTGAATGCAGCAACTAGGAAGGACCACCATCCCTTACCTTTTACGGATTCTATTCTGGATAGGGTAGCTGGTCATGAGTGCTACAGTTTTCTCGATGGATTTTCAGGGTACAATCAGGTATCCATCAGAGAAGAAGATAAAGACAAAACTACTTTTACCACTGATTGGGGTACTTTTGCTTATCATAAGATGCCCTTTGGTTTATGTAATGCTCCTGCCACATTCCAAAGAATGATGACGAACATTTTTCAGGAGTATCTTAGGAAGTTCTTAGAAATTTTTATAGATGATTTTTGCGTTTTTGGTCCAAGGGAAGAACACATAAATTCCTTGGCAGTAGTTTTTCAGCGTTGTAGAGATGCTCAGTTGGCGTTGCATCCAGAAAAGTGTTTCTTCGCCATGTCAGAAGGACTTTTATTAGGACATAGAGTCTCGCAGCGAGGCATTGAAGTAGATGTAGACAAAGTGCAAGTTATAGTAGCTTTGGAACCTCCCTCAAATGTTAGTGAGTTGCGGGGATTTTTAGGACATGTGGGTTACTATCGGAGGTTCATCAAAGACTATGCAACCTTGGCAGCACCACTAACCGAATTGTTGAAGAAGACCACTGAGTACATCTGGCAGGAACGGAGGCAGAAGGCCTTCGACACGCTGAAGACGAAGTTGATTGAAGCTCCAGTCATGAAGGCACCAGATTGGAATCTACCTTTTCAAGTATATGTGGATACTTCAGCATTCGCTATTGGAGTGGTGTTGAGTCAGAAAGACAGTCAAAGGAGGGACCATCCGATCTACTATGCGAGTAGACAGCTATCCGCTGCAGAGAAGAACTACTCCACTACAGAGCGAGAAGCACTAGGGATGGTGTATTCTGTCAGGAAATTTCGACACTACTTGTTGGGATGCGAGTTTGTTTTTTATGTGGATCATTATGCTTTAAAACATCTGGTGCAAAAATCTGATCTATCAGGAAGAATAGCGAGATGGATGTTATTATTGCAGGAATTCAAATTCACAGTTCAAACTTGAGCAGGGAAACATCACGAGAATGCAGACTACTTGTCTCGATTGAGGACGGGAGAGCGTCAAGACAATGTAGCAGATGACTTTCCAGACGAAGAACTTTTCCAGCTCACAGTCACTCCCACAAGTAGGTACCATGAGATATACAGATATTTGTATACGTTGCAATGTCCTGAAGGAATGGATGTGGAACAGCGTACGGTGTTCATACATAAGGTTGGACCGTACGAGCTGAAGAGCGGCATTCTGTTCAAAAGAGGGGCCGATGATGAACTCCGAAGATGTCTGGAAGAGGAAGAAGTAGGGAGAGTGGTAGATGCCATGCATTCGGAACCAGCAGGAGGACACTATGCTCTTCGTAACACAGTGAAGAAGGTCTTGGATGCAGGATACTGGTGGCCCACCATGTACAAAGATGTGCATGGGATCATTAAACGATGTGACAGTTGCCAGCGAGTGGGTAAGCCTACTCGAACTACTCAATGGCCACTTCATCCTATCTTACCCCTTGCACCATTCGAGAAGTGGGGAATTGACTTTGTGGGGCCTATTCAGCCAGCGACGAAGAAGACACGCAGAAGATATATCTTGGTAGCTACAGATTATGCAACCAAGTGGGTGGAAGCTGAAGCGACAAAGAAAGATGATGCGATAACCGTGGCAGCCTTTCTACACAAGAATATCATCACCAGGTTTGGATGTCCATTGGAACTGGTGAGTGATAGGGGCACACACTTTTTGAACAATACCATAGAGGCACTGACAGATTACTTTCAGATCAAGCATCGGAAGACTACCCCATATAATCCTAAGGCGAATGGACTTACCGAGAAAAGCAATGGATTACTGTGCAAGATTCTGAACAAAGTTACTGTCAATCATGCTTATGATTGGGACACCAAGTTGGATGCAGCACTTTGGGCATTCAGAAATACAGAGAAGATAACAACACGACAAACACCATTCTTCTTGGCGTATGGAATGCATCCCATTATGCCTATTGAGTTTGAAACCCCTACTTACAGGATTCTGTCAGAGGATAGACTGTCTGCAGAAGATAGTCAGCTCATCAGGTTGCAAAGTTTGATGGCACTGGAAGAAGATCGCGAAGCATCTCTGGAGTTAACTAAGGACATACAAGAGAAGCGGAAAGAAGTATATGATAAGAGGTTAAGAAAAGTTGAGGTGAACGATGGAGACTTGGTCTTGCTATATGATAGCAGACATATTAAGTTTCCAGGGAAGTTACAACTGCGATGGATGGGACCATACATAGTCGAACAATGTTATGGTAACGGTTCAGTCCAACTTAAAGACCTGGAAGGAAATCTCTTTGCTACTCGGGTAAATGGAGGAAGGATCAAACGATACTACAGCTGAATGTGTTCGCGAGGTCGCTTCACAATTGAGAGGGGGAGTATGTGAAGCCTTGGATTTTCACTTTGTTAAGAATTTTTTTATTTTTGATAAGTAAACCAATAGAATGTTTAGTATAGATGATAGATAAGATAGATTCAGTGAAGAATGGGATTTCTATGCCGAAGGATGATGCTGAGTAGAAATACAGAAGCTATGACAGATATATCATTGGGGAGATAACTTGGTTGTACTCTACGGACGAAGAGCTTTCCAGGGATACCTCATTTGCTAAGAATGGATATCGGACGACGAAGTTATGACCTTGGAAAGAAAGACTAAAATGAGACAGGAGTTGGCGCAACTTCGCGCGCGAGAATCGAGAAAGACTTCGCACGTGAGGAGACGAAGAGGAAAAGCTATAAGTAAGAATCAAAAAGCATTTTCACTTTACTGTTTCCAATCGCGGGTTTACTGAAGTGCTCCGCTTTCATCAATCGGAAGAAAGAGGACGAAGACAAACTTCGGCGAAGGGTTAGGTTTTATCGGTGCAGGCTGTGGTAGTTAAAACGGCGACCTCCGAAGTCGACGTTTCCACGATCAGGTATCAACTTCGACGAAGAAGTGTCGTAAGCATAGAAGATCGAAGGTACTTCGGACCTTCAGCGAGGATGCGAGGAATGCAGACAGCGAAGCGACCGAAGTTGAAGACTATAGCGACGAAGTGGCCGGACTTCAGTCCGTATCGAGAACGACTCGAGGAGATGGGGTTGGCGTTCTTGCTGGAGAACTGGGGTGTGATCTCTTCGGATCTGTTACAGGAGATACTCATTTGCAGAGGACATTCCTCTGAAGATCTTCGGGCGAGGCCGAATAATTGGACTCTGAAACATTGGAACTTCGCCCTACGAATCGATGACGCAGGAGTGCCAGGTGACTTAATGTATGACAGTATTTGTAAGCCGACTTCGGACGAAGTGGCGAAGTATGGCGAACTCTTCTCGAAGTCACCGATGGGATCGAACGGATTCAAAGTACACACTTACATCGATCCTTTCAAGCGGGATGTGGCGATCGCCCTCAACACCATCTTCAAACCGCAACGTACTTCTTATCTGGCCAATTGGCAGATTAACTTCATCGAACAGATCTTCGGGGGTAGGAAAGCGTATTGGGCGAAGATCTTCCACGACCATGTACAGAAGCTCTTCAACACTTTCGACGAAGGCGGGTCGACGTACTTCGCAGCCTTCGCAGTATTCTTCTACAAGGGAATGAAGTTGCTATCACCAGAAGAAGAGGAGAAGTTCGACCGAAGAACGATCTCGGAAGATGAGCGGGTAATGGAAGCTACTCCCCAGAGAGAAGAAGAAGTAACGACACCAGTGACAACTTCGGCGGGACCTAGTACTCGGACGAAGAGAAAGCTCGACGAACTTACACCAGGGGGTGCGACTTCGAGGAAGAAGAAGAAAGCAAGAAGAACGACGATAACGACTTCGGACGAAGATGTCGATGGCGCTAAATCTCCGGCGAAGTCATCTTCAGTCGAGATATTGGGAATAGTGAGACCGGGAGGAGACCAAGCAGAATCAAGTGTGCGCAGGGTACTCTCGAAGGAGCAGACAACAGAGAGGGAAGTTCCAGAACTTCAGACTTCGCCTAAACCAGGAGAAGCGACAACTTCGGCGGGACCGAGTGACGCCAATGTCGGGAAGGAATTGAAGATGTTCGAGCAGACTCTTGAGTTCCTAAGTGGTACAGCATTGCCACTCATTGCACAGATGGATCTTCAACGACATATCTATGAGAAGGAGACGAAGGAACCAATTTCATTGAGTGACCTTCTCGACGCTGTGCACTTCGTGCGGTATGGATGGTTGAAGGAGAAGGATGCTCTTATGGCGAAGTTGGAAGAAACTTCGGCCGATGTCAAGAAGTATATGTCACAACGGGAGGCGTTACTCATACAGCAGTCACACGAACAGACGTGATACTTGGATGAGATTCAAGAGGTAGAGACGAAGTTGAACCTTATGACTTCACGCTTTCACGATCTGAAGTCTGAGAGAGATGCCACGTTGGAACAGCTTGCGACGAAGGACGAGCAGTTGGTCGCAAAGGATGAGGAGCTTTCGAAGGCAGAGAAAGCGAAGGAGATAGCTGAAGCGAAGGCTGAAGAACTTCGGACGAAGGTGGATGAGGTCACGACAACCTACTTCGCCACCGAACTTGATGGGACAGAGTTGGAGCTTCTCCAGCGGCTTCGGGCAGAGTTAACAGTAGCACCAGATCCTTCGGCGAAGAGCAGAATAGTTAGGCTAGCGGAGAGGATCATTCGAGATCTGAAGGAGCTTAGGGAGACAGTTAAGTTTACATTATGCAGTTTAGGACAGAAGTTACAGTTAGGTAGAGTAGATACTGCGGTTCCGCCAACTGGGGAGTCGTGATCATGCGGTCTAGATGTGACCATCTTTTTGTAGGAAACGAGATCCGCCATCTTAGGGCGAAGGGCTATATAAGCGATGAGAGTTTCAGTCATTTTACCTTTTCCATGTTTTCAGTCTTTGTTTCTTAATTTTCGATTGCGCAAGATTGTGGAGTGAGTGTGTGAATGAAAGTGGGCGAAGGCGATTTACCTACGAAGGACGTAGTTTGCTGTCGCAGGTGTAATTCTGATTGACGAAGGCCTTTATCATTTACATTGGACGAAGTGACTTCAGTGGAGAATTTGACCGAAGGTGACTTCGACCGAAGTTGAAACTGTATACTTCGAAGGTGTTTGAACGAAGATCTGAGAATACATTAGTTACTGTGAAGTGGAGAAGCATAAGTTAAATTGTAAGAAGAGTTCGGATGATGGTGGCTTCGCCTTAAGTCTGCCTTCTTCAAATAAGTGGGATTCTTAAGAGTGAGGATTTAGTTGGAAGAACATTTCTTAGGAAGAGTAGGGATTTATTCTTTGAACCTTGATGTGAAGTCTGTATTCTTCTGTCTTTTCAGAAGAAGACTAGTAACATTTCAGCAGTATTTTGCTACCTCATTTACTCATACATCTATCTTCTCGAATCTTTTATATGTTGTTGGAAAGGTCCCTGATCAAAGAACTATTTCATTGTTGTTTGTATTCGATTTATCAGGTTTGTACTTGGGTTTGGTTTCTTATCAGACTTAAACTCTCATCCGGATATTATTCCATCCGTGAGAATAACAGAAAACCATCTGAATTATCATTGTGACGTTGTAGTACTGTGTTTTGTGTAATTGTTAACTGTATCTTCGTGAGAACGATCCTTTATTTACTATTTCCGATACTTTGTGTTTCTCTGGGTTGTTACAACGACAATGTGAAAACAAGGACGAGGAGCTCTTCTCTACTCCTCTATTTATACATTCTAGGTTTTTACTTTGGTATCCTTTGGTAACTCAGCCGTAACTACTTTTACCGGGTTTTACTAAGATATTACTTAAGGTAAAAACATTAATCACATGGGCTTCTTACGTTTTCACATGGACTTATTCCTTCAATGTCAACAACTTCTAGAAGGATTCTGGAATATTCTCAAAGAATCTCAAATTTCCACCCCCTCTACACTAGAACCCCTAAAAAGGAAACATGTGGAATCTCTTCTTGTTTTTAATGCCCACAAAGTCCACAACTTTAATCTAACCACTAATATCAAGTCAAAAAGGAGATAAGGGATACTTTCCACCTCCCTTCTACCTTTTAGACAAGATGACAAGATAGTAGTGCTCACTCTTTAGGAAATATCTGAATTCTGTCAAAAGTATAGCTAAGTTTAACCATAACTAACTTTTAGCTAGTCATGACTAACTTGATACCTCCTTAAAGTACTTTGGCAGCAAATAAACCTTCTCAACACTTAGTTATAACTAAATACCTTACTAATAGACAAACTTCCTATGTGTAACATAGGTCGTTACATTTTACCCCCGGACTAAATTTTTGCTCCGTCCTCGGAGTGAAGAGAGAACTTTCGTCGATGAAACAACTTTAACTTGTCATGGTTGACCCGATCGAATCTCCTTCCTCCCAACTCCTGAAGGTCATATGTGAAGTTTCTCCACACCTTATCTACAACAAAAGGATCAAAATATCTAGGAAGAAACTTCTTCCTAGCCCTCTTGAATATGATAGCATCATACAACATTACCCAATCACCGACTTGAAAAGATTTTACCTCCCTCTTGCCCACCGTTTGTCGTAACTCTTCTTTTGATACGCTTGAGCTCGTTCCATCCGGATCATTGCGCTACCGCTCGAGTCTCTTCCAACTCCATGAGTTGCTCTCTTCTTATCTGACCACGTCTTCTCCCCTCGACCTCTTCAACTTTCGTTGAATAGTTTGAAAAGTATCCAATTCGAATTGGATCGGCAACTTGGACTCCACTCCATAAACCAGTCGAAATGGAGAGTACCCAGTAGAAGTCTTTGTTGTCGTTCGGTACTCCCATAAGATGGCATGTAGCCTCTTATCCCAAGTATGTTTCGTAGTCTCAACACTAGCATCTTTGGCGAGCATCATACAAAGTGTAAGATTGATCTTCTCCGCAAGACGATTAGCATTTGGTTTGTATGAGGTCGTTACTCGTGGCTTGATAGAAAAGTGTTGTAGCATAGGAGTAGTCATGCTCCCTACAAACTTTCCTTCTCTATCCGAGACCAACTCTAACAGACATCCAAATCTTGTGATGATCCTCTCCCATAAGAATCTACCGACTTCTGTTTCATTGGTCTCTCTCAAATGTCTAGCCTCTACCCACTTGGTACAATAGTCAGTGGCGACTACAATGTATCTATTGTCTCGAGGTGTCTTATTAAGAGGACCTACAAAGTCAATACCCCACTTCTCAAATGGTCCTAACACGGGAATTGATCTTAACGGAGGTGTTCTAGTAGACTTCATAGCAAATGTTTGACATACGTCGCAAGTTTTGCAATAGTCTAGACACTCTTTGAAAATCCCTCTCCAATGGTAACCCGCATCCAAAATCTTGAAAGCTGTTATCTTACCAGCAAAGTGACCTCCGCAAACAGTTCTGTCGTGAAACTCGTGCATTAGCTTGAATGCCTCTTTCTGACCAACTGCTCTCCTTAGTAACCCATATGCTCCTTGATGAAACAGAATTCCCTCCACCATGGTGTAATGTTTGCATCTCTTGATCAACGCGTTACGTTCTCGGGTATGCATACTTTCTGGAAAAGAGCCATCTGCAAGGAAACTCCAGATTTCCTTGTACTCGTCCGGTATCTCCTCAATGCTTGTGATAGTCATCAGATGTTCGTCTGGAAATAAACCATCAAACGGTTTTTCTCCCTCATCATCATAAGCCCTCGACAAAAGATCAGCATTCGCATGCTTCTTCCCCGGTCTATCTTCGATCACGTAATCGTATTCTGTTAAAAGGATCTTCTAACGGGCAATACGACCTTCGGCATTAGGCTTATTAAAGATATACTTTAAAGCCTTGTGATCTGTGACTATGGAAAATTTCCCTCCTAGCAAGGAATGTCGGAATTTCTTCAATCCAAAGATCACCGCTAATCCTTCTCGTTCAGTCACGGAGTAATTCTTCTCCGCTGGCACCATCTGCCTACTAGCATAAGCTATAGGATGATCATGCCCATCTTCATCTAATTGACTTAATGTACACCCGATAGCTTCATTGGAGGCATCCGTATACAGAATAAATGTTTTACTCCACTCAGGTTTAGCAAGTATAGGAGCTGTCACCAATGCCTTTTTCAGCTCCTCAAATGCTTCCTTTGCCTTCTGATCATGCACTATCAAGTCAAACTCAACTCCCTTCTTTATGTACATAGTCAAAGCTATTGCTTTGTTTGAGAAGGAAAAGACAAACCTACGATAATATCCAACCATGCCAAGAAACTGCCTCAACTTTGTCAAGTTGATCGGAAATGGAAGATCCACAATCTTCTTCACCTTCTCAGGATCTACCGCAATTCCATTCTTGGAAATGATGTGCCCTAACAGCAGACCTTCTTCGCAGCCAAAGATGCACTTCTCTGGATTTAGAGAAGCGTTGGCTTGCTCCAACCGCTGCAAAACTTTGATCACATGATCAAAGTGGTCCTCCTTTCTTCCGTACACACAAAATCATCAATGAAATCACAAACAAACTTTCCTATGAATGGTTCGAACACCTTGTTCATGAACCTATGAAACGTGGCCGGAGCATTACACAGTCCGAATGGCATCACTCGAAATGCAAATGTTCCCAAGGAGTAGTGA
Source organism: Asterella californica (assembly GCA_036924285.1). Lineage (NCBI taxonomy): Eukaryota > Viridiplantae > Streptophyta > Marchantiopsida > Marchantiales > Aytoniaceae > Asterella > Asterella californica. The sequence goes on along the minus strand of JAYKYS010000006.1, from coordinate 16,609,688 downwards.
AAGTAATCAACTGCTGGTACTCCTGTGCTATCTTGATCTGGTTGTATCCACTATAACCATCACCAAAGCTGTACCACTCATGACCAGCAACTTCCTCCAAAATCTCATCTATAAATGGTAGAGGATAATAATCCTTCTTGGTAACTGCATTCAGCTTATTATAGTCTATGCACACTCGCAGCTTACCATTCTTCTTCTTGACAATCACAATGGGTGAAACCCATTCTGAGTTCTCCACCTCGTAGATGAATTTCGCCTCTCTCAACTTGTCTATTTCCTCCTTGACCATCATCGCTGTTGTAGGATTGACCCTTCTCCGCTTCTGTCGAACTGCTCTTGCGTTCTCTTCCAATTCTATTCGATGAGTCTCGAGAGTCACCTCCTTCAAATCCTTGTAGCTGAAAGCAAACACATGGATATATTTTCAAAATATATCTAGGAATCTATTTTTCTCCTCTTGAGTGACATTGATATCAAACTTCAGGGTAGAGAGTCTTCTCACAATCTCTGCCTCACTCAACTTTTCTTTGTCAGGATCTTTCTCCATCGCTGGTCGAGGCAACAAGTCAATAGCACTAAGCTGATGTAATGATTCATCTCGACCAAATCCTTCGTCCTCAGACGAGGATTCTTGATCGTAAGAATCTCCGGTATCTACTTCTGAGACACTCTGATTGTCTTCCGTATCAGATTCCCAGTAGTCACTAGTGGGTCTATCAGAGTCAGAAGTCACAACTCCAACACCCGAGAGAGGAACTATCACTCTATGATCTCTAGGCCCAATCCGTAAGTATCCCTTGTGCCACCTATCAGTGGTGCGCACAGCTCTCAACCAAGACCTACCTAGGAGCAAATCATAACTAGAGTCCTTTAACACTTGAAAGGACATCAATGTTTGAGCTCTCCTCACAGACACGACCACCTTCTCTAACACACCAAGAGGTCTTACTCGTTGCTTGTTAGCCATCTCCACGACAATGCTAGCCGGGCGAGTTGGTTCCATCTCCAACTTCTTCATCAACCTCTCCGATATGACGTTTACAGTCGACCCTCCGTCCACCAATACGTCAGAGACGTAGTGACCATTCAACCGGACTTTAATCTTTGAAGCCCTAGTGCATACCTCTGAAGCATGCACATCCACCACACCAACTCCCACAGACTTTGATGTCTTGCTCTTGGGTTTCTTCTTCTTGCTTCTCTTAGAACTCAATCCTCCTCTAAGTTCCCTTCGTAAGTTGAGATTAAGTGCGATCAGTTGTCCAACAGTGATGTTGGCTTTCTGAGCACCCACATCTTCAACCACATCATATCCCGCTTGGGAAGATGAAATGGTGAAATCCGTCATCCCCAGCTTCCTTCTTGGCTCCCTTGGTGTACTCGAAACATTACTCGAACGAGTACTTCTACTTGCTGACTCCTCCATGAAAACCGATTCATCAGAAAATCGAGTTCTTTTCCTTTCTTGAGCTAAAAGCTCCACCGGTGCATGAGAAGAGTTTGAACTCTCTCCTTTCTCGTAGATGGGATCTCGCACGACATCGATAGTAGCCACCCCCTTGTCTCGTCCTTGTGATGGATTTCCTCCACCCACTTTCATTCTGACAGCTTCGGTACCTCTTGCTCCGTTGTTAGGACAATTTCGCTGGAAATGAGAACCTCCACACGTCCAACAAGTGATTCCTCCAAAGTTACCTTGGTTGCCTCCAAAGTTACCTTGATTTCCTCGGTTGGGATTGTTGTCGTAACCTCTTTGACCTCCTCCTCCACCTTTGTTCCTCCATTCTCGTAACTGCACCACGTTTATCTTGAGATCCGCAAGAGTATCGGTGATGCTCTTCAGCTCGGCATGAAAATCAGAGGTGGCAGTAGACATCGTTGTTGGGACAAACGGTCTTGGCATCACCATTGGAGTGGGAGCTGCCGTTGAAGCAATCACCAATTGTGATGGTGCAGGTGCGATCGTTGTGGCTACACCAGGAGTCGGAGTTGACACCAGAGCAGCATGATGAGGTTGGATGATATCTCCTTCATCCAAACTCTCTTCCATATTTGTCGCAATCTTGATGGCCTCCGCTTTGGTTGCTGGCTTCTCGTACCTCACTTGGGTTCTAATTGAAGGCCTCAACCCTCCCACCAAGTTCTTGGTCAACACTGCTCCAATCCCCGCCATCGTCAACTCCACATTGTCTCCACTCTTCCGTAGGACCGTCCGAAACCGTTGCTCCAACTTATCCACCCTTTCGGCATATTGCCGAACTTTCTCATCGTCCCGTTGCTTCAAATGAGTAAGCTCCACCATGAGCTTCTCATAACTCTCTCCTGGAAGAAATTCTTCGATGAGTGCATTACTCAGCGTCTCCCATGTGTCCTCAACTGCAGGTGTCTGGCTCTTCACTCGATCTTCATACCACGTAAGAGCAAAATCTTCTAAAAACTCTGGCAGTAACAACACCCATTCTTCCTTCCTTCTCACGTTGTTTCCGATGCAACCCCTTTTGAAGTCTCGTACAAATGGTTCTACATCTTCATTGTCATTCCCATGAAACACTGGTAACTTCCCCATCTTGTAACTATTCTTTCTACCCTTCTAATTTTTATGCAATAACTACTCGCTATAAGAGTACGAACATCACCAATTCCATTCGAGAATAATCTACCATAGGTAAAATGAAAGGAAATGGTTGTAACAACACCTCTTGTGCCATCTCTTCTCCCAAGGTAATCATGAGCCTGAGTCGCATCACCGTCTTCTCCATCATCCGAATGACGATCTCCATCACAACTCAACCGAGTCCTCTTTTGAAGTCGACAACTTCTCCGTTTCAGCTCTTTGAGTCTCGTCCAACTTCTCGACTACTGACGTAAGTAGGGCGGCCACATCGACGCACCTATGTCCTCTTGATAGATCACCCACTCCACAACTTGGACAAGGATCTTCGCCTAGAAGATGAATTGGCGTTGGTGACGATGGACCCACTCGAAGACTTAAATCAATAAACTCCCGCTTCCCTTTAGCTCTCTCGGTTTTGATTCTAGTTGGACAATTCACTACTTTGTGTCCCAACCCTCTACAGAAATAACACCACAAGTCGGTTTCTACTCTTCTTCTCGGAGATTATACTTGAGGTTTAGTACTAGGGTTTTCAAACTCGACGATAATCTCTCTTGAACTTTCTCCGACACTTACTATGACATCTAAACATTGAGGAAGGTTTCTAAGTCTAACTTTCCAATCTTTTGAATTTCCACTCATGTTGCACCTTCTCAACCATTAAGTGGACAAAATATCATAGAGGAAAATAATTCTACATCACTTTCTTAACTCTTCCGAGCTTTATATCGGAAATCGTGTATTATACATGGTATACACGAAATAAAATCTAATCTAAAATTAACTATCGAAGATATGATCCTCCTCACCATCGTTTGTACTAATCACAATAGACATCTTGAACTCACTCTTGTAAAGATCCAACTCTACTGCACCATGAGCATTCGTGGCCTCCACAGTGAATGATGCTTTAAACTCAACTCGGCTTTCTTCAAATCTGTGCCAATGGTCGCGGAAGCTTCTTGGTATAGGGTAAAGAAGGCACCCCACGTGCTATAGATGCGTGTTCGTAACTCAACTATTCGTGGCATCTACAGTGAATGATACTTGAACTCAACCTTCTTCGCATCTGCGCCGATGCTCGCAGAAGCTTCTTGATATAAAGCAAAAATAGCACCCCACTTGCAATAGATGCTTGATCGCAACGCCTCTATACTTAACTTTGGCTTTTCCGTCTCCGTTCTAACTCCCAAACGTCTCTTCTTCAACCTCGGCACTCGAACTGGATTCCCCATGACATATCGTCAAGACCTCCTTGTATGTCGAATCGTATATCTCTTAATCGATAAGAGATCTCTCCAAGATTTTTGTGATCTCCAGTAGCTCAACCTCCAAGCTACTTACAAATGAAGTTTCAATAGAAAATTCCTTAATCAAAAGAGATGGTGCTGACTGTATAAATTTTCAGAGAACTGAAATTTATATATTTTCACTTCTCTCATGGCTTTCAACCCCCTCATCTTTGAAAATTCATGGTTCTCTCTCCATACCACTTTTTCTCCTGATTTCTGTTGTCCTAGATAGCTTATCAGTCAATCTAAAACACTCGAAGGTTTCTCAGGAAAATAAAATTCACAGAAAATCTAACAATGACTGTAAACTTTTTCCAGAGTTCCTCAACTCTCACGAATAGACCCCCTCAACTTTGAAAATTCATTGCTCTCTCTTTAGACCACCTTTTCTTATTACTTCTTTTGTCGTAGATAGGCTATCAGCCAAGCTACAATCCTGGAAAGTTTCACTGGAAAATAAAACTCACAGAAATTCTGACAATGATTGTAAAAATTTTCCAGAGAGCAGAAATCCTCAAACTCGGAAATTTCTCTCCTCTAATACTTCTCTCTCCTCCTTTCTCTAAACTCTTGTTTCATCCCCTTTCAACTCTCCTCAAACTCTTTCTAAGTGAACAAGATGTAAAGAATAACCTCGAATGCATCATAGATCACTACGAGATACACGAAAGGTTATAATGTTACTAACATCGCGTTAGCTCTCTCTCCTCCCAACGTTCTCTCCATGTGTTCTCTCATAATCTCTTTTTGTCTAATATAAAACTGAACTCTAAACATTTTCAATGATCCCTTCAAGTGAGGTCCCGGCAACGAAACCAAAAATGTAAACCCTTCACAATCCCATCGATCAACTACCCTCCGATCTCTCAACCACCACGATCGTCATCGATGAATCTGCAAATGTCGGGCCTGTCTCTCACTCAGGGGTCACCTCTGATGGCTTTGATGGAAGCACACCATGAATCTTGAAGGAAAAAATGCTAAGTTCACTCATTCATACACCCACAAACTTATGAACTAAAAATCTCCATAAACTCATCAACTAAAATCCTCCATTCTAACGACGTCTCTCAAGTTCTCACATGCTAAAAATATCCCACACACTCTATATTACTCAAGTTGTCATTACGACGATGTGAAAACAAGGATGAGGAGCTCTTCTCTACTCCTCTATTTATACATTCTAGGTTTTTACTTTGGTACCCTCCGGTAACTCAGCCGTAACTACTTTTACCGGGTTTTACTAAGATATTACTTAAGGTAAAAGCATTAATCACATGGGCTTCTTATCTTTTCACATGGGCTTATTCCTTCAAAGTCAACAACTTCTGAAAAGATTCTAGAATATTCTCAAGGAATCTCGAATTTCCACCCCCCCTCTACACTAGGACCCACTAAAAAAGAAAGATGTGGAATCTCTTCTTGTTTTTAATGCCCACAAAGTCCACAACTTTCATCCAACCACTAATATCAAATCAAAAAGGAGATAAGGGATACTTTCCACCTCCTTTTTACCTTTTAGACAAGATGACAAGATAGTAGTGCTCACTCTTTAGCAAATATCTGAATTCTGCCAAAAGTACAGCTAAGTTTAACCATAACTAACTTTTAGCTAGTCATGACTAACTTGATACCTCCTTAAAGTACTTTGGCAGCAAATAAACATTCTCAACACTTAGTTATAACTAAACACCTTACTAATAAACAAACTTCCTATGTGTCTCATTTAAGTGCATCAGACGAGATCAGACACTCATCAGAAGACGCTTCTGGTGCGAGAAGACGACCGAGCGGTACAGAAGACGCATCATCGTCGAGGAAGATGAGACCTAGGAGTATGTTTAGGAAGAGCGCCTCTTTTCTGATCATTCATTCTAGATCCGAGTCGGATTCCCAAGAGGAGAAGCTGAGCATCAAGATCACGCAGAAGACAGCTTTTGCAACTACATGGAGTCTTCCGAAGACTCCAGAAGCCGAAGTATGGGTTGACATTCTGACTGCGACTCGAGGAAGCGCAGCGAAGAGAGCCGCTCCTGCATTGGGAAGAGATCTTCCACCCCGGAAGATTTTGTCTTCCCGCGCGTAGAAGCCGAAGATCACAGTGGTCGAAGAGACATCTTTGTCTTTGGAAGACAAGAACGACGTCTCTGATCGATTCGGAGGGATGAACCTATCTTCTACGAGAAGAAGGTTGGAGGAATTCAACGTCTTCTTCCAGTCGGAGATCCAGCCAGCCATGGAGTTGGTGGATAAGCATGCAATGGCTCAAGAGAAACCACTACGATTTGGATTCGATCTGCGCACACTGATGCACCAGGAAGAGGTCCAGAAGAAGGTGGACACGCTAGAAGTCAACCTCCGCACCACGAAGAAGCTTGCAGCGAAGTACAGGGCGGAAGCAGCCGCTTCTACCAAGGAGTCAGCGTAGTTAAGGAAGAGCAACCAGGAGTTGCAGCCACGTCTACAGCAGCGTGACCAGGAGGTTCTAAGGATCAGAGGTAAGATCACCTCTCTCGCAGAAGAGAAGACGACATAGAAGACACTACGGAAACTGCGGAAGCACAAGTTGCAGCAGAGAAGACGCAGTGGGAAGAAGCAGAAGTCCGAGTAAAAGGACTTATGGCAGACGATGGAAGCACTTCGCAAGAAGTTCAACTTCACCGCGGGTAGGAAGCTTCTCACCCTAGCTAGGGAGTGGGATGACAATTCCAAGACGATGTTAGTGGAGTGCAAGGAGATCCTGGATCGACAGATTGAGGACTTGAAGACACTTTACGGTCTTCCTTTGATTCCACAGCCAGCAGCTACATCTTTCCATGCTCCAGGACCAGCGCTCGGGGAAGATTTGGAGAAGGAGGAGTTCAACCTTGCTGTCCACTTGATAGTGACAGCGTTGGAAGCCGAGAAGAACTCGGAAGAAGCCCCGGAAGACAAGGCGTCTTCTGGAAGACAAGAAGTAGAGTTGTCTTCCCAGGTGTTTCGAGTGGAGGAGGTGACTTCCTCTGACCATTGTGAGGTCACCCTAGCTCCCAGCGTCGAACCAGTGCCGTAGAAAGAGCGAGGAAGTGCAAGTGGACTCAGCTTCCCAGAAGATACTTCTGTCTTCCGAAGCCGTCTCAGAAGAGCAAGCCACGAACATCGAGGAGGAAGCCACCTCAGTCATACCCAAGGTACTCGTAGGGCTTCCCACTTTATCCGAAGTCGATTAGGAGTTCAAGTAGGAACCAATCAAGAGGAGATCGCACCCAGCGATTAGGAGTAGGCAGCAAGTTAAGAAGACAGTTGACTTGCTAATTTTGGTAGGAAGCGAAGTCTACTATTTTAGAGAGGGGCAACTCTCCTTGTAATTTTAGATGACTGTCCATGTGGTAGGGTAGGCAACGATAGGAGCAAAAAGTAAGTTTCTAAACTGAGCAAGGAGCAGACTGCATGTGAGGTGGTGGTCTTCTGACAGCATCTCATTTTCCTTGGATGCGAGTGAGGATTGGAAGAGAACTCTCACCTGCGACTCAAGTGCAGGAGTTTAAAGTAGGACATGAGTAGGATTTAACACACACATTACACACACATTATGTCCGTTGCTAGAGACATACGAATAGATTTGGATTACACATGAGGGGTCTGCACTTCCGCTCCCAACGATGGATCGAAAGATGTAGACAACAGTGGTAGGCAACATAGAACAGAGAACAACATCATCATGTAGTCATGCTTCTAAGCTGGTGTGTCGAGGGATAGTGGCAGGAAGTGGAGGAAGTGGATTTCCCAAAGCCAATGTACCTTCTTCTCGGGGAATTGATTTTCAGATTTGATTGCAGAAGCTTTGTCTGTGTCTTTTGGGCAGTGGGTTTCTTCGAATTCACACCCAATTGTGCATGGGAAGCCTTCTTCTTGAGTGGTAGTGATTGTTAGAAAATGTGCAGAGTTGAAGCTTGTCTCATCCAGTGGAGCACTTCGGATCCACGTACGAACAATCCTATGGAAAAGTGATCCCAGACGATAGAGTAGTCGGAGCAACGACATAAGAAAAACGAAGACTTCTTTCCACAGCAGAAGACGACATCCTCGAGTAGAAGACTGTGTAACTATAAGCCAATTTGTGGTCTTCTTTCCCAAATTACTACAAGCAAGGATAGCTTGTTAGTCAGGATCCGGACTAGAAGCCTGTCGGAGTCTTAATTGTTCATTTTCATCTTGTTTCCTCTTGTTTGAATTTTCTCTTCTTCCTCATCTTCTCTCATCTTCCCATCTTCCTATCTTCTTCTAGTGAGCTTCCGAGACTTCTATTGAGCTTCCGTGAAGGTGAATGTCGTTGTAGTGCTGCAGGAAGACCATTTTCGTAAGCAGAAGCTTGGAAAGGCTACAAGGGGCATACACCTTGTGATGGATCTAACCCCATTGGAAATTGGAAGAGCAATGTGTGATAGACAATGGTAATTTGACGTCTACAAAGCAAGAGCAGTGTTCTGGAGGTGTGAGAAGCCGAATTGAACTCCCAGAAGCTGAGAATTGCTTCGGGAGACTATCATGAGAAGACTGGAAGCCGTGACCTGGAAGCAAGAAGCGTCTTCTCGAGTCTCCCAGTAGATATCTGTGTGATATTTTAGGTTGTAGTTGTTTGTTTAGGTCCAGAGCACCTTCTGAAGGGTCTAGAAGTCATGTGGTTTTGTGAGAAGACGAGATTTCTAGGTAAAACCCGTGTGTTTGTATGTTTGAACATATCTTAGAACTTAGAGCATCGATACTTGTGCAAATCCTCCGTGGGAACGATATCTTTTATGCTAAATGGACTAAAGGAGAAATCTTGAGAGACTAGATATAGTACCACTCGTATTTTTGGCGCTGCTGCCGGAGATTTCATCTTAGTAACGATTGTTCTAAGCTTCATGGATCTGTGTGGCAGTAGTTAGTTGCACTTGGGACTAACTTGGATTGTATTTGAGTGTGTTGTGGAACTCTATCTTGCTAGAAGACAGGAACCGCAGCCAGAAGCTGATGAGACACATCAAGAGGAACTGGAAGAAGCTGCTTCCCCGCTTCCAAGAGCTCATTGAAAGACTCGATCTTGGATGACTGCAGTAAGTGCAACATGAAGAAGGAGAGAGAGACGTTCCAAAATTGTGACAGGTTGTTCAGACCTCCAGCCTACCAGATCTAGTATTAGAAGAAGAAGGACATCTCTTCTCAACACTCTGGTGGATGTCTCCGACCAGAGGAAGAAGCAGAAGACGCGCGGGTAAGGACCCTGAATGGGTACATTCATCCCAGCGAACCGTTTCTAGAGAGTAGCGGGTATCCCCGAGACACCAAAAGAAAGAAGAGAGCTCAAGAAGATCCGACCAGTAGATTTGGAAGAGCCTTCCAATTCAAGCATTATCTTTGGAGAAGACAGAAGTCAACCGGGTGACCACGTTTACAAAATAGATTTTGGTTCCGGTTATGCGGAAGACATCTTCTGTAACACACAAGAAAACCAAAAGGTGCTCGAAAGTAGTAATTTAAGGATCAAACCCACAGATATGCAAGTAAAGATCATCCAAAAGTAGTAAACATGTGACAAAGGTGATTCTTTATAGTTGTCTTTTATTCTCACGGGCAGAAATCAGTCCCGGTAGAGATCAAACTCAGATCTATCCAACAAGACAAAGTTGATAATCCTGACAAATAAACAGAACAGATACAAAACAGGTCAAGGACCTCAAGAAACAGATGAACAACAGAGAAACAGAGCCACGGATGGAAATGTCACACGAGGAAGTACTGCTGAAGTGCTACTAGGTAGCCTCTAACACCATAAATGCTAAGTATCTTCACACTAAGTTACTTTCACTACTACTGCTCTCGGAAAACTCTGGTGAAGAAGACTCTTCTTCCGCCGAAGTACCAGACTGAACTTCTTCCAAAATGCTCTCACCAAAGAACAACTTCCTCCGAAGTCAACTTCGTCCAAAAACGTCTTCGTAGGAAACTAACCCGCAGATGCTGGTCTATTCTCAGTCCTCGCCGTAAACGTTCTACTCTAATTTCAAATGTCGACAGCAAATCCTGCGACACCCAGACTAATTCCTACCACAGTAAACTACAATACTTCGTAGGTAAATCCCCGAAGTAGACAAAACACTCAATGGCTCCGCAAACTCAGGAAATAGAAAACTCAAAAATGATAAAACACATAGAGGTACTGAGCACGAACAACACAACGCTTATATACAGATTTTCTCGAAGATGACGGATCTTCTTCCTAAGAAGTCGGGAGCACTTCTGGGCCGTCGGATGAAGGTCCTGTGCCTGAAACGACACAAGGAACAACACCGCTTTCTATCGCTAACTCTCTACCTATCTCGCAAACTGAGAACTCTACGGTTGCTCTAACCTCCCTAAGCTCCCTAACTACCCACTGGCCTAGCATAGCTACCCGATTCTTAGCTGTAGTACCCTCCGCATCTGCAGCTAAAAACTCCTCTCTAACCTGGCGAAGAAATCCCAGCTCCTCGGTGTCCAATTCAATGACGAAGTAGTTCTTCAACGTCGGCTCGATCCTACTCCGAAGTTGAGCGTTGAGCTCCTCGACCGAAGTTAGTCGACGCTTCGAGTCATCGATTTCCTTAGTCATTTTCGCAACCACATCTGAGCTCGATCTCTCTGAGTGCGCATCTCGTCCAGTTGCTTCTTCATTAGAGAAAGTACTTTCTCATGATCTTTCTCCTGATCCAACTTCTGTCGAAGAAGAAGCTCTTTCTCCGATGTCTCGTTCTTCAACTCCTTGATCTTCGTTTGGGTCTCCTTCTGTGCCATGAGGAGAGCTGTACGTAAGTTCTCTTTCTCCTCTCTCCAGTTACCTCGTCCGAAGTACATCGTCTGCACTAACTCCGCGAGGTTAACTGTCGACCGACAACCTCCTCGTATGTCCCGCGGTTTCCTTCTAAGATGTGGAGCAGCGGTACGACTACCTCTTGGATGTACTTCGCCGAAGAAGTAAGCTGCTCTATCTCTCCTATCGTCGATAGAGAAAGAGTAGTCTTCGGTGTAGTGTCAGCCCTCTTCTCCGTCCGAGGAGTGTCCCCTTCATCGGCTTCCTCAGTCGCCTCTTCGTCAGATGCTTCATCATCGGCACGGACTGTCTTCGTCATCTTCATCTTCTTTCTCGACTTCTGTACAGATCTCGGCGTCTCTTCCACCGGTTTCTTCCTTCCACTTCTGCGGACCGGAAGAGATACCTCGACCACATCTTCGTCTTCGGCCGGATTCACTTCTTCGGTCGCCTTCTCTGGAACTGGTGTTGAAGTCGACGCGTCTTGCCTCTGCGCTATGTCCACCGCTACTTCGGTCGATGTTTCCTCGGCGATGACTTCGTCAAAAAACTTCTCTAGTTGTGCGTCTCGGGCTGGAGTCTGCACTACCTGAAATTCGTCTTCTTCGGCAACTGCGGTAAAGCTTAACTTCTTCTGCTGTTCGGTAGATAACAGTCCCATCCTCATGTAGAACACCGATACAAATGATCCTATGTACACCATGTCTTCGTCGTTCCAAAGCTTCAACACATGACGATGAAAGATCCTCGCCCAATGTGCTCTTCTCCCGACGAAGAGCTGCTCAATGAAATTAATCTGCCAATTCGACATGTATGTCGTTCTTCTTGGCCTGAAGATCGCCATAATCGCATCTGCTACTTCTCTCTTCTTCGGATCGCAGTAATCGCCCGTTCTGTAACCGTTCCTTCCTTGAGGTAATTTCCTGAAAAGATTTGGGAAGTTCTTCACTGCTTCGGGCGAAGCAGCGGCATATGTGTTGTCGAAGAGAAGATCGCCTTCCCGACCTGCATCGTCAGTCCCCAAGACGTCAGACCAATGCGCTTCGGTCTAGTTACAAGGTCGCCTATAGTTGTCATCGGTCGGATGCTGCTTGCAGACTTTCAACTCGTGTACCAATTTGGAGGAGACCATCCCCCACCAAGGAAGTAAGAGGAATGCTAATCCCATCTCCTCGAGCTCCTTGTCATAGCGGCGAAGAGCCGCTCGATTAACTTCAAATGCTCGGAGCCTCGGTGACTTAGCTGTTTGCATCCCTCGCATCCCTAGGATCACTGCAACAAGCTTCGCCGTAAACGGATTCTTCGTCACAATCCCTTCCTCGCCCGTAATCGAGTTTTTCCTCTCAAATTGGCTTCCTCGTCGGTCACTGACTTCGGCGAAGTAGCTGTACTTCGGCGATCGGAAAAAGCGGCTCACTGCGCTCCTGCTATCGCTCTGGGAATAGTAAAACAGTAAAGTAAATGACTTTGTTACCTGGCTTATATCCCGCGATAGGTTTTCCCGCACGTGCCGAAGTTAGGGTTTTCTCTTGACGACTGACATTCTTCAGTCTGCTGTAACTTCGTCATTCGGTCTCCGATTGTCTCGCACAACATATCATTAGAAAGCTCTTCGCCCAAGGAATTCATCTATGAGGAAGTCATCCCTCCAGTGTCTCCATAGATTCAACAAATTCCTCCTGAACTGAGATTCTTCACTAAACTTCTAATTAACACTATTCTACTCATATCGTTTATCTTCTATCATCTATTCTTCTTATTTACTTTACAACTAATCAATTAATTAACAAAACAAAAAACCAAGGCTTCACATACTCCCCCTCTCAATTGTGAAGCGACCCCGCGAACACTTAAGAGTAGTATCTCTTGATTCTCCACCCATTGACTCGGGTGGCTAACAAAGTTCCATCGAGTTCTTCCAACTGAACCGAACCATTACTATAACGACGCATTACTTTGTAAGGGCCTATCCAACGTAAGTGTAACTTCCCTGGAAATTTGGTGTACCTACTGTCATACAGCAGTACTAAATCATCATCTTTGATGTCCACTTTGCGGATCTTCTTATCGTGCTTCTCTTTCCGCTTTATTTGAATGATTTCCGTTAGTCGTATAGACTCTTCACGGTCTTCCTCAAGTGTCATCAGACTCTTGAGTCGTAAGATTGGGCAAGACAGATTGGGCAAGTGCCATTGTGTGGAAATTGTAAGGAAGCAGGTCACTTCACATGAAATTGCCTTCAGACCTTACGCTCTCGACAAATGGTTAGATTTGCAGATACCACACCTCTTGCAGAAGCCGCATCAGCTTTTAAGCTCGAGCTAGCAGTGGTACAGCATATCTCTGTAGAAGAAGAAGATCTTAAGGATTCCACGGATTGTCTACACCTCGAGGAAGACAAACCGGATCCTGAGAAGCGCGTAAGAAAAGAGCCTCAGCTGCAGAAGACGACTGCAGCTCAGAAGACGAAGTCACTTGAGAAAGCGTCATCTTTTACTTTGACGGATGGCACTGTCTGGAGCCTTTGCCCGGATTCAGATAGCTGGCCTCCTCCTCCTCCTGAGGATAGAGCATGAGGACTTGGGAGCCTTAGAACTTGATATGGAGATCCATGGCTGTCTTTTGAAAAAGGTACTCCTTGATTCCGGCTCCAGAGTTAAGATCATGATTGAAGAAACTGCGCATGCCCTAGGCCTCACTGAGTTCCAGCCTACTCCGAAAATCCTCAAAATGACGGACCAGACCAGAAGATGACCTTTGGGACAACTGAAAGATGTCTTGACGATAATTGAGGGAGTATCTTTCTACCTCACTTACATTATTTTGCGACCCGTAGCTAAGGTTGGATATCAAGTTTTGATAAGAAGACCTTGGTTGTATGCTGCAAATGTAAATACCGATTCGAGAAGACATCGTTTGAGGTTTCTCAATCGTACACCCAAGCTGGACGAGAAGTCCAAGTTGATATAGTCCCAAGCTCTAGTAGATCGACGGCTACCATTAGTCGAAGTGGTTAGGGTTGTTAGAGTTAGTTAGAAGGCTAACCCACCATTAAGGTTTCTCTTGTACTCACCTCCACTATATATACAGAGAGAGGCAAAACCTCTCTCATCTCATTCCTATTTTACTTCCTTTTCTACTCGCTCTCTCTCTTCTTGGAGTGTCCTCCAAGTATCGATCTTTCTACATGGTATCAGAGCTGGTGAGAGCGTGTGTCCTTTGCTGATGAGCAAGATGGAGATTGGAGTACAAGAGAGAGCAGCCGGAGTTGTGCTTGATGTCGAGCACTATCCTGCTGATGCGTTCGGGTGAGGCGAAACTGTTTCTTTCACCACCAGAAACTTTGAACGCGATTTCGGAGGTCTAGACGATTTTTTCTCTCTGAAATCTGTCGACTAGCCTTTAAAGCTGTCTTGTTCAGAAGGTGCGAATTGTGTACTGGGCCAAGTTTCAGTTGATTTAGAGGTTTCCAGCGGCAGATTTTCAATCGGATCTTTTTTGACCAAAACGAAAGTTTTAGGACTTGACCCTAAAACAAATCCTGTTCCGAATATTTTGAGGGGTCGCACACCCATTTCTGACCTCGTTTGGTCCAGTTTTGACCTTTCGTGGTGTGTAACTTCGACGTTTCTGTCGTGTTCTGTACACCTACAGTTCGCAGATAATTTCTTTCTCATTCTCGCTGTAGGAGGAGTTCGTGGAGTTGACTTCTTGTGACTTGTGACTACTCCTGATCGCACGGTGAAGGAAGGATCGTGAGATTTTCCGCGTACAGAACAGCGCAATCTCGACATTGCAGCTATGGCGGAGTCCGTGTCTTTGATCACTAGAGAGAAGCTCGACAAAAACAACTACCAAGTGTGGAAGTACCGGATGAAGACCTTCTTACAGGGACAAGATCTATGGGATCTTATCACTGAGGAGGAGAAAGCGCCTGAAGTGCTAATTTCTGACCCGAAATTCAAAGAGTGGAAGAAGCGCTCATATCAGGCTATTCACTATATCGCGCTGACAGTCTCAACATCGATGATCAGTCACATTCAAGATTGCGATACGCCCAAGAAAGCTTGGGATGCACTCGCACGTGTGTTTCAATCCGGAACAGAGGCGCTGAAGCTGCAATTGCTGCAGCAGTTCAACATCGTGAAGAAGGGGTTGATGTGCATCAACGACTACGTGAACCACGTCAAGCAGCTCGCGGATCAGCTATCTTCTGTCAAAGTCGAGATTGATCCCACTGTCTTGATCGGAGCCACATGCAAGGACTACCTGCAGAGTACAAACAGTTCATAACATCGATTTCGATCAGAAAACCTCTTCCGCGGTTTGATGAGCTTGTTCCTATGATGTTAGGAGAGGAGGTGCGCCTACTGGGGAGTTCTACTTCGACGGGTCAGCAAGAATCTGTCTATTTTGCAAGTTCTGGAGGATCTCGAGGTAGGGGTCGTGACAAGAGTGCTGGACGTGGATGGGGTCGCGGACAGCAACAGCAACAGCAATCGCAACAGAACCAGCAGAACCAGCAACAGTCTGGTTCCAACAACAATCAGAGAAGAGCGCTTGGGTCCTGCAACTACTGCAAGAAGCAAGGCCACAATGCGAATCAGTGCTACAAGAAGCAGAACGATCAGAGACAACACGACAACAACCCCCAACAAGGTAACAGCAACTAGCAAGGCTATGCAGTCACTGACCATGTCTATTCGGAGCAGTTGCTGATTACTACACATCAGAGTTATGCGGCTTTCGAGCCGCAGACTGACTGGGTGATCGACTCCGGCGCCACCAGTCACATGACTCTCCATCGGGAGTGGTTTAGTTCACTCGAGCCTGTGGAGACTCCACAGTTTATGGTGACAGGAGATGACACCAAGCACAAGATCCAACACAAGGATAACATTCCACTTGACATTCTTGCTTCAACTTTTACTGGTATACGGAATATCTTACATGTACCCACATTGACTAGAAACCTGCTATATGTAGGACAATTGATAGAGCAGGGTCTGCAAGTGCGCTTCAATAAAGATGGATGCTTTATTGAAGATTCGAATAACATTGTCATAGCTCGAGGTATCAAGAGTGGTAGACTGTTTAAACTAGATGCATCTGCGCCTAAGTTACAGGCTGCCATGTATGGACAGAGTGGTCCAGTAGTGTTTGGCATTGACATCTGGCACAAGCGAATTGAGCACATGAACTTTCAGAGGCTGAAAAGTCTTCCGAGTTCTGACCTGGTTACAGGTCTGTCCCAATTCGAATCCAGTGAGCCCACTGGAGTCTGTGCAGCATGTCAATTCGGCAAGCAAGCTAGACAGCCCTTTAAAGGTTCATGTAGTAGAGCGAACAAGCTTCTGGAGCTTGTTCACACTGATGTATGGAATGCTTCTCAGTCAAGTATGACCGGTTTCCAGTACTTCGTGTCGTTCATTGATGACCATTCGCGTTATACTTGGATCGAAGTACTATAAGCATTTCAGACTTTTCGCAAGTTGGTGGAGAAACAGTCTGGAGCATCTATCCTCTGTCTGAGATCTGATGGAGGAGGCGAGTTTTTTTTCTGAAGAGTTCGATGCATATCTGCGTGAGCATGGCATTCGACGTCAAAAGACCTGCAGTTACAATCCGCAGCAGAACGAGGTTACGGAGCGCAAGAATCGACACATAGCAGAAGCTGCTTGTGCGATGTTGAACGAGAAGACCATACCTAGACCTTATTGGGTAGAAGTTGTTTCATGTGCGGTGTATCTGATGAACCGGACGCCTACAGCGGTAGTCCACAGCAAGACACCGATGGAGGTCTTCACAGACAGTAAGCCTGATTACTCTTTCTTTAAAGTTTTCGGATGTATCTGTTATGTGCACATACCTGATGAAAGACGTAAATAACTAGATTCGAAAGAAGATAGATGTATCTTCCTTGGTTATGCTTCTGATACGAAAGGATATAGGTGCTACAATCCTTCGTCCAAGCAGTTCTATCAATAGAGATGTCGTTTTTGATGAGCTACAGTCTTGATTTGCACATGCACTTGTCGTAGTCATCCCTTTACCTATTGTAGAACCAAGGAGTCAGTCCATTGTAGTACCTCAGAGTAGTACGTTGAGTGGAGGATCTGGAGAAGTCACTGATTTCAGATCAGAATCTGTTGCACATAGAGCTGTTGTTAACGTTGGAGTCCACGTTGTCGTATCGTGGACCGGCTCCTACTTGAAATTCAAACTTCGATGCTTGTCGCTCCAAAGACACTCATGAGGAATAAGCTAGGCCCCAGCTTACGGGTTTTTGGCACAATCTCAGATCTCCATTTTCATCGTATAGATGGGTAGAGCTCCTTGTCAGCTTTCCACAAGCACTTTGTCTACTTCGTTTGGACGCTTAGTGGAAAGGTTACAGGACTCGAAAGATGGAGAAAATAAGCTAGGCCCCAGCTTATGGGTTTTTGGCACCACTTCGGATCTTCGTTTTTATCGCACCAGTGGATAGAGCTCCTTGTCAGCTTTCCATAGGCACTTTGTCTACTTCGTTTGGACGCATAGTGAAGAAGTTACAGGACTGGAAAGATGGAGAAAACAAGCTAGGCCCCAGCTTATGAGCTTTTGGCGCAACTTCGGATCTTTACTTTTATCGCATAGATGGATAGAGCTCGTTATCAGCTTTCCATGGGCATCTTGTTTATTTCGTTTGGACATCCAGAGAAGAAGTTATGCGATTCAAAAAAAGGCAAAATCAAGCTAGGCCCCTAGTTACTTGCTAACTGGGTATTTAGGGCTTCAGGCGTTATATCAAAGACGCAAGGGGCCTGCTTCTTATTATTGAGGGTTGAACTTCGTACGTATAGACTGTTGCAAGGGGGCTGCTTAAGGGGCTTGCTTGTTCCTGCGACCTGTCGGTGGATGTTTTGGAGAATTGGGAAGTCCAATACATGCGCGCAAGGTGTCATCGGGTTCAGATCTGTGCAGGCTACGCACAGGTTAAGACGGTTCTTGAAGAGACGGATCGGGGGTTGTGTTCTGGAAGAAATTGAGACGCAGGAAGCAGATTTGGGGTTTTCAGTTACCTGTGAAGGAGAGTTGGACCGTTCGGGCCATTCCGGAGTCCAAACTTGTTGTCCTTGGATCCATCGGGATCAGAACAACGAGTTCTTCAGGAAATTGAAGACGATACAAAGTTTTATCGGGCGGTTTGAGAGTTGTGAGAGAAATTGGCTCGCAGGGAAGCGCTTGCGTCAAGTTTTCATCGCATGCGACCTGAGATTGGATTGTTCTTCGCGATCGGTGAGCCAAGCTCTTTGTTCTTGGTGCCTACGCGATCAGGGAGCCCTCATGTACGCATAGGAGAAGACTGTAAGTGAATTGGATTGTTGGGTTGGGTGTGGTGAGCAAATTTGAGCCGCAGGGAGCCGATTTACGTCAGTTTTTTGTAGCCTACGACCAAATTTCTCGAGTAGTTTTGCAAGGGGAACTCCAAACGGCTTGTTTGGAGTCTTGTTGGGTTCAGGGTAGCCAGATCTACCTACCAGCGAAGACGGATATCAGTTTAGACGATCCGTTTGACTCATCCAGATATGTGGATCTTTCACATCCATTGGATACTTTGTCTCAAACCTTGGCGTCTACGTCAGATCAGATGCAAGTAGAGGTGACTAGTGCATCGATAACCTCTCGTAGATCTAAACTGACAAAACATCCAGTGAGTAGGTATATGCATGAAGGTTTTCTTGCTACGCACCATGCATATATGGCCAATGTTCTTCAGGAACAAGAACCGAGTTCGCTTGAAGAGGCGATGCACAAAGTCCAATGAGTAAGTGCTATGGAAGCTGAACTTGCTGTGCTTCATCACCAACAGACTTGGGAGTTGATAGACTTATCTCAGGGTAAGAAAGCGACTGGTTGTAGGTGGGTCTTCAAGATCAAGCGCAACTCGGATGGTACCGTGTGTCGGTACAAGGTCAGATTGGTAGCCAAGGGCTACGCACAACAACATGGAGTGGATTTTGAGGAGACCTTTGCTCTTGTTGCGAAGATGGTGACTATTCGAACAGCAGTTGCAGTTGCAACTCAGAAAGGTTGGAAGATGCACCAGATGCACTTCAAGAACGCCATTCCTCAACGGCGATCTTGAGGAGGAGGTCTATATGCAACAACCTCCAGGTTATGTGGATCCGAAGTTTCCTTCTCGTGTGTGTAAGTTACGGAAAGTCCTCTATGGCCTGAAATAGGCACCAATAGCATGGTATGCAAAGATCAATTCTTACTTGCAGTCTCTTGGTTTCCACCTTTGTAGTTCATACTCTACCTTGTATTCATTGCGAATACAAGACCGGATTGTTGTGATCATCATCTATGTTGATGACTTGATCATTACTGGTAACTATGAGTAGCTTATTTTCCAGATGAAGGATCATTTGAAATCTGAGTTCGAGATGATGGACTTAGGAGAACTCAAGTACTTCCTTGCTGTGGAGTTCATTAGAGATGGGAAGGATGTTTGGCTTATACAACGACAATATGCTCTCAGTATGCTAGAGAGATTTGGTATGCTTGACTACAAATCCATTGCTATGCCATTAGAGCAAGGGGTAAAGCTAGGAGCAGAGGATGATGAGTTACTTGATGATCCACGCATATACAAACAGATGGTTAGGAGTCTTATCTACCTGACGATCACCAGACCAGACTTGAGTTATGCCGTCGGTCTGATAAATCAGTTCATGCAGTCACCACGGAGATCATATTTTGTCAAGCGGATCCTCCGCTACGTGAAGTTCTCAATGCAGTACGGACTTCACTATCAATACGGTAGACCATTGTTGTTACATGACTACACAGATGCTGATTGGGCAGGAAGTACCGACAAGAGATTCACGTCAGGTTACGCCTTTGGACTTGGAAGCGCTACTATAAGCTGGGCTTCTAAGAAGCAACTCACAGTTGCTTTGTCATCCACAGAAGCAGAATACCGAAGAGCAACGAACCCAACATGCGAATCAATTTGGCTTCGATGTCTTGTAGTGTCGCAAGATTGCTCCTTTTGCTCATTTAGTATACAAGATATCGTTCCCATAGAGGATTTGCACAAGTATCGCTGCTCTAAGTTCTAAGATCTGTTCAAACACACAAACACACGGGTTTTATCTATAAATCCCGTCTTCTCACAAAACCACACGGCTTTCAGATCCTTCAAGAGGTGCCTTGGACCTAAACAAACAACTACCACCTAAAATATCACACAGATATGTATTGAGAAACTCGAGAAGACGTTTTCTGCTTCCAGGTTACGACTTCCAATCTTCCTACGACAGTCTTTCCGAAGCAATTCTCGGCTTCTGGGGGGTTCAACTCGGCTTCTCACACCTCCAGAAGACTGCTTCTGCTTCGTAACTGTCAAATTATCAATGTCTATCACACATTGCTCTTCCAATTCCCAACGGGGTTAGATCAATCCCAAGGTGTAAGTCCTCTGTAGCCTTCCCATGCTTCTGCCTACGGAAACGGTCTTCGTGCAGCACTACAACAACATTCACCTTCACGGAAGCTCAACAGAAGTCTCTGAAGCTCACTTGAAGAAGATAGGAAGATGGGAAGATGAGAGAAGATGGGGAAGAAGAGAAAATCCAAATAAGAGAAAACAAGATGAAAATGAGAAATTAAGACTCCGACAAGCTTCTAGTCCGGATCCTGACTAACAAGCCATCCCTGCTTGTAGTAATTTGGGGAAGAAGACCACAAATTCGCTTACAGTTACACAGTCTTCTACTTGAGGATGTCGTCTTCTGTTGTGGGAAGAAAGCTTCTTTCTTCTTCTGTCGTTGCTTTGATTACTCCGTCTTCTGAGATCGCTTACCCATAGGACTGTCCGTACGTGGATCCTAAGTGCTCCACTGGATGAGACAAGATTTGACTCTGCACAGCTTCTAACAATCACCACCACTCAAGGAGAAAGCTTTCCATGCACAATTGGGTGTGAATTCGAGAAAGTCCACTGTCCAGAAGACACAAACAAAGCTTCTGCACTCAAATCCAAAATCCATTCTCCGAGAAGAAGGTACATTGGTGTTGAGAAGCTCACTCCCTCTACTTCCTGCTCCTACTCCTTGACACACCAGCTTAGAAATAAGACTACACAATGATGTCGTTTCCTGCTCTAGGCTGTCCATTATCTCTATCTACATCTTCGATCCACTGCTGGAAGCGGAGATGCATACCCCTCCGGTGTAATCCAAATCTATTCGTATGTCTCTAGCATTGGGTGTAATGTGTGTATAATGTCTCTCACATGTGTCTCTCCAGTGTGTACGTACAGTAATGTTTGTGAAATCCTACTATGTATCCTAACTTATACTACTACCTTGAGACGTATGGGAGATCCTCTCCAATCCTCAACTTGCAATCAGGGAGATAAGGGACTGTCAGAAGGCCATCACCTCACATGCAGTCGGCTCCCTGCCTTGGTTTAGAAACTTACTTTCTACTCATGCGTTGCCTACTCTACCACATGGACAGTTAGCTAAAATTACAAGGAAAACTACCACTTCCTAAGATAGTAAATTTCGACTCCTACCAAAATTAGACAAGTCAACTGTCTTCTTAACTTACTGCCTACTCTAATTCACTGGGTGTGATTCCCTCCTGATCTAATCCTACCTGAACTCCTAATTCAGCTTCTGATAAGGTGGGAAGCCATGCGAGTACCTCGGGTGTGACTGAGATGGCTTCTTCCTCGAGGTTCGTGGCTCGCTCTTCTGAGACGGCTTCGGAAGACGGAAACGTCTTCTGGGAAGCTGAGTGCACCTACGCTTCATCGCTCTTCTGTGACACTGGTTCGACACTAGGAGCTGGGGTGACTTCACAGTGGTCAGAGGAAGTCACCTCCTCCACTCGAAACACCTGGGAAGACAACTCTACTTCTTGTCTTCCGGGACGTCTTCCATGGTCTTCTCGGCTTCCAGCGCTGTCACTACCAAGTGGACAGCAAGGTCCAACTCCTCCTTCTCTGAATCTGTCCCGATCGCTGGTCCTGGAGCATGGGAAGATGTAGCTGCTGGTCGTGGGATCGAGAGAAAATCATAAAGTGTCTTCAGGCCCTCAATCTGCCGATCCAGGTAGCGGAACATGTTGTTCTTGCAATGGCCTCAAGAGCTGGGAAACTTTATTAATCAAGGGTCTAGCTTAGCAGGGGGCCTGCTTATTTGTTAAGTACGTCGTTAGGGTTTTTGAAGAAAACAGTCGACGTTGCAGAAAAACGTTGCGTTGGAAAGAAGCGAGGAATGTTGGGAGGAACATCGAAAAAAAAGAGATTTTTTTACAGAGAATTGAAACAGGAGAGAGGAGACGCGTCGTAGGAGAGAGAAAGGAGATTTTTGACGATTGAAGATTTTGAGGGTGGAGTCGACACTGAAATAAAGTTTATTTGAGTATTGAAAGACCTATCTGAGTATTGGAGTGTTTGATTTGCATTTGGTGGACGCAAGAAGCAGGATTTTGAGTTCTCATCGCTTGTAGCAACCTGTTTTTCCTTTTGGTCGTTTCTCAGATCGATCACAGTCAAGAGGTCCGTCCTCCCCAAGGAAGCTCTTCTACGAGAGCGGTGATCTTCTCCCGCACTCGGGTGACTTCCTGATTGCGCTGCTGTACCCGCGCCTGCAACTCCTGGTTGCTCTTCCGAAGCTGTACAAGCTCCTTGGCAGAAGCGGCTGCTTCCGCCTTGTGCCTGGCTGCAAGCTTCTCCGTGGTGCGGAGACTAGCTTCCAGCGACTCCGTCTTCTTCTAGTCTTCCCCCTGTCGCAGCAAGGTGCGCAGGCCGAATCAAGGTTGTAAGGGCTTCTCCTGTGCCCTCGCTCTCTTCTCCAGCAACTCCATAGCTGGCTGGATCTCCTTCTGGAAGTAGGCACTGAACTCCTCCAGTCGTCTTCCTGCGGAAGACAAGTTCATCTCCACCACTCGCTCCGCGGTGTCGACTTCGTCTTCCAGAGGCAAGGAAGCCTCTTCCACCACTACGGCCTTCATCTTCTGCGCACGAGAAGAAGCTACTCTTCTCATCTTCCGGGGTGGAAGACTCCTCATGGCAGGAGCGGCTCTCTTCTTTGCGCTTCCTCGCATCGCAGCAGGAGCGCCCATCCATCCTTCGTCTTTTGGAGTCTTCGGAAGACTCCCAGGCGTTGCAGAAGCAGTCTTCTGCTCTGATCGGGTACTCAGCAGGTCTTCTTCCGAGTCGGACTCCGATCCTGAATGAATGAGGGAGATGGGTGTCCTCGGTACACTTCTGAGACCCATCTTCCTCAGTGACGTGGCGTCTTCCGACCCACTAGACTTGTCTTCCCTCACCAGCAGCGTCTTCTGGTGAGAGCCGGGGCTCAGTTGTGGCATCAGAGTGGGAGGGGGCGTTGCTGCTGCCTCTCGGTCATCGTCTTCCGAGGTCTCCTTCTTCACCTCCTGTCGCTCCGTTGGCCCATACGCTGCCAGCTAATCTTCCCTAAGATCCCTCATGGCTACATACAAGTAGCAGAGGAAGGGCGTCAGGTGTCCTCCCGCCGGGGTACCTAAGTATGCTAGCTCCGTCTGTACATAGTTGTGGATGTACGCGTCCCAGTAGATGGGCACTCTGTCATCCCACACTGATTCCAGGAACTCCACGTCCTGATCTCCTAAGTACCTGGTCTTCTGCGCTTTCCCCTTGGGAAAAAGATGCAGAAACAACTTCGCCAGAAGTCGCTTCTTCGGCTCCCGGTAAGATTCTATCTTCCAACCGTTCCTCCCCTGCCTGTCTTCCATGAAGAGGCAGGTGGTGCTCCCAGGCACATGCCACGAACTCACGATCCTAGGCAAGATCTTCCTCTCGTACCAATATCCTCGGTTCTCGGACTCAGGTCTGTGAAAAGTCTTGCGCCACCAGTCTTCAGTCCAGGAAGAAGGTCTTCCTCGAGCTACTCCTGCTTTCGCAAGTACACGGTTACAAGGTGGCAACGCTGCCCACACCTCCTCCAGAAGCCTTGATCTGCGAGGTTTCAATCCCACAGGAAGAAGTGGAGACCCAACTCCTTGAGGAAAGGAGTGGCCTCGGCCAATTCTGCCGCTGGTAACACCAAGCCCCGCGGATGCATCGACATACCTGGAAGATCTGTTGCACTAAACCACAAGTACCTACTATGAGCTGAAGGCTCAGTTCTTCCCAAGTGCCCACAGTCTAGCTTCTACTTCTCAGAAGACAGCTACTCCGTCTTCCGGGATTCTAACAGTACTTTCTAGATAGCTCTCGTCTTCCGAGCTATATCTAAACAATCCTATCTAAGCAAGGCCTCGCATGGATTACCAAGAAGACAACCCACCTTGCATTACATCCTACTTCCTATCAGAAGATACAAGATTCACGAAACATAAAGTGCATGACAAGTTCAGAAGATGGTTGCGCGCTCCTGCGATGACAGTGGTCTCTGGGAAGACACATCGGGACAGCTTCCGATTCAATGTCTTTCTCGGAAGACTTCCCGAAGTCAGACTTCCCTTCACTGGTCTCACCTGTCTTCGTCTTCCTACACGCAATCTATCCTCACAACAGACTCAAGACATTTGCACTTTGTTCTTCTGACTTCTCACCTCTCATACGCACTCAGGAGAAGCTTGCTGCTCGGTGGGAAGACATGACCCTCGACCATTCTCTCCAGATTCTGCCAGCAAGTATTCTCACGACTCTCTTCTAAGCTTGGAAAGAAGAAGGAATGGCTGCTATGGGTCAGACAGAAGAGACCCGAATGGACCCTCACGTCTTCTCGCTCATTTTGCCAGCCTTTCAGTCTTCTAGTCTCTCTAGGAAGATGTGGAGTTGAGAAGCTTGGAAGACCGGGAGGCACAGGCCTAGTTCCCGACTTCCAACTTCTCGAAATAACAAAACAACTCACCACATCACTCAGGATTCGTACCAAGTCTCTCTAAACACAAAAGCAAAGCAAATCCACTCTTGATACGAATTGTGTTCAGTCGACTTCCGAAAACAGTCTTCCGAAGACAGTCAAGTTTAAGAAGCGTCTTCCGAAGATGTTCCCATCTTCCGAATCGTCTTTTGTTTCAAGTTTCGGGGGTAGAGAGGTAGTAGGGTAGGGAAATTGATAGCTGGGATCTCCAATTTGAGGGCGAGGTGTAGGGAAGCTCGAATTAAGCTCGGGAAGAAGCAAGGAGATGGCTGACAGAAATTGGGCAGCGCTTCCGCGCCCAATGTCTCAAAAGGAAAGATGGGGGGTGGGGGTAATCGATCAGGCTGCCTGCACACAACCAAGGAAGCGCGAGGAATACCAAGAAAAGGCGAGAAGAAGTGGGAAGGGGAAAGAACAGGGGAAAGAACCTCTACAGTCTTCTTCTGCTCTCCGAGTTGCCTTCGATCTCCGCGCGCTTCTTGGCTCTGGTCCTAGCTCCAATGCGACTCCTCACGACTGCGCCTACTGTCAATGTCAGGCCACGCCTCGATTTCACCTTCGATTCTACTCGCTGCTCTCCAATGTCAGCTTCTCGGGAGCTCACAGAAATGCCTTCGCTCTTTTATCTTCTGTGCCCCAGCAATTCGGTCTCGCCCTTCGCCTAGCTGCCAACTGATTCTCTCCTACCTCGATGTCCTCACTCGATTCCTCTCTCAAAGCTAAATCGCGAAGCTCACTATCTCCAATCGATCTTCTCAAGCGCTGGGCTGCGGGAAGTTGGAATGTGCCTAATGTGCTTCCTTACGCATCTTCCCCGCAGATTAAGGGTTTTCGACCTTAGGTGTCTTTCCCGACCTACCTACCTATTCGGTGCGCCCCAGTAGGTACACCTACTGTCTTACCCGAAAACTCGTGGTTGGGCCTTCGCGGTCGTTGTCTTCTGGAAGACATGTGTCTTCCGTCGTCTTCTCATCTTCCGCCGTCTTCCCGTCTTCTGAAGACGCAACTGAGAAGACGCTCTTCCGAAGACGGTCGTCTTCCGAAGAAGTCAACTTCTTATTACAAACAGCTCTTAAGATCATCTTCCTGTTAAGGAAGACGTAACCTTAAGAAACAACGCTTCTTCAGTTATACAAACAAGTTATTATTCTTAAAAAATTCAAAAATTCGTGCATCCTGTAATTTGTGGACACCACATGCGATGCGAGAAAGCGCTGTGAAAAGACCCGCTCCTGCCATGAGGGATCTTCCACCCCGGAAGATGAGAAGAGTAGCTTCTTCTCGTGCGTAGAAGATGAAGGCCGTCGTGGTGGAAGAGGCATCCTTGCCTCAGGAAGACAAGGTCGATACCTCCGAGCGAGTAGTGGAGATGAACTTGTCTTCCGCAGGAAGAAGACTGGAAGAGTTCAACGCCTTCTTCTACAAGGAGATCCAGCCAGCTATGGAGTTGCTGGAGAAGAGAGCGAAGGCACAGGAGAGGCCCTTGCAACCTGGATTCGGCCTGCGCACCTTGCTGCGACAGGGAGAAGATCAGAAGAAGACGGAGTCGCTGGAAGCTAGTCTCCGCACCACGGAGAAGCTCGCAACCCGATACAAGGCGGAAGCAGCCGCTTCTGTCAAAGAGCTGGTGCAACTTCGGAAGAGCAACCAGGAGTTGCAGGCGCGTGTACAGCAGCGCGATCAGGAAGTCCTCCGAGTGCGGGAGAAGATCACCACCCTCCCAGAGGAGCAGACCACTTGGAAGACGCAGCGAGAAGCCGCAGAAGCGCGAGTTGCAGTTGAGAGGACGCAGCGGGAGGCAGCGGAGGCTCGTGCACAGGAGATGCTAGCACAGTCGGTGGAAGCACTTCGGAAGAAGTTCAACTTCACCGCGGGTAGGAAGTTACTTATCTTAGCTAGAGGATGGGACAGCGAGTCCAAAGCAATGTTGTTGGAATGCCGGGAGAGCATGTTCAGGTACTTAGATCGGCAGATAGAGGGAGTGAAGACACTTTATGGTCTTCCCTCGCTTCCGACACCTGCAACCGCATCTTCCCACGCTCCAGCATCCGGAATGGAGAAGGAGGAGTTCGATCTCGTTGTGCACTTGGTGGTGACAGCGTTGGAAGCCGAGAAGACTCCGGAAGACGCCCCGGAAGACAGGATGTCTTCTGGAAGACAAGAAGACGAGCCGTCTTCCCGGGTATTCTGCGTGGAGGAAGCGACTTCCCCGGACCCCTATGAGGTCGCCATGGTCCCTAGTACCGCACCCGTGCCTCAGAAGACCGAAGACGCACCACTCGACTCTGCTTCCTAGAAGACGATTCCGTCTTCCGAAGCAGAAGCCGAAGCCGAGGAAGACGCAGCCGCAGAAACAGCAGGGTCAGCGAAGAGCGAGGAGAGGGAAGCTACCTCAGTGACACCCGAGGTAAGTGCAGGGCTTCCCAGCCCATCAGAAGCCGAGAAAGTAGCTCCGATAGGAGTAGATCAGGTAGAGATTGCCACGGAGCAATCCGAGTAGACAGCAACCGAAGTGACACACTTCCAGATTTAGTAGGAACAAACATGCTATCTTAAGGGTGGCAGTCTTCATGTAAAAATAGTTAGGACACCATGTGGCAGCATAGGTAGCGTAGGAGCAACACAGTGGATGGCTAATTAGGAAGAGGAACCGCTTGCATGTGGGATGACAACCTCCTGTCAGCGCCTCTCTCTCCCTGGTGGTCGTCTCTCCTGGTTCTCATGGCAGCGACATAAGTAGGATCGAAGAGTAGGAGATAGAGTTTGGTAGCTACTGCACACACACATCTATTCTATGGTGCAGGCAGACGAGACACATTAGGACAGAGACACATGATAGACAATTCTTCGCACACTACACCCGTTGTTGGAAACATACGAATAGTCTGGGAATACACAGGAGGGGTCTGCACACTCGTACCAGCAGTGGTTCGGAGATGTAGATAGAGGTAGTGGACAGTCTAAGAACAGGGAATGGCATCCTCGTGCAGTCCTGTTGACTAGACTGGTGTGTCGAGGAGTAGACGCAGGAAGTAGAGGGAGTGAGCTTCCCAATGCCATTGTGACTTCTTCTCGGGGAATTGATTGCGGATTTGAGTGCAGAAGCTTTGTTCATGTCTTCTGGGTGTTGGGTTTCTTTGAATTCGCTCCCAATTGTGCATGGGAAGTGTTCTTCTTGAGTGGCGGTGACTGTCAGCAGTTGTGGAAGTGTAGCTTGGCTCGTTCAGTAGAGCACTTGGGATCTACGTACGAATGGTCTTATGGGTAAGGGATCCCAGAAGACAGAGTAGTCAGAGCAGCGAAGTGAAGAAGAAAGAAGCCTTCTTCCCACAGCAGAAGACGACATTCTCGAGTAGAAGACGGTGCAACAGTACTCACGTTTGTTATCCTCCTCCCCAAACTATTACAAGCAGGGATGGCTTGTTAGTCAGGATCCGGACTAGAAGCCTGTCGGAATCTTAATTTCCTCTTTTCATCTTGTTTTCTCTTGTTTGGATTTTCTTTTCTTCTCCATCTTCTCTCATCTTCCCCATCTTCTTATCTTCTTCTAGTGAGTTTTCGAGACTTCTATTGAGCTTCCGTGAAGGTGAATGTCGTTGTAGTGCTGCAGGAAGATCATTTCCGTAGGCAGAAGCCTGGGAAGGCTACAGGGGGCATACACCCTGTGATTGATCTAACCCGTTGGAATGTGAGTGCGAGAGTAAGGTGTAACAGCCGTGCTAGTCGACTTCTGCGAAGCAGGACAATCTTCTGGAGGTGTGAGAAGACGAGCTAAACCCCCAGAAGACGAGAATCGCTTCAGGAAGACGGTATCGAGAAGACCGGAAGAAGCAACTTGGAAGCAAGAAGATCGTCTTCCCGAGATTCTTTGTGAATAGTCGTGTGATATTTTAGTTAGTAGTTGTTTGTTTAGTTCCAGAGCACCATTTGGAGTATCTGGAAGACATGTGGTTTTGTGAGAAGACGGGATTCCTAGGCAAAACCCGTGTGTTTGTGTGTTTGATCAGATCTTAGAACTTAGAGCAGCGTTACTTGTGCAAATCCTCTGTGGGAACGATATCTTGTATACTAAATGGGCAAAAGGAGAAATCCTGCGTCACTACAATGAGCTTCGGCCTACATTGAATGGCTTGTGGTATATTCAGAATGGCATCAAGATGGCATCGAGAGCCGGGAAACTTTTATAAATCAAGGGCCTAGCTTACCAGTGGGTCTGCTTATCTGTTAAGTACGTCATTAGGGTTTTTGAAGAAAACAGCCGACGTTGCAGTCGACGTTACAGTTGACGTTGCGGAAAAATGTTGCGTTGGAGAGAAGCGGGGAATGTTGAGAGGAACATCGAAAAAAGAGATTTTTTTACAGAGAACTGATAGAGGAGAGAGGAGGCGCACGTAGGAGAGAGAAGGGAGATTTTTGACGATTGAAGATTTCGAGGGTGGAGTCGACACTGAAATAAAGTTTATTTGAGTATTGAAAGACCTATCTGAGTATTGGAGTGTTTGATTTGCATTTGGTGGACGCAAGAAGCAGGATTTTGAGTTCTCATCGCTTGCAGAACCTGTTTTTCCTTTTGGTTGTTTCTCTGATTGATCACAGTCAGGAGGTCCGCCCTCCTCAAAGAAGACTCTCGTAGCATGACATCTGGTGCTTCCATCGAGAGCTATTGGGGGTGATTGATTTGGAGAATTGATTAGATTGGGTGGAAAATTGATCACAGTGCTGCTGTAGGGTGTGGCTGCTGCTCAGGGTGCTCCTGTCCAAGAGACTCATGGTCAGGATGGAATTGGTCTTCAAGGAGGACCTACGATGGTTCCGACAGCAGCAGCACAGCCTGCCATAGACACACCTCAGATTCTTCAGGCATTGGCTGCCTTGATTCAGCAGCAGCTTGCAATTGGAGGAGCTGAGCAGAAATCCACAAAGGCGTTACAAGCAATTGTTGATCGATGTGAATGATTTGATGGAAGAGATGTTACTAGATACTTGCGGGAGTATGTGGGTGAGATGGAGTTGGTCAGGGCCCCTGAAGTTGAGGTAATTCTAACCTTTGAGTTGACTGTTGTCCTTAAACTGAGAGAGAATGTGAGAAATTTACAGAGAAGACATTTAGGTGGGTGGATTCTGTTTGAACGTGCACTGAGAGAAGAGTTTCTTTAAGAGGATTCCGAAAGAGGCACCAGAAGAACCCTCATCGACTGGATAGAGCGTCAGCCTGGACATTCCATGGGATTGAATGAGGTAATTCGTGAGTTTGAGAAGAGATACTCTCAGCTTTCTGGTCTAGAGAGGTTGACGCTGGATGCTAGGAAGACGGAGTTGTTCTTAGGGGCTCTGGACGAGTTCACAGCAGACAGACTTTGTATCATGTTGGCTGATCGGGAGCTGAAGAGGGAGTTACATCTGATTGGAGAAGAGTGGAAGAAGCAATATCCACCCTTGCTAGACAACGTCGTGGTAGGATGGCACTGCAGCTAGAGACCTTGCCAGAGTAGAGAGTAGCTCCTCAGGTTCCTGCAGCTCCTCCTATAATACCTCAGGCACCTATTGTGATTCCCCAAGCACCTATAGTGGTTCCCCAAGTGGTTCCTCAAGCACCTGCAGTACTTATCCCAGCACAGAGAGGACCTAGACAGCAGCAGCGACATGTTGAGAACCAAAATCAACGTAACCTGATTGAAGAGCTCACTCAACAGTTGAGAGATTTGAGGGTTGAGATGGCAGACTTAAGGAGAGACCAACGACTCGTTGCACCAGGTGCTTGATCTGTAGGATGAACCTTTACCAGGAGATGTATTTGGTGCAACAGCCCAGATCATCTCATAGGAGACTATCAAGACTTAGCGGTTGCCTTGCGGGAGGGCGTAGTTAACTATCAAAATAACAGGTTGTATCTAATCGTCACTGGGCAGCCCCTGAACACATATTTTGGAAGAGGAGGAATGAGGAGTTCTCTTCCAGCACTTACTGGTGCGAACACTATAGTGATGACTACGGGTTCTGCGGAAACTGATGTGTATACTGGAAAGGTTGAGGTGCGCTCTAATCCAACTATGGTTGAGCAGGCTAGTGAGGTCTCAGTTGAAATGATGAAAAGAGGTGCAGAAAGCATTAGGAGGGTTACTGGGTGGAGAGACCCAGTAGATGCAACTTCCGTTCGAGTGTTTTTAGAAGCGAGTAGTGAACAAGATGCCATGGTGGAAGACAAAAGGCGACGGGATGCTTCCAATCTAGATGCAAGAGTACCAGATGACAGAGACCATCGGAGAGTTACGAGGACGAGAGCAGTGGAACCATCACCATCTGTACCAACTGATAGGTTTCTTGCTGTAGAGAATATACCCTCTATCTCTACAGCTCCACCACCTGCAGTAGATCCTATGGAAGGTGTACAGGATTTGCCACATGAGGCTACTGCTACAGATAGAGTATGGGGTAAGAGGTTTACAGCACAGGAAAAAGGAAAAGCTCCAACTTACAAGTTAGCTGCAGACATAGAGACAACAACAGACTTGCGTGCTGTTCTAGAGCAACGCATTTTGGATGCTAGAGTTGAGTTTACTCTTCGGGAGGTACTAGGTATCGCCAAGAGAGAGTTTCATGAATTGATAATTGACATTATGAGGAGAGAGAGACAGGTGTTGACTGAACAAGTAGATAGTCAAATGGTTGGTGCAGTAGATGCTATTGGTGTTGATGGGTTCATGGATGATAAGTATGAAGTATAGGTTGCTGGTCCTGCTGTTATTGAGAATGAAGACGAAGAGTTTGAAGAGGATAGGTCAAGCGCAGACAGCGATTTCAAAGAGAAGCACTGGGCAAGAGCGACAATAGAGACGCAGGTTTGACTTGGGGGACTTTCTGAGCCAGTACCTACACTTGTGGATCACGAGTCGGAGATCAACATCATTTCCAAGGAGGTGTATGAGAAGGGGCAGTGGTCAATCGAAAGGAATCATGGTTGGGTACTTCGTGCTGCAAATAATCAAAAGGTTGAGTTATATGGAGCTTGTCCCAATATGCGTGTAAGGATTGGAGATGTAGAGGTTAATCAGCATTTCTTTGTACAGTCATCTGCCTCCTATTGTCATACTGGACCAACCATACATCACCTCTGTTCGAATAGAGACAAAGATGATGAACGATGAGTCTCATTATGTCAGAGTTCGTAGTCCTAATGACAGGTACTCGGTACAATTTTTGACGGTTCGTTCAAGACATGAGCGGAACCGACAAACCCTTAGAGATTCTCAGACGAAGAGATATAAGGGTTTTCGTAGTCCACTCCTGTAGAGCGGGAAGATAGGGGTGTAGAACCTACTATTGAGATCCCGTCAGAGTTGGAAGCGAGGCATGTACAAAGGTCTGGAGACATGTGTAATGTACAGAGTTGGCAGTCTGGATTGCTGATGTTTGAGGCAGATGGGTGGAGTCGATTTACAAGAGTTGAAGATATGGGAGAAAATACAAAAAGATGGATGGTGAAACAGGTATCAGAGTTGTGGCGTGTAGGGGTTCTGCTTGAAGACGAAGTGATTTTTGGCTTGTTTGAAGAGTTTATGTCTGTACAGTCAGTTGTTGCTTGGTTAGACAGTGTGAGTAGATTGATGGAAGGGAAAGATAGTATGACGGTGATCCCTATCCACTCTCGACGTATATATGAGGAGGTTGTTACGTACGTGCAGTTCTTTCCTCATCCGATGCAGAATAGGGAGGGAAGAGAAGCCGTTTGTTGATGTGCACTCCCTCAGGAAGCAGACATCCATGCGAAGTACAAATCTATATTGAAAAAGGTGAGACCGGTAGCAGCTCAACTACTTGCTAACTCCCAGCAGCAAGTATAATTAGTGGAGATTGAGCCTATATTGTGTGATCATAGACGAGTAGGACATCAGTTTACGAGGAGACGTTGAAAGAGCTCCAGACAAGAGGGGGTGATTTCTTGATTGAGGTTGAGAAAACCGTGTTTGAGCAGATGATAATGGATCATGGTAAAGCATTCTCTTTTTCAGCAGAGGAGATAGGTTGTGTGGACCCAAATATTATAGCACCTATGGTTATATTCACAATCCCTCATGTGTCTTGGGACCTGAAACCGATCTCAATTCCTCCTGCTTTGTTGCCTAAACTCATTGAGTTGTTGAAAGAGAAGGTACACATGGGGATACTTGAGCCGTCTATGGGGCCATATTCTAGCAGGCGGTTTATTGTACCCAAGAAGTCAGGAGCTTTGCGTTTTATTCAAGACCTACAGCCTGCGAATAACGTAACCATTCGTAATGTTGGGACGGGTCCTGTGATTGAGGAGGTAGCGGAGGCATTTGCAGGCAGAGCTATCTATTCGATAGGAGATCTATATTCTGGTTATGATAAGTTCCAGCTGGCTGTAGAGAGTAGAGATCTAACTATTATGCGTACGTCCTTGGGATTGATGTGGATGTGTACTCTTTCACAAGGAGCGACGAACTCGATGGCTCATATGTAGAATACGATGCATAAGGTACTAAAGGAATTTTTGCCTGATGTTACCATTCCATTTCTAGATGATATTCCTATAAAAAGTTGCGCGGTTGAAGACAAGGATGAAGCAGTACTTGCGAATGGATGTATGATGTTTGTTGCATATCATATCAGGGATGTAGAACGTATCTTGACTCGTTTGGAGGAGGAAAATCTCACCCTGTCAGGAGCTAAGTCCAAGTTTGGTGTGTTTGAGATTTTAGTGGTTGGACATCTATGTGGTGCTTTTGGAAGGCGACCAAACCCGGAGAAGGTTGAAGCCATAGCTAGGATGGCAGACTGTAAGAATATCACGGAGGTTCGACGCTTTCTAGGTGCTTGTGTATTTTATGTTTATCCATTCCTCATTATGCTCATGTTGTTGAGCCTTTGAATGCATTATTGAGGAAGGGTGAGAGGTTTGTATGGACCTCAGTCCATCGAGAAGCTATGAATATGCTGAAGGAGGCTCTACAGTCTCCACCTGTTTTGAGAAGAGTAGACTACGGGTGTGGGAGACCTGTCATTGTCACAGTAGATACTAGTCTAAAGACGATTGGCTGGGCGATAGGTCAAGATGATGCGGATGGTATGCGGATGGTATGCGGCTTACCTCTAGGTTTGGAGCTAGGATCTTAACAGACAGACAACGAGATTATCCTCAGGTGAAGCGTGAGTTGTGGAGAGCGGTGACAACGATCAAGACAGACCGTGAGTTTCTGATTGGTGCTCATGTAGTCCTAGAAACGGATTGTCTATCTCTACTAGGCATGATATCCAACTGTAACACGTCAGACATAGCGATGTTACGTTGGATTGCCTATATTAGAAGCTTGAATCCAAAGTTGAAGCATATAAAAGGAAAGGAGAATGTGGTCGCAGATATGTTGTCAAAAGTTCGATTTGTAGATGAGGATGTCATGTTTTCAGAAGCTGAGGAAGAAGAGAGAAAGGATGCTCAGTGTCAGGTTAATCGACGGGCTACAAACTTGGAGCCACTGCCGTTCAGAGAGGAGTTCTACACGAGAAGGTTACGTGACATTGGACTCTATCTGAGTTCTTTAAACGGACGGGAGGTTTGAGTGATGCAGAGTTTAGAGAGATAATGAGGAAGACATATGATTACTTGTTGCGAGATGGGTATCTTTGAAAATGTCCAAAGAGAAGAGATGGAGCACTTCTACGAGTTATAGATGATCTGCAGACCAAGCAACGGTTGATGAAAGAGTTTCATGACATCTTGTGGGCCGGACATCGAGGAGCTTGGGCTACCTACACAAAATTGAAGGAGAGATATTGGTGGAGAGGACTTTATCAAGATGTGATGAACTTTGTGAGTTCATGCTTGCACTGTCAATTTTATTCAAAGGTACGTTACAGGGATGGTCTGATACCAACCTATCCGTCTAGTAACCATTTTCAATGGGTTTTTGATTTGGTAGCGATGCCTCCTAGGTTATGGGATATGAGGTACTTGGTGTTGGCTCGAGAAGACCTCTCCAACTTTGTGGAAGGATGAGCTCTGATGACGAAGACCACAGAAAGAATATGTAGGTTTGTTCTTGAAGATATTATCTGTAGGTACGGATCTATAGGGAGATTGCGTGCAGACAGAGGAAAGTTGCGTGGTACAGAAGCGAAGGAGTTCTTCGCTCAACACAGAGTGAAACTCAAACTCACTACTGTCATGAATCCAGAAGGGATTGGTAAGAGCGAGAGAGGGCATTCGTCGATTGTTCAAGCTCTGGTAAAGGCATACGATGATAGGCATAAACAGTGGCCTAGGTTACTCTCTTTTGCTCTGTGAGCTGACAGGTCGACTATTGCACTACCACTGGGTACATGTCCATTGAATTGATGTTGGGTCAGAAGCCGATTATGCCGACAGAGGAGGATTTTCCTACATGGGTTACTCTACCGAGGGAAGAAGAAATGGATTGTGTACAGTTTCTTGCACTTCGAATCAGGCAGTTGGAACATAGGGAGGAGGATCTTATAGAGGCACAACAAAAACTGAAAGAGGCCCGTCTCAAGAACAAGGACAGGTTTGACAAGACACACAGGCTCCGGCCAAAGCCCATACATGCTAGAGATTGGGTTTTGGTGTATGACAGTACGTTAGAAAATCAGCACTCTACGGTTCAGAAATTTTCTAGGAGGTGGTTTGGTCTTAGAAGTGCATCGGAACGCTACTTACTCTTTACGAGAGCTTGATGATACACCTCTAAGGCTCCTTGTTGTTGGTAAGCGTATCAAGTTGTTTAGAAAAAGAGAGAATCCGTTGAGCTAGATGAATTATTGGAGTCAGATCAGATGATGGATGTCGATGCAGATCTGCTATCAGAAGAAGACGCAGGAGACCTTGAAGAGGACGATGGCAGTTAGAGAATCATGGAGACTAGTGGAAAAGTTGGCACATACCGAGGATGTGCAAGTTTGGAGGGGGTGAATGTCATAGTGCGTGACATTCGAGATGATGAAACAGAGCTTCAAAAGACACTCAACTGTCGTTTGTTTGAGAAGCTGCACCCTAGCTTATCAAGATGGGCAGGAGTTAAGCTGGCGCCATGCTTGACAAGCTGCCCCCTAGCTTGGATTGAAATATCACCCTGAAGAGGGCGAAAGTTTCCAGAATGTAGGGCTCGTCGAGGAGAACGACTTTGTACTTCCAGTTTTGACAGAAAGTGTTTTAAGTAATAGTTAGTACAGATTTTGGACTGAGAAATATGCGAAAGAGAGAAATCCATCGATTTTGGCTTGTGATTCAAATTCATAATCTGAGAGTACGAGTGCGTTGGTGTTGACAAGTACTATAGTTTTGACTCCTTATTCATTAAAAATAGAGTTGTACATAAATGCTAGTAAATGTTCTGTGCTTCCATCTCTCACAGAATCGTCATGCTCTCTCTCTGGCCTCAATTCGGTTCTCTGAGTTCACAATTACACTCTCTTCGCTTCTAGGTCCAATTCAACACCTCGATGACAACCAGCTTCTCAAAATGCATACGTCCTTCACTGTGGGAAGCAGGCTATCGATCTTACGCTAATGCGCCTCGTCCGTTTCTTTCCCGTGTTTTAGGATAATGTCTTGGTAACCCTGATTCATCCACTACTAGGTAATACCTACTCTCCCGCGGTGATGTGACACGTGGTTGGTACCCCGAAGGTCCGGTCACCGTCTTCCGGAAGATGTCTGTCTTCGGTCTTCCGTCTTCCGTCTTTCGAAGACTTGGTCGAGAAGACGTCTTCTCAGAAGATGTCCTTCTTCTGTCTTCGAAAGAAGTCGACTTCTCTTACAAAAAGTTCTTAAGACCATCTTTCTTCTAAGCAAGATGTAATCTTAAGCAATAGGGTTATTTCAATTACACAGACATGTTATTATCTTCAAAAATTTCAAAAATTCATAAATCCTGTAAATTGTGGGTGTCACATGGCTGCTATCTGATATTGATGTGGAGTGTATAGATCATGTTGTTGTATATACATAAAACATTAACAGCATGAAGTTAACTAGTAATCCTGTTTTTCATGCTATGACGAAGCACATTGAGGTGCACTATCACTTCATTAGAGAGAAGGTCATTGCATGAGAGATTGAGCTCAGTTATGTGAGCACAGGAGATCAGGTTGCCGATATCTTCACTAAGGCATTGTCTAGAGATAAGTTTGATGCTTTCATGACATTGTCTAGGAGTACAAGATGTAGAGATGAGCTTGAAGGGGAGTGTTGATATAGTCTCAAGCTCTAGTAGATCGACGGCTAACATTAGCCGGAGTGGTTAAGATAGTTATAGTTAGTTAGAGGGCTAACTCACCATTAGGGTTTCCTTTGTACTCACCCCCACTATATATACATGGAGAGGCAAAGCCTCTCTCATCTTATTCCTATTTTACTTTCCTTGATTACTCGCTCTCTCTTCTTGGAGTGTCCTCGAAGTATCAATCTTTCAACAGTTTTGAAGTGAACTTGAATTGATGACTTTCATTTTTTATTGACCGCTTGTAGAATGAGCTATAATATAACACTAGAAGAGTTTGTAGAGCTATACTTTGTAATATAGCTCTACAACTCTTCAATTGTGAATTTTTCAAAGTTATGAATAGAGATGGAGATGCAAAGCGAGGATTTAGTATAATCCTCACATCAATAGAGTATTTGTAAATTCTTTACAAGTAAACAACCGCTCATAACAACCAGGACCCGCTCATTGAGTCCTCGTGCAACACCATCGTTCATGAGTAGTCAAGAAAGAACATATGTATGAATTTCACAAGATTTTATAAATGTGAGTTTCACACGTGGATATACATTTACGAATGTCATAATTCAGTATATTCAGAATTAGTTGTTTTGCACAAGTTTGCACTTTATACAACTTATGTCACAATAATAAGAAAATCCGCTTTATTTTGAATTCATAAGGTATAAATTGAGCGATACATTTGATTGTCTAGATACATCGGTATGAATAATATTTGAATGTTTAAAAATAGATGATATTATTATGAAGCTCGAGCAGACTAAAGAGACTAACACATATATACGAACAAGTATGATGAGCAGATCTATAAGACATTTGAGTCAAAAGAGGTCGTGTCAATGCAATTTGAATGGATGCTAGTGGTGAGGAGGAACGAGTTGGAGAAAGTTACACAAACATATATGAAATGCATGGATGTCAAAAGGAAAGAAGGAGTGGTCAAGAAAGAAAATTATGTTTATGATGAGGGCATCCATTGATTGCATGGATGTCCACAAGAAGAAGACGATTATAAGATCACATCGATGGATGAAGAGACATCCATAAAATCCATAGATGTTGAGAAAGAGGGAGGTGAGTAGGACAAGGATGCTTAAACAAGGAAATAAGAAGGACGTAATTGTCCAAAGATATTTGTGGACTGCATAATTGTCACTATCTTGTTTAGTCATTAAGTGTGTGGTCATCCATGAAATCCATCGATGGCTAGAGCATAAACAATATATGGTGAAACAATTAACACTAAGTCCAAAATCAATGAGAAAAGTACAGAATGAAAAGAAAAGGTTGAAAATCATCTTTGTAAGTAAACCATGTCGAGGAAGAAAAACGTTGATGTACTGGTTATAAAACATAACTTTTTGGATGTCTTTGCATTTTAATATTGAACTCAATGACTATCTATGCTTTAATTATGGATGCTCTATCTACAACATCACAAGAAGATTACACCCTCCCTATTATCATTCTCTTGATTTCTTATTCATCTATTGTAAATCTAATGTTTTGGATTTATCAGAATGCTCTTGTAGAGATCTTTCATATAATACCTAGCATGCACGGATTTGATCTTTGTACAAATAGTTATACCACTTTCAAGATTTATGACTCTCTGTGAAGCCTTGGTTTTTCGTTTTGTTAATTAATTGATTAGTTGTAAAGTAAATAAGAAGAATAGATGATAGAAGATAAACGATATGAGTAGAATAGTGTTAATTAGAAGTTTAGTGAAGAATCTCAGTTCTAGAGGAATTTATCGAATCTATGGAGACACTGGAGAGATGACTTCCTCACAGATGAATTCCTCGGGCGAAGATCTTTCTAACGATATGTTGTGCGAGGCAATCGGAGATCGAATGACGAAATTACAGCAGACTGAAGAATGTCAGTCGTCAAGAGGAAAACCCTAACTTCGGCACGTGCGGAAAAGCCTATCGCGGGATATAAGCCAGGTAACAAAGTCATTTACTTTATTGTTTTACTATTCCCAGAGCGATAGTAGGAGCGCAGCGCGCCGCATTTTCCGATCGCCGAAGTACATCTACTTCGCCGAAGTCAGTTATTGGTGAGGAAGCCAATTTGAGAGGAAGAACTCGGTTACGGACGAGGAAGGGATTTCGACGAAGAATCCGTTTGCGGCGAAGCTTGTTGCAGTGATCCTAGGGATGCGAGGGATGTAGACGACTAAGGCACCGAGGCTCCGAGCACTGGAAGTTAATCGAGCAGCTCTCCGCCGCTATGAGAAGGAACTCGAGGAGATGGGATTAGCATTCCTCTTACTTCCTTGGTGGGGGATGGTCTCCTCAAAATTGGTACACGAGTTGAAGGTCTGTAAACAGCATCCGGTCGATGACAACTATGGGCAGCCTTGTAACTGGACCGAAGATCATTGGTCTGGTGTCTTGGAAACTGACGATGCAGGTCGGGAAGACGATCTTCTCTTCGACAACGTATCTGTCGCAGCTTCGCCTGAAGCAGTGAAGAACTTCCCCAAGCTCTTCAACGAATTACCGCAGGGGAGGAACGGTTACAGGACGAGCGATTACGTTCATCCGAAGAAGAGAGAAGTTGCTGATGCGATCATGACGATCTTCCGGCCACGAAGAACAACGTATATGTCGAATTGGCAGATCAATTTCATTGAGCAGCTCTTCCCCGGGAGAAGAGCGCATTGGGCGAGGATCTTTCATCGTCATGTGCAAAAGCTTTGGAACGAGGAGGACATGGTGTACATAGGACCATTTGTCTCGATGTTCTACATGGGGATGAGACTGCTATCGACCGAACAGCAGAAGAAGTTGGGCTTCACCGCAGCAGCCGAAGAAGACAAATTCTAGGTGATACAGACTCCAGCCCGAGACGCACAACTCAAGAAGTTCTTCGACGAAATCAAGGCCGAAGGAGCAGCGACCGAAGTAGCGGTGGACACAGCGCAGAGGCAAGACGCGTCGACTTCAGCAGCAGTTCCAGAGAAGACGACCGAAGAGGTGAATCCGGCCGAGGATGACGATGTAGTCGAGGTATCTCCTCCGGTGCGCAGAAGTGGAAGGAAGAAACCTCTGGAAGAGACACCGAGGTCTGCACAAAAGTCGAGAAAGAAGATGAAGATGACGAAGGCAGTCTGCACAGACGAAGAAGCAGCTGACGAAGAGGCGACTGAGGAAGCCGATGAAGGGGACACTCCTCGGACGGAGAAGGACGCTGACACTACACCGAAGACTACTCTTTCTCTATCGACGATAGGAGAGATAGAGCAGCTCACTTCTTCGGCGAAGTACATCCAGGAGGTAGTCGTGTCACTTCTGCACAGCTTAGAAGAGAATCAAGGAACATATGAGGAGGTTATCGGTCTGAAGCTGAATCTAGCGGAGTTAGTGCACACGATGCACTTCGGCCGAGGTAACTGACAGGAGGAGAAGGAGAACTTACGAGCAGCACTCCTCATGGCGCAGAAGGAGACTCAAGCGAAGAGCGAAGAACTTAAGAATTTGACTTCAGAGAAGTTGGATCGAGAGAAAGAACATAAGAAGGTTCTTTCTCTGACAAAGAAGGAGTTGGAGGAGATGCGAGCGCAGAGAAACAGGAACCAGGACATCGTCGCACAGATGACAAAGGAGATCGAGGATCTGAAGCAGCGTGTCATCAAGACCGAGGAGCTGAGCGCTCAACTTCGGAGTAGGGTCGAGCCAACGTTGAAGAATTACTTCGCCGTCGAATTGGATACCGAGGAGCTGGGATTTCTTCGCCAGATTAGAGAGGAGTTTGTAGCTACAGATGCAGAGGATACTTCGGCAAAGAACCGAGTAGCTAGGCTAGGCCAGCGGGTAGTTAGGGAGCTTAGGGAGGTTAGAGCAACCGTAGAGTTCTCAGTTTGCGAGATAGGTAGAGAGTTAGCGATAGAAAGCGGTGTTGTTCCTGGTGTCGTTTCAGGCACAGGACCTTCATCCGACGGTCCAGAAGTGCTCCCGACTTCTTAGGAAGAAGATCCGTCATCTTCGAGAAAATTTGTATATAAACGCTGTGTTGTTCGTGCTCAGGACCTCTTTGTGTTTTATCATTTTTGGATTTTATATTTCCTGAGTTTGCGGAGTCATTGAGTGTTTTGTCTTCTTCGGAGATTTACCTACGAAGTATCGTAGTTTGCTATGGTAGGAATTAGTCTGGGTGCCGAAGGATTTGCTGTCGACATTTGAAATCAGAGTAGAACGTTTGCGGCGAGGACTGAGAATAGACCAGCATCTGCGGGGTTAGTTTCTTACGAGGACGTTTTTGGGCGAAGTTGACCTCGGAGGAAGTTGTTCTTTGGTGGAACACTTAGGAAGAAATTCAATCTGGTACTTCGACGGAAGAAGAGTCTTCTTCGTCAGAGTTTTCCGAGAGCAGTAGTAGTGAAAGTAACTTAGTGTGAAGATACTTATCGTTTATGGTGTTAGAGGCTACCTAGTAGCACTTCAGCAGTACTTCCTCGTGTGACATTTCCATCCGTGGCTCTGTTTTTATGTTGTTCATCTGTTTCTTGAGGTCCCTGGCCTGTTCAGTACCTGTTATGTTTATTTGTCACGATTATCAACTCTGTCTTGTTGGATAGACCTGAGTTTGATCTCTACCGGGACTGATTTCTGCCCGTGAGAATAAAAGACAACCATAAAGAATCACCTTTGTCACATGTTTACTACTTTTGGATGATCTTTACTTGCATCTCTGTGGGTTCGATCCTTAAATTACTACTTTCGAGCATCTTTTGGTTTTCTTGTGTGTTACATATAGAAGACTGAATAAATTTTGGCGCCGCTGCCGGGGATGCGAATGCTGAAATTATCCAAGATCAGTGAACAGAAGTCCAGAGACATGTATGTCGACGGGCAAGCCTGATCCTCCTGGAAACGTGCAATCTGAGAGAGATAGGAGGCGTGAAAGACGAGTAGAATATCGAGAACAGATTCTAGAAGAAGCTCGTCGGTTAAAAGAAGAGCATAAGAAGAGAGAACGAGGTTGGAGAACACCTAACTCAAAAGAATGGAAGAGGAAGGAACCAAGCCTTGGTGAATCAAGTTCACCCCGGACACCAAAGTCATTACCTCCAACTCCTCTCGGATCTGCTCAGAGAGAACTTGACTTCGAAGAAGTTACCACTCGGCTAAGTGCTGAGACCGAACATCCAGAAAGTGAAGTAGGGTGGAAACCTTTCCCCGAAGTCAATACTGTTTTATATCCGCTGTTGTTTACTCTTGACCCAGAGGTAGGAAGTACTTCTGCAGATCAAGATCAGTTTACTTCTTCGAATGAAGAAGCTGCAACTAAGGCAGTAGAAGCTGTTACTACCTTAGTGGAACTTTTACAGGCGCAGGAACTTATTCCTCAAGCACTGGTGCGGGAACTCCTCCCGTTAACTCCAGTAGCTCAAAAAGACAGCACTGCTCCTTACTTACAGCCAACCACAGGACTGTCCATATTCAAGAAGAGACAAGCCCAAGCAGTTGCTGCAGCGGGTATTGCCTCTGCTGTCCTTGTTCAAGCTGCAGTACCAGCGCCGGTTCCAGCTCCAGCCAAGATAGCAACTCAAGTTCCAAGAGCTCCATTCGTTCGAAGTATGGCAGGCCAACCCATCACGAAACATGGTTACCCGAAGTTCAGATAAGGATCTTCAGATGACGATGAGGATGCAGATGCTTACATTAAACTGTTTGAATCTGTATCTGTCACTAATAAAGAAGATGTTGAACCATATCGTCTGCGGATCTTTCCAAGTCTTCTCAGAAAGAGAGCGCGCAGCTGGTACAATCATGCAAATAGGATACCAGGAGATATCGATACTTGGGACAAGCTGAAGATGAAATTCTTAGAGCGGTTTCGAGAAATTGGTTACAATCGTCAAGTTTTGGGAAAGCTGACCAGACTGGTCAGAGAGAAGAAAGAGAGCCTAAAAGATTATGTCCAGAGGTTTTACAATCTACTGGATAGAATTCCGAGGATGGGTACAGCCAACCCATACTCTATGGATCAAGCCACAGAATGACTAGTTACAAGCTTACCAAT
This sequence comes from Asterella californica, assembly GCA_036924285.1. Classification (NCBI taxonomy): domain Eukaryota; kingdom Viridiplantae; phylum Streptophyta; class Marchantiopsida; order Marchantiales; family Aytoniaceae; genus Asterella; species Asterella californica. The sequence continues at coordinate 16,566,765 of JAYKYS010000006.1, read as the reverse complement.
TGAAATGGAAATTTGGTGTCGTCGAGGAAAGACGGACGCCATTGAAGAGGTTGTTGCTTCAGCAGAAGCATTCGAGCATCCACCCTCGGAAGTAAAGGAGGATGGATAAAAGGGAAGAAGAAAGGGAAGAAAGAAAAGAAGGAGAAGAAAGAAGAGAAATCGACTCGAAGGAAGAAGCACAAGAAGAGTCGCAGAAAACCCTCCTCCTCCGACGAATCTTCTGACGATGAGTCTTCTTCGGCCGAAGCCGAAGAATCTTCACCGGCGAGCTCATCTTCTTCGAGCGAAGAAGAACGAAGAATGAAACGAAGTTCTTCGTCCAAAGAAAAGAAAAGCTCGAAGGAAAAGAAGAGCAAAGCCAAAGGGGATAGTAATCATCTTATGGAGGAGATGATTAAAGGGTTCGCGGATCTGAAAGTGCAGATGATAGGGACTCCTGACAGGAGAAAATCACCTTCGGCATCACGACCGAGCTTATGGTGTACGACCTGTGGGAAACAAGGGCATGTCAATACAGAGTGTACAAACGCAAGATCATTTCAAGCGTCACATGTAGACTGGGCACCCGCATTCGAGTCATATTATAGCTCATTCTTTATAGAGACTCCAGATGATGTATATGGAGTACAGTCGATACCGCAAGGAACACCACCCCAATCTCCCAGACCTTCTCAACCATCACCGATAACTCCAATCCAACCCATACCAATTTCGAGGTTTGTACCAAGAGAGAGGGCTCAAAATGTTTCCCAGAAACATTTAATGAGTCGAGCAGGAGCAAATAAACCACCTCATGGCTCCTGTTTCAATTGTGGTAGTACAGATCATTGGTCACCCAACTGCCCACATCCGAAGAAACAGCTGGGCTATGTAGCACTTTGTGCAAAGTGTCATCAACCAAGACATGCCACGGCAGATTGTACCAATCCACCTGTGGAGAGAAGGGGGGTTCGCTTTGATCCCAAAACAGAACGTCCTGCGGAAGCACAATTGCACAAAGTGGACTTGGAAGAATGAAAAGCCGCTGGAGATGAAGGATGGCCACCAGAAGAAACTTGGGTTTGCAAAGTGGACACCAGAAGCTCTTTCAAAACTAAGAGGAAGGCAGAAGAAGCACCTCTAAAAACTCAATCGAAGAAAGAGTTGAAGAAGCAGAAGAAGGCAAAGGATAAAGCCAAGAAGAAGATAGTTGAGGAGGAAACTGAAGAAGAAGAAGAAGAAATACTGAAGAGCGTAAATCCTCCGAGACTACTAGTTGACATTACGGACGAAGTCCGCGAACTCCTGAAGAAGGAGTTACTACGAGCAGGAACTTCGGCAAGGGAAGCTGATACAACTTCGGCCGAAATACCAGAACAATCAACTTCGTCCGCACCCAAGATTTTTCGTACTTTGGCCACTGAAGACAAGACTGCGGCCAAGAACGAGGAGGTTTCGAAGAAGCACAGTCGACCGGAACCTGTGAAGAAAGAACCTGTGACAATGCCACACTATGATGTGGTAGCTGATCTAGAAACACAGAAGGCTAACATAAGTTTCAAACAGCTGATTGAAGATAACAAAAATTATAGGAAACTGTTACTTCAAGCATTGAAGAAACCCACTAAAGTAAGAAGATCAAAGTTACCTTCTCTGTTTCACATCGAGGCAGAAGACCTGGGATCTCCAGAAGTGGAAGTGGAGGTCGCAGGTTGTGTAATTAGGAAAGTGCCAATTGATTCCGGATCAGGAGTCAACATAATGACAGAAGATACGGCACACGCGTTGGGTTTCAGCAAGTTTGAAGAAACTCAGCGGGTGTTACAGTTGGCAGATCAAACGAGAAGACGACCACTTAGACTGCTGCGCAACATTCCTACCTTAATAGGCGGAATTTCTTTTAAACTTACCTATGTTGTGCTGCGTCCTTTGGTTAAGTCTGGTTATCAAATTTTGATTGGGAGGCCATGGTTGTATGGTGCCAAGGTACTAACAGACTGGTACCGACACCGTTTACAGTTCAAAGATCCACAGAAACCAACTGATAAGGCTGTGATGGTTTCCTGGAAGAAGATAACACATCAGGGTGAGACAGAGTCGACTGATTATGGTTACACTTCAAGATCTGATTCATCAGTGAGCAGCACAGGAGAAAGGAAAGGAGACCCTTATTCGATGGTTAACTATCTACAGTGCTATGAAATTGATGAAGAAGAAGATATGAACGAGGCCGAATAGCAATCGCAGCTAGGTCACGGGAGTGCAGAGACCAATCATACAGATGGTATAGTCCTTCCAGGAGCATCCCAAGACCTACTAATAAGCGAAGGTAAGAGTCTAAAGATTTATGTTGTGGTACAAGGAGAAGAGTTGGAAGTGTATCGTCAGATGCTGATCCATTACCAAGATGTCTTCGCCTGGACTGTGCAGGTATCCTCTTCATGTCCTCCACAGTCCAGACGAGAGTTGAGAGCCTTCCTAGGACATGAAGGGGATACCTGCACAATGGGGAGAACATCGTATCGACCTCATTGAAGGATCAGTACCTGTACGACAGCGACAGTACCGACTCAATCCAAAATACTCTTTGATGGTTAAAGACGAGATAGATAAGTACTTGAAGGCAAGTATTATTTTTCCTGTATTAAGCAGCGAATGGGTAGCATCCATAGTAGTGGTACCTAAGAAGCAAACAGGAAAGATAAGAGTCTGTCAAGATTTCAGAAAGCTGAATGCAACAACAAAGAAAGATCATCACCCTTTACCTTTTACTGATACCATTTTGGATCATATATCTGGAAAGGAGTGCTACAGTTTTCTGGATGGATTTTCAAGATACAACCAGGTATCCATTAGAGAGCAAGATAAGGACAAGACTACCTTCACTACAGATTGGGGCACTTATGCTTACCACAAGATGCCTTTTGGACTATGCAATGCACCAGCTACCTTTTAGAGGATGATGACCTCAATTTTTCAAGATTATTTGCAAAAAATTTTAGATCTTTATAGATGATTTTTGTGTTTTTGGCACACGTGAAGAACATGCAGCGTGTTTAGCCAAAACCTTTCAGAAGTGTAGGGAAGCCAGACTTGCATTACACCCTGAGAAGTGCTTCTTCGTGATGACTGAAGGAATACTTCTTGGACATAGAGTATCAGGTCGAGGCATAGAAGTAGATGTAGAGAAAGTTCGAGTAATACTCTCCCTGCAACCCGCTACTGACATCAGCGAGTTGAGAGCCTTCCTAGGACATGTTGGATATTACAGGAGGTTCATCAAAGACTATGCCATACTTGCTGCGCCACTGACAGAATTGCTGAAGAAGACGACAGAGTATCATTGGCACGAGAAACAGCATGAGGCGTTTGAGACGCTGAAGAAGAAGTTGGCAGAAGCACCTGTCATGTGACCACCAGATTGGGAGAGACCTTTTCAAGTGTATGTAGACACTTCTGCGTTTGCTATTGGAGTGGTGCTCAGTCAGAAAGATGATGAGAAGAGAGACCACCCAATCTACTATGCGAGTAGACAACTTTCAGCAGCAGAAAAGAACTACACCACTACTGAACGTGAAGCGTTGGGAATGGTGTACTCAGTAAAGAAGTTTAGACATTACCTCCTTGGTTATGAGTTTGTTTTTCATGTGGATCATTATGCATTGAAGCATCTGGTACAGAAGTCAGACTTGTCTGGGCGGATAGCAAGATGGATGTTGTTACTTCAGGAGTTTACTTTCACAGTTCAGACCAGACAAGGGATTCATCATGAGAATGCTGATTACTTGTCTCGACTGAGAACGGGAGAATGAGTGGATACAGTGACAGATGATTTTCCAGATGAGGAATTGTTTCAGCTGACAGTAGCACCTGCTACGAAGTACTATGATCTGTACAATTATTTACAAACTCTGCAGTGCTCAGAAGAAATGGATGCTGAACAGCGAACAGTCTTCATACATCAGGCGGGACCTTACGAGATGAAGAACGGGATACTGTTCAAAAGAGGACCTGATGAAGAACTTCGAAGATGTCTGGAAGTGCATGAGATATCACAAGTGGTGGGAGCACTACACTCAGAACCTGAAGGCGGACACTATGCACTGAGGAACACTGTGAAGAAGATTCTCTCAGCTGGATACTTGTGGCCAACGATGTACAAAGATGTTCATGAGATCATCAAGAAGTGTGATAATTGTCAACGAGTGAGTAAGCCTATGCCAACCACTCAGTGGCCGTTACATCCGATACTTCCATTAGCACCATTCGAGAAGTGGGGTAGTGGTAGGTACACCAAATTTCCAAGAAAGTTACACTTACGCTGGATGGGCCCTTATAAGGTAACGCGTCGTTATAGTAATGGTTTGGTTCAGTTGGAAGAACTCGATGAAACATTGTTAGTCACCCGAGTCAATGGGTGGAGAATCAAGAGATACTACTCTTAAGTGTTCACGGGATCGCTTCACAATTGAGAGGGGGAGTATGTGAAGCCTTGGTTTTTCATTTTGTTAATTAATTGATTAGTTGTAAAGTAAATAAGAAGAATAGATGATAGAAGATAAACGATATGAGTAGAATAGTGTTAATTAGAAGTTTAGTGAAGAATCTCAGTTCTGGAGGAATTTATCGAATCTATGGAGACACTGGAGAGATGACTTCCTCATAGATGAATTCCTCGGGCGAAGACCTTTCTAACGATATGTTGTGCGAGGCAATCGGAGATCGAATGACGAAGTTACAGCAGACCGAAGAATGTCAATCGTCAAGAGGAAAACCCTAACTTCGGCACGTGCCAAAAAGCCTATCGCGGGATATAAGCCAGGTAACAAAGTCATTTACTTTATTGTTTTACTATTCCCAGAGCGATAGCAGGAGCGCAACGCGTCGCATTTTCCGATCGTCGAAGTACATCTACTTCGTTGAACTCAGTTACTGGTGAGGAAGCCAATTTGAGAGGAAGAACTCGGTTACGGACGAGGAAGGAATTTTGACGAAGAATCCGTTTGCGGCGAAGCTTGTTGCAGTGATCCTAGGGATGCGAGGGATGCAGACGACTAAGGCACCGAGGCTCCGAGCACTGGAAGTTAATCGAGCAGCTCTTCGCCGATATGAGAAGGAACTCGAGGAGATGGGATTAGCATTCCTCTTACTTCCTTGGTGGGGGATGGTCTCCTTGAAATTGGTACACGAGTTGAAGGTCTGTAAACAACATGAAGATGACGAAGGCAGTCTGCACAGACGAAGAAGCAGCTGACGAAGAGGCGACTGAGGAAGCCGATGAAGGGGACACTCCTCGGACGGAGAAGGACGCTGACACTACACCGAAGACTACTCTTTCTCTATCGACGATAGGAGAGATAGAGCAGCTCACTTCTTCGGCGAAGTACATCCAGGAGGTAGTCGTGTCACTTCTGCACAGCTTAGAAGAGAGTCGAGGAACATATGAGGAGGTTATCGGTCGGAAGCTGAATCTAGCGGAGTTAGTGCACACGATGCACTTCGGCCGAGGTAACTGTCAGGAGGAGAAGGAGAACTTACGAGCAGCACTCCTCATGGCGCAGAAGGAGACTCAAGCGAAGAGCGAAGAACTTAAGAATTTGACTTCGGAGAAGTTGGATCGAGAGAAAGAACATAAGAAGGTTCTTTCTCTGACAAAGAAGGAGTTGGAGGAGATGCGAGCGCAGAGAAACAGGAACCAGGACATCGTCGCACAGATGACAAAGGAGATCGAGGATCTGAAGCAGCGTGTCATCAAGGCCGAGGAGCTGAGCGCTCAACTTCGGAGTAGGGTCGAGCCAACGTTGAAGAACTACTTCGCCGTCGAATTGGATACCGAGGAGCTGGGATTTCTTCGCCAGATTAGAGAGGAGTTTGTAGCTACAGATGCAGAGGATACTTCGGCGAAGAACCGAGTAGCTAGGCTAGGCCAGCGGATAGTTAGGGAGCTTAGGGAGGTTAGAGCAACCGTAGAGTTCTCAGTTTGCGAGATAGGTAGAGAGTTAGCGATAGGAAGCGGTGTTTTTCCTGGTGTCGTTTCAGGCACAGGACCTTCATCCGACGGTCTAGAAGTGCTCCCGACTTCTTAGGAAGAAGATCCGTCATCTTCGGAAAAATTTGTATATAAACGCTGTGTTGTTCGTGCTCAGGACCTCTTTGTGTTTTATCATTTTTGGATTTTATATTTCCTGAGTTTGCGGAGCCATTGAGTGTTTTGTCTTCTTCGGGAATTTACTTACGAAGTATCGTAGTTTGCTGTGGTAGGAATTAGTCTGGGTGCCGAAGGATTTGCTGTCGATATTTGAAATCAGAGTAGAACATTTGCGGCGAGGACTGAGAATAGACCAGCATCTGCGGGGTTAGTTTCTTACGAGGACGTTTTTGGGCGAAGTTGACCTCGGAGGAAGTTGTTCTTTGGTGGAACACTTAGGAAGAAGTTCAATCTGGTACTTCGACGGAAGAAGAGTCTTCTTCGTCAGAGTTTTCCGAGAGCAGTAGTAGTGAAAGTAACTTAGTGTGAAGATACTTAGCGTTTATGGTGTTAGAGGCTACCTAGTAGCACTTCAGCAGTACTTCCTCGTGTGACATTTCCATCCGTGGCTCTGTTTCTATGTTGTTCATATGTTTCTTGAGGTCCCTGGCCTGTTCAGTACCTGTTATGTTTATTTGTCACGATTATCAACTCTGTCTTGTTGGATAGACCTGAGTTTGATCTCTACCGGGACTGATTTCTGCCAGTGAGAATAAAAGACAACCATAAAGAATCACCTTTGTCACATGTTTACTACTTTTGGATGATCTTTACTTGCATCTCTGTGGGTTCGATCCTTAAATTACTACTTTCGAGCATCTTTTGGTTTTCTTGTGTGTTACACTCTCCTTTAAGCTCAAATTGTGCGAAGGCTCGTGCACTTTTGGCCCTTGACCTCGTCTAACACCTCCTAATTGTGAAACTGCTCGGGAGCTCATATAGTTTTGTCTGAAAATCCAAAAGAATAGTCAGAAAATTCGAACAGTTCTCTTTAAGTCCAAGCTTTAGGTTCTTGACAGCAATAGACCATGTTCAGGAAAACCTATGCAATGGTATCAAAATCTCTTGATTTTGACCTCTGTAGCAACTTCTGTGATCGTTTGTAAGTTTGTTGTGATCTCTCAAGACTAAAAACTGTGCGAAGCCTAGCGTAATTTTTGTGCTTAGACCCAAAAGTGTGCAAAATGATCCCAACCCAACCTCCCAAGTCTCAAAAATTTAGGCAAGAAAAATGGACAACCACTAGGCGCCTTCTCCCAAATTATGTAGATTGAACTCTAGAACCTCGACTTTTATAGTGTTTATAAGTAGGGGATAAAAGTGTAGGTCTCGCCATGTGCTAACACCAAGTGTCCTCCATGCATGCTTGACAAGTGTCAAGTGTGTTGGGCTACCAAGTGGCATACATGCATCATGACATCTCGTCTTAAATTGCCACCTCAACTCTAATGTCTTGTCATCATCTTTGTCCAATCATCACCCGTCATGAACCTCTTGCTGCATCAACATGCCTAGTGTCACATCTGCCAATCAAACGCCTCATCTGCATATCATAACTCCTTTGTCTCAGCTCCATTCGTGACGACAAAAAGATCAAATTTGATCGTCTCGACAAAGACTATAAAATGGTGCAGTTAGAAATAGTTTTGGAGCAAGCTGGTTAAATTCCATCCTGAACTTTCAGTTAACACCATAGTCGATCCACGACACGACAACATAATTTGTGGAGCTAGTTGGATCCAGTCAGATTTTGGAATTTTCAGTAGGTCTTTGCGGTAGTTTACGCTCGCTTGTTTGTATTTTATCGGAATCTTGGCTGGATAGGGTTGGTTCAAAGGTCGATAAGGAGTTCAAGTGAGGAAAAACAAGTCATTTGTGAGGAAGATGTCGAAAATCTACAAACGCACGTTTGTAGATTACCGTAGGTTTTGAGGTTGGGAAGGATCAAAAACCATTCAGAGGTTGTAAGTTCTTCTATGGAGCTCTGATTGAGGCGAAATTAGTCTTGTTGGAAAGAGAGCTTCAAGAGCTTTCAGACTAGATAGAAGTCACTTGATTTGGAGCTGTACATAAAAAGTTATTGATGTTTGAAGTTGATGGATTGATTGGTCCAATTACTCATGCAGCTAGAAGGACTAGAGCATGATATATTATGATAGCCACGGACTATGCCACAGAAATAATAGAAGACAAGACTACCAGGAAGAACGATGTAGCGGTGGTTGTCAAGTTTCTTTGACACAACATCATCATCCGTTACAGATGTCCACTCGAGCTACTGTCTGATGAGACCATTATCCTCTTGACTCAGTATTTCAGGTTCAAGCATCGAAAGACGACTCCGTACAACCCCAAGGCTAATGGATTAATAGAAAAGTTGAATAATCTTGTCTCTCTTTTCTTTCAAAAAGATTCACGGCATATCAAGCCCCTGTAATATTTTGAATAATGTAACGGTGAACCATGTCTATGATTGAGACATGAAGCTACCTTATGTGTTATGAGCTTTCAAGATTTCACCTAAAATCACCAATCAGAAAACACCCTTCTACCTAACTTATGAGATAACTCCATCGTCCCCATTGAGTTGGAGGTTCCTATTTATAAGTTGACCGTTACAGAACGCATGGAAGTAGAGGAAAGCAAGGAGTAACGTCTTATGAACTTTGTGGAGTTTGAAGACGATAGGAATGCAGCTCTAGAGAAGACTTACGAAGTACAAGCACAGCAAAAGGTGAACTATGATAGCAAGCTGAAGAAGGTGATCTTGTAGACAACAGACATCTGAAGTTCCATGGGAAGCTTCATCTTCACTGGATGGGCCCTTACATGGTCTTGGAAGTCTTCGACAATGGTTCCTTACAATTGGAAAAAATAGACGACACCTTGATGCCTACTCGTGTTAATGTGTGGTGCGTCAAGAAGTATTGGACTTGAAGGATAACTTATATGTTTACGAGGATGCAAATATTTGAGGGTGGACGTATGTGGTGCTCATAGTTTGCAAGTTTTGAGATTTTTTTCAAAATTTATAAGTTAATATCGTATATATATAATTGAATTAACCTTGTTACTTAAGTTTATTCCCTGCTTAGCGGAAAGATGAACTTAAGACGGATTTTTGGAAAGAAATCCGAAGACAGAGTCTTCCCAAAAGATGTCTTCTGGAAGAAGGAATCTAGAAGACATAGAGCGAAGTTTTCTAGGGAGGACCGTGATTGTAACTCGGGTGATACCAACGTAGCACCAATGTGTGACATAGTAGGTGTTTGGTGGACCTAAAGGACAACCACCTAAGCAGTAGGTAGGGACAGGATTAGACATAGCACTTACCTAAAACACGGACAGCTGAGGAGTAGACAGGAAATTTACCAAATCCGAAAAGAGGCGTGAAAGCGTCATGTCTTTTGTTCTTTTCTCTTACTCAAATTCAAACCCACATCGAGGAAGACATCAGAGGATGTGCAGAGAAATTGCAGTGAGAGATTGTGAGGACGGTCGTCTTACAGTAGGAAGAGCGCTCGAAGTAGAAGCAAATAAAATTTCTCAAGGATCGCAAGAATTTGAAAACTCTGAAATCGAAGATTGGAGCTTCAGGTTACAAGCAGCAGAGCTCGAAGTGTTACGCGAAGGTAGGTTCTTAGCAAGGAGAAGTCGCTCGTGACTTAGTAGCAATCGAAGCACTCACATCAAAAGTGCACAGGAGACATTTGGAAGCCGAGTAGAAGTGCAGTGCATCGACGGCAGCAAATTCAGAGGTTCTTCTCGCTTCTTTCTCATTCTCATCGCCTTACCTCCTTTATGTTCCTATGATTTCTTCTTCCTCAATTGCTTGCAGGAAACTTACCTACTCCCTTCCTCTCTTCTGAAATTTCCCTTGAGTGGATTAAGATGTGTTGTCTCCTGTAAGTGTTATATGGTTTCACAACCATTATGATCAAGATCATAAGAGTATGTTAACATATGGTTAACATCCGTTTATAGTTTTGGATTCCATTTGCTTGTTTTGTATCGGATGGTGCTCCACGAACTCTAATCTCATCACAAAACGAGATAGTCGATGTTTGAGATGCTCATTCAGGATATCTAACTGGAGAGATTGAGGAGAGGACTGAGGGGACAAAGAGCAGAGGATGTACACATACTACTGAGAGGAGAACCTTGTGAAAAAAGCTAAATAGTATTTTTTGAAGAGTTGAGATTCATAAAGAGACTCTTATCGAAGAGAGAAAGTGCTGAATTTTGTGTTTGTGAAACGAAGATCTCGTGAGACTTTTGTGAATTCATGTGTGCGAATGTGTTCCACATATGCATATAGGAGTTCGATTGAGATGCTCATTCAGGATATCTAACTGGAGAGATTGAGGAGAGGACTGAGGGGACAAAGAGCAGAGGATGTACACATACTACTGAGAGGAGAACCTTGTGAAAAAAGCTAAATAGTATTTTTTGAAGAGTTGAGATTCATAAAGAGACTCTTATCGAAGAGAGAAAGTGCTGAATTTTGTGTTTGTGAAACGAAGATCTCATGAGACTTTTGTGAATTCATGTGTGCGAATGTGTTCCACATATGCATATAGGAGTTCGATTTATTGTTTTGGCTTTGAATTTTGCCCGAGATCAGATTGAACGTTGTATGAGTTTTATTGACATCGATCTTTTGTTCTCTAGCGTAGCTTATCTTTTTGATCACTTCACAGCCAAAGGGCTCCCGTCTCTCTCCAGAAAACTCTCGCTCGAAAACGGAAGCTGTGCAAAGGAGTGTTGAGATGTTTTCTTCGTCTGTTAAAAAAGATAGTACATATCTCCAATCATGAAAACTCGAGCATCCTTATTTGAGGAGGTTTTACAGTTTGCTGTACGTAGCCAGTGTTCAGACGGTGTTCTCTCCTCCCTTGGTTTGGTGTTCCTCACCATGTATCGAGTTTTCCCAGTTGTGTGTTACGTTATTTTCTCTCTCTCACTAGACCTGACTCCATTCTTGGTTGAGCTTTTGGAAGACCTCGGTAGAGTTAATAACTATCCGCAGGCTATGGACTATAAATATTACTGTTTATCCCGCCCGACAGCGGATTCTCGGGTTAGGATTTTCGGGTACCGCGCTCCAAGAAGTTCTGTTCTCTGACGCGGAACTGAGTGGTGGTTGACCTATAATGGGGAAAACTCGATAAGGAAATGGTTTTGTTGAGGGCCCCGCCTTTTCTCGATATTCCGAGTTCAGTGGTCTGTGGACACTCTCATATGACGGTTCAGTTAAGAAATCCCGACGATATGATGGCCTAAATCAGGGCCTACGATAATCTAAGAGGATAGATTTCTCGTCTGCCAGTTGGAACGAAGTTCGTCAAATGGATGGTGAGAAGAGTCATTATTAGAGTACACAACTGCAACCGTAAGGACTCTCGATTCTGACATCTGAGATCTGACGCGAGTGATCTAAACCGGAAATATCAGAGCAGGGCGTTGGAAAGTACTGTGCTGCAGAATGGAAGTAAACTGTTCCTGCTTCGACCGAACTGAGAGTCCAAGTTACGCGTAACGCGTCACGCGAGAAAGTTGTCGACTGAGCGACCTGATGCAGAGAAGACGACATTGGACAATACCCAAATGGCCACAGAGAGGAGAAGAGCTTCGGCAGAAAGCACAGAATGTTTGCTTTCATGGTTGGGAACGGGACGACAACGTCCCCCGGTACGTAAAGCCTCTGTTAGGATTTTCAGGGTTTTCCTGTGATTACTCTGAAGCACCTTACTTTTTGAGAAAAACATTCCAGCCGGTGGCTTTCCAGTATGCTGCTCTTCCGTTTCTCGTAAGCCTAAGAATCTTCAGTTCTAATCGACCTCCACGTCGCGGAAGGCTGTGTGAACGGTCCTTCCTCAGAGTTGCGAACTCTCGTCAGCTACCGCATTACTGCTCGCGGGGCTATACGTCCTTATTTCCGGGAAGCGACTCTTCCCGGAGCCTTCCGCGGAGGGTAACAGAGATTCGGTATTTATAGTGCGGTGCTTGATCCACAGTTCATTGTTTGCATGCATTGTGTAGGAGAGAGTTTGCGAACCTGGTTGTCATGAGTTTTGGCAACTATATTTTGCAGATAGCAAGAGCCCCTGCGGTACATATACATGTATAATTCGACAACCACAAGGAGATGGGAACGTTTGAAGGTGCGTGGATCCACACGACTCTAATTTCTGTTACCGTTATCTTCCACAGACAGCCATGTTTTCTTTCTTTCCTACCTTAGTTCTCGTGAGGATTAGCTTTGGTGATTGGCTCGGGTTTTACTTGTTACATGTTTCAGCTCCAACAGACGATACGAGCGATGCAAAATCCGCCAAGGAAAGTTAAATGGTTGGGCACATATCACTACAGAAACAGTGTGTTATTCCTGGGGCCAAGTGACTCGACCATCTGCAAACGGATTTTCTTGCGAGTTCTGAGTACCTTATTGGTCACGGCGAACAGTTCCACGGGGTAACATCGGGTGTACATTCAAACTGGCAACGGTTTGCAGTAAGAAAATTCATAGCAGTCGAGGAGCTCGTGTCCCGTAGTCCAGCACATGACTCTCCATCCAAGGTCCACTGACACATACATATTCACGCAAGACGATAGTCGAGTGATGCAAAATAAGACTGCCTTTTAAAGGTAAAAGAGTCTCATGTCGAACATCGAAAGTGGTTGCCGGTACAATGTTCAGTGTGTAGAACAAGGTTTCGTATACGATGCTCCCAACCTTGCAGAAACAATGCAACCCCTGAAACTCTGGACTCTAGACCTTTTGGTACAAAATCGCAGCTTAACTTGCAACCCATGGTGCTCTGATCTACTAGCTGCCTGATCCTTGAATCTCAAAATAGCAGCCTTCAGATTATCACACCTAATTCTGAGCGGTCATTGTACACAAACTACTGAAATGTACCTTAAGCTTGTTTTACACTCCGACAAATCAAACACCGGATATCCTTGACAGGCACCTATCTCAGGGAACGACAAGTGCACCTGGCCAACTGTCACACGTTCTCCTCGGATGACAGAGCTCCACGCTATGTGACACACAGTTTTACCTGAGACATAATCTCGATTCCCCAACTCAAAGATGCCAGCATACTACGAGGATGCAAATTAAAGAACCTCCTCCAGCCTACTTACGGGTTGCCTGCCTGACATCAGATTCCAGAGCAAGAATTTATCAGGAAAATAGAGCATGTACTTAACATCCGACTCTATAAAGAAAATTCGCCTGTACATCCCCAAGTTCAAAGCCTTTTGTCTCTGTTGACACTGGAAAAAGTGATCACGATCCTTTGGATCCTTCATGATCAGTTAAAACGCTAAGGATCCAAGTGCTGGAGTCAAACTTTGGTTAAGGATCTGAAGACATTGCCGTTACCCACAACGCCCCCTGGATGTCAAGATTAACTTCCGTCCTCATCGGATCCTTTCAAATAGGACGCCTCAGAATCATCGCCACCGTGCCCATGCCCAGACCCAGAATTCCCTCCTTCCCTGCCACCTTGATGACTTCCTAAGCTTTGCATGTCCGATCCTCCTCCTGCACCCCTCATTCCCACCCCTTGTTGCATGCTTCCTTCCCTTGATCCCGCACCCTTCCCATGACCATACTCACCAAATCCTGAACTACCAGAGGGAGGTCCATTCCCACCCATTCCTGATTCACCTGACATGATGTGCAGACCCGTGTTGCCCCCTGACATCATGCCCTGCTGACTATGGAGCGACTGCTGCTGCTGTTGCTGCCCCGACTGGTGAGCTGCACTTTGGCCCTGACCAATGTATTGAGCGGATCCACTCCGCTGTCCTAGTATGGACTGATGGGTCATCTGCTGTTGCTGCATGTATTGTTGCTGAGCTGCTGGCATTGCGTTTGACGCAACAGCCTGCACAGAGATCAGCAGACAGCTTGCATGTCACGATAGTTTATTGTCGACGGACTTGGCTCTATATCAATTACGCGAAACTCCTTTAACTACAAAGATGGCGTCAGGGGAAGACGCTTCAATGAAGGAAGTGGACCCTAGGTTCCGGAATCTTTACACTGAGAACTTAGAGATAAGGCTTACTAAGCTGGCAGAAAAATATGATGCGATGCAGCAGATGTGAGGGACTGAACATAATAGAAAAGGAGATAAGAAAAAAATTGCCGGACCGGAAGGAAAACCATTAGAAAGGAGAAAGCAGCTCGGCTACTTGCATACCGGACTCCTTGACACAAAACGCCTATCCACTCGTTAAAGCATTCTTCAATCAAGACACGCTCATGAGAATGTACTATAAGACCCCGGTACTAAGTATGTGACCATGTGCTACCCACGACTAAAGTGCCTTGGTTAAACCATGTAGTCAATCCATCCCAAGTCTATTAATGTCGTTCTAAGGCTCTCTTTCCTTCTCGGGCTCAATACGCAGACGAGGCACTACATGAGTACCGAGCCGTTACTAGCCCTCTGCTGTACAGTGTTCATTTCAGCGTCACCGCACAAGATTTCCCCGAAGGTGAGCCCGACGATTGCCCCAAAGAACGTAGGCTTCCTTACTCAGCTGGTCATTACACCAGGTATCAAAATGGCCACGGCCTCTACTCAGTACAAGTAAGATGATTACCTGGACCGTCAATTAGATCGTACAATAACTATGATGTCAATACTGAAACTCGCAATTAAACTCCCTGAGATCAGTTCCCACCGTTTAAGGTAGGTCATATTAATTAATGTCGCACTCAAATTTTTACAGCCCTAACGTTACTTCTGTTAGACGATATCCGGAGATTACAGAAGTCTTCACCCACACTGAAATAACGCTCACCCGTGCGCCGAATTTAATCTTATTCAGCCATATGAGGTAGAAGCTTCAGGACACTGGAGGGGGAATCTGGACATACTTGAGCTACTTCATCAATGTTGAGGGTGTGACTCTTCTCCACTGATGGAAACATTTGACTTCGTATGGTCACAGGGATTCGAAGGGCCCGCCACAATCGACCTGTACTTCAAAAATTTGACCAATTTCCAGCCCTCCAGACTATGTCACCGGTTTATTATAAGTCAGAGTCAAAAGTTTACATCCGACTCTAACGAGAGCGTGAGATGGTGCTTCAGTCACGTCCTTTGGAAAGAAAGTTGAAGTTCCGCTTTACAGGGACAAAATCGCGCAGAGGTTCGAGAAATCCACAACTAAGGACAACCCTCAACCTCCAGCTTTTTCAAGATAATTAAACGCGGCGTGCTTGTTAGCTAGTCCAACATACGGAACATACTGACTATCAAGCGACCGGTTCTTTCCTAAAGATTGCACACGACAGAATTACTACCCTTGCTTCAGGAGATGATTCTTTTGTCCAACAAAACCCGAGCGACGTTGACTGCGACACCAGAACTCGCTAAACCCTGGGGGAGAAAAACTTGTAACAAGGGAGTGATCATCCATCTCCAAGCGGGACGTCAAGAGAAGGACGGACCTGCGAGGACGGCTGCGGACCCTGGGGTTGTGCGTCCGCAATAGCGGCCAAATACATAAGATTCTGCTGTAACTTTGCCTGATACCTGCAAGCATTCCACAAGTTAGAAATTCGGCCGTGTCGCCTCTCCCGACTTGTAGTAACAATCTCCGTTCTATATGCTCAACATTTACGAAGATTATTTAAATCATCAGAACGGTCGGCAAAGGCGCTGCTCCAACGAGAAAATAAATAATGGAGTGAAAGCACGTACGTTGCACACTCATTAAGCTTCCCAAGATTTTGGTTGTCCAGAATGGCAAGTATGAGCTGTTTGTTTTCATCCAAGTACTGCACAAGAGAGAAACCTGTCAGTTCACAAATTGAGCGCCAGGCCAACAATTAAAACCTCGTATCCACACGCACATAAGAGACTAGAATCTTCGCTTCTCACCTTCTGGATAAGCTCAGTGGTAATTGTTGTGCCCGCATACGAAGCCATTTGTTGCTGCATGCCCAACCGTCTCCCTCATCCACTCACAATCTACTCGTCTTGCGACAAGTCACGAACTACCGAACAACGTCCAGAACCAAGGACTCTTCTAATCCCGAGGCAAATTCAGCCAGTCTACCAGAAGGGATCGAACAGAGCCGCGCACGAAAAACAAGAACAGTGTCAAACAACACCACAGTTAAGTCCACATAAAAAGGCAACTTGGACTTCGCCGCAACGAGGTAAATCCTCTAATCAGAAATTTCGACACTAACTTAAATATGACGCGTAAGCTGAAGAGATTAAGCGCTAAAACACCATATCGACCGAAACGACCATACGACAAGATTACGGATTCAAAACTGACTCAAAAACCAAGAGAGAACAAATTCAAAAAGCCCGTAAAATTACCTCAGATCTTGGCTGCAATACACGAAAGAAATGCAAGGCTGGAGTGGAGAGTGGGAAGTGAGCTTTCTAGAACCAAGACACTGGCCGCCACTGGTGCTCAGAGTCCTGCGACGTTCCGCTCACTCTTTTCCCTGCACACTACGCTGATGTGCTGAGAAAAACCCCCTTGTCTGCACTCTCTCTCCTCTCTCTATGCATCTCCTTACGGGCTAGTCGAAGGAAGCGATCCGGAGCTCGGGGATGAGTAAAAGCGAAAGCCTAGGAGCGCACGATTTGGGTTTATGGTCCCAGCCCCTACCTACCGGTAATACAGTTGATCCACCGGTAACTCGGCAATATTACATGATATCCTTTTCTTGGAGTTCAGGATTCACGAGAGGTACACCCCGTAGCGGTCATTTATCAATGACTTGTCACCGGGACAGGATTAGCCACGACAGAATATTCATGGAAGACGGGAAGATGCACATAGGGGTGCTCAATGAGGCATGCAAATAAGACGGACTCAGTACGGGAGCACTCGAGAATTTGCGCGGGATGGAGCAGGCAAAATTACAATTCTAATCTGGCGAAGTAAAGGTGACAAGAGACAAATACAGGGTGATAACATACAAATATTTAATTTGTATCGATCTGCAGGTCCCACCTCGATCCCCACCGCAGTGTTGTTTATACCCGCTGGTCACTTCCTTATGGTCGAGGAACTGACGGTCAAACTTGTCGTCAATAGAACTTAAATGCGAGTACAATACTTGACGTGTGAGAATCGAGCGCCAAAATATACGGCCGGGATGTGACTATATTTCAAAATCTACGGTGCAGAAACCGGCCAATGTCGGGCACCGGCATCTAGTTCCGTCCGCCCTATTCTAGGATAGTGGACCCAACATATTTTGGCCTTGTTCTTCAATCAATAAATACGTAGCCCCTTGCCGCCTAGATTTCCAGTCTACGGTATCGTGAAAAAAAGCCTAGCAAAGCTTCTATTTGTGTTCTATCTGCATTGGGTCCAAAAAGGCACTTCCCGTTAGATCTGTCTAGATAAAATACATTCTAAGTACCTTTTAAAAGTCAAACTGATGCTTCGAACTCTCATTCCCGGAAATAATTCGTTCCGGTAAGGAATTGACTTCCTTCAAGATCCAACTGCATTACACAAGTACTGCTGATTCTCAATGCAAGATACTGTATTAAAGTCTGCAGAGCCATGCATTTTTTCTCATCCTCTTTTTGTCGTCATGACAGTAAATACCAATACCGGGACAATCATACAAATATGCATGTAGATTCAAATATGCAAATATTTTATTCCCCACTTTGAATGAAAAGTCATTGCTCTTGGAGAATCTTTCATGGAAAGAATCATCTGATGGTATTGTTAGTGTGTAAATTTGTGGGTACTACTATCACATTATCTATCTTGTAAATATATTTGAAGCTTCTGATTCATGTATATAGGATACACATCTGATTGTTTTGCTAGGCATTTGCATATCCAACCATCGATTTTGCAGAGTTCAAAACAAAACAAAAGGTTGGAAGTAATGTGAGCTTTTTTGTCGTCTTTTACTCACAAGAGCAATTTAATATAACATGATCCTGAAGCAAATGCATATCTTGGTAATGCTATTCAAACGTATCACCTTGTTCTCCTTCCCTTCGGTTTCTAAATTTGTTAGATTTTGAGGTTTTGTTGTCTTAAGCAGTTTTAACATGTGTAATCCTACTATATTCACAAGTTTCATAGGCACGGTACTATCGGATTTATCTGTAAAATATATATTAACCTTTTGATTCAAGAGTATAGGATAAATATCTGACTTTTTTTCCTCTTCTCATTCAATTGATAAACATTTTTGTTGAGATTTTGAAGTTATCGGGTCTCCATCATTTTTGACATGTGTGATCCTACCATATTCACAAGTTTCACTCTTGAGTTCCGGTATCATACTTAAGAAATCACGAATCCCGAGTGGCTTGGTGAGTTGTTTTGTTTTGTTGACTTCGAGAAGTTGGAAGTCGGGAACTAGGCCTGTGCCTCCCGGTCTTCCAAGCTTCTCAAATCCACATCTTCCTAGAGAGACTAGAAGATTGGAAAGGCTGGCAGAATGCGCGAGAAGACGTGAGGGTCCGTTATGGGTCTCTTCTGTCCGACCCCTAGCAGCCTATTCCTTCTTCTTCCCGAACTTAGAAGAGAGTTGTGAGAAGTCTTGCTGGCAGAATCTGGAGAGAATGGTAGAGGATCATGTCTTCACATCATGCAGCAAGCTTCTTCTGAGTGTGTATGAGAGGTGAGAAGTCAGAAGAACAGAGTGCAAATGTCTTGAGTCTGTTGTGAGGATAGATTAAGCGTAGGAAGCAGAAGACATGTGAGATTAGTGAACGGAAGCCTGGCTTCAGGAGGTCTTCTGAGAAAGATATTGAATCGGAAGCTGTCCCGAGAGTCTTCTTAGAGGTCACTGTCACCGCAGGAGCCCGCAACCATCTTTTGAACCTGTTATGCACTCTACTTCTCGCAAATCTTGTATCTTCTGTTAGGAAGTATGATGTAATGCAAGGTGGGTTGTCTTCTTAGGAATCCATGTGAGGCCTTGCTTAGTTAGGATTGTTTAGATATAGCTCGGAAGACGAGAGCTATTTAGGAAGCACTGTTAGAATCCCGGAAGACGGAGTAGTTGTCTTCTGGAAGACTAGATTCGTCTTCTGAGAGTGGAAGCTAGACTGTGAGAGCTTGGGAAGGACTAAGCCTCCGGCTCACAGTAAATACGTGTGGCTTAGTGCAACAGAGTTTCAAGTATGTCGATGCATCCTCGAGGATTGGTGTTACCGGCAGCAGAACTGGCCAAGGCCAAACCCTTCATCAAGGAGTTGGGTCTCGACTTCTTCCTGTGGGATTGGTACTTCGCCGACTAGGGTCTTCTGGAGGAGGTTTGGGTAGCCTTACCGCCTCGCAACCGTGTACCTGCGAAGACAAGAGTAGCTCGAGGAAGATCATCTTCTTGGACCGAAGATTGGTGGCGTATGGCCTTCCACAGGCCAGAATCTGAGAACCGAGGTTGTTGGCTCGAGAAGAAGATCTTACCCATGATCTCGAGTAGGTGGCATGTGCCGGGGAGCACATCTTGCCTCTTCCTGGAGAACATGCATGGAAGAAACGACTGGAAGGTTGAATCTTACCAGGAGCCGCAGAAGCGTCTTCTGGCGAAGCTGTTCCTTCACCTCTTTCCTAAGGGGAAGGTGCAGAAGACTAGGTATCTTGGAGATCAGGACGTGGAGTTCTTGGAAGCGGTGTGCGCGGGAGAGAATGTCAACTGGGGTGCGTTCTTCCACGCGTATGTATAGGCAGAGTTGGTGTAGTTAGGTACCCAGGCAGGAGGACATCTTACTCCATTCTTCTATTATCTGTACGTGGTCAAGGGGGATCTCACGGAAGATCAGTTGGCGAGATATGAGCCAACATGGCAGCATGAGGAGAAGGAGGAGACCTCGGGAGAAGACGACCGAGCAGCAGCGATGACTCCTCCTCCCACTATGATGCCGTAGATGAGGTCCGGTACTCATCAGAAGACCCTTCTGGTGAGGGAAGACGATTCCAGTGGATCGGAAGACGCGACACCACCAAGGAAGATGAGTCCTAAGAACGTGCCTAGGAAGACCATCTCCTTCCCGACCATGCACTTTGGATCGGAGTCCGACTCACCAGATGAGTCACTGAGTACCCGAGCTGCGCAGAAGATCGTTGCAACACCAGGGAGTCTTCCAAAGACTCCAAAAGACGAAGGATGGATGGATACTCCTACTGCGATGCGAGGAAGCGCAGTAAAGAGGACCGCTTCTGTCCTGAGGAGAGATCTTCCACCTCGGAAGATGAGAAGAGTAACTTCTTCTCGCTTGCAGAAGCAGAAGACCATAGTGGTGGAAGAGGCACCCTTGCCTCGGGAAGACAAGGTCGACACCTCCGATCGAATTGTGGAGATGAGTCTGTCTTCAGCAGGAAGAAGACTGGAGGAGTTCAGTGCCTTCTTCCGCTTAGAGATCCAGCCAGCTATGGAGTTGATCGAGAAGAGAGCGAAGGTACAGGAGAAGTCCTTACAGCTTGGATTCAGTGTGCGCACCCTGATGCGCAGACCGAAGAAAGCCAGAAGAAAGCCAGAAGAAGGAAGAAGCGCTGGAAGCCAACCTCCGCACCATGGAGAAGCTCGCAGCGAAGTACAAGACGGAAGCAGCCGCTTCTGCCAAGGAGTTAACGCAGCTGAAGAAGAGCAACCAGGAGTTGCAGGCGCGTTTACAGCAGCGTGACCAGGAGGTTCTACGAGTGCGAGGTAAGATCACCGCCCTTGCAGAGGAGAGGATGACATGGAAGACACTGCGGGAAGCCGTAGAAGCGCAGACTGCAGCCGAGAAGACGCAGCGGGAAGCAGCGGAAGCTCGTGCGCAGGAGATGTTAGTTAAGTCGGTGGAAGCGCTTCGGAAGAAATTCAACTTCACCGCGGGTAGGAAGCTTCTTACCTTAGCTAGAGAATGGGACGACGAGTCCAAGACAATGTTGGTAGAGTGCAAGGAGAGCATGTTCAGGTATTTGGATCGGCAGATAGAGGGAGTGAAGACACTCTATGATCTTCCCTTGATTCCGCCACCTACAACTGCATCTTCTCAAGCCCCAGCACCGTCGACTAGATCTGAATTGGAGAAGAAGGAGTTCGACCTGGACGTGACAGCGTTGGAAGCTTGGTACTGACAGCGTTGGAAGCCGAGAAGACCCCGGAAGAAGCCCCGGAAGACAAGATGTCTTCTGGAAGACAGGAAGAAGAGCTGTCTTCTCAAGTATTCCGAGTGGAGGAAGCGACTTCCCCGGACCCCTACGAGGTCACCATGGCTCCCAGTGTCGGACTAGTGCTTCAGAAGAGCGAGGAAGCACAAGTCGACCCAACCTCCCAGAAGACGCTTCCCTTCTTTCGAAGCAGAAGCTGAAGCTGAAACAGCAGCAGCAGAGCCATCGACGAATGTCGAGGAGGAAGCCACCTCAGTGACACCCGATGTAATTGCATGGCTTTCCAGCTTATCAGAAGCCGAGTTAGTAGTTCCGATAAGAGCAGATCAAGTAGAGATTACCTCCGAGCAATTAGAGTAGGTAGCAAACGTAGGCGACAAGTTGACATTTCCAAACTTAGCAAAGAACCGAACATGCTATCTTAGGGGTGGCAGTTCTAGTGTAAATTTAGTTAGGCAGCCATGTGGCAGTGTAGGAAGCACAAGAATAGGAAGAGGAAACCGCTTGCATGTGGAGGGGCAGCTTTTCTCTCCCAAGTAGTGGTTCCCTCTGTTTTCTCGTGGCAGATGCATAAGTAAGATCGAAGAGTAGGATTTGACACACACATGACACAATACACATTCTACACAGAGAGGCGCACGGAGTACACTAGTAGTTGTTGGTGTACACTACTGTGCGCACACACACTACACCCGATGTTAGAGACATACGAATAGATTGGGATTATACCGGAGGGGTCTGCATGCTCGTTACCAGCAGTGGTTCGAAGATGTAGATAGAGGTAGTGGACAGTTTAGGAGCAGGGAACGGCATCCTCGTGCAGTCCTGTTGGCTAGACTGGTGTGTCGAGGAGTAGGAGCAAGAAGTAGAGAGAGTGAGCTTCCCAATGCCAATGTGACTTCTTCTCGGTGAATGGATTGCTGATTTGAGTGCAGAAGCTTTGTCCATGTCTTCTGGGTGGTGGATTTTCTTGGATTCACTCCAGATTGTGCACAGGAAGCGTTCTTCTTGAGTGGCGGTGACTGTCAGCAGTTGTGCAGATTCGTAGTTTGGCTCGTTCAGTGGAGCACTTCGGATCCAAGTACGGACGGTCTTAAGGATAAGGGATCCCAGAAGACAGAGTAGTCGAAGCAGCTAGAGAAGAAGAAAGAAGCCTTCTTCCCACAGCAGAAGACGACATCCTCAAGTAGAAGACGGTGCAATTGTACGCACGTTGTCGTGTTGTGGATTGGCTAGGGTGTGAAACCACCACATATCCTTCGTACGTGTTTTGATGTTGAGGAGCCACTGAGACTTTATCGTGTCAAAAGATAAGGCTCCACGTGGACGTGGACGATCCGTGTACTCTCCACTGAGTGGAGATAAGAGTAGTACTCTTGTCTTCACATGCGAGGTTGATGTATAAGAAGAGAGGTGCGCGGAGCTTGAGATATAGAGTGTAGAGTATCCAAGTCTAGTGTGAGTGTGATCAGTATCGTCGGATGAAGTAAGAGGGAGTACGAGTGGTTGGTATGAACGGAGAGCCCTTTCGTGCTCTTCAGATATGGTTGGAAAGCTTGGGAGACGAGGATGCCCGTGGACTCAATGGTTGCTCGATTTGAAGCACAGATGAGAATGTTTCGATCAATTGAAGCTGAGGGGGTCAAATTCATGACCAATTTTGTTTCCCTGAGGTCTTTCTCTCACTTTTTGGGAGTTCGGTGATGTTTATGGAGACGAATTGACTGTTGCTGGAAAGCTCTTGAGATGGGCTTGCTGATGGACTCCGAGATCAATCGATTCCAAGCAGGAGTGAAAACATTATGGCCGGCTGAAGTTGGGTGTCTCAAATCGGAGGCTATGATAGTAGGCGACTGTAAACAAGAGATATTGAGAAAGATATGGAGAGTTTGAGGTCGAATTTCGCTATGAAACTTTCCAAGGTCTGAGAAGGTACAGTCAGCTACATACTTGTGAAATTTCAGACCATTTGGATTGTTGGGTTGAAGGGAAACGTTATTTTTGTGCACAAGGGTCTGCATATTGTCTTGTGGCATTGACGAAAAAGGCTTGGATCATTCCGAGAGTTTGGTTGAGGATCTGCTGATGAAATTTTATAGAGTGAGAGTGATGGTGACACATTAGCTTCCTCAGAAGTTTGAGCCATTTTTGTCGAGTGGTTTGTGAGCAATCGAACAGCAAATGTCTGCCGAAATAGTATCATGTTATAAAAACAGCGATAAGGGCTTGGATCATTTCGAGAGTTTAGTTGAAGATCTGCTGATGAAACTTTACAGAGTGGTAGTGATGGTGACTCATTAGCTTCTTGAGAAGTTTGAGCCATTTTTGTCGAGTGATTTGTGAGGAATCGAACAGCAAAGTTCTGTCGAAATAGTATCACGTTATAAGAAACAGCGACGACTCAGAGATGATCTCTCTGCATGTAATACCTTAATAGAGAGATTATTCTACAGGCTATCTATTGACGTTGGTTTCATCTCATTCTGAGCTGTGGTTGAAGAGTAACAGTGAGGTAAAGTTGAGAGGTTCTTGCTCCGAAAGACGCAAGAGTCAAGATTCTT
The DNA here is from genome assembly GCA_036924285.1 of Asterella californica. Taxonomy (NCBI): domain Eukaryota; kingdom Viridiplantae; phylum Streptophyta; class Marchantiopsida; order Marchantiales; family Aytoniaceae; genus Asterella; species Asterella californica. The sequence goes on along the minus strand of JAYKYS010000006.1, from coordinate 16,543,065 downwards.
TGAAGAATAGGTCGACCTGGAGGTTTTGCTAGTGCTTCAGAGCACTTGATCATGAGTATGGAGAGTTGTTGACAGTTTTACTGTGTTTGGATCCTCTCCATACTCGCATGCCTGTTTGTACGCCTAGTTGGTTTGATTGGATTTGTGTGCGGGCGTTGAGCTTAGATTTCTTTTCTATTAGGAGTGCTGGTATTTCTCTTGTGGTGAGGCTAGAGTGATGACCAGTAGACCCAAGAGTGCTTGAGGTGATGACAGGAACAGGTTACCCGTGCTTGTTATCCCGGTTCTATTCCTAGTCGAGTAAGAGAGAGATCTGTCGAGAGGACGTGAGGATATCGTAACGAGATAGGTTCAGAGTGTACTTGGAGGTCAGAGAGAGGTTTGGGTGGTCGCTGGTTCTGAGTCACGGAGTGCGACACGTACTCTCTGCAGCTAGATACTCGGTGTATTCTCAGATAAGAAAGCACGTCACATGACAGTTGGTGAACTCGACGTGAAACTTCTGGGGTGGAGAGTTAGTGAAGTTCTTCTCAGAACTTTACCATGGCCGAGAGACAAGGAGTTGGAAACCCTTCGGGCACGATTCCGCTGCAGCTTGATCCTACTATAAAGGTAAATGTTCCAAGCATTTGCTCTGTACATGGATCAACAACAAGCTGTTCAACGGAAGGAGGCGATGGCTACCAAGGCTTTGCATTCGGTGGTGGGGACATTGGATCAGTTTGAAGAGAGAAACATCTCCAAGTACCTGAAGTTCTATTCTCGAGAGATGGAGCTGAGTAAGGTACTAGAGAGGGAGATGGTACGGACGTTTGAGCTTGCTGTTGTCCCGGAGTTACGGGACCATGTGAAGGGGCTCATTCAAGCTCATGGAACTAATTGGGAGGAGTTTTCTCTTCAACTGAAGGAGGAATACTCTTTGGAGGATGCAGATCGAGTGACTAAGAAGTCATTCATGGAGTGGGTGAATAAACCCATCAAGGAACTAGTTGCTATCGAACTACTTCGGGAGTTTGAGAGACAATTTCTTCAACTATCTCAGATGGAGAAGCTCACACTTGAGAATGACAAAGTGGAGCTATTTTTACAGTCAGCCAACAGCGAGCTACAGAGAGAGTTAGAGTTGCTGTTGGAAGATCGGACGAAAGACAATGGTCTCACATCTGATTGGAAGAATGTTAGCGAAGCAGTGGGAGTACTTGCAAAGCGAGAATACCGAAGAGGGAAGGTGGTTGTGAGTCAAGCACCAAGACCACCGCCTATTGTGATACCACGAAGGCAACCAACGGTGCAGACTGCTCCTCTACCTATTATTTCGCTTCCTACTATTCCTATCACTACATTGTACCACAACGGAATCAAGCAATGGAAGATTTGGAGAAGAAGATGAGAGACTTACAGATCAAGTTGACTAGGTTGGAGGAGAATGATGGGGCACCTGAAGAGAGACCTGCACCAAAACAAGGATATGTGCAAAGGTGTATTTGGTGTGACAACACCGATCATCAATGAAAAGAATGTGGGAGTTTCACTGATGCCTTGCAACAAGGTATGATTTTCTGGAAGGAAGGAAAGATCGCCTTGAGAGACAACGGAGAGACTCTGAGGACCAACTTCGGTAGAGGAGGAATGAAGAAAGTTTTGGAGGATCATCTAACAGTACATGATGTGACATCGGTAGAAGTTTCTACTTATGGAGTCGAGGTGATTAGCAAAAAGGAGAGTGCTTTTTTGAAACATGAGGATACGACTGATATGTGGAGTCATGCTGTGAGCACGAACAGAAAGAGGAAAATGACAAGGGAGGAGTTGCTAAGAACAGCCACAACAATCAGGAGTGCTACTGGATGGGATGATCCCGTAGATGATATGTCCGTTCATGCCTACGTAGTCAAGGCTCAACATGAAGCTATCATGGAAGAGAAACGTATGAGAGATGAGGCTAGTCCAAGTGAGGAGAGAGCGGCTCCCAAGAGGCAACTAAGAGGAGATAGACTCCGACAGGAGACTACACCTCTACGAGAAGAAGCTATGGAGGATGTCTTACCTTCTGGAAGTTCAGAGAAGAGTAAAGGTAGGGAGAAAGACAAAGCTCCCATGTATAAGCTGCAATCAGACATTGAAGCAGCAACCAACATGAAAGAAGTGTTGCAGGAGAAGGTGCTCAATACAAAGATTGAGTTTACCTTGCGAGAGATCCTCGGGATTGCGAAGAAGGAGTTTCATGATGTCATCATTGACATTATCAAGCGGAAGAGGCAATTGACGGGAGAGACCGCAGTGTCCAATGCTCTAGACACAGTGATTACAGAGGAAGAGGAGCAAGAGTTAGCTCGTTCTTACAACACTCGCAAAGTTTGGTTTGATGTGGATAAGGAAGAGGACGATAAGATCTCTAGTCATTACACTAGAGGACATTGTGCAAGAGCCACTACTGAAACCTTAGTGAATGTAGGAGAGATGAAAGATCCGGTGGTTGCTCTCATCGATCATGGATCTAAGATCAATATTCTCTTTAAGGACATCTACAAGTAGGGTGGATGGTCTGTTGATATAGATCATGGTTGGATGATCCGAGGAGCAAACAACACACGAGGAGAACTCTATGGTGCTTGTCCGGATGTGAACGTGAAGATAGGGAATGTGGTACTTGAACAAAACTTCTTTGTTCAAGATACTACTTCTTATCCGGTTATTCTTGGTCAACCATTCATTACAGTTGTAAGGATGGAGACTAAGGTGTTGGGTGACGGTTCTGCTTATGCTCGGATCAGGAGTCAGGATGACAAAACAACGGTACAGTTCTTGACTGTGTCTGCTAATCATGAGCGTAACCAAGATTACTTGCGGAGTGTTTCTCTACCCAAAGTCATTGAAGAGTTCAAGGATTTTTCCAGAGGGTCACTATAGTGCGAGAGTATAATACACAAAAGGAGGTACTCTCGTTTGAGAAGGATAGTGCCTTTTGTACAATAGTGGTGAGATATTCGGAGAGTGGATTTGCTGTGTATACACAGCTCGTTGATCTTCAGAAATGGGAGAAGAAAGTTGTGCAAAGAACCCAAAAAGATCTAAAAAGAGTTGGTGTGCTTAGTGAGGAGGATAAGATAGAGGGCGTTTACGTGAAGATGGATTTGGATGATCCTTTGGAAGAGCTTCGTAAGGTTGAGCAAGGGAATGAAGATCAAGTTGTGTACATACGTTCTATGGAGCTTTACTCGGCTATAGAGTCGTTCCAGATACCTGAAGTCAGAGTTGAGACCAGGTATAAAATGGTGGATAAAAAGATGAAGCCGGTTGCACAACCGCTACCTAGCGACTCTGACCAACGAGTTCAACAACCCTCAAAGGAGAAGAGCTTACGGTATCTTGATCAAATAGATCACAAGTCTACAGAAGCTACGCTCAAGGAGTTGAAGGTTGGTTCTACCGACTTTCTTCTGCCTGCTGAGGAGAGGGAGTTCAAGAAGATGTTAAGTAAGCACGGGAAAACTTTTTCTTTTGTGCCTCCAAAAATTGGGTGTGTAGATCCAAGTGTAGTAGCACCGATGATCATATTTATGGTATCGCATACGCCTTGGGACTTAAGACCAATTCCTGTACCTAGGGCACATCTGCCTAAGCTTATGGAGCTTCTAAAAGAGAAGATGCGAATGAGAATCCTTGAGCCATCGTTTGCACCGTATTCCAGCCGCTGGTTTACAATGTCAAAAAAGAGCGGAGTGCTACGGTATGCAACCGGTGAATCAGGTGACCATCAGAAATACGGGGATCGGACTTATCGTGGGAGAGTTTGCTGAAGCATTCGCTGGTAGAGCCATTTACTCGATAGGAGACCTCTACTCTGGATACGATCAGTTTCAGCTTGCTGAAAGGAGTAGAGACGTCACTACTATGAGGATGCCGTTGGGTTTGGTGAGGATGTGCACATTATCGCAGGGGGCAACAAATTCTGTCGCACACATGATGAACGGGATGAATAAAGTTCTTCGAGACTTCATCTCGGAGAAGACCATGTCTTTCTTAGATGACATTCCGATCAAAGGATGCGTAGAGGAGCAGAAAGATGAGAGAGTCAATCTGAGGGGGTGTCGAAAATTTATGCTGATCATATTCTAGATTGTGATCAGATTTTATCACGGCTCGGGGAGGTTCATTTGACACTATCGGGTGCTAAATCTTCGTTTGGAATTCGAGAGGTTGTGATTGTGGGGCACTTGTGCGGGTGGTTTGGTCGTAAACATGATCTTAACAAGGTGGATGTCATACATCGAATGAAGGATACATGTAGCTCGACAACAGAGGTGCGAAGGTTATTAGGAGCTTGCGTGTTTTATCATGTGTGGATTCCTCATTTTGCTCATGTATCAGATCCACTCTATGGTCTGTTACGAAAGAGCACGAAATTCAGATGGGAGGAGAAGCATATCGAAGCGGTGCAGAAGTTGAAGCAGTTGTTGTCTCTCCTCCTGTGCTATGTAGGGTGAGTTATGAAGATGGCAAACACGTGATAATCACGATTGATACAAGTCCGATAGCCATTGGGTGGGCAGTGGGACAAGATGATGAGGATGAAAACCGGTTTGCAATCAGATTTGGAGCCAAAGTGTTGAGTGAATGACAACGAAACTATCCACAAGTAAAGCGAGAGCTATGGGGGGTAGTTACTGCGATGAAAGTTGAGAAGGACTATTTGATTGGAGCACCGGTGATAGTGGAGACGGATTGTTTGCCACTGTTAGGGATGATTACGAATTGTAACACCCTTGATATCGCTATGTTGCGATGGATTGCCTATATCAAGTCGTTGAATCCAGAATTTAGACACATAGCGGAGAAAGATAACTCGGTAGCAGATATGTTGTCTAGGGCCAGATATGAAGATGAAGAGGATTTGACGGAAGACACATAGGATATAGGCACCATCGTCTTTTGTAGAGCTCAAAAGGGACTGAATGAGCATCAAAACTCATTCATGGATGAGCTATATGAAGGAGAATGGTTAGACATTAGACGTTACCTTGGTTCGCTGACCAAGCAACCAGAATGGAATGATGCTCATTTCAAACAGATTAGGAGGAAGGCTTACAACTACATACAACAAGGGGGCTATCTGTGGAAGCGCGTCAAGCGGAATGGCGAGATGCCACAACGGGTTGTGTGTAAGCAAGAAATGCAAACCCAGCTCATTCAAGAATTCCATGAGAGCTTATGGGCTGGACATCGGGATATTTATGCCACCTTTACCAAACTCAAAGAGATATTGGTGGCGTAACATGTACAGAGATGTAGTGCGATTTGTGGATACGTGTGTAACTTGCCAGATGTACTCTGACATCCGGCATCGAGATGAGCTTCACCCTACGTATCCACTTGCAATGCATTACAAGTGGGTAGTAGATCTAGTTACAATGCCGGTTGGGATATGACAGATGAGATACTTGGTTTTGGCACAAGAGGATCTATCAAACCAAGTCGAAGGACGCGCTCTGCGCACAAACACTACAGAAGGGGTGTGCAGATTTCTACTTGAAGATGTGATCTGCAGATACGGATGTGTTGGGAAGATTACAGCAGACCGCGGAGAACTGAATGCTCACGAAGCAGATATGTTCTTCAAGAGGCGGGGAATCAAGTTAGCTTGTGAAGCCTTAGATTTCCAATTTGTTAGAAATTTTTTGTTTTTGTTAGATAAAACAGTAGAATAATTAGTATAGATGATAGATATGATAAGTTTAGTGTAGTATAGAGTTTCTTGGCCGAAGGATGATGCTGAACAAGAATATGGAACCTGTGGAGTGTATCTCTTTGGAATAATAACCTAGCTGCATTCTTCAGACGAAGAGCTTTCCAAGGATACCTCATTTGCTGAGAACGGATGTCGGACGACGAAGTTATGTCCTGAGAAGAGGACCAAAGGAGAACAGAAATTCACACAACTTCGCGCTCGAGAAACAAGACGGACTTCGCACGTGAAAAGACGAGAGGAAAAGCTATAAGAAGAGTGAAAAAGTGTTTCACTGTACTATTTTCATTCACGAGTTTACTGTAGCGCTCCAGATCGATCAAGAGAGAGTGGGCGAAGGCTGTCTTCGGCGAAGGGCATCTTCTAGGGTTTTTGTACGAAGGAGTGACAACATCTGCCTTCGACGAAGTCTCAATTCGGGTTCACAGGGCGAAGTCTGAAGTCTGCGCTTTTCACGATCGAGTGTTGTCTTTGGAGGAAGTGTCGTAATCGCAAGAGAGCGAAGGAACTTCGAATCTTCGGTGAAGATGAGAGAGATGCAGACGGCCAAGAGGTCGAAGTTGAAGACCATAGCGACGAAGTGGCCGGACTTCAGCCAATATCGAGTACGCTGGAAGAAATGGGTATGGCATTTCTGATGGAGAATTGGGGGTGATATCTTCGGATTTGATGCAGGAGATTCTCATCTGCAAAGGACATCCTTCTGACGATCTTCGGGTGAGGCCACTCAATTGGACGTTAGACCATTGGAACTTCATCTTGGGGATCGATGACTCAGGACTGCCAGGTGATCTTGTGTACGATAGTACTTGCAAGCCATCTTCAGAGAAAACGGCGAAGTTTGACGAGCTCTTCTCAACAATGTCGGTGGGGTCGAATGCATTCAAGGTACACAGCTATATCGACCCGTTCAAGAGGGATGTGACGATCACGCTTAATACGATCTTCAAGCCACAGCGTACTTCGTATCTGACGAATTGGCAGATACACTTCATCGAACAGATCTTCGCAAGTAGGAAGGCGTATTGGGCGAAGATCTTCCACAACCATGTGCAAAAATTGTTCTAATATCTTCGACGAGGGTGGATCGACCTACTTCGCAGCCTTCGCGGTATTCTTTTATCGGGGAATGAGATTACTGTCTCCGGAGGAACAAGAGAAGTTCGAGAGAAAGACGACGTCCGAAGATGAACTTCTAATGGAGACAACTCCTCAAAGAGAAGAAGTAACGACTCCAGTGACTTCGGCGGGACTTAGTACTCGGACGAAGAGGAAGATTGACGAACTTACACCAGGAGGCGTGACTTCAAGAAGAAAGAAAAAAGCGAGAAGAATGATAATGACAACTTCGGACAAAGGTGCAGAAGGCGTGCGATCTCAAGCGGAGTCGTCTTCAGTAGAGATAATAGGAGCCTCGAGTTCGAAGAGAGACCAAGGAGAGTCGAGTGTAAGAAGAGTACCTTTGGGCGTACAAGCAGCCGAGGCGGAAGTCCCTCAACAAGAACTTCGGACTTCGTCCAGACCAAACGAGACTACGACTTCGGGACCGAGTGATTCAAATTTCGGAAGAGAGTTGAAGATGTTTAAACAGACTTTGGAGTTTCTAAGCGGTATAGCGTTGCCAATCATAGCACAGTTGGACCTCCAAAGACATGTCTACGAGAAGGAGACGAAGGAGTCGATTTCGTTGAGCGATCTTTTTAGTGCGGTGCACTTCGGACGAAGTGGATGGTTAAAGGAGAAGGATGCTCTGATAGCGAAGCTTGCGGAGACTTCGGTCGAAGTCAAGAAGTATATTTCACAGCGAGAGGCTTTGCTTATAACACAGTCGCATGAACAGACACGGTACTTGGATGAAATTCAAGAAGGACAGCCGAAGTTGAACCTTATGACTTCGCGCTTTCACGATTTGAAGTCAGAGAGGGATGTCATTTTGGAACAGCTAGCGACAAAAGACGAGCAGTTGGCTGCAAAGGATGAGGAGCTCGCAAAGGTTTACAAGACGAAGGAGATAGCTGAGACGAAGACCGAAGAGCTTCGGACGAAGGTGGAAGAGGTTACGACGACATACTTCGCCACCGAACTTAACGCGACAAAGACGGAGCTATTCCAGCGACTTCGGACAGAGTTAACGATAGCGCCAGATCCTTCGGCAAAGAGTAGGATAGTAAGGATAGTAGAGAGGATAATTAGAGATCTGAAGGAGCTTATGAAGACAGTTAAGTTTACATTATGCAGTATGTGACAGACGTTACAGTTAGGTAGAGTAGATACTTCGGTTCCACCAAGTGGGGAGTCGTGATCATACGGTCTAGATGTAATCATCTTTTTTTAAGAAATGAGATCCGTCATCTTAGGGCGAAGGACTATATAGACGATGCGACTCTTTGTCATTTTACCTTTTCCATGTTTTCAGGTTTTGTTAGTTAATTTTCGATTGTGTGAGATTGCGGAGTGAGAGTGTGAATAAAGTGGGCGAAGGTAAATTTACCTACGAAAGACGTAGTTTGCTGTCGCAGGTGCAAATCTGATTGATGCAAAACCTCCGAAGTTGGCCTTCGGCGAAGAGAGTCTTCGGGCTATTTTAAGTGAAGGACATTTCGAGAAATCTGAGAACATATTAGTTACTGTGAAGTGGAAGAGCATAAGTTAAATTGTAAGAAGGGTTCGGAACATGGTGGCTTCGTCTTAAGTTTGGCTTCTTCAAATAAGTGGGATTCTTAAGAGTGATAATTTAGTACGAAGGACACCTCTTAGGAAGAGTAGGGGCTTATTCTTTGAGCTTTGATGTGAAATCTGTATTCTTTTGTCTTTTCAGAAGAACACTAGTAACATTTCAGCAATATTTTGCTATCTCATTTGTTCATACATCTATCTTCTCGAATCTTTTATATGTTGTTGGAAGGGTCCTTGATCAAAGAACTATTTCATTGTTGTTTGTATTCGATTTATCAGGTTTTTGCTTGGGTTTGGTTTCTTATCAAACTTAATCTCATCCGGATATTATTCCATTCCGTGATAATAACAGAAAACTATTTGAATTATCATTGTGACGTTGTAGTACTGTGTTTTGTGTAATTGTTAACTGTGTCTTCGTGAGAACGATCCTTAATTTACTATTTCCGATACTTTGTGTTTCTCTGGGTTGTTACATATAGAAACATTAAAACTTTTGACGCCGCTGCCGGGGATACAAATTTAACTTTTACATAAATACAGTACGTTGTTATCGTCGATATGTATGTCGGGGGGAGCACAAGCGCCTTCTGAAGAAGATCAGAAGACGAGAAAAACCAGGCGAGCGCTGAAAAGAAGATTGGTCCGTGAACAACTATTGGAAGAAGTTCAACGCCAGAAGGAGGCAACGAAGGAGCGAAGACGTCAAGCGGCTCAAAAGTGACAAGAAGTGAATAATCTCTCTGAAGGAACTTCATCTTCGCTTGGAAGGAGTTCAGTACCTATTTCACCGCGAACGCGTTACGAGAAAGACGAGCATACATACTGGAAGAAGAAAGGTGACATCGAATCTCCATACTCGAGCGTACGGAGTGGAAAAGAGTTCACCTAAAGACGTATCATGGTTAACATTTCCTTCAAGGACCACAAGTTTAAATGAATCTCCGTTTGAATCAACGAGAAAGGACGAGGGTATCCAAGCTGAAGACGCAGAGACAGGTAGAGAAGAAACTCCTTCACTTCGAAGAGTGGAGTTGTTTCAATCTTCATCTTCATCTTCATCTTCAGGTTCAACGCAGTCAGAATCCAACATTTTGACAACTCTTGCGGAAGATCCAAATCCGAAAGCGGAAGCGGCCTTGGAACTCATCGTCAAACATGGGCCAGAGATCACAAGTTTTGTAGAACTCTTGAAGAAACAAAGAGGACAAGAATTAATTCGAGAATTATTACCATTGGGATCACCTGCCCTTCGAATCCCAAATCTTAGACCTCAAGGTACTCCAGGAGTATCGCTCTTTAAGATACGGAGTCAAGAGGCTTCTACCTCGTCTTCACCCAAGAATGAACATGACATAAGACGAGAAAATATTCATTCAATTGAAGACACTTCGGCCGAAGTAACTTTACCCGAAGTAAACCTCTCGAATATCAGAATGAGAACCGCAGTTGTGAGTGCTCTTGCCAAGCTGACTCTTCGACCATTAAGTAATTTGTCGAGTGCAGGATCAGTGGAGATTTCAAACTTGACGATACCAATAAAATATAGTCGAGGACAACAGTCAGCAGTTCCACCTTCTACACTACCGCATATAATGACAGGAGTACCACTTCCGTCAAGGGCGCCACCTTTCACTCGCCAGAATTATCCAAAATTTGGCAGGGAAGATTCTGACAGTGATGGAGATGGAGAGAGTGCCGACTCCTTTGTCAAACAATTTGAAGCAATATCTCACGCGAACAAAGAAGACAATGTCCTTGATCGGACGAGGATTTTTCCCAGCTTGTTGAAACACGCAGCCGGAAAATGGTACAATCATGCCAATTTAACTCCAGCAATCATCTCTACCTGGGATTTAATGAAAAACGAATTCCTCAAGAAAACTGAACTATAACAGGCATGTACTGCACAAAGTAAACAGTGTTAAACGAAAGAGGAAAGAATCTTTGAAGAGTTATGTCTAGAGATTTTATGAAATCTTGGATAGACTACTTGCCAACAGAACACATCCAGCTTATACACCGGCACAGGCAGTAGAGTGGTTTGTTAAGGGGTTGCCTTCAAAGCAACAGATGTGGGTTAGACGTTTTGATACGTCAACCTTAGAGCAAGTCGTCGATTCTGCTGAGAATTATGAGTCTTCAAATATCCTCAGCAGAGACCATGAAAAGATCTCAGAGTCGAGGAAGAAGGACTTCAGGAAGTCCAAAAATAATAATAAAAAAGAGAAGAAAATGAAGAAAATGAAGAAGAACAAGCTGAAACGAAGAAGCAGAAAATCTTCATCCTCGGAAGAATCTTCAGAAGAGGAGTCTTCGGACGAAAGTTCAACATCAGAGGACGAATCTTCTTCCTCTTCGGACGAAGAGTTTAAACGAAAGAAGAGAAAGAAGATAACAAAGTCAAGACCTCCGATGGTGAAAAGAACACCACCACCTAAAGATCACGCACTTGATGATCTTCTCAAGAAGTTTGAGGACCTTAAGGTACAATTGGTAAGGACACCAGAAAGACGAAAGTCATCGTCTGGTTCCCGTCCGAATCTATGGTGTACTAGTTGTGGAAAACCTGGACACGCCAACACGAAATGTTTTAACACTAAACCATCTTACAATACACATTCAGTCGAATGAGCACCAGTATATGAGCCCAACTACTTTGTGGAGTGCGAAGATGGGGTCTATGGGGTACAAACCCAAGATGGTGCTGTAGTGTCCACTCAACCTCAACAATTTACCCCTATTCCTCCGGTACACATCCAACGTTTTGTACCAAGACAAATGGCAATTAACGTTTCTCAACGAAAGTTTGCCCCTACAGGTTACCAACCACCACCATCTCTTAGTACATCATGTTTTAATTGTGGCGCCAATGGTCATTGGGCTCCTTCTTGTCCTCATCCAAAGAAACAAGTAGGATATATGCCACTATGTGGGAAGTGTGGTAAGTCCGGACATGGAGCCACGGATTGTACGAATGAACCAGCTCAGAAGATAGGTGTGAGGTTTCAACCACCTCCCAATCAACAACGACCAGATGCAGGAGTGAACATGGTCAATTTGGTGGAAGATCTGAAGACTTGCACTCTTTCGAAGGACGATGGATATGGTTGGCCAGAAGACAAGGAGATTCTGGTAAACAAAGTCGAGACTCGTAGTGCAAAGAAGATACTTCATAAAAGAGAGACTCTCGCAGAAGCCGAAGCTCAGGAAGCAAAGAACATCAAAAAGACTGAGCGTAAGGAGTTGAAGAAGAAGAAGAGGGTGCACAAAACGTTGACAGAACAAGTGCGTGAACTAGCAAGGAAGCGGGCAAAGCTGATTTCATCCGAAGTTCGCAATGAACAAGAGGAGACGAAGAAGACCTCGTCAAGATTACCTGCTGACATTTCCGAGGAAGTGAAAGCATTACTCAGCAAGGAACTGAGTAAAGAAGAAGAAAAAGGACCTAGTCAGGAAGGGCTTGGGAGGGTGAAGACCAAAGTCACTTCGCCCGAAGTCAATCGATCACCAAAACTTTGAAATCAGGAGGTTGAGCAGACGAAGAAGACGACTCAAGTAGTAAGCCCGCACTATAATGTAGTGGAGGACTTACTGAACCAACAAGCTAACATAACAATAAAGCAGTTGGTCGAAGATAATAGGCTGTACAGAAAGTTGTTGTTAGCAGCCTTGAGAAAACCAGCGAAGGCTAAATCGAAGAATCTGCCTTCATTGTTTCAAATGGATTTGGAGGACTTAGGATCTCCAGAAGTAGACATCGAAATAGATGGATGTCTAATAAAGCATGTGCCTATAGACTCTGATTCTAGCGTGAACATTATTACAGAGGAGACAGCGCATGGATTGGACCAACTATACTAAGTTTGAACCAACACCAAGAGTGTTGAGGATGGCGGATCAGAGCAGACGAAGACCTTTGAGCGTACTGCGAGACATCCCTACGACAATCGGTGGGATAATCTTCAAACTTACTTACATAGTACTGAGACCATTGGTTAAGTCTGGCTATGGAGTACTTATAGACAGACCTTGGCTATATGGTGCTAAGGTAATCACCGACTGGTATAAGCAGAAGTTATCCTTTAATGATCCGATGAAACCCACAGATAAGGATGTCTCTATAAGTTGGAAGAAGGTGTCACACTAGGGCGAAACATCTTCGACAGATTCAGGGTACACTTCGGACAAAGACTCTTCATCTTCGAGCACTAGTTCGGAGAATGAAGGTTCAGGACCCTACATAGTTGTGAGGGTCTTGATAGAGATAGAAGAAGAAGAAGAGTGCGAAGGGCCTGAGGAAGAATAGCAATCACATTTGGGACAGCGAAGTTCAGAGGTAAGCTACACCGAAGGAATGGTACTGAAGTCAGCAACAGTGGATTTGGTCCTCGAAGAAGGGAAGGTCTTGAAGATCACAGCGAAGCTACAGGGAGCAGAACTAGAGGTGTACCACGACATGTTAACTTACTACCAGGATGTCTTCGCCTGGAAGATAGAAGACATGAAGGGTATTCCGCGAAGTGGGGTCAACATCGAATTGACCTGTTGGAAAAAATCTGTACATGTGAGACAAAGGTAGTATCGGCTAAACTCGAAGTACTCTCTTTTAGTCAAGGATGAAATTGATAAATATTTAAGTGCTGGAATTATCTTTCCTGTCCTTAGCAGTGAATGGGTATCACCTACAGTGATAGTACTCAAGAAGAAGACTGGTAAAATCAGAGTATGTCAAGATTTTCGAAAACTGAATGCAGCAACTAGGAAAGACCATCACCCCTTACCTTTTACAGATTCTATTTTGGATAGGGTAGCTGGTCATGAGTGCTATAGTTTTCTCGATGGATTTTCAAGGTATAATCAGGTATCCATCAGAGAAGAAGACAAATATAAGACTACTTTTACCACTGATTGGGGTACTTTTGCATATCATAAGATGCCTTTTGGTTTGTGTAATGCTCCTGTTACATTTCAGAGAATGATGACAAACATTTTCCAGGAGTATCTTAGGAAGTTCTTAGAATTTTTTATAGATGATTTTTGCGTTTTTGGTCCAAGGGAAGAACATATAAATTCCTTGGCTGTAGTTTTTCAGCGTTGTAGAGATACTCAGTTGACATTACACCCAGAAAAGTGTTTCTTCGTCATGACAGAGGGTCTTTTATTAGGACATAGAGTATCTCAACGAGGCATTGAAGTAGATGTAAACAAAGTTCAAGTTATAGTAGCTTTGGATCCTCCCTCAAATGTTAGCGAGTTGCAAGGATTTTTAGGACATGTGGGTTACTATCGGAGGTTTATCAAAAACTATGCAACCCTGGCAGCACCACTAACCGAATTGTTGAAGAAGACTACTGATTACATCTGGCAGGAACAGAGACAGCAAGCTTTTGAAACACTGAAGACGAAGTTGATTGAAGCTCCAGTCATGAAGGCACCATATTGGAGTCTACCCTTTCAAGTGTATGTAATACTTCAGCATTCGCTATTGGAGTGGTGTTGATTCAAAAAGACATCGAAAAGAGGGATCATCCGAGTAGACAGCGAGTAGACAGCTATCAGCTGTAGAGAAGAACTATTCTACTACAGAGCGAGAAGCACTAGGGATGGTGTATTCTGTCAAAAAATTTCGACACTACTTGTTGGGATGCGAGTTTGTATTCTACATGGATCACTATGCTTTAAAATATCTGGTACAAAATTCTGATTTGTCGGGAAGAATAGCAAGATGGATGTTGTTATTGCAGGAGTTCAAATTCACAGTTCAAACTCGAGCAGGAAAACATCATGAGAATGCAGACTACTTGTCTCGGTTAAGGACAGGAGAGCGTCAATATAACGTAGCAGATGACTTCCCAGATGAAGAACTTTTCCAGCTTACAGTAACCCCCACAAGCAGGTATCATGAGATATATAGATATCTATATACATTGTAGTGTCCTGAAAGAATGGATGTGAAACAGCGTACGGTGTTCATACACAAAGTCGGACTGTACGAGCTGAAGAGTGATATTCTGTTCAAAAAGGGGACTGATGATGAACTACAAGATGTCTGGAAGAAGAAGTAGGAAGAGTGGTGGATGCCATGCATTCTAAACCAGCAGGAGGACATTATGTCCTTCGCAACACAGTGAAGAAGATCTTGGATGCAGGATATTGGTGGCCCACCATGTACAAAGATGTGCAAGCGATCATTAAAAGGTGTGACAGTTGTCAACGAGTAGGTAAGCCTACTCGAACTACTCAGTGATCACTCCATCCTATCTTACCTCTTGCACCGTTCGAGAAGTGGGGAATTGATTTTGTGGGACCTATTCAGCCAGCAACAAAGAAGACACGAAGAAGATACATATTGGTTGCTACAGATTATGCAACCAAGTGGGTGGAAGCTGAAGCAACAAAGAAAGATGATGTGATAACAGTGGCAGCGTTTCTACACAAGAATATCATCACCAGGTTTGGATGTCCATTGGAACTGGTGAGTGATAGGGGCACACATTTTTTGAACAAATACATCTGACAGAGTACTTTCAGATCAAGTATCGAAAGACTACTCCGTATAATCATAAGGGGAATGGACTTACTGAGAAAAGCAATGGATTACTGTGTAAAATTATGAACAAAGTGACTGTCAATCATGCCTATGACTGGGACACCAAGTTGGATGCAGCGCTGTGGGCATTCAGAAATACATAGAAGATAACAACACGACAGACGCCGTTCTTCTTAGCGTATGGAATGCATCCCATTATGCCTATTGAGTTCGAAACCCCTACTTACAAGATTCTGTCACAGGATAGACTATATGTAGAAGATAGTCAGCTCATCAGATTGCAAAGTTTGATGGCATTAGAAGAAAATCGCGAGGCATCTCTGGAGTTAACTAGGGACATACAAGAGAAGCGGAAGGAGGTATATGATAAGAGGTTGAGGAAAGTGGATGTGAATGACGGAGACTTAGTCTTGCTACATGATAGTAGACATATTAAGTTTCCAGGGAAGTTACAGCTACGATGGATGGGACCATTCAAAGTCTCACAATGTTATGGCAATGGTTCAGTCCAACTTGAGGACCTGGAAGGAAATCTCTTCGTTACTCGAGTAAATGGAGGAAGAATCAAGAGATACTACTCTTGAGTGTTCGTGAGGTCGCTTCACAATTTAGAGAGGGAGTATGTGAAGCCTTAGATTTCCAATTTGTTAGAAATTTTTTATTTTTGTTAGATAAAACAATAGATTAATTAGTATAGATGATAGATATGATAAGTTTAGTGTAGTATAGAGTTTCTTGGTCGAAGGATGATGTTGAACAAGAATATGGAACCTGTGGAGTGTATATCTTTGGAATAATAACCTAGCTGCATTCTTCAGACGAAGAGCTTTCCAGGGATACCTCATTTGCTGAGAACATATGTTGGACGACAAAGTTATGGCCCAGAGAAGAGGACCAAAGGAGAATAGAAATTCACGCAACGTGAGCGGAGAGGATCATTAGAGATTTGAAGGAGCTTAGAAAGACGGTTAAGTTTACATTATGCAGTATAGGACAGACGTTACAGTTAGGTAGAGTAGATACTTCGGTTCCGCCAAGTGGGGAGTCGTGATCATACGGTCTAGATGTAATCATCTTTTTGTAGGAAATGAGATCCGCCATCTTAGGGCGAAGGACTATATAGACGATGCGACTCTTTGTCATTTTACCTTTTTCATGTTTTCAGTTTTTGTTAGTTAATTTTTGATTGTGTGAGATTGCGGAGTGAGAGTGTGAATAAAGTGGGCGAAGGAAAATTTACCTACGAAGGACGTAGTTTGCTGTCGCAGGTGTAAATCTGATTGATGCAGAACCTCCGAAGTTGGCCTTCGGCGAAGAGAGTCTTCGGGCTATTTTAAGTGAAGGACATTTTGAGAAATCTGAGAACATATTAGTTATTGTGAAATGGAAGAGCATAAGTTAAATTGTAAGAAGGGTTCGGAACATGGTGGCTTCGTCTTAAGTTTAGCTTCTTCAAATAAGTGGGATTCTTAAGAGTGAGGATTTAGTAGGAAGGACACTTCTTAGGAAGAGTAGGGGCTTATTCTTTGAGCCTTGATGTGAAATCTGTATTCTTCTGTCTTTTCAAAAGAACACTAGTAACATTTCAGCAATATTTTGCTATCTCATTTGTTCATACATCTATCTTCTCGAATATTTTATATGTTTGTTGGAAGGGTCCCTGGTCAAAGAACTATTTCATTGTTGTTTGTATTCGATTTATCAGGTTTTTGCTTGGGTTTGGTTTCTTATCAAACTTAAACTCTTATCCGGATATTGTTCCATTCCGTGAGAATAACAAAAACTATTTGAATTATCACTATGACATTGTAGTAATTTGTTTTGTGTAATTGTTAACTGTATCTTCGTGGGAACAATCCTTAATTTACTATTTCCTATACTTTGTGTTTCTCTGGGTTGTTACATAGCTCTTACCATGGCTTACAACCCAGAAGGAAATGCGAAGGGTGAGCGCGGTCATCCTTCTATCAGAAAAGCCATTGTGAAAGCTTGCAACGGAAGGGTGAGAGTATGGCCAAGGCTTCTACCATTTGCTCTATGGGTTGATCGTACAACTCATAGCTCGGTGACTGGATATATGCCAGCAGAACTAATGCAAGGGCAGAAACCGATCATGTCTATCGAAGAGCAAATACCTACTTGGAGTGTTCTACCTTGGTAGGATAATCTCTCTAGAGAGGATCTTCTCGCTCTTAAGATTCGTCAGTTGGAGCAGAGATCAGAGGATGTGGAGCTAGTTCTGGAACGGTTACGAAAAGCTCGCTTGAAGAACAAAGACAGATTTGATAAGCGACATCGACTTCGACCTAAGAAGATCCAGGAAGATGATTGGGTGTTGGTATATGATAGCACCTTGGACAACCAGCATAGAGCGATGAGAAAGTTTTTTAAACGCACCATCCAACTCGCGTAGCACGTATGTGGCGTTGTCATGAATATGAACAACCACGTAAGGCCCGATGCATCCTCGAGGGTTGGTGTTACCCGCCGTAAAATTGGCAGAGGTCAAATCCTTCATCAAGGAGTTGGGTCTCGACTTCTTCCTGTGGGACTGGAACCTCGCGGACCATGTCTTCTGGAGGAGGTTTGGGCAGCGCTGCCTCCGTACAACCTTGTACCTATGAAGACAAGGGTCGCTCGTGGAAGACCGTCTTCCTAGATGGTGGAGTAGTGGCACAAGGCTTTTCACATATCAGAATCTGAGAACCGAAGGTACGACCTCGAGAAGAAGATCTTACCGATGATATATGAGAAGTAACATGTGTCTGAAAGCACGACTTGTCTCTTCTTGGAAGATAGACAAGAGAGGAATGGATGGAAGATTGAAGCTTACCGAGAGCCACGGAAGCGTCTTCTGGCGAAGCTGTTTCTTCACCTCTTTCCCAAGAGGAAGACGCAGAAGACGAGATACCTTGGAGATCAGGACGTGGAGTTCATGGAAGCCATCTGGGAGGGACTGCCCGTCAATTGGGACGTCTTCTTCCACGCTTACGTCCAGGCAGAGTTGGTGTACTTGGGCATTCCAAACAGGGGGCATCTCACCCTGTTCTTCTACTATCTGTACATGTCCAAGAGGGATTTGACAGAAGACTAGTTGACGAGATATGGACCAACAAGACAATGCGAGGTGAAGACAATGCGAGATATGGACCAACAAGACAATGCGAGATATGGACCAACAAGACAATGCGAGGAGAGATCTCGGGAGAGGAAGATCGAGCAGTGGTCGTGACTCTTCCTCCCACTTTAGTGTCTCAAACGAGAGCAGGCACTCATCAGAAGACGCTTCTGGTGCGAGAAGACGACTCGAGCGATACAGAAGACGCATCATCGCCGAGGAAGATGGGGCCTAAGAGGTACTTATGAAGAGCGTCTCTTTCCCGATCATTCACTCTGGATCTGAGTCGGATTCTCAGGAGGAGATGATGAGCACCAGGATCGCGTAGAAGACACCTTCTGCAACTACAAGGAGTCTTCCGAAGACTCCAAAAGCCGAAGTATGGGTTGATATTCTGACTGCGACTCGAGAAAGTGCAGCGAAAAAAACCGCTCCCGCAGTGAGAAGAGATCTTCCACTCCGGAAGATGAGAAGAGTAGTGTCTTCCCGCACGCAGAAACTGAAGATCACAGTGGTGGAAGAGGCATCCTTGTCTCTGGAAGACAGGAACGACGTCTCCGATTGATTCGTGAGGATGAACTTATCTTTTGCGAGAAGAATGTTGGAGAAATTCAGCACCTTCTTCCATTCGGAGATCCAACCAGCCATGGAGTTGGTGGAGAAGCATGCGATGGCTCAGGAGAAGCCACCGTGACCGGATTTGGTTTGCGCACACTGATGCAACAAGAAGAGGTCGAGAAGAAGGTGGACACGTTGGACCCCAACCTCCGCACCACGGAGAAGCTTGGAGAAAAGTACAAGACGGAAGCAGCCGCTTCTGCCAAGGAGTCAACGCAGTTAACGAAGAGCAACCAGGAGTTGTAGACACGTCTATAGCAGCGTGACCAGGAGGTTCTGCTGGTTTGAGATAAGATCACCTCTCTCGCAGAAGAGAAGACGACATGGAAGGCACTGCGACAAGCCGCAGAAGCACAAGTCGCAGCAGAGAAGACGCAATGAGAAGAAGCAGAAGCTCGAGTAAAGAGACTTATGGCGCAGACGGTGGAAGCACTTCGCAAGAAGTTCAACTTCACCGCGGGTAAGAAGCTTCTCACCCTAGCTAGGGAGTGGGATGACGATTCCAGGATTGTATGCCGGTCTGTCTCTCACCCAGGGGTACCTCCGATGACTAGGATTACTAGTGCACCCTAATTACAAAGATTTAAGTACACCCATGCTCACTTCACTCAACTCTTTGACCCGTATGGTCACATCGATCCCGCTAATAGCGTTCCTGCAAACAAGTTCTAAACCCGCTCTCAACATTGCATCGCAAAATACTCAAGGACTCCCAAGGTCTCCAATGCTCACTTTACTTACAAACAGGAAAATGAGAGTGTCTTCCACCTTCTCAACTCCTCCTTATATACCCTACAACTTCTTACCGTGGTAACTTTCACTAAGTTACGTTACCTCATGGTAAGTGCGCAATCCAAAATAGTAAAACTTCTAAAAGCTACTAAGTCTTTAACAATAGCACACACATTACTTGTTCTATTTTACAAAAGTAAGAGATTCTCATACTTTAGCTTTTGTAAAGTGTTAACTTTCCACCCTATCAAATTGGAAGACGACAACAACTAATACGTCTTTTGAGGAGCATCTTTAGATATTTGTGCATGACTTTCCATCATGCATCCAATCAGTGATGGTCAACAAAGTTACATACTTTTGAGAAGCATATTTAGAGCTCCGCACTTGTCACATAGTGTCATAGTGGAACCTCTAATAGTTTCCTCAACTTAGTTATAACTATCTCCGCTAGTTATGACTAGTTTTGATCACTCTAGATTTAGATCTTCAAACTAGAGTAACCTATAAGATAGTCATACCTAATGAAACTTATATAAACACGCACACAATTAATGGGATACTTGTGACGTGACATTTACCCCCAGACTTAATTTTCACTTCGTCCTCGGAGTGAAGTATCACGTTGATGAAACTTCTTCAGCTTGTCGTGGTTCACTCGGTCGAAGAACGTACCACTTCTCTCTTGAAGATCATAGGTGTTATTACTCCACACTTTGGAGATGATGTAAGGCCCAAAATATCGACGTAAGAACTTCTTATGAACACGCTTGTGCCTAATAGCATCCCATAGCATCACCCACTCACCCTTTTGAAATGGCTGTAACTTCGTTTTGTTCTTCGCCAAGCGCTTGTCGTAGCTCTTTTTCTGTTGTAGTTGGGCCATCTCAATTCGTTGAGCTGCATCGTCTCTATTCTCCTCTAGCTCCAACAAAGTTTCTCTCCTCTCTTTCTCAGCTATTGGACCACCCTTTCTCTTCAATCCAGCTTGTAAGGTCTGAAAAGTGGTTAGGTCGAACTGGATTGGTAATCTGGATTCTAACCCATACACCATCTTGAAAGGTGAATATCCCGTAGACATCCTCACTATTGTTCGATACTCCCATAGAACCGCATGAAGACGCTTGTCCCATTTGTGTTTGGCCCCTTCCATGTCAGCATCCTTTGCTAACATTTGACACAAGGTAAAGTTTGTCCTCTCTACCAAACCGTTTGAACTAGGTTTATATGAAGTAGTAACCCTCTGAGAAATGGAGAAGTGGGTGCACATAACAGTAGTCATACCACTCACAAATTCTCGACCCCTATCAGAAACTAACTCCAAAGGACATCCAAACCTAGTTATGATCCGTTCGTACAAAAATCTACCCACCTCAACTTCTCCAATAGTTACAAGAGGTCTAGCTTCTACCCACTTCGTAAGATAATCTGTGGCTACAACAATATACTTATTGTTGCGAGGGGTGCGATTCAAAGACCCAACAAAATCTATTCCCCATTTCTCGAAAGGTCCAAGAACCAGAATAGATCTAAGAGGAGTGGAAACACTAGATTTGATAGCGAAAGCTTGACAAACATCACAGGTTTTACAATACGTCAAGCAATCTCTAAACATCCCCTTCCAGTGATATCATGCGTCGAGTATCTTATGAGCCGTCAACTTGCCTGCGAAATGTCCACCACATACTGGACCGTCATGGAATTCTTCCATGAGTCGTAGAGACTCCTCCTTGCTCGCAGCTCTTCTCAGGACCCCATCAACTCCTTCACGGAATAACACACCTTCCACCACCGAGTAAGGTTGACTTTGTTTCACCAATGCCTTCTTCTCTCTGGTCCGCATCCCATCTGGATTGACACCTTCCGTAACAAAATCCCAAATTTCTTGATATTCTATTGGGATAATAGAGTTGCTCAAGACCATCAAATCTTCGTCAGGAAAGGTGTCATCCACCGGCTCCTCTCCATCGTCATCGCAAGCTCTAGATAGCAAATCTGCATTCGTGTTGTCGTGATGTGAATTATTCCACATAGTGAATAATTCACCTCTCAGTTAGAAGTTAGTCTCTCTGAGTGAAGCTAAGACCTCAGAGAAGTCGATTCTGGAGGAAGTGTCCATTCGAAAATCTGAAAACACCACGGCGTAGGTCTCGTCGCGCTGATCACCGTGGTATGTTCAAAAGTTGCAAACGGAGTTGCAAGCGAAAAGTTACTTGGGGTTCTTCAACAAGATTTCTGATACCGGGAATTTTACCATAAATCTGAGTGAGTTCGAAAAATACCTTTTAGATTTTTCCCATGTAGATTGTAGTATGTAGTATTTGATTAAAATTCGAAATGTACAAAAAGAGCATGTCTAGAGAAAGTTATGGCACTTCGTGTTAGCAAAGGAAAGACGAAATACCGCAGCTTTCTAGCATATTAGCTTAGAAACTGGTCTTCAAAACCAGTTG
Source organism: Asterella californica (assembly GCA_036924285.1). NCBI lineage: Eukaryota > Viridiplantae > Streptophyta > Marchantiopsida > Marchantiales > Aytoniaceae > Asterella > Asterella californica. The sequence goes on along the minus strand of JAYKYS010000006.1, from coordinate 16,521,169 downwards.
TGAGATCAGCTTCCGTGGTGTAGCTGAGAAACTTGTAGGGAGGAGGTCTCCGGATCAAATCCCTTCAGACTCACAACCGGCTTGGAGTAGGCTGGCCCCTTCGGGGGAATATGAGGGGCACCAAGTTGCCTAGGGGCGGGACACTAGATGTCCCTTAAACGTACCGTGAATGCGGGACGCCTCCGTCTACCTCTGCACTAGTGCAGTCACCTAGTGTGGATGCTAGAGGGAGATTACCACCGGGTTTCGAAATGGACCTCTCACCTTCGGGTTGGCGGGGTAATTAGTACGAATTCGGTTGCGGCTCTCTAAGTCCTGGGGTAGCGAGATGGCATCAAAGATACTCCAAGTTGGTACCAATTCTTTTGTAGAAAAATGTAGAATTCGAAATATTATTCACTTGGGTCGAAAAATCAAGTGAAACTGATACTGAGGCTATACTTACGGCACTTCGAAGTTTAAGGGGGCCGAGAAACGACAATGATGATAACTCGGGCTCCACGTGTCAGAACGAGGTGATTCCGGTGGCCAGAGGTAGCCGTGGTGGAGTTACTTCGAGTGGAGGTGTCAGATGCTGACTGTACAGCCAAGTCGGCGACCGTCTTTAGGTGTCAGATGCTGACTTGGTGGAGTTACTTCGAGTGGAGGTGTCAGATGCTGACTGTACAGCCAAGTCGGCGACCGTCTTTAGGTGTCAGATGCTGACTGTACAGCCAAGTCGGCGACCGTCCGTACAAATGAATCTGCGAAGCTTAGTGAAATAGTCTTCTTACGTGTAGATATTTTATCAGTGATTTAATTTTCTGCTGCCATCTGTTTAGGGCGTCTTTTACCTCTGTCAGGTGACTGTGAAGGATGCGTAGGATGGAGGACAACCCAGAGGGGTGTACTCCGGAGAGAGAGAATTCTCAGTGGCATTATCGCATTATCGAAGTTTGTCGATCATCGAGCAGAGTGTAGAGCTTATCGTGCGAGAGCTATCGAGTAGAGAGAAACAGTAGAGCTGAGGAGAAGATTTTACACAGAGGTTACGTCTGAAGAGGACTTCTGTCTGATCAGGTTTTGATATCGAGGGATTGAGAGTAGAGAGCAGAATCGAGTAGATAGGAGACCTACAACTTGTACGCACATCTTTTCTGAAAAGAAGACGGGAAGCTTCTAGGTGAACGCGCTGGTGCTTCACAGGAGCAGTTTTCTGATATTCTGAGTTACTGAGCGTTATCTTTGCAATCTGCATGATCTGGAGTTGAAGATCTACTTGCACGCCGTGTGTTTTATCTTGGCCGGATCGAGAACGTGGTGGTTTGTTTCCTTGCGGTCCGTATTTCGTGTGTGATTTTTTCGTCCTCCGCTTCACGATCGTATCACAGCTAGAAGGTTCACCCTTCCTAGGAAACTCTCGCCTCGACATACAATCTGGTGCTTCCACTGAGAGCTCTTGGGGTGATTGATTGAGAAGGTTGAGTTCACTACAAGGAGAAGAGATGGATCGCAAGAGTGCTGCTGCTGCTACTTCTACGCCTGCTGCAGCTCCTTCTGTAGCACCAGCGGCTACAGCGACATCTGCATCTGGTTTGGATACGGCTGAGATTCTGAAAACACTTGCGGCCCTGGTTCAACAACATCCGATCGTTGGAGGGGGTGAGTTGAAGTCTACCAAGGCTTTGCAAGCAATTGTGAATAGATGCGGTAGATTTGAAGGTAGAGATATTTCTAGATATCTGCGTGAATACAGAGGAGAGATGGAACTAGTTAGAGTTACTGATGCTGAGATGATAGGGAGTTTCGAGTTAGCTGTAATCCCTGAGTTGCGGGACCAGGTTAGGGATGTACAGAGAAGAAATCTAGGTGTCTGGATGAGTTTCGAACGATCTCTTCGAGAGGAGTTTCTCGAAGAAGATTCAGAGAGAGTCACTAGAAGAACATTTCTGGACTGGGTTGAGCAGCAACCTGGTCGTATGATGAACCTGAATGAGATGCTGAGAGAGTTTGATCGGAGATACCGACAACTCTCAACTCTTGAGAGGATAACTTTAGATGCTAGGAAAACCGAGCTTTTCCTGCAAGCTACCGATGATACTACGGCAGATCGGTTGTGCTTTATGTTGGCCGATCGATCTGCTGAAGGAGGAGTTACTACTGACTGGGGGAGAGTTGAGGATGCTGTTGCTGTATTGACGAGACAAAGACGTGGAAGAGTGGCTGTGGGAGGATGTCCGCTTGCAGAAGTTACCGCTCAACCTCGCATTGCTCCTCAAGTACAGCAACCTCCGGCTCCGGCTCCTAGATCTGTTGTATCGGCTGCAGTACCTTTGATACCAGTGGTGCCAGTTCTTGCACAAAGGGCACCGGTTCAGAGACCTGCAGAGAACCATGGACAGTAGAACCAGATCGAAGACCTGATTCGGCAGATGAGAGAACTGAAGGTGGAGCTAGCTGGATTGCAGAGAGAGCAGCCGCCGGCGCCTGCTGCTGCACGTCCAGGAGGTGCTCCTGTTCGTAGATGTATCTGGTGTGACAGTCAAGATCATTTCCGAGGGGATTGTCAAGAGCTCACGGCTGCTCTGCGAGATGGTGTGGTTCGCTACCAGAATGGTAGGCTACACCTTTCTTCGACTGGAGAGCCGCTAAACACGCAGTTTGGACGAGGAGGCATGAGGAGTCTACCTCAGATTACAGCTGCTGCAACTGTACATGCATTGATGGCACCACCGATAAATCCTGATGTATATGCCGGTCACATTGAAGTTTCTTCTAGTCCTACGTTGCTAGATAGGACTACTGAGAAGAAAACTGTTCAAGTTCCTTCTGAAGTACTGAAGAGAGGAGCTGAGACTATCCGTAAGGTCACAGGGTGGGGAGATCTTGTTGATGCTGCATCTATCAAAGCATTCTTGGACGTGGATAGACACGTTCACTGGCAGGATGCTTCTGTGGAGGAGAAGAGGCGGCGAGAAGCCTCTGAGCTTGATACTGGCGTTCCAGAGGAGACTGGAGATAGACGGAGAGTCACGAGGAGACGAGCGGCTCCTCCTGAAGACATCCCTTCTACTTCTGCAGCTCCTCCACCTGCACCGGGTCCGATGGAGGACGTGCAGAGATCCCAGCAGGAGCCAACGACTGCTGGTAGACGGTTTACTGCCCAAGAGAAGGGGAAGGGACCGGCTTACAAGTTGGCAGCTGATATTGAGACTTCAACTGATCTCAAGAGCATCTTGGAGCAGAGAATACTTGACGCGCGAATCGAGTTTTCTCTTCGAGAAGTTCTTGGTATTGCGAAGAGGGAGTTTCACGAGCTGATCATCGACATCATCAAGCGGAAGAGACAGGTGATGTCTGAACAAGTAGAAAGCCAGATGATAGAGATGGTAGGAGCTTCTGTTAATGATGCAGAATTCGGGAAGGTGCATTTTCAGGAGGCTGATGATACAGAGTATCAGCAAGAAGCATTGGTTGCTGGTACCAACACTGCTGAGTTTGATGATGATGAAGCTGGCGATGAGAGTCCAGCTGCTGATAGTGACTTCAGGAAGAGATACTGGGCTCGTGCTACGACGGCTACACGAGTTCGTCTCGGAAGTCTTGAACCTGTTGCTGCATTAGTTGATCACGGTTCAGAGATCAACATCATGTCACGGGAGGTGTATGAGAGAGGTCAGTGGTCTATCGAACTGAACCATGGTTGGGTGCTACGAGCTGCAAACAACCAGAAGGGTGAGTTATACGGCGCTTGTCCTAACGTGAGAGTGAAGTTGGGTGATGTGGAGGTAGATCAGCACTTCTTCGTGCAGTCTTCTGCTTCATATCCTGTGATTCTAGGTCAGCCTTATATCACCGCAGTTAGAATGGAGACGAAGGTGATGGATGACGGATCTCACTATGCTAGGATCCGTAGTCCAGATGATAGACGTTCTGTGCAGTTTCTGACCGTTCGTTCGAACCACGAACGAAACAGACAGACTCTAAGAGATTCTCCTATCTGTAGGAGCAAGGGTTTTCTGAAACCACTCTTGTAGGACGGGATACCAAGAGTGACGGATCTGCTATTACTATGATCCCGCTTGAGCAGCCTGTGGGATCACAGGAGATTGACGAAGAGGTTGCTCAAGATTATGAAAACTGCTACACTGTATATAGTTGGAAATCTGGTTTGATGGCTTTCAGTTCTGATGATTGGAGTGAGTTTACGCGTGTAGAGGATTTGACTGAGAAGAGTAGAAGGCAGATGGAGAAGTATGCAGAAAATCTGCACTGTACAGGAGTTCTGAGTGAGAATGAGATGATTTCTGATGTTTACGAGGAGTTTGTAGGTGTACAGTCTTTTGTTCGTTGGCTGGATGATGTAGATAGGTTGATGGAGCAGATGGGAGGAAGGGTGGTGATCCCTATCCACTCTCGTAAGGTCTATGAGGAGATTACCTCGTGCTTGCAATCTCGTCCTCATCCGAGACTGGAGAGTGGATGGAAGGATGCAATCTGCTGGTGTGGCTCTCGTGAAGAAGCAGCGGTTCACACCAAATACAAAACTGTAGCGAAGAAGGTGAAACCAGTGGCGACTCAGTTACCTGTTGATTCACGACAGCAGATGGAGTTAGCAGCCACTGAGCCTGTACTGAGAGATCCTAACCAGATAGGACACGAGTTTACTCAAGAGACACTCGAGCAGCTCCAGATAGGAGGGAGTGGCTTCTTGACTGAAGTGGAGAAACGAGCTTTTGAGCAGATGATAGTCAGCCATGGTAAGGCATTTTCTTTCTCAGCTGAGGAGATTGGTTGTGTGGATCCTAGTGTGATAGCTCCGATGGTTATCTTCACTGTTCCTCACGTACCTTGGGACTTGAAGCCGATTCCAGTCCCTCGTGCTTTGCTATCGATGGTTATTGAGTTACTGAAGGAGAGGATGCGGATGGGTATTCTTGAACCATCTATGGCTCCGTACTCTAGCCGATGGTTCACAGTACCTAAGAAGACAGGAGCTTTACGCTTCATCCAAGACTTACAGCCTGCTAACAACATCACGATTCGAAATGTTGGAACAGGACCTGTGGTTGATGAAGTAGCCGAGGCATTTGCTGGAAGATCTATCTATTCTATTGGAGATCTGTTTTCAGGTTATGATCAGTTTCAGCTTGCTTTGGAGAGTAGAGACTTGACTACCATGCGTACACCTTTGGGGTTGATGCGGATGTGTACTCTTCCTCAGGGTGCGACAAACTCAGTAGCTCATATGCAAAACGCGATGCATAAGGTGTTACGAGAGTTTGTACCTGAGGTTACCATCCCATTTCTTGATGATATCCCCATGAAAGGCTGTCCGGTGGAGGACAAGGACGAAACTATGACTGCTGATGGTTGCAGAAAGTTCGTTGCAGACCACATCCGAGATGTGGAGAAGATTCTGATGCGCTTGGAAGAGGTACACCTCACTCTGTCAGGTACCAAATCTCGTTTTGGAATGTCAGAGATTGTGGTGGTTGGTCACTTATGCGGTACTTTTGGAAGACGGCCGAACCCAGAGAAGGTAGATGCTATAGCAAGGATAGCAGACTGTACCAACATCACTGAGGTTCGACGATTCTTAGGAGCTTGTGTGTTTTTTCGTGTGAGTATTCCTCATTATGCACACATTGCCGAGCCTCTGTATGCACTTCTGAGGAAGGGAAAGAGGTTTACTTGGCGGCAAGAACATCACGAGACGATGGAGCAGCTGAAAGAGATTCTGAAGTCTCCACCTATACTAAGGAGCTTAGCTACGAGAGCGGAAGACCTATCATACTGACTGTTGACACGAGTCCAAAGGGGATTGGATGGGCAGTTGGTCAAGAAGATGCAGAAGGCGTGCGGTTTGTTTCTAGGTTTGGAGCTCGAATCTTAACAGATAGACAACGTAACTATCCTCAAGTGAAGCGTGAGTTGTGGGGAGCTGTTATTGCTATGAAGGTAGATCGAGAGTTCTTGATAGGTGCCCGTGTGATACTAGAAACAGACTGTTTGCCTTTGCTAGGTATGATAGCAAACTGTAATACTCCAGACATAGCAATGCTACGATGGATTGCTTATATCCGGAGTATGAATCCTGAGCTGAAGCATATAGCAGGAAAGGATAATCTTGTTGCAGACATGTTATCTAGGGCTTGTTATACAGATGAGGAAGAGATGATTGCAGAAGTCGAAGATGAAGAAAAGAGAGACGTTTGGTGCCAAGTTGGTCAGCAGACTTCAGACTTGGAACCACTGCCGTTCTACGAGGAGTTCTACACGGAAAAGTTCCGCGATATCGGATACTATCTGAGTTTATTATGCAGAAGAGAAGGATGGAGTGATGCAGAGTTTAAGGAGATCAGACGAAAGGCGTACGGTTACCTTCTACGTGAAGATTATTTGTGGAAACGTCCGAAGAGAAGAGATGGGATGTTGGCTAGAGTAGTGGATGATCAACCGACGAAGCTGAATCTGCTGAAGGAGTTTCATGACACCTTGTGGGCTGGACACCGTGGAGTTTGGGCTACGTACACAAAGATGAAGGAGCGATACTGGTGGAAGGGTTTGTATCAAGACGTAGTGGATTTTGTAGGGTCGTGTCTGCACTGCCAGTTTTACTCTAAAGTCCGCTACAGAGATGGACTTGTACCTACCTACCCACCTAGTATTCATTTTTCGTGGGTCCTTGATCTTGTGATGATGCCACCGGGACTGTGGGGGATGCGCTACTTGGTGTTAGCTCGGGAAGATCTCTCCAACTACGTGGAGGGACGAGCACTGCGAACGAAGACTACAGAGAACATATGTAGATTCGTGCTGGAAGATATTATCTGTCGTTATGGATCTGTTGGAAGACTACGAGCAGATAAGGACGAGTTGAGAGGTGCAGAAGCGAAGGAGTTCTTTGCTCGCTATGGAGTAAAGCTTCGGCTTACTACTGTCATGAATCCAGAAGGCATTGGTAAGAGTGAACGAGGACATCCTTCTATTGTTCACGCTTTAGTAAAAGCATGTGATGGTAGGCCTAGAGAATGGCCGAGACTACTTCCATTTGCTTTATGGGCTGATAGAACTACACACTGTACCACAATTGGTTATATGCCAGTTGAGCTTATGTTGGGGCAGAAACCGATCATGCCTGCTGAGGAGGACTTTCCTACGTGGGCTACGCTACCATGGGAAGATGGTATAGATCATACTTCACTCGTTGCATTACAAACTAGGCAGTTGGAGCGAAGGGAGGAGGATCTTGCTGAGGCGCAAGAGAAACTGAAGGTGGCTCGAGTCAGAAACAAAGAGCGTTTCGACAAGACTCACCGACTACGACCAAAGCCAATACGTGTTGGTGATTGGGTTCTGGTGTATGATAGCACGCTGGAGAACCAGCATTCTACACTTCGTAAGTTCTCGCGAAGATGGTTCGGGCCTTATGTTGTGTTAGATGTTTACGAGAATGCCACTTATAGTTTACGTGAGCTGGATGGTACTCCTTTGAAACTATCTGTGGCCGGCAAGCGAGTGAAGTTGTTCAAACAACGTGGAGAATCAGTAGATTTGTTCAACTTTCTGGAGTCTGAGAGGATGACAAGAGATGAAGACGCCTCGACTACTGAAGAGGTTGAGGTGGACGAGAGTGATGATGATGATGAAACAACAGAAGGATGAAGAGGTTGGCACATGCCAGAGGATGTGCAGGTTTGGAGGGGGTGGATGTCGTGATGTGAATTATTCCACATAGTGAATAATTCACCTCTCAGTTAGAAGTTAGTCTCTCTGAGTGAAGCTAAGACCTCAGAGAAGTCGATTCTGGAGGAAGTGTCCATTCGAAAATCTGAAAACACCACGGCGTAGGTCTCGTCGCGCTGATCACCGTGGTATGTTCAAAAGTTGCAAACGGAGTTGCAAGCGAAAAGTTACTTGGGGTTCTTCAACAAGATTTCTGATACCGGGAATTTTACCATAAATCTGAGTGAGTTCGAAAAATACCTTTTAGATTTTTCCCATGTAGATTGTAGTATGTAGTATTTGATTAAAATTCGAAATGTACAAAAAGAGCATGTCTAGAGAAAGTTATGGCACTTCGTGTTAGCAAAGGAAAGACGAAATACCGCAGCTTTCTAGCATATTAGCTTAGAAACTGGTCTTCAAAACCAGTTGTGAGATCAGCTTCCGTGGTGTAGCTGAGAAACTTGTAGGGAGGAGGTCTCCGGATCAAATCCCTTCAGACTCACAACCGGCTTGGAGTAGGCTGGCCCCTTCGGGGGAATATGAGGGGCACCAAGTTGCCTAGGGGCGGGACACTAGATGTCCCTTAAACGTACCGTGAATGCGGGACGCCTCCGTCTACCTCTGCACTAGTGCAGTCACCTAGTGTGGATGCTAGAAGGAGATTACCACCGGGTTTCGAAATGGACCTCTCACCTTCGGGTTGACGGGGTAATTAGTACGAATTCGGTTGCGGCTCTCTAAGTCCTGGGGTAGCGAGATGGCATCAAAGATACTCCAAGTCGGTACCAATTCTTTTGTAGAAAAATGTAGAATTCGAAATATTATTCACTTGGGTCGAAAAATCAAGTAAAACTGATACTGAGGCTATACTTACGGCACTTCGAAGTTTAAGGGGGCCGAGAAACGACAATGATGATAACTCGGGCTCCACGTGTCAGAACGAGGTGATTCCGGTGGCCAGAGGTAGCCGTGGTGGAGTTACTTCGAGTGGAGGTGTCAGATGCTGTACAGTAGCGAGATGGCATCAAAGATACTCCAAGTCGGTACCAATTCTTTTGTAGAAAAATGTAGAATTCGAAATATTATTCACTTGGGTCGAAAAATCAAGTAAAACTGATACTGAGGCTATACTTACGGCACTTCGAAGTTTAAGGGGGCCGAGAAACGACAATGATGATAACTCGGGCTCCACGTGTCAGAACGAGGTGATTCCGGTGGCCAGAGGTAGCCGTGGTGGAGTTACTTCGAGTGGAGGTGTCAGATGCTGACTGTACAGCCAAGTCGGCGACCGTCTGTACAGATGAATCTGCGAAGCTTAGTGAAATAGTCTTCTTACGTGTAGATATTTTATCAGTGATTTAATTTTCTGCTGCCATCTGTTTAGGGCGTCTTTTACCTCTGCCAGGTGACTGTGAAGGATGCGTAGGATGGAGGACAACCCAGAGGGGTGTACTCCGGAGGGAGAGAATTCTCAGTGGCATTATCGCATTATCGAAGTTTGTCGATCATCGAGCAGAGTGTAGAGCTTATCGTGCGAGAGCTATCGAGTAGAGAGAAACAGTAGAGCTGAGGAGAAGATTTTACACAGAGGTTACGTCTGAAGAGGACTTCTGTCTGATCAGGTTTTGATATCGAGGGATTGAGAGTAGAGAGCAGAATCGAGTAGATAGGAGACCTACAACTTGTACGCACATCTTTTCTGAAAAGAAGACAGGAAGCTTCTAGGTGAACGCGCTGGTGCTTCACAGGAGCAGTTTTCTGATATTCTGAGTTACTGAGCGTTATCTTTGCAATCTGCATGATCTGGAGTTGAAGATCTACTTGCACGCCGTGTGTTTTATCTTGGCCGGATCGAGAACGTGGTGGTTTGTTTCCTTGCGGTCCGTATTTCGTGTGTGATTTTTTCGTCCTCCGCTTCACGATCGTATCACAGCTAGAAGGTTCGCCCTTCCCAGGAAACTCTCGCCTCGACAGCGTGTTTCTTCCCTTGTCGATCGCAGATCTCATAGTCGTACTCTGACAATAAGAGCTTTCACCTTGCTAACCGTCCTTCGACCATAGGTTTATTGAAGATGTACTTTAATGCCTTGTGATCTGTAACTATAGTGAACTTGCCTCCTATGAGATAATGTAGAAATTTTCTCAAAGCATAGATCACTGCTAATCCTTCTCTCTTTGTCACAGAATAATTTCTCTCTGCTTTGACCATTTGCTGACTAGCATATGCGATAGGATGATCTCTACTTTCAACATCATATTGACTTAAAGTACATCCTACTGCTATATTTGAAGTGTCCATATATAGAATAGACTGTTTATTCCAATCGGGCTTAACCAAGATCGGAGCTGAAGTAAGAGCTTTCTTCAGTTCCTCAAAGGCGGCTAGAGCTTCTTCATCTCCTAAAATCAACACGTAATCTACTCCCTTCTTCAGATATACAGTCAAAGCATACGCTTTATGTGAGAACGAGAGTATAAACCTTCGATAATACCCCACCATACCTAAAAACTGTCGTAGCTTAGTGAGAATACTAGGAAAAGGGAGCTCTAAGATCTTCTGCACCTTCTCTGGATCTACTGCAATGCCGTCTTTTGATATGATATGACCCAAGAGTAACCCTTTCTCACACCAAAAAATACATTTCTCCGGATTAAGAGATGCATTTGCTACATCTAAACATTCTAAGACCTTCACAAGGTGCTCAAAATGTTTCTCCTTACTCCCGTAAACACAAAAATCATCTATAAAATCTCTCACAAACTTTCCTAAGAAATGTTCGAACACTTTGTTCATAAACCTTTGAAACGTCGCAGGAGCATTACACAGACCAAATGGCATGACTCGAAATGCAAACGTACCCCACGGAGTAGTAAAAGTGGTCAGGTGTTGATGTTCTGGTGCAATTTTGATCTGGTTATATTCGCTATAACCATCTCCAAAGCTGTACCATTCGTTTCCCGTCACTTCTTCCAAGATCTCGTCGATGAAAGGTAGAGGATAATAATCCTTCTTTGTGACCGCATTGAGCTTTTTTGTAATCAACACACACCCTCAATTTGCCATTTTTCTTCTTTACGATCACAATGGGTGATACCCATTCAGAATGCTCCACCTCGTAAATGAACCCAGTAGTGTGCAGCTTCTCGATCTCTTCTTTCACCAGATCCGCAATTGGAGGACTCACTCTTCGTTGCTTCTGTCGCACCGGTTTGACCTCCTTCTCCAACTCGATATGGTGTTGCTCCAGTGCGACCTCCCTCAGATCCTTGTAACTAAATGCAAATACATGAATGTATTCGCGAAAGATCTCTTCGAAACAACTCTTCTCCTCTTTAGTAACCTTCGATCCATAACGTAAGGTGGCAATTCTTCTCTCCACCTCCTCGGGAGTCAACGGTTCTTTGTCTCGATCTCTTTGCACTTCTGGAGAAGGGAAAAGATCCACTACATTCACACCCACATTTCGTTCTTCTCTCTCCTCCTCTGACGATCTATTTTCAGATTCTGAATCTGAAGAATTGGTACCCACATCAGAAGTAGTATCGACAACTTCTGACTCCCAGTAGTCTGATGTGGGTCGATCCGATTCCGACGTCCCAACTTGATCTCCGAGCAATGAAATTTTGATCCGGTGGTGATTCGGTCCGATGCGTAAATAACCTTTGTGCCAGTTATCTATTGCATGTACTGCTCGAAGCCAAGGTCTTCCAAGTAACATTTCATAACTTGACTCTTTCAAGATTTGAAATGTCATGTTTACTTGCACTCCTATTACTGACACGCAAACTCTCTCCAGCACTCCCAATGGCCTAACTCGCTGTTTGTTAGCCATGCCAACCGTGATACTAGAAGGACGCGTTGGTACTAGATCCAACTTTCTCATGAGTCGTTCTGAGATGGCGTTCATTGCCGATCCTCCATCGACAAGAACATCTGAGACATCTCTCCCATTGATACGAGCCTCTACTTTTGATGCCTTGTTGCACACCTCTCTTTCACTAGCATCTAAAGCAGTCACGCCGACAGTAGAAGGATTTATCTTCTTCTTCTGACCTCGTCGAGAGCTTAGACCGCTACGAAGTTCTTTCCTCACCGAAGGATTCAGAGCAATCAACTGTCCCACAGTAATGTTTGCTCGTTCCTTACCCACGTCCTCCACCACATTGTATTTTGATTGCTCCATTGAAATTGTGAAATCAGTATTTCCCAATTTCTTCCGCCGCTCTTTGGTTTTTGAAGAAGATTTGCTACACCGAGTATTTTGACTTGGAGAATCTTCCATCACTATGGTGCCCACAAATTACAGGATTCACGAATTTTTGAAATTTTTGAGATTAATAACTTGTTTGTATAACTGAAGAAGCGTTGTTACTTAAGATTACGGCTTCCTTAGTAGGAAGATGATCTTAAGGGCTGTTTGTAATAATAAGTTGACTTCTTCGGAAGACGACCGTCTTCGGAAGAGCGTCTTCTCGGTGGTATCTTCGGAAGACGGAAGACAGCGGAAGACGGAAGACGGCAACCGCGGAAGCTTCACCACGTAAGGAGTCCGAAACCTTGAAGAGAAGACGCTTCGGAAGATTGGAACCTCTTCGGAAGACTGTCTTCAGAAGACGCTTCAGTAGTTTGACTGTCTTCGGAAGTCGACTGTAACCAATTCGTATCAAGAGTGGATTTGTGTTGCTTTTGTGTTAAGAGAGGCTTGGTACGAATCCTGAGTGATGTGGTGAGTTGTTTTGTTATTTCGAGAAGTTGGAAGTCGGGAACTAGGCCTGTGCCTCCCGGTCTTCTAAGCTTCTCAACTCCACATCTTCCTAGAGAGACTAGAAGACTGAAAGGCTGGCAAAATGAGCGAGAAGATGTGAGGGTCCATTTCGGGTCTCTTCTGTCCGATCCATAGCAGCCGTTCCTTCTTCTTCCCGAACTTAGAAGAGAGTTGTGAGAAGTCTTGCTGGCAGAATCCGGAGGGAATGGTCGAGGGTCATGTCTTCCCATCATGCAGCAAGCTTCTTTTGAGTGCGTATGAGAGGTGAGACGTCAGAAGAACAGAGTGCATTTGTCTTGAGTCTGTTGTGAGGATAGATTGCGTGTAGGAAGACGAAGACAGGTGAGATCAGTGAAGGGAAGTCTTCTGAGAAAGACATTGAATCGGAAGCTGTCCCAAGTGTCTTCCCAGAGGCCACTGTCACCGCAGGAGCCCGCAACCATCTTCTGAACCTTTCTCATACTCTACTTCTCGCATATCTTGTATCTTTTGATAGGAAGTAGGATGTAATGCAAGGTGGGTTGTCTTCTTGGTAATCCATGCGAGGCCTTGCTTAGATAGGATTGTTTAGATATAGCTCGGAAGACGAGAGCTATCTAGGAAGTACTGTTAGAATCCCGGAAGACGGAGTAGTTGTCTTCTGGAAGACTAGTTTCGTCTTCTGAGAAGTAGAAGCTAGACTGTGGGCACTCGGGAAGAACTGAGCCTTCAGCTCATAGTAGGTGCTTGTGGTTTAGTGCAATAGATCTTCTAGGTATGTCGATGTATCCGCGAGGCTTGGTGTTACCCGCGACAGAATTGACCGAGGCCACTCCTTTCCTCAAGGAGTTGGGTCTCGACTTCTTCCTGTGGGATTGGAACCTCGCAGATCAAGGACTTCTGGAGGAGGTGTGGGCCGCGTTACCACCGCGTAACCGTGTACCTGCGAAGGCAGGAGTAGCTCGGGAAAGACCGTCTTCCTGGACTGAAGACTGGTGGCGTAAGGCGTTTCACAGGCCTGAGACCGAGAACCGAGGATATTGGTACGAGAAGAAGATCTTGCCTAGGATTGTGAGTTCATGGCATGTGCCTGGGAGTACCACCTGCCTTTTCGTGGAAGACAGGCAGGGGAGGAACGGTTAGAAGATAGAGTCTTACCGGGAGCCGAAGAAGCGACTTCTGGCGAAGTTGTTTCTGCATCTTTTCCTCAAGGGAAAAGCGCAGAAGACAAGGTACTTAGGAGATCAAGACGTGGAGTTCCTGGAATCAATGTGGGATGACAGAGTGCCTATCTACTGGGGCGCGTACATCCACAACTATGTACAGATGGAGCTAGCATACTTGTGTACCTCGGCGGGAGGACATCTGACGCCCTTCTTCTGCTACTTGTATGTAGCCATGGGGGATCTTAGGGAAGATCAGCTGGCAGTGTATGGGCCAACGGAGCGACAGGAGGTGAAGGAGGAGAGCTCGGAAGACGATGACCAAGAGGCAGCAGCAACGCCTCCTCCCACTCTGATGCCACAGCTGAGGCCCGGCTCTCACCAGAAGATGCTTCTGGTGAGGGAAGACCAGTCTAGTGGGTCGGAAGACGCCACGCCAGTGAGGAAGATGGGTCACAGAAGTGTACCAAGGACACCCATCTCCCTCATTCATTCAGGATCGGAGTCGGACTCGGAGGAAGACTTGCTGAGTACCCGATCGGAACAGAAGACAGCTTCTGTAACACCTGGGAGTCTTCCGAAGACTCCAGAAGACGAAGGATGGATGGGTACTCCTACTGCGATGCGAGGAAGCGCAAAGAGGAGAGCCGCTCCTGCCACGAGGAGTCTTCCACCCCGGAAGATGAGAAGAGTAACTTCTTCTCGTGCGTAGAAGATGAAGGCCGTAGTGGTGGAAGAGGCTTCCTTGCCTCTGGAAGACGAAGTCGACACCATCGAGCGAGTGGTGGAAATGAACTTGTCTTCCGCAGGAAGACGACTGGAGGAGTTCAGTGCCTACTTCCAGAAGGAGATCCAGCCCGCTATGGAGTTGCTGGAGAGGAGAGCGAGGGCACAGGAGAAGCCTTTACAGCCTGGATTCGGCCTGCGCACCTTGCTACGACAGGAAGACAGCCAGTAGAAGACGGAGTCGCTGGAAGCTAGCCTCCGCACTACGGAGAAGCTTGCAGCCAGGTACAAGGCGGAAGCAGCCGCTTCTGCCAAGGAGTCGATGCAACTTCGGAAGAGCAACCAGGAGTTGCAGACGCGAGTACAGCAGCGCGATCAGGAAGTTCTCCGAGTGCGGGAGAAGATCACAGCCCTCGCAGAAGAGCAGACCACTTGGAAGATGCAGCGAGAAGCCGCAGAAGCACGAGCTGCAGTGGAGAAGACGGAGAGGGAAGCAGCGGAGGCTCATGCGCAGAAGATGTTAGCTCAGTCGGTAGAAGCGCTTCGGAAGAAGTTCAACTTCACCGCGGGTAAGAAGTTACTTACCTTAGCTAGGGAATGGGACAGCGGGTCCAAGACGAGGTTGGTGGAATGCAGAGATAGCATGTTCAGGTACCTGGATAGACAGATAGAAGGAGTGAAGACACTTTATGGTCTTCCCTCACTTCCGACACCTGCAACGGCATCTTCCCAAGCCCCAGCACCCTCGACTGGATCCGGAATGGAGAAGGAGGAGTTCGATCTCGCTGTACACTTGGTGGTGACAGCGTTGGAAGACGAGAAGACTCCAGAAGATGCCCCGGAAGACATGATGTCTTCTGGAAGACAGGAAGACGAGCCGTCTTCCCAGGTATTCCGCGTGGAGGAAGCGACTTCCCCGGACCCCCATGAGGTCGCCATGGTCCCTAGTACTGCATCTGTGCCTCAGAAGACTGAAGACGCACCATTCGACTCGTCTTCCCAAAAGACCATTCCGTCTTCCGAAGTCGAAGCCGAGGAAGACGCAGCCGCAGAAACAGCAGGGCCAGCGAAGAGCGAGGAGAGGGAAGCTACCTCAGTGGTACCCGAGGTAAGTGCAGGGCTTCCCAGTCCATCAGAAGTCGAGGTAGTAGCTTCGGTAGGAGCAGATCGTGTAGAGATTGCCACCGAGCAATTAGAGTAGTTAGCAAACTTAATCGACACTTCCAGATTTAGTAGGATCGGACATGCTATCTTAAGGGTGGCAGTTTTCCCTGTAAAAATAGTTAGGACCCCATGTGGCAGCATAGGTAGCGTAGGAGTAACACAGTGGAGGGCTAATTGGGAAGAGGGACCGCATGCATGTGAGGTGACAACCTCTTGTCAGCGCCTCTCTCTCCCTCCCTGGTGGTCGCCTCTCCTGACTCTCGAGGCAGATGGTTAAGTAGGATCGTAGAGTAGGAAATGGGGCTCTGTCAGTTCTGCCAGTTCTGTAGGATTCTATAGTAACTGAACATACACACCGATTCTACAGGCAGGCAGGCGAGACACATTAGAGCAGAGATAGTCTTAGCGCACTACACCCGTTGTTGGAAACATACGAATAGTCTTGGAATATACAGGAGGGGTCTGCATACTCGCACCAGCAGTGGTTCGAAGATGTAGATAGAAGTAGTGGATAGTCTAGGAACGGGGAACGGCATCCTTGTGCAGTCCTGTTAGCTAGGCTGGTGTGTCGAGGAGTAGACGCAGGAAGTAGCGGGAGTGAGCTTCCCAATGCCATTGTGACTTCTTCTCGGGGAATAGATTATGGATTTGAGTGCAGCAGCTTCGCTCATGTCTTCTGGGTGGTGGAATGTATTGAATTCGCTCCCAATTGTGCATGGGAAGTGTTCTTCTTGAGTGGCGGTGAATGTCAACAGTTGTGGAGTGTAGCTTGACTCGTTCAGTAGAGCACTTGGGATCTACGTACGAACGGTCTTCTGGGTAAGGGATCCCAAAAGACAGAGCAGTCAGAGCAGCGAAGTGAAGAAGAAAGAAGCCTTCTTCCCGCAACAGAAGACGACATCCTCGAGTAGAAGACGGTGCTACAGTACTCACGTTTGTTGTCTTCCTCCCCAAACTATTACAAGCAGGGATGGCTTGTTAGTCAGGATCCGGACTAGAAGCCTGTCGGAATCTTAATTGCCCTTTTTCATCCTGTTTTCTCTTGTTTGGATTTCTTCTTCTTCCCATATTCCCCCATCTTCCCCATCTTCTTATCTTCTCTAGTGAGCTTCCGATACTTCTATTGAGCTTCCGTGAAGGTGAATGTCGTTGTAGTGCTGCAAGAAGACAACTTCCGTAGGCAGAAGCCTGGGAAGGCTACAGGGGGCATACACCCTGTGATTTATCCAACCCGTTGGAATGTGAATGTGAGAGTAAAGAGTAACGACTGTTACTAGTCGACTTCTGCGAAGCCGGACAGCCTTCTGGAGGTGTGAGAAGACGAGCTAAACCCCCAGAAGACGAGAATCGCTTCGGGAAGACGGTATCGAGAAGACCGGAAGAAGCAATCTGGAAGCAGGAAGATCGTCTTTCCGAGCTTCTCTGTGAATAGTTGTATGATATTGTAATCGGTAGTTGTTTGTTTGGGTCCAGAGCACCATTTGGCGTGTCTGGAAGACGTGTTGTTTTGTGTGGTTTTGTGAGAAGACGGGATTTCTAGGCAAAACCCGTGTGTTTGTGTGTTTGAACAGATCTTAGAACTTAGAGCAGCGTTACTTGTGCAAATCCTCTGTG
Source organism: Asterella californica (assembly GCA_036924285.1). Classification (NCBI taxonomy): domain Eukaryota; kingdom Viridiplantae; phylum Streptophyta; class Marchantiopsida; order Marchantiales; family Aytoniaceae; genus Asterella; species Asterella californica. The sequence continues at coordinate 16,504,047 of JAYKYS010000006.1, read as the reverse complement.
GGAACGATATCTTGTATACTAAATGGGCAAAAGGAGAAATCCTACGTCACTACAATCACGACAGATTCTTCCTCGTCGAAATGCGTCCTCATCCTCTTCCTCTCTTGAGTCAACAGCTCTACAGATTGAAAACCTTCTCGTACATCTCGTGGTTCCAAGATGTCAATGCATGCCACACCCTTGTCCTTGCTTTGTGAAGTTGAAGCTCCATCCGCCGTTCCACCATTACGACTTGGACAATTACGTTGGAAGTGTGATCCTCCACACGTAAAACATCCTTGGCTCGTGTAGTTACTTGGTGATCCTTGCGGTGGTCCACCTCTGGACTGATAGTTCCCATAACCTTGTGAGCCCCCTCCCACATTTGGACTCTGGTGTTGCAACAAATTCACCATGTTGATCTTCAAATCTGCCAGAGACTCTGTCAGACTTTTCAACTCATCACGAAAGTCAGGAGTAATAGATCTGGATGGTACAATGGCTGTAACTGCACTAGTAGGAGCTATCGGAGTCAGATTCTGAAATCGAACAGTCGGAACACTCGCAGTCGTCAGAGTTGGCATGCTTGGCACTTGCACATCCCCACATGATGCCCCAACAGTCATTGGTTGCAAGTCATCTCCATCCAGACTCTCTTCCATCCTGGATGCGATCTTCACTGCATCAGCCTTCGAAGTTGGTCTCTCATACCGCACTTGTGTTCGAATCTCCGGCCTCAATCCTCCAATAAAATTCTTTGTGAGCATTGCTCCAATGCCCACCATCGTTGGCTCTACTACATCTCCACTCTTTCGTAAAACCACCCGAAACTTCTGTTCTAATTTCTCCACCCTCTCGGCGTAAGTCCTTACTTTCTCTTTCTCTCCTTGTTTGAGGTAAGTTACCTCTACCATTAACTTCTCATAACTTTCATCAGGAAGAAAAGTTTCAATTAAGGCCTCCGTCAATACTTCCCAAGTATCAACTGGAGTCCCTACTACGCTTCTCTTCTTCCTATCCTCATACCATGTCAATGCAGAATTCTCAAGAAATTCAGGTATCAACCCTACCCACTCGCTCTTCTTTCGATCTCCATTGTCAATGCATGCTCTTTTGAAGTCCCTCACAAATCCTTCCACGTCTTCTCCATCCTTTCCGTAAAACACCGGAAGTTTCCCCATTCTTCTCTTCTTTTCTTCTTCTTACTCAAGGTACTGCTTGTGGATGTGAAGATCGAATTTCACCGCAATCCACAATTTCTCCGTTGAGCTCTCTCCTCTCCAAAGATTGGAATAAGCTTGACCCTCATGGTCGTCTTATTTAACGTGTGACATACTATCTCCATCCTCGCTAGAGGTTTTCACTCGTTCCGTTTCTACACTCAATCTTCTCTCGAGACCTTCCGCTACGGTTTCTAGTAAAGCAACCACTGCGCTACACTCATGCTCAACTGGAATCCCATCCACTCCACATCTAGGACAGAAGATTGTAGGGTCAATGACGCCTTGTCTAGGGGAAGAAGGACCTATGTGCAAGCTTAAGTCGACCAACCCTCTTCGCTCACGCAAAAGTCTATTCTTCGTAGGACACTTGCTTACTTTATGTTCTTCTTCTCCACACAAAAAGCACCTCGAGTTCTTCTCCAGATTCTTACGACTACTCTCTACTTCTTCCTCAAATTCTAGTCGAAATTCTCTTTTCATCAGATCAGCGGTAACTATCACCGCATAGCCTTGAGGAATCTTGCTCAACCTCAATTTCCACTCTTGCTGTCCTTCCATGACGATGATTCGTCATACATCTCTCTCATCATATAGCTTGCTTGACACTTTTGATCACTTGACGATCTTCTCGCTTAGCAATCTCTCACATTACTAAGTAGAAGCTTAACTTGTCAACTCTGAGCCTCAGAGATCGAACATAACCCTCTCAAGAATTCTAGAATTCTTTCACTCTTTCACTTCAGCATGCGATATAACAGATTTGACCCCCCTTCGCTTCGAATGTCATAACTCCAGTTCTACTCGATCAATTCACGCATGATTTGGGTGCCTAGATAGCTTATCTTGCAAGCTATAAGCCTGGAAGATTTCAAGGTCTAACTCCAAAAACTGAAAATATGAAAATGACTGTAAACTCTTTCTTGAGAGCTCACTATTTGATACCGAAAAACCCTCTTAACTTCCGAAAGACATAACTCTCTCCTTACAATTGATCTCTCGGAGATATCAAGCTTATTGGAAAGCTTATCTTGCCCTCTATAACATGGTGTATGTACAAAGGTTCTGAACTGTAGTGACGAAGGATTTCTCCTTTTGCCCATTTAGTATACAAGATATCGTTCCCACAGAGGATTTGCACAAGTAACGCTGCTCTAAGTTCTAAGATCTGTTCAAACACACAAACACACGGGTTTTGCCTAGAAATCCCGTCTTCTCACAAAACCACACAAACCAACACGTCTTCCAGACACGTCAAATGGTGCTCTGGATCCAAACAAACAACTACCAATTACAGTATCATACAACTATTCACAGAGAAGCTCGGGAAGACGATCTTCCTACTTCCAGGTTGCTTCTTCCGATCTTCTCGATACCGTCTTCCCGAAGTGATTCTCGTCTTCTGGGGGTTTAGCTCGTCTTCTCACACCTCTAGAAGGCTGTCCGGCTTCGCAGAAGTCGACTAGTAACAGTCGTTACACCTTACTCTCACACTCACATTCCAACGGGTTGGATCAATCACAAGGTGTATGTCCCTTGTAGCCTTCCCAGGCTTCTGCCTACGGAAGTTGTCTTCCTGCAGCACTACAACGACATTCACCTTCACGGAAGCTCAATAGAAGTATCAGAAGCTCACTAGAAGAAGATAAGAAGATGGGGAAGATGAGGGAAGATGGGAAGAAGACGAAATCCAAACAAGAGAAAACAGGATGAAAAAGGGCAATTAAGATTCCGACAGGCTTCTAGTCCGGATCCTGACTAACAAGCCATCCCTGCTTGTAATAGTTTGGGGAGGAAGACAACAAACGTGAGTACTGTAGCATCGTCTTCTACTCGAGGATGTCGTCTTCTGTTGCGGGAAGAAGGCTTCTTTCTTCTTCACTTCGCTGCTCTGACTGCTCTGTCTTCTGGGATCCCTTACCCAGAAGACCGTTCGTACGTAGATCCCAAGTGCTCTACTGAACGAGTCAAGCTACACTCCACAACTGTTGACATTCACCGCCACTCAAGAAGAACACTTCCCATGCACAATTGGGAGCGAATTCAGTGAACCCACCATCCAGAAGACATGGACAAAGCTGCTGCACTCAAATCCACAATCTATTCCTCGAGAAGAAGTCACAATGGCATTGGGAAGCTCACTCCCGCTACTTCCTGCGTCTACTCCTCGACACACCAGCCTAGCTAACAGGACTGCACGAGGATGCCGTTCCCTGTTCCTAGACTGTCCACTACTTCTATCTACATCTTCGCACCACTGCTGGTGCGAGTATGCAGACCCCTCCTGTATATTCCAAGACTATTCGTATGTTTCCAACAACGGGTGTAGTGCGCTAAGACTGTCTCTGCTCTAATGTGTCTCGCCTGCCTGCCTGTAGAATCGAGGTGTATGTTCAGTTACTGCCGAATTCTACAGAACTGGCAGAGCTCTCATAGAGCTTTTCTCCTACCATGCTATCCTACTTAACCATCTGCCTCGAGAGTCAGGGGAGGCGACCACCAGGGAGAGAGAGAGAGGCGCTGACAAGAGGTTGTCACCTCACATGCATGCGGTCCCTCTTCCCAATTAGCCCTCCACTGTGTTACTCCTACGCTACCTATGCTGCCACATGGGGTCCTAACTATTTTTACAGGGAAAATTGCCACCCTTAAGATAGCATGTCCGATCCTACTAAATCTGGAAGTGTCGATTAAGTTTGCTAACTACTCTAATTGCTCGGTGGCAATCTCTACACGATCTGCTCCTACCGAAGCTACTACCTCGACTTCTGATGGGCTGGGAAGAGCCTGCACTTACCTCGGGTACCACTGAGGTAGCTTCCCTCTCCTCGCTCTTCGCTGGCCCTGCTGTTTCTGCGGCTGCGTCTTCCTCGGCTTCGACTTCGGAAGACGGAATGGTCTTTTGGGAAGACGAGTCGAATGGTGCGTCTTCAGTCTTCTGAGGCACAGATGCAGTACTAGGGACCATGGCGACCTCATGGGGGTCCGGGGAAGTCGCTTCCTCCACGCGGAATACCTGGGAAGACGGCTCGTCTTCCTGTCTTCCAGAAGACATCATGTCTTCCGGGGCATCTTCTGGAGTCTTCTCGTCTTCCAACGCTGTCACCACCAAGTGTACAGCGAGATCGAACTCCTCCTTCTCCATTCCGGATCCAGTCGAGGGTGCTGGGGCTTGGGAAGATGCCGTTGCAGGTGTCGGAAGTGAGGGAAGACCATAAAGTGTCTTCACTCCTTCTATCTGTCTATCCAGGTACCTGAACATGCTATCTCTGCATTCCACCAACCTCGTCTTGGACCCGCTGTCCCATTCTCTAGCTAAGGTAAGTAACTTCTTACCCGCGGTGAAGTTGAACTTCTTCCGAAGCGCTTCTACCGACTGAGCTAGCATCTTCTGCGCACGGGCCTCTGCTGCTTCCCTCTGCGTCTTCTCTGGTGCAGCTCGCGCTTCTGCGGCTTCTCGCTGCATCTTCCAAGTGGTCTGCTCTTCTGCAAGGGCAGTGATCTTCTGCCGCACTCGGAGAACTTCCTGATCGCGCTGCTGTACTCGCGTCTGCAACTCCTGGTTGCTCTTCCGAAGTTGCATCGACTCCTTGGCAGAAGCGGCTGCTTCCGCCTTGTACCTGACTGCAAGCTTCTCCGTAGTGCGGAGACTAGCTTCCAACGACTCCGTCTTCTGCAGGCTGTCTTCCTGTCGCAGCAAGGTGCGCAGGCCGAATCCAGACTGTAAGAGCTTCTCCTGTGCCCTCGCTCTCCTCTCCAGCAACTCCATAGCGGGCTGGATCTCCTTCTGGAAGTAGGCACTGAACTCCTCCAGTCGTCTTCCTGCATAAGACAAGTTCATCCCCACCACTCGCTCGATGGTGTCGACTTCGTCTTCCAGAGGCAAGGAAGCCTCTTCCACCACTACGGCCTTCATCTTCTGCGCACGAGAAGAAGCTACTCTTCTCATCTTCCGGGGTGGAAGACTCCTCGTGGCAGGAGATGCTCTCCTCTTTGCGCTTCCTCGCATCGCAGTAGGAGTACCCATCCATCCTTCGTCTTCTGGAGTCTTCGGAAGACTCCCAGGTGTTACAGAAGCTGTCTTCTGCTCCGATCGGGTACTCAGCAAGTCTTCCTCCGAGTCCGACTCCGATCCTGAATGAATGAGGGAGATGGGTGTCCTTGGTACACTTCTGTGACCCATCTTCCTCATTGGCGTGGCGTCTTCCGATCCACTAGACTCGTCTTCCCTCACCAGAAGCATCTTCTGGTGAGAGCCGGGCCTTAGCTGTGGCATCAGAGTGGGAGGAGGCGTTGCTGCTGCCTCTTGGTCATCGTCTTCCGAGCTCTCCTCCTTCACCTCCTGTCGCTCCGTTGGTCCATACACTGCCAGCTGATCTTCCCTAAGATCCCCCATGGCTACATACAAGTAGCAGAAGAAGGGCGTCAGATGTCCTCCCGCTGGGGTACCCAAGTATGCTAGCTCCGTCTGTACATAGTTGTGGATGTACGCGCCCCAGTAGATTGGCACTCTGTCATCCCACACTGATTCCACGAACTCCACGTCCTGATCTCCTAAGTACCTTGTCTTCTGCGCCTTTCCCTTGGAGAAAAGATGCAGAAACAACTTCGCCTGAAGTCGCTTCTTCGGCTCCCGATAAGACTCTATCTTCCAACCGTTCCTCCCCTGCTTGTCTTCCACGAAAAGGCAGGTGGTACTCCCAGGTACATGCCATGAACTCACAATCCTAGGCAAGATCTTCTTCTCGTACCAATATCCTCGGTTCTCGGTCTCAGGCCTGTGAAACGCCTTACGCCACCAGTCTTCAGTCCAGGAAGACGGTCTTTCCCGAGCTACTCCTGCCTTCGCAGGTACACGGTTACGCGGTGGTAACGCGGCCCACACCTCCTCCAGAAGCCCTTGATCTGCGAGGTTCCAATCCCACAGGAAGAAGTCGAGACCCAACTCCTTGAGAAAAGGAGTGGCCTCGGCCAATTCTGCCGCTGGTAACACCAAGCCTCGCGGATGCATCGACATACCTGGAAGATCTGTTGCACTAAACCACAAGCACCTACTATGAGCTGAAGGCTCAGTTGTTCCCGAGTGCCCACAGTCTAGCTTCTACTTCTCAGAAGACGAAACTAGTCTTCCAGAAGACAGCTACTCCGTCTTTCGGGATTCTAACAGTACTTCCTAGATAGCTCTCGTCTTCCGAGCTATATCTAAACAATCCTATCTAAGCAAGGCCTCGCATGGATTACCAAGAAGACAACCCACCTTGCATTACATCCTACTTCCTATCAGAAGATCAAGATATGCGAGAAGTAGAGTATGAGAAAGGTTCAGAAGATGGTTGCGGGCTCCTGCGGTGACAGTGGCCTCTGGGAAGACACTTGGGACAGCTTCCGATTCAATGTCGTTCTCGGAAGACTTCTCGAAGTCGGACTTCCCTTCACTGGTCTCACCTGTCTTCGTCTTCCTACACGCAATCTATCCTCACAACAGACTCAAGACATTTGCACTCTGTTCTTCTGACTTCTCACCTCTCATACACACTCAGAAGAAGCTTGCTGCATGATGGGAAGACATGACCCTTGACCATTCTCTCCAGATTCTGCCAGCAAGACTTCTCACAACTCTCTTCTAAGTTCGGGAAGAAGAAGGAACGGCTGCTATGGATCGGACAGAAGAGACCCGAATGGACCCTCGCGTCTTCTCGCTCATTTTGCCAGCCTTCCAGTCTTCTAGTCTCTCTAGGAAGATGTGGAGTTGAGAAGCTTGGAAGACCGGGAGGCACAGGCCTAGTTCCCGACTTCCAACTTCTCGAATTAACACAACAACTCACCACTCCACTCAGGATTCGTATCAAGCCTCTCTAAACACAAAAGCAAAGCAAATCCACTCTTGATACGAATTGTGTTTAGTCGACTTCCGAAGACAGTCTTCCGAAGATGTCTTCCGAAGACAGTCAAGTTCAAGAAGCGTCTTCCGAAGATGTTCCCATCTTCCGAATCGTCTTCTGTTCCAAGTTTCGGGGATAGAGAGGTATGGGGGTAGGGAAATTGATAGTTGGGGTCTCCAATTTGAGGGCTAGGAGTAGGGAAGCTCGAATTGAGCTCGGGAAGAAGCAAGGAGATGTCTTGACAGAAATTGGGCAGCGCTTCCGCGCCCAATGTCTCAATAGAAAGAATGGGGGTGGGGTAATCGATCAGGCTGCCTGCACGCAATCAAGGAAGCGCGGGGAGTACCAAGAAAAGACGAGAAGAAGTGAGAGGGGAAAAGAACAGGGGGAAGAACCTCTACAGTCTTCTTCGGCTTCTCGAGTTGCCTTCGACCTCCGCGCGCTTCTGGCTCTTGTCCTAGCTTCCAATGCGACTCCACACGACTGCACCTGCTGTCAATTTCGGTCCACACCTCGATTCCACCTCTGCTTCTACTCCCCACTTTTCATTGTCAGCTTCTCGGAAGCTCCACAGAAACGCCTTCGCTTTCTCTGCTGTTTGTGCTCCCGTAATTCAATCTCACCCTTCGCCTAGCTGCCAACTTACTCTCTCCTACCTCGATGTCTCACTTGATTCCTCTCTCAATGCTAGCTCGCGAAGCTCACTCTCTCAATCGATCTTCTTCAGGCGCGCTATGCTGCGGGAAGTTGGAAGGTGTCTAATGTGCTTCCTCACGCATCTTCCCCGCAGATTAGGGGTTCTCGTCCTTGGTGTCTTCCTGACCTACCTACCTATTCGGTGCGCTCCAGTAGGTACACCTACTGTCTTACCCGAAAACTCGTGGTTGGTCCTTCGCGGTCGCTGTCTTCTGGAAGATAGGTGTCTTCCGCAGTCTTCCCATATTCCGCCGTCTTCTCGTCTTCTGAAGACGCAACTGAGAAGACGATCTTCCGAAGACGGTCGTCTTCTAAAGAAGTCAACTTCTTATTACAAACAGCTCTTAAGATCATCTTCCTGTTAAGGAAGACGTAACCTTAAGTAACAACGCTTCTTCAGTTATACAAACAAGTCATTATTCTTAAAAATTTCAAAAATTCGTGCATCCTGTAATTTGTGGGCACCACATGAACTCATGCTCAAAAACAGACATGAACTGTACTAAAGACTAAATACGAATCTTTGTATCGAGGTCCCGACAACAAAACCAAAATGTATGCCGGCCTGTCTCTCACCCATGGGTACCTCCGAGGACTAGGATTACTAGTGCACCCTAATTACAAAGATTTAAGTACATCCATGCTCACTTCACTCAACTCTCTGACCCGTATGGTCACATCGGTCTCTCTAATAGCGTTCCTGCAAACAAGTTCTAAACCCGCTCTCGACATTGCATCGCAAAATACTCAAGGACTCCCAAGGTCTCCAATGTTCACTTTACTTACAAACAGGAAAATGAGAGTGTCTTCCACCTTCTCAACTCCTCCTTATATACCCTACAACTTCTTACCGTGGTAACTTTCACTAAGTTACGTTACCTCATGGTAAGTGCGCAATCCAAAATAGTAAAACTTCTAAAGGCTACTAAGCCTTTAAGAATAGCACACACATTACTTGTTCTACTTTACAAAAGTAAGAGATTCTCATACTTCCACCCTATCCAATTGGAATTATCGACAACAACTAATACGTCTTTTGAGGAGCATCTTTAGATCTTTGTGCATGACTTTCCATCATGCATCCAATCAGCGATGGTCAACAAAGTTACATACTTTTGAGAAGCATATTTAGAGCTCCGCACTTGTCACATAGTGCCATAGTAGAACCTCTAATAGTTTCCTCAACTTAGTTATAACTATCTCTGCTAGTTATGACTAGTTTTAATCACTCTAGATTTAGATCTTCGAACTAGAGTAACCTATAAGATAGTCATACCTAATGAAACTTATATAAACACGCACACAATTAATGGGATACTTGTGACGTGACAGGACGATGTTAGTGGAGTGCAAGGAGAGCATGTTCCGCTACGGCAGATTGAGGACTTGAAGATGCTTTACGGTCTTCCCTCGATTCTACAGCGAGCAGTCACATCTTCCCATGCTCCAAGATCAGCGATCGGGGAAGATTTGGAGAAGGAGGAGTTCGACCTCGCTATCCACTTGGTAGTGACAGTGCTGGAAGCCGAGAAGAACCGAAAGAAGCCCCGGAAGACAAGGTGTCTTCTGGAAGTTCGGAAGTAGAGTTGTCTTCCCAGGTGTTTTGAGTGGAGGAGGTGACTTCCTGTGAAGCCTTGGATTTTCACTTTGTTAAGAATTTTTTTATTTTTGATAAGTAAACCAATAGAATGTTTAGTATAGATGATAGATAAGATAGATTCAGTGAAGAATGAGATTTCTATGCCGAAGGATGATGCTGAGTAGAAATACAGAAGCTATGACAGATATATCATTGAGGAGATAACTTGGTTGTACTCTACGGACGAAGAGCTTTCCAGGGATACCTCATTTGCTAAGAATGGATATCGGACGAAGTGGCGAAGTATGACGAACTCTTCTCGAAGTCACCGGTGGGATCGAACGGATTCAAAGTACACACTTACATCGATCCTTTCAAGCGGGATGTGGCGATCGCCCTCAACACCATCTTCAAACCGCAACGTACTTCTTATCTGGCCAATTGGCAGATTAACTTCATCGAACAGATCTTCGGGGGTAGGAAAGCGTATTGGGCGAAGATCTTCCACGACCATGTACAGAAGCTCTTCAACACTTTCGACGAAGGCGGGTCGACGTACTTCGCAGCCTTCGCAGTATTCTTCTACAAGGGAATGAAGTTGCTATCACCAGAAGAAGAGGAGAAGTTCGACCGAAGAACGATCTCGGAAGATGAGCGGGTAATGGAAGCTACTCCCCAGAGAGAAGAAGAAGTAACGACACCAGTGACAACTTCGGCGGGACCTAGTACTCGGACGAAGAGAAAGCTCGACGAACTTACACCAGGGGGTGCGACTTCGAGGAAGAAGAAGAAGAAAGCAAGAAGAACGACGATAACGACTTCGGACGAAGATGTCGATGGCGCTAAATCTCCGGCGAAGTCATCTTCAGTCGAGATATTAGGAATAGTGAGACCGGGAGGAGACCAAGCAGAATCAAGTGTGCGCAGGGTACTCTCGAAGGAGCATACAACAGAGAGGGAAGTTCCAGAACTTCGGACTTCGCCTAAACCAGGAGAAGCGACAACTTCGGCGGGACCGAGTGACGCCAATGTCGGGAAGGAATTGAAGATGTTCGAGCAGACTCTTGAGTTCCTAAGTGGTACAGCATTGCCACTCATTGCACAGATGGATCTTCAACGACATATCTATGAGAAGGAGACGAAGGAACCAATTTCATTGAGTGACCTTCTCGACGTTGTGCACTTCGGGCGGTATGGATGGTTGAAGGAGAAGGATGCTCTTATGGCGAAGTTAGAAGAGACTTCGGCCGATGTCAAGAAGTACATGTCACAACGGGAGGCGTTACTCATACAGCAGTCACACGAACAGACGCGATACTTGGATGAGATTCAAGAGGTAGAGACGAAGTTGAACCTTATGACTTCACGCTTTCACGATCTGAAGTCTGAGAGAGATGCCATGTTGGAACAGCTTGCGACGAAGGATGAGCAGTTGGTCGCAAAGGATGAGGAGCTTTCGAAGGCAGAGAAAGCGAAGGAGATAGCTGAAGCGAAGGCCGAAGAACTTCGGACGAAGGTGGATGAGGTCACGACAACCTACTTCGCCACCGAACTTGATGGGACAGAGTTGGAGCTTCTCCAGTGGCTTCGGGCAGAGTTAACTATAGCACCAGATCCTTCGGCGAAGAGCAGAATAGTTAGACTAGCGGAGAGAATCATTAGAGATTTGAAGGAGCTTAGAGAGACAGTTAAGTTTACACTATGCAGTTTAGGACAGAAGTTACAGTTAGGTAGAGTAGATACTGCGGTTCCGCCAACTGGGGAGTCGTGATCATGCGGTCTAGATGTGACCATCTTTTGTAGGAAATGAGATCCGCCATCTTAGGGCGAAGGAGTATATAAGCGATACGAGTTTCAGTCATTTTACCTTTTCCATGTTTTCAGTCTTTGTTTCTTAATTTTCGATTGCGCAAGATTGTGGAGTGAGTGTGTGAATGAAAGTGGGCGAAGGCGATTTACCTACGAAGGACGTAGTTTGCTGTCGCAGGTGTAATTCTGATTGACGAAGGCCTTTATCATTTACATTGAACGAAGAGACTTCAGTGGAGAATTTGACCGAAGGTGACTTCGGCCGAAGTTGAAACTGTATACTTCGAAGGTGTTTGAACGAAGATCTGAGAACATATTAGTTACTGTGAAGTGGAGAAGCATAAGTTAAATTGTAAGAACAGTTCGGATGATGGTGGCTTCGTCTTAAGTCTGCCTTCTTCAAATAAGTGGGATTCTTAAGAGTGAGGATTTAGTTGGAAGAACATTTCTTAGGAAGAGTAGGGGCTTATTCTTTGAACCTTGATGTGAAATCTGTATTCTTCTGTCTTTTCAGAAGAAGACTAGTAACATTTCAGCAGTATTTTGCTACCTCATTTACTCATACATCTATCTTCTCGAATCTTTTATATGTTGTTGGAAAGGTCCCTGATCAAAGAACTATTTCATTGTTGTTTGTATTCGATTTATCAGGTTTGTACTTGGGTTTGGTTTCTTATCAGACTTAAACTCTCATCCGGATATTATTCCATTCTGTGAGAATAACAGAAAACCATTTGAATTATCATTGTGACGTTGTAGTACTGTGTTTTGTGTAATTGTTAACTGTATCTTCGTGGGAACGATCCTTTATTTACTATTTCCGATACTTTGTGTTTCTCTGGGTTGTTACATATAAAAACATTAAAACTTTTGGCGCCGCTGCCGGGGATACAGATTTAACTTTTACTTTGAATTCAGTAAGTTGTAACCGTCGACATGTATGTCGGGGGGAGCACGAGCGCCTTCTGACGAAGATCAGAGGACGGGAAGGACCAGGCGAGCGCTGAAAAGAAGATTGGTCCGAGAACAATTGTTGGAAGAAGTCCAACGCCAGAAGGAGGCAACGAGGGAGCGAAGACGTCAAGCAGCTCAGAAGTGGCAAGAAGTGAAAAATCTCTCCGAAGGAACTTCATCTCCGCTTGAAAGAAGTTCAGTACCTATTTCACCACGAACGCGTTACGAGAAAGACGAGCGCACATACTGGAAGAAGAAGGGGGATATCGAATCTCCATACTCGAGCGTACGAAGTGGAGAAAGTTCACCTAAAGACGTATCATGGTTACCATTTCCTTCAAGGACCACAAATTTGCATGAATCTCTGTTTGAATCAACAAGAAAAGAAGAAGGTACTCAAGCAGAAGAAGAGGAGTCAGATAGAGAAGGATCACCTTCACTTCGAAGAGTGGAGTTGTTTCAATCTTCATCTTCGTCTTCATCTTCATCTTCAGGATCAGCACAGACAGAATCCAATATTTTGACAACTCTTGCGGAAGATCCAAATCCTGACGCGGAAGCGGCCTTGGAGCTGATCGTCAGACATGGGCCGGAAATCACAAGCTTTGTAGACCTCTTGAAGAAACAAAGAGGACAAGAATTAATTCGAGAATTATTACCATTGGGATCACCTGCTCTTCAAATCCCAAATCTTAGACCACAGGGTACTCCAGGAGTATCACTCTTTAAGATACGAAGTCAAGAGGCCTCTACCTCGTCTTCACCCAAAAGAGAACATGAAGTAAGACGAGGAAACGTTCACTCAGTTGAAGAGCCTTCGGCCGAAGTGACTTTGCCCGAAGTGAACTCCCCAAACATCCAAGTGGGAACAGCTGTTGTGAATGCTCTTGCCAAGCTGACACTTCGACCATTAAGCAATTTGTCGAACGCAGGATCAGTGAGGATTTCAAACTTGACGGTACCAACAAGACAAGGACAAGTACAGCAGACAACAGTTCCACCTTCCACACTACCGCATACAATGACAGGAGTACCACTTCCGTCAGGGGCACCACCTTTCACTCGCCAAAATTATCCAAAATTCGGCGGTGACGATTCGGACAGTGATGGAGATGGAGAGAGTGCCGACTCATTTGTCAAGCAATTTGAAGCGGTATCTCACGCAAATAAAGAAGATAATGATCCGGATCGTACGAGGATTTTTCCCAGCTTGTTGAAACATGCAGCCGGAAAATGGTACAGTCATGCCAATCTAACTCCCGCGATCTTATCTACTTGAGATCTAATGAAGAACGAATTCCTAAAGAGATTCCGAGAACTGAATTATAACAGGCATGTGTTACATAAAGTAAATAGCGTCAAACGTAAGAGGAAAGAGTCCTTGAAAAGCTACGTCCAAAGATTCTATGGAATTTTGGATAGATTACCTGCCAATGGAACACACCCAGCCTACACTCCGGCACAGGCAGTAGAATGGTTTGTGAAGGGGTTACCCTCAAAGCAACAAACGTGGGTAAGACGGTTTGATACGTCAACATTGGAACGAGCCATTGATTCTGCTGAGAATTACGAATCCTCCAACATCCTCAGCAGAGATCGTGAAAAAGCTTCAGAGTCGAGAAAGAAGAAGGATTTCAGAAAATCGAAGAAGAGTGCAAAGGATGAGAAGAAGAAGAAGAAGAAGTCAAAACGGAAACACCGAAAATTCTCATCTTCGGAAGAATCCTCAGAAGAGTCTTCAGACGAAAGCTCAACATCAGAAGATGAAGATACCTCATCTTCGGACGAAGAGGAAAAGCATAAGAAGCGGAAAAGAATGACGAAGTCCAGACTTCCGATGGTGAGGAGGACACAGCCATCTAAGGACACTGCTCTTGATGATCTTCTTAAGAAGCTCGAAGACCTCAAGGTGCAACTGGTCAGAACGCCCGAGAGGCGAAAATCGCCAACTACTTCACGTCCAAATTTGTGGTGTACTAACTGTGATAAACCTGGACATGCCAATACGGAATGTTTCAACAGTAAATCATCCTATAACACCCACGCAGTGGAGTGGGCGCCATTATATGAACCCAATTACTTTGTAGAGTGTGAAGACGGGGTCTATGGAGTACAAGCTCAAGATGGAGCCATGATACCCACTCAGCCTCAACAATTCACGCCCATTCCTCCGGTACATATTCAACGTTTTGTACCTAGACAGATGGCAACTAACGTTACCCAACGAAAGTTTGCCCCTGCAGGTTACCAGGATAGACCACCGTCTCTTGGTACATCATGTTTTAATTGTGGCGCTACAGGTCACTGGGCTCCTTCTTGTCCTCACCCAAAGAAACAAGTGGGATACATGCCATTATGTGGGAAGTGTGGAAAACCCGGTCATGGAGCTTCGGACTGTACGAATGAACCAATTCAGAAGACCGGAGTCAGATTTCAACCGCCACTCAACCAACAACGATCAGATGCAGGAGTAAACATGGTCGAATTGGTCGATGATCTGAAAGCTTGTACTCTGTCAAAAGAAGATGGAAATGGTTGGCCAGAAGACGAGGAGATGCTGGTGAACAAAGTGGAGACTCGAAGTGGGAAGAAACTACTTCGAAAGAGGGAGACTCTAGCAGAAGCTGCAGCTCAAGAGGCGAAGGACCTTAAAAAGACTGAGCGGAAGCAACAGAAGAAAGAGAAGAAAGCGCACAAAACTTTGAAGGAACAAGTGCACGAAGTTGTAGAGAAAAAGACGACATCGGCACGGACAGATGATCGTCAAGAAGAGCAGAGAAAGAAGAAGACCCCAGGAACATTACCTGCGGACATCTCCGAAGAAGTAAGGGTACTACTCAGTAAGGAACTGAGTAAGCAAGCCAAGGAGGTGGAACCTAGCCAAGAGGGGCTGGGGAAGGTGCGGGCCGAAGTCTCTTCGTCCGAAGTCGAACGACCATCCGAACTACGCAAGGTGGCGGCAGAACAAACTAAGAGGGTTGTCTCAGTGGTGAGCCCTCATTACAACGTAGTAGAAGACCTGCTGAACCAACAAGCCAATATAACCATTAAGCAGTTGGTCGAGGACAATAGGCTGTACAGGAAACTGTTATTGGCAGCCTTGAGAAAACCCGCGAAGGCTAAGTCGAAGAATCTGCCTTCATTATTTCAAGTTGGATTGGAGGATTTAGGATCCCCAGAAGTAGACATCGAGATAGATGGATGTCTAATAAAACATGTGCCTATAGATTCTGGTTCTAGTGTGAACATTATTACAGAAGAGACGGCGCATGGTTTGGGTTACCATAAGTTCGAATCAACACCGAGAGTGTTGAGGATGGCGGATCAGAGTAGAAGAAGACCCTTGGGAGTACTGCGAGATATCCCTACAACCATTGGAGGGATAATCTTCAAACTTACCTATATTGTACTAAGACCCTTGGTAAAGTCTGGCTATGGAGTGCTCATAGGGCGACCTTGGCTGTATGGTGCTAAGGTGATTACTGATTGGTATAAACAGAAGCTGTCCTTTAATGATCCGATGAAACCCAAGGAGAAAAGTGTCTCTGTATCCTGGAAAAAGATGTCGCATCAGGGAGAAACATCTTCAACAGATTCAGGGTACACTTCGGACGAAGACTCTTCATCTTCGGATACTAGCTCGGAAAATGAGAAAGCAGGACCTTACATAGTTGTGAATTACTTGCAATGCTACGAGATAGAAGATGAAGGAGAATGCGATGAGAATGAGGAAGAATAGCAATCACAGTTGGGACAAGGAAGTTCAGAGGTGAGCCACACAGAAGGAATGGTACTGAAGTCAGCAACAATGGACTTGGTTCTCGACGAAGGGAAAATCTTGAAGATCTCAGCGAAGTTACAGGGACCCGAATTGGAAGTGTACCATGACATGTTAACTTACTACCAGGATGTCTTCGCCTGGAAGATAGAAGACATGAAGGGTATCCCAGCGAAGTGGGGTCAACATCGAATTGATCTACTGGAAAACTCTGTACCTGTAAGGCAAAGACAGTATAGACTGAACCCAAAGTACTCTCTTTTAGTCAAGGACGAAATTGACAAGTACTTAAGTGCTGGCATTATTTTTCATGTCCTTAGCAGTGAATGGGTATCACCTATAGTGATAGTTCCTAAGAAGAAAACTGGTAAAATAAGAGTATGTCAAGATTTTCGAAAACTGAATGCAGCAACTAGGAAGGACCACCATCCCTTACCTTTTACGGATTCTATTCTGGATAGGGTAGCTGGTCATGAGTGCTACAGTTTTCTCGATGGATTTTCAGGGTACAATCAGGTATCCATCAGAGAAGAAGATAAAGACAAAACTACTTTTACCACTGATTGGGGTACTTTTGCTTATCATAAGATGCCCTTTGGTTTATGTAATGCTCCTGCCACATTCCAAAGAATGATGACGAACATTTTTCAGGAGTATCTTAGGAAGTTCTTAGAAATTTTTATAGATGATTTTTGCGTTTTTGGTCCAAGGGAAGAACACATAAATTCCTTGGCAGTAGTTTTTCAGCGTTGTAGAGATGCTCAGTTGGCGTTGCATCCAGAAAAGTGTTTCTTCGCCATGTCAGAAGGACTTTTATTAGGACATAGAGTCTCGCAGCGAGGCATTGAAGTAGATGTAGACAAAGTGCAAGTTATAGTAGCTTTGGAACCTCCCTCAAATGTTAGTGAGTTGCGGGGATTTTTAGGACATGTGGGTTACTATCGGAGGTTCATCAAAGACTATGCAACCTTGGCAGCACCACTAACCGAATTGTTGAAGAAGACCACTGAGTACATCTGGCAGGAACGGAGGCAGAAGGCCTTCGACACGCTGAAGACGAAGTTGATTGAAGCTCCAGTCATGAAGGCACCAGATTGGAATCTACCTTTTCAAGTATATGTGGATACTTCAGCATTCGCTATTGGAGTGGTGTTGAGTCAGAAAGACAGTCAAAGGAGGGACCATCCGATCTACTATGCGAGTAGACAGTTATCCGCTATCGTATAACGTGTTTTTCTGTCTAGGAATACACGGGGTATATGGCTGTGTAGAGGTATGTGGATTGACAAGGTTGGATCTAGATCTGGATGTTTCCACTCAAATGTTTCACTATCTACTCTTCTAGCCTGAGTGACCTTGTATCCGCTCGTCTCAAGTTTAAAGCTTGCTACGATCCAAGGTTACGTATAGGTTGCATAAAATTGTGTTACAAACAGATCTTTTGTATTCTAACTAAAAATACTCAGATCTGTATTATCTAACTGAAGTTATTCATCTATATCACTGGAAGCCTGACTTCTGAATAGCTCCCCAGCGACGCTAACTGGCCATCAATCCAACTATCACAACTTCATAGTACAATCAGAAGATACTAAGATCACTCAATCAACTTGATAGAGTATCGATACAACTTGCTGTACACCCTGGTCTACCGAGTATTCCAGCAAGGCAAAACATGCATAATCCAAAACACTATTCAGATCTCAATATAGCACCAACGGCGGTAGTACCTGGCAGCTCCGAGAACCCAAACAGCGGCTTAAGACTCATGGTGGCTCCGTTCTCCTTCATCACCAAGAGCTGAAATCAGCCCCACACCTTCCAATGTCGAGTTGTATGCAGGTATGGCAGTTTCAGCAACAAACTCCTCTCCAAATTGCTCAAAAATGATCAAATTGACAATAGATGATACCGAAAAAACCCGAAACTGCTCATAACAGAAGTATTTTCGAACTTTGAGATCTCAGTCCTTCCAAACTACTCGACCAATGATGATCAAACTTCACAGGAAGCTTGATTGGACCCTTCACTCCTACCCTGAACAATTTTCAGGTCGAAATCTCAAACCAATTCTCAGATATGGATCAAACCGTAATCTGTGCTAACTTCAGAGCTTTACAGACCCAGGTACATTTGATTCAAGATTCTGAACAAACTACTCGACCATTTGAGGTGAAACTTCCCAAGTACCTTACTGATAAGACATTCTTCAATCCTGGAAAGTTTCACTCAGAAATTCGACTCAGATCTTAAGCAATAGCAAACTATCCATGGCTATCACAGTTCGCTGTCCCCGCCTTATCCCATCTGCACTTCTCAACTTCAATCGGTCGGTTCAGAATCTAAATCGATCAAGAAACTGACCAAATTGATATCAAAATGACCAGCACGCCGTCAGTTCTCCAACCCAACAGACAGCTCCTCAAAACTCCTCGCGAGTCTCTCAGAACAACCAGAAACGTAGCAGTAGGTACAAATTTCACCCCCCTCCACTCAATTGATCATAACGCGCTCATACTTTCATCAAATCGATCGATTCTTCAGCCCAGATTGTAGCCCCGGTCGAGAGCTCTCCAACCATACCCTTCGTTTCGCGAATGGACCTCTGAAGCCTCCAGAAACCACAGAAACGTCGCGAGGATCAGCTAGAACACCATTGGTCCAAAAGTGGACCAATAAGAGCAAAAAGAACTTTACTTTTTGTCTTTTCTCCTCTTAACTTTTCTCTTAGAACGAATTTTTACTCTCCAAGGAGACACAAGACATCAACAACACTCTAAGACCTCAGAAAATCCTTCAGATATGTCGATGGATTCTTCGCGGTCCGTAACTACACAGAAGCGCTCAACCAGAATGAAACCAGTGAGCCGCAGACTAATACAACGTCAATATTACAACCTGGAAACGTTCTACAATAAAAGGTACGACAAAAGGAAACGGTGAAGCTATCACTCGATTGTAATATTCTTGCCCGAAGTTTCTCACGATCCAAGCCCCATGATTGATCTTCGGTCTGCAATGACACCGGACATCGACCCAAAGGTTGAAAGGAACGTTCGATGGATAGTTGAGATCCATCGTTCCTCACAACAAAATGTACACCGTCATATCCCAAGTCTCTCCGTATGTTACGATTGGAAGGATCACCGGAAGCTGTAACTCCATCACCCTCCCCATGAACTCATCACCAAAGTACGCAACTAACCACTGTCGAAAGTGATCGCGGTGGATGCAATGAAGCTTGATGTGAAACGGATTCGGGAAAGGAAGATCCGGAGCCGGTAACACACCTCCGTCCATAACCACCACTCCTGCAGTTCTTCACTCCTCCATGCAGATCACCGAGAACCCTTACGAATCACCCGTTGAGAGAGAATGTCGTATGAACCTTCGACCCCCCATTTTATACACAATCGCGGCGACAAGGACCACTGAAGTGAACGCGCACAGATCGATGACTTGGCACATTCCTCTACCGTGCGATCACTTAAACAGATAATCACAAACGTGGCACTCATCACACCGTTCGGCGAGTTACGCGATACGGTTCACGAAACACGGAAAAGAAACACAACATAGGTTACACAAGAATTTCACACAGGAGCCGAACCACAACATGACATCCACCCCTTCTAAACCTGCGCATCCTCTGGTAGCGCCAACACTCACAAGTTGTGGTCGGCATCACACTATATCTTCATCTTCTTCAATGATGTCGTTGGCAATATCTTCGTCATCCAAATCTTCTCCGTCATCATCCAAGATATCAAACTCTGCTCCGACTTCCTCCATGCTTATCCCTTCATCTCGCTTCTTGAAGAGTTTCACACGCTTGCCTGCAATGGGAACCTTGAGCTCTGCCCCATCAAGCTCTCTTAGTGAATAAGTGGCATTGTCAAGCACGACAAGAACCACATACGGGCCGAACCATCGTTTAGAGAATTTTCTAAGCGCACTGTGTTGGTTGTCCAAGCTACTATCGTAGACCAACACCCAATCTCCTTCTTTAATCTCCTTTGGCCTTAATCGATGACGCTTATCGAATCTGTCTTTGTTTCTCAAGCGCGCCTCTTTCAGCTTCTCCAATGCAATCTCTACATCTTCAGGTCTTCTCTCTAGTTGACGGATTCGGACAGCAAGAAGATCTTCTGTAGACATACCATCCTCCCAAGGTAGAACACTCCAAGTAGGTATGTGCTCCTCAATGGGCATGATAGGTTTCTGCCCCTGCATCAACTCCGCCGGCATATATCCCGTAACTGAACTATGAGTCGAACGATCAGCCCATAATGCAAACGGAAGAAATCTTGGCCATTCTCTTGCCCTCCCCTTGCAAGCTTTCACAATAGCTTTCACAATAGGAGGATGACCACGTTCACTCTTCGCATTACCTTCCGGATTGTAGGCTGTGGTGAGAGCTAACTTCACACCACACCTCTTGAAGAACGCTTTAGCCTCATCATTGTTCAGCTCCCCTCGATCAGCCGTGATCTTCCCAACACAACCATATCTACAAATCACATCTTCCAACAAGAATTTGCAGACTCCCTCTGTGGATTTTGTCCGTAAGGCTCGCCCTTCCACTTGGTTGGACAAATCCTCACGTGCCAAAACTAAGTATCGCATCTGCCATATACCAACTGGCATAATAACAAGATCTACTACCCACTTATAATGCATTGCAAGTGGATAAGTAGGATGTAATCCATCTCGATGCCGAATTCCTGAATACTCTTGACAAGTTTGGCATGTCTCCACAAATTGAACTACATCTCTGTACATGTTACGCCACCAATATCTCTCCTTCAGCTTTGTAAAGGTGGCATAAATACCTCTATGTCCTGCCCACAAGCTCTCATGAAACTCCTGCATGAGTAACTTCTGCATGTCAACCTTGCACACAACCCTTTGTGGCATCTTACCACCTTGCTTAGCATGTTTCCACAAATAACCACCTTGTAGCAAGTAGTTATAAGCCTTCCTCCTGATTTGTTTAAAGTGGGCATCACTCCATCCTGGCTGTCTAGTCAACAGACTTAGATAACGTCCTATGTCTATCCATTCTCCTTCATATAGCTCCTCCATGAACGGTTTCGAATGCTCACTCTCACCTCCTTGAGCTCTACAGAAAACAGTAGTACCAACATCTTCTGTATCTTCTATCATCTCCTCCTCATCCTCATACCTCGCACGAGATAACATATCAGCTACTGGATTGTTCTTCCCCGCTATGTGTCGGAACTCAGGATTTAAGGACTTGATGTAAGCAATCCAGCGTAGCATAGCAATATCAGGAGTGTTACAGTTTGTAATCATCCCTAATAGTGGTAAACAATCTGTTTCTACTATTACTGGCGCTCCAATCAAATAGTCCTTTTCAGCTTTCATAGCTGTAACTACTCCCCATAACTCTCTCTTCACTTGAGGATAGTTTCTATGTCGCTCACTCAACACCTTTGCTCCAAATCTGACTGCAAACCGATTCTCTTCTTCATCATCTTGTCCTACTGCCCATCCAATGGCTATCGGACTAGTATCAACAGTAAGTATCACTGGTTTGCTATCCTCGTAGCTCACACGACGAAGTACAGGTGGAGAAGATAACAACTGCTTCAATCTCTGAATCGCCTCGGTATGTCTCTCCTCCCATGCAAACCTCTTGTGCTTTCTCAACAGATCGTAAAGAGGATCAGCCACATGTGCAAAATGTGGAATCCACACATGATAGAAGACACAAGCTCCAAGAAACCTTCTCACCTCCGTTGTTGAACCACAAGTATCCTTCATCCGCCGTATAGCATCCACTTTACCAGGATCAGGCTTGCGTCCAAACCATCCACATAAGTGCCCCACAATCACAACCTCTCGCACTCCAAATGAAGACTTGGCACCTGATAGTGTCAAGTGCGCCTCTTCAAGTCGTGATAAGATTTTATCACAATCTGAAATGTGATCAGCAACAAAGTTTCTACACCCCTTCTGATCCATTGTCTCATCTTTCTCCTCCTCAACGCATCCCTTAATTGGAATGTCATCCAAGAAAGGCATGGTCTTCTCAGGAATGAACTCACGGAGAACCTTGTTCATCCCGTTCATCATGTGCGCTACCGAGTTTGTTGCTCCTTGTGGTAGTGTGCACATTCTGACCAATCCCAACGGTGTCCTCATGGTGGTGATATCTCTACTCTGTTCAGCAAGTTGAAACTGATCGTATCCAGAGTAAAGATCTCCTATAGAGTAAATAGCCCTCCCAGCAAACGCTTCAGCAAACTCTCCGACGATAGGTCCTATGCCTGTATTTCTGATGGTCACTTGGTTCACAGGTTGCATATCTTGGATGAACCGTAATGCACCACTCTTCTTTGGTACTGTAAACCAACGACTAGAGTATGGTGCAAACGATGGTTCCAAGATCTTCATCTGCATCTTCTCCTTCAAGAGCTCTATGAGTTTCGGTAGATGCGCTCTAGGTACAGGAATTGGCCTCAAATCCCAAGGAGCATGTGGAACTGTGAATATGATCATTGGCGTCACAATGCTAGGATCTACACATCCGATTTCTGAGGCTTCAAAAGCAAAAGCTTTCCCGTGCCTAGTTAACATCTCCCTAAACCTATTCTCCTCCACAGACAAAAGAAAATCTGCTGAACCAACCTTCAACTCCTTGAGCGTAGCTTCAGTGAACTTGTGACCGACCCGGCTAAGATCTCTCAAGCTTTTCTCCTTCGAAGATTGTTGGACTCGCTGGTTAGAATCACTAGGTAATGGCTGAGCAACAGGTTTTACCTTCTTGTCTACCGTTTTGTACCTAGTATCAACTCTAACTTCAGGATCTACGAATGACTCTATAGCTGTATAGAGCTCCCTAGAGTGTACTTCCACCACATGATCCTCATCTTCTTGCTCATGCATAGCAAGTTCATCGATGAAATCTCCCAATCCTAACTCCAAATAAACACCTTCTATCTTATCATCCTCTTCAAGCACACCAACTCTCTTTAGATCTTTTTCAGTTTTTTGCACAACTTTCTGCTCCCACTTCTGCAAGTCAGCAAGTCGTGTATGTGTAGCAAATCCACTCCCAGAAAATCTCACAACTCATGTACAAAAAGCACTTTCTTTCTCTAGCGAGAGTACCTTCTCTAGTGTACCACTATGTCCTCGCTCTATAGCAGTACTTGTCAAAAATCCTTGAACTCCTCCGTGACCTTAGGCAAGGAACCACCCCTCAGATAATCTCTGTTCCGCTCGTGGTTTGCTGATACAGTTAGAAACTGTACCGCTCTCTTGCCATCCTGACTTCTGATCCGTGCATAAGCAGATCCATCATCCAAAACCTTGGTCTCCATCCTCACAGCTGTAATGTAAGGTTGACCGAGTATCACCGGGTATGATGTACTATCTTGAACAAAGAAGTTTTGTTCAATAGTTACATCTCCCACCTTTACTTTCACATCAGGACAAGCTCCATAGAGTTCTCCTCGTGTGTTGTTCGCTGTTCTGATCATCCAACCATGATCTATATCAACAGGCCATCCACCTTGCTTGTAGATGTCCTTAGAGACAATATTGATCTCTGATCCATGATCAATGAGAGCAACCACCGGATCTGTCATCTCTCCTACCTTCACTAAGGCTTCGGTAGTAGCTCTAGCCCAATGTCCTCTAGTGTAATGACTAGGGACCTTGTCATCGTTATCATCCTCAAACCGAACCTTGCGGTTGATGCAGCATTGAGCTAGTTCTAACTCTTCCTCTCTTGATATCCTTGTGTCTAATGCATTAGACACAGCGGTTTCTCCTGCCAATTGCCTTTTTCGTTTGATGGTGTCAATAATGACATCATGAAACTCCCTCTTGGCAATCCCAAGAACCTCTCGCAAAGTAAACTCGATCCTGGCATTGAGTACTCTCTCTTCTAGTACTCCTTTCAGATCTGTAGCAGCTTCAATATCAGACTGAAGCTTGTATGAAGGAGATTTACCTTTCTCCTTACCTTTGCTCTTCTCTGAATTCTCGGGAGTAGAGGATATGACCTCTTCCATAGTCTCCTCTGGTAGAGGCATCATCTCCGGTCTGAACTTTTCTCCTCTTGTTTACCTCTTGAGAGCTGTTCTCTCTTCGCTAGGGCCTGCTTCATCTCGTTTGCGCTTCTCCTCCATGAGAGCCTCATGTTGACTCTTCGCCAAATAAGCATGTACAGACATTGTATCCACGGGATCATCCCATCCAGTAGCACCTCTGATTGCTGTGGCTGTTCTGAGCAACTCCTCCCTTGCCATTTTCCCTCTTTTGTTCGTGCTTACCGCATGGCTCCACATATCAAGAGTATCTCCATCCTTCTTAGAAGCACTTCTTTCTCGTACTACCTCAACTCCATAAGTAGCAGCTTCTACCGACGCAGTAGCATGTTGAGATAGATACTCCTCCAGTACTTGCTTCATTCCTCCTTTCCCGAAGTTGGTTCTAAGAATCTCTCCATTATCCTTCAGAGCAATCTTTCCTTCCTTCCAATAGACTACTCCATCTCGTAGAGTTTTGGCAAAATCACCACACTCTCTTCGAGCATGATCAGAACTATCACACCAAATGCATCTCTGTACATAATCTTGCTTAGGAGCAAGTCTGGTATCATGTGCTCCTCCCTTCTCTTCCAACCTTGCTAACTTGATCTGCAAGTCCCTCATCCCTTTTACCAACTCTTCCATAGCATCTCTTTGCGGTGCAACTTTCGGGACAGGAATAGCAGGAAGTGGAACTTGAGGTACATGCACAATAGGTGCTTGCACATTGGGTACCATTGGTTGCCTACGAGGTACTATGATCGGTGGTGGTCTCTCTTCTTGTCTTACCACCACCTTCCCTCTCCGGTACTCTCGTTTGGCAAGTACACTCACTGCTTCAGAGACTTTTCTCCAATCAATCGTGAGTCCGTTGTCTTCCATCCTATCTTCTAGAAGCAGCTCCAACTCCCTTTGTAATTCATTGTTGGCTGCTTGTAGAAACAACTCCACCTTGTCATTCTCCAATGTGAGCTTCTCCATCCGAGACAACTGAAGGAATTGTCTCTCATACTCCCGAAATAGCTCTGTGGCAACAAGCCCTTTGTTGGGTTTGTTTACCCACTCCATGAATGACTTCTTAGTCACTCGGTCTGCATCTTCTAAAGAATACTCTTCTTTCAGCTGAAGAGTAAATCCTTCCCACGTAGCACCATGAGATCGGATGATGTCCTTCATGTGCTCTCGTAGTTCAGGTACGACAGCAAGCGCAAATGTACTCACCATCTCTCTTTCAGGCACCTTGCTCAACTCCATCTCCCGGGAATAGTACTTTAGGTACTTGGATATGTTCTTCCCGTCAAACTGATCTAGCAACCCCACAACAGATTGCAAGGCTTTAGTAGCCATTACTTCTTTCCGTTCAGTGGCTTGTTGTTGTTGCATTACCAACGCGAATGCCTCAAGCAATCGCATATCAGACCGTGAAAGCTTGGTCACCTTTGGTGCCTCTCCAGATGTAGAAGCCTCATCTACGTAATGACCCAACCCTTCAATGTCCATGGTGGCAAAACCACGCACGTACCTCTCACCCTAGACTTTTCACGTCGAGTTCACCAGCTATCGTATAACGTGTTTTTCTGTCTAGGAATACACGGGGTATATGGCTGTGTAGAGGTATGTGGATTGACAAGGTTGGATCTAGATCTGGATGTTTCCACTCAAATGTTTCACTATCTACTCTTCTAGCCTGAGTGACCTTGTATCCGCTCGTCTCAAGTTTAAAGCTTGCTACGATCCAAGGTTACGTATAGGTTGCATAAACTTGTGTTACAAACAGATCTTTTGTATTCTAACTAAAAATACTCAGATCTGTATTATCTAACTGAAGTTATTCATCTATATCACTGGAAGCCTGACTTCTGAATAGCTCCCCAGCGACGCTAACTGGCCATCAATCCAACTATCACAACTTCATAGTACAATCAGAAGATACTAAGATCACTCAATCAACTTGATAGAGTATCGATACAACTTGCTGTACACCCTGGTCTACCGAGTATTCCAGCAAGGCAAAACATGCATAATCCAAAACACTATTCAGATCTCAATATAGCACCAACGGCGGTAGTACCTGGCAGCTCCGAGAACCCAAACAGCGGCTTAAGACTCATGGTGGCTCCGTTCTCCTTCATCACCAAGAGCTGAAATCAGCCCCACACCTTCCAATGTCGAGTTGTATGCAGGTATGGCAGTTTCAGCAACAAACTCCTCTCCAAATTGCTCGAAAATGATCAAATTGACAATAGATGATACCGAAAAAACCCGAAACTGCTCATAACAGAAGTATTTTCGAACTTTGAGATCTCAGTCCTTCCAAACTACTCGACCAATGATGATCAAACTTCACAGGAAGCTTGATTGGACCCTTCACTCCTACCCTGAACAATTTTCAGGTCGAAATCTCAAACCAATTCTCAGATATGGATCAAACCGTAATCTGTGCTAACTTCAGAGCTTTACAGACCCAGGTACATTTGATCCAAGATTCTGAACAAACTACTCGACCATTTGAGGTGAAACTTCCCAAGTACCTTACTGATAAGACATTCTTCAATCCTGGAAAGTTTCACTCAGAAATTCGACTCAGATCTTAAGCAATAGCAAACTATCCATGGCTATCACAGTTCGCTGTCCCCGCCTTATCCCATCTGCACTTCTCAACTTCAATCGGTCGGTTCAGAATCCAAATCGATCAAGAAACTGACCAAATTGATATCAAAATGACCAGCACGCCGTCAGTTCTCCAACCCAACAGACAGCTCCTCAAAACTCCTCGCGAGTCTCTCAGAACAACCAGAAACGTAGCAGTAGGTACAAATTTCACCCCCCTCCACTCAATTGATCATAACGCGCTCATACTTTCATCAAATCGATCGATTCTTCAGCCCAGATTGTAGCCCCGGTCGAGAGCTCTCCAACCATACCCTTCGTTTCGCGAATGGACCTCTGAAGCCTCCAGAAACCACAGAAACGTCGCGAGGATCAGCTAGAACACCATTGGTCCAAAAGTGGACCAATAAGAGCAAAAAGAACTTTACTTTTTGTCTTTTCTCCTCTTAACTTTTCTCTTAGAACGAATTTTTACTCTCCAAGGAGACACAAGACATCAACAACACTCTAAGACCTCAGAAAATCCTTCAGATATGTCGATGGATTCTTCGCGGTCCGTAACTACACAGAAGCGCTCAACCAGAATGAAACCAGTGAGCCGCAGACTAATACAACGTCAATATTACAACCTGGAAACGTTCTACAATAAAAGGTACGACAAAAGGAAACGGTGAAGCTATCACTCGATTGTAATATTCTTGCCCGAAGTTTCTCACGATCCAAGCCCCATGATTGATCTTCGGTCTGCAATGACACCGGACATCGACCCAAAGGTTGAAAGGAACGTTCGATGGATAGTTGAGATCTGTGAAGCCTTGGTTTTTCGTTTTGTTAATTAATTGATTAGTTGTAAAGTAAATAAGAAGAATAGATGATAGAAGATACGGAAGCCGGAAGCTGAACCTAGCAGAGTTGGTACAGACGATGCACTTCGGCCGAGGGAACTGGAAGGAGGAGAAGGACAACTTACGAGCAGCTCTCCTCATGGCGCAGAAGGAGACCCAGGCGAAGATGGAGGAGTTGAAGAACGAGAAAGCGGAGAAAGAGGTTCTTCTTCGGCAGAAGTTGGATAGAGAGAAGGAACATGAGAAGGTTCTTTCTTTGACGAAGAAGGAGTTGGACGAGGTACGACTTCAACGGGACAGGAACCTGGATGTCGTCGCACAGATGACAAAGGAGAACGAGGATCTAAAGCAGCGAGTCATCAAGGCCGAGGAGCTGAGTGCTCAACTTCGGAGTAGGGTCGAGCCGGTGTTGAAGAACTACTTCGCCGTTGAGCTAGACACCGAAGAGCTGAGTTTTCTTCGTCAGGTTAGAGAGGAGTTCTTAGCTGCAGATGCGGAGGGTACTTCAGCTAGGAACCGGGTAGCTAGGCTAGGACAGCGAGTAGTTAGAGAGCTTAGGGAGGTTAGAGCAACCGTAGAGTTCTCAGTTTGTGAGATAGGTAGAGAGTTAGCAGTAGAAAGCGGTGTCGTTTCTGGTGTCGTTTCGGACACAGGACCTTCATCCGACGGTCCAGAAGTACGCCCGACTTCTTAGGAAGAAGATCCGTCATCTTCGGGAAAATCTGTATATAAGCGTTGTGTTGTTCGTATTCACCACCTCTATGTGTTTTATCATTTTTGAGTTTTCTATTTCCTGAGTTTACGGAGCCATTGAGTGTTTTGTCTTCTGCGAAAGATTTACCTACGAAGTATCGTAGTTTGCTGTGGTAGGAATTAGTCTGGGTGCCGAAGAATTTGCTGTTGACATTTGAAATCAGAGTAGAATGTTTACGGCGAGGACTGAGAATAGACCAGCATCTGCGGAGTTAGTTTCCTACGAAGACGTTCTTGGGCGAAGTTGAATTCGGAAGAAGTTGTTCTTTGGTAGAACACTTAGGAGAGAGTTCAGTCTGGTACTTCGGCGGAAGAAGAGTCTTCTTCGCCAGAGTTTTCCGAGAACAGTAGTAGTGAAAGTAACTTAGTGTGAAGATACTTAGCGTTTATGGTGTTAGAGGCTACTTAGTAGCACTTCAGCAGTACTTCTTCGTGTGACATTTCCGTCTGTGGCTCTGTTTCTCTGTTGTTCATCTGTTTCTTGAGGTCCCTGACCTGTTCAGTACCTGTTATGTTTGTTTGTCAGGATTATCAACTCTGTCTTGTTGGATAGATCTGAGTTTGATCTCTACCGGGACTGATTTCTGCCCGTGAGAATAAAAGACAACTATAAAGAATCACCTTTGTCACGTGTTTACTACTTTTGGATGATCTTTACTTGTATCTCTGTGGGTTCGATCCTTAAATTACTACTTTCGAACATCTTTTGGTTTTCTTGTGTGTTACATATAGAAGGCTGAATAAATTTTGGCGCCGCTGCCGGGGATGCGAATGCTGAAATTATCCAAGATCAGTGAACAGAAGTCCAGAGACATGTATGTCGACGGGCAAGCCTGATCCTCCTTTAAACGTGCAATCTGAGAGAGACAGGAGGCGAGAAAGACGAGCAGAATATCGAGAACAGATTCTGGAAGAAGCTCGTCGGTTGAAAGAAGAGCATAAGAAGAGAGAACGAGGTTGGAGAACACCTAACTCAAAAGAATGGAAGAGGAAGGAACCAAGCCTTGGTGAATCAAGTTCACCCCGGACACCAAAGTCATTACCTCCAACCCCTTTCGAATCTGCTCAAAGAGAACTTGACTTCGAAGAAGTTACCACTCGGCTAAGTGCTGAGAACGAACATCCAGAAAGTGAAGTAGGGTGGAAACCTTTCCCCGAAGTCAATACCGTTTTATATCCGCAGTTGTTTACTCCTGATCCAGAGATAGGAAGTACTTCTGCAGATCAAGACCAGTTTACTTCTTCGAATGAAGAAGCTGCGACTAAGGCAGTAGAAGCTGTTACTACCTTAGTGGAACTTTTACAGGCGCAGGAACTTATTCCTCAAGCACTGGTGCGGGAAATCCTTCCGTTAACTCCAGTGACTCAGAAAGACAGCGCTGCTCCTTACTTACAGCCAACCACAGGACCGTCCATATTCAAGAAGAGACAAGCCCAAGCAGCTGCTGCTGCGGGTATTGCCCCTGCTGTCCTCGTGCAAGCTGCAGTACCAGCGCCGATTCGAACCCCTGCCAAGATAGCAACTCAAGTTCCAAGGGCTCCTTTTGTTCGAAGTATGGCAGGCCAACCTATCACGAAACATGGTTACCCAAAGTTCAGAGGAGGATCTTCAGATGACGATGAGGATGCAGATGCTTACATTAAATTGTTTGAATCTGTATCTGTCACTAATAAGGAAGATGCTGAACCAGATCGGCTGCGAATCTTTCCGAGTCTTCTCAGGAAGAGAGCACGCAGCTGGTACAATCATGCAAATAGAGTACCAGGAGACATCGATACTTGGGACAAGCTGAGGACAAAGTTCCTAGAGCGATTCCGGGAAATTGGGTACAATCGTCAAGTTTTAGGAAAGCTGACCAGACTGATCAGAGGAAAGAAAGAGAGCTTAAAAGATTATGTTCAAAGATTCTACAATCTACTGGACAGAATACCGAGGATGGGTACAGCCAACCCATACTCTATGGATCAAGCCACAGAATGGCTAGTTACAGGCTTACCGATTGAGATGGAGATCTGGTGTCGCAGAGGAAAGATGGACGCCATCGAAGAGGTTGTTGCTTCAGCAGAAGCATTTGAAGCGTCCACCCTCGGAAGTAAAGGAGGATGGATAAAAGGGAAGAAGAAAGGAAAGAGAGAAAGGAAGGAAGGTAAAACGACTCGGAGGAAGAAGCAGAAGAAGGGTCGCAGAGAACCTTCTTCCTCCGAGGAATCTTCTGACGACGAGTCTTCTTCGGCCGAAGCCGAAGAGTCTTCATCGGCGAGTTCATCTTCTTCGAGCGAAGAAGAACGAAGAATGAAACGTAGTTCTTCGTCCAAGGAAAAGAAAAGCTCGAAGGAAAAGAAGGGGAAGAAAAAGGGAGATAGTAATCAACTCATGGAGGAGATGATAAAAGGGTTTGCGGATCTGAAAGTGCAGATGATAGGGACTCCTGACAGGAGGAAGTCACCTTCGGCATCACGACCGAGCTTATGGTGTACGACCTGTGGGAAACAAGGGCATGCCAATACAGAGTGTACAAACGCAAGGTCATTTCAAGCGTCACATGTAGAATGGGCACCCGCATTCGAGTCATATTATAGTTCATTCTTTATAGAAACTCCAGATGATGTGTATGGAGTACAGTCCATACCACAAGCAACACCACCCCAATCTCCCAGACCCCCTCAACCTTCTCCGATAACCCCTATCCAACCCATATCCATTTCTAGATTTGTACCAAGAGAGAGGGCACAAAATGTGTCTCAGAAACACTTAATGACTCCAGCAAGCCAATAAACCACCACCCCATGGGTCTTGTTTCAATTGTGGTAGTACAGAACATTGGTCACCCAATTGTCCACATCCGAAGAAGCATCTAGGCTATGTAGCACTGTGTGCAAAATGTCATCAACCAGGACACGCCACGGCAGATTGTACCAATCCACCAGTGGAGAAGAGAGGGGTGCGCTTTGATCCCAAAACAGAACGTCCTGGAGAAGCTCAACTGCACAAGGTAGACTTGGAAGAATGGAAAGCCGCTGGAGATGAAGGATGGCCACCAGAAGAAACTTGGGTTTGTAAAGTGGACACCAGAAGCTCTTTCAAGACCAAGCGAAAGGCAGAAGAAGCGCCCATAAAGACTCAATCAAAGAAAGAGCTGAAGAAGCAGAAGAAGGCTGCGGAGAAAGCCAAGAAGAAGATTGTTGAGGAGGAAACTGAGGAAGAGGAAGAAGAAATACTGAAGAGCGTAAATCCTCCGAGACTACCAGTTGACATTACGGACGAAGTCCGCGAACTCCTGAAGAAGGAATTACTACGAGCAGGAACTTCGGCAAGAGAAGCTGATACAACTTCGGCCGAAGTACCAGAACAATCAACTTCGTCCGTACCTAAGATTTTTCGTTCTTCGGCCACTGAAGACAAGACTGCAGCCAAGAACGAGGAGGTTCCGAAGAAGCACAGTCGACCGGAACCTATGAAGAAAGAACCTGTGGCAGTACCACACTATGATGTGGTAGCTGATCTAGAAACACAGAAGGCTAACATAAGTTTCAAACAGCTGATTGAAGATAATAAAATTTACAGAAAATTGTTACTTCAAGCACTGAAGAAACCCACTAAAGCAAGAAGATCAAAGTTGCCTTCTCTGTTTCACATCGAGGCAGAAGACCTAGGATCTCCAGAAGTGGAAGTGGAGGTTGCAGGCTGTGTAATTAGGAAAGTGCCAATTGACTCCGGATCAGGAGTCAACATAATGACAGAAGACACGGCACACGCGTTGGGTTTCAGTAAGTTTGAAGAAACTCAGCGGGTGTTACGGCTGGCAGATCAAACGAGAAGACGACCACTTGGGCTACTGCGCAACATTCCCACCTTGATAGGCGGAATTTCTTTTAAACTCACCTATGTTGTGCTGCGCCCTTTGGTTAAGTCTGGTTATCAAATTTTGATTGGGAGGCCATGGTTGTATGGTGCCAAAGTACTAACAGACTGGTACCGGCACCGTTTACAGTTCAAAGATCCACAGAAACCAACTGATAAGGCTGTGATGGTTTCCTGGAAGAAGATAACACATCAGGGCGAAACAGAGTCGACTGATGAGGGTTATACTTCAGGATCTGATTCATCAACAAGCAGCGCAGAAGAAAGGAAAGGAGACCCTTATTCGATGGTCAACTATCTACAGTGCTATGAAATTGACGAAGAAGAAGATATGAACGAGGCCGAATAGCAATCACAGCTAGGTCACGGGAGTGCAGAGACCAGTCATACAGATGGTATAGTCCTTCCAGGAGCATCCCAAGACCTACTAATAAGCGAAGGTAAGAGCCTCAAGATTTCTGTTGTGGTACAAGGGGAAGAGTTGGAAGTGTATCGTCAGATGCTGATCCATTACCAAGATGTCTTCGCCTGGACTGTGGAGGACATGAAGGGGATACCTGCACAGTGGGGAGAACATCGTATCGATCTCATTGAAGGATCAGTACCTGTACGACAGAGGCAGTACCGCCTCAACCCAAAATACTCTTTGATGGTTAAAGACGAGATAGATAAGTACCTAAAGGCAGGTATTATTTTTCCTGTGTTAAGCAGCGAATGGGTAGCACCCATAGTAGTGGTACCCAAGAAGCAAACAGGAAAGATAAGAGTCTGTCAAGATTTCAGAAAGCTGAATGCAGCAACCAAGAAGGATCATCACCCTTTACCTTTTACTGATACCATTTTGGATCATGTATCTGGAAAGGAATGTTACAGCTTTTTGGACGGGTTTTCAGGGTACAATCAAGTGTCCATAAGAGAGCAAGATAAGGACAAGACTACCTTTACTACAGATTGGGGCACTTATGCTTATCACAAGATGCCTTTTGGACTATGCAATGCACCAGCTACTTTTCAGAGGATGATGACCTCAATTTTCCAAGATTATTTGCGAAAATTTTTAGAGATCTTTATAGATGATTTTTGTGTTTTTGGCACACGTGAAGAACATGCAGCGTGTTTAGCCAAGACCTTTCAGAAGTGTAGGGAAGCCAGGCTTGCATTACATCCTGAGAAGTGTTTCTTCGTGATGACTGAAGGAATACTTCTTGGACATAGAGTATCAGGTCGAGGCATAGAAGTAGATGTAGAGAAAGTTAGAGTGATACTCTCCTTACAGCCCCCTACTGACATCAGCGAGTTGAGAGCCTTCCTAGGACATGTTGGATATTACAGAAGGTTCATCAAAGATTACGCCATACTTGCTGCGCCACTGACAGAATTGCTGAAGAAGACGACAGAGTACCATTGGCACGAGAAACAGCATGAGGCGTTTGAAACGCTGAAGAAGAAGTTGGCAGAAGCACCTGTCATGCGACCCCCAGACTGGGAGAGACCTTTTCAAGTGTATGTAGACACTTCTGCGTTTGCTATTGGAGTGGTGCTCAGTCAGAAAGATGATGAAAAGAGAGACCACCCAATCTACTATGCGAGTAGACAACTTTCAGCAGCAGAAAAGAACTACACCACTACTGAACGTGAAGCGTTGGGAATGGTGTACTCAGTAAAGAAGTTCAGACATTACCTTCTTGGCTATGAGTTTGTTTTCCATGTGGATCATTATGCATTGAAGCATCTAGTACAGAAGTCAGACTTGTCAGGAAGGATAGCAAGATGGATGTTGTTACTTCAAGAATTCACTTTCACAGTTCAGACCAGACAAGGGATTCATCATGAGAATGCTGATTACTTGTCTCGACTGAGAACGGGAGAACGAGTGGATACAGTGGCAGATGACTTTCCAGATGAGGAATTGTTTCAGCTGACCGTAGCACCTGCTACGAAGTACTATGATCTGTACAGATATTTACAGACTTTGCAGTGCCCAGAAGAAATGGACGCTGAACAGCGAACAGTCTTCATACATCAGGCGGGACCCTACGAGATGAAGAACGGGATATTGTTCAAAAGAGGGCCTGATGAAGAACTTCGAAGATGTCTAGAAACGCATGAGATACCACAAGTGGTAGGAGCACTACACTCGGAACCTGAAGGTGGACACTATGCACTGAGAAACACTGTGAAGAAGATCCTCTCAGCTGGATACTGGTGGCCAACGATGTACAAAGATGTTCAGGAGATCATCAAGAAGTGTGATAACTGTCAACGAGTGGGTAAGCCTACGCCAACCACTCAGTGGCCGTTACATCCGATACTCCCATTAGCACCATTCGAGAAGTGGGGGATTGATTTTGTAGGACCTATACAACCTGCAACACGCCGCACAAGAAAAAGGTACATACTGATAGCTACTGATTATGCAACGAAGATGGTTGAAGCAGCAGCTACCAAGAAAGACGATGCAACCACTGTGGCTGAGTTTCTGTACACACAGATCATTACTCGATATGGATGCCCACTGGAGTTGGTGAGTGACCGAGGTACACATTTTTTAAATAAGATGATAGAAGAACTGACAGATTACTTTGGTATAAAACACCGGAAGACAACACCGTACAACCCAAAAGCTAATGGATTGACGGAGAAGTCTAACGGAGTGTTATGCAAGATTCTGAACAAGGTGACAGTGAACCATGCATATGATTGGGATACAAAGTTACCGGCTGTCTTATGGGCATTTCGGAATGCAGAGAAGATTACAACTCGACAAACACCATTTTTCCTAACATATGGCATGACACCGATTATGCGAGTTGAATTTGATGTGCCTACTTACAGAATCCTGTCTGAAGATAGATTGTCAGTGGAGGAGAGCCAACTGTTACGGCTCAAGAGTCTGATTACGCTTGAGGAAGACCGTGAAGAGTCTAAACGACTAACGGAAATCATTCAAATGAAGCGGAAAGAGAAGCACGATAAGAAGATCCGCAAGGTGGACATCAAGGATGGTGATTTAGTACTGCTGTATGACAGTAGGTACACCAAATTTCCAGGGAAGTTACACTTACGTTGGATGGGTCCTTACAAAGTAACGCGTCGTTATAGTAATGGTTCGGTTCAGTTGGAGGAACTCGATGGAACATTGTTAGCTACCCGAGTCAATGGATGGAGAATCAAGAGATACTACTCTTAAGTGTTCGCGGGGTCGCTTCACAATTGAGAGGGGGAGTATGTGAAGCCTTGGTTTTTCGTTTTGTTAATTAATTGATTAGTTGTAAAGTAAATAAGAAGAATAGATGATAGAAGATAAACGATATGAGTAGAATAGTGTTAATTAGAAGTTTAGTGAAGAATCTCAGTTCTGGAGGAATTTATCGAATCTATGAGACACTGAAAGATGATTTCCTCATAGATGAATTCCTCGGGCGAAAAGCTTTTCTAACGATATGTTGTGCGAGGCAAACGGAGGTGGAATGACGAAGTTACAACAGACCAAAGATGTGTCGTAATTCGAGAGAAGAACATCGCCGCACTGCGAACGCCGAAGAATGACAGTTGAGAAGAGGAAAACCCTAACTTCGGTACGTGCAGGAAAGCCTATCGCGGGATATAAGCAAGGTAACAAGTTGTTTACTTTACTGTTTTACTATTCCCAGAGCGAGCGATAGCAGGGCGCAGAGAGCCGCATTTACCGAACGCTGAAGTACATCAGTTACGGGCGAGGAAGCCAATTTGCGAAGAAGTACATCAGTTACGGGCGAGGAAAGGATTGCAGCGAGGAATCCGTTTGTAGCGAAGCTTGTTGCAGCGATCCTCGGAATGCGTGGGATGCAGACAGCTAAGTCGCCGAGGCTCCGAGCGTTTGAAGTTAATCGAGCGGCTCTTCGCCGCTATGACAAGGAGCTCGAGGAGATGGGGTTGGCATTCCTCTTACTTCCTTGGTGGGGAATGGTCTCTTCCAAATTGGTACATGAGTTGAAGGTTTGCAAGCAGCATCCGGCCGATGACAACTATGGGCGACCGTGTAACTGGACCGAAGATCACTGGTCCGGCGTCTTGGGGACTGACGATGCAGGCAGAGAAGACGATCTTCTCTTCGATAGTGTGTCCGCCGCTGCTTCACCCGAAGCAGTGAAGAACTTCCCGAATCTCTTCAGGGAATTGCCTCAAGGGAGGAATGGTTACAGAACGGGCGATTACTGCGAGCCGAAGAAGAGAGAAGTAGCAGATGCGATTATGGCGATCTTCAGGCCAAGAAGAACAACGTACATGTCGAATTGGCAGATCAACTTCATTGAGCAGCTCTTCGCCGGAAGAAGAGCACATTGGGCGAGGATCATCCACCGACATGTGCTGAAGCTTTGGAACGCGAATGACTTGGCGTACATAGGACCCTTTGTATCGGTGTTCTATATGGGGATGGGGTTGCTATCTGAGGCACAACAGACGAAGTTAGGCTTTACCGCAATTGCCGAGGAAGATGAATTCCAAGTGATACAGACTCCAGCCCGAGATGTAAATCTCGAGAAGTTCTTCGATGAAGTCATCGCCGAAGAGCCGAGGACCGAAGTAGCAATGGAAACAACGCCGAGGCAGGAGGCATCGACTTCAACACCAGCTGCAGAGAAGACGCCCGAAGCAGTTACTCCGGCCGAAGATGATGATGTAGTAGAGGTATCTCCTCCAGTGCGCAGAAGTGGGAGGAAGAAACCTCTGGAAGAGACACCGAGGTCGACACAGAAGTCGCGGAAGAAGATGAAGATGACAAGGACCGTTCGCGCCGATGACGAGCCAGTAGAAGAAGAAGCGACTGAGGAAGCTGACGAAGTTGACACTCCTCGAGCGGAGAAGAGCGTGGATACTTCACCAAAGACTAATTTTGCTCTATCGGCAATGAGGGAGGTAGACCAGCTTGTCTCTTCGGCGAAGTATGTGCAGGAGGTGGTCGCACCCCTGTTGTACAGCTTAGAGGGAAACCGCGGGACATACGAAGAAGTGGTCGGCCGGAAGCTGAACCTAGCAGAGTTGGTACAGACGATGCACTTCGGCCGAGGGAACTGGAAGGAGGAGAAGGACAACTTACGAGCAGCTCTCCTCATGGCGCAGAAGGAGACCCAGGCGAAGATGGAGGAGTTGAAGAACGAGAAAGCGGAGAAAGAGGTTCTTCTTCGGCAGAAGTTGGATAGAGAGAAGGAACATGAGAAGGTTCTTTCTTTGACGAAGAAGGAGTTGGACGAGGTACGACTTCAACGGGACAGGAACCTGGATGTCGTCGCACAGATGACAAAGGAGAACGAGGATCTAAAGCAGCGAGTCATCAAGGCCGAGGAGCTGAGTGCTCAACTTCGGAGTAGGGTCGAGCCGGTGTTGAAGAACTACTTCGCCGTTGAGCTAGACACCGAAGAGCTGAGTTTTCTTCGTCAGGTTAGAGAGGAGTTCTTAGCTGCAGATGCGGAGGGTACTTCAGCTAGGAACCGGGTAGCTAGGCTAGGACAGCGAGTAGTTAGAGAGCTTAGGGAGGTTAGAGCAACCGTAGAGTTCTCAGTTTGTGAGATAGGTAGAGAGTTAGCAGTAGAAAGCGGTGTCGTTTCTGGTGTCGTTTCGGACACAGGACCTTCATCCGACGGTCCAGAAGTACGCCCGACTTCTTAGGAAGAAGATCCGTCATCTTCGGGAAAATCTGTATATAAGCGTTGTGTTGTTCGTATTCACCACCTCTATGTGTTTTATCATTTTTGAGTTTTCTATTTCCTGAGTTTACGGAGCCATTGAGTGTTTTGTCTTCTGCGAAAGATTTACCTACGAAGTATCGTAGTTTGCTGTGGTAGGAATTAGTCTGGGTGCCGAAGAATTTGCTGTTGACATTTGAAATCAGAGTAGAATGTTTACGGCGAGGACTGAGAATAGACCAGCATCTGCGGAGTTAGTTTCCTACGAAGACGTTCTTGGGCGAAGTTGAATTCGGAAGAAGTTGTTCTTTGGTAGAACACTTAGGAGAGAGTTCAGTCTGGTACTTCGGCGGAAGAAGAGTCTTCTTCGCCAGAGTTTTCCGAGAACAGTAGTAGTGAAAGTAACTTAGTGTGAAGATACTTAGCGTTTATGGTGTTAGAGGCTACTTAGTAGCACTTCAGCAGTACTTCTTCGTGTGACATTTCCGTCTGTGGCTCTGTTTCTCTGTTGTTCATCTGTTTCTTGAGGTCCCTGACCTGTTCAGTACCTGTTATGTTTGTTTGTCAGGATTATCAACTCTGTCTTGTTGGATAGATCTGAGTTTGATCTCTACCGGGACTGATTTCTGCCCGTGAGAATAAAAGACAACTATAAAGAATCACCTTTGTCACGTGTTTACTACTTTTGGATGATCTTTACTTGTATCTCTGTGGGTTCGATCCTTAAATTACTACTTTCGAACATCTTTTGGTTTTCTTGTGTGTTACAAGATCCATCGTTCCTCACAACAAAATGTACACCGTCATATCCCAAGTCTCTCCGTATGTTACGATTGGAAGGATCACCGGAAGCTGTAACTCCATCACCCTCCCCATGAACTCATCACCAAAGTACGCAACTAACCACTGTCGAAAGTGATCGCGGTGGATGCAATGAAGCTTGATGTGAAACGGATTCGGGAAAGGAAGATCCGGAGCCGGTAACACACCTCCGTCCATAACCACCACTCCTGCAGTTCTTCACTCCTCCATGCAGATCACCGAGAACCCTTACGAATCACCCGTTGAGAGAGAATGTCGTATGAACCTTCGACCCCCCATTTTATACACAATCGCGGCGACAAGGACCACTGAAGTGAACGCGCACAGATCGATGACTTGGCACATTCCTCTACCGTGCGATCACTTAAACAGATAATCACAAACGTGGCACTCATCACACCGTTCGGCGAGTTACGCGATACGGTTCACGAAACACGGAAAAGAAACACAACATAGGTTACACAAGAATTTCACACAGGAGCCGAACCACAACATGACACCGCTGCAGAGAAGAACTACTCCACTACAGAGCGGGAAGCACTAGGGATGGTGTATTCTGTCAGGAAATTTCGACACTACTTGTTGGGATGCGAGTTTGTTTTCTATGTGGATCATTATGCTTTAAAACATCTGGTGCAAAAGTCTGATCTATCAGGAAGAATAGCGAGATGGATGTTATTATTGCAGGAATTCAAATTCACAGTTCAAACTCGAGCAGGGAAACATCACGAGAATGCAGACTACTTGTCTCGATTGAGGACGGGAGAGCGTCAAGACAATGTAGCAGATGACTTTCCAGACGAAGAACTTTTCCAGCTCACAGTCAC
Source organism: Asterella californica (assembly GCA_036924285.1). Classification (NCBI taxonomy): domain Eukaryota; kingdom Viridiplantae; phylum Streptophyta; class Marchantiopsida; order Marchantiales; family Aytoniaceae; genus Asterella; species Asterella californica. The sequence continues at coordinate 16,464,702 of JAYKYS010000006.1, read as the reverse complement.
TCCCACAAGTAGGTACCATGAGATATACAGATATTTGTATACGTTGCAATGTCCTGAAGGAATGGATGTGGAACAGCGTACGGTGTTCATACACAAGGTTGGACCGTACGAGCTGAAGAGCGGCATTCTGTTCAAAAGAGGGGCCGATGATGAACTCCGAAGATGTCTGGAAGAGGAAGAAGTAGGGAGAGTGGTAGATGCCATGCATTCGGAACCAGCAGGAGGACACTATGCTCTTCGTAACACAGTGAAGAAGGTCTTGGATGCAGGATACTGGTGGCCCACCATGTACAAAGATGTGCATGGGATCATTAAACGATGTGACAGTTGCCAGCGAGTGGGTAAGCCTACTCGAACTACTCAATGGCCACTTCATCTTATCTTACCCCTTGCACCATTCGAGAAGTGGGGAATTGACTTTGTGAGGCCTATTCAGCCAGCGACGAAGAAGACACGCAGAAGATATATCTTGGTAGCTACAGATTATGCAACCAAGTGGGTGGAAGCTGAAGCGACAAAGAAAGATGATGCGATAACCGTGGCAGCGTTTCTACACAAGAATATCATCACCAGGTTTGGATGTCCATTGGAACTGGTGAGTGATAGGGGCACACACTTTTTGAACAATACCATAGAGGCACTGACAGATTACTTTCAGATCAAGCATCGGAAGACTACCCCATATAATCCTAAGGCGAATGGACTTACCGAGAAAAGCAATGGATTACTGTGCAAGATTCTGAACGAAGTTACTGTCAATCATGCTTATGATTGGGACACCAAGTTGGATGCAGCACTTTGGGCATTCAGAAATACAGAGAAGATAACAACACGACAAACACCATTCTTCTTGGCGTATGGAATGCATCCCATTATGCCTATTGAGTTTGAAACCCCTACTTACAGGATTCTGTCAGAGGATAGACTGTCTGCAGAAGATAGTCAGCTCATCAGGTTGCAAAGTTTGATGGCACTGGAAGAAGATCGCGAAGCATCTCTGGAGTTAACTAAAGACATACAAGAGAAGCGGAAAGAAGTATATGATAAGAGGTTAAGAAAAGTTGAGGTGAACGATGGAGACTTGGTCTTGCTATATGATAGCAGACATATTAAGTTTCCAGGGAAGTTACAACTGCGATGGATGGGACCATACATAGTCGAACAATGTTATGGTAACGGTTCAGTCCAACTTAAAGACCTGGAAGGAAATCTCTTTGCTACTCGGGTAAATGGAGGAAGGATCAAACGATACTACAGCTGAATGTGTTCGCGAGGTCGCTTCACAATTGAGAGGGGGAGTATGTGAAGCCTTGGATTTTCACTTTGTTAAGAATTTTTTTATTTTTGATAAGTAAACCAATAGAATGTTTAGTATAGATGATAGATAAGATAGATTCAGTGAAGAATGGGATTTCTATGCCGAAGGATGATGCTGAGTAGAAATACAGAAGCTATGACAGATATATCATTGAGGAGATAACTTGGTTGTACTCTACGGACGAAGAGCTTTCCAGGGATACCTCATTTGCTAAGAATGGATATCGGACGAAGTGGCGAAGTATGACGAACTCTTCTCGAAGTCACCGGTGGGATCGAACGGATTCAAAGTACACACTTACATCGATCCTTTCAAGCGGGATGTGGCGATCGCCCTCAACACCATCTTCAAACCGCAACGTACTTCTTATCTGACCAATTGGCAGATTAACTTCATCGAACAGATCTTCGGGGGTAGGAAAGCGTATTGGGCGAAGATCTTCCACGACCATGTACAGAAGCTCTTCAACACTTTCGACGAAGGCGGGTCGACGTACTTCGCAGCCTTCGCAGTATTCTTCTACAAGGGAATGAAGTTGCTATCACCAGAAGAAGAGGAGAAGTTCGACCGAAGAACGATCTCGGAAGATGAGCGGGTAATGGAAGCTACTCCCCAGAGAGAAGAAGAAGTAACGACACCAGTGACAACTTCGGCGGGACCTAGTACTCGGACGAAGAGAAAGCTCGACGAACTTACACCAGGGGGTGCGACTTCGAGGAAGAAGAAGAAGAAAGCAAGAAGAACGACGATAACGACTTCGGACGAAGATGTCGATGGCGCTAAATCTCCGGCGAAGTCATCTTCAGTCGAGATATTAGGAATAGTGAGACCGGGAGGAGACCAAGCAGAATCAAGTGTGCGCAGGGTACTCTCGAAGGAGCATACAACAGAGAGGGAAGTTCCAGAACTTCGGACTTCGCCTAAACCAGGAGAAGCGACAACTTCGGCGGGACCGAGTGACGCCAATGTCGGGAAGGAATTGAAGATGTTCGAGCAGACTCTTGAGTTCCTAAGTGGTACAGCATTGCCACTCATTGCACAGATGGATCTTCAACGACATATCTATGAGAAGGAGACGAAGGAACCAATTTCATTGAGTGACCTTCTCGACGTTGTGCACTTCGGGCGGTATGGATGGTTGAAGGAGAAGGATGCTCTTATGGCGAAGTTAGAAGAGACTTCGGCCGATGTCAAGAAGTACATGTCACAACGGGAGGCGTTACTCATACAGCAGTCACACGAACAGACGCGATACTTGGATGAGATTCAAGAGGTAGAGACGAAGTTGAACCTTATGACTTCACGCTTTCACGATCTGAAGTCTGAGAGAGATGCCATGTTGGAACAGCTTGCGACGAAGGATGAGCAGTTGGTCGCAAAGGATGAGGAGCTTTCGAAGGCAGAGAAAGCGAAGGAGATAGCTGAAGCGAAGGCCGAAGAACTTCGGACGAAGGTGGATGAGGTCACGACAACCTACTTCGCCACCGAACTTGATGGGACAGAGTTGGAGCTTCTCCAGTGGCTTCGGGCAGAGTTAACTATAGCACCAGATCCTTCGGCGAAGAGCAGAATAGTTAGACTAGCGGAGAGAATCATTAGAGATTTGAAGGAGCTTAGAGAGACAGTTAAGTTTACACTATGCAGTTTAGGACAGAAGTTACAGTTAGGTAGAGTAGATACTGCGGTTCCGCCAACTGGGGAGTCGTGATCATGCGGTCTAGATGTGACCATCTTTTGTAGGAAATGAGATCCGCCATCTTAGGGCGAAGGAGTATATAAGCGATACGAGTTTCAGTCATTTTACCTTTTCCATGTTTTCAGTCTTTGTTTCTTAATTTTCGATTGCGCAAGATTGTGGAGTGAGTGTGTGAATGAAAGTGGGCGAAGGCGATTTACCTACGAAGGACGTAGTTTGCTGTCGCAGGTGTAATTCTGATTGACGAAGGCCTTTATCATTTACATTGAACGAAGAGACTTCAGTGGAGAATTTGACCGAAGGTGACTTCGGCCGAAGTTGAAACTGTATACTTCGAAGGTGTTTGAACGAAGATCTGAGAACATATTAGTTACTGTGAAGTGGAGAAGCATAAGTTAAATTGTAAGAACAGTTCGGATGATGGTGGCTTCGTCTTAAGTCTGCCTTCTTCAAATAAGTGGGATTCTTAAGAGTGAGGATTTAGTTGGAAGAACATTTCTTAGGAAGAGTAGGGGCTTATTCTTTGAACCTTGATGTGAAATCTGTATTCTTCTGTCTTTTCAGAAGAAGACTAGTAACATTTCAGCAGTATTTTGCTACCTCATTTACTCATACATCTATCTTCTCGAATCTTTTATATGTTGTTGGAAAGGTCCCTGATCAAAGAACTATTTCATTGTTGTTTGTATTCGATTTATCAGGTTTGTACTTGGGTTTGGTTTCTTATCAGACTTAAACTCTCATCCGGATATTATTCCATTCTGTGAGAATAACAGAAAACCATTTGAATTATCATTGTGACGTTGTAGTACTGTGTTTTGTGTAATTGTTAACTGTATCTTCGTGGGAACGATCCTTTATTTACTATTTCCGATACTTTGTGTTTCTCTGGGTTGTTACACTTCCTCTGACCACTTTGAGGTCACTCCAGCTACCAGCGTCGAACCAGTACGGCAGAAGAGCGAGAAAGCGTGGGTGGACTCAGTTTCCCAAAAGACACCTCTGTCTTCCAAAGCCGCCCTAGAATAGCAAACCACGAACATCGAGGAAGAAGCCACCTCAGTCACACCCGAGGTACTCACAAGATTCCCACTTTATCCGAAGTCGATTTAGGAGTTCAGGTAGGAACCAATCAAGAGGAGATCGCATCCAGCGATTAGGAGTAGGCAACAAGTTAGGAAGACAGTTGACTTGCTTATTTTGATAGGAAGCGAAGTCTACTATTTTAAGGAAGTGCAACTCCTCTTGTAATTTTAGATGACTGCCCATGTGGCAGAGTAGGCAACGGTAGGAGCAGAAAGTAAGTTTCGAAACTGAGTAGGGAGCTGACTGCATGTGAGGTGGTGGTCTTCTGACAGCGCCCCATTTCTTTTGGCTGCGAGTGAGGATTGGAAGGAAACTCTCTCCTGCGACTCAAGTGCAAGAGTATAAAGTAAGACACAGAGTAAGATTTAACACACACATTACACACACATTACGTCTGTTGCTAGAGACATACGAATAGATTTGGATTACACATGAAGGATCTACACTTCCGCTCTCAGCGGTGGATCCAAAGATGTAGACATCAGTGGTAGACAACATAAAATAGAGAACGGCATCATCGTGTAGTCGTGCTTCTAAGCTGGTGTGTCGAGGAGTAGTGACATGAAGTGGAGGGAGCGAGCTTCCCAAAGCCAATGTACCTTCTTCTCGGGGAATTGATTTTCAGATTTGATTGCAGAAGCTTTGTCTGTATCTTCTCGACAATGGGTTTTCTCGAATTCACACCCAATTGTTCATGAGAAGCCTTCTTCTTGAGTGGCGGTGATTGTTAGAAGCTGTATAGAGTTGAAGCTTGTCTCATCCAGTGGAGCACTTTGGATCCACGTACGGACAGTCTCATGAGAAAGCGATCCCAGACGACAGAGTAGTCGGAGCAACGACAAAAGAAGAAAGAAGAATTCGTTCCATTGCAGAAGACGACATCCTCGAGTAGAAGACTGTGTAACTGTAAGACAATTTGTGGTCTTCTTCCTCAAATTACTACAAGCAAGGATGGCTTGTTAGTCAAGATCGAGACTAGAAGCCTATCGGAGTCTTAATTTCTCATTTGCATCTTGTTTCCTCTTGTTTGGATTTTCTCTTTTCTCCATCTTCTCTCATCTTCTCATCTTCCTATCTTCTTCTATTGAGCTTCTGAAACTTCTATTGAGCTTCCGTGAAGGTGAATATCGTTGTAGTGCTTCAGGAAGACCGTTTCCGCAGACAGAAGTTTGGGAAGGCTACAGGAGACATACACCCTGTGATGGATCTAACCCTGTTGGAAATTGAAAGAGCAAGTGTGATAGACAGTGGTAATTTGACGTCTACGAAGCACGAGTAGTCTTCTGGAGGTGTGAGAAGCTGAATTGAACTTCCAGAAGCCGAGAATTGCTTCGGGAAGACTATCGTGGGAAGACTGGAAGCCGTGATCTCAAAGCAAGAAGCTTCTTCCCGAGTTTTCTGTTTGTGAGAAGACGGGATTTCTAGATAAAACTCGTATGTTTGTGTGTTTGAACAGATCTTAGAACTTAGAGCGGCGATACTTGTGCAAATCCTCTGTATGAACGATATCTTTCATGCTAAATGGACTAAAGGAGAAATCCTGAGACACTACATATGGTAGCAAAAATGGTTCCTCACTATATGTAGTGACGAAGGATTTCTCCTTTTGCCCATTTAGTATACAAGATATCGTTCCCACAGAGGATTTGCACAAGTAACGCTGCTCTAAGTTCTAAGATCTGTTCAAACACACGGGTTTTGCCTAGAAATCCCGTCTTCTCACAAAATCACACAAAACAACACGTCTTCCAGACACGACAAATGATGCTATGGACCCAAACAAACAACTACCAACTAAAATATCACACAACTATTCACATAGAAGCTCGGGAAGACGATCTTCCTGCTTCCAGGTTGCTTCTTCCGGTCTTCTCGATACCGTCTTCCCGAAACGATTCTCGTCTTCTGGGGGTTTAGCTCGTCTTCTCACACCTCCAGAAGGCTGTCCGGCTTCGCAGAAGTCGACTAGTAACAGTCGTTACACCTTATTCTCACACTCACATTCCATCGGGTTGGATAAATCATAGGGTGTATGCCCCCTGTAGCCTTCCCAGGCTTCTGCCTACGGAAGTTGTCTTCATTTAGCGCTACAACGACATTCACCTTCACGGAAGCTCAATAGAAGTATCGGAAGCTCACTTAGAAGAAGATAAGAAGATGGGGAAGATGAGGGAAGATGGGAAGAAGAAGAAATCCAAACAAGAGAAAATAGGGTGAAAAAGGGTAATTAAGATTCCGACAGGCTTCTAGTCCGGATCCTGACTAACAAGCCATCCCTGCTTGTAATAGTTTGGGGAGGAAGACAACAAACATGAGTACTCTAGCACCGTCTTCTACTCGAGGATGTCGTCTTCTGTTGCGGGAAGAAGTCTTCTTTCTTCTTCACTTCGCTGCTCTGACTGCTCTATCTTCTGGGAACACTTACCCAGAAGACCGTTCGTACGTAGACCCCAAGTGCTCTACTGAACGAGTCAAGCTACACTTCCACAACTGTTGACATTCACCGCCACTCAAGAAGAACACTTCCCATGCACAATTGGGAGCGAATTCAATACATTCCACCACCCAGAAGACATGAGCGAAGCTGCTGCACTCAAATCCACAATCTATTCCCCGAGAAGAAGTCACAATGGCATTGGGAAGCTCACTCCCGCTACTTCCTGTGTCTACTCCTCGACACACCAGCCCAGCCAACAGGACTGCACGAGGATGCCGTTCCCTGTTCCTGGACTGTCCACTACCTCTATCTACATCTTCGAAACACTGCTGGTGCGAGTATGCAGACCCCTCCTGTATATTCCAAGACTATTCGTATGTTTCCAACAACGGGTGTAGTGCGCTAAGACTGTCTCTGCTCTAATGTGTCTCGCCTGCCTGCCTGTAGAATCGGTGTGTATGTTCAGTTACTGCCGAATTCTACAGAACTGGCAGAGCTCTCAGAGAGCTTTTCTCCTACCCTGCTATCCTACTTAACCATCTGCCTCGAGAGTCAGGGGAGGCGACCACCAGGGAGAGAGAGAGAGGCGCTGACAAGAGGTTGTCACCTCACATGCATGCGGTCTCTCTTTCCAATTAGCCCTCCACTGTGTTACTCCTACGCTACCTATGCTGCCACATGGGGTCCTAACTATTTTTACATGGAAAACTGCCACCCTTAAGATAGCATGTCCAATCCTACTAAATCTGGAAGTGTCGATTGAGTTTGCTAACTACTCTGATTGCTCGGTGGCAATCTCTACATGATCTGCTCCTACCGGAGCTACTACCTCGACTTTTGATGGGCTGGGAAGCCCTGCACTTACCTCGGGTACCACTGAGGTAGCTTCCCTCTCCTCGCTCTTCGCTGGCCCTGCTATTTCTGCGGCTGCGTCTTCCTCGGCTTCGACTTCGGAAGACGGAATGGTCTTTTGGGAAGATGAGTCGAATGGTGCGTCTTCTGTCTTCTGAGGCACAGATGCAGTACTAGGGACCATGGCGACCTCATGGGGGTCCGGGGAAGTCGCTTCCTCCACGCAGAATACCTGGGAAGACGGCTCTTCTTCCTGTCTTCCAGAAGACATCATGTCTTCCGGGGCGTCTTCTGGAGTCTTCTCGTCTTCCAACGCTGTCACCACCAAGTGTACAGCGAGATCGAACTCCTCCTTCTCCATTCCGGATCCAGTCGAGGGTGCTGGGGCTTGAGAAGATGCGGTTGCAGGTGTCGGATGTGAGGGAAGACCATAAAGTGTCTTCACTCCTTCTATCTGTCTATCCAGGTACCTGAACATGCTATCTCTGCATTCCACCAACCTCGTCTTGGACCCGCTGTCCCATTCCCTAGCTAAGGTAAGTAACTTCTTACGAAGCGCTTCTATCGACTAAGCTAGCATCTTCCGCGAACGAACCTCCGCTGCTTCCCTCTGCGTCTTCTCCACTGCAGCTCGCGCTTCTGCGGCTTCTCGCTGCATCTTCCAAGTGGTCTGCTCTTCTGCGAGGGCAGTGATCTTCTCCCGTACTCGGAGAACTTCCTGATCACGCTGCTGAACTCGCGTATGCAACTCCTGGTTGCTCTTCCGAAGTTGCATCGACTCTTTGGCAGAAGCGGCTGCTTCCGCCTTGTACCTGGCTGCAAGCTTCTCCGTAGTGCGGAGACTAGCTTCTAGAGACTCCGTCTTCTGCTGGCTGTCTTCCTGTCGCAGCAAGGTGCGCAGGCCGAATCAAGGCTGTAAGGGCTTCTCCTGTGCCCTCACTCTCCTTTCCAGCAACTCCATAGCGGGCTGAATCTCCTTCTGGAAGTAGGCACTGAACTCCTCCAGTCGTCTTCCTGCAGAAGACAAGTTCATCCCCACCACTCGCTCGAGGGTGTCGACTTCGTCTTCCAGAGGCAAGGGAGCCTCTTCCACCACTACGGCTTTCATCTTCTGCGCACGAGAAGAAGCTACTCTTCTCATCTTCCGGGGTGGAAGACTCCTCGTGGCAGGAGCTGCTCTCCTCTTTGCACTTCCTCGCATCGCAGTGGGAGTACCCATCCATCCTTCGTCTTCTGGAGTCTTCGGAAGACTCCCAGGTGTTACAGAAGCTGTCTTCTGCTCCGATCGGGTACTCAGCAAGTCTTCCTCCGAGTCCGACTCCGATCCTGAATGGATGAGGGAGATGAGTGTCCTCGGTACACTTCTGTGACCCATCTTCCTCACTGGCGTGGCGTCTTCCGACCCACTAGACTCGTCTTCCCTCACCAGAAGCGTCTTCTGGTGAGAGCCGGGTCTCAGCTGTGGCATCGGAATGGGAGGGGGCGTTGCTGCTGCCTCTCGGTCATCGTCTTCCGAGCTCTCCTCCTTCACCTCCTGTCGCTCCGTTGACCCATACACTGCCAGCTGATCTTCCCTAAGATCCCCCATGGCTACATACAAGTAGCAGAAGAAGGGCGTCAGATGTCCTCCCGCCGGGGTACCCAAGTATGCTAGCACCGTCTGTACATAGTTGTGGATGTACGCGCCCCAGTAGATTGGCACTCTGTCATCCCACACTGATTCCAGGAACTCCACTGCCTGATCTCCTAAGTACCTTGTCTTCTGCGCTTTTCCCTTGGGAAATGATGCAGAAACAACTTCGCCAGAAGTCGCTTCTTCGGCTCCCGGTAAGACTCTATCTTCCAACCGTTCTTCCCCTGTCTGTCTTCCACGAAAAGGCAGGTGGTACTCCCAGGCACATGCCATAAACTCACAATCCTAGGCAAGATCTTCTTCTCGTACCAATATCCTCGGTTCTCGGTCTCAGGCCTGTGAAACGCCTTACGTCACCAGTCTTCTGTCCAGTAAGATGGTCTTCCCCGAGCAACTCCTGCCTTTGCAGGTACACGGTTACGCGATGGTAACGCGGCCCATACCTCCTCCAGAAGCTCTTGATCTGCGAGGTTCCAGTCCCACAGGAAGAAGTCGAGACCCAACTCCTTGAGGAAAGGAGTGGCCTCGGCCAATTCTGTCGCTGGTAACACCAAGCCTCGCGGATGCATCGACATACCTGGAAGATCTGCTGCACTAAACCACAAGCACCTACTATGAGCTGAAGGCTCAGTTCTTCCCGAGTGCCCACAGTCTAGCTTCCACTCTCAGAAGACGAAACTAGTCTTCTAGAAGACAACTACTCCGTCTTCCGGGATTCTAACAGTGCTTCCTAGATAGCTCTCGTCTTCCGAGCTATATCTAAACAATCCTATCTAAGCAAGGCCTCGCATGGATTACCAAGAAGACAACCCACCTTGCATTACATCCTACTTCCTATCAGAAGATACAAGATATGCGAGAAGTAGAGTATGAGAAAGGTTCAGAAGATGGTTGCGGGCTCCTGCGGTGACAGTGGCCTCTAGGAAGACACTTGGGACAGCTTCCGATTCAATGTCGTTCTCGGAAGACCTCCCGAAGTCAGACTTCCCTTCACTGGTCTCACCTGTCTTCTTCCTCTTACGTGCAATCTATCCTCACAACAGACTCAAAACATGTGCACTCTGTTCTTCTGACTTCTCACCTCTCATACGCACTCAGAAGAAGTTTGCTGCATGATGGGAAGACATGACCTTCGACCATTCTCTCCGGATTCTGCCAGCAATACTTCTCACAACTTTCTTCTAAGTTCGGGAAGAAGAAGGAACGGCTGCTATGGGTCGGACAGAAGAGACCCGAAATGAACCCTCACGTCTTCTCGCTCATTTTGCCAGCCTTTCAGTCTTCTAGTCTCTCTAGGAAGATGTGGAGTTGAGAAGCTTGGAAGACCGGGAGGCACAGGCCTAGTTCCCGAGTTCCAACTTCTCGAAATAACACAACAACTCACCACACCACTCAGGCTTCGTACCAAGTCGCTCTAAACACAAAAGCAAAGCAAATCCACTCTTGATACGAATTGTGTTCAGTCGACTTCCGAAGACAGTCTTCCGAAGATGTCTTCCGAAGACAGTCAAGTTCAAGAAGCGTCTTCCGAAGATGTTTCCACCTTCCGAATCATCTTCTGTTCCAAGTTTCGGGGATAGAGAGGTATGGGGGTAGGGAAATTGATAGTTGGGGTCTCCAATTTGAGGGCTAGGAGTAGGGAAGCTCGAATTGAGCTCGGGAAGAAGCAAGGAGATGTCTCGACAGAAATTGGGCAGCGCTTCCGCGCCCAATGTCTCAATAGAAAGAATGGGGGTGGGGTAATCGATCAGGCTGCCTGCACACAATCAAGGAAGCGCTGGGAGTACCAAGAAAAGGCGAGAAGAAGTGGGAGGGGAAAAGAACAGGGGGAAGAACCTCTACAGTCTTCTTTGGTTCCCCGAGTTGCCTTCGACCTCCGCGCGCTTCTGGCTCTTGTCCTAGCTTCCAATGCGACTCCACACGACTGCGCCTGCTGTCAATTTCGGTCCACACCTCGATTCCACCTCTGCTTCTACTCGCCACTCTTCACTGTCAGCTTCTCGGAAGCTCCACAGAAACGCCTTCGCTTTCTCTGCTGTTTGTGCTCCTGCAATTCGATCTCACCCTTCGACTAGCTGCCAACTTACTCTCCCTACCTCGATGTCTTACTCGATTCCTCTCTCAATGCTAGCTCGAAGTTCACTCTCTCAATCGATCTTCTTCAGGCGCACTGTGCTGCGGGAAGTTGGAAGGTGGCTAATGTGCTTCCTCACGCATCTTCCCCGCAGATTAGGGGTTCTCGTCCTTGGTGTCTTCCTGACCTACCTACCTATTCGGTGCGCTCCAGTAGGTACACCTACTGTCTTACCCGAAAACTCGTGGTTGATCCTTCGCGGTCGCTGTCTTCTGGAAGATAGGTGTCTTCCGCCGTCTTCCCATCTTCCGCCGTCTTCTCATCTTCTGAAGACGCAACTGAGAAGATGATCTTCCGAAGACGGTCGTCTTCTGAAGAAGTCAACTTCTTATTACAACCAGCTCTTAAGATCATCTTCCTGTTAAGGAAGACGTAACCTTAAGTAACAACGCTTCTTCAGTTATACAAACAAGTCATTATCCTTAAAAATTTCAAAAATTCGTGCATCCTGTAATTTGTGGGCACCACAAGCAGTCGTATTTTTGACACCGCTGCCGGAGATTTCATCTTAGTAACGATTGTTCTAAGCTTCCTGGATCTGCGTGTCAGTAGTTAGTTGCACTTGGGACTAACTTGGATTATATTTGAGTGTGTTGTGGAACTCTATCTTGCTAGAAGACAGGAACCGCAGTCAGAGCTGATGAGACACATCAGGAGAAACTGGAAGAAGTTGCTTCCCCGCTTCCAAGAGCTGCTTGGAAGACTCGATTTTGGAAGATTGTAGTAAGTGCAACATGAAGCAGGGGAAGAAGACGTTCCGAACTTGTGACAGGTTGTTCAGACTTGCAGCCTACCAGATCTAGTATTAGAAGAAGAGATATATCTCTTCTCAGCACTCTGGTGGATGTCTCCGACCAGAAGAAGAAGCAGAAGACGCGCGGGTATAGACCTTGAGTGGGTTCATTCACCCTAGCGAACCGCTTCTAGAGAGCAGCGGGTATCCTTGAGACACCAAAGGAAAGAAGAAGAGCTCAGGATGATCCGATCAGTAGATTTGGAAGAGCCTTCCATTTTGAGCATTATCTTTGGAGAAGACAGAAGCCAAGTGACCACGTTTACAAAGTAGATTTTGGTTCTGGTTACGCAGAAGACATCTTCCCAAGTGTGGGAGAGGCTTCTCAAGGTGAAAGAAGACTGGAAGGGATCGCTCCAGATATCTCAGAAGGTGACAGCGACAGCAGCTCTAACTCAGAAGACGACATTCGTGACTCATAGACTTGGGCCTTCGAGGAGACCATCTCCACCACCTGATCCTGATAGAAGAAGAAGTTGGCAGTCGCACCAATCGGCAGTCAACATGGCTTCCCATACTCGGCAGAAGTATCATCCGTACAACGATGATGCTGACGCTAATGACTTCATCATGGTGTTCGAGACCATCTCTCGATCCAACAAGGAAGACATTGATGCCGACAGACTCCGTGTATTTCCTAGTTTGATCATAGAGAAGGGAAGGAAATGGATGAGTAAAGTTTTGGATGATGAGTTAGTTATGGCGCTTGGGCTACTCTGAAGGCAGCTTTTCTAAAGAGGTTCAGAGGAGTGGGCTATGACCGGATGACTCTCATAGAACTTCTGAGGCTCAAACAAAAGAAGAAAGAGACACTGCGTGATTACACCGAGAGGTTTGAAGACCTCCTAGATCACATTCCTCAGAACCAAGGAAGACCCGATTATTGTGCTCAGCAAGCCGTGGACTGGTACTTGGAGGATTGTCTCAAGATATGGAGTTGTACTGTAGAAGAGCAGGAGGTGATGATTTAGTAGAAGTACAGAAGCATGCAGAGCAGTATGAAACCTCGAGCATCATCCGAAATATGACGAAAGACAAAGGGAAGACCTCGAAGAAGTCACAAGAAGTCGAAGAAACCTTCTAAGAAGTCTAAGAGGAAATCCAAGTCCACTGAAACTGATAACAGTGCTTCGGAAGCATCCTCTACTTCTGAAGAGTCTAGTGTCGAAAGTTCAGAATCCAAATCTGAATAGGAGAAGAAGACACGGAAGAAGAAGAAAGAGAAGTCACGACCCGGGGAAGAAGTTGTGCAGAAGATTTCTCAAACTCAGCTCATTTAGTCTACATCTGACCCCCAGATTGATGAAGTGCTTAAGCAGTTTGCCGACCTGAAAGTTCATCTTCTGAACCAGAAGGACAAGCGGAAGCAACCTATGGCTTCCCGACCAAATATTTGATGTAACCTTTGTAACTCTTCCGAACACATCAGAGATCAATGTACCCTATCGTATAACGTGTTTTTCTGTCTAAGAATACACTGGGTATATGGCTGTACAGAGGTATGTGGATTGACAAGGTTGGATCTAGATCTGGATGTTTCCACTCAAATGTTTCACTATCTACTCTTCTAGCCCGAGTGACCTTGTATCCGCTCGGCTCAAGTTTAAAGCTTGCTACGATCCAAGGTTACTTATAGGTTGCATAAACTTGTGTTACAAACAGATCTTTTGTACTCTAACTAAAAATACTCAGCTCCGTACTATCTAACTGAAGTTATTCCTCTATATCACTGGAAGCATGACTTCTGAATAGCTCCCCGGCGACGCTAACTGCCCATCAATCCAACTATCACAACTTCATAATACAACCAGAAGATGCTATAAGATCACTCAATCAACTTGATACAGTATCGATACAACTTGTTGTACACCTTGGTCTACCAAGCATTCCAGCAAGGTAAAGCATGCATGCTTCAAGGCACTACTCAGATCTCAACATAGCACCAACGGCGGTAGTACCTGGCAGCTCAAAATCCAAACAACGGCTTATGACTCATCGCGACTCCGTTCTCCTTCATCACTTAGAGCTGAAATCAACCCCACACCCTCCAATGTCGAGTTGTATGCAGGCATGGCAGTTTCAGCAACAAACTCCTCTCCAAATTGCTCGAAAATGACCAAAATGACACCAGATGATACCAAAAAACCCAAAAATGCTAATAACACAAGCATCTTCAAACTTTGAGACCTCCGTCCTCCCAAACCAGTCGACCAATGATGATCAAACTTCACAGGAAGCTTGATTGGACCTTTCACTCTTACCCTGAATAATTTTCAGGTCGAAATCTTAAACCAATTCCCAGATATGGATCAAACCGTAATCTGTGTTAACTTAAGAGCTTTACAGACCCAGGTACATTTGATCCAAGATTCTGAACAAACTACTCTACCATTTGAGGTGAAACTTCCCAAGTATCTTATTGATAAGACATGCTTCAATCCTGGAAAGTTTCACTCAGAAATTTGATTCAGAACTTAAGCAATAGCAAACTATCCATGACTATCACAGTTCGCTGTTCTCGCCTAGTCAGTCTGCTCTTCTCCACTTCAATCGGCCGGTTCAGAATCCAAATCGATCAAGAACCTGATGAGATTGATATCAAAACGACCAACACGTTGTCAGCTCTCCAACCCAACAGACAGCTCCTTAAAACTCTTCGCGAGTCTCTCGGAACAACCAGAAATATAGCAATAGATACGAATTACACCCCCCTCCACTCAATCGATCAGAACGCGCTCATCCTTTCATCAAATCGACTGATTGGTCAGCCCAGATTGTAGCCCCGGTCGAGAGCTCTCCAACCATACCCTTCGTTTTGCGAATGGACCTCTGAAGCCTCCAGAAATCACAGAAACGTCACGAGTATCAACTAGAACACCATTGGTCCAAAAGTGAACCAATAAGAGCAAAAAGATCTTTACTTTTGTCTTTTCTCCACTCAACTTTTTCCTCTAGAAACGAATTTTTACCCACAAGGAGACACAAGACATCAACAAGACTCTAAGACCTCAAAAATCCTTCAGATATGTCAATGGATTCTTTGCGGTCCGTAACTACACAGAAGCGCTCAACCAGATTGAAAATGATTGAGTCGCAAACTAATACAACTTCAATATTACAACTTGAAAACGTTCTACAATAAAAAGTACGACAAAAAGAAACAGTGAAGCTATCACTCGATTGTAATATTCTTGTCCAAAGTTTCTCACGATCCAAGCCCCATGATTGATCTTCGGTCTACAATGACATCGGACATCGATCCAAAGGTTGAAAGGAACGTTCGATGGATAGTTGAGATCCATTGTTTCTCACAACAAAATGTACACCGTCATATCCCAAGTCTCTCCGTATGTTACGATCGGAAGGATCACCGGAAGCTGTAACTCCATCACTCTCTCCATGAATTCATCACCAAAGTACGCAACTAACCACTGTCGAAAGTGGTCGCGGTGGATGCAATGAAGCTTGATGTGAAACGGATTCGGGAAAGGAAGATCTGGAGCCGGTATCAGACCTCCATCCATAATCACCACGCTTGCAGCTCTTCACTTCTCCATCCAGGCTCCGAGAACCCTCACAAATCACCCGTTGAGAGAGAATGCCGTATGAACCAACGAATCGCCATTTTATACACAAACGCGGCAACAAGGACCATTGAAGTGAACGCGCACAGATTGATGACTTGACACGTTTCTCTACCGTATGATCATTTGAACAGATAATCACGAACGTGGCACCCATCACACCGTTCAGCGAGTTACGCGATACAGTTCACGAAACATAGAAAAGAAACACAACCTACGTTCCACGACAATTTAGGAGCCGAACTTCAACACGACAACGCAAGACCAAGCTGTTAATTGGGCAGGCTGGAAAGAAGACGATGAGAGATATCTACACGATCCAAGTGAGGAATCCTGCTATAAGATCGAGACGATACAACTAACACTCCTACGCCTCCTGCTCAATATAATCGTTATACATATAGAGACAGTGCTAGTAATGTACAGACTAGGACGCCCTGTCAACTTTCTTCATCGCAACGACCTCTACATCCTCTTCATGGAGCATGTAACAATTGTGAAGAGATAGGACACTGGTGGTCCATCTGTCCTCATCTGAGAAGACAGATTAGGCAAGTATCCTTGTGTGAGAATTTTAAGGAAGTATGTCACTTCACAGGAAATTGCCCTCAGACCCTACACCCACGACAAATGGTTAGATTTGAAAATATCACACCTCTTGCAGAAGCCACATAAGCTTCTAAGCTCGAGCTAGCAATGGTACAACATATCTCTGTAGAAGAAGAAGATCTTGGGGATTGCACGTATTGTCTACACATAGAAGAAGACGAACTGGACCCTGGAAGCGCGTAGGAAAGGAACCTCAGCTGCAGAAGACGACTGCAGCTCAGAAGATGAAGCCACTTGAGGAATCGTCATCTTTTACTTTAGCGGATGGTACTGATTGGAGCCCTTGCCCGGATTCAGATAGCTGGCCTCTAGAAGAAGTCATGGATGAGGTAGTTTCAAGGTGAGTATCATAAGTAAAGAGAAGACCGAATCTCGTCGAAAGGAGACTAAGAAGAAGAAGCAGCGTAAGGAGAGGTCACCCTCTCTTGAACGGCCTTCTTCTCCTGCTTACAACAGGGAAGATCCGAAGTACTTTGCTCCTGACATTAGACAAGAAGTTGAAGCAATCATGCAAGAAAAGAGCTGAAGAAGCGATGAAAGATAGTACATCAGCTTTCTCCACCGATCACGGCAGCCCCCGTCTCACGAGAACAGCTTCCAGTCAAGGGATGACACCATTCAGGTCTTCCACCCAAGGAAGCAGCTCTTACATCTTCTCTGCTAGAAACGCCAGTCACTCTTTTGAAGCGATCCTCTTATGAGTTCTTACGAGATTTGTGAAATCAGAAGGCGGATGTAACTTTCCAACAACTTTTGGATGATAATGCTGGTTACAGAAAGTTGTTACAGTCTGTGCTTCGAGGATCAAGGAAGAAGAGAACAGCAAAACTTCTTCAGAGCACCTTGATCATGAAGATAGAGCATGAGGACTTGGGAGCCCCAGAACTTGATATGGAGATCCATAGATGTCTTCTGAAGAAGGTACCCATTGATTCCGGCTCCGGAGTTAACATCATGACTGAAGAAACTGCGCATGCCCTAGGCTTCACTGAGTTCCAACCTACTCCTAGGATTTTCAGAATGACGGATCAGATCGAAGACGACCTTTGGGACAACTGAAGATGTCTTGACGGTAATTGGGAGAGTATCTTTCTACCTCACTTACATTATTTTGCGACTCGTAGCTAAGGTTGGATATCAAGTTTTGATAGGAAGACCTTTTTTTGATAGGAAGACCTCGGTTGTATGCTGCAAATGTAAATACCGATTGGAGAAGACATCGTTTGAGGTTTCCCAATCCTACACCCAAGTTGGGCGAGAAGTCCAAAGTCTCACTCTCTTGGATGAAGATTGGACATCAAGGTGAAACTCCTTCTACGACTGAGGGATACACGTCAAAAGACTCATCTACGTCTTCTGACAGTGATGGAAGATATGATGAGTTTGTGGTGAATAACTTGTGTACTACATATGCATCAGAAGTAGAAGACAAAGTGATATGTGGATACATTGAGTGCTATGAAATTGCAGAAGAAGAGCTTCCAAAGACGAAAGTATTGTCTTTCCTTCAGAAGACCAGTTCGTTAGTCTTCCAGAAGACGAAAGTACTGTCTTCCCTTCAGAATATCAGTTACTTGATCTTCCAAAAGACGAATCGAACCTGGAAGAAGCTCCCAAACCGGAATATTTTGATGTCAATGAATACAATCACACTAAAGGAATGGTGAACCCTGATGAACTTCAAGAAATGGAGATTGCTCCTGGGAAGAAGCTGAAACTTTCCAAGGTGATCGAGGACCAGCAGTTGGAAGACTTCATAGAACTCCTGACAGAGTTCCAATGTGTCTTCGCTTGGACCATAGAAGAGATGAAGGACATACCTTGAGAACTAGGAGCGCATCGCATTGACTTGCTGGAAGGCATTGTTCCTACATGGCAAAGGCAGTATCAACTCAACCCCAAGTACTCGCTTCTGATGAAGGATCAGATCGATCAGTACCTGAAGACAGGGGTCATCTTCTCAATACTTAGCAGTGAGTGGGTAGCTCCTATTGTCATCGTGTCGAAGAAGCATACAGATAAGATCCGAGTGTGTCAGGACTTCCGGTGAACTTGACCACCAAGAAGGATCATTATCCTTTATCATTCACCGATTTTGTGTTAGACCAGGTAGCAAGACATAAGTTCTACAACTTCTTGGAAAAGTATTATGAGTACAACTAGGTTTCAATCAGAGAAGAAGACAAGTCGAAGACCACTTTTATTACTGATTATGACACAAAGTTTCCATTTGTGTTGTGAGCTTTTAGGATTTCACCTAAGGTCACCACCCAGAAGACACCCTTCTACCTAACTTATGGGATGACACCCATTGTTCCCATTGAGTTAGAGGTTCCTACTTATAGATTAGCTGTTACCAAATGCATGGAAGAAGAGGAAAGTCAAGAGTAGCGTCTTCTGAACTTTATGGAGTTCGAAGAAGACAGGAATGCAGCTCTCAAGAAGACGTATGAAGTCCAAGCACAACGTAAGGTTAACTATGATGGCAAGCTGAAGAAGGTGACTGCCAAGGATGGAGACTTGGTTATTCTATACGACAACATGCATCTGAAATTCCTTGGGAAGCTTCATCTTCGCTGGATGGGTCCTTACTGAGTCTTGGAGGTCTTCGACAATGGTTCCTTACAACTGGAAGAGCTAGATGGTACCTTGTTGACCACTCGTGTTAATGGGTGGTATGTCAAGAAATATTGGGTGTGAACGGAAAGCTCTGATGTTTGCGGAGAGGTAAACATGTGAGGGTGGGCGTATGTGGTGTCCACAATTTGCAGGATTGGAGATTTTATGAATTTTTTAAGTTAATAACGTATCTATGTAACTGAAATAACTTTATTACTTAAGATTCCACCTTGCTTAGAGGGAAGATGATCTTAAGGGCTTTTTGTAAAGGAGAAGTAGACTTCTTCCGAAGCTAGAAGACGAGTATCTTCTAAAAATACGTCTTCTCGATCGTGTCTTCCAGAAGACAAAAGACGGAAGATAGACATCTTCCAGGAAGACGGTGATTGTGTCTTCAGGGGTACCAACCGCGCGCCACATCATCAAAGAGTGGCGCACGGTTGGTACCCCCGAAGTACCTAGTAGTAGGTAATTCGGAGTAACCGGAGAATTAGCCTAAATCACATGGAAGATACGGGACGAGGCGCATTAGCACAAAATCGGTCGTCTGCTTCTCGCACTGAAAGACGACTGCACGTTGGACATCAATTGCAACCAGGGTATCGAAGTAGGTTGTGAAAGCAAGGAGAGTGAAATTGAGAACACCCATGATCGAACTGAGGCAAGAGAGAGAGCGAGGCCGATTTTACCAGCTAGGAGCACAATCGAGTTGAATTGAGGAATCCCTGAGGATTTCAAGAAGACATCGAGGGTCGATTAGGAAACAGAGAGAAGCTTCAGGACAGAAGCGAGAATCGATTGCAGCAGCAGAGGAGCGTAGCTCAAGATTGACGGCAGAAGCAGGATCGTGGTATCACATCAAAGGAGGAAGTGAAGATTGGAAGCGCGCGGAAGACTGAAACGATGCAACAAAAGCAGCCGGAGGTAATACTGAGGTTCTTCCCGTGTTCTTTCTTCTTCTTTCTTTCTTCTTCTTCCCACCGCTTCCCGCTTTTGATTTGATGTCCCCCGCGCTTCCTTGCTCGTTTGCAGAAAGCTCATCATCGATTTTCCTATCCTGAAATTCCTTCTATGAAAATTAGACGTGGAAGCGTTGTCCAATTTTCGACAACCATCTTCTCACTTCTTCTCGAGTTGGAATTGAGCTTCCCTGTCTCCTATTCCCAAATTCGATCACTTGACTATCAATTTCTCTACCCTACTGCACCTCTATCCCCAAATCCATGGACAAAAGATGCTTCTTAAGATCTGAACATCTTCGGAAGACGCTTCTGAATGTCTGAACGTCTTCAGAAGATTCGTATCAAGATTGGATTGGATTGGATTTTGTGTTGAGAGAAGCTTGGTACGAATCCTGAGTGACCTGGTGAGTTGATTGTTGTTTCGAGAAGCTGGAAACTCGGAACTAGGCATGTGTCTCCCAATCTTCTTGCCTTCTCAAATCCACATCTTCCTAGAGAGACTAGAAGGTTGGAACGGCTGGCAGAATGCGCGAGAAGACGTGAGGGTCCTTTACATGTCTCTTCTATCCGACCCATAGCAACCTATTCCTTCTTCTTCCCAAACTTAGAAGAGAGTTGTGAGAAGCCTTGCTGGCAGAATCTGGAGAGAATTGTCGAGGGTCATGTCTTCCCGTCATGCAGCAAGCTTCTTCTGAGCGTGTATGAGAGATAAGAAGTCGGAAGAACAGAGTATGAACGTTCCGTGTCTGTTGTGAGACTAGATTGCGTGTAGGAAGTTGAAGACAAGTGAGACCAATGATGAGAAGCTTGGCTGCGGAAAGTCTTCCGAGTACGTTAGTTTATCGGAAGCTGTCCTGTGATCATGAAGCTTGCTACCGATCTTGTCTCTCACCCAAGGTAAACCTCTGATGGTCTTTGATGAGGTGCATCCTAGAACTAGGAGGCCTCAGCTAAACCCAACTCTCAACATGCTCATATCACTTCCTTACTCGGGACGAGAACTCTCATGGTGACATAGAGATGAAGAACACACCTTTTATAGATATTGCCTAACGGCTTTCAAATACAAAGAAAGGGAGGATGAGGGATCACTTCACAACCCCTCTATTTATACTACTCCAGATTTACCACGGTAACTACTTGTAAATTTGATTTACTGCAGTTTATCAAGACCAAGTCAAAGATAAAAATCATAAGTCAACAATAGATATCTCCACTTTTGACTCTACTCTAATAATTAGGATCCTTCTAGAAGTAACAATAAATCTTTGAAAAGGAATATCAGATTGCTCCTTATAAGACAAAGTACTAACACATAATTGAACCATAAAGGTCAACAACCCTCTTGATTGTTTGACCTTAAGTGTCTACAACCAATAAAATTAAGTCACGCATAAGACAATAATGTATTATTCACCTACTTGTCCTTTTATGCACAACCAAACAAAATAGTGGTTCTCACATTTAGAATATTCTAGTATTCTGTCCTCAAATACCACCCACTCTAACTGTGACTACTCATAGTTATCTATCACTAACTTAGAGTGTTGTCTAGCCCTGGGACTTATTTAAAAGACTCACCACACACAATTATAACTTATCATATATTTACTACTATGCAACCTCTAGGTGTTACATTTACTTCCCGGACTAAGTTTTCACTCCGTCCTCGGAGTGAACGATGACTTTCTTTTGATGAAAGAGCTTGAGCTTGTCGTGATTCCCTCGGTCAAACCTCCGTCCTCCTAGCTCTTTCAAGTCGTATTGTGGTGCCCACAATTTACAGGATTCACGAATTTTTGAAAATTTTAAGGTTAATAACTTGTTTGTATAACTGAAGAAGCTTTGTTACTTAAGATTACGGCTTCCTTAGAAAGAAGATGATCTTACGATCTTGTTCGCAACAAGAAGTTGACTTCTTCGGAAGACGGCTGTCTTTCGGGAAGCGTCTTCTCAGTTGTGTCTTCCGAATACGGAAGACGAAAGACGCGTGTCTTCCAGAAGACAGTGACAATAACGACGACTGCGACTGCAGAGGTCTAATCGCGTACCACCTAGTAAAGGAGTAGGTGTACCTACCAGGTAGCACCAAAGTAGTAGGTAGCTCAGGAAGGTCAGGTAGGTCGAAGAATCCCTAAACTGCGCGAGAAGATACGAAGGAAGCGCATTAGCGCAGAAACACCACTGCTTCCCGTATCGAAGGTATTTGGAGGAGAAGATCGAATTAGGAGATGATCGAATTGAGTGAGGAGGGCCAGCAGAGTGAAATCGAGTAGAGCAAGAATCGATTTACAGCTAGAGAGAAGGCGAGGACGAAATTCTGAGAGTAGGAAGCATCATCGAGCTGAAGGAGTCTTTTGTAAACTCCCGGAAGCAGACATTGAAGGACGACTAAGAAGAATCAGAGGTGGAGTCTTGTTCGATTGAGGAGTAGCAAGACCTTGACGGCAGCAGCAACTTTGTGGAGTTGCATTGGAGCTGGGGTCGGAGCCGGAAGCACGCAGAAGACTGAAAACGCTACGGAAAGCAGACAGAAGAGTGTTTGAGGTTCTTCCCATGTTCTCTTCCCTTCCACCTTGCTTCTCATCTCTTGTTTGGTATCCCCCGCGCTTCCCCAGTTGTTTACAGGTAAACTCGATCGATCGCTTTCCTCATCCCGCATTTTCCTTCTGTGAAATTGGGCGCGGAAGCGCTGCCTAATTTTTGACGGTCATCTTCTAGCTTCTTCCCAAACTATAATCGAGCTTCTCTGTCCGTCGTTCTCAAATTCAATCCTGCACCTATCAATTTTCCTACCCTACCGCACCTCTACTCCCGAATCTCTGAACAGAAGACGCTTCGGAAGATCTAAACATCTTCGGAAGACGCTTCTGGATGTCTGAAGTCTTCGGAAGACGACTGTGTGCAATTCGTATCGAGAGTGGATTGGATTTTCTTTTGTGTTAAGAGAGGCTTGATACGAATCCTGAGTGACTTAGTGAGTTGTTTGTTGTTTCGAGAAGCATGAAGTTGGGAACCAGGCCTGCGCCTCCCGATATTCCGGGCTTCTCAAATCCACATCTTCCTAGAAAGACTAGAAGACTGGAAAGGCTGGCAAAATGCACGAGAAGACGTGAGGGTCCGTTACGGATCACTTCTGTCCGACCCATAGCAGCCTATTCCTTCTTCTTCCCGAACTTAGAAGAGAGTTGTGAGAAGTCTTGCTGGCAGAATCTGGAGAGAATGGCCGAGGGTCATGTCTTCCCGTCATGCAGCAAGCTTCTTCTGAGTGTGTATGAGAGGTGAGAAGTCAGAAGAACAGAGTGCAAATGTCTTGAGTCCGTTGTGAGGATAGATTGCGCGTAGGAAGAAGAAGACAGGTGAGACCAGTGAAGGGAAGCTTGACTTAGAGAGGTCTTCCGAAGAAGACACTGAATCAGAAGCTGTCATGGGAAGTCTTCTCAGAGGCCACTGTCACCGCAGGAGCCCGCAACCATCTTCTGAACCTGTTATGCACTCTACGTTTCACGAATCTTGTATCTTCTGATAGGAAGTAGGATGTTCATACTTCAACTTCTTCATAGACTCACTTTGCTCCTCTTGCCACTGAAATCTTTGCCCCTTCCTCAGCAACTTGTACAACGGATCTGCAACATGAGCAAAGTGTAGAATCCATATATGATAAAACACACATGCACCTAGAAACCTTCTCACCTCAGTAACCGATCCACATGTCTCCTTCATGCTTCGGATGGCATCAACCTTGATTGGACAAGGTTTCCGACCATAAGATCCACATAGATGTCCCACGATTAACACCTCATGTTCTCTAAATACAGACTTTGCTCTTGATAAAGTCAAATGAACCTCCTCCAGTCGACTCAGTATCTTATCACAGTCAGCTATGTGATCTGGAACAAACTTACGGCACCCCCTTTGATCCATTACCTCATTCTTCTCCTCCTCAGCACACCCTTTGATCGGCACATCATCAAGGAATGGCATAGTTTTTTCAAGAATGAAATCCCTCAAAACTTTATTCATGCCATTCATCATATGTGCTACAGAATTGGTAGCACCTTGTGGCAAGGTGCACATCCTTAGTAACCCCAAAGGTGTCCTCATTGTAGTCAAGTCCCTACTCTCAGAAGATAACTGAAACTGATCATACCCTGAATACAAGTCTCCCATTGAATAGATAGCACGACCAGCAAAAGCCTCTGCAAACTCGTCTACAATAGATCCTATACCCATATTCCTGATAGTCACCTTGTTAACTGGGTGCATATCTTGAATGAATCTCAAAGCTCCACTCTTCTTTGGAACAGTAAACCATCTGCTAGAGTAGGGAGCTATAGATGGTTCCAAGATACCCATCCTAATCCTCTCATTGAGCAAGTCTATCAGCTTTGGTAGATGAGCTCTAGGTACAAGGATAGGACGTAGATTCCAAGGCACATGCGGTATAGTAAAGATTACCATAGGTGCAACTACACTTGGATCTACACATCCTACTTCATGTGACTCAAACGCAAACGCCTTACCATGCCTAGATAGCATCTCCCTGAAGCTCTTCTTCTCTTGCTCAGTAAGAAATCCATCACCTCCAATCCTCAACTCCTTCAGTGTTGTTTCTGTGAACTGGTGCCCAATTCTTCTCGGTCCTCTGAGCGTCGGTTCTCGTGCAGCTTGCTCCATCTTCTGATTGTAATCGAGTGGCAAAGGCAAAGCCACTGGTTTGACTTTCTTTGCCACTGACTTGTACTTGGTCTCCACATACACCTCTTGTCGATCTATAAAGTTATCAATTACACCATAAAGCTCCTTGGAGCTCACTCTCACCACTCTATCTACATCATCTATAGAACTTTCTACTATAGATTTCAACTCCCCTATAGTATCTACCAAATACTGCTCTTCAAACACTCCAGATATGTATTCATCTCCTGCTAATTCTCCACTATCCCACAAAGACTGCTGTACATACTTCACATGTTGCCTCTCAAACCTCTTCAGATTCTCAACCTTCCTATAACACACTGATCCACATGACGTCAATCCCAAGAAGCTAGTGGATAAAGCTTCTTGCTTTACTGGATCAGGCGAGAATCCTATCTCTACTGTATCGTTGAAGTCTCGCTCTTCAATGGTACTCTGCCAAAACCCCTAGACTCTCTAAACTCCTGAGTAATCTTAGATAGTGGACGGTCTCTCAAGCTATCACGATTCCTCTCATGTTCTGCAGCAACGGTAAAAAACTGAACAGCTCTTTTGCCATCTCTACTACGTATCTTAGCATAAGCTGAACCATCATCCATAACTCGTGTCTCCATTCTAACAGCAGTAATGTAAGGCTGCCCTAGAATGATAAGATAGGTTGACATGTCTTGCACAAAGAAATTCTGAACATCATTAATGTCACCCACAGTTACCTTGATGTTGGGACAAGCACCATAGAGTTCTCCCCTCTGGTTGTTGGCAGCACGGATAAGCCATCCATGGTCGGTGTCTATGGGCCACCTTCCACGCTTCTACAGCTCCTTAGACATCAGATTAATCTCTGAGTCGTGATCAATCAATGCCACCACAGGTTCTTCCAGATCTCCCAACTTCACCAAGGTCTCTGTGGTTGCTCTTGCCCAATGGTTGTGAGAGTAATGGCTCTTCTGCGATGCTTCCACCTCATCTTCAAACCTCACGTGCTGATACGAACTCCCCTCTGATACTTGAGAGCAGTAACCAGCAATCTCATCCTCCTCATCCTCCGACAGTTTGGTCCCTAGAGCGTTAAGCGTAGCTGCTTCGTCCAAAATCTGACGTTTTCTCTTGATGATATCTATGATAACCTCATGGAACTCACACTTTGCAATCCCAAGAATCTCACCCAAAGTAAACTCAACCTTCCCATTCAAGATATGATTCTCTAACACTTGCTTCAGGTCTGTAGCAATCTCAATGTCAGACTGAAGTTTGTATGCAGGCATCTTACCCTTCTCCTTGCTTCTCTCCTTCTCCTTTGGTGTTGTAGGTGGTAGATCCTCCATATTCTCCTCTCGAGTAGGTGTTGTCTCCTGCCTTGCCTATGGTCTAGCCCTTTCACTCCTGGTAGCAGGTCGTTTGGCTGTAGAAGCCTCACCTGCATCCTCCCTCCTGGGCTTTTCTTCTAGTACAGCTTCATGCTGACTTCTTGCAACATAAGCATGCACTGATATAGTATCCACAGGATCATTCCATCCTGTAGCTTCTTGAATTGAGTTGCCTCTCCATCTCCACTTTCACTCCACAGGTAGCAGCATTCACAAGAGAAACAGCATGTGATGATGATATCTCATTCACAAGTCTCTTCATACCACCCTTGCCAAAGTTGGTTCCCAACATCATCCCAATCTCTCTCAAATGGATCTTACCATCTTTGAAGAAGATCAGATCCTTCCTCAATGCATCTGAAAACTCTCCACAATCTCTTCTTACATGGTCTAGGCTATCACACCATATACAACGATGAACAAAGCCTTCTCTCATCTGAGGTCTCTGCATAGCAGGCTGTACATTCTGCTCCTTCTCTTCTAACCTAGTGAGCTTAAGCTTAAGCTCCTTCATACCCTTAATCAGTTCATCAAGCGGTGAGTCTTCCTCTCTAGCAATTACCAAAGTGGGCTTAGTAGGCAATTGCTTGACAGGAATTATCAGAGGTGATGCTTCACTTACCACCACCTTGTCCCTTCTTCTCTGTCTCTTGGTCAGCAAAGAGACAGCCTCTTCAACCTCCTTCCAGTCAGTCTTCAATCCTCTCTCCTCACTCTTGTCTTCCAGCAACAGCTCAAGCTTCTCCTGAATAGTCACGTCCGCTGCTTGTAGGAAAAGCTCGGTCTTCTCCACCTCTAGTGTAAGCTTCTCTGTCCTAGAAAGCTGAGCATACTGACGATCAAACTCTCTTAACAACTCATTTACAGACAAACCTTTGTTAGGCTTAACCACCCACTCCAAGAACGTTCTCTTGGTCACCCTCTCTGAATCTTCAGTGTAGTACTCCTCCTTCAAAGCTCACATAAAGCTCTCCCAACTCGGTCCTTGCTGCTGCTTGAGCTCCTTCACACGTCCACGAATCTCAAGGACAACAGCAAGCTCAAAGTTCTCCACCATCTCCTTGTCAGGTACCTTGTTCACCTCCATCTCCCTAGCATAGTATCGCACATACTTGGAAATATCTGTACCTTTGAACTGGTCCATCTGGTGCACCACAAATTGCAACGCCTTGGTTGCTAACACCTCCTTCCTCTCTGTGCTCTGCTGCTGCTGCATAAACATGTGAAAAGCTTGGAACATCTTCATCGTAGCAGCATCCAACTGAGCAGGTTGCTGAGCAGCAGCAGCACCTCTACTTGATGATCCTTGGTTGGTCATGATATCTGATCCTATAACACTCTGAAGAAAACTCCCACCCTAGGTGTTTCACGTCGAGTTCACCAAAAGAGAGTATGTCGGAGTGTGATCCGTCTACCTAAGAAAGCGCTCGGCTTCTGGCTGTGGTTGTTTACTCAAGAGGTTGGCTTTCAGGTCACAACAGGAGCTATAAACACTCACACAGGAGTGTAGGATCCTCTAATATGCTCAAAAAGCAAAATTTAGATCTCACTAGTAGTAATAGGTTTAGACGGTGAACTTTGGCACTCAAAGAGAGGAAAACTATGAAGGTTTAGACTTCTAAACTTCCCCTACATGTAAATGAGGTACTACTGAACACACACACGAAGTTTCAGCCTGAGATTGAATTCTAGCACCGAGATGTTGACAGAAAAGTTCTGAGTAAGAGAATTATGGCAATTTCTAGTACCTAGACAGCTATTCTGACCTAGAACAGAGAATTGGCTCGATGAATTTCAAATATTCTCACAGTATTTGAAGTCTACAAGATGCTGAACATCTCTATGAAGTTGGGACTCCTGAATGTACACAGAACTCCAGATCTCCTCCTCTGAAGTCGCTGCTCTAGATTAAGAACTTTTCAGACCCCCTCTGCTTCAGCGGCCGCCCTGAATTACTCAGTTACTTAATCGATATGAAACTTTTTGAGAAATCGTAGCCCTGCTGGCAGAGAACGCAACCACGATGTTTTGAAGCGATTTCTTCAATTCTGCTGCAAGTGACACTGAAAACCCCAAAATCAACAAAAGTGATGCAGTTTTGGCATAATCCGAACTTCAATTGGGCATAACTTCGTCTTTATTGCCTCAAATCGATCGAAAATTTCACTGACAGTGCTTGGCTCGACGAGCTCTATCTCCCTGTGCTCTCAGATTTTGAAGATCCCCCACAGATTGCTCGAAATCCACTCTAGAGCTCTGTTTCTAAACTTAGAGTTTTACAAAAGATAAAAATGGACCAATGGGAGTTCATAGCTCCACTTGACTGTCCTTTTGTGCCTTAAACTACCTGGTAACTTATCTACACTCATAGGCTACCACGTCAAGCCCCCTAGAGTGCCAGCGTAAAACTTAAACTACCTAAAATGACACGCAGCCCCGAAAATTAACTTAAATCAGCTAGAAAGCGTGCATGGGCGACACGCAAATACAACCCATGAGCTCAAACCCCTATCAGCATGGAAACCCTAAGTTATGTACATTGGACGTCATAGACAAGTAAGAAGTCATTTGCACAAGCGTACAAATGCTTGAACAAGATAACTAACATACTATCAGCCTACTAGGACTCAAAATAGTGTTAACACCGTATGCAAAAGTGTCAAACATATACATAAAGGACTAGAAACAATATGAGCTAACTTCTAGAACTACCAAACCTAAGCGTCGGAGTAGAAGTCAAGCATGTAGCCGCCAAATGACGCAACACCGGGAGTCTTCCTAGAGGCCACTGTCACCGCTTCAATAAAAGATGATATACCAAAATTATAAAAACGCAGGAGGCCGCGACCATCTTTTGAACTTTTCATACAGTCTACGTCTCGCATATCTTGTATCTTCTGTTAGGAAGTAAGATGTAATGCAAGGTGGGTTGTCTTCTTAGGAATCCATGCGAGGCCTTGCTTGGTTAGGATTGTTTAGCTATAGCTCAGAAGACGAGAGGAGCTTAAGAAGCACTGTTAAAATCTCGGAAGACGGAGTAGCTGTCTTTTGGAAGACTAGATTCGTCTTCTGAGAGTGGAAGCTAGACTGTGAGAACTTGGGAAGGAGTGAGCCTTCGGCTCACAGTAAGTGCATGTGGCTTAGTGCAACAGAGTTTCAAGTATGTCGATGCATCCTCGAGGGTTGGTGTTACCTGCAGCAGAGTTGGCCGAGGCCAAACCTTTCCTCAAGGAGTTGGGTCTCGATTGCTTCTGGTGGGATTGGAACCTCACCGACCAGGGTCTTCTGGAGGAGGTTTGGACAGCATTACCTCCACGCAATCGTGTACAGGCGAAGACATGAGTAGCTCAAGGAAGACCATCTTCCTCGACAGCAGATTGGTGGCGTATGGCTTTTCATAGGTCAGAAGCAAAGAACAAGGGGTACGAGTTAGAGAAGAAGATCCTACCCATGATCTTGAAGAAGTGGCATGTGCCAAGAAGCACAACTTGTCTCTTCCTGGAGGACAGACATGGAAGAAACGAATGGAAGATCGAAGCTTACCGGGAGCCGCAGAAGCGTCTTCTAGCGAAGCTGTTCCTTCACCTCTTTCCTAAGAGGAAGGCATTGAAGACAAGGTACCTTGGAGACCAGGGCGTGGAATTCCTGGAAGTCATTTGGGAAGGACTGCCCATCAATTAGAGCGTGTTCTTCCACGCATATGTGCAGGCAGAGCTGGTGTACTTGGGCACCCCGGCAAGAGGACATCTTACTCCATTCTTCTGTTATTTGTACGTGGCCAAGGGGGACCTCACGGAAGATCAGTTGGCGAGATATGGGTCAACGGTGTCGTGATGTGAATTATTTCACATAGTGAATAATTCACCTCTCAGTTAGAAGTTAGTCTTTCTGAGTGAAGCTAAGATCTCAGAGAAGTCGATTCTGGAGGAAGTGAGCATTCGAAAATCTGAAAAAACCACGGCGTAGGTCTCGTCGCGCTGATCACCGTGGTATGTTCAAAAGTTACAAACGGAGTTACAGGCGAGAAGTTACTTGGGGTTCTTCTACAAGATTTTTGATACCGGGAAATTTACCATAAATCGGAGTGAGTTCAAAAAATACTTTTTAGATTTTTCTCATGTAGATTGTAGTATTTGTTTAAAATTCGAAATGTACAAAAAGAGCATTTCTAGAGAAAGTTATGGCACTTCGTGTTAGCAAAGGAAAGACGAAATATCGTAGCTTTCTAGCATATTAGCTTAGAAACTGGTCTTCAAAACCAGTTGTGAGATCAGCTTCCGTGGTGTAGCTGAGAAACTTGTAGGGAGGAGGTCTCCGGATCAAATCCCTTCAGACTCACAACCGGCTTGGAGTAGACTGGCCCTTTCGAGGGAATATGAGGGGCACCAAGTTGCCTAGGGGCGGGACACTAGATGTCCCTTAAACGTACCGTGAATGTGGGACGCCTCCGTCTACCCCTGCACTAGTGCAGTCACCTAGTGTGAATGCTAGAGAGAGATTACCACCGGGTTTTGAAATGGTGAGGGTACCGTGAATGCGGGACGCCTCCGTCTATCCCTGCACCAGTGCAGTCACCTAGTGTGGATGCTAGAGGGAGATTACCACCGGGTTTCGAAATGGACCTCTCACCTTCGGGTTGTCGAGGTAATTAGTACGAATTCGGTTGCGGCCGTCTAAGTCCTGGGGTAGCGAGATGGCATCAAAGATACTCCAAGTCGGTACCAATTCTTTTGTGGAAAAATGTAGAGTACGAAATATTATTCACTTGGGTCGAAAAATCAAGTGAAACTAATACCTGAGACAATACTTACGGCATTTTGAAGTTTAAGGGGGCCGGAAAACGACAATGATGATAACTCGGGCTCCACGTGTCAGAACGAGGTGATTCCCGTGGCCAGGGATAGCCGTGGTGGAGTTACTTCGAGTGGAGGTGGCAAATGCTGACTGTATGACCTAATCAGCAGGCGTCCATACAGATGAATCTGTGAAGCTTAGTGAACTAGTCTTCTTACGTGTAGATTTATTATCAATGATTTATTTTTCTGCTGCCATCTGTTTAGGGCGTCTTTTACCCTTGCCAGGTGACACTGAAGGTTACGTAAGGTGGAGGAAAACCTAGAGGGGTGTACTCCAGAGAGAGAGAATTCTCATGCCATTATCGCATTATCGCAGATTGTCGATCATCGAGCTGTGTAGAATTTACCGTGCGGGAGCTATCGATTAGAGAAAGAGAAGAGCTAGGAGAAGAGTTTTACACAGAGACTACATCTGAAGATATTTTTCTGTCTGATCAGAGTTTTGATATCAAGGGATTGAGAGTAGAGAACAGAATCGAGTAGAGAGGAGACCAAGAACTTGTACGTGTATCTTTTCGAATAGAAAAAGAGAAGCTTCTAGGTGAACGCGCTGGTGTTTCACAGGAGCAGTTTTGTAATATTCCGAGCTACTGAACGTGAGCTTTGCAATCTGAATGACCTGGAGTTGAAGATCTACTTGCACGCCGTGTGTTTTATCTTGACCAGATCGAGAACGTAGTGGTGTGATTTCTTGCGGTCCGTTTTTCGTGTGTGGTTTTCGCCCTCCTCTTCACGATCGTATCACAGCTAGAAGGTTCTGCCCTTCCCAGGAAACTCTCGCCTCGACATACAGTCTGGTGCTTCCATTGAGAGGCTTCTTGGGGTGATTGACCGTGAAGTTGAGTTCCAAGACGAAGAAGAAGATGGATCGAAAGAGCAGAAGTGCTGCTGCTGCTACCTCTACGGCTGCTGCATCTACGTCTATTGCAGCACCTTTTGTAGTACCTGCAAGGACAACATCTGGTCTTGATACGACTGAGATCTTGAAGACGCTTGCGGCCTTGGTCCAACAACATCCGATCGTTGGAGGGGGTGAGTTGAAATCTACCAAAGCTTTGCAAGCGATAGTTAATAGATGTGGAAGGTTTGAAGATAGAGACATTTCTAGGTATCTGCGTGAGTACAGAGGAGAGATGGAACTGGTTAGAGTCACTGATATAGAGATGATAATCAGTTTCGAGTTAGCTGTAATCCTTGAGTTGCGGGACCAAGTTAGGCATGTACAGAGAAGAAATCTAGGTGTCTGGATGAGTTTTGAGCGATCTCTTCGAGAGGAGTCTCTCGAAGAAGATTCAGAGAGAGTCACTAGAAGAACGTTTTTGGACTGGGTTGAGCAGCAACCTGGTCGTATGATGGGTCTAAATGAGATGTTGAGAGAGTTTGATTGGAGATACCGGCAACTCTCAACTCTAGCACGAATAACGTTAGATGCTAGGAGAACAGAGCTTTTCTTACAAGCTACCGATGATGCTACGGCAGATCGGTTGTGCTTCATGCTGGCTGATCGATCTGCTGAAGGAGGAGTTACTACCGACAGGGGAAGAGTTGAGGATGCTGTTGCCGTACTAACGAGGCAGAGAAGGGGAAGAGTGGCTGTGGGAAGACGTCCGCTTGCAGAAATAACCGCTCAACCTCGCACTGCTCCTCAAGTACAACAACCTCCGGCTCTTGCTCCGGCTCCTAGACCTGTTGTCCTTGCTGCAGTTCCTTTGATGTCAGTTGTGCCAGTTCATGCACAGAGGGCACCGATTCAAAGACCTGCAGAGAACCATGGACAGCAGAACCAGATCGAAGACTTGATTCGGCAGATGAGAGAACTGAAGGTGGAGTTAGCTGGCTTGCAGAGAGAGCAGCCGTCGGTGCCTGCTGCTGCACGTCCAGGAGGTGCTCCTGTTCATAGATGTATCTGGTGTGACAGTCAAGGTCATTTCCGAGAGGACTGTCAAGAGCTCACGGCTGCTCTACGAGATGGTGTGGTTCGCTACCAAAACGGTAGGCTGCACCTTTCTTCTACTGGAGAGCCGCTAAGCACGCAGTTTGGACGAGGAGGCATGAGGAGTCTACCTCATATTACAGTTGCTGCAACTGTACATGCATTGGTGGCACCACCGGTAAATCCTGATGTATATGTCGGTCACATTGAAGTTTCTTCTAGTCCTACGTTGCTATATAGGACTACTGAGAAGAAACCTGTTCAAGTTCCTTCTGAAGTACTGAAGAGAGGAGCAAAAACTATCCGTAGGGTCACAGGGTGGGGAGATCCTGTTGATGCTGCGTCTATCAAAGCATTCTTGGACGTGGATAGACACGTTCACTGACAGGATGCTTCTGTGGAGGAGAAGAGGCGGCGAGAAGCCTCTGAACTTGATATTGGAATTCCAGAGGAGACTGGAGATAGACGGAGGGTCACAAGGAGACGAGCAGCTCTTCCTGAGGACATCCCGTCTACTTCTGTAGCTCCTCCACTTGCACCAGGTCCGATGGAGGACGTGTAGAGATCCCAGCAGGAGCCAACGACTGCTGGTAGACGGTTTACTGCCCAAGAGAAAGAGAAGGGACCGGCTTATAAGTTGGCGGCTGATATCGAGACTTGAACTGATCTCAAGAGCATTTTGGAGCAGAGAATACTTGACGCACGAGTCGAGTTTTCTCTTCAGGAGGTTCTTGGTATTGCGAAGAGAGAGTTTCACGAACTGATCATCGACATCATCAAGCGGAAGAGACAGGTGATGTCCGAACAAGTAGAGAGTCAGATGATAGATGTGGTAGGAGCTTCTATGAATGATGCAGAGTTTGGGAAGGTGCATTTTCAGGAGGTTGATGATACAGAGTACCAGCAAGAAGCGTTGGTTGCTGGTTTCAACACTGCTGAATTTTAGGATGATGAAGCTGGCGGTGAGAGTCCAGCTACGGATAGCAACTTCAGAAAAAAGCATTGGGCTCGTGCTACGAGTGCTACACGAGTTTGCCTTGGAAGTCTTGAACTTGTTGCTGCTTTGGTTGATCACGGTTTAGAGATCAACATCATGTCACGAGAAGTGTATGAGAGAGGTCAGTGGTCTATCGAACTGAATCATGGTTGGGTGCTACGAGCTGCAAACAACCAGAAGGGTGAGTTATACGGCGCTTGTCCTAACGTGAGAGTGAAGCTGGGTGATGTGGAGGTAGATCAGCACTTCTTCGTGCAGTCTTCTGCTTCTTATCCTGTGATTCTTGGTCAGCCTTATATCACGACAGTTAGAATGGAGACGAAGGTGATGGATGATGGATCTCACTATGCTAGGATCCGTAGTCCAGATGATAGACGTTCTGTGCAGTTTTTGACCGTTCGTACGAACCACGAACGAAACCGACAGACCTTGAGAGATTCTCCTATCTGTAGAAGTAAGGGTTTTCTGAAACCACTCTTGTAAGACGGGATAACAAGAGTGATGGATCTGCTGTTACTATGATCCCGCTTGAGCAGCCTGTGGGATCACGAGAGACTGACGAAGAGATTGCTCAAGATTCTGAGAATAGCTATACTGTACATAGTTGGAAATCTGGTTTGATGACTTTCAATTCTGATGATTGGAGTGAGTTCACGCGAGTAGAAGATTTGACTGAGAAGAGTAGGAGGTAGATGGAGAAGTATGTAGCAAATCTGCATTGTACAGGAATTCTGGATGAAGATGAGATGATTTCTGGTGTTTACGAGGAGTTGTAGGTGTACAGTCTTTTGTTCGTTGGCTGGATGATGTAGATAGGTTGATGGAGCAGATGGGAGGAAGGGTGGTGATCCTTATCCACTCTCGTAAAGTCTATGAGGAGGTTGTCTCGTGTTTACAATCTCGTCCTCATCCAAGATTGGAGAGTGGATGGAAGGATGCAATCTGTTGGTGTGGCTCTCGTGAAGAAACAGAGGTTCACACCAAATACAAAACTGTAGCGAAGAAGGTGAAACCAGTGGCGATCCAGTTACCTGTTGATTCACGACAGCAGATGGAGTTAGCGGCCACTGAGCCTGTACTGAGAGATCCTAAACAGATAGGACACAAGTTTACTCAAGAGACACTCGAGCAGCTCCAAATAGGAGGGGGTGGCTTCTTGACTGAAGTGGAAAAACGAGCTTTTGATCAGATGATAGTTAGCCATGGTAAGGCATTTTCTTTCTCAGCTGGAGAGATTGGTTGTGTGGATCCTAGTGTGATAGCTCCGATGGTTATCTTCACTGTTCCTCACGTACCTTGGGACTTGAAGCCGATTCCAGTCCCTCGTGCCTTGCTACCGAAGGTGATTGAGTTACTGAAGGAGAGGATGCGGATGGGTATTCTTGAACCATCCATGGCTCCGTACTCTAGCCGATGGTTCACAATACCTAAGAAGACAGGAGCTTTACGCTTCATCCAAGACTTACAGCCTGCTAACAACATCACGATTCGAAACGTTGGAAGAGGACATGTGGTTGATGAAGTAGCCGAGGCATTTGCTGGAAGATCTATCTATTCTATTAGAGATCTGTTTTCAGATTATGATCAATTTCAGCTTGCTTTGGAGAGTAGAGACCTGACTACCATGCGTACACCTTTGGGGTTGATGCGGATGTGTACTCTTTCTCATGGCGCAACAAACTCTGTAGCCCATATGCAAAATGCGATGCATAAGGTGTTACAAGAGTTTGTACATGAGGTTACTATCCTATTTCTTGATGATATTCCCATGAAAGGCTGTCCGGTGGAGCACAAGGACAAAACTATGACTGCTGATGGTTGCAGAAAGTTTGTTGCAGACCAAATTCGAGATGTGGGGAGGATTCTGATGCGCTTGGAAGAGGTACACCTCACTCTGTCAGGTACCAAATCTCATTTTGGAATGTCAGAGATTGTGGTGGTTGGTCACTTATGCGGTACTTTTGGAAGACGGCCGAACCCAGAGAAGGTAGATGTTATAGCAAGGATAGCAGACTGTACCAACATCACTGAGGTTCGACGATTCTTAGGAGCTTGTGTTTCTTTCGTGTGAGTATTCCTCATTATACACACATTGCCGAGCCTCTGTATGCACTTCTGAGGCAGGGAAAGAGGTTTACTTGGCGGCAAAACATCACAAGACGATGGAGCAGCTGAAAGAGATTCTGAAGTCTCCACCTGTACTAAGGAGACTTAGCTATGAGAGCGGAAGATCTATCATACTGACTGTTGACACGAGTCCAAAGGCGATTGGATGGACAGTCGGTCAAGAAGATGCATAAGGCGTGCGTTTTATTTCAAGCTTTGGAGCTCGAATCTTAACAGATAGGCAACTTAACTATCCTCAAGTGAAGCGTGAGTTGTGGGGAGCTGTTACTGCTATGAAGGTAGATCGAGAGTTCTTGATAGGAGCTCGTGTGAGACTGGAAACAGATTGTTTACCTTTGCTAGGTACGATAGCAAACTGATATGATATACTCCAGACATAGCAATGCTACGATGGATTGCTTATATCCGGAGTATGAACCCTGAGCTGAAGCATATAGCAGGGAAGGATAATCCAGTTGCAGATATGTTATCTAGGGCTCGTTATACAGATGAGGATGAGATGATTGCAGAAGTCGAAGATGAAGAGAAGATAGATGTTTGGTGCCAAGTTGGTCAGCAGACTTCAGACTTGGAACCACTGCCGTTCTACGAGGAGTTCTACACGGAAAAGTTCCACGATATCGGATACTATCTAAGTTCATTATGCAGACGAGAAAGTTGGAGTGATGTAGAGTTCAAAGAGATCAGACGAAAGGCGTATGGTTACCTTCTACGTGAAGGTTATCTGTGGAAACGCCCGAAGAGAAGAGATGGGATGCTTGCTAGAGTGGTGGATGATCAACCGACGAAGCTGAATCTGCTTAAGGAGTTTCATGACACCTTGTGGGCTGGACACCGTGGAGTTTGGGCTACATACACGAAGATGAAGGAGCGATACTGGTGGAAGGGTTTGTATCAAGACGTAGTGGATTTTGTTGGGTCGTGTCTGCACTGCCAGTTCTACTCTAAAGTCCGTTACAGGGATGGACTTGTACCTACCTACCCACCTAGTATTCAATTTTTGTGGGTCCTTGATCTTGTGATGATGCCGCCGGGACTATGGGGGATGCGCTACTTGGTGTTAGCTCGGGAAGATCTCTCCAACTACGTGGAGGGACGAGCACTACGGACAAAGACTACAGAGAACATATGTAGATTCGTGCTGGAAGATATTATTTGTCGTTATGGATCTGTTGGAAGATTACGAGCAGATAGGGACGAGTTGAGAGGTGCAGAATCGAAGGAGTTCTTTGCTCGTTACGGAGTAAAGCTTCGACTTACTACTGCCATGAATCCAGAAGGGATTGATAAGAGTGAACGAGGACACCCTTCTATTGTTCACGCTTTAGTGAAAGCATGTGATGGTAGACCTAGAGAATGGCCGAGACTACTTCCATTCGCTTTATGGGCTGACAGAACTACTATGAAGCCTTGGATTTTCACTTTGCTAAGAATTTTTTGATTTTTGATAAGTAAAACAATAGAATGGTTAGTATAGATGATGGATAAGATAGATTCAGTGTAGAATAGGATTTCTATGCCGAAGAATGATGCTGAGTAGAAATACAGAAGTTATGACAGATATATCTTTGAGGAGATAACTTGGTTGTATTCTACGGACGAAGAGCTTTCCAGGGATACCTCATTTGCTAAGAATGGACATCGGACGACGAAGTTATGGCCTTGGAAAGAAGAACTAAAATGAGACGGGAGTTAGCGCGACTTCGCGCTCGAGAATCGAGAGGGACTTCGCACGTGAGGAGAAGAAGGGAAAAGCTATAAGTAAGATCAAAAAGGCATTTTCACTTTACTATTTCCAATCGCGAGTTTACTGTAGTGCTCTGCTGTTATCGATCGGAAGAGAGTGGACGTAGACAGACTTCGGCGAAGGGCCTCTATTAGGTTTTATCCGTGCGGTCTGTGGCGGTTACGACGACGACGTCCGAAGTTGACGTTTCCACGGTTAGGTATCAACTTCGACGAAGAAGTGTCATAAGCATAGAAGATCGAAGGGACTTCGGACCTTCAGCGAAGATGAGAGGAATGTAGACGGCGAAGCGGCCGAAGTTGAAGACTATAACGACGAAATGGCCGGACTTCAGTCCGTATCGAGAACGACTCGAGGAGATGGGATTGGCGTTCTTGCTGGAGAACTGGGGTGTAATATCTTCGGATCTGTTACAGGAGATACTCATTTGCAGAGGACATCCCTCTGACAATCTTCGGGTAAGGCCGAACAACTGGACTCTGAACCACTGGAACTTCGTCCTAGGAACCGATGACGCAGGAGTACCAGGTGACTTAATGTATGACAGTATCTGTAAGCCGACTTCGGACGAAGTGGCGAAGTATGCCGAACTCTTCTCGAAGTCACCGGTGGGATCGAACGGATTCAAAGTACACACCTACATCGATCCTTTCAAGAGGGATGTCGCGATCGCCCTCAACATCATCTTCAAACCACAACGTACTTCTTATCTGGCCAATTGGCAGATTAATTTCATCGAACAGATCTTCGGAGGCAAGAAGGCGTATTGGGCGAAGATCTTCCACGACCATGTGTAGAAGCTCTTCAACACTTTCGACGAAGACGGGTCGACGTACTTTGTAGCCTTCGCAGTATTCTTCTACAGGGGAATGAAGTTGTTGTCACCAGAAGAAGAAGAGAAGTTCGACCGAAGAACGATCTCGGAAGATGAGCGGGTAATGGAAGCTACTCCTCAGAGAGAAGAAGAAGTGACGACCCTAGTGACAACTTTGGTGGGACTTAGTACTCGGGCGAAGAGGAAGATTGACGAACTTACGTCAAGGGGCGCGACTTCAAGAAGGAAGAAGAAAGCAAGAAGAACGACGATAACGACTTCGGACGAAGGAGTCGATGGCGCTCAATCACTAGCGAAGTCGTCTTCAGTCAAGATATTGAGAACCGTGAGACCGAGAGGAGACCAAGCAGAGTCGAGTGTGCGCAGGGTACTCTCGAAGGAGCACACAATTGAGAGGGAAGTTCCAGAACTTCAGACTTCGTCTAAACCAGGAGAAGCGACAACTTCGGCGGGACCGAGTGACTCCAATGTCGGGAGAGAATTGAA
The DNA here is from genome assembly GCA_036924285.1 of Asterella californica. NCBI lineage: Eukaryota > Viridiplantae > Streptophyta > Marchantiopsida > Marchantiales > Aytoniaceae > Asterella > Asterella californica. Next base: position 16,425,933 of record JAYKYS010000006.1, on the reverse strand, counting down.
GATGTTCGAGCAGACTCTTGAATTCCTAAGTGGTACAGCGTTGCCACTCATAGCGCAGTTGGATCTTCAACGACATATCTATGAGAAGGAGACGAAGGAACCAATTTCATTGAGTGACCTTCTCGACGCTGTCGAGGCAAGAGTTTCCTGAGAAGGACGAACCTTCTAGCTGTGATACGATCATGAAGAGGAGGACGAAAAACCACACACAGAATACGGACCGCAAGGAAAACACACCACCACGTTCTCGATCTAGAAGTTTCCCGTTTTCTCTTCAGAAGAATGTGCGTACAAGTTGTAGGTCTCCTATCTACTCGATTCTGTTCTCTACTCTCGATCCCTCGATATCAAAACTCTGATCAGACAGAAGTTCTCTTCAGACGTAACCTCTGTGTAAAATTTCTTTCCTCAGCTCTACTGTTTCTCTCTACTCGATAGCTCCCGCACAGTAAACTTTACACTGCTCGATGATCGACAAACTGCGATAATGCGATACTGGCTGAGAATTCTCTCTCCCCGGAGTACACCCCTCTGGGTTTTCCTCCACCCTACGTAACCTACAGTGTCACCTGGCAGGGGTAAAAGATACCCTAAACAGATGGCAGCAGAAAATTAAATCACTGATAATAAATCTACATGTAAGAAGACTATTTCACTAAGCTTCGCAGGTTCATCTGTACGGACGGCCACCGTCTCGGCTGTGCAGTCAGCATCTGCCACCTCCGCCCGAAGTAACTCCACCACGGCTACCTCTGGCCACCGGAATCACCTCGTTCTGACACGTGGAGCCCGAGTTATCATCATTGTCGTTTCCCGGCCCCCTTAAACTTCGAAGTGTCGTAAGTATTGCCTCAGGTATCAGTTTCACTTGAGTTTTCGACCCAAGTGAATAATATTTCGAACTCTACATTTTTCTACAAAAGAATTGATACCGACTTGGAGTATCTTTGATGCCATCTCGCTACCCCAGGACTTAGAGGGCCGCAACCGAATTCGTACTAATTACCCCGCCAACCCGAAGGTGAGAGGTCCATTTCGAAACCCGGTGGTAATCTCCCTCTAGCATCCACACTAGGTGACTGCACTAGTGCAGGGGTAGACGGAGGCGTCCCGCATTCACGGTACGTTTAAGGGACATCTAGTGTCCCGCCCCTATGCAACTTGGTGCCCCTCATATTCCCCCGAAGGGCCCAGCCTACCCCAAGCCGGTTGCGAGTCTGAAGGGATTTGATCCAGAGACCTCCTCCCTACAAGTTTCTCAGCTACACCACGGAAGCTGATCTCACAACTGGTTTTGAAGACCAGTTCCTAAGCTAATATGCTAGAAAGCTGTGGTATTTCGTCTTTCCTTTGCTAACACGAAGTGCCATAACTTTCTCTAGACATGCTCTTTTTGTACATTTCGAATTAACAAGTACTTCATACTACAATCTACATGAGAAAAATCTAAAAAGTATTTTTTGAACTCACTCTGATTTATGGTAAATTTCCCGGTATCAGAAATCTTGTAGAAGAACTCCAAGTAACTTTTCGCTTGCAACTCCGTTTGCAACTTTTGAACATACCACGGTGATCAGCGCGACAAGACCTACGCCGTGGTGTTTTCAAATTTTCAAATGCACACTTCCTCCAGAATCGACTTCTCTGAGGTCTTAGCTTTACTCAGAGAGACTAACTTCTAACTGAGAGGTGAATTATTCACTATGTGGAATAATTCACATCACGACATCCACCCCCTCCAAACCTGCACATCCTCTGGCATGTGCCAACCTCTTTATCCTTCTGTCGTTTCATCATCATCATCACTCTCCCTCGCCTCAACCTCTTCAGCAGCCGAGACGTCTTCATCTCTTTGCATCTTCTCAGACTCCAGAAAGTTGAACAAATCTACTGATTCTCCACGTTGTTTGAACAACTTCACTCGCTTGCCGGCCACAGATACTTTCAAAAGAGTACCATCCAGCTCACGTAAACTATAAGTGGCATTCTCGTAAACATCTAACACAACATAAGGTCCGAACCATCTTCGCGAGAACTTACGAAGTGTAGAATGTTGGTTCTCCAACGTGCTATCATACACCAGAACCCAATCACCAACACGTTTTGGGTTTGGTCGTAGTCGGTGAGTCTTGTCGAAACGCTCTTTGTTTCTGACTCGAACCACCTTCAGCTTCTCTTGCGCCTCAGCAAGATCCTCCTCCCTTCGCTCCAACTGCCTAGTTCGTAAAGCAAGGAGTGAAGTATGATCTATACCATCTTTCCACGGTAGCGTAGCCCACGTAGGAAAGTCCTCCTCAGCAGGCATAATCGGCTTCTGCCCCAACATAAGCTCAACTGGCATATAACCAGTCGTGGTACAGTGTGTAGTTCTATCAGTCCATAAAGCAAATGGAAGTAGTCTCGGCCATTCCCTAGGCTTACCATCACATGCTTTTACTAAAGCGTGAACAATAGAAGGATGTCCTCGTTCACTCTTACCAATACCTTGTGGATTCATGGCAGTAGTAAGCCGAAGCTTTACTCCATAACGAGCAAAGAACTCCTTCGCTTCTGCACCTCTCAGCTCACCCCTATCTGCTCGTAGTCTTCCAACAGATCCATAACGACAGATAATATCTTCCAGCACGAATCTACATATGTTCTTTGTAGTCTTCGTTCGCAGTGCTCGCCCCTCCACGTAGTTGGAGAGGTCTTCTCGAGCCAACACCAAGTAACGCATCCCCCATAGTCCCGGTGGCATCATCACAAGATCAAGGACCCACGAAAAATGAATACTAGGTGGGTAGGTAGGTACAAGTCCATCTCTGTAACGGACTTTAGAGTAGAACTGGCAGTGCAAACATGACCCAACAAAATCCACTACGTCTTGATACAAACCCTTCCACCAGTATCGCTCCTTCATCTTCGTGTATGTAGCCCAAACTCCACGGTGTCCAGCCCATAAGGTGTCATGAAACTCCTTCAGCAGATTCAGCTTCGTCGGTTGATCATCCACTACTCTAGCCAACATCCCATCTCTTCTCTTCGAACGTTTCCACAGATAACCTTCACGTAGAAGATAACCGTACGCTTTTCTTCTGATCTCCTTGAACTCTGCATCACTCCATCCTTCTCTTCTGCATAATAAACTCAGATAATAGCCGATATCGCGGAACTTTTCCGTGTAGAACTCCTCGTAGAACGGCAGTGGTTCCAAGTCTGAAGTCTGCTGACCAACTTGGCACCAAACGTCTCTCTTCTCTTCATCTTTGACTTCAGTAATCATCTCTTCTTCATCTGTATAACAAGCCCTAGATAACATGTCTGCAACAGGATTATCCTTTCCTGCTATATGCTTCAGCTCAGGAGTCATACTCCTGATATAAGCAATCCATCGTAGCATTGCTATGTCTGGAGTATTACAGTTTGCTATCATACCTAGCAAAGGCAAACAATCTGTTTCTACTATCACACGAGCACCTATCAAGAACTCTCGATCTACCTTCATAGCAGTAACATCTCCTCACAATTCACGCTTCACTTGAGGATAGTTACGTTGTCTATCTGTTAAGATCCGAGCTCCAAACCTTGAAACAAACCGCTGTCGTGATGTGAATCATTTTACATTGTAAATAATTCACCTCTCTGTCTAGCGTTAGTCTCTCTGAGTAGAGTTGGGACCTCAGAGATGTCGACACTTGAGGATGTTATATATTTTGGGTCTTAGTAGGTTGATTTGCCATGTAGATAGGGCTTTAGTTCATGGGTTGTACTTACGTGTTGCCCATGCACGCTTTTAGCTGGTTTTAGTTTACTTTCAAGGCTATGTGTCGTTCTAGGTAGTTTAGGTTATACGCTGGCGCTTTAGGGGACTTGACGTGGTAGCATATGGGTTGAATTGAGTTAAAAGGTAGTTTAAGGCACAAAATGACAACCAAATGGAGCTATGAACTCCCATTGGTCCATTTTTGTCTTTTGTAAAACTCTAAGTTTAGAAACAGAGCTCTAGAGTGGATTTGGAGCATTTGGTGAGGACACTCGAAAATCTGAGAGCACATGGAGATAGAGCTCGTCGTGCCAAGCACTGTCAGCGAAAAGTTTGATCGATTTGAGGCAATAAATAAGGAGTTATGGCTGATTGAAGTTGGATTTGTGTCAGAATTGTAGCATTTTTGTTCAATTTGGGGTTTTGAGTGTCATTTGCAGCAGAATTGAGGAAATCACTTCAAACCTTCGTGGTGGTGTTCACTGTCAGCAGGGCTACGACTGTCTCCAAGTTTTCATGTCAATTGAGTGAGTGATTAATTCAGGGCGGTCGCTGAAGTAGAAGGGGTTCGAAAAGCTCTCAATCTGGAGCAGCAACTTTGGAGAGCGAGATCTGGAGTTCTGTGTGGAATCAGGAGACCCAACTTCACAAGAGTGTTCAGCAAGCTGTGTACTGCAAATCCTGTAAGAATTTCCCAAAGTGATCGAGCCAATTCCCTGTTATAGGTCGAAATAGCTGTCTGGGTACCAGAAACTGTCGTAATTTCTCTACTCAGAAAGTTTCTGCTCATATCTTAGTGCTCTGAATTGATCTGAAGCTGAAATTTCGTATGTGTATCCAGTAGAACCTCATTTACATGTAGGAGGAGTTCTGAAGTCTGAACATTCACATATTTCTCAATCTTGAGTGTCAAAGGTCGCCATCTGATCTTATCATTGCTAGTTAAGCCTGAACTTTGCTTCCTGAACATATCAGAAGAGCCTAGAGACTTATATGAGTGTTTTTCAGTATCACCTTGAGACCTGAAGCCTATCCTCTGAGTAAACCAGCCCCAGCCTGAAGCCCAACGCTTCCCTGAGTAGATTGAACACAACCTTCAAGCTCATATCACAGCCAGAAGGTTCGCCCTTCCCAGGAAGACTCTCAACACGACATCTGGTGCTTCCACTGAGAGATCTTGGGGTGATTGATTGAGAAGGTTGAGTTGCTACAAGGAGAAGAGATGGATCGCAAGAGTGGAGCTGCTGCTGCTGCCTCTGGAGCTGGAGCATCAACGTCTACTGCTGCACCGTCAACTGCACCTGCGTCTTCTACAGTGCCATCTGCATCTGATCTGGACACGGCTGAGATCTTGAAGACGCTTGCGGCCCTGGTCCAACAACATCCGATCGTTGGAGGGGGTGAGTTAAAGTCCACCAAGGCTTTGCAAGCTATTGTGAACAGATGTGGAAGGTTTGAAGGTAGAGATATTTCTAGATATATGCGTGAGTATAGAGGAGAGATGGAGCTGGTTAGGGTTACAGATGCTGAGATGATAGCAAGCTTTGAGTTAGCTGTCATTCCTGAGTTGCGGGACCAAGTTAGGGATGTACAGAGAAGAAATCTTGGAATCTGGATGAGTTTTGAGCGATCTCTTCGAGAGGAGTTTCTTGAGGAGGATTCAAAGAGAGTTACTAGAAGGACATTTCTAGATTGGGTTGAGCAGCAACCTGGTCGTATGATGAGCCTGAGTGAGTTGCTGAGAGAGTTTGATCGGAGATACCGGCAACTCTCAACTCTAGAGCGAATAACTCTAGATGCTAGGAGAACAGAGCTTTTTCTGCAAACTACATATGATGCTACGGCAGATCGGTTATGTTTTATGTTGGCCGATCGATCTGCTGAGGGAGGTGTTACTATGGATTGGGGGAGAGTTGAGGATGCTGTGGCTGTACTGACAAGACAGAGGAGAGGAAGAGTGGCGGTGGGAGGACGTCCGCTTGCAGAAGTGGTCACTCCACCTTATGCTGCTCCTCAAATACAGCAGCCTTTGGCCCCTGCTCCCAGACCTGTTGTCCCAGCTGCAGTTCCTTTGGTGCCTGTTGTGCCAGCACCGGCAAAAAAGGCACCTGTACAGAGACCTGCGGAGAACCATGGTCAACAGAACCAGATTGAAGACCTGATTCGGCAGATGCGAGAGCTGAAGATAGAACTAGCTGGATTGCAGAGAGAGCAGCCACCGGCACCTGCTGCTGCACGTCCAGGAACCTGTTCGTAGATGTATTTGGTGTGACAGTCTTGATCATTTCCGAGGAGACTGTCAAGAGCTCACAGCTGCTTTGCGAGATGGTGTGGTTCGCTATTAGAACGGTAGGCTGCACCTTTCTTCTACTGGAGAGCCGCTGAGCACGCAGTTTGGACGAGGAGGCATGAGGAGTCTACCTCAGATTGCTGCAGCTGCAACAGCAAATGCGTTAATGGCACCGCTGGTAAATTCTGATGTATATGCTGGGCATATTGAGGTCTCTTCTAGTCCTACATTGCTAGATAGGACTGCTGAGAAGAGTGTGGCTCCAGTTCCTTCTGAGATACTGAAGAGAGGAGCCGAGTCTATTCGTAGGGTCACAGGATGGGGAGATCCTGTAGATGCTGCTTCTATCAGAGCATTCTTGGATGTAGATAGACACGTTCATTGGCAGGATGCTTCTGTGGAGGAAAAGAGGCGACGAGAAACCTCTGAACTTGATACTGGAGTTCCTGAGGAGATTGGGGATAGACGGAGAGTCACAAGGAGACGAGCGGCTCTGACTGAAGACATCTCGTCTACTTCTGCAGCTCCTCCACCTGCGCCAGGTCCTATGGAGGATGTGCAGATATCCCAACAGGAGCCAACGATTGCTGGTAGGCGGTTTACTGCCCAAGAGAAAGAGAAAAGACCGGCTTACAAGTTGGCAGCTGATATAGAAACTTCTACTGATCTGAAGAGCATTTTGGAGCAGAGGATACTGGATGCACGAATCGAGTTTTCTCTCCGGGAAGTTCTTGGTATTGCAAAGAGAGAGTTTCACGAACTGATCATCGACATCATCGAGCGCAAGAGACAGATGATGTCCGAGCAGGTAGAGAGTCAGATGATAGATGTAGTAGGAGCTTCTCTGAATGATGTAGAGTTTGGAAAGGTGCATTTTCAAGAAGCTGATGACAAGGGATATCAGCAAGAAGCGTTGGTTGCTGGTACCAACACTATTGAGTTCGACGATGAGGAAGCTGGTGAGGAGAGTCCAGCTAGTGAAAGTGATTTCAGAAGGAGACATTGGGCTCGTGCCACAATTGCTACGCGAGTTCGTCTTGGAAGTTTGGCTGAACCTGTTGCTGCTTTAGTTGATCACGGATCTGAGATCAACATCATGTCACGAGAGGTGTACGAGAGAGGTCAGTGGCCTATCGAGCTAAACCATGGTTGGGTGTTACGTGCTGCAAACAACCAAAAAGGTGAGCTATACGGCGCTTGTCCTAACGTGAAGGTGAAGATAGGTGATGTGGATGTGGATCAACATTTCTTCGTGCAATCTTCTGCTTCATATCATATGATTCTTGGTCAGTCTTATATCACTGCGGTTCGAATGGAGACCAAGGTGATGGATGATGGATCTCATTACGCTAGGATCCGTAGTCCAGATGATAGACGTTCTGTGCAGTTTCTGACCATTCGTACGAACCACGAACGAAACCGTCAAACTTTGAGGGATTCTCCTATCTGTAGGGGTAAGGGTTTTCTGAAACCACTCTCGTAGGACGGGATAGCGAGAGTGATGGATCTACTGCTACTATGATCCCGCTTGAGCAGCCTGAGGGATCACAGGAGGTTGATGGAAAGACTGCTCAAGATTCAAAAAGTAGATGCACTATAGATAGTTGGAAATCTGGGTTGATGGCTTTCAGTTCTGATGATTGGAGTGAGTTCACACGGATGGAGGATTTGACTGAGAAGAGTAGAAGGCATATGGAGAGGTGTGCAGCAAATCTGCGTTGTACATGAGTTCTGAAGGAAGATGAGATGATTTCTGGTGTTTATGAGGAGTTTGTAGGTGTGCAGTCTTTTGTTCGTTGGCTGGATGGTGTAGATAGGTTGATGGAACAGATGGGAGGTAGGGTGATGATCCCCATCCATTCTCGTGAAGTCTATGAGGAAATTATCTCATACTTGCGATATCTTCCTCATCCGAGACTGGAGAATGGATGGAAGGATGCAGTCTGTTGGTGTGGCTCTCGGCAGGAAGCGGAAGTACATACGAAGTACAAATCTGTACTGAGAAAGATAAGACCGGTAGCAGCTCAACTACCTGCTAACTCCCAGCGGCAAGTACAGTTAGTGGGGAATGAACCTATATTGCGTGATCATAGACGAGTATGGCACCAGTTTACTGAGGAGACATTGAAGGAGCTCCAGATAGGAGGGGGTGAATTCTTGACTGAGGTCGAGAAGACAGTGTTTGAACAGATGGTAGTGAGGCATGGTAAAGCATTCTCTTTTTCAGCAGAGGAGATAGGTTGTGTGGACCCGCAAGTTATAGCACCTATGGTTATATTCACAATCCCTCATGTGCCTTGGGACCTGAAACCGATCCCAGTTCCTCGTGCTTTATTGCCTAAACTCATCGAGTTGTTGAAGGAGAAGGTACAGATGGGGATACTTGAGCCGTCTATGGGACCATATTCTAGCAGGTGGTTCACTGTGCCCAAGAAGTCAAGAGCTTTGCGTTTTATTCAAGACCTACAGCCTGCGAATAACGTAACCATTCGTAACGTTGGGACGGGTCCTGTGATTGAAGAGGTAGCAGAGGCATTTGCAGGGAGAGCTATCTATTCAATAGGAGATCTATATTCTGGTTATGATCAATTCCAGCTGGCTGTGGAGAGTAGGGATTTAACTACTATGCGTACACCCCTGGGATTGATGCGGATGTGTACTCTTCCACAAGGAGCGACGAACTCGGTGGCTCATATGCAGAATGCGATGCATAAGGTACTAAGGGAGTTTGTGCCTGATGTTACCATTCCATTTCTAGATGATATTCCTATAAAGGGTTGCGCGGTTGAAGACAAGGATGAAGCAGTACTTGCGAATGGATGTAGAAGGTTTGTTGCAGATCATATCAGGGATGTAGAACATATCTTGACTCGTCTGGAGGAGGTACATCTCACCCTGTCAGGAGCTAAGTCTAAGTTTGGCGTGTCTGAGATTTTAGTGGTTGGACATCTGTGTGGCGCTTTTGGAAGGCGACCAAACCCCGAGAAGGTTGAAGCCATAGCAAGGATGGCAGACTGTAGGAATATCACAGAGGTTCGACGCTTTCTAGGTGCTTGTGTATTTTATCGTTTATCCATTCCTCATTATGCTCATGTTGCTGAGCCTTTGTATGCATTATTGAGGAAGGGTAAGAGGTTTATATGGACCTCAGTCCATCGAGAAGCTATGAATAAGTTGAAGGAGGCTCTACAGTCTCCGCCTGTTTTGAGGAGAGTAGACTATGGATGTGGGAGACCTATTATTGTCACAGTAGATACTAGCCCAAAGGCAATTGGCTGGGCGATAGGTCAAGATGATGTGGATGGATTGCGGCTTACCTCTAGGTTTGGAGCTAGGATCTTGACAGACAGGCAACGAGATTATCCTCAGGTGAAGCGTGAGTTGTGGGGAGCGGTGACAGCAATGAAGACAGATCGTGAGTTTCTGATTGGTGCTCATGTAGTCCTGGAAACGGATTGTCTACCTCTACTAGGCATGATATCCAACTGTACTACACCAGACATAGCAATGCTGCGATGGATTGCCTATGTCCGGAGTCTGAACCCTGAGCTAAAGCATATAGCAGGGAAGGACAATCCAGTTGCAGATATGTTGTCTAGGGCTCGTTATACAAATGAGGATGAGATGTTTGCAGAGATGGAGAGTGAAGAGAGGAGAGACGTTTGGTGCCAAGTTGGTCAGCAGACTTCAGACTTGGAACCACTGCCGTTCAATGAGGAGTTCTACTCAGAAAAGTTCCGCAATATTGGATTTTATCTGAGTTCTTTATGCAGAAGAGAAGGATGGAGTGATGCAGAGTTCAAGGAGATCAGACAGAAGGCGTACAACTATCTTCTACGTGAGGGTTATCTGTGAAAACGTTCGAGGAGAAGAGATGAGATGCTTGCTAGAGTGGTGGATGATCGATCGACAAAGCTTAGTCTGCTGAAGGAGTTTCATGACACCTTGTGGGCTGGACACCGTGGAGTCTGGGCTACATACACGAAGCTTAAGGAGCGTTACTGATGGAAGGGTTTGTATCAAGACGCGGTGGACTTTGTTGGGTCGTGTCTGCACTGCCAGTTCTACTCTAAGGTCCGTTACAGAGATGGACTTGTACCTACTTATCCACCTAGTATCCATTTTCAGTGGGTTCTTGATCTTGTGATGATGCCACCGGGGTTATGGGGGATGCGTTACTTGGTGTTGGCTCGAGAGGATCTCTCCAACTATGTGGAGGGACGAGCACTACGGATGAAGACTACAGAGAATATCTATAGGTTCGTGCTTGAAGATATCATCTGTCGTTATGGATCGGTTGGGAGATTACGTGCAGATAGAGGTGAGTTGAGAGGCGATGAAGTGAAGGAGTTCTTTGCTCGTTATGGAGTAAAGCTTCGGCTTATCACTGCTATGAATCTAGAGGGCATTGGTAAGAGTGAACGAGGACACCCTTCTATTGTTCATGCTTTAATGAAAGCATGTGATGGTAGGCCTAGAGAATGGCCGAGACTACTTCCATTTGCTTTGTGGGCTGATAGAACTACACATTGTACTACGACTGGCTATATGCCAGTTGAGCTTATGTTGGGTCAGAAACCGATCATGCCTGCTGAGGAGTACTTTCCTACGTGGGCTACGCTACCATGGGAAGATGGTATAGATCGTGCTTCACTCCTTGCTTTACGTATTAGGCAGTTGGAGCGAAGGGAGGAGGATCTTGCTGATGCGCAGGAGAGACTGAAGGTGGCTCGAGTCAGAAACAAGGAACGTTTTGACAAGACTCACCGACTACGACCGAAGCCAATACATGTTGATGACTGGGTTCTGGTATATGATAGCACGTTGGAGAATCAGCATTCTACACTTCGTAAGTTCTCTCGAAGATGGTTCGGGCCTTATGTTGTGCTAGATGTGTATGAGAATGCCACTTATAGTTTGCGTGAGTTGGACGGTACTCCTTTGAAGCTATCTGTGGCTGGAAAACGTGTGAAACTGTTCAAGGGACGCGGAGGGTCAGTTGAGTTATTCAACTTTCTGGAGTCAGAGCAAAGGACAGCAAGAGACGAAGATGTCCCAGTTTCTGAAGAGACTGAGGCGGAGGAGAGCGATGATGATGAAGATCAAACAGAAGACTGAGGAGATTGGCACATACCGGAGGATATGCAGGTTTGGAGGGGGTGGATGTCGTGATGTGAATCATTTTACATTGTAAATAATTCACCTCTCTGTCTAGCGTTAGTCTCTCTGAGTAGAGTTGGGATCTCAGAGATGTCGACACTTGAGGATGTTATATATTTTGGGTCTTAGTAGGTTGATTTGCCATGTAGATAGGGCTTTAGTTCATGGGTTGTACTTACGTGTTGCCCATGCACGCTTTTAGCTGGTTTTAGTTTACTTTCAAGGCTATGTGTCGTTCTAGGTAGTTTAGGTTATACGCTGGCGCTTTAGGGGACTTGACGTGGTAGCATATGGGTTGAATTGAGTTACCAGGTAGTTTAAGGCACAAAATGACAACCAAATGGAGCTATGAACTCCCATTGGTCCATTTTTGTCTTTTGTAAAACTCTAAGTTTAGAAACAGAGCTCTAGAGTGGATTTGGAGCATTTGGTGAGGACACTCGAAAATCTGAGAGCACATGGAGATAGAGCTCGTCGTGCCAAGCACTGTCAGCGAAAAGTTTGATCGATTTGAGGCAATAAACAAGGAGTTATGGCTGATTGAAGTTGGATTTGTGTCAGAATTGCAGCATTTTTGTTCAATTTGGGGTTTTGAGTGTCATTTGCAGCAGAATTGAGGAAATCACTTCAAACCTTCGTGGTGGTGTTCACTGTCAGCAGGGCTACGACTGTCTCCAAGTTTTCATGTCAATTGAGTGAGTGATTAATCCAGGGCGGTCGCTGAAGTAGAAGGGGTCCGAAAAGCTCTCAATCTGGAGCAGCAACTTTGGAGAGCGAGATCTGGAGTTCTGTGTGGAATCAGGAGACCCAACTTCACAAGAGTGTTCAGCAAGCTGTGTACTGCAAATCCTGTAAGAATTTCCCAAAGTGATCGAGCCAATTCCCTGTTATAGGTCGAAATAGTTGTTTGGGTATCAGAAACTGTCGTAATTTCTCTACTCAGAAAGTTTCTGCTCATATCTTAGTGCTCTGAATTGATCTGAAGCTGAAATTTCGTATGTGTATCCAGTAGAACCTCATTTACATGTAGGAGGAGTTCTGAAGTCTGAACCTTCACATATTTCTCAATCCTGAGTGTCAAAGGTCGCCATCTGATCTTATCATTGCTAGTTAAGCCTGAACTTTGCTTCCTGAACATATCAGAAGAGCCTAGAGACTTATATGAGTGTTTTTCAGTATCACCTTGAGACCTGAAGCCTATCCTCTGAGTAAACCAGCCCCAGCCTGAAGCCCAACGCTTCCCTGAGTAGATTGAACACAGCCTTCAAGCTCATATCACAGCCAGAAGGTTCGCCCTTCCCAGGAAGACTCTCAACACGACACCAAACACCTTCTGCATCTTCTTGACCAACTGCCCATCCAATCGTCTTTGGACTCGTGTCAACAGTCAGTATGATAGGTCTTCCGCTCTCGTAGCTAAGTCTCCTTAGTATAGGTGGAGACTTCAAAATCTCCTTCAGGTGCTCCATCGTCTCGTGATGTTCTCGCCGCCAAGTAAACCTTTTCCCCTTTCTCAGAAGTGCATACAGAGGCTCGGCAATGTGTGCATAATGAGGAATACTCACACGAAAGAACACACAAGCTCCTAAGAATCGTCGAACCTCAGTGATGTTGATACAGTCTGCTATCCTTGCTATAGCATCTACCTTCTCTGGGTTCGGCCGTCTTCCAAAAGTACCGCATAAGTGACCAACCACCACAATCTCTGACATTCCAAAACGAGATTTGGTATCTGACAGAGTGAGGTGTACCTCTTCCAAGCGCATCAGAATCTTCTCCACATCTCGTATGTGGTCTGCAACGAACTTTCTGCAACCATCAGAAGTCACAGCTTCGTCCTTGTCCTCCACCGGACAGCCTTTCATGGGGATATCATCCAGAAATGGGATAGTAACCTCAGGCACAAACTCTCGTAACACCTTATGCATCGCGTTTTGCATATGAGCTACTGAGTTTGTCGCACCCTGAGGAAGAGTACACATCCGCATCAATCCCAACGGTGTACGCATGGTAGTCAAGTCTCTATTCTCCAAAGCAAGCTGAAACTGATCGTAACCTGAAAACAAATCTCCAATAGAATAGATAGATCTTCCAGCAAATACCTCGGCTACTTCATCAACCACAGGTCCTGTCCCCACGTTTCGAATCGTGATGTTGTTGGCAGGCTGCAAGTCTTGGATGAAGCGTAAGGCTCTTGTCTTCTTAGGTACTGTGAACCATCGGCTAGAGTACGGAGCCATAGATGGTTCAAGAATACCCATCCGCATCCTCTCCTTCAGTAACTCAATAACCCTCGGTAGCAAGGCACGAGGGACTGGAATCGGCTTCAAGTCCCAAGGTACGTGAGGAACAGTGAAGATAACCATCGGAGCTATCACACTAGGATCCACACAACCAATCTCTCCAGCTGAGAAAGAAAATGCCTTACCATGATTAACTATCATCTGCTCAAAAGCTCGTTTCTCCACTTCAGTCAAGAAGCCACCCCCTCCTATCTGGAGCTGCTCGAGTGTCTCTTGAGTAAACTCGTGTCCTATCTGTTTAGGATCTCTCAGTACAGGCTCCGTGGCAGCTAACTCCATCTGTTGTTGTGAGTCAACAGGTAATTGAGTCGCCACTGGTTTCACCTTCTTCGCTACAGTTTTGTATTTGATGTGAACCTCTGCTTCTTCACGAGAGCCACACCAGCAGATTGCATCCTTCCATCCACTCTCCAGTCTCGGATGAGGACGAGATTGCAAGCACGAGGCAATCTCCTCATAGACCTTACGAGAGTGGATAGGGATCACCACCCTTCCTCCCATCTGCTCCATCGACTTATCTACATCATCCAGCCAACGAACAAAAGACTGTACACCTACAAACTCCTCGTAAATACCAGAAATCATCTCATCTTCACTCAGAACTCCTGTACAGCGCAGATTTTCTGCATACTTCTCCATCTGCCTTCTACTCTTCTCAGTCAGATCATCTACTCGCGTGAACTTACTCCAATCATCAGAACTGAAAGTCATCAAACCAAATTTCCAACTATGTACAGTGTAGCTTTTCTCAGAATCTTGAGCAACCTCTTCGTCAGCCTCTTGTGATCCCACAGGCTGCTCAAGCGGGATCATAGTAATAGCAGATCCGTCACTCTTGGTATCCCGTCCTACAAGAGTGGTTTCAGAAAACCCTTGCTCTTGTAGATAGGAGAATCTCTCAAAGTTTGTCTGTTTCGTTCGTGGTTCGTACGAACGGTCAGAAACTGCACAGAACGTCTATCATCTGAACTACGGATCCTAGCATAGTGAGATCCATCATCCATCACCTTCGTCTCCATTCTAACTGCCGTGATATAAGGTTGACCAAGAATCACAGGATAAGAAGCTGAAGACTGCACGAAGAAGTGCTGATCTACCTCCACATCATCTAGCTTCACCCTCACGTTGGGACAAGCGTCGTATAACTCACCCTTCTGGTTGTTTGCAGCTCTTAGCACCCAACCATGGTTCAGTTCGATAGGTCACTGACCTCTCTCGTACACCTCCCGTGACATGATGTTGACCTCAGAACCGTGATCAACTAACGCAGCAACAGGTTCAAGACTTCCAAGGCGAACTCGTGTAGTAGTCGTAGCACGAGCCCAGTGCCTTTTTCTGAAGTCACTATCAGTAGCTGGACTCTCGTCGCCAGCTTCTTCATCATCAAACTCAGCAGTGTTGGTACCAGCAACCAACGCTTCTTGCTGGTACTCTGTATCATCAGCCTCCTGAAAATGCACCTTGCCAAACTCCGCATCATTCACAGAAGCTCCTATAACATCTATCATCTGACTTTCTACTTGCTCGGACATCACCTGTCTCTTCCGCTTGATGATGTCGATGATCAGCTCGTGAAACTCCCTCTTCGCAATACCAAGAACCTCCCGAAGAGAAAACTCGATTCGTGCGTCATGTATTCTCTGCTCCAGGATGCTCTTGAGATCAATTGAAGTCTCATATCAGCTGCCAACTTATAAGCCGGTCCCTTCCCTTTCTCTTGGGCAGTAAACCGCCTACCAACAGTCGTTGGCTCCTGTTGGGATCTCTACACGTCCTCCATCGGACCTGGTGCAGGTGGAAGAGCTGCAGAAGTAGACGGGATGTCCTCAAGAAGAGCTGCTCGTCTCCTTGTGACCCTCCGTCTATCTCCAGTCTCCTCCGGAACTCCAGTATCAAGTTCAGAGGCTTCTCGCCGCCTCTTCTCCTCCACAGAAGCATCCTGCCAGTGAACGTGTCTATCCACGTCCAAGAATGCTTTGATAGACGCAGCATCAACAGGATCACCCCACCCTCTGACCCTACGGATAGTTTCTGCTCCTCTCTTCAGTACTTCAGAAGGAACTTGAACAGGTTTCTTCTCAGCAGTCCTATCTAGCAACGTAGGACTAGAAGAAACTTCAATGTGACCGGCATATACATCAGGATTTACCGGTGGTGCCATCAATGCATGTACAGTTGCAGCAGCTGTAATCTGAGGTAGACTCCTCATGCCTCCTCGTCCAAACTGCATGCTTAGCGGCTCTCCAGTAGAAGAAAGGTGCAGCCTACCGTTCTGGTAGCGAACCACACCATCTCGCAGAGCAGCCGTGAGCTCTTGACAGTCCCCTCGGAAATGATCTTGACTGTCACACCAGATACATCTACGAACAGGAGCACCTCCTGGACGTGCAGCAGCAGGCGCCGGTGGCTGCTCTCTCTGCAGGCCAGCTAACTTCACCTTCAGTTCTCTCATCTGCCGAATCAGATCTTCGATCTGGTTCTGCTGTCCATGGTTCTCTGCAGGTCTCTGAACCGGTGCCCTTTGTGCATGAACTGGCACAACTGGCATCAAAGGTACTGCAGCCGGGACAGCAGGTCTGGGAGCAGGAGCCGAAGGTTGCTGTACTTGAGGAGCAGTGCGAGGTTGAGCGGTTATTTCTGCAAGCGGACGTCCTCCCACAGCCACTCTTCCCCTTCTCTGCCTCGTTAGTACAGCCACAACATCCTCAACTCTCCCCCAATCAATAGTAACTCCTCCTTCAGCCGATCGGTCAACCAACATAAAGCATAACCGATCTGCCGTAGCATCATCGGTAGCTTGCAAAAAAAGTTCAGTTCTCCTAGCATCTAGAGTTATGCGCTCTAGAGTTGAGAGTTGTCGGTATCTCCGATCAAACTCTCTCAACATCTCATTCAGACTCATCATACGACCAGGTTGCTTCATGTGGAATAATTCACATCACGACATCCACCCCCTCCAAACCTGCACATCCTCTGGCATGTGCCAACCTCTTTATCCTTCTGTCGTTTCATCATCATCATCACTCTCCCTCGCCTCAACCTCTTCAGCAGCCGAGACGTCTTCATCTCTTTGCATCTTCTCAGACTCCAGAAAGTTGAACAAATCTATTGATTCTCCACGTTGTTTGAACAACTTCACTCGCTTGCCGGCCACAGATACTTTCAAAAGAGTACCATCCAGCTCACATAAACTATAAGTGGCATTCGCGTAAACATCTAACACAACAAAAGGCCCGAACCATCTTCGCGAGAACTTACGAAGTGTAGAATGCTGGTTCTCCAACGTGCTATCATACACCAGAATCCAATCACCAACACGTATTGGCTTTGGTCATAGTCGGTGAGTCTTGTCGAAACGCTCTTTGTTTCTGACTCGAGCCACCTTCAGCTTCTCTTGCGCCTCAGCAAGATCCTCCTCCCTTCGCTCCAACTGCCTAGTTCGTAAAGCAAGGAGTGAAGTATGATCTATACCATCTTCCCACGGTAGCGTAGCCCACGTAGGAAAGTTTTACTCGGCTACTGAAGAGGTTGCGGCGGAGGAGAGTGATGATGATGATGAAACGACAGAAGGATGAAGAGGATGGCACATGTCAGAGGATGTGCAGGTTTGGAGGGGGTGGACGTCGTGATGTGAATTATTTCACGTAGTGAATAATTCACCTCTCAGTTAGAAGTTAGTCTCTCTGAGTGAAGCTAAGATCTCAAAGAAGTCGATTCTGGAGGAAGTGAGCATTCAAAAATCTGAAAACACCACGGCGTAGGTCTCGTCGCGCTGATCACCGTGGTATGTTCAAAAGTTACAAACGGAGTTACAGGCGAGAAGTTACTTGGGGTTCTTCTACAAAATTTCTGATACAGAGAAATTTATCATAAATCGGAGTGAGTTCGAAAAATATTTTTTAGATTTTTCTCATGTAGATTGTAGTATTTGTTTAAAATTCGAAATGTACAAAAAGAGCATTTCTAGAGAAAGTTATGGCACTTCGTGTTAGCAAAGGAAAGACGAAATACCGTAGCTTTCTAGCATATTAGCTTAGAAACTGGTCTTCAAAACCAGTTGTGAGATCAGCTTCCGTGGTGTAGCTAAGAAACTTGTAGGGAGGAGGTCTTCGGATCAAATCCCTTCAGACTCACAACCGTCTTGGAGTAGGCTGACCCTTTCGGGGGAATATGAGGGGCACCAAGTTGCCTAGTGTGGTGCCCACAAATTACAGGATTCACGAATTTTAAATTTTTTTAAGATTAATAACTTGTTTGTATAACTGAAGAAGTGTTGTTATTTAAGATTACTGCTTCCTTAGAAGGAAGATGATCTTATGAGCTTTTTAATAAGAAGTTGACTTCTTCGGAAGACGACCGTCTTCCGGGAAGCGTCTTCTCAGTTGCGTCTTCGGAAGACGGGAAGACGGCGGATGACATCCATCTTCCGGAAGACAGCGACCGCGAAGGCCTAACCATGAATTTCCAGGTAAAGGAGTAGGTGTACCTACTAGGTAACACCAAGGTGGTAGGTAGGTCGGGTAAGTCACCTAAGGTCAAAATCCCTAATCTGCGGGGAAGATGCACAGGAAGCGCATTCCAACTTCTCGCAGCAAGCACTTCTTGAGAAGATCGATTTCATAGGGTGAGCTTCGAGTGAGGAGGCAGCAAGGTGGAATTGAGTGAGGATAGGATCGATTAGAGGCCGGAAGCAAGGCGAGGTCGAATTGCTGAAGCGCAGGAAGCGTACTAAGTGAAGAGCGTTTCTTGTGAACCTCTCGGAAGCTGACATTGGAAGCAGCTGAGTGGAATCGGAGGTGGACGACTTAATCGATTGAGGCGTAGACAGGAGCTGACGACGAAAGCCGCTCAGTGAGGATCGCATTGGAGCTGGGACCAAAGCCAGAAGTGCACGGAAGGTCGAAGACAACTCGGGAAGCAAACAGAAGATTGTAGAGGTTCTTCCCATGTTCTTTTCCCCTCCCACTGCTTCTCGCCTTTGCTTGGCATCTCCCGCGCTTCTCCGGTTGGTTGAAGGCAGTCTGATCGATTACCCCCCATCCCCATTTTTCCTATTGTGACATTGGGTGCGGAAGCGCTGTCCAATTTCTGTTAGGCATCTTCCTACTTCTTCCTGAGTTCAATTCGAGCTTCCCTACCCCTCGTCCTCAAATTGACGATCCTAGCTATCAATTTTCCTACCCTACTACCCCTCTACCCCCAAAACCTTGAACAAAAGATGCTTCAGAAGATTGGAACATCTTCGGAAGACGCTTCTGAAACTTGATTGTCTTCGGAAGACTGTCTTCGGAAGTCGACTATAACCAATTCGTATCAAGAGTGGATTTGTGTTGCTTTTGTGTTAAGAGAGGCTTGGTACGAATGCTGAGTGGTGTGGTGAGTTCTTTGTTATTTCGAGAAGTTGGAAGTCGGGAACCAGGCTTGTGCCTCTCGGTCTTCCAAGCTTCTCAACTCCACATCTTCCTCGAGAGACTAGAACACTGAAAGGCTGGCAAAATGAGTGAGAAGACGTGAGGGTCCATTTCGGATCTCTTCTGTCCGACCCATAGCAGCCATTCCTTCTTCTTCCCAAACTTAGGAGAGAGTCGTGAGAACACTTGCTGGCAGAATCTGGAGAGAATGGTCGAGGGTCCTGTCTTTCCACCGAGCAGCAAGCTTCTTCTGAGTGCGTATGAGAGGTGAGAAGTCAGACGAACAGAGTGCAAATGTCTTGAGTCTGTTGTGAGGATAGATTACGCGTAGGAAGACGAAGACAGGTGAGACCAGTGAAGGGAAGCCTGACTTCGGGAGGTCTTCCGAGAAAGACATTGAATCGGAAATTGTCCCGGGTGTCTTCCCAGAGGTCACTGTCACCGCAGGAGCCCGCAACCATCTTCCGAACCTGTTATGCACTTTTCAGTTTTTGTTTCTTAATTTTCGATTGCACAAGATTGCGGAGTGAGTGTGTGAATGAAAGTGAGCGAAGGCAAATTTACCTACGAAGGACGTAGTTTGCTGTCGCAGGTGTAATTCTGATTGACGAAGGCCTTTATCATTTACTTTAAACGAAGAAACTTCAGTGGAGAATTTGACCGAAGGTGACTTCGGCCGAAGTTGAAACAGTATACTTCGAAGGTGTTTGAACGAAGATATGAGAATATATTAGTTACTGTGAAGTGGAAGAGCATAAGTTAAATTGTAAGAAGAGTTTGGATGATGGTGGCTTCGTCTTAAGTTGGAAGAACATTTCTTAGGAAGAGTAGGGACTTATCCTTTGAACCTTGATGTGAAATTTGTATTCTTCTGTCTTTTCAGAAGAACACTAGTAACATTTTAGCAGTACTTTGCTACCTCATTTACTCATACATCTATCTTCTCGAATCTTTTATATGTTTGTTGGAAAGGTCCCTGATCAAAGAACTATTTCATTGTTGTTTGTATTTGATTTATCAGGTTTGTATTTGGATTTGGTTTCTTATCAGACTTAAACTCTCATCCGGATATTATTCCATTCCGTGAGAATAACAGAAAACTACAGAATTATCATTGTGACGTTGTAGTACTGTGTTTTGTGTAATTGTTAACTGTATCTTCGTGAGAACGATCCTTTATTTACTATTTCCGATACTTTGTGTTTCTCTGGGTTGTTACAACTACACACTGTACCACGACTGGCTATATGCCAGTTGGGCTTATGTTGGGACAGAAGCCAATCATACATGCTGATGAGGACTTTCCTACGTGGGCTACGCTACCGTGGGAAGATGGTATAGATCATACTTCGCTCCTTGCTTTACGAACTAGGCAGTTGGAGCGAAGGGAGGAGGATCTTGCTGAGGCGCAAGAGAAGCTGAAGGTGGCTCGAGTCAGAAACAAAGAGCGTTTCGACAAGACTCACCGATTACGACCAAAGCCAATACGTGTTGGTGATTGGATTCTGATGTATGATAGCACGCTGGAGAACCAGCATTCTACACTTCGTAAGTTCTCGGGAAGATGGTTCGGGCCTTATGTTGTGTTAGATGTGTATGAGAATGCCACTTATAGTTTACGAGAGCTAGATGGTACTCCTTTGAAACTATCTATGGCTGGCAAACGAGTGAAGTTGTTCAAACAACGTGAGGGATCAATAGATTTGTTCAACTTTCTGGAGTCTGAAAGGATGACAAGAGTGTAGTGACGTAGGATTTCTCCTTTTGCCCATTTAGTATACAAGATATCGTTCCCACAGAGGATTTGCACAAGTAACGCTGCTCTAAGTTCTAAGATCTGTTCAAACACACAAACACACGGGTTTTGCCTAAAAAGCCCGTCTTCTCACAAAACCACACAAAACCACACGTCTTCCAGACACGCCACATGGTGCTCTGGAACTAAACAAACAACTACCAACTAAAATATCACACAATTATGCACAAAGAAGCTCGGGAAGACGATCTTCTTGCTTCCAGGTTGCTTCTTTCGGTCTTCTCGATATCGTCTTCCTGAAGCGATTCTCATCTTCTGGGGGTTTAGCTCGTCTTCTCACACCTCCAGAAGGCTGCCCTGCTTCGCAGAAGTCGACTAGTAACAGTCGTTACACCTTATTCTCACACTCACATGCCAACGGGTTAGATAAATCACAGGGTGTATGCCCCCTGTAGCCTTCCCAGACTTCTACTTACGGAAATGGTCTTCCTGCAGCACTACAACGACACTCACCTTCACGGAAGCTGAATAGAAGTCTCGGAAGCTCACTAGAAGAAGGTAAGAAGATGGGGAAGATGGGAGAAGATGGGAGAAGATGGGGAAGATAAGAAAATCCAAACAAGAGAAAACAAGATGAAAAGAGTAAATTTAGATTCCGACAGGCTTCTAGTCCGGATCTTGACTAACAAGCCATCCCTGCTTGTAATAGTTTGGGGAGGAAGACAACAAACGTGAGTACTGTTGCACCGTCTTCTACTTGAGAATGTCGTCTTCTGTTGCGGGAAGAAGACTTCTTTCTTCTTCACTTCGCTGCTCTGACTACTCTGTCTTCTGGGATCCCTTACCCAGAAGGCCGTTCGTACGTAGATCCCAAGTGCTCTACTGAACGAGTCAAGCTACACTTCCACAACTGCTGACAGTCACCGCCACTCAAGAAGAACACTTCCCATGCACAATTGGGAGCGAATTCAAGGAACCCACCATCCAGAAGACATGAACAAAGCTTCTGCACTCAAATCCACAATCTATTCCCCGAGAAGAAGTCACAATGGCATTGGGAAGCTCACTCCCCCTACTTCCTGCGTCTACTCCTCGACACATCAGTCTAACCAGCAGGACTGCACGAGGATGCCGTTCCCTGCTCCTAGACTGCCCACTACTCATCTACATCTCCGAATCGCTGCTCGTGGTAAGAGAATGCAGACTTCTTCCTGCGTTATCTCCTTATTCCAACATCGAGTGTAGTGTACACTGTGTACCTCTAGTGTCTAATCTGTCTCCTGCACCGTAAGATTGGTATGTGTGTGCAGGCAGCCAGTTTCTTCGAAGACTCCCCTGTGTGTCTAATCTGTCTGCACCGTAAGATTGGTATGTGTGTGCAGAATTCAGTTCTCCACACAGGTCTAATGTGCTATGAGTCTGCACCGTAAAATGTTGGTGTTTGTGCAGAGCTCTTAATTCCTACTCTGTCATCCTACTTAAGCCATCTGCCATGAGAAAACAGAGGAGGCGACCACCAGAGAGAGAGAGGCGCTGACAGGAGGTTGTCACCTCACATGCAAGCGGTTCCCCTGCTCGAATTGGTCATCTGCCTTGTCTTTCCTACGCTACCTATGCTGCCACATGGTGTCCTAACTAATATTACATGGAAAAATTGCCACCCTTAAGATAGCATGTTCGATCTTACTATATTTGGATTTGTTAATGGAGTTACTAACTACTCAGATTGCACGGAGGCAATCTCTACCTGATCTGCTCCTATCGGAGCTCCTAATGCGGCTTCTGATAAGCTAGAAAGCCCTGCAGTTACCTCGGGTGTCACTGAGGTGGCTTCCTCCTCATCGTCTCTTGCTGGCTCTGCTGTCGCTGCTGCTGCGTCTTCCTCGGCTTCGGCTTCTGCTTCGGAAGACAGAAGCGTCTTCAGGGAAGCGGAGTCGACCGGTGCTTCTTCCGTCTTCTGAGGCACGGGTGCGGGACTAGGGACCAAGGGGACCTCATGGGGATCCGGGGAAGTCGCTTTCTCCACGCGGAATACTTGGGAAGACGGCTCGTCTTCCTGTCTTCCAGAAGACATCTTGTCTTCCGGGGCGTCTTCTGGAGTCTTCTCGTCTTCCAACGCTGTCACCACCAAGTGCACAGCGAGATCGAACTCTTCCTTCTCCATTCCGGATCCAGTCGAGGGTGCTGGAGCGTGGGAAGATGCGGTTGCAGGTGTCTGAAGCGAGGGAAGACCATAAAGTGTCTTCACTCCTTCTATCTGTCTATCCAAGTACCTGAACATGCTCTCTCGGCATTCCACCAACATCGCTTTGGACTCGCTGTCCCATCCTCTCGCTAAGGTAAGTAACTTCCTACCCGCGGTGTAGTTGAACTTCTTCCGAAGCGCTTCCACCGACTGTGCCAACATCTTCTGTGCACGGGCCTCTGCTGCTTCCCTCTGCGTCTTCTCAGCTGCAGCTCGCGCTTCCGTGGCTTCTCGCTGCGTCTTCCATATGGTCTGCTCTTCTGCGAGGACGGTGATCTTCTCTCGCACTCGGGTGACTTCCTGATTGCGCTGATGTACCCGCGCCTGCAACTCCTGATTGCTCTTCCGAAGCTGCACCAGCTCCTTGGCAGAAGCGGCTGCTTCCGCCTTGTACCTGGCTGTAAGCTTCTCCGTGGTGCGGAGGCTAGCTTCCAGCGACTCCGTCTTCTTCTGGTCTTCCCCCTGTCGCAGCAAGGTGCGCAGGCCGAATCCAGGTTGTAAGGGCTTCTCCTGTGCCCTCGCTCTCTTCTCCAACAACTCCATAGCTGGCTGGATCTCCTTCTGGAAGTAGGCATTGAACTCCTCCAGTCGTCTTCCTGCGGAAGACAAGTTCATCTCCACCACTCGCTCCATGGTGTCGACTTCGTTTTCCAGAGACAAGGAAGTCTCTTCCACCACTACGGCCTTCATCTTCTGCGCACGAGAAGAAGCTACTCTTCTCATCTTCCGGGGTGGAAGACTCCTCATGGCAGGAGCGGCTCTCTTCTTTGCGCTTCCTCGTATCGCAGCAGGAGCGCCCATCCATCCTTCGTCCTCAGGAGTCTTCGGAAGACTCCCAGGCATTGCAGAAGCAGTCTTCTGCGCCGATCGGGTACTCAGCAGATCTTCTTCCGAGTCGGACTCCGGTCCTGAGTGAATGAGGGAGATGGGTGTCCTCGGTACACTTCTGGGACCCATCTTCCTCAGTGGCGTGGCGTCTTCCGACCCGCTAGACTCGTCTTCCCTCACCAGAAGCATCTTCTGATGAGAGCCGGGCCTCAACTGTGGCATCAGAGTAGGAGGGGGCGTTGCTGCTGCCTCTCGATCATCGTCTTCCGAGGTCTCCTCCTTCACCTCCTGTCGCTCCGTTGGCCCATACACTGCCAGCTGGTCTTCCCTAAGATCCCCCATGGCTACATACAAGTAGCAGAGGAAGGGCGTCAAGTGTCCTCCCGCCGGGGTACCCAAGTATGCTAGCTCCGTCTGTACGTAGTTGTGGATGTACGCGTCCCAGTAGATGGGCACTCGGTCATCCCACACTGATTCCAGGAACTCTACGTCCTGATCTCCTAAGTACCTTGTCTTCTTTCGCTTTCCCCTTGGGAAAGAGATGCAGAAACAACTTCGCTAGGAGGCGCTTCTTCGGCTCCCGGTAAGATTCTATCTTCCAACCGTTCCTCCCCTGCCTGTCTTCCACAAAAAGGCAGGTGGTGCTCCCAGGCACATGTCACGAACTTACGATCCTAGGCAAGATCTTCTTCTCGTACCAATATCCTCGGTTCTCGGACTCAGGCCTGTGAAACGCCTTACGCCACCAGTCTTCAGTCCAGGAAGACGGTCTTCCTCGAGCTACTCCTGCCTTTGCAGGTACACGGTTACGCGGTGGCAACGCTGCCCATACCTCCTCCAGAAGCCCTTGATCTGCGAGGTTCCAATCCCACAAGAAGAAGTCGAGACCCAACTCCTCGAGGAAAGGAGTGGCCTCGGCCAATTCTGCCGCTTGTAACACCAAGCCTCGCGGATGCATCGACATACCTGGAAGATCTGTTGCACTAAACCACAAGCACCTACTATGAGCTGAAGGCTCAGTTCTTCCCGAGTGCTCACAGTCTAGCTTCTACTTCTCAGAAGACGAAACTAGTCTTCAGAAGACAGCTACTCCGTCTTCCGGGATTCTAACAGTACTTCCTAGATAGCTCTCGTCTTCCGAGCTATATCTAACCAATCCTATCTACGCAAGGCCTCGCATGGATTACCAAGAAGACAACCCACCTTGCATTACATCCTACTTCCTATCAGAAGATACAAGATTCGCAAAACATAAGTGCATGACAAGTTTAGAAGATGGTTGCGGGCTCCTGCGGTGACAGTGGCCTCTGAGAAGACTCCCGGGACAGTTTCCGATTCAATGTCTTTCTCGGAAGACCTCCCGAAGTCAGGCTTCCCTTCACTGGTCTCACTTGTCTTCTTCTTCCTACGCGCAATCTATCCTCACAACAGACTCAAGACAATTGCACTCTGTTCTTCTGACTTCTCACCTCTCATACACACTCAGAAGAAGCTTGCTCCATGATGGGAAGACATGACCCTCGACCATTCTCTCCAGATTCTGCCAGCAAGACTTCTCACAACTCTCTTCTAAGTTCGGGAAGAAGAAGGAATAGACTGCTATGGGTCGGACAGAAGAGACCCGTAATGGACCCTCACGTCTTCTCGCTCATTTTGCCAGCCTTTCAGTCTTCTAGTCTCTCTAGGAAGATGTGGAGTTGAGAAGCTTGGAAGACCGGGAGGCACATGTCTAGTCCCCGACTTCCAACTTCTCGAAATAACAAAACAACTCACCAAGCCACTCCGGATTTGTACCAAGCCTCTCTTAACACAAAAGCAACACAAAGCCACTCTTGATACGAATTGGTTACAGTTGACTTCCGAAGACAGTCTTCCGAAGATAGTCTTCCGAAGATGTTCCAATCTTCCGAAGCGTCTTCCGTCTTCCGCCATCTTCCGTCTTCCGAAGACACCACCGAGAAGACGCTCTTCCGAAGACGATCGTCTTCCGAAGAAGTCAACTTCTTATTACAAAAAGCCCATAAGATCATCTTCCTTCTAAGGAAGCAATAATCTTAAGTAACAACGCTTCTTCAGTTATACAAACAAGTTATTAATCTTAAAACTTTCAAAAATTCGTGAATCCTGTAATTTGTGGACACCACAAAGAGATGAAGACGTCTCGGCTACTGAAGAGGCTGCGGCGGAGGAGAGTGATGATGATGATGAAACGACAGAAGGATGAAGAGGTTGGCACATGTCAGAGGATATGCAGGTTTGGAGGGGGTGGATGTCGTGATGTGAATTATTTCACATAGTGAATAATTCACCTCTCAGTTAGAAGTTAGTCTCTCTGAGTGAAGCTAAGATCTCAAAGAAGTCGATTCTGGAGGAAGTGAGCATTCGAAAATCTGAAAACACCACGGCGTAGGTCTCGTCGCGCTGATCACCGTGGTATGTTCAAAAGTTACAAACGGAGTTACAGACAAGAAGTTACTTGGGGTTCTTCTACAAGATTTCTGATACCGGAAATTTAATCATAAATCGGAGTGAGTTCGAAAAATATTTTTTAGATTTTTCTCATGTAGATTGTAGTATTTGTTTAAAATTCGAAATGTACAAAAAGAGCATTTCTAGAGAAAGTTATGGCACTTCGTGTTAGCAAAGGAAAGACGAAATACCGTAGCTTTCTAGCATATTAGCTTAGAAACTGGTCTTCAAAACCAGTTGTGAGATCAGCTTCCGTGGTGTAGCTGAGAAACTTGTAGGGAGGAGGTCTCCGGATCAAATCCCTTCAGAGTCACAACCGTCTTGGAATAGGCTGACCCTTTCGAGGGAATATGAGGGGCACCAAGTTGCCTAGTGTGGTGCCCACAAATTACAGGATTCACGAATTTTAAAATTTTTTAAGATTAATAACTTGTTTGTATAACTGAAGAAGTGTTGTTACTTAATTACTTAATTACTTAATTACTTAATCCAATTTCTGTTAGGCATCTTACTACTTCTTCCTAAGTTCAATTCGAGCTTCCCTACCCCTCGTCCTCAAATTGACGATCCCAGCTATCAATTTTCCTACCCTACTACCCCTCTACTCCCAAAACCTTGAACAGAAGACGCTTCGGAAGATTGGAACATCTTCGGAAGACGCTTCTAAAATTGATTGTCTTCGGAAGACTGTCTTCGGAAGTCGACTATAACCAATTCGTATCAAGGGTGGATTTGTGTTGCTTTTGTGTTAAGAGAGGCTTGGTACGAATCCTGAGTGGTGTGGTGAGTTCTTTGTTATTTCGAGAAGTTGGAAGTCGGGAACCAGCCTTGTGCCTCCCGGTCTTTCAAGCTTCTCAACTCCACATCTTCCTCGAGAGACTAGAAGACTGAAAGGCTGGCAAAATGAGCTAGAAGACGTGAGGGTCCATTTCGGGTCTCTTCTGTCCGACCCATAGCAGCCATTCCTTTTTCTTCCCAAACTTAGGAGAGAGTCGTGAGAATACTTGCTGGCAGAATCTGGAGAGAATGGTCGAGGGTCATGTCTTCCCACCGAGCAGCAAGCTTCTTCTGAGTGCGTATGAGAGGTGAGAAGTCAGACGAACAGAGTGCAAATGTCTTGAGTCTGTTATGAGTGCGGTAACATCTTGCTTCTCTCGTAGACTCTTTCACGGCGGTTCTCTACTTCTCTATTCTTTTCGATTCCAGTGAGCTCGGTAGCAGCTTGCTTCTCTCGTAGACTCTTTCACGACGGTTCTCTTCTTCTCGATTCTTTCGCTCTCTAGGTTTCTCGTCCAGCTATTACACTGATATAGTTCTTGTGTTCTTGGTTTGGGTTCTAGTCGCGATAGCAGCTTGCTTCTCTCGTCTTGGTGCTCATCCTGATGTTATTCTGTTCACTTTCTGTCATAAGATTAATAACTTGTTTGTATAACTGAAGAAGTGTTGTTACTTAAGATTACTGCTTCCTTAGAAGGAAGATGATCTTATGAGCTTTTAAATAAGAAGTTGACTTCTTCGGAAGACGACCGTCTTGCGGGAAGCGTCTTCTCAGTTGCGTCTTCGGAAGACGGGAAGACGGCGGATGACATCCATCTTCCAGAAGACAGCGACCGCGAAGGCCTAACCATGAATTTCCAGGTAAAGGAGTAGGTGTACCTACTAGGTAACACCAAGGTGGTAGGTAGGTCGGGTAAGTCACCTAAGGTCAAAACCCCTAATCTGCGGGGAAGATGCGCAGGAAGCGAATTCCAACTTCCCGCAGCAAGCACTTCTTGAGAAGATCGATTTCATAGGGTGAGCTTTGAGTGAGGAGGCAGCAAGGTGGAATTGAGTGAGGATAGGATCGATTAGAAGCCGGAAGCAAGGCGAGGTCGAATTGCTGAAGCGCAGGAAGCGTACTGAGTGAAGAGCGTTTCCTGTGAACCTCTCGGAAGCTGACATTGGAAGCAGCTGAGTGGAATCGGAGGTGGACGACTTAATCGATTGAGGCGTAGACAGGAGCTGACGACGAAAGCAGCTCAGTGAGGGTCGCATTGGAGCTGGGACCAAAGCCAGAAGTGCGCGGAAGGTCGAAGACAACTCGGGAAGCAAACAGAAGATTGTAGAGGTTCTTCTCATGTTCTTTTCCCGTCCCACTGCTTCTCGCCTTTGCTTGGTATCTCCCGCGCTTCTCCGGTTGGTTGCAGGCAGTCTGATCGATTACCCCCATCCCCATTTTTCCTATTGTGACATTGGGTGCGGAAGCGCTGTCCAATTTCTGTTAGGCATCTTCCTACTTCTTCCTGAGTTCAATTCGAGCTTCCCTACCCCTCGTCCTCAAATTGACGATCCCAGCTATCAATTTTCCTACCCTACTACCCCTCTACCCCCAAAACCTTGAACAAAAGACGCTTCAGAAGATTGGAACATCTTCGGAAGACGCTTCTGAAACTTGATTGTCTTCGGAAGACTGTCTTCGGAAGTCGACTATAACCAATTCGTATCAAGAGTGGATTTGTGTTGCTTTTGTGTTAAGAGAGGCTTGGTACGAATGCTGAGTGGTGTGGTGAGTTCTTTGTTATTTCGAGAAGTTGGAAGTCGGGAACCAGGCTTGTGCCTCCCGGTCTTCCAAGCTTCTCAACTCCACATCTTCCTCGAGAGACTAGAACACTGAAAGGCTGGCAAAATGAGCGAGAAGACGTGAGGGTCCATTTCGGATCTCTTCTGTCCGACCCATAGCAGCCATTCCTTCTTCTTCCCAAACTTAGGAGAGAGTCGTGAGAACACTTGCTGGCAGAATCTGGAGAGAATGATCGAGGGTCATGTCTT
Organism: Asterella californica; assembly: GCA_036924285.1. Lineage (NCBI taxonomy): Eukaryota > Viridiplantae > Streptophyta > Marchantiopsida > Marchantiales > Aytoniaceae > Asterella > Asterella californica. The sequence goes on along the minus strand of JAYKYS010000006.1, from coordinate 16,396,918 downwards.
CCCACCGAGCAGCAAGCTTCTTCTGAGTGCGTATGAGAGGTGAGAAGTCAGACGAACAGAGTGCAAATTTCTTGAGTCTGTTGTGAGGATAGATTGCGCGTAGGAAGACGAAGACAGGTGAGACCAGTGAAGGGAAGTCTGACTTCGGGAGGTCTTCCGAGAAAGACATTGAATCGGAAACTGTCCCGGGTGTCTTCCTAGAGGTCATTGTCACCGCAGGAGCCCGCAACCATCTTCCGAGCCTGTTATGCACTTTATGTTTCACGAATCTTGTATCTTCTGATAGGAAGTAGGATGTAATGCAAGGTGGGTTGTCTTCTTGGTAATCCATGCGAGGCCTTGCTTAGATAGGATTGTTTAGATATAGCTCGGAAGACGAGAGCTATCTAGGAAGTACTGTTAGAATCCCGAAGACGGAGTAGCTGTTTTCTGGAAGACCAGTTTCGTCTTCTGAGAAGTAAAAGCTAGACTGTGGGCACTTCGGAAAGACTGAGCCTTCAGCTCATAGTAGGTGCTGGTGGCTTAGTGCAACAGATCGTCCAGTATGACGATGTATCCTCGAGGGTTGGTGTTACCAGCAGCGGAGTTGGCCGAGGTCACGCCCTTCCTCAAGGAGTTGGGTCTCGATTTCTTCCTACGGGATTGGAACCTCGCTGACCAGGGACTTCTGGAGGAGGTGTGGGTAGCGTTATCACCTTGCAATCGTGTACCTGCGAAGACAAGAGTAGCTCGAGGAAGACCATCTTCCTGGACTGAAGATTGGTGGCGTAGGGCTTTTCACATGTCAGAATCTGAGGACCGAGGATATTGGCTTGAGAAGAAGATTTTGCCCAGGATCCTGAGTGCGTGGCATGTCTCGAAGAGCACCACTTGTCTTTTCGTGGAAGACATGCAGGGTAGGAAGTTACTTACCCTCGCTAGAGGATGGGACAGCGAGTCCAAGACAATGTTGGTGGAATGCCGAGAGAGCATGTTCAGGTACTTGGATCGGTAGATAGAGGGAGTGAAGACACTCTATGGTCTTCTCTCGTTCCCAACACCTGCAACTGCATCTTCTCAAGCTCCAGTACCATCGACTGGATCCGGAATGGAGAAGGAGGAGTTCGACCTCGTTGTGCACTTGGTAGTGATAGCGTTGGAAGCCGAGAAGACTCCGGAAGACGCCCCGGAAGACAGGATGTCTTCTGGAAGACAGGAAGACGAGCCGTCTTCCCAGGTATTCCGCGTGGAGGAAGCGACTTCCTCGGACCCCTATGATGTCGCCATGGTCCCTAGTCCCGCACCAGTACCTCAGAAGATGGAGGAAGCACCACTCGACCCAGCTTCCCAAAAGACCTTTCTGTCTTTCGAAGCAGAAGCCGAAGCCGAGGAAGACGCAACAGCAGGGCCAGCGAAGAGCATGAGGAGGAAGCTACCTCAGTGACACCCGAGGTAAGCGTAGGGCTTCTCAGCCCATCAGAAGCCGAGCTAGTAGCTCTGATAGGAGCAGATCAGATAGAGATTGCCACCGAGCAATCAGAGTAGCTAGTAACCGAAGTTGACAATTCCAGATTTAGTAGGATCAAACATGTTATCTTAAGGATGGCAGTTTCAAGTGTAAAATTAGTAGACAGCCATGTGGCAGAGTAGGAAGCGCAAAGACAGGCAAGGGAAACCGTTTGCATGTGGAGAGGCAGTTTTCTCTCCCCGGTGGTGGTTCCTCTGTGTTCTCATGGCAGCGACATAAGTAGGATCGTAGAGTAGGAATTTGGGCTGCCATCACACGCTAATACACATCTTTCAGTGCAGCCAGAGACACATGAGTTGAGTAGGTCACCCACACTACACCCGATGTTTGAGACATACGAAGAGACTAGGATTATACCGGAGGGGTCTGCACGTTCGTTACCAGCAGTGGTTCGAGAATGTATACAGAGGTAGTGGACAGTCTAGGAGCAGGGAACGGCATCCTCGTGCAGTCCTGCTGGTTAGACTGATGTGTCGAGGAGTAGGGACAGACAGTAGAGGGAGTGAGCTTCCCAACACCTATGTACCTTCTTCTCGGAGAATGGATTGCTGATTTGAGTGCAGAAGCTTAATTCGTGTCTTCTGGGTGGTGGATTTCCTTGAATTGGCATGGGAAGTGTTCTCCTTGAGTGGCGGTGACTGTCAGCAAGTGTGGCATTGTAGCTTGACTCGTTCAATAGAGCACTTGGGATCTGCGTACGGACGGTCTTATGGATAAGGGATCCCAGAAGACAGAGTAGTCAGAGCAGCGAAGTGAAGAAGAAAGAAGCCTTCTTCCCACAGCAGAAGACGACATCCTCAAGTAGAAGACGGTGCAACTGTACCCATGTTTGTTGTCTTCCTCCCCAAACTATTACAAGCAGGGATGGCTTGTTAGTCAGGATCCGGACTAGAAGCCTGTCGGAATCTTAATTTCCTCTTTTCATCTTGTTTTCTCTTGTTTGGATTTTCTCATCTTCCTCTTCTTCTTACCTTCTTCTAGTGAGCTTTCGAGATTTCTATTGAGCTTCCGTGAAGGTGAATGTCGTTGTAGTGCTGCAGGAAGACTATTTCCGTAGGCAGAAGCCTGGGAAGGCTACAAGGGGTATACACCATGTGATTAATCTAACCCGTTGGAACGTGAGTGCGAGAGTAAGGTGTAATAGCTGTGCAAGTCGACTTTTGCAAAGCAGTACCATCTTCTGGAGGTGTGAGAAGACGAGCTGAACCCCCAGAAGACGAGAACCGCTTCGAGAAGACGGTACTGAGAAGATCGGAAGAAGCAACCTGGAAGCAAGAAGATCGTCTTCCCGAGCTTCTCTGTGAATAGTTGTGTGATATTTTAGTTAGTAGTTGTTTATTTAGATCTAGAGTATATTTTGGCGTACCTGGAAGACGCGTGGTTTTGTGAGAAGACGGGATTCCTAGGCAAAACCCGTGTGTTTGTGTGTTTGAACAGATCTTAGAACTTAGAGCATCGTTACTTATGTAAATCCTCTGTGGGAACGACATCTTGTATACTAAATGGGCAAAAGGAGTAATCATGCGTCACTACACCTAGGGACGGGACACTAGATGTCCCTTAAACGTACCGTGAATGCGGGACGCCTCTGTCTATCCCTGCACTAGTGCAGTCACCTAGTGTGGATGCTAGAGGGAGATTACCACCAGGTTTCGAAATGGACCTCTCATCCTCTTCACGATCGTATCACAGCTAGAAGGTTCTGCCCTTCCCAGGAAACTCTCGCCTCAACAACGGAGCAGCATGAGACAAAAGAGGAGACCTCGAGAGAAGACGACCGAGCAGCAGCAATGACTCCTTCTCTCACTCTGATGCCGCAGATGAGGCCAGATACTCATCAGAAGACGCTTCTGGTGAAGGAAGACGACTCCAGTGGGTTGGAAGACGCGACACCACCAAGAAGATGGGCCCTAGGAGTGTGCCTAGGAAGATCACCTTCTTCTCGATCATTCATTCTAGATCGGAGTCCGACTCACAGGAGGAGCCCTTGAGTACCTGAGCTACGCAGAAGATCGCTTCTGCAACACCATGGAGTCTTCCGAAGACTCCAGAAGATGAAGGTTGGATGGATACTCCTACTGCGATGCGAGGAAGCGCAGTAAAGACGACCGCTTCTGTCATGAGGAGGGATCTTCCACCCCGGAAGATGAGAAGAGTAGCTTCTTCCCGTGCGAAGAAGCAGAAGACCATAGTGGTAGAAGAGGCGTCCTTGTCTCTGGAAGACAAGGAAGACACCTCTGTCTTGATCGTGGGGATGAACCTGTCTTCCGCAGGAAGAAGACTGGAGGAGTTCAGTGCCTTCTTCCACTCGGAGATCCGACCAGCTATGGAGTTGGTGGAGAAGAGAACGATGGCTCAGGAGAAGCCACTACTGCCTGGATTCGGTCTACGCACCCTTATGCGGCAAGAAGAAGACCAGAAGAAGGTAGAAGCGCTGCAAGCCAACCTCCGCACCACGGAGAAGCTTGCAGCGAAGTACAAGGCGGAAGCAGCCGCTTCTGCCAAGGAGTTACCGCAGCTGAGGAAGAGCAACCAGGAGTTGGAGGCGCGTTTACAGCAGCGTGACCAGGAGGTTCTGCGAGTTCGGGGTAAGATCACCGCCCTTGCAGAAGAGAAGACGACATGGAAGACACTACGGGAAGCCGTAGAAGCGCAAACTGCAGCCGAGAAGACGCAGCGGGAAGCAGCAGAAGCTCGTGCGTAGGGGATGCTAGTTCACACGGTGGAAGCGCTTCGGAAGAAGTTTAACTTCACCGCGGGTAGGAAGCTTCTTACCTTAGCAAGGGAATGGGACGATGAATCCAGGGCGATGTTGGTAGAGTGCAAGGAGAGCATGTTCCGGTACTTGGATTGGCAGATAGAGGGAGTGAAGACACTCTATGGTCTTCCCTCGATTCCGCCAACCACAACTGCATCTTCCCAAGCCCCAGCACCATCGATCGGTTCAGACTTGGAGAAGGAAGAGTTCGACCTCGCTGTCCACTTGGTAGTGACAGCGGTGGAAGCCGAGAAGATCCCGGAAGAAGCCCCGGAAGACAAGAAGAAGAGCTGTCTTCCCAAATATTCCGAGTGGAGGAAGCGACTTCTCCGGACCCCTATGAGGTCACCATAGCTCTCAGTGTCGAACTAGTGTCTCAGAAGAGCGAGGAAGCACAAGTCGACCTAGTTTCCCAGAAGATGCTTTCGTCTTCCGAAGTAGCAGAGCCAGCGACGAATGTTGAGGAGGAAGTCATCTCAGTGACACCCGAGGTATTCACAGGGCTTCCCAGCTTATCAGAAGCCGAGTTAGGAGTTCAGGTAAGAGCAAATCAAATGGAGATTGCATCCGAGCAATTAGAGTAGACAACAAGCGCAGAAGACAAGTTGACTTGTCCAAACTTAGTAGGAACCGAACATGCTATCTTAGGAGGTGGCAGTTTTAGTGTAATATTAGATAGGTGACCATGTGGCAGAATAGGCAGCGCAAGGAGTAGTAAGATGAATGGCTAATTAGGAAGAGGAACCGCTTGCATGTGGGGTGGCAGCCTTCTGACAGCGCCCATCTCTTCCTGGTTGTAGTTGAGGATTGGAAGGGATTCCCTCTACGCCTCAAGGTAGATGCTTTAGTAGGATCGAAGAGTAGATTTTCAAGCGCACATACACATCACTGTGAGTAGGAACACATTACACACTAGAGACGCATACGCATAGTACACACTACACCCGATGTGAGAGACATACGAATAGATTGGTATTACACCGAAGGGGTCTGTATTCTCTCGTTGCCAGCAGTGGTTCGAAGATGTAGATAGAGGTAGTGAACAGTTTAGGAGGAGGGAACAGCATCCTCGTGTAGACCTGCTGACTAAATTGGTGTGTCGAGGAGTAGGAGCAGAAAGTAGAGGGAGTGAGTTTTTCAACACCAATGTGTCTTCTTCTCAGAAAATGGATTGCTGATTTGAGTGCAGAAGCTTTGTCTGTGTCTTGGAGGTAGTGGGTTTTCTTGGATTCACTCTCGACTGTGCATGGGAAGCATTCTTCTTGAGTGGCGGTGACTGTCAGCAGTTGTGCATATTCGCAGCTTGGCTCATCCAGTGGAGCACTTCGGATCCACGTACAGACGGTCCTATGGATAAGAGATCCAAGAAGACAGAGTAGTCGGAGCAACGAGAGAAGAAGAAAGAAGCCTTCTTCCCACAACAGAAGACGACATCCTCAAGTAGAAGACTGTGTAATTGTACGCACGTTTGTTGTCTTCCTCCCCAAACTATTACAAGCAGGGAGGGCTTGTTAGTCAGGATCCGGACTAGAAGCCTGTCGGAGTCTTAATTTCTTATTCTTATATTGTCTTTCTCTCGTTTGGATTTTTCCTTCTTCCCCATCTTCCCCATCTTCTTACCTTCTTCTAGTGAGCTTCGGAGACTTCTATCGAGCTTCCGTGAAGATGAATGTCGTTGTAGTGCTGCAGGAAGACCGTTTCCGTAGGCAGAAGCCTGGGAAGGCTACAGGGGGCATACACCCTATGATTAATCTAACCCGTTGGGACTTGGAAGAGCAATGTGCGACAAACATTGCTAGTTCAACTTCTACGAAGCAGGAGCAGTCTTCTAGAGGTGTGAGAAGCCGAGTTGAACCCCCAGAAGCTGAGAATTGCTTCGGGAAGACGGTATTGAGAGGACTGGAAGAAACAACCTGGAAGCAGGAAGTGTCTTCCCAAGCTTCTCTGTAGATAGTTGTGTGATATTTTAGTTAGTAGTTGTTTGTTTAGGTCCAGAGCACCTTTTGAAGGATCTGGAAGCCGTATGGTTTTGTGAGAAGACGGGATTTCTAGACAAAACCCGTGTGTTTGTGTGTTTGAATAGATCTTAGAACTTAGAACAGTGTTACTTGTGCAAATCCTCTGTGGGAACGATATCTTTTATACTAAATGGGCAAAAGGAGTAATCCTGCGACACTACACGTATGTAAAATTACTCCACATCTTCTCGACAATGAAAGGATCAAAATAACGTAGAAGAAACTTCTTTCTGGCTCTTTTATACCTAATGGCATCAAAAAGCATTACCATATCTCTTTCCTTGAACGGCTTCACTTCTCTCTTGCCGAGACGCTTGTCGTAATACTTCTTTTGACGTTGTCGTGTTGTGAGACGTCCCACATGTGAATTCAGTGAAGAACGGGTGTTGTGTTTTCTTTTGTGTTCGATGAACCTTTTGTGTAGTTCGCATGAGAGGATATTAGGTGTCACGTTCACATAGATCTGGATGTGAGATCGCACGATAACAAGATGTGTCGACTCAATGATCCGTGAACGTTCGCGTGAATGGCTCTTGTTGTCAAACATAGGTATAAGATAGTGGGTTGGGGGTTTGTAAGGCATTCTTCTTTGGGGGTAGTTTTCATGAGTGTGTCTTAGTGTCTTACGTGATAAGAAGGAACGGCAGGAGTTGTATTTATGGATGGAGGACTGAATCGAGTTCCTAATCTGCCATTTCCGAACCCGTTTCATATCAAGCTTCACTTGATCCACCGCGATCACTTTCGACAGTGGTTCGTCGTCTACTTTGGAGAAGAGTTCATGGGGAGAATGATGGACTCGCCTACTCCGGTGATCTTACCAATCGTCACGTATGGAGAAGACAGGGACTTGACAGTGTACATCTTACTTTGACGAGGACCAATGGACTTGAATTATCCAGCCAACATCCCTTTCAACGTCTGGGTGGATGTTCGATGTCACTGTCGACGGAAGATCAATCATCGTGCGTGTACTGAATCTTAAGTGTTAAGTATGATCTCTATAGTTTGACGAATGTAATTAACCTAAGGTTGGGGCCGATGCCTTGAAGGCATGAGAGGGTAGTAAGGTTATAGTTGTTCTAGGGTACCAAGTAGAGGACAAAAGAGGTTTCCATATCTGTTTTCTTATTGGTCTATTTTTGACCAATCAACTCTATTCCAGATCTGCAGACGGCTTTAGGGTTTTGGAGGTCTTCCCGGGGGTCATTTGAGGAGTGAGTGGTCTTGTTGGAAAGCTCTCGAGACGGGCTACACTCTGGAGACAAAGATCAGGCGATTTGGAGTTCTGAGGAGAGAGTGATGGACGTTGAAAGTCAGGGGGTCAAATCGGTACCCCGAGCCACGTTTTGGAATGATCTGGGAGTTTGAGAGGTGATCTTTAGAAGCTGTCAAGGGGATCGAGTAGTTCACTCCGTGCTGGTTGTATTGATGTAAAACAATCCTACATTTGGATTGGATTTGCTCCTGAAATGATCGATTGAAGTTGGCTGTTACAGTTGAGAGGTATGAGTAAAACCGCTTTCTTTGGATTCAAAGCTTGAGTTGCCCCGTGCACATGGGATTGGATCTCTGAGTGAAACTTTCCAGGATGAGAGTGTGCCCTATCAGCTAGTCACATGTGAAATTTCAGTTCAATTGGGTAAGAGAATGTGTGGAGATCTAGGATTTTGGCCATCGAGATCTGTAAAGCTCATAAGTTAGCACAGGCGGGTGGCTTGATTCATCGCGGACAGTTGGGTTCAGATCTGAGACTGAAATTTCATACAGTAGTAGAGAAGGGTCAGAGGGGATGTCCTGTGAAGTTTGAGCCTGATTGGATAATCGAGATGAAGGCACGAGATTGTCAAAGTTCAGTTTGCAGCGAGACGAGAAAGACGTAGAGAGATTTCGCTTAAATCTCTTGGTTGGAGTTGAACAAAAACGACTTGAAGATGGGAGGTGTGCTTCTTGGAGGTGTCGTGTGGATGACAAAGAGGCTGTATTGTGAGATTGGTACGGCGATCACGCTCAATGGAGGTGCCACGTCTTGCTGAAGCTGAGGTACCGTTATCCTCGTTGTCACGCCTCGAGTTTCTAGCTGTTTGCTGCCGATATGTCTTGTATCGTTGGGAAGCTTGTGTAGTAGGCGGTCCTTGCTGTGGACATCTTCCTGAGCAAACTCGTATCAGCGAACAATAGAAGGTCAGAGTCTACAATTTAGGTAGTTTGCCGAGAAGAAGTAGTGAAGCGGATGTTGATGAGAGATTGTATGAAAAGTGCTTGGGATCTAAAGCAGACACGTACCGTGTATGAGCCTTGCCTTTATCTAGAGTGGAATCGAGCTCCGAGTCATTTGTGCGATGCACATGTGTTGCACTTGGGTCAAGTTAGATCGCTAGTAACCTACAAAAAAGACTGATAGATTAGATAGTGAGAGCATAAGTTTTCATCGGTTAGGTCGTAGATCCAGTTGTATCTCTCTATAGCCAGATACTCCGTGTATTCCCAGACCATATTTCACGCCCTACGACAACGTTCTTGCACCTTCTCCATCTGAACCATTGCCACAACTCGTGCTTCCTCCAACTCTAGTAGTTGTTTCTTATATCATAAACCAACTCAAGAGGGCATCCAAACCTAGTAATGATCCGTTCTCATAAGAAACGGCCAACCTCTTCCTCACTTGTGGATTTAAGTGGTCTGACTTCCACCCACTTGGTCAGATAGTCGGTTGCAATCACAATATATTTGTTGTCACGAGGGGTTTTGTTTAAAGGACCTACATGATCAATTCTCTATTTCTCAAACGGTCTTAGCACAAGAACTGATCTCAAGGGAGGAGTGCTAGTAGACTTCTTGGCAAAGGCTTGGCACACATCGCAAGTTCTGCAATACTCCAAACAATCCTTGAAAATACCCTTCCAATGATATCTAGCTTCTAAGATTTTGAAAGCCGTCACCTTATCAACAAAGTGGCCACCACATACAGGTCCATCGTGGAACTCCAACATCAACCTCGCAACTTCCTCCTTACCCACAGCTCGTTGTAGCAATCCATCAACACCTTGATGAAAAAAGAACTCTTTCGACAATGGTGTATGACTTACATCTCTTCATTAGATCATTCCTCTCTCTTGCTTGCATGCCTTCAAGAAATGAACCATCAGAGAGAAAATTCCACACCTCTTTGTACTCTTCTGGTACCCCGCTGCTCAACGTAATGGTCATTAAGTCTTCATCCGGAAAAGTATCATCTGATGGTTCTTCTCCCAATCCGTCGTAAGCTTTGGGCAACAAATCTGCGTTGGCATGCTTCCTTCCCGGTCTATCTTCAATGGCATAATCATATTCCGCCATGAGGATCTTGAGATGTACTTCAAAGCTTTGTGATCAGTCACTATATAAAATTTTTCTCCTAACAAATAGTGCCGAAACTTCTTCAAAGCAAAGATTACGACCAACCCTTCTCTCTCTGTCACGGAATAGTTCTTCTCAGCATGCACCATCTGTCTACTAGCATAAGCTATTGGATGGTCATGTTCATTCTCATCTAACATGTAAGGTACATCCAATCGCAACATTGGATGCATCAGTATAAACAATGAATAATTTACTTCAGTTAGGTTTGACGAGGATTGGAGCTATCGCCAACGTCTTCTTCAACTCTTCAAACGCCTCCTTAGCCTTCTGATCTTGGAGTATCAGCTCGAAGACTATACCCTTCTTCATTTGATTGAACTTTATTGGAAAAGGATGAGATGAATCTACGATAATACCTCACCATCCCAAGAAATTGTCTCAACTTGGTCAAGCTAGTAGGGAATGGTAGTTCGATTATCATCTTCACCTTGTCTAGATCCACTCGTATTTCATTTTTGGAGACGAGGTGGCCCAACAACAAAACCTCTTCGCATCCAAAAATGCACTTTTCTGGATTCAAAGATGCATTGCTTGCTCCAATCGCTCTAAGACTTTGATCAGATGATCAAAGTGATCCTCCTTCCGTCCATATACACAATAGTCACCGATGAAGTGTAGTGTCTCAAGATTTCTCCTTTAGTCCATTTAGCATAAAAGATATCGTTTCCCTTGAGGATTTGCACAAGTATCGCTGCTCTAAGTTCTAAGATCTGTTCAAACACACAAACATACGAGTTTTATCTAGAAATCCATCTTCTCTCAAAAACCACACGGCTTCTAGACCCTTCAGAAGTGCCCTTGCCCTAAACAAACAACTACAACATAAAATATCACATAGATATCTACAAGGAAACTCGAGAAGACGCTTCCTACTTATCGATCACTACTTCCAGTCTTCTCACAACAATCTTCTCGAAGCAATTTTCGGCTTCTGGAGGTTCAATTCGGCTTCTCACGCCTCTTGAAGACTGCTCTTGCTTCGTAGACATCAAATTATCACTGTCTATCACACATTGCTCTTCCAATTTCCAACGGGGCTAGATCAATCATAGGGTGTATGCCCCCTGTAGCCTTCCCAGGCTTCTGCCTACGAAAACGGTCTTCCTGTAGCACTACAACGACATTCATATTCACGGAAGCTCAATAGAAGTCTCGGAAGCTCACTAGAAGAAAATAGGAAGATGGGAAGATGGGAAGATGAGAGAAGATGGAGAAGAAGAGAAAATTCAAACAAGAGGAAATAAGATGAAAATGAGGAATTAAGACTCCGACAGGCTTCTAGTCCGGATCTTGACTAACAAGCCATCCCTGCTTGTAGTAATTTGGGGAGGAAGACAACAAATTGGCTTACAGTTACACAGTCTTCTACTTGAGGATGTTGTCTTCTGCTGTGGAAAGAAGCTTTCTTTCTTCTTGTATCGTTGCTCCGACTACTCAGTCGTCTGGGATCGCTTACTCATAGGACTGTCCGTACGTGGATCCGAAGTGCTCCACTGGATGAGACAAGCTTTGACTCTGCACAGCTTCTAACAATCACCACCACTCAAGAAGAAGGCTTCTCATGCATAATTGGGTGTGAATTCGAGGAAACCCACTGTCCAGAAGACACAGACAAAGCTTCTGCACCCAAATCTGAAACCAATTCTCCGAGAAGAAGGTACATTGGTTTCGAGAAGCTCACTCCCTCTACTTCCTGCTCCTACTCCTCGACACATCAACTTAGAGACAGAACTACACGATGATGTCGTTCCTTGCTCTAGACTGTCTATTATCTCTATCTACATCTTTGATCCACTACTGGAAGTGAAAGTGCATACCTCTCCGGTGTAATCCAAATCTATTCGTATGTCTATAGCATCGGACGTAGTGTGTGTACTATACGAAGATGTGTGACCATCTGCACAGTAAAATGTGTCTCTCACATGTGTGTGTCCAATCCTATTCTGTGTTTTACTTTATACTTCTGCACTTGAGTCGCATGAGAGATCCCTTCCAATCCTCACTTGCAATCAAGAGAGATGAGGCGTTGTCAGAAGGCCACCACCTCACATGCAGTCGGCTCCCTACCTTGTTTTAGAAATTTACTTTCTACTTCTAATGTTGCCTAACCTACCACGTGGACAGTCATCTAAAAATATAAGAGAAATTGTCACTTCCCAAGATAGCAGACTTCGATTCCTACCAAAATTAGCAAGTCAACTGTCTTCTTAACTTGCTGCCTACTCTAATTTGTTGGGTGTGATTTCCTCTTGATTTGGTCTTACATGAACTCCTAATCGACTTCTGATAAAGTGGGAAGCCCTGCGAGTACCTCGGGTATGACTGAGGTGGCTTCCTCCTCGATGTTCATGGCTTACTCTTTTGGGGCGGCTTCGGAAGACAGAAGTGTCTTCTGGGAAGTTGAGTCCACTTGCGCTTCCTCGCTCTTCTGCGACACTGGTTCGACATTGGGAGCTGAGGTGACCTCACAGTGGTCAGAGGAAGTCATCTCATCTCTGGGGCTTCTTCCGCGGTCTTCTCGGCTTCCAGTGCTGTTACTACCAAGTGGACAGTGAGGTCAAACTCTTCCTTCTCCGAATCTCCTCCGATTGCTGATCCTGAGGCATGCGAAGATGTAGCTGCTGGATGTGGGATTGAAGGAAGACCATAGAGCTTCTTCAAGCTCTCAATCTGCCGATCCAGGTAGCGGATCATGCTGTCCTTGCACTCCACTAGCATCGTCTTGGACTCGTCATCCCACTCCTTAGCTAGGGTGAGAAGCTTCCTACCCGCAGTGAAGTTGAACTTCTTGCGAAGTGCTTCCACCATCTGCGCCATAACTCCATTCGCTCGGGCTTCTGCTTCTTCTCGTTGCTTCTTCTCTGCTGCGGCCTGTGTTTCTGCGGCTTCCTGCAATATCTTCCATGTCGTCTTCTCTTTTGCGAGAGAGGTGATATTACTCTTGATCCGCAAAACCTCCTGGTCACGCATTTGTAGACGTGCCTGCAACTCCTAGTTGCTCTTCTTTAACTGCGCTAACTCCTTGGTAGAAGCGGCTGCTTCCGCCTTGTACTTCGCTGTAAGCTTCTTTATAGTGCAGAGGTTGGCTTCCAGCGTGTCTACCTTCTTATGGACCTCTTCCTGCTGCATCAATGTGCGCATATCGAATCTATGTCGCGGTGGCTTCTCTTGAGCCATCGCATGCTTCTCCACCAACTCCATGACGGCTGGATCTCTGAATGAAAGAAGGCGCTGAATTCCTCCAACCTTCTTCTCGCAGAAGACATGTTCATCCCCACGAATCGGTCGGAGACGTCTTCCCTATCTTCCAGAAGCAAGGATGCCTCTTCCACCACTGTGATCTTCTGCTTCTGCGTGCGAGAAGACACTACTCTTCTCATCTTCCGGGGTGGAAGATCTCTTCCCACTGTAGGAGCGGTTCTCGTCGCTGCGCTTCCTCGAGTCGTAGTCGGAATGTCAATCCATACTTTGGCTTCTGGAGTCTTCGGAAGACTCCTTGTAGTTGTAGAAGCTTTCTTCTGTGCGATCCTGGTGCTCAGCGTCTCCTCTTGGAAATCCGACTCCGATCCAGAATGAATGATCAGAAAAGAGGCGCTCTTCCTAAGTACACTCCTAGGCCCCATCTTCCTCGGTGGTGATGCGTCTTCTGTACCGCTGGAGTCGTCTTCTCGCACCAGAAGCGTCTTTTGATGAGTGTCCGGTCATGTTTGAGACACTCAAGCGGGAGGGGGAGTCACGGCCACTGCTTGATCTTCCTCTCCCGAGGTCTCTTCCTTCACCTCGCATTGGTCTGTTGACCCATACCTTGCCAACTGGTCTTTTGTCAGATCCCCCTTGGACATGTACAGATAGCAGAAGAACGAGGTGAGGTGCCCTCCTACTAGGGTGCCCAAGTACACCAACTCTGCTTGGATGCAAGCGTGGAAGAAGGTGCTCCAATTGACAGACAGTCTCTCCCAGACGGCTTCCATGAACTCCACGTCTTGATCTCCAAGACATCTCATCTTCTGCGCTTTCTCCTTGGGAAAGAAGTGAAGAAACAGCTTAGTCAGAAGACGCTTCCGCGGCTCTCAATGTTTCAACCTTCCATCCATTCCTCCCTTGTCTATCTTCTAGGAAGAGACAAGTCGTGCTTCCAGTCACATGCCACTTCCTTGAGATCATCGGTAAGATCTTCTTCTCGAGTTCGTACCCTCGGTTCTCAGATGCTGGTATGCGAAAGATCTTATGTCATCACTCCACCGTCCAAGAAGATGGTCTTGCATGAGCGACTCCTGCCTTCACATGTACAAGGTTACGCGAAGTCAGTGCTGTCCAAACCTCCTCTAGAAGACCCTGATCCGCGAGGTTCCAGTCCCACAAGAAGAAGTCGAGACCCAACTCCTTGATGAAGGGTTAGGCCTCTGCCATTTCTGTGGCGGGTAAAACCAACCCTCGAGGATGCATCGACATGCTCCGAGCCTCTGTTACACTAAGCCATACGTACTTGCTGTGAGTCGAAGGCTCAGCCCTTCCCAAGTCCTCAATCTAGCTTCCACTCTCAGATGATGAATCTAGTTTTCCAAAAGACAACTATTCCGTCTTCCAAGATTCTAACAGTGCTTCCTAAGTACCTCTCGTCTTCTGAGCTATATCTAAACAATCCTAACTAAGCAAGGCATCACATGGATTCCTAAGAAGATAACCCATCTTGCAATTCATCATACTTCTTAACAGAAGATACAAGATGCGTGAGAAGCAGAGTGTATGAAAAGGTTCAGAAGATGGTTGCGGACCCCTGCGGTGACAGTGACCTCCAGGAAGACTCCCGGGACAGCTTCTGATTGACTGACGTACTCAGAAGACTTCCTCCAGCTAGGCTTCCCATCATTGATCTCACTTGTCTTCGACTTCCGACACACAATCTAACCTCTCAACAGACACGAAACGTTCATACTCTGTTCTTCCGACTCTTCACCTCTCATACACGCTCAGAAGAAGCTTGCTGCATGACGAGAAGACATGACCCTCGACCATTCTCTCCAGATTTTGCCAGCAAGGCTTCTCACAACTCTCTTCTAAGTTCGAGAAGAAGAAGGATTAGGCTGCTATGGGTTGGACAGAAGAGACCCATAAAGGATCCTCACGTCTTCTCGCGCATTCTGCCAGCCGTTCCAACCTTCTAGTCTCTCTAGGAAGATGTGGATTTGAGAAGACGGGAAGATTGGGAGACACAGACCTAGTTCCCAATTTCCAGCTTCTCGAAACAACAATCAACTCACAAGCTCACTCAGGATTCGTACGAGCTTCTCTCAACACAAATTCCAATCCAATCCAATCCTGATACGAATTGCAAACACTCATGGCTGTCGAAAATTGAGCAGCGCTTTCATGCCCAATTTTTGCAGAAGAAAGTTCATGGTAGGAGAAATCGATCGATGGGCTTCTTGCAAATGAGCGAAGAAGCGCAGGGGACATCAAATCAGTGGCGGGAAGCGGTGGAAAAAAGAAAAAAACACGAGAAGAACCTCAGTACTGCTTCTGGTTGCTTCTGTTGCACCTTCAGTCTTTTGGCGTGAGGTGTTACCTTCTGGAGTATTCATGTTAGAGGGCCGTGATGGTGTTGTTTGGAAGGACCATGTGCGTAACTGCGCGTCATGTCATCTTCTCAACATCGATGAGACTGTTGACCCAAGCTTAGCAGTTGTACGTGCGGGCTTGAGATGTATGTTGTGTGAGTCTATTGGTGGAGCAGCCCGTATGTTGGTGTGTGATGGTTGGTCAAGAGGTTGGCACATGTCATGTTTGACTCCACCTCTCAATGTCGTTCCTACTCGATGATGGGTTTGCCCTCGATGTATATAACAGGGATAACCGATTAGATCTTTGCGTGGTATGGATTGCAGACAAGCAACTAACGATGGGACGGTGTAGCACCTGACCTTCTGATCCTTGCACCCACGAAGGTGTATATCACGTAGTTGGGACATGAGGCTATCTAGAGTTAGAGAGACATAATCGTCAATTAGAGGGGCGATTGTTGTACACTTGTGTATACAAGTGTACAACAATCTATGACATCGTCTATGTGTTATATGTGGTGTATCTTTGACAGTGATGTATGATGTGTATATCGATGTGTATGCGCACAAGAACTGTCACGTCAGTTTAGCACCTTAGCTAGGTTGGTCGAGTACGGAGTGGTTAATCTCGATAAGACCGTTAGTGTCATTATGACGGGTTCTTGGGATGACCCACTAAGGATATACTTCGCAGGTAGACCTTGGAGGTCTTAGTTCTTCAAGTTGAGCCTTCAAGCTCCTAGCTATGATGGATAGTCTTGGTGAGTGCAGTCTGGAGTCTCTGCGAGCACAGAGTGGATTTAGCTCGACTTTCGTGATTGTTTAGTGTCTGTTGGCATGATGAAGTGAGTACATACAGTTTATCATTGTGATATATTTGTGTATGTGTGTGACGTGATGTATCTCTGACAACGATGTATGTTATGTAGCGATGTTGGCACGGCATGAAATTGTCTTGTTGTCGTGCGCACGACAACATCGTTACATAACATACATCGTTGTCAAAGATACATCATATCATGCGCACGACAACAAGACAACTCCATGCCGTGCTTCATGCGGCTGAAGAGCACGGTAAACACACTTGCGAATATATGCTTTTATTTTAACGAAGTACGTGAAAATCTAATTTTCAACCAGCAAACAGTTTTTGGTAATCAGTGAACACAATCCCGACCAGCACATGAACCCCAATGTCATACGCCGGATGTGTAACATGTTGAACCTAACTTGCGATGTGAGTAGGGCATGAGATGCCATTCTCCCGGACGATTCACATATACCTACAGTAGCAAGAGTCACAAGGCGAGAATGCGTGCGGCCCTATGGGACGTTGTGATTTATCGTGAAGGTTTGCGTCCGGTCGTCCTGCCTTTGAACCCAGGAGTAACTTGAAACGAAAACGAAACGTTCAAAGTATGTATACTGTACAGTACCTGAAAGACCGCGGGCCACTCCGACAAGGAACTAGACGGACGTTAGAAGATTTCCGTAAATAATTCCTTCACTGTTATAAACGGAGCACGTTGTGCGTACGTCTGGAGAGGTATAAGGTACAATCGTGTCGCCAGACTGAGAAAGAAGTGGAGCGAGAGAGAACGTCGGTTGACGTCCGTCTGTCGTAAACAATCAGTTTCTTTCCGCTAAAGTAGGGATGGTGACCGGGTTAGCCCACATTCCCGGTAGCGAGACCCACCTTTGATCCTGAAACATGGCCCACCGGACTCTGGAGTCAGTTACTGGAGACTCGATCTTCGATTTGGTGATTGCATCAACGGTTCTAAACCCTAATCATAACGGTAGTAGGCCGGAAGGTAGAATTCTTGCGCGACCGCCGGACGGACGGACGACGGTCGAGCAACCAGGGTACCAGGGTTGTGCTTGACAGTGCGGGAAGGCGAGGTGAAGCAGGCAGGGGGAGCGGAGGCAGAGCTCAGAGAGTGGAGCGGAGGGGTGCGGGAAGGGGTGGTGTGCAAGAGCGTGGAGTGTGTCGCTTTTCGAAGACAAAGATTTGGTAGAGTTCAGTGCAGAGGTGTGGAAATGTGCGATACTCGTGGCATTGGGGTGTCGGGCGCCCAAAAGCCTACAGGTGAGGCGTAATGTCGCTACAAGCAGAGAGAGAAAGAAACAGGTTTGAATTGAAGGGTGTGATAAGTGAAATAAGCAGGTAGGATGGTCAACAGGTGTGTTCGTAGTGTTTACAGTGTAGCATAGCTAGATGAATTAGGAGTTTAGGAGAGGAAGAGTGAGAAGGGCAAATTTAGAAGGTAGGGAAGCCCGCATATGAGGCTTATGGAGGGACGATGAGCGAGACAGAAATGAGACGAGAATCGCGTGAGACGTTAGGGAGATGCTGAAGGTATATGGTGATATGGCGGGTGAGGCCTCAGCACGTCACATGGATGCACTCTACGAACAACTCCCGAAGCTGGTGGAGAGCAATGAAGTTGCAGATAATCTTCAGGCTGTACAGATTATCAATGACCTTATCGATGTTCGGCTGGGGGAGACCGCGACAAAAATCGCAAAATTTGCGGATTATTTGAAGGAGATTTTCGAGGAAAAGCAAGACCCGGACGTCATGATTGCTGCGAGTGCCGCTTTGGGACATCTCGCGAGGGTCGGAGGAGCCCTGACAGCTGACGTTGTCGAGTATCAGGTCCTCTTTCTCCTTGTCCTGATCAATCGAAATCTGTCACCGAGCAGGCATTTGGTAGCTAAACAAATGAGCTGATCAAGATGGTTGCTGCTTGCTCATTCTGACTCACCACCTCTCAAGCTCAATGGAAGAGATTTGGCGTTGTTTGTAGTGCATTTCGTGATTTCCAGTCAGCGGATGTGAAATTCAGATGGTCGAGCTTGCTATCTTAGTTATGCATAGTGTTGAACATATTACTCTAGACGGAAGAAAATTGTCTATTACGTTCGTCTTGAACGTTGATCTTACTTTTGCCAACAGGTGCGGCGTGCCTTGGAATGGCTACAAGGTCAAGGCGAACGTGCTGAGGCTCGACGATTTGCTGCTGTTTTGATACTGAAGGTTTCTCTCTCGTACTTCCTTGGCGCTGATATAGCTCCCTTTCCCTCAGCTAGATCTATGGAAGTGTTAATTATTCATTTTGGTTGACTCGGTAGCACATTTTGCACATCTGAACTTCTGCTTAGCAGATTTTACAAGGTAGTTACTTGAAGTGAAATGATTCTAACGTTCAAATTGGTACCGGAGAACGTTACTATCATTAATGGAGGGCCACCAAACCAGCCAATCAGGATGTGGTTGAAGACCAGAAAGCTCTGCAGTTAGCGTAACTGATTGCGGAAGCTTAGCCTCAGCTTTGTAGCATATGGTTTTAACACGATTACAGCCGAGCGAGATATTACCTTAATTCTTCGAAGATGGAGTTAACGTGCCTTCAAGTCTCTTGGTTTGGAAGTCCATTTATAACAAGGGAGCGTGCCCCGTGATTCACATCCCTTGGAGTGATCTTTTTGGACATATGGTGGCATATTTCCATGGTTCTCCTGACATGCTTTAATATGTATCCGTGTGCCAGTGGGGTTTGAATTGCCGGTATGAAACTGAGCTACCTGCTTCGGGTAAATGGGACGCCTTACATTTAAAATCATCTTGACAGATCCATTTCAGGATTTTATCCTGTTCTTCGAAAATGATGTGTTGTGGTTAGGTTACCAACTCGTGGAATGGCGCTTTCCGAAGTTCAATAATTTAAGGTTAAGATTGTGTTTTTCAAAATAAAGAAAAGGATGTTGTCGTGTTTTGATCAGGGGACTCACTTTGGTGTCCTCCGGTTGGTCTTCACTGCACCTTGTGTACGAAGAAAACTCTCGAAATTTAGTTCACTTGAGAGACAGCGGGTGAAGGTCGTGAGGCGTAGCCTCTCTCAACGACTTCGGTCAGCTGACAGGAGCCCACAGAGGTTTCGGTGAAATGCTTGTAGGGTATGGTGACTCCATAAGCTGATAATTCTTTGGCTTGCATAAACAGGAAATGGCAGAAAACGCACCAACAGTATTCAATGTACATGTATCGGATTTCATCGAAGGTGTTTGGGTGGCACTGCGTGATACTAAGTTACCTGTCAGGAACCGTGCCGTTGAAGCACTAAGGGCATGCCTCTGTGTCATAGAAAAGCGTGAGACTCGCTGGCGCGTGCAGTGGTAAGATTCTACTTTTGTTCCCATCATGATTGGATCCAGAAGGTAACTGGCGGTGCCACACCGGTGATAGAAGTTAAATTTGCACGTGATCACCATTTCCCTTTCATTTGTTAAGTGTAGGAGTAGTAGGCATGCGGTTGTTAACGAGTTTGGATATACAGTTTGATTGTCGAGAGATATCTTGTGCAGACACCCTCCGTTTTTCTGGATTATTCTTTACCATGTGCGGTTGTGTATTATGTGCGACCAGTACCAGTACATTTTAGTCGAGTCGACCTCTTGCTGCCCCATGTCTGTTTTGCAGCGAAAGGTAAGTAATGTCTTTGTTTCTGGATCTGAACACGTTGCAGGTACTACAGAATGTTTGAAAGGACGCAAGATGGTTTAGGTAAAAATGCGACCGTTGAAAGCATACATGGCTCACTACTAGCGGTTGGTGAGTTATTAAGGTATGTAATGGAATGCCGTGCTCATCGGTTCTGAGTTAACTGTCTGTTTCGAGCTGTCCATTTAGTTGGACGAGAAGCCGAACTTCATCCCCGATGCATCCCCGAGAGATTGTCGTGCCTGTACTGTTCTGTTGCAGAACCTGCCCACGTGCGAACTGCTAATTTGCACATTGCTGTGGCAGACATTTACATAGCTTGTACATCTCCATACCCGATACCAAAGAATGCAGAATACTCTGAATTTTATTGTTCTGTCCGTAAGATCCTATTTTGCAGAATGTAGAACGACCTGTGCAACTCGGGCTGTTGATCTCTTCAAAAATATTAGTGGAAATCTTTACGTGAACTGGTTATTAAACTTGAAAGCCGAAGTACGGCAACGGTCACCGTTGCTGCACTCCAACTTATTCCAATCTAAACTATGGATGGCGTCTCAAACAGGAACACCAGGGAGTTCATGATGTCAAGATACAAGGAGGTGGCGGACATTGTTTTTATGTATAGGAACCACCGCGACCGCCTCGTGCGCGGCAGCATCACTGCCTTACTTCCCAGGATTGCTAATTTTCTCCGAGATCGATTTGTCACTTCATACTTGAAGGTCAGGAAGGCATATCTCGTCCGGAGATATTTGGTTGTAGCACTTTTCACCTCTATGTTGTCCTTCGATAAACAGTTGCATTTGTCGTAAGCGCAAGATGATGAGCGGATCGTTTCACTTTGAGTTATGTGACTGTGTTAGACGTGCTAAAACATATGAATTAAGATTTATGTTGAGGGAACTCTGATCCCGAGCGTTGCAATGACGCTTCTGTATGCCAGATGTGTATGGAGCACCTTCTAACCGTGATGCGCAATCCTGCGGAGCGTGCAAGCGGGTTTGTTGCTCTTGGAGAGATGGCGGGAGCGGTTGGAAAAGAGTTGGTCCCGCACTTGAGTGTCATAACGACATTGATTCGGGATGCTGTAAGACTCCTCCTTGTTGCCACTCTTGTTTGCTGAGGCGAGTCACTACGATGATGACACGTTAGGTTCGGCTACTTAGAGAGGTCGGAGAGCGTGTGTGTTAGGCTCATTTAAATTAGAGAGAGCAAAGAACTTCATGTGTTTGCTGAGGGAAGTAACTCTACCGTATTACTGGCATATATTTAAACTTCGGATTTCGCTTGTACTCGGAGCCTGATCTTTTGGACAAAGGAAGATGGAGTTGTGGTGGATAACATTGTTCAGCTGTCGGGTTATACTTTTAGATCTCAACTCGGAGGGGAAGACCTTCAAAGGAAGCTCTTGCTTGTATTGGGAGCTTGGCAAAGGCTCTCGGGCCAGACATGGAAGAGCCCGTACGAAGTTTGCTGGATCTGATGTTTCAGTGTGGTCTCTCGCCTACTTTAGTGGAGTCTCTCGAACAAATATCTTCTAGGTATAAAACATTCGGGTGATTCGGAGCTGTTTGTCTCATTGATATGAAAATCACTGCAGTGTAATGTTCAATGGCAAAGTATGTAGGAAGATTTGTTGGATGGTTCAACACGCTAGCTTGTCAGAGCGCATCTTCTGCGAGCACCAGAATATCATTCAGTTCAGTCAAGTTATGTTACGTAGGTGAACCTCTAGCTGGGAACTGATGTCCAGATCGGATATTGTGTTATTCAAGCGAGTTAAGTAAGGCAACGTCGAATGTGAGTAAGGCCTTATTCGTCGGGGTGTTGGCAGTATGCCTTCTCTGCTTCCTCAGGTTCAAGAGAGGTTGCTGGAATCTATTTCACTGGTATTGGCGAAGGCTCCTTATCGCCCTGTGAAGGCTGGAGCTCCTGTGCCCCGTGTTCCATCTGCCCCAAGTACACCTGTTGCCTCTGAATATGTCGGTTCTGCTTTAACTCAGCTAGCCCTTCGTACGCTGAGCACGTTTGATCTCCAGGTCTGTTTTCCATTGCAAATCTCAACTCTGACGTTAATCTACAAACTGTTTATGTCAGAAGGGGTCAGTAAGAAGAGTCATTAATCGTTCTAGGTTGTGCACGGTTATGAATCTTCAGAACGTGTTTGGACCTATTATGGAAGCTAGATCCCAACCTTGACGCCATATTATGGAGTTCAAGTGACTTCTTTCGTCTCTGTGTCACACTTTCTCGCGGTTGATAACCTAAAGCGAAGGAGGAGCACACGTTGTAATTCTGCAATGTAAAGGCGAGGCTTGATGGTTCAAAGTGTGTTTAAATGAATACCGTGTGAGTTCTTTGGGAAGGCTCAGGCTGGAGTTTTCTCATGTGTACAGGGTCACGAGCTTCTCGAATTCGCTAGGGAAGCCGTAGTTCCATACCTGGAGGATGAGGATGCTCTGACGCGCAAAGAAGCTGCTGTTTGCTGTTGCCGGCTCGTGCAACACTCAACGGTCGCTGCTGGAGGGGCAGGATCATCCCGCTTGGTTACACATAGGAATGGTCGTGCATTTGGCATGGGCTTTCGGAGGCGCCGTCTTCTCATTGAGGAGGTTGGTTTCGCACCTTTCACATATTAGGTATGTTGGCCGCTGGTTAGTAATGCTCTGCACTCAGGGTTGCTTATCGGCTCATCCTGATATCGCAGATTCTGGAGAAATTGCTTGTGGCAGCAGTCGCCGACGCCGACAGTGTTGTTAGGAAATCCGTGTTAATGGCCCTGCAGGCGAATTCAAGTTTCGACGAGTATCTAGCGCAAGCAGACAGCTTGCGAGCCATATTTATTGCACTCACAGACGAGGTCTTGTACATTTCTAACACTTTTACGTGCACATCAACCTTTATTGCCTGGCAGCTTGTGGCTTGTAGTTGCACTATTTAAGCAAGATCGATACACGTGTTCTTAGCAGCCTTTTGTTTGAAATTCTTGTCAGCTCTTTGGTAGTGTTGGTGTAGACTTTGTCAAACAACACAAATCGACTTGAAAACTTTCACTAAATTTGTAGATGGGACGATCTCCCCATCGCATGAAAGCGTCTATGGCTAATCTTTTCTGGCTATTATTTCCTCCCATGAAACTTACACATTGTGTCGGTATGCAGTCATTTGAAGTACGAGAACTAGCAATTTGTAAAGCCGGCAAGCTTGCAGATCAGAATCCAGCATATGTTCTTCCTGCTCTCCGTCGTCATTTGCAACAACTGTTGATTGATCTAGAACACAGGTACATTCGGCCACTTCTACGTGCTTTATGGAATCTCTTTCGTGCTGAAGTTAGAGACGGAAGTAAATCCTGTTTTGCATAATTGCAGTTAAAGATCTCACCCCTGCCAGTTTGAGCACAGGACAGTAGAGGGGTGAAGTTCCTGTCAATGTTACTTTTGTTTTACGCTAGTTTTTCTCTGTCTCGGCAAGCAGTGCAGACAGTAAGAGTCGAGAGGAGAGCGCGAAGCTGCTAGGTTGCCTCATTAGATCCTGCGAGCGCCTGCTTCTTCCTTACATTGCTCCAGTGCTGAAGGTACGAACGAAGACAGGACAACCATCTTGTACACGCCCCTCTATTCTTCTTTCTATGGACTTCTGTACTTCTCTTACTTCTGTACAAGTGAGTAGTGTGTTCTTGTCTGCGGAGTGGGAGTTTAAACAGTCCACCTAGATCTTAAAGTCATGAGAAATCTATACGTCAAATGATCACACCGAGTTCACTACAGCATTCTTTCCGCTACGTCTATTACCAATAAGTCAAACAAGTCGCCAGTACCCAAGAGTATTGACAACAAGTCGCTAGTACCGAAGAGTTTCATTACGTCTATACCCGCCCCGTCCAAAAGTTGTTTTTCTTTGGTGTCAGCCCACTGGATTGATTACATACGATTCAAGGTCGTATGTTCTGCCTTGGGTTCGATTGTCTGCCCGAAGTCTGTGATCACCGGGATGGTGAATGGGAGGGAGTGTATGTTCGAGATTCTGGTTCCGAATAGTCGTTCCCTTCCTCTGATTCATTCCTCCTAGGGAAGTATTTAAGCTCTTGAGAACTGAGTATAACTGGAGGATTATTGACTTCTGGGGCAAGCCTAAAGTACCTTTCCATCCTTAGATATAGTCCTCCACGATGGGTTCTAAACTGTTTGGGGGTTACCTAAGTGTGCGGGGAAGTTACTGTTTTCTCCGGAAACTGTTTTACCCGCGTACAATGATATAGTCCTCCACGATAGTACCAGATATCAACACTTAGTGACCTTCCTGTACCTGCTCTGTTGGGAACAGCTGAGTACCCCCCAGCAGAACACTCTGAAGAAGCCAAACAAAGCCTCCAAGAAGGTTAACGCCTCAAAGAAGTCAAAGTCGGCTCTCCTCGTGAAGGGTGGGCTTAAGCTGGGGTACTTCAACTTCGGCGGGTGGACAAACCAACGGAAATAGATGGAGGTGGCTGGGCTCCTCGAGAGTATGACCTGCACATCTGTGCGGGATAGGAAACTTGGCAAACCCCAGACATGCTGATTCCCAAGCTGCCACATTATACATGGTATGGATCCATGTTCGGAACTCAAGCTCATAACCATCGGGGTATGAAACGGTAGGTATTTCTTTGGCCATGACTTTCTTGTTGATCGTTGTGAAGTGCTGAAGGTTGATAGTAGTTATGAACATAGCCTTCGGGTACATCTGAAGCCCGCATGTGGATCTACAGACTTGTATATCGGCTGTGTTTATACGCCTACCAATTCTGCCGCTACTGAAGAGTCGGAACCAGCCTTTTACAGTGTCAAGGCTGACTGTACGAAGTTCCAAGCCAAAGGGAACGTGATATTGTTGGGTGACTTCAATGGTTGGGTAGGGAGGGGGCCTGATGGAATGATGTGATCTGTATGTTTGGGGACCCGAAACCGTCTACTGTAATGGGAATGGTAAACGTTTGATTCACTTGCTGCGGGATTTGCATCTCAAACCCTTGAACGATCGAACTGATACTGGAGAACCTGGGTGTATTAGGTTAGACCTTAAGGATCAGGAATACTCCATCGTAGATTTCATTCTGGTGGAGGAGCAGTTTTTCCACGCATGATGGGAATAAGCATTGACAGGACTGACATTAGCAGAACAGGCCATTTTCTGTTATGGACCGAGGTAGGCATGAGGGTTGATGGTAATCCTAGGCCTGGTAAGGGAGTAATTATGAAACGGCGGGTGATGGATTCCAAGACCAGAGCAACAAAGGTATGTACGTAAATATACCTTCGAGAAATCTGGGGGGTCCCGTCACCTTATCTACAACACGGTTCAGCGCTTTGGGTACTGCCATACGACAGTGAACATGTAGGAAGATAGAGTGAAGCAAGCTGCCCAAATAGCCGTAGGCCAGACGCTGTTTATTTGTGGGAGAGCTGTCAGATGGCGGTTTAGGGAGCCGAAGGAGGCTATCCAGCGTCGTAGGGAATTGTACAAGGCTTATATAGAAGCTGGGAAAGATCCTGTTCGCCATCAGGAATACGAACATATGCGTGCTGAGGTGAAACAAATGGTTCGAGACCGAAGCGAAAGCTGAACTCAGGCTGGGGGTTGTGATACTGTAGTCAGTGATCCAGTCAAACATCGGAGCCTTTCGGGGTAAGATCAAGGGATGGCTCAAAGCTGCCTTCTCTCTCCGACCTTTTCCAACATTTTCGTCTGCGATCTGTTGGAACAGTTGAACAGAGAACGGTCGATGGGTGTACCGGTTGACTCAGCGATCGGAGCCATTCGGATAACAAACATTGATGTTCGCAGACGACTTTGTTGGTATGAAGGAATCCGCGAAGAAGCTCCAGAATATGATTGCCCTGTGCAAAAAAATGGTAGGATATGTGGTGGTTGGAGGCGAATGTATCTAAATGTGGACTAATGGTTTTTAATTGATCAACGGAGGAAGTATATCAACACTCGAACTGGAAGTGGGGCGCAGTACCCGTTCCGACAGTAAAATCTTACACTCACCTAGGGGAGGAGTTCTCTGAGGACTCTATGTTGGAGGGGCACATGCCATACGATAAGGGCCATCGTAAGGTAAATGTGGTGGGCAACTTCCTTGCCTGCAGAGACATTACTTCCACAGCTAAACGAACCGTTTTCCTGCATATTCTCGAATATGGAGCTGCTGGTGGGATGCCAATACTACGCAAAGACCTCGGCTGGAGGCTATCCAGTTGAAAGCCTTTCGGCTTATGGTCGGTACTACTACTGCACGAGTAGCGGTTCGGGAGGAATTTGGTAAAGATCCACAGGAAGAGGGAATGGATATAGCGAAGCTCAAGTGGCGATGGCGACTGGCGCCTGCCGCAACTAGAATCCTGCAGATACCCGAAGAAGGTGTTTGACACCACTTTGGTGCCGAGTGGTCCAGTCAAACAAGCCAAGACTTGGACAAAGAAGATAAAGAAATTGTGAGAGCAGCAGACCTGTCGGAAAAATCTCTGGAGCATGCTGAAGTCGAGATGTATAACACTGTGAAAGAGGCAATGGGCAGGCTGTCCCGATAGAAGCCAGCGATGGAGGCATCACAAAAGTCATCCTTCTCTTTGAGTACATACGAATACTGTGTGTTTACTTCTACTGGGTGTTACCTCTGTCTTTGAGCGTGTTTCTTGCTCCTTAGCTGAGGTACCATTCTCCCGGACGAATATATATGGGAAAGGCATACATGTGCTTGCCGGGACACAGTCCGCAGGTCTGAGATTTTGAAGAGTTTAGATAAAAATTTGAAGGAGGGCTAGAATTTAATAGTATGGTTTAAGCTTTAGTTTTAGATTTTAAAGTCTGACTGATCGGATTTAGGATTTAGTTTATGACCGAATTACTCGCATTTTAAAATGTGTGGTCCCTTTTTGTTAGATGTTGGCTCTCGTTGTCTTCTTTACCTGTTTCAGTATAATTGCATCTGAACGTGCTGATTCCTTCTTTTGATCTCTCGACCTAGGCTTTGGTCGTCAAATTGAACGAAGGAGTTTCTGCTAGCGGCAACAATGGCGTTGTTACAGGAGTGCTCTCAACTATTGGGGAGCTGGCTCGAGTTGTGAGTAGGCAAAGCATTTCTGAATCATCAGAATTGCCTTTAAGTCTGCTTCTGTCTGGATTTGGTTTGAAGGTTTTTCACTTGTGGAGCTCGTACACTTGATTTTGAAGCTATTGATAAATCTATTGAGTATTTGCTTGTTTATAGGGAGGTTGCGCAATGAGGCCATATCTCGGAGAGTTGATGCCCTTAATTGTAGATGCACTTTCGGATGGTGCGTCTGCAAGTAAGAGGGAGGTTGCAGTTGCTACTCTGGGACAGGTGGTTGAAAGTACCGGGTATATTCTTACTGTCTGAAGACTTAACGCGATGATTTGCTAGGGTTGTGCTTGCCGCATTGTCTCGCAGTGGACAACAGAAGCTGAACGCTGAGGGCACCTTGTCTTCACCTAATTTGTTCTTGTCTTGCATGTCGGGTTGGTCAGGTCGGTAGCCTAGAGTATCTTTGCATGATCGTTCGTGTCACAGCCTTTGCTTTGGTCTAGCGGTCACTTCTCGTCGTGTGTTTGTTTCCTCCAATATGTAGCTGTTAACTAACGTGTGTTCGAGTGTCCGCAGATATGTGGTGGCTCCATATACAGACCATCCGCTACTGCTTGGTCTTTTGTTACGGCTTCTAAATGGCGAGTTGGTGTGGTCAACACGGAGAGAAGTTTTAAAAGTGAGAATAAGTTGCAAATTCTTGGTACATATACCCCTTGTACTTGTTCCTCCTGAGTTCACTCCCTAACTCTGAGTTGGAAATCAAACCTGAACAGGTTCTTGGTATCATGGGTGCCTTGGATCCTCATCTACACAAGCGCAATCAGATGTCCCTTCAAGGTCCACACGGTGATGGTGGTCGAACAGTAGCCCTGGAGAGTGGCCCTAATACCAGATCACTGGATGATCTTCCTGTTGAGATATGGCCATCTGGAGGACTCTTCACCACCTCGGAGGAGTACTACCCAACTGTGAGTTTGCACCCTTTCGTGAACACTTCTTAGCTGGTGGACCGTATATTCTCAAGGATGATCCGAGTTCCTTACCGTTGAAGACTGTACATCTGAGGTCATCATCGACTAGGATGTATTGTGTCGGGTTGGTAGTGAGGCAAGATTTTTAGCAACTCTCTTTGAGTATTTGCGAATGTTGGACAAGCTGGAGGTCCTCACCTTTAATTGTCGCTGATTCAGGTAGCA
Organism: Asterella californica; assembly: GCA_036924285.1. Classification (NCBI taxonomy): domain Eukaryota; kingdom Viridiplantae; phylum Streptophyta; class Marchantiopsida; order Marchantiales; family Aytoniaceae; genus Asterella; species Asterella californica. The sequence goes on along the minus strand of JAYKYS010000006.1, from coordinate 16,368,876 downwards.
ATCAATGCCTTGATGCGTATTCTTCGAGATTCTTCGCTGTCAAGTTACCATCTGAAAGTTGTGGGCTCATTAATGTATATATTCAAGGTATCGTATCTGCAATAGAAGCCGGTTTTTGACTTCTTTGACTTTGTACTTCGCGCCTTTCACCTCACGTCTGTCGACGTCAGAGCCAGATGTTAGTTTGGTTCAAGAAATGGTAGGCTGACGTTCTGGAGCATGACCTTACATTGGGTGCCGCGAAACTGAGGTTTGAGTTTAACGGGATTTGATGGAATGAAATACTGTTTGGCTGGTGTTTCTAGGTTGCTAATATGTTTCATTTCTGGTGTGATGTTCGGATGTTCAATGTAGAAAATGGGTCTTGGTTCCGTACCGTATCTTCCGAAGGTAATGAGTGCTTGATTTCTTTCAGGACTAGTGATGTCACGGTAGACAGTATTAAGTTCGTCTAGAAGGAAGTTTAATATTTGTTTCCCTTACTACATTTTGGCATTTGTAAAAATTGAAGGTTTGTTTGATTGGCTCCATTGTGGATATCTTTTACTGTGATTTCGGAGCTGCCACGGGACTGCAACCGGACACGAAACTTTCGTACTCCATATTGGTATCTGGATATTGACCAATCTACTTGTGCAGGTTTTACCCGATCTTTTTCACACAGTCCGAACTTGTGAAGACAGTCTGCGTGATTTTATCTTTTGGTGCCTAGCAGCTCTGGTTTCCATCGTGAGGCAGGTTGGCTGTCTTCAGCTTTCAACTTAACAGTTTGTGAGAGTTAGACGGGGTAGTGCTGAAAAGATTACAGGAGGACCTCTTCAAATCGTATCTCGAAACATGAAATCACATTCCTATCAAGCAACACTTGAGAAGAAAATGTCTTTTGTCAAGAGTTCAGGGTAGTTACTTCTGGAGAGCTTTTGGTGCAGCTTCTTGCAAGAAATGTAAAAGACTATGATGCCAGGAACATTCTCTAATTTCGTGATTGAAAACTACCAACTGCTTTTGGAATTGATATGTAGTTAGTATCATTACCAGACTTACAACTTGAAAGTTGTCGCTAGAAGGATACTCTCGGAACGAGTAACTATTTTAAAGTAGGAAAAACTATTATACAAATATTTTAATTAAGGTGCTCTTTATGGAGTTGTTACTCGATAGCGTAAACTTTTCGAGTAATGACCAGAAACATAGGAAGACATTTCGAATCAGTCTGCATAATACCTTTGCGGTACTTATGCCAGGATGTTCTTATTCTTTTCCTCCTTAAGGGACTCGTAGTATTTTCGAGTGGAGCATATGGCTTTGATCTTCTTTGTTCTCATGGTGTATAACCATAACCGCTCAGTTCTCATTAACCAAGAGTTCGTTGGTCTTACAGCACATCAGGAAGTATCTGCCAGAGCTTCTTTGCCTTATATCGGATTTCTGGTCGTCATTAATGCTACCTGTTACAGGGCGTGCGTCGGGTGGTTCACCGGTAAACTTCATCGTGAATTGCAACCTCCAATTCACGATCTTTAGCAGGAGCTCTTTAGCAGATGCCGCAGTTGGGGAAGTTAAGCATTTTCTACTTTTTGGGAGTGGAGCATTTCATCATAATAGTTTTCATTGCAGTTTTGATGTCAAATTTTCACGACACTGTACGTATTGTTGCTGGGGCGGCTTCAGGTATTGAACTTGGTCGAGCATCTCTGTCAAGCTCTCAACGATGAATTTCGAATGTATCTTCCGGAGATACTTCCACGTTGTGTCCAAGTTCTCAGCGATGCAGAGCGCACGGGGAACTTCACTTATGTTCCCCCTGTCCTGCACACATTTGAAGTATTTGGTGGTATTAAGCGTTCTCTCACTGACGTCTTCGTGCAGTATGTTCTGAAGAATTTGACGTTGCATTTTGGCTATATGTAGGACAGATAATGTTTGCCTCTCTATTTTATTAACTTATGTGTCTTCTAGGGACTCTGGATGAGCACATGCATTTGCTGCTCCCAGCTCTAGTGCGCCTCTTCAGGCCTGATGTTTCCAGCGCCCCGAATGATATCAGGCGTGCAGCTATTAGGACGCTGGCCCGGTTACTTCCTCGTATGCAGGTTGGTATCCTTCCTGAACCGACAAACTTTTCAGATAGAGTCGCAGGATGTTCATTTCGCAGACGTTTCCTCGTTTAAGACATTGATGAAACGGACAGTTTATGAAGTCCACCTTACCAGTACAACTTCAGATCCCTCCAACCTCCAAGAGTCATTGACGTTGGATTGTCGTTGCCTGTTGTGTAGGTTTCTGGTCATGCATCAGCTTTGATGCACCCGCTGACACGAGTGCTAGACGGGTAGACTTCCCAACATACGACTAGGAGTAAATTTTAGGTTTTTCTGACCGGGGACGGATCGACTCGTGCTTTTGAGTTAATTTTCCTAGATGATTGATAATGTTGCGTGTGTGGCCCCATTTTGCATACTCATTGGAAGCTTCAGCACGCTTTATGTGCATGTGCACCTATGGATGCCTAGCTTGTTCCATCAAACTATTCTCAAGTTTCTTTCTGGCTGGGCAGGAACATCGATGAGTTGAGGAAAGATTCTGTCGACGCAATATGTGCCCTGGCTGTGCCTCTGGGGACCGATTTCGTCATGTTCATACCCTCAACTCGCAAACTTCTTCAACGTCATCGTATCCAGGTCAGTCATACAATGCGCGATGATTATTCGTATCAGTATGAGATCAATAAGGAATCCTTTCTCAGATAACTGAACCATATGTTAGAGAAACCTGCTCTTCGTCGCCAGTGTATTCTAAAGTGTTAAGTGCTTGCGCACACGCTAAGTTTGCTTCTTATGCAACTTAGTTGTTTGTCAGGACAATACGTCTTAAGGTGTGGTGTGAATATGTGGGTATATGTCTATTAAAGATCAATAACTATTGAACATAAAGTGGGAGCCCTATTTGTTCATAAAAGTACAAGACTGTCAAGTGGACGTTGACATATAAATCGACTTGATGATGAGGCTTTCTTATTAAGCGACGCAAGACCTGATGAAGTGATAGGTATGCACCACTCACATGGCTGAGAGCAAACTAAACTTGGAGCTAACCTCTTCTGGTAACAGTACCAAATTTGATGTATCCAACGAGTTGTACGGAACGAAAAGGCGTTGATAGCACGAGATTTGCCAATAACTGTTCCCTTCCAGTGTTGTTCGACTTGTGTCAGTAGACCTTGCTTGAGAGGGTCTGATCGTACGTTCTGATGCGAAGATATTCTCGTTTTTTACCTCTGTTTGCTTACCTGCAGCACAAGCAATTTGATGATATTGAGGCACGGTTGAAGAGGCGTGAGCCAGTCGTCTGGGATATGCAAAGCTTGCAACCCGCTGCCCCTGTTAATTCTGTCAGTGACTTGCTTAGTTCACCTATGAATTCGTTCCTCGGCCTAGATTCTGACGGCGATCGCTATGATGTCGATGGTCTTGACTCAGCAACTTCACTCAAGGTAAGCGCTCCCGGTCGTTTGCCATGAACCTTTTCCTTTGGAATATTTATGTTCGACATTGCCAGCTAAGATAAACATCATCTATGGAGATACCATCTTAGGCGGGATTTTTACATAATCCACCTCTTAATCAGCTGAATAGAGCAGTAATCCGAAATTAGTTCTTTCCTTTTTTACTGTATCCTGCACAAGCGGAGCGTTATGTAAGAATATATGTTTGTGGGTGTTAGGCGCCTTGCTGTTGCTGTTACTGTTTCTCCGGAAACTGCTTTTCCTGTGTACCAAGATATATTGCTAAAGTTCACAATAGTTTAAAGTTCCAAGCTGCTTCTTACAGTCATAAGCGAGGACAGCTGAACACCATTTGTTTTAAATTCCCAGGTCAATGAGGGTCATCTCAGAAGTGCATGGGAATCGTCTCATCGGAGTACTAAAGAGGACTGGACAGAGTGGATGCGTCATCTAAGTGTTGAGCTGCTGAAGGAGTCTCCATCTCCAGCACTGCGTACGTGTGCAGGCCTCGCTCAGCTACAGGTAAGTTCTGGGCAATTTCCTGATGACCTTCATTTGATAGTGGTGTATGTTAGGTAGCTTTCTATCCCTTTAGATACAGTGAAGCTGCTGACGTCCTTCCGACCGATCGTTGTTGACGCTTGCCGCTTGTAAATATGAACTCTGTCTACTCGGGAACTCTTATCTGAATCAGGGGATCTGTCCTCTGCTTTTGGTCTATGGCAGCCATATGTAGCCCGGGAGCTTTTTGCTGCTGGATTCGTCAGCTGCTGGTCACAGTTGAACGAAAATTACAAGATGCAGCTTGTTCGCAGCCTTCAAAACGCATTTTCATCTCCGAACATACCCCCAGAAATTCTTGCTACACTCTTAAATCTGGTAAGAGACAGGGTTAAGGTGTGTTCTAGGTAGGTTGTTGAAGGAGTAGAAGGTTCTAGTAAAGGTTTTGTTCCTTCTTTACGGTGCCATGTTCGTTCCACCAGGCAACTTAAGTTGATAATGGACATTCAGGTGCCCGAAGTTTCCTGCCGATGTGCGTCGTTCATTGGTTTGGTTGCTAAGTTGATTACTCAGTGTAACAGCCTTCGAGTTGCCGCTTTCATTTGTAGCTAAGAACTTATCTTCCGTCCGTGTTTACCAGGCAGAGTTCATGGAGCATGATGAGAAGCCAATACCCATCGATATACGCACTTTGGGGGCACTTGCGGAGAAGGTTCGATAGTCAGATTACCTCTATATCGTGCAAGTGTTCCGTAGTTTACAAAGTAATCTAATAGAACTGTACTCTGGAATAGTACCGAGGTAGTTCTTGCATTGCCCTCCTATCCACGTGAACCGAGATGTATCCTGGACTCTACCTTCAGTCCTTTATGTTGATTTTCCGATTCGTAGCTAATAGATCATCCGCAGTTCACCGGATTTAGACTGAGGAAGCTAGTCCTCATTAGCTGTTTATTGCTTCGAAATTTTAACGCATCGTCTTTGAGTATGTTACTTTGCGGTATCCATGCTCTGTATATGTGATTCATTGGAGGGGTTAAAGCTTAGGTAAGAATATTTTCTCAAACTCTTTATGTGGCAGTGTCATGCCTATGCCAAAGCACTCCACTACAAGGAAATGGAGTTTGCTCAGGCGATGGACAAGGATGCACAGCCGGAAGCCGCTGTTGAGGCTCTGATTCACATCAACAACCAGCTGCATCAGCATGAAGTACGTGTGCACCGGACTTTTAGTCCTCTTCATTCTTGTCTATTGCTTCAGTGGACTTACGTAGTTTCTGTGCAGTCTTGCCTATCCTTTGCGCAACTATAATTGCGGAGGTTTAGTTTCTCTGAGAATTACTTTTTAAGTATCGAGTAATCTTTTGAATGTACGTAAGCATACGCTGTACTACACGTTCCCGTTGGTCTGACCCTTTGGTAACAGAATTTAAGCTAACTGGACGTGTAAAGTTAGCACACATTTCCCCCTATTTTCTATCTTCTGTGTACTTCATGGGGTTCATCTTTTGCGTGCTACCTCTGTTAATGCGTATACGTTTTGTTACGGACTGCTGTACTCATGTACCAAGATATACCTACCGAGTTAGCTTACATGTTCGCCACTCTTTGTTAGTCACCTTGTACTTGCATGGGTACTATTTGGAGTTACCTTAAAGTGTGCGGAGGAAGTCACTGTTTTCACCGAAAACTGCTTGACCCGTGTGCGATATACCTATCGGAGAACCTCTGAAATTTGTCTAAGTCTGACATGGAAAAGACTGTGAAGGAAGCAGTGAGCAGACTGTCGCCATCTAAAAGTAAAACAGAACGCGTATCCAAAACTGTATCCGAGTATCGTGAGAAGGTATCGGAAGAACTCGGCTTCGAGAACTACCGTACAGGCACCCCAACTTTAGGCTCTAGACTGAAGTTCAAGTTTCGATTTGGTACCATCACTTGGATGCCAAGAAGGATAAGATGAACCATCATACCAAGTGGTACACTCTATGCCTTAATTGGATGAAGACACTGTGCATTATCTGGTACATTCTGTAATATATTGTGGACTCAGAACAAACCTTCAAAACTGTTTGGGGTTTACCTAAGTGTGCGGGGGAAGTTACTGTTTTCTCCGAAAACTGCTTTACCTGTGTACCATTATGTATTGTGTTCTCAGAACCAAGCTTTCCAGTTACATAGAAAATTTGATGACACTTGTCGTAATTGGAGTTTACACAATCTTCAGCCACCGGAGTCGAAAAACAAAGCAGCTGCTGCCTTCTTGTCTATGTCATTTTGGGGTCAGCGGACTAAACTGCATGTATTGATGATCGAGTTGACTCCTTCTTAGCTGAAACTTGAGAGGGAAGGACCAGTTTCCTTCTCGGGAGGCCGTCTTTTACTTAGTAAAAGCTTCCGCTTCCCAGGGGGTTTCTTCTACTTTTCTTTTCTCAACCCATCTCGGTTTTAGCACGATTAGTCCTTGTTCGGAAGGGGTGCATTATCTTGGCGTGTCTTGATGCTACGGTATAGAGCGCGATTCTTCTTTTCCCTTCCCAAGAGGAAAGTGCTGTGCTTATATGTGTTTCACAAGATCTACATAGTATTTGTTCAGTAGGATGTTCCTTGAATCTGGACATGCATTTTGCGGACATTCTTGAATTACTAGTAACGAACGGACCTCAAGATGTTGCAAATTGTCTTGTGATGTAGGCTGCGATGGGCATTTTGGTCTATGCCCAAGAGCATTTGAACGTAGTTTTGAAGGAAACTTGGTAAGTGCCGAATTTTGATCCTAAAAGTTCGTTGTAAACGAATTTCGTCGGATAGTTTTCACTATTTTGACTAGATATTCTTTTGATTCTTTTCTAGCTCTAAAGGAGATCTAAACGTAGCGACACATATGAGCCTTACCTGGATGTTCTTCGACAATCCTCCACGGGTTTGATGATCTGTCGGTTGAATGACAGTATCAACCAGAGTACACCAGAGCGTTCAAATGCAATTAGTTCTGTGGCTTGGATCTGTATCGACGGTTTTGACGTTTCGTTGAGCCCTGCATCTCGTTCTTGTTTGGCAGGTATGAGAAGTTACAGCGGTGGGAAGAAGCCCTTGCGTCCTATCAGGCAAAGGCCGCCCAGGCCAGTAATCCTGACAGCAAGCAAGAGGCAAATCTGGGTGTGTGATTCTTACTATGACAGAAATAAAATATCTAGGAGAATTGAAGGCGGAATTTGGCCTTGATGCCAATACCATGTTTTATTCAACACGCAGTAAAAAGCTAGGCTACACGATCACGTTTTCGGAGATTGCTCGTAGTGTGAGAGCCAAGAAAACACATTTCTCAGCCCCAGGAGTTACATTACGGGCAAAGAAGACTGAGTCAGGCGTGAGTGTATTGGCCTTCAAATTTATCTTTGCGTTCAAACATATTGGAAGTACCTACCTTCAAGTCTTTAAAATTACACGATTGCAGGACAAATGAGGTGTTTTGCTGCTTTGGCTCGTTGGGAGGAGCTAAATAGCCTCTGCCGAGAGTCCTGGGCCCCTGCTGAGCATGCTCGTCGTTTAGAGATGGCTCCAATGGTGCGTATTCTCTTTCATGGGCATACGTCCTTTATAGTCAATTGTAAAGAGAGCTCGTACACCGGAGCAATAATGTCAGGTGCAGCTCAAGTGGATGTGGATATTTGTTTGTTTTCGATCATCGATCCGGATAGTAGTTTCACCATTTCAGTTGGTGGACCTCAAATCATTAAGATGGGAGCCGCTTGGTAGGTTACATAAAAGTAGTAATAGCGAGGAACGAACAGACTTAATGGTAAATTTGTCTACCTCGGCTTGTGTTTCTGACAGGAACTTATTTTACAGAAAGCTCTAGTTTGGACAGGGATCATGGAAGTAACCGGATCAGATATTATTGTTGACTCAGAGATCAACCGGTAAGTACTTATGTCTTTGTAAACGGATGTACAGGCTGCAAGTGCCGCTTGGAACATGGAAGAGTGGGATGAGATGGATCAGTACGTGTCATGTCTCGACGATGGTAGTGATCCCAACGTGCGAATGTCAACCCATTCTGCTACCGGAAGTGGAAGCGGGAGCAGTGATGGAGCCTTTTTTCGAGCCGTCTTGTGTGTCAGGCGTCAGAAGGTACGGCGCTTATGTGCCTATTGTAAATTGATGTTTTACATGGAATTATGCTGGCATTGTCTTCTACCTCGTGTGTCGAGCACTATACTGATACTTGTTTCATGTCAGTATGATGAAGCCAGGACGTATATTGAAAATGCTCGTAAGTGTCTTGCCACGGAGCTTGCTGCACTGGTAAGTGAACCCAGGCATTTGACTGTAGGTTCCTGCTGATTGTCATCTTCTTGTTCTGCGATTGCTGGATTATCAAGATAAACGAGGATGCGTGTCAGATTTCTGATTAGTGGTGCCAGTTGAGCAAGTTTTCACGTTGGAACACCCGTCGTTTCTCTTTACTTTTCGCTATAGCAACTTATACCGACCAGTAGAGAATTCCTCCTCTCCTTTGACCTGGTCTTTTGAAGTCGGTACTTTCTGCGGGGCAAACAATAGCTCGAATCAACGGTTGTACTACTGCAGCAGGCCAGACAAGGACTTGGAAGTGATTCATCTTCTGTTCTCCTTTGACAGGTGCTGGAAAGCTATGATCGGGCATATAGCAACATGGTGCGGGTTCAGCAACTTGCTGAACTTGAAGAGGTTGGTTCCTGTATCCGGTTTGAGTCCTTACGCGCGGCTGAGTACCACCAGCTATGTAGGCCTCCATAATCTGCATCGTACGTGTTCAGTGAACATCGTAGAATGTGGATATCACAGATCTGAGCTATTTATTCGGTATCATAACACAGAATAAGTGCAGAACAGCTGTTGTTATTATCAAGAGTGTGTCTGATAGCTGAGCTCCGGAGCCCAGTTGCAGCTTTGTGTATCTGAACGATTTTCAATGTCAATGAATGAATCAATGAGCAGGTTATAGATTACGTGACTCTTCCAACTTCAAATGGAATGCCTGAAGCCCGGGGAGCATTGATACGGAAAATGTGGAGCGACAGAATTCTGGGCACAAAAAAGAAAGTCGAGGTAAGGCAACCAGGGATAAGTCAAGATTAAGCATGAACTTACGAGAAGAGTTGAGTTCTGAGATGCATATGGCTTGTATGTCTGAAGGTTTGGCAAGCATTGCTAGCGGTTCGGACGTTAGCACCACCTCTGAGAGACGACATTGATACATGGCTGAAGTTCGCGTCGCTGTGCCGTAAAAGTGGACGGCTTCGCCACGCACGAGCTTGTTTGCTTAAGCTGATGGGTGTAAGGTTTCAGCTGCTCAGACTGCTGTGTTTAAGATGGCTGCGTAATCAAGGCTTTGTATGAGCTATTAGGACGCCGTTCTAGGTGCTTCCGTAGAGGCAGAGCCATCTGATTTATCTGTTTTAGGATTCGAAAATCTCCATTTACATTTTGGACCTCACTCTTTATTGTGTGGTTTGGTTCAGTATGATCCTGAGCTCGAGTCGTCCAAAGAATTACGCTTCGACGGGCAACCACAGGTTATGCTGGCTTACCTAAGATACCGGTGGGAACTTACAGATGAGCAAACGCGTCCAGAAACTTTTGAACGACTTCAAGTATTTGCACAGGTACGAAGTTTCCCGGATTGTCGCAGTTGTAGCATTGAGCCCTTCAATACATCAGTTTCTGCCTGTAAGGTCTTCAGTGACCTGCTTCGGAGTTAAATGTTTTTCCTCGCGTGTGACAAGATGTATTGGTTCTCGTGTTTGTCGTGGATATAGCTGTGCAACACTACATTGAGCTAAAGTGAGAAACTTCTGTTTTTGTATCACTTCTCAACGTTAACGGTGTTAGGTTTTGATATGAGCCTAACAACTTTGTTCAAATTCTATGCGCTGAAGAAACTAAGTTCGGAGTTAGTGGAACTTCAGTACGACAACAATATGGCTTACGCCAGTCCTTCGACCTCTATGAACGCTTCTATGATATTCTCCAACCCTTCGGCTACTGTCACCGGGGCAACTGGATCAGCTGTGCCGTTGTTGGCACGTGTGCATCTAAAGCTTGGAGCATGGCGATGGGTACTTAACCCCACTTTGAACGAGACCTCAATAAAAGGTACCAATGACGAGACCGATGTTTCAGTACCTAAGTTGTATCTACCGGGTGAATGTCCTGATTCTTGTTACTTTCAGGAGATGCATTCACAGTGGCGTAAGAAATTAGTTCGAAGTGTCAGGGATTCTCCCTCTTGTTCTAAGTTTTGGAGGCTAGAACTGTAAATGGACCAACAAAGATGAGCCAGGTTCTTCTTCTTTGTTCTGTATTCATTTACCTGGTTGTATGCATGTGCTTTTATTCTGCAGAAATTCTTCGCGCATTCAGAAGTGCAACAGAAATGGCCAGAGGCTGGTCGAAGGCATGGCATAAATGGGCATACTTCAACACTGCAGTAATATCCCATTATACAAAGATCGGAAAGTCAGAGCTTGCGTCTCAGCATGTTGTCGCCGCGGTTACTGGCTATTTTCGCTCAATTGAACACGCATCACCGACGCAGGGGGGTGACGATAGCTTGCAGGTGTGGGGCGTTCAGTCTCATGGAATTTGATCTGAAATTTTGTTCTGAACCTTGTATGATATCTTTGTACATCATGGTTGTTATGCTGTCAAGTTATACGCTTACCTTTATATCTACTCTAATGTAGAAATTTACGGGAATCGTAATTCAAATGAATTTCGATGGAGACCAGGATGCATTTGGTGAATCGTGTGATCAGCATGCATTTATTCCCGGTGGAACGCACTGGGTTAATTTCGGTGCAGGCAGGACGGGTAGCATCTGTTCTTGATCATGTTCGATACTGATAAGTTCAGGATGTCATCTGGCAGTACCTGTTCCTAAGAATCATTTCGTCCACAGGTACTGGAGGGATCCGTCTAAAACACAGTTTCGTCTTGGTTGGTCGTATATGGCAGGATATATTGAGGCTTCTTACCTTGTGGTTCAATCACGGCGCCTGTAAGCAAGTTCAAGATGCCCTGCAGGATGGATTTAAACGTGTGAACATTGATACATGGCTCGTAGTGCTACCCCAGATCATTGCACGGATCCATTCGAATACTGCTGCGGTTCGAGATTTAATTCAAGAATTGCTCGTCAAGATTGGTGAAGAACACCCTCAGGTCCAGTATCTTCTATTGATGATCATTGCGTACCGTATTGTATGTAATCTCTTGAGTGTTACAGTATTACAGTAGTTACAGTTACAGAGTTACAGTACAGAGTTACAGTTACAGTTACAGCCGACACTGACACTGAGAGACGAAAGCTAGGGGACTGCGTGCGTAACTGCTTCCGTAGCTGTGACTCAGCTCTGGGTGTACTTACTGACGATTAATTGCGTTGCAGGCGCTTATGTATCCTTTGCTGGTGGCCTGCAAATCAATAAGTTCGATACGCCGCACTGCAGCTCAGCAGGTTGTGGATAAAGTTCGAAGACACAGCAATCGCCTGGTTGAGGAGGTCAGTGCGCGAAACCACACGTCACATGCGTTCAGGATCATTGTCTTTGCTGTTGATTTTTAGTCAAATCCTTCGTGGCTTAGAGGCTTGGAGGGTGAGGACGAATGTCCTAACATTTACGGTAAGTCGTCTGACTAGTTGAGTAAGTCTCCCCTTCCTCAGGTGGCTGTCCCTTCGGCATTGGCCTCTTCTTCACCCATCCTTGTTTCCAGCACCCTCCAGCGAGGGGGCGGGGTCTGTGGTCCAAAGCCTACGGTGTTCAGTTCTTTTTGAGTACATCTTCGGTCGTCATAGAACAAGAGTCCGAGGTGTCTAGGCACAAGATATGCTGGGCTACTGGTAAAGTGTTAGAAACTGCCATTTTTCACAGTTGACGTGAAAATTCCCAGTTGTTGGAACTGCAGTTTCCACTACTCCATACTTAGTGATTTTTCAGCGATTGTCATATGGTGTGTAGACTGTATTTGTGCTCTAAAGGCGGTACGACGCTTGATCCGTCCAGTAGGAAGCGTTATACTTGTGGCAAGAAGGACGTTGACCTTATTCTTCCTCTAACCTCTTCTAGAAACTCTCTATGTCTTTGTTTTCTAACCAGGTAATCATTTTTCGCTTCAAATTTCCAGGCACAGATGGTCTCGAAGGAGTTGATAAGGGTCGCTATATTGTGGCATGAAATGTGGCACGAGGCGCTTGAGGAAGCAAGTCGGCTCTATTTTGGAGAGCGAAATCCAGAGGGCATGCTCAACGTCCTTGCCCCACTTCATGCGACATTAGAGAAAGAGGGGCCCGTAACCAGTAATGAGCAGTCCTTTGTGCAGGTAAAAGGTTCTGCACCAGTTCATAATTTCTTCATTGAGGTCCTAAACTCTACTCTGAAACCTGAAGTTTTGCGTACATATTTCGTGTACTTTACTAATCGTTTCGATTTCACAGTCTCATCTTCCGTACCAATAAGTCTTTTCACCTCGTTCCTTGATCTTGTTTTTGTGTGTCTTTTACCTGGTTCAAGGTCGAAGTAAATCTTCGAAGTGGCCATTTTAGCAGATTCAAGTTTGTGCTGATATGTTTCTTTATCTGTGGCAAGTAGACTTACGGGCGTGAACTCGCGGAGGCAAACGAATGGTGCATGAAGTATCGCCGGACAGGCAAAGAAGCTGAACTTACTCAGGTAACGGGCTGCCAAATACGGTCGGATTTCCATCAGCCTGGATCACTCTCAGTTGGTGTATTCGAAGTGACAGCATCGAATGTGACAGCTAGGGTCACTTCACATGATCAGTTGAGCAATTAGCGCTAGACTGCAGTATGTCAACATGTACGTTCATGCTTTACGTGTCTATGAACCTTAACGTCGACTCTGTTATCCTACAACTTGGCTGGAAAGCGTTCAGTTCTGTGATCTGGACTTCTGTAATGTCTCTAGGCATGGGACCTTTACTATCATGTGTTCAAGCGGATAAACAAGCAGCTTCCAAGCCTTACCACTCTTGAGCTACAGGTACGGTTTCTTCTGTTTAACCCGTAGCGTCGCTTACGGTTTTCCGTCGAGGAACTGAAGATGTTAATAAGGAAAGCCTTGCTGATACAACTTAAATTTTCTTAGTGAGTAAGTTGTTGTATTCCTCTTGCCGGCGTTTCTTAGTCTTATTCAATGTTAAGCTTGTCCTAAAAAGTCTCCCTTTTTCTGTCGTGCATTCTTCGTAGTAAGTCCTTTGGGATAGGCTGTGTGATAATTATATTCGTGAGAAAGGAAAGCAGTGGGCAAATTAACAAGAAAGACGCCCGCAATCATGGCTCATACATTTGCGTCACGTTATAATTGGGAGTGCAGAATGTATCACCCGAACTAGTATCTGCAGGCCCTCTGGAGATCGCTGTTCCAGGAACCTACAGGGCAGGTACGTCCGTTGTATTGCGGCAATAAATTCAGTTATGTCAGTGACTGATGGTAGAGTCTCTTGCTCTTGATTCGTACATAAGAGTATCCCTAAATTGGTTTAGAAGGGTAATATTGTGTCCGCGTTTAGGCACTGCGATGCAATGTAATATACGTTTAGGCACTGCGATGTGGGTCAGTTATTATGTTATAGTTTCTCTGGTTGCCAAGCTCCCTGATTCACCAGTACACAAAGACTGGGAGTTTGCCCTCAGATGTTCCCGGAACTGAACAGAAACTCCTGGACGGACAAGGCCCTACTGAGTTGGAAAAGTCCTTAATTTCGTTTGATCACTTCTCCTACTTATCTATAGCCTAACCCTCCCTGTTGGGTGCTAACGAAGTCGGAGAGCAGGTTGAGATGCATGCGAGGGGAGAGTGTTCTGTGGCATGCTCTGCTTGTATCTTGCGGTAGTTATGTTTTTGAATGTACACCTACTCATTACCTACAGTGCGTATTTACGCGCGCACTGCTTGCAGTTATTCACCTGAATTTCGCGTGGTGAGTGGCTTTTTTAGTGTTTCGTCACTCAAGATTCAAGTCAGCACCAAAGACAAAATGTAGATTGTTCCAACCCTGTAGAACCAGCCCTCCGGGCCTCCTCCCTTGGGGGTGGCGCCCGATAGGGTAGGGGCCTTATTTGCTCACATAGCGATTGTGAGCAAATAAGTGTTGTGATACCTCATATTCAGGGGAAACTCGTTCTCGGCGCTCCAACAAATGCAATTTGGTTGGAGGGACGTACATTGGCTTCTCGACTACGACGTGAGGAAAGCTTTTGATAACGTTAACCACCACGTACTGTGTGCTGCGCTAGCAGACGCTTAAGCCCCTTCCCTTATGCTGATTAGCGAAAAAACAAAAGATTTTTTTTCTTTTTTTGACCTTTCGGGTATTTTCCTATTCTTGGTTCTTTTCCCCGAGTGTTAAAAGATCAAGTGGATTTTTGTTCGTCACTGACTTTCGTGCACAAATTTGTTCGTATATCCTGACTGATTCTCTTTATCTTACTCGTCACTTCCGCTTTTGTACAATAACTCTTTCTTTGCAGTTTTTATGATCCCATACTTCTATCGGCATTAAGTCTCTGTACTGATTTCACTCTTTCATATTTTGCCCAGGTTTTCGGTTCTGCATTATACTTCTTGAATTTCCTTCTTGCACTGATACTGAATATGTCACTACTTCGCACTTCCTTACCTAGGGGCACCATCTGAAGTAATGTGCACCGCACTTCACAGTCCCACTGCGGAGTCCCCTCAGGTTACATAGTTACGCTAACTTGACGTTCCAAGATAGCACACAGGGGTTACCGTTCTTTTCTAGAAATTTCTGTGTACTTCAATGGGTCATTCTACTGGGTGTTACCTCTGCCTTTGAGCGTGGTTCTTGCTCCTTCGGTGAGCTGCCATTCTCCCGAACGAATGATATATAAGGTTTCAAAACGATCACCTCTACATGCACTGTTCTTTTGCTACCAGCATCTCAGTTCTACCCCCTTGCTGCTTGGTCTTCGGTCTTGGTTAGCGGACCTACTTTACAGTTTTTAGTTGCCTTCCTGCATCAATAGTTAGGCATCGCGTATTGTACTGGATATCTATTTACAGGGAGTACCTGCTTGGAAATGTGGTCTTCCTGCACATTCCTTATTGGACCATCCTCGGTTATACATAATTTTGCTAACTTATGAAACCAAGTTACCATACATGTTCACTACTCCTGGTTACTCACCTTGTACTTACACGGGTTCATAATTATTGGACGTTACCTTAAGTGTGCGGCGGAAGTCACTGTTTTCACTGAAAACTGCTTTAACCGTGTATTAATGTATAAAGTTTGAAAACGAGTTTCTTATTTTCGTGAACAGTTCACTTTTAAGCTTGTCATAACATATCGTTTTACTCTACTTTAGGAGCGGAGGTGGTGACAATCGCAGGATTCGCTTCTCAGTTGATTGTCATAACCTCAAAGCAGCGCCCTCGGAAATGTACGATACATGGGAGTGATGGTGTCGAGTATGCGTTCCTTCTGAAAGGTCATGAAGATCTACGGCAAGATGAACGGGTCATGCAGGTAAGACTTCGCAGAAGCTTGTCCGGAAGTCGAGATATTGGCGCAATTCCTAGTGATAAATGTGATTCAGAGGAAGTAGTCGAAACCATTTATCCCACTAAGTTCTAAGACAAGGGATGAATCATGACGTTGTCCTTGCGTACTAAGGTTGGATGTGCACTTTGTGCCACGAATTTCGCTTTAGTTCGATGCCTTCGTGATACCTTGTTGGTCTGATGAGGTTGAGCAGCCTTACTAATGCCTGTGGTCCCCTGTGACCTCACAGCCATGTCCTTTCCTTCTGCTCTCCTTCACCATGTAGTTTCGTTGATCTTGATTTGATGCTTGTATGCAGTTGTTTGGACTGGTAAATACATTGTTGGCCAATGACCGATTCACAGCAGAGAAGGATCTGTCGATACAACGCTACTCAGTTATTCCTTTGTCTCCGAATAGTGGCCTGATCGGGTGGGTTCCTAATTGTGACACCCTACACCAGCTGATTCGCGAGTATCGTGAAGCTCGGAAGGTTAGTACTCTTTACATGATTAAGGCATGCTTCTGTCTTGATGATTTTCATCACCTTAAAGCAAAGAAAGTATTGAGCAAAGCGGGGACCAGTCCTAGTGATTATAGTGAAGGATGACAGTATAAAACGGAGTATCTGGGAGCTGCGCCTGTTATTTGCCCGATGGTCTTAGCACCAAAAACACTGTACTGACAACCGCAATTCCAGCGTTCAGTTTGGTCAGATGTGCTTGTGTAAGAGCCGTGCCAGCTCAGTGGATATCATCGCAGAGCATCTTTAAGATGTCATAGAGTGTTAGGGTTTTTGACTCTCAAGCTGATGGATACGTCTTGATAGGTTGCGGTGAACACGGAACATCGCTTGATGGTTGCCTTCGCACCTGATTATGAGCACTTGTCACTTATGTCAAAGGTGGAAGTCTTCGAGCATGCCTTGGACAATACCACTGGAAATGACCTCGCCAAGGTAAGGCCAGGAATCCAGTATATACCGACTACTAAATCAGTGGATCCGGTGATTGAGTGTACGCAAGCTTTGGTGTTTACATGATGTCCTTATGACCCTGGGCTAATTATAGGAGGCTGTCCAGTCAGCTTGTTCTAAAGAAATTGTCCTACCTATGTGATTTGCAACTGTCTTCTCCTTGGTGCCTCCAGCTTGAACGGGACAAAAGTTGATTTGGACTTTATATTAATTATGTCCACATCTGCTTCTGGTGATTAGCTAGGTAGGGTGGGTTGTCGGTTTTTCTTAGAACATTGTCAGTCATTACTCTTTTCCTAGCCGAGTTGGTGACAAGTAATAACTTTGAATGTTGATGACAGGTTCTGTGGTTGAAAAGTCGGAGCTCTGAGGTCTGGCTGGATCGTCGCACAAACTATACACGCAGTCTGGCTGTTATGAGCATGGTAATGGTGAACATAAAGGCGTCCCTGAGTTTGTACAGACCACGGAATATGTTTTCCTACGCATGTGATAATCTGATCACCTTTTGGTAATTGAAGTTTTATCATTAGTTGCTCTCGGATTTCATCCATGTGTATCGTTTTAGGATTTCTTCAGTTCTTTCTTGTCCGCTGCAGGTGGGTTACCTCTTAGGTCTTGGAGACCGACATCCTAGCAATTTGATGCTGGATCGATACAGGTAAACTGCGTGTTTCTCGGTTCTCCGGGACATCACATCGTTTGCTTAAGAATATCGCTTCTTAGTATCAGGGGCGCAAGATTTGTAACGTGAGAATTATACTAAGGTATTGTCGCTGATAGCGCTTTTCCTGGCGCTCTCATTTCGCGGTTATTCTAACTGGCTAAAAGCGATTTTGGTACTTATAATTACGGGACCGCCGTGATCCGGATCGACTCATAATTAGTAGCTTTGTATGTTCTGTAAACTCTAATTACTCAGATATTTTTCAGTGGGAAGATTCTACACATCGATTTTGGCGATTGCTTTGAGGCGTCTATGAACAGAGAGAAGTTTCCAGAAAAGGTACACATCAGCACATTCTTTTGCCCCAAGGATGACAAAAGAGTTGATTTCTCCTCGCATTTGGGTTTTCGCGAGCCTATCACTTGCTTTACCTATTTTTGTACTTTAGGTCATATTATGTTTCAGCTCTTTCTGGATATCATCGTTAAGAAAGCTTTGCATACAGACCCTTCGCGCGGTTAGTAAGATACGTCTCTTTAGTGTAAGTGCCCTTACAGGGTATCAAACAGTGGCAAATTAAATCACACCCGCTACATAAACTTCTACTTGAGTTGCATGATCAATATTCAGCATGCTCCTACCGCTGAAAATCTGTGGCATAACACGTGACACCAGGTGCCCTTCAGATTGACAAGGATGCTTGTTAAAGCTATGGAGGTCAGTGGTATTGAGGGGAATTTCAGGTCAACATGTGAGAGCGTGATGCATGTCCTTCGGACGAATAAAGAGAGTGTGATGGCTATGATGGAGGTACGCATCTACTTGTATCTTGATACCCGTTTTAAGATATACCCAGATCATAGTACGGCAACACCTATTCGAAGCCCTGAAGTCGCCTGGTTTTCACTTGGTTATTTTGTTTTGCTGGCTTCCCGTTGTTTTTCTTGGGTGTTTTATGTAATCATTTCAGTAGCTTCCAGAGCGCTCAGTCACGTCGGAAAAGAGGTCTCGGCATTTATTGTCGGACGGGTGTAAGACCCGTGTCGGGCGCTCCTGAGATAGTACTCTTTGTCAGACACTGGCAAAATGCTATAGGAAGAAAAGCATGTGTGCCTAGTTGGGATTCGGTTTGACTGTTCATTACGTGCAGGCCTTTGTGCATGACCCGTTGATAAACTGGAGATTATTCACTGTAAACGAAGTTGCTCCTCACATAGCAACACATCCTGGAACACGTAATCAAGCGGGAGGGAACATGGACGAAACTGCTACCATTATAAATGTATCCTCACCTTTTCCTGGACGTGTTGCCCGAGAGCGTGAATTGTTGCAGGTTTGTGTATCGTGCTTTGTGTGAAAATAAGTGAGAATGATAAACCGGTCTAAGAGAAAGATGATAGTGGTAAAATATAAACTTAGACGTTTGTCTGGAGTTCCTGTTGCATGAGCGAGTTGGAACAGAGGCGCGTTTCGTTGTATATTGGTCCCCTTTTCCGGATTAGTTCGGATTTTTCGGATTGGTCCCTTTTTCCACCAAGTGCTTCTGTGCTGATACTGCTACCTCCGAGCACTCTTCTGTAAAGATCCTTGATAAAAACAATCGTGAATGCATGAAGATACCGGTTTGGAAGTGATGGAACATCGTTGTATGGAGATGTTTGGTATAAGATGTTAAGCTTTCATTATCTTGCAAGCGATAGTAATTGGTTGTGGATTCCATTTTTCCCGAAGTACCAACTCTTGGTTATGTACTTGGGCAGGCTGTGGGACAATTAGGGGATGCGAATGAGGTTCTCATTGAACGCGCGTGGGCTGTTATGAACCGTATGAGCAACAAGCTTACAGGGCGAGATTTCCCTACTACCATCCAGGAAGAGGCGGGTTTGACTGTGAGGCTCCAAGTGGATAAGCTTATCAGACAGGCCAGGTCCCCGGAAAATCTGTGTCAGAGTTATGTGGGGTAAGTTGGATGTAGATTTATCTCATTTAGCATTCTGAATGCAGGTTTCGTTTGTACGTGAAGTTGTATTGGCGGTAAGGTTTAGAACATGATATCTTTTTGAAAGTCATCTTTACCATCTGTGTCCGTCAGTTACTATGGAACCTATGAGCGTGGACAAAGCAACCTTCACTCTAGAATGTGAATTTTATAGGTTAAAACATTCCCATAACATTTGAGAGCGTTACCCCGGTCTATCGTCGAGTCCTCCAGATTTTGATAGTTACTGCGGAGAAGGTGCAAGCAGGCACCTCTCACTTTACAACGGTGGAGACTCCCCGGATGAGTCCCCGTTGATGGACTGATCTCCGAGATATGGGATATGCATGAGAATTACGTTCTGAGATAAATGCATGCTTTGTCGCATATCGGTTATCGTAAAACATATCTTCAAGTATATAGACTCCAATATCACTAGTTTAGACCTACCAGTATGGTATACCTCAAACTGTAGATGTTCTTATTGCATATTGCTACTAATCAAGCGACCAACAGAGGTATGTATCCTACTGACCAACCTTGTCTGTCCTCCTCGACAGATGGTGTCCTTTCTGGTAGTTGTAGAATCTCTGATAGTTTGAACATGGCAAGTTCAGCTCCGTGCCCGCCGGATCGCCGGAAGTCAGGCACGCATGGTAGACAAGAGTATTTGATGATATACGTGTCGTGAGAGGTCGGCTCAGTTTTAATTCTATCAAGACTTCCAAGACCTCCAAGACTTCATGATGATCTTCACACACGTAAAGCTTTCGAGCCGGGAAGATATGATGACACAGCGTTTGGTCCAGAGGACAGATCGTCACGACAATCTGCAGAAACTTCTTTGCTGTAAAAGCTCTGTGTCGGGTTAAAGCAGACGTTCCTTTCGTCGTGTGAGGAACTAGCATGTCGTCCCCAAGAAGTTCTGATTGCTGTTCACCACGTGTGGCCATCTATGAAGCTTTCATAGGTTAGAAGAGGACCCAAGTCAGCATGGAGAACCAGCCGAGGGCGTGTTTCAGAGCAGCTAATTTTGCACATATGTAGATATTGTACATAATGCACATTTGTGCTGTTGAACAAATGTGGCCCGAAGATCAGATCAGAAGTACGTGTGGATGTCACTGGAGTTTTTATCACGATCAGACGGCTCATTAGCGAGGTGGCGGAGAATCTACGCACGGCTCTCTTCAGTTGGAAGGTGTAACGTGGCCTTCCACCTTCCAGTTGGCACTAAAAGTTCAAGTGTCATGAAAAAGGTTCGTTTTGCAGTGCGTCGTATGGGACTATTTGCAGTTGTTCAGCGAAGAGGAAAATCTGTTCGGAGGTTCGGTTTGGTGGTGTTGATTCAGTTGATGGGCAGTTCCGGGATTGATGGTCATCGTTGGCACCAGCAGGTTGTGATGTAGGGACAGTAATTTCTCTGTAGATGCTCACGACTGTGGATTAGAATTTGTACAGTAGATTACTAAAAAATTCTTTTGTACGTGTGATCTTTTTATGTAAATATCGGTGTTGGAGCATTTGCGGAATTTCGTGTATCATTTTCAGTCGTGATGGTGATGATGAGTGATGAGAAGAATTCACGTTTATGTTTTAAGATTATTTGAAACTTGAAACGTATCAGTGAACCTCGTAAAGTTGCGGCTTGAATTTAGCAAGATTATATTCATCCAGATTATGAAACAGTCGATGGCACGGGGGCTTTAGTTTTCGGCGATGCCTGTGCCCATATGCCGAAGAGGCGCATCTACACAGCAATCGTATTTGGGTGGGCATTGTATACTTTGACGCTCATTACAAGTCGAGAATGTAGGACCACAGCCCGATCCTGCCAGATCAGTACGGGAATAGGGAGTGTTTCTAGTGAATGAAGCGCAATTCCGGAGGAGGAGAGTCGACGAAAATCGATGGCGCAATCCAGTTAAATCGCGCGGGAGAACCCGTCAAAATGTGGAGGGACTAGAGGGTCCCTTCGTAAGCTTCTCCTTTCTGCTCTGCAGCTGCTTGCTTATGTTTTCTCCTTTCTGCTCCTGCAGCTGATTGCGTATATTCGCTTTGCAGAACTTGATCGTCCGTTTTGGCCAGGGAGGTTCGTCATCGTCCATTTAGGTTGGGAGTTTGGAAGTCTCGGAAATGATGACTGAACCTGGAGCCGCCATTTTGAATCTGATGTAACGGCTGTACTCACTTCGATGATATGTAATTGTTTAAATAGTTGCAGTGAAACCTCGTCATAGTCACATTTCAATAATAAATGTCATATTTTATAGTGACTGTCACACAATATATAAGCACATTAACATGACAAAATATATAAAGACATGTCATCATACGAGACAGTGTTGTACCTTATATTACAAAAGACTTTCTCGCTTTCATATGACATTCTTGCTTTTCTTTAAGCTTTGGTTCGTTTTAAGATGAGAACTAACTCATCCATTCAAATGGATTGCTCAGAAAAATCTAAAGAATTGTAGAAACCTGCTGTTAATGAAACAATAGACAACGTTGACACTTGCTGTTCTTTTGCTCTAACCCTATTTAAAGTCACATTTGTAATAGTTTTATATTAAAATGATAATTTACATATAATCACAAAATAGAAGTTCACCAAGTGCGTGATTATATTATGTTTTTTTGGTTAAATATGCATCCAAAGTCGGGAGAAGGAAAAAGAAAAGACAAGTGAAAAAGTCTTACGACACAAATAGGAGGAATAGGGGTAGAGTGTGGATCGCAGTGATACAATAAGTGAGGTGTCGCTTATGGGAAGAGGATTGATTATGGGAAGAAGATGTTGGGTGGCTAGATGAAATAATGATAAAATAATCAAGACGAATTTGTTCAGTTGACTAAAAGTATCTAACATCTAAATAAAATCCAAAGTGTTACGTAAACCACACCTGGATGTTTAGCAGAAGGATAAGAGCCAGCGTAGAGCCTTTCTTGCGCTGCCCTAAAGATCACTCCGCAAAGTAAAAAAATTGAATCTCATTAACCTTACTTTATGGTTTAACTCTTCTATGAGAAAGAATTAAGACATAAATTTCTCCTCTTCCGAACTTAGAAGAGATAAATATATATGCATTCTACACTCAAGGTCATGAAGGAGGCTCCAAAGTTAGCAACCAAGAACTGACAAAATCTAACTCTCTCAACAAAAACAATCCTCACAAGAAACTCATTAGGAAATGAAAAATCCGGTGCTTCTCTCAATTTCTGGTCCATCGGTCCGGCACCTTCAATTATCCACTCTCTCTCTACTTGGAAGTCAATGGCCATTGCCAATCTCTAACAAACTCTCACTCATATGAAGAACAAACTAGCTCTGATACCAATTGTAACACTTGAGTAAGAGACAAACAAGTTGTGAATTTCAGAACTGGGATGTCCATAATGACCTCTCCAACTTCATATATAGTCAAAGGAGAACAAGAGAAAATAGACTCATCAATCGTCTACTCTTACACGGATTGCTGACATGGACTAACACAACTAACACATTAACTAGTACTAAACACAACTAACACAAATAACACACGGATTGCTGACATGACACTTTATTCATCTAGCAAGAGGATCCACCTACTAGCACATGAATTACTGATGTGTCGCATGATCCCACCAACAAGTGAGATCCACTTAACCGATGTTGAGCTCCTCTAGCTCTAACTATAGCTACTAATGATGATTACATCTTTTGAGAAACGAGACATAGATTTTGTAGGACCGCTGAATTGTACTCCTCATAGAAACAAATACATTGTAGTAGTCACTGATTATCTCACTAAGTGGGTGGATGCAAGACAGCTTTCAACTATCAATAAGCTGGAAGTTGATAGGTTTCTCTATGAATGTATTATCATCAGATTCAGATGTTATTTGGAGATAGTATCAGATCGTGGAGAGGAGTTCACAAGTGATACGATAATGACAATGAGTGAATATTTCTCTATTACTCATAACCATTTGCATATAACAGAAAAGCGAGGAAACTTACATTCGATCAAGTAAATCTGAAAGATAAAGTACTTAACAAGCCCAATTGCTCTAGAGCCTCCTTGTCTATCTCGCTTAGTGCTTTACAAATATCTTCTTGATTCATCCTTCCTACAAGATGACAGTGTATCATCTTGTATTGTGAAACTGATGAGAAACGGTCCTTCTTCTCATGCTACTCGACTCGACCCCACTGCAGGGGGAGCTATGTCACTAAAATGTATCTAAACAAACTAACAAATGATGAGAAAGTCTCCGCATCGTATACTATCCTAAATCTAAACACCTTTCGATCAATCGGTCTACTTTGGGACAACATTGAGCTAATGCGGTTCTCACCCCCTCACTTAATCATAAGTAGGCTGCACTTATCGAGCTCCAACCACCTATGTGACTGCACAAAGTTACTCATACGAAGTATTGACATGCATATATCGAAGCCATTCTAATTTCTGTACTACGCTGACATATTATGTGCTAGAATGTACTTATCTTATTTCCCCAGTTGGTAATTAACTGGTGGGACTTCATTTATATTTCACATGGTAATATTTGCATGGTGAAGCACGGACTAATGTGAAGTTCTTACAATAATACATGAACATTGGAAAGCAAATCCAATCTATGACTTAAGGGTGTTCTCAACACGATCGTGCAATTTCTCGTATCAAGGTTCTTTTTATATAAAATGGATCAAATAAAAGGTGCTAAAAGATCGACAAAAGATATCAATTGTAGAAAGATAAGAGGAGAGAAATAGTAAACTAGAGAATACATAAAATAAGATGAATACAAGAGAAACATTACTACTCTGAAAACAAAATTAAGTCTTTATGATGAAATGGATTTTTATTTATTAGTTATAAATAACAACTCTAACTATTCTGATTGATGTTAGTGATAGATCTATTAGTGTTTTAGACTATATCAACACTCCTCTTCATTTGATACCATGCATCTACATCATAGATCTCAATCTTTCATGCAAGTACTACTTCCATGATGAAAGGATAGTGCATTTCAAAGTGTTTTGTCTTAGCATGAAAAACATGATTACTGGTCAACTTCATTCTCCTAAAGCTATGAATATATATATACAGCAACAGAATCTTACACTCGACATGAATATCATAAAGTGGCATTCAAGCCAAATCGATTCGTATGTAACTTTTCTTATTCTTTGATATTTTGTGTCAATGGATGACAAAGTAATGGTAGATTGCTTCTTAGAAGTTTAGTTCACAACAACACTTTTAAGTCCAAAAACATAATTTGATGTGGATCTCTTGTCGACATTCCTTGTCTAATTAGGATTAGTGTGTCATGTAACAACAATTGGCCGTCATAATGATAGTGAAGTCTGCACTATACTGAATGTAGTGTGATTTAATGATAATCAATAGATGAGATTAATCATCAAACTAAGGCTGAGTGACATCGAGATCCTTGAGTGTAAGCATATGGAGCTCTCTAATAGTTTGAAACTATCAAGTATTGTTTGACAGGAGAAAAGATCATGACCAAAGACATCAGCATGAATAGATTATGAAGAGAACAATCAACGTTAGTCGTTCAACGCAGCCGCACCAACATCGAAGAGCAATTGAAATCCATACAATATGTAGTATCATCACGCAACTCACTATTAGTACATTGTGATGATCACATGTACAAAAAAATTGATTTTGATTATTTATTTTCTCTATTATTTATCTTTTACATATGTGATATAGTTAAAGAATAAAACGCTACGGATAGCTACAATGAAAAATGTTTAATACTTCTATTATACCCTTAGTAAGAAAAATCGTAGGGAGAAACTATTCTTTATTGATGAGAGATAAAGAAAGAAAAAATAAAATCTGTTTTTTTAAATATCCAAGTAGCGACACTACTTAGTTCCTCATGATCTACGTAGTTAGTCCCATAGTACTCAGATGGCAAAACTACGTATTCAAGATAACTTGATTCTTGCCCAAAGAGGATAATGAGTCATTCGGAAGGGATCTCCATCTTAACTATATTGATTATGGGTATAGTTGACTATTACTTAGGAGAAGAAGGATAAATCTAGGAGGAGCTTTTTGTGCTCTTGGTGCTTGTTTCATACCATAGAGGGCCTTTCGTAACTTACATACACGAGAAGGGTACTTAGGATCCTCATAACATGGAGGTTGCTGTATGTAGACCTCCTCCTCAAGATTGCCGTTGAGGAAAGCGTTCTTGAAGTCCATCTGGTGCATCTTCTAACCTTTCTGAGTAGCAATTGCAATTGCAGTTCGAATAATCACCATCTTCGTAACTGGAGCAAAGGTCTCCTCAAAATCCACTCCATGTTGCTGTGCGTAGTCCTTGGCTACCAATCTGGTCTTGTACTGACAAACGGTACCATCCGAGTTACGCTTGACCTTGAAGATCCACCTGCAACTAATCACTTTCTTACCCTCAGGTAAGTCCACCAACTCCCAAGTCTGTTGGTGATGAAGCACAACAAGTTCAGCTTCCATAGCACTTACCCATTGGGCTTTGTGCATCACCTCTTGAAGTTAACTCGATTCTTGTTCTTGAAGAACATTGGTCATATACGCATGGTGTGCAGCAAGAAAATCTTCATGCATATACTTACTCACTGGATGTTTATCCGTTCAGATCTACGAGAGATAATTGGTGCACTTGTCACCTCCCCTTGCAACCGATCTGACGTAGACGTCAAGGTCTGAGACAAAGTATCCAATGGACTGGAAGATCCACATATCTGGACGAGTCAAACATACGTTGTAATAGCACTCGCTCATCTAGTGTAGAAACTACACTAGTTCCACTAGGCTGTCCAGCGTTAGCTCTATGTGCAATTGATTGTGATATGGAATCAGTGACTTCTCCAGATCCTCCACTCAACATACTACTCAGAGGTACTACAGTGAACTGACTCTTTGGTTTTACAGTAGGTACAAGGATGGCTACGATAGATGCAGGAGCAAACCAAGACTGTAGCTCATCAAAAACAACATCTCTATTGATATAGAATTGCCTGGACGAAGGATTGTAACATCTATATCCTTTCGTATCAGAAGCATAGCCAAGGAAGATACATCTATTTACTTCCGGATCTAGTTTCTTACTTCGCTCATCAGATATGTGCACATAACAAATACATCCAAAAACTTTAAGGAAAGAGTAATCAGGCTTACTGCTTGTGAAGACCTCCATCGGTGTCTGGCTGTGGACTGTTGCTGTAGGCGTCGGGTTCATCAGATACACCGCACATGAAACAGCTTCTGCCCAGTAAGGTCTAGGCATGATCTTTTCATTCAACATCGCACAAGCAGTTTCTCAACAAATAGATCCAAGTATAACGCGAGCGATCATCAATGAACGACACAAAGTATTGAAAATTAGTCATCCTTGGCTGAAAAGCAATCCATACATCAGTGTGAACAAGCTCTAGAAGCTTGTTTGCTCTACTACTTGATCCTTTAAAGGGCTGTCTAGCTTGCTTGCCGAATTGACATGCTGTATAGACTCCAGTGGGCTCACTTAGATTCAAATTTGGGCAGACTTGTAACCAGGTCAGAACTCAGAAGGCTTTTCAACCTCTGAAAGTTCATGTGCCCAATTCACTTGTGTCAGAGTTAATATCAGACACTATTGGACTACTCTGTCCATACATGACAGCATGTAAACTTAGACGCAGAGGCATCTAGTTTAAACAACTTACCACTCTTGCTACCTCGAGCTATGACAGTGCTATTCAAATCTTCAATAAAGCATCCATCTTTATTGAAGCGATGTCGTGGAGAGTCTTTCTCAAGAAGGGCGAGCCTTCTGATTGTGATCCATTGCGAGGTAGAGGTAGGAATTGAACAAGAAAACAAGAGCCAACTAGCTCGTCCACAACGACTAAGTCTCTCACAGAGACTATACTCTGACTATAAATCACTTACTGCTCAACAAGGTCAAGTCTTAACCACCAGAAGACGGATCCACCTCCAGACAACAAATAGAAGAAATCCGAATTCCAAATGCTTTATTTCTCTTCCAGAGACACTCAATAGTCTACAAACGTCAATTTGACAATCGATCTCTACTCTATAGGACCTCCTTAAGTTGATCACAGCAGATCACTCTCAAGCAGTCAATCCTCACTCAATTGATCTTCTCCCCCGCTCCTCAAGCAGACTGCTCTCCAAAAGTCTACAATTGATGAAAATATGAACGTCCAACGCCTCGTATCCTTTCTTGCAACAGCTTCAACACTGAAATCTTTCAGAAATCTGACTTTCTCAGTCCCTGTTTTCTCCTCCGCTCAAATAGATGTTCTCTGCTCATCAGATCCACCTCCAAACAGTCTAGTAGATAAAATTCAATCTCCTTAACTCTTATCCTTCTCTCTACGGCAACCTTCCAACTGAAATCCTTCCGAAAATTGACCTTCTCAATCTCAGGCTTCTCCTGCGCGTCCCGACCGCTTCCTTCAGGACAAAAGATAGAATCCTCTCCTTCACGGGACGTCGATTATTTTCTCCAAATCCTAACACCCCTACTAAACTAGGGTCCTTATAAGCCGACGTACTTATCAAGTAAACAAGCCCCCTGCTAAGCTAGACCCTTCTTATTATTTACGTAATAGTCAAACAGACCCCCTGCCAAGCTGGACCCTTGATAATTAAAAATTTCATGGCTCTCGATGCCATCTTGATGCCACCTTGATCATACTCACAAGCCATCCAATATAGACCGAAGCCTCTACACTTATGAGACCAACCCACAAGGCTTACAGCCCCCCATATGCGCACCAAGTATCTCTCATGGTAATCAAGGTGGCATGCGGAGGCTTAGGTCAAGAAGCTCACGATTAAGGGAGATATTGGTCTCCCGCCCTTAGATATGTAGGACGTGGCTGTATATCCAACATAGACTCCCTTCTAGGAGGTCAACATGCCGGAATAGGAAACATAGGCCAGGAGGAATTGATCCTAAGATCACTTTCTTCCTAGGTGGGCACCTTATCACTGGGTTGGCCTCTATTTCCGTTCAAAAAGCAAATACAGTTGGTACATATTCCTAAAGAAATTTTCTGTACATCTTTTACTAGCTTTTTCTTACACCAACTTCTCAGTACAACTCCGTTTTTAATGAATGAGGAGTCAAAACTATAGTACTCGCTAACACCTACACACTCACACTGTCAGATCATGAATTAGAGTCATGAGTCAGAATCGACAGATTTCTCTCTTTCGTACTTTTCATAACTTAAGACTTGTACTAACTATTATCTAGATTGCTCTTTCTTGAAACCGAAAGTATGAAGTCGCTCTTCTCAGCGAGCTTCACATTCTGGAACTTTTCGCTCCATTCAAGATGATATTTCAACTCAAGCTAAGGAGCAGCTTGTCAAGCATAGCCCTAGCTTAGCTCGTGCTAAGCTTGATAAACTGAGGTGCAACTTCTTGAACAAATGTCAATTGAGTATCTTCTGAAATTCCATTTCATCATGTGGAATGCCATGCACTACGACATCCACCCCCTCCAAACCTGCACATCCTCCGGTATGTGCCAACCTTTCCATTAGTCTCCAAGGTTCTCCAAATTGCCATCGTCCTCTTCAACGTCTTCAACGCCTTCAATGCCTTCAACGTCTTCGTCAGGTAGCAATCTACATCAGCATCCATCATCTGATCTGACTCCAGAAATTCAGCTAGCTCAACATATTCTCCTCTTCTTCTGAACAGCTTGATACGCTTGCTAGTGACAAGAAGCCTTAGAGGTGTATCATCAAGCTCCTGCAGAGAATAAGTAGCATTCTGATGCACTTCTAAGACAACATACGGACCAAACCACCTCCTAGAAAATTTCCGAACCGTAGAGTGCTGGTTCTCTAGCGTACTGTTATACACCAATACTTAATCTCCAGCATGTATGGGTTTCGATCAGAGCTTGTGGATCCTACCAAACTTGTCTTTATTCTTGAGACGAGCTTCAACTTTTGTTGTGTCTCTATAAGATCCTTCTCTCTATGTTCTAGCTGCCAAAGTGCAAGAAGTTGTACACGATCCATTCCGTCTTCCCACGGTAGAGTAGCCCATGTGGGAAAGTCCTCCTTTATCGACATAATCGATTTGATCCATCATCGGTTCAATAGGCATGTACCCAGTATTAGTACAATTAGTCGTCTTGTGAGTCCACGGAGCAAAAGAGAGCAACCTAGACCACTGTCTATGTCTACCATCTCATGTCTTTACCATGGCTTGAACAATTGATGGATGCCCTCTCTCGCTCTTATCAATCCCCTCCGGATTCATGACAGTAGTGAGTTTGAGTTTCCCTCCATGTTGGACAAAGAACTCCTTCACTTCCGTACCACGCAACTCTCCTCTGTCTGCACGCAATCTCCTTATAGATCCATATCTACAGATAATATCCTCAAGAACAAACTTACATATCCCCTCTGTGGTCTTCGTCCTCAGTGCTCGTCCTTCCACAAAGTTGGAGAGGTCTTCTCGAGCCAACACCAAGTACCTCATATCTCATAACTCGAGAGGCATCACTACCAAATCAAGAACCCACTGAAAATGGATACTAGGCAGATAAGTTGGTACCAGACCATCTATGTAACGCACCTTTGAGTAGAATTGACAATACAAACATGAACTCACAAAGTTCACCATATCTTGATAAAGTTTCTTCCACCAGTATTGCTCTTTTAATTTTGTGTAGGTAGCCCAAGCTCCTCGATGTCCAACCCACAAGGTGTCATGAAACTCCTTCATCAGCTGTTGCTTGGTCTGCAGATAATCAATAACTCGTAGAAGTGCTCCATCTCTTCTCTTTGGACGCTTCCAAAGATACCCACCTCGCAACAAGTAATCATACGCCTTCCTCTTTATCTCTCTGAACTCTACATCACTCAAACCCTCTCGTCTGTTTAAAGAACTCAGATAGAATCCAGTGTCACGTAACCTTCCCGTGTAGAACTCCTATTTGAACGGCAGTGGCTCCAAATTTGAAGTCTGTTGACTAACTCGACACCAAACATCTCTCTTCTCTTCGTCCTCAGCTTCTACTACCATCTCCTCTTCATCTCCATAACAAGCCCTAGATAACATGTCTGCTACTGGATTTTTTTTCTCGGCTATGTGTCTCAGCTTAGGATTGAGACTTCAGATGTAAGCAATCCATCGCAGCATTGCTATGTCTGGAGTATTACAGTTTGCTATCATACCAAGCAAAGATAAACAATCCGTTTCCAAAATCACATGAGAATCAATCAAAAACTCCCGATCTACCTTCATAGCAGTAACGGCTCCCCACAGTTCACGCTTTACTTGAGGATAGTTACATTGTCTGTATGTCAAGATTCGGACACCAAATCTAGAAACAAACCGCACACCATCTGCATCTTCTTGACCAACTGCCCATCCAATCGCTTTTGGACTCGTGTCCATAGTTAGTATCACAGGTCTCCCTCTCTCATAGTTAAGTCTCCTTAGTACAGGTGGAGACTCCAGAATCTCCTTCAACCGTTCTATCGTCTCATGATGTGTGATATAAGACTGATCAAGAATCACAAGATATGAAGCAAAAGACTGCACGAAGAAGTGCTGATCTACATCCACATCACTTATCTTCACCTTCACGTTAGGACAAGCGCCGTATAACTCACCCTTCTGGTTGTTTGCAGCACGTAACATCCAACCATGGTTCAGTTCGATAGACCATTGACCTCTCTCGTACACCTCCCGTGACATGATGTTGATCTCATATCCGTGATCAACTAAAGCAGCAGCAGGTTTAGGCATACTTCTAAGACGAACTCGTGTAGCAGTCGTAGCACGAGCCCAATGTCTTCTTCAAAAGTTAGTATCAGTAGCTGGACTCTCCTCGTCAAACTCAATGGTATTGATACCGCAACTAACGCTTCTTGCTAGCACCCCTGGTCATCAATCTCTTGAAAATGCACCTTCTCTAATTTTGCATCATTCACAGAAGCTCTTACCACATCTATCATTTGACTTTCTACTTGTTCGGACATCACATGTCTCTTGCGTTTGATGATGTCGATGATTAGTTCGTGAAACTCTCTCTTTGCAATATTAAGAACCTCTTGAAGAGAAAACTCGATTCGCACATCCACTATTCTCTGCTCCAAGATGCTCTTGAGATCAGTAGAAGTTTCAATATCAACCGCCAACTTGTACGCCGGTCTCTTCTCCTTCTCTTGGACAGTAAACCGTCTTCCAGCTGTCGTTGGCTCTTGCTGGAACCTCTGCACGTCCTCCATCGGACCTAGTGCAAGTGGAGGAGCTTGAAGTAGAAGGGATGTCCTCTGGAGGAGTTGCTCTCCTCCTTGTGACTTTCCGTCTATCCCCAATCTCCTCAAGAACTCCAATATCAAGTTCAGAGGCTTCTCGCCGTCTCTTTTCTTCCATAGAAGCATCCTTCCAATGAACGTGTCTATCCACATCCAAGAATGCTTTGACAGAAGTAGCGTCCACATGATCTTTCCACCCTGTGACCCTACGAATAGACTCGGCTCTTCTCTTCAGTACCTCAGAAGGAACTGGAGCAATACTCTTCTCAACAGTCTTATCTAGCAACGTAAGAATAGAAGAGACTTCGATATGCCCAGCATATACATCAGAATTTATCAGCGGTGTCATCAACGCAGTCGCCGTTACAGCCGTAGCAAATGAGGTAGACTCCTCATGCCTCCTCGTCCAAACTGCGTGCTCAACGGCTCTCCAGTAGAAGAAAGGTGCAGCCTACCGTTCTGGTAGCGAACCACACCATCTCGCAAAGTAGCAGTGAGTTCTTGACAGTCTCTTCGAAAATGATCAGGACTGTTACATCATATACATCTATGAACAAGAGCACCTCCTAGACGTGCAGCAGCAAGCACCGGTGGCGGCTCTCTTTGCAAGCCAGTTAGCTCCACCTTCAACTCACGCATCTGCCGGATAAGATCTTCGATCTGATTCTGCTGACCATGGTTCTCCGCAGGTCTTTGAACAAGTACCCTTTATGCAGGAACTGACACAACTGACATCAGAAGAACTACGGCCGAGACAACAGATCTAGGACTAGGAGCCAGAGGCTGCTGTACTTGAGGAGCAACAAGGTTGAATGATCACTTCCGCAAGCGGTCGTCCTCCTACAACCACTCTCCTTCGTCTTTGCTTTGTTAGAACAGTCACGGCGTCCTCAACTCTCTCCCAATCCATAGTAACACCTCCTTCAGCCGATCGATCTCCTAACATGAAGCATAATCGATCTGCTGTAGTCTCATCAGTGGCTTGCAAGAAGAGCTATGTCCTTCTTGCATCTAAGGTTATGCGTTCGAGCATTGAAAGCTGTCGGTATCTCTAATCGAATTCTCTCAACATCTCTGTTAGTCCCATCCTACGATCAGGTTGTTGCTCAATCCAATCCAAAAGTGTCCTCCAAGTAACCCTCTCAGAATCCTCTTCAAGAAATTCCTCTCAGAATCCTCTTCAAGAAATTCCTCTCAAAGAGCTCGCTCAAAACTCATCCAGATACCCAGATTTCTTCTTTGCACATCCCTAACTTGGTCCCGCAACTCAGGAATAACAGCTAACTCAAAACTGACTATCATCTCAGCATCAATAACTCTAACTAGTTCCATCTCTCCTCTGTATTCAAGCAGATATCTACAAAATATCTCTACCTTCAAATCTTCCACACCTATTCACAATTGCCTACAAAGTCTTTGTAGATTTTAATTCATCCCCTCTGACGATCGGATGTTGATGAACCAAGGCCGCAAGCGTCTTCAGTATCTCAACAATATCTAGACCCGATGCTGCAGTTGCTACAAAAGATATAGGTGGAGCTGAAGGTGCAGCAGTAGATGTTGATGCTCCAGCCGTAGAGGCAGTAGCAGCACTTCTGCTCTTGCGATCCATCTCTTCTTTGTATAAGAATCTCAACCTCCGCGATCAATCACCCCCAGATCTCTTAGTGGAAGCACCAGATGTCGTTGTGAGAGTTTCTTGGGAAGGACGGAACCTTCTAGTTGTGATACGATCGTGAAGACTGTGATACGTCTATCTAGGAAGACGTTAGGTTTCTAGCTGTGGTTGTTTACTCAAGAGATAGGCTTCAGGTTGTAACGTGACACTATAAACACTCACACAGGTCTGTTGGGTCCTCTTATATGTTCAGAAAACAAAAATCATGACTGACTAGTAGTAATAAGATCAGACGGTGAACTTTACCACTCAAGAATAAGAAACATATGATGACTTAGACTTCAAAACTTCTCCTACATGTAAATGAGGCCCTACTGAACACACATACAAACTTTCAGCTTGAGATCAAATCTGAGCACTAAGATGTGGGCAAAAACGTTTTGAGTAAAGAAATTATGACAATTTCTGATACCCAGATAGCTACTTTGACCTAGAATAGAGAATTGGTTAAATAACTTTCGATGGTTCTCACCAGATTTGGAGTCTACTGCACGCTGAACATCCTTGTGAAATTTGACCTGCTGATTGTACACAGTTCTCCAGATCTCAAGCTCTGAAGTTGCTGCTGTATATTGAGAGCTTTTCAGACCCCTTCTACTTCAACGGTCACCCTGGATTACTCACTCACTCACTCAAATGACATGAAAGTTTTTGGATAGTCGTAGCCCTGCTGACATTGAATGCAACCACGCAATTCTGCTGCAATTGATACTGAAAACCCCAAAAACACCAATTGTGTTACAATTCTGATCCAATCCGAACTTCAATTTGGCATAACTCCTTCTTTATTGCTCCAAATAGATCGAAACTTTCACTGACAGTGACTGGCAAGACGAATCTATCACCATGTGTTCTCAGATTTTCAATATCTCTATCAAAAACTCAAACTCTCCTTAAGACCTCTGCTTCTAATTTAGAATTTCGCAAAAGATAAAAATAGATCAATGAGAGTTCATAGCTTCATTTTCTTGTCATTTTGTGTCTCAATCCACATGGTAACTTAATTTCACACATAGGTTACCACGTCAAGCCTCTAAAGTGCCAGTGAAAACTTTAAACTTCTTGCGAAGACATGTAAAATGGCACGTAACCTTGAAAGATAACTTAAACAAGCTAAAAAGCATGCATGGACGATATGTAAGTACAACCCATGAGCTTAAACTCTATCAACATGGTAAACCTAAGTTTATGTACTTTGAACATAGATAAGATATGGAATCACTTGCACAAGCGTGCGAATACTTGAACAAGATAATTAACATACTATCAACCTACTAAGACTCAAAATATATAACATAATATTGTTAACACCATATGTAAAGATGTCAAACATATGCATAAAGGACTAGAAACAATATTGAGCTAACTTTTAATACTACTAAACTCAAATGTTGGGATAGAAGTGTAACATGCAGCCGCCAAGTAACGCAACAATGGTGATCAGCGCAATGAGACTAACTCCTGACAGAGAGATGAATTATTTAATATGTGAAATGATTCACACCATGACAACGAGCTTCGCATTTGGAACTTTTCGCTCCTTTGAAGATGATATTTCAACTCAAGCTAAGGGGCAGCTTGTCAAGCATAGCCCCAGCTTAGCTCTTGCTTGATAAGCTAAGGTGGAGCTTCTTGAACAAATGCCAGTTGAGTGTCTTTTGAAGTTCCGTTTCATCATGTGAAATGTCATGCACTACGACAATGCACTTGCAGACCTTGTTCTATCAACTGTCTTATACATAGCAAGTGTCTAGTCAACGTGGGTACATGTAAGACATTCCGTATACCAGTAAACGTTGAAGCATGAATGTCAAGTGGAATGCTATCTTGTGCTGGATCTTGTGCTTGGTGTCTTCTCCTATCACCATAAACTGAAGAGTCTCTACATGCTCGAGTGAACAGAACCACTCTCGGTGGGATGTCATATGACTAGTGACGTCGGAGTCGATCACCCAGTCAATCTCTGGCTCGAAAGTCGCATAACTCTGATGCGTTGTAATCAGCAACTACTCGTAATAGACTTGCTCAGTGACTGCATAGCCTTACTGGTTGTTGTTATCTTGCTGAGGGTTGTTGTCGTATTGTCTTTGATTGTTTTGTCGCTTGTAGCATTGATTCGCATTGTAACCTTACTTTTTGTAATAGTTGCAGGAATCAGCCGCACGTTATCGTATAACGTGTTTTTCTGTCTAGGAATACACGAGGTATATGGCTGTGTAGAGGTAGGTGACTTGAACAGGTTGGCTCTGAACCTTGATCCTTCAACCCTAATGTTCTCTATCTACTCTTCTCGGACAAGTGATCTTGTATCTCTTGACTCAAGGTTAAAGGTTGCTACGGTCTCATGATACGTATAAGTTGTACAAATTTGTGTTACATACAAATCCTGAAATACTCAACTCTGTACTATCTGCATGCAAGTAACTCTAAATCACTAGAAGCATGATTTAACAACTTCTCAGCGATGCTAACTACCCGTCAGTTTGGCCGCCATAACTCTATTTGATACAACTAAAAGATACTATAGGATCACTCAACCAACTTGATCGAGTCTCGATACAACTTGTTGTTATACCCTGACCTACCAAGCATACCAGCAAGGTAAAGCATACATGATCCAAGACATTACTCAGATCTCAATATAGCACCAACGACGATAATACCTAACAGTCCGAGAATCCAAACAGCGGCTTAAGATTCATGACCACTCCGTTCTCCTTCATCACCAAGAGCTGAAATCAGTCCCAAACCCTCCAATGTCAAGTTGTATGCAGGCATGGCAGTTTCAGCAACAAACTCCTCTCCAAATTGTTCAAAAATGACCAAAATGACAATAGATGATACCGAAAAACTTGAAACTGCTAATAACAGAAGTATCTTCAAACTTTGAGACCTCAGTCCTCCCAAACCAGTCGACCAATGATGATCAAACTTCACAAGAAGCTTGATTGGACCCTTCACTCCTACCCTGAATAACTTTTAGATCGAAATCTTAAACCAATTCTCAGATATGGATCAAACCGTAATCTGTGCTAACTTAAGAGCTTTACAGACCCATGTGCATTTGATCCAAGATTCTGAATAAACTACTCAACCATTTGAGGTGAAACTTCCCAACTATCTTATTGATAAGACATGTTTCAATCCTGGAAAGTTTCACTTAGAAATTCGACTCAGAACTTAAGCAATAGCAAACTATCCATGACTATCACAGTTCGTTGTTCCCGCCTTATCACGTCTGCACTTCTCAACTTCAATCGGTCGGTTCAGAATCCAAATCGCTCAAGAACCTGATGAAATTGATATCAAAATGACCAACACGTCATCGATCTCTATAACCCAACAGACAGCACCTCAAAACTCCTCAAGAGTCTCTCAAAACAACCAGAAACGTAGCAATAGATACAAATTGCATCCCCCTCCACTCAATCGATCATAACACTCTGATCCTTCCATCAAATCGACTGATTCTTCAGCCCAAATTGTAGCCTCGGTTGAGAGCTTTCCAACTGTATCCTTCGTTTTGTGAATGGACCTCCGAAGCCTCCAGAAACCACAGAAACGTCGCGAGGATCAGCTAGAACACCATTGGTCCAAAAGTGGACCAATAAGAGCAAAAAGAGCTTTACTTTTGTCTTTTCTCCACTCAACTTTTTCCCCTAGAACAAATTTTTACTCTCCAAGGAGACACAAGACATCAACAAGACTCTAAGACCTCAGAAAATCCTTCAGATATGTCGATGGATTCTTCGTGGTCTGTAACTACATAGAAGCGCTCGACCAGAACGGAAACAATTGAGTCGCAGACTAATACAACGTCAATATTACAACCTGAAAACTTTCTACAATAAAAGGTACGCCAAAAGAAAACGGTGAAGCTATCACTCGATTGTAATATTCTTGCCTGAAGTTTCTCACGATCCAAGCCCCCATGATTGATCTTCGATCTACAATGACACCGGACATCGACCCAAAGGTTGAAAGGAACGTTCGATGGATAGTTGAGATCCATTGTTCCTTACAACAAAACATACACCGTCATATCTCAAGTCTTTCTGTATGTTACGATCGGAAGGATCACCGAAAGCTGTAACTCCATCACTCTTCTCATGAATTCATCACCAAAGTATGTAACTAACCACTGTCGAAAGTGATTGCGGTGGATGCAATGAAACTTGATGTGAAACGGATTCGGGAAAAGAAGATCCGGAGCTGGTAACAAACCTCCATCCATAACCACCACTCCTGCAGTTCTTCACTCCTCCATGCAGACCACCGAGAACTCTCACGAATCACCCGCTAAGAGAGAATGCCGTATGAACCTTCGACCCACCATTTTATACACAAATGCGACGACAAGGACCACTGAAGTGAACACGCACAGATCGATGATTTGGCACGTTCCTCTACCGTACGATCACTTAAACAGATAATCACAAACGTGGCATTCATCACACCGTTCGGCGAGTTACGTGATACGGTTCACGAAACACAGAAAAGAAACACAACCTACGTTCCACGAGAATTTCACACAGGAGCCAAACCACAACACGACATCCACCCCTTCTAAACTTGCGCATCCTCTGATATACGTCAACACTCACAAGTTGTGGTCGACATCACACTATATCTTCGTCATCTTGACTGATGTTGTCGTTAGCAATATCTTCATCATCCAAATCTTCTCCGTCATCATCCAAGAGATCAAACTCTGCTCTGACTTCCTCCATGCTTATCTCTTCATCTCGCTTCTTGAAGAGTTTCACACGCTTGCCTGCAATGTGAACCTTGAGCTCTGCCTCATCAAGCTCTCTTAGTGAATATGTGGCATTGTCAAGCACGACACATACCACATACGGGCCAAACCATTGTTTAGAGAATTTTCTAAGCGCACTATGTTGGTTGTCCAAGCTACTATCATAGACCAACACCCAATCTCCTTCTTTGATCTCTTTCAGCCTTAATCGATGATGCTTATCGAATCTATCCTTGTTTCTCAAGCGCGCCTCTTTCAACTTCTCCAATGCAATCTCTACATCTTCAAGTCTTCTCTCTAGTTGACGGATTCGGACAGCAAGAAGATCTTCTGTAGACATACCATCCTCCCGAGGTAGAACACTCCAAGTGGGTATGTGCTCCTCAATGAGCATGATAGGTTTCTGCCCTTACATCAACTCCGTCGGCATATATCCTGTAACTGAACTATGAATTGAACGATCAACCCATAATACAAACGGAAGAAATCTTGGTCATTCTCTTGCCCTCCCCTTGCAAGCTTTCACAATAGCTTTCACAATAGGAGGATGACCACGTTCACTCTTCGCATTACTCTCCGGATTGTAGGCTATGGTGAGAGCTAACTTCACACCACACCTCTTGAAGAACACTTTAGCCTCATCATTGTTCAGCTCCCCTCGATCAGCCGTGATCTTCCTAACACAACCATATCTACAAATAACATCTTCCAACAAGAATTTGCAGACTCCTTTTGTGGATTTTGTCCGTAAGGCTCGCCCTTCCACTTGGTTGGACAAATCCTCACGTGCCAAAACTAAGTATCGCATCTGCCATATACCAACTGGCATAATAACAGGATCTACTACCCATTTATAATGCATTGCAAGTGGATAAGTAGTTTGTAACTCATCTCGATGCCGAATTCCTGAATACTCTTGATAAGTTTGACATGTCTCCACAAATTGAACTACATCTCTGTACATGTTACGCCACCAATATCTCTCCTTCAGCTTTGTAAAGGTGACATAAATACCTCTATGTCATGCCCACAAGCTCTCATGAAACTCCTGCATGAGTAACTTCTGCATGTCAACCTTGCACACAACCCTTTGTGGCATCTTACCACCTTGCTTAGCATGTTTCCACAAATAACCACCTTGTAGCAAGTAGTTATAAGCCTTCCTCCTGATTTGTTTAAAGTGGGCATCATTCCATCCTGGCTGTCTAGTCAACATGCTTAGATAGCGTCCTATGTCTATCCATTCTCCTTCATATAGCTCCTCCATGAACGATTTCGAATGCTCACTCTCACCTCCTTGAGCTCTACAGAAAATAGTAGTACCAACGTCTTCTGTATCTTCTATCATCTCCTCCTCATCCTCATACCTCGCACGAGATAACATATCAGCTACTGCATTGTTCTTCCTCACTATGTGTCGGAACTCAGGATTTAAAGACTTGATGTAAGCAATCCAGCGTAGCATAGCAATATCAGAGGTGTTACAATTTGTAATCATCCTTAATAGTGATAAACAATCTGTTTGTACTATTACTGGCGCTCCAATCAAATAGTCTTTTTCAGCTTTCATAGTGCACATTCTGACCAACCCCAACGGTGTCCCCATGGTGGTGATATCTCTACTCTGTTCAGCAAGTTGAAACTGATCGTATCCAGAGTAAAGATCTCCTATAGAGTAAATAGCCCTCCCAGCAAACGCTTCAGCAAACTCTCCGACGATAGGTCCTATGTCTGTATTTCTGATGGTCACTTGGTTCACAGGTTGCATATCTTGGATGAACCATAATGCACCACTCTTCTTTGGTACTGTAAAACCAACGACTAGAGTATGGTGCAAACGATGGTTCCAAGATCTTCATCTGCATATTCTCCTTCAAGAGCTCTATGAGTTTCGGTAGATGCGCTCTAGGTACAGGAATTGACCTCAAGTCTCAAGGAGCATGTGGAACTGTGAATATGATCATTGGTGTCACAATGCTAGGATCTACACATTTGATTTTTGAGGCTTCAAAAGCAAAAGCTTTCCCGTGCCTAGTTAACATCTCCCTAAACCTATTCTCCTCCACAAGTAAAAGAAAATCTGCAGAACCAACCTTCAACTCCTTCAGCGTAGCTTCTGTGAACTTGTGACCAACCCGGCTAGGATCTCTCAAACTTTTCTCCTTCGAAGATTGTTGGACTCGCTGGTTAGAATCACTAGGTAATGCTTGAGCAACATGTTTTACCTTCTTGTCTACCGTTTTGTACCTAGTATCAACTCTAACTTCATGATCTAAGAATGACTCTATAGATGTATAGAGCTCCCTAGAGTGTACTTCCACCACATGATCCTCATCTTCTTGCCCATCTATAGCAAGCTCATCGATGAAATCTCCCAATCCTAACTCCAAATAAACACCTTCTATCTTATCATCATCTTCAAGCACACCAACTCTCTTTAGGTCTTTTTCAGTTTTTCGCACAACCTTCTGCTCCCACTTCTGCAAGTCAGCAAGTCGTGTATGTGTAGCAAATCCACTCCCAGAAAATCTCACAACTCCTGTACAAAAAGCACTTTTTTTCTCTAGCGAGAGTACCTTCTCCAGTGTACCACTATGTCCTCGCTCTATAGCAGTACTTGTCAAAAATCCTTGAACTCCTCCGTGACCTTAGACAAGGAGCCACCCCTCAGATAATCTCTGTTTCGCTTGTGATTTGCTGATACAGTTAGAAATTGTACCGCTCTCTTGTCATCCTGACTTCTGATCCGCGCATAAGCAGATCCATCATCCAAAACTTTGATCTCCATCCTCACAACTGTAATGTAAAGTTGACCGAGTATCACCGGATATGATGTACTATCTTGAACAAAGAAGTTTTGTTCAATAGTTACATCTCCAACCTTCACTCTCACATCAGGACAAGCTCCATAGAGTTCTCCTCGTGTGTTGTTTGCTGTTCTGATCATCCAACCATGATCTATATCAACAGGCCATCCACCTTGCTTGTAGATGTCCTTAGAGACAATAGTGATCTCTGATCCATGATCAATGAGAGCAACCACCGGATCTGTCATCTCTCCTATCTTCACTAAGACTTCGGTAGTAGCTCTAGCCCAATGTCCTCTAGTGTAATGACTAGAGACCTTGTCATCACTATCATCCTCAAACCGAACCTTGCGGTTGATGCAGCATTGAGCTAGTTCTAACTCTTCCTCTTTTGTTATCTTTATGTCTAATGCATTAGACACAGCGGTTTTCCCTACCAATTGTCTTTTTCGTTTGACGGTGTCAATAATGACATCATGAAACTCCTTCTTGACAATCCCAAGAACTTCTCGCAAGGTAAACTCGATCTTGGCATTGAGTACTCTCTCTTCTAGTACTCCTTTCAAATCCGTAGTGGCTTCAATATCAGACTGAAGCTTATGAAGGAGATTTACCTTTCTCCTTACCTCTGCTCTTCTCTGACTTTTCAGGAGTAGAGGATATGACCTCTTCCATAGTCTCCTCTAGTAGAGACATAATCTCCGGTCTGAACTTTTCTCCTCTTGTTTGTCTCTTGAGAGCTGCTCTCTCTTCGCTAGGGCCGGCTTCATCTCGTTTGCGCTTCTCTTTCATGAGAGCCTCATGTTGACTCTTCGTCAAATAAGCATGTACAGACATTGTATCCACGGGATCATCCCATCCAGTAGCACCTCTGATTGCCGTGGCTGTTCTGAGCAACTCGTCCCTTGTCATTTTCCCCTTTTTATTCGTGCTCATCGCATGACTCCACATATCAAGAGTATCTCCATGCTTCCTAGAAGCACTTCTTTCTCGTACTACCTCAACTCCATAAGTAGCAGCTTCTATCGACACAGTAGCATGCTGAGATAGATACTCCTCCAGTATTTGCTTCATTCTTCCTTTCTCGAAGTTGGTTCTAAGAATCTCTCCATTATCTTTCAAAGCAATCTTTGCTTCCTTCCAATAGACTACTCCATCTCGTAAAGTTTTGGTAAAATCAGCACACTCTCTTCGAGCATGATCAGAACTATCACACCAAATGCATCTTTGTACATAATCTTGCTTAAGAGCAAGTCTGGTATCATGTGTTCCTCCCTTCTCTTCCAACCTTGCTAACTTGATCTGCAAGTCCCTCATCTCTTTTACCAACTCTTCCATAGCATCTCTTTGCGGTGCAACTTTCGAGACAAGAATAGTAAGAAGTGGAACTTGAGGTACATGCACAATATGTGTTTGCACATTAGGTATCATTGGTTGCCTACGAGGTATTATGATCGGTGGTGGTCTCTCTTCTTGTCTTACCACCACCTTCTCTCTCCGGTACTCTCGTTTGGCAAGTACACTCACTACTTCAGAGACTTTTCTCCAGTCAATTGTGAGTCCGTTGTCTTCCATCCTATTTTCCGGAAGCAGCTCCAACTCTCTTTGTAATTCATTGTTAGCTGCTTGCAGAAACAACTCCACCTTGTCGTTCTCCAATGTGAACTTCTCCATCCAAGACAACTGAAGGAATTGTCTCTCAAACTCCCGAAATAGCTCTATGACAACAAGCCCTTTGTTGGGTTTGTTTACCCACTCTATGAATGACTTCTTAGTCACTCGGTCTGCATCCTCTAAAGAATACTCTTCTTTCAGTTGAAGAGTAAATCCTTCCCATGTAGCACCATGAGATCGGATGATGTCTTTCACATGCTCTCGTAACTCAAGTACGACAGCAAGCTCAAATGTACTCACCATCTCTCTTTCTGGCACCTTATCAACTCCATCTCTCGAGAATAGTACTTTAAGTACTTGGATATGTTCTTTCCGTCAAATTGATCTAGCAACCCCACAACAGATTGCAAGGCTTTAGTAGCCATTGCTTCTTTCCGTTTAGTGTCAAGCAATCGCATATCAGACCGTGAAAGCTTGGTCATCTTTCAAGCCTCTCTAGATGTAGAAGCCTCATCTACGTAATGACCCAACCCTTCAACGTCCATGGTGGCAAAACCACGTACGTACCTCTCACCCCAGACTTTCACGTCGAGTTCACCAGCTATCGTATAACGTGTTTTCCTGTCTAGGAATACACGGGGTATATGGCTGTGTAGAGGTAGGTGACTTGAACAGGTTGAATCTGAACCTTGATCCTTCAACCCTAATGCTCTCTATCTACTCTTCTCGGACAAGTGATCTTGTATCTCTTGACTCAAGGTTAAAGGCTGCTACGGTCTCATGATACGTATAACTTGTACAAATTTGTGTTACATACAAATCTTGAAATACTCAACCTGTACTATCTGCATACAAGTAACTCTAAATCACTAGAAGTATGATTTAACAACTTCTCAGCGACGCTAACTATCCATCAATTTGGCCGCCACAACTCTATTTGATACAACTAAAAGATACCATAGGAGCGCTCAACCAACTTGATCGAGTCTCGATACAACTTGCTGTACACTCTGGCCTACCAAGCATTCCAGCAAGGTAAAGCATGCATGCTCCAAGACATTACTCAGATCTCAATATAGCATCAACGGCGATAATACCTAGCAGCTCCGAGAACCCATACAGCGGCTTAAGATTCATGACCACTCCGTTCTCCTTTCTCACCAAGAGCTGAAATCAGCCCCACACCTTCCAATGTCAAGTTGTATGCAAGCATAGCAGTTTCAGCAACAAACTCCTCTCCAAATTGCTCCAAAATGACCAAAATGACAATAGATAATACCGAAAAATCTGAAACTGCTAATAACAGAAGTATCTTCAAACTTTGAGACCTCAGTCCTCCCAAACCAGTCGACCAATGATGATCAAACTTCACAGGAAGCTTGATTGGTCAAATTTTGATCTGTGAAAGGTCCTGCACCACCACTCCATCGTCCAGGAAGACGGTCTTCCACGAGCGAGCCCTGCCTTCACAGAT
Organism: Asterella californica; assembly: GCA_036924285.1. Classification (NCBI taxonomy): domain Eukaryota; kingdom Viridiplantae; phylum Streptophyta; class Marchantiopsida; order Marchantiales; family Aytoniaceae; genus Asterella; species Asterella californica. Next base: position 16,325,033 of record JAYKYS010000006.1, on the reverse strand, counting down.
ACAAAGTTATGCGGAGGCAGTGCTGCCCAAACCTCCTCCAGAAGACCTTGGTCTGCAAGGTTCCAGTTCCTTAGAAGGGTTTGGTCTCTACCAACTCTGCTATCGGTAACACTAACCCTCGAAGATGCATCGTCATGTTCGAGCTTCTGTTACACTAAGCCATACGTACTTGCTGTGAGCGGAAGGCTTAGTCCTTTCCAGGTCCTCACAGTCTAACTTCTACTCTCAGAAGACGAATCTAGTCTTCAGAAGACAGCTATTCCGTCTTCCGGGATTCTAACAGTGCTTCCTTAGTACTTCTCGTCTTCTGAGCTACATCTAATCAATCCTAACTAAGCAAGGCATCGCATGGATTCCTAAGAAGACAACCAACCTTGCATTTCATCCTACTTCCTAACAGAAGATACCAAGATACGTGAGAAGCAGAGTATACAGAAGGTTCAGAAGATGGTTGAGGACTCATACGGTGACAGTGATCTTCATGAAGACTCGTGGAACAGCTTCTGATTAACTGATGTACTCAGAAGACTTCCCGCAGCCAAGCTTCCTAGCACTGATCTCACATGTCTTCGTCTTCTTACACGCAATCTAACCTCACAACAGACACAGAACATTCATACTATGTTCTTTCGACTCCTCACCTCTCATACACACTCAGAAGAAGCTTGCTGCATGACAGGAAGACATGACCCTTGACTATTCTCTCCAGATTCTGCCAACAAGGATTGTCACAACTCTCTTCTACGTTCGAGAAGAAGAAGAAATAGGCTGCTACGGGTGGGACAGAAGAGATCCGTAAAGGACTCTCACGTCTTTTCGTGCATTCTGCCAGTCTTTCTAATCTTCTAGTCTCTCTAGGAAGATGTGGATTTGAGAAGCTAGGAAGATCGGGAGGCACAGGCTTGGTTCCCAATTTCTAGCTTCTCGAAACAACAATCAACTCACATGTTCACTTAGGATTCGTACCAAGCTTCTCTCAACACAAAAGCCCAATCCAATCCAATCTTGGTACGAATTGAAAATAGTCGTCTTCCGAAGACGTTCAGACATTCAGAAGCGTCTTCCGAAGATGTTCCGATCTTTAGAAGCGTCTTCTGTTCATGGATTCAGAAATAGAGACGCGGTAGGATAAAGAAATTGATATTCATGTGATCCAATTTGGAGATGAGAGATAGGGAAGCTCAATTCCAACTTGGGAAGAAGTGAGTAGATGGCTGTCGAAAATTGGACAGCGCTTCCGCGTCTAATTTTTGCTGAAGAAATTTTTAGGGTTAGGAGAATCGATCGATGGGCTTCCTGCAAACGAGCGGGGAAGCACGGGAGACATCAAATCAGAGGCGGGAAGCAATGAGAAAGAGGGAAAGAACACGGGAAGAACCTCAGTACTGCTTCTGACTGCTTCTTTCAGTCTTCTGTGCGCTTCCGATCATCAATTGCACCTCCAATGTGACACCATGATCTTGCTTCTTGTCGTTAATCTTGAGCTATGTCCCTCTGCTGCTGCAATCGGTTCTCGCTACTACATCGAAGTTTCTCTCTGATCGACCTTCGATTTTTGATTCTCGAAATCCTTAGAGATTTCTTCAGCTCGAATGTGCTTCTTGGCTGGAAAAATAGCCTCGCTCTCTCTCTTGCTTCAATTCGATTCTATGTGCTCTCAATTTTGGCTCTCCTTGTTTCCACGACCTACTTCGATACCCCGGTTGCAATCGATCTCTTAATGTGCAGTCGATCTTCAGTGCGAGAAGCAGGCAAATGATCCTGTGCTAATGCGCTCACCGTGTATCTTCCCTGCGCGATTTAGGTTAATACCTCCGGTTATCTCGAATTATCTACTACTGGGGAGTACACCTACTCCTCGATGATGTGACGTGCGGTTGGTACCCCCGAAGACACATTCACTATCTTCTCAGATCTTCTATCTTTCGGCTCTTGTCTTCTGGAAGATATGATTGAGAAGAGTCTTCCCGGAAGATGTCCGTCTTCCGGCTTCAGAAGAAGACCCTAAACTCTTAAGATCATCTTCCTTCTAAGCAAGGTGTAGTCTTAAGAAATAAGGCTACTTTATTTACATAGATACGTTATTAACTTTAAAAATTTCAAAAAATCTCCAATCCTGTAAATTGTGGGCACCACACACTCTCCGCCCAATCAACATCAGTGTAATCATGTAATAACAATAATCCACCGTATCGATAGTGAAGTCCGTACTGCATCGAGAACTTCATGTAGCCAAGGATCCACTTGACAACCTCCAAATGTGATCGTCGTGGTGATTGCATAAATTGATTGATCAGATCGACTACATAGCTCAAGTCTGATCTGGTAATAGTCAAATAGATAAGACTCCCAACTATCTATCTTTACATATGGAGATCATCAAGTAACGCACCATCCTCTACTCTTAGCTTTACTCCTTGCTCTAATGACGTAGCAACGGATTTGCAATCAAGCATACCAAATCTCTCAAGCATATTTGTCGTTGTACAAGCCAGACATCCTTCTCATCTCTAATGAACTCCACAACAAGGAAGTACTTGAGCTCTCCTAAGTCTATCATCTCTAACTCAGATTTCAAGTGATCATTGATGTGAGAAATAAGCTCCTCATAGTTACGGGTAATGATCAAATCATCAACATAGATGGTGATCACCACAATCCGATCTCGTATTCTTAATGAATACAAGGTAGAGTATAACTACAGAATTGAAAACCAAGATACTGCAAGTAAGAATTGATCTTTTGCATACCATGCTCTTGGTGCATGTTTCAAAACATAGAGGATTACTCGTAACTTACACACACGAGAAGAGAACTTAAGATCCTTGTAACGTAAGTTACCGCATGTAGACCTCCTCTTTTCATATCAGAAGCATATCCAAGGAAGATCCATCTATGTACTCTCGGATCTAGTTTCTTATGTTTCTCATCAGGTATGTGCACATAACAAATACATCCAAAAACTTTAAGGAAAGAGTATCACTTATTGCATGTGAAGATCTCCATCGGTGTCTGGCTGTGGATTGTCGCTGTAAGCAGTCCAAGTATAACATGAATAATCATCAACTTTCATGCACCTACTACTTTATTGCACCAGCAGAAGCTCTTGCTAAGTAGATCATGAAACTCACAATGCTAACATGCAAACTATAATCACACGTTAACGTTCATGCATCACTTACCTTTATCCGTTTGATTTGAGTCAAAGTCGGACCGTCTCCTTAACTCTCAACTTCAGCATTCCCTAAGTCTCGACCTAGACTATTCAAGATCACCGTTAAGGAAAGAATTCTTGAAGTTCATCTGGTGCATCTTCTAACTTTTCTGAGTCGCAATTGCTACCGTGATTCGAATAGTCATCATCTTCGCAACTAGAACAATCGTTGTGCTAGCCGAAGCTCTTGCTCAGTATGTCACAAAACTCACAACGCTAACTTGCAAATCACAATCACACGTTATCGTTCATGCACCACTTATCTTTATCTTGATTGGTCCGGATCGGAGTCAGACCGTCTCCTTAACTCTCAAGCGTAGCATTCTTTAAGTCCCGACCTAGATCCGGCTAGGTCGGTCTTAAAATATGAGCAAGTCATAATGTGACTTAGGACGGACTTCTCATAAAGTCCATGGTCCTAAACGGTACCTCTTGCACACTAGCGGCTCAACCGTCTGTGATGTTCGTCTGACTCTTGATTCTCGAATGATGGTCGAGAATGGCAGTCTCGTTCCCTAGTCTTGCTCATGCTGTTAGATAGTTTCCAAGTCTAAACGTCCAAGTGTGGACCGAAACACACCTTGGTATTGGCCCAGCCATCACCTCATGTCCCTAGAGTTCACCTGCTAAACTTTGAGGTCGGATGACTCATCCTGCTCATCCAAGCATTGAATCTCCTTCATATATACTTCTGGTGGATCACCTCGCTCTCCTCTTTGGTCCTCAAAAACTAAACCTCAACTCGATCACGAGATCGATCATAATCCTCAACTATGAGGTCAGTTCGAGGAGAGCTTTCTAGTGATACCTTACTCGCCTCGAGATCTTACGTGGAGCTCCATCCACGATCCGAAATGTCATTCGAGATCCAACACTTAGCATTTTCTGAGAAACTAGTGGTCCAGCACCAGATTGAGACCATGTGGTTTAGATCAACGTCCATGTTGATATAATCCCAAGCTCTAGTAGATCATCAACTAATATAAGCCAGAGTGGTTAGAGTAGTTACAAGTTAGTTAGAGGGCTAACCCACCATTAAGGTTTCTCTTGTACTCACCCTCCACTTTATATACATAGAGAGACAAAGCATCTCTCATCTCGTTCCTATTTTACTTCCTTGTCTACTCGCTCTCTCTTCTTGGAGTGTCCTAGAAATATCAATCTTTCTACATGGTGAGAGACCGGACCAACAACCAGGGACTTTGTCGTGTTGTGGTTCGGCTCTTGTGTGAAATTCTCGTGGAACGTAGGTTGTGTTTCTTTTTTGTGTTTCGTGAACCGTATCGCGTAACTCGCCGAACGGTGTGATGAATGCCACGTTTGTGATTATCTGTTTAAGTGATCGTACGGTAGAGGAACGTGCCAAGTCATCGATCCGTGCGCGTTCACTTCAGTGGTCCTTGACGCCGCATTTGTGTATAAAATGGTGGGTCGAAGGTTCATACGGCATTTTCTCTCAGCGGGTGATTCGTGAGGATTCTCGGTGGTCTGCATGGAGGAGTGAAGAACTGCAGGAGTGGTGGTTATGGACGGAGGTTTGTTACCGGCTCCAGATCTTCCTTTCCCGAATCCGTTTCACATCAAGCTTCATTGCATCCACAGCAATCACTTTCGACAGTGGTTAGTTGCATACTTTGGCGATGAATTCATGAGAAGAGTGATGGAGTTATAGCTTCCGGTGATCCTTCCGATCGTAACATACAGAAAGACTTGAGATATGACGGTGTACGTTTTGTTTTGAGGAACAATGGATCTCAACTATCCATCGAACGTTTCTTTCAACCTTTGGATCGATGTCCGGTGTCATTGCAGACCGAAGATAAATCATGGGGGCTTGGATCGTGAGAAACTTCAGGTAAGAATATTACACTCGAGTGATAGCTTCACCGTTTTCTTTTGTCGTATCTTCTATTGTAGAACGTTTCCAGGTTGTAATATTGACGTTGTATTAGTCTGCGACTCAATCGTTTCCATTCTGGTTGAGCGCTTCTATGTAGTTACAGATCGCGAAGAATCCATCGACATATCTGAAGGATTTTCTGAGGTCTTAGAGTCTTGTTGATGTCTTGTGTCTCCTTGGAGAGTAGGGGAAAAAGTTGAGTGGAGAAAAGACAAAAGCTCTTTTTGCTCTTATTGGTCCACTTTTGGACCAATGGTGTTCTAACTGATCCTCGTGATGTTTCTGTGGTTTCTAGAGGCTTCGGAGGTCCATTCACAAAACGAAGGGTATGGTTGGAAAGCTCTCGACCGGAGCTACAATCTGGACTGAAGAATCGGTCGATTTGATAGAAAGATGAGAGCGTTATGATCGATTGAGTGGAAGGGGGTGCCATTCATATCTATCGCTACGTTTCTGGTTGTTCTGAGAGACTCGTGAGGAGTTTTGAGTAGCTGTCTGTTGGGTTATAGAGATCAACGACGTGCTGGTCGTTTTGATATCAATTTCATCAGGTTCTTGAGCGATTTGGATTCTGAACCGACCGATTGAAGTTGAGAAGTGTAGACGTGATAAGACGGGAACAGCGAACTGTGATAGTCATGGATAGTTTGCTATTGCTTAAGTTCTGAGTCGAATGTCTAAGTGAAACTTTCCAGGATTGAAACATGTCTTATCAGTTAGATACTTGGGAAGTTTCACCTCAAATGGTTGAGTAGTTTATTCAGAATCTTGGATCAAATGCACATGGGTCTGTAAAGCTCTTAAGTTAACACAGATTACGGTTTGATCCATATCTGAGAATTGGTTTAAGATTTCGACCTGAAAATTATTCAGGGTAAGAGTGAAGTGTCTCTTCTTGGAAGATAGACAAGGGAGAAACGGATGGAAGGTAGAAGCTTATCGGGAGCTGCGGAAGCGTCTTCTGGCAAAGCTGTTTCTTCACCTCTTCCCCAAGGAGAAAGTACAGAAGACGAGATACCTTGGAGATCAAGACGTGGAGTTCCTAAAAGCCATCTGGGAAGATCTGCTCGTCAATTGGGGCGCCTTCTTCCATGCTTACATCCAGGCCGAGTTGGTGTACTTGGGCACCTCAGCAGGAGGGCACCTCATCCCGTTCTTTTGCTATTTGTACGTATCCAAGGGGGATCTAACAGAAGACCAGTTGGCGGGATATGGACCAACAAGACAGTGCGAGGTGAAGAAAGAGACCTCAGGAGAAGAAGACCTAGCAGCGGCCATGACTCCTCTTTCCACTTTAGTGCTTCAGACGAGACAAGGTACTCATCAGAAGTACCCCCTTGAACGTCATAGACAAGTAAGAAGTCACTTGCACAAGCGCCAAATGCTTGAACAAGATAACTAACATACTATCAGCCTACTAGGACTCAAAATAGTGTTAACACCGTATGCAAAGGTGTCAAACATATACATAAAGGACTAGAAGTAGTATGAGCTAACTTCTAGAACTACTAAACCTAAGCGTCAGAGTGGAAGTCAAGCATGTATCCGCCAAGTAGCGCGACATCCACCCCCTCTGAACCTGCACATCCTCCGGTATGTGCCAGATCCAGATCAAGACTCTTCAGCTTCAGCTTCAAATTCATCTTCAACCTCCATTGAGTCTTCAGCTTCATCCTCAGTAAGCTCTGCAATGTTTTGGTCCTCTCCTCTCCTTCTAAAGAGCTTGATTCTCTTCCCTGCGACTGGTATCTTGAGCACTGCATCATCTAACTCTCTCAAAGAGTATGTGGCATTATCATAAACTTCTAACACCACATAAGGTCCGAACCATCTCTTGGAAAACTTTCTGATAGTGCTATGCTGATTATCAAGACTACTATCATAGACTAACACCCAATCACCTTCCTTAACTGGTTTGGGTCGTAATCTATGCGTTCTATCAAATCTGTCTTTGTTTCTCTCTCTAGCAGTCTTTAACCTTTCCACAGCTTTGACAACATCCTCAGGTCTTCGTTCTAACTGCTGGATCCTTAATGCAAGAAGATCCTCTGTACTTCTACCATCTTCCCATGGCAAAACATTCCAAGTAGGCACAACCTCCTCAATCGACATCACAGGTTTTTGCCCTAGTATCAACTCTGCTGGCATGCAACCTGTAACGGTACTATGAGTTGTACGATCTGCCCACAAAGCAAATGGTAGCAGTCTAGGCCATTCACGGATCTTACCCTTGCAAGCTTTTACCAAAGCTTTGATGATTGGCGGATGACCTCTTTCGCTCTTGCCATTCCCTTCAGGATTGTAAGCAGTGATTAACGCCAACTTGATTCCCAATCGCTTGAAGAACTCAACTGCTTCTTGTGCATCCAGCTCACCCCTATCTGCAGTGATGTTTCTCACACACCCATACCTACAAATAACATCTTCAAGTAGAAAGCGGCAGACACTAGCAGTGGTCTTCGTCCTCAGAGCACGGCCTTCGACTTGGTTAGATAGATCTTCTCTAGCCAAGACTAGATACCTCATTTGTCCAAGCCCAAATGGCATAGTATTAGGGTTTAGGGTTTACAAGATCCACTACCCATTTGTAATGAATGGCTAAAGGATAAGTAGGATGCAATCCATCACGATGACGTACATTAGAGTACATCTGGCAGGGTATACAAGATGAAACAAACTGTACTACATCCATATAGATACCCTTCCACCAATACTTCTCCTTCATCTTGGTAAATGTAGCCCAAACTCCTCTATGACCGGCCCATAAACTCTCATGGAACTCCTTGATCAGCTTCTGCTGCAATTCCAAGTCACATACCACCCGCTGCGGTATACTTCCTTGTAGCTTAGGGCGCTTCCATAGATGTCTTCCATGTAAAAAGTAACCATAAGCTATTCTACGGATCCTCTTGAAATCTGCATCAGACCAGCCTTCTTGCCTTGCCAGTGAACTCAAATAGCGCCCAAGATCCAACCACTCGCCATAATTTCCTCAAATAACTCCAATGGAGCTACAAAACAGCTTCTATCTCTTCTAGCAAGAGCACTAGAATAGAACTCTGTTCTCACATCCTCCTGATCATCTATCATTTCTTTCTCATCGTAATACATAGCCCTTGATAACATATCTGTCACAGGATTGTCTTTTCCTGCAATATGTCTAAACTCTGGGTTCAAGGACTTGATATATGCTATCCACCTCAACATAGCAATGTCTGGAGTTGTACAGCTAGTAATCATTCCAAGAGAGGTAAGCAATCTGTCTCCACAACCACAGGTGCTCCTATCAAGTATTCCTTGTCACTCTTCATCGCAGTAACTACTCCCCATAGCTCTCGCTTGACCTGAGGGTAGTCTCTCTGACGTGAACTTAATACCTTAGCACCAATACGCACCACATATCTATTTCCATCCTCATCGTCTTCTCCTACAGCCCATCCAATGCCAATAGGACTAGTATCAACAGTAAGGATAACAGATCTGCCCAACTCATATGTTACCTTCCGTAGAGTTGGTGGTGAAGCCAAAAGATCCTTCAACTTCCTCATAGACTCATTTTGCTCCTCTTGCCACTGAAATCTTTGCCCCTTTCTCAGCAGCTTGTACAACGGATCTGCTACATGAGCAAAGTGTGGAATCCATATATGGTAAAACACACATGCACCTAGAAACCTTCTCACCTCGGTAACTGACCCACATGTCTCCTTCATCCTTCGAATGGCATCAACCTTGTTTGGACAAGGTTTCCGACCATAAGATCCACATAGGTGCCCCACAATCAACACCTCTTGTTCTCCAAATACAGACTTTGCTCCTGATAAAGTCAAATGAACCTCCTCCAGTCGACTCAATATCTTATCGCAATCTACTATATGATCTGCAACAAACTTACGACACCCCCTCTGATCCATTACCTCATTCTTCTCCTCCTCAGCACATCCTTTGATCGGCACATCATCAAGGAATGGCCTAGTTTTTTCAGGAATGAAGTCCCTCAAAACTTTGTTCATGCCATTCATCATATGTGCTACAGAATTGGTAGCACTTTGCGGCAAGATGCACATCCTTAGTAACCCCAAAGGTGTCCTCATTGTAGTCAAGTCTCTACTCTCAGAGGATAACTGAAACTGATCATAACCTGAATATAAGTCTCTCATTGAATAGATAGCACGACCAGCAAAAGCCTATGCAAACTCGTCTACAATAGGTCCTATACCCATATTCCTGATAGTCACCTTGTTAACTAGCTGCATATCTTGAATGAATCTCAAAGCTCCACTCTTCTTCGGAACAGTAAACCATCTGCTAGAATAGGGAGCTATAGATGGTTCCAAGATACCCATCATAATCCTCTCATTGAGCAAGTCTATCAGCTTTGGTAGATGAGCTCTAGGTATAGGGATAGGACGTAGATTTCAAGACACATGCGGTATAGTAAAGATTACGATAGGTGCAACTACACTTGGATCTACACATCCTACTTCATGTGACTCAAACGCAAATGTCTTACCATGCCTAGATAGCATCTCTCTGAAGCTCTTTTCTTGCTCAGTAAGAAATCCATCACCTCCAATCCTCAGCTCCTTCAGTGTTATTTTTGTGAACTGGTGCCCAATTCTTCTCGGTCCTCTAAGCGTCGGTTCTCGTGCAGCTTGCTCCATCTTCTGATTGTAATCGAGTGGTAAAGGCAAAGCCACTGGTTTGACTTTCTTCGCCACTGACTTGTACTTGGTTTCCACATACACCTCTTGTCGATCTATAAACTTATCAATTACATCATAAAGCTCCTTGGAGCTCACTCTCACCACTCTATCTACACCATCTATAGAACTTTCTACTATAGATTTCAACTCCCCTATAGTATCTACCAAATACTGCTCTTCAAACACTCCAGATATGTATTCATCTCCTGCTAACTCTCCATTGTCCCACAAAGACTGTTGTACACACTTCAAATGTTGCCTCTCAAACCTCTTCAGATTCTCAACCTTCCTATAACACACTGATCTACATGACGTCAATCCTAAGAAGCTAGAGGATAAAGCTTCCTGTTCTACTGGATCAGGCGAGAATCCTATCTCTACTGTACCGTTGAAGTCTCGCTCTTCAATGGTACTCTGTCAAAACCCCTAGACTCTCTAAACTCCTGAGTAATCTTAGGTAGTGGACGGTCTCTCAAGCTATCACGATTCCCCTCATGTTCTGCAGCAACGGTCAAAAACTGAACAGCTCTTTTGCCATCTCTACTACGTATCCTAGCATAGGCTGAACCATCATCCATAACTCGTGTCTCCATTCTAACAGCAGTAATGTAAGGCTGTCCTAGAATGATAGGATAGGTTGACATGTCTTGTACAAAGAAATTCTGAACATCACCGATGTCACCCACAGTTACCTTGATGTTGGGACAAGCACCATACAGTTCTCCCCACTGGTTGTTGGCAGCACGGATAAGCCATCCATGGTCGGTGTCTATGGGCCACCTCCCACGCTTGTACAGCTCCTTAGACATCAGATTAATCTTTGAGCCGTGATCAATCAATGCCACCACAGGTTCCTCCAGATCTCCCAACTTCACCAAGGTCTCTGTGGTTGCTCTTACCCAATGGTTGTGAGAGTAATGGCTCTTCTGCGATGCTTCCACCTCATCTTCAAACCTCACGTGCTGATAGGATCTCCCCTCTGATACTTGAGAGCATTAACTAGCAATCTCATCTTCCTCATCATCCGACAGTTTGGTACCTAGAGCGTTAAGCGTAGCTGCTTCATCCAAAATCTGACGTTTCCTCTTGATGATATCTATGATAACCTCATGGAACTCACGCTTTGCAATCCCAAGAATCTCACCCAAGGTAAACTCAACCTTCTCATTCAAGATACGATTCTCTAACACCTGCTTCAAGTCTGTAGCAATCTCAATGTCAGACTGAAGTTTGTATGCAGGCATCTTACCCTTCTCCTTGCTTCTCTCCTTCTCCTTTGATGTTGTAGATGGTAGATCCTCCATAGTTTCCTCTCGAGTAGGTGTTGTCTCCTGCCTTGCCTCTGGTCTAGCCCTTTCACTCCTTGTAGCAGGTCGTTTGGCTGTAGAAGCCTCACCTGCATCCTCCCTCTTGCGTTTTTCTTCTAGTACAGCTTCATGCTGACTTCTTGCAACATAAGCATGCACTGACATAGTATCCACATGATCATTCCATCCTGTAGCTTCTCGAATTGAGTTGCCAACCCTTCGTAGCACATCCTTGTCTAGCTCTGTTCTAGCTACGGACCGCACTACATCAGACCACAACCCAGTAGTCCCTTTCTCTCTCTCCATCTCCACTTTCACTCCACATGTAGCAGCATTCACAAGAGAAACAACATGTGATGCTCATATCTCATTCACAAGCCTCTTCATACCACCCTTGCCAAAGTTGGTTCCCAACATCATCCCAGTCTCTCTCAGGTGGATCTTACCATCTTTGAAGAAGATCAGATCCTTTCTCAATGCATCTGAAAACTCTCCACAATCTCTTCTTACATGGTCTAGGCTATCACACCATATACAACGATAAACAAAGCCTTCTCTCATCTGAGATCTCTGCATAGCAGGCTGTACATTCTGCTCCTTCTCTTCTAACCTAGTGAGCTTAAGCTTAAGCTCCTTCATACCCTTAATCAGTTCATCAAGCGGTGAGTCTTCCTCTCTAGCAATTACCAAAGTGGGCTTAGTATGCAACTGCTTGACAGGAATTATCAGAGGTGTTGCTTCACTTACCACCACCTTGTCCCTTCTTCTCTGTCTCTTGGTCAGCAACGAGACAGCCTCTTCAACCTCCTTCTAGTCAGTCTTCAATCCTCTCTCCTCACTCTTGTCTTCTAGCAACAGCTCAAGCTTCTCCTGAATAGTCACGTCCGCTGCTTGTAGGAAAAGCTCGGTCTTTCTCAACCTCTAGTGTAAGCTTCTCTGTCCTAGAAAGCTGAGCATATTGACGATCAAACTCCCTTAACAACTCATTTACAGACAAATCTTTGTTAGGCTTCACCACCCACTCCAAGAACGTTCTCTTGGTCACCCTCTCTGAATCTTCAGTGTAGTACTCCTCCTTCAAAGCTCGCATAAAGCTCTCCCAACTCTGTCCTTACTGCTGCTTGAGCTCCTTCACACGCCCACGAATCTCAGGGACAACAGCAAGTTCAAAGTTCTCCACCATCTCCTTGTCAGGTACCTTGTTCACCTCCATCTCCCTAGCATAGTATCGCACATACTTGGAAATATCTGTCCCCTTGAACTGGTCCATCTGGTGCACCACAGATTGCAACGCCTTGGTTGCTAATACCTCCTTCCTCTCTGTGCTCTGCTGCTGCTGCATAAACATATGAAAAGCTTGGAACATCTTCATCATAGCAGCATCCAACTGAGCAGGTTGCTGAGCAGCAGCAGCACCTCTATTTGATGATCCTTGGTTGGCCATGATATCTGATCCTGTAACACTCTCAAGAAAACTCCCACCCTAGGTGTTTCACGTCGGATTCACCAAAAAGAGAGTATGTCGGAGTGTGATCCGTCTACCTAGGAAAGCGCCGAGCTTCTGGCTGTGGTTGTTTACTCAAGAGGTTGGCTTTCAGGTCACAACAGGGGCCATAAACACTCACACAGTTGTGTAGGATCCTCTAATATGCTCAAAAGTGAAATTTAGGTTTAACTAGTAGTAATGGGTTTAAGCGGTGAACTTTGACACACAAAGAGAGGAAAACTATGAAGGTGTAGACTTCAGAACTTCTCCTACATGCAAATGAGGTCCTACTGGATACACATATGAAGTTTCAGCTTGAGATCAGTTCAGAGCACCGAGATATGGGTAGAAACTTTTTGAACAGAGAAATTACGACAATTTCTGGTACCCATATAGCTATTTCGACCTATAACAGGAAATTGGCTCGATCAACTTCGAAGTTTCTTACAGGATTTGCAGTTCACAGCTTGCTGAACACTCCTGTGAAGTTGGGACTCCTGATTGTTTGTAGAACTCCAGATCTCCTTCTCTGAAGTCGCTGCTCTAGATTAAGAGCTTTTCAGACCCCCTTTGCTTCAGCGGCCGCCCTGAATTACTCAATCACTCAAATGATTTGAAACTTTTTGGACAGTCGTAGCCCTCCTGACAGTGAACGTAACCACGAAGTTTTGAAGTGAGTTTTACAAAAGACAAAAATGGATCAATTGGAGTTCATAGCTCCACTTGACTGTCCTTTTGTGCCTTAAACTACCTGGTAACTTATCTACACTCATAGGCTACCACGTCAAGCCCCCTAGCGTGCCAGCGTAAAACTTAAACTACCTAAAATGACACGTAGCCCCGAAAATTAACTTAAATCAGCTAGAAAGCGTGCATGGGCGACAAGTAAGTACAACCCATGAGCTCAAACCCCTATCAGCATGGAAACCCTAAGTTATGTACATTGAACGTCATAGACAAGTAAGAAGTCACTTGCACAAGCGCCAAATGCTTGAACAAGATAACTAACATACTATCAGCCTACTAGGACTCAAAATAGTGTTAACACCGTATGCAAAGGTGTCAAACATATACATAAAGGACTAGAAGTAGTATGAGCTAACTTCTAGAACTACTAAACCTAAGCGTCGGAGTAGAAGTCAAGCATGTAGCCGTCAAGTAGCGCGACAACGCGCAGAAGCAGAAGACCATATTGGTGGAAGAGGCATCCTTGCCTCTGGAAGAAAAGGAAGACGCATCCGATCGATTCGTGGGGGTGAACTTGTCTTCTGCTAGAAGAAGGTTGGAGGAATTCAGTGCCTTCTTTCAATCGGAGATCCAACCATCCATGGAGTTGGTGGAGAAGCGCGCGATGGCTCAGGAGAAGTCTTTGCGACCTGGATCCGGTCTGTGCACCTTGATGCAACAGGAAGAGGTCTAGAAGAAGGTGGACACGCTGGAAGCCAACCTCTGCACCATGGAGAAGTTTGCAGCAAAGTACAAGATGGAAGCAGCTACTTCTGCCAAGGAGTCAGCACAGTTGAGGAAGAGCAACCATGAGTTGCAAGCACGTCTACAGTAGCGTGAACATGAGGTTCTGCGAGTCAAGGATAAGATCACCACTCTCTCAGAAGAGAAGACGACATGGAAGGCACTGCGGAAAGCCGCGGAAGTGCAAGCCGCAGCAGAGAAGAAACAGAAGCTCAAGCAAATGGAGTTATGACGCAGATGGTGGAGCACTTCGCAAGAAGTTCAACTTCACCGCGGGTAGGAAGCTTCTCACCCTAGCTAGGGAGTGGGATGACGATTCCAAGGCAATGCTAGTGGAATGCAAGAAAAGCATGTTCCGCTACCTGGATCGGCAGATTGAGGACCAGAAGACGCTTTACGCTCTTTCCTCAATTCTCCAGCCAGCTGCTACGTCTTCCCATATCTCAGGACCAGCGATCAGAGGAGATTTAGAGAAAGAGGAGTTCGACCTTGCTGTCCACTTGGTAGTAACAGCGCTAGAAGCCGAGAAGACCGCGGAAGAAGCCCCGGAAGACAAGGTGTCTTCTGGAAGACATGAAGCAGAATTGTCGTCCTAGATGTTTCTAGTGAAGGAGGTGACTTCCTCCGACCACTGTGAGGTCACCTCAGCTCCCAATTCAAACCAGTACCGCAGAAGAGTCAGGAAGCACAGGTGGACTCAGCTTCCCAGAAGACACTTCCGTCTTCCGAAGCCGTCTCAGAAGAGCAAGTCACGAATGTCGAGGAAGAAGCCATCTCAACCACACCCGAGGTACCAGCAGAGCTTCCCACCTTATCAGACGCCAATTTAGGAGATGAGGTAGGAGAGGATCCAGTAGAGAACGCACTCGGATATCGGGAGTAGATAGTAAGTTAGGAAGACAAGTTGACTTATCTAATTTTGATAGGAAGTGAAGTTTGCTATCTTAGGAAGTGACAGTTTTCTTTGTATTTTTAGATGACTGTCCATGTGGCAAGATAGGCAGCGGTAGGAGTAGAAAGAAAGTTTCCAAATAAAGCAGGGAACCGACTGCATGTGAGGTGCTGACCTTCTGACAACGCCCCATCTCTCATGGCTGCAAGTTGAGAATTGGAGAGGATCTCTCCCCTACGACTCAAGGCAAAGGCATAAAGACGAACACAAAGTAGGATTTTTGACACATATGTGTTTACACATTTTACAGAGTACACACATTACGTCCGTTGCTAGAGACATACGAATAGATTTGGATTACACAGGAGGGGTCTGCACTTCCGGTCCCAGTGATAGATCGAAGGATGTAGACAGTAGTAGTGGACAGCCTAGAACAGAGAACGGCATCATCGTGTAATCTTATCTCTAAGCTGGTGTGTCGAGGGGTAGTGATAGGATGTGAAGGGAGTGAGCTTCCCAAAGCCAATGTACCTTCTTCTCGGAGAATTGATTTCAGATTTGATTACAGAAGCTTTGTTTGTGTCTTCTGGACAGTGAGTTTCTTTGAATTCACACCCAATTGTGCATGAGAAGCCTTCTTCTTGAGTGACGGTGATTGTTAGAAGTTGTGCAGAGTCGAAGCTTGTCTCATCCAGTGGAGCACTTGTTCTGTCCAGAAAGTAAAACTCCTTCGATAACTATTCCAAAGGAAAACAGTTTCTTTGGGATAATTCCAGAGTACCGAGCGTTCTTTTCTGTATTTACTCCACTCGGTAACAAGGAATGTGACTATCAAAATAGCTTCTCGGAGATCTACAAAAAGAATTGTTTGTAAAGGAAAATCAACCCTACCACCTCATAAGCACTCGAGGGCTTCTAGAAAAAACTCCAGAGAAGGGGTAAACAAGACCCAAGGAAATCAATTTCTCTCATTCATAAGTAGTAAAAGGTGATAGAGAAACAAATGACTGGAAGGATTCCGAGGCTTAGGCTTATAAGAGTACACTCAGGGTGGAAAATTTTAACCTTCAAGGAAATCAGTTCCTTGAGGATCTCACAAAGTCTCTCGAGTCGTGAAGAGTACCCCTAACACCTTCCTTCTGCTCAGAGGATATACCAGAGAGCTCTCAGAAAAAAATCTGTTTCTCTGGAGTCTAGGGAGTTCCACTAGAAATCGTAATTTTTCTTTTAAGTCTCTCAGTTAAGAAGAATAGGTTCGAGGGTTTTAAGAAAAATTGCCCTAGGTTCAAGGGTCTAAAGAACAAAAGAAACTCCTATTTCTCATGTCCTACATATATCCTTGAATTTCTCTCGAAGAATTTCTTTCTCCTGACAAAGACAAGAGAAGACAGTTCTCTTTGAGTATGAGTAGCACTAAAATAAAACCTCATAGTAGTAATCTCTAATTTGGCTCCCTCTCTCGAATTTCTCTTAGGCTCTTGGTTCTTCCTCCGACGCATGCAACTCGAGGATAGCTGGAGTGCTTATCACAAACCCATTTTGTTTTCTCGTTGCACAGCGAAAATATTAGAGAAAGGAAGGAATCCGCTGCGTATCTTCAAACCTTCCGACGACGGCACAGATAAGATCTCAACTAACTGAGTATTGCGGGAGTCCTTCTATTCAGAAGACATGCATGTCTGAATTCCAACATAGATCTCTGGAAAAACTCCTCGTATGCTTTTTGATCCATAAAGTATACAGTTCATCCGTCTAAACGTATACTATTCTATTCTAGATAAGTCCAACACTAGGTGTGTCCAATGTGATAAGAATCCTATCGATCTATCACCGATATTGGATGATCAACATATCCTACTACAATTCCTTTACAGCTGCACCTTAATTCCAATTGCAATGTCTCGGTAAGCTAATCTAACTTGTACAGAAAAAGAGACAGTGAAGGTATAATCATAGATAACTCTACCTGTACCCTATTGAGATGTACTCTAAGCAAGAAACTACTCCCATGTAATTTACAACACTCTGGAACGAAAACACCATCGTGTTTTGATTTTCCTGCAATCTCTTAAAAGTCCTTCGATTTGAATTTGAGCTTATCCTTTGCAGTATTTCACAATCAGTCACCGTCATTCCTCCATATTCGAGCTAGTATATATTTTTCCTGGAAGTACACCACCTGCAACATCCATCCTCCACTCTTGCTTGCAACAAAATCATCCAGAAGGTCTACGCTCTTCACATTCCGTCGTTCTAGTGTCAGTAGACAGAAAAGCAAAAAATCATTCTACACGAATGGGTCGTTTATGCAGGGATCCTAGGCCGCGGTAGACAAACCCTCAGCTTGCCATGTGGCAATCGAACTCCCCTACCTCACATGTCCGTGAAAGGAGCTGAACCATCCTACTAAAGAAAGTACTGTAGTAAGGGTGAGTACACTTGATTCCCTGCTTATAGCCGGTCGATTCTTTGTAGGTTCCTCCTTCCGTTTGGCTAGTAGTGAAAATCCTCCTTCTGGTGGGTTGTCATATATCTCCTCCGAGTAGCTATACCTATTTAGTCTTAGCTGAGTTAACCTAAGGAGAGTAGTTATTGTCTAGAAGACTTAGTATTCAATTCCTATTTGCAGTCTCTTGGTTTCCATTTTTGTAGTTTAGACTTTATCTTGTATTCATTACGAATACAAGACCAGATTGTTGTGATCACCATCTATGTTGATGACTTGATAATTATCGGTAACTATAAAAAGTTTATTTCTCAGATCAAAGATCACTTGAAATCTGAGTTCGAGATGATGGACTTAGAAGAACTCAAGTACTTCCTTGCTGTGGAATTCATTAGAGATGGGAAGGATGTTTGACTTGCACAGTGACAGTATGCTCTCAGTATGCTTGAGAGATTTGGTATGCTTGACTAGAAATCCGTTGCTACGTCATTAGAGCAAGGGGTAAAGCTAGGAGCAGAGGATGATGATTTACTTGATGATCCACGCATGTACAGACAGATGGTTGGGAGTCTGATGATCATCATACCGGACTTGAGCTATGCCATCGGTCTGATCAGTCAATTCATGCAGTCACCACGAAGATCACATTTGGCGACTGTCAAGCGGATCATCCGCTACGTGAAGTTCTCGATACAGTACGGACTTCACTATCGCTACGGTGGATCATTGTTGTTACAATGACTACATTGATGTTACAATGACTACATTGATGTTGACTGGGCAAGAAGTGCCGACCGGAGATCCATGCCAAATTACGCTTTTGGACTCGAAAGTGCTGTTATAAGCTAGACTTCTAAGAAGCAACTTACGATTACTTTGTCATCCACAGAAGCAGAGATCAAAGAGCAACGAACGCAACATGCGAATCAATTTGGCATGCGAATCAATTTGTCTGCTATCTGATATTGGTGTCGAGTGTACAGATCATGTTGTTGTATATACAAACAACATTAGTAGCATGAAGTTAGCTACTAATCTTGTTTTCCATGCTCGGACGAAGCACATTGAGGTGCACTATCATTTCATTAGAGAGAAGGTCCTTGCAGGAGAGATTGAGCTTAGTTATTTGAGCACAAGAGATCATGTTGTTGATATCTTCACTAAGACATTGCCTAGAGACGAGTTTGATGCTTTCAGACATTGTCTATGAGTACAAGATGTAGAGTCGAGCTTGAAAGAGAGTGTTGATATAGTCTCAGCTCTAGTAGATCACCAGCTAATATAAGCCGGATGGTTAGAATAGTTACAGTTAGTTAGAGGACTAACCCACCACTAGAGTTTCCTTTGTACTCACCCTCCACTATATATACATGGAAAGACAAAAAACCTCTCGTCTCATTCTTATTTTACTTCCTTGTCTACTCGCTCTCTCTTCTTGGAGTGTCCTAGAAGTATCGATCTTTCTACATGGTGAGAGACCAGACCAACCAACCAATTTGCATTGTGACCTGCAAGAAGCAAGGCCACAATGCGAATGCGAATCAGTGCTACAAGCGACAGAACAATCAAAAGCAATACGACAACAACCCCAGCAAGGTAACACAACCAACAAGGCTATGCAGTCACTGAGCAAGTCTATTCGGAATGGATAGTCTATTCTTTGTCTGAGATCTGATGGAGAAGAGGAGTTTCTTTTTCGAGTTTGAGGAGTTCTTAGTATCATTGGAAAGCTCTCGCCTAGATCTTTCCAATGATACCTTGCTCACCTCGAGATCTTACTTGGAGGTGCTTCCACGACCAAAAACATTGCTGGAGCTCCAACACTCAACATTTTCTGAGGATTCGTGGTCAAGCGCCAGACTGAGACCATATGGTTCATACTAGCATCTGATCAACGTGCGTCTGTGTCAAACCCACGTCTCGGTCCGCTCAGAACCACGTCTCAAACCTACATCTCAAACTTGCATTTCGGCTATTTTCATACTTTTCCCCTTAGGTCAGTATTTGTTTGGGGTCACCTTGAGATATGTCCCTACATTTTTCGCGACCCTCAGTCTCAAGATCAGACATAGACGCAAACAAAAGAACCCTAGTGGACTTGCGTCAGATTGTGAACGCTGCGAGTGAGACTTAACGGCTTGATCAGAAAGTCGGGTACAGATGAACCGTAAGTGGTTCTCTGAACCAAAGTTGGTACACTAAGTTAGGACATAAGGACCTACCCCAAGATGACCTCAGACGAACGCTGACTTAAGGAGGTAAAGAAACAGACCGAAACGTAAGATCGAGACATAAGTCTGAGACGTGGATCCAAGACGTGGGTTTGAGACACAAGATCGAGATGTAAGTACAGCACAAATGGACCATGATCGGATGCTAGTCCGAACCACAAGGTCCAAGTCTGGCGCTGGACCACGGTTCCTCAGAAAATTCTTAAGTGTTGGAGCTTCAGCGACGTTTTGGGTCATGGACGGAGCTTTATGTAAGATCTCGAGGTGAGTAAGGTATCATTGGAAAAGTCTCAGCGAGAGCTTTCCAGTGATGATTTTCTTGAACTGACTCTAGAGCTGAGAATTATGACCGATCCGTGATCGGACTGTGGTATAATTTTCAGGGATCAAAGAGGAGGGTGGGACCGCCGATCCTCAGAAGTAGATACGAGAGGGGCTCGATGCTTGAGTGGATCATGACGAGTCACCCGACCCCAGGGTTTGGTAGACAGACTCTGGGGCTTGAAGTGATGGTTGGGCCCGTTGTCGTGATGTGAATCATTTCACATAGTAAATGATTCACTTCTCTGTCAGGCATTAGTCTCTCTGAGTGAAGTTAAGACCTCAGAGAAGTCCGTTTTTTGAAAGATGTTATCTATTTTGAGTCTAAGTAGGTTGATTACCATGTTGATAGGGCTTAAGCTCATGGGTTGTATTTGCGTGTCGCCCATGCACGCTTTCTAGCTGATTTAAGTTATTTTTCGGGGCCGCGTGTCATTTTAGGTAGTTTAAGTTTTACGCTGGCACTTTAGGGGGCTTGACGTGGTAGCCTATGAGTGTAGATAAGTTACCACATGGTTTAAGGCACAAATGACAACCAAATGGAGCTATGAATTCTCATTGGTTCATTTTTGTCTTTTGTGTAACTCTAAATTTAGAAACAAAGGTCTAAAGGGGATTTCGAGCAATTGGTAAGGGTACTGCAAAATCTGAGAGCACAGGGAGATAGAGCTCGTCGAGCCAAGCACTGTCAGCGAAAAGTTTGATCGATTTGGAGCAATAAAGAAGGAGTTATGGCTGATTGAAGTTCGATTTGTGTCAGAATTGCAGCACTTCTGTTGAATTTGGGGTTTTGAGTGTCATTTGCAGCAGAATCGAGGAAATCGCTTCAAAACTTCGTGGCTATGTTCACTGTCAGCAGGGCTACGACTGTCTCTAAATTTTCATGTCAATTGAGTCAGTGAGTAATTCAGGGCGACCGCTGAAGTAGAGGGGGTCCGAAAAGCTCTCAATCTGGAGCAGCAACTTCAGAGAGCGAGATCTGGAGTTCTGTGTGGAATCAGGAGACCCAACTTCACAGGAGTGTTCATCAAGCTGTGTACTGCAAATCCTGTAAGAATTTCCCAAAGTGATCAAGCCAATTCCTTGTTATAGGTCGAAATAGTTGTCTGGGTATCAGAAACTGCCGTAATTTCTCTACTCAGAAAGTTTCTGCTCATATCTTAGTGCTTTGAATTGATCTGAAGCTGAAATTTCGTATGTGTATCCAGTAGAACCTCATTTACATGTAGGAGGAGTTCTGAAGTCTGAACCTTCACATATTTCTCAATCCTGAGTGTCAAAGTTCGCCATCTGATCTTATCATTGCTAGTTAAGCCTGAACTTGCTTCGTGAACATATCAGAAGAGCCTAGAGACTTATATGAGTGTTTTTCAGTATCACCTTGAGACCTGAAGCCTATCCTGTGAGTAAACCAGCCACAGCCAAGAGCCCAACGCTTCCCCGAGTAGATTGAACACAGCCTTCAAGCTCATATCACAGCCAGAAGGTTCGCCCTTCCCAGGAAGACTCTCAACCTGACACCGTACCAAGACGCGTTCTGGTCTAGACTTGGACGTCTGGACTTAAGAACGACCTAAGAGCTGGAGCAAGACTAAGGAACGAGATGACGGGTTAGACCTCTGTTCGAGAGCCTAGACCCAAACGGACATCACTGACAGTTGGAGCTCCAACAATGGACTGCTAGGTGTGCTGGAGATATCGTTTAGGACCCTAGACATTATGGGAAGTCCTTCTCAAGTCATGTTGTGACTTGCTCATGTTTTGAGACCGACCTAGCCGGGTCTATGTCGAGACTTAGGAAATGTATAGCTTGAGAGTTAAGGAGACGGTTTAGCTTTGGTCCGGACCAAACGAGATAAAGATAAGTGGTGCATGAATGCTAACGTGTGATTGTGATTTGCAGGTTAGCGTTGTGAGTTTCGTGATCTACTGAGCAAGAGCTTCCGCTGGCACAACAGGGCGATATGTGCACAAAAAGTGATATCAGAACCGACGCTTTGATGAGCGAGAACTCGAGGTTGCGGTTGAAGGCTGGACCCTTGAGGAGGGATGCGAGATACGAAGCGGATCAGCGTTTCTAGATGGACGTTTGGAGCAATGATCGACGTAGGATAGAGTTCCAAGGGAAAGATCAAGAAATGAATGACTACTAACACCAAGATCAAATTGACGCGAGCTAGCCCTGAGGCACAGTCAGGAGACGATAACGGACAATTTTTGTCCCAACGGCAAAGAAACCCAATACCAACTGCGGCACCGGTGCAACACGAAGGAGCTTTGCCAACGGTGCTCAATGATTCAGGCATGGAAAGTCAAGGAGCTTTGTATGCAGAGCTCATCAATATGATGAAGACCATGCAAGGAGACATGGTCTCTAGGGATAAACGTATCCTTGAGCTTGAGACATACCAAGAGAGTCTTTTTCTACTAGAAAGCTTTGTAAGACGAATCTGCCGACCCTGGTTTCATGTATAGGACGGGCTCGTAAGGTTAAGGATTTCTTAACTGAGTTGGATCTATACTTTGAGGCGCAACAGACTAAAGAGTCAGACAAAGTGAGAGTGGCGGTTACGTTCCTAAAGGACCATGCGCTTATCTGGTGGACTGCATACAGAGACGAGCATGCTTTGACCGTCTCGACGTTTGGTTGGAAAGAGTTCAAGGGGTTACGAGACAATTCACTCCACACTATCAAAGGATTCAGGATGGTGTTAAGTTAGTTAGGTTGAAGCAGACATGGGCTGCCGAAGCTACATGAGACATGTGCCAAACTTTTGAAACTAGCGGAGCGGATTGGAGACAAAATGTGTGTTGCTGGACAAGCGTTCAAAAGAAGAACAAGGGCTTCAAGCGACAATAAGATGAGGGTGAGAAGGATCAGAAGGACACTTCTGCCTCGGCAGCAAAGCGACAACAAACAGGGTCGAAACTTTGTCTTTGATCAAATTCATTGCAAAGTAATCTACGTCTTTTGAATCAATCTCACTCCTAGCTTCCGCTCTTTTACTTTGACGCTCAACCTCAAAGGGTTTTCATCTAAGTTTAACGTCGAACGTATCCAAGAAAGTATTTCTCAAAACCGCATAGATTTCATCCATCTCGTACACTGTGAAGTTCTTTGTGAACTCTAACTTCTCACACGCAAATTGTATGTCCAAGGCCACTTCAGAAGTTTGGTACGTCTTGCCCTTGGCAAAGCGCACATGAATAGACTTTTCTATCTTGGAGATAGACAAGCCCAACTTCTTCACCAACTTCAAACTTATGAAGGAGTGGGTCGCTCATGTGTCCACAAAGAAAGTAACATCACGGTTACAACTTGGGCTTGTAGAAACATCAGTCTTTGAGTCTTTTTCGTGGTTCTTAAAGTCATAGTCATCTGGTCCTCCAACAAGTCTTTTGCAACAAACACATTCGTGCTTCAGTTACTAACCTTACGCTTCGTGCACCCCTTAGCAAGATGACCCACCTCGTCGTAGTCGTAGCAAGTAAACTTAGCACCATTGCCCTTATGAGGTGTTTGCCGAAGGTGCTTCGTAAAGTGATTAAGGAGTTTGAGGATGTCTTGACGTATGAGCTACATGTTGAATTATCTTCGAGGCGGGTGTTGGACCACAAGATCGAGATCTTGCCAAGGTCAAAACCACCCTTCAAAGCTCCTTATCGACTCAATCAGGTGGAACTCTTTGAGTTGAAAAAGCAACTCGATGAGTTGTTAGCATGGGATATATTTGAACCAGCAAGTCACCTTACGGAGCCCTAGTTCTCTTTGCAAAGAAAGAAGGAGTTACGACTCTACGTAGATTATTGTGCTCTCAATAAGGTGACTGTGAAGAATAATTATCCCTTACCAAGGATAGATGACATGTTAACGATGCAAAGTACTTCAACAAGATAGACCTGAAGTCATGATATTATCAGATCCGGATAGTTTATCTAGATTCGGACTCTACAACGTCCCTTCGACGTTCATTACATTGATGAACACAATTTTTTACGAAGAGATGGACGAGGTTGTCATCGTTTACATCGGTGACATCTTGATCTACTAAAAAAACCTTGGAGTCGCACACGAAGCAGCTAAGAGTGATGTTGATGAAGTTGTGGGAGCATAAGCTATTTTCCAACGTTAACAAGAGTGAGTTTGGTTCAGAACGCATTAACTTCTTGGGACATGTCATAAGTGCAGAAGGAGTCGGCCGGAATATGCAAGTGGTGGATGCGATTGTGACTTGAGAGTCTCCGACTACAATAAAAGGGATGCGGCGGTTTTTAGGCCTGGCGCAATTCTACCGTAAATATGTGAAGGGGTTTTTCAATATCGTGAAATCATTGACAGACTGGACGATAAAAGACGCACATGTAAGTTGGACCAAGGAGGTGGATGATGCGTTCCGCACGATCAAATCCATTTTGTCAAAGGTACCAGTTTTGAAGTTGCCGAAGTTTGACAAACCACAGATGCGAGCCACTATGCGATTGACGGAATGTTGAGTAGGATGAACAACCTATAGCGTACAAAAGCAAGAAGTTATCTAGGACAGAGAGTCGATGACCAACTCATGAGAAGGAACTGCTTGCGGTGGTTCATTGCTTGAGGTAATGGCGGTATTACTTGAGACTTCACAAAACTTAAATGTATACTAATAATATTTTGCTCAAGTACTTTGAAACACAAGATCGGGTGACACCAAAGCAACTACGATGGCATGATACCTTCGCGCTCATGAATGTGGAATTAATCCATAAAGCGGAAAAAGACAATGTGGTCTTGGACGCCTTGAGTCACAAGAAGGAATATCTTTCATCGTCGACATAGATTTTGCGAGCTATGTATCTTAAGGAGTAAGACTTAGAGAGGCAAAAATACTCGAAGGTTACATGAGGGATGACCAAGCGAAGGAGTACCTGGAACATCTCAAGCAAGGAGTGGAGTTGTAGAACATGCAGTTGAGACATGGCTTACTCATGTTCAAACAAAGTCGGTTTATGTGGGACAAGGAAAACTTAGGACTAAGTTGCTTAAAGAGTGTTATGACGCGTCCTTATCAAACCATAAAGGAGAAAAATTCACTTTAGCAATGATAGCTAAAAAAATTTGGTCTCACGTGAAAGACGATGTTGTCCACTTTGTGAAAACATGCGTAACTTGTCAAGCGAACCTGGTTTCTTATGAGAAGAAACAAGGGTTGCTTCATCCTTTACCGATTCCAGCCAGACCTTGGGAAAGTATTAGCATGGACTTCATAACGTCTCTGTCTGACACGAACGGATACAACGCAATCTTTGTGATAGTTGATGGATTTAGCAAACTAGCAAAGTTTATCCCGACCTTGGATATCGCAATAGCGTTCACAACTTCTCGGTTGTTCCTAGATACTTGATGGTGTTTACATGGATTACCCCGGAGTATTATTTCAGACCGAGACTCTAAGTTCACAAATGTCTTTTTGTTCCAAAAGTTGAGGACTAAGTTAAAATTTAGTACCACTGTTCATTTTGAAACGGATGGACAAACAAAACGAGTTAACTCGGTTCTAAATCAATACTTGAGGAATTATGTGATCGCGGTCCAGAGTGATTGGACGGAGTGCCTCAGTGTTGCTGAGTGTCGCTACAACTCCACAAAGCATTCAGTAACCGATGAATCACCTTTCTTGCTGACTTACGGACGTGAGCCAGAAGGAACTCTTGACTTGACTCTTGCAGGAGTTCTACATCGGTACGACCAAGAACACGGTAAACATCAGCTGAAGAGTTGGTGGTGGAAATGCAACGGTGCAAGAAACAAGTGAAAAAGAACCTCGAGAAGGCGCAGCAACGTTACACGAAAAAGATAAACAAACATCGACGGCAAGTGAAGTTCCAAGTGTTTGAAGTTTTTGGGGGTGAAAGAAATGATTTTATCTCATCCGAATGCATCAGCAAGATAGTGCTCAACATCAGACACAACTCGAGCTACTCTTTCTTGTACTTCTCCATGCACAAACTCCATCTTGCTCATCAGCAAAGGATACAATCTCTTTACTGTTCTAATACTCTGTAGAATGATCGATACTTCTAAGAAGACACTCCAAGAAGAGAGAGCGAGTAGACAAAGAAATAAAAAGAAATGAGGATTAATTATTAATAGTCACTATTAATACACCGAGGATTTCATCTCTCGGTGTATATATAGTGAGGGGTGAGTACAAAAAATCCTCTAACTAACTATACGTAATAATCCTAACTAGTCCGCTGGTATTAATAGTCGATTTACTAGAACTTGAGACTATATCAATAATATTTACATCGAACTTGATATTGATTTACAAGTACACAGTGCAGCAAGTAATAATTTATTTATTTATATCAATCTTATATGCTACGATATTTTATTTTTTATTTTTGACCGATACAAAACATGAAGAATATAAATGAACACTATTGAATTCGACGTATTTACCACTAAGGTGGAAGCGTTTAGTGGTAAATACAAGAGAAGTACAGGAGATGTAGATAAGAGAAACCGGAGCAAGGGGATGTCCGTGACTCCGTGGGTCGTTGGGGGTAGTATCAGCTTTGTGAGCATTATCTGCAGAGTGACATAAATGCATGGATCTATGCATGTGAAATCAACACTAAAAGTAGAGTAGAGAAATATGGACCCGCCTCCAGCTACATGCACGTGAGTTCGTGGCCACTACAGTGCGTTCAGCTGACCGGACCCCATTCCATGCCGTGTAACGAGCAGATCCTAAACTGTGGGAGGTGGACGTTGACCAGTGGTTTAGGGAGTTCAATGCGTCGCGCCGATTCATTGCGTCGCGCTCCTTCTTTAGAGAGTTCCGGTTTTCAGTGTCGTGACTTCGGTGCCTTAAAACTTTCCGATGCTGAACCAAATGCACCGAAAATTTCCCGGGAAAAATATCACCTCTCACTGTAATTTTCCTCAGTTTGCCGACGAAAGTATACGATTTCCGATTCCTTCATTCCGCCGGGAATTTCTCGCTTTCCAGCACAAAACGTCCCCGAGCACTGGCTGGAACTGCCCTCTTCACGGAACGAACGGAGTCCTACCATAAATCATCTCCGGCAGAAACGCTCTATTCTGTTTCTGCCAGCGATATTTAACTACTAATTATAACCAGATTTGCGATATAAAGTACAGTGTCCATAGTACAGGTGATAGTTTAGGAAGAGAACTGGAGTAGGCTGAGTACGATCTACCAGCTCTGGTACGATTACCATCCCAGACGGGATCGTGGTAAAATTTCCCCCAATTTAGCAAGTACCCTGCTGTACATGAAATAAGTAACATATCGTTATTTTTTATTTAATCGGACGATCAGGATTAATTCACTCGCACGATATTTAATTACTATGAGTAGAGTTAACTCTGAGTCCAATTTATAGGTGGTAACTACGATACCCTAACATACTGTCAAGTCCCCAGAATCGCGAATTTGGCGCTGGCGCGTCTGGTGAGCAGAGTTATGACGACAACTGGCCGCCAGCACACAGACCCGCTTTTTGCCGCGAAGCGGGCGGACCGGGTCGACTTCGAATTTCGAAGTGCATAAGGCTCTCTAAACCCTTATCCTTCTAGTTAATGTGGACTGATATGCCCAGCCCATGATACTGAGAGCAGCTCTACGTATGAACACACATACACACACACCTATACGTAAGAACGTCTTTACATTAACTTGACCCAAAGTTAACTTCGGCAAACACCAGACTGAACCTCGACTTATTTTCAGTTTATTTAAATTTTAAAATAAGTATCCATATCAAAGTGGACGTGTTAGTGATTAAGCTTTTCAAATTTTTTCACTTGTTAGTGAGGACCATCTGAATGCGAGGTGCGATTCCAGAGGTGCGATTTTCTTTTCGTCATATATTCCATCCACGTAGATGTCAAATAGGTGCCACCTAGATTCAGACAAATGACATGAATAAGATCAGAAAAAAAAATATCAGCGATGATCTCTCAAACTAATGTAAAGTAAAGTTGACCGATAAGTCCATATGAACGACTGTGATCTCTGCAGAACATAGATGAAAACGATTGTATTTGGATCAAGTTCATGTAAATACACCCTAAATACTAAAACCATTGTACCCTTACGCTCCACTTCTCCGCCAACTTCTCGATTAATGAACATAGACCCATCTGGTTTTACATGATTTTCCTTTCTTTCTTGAATCGCCTGAATGACTTCACAAGAGAAATAATGAGTACGAATCCCCATATCGTTAATGGTTTTCATCGAAATATGTATGAAACCTGAGGTTTCTGCAATAGGGAAAGAAAAGGACGTGTGGGAAGTGGCGGTAAAAGTTCATGTCTATTCTCGGTTGCAGTCCATTTCAGTGAAATGTAAAAAAGTTCACTTCGGAGGAAGAGTAGATTATAGTGACATGGAAATAAAAAATTTGATAATACTGGTCAAGTATGTCTAATGTAAACAAAGAGGAGAACCGGTAGAACTAGACTAAATTTAATTTTGCACTTTGAACGGTTCAAAATTTTCTTTGCTTTAACTTCATTTTCCAGAAATAATTTCCAGGGTCATTATATGAGTAGAGAGAAAAGGAAATAGTGACAATGCCACTCGAATGTGATCTTTCACTGATATAAATAATTAATACGTAAGTGTTTAATACTTAACGCTAGCTGTAATCTAACTACAGAAAAATGGTTATGCAAGGAAGATAACATCCATTACCAAGAGAGAAGAAAAGTGTACTAGCATTCTCTAGGATAAAAGAAGCAGTTTTTCTTCATTTTTAGTTTCCTTCAGTTTCAGGATTTTCACCGAGATTTTCATCAATGCTCTCGCATTGGACATCTTTTAAAGGCCTGCTTGGGTTCCCCTTTATGCTTGTGGACCTCATACACCACTCAAACTTAGGGAAGAGGATCCTTGTGGTGACAAAAGAACATCGTGCCAACCTCACTTATTGATGTGTCCTTTCCTTTTCGCCTTTATTAATTTCGGCAGATTTGTTCGTTCTTTAGGTTTCTTGTTCCTGTAGGTTTTCACATCCTTCGATTCATTCTTCTCAGGGAAGGGGAGCTCGAGAGTGAAGTCGATGGGAAGTACGGTACATGGAATATTCCCATGTGCAACAGTACGAACAGAATTCACACCGTAATCGATCTTGAGGGAAACACACAAATCTTGAGGGAAACACAAAACAGTTGGTCAAGGAGCAGCCAGTTTCCTCGTTTGAAGAAAGTGCGGAAGAAAAAAATTCACTTGTTAGTGACCTTCTCCTTAGCTGTGGGTGTCAACTTTATGGGTAACTTAGGAGTCCATTACTCGAGCTAGGGGAAACTTAAGTAGGAGCATCTCTGCTACGATCCCCGCAGAAACTATGGTGACTGAGAGCAGCACGGCAAACGGGATCAGCAACTCCACCACATCAGCATTCAGTGCTTCAATGACTAGTTCAACAGCTCCGAGCACACCTATTGGAACCTCAACTGCAAGCCCACCCGGAAGATTGAGAACAATATCTATCATACCGGATATGGTAGAAAACCATCCACCAGGACTGCCAACAGCAGTGATGACAGCATTCCTCTCATCCACAATGAGTGCTTACTGTCAGAGAACGTTCCCACCTACTATGATATCATTTAGTTTTCAAGGAAACCCATCCGAGACTAATCCGATGGATAAGATATCCGAGACCCTACCTATGATCCCAGGTGCATATGAGAATACGAGAATAAATCCAACTGTCATATTCACAACTTTTTCACAACCAATATTATTCATCTCCACCCGTGGAAAGCAACAAGCGTAGAGTGTCCTCACTCGGGCATCTTGGCCGACTGGTCAGATAAACGCTCTGTTTACACTTGCACCAACAAGTATGGCGACAACAGGCAGCTCTCAAGGATGCCAACAGGATCTCATGAAGATCGTTTGGACAGCATTGCAAGGTATTCCGGTATTTATCGAAATCAAAAGCACAATTTGATCATATTATCACCTAAAGAGTGTTGAAACCGCCTTGGACACTATCCGTATCTTTCATACTGACTAGTGGTTAAAGGGGTTCCACTTTCATAGCATCAAGTGGTAGAGCTCATTGTTAGCTTCTCATGGGTACTTCATTTACTTTAAAATGATGCTTAATGTAAAGCTATGAGGTTCGAAAGATGAAAAAATCAAGCTATGCCCTAGCTTATCAATGTTGACTAGATATTTCTGATTCCTAGCGCTATACCAAAGGTGCAAGGGGGCTGCTTGATCATTATTTGAAAAAAGCTCACGTACTGTGAACGGTGGTAGCTTAAAGGACTAGCTTGTATCTATGACTTGTTGACATATATTTCAAAGGGTTATGAGGTCCAATGCATGCATACAAGGTGTCATTGAGTTCATATATGTGCAGGCTACGTGTTGGTTAAGATAGTTCTTGAAGAGGCGGATTGAGAGGTGTGTTCTAGAAGAAACTGAGATGAAGAGAAAGAGATTTGGAGTGCTTCAGTGACCTGCAAAGGAGAGTTGGACTGTTCAGACCGTTTTGGAGTCCAAACTTGATGTCCTTGGAAC
Organism: Asterella californica; assembly: GCA_036924285.1. Taxonomy (NCBI): domain Eukaryota; kingdom Viridiplantae; phylum Streptophyta; class Marchantiopsida; order Marchantiales; family Aytoniaceae; genus Asterella; species Asterella californica. Next base: position 16,294,510 of record JAYKYS010000006.1, on the reverse strand, counting down.
CATCGAGGTCAAAACATCGAGTTGTTCAAGAAATTGAAGACAATACAAATTTTCATCGAGCGACTTGGAAAATGTGTGGAAAGTTGGTTCGCATGGAAATGCTTATGTCAAATTTTTATTCGCGTGTGATCTGAAGTTGGGTTGTTTTTCGTGATCGATGAGCCAAGCTCTTTGTTCTTGGTGCCTATGTGATCAAGGAGTCCTTATCTACGCATAGGAGAAGATCATACGCAGATTGGATTGTTGTGTTGTGCATGGTGAGTGAAGTTGAGCCGCATGAGAACAATTTACGTCAGTTTTTTACCTCTTGTGGTCAAATTTCTTGCGTGGTTTTGTGAGAGGAACTCCAAACAGCTTGTTTGGAGTCTTGTTGGTTTCATATTAGTCAAAACTATCTATAAGAGAAGACATCTATCTCAGCTCAGACGGTCCATTCTGTGGGTGTACGTGGTTTTAAGCCACATGGAGGATTTTTTGGAAGTTTGACCACTTACGACTAAAAATCAGAGATATCTCTACTATTGAGAGTTGGATCTGAGAGTTCTTGGAGCCAACAGAGTCAAGGTGGAACACCCTATATATATATATATAGGAAGATCGTTTGGCAAAAAAAAGGGTTCTCATATAGGTCTTATTTAGTTTCTTCGCTACAATATTTATCTTTTTAGATTCATTAGAGTTCTAGTTGGTTATGTACGGCTTGTGGTAGCTAGTTTTAGCTAAGGGCTTGTACATGGATGTTGTTTGGATGTGAGTTTGAATCGTACGATACTAGTGCAAAGCTTTTTGTTAGCAAAATGATGTTTTCTTTGCTTTGAGCTACACTTTGGTATTTTTAGATCTAGATTGAGATTCAGAGACTTGTTTTAGGAGGTTGGGTGCATACCGCTGAAGTCTGTTTTTCAGTTTGTGTTCTTAGAGAAAAAGTAATGAGAGTGTATATAAAGTGAGAGCTGGTATATCTTGTGAAGCTTGTTCTCGTATGTGTTTTTCTCTTTCTTGCCTCTATTCAGCACACGATATCTCCACAGCCAAGAACCTCACGGTTTCCTTGATAACCTTCATGCAAAATCCATTACGATATCGTGTCATCCTGAATATTATCAATGTGCGGACGGCTTTTCACCTATTGCACGACGAGGATTCAGAGGTCAAAGTCGATCATACCAACTTGTCGAGCATAGACGAATGACAATCGAAGACGTATTTGAAGGTGATCCAAGAGAAAATAAAGGAGTGAGTCTTCTACAAGGCATGTCAACCGGAAGGTATGATGGTAATGTTGCTTACAGTCATTTAAGACTTTTTGATGGTAGAAGACAACTCCAAACGATTTTCTGTCACAACCATGTACACATTCTTTCAAGTGATGGAGGGGTATCGAAATGGTTGCCAACTCCTTGTCTACAGTCATTGTAAACATGAAGACTTTCACAAACAAGGCTACTAAATCGGTAAAACTTCCGGTAACATGAGCACCGTTCTTAACGCATTTGTTGTTTCATTTCAGACAATCTCTTTATGAAGGTACCTCAGAGATGGACAATGATACCTAGACGAAGTAAACTCTGAGCAGACTGATTGTATGATGATCCTGCGCTCAAACAGAAGTTCTCAGACCCGGTCCTGAATCGCATGTGCGGTTCAGTCTGCTGATGATTAGTACCATCTGCCGACTAACTTTGACACATAAGGTGCGATTAGTCTTGAGCGTCTTTTCGTCACCTTCTTTGAATAGGAGCGGAAGACCAGAAGAGGATTCAGATGTGTCGGTAAAACACCGACTCTCAATCTTGGATCTGAAGTTCGGACGACGAACTCAAGAGCCACCAGTGTCGTGCTACATAACGTCTCGTACAGTGAAACAAACGGGACGTCTTCATAACCTTTAATACAACTGAAGTGACATCAAGAGCCATAAATTTTTTAATAAATAAGGGTATAGCTTAGTAAGGGACCTGCTTGGTTGATACATAAGTCTGCTTATAAATACCATAGCTTAGTTTTAAGTGTTAGGGGAGAAAAAAATCGACGTCGCGTTGAGAAATATTGTACTTTTTATCACTAGAGAGAGTTGTCGATGCGTACGAGAGGAAAATAAAGATTGAGAGAATCAGATTTTTGAGATTTTCAAGTGCGAGGCTGTCGTAGGAAGAGAAATAAGATTTTGAAGTTCAAATTTCATCTGTTGTTGTGTTTGGAGGTCAATCTATCTTTTGGTGAATGGGAGACGGTCTTATTGAGTAAGGATCGATTGTCAAACAAAAACTAGTATATGTGGAAGATTTTGGCTATTGCAGGAAGAGAAATAAAGATTGAGAGTTAGAACTTCATCTATTGTTGTGTTAGTAAGGATCTACTCTCAGACAAAAATTAATATATGTGGAAGACTTTAGCTGTTGTAGGAAGCTGGTTGGTCCTTGTCTCCTCATTCAATCTCTACCCCGCAATTAATCATAGTTAGAAGGCTCGCCCTTCCTGAGAAAGACTCTCCTCGACATTGATGACAAGGAGACCTGATCCGAAGAAGCCGACAGAATGAAAAGCAATACCATAACTACCTCTGATACACCGGGTAGTCTCACCTATCACTGTCATAAAAGATGGAGGGGTACGTCCGAGGACATCGAAGCATCTCCAAAAGAATCCTTCTTTTGGACTGTTAAGATTATCGGCAATCAATTTGAATGAACAAGCCGATAAACCACCTGATGACTGCGAGTAGTAGACTCCCCGAACTCCGAAAATGAATCAATTCATCACCTACGGACTCCAGTTCTAGATCCAAAACAGATGAAAATCTTACGGATCAACCGCTACCGAATGACGAAGAGGTAAGGAAAGTCGAGCACTAATGAAGTCAGTCAAGAAGGTACCAACGACTAGGAGACCTTTTGAGGCTAAACTGACAATGAAACAATAAGGAGAGACATAACCAAAAGAACCGGAAGATCTCCTCGTGGTGAAACAAAAGACAGTAGCGGCGACTGAGGAAGAAGCAATAGAGATAGCATTGAAGACGGAAGATCTGGAAGCTCCTTAGGAGCTAACAGAGGAACAACTAGCGACACGATAGGAGATCGCTAGAAAAGATAAGATCAAGAAGAAAAAGCGTACCGCTGATCTGTAACGACCTATGTTACACATAGGAAGTTTGTCTATTAGTAAGGTGTTTAGTTATAACTAAGTGTTGAGAATGTTTATTGGCTGACAAAGTACTTTAAGGATGTATCAAGTTAGTCATGACTAGCTAAAAGTTAGTTATGGTTAAACTTAGCTGTACTTTTGGCAGAATTCAGATATTTGCTAAAGAGTGAGCACTACTATCTTGTCATCTTGTCTAAAAGGTAGAAAGGAGGTGGAAAGTATCCCTTATCTCCTTTTTGACTTGATATTAGTGGTTGGATTAAAGTTGTGGACTTTGTGGGCATTAAAAACAAGAAGAGATTCCACATGTATCCTTTTTAGTGGGTCCTAGTGTAGAAGGGGGGGTGGAAATTCGAGATTCCTTGAGAATATTCCAGAATCCTTCTAAAAGTTGTTGACTTTGAAGGAATAAGCCCATGTGAAAAGGTAAAAAGCTCATGTGATTAATGCTTTTACCTTAAGTAATATCTTAGTAAAACCCGGTAAAAGTAGTTACGTCTGAGTTACCAGGGGTACCAAAGTAAAAACATAGAATGTATAAATAGAGGAGTAGAGAAGAGCTCCTCATCCTTGTTTTCACATTGTCGTAATGACAACTTGAGTAATATAGAGAGTGTGGGATATTTTTAGCATGTGAGAACTTGAGAGACGTCGTTAGAATAAAAGATTTTAGTTGATGTGTTTAAGGAGATTTTTAGTTGATAAGTTTGTGGGTGTATGAATGAGTGAACTCAGCATTTTCTCTTCAAGTTCATGGTGTGCTTCCATCAAAGCCATCAGAGGTGACCCCTGAGTGAGAGACAGGCCCGACATGTTGCAGATTCGTGAATGACGATCGTGGAGGTTGAGAGATCGGGGGTAGTTGATCGATAGGACCGCGGAGGGTTTACATTTTTGGTTTCGTTGCTGGGACCTCACTTGAAGGGATCGTTGAACGATGTTTAGAGTTCAGTTCTATATTCGACAAAAGGAGATTATGAGAGAGCACATGGAGAGAACGTTGGGAGGAGAGAGAGCTAACGCGATGTTAGCAACGTTAGAACCTTTCGTGTATCTCGTAGTGATATATGACGCGTTCGAAGTCATTCTTTACATCTTGTTCACTTAGAAAGGGTTTGAGGAGAGTTGAAAGAGTGTGCAACAAGAGTTGTAGAGGAAGGAGGAGAGAAAAGTTATTAGAGGAGATAAATTTATGAGTTTAGAAATTCTGCTCTCTGGAAAATTTGTACAGTCGCTGTCAACTTTTCTGTGAATTTTATTTTCCTGTGAAACTTTCCAGTGTTTTAGATTGGCTGATAACCTATCTAAGACAAAAGAAATCATAGGAAAAGGTGGTCTAGAGAGGGAGCAATGAATTTTCAAAGTTGAGGGGGTCTATTCGTGAGAGTTGAGGAATTCTGTTATCTGGAAAAAATTTACAGTCATTGTCAGATTTTCTGTGAATTTTATTTTCCTGAGAAAATTTCCAGTGTTTTAGAGTGGCTGATAAGCTATCCAGGACAAAAGAAATCATGAGAAGATGAGGTCTGAAGAGGGAGACAGAATTTTTCAAAGCGGAGGGAGTTGACAACCATGAGGGAAGTGAAAATATACAAATTTCAGTTCTCTGAAAATTTGTACAGTCATCACCATCTCTTCTGATTAGGGAAGTTTCCTGTTGAAACTTCATGATTTAGTAGCTTGGAGGTTGAGCTACTGGAGATAACAAAAATCTTGGAGAGATCTCTTACCAACTAAGAGATACACATTTCGGCATACAAGGAGGTCTTGAAGATACTTCATGGGGAATCCAGTTCGAATGACGAGGTGGAAGAAGAGACGTTTAGGAGTTCGAACAGAGACGGAGAAGTCCAAGTTAAGTATAGATGAGTTACGAATCCGCATATATAGCACTTGGGGTGCCCTCTTTACCCTATACGAAGAAGCTTCCGCGATCATTGACATAGATTTGAAGAAAGTTGAGTTTAAAGCATCATTCACTGTGGAGGCCACGAATGCTCCTGGTGATCCTTGCAAGAGTGAGTTCAAGATGTCTGTTGTGATTAGTACAAACGATGGTGAGGAGGATCATATCTTCGATAGCTAATTTTAGATTAGTGTATAGCATGTATAATACACGATTTCCAATATAAAGCTCGGAAGAGTTAAGAAAGTGTTGTAGAATTATTTTCCTCTATGATACTTTTTCCACTTAATGGTTGAGAATGTGCAACATGAGTGGAAATTCAAAAGATTGGAAAGTTAGACTTAGAAACCTTCCTCAAGGTTTAGATGTCACAGTAAGTGTCGGAGAAAGTTCGAGAGAGATTATCGTCGAGTTTGAAAACCCTAGTACTAAACCTCAAGTAGAATCTCCAAGGAGAAGAGTAGAAACCGACTTGTGGTGTTATTTCTGTAGAGGGTTGGGACATAAAGTAGTGAATTGTCCAACTAGAATCAGAACCGAGAGAGCTAAAGGGAAGCGGGAGTTTACTGATTTAAGTCTTCGAGTGGGTCCATCGTCACCAACGCCAATTCATCTTCTAGGAGAAGATCCTTGTCCAAGTTGTGGAGTGGATGATCTATCAAGAGGACACAAGTGCGTCGATGTGGCCGCCCTATTTACGTCAGTAGTTGAGAAGTTGGACGAGACTCAAAGAGCTGAGACGGAGAAGTTGTCGACTTCAAAAGAGGACTCGACTGAGTTGTGATGGAGATCGTCATTCGGATGGTGGAGAAGGCGGTGATGCGACTCAGGCTCAAGATTATCATTTTCTTTTATTTTATCTATGGTAGATTATTCGCGAATGGAATTGGTGATGTTCGTGCTCTTTTAGCGAGTAGTTATTGCACGAAAATTGGAAGTGTAGAAGAGTAGTTACAAGATGGGGAAGTTACCAGTGTTTCATGGGAAGGACAATGAAGATGTAGAACCATTTGTACGAGATTTCAAAAGGGGTTGCATCGGAAACAACGTGAGAAGGAAGGAAGAATGGGTGTTGTTACTGCCAGAGTTTTTAGAAGATTTTGCTCTTACGTGGTATGAAGATCGAGTGAAGAGCAAGACACCTGGTGCAGTTGAGGACACATGAGAGACGTTGAGTAATGCACTCATCGAAGAATTTCTTCCAGAAGAGAGTTATGAGAAGCTCATGGTGGAGCTTACTCATTTGAAGCAACGAGACGACGAGAAAGTTCGGCAATATGCCGAAAAGGTGGATAAGTTGGAGCAACGGTTTCGGACGGTCCTACGGAAGAATGGAGACAATGTGGAGCTAACGATGGCGGGGATTGGAGCAGTGTTGACCAAGAACTTGGTGGGAGGGTTGAGGCCTTCAATTCGAACCCAAGTGAGGTACGAGAAGCCAACAACCAAAGCGGAGGCCATCAAGATTACGACAAACATGGAATAGAGTTTGGATGAAGGAAATATCATCCAACCTCATCATGTTGCTCTGGTGTCAACTCCGACTCCTGGTGTAGTCACAACGATCGCACCTGCACCATCACAATTGGTGATTGCTTCAACTTCAGCTCCTACTCCAACGGTGGTGCCAAGACCGTTTGTCCCAACAACGATGTCTACTGCCACCTCTGATTTTCATGCTGAGCTGAAGAGCATCACCGATACTCTTGCGGATCTCAAGATAAACGTGATGCAGTTACGAGAATGGAGGAACAAAGGTGGAGGAGGAGGTCAAAGAGGTTACGACAACAATCCCAACCGAGGAAATCAAGGTAACTTTGGAAGCAACCAAGGTAACTTTGGAGGAATCACTTGTTGGACGTGTGGAGGTTCTCATTTCCAGCGGAATTGTCCTAACAACGGAGCAAGAGGTGCTGAAGCTATCAGAATGAATGTGGGTGGAGGAAATCCATCACAAGAACGAGACAAGGGGGTGGCTACTATCGATGTCGTGCGAGATCCCATCTACGAGAAAGGAGAGAGTTCAAAATCTTCTCATGCACCGGTGGAGCTTTTAGCTCAAGAAAGGAAAAGAACTCGATTTTCTGATGAACCGGTTTTCATGGAGGAGTCAGCAAGTAGAAGTACTCGTTCGAGTAATGTTTCGAGTACACCAAGGGAGCCAAGAAGGAAGCTGGGGATGGCGGATTTCACCATTTCATCTTCCCAAGCGGGATATGATGTGGTTGAAGATGTGGGTGCTCAAAAAGCCAACATCACTGTTGGACAACTGATCGCACTTAATCCCAGCTTACGAAGAGAACTCAGAGGAGGACTGAGTTCTAAGAGAAGCAAGAAGAAGAAACCCAAGAGCAAGACATCAAAGTCATTGGGAGTTGGTGTGGTGGATGTGCATGCTTCAGAGGTATGCACTAGGGCTTCAAAGATTGAAGTCCGGTTGAATGGTCACTACGTCTCTGACGTATTGGTGGATGGAGGGTCGGCTGTAAACGCCATATCGGAGAGGTTGATGAAGAAGTTGGGGATGGAACCAACTCGCACGGCTAGCATTGTCGTGGGGATGGCTAACAAGCAACGGGTAAGACCTCTTGGTGTGTTAGAGAAAGTGGTCGTGTCTGTGATGGAAGTTCAAACATTGATGTCCTTTCAAGTGTTAAAAGACTCTAGTTATGATTTGCTCCTAGGTAGGTCTTGGTTGAGAGCTGTGCGTACCACTGATAGGTGTCACAAGGGATACTTACGGACTGGGCCTAGAGATCATAGAGTGATAGTACCTCTCTCGGGTGTTGGAGTTGTGACTTCTGACTCTGATAGACTCACTAGTGACTACTGGGGAATCTGATACAGAGGATGATCAGAGTGTCTCGGAAGTAGATACCAGAGATTCTTACGATCAAGAATCCTCCTCTGAGGACGAAGGATTTGGTCGAGATGAATCATTACATCAGCTTAGTGCTATTGACTTGTTGCCTCGATCAGCAGTGGAGAAAGATCCTAACAAAGAAGAGTTGAGAGAGGCAGAGATTGTGAGAAGACTCTCTACCCTGAAGTTTGGTATCAATGTCACTCAAGAAGAGAAAAGTAGATTCCTAGATATATTTCGAAAATATATCCATGTGTTTGCTTTCAGCTACAAGGATTTGAAGGAGGTGACTCTCGAGACTCATCGAATCGAATTGGAGGAGCACGCAAGATCAGTTCGACAGAAGCAGAGAAGGGTCAATCCCACAACGGCAATGATGGTCAAGGAGGAGATAGACAAGTTGAAGGGGGTGAGTTTCATCTATGAGGTGGAGAACTCAGAATGGGTTTCACCCATTGTGATTGTCAAGAAGAAGAATGGTAAGCTGCGAGTGTGCATAGACTATAAGAAGCTGAATGCAGTTACCAAGAAGGATTATTATCCTCTACCATTTATAGATGAGATTTTGGAGGAAGTTGCTGGTCATGAGTGGTACAGCTTTGGTGATGGTTATAGTGGGTATAACCAGATCAAGATAGCACAGGAGTACCAACAGTTGACTACTTTCACTACTCCTTGGGGAACATTTGCATTTCGGGTGATGCCATTCGGACTGTGTAATGCTCCGGCCACGTTTCAAAGGTTCATGAACAAGGTGTTTGAACCATTCATAGGGAAGTTTGTTCGGGATTTCATTGACGATTTCTGTGTGTACGGAAGAAAGGAGAACCACTTTGATCACGTGATCAAAGTTTTGCAGCGGTTGGAGCAAGCCAACGCTTCTCTAAATCCAGAGAAGTGCATCTTTGGCTGCAAAGAAGGTCTGTTGTTAGGGCACATCATTTCCAATAATGGGATTGCGGTAGATCTTGAGAAGGTGAAGAAGATTGTGGATCTTCCATTTCCGATCAACTTGACAAAGTTGAGGCAGTTTCTTGGCATGGTTGGATATTATCGTAGATTTGTCTTTTCCTTCTCAAACAAAGCAATAGCTTTGACTATGTACATGAAGAAGGGAGTTGATTTTGACTTGATAGTGCAGGATCAGAAGGCAAAGGAAGCATTTGAGGAGCTGAAAAAGGCATTGGTGACAGCTCCTATACTTGCTAAACCTGAGTGGAGTAAAGCATTTATTCTGTATACAGATGTCTCCAATGTAGCAATCGGATGTACATTAAGTCAGCTAGATGAAGATGGGCATGATCATCCTATAGCTTATGCTAGTAGGCAGATGGTTCCAGCGGAGAAGAATTACTCCGTGACTGAACGAGAAGGATTAGCGGTGATCTTTGGATTGAAGAAATTTCGACACTACTTGCTAGGAGGGAAATTTTCCATAGTCACAGATCACAAGGCTTTAAAGTATATCTTTAATAAGCCTAATGCCAAAGGTCGTATTGCTCGTTGGAAGATCCTTCTAACAGAATACGATTACGTGATCGAAGATAGATCAGGGAAAAAGCATGCGAATGCTGATCTTTTGTCGAGGGCTTATGATGATGAGGGAGAAGAACCGTTTGATGATTCATTTCCAGACGAGCATCTGATGACCATCACAAGCATCGATGAGATACCGGACGAGTACAAGGAAATCTGGAGTTTTCTTGCAGATGGCTCTTTTCCAGAAGGTATGCATACTCGAGAACGTAACGCGTTGATCAAGAGATGCAAACCTTACACCATGGTGGAAGGAATTCTGTTTCATCAAGGAGCAGATGGGTTACTAAGGAGAGCAGTTGGTCAGAAGGAGGCATTCAAGCTAATGCACGAGTTTCACGACGGAACTGTTTGCGGAGGTCACTTTGCTGGTAAGATAACAGCCTTCAAGATTTTGGATGCGGGTTATCACTGGAGAGGGATTTTCAAAGAGTGTTTAGACTATTGCAAAACTTGCGACGTATGTCAAGCATTTGCTCTGAAGTTTACTAGAACACCTCCGTTAAGATCAATTCCCGTGTTAGGACCATTTGAGAAGTGGGGTATTGACTTTGTAGGTCCTCTTAATAAGACCCCTCGAGGCAATAGATACATTGTATTCGCCACTAACTATTGTACCAAGTGGGTAGAGGCTAGACCTTTGAGAGAGACCAATGAAATAGAAGTCGGTAAATTCCTATGGGAGAGGATCATCACGAGATTTGGATGTCCGTTAGAGTTTGTCTCAGATAGAGGAGGAGAGTTTGTAGGGAGCATGACTACTGCTATGCTACAACACTTTTCTATCAAGCCACGAGTAACGACCTCATACAAACCAAATGCTAATGGTCTTGCGGAGAAGACCAATCTTACACTTTGTATGATGCTCGCCAAAGATGCTGGTGTTGAAACTGCGAAACATACTTGGGATAAGAGGCTACATGCCATCTTATGGGAGTATCGAACGACAACAAAGACTTCTACTGGGTACTCCCCATTTCGACTGGTTTATGGAGTGGAGTCCAAGTTGCCGATCCAATTTGAATTGGATACTTTTCAAACTATTCAATGAAAGTTGAAGAGGTCGAGAGGAGAAGACGTGGTCAGATCAAGAAGGGAGCAACTCATGGAGTTGGAAGAGACCCGAGCGGTAGCAATGATCCGGATGGAACGAGCTCAAGCGTATCAAAAGAAGAGTTACGACAACCAATTGGGCAAGAGGGAGGTAAAATCTTTTCAAGTCGGAGATTGGGTTATGTTGTATGATGCTATCATATTCAAGAGGGCTAGGTAGAAGTTTCTTCCGAGATATTTTGGTCCTTTTGTTGTAGATAAGGTGTGGAGCAACTTCACATATGACCTTGGGAGGAAGGAGATTTGATCGAGTAAATCATGACAAGTTGAAGTTGTTTCATCGACGAAAGTTCTCTCTTCACTCCGAGGACGGAGCGAAAATTTAGTCCGGGGGTAAAATGTAACGACCTATGTTACACATAGGAAGTTTTTCTATTAGTAAGGTGTTTAGTTATAACTAAGTGTTAAGAATGTTTATTGGCTGACAAAGTACTTTAAGGATGTATCAAGTTAGTCATGACTAGCTAAAAGTTAGTTATGGTTAAACTTAGCTGTACTTTTGGCAGAATTCAGATATTTGCTAAAGAGTGAGCACTACTATCTTGTCATCTTGTCTAAAAGGTAGAAAGGAGGTGGAAAGTATCCCTTATCTCCTTTTTGACTTGATATTAGTGGTTGGATTAAAGTTGTGGACTTTGTGGGCATTAAAAACAAGAAGAGATTCACATGTATCTTTTTTAGTGGGTCCTAGTGTAGAGGGGGGAGGTGGAAATTCGATATTCCTTGAGAATATTCCAGAATCCTTCTAGAAGTTGTTGACTTTGAAGGAATAAGCCCATGTGAAAAGGTAAAAAGCCCATGTGATTAATGCTTTTACCTTAAGTAATATCTTAGTAAAACCCGATAAAAGTAGTTACGGCTGAGTTACCGAGGGTACCAAAGTAAAAACATAGAATGTATAAATAGAGGAGTAGAGAAGAGCTCGTCATCCTTGTTTTCACATTGTCGTAATGACAACTTGAGTAATATAGAGAGTGTGGGATATTTTTAGCATGTGAGAACTTGAGAGACGTCGTTAGAATAAAAGATTTTAGTTGACGTGTTTAAGGAGATTTTTAGTTGATAAGTTTGTGGGTGTATGAATGAGTGAACTCAGCATTTTCCCTTCAAGTTCATGGTGTGCTTCCATCAAAGCCATCAGAGGTGACCCCTGAGTGAGAGACAGGCCCGACATGTTGCAGATTCGTGGATGACGATCGTGGAGGTTGAGAGATCGGGAGGTAGTTGATCGATAAGACCGCGGAGGGTTTACAGATCGTCCTTCATCCTCAGATCCTGACAGATCGATTCTGATCTGAGATCACGATGTAGAGTCACTTCTGTCGAGAGAAGTGACATCCACCACGGAGAACCCATTAGGGTTGAAGAATTGGGTGTAGTCAGAGTGGTCGGAGGTAACGAGAAGTATTCTCACTTGCACCTACGTCATCTTATCAGTGTAGTTTGGGAGTTGGTGGAGAACTACGGGAAGAAAGCAAGAGGATGACACGTGGGGATAGTAGGCGGGTGATAGTCATCCGAAGACTAATTGGATCAAGGTAGAGATAGCCTCATTATGTGATGTCTTTATGGCACATATTCCAAAAGAGTATTCTGACTTCTCAGGAGATATCTATTATCTCGAGCACATCCAATTGATGGAGAATGCGAACGTGCTCAATAACCTCAATGAGCAACAGAACCGAGATCGACTTCGGATTGACAAACTGGAGGAGCAAGTTCGAGAATGGACAGCCATGGAGGTCAAAATTATGCAAATCTTCAAGTTGCCGGGAGCAAAGACAACTATGAAGGAGTTAGTCCAAGAAGCCTTCGCTAAGTTGGATAGGGCAGAAGCTATGTATGATGATGTGACTTTCCGAATCCAATACGTGATGAGCCGGTATGTCCAAGCTTATCAAGAGCAAGCAATGGCTGAAGTCAAGAAGATACAAGAGTGAGACCAATAGCATGAGTACCTTACCGAGAGATGAGCGCAAGTCCAGCGAGGGCTGGAATAGCTCAAGGAGCAAGGCAGTTTGGTGCTATCGAACCAACTCAAGAAGGAACTACTCCTCATCGAGAAACATATCGCTGTCCGAACCGTCGATTAGCTCTTTCAAGACCACGTGGTTCAGCTAAAGGCGGAAGTCGAGACACTCCGGATCCAATGGAACCTAGTTGATGAGATTCAAGTGAAACTTACCCTAGCTTGAGAAAGAGTAGCCCAAATGCAACAAGGGTTGGATAAGCTCCAACAAACTCAAACGGTTCGCATCGATGCCATCATTTACAAAGAATAAGAAGCTACTTGTCAAGAGAAGAATAAGCTCACCCATCAAGAACGAGCTACTCAACCACAAGATTAGCCGATTCCGGACCAAGAACCAGGAGTTAGACATCAAACTCCAGTGATTGCATAAGGAGTTGAGTCTTGTCCGATTGTCTTCATACCGGATTCATTCGAGAGACGAAGACACTCACATCTCGGAGCCTAAGACTGCACCGTCTCTATCAACAATGACACCTCCGACAATACCTCCACTTTCATTGGATAGCGGCACCGAAGGACCAATGGAATAATCCAGGAAGCTGTATGTTACGAGAGCAAATACCAGAATCTTGGTAAACCTTGTGATATATCGGAGGTACCATGTAATACAATAGTTTGAAGCGTGTAGAACCGTTTCTTCTTTGAAGAGGATATATGTTAGGACCATAGTTAGTAGTTAAGAAAATAGAGTACAATTAGTCATGATAGGGCGATATCGAACCTACCACTAAGAGTAGTGCTCTCATGATAATAGGATCTTTAACCTATTATGAATAATCAACATGATCTTTGATAACGGTAGGGAAATAAACCTTTAGGTATAAAAGATAGCTAGTCGAAGAGAGAGAGAGAGAGAGAGAGAGAGAGTCCTTTAGCAAGTCCTTTATCGGATCCTTTACAGTGATCCGGTACTAAGAGTTTGCTGATATCTCCCTCCTCCGAGACCTAGATAGAGGACTCGGGGTATCTGCGAGTGCATCGGTTTAGGTGTGAGAGTGAGATGAGATCCCTTCCGAGAGATCCTCTACTGATAGGTTATAAGAGATATTCAAAACATTTTTAAGTAAAGACTTGTCAAAAATCACTTTGAGATATGGTGTCCCTTCTTGTCTTAACATTGTATTATACTAGTTTATGTATGTATTTATAGTGTCTTGTATATTAATCCCAGTTAAGCTTTGGTATGAGTTATCGATAAACGATATCGATACCTATGGTGTTAATCCAAGTACAAGTCGATACTTTTCCCGGAGAGTCAACGTTGAGCAAATAGTGATCCCAGAACGAGTTCACGATATCGATCTCAAGATCTATTGAGATCATCGGTATAAACATTTACCGGATCGAGAAAAAGAAGGTTACACGAGAGCGGACCAGAGGTTAACAGTCGCAGATTCAAGAAGCACAAGCTTATGACCAGGGACATAAACTTGAAGCTAGAGTAACTTCTTCATAACCATTGGCCTCACTCATGAGCAACTCATAATATTTGTACCTAAAGTGTTTGTCATAGAGGAATGCAATGATCCGACCAACAAACAAACACAGCAATGTGACTCAGGGTAGTACTCCATTTCCTCAAATGGTACACTATTACGCATTTCACAGCAACTGCTTCCGTCCATCGAGAAATCTATCATTACAACAACACTAGTCAAACGAAAACTAAAAGCAACATTATAACTTGTTATATCCGGTACTTCCTTTTACTAGACTACTTACGAGAAAACATGACTTCATCACTTCAGTTAGTTATGATCAACAAAGATACATATACTACACTTGACACACTGTATACAAAAGAACACTGAAGAATGATCACCCGCTGCGCTTTCCATGGTAACTGAATATCATATAAGATAATATATATATACAATATATTCAGTTACTTGAATGGACTAATATAATATATTAGTCTATCAAGTAAAACCGTTTCACGTTTTCCAGCCGTCGTTGATCATTTTAAGATAAAAAAACGCGAACCCAGAAAAGTCAGTATTGAAATTTTATATTATGTGTGGCCGTAACTGAAAATTGGAAGTGTTATGTTAGAGAATAGAGATAAATACAAATCATGTAACTGATTCCAGTTCAAAGAATTTGCAGAAAGCAGGTGGCGAACCTTGAAGACGTGGTACAATAATTATTCACTCCGTGGGAACTAAGTAATTTAGTACTCATCCTCAGAATAGCTTATCCGAAATTCTACGTTCAAATTACTTATTTTTTTCTTATTTTTTCTTTTTTCGTTTTTCGTTTTTCTTTTTTCTTTACTTCTGCTTTCAGCATTTGATCGGGTTTTAACTTTGGCAAGTGACATAAATTTTGCTACTTTACTTGGCACGTTTGATAGAATCTAGTTACATTCTTTTCATCAGACAAGATAACCATATTTATTAAAAAATAAATATTTAACGTTATATATTTATATGTAACTTCCTTTTACGTTTTACGATGCATAATACAAAATTCCAGTACTGACTTTTCTGGGTTTCGCTTTTATGAATCTTAACAGAGCGGGCTGGAAAAAGTATCAACGACGGCTCGGAAACGTGAAATGTAGGCAATGTGAATCGGCCTTTAGCGAACCCACGCTCTCAACGACTTCGAGCGCTCTCTTTGCCACAGGCGTCGATACAGTTACTAAATATAATTTTCTCCGATATTCTCTGAAAATCATTATGTAAACATCAGAAATGAGTCCATTATATATACCAATTGCAAGCATGACGTAAAGTATGAGCTAAAACTGGAGTCTCCCCTTAGTAACAGTTATTCCGGATTACAGTTTGTGTTTGATAACCTTTGATAGGGCAGCTGAGAACGGAAGCTGCTGATGTAAACTAATGTGTCTTTCCTTCCTTCCCATCCAGATTTCTGCGCGTCTATTGTGCGTCACCATGTAAACTAACTAACTCGCTAAAGGCGATTCGCTGGAAAGCAGGCTCTCTTGTACGCATACCAGTTCTCCAGCCCATCACAACGTTATCAAGAAGTCACTCCCCAAATCATTCGTGCCTATGAGATGAACTTCTTCGAGGAGGTTTTCACAATTTGGGCACTCGGCCGGACAACAAAACTGGTATATGAGTTTAGGATTCCATCCAATAATCCAATTTACCGCTGAGCGTAGCCCGCCCTAAAGCTTCATGTTTCATTATGGCAGATTCTCTCATGTCTTCCCCGCCCTCGCGAATTGGACGTCTGAGCGCGAGACAGTCTTGAGTCTTATTACTTTGTTTTATTCAACTGCTGTAGGGTGTACCAAACTGTTTCAAATGGCATCTCCAGTGTGCTGTCGAAGGAAGGAACCAAGCAATACGAATTTACGTATCTAAAGAGGGAGTACCGCTTCTACTGTAGTAATATGGGACTCACCAGATGTGGAAACCAGAGGAACTTCAGGAACTAGTGCATAAAGGTATTTTTGTCCTGTGCATGAAAGGGCCAGTATGGCCGGTACCGTAGTACGTGCGTTCAGAAGTACCCAGACGACAACAGACAAAAGGGCACGGTTAAGAATGAGTGGTATATACTGTACTATTCTGGACGAAAGTTACTTTTTTTGATAGGGAGGGAGAAAATAAATCCTTCTCCTGAGTAACACGCGACGAAATGAGTAGCCAACGGATGGAAGACCCCATCAAGCCGTACAAGGGAAAGATGGACTCGAAAGGAAAAGCAACCAACGTTCCGAAGGGAAGAAGCACATCATCGATGAGGCCCGCTATCAGTAGTTCTAAAATCGCTTATCTCTCCAAAAATATCACACCGGTAAAACATATCCTTCTCCTGTAACTGTTACTTTTGGCTGGTCCCAGCGCGCGCATGAAGTTAGACTTCGGTCGTTTTCATCTGAAGAGTATCTTGCTACTAGATAATCAAATTACTGACGCGGATGAATTCAAACCTGCGACTCTTCTTGCAAAGAAAGCCGATCTCTTGCTGGACCTCGCACGATGCTGATTGCCTCGGTAGAGTTCTCTTCGCTTCGCTCACTGGAATCTGTCGTGCTGCTGCTACTGGCTCCAGAGATCATCGCGTCTATACGACAATTATGGGTCGAAAGTCTGACGCAGATGTTATTGTTCGTTTGAATTTAGCTGTCCAGGTTGGATACCCCACCCACTTCACTCCTATCTTGGAATGACGGAGCGTCGAGAGTTTTGCCTCTGATGGTCGGCTACACTTTCCCCGCCCGTCAAAGGCCACAAGCTGTGAGTGTGTTCGACATGATTACTGATGCGGCTTCAAGAGAGCTGTGTCGAGAGCGAGAGACCTCGAAGCGCACAGGCGTTCCCGTGAGGCTATGGATGTTGAAGTCTTCAGCGTGAGGAGGATAATGAGGAGCTTCGAGCTCTAATCTTCTTGGAAAGAACATCAGCCCGAGCACAGCTGGATAGATAGTATATAGAAAAAGGTTTCGGTACTGCACTACAGGTATGTCGACATCTGTAATGACAGTCTGAGGCAATGGCCTCAGATTGTGGTTTGATAGTGTGGTTTCGATGTACGTAGTGTCAGTTCTCCCCTCATAATTTAATCACATCACTGACACGCTCTTGTATATCTCTGCGCGCAGGCGGAAGAGAAGAAACCTGCCGAGCATGAGAGCCCTCGTATGTGCCGAAGCAATCTTCTGCAAATTCTCGAGGAGCGCAAGCATGCGGCTGTCGAGATCATTGGACGGCTTGCCTGGGAATGAGAAATATGCACGGAAAAGGTTCACCCAGTATGTCCACAGCACAATCTCCCTCTGTCTAGCTGCTCTTCTCTTTACCATTTTTCTGTTCCTCATCTGCACTCTGGACCCCGGGTGGAAGGGAATCGATCAGCCTTGGCTCAGGTCGGATCCTAGTTCTCTTCGAAGTCGTCCAGGGAGAATCTTGCAGAGTACATCCCTCCAGTTCGACGAATGGAAGAGGAGCACAGCTCTTCATGGGCTGGGTGTCACGTTCAGAAAGGGCAGTCGTTCTATGAATGAGCTAGTTGTGGCGCACCTGGAAGAGACGACAACACCGGAGGAACTCCGAGTGTTTCTACGGACGCTACATCGGAGCGGAGTGACTGCTAAAGCGGATGTGGCCCTTCTATTTCCTTCGAGCCCCCTGCCGAAGGACATGGCTGATGTTATCAATAATGAAGAGAGAAGCTGGTGGAAGCTCATGCTGGAATTGCAATCGACTGCACCTCCTCACACCAGTGAAGAAGAAGATACGGAAGATGATGCGAATCACGAGGGCAGAACTCTGCAGCAAGCACCCTCGACGCCCGTCCGCGTTGAGTTTCCAAACTCAAATTCATCCTTCAGTGAGTTCCATGCGACGGCTTTTTGGAAAGCGAGGGAGGAGGGCAAGCCCAGAGGTGATACTTTCTGGGGCTCAAGCACCCCTCGAAGTGATGAGATGACTACGGCTGTGGATTGGGGTGACTGGGGCTCAGTTGTTGCGTTCGAAATGCAGGACCTGGATTCGGACGAAGCACTGAAGGGATTCATAGAAGAGCCCCCAGCGCGTCTTCGTAGGTGGATAAGCTATCAAATGCTCTTGGGGATGGTGAAATCGAAATTTCGGAACGTACTCCTGACAGCTGTGGGAGAAGTCCTGATATTAGGAGACGTCTTATCTGCTACCCGTAAAAAGGCCTACGACCTCGGTCTCTTGCTTTTCCAGGAGGATCGAACATGGAAGGAACTCCACAGCACGCGCTCTAGCAGCTCGAGGGAAAGTTTTCAGAACGAGGACTCTATTGGTGGCCGGCATGGCGAAGTCCGGGAGAGAACAAGTGAACACACGCACGACGGAGGAAATTCGGAGGGTCAATTTTTAGAAGTGTTAGAGGAAGAAGCTGAATCAGGTGACCAGAGGAGCGTCGTTAGCATCGAAAAGCCAGATATGCAGTCCATAGAGGAGGTTTATGGCAAGGAGAAGTGGAAATTGCTGGAAGAAGAGGACAAAGAGAAGGCTGTGCTTGGCACAGGACTCATCATGGGTCACATGAAGGCGGTTCGGAGTTTACTAGGCACGATGGGAACGGAGATTGTCGGAGTTGCAGCTTTAGTTCGGAAGAGCAGGGAAAGTTTTCACGATCGACCTCTCCTTAATTACCTGGTTTACAAGAGCAGCGTCCTCAGCAAGCGCGTCACGGACAAATTGCACATCATGAAAAACTTGGACTCGTCTGTCCATTCCTTGCCAGCTTCCAAGCAGCAGTCCATATTCTTCAAGCATGTCGGTGGCAGATTTGCTGCCTTACAGGGTCTAAAGGACGAGCTCGTCGGTCAGGAAACTTATTCATCAATTATCAGAACTCTTGTTGACGATATCTGCTTTTCTCAAGCGGATAGCAAGTTCTACTCCGATTGTCTTAGTCCAAACATTCGTCCTGCCGTTGGAACTGGCAGGTAACATCACAGGCAGCTACAATGGTTACTTCTAAGGATTCGATGGGAAACAGTTTTGCAGTTACAGAAGCCTCCGAATGCAATGTGCAATGCATTGGCCGGAGCCATGCTTTCAAGCGCACCTTACCATCACGTGCGCTGTCCACCCTCAGTCCCGAGCCTCTCTCAGATGAGAATCATCAACAGTGGCGAGCGCCTGACCGGTGAACAAATAAGCGCAGGAGTAAGAAAGCCGTTCATATGTTACTTCATATGACCATACACCAGCAGTACGCAATCGCGTGCTTCTTGCAGAGGAGTTCGGATCATTGGAGCTGCTCTTCTTGGACTGAGAGCTGGGAACCTGAGCTAACTCTCTGCAGCATCGTAAATGTAATTTATGAGCCAATTCCAGGTCTTCTTACTCGGTAGGCTAGGCGTATTATCAGAAACAGCTCTTTCTCTGGAGAGTGTACATTACGAGTTCGATTCAGTGTCCGAGTAGGCATCAAGAGCAAACTTCTTTCTTGATTAAGGTTTTCTTGGTGAGATACCTCTGCCATCAAGTTGTGTCGATCAATGTCAAATTGGCCCGCAAAATCAGAAGCTTCAGGCGGTAAATAAATTCAGGAACGAAGTAAAGAGTCCCCACGGATTCTTTTTACTTGTCTCAGTCTCGTGTGTGTTCTCTTCGTCTCTGTTCTATGAAGCCTATAATGTGGGGCAGACACCACACCACTGTCGCTGCCCTGACAGGGTCTTGTCGGTGTACCTGTATCTCGACGACATAAGTCTGCTGTCCATCAGAGCGCTGAATTCACCCTTTGCCCCAGCAGTGGGCGGTAAGAACAGGCTCGGATTTTATCGCTGGTGGAGCAGGTGTCTTCGGGTCAGAATCGCGGAGGTAGTATCGTCTTAAAATCCGTCCTTGATCTTTAATGTAGCACGTGAGTACTCTCATAATCGTTCGACACTGAGGGCGAGGAGGGTAGGACTGTAGGAAAGAAGTTTTAGAAAGAGAGACATGATTATGCAGCGCTGAAGCCGTAAAAAGCATATGATTGGCTCCAGGATAGTTGACTGAAGGTCCTCCCCCTCGTGTCAATCGTCGTCGACCACCACCACCACCACCACCACAACCCTCTACCCCGCCTGCTCTGATCAGTGTGGCGGAAATCACTAGCGAACCGAGACGCACTTATGGAACACGTGGTGGCCCACAGCACAGCAGCAGCTCAGTACAGTCTTGGTGTTTACCTTCTCAGAAGCACGTGTCGCAACTCTGTACTCTCCAGCTGGCTATTGGAAAGTTCAGCTATGCGCCAACTCCGAAGCCCTCGTCTCTTAGAGCCTTTTGCTCCAGGGAGTGACAGTGTGCTGATGGTGGTGGGTGGAAGTCTTGAACGAGGTCTAAATTCGGACGTCGCTACTTAGGAGATAGGACTGGACTCTGGACTAGTACGCTTTTATTATTGTTGGGGAACTCGCTGGGCCACCTGCCCGGCATGAAGCTGTGTCGTCGAGGTTACAGCCCGAGTATGATCCGGAATCTGGATACTGTCAGTTTGTCAACGATCACTCGTTATGTCAGCTGCGAGAATAACGTTGATTACGTACAGTAGTACTAGTAATGTGCGCGTGCCGTATAGGGCAGGGATGAGGAGAGCAACTTTCGGCTTCTGTCCGAGTCCCTATGACTTCCGTTTTGGAAGCGAACGTGCTGACGTTCGAGACGTCGGTTCATGCTTGAGTTATGTGGGCACTAGTAAGAAAATGTTGTAATTTTCCCATTTCCAACGTCTGAGAAATTGAGTGTTTTACCCCATATTTAGAAGCCGTTTTCGACGATTTTCCTTTACTGTTTCTTATGGTTTTGTAATTTGTTTGTAAACTTCTTTTTTGTTGAACGAGAAGCGAGTTAAGCCCGCGACACTGAAAGTAATAAAACAAACCAAGGTAACATATAGTCCGGAGGCGAACCGGATAGTGGCAGCATCCACTACAGTGCACATGTCCCATCTCTCCAAATTGGTAACACTCTATTATTGTTAGTAAACTTTTCGTGAATAATTTTATTAACATCAAGAATATTTGAATTCAAACTATGAACATTGTTTTTGGTGCTCTTTTTTATCAAGAAGAGCGGTGCTAGTCCTATCATGCTTTTTTTCACTACTCTCGTTTCTAATTACGTCGTCTATTCATCTCGTTGTTAAGCATTTCTTTATGAAGTTGATCACGAGACGACTTAATATTATTTTGATTCTCTTTGATGTGCCGTCTATTGCTTTTATGAATAACCTCAAAATTTGACATACTTTGTTCGTCGGTGTGATTTCTTTTATAGGTTGTTTGCTTCTTCTCTTGGTACAAATTTGTATGACAAAATCTCAGTTTTTGCATAACTGAGCTCAAATCATCAATTTCATTGTCAGTACTAACCAGGTAGATACTGTTCTGTGAATCATCTTGTTGCATTTAGTATACCTCCTCTCTCTGCCGCATGTTTGGATTGTCTTGCAGATGCAACATCACCAACTCTCTCCTTTGCTTGTAAATTCTACTGCGACTCTACCAAGACTGAAAATTGGACGATTCGACGCTAGTGATCCATCCTTCCACCCAGCTAAGTGCTTTATTCCAGGCTTTTCTAGTCCTGCCGTCTGTTCTATCTATTTACTTGAATTTGTCATCTGACTTCTGCAAGGATGCCATGGATGGAAGTGTTTTCTCTTCTATTTTGGAATTGTATCTTGTTTTTATCCAACTAGAGATACGTATTCGAGCAGAAGAATTATCGTCAGATTATCACCGCTTGTCTGTATTGTGTTTTCAATCACTTGTAGCATAGTACTTTTGTTACCTTGGGTTCTGTCTTCACCATTCGTCAGCCAGTTGTATGCTTCTCTTCTTTCCAGAATCCTATCACACTCCCAAAAACAATGATCGATAGTTTCCATATGTCTCCCACAACCATCATAAGTCCTTTTGCTCTTCCCCATCTTCTGTGCACGAGATAATATGAAAAAACCTCTACGCAGTATCTGCTATATCCAGATTTCAGTTTTCAACTGTGCCTTTCCTTTCCAAAGCCCTTCCCACCTAAGAGTCCATTCATCGTCATTCTCTCTCACTCCCCATTGCTCCGTCAGTTTTTCATTTCTTAGCTTCTTGTGTAGCAGTTTTTGTCATTTGGCCGTGCTCTTTGACAAGTAGCCCGACTCTTGAATATCTCCTTCCCATTTCCATCCTTCGTATTCCTCAAGCGCCTTCCTTTGTGCCATTTTGCCTGCTGTCCAAACATCCACTTTATGCATTTGACTCCATTGCGATTATGTGAATCTATTCCTAGCTAGCGCACTAATTTTGTTTAGCCTAACCCCTCTTGGCTCCATTAAGTCCTCCATTCAGTTGATCTTCATTCTCGTAAAACATCTTTGCACTAACCTACTATCAAAATCTAGATTTCTATCATATTCGAGACATAGAACTTCGAACTGCTTAGGTGACAAATCCGTAAGTATCCTCCCGATGTAAAAATCAAATGTTAGTTTACTCTTATAGCTTGTCCAGCTTCTGACCATTCTATTCACTATATTAGAGTCTGTTATCTTTATCCTTTTAGCAAGTAGAATGCCTTTGTGTGCATCCATTTCTCCTTTCGCGTTTCTCCGGACCTATCACATCCAAAGTTATCCATCTTGCTGATTTTGAGAACTCATTACTTTATTCGTCATCTAAGTTCATCAAGACTATATATAGATATGACATGCAGAAGTGTAGATGGAATAATCTGAATACTTGATAGTCTCGGTATTGATAGTTTGAAGTGTCGATATCAAGAGTTTGGAGTGTCATTGTCGAGATAAGTAACCGTCATACTACAGATTTGACGGATGGCAATGAGAAGCACAATCATCACCAAATAAGTAGATGAATAATATATCTCTTGTCGAGAATCAACAGTTGATACTACAATTGAATCTTAATTTAAAGAAAAAATATGTAGTGTTTTGAAATCTTGATCATAAAACAAGTGATGTTGTCCAATCACACTCCTCTAACATTCTTAAAACTTCTAAAGCGCTTGACTTTGCCGAGTCAAACTAATCATTTAAGATCTTCAAAGAAGTTCTTGAAAATCTCGAAGTCAACATGGAGAAAATTCTACACTAAGTCCAAACCACTAATCTCAAAACACAAGTCTACTTGGATTTCTCACAATTAATAATTATGCATCAAGAATATTTTATATTATGCTCATAGATTTTTCTCTATTCTCTCTACTAACTACATACTGCATGCTGCCGAGTGCATTCGCCTTGACTTGAACAAAAGAGAGTTTCGAGTAGAATTTGAAGAAGATATGGAGAGAACTTGACAAGAACCATCATCGAAATAATAGCTCAAGGTGTTTCCATTGTGATGAAGAAGGTCATAAAGCTAACAAGTGTCCTTTAGGACTGAGAGAGAAGAAGTTGAAAGAAAAAGGACTTGGTTGATCTTAACTTACAAGTAGGATCTTCTTCTACTATCGAAAGAGTGATAACATCTATCGAGTTTTGTTAAAATTGTGGAGTGGAAAGAATTCTTAGAGAACATGAGTGTAATGGAGTGGTGACTCTCTTATAGTCCTTGGTAGAAAGACTGGGGAATCATCTAAGTGAAAATATAGAGCGGTTACAAGCATCGACCAAGTGAAGATGAATATCATGTTAAAGATGTTGGATAAAATGGTGATGAAAATCCATCTCCTTCTATGATTGGGAGAAGAACGAACCGAAGCAGTAGTAGAACAAAATTTTCTATTTTTTTATCTTTGGTGAATTATTCCTGAGTGAACTCATGTTGTTCGTGCTCTATTAGCAGAACCTTCTTGAGTTCTCTTGTTATTCTTTGTTTTCAACGAGAAACGGTGGATTGCAGGGAAGGGATCTTTACCTCCACAAATAGTACCTTGAGAAAAAATGTGCCGATAAGAGCTAAGGAGAGGATCGAAGATTTCTTAGAGAGAGAAAAAAGAAAAAGATGGAGAACCTACATGTTTTTCATGAGAAAGACAATGAGGATGTGGAGATATTTATTCAAGATTTCAGGAGATGGTGTATCTGAAACAATGTACGAAAGAAGGAGTAATGGATGATATTATTACTTGAGTTTTTAGAGGATTTTGCTCTCACATGGTATGAAGATTGAGAAAGGAATATATGATGTCGTTGAAGACATCTGGAAGACGTTGAGCAAGACATGCATCAGAAGAGTTTCTTCTTCAAGAAAGCTATGAAAAGCTCATGATGAAGCTTACGCATTTGAAGCAAGGGGATGACGAGCTACAACTCAAGCAGCCACTCAATGAGACTACCACCTTTCGGATGTTTCACTTGTGGAAGATCACACTTGCAACAAAATTGTCTCAATTATACTCCATTGTCAAGAGGAGGAGAGAATAAGCGAATTGGTGTAGGAGGAACTAAACATAACAAAGATAAAAGTGTGGATACAACAGACGTGATGGAAGCTCCTAGTGTGTGCAAGAAAGGAAGTGTTCGTACACCGTCTCTGAGAAGACCCAAAACATTGAGTTATTAAATCAGGAGAAGAAGAGACAACTGAAGTAAGCACACTTTGAAGATAAGAAAGTGGTAACAGAAGAATCACCAAGTAGGACAACTTTGAGCAAGGTGTCTTCTAAATCCACTAGTATTCCTTAGACATCGGGGAGAAGGTTGGACAATGCAGATTTCTGGTTTCAGTTCAGCAGTTACGATACGATGTGGTAGAGGATGTTGATAGACAAAGAGTCAACATTACGATGAGATAACTCGTATCTTTGAACCCCATCTTTTTTCCAAACAGTCTTCATATATTGATGGGTCTTCCATCTTGACTCCATTGGCTTTAAGAAATTTCAGATCTGACTCTCGATAGCCAAGATATCTCTGATTTTTGGTCGTAGTTGATCGAACCTTCAAAAACTCCTCCATGCGGTTTAAAATCACATACAATTACAAAACGGACCGTCTGATACGTCTTCTTTGGTAGATAGATCTGACTACCATGAATCCAACGAGACTTCAAACAATTTGAAGTTCCCCTCGCAAAAGCACGTAAGAAATTTGATCACAAGAAGCAAAAAACTGACATAAATTGTTCCCATGAAGCTCAACTTCACTCATCACGCACAACACAACAATCTGATTTATGTACAATCTTCTCCTATGCATAGATAATGACTCACTGGTCGCATAAGCACCAAGAACAAATAGCTTGACATCGATCAAGAAGAACAACCCTACTCGTAGATGAACAAAAATCTGACGTGAGCATCTTTTTGCGAGTCAATTTCTGTCGTCACATTTCTCAAATCGTCCAATGAAACTTCATACCGTCTTCAATTTCTTAAAGAAGTCGATGTTCTAATATCGATGGATATAAGTTTGGACTCTAGAATGGTCCGAACGGTCCAACTCTCTTTCGTAGATCATTGAAGCACTCCAAATCTCTTCCTATGTCCCAATTCTTCTAGAACACACCATCGACATGTCGCAGATACAAACTAACCCCTTAAGCTACCCATTACATCTGTTCACAGGTTTTCTTAGATAATAATCAAGCAGCCCCCTTGCACCCTTAGTATAGCACCAGGAACCGCAAATACCTTGTCGGCATTAATAAGCTAAGGCTTAGCTTGATTTTCTCATCTTTTGAACCTCGTAGCTTTGTCATTAAGCGCAAATTTAAAGTAAATGAAGTGCCCATGAGAAACTAACAATGAGCTCTACCACTTGGTGCAATGAAAGTGAGGACCTAAAAGTTATGTAAAAAAATTATTTTTAGTCATATGAACGTCTTGGAGCGATAATGCAAAGCAACGAATTTGGGAAACTCTTGTTAGTTTCCGAAATGAAAGACGAAGAGTACATGCGAATCTACGGTACATCCCTCGTAACATAGATTTTTCTCAAATGTGAGCAGAATTATCTCAAATGTGAGCAGAATCCAAGTTCAAACTCAACTATGAGCATTAGGGTTTGTTTGTAAAGATACCAGTCATGACTTGTCTCTTTAAAGGGTGTACTGTAGTTTTCATGTATGGTAAGGGTCAAAGGTGCGACTGCAGATTTGGAAATTGTGTTAGAACGATATGAGGAGACTTATGGCATCGAAAGACATGGAAGCTTGTGTTGGAACCGTTAAATAGTACTAACGGATCAATGTTACTTATACTAGTTATAACGTATAAGATTAACATATTACTCAAGCTATATATTAAACAATTTGGTTGAGGAAATAAACGTAAAACTAAATCAGGTAACGTGTATCGTAAAACATTGACAAAAGTTTTGTCTGCGATGGACAGAGAAAGTTTAGGGAGAAAGTCCACGGGCAGCGAACATAATCCCACATACTTGAATAAATTCGTTTACATGTGATTTACGCAGTGTATTGCACTGCACGGCATAGGGTTACGCAGCATAACCGCACTTGTTCGAGTAGTGGGTTATGCTGCATAACCCCACTGCATGCAGTGCATTATCTTATACTTGAAACATTTCGAACTAAATTTTTGTTTCTTATGTTTCTAAAAATAAAATAAAGAAATGCTAGAATTAAAGATCATGGTATAAGAACAGACCTACCGTAGTAAGTTACTCATAGAAAAATACATATACATTTCCTTCCGTTACTGTATCATTGTCAGCCATTTTGATCTGGACAGAATTAAAAGGGAGAAAAAGTCAGACCCGACTTACGATTATTCAACAATATGGATGCATGCTGTTCCATGCAGTTGTTGCATTATAGCTTCCCGCAAAATTCCCAGTGAGATTCTTTCCCTTCCTTTTGATTCTGTTCCAAAGAGTCATTGGTATTGAATAAATATGCATGCAGACTGAGGTTTTGGCGGTAGGAAGGAAAAAGACAAGCGTAAATTCAGAGTGAAAAACCAGTTTTAGTACTGTGATTTCGTATTTTAGACTAATACTTTATTTGATTATCTAACAAAAGTAACTGAAAAGAGATGTTGAAAATGAATGCTTAAATCACAAGTAGCACTATAAGTTGCGAAAGTCCCTTATATCAAAGGTTTATTGTGTCAAGTGATCGAGGTCAATGCCTGGGGGAGACAGAGGTTCCAGGTTCGGACCTGGTGTAAGCTGATTATTTTTGCTAGAAAATCTATTCCTTCTTATAAATCGTGGCCAAACTAGTGGAAACTAAAACTGCGGTGAAACCGATTTTATTTCAGGCGAGTCGATCACAGTTACAAGATTTCTCTTGTAACGAGAGTCTGCGTACCTCGAGGTTAGATTCGGCACTTGTTTGTCGAATAATTTATTTATTTTTTACCAAATGGGGTTATGCAGTCAAGAACGAAAATTGAAAAACTTGAAGCATTCTTATTAATCCTAAGAAATTCCTATTCTTTTTACAGTCTATTATTGTTGATTACAAATATATTATAATTTTAACAGTTTTTTTCAAGATTTCAGCACTTCACTCATTTAATTTTTCTAAAATTTAGTACATGACCTTTTCCTAAGTATTTTCTGTCGAACCTGACCTCACCGGACGGTAATAAGAAACATTTTCAAATTTAAAAGAACACATTTCTCTATTTGTGATCCACATCACAATGAAATTTTCCGGCTTGTTTCTCAGCGGACTGTGGGATATCGTACCGAAATCAATTTGAGCTGAATAACAGAATGGTAAATAAACAAGAATTTATTTTATATTTATTGAAATTTGTGATTTATTTCAAGTCAATCTACTAATTAGTAACATTACGACTGAGATATATGGAGTTAAAAGTTGCATATGTTTTTGGAGAGAAGGAGAATATTTGGTGACATAAAAGTACAAAGGGAGAAAAAGTATGTTTATTTTCCTTTTTTATACATCTGTACTTATGGTTTACATTTACTTATAACAAATATGAAATATATTTGTAATAATGGTATACTGTAGATTATTCTTTGAAAAAATATTTTATTTCTTCATTTAAGAAACTTTTTATTTTCAATAAAGTACTATTATATTTTGAAATCTTATAAAAATATCATTTCTTACATTTTAGCTACTAAAGTAAGATATTATGTCAATCTTAGAACATACACGTGGTTCATGAACATACAAAGAATGGAACCCTTCAGTACATAGGCATGTTTCCTCTAAGATGTACTACATTATTTTCTGTGGAATTGAATATGTACTCTTCTGTAATATCATAAATATAAAATAAAGTCCTCCTTTTTTACTAAAGAAAAATTTCCAACTACATACATAGTCCCTTTTTTTATGATTAACGTATATAAAAAATAGCCTTGTTTTATTTTAAATATTTTTGAAACTTGTATACATTAAATTCAATAGACATATTTTACTCTCACACATTATAACCAAATCAAATAATGAAACTCTTTAGCCTATACAGTACAACCTTCGTCTTTCATTAAACTTGAGATGAAACGCATGGTGTGTCAGTCGAGAGAAGGACTGATAGGTTGAAGCAACATGAAGAAGGAAAATGGAACGGTAGAGAAAGAAAAAAATCTAACATTTATCAGGTAACATGTGGAGTCTAATATTTATCAGGTAACATGTGGAGTCCAACCAATCCGGGTACCAATGGAGTATTTTTTAGCTCAATAGAACCTAGAATGCTGAGGATTTTGCGGCTTGATGATACTAGTGACTGGCTCCTTGTAGGACTAGAAGGGCATGGCAGATTCTCATATTCGATCCCATGGTTCGGTTGAGGATTCTTAGACATTGCAAGCCGCGATGATGCAAATTAAGCAGGCAAGGAGCGAACATTGCAAGCAAGAGAAGTGGCAAGCGTTGTAGCACAGGTAGCAGACACAATGAGCTCGAGCTTTCACGACATCACCTCGATCTCTGTGAGCTGATCTCTATGCAGATGAAGGAATGAGGTCCACGCCAAGACATCCGACTTGCAAGCGGTAGCACGTGGACAAAGAGATGTTGTCTTGTAGTAGGTTGAGACATCGACAGTAGTCTTCAACATGTCAATGTGAGCGGTCGCAAGAACAATAAGTGAGTAAAAATCATGACCACTACAGGAAGAAGCGTCAGTTCCCGACGAAGAAAAAATTGAGAAAGCAACAAGAATAGCAAGCGGACCGCAATAGAGAATACCTCCACAAACTTCGAGGAGAAGTACAAATTGACACGACTAGCGACCCTCTTCGACCATAAACGAAAAAAGAGACGAATAAAGAAAAAAAATACAGCACTCCAAAGAAAAGAGAATCTCATGCCGTGAGAAAGAGATGGACGAGAGCACTCGCATGAAATACGTAAATGTCTTACCCTAAAAACAAAATCGACCATTGAACAGAAAGAATTATCGCCACCTCTCTGTTTTTTGTAGGCTCCAAACAATGAGAGTGTTTATTCATCCAACGATTAACACCAAACATACCGGATTTGATTACTGTATATTTTGATAAAAAAATATATATATACACACACAAAAGTACAATCAGAAGAAAAATCCAAGGCTCTCCAAAAGCTATCTTACTCTATCAATGTCTTTACCTCTGCATATCCCAACTCGGGAAAGATTTGAGGTTTCAATCATTTTGAGACAAGAAATATAGTTAATCATTAAATTTATTATGTTTAAAAGGAAATAGAGTATATATAAAACCAAGCACTAAATGAAATAGACTGGAAGATGCATAATATATCTAAGTATGATAGAAATGCTGTATGGAATTTCAAAATATTTTAAGATGATTTGAATGTCTCTATATTCTGAAAAATGTGTTAAAAAATATATTCCGTCTGATCAAAACCAACAACAAATTCTATATACTTGAGATGTTTGAATACTTTTCAGTTTCAAACCAATCAAGATATATCAAAATGGACTGGAGATGGTTGAGACGACTGTTTCAACTGACATTCATTAATAGCTACCAAAAGATATAATAGTCATGTTATATGTAATATATAAGTTAAAGAGTCGTGTTATGTGGATTGCTGAGGCTTTCCAAATTATATAAATCTTATAATTCATTAGAGTTCTGATATTTGAATGCTACATATACCTAAACTCAGTTGTAACACATCCATCTATCTTTCACCGGAAAACCGACGAGCACCAAGTAGAAATTCGTGCAAGTGCAAAAAGATAAAATATGATTTTTGCGACGTCGTGTGTCATACAAATGTTTGAGTCATTCACTACTTACTATATGAAGAGTGTAAATAAAAAAACATAATTGTCTGGCTTACGAGCAGTTTTAATTTAGATTGCTATAAACCTGAAATGTGCAATAACCCTCTTCTTACCTCCTCGAGTGAAATTATTGTTGCATGACAAAACTCACAATAAATCTATAATCTATTACGCTAGTTTGTAGGTATATTCGATATTTCAATTGAACTGTTTAACTCATATCACACCGCAAGAAGCCTTATTAAGTCCTCTGAAGAGCTTAGATGTCGAATATATCTATTGAACAAATATTTATGCATACTTGGCTTTAATGTCATCCATGGTTCAAAGATGGTTTATCATAAACTCAATATGATCCTTCACTTTGTCCTTCATTACACCTCAAAAGTGAAAAAATTTGATGACCATTTCATTTTGTACGACAATTCCAAGAAGATAGATTCTTAAAGTACTTTCTTATACTCAATAAGTTGCTGCTTGGTTTTTACCCCAACACAAGTTATAGTAGTGTGCGCTATCAATACACAACTATAGTTGAAGTATTTATATTAGGGGTGTAAAATTGGGAACATTTCCAAGAGATTTTTTTGCTCCTGTGTTGGAATCACACGTCCAGCGGGTCCTTGCTGGACGTGTGATGGTCCTCATCAGCAAAAGGACTGTCTACAGAGGAGAGGTGGTTATGAGACGTCAGGAACGTCTCAAGCAGCACCTACGCAATGTGAGCATTGCGGATGACCTGGTCACAGTAGTGATCGTTGTTTTGATCTCCATCCCGAGTTGCGGCAAGAGAAGGTTGATCGTGGACGAGGCAGAGGAGCTCAGAGAGGCCGTGGTGGTCGAGCTGGAGGTAGAGGTCTAGCACCTAAGGAGGACCGGTCGGTCCACCGTCTGCTACGACGTCAGAAGCAGGTATGGCTGCTCGGATTGAGCAGTTGGAGCAGAGGATAGCTAGTATGGCTATGGCTCAGCGGAGATCAGGTGGAACAGAGACTTCCACGTCTTATGAAGGAGAAGGAGGTGACTTCGACTTCATGGCTGGTGTGGCGCAGATTGAGGCATCTGCGGCAGTGACTAGAGGTGCAGTACGTGTCTCTGAGCCACGAGGTGCGTCAGTGGAGTTGGATCCACAACGCGGGGAGGCTGGTAGATAAGCCAGGCTTCCCCAGTTGTTCACGTTATCGGAGGCGTTGAGGACCACATCTGTGGTTCCTAAACGATCTACCGATGGTGCAGTAGAGTTGGAGGTATCGACATCCAGGAGTGGGTGTGATGTGAGTCCACCTTCGACGTCTATGGATGCGACGTCGAACCCGATGTTGGGGGCGGCTACAGCAGTTTTGCGAGCCCCACTATTCTCAGCCATGGATATGAAGGCATTGGGAGTCAACTTGGCTCCAGTGTTCCAGTTGGCGGTCACGCTCAGTGAGAGAGAGGATGTAGATACCTCTAGTGCTGAAGTAGTTCAGCGAGAGACGGTAGACGTGTCTATGGAGTCGAGGATCAGGACAGCTACCAGTGGTACTTGGCAAGCGGCGATTGCTAGGTTAGATGAGTTACCAGCTAGGCCGGCGATTGACCGTGCTGGTTTGACACCAGGTGTGGTGTTATTGGACAACAGAAGTGGTATCTTCTGTTTGGTGGCACCTTCAGGGAAAGTGTATCGACCACAGAAGGTCTTGTTAGACTCTGGAGCTCAACCGTTGATATTGGGAAAGGTGGCGTGTATTGGTTTGGGTCTGAAGAAGTCCGAGATAGAGAGATGTCCATTCCAGTTGCAGACATCTCTAGGGGGATCAGGAGGTACGGCTCTACACATGACACGTGAGATGTTGACGGTGAGAGTTCGGCCAGACCACCCCACGGATGGCTCTATGGTGAGGGCCAAGGCCATCGTTACAGCCGTAGAGTCTTATGATGTATTGGTGGGAGGTGCTGTGTTGTACCCTATGAGGTTTGTGATCGACTATTGAGCGGAGACAGCATCTTACAGATCAGGTTGGCAGTCCGGTGAGGGACGAGTGAGCCGCTTACCAGTGCGGTTCAATGCTAGAGTTGGAACGACGAAGCCTACACCAGGGACGATGGCATCCGTTGCAAGGTTCAGTTCGGTCATCACTTGGCCGAGCGAGTTCTTGGAGGGCAATGCCCATGCGGAGGATACTCCGGTCTTTGAGAAGGTGGAGGACATGCCTAGCATGTCTACGTTAGTACCATCTGCCTTGGATGTTCCACTCTGGAGTTCGAGTGGAGAGTTGCAGCAGTATGCTGATCAATTGGTGCAGCAGGCTTGGAGTGAAGCCTTTGTATCACTAGTAGAGGAACAAAGGGTTGTTCCTGCTACTGGCCCTGTGACCTTATCACCGTTGGATACGACTCCCATTGTGTGATAGTATCCAGAGGAGGGTGTATGTGTACTAGAGCTGTTTGGAGGGATCAGCACAGGTTTGGCTGCGGTATTGCAGGCAGGTATACAAGTACAGCGATACTTGTATGTGGAGAGAGATGAGATTGCGAGACGCATCTCATTGCGACATGTGGCACGTTTGGTGCAGAGATATCCTGAGTTGTTGCCCATATCAGCTGTTAGATGATACCAGCAAGCATTACCGTCGGATATTTCGCTGCTGGGGGCGCAGGATCTTACGTTTGTTGGCACCATTCACTTGGTGATAGCCGGATGGTCATGTCACACGCGTGCTGAGAGAGGTCAGGGTTTACATGACCCACGATCTAGGATGTTCTGGGAGATGTTACGGATGTTACGACATCTCCAGATGCATCAGGTGGATTTTCCAACGTACATCTTGGAGGACGTTCTTTTGTTGGATGATGCTCGCACACAGATGATGACGAGTGTGCACCAAGTGCGGTCTTGGATTGGACCAGCAGTGTTGTTGGATGCAGCGAGAGTAGGATCTCGTGCACATCGTCCACGGTTGTGGTGGACGAACTTGTTACCGAGAGAGGTGCTTAAGCGAGCACACGATGGAGTGAGACGACCAGCACATCTCACGATAGATAGCATCTTGGATGCAGGACGACGAATCTCAAGTAGTGAGAGTCATCGATAGGTCACCCCATGGCAGTGGTGAACCTAGTGGGATGGCCCATGGTAGCGTTGCCCACGTTGATAAGCTTTCCAGCATCACATGCTTACAGAGATGGAGGACCTAGGCTTGTGTGGGATGCTCAATTACGGCAGTTGGTGGAGCTCAATGCCGATGAGAGAGAGCGAGCGATGGGTTTCGCTACGAGTACGACGGCAGTAGCTTCGGTGTCAAAGGCTTCACGTCGTCAAGTATTGGATCAAGCAATGGACTTGAATTGCTTGACATGGATTGTTAGCCTTGGATTGACTGAGCAGCGTCGGATGCGATCGACGGGTGTTACTGCTCGGACACTCTTGAGCTCTTTGCCTACCGGGTCGGTGGAGACAAAGGCTGGGGACGAGGCACATGGAGTTCGTCATCCTTGGACATCATGGGATGTCATAGGAGAGAGTGTGGAGCTTGCAGCTAGAACTGCAGAAATTTTACACACAGTAGCGGTGGAGGTTGTTGGTGGTGAGCAGAAAGAAAATGCTCCAGAGGCTGCAAGATAGCAGTCAACGACTTCGTCTTCTACCTCTAGCATGGTAACAGAGGATACTTGGGAGCCGGAGATTGGACCCAAGCTTATAGGAGCGGAGAGACGAAGAGTCCAAAGATTCATGAAGAGTTACAGGAATTGTTTTGTCTTCAGTATGAAGGATTTGGGTACCTTGAAGGGACCTGGTATACGGATCGACTTGGCTAACGACACGCCAATCTTTCGACGTCCTTACAGGTACAATGACATGGAGAGAGCCTTGATCCAGAGTCGGACTCAAGACTTGTTGGAGGCTGGGTTGGTGGAGATGTCGCATGGAGAGTATGCATCTGTCACAGTTATGCCAGCCAAGAAAGATATGTATGGCAACTACACGGATAGGCGGATGTGTGGGACTACCGTCCTATCAATCGGCAGACGAAGTCCGATAAGTACGCCATGCCGACACCTGAGGAGATCTTTGATGCAGTGGGGCATGTGAAGTTCTTCAGTACTTTGGATCTTCGAGCAGGGTATCATCAGTTGCCAGTGAGAGAAGAAGATAAGTCCAAGACAACATTATGGGGAATTGACTCTCACGGCAAGGATTGTTTGTATCAATGACGGTTCTTACCATTTGGGTTGAAGAACGCCCCTGCTGAGTTCCAAAGGGTGATGGACAGAATCCTAACAGGATTGGATTTTGTCAGATGTTATATTGACGACATCTTAGTCTATAGTGCTACAGTGGAGGAGCACGAGAGACACTTACGGGATGTGTTTGAGCGGTTGAGAGCTCATAGGTTGAAGTTACACCCTGGGAAGTGTAAGTTCTTCCAGGAGTTGATAGAGTATCTGGTCCACACCATCTATCCAAGTGGGTTGGGTGTTCAACAGACGAAGGTTGAGGCTATTGCACTATCTCACGTCCCACAGATGTGAGTCGAGTTCGAGCATTTGTTGGTTTGGCGAACTTTTATCGTCGATACGTGAAAGGATTTAATGCAATTGCGAAGCCGTTGACCAAGCTGATGAAGGTGGACCAGGAGTGGCAGTGGGGAGATGAGCAGGAGCGAGCTTTTGTAGAGCTCAAGGATAGGTTGACATCTGCTCCCATCTTGAGGAGACCCATTAGGGGGCGTCCTTTCCAACTGCACGCCGATTGGAGTATGTTGGGACTTGGAGCAGTGCTGACTCAGCATGATGATGAGAAAAAGGAGTTCGTGGTGGCGTATGCCAGTCGTTCCAACAATTCAACGGAGGCGAGGTATAGTTCGTATGAGGGAGAGTGTTTGGCGGCAATGTGGGCTGTTGCACACTTTCGATGTTATCTGTTTGGGAACCCCTTTACTCTCATCACTGATCACCAGCCGCTCAAGTGGTTGATGGAGTCCGACAAGCTTACAGGGAAGCTTGCACGATGGGCTCTGATCTTACAGGAGTATGACTTCCAAGTAGTACATAGACATGGGGTTGCAAATCTAGATGCCGATGGGTTGAGTCGCAATCCGTGCACGAGTCAGCAGGATCAGACTAGGGCTCGGTGGCATGACGAGGTTGATGAGGAGATAGTGCCAGGGTGGCATGCATCTGCCTTTCTTTGTGTGTTGGCCATGAACTCTAGTATGGAGGGCCAAGTCGTATCTTTCTCTGGTCAGAGAGAAGATGATGAGTCTCCAGATCTTGAGGGTGGAGATGGTGTTCCAGACCAGCGAGATATCCATGATGATGTGACCGTGATGGAGTATCTACGTACTGGTGTGGTAGTAGGCACAGTAAGTGCCAAGGAGTGAGATCGTGTCCTTCAACGAGCAAAGAGATTTCGACGAGAAGGATGACATGTACTTCGAGTGTGGGATGATGGAGAGTACGGATAGTTCCACATCTGTCCCAGAGAGCACAATTAGTACGACATGCTCATGAGGAGTTGAGACATTTTGGAGTGAAGCGTACGCATAGCTTACTCCAAGGACAGTATTGGTGGCGTGGTATGCACGTTGATGTGCAACAGTTTGTCGCACGATGTGTGGTTTGTGATCGAGTACGAGCATCATTTAATGCTCCTACTCCACAGTTACACCCCTTACCGATTATGGGGTTGGGTTACCGTTGGAGTTTGGATTTTGCGAGACTCTTACCGTTGACCGTACGTCATCACCGATATGTGTTGGTGATGGTGGAGCACTTCTCCAAGTGGATTGAGTTGGTGGCATTACCAGACAAGGCGAGTGAAGGGACAGCGTACGCGTTCTTAGATCGAGTGCTGAGTCGTTTTGGAGCACCAGCTGAAGTGCTGACAGACCAAGGTACAGAGTTCCTTGGTGAGTTTCAAGCCTTGTGTGATCAAGCGCTGATTGATCATCGGACTACATCTCGAGATCATCCTGAGGCGGATGGTTTGGCGGAGAGGGTAGTTCAGATGGTGAAGAGAGGATTGCGCAAGTATGGCTTGCAGAAGGGCCACTTGGGAGACTGGGATGTGCAGTTATCATGGTTGGCTATGGGTTACCGTTTCAGCCGACAAACGTCTTTGGCTTCCTTCTCATCGTATTTTCTATTGTATGGCCGAGATCCAGATCTACCTTTGGCCATTCGTCGTGATTCTGCTGAGGTGTTGGACCTTGATGACCCGGATATGTGGGTGAGAGCATGTTCTCAACGAGCAGAGACATTTCGGAGAGTTATGCCTATGGCTTTTGAGAACCTAGCGATTGCTCAACATAGAGACACGTTGCGATATGCGACTATCCGAGGAGGAGGTTATCGACCGTCGATTCGCAGGTTTCATCCTGGCGATTATATATATCTACAGCAGACCGCACCGACGACGTTGGATGTGACCACAGGGCGCACTATTTTACGAGTGCGTGAGGTGTTACCTTCTGGAGTACTCATGTTAGAGGGCCGTGATGGGGTTGTGTGGAAGGACCATGTGCATAATTGCGCGCCATGTCATCTTCCCAACATTGATGGTACCGTTGACCCAAGCTTAGCAGTTGTACGCGCGGGCTTGAGGTGTATGTTATGTGGGTCTGCTGGTGGAGCAGCCCGTATGTTGGTGTGTGATGGTTGTTCGAGAAGTTGGCACATGTCATGTTTGACTCCACCTCTCAGTGTCGCTCCTATTGGACGGTGGGTTTGTCCTCGATGTATATAGCAGGGATAGCCGATTAGATCTTCGCGTGGTATGGATTGCAGACAGACGACTAACGATGGGGCGATGTAGCACTCGGCCTCCTGATCCTTGCACCCATGAAGGTGTATATCACGTAGTTGGGATATAGAGCTATCTGGAGTTAGAGGGACCTAACCACCAATTAGGGGGACGATTGTGGTACACTTGTGTATGTGTATGACATCGTCCATGTGTTATGTGTATGTGTGGTGTACCTCTGACAGCGATGTATGTTGTGTAGCGATGTGTATGCGCACGACAGCTGTCACGTCAGTTTGGTACCTCGGCTAGGTTGACCGAGTGCGAAGTGGCGCATCCCGATAAGGCCGTTAGTGCCGTTAGGGCGAGTTGGGGAGGGGGGGGGGGAGAACCCACTAGGGGTATACTTCGCAGGTAGGGCCTGGAGGCCTTAGTTCTTCGAGTTGAGATTTCAAGCTCCAGGCTATGGTGGATAGTTTAGTTGAGTGTAACCCGGATTCTCTTCGCGTTTAGAGTGGGTTTGGCTTGACCATTTGTGAGTAATCAGTGTTGTAGTGTTGGAGATGATAATTTCTCTATTCAGATTATTGTGGTACACTTGTGTATGTGTATGACATCGTCCATATGTTATGTGTATGTGTGGTGTATCTTTGACAGGGATGTATGTTGTGTAGCGATGTGTATGCGCACGACATCCTGATCGTCACACAGTGACGAAGGAGAACTCGAACGTCACTGAAAGTCCAAGTTCTATGTCTCAAACTTCAGGTTTACTTAGGGTGAAATGATCAAATCCATGCTTAGGGTACAGACTTCCAGTTCTTACCTTTGTTATGCTCTCTTGGGCATCAGATGAACATTCGCTATCCACCGTTGATAGATCGTTTTGGGTTTTTGGCAAAATTGTCAGCGATAGTAAGTAGGTATTTTCACTCGGGTGGGTGTTATTTTCACTCGGGTGTTACCGAAGATCGGTAGTAGAGATG
Source organism: Asterella californica (assembly GCA_036924285.1). Taxonomy (NCBI): domain Eukaryota; kingdom Viridiplantae; phylum Streptophyta; class Marchantiopsida; order Marchantiales; family Aytoniaceae; genus Asterella; species Asterella californica. Next base: position 16,256,609 of record JAYKYS010000006.1, on the reverse strand, counting down.
GTTGAGTGCCAGGCCTCTAAGTGAAAGATCTGAGGTTCAAACCCTCTTTCTCTCGGTTGGAGATGCAACAAAGTCGCTGTCGTATGAATCTGATCCGGGTACACTATGGTTATCCACAAAAGACAGTCCGATGCCCCTTGAAAGAATAAACGGACAAGATAAAATATTTACCATTTTAACAAATTAACAAATATTCTTTCCATATCTTAACTTCTTTTATTGACAAAGAACCGGAAGAATATATGCTCAACCGGCAATCTAAAATTTGAGACGGCGGAATAAACAACTACAGCCGGTACTGTCCGATCGCTGTCGGAGTCTGAATACCGTTCAGGCGAGAGAAGTGGACTTTGAAGAATATCCGAGTGGAACATGTTGCATACTACCAGAGATCGATGTCACGGGCAACACGACGGGGCATACTGGCGCTTGACTGACTGGGTAAGCTTGGACTGCATGACTGTCAGAACTGGATACGGTACTGAGGAATTTCAAAGTCCGGGCGTCACTTACTTACGAGGTCGGGACCGCGTTTCTCTTCCTCTTTCTCTTCCCAGAGTGCGAGAGGAGGGGAAGGGGAACCATGGGACGGGAACTGGGACTTGATTCAAATCCCTCGTTGTTGATTAATCTCCCGCGTCTTCTGCGGCTCCGCTCCTCTCTGTTCCCGTCGTCGTCATCGTTCGTCGACCCTTTCCTTCATTTTCCCTTTTCCCCTTTTCGTTTCTTTGGCCTTCGTCCGGTTTTTCGTCTTGCTGAGTTGTGCTAGTTTTTGCCGTCGCATCGAGTAAGTGCGGGGCGAAAGCTCTTGGTGGATCACTGATTCCAACAGTCGCTGGCGGGCGGGCAGGCAGGCACGCGACTGAGAGAGCGGAGTGTGTCGGCATGGGGTTTTTGTCATTTGCTGGCCGGGTCCTTTTCTCGGCTATCTTCATCTTGGCGGCTTGGCAAAAGTGAGTGGAATTTTGAGTGACAGGGAGTGGGGGATTGCTGGTAGCTTGCTTCCATTGTTTCGATGCCTTTCTGTCGTTCTTGGCTTTGTTCAGTTAGATCAAGATTTGTTTAGAGGTTTTGATTTAGATCTGGAAGTGGTGTAGCTGTGGACGCCCGCTACGGTCTTCGAGGATGGTCATATTTTTGTAGGTCATAAGGCTGATCTAATTATCTCTTCCGTCTTGCTTTCTCGCAGCACGTGTGATTTTGGTTGTTTTCGTTTCCATATGCGTCTAATCGTGAAAGATCCTGAAGCGCGGTCTTGATTTTGTTGCGTATGTCCTGTTTGTTTCCCCGTTGGATTTACAAGGTTCTAATTTTCTGATTTACACTTTGAGAGCTTGCTTGCGTGGTGGTGAATCTTCAGACGCCTTAGATGGGCCCCCTCCGGCATACCCGTGAGTCCAGCCTGTCTTGGTCATGTTTCAGCTCCTCAGATTCGTTTCCCCAGAGACAGACACACAGCTCGCAGTGGTTCTCTTGCCCTCTGCCTCGGTTGCTGACCTCTAGGTGCCATCGTCTCTGCCTTGGGTGGTGGGCGGGCGCTCGAGGCTTGACGTAAGGTAAAGGACTGAATCGCAAGGGATAGGAAGCGTCTAAACATACCTTCACTTCGTTGCTCGTGTAGGGTCAATGACTTTGGCGAGGACGGAGGTGGAGCTATCCAAACCTTGAACCCCAAGATTGCTACATTCAGGAGTCATGTTCAGAATACTCTCGGGTTTGAATTGCCAGACGTCAAGGTAATTGTGGTGGAATGCTGCCTTGAAGATTTTTGCCGTTGAAGTTCCCCTTTCTTGTAAGAGCTTCAGTAATCATTAGGTTGAACAGTTTGCACGATGGATTTGTATGTCAGAGTTTTCTGTTTGTCGAGTACAGTAAATGCTAGCTTCGTCTGTTACTGTGTGTGTGGTCTACGTGCAGATTTCTCCGTCCTAACGACTCTCTGCGAGAATCCGCGTTGTTAAAGTCTGAAATCGTACACGTGTACAGGATTCACTCGTTCACATGTAGAAGGATTTTAACAGTAGGATCGTTGCTAACTTACCAATGTGGACTCGTGCAGACAAAGCACCTCCTGATGACTGCCATAGCCCTGGAGGGTATTGGAGGAATACTTTTCATCTTTGGCAGCAGCTTGGGAGCGTACATGCTGGTGGGTACTGCGTACTGTACCGTCATAGTGACTGCAGTATGTTGCATTACATGGAGTGTACAAGTAGAGACTTTGTTGGAAGAGTCAGACATTTCATCATTCTAGGGTCCTTTTAACTTCTAGAGCTATTCTGAGTCCTTACCTTACTCTATCTTATTGCTCTGTAGAATACGCAGAGTATGTAGAATTAGTCACACAACGAACCTTGACAGTGTTGGATTGAATGTCTGCAGCTCATATTCTTGGCCGCTGTCACTCCTATCATGCACGACTTCTACAACTACGACTTTTCCAGCCCCGACTATGTACTGCACTTTATGCAGTTTCTGAAGGTACTTCCTACATTTTTGACATAGGCCCACCCTTGGTTGCAATCCACTTTATGCACACGTTACGGAGGAAACTGACCCATTATTTGTGTTTTTGGCTGCAGAATTTGTCTCTGTTTGGTTCACTACTTTTTTTCCTAGGGATGAAGAACTATGCTTTCAAGAGAATGAACAGGAACAAGTCGATTAAGGCCAAATCTGCTTGAGCATCCAAAATGATGTTTGTGAGAGATGCATCGTAAACCTCACCGACGGGACAAGTGGAGAACTCCAGGCATTTAGCTACTGGAATGGACCAACAATTTCGTACGTATTGAAGGGAGAGTATTGTGAAGACATCCGGAGGACAGTAGAGTAGGTGGTTGTGTAAAGATCATTTCATGAAGAAATATTAAAAGAGCGTAAGGAGAAGATGTCTCGTGTGAATACTATGGGAAAGATTTTAACTCTTCCGCGTATTGATAATATGTGCATTGGACGACCTCTTAGTCGCAAGGCCAGAAGATATAGAAGGGAGGTACAAGCTGTTAGCTCATATGGTCCAGTCAGGTAAAAATTTGTATGTAAAGTTTGTAGTCTAGTCTTCAAAGTGGAACGAGTTTCGGAGTAAGTGGTCAGCAGACTTCAAATGCTTGACAAAATTCTCTTCAAATCAAATCTATAAATTCTTGCAAATGATCATGGACAATATATATTCGAGAACAAGAATATGTTAATACCATTATACCACCGTTGCTAAACCCGCTCTGGTTAATTTTACGCCAAACACTCTGGCGAAAATCGTTTGTCACAGTGGCCAACTGCGGGGACATGTGCAGAGAACCGCTGTAACCAAGAATAGGGCCGTAACAGATACAAAATACTTTCTAAAATATGAAACAAGAAATATGTGGTTGTTAATTAAATGTGCAGAATTTGTGCAGACGATAACTTGTACTATACATTTTCTGCTCTTTCACTAGACGAATCTTTACTCATCAGCAAAAAGAATAGTGACAAATTGCTTTCCCCCCACCTTTAAATTATTTTCTACATTTAAAGTCTGGCATTTAGAAGGGGTTTCTCATCCCGATTCAGTAGGGTATCTACAACGTGACGTATAACACCTGCCCCCTCGTAGTGTAACCACTCCTGCTTGACCTGTACAATCCATAAAAGAAGGTCTACGGTATCAAGCGAATATCTTACTAGTTGGCATTTGGTCACCATTTGGCATTTAACCAAATTACAATCCTTCACCTCCACTCTGGTAGTCCAGTAAAAGACACTCAACACAAACCGAACTTACAGACGATAAACGTTGCCATCAGAATGACCAAGCAAAGCTACAGCAATTCCAAGGTCATCAGCCTGAGATGGCGCGGAATAAAAGACTGTGATCGTCAGTCTAGTACCTTCTAGACTGACGTGAAATGTTCTAACGTTATCCATAATCAAGTTACCTAACGCACTTCCCACACGCAAACAAAGGTAAGTAACGTACGTGTATATAGTTGTGAGCGAGAAAAGGCCAAAGTGCTGCGTGAAAGCTGACATCAACTTTGCGCCAACCCACTTGCTGAAGTCCTTTAATCATTTCCTCTGTCATACAAGACACAAGATAATAACTGAGTAAACGTTACCGGGGCAGCGAGTAAATTCACATCCCTCACAACACTCCGAAACTCCACCCCATCCAAATTTGATCGACATAACTCGGCACACAGCACATGAATAAACAAGTACCCACACGAGATGGTCAAGCAAAATAAAATCTGCATCTGGAATGTATCACCTTCTAGTATATCATGATAGGCAGCTGCTTTCTTGGTGCTAGTTGGAGCTGACTGTACTGCTTCTTTAGCTTTAGCTGTCCCTTCTTCGAACTGAGGATTCGAACTTTCGACAGGAGGGCAGTCAAGAACATTCACCACATGTTTGTACCCCTGTAGAGACCTCCGTGGAGGCTATAGTATGTCCACACACACAGTACCATACCCATAAGAACTCCGTATAAGTTCCAAGTCAAGTAAAAGTGAAACCTTGCCGCGTCTTTGGCTTCTTGATGCAAGTATGACACGCAACCGGAACTGAGCTGTGAGATATTTGAGGTATGCACCTTCGAAAGCTGTGACTCGCGTCGAATTGAAGCTGTTCGCCATCCAACCATGTCTTTTGAATCCGTGATCAAGGTATCAGCACAAACAAATGGAGTTCACAAACACAAAATGGAGTTCACCAACAAAATTTACTTAAAAGTACTGGCCGAACATATATATATATATCATATTAACATACATATCAGCAGCACCTCCTACCTTTAGGCGGTGCTGCTGATAAGTATGAGGAGGAGGTGCTGCTGGCGAGGATACGGTCATAGCTGACGTTTGCATATAAAACTCGCAATTTGAAGGCTCTTAACGCAGATCTGCGAAAAAGACAGTAATCAACGAAATACATTAACCAGCGTACAGCTAGCAGAAATTACCTACCTGACCTCTAGTTTACCCAGTGACAGTATCGGACGCTCAAAAGTCCGAGTTCCACTCAAGTAACACAATGGGTCTCTTTATCTCTTTCCCTTCAGGATTCTGGTACAATCAAAATTCTCGTAAAATAACTGAAACTATGAGAATACCACTCCAGCTTTCGTTCATAGAAATACGTCTTAGAAGTTCACATGCTATAAACCCGGTCTTGAAACAGGATAGGAGCTTAACAAGTAACACTTTAGTGTACTGCAAGCTCAGTTGCTTACTTCCTCATTGTTGTAGCTTAACCTAAGCAAATTTGTTATCGAGATGGATGCACCTGATCTGATTCAAGTGAAACAAAAACCAAGGTGGCTACTAAGTGAAGGAAAGTTGAACCTACATGAATGGCCCCTCTTCACAATCTGTTGCCATCCGCAATAAGAGGGGTGGATCACTAGCTTTCCCATCTGTCAGAAAAAGCTGCCTTCCAGTATTCCCAACGAAGAATGGAGCCAATGGCGCAGCAAGTTTCTCCAACACAGGAAGTCCCAGGAGGAAAGGTAGCTGTGTGAAACATATAACTCCAATAAGTATGATGGGATGGCATCAACTCTCTAACATATCCACACAGCCTAGCGGTAAGGAAACCATTAAGGGTTCTTTCCCTGTTTGTTGTCACACGAAATCCGAGGAAGTACTTACTTGCTGCCTTCCCCGAACTCCCAGATGAGGAGTTGCAAGAGTTATAAAGTCAACAGGTTCCAGACCTGCTATGGTAGCTTTCTGGTTGCTGTGCTGGAGTTCGTTTCTCCCACCTCTGCTCTCTAATTCTTGAACTAGGGACTGATTTTCTGTACGAGAGACAGCGCCTGGCGAAGACTTGTACAGCACAGAGATTGCATACCGTGCGAACAATCCTCCAAGAGAATGTCCAAGGAACGAGATTTTCTTCAAACTTGGTGTACGTTTCACCACAAACCCTACCTGGAATCATTTAGACAGAGAATCCGATGCATATCAAGAACTACTCCAACCTTTGTGCACAGCCAACGTATAATAAGCACCAACAATCTAAAGCGTGAAATGTACACCTAGCTACAGAAAGGGAGAAACAAGGACGTTCAGGCTGCCAGAATGTTTTGGCGCTGGAACTTGGCCTGCACAGAGCCAGATTTGTACCAGGTGCAGGCGTGGTAAAAGGCGGTTACATCCGCGAGTCTAGCCTTAATGATTAAAAATGTCACTTGCAAATACCTCTTCTGCCAGTCGCTTTCCTGCTGTATCTATCCCGTTGAATGTGTTCAGATAAGAATTCACAGCACTGGCTGCAAGATCAAACAAAATCCATTCAAGTCAAACTTGCCCCGGACTGAGAACAAGAGCAACTTACTGGCAGGCAAATTTGGCCGTAATGTTCCTAGAGAATAGGAATTGGTTACAGGCTTAGCAAATTGCAATGACTGAGCTGGAGCCAAGACATGTTGAACCGTAATTTTCATGCGAATACTTCAACTTAACTTACCAAATAAAAGATATCTGTTTCCCAACTGTGGCTTCAGCTCGGCTTCAACATACTTCCAATCGCTTGGACTGTCATTTGACCATCAGCCTTTTAGATAAGTAGGTCGAGTTTGAGCGGCGTGCCCTCAGAGGGAACAAAATCAAGATTAGAAGGAGTATATGAACGCACAAACTTTTGGGTAATATTACTCACAGTACAGGTTACACACCAAGCACGTCTACCTATGATATGTACAGTACCAACTTAAGACACCAGAATCACATCCCTATAGTAGACTGACAACAATTCAAACCAGGCCAAGCACGCGAAGAAGTATCCTTTAGATGCTAATGGAGTGTGTTCCGAGTCCTCGCACTACAAAAGGAAGCGAGTAGACAGGACTAGATGGGGCCTCGGATGACATGAGCTTGCAGTGAAGTCGGATATCATGCATCGACAAATCTTATCAGTGAACAGAAAGTAAAAGTGCCCGCTGCGGCCTGTTCTTCGTGCTCGCGGTGAATAAGATAGGAAGTTTTGAGTTTTGACAAGGCGCTTCCAAACAGCAGATATTTGCAGTGAATCCTTTGCAGCACTTACAGAAGAAGATGCATGATACAAGAGACACGACGTAACTGCCGCAAGGACACATGTGGAGAACTTGACAGCAACTGAGGTTATAGCCTGACCTGGCGAGGATACCGTGGACTAAAACCAACAAATGTTCCGGTTCAACGTCCTCATTCTCAACCGGCCTGCTCCTGTAAGACACAGGCTGTAGCCTGATTTGAATCCTCTGGGCCATCGACGGCAGGACATTTAGAGGCGTTTCCTCGCCTGCAACTATACACTGCAGCTTGTATCAAATACATTGGTCGGTGTATTAAATGCAGTCCACAGGAATCTCACATAAGGACCGTAAGGAGACAAGTTCAGGAGAAAAACAGGTACCAAGTTTTAATTCCTGACAAGCCTCGATCCGCGTCCAAACAGTAAAACCAGTCCCGTGAAACAATACAGAAATGATCGCAGACCGAAAATCTTCATTCTGTATTATTGCTTAAAAGAGAACGGGGTATGGCTGCGGACTTCTGACAATAAAGTCAGCTCGTGTATTATTCCCGATCTGAATGACCCAATGAACCCCAAAAGAATATATCGCCTGCAGACCCTTTTTAAACACTGATCTCAATGTCCACGATAAAATTCTCTCTTGTGATGTCGTAACCAAAAGGCCATTCGCGTACACCATGTAGGTGTTTGTCTGCAGAGATGCTTCTATACCTCTCAGCAGTAGCGGCTATTTCCAGCGCGAACCTGCCAACCAAGCTGCTCCAGTGACTTACTAACAGATTCACGTTCAATTAAGAAAGGTGAGCATGTCGCGATTGCTGAAAACAATGATGTCCACACCGAACCCACTTGCACTGGAAGTAGCGTAAATTTTACATAATCTTCTTCCTTTCATTTTCGAAGACCCTGCTTCACGCGATCCTACATATTTCCCCAGGAGTCCCATTTCCAGCTTGCACCCTTAGAGAAACTGAACTATCTTCTACATGTCCTTAAGCAGGAAAATGCAGACTTCGACTCCCAATCCGCTGCCGATGAGCCGAATGAGACGGAATTGAACCAGTTCTCTAGAGACACATCGACCGCAGGACCTGGATTTTTAAAAGAAATCGAAAATACGCAGGAATTCGTATGTGTTTCAAATGCGAGAACGTCCGACGTCCGGAATTTGAAGGAAGTTCTCTTACCAGATCATCATCGAACACGACCCCATCACTTTCGAAGCGGAACACACGGAAAAGTAACTCCCAAACTCCCACAACAATAACAACATCAAGAAGAAAAGAACGATGCGTACTTACATGGCACAAACAATTCGTTGAAAGACGAGCATGGTGCTGATCCTGCGGGCTCACCGAAGGGTAGCGCACTCCTAATGTGAGAAATTAAGAATTGAATGCGGTCTGCAGGCCAGCGCGAGCCAGATGCAGGACGCCTGGCGTGAGCAGAAGAAGAAGGCGAAGCCCAAGCCGCTTTTGCTGGAAGGCAAAGCCCGCTGCTTCTGCTGCTGCAGCTGGAGAAGGTGCTGCTGTCTGCGCCTGCCAACCGCGCCATTGCCATTTCCACACTCTTCATCATACGGAAGAAAATCGTCAACAAAAACAAACGTCCATCATATTCCTCCCTCTGATGCCACCCTCAGCGGACCGACCCGCGCGCGTCCTCTTCCTTTTGACGCCCGCGCTCCAACCCGCGTTTGTAGCCTCCTCTAATGTAAGGGCATCTGAGCGGTGGTCAAATAAAGTTTCGTGAGCCCATTACTCATGGGCCCCAACATGCCGGACGTGTTTCTTGACCGACAATAGGACAGTGTTTCGGTGATAAAAGCGGTTGACGTAAACGTTTCTACATAATGCTTATCCATACATCCGTTTTCACGTCACTGATATTCTCTGCTTGTACGAGAAATGTTGACTGGACTCGGCGTTCTTCATGACCCAGAAATAGACACCGTGGTGACAATCTCAGGAGAACTTCCACCAGTATAGACTAACGGTTACTTAGTTCTGTATTATGCATGTCATTTCATGAAAGAAAGGTGAATACATTATTATTCTGTTGTTGAATACTGTTCTAGAGCTTTTGGTAGCCATTCATTCGTTGCGAATTGATATTACTTGTGAGCTCTAAGAGTCGGCAATCAGTCCAATCTCCGAAGTAATACTGCTTTCTTACACTGAGTGGTTTCTACAGAAATTTACTTGATCCACCTACCAGAAGGAATGCTGGATTTTTACCACCCCTCTTAACGATTATCCTTTTGATCGACTTCTAAATTTACGAACAACAAATTTTCAGATGAATTTGCCATGTCAGATGCCCAGTCAGATGGACATGTCAGCTTTCAATGCTTGATGTGTTACAGTGCTAGACCAGTACGTGGGAAGTACAAGCGAGACGACAGGTTTAGTTACAAATGAGTACTGGCGTGACATCAAAGTTGGACATCATCGAGCAAAGAGAATAAAAAAGAACAGTGCATGATGATAACAGTGAGGCATCGGGGACAGAGATCTACAGTGCATGTAGAAGCTTAGTGACTATGTTCGAAGACAATGATTTGGATTTTCTGATGGATTACATTTTGGAGATGAAGAGCAGGAATTTTTCTGGATGCAAGAAGTGACGAGGAAGAAGATGAAATGATCCTGGAGCGATGGCGGCAGGAGATGACTGACCTCCGTGTTGCTGATTGCGTTGTCATGATGTGAATTATATCACATAGTAAATAATTCACCTCTTTGTTAGAAGTTAGTCTCTCTGGGTGAAGTTAAGACCTCAGAGAAGTCAGTTCTGGAGGAAATGAGCATTCGAAAATCTGAAAACATCACGGCGTAGGTCTTGTCACGCTGATCACCATGGTATGTTCAAAAGTTACAAACAAAATTGTAGGCGAAAAGTTACTTGGAGTTCTTCTACAAGATTTTTGATACCGAGAAATTTATCATAAATCTGAGTGAGTTCGAAAAATACGTTTTAGATTCTTCTCATGTAGATTGTAATGTGTAATATTTGTTTGCATTTTGAAATGCACAAAAGATCATGTCTAGAGAAAGTTATGGCACTTCGTGTTAGTGAAGGAAAGATGAAATACCGCGCTTTGCTTGCATATCAGCTTAGAAACTGGTCTCTAGAACCAATTGTGAGATTGACTTCCGTGGGTAGCTGAGCAAACTTGTAGGGAGTAGGTTGGTCCTTCGGGGGAATATGAGGGACACCAAGTTGCCTAGGGACGGGACACTAGATGTCGTTTAAACGTACCGTGAATGCGAGACGCTTGCGTCTTGCACTAGTGCAGTCACCTGGTGTGGATGCTAGAGGGAGTTTACCACCAGATTTCGAAATGGACTCTATACTAGAGGACTAAGCTCGCCTTCAAGTTGTCGAGGTCATTAGTACGAATTCGGTTGCGGTCTTGTAAATCCTGGGGTAGCGAGATGGCATCAAAGATATTCCAAGTCGATACCAAATCTTTTGTAAAAATCATATGATCTCATCATATGATTTACTTAGGTCGAAAAATCAAGTGAAACTGATACCTAGGTGACACTTATGGCATTTTGAAATTTAAGGAGGCCCGAAAACGACAACAGTTGGAACTCGGGCTCCACATGGCAGAACGAGGTGTTTCCGGTGGTCAGAGGTAGCCATGGTGGAGTTACTTCGGGGTGGAGGTGTCAGATGTTGACTGTATGATAGACTCAGTGATCGTCCGTACAAAGAACGACAACAGTTGTAACTCGAGCTCCAAGTGTCAGAACGAGGTGATTCCGGTGGTCAGAGGTAGCCGTGGTGGAGTTACTTCGGATGGAGGTGTCAGATGCTGACTGTACGGCCGACTCAGTGACCGTCCATATAGATGAACCTGCGAAGACTTGTGAGCTAGTCTTCTTACGTGTAGATTTATTATCAGAGATTTATTATCAGAGATTTATTATCAGAGATTTTTTTTTTTGCTGCCATCTGTTTATGGCATCTTTTACCCATGCCAGGTGACACTGAAGGTTACATAAGGTGGAGGAAAATCCAGAGGGGGTGTACTCCAGAGGAGAGAGAATTGTCGATCATTGTAGAGTGTAGAGTTTATCGAGTGAAATCTACTGAGTAGCGAGAAAACCAGTAGAGCTGAGGAGAGAGTTTACAGAAGTGATGTCCGGAGAGAATTTCTGAATGATCAGAGTTTTGACATCAAGAGATTGAGATTAGTAGACAAAATTGAGTAGAGAGGAGACTTACAACTTATAAGCACATTTTTCTGAATAGAAAACGGGAAGCTTCTAGGTGAACGCATTGGTGCTTCACATGAGCAGTTTTCTGATATTCTGAGTTATTGAGCATGAGATATAAAGGTAAAGGTGTTACCATGTCCGCTTTATCCCTTCAAGGAGCATCGGACTGTCCTTTATAAATGATATGGAGTTGAAGATTTACTTACGTGTCGTGTGTTTTATTTGGTCGGATCGAGAACGTGGTGGATTGTTTTCTTGCGATCCGTATTCTGTGTGTGATTTTCGTCTTCCACTTCATGATCGTATCACAGCTAGAAGGTTCCGTCCTTCTCAGAAAACTCTCGCCTCGACAGTGTGCTCCAAGAAAAAACACTAGATGTTTTAAGAGAAGTTGCAGAGAGACTGAGGTTGAGAAGTTTCAATCTAGAAATATTTTGACTTTGCTATAGATTGTTGGTGTTCCTTGATAGTAGAGCTTGTAACAAGCTTAAGTCATATTTCACTCACAAAGTGCGCGTTGTCTTTATAGAAGGAGGATTTGTTGCAAAAAATCAATCAAAAAGCGAGTTCGAAATAACGAGAACTTGGACCCGAATTCGATAAGTAGTCAACCTCGAAGCTTCCACCAGTTCACCCAACGACAGAGACAGAGCACAAGAAGAGAAGATGTCACTATGATCTGTAACGACCTATGTTATACATAGGAATTTTGTCTATTAGTAAGGTGTTTAGTTATAACTAAGTGTTGAGAATGTTTATTTGCTGCGAAAGTACTTTAAGGAGGTATCAAGTTAGTCATGACTAGCTAAAAGTTAGTTATGGTTAAACTTAGCTGTACTTTTGACAGAATTCAGATATTTGCTAAAGAGTGAGCACTACTATCTTGTCCTCTTGTCTAAAAGGTAGAGAGGAGGTGGAAAGTATCACTTATCTCCTTTTTGACTTGATATTAGTGGTTGGATTAAAGTTGTGGACTTTGTGGGCATTAAAAACAAGAAGAGATTCCACATGTTTCCTTTTTAGTAGGTCCTAGTATAGAGGGGGGGTGGAAATTCGAGATTCCTTGAGAATATTCCAGAATCCTTCTAGAAGTTGTTGACTTTGAAGGAATAAGCCCATGTGAAAAGGTAAGAAGCCCATGTGATTAATGCTTTTATCTTAAGTAGTATCTTAGTAAAACCCGGTAAAAGTAGTTACGGCTGAGTTACCGGAGAGTACCAAAGTAAAAACCTAGAATGTATAAATAGAGGAGTAGAGAAGAGCTCCTCATCCTTGTTTTCACATCGTCGTAATGACAACTTGAGTAATATAGAGAGTGTGGGATATTTTTAGCATGTGAGAACTTGAGAGACGTCGTTAGAATGGAGGATTTTAGTTGATGAGTTTATGAAGATTTTTAGTTGATAAGTTTGTGGGTGTATGAATGAGTGAACTTAGCATTTTTCCCTTCAAGATTCATGGTGTGTTTTCATCAAAGCCATCAGAGGTGACCCCTGAGTGAGAGACAAGCCCGACATTTGCAGATTCATCGATGACGATCGTGGTGGTTGAGAGATCGAGGGGGTAGTTGATCGATGGGACCGTGAAGGGTTTACATTTTTTGTTCCATTGCCGAGACCTCACTTGAAGGGATCATTGAAAATGTTTAGAGTTCAGTTCTATATTAGACAAAAAGAGATTATGAGAGAACACATGGAGAGAAGGTTGGGAGGAGAGAGAGCTAACGCGATGTTAGCAACATTAGAACCTTTCGTGTATCCCGTAGTGATATATGACGCGTTCGAAGTCATTCTTTACATCTTGTTCACTTAGAAAGGGTTTGAGGAGAGTTGAAAGAGGGTGCAACAAGAGTTGTAGAGAAAGGAGGAGAGAAAAGTTATTAGAGGAGAGAAATTTGTGAGTTTAGAAATTTTGCTCTCTAGAAAATTTGTACAGTCGCTGTCAACTTTTCTGTGAATTTTATTTTCCTGAGAAACTTTCTAGTGTTTTAGATTGACTAATAACCTATCTAGGACAAAAGAAAGCATAGGAAAAGGTGGTCTAGAGAAGGAGCAATGAATTTTAAAAGTTGAGGGGGTTTATTCGTGAGAGTTAAGGAATTCTGTTCTCTGGAAAAAGTTTACAGTCAGTGTCAGATTTTCTGTGAATTTTATTTTCCTGAGAAACTTTCCAGTGTTTTAGAGTGGCTTATAAGCTATCCAGGACAAAAGAAATCATGAGAAGATGAGGTCTGAAGAGGGAGAAAGAATTTTTCAAAGTGGAGGGGGTTGACAACCATGAGGGAAGTGAAAATATACAAATTTCAGTTCTCTGAAAATTTGTACAGTCATCACCATCTCTTCTGATTAGGGAAGTTTCTGTTGAAACTTCATGATTTAGTAGCTTGGAGGTTGAGCTAATGGAGATCACAAAAATCTTGGAGAGATCTCTTACCAACTAAGAGATATACGTTTCGGCATACAAGGAGATCTTGACGATACGTCATGGGGAATCTAGTTCGAGTGCCAAGGTTGAAGAAGAGACGTTTGGGAGTTAGAACGGAGACGGAAAGGCCAACGTTAAGTATAGAGGCGTTGCGATCAAGCATCTATTGCAGTTGGGGTGCCATTTTTGCTTTATATAAAGAAGCTTCTTCGAGCATCGGCGCAGATGTGAAGAAAGTTGAGTTCAAAGTATCATTCATTGTGGAGGCCACGAATGCTCCTAACGAAGTAGAGTGTGATCCTTACAAAAGTGACTTTAAGATGTCTGCTAGGATCAGTACAGACGATGGTCATGAGGATATTATCATGGACTCTTAATTTTAGATTGGATTTTAATTCGTGTATAACATGTATAATACACGATTTTCAGTATAAAGCTTGAAAGAGTTAAGAAAGTGATGTAGAGTTATTTTCTTCAAAGATATTTTGTCCACTTAATGGTTGAGAAGGTGCAACATGAGTGGAAGTTCAAAAGATTGGAAAGTTAGACTTAGAAACCTTCCTCAAGGTTTAGATGTCATAGTAAGCGTCGGAGAGAGCTCGAAAGAGATTATCGTTGAGTTTGAGAACCCTAGTATAAAACCTCAAGTAGAATCTCCGAGGAGAAGAGTAGAAACCGACTTGTGGTGTTATTTCTGTAGAGGGTTGGGACATAAAGTAGTGAATTGTCCAACTAGAATCAGAATCGAGAGAGCTAAAGGGAAGCGGGAGTTTACTGATTTAAGTCTTCGAATGGGTCCATCGTCACCAGCGCCAATTCATCTTCTAGGAGAAGATCTTTGTCCAAGTTGTGGAGTAGGTGATCTATCAAGAGGACACAAGTGCGTCGATGTGGCCGCCCTACTTACGTCAGTAGTCGAGAAGTTGGACGAGACTCAAAGAGCTGAGACGGAGAAGTTGTCGACTTCAAAAGAGGACTCGGTTGAGTTGTGATGGAGATCGTCATTCGGATGGTGGAGAAAACGGTGATGCGACTCAGGCTCATGATTACCTTAGGAGAAGAGATGGCACAAGAGGTGTTGTTACAACCATTTCTTTTCATTTTACTTATGGTAGATTATTCGCGAATGGAATTGGTGATGTTCGTACTCTTTTGCGGTAGTTATTGCACAAAAATTAGAAGAGTAGAAAGAATAGTTACAAGATGGGGAAGTTACCAGTGTTTCATGGGAAGGACAATGAAGATGTAGAACCATTTGTACGAGACTTCAAAAGGGGTTGCATCGGAAACAACGTGAGAAGGAAGGAAGAATGGGTGTTGTTACTGCCAGAGTTTTTAGATGATTTTGCTCTTACGTGGTATGAAGATCGAGTGAAGAGCCAGACACCTAGTGCAGTTGAGGACACATGGGAGACGTTGAGTAATGCACTCATCAAAAAATTTCTTCCAGAAGAGAGTTATGAGAAGCTCATGGTGGAGCTTACTCATTTGAAGCAACGTGACGACAAGAAAGTTCGGCAATATGCCGAAAGGGTGGATAAGTTGGAGCAACGGTTTCGGACGGTCCTACGGAAGGGTGGAGACAATGTGGAGCTAACGATGACGGGGATTGGAGCAGTGTTGACCAAGAACTTGGTGGGAGGGTTGAGGTCTTCAATTCGAACCCAAGTGAGGTACGAGAAGCCAACAACCAAAGCGGAGGTCATCAAGATTGCGACAAATATGGAAGAGAGTTTGGATGAAGGAGATATCATCCAACCTCATCATGCTGATCTGGTGTTAACTCCGACTCCTGGTGTAGTCACAACGATCGCACCTGCACCATCACAATTGGTGATTGCTTCAACGTCAGCTCCTACTCCAACGGTGGTGCCAAGACCGTTTGTCTCAACAACGATGTCTACTGCCACCTCTGATTTTCATGCCGAGCTGAAGAGCATCACCGATACTCTTGCGGATCGCAAGATAAACGTGGTGCAGTTACGAGAATGGAGGAACAAAGGTGGAGGAGAAGGTCAAAGAGGTTACGACAACAATCCCAACCGAGAAAATCAAGGTAACTTTGGAGGCAACCAAGGTAACTTTGGAGGAATCACTTGTTGGACGTGTGGAGGTTCTCATTTCCAGCAAAATTGTCCTAACAACGGAGAGGTGCCGAAGCTGTCAGAATGAATGTGGGTGGAGGAAATCCATCACAAAGACGAGACAAGGGGGTGGCTACTATCGATGTCGTGCGAGATCCCATCTACGAGAAAAGAGAGAGTTCAAACTCTTCTCATGCATCGGTGAAGCTTTTAGCTCAAGAAAGGAAAAGAACTCGATTTTTTGATGAACCGGTTTTCATGGAGGAGTCAGCAAGTAGAAGTACTCGTTCGAGTAATGTTTCGAGTACACCAAGGGAGCCAAGAAGGAAGCTGGGGATGGCGGATTTCACCATTTCATCTTCTCAAGCGGGATATGATGTGGTTGAAGATGTGGGTGCTCAGAAAGCCAACATCACTGTTGGACAACTGATCGCACTTAATCCCAGCTTACGAAGAGAACTCAGAGGAGGACTGAGTTCTAAGAGAAGCAAGAAGAAAAAACCCAAGAGCAAGACATCAAAGTCTGTGGGAGTTGGTGTGGTGCATGTGCATGCTTCAGAGGTATGCACTAGGGCTTCAAAGATTGAAGTCCGGTTGAATGATCACTACGTCTCTGACGTATTGGTGGATGGAGGGTCGGCTGTAAATGCCATATCGGAGAGGTTGATGAAGAAGTTGAGGATGGAACCAACTCGCCCGACTAGCATTGTCATGAGGATGGCTAACAAGCAACGGGTAAGACCTCTTGGTGTGTTAGAGAAGGTGGTCGTGTCTGTGATGGGAGTTCAAACATTGATGTCCTTTCAAGTGTTAAAGGACTCTAGTTATGATTTACTCCTAGGTAGGCCTTGGTTGAGAGCTGTGCGCACCACTGATAGGTGACACAAGGGATACTTACGGATTGGGCCTAGAGATCATAGAGTGATAGTTCCTCTCTCGGGTGTTGGAGTTGTGACTTCTGACTCTGATAGACCCACTAGTGACTACTGGGAATCTGATACGGAGGACGATCAGAGTGTCTTAGAAGTAGATACCAGAGATTCTTACGATCAAGAATCCTCGTCTGAGGACGAAGGATTTGGTCGAGATGAATCATTACATCAGCTTAGTGCTATTGACTTTTTGCCTCGATCAGCAATGGAGAAAGATCCTGACAAAGAAGAGTTGAGTGAGGTAGAGATTGTGAGAAGACTCTCTACCCTGAAGTTTGGTATCAATGTCACTCAGGAGAAAAGTAGATTCCTAGATATATTTCGAAAATATATCCATGTGTTTGCTTTCAGCTACAAGGATTTGAAGGAGATGACTCTCGAGACTCATCGAATTGAATTGGAGGAGAACGCAAGATCAGTTCGACAGAAGCAGAGAAGGGTCAATCCTACAACAGCGATGATGGTCAAGGAGGAGATAGACAAGTTGAGGGAGGTGAGTTTCATCTGCGAGGTGGAGAACTCAGAATGGGTTTCACCCATTGTGATTGTCAAGAAGAAGAATGGTAAGCTGCGAGTGTGCATAGACTATAAGAAGCTGAATGCAGTTACCAAGAAGGATTATTATCCTCTACCATTTATAGATGAGATTTTGGAGGAAGTTGTTGGTCATGAGTGGTACAGCTTTGGTGATGGTTATAGTGGATACAACCAGATCAAGATAGCACAGGAGTACCAACAGTTGACTACTTTCACTACTCCTTGGGGAACATTTGCATTTCGAATGATGCCATTCGGACTGTGTAATGCTTCGGTCACGTTTCAGAGGTTCATGAACAAGGTGTTCGAACCATTCATAGGAAAGTTTGTTCGTGATTTCATTGATGATTTCTGTGTGTACGGAAGAAAGGAGGACCACTTTGATCTTGTGATCAAAGTTCTGCAGCGGTTGGAGCAAGCTAACGCTTCTCTGAATCCAGAAAAGTGCATCTTTGGCTGCGTAGAAGGTCTGCTGTTAGGACACATCATTTCCAAGAAGGAGATTGCGGTAGATCCTGAGAAGGTGAAGAAGATTGTGGATCTTCCATTTCCAATCAACTTGACAAAGTTGAGACAGTTTCTTGGGATGGTTGGATATTATCGTAGGTTTGTCTTTTCCTTCTCAAACAAAGCAATAGCTTTGACTATGTACATGAAGAAAGGAGTTGATTTTGACTTGATAGTGCATGATCAGAAGGCAAAGGAAGCATTTGAGGAGCGAAAAAGACATTAGTGACAGCTCCTATACTTGCTAAACCTGAGTGGAGTAAAGCATTTATTCTGTATACGGATGCCTCCAATGTAGCAATCGGATGTACATTAAGTCAGTTAGATGGAGATGGACATGATCATCCTATAGTTTATGCTAGTAGGCAGATGGTTCCAGCGGAGAAGAATTACTCCGTGACTGAACGAGAAGGATTAGCGGTGATCTTTGGATTGAAGAAATTTCGACACTACTTGCTAGGAGGGAAATTTTCCATAGTCACAGATCACAAGGCTTTAAAGTATATCTTTAATAAGCCTAATGCCGAAGGTCGTATTGCTCGTTGGAAGATCCTTCTAACAGAATATGATTACGTGATCGAAGATAGACCAGAGAAAAAACATGCGAATGCTGATCTTTTGTCGAGGGCTTATGATGATGAGGGAGAAGAACCGTTTGATGATTCATTTCCAGACGAACATCTGATGACCATCACAAGCATTGAGGAGATACCGGACGAGTACAAGGAAATCTGGAGTTTCTTTGCAGATGGCTCTTTTCCAGAAGGTATGCATACTCGAGAACGTAACGCGTTGATCAAGAGATGCAAACCTTACACCATGGTGGAGGGAATTCTGTTTCATCAAGGAGCAGATGGGTTACTAAGGAGAGCAATTGGTCAGAAGGAGGCATTCAAGCTAATGCACGAGTTTCACGACGGAACTGTTTGCGGAGGTCACTTTGCTGGTAAGATAACAATCTTCAAGATTTTGGATGCGGGTTACCACTGGAGAGAGATTTTCAAAGAGTGTTTAACCTATTGCAAAACTTGCAACGTATGTCAAGCATTTGCTCTGAAGTCTACTGAAACACCTTCGTTAAGATCAATTCCCGTGTTAGGACCATTTGAGAAGTGGGGTATTGACTTTGTAGGTCCTCTTAATAAGACACCTCGAGGCAATAGATACATTGTAGTCGCCACTGACTATTGTACCAAGTGGGTAGAGGCTAGACCTTTGAGAGAGACCAATGAAACAGAAGTCGGTAGATTCATATGAGAGAGGATCATCACAATGTTTGGATGTCCGTTAGAGTTGGTCTCGGATAGAGGAGGAGAGTTTGTAGGGAGCACGACTACTGCTATGCTACAACACTTTTCTATCAAGGCACGAGTAACGACCTCATACAAACCAAATGCTAATGGTCTTGCGGAGAAGACCAATCTTACACTTTGTATGATGCTCGCCAAAGATGCTGGTGTTGAGACTACGAAACATATTTGGGATAAGAGGCTACATGCCATCTTATGGGAGTACTGAACGACAACAAAGACTTCTACTGGGTACTCTCCATTTCGACTGGTTTATGGAGTGGAGTCCAAGTTGCCGATCCAATTCGAATTGGATATTTTTCAAACTATTCAACAAAAGTTGAAAAGGTCGAGGAGAGAAGACGTGGTCAGATCAAGAAGAGAGCAACTCATGGAGTTGGAAGAGACCCGAGCGGTAGCAATGATCCGGATTGAACGAGCTCATGCGTATCAAAAGAAGAGTTACGACAAACGGTTGGGCAAGAGGGAGATAAAACCTTTTCAAGTCGGAGATTGGGTTATGTTGTATGATGTTATCAGATTCAAGAGGGCTAGGAAGAAGTTTCTTTCGAGATATTTTGGTCCTTTTGTTGTAGATAAGGTGTGGAGCAACTTCACATATGACCTTCAGGAGTTGGGAGGAAGGAGATTCGATCGAGTCAACCATGACAAGTTGAAGCTGTTTCATCGACGAAAGTTCTCTCTTCACTCCGAGGACGGAGCAAAAATTTAGTCCGGGGGTAAAATGTAACGACCTATGTTACACATAGGAAGTTTGTTTATTAGTAAGGTGTTTAGTTATAACTAAGTGTTGAGAATGTTTATTTGCTGCCAAAGTACTTTAAGGAGGTATCAAGTTAGTCATGACTAGCTAAAAGTTAGTTATGGTTAAACTTAGCTGTACTTTTGGCAGAATTCAGATATTTGCTAAAGAGTGAGCACTACTATCTTGTCCTCTTGTCTAAAAGGTAGAGAGGAGATGGAAAGTATCACTTATCTCTTTTTTGACTTGATATTAGTGGTTGGATTAAAGTTGTGGACTTTGTGGGCATTAAAAACAAGAAGAGATTCCACATGTTTCCATTTTAGTGAGTCCTAATGTAGAGGGGGGTGGAAATTCGAGATTCCTTGAGAATATTCCAGAATCCTTCTAGAAGTTGTTGATTTTGAAGGAATAAGCCCATGTGAAAAGGTAAGAAGCCCATGTGATTAATGCTTTTACCTTAAGTAATATCTTAGTAAAACCCGGTAAAAGTAGTTACGGCTGAGTTACCGGAGAGTACCAAAGTAAAAACCTAGAATGTATAAATAGAGGAGTAGAGAAGAGCTCCTCATCCTTGTTTTCACATCGTCGTAATGACAACTTGAGTAATATAGAGAGTGTGGGATATTTTTAGCATGTGAGAACTTGAGAGACGTCGTTAGAATGGAGAATTTTAGTTGATGAGTTTATGGAGATTTTTAGTTGATAAGTTTGTGGGTGTATGAATGAGTGAACTTAGCATTTTTCCCTTCAAGATTCATGGTGTGCTTCCATCAAAGCCATCAGAGGTGACCCCTGAGTGAGAGACAAGCCCGACATTTGCAGATTCATCGATGACGATCGTGGTGGTTGAGAGATCGAGGGGGTAGTTGATCGATGGGATCGTGAAGGGTTTACAGATTTGGAGCACACGACGAGTTCTTGAGAATGATCGGTGTGGCGAGAAGATGCGATATTTAATCTCTAGTAGGGAGACATTCTATGAAATTGGAGTTGAGGCAAGAGACGGGTCAGCGACGCAGTCGTGCAACTGGAAGGTACGTGCACAAAGAGGAAAATTCATAGGGAGAATCACCATCAGTGTGTATAATCTGGAGCATACTTGTTCGGACAACAAGCTATCGGCCTGGACCAGCGTCAACTCTAAATTCCTTGCACAAGTGTTGTGTAATAGAGTAGCCATAGATCCCAACACTCTGATCCAGAATTTAATGGAAGAAATTCGGACTAGTTTTAATAAACGAGCCCATATCCAAGTCTGGAGAAGTCGCAAGCACTCGTGGGACTGGTTAGAAGGTAACTAGACCATCTCCTTTCATTATATTCCATTGGTATGTAGAAGAATAAAAGACATCGATCTCTTGGATTGGGGCACATGGATAAATCATCCGACAATTTTCAGTCGATTTTTGTCTATCCCGGTGCTACTCGTAATGCCTTCAACTCTTGTCAGAAAGTGATATGTCTTGACGTTTGTCATTCGAAGTCACGCAAGTTTCCTTGTCAAATTTTCTTGGCTTTCATTCTCGATGGTGCAAATCAGGCTATCATTTTAGCTTATGTTGTAGTTCTAAGAGAAGACACATCTAACTGGATGAGGGTCAGAGGCTTATTGAGACAATCCATAAATGGAGTTGATAGTCCTCAAACTATCATCATCAGCGATCGACAGAAAGGTTTGGAGAAAGCCGTTGTTGAGATATTTCCAATTGTGACGCATGGTCATTATGCTCAATACATTAGCATGAGGTGTACGATCCAGATCTGTAGTTGTTGCAAGTTTGCATTGGACGAGCATTTGGTTAGCTCGACTAGCTTCCGACCATAAAGGAGAATTTCCAAATTTTATTTCTTACAAAATTAGTGAGGAATCGGTGTTTAATGTAGTTTCATGTGACAGGTATAACGAGATTTTAAGAAAACTCGATCACTTCAGAGATCGATGCAGGAAGTTGGCTACTTATCTACGGGGCATCATGCTAGAACGATATAGTCATTGCGCGTTTTTGAAACCACGATATGAGAAGGTTACTTCTAATGTAGCTAAGAGCATGAACAACGCTATGAGGATCATTCATTTAATGCCCCTTGAGAATTTTACTCGACATTTGGTATTGCATCATGCAATAGTTTACCACAAGATGTCAACAACTGAGCAAGAGACAAATCTACTCACAAAGTTTGCCAAGAGTAGACATGTAGAGAATGAACAAGCTGCGGAAGGATTCATTTGTCAAGTTTTAAACTTTAGAGAGGTCACAGCTGTCACACTTCAGGAGAGACTCATGTAGTTAAGCATGGCTCGAAAGATCGAGGAACGTGTAGTTGTGATGAGTACCAAGATGGCCATGTGGGCATGTTATAGCCTTCAACAAAGAAGTGGGAGAGAATCCTATGATGCACGTTGACGAATTTGGTACAGCTCATCGCTATTTACAATTTATGGACAACAAAATCTGCCCCCGTTAATGGTTGACGACTTAGAACCTGTTTGAACTTGTGGTCCGCCTCCTGTCGTAATTCAATGAGGAAGACATCATATACTAAAAACTCACAAGCCCGAGCTACCGAAGATGCAACTAGTTCTGTTCAAGATAATGTCAGAGGACTTCTCCATGTTATTGACAGTGTTAATGCAGTGGAAATGGAGTTCGATATTGCAGATGAACAAGTATCTCATATTCCATTGGAATTCTCCATTCGTAAGACAAGACGTCCTTGCATTTCATCTAATAGAACTATTGGCGGTAGGCAAAATCTGGTTGGAAGATGTAGTTTGTGCAGGCAGACTAGGCATAATGTTCGATACATGTCCAAGGGATGATCATCCGAATATCAATGAGATCAAGCATCCACCGATTAACTCTAGCATGTCAACATTGCATCTGGAGGACGAGGTAATGTTCACGGCCTCGGATGAAGAACTCGGTTTTAGAGACAACATCAATTATGTAGCAACATGTTCGTTATTGTTAAAATTCCACTTTGAAAGTGTCTTCTTGGCTATAATGTTTAGTATCAATTTTGGCCGAAGTACTCAACTTTGTTCGTACTAGACGTACTTCATACTTCAGCCAAGGAAGTCAGAACTTCGGTGAAGAACTTCGGAGGTCCCGAAGAAGCACAGTCGAACGAAACTTGTGAAGAACGAATCTGTGGCAACACCACACTATGATGTGGTGGCTGATTTAGAAACACAGAAGGCTAACATAAGTTTCAAGCAATTGATTGAAGATAACAAAATTTATAGAAAGTTGTTACTTCAAGCACTGAAGAAACCTACTAAAGTAAGAAGATCAAAGTTACCTTCTCTATTTCACATCGAGGCAGAAGATCTAGGATCTCCAGAAGTGGAAATGGAGGTTGCATGTTGCATAATCAAGAAAGTGTCAACTGATTCTGGGTCAAGAGTCAACATAATGACAAAAGATACGGCGCACCCGTTGGATTTCAGCAAGTTTGAAAAAACTCAGCGAGTGTTGCCACTGACAGATCAGACAAGAAGACGATCACAGGGATTACTACGCAACATTCTCATCTTGATAGACAGAATTTCTTTTATATTCACTTATGTTGTACTGCGCCCTTTGGTTAAGTCTGGTTATCAAATTTTGATTAGGAGGCCGTGGTTGTATGATGCCAAAGTATTGATCGATTGGTACCGGCACCATTTACAGTTTAAAGATCCACAAAAACCGATTGATAAGACTGTGGTAGTATCTTCAAAGAAGATAACACATCAGCGAGAAATAGATTCGACTGATGCAGGTTACACTTCTCGATCTGATTCATCAATAAGCAGCACGAGTGAATGGAAGGAAGACCCCTATTCAATGATCAACTATCTTCAGTGCTACGAAGTCGATGAAGAAGAAGATACAAACAAGATCGAATAGCAATCATAGCTAGGTCACGGGAGTGCAGAGACCAGCCATACATATGGTATAGTACTTCTAAGAGCATCCCAAGACTTAGTGATAAGTGAAGGAAAGAACTTGAAGATTTTTGTCATAGTGCAGGAGAAGAGTTGAAAGTGTATCGTCAGATGCTGACCCATTACCAAGATGTCTTCGTCTGGACCGTGGAGGACATGAAAGGATACTTGGACAATGGTAAGAACATCCTATTGACCTCATCGAGAGATCAGTACATGTACGACAAAGACAGTACCGACTCAACCCAAAATATTCTTTGCTGGTTAAAGACGAGATAGATAAGTACTTGAAGGCAAGTATTATCTTTTCTGTGTTAAGCAGCGAATGGATAGCACCCATAGTAGTGGTGCTTAAGAAGCAAATATGAAAGATAAGAGTCTGTCAGGACTTTAGAAAGCTTAATGCAGTAACGAAGAAAGACCATCACTCTTTGCTTTTTACTGATACTATTTTGGATCAAGTATCTGGAAAGGAATGTTACAGTTCTCTAGATGGATTTTCGTGACACAATGAAGTGTCCATTAGAGAGCAAGATAAGGACAAGATTACCTTCACTACAGATTGGGGCACTTATGCTTATCACAAGATGCCTTTTGGACTATGCAATGCACCAGTTATCTTTCAGAGGATGATGACCTCGATTTTTTGGGATTATTTGCAAAAATTTTTAGAGATTTTTAGAGATGATTTTTGTGTTTTTGACACACGTAAGGAACATGCAACGTGTTTAGCCAAAACTTTTCAGAAGCCAAACTTGCGTTACACCTTAAGAAGTGTTTCTTCGTGATGACTGAAGGAATACTTCTTGGACATAGAGTATCAGGTCGAGGCATAGAAGTAGATGTAGAGAAGGTTCGTGGGGTACTCTCCCTATAACCCCCTATTGATATCAATGAGTTGAGAGTCTTTCTAGGACATGTTGGATATTACAGAAGGTTCATCAAAGACTACGCCATACTTGCTGCGCCATTGACAGAACTGCTGAAGAAGACAACAGAGTACCATTGGCACGAGAAGCAACACGAGGCGTTCAAAATGCTGAAGAAGAAGTTGGTAGAAGCACCTGTCATGCGACGACCAGAGTGGGAAAGACCTTTTCAAGTGTATGTAGACACTTCTGCGTTTGTCATTGGAGTGGTGCTCAACGAGAAAGATGACGAGAAGAGAGATCACCCAATCTATTATGCGAGTAGACAACTTTCAGCAGCAAAAAAGAACTACACTATTACTGAACGTGAGGCGTTAGGAATGGTGTACTCAGTAAAGAAGTTCAGACATTATCTTCTTGGCTATGAGTTTGTTTTCCATGTGGATCATGAACAATTTCAGTTGACAGTAGCACCTGCTACAAAGTACTATGATCTGTCTAGATATTTACAGACTTTGTAGGACCAAGAAGAAATGGATGCAAAACTGCGAACAGTCTTCATACATCAGGTAGGACCGTATGAGTTGAAGAATGAGATACTATTCAAAAGGGGGCCTGATGAAGAACTTCGAAGATGTCTGGAAGTGCATGAGATACCACAAGTGGTAGATGCACTACACTCGAAATCTGAAGGTGGACACTATGCACTGAGGAATACTGTGAAGAAGATTCTCTCAGCTGGATACTGGTGGCCAACAATGTACAAGGATGTTCAAGAGATCATCAAGAAGTGTGATAGCTGTCAACAAGTGGGTAAGCCTATGCCAATCACTCAATGGCCGTTACACTAGATACTTATATCTAGCACTATTCTAGAAGTGGAGCATTGATTTTGTAAGACCTATACAACTTGCAACACGAAGAAGGTACATTCTGATAGCTAATGATTATGCAACGAAGATGGTTGAAGCATCAGCTACCAAGAAAGATGACGCAACTACTGCAGTTGAGTTTTTGTACACACAAATCATTACTCGATATGGATGCCCATTGGAGTTGATGAGTGACTGAGGTACTCATTTCTTGAATAAGATGATAGAGGAACTGACGGACTACTTTGGTATAAAGCACCGGAAGACAACGCCGTATAATCCAAAAGCTAATGGAGTGTTGTGCAAGACTCTGAACAAGGTGATAGTGAATCATGCGTATGATTGAGATACAAAGTTATCGGTTGTCTTGTGAGTATTTCGGAATGCAGAAAAGATAACGACTCGTCTGACACCTTTTTCCTAACATATGACATGACATCGATCATGCGAGTTGAATTTGATGTATCTACTTAGAAAATTTTGTCTGAAGATAGACTGTCAGTGGAGGAGAGCCAACTGTTACGACCCAAGAGTTTGATGACACTTGAGGAAGACTGCGAGGAGTCCAAGCGACTAATGGAGGTCATTCAAATGAAGCGGAAAGAAAAGCACGACAAGAAGATCCGTAAAATGGACATCAAAGATGACAATTTAGTGTTGCTATATGACAGTAGATACACTAAGTTTCCAAGGAAGTTACACTTACGTTATCGTGTCGGATATTGCGTGAAGGATGTCTAGGAAAACACGAGGTTCCTGGCTGTGGAGATGTTGTGTGCTGAAACAGAGACAAGATAGAGAAAAACAACCACGAAAACGAACACTGCGATATAAACACTCCAAATGTTATGTACACTGCCGGTTCTTTCTCCTAAGAGCACAAAATTGAGAACCAGACCAGAGAAATCTATAACATGCTTCAAAAACCCCTAAAAACAACCATTGAATCACAACCCTGACCCAAAACCACCGAAGCGTAGCTCAAAGCAAGAGAAACTTCTCTTTGCTAACAAACAGAGCCACAGCAATATCACGCGATCCAAACCCAAGTCCAAACCACATCCATGTATAAGTTCTTAGCTAAAGCTAGCTACCACAAGCTGTATACAGCCAACCAGAACTCTAACGAACTCAAAAGAGCAAAACCTGTAGCGAAGAAACCGAAAAAGACCTATATGTGGACTTTCTTCTTTCGTTGAACGGACTTCAGATGTCGATAAGGTCTCCTCCGCTGAATCCGTTAACCCATGAAACCTTCAGATCCGACTCCCAACAGCCGAGATATCGTCGATTTTCGGTCGCAAGTGACCGAAACTTCAAAAATTCCTCCCTGCGGCTTGGAACCGCACACACTACACAAACGGATCGTCTAAACTGATATCCGTCTTCTCTGGCAGATAGATCTAGCTACCCTAAACCCAACAAGACTCCAATCAAGCCGTTTGGAGTTCCCCTTGCAAAACCACGCAAGAAATTTAGTCGCAGGTTGTAAAAAACTGACGTAAATCAGCTCCCTACGGCTCAAACTTGCTCACCACACCCAAACCAACAATCGAATTCACGTACAATCTTCTCCTATGCGTACATGAAGACTCCCTGATCGCGTAGGCACCAAGAACGAAGAACTTGGCTCACCGATCACGAAGAACAACCCAATCTATGGTCGCAGGTGAACATAAATCTGATGTAAGCGCTTCCCTACGACCCAATTTCACTCAGAACTCCCTGATCGCGTAGGCACCAAGAACGAAGAACTTGGCTCACCGATCACGAAGAACAACCCAATCTATGGTCGCAGGTGAACAAAAATCTGATGTAAGCGCTTCCCTACGACCCAATTTCACTCAGAACTCCCAAACCGCCCGATGAAAACTCGTATCGTCTTCAATTTCCTGAAGAACTCGTTGTTTTGATCCCGATGGATCCAAGGATAGCAAGTTTGGACTCCGGAACGGCCCGAACGGTCCAACTCTCCTTCACAAATAATTGAAAATTCCAAATCTGCTTCCTGCGTCTCAATTTCTCTCAGAACACAACCCCGGATCTGTCTCTTCTCAAACCGTCTTAACCTGTACGTAGCCTGCACAGATATGAACCCGATGACACCTTGCGAGCATGTATTGGATTTCCCAATTCTCCAAAACGTCCACCGACAGATCGCAGGAACAAGCAAGCCCCTTAAGCAGCCCTTTGCGTCAGTCTCTGTACGTACAAAGTTCTCTCAGTAATAAATGAAGCAGGCCTCTTGCGTCTTTGATATAACGCCTGAAGCCTCAAATACCCAGTCAGCAAGTAACTAAGGCCTAGCTTGATTTTATCTTCTTTCGAATCGCATAACTTCTTCACTAGATGTCCAAATGAAGTAAACAAGATGCCTACGGAAAGCTGACAATGAGCTCTACCCATCTATGTGATGAAAGTGAAGATCCGAAGTTGCGCCAAAAGCCCGTAAGCTGGAGCCTAGCTTGTTTTCTCCATCTTTCGAGTCTTGTAACTTTTCCACTAGGCGTCCAAACGAAGTAGATGAAGTGCATATGGAAAGCTGACAAGGAGCTCTATCCACTGATGCGATAAAAATGAAGATTCGAAGTTGTGTCAAAAACCCCGTAAGCTGGGGCCTAGCTTGTCTTTCTCATGAGTGTCTTTGGAGCGACAAGCATCAAAGTCTGAATTTCAGATAGGAGCCGGTACACGACACGACATCCACCCCTTCTGAACTTGTGCATCCTCCGGTATGCACCAGAGATATCAACCAAGGAGTGGACCGGCTTATCGTCCTACTTCCCATCGTATCCAACCTCACCTTCAAGATCTTCTGCATAATCCTCATCCTCAAACTGAAACTCAGTCAAGATATTTGTTAGATCGACCTCCTCATCTCTCTTTTTGAAAATCTTGACACGTTTACCTGCCACTGGTATCTTCAAGCTCGTTCCATCCAACTCTTGCAGAGCGTAAGTTGCGTTGTCATGAACCTTCTTCACCACATATGGACCAAACCATCGCCTGGAAAACTTCCGGAGTGCACTATGCTGGTTGCCGAGACTGTTGTCATAGACTAACACCCAATCACCTTCTTTGATTTTCTTAGATCTCAAACGATGTCGATGATCAAATCTGACTTTGTTCTTCAACTGCGCTTCTCGCAACCTATCCAAAGCAGCTTGGATATCCTCAGGTCTTCTCTCTAACTGCCTAATTCGAATAGCAAGAAGCTCTTCCCTAGTCAGATTGTCTTTCCAAGGTAACACACTCCATGTTAGAACATGTTCTTCAATCGGCATGATAGGTTTCTGACCTGTGATGAGTTCCACTAACCTGTCACCGAGCTATGTGTCGTTCGATCTGTCCATAACGCAAATGGTAAGAGTCGAGGCCATTCGCGCACCCTCCCATTGCAGGCCTTCACCAAAGCCTTCACAATGGGCGGATGACCGCGTTCACTCTTGGCATTCCCTTCGTGGTTGTAAGCAATTGTCAGTGACAACCTCAACCCACACCTTGCAAAGAATTCACGAGCCTCATGTGCATCTAACTCTCCCCGATCTGCAGTGATCTTTCCCACACATCCATATCGACAAACAACTTCTTCCAAGAGAAATCTACATACCCCTTCAGTTGTCTTTGTCCGAAGCGCCCTACCCTCGACCTGATTTGAAAGATCTTCTCTAGCAAGTATCAAGTATCTCATCTGCAACAATCCAACCGGCATAATCACCAAGTCTACCACCCACTTGAAGTGGATTGCCAACGGATAAGTCGGGTGTAATCCGTCACGATGTCGGATGTTCGGATACATCTGACATGTCAAACAAGACTCCACAAAAGATACAACATCCCTATACATGTTTTTCCACCAATACCGCTCTTTCATCTTGGTAAAAGTGACCCAAAGACTCTCATGAAATGATGTCCAGCCCAAAGACTCTCATGAAACGCCTTGAGCAACTTCTGCTGATCTTCCTTGTTGCAAATCACCCGTAGCGGTACTCCACCTTTCTGCTTCGGTCGCTTCCAAAGAAACCCATCCTGCAACATGAAGTTGTAGATCTTCCTTCGAACTCTCCGAAACCTCTCATCCGTCCAACCTGGCTGCTTAACCATCGTACTAAGATACCTCTCGATATCAAGCAAATCACCATCATACAACCCTTCAGCAAATAACTCATCTTCTCTTCCTGTCTGTGCAATCGAATAGAACTCTGTACTCACGTCGTCAATGTCTTCTACCATCTCATCCTCCCCATCATATCGAGCCCGAGATAACATATCCGTCATCAGATTATCCTTCCCTGCGATATGTCTAAACTCCGGGTTCAACGACTTGATATATGCGATCTATCGTAACATCGCAATATCAAGAGTTGAACAATTCATGATCATCCCTGACAACGGCAAGCAATCAGTTTCAACCACCACTACTGCTCCAATCAAATACTCTTTCTCAGTTTTCATAGCTGAAACAATACCCCACAGTTCTCTCTTCACTTGCGGGTAAGCACGTTGTCGAGCACTTAACACCTTCGCTCCGAACCTAACCGCAAACTTGTCTCCATCCTCATCATCCTGACCGACTGCCCATCCAATTACAACTGGACTTGTATCCACAGTAAGAACCACCGGCCTAGCAGCCTTGTAATCAATCCTTCCTAGAAGTGGAGGAGATGATAGTAAAGACTTCAGCTTCTTTATCGCATCAGTATGCTCTTCCTCCCATCTGAACTTATGACCCTTACGCAATAATCCATACAATGGATCCGCCACATGCGCATAATGAGGAATCCAAATGTGGTAGAATACACAAGCACCCAAAAATCTTCTTACTTCTGTCAGCGAGTTGCAAACCTCCTTCATCCTTCCAATTGCATCCACCTTGTTCGGATCTGGCTTCCGACCAAACGATACACACAAATGACCAACGATCAAAACTTCTCTAACCCCAAATGTAGACTTCGCACCTGATAGCGTAAGATGAACTTCCTCAAGTCAAGATAAGATCTTCTCACAATCTGCGATGTGATCGGTGACGTATCGCCGACACCTCCTCTAATCTAATGCTTCATCCTTCTCATCTTCCACACATCCTTTGATGGGGATGTCATCCAAGAACGGCATCGTCTTTTCAGGGATGAAGTCTCTTAGAACTCGATTCATCCCGTTCATCATGTGTGCTACCGAGTTGGTAGCTCCCTGAGATAAAGTACACATCCTAACCAACCCCAAAGGTGTTCTCATTGTCGTGAAGCTTCTGCTTTCCTCCGCTAATTGAAACTGATCATACCCTGAGTAAAGATCTTTCATTGAGTAAATTGTTCTTCCTGCAACCGCTTCAGCAAACTCATCCACAATCGGTCCCACCCCAGCATTTCTGATTGTTACTGCGTTCACCGGTTGCATGTCTTGGATGAACCGCAGCTACCCATTCTTCTTAGGCACTGTAAACCATCTGCTCGAATACGATGCAAACGACGGCTCCAAGATCTTCATCCACATCTTCTCCTTCAACAATTCCACTAGTTTGGGCAAGTGAGCCCGCGGTACTAGAATTGGTCTCAGGTTCCATGGCACATGCGGTACCGTGAAGATAACCATCGGAGTAACAACATACGGGTCTACACACCCAACCTCATGTGGCTCAAAAGCAAATGCTTTCTCATGTCGTGAAAACATCTCCTTGAAGCACATCCTCTCTTCCGGTAGAAGAGACCCATCAGATCCAATCTTCAACTCTTCAAGGGTCTTCTCCGTGAACTTGTGTCCTATCATTGCAGGATCTCTCAAACTCTTCTCCCTTGAAGCTCGATCCATCTGTTGGTTAGTGTCTTCCGGCAAAGGACCAGCAACTGGCTTTATCTTTCTATCCACTGTCTTGTACCTTGTCTCAACTCGAACCTCCGATACATAGAATGATTCGATTACCGAATAGACCTCCCTTGAATGAATCTGCACAACCTTATCCATATCCTCCCATCCAACAGACATGATCTCTCGCAAAGGATCTTCCAACCCATCCTCTTCATAAACATCAGAAATCCATTCATCCCCTTCTAGCTCACCCAACTCTTTCATCATCAACTCAACATCACACAAATGTTTTTGTTCCTTTCTCCTCAGCTCGTTTACCTTCTTGTAAATAGCAACCCCACACTCTGAAAACCCAACAAACCCTGTACAAAAGACACTATCTCCATCAAGCGAGAGTACCTTCTCTTGCGCACCACCACAATCCCGCTCTATAGTGGTACTCAACGAAAATCCTTGAACTCTTCACTCACCCTTGGAAGTGGTTTTTCCCTCATACGATCTCGATTGCGCTCGTGGTTGGACGGTACAGTCAAGAATTGTACCGCTCTCGTCTCATCTTGACTTCGGATCCTAGCATAAGCAGATCCGTCGTCCAGTACCTTTGTCTCCATCCGAGTTGCTATGATGAAAGGTTGACCAAGAATGAGCGGGTATGATGTTGCTTTCTTGAACAAAAAAGTTTTGCTCGATAGCAACATCACCTACGCGCACTCTGATATCTGGACAAGCTCCATACAAGTCTCCTCTTGTGTTGTTGGCTGCTCTTATGACCCACCCATGCTCTGTGTCGATCAGTCACTTCTTCCTCTTGTACAGCTCCTTCGATATGATGTTGATTTCTGATCCATGATCGATCAGAGCAACCACCGGCTCATCCAAGTCTCCGATTCTCACCAACGTCTCCGTTGTAGCTCGAGTCCAGTGACTGTGGCTGTAATGGCTTGAACTCTGCTTCCCATTCTCCTCTTCATCCTCAAAATGCACCCTGTGTTTTCGATCTCTTTCTTCCTCTGAAGAATAAACACTGCACTTTGCAAGCTCTCTCTCCTCATCCACAAACATCCTAGTATCCAAGGCATGCGATAAACCAGTCTCACCCGTAATCTGTCGCTTCCGTTTGATGACATCGATAATGACATCATGAAACTCACACTTAGCAATGCCCAACACTTCCCTCAAGGTAAACTCCACCTTTGCATTCAGAATGCGATCTTCCAAGACTCCCTTCAAGTCTGTCGAGGCTTCGATGTCAGACTGTCGTTTGTATGCAGCCGGCTTACCCTTCTCCTTCACTCTTTCCTTCGATGGGAAGGAGCATCATCCATCGGTAGATCTTGAGCTCCTGCATCTCGAAGCTCTTGACGAACCTTCTCTCCTCGAGTCTGTCTCTTGGAAGAAGTTCCTTCCTCTGTATCCTCTGAATCTCGCCTTCTCTTCTCTTCCAACAACACTTTGTGTTGGTTCTTGGCGATGTAAGCATGCACCGATAGAGCTTCTATCGGATCCTCCCATCCAGTATCCTTCCGGATCGTAACAGCTGTTCTCAACAACGTCTCACGTGCCATCTTCCCTTTTTGTTTCATGGAGATGGCAGATGACCACAATCCACTTGGCTCAACTTGTCCGTTAAAACCTCTCTCAGCTTGATCTTCAACTCTCGTGCCATAAGTTTCAGCTTCCACCATTGCAACTGCTTGCGCTGATAGGTGGTCCTCAACCAACTTCTTCATCCCTCCTCTATCAAAGTTGGTCTGAAGAAGTGCACCAGTATCCCTCAGCGCTACCTTCCCATCTTTCCAGAAGATCACTCCTTGCTGCAGAATATCAGTGAATTCCTTGCAATCTCTACGCGGATGATCAGTACCATCGCACCAGATACACTGCTGGATCCAGCCTTGCTTCTCAACTGGTCTTGCTCCGCTTGTAGACCCCTTCTCTTCCAATCTTGTGAGCTTAATCTGCAGATCTCGCATTCCACGCAAAATCTCCTCAAAGTTTGAATCATCCTTCTTCGGAGATACCATAGGTGCCTGAACAACTGGAACAACTGGAACAGCTGGAGCAACTGGTACTACCTATCTAGCAACAGGAACCACTGGTCGGACTACAAGAACAGGTGTTACAGCTGTAGGTGTTGGGGCCAGTCTCCTAACAGGAACCTTCTCTCGTCTCTGCTCTCTCTTGGTAAGCAGACCAACAGCTTCCTCAACCTTCTTCCAGCTGGTCAATCCATCGTCCTCCTCCCGGTCTTCCAGAAGTATCTTTAGCTTCTCCTGCAACTTCTCATCTGCAGCCCGAAGAAATAATTCTGTCTTGTTGGACTGCAGAGTCAACTTTTCCATCCTAGTCAGCCGTGAAAACTGCTTCTCAAACTCCCTGAGCAACTCAGTAGCTTGTAGACCCTTCCTTGGTTGCTCAACCCACTCCAAGAATGACTTCTTGGTGACTCGATCAGAGTCCTCCAAGAAGTACTCATCCATCAAGGCACGAGCAAACGTCTCTCAATCCTTGTTAAAATGCTCCGTTAGCATTTTAACATGATCCCTAATCTCTAGAGCTGCTGCTAACTCAAACGTCTCAATCATCTCATCTTCTGAAACTCGGTTCAGCTCCATCTCCTTCACATAATGTCTCATTCTATCTCGAGACATCTCTCTCATCAAACTGGTCAATCTTACAGACCACCGCTTGTAGCGCCTTTGTTGTCAAAGCTTCCTTCCGCTCATCAGACTGTTGCTGCCGTAAGAACATAGTGAAAGCTTGGAACATCGATGCACTCGTCCGATCCAACTGCACCTTCGGCAACCCACCTGAACCACTAGCTCCATCTCCATCATCTTTCCCATCTCCACTCATGACTGCCAATCTCTTCTTCAAAGTTCACAAACAGAAGAAATCTCCACCCCAGACCTTCACGTCGAGTTCACCACCATATCGTGTCGGATGTTGCGTGAAGGATGTCCAGGAAAACGTGAGGTTCCTGGCTGTGGAGATATTGTGTGCTGAAACAGAGACAAGATAGAGAAAAACAACCACGAAAACGAACGCTGCGATATATACACTCCAAATGTATGTACACTGCCGGTTCTTTCTCCTAAGAGCACAGAACTGAGAACCAGACCAGAGCAGTCTGTAACCTGCTTCAAAAGCCCCTAAAAACAACCCTTGAATCACAACCTTGATCCAAAACCACCGAAGCGTAGTTCAAAGCAAGAGAAACTTCCCTTTGCTAACAAACAGAGCCACAGCAGTATCACACGATCCAAACCCAAGTCCAAACACATCCATGTATAAGCTCTTAGCTAAAGCTATCTACCACAAGCTGTATACAGCCAACCAGAACTCTAACGAACTCAAAAGAGCAAAACCCGTAGCGAAGAAACCAAAAAAGACCTATCTGTGGACTTCCTCCTTTCGCTGAACGGACTTCAGATGTCGATAAGGTCTCCTCCGCTGACTTCGTTAACCCATGAAACCATCAGATCCGACTCCCAACAGCCGAGATATCGTCGATTTTCGATCACAGGTGACCGAAACTTCAAAAATTCCTCCCTGTGGCTTAAAACTGCACACACCGCACAAACGGATCGTCTAAACTGATATCCGTCTTCTCTGGCAGATAGATCTAGCTACCCTAAACCCAACAAGACTCCAAACAAGCCGTTTGGAGTTCCCCTTGCAAAACCACGCAAGAAATTTGATCGCAGGTTGAAAAAAACTGACGTAAATCAGCTCCTTGCGGCTCAAACTTGCTCACCACACCCAAACCAACAATCCAATTCACGTACAGTCTTCTCCTATGCGTACATGAAGACTTCTTGATCGCATAGGCACCAAGAACGAAGAGCTTGGCTCACCGATCACGAAGAACAACCCAATCTATGGTCGTAGGCGAACAAAAATCTGATGTAAGCGCTTCTCTGCGAGCCAATTTCACTCAGAACTCCCAACCGCTCGATGAAAACTCATATTGTCTTCAATTTCCTGAAGAACTCGTTGTTCTGATCTCGATGGATCCAAGGACAGCAAGTTTGGACTCCGGAACAGTCCGAACGGTCCAATTCTCCTTCACAGATAAGTAAAAATTCCAAATCTGCTTCCTGCATCTCAATTTCTCTCAGAACACAACCCCGGATCTGTCTCTTCTCAAACCGTCTTAACATGTGCGTAGCCTGCACAAATCTGAACCCGTTGACACCTTGCGAGCATGTATTGGACTTCTCAATTCTCCAAAACATCCACCGACAAATCGCAGGAACAAGCAAGCCCTTTAAGCAGCCCCCTTGCATCAGTCTCTGTACGTGCAAAGTTCTCTCAATAATAAATGAGGCAGGCCCCTTGCGTCTTTGATATAACGCCTGAAGCCTCAAATACCCAATCAGCAAGTAACTAAGGCTTAGCTTGATTTTACCTTCTTTCGAGTCGCATAACTTCTTCACTAGATGTCCAAATGAAGTAAACAAGATGCATATGGAAAGCTGACAACGAGCTCTACCCATCGATGTGATGAAAGTGAAGATCCAAAGTTGCGCCAAAAGCCCATAAGCTGGGGCCTAGCTTGTTTTCTCCATCTTTCGAGTCTCGTAACTTTTCCACTATGCATCTAAACGAAGTAGATGAAGTGCCTATGGAAAGTTGACAATGAGCTCTATCCACTGATGCGATAAAAACGAAGATCTGAAGTTGTGTCAAAAACCCCGTAAGCTGGGGCCTAGCTTGTCTTTCTCATGAATGTCTTTGGAGGGACAAGCATCAAAGTCTGAATTTCAGATAGGAGCCGGTCGACAACACGACAACGTTGGATGGGTCCTTGTAAAATAATGTGTAGTTATAATAATGGTTCGATTCAGTTGGAAAAACTCGATGGAACATTGTTAGCCACTCGAGTCAATGGATGGAGAATCAAGAGATACTACTCTTGAGTGTTTGCGGGGTCGCTTCACAATTGAGAGGGGGAGTATGTGAAGCCTTGGATTTTTATTTTGTTAGTAAATTTTTGTTTTTGTTAGTAAAGAAGTAGATTAGTTAGCATAGATGACGAGATAGAATAGTTTTAGTTGTAGTATAGAGTTTCTTAGCTGAAGAATGATGCCGAGTGGAAATACAAGAACTATGAAGTGTATATCTTTGGTATGATAATCTGGTTGCATTCTACAGACGAAGAGCTTTCCAGGGATACCTCATTGCTAAGAATGGATGTCGGATGACGAAGTTATGATCTCAAGAAGGAGGACCAAAGTATGACAAAAGTTAGCACGACTTCGTGATCGAAGGACAAGAGGAACTTCGCACGTGAAGAGCGAGAGGAAATAGATATAAGAGAAGTCAAAAGAAATTCACTTTTACTAGTCACACTCGCAGGTTTATTGTAGCACTCCGGAATTAACAGTGAGCGAAGAGCGACTTCGAGGAAGTTCGACTTCGTAGAGTTTGAGAGGCAAAAATCAGAGAGGAAGAACTTCGCATTTCAGAGACAAAGAACTTCGTACTGTTGCAAGTAGAGAGATGAGAGGGATGCAGACTTCGCAGAAATCGTCTGTGAAGCTAAAGACCATTGCGACGAATTGGTCAGACTTCCAGCCCTATGAACGACAACTTGAGGAATTGGGCATGGCTTTTCTGATGCAGGGGCGTCATGTCTTTGAAATTGGTGACCGAGATGCTAATCTGTCGAGGACATCTTTCAGATGACTTGAGAGGAAGATCACAGAATTGAACACTCTCACATTGGAGCTTCGCACTTGAGATTGACGATGTAGAACGACCGGGCGATCTCATGTACGATAGCACGATGAAGTCATCTTCGGAGGAGATGGTGAAGTACAACGAGCTCTTCTCCACGACGTTGGTAGGGTCGAACGGGTTCAAGGTTCACAATTACATATACCTGTTCCGAAAGGATATTACGGTGGTCTTGAATACACTCTTCAAGCTCTATAGCACATCATACTTGGCAAATTGGCAGATCCATTTCATCGAGCAGACAATTGTAGGGAAGAAGGTGTATTGGACGAAGATCTTCCATGTACATGTGTAAAAGTTGTACAATACCTTCGACGATGATGGAACGATGTACTTCGTAGCCTTCGTCGCAGTCTTCTATATGAGAATGAATTTGCTGACACCGGCGGAAGAAGACAAGTATGGACCAAGAGCTTCGACAGAAGACGACTTAATGTTAGAGCCGACACATCAGTGAGATGAGATGATGATTCCGATGACTTCTGCAAGTCCGAGTACTTGGACGAAAGTGGTATATGAAGGGACGTCATGAGGAGCTACTTCACGCAGAAGAAGAAGACGACTATTGAGACTTCGGATGAAGAAGCCGAAGATCTTCAAGCTCCAGTGAAGTCTTCCTCAGTGGAGATTGTAAGAGAAGTGCGTCCAAGACGAAGTCAAGAGAATGCGGAGCTCGAAGAGTTTGTTCTGAGAAGAGTAAATTCGGGAGCAACCGAGCTACAGATGGAGAGTCCTGAGGTGACACTTCGTACTACACCACAACATGATGAAGCGACGACTTCGATCCGTAGAGACCAAAGTATTGGGAAGGAGTTGCAGACATTCGAGCAGACATTGGAGTTCTTGAGTGGTACAACGCTGCCAATCCTCGCTCAGTTGGACATGCAGAGACATATATACGAGGAAGAGACGAAGATATCCTTAACATTGTCTGAACTCCTTAGCGCGGTACACTTTGGCAGGAAGGGATGGCTTGAGGAGAAGCACCAAGTTATGACGAAGTTAGAAGCCACTTCGGAGAAAGTGAAGAAGCTGGTATTGGAGCGCGATGCTCTAATTCAGACGAAGTCTAAAGAGCAGGTAAAGGCTTCGCATGACATTCAGGATTTGCAAGCAAAGTTGAACTTAATGACTTCACGGTTTCACGACATGAAGTCAGAGAGAGATACTTTACAAGAGCAGTTGACGACTAAGGATGAGGAACTCGCGAAAGCTTCAGAGACGCAGACCATGACAGAGGCGAAGACAGAAGAACTTCGGGACAAAGTGGATGAAGTACTGACTTCGTATTTCGCCGCCGAGCTTGATTCATCCGAGAAGGAGCTTCTAATGCGACTTCGGGTGGAGATGACAACAACAGCAGATCCTTCGACTAAGAGCAGGATAGGTAGAGTCACAGAGAGAATAGTGCACGAGATTCGAGAGATCACAGAGACAGTTAAACTGTCGTTATGGAGTATAGCTAAGACTTTACATTTAGATAGTGTAGAGACTTTGATTCCGTCTATTGAGGAGACGCGATCTGACGTTTAAGATGTAACCCTTCTTCTTAGGAGGTGAGATCTCTCATCTTTGGGCAAAACTGTATATAAGCACTGTGTTGTTCGTTCTCAGTACCTCTATGTTTTTGTTATTTGGATTTTCTATTTTTTGAAGTTTACGGAGCCATTGTGTGTTTGTCGACATCGGATATTTACTTACGAAGCCTCATAGTTTGTTGTGATAGGAGTTAGTCTGGGTGACGAAGGCCTTCGTATGTTTACAACTGAAATCAGAGTAGGAAGCTTGAGACGAAGGTTGAAAACAAACCAACATCTACGAAGTTAGTTTACTACGAAGGAGTTTTAGGACGAAGTTAACCTTGGAGGAAGTTGTTCTTTTGGTGAAGACATTTAGGAAGAAGTTGAACTTCATACTTTGGCAGTAGAAGAGTCTTCTTCGTCAGAGTTTCCGAGAATAGTAGTAGTGAAAATAATTTAGTGTGAAGATACCTAGCGTTTATGATGTTAGATGCTACTTAGTAGCACTTCAGTAGTACTTCTTCGTTGAGACATTTCCATCCGTGGCTATGTATCTTTGTCGTTTATCTTTTCTTGAGGTCCTTGACCTGTTTAGTACATGTTATGTTATTTGTCAAGATTATCAACTTTGTCTTGTTGGATAGACTTGAGTTTGATCTCTACCGGGATTGATTTCTGCCCGTGAGAATAAAAGACAACCATAAACACATGTTGCATCTCTGTGAGTTCGATCTTTAAATTATTACTTTTGGCATCTGTTGATTCTTGTGTGTTACACTATGCTATACTATGCATTAAATATATATGTCTATGTAATAAAATTCTCACTCGAGGATCACATTTATAGTTTCTTAAAATGCAATTTACACCTAACTCCATACTTGCATAACCTCATTATTGTAGTCTTGTTTCGTCATGTTCAAACTCCATCTTGTTCAGCTCAACACGCTCTTGGCCAATTGATGTTTACTTTCTAGATGTCCAACACAATTAATTTTCTAACAAAGAATTATGACTAGTTTTACAAACTCAAGAGAACTCTTTGTAACACTTATACATGCATTTGTTGATAACACTTGAGAGTCAAGAGGTATTTTGATACTCATATTTTGTTTCTAAAAATTTGTTAAAATATTTTATTCTATAAACAAAGAGTATTCTCAAAAGGGATTATTTTGTACATAAACCATCATATTTTTACTTTAAAATTATTTATAAATTTCAAATAATATTTCTGTTTGTTTATATTTGTAAAAAATCCTTTATTTTACTGCACGTGTTTATAACAAAATCCTTAAGTGAACCCACGAGTTAACAAATTATACCTATTAAGATACTTTCGGAATAGATAAACCTTGTGAAACTACACAGATGGTAACATAACTGATACCAATGATCAATGATCCGGTGAGAGGAGAGGTCTAATGCCAACAAAGGACATGTGAACCATGAATTATCTAAACTATACGTTATATGTGTAGTTTGGTTAAGATCTAAAGATGCAACTAACTTAGTGTTTAGGTATATATAAGAAATAACTCATTTAAAAGAAAGATACCTCGCTTCAATGTTCTTACTTGTACTGTTAGTGTCACAAGAAATACAAACACATAAACTTTCCACATCTCATACGACACCTTATTGTTTCGGTCAAGTTTGGCTACCATTGATGTGTTTTCAAAAAAACACCTCATCCTATACTATAGAATCCTCTTTCACTGCAAAGTCCTCGATCATAACTCACTGGTTGTCGAAGCCATAGATATTAAACTAAAGATTGAAAAGCTCATTACTGACTGTAAGTGTGATCCAAGCTGAAAGTCAATCGATAATGTCAAAGAAAATGCATGGACAAGACTAATAACTGACAATAAGTCACTAGTACTTTAGCTCATGTCACATGCATATACAATTATTTACTTGGTCAGCCCATGCGCCGAACTTGAAACTTGGTCGGACTCTTGCGCCGAAGAAGTAACTTGGTCAGGTCCATGACTTGCTGCAGTCGGTAATCCGCTCTAAGAATGAAGATCTTGTCGGAAACCACAAGATGTTTCACATCACAGAGCGCATGAAACCACATCAAGCGCCGGCACACGTCCAAGGGCTTTTCACATTGTTGACTTGGCGGTCATTTCCTCACTTATCCGATCATGGGTCTGATCAAGAAACTATTTGAACTCAATGGCATGGCCAAGTAAAAACTATGGCACATGGGCTCGACCAAGTAAATAATTGCATGCATATACCTAACACAGTGCAACAAGGTCAGCCACTCGGCATGCGACATGTAGAACTCTTGATGAGCATCTTGAGCATATTCTCTATTCTCGACTCAAAAGTACATCTTTGAAATATTTACTTTTGTCATTTATCTATGTTTTGTTGAATTTCTACACTTTGATAATCAAAACCTTGGACCAATATCACAAAATCAACACCTTGAGGACCATTATGATGTTCATTCTATGCCGTTGAGACCTATTATGAACTCTTGATGATCATATTTCTTCGTTTGTCGGATGTACATAGCAATTATTTTTGAAATCTCATTAGAATTTCCGTTGTCGTGATGTGAATCATTTTACATTGTAAATAATTCACATCTCTGTCAAGCGTTAATCTCTCTGAGTGAAGTTAGGACCTCAGAGAAGTCGACACTGGAGGATGTTATATATTTTGAGTCTTAGTAGGTTGATTACCATGTAGATGGAGTTAAGCTCATGGGTTGTAATTACGTGTCGCCCATGCATGCTTCCTAGCGAGGTTAGGTTATCTTTCGGGATTACGTGTCGCTTTACATGTCTTCGCATGTAATTTTAGGGTTACGTTGGCACTTTAGGGGCTTGACATGGTAGCCTATGTATGAAATTAAGTCATCACGTGGTTTGAGGTACAAAAGGACAGGGGAGTGAAGCTATGAACTCCCATTGGTCCAATTTTGTCTTTGTGTACTGCTAAACTTAGTAGTAGGGGTCTTAAGAGAAGTTCGAGAATTTGGTGAAGGGACTTCAAAATCTGAGAGCACAGGGAGATAGGGTTCGTCGTGCCAAGCACTATCAGTGAAATTTTTGATCGATTTGGAGCAATAAAGAAGGAGTTATGGCTGATTGAAGTTCGATTTGTGTCAGAATTGCAGCACTTCTGTTGATTTTGGGGTTTTCGGTGTCAATCGCAGTAGATTTGAGAAAATCGCTTCAAACCTTCGTGGTCACGTTCACTGCCAGTAGGGCTACGACTGTCCCCAAATTTTCATGTCGATTGAGTGACTGAGTAATTCTAGGCGACCGCTGAAGCAGAGGGGGTCTGAAAAGCTCTCAATCTGGAACAGCAACTTCAGAGAGCGAGATCTGGAGTTTTGTGTACAATCAGGAGGCCCAACTTCACAAGAGTGTTCAGCAAGCTGTGTACTGCAAATCCTGTAAGAATCTTCGAAAGTGATCGAGCCAATTCTCTGTTCTAGGTCGAAATAGCTGTTTGGGTACCAAAAATTGTCGTAATTTCTCTGCTCAGAACGTTTCTGCCCATATCTTGATGCTCTGAATTGATCTCAAGCTGAAACTTCGTATGTATGGTCAGTAGGGCCTCATTTACATGTAAGAGAAGTTCTGAAGTCTGAACCATCGTATGTTTCTGATTCTGGACTGTTAAAGTTCACTGTCTGACTTTATTACTGCTAGTCTGACTTGATTTTCGCTTCTTGAACATATTGGAGGGTCCATTTGACCTGAGTGAGTGTTTATAGTGTTCCCTTTTGATCTGAAGCCTACCTCTGTAGTAAGCAACCATAGCTTAAAGCCCAACGCTTCTCTAAGTAGACAGAACACATCCTTCAAGATCATATCACAGCCAGAAGGTTCCGCTCTTCCTAGGAAAACTCTCAACTCGACATCTGGTGCTTCCACTGAGAGCTCTTGGGGTGATCGATTGAGAAGGTTGAGTTTATTACAAAGAGAAGAGATGGATCGCAAGGGCGCTGCTGCTGCTACTTCTACGGCTGCTGTAGCACCTTCTGTAACACAAATGGCTACAGCGACATCTACATCTGGTCTGGATACGGCTGAAATTCTGAAGACGTTTGCGGCCCTGGTCAAACAGCATCCGATCATTGGAGGGGGTGAGTTGAAATCTACAAAAGCTTTGCAAGCCATAGTGAATATGTGTGGAAGGTTTGAAGGAAGAGATATTTCTAGATATCTGCGTGAATATAGAGGAGAGATGGAACTGGTTAGAGTTACTGATGCTGAGATGATAGCAAGTTTTGAGTTAGCTGTCATCCCT
Source organism: Asterella californica (assembly GCA_036924285.1). Taxonomy (NCBI): domain Eukaryota; kingdom Viridiplantae; phylum Streptophyta; class Marchantiopsida; order Marchantiales; family Aytoniaceae; genus Asterella; species Asterella californica. The sequence goes on along the minus strand of JAYKYS010000006.1, from coordinate 16,213,816 downwards.
GAGTTGCGGGACCAAGTTAGGGATGTACAAAGAAGAAACTTTGGAATCTGGATGAGTTTTGAGCGATCTCTTCGAGAGGAGTTTCTTGAGGAGGATTCAGAGAGAGTTACTAGGAGGACGTTCTTAGACTGGGTTGAGCAGCAACTTGGTCGTATGATGAGTCTGAGTGAGTTGCTGAGAGAGCTTGATCAGAGATACCGGCAACTTTCAACTCTAGAGCGGATAACCTTAGATGTTAGGAAAACAGAACTATTCTTGCAAGCTACCGATGATGCTACGGCAGATCGATTATGCTTTATGTTGGCTGATCGATCTGCTGAAGGAGGGGTTACTACTGGTTGGGGAAGAGTCGAGGATGCTGTTGCCGTACTAACGAGGCAGAGGAGGAGAAGAGTAACTGTGGGAGGACGTTCGCTTGCAGAAGTGACCTTTCAACCTCGCACTGCTCCTCAAGTACATCAGCCTTTGGTCCCTGCTCCCAGACCTGTTGTCCCAGCTGCAGTTCCTTTGATGCCAGTTGTGTCAGCTCCGGCACAAAGGGCACCTGTTCAGAGACCTGCGGAGAACCATGGTCAACAAAACCAGATTGAAGACCTAATTCAGCATATGCGAGAGCTGAAGGTAGAGCTAGCTGAATTGCAGAGAGAGCAGCCACCGACGCTTGCTGCTGCACGTCCAGGAGGAGCTCCTGTTCATAGATGTATCTGGTGTGACAGTCATGATCACTTCCGGAGAGACTGTCAAGATGGTGTGGTTCGCTACCAGAACGGTGGGCTGCACCTTTTTTCTACTGGAGAGCCGTTGAGCACACAGTTTGGGCGAGGAGGCATGAGGAGTCTACCTCAGATTGCTGCGGCTGCAACAGCAACTGCGTTAATGGCACCGCTGTTAAATTCTGATGTATATGCTGGGCATATTGAGGTCTCTTCTAGTCCTACATTGCTAGATAGGACTGCTGAGAAGAATGTGGCTCCAGTTCCTTCTGAGATACTGAAGAGAGGAGCCGAGTCTATTCGTAGGGCAGAGGATGGGGAGATCCTGTAGATGCCGCGTCTATCAAAGCATTCTTGGACGTAGATAGACATGTTCACTGGCAGGATGCTTCTGTGGAGGAGAAGAGACGGCGAGAAGCCTCTGAGCTTGATACTGGAGTTCCAGAAGAGACTGGAGATAGACGGAGGGTCACGAGGAGACGAGCGGCTCCTCCTGAAGATATACCTTCTACTTCTGCAACTCCTCCACTTGCACCAGGTCCGATGGAGGACGTGCAGAGATCCCAACATGAGCCAACGACTGTTGGTAGACGGTTTACTGCCCAAGAGAAAGAGAAGGGACCGACTTACAAGTTGGCAGCAGACATAGAAACTTCTACTGATCTAAAGAGCATCTTGGAGCAGAGAATACTTGACGCACGAATCGAGTTTTCTCTTCGGGAAGTTCTTGGTATTGCGAAGAGAGAGTTTCACGAACTGATCATCGACATCATCAAGCGGAAGAGACAAGTGATGTCCGAGCAAGTTGAAAGTCAGATGATAGATGTAGTAGGAGCTTCTATGAATGATGTAGAGTTCGAAAAGGTGCATTTTCAGGAGGCTGATGATACAAAGTACCAGCAAGAAGCGTTGGTTGTTGGTACCAACACTGTTGAATTTGAGGATGAAGAAGCTGGCGACGAGAGTCCAGCTACCGATAGCGACTTCAGAAAAAGACACTGGGCTCGTGCTACGAATGCTACACGAGTTCGCCTTGGAAGTCTTGAATCTGTTGCTGCTTTGGTTGATCACGGTTCACAGATCAACATCATGTCACGAGAAGTGTACGAGAGAGGACAGTGACCTATCGAACTGAATCATGGTTGGGTGGTACGAGCTGCAAACAACCAGAAGGGTGAGTTATACGGCGCTTGTCCCAACGTGAGAGTGAAGCTGGGTGATGTGGAGGTAGATCAGCACTTCTTCGTGCAGTCTTCTGCTTCATATCCTGTTATTCTTGGTCAACCTTATATCACTGTAGTTCGAATGGAGACGAAAGTGATGGATGACGGATCTCATTACGCTAGGATTCGTAGTCCAGATGATAAACGTTCTGAGCAGTTTCTAACCGTTCATACGAATCACGAACGAAACCGACAGATCTTGAGAGATTCTCCTATCTGTAGGAGTAAGGGTTTTCAGAAACCACTCTTGTAAGACGGGAGACCAAGAGTGATGGATCTACTGTTACTATGATCTCGCTTGAGCAGCCTGTGGGATCACAAGAGGCTGACAAAGAGGGTGTTCAAGATTCTGAAAACAGCTACACTGTACATAGTTAGAAATCTGGTTTGATGACTTTCAGTTCTGATGATTGGAGTGAGTTCACGCGAATTTGACTAAGAAGAGTAGAAGGCAGATGGAGAGGTGTGCAGCAAATCTGCGTTGTACAGGAGTTCTGAAGGAAGATGAGATGATTTCTGGTGTTTATGAGGAGTTTGTAGGTGTATAGTCTTTTGTTCGTTGGCTAGATGATGTAGATAGGTTGATGGAACAGATGGGAGGTAGGGTGGTAATCCTCATCCATTCTCGTGAAGTCTATGAGGAGATTGTCTCGTACTTGCGATATCGTCCTCATTTGAAATTAGAGAATGGATGGAAGGATGCAGTCTGTTGGTGTGGCTCTCATCAAGAAGCAGAAATACATGCCAAGTATAAAGCTGTAGCGAGGAAGGTGAGACCTGTGGCGACCCAATTACCTGTTGATTCTCAACAGCAGATGGAGTTAGCGGATGCTGAGCCTGTGCTTAGAGATCATACACAGGTAGGACACAAGTTTACTCAAGAGACACTCGAGCAGCTCCAAATAGGAGGGGGTGGCTTCTTGACTGAAGTGGAGAAACGAGCTTTTGAGCAGATGATAGTTAACCATGGTAAGGCATTTTTCTTCTCAGCTGAGGAGATTGGTTGTGTGGATCCTAGTGTGATAGCTCCGATGGTTATCTTGGGACTTGAAGCCGATTCTAGTCCCTCGTGCCTTGTTACCGAAGGTTATTGAGTTATTGAAGGAGAGGATGCGGATGGATATTCTTGAACCATCTATGGCTCCGTACTCTAGCCGATGGTTCACAGTACATAAGAAGACATGAGCTTTACGCTTCATCCAAGACTTACAGCCTGCTAACAACATCACGATTCAAAATGTTGGAACATGACCTGTGGTTGATGAAGTAGCCGAGGCATTTGCTGAAAGATCTATCTATTCGATTGGAGATCTGTTTTCAGGTTATGATCAATTTCAGCTTGCTTTGGAGAGTAGAGACTTGACTATCATGCGTACACCTTTGGGATTGATGCGGATGTGTACTCTTCCTCAAGGCGCAACAAACTCAGTGGCCCATATGCAAAACGTGATGCATAAAGTGTTACGAGAGTTTGTACCTGAGGTTACTATTTCATTTCTTGATGATATCTCCATGAAAGGCTGTCCGGTGGAGGACAAGGATGAAACTATGACTGCTGATGGTTGCAAAAAGTTCGTTGCAGACCACATCCGAGATGTGGAGAAGATTCTGATGCGCTTGGAAGAGATACACCTCACTCTGTCAGGTACCAAATCTCGTTTTGGAATGTCAGAGATTGTGGTGGTTGGTCACTTATGCGGTACTTTTGGAAGACGACCAAATCTAGAGAAGGTAGATGCTATAGCAAGGATAGCAGACTGTACCAACATCACTGAGGTTCGACGATTCTTATGAGCTTGTGTGTTCTTTCGTGTTAGTATTCTTCATTATGCACACATTGCCGAGCCTCTGTATGCACTTCTGAGAAAAGAGAAGAGGTTTACTTGGCGGCAAGAACATCACGAGACGATGGAGCAGCTGAAGGAGATTTTGAAGTCTCCACCTATACTAAGGATGCTTAACTACGAGAGCGGAAGACCTATCATACTAACTGTTGATACGAGTCCAAAGACGATTGGATGGGCACGATTGACCTGCATCTTCTTGACCAAAAGTTGGTCAAGAAGATGCAGATGGTGTGCGGTTTGTTTCTAGGTTTGGAGCTCGAATCTTAACAGATAGACAACGTAACTATCCTGAAGTGAAGCGTGAGTTGTGGGGATCTGTTACTGCTATGAAGGTAGATCGAGAGTTCTTGATAGGAGCTCGTGTGATACTAGAAACAGATTGTTTGCCTTTGTTGGGTATGATAGCAAACTGTAATACTCCAGACATAGCAATGCTACGATGGATTGCTTATATCCGGAGTCTGAATCCTGAGCTGAAACATATAGCAAGAAAGGATAATCATGTTACAGACATGTTATCTAGGGCTTGTTATACAGATGAAGAAGAAATGATTACTTAAGTCGAAGATGAAGAGAAGAGAGACGTTTGGTGTCAAGTTGGTCAGCAGACTTCAGACTTGGAACCACTGCCGTTCTACGAGGAGTTCTACACGGAAAAGTTCCACGATATCGGATACTATCTGAGTTCATTATGCAGACGAGAAGGATGGAGTGACGTAGAATTCAAGGAGATCAGACGAAAGGCATATGGTTATCTTTTACGTGAAGGTTATCTGTGGAAACGTCCGAAGAGAAGAGATGAGATGCTTGCTAGAGTGGTGGATGATCAACCGACGAAGCTGAATCTGCTTAAGGAGTTTCATGACACCTTGTGGGTTGGACATCGTGGAGTTTGGGCTACATACACAAAGATGAAGGAGCGATACTGGTGGAAGGGTTTGTATCAAGACGTAGTGGATTTTGTTGGATCGTGTCTGCATTGCTAGTTCTACTCTAAAGTCCGTTATAGAGATGGACTTGTACCTACCTACCCACCTAGTATTCATTTTCAGTGGGTCCTTGATCTTGTGATGATGCCGCCGGGACTATGGAGGATGCGCTACTTGGTGTTAGCTCGGGAAGATCTCTCCAACTATGTGGAGGGACGAGCACTGCGAACGAAGACTACAGAGAACATATGTAGATTCGTGCTGGAAGATATTATCTGTTGTTATGGATCTGTTGGAAGATTACGAGCAGATAGGGGCGAGTTGAGAGGTGCAGAAGCGAAGGAGTTCTTTGCTCGTTATGGAGTAAAGCTTCGGCTTACTATTGTCATGAATCCGGAAGGCATTGATAAGAGTGAACGAGGACACCCTTCTATTGTTCACGCTTTAGTAAAAGCATGTGATGGTAGGCCTAGAAAATGACCGAGACTACTTCTATTTGCTTTATGAGCTGATAGAACTACACACTGTACCACGACTGGGTATATGTCAGTTGAGCTTATGTTGGGGCAGAAGCCAATCATGCCTACTGAGGAGGACTTTCCTACGTGGGCTACGCTACCGTGGGAAGATGGTATAGATCATACTTCACTCCTTGCTTTACGAACTAGGCAGTTGGAGCGAAGGGAGGAGGATCTTGCTGAGGCGTAAGAGAAGCTGAAGGTGGCTCGAGTCAGAAACAAAAAACGTTTCGACAAGACTCACCGACTATGATCAAAGCCAATACGTGTTGGTGATTGGGTTCTGATGTATGATAGCACGCTGGAGAACCAGCATTCTACACTTCGTAAGTTCTCGTGAAGATGGCTCGGGCCTTATGTTGTGTTAGATGTATACGAGAATGCCACTTATAGTTTACGAGAGCTAGATGATACTCCTTTGAAACTATATGTGACCGGCAAGCGAGTGAAGTTGTTCAAACAACATGGAGGATCAGTAGATTTGTTCAACTTTTTGGAGTCTGAGCAGAGGATGACAAGAGACGAAGACGCCTCGGCAACTGAAGAGGTTGAGGCGGAGGTGAGTGCCGATGAAGGAGAACAATCGGAAGACTGAAGAGATTGGCACATGCCGGAGGATGTGCAGGTTTGGAGGGGGTGGATGTCGTGACGTGAATCATTTTACATTGTAAATAATTCACATCTCTGTCAAGCGTTAATCTCTCTGAGTGAAGTTAGGACCTCAGAGAAGTCGACACTGGAGGATGTTATATATTTTGAGTCTTAGTAGGTTGATTACCATGTAGATGGACTTAAGCTCATGGGTTGGAATTACGTGTCGCCCATGCATGCTTCCTAGCGAGGTTAGGTTATCTTTCGGGATTACGTGTCGCTTTACATGTCTTCGCATGTAATTTTGGGGTTACGTTGGCACTTTAGGGGCTTGACGTGGTAGCCTATGTATGAAATTAAGTCATCACGTGGTTTGAGGTACAAAAGTACAGGGGAGTGAAGCTATGAACTCCCATTGGTCCAATTTTGTCTTTGTGTACTGCTAAACTTAGTAGTAGGGGTCTTAAGAGGAGTTCGAGCATTTGGTGAAGGGACTTCAAAATCTGAGAGCACAGGGAGATAGGGTTCGTCGTGCCAAGCACTGTCAGTGAAATTTTTGATCGATTTGGAGCAATAAAGAAGGAGTTATGGCTGATTGAAGTTCGATTTGTGTCAGAATTGTAGCACTTCTGTTGATTTTGGGGTTTTCGGTGTCAATCGCAGTAGATTTGAGAAAATCGCTTCAAACCTTCGTGGTCACGTTCACTGCCAGTAGGGCTACGACTGTCCCCAAATTTTCATGTCGATTGAGTGACTGAGTAATTCTAGGCGACCGCTGAAGCAGAGGGGGTCTGAAAAGCTCTCAATCTGGAACAGCAACTTCAGAGAGCGAGATCTGGAGTTTTGTGTACAATCAGGAGGCCCAACTTCACAAGAGTGTTCAGCAAGCTGTGTACTGCAAATCCTGTAAGAATCTTCGAAAGTGATCGAGCCAATTCTCTGTTCTAGGTCGAAATAGCTGTTTGGGTACCAGAAATTATCAAAATTTCTCTGCTCAGAACGTTTCTGCTCATATCTTGATGCTCTGAATTGATCTCAAGCTGAAACTTCGTATGTATGGTCAGCAGGGCCTCATTTACATGTAGGAGAAGTTCTGAAGTCTGAACCATCGTATGTTTCTGATTCTGGACTGTTAAAGTTCACTGTCTGACTTATTACTGCTAGTCTCATCTGATTTTCGCTTCTTGAACACTCACTCAGGTCGAATGGACCCTCCAATGGAGGGTCCATTCGACCTGAGTGAGTGTTTATAGTGTTCTCTTTTGATCTAAAGCCTACCTCTGTAGTAAGCAACCATAGCCTGAAGCCCAACACTTCTCTAAGTAGACTGAACACATCCTTCAAGATCATATCACAGCCAGAAGGTTCCGTCCTTCCCAGGAAACTCGCAACTTGACACCGTGGATAACTTATGTTTGATTTTAAAATAAAAATTCAGTTATGAAAGTCGATATATATATATATATTCGTATCTAAACAGTTGTCGATGATCGAGATGGATGTCACGTTCATACACCATAAATTTATCATAAGAAAAGGATTTGAAAAAAGTGTCATTTACATCAACATTAATTTTCAGTTTATTGGTAGGTGTGCAATTGGGACTATGAGTTGGAATGTGAATGCTTACACATCCTAAAATCTTAAAATTTATATTCAGGCCAGAAGGTGAGATTAAGTTTTGGGATGAGGGCTTTGTATTATCTCACTCAAGTTTTGGGAGTGCGAGTTGCGATGTCACACGAGATGACCTTTATTCGTGGAACAAAGAAACTCTCTATCAAAAAAACTTGTGGAGTAAGGAAAGTTATTTAGGAATTTATGATAATCTATAGCACAACAGTTAAGTTGCTTGGATTATGATGTCCGAAATTGTTTCTAGATGATCGAGAGTTTTAATTTTTTGGACTAAATTGGAATGTTGAGGTTATCTTGATTTCGATGATTAGAACCCTGTCGATGATAAAAATATTTTTTCTAGATTTTGTATTTCAAGTCGCTTTCGATGATAAAGAGTTTTGTTGTTGTTGTTGATGTTTTTGGTTACTCCATGAACTCTCGATGATCAAGAAATGATTTTGGACAATCATGGTCCAAAATCTATATCCGAAAGCAAAAAATTCCTTTGAAATCTCATTTTTTATGATTACTATTTTGATCAAATTCTCTTACAACAAATTTAAGACTCGATGATTGAGAGTTGTTCATTTGTTCAAACTTTTGATTTTTTTTAAAGAGTTGTTTATTCACTCAAAATGTTACTAAATAACATGTCACTACATCAAATTGAAACTCTTGATGTCAAGAGTTACGTATTATATAGTAAAATGAACAAATGTTAAAAAAGTTATGAATTTTGACTACTTTATCAAACATTTGATGGTAAAAATACATATAGTTTAATTATTTAATTTTCATTATGTGTACTATTTATGAGTACTCTCAATGATGAGTTGTACATGATTCAGTGAATATTTTATGTTTTGAATGGATAAATTTGCACATACGTTTATGCTCTCGATGATCGAGAGCTCATATCTTCACCATAAATTGAAGATCATATGATCAAAGTGCAACACCGGATATACAATATATGAAATTTTTATATTTTTGACTAGACATTCACACTTCTCTGTTGACAAATATATTTAAGATTTAGTCCAAATGTCTAAATGATCGAGAGTTCTTAGAGACTACACAACTCTTACAGAAGTGAGTCAAAAAATTATCAGATGATAAAATACAAGTCATCTATGGAGGACATATTCACATTAATCATGTTGTTCTATCATTACGATTATCAGAGGAGGAAGAAATTAAAGTTGTACAAATATTTTCCAAGTTGTTCACCATGCCACGGAAGCATTAAATGAATAAGAAATGAGTTGGAAATTTTGCGAATGAAGTGGCGACGACAAGAAGCATGTGCCGAGAAACTGAATTAAGCAGATTTGACTTAAAAAACATTTTTCTCCTAAAAGGGAAAGACAAGAGATATATTGAAATACTTTAGATAATTCTAGGAAGAATAAGTTATTCTCAAAAAAGGAGTTCTACTGAAAAAGGAAAAAAATGTTTCTTACAATATTAATGAGAATACAAACATTCATTCTATAAGATGAGAAAGTCCATGGAAATTTGTAAGCATACTAAATGAAATATTTGAACACGTACAAGAAAATATAAAAGAAGGTTACGTCACTTCTTTTAACGGTCAAGATTATAGAAAAGTACATATTATTATTTTTAATTAAGATTCAACTGTGGTATCAATTTTTGATGTTCGATAAGTGATATATTTTCTTGTAATAAATAATTTAATTTAGTGATGATTTTGCTTTTCAAAGACATCCGTTAAATCTTAGTATGATAATTATTACTCTAAAAAATGACACGTTAAACTCTCGATAATGCACTTCAAACTCTCGTATCAAGAATATCAAATATTCTGTTCATTCTATCGACACTTTTGCATACCGCATGCTACATGCAGCATGCCTTGAATGTCGAGTGCGCTCTCTCACAATGGAGCGAGTTGAAATCACCAAATCGATAGCTATCTGGTATCAAGAAAGAATAGTTGATAACATCTCTTGAAAAGAGAAACAAGTTGAAACTTTGTTATTGTATTACTAATTATTATGTACAAGAATATAGTAAACCTTTATGCGTTAGCATAGTTATATGTAAGTTATGGAAACCAGAAAGGAAAGTAATCTTTTGTCATGTAATGTATTTTGTAGTATTATCAGCAAGTAAAGCGAAAAGAAAGAGAATGTTGAATACGTCAAATGGATTCTCTTTGTGTGTGATAAGATAAGAGTGAGAAAGGAGTCTAGATCCTTGAAGATGTCACTTATAAAAAGCTTCAACGTCATGTGCGACAAATAAATTTTTAATGTATATTTATTATAAATTATTTGTATTATAAAATTCTCTTGTAATTTATAGTATAATATAGAAAATATGTCTTTATTATTTCAAAATTCGAATGAATTTGACCTTCATATTATAAAAAAAGGTTTAAAATTTATTTATATATCTTTATTAGTATATTCATTCATTACTTTGTTTTTCGATTACTCTACAATACTCTTCATTAAATATTTTTATTATTATTGTAAAAAACTTCTAATTAAAATAAAAGCAGATTATTACAAAATATTAATTCTAATATTATAACTAGAAATAAAGATATATATAAAAACATATAATTCATACACCGCGGTTATCAGGTTTACACTTCCATGTTTGGTCAGATTACCGACAAAAAGACAATCCTCAGGGTTATTTGAGCGGTAGAGTCTTTTGACTAGTTCCAAATTTTTTCTTTCTCTTTATTTCATATACATGATTAGATATTTTACTCTCATTGTTTTTGTTAATGTTAGATATTTTTTCTACACCTTCGTTCATAACATCTTTGGCTTTTATAATTGCATATCTTTTTATATATAACATTAACTAATTGTTTATTAAAATATTTATTATAAGATCTTTATTATGTTATACACGGTTTCATATTGGATGGATTGGACATCCCGAGTATAGATCCAAACAAATCGATAGCGCATAGCCCTGCAGTTCCATGGCAAGCGTAGTTCCTTGTTTCTGAAGATATGGCAAGAGATGGTTCTATGTTAGTTAAATGGAAACACTGAAATTAAAATTGATTTAAAATCAATAGAAAAAGTGAACCCACTGTAAAACTTAAGATAAATTAGATGAGAAAATTATAGTAATTTCAAATCTAGACTAGATATTATTTCTCATTAAAATAAGTTTAATAACTTATCAGTGTTATCATCAAAAACCTTAAAACTACAATTTAGAACTGAAATTGGTTGCACTCTGGGCTCGGCTATTCTTAAAGCCTGGCTCGCAGTTTTGCCTTCCTACATTTGGACACCAACATTGCTTCAATTTCCTGTGTCACTTACCCTGTCTCAGGCTCTCACACACTGTACTCTACACGCGCATACTCCTTCATCCCTTTCCATTCTACAGGTACCTTCACTTCTCCAGGAGTTGGGGGTCCTCTCCGTTTCCTCCACACACGAGCTCTTCCACCCGCATTTTACCCCCTGCTTCTGGACCTTTGGCTTTCTTGCTTTCTTGCTGCAGCAGCTATCCACGTTCACGCCAGCTTGGACTGTTGAATGGGCGAACCCTGACAACTGGTCCCTACGTCAATCCGACTCAGGTGCCGTCGTTGTTATTTCTTCTTTCCGCCTGACAGTGGCAACAACGTAGAAGCACTCAGTCTATCTTTCTCCACCTCGACACTCGATGGCTGCTCGACTGGGTTCGTGTTGTCTGGCGAATATGCATATTCGGTGCACTCTTTGGGGCTCAGTTTTACACAATTCGATCCGCATCTTTTGTTGGTAGCTCCTCTTTACGACCGAACGGGCCCACCTGGTGTGTAACTCTATATGTCCCCTCGTTGGAGGAACCTTCTGAAAGATTTTAAAACCGTGCGAGTGAGTTACTATTTCGTCCCAACTTCGGTCAGTGTTTCATGTGGACACCTTCGGAGATATCGGCAGGAAAACGTCGTACGCTTTTCCTTAATAATTATTCGCTCGTTTTGTCTATTTTCTTTTACAATAGATTTTTTGGTGCTTTGATTGAAAAAAATTCAATAATAAAATCATGATATCTAGTCACATACGTGATCTAGAATAAATAGGGCTTATATACAAAATTATTTATGATAATTTTATGACTAATTACCACTCCGCCCGTTGAAAAATATTTCCTCTCAACTGTGACACCCCCTATTGCACATCTGTTCTCCCGTTGCCACTACTTTGCTTCGCTATGGTCATGGCTTACTCACTGTTTTCCTTTGGTTCGGGGCTCCATTTCCAGTTATTTTTCAAGCTATTATCGGGCTGCCACTTATCGAACGGAACACATATTTGCTCCCTTTTTCGCAGGCTTGGCAATACTGCTGGAGGTTGAGGTCTTGTGCACTTTTTGATCACACTTTTCCTCGGGTCCAACGTTAACCACAGTGTCCATGGTATTTCGCATTCACTTTTACTCGGGCCCAGACTCACCCTGTCCCTCGTTGGGATTTAGTCCACAAGGTTCACTTAGCTTTGATGACGGGCCGTTCCGCTTAATCCGCCCTTGGCCTACTCGTCCCTGCATACTCGCATCACGGCCTGTAGTTTAATTACTGCCCCGTCCCGTTTAGTAGTGTCCTTGTTGCTTGTGAGCCTTTCTGATCGCTCCCCTTTCCCTTTGAGCTGTTCATTCACAGTGGGGGTGTCACCGGGCTCTGTATTACGGCTTCTAGGGTCTGCCTATAGTTTCTGCTTTTGCCCTTTGTTCCCTTCTGCTGCCTGGGGGTGTAATCTCTTGGACTCGCTCTGTACGCCTTCGGGTTTTTTCTCTTAATAATGATTGCTTGCGTACCGTGACCTTTATTTAAAAAATTAGAAAATTAGAAATTTAACTTACCGATAAGGGTGTAGGATAACCCACCTCTAAATATCATCTGTGAAGATTTTCATCCAAAAAGAACGTTAACGCTATTCCGTTACTTCAGTTGCAATAACGACTTCTCTCAAGTTTTTGATCTCAGGCAAATGTTTTCACCTCAGGAGTCAGAAAGAGAATGTCTGATTTGGACATCACGTGACTCCGGAGTAGACGCTGTTGGAAGTACAGTTAGCTAGTAAAGTTACTTAGCTAGCTTAGTTAGCTACCTAGTAGCCAGATTGACGAAGTTCTTCCTTCCTACAAGTGCTCGGGGAGAGGAGTTCTTGAGTACCGGTAAAGAACCGGTTTTGTCTATCGATATCCGGTCTTTCTCAAAACTGAAGGGTAATTTGTCGGTATCTGTTAGACTTCGACGGTAAACACCCAGCGGAGTACAATTTCAATCGGCTTTTCCCTGTTAGCCCCGAGCGCTGTTTCCCCTACTCGTCAAGCACGAAAGGGATCCTGAAGTCACATGTGATGATCGTACACCATCAAGCATTTGCTGCAGAGCCATGATAAGTGACATATATAAATCCATGCTCATCTTCCAAGTTCACCGGTCATCACTATTTTTTTTAATTTTAAAGTAAAAGTTATGTTTCTAAATAATATTCTTATCAACAAAATCCATAAGCACCAGCTCCAGCGTAGTCAGCTTACAATTCCATAATTTTGAAACTCATTCTCCAGCAAATGGGTTTCAAGAAAAGAAATTGGAAAATGCTGCATGCGATATATTCTACAACATGGTTTCTTAGAGAACCTCAAAACACTATCGAAGCGAAGAGAAAGAGTTGTAGGGTAATAACGTAGGCAAAATTAAATGGTGAACTAGTGGGATCACGTGCAACTTTAGTATCCACTTTTTGTCCATGTTGCTTTTTCTGTTTTTATAATTCGAGCGATCGGTAAGTTTATGATCAGAAATATGTATAGGTATAGGATTTATTCACGATGAGTACTGTATTATGTTGCGTAAGACTTATAGCGGAAGCTTGTAATCCGGACATGCACCGTGTACAGCAGCGCTACTAGATCGATTAGAATCAACGGCTTTGTCCGGCCCAGGCAACCAGGTCGCATGACGAACAATGTTGTCGCAGTCTCGCACATCCTGTACCTGTGCAGAAGATCATGGCAACCCAGGAGGAGGCAGCGACGAACTTCTGACACTTATCACTCGGACACTTTCCAACGAGATTTCCACGTACGGAATCGGTGCAAGGCGATCGAGAGGTTGCGAAGAGTGACAGCAGGCATTGCCATGTGTGTAATTCGTCTCATCAGCCGCAATCCTTGCTGCATATTGAAACCTTTTGCTGTTGTCGAGTGCAGCACCTTTAGATACAATTATCGGGAACTCGTTGTTGCATCCGACATTAACTTTAAGTTCGAGCAGTTGGAAACTTTGCTTCAGTTTAAGCGCTTATATAATCAACAGAGCCAACAAAGTAGCAATCAAGTTCGTGTCGGCTTTATTACAATCTTTATCGCTGAGACAGAAGACCTATCAAGCTGCAACACCTACGTACGAATCACGTTTTACAGACTGTAAAACGTGCTTGACTGATATATCTGCAAGACTGATACTGTAAACCACATAGATCTACAGCGGCAACACAAACGCTACTGCTTAACATGTGAATATCTCCAGACTGCAGGTGCACACACACACTCATACATCATCATCCGTTAGATCTACCGGGACGGGATACAATTTCTGATCTGGGACCAGTTTATGTATTCGAGCACCGTCGTTCTCATGCTGTTGCAAAAGTCGCATGTGGCCGTTGAATCCAGTGATACTCCAACACGGTCAATAGTTCGGTTATCAGTTTGCGTTTTCCACGGCAGCAGTGAAAGTATTCTTAGTGGCGCCCTTGGACTGAAGCCAGTTTGCTTTCTCTCCATGGGGTAAGCTCTCAAGATGTGAGAATAGCTCCACTGCATCGGGGGACGTGAGCATCCAGGTGCTCTTTTCTTCAGCGTCCGTGAACACAATTCCTGTAGGCTTGGCGAGGCCCTGGCATTTTGTCGTGTCGGATGCAACATCAGCGAGAAGCGAGCGGCGTCTGCAGCTCTGATACCAGTAGCCCGATGTGTAACCTCCACCCGTCCAGCAAAGGTTGCCCGCGCCCGAGCCTACTGAATCACGATCGCAGCCCCCATTTCTGTACACGCGGCTTGTCTTGCAGCCATCCATACCGGTGAATAGCACCGACCCGCCATTAGCAATGCAGCATACCTGTGCGCCGGCGCCATTGAATGAGTATCCACTACCCGAGCAGCCACTTGAGCTTGAGTAGAAAATGATATCCACTGCTCCAGCCAGGCTCGAGAAAGCCAGGAAGAGCATGGGCAGTAGATACATGCTGCCTTTTGCACTGGTCTTCCCCATTCTCCTGCGAAACTCCTGCATGCGCATAAGCTCCTGTCAATATCGATATCGCGGTTTGCCACATACGAAGCAAGCGGGAACCATATCAAGCAATCCTTGCAAGAATCTGTCCCTGAACTTTATGTGACCGGAAAACATCGACTCAGAACAAAGTCAAGTTAGAGTCCTATAGCTAGAAATACCCGCCACACTGTACTTGCTCAAGACCAGTTTGAAACAGACGCCGAATTTGGATTGAATATGATGAAACCTTCAATTGGACGCCTTTATCAAGGCCTGGCATGTTCCTACGAGATGCCATGATCCGAGACAAGTCTACGTACCTCGAAGTTGAGAAGTAGATGGATATGCGGGTACAAACACCTCTCTGCAGCTGAGAGAACCTAATGACTTTGGTCAAGATAGGCCGCGGGGAGAAGATATGAGATGGAAAACAGGGAAGTATTCTCTGGCTTTTATACTTGTCTCAGAAACACAGGGGCAGCCGAAAGGTACATCCACCTATAACCTGTATTCGCCCACGGTGACCGAGCGTGCGAAATAGCATGATGTATGGCCCAATCACTTGATGCTATCTCGAGTTGGTTTTGGAAACGAAAGCGAAAAGACTTCCGAACTTCCAAACTTCCGAAGTCTTCCCAAGTCAAACTTTTGACCGTGCGTGATCTTTAGGCGTCCAGACTTCGAACGGATTTTAGTGAATGTGGAAGTCACTCCAACTGACAGACAGACACAGATGTACTAAAAGCAATCAATACTGGAAATTAGGAAATCTGCTTTCACTGCCATAAAGAGACTTTCTTTCGAGTGCCTCAGTCCTGAAGAAGCACTTTCTCAGCTCTAGAGGATCAATGCAAGCCTTCTGTTTTTCAGGAAAATATTATTCTTCATACAGTTCACACACAAGATCATCAGGATCTCTATTGTAGGCATATCCACACCTTAGAGGACAAAAGGTTCATTTGTGAAAAGCGTATACGTAACCTCTTCGGTTTGAGATACGTACGTACTGTCATAGCTTAGGACTGTATCGTTGTACGTACTAGGTTCACAAGCCTGTACCAGCCGATAGTAGAGCCGAGCTTAAGGAATCATGCTCATTATGCTCGACTATCATTTCTGCTTTGTCGACGCTGTACAACTTGACTAATTAAGCTTCAAACTGCAGGTCGATCCAGATAAAGCATTATATTGCAACAAGCGGAGATATAAGGATACAATTAGTATTAATGAATGCATGCGTCTTCATGCACTTGTGAAGAGGCTCGTCAAATGTATGAAGGTCACCCGAGTTTGCACACCAAACAGATAAAGTTTATCCTTGTGATCATTACAAAGAGAAGAGCGTAGAACTTGTTTTAGAACTCTTCATGCGCCCAAGTGAAGAGTTCTAAAACAAGTGAAAGTGGAGCGCATGTTTTGATCTTACAATATCCTTAAATCGTACCTCAAACGTCCTGACATCCACGTATGAGCTCAGGAAGTGTCCAGCTGCAGTACGGAATTCGAGTAGTGTACGTGGACTCAGCAGTTATCTACAGATGAAAAGAAGGCGATATTGGCTTTCTATGGAATCGTGCATTTCTTTGACAAGTGACGAAAGTGCCGAATGAAAAGTTTTGCAAAATCAATGAAAGACCTGGTGCACTTAGGCCTGTATTTGTACAGGTCTCACGATGCATGATCCCGCGCAAACGTTACGGAACAGGGTTCTACAAGCATTCATTCATGATCATACGAGCTTGCAATTTGCTGTCTACCTGGGTTCCCCCGCAGTCACATGCACGAGACCAGCCAAATGAGAACTCTTAGCTGATATTAGCTACGACGTCTGCTCCATGATCCAGTTATGGAGTATACTACCGCATTGTGGCTTTTCAAGCGCCAAAATCTCGTAGAATCCTGTTTTAGTGATAAATGCTTGGAGTGGTATTTTGTTGTCCGCATATCTCGATCGATCGACAACCAGCCTGCGCAAGAATCCCTGGCACCTTTAATAGTACGTTTGTGAAATCAACTGTAAATCAATATTACGGTGAGGACTCAGTTCAGTCCGGGAATGCACTCAGTTAGCAATGTTCATGAGTCAACAGTAAATTTTAGTTCTCTCAACCTCTCTCTCTCTCTCTCTCTTAGCTGCAGTTGAAGAATTCACAGTGTGTGATGATATCATCAGTCATAGCACGCTGATATCACGCTGATGATATCAGCCTGCTACGGCTCATTAACTCTCTTACTTGCGATTACGGACGTGGACGAGTGTTGTTGGCCAATGCGAGCTGTCCAGTAGATATCAGCGCTTTTCTAGCTAGTGTAGTGAGTATGGACCACTCAAGTGAAGAGGGATCGTCTGACGCATTTCAGATCTCCCTGGCTTTTCCAACTCTGACGGATCGATCGTGAGAACTTCGAGGACCTTCTACTACTGGACTTGAGGATTGTGAGTGATCTGCAAGTACTAGCAAAAGAATAGGGACCAGAGATGGGAACCAGATGAAGTGGACTGTGGAACCAAGTAAATACCGGATGGACCTTGGTCTGCGCCTGTACGTCTGTCGTACATGGATTGGCTACCATGGCCAGTTCATGCCACCGTTTAAAGCTCATCTCACCGTCAAACGTTGTACTCGTGCCTATCTCCCAAGATCATTGTTTGCTGTTTTGAGATATACATGACTCTTGTATGTAAATGGTGCCGTGCTCCCTTTGTCTTTGTAGCGAGTCAAAGTCACTCGGAAAGAAACTTGATTGCCACAAGGCTTACATGTACAAGTGCTAGCTTGACGTTTTAAATTTTATTTATATATTTGAAGAGGAAAGAGGGCAGTGCCTCGCGAACTTTACTGCCTTGTTAGAATAGAGGAATAGAATTTTCCCTCTTTACAACGATCGGACCTCTTTACGGAACCTTTTAAGGTTTTTTTTTAAATTCTTTTTTTACTATGCGGTAGAATAGTTATATTTCGATTGTGAAAATAGAAAAAGAAGGAGGAATTTTTCATCGTGAAGCAAAACGAACGAATGAATCATAATGAAACCCAAAAGTGAAATAAAATAACAAAAACATAATAACAGTTATTGTGAAAGAAAATAAAATTTAAAAATACGAAAAATCGCTAATACATAGCCTCGCTATTCCACTGCAAGCGGAGCTACTTGCGTTTCTTTTCTTTTTCACCCTTTTGCCTACCTCCATTTAACTTCTCCTTCCACCTCCTCGTCTGCTTCTTGAACTTCCCCAGCTGCCACTCGCGTCGCATGTTTCTGAACTTCTCCAGCTGCCACCACACGCCGTGCGTGTTCCTGTTGGCTTTCTTGCGCTGCGTTTGTTTCTTGGCGGCAGGCACTTATCGCACTGAATTCTTTGCTCGGATGTATCCATCGGTTTGTGGTGTCCATGCATCATCAGTGTGTTCTGTTCCGACTATGCTGAAACTCTTTACGTCGGTGCAAGAAGCCACTCACGAAGCCGTCACCACACTTCTGTGTCGCATTGTCTGGGGAGATAATGTAACGGTAATGAAATTCTATAATAACGCTTCCTAGTTTCGTGTCATCTTTCATCTTTTAAACAGGACACATACTATGTGAACCTGTTAGGCTCTTGTGAGAGGTCCACTGTTCGACTCTTGGACCGCAGTTGAAGCTGTCCACGTAATGGGCAACCGGTGGATATACGTTATCAAGTTAAACAAGGATAAAAAAGTGAAATTATCAATAAACATCAGAAATAATCCACGAGAGAGAAAATCAGTATGCACTTGGGAGCTCCGGACCTCCATGTTAATATTTTCTCTGTTGATCCTCTGGACCACCATACTAATTAAAATCTTATATTAACTTTCATTTTGTCGAGGTCGAATCATAAACATCTCATCCAAATTAGAAGTTACGCAATCAATTGTGTTATTTGTTTCATTCTGTGATCATATTGTAATGATTTCCATCGTGCATAGAAGATTCCATAGTATAATAATCGAACCGAAACTATTTTAGAATATTACAACAACAGGAACTACAGGCCACAGTGTAATGGTAGGGAGTAGAGGTTATAAGTGAATATGCATGCAACTTGAACAGAAACATAAAAGGGAACGGGAGGAAAATTCGAGGCAGCAATTAATATTTATCAGATTTACTAAAAGCTTTTAGGACTAAATAAGTTTAACATTGAGTGTGGTTATCAAACTTTTGGGTCAGACTTAATTCTTTGGATCAAGGTTCTAAGGTTTTGAAATGTTAAATAACAATTTTAGATAAATTTGATAAGCAAATACATTTATATACAAATATTAAATGTAAAACACATGTCGAAGAAACTATGTTTGTGAAACAAGTGAAACCCCGGTCCAAGAGACATAATACCCCATAGATTTTAATTCAATACATAACTCTTCCTTCCGAAAGGGGTAGGTGATGAATACAACCACCTGGCATATTCCCCTCTTCCATCCGCAGATAGAAGAGGTGAATATAATATAAACACGTGTGCTCACCTTTTTGAATGTACATAAGCTGCAATTTCCGTTATGTGAAATCCATACCCATTAGCGCACGCGCCCGCTATGTATGACAATGTAGGTTGATAATGTTAGCAGCTAGGACCTCATTCACTGAGTAGAGTTCCACGCGTCTCAACTTCTCCGTCAATTGCGGATCAGTGTCGGGTAAGGAACGCCAGCTGAAGGCCTAGAGTGAGGGATTCTACACGGTTTTGTCCAAATCATCACCACTACATGGGCATGACCTACCGCCGCGTACCGGTTCCGCAGATGTCGACACTGTCCCGTACAGCATTACGCGTAAACGGATAATGTCGGTATCTCTAATGGAACTGTAGGGAGCAGTTTGGACTTGTTCCAAATTACCACCAGCACACTTTTGAGTCCAGCTGCAGATGGCCCCACGCGTAAAGAGGACTTCAAAAACGGGATTGCGTGGCTAAGACGCTTCTTATTAACTTAAGAAGTGTTGGTCTGCACTCTATACGCGAGGTTCAGGTTGCAGCTGGGTTTGGCTTGGGAGGCGTCAGGCAGGGTCGGTGAGTTCACCATTGACGACTCACGTCATCAAGGAAGGAGAATAGCTATGTGTGGTGTAATACGTGTAAGGTCTAAAAGAATTTAAAATCTAAAAATTTAAATGATAAAGAATCTATGTAAAGTCCATTCTCTCAAATTACCTGACGATGGTGTGATTATTTCTCAAAAACTAAAATCTATATTCGTTAACACGTTATCTGTCTGGCCTCAGGGTGACGTGTTTGAATCTCGGTACCTCCAAAGTTTTGCACTAGATCTCTATGGCTCCTACACAATGCATGTAAGGACGCAGTGGAAATTGTTAAATCATCTGTAGTCTATAATTCTCCATGTATTTTATATAAATATAATATTTTACCTTTTAATTCTAGCCCACTAATTTTCATATTTTATGTGAAAATAATAATTTAATCTTTAATTCTAACACACGGATATTAGAACTTTACTCGGATGAGAATACTATGAGCCGACTCAGAACACTGAGGGGCAACTGCAAAGTAGTATCATGTAACTTGTTTCACCTGAAGGTAGTGTTGAAAAGTCTGTAAGTTTCCTTTGCACAGATCGTTTTCCTCAAAATATGAATTTGTAACGTGATTCATCCGAAGGTAGTTTGAAAAATCCTAGACTTTTCTTTTGCACAGATTATTTTCGTCAAATATAAAAAAGAAACGTAATTATCATCGGTCAAAGAGATCGAAAAGACGTGAGAAAGGTTTTCACCTTTATACCAAGAAGATGTACATAAAAGAACATAGACTAACAACAAAAATGATACAACGATTTAAGCTCAGCAAGTATGTAACTCAAAACTGTTGCAACGTGAGAGTACAGTAAAATCTAAATGAGGAGAACATCTCTACGACATTTTGGGATGAATTTTGTGTCTAATATTTGTCATGTCAATAAGGCTATTCTAAGCGTGCTTGATATCTCCATTAGATATGTTATAGAAAGATGGCATATTCTCCTCTCGGGTCTACTTGCCATCATCATGACGATTAAACCCTCGATATGGGTATAAAAGCATGAAAGAGATTGAATTTCCTTTTTTTCCTCTCTTTGTAATATATCGAAAAAAATTCTCTTGTGTCCCCCGAAATTCTAGAAACTTCAATTCAATATTTCTCAATCATATTAAGTAGTTTGTTACAAGAAGTGTAGAGTTAGTCGACAGATTTGATTTGATTGTTATGTTTTAACAGATTCTATTTCGTGTGAATGTTTTATCATCAAAATAGTTTTTGCTAAACGTTTAAATTTACTATTCCTCCGAATGCGTACTTGTAAAATGAAGTCCTTTGGGTTACCAGCGCAGTTAAGTCATACCGGGGGTTTAAAGAAAATATGACTCCGGCTTCACTTCCGAAAAGGGCTGTGCGTAAGTTACTAACGTGGCATTCGCTGGTGGGTTTTAAATTAACATTTTTATGGAAATGATATTAAATTATACTATCTTATTGTTTGTGTATTGTTGTGTTGGTGTGGATATTATTATAGCAATGATGATATTTATACGTTTCTCCGGTCATCATCAAGGGAAATATAATAAATTAGATAAACCAATAGGTGAGAGAAATTTGGATTACAATTAAAGGAAAAGGGAGAAAAGAACAAATCTAGAGAAGAATAGGTGTGAAAAATGTGGCTTACAAATCACAAGAAAAATAGGGGAAAAAGGGGAGAAAAAGGAACTTCAAGAAATAAAAAAAGTGGGCAAGCACCCAAACAGCTAGCTGCACTTTAACTGAATTATTATGTCACTCGTGTTTCCTGCCTCTTTTTCTTAGAAACAAATTTACAGCAAAATTAAAAGTCTGAAGTAAAGTTTTCATCATAGCTCATAAAGTATGGAGGCGGCAATATATATATAAGCTTCTGACCCCCGCAACGACTACTGGAGCTCGAGCAGTCACGAATGACTTTGCTCATTTCGAATGACTCGGTGATCATTCAGTTTCTGCTTTCGTGCATGTAGGCCTAACGTCTGTCAAAACCCCCCAAACCCAACTTCGCTCATGACATTGTTGACGGAGCAGTTGTACTTCTGAGTCCCAAAGGGGCCAACAATATACACCTTTTTGTTTCCTTTTCTCGAGTACTGAAGGTGAACCTCGCCTGCAACCTGCACAAGAGCTTTTGAATGAATGAATATCTTCTCCTTCGGTTGCTGCGGCCACGGAAGTCGATAGAATTGACACTCGTTCGGTGCCGAGGGACTCTCGTTGACAGGTGTCCCCGTACTGACATGATTCTGCTTTTGTATCCACTTTTATCCATGCAGTCGTTACAACGTCCGTGAGTGAAAAACGTTCCTACGTTTTCTCATGTGTGTGTACTACTCGACTCGACCTCTGCCATCGTACTGTCATGTGACTAAGAAGCGAGCCCATGGAATGGACACTGTAACAGTTATATACAGTCGTCCAAAGCAGCAACTTCTTTCCCCCAAAGTTTCACCTTACAAGTTCGTGGAACCTGGCCTGCAAGAGAGTAACTGTTCTATGTCGAACATCGCCCGCAAGAGTATAACTGTTCTTGTTTAGAATTTTCTCATTGCTGTGATGAAAAAGCTCCTCAAAGCACTAGGACGAGAATACAAGGGCAGATTAAAATCCCAGTCTGAGAATAAACAAGGTCAACTTGCTTCATTACAGCAAGAGGCTTAGAGTGTATTCTAAGTGAATAACGGTCCTTATTACACAACTGAATTATTTAATTGATTAATGAAATATTGGAAAATTAAACTCTGACAATCCTTTAATTACCATAATCGTAATACACTTTCAAATCAACAAAAGGCAGAATGGTCAACAACTGTCTAGATTTGGTTTTATTTCTTTTGTTTGACAAAATTTGACCCTGATTTCCCTTTTCTCGAGTTCTTCAATCAGGGGCCATCTCTGACTTGTCGATGTGCTGAAGTGAACAGTGCTATGTCTTCAGAATCTGATTTCCAGAGGACTTCTTTTCTGCTTAGTACGCATTCATGAGATTCTCAGACTTGAGTACTATCTTACATCCAAATCTGGGAGGAGAACAAAATTTACAGTAGTCCATTTGAAGTCACATTTCCCATCTGTTTGGTATACTTACTCATTGCGTCGCGTCTGTCCATTTGAAGTAAGAACATACATACGCTCCTCCTTGTTTCAGCTACAGGTCATAGCCTTCTTACCATGATAATGCATATGTAATCCGTTCGAAGTCTGGACTCTGGAAATCCAGACCCCAGAATGAGGATCACAGACGCTCACAAGCTAGTTTGACTTGGGATTTTTTAGGGGATGACCTCGGAAGACTTGTTTCGCCTTTGACTGGTAGAAAGCAGACCGAGATAGGATATCGGTCAAAATTTAGATCGGCCGTAGATCGTTCTTTTTCGTACGCTCGGCCATCGTGGCCCTCACTTGACGACAGGTGGACTGTACCGGCAACTCACTTTTGCTGCCACTTCGTTTCTTATGCCAGTATATAAAGCGAGTGTAAACTCCTGATTCTGCATCTCATTCCTCGGCAGCGTATTGGCGCATATCGAGTACTACTGTGACAAACTTCTTGTTGTCCCAGAGAGGTGTTTTATTCTCTTACATTCCGCTCGTCAACTTCGAGGTACGTAGACGGGTTTCGGATTCTTGTAGGGGCCATGGGAACTTGGTGAAGCATCTAATCCAGTTGAGGGTCTTACACTCATGATCAATTCAAACTCGACTGTTGGTCTCATTAAAAGAGTCTAGGATATTTAGCACTGCAGCTGTACCTTTCAAGATATCCTTCTGAAACACTTCCGTAAAGTTCAGTTTAGATGGAACTTCTTGCACGCCTGACCTAATGAAAATCGAATGTTTGGTCCAATCGGCGCGTAAGATCAAACGAATAGTGCAGTCTAAGTTTGCAATGGCTTTTTTGTTCTAGTGCTCATGATCAGTCAAGATGCATGGTGATGCCCTCTTCCTTCGTATATGTCAAACCATGACGCTGACACAATCCGTAATTCGCAGGAGGTCCTCAAGAGAATGGGGAAGATCAGTGCAAAAGGCACCATGTATCTACTGCCCATGCTCGTCCTGGCTTTCTCGAGCCTGGTTGGAGCAGTGGATATCATTTTCTACTCAAGCTCAAGTGGCTGCTCGGGTAGTGGATACTCATTCAATGGTGCCGGCGCACAGGTATGCTGCATTGCTAATGGCGGGTCGGTGCTATTCAGAAACATGGATGGCTGCAAGACCAGCCGCGTGTACAGAAATGGGGGCTGCGATCGTGATTCAGTAGGCTCGGGCGCGGGGAACCTTTGCTGGACCGGTGGAGGTTACACATCGGGCTACTGGTATCAGAGCTGCAGACGCCGCTCGCTTCTCGCTGATGTTACATCCGACACGACAAAATGCCAAGGCATCGCCAAGCCTACAGGCATTGTGTTCACTGACGCTGCAAAAGGGAGCACCTGGATGCTTACATCCCCCGATGCAGAAGACCTCTACTCGCAGCTCGAGAGTTTACCCCATGGAGAGAAAGCCAACTGGATTCAGTCCAAGGGCGCCACTCTCACTACTTCAGAGCTGCCGTGAAGAACGTAATTCACGTATATCGCTCAATCTCGTGGAGATTGAATGGATTCCAGGCCCCTTGCTAACTGCACTTGGGAGTTTGCACTGGCCTGGAAGCTCATAACGAGTCGTTGCTGAGGTCTGCAATATCATTAAAGGATGAGTGCACTGAGCTCGTGCACTCCAGGCCCTGCGATATGCTATATGTAGCTCTTGTATTAGTGTTGTAGTTTACGGTATTGTAACAGTCATGCAGATATTCCTGTTAGTAAAGCTTGATCCGTACATGTTGCTATCAAGTTTCAGTCTCTGTAATAGAGACGACAATAAAGGTGGCAACAAAGTTGACTGCTACAGTTCACTGTAACTTTATAATAGTAAAAGTTGTTTTCGCTGATATGCCGGTGTAGATATTTGTTTCATCCGGAGTTCACCAGTTTACTTTGTTAATTTACAGTCTCGTAGAGAGGCCGGCTGTCTCAAACCGAATTGGCGTCTTCACATAAGAGATTTTTATTCTTTTTACTTGTATATTAGTGTGGCTATATGTGTAATAGATAAAGCCGTGGAGTTGAGAAAAGAAAACCCTTTCAAATACATCCGATATACCATTCATATTCACTTGCGAAGAAAATCAAATCAAACATGAAAGAATATGCCACTAAATCTTTTTCCCCTATGATTTTAAGTGAAATTTATTAATTTTAGTCTAATAGGACCACTTAAACTTAGCTTTTACAGGTGACGTATACAGTGAATCATACTCGTAAAGGAAATCTCTTGTATAGAGGTGAAAATAATTGTATCAGGTGACTATACACGTTCTGACATTTTATACTAACATCTATATGTAATTTTAGCTATGAGGAAAGGTTCGAGTGGCCCTAAAAGGACTCAGTCAAAGCTCGGTAGGACAATCCGTTTTCCTCTTGAATTTAATAATAAACAAATCTATATAAGAGAATAATTATTGTACGGAGAAACAATAAATAAATTTTGTACGGAGAATTTAGCCGTTGAGGTTTGAAATGAGATGGATCCGGGTAGGACACTGGATACTTTCTGTTACAGATAGGATAAGGTTACGTGAGGAAGAACGTCACAGTCTCATAGCTCCCAGAATTCTTCGAACTCCCAGTATCATCGGATTCCCCTTCCGTTTCCTCCACACACGAGCTCTTCCAGCCGGTTGATCTCACCCGCACCCCCTGCTTCTGGACCTTTGTAAGGCTTGATGGGGTCTTTCCATCCGTTGGCTATTCATTGCGTCGCGTGTATGCTTTCTTGCTGCAGCAGCTATCTACGTTCACGCCAGCTTGGACTGTTGAATAGGCGAACCCTGACAACTGGTCCCTACGTCAATCCGACTCAGGTGCCGTCCTTGCTATTTCTTCTTTCCGCCTGAAAGTGGAAACAACGTACAAGCACTCAGTCTATCTTTCTCCACCTCGACACTCGATGGCTGCTCGACTGGGTTCGTGTTGTCTGGCGAATATGCATATTCGGTGCACTCTTTGGGACTCAGTTTTACACAATTCGACTCGCATCTTTTGTTGGTGGCTCCTGCACAAGGGTCTCTTTATGATTATGCGCTTGAACTCAGCCTTCACTCAGCCTAGCTCGAACAACTTTTCAACTGTTCGAACATGTCTGATGCGACGCGCTCCCGTTAATTATAGCTAAAGGTATCCACCTTCTTCAGCAGCAAAGAGTGTTTATATTGCGTGCAAGTATCATAGCTGACAAAAAAGGCAGCCGGCCAGTTTTAATAAAGGAAAGTAAAAAATCGAGGAAAATATTTTACAGTTCTTCGGGGTGCATTAGGTCCGATCGCTCGATGAAACCTCAGGACGAAACAGAGTTAGTCTAAAAGTAACTAAAAATAAATAAAATTAAGAAATTAAGTATACTGATACGTGCACGTGTATAACTCACTTCATACTGTATACATGTGAACCTCAAGCGTCGAGAAACCTTCACTATGAGAAATAAGTCAGAAGCCTCTTGGTCCACAGCAAGATATGTTCATCGACGATAAGAAGTGACCAAGCTCATCGAGCAAATAATGAGTTCAACATTTTCACATACGGAATGGCCATGGGTGCAAGCTTGGTCGCGCAAAGAGTCGTCCCAGTAAGCATGCAATACCGAAGAAGCGGCCGCCTGGGTTTAGGGTTGAAGTTCACAGAACCCTCGAGGCTCGACCTCAACTAGTCTACGTGAGACAACGGTTCCGACCATTTTGCTGCCCTCCGGGGGACATCAGATACCTTCCCTGCTTGACGGGTAAGAAAAGACGTACTGTAATGTGTTTACATCATTTGAAGTGAACGTCAAGAGGCCAAAAAACAAATCCAACAAAAAAAAAAAATTTGAAGTGAACGTCAATGTTACAGTTATTTACTTGACAGGCATGTGCGCAAAAATACTTGCTTGTCATGACTCGCTCGTGATCTACAGTACTTGACAGGAACTTTTACCGGTCACAGTCAGTTGGCGACTGCCAACAAGACATTACAGTTTGATGTGGCAGACAGCAGTATGTTTAGGGGGATGTGGCATGAATTTTGATTTAAGATGACATGGAGCGGACGAGGCGTGCGTGGCAGCCAGCAGCAGTTGGAAGATGATATGGAACAGACGAGGTGTGCGTGGCAGGAAGTCAGGATTTGTCACTAGGAAGGCACGGGTGAAGGAAGACGAAAGCGAATGATAGCGAATGATCTACACGCGGTATGTCAAGCGGAGAAGGCTTCTCGATGCGTTTTACGCGGCACTGCGAACGTTCGCTGGCGAGCGAGAGCGAGCGAGGTCGAAGGATGAGAGTCGATTCTAAGAGCGTGAAGGAGAGTTTGAATGTAAGAACGAGGACGAGCGAGGTCGAATCAGTAAGCGAGGGCGAGCGAGGGCGAGCGAGATCGAGGTAGGCGGTGAGTGAGCGAGGTCGAGATTTTTACAGACGTGAGTGTGGCAGTAAGAAAAATACACACGTTAATGCAGTATGAGTTTCTATATTCCGAAGATGAGTTTAGCGGATATTGTTTGGAGTGTTATGTAGCTATTTTGCATCCGAACGCGAGTGCATTTGTGACTGTTGATGTCTGCAAGTGGGGAGAAGACATAAGCAGTAATGTACCAAAAGTGAAGCGTTTGATCGATCGTACGCATGTTTGCAGGATCACATCAAATATAGGTCATAGAGAGTGGAGGTTCGAGATGATCCTCGTGGACAGTTCACGAGTGGGTATAGAGTTTGATAAGCTGCCGAGGTTCAGAGTTCAAAACAATGCTGGAAAACATTTCATGAACATGACTGCAGATACCTTCTTTCTCTTCACAATATCGGAACAGAAATCGATCCTTGATCATATGCAGAGAGAAGGGTGATTGATCCGAGTGTCATGGAACCCAGCAACGAAAGAACGACAAGTCTTCGATGCACGCATGTCTTATAGTGCGGCATCGTTAATCCATAATCTCTTGATGAAGGAGGTGAAAGAGGCTCATGAGGATAAAGAAGATGGTGCGGTTCAAAGCGAATTGAACACATTAAAGGATGAGTGTTACACCTTAGTGTTCATAGTTAGAGGAGCACGAGAAGATTTAGAAGACGCGAAGAGAATGCTCGACAATGTCATGCACAATGCGGCCGCATCAGAAATACGTCTAGAGGCAATAGTCGATATCATGGACCAATTGCGATCAGTGCATACCGGATGAATAGTGAGTCTGTTGTTTTCTGGTAGTTGATTGTTCTGTTAGTTCGAGTTCGATTGTTAGAAAGTTGTGAGAGTTGCGATTTTGGCTTATAGTCGAAGTTTGAATTTAGCTTAGTATTGTGGGAGTTACTAATTTGGCAAATAGTCGAGTCCTGTGTTTTTTGGTAGTTGTTGTAGTTGGTTCTGTTAGTTCGAAGTACTCGAAGTCTTAGCTTAGTACTGTGGTAATTTCGAATTCGACATACAGTTGAGTCTAGATTTTCTGTAGGTGGATTACTTTGTTATGTCGGTTCGGCTTACTCCGAGTTCGACTATTAGACGACTCCGAGTTCAAGACAAGAGACAAACTGCCTCTGTGTAGATCTGGAAGATTTTAGCTGCTACAGTAAACGCAGTATGGAGCAGAGAGAGAGTTTGGACGTTCGCTCTGGTTAGGAATGACTCTGGTCTTCAGCTTTGTGTTCTCTACAATTAACAAGACTCCAGGACCTGAACTCCTGGCTATTCTCATTTACAATAAGTGACTCATGTTTGTATTCAAATTATGTTGCAAACAGTTATCATTGACTAGTTCTTTTCTCATCGGAAACAGTGGTCAGGGTTTGGGTGACTCTACCATCACGCCCTCTTCAAACAACCCAACAAGTCAATTTTTACGGAAACGTTGGTGAATAAAGCAATACTGATCTATCCTTCAAAATGATATATCCTTCTTTTCTTGCACTTGTCTAAATCGAATTCATTTCGAAGTCATCGAGGGTGAGGTGAACAATGAATACCGACAGTTTTCGATCTACGTATTCCGATCTATGAAGCATTCGGAGGCTCTGCCAAGTTCATAACTTCAATTACTTTCTGTCTTGTACTTCAACCGAACAGTAGCATAGACTTCCTGCTGCAAATGTTGGCGTAAACTTGCTGATTCGAAGTGACAACTATTCACGCATTGTCTAGAACTGTTATGTCTTCCGGCGTCTGATCAAATCAAAGTACACTCAGAAGTTTCGTCTTACCACCAGCCCTAGAGTAGCATGTGATGATTGTCTAATGACCAACGAACATCTGTTCTGGTTCATTTCTATGTAGAGAGGTTACACAATGCTACGTTACATTTCAGAACGAGCTTAGAATGTCTACAAGCCATGACCGATGTTCGAACCAGCACAAAGAGTTGACTAGATTATAGCCAAGACGGCAGAGTTGTATTCGAGCTACAGATCTGCACATTTCCTTATTAATGTGTCTTGGAACAGCTCTAATGCTCATCATGTAGTAGATGAATGACGCCCCTACCCCGAGAATGCCTCTCTTGGCCTCGAGACAGCTGCCAAACCGACTTTCTTTCTTCTCACATTCTTTGAAAATACATACAGAGACTTTAAAAGTTCTTATCTAACACCGATGATGCTTCTCCTTCTACAATCTGGTGACACATTTTTCTTGCGGTACTAACCGACTGAGTGCTCATGTAGAAGCACATACACTCGACTGCACATTTGAACAGGTCACACGAAAATAAGGATCCTTATCAACAAATCCATTCATTTCGCGTTAGAAACGTGTGAGATGACAACATATTCAACTTTTTCAATGACCATCATGGGTGTCTCTAGATAAAATGTGACGTATATACTAGGAATCCAACACCACTCTTTGGACCGATAAGAGGACTCGAAGGTAAAGAGAAAAGCACCAAGACTAGATGACCCATCCAATCGTTTTAACGCGCCTGCTATTACCAAACTTGATAGTATCCTTCTCAAACATCTCGTAGTATCGTTGAAGCTCAAGCCGTTCACCATGGAATGAGAATACCAATAGTTTTAACACATGGTACCCTGCTTGGACCAGAAATTGATGTTGATGATCTTTATTCTTATGCTGATTATCTTTCCGAACTGTTCATTCCAAAGTCAGACGGCTAAGTAGCAGATCCTTTGACAAACAAAGACTCCATAAGTATCTCCAAACCTTTTGTCCTCCATATATGGATTCGAGTAAAGTGGAAAAGAATCCAGAACTGCTTGGAGCCGAGTACACTATGCTACACATGTACGTCAGGGTTAGAGATGACAAAACTGTGAACATAAAACCTGGTCCACTCAGCTTGTTGTGATGGACGTGGCTGCAGGCAACGCATGACTGTCAAGGACATACATTCCTTCGACTGCGACAAGAACATACCAGAAAAAGACTGACTGGAGCACACAGGGTGAGAGAACCAGACAAGATGAACTCACTGGCTTAACCAAGAACCTAATAGACAAATCATATGAGAAATATATTCTCGTTCGGTTCACAGTATCTCATGTGATATCAAGCGAGGAGTTGTCACAGGAAACCTTACCAGCTATGACCGCCGCTTCTTCGGCAACCGCAACATATTCATTCAGCATTTCTGCCAAAAACAGTTAAACCTCAGTGAGTAACTTTCTTCCTTCTTCTAGTTTAGAAACTGGAACCAAGGAAGAGGAAAGTAAATCTTTCACTCGGAACGCTCTGTCTCCTGTAAAAACCTGTAAAAACTGTAGAGCTGCCACTAGCCAATGAATGATTCCATGGCAATGTAAGTTGAGAGATTTACAGCACGAAGAGCCTCCTCAATATCGCACGCAATCATAACTGATCCAGTAAACAGCGAAAGCGAGAACGGGTACGCGCAGCCACTAATCTGGTTTAAACCAGTAAGCAATCTGATAGCAAATTACTCAAAGGACCCGCATTACAAACCAATCGAACATCCAAAAAATGAACTTGATCTGCTAATAACTGATACTTTAAACCATATGTATCGATATTTTACTTGCTTACTTGATCTGCTTGTAACTGGATACTTTAAACCATATGTATGGAGCAATAGCACGCTGAAACATACATGAAGAGAAGAAGAGAACATCATCTGATTAGCATTCCTAAGGAGCTCAATCATAAGATGTACTCGACAGATATATATGTGTTTTCGCAGCACACATAATTGGACAACTATGTACAGAAAACTTGAAAGTGATAAAGATATATCGAGGAGACAAAATAAACAGCTTTGAATAGTATTAAAGACACAATAAACTTTGACTGTCTCTACCCGAGGTACAAAACTGAGTGTAACATCGCAACCAGTGGTTACATCTAGATCACTTCTAGATGAATTTGAGTACAAAATCTCATCTGAGCCGAATATGTCATCTCATTTTGCAAGTCCTGCCTTGTGTATGGTCCTAGGAGACGCGGGGGGATGAACACGGATGTTCGTGGTAAGAACATCTGCTGGTACATCTTGTGATACATCTTGTGTAACACTTTTCACTCTCGTTCCTTGAGTCTCATTCTCACGCGTAGAGATGCATCTATGCAGGTTGTGACCGTGTTGCCTGCAAAGAGAACATTGCATCAAACCGGCCCTCGGACGTGGCTGTCTGGTTGTCTGATCTCCTGGTCTGCGGTTACGCGCAGCCCTTGACACGGTGTCTGCATCGATCACAGCTTCACGTGGGAGAGGAAGATATTGCTCGTCTGCGTCTGGAAACTTGAAAATCACTTCAGCTCCATCATGGTATAGTTGCAGTCCTTCTCCTTGACATCGAGTAGTCTCAACACCACCTTGCATCTAACACGGTGTCATGTCGTGGACCGACTCCTATATGAAATTCAAACTTCGATGCTTGTCGCTCCAAAAAACACTCATGAGAAGACAAGCTAAGCCCCTGCTTACGGGCTTTTGGCACCATTTCGGATTTTCGCTTTCATCGCATCAGTGGATAGAGCTCCTTGTCAGCATTCCATAGGCACTTTGTCTACTTCGTTTGGATGCCTAGTGGAGAAGTTATAGGACTCGAAAGATAGAGAAAACAAGCTAGGCCCTAGCTTATGGACTTTTGGCACAACTTCTGATCTTCACTTTCATCACATAGATGGGTAGAGGTCGTTGTCAACTTTCTATGGGCACCTTGTTTACTTCGTTTGGACATCTGGTGAAGAAGTTATGCGACTCGAAAAAAGAAAAAATCAACCTAGACCTTAGTTTACTTGCTGACTGGGTATTTGAGACTTCAGACGGTATATCAAAGACGCAAAGGGTCTGCTTCATTATTATTGAGAGAACTTCGTACGTATAGAGACTGTTACAAGGGGGCTGTTTAAACGGCTTGCTTGTTCCTGCGACCTGTCGGTGGACGTTTTGGAGAATTGGAAGTACAATACACGCGCGTAAGGTGTCATCGGGTTCAGATCTGTGCAGGCTACGCACAGGTTAAGATGGTTTGAGAAGAGACGGATCGGGGGATGTGTACTGAGAGAAATTGAGACGCAGGAAGAGGATTTCGAGATTTCAGTTACATGTGAAGGAGAGTTGGACCGTTCGGACCGTTCTGGAGTCCAAACTTTCTGTCCTTGGATCCATCGGGATCAGAACACCAAGTTCTACAGGAAATTGAAGACGATATCAAGTTTCATCGGACGGTTTAGGAGTTCTGAGTGAAATTGGCTCGCAGGGAAGCGCTTGCGTCAAGATTTTCATCACCTGCGACCTAGAATTGGGTTGTTCTTCGCGATCGGTGTGCCAAGCTCTTTGTTCTTGGTGCCTACGCAACCAGGGAGTCTTCATCTACGCATAGGAGAAGACAATACGTAGATTGGATTGTTGGTTTGGGCGAGGTGAGCGAGTTTGAGCCGCAGGGAGTCCATTTATGTTAGTTTTTTGCAACCTGCGACTAAATTTCTTGCGTGGTTTTGCAAGGAGAACTCCAAACGACTTGTTTGGAGTCTCGTTGGATTCGTGATAGCTAGATCTATCTGCCAGGGAAGACGGATATCAGTTTAGACGATCCATTTGTGCGGTGTGTGCGGTTTTAAGCCGCAAGGAGGAGTTTTTGAAGTTCGGTCACCTGCGACCGAAAATCAATGATATCTCGGCTGTTGGGAGTCGGATCTGAAGGTTTCTTGGGTTAACGGAGTCAGCGGAGGAGACCCTATCGACATCTGAAGTCCGTTTGGCGAAAGGAGGAAGTTCACAGATAGGTCTTTTTCGGTTTCATCGCTATGGGTTTTGCTCTTTTGAGTTCGTTAGAGTTATGGTTGGCTACATACAGCTTGTGGTAGCTAGCTTTAGCTAAGAACTTGTACATGGATGTGGTTTGGACTTGGGTTTGGTTTGCGTGATACTGCTGTGGCTCTGCTTGTTAACAAAGGGAAGTTTCTCTTGCTTTGAGCTACGCATCGGTGTTTTTGGGTCAGGGTTGAGAATCAGGGGTTGTTTTTAAGGGCTTTGAAGCAGGTTACAGACCGCTCTGGTCTGTTTTTCAGTTCTGTGCTCTTAGGAGAAATAACCGACAGTGTACATACATTTGGAGTTGGTATATATCGCAACGTTCATTTTCGTGGTTTTTTTTCCTCTGTCTTGTCTTTGTTTCAGCACACAACATCTCCACAGCCAGGAACCTCGCGTTTTCCTGGACATCCTTCACGCAATATCCGACACGATACGATGGTGAACTCGACGTGAAGGTCTGGGGTGGAGATTTCTTCTGTGTGTGAAACTTTGAAGAAGAGATTGGCAGTCATGAGTGGGGATGGGAAAGGTGATGGAGATGGAGCTAGTGGTTCAGGTGGGTTGCCGAAGGTGCAGTTGGATCCGGCGTTGAATCGATGTTCCAAGCTTTCACTATGTTCTTACGACAGCAACAGTCTGATGAGCGAAAGGAAGCTTTGGCAATAAAGGCGCTACAAGCGGTGGTCAGCAGGATTGACCAGTTTGATGAGAGAGATGTCTCAAGATATTTGAGACATTATGTGAAGGAGATGGAGCTGAACCGGGTCTCAGAAGATGAGATGATTGAGACGTTTGAGTTGGCAGCAGCTCCAGAGATTAGGGATCATGTTAAAATGCTAACGAAGCATTTTAACAAGGATTGGGAGACGTTTGCTCGTGCCTTGATGGATGAGTACTTCTTGGAAGACTCTGATTGAGTAACCAAGAAGTCATTCTTGGAGTGGGTTGAGCAACCAAGGAAAGGTTTACAAGCTACTGAGTTGCTCAGAGAGTTTGAGAAGCAGTTTTTACGGCTGACCAGGATGGAGAAGTTGACGTTGCAATCCAACAAGACAGAGCTATTTCTTCGGGCTGCAGATGAGAAGTTGCAGGAGAAGCTAGAGGTACTTCTGGAAGACCAGGAGGAGGACGATGGATTGACCAGTAGCTGGAAGAAGGTTGAGGAAGCTGTTGATCTGCTTACCAAGAGGGAGCGGAGACGAGAGAAAGTTCCCGTTAGGAGACTGACACCAGCACCAATTGCTGTAGCACCTGTTCCTATAGTCCGACCAATGATTCTTGTTGCTAGACATGTAGTACCAGTTGGTCCAGCTGTTCCAGTTGTTTCAGTTGTTCAGGCACCTATGGTATCTCCGAAGAAGGATGATTCAAATCTTGAGGAGATTTTGCGTGGAATGCAAGATCTGCAGATCAAGCTCACAAGATTAGAAGAGAAGGGATCTACAAGCGGAGCAAGACCGGTTGAGAAGCAAGGCTGGATCCAGCGGTGTATCTGGTGCGATGGTATTGATCATCCGTGCAGAGATTGCAAGGAGTTCACTCATATTCTGTAGCAAGGAGTGATCTTTTGGAAGGATGGGCAGGTAGCGCTGAGGGATACTGGTGCACTTCTTCAGACCAACTTTGATAGAGGAGGGATGAAGAAGTTGGTTGAGGACCACCTATCAGCGCAAGCAGTTGCAATGGTAGAAGCTGGAACTTATGGCACAAGGGTTGAGGATCAAGTTGAGAGAGGTTTTAACTGACAAGTTGAGCCGAGTGGATTGTGGTCATCTGCCATCTCCATGAAACAGAAAGGGAAGATGGCACGTGAGACATTGCTGAGGATAGTTGCTACGATCAGAAGGGATACTGGATGAGAAGATCCGATAGAAGCTCTATCGATGCATGCTTACATCGCCAAGAACCAACACGAAGCGTTGTTGGAAGAGCAGAGAAGACGAGATTCAGAGGATGCAGGGGAAAGAACTTCTTCCAAGAGACAGACTCGAGGAGAGAAGGTTCGTCAAGAGCTTCGAGATGCAGGAGCTCAAGATCTATCGATGGACGATGCTCCTTCTCCATCGAAGGAGAGAGTGAAAGAATCTCAGAAGGAGAAGGGTAAGCCAGCTGCATACAAGCTACAGTCAGATATCGAGACTTCAACAGACTTGAAAGGAGTCTTGGAAGATTGCATTCTGAATGCGAAGGTGGAGTTTATCTTGAGAGAAGTGTTGGGCATTGCTAAGCGTGAGTTTCATGATGTCATCATCGATGTCATCATCGATGTCATCAAACGAAAGCGACAAATTATGGATGAGATTGGTTTATCGCATGCCTTGGATACTAGGATGTCTGTGGATGAGGAGAGAGAGCTTGCAAAGCGCAGTGTTTATTCTTCAGAGGAAAAAAGAGATCGAAGACGCAAGGTACATTTTCAAGATGAAGAGGAGGATGAGAAACAAAGCTCGAGTCATTACAGCCACAGTCACTGGGCTCGAGCTACAATGAAGACGTTGGTGAGAATCGGAGACTTGGATGAGCCGATGGTTGCTTTGATCGACCATGGATTAGAAATCAACATCATGTCGACGGAGTTGTACAAGAGGAAGAAGTGACCGATTGTCACAGAGCATGGGTGGGTCATAAGAGCAGCCAACAACACAAGAGGAGACTTGTATGGAGCTTGTCTAGACATCAGAGTGCGCGTAGGTGATGTTACTATCGAGCAAAACTTCTTTGTTCAGGAAGCAACATCATACCTGCTCATTCTTGGTCAACCTTTCAACATAGCAACTCGGATGGAGACAAAGGTACTGGACGACGGATCTGCTTATGCTAGGATCCGAAGTCAAGATGAGAAGAGAGCGATACAGTTCTTGACTGTACCGTCCAATCACGAGCGCAACCGAGATCGTTTGAGGGAGAAATCGCTTCCAAGGATGAGTGAAGAGTTCGAGGATTTTCGTTGAGTACCACTATAGAGCGGGATTGTGGTGGTGCACAGGAGAAGGTACTCTCGCTTGATGGAGATAGTGTCTTTTGTACAAGGTTTGTTGGGTTTTCAGAGTGTGGGATTGCTATCTACAAGAAGGTAGAAGAGCTGAGAAGAAAAGAACAAAAACATTTGCGTGATGTTGAGTTGATGTTGAAAGAGTTGGGTGAGCTAGAAGGGGATGAATGGATTTCTGGTGTTTATGAAGAGGATGGGTTGGAGGATCCTTTGCGAGTGATCATGTTTATTGGATGGGAGGATATGGATAAAGTTGTGCAGATTCATTCAAGAGAGGTCTATTATGTGATCGAATCATTCTGTGCACCGGAGGTTCGAGTTGAGACAAGGTACAAGACAATGGATAAGAAGATAAAGCCAGTTGCTGGTCCTTTGCCGGAAGACACTAACCAACAGATGGATCGAGCTTCAAGAGAGAAGAGTTTGAGAGATCCTGCAATGATAGGACACAAGTTCACGGAGAAGACCCTTGAAGAGCTGAAGATTGGATCTGATGGGTCTCTTCTACCAGAAGAGAGGATGTGCTTCAAGGAGATGCTTTCACGACATGGGAAGGCATTTGCTTTTGAGCCACATGAGATTGGGTGTGTAGACCCGTACGTTGTTACCCCGATGATTATCTTCATGGTACCGCATGTGCCATGGAACTTGAGACCAATTCCAGTACCGCGGGCTCACTTGCCCAAACTAGTGGAGTTGCTGAAGGAGAAGATGCGGATGAAGATCTTGGAGCCGTCGTTTGCACCGTATTCGAGCAGATGGTTTACAGTGCCTAAGAAGAATGGATCACTGCGGTTCATCTAAGACATGCAACCGGTGAACGCAGTAACAATCAGAAATGCTGGGGTGGGACCGATTGTGGATGAGTTTGTTGAAGCGTTTGCAAGAAGAGCAATTTACTCAATGAGAGATCTTTACTCAAGGTATGATCAGTTTCAACTAGCGGAGGAGAGCAAAAGCTTCACGACAATGAGGACACCTTTGGGGTTGGTTAGGATGTGTACCTTACCACAAGGAACTACCAACTCGATAGCACACATGATGAACGGGATGAATCGAGTTCTAAGAGACTTCATCCCTGAAAAGACGATATCGTTCAAGAATGGATGACATCCCCATCAAAGGATGTGTGGAAGATGAGAAGGATGAAACATTAGATCAGAGGGGATGTTGGCGATACGTAACTGATCACATCACAGACTATGAGAAGATCTTATCTCGACTTGAGGAAGTTCATCTTACGTTGTCAGGTGCGAAGTCTACATTTGGGGTTAGAGAGGTTTTGATCGTTGGTCATTTGTGTGGATCGTTTGATCGGAAGCCAGATCCGAACAAGGTGGATGCGATTGGAAGGATGAAGGAGGTTTGCAACTCGCTGACAGAAGTAAGAAGATTTTTGGGTGCTTGTGTATTCTATCACAGTTGGATTCCTCATTATGCGCATGTGACGGATCCGTTGTATGGATTGTTGCGTAAGGGTCATAAGTTCAGATGGGAGGAAGAACATACTGATGTGGTAAGGAAGCTGAAGTCTTTACTATCATCTCCTCCAGTTCTGGGAAGGATTGATTATAAGGATGCTAGGCCGGTGGTTCTTACTATGGATACAAGTCCAGTTGCAATTGGATGGGCAGTCGGATAGAATAATGAGGATGGAGACAAGTTTGCGGTTAGGTTCGGAGCGAAGGTGTTAAGTGCTCGACAACGTGTTTACCCGCAAGTGAAGAGAGAACTGTGGGGTATTGTTTCAGCTATGAAAACTGAGAAAGAATATTTGATTGGAGCAATAGTGGTGGTTGAAACTGATTGCTTGCCGTTGTTAGAAATGATCATGAATTGTTCAACTCCTGATATTGCGATGTTATGATGGATCGCATATATCAAGTCGTTGAACCCGAAGTTTAGACACATTGCAGGGAAGGATAATCCGATGATAGATATGTTATCTCGAGCTCGGTATGATGGGGAGGATGAGATGGTAGAATATATTGACGATGTGGGTGTAAAGTTCTATTCAATTGCATAGACAGGAAGAGAAGATGAGTTGTTTGTTGAAGGATTGTATGATGGTGATTTGCTTGACATCGGAAGGTACCTTAGTACGATGGTTAAGCAGACAACTTGGACGGATGAGAGGCTTCAGAGAGTTCGAAAGAAGGCCTATCATGTTGCAAGATGAGTTTCTTTGGAAGCGACCGAAGCAGAAAGGTGGGGTACCGCTACGAGTGATTAGCAACAAGGAATATCAGCAGAAGTTGCTCAAGGCGTTCCATGAGAGTCTTTGGGCTGGACATCGAGGGATTTGGCTCACTTTTACAAAGATGAAAGTGCAGTATTGGAGAAAAACATGTACAGGGATGTTGTATCTTTTGTGGAGTCTTGTTTGACATGTCATATGTATTCGAACATCCGACATCGTGACGGATTACACCCGACTTATCCGTTGGCAATCTATTTCAAGTGGGTGGTAGACTTGGTGATTATGCCGATTGGATTGTGACGGATGAGATACTTGGTACTTGCTAGAGAAGATCTTTCAAATCAAGTCGAGGATAGGGCGCTTCGGACAATGACAATTGAAGGAGTATGCAGATTTTTCTTGGAAGAGGTTGTTTGTCGGTATGGATGTGTGGGAAAGATCACTGCAGATCGAGGAGAATTAGATGCACATGAGGCTCGTGAATTCTTTGCAAGGTGTGGGATGAGGTTGTCACTGACAACTGCTTATAATCCCGAAGGGAATGCCAAGAATGAACGTGGTCATCCTCCCATTGTGAAAGCTTTGGTGAAGGCATGCAACGGAAGGGTGTGCGAGTGACCTCGACTCTTACCATTTGCGTCATGGGCAGATCGAACGACGCATAGCTCGGTGACAGGTTACATGCCGGTGGAACTCATCACAGGTCAGAAACGTATCATGCCGATTGAAGAACACGTTTTGACATGGAGTGTGTTACCTTGGGAAGACAATTTGACTAAGGAAGAGCTTCTTGCGATTCGAATTAGGCAGTTAGAGAGAAGACTTGAGGATATCCAAGCTGCTTTGGATAGGTTGCGAGAAGCACGATTGGAGAACAAGGTCAGATTTGATCAGCGACATCGTTTAAGACCTAGGGAAATTAAGGAAGGCGATTGGGTGTTAGTCTATGACAACAGTCTAGACAACCAGCATAGTGCACTCCGGAAGTTTTCCAGGCGATGGTTTGGTCCGTATGTGGTGAAGAAGGTTCATGACAACGCAACTTATGCCCTGCAAGAGTTGGATGGAACAAGCTTGAAGGTATCAGTGACAGATAAACGTGTCAAGATTTTCAAAAAGAGAGATGAGGAGGTCGATCTAGCAGATATCTTGACGGAGTTTCAGTTTGAGGATGAGGATTATGCAGAAGACCTTGAAGGTGAGGTTGGCTACAATGGGAAGTAAGACGATACGACGAGATGCGTGCCGGTCCACTCCTTGGTTGGTATCTCTGGTGCATACCGGAGGATGCACAAGTTTAGAGGACGTGAATGTCGTGTCGTGGACCGGCTCCTATCTAAAATTCAAACTTCGATGCTTGTCGCTCCAAAAAACACTCATGAGAAGACAAGCTAGGCCCTTGCTTACGGGCTTTTGGCACCATTTCGGATCTTCGTTTTCATCGCATCAGTGAATAGAGCTCCTTGTCAGCATTCCATATGCACTTTGTCTACTTCGTTTGGACGCATAGTGGAGAAGTTACAGGACTCGAAAGATGGAGAAAACAAGCTAAGCCCCAGCTTACGGACTTTTGGCACAACTTCGGATCTTCACTTTCATCACATAGATGGGTAGAGGTCGTTGTTAGCTTTCCATGGGCACCTTGTTTACTTCGTTTGGACATCTGGTGAAGAAGTTATGCGACTCGAAAAAAAGAAAAATAAAGTTAGGCCCTAGTTTACTTGCTGACTAGGTATTTGAGACTTCAGGCGGTATGTCAAAGACGCAACGGGCCTGCTTCATTATTATTGAGAGAACTTCATATGTACAGAGACTGTTACAAGGGGGCTGCTTAAGAGACTTGCTTGTTTCTACGATCTGTCGATGGATGTTTTAGAGAATTGGGAAGTCCAATACACGCGCGCAAGGTGTCATCGGGTTCAGATCTGTGCAGACTACGCACAGGTTAAGACGGTTTGAGAAGAGACGGATCGAGGGATGTGTACTGAGAGAAATTGAGACGCAGGAAGGAGATTTGGAGATTTCAGTTACATGTGAAAGAGAGTATGACCGTTCGAGCCGTTCCGGAGTCCAAACTTGCTGTCCTTGGATCCATCGGGATCAAAACACCGAGTTCTACAAGAAATGAAGACGATACCAAGTTTCATCGGACGGTTTAGGAGTTCTGAGTGAAACTGGCTCGCAGGGAAGCGCTTGCGTCAGGGTTTTCATCACCTGCGACTTAGAATTGGGTTGTTCTTCGCGATCGGTGTGCCAAGCTCTTCGTTCTTGGTGCCTACGCGACCAGGGAGTCTTCATCTACGCATAGGAGAAGACCATACGTAGATTGGATTGTTGGTTTGGGCAAGG
The DNA here is from genome assembly GCA_036924285.1 of Asterella californica. Taxonomy (NCBI): domain Eukaryota; kingdom Viridiplantae; phylum Streptophyta; class Marchantiopsida; order Marchantiales; family Aytoniaceae; genus Asterella; species Asterella californica. Next base: position 16,173,209 of record JAYKYS010000006.1, on the reverse strand, counting down.
TGAGCAAGTTTGAGCCGCAGGGAGTCCATTTACATTAGTTTTTTGCAACCTGCGATTAAATTTCTTGCGTGGTTTGCAAGGAGAACTCCAAACGACTTGTTTGTAGTCTTGTTGGGTTCGTGATAGCTAGATCTATCTGCCAGGGAAGACGGATATCAGTTTAGACGATCCGTTTGTGCGGTGTGTGCGGTTTTAAGCCGCAGGCAGGAGTTTTTGAAGGTTCGGTCACTAGCGACCAAAAATCGGTGATATCTCGGCTGTTGGGAGTCGGATCTGAAGGTTTCTTGGGTTAACGGAGTCAACAGAGGAGACCCTATCGACATCTGAAGTCCGTTCGACGAAAGAAAAAAGTTCAGAGATAGACTTTTTTCGGTTTCTTCGCTACGGGTTTTGCTCTTTTGAGTTCGTTAGAGTTCTGGTTGGCTATATACAGCTTGTGGTAGCTAGCTTTAGCTAAGAACTTGTACATGGATGTGGTTTGGACTTGGTTTGGATCGCGTGATACTGCTGTGGCTCTGCTTGTTAGCAAAGGGAAGTTTCTCTTGCTTTGAGCTACGCTTCGGTGTTTTTGGGTCAGGGTTGAGAATCAGGGGTTGTTTTTAAGGGTTTTGAAGCAGGTTACAGACCGCTCTGGTCTGTTTTTCAGTTCTGTGCTCTTAGGAGAAAGAACCTGCATTGTACATACATTTGGAGTTGGTATATATCGTAGCGTTCATTTTCGTGGTTATTTTTCTCTGTCTTGTCTCTGTTTCAGCACACAACATCTCCACAGCCAGGAACCTCGCGTTTTCCTGGACATCCTTCACGCAATATCCGACACGATAACGGTGTCTGTCACGCTTCACAGCCACCGGTGGTGCACAACATCTGAAAATTGGATCGAGGTCCTGCACTATGAATGCATGCAAACTATGCTGACGTATATGCTGAACAGACTTTCAACATACCAAATGGAGTCAAACGATTAACTACAATCGGTACCTGTCTCATGATCCCAGCAAATAGCGTGCATACAAGGCCATGCCATCTCTTGGTACTCAAAACCAGTGCACATATCTCTACGTTCCCTTTCTCCACGTTTCACTACAAAGTTGTGTGCATCTAGTGCTCTAATACTAGCTTGTGTAGGAGACGATATTGAACATAGCAATTGTTCTGCTGCTAGCTCATTCTCTTCAAATCGTGATTTAGCAAACGTCGGTAGCAGGTCTCTGTGCACCTCAAGCTTCATTCGATGAGTTGAGAACTGCTTCATTATATAAAATCATAAATCTAGCAGTATTCGAAATGGAACGTGAACTCTGATAGGACGTAATGCATTATTCATGGACTCGGTCAAGTTTGACGTAACTTTCTCATAGCGTCGTAAAGGAAACCATGTCCAGCTGTACCGTTCAAGTTTTATGGACTTCAAGTAAGTAGCCAATGCTCGTCCTTTTTCGCCATGTGACTCGATTTTCTGCATTATCGTCTCGAATCTGTCTCTCGAACACAGACACGTTTAGCTCATATGACCACCATGTACACTCTGTGCTCAGAACCTACTGGCCCAGAACACATTGCAGTACACTTATCAGTCATCTAGATACATTATACATACGCACGCACACTGTACATAAGCAGTCCATCATGCAGTCCATAGAACTACACCGAAACTCCACTACGACAAAAGCCACCGAACCCACCAATACTGGACTCTAAGCTGGTCTGAAAAAACAAGAGTGATGCTCATGATAAAGTGCGAGGGAAGCAGAGATAACATAGACAGACTCTTTAAAGAATTCTACAAACCAATTGTCCTGAGTTTTGATCGACTTTTTGAGCTGATCCTTTTGGCTTAATTATCTACTCATAGGTCACATAGCCCCCGCATTCTATCTTACATACGTGCAAGTCAACTGACGACCAGCAAATCCGCTCAAGTCACGAACAGAAAACTGCATGAAGCTTTTCTGACCTTGCGCTTCTGTCTGCCATGACAAGAAAGGGATTCTCAAAAGGCACATGATGACAAAATCTTAGCCTACATGATATAAGTTCATGAAGTAATCGTCCGTCTCCGAGCTGGTAGCTGCAGCTCCAGCTGGTCCACACAATAACATAAGTCTAAGGGAGGAACCAATTAGATAATAGATACTTTGGAACTGTGACTACGGTATCTTGTGATCAGGAGAGGTGCAGGAGCTAGTGCAGCTCTGCAAAAGCTAAGCTCCAAAACATAGTCAGCTGTGAAACCAGAACAAAGTAAAGTTAAGTACTTCTTCACACTTTCGTTGAGTTGATAGCATGGAAGTTAAAAAGATAACGCGTTATATATATCTGTATGGTTATCAACCTGCGGTTGTGCAAGGAAGACAGGAGAAAACTATTACTTTGGAGGATGTGTTAGTTGAACTGAACCATGAAAATCTAATGTGAAGAAAGTACTTATATCTACAGAAGTGAAGAAAGCGTGCTGTTAAAATATTCCAATGTCCAAGGTATCCAAACACTTGAAGACTTCGAGATAAAGCTGCTTTTTTATGAGTATTTCTCTGCCTACCGTAGCGTGTAACTACCGTAGGGATAATGCTTGTCCGCTTTGATCACGCCTCTCAATTTCCCCCGGCCGCCCGTTTTATAACCATGTCATCGAATAGTAACTGAAAGTAGGCAAACACTTCAATAGCTAACATGCTACAGCTGAAGATGGAATGCTGATATACTACTACCGAACTTATCGTAGTCATTTTTGCAGGGTGGTTTTGCTCTTAGAGGAGTGAACTGAACACATATTGCATTAAACATGTCTAAACATGTCAGCAAACTATCAATCCGAGAACAACAGACACTATAGTACAATGCAATACACTTGTCACTATGTTGGATACATTTTGCATACGCACGCACATTATCATTCCACGTACACGAACAGGTTCAGAACTTATCGTTCGATGCTATGTGCATACAGTAGTGTCATAAATGACTTCTATGACTCCCGCCAAAATCGACTCCGTAGGTTCATCTGAATATGTTGCGCACAATGACCATGTTAAGCTCCGGGAAGAACTTCTGTCATGGCTCGTTCAAGCCCTTTCTGTCAATCTGATATCAACACAATATCTGGAGAGTCTATACCGTGTATAGATTCTTTCAAGAGTCGAAGAAACCATGTCCAAGTTTTAATGGACTCCAATAGAGCGATAGCATAAGCTAGTATTATCGTCTCATTGTTTTCATCCAAGACAGACGTCAGAAAGATCTGGCAGGGATATTTACGGTTCTTGGAGTGACAAGCATCGAGTGCAATAACCTTTTGTCAGTACGACAGAACACTACGGGTTGCTCCCCGACAGATGAATGCATGGTGGAAAACTTGAGGTCTACTTTCTCAGTTGTTCCAATCCACAATCGCTTGATCATCTATCGACTCTATTCGTCTACACAGACTTGGAATGTAGTGGAAAGAGATGGACTGATTTTCATGCAAAGAATCTCTAGAAATCTCGCGCATTCTCCACATTTGTGCATATTTCGTTTTCTTATGATAGTTATGACGAAACTCTTCCACGAGATTTGTCACAGCAATATTCTCATTCACGGCCACGCGATTAGCAAGCATAGTGCCTAACCATTTTGCATTGCTTGTAGGTCCCCGTCAACTATGTACACTCGCTGGACAAGTATGGGTAACGTTGCAAACAGAAATCTTAATGATGCTTGTCAGTCTAGATTTCATCGCTCGCACCTTAAAAGGGCAAGAAAGAGTACCATCTCCTTCTTTCGAAGGAATACCAGCAACTCGATAACAACGCCGTCCTCAAGTGATGTATCGCAATCGTTCTCCACATGCTCAATTCTCTTCGAGTCGGCGTTGAGTTCTAACTCCACCTTCAGCATTGATACTCTCACCAGCTCCAGCATTCTCACCAACTCCAACACTTGGCTGATCGCTCTCGACTCGTATCCTGTTTCTTCCCCTCTTCTGTTGAGTGAACTCCGAGAATGTTCGATCAAACACATTGCGAACTGACGGAACATGATTCGGATTGTTGTTCTTGTCACGCTGCTCTGAACCATTCGAGGAATTACCGCTTTTCTTTCGGATTTGCATTGGAGTCCCATGCCTACAAATGCGAAGTAAGTATTCTTTCTTCGTCTTAACCTTCTGGTAAGAACGACCTAATAACACACATAAACAACACAGACAATAATCAAATTTTTTGAATTAAGTGAAGACTTCATCGATTCTTATTCTACTAGCTGCCGATCGTACATCCTCGACATTTCATATCAACAACAGGTCGATGCTCCGAGTTTCTCCACTCTGATCGTCAATGCTCAAACTCGATTTGCTCGCCCCCTGGAGGAATGCCACGGTCCCACTGTGAGAAAAACTCGATATCATCAGGAAAATTCAAATCGCTCCAATTCCACTCGTTCTCAGAGACTCCACGAACTGAAGCCATCTTGCTGTCTCAAAGATGGACTAGCACGATCCTGAACTCTGACAATTTGATCATCGATTGACAGCAGATGGCAGTAAACAATGGAAGCCAGCACCGCTCTCCATCTCATCGACTGATGCCTGGCACGATCTTCAACCCTGGCAATTCGATCATCGATCGATAGCAAACGATAGTAAACAATGGAAGCAAGCACCAGGCTCCATCCAATCGATCGCAAACTACCACGACCCTAAAGCATGCAATTTGATCATCGCTTGCAAGCAAATGACATTAACAATAGTAGCCTGCACCACGCTTCATCCTATCGATCGTGGACTACCACGACCCTAAACCCTGGCGATGAAATCATCGATTGCAAACAAACAGCAGCGCACAATGGAAGCTAGCACTGTGCTCCATCCCATCGATCGTGCCGTGCAAGACGCTAGTGCCGCACAAAATGCATCGACAACTGGTCTTCTCGTGCTAGGCATACAGATTTGCAAGCTCTCGTGCTTGGCATACAATGTTTGCTATCGTTCGTCTTCGTCCGTGCAATCTACCGTGCCGCACAAATCGCTAGTATCGCGTAAAACGCATCGAGAACTGATCTTCTCGTGCTAGGCATACAGATTTGCAAGCCCTCGTGCTATCGTTGCAAGCTCTCGGTGCTCATCCGCTCTCATTTGCTATCGTTTGTCTTCGTCAGTGCAATCTACCGTGCCGCGCAAATTGCTATTGCCGTGCAAAACGCATCGAGAACTGACATTCTCGTGTGCTAGACATACAGATTTGCAAGCTCTCGTGCTCATCCGCTCTCGTTTGCTATCATTCGTCTTCGTCCGTGTAATCTACCGTGCCGCACAAATCGCTATTGCCGCACAAAACGCTAGTGACAAATCTTCCTGCCACGCACATCTCGTCCATTCCACGTCATGCAGTCATAATTCTAGCCACGTCATCCTAAACCTGCCTGCTGGCTGTCTCGTCAGACTATAATACCACGTTGGTAGTCGCTGATTGACTGTGATCGGTAAAGGGTCCTGTCAAGTACTATATATTCACGCGCGAGGCCTGACAAGCAAGTATTTGCACGAACAGGGCCGGTCAAGTAAATAACTGTCAATGTGATAACTGTACTTGAAACGTCGAGTAGTCACGTCAGGTACGAATCAGTATTATCTCCGATGATCCCATGGCTCTCTATAATCCCAGTGGTCATGATTGGTGACATGAGGATGTTTTAGCAGATTCGGAATCTTGTATTTATTACCGATTTCAGAATGCCTTCAAGGGATACTAACAGTTTCAACGTCTAATAGAATTTATTTTGAATTAATGGGTGCTTAATTGTAAAATTAACTCTAATCCACTCAAACCATATTTTCAAAACTTTCGGTTTTATGTCAAGCCGAACGTTCCGACGCATAGTTATAAAACTTTCAAAAATCTGGGAAGTGAGGAAACTCTCTGAAAACATCAAGCTACCAAGTGTAGGATTACAAGGATCAAGTTACCAAGTGCCAACATCATATGCGCAGCGAACTCTTTCTTGTGGTAGGTTCAAATTGTCGTAAAAAAAGTTAAAAAATAAAAAACATTATGAATACTGTACTATCCGTCGGGGTAGTCGTTTGGAATCTTTGAAAAGAGAGATTGATACCATGTCGGTCTATCATATTTCGAGTCAAGCTTGTTCCTTTTTCGAGTGGGGACCTGGTCAAGTGCATCTTATGGAGGGGCCTTATCAAGCAAGTGTGAACTTGTAGCTACACCTATCGAGATCAACTCGTCCCGTCAGACATGAACCTTACGTTAGAATTTGGTATTACTAATGTAAGTAGCAATAAAGTTAGTGTCCGCTTTATTACCGTCTCTTTCAATGAGACTGAAACTTGACTGCAGAATCTACGAATCACGGTTTACAGACAGTTATATCTGGAAGACTCGTGTGATCGTAGTCTATATCAATCAACAGCTAAAACGAACGGACTACTACTACTACAAAACACTATAATTTAATATGTGACATATCTCGAGCTCGGGCCGGCCTAGGCCTGAACGTGCCACTCATAATACAACTGCTGCATCTACTGTGACGGGTCATTTCTTGATCAGGGACCAGTCCAAATATGTATGCGAGCACTGCAGTAATTATGTACGTACTTCAATCCCTCTTGAAGTGCGTAACGGTGCAATTCGCAGGTGAATTCACACTCCACATCAGTTCACGTTTTTCACGGCAGCTCTGAAGTAGTGAGGGTGGCGCCCTTGGACTGAATCCAGTTCGCTTTCTCTCCATGGGGTAAACTCTCGAGCTGCGAGAAGAGGTCGACTGCATCGGGGGATGTGAGCATCCAGGTGCTCCTTTTGGCAGCGTCAGTGAACACAATTCCTGTAGGCTTGGCTTCTCCCTTGCATTTTGTCGTGTCGGATGTAAGATCGCCTAGAAGCGAGCGGCGTCTGCAGCTCTGATACCAGTAGCCGGATGTGAAACCTCCACCAACCCAGCAAAGGTTCCCCGTGCCGGAGCCCACTGAATCACGATCACAACCCCCGTTCCTGTACACGAGGCTTGTCTTGCAGCCATCCATGTTTCTGAATAGCACCGACCCACCATTAGCAATGCAACATACCTGTCCGGCGATGCCGTTGAATGAATATCCACTCCCGTCGCATGCATTCGCGTTCGAGTAGAAAATGATATCTACTGCCCCGACCATGCTCGACATAGCTAGGAAAAGCGTGGGCAGCAGAAGATACATGCTGCCATTTGCATTGATTTTCGCCATTCTCCTGGGAATTTCCTGCACTGCCAGAAGCTTCTGTCAGCGTCATGGTTTGACGTATACTATATAAGGCCAGGGAGCGGGGACTATCATGCACCTTGACTGCTACAGCAACGTAAGAGCCAGTGCAAACTTCTGTATTCGAATTCGTTTGACGGACGAAGTTTCTTCCGATCATGATGCGCCGATTTCAAAGAATTCGATAATTTTCCATTTAGCCAGCCATGCAAGAATCTCGGAGAAAGAACCTGATTACCGGAGCGGAAATCAGGTTCGTAACAGATTCAAGTTACAGTTCTAACTATCGTACACACTTGGTTCAGACCGATAGTCAAATCCGGATTGAATGTGATTAAGACCTTCAAGCTTAGTGGACCCTTCATCAAGGTTCATGTCCCTGCAAGATCCGAGTCAAGTCTACGTACCGCGCAGTCGATGAGCTGAATGGGCTTTACGCACGCCTACCAAATTAAACACCTCTGCAACTGAATCAACTGGAAGATGATAGTCGCTCGAGATGCGCCGTCTCGCTGCCAAGGATGAGATACAATATAGACCAGAAGTGCTTGCTTTATATACTTGTCACAGAAACCATCCGGAAGTTTCAATTGTTTGTGGGTACAACGACCTGCCACGCTATTGGCGAGAGTGAAAAAGGCACAATCTACGGCCTATCACTTTAATAGTCCAGATGTTATGATCTCGGTTTGCTTTCTACTGTAGCTAGCACTCGAAGGCCAAAATAGTCTTCAGAAGTCTCCCCAAGACAAGACTTCTGCCAGTCCGTGTTCTTTTTTCCAGACTGTGAACGGATTGGGTCATTCTTATCTCATCATGATAAGAAAGGCGTTACCGGATCTCAAGCCAAAAAGTACCTTAAGTGTATTCTTGGTTCAAATGAACTAGAACATTACAACTTAAAAAGTAGAAAAAAAGTAGAAAATGCAAATTCACAAATGTGGACTTTTAACCTCTATAATCGTGAAATGAGAAAGAAATAATGACCGTAGCTGTCTTCTTTTTATAGTGGAGACAAGAAAAATGCAAATATTTATTAAGATTCTCAATTTGTAGCTTTTCCATCCACCAACAGCTTGGATGAAATCAATCTGACAAAGTCGTTAAATCTCGTATGTTGGATCATTTTTGACATTGATCTCGACTTTACTTAATAAAAACTCTATAAAGAAGAGTCCACTAGTTCATTTCTCATCATTCTTTTCACGAGTTATCAGCTGAAATTTCTCTACGGACTAGCTCCACCCCGTCGCTTGTGCAAGAATTTTATTTTTAGCTTGAAATATCTTCATCAGACTTTGACCTCGAGGTAGACATCTCGAATTTCCTTCAAATATGACTCCCAGTCAAACTGTGCCGTATATGATGTGTGACATTTTCTCACTGGTTCCGAAATCAACATGAAAAGCGAAACGGTTTCTCATGGATGGTTTGCTAGAACTATGCGCGTTACAGTTGATGCTTGTGAAGAGCTGCAAAGAATCCGTGGCGACATGCTTTATCGTGTCTGTTTCACTTGACGTCAAGTCAGTCGAGATACTGTTGATCAAACTGGAAGGAGACTTTGTGTGTTACAACTTGCTGGTGAAGAACTTTGATAAGGATAAGGCTTCTGTGCACATTTGCAAAGAGATCACCGCCGCGCTTTCCACACTAGTGAAGTCCTTGTTAGAATTGTTTCAAACCTCAACTGTAAACTTGCTCATGAAGTTCATGGACCCAAGTCGCTTTCAAGTAAAAAGCCCATGGAACTGATGGATTGTCTATTCCGTGAGCAGCCCATGAACTTCATGGGCTGTCCAACTCAACTTGCTCGAAGCCCATTCAGTTCTTGAGATGTCCTCCATGTTTTCTATACACTTCTAAGATGAAGAATTTGTGGGAGATTTTACCGCTAGACTTTCTCGATTATGTTATGCGTGTTCGAGAATACATAGAGGTGAAAGAAAAGGGTGAGGTGAAAGAAAAGGGTGAGGTAATTCTTACGCTCCAAGTACTTTTCATAGTTGGTGCAAGGAAGGTACAGAGGAAGCTTACAACTGAGAAGTCTATCTTACGGAGGTGAGGAAGATGTCCACTTCGATCGAGAAGCAAAGATTCACGTTGACAATTGATACTATTCCATACGGATTTTCAGCTTAAACATTATTCGCACGATGATTCAAAAGCTTTCTCCAAAGCTGATATGACCGAGATGTAGACACTTCGCTCAGCTTTCGACATCAAAGTATTGAACGATGGTCATGTTCTATAGTCTTCAACAAGTCCCGCTGCAGCTGCAGAGTTTTTCCTAGTGTTTGGTGAAGACAAATTGCAAGAATGTAGGTGGATCTAGAGTAACCATGAACCACGAATATTGGATAGCAGGCTTCCGATCGGAAGATGATAAAATATTGATGGAACACTGTGTGTCGGGTGTTGGATATCCTGAGACTGGAATTGTCATTCCAGCTTGCAGTTACAATCTGATCCTTTTGTCTGATGGTAAACTCACGAAACAAAATTTCTCCAAAGAAGGTGATTGGATCATAGATCTTTGTTCAGGTTCAAGTACGACAGTGGTGTATGCATTGCATGCCAATGTACATTGTATTGCAGTAAAGATTGATCGTCGTCAATTCATGTATATTCTTTTTTGTGTCTTCAACATGAAGATATCCGTTGAGATTCGTTGATATCCGTTGAGATTCTTTTCTTTCAGTGATCTATTGTGATTGAATATACGAAATACAGAATAAAATTTTCATCAGTTCATAAATTATATATAATTTTGAATTTGCCAAAAAATTTAGAAGTTAAAGTTCGTCAAAGTTGAAACAAGAATCCATTAGCGGATACTGACTGTTGTTAGTGGCTGTTAATAATAGATGTAGTGCGCATGAGCACTAAGTCTTTTCTCCTCTCAGATTAGAAATCTACATAGGTACTGCAACAGTATATATCATGATGATTTCATGAATACCCATGAAGAAAATGACCGGAAATGATCACTCTAGACAGCATTTGTATAACTGAAACTTGTTGCTTGAGCATTAAGTAACTCGAAAGAGAAGTGCTTGCTGGGAAGGAAAGCTGATTATATAAACCATTTCTGCCGTTTCCTCTTTTCATTTCTTGTGGCTTATATCTGATAAACCATCGATCTTATTTCCATATATACTGCTAGTTGTCTAGGTCTGTTAACGTATAAAGCACACTTAATGTCAGTCCATTGTTTAGTCCGGGTTTTAGAGTTGGATCTGCTATTGTTTTGCCACTGTTTAGGCTGGGATTTGGTGGAAGAAATTGATATCCCATTGCGATCCACGCAGCTAGAACTGATCTACTCCTTCAACTCTTTCGACGTCACAAAACTGCTTAGCATGTACATGCCGAATCGGCAAAGAATAGGCTGAGACATGCGTGACAACAGAGAGATAACTCAGAGGACGAAAGAATGAGAGTAAACCCCATAGAAAACCGAATTTTATGCTCACAGTAGTCGCATGAGTGAAAAACTACCCGGTCGACCGGGACAGCGACCTTATTACTAAAGCTCCTGCAATAGACTCGATAAGCAAAATACCAGGTGGCGTGAAGATACCCTAATCAGACTTGGAAGAGATGAATCCCCCTGTGCTTGACGGTTAGCAGCCACACGATTAATCATAACCACGGCATGCAATGAGTTGAAATTGTTGTGAAAGTAAATAAAGATCCACCTTTAGTTGTTATTCTTTCCATTATCTGACCTTTATTAAATAAACATCCCGACTCCTTCCGCAACCAGGATGCAGAAGACGACAAGTCTATTTTCTGGGGATAAACCGTATGGAAGTTAATTAGAGAATAATATTACGGAAGTTAATACGACATCAATTTCTTAGAAGATCTTAAAAGATATGGCTACCAGTAACTCAACCACGTGCCGTAAGCCTCCGGCTGATCGGGATAGCTTCCATATGCATGTGACTTTGTCTAGGGTGTCCAAAGACAGATGGCGCCGCAACCGTAGAAGATTTCATGTTCTTCCGTCTTTCAGGGTAGGCACTAACTAGGATGACGCCTACAAGATGCGGCGAAACGGTGGAGTGCTAACTAGTTACACGCAATGATGAATGCATAACGTACAGGCGCGGACCAAAGTCCATATTTGACCCGTTCCTTGTCGATGTGGTCAGGATGACTCGGATGGTCGTCCACTCTTCCAGAGGGCTTAGAAGATCAACCACGAAGGTTGAAATTGTCGTAAAACTGGACATTTACAGGCAAAACGTATCATTCGTAATTAAAAAAATTCGTATTGAAAAAAGATTTTCCAACGGAGAAAAGAGAAAGAACTATAATTTCAAATGATTTGACTTTGTCTGGGTCGCGTTTATGACTCAGACCTCACAATGTTTTTAATTTATTTATTTTTATTTTAAAACTTAAAATAATTATTCAGCATAATAGATTTTTTATTGTACAAATAAACAGTAAAACGAATGAATGATCGTTAAGAAAATACCTGCGAGTGCTTTTTCTTGCAGGTACCTCTAGAAGTGCTCGCACGAAACATCTCTCAAGGTTTGATCGAAGTCGTAACTCTTTCCCGCGGGTGTAAAATCTTTATGAAAGTTTCCTTTGACAACCCCTAATATTGAGAAAACTCAAAAATGTATTTTTAATCACAACATGCTTTTGGTGATAAAAGTTTCATCTGAAATGAAACGTATAAAATAATCAATTAAACCGAAACTCTTCACTAGTTTTATAAGTTGTGATCCACTTCAACTATTTAGTATTTCTAAGTTTCTAGAGTTTGTTGAAACAGAAAAACGTCCTTTTCAACCGAAGAAAAAGGGAATATTCGTTTTCATCCTTCTATACCGCAACCGAAGGTTAGGTTAGGGCGTTTTGCCGATCCGTCATTGTCAAAAAGGTCAGTTATCCGGAATGACGTCACGCAGTTGAATTGTATTATGCAGCTAAACTTGTGCGGCTCATTCGGAAGGCAACTCCGTGATCTGTATCTCCTGGCACCACCCTTATCCAAGGCAGGCAGGCATATTCGAATATCCGAATTTCAGTTGAAAGGCCGTAGCCAGCTGATGACGTGTGTGAAACCAACTGCCACTTTAGCTGAACACAGTCTCTTGACCTCGTCTTGTGCTTGGGAAGTCTTTATGTAAGGACCCTTCTTTCTCGGCCATTTCCGATGCCCCTTGGGATGTATAAAAACATTCATGTTGGGTTATTAAAACAGCACTACGTCAAGTTATTGTCTATCAAAGGCCTCTATGACACAACAACCCTTGTTACGGGAGGTGTCTTGAAGGTTACGGAAACAGTTTTCCTTACCATTGGTAGTTTGGTGCCTTTGAGAAAGTGGATGTATGCTTTCAGCTGGAATACTTTTGAAAATGAGAAGTCCCACGTGGAAAGTTCAAGTTTTGTCGTCTATGGAAGTTCAAAGTTCAAACTTGGGATGGTTTCCCTACGCTAGGCGGGAGGTACCTCTACGGGAGAGATGTCGGTGGGAGGTTAGCGGGAAAACACATAGGGTATTAGGGTTAATCTATCCGTAAAAGACCGACACCGTGTAAATGTTGGAAACGTAATATCTAGTGTTAAGGCCACAGGCGCACTATCAGTTTATCAGTTAAAGTTTCTGGTTTTTGCCGGAGGCCGGATCTCTCACGCGTGTTGAGTTTTATGAGGTTTGAAGGATGTTTTTGTCTCCGAGAACTTGAGCCCACTGATATAAGCACACTTATCTCAGTTTTTCGAGACAGTTTGTGTCATTTTGCAGGATTACACGTCAGTCAAGAAAAGTACACACTTGGCAGAACGCTTTGTGACTCCTTTCATATGTTTTGAGGGTGAGTGACAGCGAGAGCGAGGGAGAGTGCGCGAGCAACAGGGTGTGACAGCGAGAGTGAGCGAACGGAAATCCTTTCACTGCCGGGCACGATGACTGGTGACAGAACGTCAAGATCTGCAAAGTCCATATATATTCAGAATGGTTCACCTCGAAAGTATTACATTAGATTACGTATTAATCTGATACTTAGCTTCTCTCAACATCTATTCTACCTCGGTGTGCGGACAAAACTATCACTACAATGCTGACGCTGGTTTACGATCTTTGTTCAGATTCTCTTTTAATTCCACGGCCACTCTACGATAGAATAAACGCATCAGAAGTATATAGCTGCTGCCGTAATTCGGCAATATCTACTTCATCGGCAGTAAATCTCTGCTAACACGCTGCTTCAGTTTCATTAGCTTCCTTGACACGAAAAGTATGAGGTCTCAGAAAGCCCGTATTATTTCAGTATCTTCAGGAGAAAACATAATGGCCCTACTTCAATGACGCTCCCGCTTGATAGTCACATGTTTTCTACATACTAACTGGGAATGTTGTCAGCTCTATCACTACAAGAGCTTGCATATCAACGTGTTAAGAAGGAGAAAGACCCAGAAATGCGAACCCTCCGCCAAACAAGCATTCAAGTAAACAGTAAACCGTCTTAAGTCTGGAACACCACATCGCTAACACAATGGAAGCGGAACTTTGAACTGATATAGACGAAAAAGACAATTCACGACCACTGCTCGATAAACATAAAGTCGAACGTCCCAACTGCTTCTGAATATCATGTTAAAGACTGTACATGATCCAAATAGAATCGCATTGAGCGCTAGCACTGATCAGTAAAACAGCTTAGCTCCATAAACGAGATAAGGGAATGGACACACTATCGATATAAAGACCACTAAGGCATCCATTAGATCCAAGGAACCCCACATTCTTGGCAGTCAGGTGGACATGAGAACTCAGCATTTACAGCTTCCAACAAATCTTCATCGATCGAGAACAGATCTCTCACACAAAAAAGTTGCCCGATCAACTCTTTGACTACCTTCCTACATGACCAACCACAGCTTTGCTTCCAATGATACACATCGAGAGCTCAGATACAGAAGAGAAGGGCACATCTAGTTCAGCATCATCTGCGTATTGTCTCCACTGCATACAAACTCTATGTCACTCGGGAAACTCGTCCTCCAACTCCTTCTTGGAAACTCGCTTCGGCCTCTCAAGGAAACCGCCTACAACCTGCCAATCTTTGGAAAAGAAGACGGGCATGAGTCTTACTGATCGGCTTACAGCAATCCGATATGACGACTCAGAATCTGCCTCCAACGTCCACATCGGTCGACCTGCATGGAAAACACAAAGAGAAGGAAAACCAGTGAGTACCTCTTGTCCAACATCCACGTAAGCTCCGAAGTTCAAAAACTTCCACATCTGATTCAAGATATGTGTATACGCGTAACACACCCATCGAAGCTGGGTTAGCTGACAACTTCGAAACGAATCCACTAGCTAAACCACCTCACTCTGCAGTTACAGCTTACAGGAAGCTACTAAACCACCTCACTCTGCAGTTACAGCGAAGCATTAATTGCGAGTGCTGAACTTACTTAACTCGTAAGCAGATACTGAAACCAGTGGACGATGCGAACTTACTTCACTCCTAAGCAGGTACTGAAACCAATGGACGATGCGAACTTACTTCGCTCCTAAGCAGGTACTGAAACTAGTGGACGATGCGAACTTACTTCGCTCCTAAGCAGGTACTGAAACCAGTGGACGATGCGAACTTACTTCGCTCCTAAGCAGGTACTGAAACCAGTGGACGATGTGAACTTACTTCACTCCTAAGTAGGTATTGAAACCAGTGGACGATGCGAACTTACTTAACTCGTAAGCAGGTTACTGTTACAGCGAAGCATTAACTGCGAGTGCTGAACTTACTTAACTCGTAAGCAGGTACTGAAACCAGTGGACGATGCGAACTTACTTCACTCCTAAGCAGGTACTGAAACCAATGGACGATGCGAACTTACTTCGCTCCTAAGCAGGTACTGAAACCAGTGGACGATGCGAACTTACTTCGCTCCTAAGCAGGTACTGAAACCAGTGGACGATGCGAACTTACTTCACTCCTAAGTAGGTATTGAAACCAGTGGACGATGCGAACTTACTTAACTCGTAAGCAGGTACTGAAATCAGTGGACAATGCGAACTTACTTCACTCCTAAGCAGGTACTGAAACCAGTGGACGATGCAAACTTACTTCGCTCCTAAGCAAGTACTGAAACCAGTGGCTTGTCACACTGTACCCGGAGTTGGTGAACGGTTCGCGTTATACTCTAGATATGAAGTGTGTATGAAGGTTTGCCTTGCAGCACAACGCGCTACCTGTAGTGTATAAGATCGATAGTCGAAAGACAGAACAAGTAAAACCGTCATAGCTCGAAGGAAGATGACCGTCATAGCTCGAAGGAACTGCAACGGAAAATAGTGTACTTTTCTCAACAAGAAACAACAATAATTTGGAGCAACAAACCTCATCGAGGGTCAGATCTTGAACAAGAGCACTTAATCGATTGGGTTCACTTTAAGGCCATCAACTATGTCTGAAAAGTCCTGTAAACAGAACAATAATTTAGCTACAGCAAGAGATGCAGACATCGCAGAATAGAATTCTAGAGCAACAACATGGAGGCGACGACAGCAAAGTTCTGTGTAGAGTGAACAGCCATGTCAAAGATGTGATGGTTCCTCGCAGTCAAGAAGATAACGCCTACGCCTTGAATGGAAAAGATTATACCCAGAGAAAGTGAGTGGCAGCGATAGCGAGCAAGAGTCACAAAATGAGGCATTTTTATTGAAGACGATCAGCGTTTGAACTGCAAGGTGTGTCTCAGTTTACAGAATAATCCTGTCAAACATAGGAAGATGATTCATTCGCGAGTAAACTAATCATGTCAAACACAGGAAGGTGGCCAATTCTTCGCGAACAGTTGATGAGTATGCGGTCGAATATCCTCCACTGCTTCCGACTGCAGCACGGACTGGTTCATGAACGAATGACAGCATCGACAGGTCAGGATGTATGTGCTCTCGCCGCTTGACTAGTACGTTGTGCAATACACAACAAGAATGCACTATCTGTGGCGCCCAGTCCACTGCATTGCTGATGCCATTGTGAAGAATCCTGAACCTGCTCTTTAACATACCAAATGCTTGTTCGATGATGCTTCGACCTTTAACATGTGCCTCGTTGAATATTGCATGGGCAGGAGGCATGTTTGAATGAGTAGGATAGTGGGATCAACCATCCATAGTTTGAATATCCACTATCTCCTAGAAGATATGGATATAGTGTGAAACATGCATTAATAGTCATCACCGGCTCATGAAGATACTCTCCACCCTGCACCTTAAACATTAAGGCAGAAACTCGAAGAATACGTTGGTCATTCACTGACCCTGGCATCTCACAACTCATGTCCATAAAGCATCCAGAAGAGTCACATACTCCTTGAAGTTGGATACTATGATATCCTTTCCGATTATAATAGTCAAAGGCAGTGCCATGACCTGGTGGAGCTTTGATGAGAATATGCGAACAGTCTATTGCTCCATGTATGTTAGGTAGCTTGCAAACTCGATAGAAGCCATCGATGACTGTCTCCATCTCAGATCCAGAAGGCCACTTTAGATATCGAGATCCCAAAACAATACAAATAACTGACATTGACTCTTTGATGATTTCTCGAATAGTGGTTTCACCCAATCCAAACCGTTCAGAGATCAAAAAATATGGATCGGCATGAGAACGACGAAGAAGAAGAACGAGCATGTTAACGAGATGGATGCGAGAGAGATGAGTCTAACGAGTCTTATAGCATGGAACGTTATCATTGCCAAAGCCAGAAGGATCATCAATCTTCGTCTCCAGTTCTCATATTCTGTGTCGTAACAACCACTGATTAGATTTGTGCATTCAACATGGACAATTATCGATATATCTTCAAGCAGACACTCACATGACACAACACTCGAACCATCCAACCATCCGGACCTCTCGCATGTCACAAAAATATGAGAATGAGAGATATGAAGTGGAAGAGAAATCCAAAGATCGTAGGAAAACGTATTAACATTCAACACATGTGCACGCAACGCAAACACATGTGCAAAATGAAGCTCAAACAAAATACTAGCTATTGCTAGGTTGTTAGAGATTAGAGCCAGGGCGTTGACGCACAGCCTCTGCTATGGCAGAAGCCAACCCACTGAACACATCACAGAGACGATCATTCGTTCTTTTGATCAGTGCTAACTTTCGCTTGTTATTCTCACAAGACACTACCAGTCTATTCGCCTCAAGCTCACGCATGACATTGTCAATTCTATCCATGCCTTCAAACATCACTTCTTTGTGACCATCACGTGAATTGCGTTTCCGCTTTCCGTTCGTACGAATTGAGGTAGGATCTTTCTCATCTTCTGTAGCAGTTGACGTCGGAGAGTCTCTAGAAGAATCGGCCATAGAAGGTGGTGAAACGCAAAGTCGAGAACCATAAAATGAATCCATTAGTATGAACCATTCCTCCTCGTAAGAGACAGGAAGTCCCAGATTCTTTCGCTCTTCCGAAGAAAGAGAGAAATATGGAGCATTCCCGGTAATCTTGTTGTGATCGCGTACTCTCTTATACTGATTAAGGACAATATCCCATCTCCTTTTGCACTGTTTTGCATCCACAACAACGCCTCGCTCTCGGAGAACTTGAGAAATGGCATCCCATTTTGCCATCCGGCTCTTCATGTTCTGGCGCGCGGTAGCTGATTCGTAAAATATCCACTCTTCCTTCTTTGCCTGCATCAACATGGCAGTTTTCCAAGTGCCCCATCTACGTCGACTCGAACCGATAGTACCATCAGCAAGATCATTATCTGATTTTGGATCGAGGTTCTCGTCTCCACACAAAAACCTTCTCGGTAGAGATCGATGGAGGATCCAGCAGACTGAAGTCAAGTAGTTGAGAGTCCATAGCCGTCAGAGATTCAAGAAAGTTAAGATCCATGAACACCAAGATGTCCTTCCACTGAACAAACACAAATCGCTGATTGAGTACACACAGAATGAATACACAGAGGAATTCAAGATCGAGTAACAGAAAAACGTGAATGAAAAGATAGCACGACAGTAGAAGCCAGTGCGAGCGCGAAGATGAATGAACATGAACTAAAAGCGTGAAGTGCGATTGGCACACAACACATGTCCTTCCGCTGTAGACACATAATGAACACACAGAAGTACTCAAGCTCGAGCCATGGAAAAAATTGAATAGAAATATAGCGCGGCAGCAGAAGCGGGTGCGAGCACGAACTTTGACCGCGAAGTGCAAAAATCTACTAGTCACCAGCCACATCACCCGATAGTGGGCCCATGTTACAGTCTCGCACGCTTGAGCTGGTGAAAAACTCAAAGAGGGTACCCTGATGGAGCATGCAGGAATCAGTCCCAGTTTGTACGTTTCAGGCCTCCCGCTTGTTGAGAAAAACAAAACTATCAGGTGCGCTCATGCTGCTTATTACAGAACCTAAGGGCTGGAAAAACTTTTGCCAACAAAATCCTAAGTGCGCCTGAGGCCTAACCTTACCTTGAGATAAGAAATCTAAACCTTAGCTTGCTGTTTCAACACGCGTTATTCTACTAAGCCCCTTACCAAGCTGTTTTACTTCTTACCTCATACCACTTCCCTCCATTTGAGTGTATCGCTACTTTCTTGCATATGCACCTCGTCGTAGTTCTGTCTCTGTATTAGACTGTGCAGATTTCCGCAGATTAATTATTTTTGTTTAAGAAGCAATGAAATGTCGTCTTTCACTACTTAGGTCACAAATGAATATTTTCAGTACCCTTGTAAACTTTTGGCGAAGAAACGGTTCTCTGTCTTTCATCTTCGTTGTTTGCTATAATAGTTCTGTTCTGGGGAACTTGACTTTGTAGGTGTAATGGGTGCGGTGACCCTTGGAGCTTTATTTATATAAAACGAAATAGACAATAAGCATTTGGGTCTGTACATACTGTATTCTCTACTGGTCCTTCTCTACGCTGCTGCTACGAGATCAAGTGGAATTCCTCTTTCGTGCCCTCTGTTCCTTGTCATGACGTCGGAAAGAGGAATGTATTCTGGAAATGTGTCTGCTACGATAAATAGATCGTTCTTGCTGTGGATGGACGTATCAGGCTCCGTGCCTAGCTCTTCGGGCTCTAGAACCGCTCATTGCTCTCGCAGGTGTGTTGTTGGAACTGTAGTACCTGCAGGAGCAATGAAGACAGAGGGCAGTTTCCCTGTAAAAGAAGATGTTATCCACGTAGTCTGCTGTGAGTCTTGAGGTCTGACGAATGAATTCTGTAGAGAATCCGATCATTTTTTCTGGATTCTTGGTTGTGTAAGCCACCGGGGAGATGCAGTATACTTTCAGATGCGAGCATGGCACATAAACAGCGTGGAAATGTAGTTGATAGAGGACTGGGGCTTTTATACCTGTTATACTGCAGAGCTCGAGACAGTATGTTCAAGTAGGTCAACTCCACACGATTTTTTGTGTCGGCCATTTCTCATTAGCATGAAACAACTCATTGTCATCATTGATCATGCTGTCTGTTATGTTTTTGGTGACATCGTGATGATGCTGCTGATTTTCGTCGTTGAGACAATACCCGATCGTCCCAACGAAGATATGAATGCCTTTGTTGAAGAGTTGTTTGACGCAGACTTCAACCTCTAGTGGTCTGTCTCTGTCCCAACTCAATGTCTATGAAATATGCTTTTTCACTTCTCCGGATGACTATGCACATCATGCCTTGAAAGTGTAGATGGAGAAGGGATCTCCTTCTCTCAGTGAAAAATATACCAGACCTTTCAGAAATTCAGAGACAAGAGGAAAAATAAGTAGTATCAAGGTCAGCTCCCGTGGTACAGATTGTGACAGAGAGCTCTAGGCTGGGACGCCTAGCTCTGGCTTGACTCCAGAGTGACATTGTCTGATGGAAGAGAAATGGAGACAAAAGATAATGTTGTCTTCAAGATCGACTTGACTGCATATGCAAGGATGAGAACGGAGGTGATAAACGGCATGAACAGTGGACTTGAGAGAACCGTCGGTACAGCTGAAATGTGCAGGATAAGAAAATATTGTTATAGCGTCTGTCTTGCAGATAGAGGTAGAAGTTATCGACCTAGTAGGAGAAGAAGCGAAATGGACCAGCTAATGTCTGCAGTGGAACATTATGCAGCTCATATGGATGACATGTTTGTCTTATCTTGACATAATCGAATTTGATCAAAAACTCTGACGGATGTTGAGAAAAGCCTAGCTGTAAGTAAATGTAAGTCCGGGTTAATTGCAAGAAGCGGTAGTCGAAGAAAATCATAGGTGTGGTAATTGACAAAGAAGAGAAACGCGGGGTATCGCCATTGATGTCCGAGAACTCTTAGTCTGGAAGTGGCTAAACAGGCGGATTGACATTAGTTACTTCCTCAATACTTAATGTCGTCGCTGTCGATGGCAGTTTTGCATCGACCGGTGCTCTCAGACATAAGAAAACTAAAAGCTGAAGCGAAGAGGAGGAGAAAAATAGCCGACTTGACGAGAGACGCGAGCTGGTAAGGTCGTGGAGTGGCCATTCTCCCTCCGTTGAAGAGCAGCATGCAGTGACTAAGGAAAAAAAGAAAGACAGAAAGTTTGCGTGACCCCTCTTATCTTCATACCGAATTTACACAGACGCAAAAATTCGTCTGTCCAGTCTGATTTATTGCTGACTCGGCATTGTGCATGCTGTCCTCATTGGGCGTAATCGTTAAGCTCCTTACTGCTTGATTGCTGCCTCCCTACGGACTCATCCACAACTTCTGGCATCGGAAGTGACAAAAGGATTGTGCGGCACAAGAAACCCCTCTGCATAGAAGTAGTTAAGTTGGAAAATCCTGTCCGCAAACCCTCCATGGATGAAGCCGCTAGTAGAGAAAGAAACAACCACTCCCCTGCAGACAAATGAGCGAAGTAGCCTAGACGAAAGCGGCAGCTGAGAACCTCATCCACAAACAACCCCCTCCCCAAAGAGAAAATTCTCCCCGCCAAAGATCATCCGCGTGCTTGAAAAATCATCTTACGCATACAAGCAGTCAGCCTTGGAGAAAATCTTTGTGTGCAACCCCGGTCCACGAAAAAACCCGCTCCGCAAACAAGCACAAGCAACCTACGACAGCTACGCAAATATCATCAAAAAGATCAAAAGCAAAGATCATCAAAAACATGAAAACAAGCCGCCTCGGTCTAGGAAAAAATCCCGTCCGCAAATCCTCCGTAAATCCTCCACGATCCGAACGAGACCGCTACTCGAGAAGGGAACAAGCCATGCGCATACAAGCAACCACTCCCCTGCAAGCAAACAATAGATTCTCAAAGAGCGAAGTAGCTCGGACGAAGATGATAGCGAAGAAGAAGAACCCCCTCTGCTAGATTGAAAGAACTATCTCAGATGAAGACGGCAGCCGAGAACCCCCTCCGCAAACAACCCCGTCTGCAAAGGAAAATTCGCCCCGCCAAAAGTCGTCTACGTGCTTCAAATATCATCCCTGCCAAACGTCCGTAACGCCTACCCAAGCGCGTGATATTTCCCACCTACACCAATCATCAATCCGTGCTTCTCCAGCTTGATCTTTTCTTTCTCCCAGCCGAATGTACACTTTGGATGCATATTTATTTGTATATATATACCATCTCACTTCACTATGAAGAGGATGTTATTTTTATCCTTTTGGCTCATATAACTCCCGCACTTCATCATAGAATCGGAATAACTTACTCATCTGCATACATACACATGATCGTAGCAAATGCACTACGTAAGTACTAATTAGAGTGATTCAAACTCAAAATTGCAAACTTTGTTACAAGAGCTACGTAAACATATGTAAAAAGCTTAATTTAAATGTTTACAAAAATTAATAATTTATATATAGTATGAAACATTATAAGTTTGTTATGATTATAGATCAGACTAGTATACTTCTTTTCAAATTTAAAAGTATATTAAATATAGTTACATACGGAACAAATCAAACAGAAATTAATAGAACAAACAAGAGTGCACCGTCTCTTAATTAGAGATGTTGTTGTTATTATCTTTTATTATTTTAAATCTCTAACATATGATTAATTTTATTTGATATATAAGATATAAATCATTATTCATGATGATCAGTATATGGACAATAAATTTTAAGGAACCAACATCCAAACAAATAAAATTTAAATGGTATGTACCACCTCTTTCGATGTACCTACAAGTCTACTCAGTAACATATATAAAAGATTTGAGTGGCGCTAATATACCGAGATCCTTTCCAGGAGTTGCTCATCACTAAAACATATTTCAGATAGATGTCTGTGATTGGAATGAGACTTAGAATTGCATCCGAATTGAACTTGTCACTCGGCCTGGTCTCGTGGATTCGCCTCTAGATCTAACTCCACAAAGATACAACAAGCTCGATCGGGTCGACATCATGAAGGCTTGTAGACCAGCGCGGACAATGTCTTGAGTTTGCGTACGATTTGAGGCAGACAAGAGCTCCAAGTCATTCAACCTCCAAGTCTTTCCGTCATTCGGCACCTACCAGTACCGATCTTGCAGTCAAAAAAAATGCACGATCAAAGAACAACCAATATCAGTTCATTTTCTATGTAGATAATAGCAAATTACACAGCACTTACACCCACTACACTTAAACTACTCGATATCCTCACTCATTGCAGCTGTCTATTTCCTGCGCTCACACCCTCGATATCATGACATTTGCGGTACGAGTTAAGGATGCATAATGCGAGTTCTGTACATGCGGCCCACTTTCATTTCCTTTTGAACTCGTCATACTTCACCGAGTCAAAGGACACTTACGATCGGATGAGGGAAAATCGTGCAATTCCTGAAACCTTTTCTCTTTAGTCTACGTCGAGTGGATAAGGCTATGCATAGCCAGTAATCAACTGTTTTTGATAATTCTGTAGTTACTGTAAATTATGTACATTATCTTGGCTGGTAATCTGCAGTTGCGCGATGCATATACTTTGCAGTTGTATCTTACTTTGACATTGCTCAAGATGGATTTTGGAAGAGGAATCTTGGTCAGTAAAATATTTCATCACAATTCTTTCTACTTTTTAAACTCATATCATAAAATAATTATGATTTAAATATATACTATTTATATATAAATAAAGAAAAATAATCTATTTCATAAACATAGGAACAAAGACACCTTTTATGATATAGTCATACCAAAAAAGTTGGTTAAACACTACAATACACATCATTTAAGCAGTCATTTAAACCAGTCACTTTTACTAATGGTACCTCAGATCTTTCCGTCCTCTGATATGGAGATCAATGATCTACACTGTAATATTCACATACCCGGATAATGAAACATTACAGTGTAGATGATCTCTTGAGTGTGTATGCAGAATGTTCTTTTCCAGAAAATCAGAAGGATTACTTCTGATTATTTCAAGAGCTCTAAAGCTCAGTAATATGAGTGCTCCTGTTCGAAAGGAAAATCGCTCACGAGAGTGAGAGCAGATTCCGAAATTTTGGTTGCTGATTGCTCCTGACCTTACTGAAATCGGTGTCTGTCAACTGGGATGACTTTCACTTACCTAATCGTCGATTAACAGTTTGTTTTTCGCGAGTCCATTCGAAATCTTATAATGTTTAGTTTTTCACCACACTTTGTTCCAAACACCCATTTGTTGATATACGTAGTACAAGCTCTTGAAGCTACTATGTATAACTTGTACATACACAGTTAGTATACTTAGGGCACATCTAATACGGGACCCAACACATAATGTGTTTTACTCTCCCTATAGATTGAGAAGAGCCGTTGTCCCCATGTTAGTTCTTTTGATGATATTTCTCTTCCTTCTTTTGTTCCTCTTGTGAGAAGGCTGCGAGAGCTTCCTTCCTTATTGGAAGCTTTTACTCCCTTGTTGGAGTGGTGATATGAGTGTTCGGTTCTTGCTGCCATACATCGTAACATGGTATCAGAGCTTGAGTGAAGGAATTAGAGATTGGAGGAATACAGAGGACTGAGATTGCAAGTGGAGGTGCTGCACTTTTTGCACAAGGAGATTTATCTGGAGGTTAAAACTCTAATAGGCGTCCTTGCTGGTTGGAGCTATTTGCGAAGATCCAAACATGATTTTTCTTTGGTGCAGCAAGGAGTGACACCATTGGTGATAGATTCTGAACTTTCGAATTGTCCTACCTGCTGTGTTTGTCGTGTGTTTTTGTGAGTTTTTTACAATTTGAGTATGTTAACAAGCTTTGATTGCATTTCTGAGACTCTTTCATTTATTTTTAGCCAAAAAGGTCGAAATCATCCCATTTAGAAAAGACTATGCCTTACTGATTTTGCAAGGTCTACCAGAAGAATTTTTTCGAGAGTCATTCTGAGCTACTTCATTTTAAGACATGCAGTCAACCATACTTTGATCACGTTTTTGAGGATGTTGACTATGTTTTCTAGATATTCTGACAGTTTGAATCACACAGACCTACGTCCAGAACCATATCTATATATCTCTAGAATCGACATTTCTATCACTGTGAAATTTTGATATGTTATGAAACAGTATTCGTATCTTCGTTTCTTAAGTCTAACCCACCATGAGTAAAGAGATATGTTTTCAGCCATTACTGGTGAGCCTTTAGACAAAAACAACTAACCCATATGGAAGTATCGCATATCTGTCTTCTTGAAAGACCAAGGTCTGTTCGGCTTGGTCATAGGGACAGAAGCATCAGTTGGAGCTTGTACATATCCTGGAACATGGAGATGCATGGAACAAGCGAGCTTGTCAAGCTGTGCATTATCTTTCTCTGTGTGTCTCACCTTCGATGTTTGGTTACATCAAGTCGTTGATACCCCAAGGAGGTTCGAGATGCACTGGCTAATGTTTTCTAGACATCTACGAAAGCTCGTAAGTTACAACTCAAGCAGAAACTCTTGGATGTTAAGAAGGATTCATTGAGCATTATAGACTATGTCTACAAAGTGCGAGGTCTAGTCGAGCAGCTTAACATCATAGTTGTGAAAGTCGAGGATGATGATCTCAACTTACACACCATTAATGATTTTGGGAAGGAGTACAAACCTTCTGAGACCTCCATTGCTGTCAAGGATACTTTTCTCAAGTTCGATGAGTTGATTCTTATGTTAGTGTCAGAAGAGATTCGTCTTCAGGACAATGGTGGTTCTGTCTCATCACAAGAGCAAGCTTTCTTTGCTGGAGGTAGAGACAGAGGACGAGGAAAGGACTTCGGTGACAGAGATAAGAACCAATTTGGTTCTTCTGGTCGAGGTCAATTCTCTCAGCAGCAACAGAACATTCGACCTGACCAGCAGCAACTGCAATCCAAAGGCACGGGTGAGCAGCGGTTCTATGCATACTGCAAAGCCAAAGGTCATGTGATCAAGATTTGCTTCAAGAGGCAAGCAGACATCAGGATCTAGCAAGCTTCTACAACAAAACTATGTGTCCGCAGAAGAACTTTTTCCAGATGACAGTCTTCTAACGATGACACATGTCATGGGTTCCATGAGCAAACTTGCTGTGAGTGGTTTATTGATTCTAGAGCTTCGAACCACATGACAGCACATGGTGAATGGTTCAGTCAGAACGAGCTATTGAAGAAACCAGCAATAGTTTATACTGGTGATGATACCCACCACAACATTACACATATGGGTACAGTTTCTCTATCTGTTGCATCTTCAAACATTTCTGCTCTAGGAGATGTATTGTATGTGCCCATCATTACTAGGAATAGTTTCAGTCAGATGATGGAGCAGGGTTATCAAGTTTGGTTCAACAGCAAGGGATGTCTTGTTGAAATCAGTGATAACAATGTAGTGATCAGAGAGTCCATAGTAGGAAGGCTGTTCAAATTGGATGTTGTTCAGCCTCAACTTCAAGCTACAAAATGTTTGTTCATACTTTTGGAGTCTCACATTTGGAGATGTGGCATAAGAGAGTATGTCATATGAACTATCAGCCGTTGAAGATCTTACCTACGTCAGAGTTAGTTACAGGTCTTCTCAAGTTCACATCTCTTGTCCCATCTTAGATTTGTGAAGCTTGTCAGTTTGACAAGCAGGCTAGGCAGCCATTTCGTCATCATGGCACTAGAGCCTCCAGGGTGTTGGAGTTGATACATTCTGATGTATGGACTGCATCTCAAGCAAGCTTGAATGGTTCTCAATACTTCATCTCGTTCTTAGATGACTTCTCACGATTTACTTGGGTCTACTTCCTCAAGGTCAAGGCAGACATCTTTGTTGTATTCAATCATTCAAGACCTTAGTTGAGAAGCAGTATAACAATTGGATCCTATGGCTTCGTTCGGATGGAGGAGACGAGTTGATCTCTCACGACTTTGGTACCTTTTTGCAAGAGCATGGGATCAAGAGAGAGGTCACGTGCAGCTGCAGCCCGCAACAGAATGTTGTAAAGAGAGGAAGAACATACACATTGTAGAGTCAGCACGTGCGATGTTGAATGAGAATTCTATACCTAAGTGTTATTAGACAGAAGCTGTTGCTTGTGATGTCTACCTCATGAACCGTGCACCAACTGCAGCGGTACATAAGAAGACACCTTACAAGGTATTGGTCGGGAAGAAACCAGACCTCTCAAGTCTCAAAGTGTTTGATTATGTGTGTTTTGTACATGTACCATATGAAAGACGTAGCAAGCTGGACCCAAAAGCTGAGAAGTGTAGGGTATGCTTCTGATACGAAGGGATATAGATGTTATATCTCAACTTCGAAGAGACTGCTCATCAGTAGAGATGTTTTTTTTTTTAAGTTGTTATCCTGGTATCAGGCTACGTCAAGTTCTATTGCTATTTCGCTCTTTGTTCTATCATTTGTCCAACCAGATTATGTTGGTTCTACAACAACTCAAGCCACTAGTTCAGATAGTGGTAGTGCTGTATTTCATCCAATGTGCATGAGAGTTCCTTGGTCTAGCCAAGTCTCCGTAGTTTGCTATACTTACGGTTCATGTTCCTCCACCTGTTGTCCAACTTACACAGGTTGCACATTTCACAGCTCTCTAGTGTTACAGCAGATTATCTATGAGCAGCACAATGCACATATTGTGCATATTTTTGACGACCATATCAGCAGTTCTCAACCATATCAGCGATCTGAAGCTGGACCATTGGGTCAATCTGACATGCGGAGGTCCAACAGAATGAGACATCTTGTTCAACGTTTTCAGTGTGAAGGTTTCTTGGCTGAACACCATGCCTACATGGTGAATATCGTACATGAGCAGGAATCGTATTCTCTTGAGGAGGCGATGCATCAGGCAGAATGGGTGCAAGCCATGCAAGTTGAGCTTTCACCTCTGCAACATCAGCAAACTTGGGAGTTGGTTGATTTATCTTATGATAAGAAAGCCATTGGTTGTAGATGGGTTTACAAGGTCAAGAGGAATTTGGATGGTTCAGTCAACAGACACGAGGTGAGACTTGTGGCTAAAGACTATGCACAGCAGTATGGCCTTGACTTTGAAGAAACCTTCAATCCGGTAGCCAAGATGGCTTCCATACGCACCCTTGTGACAATTGGCTACAAGTAAAAGGTGGCAACTGCATCAAATTGACTTCAATAATGCTTTCCTAAACAGAGATCTGTAGGAGGAGGTCTACATGTGCAACCCCCTTGGATACGAAGACTAGAGGTATCCAAATAAAGTTTATAGACTCTAGAAGTCCTTGTATGGACTTAAGCAAGCTCCAAGAGCTTGGAATGCCAAGATTAACTCGTTTCTATTATTGCTTGGCTTTCGTCTGTGTAGTTCAGACTCCTCATTGTACTCTCTGCAGGTCAATGATAACACAATATTGATCATCATCTATGTAGATGATCTTGTTATCATTGGTACCTCTAAGAGCCTTGTCAAGTACGTGAAGGATCAGTTGAAAGGAGAGTTTGATATGAAAGATCTAGATGAACTGAAGTACTTTTTGGCTGTTGAGTTCATCAAGGATGGAGATGATACATGGCCGTTACAGATATAATATGCTCTGAATAAGCTAAAACAGTTTGAGATGACAGCTTGTAAGCCTACCTCTACTCCTCTTGTGTCTTCTCTGAAGTTGAATGCTGAGGATGGTGAGCTATTGATAGATCCAAATTTCTATAGACAGATTGTAGGCAGCCTGATCTACTTGATCATTACTAGATCTGATCTAAGTTATGTTATAGGCCTAGTTAGTCAGTCATCACATAAGGAAACCTCATCTTGATGCAGTTCGACGGATTGTACGATATGTGGAGTTCACAATCCATTATGGACTTCACTATGCAGCGCGTGGTCCTCTCTTGTCACATGGTTTTACTGATGCAGACTGGACAGAAAGTGCTCAAGATAGAAGATCTACGTCATATTTTGTCTTCGATCTTGGAGACTCTGCTGTTTGCTGACAATCAAAGAAGCAACCTCCAGTTGCTCTGTCATCGACTGAAGCAGAATACAGAGGTGCCACTTGCGAATCCGTTTGACTTCACACCTTACTGGAAGATATGGGTGTGAAATTTTCTGATCCTGTTGTTTTACATACAGACAATATCAGCAATATTAAACTTGCTTCTAATCCTGTTTTCCATGCTAGGACCAAGCATATAGAGGTCCATTATTACTTTATTCGAGAGAAAGTATTGACTAGAGAGGTAGATCCGAGATATGTATCTACAGGTGAACAAGTTGCTGATATATTCATCAACGCTTTACCTAGAGATAAATTTGATATTTTCATATTATGTCTAGGTGTTAAGGATATTGATATGAGCTTGAGAGGGACTGTTGATATATGTAGTACAAGCTATTGAAGCTATTATGTATAGCTTGTACATACACAGTTAGTATATTTAGGGCACAGCTAAATTATGGAGACCCAACCTCTAATGTGTTTTACTCTCCCTATAGATTGAGAAGGGGCTCTGCCGTAGGTTAGTTCTTTTGGTGATATTTTTCTTCGTTCTTTTGTTCCTCTTGCAAAAGCCTCCTTGTTAGAAGTTTTTCCTCCCTTGTTGGGGTGGTGCTATGAGTGTTGGATTCTTTCTGCAATACATCGTAACACCATTGCCACGTAAATTTCTTTTTAACGGAACCGCTCATTTCCAGTAAATTGGTAAACTTGACTTCAAGGGGTTAATATACACATTGTGTCAGTTTTCTTGACTTTACAGTGGTATACTGACTTGATGGGTTTACACATCGTGTAAGTTCCTTGACTAGAGTTTTAAACCATTAATTCTCGATAATCTTGACGAAGGAATGGTTCTGAAATTGTACACGACGAAAACAAACTGTACAAATCTTTCATATCTGATAATGCCGTGCGGCATTTTGTTCCAGACAAATAAAAACGGATAAACGGAAAAGCGAATCAAAACTGTCCATGTCATTTGTTCCGGCCTAGTGTAAAACCATCCCACGTGAGGTAAAGACTTGTATATGCGCATGCACTTATGCCCTTTACTTGTATATGGCCTAATGACAAGGGGACCAGTTACCCAGTGACATGACAACCAGTAGGAATGTGTTTTACTTGCGTCGACATCCGCCTGACTGACTTCGCACAGTCTACGGAAGACTTGTTTACAGGAGTCGGGACGATAACATTTCCGAGATTCCGATAGAAATCTCGGCAACTATATTTCGGCTAGTAACAGCTCGGTTCGGAATTCTACGTTGAAGAACCAGAAGATTTGGGGAAGTTCGATTCTCGAGCGTAAACTTGTCTGTGTGCAACTAGTAATCTGATTTACATACGTGAAAGAAGAACTGTTACCGCGAGAATAAGTCTAATTTAGCTGTTACTCACATGTCGCGAGTGACTGCAGGTCCGAAAAGCGAAAGGGCCTGTCAAGTAAAAGGTACATAGTTTCGGGTATGTTCCTGAAAGGTTAAGGTTTTGCTGAGGGGCCTGTACAAGTTATTACCTCCTGGTAGTACGTAGTCCGTTCATAGTCTGGACGTCTAGAAGCTAGCTACAGCTTTAGAAGGATCACGCATTAGTCAGAAGTTTGACTTGGAAGGACTTCGGAAGTTCGGAACTCTACTTTCGTTTACGATAGCTAGAAAGGAAATCGAGATAGAGTCTAAGTGTGATTGGCCGTTTTCGTTCCGAAGACAAGTATATAAAGCCGGTTTATACTTCTGTACTTCGCATCTCGAGCTCGTCTCTCTCGTGGTAGCGAGTAGCGCATATCGACTGTAATCTGTATCTTCGGCTCAAGAAGTGTTGGATACCCGTGGATTCCATTCCGCGTATCAACTTCGAGGTACGTACGTAGGTAGACTGATTTCGAGGATTTTGTAGGAACGTGATGCATATGGAGGTCGAGGCTCCTCGGTATATCACGTGAGTCCAAATTTGACGATCTTGTGCGCACATACTATTTGGGTCCCAAGTTTCCAACACACTCGGTAGAATATTTATGACTATAACTTGACTAGAGCTGCTTTGCATGTGTTCGAATTCTGTGCTCACCTAATTTCAGTATCTTCGGGAAGATCTTCTAGATCTTGCAATAGTATGGCTGGCTTAGAATATATCGTGCCCTTGCTTCGTATTTGGCAAGCGATGATGCTGACTAAGTTTCTGCAGGAGGTTCGGAGGAATATGGGGAAGATCAGTGAAAACGGCAGCATGTATCTTCTACTGCCCATGCTTTTCCTGGCTATGTCGAGCATGGTCGGGGCAGTAGATATCATTTTCTACTCAAACTCAAATGGCTGCTCGGGGAGTGGATACTCATTCAACGGCATCGCCAGACAGGTATGTTGCATTGCTAATGGTGGGTCGGTGCTATTCACCGATATGGATGGCTGCAAGACAAGCCTCGTGTACAGAAATGGGGGTTGCGATCGTGATGCAGTAGGCTCAGGCACGGGGAACCTTTGCTGGGTTGGTGGAGGTTTCACATCCGGCTACTGGTATCAGAGCTGCAGACGCCGCTCGCTTCTAGGCGATCTTACATCCGACACGACAAAATGCGAGGGCCTCGCCAAGCCTACAGGAATTGTGTTCACTGACGCTGCCAAAAAGAGCACCTGGATGCTCACATCCCCCGATGCAGTCGACCTCTTCTCTGAGCTCGAGAGTTTACCCGATGGAGAGAAAGCGAACTGGATCCAGTCCAAGGGCGCCACTCTCACTACTACAAAGCTGCCTTGAAAAAGAGTAAACTGATACCAAACCATGCACCTTATGGCGTATCACTGTATTGACTTGGGAGTTTGCAGCGTTGTGTAGTTCAAGAGGGCTTGAACTACATAGCTGCAGTGCTCGTTATATGGACTGGTCCCTGATCAAGACATGCATCCGTCACAGTAATTCTAGTTAGCAGACCATCCGAGAAAGCCACAAAATTATGAACAATAAGTAGTTACTGCAGTGTTTGTATTGCAGGTCGTGATTGATGTGGTTTCCGATAATATATATCAGTCTTGCAGATATTTCTGTCTAAAATGTGATTAGTAGGTTTTGTAATTAAGTCTCAAACTCATCATCAGTAATAGAGACGGTAATAAAGCCGAAACGGACTTGAATTGCTACTTGCGTTGGAAGCAAAGTTCGTGCCGTTAAATAATTATGCCCTTAAAATACACTATCAGCTTTACCGACTTTCCTGACTGTTTGAGGAAAAACTTCGTCGTCGATGCGCGACTCCAGAGTCCAGAGATTGTAGCCAAATGTTTCTGCTCTTTGGCAGATGAATAAAGTATGTATATATATGCTACAGAAGTGCATAAGGTCAGTATCCTGATGCCTGTACAGGAATATTAGTGCCACTCGTAACTACCGTAAAACTTTTGACACGTTTCGAAGGACGTTCGCAGCCTAACCTGTAAATGTGATCTGTTATTCACCGTTGAAAACTTTTGAATCGTACTTCTATAGACGTTCTGCACTCCTTGACAGGGTCTGAATGTTGATCTCTTCCGCACCGTTGAAAACTTTCGAATCGTATTTCTATAGGCGTTCTGCATTCCTTGACAAGGTCCGACGTTCATGACTTATCTGTTCTTACTTTAATTCTTGCGAGGAGAGGTTCGAGTGGCCCTTTTTCTACTGAAATATTCTATCGAGAACCCTTTCTTAATTTAGAAATTTAATGACGACCGATGACCGAGCGGGCTAGAAAATATTACATCAATTCTTTCTGATTATTAACGGAAAATAGATCACCTGCGTTCATATCCATACGGTACAAGGAGCTCGATCTCTCGAGCTCATCTCCTTGCGATTGGAAGGCCGCAGCGACGATCGGATCCGGGAGGAAACGGTGGACTCCATCATGAGCACCAAGCCACTAGTTACTGTACTGACCTCACCCTGAATTCACCAAATGACAGAGAATCAAAACCGCAGTCGGGTGGAGCGATGAAATGAATCGGATGGGTTGGGCCGAGTGTCCAGTTCAAGGATCAAGCACCAGGATTTCACAAGTTTCAACCACTGATGAACAACAGGAAGTTCAGCTCGACGACGAATGTCACCACACCGACCGGATCGAGGGCAGAAGCCATAGGCATATGCAACCTCGAGGAAATCTCCATGGACGAGGACGAGGACGATAACCGCTCGCATTCCTTCGGGACGTGCTGAGCGGCATGCCGGCGCTTGAGTTTGAAACTTTGAACTTTGAATTCAAGATGGTACGGAGAGCGGTAGGAACATGGATAGGAACTAGGATGGCACTTCTACTAGGTCCAGCGATAGAACCAGGTTGCAGTCGCCTCGTCACAGCTTAGGTTGTCCGGGAGTTGTCGTGGTTCATTCTGCGGCAGGTCTCCTCATCTCCATATTGCACTCTTTGTCTTTTCAGGGGACGCGGGCCCGGTATTTGCGCCGAGGTTTATGAAAAAGACAAATTGAAATACTAAGGGTCAGGGAACAGGGAGCTCAAAACGAGTACCTGAAACGAGTCACGTGATATACAACCGCAGATTCTGTTAATTCGTTCCTCAAGAAGTGGAGCCGCAAAGATATCCTGGAGATTCGTGTGACATGAGCAATTTTGTCACATTACAATCCATCCACTTAGAGAACATGCGTGCGGTAACGGAAAACCCAACTGGATATTTGAGTCGCGCAACATGACGGTCTTTTTCTTGTAAACTTTACAATCATTGGGAAGAGGTTAACGTACGGATGAATCTAAAATACTAATATAAATTTTATAAAGAATACACATGAGTTTTTGAATAGCTCAACAGCAGGGTCACTTGAATATATCTACTTTTATACCCCAGAGGCAGGTATAAAATATATTTCTTTTTCTTTATCTTTTTTTCTACTTTTATGTTAGAATGAAGATATTGTTTTGTTCCAAAAAGAAAAGACACATCACTTACTTCATTTCAACGTTTATCAAGAGATATTCAGGAATTTCTGAAGTGAATCATAGAGCGTAATCCTTAGGGTCCATGTGTACCCTACGGTTTTCCCAGAAGTTTTAGGGTTTAACCTCACAATCTCTGAGGCGTTCGTCTACATTTGACTGGTTTATTTATCTTGCATATTTCACCTCTTCCGTCTTTCAAAGGAAGATGGCTGTAAGCTTAATTTATTAGCTAACATTTTCCACGAGAAGGATAATGTAATAAATTAAAGTATTTATTGAATACTTTCTAATAGTCGAGAATCAGCCGGAGTTATACAGTTGGAGACGTGTTGCTATGGACTTCACTTATGAGTTTTCACTTTACGTTTCTGCAATTTTCTGTATGGTTAACATTTAACACTTAAATATTAAATTTAGTTTTTAAATTTAATATAAAATTTCTATAACAGTTACAACTTTTCCAATAATAAATACCGAGCAAAAGTTCACCATTGGTTGCTGAGCATGCATATGCACATTTATCTTGATATGCTAATCCAAACTTTGGAATAGCTTTTTCTGTACACTTACCACCCGCTGTAAATGTTTGTGCATGCCAGAACTTTATGTCGGGCAAAATACGCATCCCAAATGACACAAGAGCAAAGAAACACAAAACGAAAACCAAAAATATAGAAATATAAGTTTTTTGAAATGATTCACTGTAAATGATCATTTTTGCAGTAGATTTTTCTTCAAAAAGTAAA
Source organism: Asterella californica (assembly GCA_036924285.1). NCBI lineage: Eukaryota > Viridiplantae > Streptophyta > Marchantiopsida > Marchantiales > Aytoniaceae > Asterella > Asterella californica. The sequence goes on along the minus strand of JAYKYS010000006.1, from coordinate 16,138,901 downwards.
AATCTTCAGTGCAGTAACCAAACAGCGCAATGTTGGTTTATTACAAGGAGCACAGTTACAAGATAAATCTAAATCTAAATTTAAACTAAATTCTAATATTTTAAGTTTAAATAATCATTGAAATAATAACACGTGAACTCTGGAAAAAGAGCCCATAATCGCAGTGAGTTCAAACATAACCTTTTCTATTATAAATAGAATCTTCTGGATCATAAAAATAATATTTTTAATAACTTTAATCTCTAAAATAATCCTTCCAAGAAGAAGGATAAAGACATAAATTAGAGGGTATGTATATTTCGTTTCTTTAGAACTTGGAGGAGGAGGAAGAATATGCATGCTCAACTCATTGGGCATTTTGTAACTTGAAACCATGTGCTATTTGCTTTCGTTGGCGCCGGTCGAGAAGCAGAATGAGAGAATTAATTTGCAAATGAACTACTCTGTCCACTGCATTTAATGTCACTCACATTAATTGAGTGATCGAATATAATTTCCTCTTCACTAAAATTAGTATGACTAACATTAATTAGATATTATACAAACTGTGGTATGGAAGAAATTAGTGTAATAACATTATTTATTGACCATAACTATTTCTTAATTGGTTATCTGAAAGATCTATGGGTCTTTTAAGTCTCCTATACATATTTTTGTCTCTCTCTCTCTTCTCTTTCTTATTCAGAATTGAAGTTGTTTGGAACCTTCTTCTAAACATCATCGAAAAAGTGAAAAATAATCTATTACCAATTGATGCATAAATGAAGAGTTATAACTCAAGAACATAAACTTTGAAATGGGTGTCTCACTACGTGAAATCTAGAGTTCAAAAGACATTGATGTTTGATCATATTGATTCGTGAGTTTCAAAGACGTACAATATCTTTAGTTTTAAAAATAATGCATTGTTAGTTCTAGAAAATACTACGTATGGAAGCATTCAAGAGAGCGTTATAACTTATATGCTGAAATAGCATAGTATCGTACCAGCCACTCAAACAACACAGTAGCATTTTTACTCACTGTGTTCGCGGCATGTTTACATGGAAAATTTTCTATTCACGAATAGGTTAGATGATTGAATAAATTCTTATGAAATTAATCAAAAAGTTATAATATTTACAAATATTAGTACTTCTTTTCTCTATTCATGATATAGCAACATAATGTGAATAAATAAACATGCCAGATCCATTTTAAATTTGGAGAACTTTTGTTCACTTTTATTATCAAAAAAATATAAGATTTTATACTAACTGTAAGAAAAAATTGATTCGTGCATAAGTATTACATAATAATCTCGGACTTCAGTTGCGAATAGATCCAAACATAATCCATAAGTAGAACGCGGGAAATAGATTTCTGGAACTACAAATGAAAGAGGCTGTTAATAACTGATTATATCAGAAATTAAACTATTACCTAAACCTTCTCACGGTAGTATAACCATGAATATATGGGCAATACGTGTAGAGAAAGGTTTGTGCTGTGCGATACCTCAAACCTAAAAAGATTCACCTATGTAGATGTTATTGAAACCAGCTGCCCGGTTTGAATGGCTGAAACGATGGAACATCTTATCAATCTTCTTATATTTCTTTTCTCTACCTCCCATTAGTGTAAATATTCTGAAAAATCAGTCACTTCAAATACTGTTATTAACAGTATTTCTGGTATCACACTAATTTCATGCTCATAGTAAATGCAATACACGGTGTAGGATCTCGAGAGCAGGCAGTTTGAAGCACGTTCTGTTTTGTCTATACGATAGACAAAGTGCACCCATATATCAAACTAGAGAAAAACTTGCATGTAAGTGCAGCATGACCCAGAGCGGCTATCAATAGTCAGTTTGGGATTTATAAGCCAAAATAAAGTGCATACTAAGGTTTTCAGAAAAACTCATACACATAAAATTTAATGGATAAACTGCTACCGGAAGGTCTTGAAGATCAAAATTTCAACACGTCTGAAAAAAACAAAAGAAAAACGAAAGAAGTATATCTGCTGGAAGTGAGATTATGAAATTCTTGTTATCATAGTCAATTTTCTTTCCCTTCTATCTCCTTGAACATGTCTTGGTATCAGAACAATGGTATGAGGATATTCCTTAGTAAGTACTGTTCTGCAGTTCATGAATTAAACATTCATCAAAGTTTTTGAGTAAATGAGTTCTCTAGGACTTAGAGATCTGTGTATCACAGCCTTGCCCAACCACTTGAATGTTTCATTCTACGTTCCAACATAGAGAAAAAGAGTATCAACCATTCTCTCTGAAGAATAATTTACAGGAATATAGTTGCGAAACGGATCAGGGAAATTTTGTTTTCTCATCTCTATCTGCGAACCAGCTGTGAAAGCAAATATCTCTTTATATAACATTAGATACAGTAATTTACTTGGTCGGGCCCATGCGCCAAACTCGTTACTTGACCGGGCCCATGCGCCAAACTCGTTACTTGATCGGGCCTCGACTGGTAATAAGAAGTTGATTACATACACGTAAGCATAGAACATGCCGCGGCAGCAGCGCCATGTCAATACGCAGATGTGACTCGATTGAGGTTGGCGCGAACCAGATAGAAGCAGGCGCGAACTGTATGAACGGAACGCGAACGTTAGGCGCGAACTGTATGATGTTCGACGAAGCTCTATGCACACGAGACTAAGAGACTACTGTCTTCGGACTACTGTCTACTTCCTTCGGACTACTGTCTTCACGAGAAACGCCTGAATCAAGTCAGCTGCTTCCTGCACTGTTGAAATCTTTCTTGCATTGTCCTCGTCAAGGGTAATCTGGAACTCTTCCTCGAGAGCCATCATGATTTCCACCTAGAAGTCCAAGAGAATGAATTGCAGTGAAGTAAGACGGCGGTTCCGACGCGATTACAGTCACCCCAATGTCCAGTATATTGAAAATGTATAAAACAAAAAGTACCAGTCTTCCATGGTTATATTGAGCTAGTCCTGACAAGCTCACACCCAGCCACAGGTTCGTCCTGGAATGCGTAGAATCCATGAAGGGTGCAGTCCTCGGCCTGCGCGTAGTGCCCGATTCCAAGTTAACGACGTACCAAATCACTGACAGCTGCTACTTTTTTGGACCGCAAAGCTCTATCGCGACTGTATGTACACACGACCAGATTAAGTAGCAAATGCACTTCCCAAACTTACCGACGCTGAGATGACAACTCTGCGGATAGCTGCAGAGTGAAGCACAATGGCCCTCTGCTTGAGGGATGGGAAGGCCTTGAGTCCGTTGAATCTGGCGACCGACTGTAGAACAACAAGACGCAGTTCAGAAGGAATTTGTTAGTTAGACCACGATGAGTGTCCATGTTGGACATACACACTGTATTCCACGTCAACATGCTTACTGTCCATGTAAACAGCCCTGCCACGATGTCGGTCGAACACTTCTTATTACCAGTCGAGGGCCCGATCAAGTAACGAGTTTGGCGCATGGGCCCGGTCAAGTAACGAGTTTGGCGCATGGGCCCGACCAAGTAAATTACTGCATTAGATAAGACTAATGATAATGTTTTGTTTGAGATTGTGTAGAGCTTACCAACATATGCGTCACCTTTTTCCTTTTTATACGATGTATTTTAATGAGGTTTTAGTATTCTTTAAAGAACTTTAGATAACTCGATGCATGGTTTAGATTTACCATCTGCTAATATTTCAAGAGTGGTTAGTGACTTTAGAACTAGGATTATAGTCCCGAATTTTGGTTCACCTTTTTGGTGTGCCCTTTGGCCATGTTTCCCCTTGTTCGGCACGATGGGGTATTCTCATCCTTCTATATTCATCGCGTCGTTGCTGATGGTCAATGTTCGGGGAGTTACGGCCGTTAGAGTAGTGAGCTCTGGTTTATAGTATCAATTTCCGAAATGAAAGTTTAGAGAAAAGAGTCAGAAATTTATCGAGTAAAAAATGAAAATAGTGCTCTCAATTACTTTAAAAATAAATAATTTCCGATAACGTCTCAAACATTACCGGAGGATGCTAGTCTGTGCTGGAAAACTCCCAGTTGTCTAAAATATCCTTCCCGAACACTGCTCATGGTGAGTTTTGCCAACGTGTTTCTTTCCCTTTTCTTGTAGGACTGCCAACACTACCAAATTACCATAAGGCTAATTTATATGTATTTTCTAAATATCATGGAGCGTTGCATAATATATTAAGAAATAAGAAATGTACATGCGAAAGAAGAGAAGAAAAACATTCATGTACATTAAGATCTAAATGACAGTTATAGAGTGCACACCAAAAAACCTAAATGACGGTTCTAGAGTTCCGTGTAGCCAGTTTCACAAAATATGTGAATAATTACATAATACTTGCTTGAACAACTTTGTTGACTCAAAGTTCATGTGCGATACTGTTAATAAAAAATAAAAATCTCTTTTCAAGATTTGCGCCGTATAGGTTAGCAGTACAACAGTGTTTGGGTGGTGGGCATAGATAGATGGGAGATAGGAGATATACATATATATTATATCCAATGAGGAATCAAAGATCTTCCTCTAGGTTCAGCGCTTAACCTTTTGATATGGGTTCCGGGAAATTTTTGGTGACCACAAGTACTTATTAATCCCCAAATTAGTTTAGCAAAACATATTATAGTCCGGAATAAAAGGAGCTAGAGTTCTCTAAAGTCGATAGAGGATGCATATTTTAGGAAAATTGTTGTTTAGTAAGAAAAACATCGTTTTTTAGTTCCTCGGGACCTAAACTGTTACCGAACTCACTTTCTTTTATTCTCTTTTGTTATTGTTTTTTGTTATTGATTTCAAACTCACTAGAACGCAACCGGAAATGACCCAATTTTCTTGCTGTTATCTAACATTCGCTTTCAGTGTTCCACTTCCTTCGAATTTTTACACACACTAATATACGGTTATGATGCTGTATACGTAGCAAAGTAGTCATGACTACTTTGCTAAAAGAAAGTACTGGATTAACAATAAATTACTCGGATAAAAGCTATGGATAGTATAGAAGTCTTGAACTCAGAGTGCAAGTGGTCCTGGTGACCCAGAAGAATTTATTTTGCGTGTTTGCTTTTAGAGAGCTGAGAAACTTAACCATTATGTTGAAAATGCTTTTGATGACTATGTTTTTAATTCAATTTAGAATCTAGAAAATAAAAAATTAAATTAAAGCTATTCATCAGATTTACAAGCTATGATTCATCTTTATTTAATAAACTATTTAGTAATGAGAAAGGAGTGTTAAGATGAAGATTTTGCGGTTTCTTGGGTCAAAACAAAATCTTTTTTTAGACTCAAAGAATGCTGTGAGCCAAAGAAAATATTTTCTTTCATGCTTTTATACTCTTACCGGGGTTTAGCAAGGCGTTTATTCCTCCACGTAGCGCTTGTGACTAATTGAATTGAGGTCGCTTCAATGTGACTTGGCTCACAGGGCGACCAAGGATCACTACGAAGAAGAATTAAATGACCACGGAACCAACTAGATCTAGAAGAGTCAAGTTCCTTGGCCTTAACGTTACGTACTATCAGTTCGTTATGAGTTTCTCGCAGAAAACAGAAAGTATCCTTCTCCACGGGCTTGTAAAGTGAATTTCGTTTTCTCTTATCAGAAAACATGTAAACGTTATAAAAATATTTTATAATAAGTTATTATAAAATATTAAATTAATTTTTAAATAATATATATTAACTAGTCTCAGAGTAACCAATTCACTGTACAAGGCCACAACCTTGTACAGTGAATTTCATTTTTTCTTATCAAAAAATATGTAAATGTTATAAAAATATATTATAATAAGTTATAAAAATTTAAATTAATTCATAAGTGATATATGTTAATCAGTCTCGGAACAATCGATTCATCAGGATATAACCCATAAGTAGAGTTTAGGTTGATGCGTTACTGGGAGAATAAGTCCGGGTACCAATTCTCAATCCGCACCCATGTACACTTCGGTGTACATGGGTGAATATCCTCTCTCCTGAACTAGTAGAAAAGAAAAAAAGTAGCTGCAGAATATAATCCTGACTGAATAACGTTCCAACAATGTTAATGGTAAGAAAATCAATAAGTTATGGTATTTTCCATAATAATCACCTCCTCCATGTTAAACCACCAGTAGCCGTATAAAAGAAAAGGACAGAATATTCTCTTTTTTTCTCCCTGTGTACTTCGGGGTGAAGAGAAGATTCTGTTCTGCTCTAAGAAACCATTATATTTTAGTTTAAATATTTTCTAAATTATATTTAGCAGATTTTTTTGAAGTAAAGTACAAATGATAAAGCTATTAGAGAGCTCTGATTCAAGTCTTTGTTTGATAAATTCTATCACGGGAGGTAAGAATAATGTCCAAATACAATTTAGTCAAAACGGTAATAATTTTTGATTAGAGACAGGAACCCATAGCTTAGGATTTACAATGAGATATCTCACTCTCTAAATACCAGAATCTGTGGTTTAATGTACATGCTCGATGCACTTCTGGTCCAGACCAAGAAGAAGACAAACGGTAATTTAATGAAAATAATTTTCACACATGGTGAGGATTTTGATACCCGTTCGTTCCGCTCATCAACTTCGAGGTATGTAGACTTTACAATGTCCCCGGATTTCACGGACTGGAACTTGCATGAAGGGTCCAAATTAAACCCTTTCTCACAATTGAGTCGAAATTTGACCACTGTACGCGAGGATTCTGTAGCTATTTGGTCTCAACAAAAGTGCGTAGGAAATAAAATCAGGACTGCAACTAGCTTGACTCTGGTTTAAATCTGTTTTCCGCTAACAGAAAGTTCAGTTTCTGTTTCGGAAGAACTTCTTGCACAGCTGGCTTGGGTTAATATCGTGCCCTCTTGCTTCGTGTACCGCAAGCAATCGGTGATACATGCTTTTGCAGGAGGCAGGGAACAATGGGGAAGATCAGAGCAAATAGCAGCATGGATCTTCTGCTGCCCATGCTTTTCCTGACTATGTCGAGCATGGTCGGGGCAGTAGATATTTTCTATTCAGACGCAAATGCCTGTGACGGCAGTGGATACTCTTTCAACGGCATCGCCGCACAAATATGCTGCATTAGGCTAATGGTGGGTCGGTGCTATTCACCGATATGGATGGCTGCAAGACAAGCCTCGTGTTCAGAAATGGGGGTTGCGATTATGATTCAGTAGGCTCGGGCACAGGTAACCCTTTGCTGGGTTGGTGGAGGTTACACATCCGGCTACTGGTATCAGAGGTGCAGACGCCGCTCGCTTCTCGCTGAACATGATGATGCATCCCACAAAACTAAATGCAAGGGAGAAGCCAAGCCTACAGGAATTGTGTTCACTGACGCTGCGAAAAAGATCACCTGGATGCTCACATCCCCGATGCAGTTGACCTATTATCGCAACTCGAGAGCTTACCCCATGGAGAGAAAGCGAATTGGCTTCAGTCCAAGGGCGCCATTCTGAATACTTCACTGCTGCCCTGAATAAACGTCAACTGAAACCAAACAGTTGCTATTGACCGTCTGGAGTATCAGTGGATTCAACCACATGCGAATTCACTCGGAAATTTGCAACGGGTCTGAAGTACATAACGGCGGTGATCGTATCATGCACTGGTTTCAGATCAGGAAATGTATCCATCGCAGACGTTTACCTGACCATAATATATGTATATGTGTGTGCACATGCAGGTCCGAGGTATGTCAGATACTTTGTGGTCTTTGTGTTTGTAGCTCTTGATTGGCGTCGTTTACGATAAGATCCAGTGTTGCAGATTTTGCAAGTCTGTAAGATGTTATGCCGCTGATTCGTATACTTCGCAATCAAGTTTCAGTCTCAGTAATAGAGACAGTAATAAAGTCCTTTGTGTTTGTAGCGCTTGGTTGACGTTGTTTACAATAAGATCAGTCTTGCAGATTTCGCAGTTTGTAAGACGTTAATTCCGCTGATTCATATACTTTGCTGTCAAGTTTCAGTCTCAGTAATAGAGACGGTAATAAAGCCGACACGGAATTGATTCAGTAGTAAAAGTCGTGTCTTTGATTACGCGATTATCACCTGGTGTCAAAGTACTGTATCGATAGTATCAAGCGTTGAGAGATGTGTCCTACTGTTTGGACTTAAAGTTCATGTTTGATGCGACGAGATCTGGATAAGAGTGTACCTAAATGCATCAGATTCTGCACTGTTGTGAGATGTTTCCTACTGTTTGGACATAAAGTTCATGTTTGAATGCGACGAGGTCTCGATATAAGAGTGCAGCTAAATGCATCAGATTCTGCACTGTTTGGCAACAGAAACCTTGTATATTGCAACTTACAAAAACACATTCGGCAATGCTCGCTGTCACAACGTTTCGAACTCCCGTCACCCTCTGCTACCTCTCGATCGCACGTACGTGAGAATCTTGACAAATGTTCAGACCAGAAGTTCGTCGCTGCCATGAACTTCTGGAATCTGGACATGTACCGTCTCTGCCGCATCATCGACGTCATGCGACAGGTTTGCTGGGCCCGGGACCCGGGAGAGCTATCGCGTGGTACGGTAATTGCTCACTCACTACCGGATGCACTGATAATAGTCGGCCGGGTTTACAAGCACCCGCCACAAATACGTGTAAACAAGAAGTAGATCTTTCTGATCATACACAGTGAAAGCTCGACATAATCGGGTACCACTAGTTTGCCAGTTCCTCCGGTTTTCTTTTACTTCAGTTTCTATTATTTCTATTATATTTTATATAACGGCAGCCGGCTGAACGCGGCTGCTCTTGAGCAGACTGAGCACTGCTGCAAGGAGGATTCGAACCCACGGCGGCCCGGCTACGGACGGATGGGGCTGCTAACTTGGCCAACCACTAGTTTGCTAGTAATCGTTGCAATTATGTCTTGTTTCATTTATAGTTTTGTCGATCATTATTGTCCTTGTGCGAATTGTATTACTCGTCGGGTGTGTTACGTTCGCGTAAATATAGATCAGAAACAAAACACCATCACAAGTTTAAGATATATTGGCACGGACCCCATCATGATGCAAATTTTGCCTACTTGCAAGATTCAACATTCAAAGATTTTGCTGGAAGCTTAAGCTGAGAAGACTGATCTGCAAACCTTTGCAGAAAAGGGGAATCCGATATAGATGATACTGGGAGTTCGAAGAATTCTGGGAGCTATGAGACTGTGACGTTCTTCCTCACGTAACCTTATCCTATCTGTAACAGAAAGTATCCAGTGTCCTACCCGGATCCATTCTCTTTTCAAACCTCAACGGCTGAATTCTCCGTACAACAATTGTTTATACGTATACCTATATAGATTTGTATATTATTAAATTCAGGAGGAAAACGGATTGTCCTACCGAGCTTTGACTAAGTCTCTTTAGGGCCACTCGAACCTTTCCTCATAGCTAGAGTTACAAGATTCAGATAGACGTAAGTATAAATTGTCATAACGTCTGTAGTCACCTGATTCAGTTATTTTCACCTCTATACAAGAGATATCCTTTACGAGTATGATTCACTGTATACGTCACCTGTAAAATGTTTTACGGAAGTTCTGTAGAAGCTAAGTTTAAGTGGTCCTATTAGACTCAAATTAATAAATTTCACTTAAAATCATAGGGGAAAAAGATTGAGTGGCATATTCTTTCATGTTTGATTTGATTTTCTTCGCAAGTGAATATGAATGGTATATCGGATGTATTTGAAAGGGTTTCCTTTTCTCAACTGCACGGCTTTATCTATTACACATATAGCCACACTAATATACAAATAAAAAGAATAAAAATCTCTTATGTGAAGACGCCTTTTCGGTTTGAGACAGCCGGCCTCTCTACCAGGCTGTAAATTAACAAAGCAAACTGGTGAACTCCGCATGAAAATCTACATAAAATATAAAAAAATATCTACACCGGCATATCAGCGAAAACAACTTTTACTACTAGAAAGTTACAGTGAACTGTACCAGTCAACTTAGTTTCCGCCTTTATTGTCGTCTCTATTACAGAGACTGGAACTTTACTGCAACATGTACGGATCAAGCTTTACTGACAGGAATATCTGCATGCCTGTTACAATACCGTAAACCACAACACTAATACAAGAGCTACATATAGCATATCGCAGGGCCTGGAGTGCACGAGCTCAGTGCACTCATCCTTTAATGATATTGCAGACCTCAGCAACGACTCGTTATGAGCTTCCAGGCCAGTGCAAACTCCCAAGTGCAGTTAACAAGGGGCCTGGAATCCATTCAATCTCCACGAGATCGAGCGATATACGTGAATTACGTTCTTCACGGCAGCTCTGAAGTAGTGAGAGTGGCGCCCTTGGACTGAATCCAGTTGGCTTTCTCTCCATGGGGTAAACTCTCGAGCTGCGAGTAGAGGTCTTCTGCATCGGGGGATGTAAGCATCCAGGTGCTCCCTTTTGCAGCGTCAGTGAACACAATGCCTGTAGGCTTGGCGATGCCCTGGCATTTTGTCGTGTCGGATGCAACATCAGCGAGAAGCGAGCGGCGTCTGCAGCTCTGATACCAGTAGCCCGATGTGTAACCTCCACCGGTCCAGCAAAGGTTCCCCGTGCCCGAGCCTACTGAATCACGATCGCAGCCCCCATTTCTGTACACGCGGCTGGTCTTGCAGCCATCCATGTTTCTGAATAGCACCGACCCGCCATTAGCAATGCAGCATACCTGTGCGCTGGCGCCATTGAATGAGTATCCACTACCCGAGCAGCCACTTGAGCTTGAGTAGAAAATGATATCCACTGCTCCAACCAGGCTCGAGAAAGCCAGGACGAGCATGGGCAGTAGATACATGGTGCCTTTTGCACTGATCTTCCCCATTCTCTTGAGGACCTCCTGCGAATTACGGATTGTGTCAGCGTCATGGTTTGACATATACGAAGGAAGAGGGCATCACCATGCATCTTGACTGATCATGAGCACTAGAACAAAACAGCCATTGCAAACTTAGACTGCACTATTCGTTTGATCTTACGCGCCGATTGGACCGAACATTGGATTTTCATTAGGTCAGGCGTGCAAGAAGTTCCATCTAAACTGAACTTTACGGAAGTGTTTCAGAAGGGTATCTTGAAAGGTATAGCTGCAGTGCTAAATATCCTAGACTCTTTTACTGAGACCAACAGTGAGTTTGAACTGATCATGAGTGTGAGTAAGACCCTCAACTGGATTAGATGCTACACCAAGTTCCCATGGCCCCTACAAGAATCCGAAACCCGTCTACGTACCTCGAAGTTGACGAGCGGAATGTAAGAGAATAAAACACCTCTCTGGGACAACAAGAAGTTGGTCACAGTAGTACTCGATATGCGGCAATACGCTGCCGAGGAATGAGATGCAGAATCAGGAGTTTACACTCGCTTCATATACTGGCATAAGAAACGAAGTGGCAGCAAAAGTGAGTTGCCGGTACAGTCCACCTGTCGTCAAGTGAGGGCCACGATGGCCGAGCGTACGAAAATGAACGATCTACGGCCGATCTCAATCTTGACCGATATCCTATCTCGGTCTGCTTTCTACCAGTCAAAGGCGAAACAAGTCTTCCGAGGTCTTCCCCTCCAAGGTCCCAAGTCAAACTAGCTTGTGAGCGTCTGTGATCCTCATTCTGAAGTCTGGATTTCCAGAGTCCAGACTTCCAACGGATTACATATGCATGATCATGATAAGAAGGCTATGACCTGTAGCTGAAACAAGGAGGAGCGTGTATGTTCTTACTTCAAATGGACAGACGCGACGCAATGAGTAAGTATACCAAACAGATGGGGAATGTGACTTCAAATGGACTACTGTAAATTTGTTCTCCTCCCAGATTTGGATGTAAGATAGTACTCAAGTCTGAGGATTTCATGAATGCGTACTAAGCAGAAAAGACTGGAAATCAGATTCTCATTAATTCTGAAGACATAGCACTGATCACTTCAGCACATCGACAAGTCAGAGATGGCCCCTGATTGAAGAACTCGAGAAAAGGGAAATCAGGGTCAAATTTTGTCAAACAAAAGAAATAAAACCAAATCTAGACAGTTGTTGACCATTCTGCCTTTTGTTGATTTGAAAGTGTATTAAGATTACGGTAATTAATGGATTGTCAGAGTTTAATTTTCCAATATTTCATTACTCAATTAAATAATTCAGTTGTGTAATAAGGACCGTTATTCACTTAGAATACACTCTGAGCCTCTTGCTGTAATGAAGCAAGTTGACCTTGTATATTCTCAGACTGGGATTTTAATCTGCCCTTGTATTCTCTTCCTAGTGCTTTTGAGGAGCTTTTTCATTACAGCAATGAGAAAATTCTAAACAATAACAGTTATACTCTTGCGGGCGAGGTTCGACATAGAACAGTTACTCTCTTGCAGGCGAGGTTCCACGAACTTTTAAGGTGAAACTTTGGGGGAAAGAAGTTGCTGCTTTGGACGACTGTATATAACTGTTACAGTGTCCATTCCATGGGCTCGCTTCTTAGTCACATGACAGTACGATTGCAGAGGTCGAGTCGAGTAGTACACACACATGAGAAAACGTAGGAACGTTTTACACTCATGGACGTTGTAACGACTGCATGGATAAAAGTGATACAAAAGCAGAGTATGTCCTTACGGGGACACCCGCCAATGAGAGTCCCTCGGCACCGAACCAGTGTCAATTCTATCGACTTCCGTGGCCGCAGCAACCGGAGGAGAAGATATTCATTCATTCAAAAGCTCTTGTGCAGGTTGCGGGCGAGGTTCACCTTCGACAGTACTCGAGAAAAGGAAACAAAAAGGTGTATATTGTTGGCCCATTTGGGACTCAGAAGTACAACTGCTCCGTCAACAATGTCATGAACGAAGTTGGGGTTGGGGTTGGGGGGTTTTGACAGACGTTAGCCTACATGCACGAAAGCAGAAACTGAATGATCATGGAGTCATTCGAAATGAGCAAAGTCATTCGTGACTGCTCGAGCTCCAGTAGTCGTTGCGGGGGTCAGAAGCTTCTATATATATATGCGCCTCCATACTTTATGAGCTATGATGAAAACTTTACTTCAGACTTTTAATTTTGCTGTAAATTTGTTTCTAAGGAAAAGAGGCAGGAAACACGAGTGACATAATAATTCAGTTAGCAAAGTGTACCTAGCTGTTTGGGTGCTTGCCCACTTTTTTCTTTTTTGAAGTTCCTTTTTTTCCCCTCTTTTTCCTTTTTTTCTTGTGATTTGTAAGCCACGTTTTTCACACCTATTCTTCTCTATTGTTGTTCTTTTTTCCCTTTTCCTTTAATTTGTAATCCAGATTTCTCTCACCTATTGGTCTTTCTAATTTATTCTGTTTCCCGGACCGGAGAAACGTATAAATATCATCGTTGCTATAATAATATCCACACCAACACAACAATACACAAACAATAAGATAGTATAATTTAATATCATTTCCATAAAAACGTTAATTTTAAACCCACCAGCGAATGCCACGTTAGTAACTTACGAAAAGCCCTTTTCGGAAGGGAAGCCGGAGTCATCTTTCTTTAAACCCCCGGTATGACTTAACTGCTCTGGTAACCGAAAGGACTTCATTTTGCAAGTTAGCATTCGGAGGAATAGTAAATTTAACCGTTTAGCAATAACTATTTTTGATGATAAAACATTCACACGAAATAGAATCTGTGAAAACATAACAATCAAATCAAATCTGTCCACTAACTCTACACTTTTTGTAAACTTCTTAATATGATTGAGAAATATTGAAATGAAGTTTCTAGAATGTCGGGGGACAAAAGATAATATTTTCGATATATTACAAAGAGAGGAAAAAAGGAAATTCAATATTCTCTTTCATGCTTTTATACCCATATCGTCATGATGATGGCAAGTAGACCCGAGAGGAGAATATGCCATCTTTCTATAACATATCTAATGGAGATATCAAGCACGCTTAGAATAGCCTTATTGACATGACAAATATTAGACACACAATTCATCCCAAAATGTCGTAGAGATGTTCTCCTCATTTAGATTTTACTGTAGATTCTCACGTTGCAACAGTTTTGAGTTACATACTTGCTGAGCTTAAATCGTTGTATAATTTTTGTTGTTAGTCTATGTTCTTTTATGTACATCTTCTTGGTATAAAGGTGAAAACCTTCTCACTTCTTTTTGATCTCTTTGACCGATGATAATTACGTTTCTTTTTTATATTTGACGGAAATAATCTGTGCAAAAGAAAAAGTCTTGGATTTTTCAAACTACCTTCGGGTGAATCACGTTACAATTCATATTTTGAGGAAAATGATCCATGCAAAGGAAACTTACAGACTTTTCAACACTACCTTCAGGTGAAACAAGTTACATGATACTACTTTGCAGTTGCCCCTCAGTGTTCTGAGTCGGCTCATAGTATTCTCACCCGACTAAAGTTCTAATATCCGGATGTTAGAATTAAGATTAAATTATTATTTTCACATAAAATATGAAAATTACTGGGCTGGAATCAAAAGGTAAAATATTATAAGAAGCGTATTAGTCACGCAACTAACCCATTTTTGTAGTCCTCTTTACACGTGGGGCCATCTGCAGCCGAACGCAAAAGTGTGCTGGTGGTAATTTGGGACAAGCCCAAACTGCTCCCTACAGTTCCATTAGAGATACCGACATTATCCGTTTACATGATTTTCCGTACCGGAGAGTGTCGACATCTGCGGAACCGGTACACGGCGGTTAGTCATGACCACTGTAGTGGTGATGATTTGGATAAAACCATGTAGAATCCTCACTCTAGGCCTTCAGCTGGCGTTCCTTACCCGACACTGATCCGCAATCAACGGAGAGGTTGAGACGCGTGGAACTCTATTCAGTGAATGAGGTCCTAACTGCTAACATTATCAACCTACATTGTCATACGTAGTGGGTGCGTGCGCTGATGGGTATGGACTTCACATAACGGAAGTTGCAGCTTATGTACATTCAAAAAAGTGAGGACAAGTGTATATATTATATTCACCTCTTCTATCTTCGCGAAGATAGAAGAGGGGAAATATGCCAGGTGGTTGTATTCATCACCTACCCTTTTCAGAAGGAAGAGTTATGTATTGAATTAAAATCTATGGGGTAATATGTCTCTTGGACCGGGGTTTCACGTGTTTCAGAAACATATTTTCTTCCACATGTGTTTTACATTAATATTTGTATATATTCATATTCGCTTATCAAATTTATCTAAAATTGTTATTTAACATTTCAAAAGTTGTCATTAACATTGAGTGAACCTCCATCCAAAAAATTAAGTCTGACCCAAAAGTTTGATAACCACGCTCAATGTTGAACTTATTTAGTCCTAAAAGCTTTTAGTAAATCTGATAACAACCGACCACCTTGTACAATATTAATTGTTTCCTCAAATTTTCCTCCCGTTCTCTTTTATGTTTATGTTCAAGTTGCATGCATATTCACTTATAACCTCTACTCCCTACCATTACACTGTGGCCTGTAGTCTTGTTGTTTCAAACATTCGTCTTGCTGATTTTTCAAAGTGTTGTTGTAATATTCTAAAATAGTTTCGGTTCGATTATTATACTATAGAATCTTCTATGCACGATGGAAATCATTACAATATGATCATAGAATAAAACAAACAACACACTGATTGCGTAACTTCTAATTTGGGTGAGATGTTTATGTCCAGAGGATCAACAGCGAAAATATTAGCATGGAGGTCCGGAGCTCCCGAGTGCATACTGATTTTCTCTCTCGTGTAAAAATACACATATTAACTCGGTTGTTACACACAAGTTGACATAGCAACCCTGAAAAGCTCTCACGAGTAAAAACATTATTTCTGATGTTTATTGATAATTTCACTTTTGTATCCTTGATAACGTATATCCACCGGTTGCCCATTACGTGGACAGCTTCAACTGCGGTCCAAGAGTCGAACACTGGACCTCTCACAAGAGCCTAATAGGTTCACATAGTATGTGTCCTGTTTAAAAGATGAAAGATGACACGAAACTAGGAAGCGTTATTATACCGTTACATTATCTCTCCAGACAATGCGACACAAAGTGTGGCGACGGCTTCGTGAGGGGCTTCTTGCACCGACGTAAAGAGTTTCAGCATAGTCGGAACAGAACACACTGATGATGCATGGACACCACAAACCGATGGATATATCTGAGCAAAGAATTCATCTCCAGGATGAAATCCGTCAGCTACAGCCCAGAAAGAAAACGCAGTGCAAGCCCGCGAGCAGCGAAAGGAGCCATTCAGTGCGATAAGTGCCTGCCGCCAAGAAACAAACGCAGCGCAAGAAAGCCAACAGGAACACGCACGGCGTGTGGTGGCAGCTGGAGAAGTTCCGAAACATGCGACGCGAGTGGCAGCTGAGGAAGTTCAAGAAGCAGACGAGGAGATGCAAGGAGAAGTTAAAAAGAGGCAAGCAAAAGGGTGAAAAAGAAAAGAAACGCAAGTAGCTCCGCTTGCAGTGGAATAGCGAGGCTATTTATTAGCGATTTTTCGTATTTTTTAAAAAATAATTTGTTTTCACAATAACTCTGTTATTCTATTTTTTTTATTTTTATTTCACTTTTGAGTTTCATTATGATTCATTCGTCCGTTTTGCTTCACGATGAAAAATTTCTCCTTCTTTTTCTATTTTTACAATCGACATATAACTATTCTACCGCATAGTAAAAAAAGAATTTAAGAAAAACCTTAAAAGGTTCCGTAAAGAGGTCCGATCGTTGTAAAGAGAGAAAAACCCTCTATTCTAACAAGGCAGTAAAGTTCGAGAGGCACTGCCCTCTTTCCTCTTCAAATATATAAATGAAATTTAAAACGTCAAGCTAGCACTTGTACATGTAAGCCTTGTGGCAATCAAGTTTCTTTTTCCGAGTGACTTTGACTCGCTACAAAGACAAACGTGTCACGACACCATTTACATACAAGAGTCATGTATCTCTTGTATGTAAACAGCAAACAAATGATCTTGGGAGATAGGCACGAGTACAACCTTTGACGGTGAGATGAGCTTTAAACGGTGGCATGAACTGGCCATGATAGCCAATCCATGTACGACGGACGTACAGGCGTAGACCAAGGTCCATCCGGTATTTGACTTGGTTCCACTTCATCTGTGGTCCCTAATCTTTTGCTAGTACTTGCGGATCATTCTCAATCTCTCAAGTCCGGTAGTAGAAGGTCCTCGAAGTTCTCACGATCGATCCGTCAGAGTTGGAAAAGCCAGGGAGATTCGAAATGCGTCAGACGATCCCTCTTCACTTGAGTGGCCCATACTGACTACACTAGCTAGAAAAGCGCTGATATCTACTGGACACCTCGCATTGGCCAACAACCCTCCTCCACGTCCGTAATCGCAAGTAAGAGAGTTAATGAGCCGTAGCAGGCTGATATCATCAGCGTGATATCAGCGTGCTATGACTGATGATATCATCACACACTGTGAATTCTTCAACTGCAGCTAAGAGAGAGAGAGAGAGAGAGAGCTTGAGAGAACTAAAATTTACTGTTGACTCATGAACATTGCTAACTGAGTGCATTCCCGGACTGAACTGAGTCCTCACCGTAATATTGATTTACAGTTGATTTCACAAACGTACTATTAAAGGTGCCAGGGAATCTTGCGCAGGCTGGTTGTCGATCGATCGAGATATGCGGACAACAAAATACCACTCCAAGCATTTATCACTAAAACAGGATTCTACGAGATTTTGGCGCTTGAAAAGCCACAATGCGGTAGTATACTCCATAACTGGATCATGGAGCAGACGTCGTAGCTAATATCAGCTAAGAGTTCTCATTTGGCTGGTCTCGTGCATGTGACTGCGGGGGAAGCCAGGTAGACAGCAAATTGCAAGCTCGTATGATCATGAATGAATGCTTGTAGAACCCTGTTCCGTAACGTTTGCGCGGGATCATGCATCGTGAGACCTGTACAAATACAGGCCTAAGTGCACCAGGTCTTTCATTGATTTTGCAAAACTTTTCATTCGGCACTTTCGTCACTTGTCAAAGAAATGCACGATTCCATAGAAAGCCAATATCGCCTTCTTTTCATCTGTAGATAACTGCTGAGTCCACGTACACTACTCGAATTCCGTACTGCAGCTGGACACTTCCTGAGCTCATACGTGGATGTCAGGACGTTTGAGGTACGATTTAAGGATATTGTAAGATCAAAACATGCGCTCCACTTTCACTTGTTTTAGAACTCTTCACTTGGGCGCATGAAGAGTTCTAAAACAAGTTCTAAGCTCTTCTCTTTGTAATGATCACAAGGATAAACTCTATCTGTTTGGTGTGCAAACTCGGGTGACCTTCGTACATTTGACGAGCCTCTTCACAAGTGCATGAAGACCCATGCATTCATTACTACTATCCTTATATCTCCGCTTGTTGCAATATAATGCTTTATCTGGATCGACCTGCAGTTTGAAGCTTAATTAGTCAAGTTGTGAAGCTTTTGGTCGAGTCTCACTGTGGTTGACTCACATCATTGTCAAGACAAATGGTTCGCGAATAACCCAACGGACAGGTAATAATATTCACCTTTTACCATTTATAGTTTTTTTTCTAAGATACATATTTTACTAGATAAAGTCACCTGTACGACTGGAAACTCCAGGTGAAGGGTATTATCAAGTAAAGAATTATAGAGGAGTCCGAACAAGTCAGAAATTCCTACTAATGGTCTGATCAAGCAGAAATTTGCTTGATCATACCCCCAATAAGTTCCGTGAGCTTGATCATACCCCTCTTAACGTTGTCTGGCTTGATCACCCCTGACTGGCTATTGCCTGTCAAACCAATCACTTTGTGATGTTATTCAGATGTGAGACTGCATATATTAGAAGAATGAGAATATGGATAGTCTAATGCGTCCTTAATGTCAAATATTTTGAATTACACTGATATTTAGTAGAGGTTGAAAGTACTAAAATGATGAACCAAAAGATAAGATGACTGGTTCGACTGTCAATAATCCGTAAGAGGTATGATCAAGCAACCAAACGCTAAGAGGAACGTACTGGGGGTATGATCAAGCAAATTTCTGTCTGATCAAGCTATTACAGTACGTACGTATCTCAAACCGAAGAGCTTACGTATACGCTTTTCACAAATGAACCTTTTGTCCTCTAAGGTGTGGATATGCCTACAAAAGAGATCTTGATGATCTTGTGTGTGAAGTTGTGAACTGTATGAAGAATAATATTTTCCTGGAAAACAGAAGGCTTGCATTGATCCTCTAGAGCTGAGAAAGTGCTTCTTCAGGACTGAGGCACTCGAAAGAAAGTCTCTTTATGGCAGTGAAAGCAGATTTCCTAATTTCCAGTATTGATTGCTTTTAGTACATCTGTGTCTGTCTGTCAGTTGGAGTGACTTCCACATTCACTAAAATCCGTTCGAAGTCTGGACGCCTAAAGATCACGCACGGTCAAAAGTTTGACTTGGGAAGACTTGGGAAGACTTGGGAAGTTTGGAAGTTCGGAAGTCTATTTCGCTTTCGTTGCCAGAAACCAACTCGAGATAGCATCAAGTGTGATTGGGCCATACATCATGCTATTTCGCACGCCCGGTCATCGTGGGCGAATACAGGTCACAGGTGGATGTACCTTTCAGCTGCCCTGTGTTTCTAAGACAAGTATAAAAGCCAGAGAATACTTCTCTGTTTTTTCATCTCTTCTCTCCGCGGCCATTCTTGACCAGAGTCATTAGGTTCTCTCAGCTGCAGAGAGGTTTTTTGATACCCGCATATCCATCTGCTTGTCAACTTCGAGGTACGTAGACTTGTCTCGGATCATGGGATCTCGTAGGAACATGCCAGGACTTGATAAAGGGGTCCAATTGAAGTTTTCATCATATTCAATCCTAATTCGGCGTCTGTTTCAAATTGGTCTTGAGCAAGTACAGTGTGTCGGATATTTCTAGCTATAGGACTCTAACTTGACTTTGTTCTGAGTCGATGTTTTCCGGTCACATAAAGTTCAGTATCTTTTGAATTCTAGGGACAGATTCTTGCAAGGATTGCTTGTTATGGTTCCCGTTTGCTTCGTATGTGGCAAACCGCGATATCGATATTGACAGGAGCTTATGCGGATGCAGGAGTTTCCCAGGAGAATGGGGAAGACCAGTGCAAAAGGCAGCATGTATCTACTGCCCATGCTCTTCCTGGCTTTCTCGAGCCTGGCTGGAGCAGTGGACATCATTTTCTACTCAAGCTCAAGTGGCTGCTCGGGTAGTGGATACTCATTCAATGGCGCCGGCGCACAGGTATGCTGCATTGCTAATGGCGGGTCGGTGCTATTCACCGGTATGGATGGCTGCAAGACAAGCCGCGTGTACAGAAATGGGGGCTGCGATCGTGATTCAGTAGGCTCGGGCGCGGGCAACCTTTGCTGGACGGGTGGAGGTTACACATCGGGCTACTGGTATCAGAGCTGCAGACGCCGCTCGCTTCTCGCTGATGTTGCATCCGACACGACAAAATGCCAGGGCCTCGCCAAGCCTACAGGAATTGTGTTCACGGACGCTGAAGAAAAGAGCACCTGGATGCTCACGTCCCCCGATGCAGTGGAGCTATTCTCACATCTTGAGAGCTTACCCCATGGAGAGAAAGCAAACTGGCTTCAGTCCAAGGGCGCCACTAAGAATACTTTCACTGCTGCCGTGGAAAACGCAAACTGATAACCAAACTATTGACCGTGTTGGAGTATCACTGGATTCAGCGGCCACATGCGACTTTTGCAACAGCATGAGAACGACGGTGCTCGAATACATAAACTGGTCCCAGATCAGAAATTGTATCCCGTCCCGGTAGATCTAACGGATGATGATGTACGAGTAGTGTGCACCTGCAGTCTGGAGATATTCACATGTTAAGCAGTAGCGTTTGTATTGCCGCTCTAGATCTATGTGGTTTACAGTATCAGTCTTGCAGATATATCAGTCAAGCACGTTTTACAGTCTGTAAAACGTGATTCGTACGTAGGTGTTGCAGCTTGATAGGTCTTCTGTCTCAGCGATAAAAATTGTAATAAAGCCGACACGAACTTGATTGCTACTTTGTTTAGTAGTAAAAGTTCGGCTCTGTTGATTATATAAGCGCTTAAACTGAAGTAAAGTTTCCAACTGCTCGAACTTAAAGTTAATGTCGGATGCAACGAGTTCCCGATAATTGTATCTAAAGGTGCTGCACTCGACAACAGCAAAAGGTTTCAATATGCAGCAAGTATTACGGCTGATGAGACGAATTACACCACATGGCAATGCCTGCTGTCACTCTTCGCAACCTCTCGATCGCCTTGCACCGATTCCGTACGTGGAAATCTTGTTGGAAAGTGTCCGAGTGATAAGTGTCAGAAGTTCGTCGCTGCCTCCTCCTGGGTTGCCATGATCTTCTGCACAGGTACAGGATGTGCGAGACTGCGACAACATTGTTCGTCATGAGACCTGGTTGCCTGGGCCGGACAAAGCCGTTGATTCTAATCGATCTGGTAGCGCTGCTGTACACGGTGCATGTCCGGATTACAAGCTTCCGCTATAAGTCTTACGCAACATAATACAGTACTCATCGCGAAAAATACCTATACCTATATATATTTCTGATCATAAACCATTTAATTCTGCCGACGTTATGCCCCTACAACTCTTTCTCTTCGCTTCGACAGTGTTTTGAGGTTCTCTAAGAAACCAAGTTGTAGAATATATCGCATGCAGCATTTTCCAATTTCTTTTGAAATTGGACTACGCTGGAGCTGGTGCTTATGGATTTTGTTGATAAGAATATTATTTAGAAACATACCCTTTACTTGAAAATTCAAAAATTTAGTGATGACCGGTGAACTTGGAAGAAGAGCATGGATTTATATATGTCACTTATCATGGCTCTGCAGCAAATGCTTGATGGTATACATGATCATCACATGTGACTTCAGGATCCCTTTCGTTAGGGGAATCAGCGCTCGGGGCTAACAGGGAAAAGCCGATTGAAATTGTACTCAGCTGGGTGTTTACCGTCGAAGTCTAACAGATACCGACAAATTACCCTTCAGTTTTGAAAACAAAGACCGGATATCGATAGATAAAACCGGTTCTTTACCGGTACTCAAGAACTCTTCTCCCGGAGCACTGGTAGGAAGGAAGAACTTCGTCAATCTGGCTACTAGGTAGCTAACTAAGCTAGCTAAGTAACTTTACTAGCTAACTGTACTTCCAACAGCGTCTGCTCCGGAGTCACGTGATGTCCAAATCAGACATTCTCTTTCTGACTCCTGAGGTGAAAACATTTTGCCTGAGATCAAAAACTTGAGAGAGTCGTGATTGCAACTGAAGTAACGGAATAGCGTTAACGTTCTTTTTGGATGAAAATCTTCACAGATGATATTTAGAGGTGGGTTATCCTACACCCTTATCGGTAAGTTAATTTTTCAAATTTTCAAATTTTTAAATAAAGGTCACGGTACGCAAGCAATCATTATTAAGAGAAAAAACCCGAAGGCGTACAGAGCGAATCCGAGAGATTACACCCCCAGGCAGCAGAAGGGAACAAAGGGCGAAAGCAGAAACTATAGGCAGACCCTAGAAGCCGTAATACAGAGCCCGGTGACACCCCCACTGTGAATGAACAGCTCAAAGGGAAAGGGGAGCGATCAGAAAGGCTCACAAGCAACAAGGACACTGCTAAACGGGACGGGGCAGTAATTAAACTACAGGCCGTGATGCGAGTATGCAGGGACGAGTAGGCCAAGGGCGGATTAAGCGGAACGGCCCGTCATCAAAGCTAAGTGAACCTTGTGGACTAAATTCCAACGAGGGCCAGGGTGAGTCTGGGCCCGAGTAAAAGTGAATGCCATGGACACTGTGGTTAACGTTGGACCCGAGGAAAAGTGTGATCAAAAAGTGCACAACACCTCAACGTCCAGCAGTATTGCCAAGCCTGCGAATAAGCATCCCAAACGGCGGAATGCCGTTTGGGGAGTGCCGTGAGTGCCGGAGAACTAAATTCTGTCTGCGAAAAAGGGAGCAAATATGTATTCCGTTCGATCAGTGGCAGCCCGATAATAACTGGAAATGGAGCCCCGAACCAAAGGAAAACAGTGAGTAAGCCATGACCATAGCGAAGCAAAGTAGGGATAACGGGCGAACAGATGTGCAATATCCTCCAACGAGGGGACATATAGAGTCGACCCCGCACACCAGGTGGGCCCGTTCGGTCGTAAAGAGTAGCTACCAACAAAAGATGCGGGTCGAATTGTGTAAAACTGAGTCCCAAAGAGGGCTATAGGGGCGATAGCGACCTTAGAGCTACTGATAGCGTGGCTTAGCCCAGCCTAGGTGTTCTTCCCTTCGGGTCGTTTGTTGCTTGGCCCTTCCGGTCCTTCTTTCCCTTGTAAGGCTTGATGGGGTCTTTCCATCCGTTTGCTATCATTGCATCGCGTGTTTTCCAGTCCCAAAGAGTGCACCGAATATGTCGCCAGACAACACGAACCCAGTCGAGCAGCCATCGAGTGTTGAGGTGGAGAAAGATAGACTGAGTGCTTGTACGTTGTTGCCACTGGCAGGCAAAAAGAAGAAATAGCAAGGAGGGCACCTGAGTCGGATTGACGTAGGGACCAGTTGTCAGGGTTCGCCCATTCAACAGTCCAAGCTGGCGTGAACGTGGATAGCTGCTGCAGCAAGAAAGCAAGAAACCCAAAGGTCCAGAAGCAGGGGGTAAAATGCGGGTGAGATCAGCCGGCTGGAAGAGCTCGTGTGTGGAGGAAACGGAGAGTGAAGGTACCTGTAGAATGGAAAGGGATGAAGGAGTATGCGCGTGTAGAGTACAGTGTGTGAGAGCCTGAGACAGGGTAAGTGACACAGGAAACTGAAGCAATGTTGGTGTCCAATTGTAGGAAGGCAAAACGGCGAGCTAGGCTTTAAGAATAGCCGAGCCCAGAATGCAACCAATTTCAGTTCTAAATTGTAGTTTTAAGGTTTTTGATGATAACACTGATAAGTTATTAAACTTATTTTAATGAGAAATAATATCTAGTCTAGATTTGTTTGGATCTAAACTCGAGATGTCCAATCCATCCAATATGAAACCGTGTATAACATAATAAAGATCTTATAATAAATATTTTAATAAACAATTAGTAATGTTATATATAAAAAGATATGAAATTAAAAAAGCCACAGATATAATGAACGAAGGTGTAGAAAAAATATCTAACATTAATAGAAACAATGAGAGTAAAATATCTAATCATGTATATGAAATAAAGAGATAGAAAAAATTTGGAACTAGTCAAAAGACTCTACCGCTCAAATAACCCTGAGGATTGTCTTTAGGTCGGTAATCTGAACAAACATGGAAGTGTAAACCTGATAACCGCGATGTATGAATTATATGTTTTTTATATATATCTTTATTTCTAGTTATAATATTAAAATTAATATTTTATAATAATCTGTTTTGTTTTCGTTAGAAGTTCTTTACAATAATAATAAAAATATTTAGTGAAGAGTATTGTAGAGTAATCAAAAACCAAATAATGAATGAATATACTAAATAAAGATATATAAACTATATTTTTAAACTTTTTTATAATATAAAGGTCAAATTCATTCAAATTTTAAAATAATAAAGACATATTTTCTCTATATATATTATACTATAAATTACGTAAGTGACATCCCCAAGGATTTAGACTCCTTTCTCACACTTATCTAGATTTCACAGAGAATCCATTTGACGTATTCAACATTCTCTTTCTTTTAGCTTTACTTGCTGATAATACGACAAAATACATTACATGAAAAAATATTACTTTCCTTTCTGGTTTCCATAATTGACATATAACTATGCTAACGCATAAAGGTTTACTAGGTTTTTGTACATAATAATGAATAATACAATAACAAAGTTTCAACTTGTTTCTCTTTTCAAGAGATGTTATCAACTATTCTTTCTTGATACCAGCTAGCTATCTATTTGGTGATCATTTCAACTCGCTGCATTGTGGGCGAGCGCACTCAACATGCAAAGCATGCGGCATGTAGCATGCGACATGCAAAAGTATCAACAGAATAGACCTGATATTTGATATTCTCGATATCGAGAGTTTGAAGTGTCGTTACTGAGAGTTTAACATGTCACTTTTAGAGTAATTAATTATCATACAAAGATTCAATGAATGTATGTGAGAAGCAAAATCACACCAAAATATATCACTTATCGGACATCCATAATTGATACCACAGTTGAATCTTAATTAAAAATAATAATATGTAGTGTTCTTCAATCTTGATCGTTAAAAGAAGTGATGTAACATTCTTTTATATTTCCTTGTACGTCTTCAAATATTTCATTTAGTATGCTTACATATTTCCATGGACTTTCTCATCTTATAGAATTAATGTTTGCATTCCCATCAATATTATAAGAAATAATTGTTTCCTTTTTCAATAGAACTCCTTTTTGAGAATATCTTATTCTTCCTAGAATTTCTAAAGTATTTCAATATATCTCAGTTGTTCCCACTTCATTCGTGAAATTCCCAACTCCTTTCTTATTCATTTAATGCTTCGGTGGTATGGTGAACAACTTGAAAAATATTTGTACAACTTTAATTTTTTCCTCCTCGGATAATTGTAATGATAGAATAATACGATTAATGTTAATATGTCCTCCATGGATGACTTGTATTTCATCATCTGATAATTTTCTGACTCACTTCTGTAAGAGTTGTGTCTTCTCTAAGAACTCTCGATCATTAAGACATTCGGACTAAATCTTAAATATATTTGTCAACAGAGAAGTGTGAACGTCTAGTCAAAAAAATTAAAAGTTTCAAATATATTGTATATCTAGTGTTGCAATTTGATCATATGATCTTCAATCTATGGTGAAGATATGAGCTCTCGATCATCGAGAGCATAAACATATGTGCAAATTTATCCATTCAAAAAATAAAATATTCACTGAATCATGTACAAGTCATCATCGAGAATACTCATCAATAATACACATAATGAAAATTAAATAATTAAACTATATATATTTTTAACCATCGAAAGTTATCAATGTTTGATAAAATAGTCAAATTCATAACTATTTTGTAACATTTGTTTATTTTTACTCTATAATACGTAACTCTTTCAATTTGGTGCAGTGACATGTTATTAAGTATATTTTGAGTGAATAAACAAGTCTTTTTAAAAAACAATCAAAAGTTTGAACAAATTAACAACTCTCACTCATCGAGTCTTAATTTTGTTGTAAGAGAATTTGATCAAATAGTAATCATAAAAATGAGATTTCCAAGTAACTTTTTGTTTTTTGGATATAGATTTTAGACCATGATCGTCCAAAATCGTTTCTCGATCATCGAGAGTTCATGGAATAACCAAAAACACTAACAACAACAAAACTCTTGATCATCAAAAGCGATTTGAAATACAAAATCTAGAAAAAAATATTTTCATCATCGACACGGTCCTAATCATCAAAATCGAGATAACCTCAGTGTTTCAATTTAGTCCAGAAAATTAAAACTCTTGATCATCAAGAAACGGTTTGGGGCATCATAATCCAAGAAACTTAACTGTTGTGCGTATAGATTATCATAAATTCCTAAATAACTTTCCTTACTTACGACTAGTTTTTTTTTTAAGGAGTTTCTTTCTCTCATGAATAAAGGTCCTCACGTGTGACATCGCAACTCGCACTCCCAAAACTTGAGTGAAATAACACAAAGATCTCATCCAAAAACTTAGTCTCATCTTTTGGACCAAATATAAATTTTAGGATTTTAAGATGTGTAAGCGTTCACATCCCAACTCAGAATCCCAACACCTACCAATAAATTGAAGATTAATGTTGATGTAAATGACACTTTTCCAAATCTTTTTCTTATGATAAATTTATGGTGTATGAACGTGACATCCATCTCGATCATCGACAACTGTTTTGATATGAATATATATATATATATCAACTTTCATAACTAAATTTTTATTTAAAATCGAAGCATCGCAACATAAGTTATCCACGGAAATTCTAATGAAATTTCAAAAATAATTGCTATGTACATCCGAGAAAAGAAGAAATATTATCATCAAGAGTTCATAACATGTCTCAACGGCATAGAATGAACATTGTAATCCTCCTCAAGGATGTTGATTTTGTGATATTGGTCCAAGGTTTTGATTATCAAAGTATAGAAATTCAACAAAACATGGATAAATGATAAAAGTAAATATTTTAAAAATGTGCTTTTGAGTCGAGAGTAGAGAATATTTTGAAGATACTCATCAAGAGTTCTACATGCCGCATGTCGAATGGCTGACCTTGTTGCATTATATTATGTATATGCATGTGACCTGAGCTAAAGTACTAGTGACTTATTGTCCGTTATTAGTCTCGTCCATGCATTTTCTTTGACATTCTCTGTTGACTAGCAGCTTGGATCACACTTACAGTTAGTAATGAGCTTTTTAATCTTTTGTTTAATATCTATGGTTTCTACAACCAATGAGTTATGATCGAGGACTTTGCAGTGAAAGAGGATTTTATAGCATAGGATGAGGTGTTTGTATGAAAACACATCAATGGTAGCCAAACTTGAGCGAAAAAATAAAGTGTCGTATGGGATGTGGAAAGTTTATGTGTTTGTATTTCTTGTGACACTAACCGTACAAGTAAGAACATTGATGTATTTTTCTTTTAAATGAGTTATTTCTTATATATACCTTAACATGCTATAAGTTAGTTACATCTTTAAGTCTTAACCAAACTACACATATAACGTGTCTTAGATAATTCATGGTTCACATGTCCTTTGTTGGCATTAGACCTCTCATCTCACCGGATCATTGATAATAGGTATCAGTTATTTGCCATCTCTGTAGTTTCACAGGGTTTATCTATTCTGAAAGTATCTTAATAGGTTTAATTTGTTAACTCAAGGGTTCACTTAAGGATTTTGTTATAAACACGTGTAGTAAAATAAAGGATTTTTTGAAAAATCTAAACAAACAGAAATATTATTTGAAATTTATAAATAATTTAAAGTAAAAATATGATGGTTTATGTACAAAATAGTCTCTTTTGAGAATACTCTTTGTTTATAGAATAAATTATTTTAAAAATTTCTTAGAAACAAAATAAGAGTATTAAAATACCTCTTGACTCTCAAGTGTTATCAACAAATGTATGTATAAGTGTTACAAAGAGTTCTCTCGAGTTTGTAAAACTAGTCGTAATTCTTTGTTAGAAAATTAACTGTGTTCGACGTCTAGAAAGTAAAACATCAATGACCAAGAGCGTGTTGAGCTGAACAAGATGGAGTTTTAACATGACGAAACAAGACTGCAATAATGAGGTTATGCAAGTATGGAGTTAGGTGTAAATTGCATTTTAAGAAATTATAAATGTGATCCTCGAGTGAGAATCTTATTACATGGACATATATATTTAATGCATTGTATAGCATAGAGACTTGAACTGTCAGAAACAGATATTGTATTGAGAGAGATATGTGGTCTAGAAGTAGTAAAGAGAGAAAAAAGAACAAGAAAATAAATATAACCTCTTCACACACTTTTTTCTTGAACGGGTGTAGTCAGGGTTGATAATAGTTCATACTTCTTAGCAATAAGAGTTCTTGGTTCAAATATCCCCTAGACCTTGTCCTTCTAGGCTCGAATCAGTTACTCGACTACAAGAAAACCAAAGGAGAAGTTTCTTAGAAGAGCAAAAACATCAAAAATAAAAAGACGAGAACAAGAATAAAAATAATAATCACTCCATTATATATACAACTTTTGCAAACAAAAACTGATTGTGATCTTGATCAAGGATTTAGATAATGAAGTTGCTTATGAGGATAAAAGGATGAAAATTACATTCTTCGCCTACAATGTTGGTTACAAAGACTTTTGTCTTGTGGTTGTTTTAATGATTCATCTTGCTTTCTTGTTGGATAACTTTGGTGCAATCAAAGTCTTTATACAATTTTCTCCGTTAATAACTCTTTTCTTTTTCTGCATAGTGTGTTATCGTTGGATAAGTTCGGTTGCTTTCATATGAAGATGAGTTGCTTCTATTATTTGAATTTTTTGATATTCACAAAGATTTTCTAGGCATAATCTCTTTATTCATAAAAGAATATACCTTTTGGTTTGGAAATCATCATCGCATCCTTTCATTTTGCTACTTTGAAAAATCTTCATAATTTTTCTCAAAAAAGGAAGTTCATGTTTTTTGACACATACTTGGTTGAAACTAACTGATGTTATGTGTGAAGTTGTCCTTGAACAACGAAACCTTGCACTTATAATTTATGAAAGTCTGAAGTTTCATGTTATAGAAAGATGTAACTCCATGTAATAGAAATCTGTATCAAAGTTTGACTAAATCTGCACAATCTAGGTTTATAAACTTGGTTTATCAACTTGAAGGTTTGCTCAGAACTTACTTGACCGCAATCTAAAATTTTTTTTGGATTTGATCCCGCTCCTCTTAAGATTGCATTACTTGATAGCACCCATGATTGACAACAGCAGCAGGTTCAGCAGGTTTATCGCTATGTGAAAACACTGCATAAGATAAGTAAAAGATCGCGCAGGTTGATAATCTGTTGTATTGTCACTTTAAATTGAACTTTCCATGGAGATACATGACTGACTGTTGACATGCACGTTTCGCATTCAAGTGATATGACATTTTGATCTGTTGAACCTGGCATGAGTTCTACCGCTTCCTAGATGGGTATTCTAAGTACAACCAAGTATCAATCCGAGAAGAAGACAAGTCAAAAATCACTTTCACTACTGATTGGGGAACTTACGCATATAACCAAATGCCGTTTGGTTTATGCAACGCTCCTGTCACATTCGAGAGACTGATGATTATGATCTTTAACGAGTATCTTCGCACTTTCATGGAGATCTTCTTAGATGATTTTTGTGTGTTTGGATCTAAGATAGATCATCTGATATTTTTGAGGAAGTGTTTTTTGAAGTGTAAGGAACATCGTTTGACTCTGCATCTTGAGAAGTGCTTCTTTGGAATGTCAGAAGGGTTTTTGTTAGGACATAAGATTTCTGGAAGAGGTATAGAAGTCGACTGTGTCAAGGTGGAAGTTATCATGAAACTTCACCCACCTGCTAACCTGACTCAGTTGAGGAAGCTTCTTGCGCAACGTAGGATACTACGGAGGTTTATTGACAGATATGCAGAAGTGGCAGGAAGACTTACCAAGCTGCTGAAGAAGGACGAACCTTACGTCTGGTCTTCTGAGCAGTAGGAAGCCTTCGAGGAGATGAAGAAGCTTCTGTCAAAATCTCCCGTCATGAGACCACCTGATTGGGAAAAGATCTTCCACATTTATGTGGATGTCTCTGCTTTTGTCATAGGGATGATATTGAACCAAAAAGACGACGAGAAGAAAGATTATCTCATTTACTACGTCGGAAGACAACTCAGTGATGCCGAGAAGAAGTACTCGACAACTGAAAGAGAGTGCCTTGGCATGATTTATTCTTGTAGGAAGTTTAGGCACTATCTTCTGAATAACCCATTTGTCTTCTATGTGGATCATTTTTCTTTGAAGCATTTAGTGAAGAAAGCAGATTTGTCAAGAAGGATTGCTAGGTGGATTCTCAAGAATTCACTTACATGGTTGAGTACATGCCTGGAAGACAGCATGTCAATGCTGACTACTTATCCAGACTGGAGACAGAAGCTCAAGAAGACGAAGTGGAAGACGATTTCTCTAATGAGAAGCTATTCCAAGTTTTTGCAGAGACGTCATAGTCTGAGGGGGGTGCACCGCCTACTCTCCAGAAGCCGAGGCAAGGTCTTTTGACTCTGTTTAAGCGACTTCCACAGAGGAATCTATCTT
Source organism: Asterella californica (assembly GCA_036924285.1). Lineage (NCBI taxonomy): Eukaryota > Viridiplantae > Streptophyta > Marchantiopsida > Marchantiales > Aytoniaceae > Asterella > Asterella californica. The sequence goes on along the minus strand of JAYKYS010000006.1, from coordinate 16,108,018 downwards.
CAAGGACATGAGGAAGTTCTTGGAAGACCAACAGTACCTAGAAGGATTAGATGTCGAGCAGATGGCTGTCTTCTTACACAAGACAGACCAAAGATTAAGACAGTGATCACGGGTCTTCACTACGAAGACGCTAGAGGTCACTATGGACTGAAGACGACGGTGAAGAAGATGTTGGACGCTGGCTACTTGTGGCCAATCTAGTACAAAGACACTTTTCAGGAATTCAGGAGATGTGATGCGTGCTAGAGGGTGGGTAGACCTATAGCCACCACTCGGTGATCTCTAACTCTCATTTTGTCTCTAGCACTATTCGAAAAGTGGAGAATCGACTTCGTTGGACCAATCACTCTTGCAGCTAGAAGAACCTGAGCACGGTACATACTGATAGCTACAGACTACGCGACGAAGATGGTAGAGGACGAAGCCAGAGGAGTGAACGACGTTGTAGTGGTTGTCAAATTTCTTTGACACAACATCATCACCCGTTACGGATGTTCGCTCGAACTGGTGCCAAAAAGAAGAACTCATTTTCTGAATGAGACCATTACTCTCTTGACATAGTATTTCAAGATCAAGCATCGGAAGACGACACCCGTACAACCCGAAGGCTAATGGATTGACAGATAAGTCGAATGATCTTCTCTGTAATATTTTGAATAAGATAACTGTAAACTACGCTTATGATTGAGACACGAAACTGCCATCTGTGTTGTGGACTTTTAGGGTTTCACCTAAGGTCACCACTCAAAAGACACCTTTCTACCTAATTTATGAGATGACATCCGTTGTCCCCATCGAGTTGGAGGTCCCTACCTATAGGTTGGCTGTTATTGAATGCATGGAAGAAGAGAAAAGCCAGGAGCAACATCATTTGAACTTTGTGGAGTTCGAGGAAGACATGAATGCAACTCTCGAGAAGACTTACGAAGTGCAGGCCCAACGAAAGGTTAACTATGATGGCGAGCTGAAGAAGGTGACTGTCAAAGATGGAGACACGATTCTTCTACACGACAACATGCATATGAAATTCCCTAGGAAGCTTCATCTTCGCTGGATGGCTCCTTACAAAGTCCTGGAAGTCTTCGCTAATGGTTCTTTACAACTGGAAGAACTAGATGGTACCTTGATGACCACTCGTGTTAACGGGTGGCATGTCAAGAAGTACTGGGCTTAAATAGTAGCTTTGATGTTTATGGAGACGTAAACATGTGAGGGTGGGCGTATGTGGTGCCCACAATTTGCAAGATTGGAGATTTTTTTGAAAATTTTAAGTTAATGACGTGTCTATATAATTGAAGTAACCTTATTACTTAAGATTACACCCTACTTAGCGGGAAGATGATCTTAAGGAGAATTCATGAGAAGAAGTCGACTTCTTCTGAAGTCGGAAGACGGACGTCTTTTGGGAAGATGTCTTCTGAAAGCCGGAAGCCGGAAGCTAGAGTACGCTTCCAGGAAGATAGTGACTGCAACCACATGAAGTACCAACCACGCACTTACTAGATAAAGATAGGTATACCTAACATACAGTCATCATCGTAGTAGATAGGTCTAGGGTAGTCGAAACATTACCTAATCGCGTGGAGAAGACAATGAAGCAGAGCCGCATCCGCATCATAACTCTCTTTGCTGTTTCTCGATTTGAGAATTGGAGAAGACATTGGAAGCGCATAGAAGCAAAATTACAGTGAGCAAGTAAGGGAGGACGTCTTCCAACCTCACGTAAGCGCACTCAAGATAGAAGAGTTGAGAATCCCCACAAGACTAGAAGATTAGAAATTGAGGGTCGAGGAGGAAATTGAGAGTGGAAGTTTCAAATTGCAATAAATTGAGTTTGATTGTGGAAGCAGTGTTGCAACAACTCAAGATTCGATGTAGAAGCAGGATCGTGACAAGACAGTGAAGACGAAGTCGAAGTCTTGAAGCGCTGTCGCGCTACTTGGCGGCTACATGTTATATTTCTACTCCGGCACTTGGGTTTAGTAGTTCTAGAAGTTAGCTCTTATTACTTCTAGTCGTTTATGTATATGTTTGACACCTTTGCATATGGTGTTAACACTATTTTGAGTCTTAGTAGGTTGATTACCATGTTAATAGGGCTTAAGCTCATGGGTTGTATTTGCGTGTCGCCCATGCACGCTTTCTAGCTGATTTAAGTTATTTTTCGGGGCTACGTGTCGTTTTAAGTAATTTAAGTTTTACGCTGGCACCCTAGGGGGCTTGACGTGGTAGCCTATGAGTAAAACTAAGTTGCCACGTGGTTTAGGGTACTAAAGGACAACCAAGTGGAGCTATGAACTCCCATTGGTCTGATTCTGTCTTTAGTTTAACTCTAAATTTAGAAACAGAGCTCTAAAGGAGAGTTCGAGCATTTGGTGGGGGATCTTCGAAATCTGAGAGCACAGGGAGAGAGGTCTCGTCATGCCAAGCACTTCCAGTGAAAATTTCGATCGATTTGAGTCAATAAAGACAGAGTTATGAGCAATTGAAGTTCGGATTGTGCTAGAATTGAATCATTTTGGTTGGATTTAGGGTTTTCAGTGTCACTCGCAGCAGATTTGAGGAAATTGCTTCAAAACTTCGAGGTTGTGTTCTCCGCCAGCAGGGCTACAATTTCACAAAAAGTTTCATATCGATTGAGCAACTGAGTAATTCAGGGCGGCCGCTGAAGATGAGGGGGTCTGAAAAGCTCTTAATCTAGAGCAGCGACTTCAGAGGAGGAGATCTACAGTTCTGTGTACATTCAGGAGTCCCAACTTCACAGGGATGTTAAGCACCCTGTAGACTGCAAATCCTGTAAGAAACTTTGAAATTGATCGAGCCAAACTCCTGTTATAGGTTGAAATAGCCAGCTAGGTACCAGAAATTGCCGTAGTTTTCTTGCTCAAAACTTTTCTGTTCATATCTCCGTGTCAGAATTTGATCTCAGGCTGAAATTTCGTCTGTGAGTTCAATAGTACCTCATTTGCATGTAGGGGAAGTTTAGAGGTCTAAACCTTCATAGTTTTCCTCTCCGTGAGTGTCAAAGTTCACCGCCGAATCCTATTACTGCCAGCTAGACCTGAATTTCGCCTTCTGGGTATATTACTAGATCTTACACATCTGTGTGAGTGTTTATAGCCCTATTGTGACCTGAAAGCCAACCTCTTGAGTGAACAACCACAGCCAGAAGCCCGGCGCTTTCCTAGGTAGACGGATTACACTCCGACATACTCTCTTTTGGTGAACTCGACGTGAAACACCTAGGGTGGGAGTTTCTTAAGAGTGTTACAAGATCAGATATCATGGCCAACCAAGGATCATCAAGTGGAGGTGCTGCTGCTGCTCAGCAACCTATTCAGTTTGATGCTGCTACGATGAAGATGTTCCAGGCTTTTTCCATGTCCATGCAGCAGCAGCAGAGCACAGAGAGGAAGGAGGTGTTAGCAACCAAGGCGTTGCAATCTGTGGTGCACCAGATGGACCAGTTCAAGGGTATAGATATTTCCAAGTATGTGCGATACTATGCTAGAGAGATGGAGGTGAACAAGGTGCCTGAGAAGGAGATGGTGGAGAACTTTGAGCTTGCTGTTGTCCCTGAGATTCGTGGGCGTGTGAAGGAGCTCAAGCAACAGCAAGGACAGAGTTGGGAGAGCTTTATGCGAGCTTTGAAGGAGGAGTACTACACTGAAGATTCAGAGAGGGTGACCAAGAGAACGTTCTTGGAGTGGGTGGTTAAGCCCAACAAAGGTTTGTCTGTAAATGAGTTGTTAAGGGAATTTGATCGTCAGTATGCTCAGCTTTCTAGGACAGAAAAGCTTACATTAGAGGTGGAGAAGACCGAGCTTTTCCTACAAGCAGCGGACGTGACTATTCAGGAGAAGCTTGAGCTGTTGCTGGAAGACAAGAGTGAGGAGAGAGGATTGAAGACTGACTGGAAGGAGGTTGAAGAGGCTGTTTCTTTGCTGACCAAGAGACAGAGAAGAAGAGACAAGGTGGTGGTAAGTGAAGCAGCACCTCTGATAATTCCTGTCCAGCAGTTGCCTACTAAGCCTGCTTTGGTAATTGCTAGAGAGGAAGACTCACCGCTTGATGAGTTGATTAAGGGTATGAAGGAGCTTAAGCTTAAGCTCACTAGGTTAGAAGAGAAGGAGCAGAATGTACAGCTTGCTATGCAGAGACCTCAGATGAGAGAAGACTTTGTTCATCGTTGTATATGGTGCGATAGCCTAGACCATGTAAGAAGAGATTGTGGAGAGTTTTCAGATGCATTGAGGAAGGATCTTATCTTCTTCAAAGATGGTAAGATCCATTTGAGAGAGACTGGGATGATGCTGGGAACCAACTTTGGCAAGGGTGGTATGAAGAGACTTGTGAATGATATATCAGCATCACATGCTGTTTCTCTTGTGAATGCTGCTACGTGTGGAGTGAAAGTGGAAATGGAGAGAGAGAAAGGGACTACTGGGTTGTGGTCAGATGTAGTGCGGTCCGTAGCTAGAACAGAGCTAGACAAGGATGTGCTACGAAGGGTTGGCAACTCAATTAGAGAAACTACAGGATGGAATGACCCTGTGGATACTATGTCAGTGCATGCTTATGTTGCAAGAAGTCAGCATGAAGCTCTACTAGAAGAAAAACGCAGGAGGGAGGATGCAGGTGAGGCTTCTACAGCCAAACGACCTGCTACAAGGAGTGAAAGGGCTAGACCAGATGCAAGGCAGGAGACAACACCTACTCGGGAGGAGACTATGGAGGATCTACCATCTACAACATCAAAGGAGAAGGAGAGAAGCAAGGAGAAGGGTAAGATGCCTGCATACAAACTTCAGTCTGACATTGAGATTGCTACAGACTTGAAGCAGGTGTTAGAGAATCGTATCTTGAATGGGAAGGTGGAGTTTACTTTGGGTGAGATTCTTGGGATTGCAAAGCGTGAGTTCCATGAGGTTATCATAGATATCATCAAGAGGAAACGTCAGATTTTGGGTGAAGCAGTTACGCTTAACGCTCTAGGGACCAAACTGTCGGAGGATGAGGAAGATGAGATTGCTGGTTACTGCTCTCAAGTATCAGAAGGAAGATCAGATCAGCACGTGAGGTTTGAAGATGAGGTGGAAGCATCGCAAAAGAGCCATTATTCTCACAACCATTGGGCGAGAGCAACCACAGAGACCTTAGTGAAGCTGGGAGATCTAGAGGAACCTGTGGTGGCATTGATTGATCACGGCTCAGAGATTAATCTGATGTCTAAGGAGCTGTACAAGCGTGGGAGGTGGCCTATAGACACCGACCATGGGTGGCTTATCCGTGCTGCCAACAACCAGCGGGGAGAACTCTATGGTGCTTGCCCCAACATCAAGGTAACTGTGGGTGACATCAGTGATGTTCAGAATTTCTTTGTGCAAGACATGTCAACCTATCCTATCATTCTAGGGCAGCCTTACATTACTGCTGTTAGAATGGAGACACGAGTTATGGATGATGGTTCAGCCTATGCTAGGATACGTAGTAGAGACGGCAAAAGAGCTGTTCAGTTTTTGACTGTTGCTGCAGAACATGAGAGGAATCGTGATAGCTTGAGAGACCGTCCACTACCTAAGATTACTCAGGAGTTTAGAGAGTCTAGGGGTTTTGGCAGAGTACCATTGAAGAGCGAGACTTCAACGGTACAGTAGAGATAGGATTCTCGCCTGATCCAGTAAAGCAGGAAGCTTTATCCACTAGCTTCTTGGGATTGACGTCATGTGGATCAGTATGTTATAGGAAGGTTGAGAATCTAAAGAGGTTTGAGAGGCAACATGTGAAGTATGTACAGCAGTCTTTGTGCGATAGTGGAGAGTTAGCAGGAGATGAATACATATCTGGAGTGTTTGAAGAGCAATATTTAGTAGATACTATAGGGGAGTTGAAATCTATATTAGAAAGCTCTACAGATGATGTAGATAGAGTGGTGAGAGTGAGCTCCAAGGAGCTTTATGATGTAATTGATAAGTTTATAGATCGACAAGAAGTGTATGTGGAGACCAAGTACAAGTCAGTGGCAAAGAAAGTCAAACCAGTGGCTTTGCCTTTGCCACTCGACTACAATCAGAAGATGGAGCAAGCTGCACGAGAACCGACGCTTAGAGGACCGAGAAGAATTGGGCACCAGTTTACAGAAACAACACTGAAGGACCTGAGGATTGGAGGTGATGGATTTCTTACTGAGCAAGAGAAGAAGAGCTTCAGGGAGATGCTATCAAGGCATGGTAAGGCGTTTGCGTTTGAGTCACATGAAGTAGGATGTGTAGATCGAAGTGTAGTTGCACCTATGGTAATCTTTACTATACCGCATGTGCCTTGGAATCTACGTCCTATCCTTGTACCTAGAGCTCATCTACCAAAGTTGATAGACTTGCTCAATGAGAGGATTAGGATGGGTATCTTGGAACCATCTATAGCTCCCTACTCTAGCAGATGGTTTACTGTTCCGAAGAAGAGTGGAGCTTTGAGATTCATTCAAGATATGCAGCCAGTTAACAAGGTGACTATCAGGAATATGGGTATAGGACCTATTGTAGACGAGTTTGCAGAGGCTTTTGCTGGTCGTGCTATCTATTCAATGGGAGACTTATATTCAGGTTACGATCAGTTTCAGTTATCCTCTGAGAGTAGAGACTTGACTACAATGAGGACACCTTTGGGGTTACTAAGGATGTGCACCTTGCCACAAGGTGCTACCAATTCTGTAGCACATATGATGAATGGCATGAATAAAGTTTTGAGGGATTTCATTCCTGAAAAAACTATGCCATTCCTTGATGATGTGCCGATCAAAGGGTGTGCTGAGGAGGAGAAGAATGAGGTAATGGATCAGAGGGGGTGCCGTAAGTTTGTTGCAGATCACATAGCCGACTGTGATAAGATATAGAGTCGACTGGAGGAGGTTCATTTGACTTTATCAGGAGCAAAGTCTGTATTTGGAGAACAAGAGGTGTTAATAGTGGGACATCTGTGTGGATCTTATGGTCGGAAACCTTGTCCAAACAAGGTTGATGCCATCCGAAGGATGAAGGAGACATGTGGATCAGTTACTGAGGTGAGAAGGTTTCTAGGTGCATGTGTGTTTTATCATATACGGATTCCACACTTTGCACATGTAGCAGATCCGTTGTACAAGTTGCTGAGGAAGGGGCAGAGATTTCAGTGGCAAGAGGAGCAAAGCGAGTCTATGAAGAAGTTGAAGGATCTGTTGTCTTCACCACCAACTCTACGGAAGGTAACATATGAGTTGGGCAGATCTGTTATCCTTACTGTTGATACTAGTCCTATTGGCATTGGGTGGGCTATAGGACAAGATGATAAGGATGGAAATAGATATGTGGTGCGTTTTGGTGCTAAGGTCTTAAGTTCACGGCAGAGAGACTACCCTCAGGTCAAGAGAGAGCTATGGGGAGTAGTTACTGCGATGAAGAGTGACAAGAAATACTTGATAGGAGCACCTGTGGTTGTGGAGACAGATTGCTTACCTCTCTTGGGAATGATCACTAGCTGTACAACTCCAGATATTGCTATGTTGAGATGGATAGCATATATCAAGTCTTTGAACCCAGAGTTTAGACATATCGCAGGAAAGGACAATCCTGTGGCAGATATGTTATCAAGGGCTAGGTATTATGATGAGAAAGAAATGATAGATGATCAGGAGGATGTTGGAACAGAGTTCTATTCTAGTGCTCTTGCTAGAAGGGATAGAAGCTGTTTTGCAGCTCCATTGGAGTTATTTGAGGAAACTATGTACAATGGCGAGTGGTTGGATCTTGGGCGCTATTTGAGTTCATTGGAAAGGCAAGAAGGCTGGTCTGATGCAGATTTCAAGAGGATCCGTAGAACAGCTTATGGGTACTTTTTATGTGGAGGACATCTATGAAAGCGCCCTAAGCTACAAGGAGGTGTACCACAGCGGGTGGTATGTGACTTAGAATTGCAGCAGAAGCTGATCAAGGAGTTCCATGAGAGTCTATGGGCCGGTCATAGAGGAGTTTGGGCTACATTTGCCAAGATAAAGGAGAAGTATTGGTGGAAGGGTATGTATAAGGATGTAGTACAGTTTGTTTCATCCTGTATACCTTGCCAGATGTATTCCAACGTACGTCATCGTGATGGATTGCATCCTACTTATCCTTTAGCCATTCATTACAAATGGGTAGTTGATCTGGTAACTATGCCATTTGGACTTGGACAAATGAGGTATCTAGTCTTGGCTAGAGAAGATCTATCTAACCAAGTCGAAGGCCGTGCCCTGAGGACGAAGACCACTGCTAGTGTCTGCCGCTTTCTACTTGAAGATGTTATTTGTAGGTATGGGTGTGTGGGAAAGATCACTGCAGATAGGGGCGAGCTGGATTCACAAGAAGCAGTTGAGTTCTTCAAGCGATTGGGAATCAAGTTGGCGTTAACCACTGCTTACAATCCTGAAGGGAATGGCAAGAGCGAAAGAGGTCATCCGCCAATCATCAAAGCTTTGGTAAAAGCTTGCAAGGGTAAGATCCGTGAATGGCCTAGACTGCTACCGTTTGCTTTATGGGCAGACCGTACAACTCATAGTACCGTTACAGGTTACATGCCAGCAGAATTGATACTAGGACAGAAACCTGTGATGCCGATTGAGGAGGTTGTGCCCACTTGGAATGTTTTGCCATGGGAAGATGGTAGAAGTACGGAGGATCTTCTTGCATTAAGGATCCAGCAGTTAGAACGGAGACCTGAGGATGTTGCCAAAGCTGTGGAAAGGTTGAAGACTGCTAGAGAGAGAAACAAAGGCAGATTTGATAGAACGCATAGATTACGACCCAAACCAATTAAGGAAGGTGATTGGGTGTTAGTCTATGATAGTAGTCTTGATAATCAGCATAGTGCTATCAGAAAGTTTTCCAAGAGATGGTTCGGACCTTATGTGGTGTTAGAAGTTTATGATAATGCCACATACTCCTTGAGAGAGTTAGATGGTGCAGTGCTCAAGATACCAGTCGCAGGAAAGAGAATCAAGCTCTTTAGAAGGAGAGGGGGGGATCAGAACGTTGCAGAGTTTACAGAGGATGAAGCTGAAGACTCAATGCAGGTTGAAGATGAGTTTGAAGCCGAAGCTGAAGAGTCTTGATCTGGATGGCACATACCGGAGGATGTGCAGGTTCAGAGGGGGTGGATGTCGCGCTACTTGGCGGCTACATGTTATATTTCTACTCCGGCACTTGGGTTTAGTAGTTCTAGAAGTTAGCTCTTATTACTTCTAGTCGTTTATGTATATGTTTGACACCTTTGCATACGGTGTTAACACTATTTTGAGTCTTAGTAGGTTGATTACCATGTTAATAGGGCTTAAGCTCATGGGTTGTATTTGCGTGTCGCCCATGCACGCTTTCTAGCTGATTTAAGTTATTTTTCGGGGCTACGTGTCGTTTTAAGTAATTTAAGTTTTACGCTGGCACCCTAGGGGGCTTGACGTGGTAGCCTATGAGTAAAACTAAGTTGCCACGTGGTTTAGGGTACTAAAGGACAACCAAGTGGAGCTATGAACTCCCATTGGTCTGATTCTGTCTTTAGTTTAACTCTAAATTTAGAAACAGAGCTCTAAAGGAGAGTTCGAGCATTTGGTGGGGGATCTTCGAAATCTGAGAGCACAGGGAGAGAGGTCTCGTCATGCCAAGCACTTCCAGTGAAAATTTCGATCGATTTGAGTCAATAAAGACAGAGTTATGAGCAATTGAAGTTCGGATTGTGCTAGAATTGAATCATTTTGGTTGGATTTAGGGTTTTCAGTGTCACTCGCAGCAGATTTGAGGAAATTGCTTCAAAACTTCGAGGTTGTGTTCTCCGCCAGCAGGGCTACAATTTCACAAAAAGTTTCATATCGATTGAGCAACTGAGTAATTCAGGGCGGCCGCTGAAGATGAGGGGGTCTGAAAAGCTCTTAATCTAGAGCAGCGACTTCAGAGGAGGAGATCTACAGTTCTGTGTACATTCAGGAGTCCCAACTTCACAGGGATGTTAAGCACCCTGTAGACTGCAAATCCTGTAAGAAACTTTGAAATTGATCGAGCCAAACTCCTGTTATAGGTTGAAATAGCCAGCTAGGTACCAGAAATTGCCGTAGTTTTCTTGCTCAAAACTTTTCTGTTCATATCTCCGTGTCAGAATTTGATCTCAGGCTGAAATTTCGTCTGTGAGTTCAATAGTACCTCATTTGCATGTAGGGGAAGTTTAGAGGTCTAAACCTTCATAGTTTTCCTCTCCGTGAGTGTCAAAGTTCACCGCCGAATCCTATTACTGCCAGCTAGACCTGAATTTCGCCTTCTGGGTATATTACTAGATCTTACACATCTGTGTGAGTGTTTATAGCCCTATTGTGACCTGAAAGCCAACCTCTTGAGTGAACAACCACAGCCAGAAGCCCGGCGCTTTCCTAGGTAGACGGATTACACTCCGACAGCGCGTAAAAGATTGAAGAAGCGATTAGAAGCGTAGCACAATGGAAGCAATACTGAGGTTCTTTTCGTTTCTTCCCCCTTCCTCATCGCTTCCTGTAGTGTCCCAGGATTTCTCTTTTAGCCCATTGTAGCATAAAAGAGTTCGTTCTCCAAGAAGATTTATATTACTATCACTGTTCTAAGTTCTAAGATCTATCCAAACTCACAAACACTCGGGATTTGTCTAGAAATCCCGTCTTCTCACAAAACCACACGGCTTCCAGACCCTTCAGAAGGGTGCTTTGGACCCAAACAGACAAGTACTACTTAAAATACCACACAATTATCCACTGAGAAGTTCGAAAAGACGCTATCTGCTTCTAGGTCATTGCTTCTTTTCTTCCCATGACGGTCTTCTCGAAGCAATTCTCGGCTTTGGGGGTTAAACTCGGCTTCTGACACCTCCAGAAGACTGTCCCTGCTTCGTAGATGTCAAATTACCAATTCTTATCACATATTGCTCTTACAGTTTCCAACGGGGTTAGATTAATCACAGGGTGTATGCCTCCTGTGATTCTCATGCTTCTGCCTACGGAAGCGGTCTTCCTACAGCACTACAACGACATTCGCATTCACTGAAACTCAAAAGAAGTATCGGAAGTCCAATACAAGAAGATACGAAAATGGGAAGATGAGAAAAGATGAGGAAGAAGGGAAAATCCAAACAAGAGGAAACAAGAGAAAAGAGAGAAATTAAGATTCGACATACTTCTAGTTCGGATCTTGACTAACAAGCCATCTCTGCTTGTAGTAATTTGGGAAAGAAGACCAGAAATCTGCTTACAGTTACACAGTCTTCCAATCGAGGATGTTGGCTTCTGCTGTGGAAAGAAGGCTTCCGGCTTCTTCTGTCTTTGCTCTGACTACTCTGACTTTAGGGACCAATCTCTCATAGGACAGTCCGTACGTGGATCCAAAGTGCTCCACTGGATGAGATAAGCTTGGACTCTACACAGCTTCTAACAATCACCGCTACTCAAGAAGAAGGCTTCTCATGCACAATTGGGTATGAATTCGAGGAAACCTACTGCCCAAAAGACAGAGTGTAGTGACGTAAGATTTCTCCTTTTGCCCATTTAGTATACAAGATATCGTTCCCACAGAGGATTTGCACAAGTAACGCTGCTCTAAGTTCTAAGATCTGTTCAAACACACAAACACGCGGGTTTTGCCTAGAAATCCTGTCTTCTCACAAAACCACACAAAACAACACGTCTTCCAGATACGCCAAATGGTGCTCTGGACCCAAACAAACAACTACCAATTACAATATCATACAACTATTCACAGAGAAGCTCGGGAAGACGATCTTCCTGCTTCCAGGTTGCTTCTTCCGGTCTTCTCGATATCGTCTTCCCGAAGCGATTCTCGTCTTCTGGGGGTTTAGCTCGTCTTCTCACACCTCCAGAAGGTTGTCCGGCTTCGCAGAAGTCGACTAGTAACAGTCGTTACACCTTATTCTCATATTCACATTCCAACGGGTTGGATAAATCACAGGGTGTATGCCTCCTGTAGCCTTCCCAGGCTTCTGCCTACGGAAGTTGTCTTCCTGCAGCGCTACAACGACATTCACCTTCACGGAAGCTCAATAGAAGTATCGGAAGCTCACTAGAAGAAGATAAGAAGATGGGGAAGATGAGGGAAGATGGGAAGAAGAAGAAATCCAAACAAGAGAAAACAGGATGAAAAAGGGCAATTAAGATTCCGACAGGCTTCTAGTCCGGATCCTGACTAACAAGCCATCCCTGCTTGTAATAGTTTGGGGAGGAAGACAACAAACGTGAGTACTGTAGCACCGTCTTCTACTCGAGGATGTCGTCTTCTGTTGCGGGAAGAAGGCTTCTTTCTTCTTCACTTCGCTGCTCTGACTGCTCTGTCTTCTGGGATCCCTTACCCGGAAGACCGTTCGTACGTAGATCCCAAGTGCTCTACTGAACGAGTCAAGCTACACTCCACAACTGTTGACATTCACCGCCACTCAAGAAGAACACTTCCCATGCACAATTGGGAGCGAATTCAATACATTCCACCACCCAGAAGACATGAGCGAAGCTGCTGCACTCAAATCCACAATCTATTCCCCGAGAAGAAGTCACAATGACATTGGGAAGCTCACTCCCGCTACTTCCTGCGTCTACTCCTCGACACACCGGTCTAATCAGCAGGAGTGCACGAGGATGCCGTTTCCTGCTCCTAGACTGTCCACTACTCATCTACATCTCCGAATCGTTGTTGGTGATAAGAGAATGCAGACTTCTTCCTGCGTTATCCCCTTATTCCAACATCGAGTGTAGTGTACACTGTGTACCTCTAGTGTCTAATCTGTCTCCTGCACCGTAAGATTGGTATGTGTGTGTAGGCAGCCAGTTCCTTCGGAGACTCCTCTGTGTGTCAAATCTGTCTGCACCGTAAGATTGGTATGTGTGTGCAGGACTCAATTCTTCACACAGGTCTAATGTGCTATGAGTCTGCACCGTAAAATGTTGGTGTTTGTGCAGAACTCCTAATTCCTACTCTGTGATCCTACTTAACCATCTGCCTCGAGAGACGACCACCAGGGAGAGAGAGAGAGGCGCTGACAAGAGGTTGTCACCTCACATGCATGCGGTCCCTCTTTCCAATTAGCCCTCCACTGGGTTACTCCTACGCTACCTATGCTGCCACATGGGGTCCTAACTATTTTTACATGGAAAACTGCCACCCTTAAGATAGCATGTCCGATCCTACTAAATCTGGAAGTGTCGATTGAGTTTGCTAACTACTCTGATTGCTCGGTGGCAATCTCTACATGATCTGCTCCTACCGGAGCTACTACCTCGACTTCTGATGGGCTGGGAAGCCCTGCACTTACCTCGGGTACCACTGAGGTAGCTTACCTCTCCTCGCTCTTCGCTGGCCCTGCTATTTCTGCGGCTGCGTCTTCCTCGGCTTCGACTTCGGAAGACGGAATGATCTTCTGGGAAGACGAGTCGAATGGTGCGTCTTCGGTCTTCTGAGGCACAGATGCAGTACTAGGGACCATGGCGATCTCATAGGGGTCCGGAGAAGTCGCTTCCTCCACGCGGAATACCTGGGAAGACGGCTCGTCTTCCTGTCTTCCAGAAGACATCATGTCTTCTGGGGCGTCTTCTGGAGTCTTCTCGTCTTCCAACGCTGTCACCACCAAGTGTACAGCGAGATCGAACTCCTCCTTCTCCATTCCGGATCCAGTCGAGGGTGCTGGGGCTTGGGAAGATGCGGTTGCAGGTGTCGGAAGTGAGGGAAGACCATAAAGTGTCTTCACTCCTTCTATCTGTCTATTGTGGTGCCCACAAATTACAGTATTCACGAATTTTTGAAATTTTTGAGATTAATGACTTGTTTATATAACTGAAGAAGCGTTGTTACTTAAGGTTACGTCTTCCTTAACAGGAAGATGATCTTAAGAGCTGTTTGTAATAAGAAGTTGACTTCTTCAGAAGACGACCGTCTTCGGAAGACCGTCTTCTCAGTTGCGTCTTCGGAAGATAGGAAGACGGCGGAAGATGGGAAGACGGCAGAAGACGCCTGTCTTCCGGAAGACAGCGATCACGAAGGCCTGACCACGAGTTTTCGGGTAAACAAGTAGGTGTACCTACTGGAGCGCACCGAATAGGTAGGTAGGTCAGGAAGACACCAAGGACGAGAACCCCTAATCTGCGAGGAAGATGCGTGAGGAAGCACATTAGCCACCTTCCAACTTCCCGCAGCACAGTGCGCCTGAAGAAGATCGATTGAGAGAGTGAACTTCGAGCTAGCATTGAGAGAGGAATCGAGTAAGACATCGAGGTAGTAGAGAGTACGTTGGCAGCTAGGCGAAGGGTGAAATCGGATTGCGGGAGCACAAACAGCAGAAAGAGCGAAGGCATTTCTGTGGAGCTTCCGAGAAGTTGACAGTGGAGAGGGGCGAGTAGAAGCGAAAGAAGAATCGAGGTGTGGACCGAAATTGACAGCAGGCGCAGTCGTGTGGAGTCGCATTGGAAGCTAGGACGAGAGCCAGAAGCGCGCGGAGGTCGAAGGCAACTCGGGGAGCCGAAGAAGACTGTAGAGGTTCTTTCCCCTGTTCTTTCCCCTTCCCACTTCTTCTCGCCATTGCCTGGTACTCCCCGCGCTTCCTTGATTGTGTGCAGGCAGCCTGATCGATTACCCCACCCTCCATCTTTCCTATTGAGACATTGGGCGCGGAAGCGCTGCCCAATTTCTGTCAAGATATCTCCTTGCTTCTTCCCGAGCTCAATTCGAGCTTCCCTACCCCTAGTCTTCAAATTGGCGAACCCAACTATCAATTTCTCTACCCTACTACCTCTCTACCCCCGAAACTTGAAATAGAAGACGAATCGGAAGATGGGAACATCCTCGGAAGACGCTTCTTGAACTTGACTGTCTTCGGAAGTCGACTGAACACAATTCGTATCAAGAGTGGATTTGCTTTGCTTTTGTGTTTAGAGAGACTTGATACGAAGCCTGAGTGGTGTGGTGAGTTGTTGTGTTATTTCGAGAAGTTGGAACTCGGGAACTAAGCCTGTGCCTCCCGATCTTCCAAGCTTCTCAACTCCACATCTTCCTAGAGAGACTAGAAGACTGAAAGGCTGGCAAAATGAGCGAGAAGACGTGAGGGTCCATTTCGGGTCTCTTCTGTCCGACCCATAGCAGCCGTTCCTTCTTCTTCCCGAACTTAGAAGAGAGTTGTGAGAAGTATTGCTGGCAGAATCCGGAGAGAATGGTCGAGGGTCATGTCTTCTCATCATGCAGCAAACTTCTTCTGAGTGCGTATGAGAGGTGAGAAGTCAGAAGAACAGAGTGCACATGTTTTGAGTCTGTTGTGAGGATAGACTGCGCGTAGGAAGACGAAGACAGGTGAGACCAGTGAAGGGAAGTCTGACTTCGGGAAGTCTTCCGAGAAAGACATTGAATCGGAAGCTGTCCCAAGTGTCTTCCCAGAGACCATTGTCACCGCAGGAGCCCGCAACCATCTTCTGAACCTTTCTCATACTCTACTTCTCGCATATCTTGTATCTTCTGATAGGAAGTAGGATGTAATGCAAGGTGGGTTGTCTTCTTGGTAATCCATGCGAGGCCTTGCCTAGATAGGATTGGTTAGATATAGCTCGGAAGACGAGAGCTATCTAGAAAGTACTGTTAGAATCCCGGAAGACGGCGTAGCTGTCTTCTGGAAGACTAGTTTCGTCTTCTGAGAGTGGAAGCTAGACTGTGGGCACTCGGGAAGGACTGAGCCTTCAGCTCATAGTAGGTGCTTGTGGTTTAGTGCAGCAGATCTTCCAGGTATGTCGATGCATCCGCGAGGCTTGGTGTTACCAGCGACAGAATTGGCCGAGGCCACTCCTTTCCTCAAGGAGTTGGGTCTCGACTTCTTCCTGTGGAACTGGAACCTCGCAGATCAAGGGCTTCTGGAGGAGGTATGGGTCGCATTACCACCGCGTAACCGTGTACCTGCGAAGGCAGGAGTTGCTCGGGGAAGACCATCTTCCTGGATAGAAGACTGGTGGCGTAAGACGTTTCACAGACCTGAGACCGAGAACCGAGGATATTGGAACGAGAAGAAAATCTTGCCTAGGATTGTGAGTTCATGGCATGTACCTGGGAGTACCACCTGCCTTTTCGTGGAAGACAGGCAGGGGAGGAACGGTTGGAAGTTAGAATCTTACCGGGAGCCGAAGAAGCGACTTCTGGCGAAGTTGTTTCTGCATCTTTTCCCCAAGAGAAAAGCGCAGAAGACGAGGTACTTAGGAGATCAGGACGTGGAGTTCCTGGAATCAGTGTGGGATGACAGAGTGCCAATCTACTGGGGCGCGTACATCCACAACTATGTACAGACGGAGCTAGCATACTTGGGTACCCCGGCGGGAGGACATCTTACGCCCTTCTTCTGCTACTTGTATGTAGCCATGGGGGATCTTAGGGAAGATCAGCTGGCAGTGTATGGGCCAACGGAGCGACAGGAGGTGAAGGAGGAGACCTCGGAAGACGATGACTGAGAGGCAGCAGCAACGCCCCCTCCCACTCTGATGCCACAGCTGAGACCCGGCTCTCACCAGAAGACGCTTCTGGTGAGGGAAGACGAGTCTAGTGGGTCGGAAGACGCCACGCCAGTGAGGAAGATGGGTCACAGAAGTGTACCGAGGACACCCATCTCCCTCATCCATTCAGGATCGGAGTCGGACTCGGAGGAAGACTTGCTGAGTACCCGATCGGAGCAGAAGACAGCTTCTGTAACACCTGGGAGTCTTCCGAAGACTCCAAAAGACGAAGGATGGATGGGCACTCCTACTGCGATGCGAGGAAGCGCAAAGAGGAGAGCCGCTCCTGCCACGAGGAGCCTTCCACCCCGGAAGATGAGAAGAGTAGCTTCTTCTCGTGCGCAGAAGATGAAGGCCGTAGTGGTGGAAGAGGCTCCCTTGCCTCTGGAAGACGAAGTCGATACCATCGAGCGAGTGGTGGGGATGAACTTGTCTTCTGCAGGAAGACGACTGGAGGAGTTCAGTGCCTACTTCCAGAAGGAGATCCAGCCCGCTATAAGTTGCTGGAAAGAAGAGCGAGGACACAGGAGAAGCCTTTACAGCCTGGATTCGGCCTGTGCACCTTGCTGCGACAGGAAGACAGCCAGCAGAAGACGGAGTCTCTGGAAGCTAGTCTCCGCACCACGGAGAAGCTTGCAGCCAGGTACAAGGCGGAAGCAGCCGCTTCTGCCAAGGAGTCGATGCAACTTCGGAAGAGCAACCAGGAGTTGCAGACGCGAGTACAGCAGCGTGATCAGGAAGTTCTCCGAGTACGGGAGAAGATCACTGCCCTTGCAGAAGAGCAGACCACTTGGAAGATGCAGCGAGAAGCCGCAGAAGCGCGAGCTGCAACAGAGAAGACGCAGAGGGAAGCAGCGGAGGCCCGTGCGCAGAAGATGCTAGCTCAGTCGGTAGAAGCGCTTCGGAAGAAGTTCAACTTCACCGCAGGTAAGAAGTTACTTACCTTAGCTAGGGAATGGGACAGCGAGTCCAAGACGAGGTTGGTGGAATGCAGAGATAGCATGTTCAGGTACCTGGATAGACAGATAGAAGGAGTGAAGACACTTTATGGTCTTCCCTCACTTCCGACACCTGCAACCGCATCTTCCCAAGCCCCAGCACCCTCGACTGGATCCGGAATGGAGAAGGAGGAGTTCGATGTCGCTGTACACTTGGTGGTGACAGCGTTGGAAGACGAGAAGACTCCAGAAGACGCCCCGGAAGACATGATGTCTTCTGGAAGACAGGAAGACGAGCCGTCTTCCCAGGTATTCCGCGTGGAGGAAGCGACTTCTCCGGACCCCCTTGGTCCCTAGTACTGCATCTGTGCCTCAGAAGACCGAAGACGCACCATTCGACTCGTCTTCCCAGAAGATCATTCCGTCTTCCGAAGTCGAAGCCGAGGAAGACGTAGCCGCAGAAATAGCAGGGCCAGCGAAGAGCGAGGAGAGGGAAGCTACCTCAGTGGTACCCGAGGTAAGTGCAGGGCTTCCCAGCCCATCAGAAGTCGAGGTAGTAGCTCCGGTAGGAGCAGATCATGTGGAGATTGCCACCGAGCAATCAGAGTAGTTAGCAAACTTAATCGACACTTCCAGATTTAGTAGGATTGGACATGCTATCTTAAGGGTGGCAGTTTTCCATGTAAAAATAGTTAGGACCCCATGTGGCAGCATAGGTAGCGTAGGAGTAATACAGTGGAGGGCTAATTGGGAAGAGGGACCGCATGCATGTGAGGTGACAACCTCTTGTCAGCGTCTCTCTCTCTCTCCCTGGTGGTCGCCTCCCAAGGCAGATGGTTAAGTAGGATAGCAAGGTAGGAGAAAAGGTCTCTGAGAGCTCTGCCAGGTCTGTAGAATTCGGCAGTAACTGAACATACACACCGATTCTACAGACAGGCAAGAGAGACACATTAGAGCAGGGACAGTCTAGGAACAGGGAACGGCATCCTCGTGCAGTCCTGTTAGCTAGCCTGGTGTGTCGAGGAGTAGGCGCAGGAAGTAGAGGGAGTGAGCTTCCCAATGCCATTGTGACTTCTTCTCGGGGAATAGATTGTGGATTTGAGTGCAGCAGCTTTGTCCATGTCTTCTGGATGGTGGGTTCATTGAATTCGCTCCCAATTGTGCATGGGAAGTGTTCTTCTTGAGTGGCGGTGAATGTCAACAGTTGTGGAGTGTAGCTTGACTCGTTCAGTAGAGCACTTGGGATCTACGTACGAACGGTCTTCCGGGTAAGGGATCCCAGAAGACAGAGCAGTCAGAGCAGCGAAGTGAAGAAGAAAGAAGCCTTCTTCCCGCAACAGAAGACGACATCCTCGAGTAGAAGACGGTGCTACAGTACTCACGTTTGTTGTCTTCCTCCCCAAACTATTACAAGCAGGGATGGCTTGTTAGTCAGGATCCGGACTAGAAGCCTGTCGGAATCTTAATTGCCCTTTTTCATCCTGTTTTCTCTTGTTTGGATTTCTTCTTCTTCCCATCTTCCCTCATCTTCCCCATCTTCTTATCTTCTTCTAGTGAGCTTCCGATACTTCTATTGAGCTTCCGTGAAGGTGAATGTCGTTGTAGCGCTGCAGGAAGACAACTTCCGTAGGCAGAAGCCTGGGAAGGCTACAGGGGGCATACGCCCTGTGATTGATCCAACCCCTTGGAATGTGAGTGTGAGAATAAGGTGTAACGACTGTTACTAGTCGACTTCTGCGAAGCCGGACAGCCTTCTGGAGGTGTGAGAAGACGAGCTAAACCCCCAGAAGACGAGAATCGTTTCGGGAAGACGGTATCGAGAAGACCGGAAGAAGCAACCTGGAAGCAAGAAGTTCGTCTTCCCGAGCTTCTCTGTGAATAGTTGTGTGATATTGTAATTGGTAGTTGTTTGTTTGGGTCCAGAGCACCATTTGGCATGTCTGGAAGATGTGTTGTTTTGTGTGGTTTTGTGAGAAGACGGGATTTCTAGGCAAAACCCGTGTGTTTGTGTGTTTGAACAGATCTTAGAACTTAGAGCAGCGTTACTTGTGCAAATCTTCTGTGGGAACGATATCTTGTATACTAAATGGGCAAAAGGAGAAATCCTTCGTCACTACATCTATCCAGGTACCTGAACATGCTATCTCTGCATTCCACCAACCTCGTCTTGGACCCGCTGTCCCATTCCCTAGCTAAGGTAAGTAACTTCTTACCCGCGGTGAAGTTGAACTTCTTCCGAAGCGCTTCTACCGACTGAGCTAGCATCTTCTGCGCACGAGAAGAAGCTACTCTTCTCATCTTCCGGGGTGGAAGACTCCTCGTGGCAGGAGCGGCTCTCCTCTTTGCGCTTCCTCGCATCGCAGTAGGAGTGCACATCCATCCTTCGTCTTCTGGAGTCTTCGGAAGACTCCCGGGTGTTACAGAAGCTGTCTTCTGCTCCGATCGGGTACTCAGCAAATCTTCCTCCGAGTCCGACTCCGATCCTGAATGGATGAGGGAGATGGGTGTCCTCGGTACACTTCTGTGACCCATCTTCCTCACTGGCGTGGCGTCTTCCGACCCACTAGACTCGTCTTCCCTCACCAGAAGCGTCTTCTGGTGAGAGCCGGGTCTCAGCTGTGGCATCAGAGTGGGAGGGGGCGTTGCTGCTGCCTCTCGGTCATCGTCTTCCGATGTCTCCTCCTTCACCTCCTGTCGCTCCATTGGCCCATACACTGCCAGCTGATCTTCCCTAAGATCCCCCATGGCTACATACAAGTAGCAGAAGAAGGGCGTAAGATGTCCTCCCGCCGGGGTACCCAAGTATGCTAGCTCCGTCTGTACATAGTTGTGGATGTACGCGCCCCAGTAGATTGGCACTCTGTCATCCCACACTGATTCCAGGAACTCCACGTCCTGATCTCCTAAGTACCTCGTCTTCTGCGCTTTTCCCTTGGGGAAAAGATGCAGAAACAACTTCGCCAGAAGTCGCTTCTTCGGCTCCCGGTAAGACTCTATCTTCCAACCGTTCCTCCCCTGTCTGTCTTCCACGAAAAGGCAGGTGGTACTCCCAGGCACATGCCATGAACTCACAATCCTAGGCAAGATCTTCTTCTCGTACCAATATCCTCGGTTCTCGGTCTCAGGCCTGTGAAACGCCTTACGCCACCATTCTTCTGTCCAGGAAGATGGTCTTCCCCGAACAACTCTTGCCTTTGCAGGTACACGGTTACGTGGTGGTAACGCGGCCCACACTTCCTCCAGAAGCCCTTGATGTGCGAGGTTCCAATCCCACATGAAGAAGTCGAGACCCAACTCCTTGAGGAAAGGAGTGGCCTCGGCCAATTCTGTCGCTGGTAACACCAAGCCTCGCGGATGCATCGACATACCTGGAAGATCTGCTGCACTAAACCACAAGCACCTACTATGAGCTGAAGGCTCAGTTCTTCCCGAGTGCCCACAGTCTAGCTTCCACTCTCAGAAGACGAAACTAGTCTTCCAGAAGACAGCTACTCCGTCTTCCGGGATTCTAACAGTGCTTCCTAAATAGCTCTCGTCTTCCGAGCTATATCTAAACAATCCTATCTAAGCAAGGCCTCGCATGGATTACCAAGAAGACAACCCACCTTGCATTACATCCTACTTCCTATCAGAAGATACAAGATATGCGAGAAGTAGAGTATGAGAAAGGTTCAGAAGATGGTTGCGGGCTCTTGCGGTGACAGTGGCCTCTGGGAAGACACTTGGGACAGCTTCCGATTCCATGTCGTTCTCGGAAGACCTCCCGAAGTCAGACTTCCCTTCACTGATCTCACCTGTCTTCTTCTTCCTACGCGCAATCTATCCTCACAACAGACTCAAGACATGTGCACTCTGTTCTTCTGACTTCTCACCTCTCATACGCACTCAGAAGAAGTTTGCTGCATGGTGGGAAGACATGACCCTCGACCATTCTCTCCAGATTCTGCCAGCAATACTTCTCACAACTCTCTTCTAAGTTCGGGAAGAAGAAGGAACGGCTGCTATGGGTCGGACAGAAGAGACCCGAAATGGACCCTCACGTCTTCTCGCTCATTTTGCCAGCCTTTCAGTCTTCTAGTCTCTCTAGGAAGATGTGGAGTTGAGAAGCTTGGAAGACCGGGAGGCACAGGCCTAGTTCCCGAGTTCCAACTTCTCGAAATAACACAACAACTCACCACACCACTCAGGCTTCGTACCAAGTCTCTCTAAACACAAAAGCAAAGCAAATCCACTCTTGATACGAATTGTGTTCAGTCGACTTCCGAAGACAGTCTTCCGAAGATGTCTTCCGAAGACAATCAAGTTCAAGAAGCGTCTTCCGAAGATGTTCCCATCTTCCGAATCGTCTTCTATTCCAAGTTTCGGGGGTAGAGAGGTAGTAGGGTAGAGAAATTGATAGTTGGGTTCGTCAATTTGAAGACTAGGGGTAGGGAAGCTCGAATTGAGCTCGGGAAGAAGCAAGGAGATATCTTGACAGAAATTGGGGAGCGCTTCCGCGCCCAATGTCTCAATAGGAAAGATGGGGGGTGGGGTAATCGATCAGGCTGCCTGCACACAATCAAGGAAGCGCGGGGAGTACCAGACAATGGCGAGAAGAAGTGGGAAGGAGAAAGAACAGGGGAAAGAACCTCTACAGTCTTCTTCGGTTCCTCGAGTTGCCTTCGACCTCCGCGCGCTTCTGGCTCTTGTACTAGCTTCCAATGCGACTCCTCTCGAATGCGCCTGCTGTCAATTTTGGTCCACACCTCGATTCTACTTTCGCTTCTACTCGCCACTCTCCACTGTCAACTTCTCGGAAGCTCCACAGAAATGCCTTCGCTCTCTCTGCTGTTTGTGCTCCCGCAATCCGATTTCACCCTTCGTCTAGCTGCCAACGTACTCTCTACTACCTCGATGTCTTACTCGATTCCTCTCTCAATGCTAGCTCGAAGTTCACTCTCTCAATCGATCTTCTTCAGACGCACTGTGCTGCGGGAAGTTGGAAGGTGGCTAATGTGCTTCCTCACGCATCTTCCCCGCAGATTAGGGGTTCTCGTCCTTGGTGTCTTCCTGATCTACCTACCTATTCGGTGCGCTCCAGTAGGTACACCTACTGTCTTATCCGAAAACTCGTGGTTGATCCTTCGCGGTCGTTGTCTTCTGGAAGATAGGTGTCTTCTGACGTCTTCCCATCTTCCCCCGTCTTCTCATCTTCTGAAGACGCAACTGAGAAGATGATCTTCCGAAGACGGTCGTCTTCTGAAGAAGTCAACTTCTTATTACAAACAGCTCTTAAGATCATCTTCCTACTAAGGAAGCCGTAATCTTAAGTAACAACGCTTCTTCAGTTATACAAACAAGTCATTATCCTTAAAAATTTCAAAAATTTGTGCATCCTGTAATTTGTGGGCACCACACAGAGACAAAGCTTCTGCAATCAAACCTGAAATCCAATCCCTGAGAAGAAGTTACATTGGCTTCTGGAAGCTCACTCTATCCACTTCCTGTCACTACCCCTCGACAAACCAGCTTAGACTGCACGACTGCACGATGATGTCGTTCCCTGTCTATGCTATCTGCTACTGCTGTCTACATCTTTCGATCTCTTGCTGGGAGCGGAAGTGCAAACCTACCCTGTGTGTAACTCAATTCTGCTCGTGCAGTGTACGTATGTGTGTGTAATTCTAATATTAACCTTGCTTTTATACAATCGCTTTGAGTCGCAGGAGGGAGATCCCTTCCAATCACAACTCACAGCTAGGGAAAATAGGGCGCTGTCAGAAGACCACCACCTCCTAAGTTTCGGTTCCGTTCTCAGTTTGGAAACTACTTTCCTACTCCTATCGTTGCTTATCCTGCCACATGGACAATCACCTAAAATAAAGTGAGAGTTATCTCTATTAAAATAGCATACTCCTCATCCAAAATAGCCATGTCAACTGACTACCTACTTCTATTGCCTACTCCTGATCGCCAAGTGTGGTCTCCACTAGATTCTCACCTACCTGATCTCCTAATTCGGCTTCTGATATCGTGAGAAGCCCTGCTGGTACCTCTGGTGCGGCTGAGGTGACATCCTCCTCAATGCTCATAATGTGGGCTTTCACCATGGCTTCGAAAGCCTGAAGAGGCTTCTGGGAACCTGAACTCTTCTAGCCGTCTTCTCGCAGAAGACAAGTTCATCCCCACAAATCGATCTGCGGCGGCTTCTTTGTCTTTCAGAGGCACAGATGCCTCTTCCACCATCGTGGTCTTCTCCTTCTACGCTCGAGAAGACGCTACCCTTAATGTCTTTTGAGATGGAAGCTCTTTTCTCATCGCAAAAGTAGTCTTTTTTGCTGCGCTTCCTCTAGTCGCAGTCGGTACATCAATCCATGTCTTGGTTTCTAGAATCTTCAGAAGACTCTCTGTTGTCGTAGAAGCTGTCTTCTGTGCAATTCTGGTGCTACGCTTGTCATCATGTGTATCCGACTCGGATCTAGAGTGGATGATCAAGAAAGATGCACTCTTCCGAGGTACACTTCTAGGTCCCATCTTTCGCGGTGGCTACGGGTCTTCTGTATCGCTGGAGTCGTCTTCCTGCACCGTAATCGACTTCTGCTGAGTGTCTGGTCCTGCCAGAGGCACTAAAGTGGGGGGGGGAGGACATGGCAGTTGTCCGATCTTCTTCTTGCGAGGTCTCTTCTTTCATCTCTCGCTGTCCTGCTGATCCATACTGTAGTGACGCAGGATTACTCCTTTTGCCCATTTAGTATACAAGATATCGTTCCCACAGAGGATTTACATAAGTAACGCTGCTCTAAGTTCTAAGATCTGTTCAAACACACAAACACACGGGTTTTGCCTAGGAATCCCATCTTCTCACAAAACCACGCGTCTTCCAGGTACGTCAAAATATACTCTGGATCTAAATAAACAACTACTAACTAAAATATCACACAACTATTCACAGAGAAGCTCGGGAAGACGATCTTCCTGCTTCCAGGTTGCTTCTTCCGGTCTTCTCAATACCGTCTTCCCGAAGCGATTCTCGTCTTCTGGGGGTTCAGCTCGTCTTCTCACACCTCCAGAAGATGATACTGCTTCGCAGAAGTCAACTTGCACGGCTGTTATCCCTTACTCTCCCACTCACGTTCCAACGGGTTAGATTAATCACAGGGTGTATGCCCCCTGTAGCCTTTCCATGCTTCTGCCTACGAAAATAGTCTTCCTGTAGCACTACAACGACATTCACCTTCACGGAAGCTCTATAGAAATCTCGGAAGCTCACTAGAAGAAGGTAAGAAGATGAGGAAGATGGGAGAAGATGGGGAAGATGAGAAAATCCAAACAAGAGAAAACAAGATGAAAAGAGAAAATTAAGATTCCGACAGGCTTCTAGTCCGGATCCTGACTAACAAGCCATCCCTGCTTGTAATAGTTTGGGGAGGAAGACAACAAACACGGGTACAGTTGCACCGTCTTCTTCTTGAGGATGTCGTCTTCTGCTGTGGGAAGAAGACTTCCCACTCCTTTTGCCCATTTAGTATACAAGATATCATTCCCATAGAGGATTTGCACAAGTAACGTTGCTCTAAGTTCTTGGATCTGTTCAAACACACAAACACACGGGTTTTGCCTAGAATCCCATCTTCTCACAAAACCACGCGTCTTCTAGATACGCCAAAAGGTACTCTGGATCTAAACAAACAACTACTAACTAAAATATCACACAACTATTTACAGAGAAGCTCGAGAAGACGATCTTCCTACTTCCATGTTGCTTCTTCCGGTCTTCTCAGTACCGTCTTCCCGAAGCGATTCTCGTCTTCTGGGGATTCAGCTCGTCTTCTCACACCTCCAGAAGACTGTCCGGCTTCGCAGAAGTCGACTAGCACGGCTGTTACATCTTACTCTCACACTCACATTCCAACGGGTTAGATCAATCATAGGGTGTATGCTCCCTGTAGCCTTCCCAGGCTTCTGTCTACGGAAGTGATCTTCATGCAGCACTACAACGACATTCACCTTCACGGAAGCTCAATAGAAGTTTCGAAAACTCACTAGAAGAAGGTAAGAAGATGGGGAAGATGGGAGAAGATGGGGAAGATGAGAAAATCCAAACAAGAGAAAACAAGATGAAAAGAGGAAATTAAGATTCCGACAGGCTTCTAGTCCGGATCCTGACTAACAAGCCATCCCTGCTTGTAAGAGTTTGGGGAGGAAGACAACAAACATGTGTACAGTTGCACCGTCTTCTTCTTGAGGATGTCGTCTTCTGCTGTAGGAAGAAGGCTTCTTTTTTCTTCACTTCGCTGCTCTGACTACTCTGTCTTCTGGGATCCCTTACCCATAAGACCGTCCGTACGCAGATCTTAAGTGCTCTACTGGACGAGTCAAGCTACAATGCCACACCTGCTGACAGTCACCGCCACTCAAAGAGAACACTTCTTATGCACAATTGGGAGCGAATTCAAGGAAATCCACCACCCAGAAGACACGAGCAAAGCTTCTGCACTCAAATCAGCAATCCATTTTCCGAGAAGAAGGTACATAGGTGTTGGGAAGCTCACTCCCTATACTCCCCCTGTCTGTCCCTACTCCTCGACACATCAGTCTAACCAGCAGGACTGCACGAGGATGCCGTTCCCTGCTCTTAGACTGTCCACTACTCATCTACATCTCCGAATCGCTGCTGGTGGTAAGAGAATCCAGACTTCTTCCTGCGTTATCCCCTTATTCCAACATCGAGTGTAGTGTACACTGTGTACCTCTAGTGTATAATCTGTCTCCTGCACCGAAAAATCTAGTGTGTGTGCAGGCAGCCAATTTCTTCGAAGACTCCCCTGTGTGTCTAATCTGTCTGCATCGTAAGATTGGTATGTGTGTGCAGAACTCAATTCTCCACACTAGGTCCAGTTTTCTACTCTACGATCCTACTTATGTCGTTGCCATGAGAATCAGAGGAGACGACCACCAAGGAGAGAGAGGCGCTGACAGGAGGTTGCCACCCCACATGCAAGCGGTTCCCCTTCCTAATTAGCCCTCCACCTCGTTGTTCCTACGCTACCTATGCTGCCACATGGTATCCTAACTAATTTTACACTGAAAACTGCCACCCTTAAGATAGCATGTTCGATCTTACTAAATTTGGAGTTGTCACTTCAGTTACTAGCTACTCTGATTGCTCGATGGCAATCTCTACATGATTTGCTCCTATCGGAGCTCCTAACGCAGCTTCTGATAAGCTAGAAAGCCCTGCAGTTACCTCGGGTGTCACTGAGGTGGCTTCCTCCTCATCGTTCTTCGCTGACCCTGCTGTCGCTGCTGCTGCGTCTTCCTCGGCTTCGGCTTCTGCTTCGGAAGACAGAAGCGTCTTCTGGGAAGCGGAGTCGACCGGTGCTTCTTCGCTCTTCTGGAGCATCAGCTCGGTACTAGGGACCATGACGACCTCATGGGGGTCCGGAGAAGTCGCTTTCTCCATGCGGAATACCTGGGAAGACGGCTCGTCTTCTTGTCTTCCAGAAGACATCCTGTCTTCCGGGGCGTCTTCTTGAGTCTTCTCGGCTTCCAACGCTGTCATTACCAAGTGCACAGCGAGGTCGAACTCCTCCTTCTCCATTCCGGATCCAGTCGATGGTGCTGGAGCTTGGGAAGATGCGGTTGCAGGTGTCGGAAGCGAGGGAAGACCATAGAGTGTCTTCACTCCCTCTATCTGCCGATCCAAGTACCTGAACATGCTCTCCCGGCATTCTACCAACATTGCTTTGGACTTGCTGTCCCATCTTCTAGCTAAGATAAGTAACTTCCTACCCGCGGTGAAGTTAAACTTCTTCTGAAGCGCCTCCACCGACTGTGCTAGCATCTCCTGTGCACGAGCCTCCGCTGCTTCCCGCTGCGTCTTCTCAGCTGCAACTCGCGCTTCTGCGGCTTCCTGCTGCTTCACTCATGTCATCCTCTCCTCTGCGAGGGCGGTGATCTTCTCTCGCACTCGGAGGACCTCCTGATCGCGCTGCTGTACACGTGCCTGCATCTCCTGGTTGTTCTTCCGAAGTTGCACCAGCTCCTTGGCAG
Source organism: Asterella californica (assembly GCA_036924285.1). NCBI lineage: Eukaryota > Viridiplantae > Streptophyta > Marchantiopsida > Marchantiales > Aytoniaceae > Asterella > Asterella californica. Next base: position 16,080,505 of record JAYKYS010000006.1, on the reverse strand, counting down.
AAGCGGCTGCTTCCGTCTTGTATCTAGCTGCGAGCTTCTCCGTGGTGCGGAGACTAGCTTCCAGCGACTCCGTCTTCTTCTGGTCTTCTTCCTGTCGCAGCAAGGTGCGTAGATCGAATCCAGGTTGCAAGGGCCTCTCCTGTGCCTTCGCTCTCTTTTCCAGCAACTCCATAGCTGGCTGGATCTCCTTGTGGAAGAAGGCGCTGAACTCTTTCAGTCTTCTTCCTGCGGAAGACAAGTTCATCTCCACTACTCGCTCTGAGGTGTCGACCTTGTCTTCCAGAGGCAAGGATACCTCTTCCACCACAATGGCCTTCATCTTCTGCGCACGAGAAAAAGCTACTCTTCTCATCTTCCGGGGTGGAAGATCCATCATGGCAGGAGCGGTTCTCTTCACTGCGCTTCCCCGCATCGCAGTAGGAGTATCTCTTCTTCTCTTGTCTTCTGGAGTCTTCGGAAGACTCCCAGGTGTTGCAGAAGCGGTCTTCTGCTCCGATCGGGTACTCAGCAGTTCTTCTTCCGAGTCGGACTCCGATCCTGAATGAATGAGGGAGGTGGGCTTCCTAGGTACACTTCTAGGACCCATCTTCCTCGGTGGCGTGGCGTCTTCCGACCCACTAGACTCGTCTTCCCTCACCAGAAGCGTCTTCTGGTAAGAGCCGGGTCTCAACTGTGGCATCAGAGTGGGAGAGGGAGTTGCGGCTGCTGCTCGGTCATCGTCTTCCGAGGTCTCCTCCTTCAACTCCTGTTGCCCTGTTGGTCCATACTGTGACAACTGATCTCTCCTAAGATCCCCCATGGCTACGTACAAGTAGCAGAAGAAAGGTGTCAAGTGTCCTCCCGCCGGGGTACCCAAGTACGCTAGCTCCGCCTGTACATAGTTGTGGACGTATGCGCCCCAGTTGACATTCTCTCCAGCATACACGGCTTCTAGGAACTCCACGTCCTGATCTCCAAGGTACCTCGTCTTCTGCGCTTTCCTCTTGGGAAAGAGATGCAGAAACAGCTTCGCCAGAAGTCGCTTCTTCAGCTCCCGGTAAGATTCGATCTTCCACCCATTCCTACCCTGCATGTCTTCCACGAAAAGACAAGTGGTGCCACCAGGCACATGCCACGTACTCACGATCCTGGGCAAAATCTTCTTCTCAAACCAATACCATCGGTCCTCGGATTTTGGCATGTGGAAAGCTCTGCGCCACCAATCTTTAGTCCAGAAAGATGGTCTTCCTCGAGCTACTCCTGCCTTCGCAAGTACACGGTTGCGAGGTGGTAACGCTGCCCACACCTCTTCCAGAAGTTCCTGGTCTGCGAGGTTCCAATCCCATAGGAAGAAATCGAGACCCAACTCCTTGAGGAAGGGTGTGGCCTCGGCCAACTCCGCTGCTGGTAACACTAACCCTCGAGGATACATCGACATACTGGAAGACCTGTTGCACTAAGCCACACGCACTTACTATGAGCTGAAGGCTCAGTCCTTCCCAAGTGCCCACAGTCTAGCTTCTACTTCTCAGAAGACGAAACTAGTCTTCCAGAAGAGAGCTACTCCGTCTTCCGGGATTCTAACAGTACTTCCTAGATAGCTCTCGTCTTCCGAGCTATATCTAAACAATCCTATCTAAGCAAGGCCTCGCATGGATTACCAAGAAGACAACCCACCTTGCATTACATCTTACTTCCTATCAGAAGATACAAGATTCGTGAAACGTAAAGTGCATAACAAGTTCGGAAGATGGTTGCGGGCTCCTGCGGTGACAGTGGCCTCTGGAAAGACACCCGAGACAGTTTCCGATTCAATGTCTTTCTCGGAAGACCTCCCGAAGTCAGGCTTCCCTTCACTGGTCTCATCTGTCTTCGTCTTCCTACGCGCAATCTATCCTCACAACAGACTCAAGACATTTGCATTTTGTTCTTCTGACTTCTCACCTCTCATACGCACTCAGAAGAAGCTTGCTGTTTGATGGGAAGACATGACCCTCGACCATTCTCTCCAGATTCTGCCAGCAAGTCTTCTCACGACTCTCTCCTAAGTTTGGGAAGAAGAAGGAATGGCTGCTATGGGTCGGACAGAAGAGACCCGAAATGGACCCTCACGTCTTCTCGCTCATTTTGCCAGCCTTTCAGTCTTCTAGTCTCTCGAGGAAGATGTGGAGTTGAGAAGCTTGGAAGACCGGGAGGCACAGGTCTGGTTCCCGACTTCTAACTTCTCGAAATAACAAAGAACTCACCACACCACTCAGGATTCGTACCAAGCCTCTCTTAACACAAAAGCAACACAAATCCACTCTTGATACGAATTGGTTATAGTCGACTTCCGAAGACAGTCTTCCGAAGACAATCAAGTTTCAGAAGCGTCTTCCGAAGATGTTCCAATTTTCCGAAGCGTCTTCTGTTCAAGGTTTCGGGGGTAGAGAGATAGTAGGGTAGGGAAATTGATAGCTGGGATCGTCAATTTGAGGACGAGGGGTAGGGAAGCTCGAATTGAACTCAGGAAGAAGTAGGAAGATGCCTAACAGAAATTGGGCAGCGCTTCCGCATCCAATGTCACAATAGGAAAAATGAGGATGGGGGGTAATCGATCAGGCTGCCTACAACCAACCGGGGAAGCGCAGGGGATACCAAGCAAAGGTGAGAAGCAGTGGGAGGGAAAAAGAACATGGGAAGAACCTCTACAATCTTTTGTCTGCTTCCCGAGTTGTCTTTGACCTTCCGTGCGCTTCTGGCTCTGGTCCCAGCTCCAATGCGACCCCATTGAGCGGCTTCCGTTCTCAGCTCTTGTCTACGCCTCGATCGATTAAGTCGTCCACCTCCGATTCCACTCAGCTGCATCCAATGTCAGCTTCCGAGAGGTTCACAGGAAACGCTCTTCACTCAGTACGCTTCCTGCGCTTCAGCAATTCGACCTCGCCTTACTTCCGGCTTCTAATCGATCCTATCCTCACTCAATTCCACCTTGCTGCCTCCTCACTCGAAGCTCACCCTCTGAAATCGATCTTCTCAAGAAGTGCTTGCTACGGGAAGTTGGAATGCGCTAATGCGCTTCCTGCGCATCTTCCCCGCAAATTAGAGGTTTCGACCCTAGGTGACTTACCCGACCTACCTACCACCTTGGTGTTACCTAGTAGGTACACCTACTCCTTTACTTGGAAATTCATGGTTAGGCCTTCGCGGTCGCTGTCTTCCGGAAGATGGATGTCTTCCGCCGTCTTCCCGTCTTCCGAAGACGCAACTGAGAAGACGCTTCCCGGAAGACGGTCGTCTTCCGAAGAAGTCAACTTCTTACTAAAAAGCTCATAAGATCATCTTCCTTCTAAGGAAGCAGTAATCTTAAGTAACAACGCTTCTTCAGTTATACAAAGAAGTTATTAATCTTAAAAATTTTAAAAATTCGTGAATCCTGTAATTTATGGGCACCACATACGCCCACCCTCACATGTTTGCGTCTCCGCAAACATCAGTGTTTCAGCACTTCTGTTTACGTCTAGTACTTCTTGACACGCCACCCATTAACATGAGTGGTCATCAATGTACCGTCCAATTCTTCCAACTGCATGGAGCCATTGTCGAAGACCTCCAAGACGCGGTAAGGACCCATCCAGCGAAGATGAAGTTTCCCGGGGAACTTAAGATGTCGATTGTCGTAGAGAAGAACCAAATCCTCATCTACGACGGTCACCTTCCTCAGCTTGCCATCGTAGTTCACCTTACGTTGCGCTTGTACCTCATATGTCTTCTTCAAAGCTGCATTTCTGTCTTCTTCAAACTCTACAAAATTCAGAAGACGCTGCTCCTGGCTTTTTCTTCTTCCATGCGTTCGGTTACTGCTAACATGTAAGTTGGGATCTCTAACTCAATGGGCACAATAGGTGTCATGCCATAAGTTAGGTAGAAAGGTGTCTTCTGGGTCGTGACTTTTTATGAAATCCTGAAAGCTCATAACACAGATGGCAATTTCGTGTCCCAATCATACACATGGTTGACAGTTACCTTATTCAGGATGTTACACAGAAGACCGTTCGACTTCTCCGTCAGTCCGTTCACTTTCGGGTTGTACAGCGTCGTCTTCCGATGCTTAATCCTGAAGTATTGGGTCAGGAGGGAGATAGTCTCATTTAAGAAATGAGTACCACTATCTGATACCAATTCCAGCGGACATTCGTACCGAGTGATGATGTTATGCCAGAGGAACCTGGCTACTACGGCAGCGTCGTTCTTCCTTGTTGCTTCGCCTTCCACCATCTTGGTAGCATAGTCGGTAGCTATCAGAATATACTGTGCTCGTGTTCTTCTAGCCACCGGGGCGATAGACCCAACAAAGTCGATTCCTCACTTTTCAAAAGGAGCAAGGGGTAAGGGGTCACCTACTAGTAGCTGTTGGTCTTCCCACCCTCTGGCACGCATCGCATTTCCTGATCTCATGAAAGGTGTCTCTGTACATGGTCGGCCATCAGTATCCGACGTCTAACATCTTCTTCACTGTGGTTTTCAGCCCGTAGTGACCCCCAGCATCTTCGTAGTGAAGATCTGTGATCACTGGTTTAATCTTCGAAGGCTCAAGACATCTCCTTAGCTTCTCGTCATGTCCCTTCCGAAACAGGATACCCTGGAAGATGGCGTAAGGACCTGGCTTGTGTAAGAAGACAGTCTTCTGCTCCGCATCCAATCCTTCGAGATACTGTTGGTCTTCCAAGAACTTCCTCAAGTCTTTGAAGATCGACTCTTTTGTGGAAGTCGCAAAGACTGGATCAGAAGATCTAGTCTCGTCTTCTGGTAAGCATGCGGTACGCCCCCCCTCAGATGAAAGTGTCTCTGCGAAAACTGAAAACAACTTCTCGTCAGGGAACTCGTCTTCCACTTCATCTTCTCGTATGTCTCCTTCTCTGATTGAAACTTGGTTGTATCCAGAATACCCATCCAGGAAGCTGTAGAACTCATGTCCCGCTACCTGGTCTAACACAGAGTCGGTGAATGATAAAGGATGATGATCCTTCTTCGTGGCTAAGTTCAGCTTCCGGAAGTCCTGACACACTCGGGTCTTCCCTGTCTGCTTCTTCGGCACGATGACGATAGGAGCTACCCACTCACTACTAAGTACTGGGAAGATGACTCCCGCCTTCAGGTATTGGTCAATCTGGTCCTTCACCAGAAGCGAGTACTTGGGGTTGAGCCGATACTGCCTCTGCCGTGCAGGAACAACGCTCTCCAGCAAGCCAATGCGATGCTCTCCCAACTCTCGAGGTATGCCCTTCATGTCTTCTATGGTCCATGCGAAGACATCATGGAACTCCATCAGAAGTTCTCGAAAGTCTTCCAACTGCCAGCCCTCGATCACCTTGGAAAGCTTCAACTTCTTCCCAGGAGCAACCTCCATTTCTTGAAGATCATCCGGGTTTACCATTCCTTCAGTGTGACTGTACTCACTGGCGCCGAAGTATTCCGGTTTGGGAGATTCTTCCGGTTCAGGTTCATCTTCCGAAAGACCAACTGTTGGATCTTCCAAGGGAAGACGGTATTTTCGTCTTTTGGAAGACCAACTATCGGATCTTCCGAAGGGAAAACAGTATTTTCGTCTTCTAGAAGCTCTTCTTCCGCAACTTCGTAGCACTCAATGTATCCACAGATCACTTCTTCTGCTATCTCCGGTACTTCTGTAGTACACAAGTTATTCACCACAAACTCATTATACCGTTCATCACTGTCAGAAGACGCAGCTGAGTCTTCTGAAGTGTACCCCTCTGTCGTAGAAGGAGTTTCACCTTGGTGTCCAATCTTGATCCAAGGAAGCGAGACCTTAGTCTTCTCACGTGGCTTGGGTGTAGGATTGGGAAATCTCAAACGATGCCTTCTCCAATCGGTATTTACATTTGCAGCATACAGCCATGGTCTTCCTATCAACACCTGATATCCAACCTTAGCTACAGGTCGCAAAATGATGTAAGTGAGGTAAAAAGATACTCCACCAATTACCGTCAAGACATCTTTCAGTTGTCCCAAAGGTCGTCTTCTGGTCTGGTCCGCCATTCTGAGGATTCTCGGAGTAGGCTAGAACTCAGTGAAGCCTAGGGCGTGTGTCGTTTCTTTCGTCATGATGTTAACTCCGGAGCCGGAATCAATGGGTACCTTCTTCAGAAGACAGCCATGGATCTCCATATCAAGTTCTGGGGCTCCCAAGTCCTCATGCTCTATCCTTAGGATCGGGGTGCTCTTGGGAAGTTTAGCTGTCCTCCTCTTCCTCGATCCTCGAAGCACGGATTGTAACAACTTCTTGTAACCAACGTTGTCATCCAACAGCTGTTGGAAGGTTACATCTGCCTTCTGATTCCACAAGTCTCGCAAGAAGTCGTAAGGGGATCGCTTTAGAAGAGTGACTGGTGTTTCCAGCAGAGAAGAGGTAGTAGCTGCTTCCTTGGGTGGAAGACCAAAAGAGTGTCTTCTCTCGATTGGTGACTCTTCTCTTGAGATGGGAGCTGCCGTAGTCGGTGTAGGAAGCTGCTGTACTATCTTCCGTCGCTTCTCCAGCTCTTCTTGCATGATCGCTTCAACTTCTTGTCTAATGTCAGGAGCAAAGTACTTCAGATCTTCTCGGTTGTAAGTAGGAGAAGAAGGTCGCTGAGGGGAAGATGATCTCTCCTTTCGCTGCTTCTTCTTCTTGATCTCCTTCTGACGAGATTCAAACTTCCCTTTGCTTCTGGTACTTACCTTGAACACCGCTTCATCCAAGACTTCTTCTGTAGTGACGTAGGATTTCTCCTTTTGCTCATTTAGTATACAAGATATCGTTCCCACAGAGGATTTGCACAAGTAACGCTGCTCTAAGTTCTAAGATCTGTTCAAACACACAAACACACGGGTTTTGCCTAGAAATCCCGTCTTCTCACAAAACCACACAAAACAACACGTCTTTCAGACACGCCAAATGGTGCTCTGGACCCAAACAAACAACTACCCATTATAATATCATACAACTATTCACAGAGAAGCTCGGGAAGACGATCTTCCTGCTTCCAGGTTGCTTCTTCCGGTCTTCTCGATACCGTCTTCCCGAAGCGATTCTCATCTTCTGGGGGTTTAGCTCGTCTTCTCACACCTCCAGAAGGCTGTCCGGCTTCGCAGAAGTCGACTAGTAACAGTCGTTACACCTTACTCTCACACTCATATTCCAATCGGGTTGGATAAATCACAGGGTGTATGCCCCTTGTAGCCTTCCCAGGCTTCTGCCTACGGAAGTTGTCTTCCTGCAGCACTACAATGACATTCACCTTCACGGAAGCTCAATAGAAGTATCGGAAGCTCACTAGAAGAAGATAAGAAGATGGGGAAGATGAGGGAAGATGGGAAGAAGAAGAAATCCAAACAAGAGAAAACAGGATGAAAAAGGGCAATTAAGATTCCGACAGGCTTCTAGTCCGGATCCTGACTAACAAGCCATCCCTGCTTGTAATAGTTTGGGGAGGAAGACAACAAACGTGAGTACTGTAGCACCGTCTTCTACTCGAGGATGTCGTCTTCTGTTGGGGGAAGAAGGCTTCTTTCTTCTTCACTCCGCTGCTCTGACTGCTCTGTCTTCTGGGATCCCTTACCCAGAAGACCGTTCGTACGTAGATCCCAAGTGCTCTACTGAACGAGTCAAGCTACACTCCACAACTGTTGACATTCACCACCACTCAAGAAGAACACTTCCCATGCACAATTGGGAGCGAATTCAATACATTCCACCACCCAGAAGACATGAGCGAAGCTGCTGCACTCAAATCCACAATCTATTCCCCGAGAAGAAGTCACAATGGCATTGGGAAGCTCACTCCCGCTACTTCCTGCGTCTACTCCTCGACACACCAGCCTAGCTAACAGGACTGCACGAGGATGCCGTTCCCTGTTCCTAGACTGTCCACTACTTCTATCTACATCTTCGAATCCACTGCTGGTGCGAGTATGCAGACCCCTCCTGTATATTCCAAGACTATTCGTATGTTTCCAACGACGGGTGTAGTGTGCTAAGACTGTCTCTGCTCTAATGTGTCTCGTCTGCCTGTTTGTAGAATCGATGTGTATGTTCAGTTACGACAGAATTCTACAGAACTGGCAGAACTGACAGAGCTCCATTTCCTACTCTACGATCCTACTTAACCACCTGCCTCGAGAGTCAGGGGAGGCGACCACCAGGGAGAGAGAGAGAGGCGCTGACAAGAGGTTGTCACCTCACATGCATGCGGTCTCTCTTCCCAATTAGCCCTCCACTGTGTTACTCCTACGCTACCTATGCTGCCATATGGAGTCCTAACTATTTTTACATGGAAAACTGCCACCCTTAAGATAGCATGTCCGATCCTACTAAATCTAGAAGTGTCGATTAAGTTTGCTAACTACTCTGATTGCTCGTTGACAATCTCTACATGATCTGCTCCTACCGGAGCTACTACCTCGACTTCTGATGGGCTGGGAAGCCCTGCACTTACCTCGAGTACCATTGAGGTAGCTTCTCTCTCCTCGTTCTTCGCTGGCCCTGCTGTTTCTACGACTGCGTCTTCCTCGACTTCGACTTCGGAAGACGGAATGGTCTTCTGGGAAGGAGAGTCGAATGGTGCGTCTTCGGTCTTCTGAGGCACAGATGCAGTACTAGGGACCATGGCGACCTCATAGGGGTCCGGGGAAGTCGCTTCCTCCACGCGGAATACCTGGGAAGACGGCTCGTCTTCCTGTCTTCCAGAAGACATCATGTCTTCCGGGGCGTCTTCTGGAGTCTTCTCGTCTTCCAACGCTGTCACCACCAAGTGTACAGCGAGATCGAACTCCTCCTTCTCCATTCCGGATCCAGTCGAGGGTGCTGGGGCTTGGGAAGATGCGGTTGCAGGAGTCGGAAGTGAGGGAAGACCATAAAGTGTCTTCACTCCTTCTATCTGTCTATCCAGGTACCTGTACATGCTATCTCTGCATTCCACCAACCTCGTCTTGGACCCGCTGTCCCATTCCCTAGCTAAGGTAAGTAACTTCTTACCCGCGGTGAAGTTGAACTTCTTCCGAAGCGCTTCTACCGACTGAGCTAGCATCTTCTGCGCACGGGCCTCTGCTGCTTCCCTCTGCGTCTTCTCCACTACAGCTCGTGCTTCTGCGGCTTCTCGCTGCATCTTCCAAGTGGTCTGCTCTTCTGCGAGGGCAGTGATCTTCTCCCGCACTCGGAGAACTTCCTGATCGCGCTGCTGTACTCGCGTCTGCAACTCCTGGTTGCTCTTCCGAAGTTGCATCGACTCCTTGGCAGAAGCGGCTGCTTCCGTCTTGTACCTGGCTGCAAGCTTCTCCGTAGTGCGGAGGTTAGCTTCCAGCGACTCCGTCTTCTGCTGGCTGTCTTCCTGTCGCAGCAAGGTGCGCAGGCCGAATCCAGGCTGTAAAGGCTTCTCCTGTGCCCTCGCTCTCCTTTCCAACAACTCCATAGCGGGCTGGATCTCCTTCTAGAAGTAGGCACTGAACTCCTCCAGTCGTCTTCCTGCGGAAGACAAGTTCATTTCCACCACTCGCTCCATGGTGTCGACTTCGTCTTCCAGAGGCAAGGAAGCCTCTTCCACCACTACGGCCTTCATCTTCTGCGCACGAGAAGAAGCTTCTCTTCTCATCTTCCGAGGTGGAAGACTCCTCGTGGCAGGAGCGGCTCTCCTCTTTGCGCTTCCTCGCATCGCAGTAGGAACGCTGTCGTGTTGTGGTTCGGCTCCTGTGTGAAATTCCTGTGTAACCTATGTTGTGTTTCTTTTCTGTGTTTCGTGAATCGTATCGCGTAACTCGCCGAATGGTGTGATGAGTGCCACGTTTGTGATTATCTGTTTAAGTGATCGCACGGTAGAGAAACGTGCCAAGTCATCGATCTGTGCGCGTTCACTTCAGTGGTCCTTGTCGTCACAATTGTGTATAAAATGGTGGGTCGAAGGTTCATACGACATTCTCTCTCAGCGAGTGATTCGTAAGGGTTCTCGATGGTCTGCATGGAGGAGTGAGGAACTGCAGGAGTGGTGGTTATGGACGGAGGTGTGTTACCGGCTCCGGATCTTCCTTTCCCGAATCCGTTTCACATCAAGCTTCATCGCATCCACCGCGATCACTTTCGACAATGATTAGTTGCGTACTTTGATGATGAGTTCATGGGGAGGGTGATGGAGTTACAGCTTCCGGTGATCCTTCCGATTGTTACATACGGAGAGACTTGGGATATGACGGTGTACATTTTGTTGTGAGGAACAATGGATCTCAACTATCCATCGAACGTTCTTTTCAACCTTTGGGTCGATGTCCGGTGTCATTGCAGACGGAAGATCAATCATGGGGCTTGGATCGTGAGAAACTTCGGGCAAGAATATTACAATCGAGTGATAGCTTCACCGTTTCTTTTTGTCGTATCTTTTATTGTAGAACGTTTTCAGGTTGTAATATTGACGTTGTATTAGTCTGCGACTCGCTGGTTTCATTCTGGTTGAGCGCTTCTGTGTAGTTACGGACCGCGAAGAATCCATCGACACATCTGAAGGATTTTCTGAAGCCTTAGAGTCTTGTTGATGTCTTGTGTCTCCATGGGGAGTAAAAATTCGTTCTAAGGGAAAAGTTAAGAGGAGAAAAGACAAAAAGTAAAGCTCTTTTTGCTCTTATTGGTCCATTTTTGGACCAATGGTGTTCTAGCTGATCCTCGCGACGTTTCTGTGGTTTCTGGAGGCTTCAGAGGTCCATTCGCAAAACGAAGGATATGGTTGGAGAGCTCTCGACCGGGGCTACAATCTGGGCTGAAGAATCGATCGATTTGATGAAAGTATGAGCGTGTTATGATCGATTGAGTGGAGGGGGGTGAAATTCGTACCTACTGCTACGTTTCTGGTTGTTCCGAGAGACTCGCGAGGAGTTTTGAGGAGCTGTCTGTTGGGTTGGAGAGCTGACGACGTGCTGGTCGTTTTGATATCAATTTCATCAGTTTCTTGATCGAATTGGATTCTGAACCGACCGATTGAAGTTGAGAAGTGCAGACGGGATAAGGCGGGGACAGCGAACTGTGATAGCCATGGATAGGTTGCTATTGCTTAAATTCTGTCTCGAATTTCTGAGTGAAACTTTCCAGGATTGAAGCATGTCTTAACAGTAAGATACTTGGGAAGTTTCACCTCAAATGGTCGAGTAGTTTGTTCAGAATCTTAGATCAAATGTACTTGGGTCTGTAAAGCTCCGAAGTTAGCACAGATTACGGTTTGATCCATATCTGAGAATTGGTTTGAGATTTCGACCTGAAAACTGTTCAGGGTAGGAGTGAAGGGTCCAATCAAGCTTCCTGTGAAGTTTGATCATCATTGGTCGAGTGGTTTGGAAGGACTGAGGTCTCAAAGTTCGAAAATACTTCTGTTATTAGCAGTTTTGGGTTTTTCGGTATCATCTATTGTCAATTTGATCATTTTCGAGCAATTTGGAGAGGAGTTTGTTGATGAAACTGCTATACCTGCATACAACTCGACATTGGAAGGTGTGGGGCTGATTTCAGCTCTTGATGATGAAGGAGAACGGAGCCACCATGAGTCTTAAGCCGCTGTTTGGGTTCTCGGAGCTGCCAGGTACTACCGCCGTTGATGCTATATTGAGATCTGAATAGTGTTTTGGAGTATGCATGTTTTACCTTGCTGGAATACTTGATAGACCAAGGTGTACAGCAAGTTATATCGATACTCTATCAAGTTGATTGAGTGATCTTAGTATCTTCTGATTGTACTATGAAGTTGTGATAGTTGGATTGATGGCCAGTTAGCGTCGCTGGGGAGCTATTCAGAAGTCAGGCTTCCAGTGATATAGATGAATAACTTCAGTTAGATAATACAGATCTGAGTATTTTTAGTTAGAATACAAAAGATCTGTTTGTAACACAAGTTTATGCAACCTATACGTAACCTTGGATCGTAGCAAGCTTTAAACTTGAGACAAGCGGATACAAGGTCACTCAGGCTAGAAGAGTAGATAGTGAAACATTTGAGTGGAAACATCCAGATCTAGATCCAACCTTGTCAATCCACATACCTCTGCACAGCCATATACCCCGTGTATTCCTAGACAGAAAAACACGTTATACGATAGCTGGTGAACTCGACATGAAAGTCTGGGGTGAGAGGTACATGCGTGGTTTTGCCACCATGGACGTTGAAGGGTTGGGTCATTACGTAGATGAGGCTTCTACGTCTGGAGAGGCTCCAAAGGTGACCAAGCTTTCACGGTCTGATATGCGATTGCTTGAGGCATTTACATTAGTAATGCAACAACAGCAAGCCACTGAACGGAAAGAAGCAATGGCTACTAAAGCCTTGCAATCTGTTGTGGGGTTGCTAGATCAGTTTGACGGAAAGAACATATCCAAGTACCTAAAGTACTATTCCTGAGAGATGGAGCTGAGCAAGGTGCCTGAAAGAGAGATGGTGAGTACATTTACGCTTGCTTCCGTACCTGAACTACGAGAGCACATGAAGGACATCATCCGATCTCATGGTGCTACGTTGTCGCACTACTTGGCGGCTACATGTTATATTTCTACTCCGACGCTTGAGTTTAGTAGTTCTAGAAGTTAGCTTATATTACTTTTAGTCGTTTATGTATATGTTTGACACCTTTGCATACGGTATTAACACTATTTTGAGTCTTAGTAGGTTGATTACCATGTTGATAGGGGTTAAGCTCATGGGTTGTATTTGCGTGTCACCCATGCACGCTTTCTAGCTGATTTAAGTTATTTTTCGGGACTGCGTGTCGTTTTAAGTAATTTAATTTACGTTGGCACTCTAGGGGGCTTGACGTGGTAGCCTATGAGTAAAACTAAGTTGCCACGTGGTTAAGGGGACTAAAGGAGAACCAAGTGGAGCTATGAACTCCCATTGGTCCATTTTGTCTTTTGTTAAACTCTAAATTTAGAAACAGAGCTCTAGAGTGGAGTTCGAGCATTTGGTTAGGGATCTTCGAAATCTGAGAGCACAGGGAGAGAGGTCTCGTCATGCCAAGCACTTCCAGTGAAAATTTCGATCGATTTGAGTCAATAAAGACGGAGTTATGAGCAATTGAAGTTCGGATTGTGCTAGAATTGAATCATTTTGGTTGGATTTAGGGTTTTCAGTGTCACTCGCAGCAGATTTGAGGAAATTGCTTCAAAACTTCGAGGTTGTGTTCTCCGCCAGCAGGGCTATGATTTCACAAAAAGTTTCATATCGATTGAGCAACTGAGTAATTCAAGGCGGCCGCTGAAGCTGAGGGGGTCTGAAAAGCTCTTAATCTAGAGCAGCGACTTCAGAGGAGGAGATCTACAGTTCTGTGTACATTCAGGAGTCCCAACTTCACAGGGATGTTCAGCACCCTGTAGACTGCAAATCCTGTAAGAAACTTTGAAATTGATTGAGCCAAACTCCTGTTATAGGTTGAAATAGCCAGCTAGGTACCAGAAATTGCCGTAGTTTTCTTGCTCAAAACTTTTCTGTTCATATCTCCGTGTCAGAATTTGATCTCAGGCTGAAATTTCGTCTGTGAGTTCAGTAGTACCTCATTTGCATGTAGGGGAAGTTTAGAGGTCTAAACCTTCATAGTTTTCCTCTCCGTGAGTGTCAAAGTTCACCGCCGAATCCTATTACTGCCAGCTAGACCTGAATTTCGCCTTCTGGGTATATTACTAGATCTTACACATCTGTGTGAGTGTTTATAGCCCTATTGTGACCTGAAAGCCAACCTCTTGAGTGAACAACCACAGCCAGAAGCCCGGCGCTTTCCTAGGTAGACGGATTACACTCCGACATACTCTCTTTTGGTGAACTCGACGTGAAACACCTAGGGTGGGAGTTTTCTTAAGAGTGTTACAGGATCATATATCATGGCCAACCAAGGATCATCAAGTGGAGGTGCTGCTGCTGCTCAGCAACCTATTCAGTTTGATGCTGCTACGATGAAGATGTTCCAGGCTTTTTCCATGTTCATGCAGCAGCAGCAGAGCACAGAGAGGAAGGAGGTGTTAGCAACCAAGGCGTTGCAATCTGTGGTGCACCAGATGGACCAGTTCAAGGGTACAGATATTTCCAAGTATGTGCAATACTATGCTAGGGAGATGGAGGTGAACAAGGTGCCTGAGAAGGAGATGGTGGAGAACTTTGAGCTTGCTGTTGTCCCTGAGATTCGTGGGCGTGTGAAGGAGCTCAAGCAGCAGCAAGGACAGAGTTGGGAGAGCTTTATGCGAGCTTTGAAGGAGGAGTACTACACTGAAGATTCAGAGAGGGTGACCAAGAGAACGTTCTTGGAGTGGGTGGTTAAGCCCAACAAAGGTTTGTCTGTAAATGAGTTGTTAAGGGAATTTGATCGTCAGTATGCTCAGCTTTCTAGGACAGAAAAGCTTACATTAGAGGTGGAGAAGACCGAGCTTTTCCTACAAGCAGCGGACGTGACTATTCAGGAGAAGCTTGAGCTGTTGCTGGAAGACAAGAGTGAGGAGAGAGGATTGAAGACTGACTGGAAGGAGGTTGAAGAGGCTGTCTCTTTGCTGACCAAGAGACAGAGAAGAAGGGACAAGGTGGTGGTAAGTGAAGCAGCACCTCTGATAATTCCTGTCAAGCAGTTGCCTGCTAAGCCCGCTTTGGTAATTGTTAGAGAGGAAGACTCACCGCTTGATGAGTTGATTAAGGGTATGAAGGAGCTTAAGCTTAAGCTCACCAGGTTAGAAGAGAAGGAGCATAATGTACAGCCTGCTATGCAGAGACCTCAGATGAGAGAAGGCTTTGTTCATCGTTGTATATGGTGTGATAGCCTAGACCATGTAAGGAGAGACTGTGGAGAGTTTTCAGATGCATTGAGGAAGGATCTGATCTTCTTCAAAGATGGTAAGATCCATCTGAGAGAAACTGGGATGATGTTGGGAACCAACTTTGGCAAGGGTGGTATGAAGAGACTTGTAAATGAAATATCAGCATCACATGTTGTTTCTCTTGTGAATGCTGCTACCTGTGGAGTGAAAGTGGAGATGGAGAGAAAGAAAGGGACTACTGGGTTGTGGTCAGATGTAGTGCGGTCCGTAGCTAGAATAGAGCTAGACAAGGATGTGCTACGAAGGGTTGGCAACTCAATTAGAGAAACTACAGGATGGAATGACCCTGCGGATACTATGTCAGTGCATGCTTATGTTGCAAGAAGTCAGCATGAAGCTCTACTAGAAGAAAAACGCAGGAGGGAGGATGCAGGTGAGGCTTCTACAGCCGAACGACCTGCTACAAGGAGTGAAAGGGCTAGATCAGTCAAACGGCATTTGATTGTACGCGTACGTGTCCCAATCAGTAGTGAAAGTGGTTTTTGACTTGTCTTCTTCTCTGATCGAAACTTGGTTGTACCCAGAATACCCATCCATGAAGCTGTAGAACTCATGTCCTGCTACCTGGCCTAACACAGAGTCGGTGAATGATAAGGGGTGGTGATCCTTTTTCGTGGCCAAGTTCAACTTCCGGAAGTCCTGACACACTTGGATCTTCCCTGTCTGCTTCTTCGGCACGATGACAATAGGAGCTACCCACTCACTGCTAAGTACTGGGAAGATGACTCCTGCCTTCAAGTATTGGTCAATCTGGTCCTTCACCAGAAACGAGTACTTGGGGTTGAGCCGGTACTGCCTCTGCCGTGCAGGAACAACGCCCTCTAGCAAGTCGATGCGATGCTCTCCCAACTCTCGAGGTATGCCCTTCATGTCTTCTATGGTCCACGCGAAGACATCCTGGAACTCCGTTAGAAGTTCTCAAAAGTCTTCCAACTGCTGGCCCTCGATCACCTTGGAAAGCTTCAGCTTCTTCCCAGGAGCAACCTCCATCTCTTGGAGATCATCCGGGTCTACCATTCCTTCAGTGTGGCTGTACTCACTGGCACCAAAGTATTCTGGTTTGGGAGCTTCTTCTAGTTCAGATTCGTCTTCTGGAAGACCAACTGTCGGACCTTCCGAAGAGAAGACGGTATTCTCGTCTTCTGGAAGACCAACTATCGGATCTTCCGAAGAGAAGACGGTAGTCTCGTCTTCTGGAAGCTCTTCTTCCGCAATCTCGTAGCACTCAATGTATCCACAGACCACATCTTCCACTTTCTCTGCTACTTCTATAGCACACACGTATTCATCATAAACTCATTATACCGTTCATCACTGTCAGAAGACGCAGCCGAGTCTTCTGAAGTGTACCCCTCTGTTGTAGACGGAGTTTCACCTTGGTGTCCAATCTTGATCCAAGGAAGCGAGACCTTACTCTTCTCACCTGGCTTGGGTGTAGGATTGGGAAATCTCAAACGATGCCTTCTCCAGTCGGTATTCACATTTGCAGCATACAGCCATGGTCTTCCTATCAACACCTGATATCCAACCTTAGCTACAGGTCGCAAAATGATGTAAGTGAGGTAAAAAGATACTCCACCAATTACCGTCAGGACATCTTTCAGTTGCCCCAAAGGTCGGCTTCTGGTCTGGTCCGCCATTCTGAGAATTCTCGGAGTAGGCTAGAACTCAGTGAAGCCTAGGGCATGCGCCGTTTCTTCCGTCATGATGTTAACTCCGGAGCCGGAATCAATGGGTACCTTCTTCAGAAGACAGCCATGGATCTCCATATCAAGTTCTGGGGCTCCCAAGTCCTCATGCTCTATCCTTAAGATCGGGGTGCTCTTGGGAAGTTTAGCTGCCCTCCTCTTCCTCGATCCTCGAAGCACAGATTGTAACAACTTCCTGTAACCAGCGTTGTCATCCAACAGCTGTTGGAAGGTTACATCCGCCTTCTAATTCCACAAGTCTCGCAAGAAGTCGTAAGGAGATCTTTTTAGAAGAGTGACTGGTGTTTCCAACAGAGAAGATGTAGTGGCTGCTTCCTTGGGTGGAAGACCAGAAGAGTGTCTTCTCTCGACTGGAGGCTGTTCCCGTGAGACAGGTGTCGCCGTAGTCGGTGTAGGAAGCTGCTGTACTATCTTCTGTCTCTTCTCCAGCTCTTCTTGCATGATCGCTTCAACCTCTTGTCTTATGTCAGGAGCAAAGTACTTCGGATCTTCTCGGTCGTAAGTAGGAGAAGACGGCCGCTCGGGAGAAGATGACCTCTCCTTACGCTGCTTCTTCTTCTTGACGTCCTTCTGGCGAGATTCTGACTTCCCTTTGCTTCTGGTACTTACCTTAAACACAGCTTCATCCAAAACTTCCTCAGGAGGCCAGCTATCTGAATTCGGGTCAGGATTCCAAACAGTACCATCCGTCAAAGTGAGAGATGACGCTTCTTCAGGTGTCTTCATCTTCTGAGCTGCAGTCGTCTTCTGCAGCTGAGGTTCCTTTCCTTCGCGCTTCCCGGGGTCTGGTTCGTCTTCCTCGATATGGAGACAATCCGTACAATCCCCAGGATCTTCTTCTTCTACCGTGATGTGCTGTACCACTGCTAACTCGAGCTTAGAAGATGATGCAGCTTCTGCAGGAGGCGTGGTATCTGCAAATCTCACCATTTGTCGTGGCCGTAAGGTCTGAGGACAATTCCCTGTGAAATGACCGGCTTCCTTACAGTTCCCACACAAGGGTACTTGCCCAATCTGTCTTCTCGGGTGAGGACAGGTGGACCACCAGTGTCCTGTCTCTCCACAATTATTGCACGCTCCAGGAAGAGGATTGAGAGGTCGTTGTGATGAAGAAGGCTGCCAAGGCGTCCTGGTCTGTACATTGCTAGCTCTATCTCTCGGTACATAACGATTATATTGGGCGAGAGGCGTAGGAGTGAAGGGTTGGATCGTCTCGATCCTATAGCAAGTTTCCCCACTGGGATCGTGTAGATATCCCTCATCGTCTTCTTCCCATCCTGCCCAGTTGACAGCTTGGTCCTGCGTACACTGATCTCTAGTGTGTCCGGAAGAGTTACAAAGGTTGCACCAAAGGTTTGGCCGGGAAGCCGTAGGCTGCTTCCGCTTGTCCTTCAGGTTCAGAAGATGAACTTTCAGGTCGGCAAACTGCTTCAGAACCTCATCGATGCGGGGATCCGGTGCAGACTGAATGATCTGAGTTTGAGGCATCTTCTGCACAACTTCCTCCCTTGCTCACGTCTTCTCCTTCTTCTTCTTCCGCGTCTTCTTCTCTTGTTCAGATTCGGATTCTGAACTTTCGACAATAGACTCTTCAGAAGTAGAGGCTGCTTCCGAATCACTGTTATCAGTTTCAGTGGACTTGGACTTCTTCTTGGACTTCCGGGAAGACTTCTTGGACTTCTTGGACTTCTTCGAGGTCTTCCCTTTGTCTTTCGTCATGTTCTGAGTGATGCTCGAGGTTTCATACTGCTCAGCATGCTTCTGTACCTCCGCTAAATCATCACCTCCTCCTCTTCTGCAGTACAATTCCATGTCCTGAGACAATCCTCCCAAGTACCAGTCCACAGCTTGCTGAGCACAGTAGCCGGGTCTTCCTTGGTTCTGAGGGATGTGATCCAAGAGGTCTTCAAACCTCTCGGTGTAGTCCCGCAGTGTCTCTTTCTTCTTCCGTTCGAGCCTCTGAAGTTCTATGAGGGTCATACGATCGTAGCCCACTCCTCTGAACCTCTTCAGAAAAGCTGCCTTCAGAGTAGCCCAAGCGGCCATTACTACAACATCATCCAACGTTTTACTCATCCACTTCATTCCTTTCCCTTTGATCAAACTGGGAAATACACGGAGTCTGTCAACATCAGCGTCTTCCTTGTTGGATCTAGAGATGGTCTCGAACATCGTGATGAAGTCGTCCGCATCATCATCATCGTCGTACGGATGGTACTTCTGCCGAGTGTGGGAAGCCATGTTGACTGCCGGCTGGTGCGACTGCCAATTTCCTTCTTCCTCAGGTCCAGGTGGTGGAGATGGTCTTCTCGAAGGTCCAGGCTTGTCTGAATCAGGAAGATCGTCTTCTGAGTCAGAGCTACTGTTACTGCTACCTCCCGAGACGTCTGGAACAATCTCCTCCAGTCTTCCCTCACCTTGAGAAGCTTCTCCCGCACTTGGGAAGACGTCTTCCGAGTAACCAGTACCGAAATCTACTTTATACACGTGATCACCCGGTTGGTTTCTGTCTTTGCCAAAGATTATGCTCGAGATGGAAGGCTCTTCCAACTCTACCGATCGGATCTTCCTGAGCTCTTCTTCTTTCCTTTGGTGTCTCAGGGATATCCGCTGATCTCTAGAAGCGGTTCGCTGGGGGGAGTTAACCCACTCAGGATCCTTACCCGTGCGTCTTCTGCTTCTTCCTCCGGTCGGAGGCATCCACCAGAGTACTGAGAACAGATGTCTCTCTTTTCTCTACCACTAGATCCGGTAGACCAAATGACTGAACAACCGATCACAGGTTCAGAACGTCTTCTTCTCCTGCTTCTCGTTGTATTCACTGCAGTCTTCCAAGATCGAGTCTTCCAAGGAGTTCTTGGAAGCAGGGAAGCGGATTCTTCCAACTTTCCCTGAGGTATCTTATCAACTTCTGGTTGCGGTTCCCGTCTTCTAGCAAGATAGAATCCCACAACACATTCAACTACAATCGAAGTTAGTTCGAAATGAACCTAACTAATGGCACACAGATCCAGGAAGCTTAGAACAGAAGTTACTAAGATGAAATCCCCGGCAGCGGCGCCAAAAATGGTTCCTCACTATATGTAGTGACGTAAGATTTCTCCTTTTGCCCATTTAGTATACAAGATATCGTTCCCACAGAGGATTTGCACAAGTAACGCTGCTCTAAGTTCTAAGATCTGTTGAAACACACAAACACACGGGTTTTGTCTTGAAATCCCGTCTTCTCACAAAACCACACAAAACAACACATCTTCCAGACACGCCAAATGGTGCTCTGGACCCAAACAAACAACTACCCATTACAATATCATACAACTATTCACAGAGAAGCTCGGGAAGACGATCTTCCTGCTTCCAGGTTGCTTCTTCCGGTCTGTAACGACCTATGTTACACATAGGAAGTTTGTCTATTAGTAAGGTGTTTAGTTCTAACTAAGTGTTGAGAATGTTTATTTGCTGCCAAAGTACTTTTAGGAGATATCAAGTTAGTCATGACTAGCTAAAAGTTAGTTATGGTTAAACTTAGCTGTACTTTTGGCAGAATTCAGATATTTGCTAAAGAGTGAGCACTACTATCTTGTCATCTTGTCTAAAAGGTAGAAAGGGGGTGGAAAGTATCCCTTATCTCCTTTTTGACTTGATATTAGTGGTTGGATTAAAGTTGTGGACTTTGTGGGCATTAAAAACAAGAAGAGATTCCACATGTTTCCTTTTTAGTGGGTCCTAGTGTAGAGGGGGGGTGGAAATTCGAGATTCCTTGAGAATATTCCAGAATCCTTCTAGAAGTTGTTGACTTTGAAGGAATAAGCCCATGTGAAAAAGTAAAAAGCCCATGTGATCAATGCTTTTACCTTAAGTAATATCTTAGTAAAACCCGGTAAAAGTAGTTACGGCTGAGTTACCGGAGGGTACCAAAGTAAAAACCTAGAATGTATAAATAGAGGAGTAGAGAAGAGCTCCTCATCCTTGTTTTCACATTGTCGTAATGACAACTTGAGTAATATAGAGAGTGTGGGACATTTTTAGCATGTGAGAACTTGAGAGACGTCGTTAGAATGGAGGATTTTAGTGGATGAGATTATGGAGATTTTAGTTGATAAGTTTGTGGGTGTATGAATGAGAGTGAACTTAGCATTTTTCCCTTCAAGATTCATGGTGTGCTTCCATCAAAGCCATCAGAGGTGACCCCTGAGTGAGAGACAGGTCCGACAGTTGCAGATTCGTGGATGACGATCGTGGAGGTTAAGAGATCGGGGGGTAGTTGATCGTTAGGACCGCGGAGGGTTTACATTTTTGGTTCCGTTGCCGGGACCTCACTTGAAGGGATCGTTGAACGATGTTTAGAGTTCAGTTCTATATTCGACAAAAGGAGATTATGAGAGAGCACATGGAGAGAACGTTGGGAGGAGAGAGAGCTAACGCGATGTTAGCAACGTTAGAACCTTTCGTGTATCCCGTAGTGATATATGACGCGTTCGAAGTCATTCTTTACATCTTGTTCACTTAGAAAGGGTTTGAGGAGAGTTGAAAGAAGGTGCAACAAGAGTTGTAGAGAAAGGAGGAGAGAAAAGTTATTAGAGGAGAGAAATTTGTGAGTTTAGAAATTCTGCTCTCTGGAAAATTTGTACAGTCGCTGTCAACTTTTCTGTGAATTTTATTTTCCTGTGAAACTTTCCAGTGTTTTAGATTGGCTGATAACCTATCTAAGACAAAAGAAATCATAGGAAAAGGTGGTCTAGAGAGGGAGCAATGATTTTTCAAAATTGAGGGGGTCTATTCGTGAGAGTTGAGGAATTCTGTTCTCTGGAAAAAGTTTACAGTCAGTGTCAGATTTTCTGTGAATTTTATTTTCTTGAGAAACTTTCCAGTGTTTTAGAGTGGCTGATAACCTATCCAGGACAAAAGAAATCATGAGAAGATGAGGTCTGAAGAGGGAGAAAGGATTTTTCAAAGTGGAGGGGGTTGACAACCATGAGGGAAGTGAAAATATACAAATTTCAGTTCTCTGAAAATTTGTACAGTCATCACCATCTCTTCTGATTAGGGAAGTTTCTGTTGAAACTTCATGATTTAGTAGCTTGGAGGTTGAGCTACTGGAGACCACAAAAATCTTGGAGAGATCTCTTACCAACTAAGAGAGATACGTTTCGGCATACAAGGAGGTCTTGAAGATACGTCATGGGGAATCCAGTTCGAATGACGAGGTGGAAGAAGAGACGTTTAGGAGTTCGAACAGAGACGGAGAAGCCCAAGTTAAGTATAGATGAGTTACGAACACGCATCTATAGCACTTGGGGTGCCCTCTTTACTCTATACGAAGAAGCTTCCGCGACAATTGGCACAGATTTGAAGAAAGTCGAGTTTAAAGCATCATTCACTATGGAGGCCACGAATGCTCCTGGTGAAATAGAGTTGGATCCTTACAAGAGTGAGTTCAAGATGTCTGTTGTGATGAGTACAAACGAGGGTGAGGAGGATCATATCTTTGATAGTTAATATTAGATTAGATTTTA
The DNA here is from genome assembly GCA_036924285.1 of Asterella californica. Lineage (NCBI taxonomy): Eukaryota > Viridiplantae > Streptophyta > Marchantiopsida > Marchantiales > Aytoniaceae > Asterella > Asterella californica. The sequence continues at coordinate 16,058,447 of JAYKYS010000006.1, read as the reverse complement.
TTTCGTGTATAGCATGTATAATGCAAGATTTCTAATATAAAGCTCGGAAGAGTTAAGAAAGTAATGTAGAATTATTTTCCTCTATGATATTTTGTCCACTTAATGGTTGAGAAGGTGCAACATGAGTGGAAATTCAAAAGATTGGAAAGTTAGACTTAGAAACCTTCCTCAAGGTTTAGATGTCATAGTAAGCGTCGGAGAGAGCTCGAAAGAGATTATCGTTGAGTTTGAGAACCCTAGTACAAAACCTCAAGTAGAATCTCCGAGGAGAAGAGTAGAAACCGACTTGTGGTGTTATTTCTGTAGAGGGTTGGGACATAAAGTAGTGAATTGTCCAACTAGAATCAGAACCGAGAGAGCTAAAGGGAAGCGGGAGTTTACTGATTTAAGTCTTCGAGTGGGTCCATCGTCACCAGCGCCAATTCATCTTCTAGGTGAAGATCTTTGTCCAAGTTGTGGAGTGGGTGATCTATCAAGAGGACACAAGTGCGTCGATGTGGCCGCCCTACTTACGTCAGTAGTCGAGAAGTTGGACGAGACTCAAAGAGCTGAGACGGAGAAGTTGTCGACTTCAAAAGAGGACTCGGTTGAGTTGTGATGGAGATCGTCATTCGAATGGTGGAGAAGGCGGTGATGCGACTCAGACTCATGATTACCTTGGGAGAAGAGATGGCACAAGAGGTGTTGTTACAACCATTTCCTTTCATTTTACCTATGGTAGATTATTCGCGAATGGAATTGGTGATGTTCGTACTCTTTTAGCGAGTAGTTATTGCACGACGATTAGAAGAGTAGAAAGAGTAGTTACAAGATGGGAAAGCTACCCGTGTTTCATGGGAAGGACAATGAAGATGTAGAACCGTTTGTTCGAGACTTCAAAAGGGGTTGCATCGGAAACAACGTGAGAAGGAAGGAAGAATGGGTGTTGTTACTGCCAGAGTTTTTAGAAGATTTTGCTCTTACGTGGTATGAAGACCGAGTGAAGAGCCAGACACCTGGTGCAGTTGAGGACACATGGGAGACGTTGAGTAATGCACTCATCGAAGAATTTCTTCCAGAAGAGAGTTATGAGAAGCTCATGGTGGAGCTTACTCATTTGAAGCAACGTGACGACGAGAAAGTTCGGCAATATGCCGAAAGGGTGGATAAGTTGGAGCAACGGTTTCGGACGGTCCTACGGAAGAGTGGAGACAATGTGGAACTAACGATGGCGGGGATTGGAGCAGTGCTGACCAAGAACTTGGTGGGAGGGTTGAGACCTTCAATTCGAACCCAAGTGAGGTACGAGAAGCCAGCAACCAAAGCGGAGGCCATCAAGATAGCGACAAATATGGAAGAGAGTTTGGATGAAGGAGATATCATCCAACCTCATCATGCTGCTCTGGTGTCAACTCCGACTCCTGGTGTAGCCACAACGATCGCACCTGCACCATCACAATTGGTGATTGCTTCAACGTCAGCTCCTACTCCAACGGTGGTGCCAAGACCGTTTGTCCCAACAACGATGTCTACTGCCACCTCTGATTTTCATGCCGAGCTGAAGAGCATCACTGACACTCTTGCGGATCTCAAGATAAACGTGGTACAGTTACGAGAATGGAGGAACAAAGGTGGAGGAGGAAGTCAAAGAGGTTACGACAACAATCCCAACCGAGGAAATCAAGGTAACTTTGGAGGCAACCAAGGTAACTTTGGAGGAATCACTTGTTGGACGTGTGGAGGTTCTCATTTTCAGCGAAATTGTCCTAACAACGGAGCAAGAAGTGCCGAAGCTGTCAGAATGAATGTGGGTGGAGGAAATCCATCACAAGGACGAGACAAGGGGGTGGCTACTATCGATGTCGTGCGAGATCCCATCTACGAGAAAGGAGAGAGTTCAAACTCTTCTCATGCACCGGTGGAGCTTTTAGCTCAAGAAAGGAAAAGAACTCGATTTTCTGATGAACCGGTTTTCATGGAGGAATCAGCTAGTAGAAGCACTCGTTCGAGTAATGTTTCGAGTACACCAAGGGAGCCAAGAAGGAAGCTGGGGATGGCGGATTTCACCATTTCATCTTCCCAAGCGGGATATGATGTGGTTGAAGATGTGGGTGCTCAGAAAGCCAACATCACTGTTGGACAACTGATCGCACTTAATCCCAGCTTACGAAGGGAACTCAGAGGAGGACTGAGTTCTAAGAGAAGCAAGAAGAAGAAACCCAAGAGCAAGACGTCAAAGTCTGTGGGAGTTGGTGTGGTGGATGTGCATGCTTCAGAGGTATGCACTAGGGCTTCAAAGATTGAAGTCCGGTTGAATGGTCACTACGTCTCTGACGTATTGGTGGATGGAGGGTCGGCTGTAAACGCCATATCGGAGAGATTGATGAAGAAGTTGGGGATGGAACCAACTCGCCCGGCTAGCATTGTCGTGGGGATGGCTAACAAGCAACGGGTAAGACCTCTTGGCGTGTTAGAGAAGGTGGTCGTGTCTGTGATGGGAGTTCAAACATTGATGTCCTTTCAAGTGTTAAAGGACTCTAGTTATGATTTGCTCCTAGGTAGGCCTTGGTTGAGAGCTGTGCGCACCACGGATAGGTGGCACAAGGGATACTTACGGATTGGGCCTAGAGATCATAGAGTGATAGTTCCTCTCTCGGGTGTTGGAGTTGTGACTTCTGACTCTGATAGACCCACTAGTGACTACTGGGAATCTGATACGGAGGACGATCAGAGTGTCTCAGAAGTAGATACCGGAGATTCTTACGATCAAGAATCCTCGTCTGAGGACGAAGGATGTGGTCGAGATGAATCATTACATCAGCTTAGTGCTATTGACTTGTTGCCTCGACCAGCAGTGGAGAAAGATCCTGACAAAGAAGAGTTGAGTGAGGCAGAGATTGTGAGAAGACTCTCTACCTTGAAGTTTGGTATCAATGTCACTCAAGAGGAGAAAAGTAGATTCCTAGATATATTTCGAAAATATATCCATGTGTTTGCTTTCAGCTACAAGGATTTGAAGGAGGTGACTCTCGAGACTCATCGAATCGAATTGGAGGAGCACGCAAGACCAGTTCGACAGAAGCAGAGAAGGGTCAATCCCACAACGGCAATGATGGTCAAGGAGGAGATAGACAAGTTGAAGGAGGCGAGTTTCATCTATGAGGTGGAGAACTCAGAATGGGTTTCACCCATTGTGATTGTCAAGAAGAAGAATGGTAAGCTGCGAGTGTGCATAGACTATAAGAAGCTGAATGCAGTTACCAAGAAGGACTATTATCCTCTACCATTTATAGATGAGATTTTGGAGGAAGTTGCCGGTCATGAGTGGTACAGCTTTGGTGATGGTTATAGTGGATACAACCAGATCAAGATAGCACAGGAGTACCAGCAGTTGACTACTTTCACTACTCCTTGGGGAACATTTGCATTTCGAGTGATGCCATTCGGACTGTGTAATGCTCCGGCCACGTTTCAGAGGTTCATGAACAAGGTGTTCGAACCATTCATAGGAAAGTTTGTTCGTGATTTCATTGATGATTTCTGTGTGTACGGAAGAAAGGAGGACCACTTTGATCATGTGATCAAAGTTCTGCAGCGGTTGGAGCAAGCTAACGCTTCTCTGAATCCAGAGAAGTGCATCTTTGGCTGCGAAGAAGGTCTGCTGTTAGGGCACATCATTTCCAAGAATGGGATTGCGGTAGATCCTGAAAAGGTGAAGAAGATTGTGGATCTTCCATTTCCGATCAACTTGACAAAGTTGAGGCAGTTTCTTGGCATGGTTGGATATTATCGTAGGTTTGTCTTTTCCTTCTCAAACAAAGCAATAGCTTTGACTATGTACATGAAGAAGGGAGTTGATTTTGACTTGATAGTGCATGATCAGAAGGCAAAGGAAGCATTTGAGGAGCTGAAAAAGGCATTGGTGACAGCTCCTATACTTGCTAAACCTGAGTGGAGTAAAGCATTTATTCTGTATACGGATGCCTCCAATGTAGCAATCGGATGTACATTAAGTCAGCTAGATGGAGATGGGCATGATCATCCTATAGCTTATGCTAGTAGGCAGATGGTTCCAGCGGAGAAGAATTACTCCGTGACTGAACGAGAAGGATTAGCGGTGATCTTTGGATTGAAGAAATTCCGACATTACTTGCTAGGAGGGAAATTTTCCATAGTCACAGATCACAAGGCTTTAAAGTATATCTTTAATAAGCTTAATGCCGAAGGTCGTATTGCTCGTTGGAAGATCCTTCTAACAGAATACGATTATGTGATCGAAGATAGACCAGGGAAAAAGCATGCGAATGCTGATCTTTTGTCGAGGGCTTATGATGATGAGGGAGAAGAACCATTTGACGATTCGTTTCCAGACGAGCATCTGATGACCATCACAAGCATTGAGGAGATACCGGACGAGTATAAGGAAATCTGGAGTTTCCTTGCAGATGGCTCTTTTCCGGAAGGTATGCATACCCGAGAACGTAACGCGTTGATCAAGAGATGCAAACCTTACACCATAGTAGAGGGAATTTTGTTTCATCAAGGAGCAGATGGGTTACTAAGGAGAGCAGTTGGTCAGAAGGAGACATTCAAGCTAATGCACGAGTTTCACGACGGAACTGTTTGCGGAGGTCACTTTGCTGGTAAGATAACAGCCTTCAAGATTTTGGATGCGGGTTATCACTAGAGAGGGATTTTCAAAGAGTGTTTAGACTATTGCAAAACTTGCGACGTATGTCAAGCATTTGCTCTGAAGTCTACTAGAACACCTCCGTTAAGATCAATTCCCGTGTTAGGACCATTTGAGAAGTGGGGTATTGACTTTGTAGGTCCTCTTAATAAGACACCTCGAGGCAATAGATACATTGTAGTCGCCACTGACTATTGTACCAAGTGGGTAGAGGCTAGACCTTTGAGAGAGACCAATGAAACAGAAGTCGGTAGATTCTTATGGGAGAGGATCATCACAAGATTTGGATGTCCGTTAGAGTTGGTCTCAGATAGAGGAGGAGAGTTTGTAGGGAGCATGACTACTGCTATGCTACAACACTTTTCTATCAAGCCACGAGTAACGACCTCATACAAACCAAATGCTAATGGTCTTGCGAAGACCAATCTTACACTTTGTATGATGCTCGTCAAAGATGCTGGTGTTGAGACTGCGAAACATACTTGGGATAAGAGACTACATGCCATCTTATGGGAGTATCGAACGACAACAAAGACTTCTACTGGGTACTCCCCATTTCGACTGGTTTATGGAGTGGAGTCCAAGTTGCCGATCCAATTCGAATTGGATACTTTTCAAACTATTCAACGGAAGTTGAAGAGGTCGAGAGGAGAAGACGTGGTCAGATCAAGAAGGGAGCAACTCATGGAGTTGGAAGAGACCCGAGCGGTAGCAATGATCCGGATGGAACGAGCTCAGGCGTATCAAAAGAAGAGTTACGACAAACGGTTGGGCAAGAGGGAGGTAAAACCTTTTCAAGTCGGAGATTGGGTTATGTTGTATGATGCTATCAGATTCAAGAGGGCTAGGAAGAAGTTTCTTCCGAGATATTTTGGTCCTTTTGTTGTAGATAAGGTGTGGAGCAACTTCACATATGACCTTCAGGAGCTGGGAGGAAGGAGATTCGATCGGGTCAACCATGACAAGTTGAAGTTGTTTCATCGACGGAAGTTCTCTCTTCACTCCGAGGACGGAGCGAAAATTTAGTCCGGGGGTAAAATGTAACGACCTATGTTACACATAGGAAGTTTGTCTATTAGTAAGGTGTTTAGTTCTAACTAAGTGTTGAGAATGTTTATTTGCTGCCAAAGTACTTTTAGGAGATATCAAGTTAGTCATGACTAGCTAAAAGTTAGTTATGGTTAAACTTAGCTGTACTTTTGGCAGAATTCAGATATTTGCTAAAGAGTGAGCACTACTATCTTGTCATCTTGTCTAAAAGGTAGAAAGGGGGTGGAAAGTATCCCTTATCTCCTTTTTGACTTGATATTAGTGGTTGGATTAAAGTTGTGGACTTTGTGGGCATTAAAAACAAGAAGAGATTCCACATGTTTCCTTTTTAGTGGGTCCTAGTGTAGAGGGGGGGTGGAAATTCGAGATTCCTTGAGAATATTCCAGAATCCTTCTAGAAGTTGTTGACTTTGAAGGAATAAGCCCATGTGAAAAGGTAAAAAGCCCATGTGATCAATGCTTTTACCTTAAGTAATATCTTAGTAAAACCCGGTAAAAGTAGTTACGGCTGAGTTACAGGAGGGTACCAAAGTAAAAACCTAGAATGTATAAATAGAGGAGTAGAGAAGAGCTCCTCATCCTTGTTTTCACATTGTCGTAATGACAACTTGAGTAATATAGAGAGTGTGGGACATTTTTAGCATGTGAGAACTTGAGAGACGTCGTTAGAATGGAGGATTTTAGTGGATGAGATTATGGAGATTTTAGTTGATAAGTTTGTGGGTGTATGAATGAGAGTGAACTTAGCATTTTTCCCTTCAAGATTCATGGTGTGCTTCCATCAAAGCCATCAGAGGTGACCCCTGAGTGAGAGACAGGCCCGACAGTTGCAGATTCGTGGATGACGATCGTGGAGGTTAAGAGATCGGGGGGTAGTTGATCGTTAGGACCGCGGAGGGTTTACAGGTCTTCTCGATACCGTCTTTCCGAAGCAATTCTCATCTTCTGGGGGTTTAGCTCGTCTTCTCACACCTCCAGAAGGCTGTCCGGCTTCGCAGAAGTCGACTAGTAATAGTCGTTACACCTTACTCTCACACTCATATTCCAATCGGGTTGGATAAATCACAGGGTGTATGCCCCCTGTAGCCTTCCAAGGCTTCTGCCTACGGAAGTTGTCTTCCTGCAGCACTACAACGACATTCACCTTCACGGAAGCTCAATAGAAGTATCGGAAGCTCACTAGAAGAAGATAAGAAGATGGGGAAGATGAGGGAAGATGGGAAGAAGAAGAAATCCAAACAAGAGAAAACAGGATGAAAAAGGGCAATTAAGATTCCGACAGGCTTCTAGTCCGGATCCTGACTAACAAGCCATCCCTGCTTGTAATAGTTTGGGGAGGAAGACAACAAACGTGAGTACTGTAGCACCGTCTTCTACTCGAGGATGTCGTCTTCTGTTGCGGGAAGAAGGCTTCTTTCTTCTTCACTTCGCTGCTCTGACTGCTCTGTCTTCTGGGATCCCTTACCCAGAAGACCGTTCGTACGTAGATCCCAAGTGCTCTACTGAACGAGTCAAGCTACACTCCATAACTGTTGACATTCACCGCCACTCAAGAAGAACACTTCCCATGCACAATTGGGAGCGAATTCAATACATTCCACCACCCAGAAGACATGAGCGAAGCTGCTGCACTCAAATCCACAATCTATTCCCCGAGAAGAAGTCACAATGGCATTGGGAAGCTCACTCCCGCTACTTCCTGCGTCTACTCCTCGACACACCAGCCTAGCTAACAGGATTGCACGAGGATGCCGTTCCCTGTTCCTAGACTGTCCACTACTTCTATCTACATCTTCGAATCCAGTGCTGGTGCGAGTATGCAGACCCCTCCTGTATATTCCAAGACTATTCGTATGTTTCCAACGACGGGTGTAGTGTGCTAAGACTGTCTCTGCTCTAATGTGTCTCGTCTGCCTGTTTGTAGAATCGATGTGTATGTTCAGTTACGACAGAATTCTACAGAACTGGCAAACTGGCAGAGCTCCATTTCCTACTCTACGATCCTACTTAACCACCTGCCTCGAGAGTCAGGAGAGGCGACCACCAGGGAGAGAGAGAGAGAGGCGCTGACAAGAGGTTGTCACCTCACATGCATGTGGTCCCTCTCCCCAATGAGCCCTCCACTGTGTTACTCCTACGCTACCTATGCTGCCACATGGGGTCCTAACTATTTTTACATGGAAAACTGCCACCCTTAAGATAGCATGTCCAATCCTACTAAATTTGAAAGTGTCGATTAAGTTTGCTAACTACTCTGATTGCTCGGTGGCAATCTCTACATGATCTGCTCCTACCGGAGCTACTACCTCGACTTCTGATGGGCTGGGAAGCCCTGCACTTACCTCGGGTACCACTGAGGTAGCTTCCCTCTCCTCGCTCTTCGCTGGCCCTGCTGTTTCTGCGGCTGCGTCTTCCTCGACTTCGACTTCGGAAGACGGAATGGTCTTCTGGGAAGAAGAGTCGAATGGTGCGTCTTCGGTCTTCTGAGGCACAGATGCAGTACTAGGGACCATGGTGATCTCATAGGGGTCCGGGGAAGTCGCTTCCTCCACGCGGAATACCTGGGAAGACGGCTCGTCTTCCTGTCTTCCGGAAGACATCATGTCTTCAGGGGCGTCTTCTGGAGTCTTCTCGTCTTCCAACGCTGTCACCACCAAGTGTACAGTGAGATCGAACTCCTCCTTCTCCATTCCGGATCCAGTCGAGGGTGCTGGGGCTTGGGAAGATGCGGTTGCAGGTGTCGGAAGTGAGGGAAGACCATAAAGTGTCTTCACTCCTTCTATTTGTCTATCCAGGTACCTGAACATGCTATCTCTGCATTCCACCAACCTCGTCTTGGACCCGCTGTCCCATTCCCTAGCTAAGGTAAGTAACTTCTTACCCGCGGTGAAGTTGAACTTCTTCCGAAGCGCTTCTACCGACTGAGCTAGCATCTGCCAGCAAGACTTCTCACAACTCTCTTCTAAGTTCAGGAAGAAGAAGGAACGGCTGCTATGGGTCGGACAGAAGAGACCCGAATGGACCTTCGCGTCTTCTCGCTCATTTTGCCAGCCTTCCAGTCTTCTAGTCTCTCTAGGAAGATGGGGGTTGAGAAGCTTGGAAGACCGGGAGGCACAGACCTAGTTCCCGACTTCCAACTTCTCGAAATAACAAAACAACTCACCAAGCCACTCAGGATTCGTACCAAGTCTCTCTAAACACAAAAGCAAATCCACTCTTGATACGAATTGTGTTCAGTCGACTTCCGAAGACAGTCTTCCGAAGATATCTTCCGAAGACAGTCAAGTTCAAGAAGTGTCTTCCGAAGATGTTCCCATCTTCCGAATCGTCTTCTGTTCCAAGTTTCGGGGATAGAGAGGTAGGGGGGTAGAGAAATTGATAGTTGGGGTCTCCAATTTGAGGGCTAGGAGTAGGGAAGCTCGAATTGAGCTCGGGAAGAAGCAAGGAGATGTCTCGACAGAAATTGGGCAGCCCTTCCGCGCCCAATGTCTCAATAGAAAGAATGGGGGTGGGGTAATCGATCAGGCTGCCTGCACACAATCAAGGAAGCGCGGGGAGTACCAAGAAAAGGCGAGAAGAAGTGGGAGGGGAAAAGAACAGGGGGAAGAACCTCTACAGTCTTCTTCGGCTCCCCGAGTTGCCTTCGACCTCCGCGCGCTTCTGGCTCTTGTCCTAGCTTCCAATGCGACTCCACACGACTGCGCCTGCTGTCAATTTCGGTCCACACCTCGATTCCACCTCTGCTTCTACTCGCCATTCTTCACTGTCAGCTTCTCGGAAGCTCCACAGAAACGCCTTCGCTTTCTCTGCTGTTTGTGCTCCCGCAATTCAATCTCACCCTTCGCCTAGCTGCCAACTTACTCTCTCTTACCTCGATGTCTCACTTGATTCCTCTCTCAATGCTAACTCGCGAAGCTCACTCTCTCACTCGATCTTCTTCTGGTGCGCTATGCTGCGGGAAGTTGAAAGGTGTCTAATGTGCTTCCTCACGCATCTTCCCCGCAGATTAGGGGTTCTCGTCCTTGGTGTCTTCCTGACCTATCTCCCTATTCGGTGCGCCCCAGTAGGTACACCTACTGTCTTACCCGAAAACTTGTGGTTGGTCCTTCGCGGTCGCTGTCTTCTGGAAGATAGGTGTCTTCCGCCGTCTTCCCATCTTCCGCCGTCTTCCTATCTTCCGCCGTCTTCTCGTCTTCTGAAGACGCCACTAAGAAGACGATCTTCCGAAGACGGTCGTCTTCTGAAGAAGTCAACTTCTTATTACAAACAGCTCTTAAGATCATCTTCCTGTTAAGGAAGACGTATCCTTAAGTAACAACGCTTCTTCAGTTATACAAACAAGTCATTATTCTTAAAAATTTCAAAAATTCGTACATCCTGTAATTTGTGGGCACCACATCTTCCGGAGGCCAACTGTCTGAATCTGGACTAAGGCTCCAAACAGTGCCATCCGCCAAAGTGAAAGAAGAAGCTGCTTCAAGTAACTTCGTCTTCTGAGCTGCAGTCGTCTTCTGCAGCTGAGGTTCCTTTCCTTCGCACTTCCCGGGGTCCGGTTCGTCTTCCTCGATATGGAGACAATCCGTACAATCCTCAGGATCTTCCTCTTCTACCGTGATGTGCTGTACCACTGCTAACTCGAGTTTAGAAGCCGATGCAGCTTCTGCAGGAGGCGTGGTCTCTGCAAATCTAACCATTTATCGGGGACGTAAGGTCTGCGGACAATTTCCTGTGAAATGACCGGCTTCCTTACAGTTCCCACACAAGGGCACTTGTCCAATCAGTCTTCTCGGATGAGGACAGGTGGACCACCAGTGTCTTGTCTCTCCACAATTATTGCACGCTCCAGGAAGAGGGTTGAGAGGTCGTTGTGATGAAGAAGGTTGTCAGGGTGTCATGGTCTGTACATTGCTAGCTCTATCCCTAGGTACATAACGATTATATTGGGCGGGAGGCGTAGGAGTGAAAGGTTGTATCGTCTCGATCTTATAACAAGTTTCCCCACTAGGATCGTGTAGATATCTCTCGTCGTCTTCTTCCCAGCCTGCTCAATTGACAGCTTGGTCCTGCGTACACTGATCTCTGGTGTACCCGGAAGAGTTACAAAGGTTGCACCAAAGGTTTGGCCGAGAAGCTGTAGGTTGCTTCCGCTTGTCCTTCTGGTTCAGAAGATGAACTTTCAGGTCGGCAAACTGTTTCAGAACCTCATCGATGCGGAGATCAGGTGTAGACTGTATGATCTGAGTCTGAGGCATCTTCTGCACAACTTCCTCCCTTGCTCGCGTCTTCTCCTTCTTCTTCTTCCGTGTCTTCTTCTCTTGTTCAGATTCAGATTCTGAACTTTCGACCGTAGACTCTTCAGAAGCAGAAGATACTTCCGAATCAGTGATATCAGTTTCAGTGGATTTGGACTTCCTCTTGGACTTCCTAGAAGACTTCTTCGACTTCTTGGACTTCTTCGAGGTCTTCCCTCTGTCTTTCGTCATGTTCTGAGTGATGCTCGAGGTTTCATACTGCTCGGCATGCTTCTGTACCTCTACTAAATCATCACCTCCTCCTCTTCTGCAGTACAATTCCATATCTTGAGACAATCCTCTCAAGTACCAGTCCACGGCTTGCTGAGCACAGTAACCGGGTCTTCTTTGGTTCTGAGGGATGTGATCCAGGAGGTCTTCAAACCTCTCGGTGTAATCCCGCAGTGTCTCTTTCTTCTTCCGTTCGAGCCTCTGAAGTTCTATGAGGGTCATACGATCGTAGCCCACTCCTCTGAACCTCTTCAGAAAAGCTGCCTTCAGAGTAGCCCAAGCGGTCATTACTACACCATCATCCAACATCTTACTCATCCACTTCCTTCCCTTCCCTACGATAAACTAGGAAATACACGGAGTCTGTCGACATCAGCGTCTTCCTTGTTGGATCTAGAGATGGTCTCGAACATCATGATGAAGTCGTCCGCATCAGCATCATCGTCGTATGGATGGTACTTCTGCCGAGTGTGGGAAGCCATGTCGACTGCCAGCTGGTGCGACTGCCAACTTCTTCCTCCCTCAGGTCCAGGTGGTGGAGATGGTCTTCTCGAAGGTCCAAGCTTGTCTGAATCAAGAAGATCGTCTTCTGAGTCAGAACTACTGTCACTGCTATCTTCCGAGACATCTAGAACAATCTCCTCCAGTCTTCCTTCACCTTGAGAAGCTTCTTCCGCGCTTGGGAAGACGTCTTCCGAGTAACCAGTACCAACATCTACTTTATACACGTGATCACCCGGTTGGCTTCTATCTTCTCCAAAGATTATGCTCGAGATGGAAGGCTCTTCCAACTCTACCGATCGGATCTTCCTGAGCTCTTCTTCCTTCCTTTGGTGTCTTAGGGATATCTGTTGCTCTCTAGAAGCAGTTCGCTGGGGTGAATTTACCCACTCAGGATCTTTACCCGTGCGTCTTCTGCTTCTCCCTCTGATCGGAGGCATCCACCAGAGTGCTGAGAACGGATGTCCATCTTCTTCTACCACTAGATCCGGCAGACCGAATGACTGAACAACCGATCACAGGTTCGGAACGTCTTCTTCTCCTGCTTCCTGTTGTACTCACTGTAGTCTTCCAAGATCGAGTCTTCCAAGAACTCTTGGAAGCAGGGAAGCGGCTTCTTCCAACTCTCCCTGATGTATCTTATCAGCTTCTGGTTGCGGTTCCTGTCTTCTAGCAAGATAGAATCCCACAACACATTCAACTACAATCGAAGTTAGTTCGAAATGAAACTAACTACTGGCACACAGATCCAGGAAGCTTAGGACAGAAGTTACTAAGTTGAAATCCCCGGCAGCGGCGCCAAAAATGGTGCTCACTATATGTAGTGACGCAGGATTACTCCTTTTGCCCATTTAGTATACAAGATATCGTTCCCACAGAGGATTTACATAAGTAACGCTGCTCTAAGTTCTAAGATCTGTTCAAACACACAAACACACGAGTTTTGCCTAAGAATCCCGTCTTCTCACAAAACCACGCGTTTTCAAGGTACGCCAAAATATACTTTGGATATAAATAAATAACTACTAACTAAAATATCACACAACTATTCACAGAGAAGCTCGGGAAGACGATCTTCCTGCTTCCAGGTTGCTTCTTCCGGTCTTCTCAGTATCGTCTTCCCGAAGCGATTCTCGTCTTCTGGGGGTTCAGCTCGTCTTCTCACACCTCCAGAAGATGATACTGCTTCGCAGAAGTCGACTTGCACGGCTGTTACACCTTACTCTCGCACTCACGTTCCAACGGGTTAGATTAATCACAGGGTGTATGTCCCCTGTAGCCTTCCCAGGCTTCTGCCTACGGAAATAGTCTTCCTGCAGCACTACAACGACATTCACCTTCACGGAAGCTCAATAGAAATCTCAGAAGCTCACTAGAAGAAGGTAAGAAGATGGGGAAGATGAGAAAATCCAAACAAGAGAAAACAAGATGAAAAGAGGAAATTAAGATTCCGACATGCTTCTAGTCCGGATCCTGACTAACAAGCCATCCCTGCTTGTAATAGTTTGGGGAGGAAGACAACAACATGGGTACAATTGCACCGTCTTCTTCTTGAGGATGTCGTCTTCTACTGTGGGAAGAAGGCTTCTTTCTTCTTCACTTCGCTGCTCTGACTACTCTGTCTTCTGGGATCCCTTACCCATAAGACCGTCCGTATGCAGATCCCAAGTGCTCTACTGAACGAGTCAAGCTACAATGCCACACCTGCTGACAGTCACCGCCACTCAAGGAGAACACTTTCCATGCACAATTGGGAGCGAATTCAAGGAAATCCACCACGCAGAAGACATGAATTAAGCTTCTGCACTCAAATCAGCAATCCATTTTCCGAGAAGAAGGTACATAGGTGTTGGGAAGCTCACTCTCTCTACTGTCTGTCCCTACTCCTCGACACATCAGTCTAACCAGCAGGACTGCACGAGGATGCCGTTCCCTGCTCCTAGACTGTCCACTACCTCTGTCTACATTCTCGAACCACTGCTGGTAACGAACGTGCAGACCCCTCCGGTATAATCCTAGTCTCTTCGTATGTCTCTAACATCGGGTGTAGTGTGGGTGACCTACTCAACTCATGTGTCTCTGGCTGCACTGAAAGATGTGTATGAGCGTGTGGTGGCAGCCCGAATTCCTACTCTACGATCCTACTTATGTCGCTGCCATGAGAACACAGAGGAACCACCACCGGGGAGAGAAAACTGTCTCTCCACATGCAAACGGTTTCTCCTCCCTGTCTTTGCGCTTCCTACTCTGCCACATGGCTGTCTACTAATTTTACACTTGAAACTGCCATCCTTAAGATAGCATGTTTGATCCTACTAAATCTGGAATTGTCAACTTCGGTTACTAGCTACTCTGATTGCTCGGTGGCAATCTCTACCTGATCTGCTCCTATCAGAGCTACTAGCTCGGCTTCTGATGGACTGGGAAGCCCTACGCTTACCTCGGGTGTCACTGAGGTAGCTTCCTCCTCATTGCTCTTCGTTGGCCCTGCTGTTGCTGCTGTTGCGTCTTCCTTGGCTTCGGCTTCTGCTTCGGAAGACAGAAGCGTCTTCTGGGAAGTTGGGTCGAGTGGTGCTTCCTCCATCTTCTGAGGTACTGGTGCGGGACTAGGGACCATGGCGACATCATCGGGGTCCGGGGAAGTCGTTTCCTCCACGCGGAATACTTGGGAAGACGGCTCGTCTTCCTGTCTTCCAGAAGACATCCTGTCTTTCGGGGCGTCTTCCGGAGTCTTCTCGGCTTCCAACGCTGTCACTACCAAGTGCACAGCGAGGTCGAACTCCTCCTTCTCCATTCCGGATCCAGTCGATGGTGCTGGAGCTTGAGTTGCTGGAGCTTGCTCCTTGTGGAAGAAGGCGCTGAACTCTTCCAGTCTTCTTCCTGCGGAAGACAAGTTCATCTCCACTACTCGCTCTGAGGTGTCGACCTTGTCTTCCAGAGGCAAGGATGCCTCTTCCACCACAATGGCCTTCATCTTTTGCGCACGAGAAGAAGCTACTCTTCTCATCTTCCGGGGTGGAAGATCTCTCATGGCAGGAGCGGTTCTCTTCACTGCGTTTCCCCGCATCGCAGTAGGAGTATCCCTTCTTCTCTTGTCTTCTGGAGTCTTCGGAAGACTCCTTGGTGTTGTAGAAGCGGTCTTGTGCTCCGATCGGGTACTCAGCGGTTCTTCCTCCGAGTCCGACTCTGATCCTGAATGAATGAGGGAGGTGGGCTTCCTAGGTACACTTCTAGGGCCCATCTTCCTCGGAGGCGTGGCGTCTTCCGACCCACTAGACTCGTCTTCCCTCACCAGAAGCGTCTTCTGGTGAGAGCCGGGCCTCAGCTACAGCATCAGAGTGGGAGGGGGAGTTGCGGCTGCTGCTCGGTCATCGTCTTCCGAAGTCTCCTCCTTCACCTCCTGTTACCCTGTTGGCCCATACTCTGCCAACTGATCTCTCCTAAGATCCTCCATGGCTACGTACAAGTAGCAGAGGAAAGGTGTCAAGTGTCCTCCCGCCGGGGTACTCAAGTACGCTAGCTCCGCCTGTACATAGTTGTGGACGTATGCGCCCCAGTTGACATTCTCTCCAGCATACACGGCTTCCAGGAACTCCACGTCCTGATCTCCAAGGTACCTCGTCTTCTGCGCTTTCCCCTTGGGAAAGAGATGAAGAAACAGTTTTGTCAGAAGTTGCTTCTTCGGCTCCTGGTAAGATTCGATCTTCCATCCATTCCTACCCTGCTTGTCTTACACGAAAAGACAAGTGGTGCTCCCAGGCACATGCCACACACTCACGATCCTGGGCAAAATCTTCTTCTCAAGCCAATACCCTTGGTCCTCGGATTCTAGCCTGTGGAAAGCCCTGCGCCACCAATCTTCAGTCCAGGAAGATGGTCTTCCTCGAGCTACTCCTGCCTTCGCAGGTACACGGTTGCGAGGTGGTAACGCTGCCCACACCTCCTCCAGAAGTCCTTGGTCTGCGAGGTTCCAATCCCATAAGAAGAAATCGAGACCCAACTCCTTGAGGAAGGGCGTGGCCTCGGCCAACTCCGCTGCTGGTAACACTAACCCTCGAGGATATATCGACATACTGGAAGACCTGTTGCACTAAGCCATACGCACTTACTATGAGCTGAAGGCTCAGTCCTTCCCAAGTGCCCACAGTCTAGCTTCTACTTCTCAGAAGACGAAACTAGTCTTCCAGAAGACAGCTACTCCGTCTTCCGGGATTCTAACAGTACTTCCTAGATAGCTCTCGTCTTCCGAGCTATATCTAAACAATCCTATCTAAGCAAGGCCTCGCATGGATTACCAAGAAGACAACCCACCTTGCATTACATCCTACTTCCTATCAAAAGATACAAGATTCGCGAAACATAAAGTACCTAACAGGTTCGGAAGATGGTTGCGGGCTCCTACGGTGACAGTGGCCTCTGGGAAGACACCCGGGACAGTTTCCGATTCAATGTCTTTCTCGGAAGACCTCTCGAAGTCAGGCTTCCCTTCACTGATCTCACCTGTCTTCGTCTTCCTAAGCGCAATCTATCCTCACAACAGACTCAAGACATTTGCACTTTGTTCTTCTGACTTCTCACCTCTCATACGCACTCAGAAGAAGCTTGCTGCTCGGTGGGAAGACATGACCCTCGACCATTCTCTCCAGATTCTACCAGCAAGTCTTCTCACGACTCTCTCCTAAGTTTGGAAAGAAAGAGGAATGTGTGAAGCCTTGGTTTTTCGTTTTGTTAATTAATTGATTAGTTGTAAAGTAAATAAGAAGAATAGATGATAGAAGATAAACAATATGAGTAGAATAGTGTTAATTAGAAGTTTAGTGAAGAATCTCAGTTCTGGAGGAATTTATCGAATCTATGGAGACACTGAAAGATGATTTCCTCATAGAAGAATTCCTCAGACGAAGAGCTTTCTAACGATATGTTGTGCGAGACAATCGGAGACCGAATGACGAAGTTACAGCAGACTGAAGAATGTCAGTCGTCAAGAGGAAAACCCTAACGTCGGCACGTGCAGGAAAACCTATCGCGGGATATAAGCCAGGTAACAAGACATTTATTTTACTCTTTTACTATTCCCAGAGCGAGCGATAGCAGGGCGCATCGAGCCGCAATTTCCGAGCGCCGAAGTACATCAGTAACGGGCGAGGAAACCAATTTGCGAGTGACTGGCGAGGAAGCCAAATTGCGAGGAAGAACTCAATAACGGGCGAGGAAGGAATTGCAGCGAATAATCCGTTTGTGACGAAGATCGTTGCAGTGATCCTAGGGATGCGAGGGATGCAGACGGCTAAGTCGCCGAGGCTCCGATCCTTTGAAGTGAATCGAGTGGCTCTTCGTCGCTATGAGAAGGAGCTTGAGGAAATGGGACTAGCGTTCCTCTTACTTCCTTGGTGGGGGATGGTCTCCTCCAAATTGGTGCACGAGTTGAAGGTCTGCAAGCAGCATCCGGCCGATGATCACTATGGACGACCATGTAACTGGACCGAAGCTCACTGGTCCGCTGTCTTGGGAACTGACGATGCAGGTCGGGAAGGTGATCTTCTGTTTGACACCGCATCTGCCGCTGCTTCGCCCGAAGCAGTGAAGAACTTCCCGAATCTCTTCATGGAGTTACCTCTAGGGAGGAACGGCTACCGAACGAGTGATTACTGCGACCTGAAGAAGAGAGAAGTAGCCAATGCGATTAGGGCGATCTTCAGGCCGCGAAGAACAACATACATGTCGAATTGGCAAATCAATTTCATCGAACAGCTCTTCGCTGGACGAAGAGCACATTGGGCGAGGATCTTCCATCGATATGTGCTGAAGCTGTGGAATGCGAATGACTTGGCGTACATAGGACCATTTGTATCGGTGTTCTATATGGGGATGAGACTGCTGTCGGACGAACAGCAGACGAAGTTGGGTTTTACCGCAGCTGCCGAGGAAGATGAATTTCAGGTGGTACAGACTCCAGCACGAGATGTACAACTCGAGAGGTTCTTCGACGAAGTCGAGGCCGAAGGAGCACCAGCCGAAGTAGCAGTGGAGGCAAAGAAGAAGAACGAGGCATCGACTTCAACGCCAGCTCCAGAGAAGGCGACCGAAGAGATAACTCCGGCCGAAGACGAAGATGTAGTCGAGGTATCTCCTCTGATCCGCAGGAGTGGAAGGAAGAAGCCGTTGGAAGAGACGCTGAGGTCTGTACAGAAGTCGCGGAAGAAGATGAAGATGACGAGGACAGTCCGCGCCGACGATGAACCAGCTGACGAAGAAATGATTGAGGAAGCTGAAGAAGGAGACACTCCTTGGACAGAGAAGAGCATGGACACCACACCGAAGACTACTCTTTCTCTATCGACGATAGGAGAGATTGAACAGCTTACTTCTTCGGCGAAGTACATCCAAGAGGTGGTCGCACCCTTGCTGTATAGCTTAGAAGGGAACCGAGGAACGTATGAGGAAGTTGTCTGTCGGAAGCTGAATCTCGTGGAGTTGGTGCAGACGATGCACTTCGGCCGAGGTAACTGGAAGGAGGAGAAAGAGAACTTACGAGCAGCTCTCGTCATGGCACAGAAGGAGACCCAAGCAAAGGTCGAGGAATTGAAGAACAAGACGACGGAGAAAGAGCTTCTTCTTCGGCAGAAGTTGGATCAGGAGAAAGATCATGAGAAGGTACTTTCTCTAATGAAGAAGCAGCTGGATGAGATGCGCACTCAGAGAGATCGAGCTCAGGACGTGGTTGCAGAAATGACCAAGGAGATCGAAGACTCGAGGAGGCGATTGACTAAGGCCGAGGAGCTGAGCGCTCAACTTCGGAGTAGGGTCGAACCTGTACTGAAGAACTACTTCGCCGTTGAGATGGACGCCGAAGAGGCGGGATTTCTTCGCCATGTTAGAGAGGAGTTCTTAGCTGCAGATGCGGAGGGTACTTCAGCTAGGAACCGGGTAGCTAGGCTAGGCCAGCGAGTAATTAGGGAGCTTAGGGAGGTTAGAGCAACCGTAGAGTTCTCAGTTTGCGAGATAAGTAGAGAGCTAGCGGTAGAAAGCGGTGTCGTTCCTGGTGTCGTTTCGGACACAAGATCTTCATCCGACGGACCAGAAGTACTCCAGACTTCTTAGGAAGAAGATCCGTCATCCTCGGGAAAATCTGTATATAAGCGTTGTGTTGTTCGTATTCAGGACCTCTATGTGTTTTATCATTTTTGAGTTTTCTATTTCCTGAGTTTGCGGAGCCATTGAGTGTTTTGTCTTCTTCGGGGATTTATCTACGAAGTATCGTAGTTTGCTGTGGTAGGAATTAGTCTGGGTGCTGAAGGATTTGCTGTCGACATTTGAAATCAGAGTAGAACGTTTACGGCGAGGACTGAGAACAGACAAGCATCTACGGAGTTAGTTTCCTACGAAGACGTTTTTGGACGAAGCTGACTTCGGGAGAAGTTGTTCTTTGGTGGAACACTTAGGAAGGAGTTAAGTTTGGTACTTCGGCGGAAGAAGAGTCTTCTTCGCCAGAGTTTTCCGAGAGCAGTAGTAGTGAAAGTAACTTAGTGTGAAGATACTTAGCGTTTATGATGTTAGAGGCTACCTAGTAGCACTTCAGCAGTACTTCCTCGTGTGACATTTCCGTCCGTGGCTCTGTTTCTCTGTTGTTCACTTGTTTCTTGAGGTCCCTGACCTGTTCAGTACCTGTTATGTTTATTTGTCAGGATTATCAACTCTGTCTTGTTGGATAGACCTGAGTTTGATCTCTACCGGGACTGATTTCTGCCCGTGAGAATAAAAGACAACTATAAAGAATCACCTTTGTCACGTGTTTACTACTTTTGGATGATCTTTACTTGCAACTCTGTGGGTTCGATCCTTAAATTACTACTTTCGAGCATCTTTTGGTTTTCTTGTGTGTTACAGAATGGCTGCTATGGGTCGGACAGAAGAGACCCGAAATGGACCCTCAAGTCTTCTCGCTCATTTTGCCAGCCTTTTAGTCTTCTAGTCTCTCGAAGAAGATGTGGAGTTGAGAAGCTTGGAAGACCAGGAGGCACATGCCTGGTTCCCGACTTCCAACTTCTCAAAATAACAAAGAACTCACCACACCACTCAGGATTCATACCAAGCCTCTCTTAACACAAAAGCAACACAAATCCACTCTTGATACGAATTGGTTATAGTCGACTTCCGAAGACAGTCTTCCGGAGACAATCAAGTTTCAGAAGCGTCTTCCGAAGATGTTCCAATTTTCTGAAGCGTCTTCTGTTCAAGGTTTCGAGGGTAGAGAGATAGTAGGATAAGGAAATTGATAGCTGGGATCGTCAATTTGAGGACGAGGGGTAGGGAAGCTCGAATTGAACTCAGGAAGAAGTAGGAAGATGTCTTCCGCACCCAATGTCACAATAGGAAAAATGGGGATGGGGGGTAATCGATCAGGCTGCCTGCAACCAACCGGGGAAGCGCGGGGGATACCAAGCAAAGACGAGAAGCAGTGGGAGGGGAAAAGAACATGGGAAGAACCTCTACAATCTTCTGTCTGCTTCCCGAGTTGTCTTCGACCTTCTGCGCGCTCTGGCTCTGGTCCCAGCTCCAGTGCGACCCCACTGAGCGGCTTCCGTCGTCAGCTCCTATCTACGCCTCGATCGATTAAGTCGTCCACCTTCGATTTCACTCAGCTGCTTCCAATGTCAGCTTCCGAGAGGTTCACATGAAACGCTCTTCACTCAGTATGCTTCCTGCGCTTCAGCAATTCAACCTCGCCTTGCTTCCGGCTTCTAATCGATCCTATCCTCACTCAATTCCACCTTGCTGCCTCCTCACTCGAAGCTCACCCTCTGAAATCGATCTTCTCAAGAAGTGCTTGCTGCGGGAAGTTGGAATGCGCTAATGCGCTTCCTGCGCATCTTCCCCGCAGATTAGAGGTTTCGACCCTAGGTGACTTACCCGACCTACCTACCACCTTGGTGTTACCTAGTAGGTACACCTACTCCTTTACCTGGAAATTCATGGTTAGGTCTTCGCGGTCGCTGTCTTCCGAAAGATGGATGTCTTCCGCCATCTTCCCGTCTTCCGAAGACGCAACTGAGAAGATGCTTCCCGGAAGACTGTCGTCTTCCGAAGAAGTCAACTTCTTATTAAAAAGCTCACAAGATCATCTTCCTTCTAAGGAAGCAGTAGTCTTAAGTAACAACGCTTCTTCAGTTATACAAACAAGTTATTAATCTTAAAAATTTTAAAAATTCGTGAATCCTGTAATTTGTGGGCACCACACATACTCAACCAACTGGTCTTCCTTCAGGTCTCCCTTGGACATGCACAAATAACAGAAGAAGGGAGTAAGATACCCTCATGCTGGGGCGCCCAAGTACACTAGCTCGGTCTGGATGTAGGTGTGGGAGAAGGCGTTGTCGTGTTGTGGTTCGGCTCATGTGTGAAATTCTCGTGAAACGTAGGTTGTGTTTCTTTTCTGTGTTTCGTGAACAGTATCGCGTAACTCGCCGAACGGTGTGATGGGTGCCACTATCGCGACTATCTGTTTAAGTGATCGCACGGTAGAGGAACGTGCTGAGTCATCAATCTGTGTGCGTTCACTTCATTGATCCTTGTCGTCGTATTTGTGTATAAAACGATGGGTCGAGAGTTCATATGACATTCTCTCTCAACGAGTGATTCGTGAAGGTTCTTGGTAGTCTGCATGGAGGAGTGAAGAACTGCAAGAGTGGTGTTTATGCACGGAGGTTTGTTACCGACTCCGGATCTTTCTTTCCCAAATCCGTTTCACATCAAGCTTCACTGCATCCACCGTGACCACTTTCGACAGTGGTTAGTTGAGTATTTTGACGATGAATTCATGAGGAGGGTGATGGAGTTATAGCTTCCGGTGATCCTTCCGATCATAACATACGAAGAGACTTGGGATATGACGGTGTACATCTTGTTGTGAGGAACGATGGATCTCAACAATCCATTGAATGTTCCTTTCAACCTTTGGGTCGATGTCCGATGTCATTGCAGACCGAAAATCAATCATGGGGTTTGGATTGTGAGATAGCTTCGCCGCTTCCTTTTGTTGTATTTTTTATTATAGACCATTTTCAGGTTGTAATATTAACTTTGTATTAGTCTGCGGCTCACTCGTTTCATTCTGGTTGAGCGCTTCTGTGTAGTTACGGATCGCAAAGAATCTTTTGACATGTCTCAAGGATTTTCTGATGTCTTAGAGTCTTGTTGATGTCTTGTGTCTCCTTGGGAGTAAAAATTCATTCTAGGGGAAAAAGTTGAGGGGAGAAAAGACAAAAAGTAAAGCTCTTTTTGCTCTTATTGATCTATTTTTGCACCAATGGTGTTCTAGCTGATCCTCGCGATGTTTCTGTGATTTTTGGAAGCTTCAAAGGGCCAATTGCAAAACCAGTAATATGGTTGGAAAGCTCTCGACCGAGGCTACAATATGGGCTGACGAATCGATCGATTTGATGGAAGGATGAGGGCGTTATGATTGATTGAGTGGAGGGGGATGAAATTCGTACCTACCGTTACGTTTCTGGTTGTTCCGAGAGACTCGTGAGGAGTTTTGAGGAGCTGTCTGTTGGGTTGGAGAGCTGACGACGTGCTGGTCATTTTGATATCAATTTCATCAGTTCTTGATCGATTTGGATGGTGAACCGGC
The DNA here is from genome assembly GCA_036924285.1 of Asterella californica. Classification (NCBI taxonomy): domain Eukaryota; kingdom Viridiplantae; phylum Streptophyta; class Marchantiopsida; order Marchantiales; family Aytoniaceae; genus Asterella; species Asterella californica. The sequence continues at coordinate 16,036,072 of JAYKYS010000006.1, read as the reverse complement.
CGATTGAAGTTGAGAAGTGCAGATGTGATAAGACGAGAACAGCGAACTATGATAGTCATGGATAGGTTGCTATTGCTTGAGTTTTGAGTCAAATTTCTGAGTGGAACTTTCCAAGATTGAAGTATGTCTTATCAGTAAGATACTTGGGAAGTTTCACCTCAAATGGTCGAGTAGTTTGTTCAGAATCTTGGATCAAATGTACCTGGGTCTGTAAAGCTCTTAAGTTAGCACATATTACGGTTTGATCCATATCTGAGAATTGGTTTGAGATTTTGACCTGAAAATTATTCAGGGTAGGAGTGAAGGGTGAAGTTTGATCATCATTGGTCGACTTGTTTGAGAGGACTGAGGTCTCAAAGTTCGAAGATACTTCTGTTATTAGCGATTTTGGATTTTTTCGATCACATCTATTGTGACTTTGGTCATTTTCGAGCAATTTGGAGAGGAGTTTGTTGCTGAAACTGCCATGCCTGCATACAACTAGACAATGGAAGGTGTGGAGCTGATTTCAGCTCTTGGTGATGAAGGAGAACGGAGTCGCCATGAGTCTTAAGCCGTTGTTTGGGTTCTCGGAGCTACCAGGTACTGCCGCCGTTGGTGCTATATTGAGATCTGAGTAGTGTCTTGGAGCATGCATGTTTTAACTTGATGGAATGCTTGGTAGGCCAGGGTGTACAACAAGTTGTATCTAGACTCGATCAAGTCGATCGAAGCGATCTTATAGTATCTTTCAGTTGTATCAAATAGAGTTGTGACGGTCAAACTGATGGGTAGCTAGCGTCGCTGAGAAGTTGTTAAATCATGCTTCTAGTGATTTAGAGTTACTTGCATGCAGATAGTACAGAGCTGAGTATTTCAGGTAGAGTACAAATGGATTTGTATGTAACACAAATTTGTACAACTTATACGTATCATTGGACCGTAGCAATCTTTAACCTTGCGTCGAGAGATACAAGGTCACTTGTCCGAGAAGAGTAGATAGAGAGCATTAGGGTTGAAGGATCAAGGTTCAGAGCCAACCTGTTCAAGTCACTTACCTCTACACAGCCATATACCCCTTGTATTCCTAGACAGAAAAACACGTTATACGATAGCGCCCCAGTTGACGACCTGTCCTTCCCAGATAGCTCTCAGGAACTCCACGTCTTGGTCTCCAAGGTATCTCACCTTCTGGACCTTTCTCTTGGGAAAAAGATGAAGGAACAGCTTCCTAGAAGACGCTTCCTCGGTCCTCGAAAAGATCATCTTCACTGTCCATGAAGATGATCTTTCTTGAGCGATCTTTGTCTTGACAGGTTCGCGGTTGCGAGGAGGTAATGCTGTCCAGACCTCCTCTAGAATACCTTGGTCTCGGAGATTCCAGTTCCACGTGAAGAAGTCGTGGCCCAACTCCTTGATAAAAGGTTTGGTCTCGGCTAACTCTGCTGACGGTAATACCAACCCTCGAGGATGCATCGACATGTTCGAGCTTTTGTTACACTAAACCACACATACTTGTTGTGAGCCTAAGGCTCAGTCCTTACCAGGTCCTCACAATCCAACTTCCACTCTCAGAAGACGAATCTAGTCTTCCAAAAGATAATTATTCTGTCTTCCAGAATTCTAACAGTGCTTCCTAAGTACATCCCGTCTTCCGAGCTATATCTAAGCAATCCTAACTAAGCAAGGCATCGCATGGATTCTTAAGAAGACAATCCACCTTGCAATTCATCTTACTTCTTAACAGAAAGATGAGAAGATAGGTGAGAAGTACAATCTACGAATTATTCAGAAGAAGACTGAAGACTCTTACGATGACAGTGGTCTCCATGAAGACTCCCGGGACAGCTTTTGAGTAATTGACATACTCAGAAGACTTCCCACATCTAGGTTTCCCATCAATGGTCTCATCTGTCTTCGACCTCCTACACACAATCTAGTCTCACAACAGACACGGAACATTCACGCTCTGTTTTCTGACTCCTCGTCTCACATACACTCTCAGAAGAAGCTTGCTGCGTAATGAGAAGATATGATCCTTGACCATTCTCTCCAGATTCTGCCACCAAGGCTTCTCACAACTCTCTTCTAAGTTTCGGAAGAAGAAGGAACATGTTGTTATGGATCAGACAGAAGAGACCCGCAAAGGACGGAGTGATGCCCACTTTAAACAAATCAGGAGGAAGGCTTATAACTACTTGCTACAAGGTGGTTATTTGTGGAAACATGCTAAGCAAGGTGGTAAGATGCCACAAAGGGTTGTGTGCAAGGTTGACATGCAGAAGTTACTCATGCAGGAGTTTCATGAGAGCTTGTGGGCAGGACATAGAGGTATTTATGCCACCTTTACAAAGCTGAAGGAGAGATATTGGTGGCGTAACATGTACAGAGATGTAGTTCAATTTGTGGAGACATGCCCAACTTGTCAAGAGTATTCAGGAATTCGGCATCGAGATGGATTACATCCTACTTATCCACTTGCAATGCATTATAAGTGGGTAGTAGATCTTGTTATTATGCCAGTTGGTATATGGCAGATGCGATACTTAGTTTTGGCACGTGAGGATTTGTCCAACCAAGTGGAAGGGCGAGCCTTACGGACAAAATCCACAGAGAGAGTCTGCAAATTCTTGTTGGAAGATGTGATTTGTAGATATGGTTGTGTTGGGAAGATCACGGCTGATCGAGGGGAGCTGAACAATGATGAGGCTAAAGCGTTCTTCAAGAGGTGTGGTGTGAAGTTAGCTCTCACCACAGCCTACAATCCGGAAGGTAATGCGAAGAGTGAACGTGGTCATCCTCCTATTGTGAAAGCTATTGTGAAAGCTTGCAAGGGGAGGGCAAGAGAATGGCCAAGATTTCTTCCGTTTGCATTATGGGCTGATCGTTCGACTCATAGTTCAGTTACGGGATATATGCCGGCGGAGTTGATGCAGGGGCAGAAACCTATCATGCCCATTGAGGAGCACATACCTACTTGGAGTGTTCTACCTTGGGAGGATGGTATGTCTACAGAAGATCTTCTTGCTGTCCGAATCCGTCAACTAGAGAGAAGACCTGAAGATGTAGAGATTGCATTGGAGAAGCTGAAAGAGGCGCGCTTGAGAAACAAAGACAGATTCGATAAGCGTCATCGATTAAGGCCAAAGGAGATTAAAGAAGGAGATTGGGTGTTGGTCTACGATAGTAGCTTGGACAACCAACACAGTGCGCTTAGAAAATTCTCTAAGCGATGGTTTGGCCCGTATGTGGTTCTTGTCGTGCTTGACAATGCCACATATTCACTAAGAGAGCTTGATGGGGCAGAGCTCAAGGTTCCAATTGCAGGCAAGCGTGTGAAACTCTTCAAGAAGCGAGATGAAGGGATAAGCATGGAGGAAGTCGAAGTTGAGTTTGATATCTTGGATGATGACGGAGAAGATTTGGATGACGAAGATATTGCTAACGACAACATCAGTGAAGAAGATGAAGATATAGTGTGATGCCGACCACAACTTGTGAGTGTTGGCGCATACCAGAGGATGCGCAGGTTTAGAAGGGGTGGATGTCGTGTTGTGGTTCGGCTCCTGTGTGAAATTCCTGTGTAACCTATGTTGTGTTTCTTTTCCGTGTTTCGTGAACCGTATCGCGTAACTCGTCGAACGGTGTGATGAGTGCCACGTTTGTGATTATCTGTTTAAGTGATCGCACGGTAGAAGAACGTGCCAAGTCATCGATCTGTGCGCGTTCACTTTAGTGGTCCTTGTCGCCGCATTTGTGTATAAAATGGTGGGTCGAAGGTTCATACGGCATTCTCTCTCAACGGGTGATTCGTAAGGGTTCTCGGTGATCTGCATGGAGGAGTGAAGAACTGCAGGAGTGGTGGTTATGGACGGAGGTGTGTTACCGGCTCCGGATCTTCCTTTCCCGAATCCGTTTCACATCAAGCTTCATTGCATCCACCGCGATCACTTTCGACAGTGGTTAGTTGCGTACTTTGGTGATGAGTTCATGGGGAGGGTGATGGAGTTACAGCTTCCGGTGATCCTTCCAATCGTAACATACGGAGAGACTTGGGATATGACGGTGTACATTTTGTTGTGAGGAACAATGGATCTCAACTATCCATCGAACGTTCCTTTCAATCTTTGGGTCGATGTCCGGTGCCATTGCAGACCGAAGATCAATCATGGGGCTTGGATCGTGAGAAACTTCGGGCAAGAATATTACAATCGAGTGATAGCTTCACCGTTTCCTTTTGTCATACCTTTTATTGTAGAACGTTTCCAAGTTGTAATATTGACGTTGTATTAGTCTGCGGCTCACTGGTTTCATTCTAGTTGAGCGCTTCTGTGTAGTTACGGACCGCGAAGAATCCATCGACATATCTGAAGGATTTTGTGAAATCTTAGAGTGTTGTTGATGTCTTGTGTCTCCTTGGAGAGTAAAAATTCGTTCTAAGGGAAAAGTTAAGAGGAGAAAAGACAAAAAGTAAAGTTCTTTTTGCTCTTATTGGTCCACTTTTGGACCAATGGTGTTCTAGCTGATCCTCGCGACGTTTCTGTGGTTTCTGGAGGCTTCAGAGGTCCATTCGCGAAACGGAGGGTATGGTTGGAGAGCTCTCGACCGGGGCTACAATCTGGGCTGAAGAATCGATCGATTTGATGAAAGTATGAGCGCGTTATGATCGATTGAGTGGAGGGGGGTGAAATTTGTACCTACTGCTACGTTTCTGGTTGTTCCGAGAGACTCGCGAGGAGTTTTGAGGAGCTGTCTGTTGGGTTGGAGAGCTGACGACGTGCTGGTCGTTTTGATATCAATTTCATCAGTTTCTTGATCGATTTGGATTCTGAACCGACCGATTGAAGTTGAGAAGTGCAGATGGGATAAGGCGGGACAGCGAACTGTGATAGCCATGGATAGTTTGCTATTGCTTAAGATCTGAGTCGAATTTCTGAGTGAAACTTTCCAGGATTGAAGAATGTCTTATCAGTAAGATACTTGGGAAGTTTCACCTCAAATGGTCGAGTAGTTTGTTCAGAATCTTGGATCAAATGTACCTGGGTCTGTAAAGCTCTGAAGTTAGCACAGATTACGGTTTGATCCATATCTGAGAATTGGTTTGAGATTTCGACCTGAAAATGGTTCAGGGTAGGAGTGAAGGGTCCAACCAAGCTTCCTGTGAAGTTTGATCATCATTGGTCGAGTGGTTTGGAAGGACTGAGGTCTCAAAGTTCGAAAATACTTCTGTTATTAGCTATTTCGGGTTTTTCGGTATCATCTATGATCATTTTGGTCATTTTCGATCAATTTGGAGAGGAGTTTGTTGCTGAAACTGCCATGCCTGCATGCAATTCGACATTGGAGGGTATGGGGCTGATTTCAGCTCTTGGTGATGAAGGAGAACGGAGTCACCATGAGTCTTAAGCCGCTGTTTGGGTTCTCGGAGCTGCCAGGTACTACCGCCGTTGGTGCTATATTGAGATCTGAATAGTATTTTGGAGTATGCATGCTTTACCTTGCTGGAATGCTTGGTAGACCAGGGTGTACAACAAGTTGTATCGATACTCTATCAAGTTGATTGAGTGATCTTATAGCGTCTTCTGGTTGTACTATGAAGTTGTGATAGTTGGATTGATGGGCAGTTAGCGTCGCTGGAGAGCTATTCAGAAGTCAGGCTTCCAGTGATATAGAGGAATAACTTCAGTTAGATAATACAGATCTGAGTATTTTTAGTTAGAATACAAAAGATCTGTTTGTAACACAAGTTTATGCAACCTATACGTAACCTTGGATCGTAGCAAGCTTTAAACTTGAGACGAGCGGATACAAGGTCACTCAGGCTAGAAGAGTAGATAGTGAAACATTTGAGTGGAAACATCCAGATCTAGATCCAACCTTGTCAATCCACATACCTCTGCACAGCCATATACCCCGTGTATTCCTAGACAGAAAAACACGTTATACGATAGCTGGTGAACTCGACGTGAAAAGTCTAGGGTGAGAGGTACGTGCGTGGTTTTGCCACCATGGACATTGAAGGGTTGGGTCATTACGTAGATGAGGCTTCTACATCTGGAGAGGCACCAAAGGTGACCAAGCTTTCACGGTCTGATATGCGATTGCTTGAGGCATTCGCGTTGGTAATGCAACAACAGCAAGCCACTGAACGGAAAGAAGCAATGGCTACTAAAGCCTTGCAATCTGTTGTGGGGTTGCTAGATCAGTTTGACGGGAAGAACATATCCAAGTACCTAAAGTACTATTCCCGGGAGATGGAGTTGAGCAAGGTGCCTGAAAGAGAGATGGTGAGTACATTTGCGCTTGCTGTCGTACCTGAACTACGAGAGCACATGAAGGACATCATCCGATCTCATGGTGCTACGTGGGAAGGATTTACTCTTCAGCTGAAAGAAGAGTATTCTTTAGAAGATGCAGACCGAGTGACTAAGAAGTCATTCATGGAGTGGGTAAACAAACCCAACAAAGGGCTTGTTGCCACAGAGCTATTTCGGGAGTATGAGAGACAATTCCTTCAGTTGTCTCGGATGGAGAAGCTCACATTGGAGAATGACAAGGTGGAGTTGTTTCTACAAGCAGCCAACAATGAATTACAAAGGGAGTTGGAGCTGCTTCTAGAAGATAGGATGGAAGACAACGGACTCACGACTGATTGGAGAAAAGTCTCTGAAGCAGTGAGTGTACTTGCCAAACGAGAGTACCGGAGAGGGAAGGTGGTGGTAAGACAAGAAGAGAGACCACCACCGATCATAGTACCTCGTAGGCAACCAATGGTACCCAATGTGCAAGCACCTATTGTGCATGTACCTCAAGTTCCACTTCCTGCTATTCCTGTCCCGAAAGTTGCACCGCAAAGAGATGCTATGGAAGAGTTGGTAAAAGGGATGAGGGACTTGCAGATCAAGTTAGCAAGGTTGGAAGAGAAGGGAGGAGCACATGATACCAGACTTGCTCCTAAGCAAGATTATGTACAGAGATGCATTTGGTGTGATAGTTCTGATCATGCTCGAAGAGAGTGTGGTGATTTTGCCAAAACTCTACGAGATGGAGTAGTCTATTGGAAGGAAGGAAAGATTGCTCTGAAGGATAATGGAGAGATTCTTAGAACCAACTTCGGGAAAGGAGGAATGAAGCAAGTACTGGAGGAGTATCTATCTCAACATGCTACTGCGTCGGTAGAAGCTGCTACTTATGGAGTTGAGGTAGTACGAGAAAGAAGTGCTTCTAAGAAGGATGGAGATACTCTTGATATGTGGAGCCATGCGGTAAGCACGAACAAAAGAGGGAAAATGGCAAGGGAGGAGTTGCTCAGAACAGCCACAGCAATCAGAGGTGCTACTGGATGGGATGATCCCGTGGATACAATGTCTGTACATGCTTATTTGGCGAAGAGTCAACATGAGGCTCTCATGGAGGAGAAGCGCAAACGAGATGAAGCAGGCCCTAGCGAAGAGAGAACAGCTCTCAAGAGGCAAACAAGAGGAGAAAAGTTCAGACCGGAGATGATGCCTCTACCAGAGGAGACTATGGAAGAGGTCATATCCTCTACTCCCGAGAATTCAGAGAAGAGCAAAGGTAAGGAGAAAGGTAAATCTCCTTCATACAAGCTTCAGTCTGATATTGAAGCTGCTACAGATCTGAAAGGAGTACTAGAAGAGAGAGTACTCAATGCCAGGATCGAGTTTACTTTGCGAGAGGTTCTTGGGATTGCCAAGAGGGAGTTTCATGATGTCATTATTGACACCATCAAACGAAAAAGGCAATTGGCAGGAGAAACCGCTGTGTCTAATGCATTAGACACAAGGATATCAAGAGAGGAAGAGTTAGAACTAGCTCAATGCTGCATCAACCGCAAGGTTCGGTTTGAGGATGATAACGATGACAAGGTCCCTAGTCATTACACTAGAGGACATTGGGCTAGAGCTACTACCGAAGCCTTAGTGAAGGTGGGAGAGATGACAGATCCGGTGGTTGCTCTCATTGATCATGGATCAGAGATCAATATTGTCTCTAAGGACATCTACAAGCAAGGTGGATGGCCTGTTGATATAGATCATGGTTGGATGATCAGAACGGCGAACAACACACGAGGAGAACTCTACGGAGCTTGTCCTGATGTGAAAGTGAAGGTGGGAGATGTAACTATAGAACAAAACTTCTTTGTTCAAGATAGTACATCATACCCGGTGATACTCGGTCAACCTTACATTACAGCTGTGAGGATGGAGACCAAGGTTTTGGATGATGGATCTGCTTATGCGCGGATCAGAAGTCAGGATGGCAAGAGAGCGGTACAGTTTCTAACTGTATCAGCAAACCACGAGCGGAACAGAGATTATCTGAGGGGTGGTTCCTTGCCTAAGGTCACGGAAGAGTTCAAGGATTTTTGACAAGTACTGCTATAGAGCGAGGACATAGTGGTACACTGGAGAAGGTACTCTCGCTAGAGAGAGAAAGTGCTTTTTGTACAGGAGTTGTGAGATTTTCTGGGAGTGGATTTGCTACACATACACGACTTGCTGACTTGCAGAAGTGGGAGCAGAAAGTTGTGCGAAAAACTGAAAAAGATCTAAAGAGAGTTGGTGTGCTTGAAGAGGATGATAAGATAGAAGGTGTTTATTTGGAGTTAGGGTTGGGAGATTTCATCGATGAACTTGCTATGCATGAGCAAGAAGATGAGGATCATGTGGTGGAAGTACACTCTAGGGAGCTCTATACAGCTATAGAGTCATTCGTAGATCCTGAAGTTAGAGTTGATACTAGGTACAAAACGGTAGACAAGAAGGTAAAACCTGTTGCTCAGCCATTACCTAGTGATTCTAACCAGCGAGTCCAGCAATCTTCGAAGGAGAAAAGCTTGAGAGATCTTAGCCGGGTCGGTCACAAGTTCACTGAAACTACGCTCAAGGAGTTGAAGGTTGGTTCAACAGATTTTCTTTTGTCTGTGGAGGAGAATAGGTTTAGGGAGATGTTAACTAGGCACGGGAAAGCTTTTGCTTTTGAAGCCTCAGAAATCGGATGTGTAGATCCTAGCATTGTGGCGCCAATGATCATATTCACAGTTCCACATGCTCCTTGGGACTTGAGGCCAATTCCTGTACCTAGAGCGCATCTACCAAAACTCATAGAGCTCTTGAAGGAGAAGATGCAGATGAAGATCTTGGAACCATCATTTGCACCATACTCTAGTCGTTGGTTTACAGTACCAAAGAAGAGTGGTGCATTACGGTTCATCCAAGATATGCAACCTGTGAACCAAGTGACCATCAGAAATACAGGCATAGGACCTATCGTCGGAGAGTTTGCTGAAGCGTTTGCTGGGAGGGCTATTTACTCTATAGGAGATCTTTACTCTGGATACGATCAGTTTCAACTTGCTGAACAGAGTAGAGATATCACCACCATGAGGACACCGTTGGGGTTGGTCAGAATGTGCACACTACCACAAGGAGCAACAAACTCGGTAGCGCACATGATGAACGGGATGAACAAGGTTCTCCGTGAGTTCATTCCTGAGAAGACCATGCCTTTCTTGGATGACATTCCAATTAAAGGATGCGTTGAGGAGGAGAAAGATGAGACAATGGATCAGAAGGGGTGTAGAAACTTTGTTGCTGATCACATTTCAGATTGTGATAAAATCTTATCACGACTTGAAGAGGCGCATTTGACACTATCAGGTGCCAAGTCTTCATTTGGAGTGCGAGAGGTTGTGATTGTGGGGCACTTATGTGGATGGTTTGGACGCAAGCCTGATCCTGGTAAAGTGGATGCTATACGGCGGATGAAGGATACTTGTGGTTCAACAACAGAGGTGAGAAGGTTTCTTGGAGCTTGTGTCTTCTATCATGTGTGGATTCCACATTTTGCACATGTGGCAGATCCTCTTTACGATCTGTTGAGAAAGCACAAGAGGTTTGCATGGGAGGAGAGACATACTGAGGCGATTCAGAGATTGAAGCAGTTGTTATCTTCTCCACCTGTACTTCGTCGTGTGAGCTACGAGGATAGCAAACCAGTGATACTTACTGTTGATACTAGTCCGATAGCCATTGGATGGGCAGTAGGTCAAGATGATGAAGAAGAGAATCGGTTTGCAGTCAGATTTGGAGCAAAGGTGTTGAGTGAGCGACATAGAAACTATCCTCAAGTGAAGAGAGAGTTATGGGGAGTAGTTACAGCTATGAAAGCTGAAAAGGACTATTTGATTGGAGCGCCAGTAATAGTAGAAACAGATTGTTTACCACTATTAGGGATGATTACAAACTGTAACACTCCTGATATTGCTATGCTACGCTGGATTGCTTACATCAAGTCCTTAAATCCTGAGTTCCGACACATAGCGGGGAAGAACAATCCAGTAGCTGATATGTTATCTCGTGCGAGGTATGAGGATGAGGAGGAGATGATAGAAGATACAGAAGATGTTGGTACTACTGTTTTCTGTAGAGCTCAAGGAGGTGAGAGTGAGCATTCGAAACCGTTCATGGAGGAGCTATATGAAGGAGAATGGATAGACATAGGACGTTATCTAAGTCTGTTGACTAGACAGCCAGGATGGAGTGATGCCCACTTTAAACAAATCAGGAGGAAGGCTTATAACTACTTGCTACAAGGTGGTTATTTGTGGAAACATGCTAAGCAAGGTGGTAAGATGCCACAAAGGGTTGTGTGCAAGGTTGACATGCAGAAGTTACTCATGCAGGAGTTTCATGAGAGCTTGTGGGCAGGACATAGAGGTATTTATGCCACCTTTACAAAGCTGAAGGAGAGATATTGGTGGCGTAACATGTACAGAGATGTAGTTCAATTTGTGGAGACATGCCAAACTTGTCAAGAGTATTCAGGAATTCGGCATCGAGATGGATTACATCCTACTTATCCACTTGCAATGCATTATAAGTGGGTAGTAGATCTTGTTATTATGCCAGTTGGTATATGGCAGATGCGATACTTAGTTTTGGCACGTGAGGATTTGTCCAACCAAGTGGAAGGGCGAGCCTTACGGACAAAATCCACAGAGGGAGTCTGCAAATTCTTGTTGGAAGATGTGATTTGTAGATATGGTTGTGTTGGGAAGATCACGGCTGATCGAGGGGAGCTGAACAATGATGAGGCTAAAGCGTTCTTCAAGAGGTGTGGTGTGAAGTTAGCTCTCACCACAGCCTACAATCCGGAAGGTAATGCGAAGAGTGAACGTGGTCATCCTCCTATTGTGAAAGCTATTGTGAAAGCTTGCAAGGGGAGGGCAAGAGAATGGCCAAGATTTCTTCCGTTTGCATTATGGGCTGATCGTTCGACTCATAGTTCAGTTACGGGATATATGCCGGCGGAGTTGATGCAGGGGCAGAAACCTATCATGCCCATTGAGGAGCACATACCTACTTGGAGTGTTCTACCTTGGGAGGATGGTATGTCTACAGAAGATCTTCTTGCTGTCCGAATCCGTCAACTAGAGAGAAGACCTGAAGATGTAGAGATTGCATTGGAGAAGCTGAAAGAGGCGCGCTTGAGAAACAAAGACAGATTCGATAAGCGTCATCGATTAAGGCCAAAGGAGATTAAAGAAGGAGATTGGGTGTTGGTCTACGATAGTAGCTTGGACAACCAACACAGTGCGCTTAGAAAATTCTCTAAGCGATGGTTTGGCCCGTATGTGGTTCTTGTCGTGCTTGACAATGCCACATATTCACTAAGAGAGCTTGATGGGGCAGAGCTCAAGGTTCCAATTGCAGGCAAGCGTGTGAAACTCTTCAAGAAGCGAGATGAAGGGATAAGCATGGAGGAAGTCGAAGTTGAGTTTGATATCTTGGATGATGACGGAGAAGATTTGGATGACGAAGATATTGCTAACGACAACATCAGTGAAGAAGATGAAGATATAGTGTGATGCCGACCACAACTTGTGAGTGTTGGCGCATACCAGAGGATGCGCAGGTTTAGAAGGGGTGGATGTCGTGTTGTGGTTCGGCTCCTGTGTGAAATTCCTGTGTAACCTATGTTGTGTTTCTTTTCCGTGTTTCGTGAACCGTATCGCGTAACTCGTCGAACGGTGTGATGAGTGCCACGTTTGTGATTATCTGTTTAAGTGATCACACGGTAGAAGAACGTGCCAAGTCATCGATCTGTGCGCGTTCACTTTAGTGGTCCTTGTCGCCGCATTTGTGTATAAAATGGTGGGTCGAAGGTTCATACGGCATTCTCTCTCAACGGGTGATTCGTAAGGGTTCTCGGTGATCTGCATGGAGGAGTGAAGAACTGCAGGAGTGGTGGTTATGGACGGAGGTGTGTTACCGGCTCCGGATCTTCCTTTCCCGAATCCGTTTCACATCAAGCTTCATTGCATCCACCGCGATCACTTTCGACAGTGGTTAGTTGCGTACTTTGGTGATGAGTTCATGGGGAGGGTGATGGAGTTACAGCTTCCGGTGATCCTTCCAATCGTAACATACGGAGAGACTTGGGATATGACGGTGTACATTTTGTTGTGAGGAACAATGGATCTCAACTATCCATCGAACGTTCCTTTCAATCTTTGGGTCGATGTCCGGTGCCATTGCAGACCGAAGATCAATCATGGGGCTTGGATCGTGAGAAACTTCGGGCAAGAATATTACAATCGAGTGATAGCTTCACCGTTTCCTTTTGTCATACCTTTTATTGTAGAACGTTTCCAAGTTGTAATATTGACGTTGTATTAGTCTGCGGCTCACTGGTTTCATTCTAGTTGAGCGCTTCTGTGTAGTTACGGACCGCGAAGAATCCATCGACATATCTGAAGGATTTTGTGAAATCTTAGAGTGTTGTTGATGTCTTGTGTCTCCTTGGAGAGTAAAAATTCGTTCTAAGGGAAAAGTTAAGAGGAGAAAAGACAAAAAGTAAAGTTCTTTTTGCTCTTATTGGTCCACTTTTGGACCAATGGTGTTCTAGCTGATCCTCGCGACGTTTCTGTGGTTTCTGGAGGCTTCAGAGGTCCATTCGCGAAACGGAGGGTATGGTTGGAGAGCTCTCGACCGGGGCTACAATCTGGGCTGAAGAATCGATCGATTTGATGAAAGTATGAGCGCGTTATGATCGATTGAGTGGAGGGGGGTGAAATTTGTACCTACTGCTACGTTTCTGGTTGTTCCGAGAGACTCGCGAGGAGTTTTGAGGAGCTGTCTGTTGGGTTGGAGAGCTGACGACGTGCTGGTCGTTTTGATATCAATTTCATCAGTTTCTTGATCGATTTGGATTCTGAACCGACCGATTGAAGTTGAGAAGTGCAGATGGGATAAGGCGGGACAGCGAACTGTGATAGCCATGGATAGTTTGCTATTGCTTAAGATCTGAGTCGAATTTCTGAGTGAAACTTTCCAGGATTGAAGAATGTCTTATCAGTAAGATACTTGGGAAGTTTCACCTCAAATGGTCGAGTAGTTTGTTCAGAATCTTGGATCAAATGTACCTGGGTCTGTAAAGCTCTGAAGTTAGCACAGATTACGGTTTGATCCATATCTGAGAATTGGTTTGAGATTTCGACCTGAAAATGGTTCAGGGTAGGAGTGAAGGGTCCAACCAAGCTTCCTGTGAAGTTTGATCATCATTGGTCGAGTGGTTTGGAAGGACTGAGGTCTCAAAGTTCGAAAATACTTCTGTTATTAGCTATTTCGGGTTTTTCGGTATCATCTATGATCATTTTGGTCATTTTCGATCAATTTGGAGAGGAGTTTGTTGCTGAAACTGCCATGCCTGCATGCAATTCGACATTGGAGGGTATGGGGCTGATTTCAGCTCTTGGTGATGAAGGAGAACGGAGTCACCATGAGTCTTAAGCCGCTGTTTGGGTTCTCGGAGCTGCCAGGTACTACCGCCGTTGGTGCTATATTGAGATCTGAATAGTGTTTTGGAGTATGCATGCTTTACCTTGCTGGAATGCTTGGTAGACCAGGGTGTACAACAAGTTGTATCGATACTCTATCAAGTTGATTGAGTGATCTTATAGCGTCTTCTGGTTGTACTATGAAGTTGTGATAGTTGGATTGATGGGCAGTTAGCGTCGCTGGAGAGCTATTCAGAAGTCAGGCTTCCAGTGATATAGAGGAATAACTTCAGTTAGATAATACAGATCTGAGTATTTTTAGTTAGAATACAAAAGATCTGTTTGTAACACAAGTTTATGCAACCTATACGTAACCTTGGATCGTAGCAAGCTTTAAACTTGAGACGAGCGGATACAAGGTCACTCAGGCTAGAAGAGTAGATAGTGAAACATTTGAGTGGAAACATCCAGATCTAGATCCAACCTTGTCAATCCACATACCTCTGCACAGCCATATACCCCGTGTATTCCTAGACAGAAAAACACGTTATACGATAACGCTTCCAAGGTATTCTCCAATTCCCAAATCGAAGTAATTTTTTGAATTGAGAAGCAGCAAGGAGTGCTCTGATGCTAATGCGCCTCCAGCTTCCGTATCTTCTCTACGCGATTAGGTAATAGCTCGACTATCCTAGATCTACCTACTACAATAGTGACTACACGGTAGGTATACCTACCCCTTACCTAGTCGGTGTGTGGTTGGTATCTTTCGCGGTTGCAGTCATTGTCTTCTCGGAAGTGTCTTTTGTCTTCTGGCTTCCGTCTTCCGTCTTCCGGCTTCGGAAGAAGTAGACTTTTTCTCCCAAATTCTCTTAAGATCATCTTCTCGGTAAGCAATGTGCAATCTTAAGTAATAAGATTACTTCAATTATATAGACACGTCATTAACTTAATTTTTTTGAAAAGATCTCCAATCCTGCAAATTATGGATACCACTGTAACAACCCAGAGAAACATAAAGTATCAGAAATAGTAAATAAAGGATCGTTCCCACGAAGATACAGTTAACAATTACACAAAACACAGTACTACAACGTCACAACGATAATTCTGATAGTTTTCTGTTATTCTCACGGAATGGAATAATATCCGGATGAGACTTTAAGTCTGATAAGAAACCAAACCCAAGCAAAACCTGATAAATCGAATACAAACAACAATGAAACAGTTCTTTGATCAGGGACCTTTCCAACAACATATAAAAGATTCGAGAAGATAGATCTATGAGTAAATGAGGTAGCAAAATACTGCTGAAATGTTACTAGTGTTCTTCTGAAAAGACAGAAGAATACAGACTTCACATCAAGGTTCAAAGAATAAGCCCCTACTCTTCCTAAGAAATGTTCTTCAAACTAAATCCTCACTCTTAAGAATCCCACTTATTTGAAGAAGGCAGACTTAAGACGAAGCCACCATCATCCAAACTCTTCTTACAATTTAACTTATGCTTCTCCACTTCACAGTAACTAATATGTTCTCAGATCTTCGTTCAAACACCTTCGAAGTATATTGTTTCAACTTCGGCCGAAGTGACCTTCGGTCAAATTTGATACTGAAGTTACTTCGTTCGGACGGTCCTACGGAAGAGTGGAGACAATGTGGAGTTAACGATGACGGGGATTGGAGCAGTGTTGACCAAGAACTTGGTGGGAGGGTTGAGACCTTCAATTCGAACCCAAGTGAGGTACGAGAAGCCAGCAACCAAAGCGGAGGCCATCAAGATTGCGACAAATATGGAAGAGAGTTTGGATGAAAGAGATATCATCCAACCTCATCATGATGCTCTGGTGTCAACTTTGACTCCTGGTGTAGCCACAACTATCACACCTGCACCATCACAATTGGTGATTGCTTCAACGTCAGCTCCTACTCCAACGGTGGTGCCAAGACCGTTTGTCCCAACAACAATGTCTACTGCCACCTCTGATTTTCATGTCGAGCTGAAGAGCATCACCGATACTCATGCGGATCTCAAGATGAACGTGGTGCAGTTACGAGAATGGAGGAACAAAGGTGGAGGAGGAGGTCAAAGAGGTTACGACAACAATCCCAACCGAGGAAATCAAGGTAACTTTGGAGGCAACCAAGATAACTTTGGAGGAATCACTTGTTGGATGTGTGGAGGTTCTCATTTCCAGCGAAATTAACAACGGAGCAAGAGGTGCCGAAGCTGTCAGAATGTGGGTGGAGGAAATCCATCACAAGGACGAGACAAGGGGTGGCTACTATCGATGTCGTGCGAGATCCCATCTACGAGAAAGGAGAGAGTTCAAAATCTTCTCATGCACCGGTTTTCATGGAGGAGTCAGCAAGTAGAAGTACTCATTCGAGTAATGTTTCGAGTACACCAAGGGAGCCAAGAAGGAAGCTGGGGATGGCGGATTTCACCATTTCATCTTCCCAAGCGGGATATGATGTGGTTGAAGATGTGGGTGCTCAGAAAGCCAACATCACTGTTGGACAATTGATCGCACTTAATCCCAGCTTACGAAGGGAACTCCGAGGAGGACTGAGTTCTAAGAGAAGCAAGAAGAAGAAACCCAAGAGCAAGACATCAAAGTCTGTGGGAGTTCGTGTGGTGGATGTGCATGCTTCAGAGGTATGCACTAGAGCTTCAAAGATTGAAGTCCGGTTGAATGGTCACTACGTCTCTGACGTATTGGTGGATGGAGGGTCGGCTATAAACGCCATATCGGAAAGATTGATGGATGGAACCAACTTGCCTGGCTAGCATTGTCGTGAGGATGGCTAACAAGCAACGGGTAAGACCTCTTGGTTTGTTAGAGAAGGTGGTCGTGTCTGTGATGGGAATTCAAACATTGATGTCCTTTCAAGTGTTAAAGGACTCTAGTTATGATTTGCTCCTAGGTAGGCCTTGGTTGAGAGCTGTGCGCACCACTGATAGGTGGCACAAGGGATACTTACGGATTGGGCCTAGAGATCATAGAGTGATAGTTCCTCTCTCGGGTGTTGGAGTTGTGACTTCTGACTCTGATAGACCCACTAGTGACTACTGGGAATCTGATACGGAGGATGATCAGAGTGTCTCAGAAGTAGATATCAGAGATTCTTACGATCAAGAATCCTCGTCTGAGGACGAAGGATTTGGTCGAGATGAATCATTACATCAGCTTAGTGCTATTGATTTGTTGCCCCGACCAGCAGTGGAGAAAGATCCTGACAAAGAAGAGTTGAGTGAGGTAGAGATTGTGAGAAGACTCTCTACCCTGAAGTTTGGTATCAATGTCATTCAAGAGGAAAAAAGTAGATTCCTATTTCGAAAATATATCCATGTGTTTGCTTTCAGCTACAAGGATTTGAAGGAGGTGACTCTCGAGACTCATCGAATCGAATTGGAGGAGAACGCAAGACCAGTTCGACAGAAGCAGAGAAGGGTCAATCCTACAACAGCAATGATGGTCAAGGAGAGGATAGACAAGTTGAAGGAGGCGAGTTTCATCTATGAGGTGGAGAACTCAGAATGGGTTTCACCCATTGTGATTGTCAAGAAAAAGAATGGTAAGCTGCGAGTGTGCATAGACTCTAAGAAGTTGAATGCAGTTACCAAGAAGGATTATTATCCTCTACCATTTATAGATGAGATTTTGGAAGAAGTTGCTGGTCATGAGTGGTACAGCTTTGGTGATGGTTATAGTGGGTATAACCAGATCAAGATAGCACAGGAGTACCAGCAGTTGACTACTTTCACTACTCCTTGGGGAACATTTGCATTTCAAGTGATGCCATTCAGATTGTGTAATGCTCCGGCCACGTTTCAGAGGTTCATGAACAAGGTGTTTGAACCATTCATAGGGAAGTTTGTTCGTGATTTCATTGACGATTTCTGTGTGTACGGAAGAAAGGAGGACCACTTTGATCATGTGATCAAAGTTTTGCAGCGGTTGGAGCAAGCCAACGCTTCTCTAAATCCAGAGAAGTGCATCTTTGGCTGCGAAGAAGGTCTGCTATTAGGGCACATCATTTCCAAGAATAGGATTGCGGTAGATCCTGAGAAGGTGAAGAAGATTGTGGATCTTTCATTTCCGATCAACTTGACAAAGTTGAGGCAGTTTCTTGGCATGGTTGGATATTATCGTAGGTTTATCTTTTCCTTCTCAAACAAAGCAATAGCTTTGACTATGTACATGAAGAAGGGAGTTGATTTTGACTTGATAGTGCATGATCAGAAAGCAAAGGAAGCATTTGAGGAGTTGAAAAAGGCATTGGTGATAGCTCCTATACTTGCTAAACCTGAGTGGAGTAAAGCATTTATTCTGTATATGGATGCCTACAATGTAACTATCGGGTGTACATTAAGTCAGTTAGATGGAGATGGACATGATCATCCTATAACTTATGCTAGTAGGCAGATGGTGCCAGCGGAGAAGAATTACTCTGTGACTGAACGAGAAGGATTAGCAGTGATCTTCGGATTGAAGAAATTTAGACACTACTTGCTAGGAGGAAAATTTTCCATAGTCACAGATCACAAGGCTTTAAAGTATATCTTTAATAAGCCTAATGCCGCAGGTCGTATTGCTCGTTGGAAGATCCTTCTAACAGAATACGACTACGTGATCGAAGATAGACCAGGGAAAAAGCATGCGAATGCTGATCTTTTATCGAGGGCTTATGATGACGAGGGAGAAGAACCGTTTGATGATTCATTTCC
Source organism: Asterella californica (assembly GCA_036924285.1). Taxonomy (NCBI): domain Eukaryota; kingdom Viridiplantae; phylum Streptophyta; class Marchantiopsida; order Marchantiales; family Aytoniaceae; genus Asterella; species Asterella californica. Next base: position 16,017,560 of record JAYKYS010000006.1, on the reverse strand, counting down.
AGAAGAACATCTGATGACCATCACAAGCATTGAGGAGATACCGGACGAGTACAAAGAAATCTGGAGTTTCCTTGCAGATGGCTCTTTTCCAGAAGGTATGCATACCCGAGAACGTAACGCGTTGATCAAGAGATGCAAACCTTACACCATGGTGGAAGGAATTCTATTTCATCAAGGAGCAGATGGCTTACTAAGGAGAGCAGTTGGTTAGAAGGAGGCGTTCAAGCTAATGCACGAGTTTCACGATGGCACTGTTTGCGGAGGTCACTTTGCTGATAAGATAATAGCTTTCAAGATTTTGGATGCGGGTTATCACTGGAGAGGGATTTTCAAGGAGTGTTTAGACTATTGCAAAACTTGCGACGTATGTCAAACATTTGCTCTGAAGTCTACTAGAACACCTCCGTTAAGATCAATTCCAATATTATGACCATTTGAGAAGTGGGGTATTGACTTTGTAGGTCCTCTTAATAAGACATCTCGAGACAATAGATACATTGTAGTCGTCACTGACTATTGTATCAAGTGGGTAGAGGCTAGACCTTTGAGAGAGACAATGAAACAAAAGTCGGTAGATTCTAATGGGAGAGGATCATCACAAGATTTGGATGTTCGTTAGAGTTGGTCTCAGATAGAGGAGGAGAGTTTGTAGGGAGCATGACTACTGCTATGCTACAACACTTTTCTATCAAGGCACGAGTAACGACCTCATACAAACCAAATGCCAATGGTCTTGCGGAGAAGACCAATCTTACACTTTGTATGATGCTAGCCAAAGATGCTGGTGTTGAGACTGCAAAACATACTTGGGATAAGAGGTTACATGTCATCTTATGGGAGTACAGAACGACAACAAAGACTTCTACTGGGTACTCTCCATTTCGACTGGTTTATGGAGTGGAGTCCAAGTTGTCGATCCAATTCGAATTGGATACTTTTCAAACCATTCAACGAAAGTTGAAGAGGTCGAGGGGAGAAGACGTGGTCAAGTCAAGAAGGGAGCAACTCATGGAGTTGGAAGAGACCCGAGCGGTAGCAATGATCCGGATGGAACGAGCTCAGGCGTATCAAAAGAAGAGTTATGACAAACGGTTGGGCAAGAGGGAGGTAAAACCTTTTCAAGTCGGAGATTGGGTTATGTTGTATGATGCTATCAGATTCAAGAGGGCTAGGAAGAAGTTTCTTCCGAGATATTTTGGTCCTTTTGTTGTAGATAAGGGGTGGAACAACTTCACATATGACCTTCAGGAGCTGGGAGGAAGGAGATTCGATCGGGTAAATCATGACAAGTTGAAGTTGTTTCATCGACGAAAGTTCTCTCTTCACTCCGAGGACGGAGTGAAAATTTAGTCTGGGGGTAAAATGTAACGACCTATGTTACACATAGGAAGTTTATCTATTAGTAAGGTGTTTAGTTATAACTAAGTGTTGAGAATGTTTATTTGCTGCCAAAGTACTTTAAGGAGGTATCAAGTTAGTCATGACTAGCTAAAAGTTAATTATGGTTAAACTTAGCTGTACTTTTGGCAGAATTCAGATATTTGCTAAAAAGTGAGCACTACTATCTTGTCCTCTTGTCTAAAAGGTAGAAAGGAGGTGGAAAGTATCCCTTATCTCCTTTTTGACTTGATATTTGTGGTTGGATTAAAGTTGTGGACTTTGTGGGCATTAAAAACAAGAAGAGATTCCACATGTTTCCTTTTTAGTGGGTCCTAGTGTAGAGGGGGGTGGAAATTCGAGATTCCTTGAAAATATTCCAGAATCTTTCTAGAAGTTGTTGACTTTGAAGGAATAAGCCCATGTGAAAAGGTAAAAAGCCCATGTGATTAATGCTTTTACCTTAAGTAATATCTTAGTAAAACTCGGTAAAAATAGTTACGGCTGAGTTATCGGAGGGTATCAAAGTAAAAACCTAGAATGTATAAATAGAGGAGTAGAGAAGAGCTCCTCATCCTTGTTTTCACATCGTCGTAATGACAACTTGAGTAATATAGAGAGTGTGGGATATTTTTAACATGTGAGAACTTGAGAGACGTCATTAGAATGGAGGATTTTAGTTGATGAGTTTATGAAGATTTTTAGTTGATAAGTTTGTGGGTGTATGAATGAGTGAACTTAGCATTTTTCCCTTCAAGTTCATGGTGTGGTTCCATCAAAGCCATCAGAGGTGACCCCTGAGTGAGAGACAGGCCCGACATTTGTAGATTCATCGATGACGATGGTGGTGGTTGAGAGATCGAGGGGGTAGTTGATCGATGAGATCGTGAAGGGTTTACAGTTCAATGTACATAACTTAGGGTTTCTATGTTGATAGGGGTTTGAGCTCATGGGTTGTACTTACTTGTCGCCCATGCACGCTTTCTAGCTGATTTAAGTTAATTTTTGGGGCTACGTGTCGTTTTAGGTAGTTTAAGTTTTACGCTGATACTCTAGGGGGCTTGACGTGGTAGCCTATGAGTGTAGATAAGTTACCAGGTAGTTTAAGGCACAAAAGGACAGTCAAGTGGAGCTATGAACTCCCATTGGTCCATTTTTGTCTTTTATAAAACTCTAAGTTTAGAAACAGAGCTCTAGAGTGGAGTTCGAGCATTTGGTGAGGTATCTTCGAAATCTGAGAGCACAAGGAGATAGAGCTCGTTGAGCCAAGCACTTTCAGTGAAATTTTTGATCGATTTGAGGCAATAAAGACGAAGTTATGCCCAATTGAAGTTCGGATTATGCCAAAACTGCATCACTTTTGTTGATTTTGGGGTTTTCAGTGTCACTTGCAGCAGAATTGAAGAAATTGCTTCAAAACTTCGTGGTTGCGTTCTCTGCCAGCAGGGCTACAATTTTCCAAAAAGTTTCATATCGATTGAGTAACTGAGTAATTCAGGGCGGCCGCTGAAGTAGAGGGGGTCTGAAAAGCTCTTAATCTAGAGCAGCGACTTCAGAGGAGGAGATCTGGAGTTCTGTGTACATTCAGGAGTCCCAACTTCACAGGGATGTTCAGCATCCTGTAGACTTCAAACACTGTGAGAATATTTGAAATTCATCGAGCCAATTCTCTGTTCTAGGTCAGAATAGCTGTCTAGGTATCAGAAATTGTCATAATTCTCTTACTCAGAACTTTTCTGTCAACATCTCGGTGCTAGAATTCAATCTCAGGCTGAAACTTTGTGTGTGTGTTCAGTAGTACTTCATTTACATGTAGGGGAAGTTTAGAAGTCCAAACCTTCATAGTTTTCCTCTCTTTGAGTGCCAAAGTTCACAGTCTAAACCTATTACTACTAGTGAGACCTAAATTTCGCTTTTCTTGAGCATATTAGAGGATCCTACACTCCTGTGTGAGTGTTTATAGCTCCTGTTGTGACCTGAAAGCCAACCTCTTGAGTAAACAACCACAGCCAGAAGCCCGACGCTTTCCTAGGTAGACGGATCACACTCCGACAACGGTGTCGTCTTCTGATGCTTGATCTTGAAATACTGTGTCAAAAGAGTAATAGTCTCATTCAGAAAATGAGTTTCGTGTCGAGACATCTCCTCAGCTTCTCGTCATGTCTCTTCCTAAATAGAATATCCCTGGAAGATGACATAAAGGCTTGCCTTGTGTAAGAAGACGGCCTTCTGCTCGGCATCCAATCCTTCTGGGTACTGTTGGTCTTCCAAGAACTTCCTCATGTCCTTGAAGATAGATTCTTCTGTGGAAGTCGCGTAGACAAGGTCCGAAGACCTTACCTCGGCTTCTGGAGAATGAGCGGTGCGTCCCCCCCTCAGACTACGACGTCTCTGTAGAAACTTGTAACAACTTCTCATTAGGAAACTCGTCTTTCACTTCGTCTTCTCGACTCTCTATCTCCAATCTGGATAGGTAGTCAACATTGATATGTTGTCTTCCAGGTCTGTACTCAACCGTGTAAGTGAATTCCTGAAGTAGAAGAATCCACCTAGCAATCCTACCTGACAAATCTACTTTCTTCACTAGATGCTTCAAAGAAAAATGATCCACATAAAAGACAAACGGATTAGCTAAAAGATAGTGCCTAAACTTCCTATAGGAGTAAATCATGCCAAGACACTCCCTTTCAGTTGTCGAGTACTTCTTCTCGGCATCATTGAGTTGTCTTCCTGCGTAGTAAATGAGATAATCCTTCTTCTTTTCGTCTCTCTGGCTCAGTATCACTCCTATGACGAAAGCAGAAACATCCACATAAATGTGGAAGACCCTTTCCCAATCAGGTGATCTCAGGATAGGAGATTCTGACAGAAGTTTCTTCATCTCCTCGAAGGCTTCCTGCTGCTCAGAAGACCAAACGTAAGGTTCGTCCTTCTTCAGTAGCTTGGTGAGTCTTCTTGCCACTTCTGCATATTTGTCAGTGAACCTCTTGTAGTATCCTACGTTGCCCAGGAAGCTTCTCTACTAAGTCAAGTTAGCAGGTGATTGAAGTTTCATGATAACTTTCACCTTAACACAGTCGACTTCTATACCTTTTCCAAAAATCCTATGTCTTAACAAAATCCTTTCTGACATTTCTGAAGAAGCACTTCTCAGGATGAAGAGCCAAACAATGCTCTCTACACTTCAGAAAACACTTCCTCAAAAATATCAGGTGATCTACCTTCGATCCAAACACATAAAGATCATCTAGGAAGATCTCCATGAAAGTGCAAAGATACTCCTTAAATATCGTAATCATCAGTCTTTGGAATGTGACAGGAGCGTTGCATAAACCAAACAGCATTTGGTTATATGCGTAAGTTCTCCAATCAATAGTAAAAGTGATCTTCGACTTGTCTTCTTCTCTGATTGATACTTGGTTGTATCCAGAATACCCATCCAGGAAGCTGTAGAATTCATGTCCTGCTACCTGGTCTAATACATAATCGTTGAATGGTAAAGGATGATGGTCCTTCGTGACCAAGTTCAGCTTCTGGAAGTCCTGGCACACTCTGATCTTACCTGTTTGCTTCTTCGACACGATGACAATGGGAGCTACCCACTCACTAGTAAGCACTGGGAAGATGACTCATGCCTTCAGATACTGATCGATCTGATCCTTCACAAGAAACGAGTACTTGGAGTTGAGTCGATACTGCCTCTGCCGGGCAGGAACAACGGCTTCCAGCAAGTCAATTCGATGCTCTCCCAGTTCTCTAGGCATGCCCTTCATGTCTTCTATGGTCCATGCGAAGACATCCTAGAACTCTGTCAGGAGTTCTCTGAAGTCTTCCAACTGCTGGCCCTCGATCACCTTGGAAAGTTTCAGCTTCTTCCCTTGGGCAATCTTCATCCCTTGAAGGTCGTCGTGGTTCACCATTCCTTCAGTATGACTGTATTCACTAGCACCAAAATATTCCAGTTTGGGAGCTTCTTCCATGTCTGACTCAGCTTCTGAACGATCAGCTAACTGATCTTCTGAAGAGAAGACAGTATTTTCGTCTTTTGGAAACTCTTCTTTCGTAATCTCGTAGCACTCACTGTATCCACAGTTCACTTCTTTTGCTTCTTCTGAGGTGCCTGTAGTACACAAGTTATTTACCACAAGCTCATCATATCTTCCATCACTGTTAGAAGACGCAACTGAGTCTTCTGATGTGTACCTCTCAGTCGTAGAGGAAGTTTCACCTTGATGTCCAATCTTCATCCAAGAGAGTGAGATTTTGGACTTCTCTCCCTGCTTGGGTGTAGGACTGGAAAACCTCAAACGATGTCGGTATCTACATTTGCAGCATACAACCAAGGTCTTCCTATCAAAACTTGATATCCAACCTTAACTACAGGTCGCAAAATAATGTAAGTGAGGTAGAAAGATACTCCTCCAATTACCATCAAGACATCTTTCAGTTGCTCCAAATGTCATCTTCTGGTCTGGTTCGTCATTCTTAGAATCCTCGGAGTAGGCTAGAACTTAGTGAAGCCTAGGGCATGCGCAATTTCTTCAATCATGATGTTGACTCCGGAGTCTGAATCAATGGGTATCTTCTTCAGAAGACAGCCATGGATCTCCATGTCAAGTTCTGGGCTCCTGAGTCCTTATGCTCTATCCTAAAGATCGGAGTGCTCTAGGAAAGTTTCGACTTTCTCCTCTTCCTCGATCCTCGAAGGAAGAGGATCGAGGATCGAGGAGAAACAGCTTTCTATAACCAACATTATCATCCAGAAGATGTTGGAAGGTTACATCCGTCTTCTGATTTCATAAATCTCATAAGAAATCATAAGGGGATCGCTTCAGAAGAGTGATTGGAGTTTCCAACATGGAAAGTTTAGAAGTTACTTCCTTAAGTGGAAGACCTGAATTGGGTCTTCTCTTGACTGGAAGCTGGTCCTGGGAGAAAGGGGCTGCCGTGGTCGGTGGTGGAAGCTTCTGCACTATCTTTCGTCGCTTCTCCAGCTCTTCTTGCATGATCGCTTCTACTTCTTTTCTTATATCAGGAGCAAAGTACTTCGGATCTTCCCTGTCATAAGCAGGAGAGGAAGGTCGCTCGAGAGAGGGTGATCTCTCTTTATGCTGCTTCTTCTTCTTAGTCTCCTTACGACATGATTCTGACTTTTCTCTACTTCTGGTACTCATCTTGAGTATTGCATCATCTATGACTTTTTCTGGAGGCCAGCTATCTGAATCTGAGCAAGGGCTCCAAACAATGCATCCGCCAGGGTAAAAGTTGATGCTTCCTCAAGTGGCTTCTTCTTCTGAGCTGTAGAAGAAGCCACTTGAGGAAGCATCAAGTGGCTCCTTTCTTATGCGCTTCCCAGGGTCTGGTTCATCTTCCTCTATGTGTAGACAATCCGTGCAATCCCCAAGATCTTCTTCTTCTATAGAGATATGTTGTACCACTGCTAACTCGAGCTTAGAAGTTGATGTTGTTTCTGCAGGAGGTGCGGTATCTACAAATCTGACCTTCTGTCGTGGGCGTAGAGTCTAAGAACAGGTCTTTGTGAAGTGTCATGCTTCCTTACAATTCCCACACAAGGGCACTTGCCAAATCTGTCTTCTGGGATGAGGACAGGTGGACCACCAGTGTCTTGTCTCTCCACAATTGTTACATGCTCCAGGAAGAGGGTTTAGAGGTTGTTATGATGAAGAAGGTTGCCAAGGTGTCCTGGTATGTACAGTACCAGCCCTGTCCCTAGGAGTATAACGATTAAACTAAGCAGGAGGGATAAGAGTGAAAGGTTGTACCATCTCAATCATGTAGCAGGATTCCTCACTTGGATCGTGTAGGTACCCTTCATCGTATTCTTCCCAGTCTGCTCAATTAACAGCTTGATCCTATGTGCACTGATCTCTGGTGTGTCCGGAAGAATTACAAAGGTTGCACCAAATGTTTGGCCGGGAAGCCATGGGTTGCTTCTGGTTGTCCTTTGGATTCAGAAGATGAACCTTCAGGTCTGCAAATTATTTTAACACTTCATCAATCCGAGGGTCAGGTGCAGCTTCAATAATCTGAGTATGAGAGATCTTCTGCACAACTTCTTCCCTGGATCGTGACTTCTCCTTCTTCTTCTTCGGTGTCTTCTTCTCCTGTTCAGATTCAGATTTTGAACTTTCGACACTACACTCTTCAGAAGCAGATGATGCCTTCGAAGCACTGTTATCAGTTTCAGTGGACTTGGACTTCTTCTTGGACTTCCTAGAAGACTTCTTCGACTTCCTCGACATCTTTGAGGTCTTTCTCTATTTTCGTCATATTCTAGGTGATGCTCGAGGTTTTATACTGCTCTGCATACTTCTGTACCTCTACTAAGTCATCACCTCCTCCTCTTCTACAATACAACTCCATCTCTTGAGACAACCTCCCAAGTACGAGTCCACGGCTTGCTGAGCACAATAACCGGGTCTTGCTTGGTTCTAGGAGGTCTGAAAAACCTCTCAGTGTAATCTCGCAGTGTCTCTTTCTTCTAGATGGTACTTCTGCCGAGTGTGAGAAGCCATGTTGACGATCGGCTGATGCAACTGCCAACTTCTTCCTATGTCAGACCCATGTGGTGGAGATGATCTTCTTGAAAGGTCAGGTCTATTTGAGTCATGAATGTCGTCTTCTGAGTCGGAGCTGCTGTCGTTTCTACCCTCTGAGATGTCTGGAGCAATTCCCTCCTGTCTTTCTTCACCTTGAGAAGCCTCTCCTGTACTTGAGAAGACGTCTTCTGCGTAACCAGACCCAAAATTTACCTTGTAAACATGATCCCTTGGTTGACTTCTGTCTTTTCCAAAGATAATGCTCGAGATGGAAGGCTCTTCCGGCTCTACTGTTCGGATCTTCCTGAGCTCTTCTTCTTTCTTTTGGTGTCTCAAAGATATCCTCTCCCTCTAGAAGCGGTTTGCTGAGATGAATGTACTTACTCAGGGTCCTTACCCGCGCGTCTTCTGCTTCTTCCTTTGGTCGGAAGCATCCACCATAGTGTTGAGAAGAGATGTCACTCTTCTTCTAATACTTGATTTGGTAAGCTGAAGATCTAAACAACTGTCCACATGTTCATAACGTCTCTCTCTCTTGTCTCATGCTGCGCTCGACTGCAGTCTTCCAAGATCAAGTCTTCCAAGAAGCTCTTGGAGGCGGGGAAGCCGTCTTCTTCCATTCCTCCCTGATGTCTCTCATCAGCTTCTGACTGCCGTTCTTGTCTTCTCAATAAGATAGAGTTCCACAGCACACTAAAATTCGATCCAAGTTAGTCCAAATGCAATCAACTACTGATACACAAATCTAAGAAGCTTAGAACAGTCGTTACTAAGATGAAATCCTCGGCATCGGCGCCAACAATACAAATGACACACAGATCGAGGAAGCTTAGAACAATCGTTACTAAGATGAAATCTCTGGCAGCGGTGCCAAAAATACGACTGGCACACAGATCCAGAAAGCTTAGAACAATCGTTACTAAGATGAAATTTCTGACAACGACGGTGTCAAAAATACGAGGTTATTGTATGTAGTATCTCAGGATTTCTCCTTTAGCCCATTGTAGCATAAAAAGATTTCGTTCCCCAAGAAGATTTACACTAGTATCGCTGCTCTAAGTTCTAAGATTTGTCCAAACTCACAGACACTCGGGGATTTGTCTAGAAATCCTGTCTTCTCACAAAACCACACGGCTTCTAGATCTTTCAGTAGATGCTCTGGACCCAAACATACAAGTACTATCTAAAATATCACACAATTACCTACTGAGAAGTCCGAGAAGACGCTTTCTGCTTCCAGATCACGGCTTCTAGTCTTCCCATGACGGTCTTCTTGAAGCAATTCTCGGCTTTTGACACCTCCAAAAGACGGTCCATGCTTCGTAGATGTCAAATTACCAATTCCTATCACACATTGCTCTTACAGTTTCCAATGAGGTTAGATTAATCACATGGTGTATGCCCCATGTAGCCTTATCAAGCTTCTGTCTATAGAAGCGGTCTTCTTGCAACACTACAACGACATTCGCATTCACTAATATTCAAAAGAAGTCTCGAAAGCTACTACAGTCGTGACTACACGGTAGGTATACCTACCCCTTATATAGTCGATGTGTGGTTGGTACCTTTGCGTAGTTGCAGTCACTGTCTTCCCAAAAGCGTCTTTTGGCTTCTATCTTCTCTCTTCCGGCTTCGGAAGAAGTCGACTTCTTCTCACAAATTCTCTTAATATCATTTTCTCGGTAGGCAAGGTGCAATCTTAAGTAATAAGGTTACTTCAATTATATAGACACGTCATTAACTTAACATTTTTGAAAAAATCTCCAATCTTGCAAATTGTGAGCACCACATTTACGCTCTCTGGTCTTAGGCTTCCCACGCTTCCCTGATCATTTGCAAGAAGTCTCTCGATCCTTCTCCTCTTTTGAATTTTCTCTGAGAAGATTGGACGCAGAAACGCTGTCCAATTTTCGTCAACCATCTTCCCCAACCTCTTCCCGAATCAAAATTGAGCTTCTTTCTCCCCATGCCAAAATTCGTTGGTCGGACTATCAATTTCTCTACCCTACTGCGCTTTTGTCCCAGAATTTGTGGACAGAAGACTTGTTTGAATGTCTGGATATTTTCAGAAGCTGAATGTTTGCAATTCACATCAAGTAGTTGGATTGGATTGGAATTGGAGTTGTGAGAAGCTTGATGTGAATCTAGAGTGAATTTGAGAGTTGGTTGTTGTTTCGAGAAGCAAGAAACTGAGAATCAGGCATGTGTCTCCTAAGCTTCCTGACTTCTCAAATCCACATCTTCCTAGAGAGCTAGAAGATTGGAAAGACTAGCAAAATCTGCGAGAAGACGTGAGGATCTTTTTCGAGTCTCTTCTGTCTGACTCATAGCATCATGTTCTTTCTTCTTCCCGAACTTTAGAAGAGACCTGTGAGAAGCCTTGCTGGCAAAATCTGGAGAGAACGGTCAAGAGTCATCTCTTCCCGTTACGCATCAAGCTTCTTCTGAGAGTGTATGCGAGGTGAGAGTCGAAAGACAGTGCGAATATTTTGTGTCTGTTGAGAACAGATTGTAACAATTTCCTGTAACCAGCGTTGTCATCCAAAAGCTGTTGGAAGGTTACATCTGCTTTCTGATTGCACAAATCTCGCAAAAAGTCATAAGAGGATCGCTTCAGAAGAGTGACTGGTGTTTCCAACAGAGAAGATGTAGTAGCTGCTTCCTTGGGTGGAAGACCAGAATGGTGTTTTCCCTCGACTAGAAGCTGTTCCCGTGAGACAGGAGCTGCCGTAGTCGGTGGAGGAAGCTGCTGTACTATCTTCCGTCGCTTCTCCAGTTCTTCTTGCATGATCGCTTCAACTTCTTGCTTAATGTCAAGAGCAAAGTACTTTGGATCTTCTCGGTCGTAAGCAGGAGAAGAAGGCCACTCAGGGGAGGATGACCTCTCCTTACACTGCTTCTTCTTCTTGATCTCCTTCTGACGAGATTCTGACTTCTCTTTGCTTCTGGTACTTACCTTGAATACTGCTTCATCCACGACTTCTTCTGGAGGCCATCTGTCTGAATCAGGGCAAGTGCTCCACACAGTGCCATCCGCCAAAGTGAAAGAAGAAGCTACCTCAAGTGACTTCGTCTTCTGAGCTGTAGTCGTCTTCTGCACCTGAGGTTCTTTTTCTTCGTGCTTCTCGGGGTCTGGTTCGTCTTCCTCTATATGGAGACAGTCCATACAATCCCCATGATCTTCTTCTTCTACCGTGATGTGCTGTACCACTGCTAGCTCGAGTTTAGAAGCTGATGCGGCTTCTGCAGGAGGCGTGGTCTATGCAAATCTAACCATTTGTCGTGAGAGTAAGGTCTAAGGACAATTTCTCGTGAAATGTCCTGCTTCCTTAGAGTTTCCACACAAGGACACTTGCCCAATCTGTCTTCTCGGATGAGGACATGTAGACCACCAGTGTCTTGTCTCTCCACAATTGTTGCAGGCTCCAGGAAGAGGGTTTAGAGGTCGTTGTGATGAAGAAGGTTGTCAAGACGTCCTGATCTGTACATTAATAGCCTTGTCTTTAGGTGTATAACGATTATATTGAGCAGGAGGTGTAGGAGTGAATGGATGTATCGTCTCGATCTCATAGCAGGATTCCCCACTGAGATCGTGTAGATATCTCTCATCGTCTTCTTCCCAACTTGTTCAATTAATAGCTTGGTCCTGCGTACACTGATATCTGGTGTGTCCGGAAGAGTTGCAAAGGTTGTAAAGCATGCATGCTCTAAGACACTACTCAGATCTCAATATAGCACCAACGGCGGTAGTACCTAGCAGCTCAGAGAACCCAAACAACGGCTTATGATTCATGGCGACTCCGTTCTCCTTCATCATCAAGAGTTGAAATCAGCCCCACACCTTCCAATGTCGATTTGTATGCAGGTATGGCAGTTTTAGCAACAAGCTCCTCTCCAAATTGCTCGAAAATGACCAAAGTGACAATAGATGTGATCGAAAAAATCCGAAAATTGCTAATAACAAAAGTATCTTTGAACTTTGAGATCTCAGTCCTCCCAAACCAGCCGACCAATGATGATCAAACTTCACAGGCTCAGTGAGATGAGATCACAGTCCTCCCTTACCTCACTTGGGTTCGAATTGAAGGCCTCAACCCTCCCACCAAGTTCTTGATCAACACTGCTCCGATCCCCGCCATCGTTAACTCCACATTGTCTCCACTCTTCCGTAAGACCGTCCGAAACCGTTGCTCCAACTTATCCACCCTTTCGGCATATTGCCGAACTTTCTCGTCGTCTTGTTGCTTCAAATGAGTAAGCTCCACCATGAGCTTCTCATAACTCTCTTCTGGAAGAAATTCTTCGATGAGTGCATTACTCAACGTCTCCCATGTGTCCTCAAACTGCACCAGGTGTCTGGCTCTTCACTCGGTCTTCATACCACGTAAGAGCAAAATCTTCTAAAAACTCTAGCAGTAACAACACCCATTCTTCCTTCCTTCTCACGTTATTTCTGATGCAACCCCTTTTGAAGTCTCGTACAAATGGTTCTACATCTTCATTGTCCTTCCCATGAAACACTGGTAACTTCCCCATCTTGTAACTATTCTTTCTACCCTTCTAATTTTTGTGCAATAACTACTCGCTAAAAGAGTACGAACATCACCAATTTCATTCGCGAGTAATCTACCATAGGTAAAATGAAAGGAAATGGTTGTAACAACACCTCTTGTGCCATCTCTTCTCCCAAGGTAATCATGAGCCTGAGTCGCATCACCGTCTTCTCCACCATCCGAATGACGATCTCCATCACAACTCAGCCGAGTCCTCTTTTGAAGTCGACAACTTCTCCGTCTCAGCTCTTTGAGTCTCGTCCAACTTCTCGACTACTGACGTAAGTAGGGCGGCCACATCGACGCACTTGTGTCCTCTTGATAGATCACTCACTCCACAACTTGGACAAGGATCTTCTCCTAGAAGATGAATTGGCGCTGGTGACAATGGACCCACTCGAAGACTTAAATCAATAAACTCCCGCTTCCCTTTAGCTCTCTCGGTTTTGATTCTAGTTGGACAATTCACTACTTTATGTCCCAACCCTCTACAGAAATAACACCACAAGTCGATTTCTACTCTTCTCCTCGAAGACTCTACTTGAGGTTTTGTACTAGGGTTCTCAAACTCAACGATAATCTCTTTCGAGCTCTCTCCGACGCTTACTATGACATCTAAACCTTGAGGAAAGTTTCTAAGTCTAACTTTCCAATCTTTTGAACTTCCACTCATGTTGCACCTTCTCAACCATTAAGTGGACAAAATATCTTTGAAGAAGATAACCTCTACATCACTTTCTTAACTCTTTCGAGCTTTATACTGAAAATCGTATATTATACATGCTATACACGAATTAAAATCCAATCTAAAATTAAGAGTCCATGATAATATCCTCATGACCATCGTCTGTACTGATCCTAGCAGACATCTTAAAGTCACTTTTGTAAGGATCACACTCTACTTCACCAGGAGCATTCGTGGCCTCCACAGTGAATGATACTTTGAACTCAACTTTCTTCACATCTGCGCCGATGCTCGCAGAAGCTTCTTTATATAAAGCAAAAATATCACCCCAACTGCAATAGATGGTTGATCGCAACGCCTCTATACTTAACGTTGGCCTTTCCGTCTCCGTTCTAACTCCCAAATGTCTCTTCTTCAACCTTGGCACTCGAACTGGATTCTCCATGACGTATCGTCAAGACCTCCTTGTATGCCGAAACGTATATCTCTTAGTTGGTAAGAGATCTCTCCAAGATTTTTGTGGTCTCCATTAGCTCAACCTCCAAGCTACTAAATCATGAAGTTTCAACAGAAACTTCACTAATCAGAAGAGATGGTGATGACTGTACAAATTTTCGGAGAACTGAAATTTGTATATTTTCACTTCCCTCATGGTTGTCAACCCCCTCCACTTTGAAAAATTCTTTCTTCCTCTTCAGACCTCATCTTCTCATGATTTCTTTTGTCTTGGATAGCTTATCGGCCACTATAAAACACTGGAAAGTTTCTCAGGAAAATAAAATTCACAGAAAATTTGACACTAACTGTAAACTTTTTCTAGAGAACAGAATTCCTCAACTCTCACGAATAAACCCCCTCAACTTTGAAAATTCATTGCTCCTTCTCTAGACCACCTTTTCCTATGATTTCTTTTGTCCTAGATAGGTTTTTAGCAAATCTAAAACACTGGAAAGTTTCTCAGGAAAATAAAATTCGCAGAAAAGTTGACAGCGACTGTACAAATTTTCCAGAGTGCAGAATTTCTAAACTCACAAATTTCTCTCCTCTAATAACTTTTCTCTCCTCCTTTCTCTACAACTCTTGTTGCACCCTCTTTCAACACTCCTCAAACCCTTTCTAAGTGAACAAGATGTAAAGAATGACTTCGAACGCGTCATATATCACTACGGGATACACGAAAGATTCTAATGTTGCTAACATCGCGTTAGCTCTCTCTCCTCCCAACGTTCTCTCCATGTGTTCTCTCATAATCTCTTTTTGTCTAATATAGAACTGAACTCTAAACATTTTCAATGATCCCTTCAAGTGAGGTCTCGGCAACGGAACCAAAAATGTAAACCCTTCACGATCCCAGTGATCAACTATCCCCTCGATCTCTCAACCACCACGATCGTCATCGATGAATCTGCAAATGTCGGGCCTGGCTCTCACTCAAGGGTCACCTCTGATGGCTTTGATGGAAGCACACCATGAACTTGAAGAGAAAAATGCTAAGTTCACTCATTCATACATCCACAAACTTATCAACTAAAAATCTCCATAAACTCATCAACTAAAATCTTCCATTCTAATGACGTCTCTCAAGTTCTCACATGCTAAAAATATCCCACACTCTTTATATTACTCAAGTTGTCATTACGACGATGTGAAAACAAGGATGAGGAGCTCTTCTCTACTCCTCTATTTATACATTCTAGGTTTTTACTTTGGTACCTTCCGGTAACTCAGCCGTAACTACTTTTACCGGGTTTTACTAAGATATTACTTAAGGTAAAAGCATTAATCACATGGGCTTCTTACCTTTTCACATGGGCTTATTCCTTCAAAGTCAACAACTTCTAGAAGGATTCTGGAATATTTTCAAGGAATCTCGAATTTCCACCCCCCCTCTACACTAGGACCCACTAAAAAAGAAACATGTGGAATCTCTTCTTGTTTTTAATGCCCACAAAGTCCACAACTTTAATCCAACCACTAATATCAAGTCAAAAAAGAGATAAGGGATACTTTCCACCTCCTTTCTACCTTTTAGACAAGAGGACAAGATAGTAGTGCTCACTCTTTAGCAAATATCTGAATTCTGCCAAAAGTACAGCTAAGTTTAACCATAACTAACTTTTAGCTAGTCATGACTAACTTGATACCTCCTTAAAGTACTTTGGCAGCAAATAAACATTCTCAACACTTAGTTATAACTAAACACCTTACTAATAGACAAACTTCCTATGTGTAACATAGGTCGTTATAGTTCGACAAAAGCAACAGAGGATCAGCCCGCCAACAGCAGTGATCGTCAAAGAAGAGATTGATAAATTGAAAGAAGCTGGGTTCATTTATGAAGTGGAGAATTCAGAATGGGTATCACCATCGTGATCGTGAAGAAGAAGAACGATAAGCTTCGCGTATGTGTGGATTACAAGAAGTTGAATGCGGTCACGAAGAAGGATTACTATCCGTTGCCATTCATTGATGAGATCTTGGAAGAAGTCGCAGGTCACGAATGATACAGTTTTGGAGACGGTTATAGGATATAATCAGATCCATATAGTACCTGAGCATCAACATCTAACGACCTTCACTACTCCGTGGGATACATTTGCGTTCCGCGTGATGCCGTTCTGTAAACCCTCCGCGGTCTTATAGATCAACTACCCCTCGATCTCTCAACCTCCACGATCGTCATCGATGAACTTGCAACATGTCGGGTCTGTCTCTCACTCAGAGGTCACCTCTGATGGCTTTGATGAAAGCACACCATGAACTTGAAAAGAAAAATGCTAAGTTCACTCATTCATGCACCCATAAACTCATCAACTAAAATTTTTCATAAACTCATCAACTAAATCTTCCATTCTAACGACGTCTCACAAGTTCTCACATGCTAAAATATCACACACTCTATATATTACTCAAGTTGTCATTACGACGATGTGAAAACAAGGATGAGGAGCTCTTCTCTACTCCTCTATTTATACATTCTAGGTTTTTACTTTGGTACCTTTCGGTAACTCAACCGTAACTATTTTTACCGAGTTTTACTAAGATATTACTTAAGGTAAAAGCATTAATCACATGGGCTTCTTACCTTTTCACATGGGCTTATTCCTTCAAAGTCAACAACTTCTAGAAGGATTCTGGAATATTCTCAAGGAATCTCAAATTTCCACCCCCTCTACACTAGGACCCATTAAAAAAAAGACATGTGAAATCTCTTCTTGTTTTTAATGCACACAAAGTCCACAACTTTAATCCAACCACTAATATCAAGTCAAAAAAGAGATAAGAGATATTTTCCATCTCCTTTCTACCTTTTAGACAAGATGACAATATAGTAGTGCTCACTCTTTAGCAAATATCTGATTCGTTTCTTATGTAACAACCCAGAGAAACACAAAGTATCAGAAGTAGTAAATTAAGGATCGTTTTCACGAAGATACAGTTAACAATTACACAAAACATAGTACTACAATGTCACAATGATAATTCAGATAGTTTTTTGTTATTCTCACAGAATGGAATAATATCCGGATGAGAGTTCAAGTCTGATAAGAAACCAAACCCAAGCAAAAACCTGATAAATCGAATACAAACAACAATAAAATAGTTCTTTGATCAGGGACCCTTCCAACAAACATATAAAAGATTCGAGAAAATAGATGTATGAACAAATGAGATAGCAAAATACTGCTGAAATGTTACTAGTGTCCTTCTGAAAAAACAGAAGAATACAGATTTCACATCAAGGTTCCAAGGATAAATCCCTACTCTTCCTAAGAAGTGTTCTTCCAACTAAATCCTTACTCTTAAGAATCCCACTTATTTGAAGAAGCCAAACTTAAGACGAAGCCATCATGTTCCGAACTCTTCTTACAATTTAACTTATGCTCTTCCACTTCACAGTAACTAATATGTTTTCAGATTCTTCGAAATGTCCTTCACTTAAAATAGCCCGAAGACTCTCTTCGTCGAAGACCGACTTCGGAGGATCTGCATCAATCAAATTTACACCTGCGACAGCAAACTACGTCCTTCGTAGGTAAATTTATCTTCGCCCATTTTATTCACACACTCACTCCGCAATCTCGCGCAATCGAAAATTAACTAACAAAAACTGAAAACATGGAAAAGGTAAAATGACTTAGAGTCGCATCGCTTATATACTCATTTTCTTAACCTAACTGCTTTTGCTAACTGCTTTTCTACCTAAGAAAGCGGAAGATCTTCACTACCTTACGATCATCTTCATCTTCACCAAAATCTAAACTCCTAAATCTAACTGTGCTCTAAACTCTTCTAACTGAACTTCTGCGTTCGTCCGAATCTCGCCGAAGTCACGTACGCTGAAAGGACTGACATCCACTTCTTCCGAAGGTCTTCTTCCGAAGTCTCTTCGTCGAAGATGACAACACCCTCCATCTTCACCCCTAGTTTGAATATGATACGAAGAAGTAATGAAGTACGAAGTACGAAGATGGTCATGTAGTACGAAGTTGGAAATAGGTACGAAGTTGAAAATAAGTACGAAGTATGAAGTACGAAGAAAGTCTTGAGGTACGAAGTACGAAGATGAAGGAACTTCTTGAAGAACCTCCTCACAGATAGTTACTTTCTTCAAAACAATCTTCGCTGAAGATCAACTTCTTCGTCAGTTTCTCTCTTGTTCTCTTCGTCTTTTCTGACACTGTAGACATGATATGACTATGACTTAACATCTTTCTCATATATCTTCATGACTTTGTCACACATGTCGTACTTAGAGTTTTTCTCAGCTTGACAAAGTTCTTCTTCGGCCGAAGTACGAAAAAGTCATACCCCACCAACTTCATCGATTCTTAAATCCTTGGTAACTTCATCATTCGGACTCCGTTTGCCTCACACAACATATCGTTAGAAAGCTCTTCGTCCCAAGAATCCATTCATGAGGAAATCCCATCCAAACTGACTTCACAACTTCAACTAAGTCTTCAAGAGCAAATCTTCTTCACTAAACTTCTAATTAACACTATTCTATTTCTATCCTCTATCTTTTTACTACCTATTCTTCTTATTTAGTCTACAACTAGTCAATTAATTAACAAAAATGAAAAATCAAGGCTTCACATACAGCTTCAAAAGTACAGCTAAGTTTAACCATAACTAATTTTAGCTAGTCATGACTAACTTAATATCTCCTTAAAGTACTTGGGCAACAAATAAACATTCTCCACACTTAGCTATAACTAAACACCTTACTAATAGACAAACTTCTTATGTGTAACATAGGTCGTTACATTTTACCCCCGACTAAATTTTCGCTCCGTCCTCGGAGTGAAGAGAGAACTTTCGTCGATGAACCAACTTCAACTTGTCATGATTTATCCGATCGAATCTCCTTCCTCCCAGCTCCTGAAGGTCATATGTGAAGTTGCTCCACACCTTATCTACAACAAAAGGATCAAAATATCTCGGAAGAAACTTCTTCCTAGCCCTCTTGAATCTGATCGCATCATATGACATTATCCAATCTCCGACTTGAAAAGGTTTTACCTCCCTCTTGCTCAATCGTTTGTCGTAACTCTTCTTTTGATACGCTTGAGCTCGTTCCATCCGGATCATTACTACCGCTCGGGTCTCTTCCAACTCCATGAGTTACTCCCTTCTTGATCTGATCACGTCTTCTCTCCTTGACCTCTTCAACTTTCGTTTAATAGTTTGAAAAGTATCCAATTCGAATTGGATCGGCAACTCCACTCCATGGACTCCACTCCATAAACCAATCAAAATGGAGAGTATCCAGTAGAAGTCTTTGTTATCATTCGATACTCTCATAAGATGGCATGTAGTCTCTTATCCCAAGTATGTTTCGCAATCTCAACACCAGCATCTTTGACAAGCATCATACAAAGTGTAAGATTGGTCTTTTCCGCAAGATCATTAGCATTTGGTTTGTATGAGGTTGTTACTCGTGACTTGATAGAAAAGTGTTGTAGCATAGCAGTAGTCATGCTCCCTACAAACTCTCCTCCCCTATCTGAGACCAACTCTAACGGACATCCAAATCTTGTGATGATCCTCTCGCATAAGAATCTACCGACTTCTGTTTCATTAGTCTCCCTCAAACGTCTAGCCTCTACCCACTTGGTACAATAGTCAATAGCGACTACAATGTATTTATTGCCTCGAGATGTCTTATTAAGAGGACATACAAAGTCAATACTTCACTTCTCAAACGGTCCTAACACGAAAATTGATCTTATCGGAGGTGTTCTAGTAGACTTCAGAGCAAATGCTTGACATATGTCGCAAGTTTTATAATAGTCTAGACAGTCTTTGAAAATCCCTCTCCAGTGATAACCCCCATCCAAAATTTTGAAGGCTGTTATCTTACCAGCAAATTGACCTCCGCAACAGTTCCATCGTGAAACTCGTGCATTAGCTTGAACGTCTCTTTCTGACCAACTGCTCTCCTTAATAACCCATCTGCTCTTTGATGAAACAAAATTCTTTGCATCTCTTGATCAACGCGTTACGTTCTCGGGTATGCATACCTTCTGGAAAAGAACCATCTGCAAGAAAACTCCAGATTTCGTTGTACTCGTCCGTTATCTCTTCAATGTTTGTGATGATCATCAGATGCTTGTCTGGAAATGAATCATCAAACGGTTCTTCTCCCTCGTCATCATAAGCCCTCGACAAAAGATCAGCATTCTCATGCTTTTTCCCTGGTCTATCTTCGATCACGTAATCGTATTTTGTTAGAAGGATCTTCCAACGAGCAATACGATCTTCAGCATTAGGCTTATTAAAGATATACTTTAAAGCCTTGTGATCTGTGACTATGGAAAATTTTCCTCCTAGCAAGTAGTGTCAAAATTTCTTCAATCCAAAGATCATCGCTAATCCTTCTCGTTCAGTCACGGAGTAATTCTTCTCCGTTGGAACCATCTGTCTACTAGCATAAGCTATAGGATGATCATGCCCATCTCCATCTAACTGATTTAATGTACATCCGATTGCTACATTTGAGACATCCGTATATAGAATAAATGCTTTACTCCACTCAGGTTTAGCAAGTATAGGAGCTGTCACCAATGTCTTTTTCAGCTCCTCAAATGCTTCCTTTGTCTTCTGATCATGCACTATCAAGTCAAAATCAACTCCCTTCTTCATGTACATAGTCAAAGCTATTGCTTTGTTTGAGAAGGAAAAGACAAATCTACGATAATATCCAACCATACCAAAAAACTGTCTCAACTTTGTCAAGTTGATCGGAAATGAAAATCCACAATCTTCTTCACTTTCTCAAGATCTACCGCAATCTCATTCTTGGAAATGATGTGTCTTAGCAACAGACCTTCTTCGCAATCAAAGATGCACTTCTCTGGATTTAGAGAAGTTTTGGCTTGCTCCAACCACTGCAAAACTTTGATCACACGATCAAAGTGGTCCTCTTTTCTTCCGTACACACAGAAATCATCAATGAAATCACGAACAAACTTCCCTATGAATGATTCAAACACCTTGTTCATGAACCTCTGAGACGTGACCGGAGCATTACATAGACCGAATGACGTCACTCGAAATGCAAATGTTCTCCAAGGAGTAGTGAAAGTAGTCAACTATTGGTACTCCTATGATATCTTGATCTGGTTATACCCACTATAACCATCACCAAAGTTGTACCACTCATGATCAGCAACTTCCTCCAAAATCTCATCTATAAATGATAGAGGATAATAATCCTTCTTGGTAACTGCATTCAGCTTCTTATAGTCTATGCACACTCGCAGCTTATCATTCTTCTTCTTGACAATCACAATGAGTGAAACCCATTCTGAGTTCTCTACCTCGTAGATGAAACTTGCCTCCTTCAACTTGTCTATCTCCTCCTTGACCATCATTGTTGTTGTAGGATTGACTCTTCTATGCTTCTGTCGAATTGGTCTTGCGTTTTTCTCCAATTCGATCCCATGAGTCTCTAGAGTCACCTCCTTCAAATCCTTGTAGTTGAAAGCAAACACATGGATATTTTTTCAAAATATATCTAGGAATCTACTTTTCTCCTCTTGAATGACATTGATACTAAACTTCAGGGTAGAGAGTCTTCTCACAATCTCTGTCTCACTCAACTCTTCTTTGTCAGGATCTTTCTCCACTGCTGGTCGAGACAACAAGTCAATAGCACTAAGCTGATGTAATGATTCATCTCGACCAAATCTTTCGTCCTCAGACGAGGATTCTTGATCGTAATAATCTCCGGTATCTACTTCTGAGACACTCTGATCATCCTCCGTATCAGATTCCCAGTAGTCACCAGTGGGTCTATCAGAGTCAGAAGTCATAACTCCAACATCCGAGAGAAGTACTATCACTCTATGATCTCTATGTCCAATCCGTAAGTATCCCTTGTGTCACCTATTAGTGGTACGCGCACTGATAGGGCCAAGGACTACCCAAGAGCAAATCATAACTAGAGTCCTTTAACACTTGAAAGGACATCAATGTTTGAACTCTCATCATAGACACAACCACCTTCTCTAACACACCAAGAGGTCTTACCCGTTGCTTGTTAGCCATTCCCACGACAATGCTAGCCGGACGAGTTGGTTCCATCTCCAACTTCTTCATCAACCTCTCCAATATGACATTTACAGTCGACCCTCCATCCACCAACACGTCAGAGACGTAGTGACCATTCAATCGGACTTCAATCTTTGAAGCCCTAGTGCATACCTCTGAAGCATGCACATCCACCACACCAACTCCCACAGATTTCGATGTCTTGCTCTTGGGTTTCTTCTTTTTGCTTCTCTTAGAACTTCAGTCCTCCTCTGAGTTCTCTTCGTAAACTGAGATTAAATTCGATCAGTTGTCCTACAGTGATGTTGGCTTCTGAGCACCCACATCTTCAACCACATCATATCTCGCTTGGGAAAATGAAATGGTGAAATCCGCCATCTCCAACTTCCTTCTTGGCTCCTTAGGCTCTACTTGGTGACTCTTCCATGAAAACTAGTTCATCAGAAAATTGAGTTCATTTTCTTTCTTGAGCTAAAAGCTCCACCGTGCATGAGGTGAGTTCGAGCTCTCTCCCTTCTCATAGATGAGATCTCGCATTACATCGATAATAGCCACTCTCTTGTTTCGTGCTTGTGATAGATTTCTCCACCAACATTCATTCTAACAGCTTCAACACCCCTCGCTCCGTTGTTAGGACAGTTTCGTTGGAAATGAGAACCTCCACAAGTCCAACATCTGATTCCTCCAAAGTTACCTTGGTTGTCTGTAAAGTTACCTTGATTTCCTCTGTTGGGATTGTTGGCGTAACCTCTTTGACCTCCTCCACCTTTGTTCCTCCATTCTCGTAACTGCACCACGTTTATCTTGAGATCCGCAAGAGTATCAGTGATGCTCTTCAACTCAGCATGGAAATCAGAGGTGACAATAGACATCACTATAGGGACAAATGGTCTTAGCACCACCGTTGGAATAGGAGTTGACGTTGAAGCGATCACCAATTGTGATGGTGCAGATGCTATCGTTGTGGTTAAACCAAGAGTCAGATTCGACACTAGAGCGGCATGATGAGGTTGGATGATATCTCTTTCATCCAAACTCTCTTCCATATTTGTCGCGATCTTGATAGCCTCCGCTTTGGTTGCTGGCTTCTCGTACCTCATTTGGGTTCGAATTGAAGGTCTCAATCCTCCCACCAAGTTCTTGATCAACATTGCTCCAGTCCTCACCATCGTTAGCTCCACGTTGTCTCCACTTTTTCGTAGAATCGTCCGAAACCGTTACTCCAACTTATCCAACCTTTCGGCATACTGCCGAACTTTCTCGTCGTCCCGTTGCTTCAAATGAGTAAGCTCCACCATGAGCTTCTCATAACTCGCTTCTGGAAGAAACTCTTCGATGAGTGCGTTACTCAACGTCTTCCATGTGTCCTCAACTGCACCAGGTGTCTTGTTCTTCACTCGGTCTTCATACCACGTAAGAGCAAAATCTTCTAAAAACTATGCCAGTAACAATACCCATTCTTCCTTCCTTCTCACGTTGTTTCCGATGCAACCTCTTTTGAAGTCTCGTACAAATGGTTCTACATGTTCATTGTCCTTCCCATGAAACATCGATAACTTCCCCATCTTGTAACTACTCTTTCTATCCTTCTAATTTTCGTGCAATAACTACTCGCTAAAAAAGTACGAACATCACCAATTCCATTCGAGAATAATCTATCATAGGTAAAATGAAAAGAAATGAGTGTAACAACACCTCTTGTGTCATTTCTTTTCCCAAGGTAATCATGAGCCTGAGTCGCATCATCACCTTCTCCACCATCCGATTGACGATCTCCATCACAACTCAGCCGAGTCCTCTTTTGAAGTCGACAACTTCTCCGTCTCAGCTCTTTGAATCTCGTCCAACTTCTCGACTACTGACTTAAGTAGGACGGCGCCATCGACGCACTTGTGTCCTCTTGATAGATCACCCACTCCACAACTTGGACAAGGATCTTCTCCTAGAAGATGAATCGGCGGTGGTGACGATGGATCCACTCGAAGACTTAAATCAGTAAACTCTCGTTTCTCTTTAGCTCTCTCGGTTTTGATTCTAGTTGGACAATTCATTACTTTATGTCCCAATCCTCTACAGAAATAATACCACAAGTCGGTTTCTACTCTTCTCCTCGAAGATTCTACTCGAGATTTTGTACTAGTGTTCTGAAACTCAACGATAATCTCTTTCGAGCTCTCTCTCACACTTACTATGACATCTAAACCTTGAGGAGGTTTCTAAGTCTAACTTTCCAATCTTTTGAACTTCCACTCATGTTGCGCCTTCTCAACCATTAAGTGGACAAAATATCTTTGAGGAAAATAATTCTACATCACTTTCTTACTCTTTCGAGCTTTATACTGAAAATCGTGTATTATATATGCTATACACGAAATAAAATCCAATTTAAGAGTCTAAGATAATATCATCATGACCATCGTCTGTACTAATCCTAGCAGACATCTTAAAGTCACTCTTGTAAGGATCACACTCTATTTCACCAGGAGCATTCGTGACCTTCACAGTGAATGATACTTTCAATTCAATTTTCTTCATATCTGCGCCAATGCTCGCAAAAGCTTCTTGATATAGAGCAAAAAAGACATCCCAACTGCAATAGATGCATGTTCGTAACTCCTCTATATTTAACTTTGGCTTCTCCGTCTCTGTTCGAACTCCCAAACGTCTCTTTTTCAACCTCGGCACTCGAACTGGATTCCCATGAACTATCTTCAAGACCTCCTTGTATGCCGAAACGTATATCTCTTAGTCGGTAAGAGATCTCTCCAAGATTTTTATGGTCTCCAGTAGCTCAACCACCAAGCTACTAAATCATAAAGTTTCAACAGAAATTTTCCTAATCAGAAGAGATGATGCTGACTATACAAATTTTCAAAGAACTGAAATTTGTATATTTTCACTTCCCTCATGATTGTCAACCCCCTCACTTTGAAAAATTCTATCTCCCTCTCCAAACATCAATTTCTCATGATTTTTGTTTCCTCTAATAGCTTATCAGCCAAATTGAAATACTGGAAATTTTCACAGGAAAATAAAATTCACAGAAAATCTACAATGACTGTATTCCAGAAAGTAGAATTCTTCAACTCTCGCGAATAAACCCCTTTAACTTTGAAAATTCATAGCTCCCTCTCCAGACCACCTTTTCCCATGATTTCTTTTGTCCTAGATAAGTTATCATCCAATCTAGAATACTAGAAAGTATCACAGGAAAATAAAAAGCACAGAAAATCTGACAACGACTGTACAAATTTTCTAGAGAGCTGAATTCTTAAAACTCTGAAATTTTCTCCTCTAATAACTTCTCTCTCTTCCTTTCTCTACAACTCTTGTTTCATTCCCTTTTAACTCCCCTTAAACACTTTCTAAGTGAACAAGATGTAAAGAATGACCTCGAATGTGTCATTGATCACTACGAGATACACGAAAAGTTCTAACGTTGCTAACATCGCGTTATCTCTCTCTCCTCTCATCGTCCTCTCCATGTGCTCTCTCATGATCTCTTTTTGTCGAATATATAATTGAACTCTAAACATATTTCAACGATCCCTTCAAGTGAGGTCCCGACAACGCAACCAAAAATGTAAACTCTTCGCAATCCTATCGATCAACTACCCCCGATCTTTCAACCTCCACGATCGTCATCGATGAACCTGCAACATGTTAGGCATGTCTCTCACTCAAGGGTCACCTCTTGATAGCACCTCGAGGAGGGCGAGGCCGCCGATCCTCAGAAGTATATATGAGGGGGGCTCGATGCCTGGGTGGGCCAGGACGAGTCATCCAACCTCAGGGTTCGGCGGACGGACTCTGGGGGCATGAGGTGATGGCTGGGCCGGTTCCAAGGCACGTTCTCGTCCAGACTTGGACGTTTGGACTTAGGAACGCTGTAAGGGCTGGGGCAAGACTAGAGAACGAGTCGGCGGGTTAGACCATCGTTCGAGAGCCTAGACCCAGACGGACATCACGGACGGTTGGGCCGCTAGGTGTGCTAGAGGCACTGTTTAGGACCCTGGACTTTATGGGAAGTCCGCTCCAAGTCATTTTGTGACTTGCTCATGTTTGGGACCGACCTAGGCGGGACTAGGTCAGGACTTAGGAACTGCTGAGCTTGATGTTTAGGGAGACGGTCTGACTCCGGTCCGGACCAAACTGAGATAAGGTAAGTGGTGCATGGACGCTAACTTGTGATTGTGTTTGCAGGTTAGCGATGTAAAGTTTGTGACCTACTGAGTTAGAGCTTCCGCTGGCGCAACAAGGCGGTAGGTGCACGAAATATCACAGTCAGAAGGTTCCGTCCTTCCCGAGGAAAACTCTCAACACTACAACGTTCATGCCGAGTTGGTGTACTTGGGCATCTCAGTAGGAGGGCATCTCACCTCCTTCTTCTACTATCTGTATGTGTCCAAGAGGGACCTAAAGAAGACCAAGTTGGCCAAGTATGGACCAGCGAGACATCGAGAGGTGAAAGAAGAGACCTCGGAGGAAGAAGACCGTGCAGCTGCCGTGTCTTCCCCTCCCACTCTAGTACCTCAGGCGGGACCAGGCACTCATCAGAAGACGATTACAGTGCAGGAAGATGACTTCAGAGACACAGAAGACGCGTCGCCGTCAAGGAGGATGAGACCTAAGAGCGTTCCTAGGAAGAGCACATCCTTCCCTACCATTCACTCTGGATCCGAGTCGAATTCGCAAGAAGATACACCCAGCACCAAGATCGCTAAGAAGACAACTTCTACGACCACACGGAGTCTTCCGAAGAGTCCAGAAGCCAAGACTGGGGTCGATGTTTCAATTGCGACAGGAGGAAGTGCAGAGTAGGGGACTACTTCTGCGGTCACCTTGGAAGACATTGAGAGTAGCGTCTTCTCGAGCACAGAAGGAGAAGATCATTATAGTGGAAGAGGTACAGAGATCGCTGAAAGACAGAGAAGCTGTCACGGACTGATTTGTGGACATGAACATGTCTTCTGCGAGAAGACGACTGAAGGAGTTCAGCGTCTTCTTCAGCGAGAAAATCCAGCCAGCGATGGAGTTGGTGGAGAGACGAGCGATGGCTCAAGAGAAGCCACTACAGCTTAGATTCGGTCTTCGGACCTTGATCCAGCAAGAGGAAGCCCAGAAGCAGAAGCTGGAAGCTCTGGAAGCCAACCTCCGCACCACGGAGAAGATTGTCACAAAGTACAAGGCAGAAGCTTCCGCTTCTGTCAAGAAGTGGGTACAGCTGCAGAAGAGCAACCAGGAGTTGCAGATGCGACTTCAGCAGCGAGAGCATGAAGTTTTATGGATCAGGGGTAAGTTAATTGATCTCGCAGAGGAGAAGATGACTTGGAAGTGGAA
This sequence comes from Asterella californica, assembly GCA_036924285.1. NCBI lineage: Eukaryota > Viridiplantae > Streptophyta > Marchantiopsida > Marchantiales > Aytoniaceae > Asterella > Asterella californica. The sequence goes on along the minus strand of JAYKYS010000006.1, from coordinate 15,990,486 downwards.
GTAGAAACTCGAGAGAAAGAGATTATGGCGCAGATGGGAAAAGCGCGTCGGAAGAAGTTCAACTTCACTGCTGGAAGGAACCTTCTGACCCTAGCTCGTACATGAGACGACGCTTCCAATGAGATGTTGGTGGACTGCAAGGAAGCATGTTCTACCACCTGACAGGTCAAGGTTCTGAAGACTCTCTACGGTCTTCTCTAGATTCCTCATCATGCAATTACGTCTTCTGGTGCACCAAGATCAGCAATTGTGGAGGACCTCGACAAGGAGGAGTTTGACCTCGTTGTCCACTTGGTGGTGACAGCGTTGGAAGCCAAGAAAAAGAGTGAGGAAGCACGTCTTCTGGAAGACAGGAAGAAGAGATGGCTTCCCATGTATTCAGAGTGGAGGAGATGACCGCCTCTAACCTTGTGAGATCACTCCAGCTCCCAGCGTCGAGCAGGTTGCACAAAAGAGTCAGGAAGCGTAGGTGGATTCGGCTTCCCAAGGACCTCTTCTGGCTTCCGAAGCCATGGCAGAAGCGCACATGACCAGCATTGAGGAGGATGCACTTCAGCTGCACAAGAGGTACCAGCAAGATCACCCACGGTGTCAAAAGCCGAATTAGAGGGTCAGGTAGGTGTGGATCCCATGGAGATCATCTGACGACCAGGAATAGATAGTAGAGATAGTTAGTTGTTATTACATGACTATTTTGTAGAAAATCGGAGTCTGATATGTTAAGATGGACAACTCTCTCTTTATTTTTAGGTGACTGTCCATGATGCAGGATAAGCAACGGTAGGAGTAGAAAGTACTTTCCAAACTGAGAGGAGGAACCGAAGCGTAGGAGGTGGTGGTCTTCAAACAGCGTCCCATTTTCCTTTAGGTTGTGAGTTGCGATTGGAAAGGATCTCTCTCTTGCGACTCAAGGCAATTGTATAAAATCGAGGTCAATGTAGAATTTTGGACACACGTACGTGTGCACATGTAGAGTGGGCTTACATAGGATAGGTCTGCATCCTCGCTTTCAACAGGAGATCGAAAGGATGTAGACAATAATAGACATCATAGACAGGGAACGACATCATCGTGCAGTCCTGCTTCTAAGCTGGTGTGTCGAGAGATAATGATAGAAAGTGGATGGAGTAAGCTTCCAGAAGCCAATGTAACTTCTTCTCGGGGATTGGATTTCAGATTTGATTGCAGAAGCTTTGTCTATGTCTTCTAGGGAGTGGGTTTCATCGAATTCACACCCAATTGTGCATGAGAAGCCTTCTTGTTGAGTGGCGGTGATTGTAAGAAGCTGTGTAGAGTCCAAGCTTATCTCATCCAGTGGAGCACTTCGGATCCATGCACTAACTGTCCCATGAGATATTTGTTCCTTGAGTCAGAGTAGTCAGAGCAAAGACAGAAGAAGCCGGAAGCCTTCTTTCCATAGCAGAAGACGTTATTCTCGATTGGAAGACAGTGTAACTGTAAGCAGGTCTTTGATCTTCTTCCTCAATTTACTACAAGCAGTGACGGCTTGTTAGTCAGGATCTGGACTAGAAGCTTGTCGAAATCTTAACTTCTCTCTTTTCTCTTGTTTCTTCTTGTTTGGATTTTCTCTTCTTCCCTTTCTTCCTTCATCTTCTCATCTTCCTATCTTCTTCTATTGGATTTCTGAAGCTTCTTTTGAGTAACAGTGAATGTGAATGTCGTTGTAGTGCTACCAGAAGACCGTTTTAGCAAGTAGAAGCTTGGGAAGGTTACAAGGGACATACACCCTGTGATTAATCTAACCCCGTTGGAAATTGTAAGAGCAATTTGTGATAAGGAATAGACATCTACGAAGCAAAGATAGTCTTCTGGAGGTGTCAGAAGCCGAGTTGAACCTCCCAAAAGCCGAGAATTGCTTATGGAAGCTGAAGTGAGAAGATTGGAAGTCGTGACTTGGAAGCAGTAATCGTTTTTTCGGACTTCTCAATGGATAATTGTGTGATATTTTAGGTAGTAATTGTATGTTAAGGTCCAAAGCACTTTCTGAAGGGTCTAGGAGCCGTGTGGTTTTGTGAGAAGAAGAAATTTCTAGACAAATCTTGAGTGTTTGTGAGTTTGGACAGATCTTAGAACTTAGAGCAGCGTAACTAGTGTAAATCTTCTCGGAGAACAAAATCTTTTATGCTATAATGGGCTAAAGGAGAAACTTGGGACAACTTGATTTTTCAATCCAAGTAAATCACATGACGAAATCTTGTAGATGAACTCCAAATAAATTTTCATGTTGTCATTCAAACTGATATATGAAGAGACACTTATGACATTTTGAAGTTAAGGGGGGCGGAGAATGACAACAATGATAACTCTTGCTCCATGTGTCAGAACAAGGAGATTCCGGTGGTTGCAGTTAGCCGTGGTGGAGATTTTTCAGGTGGAGGTGTCAGAAGATGACTGTATGATCAAAATCGTCAGCCGTCCATACTTGAAGAATCATTCCTTGAATCACACGAACCAAACCAGATTTTGTTATTTGACCGTGAGAAAACTAAACCCATAAACTATACAATACTAAGGACTTAGTCTTGATTATAAAGCATTGGTTTGTCAAGAAATGAAATAAAATTTTTTTCTTTTTTTTTCATTATGACTATACTGTGAAAAACTTAGTAATAGGTTGAAAGCACCGGAAAGAAAAATTTAGATAAGTCTAGAGAGGTCTGGAGAAATAACGGGCATGAAAAAAGCAGTGTCAACAGTTCTCTCATTGGACTGAGTCCTCTCAGAATACACTAATAATGTTTAATTTCTTTCTCTAATAACGATTGAACTCAGGCTAGGTGAATGTACATAAAGTTTCACATATTGAAGTTAAGGGTTTAAGTTTATGCTAAGGATGGTATTAATGCATGATTAAGTTTAAAGAAATTAAAGAACAAACTGAACCAAACCAGTAACTCCATGGATATTATATCTGTGTGTAATTTCCTGGAACATCATTTAATTTTTCTGATATATTCCTTTCTACGTGAAGCGCAACGTTCTGATGCATACTAGGATAAAGAAAATAGACTCAAAAAATAACCTTTTCATTCTAGAGAAAAAGTAAAATCATGTGAATATAATTAAACCAAGTTGTATTCATTATGAGAATTAAACCTTGTGGTGCCCACAAATTACAGTATTCACGAATTTTTGAAATTTTTGAGATTAATGACTTGTTTATATAACTGAAGAAGCATTGTTACTTAAGATTACGTCTTCCTTAACAGGAAGATGATCTTAAGAGCTGTTTGTAATAAGAAGTTGACTTCTTCAGAAGACGACCGTCTTCGGAAGACCGTCTTCTCAGTTGCGTCTTCGGAAGATAAGAAGACGGCGGAAGATGAGAAGACGGCGGAAGACGCCTGTCTTCCGGAAGACAGCGATCACGAAGGCCTGACCACGAGTTTTCGGGTAAACAAGTAGGTGTACCTACTGGAGCGCACCGAATAGGTAGGTAGGTCAGGAAGACACCAAGGACGAGAACCCCTAATCTGCGGGGAAGATGCGTGAGGAAGCACATTAGCCACCTTCCAACTTCTCGCAGCACAGTGCGTCTGAAGAAGATCGATTGAGAGAGTGAACTTCGAGCTAGCATTGAGAGAGGAATCGAGTAAGACATCGAGGTAGTAGAGAGTACGTTGGTAGCTAGGCGAAGAGTGAAATCGGATTGCGGGAGCACAAACAGCAGAAAGAGCGAAGGTATTTCTGTGGAGCTTCCGAGAAGTTGACAGTGGAGAGGGGCGAGTAGAAGCGAAAGAAGAATCGAGGTGTGGACCGAAATTGACAGCAGGCGCAGTCGTGTGGAGTCGCATTGGAAGCTAGGACGAGAGCCAGAAGCGCGCGGAGGTCGAAGGCAACTCGGGGAGCCGAAGAAGACTGTAGAGGTTCTTTCCCCTGTTCTTTCCCCTTTCCACTTCTTCTCGCCATTGCCTGGTACTCCCCGCGCTTCCTTGATTGTGTGCAGGCAGCCTGATCGATTACCCCACCCCCCATCTTTCCTATTGAAACATTGGGCGCGGAAGCGCTGCCCAATTTCTGTCAAGATATCTCCTTGCTTCTTCCCGAGCTCAATTCGAGCTTCCCTACCCCTAGTCTTCAAATTGGCGAACCCAACTATCAATTTCTCTACCCTACTACCTCTCTACCCCCGAAACTTGAAATAGAAGACGATTCGGAAGATGGGAACATCCTCGGAAGACGCTTCTTGAACTTGACTGTCTTCGGAAGACATCTTCGGAAGACATCTTCGGAAGTCGACTGAACACAATTCGTATCAAGAGTGGATTTGCTTTGCTTTTGTGTTTAGAGAGACTTGATACGAAGCCTGAGTGGTGTGGTGAGTTGTTGTGTTATTTCGAGAAGTTGGAACTCGGGAACTAGGCCTGTGCCTCCCGGTCTTCCAAGCTTCTCAACTCCACATCTTCCTAGAGAGACTAGAAGACTGAAAGGCTGGCAAAATGAGCGAGAAGACATGAGGGTCCATTTCGGGTCTCTTCTGTCCGACCCATAGCAGCCGTTCCTTCTTCTTCCCGAACTTAGAAGAGAGTTGTGAGAAGTATTGCTGGCAGAATCCGGAGAGAATGGTCGAGGGTCATGTCTTCTCATCATGCAGCAAACTTCTTCTGAGTGCGTATGAGAGGTGAGAAGTCAGAAGAACAGAGTGCACATGTTTTGAGTCTGTTGTGAGGATAGACTGCGCGTAGGAAGACGAAGACAGGTGAGACCAGTGAAGGGAAGTCTGACTTCGGGAAGTCTTCCGAGAAAGACATTGAATCGGAAGCTGTCCCAAGTGTCTTCCCAGAGGCCACTGTCACCGCAGGAGCCCGCAACCATCTTCTGAACCTTTCTCATACTCTACTTCTCGCATATCTTGTATCTTCTGATAGGAAGTAGGATGTAATGCAAGGTGGGTTGTCTTCTTGGTAATCCATGCGAGGCCTTGCCTAGATAGGATTGGTTAGATATAGCTCGGAAGACGAGAGCTATCTAGGAAGTACTGTTAGAATCCCGGAAGACGGAGTAGCTGTCTTCTGGAAGACTAGTTTCGTCTTCCGAGAGTGGAAGCTAGACTGTGGGCACTCGGGAAGAACTGAGCCTTCAGCTCATAGTAGGTGCTTGTGGTTTAGTGCAGCAGATCTTCCAGGTATGTCGATGCATCCGCGAGGCTTGGTGTTACCAGCGACAGAATTGGCCGAGGCCACTCCTTTCCTCAAGGAGTTGGGTCTCGACTTCTTCCTGTGGAACTGGAACCTCGCAGATCAAGGACTTCTGGAGGAGATATGGGTCGCGTTACCACCGCGTAACCGTGTACCTGCGAAGGCAGGAGTTGCTCGAGGAAGACCATCTTCCTGGACAGAAGACTGGTGGCGTAAGGCGTTTCACAGGCCTGAGACCGAGAACCGAGGATATTGGTACGAGGAGAAGATCTTGCCTAGGATTGTGAGTTCATGGCATGTGCTTGGGAGTACCACCTGCCTTTTCGTGGAAGACAGGCAGGGGAGGAACGGTTAGAAGATAGAATCTTACCGGGAGCCGAAGAAGCGACTTCTGGCGAAGTTGTTTCTGCATCTTTTCCCCAAGGGAAAAGCGCAGAAGACAAGGTACTTAGGAGATCAGGACGTGGAGTTCCTGGAATTAGTGTGGGATGACAGAGTGCCAATCTACTGGGGCGCGTACATCCACAACTATGTACAGACGGAGCTAGCATACTTGGGTACCCCGGCGGGGGACATCTGACGCCCTTCTTCTGCTACTTGTATGTAGCCATGGGGGATCTTAGGGAAGAACAGCTGGCAGTGTATGGGCCAACGAAGCGACAGGAGGTGAAGGAGGAGACCTCGAAAGACGATGACCGAGAGGCAGCAGCAACGCCCCCTCCCACTTTGATGCCACAGTTGAGACCCGGCTCTCACCAGAAGACGCTTCTGGTGAGGGAAGACGAGTCTAGTGGGTCGGAAGACGCCACGCCAGTGAGGAAGATGGGCCACAGAAGTGTACCGAGGACACCCATCTCCCTCATCCATTCAGGATCGGAGTCGGACTCGGAGGAAGACTTGCTGAGTACCCGATCGGAGCAGAAGACAGCTTCTATAACACTTGGGAGTCTTCCGAAGACTCCAGAAGACGAAGGATGGATGGGCACTCCTACTGCGATGCGAGGAAGCGCAAAGAGGAGAGCCGCTCCTGCCACGAGGAGTCTTCCACCCCGGAAGATGGGAAGAGTAGCTTCTTCTCGTGCGCAGAAGATGAAGGCCGTAGTGGTGGAAGAGGCTCCCTTGCCTCTGGAAGACGAAGTCGATACCATCGAGCGAGTGGTGGGGATGAACTTGTCTTCTGCAGGAAGACGACTGGAGGAGTTCAGTGCCTACTTCCAAAACGAGATCCAGTCCGCTATGGAGTTGCTGGAAAGAAGAGCGAGGACACAGGAGAAGCCTTTACAGCCTGGATTCGGCCTGCGCACCTTGCTGCGACAGGAAGACAGCCAGCAGAAGACGGAGTCTCTGGAAGCTAGTGTTCGCACCACGGAGAAGCTTGCAGCCAGGTACAAGGCGGAAGCAGCCGCTTCTGCCAAGGAGTCGATGCAACTTCGGAAGAGCAACCAGGAGTTGCAGACGCGAGTACAGCAGCGTGATCAGGAAGTTCTCCGAGTACGGGAGAAGATCACTGCCCTTGCAGAAGAGCAGACCACTTGGAAGATGCAGCGAGAAGCCGCAGAAGCGCGAGCTACAACAGAGAAGACGCAGAGGGAAGCAGCGGAGGTCCGTGCGCAGAAGATGCTAGCTCAGTCGGTAGAAGCGCTTCGGAAGAAGTTCAACTTCACCGCGGATAAGAAGTTACTTACCTTAGCTAGGGAATGGGACAGCGAGTCCAAGACGAGGTTGGTGGAATGCAGAGATAGCATGTTCAAGTACCTGGATAGACAGATAGAAGGAGTGAAGACACTTTATGGTCTTCCCTCACTTCTTACACCTGCAACCGCATCTTCCCAAGCCCCAGCACCCTCGACTGGATCCGGAATGGAGAAGGAGGAGTTCGATCTCGCTGTACACTTGGTGGTGACAGCGTTGGAAGACGAGAAGACTCCAGAAGACGCCTCGGAAGACATGATGTCTTCTGGAAGACAGGAAGACGAGCCGTCTTCCCAGGTATTCTGCGTGGAGGAAGCGACTTCCCCGGACCCCTATGAGATCGCCATGGTCCCTAGTACTGCATCTGTGGCTCAGAAGACCGAAGACGCACCATTCGTCTCGTCTTCCCAGAAGACCATTCCATCTTCCGAAGTCGAAGCCGAGGAAGACGCAGCCGCAGAAATAGCAGGGCCAGCGAAGAGCGAGGAGAGGGAAGCTACCTCAGTGGTACCCGAGGTAAGTGCAGGGCTTCCCAGCCCATCAGAAGTCGAGGTAGTAGCTCCGGTAGGAGCAGATCATGTGGGGATTGCCACCGAGCAATCAGAGTAGTTAGCAAACTTAATCGACACTTCCAGATTTAGTAGGATTGGACATGCTATCTTAAGGGTGGCAGTTTTCCATGTAAAAATAGTTAGGACCCCATGTGGCAGCATAGGTAGCGTAGGAGTAATACAGTGGAGGGCTAATTGGGAAGAGGGACCGCATGCATGTGAGATGACAACCTCTTGTCAGCGCCTCTCTCTCTCTCCCTGGTGGTCGCCTCCCAAGGCAGATGGTTAAGTAGGATAGCAAGGTAGGAGAAAAGGTCTCTGAGAGCTCTGCCAGGTCTGTAGAATTCGGCAGTAACTGAACATACACACGGATTCTACAGGCAGGCAGGAGAGACACATTAGAGCAGGGACAGTCTAGGAACAGGGAACGGCATCCTCGTGCAGTCCTGTTAGCTAGCCTGGTGTGTCGAGGAGTAGACGCAGGAAGTAGAGGGAGTGAGCTTCCCAATGCCATTGTGACTTCTTCTCGGGGAAAAGATTGTTGATTTGAGTGCAGACGCTTTGTCCATGTCTTCTGGGTGATGGAATGTATTGAATTCGCTCCCAATTGTGCATGGGAAGTGTTCTTCTTGAGTGGCGGTGAATGTCAACAGTTGTGGAGTGTAGCTTGACTTGTTCAGTAGAGCACTTGGGATCTACGTACGAACGGTCTTCTGGGTAAGGGATCCCAGAAGACAGAGCAGTCAGAGCAGCGAAGTGAAGAAGAAAGAAGCCTTCTTCCCGCAACAGATGACGACATCCTCGAGTAGAAGACGGTGCTACAGTACTCACGTTTGTTGTCTTCCTCCCCAAACTATTACAAGCAGGGATGGCTTGTTAGTCAGGATCCGGACTAGAAGCCTGTCGGAATCTTAATTGCCCTTTTTCATCCTGTTTTCTCTTGTTTGGATTTCTTCTTCTTCCCATCTTCTCCCATCTTCCCCATCTTCTTACCTTCTTCTAGTGAGCTTCCGATACTTCTATTGAGCTTCCGTGAAGGTGAATGTCGTTGTAGTGCTGCAGGAAGACAACTTCCGTAGGCAGAAGCTTGGGAAGGCTACAGGGGACATACGCCCTGTGATTGATCCAACCCGTTGGAATGTGAGTGTGAGAATAAGGTGTAACGACTGTTACTAGTCGACTTCTGCGAAGCCGGACAGCCTTCTGGAGGTGTGAGAAGACGAGCTAAACCCCCAGAAGACGAGAATCGTTTCGGGAAGACGGTATCGAGAAGACCGGAAGAAGTAACCTGGAAGCAAGAAGTTCGTCTTCTCGAGCTTCTCTGTGAATAGTTGTGTGATATTGTAATTGGTAGTTGTTTGTTTGGGTCCAGAGCACCATTTGGCGTGTTTGGAAGACGTGTTGTTTTGTGTGGTTTTGTGAGAAGACGGGATTTCTAGGCAAAACCCGTGTGTTTGTGTGTTTGAACAGATCTTAGAACTTAGAGCAGCGTTACTTGTGCAAATCCTCTGTGGGAACGATATCTTGTATACTAAATGGGCAAAAGGAGAAATCCTTCGTCACTACATATAGTGAGGAATCATTTTTGGCGCCGCTGCCGGGGATTTCATCTTAGTAACTTCTGTTCTAAGCTTCCTGGATCTGTGTGCCATTAGTTAGGTTCGTTTCGAACTAACTTCGATTGTAGTTGAATGTGTTGTGGGACTCTATCTTGCTAGAAGACAGGAACCGCAACCAGAAGCTGATAAGATACATCAGGGGAAGTTGGAAGAAGCCGCTTCCCTGCTTCCAAGAACTCCTTGGAAGACTCGATCTTGGAAGATTGCAGTGAGTGCAACCAGAAGCAGGAGAAGAAGACGTTCTGAACTTGTGATCGGTTGTTCAGTCATTTGGTCTCCCGGATCTAGTGGTAGAAAAAGAGAGACATCTGTTCTCAGTACTCTGGTGGATGCCTCCGACCGGAGGAAGAAGCAGAAGACGCACGGGTAAAGATCCTGAGTGGGTTAACTCCCCCCAGCGAACCGCTTCTAGAGAGCAGCGGATATCCCTGAGACACCAAAGGAAAGAAGAAGAGCTCAGGAAGATCCGATCGGTAGAGTTGGAAGAACCTTCCATCTCGAGCATAATCTTTGGCGAAGACAGAAGCCAACCGGGTGATCACGTGTATAAAGTAGATTTCGGTACTGGTTACTCGGAAGACGTCTTCCCAAGCACGGAAGAAGCTTCTCAAGGTGAGGAAAGACTGGAGGAGATTGTTCCAGACGTCTCGGGAGGTAGCAGTGACAGTAGCTCTGACTCAGAAGACGATCTTCGTGATTCAGACAGGCCCGGACCTTCGAGAAGACCATCTCCACCACCTGGACCTGAGGAAGAAAGAAGTTGGCAATTGCACCAGCCGGCAGTCAACATGGCTTCCCACACTCGGCAGAAGTACCATCCGTACGACGATGATGATGATGCGGACGACTTCATCACGATGTTCGAGACCATCTCTAGATCCAACAAGGAAGACGCTGATGTTGACAGACTCCGTGTATTTCCCAGTTTGATCAAAGGGAAAGGAAGGAAGTGGATGAGTAAAACGTTGGATGATGTTGTAGTAATGGCCGCTTGGGCTACTCTGAAGGCAGCTTTTCTGAAGAATTCAGAGGAGTGGGCTACGATCGTATGACCCTCATAGAGCTTCAGAGGCTCGAACGGAAGAAGAAAGAGACACTGCGGGATTACACCGAGAGGTTTGAAGATCTCTTGGATCACATCCCTCAGAACCAAGGAAGACCCGGCTACTGTGCTCAGCAAGCTGTGGACTGGTACTTGGGAGGATTGTCTCAGGATATGAAATTGTACTGCAGAAGAGGAGGAGGTGATGATTTAGCAGAAGTACAGAAGCATGCCGAGCAGTATGAAACCTCGAGCATCACTCGGAATATGACGAAAGACAAAGGGAAGACCTCGAAGAAGTCCAAGAAGTCGAAGAAGTCTTCCCGGAAGTCCAAGAAGAAGTCCAAGTCTACTGAAACTGATAACAGTGATTCGGAAGCAGCCTCTACTTCTGAAGAGTCTACTGTCGAAAGTTCAGAATCCGAATCTGAACAAGAGAAGAAGACGCGGAAGAAGAAGAAGGAGAAGACGCGAGCAAGGGAGGAAGTTGTGCAGAAGATGCCTCAAACTCAGATCATTCAATCTGCACCTGATCCCCGCATCGATGAGGTCCTGAAGCAGTTTGCCGACCTGAAAGTTCATCTTCTGAACTAGAAGGATAAGCGGAAGCAACCTACGGCTTCCCGGCCAAACCTTTGGTGCACCCTCTGTAACTCTTCTGGACACACCAGAGATCAGTGTACGTAGGACCAAGCTGTCAACTGGGCAGGATGGGAAGAAGATGATGAGAGATATCTACACGATCCCAGTGGGGAAACCTGCTATAGGATCGGGACGATCCACCCCTTCACTCCTACGCCTCCCGCCCAATATAATCGTTATGTACCGAGGGATAGAGCTAGCAATGTACAGACCAGGACACCCTGGCAGCCTTCTTCATCACAACGACCTCTCAACCCTCTTCCTGGAGCGTGCAATAATTGTGGAGAGACAAGACACTGGTGGTCCACCTGTCCTCATCCGAGAAGACAGATTGGGCAAGTGCCCTTGTGTGGGAACTGTAAGGAAGCCGGTCATTTCACAGGGAATTGTCCTCAGACCTTACGACCCCGACAAATGGTGAGATTTGCAGATACCACACCTCCTGCAGAAGCTGCATCATTTCTAAGCTCGAGTTAGCAGTGGTACAGCACATCACGGTAGAAGAAGAAGATCCTGGGGATTGTACGGATTGTCTCCATATCGAGGAAGACGAACCAGACCCCGGGAAGCGCGAAAGAAAGGAACCTCAGCTGCAGAAGACGACTGCAGCTCAGAAGATGAAGACACCTGAAGAAGCGTCATCTCTCACTTTGACGGATGGTACTGTTTGGAATCCTGACCCGAATTCAGATAGTTGGCCTCCGGAGGAAGTTTTGGATGAAGCTGTGTTCAAGGTAAGTACCAGAAGCAAAGGGAGGTCAGAATCTCGTCTGAAGGACGTCAAGAAGAAGAAGCAGCGTAAGGAGAGGTCATCTTCTCCCGAGCGGCCGTCTTCTCCTACTTACGACCGAGAAGATCCGAAGTACTTTGCTCCTGACATAAGACAAGAGGTTGAAGCGATCATGCAAGAAGAGCTGGAGAAGAGACGGAAGATAGTACAGCAGCTTCCTACACCGACTACGGCAACACCTGTCTCACGGGAACAGCCTCCAGTCGAGGGAAGACACTCTTCTGGTCTTCCACCTAAGGAAGCAGCTACTACATCTTCTCTGTTGGAAACACCAGTCACTCTTCTAAAAAGATCTCCTTACGACTTCTTGCGAGACTTGTGGAATCAGAAGACGGATGTGACCTTCCAACAGCTGTTGGATGACAACGCTGGTTACAGGAAGTTGTTACAATCTGTGCTTCGAGGATCGAGGAAGAGGAGGGCAGCTAAACTTCCCACGAGCACCCCGATCCTAAGGATAGAGGATGAGGACTTGGGAGCCCCAGAACTTGATATGGAGATCCATGGCTGTCTTCTGAAGAAGGTACCCATTGATTCCGGCTCCGGAGTTAACATCATGACGGAAGAAACGGCGCATGCCCTAGGCTTCACTGAGTTCCAGCCTACTCCGAGAATTCTCAGAATGGCGGACCAGACCAGAAGACGACCTTTGGGGCAACTGAAAGATGTCCTCACGGTAATTGGTGGAGTATCTTTTTACCTCACTTACATCATTTTGCGACCTGTAGCTAAGGTTGGATATCAGGTGTTGATAGGAAGACCATGGCTGTATGCTGCAAATGTTAATATCGACTGGAGAAGACATTGTTTGAGATTTCCCAATCCTACACCCAAGCCAGGTGAGAAGAGTAAAGTCTCGCTTCCTTGGATCAAGATTGGACACCAAGGTGAAACTCCGTCTACAACAGAGGGGTACACTTCAGAAGACTCGGCTGCGTCTTCTGACAGTGATGAACGGTATAATGAGTTTATGGTGAATAACGTGTGTGCTACAGAAGTAGCAGAGAAAGTGGACGATGTGGTCTGTGGATACATTGAGTGCTACGAGATTGCGGAAGAAGAGCTTCCAGAAGACGCAAATACCGTCTTCCCTTCGGAAGACCCGACAGTTGGTTTTCCAGAAGACGAATCCGAACTAGAAGAAGCTCCCAAACCGGAATACTTCGGTGCTAGTGAGTACAGTCACACTGAAGGAATGGTGAACCCGGATGATCTCCAAGAGATGGAGGTTGCTCCTGGGAAGAAGCTGAAGCTTTCCAAGGTGATCGAGGGCCAGCAGTTGGAAGACTTTCGAGAACTTCTGACAGAGTTCCAGGATGTCTTCGCGTGGACCATAGAAGACATGAAGGGCATACCTCGAGAATTGGGAGAGCATCGCATCGACTTGCTAGAAGGCGTTGTTCTTGCACGGCAGAGGCAGTACCGGCTCAACCCCAAGTACTCGCTTCTGGTGAAGGACCAGATTGACCAATACCTGAAGGCAGGAGTCATCTTCCCAGTACTTAGCAGTGAATGGGTAGCTCCCATTGTCATCGTGCCGAAGAAGCAGACAGGGAAGATCCGAGTGTGTCAGGACTTCCGGAAGCTGAACTTGGCCACGAAAAAGGATCATCACCCTTTACCATTTACCGACTCTGTGTTAGACCAGGTAGCAGGACATGAGTTCTACAGCTTCCTAGATGGGTATTCTGGATACAACCAAGTTTCAATCAGAGAAGAAGACAAGTCGAAAACCACTTTCACTACTGATTGGAGCACGTACGCGTATAATCAAATGCCGTTTGGTTTATGCAACGCACCAGCCACGTTCCAGAGGTTGATGATTACAATCTTCAAGGAGTATCTTCGCACCTTTATGGAGATTTTCTTGGATGATTTCTGTGTGTTTGGATCAAGAGAAGACCACTTGATATTTCTGAGGAAGTGTTTTCTGAAGTGTAGAGAACATCGTTTGGCACTTCACCCTGAGAAATGCATCTTTGGTATGTCAGAGGGGATCTTGCTAGGACATAGGATTTCCGGAAGAGGTATAGAAGTCGACTGTGCTAAGGTGGAAGTCATCATGAAACTCCACCCACCTGCTAACCTGACACAGTTGAGAAGCTTCCTTGGCAACGTAGGATACTACAGGAGGTTTATTGACAGGTACGCAGAGGTAGCAGGAAGACTCACTAAGTTGCTGAAGAAAGACGAACCATACATTTGGTCTTCTGAGTAGCAGGAAGCATTCGAAGAAATGAAGAGGCTTCTGTCGGAATCTCCTGTCCTACGGCCGCCTGATTGGGGGTCTTCCACATTTATGTGGATGTTTCTGCTTTTGCCATCGGGGTGGTGTTGAGTCAGAAAGATGAGAAGAAGAAGGATTACCCCATCTACTACGCGGGAAGACAACTCAGTGATGCAGAGAAGAAATACTCGACAACCGAAAGGGAGTGTCTTGGCATGATTTACTCCTGTAGGAAGTTTAGACACTATCTTCTGGCAAACCCGTTTGTCTTCTATGTAGATCACTTCTCTTTGAAACATCTTGTAAAGAAAGCAGATTTGCCTGGCAGGATAGCTAGGTGGATTCTCCTACTCCAGGAATTTACTTACACAGTTGAGTACAGGCCCGGAAGACAGCATGTTAATGCTGACTACCTATCCAGGTTGGAGACAGAACGACGAGAAGATGAAGTGGAAGACGAGTTTCCTGACGAGAAGTTGTTTTCAGTTTTCGCAGAGACACTTTCATCTGAGGGGGGGCGTACCGCCTGCTTCCCAGAAGACGAGACTAGATCTTTTGATCCAGTCTTCGCGACTTCCACAGAAGAGTCGATCTTCAAGGACTTGAGAAGGTTCCTGGAAGACCAACAGTACCCCGAGGGAATGGATGCGGAGCAGAAGGCCGTCTTCTTACACAAGGCAGGTCCATATGCTATCTTCCAGGGTATCCTGTTTCGAAAGGGACATGACGAGAAGCTGAGAAGATGTCTCGAGCCGTCAGAGATAAAAGCAGTGATCACAGGTCTTCACTACGAAGATGCTGGGGGTCACTACGGATTGAAGACAACAGTGAAGAAGATGCTAGACGTCGGATACTGGTGACCAACTATGTACCGAGACACTTTCCAGGAGATCAGGAAGTGCGATGCATGCCAGAGGGTGGGAAGACCGACCGCTACAACAAGGTGGCCTCTTACTCCCATTCTTCCGCTTGCCCCGTTCGAAAAGTGGGGAATCGACTTTGTAGGACCTATTGCCCCGGTGGCGAGAAGAACACGAGCAAGGTACATCTTAATAGCTACCGACTATGCCACCAAGATGGTGGAAGGCGAGGCCACGAGAAAGAACGATGCCGCAGTAGTAGCAAGGTTCCTATGGCATAACATCATCACTAGGTATGGATGTCCGCTGGAATTGGTGTCAGATAGGGGCACTCATTTCTTAAATGAGACTATCTCCCTCCTGACCTAATACTTCAGGATTAAGCATCGGAAGACGACGCCATACAACCCGAAAGCTAATGGGCTGACGGAGAAGTCGAACGATCTTCTGTGTAACATCCTGAACAAGGTAACTGTTAACCATGCGTATGACTGGGACACAAAATTGCCATCTGTGTTGTGGGCTTTCAGAATTTCACCTAAAGTCACTACCCAGAAGACGCCTTTCTACCTAACTTACGGCATGACGCCCATTGTGCCTATTGAGTTAGAGGTCCCAACATACCGGTTAGCCGTATCCGAACGCATGGGAGAAGAAGAGAGCCAGGAGCAGCGTCTTCTGAACTTCGTAGAGTTTGAAGAAGACAGGAATGCAGCTTTGGAGAAGACATACGAGGTGCAAGCGCAACGTAAGGTAAACTACGATAGCAAGTTGAGGAAGGTGACTGTTGTGGACGGGGACTTGGTACTCCTCTACGACAACCGTCATATTAAGTTCCCCGGGAAACTTCATCTTCGCTGGATGGGACCTTACCGTGTCTTAGAGGTCTTCGACAATGGCTCTTTGCAGTTGGAAGAGTTGGACGGTACACTGATGACCACTCGTGTTAATGGGTGGCGCGTCAAGAAGTACTGGACGTAAACAGAAGTGCAGGAACCACTGATGTTTGCGGGGACGCAAACATGTGAGGGTGGGCGTATGTGGTGCCCACAAATTACAGTATTCACGAATTTTTGAAATTTTTGAGATTAATGACTTGTTTATATAACTGAAGAAGCGTTGTTACTTAAGGTTACGTCTTCCTTAACAGGAAGATGATCTTAAGAGCTGTTTGTAATAAGAAGTTGACTTCTTCAGAAGACGACCGTCTTCGGAAGACCATCTTCTCAGTTGCGTCTTCGGAAGATAGGAAGACGGCGGAAGATGAGAAGACGGGAGAAGACGCCTGTCTTCCGGAAGACAGCGATCACGAAGGCCTGACCACGAGTTTTCGGGTAAACAAGTAGGTGTACCTACTCGAGCGCACCGAATAGGTAGGTAGGTCAGGAAGACACCAAGGACGAGAACCCCTAATCTGCGAGGAAGATGCGTGAGGAAGCACATTAGCCACCTTCCAACTTCCCGCAGCACAGTGCGCCTGAAGAAGATCGATTGAGAGAGTGAACTTCGAGCTAGCATTGAGAGAGGAATCGAGTAAGACATCGAGGTAGTAGAGAGTACGTTGGTAGCTAGGCGAAGGGTGAAATCGGATTGCGGGAGCACAAACAGCAGAAAGAGCGAAGGTATTTCTGTGGAGCTTCCGAGAAGTTGACAGTGGAGAGGGACGAGTAGAAGCGAAAGAAGAATCGAGGTGTGGACCGAAATTGACAGCAGGCGCAGTCGTGTGGAGTCGCATTGGAAGCTAGGACGAGAGCCAGAAGCGCGCGGAGGTCGAAGGCAACTCGGGGAGCCGAAGAAGACTGTAGAGGTTCTTTCCCCTGTTCTTTCCCCTTCCCACTTCTTCTCGTCATTGCCTGGTACTCCCCGCGCTTCCTTGATTGTGTGCAGGCAGCCTGATCGATTACCCCACCCCCCATCTTTCCTATTGAAACATTGGGCGCGGAAGCGCTGCCCAATTTCTGTCAAGATATCTCCTTGCTTCTTCCCGAGCTCAATTCGAGCTTCCCTACCCCTAGTCTTCAAATTGGCGAACCCAACTATCAATTTCTCTACCCTACTACCTCTCTACCCCCGAAACTTGAAATAGAAGACGATTCGGAAGATGGGAACATCCTCGGAAGACGCTTCTTGAACTTGACTGTCTTCGGAAGACATCTTCGGAAGACTGTCTTCGGAAGTCGACTGAACACAATTCGTATCAAGAGTGGATTTGCTTTGCTTTTGTGTTTAGAGAGACTTGATACGAAGCCTGAGTGGTGTGGTGAGTTGTTGTGTTATTTCGAGAAGTTGGAACTCGAGAACTAGGCCTGTGCCTCCCGGTCTTCCAAGCTTCTCAACTCCACATCTTCCTAGAGAGACTAGAAGACTGAAAGGCTAGCAAAATGAGCGAGAAGACGTGAGGGTCCATTTCGGGTCTCTTCTGTCCGACCCATAGCAGCCGTTCCTTCTTCTTCCCGAACTTAGAAGAGAGTTGTGAGAAGTATTGCTGGCAGAATCCGGAGAGAATGGTCGAGGGTCATGTCTTCCCATCATGCAGCAAACTTCTTCTGAGTGCGTATGAGAGGTGAGAAGTCAGAAGAACAGAGTGCACATGTTTTGAGTCTGTTGTGAGGATAGACTGCGCGTAGGAAGACGAAGACAGGTGAGACCAGTGAAGGGAAGTCTGACTTCGGGAAGTCTTCCGAGAAAGACATTGAATCGGAAGCTGTCCCAAGTGTCTTCCCAGAGGCCACTGTCACCGCAGGAGCCCGCAACCATCTTCTGAACCTTTCTCATACTCTACTTCTCGCATATCTTGTATCTTCTGATAGGAAGTAGGATGTAATGCAAGGTGGGTTGTCTTCTTGGTAATCCATGCGAGGCCTTTCCTAGATAGGATTGGTTAGATATAGCTCGGAAGACGAGAGCTATCTAGGAAGTATTGTTAGAATCCCGGAAGACGGAGTAGCTGTCTTCTGGAAGACTAGTTTCGTCTTCTGAGAGTGGAAGCTAGACTATGGGCACTCGGGAAGAACTGAGCCTTCAGCTCATAGTAGGTGCTTGTGGTTTAGTGCAGCAGATCTTCCAGGTATGTCGATGCATCCGCGAGGCTTGGTGTTACCAGAGACAGAATTGGCCGAGGCCACTCCTTTCCTCAAGGAGTTGGTTCTCGACTTCTTCCTGTGGAACTGGAACCTCGCAGATCAAGGACTTCTGGAGGAGGTATGGGCCGCGTTACCACCACGTAACCGTGTACCTGCGAAGGCAGGAGTTGCTCGGGGAAGACCATCTTCCTGGACAGAAGACTGGTGGCGTAAGGCGTTTCACAGGCTTGAGACCGAGAACCGAGGATATTGGTACGAGAAGAAGATCTTGCCTAGGATTGTGAGTTCATGGCATGTGCCTGGGAGTACCACCTGCCTTTTCGTGGAAGACAGGCAGGGGAGGAACGGTTGGAAGATAGAATCTTACCGAGAGCCAAAGAAGCGACTTCTGGCGAAGTTGTTTCTGCATCTTTTCCCCAAGGGAAAAGCGCAGAAGACAAGGTACTTAGGAGATCAGGACGTGGAGTTCCTGGAATCAGTGTGGGATGACAGAGTGCCAATCTACTGGGGCGCGTACATCCACAACTATGTACAGACGGAGCTAGCATACTTGGGTACCCCGGCGGGAGGACATCTGACGCCCTTCTTCTGCTACTTGTATGTAGCCATGGGGATCTTAGGGAAGAACAGCTGGCAGTGTATGGGCCAACGGAGCGACAGGAGGTGAAGGAGGAGACCTCGGAAGACGATGACCGAGAGGCAGCAGCAACGCCCCCTCCCACTCTGATGCCACAGTTGAGACCCGGCTCTCACCAGAAGACGCTTCTGGTGAGGGAAGACGAGTCTAGTGGGTCGGAAGACGCCACGCCAGTGAGGAAGATGGGCCACAGAAGTGTACCGAGGACACTCATCTCCCTCATCCATTCAGGATCGGAGTCGGACTCGGAGGAAGACTTGCTGAGTACCCGATCGGAGCAGAAGACAGCTTCTATAACACCTGGGAGTCTTCCGAAGACTCCAGAAGACGAAGGATGAATGGGCACTCCTACTGCGATGCGAGGAAGCGCAAAGAGGAGAGCCGCTCCTGCCACGAGGAGTCTTCCACCCCGGAAGATGGGAAGAGTAGCTTCTTCTCGTGCGCAGAAGATGAAGGCCGTAGTGGTGGAAGAGGCTCCCTTGCCTCTGGAAGACGAAGTCGATACCATCGAGCGAGTGGTGGGGATGAATTTGTCTTCTGCAGGAAGACGACTGGAGGAGTTCAGTGCCTACTTCCAGAAGGAGATCCAGCCTGCTATGGAGTTGCTGGAAAGAAGAGCGAGGACACAGGAGAAGCCTTTACAGCCTGGTTTTGGCCTGCGCACCTTGCTGCGACAGGAAGACAGCCAGCAGAAGATGGAGTCTCTGGAAGCTAGTCTCCGCACCACGGAGAAGCTTGCAGCCAGGTACAAGGCGGAA
This sequence comes from Asterella californica, assembly GCA_036924285.1. Classification (NCBI taxonomy): domain Eukaryota; kingdom Viridiplantae; phylum Streptophyta; class Marchantiopsida; order Marchantiales; family Aytoniaceae; genus Asterella; species Asterella californica. Next base: position 15,971,426 of record JAYKYS010000006.1, on the reverse strand, counting down.
GCAGCCGCTTCTGCCAAGGAGTCGATGCAACTTCGGAAGAGCAACCAGGAGTTGCAGACGCGAGTACAGCAGCGTGATCAGGAAGTTCTCCGAGTACGGGAGAAGATCACTGCCCTTGCAGAAGAGCAGACCACTTGGAAGATGCAGCGAGAAGCCGCAGAAGCGCGAGCTGCAACAGAGAAGACGCAGAGGGAAGCAGCGGAGGCCCGTGCGCAGAAGATGCTAGCTCAGTCGGTAGAAGCGCTTCGGAAGAAGTTCAACTTCACCGCGGGTAAGAAGTTACTTACCTTAGCTAGGGAATGGGACAGCGAGTCCAAGACGAGGTTGGTGGAATGCAGAGATAGCATGTTCAGGTACCTGGATAGACAGATAGAAGGAGTGAAGACACTTTATGGTCTTCCCTCACTTCCGACACCTGCAACCGCATCTTCCCAAGCCCCAGCACCCTCGACTGGATCCGGAATGGAGAAGGAGGAGTTCGATCTCGCTGTACACTTGGTGGTGACAGCGTTGGAAGACGAGAAGACTTCAGAAGACGCCCCGGAAGACATGATGTCTTCTGGAAGACAGGAAGACGAGCCGTCTTCCCAAGTATTCCGCGTGGAGGAAGCGACTTCCCCGGATCCCTATGAGATCGCCATGGTCCCTAGTACTGCATCTGTGCCTCAGAAGACCGAAGACGCACCATTCGACTCGTCTTCCCAGAAGACCATTCCATCTTCCGAAGTCGAAGCCGAGGAAGACGCAGCCGCAGAAATAGCAGGGCCAGCGAAGAGCGAGGAGAGGGAAGCTACCTCAGTGGTACCCGAGGTAAGTGCAGGGCTTCCCAGCCCATCAGAAGTCGAGGTAGTAGCTCCGGTAGGAGCAGATCATGTGGGGATTGCCACCGAGCAATCAGAGTAGTTAGCAAACTTAATCGACACTTCCAGATTTAGTAGGATTGGACATGCTATCTTAAGGGTGGCAGTTTTCCATGTAAAAATAGTTAGGACCCCATGTGGCAGCATAGGTAGCGTAGGAGTAATACAGTGGAGGGCTAATTGGGAAGAGGGACCGCATGCATGTGAGGTGACAACCTCTTGTCAGCGCCTCTCTCTCTCTCCCTGGTGGTCGCCTCCCAAGGCAGATGGTTAAGTAGGATAGCAAGGTAGGAGAAAAGGTCTCTGAGAGCTCTGCCAGGTCTGTAGAATTCGGCAGTAACTGAACATACACACCGATTCTACAGGCAGGCAGGAGAGACACATTAGAGCAGGGACAGTCTAGGAACAGGGAACGGCATCCTCGTGCAGTCCTGTTAGCTAGCCTGGTGTGTCGAGGAGTAGACGCAGGAAGTAGAGGGAGTGAGCTTCCCAATGCCATTGTGACTTCTTCTCGGGGAAAAGATTGTTGATTTGAGTGCAGACGCTTTGTCCATGTCTTCTGGGTGGTGGAATGTATTGAATTCGCTCCCAATTGTGCATGGGAAGTGTTCTTCTTGAGTGGCGGTGAATGTCAACAGTTGTGGAGTGTAGCTTGACTCGTTCAGTAGAGCACTTGGGATCTACGTACGAACGGTCTTCTGGGTAAGGGATCCCAGAAGACAGAGCAGTCAGAGCAGCGAAGTGAAGAAGAAAAAAGCCTTCTTCCCGCAACAGAAGACGACATCCTCGAGTAGAAGATGGTGCTACAGTACTCACGTTTGTTGTCTTCCTCCCCAAACTATTACAAGCAGGGATGGCTTGTTAGTCAGGATCCGGACTAGAAGCCTGTCGGAATCTTAATTGCCCTTTTTCATCCTGTTTTCTCTTGTTTGGATTTCTTCTTCTTCCCATCTTCTCCCATCTTCCCCATCTTCTTACCTTCTTCTAGTGAGCTTCCGATACTTCTATTGAGTTTCCGTGAAGGTGAATGTCGTTGTAGTGCTGCAGGAAGACAACTTCCGTAGGCAGAAGCCTGGGAAGGCTACAGGGGGCATACGCCCTGTGATTGATCCAACCCGTTGGAATGTGAGTGTGAGAATAAGGTGTAACGACTGTTACTAGTCGACTTCTGCGAAGCCGGACAGCCTTCTGGAGGTGTGAGAAGACGAGCTAAACCCCCAGAAGACGAGAATCGTTTCGGGAAGACGGTATCGAGAAGACCGGAAGAAGCAACCTGGAAGTAGGAAGTTCGTCTTCCCGAGCTTCTCTGTGAATAGTTGTGTGATATTGTAATTGGTAGTTGTTTGTTTGGGTCCAGAGCACCATTTGGCGTGTTTGGAAGACGTGTTGTTTTGTGTGGTTTTGTGAGAAGACGGGATTTCTAGACAAAACCCGTGTGTTTGTGTGTTTGAACAGATCTTAGAACTTAGAGCAGCGTTACTTGTGCAAATCCTCTGTGGGAACGATATCTTGTATACTAAATGGGCAAAAGGAGAAATCCTTCGTCACTACAAACCTCCAGTGAGGGTATAAAAGTGAGACAAACAAAGAGCTCTTTTGGAATTGTGGAACTGTAGTGACTCAGGATTACTCCTTTTGCCCATTTAGTATACAAGATATCGTTCCCACAGAGGATTTGCACAAGTAACGATGCTCTAAGTTCTAAGATCTGTTCAAACACACGAACACACGGGTTTTGCCTAGGAATCCCGTCTTCTCACAACTCTCTCCTAAGTTTGGGAAGAAGAAGGAATGGCTGTTATGGGTCGGACAGAAGAGACCCGAAATGGACCCTCACGTCTTCTCGCTCATATTGCCAGCCTTGTAGTCTTCTAGTCTCTCTAGGAAGATGTGGAGTTGAGAAGCTTGGAAGACCGGGAGGTACATGCTTAGTCCCCGACTTCCAACTTCTCGAAATAACAAAACAACTCACCAAGCCACCCAGGATTCGTACCAAGCCTCTCTTAACACAAAAGCAAAGCAAACCCACTCTTGATACGAATTGTGTACAGTCGACTTCCGAAGACAGACTTCCGAAGATGTTTCAATCTTCGGAAGCGTCTTCTATTCAAGGTTTCAGGAGTAGAGAGATGGTAGGGTAGGGAAATTGATAGCTGGGATCGTCAATTTGAGGACGATGGTTAGGGAAGCTCGAATTGAACTCAGGAAAAAGTAGGAAGATGTCTGACGGAAATTGGACAGCGCTTTCGCACCCAATGTCACATGAGAAAAATGGAGATGGGGGGGGTAATCGATCAGGCTGCCTGCAAACAACCGGGGAAGCGCGGGGGATACCAAACAAAGACGAGAAGCAGTGGGAAGGGAAAAGAACATGAGAAGAACCTCTACAATCTTCTGTCTGCTTCTCGAGTTGTCTTAGACCTTCCGCGCGCTTCTAGCTCTAGTCCCAGCTCAAACGCGACCCCACTGAGCTACTTCCTTCGTCCGCTCTCGTAGTGACGCAAGATTACTCCTTTTGTCCATTTAGTATACAAGATATCGTTCCCACAGAGGATTTGCACAAGTAACGCTGCTCTAAGTTCTAAGATTTGTTCAAACACACAAACACACGGGTTTTGCCTAGAAATCCCGTCTTCTCACAAAACCACGCGTCTTCCAAACACTCCAAAAGGTGCTCTGGAACTAAACAAACAACTACTAACTAAAATATCACACAACTATTCACAGAGAATCTCAGGAAGACGATCTTCCTGCTTCCAGGTTGCTTCTTCAGGTCTTCTCGATACCGTCTTTCCGAAGCGATTCTCGTCTTCTGGGGGTTCAGCTCGTCTTCTCACACCTCCAGAAGAATGTCCTGTTTCGCAGAAGTTGACTAGCACGGCTGTTACACCTTACTCTCGCACTCACATTACAACGAGTTAGATCAATCACAGGGTGTATGCCCCCTGTAGCCTTCCCAGGCTTCTGCCTATGGAAATAGTCTTCCTGCAGCACTACAACGACATTCACCTTCACGGAAGTTCAATAGAAGATTCGGAAACTCACTAGAAGAAGGTAGGAAGATGGGGAAGAAGAGAGAAGATGGGGAAGAAGAGAAAATCCAAACAAGAGAAAACAAGAGGAAATTAAGATTCCGACAGGCTTCTAGTCCGGATCCTGACTAACAAGCCATTCCTGCTTGTAATAGTTTGGGGAGGAAGACAACAAACATGCGTACAGTTGCACCGTCTTCTACTCGAGGATGTCGTCTTCTGTTGTGGGAAGAAGGCTTCTTTCTTCTTCACTTCGCTGCTCTGACTACTCTGTCTTTTGGGATCCCTTACCCATAAGACCGTCCGTACGTAGATCCCAAGTGCTCTACTGAACAAGCCAAGCTACACTTCCACAACTGCTGACAGTCACCGCCACTCAAGAAGAACACTTCTCATGCACAATTGGGAGTGAATTCAAGGAACCCACCATCCAGAAGACATGAACAAAGCTTCTGCACTCAAATCCACAATCCATTCCTCGAGAAGAAGTCACAATGACATTGGGAAGCTCACTCCCTCTACTTCTGTGAAGCCTTGATTTTTCATTTTTGTTAATTAATTGACTAGTTGTAGACTAAATAAGAAGAATAGATAGTAAAAGATAGAGGATAGAAGTAGAGTAGTGTTAATTAGGAAGTTTAGTGAAGAAGATCTGCTCTTGAAGAATCAGTCAAAGTTGTGAAGTCAGTTTGGATGGGATTTCCTCATGAATGGATTCTTGGGACGAAGAGCTTTCTAACGATATGTTATGCGAGAAAAACGGAGTCCGAATGACGAAGTTATCAAGGATTTAAGAATCGATGAAGTTGGTGGGGTATGACTTCTTCGTACTTCGGCCGAAGAAGAACTTTGTCAGGCTGAGAAAAACTCTAACTACGGCATGTGTGACAAAGTCATGAAGATATATGAGAAAGATGTTAAGTCATTGTCATATCATGTCTACAGTGTCAAAAAAGACGAAGAGACCGAGAGAGAAATTGACGAAGAAGTTGATCTTCAGCGAAGATTGTTTTGAAGAAAGTAACTATATGTGAGGAGGTTCTTCAAGAAGTTTCTTCGACTTCAACTTCGGACTTCGGACTTCAACTTCGTAACATCTTCAACTTCGGACTTCGGACTTCAACTTCGTACTATCTTCCAACTTCGTACTTCATTTTCAACTTCGTATCTATTTTCAACTTCGTACCTTATTTCGGACTTCGGACTTCAACTTCGTACTATCTTCCAACTTCGTACTTCATTTTCAACTTCGTATCTATTTTCAACTTCGTACCTTATTTCGGACTTCGGACTTCAACTTCGTAACATCTTCAACTTCGGACTTCGGACTTCAACTTCGTACTATCTTCCAACTTCGTACTTCATTTTCAACTTCGTATCAATTTTCAACTTCGTATCTATTTCCAACTTCGTACCTATTTCCAACTTCATACTTCGTACTTCATGACCATCTTCGTGTCATATTTAAACTTGGAGGTGAAGTTGAACTTGACGACTACGAGACTTCACGACATGAAGTCATAGAGAGACACATTGCAAAAACTGCTAGTGATTAAGGAAGAAGAACTCAAGAAGGTTTCTCAAGCGAAGGCGACTCCATAAGAGAAGAGACTTCTTAAGAAGAGACTTCGGAAGAAGACCTTCGGGGGAAGAGACTTCGGAAGAAGAGACTTAGAAAGAAGAACTTCGGACGAAGGTGGATGAGATCACGACAACATACTTCGCCACCGAACTCGACGCGACAGAGTTAGAGTTACTCCAGCGACTTCGGGCAGAGTTGACGATAGCACGAGATCCTTCGGCGAAGAGCAGAATAGTTAGACTAGCGGAGAGAATCATTAGAGACCTGAAGGAGCTTAGAGAGACAGTTAAGTTTACATTATGCAGTTTAGGACAGAAGTTACAGTTCGGTAGAGTAGATACTGCGGTTCCGCCAACTGGGGAGTCGTAATCATGCGGTTTAGATGTGACCATCTTTTGTAGGAAATGAGATCCGCCATCTTAGGGCGAAGGAGTATATAAGCGATGCGATACTCAGTCATTTTACCTTTTCCATGTTTTCAGTCTTTGTTTCTTAATTTTTGATTGCGCAAGATTGTGGAGTGAGTGTGTGAATGAAAGTGGGCGAAGACGATTTACCTACGAAGGACGTAGTTTGCTGTCGCAGGTGTAATTCTGATTGACGAAGGCCTTTATCATTTACATTTGGACGAAGTGACTTCAGTGGAGAATTTGACCGAAGGTGACTTCGGCCGAAGTTGAAACTGTTTACTTCGAAGGTGTTTGAACGAAGATCTGAGAACATATTAGTTACTGTGAAGTGGAAGAGCATAAGTTAAATTGTAAGAAGAGTTCGGATGATGGTGGCTTCGTCTTAAGTCTGCCTTCTTCAAATAAGTGGGATTCTTAAGAGTGAGGATTTAGTTGGAAGAACATTTCTTAGGAAGAGTAGGGACTTATTCTTGGAACCTTGATGTGAAATCAGAATTCTTCTGTCTTTTCAGAAGAACTCTAGTAACATTTCAGCAGTATTTTGCTATCTCATTTACCCACACATTTATCTTCTCGAATCTTCTATTTGTGTTGTTGGAAAGGTCCCTGATCAAAGAACTATTTCATTGTTGTTTGTATTCGATTTATCAGGTTTGTACTTGGGTTTGATTTCTTATCAGACTTAAACTCTCATCCGGAAATTATTCCATTCCGTGAGAATAACAGAAAACCATTTGAATTATCATTGTGACGTTGTAGTACTGTGTTTTGTGTAATTGTTAACTGTATCTTCGTGGGAACGATCCTTTATTTACTATTTCCGATACTTTGTGTTTCTCTGGGTTGTTACAACTTCCTGCGTCTACTCCTCGACACACCAGTCTAGTCAACAGGACTGCACGAGGATGTCGTTCCCTGCTCTTAAACTGTCCACTACCTCTATCTACATCTTTGAACCACTGCTGGTACGAGCATGCAGACCCCTCCTGTGTATTCCAAGACTATTCGTATGTTTCCAACAACGGGTGTAGTGTGCGAAGAACTGTCTATCTTGTGTCTCCTCTCTAATGTGTCTCGTCTGCCTGCACCATCGAATCGATATGTGGGTGCAGTAGCTACAGAACTCTATCTCCTACTCTTCGATCCTACTTATGTCGCTGCCATGAGAACCAGGGGACACGACCACCAGGGAGAGAGAGGCGCTACCAGGAGGCTGCCAGCCCACATGCAAGCAGTTCCCCCTCCTAATTAGCCATCCACCTTGTTTCTCCTACGCTACCTATGCTGTCACATGGTGTCCTAACTAATTTTACATGGAAAACTGCCATCCTTAAGATAGCCTGTTCAGTCTTACTAAACTGGGAGTGTGTCACTTCGGTTACTATCTATTCTGATTGCACGGAGGCAACCTCTACCTGATCTGCTCCTATCGGAGCTACTAGTTTGGCTTCTGATGGGCTAGGAAGCCCTGCGTTTACCTCGGGTGTCACTGAGGTAGCTTCCCTCTCATCGCTCTTCGCTAGCCCTGCTGTCTCTGCGGCTGCGTCTTCCTCGGCTTCGGCTTCTGCTTCGGAAGACAAAAGCGTCTTCTGGGAAGCAGAGTCGAGTGGTGCGTCTTCGGTCTTCTGAGGCACGAGTGCGGGACTAGGGACCATGGCGACCTCATAGGGGTCCGGAGAAGTCGCTTCCTCCACGCGGAATACCTGGGAAGACGGCTCGTCTTCCTGTCTTCCAGAAGACATCTTGTCTTCCGGGACATCTTTCGGTGTCTTCTCGGCTTCCAACGCTGTCACTACCAAGTGCACAGTGAGGTCGAACTCCTCCTTCTCCATTCCGGATCCAGTAGATGGTGCTGGAGCTTGAGAAGATGCAGTGGTAGGTATCGGAAGCGAGGGAAGACCAGAAAGTGTCTTCACTCCCTCGATCTGCCGATCCAAGTATCTGAACATGCTCTCCCTGCATTCCACCAACATTACCTTGGACTCACTGTCCCATCCTCTAGCCAAGGTAAGTAACTTCCTACCCGCGGTAAAGTTGAACTTCTTCCGAAGCGCTTCCACCGACTGTGCTAGCATCTCTTGTGCACGAGCCTCCGCTGCTTCTCGCTGCGTCTTCTCAACTGCAACTCGCGCTTCTGCGGCTTCTCGCTGCGTCTTTCATGTGGTCTTCTCCTCTGCGAGGCTGGTGATCTTCTCCCGCATTCGGAAGACCTCCTGATCGCGCTGCTGTACACGCGCCTGCAACTCCTGGTTGCTCTTCCGGAGCTGTACCAGCTCCTTGGCAGAAGCGGCTACTTCCGCCTTGTATCTGGCTGCGAGCTTCTCCATGGTACGGAGACTAGCTTCCAGCGACTCCGTCTTCTTCTGGTCTTCTTCCTGTCGCAGCAAGGTGCGCAGACCGAATCCAAGTTGCAAGGGCCTCTCCTAAGCCTTCGCTCTCTTCTCCAGCAACTCCATAGCTGGCTGGATCTCCTTGTGGAAGAAGGTGCTGAACTCTTCCAGTCTTCTTCCTGCGGAAGACAGGTTCATCTCCACCACTCGCTCAGAGGTGTCGACCTTGTCTTCCTGAGGCAAGGATGCCTCTTCCACCACGATGGCCTTCATCTTCTGCGCACGAGAAGAAGCTACCCTTCTCATCTTCCGGGGTGGAAGATGCCTCATGGCAGGAGCGGATCTCTTCACTGCGCTTCCCCGCATCGCAGTAGGAGTATCCCTTCTTCTCTTGTCTTTTGGAGTCTTCGGAAGACTCCCAGGTGTTGCAGAAGCGGTCTTCTGCTCCGATCGAGTACTCAGCAGTTCGTCTTCCGAGTCGGACTCCGATCCTGAATGAATGAGGGAGATGGGTGTCCTAGGTACACTTCTAAGACCCATCTTCCTCGGTGGCGTGACATCTTCCGATCCACTAGACTCGTCTTCTCTCACCAGAAGCGTCTTCTGGTGAGAGCCGGGCCTCAGCTGTGGCATCAGAGTGGGAGGGGGAGTTGCGGCTGCTGCTCGGTCGTCGTCTTCCAAGGTCTCCTCCTTCTCTTCCTGTTGCCCTGTTGGTCCATACTGCGCCAGCTGATCTTCCCCAAGATCCCCCATGGCTACGTACAAGTAGCAGAGGAAAGGTGTCAAGTGTTCTCCCGCCGGGGTACCCAAGTACGCTAGCTCCGTCTGTATATAGTTGTGGACGTATGCGCCCCAGTAGATGGACACTCTTTCATCCCACACTGCTTCCAGGAACTCTACGTCCTGATCTCCCAGGTATCTCGTCTTCTGCGCTTTCTCCTTGGGGAAGAGATGCAGAAACAGCTTCGCCAGAAGTCGCTTCTTCGGCTCCTGGTAAGATTCAATCTTCCATCCATTCCTACCCTGCTTGTCTTGTGGAGTAGGAGCATTAAACGATGCTCGTACTCGATCACAAACCACATATCGTGCGACAAACTGTTACACATCGACGTGCATACCACGCCACCAATACTGTCCTTGGAGTAAGCTATGCGTACGCTTCACTCCAAAATGTCCCAACTCCTCATGGGCATGTCGCACTAATTGTGCTCTTTGGGATGGATGTGGCACTATCCGTATCCTCCCATCACCCCACACTCGAAGTACATGTCGTCCTTCTCGTCGAAATCTCTTCGCTCGTTGAAGGACACGATCTCGCTCCTTGGCACTTACTGTGCTTACTACCACACCAGTACGTAGATACTCCATCACGATCACATCATCATGGATATCTCGCTGGTCTAGAACACCATCTCCACCCTCAGGATCTGGAGACTCATCATCTACTCTCTGATCAGAGAAAGATACAACTTGGCCCTCCATACTAGAGTTCGTGACCAACACACAAAGAAAGGCATATGCATGCCACCCTGGCACTATTTCCTCATCAACCTCGTCATGCCAGCGAGCCCCAGTCTGATCCTGCTGACTCGTGCATGGATTGCGACTCAACCCATCGGCATCTAGGTTTGCAACTCCAGGTCTATGTACTACCTGGAAGTCATACTCTTGTAAGATCAGAGCCCATCGTGCAAGCTTCCCTGTAAGCTTATCGGACTCCATCAACCACTTGAGCGGCTGGTGATCAGTGATGAGAGTAAAGGGGTTCCCAAACAAATAACATCGAAAGTGTGCAACAGCCCACACTGCCGCCAAACACTCTCCCTCATACGAACTATACCTCGTCTCCGTTGAATTGTTAGAGCGACTGGCATACGTCACCACGAACTCTTTTTTCTCATCATCATGCTGAGTCAGCACTGCTCCAAGTCCCAACATACTCCAATCTGTGTGCAGTTGGAAAGGACGCCCCCTAACGGGTCTCCTCAAGATGGGAGCAGATGTCAACCTATCCTTGAGCTCTACAAAAGCTCGCTCCTGCTCATCTCCCCACTGCCACTCCTGGTCCACCTTCATCAGTTTGGTCAACGGCTTCGCAATTGCACTAAAACCCTTCACGTACCGACGATAAAAGTTCGCCAAACCAACAAATGCTCGAACTCGACTCACATCTGTGGGACGCGGGATACGTGCGATAGCCTCAATCTTCGTCTGTTGAACATCCAATCCACCTGGATAGATGGTGTGGCCCAGATACTCTACCAACTCATGGAAGAACTTACACTTTCCAAGGTGTAACTTCAACCCATGAGCTCTCAACCGCTCAAACACATCCCGTAAGTGTTTCTCGTGCTCCTCCACTGTAGCACTATAGACTAAGATGTCGTCAATATAACATCTGATAAAATCCAATCCTGCTAGGATTCTGTCCATCACCCTTTGGAACTCAGCAGGGGCGTTCTTCAACCCAAATGGTAAGAACCGCCACTGATACAAACAATCCTTGCCGTGAGAGTCAATTCTCCAGAATGCTGTCTTGGACTTATCTTCTTCTCTCACTGGCAACTGATGATACCCTGCTCGAAGATCCAAAGTACTGAAGACCTTCACATGCCCTCATTGCATCAAAGATCTCCTCAGGTGTCGGCATGGCATACTTATCGGACTTCGTCTGTCGATTGATAGGACGGTAGTCTCCACACATCCGTCTATCCGTGTAGTTGCCATACATATCCTTCTTGGCTGGCATAACTGTGGCAGATGCATACTCTCCATGCGACATCTCCACCAACCCAGCCTCCAACAAGTCTTGAGTCCTACTCTGGATCAAGACTCTCTCCATGTCACTGTATCTGTAAGGACGTCGAAAGATTGGCGTGTCATTAGCCAAGTCGATCCGTATACCAGGTCCCTTCAAGGTACCCAAATCCTTCATACTGAAGACAAAACAATTCCTGTAGCTCTTCAGGAATCTTTGGACTCTTCGTCTCTCCTCTCCTATAAGCTTGGGTCCAATCTCTGGCTCCCAAGTATCCTCTGTCACCAAGCTAGAGGTAGAATACGAAGTCGTTGACTGCTATCTTGCAACCTCTAGAGCAGTTTCCTTCTGCTCACCACCAACAACCTCCACCGCTACTGTGCGTAAAACTTCTGCAGTTCTAGCTGTAAACTCCACACTCTCTCCTATGACATCTCATGATGTCCAAGGATGACGAACTCCACGTGCCTCGCCCTCAGCCTTTGCCTCCACCGACCCGGTAGGCAAAGAGCTCAAGAGTGCTCGAGCAGTAACACCCGTCGATCGCATCCGACGTTGCTCAGCCAATCCAAGACTAACAATCCATGTTAAGCAATTCAAGTCCATTGCTTGATCTAATACTTGACGACGTGAGCCTCCGACACCGAAGCTACTGCCGTCGTACCCGTAGCGAAACTCATCGCTCGCTCTCTCTCATCGGCATTGGGCTCCACCAACTGCTGTAATTGAGCATCCCACACAAGCCCAGGTCCTCCATCTCTGTAAGCATGTGATGCTGGAAAGCTTACCAAAGTAGGTAACGCTACCATGGGCCGTCCCACTAGGTTCACCACTGCCATGGATGACCTATCGACGACTCTCACTACTTGAGATCGTCGTCCTGCATCCAAGATGCTATCAACCGTGAGATGTGCTGGTCGTCTCACTCCATCGTGTGCTCGCTTAAGCACCTCTCTCGGTAACAAGTTCGTCCACCACAACCGTGGACGATGTGCACGAGATCCTACTCTCGCTGCATCCAACAACACTGCTGGTCCAATCCAAGACCGCACTTGGTGCACACTCGCCATCATCTGTGTACGAGCATCACCCAACAAAGGAACGTTCTCCAAGATGTACGCTGGAGAATCCACCTGATGCATCTGGAGATGTCATAAGATTCGTAACATCTCCCAAAACATCCTAGATCGCGGATCATGTAAACCCTGACCTCTCTCAGCACGCGTATGACCTTGACATGGCCATCCGGCTATCACCAAGTGAATGGTGCCAACAAACGTAAGATCCTGCGCCCCCAGCAGCGAAATATCCGACGGTAATGCTTGCTGGTATCCTCTAACAGCTGATATGGACAACAACTCAGGATATCTCTGCACCAAACGTGCCACATGTCGCAATGAGATGCGCCCCGCAATCTCATCTCTCTCCACATACAAGTATCGCTGTACTTGTATGCCTGCTTGCAATACCGCAGCCAAACTTGTGCTGATACCTCCAAATAGCTCCAGCACACATACACCCTCCTCTGGATACTGCCACACAATGGGAGTCGTATCCAACGGTGATAAGGTCACAGGGCCAGTAGCAGGAACAACCCTTTGTTCCTCTACTGGTGGTACAAAAGCTTCACTCCAAGCCTGCTGCACCAACTGATCAGCATACTGCTGCAACTCTCCACTCGAACTCCAGAGTGGAACATCCAAGGCAGATGGTACTAACGTAGACATGCTAGGCATGTCCTCCACCTCCTCAAAGACCGAAGTATCCTCCGCATGGGCATTGCCCTCCAACAACTCGCCCGGCCAAGTGATGACCGAACTGAACCCTGCAACGGATGTCATCGTCCCTGGTGTAGGCTCCGTCGTCCCAACTCTAGCACTGAACCGCACTGGTAAGCGGCTCACTCGTCTCTCATCGGACTGCCAACCTGGTCTGTAAGATGATGTCTCCGTCCAATAGTCGATCACAAACCTCATAGGGTACAACACAGCACCTCCCACCAATACATCATAAGACTCTGCGGCTGTAACGATGGCCTTGGCCCTCACCATAGAGCCATCCGTGGGGTGATCTGGCCGAACTCTCACCGTCAACATCTCACGTATCATATGTAGAGCCGTATCTCCTGATCCCCCTAGAGATGTTTTCAACTGGAATGGACATCTCTCTATCTCGGACTTCTTCAGACCCAAACCAATACACGCCGCCTTTCCCAACATCAACGGTTGGGCTCCAGAGTCTAACAAGACCTTCTGGGGTCGATACACTTTCCTTGAAGGTGCCACCAAACAGAAGATACCACTTCTGTTGTCCAACAACACCACACCTGGTGCAAAACTAGCACAGTCAATCGCCGGCCTAGCTGGTAACTCATCTAACCTAGCAGTCGCCGCTTGCCAAGTACCACTGATAGCTGTCCTGATCCTCGACTCCATGGACACGTCTATCGTCTCTCGCTGAACTACTTCAGCACTAGAGGTAACTACATCCTCGCTCTCACTGAGCGTGGCCGCCAACTGGAACAGTGGAGCCAAGTTGACTCCCAATGCTCTCATATCCGTGGCTGAGAATAGTGGGGCTCGCAAAACTGCTGTAGCCGCCCCCAACATCGAGTTCGACGTCGCATCCACAGATGTCAAGGGTGGACTCACATCACACCCACTCCTGGATGTCGATACCTCCAACTCTACTGCACCATCGGTAGGCCGTTTAGGAACCATAGATGTGGTCCTCAACGCCTCCGATAACGTGAACGATTGAGGAAGCCTGGCCTGTCTATCAGCCTCCCCGCGTTGTGGATCCAACTCCACTGACGCACCTCGTGGCTCAGAGGCACGTACTGCACCTCTAGTCACTGCCGCAGATGCCTCAATCTGCGCCACACCAGCCATGAAGTCGAAGTCACCTCCTTCTCCTCCATAAGACGTGGAAGCCTCTGTTCCACCTGATGTCCGCTGGGCCATAGCCATACTAGCTATCCTCTGCTCCAACTGCTCAATCCGAGCAGCCATACCTGCTTCTGACGTCGTAGCAGGCGGTGGACCGACCGGTCCTCTCCAAGGTGTTGGACCTCTACCTCCAGCTCGACCACCACGGCCTCCCTGAGCTCCTCCGCCTCGTCCACAATCAGCCTTCCCTTGTCGCAACTCGGGATGGAGATCAAAACAACGGTCACTACTGTGACCAGGTCGTCCGCAATGCTCACATTGCCTAGGTACTGCTTGAGACGTCCCTGATGTCCCTGACGTCTCATAACCTCTCCTCCGTGGACAATCCCTCTGCTGATGAGGACCATCACACGTCCAGCAAGGACCCGCTTGCTGCTGACTAGAGAAGGACGGCATGGGCTTCTGCCCACCAGATCCTCCAACACCTCCCTGAGATCGTGCCTGCTCCGCACGATCCTTACCACCACCACCACCACGCTGTTGCGTAGCCTGTGATCCTCGAGAAGAGGTGGTCGCTCCATGTGGTGTTTCCTTGCTGAACCCAGCAACCACCACCCTCTCCTCCACCATGTTGAGCTCAATCCGCTCAGCCAGACTAAAGACAACCGCCAACGTCGGAGCGGTATCTCTAAAGAGAGTAGCATCTCTAACTCTCCTACGCAGCTCCCGGTCTAGTATCCCGTACCAGAACTGGACTGCCTGTGCTTCCGTCACCCCTTGGGTAACGCTGATCAACCGCCTCATGCGAGTAAACGCCTCGCGTAGGCTCTCTCCAGTCTTCCGCTGGAACTCCTGCAGACTCCTCAACTTGTCGGTCCGCACACCCTGATAGTTCTTCCTCAAACATTGGAAGAACTGAACCACAAGGTTAAACCCTGGTGGTATCCCACTCACACTACCACCTGCTCCACTACCTGTGGACGCACCGCTGGTAGTAGGTACTCCGCCACCTACGACTGTACCACTGCTACTGGCATCCGAACTCGCAGGTGCTACGCCTCCCGAAACTGTGCCAGTAGTGATAGAAACGTAGTTGGGAGACCAATGTTGTCTCCACAACTCGATCTCAACACTGTAATCTCGCCTGAACTCATGATAATCGTCCATCGGCGGTCCCTCCAAGTGCTGGAACAAACCCTTCCACGCCATGAAGGGTGTAAACAGCTGTGGGTTCCGCATCTGCTGCAGATCGCACCAACTGTCGAACTCCTGGATGAAGTCATCCAGCTCAATGGTACCAACTGTACCTGAGTAACGTCGAGGTCCCTTCGTGGCCTCATAGATCTCGTCCATGTCCCACAACAAGGGTGTGGCGACACTAGACTCACCACCAGAAAACGCGTTGTCTGCATCTGACTCGTCCTCTAGAACAACCGACGGTAATGGTGTAGGTAGTCGGTACCTCACCCCACTCTGTGTATACCCACTGTCTGAGAAGTCTCCACCAGAACCTCCCGAGAACCCCGTGATGAGAGAATCTCGCTAACACACTCCCCAACTGGAATGTCGCAATCCTCGTCACCACCGTAACCACCATTACCTAACCCCGCTCCTACTGAGCTCACCTATTCTCTACCAAGACGGTCAAGGTAAGGGCAACATGTACCTGCCATCACCACAGGCAGCCTCTCACGGTCTGTTGGTCGTCACTCCAACCGCACCGTGAGAGAGACAAAGATAGTCTGACTGGTCCGCAACTCCAGCCTCACTATCGACAACACACTGGAGTGAACTCACTCCGGAAATCAAGCGCCAACACAAGCAAATGCGGCGCACAAACAAGAAGCAGAATATGGAGGGGTTCCAACCACAAGAAGTCCAAACGATAACCCTCCACACTCAAACATTCACATAAAGAGAAACCCAGCCCCACCCGGACTGACGTCTCCTCGTCGGTGACCACATGCACAATATATGGTCACCAACTGTCGTAACTGACACTAGAGGTCACTAACTAGATGTCCACACCTCTAGTAGCTCCAAAACATCCACGTGGTAGCTCTACTAGCTCACCCCAAGACAACTGCCACCAATTGCCTCTATACACGTCTCTACGGTATAGACAAGCACTACCACAACTATAGCTTACCCCTAATACTATGGCGTCGCCTTACCACTCCTCTAGGAACGTGCGAGAAGGTCTCCTAGGCTGTTCCCGTGAGACAGGGGCTATCGTAGTCGGTGTAGGAAGCTGCTGTACTATCTTCCGTCTCTTCTCCAACTCTTCTTGCATGATCGCTTCAACTTCTTGTCTAATGTCAGGAGCAAAGTACTTCGGATCTTCTCGGTCGTAAGTAGGAGAAGAAGGTCGCTCAGGGGAGGGTAACCTCTCCTTTCGCTGCTTCTTCTTCTTGATCTCCTTCTGACGAGATTCTAATTTCCCTTTGCTTCTGGTACGTACCTTGAACAACGCTTCATCCAAGACTTCTTCGGGAGGCCAACTGTCTGAATCCGAGCTAGGGCTCCAAACAGTACCATCCGTCAAAGTGAAGGAAGAAGTTGCCTCAAGTGACTTGTAAACCCTCCGCGGTCCTATCAATAACTACCCCCCGATCTCTCAACCTCCACGATCGTCATCCACGAATCTGCAACATGTCGGGCCTGTCTCTCACTCAGGGGTCACCTCTGATGGCTTTGATGGAAGCACACCATGAACTTGAAGGGAAAATGCTGAGTTCACTCATTCATACACCCACAAACTTATCAACTAAAAATCTCCTTAAACACATCAACTAAAATCTTCTATTCTAACGATATCTCTCAAGTTCTCACATGCTAAAAATCTCCCACACTCTTTATATTACTCAAGTTGTCATTACGACAATGTGAAAACAAGGATGAGGAGCTCTTCTCTACTCCTCTATTTATACATTCTAGGTTTTTACTTTGGTACCCCTGGTAACTCAGCCGTAACTACTTTTACCGGGTTTTACTAAGATATTACTTAAGATAAAAGCATTAATCACATGAGCTTTTTACCTTTTCACATGGGCTTATTCCTTCAAAGTCAACAACTTCTAGAAGGATTCTGAAATATTCTCAAGGAATCTCGAATTTCCACCCCCCTCTACACTAGGACCCACTAAAAAGGAAACATGTGGAATCTCTTCTTGTTTTTAATGCCCACAAAGTCCACAACTTTAATCCAACCACTAATATCAAGTCAAAAAAGAGATAAGGGATACTTTCCACCTCCTTTCTACCTTTTAGACAAGATGACAAGATAGTAGTGCTCACTCTTTAGCAAATATCTGAATTCTGCCAAAAGTACAACTAAGTTTAACCATAACTAACTTTTAGCTAGTCATGACTAACTTGATACATCCTTAAAGTACTTTGGCAGCCAATAAACATTCTCAACACTTAGTTATAACTAAACACCTTACTAATAGACAAACTTCCTATGTGTAACATAGGTCGTTACATTTTACCCCCGGACTAAATTTTCACTCCGTCCTCGGAGTGAAGAGAAAACTTTCGTCGATGAAACAACTTCAACTTGTCATGATTTACTCGATCAAATCTCCTTCCTCCCAGCTCCTGAAGGTCATATGTGAAGTTGCTCCACACCTTATCTACAACAAAAGGACCAAAATATCTCGGAAGAAACTTCTTCCTAGCCCTCTTGAATCTGATAGCATCATACAACATAACCCAATCTCCGACTTGAAAAGGTTTTATCTCCCTCTTGCCCAACCGTTTGTCGTAACTCTTCTTTTGATACGCCTGAGCTCGTTCCATCCGGATCATTGCTACCGCTCGGGTCTCTTCCAACTCCATGAGTTGCTCTCTTCTTGATCTGACGACGTCTTCTCCCCTCGACCTTTTCAACTTTCGTTGAATAGTTTGAAAAGTATCCAATTCGAATTGGATCGGTAACTTGGACTCCACTCCATAAACCAGTCGAAATGGAGAGTACCCAGTAGAAGTCTTTGTTGTCGTTCGGTACTCCCATAAGATGGCATGTAGTCTCTTATCCCAAGTATGTTTCGCAGTCTCAACACCAGCATCTTTGGCGAGCATCATACAAAGTGTAAGATTGGTCTTCTCCGCAAGACCATTAGCATTTGGTTTGTATGAGGTCGTTACTCGTGCCTTGATAGAAAAGTGTTGTAGCATAGCAGTAGTCATGCTCCCTACAAACTCTCCTCCTCTATCCAAGACCAACTCTAACGGACATCCAAATCTCGTCATGAGCCTCTCCCATAGGAATCTACCGACTTCTGTTTCATTGGTCTCTCTCAAAGGTCTAGCCTCTACCCACTTGGTACAATAGTGAGTGGCGACTACAATGTATCTATTGCCTCGAGGTGTCTTATTAAGAGGACCTACAAAGTCAATACCCCACTTCTCAAATGGTCCTAATATTGGAATTGATCTTAAGGTGTTCTAGTAGACTTCAGAGCAAATGCTTGACATACGTCGCAAGTTTTGCAATAGTCTAAACACTCCTTGAAAATCCCTCTCCAGTGATAACCCGCATTCAAAATCTTGAAAGCTGTTATCTTACCAGCAAAGTGACCTCCGCAAACAGTGCCATCGTGAAACTCGTGCATTAGCTTGAATGCCTCCTTCTGACCAACTGCTCTCCTTAGTAACCCATCTGCTCCTTGATGAAATAGAATTCCCTCCACCATGGTGTAAGGTTTGCATCTCTTGATCAACGCGTTACGTTCTCGGGTATGCATACCTTCTGGAAAAGAGCCATCTACAAGGAAACTCCAGATTTCCTTGTACTCGTCCGGTATCTCCTCGATGCTTGTGATGGTCATCAGATGCTCGTCTGGAAATGTCATCAAACGGTTCTTCTCCCTCATCATCATAAGTCCTTGACAAAAGATCAGCATTCGCATGCTTCTTCCCTGGTCTATCTTCGATCACATAATCGTATTCTGTTAGAAGGATCTTCCAACGAGCAATACGACCTTCGGCATTAGGCTTATTAAAGATATACTTTAAAGCCTTGTGATCTGTGACTATGGAAAATTTCCCTCCTAGCAAGTAGTGTCGAAATTTCTTCAATCCAAAGATCACCGCTAATCCTTCTCGTTCAGTCACGGAGTAATTCTTCTCCGCTGGAACCATCTGCCTACTAGCATAAGCTATAGGATGATCATGCCCATCTCCATCTAGCTGACTTAATGTACATCCGATTGCTACATTGGAGGCATCCGTATACAGAATAAATGCTTTACTCCACTCAGGTTTAGCAAGTATAGGAGCTGTCACTAATGCCTTTTTCAGCTCCTCAAATGCTTCCTTTGCCTTCTGATCATGCACTATCAAGTCAAAATCAACTCCCTTCTTCATGTACATAGTCAAAGCTATTGCTTTGTTTGAGAAGGAAAAGACAAACCTACGATAATATCCAACCATGCCAAGAAACTGCCTCAACTTTGTCAAGTTGATCGGAAATGGAAGATCCACAATCTTCTTCGCCTTCTCAGGATCTACCGCAATCCCATTCTTGGAAATGATGTGCCCTAACAGCAGACCTTCTTCGCAGCCAAAGATGCACTTCTCTGGATTTAGAGAAGCGTTGGCTTGCTCCAACCACTGCAAAACTTTGATCACATGATCAAAGTGGTCCTCCTTTCGTCCGTACACACAGAAATCGTCAATGAAATCCCGAACAAACTTCCCTATGAATGGTTCAAACACCTTGTTCATGAACCTTTGAAACGTGGTCGGAGCATTACACAATCCGAATGGCATCACCCGAAATGCAAATGTTCCCCAAGGAATAGTGAAAGTAGTCAACTGTTGGTACTCCTGTGCTATCTTGATCTGGTTATACCCACTATAACCATCACCAAAGCTGTACCACTCATGACCAGCAACTTCCTCCAAAATCTCATCTATAAATGGTAGAGGATAATAAATCCTTCTTGGTAATTGCATTCAACTTCTTATAGTCTATGCACACTCGCAGCTTACCATTCTTCTTCTTGACAATCACAATGAGTGAAACCCATTCTGAGTTCTCCACCTCATAGATGAAACTCGCCTCCTTCAACTTGTCTATCTCCTCCTTGACCATCATTGCCGTTGTGGGATTGACCCTTCTCTGCTTCTGTCGAACTGGTCTTGCGTGCTCCTCCAATTCGATTCGATGAGTCTCGAGAGTCACCTCCTTCAAATCCTTGTAGCTGAAAGCAAACACATGGATATATTTTCGAAATATATCTAGGAATCTACTTTTCTCTTCTTGAGTGACATTGATACCAAACTTCAGGGTAGAGAGTCTTCTCACAATCTCTGCCTCACTCAACTCTTCTTTGTCAAGATCTTTCTCCACTGCTGGTCGAGGCAACAAGTCAATAGCACTAAGCTGATGTAATGATTCATCTCGACCAAATCCTTCGTCCTCAGACGAGGATTCTTGATCGTAAGAATCTCCGGTATCTACTTCTGATACACTCTGATCATCCTCCGTATCAGATTCCCAGTAGTCACTAGTGGGTCTATCAGAGTCAGAAGTCACAACTCCAACACCCGAGAGAGGAACTATCACTCTATGATCTCTAGACCCAATCCGTAAGTATCCCTTGTGCCACCTATCAGTGGTGCGCACAGCTCTCAACCAAGGCCTACCTAGGAGCAAATCATAACTAGAGTCCTTTAACACTTGAAAGGACATCAACGTTTGAACTCCCATCACAGACACGACCACCTTCTCTAACACACCAAGAGGTCTTACCCGTTGCTTGTTAGCCATCCCCACGACAATGCTAGCCGGACGAGTTGGTTCCATCCCCAACTTCTTCATCAACCTCTCCGATATGGCGTTTACAGCCGACCCTCCATCCACCAATACGTCAGAGACGTAGTGACCATTCAACCGGACTTCAATCTTTGAAGCCCTAGTGCATACCTCTGAAGCATGCACATCCACCACACCAACTCTCACTGACTTTGATGTCTTGCTCTTGGGTTTCTTCTTCTTGCTTCTCTTAGAACTCAGTCCTCCTCTGAGTTCTCTTCGTAAGCTGGGATTAAGTGCGATCAGTTGTCCAACAGTGATGTTGGCTTTCTGAGCACCCACATCTTCAACCACATCATATCCCGCTTGGGAAGATGAAATGGTGAAATCCGCCATCCCCAGCTTCCTTCTTGGCTCTCTTGGTGTACTCGAAACATTACTCGAACGAGTACTTCTACTTGCTGACTCCTCCATGAAAACCGGTTCATCAGAAAATCAAATTCTTTTCCTTTCTTGAGCTAAAAGCTCCACCGGTGCATGAGAAGAGTTTGAACTCTCTCCTTTCTCGTAGATGGGATCTCGCACGACATCGATAGTAGCCACCCCCTTGTCTCGTCCTTGTGATGGATTTCCTCCACCCACATTCATTCTGATAGCTTTGGCACCTCTTGCTCCGTTGTTAGGACAATTTCGCTGGAAATGAGAACCTCCACACGTCCAACAAGTGATTCCTCCAAAGTTACCTTGGTTGCCTCCAAAGTTACCTTGATTTCCTCGGTTGGGATTGTTGTCGTAACCTCTTTGACCTCCTCCTCCACCTTTGTTCCTCCATTCTCGTAACTGCACCACGTTTATCTTGAGATCCGCAAGAGTATCGGTGATGCTCTTCAGCTCAGCATGGAAATCAGAGGTGGCAGTAGACATCGCAGTAGGGATAAATGGTCTTGGCACCACCGTTGGAGTAGGAGCTGACGTTGAAGCAATCACCAATTGTGATGGTGCAGATGCTACCGTTGTGGTTACACCAAGAGTCGGAGTCGACACCAAAGCGGCATGATGCGGTTGGATGATATCCCCTTCATCCAAACTCTCTTCCATATTTGTCGTAATCTTGATGACCTCCGCTTTGGTTGTTGGCTTCTCGTACCTCACTTGGGTTCGAATTGAAGGTCTCAACCCTCCCACCAAGTTCTTGGTCAGCAATGCTCCAATCCCCGTCATCGTTAGCTCCACATTGTCTCCACTCTTCCGTAGGACCGTCCGAAATCGTTGCTCCAACTTATCCACCCTTTCGGCATATTGCCGAACTTTCTCGTCGTCCCGTTGCTTCAAATGAGTAAGCTCCACCATGAGCTTCTCATAACTCTCTTCTGGAAGAAATTCTTCGATGAGTGCATTACTCAACGTCTCCCATGTGTCTTCAACTGCACCAGGTGTCTGGCTCTTCACTCGGTCTTCATACCACGTAAGAGCAAAATCTTCTAAAAACTCTAGCAGTAACAACACCCATTCTTCCTTCCTTCTCACGTTGTTTCCGATGCAACCCCTTTTGAAGTCTCGTACAAATGGTTCTTTATCTTCATTGTCCTTCCCATGAAACATTGGTAACTTCCCCATCTTGTAACTATTCTTTCTACCCTTCTAATTTTTGTGCAATAACTACTCGCTAAAAGAGTACGAACATCACCAATTCCATTCGCGAATAATCTACCATAGGTAAAATGAAAGGAAATGGTTGTAACAACACCTCTTGTGCCATCTCTTCTCCCAAGGTAATCATGAGCCTGAGTCGCATCACCGCCTTCTCCACCATCCGAATGACGATCTCCATCACAACTCAGCTGAGTCCTCTTTTGAAGTCGACAACTTCTCCGTCTCAGCTCTTTGAGTCTCGTCCAACTTCTCGACTACTGACGTAAGTAGGGCGGCCACATCAACGCACTTGTGTCCTATGGATAGATCACCCACTCCACAACTTGGACAAGGATCTTCGCCTAGAAGATGAATTGGTGCTGGTGACGATGGACCCACTCGAAGACTTAAATCAGTAAACTCCCGCTTCCCTTTAGCTCTCTCGGTTCTGATTCTAGTTGGACAATTCACTACTTTGTGTCCCGACCCTCTACAGAAATAACACCACAAGTCGGTTTCTACTCTTCTCCTCGGAGATTCTACTTGAGGTTTAGTACTAGGGTTTTCAAACTCGACGATAATCTCTCTCGGACTTTCTCCGACACTTACTATGACATCTAAACCTTGAGGAAGGTTTCTAAGTCTAACTTTCCAATCTTTTGAATTTCCACTCATGTTGCATCTTCTCAATCATTAAGTGGACAAAATATCATAGAGGAAAATAATTCTACCTCACTTTCTTAACTCTTCCGAGCTTTATATTGGAAATCGTGTATTATACATGCTATACACGAAATAAAATCTAATCTAAAATTAACTATCGAAGATATGATCCTCCTCACCATCGTTTGTACTAATCACAACAGACATGTTGAACTCACTCTTGTAAGGATCCAACTCTACTTCACCAGGAGCATTCGTGGCCTCCACAGTGAATGATGCTTTAAACTCGACTTTTCTTCAAATCTGTGCCAATGGTCGTGTAACACACAAGAAAACCAAAAGATGCTCGAAAGTAGTAATTTAAGGATCGAACCCACAGAGATGCAAGTAAAGATCATCCAAAAGTAGTAAACACGTGACAAAGGTGATTCTTTATAGTTGTCTTTTATTCTCACGGACAGAAATCAGTCCCGGTAGAGATCAAACTCAGGTCTATCCAACAAGACAGAGTTGATAATCCTGACAAACAAACATAACAGGTACTGAACAGGTCAGGGACCTCAAGAAATAGATGAACAACAGAGAAACAGAGCCACGGACGGAAATGTCACACGAGGAAGTACTGCTGAAGTGCTACTAGGTAGCCTCTAACACCATAAACGCTAAGTATCTTCACACTAAGTTACTTTCACTACTACTGCTCTCGGAAAACTCTGGCGAAGAAGACTCTTCTTCCGTCGAAGTACCAGACTGAACTCCTTCCTAAGTGTTCCACCAAAGAACAACTTCTTCCGAAGTCAGCTTCGCCCAAAAACGTCTTCGTAGGAACTAACTCCGCAGATGCTGGTCTATTCTCAGTCTTCGCCGTAAACGTTCTACTCTGATTTCAAATGTCGACAGCATCCTTCGGCACCCAGACTAATTCCTACCACAGCAAACTACGATACTTCGTAGGTAAATCCTTCGAAGAAGACAAAACACTCAATGGCTCCGCAAACTCAGGAAATAGAAAACTCAAAAATGATAAAACACATAGAGGTCTTGAATACAACAACACAACGCTTATATACAGATTTTCCCGAAGATGACGGATCTTCTTCCTAAGAAGTCGAGCGTACTTCTGGACCATCGGATGAAGGTCCTGTGTCTGAAACGACACCAGGAACGACACCGCCTTCTACCGCTAGCTCTCTACCTATCTCGCAAACTGAGAACTCTACGGTTGCTCTAACCTCCCTAAGCTCCCTAATTACTCGCTGGCCTAGCCTAGCTACCCGGTTCCTAGCTGAAGTACCCTCCGCATCTGCAGCTAAGAACTCCTCTCTAACCTTGCGAAGAAATCCCGCTTCCTCGGCGTCCATCTCAACGGCGAAGTAGTTCTTCAACACCGGCTCGACCCTACTCCGTAGTTGAGCGCTTAGCTCCTCCGCCTTGACGGTGCGCCGCTTCAGATCCTCCACCTCCGTCGTCAGCTGGCCGACAGTGTCTTGGTACCTGTTTCGCTGCCCGTGCATGTCATCCAAATCCTTCTTCATCAGAGAAAGAACCTTCTCATGTTCTTTCTCACGATCAATCTTCTGCCAAAGAAGCTCCTCCTTCTCAGATGTCGCATTCTTCAGTTCGTCGGTCCTCGTCTGCGCCTCCTTCTGGGCCATGCGAAGTGCAGCTCTCAGATTCTCCTTCTCTTCCTTCCAGTTACCTCGGCCGAAGTGCATCGTATGCACTAACTCTGCCAGGTTCAGCTTTCTACCGACAACTTCCTCGTAGGTCCCGCGGTTCGCTTCCAAGCTGTGGAGTAGTGGTATGACTACATCCCTGAGGTAATCCGCCGAAGAAGGCAGTTTCTCGATCTCTCCTATCGTCGACAGAGAAAGAGTACTCTTCGGGGTAGCAACGTCCTTCTCCGTCCGAGGAGTGCTTCCTTCATCGACCTCCTCAGTCGCCTCTTCAACTGCTTCATCTTCGGTCCGGATCGTCTTCGTCATCTTCATCTTCTTCCGGGACTTCTGCACAGATCTCGGCGTTTCCTCCAATGGTTTCTTCCTTCCACTCCTGCGGATCGGAGGAGATACCTCGACTACATCTTCGTCTTCGGCCGGAGTCACTTCTTCGGTCACCTTCTCTGGAGCTGGCGTTGAAGTCGATGCCTCGTTCTTCTTCATTACCTCCACTGCTACTTCGGTTGCTGCGTCCTCGGCCTCGATTTCATCGAAGAACTTCTCAAGATGTGCGTCTCGTGCTGGAGTCTGTACCACCTGAAATTCATCTTCCTCTGCAACTCCGGTAAAACCCAACTTCGTCTGCTGTTCATCCGACAGCAGTCCCATCCTTATATAGAACACTGATACAAATGGTCTTATGTACACCAAGTCGTTCTCGGTCCAAAGCTTCAGCACATGACGATGAAAGATCCTCGCCCAATGTGCTCTTCTTCCGGCGAAGAGCTGCTCGATGAAGTTGATTTGCCAATTCGACATGTATGTCGTTCTTCGTGGCCTGAAGATCGCCATAATCGCATCGGCTACTTCTCTCTTCTTCGGGTCGCAGAAATCGTTTGTTCGGTAGCCGTTCCTTCCTAGAGGTAACTCCCTGAAGAGATTCGGGAAGTTCTTCATCGTTTCGGGCGAAGCAGCGGCAGCTGTGGCATCAAAAAGAAGATCACCTTCCCGTCCTGCATCGTCTATTCCCAAGACACTGGACCAATGATGTTCGGTCCAGTTAGAAGGTCGCCCATAGTGATCATCGGCCGGATGCTGCTTGCAAACCTTCAACTCGTGCACCAATTTGGAGGAGACCATCCCCCACCAAGGAAGTAAGAGAAAAGCTAATCCCATCTCCTCGAGCTCCTTGTCATAGCGGCGAAGAGCCGCTCGATTAACTTCAAAGGATCGGAGCCTCGGCGCCTTAGTCGTCTGCATCCCGCGCATCCCTAGGATCACGGCAACGATCTTCGCCACAAACGGATTCTTCGTCGCAATCTCTTCCTCGCCCGTAATCGAGTTCTTCGCCTCAAACGGATTCCTCGTCAGTCACTGATGTACTTCGGCGCTCGGAAAATGCGGTTCGTTGCGCCCTGCTATCGCTCGCTCAGGGAATAGTAAACTAATAAAGTAAATGACTTGTTACCTGGCTTATATCCCGCGATAGGTTTCTCGCACGTGCCGAAGTTAGGGTTTTCCTCTTGATGACTTACATTCTTCAATCTGCTGTAACTTCGTCATTCGGTCTCCGATTGCCTCGCACAACATCTCGTTAGAAAGCTCTTCGCCCGAGGAATTCATCTATGAGGAAATCATCTTTCAGTGTCTCCATAGATTCGATAAATTCCTCCAGAACTGAGATTCTTCACTTAACTTCTAATTAACACTATTCTACTCATATCGTTTATCTTCTATCATCTATTCTTCTTATTTACTTTACAACTAATCAATTAATTAACAAAACGAAAAACCAAGGCTTCACATACTCCCCCTCTCAATTGTGAAGCGACCCCGCGAACACTTAAGAGTAGTATCTCTTGATTCTCCACCCATTGACTCGAGTGGCTAACAATGTTCCATCGAGTTCTTCCAACTGAACCGAACCATTACTATAACGATGCTGTCGGAGTGTTATCCGTCTATTTAGGAAAGCGCCGGGCTTCTGGCTGTGGTTGTTCACTCAAGAGGTTGGCTTTCAGGTCACAATAGGGCTATAAACACTCACACAGATGTGTAAGATCTAGTAATATACCCAGAAGGCGAAATTCAGGTCTAGCTGGCAGTAATAGGATTCGGCGGTGAACTTTGACACTCACGGAGAGGAAAACTATGAAGGTTTAGACCTCTAAACTTCCCCTACATGCAAATGAGGTACTACTGAACTCACAGACGAAATTTCAGCCTGAGATCAAATTCTGACACGGAGATATGAACAGAAAAGTTTTGAGCAAGAAAACTACGGCAATTTCTGGTACCTAGCTGGCTGTTTCAACCTATAACAGGAGTTTGGCTCGATCAATTTCGAAGTCTCTTACAGGATTTGCAGTCTACAGGGTGCTGAACATCCTTGTGAAGTTGGGACTCCTGAATGTACACAGAACTGTAGATCTCCTCCTCTGAAGTCGCTGCTCTAGATTAAGAGCTTTTCAGACCCCCTCAGCTTCAGCGGCCGCCCTGAATTACTCAGTTGCTCAATCGATATGAAACTTTTTGTGAAATCGTAGCCCTGCTGGCGGAGAACACAACCTCGAAGTTTTGAAGCAATTTCCTCAAATCTGCTGCGAGTGACACTGAAAACCCTAAATCCAACCAAAATGATTCAATTCTAGCACAATCCGAACTTCAATTGCTCATAACTCCGTCTTTATTGACTCAAATCGATCGAAATTTTCACTGGAAGTGCTTGGTATGACGAGACCTCTCTCCCTGTGCTCCCAGATTTCGAAGATCCCCCACCAAATGCTCGAACTCCACTCTAGAGCTCTGTTTCTAAATTTAGAGTTAAACTAAAGACAAAAACAGACCAATGGGAGTTCATAGCTCCACTTGGTTGTTCTTTAGTGCCCTAATCCACGTGGCAACTTAGTTTTACTCATAGGCTACCACGTCAAGCCCCCTAGAGTGCCAGCGTAAAACTTAAATTACTTAAAACGACACGCAGCCCCGAAAATTAACTTAAATCAGCTAGAAAGCGTGCATGGGCAACACGCAAATACAACCCATGAGCTTAAGCCCTATCAACATGGTAATCAACCTACTAAGACTCAAAATAGTGTTAACACCGTATGCAAAGGTGTCAAACATATACATAAACGACTAGAAGTAATATAAGCTAACTTCTAGAACTACTAAACTCAAGCGTCGGAGTAGAAATATAACATGTAGCCGCCAAGTAGCGCGACATCCACCCCCTCTGAACCTGCACATCCTCCGGTATGTACCATCTAGATCAAGACTCTTCAGCTTCGGCTTCAAACTCATCTTCAACCTGCATTGAGTCTTCAGCTTCATGCTCTGTAAACTCTGCAACGTTCCGATCCTCCCCTCTCCTTCTAAAGAGCTTGATTCTCTTTCCTGCGATTGGTATCTTGAGCACTGCACCATCTAACTCTCTCAAGGAGTATGTCGCATATTCATAAACTTCTAACACCACATAAGGTCCAAACCATCTCTTGGAGAACTTCCTGATAGTGCTATGCTGATTATCAAGACTACTATCATAGACTAATACCCAATCACCTTCTTTAACTGGTTTGGGTCGTAATCTATGCGTTCTATCAAATCTGCCTTTGTTTCTCTCTCTAGCAATCTTTAATCTTTCCACAGCTTTGGCAACATCCTCAGGTCTCCGTTCTAACTGCTGGATCCTTAATGCAAGAAGATCCTCCGTACTTCTACCATCTTCCCATGACAAAACATTCCAAGTAGGCACAACCTCCTCAATCGGCATCACAGGTTTTTGTCCTAGTATCAACTCTGATGGCATGTAACCTGTAACGGTACTATGAGTTGTACGATCTGCCCATAAAGCAAACGGTAGCAGTCTAGGCCATTCACGGATCTTACCCTTGCAAGCTTTTACCAAAGCTTTGATGATTGGCGGATGACCTCGTTCGCTCTTGCCATTCCCTTCAGGATTGTAAGCAGTGGTTAATGCCAGCTTGATTCCCAATCGCTTGAAGAACTCAACTGCTTCTTGTGAATCCAGCTCACCCCTATCGGCAGTGATCTTTCCCACACATCCATACCTACAAATGACATCTTCAAGTAGAAAGCGGCAGACACTAGCAGTGGTCTTCGTCCTCAGGGCACGACCTTCGACTTGGTTAGATAGATCTTCTCTAGCCAAGACTAGATACCTCATTTGTCCAAGCCCAAACGGCATAGTTATCAGATCAACTACCCATTTGTAATGAATGGCTAAAGGATAAGTAGGATGCAATCCATCACGATGACGTACGTTGGAATACATCTGGCAGGGTATACAGGATGAAACAAACTGTACTACATCTTTATACATACCCTTCCACCAATACTTCTCCTTCATCTTGGCAAATGTTGCCCAAACTCCTCTATGACCGGCCCATAGACTCTCATGAAACTCCTTGATCAGCTGCTGCTGCAATCCCAAGTCACATACCACCCGTTGCGGTATACCTCCTTGTAGCTTAGGGCGCTTCCATAGATGTCCTCCATGTAAAAAGTAACCATAAGCTATTCTACGGATCCTCTTGAAATCTGCATCAGACCAGCCTTCTTGCCTTTCCAGTGAACTCAAATAGCGCCCAAGATCCAACCACTCGCCATCATACACAGTTTCCTCAAAAAACTCCAACGAGGCTGCAAAACAGCTTCTATCCCTTCTAGCAAGAGCACTAGAATAGAACTCTGTTCCCACATCCTCCTGATCATCTATCATTTCTTTCTCATCGTAATATCTAGCCCTTGATAACATATCTGCCACAGGATTGTCTTTTCCTGCAATATGTCTAAACTCTGGGTTCAAGGACTTGATATATGCTATCCACCTCAACATAGCAATATCTGGAGTTGTACAGCTAGTGATCATTCCCAAGAGAGGTAAGCAATCTGTCTCCACAACCACAGGTGCTCCTATCAAGTATTCCTTATCACTCTTCATTGCAGTAACTACTCCCCATAGCTCTCTCTTGACCTGAGGGTAGTCTCTCTGCCGTGAACTTAAGACCTTAGCACCAAAACGCACCACATATCTATTTCCATCTTTATCATCTTGTCCTATAGCCCACCCAATGCCAATAGGACTAGTATCAACAGTAAGGGTAACAGGTCTGCCCAACTCATATGTTACCTTCCGTAGAGTTGGTGGTGAAGACAACAGATCCTTCAACTTCTTCATAGACTCGCTTTGCTCCTCTTGCCACTGAAATCTCTGCCCCTTCCTCAGCAACTTGTACAACGGATCTGCTACATGTGCAAAGTGTGGAATCCATATATGATAAAACACACATGCACCTAGAAACCTTCTCACCTCAGTAACTGATCCACATGTCTCCTTCATCCTTCGGATGGCATCAACCTTGTTTGGACAAGGTTTCCGACCATAAGATCCACACAGATGTCCCACTATTAACACCTCCTGTTCTCCAAATACAGACTTTGCTCTTGATAAAGTCAAATGAACCTCCTCCAGTCGACTCAATATCTTATCACACTCGGCTATGTGATCTGCAACAAACTTACGGGACCCCCTCTGATCCATTACCTCATTCTTCTCCTCCTCAGCACACCCTTTGATCGGCACATCATCAAGGAATGGCATAGTTTTTTCAGGAATGAAATCCCTCAAAACTTTATTCATGCCATTCATCATATGTGCTACAGAATTGGTAGCACCTTGTGGCAAGGTGCACATCCTTAGTAACCCCAAAGGTGTCCTCATTGTAGTCAAGTCTCTACTCTCAGAGGATAACTGAAACTGATCGTAACCTGAATATAAGTCTCCCATTGAATAGATAGCACGACCAGCAAAAGCCTCTGCAAACTCGTCTACAATAGGTCCTATACCCATATTCCTGATAGTCACCTTGTTAACTGGCTGCATATCTTGGATAAATCTCAAAGCTCCACTCTTCTTCGGAACAGTAAACCATCTGCTAGAGTAGGGAGCTATAGATGGTTCCAAGATACCCATCCTAATCCTCTCATTGAGCAAGTCTATCAGCTTTGGTAGATGAGCTCTAGGTACAGGGATAGGACGTAGATTCCAAGGCACATGCGGTATAGTAAAGATTACCATAGGTGCAACTACACTTGGATCTACACATCCTACTTCATGTGACTCAAACGCAAACGTCTTACCATGCCTAGATAGCATCTCCCTGAAGCTCTTCTTCTCTTGCTCAGTAAGAAATCCATCGCCTCCAATCCTCAGCTCCTTTAGTGTTGTTTCTGTGAACTGGTGTCCAATTCTTCTCGGTCCTCTGAGCGTCGGTTCTCGTGCAGCTTGCTCCATCTTCTGATTGTAATCGAGTGGTAAATACAAAGCCACTGGTCTGACTTTCTTTGCCACTGACTTGTACTTGGTCTCCACATACACCTCTTGTCGATCTATAAATTTATCAATTACATCATAAAGCTCCTTGGAGCTCACTCTCACCACTCTATCTACACCATCTATAGAACTTCCTACTATAGATTTCAACTCCCCTATAGTATCTTCCAAATACTGTTCTTCCAACACTCCAGATATGTATTCATCTCCGGCTAACTCTCCACTATCTCTCAAAGACTGCTGTACATACTTCACGTGTTGTCTCTCAAACCTCTTCAGATTCTCAACCTTCCTATAACACACTGATCCACATGATGTCAGTCCTAAGAAGCTAGTGGATAAAGCTTCCTGCTCTACTGGATCAGGCGAGAATCCTATCTCTATTGTACCGTTGAAGTCTCGCTCTTCAATGATACTCTGCCAAAACCCCTAGACTCTCTAAACTCCTGAGTAATCTTAGGTAGTGGACGGTCTCTCAAGCTATCACGGTTTCTCTCATGTTCTGCAGCAACGGTCAAAAACTGAACAGCTCTTTTGCCATCTCTACTACGTATCCTAGCATAGGCTGAACCATCATCCATAACTCGTGTCTCCATTCTAACAGCAGTAATGTAAGGCTGCCCTAGAATGATAGGATAGGTTGACATGTCTTGTACAAAGAAATTCTGAACATCACTGATGTCACCCACAGTTACCTTGATGTTGGGACAAGCACCGTTGTCGGAGTGTGAACCGTCTACCTAGGAAAGCGCCGGGCTTCTGGCTGTGGTTGTTTACTCAAGAGGTTGGCTTTCAGGTCACAACAGGAGCTATAAACACTCACACAGGAGTGTAGGATCCTCTGATATGCTCAAAAAGCGAAATTTAGGTCTCACTGGTAGTAATAGGCTTAAGCGGTGAACTTTGACACTCAAAGAGAGAAAAACTATGAAGGTTTAGACCTCTAAACTTCCCCTACATGCAAATGAGGTACTACTGAACTCACAGACGAAGTTTCAACCTGAGATCAAATTCTGACACGGAGATATGAACAGAAAAGTTCTGAATAAGAGAATTATGGCAATTTCTGGTACCTAGACAGCTATTCAGACATAGAACAGAGAATTGGCTCGATGAATTTCAAATCTTCTCACAGTATTTGAAGTCTACAGGATGCTGAACATCCCTGTGAAGTTGGGACTCCTGAATGTTTGTAGAACTCCAGATCTCCTTCTCTAAAGTCGCTGCTCTAGATTAAGAGCTTTTCAGACCCCCTCTGCTTCAGCGTCCGCCCTGAATTACTCAATTACTCAAATGATACGAAACTTTTTGGACAGTCGTAGCCCTCCTGACAGTGAACGCAACCACGAAGTTTTGAAGTGATTTCCTCAATTCTGCTGCAATTGGCACCGAAAACCCCAAAATCAACAAAAGTGACGCAGTTTTGGCACAATCCGAACTTCAATTGGGCATAACTCCTTGTTTATTGATCCAAATCGAGCAAAAATTTCACTGACAGTGCTTGGCACGACGAGCTCTCTCTTCCTGTGTTCTCAGATTTCGAAGATCCCCCACCAAATGCTCGAACTCTCCTCTAGAGCTCTGTTTCTAAACTTAGAGTTTCACAAAAGACAAAAACGGACCAATGGGAGTTCATAGCTCCACTTGACTGTCCTTTTGTGCCTTAATCTACCTGGTAACTTTTCTACACTCATAGGCTACCACGTCAAGCCCCCTAGAGTGCCAGCGTATAACTTAAACTACCTAAAATGACACATAGCCCTGAAAAATAACTTAAATTAGCTAGAAAGCGTGCATGGGCGACAAGTAAGTACAACCCATGAGCTCAAACCCCTATCAGCATGGAAACCCTAAGTTATGTACATTGAACGTCATAGACAAGTAAGAAGTCACTTGCACAAGCGCACAAATGCTTGAACAAGATAACTAACATACTATCAGCCTACTAGGACTCAAAATAGTGTTAACACCATATGCAAAGGTGTCAAACATATACATAAAGGACTAGAAGTAGTATGAGCTAACTTCTAGAACTACTAAACCTAAGCGTCGGAGTAGAAGTCAAGCATGTAGCCGCCAAGTAGCGCGACATCCCTAAGTTATGTACATTGAACGTCATAGACAAGTAAGAAGTCACTTGCACAAGCGCACAAATGCTTGAACAAGATAACTAACATACTATCAACCTACTAGGACTCAAAATAGTGTTAACACCATATGCAAAGGTGTCAAACATATACATAAAGGACTAGAAGTAGTATGAGCTAACTTCTAGAACTACTAAACCTAAGCGTCGGAGTAGAAGTCAAGCATGTAGCCGCCAAGTAGCGCGACATCCACCCCCTCTGAACCTGCACATCCTCCGGTATGTGCCAGATCTAGATCAAGACTCTTCAGCTTCAGCTTCAAACTCATCTTCAACCTCCATTGAGTCTTCAGCTTCATCCTCAGTAAGCTCTGCAATGTTCTGATCGTCCCCTCTCCTTCTAAAGAGCTTGATTCTCTTCCCTGCGACTGGTATCTTGAGCACTGCACCATCTAACTCTCTCAAAGAGTATGTGGCATTATCATAAACTTCTAACACCACATAAGGTCCAAACCATCTCTTGGAGAACTTTCTGATAGTGCTATGCTGATTATCAAGACTACTATCATAGACTAACACCCAATCACCTTCTTTAACTGGTTTGGGTCGTAATCTATGCGTTCTATCAAATCTGCCTTTATTTCTCTCTCTAGCAGTCTTCAACCTTTCCACAGCTTTTGCAACATCCTCAGGTCTCCGTTCTAACTGCTGGATCCTTAATGCAAGAAGATCCTCCGTACTTCTACCATCTTCCCATGGCAAAACATTCCAAGTAGGCACAACCTCCTCAATCGGCATCACAGGTTTTTGCCCTAGTATCAACTCTGCTGGCATGTAACCTGTAACGGTACTATGAGTTGTACGATCTGCCCACAAAGCAAACGGTAGCAGTCTAGGCCATTCACGGATCTTACCCTTGCAAGCTTTTACCAAAGCTTTGATGATTGGCGGATGACCTCTTTCGCTCTTGCCATTCCCTTCAGGATTGTAAGCAGTGGTTAACGCCAACTTGATTCCCAATCGATTGAAGAACTCAACTGCTTCTTGTGAATCCAGCTCACCCCTATCTGCAGTGATCTTTCCCACACACCCATATCTACAAATAACATCTTCAAGTAGAAAGCGGCAGACACTAGCAGTGGTCTTCGTCCTCAGAGCACGGCCTTCGACTTGGTTAGATAGATCTTCTCTAGCCAAGACTAGATACCTCATTTGGCCAAGTCCAAATGGCATAGTTACCAGATCAACTACCCATTTGTAATGAATAGCTAAAGGATAAGTAGGATGCAATCCATCACGATGACGTACGTTGGAATACATCTGGCAAGGTATACAGGATGAAACAAACTGTACTACATCCTTATACATACCCTTCCACCAATACTTCTCCTTCATCTTGGCAAATGTAGCCCAAACTCCTCTATGACCAGCCCATAAACTCTCATGGAACTCCTTGATCAGCTTCTGCTGCAATTCCAAGTCACATACTACTCGCTGCGGTATACCTCCTTGTAGCTTAGGGCGCTTCCATAGATGTCCTCCATGTAAAAAGTAACCATAAGCTATTCTACGGATCCTTTTGAAATCTGCATCAGACCAGCCTTCTTGCCTTTCCAGTGAACTCAAATAACGCCCAAGATCCAACCACTCGCCATCATACATAGTTTCCTCAAATAACTCCAATGGAGCTACAAAACAGCTTCTATCTCTTCTAGCAAGAGCACTAGAATAGAAATCAGTTCCCACATCCTCCTGATCATCTATCATTTCTTTCTCATCGTAATACCTAGCCCTTGATAACATATCTGCCACAGGATTGTCTTTTCCTGCAATATGTCTAAACTCTGGGTTCAAGGACTTGATATATGCTATCCACCTCAACATAGCAATATCTGGAGTTGTACAGCTAGTGATCATTCCCAAGAGAGGTAAACAATCTGTCTCCACAACCACAGGTGCTCCTATCAAGTATTCCTTATCACTCTTCATCGCAGTAACTACTCCCCATAGCTCTCTCTTGACCTGAGGGTAGTCTCTCTGCCGTGAACTTAACACCTTAGCACCAAAACGCACCACATATCTATTCCCATCCTCATCGTCTTGCCCTACAGCCCATCCAATGCCAATAGGACTAGTATCAACAGTAAGGATAACAGATCTGCCCAACTCATATGTTACCTTCCGTAGAGTTGGTGGTGAAGCTAAAAGATCCTTCAACTTCCTCATAGACTCGCTTTGCTCCTCTTGCCACTGAAATCTTTGCCCCTTCCTCAGCAGCTTGTACAACGGATCTGCTACATGTGCAAAGTGTGGAATCCATATATGATAAAACACACATGCTCCTAGAAACCTTCTCACCTCTGTAACCGATCCACATGTCTCCTTCATCCTTCGGATGGCATCAACCTTGTTTGGACAAGGTTTCCGACCATAAGATCCACACAGATGTCCCACTATTAACACCTCTTGTACTCCAAATACAGACTTGGCTCCTGATAAAGTCAAATGAACCTCCTCCAGTCGACTCAGTATCTTATCACAATCAGCTATGTGATCTGCTACAAACTTACGGCACCCCCTCTGATCTTTTACCTCATTCTTCTCCTCCTCAGCACACCCTTTGATCGGCACATCATCAAGGAATGGCATAGTTTTTTCAGGAATGAAGTCCCTCAAAACTTTGTTCATGCCATTCATCATATGTGCTACAGAATTGGTAGCACCTTGTGGCAAGGTGCACATCCTTAGTAACCCCAAAGGCGTCCTCATTGTAGTCAAGTCTCTACTCTCAGAGGATAACTGAAACTGATCATAACCTGAATATAAGTCTCCCATGGAATAGATAGCACGACCAGCAAAAGCCTCTGCAAACTCGTCTACAATAGGTCCTATACCCATATTCCTGATAGTCACCTTGTTAACTGGCTG
Source organism: Asterella californica (assembly GCA_036924285.1). NCBI lineage: Eukaryota > Viridiplantae > Streptophyta > Marchantiopsida > Marchantiales > Aytoniaceae > Asterella > Asterella californica. The sequence continues at coordinate 15,935,481 of JAYKYS010000006.1, read as the reverse complement.
CATATCTTGGATAAATCTCAAAGCTCCACTCTTCTTCGGAACAGTAAACCATCTGCTAGAGTAGGGAGCTATAGATGGTTCCAAGATACCCATCCTAATCCTCTCATTGAGCAAGTCTATCAGCTTTGGTAGATGAGCTCTAGGCACAGGGATAGGACGTAGATTCCAAGGCACATGCGGTATAGTAAAGATTACCATAGGTGCAACTACACTTGGATCTACACATCCTACTTCATGTGACTCAAACGCAAACGCCTTACCATGCTTAGATAGCATCTCCCTGAAGCTCTTCTTCTCTTGCTCAGTAAGAAATCCATCACCTCCAATCCTCAGCTCCTTCAGTGTTGTTTCTGTGAACTGGTGCCCAATTCTTCTCGGTCCTCTGAGCGTCGGCTCTCGTGCAGCTTGCTCCATCTTCTGATTGTAATCGAGTGGCAAAGGCAAAGCCACTGGTTTGACTTTCTTTGCCACTGACTTGTACTTGGTCTCCACATACACCTCTTGTCGATCTATAAACTTATCAATAACATCATAAAGCTCCTTGGAGCTCACTCTCACCACTCTATCTACATCATCTGTAGAGCTTTCTAATATAGATTTCAACTCTCCTATAGTATCTACCAAATACTGCTCTTCAAACACTCCAGATATGTATTCATCTCCTGCTAACTCTCCACTATCCCACAAAGATTGTTGTACACTCTTCACATGTTGCCTCTCAAACCTCTTCAGATTCTCAACCTTCCTATAACACACTGATCCACATGATGTCAACCCTAAGAAGCTAGTGGATAAAGCTTCCTGCTCTACTGGATCAGGCGAGAATCCTATCTCTACTGTACCGTTGAAGTCTCGCTCTTCAATGGTACTCTGCCAAAACCCCTAGACTCTCTAAACTCCTGAGTAATCTTAGGTAGTGGACGGTCTCTCAAGCTATCACGATTCCTCTCATGTTCTGCAGCAACGGTCAAAAACTGAACAGCTCTTTTGCCATCTCTACTACGTATCCTAGCATAAGCTGAACCATCATCCATAACTCGTGTCTCCATTCTAACAGCAGTAATGTAAGGCTGCCCTAGAATGATAGGATAGGTTGACATGTCTTGCACAAAGAAATTCTGAACATCACTGATGTCACCCACAGTTACCTTGATGTTGGGACAAGCACCATAGAGTTCTCCCCTCTGGTTGTTGGCAGCACGGATAAGCCATCCATGGTCGGTGTCTATGGGCCACCTCCCACGCTTGTACAGCTCCTTAGACATCAGATTAATCTCTGAGCCATGATCAATCAACGCCACCACAGGTTCCTCTAGATCTCCCAGCTTCACTAAGGTCTCTGTGGTTGCTCTCGCCCAATGGTTGTGAGAATAATGGCTCTTCTGCGATGCTTCCACCTCATCTTCAAACCTCACGTGCTGATACGAACTCCCCTCTGATACTTGAGAGCAATAACCAGCAATTTCATCTTCCTCATCCTCCGACAGTTTGGTCCTTAGAGCGTTAAGCGTAGCTGCTTCACCCAAAATCTGACGTTTCCTCTTGATGATATCTATGATAACCTCATGGAATTCACGCTTTGCTATCCCAAGAATCTCACCCAAGGTAAACTCAACCTTCCCATTCAAGATACGATTCTCTAACACCTGCTTCAAGTCTGTAGCAATCTCAATGTCAGACTGAAGTTTGTATGCAGGCATCTTACCCTTCTCCTTGCTTCTCTCTTTCTCCTTTGGTGTTGTAGGTGGTAGATCCTCCATAGTTTCCTCCCGAGTAGGCGTTGTCTCCTGCCTTGCCTCTGGTCTAGCCCTTTCACTCCTTGTAGCAGGCCGTTTGGCTGTAGAAGCCTCACCTGCATCCTCCCTCCTACGTTTTTCTTCTAGTACAGCTTCATGATGACTTCGTGCAACATAAGCATGTACTGACATAGTATCCACAGGGTCATTCCATCCTGTAGTCTCTCGAATTGAGTTGCCAACCCTTCGTAGCACATCCTTATCTAGCTCTGTTCTAGCTACGGACCGCACTACATCTGACCACAACCCAGTAGTCCCTTTCTCTCTCTCCATCTCCACTTTCACTCCACAGGTAGCAGCATTCACAAGAGAAACAGCATGTGATGCTGATATCTCATTCACAAGTCTCTTCATACCACCCTTGCCAAAGTTGGTTCCCAACATCATCCCAGTCTCTCTCAAATGGATCTTACCATCTTTGAAGAAGATCAGATCCTTCCTCAATGCATCTGAAAACTCCCCACAATCTCTCCTTACATGGTCTAGGCTATCACACCATATACAACGATGAACAAAGCCTTCTCTCATCTGAGGTCTCTGCATAGCAGGCCGTACATTCTGCTCCTTCTCTTCTAACCTAGTGAGCTTAAGCTTAAGCTCCTTCATACCCTTAATCAACTCATCAAGCGGTGAGTCTTCCTCTCTAGCAATTACCAAAGCAGGCTTAGTAGGCAACTGCTTGACAGGAATTATCAGAGGTGCTGCTTCACTTACCACCACCTTGTCCCTTCTTCTCTGTCTCTTGGTCAGCAAAGAAACAGCCTCTTCAACCTCCTTCCAGTCAGTCTTCAATCCTCTCTCCTCACTCTTGTCTTCCAGCAACAGCTCAAGCTTCTCCTGAATAGTCACGTCCGCTGCTTGTAAGAAAAGCTCGGTCTTCTCCACCTCCAGTGTAAGCTTCTCTGTCCTAGAAAGCTGAGCATACTGACGATCAAACTCCCTTAACAACTCATTTACAGACAAACCTTTGTTAGGTTTCACCACCCACTCCAAGAATGTTCTCTTGGTCACCCTCTCTGAATCTTCAGTGTAGTACTCCTCCTTCAAAGCGCGCATAAAGCTCTCCCAACTCTGTCTTTGCTGCTGCTTGAGCTCCTTCACACGCCCACGAATCTCAGGGACAACAGCAAGTTCAAAGTTCTCCACCATCTCCTTCTCAGGTACCTTGTTCACCTCCATCTCCCTAGCATAGTATCGCACATACTTGGAAATATCTGTCCCCTTGAACTGATCCATCTGATGCACCACCGATTGCAACGCCTTGGTTGCTAATACCTCCTTCCTCTCTGTGCTCTGCTGCTGCTGCATAAACATGGAAAAAGCTTGGAACATCTTCATCGTAGCAGCATCAAACTGAATAGGTTGTTGAGCAGCAGCAACACCTCCACTTGATGATCCTTGGTTGGCCATGATATCTGATCCTGTAACACTCTCAAGAAAACTCCCACCCTAGGTGTTTCACGTCGAGTTCACCAAAAAGAGAGTATGTCGGAGTGTGATCCGTCTACCTAGGAAAGCGCCGGGCTTCTGGCTGTGGTTGTTTACTCAAGAGGTTGGCTTTCAGGTCACAACAGGAGCTATAAACACTCACACAGGAGTGTAGGATCCTCTGATATGCTCAAAAAGCGAAATTTAGGTCTCACTGGTAGTAATAGGCTTAAGCGGTGAACTTTGACACTCAAAGAGAGAAAAACTATGAAGGTTTAGACCTCTAAACTTCCCCTACATGCAAATGAGGTACTACTGAACTCACAGACGAAGTTTCAACCTGAGATCAAATTCTGACACGGAGATATGAACAGAAAAGTTCTGAATAAGAGAATTATGGCAATTTCTGGTACCTAGACAGCTATTCAGACATAGAACAGAGAATTGGCTCGATGAATTTCAAATCTTCTCACAGTATTTGAAGTCTACAGGATGCTGAACATCCCTGTGAAGTTGGGACTCCTGAATGTTTGTAGAACTCCAGATCTCCTTCTCTAAAGTCGCTGCTCTAGATTAAGAGCTTTTCAGACCCCCTCTGCTTCAGCGTCCGCCCTGAATTACTCAATTACTCAAATGATACGAAACTTTTTGGACAGTCGTAGCCCTCCTGACAGTGAACGCAACCACGAAGTTTTGAAGTGATTTCCTCAATTCTGCTGCAATTGGCACCGAAAACCCCAAAATCAACAAAAGTGACGCAGTTTTGGCACAATCCGAACTTCAATTGGGCATAACTCCTTGTTTATTGATCCAAATCGAGCAAAAATTTCACTGACAGTGCTTGGCACGACGAGCTCTCTCTTCCTGTGTTCTCAGATTTCGAAGATCCCCCACCAAATGCTCGAACTCTCCTCTAGAGCTCTGTTTCTAAACTTAGAGTTTCACAAAAGACAAAAACGGACCAATGGGAGTTCATAGCTCCACTTGACTGTCCTTTTGTGCCTTAATCTACCTGGTAACTTTTCTACACTCATAGGCTACCACGTCAAGCCCCCTAGAGTGCCAGCGTATAACTTAAACTACCTAAAATGACACATAGCCCTGAAAAATAACTTAAATTAGCTAGAAAGCGTGCATGGGCGACAAGTAAGTACAACCCATGAGCTCAAACCCCTATCAGCATGGAAACCCTAAGTTATGTACATTGAACGTCATAGACAAGTAAGAAGTCACTTGCACAAGCGCACAAATGCTTGAACAAGATAACTAACATACTATCAGCCTACTAGGACTCAAAATAGTGTTAACACCATATGCAAAGGTGTCAAACATATACATAAAGGACTAGAAGTAGTATGAGCTAACTTCTAGAACTACTAAACCTAAGCGTCGGAGTAGAAGTCAAGCATGTAGCCGCCAAGTAGCGCGACATCCCTAAGTTATGTACATTGAACGTCATAGACAAGTAAGAAGTCACTTGCACAAGCGCACAAATGCTTGAACAAGATAACTAACATACTATCAGCCTACTAGGACTCAAAATAGTGTTAACACCATATGCAAAGGTGTCAAACATATACATAAAGGACTAGAAGTAGTATGAGCTAACTTCTAGAACTACTAAACCTAAGCGTCGGAGTAGAAGTCAAGCATGTAGCCGCCAAGTAGCGCGACACCGTAGAGTTCTCCCTCTGGTTGTTGGCAGCGCGGATAAGCCATCCATGGTCGGTGTCTATGGGCCATCTTCCACGCTTGTACAGCTCCTTAGACATCAGATTAATCTTTGAGCCATGATCAATCAACGCCACCACAGGTTCCTCTAGATCTCCCAGCTTCACTAAGGTCTCTGTGGTTGCTCTTGCCCAATGGTTGTGAGAGTAATGGCTCTTCTGCGATGCTTCCACCTCATCTTCAAACCTCACATGCTGATAGGATCTTCCCTCTGATACTTGAGAGCAGTAACCAACAATCTCATCTTCCTTCTCATCCGACAGTTTGGTCCCTAGAGCATTAAGTGTAGCTGCTTCACCCAAAATCTGACGTTTCCTCTTGATGATATCTATGATAACCTCATGGAACTCACGCTTTGCAATCCCAAGAATCTCACCCAAAGTAAACTCGACTTTCCCATTCAATATACGGTTCTCTAACACCTGCTTCAAGTCTGTAGCAATCTCAATGTCAGACTGAAGTTTGTAAGCAGGCATCTTACCCTTCTCCTTGCTTCTCTCCTTCTCCTTTGGTGTTGTAGGTGGTAGATCCTCCATAGTTTCCTCCCGAGTAGGTGTTGTCTCCTGTCTTGCCTCTGGTCTAGCCCTTTCACTCCTTGTAGCAGGTCGTTTGGCTGTAGAAGCTTCACTTGCATCCTCCCTTATGCGTTTTTCTTCTAGTACAGCTTCATGCTGACTTCTTGCAACATAAGCATGCACTGACATAGTATCCACAGGGTCATTCCATCCTGTAGTTTCTCTAATTGAGTTGCCAACCCTTCGTAGCACATCCTTGTCTAGCTCTGTTCTAGCTACGGACCGCACTACATCTGACCACAACCCAGTAGTCCCTTTCTCTCTCTCCATTTCCACTTTCACTCCACACGTAGCAGCATTCACAAGAGAAACAGCATGTGATGCTGATATATCATTCACAAGTCTCTTCATACCACCCTTGCCAAAGTTGGTTCCCAGCATCATCCCAGTCTCTCTCAAATGGATCTTACCATCTTTGAAGAAGATAAGATCCTTCCTCAATGCATCTGAAAACTCCCCACAATCTCTTCTTACATGGTCTAGGCTATCACACCATATACAACGATGAACAAAGCCTTCTCTCATCTGAGGTCTCTGCATAGCAGGCTGTACATTCTGCTCCTTCTCTTCTAACCTAGTGAGCTTAAGCTTAAGCTCCTTCATACCCTTAATCAACTCATCAAGCGGTGAGTCTTCCTCTCTAGCAATTACCAAAGCGGGCTTAGCAGGCAACTGCTTGACAGGAATTATCAGAGGTGCTGCTTCACTTACCACCACCTTGTCCCTTCTTCTCTGTCTCTTGGTCAGCAAAGAGACAGCCTCTTCAACCTCCTTCCAGTCAGTCTTCAATCCTCTCTCCTCACTCTTGTCTTCCAGCAACAGCTCAAGCTTCTCCTAAATAGTCACGTCCGCTGCTTGTAGGAAAAGCTCGGTCTTCTCCACCTCTAATGTAAGCTTTTCTGTCCTAGAAAGCTGAGCATACTGACGATCAAATTCCCTTAACAACTCATTTACAGACAAACCTTTGTTGGGCTTAACCACCCACTCCAAGAACGTTCTCTTGGTCACCCTCTCTGAATCTTCAGTGTAGTACTCCTCCTTCAAAGCTCGCATAAAGCTCTCCCAACTCTGTCCTTGCTGCTGCTTGAGCTCCTTCACACGCCCACGAATCTCAGGGACAACAGCAAGCTCAAAGTTCTCCACCATCTCCTTCTCAGGCACCTTGTTCACCTCCATCTCCCTAGCATAGTATCGCACATACTTGGAAATATCTGTACCCTTGAACTGGTCCATCTGGTGCACCACAGATTGCAACGCCTTGGTTGCTAACACCTCCTTCCTCTCTGTGCTCTGCTGCTGCTGCATGAACATGGAAAAAGCCTGGAACATCTTCATCGTAGCAGCATCAAACTGAATAGGTTGCTGAGCAGCAGCAGCACCTCCACTTGATGATCCTTGGTTGGCCATGATATCTGATCCTGTAACACTCTTAAGAAAACTCCCACCCTAGGTGTTTCACGTCGAGTTCACCAAAAGAGAGTATGTCGGAGTGTAATCCGTCTACCTAGGAAAGCGCCGGGCTTCTGGCTGTGGTTGTTCACTCAAGAGGTTGGCTTTCAGGTCACAATAGGGCTATAAACACTCACACAGATGTGTAAGATCTAGTAATATACCCAGAAGGCGAAATTCAGGTCTAGCTGGCAGTAATAGGATTCGGCGGTGAACTTTGACACTCACGGAGAGGAAAACTATGAAGGTTTAGACCTCTAAACTTCCCCTACATGCAAATGAGGTACTACTGAACTCACAGACGAAATTTCAGCCTGAGATCAAATTCTGACACGGAGATATGAACAGAAAAGTTTTGAGCAAGAAAACTACGGCAATTTCTGGTACCTAGCTGGCTGTTTCAACCTATAACAGGAGTTTACTCCTGTTATAGGTTGAAAACACTGAAAACCCTAAATCCAACCAAAATGATTCAATTCTAGCACAATCCGAACTTCAATTGCTCATAACTCCGTCTTTATTGACTCAAATCGATCGAAATTTTCACTGGAAGTGCTTGGTATGACGAGACCTCTCTCCTTGTGCTCCCAGATTTCGAAGATCCCCCACCAAATGCTCGAACTCCACTCTAGAGCTCTGTTTCTAAATTTAGAGTTAAACTAAAGACAAAAACAGACCAATGGGAGTTCATAGCTCCACTTGGTTGTTCTTTAGTGCCCTAATCCCCGTGGCAACTTAGTTTTACTCATAGGCTACCACGTCAAGCCCCCTAGAGTGCCAGCGTAAAACTTAAATTACTTAAAACGACACGCAGCCCCGAAAATTAACTTAAATCAGCTAGAAAGCGTGCATGGGCAACACGCAAATACAACCCATGAGCTTAAGCCCTATCAACATGGTAATCAACCTACTAAGACTCAAAATAGTGTTAACACCGTATGCAAAGGTGTCAAACATATACATAAACGACTAGAAGTAATATAAGCTAACTTCTAGAACTACTAAACTCAAGCGTCGGAGTAGAAATATAACATGTAGCCAACAAGTAGCGCGACAACGCGTTACTTTGTAAGGGCCCATCCAACGTAAGTGTAACTTCCCTGGAAATTTGGTGTACCTACTGTCATACAGCAGTACTAAATCACCATCCTTGATGTCCACCTTGCGGATCTTCTTATCGTGCTTCTCTTTCCGCTTCATTTGAATGATTTCCGTTAGTCGTTTAGACTCTTCACGGTCTTCCTCAAGTGTGATTAGACTCTTGAGTCGTAACAGTTGGCTCTCCTCCACTGACAATCTATCTTCAGACAGGATTCTATAAGTAGGCACATCAAATTCAACTCGCATAATCGGTGTCATGCCATATGTTAGGAAAAAGGGTGTTTGTCGAGTCGTGATCTTCTCTGCATTCCGAAATGCCCATAAGACAGCCGGTAACTTTGTATCCCAATCATATGCATGATTCACTATCACCTTGTTCAGAATCTTGCACAACACTCCGTTAGACTTCTCCGTCAATCCATTAGCTTTTGGATTGTACGGTGTTGTCTTCCGGTGTTTTATACCAAAGTAATCTGTCAGTTCTTCTATCATCTTGTTCAAAAAATGTGTACCTCGGTCACTTACCAACTCCAGTGGGCATCCATATCGAGTGATGATCTGTGTGTACAAAAACTCGGCCACAGTGGCTGCGTCGTCTTTCTTGGTAGCTGCTGCTTCAACCATCTTCGTTGCATAATCAGTAGCTATCAGAATGTACCTTCTTCTAGTGCGGCGTGTTGCAGGTTGTATAGGTCCTACAAAATCAATCCCCCACTTCTTGAATGGTGCTAATGGAAGTATCGGATGTAACGGCCACTGAGTGGTTGGCGTAGGCTTACCCACTCGTTGACAGTTATCACACTTCTTGATGATCTCATGAACATCTTTGTACATCGTCGGCCACCAGTATCCAGCTGAGAGGATCTTCTTCACAGTGTTCCTCAGTGCATAGTGTCCGCCTTCAGGTTCTGAGTGTAGTGCTCCCACCACTTGTGGTATCTCATGCACTTCCAGACATCTTCGAAGTTCTTCATCAGGTCCTCTTTTGAACAATATCCCGTTCTTCATCTCGTAAGGTCACGCCTGATGTATGAAGACTGTTCGCTGTTCAGCATCCATTTCTTCTGGGCACTGCAAAGTCTGTAAATATCTGTACAGATCATAGTACTTCGTAGCAGGTGCTACTGTCAGCTGAAACAATTCCTCATCTGGAAAGTCGTCTGCCACTGTATCCACTCGTTCTCCCGTTCTCAGTCGAGATAAGTAATCAGCATTCTCATGATGAATCCCTTGTCTCGTCTGAACTGTGAAAGTAAACTCTTGAAGCAACAACATCCATCTTGCTATACGCCCTGACAAGTCTGATTTCTGTACTAGATGCTTCAACGCATAATGATCCACGTGAAAAACAAACTCATAACCAAGAAGGTAATGTCTGAACTTCTTTACTGAATACACCATTCCCAACGCTTCACGTTCAGTAGTGGTGTAGTTCTTTTCTGCTGCTGAAAGTTGTCTACTCGCATAGTAGATTGGGTGGTCTCTCTTTTCATCATCTTTCTGACTGAGCACCACTCCAATAGCAAACGCAGAAGTGTCTACATACACTTGAAAAGGTCTCTCCCAGTCTGGTGGTCGCATGACAGGCGCTTCTGCCAACTTCTTCTTCAACGTCTCAAACGCCTCATGCTGTTTCTCGTGCCAATGGTACTCTGTCGTCTTCTTCAGCAATTCTGTCAGTGGCGCAGCAAGTATGGCGTAGTCTTTGATGAACCTTCTGTAATATCCAACATGTCCTAGGAAGGCTCTCAACTCGCTGATGTCAGTAGGGGGTTGCAGGGAGAGTATTACTCGAACTTTCTCTACATCTACTTCTATGCCTCGGCCTGATACTCTATGTCCAAGAAGTATTCCTTCAGTCATCACTAAGAAACACTTCTCAGGATGTAATGCAAGTCTGGCTTCCCTACACTTCTGAAAGGTTTTGGCTAAACACGCTGCATGTTCTTCACGTGTGCCAAAAACACAAAAATCATCTATAAAGATCTCTAAAAATTTTCGCAAATAATCTTGAAAAATTAAGGTCATCATCCTCTAAAAGGTAGCTGGTGCATTGCATAGTCCAAAAGGCATCTTGTGATAAGCATAAGTGCCCCAATCTGTAGTAAAGGTAGTCTTGTCCTTATCTTGCTCTCTTATGGACACTTGATTGTACCCTGAAAACCCATCTAGAAAGCTGTAACATTCCTTTCCAGATACATGATCCAAAATGGTATCAGTAAAAGGTAAAGGGTGATGATCCTTCTTGGTTGCTGCATTCAGTTTTCTGAAATCTTGACAGACTCTTATCTTTCCTGTTTGCTTCTTGGGTACCACTACTATGGGTGCTACCCATTCGCTGCTTAACACAGGAAAAATAATACCTGCCTTTAGGTACTTATCTATCTCGTCTTTAACCATCAAGGAGTATTTTGGATTGAGTCGGTACTGCCTCTGTCGTACAGGTACTGATCCTTCAATGAGGTCGATACGATGTTCTCCCCACTGTACAGGTATCACCTTCATGTCCTCCACAGTCCAGACGAAGACATCTTGGTAATGGATCAGCATCTGACGATATACTTCCAACTCTTCTCCTTGTACCACAACAGAAATCTTTAGGCTCTTACCTTCGCTTATTAGTAGGTCTTGGGATGCTCCTGGAAGAACTATACCATCTGTATGACTGGTCTCTGCACTCCCATGACCTAGCTGTGATTGCTATTCGGCCCCGTTCATATCTTCTTCTTCATCAATTTCATAGCACTGAAGATAGTTGACCATCGAATAAGGGTCTCCTTTCCTTTCTCCTGCACTGCTTGTTGATGAATCAGATCCTGAAGTGTAACCCTCATCAGTCGACTCCGTTTCGCCCTGATGTGTTATCTTCTTCCAAGAAACCATCACAGCCTTATCAGTTGGTTTCTGTGGGTCTTTGAACTGTAAACGGTACCGGTACCAATCTGTTAGTACCTTGGCACCGTACAACCATGACCTTCCAATCAAAATTTGATAACCAGACTTAACCAAAGGGCGCAGCACAACATAAGTAAGTTTAAAAGAAATCCCGCCTATTAAGGTGGGAATGTTGCGCAGTAGCCCAAGTGGTCGTCTTCTCGTTTGATCTGCCAGCCGTAACACCCGCTGAGTTTCTTCAAACTTACTGAAACCCAACGCGTGTGCCGTGTCTTTTGTCATTATGTTGACTCCTGATCCGGAGTCAATTGGCACTTTCCTAATTACACAACCTGCAACCTCCACTTCCACTTCTGGAGATCCCAGGTCTTCTGCCTCGATGTGAAACAGAGAAGGTAATTTTGATCTTCTTGCTTTAGTGGGTTTCTTCAGTGCTTGAAGTAACAATTTTCTGTAAATTTTGTTATCTTCAATCAGCTGCTTGAAACTTATGTTAGCCTTCTGTGTTTCTAGATCAGCTACCACATCATAGTGTGGTACCGCCACAGGTTCTTTCTTCACAGGTTCCGGTCGACTGTGCTTCTTCGGAACCTCCTCGTTCTTGGCCGCAGTCTTGTCTTCAGTGGCCGAAGTACGGAAAATCTTGGGTGCGGACGAAGTTGATTGTTCTGGTACTTCGGCCGAAGTTGTATCAGCTTCTCTTGCCGAAGTTCCTGTTCGTAGTAACTCCTTCTTCAGGAGTTCGCGGACTTCGTCCGTAATGTCAACTGGTAGTCTCGGAGGATTTACGCTTTTCAGTATTTCTTCTTCCTCTTCTTCGGTATCTTCCTCAACTATCTTCTTCTTGGCTTCTTTTGCCTTCTTTTGCTTCTTCAACTCTTTCTTCGATTGAGTTTTTAGAGGTGCTTCTTCCGCCTTCCTCTTAGATTTGAAGGAGCTTCTGGTGTCCACTTTGCAAACCCAAGTTTCTTCTGGTGGCCATCCTTCATCTCCAGCGGCTTTTCATTCTTCCAAGTCCACCTTGTGCAGTTGTGCTTCCGCAGGACGATCTGTTTTGGGATCAAAGCGAACCCCTCTCTTCTCTACGGGTGGGTTAGTACAATCTGCTGTGGCATGTCCTGGCTGATGACACCTTCCACAAAGTGCTACATATCCCATCGATTTCTTTGGGTGAGGGCAGTTTGGCGACCAATGTTCCAAACTGCCACAATTAAAACAAGACCCATGGGGTGGTGGTTTATTTGCTCCTGGCGGACTCATCAAACGTTTCTGAGATACATTCAGGGCCCTCTCTTTTGGTGCAAACCTTTGAATTGGTATGGGTTGAATGGGGATAATTGCTGGCTGTGTTGGGGGTGGATTCGTTAATACTCCATATACCTCGTCCGGAGTTTCCACAAAGAATGAGCTATAATATGATTCGAATGCTGGTGCCCATTCAAGTGATTGTGCCTGAAATGTTCTGTTGTTCTTACATTCCGTATTAGCATGTCCTGATTTACCGCATGTCGTACACCATAAACTTGAACGGGATGTAGCAGGTGATTTTCTCCCTTCAGGAGATCGTACCATCTGCACTTTCAGGTCTGCGAACCCTTTAATCATCTCCTCCATGAGTTGATTACTATCCCCTTTTGTCTTGCCCTTCTTCTCCTTCGAGCTTTTCTTTTCCTTGGACGAGGAACTGCGTTTCTTTCTTCGTTCTTCTTCGCTCGAAGAAGATGTACTCGCCGATGAAGACTCGGCCGAAGAAGACTCATCGTCAGAAGATTCATCGGAGGAAGAGGGTTCTCTGCGACTCTTCTTGTGCTTCTTTCTTCAAGTCGATTTCTCTTCCTTCTTCTCCTTCTTCTCTTTCTTCCCTTTCTTCTTCCCTTTTATCCATCCTCCTTTACTTCCGAGGGTGGATGCTTCAAATGCTTCTGCTGAGGCAACAACCTCTTCAATGGCGTCCATCTTTCCTCGACGACACCAGATCTCCATTTCAATCGGTAAGCCGGTAACTAGCCATTCGGTGGCTTGATCCATAGAGTATGGGTTGGCTGTACCCATCCTCGGGATTCTGTCCAGTAGATTATAAAATCTTTGGACATAATCTTTTAGGCTCTCTTTCTTTCCTCTGACTAGTCTGGTAAGCTTTCCCAAAACTTGACGATTGTACCCAATTTCTCGGAACCGCTCTAAGAACTTTGTCTTCAGTTTGTCCCAAGTATCGATGTCTCCTGGTATTCTATTTGCATGATTGTACCAGCTGCGTGCTCTCTTCTTGAGAAGACTTGGAAAGATTCGCAGACGATCTGGTTCAGCATCTTCCTTATTAGTGACAGATACAGATTCAAACAGTTTAATGTAAGCATCTGCATCCTCATCGTCATCTGAAGATCCTCCTCTGAACTTTGGGTACCCATGTTTCGTGATGGGTTGGCCTGCCATACTTCGAACGAAGGGAGCTCTTGGAACTTGAGTTGCTATCTTGGCAGGAGCTGGAATCGGCGCTGGTACTGCAGCTTGAACGAGGACAGCAGGGGCAATACCCGCAGCAGCAGCTGCTTGGGCTTGTCTCTTCTTAAATATGGACGGTCCTGTGGTTGGCTGTAAGTAAGGAGCAGCGCTGTCCTTCTGAGTCACTGGAGTTAACGAAAAGATTTCCCGCACCAGTGCTTGAGGTATAAGTTCCTGCGCTTGTAAAAGTTCCACTAAGGTAGTAACAGCTTCTACTGCCTTAGTTGCAGCTTTTTCATTCGAAGAAGTAAACTGATCTTGATCTGCAGAAGTACTTCCTAACTCTGGGTCAGGAGTAAACAACTGCGGATATAAAACAGTATTGACTTCGGGAAAAGGTTTCCACCCTACTTCACTTTCTGGATGTTCGTTCTCAGCACTTAGCCGAGTGGTAACTTCTTCGAAGTCAAGTTCTCTTTGAGCAGATTCGAACGGAGTTGGAGGTAATGACTTTGGTGTCCGGGGTGAACTTGATTCACCCAGGCTTGGTTCCTTCCTCTTTCATTCTTTTGAGTTAGGCGTTCTCCAACCTCATTCTCTCTTCTTATGCTCTTCTTTCAACCGACGAGCTTCTTCCAGAATCTGTTCTCGATATTCTGCTCGTCTTTCTCGCCTCCTGTCTCTCTCAGATTGCACGTTTCCAGGAGGATCAAGCTTGCCCGTCGACATACATGTCTCTGGACTTCTGTTCACTGATCTTGGATAATTTCAGCATTCGCATCCCCGGCAGCGGCACCAAAATTTATTCAGCTTTCTATATGTAACACACAAGAAAACCAAAAGATGCTCGAAAGTAGTAATTTAAGGATCGAACCCACAGAGATGCAAGTAAAGATCATCCAAAAGTAGTAAACACGTGACAAAGGTGATTCTTTATAGTTGTCTTTTATTCTCACGGGCAGAAATCAGTCCCGGTAGAGATCAAACTCATGTCTATCCAACAAGACAGAGTTGATAATCCTGACAAACAAACATAACAGGTACTGAACATGTCAGGGACCTCAAGAAATAGATGAACAACAGAGAAACAGAGCCACGGACGGTAATGTCACACGAGGAAGTACTGCTGAAGTGCTACTAGGTAGCCTCTAACACCATAAACGCTAAATATCTTCACACTAAGTTACTTTCACTACTACTGCTCTCGGAAAACTCTGGTGAAGAAGACTCTTCTTCCGCCGAAGTACCAGACTGAACTCCTTCCTAAGTGTTCCACCAAAGAACAACTTCTTCCGAAGTCAGCTTCGCCCAAAAACGTCTTCGTAGGAAACTAACTCCGCAGATGCTGGTCTATTCTCAGTCTTCGCCGTAAACGTTCTACTCTGATTTCAAATGTCGACAGCAAATCCTTTGGCACCCAGACTAATTCCTACCACAGCAAACTACGATACTTTGTAGGTAAATCCTTCGAAGAAGACAAAACACTCAATGGCTCCGCAAACTCAGGAAATAGAAAACTCAAAAATGATAAAACACATAGAGGTCCTGAATACGAACAACACAACGCTTATATACAGATTTTCCCGAAGATGACGGATCTTCTTCCTAAGAAGTCGGGCGTACTTCTGGACCGTCGGATGAAGGTCCTGTGTCTGAAACGACACCAGGAACGACACCGCCTTCTACCGCTAGCTCTCTACCTATCTCGCAAACTGAGAACTCTACGGTTGCTCTAACCTCCCTAAGCTCCCTAATTACTCGCTGGCCTAGCCTAGCTACCCGGTTCCTAGCTGAAGTACCCTCCGCATCTGCAGCTAAGAACTCCTCTCTAACCTTGCGAAGAAATCCCGCTTCCTCGGCGTCCATCTCAACGGCGAAGTAGTTCTTCAACACTGGCTCGACCCTACTCCGTAGTTGAGCGCTTAGCTCCTCCGCCTTGACGGTGCGCCGCTTCAGATCCTCCACCTCCGTCGTCAGCTGGCCGACAGTGTCTTGGTACCTGTTTCGCTGCCCGCGCATGTCATCCAAATCCTTCTTCATCAGAGAAAGAACCTTCTCATGTTCTTTCTCACGATCAATCTTCTGCCGAAGAAGCTCCTCCTTCTCAGATGTCGCATTCTTCAGTTCGTCGGTCCTCGTCTGCGTCTCCTTCTGGGCCATGCGAAGTGCAGCTCTCAGATTCTCCTTCTCTTCCTTCCAGTTACCTCGGCCGAAGTGCATCGTATGCACTAACTCTGCCAGGTTCAGCTTTCTACCGACAACTTCCTCGTAGGTCCCGCGGTTCGCTTCCAAGCTGTGCAGTAGTGGTACGACTACATCCCTGAGGTAATCCGCCGAAGAAGCCAGTTTCTCGATCTCTCCTATCGTCGACAGAGAAAGAGTACTCTTCGGGGTAGCAACGTCCTTCTCCGTCCGAGGAGTGCTTCCTTCATCGACCTCCTCAGTCGTCTCTTCAACTGCTTCATCTTCGGTCCGGATCGTCTTCGTCATCTTCATCTTCTTCCGGGACTTCTGCACAGATCTCGGCGTTTCCTCCAATGGTTTCTTCCTTCCACTCCTGCGGATCGGAGGAGATACCTCGACTACATCTTCGTCTTCGGCCGGAGTCACTTCTTCGGTCACCTTCTCTAGAGCTGGCGTTGAAGTCGATGCCTCGTTCTTCTTCGTTACCTCCACTGCTACTTCGGTTGCTGCGTCCTCGGCCTCGATTTCATCGAAGAACTTCTCAAGATGTGCGTCTCGTGCTGGAGTCTGTACCACCTGAAATTCATCTTCCTCTGCGGTAAAACCCAACTTCGTCTACTGTTCGTCCGACAGCAGTCCCATCCTTATATAGAACACTGATACAAATGGTCCTATGTACACCAAGTCGTTCTCGGTCCAAAGCTTCAGCACATGACGATGAAAGATCCTCGCCCAATGTGCTCTTCTTCCGGCGAAGAGCTGCTCGATGAAGTTGATTTGCCAATTCGACATGTATGTCGTTCTTCGTGGCCTGAAGATCGCCATAATCGCATCGGCTACTTCTCTCTTCTTCGGGTCGCAGAAATCGCTCGTTCGGTAGCCGTTCCTTCCTAGAGGTAACTCCCTGAAGAGATTCGGGAAGTTCTTCACCGTTTCGGGCGAAGCAACGGCAGCTGTGGCATCAAAAAGAAGATCACCTTCCTGTCCTGCATCGTCTATTCCCAAGACACTGGACCAATGATGTTCGGTCCAGTTAGAAGGTCGCCCATAGTGATCATCGGCCGGATGCTGCTTGCAAACCTTCAACTCGTGCACCAATTTGGAGGAGACCATCCCCCACCAAGGAAGTAAGAGAAAAGCTAATCCCATCTCCTCGAGCTCCTTGTCATAGCGGCGAAGAGCCGCTCGATTAACTTCAAAGGATCAGAGCCTCGGCGCCTTAGTTGTCTGCATCCCGCGCATCCCTAGGATCACTGCAACGATCTTCGCCACAAACGGATTCTTCGTCGCAATCCCTTCCTCGCCCGTAATCGAGTTCTTCGCCTCAAACGGATTCCTCGCCAGTCACTGATGTACTTCGGCGCTCGGAAAATGCGGTTCGCTGCGCCCTGCTATCGCTCGCTCAGGGAATAGTAAACTAGTAAAGTAAATGACTTGTTACCTGGCTTATATCCCGCGATAGGTTTCTCGCACGTGCCGAAGTTAGGGTTTTCCTCTTGGTGACTGACATTCTTCAGTCTGCTGTAACTTCGTCATTCGGTCTCCGATTGCCTCGCACAACATCTCGTTAGAATGCTCTTCGCCCGAGGAATTCATCTATGAGGAAATCATCTTTCAGTGTCTCCATAGATTCGATAAATTCCTTCAGAACTGAGATTCTTCACTTAACTTCTAATTAACACTATTCTACTCATATAGTTTATCTTCTATCATCTATTCTTCTTATTTACTTTACAACTAATCAATTAATTAACAAAACGAAAAACCAAGGCTTCACAGGTCGCGGAAGCTTCTTCGTATAGGGTAAAGAGGGCACCCCAAGTGCTATAGATGCGGGTTCGTAACTCATTTATACTCAACTTGGGCTTCTCCATCTCTGTTCGAACTCCTAAACGTCTCTTCTTCCACCTCGTCATTCGAACTGGATTCCCCATGAAGTATCTTCAAGACCTCCTTGTATGCCGAAACGTATATCTCTTAGTTGGTAAGAGATCTCTCCAAGATTTTTGTGGTCTCCAGTAGCTCAACCTCCAAGCTACTAAATCATGAAGTTTCAACAGAAACTTCCCTAATCAGAAGAGATGGTGATGACTGTACAAATTTTCAGAAAACTGAAATTTATATATTTTCACTTCCCTCATGGTTGTCAACCCCCTCCACTTTGAAAAATTCTTTCTCCCTCTTCAGACCTCATCTTCTCATGATTTCTTTTGTCCTGGATAGCTTATCAGCCACTCTAAAACACTAGAAAGTTTCTCAAGAAAATAAAATTCACAGAAAATCTGACAATGACTATAAATTTTTTTCCAAATAACAGAATTCCTCAACTCTCACGAATAGACCCCCTCAACTTTGAAAATTCATTGCTCCCTCTCTAGACCACCTTTTCCTATGATTTCTTTTGTCTTAGATAGGTTATCAGCCAATCTAAAACACTGGAAAGTTTCACAGGAAAATAAAATTCACAGAAAAGTTGACAGCGACTGTACAAATTTTCCAGAGAGCAGAATTTCTATACTCACAAATTTATCTCCTCTAATAACTTTTCTCTCCTCGTTTCTCTACAACTCTTGTTGCACCCTCTTTCAACTCTCCTCAAACCCTTTCTAAGTGAACAAGATGTAAAGAATGACTTCGAACGCGTCATATATCACTACGGGATACACGAAAGGTTCTAACGTTGCTAACATCACGTTAGCTCTCTCTCCTCCCAACGTTCTCTCCATGTGCTCTCTCATAATCTCCTTTTGTCGAATATAGAACTGAACTCTAAACATCGTTCAACGATCCCTTCAAGTGAAGTCCCGGCAACGGAACCAAAAATGTAAACCCTCCGCGGTCCTATCGATCAACTACCCCCCGATCTCTCAACCTCCACGATCGTCATCCACGAATCTGCAACATGTCGGGCCTGTCTCTCACTCAAGGGTCACCTCTGATGGCTTTGATGGAAGCACACCATGAACTTGAAGGGAAAATGCTGAGTTCACTCATTCATACACCCACAAACTTATCAACTAAAAATCTCCTTAAACACATCAACTAAAATCCTCTATTCTAACGACGTCTCTCAAGTTCTCACATGCTAAAAATCTCCCACACTCTCTATATTACTCAAGTTGTCATTACGACAATGTGAAAACAAGGATGAGGAGCTCTTCTCTACTCCTCTATTTATACATTCTAGGTTTTTACTTTGGTACCCCCGGTAACTCAGCCGTAACTACTTTTACCGGGTTTTACTAAGATATTACTTAAGCTAAAAGCATTAATCACATGGGCTTTTACCTTTTCACATGGGCTTATTCCTTCAAAGTCAACAACTTCTAGAAGGATTCTGGAATATTCTCAAGGAATCTTGAATTTCCACCCCCCTCTACACTAGGACCCACTAAAAAGGAAACATGTGGAATCTCTTCTTGTTTTTAATGCCCACAAAGTCCACAACTTTAATCCAACTACTAATATCAAGTCAAAAAGGAGATAAGGGATACTTTCCACCTCCTTTCTACCTTTTAGACAAGATGACAAGATAGTAGTGCTCACTCTTTAGCAAATATCTGAATTCTGCCAAAAGTACAACTAAGTTTAACCATAACTAACTTTTAGCTAGTCATGACTAACTTGATACATCCTTAAAGTACTTTGGCAGCCAATAAACATTCTCAACACTTAGTTATAACTAAACACCTTACTAATAGACAAACTTCCTATGTGTAACATAGGTCGTTACAGACTTCGTCTTCTGAGCTACAGTCGTCTTCTGCAGCTGAGGTTCCTTTCCTTCGCACTTCCCGGGATCTGGTTCGTCTTCCTCGATATGGAGACAATCCATACAATCCTCAGGATCTTCTTCTTCTACTGTGATGTGCTGGACCACTGCTAACTCGAGTTTAGAAGCTGATGCAGCTTCTGCAGGAGGCGTGATCTCTACAAATCTTACCAGTTGTCGTGGCGGTAAGGTTTGAGGACAATTCCCTGTGAAATGACCGGCTTCCTTACAGTTCCCACACAAGGGCACTTGCCCAATCTGTCTTCTCGGATGAGGACGGGTGGACCACCAGTGTCCTGTCTCTCCACAATTATTGCACGCTCTAGGAAGAGGGTTGAGAGGTCGTTGTGATGAGAAGGTTGTCAGGGTGTCCTGGTCTGTACATTGCTAGCTCTATCTCTTGGTACATAACGATTATATTGGGCGGGAGGTGTAAGAGTGAAGGGTTGTATTGTCTCGATCTTATAGCAGGTTTCTCCACTAGGATCGTGTAGATATCCCTCATCGTCTTCTTCCCATCCTGCCCAGTTGACAGCTTGGTCCTGCGTACACTGATCTCTGGTGTGCTCGGAGGAGTTACAAAGGTTGCACCAAAGGTTTGGCCGAGAAGCCGTAGGTTGCTTCCGCTTGTCCTTCTGGTTCAGAAGATGAACTTTCAGATCGGCAAACTGCTTCAGAACTTCATCGATACGGGGATCAGGTGCAGATTGAATGATCTGAGTTTGAGGCATCTTCTGCACAACTTCCTCCCTTGCTCGTGTCTTCTCCTTCTTCTTCTTCCGTGTCTTCCTCTCTTGTTCAGATTCAGATTCTGAACTCTCGACAGTAGAAGATACTTCCGAATCACTGTTATCAGTTTCAGTGGACTTGGACTTCCTCTTGGTCTTCCGAGAAGACTTCTTCGACTTCTTGGACTTCTTCGAGGTCTTCCCTCTGTCTTTCGTCATATTTCGAGTGATGCTCGAGGTTTTCATACTGCTCGGCATGCTTCTGTACTTCTACTAAGTCATCACCTCCTCCTCTTCTGCAGTACAATTCCATATCTTGAGACAATCCTCCCAAGTACCAGTCCACGGCTTGCTGAGCACAATAACCGGGTCTTCCTTGGTTCTGAGGGATGTGATCCAGGAGGTCTTCAAACCTCTCGGTGTAATCCCGCAGTGTCTCTTTCTTCTTCCGTTCGAGCCTCTGAAGTTCGATAAGGGTCATACGGTCGTAGCCCACTCCTCTAAACCTCTTCAGAAAAGCTGCCTTTCAGAGTAGCCCAAGCGGCCATTACTACACCATCATCCAACATCTTACTCATCCATTTCCTCCCCTTTCCTACGATGAAACTAGGAAATACCCGGAGTCTGTCAACATCAGCGTCTTCCTTGTTGGATCGAGAGATGGTCTCGAACATCGTGATGAAGTCGTCCGCGTTAGCATCATCGTCGTACGGATGGTACTTCTGCCGAGTGTGAGAAGTCATGTCGACTGCCGGCTGGTACGATTGCCCACTTCTTCCTCCCTCAGGTCTAGGTGGTGGAGATGGTCTTCTCAAAGGTCCAGGTCTGTCTGAATCACGAAGGTCGTCTTCTGAGTCAGAATTACTGTCACTGCTATCTTCCGAGACGTCTGGAACAATCTCCTCCAATCTTGAGAAGCTTCTTCCGCACTTGGGAAGACGTCTTCCGAGTAACCAGTACCAAAATCTACTTTATACACGTGATCACCCGGTTGGCTTCTGTCTTCGCCAAAGATTATGCTCGAGATGGAAGGCTCTTCCAACTCTATTGATCGGATCTTCCTGAGCTCTTCTTCTTTCCTTTGGTGTCTCAGGGATATCCGCTGCTCTCTAAAAGCGGTTCGCTGGGGTGAATTTATCCACTCATGATCTTTACCCATGCGTCTTCTGCTTCTTTCTCTGGTCGGAGGTATCCACCAGAGTGCTGAGAACAAATGTCTCCCTTCTTCTAACACTAGATCCGGCAGACTGAATGTCTAAACAACCGATCACAGGTTCGGAAAGTCTTCTTCTCCTGCTTTCTGTTGTACTCACTGCAGTCTTCCAAGAAACTCTTGGAAGCAGGGAAGCGGCTTCTTCCAACTCTCCCTGATGTATCTTATCAGCTTCTGGTTGTGGTTCCTGTCTTCTAGCAAGATAGAGTCCCACAACACATTCAACTACAATCGAAGTTAGTTTGAAATGAAACTAACTACTGGCACACAGATCCAGGAAGCTTAGAACAGAAGTTACTAAGATGAAATCCCCGGCAGCGACGCCAAATAAATGGTGCTCACTATATGTAGTGACGCAGGATTACTCCTTTTGCTCATTTAGTATACAAGATATCGTTCCCACAGAGGATTTGCACAAGTAACGCTGCTCTAAGTTCTAAGATCTGTTCAAACACACAAACACACGGGTTTGACCTAGGAATCCCGTCTTCTCACTACTCTCTCCTAAGTTTGAGAAGAAGAAGGAATGGCTGCTATGGGTCGGACAGAAGAGACCTGAAATGGACCCTCACGTCTTCTCGCTCATTTTGTCAGCCTTTCAGTCTTCTAGTCTCTCTAGGAAGATGTGGAGTTGAGAAGCTTGGAAGACCGGGAGGCACAGGCCTAGTCCCCGACTTCCAACTTCTCGAAATAACAAAACAACTCACCAAGCCACTCAGGATTCGTACCAAACCTCTCTTAACACAAAAGCAAAGCAAACCCACTCTTGATACGAATGTGTACAGTTGACTTCCGAAGACAGTCTTCTGAAGATGTTCCAATCTTCCGAAGCGTCTTCTATTCAAGGTTTCGAGAGTAGAGAGATGGTAGGATAGGGAAATTGATAGCTGGGATCGTCAATTTGAGGACGATGGTTAAGGAAGCTCGAATTGAACTCAGGAAGAAGTAGGAAGATGTCTGACGGAAATTGGGCAGCGCTTCCGCACCCAATGTTACAATGGGAAAAATGAGGATGGGGGGGTAATCGATCAGGCTGTCTGCAAACAACCAGGGAAGCGCGAGGGATACCAAACAAAGACGAGAGAAGCAGTGAGAAGAGAAAAGAACATAGGAAGAACCTCTACAATCTTCTGTCTGCTTCCTGAGTTGTCTTAGACCTTCCGCACGCTTCTGGCTCTAGTCCCAGCTCAAACGCGACCCCACTGAGCTACTTCCTTCGTCCGCTCCTGGCTGCCTCTCAATTGATTAAGCCGTCCACCTCAGATTCCACTCAGCTGCTTCCAATGTCCGCTTCCGGGAGTTTCACAGGAAACGCTTTTCAATCAGTACGCTTCCTGCGCTTCAGCAATTCGACCTCGCCTTCCTTCTAATTTCTAATCGATCCTATCCTCACTCAATTTCACCTCGCTGCCTCCTTACTCGAAGCTCACCCTCTGAAATCGATCTTCTCAAGAAGCGTGCTTGCTGCGGGAAGTTGGAATGCGCTAATGCGCTTCCTATGCATCTTCCCCGCAGATTAGGGGTTTCGACCCTAGATGACTTACCCGACTTACCTACCACCTTGGTGTTACCTAGTAGGTACACCTACTCCTTTACCTGGAAATTCATGGTTAGGTCTTCGCGGTCGCTGTCTTCCGGAAGATGGGTGTCTTCCGCCGTCTTCCCGTCTTCCCGTCTTCCGAAGACGCAACTGAGAAGACGCTTCCCGGAAGACGGTCGTCTTCCGAAGAAGTCAATTTCTTATTACAAAAAGCTCATAAGATCATCTTCCTTCTAAGGAAGCAGTAATCTTAAGTAACAACGCTTTTTCAGTTATACAAACAAGTTATTAATCTTAAAAATTTCAAAAAATTCGTGAATCCTGTAATTTGTGGACACCACAGGATCTATGCAGTAGTGATTTATCCGGATTTATCATCAATTCTCGCTCCCGCTTTTCATTTTAAAGTTTTCACCACAACCCCATCCATCCGTTCTGCTAAACGACAAAAAGTTCTCCTCTTCCTTTTCGAACTTCACAATCTACGTATAGCTATGCTACTGCATAGCCAAAAAATGTTCTCCCTATATATTCTCGAGTAGAGAAAATATTCTGTCAGAATTTTAGTTTGAACATTTCTCAATCAAAGAAAACTTTTCTTTGATGTGAATTGTAGATCGTAAACTTCTAAGACTCAGAAAAGTTTGATTTAAGTCTTACTTGACAGATTCTATTCTCGCAAGTAAAAACATTTTAGGTTCAACAGGTAAATCTCTTTGCTCACAGAAAGTGAACTCGAAGGATGAAGTTCTGCAAGTTATTTGGATTATTTCTAAAGGCAACGGGGGTTTAAACCAAAGTGCCCATGTATATATTTCTGGTAACCAATAGAATTTGATTATGCGAGTGGGTGGTGAGGGAACAGAAAAAATTAACCATTATACCCTTTGCTGATAAAATCTCCTTGGATACAACATATTCCGTTTAAAGTTTGCTCTATGTGATTCGTTGAATAACTAATTATTGAGTATCTATTGGTTTCTTGGAACTGACTGAAAAAGGAGATATTCTTTTCTTTTATATCCACACCTAGGGTTTAATCAAATTTTGGAAAATTTGCACTGTATATCAAGATGCATTATAGTCACAAATTATCATATCACCAAGTGTATGACTATAAAGATTTCAGTGTAATGACTAAAGGTTTTCTTATTCTCATTAGAATGAAATAATAAAACTATACTCAGATTCAACCATAGGTACAAAACTTTTGATTCATATAATGAGGGCAATAAAAATCCTACACTATATAATTTTCACACTAAAGAAAAATGATTCACTAAAATGGCCATAAGACGAACGACAAGAAAACCTAAATGTCGAGTCTAAAGGTTGCGACATTAGCTTTATTGGGCTTTAAATTAATTTCAAATTAATTTTTCACGGACACATGAAGTCTAGTCTTGCAGCATGAGTCATGGACTAGAATAAGAATATTCTCTATGGGTGGTTAAGATTTCTCAGTGTCAACCAGAACATATGTCAATGCGTAATCCGATAATCACGTCACGTGTTTTGCCGCCTCAAACAACATTTTTGAAAGTAAAAATTAGAGGTGCATACATCATTCCATGTTCAATTCCACAAAGCAAATGACAAGCTAGAACATGTCAGCACGGACTCGTACGAGTTGTGAGACTCGATCTGGAGAGTCCAAAGCGATAAGTTCAAGGAGGAGTGTTGTGCCGATCTTGATTTTACCTTCACGAGCAAGCTCATGTTTTTTGCGCTTAACGACAATCATCTACTACAAGGATGGATGAAATTGAGCAAAGAATACCACTCGAGAGTTAGATATGTATTCATGGATGACAACAAAGAGAACTCCAGAGAGCTCTAGAGTGCCATGAAACTATACAACACATTGTCGTGTTGTGGTGCGACTCTTGTGTGAAATTCTCCTGGAACTTAAGTTTTGTTTTTTCTTCAACGTTTCATGAACCTTATTGTGTCACTTGCAGAAAGGTGTGATGGGTACCACGATTATATGTTTGAGTGATCATACGGTAATGAAACATGTCACATCAGCAATTGATGTGCGTTCACTTTAGTGGTCCTTGTCTTTCCATTCGAGTATAAGATGATGGGTTGAAGGTTCGTGAGATATTTCGATGGTGTGCATGGAGGAGTGAAGAACTATGAGGTTGGTGGTTATGGACGGAGGTTTCATACCAGTTCCGAATCTTTTTTTCTTACATCATGTCACATCAAGTTTCATTGCATCCACCATGACTACTCTCGACAATGGTTAGTTTTGTATTTTGGTGATGAATTCATCTGGAGGATGATGGACATAGCGCTTTCGGTGATTCTTATGATTGTTACAAAGGAGAGACCTTGAGATCTGACGGTGTACATCTTGTTGTGACGAAGCATAGATCTCAAGTATCCGGTCAACGTCTCTTTCAATGTCTAGGTCGATATTCGGTATTATTGCAGATCAAAGTTAAATCATCGAGCGTGGATTATGAAGAACTTTGGAGAGGATTATTTCAACCAAGTGATAGCTTCACCATTCTTTTTGTTGTATCTTTCATTATAAATCATTTTCATGTTGTAATATTAACACTATATTAGTCGGTGACTCAATTGTTTCATTGAGTTGAGCGCTCCTCTGTAGTTATGTTTCGTAGAGAATCCTTAACATGTCCTAAGGATTTTATGATTTCTAGTGTTTCCTTGGGTGTTACAGGTCATTGTAGTGGAAAGAGTTGAGTGAGAGAAAGACAAACTTAAAGCTCTTTTTGCTCTCATTAGTATACTTTTGGATCAATGGTGTTCTAGTTGTTTTCCATGATGTTTTCGATAAGTTCTTGAAGTATTTGAAGTTCATTTGAGCAAGGAAGGATATGGTTGGAAAGCTCTCGACCAAGGTCACAGTCTAGGCTGAAGAGATCAAGTAATTTCATGGAGGATTAGGATGATACGATCGATTGAGTGTAAGGGGTAAAATTTATATCCACTGCTATATTTTAAGTTGTTTCTAGAGGCTCGTGAGGAGTTTTGAGGAGTTGTGAGTTGGATTCGAGAGCTGGTGATGAGCTAATCATTTTGATATCAAGTTCAGCAGATTCTTGATCATTTTGCATTTTCAACCGATCGAGTGAAGTTGAACGATGTTGACATCATTTCGTGCACCTACCGCCTTGTTGCACCAACGGAAGCCTTTACTCAATATGTAGCAAAACTCACAACGTTAACTTGTAAATCACAATCACACTTTAGCGTTCATGCATCACTTACCTTTATCCCATTTGGTTCAAACGGGAGTCGGACCGTCTCCCTAACTCTGAAGCTCAACATTCTCTAAGTCCCGATCTAGACCTTATTAGATTTGTCCTAAAATATGAGCAAATCATGAAGAGACTTGGGACGGACTTTCCATAAAGTCCATGGTCCTAAACGATACCTCCAACACACTTAGCAATCCAACCACCCGTGATGTCCGTTTGGATCCAAGCTCCCAAACGATGATCAAACCCATCGTCTCGTTCTCTAGTCTTGTCTCAATCCTTAGGTCATTCCTAAGTTCAAACGTCCAAGTCTAGATCAAAACGCGCCTTGGTACTAGTCCAACCATCATCTCATATCTCCAGAGTCCGTCGCCAAAATCTGAGGTCGTGTGACTTTGCCCACCCAGACATCGAGTCTCTCTCATATATACTTCTGGGGATTGGCAGCCTCGCCCTCCTCTTTGGTCCTTGAAAATTATATCACAACTTGATCACAAGATCGGTCATAATTCTCGACTCTGATGTCAGTTCCATGAGTCTTGGTATTATTGGAAAGCACCCACTGAGGTCTTCCAAATGAGACCTTACTCGCCTCAAGATCTTACGTGGAGCTCCGTCCACGATCCAAAATGTTGTTTGTGCTAGACCACGATGTTTTTCAAGAACCGTGGTCCAACGCTAGGCTATGGTGTTTTCCAAGAACCGTGATCCAAGGTTAGACATGAGACCCTACGGTTCAAACCAGCATTCGACCAAGGTCCGTCCTCACCAGACCCACATCTTAGACTTATATTTCGATCCATTTCTAAACTTGCCTCCTTAAGTTAGCATTTGTCTAGGGTCCCCTTGGGATATGCCTCTACGTCCTAACCCAATGTTTCAACCTTGGTTCAGAGAACCACATAGGGTTCATTTGTTCTCAACTTCCCGTTACTCGTAATGTTCACAACCTAGCACAAGTCCGGTTCTTTTGTTCACGTTTGCGTCTTGAGGATCACGACATTCATCCTCTACTTTGGACGTTGATGCTCTCATCAATAATCATCCTCAAGTTAGCGCTAAGTTCAAAATGGGTAACCAATCTCTTGATGCCATAAATTGCATTGGTAGCTAATCCATAATTCCCTTCTTGACTTGAGTCTTAAGTTGTCGCTAGAACACTTAGAAAATTCCAACTAGTAATGAGGAAGCCTAACTTCTTTAGGCACCCATAAGCAAAACTAGTTGACAATTTCTACACATTCTACTTAAGACTCTAACTTGCTAACTTATAAGTTATTGTCATTGTCGTCGTTTGAAGAGATCCAATACTTTGCTTGCATGTTCTAGATCTTCCTCTAACACTCAAGTTACTTCTTTTAAATAGTATCTACGTCATTTGACCAAGTACTCCGTTCGGTTGGGTTTGCACTGCGATTGCAAAATGATCTCCATCTTGTACTCTCCTTTGTTTCAACAAAGAAATGTGAAAAGTCGGATGTAACTACTACTCGAGGAAGATCTAAAGCATAGACATCTTCGTGTGGATTCTTGACTACCACGAAGGGTCTTGCAAACTTCAATGAGAACTTTATCGATATTCGCTTCAGAAGGATTGAGTTCTTCATACTCAATCATACTTCTTTGCCCATTTAGAACTTCACTTGCAGCCAATGCTTGTTTACCTGCTTCATGTAATGTTGTTGCGCTTTGTCAAGGTGTTTTTTTCACTTGTTCTTCATGCTGCTGCATTTCTATCACCAACTCTTCATCTTATGTTTGCCATTTTCTTGGTCTTAACGATGTAGAACTCCCTACTAGAGTCAAGTCAAAGCTCTTCTAAAGAAACAATAAGAGAGACGATACGTCAAGTGTTGAATGCTTCATGGAATTGCAAGGCTGAATCACTCTGACAATCACTTTAGTCTGCGCTCACGTAATTCCTCAAGTATTGATTTAGAATTGAGTTAACTCGTTTCGTTTGTCCATTTGTTTCGAGATGAAAAGTAGTATAGAATTTTAACTTAAAAAGTTAGAGAAACTCTAGTTTTTAGAAAAAGTTTTTCCAAAAGACATTTGTGAACTTAGAGTCTTGTTTTGAAATAATACTCCGGGGTAATCTATATGAATGTCATCAAGTATCTAAGAACAACCGAGAAGTCATGAACGCTGTCGAGATGAGAGTTTTCTAGAAAAGACAGAACCTTCTAGCTGTGATACGATCGTGAAAAAGAGAGCAAAAACCACACATGGAATATGGATCACAAAAAAACAATCCATCACTTTCTCGATCCGAGCAAAATACACAATACGCTCAAAATTCTTCAACTCCGAATCATCCAGACTGAAAATCTCACTTTCAAGAACTCAACATTTCAGAAAATTGCATATGTGAAGCACTAGCGCATTCACTCACAAGCTTCTCGTTTTCTGTTCAAAATGATACATATACAAGTTGCTGGTCTCCTCTCTACTCGTTTATGTTCTGTCCTCTCAACTCCTCGATGACAAAATTGTAATCAATCAAAAATTTCCTCTAGTCATCAGCTCCGTAAACCTCTCTCCTCAACTCTTACGATTCCTCTCCTCAATGATGGAAAAAATCTCCTCCCTCCAGTACACCCCCTTTGAGATTTTTTTCCTCCCTACGTGACCTCCATCGTCACCTAACAGGTGCAAAATGATGCCCAGACAGATGAGAACAGAACAATAAAACTCTAGTTAGAGTTTTATTCGACACGCATTATCTTCTTACGTGTCAAAAAACTTAATCAACAAGTCTTTGTAATACTAGACTTCTTGTACAAATAATAGTTTTATTTATTTTATTTTTTACTATTTATTTCTCTAAAATCTGATCGACTTCTTACTTTTCATAGACGTAAATATTCTAGATTTTTCTATATAAAAAACATCTCAACTTTATTTTATTTTAAGCTGTTTTCTTGCAAACTTCAGTGATGCTAGCAATAAGTTCTCTCATCTTTGATTTCAATGGTTTAAAATTTATTTATTAAAATTTTTTCATCGTTTCTTCCAACTCTAGAGGAAAATAAATCGTTTGTTAAAGAAGAATAGATCATTTGTACTTTCTAAGCTACGTCTGTGTTTTCCTCACAATTTTCACGAAGAATCGTTTGCATACATATTATAAACTTAAGGGAAGCGTGCAGGCTCGATTCCCGGTGCTGAAACGCGGGAAACGATGCAAAACCAAACCGCGCACATCTCTTCCAGGTCGCTTTGCTAAGTGGTACCTGCAGCTACTGTGGCACTCAAGTAGTGTGGAGCAACCTTCATAGAATTCCGGTAAATTGAGTAGTGAGTTTCGGTTGCAATAGTATATTTCCGGAGGTACATAGGAAAGTGTCGAAAAGTTATCCGGGAAAAATCTGAATCTACTTCGCTAAAAGTTCGGAAAGTGAAGCAACTGCCGGTAACTCTCAGAAAATGCCTGCTGACTTTGGACAGTGTTTGTCCGAAAACAACCCGTTGATTTTGACGTTGCGTTAGCATAGGTATACGAAACGGGGAGGTTAACTCGCGGGCGGACTTAGGCTGTAAAACCCGAAAGGGAATTGGGTTTGATCCGCAGTAATCGCTAAAGCATAGTTGAGCAATTACACTGCAAGCGTAGCTCCTTGTTAAAAACTTTCCCGAACACTGCTATACTCTGTGAAGTTGAAAAAGCCAGCTGCCGATAGTGACGTCAGACAATTGATCGAAAATTGATAATGAAACTTGTGTGGATCAAGCGACATAGAAACGCTCTGAGATCTATCTCCTTGGCCCCTCACCGTACCCATAGATTTATTTGCGCAAGCGTCATCCGAAGATTATCGTCACACTTGTGAACTCAACTGACACTGAAGCCCGGAGTGACTGACTTATGAAACATATTGAATTACATTTGATCATCACAAACGTACTGATGTATCGAGACCCTCTAGGTCTCCTAGACTATGGAACCAAATCCGCTCGTAGTCGGGGCGGCGTGGGGTCGAATCCTCCTCCGCGGAGACTCATGCTGTGTGCAAGGGCTGTAGCACACGGCTGCAGAAAGCCCACATCGACAGAGGCTTTAAAACAAATCAAACAAAGGGAACAGGTGGGATACGGAAGCAAGGAATGTTTTGCACATGGCTGTTGTTGACCTTGAAGAGATCCAACATCGACAGGCGCCTTAAAACAAATTAAACAAAAGGCACAGGTGGGATACGGAAGCAAGGAATGTTTTACACATGGCTGTTGTTGACCGCGCAGAGATCCGCCTGATCAGGGATTAATGCGGAATCTTCTAGTTGTATAGCACAGAATTCTGGGAGAAGATTGTGATGGGAATGAGAAGACCAATGCCATAAATAGTATCTGCATACGCGAGATGATTTCAGAGGGTGAGGAAGAAGGAGCTTCGCAGGGTGGATCCGAACTCCGGAGCAAGCAGAAGCTTAAGGACTTAGTACGACTTAGTACGTCGCTAATATTAACTTAGAGTTGCAATTGTCACTCGATCTGGTATCGTGGATGGATCCGCCGCGGAATTAAAACACAGTACAGGCTCATATGATGATGAATTCTTGTGGAACCTGTTCCGTGCCTTTTGCGCTTATCCAGACACGTGTACACCAAGTTTTCTTTGCTTCTATTACACGTGTCATCCGGCACCAATAGCTACCAGCTATCTTGGATGCAAAGGAAATACTATGCACGGTTCTCTGTAGACAACGATTTAAGAATATTGTAAGTTTCTGTGGATGCTGCTTAGGCTTATGGCGCCGACGGAAAGCAGGCGAGTACGTAGGCTAAGCGTACCGTGGCTAATGAATCGATATCAGATCTAGACTACTGTCCTTCGTATTCTGACTGTACAGTGCGTTGGCCGTTAATCTGTTGTCAATGGATGTACTCAGATAAACTTCTTAATCTCCGTGATCATCACAGTGTCACTCCTGTCTTCAGATATTGAACCGAGATTGCAGAATCAGCTTCCTTTCACAATTCATCACAATGTCATGATCATATAGGTACTCGAGGTCTGTTGACTCTGCCAAAGTGGTTTAGATACGCTGACGAGTTGTCACTACGTCATGAGTTTACATGCATCGATTAGTATTACTAATTGTGACTGAACATTATACTATTTAATTTCTCCGCTTGTTGTACCTTGTCAAGTTGCAACGCTCACTATATCTGAACCTGCAGAATCAAATTAAACATAAATAGTCTAGTGGGTACACCATTCAACAAACTTTAAGTGGAATTGCTAGTCGAGCAGACTGATATCTTGGATAAACTGTCTTAAGGAAGTCCTTGTAAACCTACAAATCTCGAGTTCCAAGTCCTAATCTATGCCCAGGAGCTTGCGTGATTATAGAGGCTTATATTTCATGTCATTGAACTTTTTCTCCTCTCAGATCTAGTCGACGCGGATATGCATACAATTACGATCCTGATGATCTTGTGTGTGAATAGTTTATGTGTATGAGGTACTTCACTTTTTCCTGAAACTAGGAACGCTAGAAGCACTCTGATCACTTCGAATTCAGTACACAGCTGAGAAAAATTGCTCCTGAGTACTGAGGGATTCAAAAGAACTGTCCTTCTATATATACGAGAGTGAGTCAGAGCACATTCCGGATCCTAAGGTTTGATTACGAATTTCCTTTTAAGAGCCATCCGAGTCAATCAACTGGAGAGACTTTCACTTCCACCTGATTATTACCTAGTCCGTTCATATATATCTAGTCTCGACGTCTAGAAGGAGGATCGTAGACGAAGGTCAAATCAAGTGTGTTTGGCAATAGATCGTGCTGCTACTTCGCTCGCTCGGTCAGTGTGGCCGATTCTATTACACGTGACGATAGGGGGATGTATCCTCAACGACCTCGCCTGCCAATTCGTGTCTAAGACTAGTATAAAAAGCCAGTGTACTTCTGTAGTTTGCATCTCATCTGTTGACATCGCGTACCGTATATTGGCTACAATCTCCCAGTTGTCTCAGAGAGGATTTTGATACCCGTACGTTCTGCTCATCAACTTCGAGGTATGTGGACTTTACAATGTCTCGGATTTGACGGACTGGAACTTGCATGAAGGGTCCAAATTAAACCCTTTCTCACAATTGAGTCGAAATTTGACCACTGTACGCGAGGATTCTGTAGCTATTTGGTCTCAACAAAAGTGCGTAGGACATAAAATCAGGACTGTAACTAGCTTGACTCTGGTTTGAATCTGTTTTCCGCTAACAGAAATTTCAGTTTCTGTTTCGGAAGAACTTCTTGCACAGCTGGCATGGGTTAATATCGTGCCCTCTTGCTTCGTGTACCGCAAGCAATCGGTGATACATGCTTTTGCAGGAGGCAGGGAACAATGGGGAAGATCAGAGCAAATAGCAGCATGTATCTTCTGCTGCCCATGCTTTCCTGACTATGTCGAGCATGGTCGGGGCAGTAGATATCATTTTCTATTCAGACGCAAATGCCTGTGACTGCAGTGGATACTCTTTCAACGGCATCGCCGCACAAATATGCTGCATTGCTAATGGTTGGTCGGTGCTATTCACCGATATGGATGGCTGCAAGACAAGCCTCGTGTTCAGAAATGGGGGTTGCGATTATGATTCAGTAGGCTCGGGCACGGGTAACCTTTGCTGGGTTGGTGGAGGTTACACATCCGGCTACTGGTATCAGAGCTGCAGACGCTGCTCGCTTCTCGCTGATCATGATGATGCATCCCACAAAACTAAATGC
Organism: Asterella californica; assembly: GCA_036924285.1. Lineage (NCBI taxonomy): Eukaryota > Viridiplantae > Streptophyta > Marchantiopsida > Marchantiales > Aytoniaceae > Asterella > Asterella californica. The sequence goes on along the minus strand of JAYKYS010000006.1, from coordinate 15,902,666 downwards.
AAGGGAGAAGCCAAGCCTACAGGAATTGTGTTCACTGACGCTGCGAAAAAGATCACCTGGATGCTCACATCCCCCGATGCAGTTGACCTATTATCGCAACTCGAGAGCTTACCCCATGGAGAGAAAGCGAACTGGCTTCAGTCCAAGGGCGCCATTCTGAATACTTCACTGCTGCCCTGAATAAACGTCAACTGAAACCAAACAGTTGCTATTGAAAGTCTGGAGTATCAGTGGATTCAACCACATGCGAATTCACTCGGAAATTTGCAACGGCTCTGAAGTACATAACGGCGGTGATCTTATCATGCACTGGTTTCAGATCAGGAAATGTATCCATCGCAGACGTTTACCAGACCATAATATATGTATATGTGTGTGCACATGCAGGTCCGAGGAATGTCAGATACTTTGTGGTCGTTGTGTTTGTAGCTCTTGATCGGCGTCGTTTACGATAAGATCAGTGTTGCAGATTTTGCAAGTCTGTAAGATGTTATGCCGCTGATTCGTATACTTCGCAATCAAGTTTCAGTCTCAGTAATAGAGACAGTAATAAAGCCTTTGTGTTTGTAGCTCTTGGTTGACGTTGTTTACAATAAGATCAGTCTTGCAGATTTTGCAGTTTGTAAGACGTTAATTCCGCTGATTCATATACTTCGCAGTCAAGTTTCAGTCTCAGTAATAGAGACGGTAATAAAGCCGACACGGAATTGATTCAGTAGTAAAAGTAGTGTGTTTGATTACGCAATTATCACCTGGTGTCAAAGTACTGTATCGATATTATCAAGCGTTGAGAGATGTTTCCTACTGTTTGGACATAAAGTTCATGTTTGATGCGAGGAGATCTGGATAAGAGTGTAGCTAAATGCATCAGATTCTGCACTGTTTGTGAGATGTTTCCTACTGTTTGGACATAAAGTTCATGTTTGAATGCGACGGGGTCTCGATATAAGAGTGTAGCTAAATGCATCAGATTCTGCATTGTTTGGCAACAGAAACCTTGTATATTGCAACTTACAAAATCACATTCGGCAAAGCTCGCTGTCACAACTTTTCGAACTCCCATCACCCTCTGCTACCTCTCTATCGCACGTACGTGAGAATCTTGACAAATGTTCAGACCAGGAGTTCGTCGCTGCCATGAACTTCTGGAATCTGGACATGTACCGTCTCTGCCGCATCATCGACGTCATGCGGCAGGTTTGCTGGGCCCGGGACCCGGGAGAGCTATCGCGTGGTACGGTAATTGCTTTTTTTCTTTTTTTTTTTTTTTTAAATTAACCCGCCACAGTGGGCCGGGAGCCAAATTTTATTTCCGGTCGAAGGGAGCCACTCCGATACAGACTATCGATCCGCCCGCGTCTGCGATCCCCCTCCTCGAGAAATTCTGCGGGTCCGGACACCCGACACCACTCGCCCTAACACTATCAATCCTGCTTGTGTCCACACTCCCACTCTCCCTACCACGAGCAGCGACCTCGCCACTCTGCTCCTCGTAATCCTTACGACGCGCACAACCATCAAAGTGCCCGACCCCTAACTCACTATGCCTCGCATTACGGGGCTTCGAATTCGCCCCGAGCTGCTTGTAATCGATCCGGCTCGCCATCTCGGTTCTGTGCTTGTTTTCCCTGCCTCTTTCACTTCTCTCTTTGTCTTTCGGCTCCATTCTTGAACGCCTCTTCGTCCTCATCATTCCGTTGTGTTGGTTTCTGACATGTGACCAGGAGGTCTTTCTGACAGACGACTCGAGATCCGCGCTAGCCCGGCCCCACCCCCGTACTGCTCGTCCAGCCCTCATGATTGCATCATCCTTCCCGTCCAGGTCGATGATCTCCCTATCAAGTAAGTGCCACTTCTCCTTCTTTTGCTGCAGCTCGTCCGACTTGTTGACCTTCCTTGTCGATTGGTGCTTTCTTTTCATTCCCATGTCCTTCTTATTATTATAATGTACCATCGGGGATCAACGAGGCTCCAGTCTATTTCTTCTCATACCCTGGGAGCTGCTTGGTCTTTCTTGCACCTTTGTTTGAATCTCCCCGAGGGTTTTCATCGTCGTTTCCCAGATCTTCTTGTTCCTCTGGCTCGGGTCCTCTTTAAGTCCAGCCCACAGTGCCTTTGCCACCTCAGCAAGAATCCTCGCTGCCGGCCTCTCAGTCGCTAGCCCTCTGAACACCCAATCCGCCCTCTCTGTCCAAGTCGCTTGTGTGTGTTCTACGAGAATGTGGAGCAGGGCGGAGTTGTCCTTCCTCGTACAAAGGGCCTTGTCTATAGTTTCTAGGAAACTGCTCCCTTCCACGTAGACCAGCCCACCTCCAAGCTCGTGAATTCTAAATCTCTTCCATCTTCTTTTGGCCCACGGACATTCCCATAACATGTTCAAGAGTCTCCTCTTTCTTACATCCCCTCGGGCAGCACCCATCTCCGATTCCCATCAAAATCGCTCTACGGTTAGAGAAGAAGCCCCTGTTCAGGAGCCTCCAGAGCCAGCAGTTGGTCCCCATAGTGCCCCCTCCTTCCACACCCTTCTCCACCGTTCGTCCCATTGGGTCTCTGTGTCTCTCACTCCCCATCTAGTATTAAGGCTATCCCCACTCTATGTAGGAGCCATAAGTAATTGTTTCCACTCGCGCAGTTCTAGCTTCCACCCTCTTATCTCCCTATTGCCCTCGTTCCAGGCCCAACTTGTGCTGTCCTGCAGACCCCCCCTTATGACCTAGGCCTCTCCCGTCCATCTTATCAGACTCCTCAACGCTCTGTCCACCTCCCCAATCGTGTCTTCCCTTGATGTAGCTAGCGAAGTATTGCTCATCGAGTCGCGTAGGTCTTTCAACTTTAGAGCATTGAGGATAGTGAGTTTGGCTCTTCGCAGACCCCCCTCTGCCTCCCTTGCTTCACTAGCGTTCACCTGACACGCCTTTCTCCACAACTCTGCCACCAGCCTCGTCGGAAGCCCCCCGGTAGACGGACCCTTCGCTCGTCGAACTTAAGTTTGTTGTGCACCGCCCTCCAGCTTTTTATCATACTGTTCAAGGTCGGGAGGCTCCGAACCTGTAGGTGCGGCGTCGTTAACAGACAGTCTTCTGGGGACCACCCCGCCATCTTCCTCCTATGTTGTCCCTGTTCCATTACTTCGGCGATACCGGCCTTAGCAATGTTCGTCCATTCCTGCCTTCCCCCGTCCAACAGTTTACCCATGTATTTTAATTTCAGTGCTTGTGCACCCACTTTGAATGGAGTAATACCAAGGCCTCCCTCTCCTTTGGGCTGAGTTAGAGCGGCCCACGCCACCAAAGGTAGCTTGTTTCTTCCGTCCGCTCTCTTGTCCCAAAGGAAGGCCCTGCACACTTCTTCTAACTTCTTCAAATCTGTGGCCGAGCAGTCAATGCTCGTTAACTGATAGGCGGGGATAGCCCGCAGCACATGAGTCAGTAGAACTACTCTACCCGTCCACAATAGCAACCTATTTGATCAGTGTTGTAGTTGTTTCTGCAGACGTCCCACAATCGCCTCCACCACCTGAGCTTCAACTAATCCCCTCCCAATCCAGGTCCCGAGGTATTTAACCATCTGTCCGGTCCTCGCGATGATGCAGCCAGAGCTCTCCAACCAGCTAGGTATAGTGTTCATCCCCATAGGAATCACAATAGACTTTCCTACGTTCAGCGAGGCCCCCGATATAGCTTCATACTTGCGAATCACCTCCTGCGTAGTCCTGAAACATCCCTCCGTCCCTTCTATCATAAGTCCCGTGTCGTCGGCGAAGAGCTGGTGTAACAGTGCTTGCCCTCCTCTCTTAGGAATGCCTTCTATAGCCCCTTGAGCTCTGGCCTGCTTCAGCATATCCATCAGCGGCTGCGTGGCTTTAGCAAAGAGGAAAGGAGCCACCGGGCATCCTTGCCTAACTCCCCTCTCCAGCGCAATTCCCTCCGTGAAGCCCCCATTCACGTGGACTTTGGATTGTCCTCCTACTGTCAGACCTTAGAGCAGATGTATAAAGCCAGGATCAAACTTCATTGAGCGCATCGTGTCCCACAAATACTCCTGGGAGACCTTGTCGTACGCCTTCATAAAGTCAATTTTCAGGAAGAGGTATGGCCACTCCTTAGCCTCGGTCCACTCTTGACCCATCTTGAAGCTTAAAATGTTATCATAGATGTCTCTCTCCTTGATGAGTCCCGTTTGCTGTTCATCCACCACGTTCTCCATAACTGATTTGATCCTTTCGGCCAATAGTTTACTTATAGTCTTGTAGGTGGCAGTGAGTAGTGAGATCGGCCGTCAGTTACCCAAATCGTTCTTAGCTCCTCCCTTCAAAATCAGTTTTATAACCCCCTGTAGGGTCTTTTCGACAATTACCCCCGTCTCCCAGTACTTCTTGATCATCTCCAGACACTCCTTTTTTATAAATGACCAACATACCTTCAGCATCTCATAGGTCACCCCGTCTATCCCTGGGGACTTGTCCTTCAGGAAGTTCATGACAATCTCCTCAAGCTCCTCCGGATTTTCCAACATCGTCGCGTCCATTTTGAAATATGTAGACTTTTTAATTATTCCACGTGTCTCCTCCTCCTTCAGCTTCAGGCATACCATCACTGGGATGTGGTCCGAGAGAGTTTGTCTTCCATCGTGCTTCACTTTGGTCACCCCGTGCACCATTCAGCACTCCTGTTGAGATATCACCTATCTAGTCTCGCTTGATCGTGCCTGCTCCCGGTTCTTACTTGCCTCGTGTAGGCCGGACCCTCTCTGTCCTGAGCACAGAGCAGGGCATCAACCAGGTCGGTCTGAAGGAGCGTATTCCTCCATATGCGTAGTTCGCTCCCATGCAGTAGTGGTGAAGGCCCGAGACTGTCATCTGGTAACTCCATCATGTTCCAATCACCGAGTAGCACCCAATTCCCTTCCCTTGTTAAAGTCCCTAACCATTCCTACAAGAGTCTCCACCCCTCCCTTCTGTTTGGTGCGTACACAGACACCACCCCAATATTCCTTATGGGCGATTTAATAGTACACCATGCAGTAGATCCGTCACCGCGGACTCCTTGTTCTTCCACCTGTATATGATCCTTTATTAATAGCGCGACCTCACCTCGTCCGCAAGCCGTATAGTCAACTATTCTGCTCTCTGTCGGCATTATAAGCTTTAAGTTGTGCTCCAATCTCTGTTCCACTGAAGGGCGATGATGTCAGCCGGCTGACAATCACTCCCCAGCCACCGGCGAATTATGGTAACTCGATACGGATCTCCTAACCCCCTGACATTCCATGTAACGATTTTGAGTGTGTTCAGCATGTTTAACTTGATTTTGATTTTTTGTTTCCCTTCCTGCACTCCACAGTCATCTAACCCTCTTTGGCAGAAGTGAGCGACTCCAGCAAGCTTCTAGATAACGCTGCCGATCCCTTCTTTGTCAACTTCTCCTTACCCGCTGTAGCCTTCTCCACTCCTCTACCCGAGGCCTTTATCATAGTTTCGATAGCTTTCATCTGTATTTTCTTCCTTGTACCTCTTCTGCTGACCACCAGGTTGGGGTCAATCTCCTGCAGGACCTCCCGCTCAGATGAGTCGAAGAGGCGAGGTCGGGAGGCCATCACCTTCGGCCTGGCTACCCTGGAGTCAGAGGCCGTCCGTCCAGAGTTTACCCTGCATCCACTTTTCTCCGTACCGCCGGGCTCACTCGCTTCCCCTACCTGTCCCTCCGGAGGGTTAGGTACCTCAGCGATATATTCCTTACCCTTTCCTTCTTCCGTAACCTCATCGAGCAGTGATCCTCTCCCTCCTTTCTCCCTTTCCCGCTGATCCTTCGCATCAACTCCTAACTCTGTTCCCTTCCTGTTTTCGCTTCCCTTCCTTGTCTCACTCTCTTCAGCTCCTTGTAACTCCGTTCTCTTGGCACCTTCCTTCTCCTTGGTCCTTTCTAGTTCAGCCTCCTTTTGGCTCGATCCTTCCATCTCCCTTATCACTTTTTGTCCCTCATCGCTTCTTTCCACATTCCCGGTCATCTTCCCGTCTGACACCTCTGCTGTTCCGACTGTATCCCCCTCTCTCTTCTGAGTTTCTCCTTTCGTGCTTCCCTCAGTGTCAGTGCGTAGGCTATTCCCTGCTGCTACGTTCAAGTCCGGGAGTATCCCCTTGTTTTCTGTGCCTATTGATTGACCCAGTGACTGACTATGAGCATCCGCATCGCTAGCCACGGGGAGTGGTGTCTCCTGTCTGAGCCTTTCTTCTTGATTTACCTGGCAGGACGCCATACTATTCATTAATGGCATTCCATGCTGCCCAGCTCTCCCTTCCTTTCCTTCTTCCTGGACCCTCTCCTCCCTTGTTATGGTTTTTACTTCCGCCTCTGCCTCCAACACGCTAAACCGGTTGCCAGTTTTTTTCACTTCCACCCATTTGCTCGTTTTCCTGATCCACTTTTTTCTGGATACTTGGGTGTATCCTCCTCCTTCTCCTCCTTGTCTGCGACCTCATCCACTGTGTGCGGTACGGCAACGGACGCAGTGACATTCGTCCTTTTGTTGCTCTCCGGTCTCTCGCTCGACCTTTTCCGAACATTGTCAGGGCACTCCCGTGCAAAGTGGCCCTTCTTTTTGCATACAAAGCAGGTGTCAGGGAAGGATTGATATATAATCGGCTGTATTATCGCTTCCCCCATCCTCACCTTTATCTGCAGATGGTCCGTCGGTTCTTTATCTGGGTCCATCAAGACTCACCCGCGGATGTGAAGGTAGGCGTTTGTCGTCTTCATTGTGGCTTTGTACAGGATCGGCCCGATGGCGGTTAGCATATCATCGGCACCAATCTCGAGAGTCGGGTCCACCAGGGGGAGATCTACCCACACCGCGACCGTCTTAGAGCTTTCCGTTTGTATTTTGAAGCCTGGTAACCACGGTGCAGCCACGACAATCATTCCATTGCAAAAGAGGGGTGCCTCCTTGAGTACCGCCTCCCTCTGGTCTGCCGTGGCTAGCACCACCAGGAAGTTTTTCCTTCCAAGCATCCGAAGTTGATTTATCTGTACTCCTAATCCCTGTACCAGTCTTCTTGAAGCCCAGGACTCAAAAGCATCACGGGACGGGCTGCAATCGACCGTCGACAGGACCACTGCCGTAGCCTTCAGCATCGCCAGCCGGCTAGCCACCAGGTTCCTGTCCAAGTTGACGACCACTCCGAGTTTGTACTCTCCTTCTTGTTGATTCTTTTGGATGCTCTGCAGTGCCTCCTTTAGCTCTGCATCGGCCATTCCTGCCCCCGCCAGCGGATTCACCCCTTCCAGATAAGGATTCTGGCCCTTCCGTCCTAAGATTGTCAAAGGTTTTAATCCAACTATTTTCAGCTGGTTTCCCCCCTCCTGACTTCACCTTCGTGTGCGCAAGACCTCTATCCCCGCCTTGTATGATTCGCGTCTCCGTTGGTGGTGCACGCAAATCACCTGCTTCTTCCGGAGCGTTGTCCATTTTCAGGTCGTCTGGCAGTGTCCTTTCTTGGCCTTTCTGGCTCGACACACTCGTGTGCATTCCTCCATGACCCATCCTACCATGCGCCTCGTCTACCACTATACCTTTCTCCCCAACCCCCTTCGTCGCCTCCTCTTCTTGTTTCTTCGAAGATCTCTCTCCCTTCGTTTCTCCTTCCTTCTCTGTATAGTTCCCCTTTCCCTCGCTCCCTTCACCCCCCTCTGAAGTTTGCTCTGTGTTCCGCTTCTTTCTCAGGTGATGCAAGTCTTCCACAGTCGTCTTGTCTCTGCATGGATTCTCTACTCTTCTGGAATCAATGGCGCTAAGGGAGTCCCTCCTTCCTCTTTTTTTTTTCCAAGTTCCATATCCTCTTCTTGAGGTTCTTCCCTTGTGGCGCCAAACCTTATCGTACTGTTCTTGTCTATCATTGACGTGTCTCCTGGTCCGTCGTCGTCCACTCTCTTCTCCTCGGTAGAATTTCTCATGTCTTGCATCACCTCCAAGGCACACGCAGCCATCCGAGCAGCAGTGAGCAGACAAGCGGCACCACCGCTGTCCTCCGAAAAAAGCGCAACCCTAACTGTATGTACCCTCTTAATCTCGTATTCTTACTCACCGCGGGACTCCTAAACCGCTAAGCAGACTCCAATTCCTTAAGTGACTTTGCTAACCCGGATTGCTAGCACCCCCTCCGGCTCCGCCCCCCCTCTCCGCCATTCTCCCCAACCTTCTCTCCGTGGTACGGTAATTGCTCACTCACTACCGGATGCACTGATAATAGTCGGCCGGGTTTACAAGCACCCGCCACAAATACGTGTAAACAAGAAGTAGAGCTTTCTGATCATACACAGTGAAAGCTCGACATAATCGGGTACCACTAGTTTGCCAGTTCCTCCGGTTTTCTTTTACTTCAGTTTCTATTATTTCTATTATATTTTATATAGCCGCGTTCAGCCGGCTGCCCTTGAGCAGACTGAGCACTGCTGCAAGGAGGATTCGACCCCACGGCGGCCCGGCTACGGACGGATGGGGCTGCTAACTTGGCCAACCACTAATTTGCCAGTAATCGTTGCAATTATGTCTTGTTTCATTTTATAGTTTTGTCGATCATTATTGTCCTTGTGCGAATTGCATTACTCGTTGGTTGTGTTACGTACGCGTAAATATAGATCAGAAACAAAACACCATCACAAGTTTAAGATATATTGGCACGGACCCCATCATGATGCAAATTTTGCCTACTTGCAAGATTCAACATTCAAAGATTTTGCTGGAAGCTTAAGCTGAGAAGACTGATCTGCAAACCTTTGCAGAAAAGGGGAATCCGATATAGATGATACTGGGAGTTCGAAGAATTCTGGGAGCTATGAGACTGTGACGTTCTTCCTCACGTAACCTTATCCTAACTGTAACAGAAAGCATCCAGTGTCCTACCCGGATCCTTCTCATTTCAAACCTCAACGGCTAAATTCTCCGTACCACAGTTATTACGTATACCTATATAGATTTGTTTATTATTAAATTCAAGAGGAAAACGGATTGTCCTACCGAGCTTTGACTAAGTCTCTTTAGGGCCACTCGAACCTTTCCTCATAGCTAAAATCACAAGATTCAGATAGACGTAAGTATAAAATGTCATAACGTCTATAGTCACCTGATACAATTATTTTCACCTCTATACAAGAGATCTCCTTTACGAGTGGATCATACTCGTAAAGGACATTATACGTCACCTATAAAATGTTTTACGGCAGTTTTGTAAAAGCTAAATTTAAGTTGTCCAACTACTCTTTAATTAATAAATTTCACTTAAAATTATAGGGGAAAAGTGGCATATTCTTTCATGTTTGATTTGATTTTCTTCGCAAGTGAATATGAATGGTATCGGATGTATTTGAAAGGGTTTTCTTCTCTCAACTGCACGGCTTTATCTATTACACATATAGCCACACTAATATACAAATAAAAAGAATAAAAATCTCTTATGTGAAGACGCCAATTCGGTTTGAGACAGCCGGCCTCTCTACGAGGCTGTAAATTAACAAAGTAAACTGGTGAACTCCGGATGAAACAAATATCTACACCAGCATATCAGCGAAAACAACTTTTACTACTAGAAAGTTACAGTGAACTGTAGCAGTCAACTTAGTTTCCGCCTTTATTGTCGTCTCTATTACAGAGACTGGAACTTGACTGCAACATGTACGGATCAAGCTTTACTGACAGGAATATCTGCATGACTGTTACAATACCGTAAACTACAACACTAATACAAGAGCTACATATAGCATATCGCAGGGCCTGGAGTGCACGAGCTCAGTGCACTCATCCTTTAATGATATTGCAGACCTCAGCAACGACTCGTTATGAGCTTCCAGGCCAGTGCAAACTCCCAAGTGCAGTTAGCAAGGGGCCTGGAATCCATTCAATCTCCACGAGATCGAGCGATATACGTGAATTACGTTCTTCACGGCAGCTCTGAAGTAGTGAGAGTGGCGCCCTTGGACTGAATCCAGTTGGCTTTCTCTCCATGGGGTAAACTCTCGAGCTGCGAGTAGAGGTCTTCTGCATCGGGGGATGTAAGCATCCAGGTGCTCCCTTTTGCAGCGTCAGTGAACACAATGCCTGTAGGCTTGGCGATGCCCTGGCATTTTGTCGTGTCGGATGCAACATCAGCGAGAAGCGAGCGGCGTCTGCAGCTCTGATACCAGTAGCCCGATGTGTAACCTCCACCGGTCCAGCAAAGGTTCCCCGTGCCCGAGCCTACTGAATCACGATCGCAGCCCCCATTTCTGTACACGCGGCTGGTCTTGCAGCCATCCATGTTTCTGAATAGCACCGACCCGCCATTAGCAATGCAGCACACCTGTGCGCCGGCGCCATTGAATGAGTATCCACTACCCGAGCAGCCACTTGAGCTTGAGTAGAAAATGATATCCACTGCTCCAACCAGGCTCGAGAAAGCCAGGACGAGCATGGGCAGTAGATACATGGTGCCTTTTGCACTGATCTTCCCCATTCTCTTGAGGACCTCCTGCGAATTACGGATTGTGTCAGCGTCATGGTTTGACATATACGAAGGAAAAGAGCATCACCATGCATCTTGACTGATCATGAGCACTAGAACAAAACAGCCATTGCAAACGTAGACTGCACTATTGGTTTGATCTTACGCGCCGATTGGACCAAACATTGGATTTTCATTAGGTCAGGCGTGCAAGAAGTTCCATCTAAACTGAACTTTACGGAAGTGTTTCAGAAGGGTATCTTGAAAGGTATAGCTGCAGTGCTAAATATCCTAGACTCTTTTACTGAGACCAACAGTGAGTTTGAACTGATCATGAGTGTGAGTAAGACCCTCAACTGGATTAGATGCTACACCAAGTTCCCATGGCCCCTACAAGAATCCGAAAACCGTCTACGTACCTCGAAGTTGACGAGCGGAATGTAAGAGAATAAAACACCTCTCTGGGACAACAAGAAGTTGGTCACAGTAGTACTCGATATGCGCCGATACGCTGCCGAGGAATGAGATGCAGAATCAAGAGTTTACACTCGCTTTATATACTGGCATAAGAAACGAAGTGGCAGCAAAAGTGAGTTGCCGGTACAGTCCAACTGTCGTCAAGTTAGGGCCACGATGGCCGAGCGTACGAAAAAGAACGATCTACGGCCGATCTCAATCTTGACCGATATCCTATCTCGGTCTGCTTTCTACCAGGCGAAGGCGAAACAAGTCTTCCGAGGTCTTCCCCTCCAAGGTCCCAAGTCAAACTAGCTTGTGAGCGTCTGTGATCCTCATTCTGGAGTCTGGATTTCCAGAGTCCAGACTTCGAACGGATTACATATGCATGATCATGATAAGAAGGCTATGACCTGTAACTGAAACAAGGAGGAGCGTATGTATGTTCTTACTTCAAATGGACAGACGCGACGCAATGAGTAAGTATACCAAACAGATGGGGAATGTGACTTCAAATGGACTACTGTAAATTTGTTCTCCTCCCAGATTTGGATGTAAGATAGTACTCAAGTCTGAGGATTTCATGAATGCGTACTAAGCAGAAAAGACTGGAAATCAGATTCTCATTAATTCTGAAGACATAGCACTGATCACTTCAGCACATCGACAAGTCAGAGATGGCCCCTGATTGAAGAACTCGAGAAAAGGGAAATCAGGGTCAAATTTTGTCAAACAAAAGAAATAAAACCAAATCTAGACAGTTGTTGACCATTATGCCTTTTGTTGATTTGAAAGTGTATTAAGATTATGGTAATTAATGGATTGTCAGAGTTTAATTTTCCAATTGTGTTCCCAATTTTCCAGTTGTGTAATAAGGACAGTTATTCACTTAGAATACACTCTGAGTCTCTTGCTGTAATGAAGCAAGTTGACCTTGTATATTCTAAGACTGGGATTTTAATCTGCCCTTGTATTCTCTTCCTAGTGCTTTTGAGGAGCTTTTTCATTACAGCAATGAGAAAATTCTAAACAATAACAGTTATACTCTTGCGGGCGAGGTTCGACATAGAACAGTTACTCTCTTGCAGGCGAGGTTCCACGAACTTTTAAGGTGAAACTTTGGGGGAAAGAAGTTGCTGCTTTGGACGACTGTATATAACTGTTACAGTGTCCATTCCATGGGCTCGCTTCTTAGTCACATGACAGTACGATTGCAGAGGTCGAGTCGAGTAGTACACACACATGAGAAAACGTAGGAACGTTTTACACTCATGGACGTTGTAACGACTGCATGGATAAAAGTGATACAAAAGCAGAATATGTCCTTACGGGGACACCCGCCAATGAGAGTCCCTCGGCACCGAACCAGTGTCAATTCTATCGACTTTCGTGGCCGCAGCAACCGAAGGAGAAGATATTCATTCATTCATGTGCAGGTTGCGGGCGAGGTTCACCTTCGACAGTACTCGAGAAAAGGAAACAAAAAGGTGTATATTGTTGGCCCATTTGGGACTCAGAAGTACAACTGCTCCGTCAACAATGTCATGAACGAAGTTGGGGTTGGGGTTGGGGGGTTTTGACAGACGTTAGCCTACATGCACGAAAGCAGAAACTGAATGATCACCGAGTCATTCGAAATGAGCAAAGTCATTCGTGACTGCTCGAGCTCCAGTAGTCGTTGCGGGGGTCAGAAGCTTCTATATATATATGCGCCTCCATACTTTATGAGCTATGATGAAAACTTTACTTCAGACTTTTAATTTTGCTGTAAATTTGTTTCTAAGAAAAAGAGGCAGGAAACACGAGTGACATAATAATTCAGTTAGCAAAGTGTAGGTAGCTGTTTGGGTGCTTGCCCACTTTTTTCTTTCTTGAAGTTTCTTTTTTTCCCCTCTTTTTCCTTTTCTTCTTGTGATTTGTAAGCCACGTTTTTCACACCTATTCTTCTCTATTGTTGTTCTTTTTTCCCTTTTCCTTTAATTTGTAATCCAGATTTCTCTCACCTATTGATCTTTCTAATTTATTCTATTTCCCGGACAGGAGAAACGTATAAATATCATCGTTGCTATAATAATATCCACACCAACACAACAATACACAAACAATAAGATAGTATAATTTAATATCATTTCCATAAAAACGTTAATTTTAAACCCACCAGCGAATGCCACGTTAGTAACTTACGAACAGCCCTTTTCGGAAGGGAAGCCGGAGTCATCTTTCTTTAAACCCCCAGTATGACTTAACTGCTCTGGTAACCGAAAGGACTTCATTTTGCAAGTTAGCATTCGGAGGAATAGTAAATTTAACCGTTTAGCAATAACTATTTTTGATGATAAAACATTCACACGAAATAGAATCTGTGAAAACATAACAATCAAATCAAATCTGTCCACTAACTCTACACTTTTTGTAAACTACTTAATATGATTGAGAAATATTGAAATGAAGTTTCTAGAATGTCGGGGGACAAAAGAGAATATTTTCGATATATTACAAAGAGAGGAAAAAAGGAAATTCAATATTCTCTTTCATGCTTTTATACCCATATCGAGGGTTTAATTGTCATGATGATGGCAAGTAGACCCGAGAGGAGAATATGCCATCTTTCTATAACATATCTAATGGAGATATCAAGCACGCTTTGAATAGCCTTATTGACATGACAAATATTAGACACAAAATTCATCCCAAAATGTCGTAGAGATGTTCTCCTCATTTAGATTTTACTGTACTCTCACGTTGCAACAGCTTTGAGTTACGTGCTTGATGAGCTTAAATGGTTGTATCATTTTTGTTGTTAGTCTCTGTTCTTTTATGTACATCTCCTTGGTATAAAGGTGACTTCTTTTCGATCTCTTTGACCGATGATAATTACGTTTCTTTTTTATATTTGACGAAAATAAGCTGTGCAAAAGAAAAAGTCTTGGATTTTTCAAACTACCTTCGGGTGAATCACGTTACAAATTCATATTTTGAGAAAAATGATCCATGCAAATAAAACTTACAGACTTTTCAACACTACCTTCAGGTGAAACAAGTTACATGATACTACTTTGCGGTTGCCCCTCAGTGTTCTGAGTCGGCTCATAGTATTCTCACCCGACTAAAGTTCTAATATCCGGATGTTAGAATTAAAGATTAAATTATTATTTTCACATAAAATATGAAAATTAGTGGGCTGGAATTAAAAGGTAGAATATTATATTTATATAAAATACATGGAGAATTATAGACTACAGATGATTTAACAATTTCCACTGCGTTCTTACATGCATTGTGTAGGAGCCATAGAGGTCTAGTGCAAAACTTTGGAGGTACCGAGATTCAAACACGTCACCCTGAGGCCAGACAGATAACGTGTTAACGAACATAGATTTTATTTTTTGAGAAATAATCACACCATCGTCAGGTAATTTGAGAGAATGGACTTTACATAGATTATTTATTATTTATTTATTTTTAAAATTTTAAATTTTAAATTCTTTTAGACCTTACACGTATTACACCACACATAGCTATTCTCCTTCCTTGATGACGTGAGTCGTCAATGGTGAACTCACCGACCCTGCCTGACGCCTCCCAAGCCAACCCCAGCTGCAACCTGAACCTGGCGTATAGAGTGCAAACCAACACTTCTTAAGTTAATAAGAAGCGTGTTAGTCAAGCAACTAAACCATTTTTGAAGTCCTCTTTACACGTGGGGCCATCTGCAGCCGAACGCAAAAGTGTGCTGGTGGTATTGGGGACAAGTCCAAACTGCTCCCTACAGTTCCATTAGAGATAGCGACATTATCCGTTTACATGATTTGCCGTACCGGACAGTGTCGACATCTGCGGAACCGGTACGCGGCGGTAGGTCATGACCATTGTAGTGGTGATGATTTGGACAAAACCATGTAGAATCCTCACTCTAGGCCTTCAGCTGGCGTTCCTTTACCCGACACTGATCAGCAAATCAACGGAGGGATTGAGACACGTGGAACTCTACTCAGTGAATGAGGTCCTAACTGCTAACATTATCAACCTACATTGTCATACGTAGTGGGTGCGTGCGCTGATGGGCATGGACTTCACATAACGGAAGTTGCAGCTTATGTACATTTAAAAAAGTGAGCACGCGTGTATATATTATATTCACCTCTTCTATCTTCGGATGGAAGAGGGGAATATGCCAGGTGGTTGTATTCATCACCTACCCCTTCCGGAAGGAAGAGTTATGTATTGAATTAAAATCTATGGGGTATTATGTCTCTTGGACCGGGGTTTCACGTGTTTCAGAAACATATTTTCTTCGACATGTGTTTACATTAATATTTGTATATAAATGTATTTGCTTATCAAATTTATCTAAAATTATTATTTAACATTTCAAAAGTTCTCATTAACATTGAGTGATTAGAACCTTGATCCAAAGAATTAAGTCTGACCCAAAAGTTTGATAACCACGCTCAATGTTGAACTTATTTAGTCCTAAAAGCTTTTAGTAAATCTGATAACAACCGACCACCTTGTACAATATTAATTGCTGCCTCAAATTTTCCTCCCGTTATCTTTTATGTTTCTGTTCAAGTTGCATGCATATTCACTTATAACCTCTACTCCCTACCATTACACTGTGGCCTGTAGTCTTGTTGTTTCAAACATTCGTCTTGCTGATTTTTCAAAGTGTTGTTGTAATATTCTAGAATAGTTTCGGTTCGATTATTATACTATAGAATCTTCTATGCACGATGGAAATCATGACAATATGATCATAGAATAAAACAAATAACACACTGATTGCGTAACTTCTAATTTGGGTGAGATGTTTATGATTCGACCTCGACAAAATGAAAGTTAACATAAGATTTTAATTAGTGTGGTGGTCCAGAGAATCAACAGAGAAAATATTAGCATGGAGGTCCGGAGCTCCCGAGTGCATACTGATTTTCTCTCTCGTGTAAAAATACACATATTAACTCGGTTGTTACACACAAGTTGACATAGCAACCCTGAAAAGCTCTCACGAGTAAAAACAATTATTTCTGATGTTTATTGATAATTTCACTTTGTTATCCTTGATAACGTATATCCACCTGTTGCCCATTACGTGGACAGCTTCAACTGCGTGTCCAAGAGTCGAACACTGGACCTCTCACAAGAGCCTAATAGGCTCACATAGTATGTGTCCTGTTTAGAAGATGAAAGATGACATGAAACTAAGAAGCGTTATTATAAAATTTCATTACCGTTACATTATCTCCCCAGACAATGCGACACAGAAGTGTGGCGACGGCTTCGTGAGTGGCTTCTTGCACCGACGTAAAGAGTTTCAGCATAGTCGGAACAGAACACACTGATGATGCATGGACACCACAAACCGATGGATATGTCCGAGCAAAGAATTCATCTCCAGGATGAAATCCTTCAGCCACAGCCCAGAAAGAAAACGCAGTGCAAGCCCGCGAGTAGCGAAAGGAGCCATTCAGTGCGATAAGTGCCTGCCGCCAAGAAACAAACGCAGCGCAAGAAAGCCAACAGGAACACGCACGGCGTGTGGTGGCAGCTGGAGAAGTTCAGAAACATGCGACGCGAGTGGCAGTTGGGGAAGTTGAGGAGATGCAAGGAGAAGTTAAAAGGAGGTAAGCAAAAGGTGAAAAAGAAAAGAAACGCAAGTAGCTCCTCTTGCAGTGGAATAGCGAGGCTATGTGTTAGCGATTTATTTTTTTTTTTAGATTTTTTTTGTTTTCACAATAACTCTGTTGTTCTGTTTTTGTTATTATATTTCACTTTTGGGTTTCATTATGATTCATTCGTTCGTTTTGCTTCACGATGAAAATTTCCTCCTTCTTTTTTTATTTTCACCATCGAAATATAACTATTCTACCGCATAGTAAAAAACGAATTTAAGAAAAACCTGAAAAGGTTCCGTAAAGAGGTCCGATCGTTGTAAAGAGGGAAAAACCCTCTATTCTAACAAGGCAGTAAAGTTCGAGAGGCACTGCCCTCTTTCCTCTTCAAATATATAAATAAAATCTAAAACGTCAAGCTAGCACTTGTACATGTAAGCCTTGTGGCAATCAAGTTTCTTTCCGAGTGACTTTGACATTCATTTACATACAAGAGTCATGTATCTCAAAAACAGCAAACAATGATCTTGGGAGATAGGCACGAGTACAACGTTTGACGGTGAGATGAGCTTTAAACGGTGGCATGAACTGGCCATGGTAGCCAATCCATGTACGACGGACGTACAGGCGCAGACCAAGGTCCATCCGGTATTTGACTTGGTTCCACTTCATCTGTGGTCCCTAATCTTTTGCTAGTACTTGCGGATCATTCTCAATCTCTCAAGTCCGGTAGTAGAAGGTCCTCGAAGTTCTTACGATCGATCCGTCAGAGTTGGAAAAGCCAGGGAGATCTGAAATGCGTCAGACGATCCCTCTTCACTTGGGTGGCCCATACTGACTACACTAGCTAGAAAAGCGCTGATATCTACTGGACACCTCGCATTGGCCAACAACCCTCCTCCACGTCCGTAATCGCAAGTAAGAGAGTTAATGAGCCGTAGCAGGCTGATATCATCAGCGTGATATCAGCGTGCTATGACTGATGATATCATCACACACTGTGAATTCTTCAACTGCAGCTAAGAGAGAGAGAGAGAGAGAGAGAGAGAGAGAGAGCTTGAGAGAACTAAAATTTACTGTTGACTCATGAACATTGCTAACTGAGTGCATTCCCGGACTGAACTGAGTCCTCACCGTAATATTGATTTACAGTTGATTTCACAAACGTACTATTAAAGGTCCGAAGCCAGGGAATCTTGCGCAGGCTGGTTGTCGACCGATCGAGATATGCGGACCACAAAATACCACTCCAAGCATTTATCACTAAAACAGGATTCTACGAGATTTTGGCGCTTGAAAAGCCACAATGCGGTAGTATACTCCATAACTGGATCATGAAGCAGACGTCGTAGCTAATATCAGCTAAGAGTTGTCATTTGGCCTGGTCTCGTGCATGTGACCGCGGGGGAACCCGGAAAGACAGCAAATTGCAAGCTCGTATGATCATGAATGAATGCTTGTAGAAGTGTTTGCGCGGGGTCATGCATCGTGAGACCTGTACAAATACAGGCCTAAGTGCACAGGTCTTTCTTTGATTATGCAAAATTGTGATTCGGCACTTTCGTCACTTGTCAAAGAAAATTCACGATTCCATCGAAAGCCAATATCGCCTTCTTTTCATCTGTAGATAACTGCTGAGTCCACGTACAGTACTCGAATTCCGTACTGCAGCTGGACACTTCCTGAGCTCATACGTGGATGTCAGGACGTTTGAGGTACGATTTAAGGATATTGTAAGATCAAAACATGCGCTCCACTTTCACTTGTTTTAGAACTCTTCACTTGGGCACTCAAAAACAAGTTCTAAGCTCTTTTCTTTGTAATGATGACACGGATAAACTTTATTGTTTGGTGTGCAAACTCGGGTGACCTTCATACATTTGACGAGCCTCTTCACAACTGCATGAAGACGCATTCATTCATTACTACTAATTGTATCCTTATATCATTTCTCCGCTTGTTGCAATATAATGCTTTATCTGGATCGACCTGCAGTTTGAAGCTTAATTAGTCTAGTTGTACAGCGTCGACAAAGCAGAATGATAGTCGAGCATAGTGAGCATGATTCGCTTAAGTTCAGCTCAACTATCGGCTGGTACAGGCTTGTGAACCTAGTACGTACAACGATACAGTCCTACGCTATGACAGTACGTACGTATCTCAAACCGAAGAGCTTACGTATACGCTTTTCACAAATGAACCTTTTGTCCTCTAAGGTGTGGATATGCCTACAATAGAGATCTTGATGATCTTGTGTGTGAACCAGTGCTCGGAGAAATTTTTCGTGAAAAATGGGAAATTTTCGGTAGAATGCAAAGCATATCGGCAACTTTCGGAAAATTTACCAAATCTACACTAAAGAGTAAATTTTTCCGTCGGAAAATCCGACAGATTTGATCCAACACCGGAAATTTCCGAGAAGTACCGGAAGTCACTACTCTAAAAACCGGAACTCCCCGAGCATTGGTGTGAACTGTATGAAGAATAATATTTTCCTGGAAAACAGAAGGCTTGCATTATTGATCCTCTAGAACTGAGAAAGTGCTTCTTCAGGACTGAGGCACTCGAAAGAAAGTCTCTTTATGGCAGTGAAAGCAGATTTCCTAATTTCCAGTACTGATTGCTTTTAGTACATCTCTGTCTGTCTGTCAGTTGGAGTGACTTCCACATCAAGTAAAATGCGTTCGAAGTCTGGACGCCTAAAGATCACGCACGGTCAAAAGTTTGACTTGGGAAGACTTGGGAAGTTTGGAAGTTCGGAAGTCTATTTCTCTTTCGTTGCCAGAAACCAACTCGAGATAGCAGCAAGTGTGAAGGGGCCATACATCATGCTATTTCGCACGCCCGGTCATCGTGGGCGAATACAGGTCACAGGTGGATGTACCTTTCAGCTGCCCCTGTGTTTCTAAGACAAGTATAAAAGCCAGAGAATACTTCCCTGTTTTCCATCTCATTTCTTCTCTCCGCGGCCAATCTTGACCAGAGTCATTAGGTTCTCTCAGCTGCAGAGAGGTGTTTGATACCCGCATATCCATCTGCTTGTCAACGTCGAGGTACGTAGACTTGTCTCGGATCATGGGATCTCGTAGGAACATGCCAGGACTTTATAAAGGGGTTCAATTGAAGGTTTCATCATATTCAATCCTAATTCGGCGTCTGTTTCAAATTGGTCTTGAGCAAGTACAGTGTGTCGGATATTTCTAGCTATAGGACTCTAACTTGACTTTGTTCGGAGTCGATATTTTCCGGTCAC
The DNA here is from genome assembly GCA_036924285.1 of Asterella californica. Classification (NCBI taxonomy): domain Eukaryota; kingdom Viridiplantae; phylum Streptophyta; class Marchantiopsida; order Marchantiales; family Aytoniaceae; genus Asterella; species Asterella californica. Next base: position 15,882,874 of record JAYKYS010000006.1, on the reverse strand, counting down.
ATAAAGTTCAGTATCTTTTGAATTCTAGGGACAGATTCTTGCAAGGATTGCTTGATATGGTTCCCGCTTGCTTCGTATGTGGCAAACCGCGATATCGATATTGACAGGAGCTTATGCGCATGCAGGAAATCGCAGGAGAATGGGGAAGACCAGTGCAAAAGGCAGCATGTATCTACTGCCTATGCTCTTCCTGGCTTTCTCGAGCCTGGCTGGAGCAGTGGATATCATTTTCTACTCAAGCTCAAGTGGCTGCTCGGGTAGTGGATACTCATTCAATGGCGCCGGCGCACAGGTATGCTGCATTGCTAATGGCGGGTCGGTGCTATTCACCGGTATGGATGGCTGCAAGACAAGCCGCGTGTACAGAAATGGGGGCTGCGATCGTGATTCAGTAGGCTCGGGCGCGGGCAACCTTTGCTGGACGGGTGGAGGTTACACATCGGGCTACTGGTATCAGAGCTGCAGACGCCGCTCGCTTCTCGCTGATGTTGCATCCGACACGACAAAATGCCAGGGCCTCGCCAAGCCTACAGGAATTGTGTTCACGGACGCTGAAGAAAAGAGCACCTGGATGCTCACGTCCCCCAATGCAGTGGAGCTATTCTCACATCTTGAGAGCTTACCCCATGGAGAGAAAGCAAACTGGCTTCAGTCCAAGGGCGCCACTAAGAATACTTTCACTGCTGCCGTGGAAAACGCAAACTGATAACCAAACTACTGACCGTGTTGGAGTATCACTGGATTCAGCGGCCACATGCGACTTTTCCTTGGTCATTTGCAACAGCATGAGAACGACGGTGCTCGAATACATAAACTGGTCCCAGATCAGAAATTATATCCCCTCGCGGTAGATCTAACGGATGATGATGTACGAGTAGTGTGCACCTGCAGTCTGGAGATATTCACTTGTTCAGCAGTAGCGTTTGTGTTGCCGCTCTAGATCTATGTGGATCAGTCTTGCAGATACATCAGTCAGGCACGTTTTACAGCTTGTAAAACGTGATTCGTACGTAGGTGTTGCAGCAATCGGCCTTCTGTCTCAGCGATAAAGATTGTAATAAAGCCGACACGAACTTGATGCTACTTTGTTTAGTAGTAAAATTTCGGCTCTGTTGATTATATAAGCGCTTAAACTCAAAGCAAAGTTTCCAACTGCTCGAACGTAAAGTTAATGTCGGATGCAACGAGTTCCCGATAATTGTCTCTAAAGATATCTGCACTCGACGGCAGCAAAAGATTTTCATATGCAGCAAGTATTACGGCTGATGAGACGAATTACACACATGGCAATGCCTGCTGTCACTCTTTGCAACCTCTCGATCGCCTTGCACCGATTCCGTACGTGGAAAATCTTGTTGGAAAGTGTCCGAGTGATAAGTGTCAGAAGTTCGTCGCTGCCTCCTCCTGGGTTGCCATGATCTTCTGCACAGGTAGAGGATCTGAGAGACTGCGACAACATTGATCGTCATGAGACCTGGTTGCCTGGGCCGGACAAAGCCGTTGATTCTAATCGATCTGGTAGCGCTGCTGTACCCGGTGCATGTCCGGATTACAAGTTTCCGCTATAAGTCTACGCAACATAATACAGTACTCATCGTGTGTATGATTTAGAAACATACCTTTTGATTTAAAATTAATTAAAAATTTTAGTGATGACCGGTAAACTTGGAAGAAGAGCATGGATTTATATATGTCACTTATCATGGCTCTGCAGCAAATGCTTTATGATATACATGATCATCACATTTGACTTCAGGATCCCTTTCGTTAGGGGAAACAGCGCTCGGGGCTAACAGGGAGAAGCCGATTGAAATTGTACTCAGCTGGGTGTTTACCGTCGAAGTCTAACCGATACCGACAAATTACCCTTCAGTTTTGAAAACAAAGACCGGATATCGATAGATAAAACCGGTTCTTTACCGGTACTCAAGAACTCTTCTCCCGGAGCACTGGTAGGAAGGAAGAACTTCGTCAATCTGGCTACTAGATAGCTAACTAAGCTAGCTAAGTAACTTTACTAGCTAACTGTACTTCCAACAGCGTCTACTGCGGAGTCACGTGATGTCCAAATCAGACATTCTCTTTCTGACTCCTGAGGTGAAAACATTTTGCCTGAGAGAGTCGTGATTGCAACTGAAGTAACGGAATAGCGTTAACGTTCTTTTTGGATGAAATTCTTCACAGATGATATTTAGAGGTGGGTTATCCTACACCCTTATCGATAAGTTGATTTTTCAAATTTTCAAATTTTCAAATAAAGGTCACGGTACGCAAGCAATCATTATTAAGAGAAAAAACCCGAAGGCGTACAGAGCGAGTCCAAGAGATTACACCCCCAGGCAGCAGAAGGGAACAAAGGGCAAAAGCAGAAACTATAGGCAGACCCTAGAAGCCGTAATACAGAGCCCGGTGACACCCCCACTGTGAATGAACAGCTCAAAGGGAAAGGGGAGCGATCAGAAAGGCTCACAAGCAACAAGGACACTGCTAAACGGGACGGGGCAGTAATTAAACTACAGGCCGTGATGCGAGTATGCAGGGACGAGTAGGCCAAGGGCGGATTAAGCGGAGCGGCCCGTAATCAAAGCTAAGTGAACCTTGTGGACGAAATCCCAACGAGGGCCAGGGTGAGTCTGGGCCCGAGTAAAAGTGAATGCGAAATACCATGGACACTGTGGTTAACGTTGAACCCGAGGAAAAGTGTGATCAAAAAGTGCACAAGACCTCAACCTCCAGCAGTATTGCCAAGCCTGCGAAAAAGGGAGCAAATATGTGTTCCGTTCGATAAGTGGCAGCCCGATAATAGCTTGAAAAATAACTGGAAATGGAGCCCCGAACCAAAGGAAAACAGTGAGTAAGCCATGACCATAGCGAAGCAAAGTAGGGGCAACGGGCGAACAGATGTGCAATATCCTCCAACGAGGGGACATATAGAGTCGACCCCGCACACCAGGTGGGCCCGTTCGGTCGTAAAGAGTAGCTACCAACAAAAGATGCGGGTCGAATTGTGTAAAACTGAGTCCCAAAGATGGCTATAGGGGCGATAGCGACCTTAGAGCTACTGATAGCGTGGCTTAGCCCAGGTGTTCTTCCCTTCGAGGCGTTTGTTGCTTGGCCCTTCCGGTCCTTCTTTCCCTTGTAAGGCTTGATGGGGTCTTTCCATCCGTTTGCTATCATTGCATCGCGTGTTTTCCAGTCCCAAAGAGTGCACCGAATATGTCGCCAGACAACACGAACCCAGTCGAGCAGCCATCGAGTGTTGAGGTGGAGAAAGATAGACTGAGTGCTTGTACGTTGTTGCCACTGGCAGGCGAAAAGAAGAAATAGCAAGGACGGCACCTGAGTCGGATTGACGTAGGGACCAGTTGTCAGGGTTCGCCCATTCAACAGTCCAAGCTGGCGTGAACGTAGATAGCAAGAAAGCCAAAGGCCAGAAGCAGGGGGTAAAATGCGGGTGAGATCAGCCGGCTGGAAGAGCTCGTGTGTGGAGGAAACGGAGAGGACCCCCAACTCCTGGAGAAGTGAAGGTACCTGTAGAATGGAAAGGGATGAAGGAGTATGCGCGTGTCGAGTACAGTGTGTGAGAGCCTGAGACAGGGTAAGTGACACAGGAAATTGAAGCAATGTTGGTGTCCAAATGTAGGAAGACAAAACCGCGAGCCAGGCTTTAAGAATAGCCGAGCCCAGAATGCAACCAATTTCAGTTTTAAATTGTAGTTTTAAGGTTTTTGATGATAACACTGATAAGTTATTAAACTTATTTTAATGACAAATAATATCTAGTCGATTTGTTTGGATCTAAACTCGAGATGTCCAATCCATCCAATATGAAACCGTGTATAACATAATAAAGATCTTATAATAAATATTTTAATAAACAATTAGTAATGTTATATATAAAAAGATAGGAAATTAAAGAAGCCAAAGATATAATGAACGAAGGTGTAGAAAAAATATCTAACATTAATAGAAACAATGAGAGTAAATATCTAATCATGTATACGAAATAAAGAGAAAGAAAAAATCTGGAACTAGTCAAAAGACTCTACCGCTCAAATAACCCTGAGGATTGTCTTTAGGTCGGTAATCTGAACAAACATGGAAGTGTAAACCTGATAACCGCGATGTATGAATTATATGTTTTTTATATATATCTTTATTTCTAGTTATAATATTAAAATTAATATTTTATAATAATCTTCTTTGTTTTTGTTAGAAGTTTTTTACAATAATAATAAAAATATTTAATGAAGAATATTGTAGAGTAATCAAAAACCAAGTAATGAATGAATATACTAAATAAAGATATATACAATATATTTTTAAACTTTTTTATAATATAAAGGTCAAATTCATTCAAATTTTAAACTAATAAAGACATATTTTCTCTATATATATTATACTATAAATTACGTAACTAACATCCCCAAGGATTTAGACTCCTTTCTCACACTTATCTATATTTCACAGAGAATCCATTTGACGTATTCAACATTCTCTTTTTTTTAGCTTTTGTTGATAATACGACAAAATACATTACATGAAAAAAGATTACTTTCCTTTCAGGTTTCCATAATTGACATATAACTATGCTAACGCATAAAGGTTTACTACGATTTTGTACATAATAATGAATAATACAATAACAAAGTTTCGACTTGTTTTCTTTTCAAGAGATGTTATCAACTATTCTTTCTTGATACCAGCGAGCTATCTATTTGATGATCATTTCAACTCGCTGCATTGTGGGCAAACGCACTAGACATGCAAGGCATGCGGCATGTAGCATGCGACATGCAAAAGTATCGAAAGAATGAACTTGATATTTGATATTCTTGATATCGAGAGTTTGAAGTGTCGTTACTGAGAGTTTAATGTGTCACTTTTTAGAGTAATAATTATCATACAAAGATTCAATGGATGTCTGTGAGAAGCAAAATCATCACTAACTTAATTATTAATTAGAAGAAAATATATCACTTATGAAACATCGATAATTGATACCACAGTTGAATCTTAACTAAAATAATAATATGTAGTGTTCTACAATCTTGATCATCAAAAGAAGTGATGTATCCTTCTTCTTGTACGTCTTCAAATATTTCATTTAGTATGCTTGCATATTTCCATGGACTTTCTCATGTATAGAATTAATGTTTGCATTCCTATCAGTATTGTAAGAAATAATTTTTTTCCTTTTTCAATAGAACTCCTTTCCTGAGAATACTTTATTCTTCTTAGAATTTCTAAAGTATTTCAATATATCTCAGTTGTTCTCACTTCATTCGCAAAATTCCTAACTCCTTTCTTATTCATTTATTGCTTCCATGGCATGGTGAACCACTTGAAATATATTTGTACAACTTTAATTTTCTTCCTCCTCGAATAATCGTAATGATAGAATAATATGATTAATGTGAATATGTCCTCCATGGATGACTTGTATTTCATCATCTGACAATTTTCTGACTCACTTCTGTAAGAGTTGTGTCTTCTCTAAGAACTCTCGACCATTGAGACATTTGGACTAAATCTTAAATATATTTGTCAACAGAGAAGTATGAACGTCTAGTCATAAAAATTAAAAGTTTCAAATATATTGTATATCCAGTGTTGCACTTTGATCATATGACCTTCAATCTATGGTGAAGATATGAACTCTCGATCATCGAGAGCATAAACATATGTGCAAATTTATCCATTCAAAAAATAAAATATTCATTGAATCATGTACCAGTCATCATCGAGAGTACTCATCAATAGTACACATAATGAAAATTAAATAATTAAACTATATGTATTTTTTACCATCGAAAGTTATCAAATGTTTGATAAAATAGTCAAATTCGTAACTGTTTTGTAACATTTGTTCATTTTACTCTATAATACGTAACTCTTTCAATTTGGTGCAATGACATGCTATTAAGTAATATTTTGAGTGAATAAACAACTCTTTTTAAGAAACAATCAAAAGTTTGAACAAATGAACAAGTCTCACTCATCGAGTCTTAAATTTATTGTAAGAGAATTTGATCAAAATAGTAATCATAAAAATGAGATTTCCAAGGAACTTTTTGTTTTTTGATATAGATTTTGGACCATGATCGTCCAAAATTGTTTCTCGATCATCGAGAGTTCATGGAATAACCAAAAACACCACCAACAACAACAAAACTCTTGATCATCAAAAGCGATTTGAAATACAAAATCTAGAAAAAAATATTTTCATCATCGACACTGTCCTAATCACCAAAATCGAGATAACCTCAATGTTTCAATTTAGTCCCGAAAATTAAAACTCTTGATCATCGAGAAACGATTTGGGATATCATAATCCAAGAAACTTAACTGTTGTGCGTATAGATTATCATAAATTCCTAAATAACTTTCCTTACTTACTACTAGTTTTTTAGATAGAGAGTTTCTTTCTCTCACGAATAAAGGTCCTCATATGTGACATCGCAACTCGCACTCCCAAAACTTGAGTGAAATAATACAAAGCTCTCATCCCAAAACTTAATCTCACCTTCTGGACTAAATATACATTTATGATTTTAGGATGTGTAAGCGTTCACATCCCAACTAAGAGTCCCAATTGCACACCTACCAATAAACTGAAGATTAATGTTGATATAAATGTTACTTTTCCAAATCTTTTTCTTATGATAAATTTATGATGTATGAACGTGACATTCATCTCGATCGTCTACAACTGTTTTGATATGAATATATATATCAACTTTCATAACTAAATTTTTATTTAAAAATCGAAGCATCACAACATAAGTTATCCACGGAAATTCTAATGAGATTTCAAAAATAATTGCTATGTACATCCGACAAAAGAAGAAATATTATCAGGAAGAGTTCATAACAGGTCTCAACGGCATATAATGAACATTGTAATCGTCCTCAAGGATGTTGATTTTGTGATATTGGTCCAAGGTTTTGATTATCAAAGTGTAGAAATTCAACAAAACATGGATAAATGACAAAAGTAAATCTTTTAAAGATTTGAGTCGAGAGTAGATGCTCATCAAGAGTTCTACATGCCGCATGCAGAGTGGCTGACCTTGTTGCATTATATTATGTATATGCATGTGACCTGAGCTAAAGTACTAGTGACTTATTGCCCGTTATTAGTCTCGTCCATGCATTTTCTTTGATATTTTTCTCTGACTATCAGCTTGGATCGCACTTACAGTTAGTAATGAGCTTTTTAATCTTTTGTTTAATATCTATGGTTTCGACAACCAATGAGTTATGATCGAGGACTTTGCAGTGAAAGAGGATTCTATAGCATAGGATGAGGTGTTTTGTATGAAAACACATCAATGGTAGCCATACTTGAGCGAAACAATAAAGTGTCGTATGGGATGTGGAAAGTTTATGTGTTTGTATTTCTTGTGACACTAACAGTACAAGTAAGAACATTGATGTATTTTTCTTTTAATGAGTTGTTTTTTATATATACTTAACATGCTATAAGTTAGTTACATCTTTAAGTCTTAACCAAACTACATATATAACGTGTGTCTTAGATAATTCATGGTTCATAGGTCCTTTGTTGGCATTAGACCTCTCCTCTCACCGGATCATTGATAATAGGTATCAGTTATTTGCCATCTCTGTAGTTTCACAGGGTTTATCTATTCTGAAAGTATCTTAATAGGTTTAATTTGTTAATTCAAGGGTTCACTTAAGGATTTTGTTATAAACAAGTGTAGTAAAATAAAGGATTAAAAAAAATCTAAACAAACAGAAAATTATTTGAAATTTATAAATAATTTAAAGTAAAAATATGATGGTTTATGTATAAAATAGTCCTTTTGAGAATACTCTTTGTTTATAGAATAAATTATTTCAAAAATTTCTTAGAAACAAACTAAGAGTATTAAGATACCTCTTGACTCTCAAGTGTTATCAACAAATGTATGTATAAGTGTTACAAAGAGTTCTCTCGAGTTTGTAAAACTAGTCGTAATTCTTTGTTAGAAAATTAACTGTGTTGGACGTCTAGAAAGTAAAACATCAATGGCCAAGAGCGTGTTGAGCTGAACAAGATGGAGTTTGAACATGACGAAACAAGACTGCAATAATGAGGTTATGCAAGTATGGAGTTAGGTGTAAATTACATTTTAAGAAATTATAAATGTGATCCTCGAGTGAGAATCTTATTACATGGACATGTATATTTTATGCATTGTATAGCATAGAGACTTGAACTGTCAGAAACAGATATGTATTGAGGAGAGATATGTGGTCTAGAAGTAGTAAAGGGAGAAAAAAGAACAAGAAAACAAATATAACCTCTTCACACACTTTTTTCTTGAACGTGTGTAGTCAGGCTTGATAGTAGTTCATACTTCTTAGCAATAAGAGTTCTTGGTTCAAATATCCCCTAGACCTTGTCCTTCTAGGCTCAAATCAGTTACTCGACTACAAGAAAACCAAAGGAGAAGTGTCTTAGAAGAGCAAAAACATCAAAAATAAAAAGACGAGAACAGGAATAAAAATAATACTCACTCCATTATATATACAACTTTTGCAAACAAAAACTGATTGTGATCTTGATCAAGGATTTAGATAATGAAGTTGCTTATGAGATAAAAAGATGAAAATTACATTCTTCGCCTACAATGTTGGTTACAAAGACTTTTGTCTTGTGGTTGTTTTAATGATTCATCTTGCTTTCTTGTTGGATAACTTTGGTGCAATCCAAGTCTTTATACAATTTTCTCCGTTAATAACACTTTTCCTTTTCTGCAGAGTGTGCTATCGTTCGATAAGTTCGGTTGCTTTCATATGAAGATGAGTTGCTTCTATTATTTGAATTTTTTGTTATTCACAAAGATTTTCTAGGCATAATCTCTTTATTCACAAAAGAATATACCCTTTGGTTTGGAAATCATCATCGCATCCTTTCATTTTGTTACTTTGAGTCAAAATCTTCATAATTTTTGTCAAAAATAGAAATTCATGTTTTTACTAGCATATACTTGGTTTAAACTGAATGATGTTATGTGTGAAGTTGTCCTTGAACAATGAAACCTTGCACTTACAATTTATGAAAGTCTGAAGTTTCATGTTATAGAAAGATGTAACTCCATGTGATAGAAATCTGTATCAAAGTTTGACTAAATCTGCACAATCTAGGTTTATAAACTTCGTTTATCAACTTGAAGGCTTGCTCAAAACTTACTTAACCGCAATCATAATATTTTTTTTGGACTTGATCCCCCTCCTCTTTAGATTGCATTACTTGATAGCACCCATGATTGACAACAGCAGCAGGTTCAGCAGGTTTATCGCTATGTGAAAACACTGCATAAGATAAGTAAAAGATCGTGCATGTTGATAATCTGTTGTATTGTCACTTTAAACTGAACTTTTCATTGAGATATATGACTGATTGTTGACATGCACATTTCGCATTCAAGTGATATGACATTTTGACCTGTTGAACCTGGCATGAGTTCTACAGCTTCTTGGATGAGTATTCAGAGTACAACCAAGTATCAATCAGAGAAGAAGACAAGCCGAAGACCACTTTCACTACTGATTGGAGAACTTATGCATATAACCAAATGCCTTTTGGTTTATGCAACGCTCCAGAGGTTGATGATTACGATCTTTAACGAATATCTTTGCACTTCCATGGAGATCTTCTTAGATGATTTTTGTGTGTTTGGATCCAAGGTAGATCATCTGATATTTTTGAGGAAGTGTTTTTTGAAGTGTAGGGAATATCGTTTGACTCTGCATCTTGAGAAGTGCTTCAGAAGAGATTTTGTTAAGACATAGGATTTTTGGAAGTGGTATAGAAGTCGACTGTGCCAAGGTGGAAGTTATCATGAAACTTCAACCACCTACTAACTTGACTCAGTTGAGAAGCTTCTTGGGCAACGTAGGATAGTACAGGAGGTTTATTGACAAATATGCAGAAATACTTACCAAGTTGTTGAAGAAGGACGAACCTTACGTCTCGTCTTCTGAGCAGCAGGAAGCCTTCGAGGAGATGAAGAAGCTTCTGTCAAAATCCCCGTCATGAGATCACCTGATTGAGAAAAGGTCTTCCACATTTATGTGGATGTCTATGCTTTTGCCATATGGATGTTATTGAGCCAGAAAGACGAGAAGAAGAAAGATTATCTCTTTTACTACGCGGGAAGACAACTCAGTGATGCCGAGAGAAGTACTCGACAAATGAGAGGGAGTGCATTGGCATGATTTATTCCTGTAGGAAGTTTAGGCACTATCTTCTGACTAACCCATTTGTCTTCTATGTGGATCATTTTTCTTTGAAGCATTTAGTGAAGAAAGCAGATTTGTCAAGAAGGATTGCTAGGTGGATTCTTCTACTTCAGGAATTCACTTACACGGTTGAGTACAGGCCTGGAAGACAGCATGTCAATGCTAACTACTTATCCAGATTGGAGACAGAAACTGTGGAAGACGAGTTCTCTAGTGAGAAGTTGTTCCAAGTTTTTGCAAAGACGTTACAGTCTGAGAGGGATGCACCGCCTACTCTCCAAAAGCCGATGCAAGGTCTTCTGACCTTGTTTATGCGACTTCCACAGAGAAATCTATCTTCAAGGACATGAGGAAGTTCTTGGAAGATCAATAGTACCCAGAAGGATTGGATGCCGAGTAGAAGGATGTCTTCTTACACAAGACATGCCCTTACGCAGTCTTCCAAGATATTTCGTTCAGGAAGAGACATGACGAGAAGCTGAGGAGATGCCTTGAACCTTCAAAGATTAAGGCAGTGATCACAGTCTTCACTACGAAGACGCTGGAGGTCACTATGGACTGAAGACGACAATGAAGAAGATGTTGGACGCTGGCTACTTGTGACCAACCATGTACAAAGACACTTTTCAGGAAATCAAGAGATGTGATACGTCTTGGAGGGTGGGAAGATCTACAGCCACCACTCGGTGACCTCTAACTCCCATTTTGTCTCTAGCACCTTTCAAAAAGTGAGGAATCGACTTCGTTGGATCAATTGCTCCTACAGCTAGAAGAACCCGAGCACGGTACATACTGATAGCTACAGACTACGTCACGAAGATGGTAGAGAGAGAAGCCACAAGGAAGAACAACGCTGTAGTGGTTGTCAAATTTCTTTCGCATAACATCATCATCCGTTACGGATGTCCGCTCGAACAGATGTCAAACAGAGGGACTCATTCCGAAATGAGACCATTATCTTCTTGACACAGTATTTCAAGATCAAGCATCGGAAGACAACACCGTACAACCCGAAGGCTAATGGATTGACAAAGAAGTCAAATGGTCTTCTCTGTAATATTTTGAATAAGGTAAATCAAGCTTATGATTAAGACACGAAGCTGCCATCTATGTTGTGGGCTTTTACCTAAGGTCACCACTCAAAAGACACCCTTCTATCTAACTTATGGAATGACGTCCGTTGTCCTCATGGAGTTGGAGGTCCCTACCTATAGGTTGGTTGTTACCGAATGCATGGAAGAAGAGAAAAGCCAGGAGCAGCGTCATCTGAACTTTGTGGAGTTCGAGGAAGAGAGGAATGCAGCTCTCGAGAAGACTTACGAAGTGCAGGCCCAACGAAAGATTAACTATGACGGCAAGCTGAAGAAGGTGACTGTCAAAGATGGGGACATGATTCTTCTATACGACAACAAGCATATGAAATTCTCTAGGAAGCTTCATCTTCGCTCAATGGGTCCTTACAGAGTCTTGGAAGTCTTCGACAATGGTTCCTTACAACTGGAAGAACTAGATGGTACCTTGATGACCACTCGTGTTAACGAGTGGCATGTCAAGAAGTATTGGACTTAAACAGTAGCTTCGATGTTTGCGGAGATGCAAACATGTGAGGGTGGGCGTATGTGGTGCCCACAATTTGCAAGATTGGAGATTTTTTTGAAAACTTTAAGTTAATGACATGTCTATATAATTGAAGTAACCTTATTACTTAAGATTACACCCTGCTTAGGGGGAAGATGATCTTTAAGGAGAATTCATGAGAAGAAGTCGACTTCTTCCGAAGCAGAAAGACGGACGTCTTTTGGAAAGATGTCTTCTGGGAGCCAGAAGCTGAAAGCTAGAGTACACTTTCAGGAAGACAGTGACTGCAACCACACGAAGTACCAACCACGCACCGACTAGGTAAGGGTAGGTATACCTAACATACAATCACCATCGTAATAGATAGGTCTAGGGTAGTCGAGCCATTACCTAATCGCGAGGAGAAGACAATGAAGCAGAGGCGCATCCGCACCATAGCTCTCTTTGTTGTTTCTCGATTTGAGAATTGGAGAAGACATCGGAAGCGCATAGAAGCGGAATTACAGTGAGCAAGTAAGAGAGGACGTCTTCCAGCCTCACGTAAGCGCACTCAAGGTAGAAGAGTTGGAAATCTCTACAGGACTAGAAGATTAGAAATTGAGGGTCGAGGAGGAAATTGAGAGTGGAAGCTTTGAATTGCAGTAAATGGAGTTCGATTGTGGAAGCAGTGTTGCAACAGCTCGATTCGAAGTAGAGCAGGATCGTGGCAAGACATAGAAGACGAAGTTGAAGTCTTGAAGCGCGTAGAAAACTCAAGAAGCGATCAGAAGCGTAGGACCTTGGAAGCAATACTGAGGTTCTTTTCGTTTCTTTCCTCTTCCTCATCGCTTCCTGTAGTGTCTCAGGATTTCTCCTTTAGCTCATTGTAGCATAAAAGATTTCGTTCTCCAAGAAGATTTACACTAGTATCGCTGTTCTAAGTTCTAAGATTTGTCCAAACTCACAAACACTCTAGATTTGTCTAGAAATCTCGTTTTCTCACAAAACCACATGGTTTCTAGATCATTCAGAAGGTGCTCTGGACCCAAACATACTAGTACTACCTAAAATATCACACAATTACTCACTGAGAAGTTCGAGAAGACGCTTTCTGCTTCCAGGTCACGGCTTCTCGTCTTCCCACGACGGTCTTCTCGAAGTAATTCTCGGCTTCTGACACCTCCAGAAGACTGTCCCTGCTTCGTAGATGTCAATTATCAATTCCTATCACACATTGCTCTTACAATTTCCAACAGGGTTAGATTAATCACAGAGTGTATACCACCTGTAACCTTCTCAAGCTTCTGTCTACGGAAGCGGTCTTCCTGTAGCACTACAACGACATTCGCATGCACTGATACTCAAAAGAAGTCTCGAAAGTCCAATAGAAGAAGGTAGGAAGATGGGAAGATGAGAGAAGATGAGGAAGAAGAGAAATCCAAAACAAGAGGAAACAAGAGAAAAGAGAGAAATTAAGATTCTGACATACTTCTAGTTAGGATCCTGACTAACAAGCCATCCCTGCTTGTAGTAATTTGGAGAAGAAGACCAATAATCTACTTACAGTTACACAGTCTTCCAATCGAGGATATCGTCTTTTGCTGTGGAAAGAAGACTTCTGACTTTTTCTATCTTTGGTCTGACTACTCTGACTTCAGGGACCAATCTCTCACAGGACAGTCCGCACGTGGATCCGAAGTGCTCCACTGGATGAGACAAGCTTGGACTCTGGACAGCTTCTAACAATCATCGTCACTTAAGAAGAAGACTTCTCATGCACAATGGGGTATGAATTCAAGGAAACCTACTGCCCAGAAGACACAGACAAAGCTTATACAATCAAATCTAAAATCCAATCCTTGAGAAAAAGTTACATTGGCTTTTGGAAACTCATTCTATCCACTTCTTGTCACTACCCTCGACACATCAACTTAGAAGCAGGACTGCAAGATTGTAGTGTCGCAGGATTACTCCTTTTGCCCATTTAGTATACAAGATATCGTTCCCACAGAGGATTTGCACAAGTAACGCTGCTCTAAGTTCTAAGATCTGTTCAAACACACAAACACACGGGTTTTGTCTAGAAATCTCGTCTTCTCACAAAACCACGCGTCTTCCAGACTCGCCAAACGGTGCTCTGGACTAAACAAACAACTACTAACTAGAATATCACACAACTATTCACAGAGAAGCTCTGGAAGACGCTTCCTGCTTCCAGGTCACTTCTTCCGGTCTTCTCATTACCGTCTTCGCGAAGCAATTCTCGGCTTCTGAGGGTTCAACTCGGCTTCTCACACCTCCAGAAGACTGCTCCTGCTTCACAAAAGTCGACTAGCAACGGCTGTTACACCTTACTCTCTCTCACATTCCAACGGGTTAGATTAATCACATGGTGTATGCCCCCTATAGCCTTCTCAGGCTTCTGCCTACGGAAATGGTCTTCCTACAACGACATTCACCTTCACGAAAGCTCAATAGAAGTCTTGGAAACTCACTAGAAGAAGGAAAGAAGATGGGGAAGATGAGAAAGAAGAGAAAATCCAAACGAGAGAAAAACAAGATAAGAATAAGACTTCTCGACACACCAGTCTAGCCAACAGGACTGCACGAGGATGCCGTTCCCTGCTCCTAAACTGTCCACTACCTCCATCTACATCTTCGAACCACTGCTGGCAACGAGCATGCAGACCCTCCGGTATAATCCCAATCTATTCGTATGTCTCTAACATCGGATGTAGTGTGTGTGCGCATAGTACACAACAATGTACTTAGTGCGTCTCTCAAGAGCGTATACTGTGCTCAGTGTGTTAATGTGTGTGTCCAAAATCTTACTCTTCGATCCTACTTATGCACCTGCCTTGAGATGCAGAGAGGATCCCCTCCAATCCTCGACTACAACCAGGGAGAGATGGGCGCTGTCAGAAGGCTACCAACCCACATGCAAGAGGTTCCCTTTCCTAATTAGCCATCCACCTTAGGTAGGAGTAGATCCAATGGATCTACTCCTACCTTGCTCGGCTTCTGATAAGTTGGGAAGCCCTGCAATTACCTCGGGTGTCACTGAGGTGGCTTCCTCCTCGACATTCGTCTCTGGCTCTATGCTCACTATATGTAGTGACGCAGGATTTCTCCTTTTGCCCATTTAGTATACAAGATATCGTTCCCACAGAGGATTTGCACAAGTAACGCTGCTCTAAGTTCTAAGATCTGTTCAAACACACAAACATACGGGTTTTGCCTAGAAATCCCGTCTTCTCACAAAACCACACAAAACTACACGTCTTCCAGACACGCCAAATGGTGCTCTGGAACTAAACAAACAACTACCAACTAAGATATCACACAACTATTCACAGAGAAGCTCGGGAAGACGATCTTCCTGCTTCCAGATTGCTTCTTCCGGTCTTCTCGATACCGTCTTCCCGAAGCGATTCTCGTCTTCTGGGGGTTCAACTCGTCTTCTCACACCTCCAGAAGGCTATCCTGCTTCGCCGAAGTTGACTAGCAACGGTCGTTACATATTATTCTCACACCCACATTCCAACGGGTTAGATCAATCACAGGGTGTATGCCCCCTGTAGCCTTCCCAGGCTTCTGCCTATGGAAGTTGTCTTCCTGCAGCACTACAACGACATTCACCTTCACGGAAGCTCAATAGAAGTATCGGAAGCTCACTAGAAGAAGGTAAGAAGATGGGGAAGATGGGGGAAGATGGGGAAGATAAGAAAATCCAAACAAGAGAAAACAAGAGGAAAAGAGGCAATTAAGATTCCGACAGGCTTCTAGTCCGGATCTTGACTAACAAGCCATCCCTGCTTGTAATAGTTTGGGGAGGAAGACAACAAACATGAGTACTGTTGCAACGTCTTCTACTCGAGGATGTCATCTTCTGTTGCGGGAAGAAGGCTTCTTTCTTCTTCACTTCGCTGCTCTGACTGCTCTATCTTCCGGGATCCCTTACCCAGAAGACCGTTCGTACGTAGATCCCAAGTGCTCTACTGAACGAGTCAAGCTACACTTCCACAACTGCTGACAGTCACCGCCACTCAAGAAGAACACTTCCCATGCACAATTGGGAGCGAATTCAAAGAACTCACCATCCAGAAGACATGGACAAAGCCTCTACACTCAAATCCACAATCTATTCCCCGAGAAGAAGTCACAATGGCATTGGGAAGCTCACTCCCTCTACTTCCTGCGTCTACTCCTCGACACACCAGTCTAGCTAACAGGACTGCACGAGGATGCTGTTCCCTATTCCTAGACTGTCCACTACTTCTATCTACATCGTCGAACCACTGCTGGTGCGAGTATGCAGACCCCTCCTGTATATTCCAAGACTATTCGTATGTTTCTCACAACGGGTGTAGTGTGAAGAACTACTTATCTTGTCTCTGCTCTAGTGTGTCTCGTCTGCCTGCCCATAGAATCGAAGTGTATGTTCAGTTACTACAGAATTCTACAGAACTGGCAGAACCGGCAGAGCTCCATTTCCTACTCTACGATCCTACTTAACCATCTGCCTCGAGAGCCAAGGGAGGCGACCACCAGGGAGAGAGAGAGGCGCTGACAAGAAGTTGTCACCTCACATGCATGCGGTCCCTCTTCCCAATTAGCCCTCCACTGTGTTACTCCTACGCTACCTATGTTGCCACATGGGGTCCTAACTATTTTTACATGGAAAACTGCCACCCTTAAGATAGCATGTCCGATCCTACTAAATCTGGAAGTGTCGATTGAGTTTGCTAACTACTCTGATTGCTCGATGGCAATCTCTACATGATCTGCTCCTACCGGAGCTACTACCTCGACTTCTGATGGGCTGGGAAGCCCTGCACTTACCTCGGGTACCACTGAGGTAGCTTCCCTCTCCTCGCTCTTCGCTGGTCCTGCGGTTTCTGCGGCTGCGTCTTCCTCGGCTTCGACTTCGGAAGACGGAATGGTCTTCTGGGAAGACGAGTCGAATGGTGCGTTTTCGGTCTTCTGAGGCACAAATGCAGTACTAGGGACCATGGCGACCTCATAGGGGTCCGGGGAAGTCGCTTCCTCCACGCAGAATACCTGGGAAGACGGTTCGTCTTCCTGTCTTCCTGAAGATATCATGTCTTCCGAGGCGTCTTCTGGAGTCTTCTCGTCTTCCAATGCTGTCACCACCAAGTGTACAGCGAGATCGAACTCCTCCTTCTCCATTCCGGATCCAGTCGATGATGCTGGAGCGTAGGAAGATGCGGTTGCAGGTGTCGGAAGTGAGGGAAGACCATAAAGTGTCTTCACTCCTTCTATCTGTCTATCCAAGTACCTGAACATACTCTCCCGGCATTCCACCAACATCGCTCTGGACTCGCTGTCCCATCCTCTAGCTAAGGTAAGTAACTTCCTACCCGTGGTGTAGTTGAACTTCTTCCGAAGCGCTTCCACCGACTGTGCCAACATCTTCTGTGCACGGGTCTCTGCTGCTTCCCTCTGCGTCTTCTCCACTGCAGCTCGCGCTTCTGCGGCTTCTCGTTGCGCCTTCCAAGTGGTCTGCTCTTCTGCGAGGGCAGTGATCTTCTCCCGCACTCGGAGAACTTCCTGATCGCGCTGCTGTAGTCGCGCCTGCAACTCCTGGTTGCTCTTCCGAAGTTGCATCGACTCCTTGGCAGAGGCGGCTGCTTCCGCCTTGTACCTGGCTGCAAGCTTCTCCGTGGTGCGGAGACTAGCTTCCAGCGACTCCGTCTTTTGCTGGCTGTCTTCCTGTCGCAGCAAGGTGCGCAGGCCGAATCCAGGCTGTAAGGGCTTCTCCTGTGCCCTCGCTCTCCTCTCCAGCAACTCCATAGCGGGCTGGATCTCCTTCTGGAAGTAGGCACTGAACTCCTCTAGTCGTCTTCCTGCGGAAGACAAGTTCATCTCCACCACTCGCTCCATGGTGTCAACTTCGTCTTCCAGAGGCAAGGAAGCCTCTTCCGCTACTACGGCCTTTATCTTCTGCGCACGAGAAGAAGGTACTCTTCTCAACTTCCGGGGTGGAAGACTCCTCATGGCAGGAGCGGCTCTCTTCTTTGCGCTTCCTCGCATCGCAGCAGGAGCGCCCATCCATCCTTCGTCTTCTGGAGTCTTCGGAAGACTCCTAGGTGTTACAGAAGCTGTCTTCTGCTCCGATCGGGTACTCAGCAGCTCTACCTCCGAGTCCAACTCCGATCCTGAATGAATGAGGGAGATGGGTGTCCTCGGTACACTTTTGGAACCCATCTTCCTTAGTGGCGTGGCGTCTTCCGACCCACTAGACTCATCTTCCCTCACCAGAAGCGTCTTATGGTGAGAGCCGGGCCTCAGCTGTGGCATCAGAGTGGGAGGGGGCGTTGCTGCTGCCTCTCGGTCATCATCTTCTGAGGTCTCCTCCTTCACCTCCTGTCGCTCCGTTGGCCCATACACTGCCAGCTGATCTTCCCTAAGATCCCCCATGGCTACATACAAGTAGCAGAAGAAGGGCGTCAAGTGTCCTCCCGCCGGGGTACCCAAGTATGCTAGCTCCGTCTGTACATAGTTGTGGATGTACGCGCCCCAGTAGATTGGCACTCTATCATCCCACACTGATTCCAGGAACTCCACGTCCTGATCTCCTAAGTACCTCGTCTTCTGCGCTTTCCCCTTGGGAAAGAGATGCAGAAATAACTTCGCCAGGAGGCGCTTCTTCGGCTCCCGGTAAGATTCTATCTTCCAACCGTTCCTCCCCTGCCTGTCTTCCACGAAAAGGTAGGTGGTACTCCTAGGCACATGCCACGAACTCACAATCCTAGGCAAGATCTTCTTCTCGTACCAATATCCTCGGTTCTCGGACTCAGGCCTGTGAAACGCCTTATGCCACCAGTCTTCAGTCCAGGAAGACGGTCTTCCCCGAGCTACTCCTGCCTTCGCAGATACACGGTTACGCGGTGGTAACGCTGCCCACACCTCCTCCAGAAGCCCTTGATCTGCGAGGTTCCAATCCCACAGGAAGAAGTCGAGACCCAACTCCTTGAGAAAAGGAGTGGCCTCGGCCAATTCTGCCGCTGGTAACACCAAGCCTCGCGGATGCATCGACATACCTGGAAGATCTGTTGCACTAAACCACAAGCACCTACTATGAGCTGAAGGCTCAGTTCTTCCCGAGTGCCCACAGTCTAGCTTCTACTTCTCAGAAGACGAAACTAGTCTTCCAGAAGACAGCTACTCCGTCTTCCTGGATTCTAACAGTACTTCCTAGATAACTCTCATCTTCCGAGCTATATCTAAACAATCCTATCTAAGCAAGGCCTCGCATGGATTACCAAGAAGACAACCCACCTTGCATTACATCCTATTTCCTATCAGAAGATACAAGATATGCGAGAAGTAGAGTATGAGAAAGGTTCAGAAGAAGGTTGCGGGCTCCTGCGGTGACAGTGGCCTCTGGGAAGACACTCGGGACAGCTTCCGATTCAATGTCTTTCTCAGAAGTCTTCCCGAAGTCAGACTTCCCTTCACTGGTCTCACCTGTCTTCGTCTTCCTACACGCAATCTATCCTCACAACAGACTCAAGACATTTGCACTCTGTTCTTCTGACTTCTCACCTCTCATACGCACTCAGAAGAAGCTTGCTGCATGATGGGAAGACATGACCCTTGACCATTCTCTCCAGATTCTGCCAGCAAGACTTCTCACAACTCTCTTCTAAGTTCAGGAAGAAGAAGGAACAGCTGCTATGGATCGGACAGAAGAGACCCGAATGGACCCTCGCGTCTTCTCGCTCATTTTGCCAGCCTTTCAATCTTCTAGTCTCTCTAGGAAGATGGGGAGTTGAGAAGCTTGGAAGACCGGGAGGCACAGGCCTAGTTCCTGACTTCCAACTTCTCGAAATAACACAACAACTCACCACTCCACTCAGGATTCGTACCAAGTCTCTCTAAACACAAAAGCAAAGCAAATCCACTCTTGATACGAATTGTGTTCAGTCGACTTCCGAAGACAGTCTTCCGAAGACGGTCTTCCGAAGACAGTCAAATTTAAGAAGCGTCTTCCGAATCGTCCGAATCGTCTTCTGTTCCAAGTTTCGGGGGTAGTAAGGTAGTAGGGTAGGGAAATTGATGGTTGGGGTCTCCAATTTGAGGACTAGGGGTAAGGAAGCTCGAATTGAGCTCGGGAAGAAGCAAGGAGATGTCTTGACAGAAATTGAGCAGCGCTTCCGCACCCAATGTCTCAAATAGAAAAAATGGGGGGTGGGGGTAATCGATTAGGCTGCCTGCACACAACGAAAGAAGCGCGGGGAATACCAGACAATGGCGAGAAGAACTGGGAAGGGGAAAGAACAGGGGAAAGAACCTCTACAGTCTTCTTCGGCTCCCCGAGTTGCCTTCGACCTCTGCGCGCTTCTGGCTCTTGTCCTAGCTTCCAATGCGACTCCTCTCGACTGCGCCTGCTGTCAATTTCGGTCCACACCTTGATTCCACCTTCGCTTCTACTTGCCACTCTCCACTGTCAACTTCTCGGAAGCTCCACAGAAACGCCTTCGCTTTCTCTGCTGTTTGTGCTCCCGCAATTCGATCTCACTCTTTGCCTAGCTGCCAACTTACTCTCTCCTACCTCGATGTCTTACTCGATTCCTCTCTCAATGCTAGCTCACGAAGCTCACTCTCTCAATCGATCTTCTTCAAGCGCTGTGCTGCGGGAAGTTGGAAGGTGCCTAATGTGCTTCCTCACGCATCTTCCCCGCAGATTAGGGATTCTCGTCCTTGGTGTCTTCCTGACCTACCTACCTATTCGGTGCGTCCCAGTAGGTACACCTACTGTCTTACCCGAAAACTCGTGGTTGGTCCTTCGCGATCGCTGTCTTCTGGAAGACAGGTGTCTTCCGCCGTCTTCTCATCTTCCGCCGTCTTCTCGTCTTCTGAAGACGCAACTGGGAAGACGCTCTTCC
Source organism: Asterella californica (assembly GCA_036924285.1). Taxonomy (NCBI): domain Eukaryota; kingdom Viridiplantae; phylum Streptophyta; class Marchantiopsida; order Marchantiales; family Aytoniaceae; genus Asterella; species Asterella californica. Next base: position 15,862,151 of record JAYKYS010000006.1, on the reverse strand, counting down.
GAAGACGGTCGTCTTCCGAAGAAGTCAACTTCTTATTACAAACAGCTCTTAAGATCATCTTCCTGTTAAGGAAGACGTAACCTTAAGTAACAACGCTTGTTCAGTTATACAAACAAGTTATTATTCTTAAAAAATTCAAAAATTCGTGCATCCTGTAATTTGTGGGCACCACATACGCCCACCCTCAAATGTTTGCGTCCCCGCAAACATCAGTGGTTTCTGCACTTCTGTTTACGTCCAGTACTTCTTGACGCGCCATCCATTAACACGAGTGGTCATCAGTGTACCGTCCAACTCTTCCAACTGCAAGGAGCCATTGTCGAAGACCTCTAAGACACGGTAAGGTCCCATCCAGCGAAGATGAAGTTTCCCGGGGAACTTAATATGGCGGTTGTCGTAGAGAAGCACCAAGTCCCCATCCACAACAATCACCTTCCTCAACTTGCTATCGTAGTTTACCTTACGTTGCGCTTGCACCTCGTATGTCTTCTCCAAAGCTGCATTCCTGTCTTCTTCAAACTCTACGAAATTCAGAAGACGCTGCTCCTGGCTCTCTTCTTCTCCCATGCGTTCGGATACGGCTAACCGGTATGTTGGGACCTCTAACTCAATGGGCACAATAGGTGTCATGCCGTAAGTTAGGTAGAAAGACGTCTTCTGGGTTGTGACTTTAGGTGAAATCCTGAAGGCCCACAACACAGATGGCAATTTCGTGTCCCAGTCATACGCATGGTTAACAGTTACCTTGTTCAGGATGTTACACAGAAGACCGTTCGACTTCTCCGTCAGTCCATTCGTCTTCGGGTTGTATGGCGTCGTCTTCCGATGTTTAATCCTGAAGTATTGGGTCAGGAGGGAGATAGTTTCATTTAAGAAATGAGTGCCCCTATCTGACACCAATTCCAGCGGACATCCATACCTAGTGATGATGTTATACCAAAGGAACCTTGCTACTACTGCGGCATCGTTCTTTCTCGTGGCCTCGCCTTCCACCATCTTGGTGGCATAGTTGGTAGCTATTAAGATGTACCTTGCTCGTGTTCTTCTCGCCACCGGGACGATAGGACCCACAAAGTCGATTCCCCACTTTTCGAACGGGGCAAGCGGAAGAATGGGGGTAAGAGGTCACCTTGTTGTAGCGGTCGGTCTTCCCACCCTCTGGCATGCATCGCACTTCCTGATCTCCTGAAAAGTGTCTCGGTACATAGTTGGCCACCAGTATCCGGCGTCTAGCATCTTCTTCACTGTGGTCTTCAATCCGTAGTGACCACCAGCATCTTCGTAGTGAAGACCTGTGATCACTGATTTTATCTCTGACGGCTCGAGACATCTTCTCAGCTTCTCGTCATGTCCCTTTCGAAACAGGATACCCTAGAAGATAGCATATGGACATGCCTTGTGTAGGAAGACAGCCTTCTGCTCCGCATCCATTCCCTCGGGATACTGTTGGTCTTCCAAGAACTTCCTCAAGTCCTTGAAGATCGACTCTTCTGTGGAAGTCGCAAAGGATCAGAAGATCTAGTCTCGTCTTCTGGGAAGCAGGCAGTACGCCCCCCCTCAGATGAAAGTATCTCTGCGAAAACTGAAAACAACTTTTCGTCAAGAAACTCGTCTTCCACTTCATCTTCTCGTTCTTGTAGCAGATTGCTTGCTTTTAGGTTGGTTCGTTCTGTCTCCAATCTGGATAGGTAGTCAGCACTAACATGCTGTCTTCCGGGCCTGTACTCAACTGTGTAAGTAAATTCCTGGAGTAGGAGAATCCACCTAGCTATCCTATCAGACAAATCTGCTTTCTTTACAAGATGTTTCAAAGAGAAGTGATCTACATAGAAGACAAACGGGTTTGTTAAAAGATAGTGTCTAAACTTCCTACAGGAGTAAATCATGCCAAGACACTCCCTTTCAGTTGTCGAGTACTTCTTCTCTGCATCACTGAGCTGTCTTCCTGCGTAGTAAAAGAGATAATCTTTCTTCTTCTCGTCTTTCTGGCTCAATAACATCCATATGGCAAAAGCATAGACATCCACATAAATGTGGAAGACCTTTTCTCAATCAGGTGATCTCATGACGGGGATTTTGACAGAAGCTTCTTCATCTCCTCGAAGGCTTCCTGCTGCTCAGAAGACGAGACGTAAGGTTCGTCCTTCTTCAACAACTTGGTAAGTATTTCTGCATATCTGTCAATAAACCTCCTGTACTATCCTACGTTGTCCAAGAAGCTTCTCAACTGAGTCAAGTTAGTAGGTGGTTGAAGTTTCATGATAACTTCCACCTTGGCACAGTCGACTTCTATACCACTTCCAAAAATCCTATGTCTTAACAAAATCTCTTCTGAAGCACTTCTCAAGATGCAGAGTCAAACGATATTCCCTACACTTCAAAAAACAGTTCCTCAAAAATATCAGATGATCTACCTTGGATCCAAACACACAAAAATCATCTAAGAAGATCTCCATGGAAGTGCAAAGATATTCGTTAAAGATCGTAATCATCAACCTCTGGAGCGTTGCATAAACCAAAAGGCATTTGGTTATATGCATAAGTTCTCCAATCAGTAGTGAAAGTGATCTTCGGCTTGTCTTCTTCTCTGATTGATACTTGGTTGTACTCTGAATACTCATCCAGGAAGCTGTAGAACTCATGCCAGGTTCAACAGGTCAAAATGTCATATCGCTTGAATGCGAAATGTGCATGTCAACAATCAGTCATATATCTCAATGAAAAGTTCAGTTTAAAGTGACAATACAACAGATTATCAACATGCACGATCTTTTACTTATCTTATGCAGTGTTTTCACATAGCGATAAACCTGCTGAACCTGCTGCTGTTGTCAATCATGGGTGCTATCAAGTAATGCAATCTAAAGAGGAGGGGGATCAAGTCCAAAAAAAATATTATGATTGCGGTTAAGTAAGTTTTGAGCAAGCCTTCAAGTTGATAAACGAAGTTTATAAACCTAGATTGTGCAGATTTAGTCAAACTTTGATACAGATTTCTATCACATGGAGTTACATCTTTCTATAACATGAAACTTCAGACTTTCATAAATTGTAAGTGCAAGGTTTCATTGTTCAAGGACAACTTCACACATAACATCATTCAGTTTAAACCAAGTATATGCTAGTAAAAACATGAATTTCTATTTTTGACAAAAATTATGAAGATTTTGACTCAAAGTAACAAAATGAAAGGATGCGATGATGATTTCCAAACCAAAGGGTATATTCTTTTGTGAATAAAGAGATTATGCCTAGAAAATCTTTGTGAATAACAAAAAATTCAAATAATAGAAGCAACTCATCTTCATATGAAAGCAACCGAACTTATCGAACGATAGCACACTCTGCAGAAAAGGAAAAGTGTTATTAACGGAGAAAATTGTATAAAGACTTGGATTGCACCAAAGTTATCCAACAAGAAAGCAAGATGAATCATTAAAACAACCACAAGACAAAAGTCTTTGTAACCAACATTGTAGGCGAAGAATGTAATTTTCATCTTTTTATCTCATAAGCAACTTCATTATCTAAATCCTTGATCAAGATCACAATCAGTTTTTGTTTGCAAAAGTTGTATATATAATGGAGTGAGTATTATTTTTATTCCTGTTCTCGTCTTTTTATTTTTGATGTTTTTGCTCTTCTAAGACACTTCTCCTTTGGTTTTCTTGTAGTCGAGTAACTGATTTGAGCCTAGAAGGACAAGGTCTAGGGGATATTTGAACCAAGAACTCTTATTGCTAAGAAGTATGAACTACTATCAAGCCTGACTACACACGTTCAAGAAAAAAGTGTGTGAAGAGGTTATATTTGTTTTCTTGTTCTTTTTTCTCCCTTTACTACTTCTAGACCACATATCTCTCCTCAATACATATCTGTTTCTGACAGTTCAAGTCTCTATGCTATACAATGCATAAAATATACATGTCCATGTAATAAGATTCTCACTCGAGGATCACATTTATAATTTCTTAAAATGTAATTTACACCTAACTCCATACTTGCATAACCTCATTATTGCAGTCTTGTTTCGTCATGTTCAAACTCCATCTTGTTCAGCTCAACACGCTCTTGGCCATTGATGTTTTACTTTCTAGACGTCCAACACAGTTAATTTTCTAACAAAGAATTACGACTAGTTTTACAAACTCGAGAGAACTCTTTGTAACACTTATACATACATTTGTTGATAACACTTGAGAGTCAAGAGGTATCTTAATACTCTTAGTTTGTTTCTAAGAAATTTTTGAAATAATTTATTCTATAAACAAAGAGTATTCTCAAAAGGACTATTTTATACATAAACCATCATATTTTTACTTTAAATTATTTATAAATTTCAAATAATATTTCTGTTTGTTTAGATTTTTTTTAATCCTTTATTTTACTACACTTTTTTATAACAAAATCCTTAAGTGAACCCTTGAATTAACAAATTAAACCTATTAAGATACTTTCAGAATAGATAAACCCTGTGAAACTACAGAGATGGCAAATAACTGATACCTATTATCAATGATCCGGTGAGAGGAGAGGTCTAATGCCAACAAAGGACCTATGAACCATGAATTATCTAAGACACACGTTATATATGTAGTTTGGTTAAGACTTAAAGATGTAACTAACTTATAGCATGTTAAGTATATATAAGAAACAACTCATTAAAAGAAAAATACATCAATGTTCTTACTTGTACTGTTAGTGTCACAAGAAATACAAACACATAAACAAGAATGGGGGAAGGGGCCACCTTGTTGTAGCGGTCGGTCTTCCCACCCTCTGGCATGCATCGCACTTCCTGATCTCCTGAAAAGTGTCTTGGTACATAGTTGGCCACCAGTATCCGGCGTCTAGCATCTTCTTCACTGTGGTCTTCAATCCGTAGTGACCATCAGCATCTTCGTAGTGAAGACCTGTGATCACTGATTTTATCTCTGACGGCTCGAGACATCTTCTCAGCTTCTCGTCATGTCCCTTTCGAAACAGGATACCCTGGAAGATAGCATATGGACCTGCCTTGTGTAAGAAGACGGCCTTCTGCTCCGCATCCATTCCCTCGGGATATTGTTGGTCTTCCAAGAACTTCCTCAAGTCCTTGAAGATTGACTCTTCTGTGGAAGTCGCAAAGACTGGATCAGAAGATCTAGTCTCGTCTTCTGGGAAGCAGGCGGTACGCCCCCCCTCAGATGAAAGTGTCTCTGCGAAAACTGAAAACAACTTTTCGTCAGAAAACTCGTCTTCCACTTCATCTTCTCGTCGTTCTGTCTCCAATCTGGATAGGTAGTCAGCATTAACATGCTGTCTTCCGTGCCTGTACTCAACTGTGTAAGTAAATTCCTGGAGTAGGAGAATCCACCTAGCTATCCTACCAGACAAATCTGCTTTCTTTACAAGATGTTTCAAAGAGAAGTGATCTACATAGAAGATAAACGGGTTTGTTAGAAGATAGTGTCTAAACTTCCTACAGGAATAAATCATGCCAAGATACTCCCTTTCAGTTGTCGAGTACTTCTTCTCTGCATCACTGAGCTGTCTTCCCGCGTAGTAGATAGGATAATCCTTCTTCTTCTCATCTTTCTGACTCAACACCACCCCGATGGCGAAAGCAGAAACATCCACATAAATGAGGAAGACTCTTTCCCAATCAGGCGGTCGTAGGACAGGGGATTCCGACAGAAGCCTCTTCATTTCTTCGAATGCTTCCTGCTGCTCAGAAGACCAAACGTATGGTTCGTCCTTCTTCAGCAACTTAGTGAGTCTTCCTGTTACCTCTGCGTACCTGTCAATAAACCTCCTGTAGTATCCTACGTTGCCAAGGAAGCTTCTCAACTGTGTCAGGTTAGCAGGTGGGTGGAGTTTCATGATGACTTCCACCTTAGCACAGTCGACTTCTATACCTCTTCTGGAAATCCTATGTCCTAGCAAGATCCCCTTTGACATACCAAAGAAGCACTTCTCAGGATGAAGAGCCAAACGATGTTCTCTACACTTCAGAAAACACTTCCTTAGAAATATCAAGTGGTCTTCTCTCGATCCAAACACACAGAAATCATCCAAGAAGATCTCCATGAAGGTGCGAAGATACTCCTTGAAGATGATAATCATCAACCTCTGGAATGTGGCGGGTGCATTGCATAAACCAAACGGCATTTGGTTGTACGCGTACCTGCCCCAATCAGTGGTGAAAGTGATTTTTGACTTGTCTTCTTCTCTGATTGAAACTTGGTTGTACCCAGAATACCCATCCAGGAAGCTGTAGAACTCATGTCCTGCTACCTGGTCTAACACAGAATCGGTGAATGGTAAAGGGTGATGATCCTTCTTCGTGGTCAAGTTCAACCTCCGGAAGTCCTGACACACTCGGATCTTCCTTGTCTGCTTCTTTGGCACGATGACAATAGGAGCTACCCACTCACTGCTAAGTACTGGGAAGATGACTCCTGCCTTCAGGTACTGGTCAATCTGGTCCTTCACCAGAAGCGAGTACTTGGGGTTGAGCCGATACTGCCTCTGTCGTGTAGGAACAACGTCCTCCAACAAGTCAATGCGATGCTCTCCCAATTCTCGAGGTATGCCCTTCATGTCTTCTATGGTCCATGCGAAGACATCCTGGAACTCCGTTAGAAGTTCTCGAAAGTCTTCCAACTGCTGGCCCTCGATAAACTTTGGAAAGCTTCAGCTTCTTCCCAGGAGCAACCTCCATCTCTTGGAGATCATCCGGGTTTACCATTCCTTCGGTGTGGCTGTACTCACTAGCACCAAAGTATTCCAGTTTGGGAGCTTCTTCCGATTCAGATTCGTCTTCTGGAAGACCAACTGTCGGATCTTCCGAAGGGAAGACGGTGCTTTCGTCTTCTGGAAGACCAACTGTCGGATCTTCCGAAGGGAAGACGGTGCTTTCGTCTTCTGGAAGACCAACTGTCGGATCTTCCGAAAGGAAGACGGTATTCTCGTCTTCTGGAAGCTCTTCTTCCGCAATCTCGTAGCACTCAATGTATGCACAGACCACATCTTCTACTTTCTCTGCTACTTCTGTAGTACACACGTTATTCGCCACAAACTCATTGTACCGTTCATCACTGTCAGAAGACGCAGCTGAGTCTTCTGAAGTGTACCCCTCTGTTGTAGACGGAGTTTCACCTTGGTGTCCAATCTTGATCCAAGGAAGCGAGACCTTACTCTTCTCACCTGGCTTGGGTGTAGGATTGGGAAATCTCAGCCGATGTCTTCTCCAGTCGGTATTCACATTTGCAGCATACAGCCATGGTCTTCCTATCAACACTTGATATCCAACCTTAGCTACAGGTCACAAAATGATGTAAGTGAGGTAAAAAGATACTCCACCAATTACCGTCAAGACATCTTTCAGTTGCCCCAAAGGTCGTCTTCTAGTCTGGTCCGCCATTCTGAGAATTCTCGGAGTAGGCTGGAACTCAGTGAAGCCTAGGGCATGCACCGTTTCTTCAGTCATGATGTTAACTCCGGAGCCGGAATCAATGGGTACCTTCTTCAGAAGACAGCCATGGATCTCCATATCAAGTTCTGAGGCTCCCAAGTCCTCATGCTCTATCCTTAGGATCGAGGTGCTCTTGGGAAGTTTAGCTGCCCTCCTCTTCCTCGATCCTCGAAGCACAGATTGTAACAACTTCCTGTAACCAGCGTTGTCATCCAACAGCTGTTGGAAGGTTACATCCGCCTTCTGATTCCACAAGTCTCGCAAGAAGTCGTACGGAGATCTTTTCAGAAGGGTGACTGGAGTTTCCAACAGAGAAGATGTAGTAGCTGCTTCCTTGGGTGGAAGACCAGAAGAGTGTCTTCCCTCGACTGGGGGCTGTTCCCGTGAAACAGGTGTTGCCGTAGTCGGTGTAGGAAGCTGCTGTACTATCTTCCGTCTCTTCTCCAGCTCTTCTTGCATAATCGCTTCAACCTCTTGCCTAATGTCAGGAGCAAAGTACTTCGGATCTTCTCTGTCGTAGACGACCGCTCAGGAGAAGACGGCCGCTCAAGAGAAGATGACCTCTCCTTACGCTGCTTCTTCTTCCTGACGTCCTTCTGACGAGATTCTGACTTCCCTTTGCTTCTGGTACTTACCTTGAACACAGCTTCATCCAAAACTTCCTCCGGAGGCCAACTATCTGAATTCGGGTCAGGATTCCAAACAGTACCATCCGTCAAAGTGAGAGATGACGCTTCTTCAGGTGTCTTCATCTTCTGAGCTGCAGTCGTCTTCTGCAGCTGAGGTTCCTTTCCTTCGCGCTTCCCGGGGTCTGGTTCGTCTTCCTTGATATGGAGACAATCCGTACAATCCCTAGGATCTTCTTCTTCTACCGTGATGTGCTGTACCACTGCTAACTCGAGCTTAGAAGTTGATGCTGCTTCTGCAGGAGGCGTGGTATCTGCAAATCTCACCATTTGTCGGGGTCGTAAGGTCTGAGGACAATTCCCTGTGAAATGACCGGCTTCCTTACAATTCCCGCACAAGGGCACTTGCCCAATCTGTCTTCTCGGATGAGGACAGGTGGACCACCAGTGTCCTGTCTCTCCACAATTATTGCACGCTCCAGGAAGAGGATTGAGAGGTCGTTGTGATGAAGAAGGCTGCCAGGGTGTCCAGGTCTGTACATTGCTAGCTCTATCCCTCGGTACATAACGATTATATTGGGCGGGAGGCGTAGGAGCGAAGGGTTGTATCGTCTCGATCTTATAGCAAGTTTCCCCACTGGGATCGTGTAGATATCCCTCATCGTCTTCTTCCCATCCTGCCCAGTTGACAGCTTGGTCCTGCGCACACTGATCTCTGGTGTGTCCAGAAGAGTTACAAAGGTTGCACCAAAGGTTTGGCCGGGAAGCCGTAGGCTGCTTCCTCTTGTCCTTCTGGTTCAGAAGATGAACTTTCAGGTCGGCAAACTGCTTCAGAACCTCATCGATGCGGGGATCAGGTGCAGACTGAATGATCTGAGTTTGAGGCATCTTCTGCACAACTTCCTCCCTTGCTCGTGTCTTCTCCTTCTTCTTCTTCCGCGTTGTCGTGTCGTGGACCGGCTCCTACTTGAAATTCAAACTTCGATGCTTGTCGCTCCAAAGACACTCATGAGGAATAAGCTAGGCCTCAGCTTATGGGTTTTTGGCACAATCTCAGATCTCCATTTTCTTCGCATAGATGGGTAGAGCTCCTTGTCAGCTTTCCACATGCACTTTGTCTACTTCGTTTGGACGCTTAGTGGAAAAGTTACAGGACTCGAAAGATGGAGAAAATAAGCTAGGCTCCAGCTTACGGGTTTTTGGCACCACTTCGGATCTTCATTTTTATCGCACCAGTGGATAGAGCTCCTTGTCAGCTTTCCATAGGCACTTCATTTACTTCGTTTGGACGCCTAGTGGAGAAGTTACAAGACTCGAAAGATGGAGAAAACAAGCTAGGCCCCAGCTTACGGGCTTTTGACGCAACTTCGGATCTTCGCTTTCATCACATAGATGGGTAGAGCTCGCTGTCAGCTTTCCATGGGCATCTTGTTTACTTCGTTTGGACATCCAGAGAAGAAGTTATGCGATTCGAAAGAAGATAAAATCAAGCTAAGCCCCTAGTTACTTGCTGATTGGGTATTTAGGGCTTCAGGCGTTATATCAAAGACGCAAGGGGCCTGCTTCTTATTATTGAGGGTTGAACTTCGTACGTACAGACTGTTGCAAGGGGGCTGCTTAAGGGGCTTGCTTGTTCCTGCGACCTGTCGATGGATGTTTTGGAGAATTGGGAAGTCCAATACACGCGTGCAAGGTGTCGTCGGGTTCAGATCTGTGCAGGCTACGCACAGGTTAAGACGGTTCTTGAAGAGACGGATCGGGGGTTGTGTTCTGGGAGAAATTGAGACGCAGGAAGCAGATTTGAGATTTTCAGTTATCTGTGAAGGAGAGTTGGACCGTTCGGGCCGGTCCGGAGTCCAAACTTGCTGTCCTTGGATCCATCGGGATCAGAACAACGAGTTCTTCAGGAAATTGAAGACGATACAAAGTTTCATCGGGCGGTTCGGGAGTTGTGAGAGAAATTGGCTCGCAGGGAAGCGTTTGCGTCAGGTTTTCATCGCCTGCGACCTGAGATTGGATTGTTCTTCGCGATCGGTGAGCCAAGTTCTTCGTTCTTGATGCCTACGCGATCAGGGAGTCCTCATGTACGCATAGGAGAAGACTATAAGTGAATTGGATCGTTGGTTTGGGTGTGGTGAGCGAATTTGAGCCGCAGGGAGCCGATTTACGTCAGTTTTTTGCAACCTGCGACCAAATTTCTCGAGTGGTTTTGCAAGGGGAACTCCAAACGGCTTGTTTAGAGTCTTGTTGGGTTCAGGGTAGCCAGATCTACCTACCAGCGAAGACGGATATCAGTTTAGACGATCCGTTTGTACGGTGTGAGCGGTTTTAAGCCGCAAGGAGGAGTTTTTGAAGGTTCGGTCACCTGCGACCGAAAATTGGCGATATCTCGACTATCGGGAGTCGGATCTGAAGGTTTCTTGAGCCAACGGAGTCAAGGAAGGAGACCCTATCAACATTTGAAGATCGTTTGGCGAAAGGAGAAAGTTCCCAGATAGGTCTTTTTCGGTTCCTTCGCTACAGGTTTCGTCCTTTTGAGTTCGTTAAGGACTTAGTTGGTTGTGTATGGCTTGTGGTAGCTAGCTTTAGCCAAGAGCTAGTGTGTGGATGTGGTTTGGACTTGAGTTTGGATCGCGTGATACTGTTGTGGCTCTGGTTGTTAGCAAAGAGAAGTTTCTCTTGCTTTGAGCTGCGCTTTGGCGATTTCAGGCTAGGGTTGCGATTCAGGGGTTTGTTTTAGGGCTTCTGAAGTAGGTTACAGACCGCTCTGGTCTTTTCCTCAGTTTTGTGCTGTTTGGAGAAAGAATCGACAGTGTACATACTTTCAGAGTGGTATATATCGTAGCATTCCTTTTCGTGGTTGTTCTTCTCTGTCTTGTCTCTGTTTGGCACACAGCATCTCCACAGCTAGGAACCTCGCGTTTTCCTGGACATCCTTCACGCACAAAATATCCGACACGATACGGTGGTGAACTCGACGTGAAGGTCTGGGGTGGAGATTTCTTCTGTGTGTGAACTTTGAAGAAGAGATTGGCAGTCATGAGTGGGGATGAGAAAGGTGATAGAGATGGAGCTAGTGGTTCAAGTGGGTTGCCGAAGGTGCAGTTGGATCCAGCGACTGCATCGATGTTCCAAGCTTTCACTATGTTCTTACGGCAGCAACAATCTGATGAGCGGAAGGAAGCTTTGGCAACAAAGGCGCTACAAGCGGTGGTCAGCAGGATTGACCAGTTTGAAGGGAAAGATGTCTCAAGATATTTGAGGCATTATGTGAAGGAGATGGAGCTGAACCGGGTCTCAGAAGATGAGATGATTGAGACGTTTGAGTTAGCAGCAGCTCCAGAGATTAGGGATCATGTTAAAATGCTAACGAAGCATTTTAACAAGGATTGGGAGACGTTTGCTCGTGCCTTGATGGATGAGTACTTCTTGGAGGACTCTGATCGAGTCACCAAGAAGTCCTTCTTGGAGTGGGTTGAGCAACCAAGGAAGGGTCTACAAGCTACTGAGTTGCTCAGGGAGTTTGAGAAGCAGTTTTCACGGCTAACCAGGATGGAGAAGTTGACGTTGCAGTCCAACAAGACAGAGCTATTTCTCCGGGCTGCAGATGAGAAGTTGCAGGAGAAGCTAGAGGTACTTCTGGAAGACCGGGAGGAGGACGATGGATTGACTAGCAGCTGGAAGAAGGTTGAAGAAGCTGTTGGTCTGCTCACCAAGAGGGAGCGGAGGCGAGAGAAGGTTCCTGTTAGGAGACTGGCGCCAACACCTACAGCTGTAACACATGTTCCTGTAGTCCGACCAGTGGTTCCTGTTGCTAGACAGGTAGTACCAGTTGTTCTAGTTGTTCAGGCACCTATGGTACCTCCGAAGAAGGATGATTCAAACTTTGAGGAGATCATGCGTGGAATGCGAGACTTGCAGATCAAGCTCACCAGATTGGAGGAACAAGGGTCTACAAGCGGAGCGAAACCTGTTGAGAAGCAAGGCTGGATCCAGCGGTGTATCTGGTGCGATGGTACCGATCATCCGCGCAGAGATTGCAAGGAGTTCAGTGATACCTTGCAGCAAGGGGTGATCTTCTGGAAGGATGGGAAGGTAGCGTTGAGGGATACTGGTGCACTTCTTCAGACCAACTTTGGTAGAGGAGGGATGAAGAAGTTGGTTGAGGACCACCTATCAGCACAAGCAGTCGCCATCGTGGAAGCTGGAACTTATGACACAAGGGTAGAGGATCAGGCTGAGAGGAGTTTCAACAAGCAAGTTGAGCCAAGTGAGTTGTGGTCATCTGCCATCTCCATGAAACAGAAAGGGAAGATGGCACGTGAGACGTTGCAGAGGACAGCTGCTACGATCAGAAGGGATATTGGATGGGAGGATCCGATAGAAGCTCTATCGGTGCATGCGTACATTGCCAAGAACCAACACGAAGCGTTGTTGGAAGAGAAGAGAAGGCGAGATTCAGAGGATTCAGGAGAAGGGACTTCTTCAAAGAGACAGACTCGAGGGGAGAAGGTTCGCCAAGAGCTTCGGGATGCAGGAGCTCAAGACCTACCGATGGACGATGCTCCTTCTCCATCGAAGAAGAAATCTCAGAAGGAGAAGGGTAAGCCGGCTGCATACAAGCTGCAGTCGGATATCGAGGCTTCAACAGACTTGAAGGGAGTCTTGGAAGATCGCATTTTGAATGCGAAGGTGGAGTTTACCTTGAGAGAAGTGTTAGGCATCGCCAAGCGTGAGTTTCATGATGTCATCAAACGGAAACGACAGATTACGGGTGAGACTAGTTTATCGCATGCTGTGGATACTAGGATGTCTGTGGATGAGGAGAGAGAGCTTGCAAGGTGCAGTGTCTATTCTCCAGAGGAAGAAAGAGATCGAAGACGCAGGTGCATTTTGAGGATGAAGAGGAGGATGGGAAGCGGAGCTCAAGTCATTATAGCCACAGTCACTGGGCTCGAGCTACGACGGAGACGTTGGTGAGGATCGAAGACTTGGATGAGCCGGTGGTTGCTCTGATCGATCATGGATCAGAAATCAACATCATGTCGAAGGAGCTGTACAAGAGGAAGAAGTGGCCGATCGCACAGAGCATGGATGGGTCATAAGAGCAGCCAACAACACGAGAGGAGACTTGTATGGAGCTTGTCCAGACATCAGAGTGCGCGTAGGTGATGTTACTATCGAGCAAAACTTCTTTGTTCAGGAAGCTACATCATACCCGCTCATTCTGGGCCAACCTTTCATCATAGCGACCCGGATGGAGACAAAGGTACTAGACGACGGATCTGCGTATGCTAGGATCCGAAGTCAAGATGAGAAGAGAGTGGTACAGTTCCTGACTGTACCGTCCAACCACGAGCGCAACCGAGATCGTTTGAGGGAGAAGCGCTTCCAAGGGTGAGTGAAGAGTTCAAGGATTTTCGTTGAGTACCACTATAGAGCGGGATTGTGGTGGTGCGCAAGAGAAGGTACTCTCGCTTGATGGAGATAGTGCCTTTTGTACAGGGTTTGTTGGGTTTTCAGATTGTGGGATTGCTATTTACAGGAGGATAGAAGAGTTGAGAAGAAAAGAACAAAAACATTTGCGTGGTGTTGAGTTGATGTTGAAAGAGTTGGGTGAGCTAGAAGGGGATGAATGGATTTCTGGTGTTTATGAAGAGGATGGGTTGGAGGATCCTTTGCGAGAGATCATGTCTATTGGATGGGAGGATATGGATAAGGTCGTGCAGATTCATTCAAGGGAGGTCTATTCGGTGATCGAATCATTCCGTACACCGGAGGTTCGAGTTGAGACAAGGTACAAGACAGTGGATAGAAAGGTAAAGCCAGTTGCTGGTCCTTTGCCGGAAGACACCAACCAACAGATGGACCGAGCTTCAAAGGAGAAGAGTTTGAGAGATCTTGTAATGATACGACACAAGTTCACGGAGAAGACCCTTGAAGAGCTGAAGATTGGATCTGATGAGTCTCTTCTCCCAGAAGAGAGGATGTGCTTCAAGGAGATGCTTTCAAGACATGGGAAAGCATTTGCTTTTGAGCCACATGAGATTGGGTGTGTAGATCCGTACGTTGTTACCCCGATGGTTATCTTCACGGTACCGCATGTGCCATGGAACCTGAGACCAATTCCAGTACCGCGGGCTCACTTGCCCAAACTAGTGGAGTTGCTGAAGGAGAAGATGCGGATGAAGATCTTGGAGCCGTCGTTTGCACCATATTCAAGCAGATGGTTTACAGTACCAAAGAAGAATGGGTCGCTGCGGTTCATCCAAGACATGCAGCCGGTGAACACAGTAACAATCAGAAATGCTGGGGTGGGACCGATTGTGGATGAGTTTGCAGAAGCGTTTGCAGGAAGAGCGATTTACTCGATGGGAGATCTTTACTCAGGGTATGATCAGTTTCAACTAGCGGAGGAGAGCAGAAGCTTCACGACAATAAGGACACCTTTGGGGTTGGTTAGGATGTGTACTTTACCACAGGGAGCTACCAACTCGGTAGCACACATGATGAACGGGATGAATCGAGTTCTAAGAGACTTCATTCCTGAAAAGACGATGCCGTTCTTGGATGACATCCCCATTAAAGGATGTGTGGAAGATGAGAAGGATGAAGCATTAGATCAGAGGGGGTGTCGGCGATACGTCACTGATCACATCGCAGACTGTGAGAAGATCCTATCTCGACTTGAGGAAGTTCATCTTACGTTGTCAGGTGCGAAGTCTACTTTTGGGGTTAGAGAGGTTTTGATCGTTGGTCATTTGTGTGGATCGTTTGGTCGGAAGCCAGATCCGAACAAGGTGGATGCGATTGGAAGGATGAAGGAGGTTTGCAACTCGCTGACAGAAGTAAGAAGATTTTTGGGTGCTTGTGTATTCTACCACATTTGGATTCCTCATTATGCGCATGTGGCGGATCCGTTGTATGGATTGTTGCGTAAGGGTCATAAGTTCAGATGGGAGGAAGAGCATACTGATGCGGTAAGGAAGCTGAAGTCTTTACTATCATCTCCTCCAGTTCTGGGAAGGATTGATTACAAGGGTGCTAGGCCGGTGGTTCTTACTGTGGATACAAGTCCAGTTGCAATTGGATGGGCAGTCGGACAGGATGACGAGGATGGATAAAGGTTTGCGGTTAGGTTCGGAGCGAAGGTGTTAAGTGCTCGACAACGTGCTTACCCGCAAGTGAAGAGAGAACTGTGGGGTATTGTTTCAGCTATGAAAACTGAGAAAGAGTATTTGATTGGAGCAGTAGTGGTGGTTGAAACTGATTGCTTGCCGTTGTTAGGGATGATCATGAATTGTTCAACTCCTGATATTGCGATGTTACGATGGATCGCATATATCAAGTCGTTGAACCCGGAGTTTAGACATATCGCAAGGAAAGATAATCCGATGGCGGATATGTTATCTCGAGCTCGGTATGATGGGGAGGATGAGATGGTAGAAGACATTGACGACGTGGGTACAGAGTTCTATTCGATTGCACAGACAAGAAGAGAAGATGAGTTGTTTGTTGAAGGGTTGTATGATGGTGATTTACTTGATATCGGGAGGTACCTTAGTACGATGGTTAAGCAGACAGGTTGGACGGATGAGAGGTTTCGGCGAGTTCGAAGGAAGGCCTACAACTTCATGTTGCAAGATGGGTTTCTTTGGAAGCGACCGAAGCAGAAAGGTGGGGTACCGCTACGGGTGATTTGCAACAAGGAAGATCAGCAGAAGTTGCTCAAGGCGTTCCATGAGAGTCTTTGGGCTGGACATCGAAGGATTTGGGCCACTTTTACAAAGATGAAAGAGCGATATTGGTGGAAAAACATGTACAGGGATGTTGTATCTTTTGTGGAGTCTTGTTTGACATGTCAGATGTATTTGAACATCCGACATCGTGACGGATTACATCCGACTTATCCGTTGGCAATCCACTTCAAGTGGGTGGTAGACTTGGTGATTATGCCGGTTGGATTATGGCAGATGAGATACTTGGTACTTGCTAGAGAAGATCTTTCAAATCAAGTCGAGGGTAGGGCGCTTCGGACAAAGACAACTGAAGGGGTATGTAAATTTCTCTTGGAAGAGGTTGTTTGTCGGTATGGATGTGTGGGAAAGATCACTGCAGATCGGGGAGAGTTAGATGCACATGAGGCTCGTGAATTCTTTGCAAGGTGTGGGGTGAGGTTATCACTGACAACTGCTTACAACCCCGAAGGGAATGCCAAGAGTGAACGTGGTCATCCACCCATTATGAAGGCTTTGGTGAAGGCTTGCAACGGAAGGGTGCGCGAGTGGCCTCGACTCTTACCATTTGCGTTATGGGCAGATAGAACGACGCACAGCTCGGTGACAGGTTACATGCCAGTGGAACTCATCACAGGTCAGAAGCCTATCATGCCGATTGAAGAACATGTTCTGACATGGAGTGTGTTACCTTGGGAGGACAATTTGACTAGAGAAGAGCTTCTTGCTATTCGAATTAGGCAGTTAGAGAGAAGACCAGAGGATATCCAAACTGCTTTGGATAGGCTGCGAGAAGCACGATTGAAGAACAAGATCAGATTTGATCAGCGACATCGTTTGAGACCCAGGGAAATCAAAGAAGGTGATTGGGTGTTAGTCTATGACAACAGTCTAGACAACCCGCATAGTGCACTCCGGAAGTTTTCCAGAAGATGGTTTGGTCCGTATGTGGTGAAGAAGGTTCATGACAACGCAACTTACGCCCTGCAAGAGTTGGATGGAACGAGCTTGAAGGTACCAGTGGCAGGTAAACGTGTCAAGATTTTCAAAAAGAGAGATGAGGAGGTCGATCTAGCAGATATCTTGACGGAGTTTCAGTTTGAGGATGAGGATTATGCAGAAGATCTTGAAGGTGATGTTGGTTACGATGAGAAGTAGGACGATAAGCCGGTCCACTCCTTGGTTGGTATCTCTGGTGCATACCGGAGGATGCACAGGTTCAGAGGGGGTGGATGTCGTGTCGTGGACCGGCTCCTACTTGAAATTCAAACTTCGATGCTTGTCGCTCCAAAGACACTCATGAGGAATAAGCTAGGCTTCAGCTTACGGGTTTTTGGCACAATCTCAGATCTCCATTTTCTTCGCATAGATGGGTAGAGCTCCTTGTCAGCTTTCCACAGGCACTTTGTCTACTTCGTTTGGACGCTTAGTGGAAATATTACAGGACTCGAAAGATGGAGAAAATAAGCTAGGCCCCAGCTTACGGGTTTTTGGCACCACTTCGGATCTTCGTTTTTATAGCACCAGTGGATAGAGCTCCTTGTCAGCTTTCCATAAGCACTTCATTTACTTCGTTTGGACGCCTTGTGGAGAAGTTACAGGACTCGAAAGAAGGTAAAATCAAGCTAGGCCCCTAGTTACTTGCTGACTGGGTATTTAGGGCTTCAGGCGTTATATCAAAGACGCAAGGGGCCTGCTTCTTATTATTGAGGGTTGAACTTCGTACGTACAGACTATTGCAAGGGGGCTGCTTAAGGGGCTTGCTTGTTCCTGCGACCTGTCGGTGGATGTTTTGGAGAATTGGGAAGTCCAATACACGCGCGCAAGGTGTCATCGGGTTCAGATCTGTGCAGGCTACGCACAGGTTAAGACGGTTCTTGAAGAGACGGATCGGGGGTTGTGTTCTGAGAGAAATTGAGACGCAGGAAGCACATTTGAGGTTTTCAGTTACTTGTGAAGGAGAGTTGGACCGTTCGGGCCGTTCCGGAGTCCAAACTTGCTGTCCTTGGATCCATCGGGATCAGAACAACGAGTTCTTCAGGAAATTGAAGACGATACAAAGTTTCATCGGACGGTTTGGGAGTTGTGAGAGAAATTGGCTCGCAGGGAAGCGTTTGCGTCAAGTTTTCATCGCCTGCGACCTGAGATTGGATTGTTCTTCGTGATCGGTGAGCCAAGTTCTTCGTTCTTGGTGCCTACGCGATCAGGGAGTCCTCATGTACGCATAGGAGAAGACTATAAGTGAATTGGATCGTTGGTTTGGGTGTGGTGAGCGAATTTGAGCCGCAGGGAGCCGATTTACGTCAGTTTTTTGCAACCTGCGACCAAATTTCTCGAGTGGTTTTGCAAGGGGAACTCCAAACGGCTTGTTTGGAGTCTTGTTGGGTTCAGGGTAGCCAGATCTACCTACCAGCGAAGACGGATATCAGTTTAGACAATCCGTTTGTACGGTGTGAGCGGTTTTAAGCCGCAGGGAGGAGTTTTTGAAGGGTGATCACCTGCGACCGAAAATTGGCGATATCTCGACTATCGGGAGTCGGATCTGAAGGTTTCTTGAGCCAACGGAGTTAGGGAAGGAGACCCTATCAACATTTGAAGATCGTTTGGCGAAAGGAGAAAGTTCCCAGATAGATCTTTTTCGGTTCCTTCGCTACAGGTTTCGTCCTTTTGAGTTCGTTAAGGACTTAGTTGATTGTGTATGGCTTGTGGTAGCTAGCTTTAGCCAAGAGCTAGTGTGTGGATGTGGTTTGGACTTGAGTTTGGATCGCGTGATACTGTTGTGGCTCTGGTTGTTAGCAAAGAGAAGTTTCTCTTGCTTTGAGCTGCGCTTTGGCGATTTCAGGCTAGGGTTGCGATTCAGGGGTTTGTTTTAGGGCTTCTGAAGTAGGTTACAGACCGATCTGGTCTTGTAGTGACGAAGGATTTCTCCTTTTGCCCATTTAGTATACAAGATATCGTTCCCACAGAGGATTTGCACAAGTAACGCTGCTATAAGTTCTAAGATCTGTTCAAACACACAAACACACGGGTTTTGCCTAGAAATCCAGTCTTCTCACAAAATCACACAAAACAACACGTCTTCCAAACACGCCAAATGGTGCTCTGGACCCAAACAAACAACTACCAATTACAATATCACACAACTATTCACAGAGAAGCTCGGGAAGACGAACTTCCTGCTTCGAGGTTGCTTCTTCCGGTCTTCTCGATACCGTCTTCCCGAAACGATTCTCGTCTTCTGGGGGTTTAGCTCGTCTTCTCACACCTCCAGAAGGCTGTCCGGCTTCGCAGAAGTCGACTAGTAACAGTCGTTACACCTTATTCTCACACTCACATTCCAACGGGTTGGATCAATCACATGGCGTATGCCCCCTGTAGCCTTCCCAGGCTTCTGCCTACGGAAGTTGTCTTCCTGCAGCACTACAACGACATTCACCTTCACGGAAGCTCAATAGAAGTATCGGAAGCTCACTAGAAGAAGATAAGAAGATGGGGAAGATGAGGGAAGATGGGAAGAAGAAGAAATCCAAACAAGAGAAAACAGGATGAAAAAGGGCAATTAAGATTCCGACAGGCTTCTAGTCCGGATCCTGACTAACAAGCCATCCCTGCTTGTAATAGTTTGGGGAGGAAGACAACAAACGTGAGTACTGTAGCACCGTCTTCTACTCGAGGATGTCGTCTTCTGTTGCGGGAAGAAGGCTTCTGTCTTCTTCACTTCGCTGCTCTGACTGCTCTGTCTTCTGGGATCCCTTACCCGGAAGACCGTTCGTACGTAGATCCCAAGTGCTCTACTGAACGAGTCAAGCTACACTCCACAACTGTTGACATTCACCGCCACTCAAGAAGAACACTTCCCATGCACAATTGGGAGCGAATTCAATACATTCCACCACCCAGAAGACATGGACAAAGCGTCTGCACTCAAATCAACAATCTTTTCCCCGAGAAGAAGTCACAATGGCATTGGGAAGCTCACTCCCTCTACTTCCTGCGTCTACTCCTCGACACACCAGGCTAGCTAACAGGACTGCACGAGGATGTCGTTCCCTGTTCCTAGACTGTCCCTGCTCTAATGTGTCTCTCCTGCCTGCCTGTAGAATCGGTGTGTATGTTCAGTTACTGCCGAATTCTACAGACCTGGCAGAGCTCTCAGAGACCTTTTCTCCTACCTTGCTATCCTACTTAACCATCTGCCTTGGGAGACGACCACCAGGGAGAGAGAGAGAGGCGCTGACAAGAGGTTGTCACCTCACATGCATGCGGTCCCTCTTCCCAATTAGCCCTCCACTGTATTACTCCTACGCTACCTATGCTGCCACATGGGGTCCTAACTATTTTTACATGGAAAACTGCCACCCTTAAGATAGCATGTCCAATCCTACTAAATCTGGAAGTGTCGATTAAGTTTGCTAACTACTCTGATTGCTCGGTGGCAATCCCTACATGATCTGCTCCTACCGGAGCTACTACCTCGACTTCTGATGGGCTGGGAAGCCTTGCACTTACCTCGGGTACCACTGAGGTAGCTTCCCTCTCCTCGCTCTTCGCTGGCCCTGCTATTTCTGCGGCTGCGTCTTCCTCGGCTTCGACTTCGGAAGATGGAATGGTCTTCTGGGAAGACGAGTCGAATGGTGCGTCTTCGGTCTTCTGAGGCACAGATGCAGTACTAGGGACCATGGCGATCTCATAGGGGTCCGGGGAAGTCGCTTCCTCCACGCGGAATACCTGGGAAGACGGCTCGTCTTCCTGTCTTCCGGGGCGTCTTCTGGAGTCTTCTCGTCTTCCAACGCTGTCACCACCAAGTGTACAGCGAGATCGAACTCCTCCTTCTCCATTCCGGATCCAGTCGAGGGTGCTGGGGTTTGGGAAGATGCGGTTGTAGGTGTCGGAAGTGAGGGAAGACCATAAAATGTCTTCACTCCTTCTATCTGTCTATCCAGGTACCTGAACATGCTATCTCTGCATTCCACCAACCTTGTCTTGGACTCGCTGTCCCATTTCCTAGCTAAGGTAAGTAACTTCTTACCCGCGGTGAAGTTGAACTTCTTCCGAAGCGCTTCTACCGATTGAGCTAGCATCTTCTGCGCACGGGCCTCCGCTGCTTCCCTCTGCGTCTTCTCTGTTGCAGCTCGCGCTTCTGCGGCTTCTCGCTGCATCTTCCAAGTGGTCTGCTCTTCTGCAAGGGCAGTGATCTTCTCCCGTACTCGGAGAACTTCCTGATCACGCTGCTGTACTCGCGTCTGCAACTCCTGGTTGCTCTTCCGAAGTTGCATCGACTCCTTGGCAGAAGCGGCTGCTTCCGCCTTGTACCTGGCTGCAAGCTTCTCCGTGGTGCGGAGACTAGCTTCCAGAGACTCCGTCTTCTGCTGGCTGTCTTCCTGTCGCAGCAAGGTGCGCAGGCCGAATCCAGGCTGTAAAGGCTTCTCCTATGTCCTCGCTCTTCTTTCCAGCAACTCCATAGCGGGCTGGATCTCCTTCTGGAAGTAGGCACTGAACTCCTCCAGTCGTCTTCCTGCAGAAGACAAGTTCATCCCCACCACTCGCTCGATGGTATCGACTTCGTCTTCCAGAGGCAAGGGAGCCTCTTCCACCACTACGGCCTTCATCTTCTGCGCACGAGAAGAAGCTACTCTTCTCATCTTCCGGGGTGGAAGACTCCTCGTGGCAGGAGCGGCTCTCCTCTTTGCGTTTCCTCGCATCGTAGTAGGAGTGCCCATCCATCCTTCGTCTTCTGGAGTCTTCGGAAGACTCCCAGGTGTTACAGAAGCTGTCCTCTGCTCCGATCGGGTACTCAGCAAGTCTTCCTCCGAGTCTGACTCCGATCCTGAATGGATGAGGGAGATGGGTGTCCTCGGTACACTTCTGTGACCCATCTTCCTCACAGGCGTGGCGTCTTCCGACCCACTAGACTCGTCTTCCCTCACCAGAAGCGTCTTCTGGTGAGAGCCGTGTCTCAGCTGTGGCATCAGAGTGGGAGGGGGCGTTGCTGCTGCCTCTCGGTCATCGTCTTCCGAGGTCTCCTCCTTCACCTCCTGTCGCTCCGTTGGCCCATACACTGCCAGCTGTTCTTCCCTAAGATCCCCCATGGCTACATACAAGTAGCAGAAGAAAGGCGTCAGATGTCCTCCCGCCGGGGTACCCAAGTATGCTAGCTCCGTCTGTACATAGCTGTGGATGTACGCACCCCAGTAGATTGGCACTCTGTCATCCCACACTGATTCCAGGAACTCCACGTCCTGATCTCCTAAGTACCTCGTCTTCTGCGCTTTTCCCTTGGGGAAAAGATGCAGAAACAACTTCGCCAGAAGTCGCTTCTTCAGCTCTCGGTAAGATTCTATCTTCCAACCGTTCCTCCCCTGCCTGTCTTCCACGAAAAGGCAGGTGGTACTCCCAGGCACATGCCATGAACTCACAATCCTAGGCAAGATCTTCTTCTCGTACCAATATCCTCGGTTCTCGGTCTCAGGCCTGTGAAACGCCTTACGCCACCAGTCTTCTGTCCAGGAAGATGGTCTTCCCCGAGCAACTCCTGCCTTCGCAGGTACACGGTTACGCGGTGGTAACGCGGCCCATACCTCCTCCAGAAGCCCTTGATCTGCGAGGTTCCAGTTCCACAAGAAGAAGTCGAGACCCAACTCCTTGAGGAAAGGAGTGGCCTCGGCCAATTCTGTCGCTGGTAACACCAGGCCTCGCGGATGCATCGACATACCTGGAAGATCTGCTGCACTAAACCACAAGCACCTACTATGAGCTGAAGGCTCAGTCCTTCCCGAGTGCCCACAGTCTAGCTTCCACTCTCAGAAGACGAAACTAGTCTTCCAGAAGACAGCTACTCCGTCTTCCGGGATTCTAACAGTACTTCCTAGATAGCTCTCGTCTTCCGAGCTATATCTAACCAATCCTATCTAGGCAAGGCCTCGCATGGATTACCAAGAAGACAACCCACCTTGCATTACATCCTACTTCCTATCAGAAGATACAAGATATGCGAGAAGTAGAGTATGAGAAAGGTTCAGAAGATGGTTGCAGGCTCCTGCGGTGACAGTGGCCTCTGGGAAAACACTTGGGACAGCTTCCGATTCAATGTCTTTCTCGGAAGACTTCCCGAAGTCAGACTTCCCTTCACTGGTCTCACCTGTCTTCGTCTTCCTACGCGCAGTCTATCCTCACAACAGACTCAAAACATGTGCACTCTGTTCTTCTGACTTCTCACCTCTCATACGCACTCAGAAGAAGTTTGCTGCATGATGAGAAGACATGACCCTCGACCATTCTCTCCGGATTCTGCCAGCAATACTTCTCACAACTCTCTTCTAAGTTCGGGAAGAAGAAGGAACGGCTGCTATGGGTCGGACAGAAGAGACCCGAAATGGACCCTCACGTCTTCTCGCTCATTTTGCCAGCCTTTCAGTCTTCTAGTCTCTCTAGGAAGATGTGGAGTTGAGAAGCTTGGAAGATCGGGAGGCACAGGCCTAGTTCCCGAGTTTCAACTTCTCGAAATAACACAACAACTCACCACACCACTCAGGCTTCGTATCAAGTCTCTCTAAACACAAAAGCAAAGCAAATCCACTCTTGATACGAATTGTGTTCAGTCGACTTCCGAAGACAGTCTTTCGAAGATGTCTTCCGAAGACAGTCAAGTTCAAGAAGCGTCTTCCGAGGATGTTCCCATCTTCCGAATCGTCTTCTATTTCAAGTTTCGGGGGTAGAGAGGTAGTAGGGTAGAGAAATTGATAGTTGGGTTCGCCAATTTGAAGACTAGGGGTAGGGAAGCTCGAATTGAGCTCGGGAAGAAGCAAGGAGATATCTTGACAGAAATTGGGCAGCGCTTCCGCGCCCAATGTTTCAATAGGAAAGATGGGGGGTGGGGTAATCGATCAGGCTGCCTGCACACAATCAAGGAAGCGCGGGGAGTACCAGGCAATGGCGAGAAGAAGTGGGAAGGGGAAAGAACAGGGGAAAGAACCTCTACAGTCTTCTTCGGCTCCCCAAGTTGCCTTCGACCCCCGCGCGCTTCTGGCTCTCGTCCTAGCTTCCAATGCGACTCCACACGACTGCGCCTGCTGTCAATTTCGGTCCACACCTCGATTCCACCTCTGCTTCTACTCGCCACTCTTCACTGTCAACTTCTCGGAAGCTCCACAGAAATGCCTTCGCTCTTTCTGCTGTTTGTGCTCCCGCAATCCGATTTCACCCTTCGCCTAGCTGCCAACGTACTCTCTACTACCTCAATGTCTTACTCGATTCCTCTCTCAATGCTAGCTCGAAGTTCACTCTCTCAATCGATCTTCTTCAGGCGCACTGTGCTGCGGGAAGTTGGAAGGTGGCTAATGTGCTTCCTCACGCATCTTCCCCGCAGATTAGGGGTTCTCGTCCTGTAACGACCTATGTTACACATAGGAAGTTTGTCTATTAGTAAGGTGTTTAGTTCTAACTAAGTGTTGAGAATGTTTATTTGCTGCCAAAGTACTTTTAGGAGATATCAAGTTAGTCATGACTAGCTAAAAGTTAGTTATGGTTAAACTTAGCTGTACTTTTGGCAGAATTCAGATATTTGCTAAAGAGTGAGCACTACTATCTTGTCATCTTGTCTAAAAGGTAGAAAGGGGGTGGAAAGTATCCCTTATCTCCTTTTTGACTTGATATTAGTGGTTGGATTAAAGTTGTGGACTTTGTGGGCATTAAAAACAAGAAGAGATTCCACATGTTTCCTTTTTAGTGGGTCCTAGTGTAGAGGGGGGGTGGAAATTCGAGATTCCTTGAGAATATTCCAGAATCCTTCTAGAAGTTGTTGACTTTGAAGGAATAAGCCCATGTGAAAAGGTAAAAAGCCCATGTGATCAATGCTTTTACCTTAAGTAATATCTTAGTAAAACCCGGTAAAAGTAGTTACGGCTGAGTTACCGGGGGTACCAAAGTAAAAACCTAGAATGTATAAATAGAGGAGTAGAGAAGAGCTCCTCATCCTTGTTTTCACATTGTCGTAATGACAACTTGAGTAATATAGAGAGTGTGGGACATTTTTAGCATGTGAGAACTTGAGAGACGTCGTTAGAATGGAGGATTTTAGTGGATGAGATTATGGAGATTTTAGTTGATAAGTTTGTGGGTGTATGAATGAGAGTGAACTTAGCATTTTTCCCTTCAAGATTCATGGTGTGCTTCCATCAAAGCCATCAGAGGTGACCCCTGAGTGAGAGACAGGCCCGACAGTTGCAGATTCGTGGATGACGATCGTGGAGGTTAAGAGATCGGGGGGTAGTTGATCGTTAGGACCGCGGAGGGTTTACATTTTTGGTTCCGTTGCCGGGACCTCACTTGAAGGGATCGTTGAACGATGTTTAGAGTTCAGTTCTATATTCGACAAAAGGAGATTATGAGAGAGCACATGGAGAGAACGTTGGGAGGAGAGAGAGCTAACGCGATGTTAGCAACGTTAGAACCTTTCGTGTATCCCGTAGTGATATATGACGCGTTCGAAGTCATTCTTTACATCTTGTTCACTTAGAAAGGGTTTGAGGAGAGTTGAAAGAAGGTGCAACAAGAGTTGTAGAGAAAGGAGGAGAGAAAAGTTATTAGAGGAGAGAAATTTGTGAGTTTAGAAATTCTGCTCTCTGGAAAATTTGTACAGTCGCTGTCAACTTTTCTGTGAATTTTATTTTCCTGTGAAACTTTCCAGTGTTTTAGATTGGCTGATAACCTATCTAAGACAAAAGAAATCATAGGAAAAGGTGGTCTAGAGAGGGAGCAATGATTTTTCAAAATTGAGGGGGTCTATTCGTGAGAGTTGAGGAATTCTGTTCTCTGGAAAAAGTTTACAGTCAGTGTCAGATTTTCTGTGAATTTTATTTTCCTGAGAAACTTTCCAGTGTTTTAGAGTGGCTGATAAGCTATCCAGGACAAAAGAAATCATGAGAAGATGAGGTCTGAAGAGGGAGAAAGGATTTTTCAAAGTGGAGGGGGTTGACAACCATGAGGGAAGTGAAAATATACAAATTTCAGTTCTCTGAAAATTTGTACAGTCATCACCATCTCTTCTGATTAGGGAAGTTTCTGTTGAAACTTCATGATTTAGTAGCTTGGAGGTTGAGCTACTGGAGACCACAAAAATCTTGGAGAGATCTCTTACCAACTAAGAGAGATACGTTTCGGCATACAAGGAGGTCTTGAAGATACGTCATGGGGAATCCAGTTCGAATGACGAGGTGGAAGAAGAGACGTTTAGGAGTTCGAACAGAGACGGAGAAGCCCAAGTTAAGTATAGATGAGTTACGAACACGCATCTATAGCACTTGGGGTGCCCTCTTTACTCTATACGAAGAAGCTTCCGCGACAATTGGCACAGATTTGAAGAAAGTCGAGTTTAAAGCATCATTCACTATGGAGGCCACGAATGCTCCTGGTGAAATAGAGTTGGATCCTTACAAGAGTGAGTTCAAGATGTCTGTTGTGATGAGTACAAACGAGGGTGAGGAGGATCATATCTTTGATAGTTAATATTAGATTAGATTTTATTTCGTGTATAGCATGTATAATGCACGATTTCTAATATAAAGCTCGGAAGAGTTAAGAAAGTAATGTAGAATTATTTTCCTCTATGATATTTTGTCCACTTAATGGTTGAGAAGGTGCAACATGAGTGGAAATTCAAA
This sequence comes from Asterella californica, assembly GCA_036924285.1. Taxonomy (NCBI): domain Eukaryota; kingdom Viridiplantae; phylum Streptophyta; class Marchantiopsida; order Marchantiales; family Aytoniaceae; genus Asterella; species Asterella californica. The sequence goes on along the minus strand of JAYKYS010000006.1, from coordinate 15,835,675 downwards.
AGATTGGAAAGTTAGACTTAGAAACCTTCCTCAAGGTTTAGATGTCATAGTAAGCGTCGGAGAGAGCTCGAAAGAGATTATCGTTGAGTTTGAGAACCCTAGTACAAAACCTCAAGTAGAATCTCCGAGGAGAAGAGTAGAAACCGACTTGTGGTGTTATTTCTGTAGAGGGTTGGGACATAAAGTAGTGAATTGTCCAACTAGAATCAGAACCGAGAGAGCTAAAGGGAAGCGGGAGTTTACTGATTTAAGTCTTCGAGTGGGTCCATCGTCACCAGCGTCAATTCATCTTCTAGGCGAAGATCCTTGTCCAAGTTGTGGAGTGGGTGATCTATCAAGAGGACACAAGTGCGTCGATGTGGCCGCCCTACTTACGTCAGTAGTCGAGAAGTTGGACGAGACTCAAAGAGCTGAGACGGAGAAGTTGTCGACTTCAAAAGAGGACTCGGTTGAGTTGTGATGGAGATCGTCATTCGAATGGTGGAGAAGGCGGTGATGCGACTCAGACTCATGATTACCTTGGGAGAAGAGATGGCACAAGAGGTGTTGTTACAACCATTTCCTTTCATTTTACCTATGGTAGATTATTCGCGAATGGAATTGGTGATGTTCGTACTCTTTTAGCGAGTAGTTATTGCACGACGATTAGAAGAGTAGAAAGAGTAGTTACAAGATGGGAAAGCTACCCGTGTTTCATGGGAAGGACAATGAAGATGTAGAACCGTTTGTTCGAGACTTCAAAAGGGGTTGCATCGGAAACAACGTGAGAAGGAAGGAAGAATGGGTGTTGTTACTGCTAGAGTTTTTAGAAGATTTTGCTCTTACGTGGTATGAAGACCGAGTGAAGAGCCAGACACCTGGTGCAGTTGAGGACACATGGGAGACGTTGAGTAATGCACTCATCGAAGAATTTCTTCCAGAAGAGAGTTATGAGAAGCTCATGGTGGAGCTTACTCATTTGAAGCAACGTGACGACGAGAAAGTTCGGCAATATGCCGAAAGGGTGGATAAGTTGGAGCAACGGTTTCGGACGGTCCTACGGAAGAGTGGAGACAATGTGGAACTAACGATGGCGGGGATTGGAGCAGGGCTGACCAAGAACTTGGTGGGAGGGTTGAGACCTTCAATTCGAACCCAAGTGAGGTACGAGAAGCCAGCAACCAAAGCGGAGGCCATCAAGATAGCGACAAATATGGAAGAGAGTTTGGATGAAGGAGATATCATCCAACCTCATCATGCTGCTCTGGTGTCAACTCCGACTCCTGGTGTAGCCACAACGATCGCACCTGCACCATCACAATTGGTGATTGCTTCAACGTCAGCTCCTACTCCAACGGTGGTGCCAAGACCGTTTGTCCCAACAACGATGTCTACTGCCACCTCTGATTTTCATGCCGAGCTGAAGAGCATCACTGACACTCTTGCGGATCTCAAGATAAACGTGGTACAGTTACGAGAATGGAGGAACAAAGGTGGAGGAGGAGGTCAAAGAGGTTACGACAACAATCCCAACCGAGGAAATCAAGGTAACTTTGGAGGCAACCAAGGTAACTTTGGAGGAATCACTTGTTGGACGTGTGGAGGTTCTCATTTTCAGCGAAATTGTCCTAACAACGGAGCAAGAAGTGCCGAAGCTGTCAGAATGAATGTGGGTGGAGGAAATCCATCACAAGGACGAGACAAGGGGGTGGCTACTATCGATGTCGTGCGAGATCCCATCTACGAGAAAGGAGAGAGTTCAAACTCTTCTCATGCACCGGTGGAGCTTTTAGCTCAAGAAAGGAAAAGAACTCGATTTTCTGATGAACCGGTTTTCATGGAGGAATCAGCTAGTAGAAGCACTCGTTCGAGTAATGTTTCGAGTACACCAAGGGAGCCAAGAAGGAAGCTGGGGATGGCGGATTTCACCATTTCATCTTCCCAAGCAGGATATGATGTGGTTGAAGATGTGGGTGCTCAGAAAGCCAACATCACTGTTGGACAACTGATCGCACTTAATCCCAGCTTACGAAGGGAACTCAGAGGAGGACTGAGTTCTAAGAGAAGCAAGAAGAAGAAACCCAAGAGCAAGACGTCAAAGTCTGTGGGAGTTGGTGTGGTGGATGTGCATGCTTCAGAGGTATGCACTAGGGCTTCAAAGATTGAAGTCCGGTTGAATGGTCACTACGTCTCTGACGTATTGGTGGATGGAGGGTCGGCTGTAAACGCCATATCGGAGAGATTGATGAAGAAGTTGGGGATGGAACCAACTCGCCCGGCTAGCATTGTCGTGGGGATGGCTAACAAGCAACGGGTAAGACCTCTTGGCGTGTTAGAGAAGGTGGTCGTGTCTGTGATGGGAGTTCAAACATTGATGTCCTTTCAAGTGTTAAAGGACTCTAGTTATGATTTGCTCCTAGGTAGGCCTTGGTTGAGAGCTGTGCGCACCACGGATAGGTGGCACAAGGGATACTTACGGATTGGGCCTAGAGATCATAGAGTGATAGTTCCTCTCTCGGGTGTTGGAGTTGTGACTTCTGACTCTGATAGACCCACTAGTGACTACTGGGAATCTGATACGGAGGACGATCAGAGTGTCTCAGAAGTAGATACCGGAGATTCTTACGATCAAGAATCCTCGTCTGAGGACGAAGGATGTGGTCGAGATGAATCATTACATCAGCTTAGTGCTATTGACTTGTTGCCTCGACCAGCAGTGGAGAAAGATCCTGACAAAGAAGAGTTGAGTGAGGCAGAGATTGTGAGAAGACTCTCTACCTTGAAGTTTGGTATCAATGTCACTCAAGAGGAGAAAAGTAGATTCCTAGATATATTTCGAAAATATATCCATGTGTTTGCTTTCAGCTACAAGGATTTGAAGGAGGTGACTCTCGAGACTCATCGAATCGAATTGGAGGAGCACGCAAGACCAGTTCGACAGAAGCAGAGAAGGGTCAATCCCACAACGGCAATGATGGTCAAGGAGGAGATAGACAAGTTGAAGGAGGCGAGTTTCATCTATGAGGTGGAGAACTCAGAATGGGTTTCACCCATTGTGATTGTCAAGAAGAAGAATGGTAAGCTGCGAGTGTGCATAGACTATAAGAAGCTGAATGCAGTTACCAAGAAGGACTATTATCCTCTACCATTTATAGATGAGATTTTGGAGGAAGTTGCCGGTCATGAGTGGTACAGCTTTGGTGATGGTTATAGTGGATACAACCAGATCAAGATAGCACAGGAGTACCAGCAGTTGACTACTTTCACTACTCCTTGGGGAACATTTGCATTTCGAGTGATGCCATTCGGACTGTGTAATGCTCCGGCCACGTTTCAGAGGTTCATGAACAAGGTGTTCGAACCATTCATAGGAAAGTTTGTTCGTGATTTCATTGATGATTTCTGTGTGTACGGAAGAAAGGAGGACCACTTTGATCATGTGATCAAAGTTCTGCAGCGGTTGGAGCAAGCTAACGCTTCTCTGAATCCAGAGAAGTGCATCTTTGGCTGCGAAGAAGGTCTGCTGTTAGGGCACATCATTTCCAAGAATGGGATTGCGGTAGATCCTGAAAAGGTGAAGAAGATTGTGGATCTTCCATTTCCGATCAACTTGACAAAGTTGAGGCAGTTTCTTGGCATGGTTGGATATTATCGTAGGTTTGTCTTTTCCTTCTCAAACAAAGCAATAGCTTTGACTATGTACATGAAGAAGGGAGTTGATTTTGACTTGATAGTGCATGATCAGAAGGCAAAGGAAGCATTTGAGGAGCTGAAAAAGGCATTGGTGACAACTCCTATACTTGCTAAACCTGAGTGGAGTAAAGCATTTATTCTGTATACGGATGCCTCCAATGTAGCAATCGGATGTACATTAAGTCAGCTAGATGGAGATGGGCATGATCATCCTATAGCTTATGCTAGTAGGCAGATGGTTCCAGCGGAGAAGAATTACTCCGTGACTGAACGAGAAGGATTAGCGGTGATCTTTGGATTGAAGAAATTCCGACATTACTTGCTAGGAGGGAAATTTTCCATAGTCACAGATCACAAGGCTTTAAAGTATATCTTTAATAAGCCTAATGCCGAAGGTCGTATTGCTCGTTGGAAGATCCTTCTAACAGAATACGATTATGTGATCGAAGATAGACCAGGGAAAAAGCATGCGAATGCTGATCTTTTGTCGAGGGCTTATGATGATGAGGGAGAAGAACCATTTGACGATTCGTTTCCAGACGAGCATCTGATGACCATCACAAGCATTGAGGAGATACCGGACGAGTATAAGGAAATCTGGAGTTTCCTTGCAGATGGCTCTTTTCCGGAAGGTATGCATACCCGAGAACGTAACGCGTTGATCAAGAGATGCAAACCTTACACCATAGTAGAGGGAATTTTGTTTCATCAAGGAGCAGATGGGTTACTAAGGAGAGCAGTTGGTCAGAAGGAGACATTCAAGCTAATGCACGAGTTTCACGACGGAACTGTTTGCGGAGGTCACTTTGCTGGTAAGATAACAGCCTTCAAGATTTTGGATGCGGGTTATCACTGGAGAGGGATTTTCAAAGAGTGTTTAGACTATTGCAAAACTTGCGACGTATGTCAAGCATTTGCTCTGAAGTCTACTAGAACACCTCCGTTAAGATCAATTCCCGTGTTAGGACCATTTGAGAAGTGGGGTATTGACTTTGTAGGTCCTCTTAATAAGACACCTCGAGGCAATAGATACATTGTAGTCGCCACTGACTATTGTACCAAGTGGGTAGAGGCTAGACCTTTGAGAGAGACCAATGAAACAGAAGTCGGTAGATTCTTATGGGAGAGGATCATCACAAGATTTGGATGTCCGTTAGAGTTGGTCTCAGATAGAGGAGGAGAGTTTGTAGGGAGCATGACTACTGCTATGCTACAACACTTTTCTATCAAGCCACGAGTAACGACCTCATACAAACCAAATGCTAATGGTCTTGCGGAGAAGACCAATCTTACACTTTGTATGATGCTCGCCAAAGATGCTGGTGTTGAGACTGCGAAACATACTTGGGATAAGAGACTACATGCCATCTTATGGGAGTATCGAACGACAACAAAGACTTCTACTGGGTACTCCCCATTTCGACTGGTTTATGGAGTGGAGTCCAAGTTGCCGATCCAATTCGAATTGGATACTTTTCAAACTATTCAACGAAAGTTGAAGAGGTCGAGAGGAGAAGACGTGGTCAGATCAAGAAGGGAGCAACTCATGGAGTTGGAAGAGACCCGAGCGGTAGCAATGATCCGGATGGAACGAGCTCAGGCGTATCAAAAGAAGAGTTACGACAAACGGTTGGGCAAGAGGGAGGTAAAACCTTTTCAAGTCGGAGATTGGGTTATGTTGTATGATGCTATCAGATTCAAGAGGGCTAGGAAGAAGTTTCTTCCGAGATATTTTGGTCCTTTTGTTGTAGATAAGGTGTGGAGCAACTTCACATATGACCTTCAGGAGCTGGGAGGAAGGAGATTCGATCGGGTCAACCATGACAAGTTGAAGTTGTTTCATCGACGGAAGTTCTCTCTTCACTCCGAGGACGGAGCAAAAATTTAGTCCGGGGGTAAAATGTAACGACCTATGTTACACATAGGAAGTTTGTCTATTAGTAAGGTGTTTAGTTCTAACTAAGTGTTGAGAATGTTTATTTGCTGCCAAAGTACTTTTAGGAGATATCAAGTTAGTCATGACTAGCTAAAAGTTAGTTATGGTTAAACTTAGCTGTACTTTTGGCAGAATTCAGATATTTGCTAAAGAGTGAGCACTACTATCTTGTCATCTTGTCTAAAAGGTAGAAAGGGGGTGGAAAGTATCCCTTATCTCCTTTTTGACTTGATATTAGTGGTTGGATTAAAGTTGTGGACTTTGTGGGCATTAAAAACAAGAAGAGATTCCACATGTTTCCTTTTTAGTGGGTCCTAGTGTAGAGGGGGGGTGGAAATTCGAGATTCCTTGAGAATATTCCAGAATCCTTCTAGAAGTTGTTGACTTTGAAGGAATAAGCCCATGTGAAAAGGTAAAAAGCCCATGTGATCAATGCTTTTACCTTAAGTAATATCTTAGTAAAACCCGGTAAAAGTAGTTACGGCTGAGTTACCGGGGGTACCAAAGTAAAAACCTAGAATGTATAAATAGAGGAGTAGAGAAGAGCTCCTCATCCTTGTTTTCACATTGTCGTAATGACAACTTGAGTAATATAGAGAGTGTGGGACATTTTTAGCATGTGAGAACTTGAGAGACGTCGTTAGAATGGAGGATTTTAGTGGATGAGATTATGGAGATTTTAGTTGATAAGTTTGTGGGTGTATGAATGAGAGTGAACTTAGCATTTTTCCCTTCAAGATTCATGGTGTGCTTCCATCAAAGCCATCAGAGGTGACCCCTGAGTGAGAGACAGGCCCGACAGTTGCAGATTCGTGGATGACGATCGTGGAGGTTAAGAGATCGGGGGGTAGTTGATCGTTAGGACCGCGGAGGGTTTACAGTCCTTGGTGTCTTCCTGACCTACCTACCTATTCGGTGCGCTCCAGTAGGTACACCTACTTGTTTACCCGAAAACTCGTGGTCAGACCTTCGTGATCGCTGTCTTCCGGAAGACAGGCGTCTTCCGCCGTCTTCCTATCTTCCGAAGACGCAACTGAGAAGACGGTCTTCCGAAGACGGTCGTCTTCTGAAGAAGTCAACTTCTTATTACAAACAGCTCTTAAGATCATCTTCCTGTTAAGGAAGACGTAACCTTCAGTAACAACGCTTCTTCAGTTATATAAACAAGTCATTAATCTCAAAATTTTCAAAAATTCATGAATACTGTAATTTGTGGGCACCACAGGTCTGTTCCTCAGGTTTGTGTTGTTAGGAGAAAGAAACGGCAGTGTACATACATTTGGAGTGGTATATATTGCGCGTTCGTTTTCATGGTTGTTCGTCTCTGTCTTGTCTCTGTTTGGCACACAACATCTCCACAGCCAAGAACCTCGCATTTTCCTGGACATCCTTCATGCACAAAATATCCGACACGATACGGTGGTGAACTCGACGTGAAGGTCTGGGGTGGAGATTTCTTCTGTGTGTGAACTTTGAAGAAGAGATTGGCAGTCATGAGTGGGGATGGGAAAGATGATGGAGATGGAGCTTGTGGTTCAAGTGGGTTGCCGAAGGTGCAGTTGGATCCAGCGACTGCATCGATGTTCCAAGCTTTCACTATGTTCTTACGGTAGCAACAATCTGATGAGCGGAAGGAAGCTTTGGCAACAAAAGCGCTACAAGCGGTGGTCAGCAGGATTGACCAGTTTGAAGGGAAAGATGTCTCAAGATATTTGAGGCATTATGTGAAGGAGATGGAGCTGAACCGGGTCTCAGAAGATGAGATGATTGAGACGTTTGAGTTGGCAGCAGCTCCAGAGATTAGGGATCATGTTAAAATGCTAACGAAGCATTTTAACAAGGATTGGGAGACTTTTGCTCGTGCCTTGATGGATGAGTACTTCTTGGAAGACTCTGATCGAGTCACCAAGAAGTCATTCTTGGAGTGGGTTGAGCAACCAAGGAAGGGTTTACAAGCTACTGAGTTGCTCGGAGAGTTTGAGAAGCAGTTTTCACGGCTGACCAGGATGGAGAAGTTGACGTTACAGTCCAACAAGACAGAGCTATTTCTTCGGGCTGCAGATGAGAAGTTGCAGGAGAAGCTAGAGGTACTTCTGGAAGACCGGGAGGAGGACGATGGATTGACCAGCAGTTGGAAGAAGGTTGAAGAAGCTGTTGGTCTGCTTACCAAGAGGGAGCGGAGACGAGAGAAAGTTCCTGTTAGGAGACTGGCACCAACACCTACAGCTGTAACACCTGTTCCTGTAGTCCGACCAGTTCCTGTTGCTAGACAAGTAGTACTAGTTGCTCCAGCTGTTCCTGTTGTTCCAGTTGTTCAGGCACCCATGGTATCTCCGAAGAAGGATGACTCAAACCTTGAGGAGATATTGTGTGGAATGCGAGATCTGCAGATCAAGCTCACCAAATTGGAAGAGAAGGGATCTACAAGCGGAGTAAGACCGGTTGAGAAGCAAGGCTGGATCCAGCGGTGTATCTGGTGCGATGGTACTGATCATCCGCGCAGAGATTGCAAGGAGTTCACAGATATTCTGCAGCAAGGAGTGATCTTCTGGAAGGATGGGAAGGTAGCGTTGAGGGATACTAGTGCACTTCTTCAGACTAACTTTGGTAGAGGAGGGATGAAGAAGTTGGTTGAGGACCACCTATCAGCGCAAGCAGTCGCAATCGTGGAAGCTCGAACTTATGGCACAAGGGTAGAGGATCAGGCTGAGAGGAGTTTCAACAAGCAAGTTGAGCCAAGCGAGTTGTGGTCATCTGTCATCTCCATGAAACAGAAAGGGAAGATGGCACGTGAGACGTTGCAGAGGACAGCTGCTACGATCAGAAGGGATACTGGATGGGAGGATCCGATAGAAGCTCTATCGGTGCATGCATACATCGCCAAGAACCAACACGAAGCGTTGTTGGAAGAGAAGAGAAGAAGAGATTCAGAGGATGCATGGGAAGGAACTTCTTCCAAGAGACAGACTCGAGGGGAGAAGGTTCGCCAAGAGCTTCGGGATGCAGGAGCTCAAGACCTACCGATGGACGATACTCCTTCTCCATCGAAGGAAAAATCTCAGAAGGAGAAGGGTAAGCCGGCTGCATACAAGCTACAGTCGGATATCGAGACTTCAACAGACTTGAAGGGAGTATTGGAAGATCGCATTTTGAATGCGAAGGTGGAGTTTACCTTGAGAGAAGTGTTAGGCATCGCCAAGCGTGAGTTTCATGATGTCATCATCGATGTCATCAAACGGAAACGACAAATTACGGGTGAGACTGGTTTATCACATGCTTTGGATACTAGGATGTCAGTGGATGAGGAGAGAGAGCTTGCAAGGTGCAGTGTCTATTCTCCAGAGGAAGAAAGAGATCGAAGGCGCAGGGTGCATTTTGAGGATGAAGAGGAGGATGGGAAGCGGAGCTCAAGTCATTACAGCACAGTCACTGGGCTCGAGCTACGACGGAGACGTTGGTGAGGATCGAAGACTTGGATGAGCCGGTGGTTGCTCTGATCGATCATGGATCAGAAATCAACATCATGTCGAAGGAGCTGTACAAGAGGAAGAAGTGGCCGATCGACACAGAGCATAGATGGGTCATAAGAGCAGCCAACAACACGAGAGGAGACTTGTATGGAGCTTGTCCAGACATCAGAGTGCGCGTAGGTGATGTTACTATCGAGCAAAACTTCTTTGTTCAGGAAGCTACATCATACCCGCTCATTCTGGGCCAACCTTTCATCATAGCGACCCGGATGGAGACAAAGGTACTGGACGACGGATCTGCGTATGCTAGGATCCGAAGTCAAGATGGGAAGAGAGCGGTACAGTTCCTGACTGTACCGTCCAACCACGAGCGCAACCGAGATCGTTTGAGGGAGAAGCCGCTTCCAAGGGTGAGTGAAGAGTTCAAGGATTTTCGTTGAGTACCACTATAGAGCGGGATTGTGGTGCTGCGCAAGAGAAGGTACTCTCGCTTGATGGAGATAGTGCCTTTTGTACAGGGTTTGTTGGGTTTTCAGATTGTGGGATTGCTATTTACAGGAGGATAGAAGAGTTGAGAAGAAAAGAACAAAAACATTTGCGTGGTGTTGAGTTGATGTTGAAAGAGTTGGGTGAGCTAGAAGGGGATGAATGGATTTCTGGTGTTTATGAAGAGGATGGGTTGGAGGATCCTTTGCGAGAGATCATGTCTATTGGATGGGAGGATATGGATAAGGTCGTGCAAATTCATTCAAGGGAGGTCTATTCGGTGATCGAATCATTCCGTGCACCGGAGGTTCGAGTTGAGACAAGGTACAAGACAGTGGATAGGAAGATAAAGCCAGTTGCTGGTCCTTTGCCGGAAGACACCAACCAACAGATGGATCGAGCTTCAAAGGAGAAGAGTTTGAGAGATCCTGTAATGATACGACACAAGTTCACGGAGAAGACTCTTGAAGAGCTGAAGATTGGATCTGATGAGTCTCTTCTACCAGAAGAGAGGATGTGCTTCAAGGAGATGCTTTCAAGACATGGGAAAGCATTTGCTTTTGAACCACATGAGATTGGGTGTGTAGATCCGTACGTTGTTACCCCGATGGTTATCTTCACGGTACCGCATGTGCCATGGAACCTGAGACCAATTCCAGTACCGCGGGCTCACTTGCCCAAACTAGTGCAGTTGCTGAAGGAGAAGATGCGGATGAAGATCTTGGAGCCGTCGTTTGCACCATATTCAAGCAGATGGTTTACAGTACCAAAGAAGAATGGGTCGCTGCGGTTCATCCAAGACATGCAGCCGGTGAACACAGTAACAATCAGAAATGCTGGGGTGGGACCGATTGTGGATGAGTTTGCAGAAGCATTTGCAGGAAGAGCGATTTACTCGATGGGAGATCTTTACTCAGGGTATGATCAGTTTCAACTAGCGGAGGAGAGCAGAAGCTTCACGACAATAAGGACACCTTTGGGGTTGGTTAGGATGTGTACTTTACCACAGGGAGCTACCAACTCGGTAGCACACATGATGAACGGGATGAATCGAGTTCTAAGAGACTTCATTCCTGAAAAGACAATGCCGTTCTTGGATGACATCCCCATTAAAGGATGTGTGGAAGATGAGAAGGATGAAGCATTAGATCAGAGGGGGTGTCGGCGACTTCATGTTGCAGGATGGGTTTCTTTGGAAGCGACCGAAGCAGAAAGGTGGGGTACCGCTACGGGTGATTTGCAACAAGGAAGATCAGCAGAAGTTGCTCAAGGCGTTCCATGAGAGTCTTTGGGCTGGACATCGAGGGATTTGGGCCACTTTTACAAAGATGAAAGAGCGATATTGGTGGAAAAATATGTACAGGGATGTTGTATCTTTTGTGGAGTCTTGTTTGACATGTCAGATGTATTCGAACATCCGACATCGTGACGGATTACATCCGACTTATCCGTTGGCAATCCACTTCAAGTGGGTGGTAGACTTGGTGATTATGCCGGTTGGATTATGGCAGATGAGATACTTGGTACTTGCTAGAGAAGATCTTTCAAATCAAGTCGAGGGTAGGGCGCTTCGGACGAAGACAACTGAAGGGGTATGTAAATTTCTCTTGGAAGAGGTTGTTTGTCGGTATGGATGTGTGGGAAAGATCACTGCAGATCGGGGAGAGTTAGATGCACATGAGGCTCGTGAATTCTTTGCAAGGTGTGGGGTGAGGTTATCACTGACAACTGCTTACAACCCCGAAGGGAATGCCAAGAGTGAACGTGGTCATCCACCCATTGTGAAGGCTTTGGTGAAGGCTTGCAACGGAAGGGTGCGCGAGTGGCCTCGACTCTTACCATTTGCGTTATGGGCAGATAGAACGACGCACAGCTCGGTGACATGTTACATGCCAGTGGAACTCATCACAGGTCAGAAGCCTATCATGCCGATTGAAGAACATGTTCTGACATGGAGTGTGTTATCTTGGGAGGACAATTTGACTAGAGAAGAGCTTCTTGCTATTCGAATTAGGCAGTTAGAGAGAAGACCAGAGGATATCCAAACTGCTTTGGATAGGCTGCGAGAAGCACGGTTGAAGAACAAGATCAGATTTGATCAGCGACATCGTTTGAGACCCAGGGAAATCAAAGAAGGTGATTGGGTGTTAGTCTATGACAACAGTCTAGACAACCAGCATAGTGCGCTCCGGAAGTTTTCCCGAAGATGGTTTGGTCCGTATGTGGTGAAGAAGGTTCATGACAACGCAACTTACGCCCTGCAAGAGTTGGATGGAACGAGCTTGAAGGTACCAGTGGCAGGTAAACGTGTCAAGATTTTCAAAAAGAGAGATGAGGAGGTCGATCTAGCAGATATCTTGACGGAGTTTCAGTTTGAGGATGAGGATTATGCAGAAGATCTTGAAGGTGATGTTGGTTACGATGGGAAGTAGGACGATAAGCCGGTCCACTCCTTGGTTGGTATCTCTGGTGCATATTGGAGGATGCACATGTTCAGAGGGGGTGGATGTCGTGTCGTGGACCGGCTCCTACTTGAAATTCAAACTTCGATGCTTGTCGTTCCAAAGACACTCATGAGGAATAAGCTAGGCCTCAGCTTACGGATTTTTGGCACAATCTCAGATCTCCATTTTCTTCGCATAGATGGGTAGAGCTCCTTGTCAGCTTTCCACAGGCACTTTGTCTACTTCGTTTGGACGCTTAGTGGAAAAGTTACAAGACTCGAAAGATGGAGAAAATAAGCTAGGCCCCAACTTACGGGTTTTTGGCACCACTTCGGATCTTCGTTTTTATCGCACCAGTGGATAGAGCTCCTTGTCAGCTTTCCATAGGCACTTCATTTACTTCGTTTGGACGCCTAGTGGAGAAGTTACAGGACTCGAAAGAAGGTAAAATCAAGCTAGGCCCCTAGTTACTTGCTGACTGGGTATTTAGGGCTTCAGACGTTATAGCAAAGACGCAAGGGGCCTGCTTCTTATTATTGAGGGTTGAACTTCGTACGTACAGACTGTTGCAAGGGGGCTGCTTAAGGGGCTTGCTTGTTCCTGCGACCTGTCGGTGGATGTTTTGGAGAATTGGGAAGTTCAATACACGCGCGCAAGGTGTCATCGGGTTCAGATCTGTGCAGGCTACGCACAGGTTAAGACGGTTCTTGAAGAGACGGATCGGGGGTTGTGTTCTGAGAGAAATTGAGACGCAGGAAGCAGATTTGGGGTTTTCAATTACTTGTGAAGGAGAGTTGGACCGTTCGGGCTATTCCGGAGTCCAAACTTGCTGTCCTTGGATCCATCGAGATCAGAACAACGAGTTCTTCAGGAAATTGAAGACGATACAAAGTTTCATCGGGCGGTTTGGGAGTTGTGAGAGAAATTGGCTCGCAGGGAAGCGTTTGCGTCAAGTTTTCATCGCCTGCGACCTGAGATTGGATTGTTCTTCGCGATCGGTGAGCCAAGTTCTTCGTTCTTGGTGCCTACGCGATCAGGGAGTCCTCATGTACGCATAGGAGAAGATTGTAAGTGAATTGGATTGTTGGTTTGGGTGTGGTGAGCGAATTTGAGCCGCAGGGAGCCGATTTACGTCAGTTTTTTGCAACCTGCGACCAAATTTCTCGAGTGGTTTTGCAAGGGGAACTCCAAACGGCTTGTTTGGAGTCTTGTTGGGTTCAGGGTAGCCAGATCTACCTACCAGCGAAGACGGATATCAGTTTAGACGATCCGTTTGTACGGTGTGAGCGGTTTTAAGCCGCAGGGAGGAGTTTTTGAAGGTTCGATCACCTGCGACCGAAAATTGGCGATATCTCGACTATCGGGAGTCGGATTTGAAGGTTTCTTGAGCCAACGGAGTAAGGGAAGGAGACCCTATCAACATTTGAAGATCGTTTGGCGAAAGGAGAAAGTTCCCAGATAGATCTTTTTCGGTTCCTTCGCTACAGGTTTCGTCCTTTTGAGTTCGTTAAGGACTTAGTTGGTTGTGTATGGCTTGTGGTAGCTAGCTTTAGCCAAGAGCTAGTGTGTGGATGTGGTTTGGACTTGAGTTTGGATCGCGTGATACTGTTGTGGCTCTGGTTGTTAGCAAAGAGAAGTTTCTCTTGCTTTGAGCTGCGCAATATCCGACACGATACGGTGGTGAACTACCGTATCATGTCGGATATTGCGTGAAGGATGTCTAGGAAAACGCGAGGTTCCTGGCTGTGGAGATGTTGTGTGCCAAACAGAGACAAGATAGAGACGAACAACCACGAAAACGAACGTGCAATATATACCACTCCAAATGTATGTACACTGCCGTTTCTTTCTCCTGACAACACAAACCTGAGGAACAGACCAGATCGGTCTGTAACCTACTTCAGAAGCCCTAAAACAAACCCCTGAATCGCAACCCTAGCCTGAAATCGCCAAAGCGCAGCTCAAAGCAAGAGAAACTTCTCTTTGCTAACAACCAGAGCCACAACAGTATCACGCGATCCAAACTCAAGTCCAAACCACATCCACACACTAGCTCTTGGCTAAAGCTAGCTACCACAAGCCATACACAACCAACTAAGTCCTTAACGAACTCAAAAGGACGAAACCTATAGCGAAAGAACCGAAAAAGACCTATCTGGGAACTTTCTCCTTTCGCCAAACGATCTTCAAATGTTGATAGGGTCTCCTTCCCTGACTCCGTTGGCTCAAGAAACCTTCAGATCCGACTCCCGATAGTCGAGATATCGCCAATTTTCGGTCGCAGGTGACCGAACCTTCAAAAACTCCTCCCTGCGGCTTAAAACCGCTCACACCGTACAAACGGATCGTCTAAACTGATATCCGTCTTCGCTGGTAGGTAGATCTGGCTACCCTGAACCCAACAAGACTTCAAACAAGCCGTTTGGAGTTCCCCTTGCAAAACCACTCGAGAAATTTGGTCGCAGGTTGCAAAAAACTGACGTAAATCGACTCCCTGCGGCTCAAATTCGCTCACCACACCCAAACCAACAATCCAATTCACTTACAGTCTTCTCCTATGCGTACATGAGGACTCCCTGATCGCGTAGGCACCAAGAACGAAGAACTTGGCTCACCGATCGTGAAGAACAATCCAATTTCAGGTCGCAGGCGATGAAAATTTGACGCAAACGCTTCCCTACGAGCCAATTTCTCTCACAACTCCCAAACCGCCCAATGAAACTTTGTATCGTCTTCAATTTCCTGAAGAACTCGTTGTTCTGATCCCGATGGATCCAAGGACAGCAAGTTTGGACTCCAGAACGGCCCGAACGGTCCAACTCTCCTTCACATGTAACTGAAAACCCCAAATCTGCTTCCTGCGTCTCAATTTCTCCCAGAACACAACCCCCGATCCGTCTCTTCAAGAACCGTCTTAACCTGTGCGTAGCCTGCACAGATCTGAACCCGATGACACCTTGCGCGCGTGTATTGGACTTCTCAATTCTCCAAAACATCCACCGACAGGTCGCAGGAACAAACAAGCCCCTTAAGCAGCCCCCTTGCAACAGTCTGTACGTACGAAGTTCAACCCTCAATAATAAGAAGCAGGCCCCTTGCGTCTTTGATATAACGCCTGAAGCCCTAAATACCCAGTCAGCAAGTAACTAGGGGCCTAGCTTGATTTTACCTTCTTTCGAGTCCTGTAACTTCTCCACTAGGCGTCCAAACGAAGTAAATGAAGTGCCTATGGAAAGCTGACAAGGAGCTCTATCCACTGGTGCGATAAAAACGAAGATCCGAAGTGGTGCCAAAAACCCGTAAGCTGGGGCCTAGCTTATTTTCTCCATCTTTCGAGTCCTGTAACTTTTCCACTAAGCGTCCAAACGAAGTAGACAAAGTGCCTATGGAAAGTTGACAAGGAGCTCTACCCATCTATGCAAAGAAAATGGAGATCTGAGATTGTGCCAAAAACCCGTAAGCTGAGGCCTAGCTTATTCCTCATGAGTGTCTTTGGAGCGACAAGCATCGAAGTTTGAATTCAAGTAGGAGCCGGTCCACGACACGACAACGTCTTCTTCTCTTGTTCAGATTCGGATTCTGAACTTTCGATAGTAGACTCTTCAGAAGTTGAGGCTGCTTCCGAATCACTGTTATCAGTTTCAGTGGACTTGGACTTCTTCTTGGACCTCCGGGAAGATTTCTTCGACTTCTTGGACTTCTTCGAGGTCTTCCCTTTGTCTTTCGTCATATTCCGAGTGATGCTCGAGGTTTCATACTGCTCGGCATGCTTCTGTGCCTCCGCTAAATCATCACCTCCTCCTCTTCTGCAGTACAATTCCATGTCCTGAGACAATCCTCCCAAGTACCAGTCCACAGCTTGCTGAGCACAGTAGCCGGGTCTTCCTTGGTTCTGAGGGATGTGATCCAAGAGATCTTCAAATCTCTCGGTGTAATCCCTCAGTGTCTCTTTCTTCTTTCGTTCGAGCCTCTGAAGCTCTATGAGGGTCATACGATCGTAGCCCACTCCTCTGAACCTCTTCAGAAAAGCTGCCTTCAGAGTAGCCCAAGCGGCCATTACTACAACATCATCCAACGTTTTACTCATCCACTTCCTTCCTTTCCCTTTGATCAAACTGGGAAATACACGGAGTCTGTCAACATCAGCGTCTTCCTTGTTGGATCTGTAACGACCTATGTTACACATAGGAAGTTTGTCTATTAGTAAGGTGTTTAGTTCTAACTAAGTGTTGAGAATGTTTATTTGCTGCCAAAGTACTTTTAGGAGATATCAAGTTAGTCATGACTAGCTAAAAGTTAGTTATGGTTAAACTTAGCTGTACTTTTGGCAGAATTCATATATTTGCTAAAGAGTGAGCACTACTATCTTGTCATCTTGTCTAAAAGGTAGAAAGGGGGTGGAAAGTATCCCTTATCTCCTTTTTGACTTGATATTAGTGGTTGGATTAAAGTTGTGGACTTTGTGGGCATTAAAAACAAGAAGAGATTCCACATGTTTCCTTTTTAGTGGGTCCTAGTGTAGAGGGGGGGTGGAAATTCGAGATTCCTTGAGAATATTCCAGAATCCTTCTAGAAGTTGTTGACTTTGAAGGAATAAGCCCATGTGAAAAGGTAAAAAGCCCATGTGATCAATGCTTTTACCTTAAGTAATATCTTAGTAAAACCCGGTAAAAGTAGTTACGGCTGAGTTACCGGAGGGTACCAAAGTAAAAACCTAGAATGTATAAATAGAGGAGTAGAGAAGAGCTCCTCATCCTTGTTTTCACATTGTCGTAATGACAACTTGAGTAATATAGAGAGTGTGGGACATTTTTAGCATGTGAGAACTTGAGAGACGTCGTTAGAATGGAGGATTTTAGTGGATGAGATTATGGAGATTTTAGTTGATAAGTTTGTGGGTGTATGAATGAGAGTGAACTTAGCATTTTTCCCTTCAAGATTCATGGTGTGCTTCCATCAAAGCCATCAGAGGTGACCCCTGAGTGAGAGACAGGCCCGACAGTTGCAGATTCGTGGATGACGATCGTGGAGGTTAAGAGATCGGGGGGTAGTTGATCGTTAGGACCGCGGAGGGTTTACAATTTTGGTTCCGTTGCCGGGACCTCACTTGAAGGGATCGTTGAACGATGTTTAGAGTTCAGTTCTATATTCGACAAAAGGAGATTATGAGAGAGCACATGGAGAGAACGTTGAGAGGAGAGAGAGCTAACGCGATGTTAGCAACGTTAGAACCTTTCGTGTATCCCGTAGTGATATATGACGCGTTCGAAGTCATTCTTTACATCTTGTTCACTTAGAAAGGGTTTGAGGAGAGTTGAAAGAAGGTGCAACAAGAGTTGTAGAGAAAGGAGGAGAGAAAAGTTATTAGAGGAGAGAAATTTGTGAGTTTAGAAATTCTGCTCTCTGGAAAATTTGTACAGTCGCTGTCAACTTTTCTGTGAATTTTATTTTCCTGTGAAACTTTCCAGTGTTTTAGATTGGCTGATAACCTATCTAAGACAAAAGAAATCATAGGAAAAGGTGGTCTAGAGAGGGAGCAATGATTTTTCAAAATTGAGGGGGTCTATTCGTGAGAGTTGAGGAATTCTGTTCTCTGGAAAAAGTTTACAGTCAGTGTCAGATTTTCTGTGAATTTTATTTTCCTGAGAAACTTTCCAGTGTTTTAGAGTGGCTGATAAGCTATCCAGGACAAAAGAAATCATGAGAAGATGAGGTCTGAAGAGGGAGAAAGGATTTTTCAAAGTGGAGGGGGTTGACAACCATGAGGGAAGTGAAAATATACAAATTTCAGTTCTCTGAAAATTTGTACAGTCATCACCATCTCTTCTGATTAGGGAAGTTTCTGTTGAAACTTCATGATTTAGTAGCTTGGAGGTTGAGCTACTGGAGACCACAAAAATCTTGGAGAGATCTCTTACCAACTAAGAGAGATACGTTTCGGCATACAAGGAGGTCTTGAAGATACATCATGGGGAATCCAGTTCGAATGACGAGGTGGAAGAAGAGACGTTTAGGAGTTCGAACAGAGACGGAGAAGCCCAAGTTAAGTATAGATGAGTTACGAACACGCATCTATAGCACTTGGGGTGCCCTCTTTACTCTATACGAAGAAGCTTCCGCGACAATTGACACAGATTTGAAGAAAGTCGAGTTTAAAGCATCATTCACTATGGAGGCCACGAATGCTCCTGGTGAAATAGAGTTGGATCCTTACAAGAGTGAGTTCAAGATGTCTGTTGTGATGAGTACAAACGAGGGTGAGGAGGATCATATCTTTGATAGTTAATATTAGATTAGATTTTATTTCGTGTATAGCATGTATAATGCACGATTTCTAATATAAAGCTCGGAAGAGTTAAGAAAGTAATGTAGAATTATTTTCCTCTATGATATTTTGTCCACTTAATGGTTGAGAAGGTGCAACATGAGTGGAAATTCAAAAGATTGGAAAGTTAGACTTAGAAACCTTCCTCAAGGTTTAGATGTCATAGTAAGCGTCGGAGAGAGCTCGAAAGAGATTATCGTTGAGTTTGAGAACCCTAGTACAAAACCTCAAGTAGAATCTCCGAGGAGAAGAGTAAAAACCGACTTGTGGTGTTATTTCTGTAGAGGGTTGGGACATAAAGTAGTGAATTGTCCAACTAGAATCAGAACCGAGAGAGCTAAAGGGAAGCGGGAGTTTACTGATTTAAGTCTTCGAGTGGGTCCATCGTCACCAGCGTCAATTCATCTTCTAGGCGAAGATCCTTGTCCAAGTTGTGGAGTGGGTGATCTATCAAGAGGACACAAGTGCGTCGATGTGGCCGCCCTACTTACGTCAGTAGTCGAGAAGTTGGACGAGACTCAAAGAGCTGAGACGGAGAAGTTGTCGACTTCAAAAGAGGACTCGGTTGAGTTGTGATGGAGATCGTCATTCGAATGGTGGAGAAGGCGGTGATGCGACTCAGACTCATGATTACCTTGGGAGAAGAGATGGCACAAGAGGTGTTGTTACAACCATTTCCTTTCATTTTACCTATGGTAGATTATTCGCGAATGGAATTGGTGATGTTCGTACTCTTTTAGCGAGTAGTTATTGCACGACGATTAGAAGAGTAGAAAGAGTAGTTACAAGATGGGAAAGCTACCCGTGTTTCATGGGAAGGACAATGAAGATGTAGAACCGTTTGTTCGAGACTTCAAAAGGGGTTGCATCGGAAACAACGTGAGAAGGAAGGAAGAATGGGTGTTGTTACTGCTAGAGTTTTTAGAAGATTTTGCTCTTACGTGGTATGAAGACCGAGTGAAGAGCCAGACACCTGGTGCAGTTGAGGACACATGGGAGACGTTGAGTAATGCACTCATCGAAGAATTTCTTCCAGAAGAGAGTTATGAGAAGCTCATGGTGGAGCTTACTCATTTGAAGCAACGTGACGACGAGAAAGTTCGGCAATATGCCGAAAGGGTGGATAAGTTGGAGCAACGGTTTCGGACGGTCCTACGGAAGAGTGGAGACAATGTGGAACTAACGATGGCGGGGATTGGAGCAGGGCTGACCAAGAACTTGGTGGGAGGGTTGAGACCTTCAATTCGAATCCAAGTGAGGTACGAGAAGCCAGCAACCAAAGCGGAGGCCATCAAGATAGCGACAAATATGGAAGAGAGTTTGGATGAAGGAGATATCATCCAACCTCATCATGCTGCTCTGGTGTCAACTCCGACTCCTGGTGTAGCCACAACGATCGCACCTGCACCATCACAATTGGTGATTGCTTCAACGTCAGCTCCTACTCCAACGGTGGTGCCAAGACCGTTTGTCCCAACAACGATGTCTACTGCCACCTCTGATTTTCATGCCGAGCTGAAGAGCATCACTGACACTCTTGCGGATCTCAAGATAAACGTGGTACAGTTACGAGAATGGAGGAACAAAGGTGGAGGAGGAGGTCAAAGAGGTTACGACAACAATCCCAACCGAGGAAATCAAGGTAACTTTGGAGGCAACCAAGGTAACTTTGGAGGAATCACTTGTTGGACGTGTGGAGGTTCTCATTTTCAGCGAAATTGTCCTAACAACGGAGCAAGAAGTGCCGAAGCTGTCAGAATGAATGTGGGTGGAGGAAATCCATCACAAGGACGAGACAAGGGGGTGGCTACTATCGATGTCGTGCGAGATCCCATCTACGAGAAAGGAGAGAGTTCAAACTCTTCTCATGCACCGGTGGAGCTTTTAGCTCAAGAAAGAAAAAGAACTCGATTTTCTGATGAACCGGTTTTCATGGAGGAATCAGCTAGTAGAAGCACTCGTTCGAGTAATGTTTCGAGTACACCAAGGGAGCCAAGAAGGAAGCTGGGGATGGCGGATTTCACCATTTCATCTTCCCAAGCAGGATATGATGTGGTTGAAGATGTGGGTGCTCAGAAAGCCAACATCACTGTTGGACAACTGATCGCACTTAATCCCAGCTTACGAAGGGAACTCAGAGGAGGACTGAGTTCTAAGAGAAGCAAGAAGAAGAAACCCAAGAGCAAGACGTCAAAGTCTGTGGGAGTTGGTGTGGTGGATGTGCATGCTTCAGAGGTATGCACTAGGGCTTCAAAGATTGAAGTCCGGTTGAATGGTCACTACGTCTCTGACGTATTGGTGGATGGAGGGTCGGCTGTAAACGCCATATCGGAGAGATTGATGAAGAAGTTGGGGATGGAACCAACTCGCCCGGCTAGCATTGTCGTGGGGATGGCTAACAAGCAACGGGTAAGACCTCTTGGCGTGTTAGAGAAGGTGGTCGTGTCTGTGATGGGAGTTCAAACATTGATGTCCTTTCAAGTGTTAAAGGACTCTAGTTATGATTTGCTCCTAGGTAGGCCTTGGTTGAGAGCTGTGCGCACCACGGATAGGTGGCACAAGGGATACTTACGGATTGGGCCTAGAGATCATAGAGTGATAGTTCCTCTCTCGGGTGTTGGAGTTGTGACTTCTGACTCTGATAGACCCACTAGTGACTACTGGGAATCTGATACGGAGGACGATCAGAGTGTCTCAGAAGTAGATACCGGAGATTCTTACGATCAAGAATCCTCGTCTGAGGACGAAGGATGTGGTCGAGATGAATCATTACATCAGCTTAGTGCTATTGACTTGTTGCCTCGACCAGCAGTGGAGAAAGATCCTGACAAAGAAGAGTTGAGTGAGGCAGAGATTGTGAGAAGACTCTCTACCTTGAAGTTTGGTATCAATGTCACTCAAGAGGAGAAAAGTAGATTCCTAGATATATTTCGAAAATATATCCATGTGTTTGCTTTCAGCTACAAGGATTTGAAGGAGGTGACTCTCGAGACTCATCGAATCGAATTGGAGGAGCACGCAAGACCAGTTCGACAGAAGCAGAGAAGGGTCAATCCCACAACGGCAATGATGGTCAAGGAGGAGATAGACAAGTTGAAGGAGGCGAGTTTCATCTATGAGGTGGAGAACTCAGAATGGGTTTCACCCATTGTGATTGTCAAGAAGAAGAATGGTAAGCTGCGAGTGTGCATAGACTATAAGAAGCTGAATGCAGTTACCAAGAAGGACTATTATCCTCTACCATTTATAGATGAGATTTTGGAGGAAGTTGCCGGTCATGAGTGGTACAGCTTTGGTGATGGTTATAGTGGATACAACCAGATCAAGATAGCACAGGAGTACCAGCAGTTGACTACTTTCACTACTCCTTGGGGAACATTTGCATTTCGAGTGATGCCATTCGGACTGTGTAATGCTCCGGCCACGTTTCAGAGGTTCATGAACAAGGTGTTCGAACCATTCATAGGAAAGTTTGTTCGTGATTTCATTGATGATTTCTGTGTGTACGGAAGAAAGGAGGACCACTTTGATCATGTGATCAAAGTTCTGCAGCGGTTGGAGCAAGCTAACGCTTCTCTGAATCCAGAGAAGTGCATCTTTGGCTGCGAAGAAGGTCTGCTGTTAGGGCACATCATTTCCAAGAATGGGATTGCGGTAGATCCTGAAAAGGTGAAGAAGATTGTGGATCTTCCATTTCCGATCAACTTGACAAAGTTGAGGCAGTTTCTTGGCATGGTTGGATATTATCGTAGGTTTGTCTTTTCCTTCTCAAACAAAGCAATAGCTTTGACTATGTACATGAAGAAGGGAGTTGATTTTGACTTGATAGTGCATGATCAGAAGGCAAAGGAAGCATTTGAGGAGCTGAAAAAGGCATTGGTGACAACTCCTATACTTGCTAAACCTGAGTGGAGTAAAGCATTTATTCTGTATACGGATGCCTCCAATGTAGCAAACGGATGTACATTAAGTCAGCTAGATGGAGATGGGCATGATCATCCTATAGCTTATGCTAGTAGGCAGATGGTTCCAGCGGAGAAGAATTACTCCGTGACTGAACGAGAAGGATTAGCGGTGATCTTTGGATTGAAGAAATTCCGACATTACTTGCTAGGAGGGAAATTTTCCATAGTCACAGATCACAAGGCTTTAAAGTATATCTTTAATAAGCCTAATGCCGAAGGTCGTATTGCTCGTTGGAAGATCCTTCTAACAGAATACGATTATGTGATCGAAGATAGACCAGGGAAAAAGCATGCGAATGCTGATCTTTTGTCGAGGGCTTATGATGATGAGGGAGAAGAACCATTTGACGATTCGTTTCCAGACGAGCATCTGATGACCATCACAAGCATTGAGGAGATACCGGACGAGTATAAGGAAATCTGGAGTTTCCTTGCAGATGGCTCTTTTCCGGAAGGTATGCATACCCGAGAACGTAACGCGTTGATCAAGAGATGCAAACCTTACACCATAGTAGAGGGAATTTTGTTTCATCAAGGAGCAGATGGGTTACTAAGGAGAGCAGTTGGTCAGAAGGAGACATTCAAGCTAATGCACGAGTTTCACGACGGAATTGTTTGCGGAGGTCACTTTGCTGGTAAGATAACAGCCTTCAAGATTTTGGATGCGGGTTATCACTGGAGAGGGATTTTCAAAGAGTGTTTAGACTATTGCAAAACTTGCGACGTATGTCAAGCATTTGCTCTGAAGTCTACTAGAACACCTCCGTTAAGATCAATTCCCGTGTTAGGACCATTTGAGAAGTGGGGTATTGACTTTGTAGGTCCTCTTAATAAGACACCTCGAGGCAATAGATACATTGTAGTCGCCACTGACTATTGTACCAAGTGGGTAGAGGCTAGACCTTTGAGAGAGACCAATGAAACAGAAGTCGGTAGATTCTTATGGGAGAGGATCATCACAAGATTTGGATGTCCGTTAGAGTTGGTCTCAGATAGAGGAGGAGAGTTTGTAGGGAGCATGACTACTGCTATGCTACAACACTTTTCTATCAAGCCACGAGTAACGACCTCATACAAACCAAATGCTAATGGTCTTGCGGAGAAGACCAATCTTACACTTTGTATGATGCTCGCCAAAGATGCTGGTGTTGAGACTGCGAAACATACTTGGGATAAGAGACTACATGCCATCTTATGGGAGTATCGAACGACAACAAAGACTTCTACTGGGTACTCCCCATTTCGACTGGTTTATGGAGTGGAGTCCAAGTTGCCGATCCAATTCGAATTGGATACTTTTCAAACTATTCAACGGAAGTTGAAGAGGTCGAGAGGAGAAGACGTGGTCAGATCAAGAAGGGAGCAACTCATGGAGTTGGAAGAGACCCGAGCGGTAGCAATGATCCGGATGGAACGAGCTCAGGCGTATCAAAAGAAGAGTTACGACAAACGGTTGGGCAAGAGGGAGGTAAAACCTTTTCAAGTCGGAGATTGGGTTATGTTGTATGATGCTATCAGATTCAAGAGGGCTAGGAAGAAGTTTCTTCCGAGATATTTTGGTCCTTTTGTTGTAGATAAGGTGTGGAGCAACTTCACATATGACCTTCAGGAGCTGGGAGGAAGGAGATTCGATCGGGTCAACCATGACAAGTTGAAGTTGTTTCATCGACGGAAGTTCTCTCTTCACTCCGAGGACGGAGCGAAAATTTAGTCCGGGGGTAAAATGTAACGACCTATGTTACACATAGGAAGTTTGTCTATTAGTAAGGTGTTTAGTTCTAACTAAGTGTTGAGAATGTTTATTTGCTGCCAAAGTACTTTTAGGAGATATCAAGTTAGTCATGACTAGCTAAAAGTTAGTTATGGTTAAACTTAGCTGTACTTTTGGCAGAATTCATATATTTGCTAAAGAGTGAGCACTACTATCTTGTCATCTTGTCTAAAAGGTAGAAAGGGGGTGGAAAGTATCCCTTATCTCCTTTTTGACTTGATATTAGTGGTTGGATTAAAGTTGTGGACTTTGTGGGCATTAAAAACAAGAAGAGATTCCACATGTTTCCTTTTTAGTGGGTCCTAGTGTAGAGGGGGGGTGGAAATTCGAGATTCCTTGAGAATATTCCAGAATCCTTCTAGAAGTTGTTGACTTTGAAGGAATAAGCCCATGTGAAAAGGTAAAAAGCCCATGTGATCAATGCTTTTACCTTAAGTAATATCTTAGTAAAACCCGGTAAAAGTAGTTACGGCTGAGTTACCGGAGGGTACCAAAGTAAAAACCTAGAATGTATAAATAGAGGAGTAGAGAAGAGCTCCTCATCCTTGTTTTCACATTGTCGTAATGACAACTTGAGTAATATAGAGAGTGTGGGACATTTTTAGCATGTGAGAACTTGAGAGACGTCGTTAGAATGGAGGATTTTAGTGGATGAGATTATGGAGATTTTAGTTGATAAGTTTGTGGGTGTATGAATGAGAGTGAACTTAGCATTTTTCCCTTCAAGATTCATGGTGTGCTTCCATCAAAGCCATCAGAGGTGACCCCTGAGTGAGAGACAGGCCCGACAGTTGCAGATTCGTGGATGACGATCGTGGAGGTTAAGAGATCGGGGGGTAGTTGATCGTTAGGACCGCGGAGGGTTTACAGATCTAGAGATGGTCTCGAACATCGTGATGAAGTCGTCTGCATCAGCATCATCGTCGTACGGATGGTACTTCTGCCGAGTGTGGGAAGCCATGTCGACTGCCGGCTGGTGCGACTGCCAACTTCTTTCTTCCTCAGGTCCAGGTGGTGGAGATGGTCTTCTCGAAGGTCCAGGCTTGTCTGAGTCATGAAGATCGTCTTTTGAGTCAGAGCTGCTGTCACTGCTACCTTCCGAGACGTCTAGAACAATCCCCTCCAGTCTTCTCTCACCTTGAGAAGCTTCTCCCGCACTTGGGAAGATGTCTTCCGAGTAACCAGTACCAAAGTCTACTTTATACACGTGATCACCCGGTTGGCTTCTGTCTTCGCCAAAGATTATGCTCGAGATGGAAGGCTCTTCCAACTCTACCGATCGGATCTTCCTGAGCTCTTCTTCTTTCCTTTGGTGTCTCAAGGATATCCGCTGCTCTCTAGAAGCGGTTCGCTGGGGTGAGTTAACCCACTCAGGATCTTTACCCGTGCGTCTTTTGCTTCTTCCTCCGGTCGGAGGCATCCACCAGAGTACTGAGAACCGATGTCTCTATTCTTCTACCACTAGATCTGGTAGACCCAATGGCTGAACAACCGATCACAGGTTCAGAACGTCTTCTTCTCCTGCTTCTTGTTGTATTCACTGCAGTTTTCCAAGATCGAGTCTTCCAAGAAGCTCTTGGAAGCAGGGAAACGGCTTCTTCCAACTCTCCCTGAGGTATCTTATCAGCTTCTGGTTGCGGTTCCCGTCTTCTAGCAAGATAGAGTCCCACAACACATTCAACTACAATCGAAGTTAGTTCGAAACGAACCTAACTAATGGCACACAGATCCAGGAAGCTTAGAACAGAAGTTACTAAGATGAAATCCCCGGCAGCGGCGCCAAAAATGGATGCTCACTATATGTAGTGACGCAGGATTTCTCCTTTTGCCCATTTAGTATACAAGATATCGTTCCCACAGAGGATTTGCACAAGTAACGCTGCTCTAAGTTCTAAGATCTGTTCAAACACACAAACACACGGGTTTTGCCTAGAAATCCCGTCTTCTCATAAAACCACACAAAACTACACGTCTTCCAGACACGCCAAATGGTGCTTTGGAACTAAACAAACAACTACCAACTAAGATATCACACAACTATTCACAGAGAAGCTCGGGAAGACGATCTTCCTGCTTCGAGGTTGCTTCTTCCGGTCTTCTCGATACCGTCTTCCCGAAGCGATTCTCGTCTTCTAGGGGTTCAACTCGTCTTCTCACACCTCCAGAAGGCTGTCCTGCTTCGCAGAAGTCGACTAGCAACGGTCGTTACACATTATTCTCACACCCACATTCCAACGGGTTAGATCAATCACAGGGTGTATGCCCCCTGTAGCCTTCCCAGGCTTCTGCCTACGGAAGTTGTCTTCCTGCAGCACTACAACGACATTCACCTTCACGGAAGCTCAATAGAAGTATCGGAAGCTCACTAGAAGAAGGTAAGAAGATGGGGAAGATGGGGGAAGATGGGGAAGATAAGAAAATCCAAACAAGAGAAAACAAGAGGAAAAGAGACAATTAAGATTCCGACAAGCTTCTAGTCCGGATCCTGACTAACAAGCCATCCCTGCTTGTAATAGTTTGGGGAGGAAGACAACAAACATGAGTACTGTTGCACCGTCTTCTACTCGAGGATGTCGTCTTCTGTTGCGGGAAGAAGGCTTCTTTCTTCTTCACTTCGCTGCTCTGATTGCTCTGTCTTCCGGGATCTCTTACCCAGAAGACCGTTCGTACGTAGATCCCAAGTGCTCTACTGAACGAGTCAAGCTACACTTCCACAACTGCTGACAGTCACCGCCACTCAAGAAGAACACTTCCCATGCACAATTGGGAGCGAATTCAAAGAACCCATCATGCAGAAGACATGGACAAAGCCTCTGCACTCAAATCCACAATCTATTCCCCGAGAAGAAGTCACAATGGCATTGGGAAGCTCACTCCCTCTACTTCATGCGTCTACTCCTCGACACACCAGTCTAGCTAACAGGACTGCACGAGGATGCCGTTACCTGTTCCTAGACTGTCCACTACTTCTATCTACATCGTCGAACCACTGCTGGTGCGAGTATGTAGACCCCTCCTGTATATTCCAAGACTATTCGTATGTTTCCCACAACGGGTGTAGTGTGAAGAACTACTTATCTTGTCTCTGCTCTAATGTGTCTCGTCTGCCTGCCCATAGAATCGAAGTGTATGTTCAGTTACTACAGAATTCTACAGAACTGGCAGAACCGGCAGAGCTCCATTTCCTACTCTACGATCCTACTTAACCATCTGCCTCGAGAGCCAAGGGAGGCGACCACCAGGGAGAGAGAGAGGCGTTGACAAGAGGTTGTCACCTCACATGCATGCGGTCCCTCTTCCCAATTAGCCCTCCACTGTGTTACTCCTACGCTACCTATGTTGCCACATGGGGTCCTAACTATTTTTACCTGGAAAACTGCCACCCTTAAGATAGCATGTCCGATCCTACTAAATCTGGAAGTGTCGATTGAGTTTGCTAACTACTCTGATTGCTCGGTGGCAATCTCTACATGATCTGCTCCTACCGGAGCTACTACCTCGACTTCTGATGGGCTGGGAAGCCCTGCACTTACCTCGGGTACCACTGAGGTAGCTTCCCTCTCCTCGCTCTTCGCTGGTCCTTTGGTTTCTGCGGCTGCGTCTTCCTCGGCTTCGACTTCGGAAGACGGAATGGTCTTCTGGGAAGACGAGTCGAATGGTGTGTTTTCGGTCTTCTGAGGCACAGATGCAGTACTAGGGACCATGGCGACCTCATAGGGGTCCGGAGAAGTCGCTTCCTCCACGCGGAATACCTGGGAAGACGTCTCGTCTTCATGTCTTCCGGGGCGTCTTCTGGAGTCTTCTCGTCTTCCAATGCTGTCACCACCAAGTGTACAGCGAGATCGAACTCCTCCTTCTCCATTCCGGATCCAGTCGATGGTTCTGGAGCGTAGGAAGATGCGGTTGCAGGTGTCGAAAGTGAGGGAAGACCATAAAGTGTCTTCACTCCTTCTATCTGTCTATCCAAGTACCTGAACATACTCTCCCGGCATTCCACCAACATCGCTCTGGACTCGCTGTCCCATCCTCTAGCTAAGGTAAGTAACTTCCTACCCGCTGTCGTGCTACTTGGCGGCTACATGTTATATTTCTACTCCGACGTTTGAGTTTAGTAGTTCTAGAAGTTAGCTTATATTACTTCTAGTCATTTATATAAATGCTTGACACCTTTGCATACGGTGTTAACACTATTTTGAGTCTTAGTAGGTTGATTACCATGTTGTTAGGGCTTAAGCTCATGGGTTGTATTTGCGTGTCGCCCATGCACGCTTTCTAGCTGATTTAAGTTATTTTTCGGGGCTACGTGTCGTTTTAAGTAATTTAAGTTTTACGCTGGCACTCTAGGGGGCTTGACGTGGTAGCCTATGAGTAAAACTAAGTTGCCACGTGGTTTAGGGTACTAAACCACGTGGAGCTCTAGAGTGGATTTCGAGCATTTGGTGGGGTATCTTGGAAATCTGAGAGCACAGGGAGAGAGGTCTCGTCATGCCAAGCACTTCCAGTGAAAATTTCGATCGATTTGAGTCAATAAAGACGGAGTTATGAGCAATTGAAGTTCGGATTGTGCTAGAATTGAATCATTTTGGTTGGATTTAGGTTTTTCAGTGTCACTCGCAGCAGATTTGAGGAAATTGCTTCAAAACTTCGAGGTTGTGTTCTCCGCCAGCAGGGCTACGATTTCACAAAAAGTTTCATATTGATTGAGCAACTGAGTAATTCAGGGCGGCCGCTGAAGCTGAGGGGGTCTGAAAAGCTCTTAATCTAGAGCAGCGACTTCAGAGGAGGAGATCTACAGTTCTGTGTACATTCAGGAGTCCCAACTTCACAGGGATGTTCAGCACCCTGTAGACTGCAAATCCTGTAAGAAACTTCGAAATTGATCAAGCCAAACTCCTGTTATAGGTTGAAATAGCCAGCTAGGTACCAGAAATTGCCGTAGTTTTCTTGCTCAAAACTTTTCTGTTCATATCTCCGTGTCAGAATTTGATCTCAGGCTGAAATTTCGTCTGTGAGTTCAGTAGTACCTCATTTGCATGTAGGGGAAGTTTAGAGGTCTAAACCTTCATAGTTTTCCTCTCCGTGAGTGTCAAAGTTCACCGCCGAATCCTATTACTGCCAGCTAGACCTGAATTTCGCCTTCTGGGTATAGTACTAGATCTTACACATCTGTGTGAGTGTTTATAGCCCTATTGCGACCTGAAAGCCAACCTCTTGAGTGAACAACCACAGCCAGAAGCCCGGCGCTTTCCTAGGTAGACGGATTACACTCCGACACCGCGGTGTAGTTGAACTTCTTCCGAAGCGCTTCCACCGACTGTGCCAACATCTTCTGTGCACGAGCCTCTGCTGCTTCCCTCTGCGTCTTCTCCACTGCAGCTCGCGCTTCTGCGGCTTCTCGCTGCGCCTTCCAAGTGGTCTGCTCTTCTGCGAGGGCAGTGATCTTCTCCCGCACTCGGAGAACTTCCTGATCGCGCTGCTGTACTCGCGCCTGCAACTCCTGGTTGCTCTTCCGAAGTTGCATCGACTCCTTGTCAGAGGCGGCTGCTTCCGCCTTGTACCTGGCTACAAGCTTCTCCGTGGTGCGGAGACTAGCTTCCAGCGTCTTTTGCTGGATGTCTTCCTGTCGCAGCAAGGTGCGCAGGCCGAATCCAGGCTGTAAGGGCTTCTCCTGTGCCCTCGCTCTCCTCTCCAGCAACTCCATAGCGGGGTGGATCTCCTTCTGGAAGTAGGCACTGAACTCCTCTAGTCGTCTTCCTGCGGAAGACAAGTTCATCTCCACCACTCGCTCCATGGTGTCGACTTCGTCTTCCAGAGACAAGGAAGCCTCTTCCGCTACTACGGCCTTCATCTTCTGCGCACGAGAAGAAGGTACTCTTCTCATCTTCCGGGGTGGAAGACTCCTCATGGCAGGAGCGGCTCTCTTCTTTGCGCTTCCTCGCATCGCAGCAGGAGCGCCCATCCATCCTTCGTCTTCTGGAGTCTTCGGAAGACTCCCAGGTGTTACAGAAGCTGTCTTCTGCTCCGATCGGGTACTCAGCAGCTCTACCTCCGAGTCCGACTCCGATCCTGAATGAATGAGAGAGATGGGTGTCCTCGGTACACTTCTGGAACTCATCTTCCTCAGTGGCGTGGCGTCTTCCGACCCACTAGACTCATCTTCCCTCACCAAAAGCGTCTTCTGGTGAGAGCCGGGCCTCAGCTGTGGCATCAGAGTAGGAGGGGGCGTTGCTGCTGCCTCTTGGTCATCATCTTCCGAGGTCTCCTCCTTCACCTCCTGTCGCTCCGTTGGCCCATACACTGCCAGCTGATCTTCCCTAAGATCCCCCATGGCTACATACAAGTAGTAGAAGAAGGGCGTCAAGTGTCCTCCCGCCGGGGTACCCAAGTATGCTAGCTCCGTCTGTACATAGTTGTGGATGTACGCGCCCCAGTAGATTGGCACTCTGTCATCCCACACTGATTCCAGGAACTCCACGTCCTGATCTCCTAAATACCTCGTCTTCTGCGCTTTCCCCTTGGGAAAGAGATGCAGAAATAACTTCGCCAGGAGGCGCTTCTTCGGCTCTCGGTAAGATTCTATCTTCCAACCGTTCCTCCCCTGCCTGTCTTCCACGAAAAGGCAGGTGGTACTCCCAGGCACATGCCACGAACTCACAATCCTAGGCAAGATCTTCTTCTCGTACCAATATCCTCGGTTCTCGGACTCAGACCTGTGAAACGTCTTACGCCACCAGTCTTCTGTCCAGGAAGACGGTCTTCCCCGAGCTACTCCTGCCTTCGCAGGTACACGGTTACGCGGTGGTAACGCTGCCCACACCTCCTCCAGAAGCCCTTGATCTGCGAGGTTCCAATCCCACAGGAAGAAGTCGAGACCCAACTCCTTGAGAAAAGGAGTGGCCTCGGCCAATTCTGCCGCTGGTAACACCAAGCCTCGCGGATGCATCGACATATCTGGAAGATCTGTTGCACTAAACCACAAGCACCTACTATGAGCTGAAGGCTCAGTTCTTCCCGAGTGTCCACAGTCTAGCTTCTACTTCTCAGAAGACGAAACTAGTCTTCCAGAAGACAGCTACTCCGTCTTCCGGGATTCTAACAGTACTTCCTAGATAGCTCTCGTCTTCCGAGCTATATCTAAACAATCCTATCTAAGCAAGGTCTCGCATGGATTACCAAGAAGACAACACACCTTGCATTACATCCTACTTCCTATCAGAAGATACAAGATATGCGAGAAGTAGAGTATGAGAAAGGTTCAGAAGAAGGTTGCGGGCTCCTGCGGTGATAGTGGCCTCTGGGAAGACTCTCGGGACAGCTTCCGATTCAATGTCTTTCTCAGAAGCCTTCCCGAAGTTAGACTTCCCTTCACTGGTCTCACCTGTCTTCGTCTTCCTACACGCAATCTATCCTCACAACAGACTCAAGACATTTGCACTCTGTTCTTCTGACTTCTCACCTCTCATACGCACTCAGAAGAAGCTTGCTGCATGATGAGAAGACATGACCCTTGACCATTCTCTCCAGATTCTGCCAGCAAGACTTCTCACAACTCTCTTCTAAGTTCGGGAAGAAGAAGGAACGGCTGCTATGGATCGGACAGAAGAGACCTGAATGGACCCTCGCGTCTTCTCGCTCATTTTGCCAGCCTTCCAGTCTTCTAGTCTCTCTAAGAAGATGGGGAGTTGAGAAGCTTGGAAGACCGGGAGGCACAGGTCTAGTTCCCGACTTCCAACTTCTCGAAATAACACAACAACTCACCACTCCACTCAGGATTCGTACCAAGTCTCTCTAAACACAAAAGCGAAGCAAATCCACTCTTGATACGAATTGTGTTCAGTCGACTTCCGAAGACAGTCTTCTGAAGACGGTTTTCCGAAGACAGTCAAATTTAAGAAGCGTCTTCCTAAGATGTTCCCATCTTCCTAATCGTCTTCTGTTCCAAGTTTCGGGGGTAGTGAGATAGTAGGATAGGGAAATTGATGGTTGGGGTCTCCAATTTGAGGACTAGGGGTAGGGAAGCTCGAATTGAGCTCGGGAAGAAGCAAGGAGATGTCTTGACAGAAATTGGACAGCGCTTCCGCACCCAATGTCTCAAATAGAAAGAATGGGGGGTGGGGGTAATCGATTAGGCTGCCTGCACACAACGAAGGAAGCGCGGGGAATACCAGACAATGGCGAGAAGAAGTGGGAAGGGGAAAGAACAGGAGAAAGAACCTCTACAGTCTTCTTCGGCTCTCCGAGTTGCCTTCGACCTCCGCGCGCTTCTGGCTCTTGTCCTAGCTTCCAATGCGACTCCTCTAGACTGCGCCTGCTGTCAATTTTGGTCCACACCTTGATTCCACCTTCGCTTCTACTTGCCACTCTCCATTGTCAACTTCTCGGAAGCTCCACAGAAATGCCTTCGCTTTCTCTGCTGTTTGTGCTCCCACAATTTGATCTCACTCTTTGCCTAGCTGCCAACTTACTCTCTCCTACCTCGATGTCTTACTCGATTCCTCTCTCAATGCTAGCTCACGAAGCTCACTCTCTCAATCGATCTTCTTCAAGCGCTGTGCTGCAGGAAGTTGGAAGGTGCCTAATGTGCTTCCTCACGCATCTTCCTCGCAGATTAGGGGTTCTCGTCCTTGGTGTCTTCCTGACCTACCTACCTATTCGGTGCACCCCAGTAGGTACACCTACTGTCTTACCCGAAAACTCGTGGTTGGTCCTTCGCGGTCGCTGTCTTCTGGAAGACAGGTGTCTTCCGCCGTCTTCTCATCTTCTGTCGTCTTCCCGTCTTCTGAAGACGCAACTGGGAAGACGCTCTTCCGAAGACGGTCGTCTTTCGAAGAAGTCAACTTCTTATTACAAACAGCTCTTAAGATCATCTTCCTGTTAAGGAAGACGTAACCTTAAGTAAAAACTCTTCTTCAGTTATACAAACAAGTTATTATTCTTAAAAATTTCAAAAATTCGTGCATCCTGTAATTTGTGGGCACCACATACGCCCACCCTCAAATGTTTGCGTCCCCGCAAACATCAGTGGTTTCTGCACTTCTGTCGACTTGTTCTTCCTCGCTCTTCTGAGACACTGGTTCGACATTGGGAGCCATGGTGATCTCATAGGGGTCCGGGGAAGTCGCTTCCTCCACTCGGAATACCTGGGAAGACAGCTCTTCTTCTTGTCTTCCGGGGCTTCTTCCGGGGTCTTCTCGACTTCCAACGTTGTCACTACCAAGTGGACAGCGAGGTCGAACTCCTCCTTCTCCAAGTCGGATCCAGTCGATGGTGCTGGGGCTTGAGAAGATGCAGTTGCAGGTGGCGGAATCAAGAGAAGACCATACAGTGTCTTCACTCCTTCTACCTACCGCTACCTGAACATGCTCTCCTTGCACTCTACCAACATCGCTCTGGACTTGTAAGCCGGCCTGTCTCTCACCCAGGGGTACCTCAGATGACTAGGATTACTAGTGCACCCTAATTACAAAGATTTAAGTACACCCATGCTCACTTCACTCAACTCTCTGACCCGTATGGTCACATCGGTACCTCTAATAGCGTTCCTGCACACAAGTTCTAATCCCGCTCTCAACATTACATCGCAAAATACTCAAGGACTCCCAAGGTCTCCAATGCTCACTTTACTTACAGTCAGGAAAATGAGAGTGTCTTCCACCTTCTCAACTCCTCCTTATATACTCTACAACTTCTTACCGTGGTAACTTTCACTAAGTTACGTTACCTCATGGTAAGTGTGCAATCCAAAATAGTAAAACTTCTAAAGGCTACTAAGACTTAAGAATAGCACACACATTACTTGTTCTACTTTACTAAAGTAAGAGATTCTCCTACTTTAGCTTTTGTAAAGTGTTAACTTTCCACGCTATCCAGTCGAAAGACGACAACACACTAATACGTCTTTTGAGGAGCATCTTTAGATCTTTGTGCATGACTTTTCATCATGCATCCAATCAGCGATGGTCAACAAAGTTACATACTTTTGGAAAGCATATTTAGAGCTCCGTACTTGTCCTATAGTGCCATAGTGGAACCTCTAATAGTTTCCTCAACTTAGTTATAACTATCTCAGCTAGTTATGACTACTTTTGATCACTCTAAATTTAGATCTTCAAACTAGAGTAACCTTTAAGATAGTCATACCAAATGAAATGTATATAAGCATACACACAAATAATGAGATACTTGTGGTGTGACAGACTCGTCGTCTCATTCTCTAGCTAAGATAAGAAGCTTCCTACCCGCGGTGAAGTTGAACTTCTTCCGAACCGCTTCCACCGACTGAGCTAGCATCCCCTGCGCACGAGCTTCCGCTACTTCCCGCTGCGTCTTCTCGGCTGCAGTCTACGCTTCTGTGGCTTTCCGCAGTGTCTTCCATGTCGTCCTCTCCTCTGCAAGGGTTGTGATCTTACCCCATACTCGCAGAACCTCCTGGTCACGCTGCTGTAAACGCGCCTGCAACTCCTAGTTGCTCTTCCTCAGCTACGTTAGCTCCTTGGCAAAAGCGGCTGCTTCCGTCTTGTACTTCGCTGCGAGCTTCTCCGTGGTGCGGAGGTTGGCTTCCAGCGCTTCCACCTTCTTCTGGTCTTCTTCTTGCTGCATCAGGGTGCACAGATCGAATCCAAGCTGTAGCGGCTTCTCCTGAGCCTTCGCTCTCTTCTCGATCAACTCCATAGCTGGCTGGATCTCTGAGTGGAAGAAAGCACTGAACTCCTCTAGTCTTCTTCTTGCGGAAGACAGACTCATCTCCACAATCCGATCGGAGGTGTCGACCTTGTCTTCCCGAGGCAAGGATGCCTCTTCTACCACTATGGTCTTCTGTTTCTGCGCACGAGAAAAAGCTACTCTTCTCACCTTCCAGGGTGGAAGATCTCTCCTCAGGACAGAAGCGGTCCTCTTTACTGCGCTTCCTCGCATTGCAGTAGGGGTATCCATCCATCCTTCGTCTTCTGGAGTCTTCGGAAGACTCCCTCGTGTTGCAGAAGTGATCTTCTGCGCAGCTGGGGTACTCAATGGCTCATCCGGTGAGTCGGACTCCGATCCAGAGTGAATGATCGGGAAGGAGGTGGTCTTCCTAGACACACTCCTAGGACCCATCTTCCTTGGTGGTGTCGCGTGTTCCGATCCACTGGAATCGTCTTCCCTCACGAGAAGCGTCTTCTGATGAGTACCGGACCTCATCTGCGGCATCAGAGTGGGAGGAGGGCATCGCTGCTGCTCGGTCGTCTTCCCCCGAGGTCTCCTCTTTCGCCTCCTGCTGCCCTGTTGATCCATATCTCGCCAACTGATCTTCCGTGAGATCCCCCTTGACCACGTATAGGTAACAGAAGAACGGAGTAAGATGTTCTCCTGCCGGGGTACCTAAGTACACCAACTCTGCCTGTACATAAGCGTGGAAGAACGCACCTCACTTGACATTCTCTCCCGTGCACACTGCTTCCAGGAACTCCACGTCCTGATCTCCAAGGTACCTCGTCTTCTACGCCTTCCTCTTAGGAAAGAGGTGAAGGAACAGCTTCATCAGAAGACGCTTCTGTGGCTCTCGATAAGATTCGATCTTCCAACCGTTTCTTCCCTATCTGTCCTCCAGGAAGAGACAAGTTGTGCTTCCAGACACATGTCACTTACCCGAGATCATGGGTAAGATCTTCTTCTCGAGCCAACAACCGCGGTTCTCGGATTCTGGTCTGTGGAAGGCCCTGCGCCACCAATCTTCGGTCCAGGAAGATGGTCTTCCTCGAGCTACTCTTGCCTTCGCAGGTACACGGTTGCGAGGCGGTAAGGCTGCCCAAACCTCCTCCAGAAGATCCTGGTCGACGAGGTTCCAATCCCACAAGAAGAAGTCGAGACCCAACTCCTTGATGAAGGGTTTGACCTCGACCAACTTTGCTGCCGATAACACCAACCCTCGAGGATGCATTGACATACTTGAAACTCTGTTGCACTAAACCACACGTACATATTGTGAGCCGAAGGCTCAGTCCTTCCCAAGCTCTCACAGTCTAGCTTCCACTCTCAGAAGACGAGTCTAATCTTCCAGAAGACAGCTACTCCGTCTTCCGGGATCCTAACAGTGCTTCCTAAATAGCTCTCGTCTTCCGAGCTATATCTAAACAATCCTAACTAAGCAAGGCCTCGCATGGATTCCTAAGAAGACAACCCACCTTGCATTACATCCTACTTCTTAACAGAAGATACAAGATTTGCGAGAAGTAGAGTGTGTAACAGGTTCAGAAGATGGTTGCGGGCTCTTGAGGTGACAGTGGTCTCTGGGAAGACTCCCGAGACAGCTTCCGATTCAATATCATTCTCGGAAGACTTTCTGAAGCCTGGCTTTCCTTCACTGGTCTCACATGTCTTCTGCTTCCTACACGCAATCTATCGCTGCAACAGACACACGACATTCGCACTCTGTTCTTCTGACTTCTCACCTCTCATACACACTCAGAAGAAGCTTGCTGCATGATGGGAAGACATGACCCTCGACCATTCTCTCCAGATTCTGCCAGCAAGACTTCTCACAACTCTCTTCTAAGTTCGGGAAGAAAAAGGAATAGGTTGCTATGGGTCAGACAGAAGAGACCCGTAATGGACCCTCACGTCTTCTCGCGCATTCTGCCAGTCTTTCCAATCTTCTAGTCTCTCTAGGAAGATGTGGATTTGAGAAGCTTGGAAGACCGGGAGGCACAAGCTTAGTTCCTGACTACCAACTTCTCGAAATAACAAACAACTCACCAAGCCACTCGGGATTCGTATCAAGCCTCTCTTAACACGAAAGCAAATCCAATCCACTTCTGATACGAATTGCATATAGTCGTCTTCCGAAGACAGTCAGGCTTCCGAAGCGTCTTCCGAAGATGTTCAAATCTTCTGAAGCGTCTTCTATTCAAAGTTTCGGGAGTAGAGGGATGGTAGGATAGGGAAATTGATAGCTGGGATCTCCAATTTGAGGACGATGGATAGGGAAGCTCGAATTGCACTCGGGAAGAAGCAAGAAGATGGCTGTCGGAAATTGGGCGCGCTTTCGCACCCAATGTCTCAGAGGGAAAAACGTGGGGAGGAAATAAATCGATTGGGGTGCCTGCAAAAAACTGGGGAAGCGCGAGGAATACCAAACGAAAGACAAGAAGCAGTGGGAAGGAAAGAGAACATGAGAATAACCTCTACATTCTTCGGTCTTCTTCCCGGTCTTCCTTCAGTCTTCTACGCACTTACGACTTCGACCCCAGCTCCAATGCGATCCCACTAAGCTGCTGCCGCTGCCGCTGCCAATGCCTAGTCACTCCTCAATCGAAAAGTTCCTCCTCTGATTCCTTGCAGCTGCCCTTCAATGTCTGCTTCCGGGAGTCTCCAGAAGACCCCTTCAGCTCGATGCGATTCCTACTCTCAGCGATTTATCCTCGCCTTCTTCCTAGCTGTGAATCGATCCTGGCTCCACTCAATTCACTCTGCTGCCTTCACTCAACTCGATTACCTTCCAATTCGATCTTCTAAGCCAAAGCAACCTCGATGCGGGAAGTGGTAGTGTTCTGCGCTAATGCGCTTCCTTCTCATCTTCTCGCGCAGGTTAGGGGTTCTCAACCTAGATGACCTACTTGACCTACCTAACCTACTCGGTGTTACCTGGTGGGTACACCTACTTCTTTACTTGAAAATACGTGGTTAGGCTTCCGCGGTTGCCGTCTTCCGGAAGATATGTGTCTTCCGTCTTCTGCCGTCTTTCGTCTTCGGAAGACACAACTGAGAAGACGCTTCTCGGAAGACGGTCGTCTTTCGAAGAAGTCAATTTCTTATTACAAAAAGATCGTAAGATCATCTTCCTTCTAAGGAAGCCATAATCTTAAGTAACAAAGCTTCTTCAGTTATACAAACAAGTTATTAATCTTAAAAATTTCAAAAATTCGTGAATCCTGTAAATTGTGGGCACCACATACGCCCACCCTCACATGTTTGCGTCACCGCAAACATCAGCGTTTCAGCACTTTTGTTCATGTCCAGTACTTCTTGACACGCCACCCATTTACACAAGTGGTCATCAACATATCATCTAACTCTTCCAACTGCAAGGAGCCATTGGTGAAGACCTCCAAAACTCGGTAAGGACCCATCCAGCGAAGATGAAGTTTCCTAGGGAACTTAAGATGTCGATTATCATAGAGAAGAACCAAGTCTCCATCTGCGACGATTACTTTCTTCAGCTTGCCATCATAGTTTACCTTACGTTGCGCTTGTACTTCGTACGTCTTCTCCAAAGCTGCATTCCTGTCTTCTTCGAACTCTACAAAGTTCAAAAGACGCTGCTCCTGGCTTTCCTCTTCTTCCATGCGTTCAGTTACGGCTAATCTGTAAGTAGGGACCTCTAACTCGATGGGCACAATAGGTGTCATGTCATAAGTTAGGTAGAAGGGTGTCTTCTAGGTTGTGACTTTGGGTGAAATCATGAAAGCTCATAACACAGATGGCAATTTTCGTGTCCCAATTATACGCATGGTTAACAGTTACCTTGTTCAGGATATTACATAGAAGACCGTTGGACTTTTTTGTCAGTCCGTTAGCTTTCAGGTTGTACGGCGTCGTCTTCTAATGCTTTATCCTGAAGTACTGGGTCAGGAGGGAAATAGTCTCATTTAAGAAATGAGTATCCCTATCTGATATCAATTCCAGCGGACATCCATATCGAGTGATAATGTTGTGCTAGAGGAACCTGGCTACCACTACGGCGTCGTTCTTCCTTGTGGCTTCGTCTTCCATCATCTTGGTAGCATAGTCGGTAGCTATCAAAATATACCGTGCTCGCGTTCTTCTAGCCACCGGGGCGATAGGTCCAACAAAGTCGATTCTCCACTTTTCAAAAGGAGCAAGCGGAAGAATCGAGTAAGAGGCCACCTAGTAGTAGCTGTTGGTCTTCTCACCCTCTGGCACGCATCACATTTCCTGATCTCCTGAAAAGTGTCTCTGTACATGGTCGGCCACTAGTAACCGGCGTCCAACATCTTCTTTACTGTGATCTTCAGCCCGTAGTGACCTCCAGAATCTTCGTAGTGAAGATCCGTGATCACTGGCTTAATCTCTGAAGGCTCAAGGCATCTCCTTAGCTTCTCGTCATGTCCCTTCCTAAACAGGATACCTTGGAAGATGACATAAGGACCTGCCTTGTGTAAGAAGACAGCCTTCTGCTCTGCATCCAATCCCTCGGGATACTGTTGGTCTTCCAAGAACTTCCTCAAGTCCTTGAAGATTGATTCTTCTGTGGAAGTCGCAAAGACTGGATCAGATGATGTAGTCTCGTCTTCTGGGAAGCAGGCGGTACGCCCCCCCTCAGATGAAAGTGTCTCTGCGAACAATGAAAACATCTTTTCGTCAGGGAACTCGTCTTCCACTTCATCTTCTCGTCGTTCCGTCTCCAATCTGGATAGATAGTCAGCATTAACATGTTGTCTTCCAGGCCTGTACTCAGTTGTGTAAGTAAATTCTTGGAGTAGAAGAATCCACCTAGCTATCCTACTAGACAAATCTGCTTTCTTCATGAGATGTTTCAAAGAAAAATGATCCACATAGAAGACAAACGGATTGGCTAGAAGATAGTGCCTAAACTTTCTACATGAGTAAATCATGCTGAGACACTCCCTTTTAGTTGTAGAATACTTCTTTTCTGCATCACTGAGTTGTCTTCCCGCATAGTAGATGAGATAATCCTTCTTCTTCTCATCTTTCTAACTCAATACCACCCCTATGGCGAAAGCAGAGACATCCACATAAATATGGAAGACTCTCTCCCAATCAGGTGGTCTTAAGACGGGGGATTCCGACAGAAGCCTTTTCATTTCTTCGAATGCTTCCTGCTGCTCAGAAGACCAAATGTAAGGTTCGTCCTTCTTCAGCAACTTGGTAAGTCTTCCTGCTACCTCTGCATACCTATCAATAAACCTCCTGTAGTATCCTACGTTGCCCAGGAAGCTTCTTAACTGAGTCAAGTTAGCAGGTGGGTGAAGTTTCACGATGACTTCTACCTTAGCACAGTCCACTTCTATACCTCTTCCAGAAATCCTATGTCCTAGCAAAATTCCCTCTGACATACCAAAGAAGCACTTCTCAGGTGAAGAGCCAAATGATGTTCTCTACACTTCAAAAAGGACTTCCTTAGAAATATCAGGTGGTTTTTTTTTCGATCCAAACACACAAAAATCATCCAAGAAGATCTCCATGAAAGTGCGAAGATACTCCTTGAAGATTGTAATCATCAGTCTCTGGAATGTGGCGGGCGCGTTGCATAAACCAAACGGCATTTGATTGTACGCGTACGTGCCCCAATCAGTAGTGAAAGTGGTTTTCGACTTGTCTTCTTCTCTGATTAAAACTTGGTTGTATCCAGAATACCCATCCAGGAAGCTGTAGAACTCATGTCCTGCTACCTGATCTAACACAGAATCGGTGAATGGTAAAGGATGATGATCCATTTTCGTGGTCAGGTTCAGCTTCCGGAAGTCCTGACACACTCGGATCTTACCTGTCTGCTTCTTCGGCATGATGACAATAGGAGCTATCCACTCACTACTAAGTAGTGGGAAGATGACTCCCGTCGTCAAGTATTGGTCGATCTGGTCCTTCATCAAAAGCGAGTATTTGGGGTTGAGCTGATACTGCCTCTGCCGTGCAGGAACAACGCCTTCCAGCAAGTCAATGCGATGCTCTCCCAACTCTCGAGGTATGCCCTTCATGTCTTCTATGGTCCAAGGGAAGACATCTTGGAACTCCGTCAAAAGTTCTCTAAAGTCTTCCAACTGTTGGTCCTCGATCACCTTAGAAAGCTTCAGCTTCTTCCCAGGAGCAACCTCCATTTCTTGAAGATCATCCGGGTTTATCATTCCTTCAATGTGACTGTACTCACTGGCACCAAAGTATTCCGGTTTGGGAGCTTCTTCCGGTTCAGATTCGTCTTCTGGAAGACTAACTGTCGGATCTTCTGAAGGGAAGACAAAATCTTCATCTTCTGGAAGACCAACAGTCGGACCTTCTGAAGAGAAGACAAT
This sequence comes from Asterella californica, assembly GCA_036924285.1. NCBI lineage: Eukaryota > Viridiplantae > Streptophyta > Marchantiopsida > Marchantiales > Aytoniaceae > Asterella > Asterella californica. The sequence continues at coordinate 15,794,579 of JAYKYS010000006.1, read as the reverse complement.
ATCTTTGTCTTCTAGAGTCTCTTCTTTTGCAATTTCGTAGCACTCAATGTATCCACAGATCACTTCCTCTGTCATCTCTGTTACTTCTGTAGTACACAAGTTATTCACCACAAACTCATTATATCGTTCATCCATGTCAGAAGACGCAGCTGAGTCTTCTGAAGTGTACCCCTCTGTCGTAGACGGAGTTTCACCTTGGTGTCCAATCTTGATCCAAGGAAGTGAGACCTTGATCTTCTCACCTGGCTTGGGTGTAGGATTGGGAAATCTCAAACGATGTCGTCTTCAATCGGTATTTACATTTGCAGCATACAGCCATGGTCTTCCTATCAACACCTGATATCCAACCTAGCTACAAGTCGCAAAATGATGTAAGTGAGATAAAAAGATACTCCTCCAATTACCGTCAAGACATCTTTCAGTTGCCCCAAAGGTCGTCTTCTGATCTGGTCCGCCATTCTGAGGATTCTCGGAGTAGGCTGGAACTCAGTGAAGCCTAGGGCATGTGTAGTTTCTTCAAACATGATGTTAACTCCGGAGCCGGAATCAATGGGTACCTTCTTCAGAAGATAGTCATGAATTTCCATATCAAGTTCTGGGGCTCCCAAGTCTTCATGCTCTATCCTTAGGGTCGGGGTGCTCTGAGGGAGTTTAGCTGTTCTACTCTTCCTCGATCCTCGAAGAACAAATTGTAGCAGCTTCTTGTAACCAGCGTTGTCATCGAATAGCTGTTGGAAGGTTACATCCGCCTTCTGAATCCACAAGTCTCGCAAGAAGTCATAAGAGGATCACTTCAGAAGAGTGACTGGTGTTTCCAATAGAGAAGATGTAGTAGCTGCTTCCTTGGGTGGAAGATCAGAATGGTGTCTTCTTTCGATTGGGGGCTGTTCTCGTGAGACAGGGGCTGCCGTAGTCGATGGAGGAAGCTGCGGTACTATCTTTCGTCGCTTCTCCAGCTCTTCTTGCATGATCGTTTCAACTTCTTGCCTAATGTCAGGAGCAAAGTACTTCGGATCTTCTCGATCGTAAGAAGGAGAAGAAGGCCGCTCAAGGGAAGATTATCTCTCTTTTCGCTGCTTCTTCTTCTTGATCTCCTTCTGATGGGATTCTGACTTCCCCTTTGCTTCTGGTACTTATCTTGAACACCGCTTCATCCATGACTCTTCTAGGGGCCAACTGTATGAATCCGGGCTAGGGCTCCAAACAGTACCATCCGCCAAAGTGAAAGAAGAAGCGGCCTCAAGTGACTTCGTCTTCTGAGCTGCAGTCGTCTTCTGCAGCTGAGGTTCCTTCCCTTCGCGCTTCCCGGGGTCTGGTTCATCTTCCTCGATATGGAGACAATCCGTACAATCCCCAAGATCTTCTTCTTCTACCGTGATGTGGTGTACCACTGCTAGCTCGAGTTTAGAAGCTGATGCAGCTTCTGCAGGAGGCGTGGTCTATGCAAATCTAACCATTTGTCGTGGCCGTAAGGTCTGAGGACAATTTCCCGTGAAATGCCCGGCTTCCTTACAGTTCCCACACAAGGGCACTTGCCCAATCTGTCTTCTCGGATGACGACAGGTGAACCACTAGTGTCCTGTCTCTCCACAATTGTTGCATGCTCCAAGAAGAGAGTTTAGAGGTCGTTGTCATGAAGACGGTTGCCAAGATGTCCTGGTCTGTACATTACTAGCCATGTCCCTAGGTACATAACGATTATATTGAGCAAGAGGTGTGGGAGTGAACGGTTGTATTGTCTCGATCCTATAGCAGGTTTCTCCACTGGGATCGTGTAGATATCTCTCATTGTCTTCTTCCCAGCCTGCCAGTACCAAAATCTACTTTATACATGTAGTGTCGCAGGATTACTCCTTTTGCCATTTAGTATACAAGATATCGTTCCCACGGAGGATTTGCACAAGTAACGTTGCTCTAAGTTCTAAGATCTGTTCAAACACACAAACACACGGGTTTTGTCTAGAAATCCCGTCTTCTCACAAAACCACGCGTCTTCCACACTCGCCAAAAGGTGCTCTGGACCTAAACAAACAACTACTAACTAAAATATCACACAACTATTCACAAAGAAGCTCGAGAAGACGCTCAGGAGTAAATCATGCCAAGACACTCTCTTTCAGTTGTAGAGTACTTCTTTTCTGCATCACTGAGTTGTCTTCCCGCATAGTAGATGGGATAATCCTTCTTCTTCTCATCTTTCTGACTCAATACCACCCCTATGGCGAAAGCAGAAACATCCACATAAATATGGAAGACTCTCTCTCAATCAGGTGGCCTTAGGATAGGAGATTCTGACAGAAGCCTTTTCATTTCTTCGAATGCTTCCTGTTGCTCAGAAGACCAAATGTAAGGTTCGTCCTTCTTCAGCAACTTGGTAAGTCTTCCTGCTACCTCTGCATACCTATCAATAAACCTCCTGTAGTATCTTACGTTTGCCAGGAAGCTTCTCAACTGAGTCAAGTTAGCAGGTGGGTGAAGTTTCATGATGACTTCCACCTTAGCACAATCGACTTCTATACCTCTTCCAGAAATCTTATGTCCTAGCAAAATTCTCTCTGACATACCAAAGAAGCACTTCTCAGGGTGAAGAGCCAAACGATGTTCTCTACACTTCAAAAAACACTTCCTCAAAAATATCAGGCGATCTTCTTTCAATCCAAAGACACAAAAATCATCCAAGAAGATCTCCATGAAAGTACGAAGATACTCCTTGAAGATTGTAATCATCAGTCTCTGGAATGTGGCGGGCGCGTTGCACAAACCAAACGGCATTTGATTGTATGCGTACGTGCTCCAATCAGTAGTGAAGGTGGTTTTCGACTTGTCTTCTTCTCTGATTGAAACTTGGTTGTACCCAGAATACCCATCCAGGAAGCTGTAGAACTCGTGTCCTGCTACCTGATCTAACATAGAATCGGTGAATGATAAAGGATGATGATCCTTTTTCGTGGCCAAGTTCAGCTTCTTGAAGTCCTGACACAACCGGATTTTATCTGTCTGCTTCTTTGGCACGATGACAATAGGAGCTACCCACTCACTACTAAGTACTGAGAAGATGACTCCCGCCTTCAGATATTGGTCGATCTTGTCCTTAACCAGAAGCGAGTACTTGGGGTTGAGCCGATACTACCTCTGCCGTGTAGGAACAACACCTTCCAGCAAGTCAATGCGATGCTCTCCCAGCTCTCGAGGAATGTTCTTCATGTCTTCTATGGTCCAAGCGAAGACATCCTGGAACTCCGTCAAAAGTTCTATAAAGTCTTCCAACTACTGGCCCTCGATTACCTTGGAAAGCTTCATCTTCTTCCCAAGAGCAACCTCCATTTCTTGAAGATCATCCGGGGTTACCGTTCCTTCGGTGTGACTGTACTCACTGGCACCAAAGTATTCCGGTTTGGGAGCTTCTTTCGGTTCAGATTTGTCTTCTAGAAGACCAACTATCAGTTCTTCCGAAGGGAAGACGGTACCTTCGTCTTCTGGAAGACCAACTATCAGATCTTCCGAAGAGAAGACGGTACTTTCGTCTTCTGGAAGCTCTTCTTCCGCAATTTCGTAGCACTCAATATATCCACAGATCACGTCTTCTACTATCTCTGTTACTTCTGTAGTACACAAGTTATTCACCACAAACTTGTGGTGCTCACAAATTACAGGATTCACGAATTTTTAAATTTTTAAGATTAATAACTTGTTTGTATAACTGAAGAAACATTGTTACTTAAGGTTACGTCTTCCTTAGCAGGAAGATGATCTTACGAGCTGTTTGTAATAATAAGTTGACTTCTTCGAAAGACGACCATCTTCGGAAGAGCGTCTTCTCAGTTGCGTCTTCGGAAGACGGAAGACGGCGGAAGACAACCATCTTCCGGAAGACAGCGACCGCGAAGGCCTAACCACGGCTTTTTCAGTAAAGGAGTGGTTGTACCTACTGGATCGCACCGAACAGGTAGGTAGGTTAGGAAAGACACCTAGGGTCGAAATCCCTAATCTGCGGAGAAGATGCGCAGGAAGCGCATTAGCGCATTTTAACTTCCCGCAGCATAGCGCACTTGAGAAGATCGATTCGCGAGAGGAAATCGAGAGAGGAAATCGAGAGAGGAAAGCGAGCAAGGTGAGGACCAGTTGGCAGCTAGGCGAAGGGCGAGACCGAATTGCTGAAGCATGGAAGGCAGGGAGCGAAGGCGTTTTTGTGAGCTCCCGGGAAGCGGACATTGGAAGCAGCTGAGTGAAATCGGAGGTGGGTGACTCGATCGATTGAGGCATAGATTGGACCTGACGACGGAGGCAGCTCAGAGGAGTCGCATTAGGAGCTGGGACCAGAGCCAGAAGCGCGCAGAAGGTCGAAGGCAACTCGGGAAGCAGAAGAAGACTGTAGAGGTTCTTCTCCACGTTCTTTCCCCTTCCCACTTCTTCTCGCCTTTGTTTGGTATCCCCCGTGCTTCCCCGGTTGTTTGTAGGCAGCCTGATCGATTACCCCCATCCCTATTTCTCCTATTGTGACATTGGGTGCGGAAGCGCTGCCCAATTTCTGTTAGGCATCTTCCTACTTCTTCCTGAGTTCAATTCGAGCTTCCCTACCCCTCGTCCTCAAATTGACGATCTCAGCTATCAATTTCCCTACTCTACTACCTCTCTACCCCCGAAACCTAGAACAAAAGACACTTCAGAAGATTGGAACATCTTTGGAAGACGTTTCTGAACTTAACTGTCTTCGGAAGACTGTCTTCGGAAGTCGATTATAACCAATTCGTATCAAGAGTGGATTTGTGTTGCTTTTGTGTTAAGAGAGACTTGGTACGAATCCTGAGTGGTGTGGTGAGTTCTTTTGTTATTTCGAGAAGTTGGAAGTCGGGAACTAGGCCTGTGCTTCCCGGTCTTCCAAGCTTCTCAACTCCACATCTTCCTAGAGAGACTAGAAGACTGAAAGGCTGGCAAAATGAGCGAGAAGACGTGAGGGTCCATTTCCGGTCTCTTCTGTCAGACCCATAGCAGCCGTTTCTTCTTCTTCCCAAACTTAGAAGAGAGTCGTGAGAAGACTTGCTGGCAGAATCTGGAGAGAATGGTTGAGGGTCATGTCTTCCCACCGAGCAGCAAGCTTCTTCTGAGTGTGTATGAGAGGTGAGAAGTCAGAAGAACAGAGTGCAACTGTCTTGAGTCTGTTGTGAGGATAGATTGCGCGTAGGAAGAAGAAGACAGGTGAGACCAGTGAAGGGAAGCCTGACTTCGGGAGGTCTTCCGAGAAAGACATTGAATCGGAAACTGTCCCGAGTGTCTTCTCAGAGGCCACTGTTATCGTAGGAGCCCGCAACCGTCTTCTGAACCTGTCATGCACTTTATGTTTCACGAATCTTGAATCTTCTGATAGGAAGTAGGATGTAATGCAAGGTGGGTTGTCTTCTTGGTAATCCATGCCAGGCCTTGCTTAGTTAGGATGGTTTAGATATAGCTCGGAAGACGAGAGCTATCTAGGAAGTACTGTTAGAATCCCGGAAGACGGAGTAGCTGTCTTCTGGAAGACTAGTTTCGTCTTCTGAGAAATAGAAGCTAGACTGTGGGCACTCGAGAAGGACTGAGCCTTCAGCTCATAGTAGGTGCTTGTGGCTTAGTGCAACAGATCTTCTAGTATGACGATGCATCCACGAGGCTTGGTGTTACCAGCGGCAGAATTGGCCGAAGCCACTCCTTTCCTCAAGGAGTTGGGTCTCGACTTCTTCCTGTGGGATTGGAACCTCGCCGATCAGGGACTTCTGGAGGAGGTGTGGGCAGCATTGCCACCTCGCAACCGTGTACCTGCGAAGGCAGGAGTAGCTCGAGGAAGACCATCTTCTTGGACTGAAGATTGGTGGCGCATGGCTCTCCACAGGCCAGACTCCGAGGAACGAGGGTATTGGTTTGAGAAGAAGATTTTACCCAGTGTCGTGAGTACGTGGCATGTGCCTGAGAGCACCACTTGTCTTTTCGTGGAAGACAGGCAGGGTAGGAATGAGTGGAAGATCGAATCTTACCGGGAGCGACTTCTGGCGAAGAAGCGACTTCGGGCGAAGCTGTTTCTGCATCTCTTCCCCAAGGGGAAAGCGCAGAAGACGAGGTACCTAGGAGATCAGGACGTAGAGTTCCTGGAAGCAGTGTGGGATGACAGAGTGCCCATCTATTGGGGCGCATACATCCACAACTATGTACAGACGGAGCTAGCGTACTTGAGTACCCCGGCGGGAGGACACTTGACACCTTGCCTCTACTACTTGTACGTAGCCATGAGGGATCTTGGGGAAGATCAGCTGGCGCAGTATGAGCCAACAGGGCAACAGGAAGAGAAAGAGGAGACCTCGGAAGACGATGACCGAGCAGCAGCCGCAACTCCTCCTCCCACTCTGATGCCACAGCTGAGACCCGGCTCTCACCAGAAGACGCTTCTGGTGAGGCAAGACGAGTCTAGTGGGTCGGAAGATGCCACGCCACCGAGGAAGATGGGTCCTAGAAGTGTACCTAGGACACCCATCTCTCTCATTCATTCAGTATCGGAGTTCGACTCGGAGGAAGAACTGCTGAGTACCCGATCGGAGCAGAAGACCGCTTCTGCAACACCTGGGAGTCTTCTGAAGACTCCAGAAGACAAGAGAAGAAGGGATACTCCTACTACGATGCGAGGAAGCGCAGTGAAGAGACCCGCTCCTGCCATGAGAGATCTTCCACCCCGGTGTCGTGATGTGAATCATTTCACATAGTAAATGATTCACTTCTCTGTCAGGCGTTAGTCTCTCTGAGTGAAGTTAAGACCTCAAAGAAGTCCATTTTTGGATGATGTTATATATTTTGAGTCTTAGTAGGTTGATTACCATGTTAATAGGGTTTTAAGCTCATGGGATGTATTTGCGTGTCGCCCATGCACGCTTTCTAGCTGATTTAAGTTAATTTTCGGGGCTGCGTGTCGTTTTAGATAGTTTAAGTTTTACGTTGGCACTCTAGGGGGCTTGACGTGGTTGCCTATGAGTGTAGATAAGTTACCAGGTAGTTTAAGGCACAAAATGACAACCAAATGGAGCTATGAACTTCCATTGGTCCATTTTTGTCTTTTGTAAAACTCTAAGTTTAGAAACAGAGCTCTAGAGTGGATTTCGAGCAATTGGTGAGGACAATGCAAAATCTGAGAGCACAAGGAGATAGAGCTTGTTGAGCCAAGCACTGTCAGTGAAATTCTTGATCGATTTGGATCAATAAACAAGGAGTTATGCCCAATTGAAGTTCAGATTGTGCCAAAACTACATCACTTTTGTTGATTTTGGGGTTTTGAGTGTCAATTGCAGCAGAATTGAGGAAATCGCTTCAAACCTTCGTGGTTGCGTTCACTGTCAGCCGAGCCACGACTGTCAAAAAAGTTTCAAGTGATTTGAGTTACTGAGTAATTCAGGGCGACCGCTGAAGTAGAGGGGGTCCGAAAAGCTCTCAATCTGGAACAGCAACTTCAGAGAGCGAGATCTGGAGTTCTGTGTGGAATCAGGAGGTCCAACTTCACAGGAGTGTTCAGCAAGCTGTGTACTGCAAATCCTGTAAGAAATTTTGAATTTGATCGAGCCAATTTCCTGTTATAGGTCGAAATAGCTATCTGGGTACCAGAAATTGCCTTAATTTCTCTTTTCAGAGAGTTTCTACCCATATCTTGGTGTTCTGAACTGATATCAAGCTGAAACTTCATATGTGTATCCAGTAGGACCTCATTTACATGTAGGAGGAGTTCTGAAGCCTAAACCATCTTATGTTTCTGATTCTTGACTGTTAAAGTTCGCTGGCGAACCTTATTACTGTTAGTATGATCTGATTTTCACTTCCTAAACATACTGGAGGATCCATTCGACCTGTGTGAAGGTTTATAGTGCCCCTTATGACCTGAAGCCTACCTTTGGATAGTAAACAACCAGAACCTGAAGCCCATCACTTTCCCAAGTAGTCTTCCCACAATCTTCACGATCATATCACAGTCAGAAGGTTCCGCCCTTCCCGAGGAAAACTCTCAACCCGACACCGGAAGATGAGAAGAGTAGCTTCTTCTCGTGCGCAGAAGATGAAGGCCATCGTGGTGGAAGAGGCATCCTTGCCTCTGGAAGACAAGGTCGATACCTCCAAGCGAGTAGTGGAGATGAACTTGTCTTCCGCAGGAAGAAGACTGGAAGAGTTCAGCGCCTTCTTCCACAAGGAGATCCAGCCAGCTATGGGGTTGCTGGAGAAGAGAGCGAAGGCTCAGGAGAGGCCCTTGCAACCTGGATTCGGCCTGCGCACCTTGCTGCGACAGGAAGGAGACCAGAAGAAGACGGAGTCGCTGGAAGCTAGTCTCCGCACCACGGAGAAGCTCGCAGCAAGATACAAGGCGGAAGCAGTCGCTTTTACCAAGGAGCTGGTGCAGCTTCAGAAGAGCAACCAGGAGTTGCAGGCGCGTGTACAGTAGCGCGATCTGGAAGTCCTCCGAGTGCGGGAGAAGATCACCACCCTCGTAGAGGAGCAGACCACTTGGAAGACGCAGCGAGAAGCCGCAGAAGCGCGAGTTGCAGTTGAGAAGACGCAGCGAGAAGCAGCGGAGGCTCGTGCACAGGAGATGCTAGCACAATCGGTGGAAACGCTTCGGAAGAAGTTCAACTTCACCGCGGGTAAGAAGTTACTTACCTTGGCTAGAGGATGGGACAGCGAGTCCAAGACAATGTTGGTGGAATGCCGGGAGAGCATGTTCAGGTACTTAGATCGACAGATAGAAAGAGTGAAGACACTTTATGGTCTTCTCTCACTTCCGACACCTGCAACCGCATCTTCCCACGCTCCAGCACCATCGACTGGATCCGGAATGGAGAAAGAGGAGTTCGATCTCGCTGTGCACTTGGTAGTGACAGCGTTGGAAGCCGAGAAGACTCTAGAAGACGCCCCGGAAGACAGGAAGACGAGCCGTCTTCCCAGGTATTTCGCGTGGAGGAAGCGACTTCCCCGGATCCCTATGAGGTCGCCATGATCCTTAGTACCGCACCCGTGCCTCAGAAGACCGAAGACAGTCTTCTGACGTGTACCCCTCTGTCGTAGAAGGAGTTTCACCCTGGTGTCCAATCTTCATCCAAGGAAGTGAGACTTTGGTCTTCTCACCTAGCGTGGGTGTAGGATTGAGAAACCTCAAACGATGTCTTCTCCAATCGGTATTTACATTTGCAGCGTACAGCCATGGTTTTCCTATCAACACTTGATATCCAACCTTAGCTACAGGTCGCAAAATGATGTAAGTGAGGAAAAAGGATACTCTCCCAATTACCGTCAAGACATCTTTTAGTTGCCCCAAAGGTCGTCTTCTGGTCTGGTCCGCCATTCTGAGGATTCTCGGAGTAGGCTGGAACTCAGTGAAGCCTAGGACATGCGCAGTTTCTTCAGTCATGATGTTAACTCCGGAGCCGGAATCAATGGGTACCTTCTTCAGAAGACAGCCATGGATATCCATATCAAGTTTTGGGGCTCCCAAGTCTTCATGCTCGATTCTTAGGATCGGGGTGCTCTTGGGAAGTTTAGCTATTCTCCTCTTCCTCGATCCTCGAAGAACAGATTGTAACAACTTCCTGTAACCAGCGTTGTCATCCAAAAGCTGTTGGAAGGTTACATCCGTCTTCTGATTCCACAAGTCTAGCAAGAAGTCATAAGGGGATCGCTTCAGAAGAGTGACTGGTGTTTATGGATGGAAGACCAGAATGGTGTCTTCCCTCGAATGGAAGCTGTTCCCGTGAGACAAAGGCTGCCGTAGTCAGTGGAGGAAGCTGCTATACTATCTTCCGTCGCTTCTCCAGCTCTTCTTGCATGATCGCTTCAACTTCTTGTCTAATGTCAGGAGCAAAGTACTTCGGATCTTCTCGGTCGTAAGTAGGAGAAGAAGACCGCTTAGGGGAAGATGACCTCTCCTTACGCTGCTTCTTCTTCTTGATCTCCTTCTGACGAGATTCTGACTTCTCCTTTGCTTCTGGTACTTATCTTGAACACCTCTTCATCTAGGACTTCTTCCGGAGGTCAACTGTCTGAATCCGGGTAAGGGCTCCAAACAGTGCCATCCGCCAAAGTAAAAGAGGAAGCTGCTTCAAGTGACTTCGTCTTCTGAGCTGCAGTCGTCTTCTCAGCTGAGGTTCCTTTCCTTCGTGCTTCCCGGGATCTGGTTCGTCTTCCTCGATATGGAGACAATCTGTACAATCCCCAGGATCTTTTTCTTCTACTGTGATGTGCTGTACCACTGCTAGCTCGAGTTTAGAAGCTGATGCGGCTTCTGCAGGAGGCGTGGTCTCTGCAAATCTAACCATTTGTCGTGGGCGTAAGGTCTGAGGACAATTTCCCATGAAATGCTCTGCTTCCTTACAGTTTCCACACAAGGGCACTTGCCCAATCTGTCTTCTCGGATGAGGACAGGTGGACCACCAGTGTCCTGTCTCTCCACAATTGTTGCATGCTCCAGGAAGAGGGTTTAGAGGTCGTTGTGATGAAGAAGGTTGTCAGGACGTCCTGGTCTGTACATTGCTAGCCCTGTCCCTAGGTACATAACGATTATATTGGGCGGGAGGAGTAGGAGTGAATGGTTGTATCGTCTCGATCCTATAGCAGGTTTCTCCACTGGGATCGTGTAGATTATCCTCATCGTCTTCTTCCCAGCCTGCCCAATTGACAACTTGGTCCTGTGTACACTGATCTCTGGTGTGCCCGGAAGAGTTACAAAGGTTTGGCCGAGAAGCCGTAGGTTGCTTCCGCTTGTCCTTCTGGTTCAGAAGATGAACTTTCAGGTCGACAAACTGCTTCAGCACCTCATCGATTCGGGGATCAGGTGCAGACTTGATCTGAGTCTGAGGCATCTTCTGCACAACTTCTTCCCTTGATCGTGTCTTCTCCTTCTTCTTCTTCCGTGCCTTCTTCTCTTGTTCAGATTCAGATTCTGAACTTTCGACAATAGACTCTTCAAAAGTAGAGGACACTTCCGAATCACTGTTATCAGTTCCAGTGGACTTGGACTTCCTCTTAGACTTCCTAGAAGGCTTCTTCGACTTCTTGGACTTCTTCGAGGTCTTCCCTCTGTCTTTTGTCAATTTCTGAGTGATGTTCGAGATTTTGTACAACTCGACATGCTTCTACTAAATCATCACCTCCTCCTCTTCTGCAGTACAACTCCATATCCTGAGACAATCCTCCCAAGTACCAGTCCACGGCTTGCTGAGCATAATAACCGGGTCTTCCTTGGTTCTGAGGAATGTGAACATCCTCCTCTTCATCCTCAAAATGTATTCTACGTCTTCGATCTCTTTCTTCCTCTGAAGAATAAACATTGCACTTTGCAAGCTCTCTCTCCTCATCCACAGACATCCTAGTATCCAAGGCATGCGATAAACCAGTCTCACCCGTAATCTGTCGCTTCCGTTTGATGACATCGATGATGACATCATGAAACTCACGCTTAGCAATGCTCAACATTTCTCTCAAGGTAAACTCCACCTTCGCATTCAGAATGCGATCTTCCAAGACTCCCTTCAAGTCTGTTGAAGTCTCGATGTCTGACTGTAATTTGTATGCAGCTGGCTTATCCTTCTCCTTCTAAGAATCCTTCACTCTTTCCTTCGATGGAGAAGGAGCATCATCCATCGGTAGATCTTGAGCTCCTGCATCCCGAAGCTCTTGACGAACCTTCTCCCCTCGAGTCTGTCTCTTGGAAGAAGTTCCTTCCCCTGCATCCTCTGAATCTCACCTTCTCTTCTCTTCCAACAACGCTTCGTGTTGATTCTTGACGATGTAAGTATGTACCGATAGAGCTTCTATCGGATCCTCCCATCCAGTATCCGTCCGGATCGTAGCAGCAGTTCTCAGCAACGTCTCACATGCCATCTTCCCTTTCTGTTTCATGGAGATGGCAGATGACCACAATCCACTTGGCTCAACTTGCTCGTTAAAACCTCTCTCAGCTTGATCCTCAACCCTTGTGTCATAAGTTCCAACTTCCACCATTGCAACTGCTTGCGCTGATAGGTGGTCCTCAACCAACTTCTTCATCCCTCCTCTACCAAAGTTGGTCCGAAGAAGTGCACCAGTATCCCTCAGCGTTACCTTCCCATCCTTCCAGAAGACTCCTTGCTGCAGAATATCAATGAACTCCTTGCAATCTCTGCGTGGATGATCAATATCATCACACCAGATATACCAATGGATCCAGCCTTGCTTCTCAACCGGTCTTGCTCCGCTTGTAGACCTCTTCTCTTCTAATCTTGTGAGCTTGATCTGTAGATCTCGCATTCCACGTAAAATCTCCTCAAGGTTTGAATCATCCTTCTTCGGAGATACCATAGGTGCTTGAACAACTAGAACAACTAGAACAACTGGAGCAACTGGTACTACCTGTCTAGCAACAGGAACCACAGGTCGGACTACAGGAACAAGTGTTACAGCAGTAGGTGTTGGTGCCAGTCTCCTAACATGAACTTTTTCTCGTCTCCACTCTCTCTTGGTAAGCAGACCAACAGCTTCTTCAACCTTCTTCCAGCTACTGATCAATCCATCGTCCTCCTCCCGATCTTCCAAAAGTACCTCTAGCTTCTCCTGCAACTTCTCATCTGCAGCCCGAAGAAATAGCTCTATCTTGTTAGACTGCAACGTCAACTTCTCCATCCTGGTCAGCCGTGAAAATTGCTTCTCAAACTCTCTGAGCAACTCAGTTGCTTGTAGACCCTTCCTTGGTTGCTCAATCCACTCCAAGAATGACTTTTTGGTGACTCGATCAGAGTCCTCCAAGAAGTACTCATCCATCAAAGCACGACCAAACGTCTCCCAATCCTTGTTAAAATGCTTCATTAGCATTTTAACATGATCTCTAATCTATGGAGCTGTTGCTAACTCAAATGTCTCAATCATCTCATCTTTTGAGACTCAATTCAGCTCCATCTCCTTCACCTCAAGTATCTTGAGACATCTCTCTCATCAAACTAGTCAATCCTGCTGACCACCGCTTGTAGCGCCTTTGTTGCCAAAGCTTCCTTCCGTTCATCAAACTGTTGCTGCCGTAAGAACATAGTGAAAGCTTGGAACATCGATGCAGTCGCCGGATCCAATTGCATCTTCGGCAACCCACCTGAACCACTAGCTCCATCTCCATCACCTTTCCCATCCCTACTCATGACTGCCAATCTCTTCTTCAAAGTTCACACACAGAAGAAATCTCCACCCCAGACCTTCACGTCGAGTTCACCACCGTTGTCGCGTCGGATATTTTGCGTGAAGAATGTCCAGGAAAACGCGAGGTTTGTGGCTATGGAGATGCTGTGTGCTGAACAAAGACAAGACAGAGAAAAACAACCAAAGAAAACGAATGCTGCAATATATATCAACTCCAAATGTATGTACACTGCTTGTTCTTTCTTCCTAAGAACACAAAACTGAGAAACAGACCAGATCGGTCTGTAATATGCTTCAAAGCCCCTAAAACGAACTCTTGAATCTCAATCTTGATCCAAAATCACCGAAGCGTAGCTCAAAGTAAAAGAAACTTTGCTTTGCTAACAAACAAAGCTGCTCCAGTATCACACGATTGAAACTCAAGTCCAAACCACATCCATGTACAAGCTCTTAGCCAAAGCTAGCTACCACAAGCTGTATATAACCAACCAGAACTCTAACGAACTCAAAAGAGCGAAACCCGTAGCGAAGAAACCGAAAAAGACCAATCTGAGAACTTTTTCTTTTCATCGAACGGACTTCAGATGTCGATAGGGTCTCCTCCGCTGACCTCGTTGACCCAAGAAACCTTCAGATCTGACTCCCAACAGCCGAGATATCGCCGATTTTTGGTTGCAAGTGATCAAATCTTCAAAAACTGCTCCTTGTGGCTTAAAATCGCACACATCACTCAAATGGATCGCTTGATCTGATATCTTTCTTCCTTGGCAGGTAGATCTAGCTATCACGAACCCAAGAAGACTCCAAACAAGCCGTTTGGAGTTCTCTTTGCAAAACCACGCAAGAAATTCGGTCGCAGGTTGCCAAAAACCTGACGTAAATGGACTCCCTACGGCTCAAACTCGCTCACCTCACCCAAACCAACAACCCAATCCACGTATTGTCTTCTCCTATGCATAGATGAAGACTCCCTGGTCGCATAGGCACCAAGAACGAAGAGCTTGGCTCACCGATCGCGAAGACCAACCCAATTTTAGGTCGCAAGCGACGAATAATCTGACGCAAGCGCTTCCTTGTGAGCCAATTTCACTCAGAACTCCTAAACCGTCGGATGAAACTTGGTATGGTCTTCAATTTCTTGTAGAACTCGGTGTTCTGATCCCGATGGATCCAAGGGCAGCAAGTTTGGACTCCAGAACGGTGTGAACGGTCCAACTCTCCTTCACAGATAACTGAAATCTCTCAAATCTGCTTCTTGCGTCTCAATTTCTCTCAGAACACAACCCTCGATCCGTCCCTTCAAGAATCGTCTTAACCCACACAGCTTGCACAGATCTGAACCCAACGAAGCCTTGCGCGTTTGCATTGGATCTCTAAATCTCCTGAACCGTCCGTTAACAAGTCGTAAGCGCAAGCTAACCCCTTAAGCAACCTCCTTACGTCAGTCTCTGTACGTACAAGGTTTATTCAATAATAATGAAGCAGGCCCCTTGCGTCTTTGATATAACGCTTGAAGTCTCAAATACCCAGTCAGCAAGTAACTAGAGCTTAGCTTGATTTTACCTTCTTTCGAGTCGCATAACTTCTTCACTAGATGTCCAAACGAAGTAAACAAGATGCCCATGGAAAGCTGACAACGAGCTCTATCCATCTATGTGATGAAAGTGAAGATCCGAAGTTGCGCCAAAAGTCTGTAAGCTGGAGCCTAGCTTGTTTTCTCCATCTTTCGAGTCTTGTAACTTGTAACTTCTCCACTAGACGTCCAAACAAAGTAGACAAAGTGCTTATGAAAAGCTGACAAGGAGCTCTATCCACTGATGCGATAAAAGCGAAGATCCGAAGTTGTGCCAAAAGTCCTTAAGCTGAGGCCTAGCTTGTTTTCTCCATCTTTCGAGTCATGTAACTTCTCTACTAAGCGTCCAAACGAAGTAGACAAAGTGCCTATAGAGTGACAAGGAGCTCTATTCACTGATGCGATGAAAGTGGAGATCCAAAATGGTGTCAAATACCCGTAAGCTGGGGCCTAACTTGTCTTCTCATGAGTGTCTTTGGAGTGACAAGCATCGAAGTCTGAATTTCAGATAGGAGCTGGTTCACGATACGACACCATTCTCAGCAAATGAGGTATCCCTAGAAAGCTCTTCGTCTGAAGAATGCAGCTAGGTTATTATTCCAAAGATATACACTTCATAGGTTCTATATTCTTGCTCAGCATCATTCTTCGGCTAAGAATCTCTATACTAACTAAACTTCTCTTATCTATCATCTATACTAACTAATCTACTATTTTATCTAATAAAAACAAAAATTTTCTAACAACCTGAAAATCTAAGACTTCACAGTAGTTACAGAGAGGATTATGTTTTGTTCCAAGAAACCAATAGATACTCAATAATTACTAATTCAACGAATCACATAGAGCAAATTTTAGACAGAATCTGTTGTAGCCAAGGAGATTTTATCAGCAAAAGCGTTTTGGGTATAATGGTTCATTTTTTCTGTTCCCTCACCATCCACTTGCATAATCGAATTCTATTGGTTACCAGAAATATATAAGGGGCACTTTGGTTTAAACCCCGTTGTCTTTAGAAATAATCCAAATAACTTGCAGAACTTCATCCTTCGAGTTCATTGTCTTTGAGCAAAGAGATTTACCTGTTGAACCTAAAATGTTTTTTCTCGCATAGAATCTGTCAAGTAAGACTTAAATCAAACTTTTCTGAGTCTCAGAAGTTTACAATCTACAATTCAAATCAAAGAAAAGTTTTCTTTGATTGAGAAACGTTCAAACTAAATTTCTTATAGAATATTTTCTCTACTCAAAATATATCGGGAGAACCTTTTTTGGCTATGCAGTAGCATAGCTATACGTAGATTGTGAAAATCGAAAAGGAAGAGGAGAAATTTTTGTCGTTTAGCAGAACGGATGGATGGAGTCGTGGTGAAAACTTTAAAATGAAAAGAAGAAGCGGGAACCGATGGATAGAGTTGTTGTGAAAATCAGAAAAGAGAAAGAAAAAAGATAGAACTTACTGATGGGCTTGTTATGAAAACCAGAAAAAGAAGAAGATAAATCCGGATAAATCACTAATGCATAGCTCCACAATTCCAAAGGAGCTCTTTGTTTGTCTCACTTTTATACCCTCACTGAAGGTTTAATTCCCATAATGAATACAACTTGGTTTAATTGTATTCACATGATTTAACTTTTTCTCTAGAATCAGAAGGTTACTTTTTGACTCTATTTTCTTTATCCTAGTATGCATTAGAACGTTGAGCTTCACGTAGAAAGGAATATATCAGAAAAGTTAAATGATGTTCCAGGAAATTACACACAGATATAATATCCATGGAGTTAGTGGTTTGGTTCAGTTTGTTCTAATTTTTTTGAACTTAATCATGCATTAGTACACATCCTTAGCACAAACTTAAACTTTCCTTTAACATAAATATGTGAAACTTTATGTACATTCACCTAGCCTGAGTTCGATAGTTATTAGAGAAAAAAATTAAACATTATTAGTGTATTCTGAGCGGAACCAGTCCAATGAGAGAACTGCTGACAATGCTTTTTTCATGCCCGTTATTTCTCCAGACCTCTCTAGACTTATCTAATTTTTCTTTCCGGTGCTTTCAATCTATGACTAAATTTTTCATAGTATAGTCAAAAAGAGAAAAAAATATTCTTGACAAACCAATGCTTTATAATCAAGATTGAGTCCTTAGTACTGTATTGGTTTATTGGTTTTGTTTTCTCACGGTCAAATAAAGAAATCTGGTTTGGTTTGTGTTATTCAAGGAATACTAGACTTCTTGTATAAATAATAGTTTTATTTATTCTATTTTTTACTATGTATTTTTGCATAAAATCTGATCGAGTTCTTACTTTTCATAGACGTAAATATTTTAGATCTTTCTATATAAGAAACATCTCAACTCTATTTTGTTTTAAGCTGTTTTCTTGTAAACTTTCGTGATTCTAGCACTAAGTTCTCTCATCTTTGATTTCAATGGTTTTAAATTTATTTATTAAAAGTTTTACATCGTTTCTTCCAACTCTAGAGGAAAATAAATCGTTCGTTAAAAAAGAATAAATCATTTGTACTTTCTACGGCTACGTCTGTGTTTTCCTCACAATTTTCACGAAGAATCGTTTGCATGCATATTATAAACTGAAGGAAAGCGGGGAGCGTGTAGGCTCGATTCCCGGTGCTGAAATGCGGGAAACGATGCAAAACCAAACCGCGTGCATCTCTTCTAAGTCGCTTTGCTACGTGGTACCTGCAGGTAATGTGGCACTCAAGTAGTGTAGAGCAACTTTCATAGAATTCCGGTAAATAGAGTAGTGAGTTTCGGTTGCAATAGTATATTTCCGGAGGTACATAGGAAAGTGTCGAAAAGTTATCCGGGAAAAATCTGAATCTACTTCGCCAAAAGTTCGAAAAGTGAAGCAACTGCCGGTAACTCTCAGAAAATGCCTGCTGACTTTGGACAGTATGTCTCCGAAAACAACCCGTTGATTTTGCGTTGCGTTAGCATAGGTATACATCGCTCGTGAAAACGGGGAGGTTAAATCGCAGGCGGACTGCGGCTGTAAAACCCGAAAGGGAATTGGGTTCAATCCGCAGTAATCGCTAACGCATAGCTGAGCAATTACACTGCAAGCGTAGCTCCTTGTTAAAAACTTTCCAGAACACTGCTATACTCTGTGAAGTTGAAAAAGCCAGCTGCCGGTAGTGACGTCAGACAATTGTTCGACAATTGATAATGAAACTTGTGTGGATCTGGAGATAGATATCAAGCGACATAGAAACGCTCTGATATCTATCTCCTTGGCCCCTCACCGTACCCATAGATTTATTTGCACAAGCGTCATCCGAAGATTATCGTCACACTTGTGAACTCAACTGACACTGAAGACCGGAGTGACTGACTTATGAAACATATTGAATTACATTTGATCATCACAAACGTACTGCTGTATCGAGATCCTCTAGGTCTCTTGAATTATGGAACCAAACCCGCTCGTAGTCGGGGCGGCGTGGGGTCGAATCCTCCTCCGGGGGGACTCATGCTGTGTGCAAGGGCTGCAGCGCACGGCTGCAGAAAGCCCCACATCAATAGAGGCTTTAAATCAAATCAAACAAAGGGAACAGGTGGGATACGGAAGCAAGGAATGTTTTGCACATGGCTGTTGTTGACCTTGCAGAGACCCCACATCGACAGAAGCCTTAAAACAAATCAAACAAAAGACACAAGTGGGATACAAAAGCAAGGAATGTTTTACACATGGCTGTTGTTGACCGCGCAGAGATCCGCCTGATCAAGAATTAATGCGAAATCTTCTAGTTGTATAGCACAGAATTCTGGGAGAAGATTGTGATGGGAATGAGAAGATCAATGCCATACATAGTATGCTGCATACGCGAGATGATTGCAGAGGGTGAGGAAGAAGGAGCTTCGCAGGGTGGATACGAACTCCGGAGCAAGCAGAAGCTTAAGGACTTCGTACGACTTAGTACGTCGCTAATATTAACTTAGAGTTGCAATTGTCACTCGATCTGGTATGTGGATGGATCCGCCGCGGAATTGGTGGGAGGATTATGAGCAGGAAGTTTCTCACTTGGAGTCATGGGAGTACTGACAGGTTTACAATTCTCCAGATCGAATTGAAACAACTTTTGAGTGAGGTATAGAGATTGGCTGAGTCTTATCCATCCTACTGATCTGTCCTTGTTTATCTCTATGCTCAAACAATTATGTACTTCTCCAATGTCGCTCATCTGGGATCTAGAATTGAGTTGTCTCTTTATTTTGATCATCAATTCCATGCTACTGCTTGCTATGATGGTATCGTCAACATACAGTGCCAAAATCATGAACTGGTTGCCTTGATGTAAGTAGTAAACATTCCCGTCGACACCTGATTTGGTGAACTCGAGGGATATGAGAAAATCATCAATTATTAGATACTATTCTCGTGAGAACTGTTTCAATCCGTAGTGTGCGTAGTAATATGCACACTTGTCCTTTTATCGGGGCAGTGTTCCTTCCAGAACATTCATGTATATCTCCTCATTGAATGTTCTGTTCAGGAAAGCTGTCTTGACATCCATCTGGTGCACATGTAAATTATGTTATGCGGATATAGCCAGAATCAGACGTATCGATTGAACTCTTACCATTGGAGAAAAAATGTCAGTGTAGTCGAGGCCGTAAATTTGAGTGAATCCACGAGCCACCAAACATGCTTTGTATCGAGAAATGGAACACACTAACAAGCTCATATGATGATGAATTCTTGTGGAACTTGTTCCGTGGCCTGCGCTTATCCAGACACGTCTACACCAAGTCTTCTATTTGCTTCTATTACACGTGTCATACGCACCTACCAACTATCTTGGATGCAAAGGAAATACTATGCACGGTTCTCTGTAGACAACGATTTAAGAATATTGTAAGTTTCTGTGGATGCTGCTTAGGCTTACGGCGCCGACGGAAAGCAGGCGAGTACGTAGGCTAAGGGTACCGTGGCTAATGAATCGATATCAGATCTAGACTGCTGTCCTTGGTTTTCTTTAATTACGTACGCTGACTGTACAGTGCCTTGGCCGTTAATCTGTTGTCCAATGGATGTACTCAGACCTCGAGTATCTATATGATCATGACATTGTTATGAACTGTGAAAGGAAGCTGATTCTGCAATCTCGGTTAAATATCTGAAGACAGGAGTGACACTGTGATGATCAGTTTATCTGTTGACTCTGCCGAAGTGGTTTAGATACACTGACGAGTTGTCACTACTTCATGAGTTCACATGCATCGATTAGTATTACTAATTGTGAGTGAACATCATACTATTGAATTTCTCCGCTTGTTGTACCTTGTCAAGTTGCAACGCTCACTATATCTTGACCTGCAGAACCAAATTAAACATTCGAGTTCCAAGGTATGAGTCCTAATCTATGTCCATGAGCTTGCGTAATTATAGAGGGTTATATTTCATGTCCTTGAACTTTTTCTCCTCTCAGATCTAGTCGACGCGGATATGCATACAATTAGGATCCTGATAATCTTGTGTGTGAATAGTGAAGTACTTCACTTTTCCTGAAACTAGGAAGGCTAGAAACACTCTGATCACTTCGAATTCAGTACACAGCTGAGAAAAATTGCTCCTGAGTACTAAGGGATTCAAAAGAACTGTTCTTTTATATATACGAGACTGAGTCAGAGCACATTCCGGATCCTAAGGTTCGATTACGAATATCCTTTTAAGAGCCATCCGAGTCAATCAACTGGGTAGACTTTCACTTCTACCTGATTATTACCTAGTCCGTTCATATATATATATAGTATCGACGTCTAGAAGGAGGATCGTAGACGACGGTCAAATCAAGTGTGTTTGGCCATAGATCGCGCTGCTACTTCGCTCGCTCGGTTAGCGTGGCCGATTCTATTACACGTGACGATAGGGGATGTATCCTCAACAACCTCGCCTGCCAATTCGTGTCTAAGACTAGTATAAAAAGCCAGTCTATACTTCTGTAGTTTGCATCTCATCTCTTGACATCGAGTAGCGCATATTGGCTCCAATCTCCCAGTTGTCTCAGAGAGGATTTTGATACCCGTACATTCCGCTCATCAACTCCGAGGTACGTAGACTTTACAATGTCTCGGATTTGACAGATTGGAACTTGCGTGAAGGGTCCAAATTATACCCTTTCTCACAATTGAGTCGAAATTTGACCACTGTATGCGATGATTCTGTAGCTATTTGGTCTCAACAAAAGTGCGTAGGACATAAAATCAGGACTGTAACTAGCTTGACTCTGGTTTGAATCTGTTTTCCGCTAACAGAAAGTTCAGTTTCTGTGTGGGAAGAACTTCTTGCACAGCTGGCATGGGTTAATATCGTGCCCACTTGCTTCGTATACCGCAAGCAATCGGTGATACATGCTGACAGAAGCTTTCGCAGGAGGCAGGGAACAATGGGGAAGATCAGAGCAAATAGCAGCATGTATCTTCTGCTGCCCATGCTTTTCCTGGCGCCTATGTCGAGCTCGGTCGGGGCAGTAGATATCATTTTCTATTCAGACGCAAATGCCTGTGACGGGAGTGGATACTCTTTCAACGGCATCGCCGCACAGATATGCTGCATTGCTAATGGTGGTTCGGTGCTATTCACCGATATGGATGGCTGCAAGACAAGCCTCGTGTTCAGAAATGGGGGTTGCGATTATGATTCAGTAGGCTCGGGCACGGGCAACCTTTGCTGGGTTGGTGGAAGTTACACGTCCGGCTACTGGTATCAGAGCTGCAGACGCCGCTCGCTTCTCGCTGATCATGATGATGCATCCCACAAAACTAAATGCAAGGGAGAAGCCAAGCCTACAGGAATTGTGTTCACTGACGCTGCGAAAAAAATCACCTGGCTGCTCACATCCCCCGATGCAGTTGACCTATTCTTGCAACTCGAGAGCTTACCCCATGGAGAGAAAGCGAACTGGCTTCAGTCCAAGGGCGCCATTCTGAATACTTCACTGCTGCCCTGAATAAACGTCAACTGAAACCAAACAGTTACTATGGACCGTCTGGAGTATCAGTGGATTCAACCACATGCGAATTCACTCGGAAATTTGCAACGGGTCTGAAGTACATAACGGCGGTGATCGTATCATGCACTGGTTTCAGATCAGGAAATGTATCCATCGCAGACGTTCCCAGACCATAATATATGTATATGTGTGTGCACATGCAGGTCCGAGGTATGTCAGATACTTTGTGGTCTTTGTGTTTGTAGCTCTTGATCGGCGTCGTTTACGATAAGATCAGTGTTGCAGATTTTGCAAGTCTGTAAGACGTTATGCCGCTGGTTCGTGTACTTCGCAATCAAGCTTCAGTCTCAGTAATAGAGACAGTAATAAAGTCGTTTGTAGCTCTTGATTGACGTTGTTTATAATAAGATCAGTCTTGCAGATTTTGCAAGACGTTAATTCCGCTGATTCATATACTTCGCAGTCAAGTCTCAGTCTCAGTAATAGAGACGGTAATAAAGCCGACACGGAATTGATTCAGTAGTAAAAGTCGTGTCTCTGATTACGCGATTATAATTATCACCTGGTGTCAAAGTACTGTAGTCGATAGTATCAAGCGTTGAGAGATGTTTCCCACTATTTGGACATTACTAGTTCATGTTTGATGCGACGAGATCTGGATAGCTAATGCATCAGATTCTGCACTGTTTGTGAGATGTTTCCTACTGTTTGGACATAAAGTTCATGTTTGAGTGCGACGAGGTCTCGATATAAGAGTGTAGCTAAATGCATCATATTCTGCACTGTTTGGCACAAACCTTGTATATTGCAACTTACAGTAACACATTCGGCAATGCTCGCTGTCACAACTTTTCGAACTCCCCTCACCCTCTGCTACCTCTCGATCGCACTTGGAAGTCTATAAAGCGCTTCGCGAGTTCTAGCATGCACTTTCAACCTTTTCAACGGGTCGTAAGTGTACAGAAAAAACTACTCTAAAGTTTAGACTAGCATATCAACATATATGTGCATATGTATGTTCAACAAACTAATGGGAACTTTTGCTCGGTATTTGTTATCGAAAAAGCTATAACTATTATATAAAAAATTTATATTAAATTTAGAAAATGAATTTAATGCGTAAGTGTTTATGGTTAGCCATAGAGATAACTGCGAAAATGTAAAGTGAAAACTCATAAGTGAAGTAAACAACAACACCCCTCCAACTGTATAAATCCGGTTGATTCTCGACTATTACAAAGTATTCAGTAAATACTTTAGTTTATTATTTTGTCCTTCTCGTCGAAAAGTTAGATAATAAATTAGCTTGCAGCAATCTTCCTTTGAAAGACAGAAGAGGTGAAATATGCAAGACAACAAACCAGTCAAATGTAGACGAAGGCCTCCGAGATTGTGAGGTTAAACCCTAAAACTTCTGGGAAAACCGTAGGTGCACATGGACCCTAAGGATTACGCTCTATGATTCACTTCAGGATTACTGAGTATCGCATGAGAAACGTTGAAATGAAGTAACTGAAGTTTGTTTTGGGAACAAAACAAAAAAATACACGTGAAAGTGAAAAAGAAAAAAAAAGGAAAAAAGTTATACATATATTATATACCTGCCTCTGGGGTATAAAAGTAGATATATTCAAGTGAACCTGCTGTTGAGCTATTCAAAAACTCATGTGTATTGATTATAAAAATTATAATTAGTATTTAGATTTATCGGTACTTTAACCTCTTCCGAATGAGTGTAAAGTTTACAAGAAAAAGACCGTCATGTTGCGCGACTCAAATATCCAGTTGGGTTTTCCTTTACCGCACGCGTGTTCTCTAAGTGGATGGATTGTAATGTGACAAAATTGCTCATGTCACACGAATCTCCAGGATATCTTTGCGGCTCCACTTCTTGAGGAGCGAAGTAACAGAATCTGCGGTTGTATATCACGTGACTCGTTCGAAGTTGCAGAAAGCACGAACGCGAAACTAAGGTTCCTCTGAAATCGGGTACTCATTTTGAGATCCCTGTTCCCTGACCCTTAGTATTTCAATTTGTCTTTCTCATAAAAATCGGCGCAAATCCCGGGCCCGCGTACCCTGAAAAGACAAAGAGTGCAATATGGAGATGAGGAGACCTGCCGCACAATGAACCACGACAACTCCCGGACAACCTAAGCTGTGACGAGGCGACTGCAACCTGGTTCTATCGCTGGACCTAGTAGAAGTGCCATCCTAGTTCCTATCCATGTTCCTACCGCTCTCCGTACCATCTTGAATTCAAAGTTCAAAGTTTCAAACTCAAGCCCCGGCATGCCGCTCAGCACGTCCCGAAGGAATGCGAGCGGTTATCGTCCTCGTCCTCGTCCATGGAGATTTCCTCGAGGTTGCATATGCCTATGGCTTCTGCCCTCGATCCGGTCGGTGTGGTGACATTCGTCGTCGAGCTGAACTTCTTGTTTGTTCATCAGTGGTTGAAACTTGTGAAATCCTGGTGCTTGATCCTCGAACTGGACACTCGGCCCAACCCATCCGTCATTTCATCGCTCCACCCGACTGCGGTTTTGATTCTCTGTCATTTGGTGAATTCAGGGTGAGGCCAGTACAGTAACCAGTGGCTTGGTGCATGCTCATGATGGAGTCCACCGTTTCCTCCCGGATCCGATCGTCGCTGCGGCCTTCCAGTCGCAAGGAGATGAGCTCGAGAGATCGAGCTCCTTGTACCGTATGGATATGAACGCAGGTGATCTATTTTCCTTTAATAATCAGAAAGAATTGATGTAATATTTTCTAGCCCGCTCGGTCATCGGTCGTCATTAAATTTCTAAATTAAGAAAGGGTTTTCGATAGAATATTTCAGTAGAAAAAGGGCCACTCGAACCTCTCCTCGCAAGAATTAAAGTAGGAACAGATAAGTCATGAATGTCGGACCTTGTCAAGGAATGCAGAACGTCTATAGAAATACGATTCGAAAGTTTTCAACGGTGCGTAACAGATCACATTTACAGGTTAGGCTGCGAACGTCCTTCGAAACCTGTCAAAAGCTTTACGGTAGTTACGAGTGGCACTAATATTCCTCTACAGGGATCAGGATACTGACCTTATGCACTTCTGTAGCATATATATACATACTTTATTCATCTGCCAAAGAGCAGAAACATTTGGCTACAATCTCTGGACTCTGGAGTCGCGCATCGACGACGAAGTTTTTCCTCAAAACAGTCAGGAAAGTCGGTAAAGCTGATAGTGTATTTTAAGGGCATAATTATTTAACGGCACAGAACTTTTGCTTCCAACGCAAGTAGCAATTCAAGTCCGTGTCGGCTTTATTACCGTCTCTATTACTGATGATGAGATTGAGACTTGATTACAAAACCTACTAATCACATTTTAGACAGAAATATCTGCAAGACTGATATAGATTATCGGAAACCACATCAATCACGACCTGCAATACAAACACTGCAGTAACTACTTATTGTTCATAATTTTGTGGCTTCCTCGGATGGTCTGCTAACTAGAATTACTGTGACGGATGCATGTCTTGATCAGGGACCAGTCCATGTAACGAGCACTGCAGCTATGTAGTTCAAGCCCTCTTGAACTATACAACGCTGCAAACTCCCAAGTCAATACAGTGATACGCCATAAGGCGCATGATTTGGTATCAGTTTACTCTTTTTCAAGGCAGCTTTGTAGTAGTGAGAGTGGCGCCCTTGGACTGGATCCAGTTCGCTTTCTCTACATCGGGTAAACTCTCGAGCTCAGAGAAGAGATCGACTGCATCGGGGGATGTGAGCATCCAGGTGCTCTTTTTGGCAGCGTCAGTGAACATAATTCCTGTAGGCTTGGCGAGGCCCTCGCATTTTGTCGTGTCGGATGTAAGATCGCCTAGAAGCGAGCGGCGTCTGCAGCTCTGATACCAGTAGCCGGATGTGAAACCTCCACCAACCCAGCAAAGGTTCCCCGTGCCTGAGCCTACTGCATCACGATCGCAACCCCCATTTCTGTACACGAGGCTTGTCTTGCAGCCATCCATATCGGTGAATAGCACCGACCCACCATTAGCAATGCAACATACCTGTCTGGCGATGCCGTTGAATGAGTATCCACTCCCCGAGCAGCCATTTGAGCTTGAGTAGAAAATGATATCTACTGCCCCGACCATGCTCGACATAGCCAGGAAAAGCATGGGCAGTAGAAGATACATGCTGCCGTTTTCACTGATCTTCCCCATATTCCTCAGAACCTCCTGCAGAAACTTAGTCAGCATCATCGCTTGCCAAATACGAAGCAAGGGGCACGATATATTCTAAGCCAGCAATACTATTGCAAGATCTAGAAGATCTTCCCGAAGAAACTGAAATTTAGGTGAGCACAGAATTCGAACACATGCAAAGCAGCTCTAGTCAAGTTACAGTCATAAATATTCTACCGAGTGTGTTGGAAACTTGGGACCAAATAGTTTGTGCGCACAAGATCGTCAAATTTGGACTGACGTGATATACCGTGGAGCCTCGAGCTCCATATGCATCACGTTCCTACAAAATCCTCGAAATCAGTCTACCTACGTACGTACCTCGAAGTTGATATGCGGAATGGAATCCAACACTTCTTGAGCCGAAGATATAGATTATAGTCGATATGCGCTACTCGCTACCACGAGAGAGATGAGCTCGAGATGCGAAGTACAGAAGTATACACCGGCTTTATATACTTGTCTTCGGAACGAAAACGGCCAATCACACTTAGACTCTATCTCGATTTCCTTTCTAGCTATCGTAAACGAAAGTAGAGTTCCGAACTTCCGAAGTCTCCCCAAGTCAAACTTCTGACTAATGCGTGATCCTTCTAAAGCTGTAGCTAGCTTCTAGACGTCCAGACTATGAACGGACTACGTACTACCAGGAGGTAATAACTTGTACAGGCCCCTCAGCAAAACCTTAACCTTTCAGGAACATACCCGAAACTATGTACCTTTTACTTGACAGGCCCTTTCGCTTTTCGGACCTGCCGTCACTCGCGACATGTGAGTAACAGCTAGATTAGGCTTATTCTCGCGGTAACAATTCTTCTTTCACGTATGTAGATCAGATTACTAGTTGCACCAGCTATAAACTTGACTTGCCCCATGCGCGCAAATACTTTCTTGACAGTCATCGTGCGCGATAAACACAACTTGACAGGACCCCTTACCTTACCGGGTACAGACAGTCTGTGACTGCCAGCATGGCACTCGAGTCTGACGTGGTAGCCACTCGACCATATAGGGTGACGTATCTCGAGCTTACGTTGCGTTGCGTGACATACGTGGATGTCAGTGAGCTTCTGTATGATCACGTGGACGCCACGGTTTATGTATAGGGTGACAGGGATCTCACCATGAGTGCATGGCAAGAAGGCAGGACAGGGCAGCATGCGCACGCTCATGAGGATCGAATTGTCGTGGTAGTCCACAGTCTCCGGGAATTCAGGACCACGCACCTGCCTACATGTCCTCTCGGCATGTTCTTTTGGCCACGCACTCACCTACATTTCCTGTCAGTATGTCCTTCTAGCCACGCAAGCAGACTAACTACCATGTCAGACTCGAATGCCACGATGGCAGTCACAGAGTGTCTGTATCCGGTAAGGGTCCTGTCAAGTTATGTTTATCGCGCACGTGACCTGTCAAGAAAATATTTGCGCGCATGGTGCCAGTCAAGTATATAGCTGCTAGTTGCACACAGACAAGTTTACGCTCGAGAATCGAACTTCCGGAAATCTTCTGGTTCTTCAACGTAGAATTCCGAACCGAGCTGTTACTAGCCGAAATATAGTTGCCGAGACTTCTATCGGAATCTCGGAAATGTTATCGTTTCGACTCCTGTAAACAAGTTTTCCGTAGCATGTGCGAAGTCAGTCAGGCGGATGTCGACGCAAGTAAAACACATTCCTCCGGTTGTCATGTCACTGGTAACTGGTCCCCTGGTCATTAGGCCATATACAAGTCAAATTTGGGGCATAAGTGCATGCGCATATACCAAGTCTTTACCTCACGTGGGATGGTTTTACACTAGGCCGGAACAAATGACATGGACCGTTTTGATTCGCTTTTCCGTTTATCCGTTTTTATTTGTTAAAGTTTTTCAGATGGGAACAAAATGCACCATGGCATTATCAGATATGAAAGATTTGTACAATTTGTTTTCGTCGGGTACAATTTAGAGCCATTCCTTCATCAAGATTATCGAAAATTTAATGGTTTAAAACTAAAGTCAAGAAACTGACACGATGTGTAAACCCATCAAGTCTAAGTATACGACTGTAAAGTCAAGAAAACTGACACAATGTGCATATTAACCTTTGAAGTCAAGTATACCAGTGTACTGGCAACTAGAGGTTCCGTGCAAAAGAAAGTTACGTGGCGATGGGTGTTCGGAACAAAGTGTGGTGCAAAACTAAACATTTCTAACGGACTCGCGGAAAACCAACTGTTAACCGATGGTTAGGTAAGTGAAAGTCATCCCAGTTGACAGACACCGATTTCAGTAATGTCAGGGGTAATCAGCAACCAAAATTTTGGGATCTGCTCTCACTCTCGTGAGCGATTTTCCGTTCGGTCAGAGCACTCATATTACTGAGCTTTAGAGCTGTTGAAGTAATCAGTAGTATTCCTTCTGATTTTCAGGGAAAGATCATCATTATCTACACTGTAATGTTCACATATCCGGATATGTGAATATTACAGTGTAGATCATTGATCTCCATCTGAGAGGACCGAAAGATGTGAGGTACCACTAGTAAAAATGAATAGTTTAAATGATATGTATTGTAATGTTTAAACTAATTTTTTGGTATGACTATATCATAAAAGCGTCTAAGTTCCGATGTTTATGAAACAGATTGTTTTTCTTTTATTTATTTATAAACAGTATATGTTTAGATCATAATTATTTTATGATCTGAGTTCAAAAAATAAAAAGAAGTGTGATGAAACATTTCAGTGATCATCAAACTATGTTATTTTTTCATAATAATATTGTTTATGATATTATTATAAATGTCTATGTAAAATACATGAATATTGTTGTAAATAATTAAATAGTGCCAATGATTTATCACTTTACCATATCATCATTATTTCGTCATCTAGTGCTATCATATCACACATGTGAATGTCACGTCACAACATATCTCTCATCATGTCACCTCTACCACCACACGTAGATATTATTTCACTTTGGAGTTACGAGATTTGAACCTTAGACCTTCCTTTTCCCACTCACTGGAACTACAGTTGTTATTATGACCGCCAAGGTGAAACCACGTAATGTAAATGTATATTTCTTTTTGTTGTTTAATAAATTTAAATATTTATTTCACAGTGTGATTTTGAACTTTAAGTTTTTTTGACGTGATAACTTCTAGACTCAAGAAACACAGTGAAATAAAATTTAACAGTTTAAATTTATTATATTATGTGTTTAAATGATAAGAATCTTTAGTGATTTCTAGTTAAAGGACTGAAAAGTGTAACGATATGCATTTAAG
Organism: Asterella californica; assembly: GCA_036924285.1. Taxonomy (NCBI): domain Eukaryota; kingdom Viridiplantae; phylum Streptophyta; class Marchantiopsida; order Marchantiales; family Aytoniaceae; genus Asterella; species Asterella californica. Next base: position 15,765,360 of record JAYKYS010000006.1, on the reverse strand, counting down.
CCACATACGGAACTCTTAGATAAGAACTAAGATGAGTATTTAAAATGCTGTAAGTTTTAATTTACTAATATATTTAAAATATAATCATAATATTATAAAGATTAATGTTAAATTTTTTATGATTTTTACCACTTTTCACAAGAAAATATATGAATCAGATGATTATATGACTATGTCACTGAAACCCCAAAATTTAAATAATACATGACATTCATTAAAATGATACGTGAAATCTTTTGTTTACGTTCATTTAAACATTGAATTTAGTAGTGTACCGTAATCATTAAGGACTCGAGGTTTTGGCGCTTTAACTATATGAATTATGTATGAACCTGAAACATTTCTTTCTGCTCGACTAGCATTCCGTCGGTCGAAGATATCGATGTAACTATTACACTAAATTAACAAATCTGATAGTAATTAACTGCATCTCCAGATTAATCGATCGCTAAAACTTGACAGTCTGCACAAAGCAGAGAAAAGATATAACGTCAAGATGATAGTAATGAGGACCTCGTCACTTATAAACCAAATGCAAGTTTAATTTGCACAGCCCACCAGATATCATTACACTCTCCTCTTCAGACAGAACTAGATGCAGAAAGAGCTCCTCTTCCAGAATCCATCTTGAGCAGTGTCAAAGTAGGATACAATTGCAACGTATATTCATCGCGCAACTGAGTATTAACAGCCAAGAGAATGTACATAATTTACATTAACTACAGAATTATCAAAGACAGTTGATTACGCTGGCTATGCATAGCCTTATCCACTCGACGTCGACTAAAGAGAAAAGCTTTCAGGAATTGCACGCTTTTCTCTAGATCCGATCGTTAGTGTCCTTTGACTCGGTCGCGATCGTCAGCGTCCGGTGAAGTATGACAAGTTCAAAAGGAAATGAAAGTGTGCCGCATGTACAGAACTCGCACTATACATCCTTAACTCGTACCGCAAACGTCATGATATCGACGGTGTGAGCGCAGGAAATGGACAGCTACAGTGAGTGAGGATATCGAGTATTTTAAGTGCAGTGGAGAACTGCTGTGTAATTTGCTGTTATCCTCAGAGAAAATGAACTAATTTTGGTTGTTCTTCGATCGTGCATTTCTTTTGAATGCAAGATCGGTACTGGTAGCTGCCGAATGACAAAAAGACTTGGAAGTTGAATGAATTGGAGCTACTGTATTTCGGCAAGTGTCTCTGCCTTAAATCGTACGCAAACTCAAGGCAGTGTCCATGCTGGTCTACAAGCGTTCGTGATGTCAACCCGATAGAGCGTGTTGTATCTTTGTGGAGTTAGATCTAGAGGAGGATCCACGAGACCAGGACGAGTGACAAGTTGAATCCGGATGCAGTTCTGAGTGCCATTCCGGTCACCGACATCTATCTGAAATGTTAGTGATGAGCAACTCCTAGAGAGTATCTCAGTATATTAGCGCCACCCAAACATGAAAGAGGTGGTACATACCATAAATATATACCATGGTGGCTTCGTCTTAAGACTACCTTCTTCAAATAAGTGGGATTCTTAAGAGTGAAGATTTAGTCGGAAGAACACTTCTTCAGAAGAGTAGGAGCTTATTCTTTGGGCCTTGATGTGAAGTCTGTATTTTTCACTCTTTTTAGGAGGAAACTAGTAACATTCCCACGTCTTCTTCCTTCACTCTGACTCTTTGCGTCATGGAGACGAATGGTGAAACCTAAGAAAGCCCCAGCAGTACTTGCTATCTTCATTTGTTCATATGTCTATCTTCTCGAATCTTTTATATATATTGTTGGAAGAGTCCTTGATCAAGAACTATTTCATTGTTGTTTGTATTTGATTTATCAGGTTGTGCTTGGATTTGATTTCTTGTCAGATTTAAACTCTCATTCGGATATTATTCCATTCTGTGAGAATAACAGATAACTATCAAAATTATCATTGTGACGTTGTAGTATTGTGTTTTGCGTAATTGTTAACTGTATCTTCATGGGAACGATCCTTAATTTACTATTTCTGATATATTGTGTTTCTCTAGGTTGTTACAGATATCGCATGAAGAATGTGCAAGAAAACATGAGGTTCTTGGCTGTGGAGATGTAGTGTGCTCAACAAAGACAAGAAAGAGAAACACAAGCACGAAAACGAACATTACAACATATATCAACTCTTGAGCAACGTATACACAATGCCAGTTCTTTTTCCCTAAGAGCAAAAAACTGAGAAGCAAACCAGAGCGGTCTGTAATCTGCTGTAAAACCCCTTAAACGAGTCCCTGAATCTCAATCCATACCTAAAACTATCGAAGCGTAGCTCAAAGCAAGAGAAACATCCCTTTGCTAACATAAAGAGCTGTCTCAGTATCACACGATTCAAACCCAAGTCCAAACAATGTTCATGTACAAGCTCTTAGTCCAAGCTAGCTACCACAAGCTGTACATAACCAACTAGAACTCCAACGAACTAAAAAAGACGAAAATCGTAGCGAAAGAATCGAGAAAGACCTATCTGAGAACTTTCTCTTTTTGCCAAACGATCTTAAGATATCGATAGGGTCTTCTTCTTTGACTCCGTTGGTCACGAAATCCTTCAAATCCGACTCCCAACAGCAGAGATATCTCTGATTTTCGGTCCTAGGTGATCAAACTTTTCAAAACTCCTACCTACGGCTTAAAATCACAAACATCGTCCAAATGGATCGTCTGATATCAATCTTCTCGGTAGGTAGATCTAGCTACCCTGAACCCAATGAGACTCCAAACAAACAATTTGGAGTTCCCTCGCAAAACCACGCAAAAAATTTGATCGCAAGATGCAAAAAACTAACATAAATCGACTCCCTACGGCTTAAACTTGCTTACCACACCCAATCCAACAATCCAATCCACACACGGTCTTCTCCTGTGCGTAGGTGAAGACTCCCTAATCGCATAAGCACCAAGAATGAAGAGCTTGGTTCACCGACCACGAAGAATAACCCAATCTCAGATTGCAAAAGACGAAGAACTGACGTTAGCACTTCCTTGCGAGCCAATTTCACCCAGAACTCTCAAATCGTCTGTTGAAACTTCGTATCATCTTCAATCCTTATGGATCTAAGGACAGCAAGTTTGGACTCCAAAACGGTCTGAACGGTCCAACTCTCCTTCACAGATCACTGAAGTCTCTAAAAACCTCTCATGTCTCTCAATTTTTCTGGTACTTCATCCGCCTCTTCAAGAACCATCTTAACCAACGCGTAGCCTGCACAGATCTGAACCCAATGACACCTTGCGTGCATGCATTGAACCTCTAAATTCTCCAAACCGTCCATCGATCATAGAAACAAGCTAGTCCTTTAAGCTGCTCCTTTACGTCAGACGCTGTACATACAAGAATTTCCAAATAATGAAGAAGCAGACCCTTTGCGTCCTTAGTATAGCGCCTAGAGCTGCAAATACCCAGCCAGCAAAAATAAACTAGGGCCTAGCTTGATTTTCTCTTCTTCCGAGTCTCGTAACTTCTCTATTATGCGTCCAAATGAAATAGACGAAGTGCTCATGAAAGCTGATAACGAGCTGTACCCATTGATGCAATGAAAGTGAAGATCCGAAGTTGTGCCAAAAGCCCCGTAAGCTGAGGCCTAGTTTGTTTTATCCATCTTTCGAGTCCCATAACTTCTCCACTAAGCGTCCAAATGAAGTAAATAAAGTGCATATGGAAAACTGACAACAAGCTCTACCCATTGATGCGATGGAAATGAAGATCTAAAGTTGTGTCAAAAGTCTCCATTTTAGTCTAGTGAGTGTCGTTGGAGCGATAGTGATCAAAATCTGATTTTCAGATAGGAGCCGGTCCACGACACGACAACGTACTTCTGTTTTAGACCCTGACTATTTACCAATGGAAGACATAGCAAGGTCGTCTTCATAGCAATAACCTGCTATTAGGCTGTACTTCTAGTCTTGGAAAGGACACATGTACATGGTTTCTTTTGTAAAGTAATATATTTGTGATACTTGTATCACTTCAAATTCTTATAATCTGTGGATGTCATTTTTTCCTTTGTCCGTATAGCCAACTCTGACATTATTCTTATCGATGTCTCTTTATTCAGTTCATTCTCTATGTGATTTTGTTTTTATTACATCATAATTCACCCTAATACTTTATAGATCTTAACTGGAGTTCAAATCTCATGCGATGAAGCCACCTGCAATTACAATGAGGTCTATTTCGACTGTAGTCTGTAGTCTGAGAAACATTTAACCAAAGTTAGTCCTAAAGAGGTTTCATGAAACATCCTCTTATATGCAAAGTAGTCTGTTTGCAGAGCACGACTTGCATTGCACTATCCATTGCTTTTAAGTTTTAATGAGAAGTTTCTGTTTCTCAATTTCTGTATCCTTTGTGCTTTTATCGATGTGCAACATCTCACAATTTTTCTAGTTTTGCTCCTCTTGCTCACATTAGAGCATGAGTTCGGGATAATTTAACTCGATTTAATATTTTCTTAAGAATGATTTCTGTGGTATCACTCTTTCTTACATCATCAAAATAGCAACACGGTCACAGTTCTTGTTTAGTCTGTCATAGTATTTATCGTGTCTACGCTTGTTGCATATGTCAACTTGCAATGATGTATCTGGCCAATGCAGTAGCAAACTTAGATTAGTAGTTACATCGTCAATGTTCAACAAGTAAAATGCTAGTCGAGCTGGAGTAGGCAAAGATGTTTCAAGTTCCTAAACTATCGGTTGATACACTAGGAGACGCGGACCTACAAATATCATAGTCCTAATCTATAATCACTGTAACTCATACCCACAAGCTTATAATTACTTATACGCTTAATAGTTCAAATGAACTTTTCGTCCTCTGGGATGCTATGTGTACAATGTAGACCGTGATGATCTCGTGGATGTGTATGAAGATCATCTTTTCCGTGAGAATCCGAAGGCTTAGTACTGATTACTTCAACATCTCTATAGTTGAGTAATATAAGTGCTCCTCACTTATTAGGAGGAACTCTTTTATGATAGAGACGTATAATCCAAAAGTACAGATTTCACTATCCAAATTCTTTTTTATCTGGAGTAGTCAAAATATAGAGTACCCGAATTGTTATACTCCTTTGTCTTACTGTTCCAAGAGTTTTGACATAGTGCGAGGTAGTAAGGTTATTGGTTCCAACGAATACGTATGAACTCTAGGCACTTTGTCTACTTCGTTTGGACGCCTAGTGGAGAAGTTTCAGGACTCGAAAGATGGAGAAAACAAGCTAGGCTCCAGTTTACGAGTTTTTGGCACCACTTTGGATCTTCGTTTTTATCGCACCAGTGGATAGAGCTCCTTGTCAGCTTTCCATAGGCACTTCATCTACTTCGTTTGGACGCCTAGTGGAAAAGTTACAAGACTCGAAAGATGGAGAAAACAAGCTAGGCCCCAACTTACGGGCTTTTGGCGCAACTTTGGATCTTCACTTTCATCACATAGATGGGTAGAGCTCGTTGTCAGCTTTCCATGGGCATCTTGTTTACTTCGTTTGGACATCCAGAGAAGAAGTTATGCGATTCGAAAGAAGGTAAAATCGAGCTAGGCCCCTAGTTACTTGCTGATTGGATATTTAGGGCTTCATGCGTTATATCAAAGACGCAAGGAGCCTGCTTCTGAGGATTTAGGAGAGAACTGTACGTACAGAGACTGTGACAAGGGAGCAGCTTAGGGGCTAGCTTGTGTCTACGACCTGTCAACGGACGGTTCGGGAGATTTGGAGGTCCAATGCAAGCACGCAAGGCGTCGTTGGGTTCAGATCTGAGCAGGCTACGCACAGGTTAAGACGGTTTGGGAAGAGATGGATCGGGGAGTGCATACTGAGAGACATTGAGACGCAGGAAGCAGATTTGGGATTTTCAATTATCTGTGAAGGAGAGTTGGACCGTTCGGACCGTTCCGGAGTCCAAACTTGCTGTCCTTGGATCCATCGGGATCAGAACACCGAGTTCTACAGGAAATTGAAGACGATACAAAGTTTCATCGGGCGGTTCAGGAGTTCTGAGTGAAATTGGCCCGCAAAGAAGCGCTTACGTCAGATTTTCGTTCGCATGCGACCTGTGATTGGGTTGTTCTTCGCGATTGGTGAGCCAAGCTCTTCGTTCTTGGTGCTTACGCGATCAAAGAGTCTTCATCTACGCATAGGAGAAGACGATACGTGGATTGGATTGTTAGTTTGGGTGAGGTGAGCGAGTTTGAGCCGCAAGGAGTCCATTTACGTCAGTTTTTTGCAACCTGCGACCAAATTTCTTGCGTGGTTTTGCAAGGGGAACTCCAAACGACTTGTTTGGAGTCTCGTTGGATTCGTGATAGCTAGATCTATCTGCCAGAGAAGATGGATATCAGTTTAGACGATCCGTTTGTGCGTGGTGTGCGGTTTTAAGCCGCAGGGAGCAGTTTTTGAAGGTTTGGTCACCTGCGATCGAAAATCGACGATATCTCGGCTGTTGGGAGTCGGATCTGAAGGTTTCTTGGGTTAACGGAGTCAACGGAGGAGACCCTATCAACATCTGAAGTCCGTTCAGCAAAAGGAGGCAGTCCACAGATAGGCCTTTTTCGGTTTCTTCGCTACGGGTTTTGCTCTTTTGAGTTCGTTAGAATTCTGGTTGACTATATACAGCTTGTGATAGCTAGCTTTAGCTAAGAGCTTATACATGGATGTGGTTTGGACTTGGGTTTGGATTGCGTGATACTGCTGTGGCTCTGTTTGTTAGCAAAGGGAAGTTTCTCTTGTTTTGAGCTACGCTTCGGTGGTTTTGGGTCAGGATTGTGATTCATGAGTTGTTTTTAGGGGCTTTTGAAGCAGGTTACAGACCGCTCTGGTCTGGTTCTCAGTTCTGTGCTCTTCGGAGAAAAAACCGGCAGTGTACATACATTTGGAGTTGGTATATATCGCAACATTCGTTTTCGTGGTTGGTTTTCTCTGTTTTGTCTTTGTTTCAGCACGCAGCATTTCCACAGCCAGGAACCTCGTGTTTTCCGGGACATCCTTCACGCAATATCCGACACGACAGCGTTTTGAGAGGAATTGAAAAACATTTTCACATGCTGATGGAAGAATATTTCTTTGGAGACTCAGATCGAGTAACCAAGAAATCATTTTTGAGATAGATCCAACAAGGGTTTACAGCTTACAGAGCTGTTAAGGAGTTTGAGAGATAATTCTCTCAACTATCTAGGGTAGAGAAGCTAACCTTGGAGACCTACAAGACAAAGTTGTTTTTTCAAGCTGTTGATGAATCATGGCAAGAGCGGTTGGAGTTACTTCTGGAGGATGAGGAGGAAGAAGAAAGGTTGACAAAGAATTGGGAGGTTGTGCATAAAGCGGTTGAGTTTCTTGTCTAGAGGCATACAAGGGAAAGAGTTACACGGTTGACAAATGTATCGTAGACTACCACACCAGTTCGTGTAGTATCTGAGGTTCAACCTCCAATTGTGATCATAAAGGAAGAGGTTCCAACCATCAAAGACCTACGGCAAAAGATGCAAGGTCTGCAAGCTAAGGTTACTAGGTTGGAGGACAAGTGATCGTCGACCAAGACGGTGCTTGTACCCAAACCAGCTTGGTTACATCAGCGGGTGTGGTGTGATGGTATGGACCATCAACGAGAAAATTGCATCGACTTTGAAGACTCTTTGCAACGAGAGGTTATTTCTTGGGATGATAGAAATGTTGGATTCAGAAGTACGGGTACTCTCCTTCAAGCCAACGTTGGTAAAGGTACGTGAGTTGGATGATACTCCTTTGAAACTATCTGTGGCTGGCAAACGTGTGAAACTGTTCAAGAGACGTGGAGGGTCAGTTGAGTTATTTAACTTTCTGGAGTCAGAGCAGAGGACAACAAGAGACGAAGATGTCCCAGTGTCTGAAGAGACTGAGGCGAAGGAGAGCGATGATGAAGAACAACAAATAGAAGAATGAAGAGATTGGCACATGTCGGAGGATGTGCAGGTTTGGAGGGAGTGGATGTCGTGATGTGAATCATTTCACATAGTAAATGATTCACTTCTCTGTCAGGCGTTAGTCTCTCTGAGTGAAGTTAAGACCTCAGAGAAGTCCATTTTTGGACGATGTTATATATTTTGAGTCTTAGTAGGTTGATTACCATGTTGATAGGGGTTTAAGCTCATGGGTTGTATTTGCGTGTCGCCCATGCACGCTTTCTAGCTGATTTAAGTTATCTTTCGAGACTGCGTGTCATTTTAGGTTGTTTAAGTTTTACGCTGGTACTCTAGGGGGCTTGACGTGGTAGCCTATGAGTGTAGATAAGTTACCAGGTAGTTTAAGGCACAAAAGGACAGTCAAGTGGAGCTATGAACTCCCATTGGTCCATTTTTATCTTTTGTAAAACTCTAAACTTAGAAACAGAGCTCTAAAGAGGATTTCGGACAATTGGTGAGTACACTGTGAAATCTGAGAGCATAGGGAGATAGAAACTGTCTCCAAATTTTCATATCAATTGAGTGAGTGATTAATTCAGGGCGACCGCTGAAGTAGAGGGGGTCTGAAAAGCTCTCAATCTGGAACAACAACTTCAGAGAGCGAGATCTGGAGTTCTGTGTGGAATCAGGAGGCCCAACTTCACAGGAGTGTTCAGCAAGCTGTGTACTGCAAATCCTGTAAGAACTTTCCAAAGTGATCGAGCCAATTCTCTGTTCTAGGTCGAAATAGCTGTATGGGTACCAAAAATTGCCGTAATTTCTCTACTCAGAAAGTTTCTACTCATATCTTAGTGCTCTGAATTGATCTGAAGCTGAAACTTCGTATGTGTATCCAGTAGGACCTCATTGACATGTAGGAGGAGTTCTGAAGTCTGAACCTTCACATATTTCTCACTCTTGAGTGTCAAAGTTCACCGTCCGATCTTATCATTGCTAGTTAAGTCTAAACTTTGCTTCTTGAACATATCAGAAGAGCCAAGAGACTTATATGAGTGTTTTTCAGTATCACCTTGAGATCCGAAGCCTATCCTTTGAGTAAACCAGCCACAGCTTGAAGCCCAACGTTTTCCTGAGTAGATTGAACACAGCCTTCAAGCTCATATCATAGCCCGAAGGGTCGCCTTTCCCAGGAAGACTCTCAACCCGACATCTGGTGCTTCCACTGAGAGCTCTTGGGGTGATTGATTGAGAAGGTTGAGTTTACTACAAGGAGAGAAGATGGATCGCAAGAGCGCTACTGCTGCTACTTCTATGGTTGCTGCATCTACGTCTACTGCAGCACCTTCTGTAGCACATGTGACTGCAACGACCTCTGTACCTGGTCTGGATATGGCTGAGATTCTGAAGACGCTTGCGGCCTTGGTCCAACAGCATCCGATCGTTGGAGGGGGTGAGTTAAAATCCACCAAGGTTTTGCAAGCTATTGTGAACAGATGTGGAAGGTTTGAAGATAGAGATATTTTTAGATATCTGCGTGAGTGTAGAGGAGAGATGGAGCTGGTTAGGGTTACTGATGCTGAGATGATAGCAAGTTTTGAGTTAGCTGTCATTCTTGAGTTGCTCCAAGTTAGGGATGTACAGAGAAGAAATCTTGAAATCTAGATGAGTTTTGAGCGATCTCTTCGAGAGGAGTTTCTTGAGGAGGATTCAGAGAGAGTTACTAGAAAGAAACTTCTAGACTGGGTTGAGCAGCAACCTGGTAGTATGATGAGCCTGAGTGAGTTGCTGAGAGAGTTTGATCGGAGATACCGGCAACTTTCAACTCTAGAGCGAATAACCCTAGATGCTAGGAGAATAGAGCTTTTCATGCAAGCTACCGATGATGCTACGGCAGATCGGTTATGTCTTATGTTGGCCGATCGATCTGCTGAGGGAGGTGTTACTATGGATTGGGGGAGAGTTGAGGATGTTGTGGCTGTACTGACAAGGCAGACAAGGGGAAGAGTGGCTGTGGGAGGACGTCTGCTTGCAGAAGTGGTCACTCCACCTTATGCTGCTCCTCAAGTACAGCAGTCTTTGGCCCTTGCTCCCAGATCTGTTGTCTCGGTTGCAGTTCCTTTCATGCCAATTGTGCCAGTTCCTGCACAACGGGTACCTGACCAGAGATCTGCGGAGAACCATGGTCAACAGAACCAGATTGAAGACCTCATTCGGCAGATGCGAGAGCTGAAGGTAGAGCTAGCTGGATTGTAGAGAGAGCAGCCACCGGCGCCTGCTGCTGCACGTCTAGGAGGAGCTCCGGTTCGTAGATGTATTTGGTGTGACAGTCCTGATCATTTCCAAGGAGACTGTCAAGAGCTCACAGCTGCTTTGCAAGATGGTGTGGTTCGCTATCAGAACGGTAGGCTGCACCTTTCTTCTACTGGAGAGTCGTTGAGCACGCAGTTTGGACGAGGAGGCATGAGGAGTCTACCTCAGATTGCTGCGGCTGCAACAGCAATTGCGTTAATGGCACCGCTGGTAAATTTTGATGTATATGCTGGGCATATTGAGGTCTCTTCTAGTCTTACATTGCTAGATAGGACGGCTGAGAAGAGTGTGGCTCCAGTTCCTTCTGAGATACTGAAGAGAGGAGCCGAGTCTATCTGTAGGGTCACAGGATGGGAGATCCTGTAGATGCTGCTTCTATCAGAGCATTCTTGGATGTAGATAGACACGTTCATTGGTAGGATGCTTATGTGGAGGAAAAGAGGTAACGAGAAGCCTCTGAACTTGATACTGGAGTTCCTGAGGAGACTGGAGATAGACGGAGAGTCACAAGGAGACGGGTGGCTCTTCCTGAGGACATCCCGTCTACTTCTGCCGCTCCTCCACCTGCACCAGGTCCTATGGAGGACGTGCAAAGATCCCAGCAGGAGTCAACGACTGCTGGTAGACGGTTTACCTTCCAAGAGAAAGGGAAAGGACCGGCATACAAGTTGGCAGCTGATATTGAAACTTCTACTGATCTGAAGAGCATCTTGGAGCAGAGGATACTGGATGCACGAATCGAGTTTTCTCTCCGAGTAGTTCTTGGTATTACAAAGAGGGAGTTTCACGAACTGATCATCGACATCATCAAGCGCAAGAGACAGGTGATGTCCGAGCAGGTAGAGAGTCTGATGATAGATGCAGTAGGAGCTTCTCTGAATGATGTAGAGTTTGGAAAGGTGCATTTTCAGGAAGCTGATGACAAGGGATACCAGCAAGAAGCGTTGGTTGCTGATACCAACACTATTGAGTTCGATGATGAGGAAGCTGGCGAGGAGAGTCCAGCTACTGATAGTGATTTCAGAAGGAGACATCAGACTCGTGCTACGACTGTCACACGAGTTCGTCTTGGAAGTTTGCTTGAACCAGTTGCTGCTTTAGTTGATCACGGATCTGAGATCAACATCATGTCACGAGAGGTGTATGAGAGAGGTCAGTGGCCTATCGAGTTGAACCATGGTTGGGTGTTACATGCTGCAAACAACCAGAAAGATGAGCTATACGGCGCTTGTCCTAACGTGAAAGTGAAGATAGGTGATGTGGATGTAGATCAGCACTTCTTCGTACAATCTTCTGCTTCATATCCTTTGATTCTAGGTCAGCCTTATATCACTTCAGTTCGAATGGAGACCAAGGTGATGGATGATGGATCTCATTACACTAGGATCCGTAGACGTTCTGTGCAGTTTCTGACCGTTCGTACGAACCACGAACGAAACCGTCAAACTTTGAGAGATTCTCCTATCTGTAGGAGTAAGGGTTTTCTAAAACCACTCTCGTAAGACGGGATAGCGAGAGTGATGGATCTATTGCTACTATGATCCCGCTTGAGCAACCTGAGGGATCACAGGAGGCTGATGGAAAGGCTGCTCAAGATTCAGAAAGTAGTTGCATTGTACATAGTTGGAAATCTGGTTTGATGGCTTTCAGTTCTGATGATTGGAGTGAGTTCACGTGGATGGTGGATTTGACTGAGAAGAGTAGAAGGCAGATGGAGAGGTGTGCAGCAAATCTACGTTGTACAGGAGTTCTGAAGGAAAATGAGATGATTTCTGGTGTTTATGAGGAGTTTGTAGGTGTACAGTCTTTTGTTCGTTGGCTGGATGATGTAGATAAGTTGATGGAGCAGATGGGAGGTAGGGTGGTGATCTCCATCCATTCTCGTGAAGTCTATGAGGAGATTGTCTCGTACTTGCAATATCGTCCTCATCCGAGACTGGAGAATGGATGGAAGGATGCAGTCTGTTGGTGTGACTCTCATCAGGAAGTGGAAGTACACGTCAAGTATAAAGCTGTAGCGAGGAAGGTGAGACATGTGGCGATCCAATTATCTGTTGATTCTCAACAACAGATGGAGTTAGCGGCTGTTGAGCCTGTGCTTAGAGATCCTACACATGTAGGACATAAGTTTACTCAAGAGACACTCGAGCAGCTCCAGATAGAAGGGGGTGGCTTCTTGACTGAAGAGGAGAAACGAGCTTTTGAGCAGATGATAGTTAGCCATGGTAATGCATTTTCTTTCTCGGCTGAGGAGATTGGTTGTGTGGATCCTAGTGTAATAGCTCCGATAGTTATCTTCACTGTTCCTCACGTACCTTGGGACTTGAAGCCGATTCCAGTCCCTCGTGCCTTACTACCGAAGGTCACTGAGTTGCTGAAAGAGAGGATACGAATGGGTATTCTTGAACCATCTATGGCTCCGTACTCTAGCCGATGGTTCACGGTATCTAAGAAGATAGGAGCTCTACGCTTCATCCAAGACTTGCAGCCTCCCAACAACATCACGATTCGAAACATCGAGACAGGACTTGTGGTTGATGAAGTAGTTGAGGCGTTTGCTGGAAGGTCAATCTATTCTATTGGAGATCTGTATTCATGTTATGATCAGTTTCAGCTTGCTTTGGAGAGTAGAGACTTGACTACCATGCGTACACCCTTGGGGTTGATGCGGATGTGTACTCTTCCTCAGGGTGCGACAAACTCAATAGCCCATATGCAGAATGCGATGCATAAGGTGTTACGAGAGTTTGTACCTGAGGTCACTATTCCGTTTCTGGACGATATTCCCATGAAAGGTTGTCCGGTGGAGGACAAGGACGAAGCAGTGACTTCTGATGGTTGCAGAAAGTTCATAGCAGACCATATTCGAGACGTGGAGAAGATTCTGATGCGTTTGGAGGAGGTACACCTCACTCTGTCAGGTACCAAATCTCGCTTTGGGATGTCAGAGATTGTGGTGGTAGATCATCTGTGTGGTACTTTTGGAAGATGTCCGAACCCAAAGAAGGTAGACGCTATAGCAAGGATAGTTGATTGCACCAACATCACTGAGGTTCGACGATTCTTAAGAGCTTGTGTGTTCTTTCGTGTGAGTATTTCTCATTATGCGCACATTGCCGAGCCTCTATATGCACTTCTGAGAAAGAGAAAGAGGTTTACTTGGCGACAAGAACATCACGGGACGATGAAGCAGCTGAAGGAGATTCTGAAGTCTCTACCTATATTAAGGAGGCTTAGCTACGAGAGCCGGAGACCTGTGGTGCTGACTGTTGATACGAGTCCAAAGGCGATTGGATGGGCAGTTGGTCAAGAAGATGCAGAAGGTGTGCGGTTTGTTTCAAGGTTTGGAGCTCGGATCTTAACAGATAGACAGCGTAACTATCCTCAAGTGAAGCGTGAGTTGTGGGGAGCTGTTACTGCTATGAAGGTAGATCGAGAGTTCTTGATAGGAGCTCTTGTGATACTAGAAACAGATTGTTTGCCTTTGTTGGGTATGATAGCGAACTGCAATACACCAGACATAGCAGTGTTGCGATGGATTGCTTATGTCCGGAGTCTGAACCCTGAGCTAAAGTATATAGCAGGGAAGGACAATCCAATTGCAGATATGTTGTCTAGAGCTCGTTATACAGATGAGGATGAGATGTTTGCAGAGGTGGAGAATGAAGAGAGGAGAGACGTTTGGTGCCAAGTTGGTCAGCAGACTTCAGACTTGGAACCACTGCCGTTCAATGAGGAGTTCTACACGGATAAGTTCCGTGATATTGGATTTTATCTGAGTTCGTTATGCAGAAGAAAAGAATGGAGTGATGCAGAGTTCAAAGAGATCAGACGGAAGGCGTACAACTACCTTCTATGTGAAGGTTATCTGTGGAAACGTTTGAAGAGAAGAGACGGGATGCTTGCTAGAGTGGTGGATGACCAACCGACGAAGCTGAATCTGCTGAAAGAGTTTCATGACACCTTGTGGGCTGGACATCGTGGAGTATGGGCTACTTACACGAAGATGAAGGAGCGTTACTGGTGGAAGGGTTTGTATATCAAGACGTGGTGGACTTTGTTGGGTCGTGTCTGCACTGCCAGTTCTACTATAAAGTCCGTTACAGAGATAGGCTTGTACCTACTTATCCACCTAGTATCCATTTTCAATGGGTTCTTGATCTTGTGATGATGCCACAGGGGTTAGAGGGGATGTGTTACTTGGTGTTGGCTCGAGAGGATCTCTTCAACTATGTGGAGGGACGAGCACTACGGACGAAGACTATAGAGAATATCTGCAGGTTCTGTAACGACCTATGTTACACATAGGAAGTTTGTCTATTAGTAAGGTGTTTAGTTCTAACTAAGTGTTGAGAATGTTTATTTGCTGCATAAGTACTTTTAGGAGGTATCAAGTTAGTCATGACTAGCTAAAAGTTAGTTATGGTTAAACTTAGCTGTACTTTTGGCAGAATTCAAATATTTGCTAAAGAGTGAGCACTACTATCTTGTCATCTTGTCTAAAAGGTAGAAAGGAGGTGGAAAGTATCCCTTATCTCCTTTTTGACTTGATATTAGTGGTTGGATTAAAGTTGTGGACTTTGTGGACATTAAAAACAAGAAGAGATTTCACATATTTCCTTTTTAGTGGGTCCTAGTGTAGAGGGGGGGTGGAAATTCGAGATTCCTTGAGAATATTCTAGAATCCTTCTAGAAGTTGTTGACTTTGAAGGAATAAGCCCATGTGAAAAGGTAAAAAGCCCATGTGATTAATGCTTTTACCTTAAGTAATATCTTAGTAAAACCCGGTAAAAGTAGTTACGGCTGAGTTACCGGGGGTACCAAAGTAAAAACCTAGAATGTATAAATAGAGGAGTAGAGAAGAGCTCCTCATCCTTGTTTTCACATTATCGTAATGACAACTTGAGTAATATAGAGAGTGTGGGATATTTTTAGCATGTGAGAACTTGAGAGACGTCGTTAGAATGGAGGATTGAGTTGATGTGTTTAAGGAGAATTTTAGTTGATAAGTTTGTGGGTGTATGAATGAGTGAACTTAGCATTTTTCCCTTCAAGATTCATGGTGTGCTTCCATCAAAGCCATCAGATGTGACCCCTGAGTGAGAGACAGGCCCGACATTTTCAGATTCATCGGTGACGATCGTGGAGGTTGAGAGATCGGGAGGTAGTTGATCGATGAGATCGTGGAGAGTTTACATTTTTGGTTCCGTTGCCGGGATCTCACTTGAAGAGATCATTGAAAATGTTTAGAGTTCAGTTCTATATTAGACAAAAAGAGATTATGAGAGAACACATGGAGAGAACGTTGGGAGGAGAGAGAGCTAACGCAATGTTAGCAACATTAGAACCTTTCGTGTATCCCGTAGTGATATATGACGCGTTCGAAATCATTCTTTACATCTTGTTCATTTAGAAAGGGTTTGAGGAGAGTTGAAAGAGGGTGCAACAAGAGTTGTAGAGAAAGGAGGAGAGAAAAGTTATTAGAGGAGAGAAATTTGTGAGTTTAGAAATTCTGCTCTCTGGAACATTTGTACAGTCGCTGTCAAATTTTATGTGAGTTTTATTTTCCTGAGAAACTTTTCAGTGTTTTAGATTGGCTGATAAGCTATCTAGGACAAAAAAAATCATAGGAAAAGGTGGTCTAGAGAAGGAGCAATGAATTTTCAAAGTTGAGGGGGTTTATTCGTGAGAGTTGAGGAATTCTATTCTCTGGAAAAAGTTTACAGTTAGTGTCAGATTTTCTGTGAATTTTATTTTCCTGAGAAACTTTCCAATGTTTTAGATGGGCTAATAAGCTATCCAAGACAAAAGAAATCATGAGAAGATGAGGTCTGAAGAGAGAGAAAGAATTTTTCAAAGTGGAGGGGGTTGACAACCATGAAGGAAGTGAAAATATACAAATTTCAGTTCTCTGAAAATTTATACAATCATCACCATCTCTTCTGATTAGGGAAGTTTTTGTTGAAACTTCATGATTTAGTAGCTTGGAGGTTGAGCTACTGGAGACCACAAAAATCTTGGAGAGATCTCTTACCAACTAAGAGATATACGTTTCGGCATACAAGGAGGTCTTGAAGATACTTCATGAAGAATCCAGTTCGAATGACGAGGTGGAAGAAGAGACGTTTAGGAGTTCAAACAGAGACAGAGAAGCCCAAGTTAAGTATAGATGAGTTACGAACCCGCATCTATAGCACTTGGGGTGCCCTCTTTACCCTATACGAAGAAGCTTCTGCGACCATTGGCACTGATTTGAAGAAAGCCGAGTTTAAAGCATCATTCACTGTGGAGGCCACGAATGCTCCTGGTGAAATAGAGTTGGATCCTTACAAGAGTGAGTTCAAGATGTCTGTTGTGATTAGTACAAACGATGGTGAGGAAGATCATATCTTCGATAGTTAATTTTAGATTAGATTTTATTTCGTGTATAGCATGTATAATACACGGTTTCCAATATAAAGCTTGGAAGAGTTAAGAAAGTGATGTAGAATTATTTTCCTCTATGATATTTTGTCCACTTAATGGTTGAGAAGGTGCAACATGAGTGGAAATTCAAAAGATTGGAAAGTTAGACTTAGAAACCTTCCTCAAGGTTTAGATGTCATAGTAAGTGTCGGAGAAAGTTCGAGAGAGATTATCGTCGAGTTTGAAAACCCTAGTACTAAACCTCAAGTAGAATCTCCGAGGAGAAGAGTAGAAACCGACTTGTGGTGTTATTTCTGTAGAGGGTTGGGACACAAAGTAGTGAATTGTCCAACTAGAATCAAAACCGAGAGAGCTAAAGGGAAGCGGGAGTTTACTGATTTAAGTCTTCGAGTGGGTCCATCGTCACCAGCGCCAATTCATCTTCTAGGCGAAGATCCTTGTCCAAGTTGTGGAGTGGGTGATCTATCAAGAGGACACAAGTGCGTCGATGTGGCCGCCCTACTTACGTCAGTAGTCGAGAAGTTGGACAAGACTCAAAGAGCTGAGACGGGAAAGTTGTCAACTTCAAAAGAGGACTCAGCTGAGTTGTGATGGAGATCGTCATTCGGATGGTGGAGAAGACGGTGATGCGACTCAAGCTCATGATTACTTTGGGAGAAGAGATGGCACAAGAGGTGTTGTTACAACCATTTCTTTTCATTTTACCTATGGTAGATTATTCGCGAATGAAATTGGTGATGTTCGTACTCTTTTAGCGAGTAGTTATTGCACAAAAATTAGAAAGGTAGAAAGAATAGTTACAAGATGGGGAAGTTACCTGTGTTTCATGGGAAGGACAATGAAGATGTAGAACCATTTGTACGAGACTGGGATGTAAACATTTCAAAAGGGGTTGCATCAGAAACAACGTGAGAAGGAAGGAAGAATGGGTGTTGTTACTGCCAGAGTTTTTAGAAGATTTTGCTCTTACGTGGTATGAAGACCGAGTGAAGAGCCAGACACCTGGTGCAGTTGAGGACACATGAGAGACGTTGAGTAATGCACTCATCGAAAAATTTCTTCCAGAAGAGAGTTATGAGAAGCTCATGGTGGAGCTTACTCATTTGAAGCAACGGGACGACGAGAAAATTCGGCAATACGCCGAAAGGGTGGATAAGTTGGAGCAACGGTTTCGGACGGTCCTACGGAAGAGTGGAGACAATGTGGAGTTAACGATGGCGGGGATTGGAGCAGTGTTGACCAAGAACTTGGTGGGAAGGTTGAGGCCTTCAATTCGAACCCAAGTGAGGTACGAAAAGCCAGCAACCAAAGCGGAGGTCATCAAGATTGCGACAAATATGGAAGAAAGTTTGGATGAAGGAGATATCATCCAAACTCATCATGCTGCTCTGGTGTCAACTCCGACTCCTGGTGTAGTCACAACGATCACACCTGCACCATCACAATTGGTGATTGCTTCAACGTCAACTCCTACTCCAACGGTGGTGCCAAGACCGTTTGTCCCAACAACGATGTCTACTGCCATCTTTGATTTTCATGCCGAGCTGAAGAGCATCACCGATACTCTTGCGGATCTCAAGATAAACGTGATGCAGTTACGAGAATGGAGGAACAAAGGTGGAGGAGGAGGTCAAAGAGGTTACGACAACAATCCCAACCGAGGAAATCAAGGTAACTTTGGAGGCAACCAAGGTAACTTTGGAGGAATCACTTGTTGGACGTGTGGAGGTTCTCATTTCCAGCGAAATTGTCTTAACAACGGAGCAAGAGGTGCCGAAGCTGTCAGAATGAATGTGGGTGGAGGAAATCCATCACAAGGACGAGACAAGGGGTTGGCTACTATCGATGTAGTGCGAGATCCTATCTACGAGAAAGGAGAGAGTTCAAACTCTTCTCATGCACCGGTGGAGCTTTTAGCTCAAGAAAGGAAAAGAACTCGATTTTCTGATGAACCAGTTTTCATGGAGGAGTCAGCAAGTAGAAGTACTCGTTCGAGTAATGTTTCGAGTACACCAAGGGAGCCAAGAAAGAAGCTGGGGATGGCGGATTTCACCATTTCATCTTCCCAAGCGGGATATGATGTGGTTGAAGATGTGGGTGCTCAGAAAGCCAACATCATTGTTGGACAACTGATCGCACTTAATCCCAGCTTACGAAGAGAACTCAGAGGAGGACTGAGTTCTAAGAGAAGCAAGAAGAAGAAACCCAAGAGCAAGACATCAAAGTCAGTGGGAGTTGGTGTGGTGGATGTGCATGCTTCAGAGATATGCACTAGGGCTTCAAAGATTGAAGTCCGGTTGAATGGTCACTACGTCTCTGACGTATTGGTGGATGGAGGGTCGGCTGTAAACGCCATATCGGAGAGGTTGATGAAGAAGTTGGGGATGGAACCAACTCGCCTGGCTAGCATTGTCGTGGGGATGGCTAACAAGCAACGGGTAAGACCTCTTGGTGTGTTAGAGAAGGTGGTCGTGTCTGTGATGGGAGTTCAAACATTGATGTCCTTTCAAGTGTTAAAGGACTCTAGTTATGATTTGCTCCTAGGTAGGCCTTGATTGAGAGCCGTGCGCACCACTGATAGGTGGCACAAGGGATACTTACGGATTGGGCCTAGAGATCATAGAGTGATAGTTCCTCTCTCGGGTGTTGGAGTTGTGACTTCTGACTCTGATAGACCCACTAGTGACTACTGGGAATCTGATACGGAGGACGATCAGAGTGTCTCAGAAATAGATACCGGAGATTCTTACGATCAAGAATCCTCGTCTGAGGACGAAGGATTTGGTCGAGATGAATAATTACATCAGCTTAGTGCTATTGACTTGTTGTCTCGACCAGCAGTAGAGAAAGATCCTGACAAAGAAGAGTTGAGTGAAGCAGAGATTGTGAGAAGACTCTCTACCCTGAAGTTTGGTATCATTGTCACTCAAGAGGAGAAAAGTAGATTCCTAGATATATTTCGAAAATATATCCATGTGTTTGCTTTCAGCTACAAGGATTTGAAGGAGGTGACTCTCGAGACTCATCGAATCGAATTGGAGGAGAACGCAAGACCAGTTCGACAGAAGCAGAGAAGGGTCAATCCTACAACAGCAATGATGGTCAAGGAGGAGATAGACAAGTTGAGGGAGGCGAGTTTCATCTATGAGGTGGAGAATTCAGAATGGGTTTCACCCATTGTGATTGTCAAGAAGAAGAATGGTAAGCTGCGAGTGTGCATAGACTATAAGAAGCTGAATGCAGTTACCAAGAAGGATTATTATCCTCTACCATTTATAGATGAGATTTTGGAGGAAGTTGCTGGTCATGAGTGGTACAGCTTTGGTGATGGTTATAGTGGATACAATCAGATCAAGATAGCACAGGAGTACCAGCAATTGACTACTTTCACTACTCCTTGGGGAACATTTGCATTTCGAGTGATGCCATTCGGACTGTGTAATGCTCCGACCACGTTTCAGAGGTTCATGAACAAGGTGTTCGAACCATTCATAGGGAAGTTTGTTCGTGATTTCATTGATGATTTCTGTGTGTACGGTAAAAAGGAGGACCACTTTGATCATGTGATCAAAGTTTTGCAGCGGTTGGAGCAAGCTAACGCTTCTTTGAATCCAGAGAAGTGCATCTTTGGCTGCGAAGAAGGTCTGTTGTTAGGACACATCATTTCCAAGAAGGGGATTGCGGTAGATCCTGAGAAAGGTGAAGAAGAAGATTGTGGATCTTCCATTTCCAATCAACTTGACAAAGTTGAGATAGTTTCTTGGGATGGTTGGATATTATCGTAGGTTTGTCTTTTCCTTCTCAAACAAAGCAATAGCTTTGACTATGTACATGAAGAAGGGAGTTGATTTTGACTTAATAGTGCATGATCAGAAGGCAAAGGAAGCATTTGAGGAGCTGAAAAAGACATTGGTGACAGCTCCTATATTTGCTAAACCTGAGTGGAGTAAAGCATTTATTCTGTATACGGATGCCTCCAATGTAGCTATCGGATGTACATTAAGTCAGTTAGATGAAGATGGGCATGATCATCCTATAGCTTATGCTAGTAGGCAGATGGTGCCAGCAGAGAAGAATTACTCCGTGACTGAACGAGAAGGATTAGCGGTGATCTTTGGATTGAAGAAATTCCGACATTACTTGCTAGGAGGGAAATTTTTCATAGTCACAGATCACAAGGCTTTAAAGTATATCTTTAATAAGCCTAATGCCGAAGGTCGTATTGCTCGTTGGAAGATCATTCTAACAGAATACGATTACGTGATAGACCAAGGAAAAAGCATGCGAATGCTGATCTTTTGTCGAGGGCTTATGATGATGAGGGAGAAGAACCATTTGATGATTCATTTCCAGACGAACATCTGATGACCATCACAAGCATTGAGGAGATATCGGACGAGTACAAGGAAATCTGGAGTTTCCTTGCAGATGGCTCTTTTCCAGAAGATATGCATACGCGAGAACGTAACGCGTTGATCAAGAGATGCAAACCTTACACCATGATGGAGGGAATTTTGTTTCATCAAGGAGCAGATGGGTTACTAAGGAGAGTAGTTGGTCAGAAGGAGGCATTCAAGCTAATGCACGAGTTTCACGACGGAACTGTTTGCGGAGGTCACTTTGCTGGTAAGATAACAGCCTTCAAGATTTTGGGAGGGATTTTCAAAGAGTGTTTAGACTATTGCAAAACTTGCGACGTATGTCAAGCATTTGCTCTGAAGTCTACTAGAACACCTCCGTTAAGATCAATTCCCGTGTTATGACCATTTGAGAAGTGGGGTATTGACTTTGTAGGTCCTCTTAATAAGACACCTCGAGGCAATAGATACATTGTAGTCGCCACTGACTATTGTACCAAGTGGGTAGAGGCTAGACCTTTGAGAGAGACTAATGAAACAGAAGTCGGTAGATTCCTATGAGAGAGGATCATCACCAGATTTGGATGTCCGTTAGAGTTGGTCTCAGATAGAGGAGGAGAGTTTGTAGAGAGCATGACTACTGCTATGCTACAACACTTTTCTATCAAGCCACGAGTAACGACCTCATACAAACCAAATGCTAATGGTCTTGCGAAGAAGACCAATCTTACACTTTGTGTGATGCTCGCCAAAGATGCTGGTGTTGAGATTGCGAAACATACTTGGGATAAGAGGCTACATGCCATCTTATGAGAGTATCGAACGACAACAAAGACTTCTATTGGGTACTCCCCATTTCGACTGGTTTATGGAGTGGAGTCCAAGTTGCCAATCCAATTCGAATTGGATACTTTTCAAACTATTCAACAAAAGTTGAAGAGGTCGAGAGGAGAAGACGTGGTCAGATCAAGAAGGGAGCAACTCATGGAGTTGGAAGAGACCCGAGCGGTAGCAATGATCCGGATGGAACGAGCTCAGGCGTATCAAAAGAAGAGTTACAACAAACGGTTGGACAAGAGGGAGGTAAAACTTTTTCAAGTCAGAGATTGGGTTATGTTGTATGATGCTATCAGATTCAAGAGGGCTAGGAAGAAGTTTCTTCCGAGATATTTTGGTCCTTTTATTGTAGATAAGGTGTGGAGCAACTTCACATATGACCTTCAGGAGCGGGGAGGAAGGAGATTCGATCGGGTCAACCATGACAAGTTGAAGTTGTTTCATCAACGGAAGTTCTCTCTTCACTCCGAGGACGGAGCGAAAATTTAGTCCGGGGGTAAAATGTAACGACCTATGTTACACATAGGAAGTTTGTCTATTAGTAAGGTGTTTAGTTCTAACTAAGTGTTGAGAATGTTTATTTGCTGCCAAAGTACTTTTAGGAGGTATCAAGTTAGTCATGACTAGCTAAAAGTTAGTTATGGTTAAACTTAGCTGTACTTTTGGCAGAATTCAAATATTTGCTAAAGAGTGAGCACTACTATCTTGTCATCTTGTCTAAAAGGTAGAAAGGAGGTGGAAAGTATCCCTTATCTCCTTTTTGACTTGATATTAGTGGTTGGATTAAAGTTGTGGACTTTGTGGGCATTAAAAACAAGAAGAGATTCCACATGTTTCCTTTTTAGTGAGTCCTAGTGTAGAGGGGGGTGGAAATTCGAGATTCCTTGAAAATATTCTAGAATCCTTCTAGAAGTTGTTGACTTTGAAGGAATAAGCCCATGTGAAAAGGTAAAAAGCCCATGTGATTAATGCTTTTACCTTAAGTAATATCTTAGTAAAACCCGGTAAAAGTAGTTACGGCTGAGTTACCGGGGGTACCAAAGTAAAAACCTAGAATGTATAAATAGAGGAGTAGAGAAGAGCTCCTCATCCTTGTTTTCACATTGTCTTAATGACAACTTGAGTAATATAAAGAGTGTGGGATATTTTTAGCATGTGAGAACTTGAGAGACGTCGTTAGAATGGAGGATTGAGTTGATGTGTTTAAGGAGAATTTTAGTTGATAAGTTTGTGGGTGTATGAATGAGTGAACTTAGCATTTTTCCCTTCAAGATTCATGGTGTGCTTCCATCAAAGCCATCAGAGGTGACCCTTGAGTGAGAGACAGGCCCAACATTTGCAGATTCATCGGTGGCGATCGTGGAGGTTGAGAGATCGGGGGGGGTAGTTGATCGATGAGATCGTGGAGGGTTTACAGTTCGTGCTTGAAGATATCATCTGTCGTTATGGATCGGTTGGGAGATTACGTGTAGATAGAGGCGAGTTGAGAGGCGCTGAAGTGAAGGAGTTTTTTGTTCGTTATGGAGTAAAGCTTCGGCTTACCACTACTATGAATCCAGAGGACATTGGTAAGAGTGAACGAGGACACCCTTCTATTGTTCATGCTTTAGTGAAAGCATGTGATGGTAGGCCTAGAGAATGGCCGAGATTACTTCCATTTGCTTTGTGGGCTGATAGAACTACACACTGTACCACGACTGGCTATATGTTAGTTGAGCTTATGCTGGGGCAAAAACTGATCATGCCTGCTGAGGAGTACTTTCCTACGTGGGCTACGCTACAGTGGGAAGATGGTATAGATCGTGCTTCACTCCTTGCTTTACGTATTAGGCAGTTGGAGCGAAGGGAGGAGGATCTTGCTGATGCGCAGGAGAGGCTGAAGGTGGTTCGAGTCAAAAACAAGGAACGTTTTGACAAGACTCGCCGACTATGACCGAAGTCAATACATGTTGGTGATTGGGTTCTGGTATATGATAGCATGTTGGAGAATCAGCATTCTACACTTCGTAAGTTCTCTCGAAGATGGTTCGGGCCTTATGTTGTGCTAGATGTGTATGAGAATGTCACTTATAGTTTACGTGAGTTGGATGGTACTCCTTTGAAACTATCTGTGGCTGGCAAACGTGTGAAACTGTTCAAGAGACGTGGAGGGTCAGTTGAGTTATTCAACTTTCTGGAGTCAGAGCAGAGGACAACAAGAGACGAAGATGTCCCAGTGTCTGAAGAGACTGAGACGGAGGAGAGCGATGATGAAGAACAACAAATAGAAGAATGAAAAGATTGGCACATGCCGGAGAATGTGCAGGTTTGGAGGGAGTGGATGTCGTGATGTGTATCATTTCACATAATAAATGATTCACTTCTCTGTCAGGCGTTAGTCTCTTTGAGTGAAGTTAAGATCTTAGAGAAGTCCATTTTTGGATGATGTTATATATTTTGAGTCTTAGTAGGTTGATTACCATGTTGATAGGGGTTTAAGCTCATGGGTTGTATTTTCGTGTCGCCCATGCACGCTTTCTAGCTGATTTAAGTTATCTTTCGGGGCTGCGTGTCATTTTAGGTAGTTTAAGTTTTACGCTGGCACTCTAGGGGGCTTGACGTGGTAGCCTATGAGGTAGATAAGTTACCAGGTAGTTTAAGGCACAAAAGGACAGTCAAGTGGAGCTATGAACTCCCATTGGTCCATTTTTGTCTTTTGTAAAACTCTAAACTTAGAAACAGAGCTCTAAAGAGGATTCCAGGCAATTGGTGAGGACACTACGAAATCTGAGAGCATAGGGAAATAGAGCTCGTCGAGCCAAGCACTGTCAGTGAAATTCTTGATCGATTTGGATCAATTAACAAGGAGTTATGCCCAATTGAAGTTCGGATTGTGTCAAATCTGCATCACTTTTGTTGATTTTGGGGTTTTGAGTGTCAATTGCAGCAGAATCGAGGAAATCGCTTCAAACTTTCGTGGTTGTGTTCACTGTCAGCAGGGCTATGACTGTCTCCAAATTTTCATATCAATTGAGTGAGTGAGTAATTCAGGGCGACCACTGAAGTAGAGGGGGTCTGAAAAGCTCTCAATCTGGAACAGCAACTTCAGATAGCGAGATCTGGAGTTCTGTGTGGAATCAGGAGGTCCAACTTCACAGGAGTGTTCAGCAAGCTGTGTACTGCAAATCCTGTAAGAACTTTCCAAAGTGATCGAGCAAATTCTCTGTTCTAGGTCGAAATAGATGTCTGGGTATCAAAAATTGCCATAATTTCTCTACTCAGAAAGTTTCTACTCATATCTTAGTGCTCTGAATTGATCTGAAGCTGAAACTTTGTATGTGTATCCAGTAGGACCTCATTGACATGTAGGAGGAGTTCTGAAGTCTGAACCTTCACATATTTCTCAATCTTGAGTGTCAAAGTTCTCCGTCCGATCTTATCATTGCTAGTTAAGTCTAAACTTTGCTTCCTGAACATATCAGAAGAGCCAAGAGACTTATATGAGTGTTTTTCAGTGTCACCTTTAGACCCGAAGTCTATCCTTTGAGTAAACCAACCACAGCCTGAAGCCCAACGCTTCCCTGAGTAGATTGAACACAGCCTTCAAGCTCATATCACAGCCAGAAGGTTCGCCCTTCCCAGGAAGACTCTCAACCCGACACCGTTCGGATCGTTCCGGAGTCCAAACGTGCTGTCCTTGGATCCATTGGAGTCACAACATCGAGTTCTTCAAGAAATTAAAGACGATACAAAGTTTTATCGGACGCTTTGGGAGTTCTGAGTGAAATTCGTTTGCAGGGAAGCGCTTAGTCAGATTTTTGTTCGTCTGTGACGTGAAGTTGGGTTGTTCTTCATCATCGGTGAGCCAAGCTCTTTGTTCTTGATGCCTATGCAATCAAGGAGTCTTCATCTACACATAGGAGAAGACTGTATGTGGACTGGGTTGTTCGTTTGGATGTAGTGAGCGAGTTTGAGCCACAGGGAGTCGATTTACGTCAATTTTTTACATCCTACGACCAAATTTCTTGCGTGGTTTTGCGAGGGGAACTCCGAACGGCTTGTTTGGAGTCTCGTTGGTTCAAGGCACCTAGATCTATCTACCAAAGAAGACAGATATCGAATCAAGCGATCCGTTTGAACGGTGTGCGCGGTTTTAAGCCGTAGGGAGAAGTTTTTGGAAGTTCGACCTCTTGCGACCAAAATCGACAATATCTCAACTGTCGGGAGTCAAATCTGATAGTTCTTGAGGCCAACGGAGTCACGGAAGAAGGGCTTATCGATATCTTTAGACGATATGACGAAAGGAGAAAGTTCTCAGATAGACCTTTTTTGGTTCTTTCTCTACAGTTTTCGTCATTTGGAGTTCATTAGAGATCTAGTAGGCTATGTACAGCTTGTGGTAGCTAGCTTTAGCTAAAGGCTTGTACGTGGACGTTGTTTGGACTGAGGTTTGAATCGTGTGTGCTGGTGCAGCTCTTTTTGTCACCAAATGGACGTTTCTCTTGCTTTGAGCTACGCTTCCATGATTTTGGGTCTCAATTGAGATTCAAGGGCTCGTTTTAGAGATATTTGAAGTAGATTACAGACCGCTCTGGTGTGTTTCTCAGTTTTGTGTTCATAGGGTGAAAGAACCGGCAGTGTATATGCGTTGAGAGTTGATATATATAGATATATATATATGCGACGTTCGTTTTCATGCTTGTGTTTCTCTTTCTTATTCTCTGTTCAACACACTACATCTCTACAACCAAAAACCTCATGTTTTCTTGGACATCATTCACGCAAAATCTGACACGACAACGGTGGCACTCACAGTGACATTCACTGCATGTGAACGAAAAACAGATGTAAGAGGGCAGCTTAAGGAACTAGCTTGTTTTTACGATCTGTCGATGGACGGTTTGGAGAGTTTAGAAGTCCAATACATGCGCGCAAGGTGTCATTGGGTTCAGATTTGTGCATGCTACGTGTTGGTTAAGACGGTTCGTGAAGAGACGGATGAAGAATTGTGTTCTAGGGAAAATCGAGAAGCAGGAGAGGTTTTTGGAGACTTCAGTGATCTGTGAAGGAGAGTTGGACCATTCGGGCCGTTTCAGAGTCCAAACTTGCTGTCCTTAGATCCATCGGGATCAGAACGTCGAATTCTTCAGGAAATTGGAGACGATACGAAGTTTCATCAGGCGGTTTGGGAGTTCTTGGTGAAATTGACTCCTAAGGAAACGCTTACGTCAGTTTTTTATTCACCTGCGGCTTGAGATTGGATTGTTCTTCACGATCGATGAGCCAAGCTCTTCGCTCTTGGTGCTTATGCGATCAGGGAGTCTTCATCTACGCATAGGAGAAGACAATACGTGAATTGGATTGTTGGTTTTGGTGTGATGAGCGAGTTTGAGTCACAGGGAGTCGATTTACGTCAATATTTTACATCCTACGACCAAATTTCTTGCGTGATTTTGCGAGGGTGCACTTGGATGCAGCAACTGCACGTTTGTTTCAAGCATTCACTTTGTTTTTGTGACAAGAGCAAGAGAACCAACAGAAAGAGGTTTTGAGGACGAAGGCGCTTCGAAGGGTGATCCACACAAGCTCGATCTATTTGATGAGAGAGACATCTCAAAGTACTTGAGATGTAACAAGACGGAGATGGATTTGGATCAGATATCGGAGAAAAGGATGATCGAGACATTCGAACTTGCTGCGGTGTTTGAGATAAGGGACCATGTGAAGAGTCTAACAAAGCGTTTTGAGAGGAACAGAGAAACATTTTCACATGTGTTGATGGAAGAATATTTCTTCGGAAACTCAGATCGAGTAACCAAGAAATCATTTTTGGGATAGATCCAACAAGAGTTTACAGCTTACAGAGCTGTTAGAGGAATTTGAGAGACAATTCTCTCACCTATCTAAGGTGGAGAAGCTAACCTTGGAGACCTACAAGACAGAGTTGTTTCTTCAAGCTGCTGATGAACCATGGCAAGAGGGGTTGGAGTTACTTCTGGAGGATGAGGAGTAAGAAGAAGGGTTGACAAAGAATTGGGAGGTTGTGCATAAAGCGGTTGAGCTTCTTGTCTGGAGACATACAAGAGAAAAGGTTACAAGGTTGACACTTGTATCGCATACTACCACACCAGTTCGTGTAGTATCTGAGATTCAACCTCCAATTGTGATCATAGAGGAAGAGGTTCCAACCATCGAAGACCTACGGCAAAAGATGCAAGATCTGCAAGCTAAGGTTACTAGGTTAGAGGACAAGAGATCGTCGACCAAGATGGTGCTTGTACCCAAACCAGCTTGGTTACATCAGTGCGTGTGGTGTGATGGTACGAACCATCAAGGAGAAAATTGCATCGACTTTGAAGACTCTTTGCAACGAGAGGTTATTTCTTGGGAGGATAGACGTGTTGGGTTCAGAAGTACAGGTACTCTCCTTCAAGCCAACGTTTGTAACGGAGGGATGAAGAAATTTGTGGATGATTACTTTGTGGCACCTGTAGTTGTAGCTATCGAAGCCACAAGTTATGGTGCTAGGGTGGAGGAGATTGAGCATGATATCCATATGGATGATTTGGATGAGCACGTGAATCCAAGCGAGCTCAAGTTAGATACTACATCCACGATACAGAGCGAGAAGAAGAGACAAGAAGAGACTTCTTCAGGGAAGCAAGTTGGGGAGGATAAGGTTCAACAAGAAACTATTCTTCCTGAATTAGCAATGGAAGGTGATCTTTCACAATCGGAGGAAATGGTTGAGGTGTAGATAGTGGATATGGGTAATCTGGTTGCAGGCAAACAACAATCAAATATTGATATGATGATGGATGTGAAAGGAGGTTGGGAGGAGCACACTCGAGATGTGAAGATTGGGTTCCTATCACGAGAGGTTTTGGGCATAACTTCAAGAGAAGTCCATGATGCCTACATTGACATCACCAAGGACGAGCGACCTACTAAGGATGAAAGAGAGTGGACAGATGCTCTCGAGACTACGGGTATAAGATGATGGATAAGGATGGCTTACAAGGGTGAAGTCATTGCTGAAGGTGATTGAGGTTGGGAGGATGATGCTTGGGAAGTAGTAAAGAATGTCAAAAATGGACAAGGGAGGATACGTTTGACAAAGATATCATTGTACAGCGAGACAATGATGATTGCGATTGAGGATTTTGGTTGCAGCAGTGTGGTTCTTTTTCTTCAGAAAATGAAAAAGAAGAGATGGATACGAAGAATGACATGTACAGACTTGAGGTTGAGGATTACAATTAAGATATACGATGATGATTGGGATGACGAAGAATGTCTACTATGACACTTGGGTCACAAACCTCGACGGTGAGGTTCTATAAGAAGGATGGAAGACATTTCTATGATATGATGAGTTATTATTTTTATGTCTCCGCATATTGAAAGATGTGTAGGTTTAGAGGGGGTGATTGGATGAGACGATGAAGGAGAAGGTCGATGAGCACGGATCTAGTGAAGATCATGACAGAGTTGCAACTTCAAGATGACGATCGAGTTGCAATCTTGAGGATGAGGTTGACTGAGATGAGAAAGAGGACGACAAGACGAGGTGCGTGCCGGTCCACTCCTTGGTTGGTATCTCTTGGTGCATATCGAAAGATGCACACGTTTGGAGGGATGGATGTCATGTCGTGGAGTGCCTCCTATATGAAAATCAGATTTTGATCATTATGTAGTGTGTGGTGCCTACAAATTACAGGATGCACGAATTTTTAAATTTTTTAAGATTAATAACTTGTTTGTATAACTGAAGAAGCGTTGTTACTTAAGGTTACGTCTTCCTTAACAGGAAGTTGATCTTAAGAGCGGTTTGAAATAAGAAGTTGACTTCTTCGGAAGACGGCCGTCTTCGGAAGAGCATCTTCTCAGTTGCGTCTTCGGAAGATGGGAAGACGGCGGAAGACATCTGTCTTCCGGAAGACAGCGACCGCGAAGGCCTAACCACGAGTTTTTGGGTAAAACAGTAGGTGTACCTACTGGGTCGCACCGAATAGGTAGGTAGGTCGGGGAAGACACCTAAGGTCGAAAATCCCTAATCTGCGGGAAAGATGCACAGGAAGCACATTAGGCGCATTCCAACTTCTCGCAGCATATCGCGCTTGAGAAGATCGATTGGAGAGAGTGAGCTTCACAAGTGAGCTTTGAGAGAGGAATCGAGTGAGAACATCGAGGTAGGAGAGAACCAGTTGGTAGCTAGGCGAAGGACGAGACCGAATTGCTGGAGCACAGAAGGCAGAGAGCGAAGGCGTTTCTGTGAGCTCCCGAGAAGCTGACATTGGAGAGTAGCGAGTAGAATCGAAGGTAGAATCGAGGCGTGGCCAGAAATTGACAGCAGGCGCAGTCGTGAGGAGTCGCATTGGAGCTAGGACCAGAGCCAAGAAGCGCGCCGAGGTCGAAGGTAACTCGAGGAGCAGAAGAAGACTGTAGAGGTTCTTCCCCACGTTCTTTCTCCTTCCCACTTCTTCTCGCCTTTGTCTGGTATTCCCCGCGCTTCCTTGGTTGTGTGCAGGCAGCCTGATCGATTACCCCCACCCCCCATTCTTTCTATTGAGACATTGGGGCGCGGAAGCACTGCCCAATTTCTGTCAGACACCTCCCTACTCCTTCCTAAGTTCAATTCGAGCTTCTCTACACCCCGTCCCCAAATTGACGATCCCAGTTACCAATTTCCCTACCCTACTACCTCTCTACCCCCGAAACCTGGAACAGAAGACGAGTCGGAAGATGGAAACATCTTCGGAAGACGCTTCTTAAACTTGACTGTCTTCGGAAGACTGTCTTCGGAAGTCGACTGAACACAATTCGTATCAAGAGTGGATTTGCTTTGCTTTTGTGTTAAGAGAGACTTGGTACGAATCTTGAGAGGTGTGGTGAGTTGTTTTGTTATTTCAAGAAGTTGGAAGTCGGGAATTAGGCCTGTGCCTCCCGGTCTTCCAAGCTTCTCAACTCCACATCTTCCTAGAGAGACTAGAAGACTGAAAGGCTGGCAAAATGAGCGAGAAGACGTGAGGGTCCATTCGGGTCTCTTCTGTCCGATCCATAGCAGCCATTCCTTCTTCTTCCCAAACTTAGAAGAGAGTCGTGAGAATACTTGCTGGCAGAATCTGGAGAGAATGGTCGAGGGTCATGTCTTCCCACCGAGCAACAAGCTTCTTCTGAGTGCGTATGAGAGGTGAGAAGTCAGAAGAACAAAGTGCAATTGTCTTGAGTCTGTTGTGAGAATAGATTGCGCGTAGGAAGACGAAGACAGGTGAGACCAGTAAAGGGAAGTCTGACTTCGGGAAGTCTTTCGAGAAAGACATTGAATCGGAAGCTGTCCCGAGTGTCTTCCCAGAGGCCATTGTCACCGCAGGAGTCCGCAACCATCTTCCAAACTTGTTATGCACTTGATGTTTTGCGAATCTTGTATCTTCTGATAGGAAGTAGGATGTAATGCAAGGTGGGTTGTCTTCTTGGTAATCCATGCGAGGCCTTGCTTAGATAGGATTGTTTAGATATAGCTCGGAAGAAGAGAGCTATCTAGGAAGTACTGTTAGAATCCCGGAAGACGGAGTAGCTGTCTTCTGGAAGATTAGTTTCGTCTTCTGAGAAGTATAAGCTATCCTGTGGCCACTTGGGAAGAATTGAGCCTTCTGCTCATAGTAAGTGCTTGTGGCTTAGTGCAACAGATCTTCCAGCATGAAGATGCATCCGCGAGGCTTGGTGTTACCAGCGGCAGAATTGGCCGAGGCCACTCCTTTCCTCAAGGAGTTGGGTCTCGACTTCTTCCTGTGGGATTGGAACCTCGCAGACCAGGGACTTCTGGAGGAGGTGTGGGTAGCGTTACCACCTCATAACCGTGCATCTGCGAAGGCAGGGGTAGCTCGAGGAAGGCCATCTTCCTGGACTGAAGATTGGTGACGCAGGGCTTTTCACCGGCCTGAATCCGAGAACCGAGGATATTGGTACGAGAAGAAGATCTTGCTTAGGATCGTGAGTTCGTGGCATGTGCCTGGGAGCACCACCTGCCTTTTCGTGGAAGACAGGCAGGGGAGGAACGGTTGGAAGATAGAATCTTACCGGGAGCCGAAGAAGCGACTTCTGGCGAAGTTGTTTCTGCATCTCTTTCCCAAGGGGAAAGCGCAGAAGACAAGGTACTTAGGAGATCAGGACGTGGAGTTCCTGGAATCATTGTGGGATGACATAGTGCCCATCTACTGGGGCGCGTACATCCACAACTACGTACAGACGGAGCTAGCATACTTGGGTACCCCGGCAGGAGGACACTTGACGCCCTTCCTCTGCTACTTGTATGTAGCCATGGGGGATCTTAGGGAAGATCAGCTGGCAGGGTATGGGCCAACGGAGCGACAGGAGGTGAAGGAGGAGACCTCGGAAGACGATGACCGAGAGACAGCCGCAACGCCCTCTCCCACTCTGATGCCACAGTTGAGGCCCAGCTCTCACCAGAAGACGCTTCTGATGAGGGAAGATGAGTCTAGTGGGTCGGAAGACGCCACGTCACAAAGGAAGATGGGTCCCAGAAGTGTACCGAGGACACCCATCTCCCTCATTCATTCAGGATCAGAGTCCGACTCGGAGGAGGAACTGCTGAGTACCCAATCGGAGCAGAAGACCGCTTCTACAACACCTGGGAGTCTTCTGAAGACTCCAGAAGACGAAGGATGGATGGGTGCTCCTGCTGCGATGCGAGGAAGCGCAACAAAGAGAGCCGCTCCTGCCATGAGGAGTCTTCCACCCCGGAAGATGAGAAGAGTAGCTTCTTCTCGTGCGCAGAAGATGAAGGCCATCGTGGTGGAAAAGGCATCCTTGCCTCTAGAAGACAAGGTCGACACCTCCGAGCGAGTGGTGGAGATGAACTTGTCTTCCGCAAGAAGACGACTGGAGGAGTTCAGTGCCTACTTCTAGAAGGAGATCCAGCCAGCTATGGAGTTGCTGGAGAAGAGAGCGAAGGCACAGGAGAGGCCCTGGTACAACCTGGGCCTGCGCACCTTGCTGCGACAGAGAGAAGACCAGAAGAAGACGGAGTCGTTGGAAGCTAGTCTCCGCACCACGGAGAAGCTTACAGCCAGGTACAAGGCGGAAGCAGCCGCTTCTGCCAAGGAGCTGGTGCAGCTTCGGAAGAGCAACCAGGAGTTACAGACGCGGGTACAGGAGCGTGATCAGGAAGTCCTCTGGGTGCGAGAGAAGATCACCACCCTCGCTGAAGAGCAGACCACATGGAAGACGCAACGAGAAGCCGCAGAAGCGCGAGCTGCAGTTGAGAAGACGCAACGGGAAGCATCGGAGGCTCGTGCACAGAAGATGCTGGTACAGTCGGTGGAAGCGCTTCGGAAGAAGTTCAACTACACCACGGGTAGGAAGTTACTTACCTTAGCTAGAGGATGGGACATCGAGTCCAAGACGAGGTTGGTGGAATGTAGAGATAGCATGTTCAGGTACTTGGATAGACAGATAGAAGGAGTGAAGACACTTTATGGTCTTCCCTCGCTTCCGACACCTGCAACCGCATCTTTCCAAGCTCCAGCACCCTCGACTGGATCCGGAATGGAGAAGGAGGAGTTCGATCTCGCTGTGCATTTGGTGGTGACAGCGTTGGAAGCCGAGAAGACTCTAGAAGACGCCCCGGAAGACAAGATGTCTTCTGGAAGACAGGAAGACGAGCCGTCTTCCCAGGTATTTCGCGTGGAAGAAGCGACTTCCCCGGATCCCTATGAGATCCCCATGGTCCCTAGTCCCGCACCAGTGGCTCAGAAGACGGAAGAAGCACCGGTCGACTCCGCTTCCCAGAAGACGCTTCTGTCTTCCGAAGCCGAAGCCGAAGCCGAGGAAGACGCAGCAGCAGCGACAACAGGGCCAGCAAGAGACGATGAGGAGGAAGTCACCTCAATGACACTCGAGGTAACTGCAGGGCTTTCTAGCTTATCAGAAGCCACGATAGGAGCAGATCAGGTAGAGATTGCCTCCGTGCAATCTGAGTAGTTAGTAACTCCATTGACAATTCCAAATATAGTAGGATCGAACATGCTATCTTAAGGGTGGCAGTTTTTCCATGTAATATTAGTTAGGATACCATGTGGCAGCATAAGTAGCGTAGGAAGGACAAGGTGGATGACCAATTCGGGCAGGGGAACCGCTTGCATGTGAGGTGACAACCTCCTGTCAGCGCCTCTCTCTCCCTGGTGGTCGTCTCCCCTGGTTCTCATGGCAGCGACATAAGTAGGATCGCAGAGTAAGAGATAGAGTTCTGCCAGTTCTGTAGAATTCTGTAGCTACTGCCCATACACATCGATTCTATGGTGCAGGCAGACGAGACACATTAGAGCAGAGACACAGGATAGATAGTTCTTCGCACTACACCCGTTGTTGGAAACATACGAATAGTCTTGGAATACACAGGAGGGGTCTGCATACTCGTACCAGCAGTGGTTCGAAGATGTAGATAGAAGTAGTGGACAGTCTAGGAACAGGGAACGACATCCTCGTGCAGTCCTGTTAGCTAGACTGGTGTGTCGAGGAGTAGACGCAGGAAGTAGAGGGAGTGAGCTTCCCAATGCCATTGTGACTTCTTCTCGGGGAATAGATTGTGGATTTGAGTGCAAAAACTTTGCTCATGTCTTCTGGATGGTGGGTTCCTTGAATTCGCTCCCAATTGTGCATGGGAAGTGTTCTACTTGAGTGACGGTGACTGTCAGCAGTTGTGGAAGTGTAGCTTGACTCGTTCAGTAGAGCACTTGGGATCTACGTACGAACGGTCTTATGGGTAAGGGATCCCAGAAGACAGAGTAGTTAGAGCAGCGAAGTGAAGAAGAAAGAAGCCTTCTTCCCACAGCAGAAGACGACATCCTAGAGTAGAAGACGGTGCAACAGTACTCACGTTTGTTGTCTTCCTCCTCAAACTATTACAAGCAGGGATGGCTTGTTAGTCAGGATCCGGACTAGAAGCCTGTCAGAATCTTAATTGCCTCTTTTCATCTTGTTTTCTCTTGTTTGGATTTTCTTATCTTCCCCATCTTCTCCCATCTTCCTCATCTTCTAGTGAGCTTCCGAGACTTCTATTGAGCTCCCGTGAAGGTGAATGTCGTTGTAGTGCTGCAGGAAGACCATTTCCGTAGGTAGAAGCCTGGGAAGGCTACAGGGGGCATACACCTTGTGATTAATCTAACCCGTTGGAATGTGAGTGTGAGAATAAGGTGTAACGACCGTTGCTAGTCGACTTCTGCGAAGCAGGACAATCTTCTGGAGGTGTGAGAAGACGAGTTGAACCCCCAAAAGACGAGAATCGCTTCGGGAAGACGGTATCGAGAAGACCGGAAGAAGCAACCTGGAAGCAGGAAGATCGTCTTCCCGAGCTTCTCTGTGAATAATTGTGTGATATTTTAGTTGGTAGTTGTTTGTTTAGCCCCAGAGCACCATTTGGCGTGTCTGGAAGACGTGTGGTTTTTGTGAGGTTTTGTGAGAAGACGGGATCTGTGAGAAATCCCGTCTTCTCACAAAACCACGCGTCCTCCAAGTACGCCAAAAGGTACTCTGGACCCAAACAAACAACTACTAACTAAAATATCACACAACTATTCACAGAGAAGTTCGGAAAGACGATCTTCCTACTCCCAGGTTGCTTCTTCCGGTCTTCTCAATACCGTCTTCTTGAAACAATTCTCGGCTTCTGGGGGTTTAACCCGGCTTCTCACACCTCCAGAAGATTGTCCTGCTTCGCAGAAGTCGACTAGCAACGGCTGTTACATCTTACTCTCGCACTCACATTCCAACGGGTTAGATTAATCACATGGTGTATGCCCTCTGTAGCCTTCCCAGGCTTCTGCCTACAGAAATGGTCTTCCTGCAGCACTACAACGACAATCACCTTCACGGAAGCTCAATAGAAGTCTCGGAAGCTCACTAGATGAAGATAAGGAGATGGGGAAGATGGGAGAAGATGGGGAAGAAGAGAAAATCCAAACAAGAGGAAAACAAGATGAAAAGTAGAAATTAAGATTCCGACAGGCTTCTAGTCCGGATCTTGACTAACAAGCCATCCCTGCTTGTAATAGTTTGGGGAGGAAGACAACAAAAATGAGTACAGTGACACCGTCTTCTACTCGAAGATGTCGTCTTCTGTTGTGGGAAGAAGGCTTCTTTCTTCTTCTCTTCGCTGCTCCGACTACTCTGTCTTCTGGGATCTCTTACCCATAAGACCGTCCGTACGTAGATCCTAAGTGCTCTACTAGACGAGCCAAGCTACACTTCCACAACTGTTTCACCGCCACTCAAGAAGAACACTTCCCATGCACAATTGGGAGCGAATTCAAGGAAACCCACCACCCAGAAGACACGGATTAAGCTTCTGCACTCAAATCAACAATCCATTCCCCGAGAAGAAGTCACAATGGCATTGGGAAGCTCACTCTCTCTACTTCCTGCGCCTACTCCTCGACACACCAGTCTAGTCAACAAGACTGCACGAGGATGCCGTTCCCTATTCCTAAACTGTCCACTACCTCTATCTACATCTTCGAACCACTGTTGGTACGAGCATGCAGACCCCTCCTGTGTATTCCTAGACTATTCGTATGTTTCCAACAACGGGTGTAGTGTGCGAAAAACTGTATGTCATGTGTCTCGTCTCTAATGTGTCTAGTCGGCCTGCACCATAAAATCGATATGTGTGTG
The DNA here is from genome assembly GCA_036924285.1 of Asterella californica. Classification (NCBI taxonomy): domain Eukaryota; kingdom Viridiplantae; phylum Streptophyta; class Marchantiopsida; order Marchantiales; family Aytoniaceae; genus Asterella; species Asterella californica. The sequence goes on along the minus strand of JAYKYS010000006.1, from coordinate 15,728,862 downwards.
CAGCAGCTAGCTCAATTCCTACGCTGCAATCCTACTTATGCCACTGCCATGAGAAAACAGAGGAGGCGACCACCGGGGAGAGAGAGGCGCTGACAGGAGGCTGCCACCCCACATGCAAGCGGTTCCCCTTCCTAATTAGCCATCCACCTTGTTGCTCCTGCGCTACTTATGCTGCCACATGGTATCCTAACTAATTTTACACTGAAAAACTGCCACCCTTAAGATAGCATGTTCGATCTTACTAAATTTGGAGTTGTCACTTCAGTTACTATCTACTCTGATTGCTCGGAGGCAACCTCTACCTGATCTGCTCTTATCGGAGCTCCTAACGCGGCTTCTGATAAGCTAGAAAGCCCTGCAGTTACCTCGGGTGTCACTGAGGTGGCTTCCTCCTCATCGCTCTTTGCTGGCCCTGCTGTCGCTGCTGCGGCTTCTTCCTCGGCTTAGGCTTCGGCTTCCGACTCTGCTTTTGCTTCTGCTTTGGAAGACGGAAGCGTCTTCTGGGAAGCGGAGTCGACCGGTGCTTCCTCGCTCTTCTGGAGCATCAGCTCGGTACTAGGGACCATGACGACCTCATGGAGGTCCGGAGAAGTCGCTTCCTCCTCGCGGAATACCTGAGAAGACGGCTCGTCTTCCTGTCTTCTAGAAGACATCTTGTCTTCCGGGGCGTCTTCCGGAGTCTTCTCGACTTCCAACGGTGTCACTACCAAGTGCACAGCGAGGTCGAACTCCTCCTTCTCCAACTCGGATCCAGTAGATGGTACTGGAGCTTGAGAAGATGCAGTTGCAGGTGTCGGAAGCGAGGGAAGACCATAGAGTGTCTTCACTCCCTCTATCTGCTGATCCAAATATCTGAACATGCTCTCCCTGCATTCCACCAACATCGTCTTGGACTCGCTGTGCCATCCTCTAGCCAGGGTAAGCAACTTCCTACCCGCGGTGAAGTTGAACTTCTTCCGAAGCGCTTCCACCGACTGTGCAGCATCTCCTGCGCACGAGCTTCCGCTGCTTCCCGCTGCGTCTTCTCAGCTGCAACTCGCGCTTCTGCGGCTTCCTGCTGCGTCGTCCATGTCATCTTCTCTTCTGCGAGGGCGGTGATCTTCTCCCGCAGTCGGAGAACCTCCTGATCGCGTTGTTGTACACGCGCCTGCAACTCCTGGTTGCTCTTTCGAAGCTGCACCAGCTCCTTGGCAGAAGCGGCTGCTTCCGTCTTGTACTTCGCTGCGAGCTTCTCCGTGATGCGGAGACTAGCTTCCAGCGCTTCTGCCGTCTTCTGGCCTTCTTCCTGTTGCATCAGGAAGCGCAGACCGAATCCAGGTTGCAAGGGCTTCTCCTGAGCCTTCGCTCTCTTCTCCAACAACTCCATAGCTGGCTGGATTTCTGAGTGGAAGAAGGCACTGAACTCTTCCAGTCTTCTTCCCGCAAAAGACAAGTTCATCTCCACGACTCGGTCGGATGTCTCTACCTTGTCTTCCAGAGGCAAGGATGCCTCTTCCACCACGATGGTCTTCATCTTCTGCGCACGGGAAGAAGCTACTCTTCTCATCTTCCGGGCTGGAAGATCCCTCCCCATGACAGAAGCAGTCCTCTTCACTGCGCTTCCCCGCATCGCAGTAGGAGTATCTCTCCTTCCCTTGTCTTCTGGAGTCTTCGGAAGACTCCCTGGTGTGACAAAAGCGGTCTTCTGCTCAGCTCGAGTGCTCAAGGACTCCTCCGATGAGTAAGACTCCGATCTCGAATGAATGAGGGAGGTGGTCTTCCTAGGTACACTTCTAGGACCCATCTTCCTAGGAGGTGTGGCGTCTTCCGACCCACTAGAGTCATCTTCCCTCACCAGCGTCTTCTGATGAGAGCCGGACCTCAGCTGCGGCATCAGAGTGGGAGGGGGAGTTGCGGCTGCTACTCGGTCGTCGTCTTCCGAGGTCTCCTCCTTCGCCTCTTGTTGCCTTGTTGGCCCATACTTCACCAACTGATCTCCCTTGAGATCCCCATGACTACGTACAAGTAACAGAGGAAAGATGTCAAGTGTCCTCCTGCCGGGGTACCTAAGTACGCTAGCTCCGCCTGTACATATATGTGGAAGAATGCGCCCCAGTTGACAGGCACTCCTTCATCCCACACTGCTTCTAGGAACTCCACGTCTTGATCTCCTAGGTACCTTGTCTTCTGCGCTTTCCCCTTGGGAAAGAGATGCAGAAACAGCTTCGCCAGAAGTCGCTTCTTCGGCTCCCGGTAAGATTCGATCTTCCACCCATTCCTACCCTGCTTGTCCTCCACGAAGAGGCAAGTTGTGCTTCCAGGCACATGCCACTCACTCACGATCTTGGGTAAGATCTTCTTCTCGAGTCAATAATCTCGATCCTCGGATTCTGGTCCGTGGAAGGCCCTACGCCACCAATCTTCGGTCCAGGAAGATGGTCTTCCTCGAGCTACTCCTGCCTTCGCAGGTACACGGTTGCGAGGCGGTAATGCTGCCCACACCTCCTCCTGAAGTTCCTGGTTTACGAGGTTCCAGTCCCATAGGAAGAAATCGAGACCCAACTCCTTGAGGAAGGGTGTGGCCTCAGCCAACTCTGTCGTCGGTAACACCAACCCTCAAGGATGCATCGACATACTGGAAGATTTGTTGCACTAAGCCACACGCACTTACTGTGAGCTGAAGGCTCAGTCCTTCCCAAGTACCCACAATCTAGCTTCTACTTCTCAAAAGACGAAACTAGTCTTCCAGAAGACAGCTACTCTGTCTTCCGGGATTCTAACAGTACTTCCTAGATAGCTCTCGTCTTCCGAGCTATATCTAAACAATCCTATCTAAGCAAGGCCTCGCATGGATTACCAAGAAGACAACCCACCTTGCATTACATCCTACTTCCTAACAGAAGATACAAGATTTGCGAGACGTAGAGTGCATAACGGGTTCGGAAGATGGTTGCGGGCTCCTGCGGTGACAGTGGCCTCTAAGAAGACACTCGGGACAGTTTCCGATTCAATGTCTTTCTCGGAAGACCTCCCAAAGTCAGGCTTCCCTTCACTGGTCTCACCTGTCTTCTTCTTCCTACGCGCAATCTATCCTCACAACAGACTCAAAACATTTGCACTCTGATCTTCTGACTTCTCACCTCTCATACGCACTCAGAAGAAGCTTGCTGCTCGGTGGGAAGACACGACCCTCGACCATTCTCTCCAGATTCTGCCAGTAAGTCTTTTCACGACTCTCTCCTAAGTTTGGAAAGAAGAAGGAATGGCTGCTATGGATCGGACAGAAGAGATCCGAAATGGACCCTCACGTCTTCTCGCTCATTTTGCCAGCCTTTCAGTCTTCTAGTCTCTCTAGGAAGATGTGGAGTTGAGAAGCTTGGAAGACCGGGAGGCACAAGCCTAGTCCTCGACTTCCAACTTCTCGAAATAACAAAACAACTCACCAAGCCACTCAGGATTCGTACCAAGCCTCTCTTAACACAAAAGCAAAGCAAATCCACTCTTGATACGAATTGTGTATAGTCGACTTCCGAAGACAGTCTTCCGAAGCGTCTTCTGTTCAAGGTTTTGAGAGTAGAGAGAGGGTAGTAGGGTAGGAAAACTGATAGCTGGGATCGTCAATTTGAGGACGATGGGTAGGGAAGCTCGAATTGAACTCAAGAAGAAGTGGGAAGATGTCTGAAGGAAATTGGACAGCGCTTCCGCACCCAATGTCACAATAGGAAAAATGGGGATGGGGGGTAATTGATCAGGCTGCCTGCAAACAAACGGGGAAGTGCGGGGGATACCAAACAAAGACGAGAAGCAGTGGAAAGGGAAAAGAACATGGGAAGAACCTCTACAATCTTCTGTCGACTTCTTGAGCTGTCTTCGATCTTCTGCGCGCTTCTGGCTCTGGTTTCAGCTCCACGCGATCTCACAAGGTTGCTTCCGCGGTCAGCTCCTGGCTATGCCTCAATTCCACCTTCGATTCCACTCAGCCATCCTCCAATGTCAGCTTCCGAGAGCTCACAGAAAACCGTCTTCAGCTCGACACTCTTCTACGCTCAGCAATTCGACTTCGCGTTTCTTCTAACTTCAAATCGATCCTAACCTCCCTCGATTTACACTCGCTGATTTCCTCACTCAAATCAATCACTCTGAAATCGATCTTCTCCACCAAGAGCGCTCCTGCTGCGGGAAGCTGAAAGTCTGCTAATGCGCTTCCTGCATCTTCCCCGCAGTTTAGAGGTTTCGACCCTAGGTGACTTACCTAACCTACCTACCTGTTCGGTGCGACCCAGTAGGTACAACTACTCCTTTACTGAAAAATCCGTGGTTAGGCCTCCGCGGTTCGCCGTCTTCCGGAAGATGCATGTCTTCCGCCGTCTTCTGTCTTCCGAAGACACCACCGAGAAGATGCTCTTTCGAAGATGGTCGTCTTCCGAAGAAGTCAACTTATTATTACAAACAGCTCGTAAGATCGTTCCTGCTAAGGAAGACGTAATCTTAAGTAACAACGCTTCCTCAGTTATACAAACAAGTTATTATTCTTAAAAATTTCAAAAATTCGTGAATCCTGTAATTTGTGGGCACCACACATTATCACTCCAAAGACACTCATGGAACTAAAAATAAGACTTTTGACACAACTTTGGATCTTCACTTTCATCGCATCAATGAGTAGAGCTCGTTGTCAGCTTTCCATAAGCACTTTGTGTACTTCATTTGGACGTCTAGTGGAGAAGTTACAAGACTTGAAAGATGGGTTAAACAAAGTAAGACCTAGCTTACGGACTTCTGGCACAACTTTGGATCTTCACTTTCATCGCATCAATGGCTAGAGCTCGTTGTCAGCTTTCCATGGGCACTTCATCTACTTCTTTTGGACGCTTAGTGGAGAAGTTACGAGACTCGGAAGAAGAGAAAATCAAGCTAAGCCCTAGTTTACTTTTGCTGACTGGGTACTTGCAGCTACATGCGCTATATTAATAGACGCAAGGGACCTGCTTCCTCATTATCTGTGAATTTTTGTACGTACATCGTCTGACGTAAGGGGACAGCTTAAGGGACTAGCTTGTTTCTACGATCTGTTTGTGGACGATTTGGAGAATTTAGAAGTCCAATGCATGCGCATGTCCAAGGTGCCATTAGGTTCAGATCTGTACAGGCTATGCGTTGGTTAAGACGGTTCGTGAAAAGGCGGATGAAGGATTGTGTTGTGGAGGAAATTGAGAGACATGAGAGGTTTTTAGAGACTTCAGTGACCTATTAAGAAGAGTTGGACCGTTCGGGTCGTTCCGGAGTCTAAACTTGCTGTCCTCGGATCCATCGGGATCAGAACACCGAGTTCTTCAAGAAATTAAAGACGATAAGAAGTTTCATTGGACGATTTGGTAGTTCTTGGTGAAATTGACTGCAAGAAAGTGCTTACGTCAGTTTTTCACTGCCTGCGACTTGAGATTGGGTTGTTCTTCGCGATCGGTGAACTTAGCTCTTCATTCTTGGTGCCTATGTGATCAAGGAGTCTTCACCTACGCACAAGAGAAGACCGTGTGTGGATTGGATTGTTGGATTGGGTGTGGTAAGCAAGTTTGAGCCGTAAGTAAGTCGATTTATGTCAATTTTTTGCATCATGCGATCAAATTTCTTACGTGGTTTTGCGATGAGAACTCCAAACGGCTTATTTGGAGTCTCATTGGGTTCAAGGTAGCTAGATCTACCTACCACAGAAGACGGATATCAGATCAGACAATCCGTGTGGACGGTGTGTGCGATTTTAAGCTGCAAGAAGGAGTTTTGGAAGATTCGGTCACCTGCGACCAAAAATCAGAGATATCTCGGCTGTTGGGAGTAGGATCTGAAGGTTTTCTGACCAATGGGGTCAAGGAAGAAGACCCTCTCGAAATCTTAAGACCGTTTGGCGAAAGGAGAAAGTTCTCATATAGGTGTTTTTCGATTCTTTCGCTATGGTTTTCATTTTTTTGAGTTCGTTGGAGTTCTAGTTGGTTATGTACAGCTTGTGGTAGCTAGCTTTGGCTAAGAGCTTGTACATGAACGTTGTTTGGACTTGGGTTTGAATAGTGTGATACTGAGACAGCTCTTTTTGTTAGAAAAAAAGATGTTTCTCTTGCTTTGAGCTACGCTTCGATAGTTTTAGGTCTGGGTTGAGAATCAGGGACTCGTTTAAGGGGTTTTACAGCAGATTACAGGCCGCTCTGGTTTGCTTCTCAGCTTTGTGTTCTAGGGAGAAAGAACCGGCAGTGTATGTACGTTGAGAGTTGGTATATATTGCTTTTCGTGCTTGTGTTTCTCTTTCTTGTCTCTGTTGAGCACACTACATCTCCACAGCCAAGAACCTCGTGTTTTCATGGACATCCTTCACGCAATATTCAACACGATAACGTGCTCCTCTGGCTTGTGGCCATGCCTCCTCAACTTCCTCGGCCTCCTCGTCTTCTCCATTGTCTGCCTCTTCTTGTGCTTCATCATCATTTATCCACCTCGTAGTAAACGACCATCAACAGAACATGAGGTTGACAAACTTCAACATCAACTCGAGAACCGCACTGCTGCATCAAATCCTGGAGATAAAGTGTCGATGCGAGACACTATATATTGAATCTACATCTTACCTAGCTCCACAACAACACAATGACGATGTGAAAGAACTGAAGTGATTGAAGTTGTGTCACTATCTACAAATAGATCAACAATCCAATCCTCCGGATTTGAGAAATGATCGACAAACCATTGAATAAGTTTCATCGATTTCTGATAAGGATTCACAAAGATGGGAACGTAGTTGATAGCTTTCTTTGCAACAGCTCCGACAACATGTACGTTTTTGCCGAACTTCTTGAGGAGCAAAATTATACAGCTCTCGACGTCTTGTACCCGTGAAATGATGATGTCTTCCTCTCAAAAGTGAACCCGAGATGCTTTTCTTCGACTTGTCGACCAACATTATTTATAAACCTGTAGAAAAAACAAACACTTGGTTAAGAAAATATATTTACCAAAATATAACATGTGCAGCAAGAATATATTATGAGTAAATGAAAGTACCAGATTCTGATCTGTACACGACATTGCACTTCTCTCACAACACTTTCTCCACCATGGGTGCTTGCGCGTGATCGTGGAAGACAACAAGATGTCAAAGGCTCTGAAGAGGTACAAACTGAGAACTGGTCTAGAAGTGTTTGTAGGTCATCTTTTCAGAACGGTACATCATCATTCTTCGCTCCATACATCTTAAATCCATACAGAACATCTGCAATGGAGAGAGTATAATTTTTCTTGGGAAAACATTGCATAAGCTTCAAACAGTCGTTTGTAAAGACATATCACTGTATTTTGTTCCCCTCATAAGTCTTGTAAAAGAAGAAGCATGTGTCAACAGTGACATTTACATGATTCTTCAAGGCGTTACGTATTTCAACAGCAAAATGAACAAAGTTGCAAAAATTGTCCAAAAGCATACCAGAAGCAACAAGCAAATCTTCTTCATCATCCTCTTCGAACGCGTCTTTGCTCTACTTCCTCTTCCTGCTTGAACCTTTCATCTGTTACAAAAGGATACAAAAAAAAGGAGAGATGCGTGTGGAAAAAAGTGATACATGTATCACTCAGTGCTACAAAGAAACGAATGATGAAAAGAAATTAAATGGATTTCGAACTAGTTATGACAAACAAAAGAAATAAAAAATACACAAAATGCAACAGACTCACATGATCTTTCAAAGAAGAAGAAAATTGCTCCTAGCGCTCCACTATCATAAACTCTTATAACCAAGTCTTGTAGTCAAGAGTGTTCGACAGCCTCATAAAACGAAGATGAATCTTGTTGAAACTCCTTGGTTTGAGTTGCTCCCTTGTCCTTCTCGAACAACAAAAACTCCTTAGAAATCATCTTCGGTAATGAAAACTCTTTGGACTTGCAAATGTTGGATTTTTGTTAGTTGTGACTTTCGGTAATGAAAACTTTTTGGACTACAAGTGTTGGATTTTTGTTGATTATGAAGCTTCTAACACTCAGACCTTGGCTTCGGAGCACAACCGTGACCAAGAGTACCGAAAGAACATGATCCTTGTCAACTGCATAAGAACATGTCATAAGATTTCTTTCCTGAAGGGTGAGGAAAAGAAAAGAGATGCTTCTCTTTGTCTCCAATGTGCTAGTGAATGTTCCCTTCCTGATTTTGTTGAGGGAGACAAGCGAAGCATTCAAAAACACTATGCTATTTTCTAGTTAACTTTCAGGTATAATCTTGCTTGGTCATTATAGGATCAGATCTTCAGCATGCACACGAATTTAGAACTTAGGGGACAGAAAAAATCTTTGCTCTCTCTTGCAAAGAAGTGGAACATCAAGAAAGAAGGACCTCCAAAAATCCAGAAGCTTGCAGACGACATCAAACTTGTGAAGTGGTGTTGTATGCAATGAATTAAGGAAGAGGTGGACGTTGTCAGTCTTCTAAACAAGTATCGTACAGCTTTTTCATGCACGAGCACCGTGGTTACCACCGGCGAGAAAAATATCTGAAAAATAAAAAGAACATGTCATGCACTATAGTACAAACTACAATCTCGACTTCTCTTTGCATTTGAGAGAACTGACACAAATAAAGTATCATCAATGATCAAGAGAAGAGACACAAGTCACAGTTCGACCAGAACTAGAAAAAGCGATACAAGTATCACTTCTCCCAAGAAGGGTAGAAGAGACATAAGTCTCAGTTCAACCAGGACGATACAAGTATCACATCTCTAGCATCTTTAGCTCATGTTGATCAGATGAGAGCATGCTCACTTCAAATTTTATATTTGACCGGCCGTTCTCACGTTCATTTAATCATGTACAGTGTAGAGTGTTATGTCTACCTCTTCTAAGTACATCGAAGTACAACATAGTATTTTCTCTTGGATATTATTGCGATTGTTAGTGCGTTGTTGGAGTGCTCTTTGTAACAACCCAGAGAAACACAATGTATCAGAAATAATAAATTAAGGATCGTTTCCACGAAGATACAGTTAACAATTACACAAAACACAGTACTACAATGTCACAATGATAATTCTGATAGTTTTCTGTTATTCTCACGGATTGAAATAATATTCGGATGAGAGTTTATGTCTGATAAGAAACCAAACCTAAGCACAACCTATAAATTGAATACAAACAACAATGAAATAATTCTTGATCAGAGACCCTTCCAACAATACATATAAAATATTCGAGAAGATAGACGTGTGAACAAATGAAGATAGCAAGTACTGTTGAAATGTTACTAGTTTCCTTTTGAAAAGACAGAAGAATATAGACTTCACATCAAGATTCAAAGAATAAGCCCCTACTCTTCCTAAGAAGTGTTCTTCCAACTAAATCCTCACTCTTAAGAATCCCACTTATTTGAAGAAGGCAATCTTAAGACGAAGCCACAATGTTCCGAATCTTTCTTACAATTTAACGTATCTCCTCCACTTCACAGTACTGATATGTTCTCAGATCTTCGAAATGTCCTTCACTTAAATAGCCTGAAGACTCTCTTCGCCGAAGACCGACCTCGGGGGTCTACATCAACCAGATTGACTCCTACGACAGCAAACTACGTCCTTCGTAGATAATTGTCTCATCCATATCATTCACACTCTAACTCCACAACCTTGCGTAATCAAAAATTAACTAACAAAAATTGAAAATATGGAAAAAGTAAAATGCTTGATAATCGCATCGCTTATATAGTCTGTTGTCCGAAGACGACGGATCTCATTTCTTACAAAGAAAAGATTACATCTAGAACGTTGAATCACGTCCCCTCACTTGACGGAACCGAAGGCGCATCACTAACTAACTGAAATGTCCTACCTATATTCCATAACGTAAACTTAACTGTCTCCTTAAGCTCTTTCAAATCTCGTATAATTCTCTCAGTTATCCTAATTACTCTACTCTTCGCCGAAGGATCTGATGTTGCGGTTGTCTCGTCTCTCAATTGCGTGAGAAGCTCCTTCTCTGTCGCGTCTAACTCATTGACGAAATATGAAGTCATCGCTTTCTCCACCTTCGTCCGAAGTCCTTCGGTCTTCTCTTCTGCATTCGTCTTCGCTTGTTGAGCACTCGTTATCTCCTTGTTCTTTGTGACCTACTGCTCAAGCATAACATCTCTTTCTGACTTCAGGTCATGAAAACGTGAAGTCATGAGGTTAAGCTTCGCTTGTCAATCTTGCATCTCCTGAGAAGCCTTCACTTGATCTTCAGACCTCGCGATCACCAAAGCATCGTGCTCTGTTGTCAACTTCTTCACTTCGTCCGAAGAGACCTCTAGCTTCTTCATCAAAGCATCCTTCTCCTCGATCCATCCTTGTCTTCCAAAGTGCATCGCGCTGAGAAGGTCGTTTAGTGACAAGGACTTCTGAGTCTCTTTCTCATAAACATGCCGTTGCATGTCTAACTGTGCTATGATAGGTAGCGCCGTGCTATTGAGAAACTCCAATGTCTTCTCGAACATACTCAGCTCCCTTGCTATAGTCGGATCTCTTGATGCCGAAGTCGTGGTTTCATTGTGTTGAGGTGAAGTGCAAAGTGCTTCTTGAGGAGATTCTCGAAATGTAGCTCCCGAAGGTACTCTTCTTATAACAAACTCTTCCTGGTCTTTGATCGTTCGACTTCCTCCTGGACCTGTTTCTCCAACAATCTTCACTGAAGAAAATCTTGCAGGAGTTTGAACATCTTTGATCTCTTCGTCCGAAGTCGTGGTCGTCGTCCTCCTCGTTTTCTTCTTTTGCCTCGAAGTTGCACCACCCGAGGTTCTCACATCTGTCATCTTCCTCATCGTCCGAGTGCTAGGTCCCGCCGAAGTCATTGGAGTCGTCAACTCTTCTCTCCATGGAGTCGGCTCCATCAAAAGTTCATCTTCAGACGTCATTCACTGTCCGAACTTCTCCTCCTCTGCCGGAGTTAACAACCTCATGTCTCGTAGAAGACTGATGCGAAGGCCGTGAAGTACATCGACCCACCATCCTCGAATGTAGTATACAACTTTTGAACATGCTCGTGAAGATCTTCGTCGAATACGCCTTCTTTCCTTCGAAGACCTGATCAATAAAATGTATCTGCCAATTGGCCAGATACGAAATCCGTTGCGGCTTGAAGATGATATTCAGCGCAATCGCGACATCTCTCTTGAATGGGTCGATGTAACTGTGTACTTTGAATCCATTCGACCTCACCGGCATCACCGAGAACAACTCGTTGTACTTCGCCACCTCCTCCGAAGACGACTTGCCGGTGCTGTCGTACAGAAGGTCACCTGGTCTTCTTGCGTCGTCGATTCCCAAGACAAAGCTCCAATGCGATATAGTCCAGTTGGGTGGCCTTGTCCGAAGATCGTTGAAAGGGTGCCCTTTGCAAACGAGAATCTCCTGCACGAGCTCCGAAGAGATAACCCCCCAGTTCTCCATAAAGAACGTCATCCTCATCGTCTCTAAGCGTTCTTGATATTGACTGAAGTTCTACCACTTCGTTGCAATGGTTTTCAGCTTCGGCTTCCGCGACGTCTGCATCCCTCTCATCTGGATAACCAAAGTCTGAAGTTCTTCGCCTCTTGAGCACGAAGTTCTTCCTCCCTAACTTCTCCTCGCCCTGAACCTACGAAGATCAACTTCGCAGAAGACACTCTTCGTCTCTCTCGCACTGATAGTTCCGGAACGCTTCTGTAAACTCGCAAGTGGAAATAGTAAAAGTGAATTGCTTTTGACTCTTCTTATAGATATTTCCTCTCGCCTCCCCACGTTTGAAGTTCCGCTTGTCCTTTGATCGCAAAGTTGCATGAACTCTTGTGCTATTTTGGTCCTCCTTCCCAAGGTCATAACTTCGTTGTCCGACGTCCGTTCTCAGCAAATGAGGTATCCCTGGAAAGCTCTTTGTCTGAAGAATGCAGCTAGGTTATTATTCCAAAGATATACACTTCATAGGTCTTGTATTCTTACTCAGCATCATTCTTCGGCTAAGAAACTCTATACTACAACTAAACTTATCCTATCTGTCACTATACTAACTAATCTACTGTTTTATCTAACAAAAACAAAAATTTTCTAACAAACTAGAAATCCAAGGCTTCACACTCTTCATCAAAGACTTTCCTCGTGGTGTAATTTCTAACGTCCTCATGAAAGAAGCTTGTAGTCTTCTAGTCCCCATTTGGAGTTTCACCAACACATCATGTGGTAAGTCAATTCTACGAGGTCGAGCAACAAATGGAGACGGAGAAGATCGACTGAACTACAAGGAGATTTCATCTCAAGCTCATCATTAGACATGATTCACAAGTGAAATCTTTGAACTATTCCATATACAGCTATGTCTTGCAAAGCAGTTCACTCTATTCAGTCTTAGTGTTACATGCTCGTACTGGGCAAATGAAATGCTCAAGTCCCTATTTTCTCAGAGGTGAAGCTTTCATAGTTTTTGACCAAACAAAAAATAAAAAAATCAAATCTTAGTTTCACGCTTTCAGCGAATGATACAATGGTCTATATATTTCGGTTTATTATTTATTATTTTATCAACATTCATATATTTCAGTTACTTCTCTTTAGTTTTCATCCAACTGTTCTCAAGATAGTCGAACTGCGGTTCAAGCTCACCGTGGTTAATTCTTTTCTACCGGGGTTAATGTTAAGCTATTATTCTACCTGCACACCATCCATTGAAGTTACTCCCTGGCTGCCAACACTTTTCACGGAGACAAGTTGTCGAGAAGCAAAAAGATCTGGAGCTGCAGAAATTTACCGCCACGAAGTCCGAATGTACTTGAGATTTCTGTGCATCATGCTTGAGCACAATGTTTTGGCTCTTCTCAGTGAACAAAACATGCCGAGAGGTCAATTCTGGTTACTCACATGCGAGATCGATGCTTCCATAATGAAATTTTGGATGTAGACAAATGTACTCTAATTTTGACAACGCATGATTCTTAATTTAGTTTTGTTGGATGTCTTTTTCCTTCTATTTTATATATTCATTTCATTTTGTTATTGTTTTTAATAAAAATCGAACTAAATTACATACATGATGAGAGAATGGTGATTTATTAGTTAATTCTCGTATTATATTCAATTTTAGTTTGGTTGTTAGTCATTAGTCATCGTTTTCAAGTGTTGATTGTTAAAACTTGTTGAAGTTCAATCCGTCCTCAGCGATACCATTAAGGTTAATTAGTTAACTAAGACTCAGTTTGATCAAATAATAAAATAATAAATCCAAATTATTTAGTTGATTCAGAATTGAAGAAAGTGATTCGGAGAAACATGAACGATTCATTAGTATTGGTTGTTATTGTGTGTTTCGCCATAAAGCAGTTGAAACTTATTTGTCATTGTGATGTGTCAAGCACTTTCAGCTTCAACCTCAAGAGTACTTTGAAGTTCTACAATAATCGGATCAGCTATATTTAGACCATATGCGAATCTAAGAACTCAAAATCCAGATAGGGCGGGCAAAATGTAGTTTATTGTAGATCCTCTGGCTTACTATACTTCCGCAAAGTTTCACTATATAAGTTACCATCCTTCTCCAGTCAAGACCTCTCGTAGTCCTTCGCACTCTGGCCATGAGCTGCCCAAGCACTTGCCCTCCGGGTTGTTATGTTCTTTTACCACAAGGACATCGTCGGCTGTACCCTCACTGGGACCAAGAAACTTCTAACAAACAACAAATTTGTCGTCTTTGTTGCGATACTATGCATCATTCTGCAACATTCTCTCTCGGATCATCATATGCCACCACAGTGGAATATCCCATAGCCAACATCTCATTCCGTCTCTTTTCAGTGATCATGGTCAGTCAAGAAAACGTACGGACTGCATCAAGTGGATTGCACCTTCGGATATCTCTATCCACGGAATTTTCTCGGCGAGGTTTTGTGAAAGAAATGTTGCTTGTTAATCATATATCATCTCAATGTGCCGGTTTTCTAGAACACAAACAATTGTTGGGTTAGCTGCATCCATGATGAACCGAACAGTGTCTGCAATTGAAAGATGTAAATAGTCTTGTAACCCGTAAAAGTGATCCATTTTATCTTCAAGCAATCGAACACTATGCGGTCGATCAGGTTTTCTACGTTTATGATAATTGATGCGATCTGAAGGATATTTTGGTCGTGGTCGCATCATGAACAATTTCAAAAGAGAGAAACGTGAGTTGTTTCTATTGCCTTAACCGATTCTTGATGACTGTTGTGAATGAACTTGCCAGATACACTAGTATTCAACCATCCATTCGAACATAATTGCTTCCATAAATATCGAAGATCCTGAGTGAAACAGAAACTATTAGTAAAAGACTTGTCGCTGGTCATGAACATGATCGACACGCGAGCGAAATAATAGTTCCTACTGTGCAATTAAAGAAAAGAGTTCACAGAATATTCTTTCTCGTTATTTTGAGTTTCATACAAGAATATTGCATAAAAGACCACTATCGTCTAAGAACAATTAGCGTAGTCGAGCAAACACGTAAGAGGACTCAGGGCTGTCCTTATCGGCAAAGAAATATTAGCGGGTGTCAAAGTTCAGAGGAACGATTCTTCATCGACAGAGAGGTAATTGACCGTAATATTATCACAGGTAAGTTTTGTATATAACCGTGACTCATTCTGGATCGCACCTGTGACTGAACATCAAAATTTTATCATTGATTATTTTTTCATTTGTACACTCTAAGAGAATTACTCAGAGCAGTAGAGAATCCATTGCAGAAGAAAGCGCACGAAACGAGTGAAGAACCGTTAAGAAAAAGTCCGCACGGGTACCTCAGGAGGTGCTCGCATAAAACACTGGTCGCAGTCTGGCCGAAGTCGTAACTCACGCACGCTGTCGTGATGCGAATTATTTTACATTGTAAATAATTCACCTCTTTGTCTAGCGTTAGTCTCTCTGAGTAGAGTTGAGACCTCAGAGATATCGACACTTGAGGATGTTATATATTTTGGGTCTTAGTAGGTTGATTTGCCATGTAGATAGGGCTTAAGTTCATGGGTTGTACCTACGTGTTACCCATGCATGCTTTTAGCTAGTTTTAGTTTACTTTCAAGGCTATGTGTCGTTCTAGGTAGTTTAGGTTATACGCTGGCGCTTTAGGGGACTTGACGTGGTTGCATATGAGTTGAATTGAGTTACCAGGTAGTTTAAGGCACAAAATGACAACCAAATGGAGCTATGAACTCCCATTGGTCCATTTTTGTCTTATGTTAAATTCTAAGTTTAGAAACAGAGCTCTAGAGAGGTTTTCGAGCAATTTGTGAAGACACTTCGAAATCTGAGAGCACAGGGAGAGAGAGCTCGTCAAGCCAAGCACTGTCAGTGAAATTTTCAGTCAATTTGAAGCAATAAAGACGAAGTTATGCCCAATTGAAGTTCGGATTATGCCAAAACTGCATCACTTTTGTTGATTTTGGGGTTTTCAGTGTCATTTGCAGCAGAATTGAAGAAATCGCTTCAAAACTTCGTGGTTGCGTTCTCTGCCAGCAGGGCTACGATTTCCCAACAAGTTTCATATCGATTGAGTAACTGAGTAATTCAGGGCGGCCGCTGAAGCAGAGGGGGTCTGAAAAGCTCTTAATCTAGAGCAGCGACTTCAGAGGAGGAGATCTGGAGTTCTGTGTACACTCAGGAGGCCCAACTTCACAGGGATGTTCAGCATCTTGTAGACTTCAAATACTGTGAGAAACTTTGAAATTTATCGAGCCAATTCTCTGTTCTAGGTCAGAATAGCTGTCTAGGTACCAGAAATTGTCATAATTTCTCTGTTCAGAAAGTTTCTACCCATATCTCGGTGCTCTGAACTGAACTCAAGCTGAAACTTCGTCTGTATGGTCAGTAAGGCCTCATTGACATATAGGAGAAGTTTTGAAGCCTAAACCATCTTATGT
The DNA here is from genome assembly GCA_036924285.1 of Asterella californica. NCBI lineage: Eukaryota > Viridiplantae > Streptophyta > Marchantiopsida > Marchantiales > Aytoniaceae > Asterella > Asterella californica. Next base: position 15,712,966 of record JAYKYS010000006.1, on the reverse strand, counting down.
TTCTGATTCTTGACTGTTAAAGTTCGCTGGTGAACCTTATTACTGTTAGTTTGATCTAATTTTCACTTCCTGAGCATACTGGAGGATCTATTCGACATGTGTGAAGATTTATAGTGCCCTTATGACCTGAAGCCTACCTCTGGATAGTAAACAACCAGAACCTGAAGCCCAGCACCTTCCCTAGTAGTCTTTCCACAACCTTCACGATCATATCGCAGCCAGAAGGTTCCGCCCTTCCCGAGGAAAACTCTCAACTCTACATCTGGTGCTTCCAGTGAGAGATCTTGGGGTGATTGATTGAGAAGGTTGAGTTTACTACAAGGAGAGAAGATGGATCGCAAGAGCGCTACTGTTGCTACTTCTGCGGCTGCTGCATCTACGTCTACTGCAGCACCTTCTGTAGCACCTGTGACTGCAACGACCTCTGTACCTGGTCTGGACACAGCTGAGATTCTGAAGACGCTTGCGGCCTTGGTCCAACAGCATCCGATCGTTGGAGGGGGTGAGTTAAAATCCACCAAGGCTTTGCAAGCGATTGTGAATAGATGTGGAAGGTTTGAAGGTAGAGATATTTCTGGATATCTGCGTGAGTATAGAGGAGAGATGGAGCTGGTTAGGGTTACTGATGCTGAGATGATAGCAAGTTTTGAGTTAGCTGTCATTCCTGAGTTGCGGGACCAAGTTAGGGATGTACAGAGAAGAAACCTTGGAATCTGGATGAGTTTTGAGCGATCTCTTCGAGAGGAGTTTCTTGAGGAGGATTCAGAGAGAGTTACTAGGAGGACGTTCTTAGACTGGGTTGAGCAGCAACCTGGTCGTATGATGAGTCTGAGTGAGTTGCTGAGAGAGTTTGATCGGAGATACCGGCAACTCTCAACTCTAGAACGAATAACTCTAGATGCTAGGAGAACAAAGCTTTTCCTGCAAGCTACCGATGATGCTACAGCAGATCGGTTATGTTTTATGTTGGCCGATCGATCTGCTGAGGGAGGTGTTACTATGGATTGGGGGAGAGTTGAGGATGCTGTGGCTGTACTTACAAGGCAGAGGAGGGGAAGAGTGGCTGTGGGAGGACGTCCGCTTGCAGAAGTGGTCACTCCACCTTATGCTGCTCCTCAAGTACAGCAGCCTTTGGTCCCTGCTCCCAGACCTGTTGTCCCAGCTGCAGTTCCTTTGATGTCAGTTGTGCCAGCACCGGCACAAAGGGCACCTGTTCAGAGACCTGCGGAGAACCATGGTCAACAGAACCAGATTGAAGACCTGATTCGGCAGATGCGAGAGCTGAAGGTAGAGCTAGCTGGATTGCAGAGAGAGCAGCCACCGGCGCCTGCTGCTGCACGTCCAGGAGGAGCTCCGGTTTGTAGATGTATTTGGTGTGACAGTCTTGATCATTTTCGAGGAGACTGTCAAGAGCTCACAGCTGCTTTGCGAGATGGTGTGGTTCGCTATCAGAACGGTAGGCTGCACCTTTCTTCTACTGGAGAGCCGTTGAGCACGCAGTTTGGGCGAGGAGGCATGAGGAGTCTACCTCAGATTGCTGCGGCGGCAACTGTACATGCATTGATGGCACCACCGGTAAATCCTGATGTATATGCTGGACATATTGAGGTTTCTTCTAGTCCTACGTTGCTAGATAGGACTGTTGAGAAGAGTATTGCTCCCGTTCCTTCTGAAGTACTGAAGAGGGGAGCAGAGTCTATTCGTAGGGTCACAGGATGGGGAGATCCTGTAGATGCTACTTCTATCAGAGCATTCTTGGATGTAGATAGACACGTTCATTGACAGGATGCTTCTGTGGAGGAGAAGAGGCGGCGAGAAGCCTCTGACCTTGATACTGGAGTTCTTGAGGAGACTGGGGATAGACGGAGAGTCACAAGGAGACGAGCAGCTCTTCCTGAAGACATCCCGTCTACTTCTGCAGCTCCTCCACCTGCACCAGGTCCTATGGAGGATGTGCAGAGATCCCAGCAGGAGTCAACGACTGCTGGTAGGCGGTTTACTGCCCAAGAAAAGGGGAAGGGACCGGCTTACAAGTTGGCAGCTGATATTGAAACTTCTACTGATCTGAAGAGCATCTTGGAGCAGAGGATACTGGATGCACGGATCGAGTTTTCTCTCCGAGAAGTTCTTGGTATTGCAAAGAGGGAGTTTCACGAACTAATCATCGACATCATCAAGCGCAAGAGAGGTGATGTCCGAGCAGGTAGAGAGTCAGATGATAGATGTAGTAGGAGCTTCTCTGAATGATGCAGAGTTTGGAAAGGTGCATTTCCAGGAAGCTGATGACAAGAGATACCAGCAAGGAGCGTTGGTTGCTGGTACCAACACTATTGAGTTCGATGATGAGGAAGCTGGCGAGGAGAGTCCAGCTACTGATAGTGATTTCAGAAGGAGGCATTGGGCTCGTGCTACAACTGCTACACGAGTTCGTCTTGGAAGTTTGGCTGTACTTGTTGCTGCTTTAGTTGATCACGGATCTGAGATCAACATCATGTCACGAGAGATGTATGAGAGAGGTCAGTGGCCTATCGAGCTGAACCATGGTTGGGTGTTACGTGCTGCAAACAACCAGAAAGGTGAGCTATACGGCGCTTGTCCTAACGTGAAGGTGAAGATAGGTGATGTGGATGTAGATCAGCACTTCTTCGTGCAATCTTCTGCTTCATATCATGTGATTCTTGGTCAGCCATATATCACTGCAGTTCGGATGGAGACCAAGGTGATGGATGACGGATCTCATTACGCTAGGATCCGTAGTCCAGATGATAGACGTTCTGTGCAGTTTCTGACCGTTCGTACGAACCACGAACGAAACCGGCAGACCTTGAGGGATTCTCCTATATGTAGGGGTAAGGGTTTTCAGAAACCACTCTCGTAGGACGGGATAGCGAGAGTGATGGATCTATAGCTACTATGATCCCGCTTGAGCAGCCTGAGCGATCACGGGAGGCTGATGGAAAGGCTGCTCAAGATTCAGAAAGTAGTTCCACTGTACATAGTTGGAAATCTGGTTTGATGGCTTTCAGTTCTGATGATTGGAGTGAGTTCACGCGGATAGGGGATTTGACTGAGAAGAGTAGAAGGTAGATGGAGAAGTATGCAACAAATCTGTGTTGTACAGGAGCTCTGAAGGAAAATGAGGTGATTTCTGGTGTTTATGAGGAGTTTGTAGGTGTACAGTCTTTTGTCCGTTGGCTGGATGATGTAGATAGGTTGATGGAACAGATGGGAGGTAGGGTGGTGATCCCCATCCATTCTCGTGAAGTCTATGAGGAGATTATCTCGTACTTGCGACATCATCCTCATCCGAGACTAGAGAATGGATGGAAGGATGCAGTCTGTTGGTGTGGCTTACATCAGGAAGCGGAAGTACACGCCAAGTATAAAGCTGTAGCGAGGAAGGTGAGACCTGTGGCGACCCAATTACCTGTTGATTCTCAACAGCAGATGGAGTTAGCGGCTGCTGAGCCTGTGCTTAGAGATCCTACACAGGTAGGACACAAGTTTACTCAAGAGACACTCGAGCAGCTCCAGATAGGAGGGGGTGGCTTCTTGACTGAAGAGGAGAAACGAGCTTTTGAACAAATGATAGTTAGCCATGGTAAGGCATTTTCTTTCTCAGCTGAGGAGATTGGTTGTGTGGATCCTGGTGTGATAGCTCCGATGGTTATCTTCACTGTTCCTCATGTACCTTGGGACTTGAAGCCGATTCCAGTCCCTCGTGTCTTGCTACCGAAGGTGATTGAGCTACTGAAGGAGAGGATGCGGATGGGTATTCTTGAACCATCTATGGCTCCGTACTCTAGCCGATGGTTCACAGTACCTAAGAAGACAGGAGCTCTGCGCTTCATCCAAGACTTGCAGCCTGCCAACAATATCACGATTCGAAACGTTGGAACAGGACCTGTGGTTGATGAAGTAGCTGAGGCGTTTGCTGGAAGGTCAATCTATTCTATTGGAGATCTGTTTTCAAGTTATGATCAGTTTCGGCTTGCTTTGGAGAGTAGAGACTTGACTACCATGCGTACACCTTTGGGATTGATGCGGATGTGTACTCTTCCTCAGGGTGCTACAAACTCAGTAGCCCATATGCAGAATGCGATGCATAAGGTGTTACGAGAGTTTGTACCTGAGGTCACTATCCCGTTTCTGGATGATATTTCCATGAAAGGCTGTCCGGTGGAAGACAAAGACGAAGCTGTGACTTCTGATGGATGCAGAAAGTTTGTTGCAGACCATATTCGGGATGTGGAGAAGATTCTGATGCGTTTGGAGGAGGTACACCTCACTCTATCAGGTACCAAATCTCGTTTTGGTATGTCAGAGATTGTGGTGGTGGGTCATTTGTGTGGTACTTTTGGAAGGCGTCCGAACCCAAAGAAGGTAGATGCTATAGCAAGGATAGCTGACTGCACCAACATCACTGAGGTTCGACGGTTCTTGGGAGCTTGTGTGTTCTTTCGTGTGATTATTCCTCATTATGCACACATTGCCGAGCCTCTGTATGCACTTCTGAGAAAGGGAAGGAGGTTACTTGGCGGCAAGAACATCACGAGACGATGGAGCAGCTGAAGGAGATTTTGAAGTCTCCACCTATACTAAGGAGGCTTAGCTACGAGAGCGGGAGACCTGTGGTATTGACTGTTGATACAAGTCCCAAGGCGATTGGATGGGCAGTTGGTCAAGAAGATGCAGAAGGTGTGCGGTTTGTTTCAAGGTTTGGAGCTCGGATCTTAACAGATAGACAGCGTAATTATCCTCAAGTGAAGCGTGAGTTGTGAGGAGCTGTTACTGCTATGAAGGTAGATCGAGAGTTCTTGATAGGAGCTCGTGTGATACTAGAAACAGATTGTTTGCCTTTGTTGGGAATGATAGCGAACTGCAATATACCATACATAGCAATGCTGCGATGGATTGCTTATGTCCGGAGTTTGAACCCTGAACTAAAGCATATAGCAGGGAAGGACAATCCAGTTGCAGATATGTTGTCTAGAGCTCGTTATACAGATGAGGATGAGATGATTGCAGAGGTGGAGAATGAAGAGAGGAGAGACGTTTGGTGCCAAGTTGGTCAACAGACTTCAGACTTGGAATCACTGCCATTCAACGAGGAGTTCTACACGGATAAGTTCCGTGATATTGGATTTTATCTGAGTTCGTTATCCAGGAGAGAAGGATGGAGTGATGCAGAGTTCAAGGAGATCAGACGGAAGGCGTACAGCTACCTTCTGCGTGAAGGTTATCTGTGGAAACGTCCGAAGAGAAGAGACGGGATGCTTGCTAGAGTGGTGGATGATCAACCGACAAAGCTTAATCTGCTGAAGGAGTTTCATGATACCTTGTGGGCTGGACATCGTGGAGTATGGACTACTTACACGAAGATGAAAGAGCGTTACTGGTGGAAGGGTTTGTATCAAGACGTGGTGGACTTTGTTGGGTCGTGTCTGCACTGCCAGTTCTACTCTAAGGTTCGTTACAGAGATGGACTTGTACCTACTTATCCACCTAGTATCCATTTTCAGTGGGTTCTTGATCTCGTAATGATGCCACCGGAGTTATGAGGAATGCGTTACTTGGTGTTGGCTCGAGAGGATCTCTCCAACTATGTGGAGGGACGAGCACTACGGACGAAGACCACAGAGAATATCTGCAGGTTCGTGCTTGAAGATATCATCTGTCGTTATGGATCTGTTGGGAGATTACGTGCGGATACAGGCGAGTTGAGAGGCGCTGAAGTGAAGGAGTTTTTGCTCGTTATGGAGTAAAGCTTCGACTTACTACTGCTATGAATCCAGAGGGTATCGGTAAGAGTGAACGAGGACACCCTTCTATTGTTAATGCTTTAGTGAAAGCATGTGATGGTAGGCCTAGAGAATGGCCGAGACTACTTCCGTTTGCTTTGTGGGCTGATAGAACTACACACTGTACTACGACTGGCTATATGCCAATTGAGCTTATGCTGGGGCAGAAACCGATCATGCCTGCTGAAGAGTACTTTCCTACATGGGCTACGCTACAGTGGGAAGATGGTATAGGTCAGGCTTCACTCCTTGCTTTACGTATTAGGCAGTTGGAGCGAAGGGAGGAGGATCTTGCTGATGCACAGGAGAGGCTGAAGGTGGCTCGAGTCAGAAACAAAGAACGTTTTGACAAGACTCACCGACTACGACCGAAGCCAATACATGTTGGTGACTGGGTTCTGGTATATGATAGCACGTTGGAGAATCAGCATTCTACACTTCGTAAGTTCTCTCGAAGATGGTTCGGACCTTATGTTGTACTAGACGTGTATGAGAATGCCACTTATAGTTTGCGTGAGTTGGATGGTACTCTTTTGAAGCTACATGTGGCTGGCAAACGTGTGAAACTGTTCAAGAGACGCGGAGGATCAGTTGAGTTATTCAACTTTCTGGAGTCAGAGCAGAGGACAGCAAGAGACGAAGATGTCCCAGTTTCTGAAGAGACTGAGGTGACGGACAGCGATGATGATGAAGATCACACAGAAGACTGAAGAGATTGGCACATACCGGAGGATGTGCAGGTTTGGAGGGGGTGGATGTCGTGATGCGAATTATTTTACATTGTAAATAATTCACCTCTCTGTCTAGCGTTAGTCTCTCAGAGTAGAGTTGGGACCTCAGAGATATCGACACTTGAGGATGTTATATATTTTGGGTCTTAGTAGGTTGATTTGCCATGTAGATAGGGCTTAAGTTCATGGGTGGTACCTACGTGTTACCCATGCACGCTTTTAGCTAGTTTTAGTTTACTTTCAAGGCTATGTGTCGTTCTAGGTAGTTTAGGTTATACGCTGGCGCTTTAGGGGACTTGACGTGGTTGCATATGAGTTGAATTGAGTTACCAGGTAGTTTAAGGCACAAAATGACAACCAAATGGAGCTATGAACTCCCATTGGTCCATTTTTGTCTTATGTTAAATTCTAAGTTTAGAAACAGAGCTCTAGAGAGGTTTTCGAGCAATTTGTGAAGACACTTCGAAATCTGAGAGCACAGGGAGAGAGAGCTCGTCAAGCCAAGCATTGTCAGTGAAATTTTCAGTCGATTTGAAGCAATAAAGACGAAGTTATGCCCAATTGAAGTTCGGATTATGCCAAAACTGCATCACTTTTGTTGATTTTGGGGTTTTCAGTGTCATTTGCAGCAGAATTGAAGAAATCGCTTCAAAACTTCGTGGTTGCGTTCTCTGCCAGCAGGTCTACGATTTCCCAACAAGTTTCATATCGATTGAGTAACTGAGTAATTCAGGGCGGCCGCTGAAGCAGAGGGGGTCTGAAAAGCTCTTAATCTAGAGCAGCGACTTCAGAGGAGGAGATCTGGAGTTCTGTGTACACTCAGGAGGCCCAACTTCACAGGGATGTTCAGCATCTTGTAGACTTCAAATACTGTGAGAAACTTTGAAATTCATCGAGCCAATTCTCTGTTCTAGGTCAGAATAGCTGTCTAGGTACCAGAAATTGCCATAATTTCTCTGTTCAGAAAGTTTCTACCCATATCTCGGTGCTCTGAACTGAACTCAAGCTGAAACTTCGTCTGTATGGTCAGTAGGGCCTCATTGACATATAGGAGAAGTTTTGAAGCCTAAACCATCTTATGTTTCTGATTCTTGACTGTTAAAGTTCGCTGGTGAACCTTATTACTGTTAGTTTGATCTGATTTTCACTTCCTGAGCATACTGGAGGATCTATTCGACCTGTGTGAAGATTTATAGTGCCCTTATGACCTGAAGCCTACCTTTGGATAGTAAACAACCAGAACCTGAAGCCCAGCACCTTCCCTAGTAGTCTTCCCACAACCTTCACGATCATATCGCAGTCAGAAGGTTCCGCCCTTCCCGAGAAAAACTCTCAACTCTACAACGCTGCTCTAGAATATCTCAAAAGGTTACTAACTTTGACACCCTCTATTAAAAGCTGCATGACTTTAGAAATAATTCAAAAATTGAATAGATTCTGTTTAAATCCTCTATAATCTAATGAAATCGTGTGTTTATTTTTAGCAAGTTTCGGTGTCGCGTGCAGAGCGACTGGTCGCACGCCTAAACCCGTTGTCGTGTCGTGGACCGGCTCCTACCTGAAATTCAAACTTCGATGCTTGTCGCTCCAAAGACACTCATGAGAAGACAAGTTAGGCCCCAGCTTATGAGGTTTTGGCACAATCTCAGATCTCCATTTTCATCGCATAGATGGGTAGAGCTCCTTGTCAGCTTTCCATAGGCACTTTATCTACTTCGTTTGGGCGCCTAGTGGAGAAGTTACACGACTCGAAAGATGGAGAAAATAAGCTAGGCCCCAGCTTACGAGTTTTTGGCACCACTTCGGATCTTCGTTTTTATCGCACCAGTGGATAGAGCTCCTTGTCAGCATTACATAGGCACTTTGTCTACTTCGTTTGAACGCATAGTGAAGAAGTTACAGGACTCGAAAGATGGAGAAAACAAGCTAGACCCCAGCTTACGAGCTTTTGGCGCAACTTCGGATCTTTACTTTATCGCATAGATGGATAGAGCTCGTTGTCAGCTTTCCATGGGCATCTTGTTTATTTCGTTTGAACATCCAGAGAAGAAGTTATGCGATTCGAAAAAAGGCAAAATCAAGCTAGGTCCTTAGTTACTTGCTGACTGGGTATTTAGGGCTTCAGACGTTATATCAATGACGCAAGGGGCCTGCTTCTTATTATTGAGGGTTGAACTTCGTACGTACAGACTGTTGCAAGGGGGCTGCTTAAGGAGCTTGCTTGTTCCTGCGACCTGTCGGTGGATGTTTTGGAGAATTGGGAAGTCCAATACACTCGCGCAAGGTGTCATTGGGTTCAGATCTGTGCAGGCTACGCACAGGTTAAGACGGTTCTTGAAGAGATGGATCGGGGGTTGAGTTCTGGAAGAAATTGAGACGCAGGAAGCAGATTTGGGATTTTCAGTTACCTGTGAAGGAGAGTTGGACCGTTCGGGCCGTTCCGGAGTCCAAACTTGCTGTCCTTGGATCCATCGGGATCAGAACAACGAGTTCTTCAGGAAATTGAAGACGATACCAGTTTTCATCGGGCGGTTTGGGAGTTGTGAGAGAAATTGGTTCGCAGGGAAGCGCTTGCGTCAGATTTTTCATCGCCTGCGACCTGAGATTGGATTGTTCTTCGCGATCGGTGAGCCAAGCTCTTCGTTCTAGGTACCTACGCGATCAGGGAGTCCTCATGTACGCATAGGAGAAGACTGTAAGTGAATTGGATTGTTGGTTTGGGTGTGGTGAGCGAATTTGAGCCGCAGGGAGCCGATTTACGTCAGTTTTTTGCAACCTGCGATCAAATTTCTCGAGTGGTTTTGCAAGGGGAACTCCAAACGGCTTGTTTGGAGTCTTGTTGGGTTCAGGGTAGCCAGATCTACCTATCAGCGAGGACGGATATCAGTTTAGACGATCCGTTTGTGCGGTGTGAGCGGTTTTAAGCCGCAGGGAGGAGCTTCTAGAAGTTCGGTCACCTGCGACCGAAAATCGGCGATATCTCGACTATCGGGAATCGGATCTGAAGGTTTTTTGAGCCAAGGGAGTCAGGGAAGGAGACCTTATTGACATTTGAAGATCGTTTGGAGAAAGGAGAAAGTTCTCAGATAGGTCTTTTTCGGTTCCTTTGCTACGGATTTCGTCTTTTTGAGTTCGTTAGGGACTTAATTGGTTGTGTACGGCTTGTGGAAGCTAGCTTTAGCTGAGAGCTTATACATGGATGTGGTTTGGACTTGGGTTTGGATTGCGTGATACTGTTGTGGCTCTGTTTGTTAGCAAAGAGAAGTTTCTCTTGCTTGAGCTACGCTTCGGCGATTTCGGGCTAGGGTTGCGATTCAGGGTTTGTTTTAGGGCTTCTGAAGTAGGTTACGGACCGCTCTGGTCTGTTCCTCAGTTTTGTGCTGTTAGGAGAAAGAGACGGCAGTGTACATACATTTGGAGTGGTATATATTGCGCGTTCGTTTTCGTGGTTGTTCTTCTCTGTCTTGTCTCTGTTTCAGCACAAAACATCTCCACAGCCAGGAACCTCGCGTTTTCCTGGACATCCTTCACGCAATATCAGACACGATACGGTGGTGAACTCGACGTGAAGGTCTGGGGTGAAGATTTCTTCTGTGTGTGAACTTTGAAGAAGAGATTGACAGTCATGAGTGGGGATGGGAAAGGTGATGGAGATGGAGCTAGTGGTTCAAGTGGGTTACCGAAGGTGCAGTTGGATCCGGCGACTGCATCGATGTTCGAAGCTTTCACTATGTTCTTACGGCAGCAACAATCTGATGAGCGGAAGGAAGCTTTGGCAACAAAGGCGCTACAAACGGTGGTCAGCAGGATTGATCAGTTTGAAGGAAGAGATGTCTCAAGGTATCTGAGACATTATGTGAAGGAGATGGAGCTGAACCGGGTCTCAGAAGATGAGATGATTGAGACGTTTGAGTTGGCAGCAGCTCCAGAGATTAAGGATCATGTTAAAATGCTAACGAAGCATTTTAACAAGGATTGGGAGACTTTTGCTCGTGCCTTGATGGATGAGTACTTCTTGGAGGACTCTGATCGAGTCACCAAGAAGTCATTCTTGGAGTGGGTTGAGCAACCAAGGAAGGGTTTACAAGCTACTGAGTTGCTCAGAGAGTTTGAGAAGCAGTTTTCACGACTGACCAGGATGGAGAAGTTGACGTTGCAGTCCAACAAGACAGAGCTATTTCTTCGGGCTGCAGATGAGAAGTTGCAGGAGAAGCTAGAGGTACTTCTGGAAGACCGGGAGGAGGACGATGGATTGACCAGCAGCTGGAAGAAGGTTGAAGAAGCTGTTGGTCTGCTTACCAAGAGGGAGCGGAGACGAGAGAAAGTTCCTGTTAGGAGACTGGCACCAACACCTACAGCTGTAACACCTGTTCCTGTAGTCCGACCAGTTCCCGTTGCTAGACAAGTAGTACCAGTTGCTCCAGCTGTTCCTGTTGTTCCAGTTGTTCAGGCATCCATGGTATCTCCGAAGAAGGATGACTCAAACCTTGAGGAGATATTGCGTGGAATGCGAGATCTGCAGATCAAGCTCACCAAATTGAAAGAGAAGGGATCTACAAGCGGAGTAAGACCAGTTGAGAAGCAAGGCTGGATCCAGCGGTGTATCTGGTGCGATGGTACTGTAAACCCTCCGCGGTCCTAACGATCAACTACCCCCCGATCTCTTAACCTCCACGATCGTCATCCACGAATCTGCAACTGTCGGGCCTGTCTCTCACTCAGGGGTCACCTCTGATGGCTTTGATGGAAGCACACCATGAATCTTGAAGGGAAAAATGCTAAGTTCACTCTCATTCATACACCCACAAACTTATCAACTAAAATCTCCATAATCTCATCCACTAAAATCCTCCATTCTAACGACGTCTCTCAAGTTCTCACATGCTAAAAATGTCCCACACTCTCTATATTACTCAAGTTGTCATTACGACAATGTGAAAACAAGGATGAGGAGCTCTTCTCTACTCCTCTATTTATACATTCTAGGTTTTTACTTTGGTACCCCCGGTAACTCAGCCGTAACTACTTTTACCGGGTTTTACTAAGATATTACTTAAGGTAAAAGCATTGATCACATGGGCTTTTTACCTTTTCACATGGGCTTATTCCTTCAAAGTCAACAACTTCTAGAAGGATTCTGGAATATTCTCAAGGAATCTCGAATTTCCACCCCCCCTCTACACTAGGACCCACTAAAAAGGAAACATGTGGAATCTCTTCTTGTTTTTAATGCCCACAAAGTCCACAACTTTAATCCAACCACTAATATCAAGTCAAAAAGGAGATAAGGGATACTTTCCACCCCCTTTCTACCTTTTAGACAAGATGACAAGATAGTAGTGCTCACTCTTTAGCAAATATCTGAATTCTGCCAAAAGTACAGCTAAGTTTAACCATAACTAACTTTTAGCTAGTCATGACTAACTTGATATCTCCTAAAAGTACTTTGGCAGCAAATAAACATTCTCAACACTTAGTTAGAACTAAACACCTTACTAATAGACAAACTTCCTATGTGTAACATAGGTCGTTACAGTACTGATCATCCGCGTAGAGATTACAAGGAGTTCACAGATATTCTGCAGCAAGGAGTGATCTTCTGGAAGGATGGGAAGGTAGCGTTGAGGGATACTGGTGCACTTCTTCAGACCAACTTTGGTAGAGGAGGGATGAAGAAGTTGGTTGAGGACCACCTATCAGCGCAAGCAATCGCAATCGTGGAAGCTGGAACTTATGGCACAAGGGTTGAGGATCAAGCTGAGAGGAGTTTCAACAAGCAAGTTGAGCCAAGTGAGTTGTGGTCATCTGCCATCTCCATGAAACAGAAAGAGAAGATGGCACGTGAGACGTTGCAGAGGACAGCTGCTACGATCAGAAGGGATACTGGATGGGAGGATCCGATAGAAGCTCTATTGGTGCATGCTTACATCGCCAAGAACCAACACGAAGCGTTGTTGGAAGAGAAGAGAAGGCGAGATTCAGAGGATTCAGGAGAAGGGACTTCTTCAAAGAGACAGACTCGAGGGGAGAAGATTCGCCAAGAGCTTCGAGATGCAGGAGCTCAAGACCTACCGATGGACGATGCTCCTTCTTCATCGTAGGAGAAATCTCAGAAGGAGAAGGGTAAGCCGGCTGCGTACAAGCTACAGTCGGATATCGAGGCGTCAACAGACTTGAAGGGAGTCTTGGAAGATCGCATTCTGAATGCGAAGGTGGAGTTTACTTTGAGAGAAGTGTTAGGCATCGCCAAGCGTGAGTTTCATGATGTCATCATCGATGTCATCAAACGGAAACGACAAATTACGGGTGAGACTGGTTTATCACATGCTTTGGATACTAAGATGTCAGTGGATGAGGAGAGAGAGCTTGCAAGGTGCAGTGTCTATTCTCCAGAGGAAGAAAGAGATCGAAGGCGCAGGGTGCATTTCGAGGATGAAGAGGAGGATGGGAAGCGGAGCTCAAGTCATTACAGCCACAGTCACTGGGCTCGAGCTACGACGGAGACGTTGGTGAGGATCGAGGACTTGGATGAGCCGGTGGTTGCTCTGATCGATCATGGATCAGAAATCAACATCATGTCGAAGGAGCTGTACAAGAGGAAGAAGTGGCCGATCGACACAGAGCATGGATGGGTCATAAGAGCAGCCAACAACACGAGAGGAGACTTGTATGGAGCTTATCTAGACATCAGAGTGCACGTAGGTGATGTTGCTATCGAGCAAAACTTCTTTGTTCAGGAAGCAACATCATACCCACTCATTCTGGGCCAACCTTTCATCATAGCAACCCGGATGGAGACAAAGGTACTGGACGACGGATCTGCATATGTTAGGATCCGAAGTCAAGATGGGAAGAGAGCGGTATAGTTCATGACTGTACCGTCCAACCACGAGCGCAACCGAGATCGTTTGAGGGAGAAGTCGCTTCCAAGGGTGAGTGAAGAGTTCAAGGATTTTTGTTGAGTACCACTATAGAGCGGGATTGTGGTGGTGCGCAAGAGAAGGTACTCTCGCTTGATGGAGATAGTGCTTTTTGTACAGGGTTTATTGGATTTTCTGAGTGTGGGATTGTTATCTACAAGAAGATAGAAGAGCTGAGAAGAAAAGAACAAAAACATTTGCGTGATGTTGAGTTGATGTTGAAAGAGTTGGGTGAGCTAGAAGGAGATGAATGGATTTCTGGTGTTTATGAAGAAGATGGGTTGGAAGATCCTTTGCGAGAGATCATGTCTATTGGGTGGGAGGATATGGATAAGGTCGTGCAGATTCACTCAAGGGAGGTTTATTCGGTGATTGAATCATTCTGTGCACCGGAGGTTCGAGTTGAGACAAGATACAAGACAGTGGATAAGAAGATAAAGCCAGTTGCCGGAAGACACTAATCAACAGATGGATCGAGCGTCAAGGGAGAAGAGTTTGAAAGATTCTGCAATGATAGGACACAAGTTCACAGAGAAGACCCTTGAAGAGTTGAAGATTGGATCTGATGAGTCTCTTCTACCAGAAGAGAGGATGTGCTTCAAAGAGATGCTTTCACGACATGGGAAAGCATTTGCTTTTGAGCCACATGAGATTGGGTGTGTAGATCCGTACGTTGTTACCCCGATGGTTATCTTCACGGTACCGCATGTGCCATGGAACCTGAGACCAATTCCAGTACCGCGGGCTCACTTGTCCAAACTAGTGGAGTTGCTTAAGGAGAAGATGCGGATGAAGATCTTGGAGCCGTCGTTTGCACCATATTCAAGCAGATGATTTACAGTACCAAAGAAGAATGGGTCGCTGCGGTTCATCCAAGACATGCAGCCGGTGAACGCAGTAACAATCAGAAATGCTGGGGTGGGACCGATTGTGGATGAGTTTGCAGAAGCGTTTGCAGGAAGAGCGATTTACTCGATGGGAGATCTTTACTCAGGGTATGATCAGTTTCAACTAGCGGAGGAGAGCAGAAGCTTCACGACAATGAGGACACCTTTGGGGTTGGTTAGGATGTGTACTTTACCACAGGGAGCTACCAACTCGGTAGCACACATGATGAACGGGATGAATCGAGTTCTAAGAGACTTCATTCCTGAAAAGACGATGCCGTTCTTGGATGACATCCCCATTAAAGGATGTGTGGAAGATGAGAAGGATGAAGCATTAGATCAGAGGGGGTGTCGGCGATACGTCACTGATCACATCGCAAACTGTGAGAAGATCTTATCTCGACTTGAGGAAGTTCATCTTACGCTGTCAAGTGCGAAGTCTACATTTGGAGTTAGAGAGGTTTTGATCGTTGGTCATTTGTGTGGATCGTTTGGTCGGAAGCCAGATCCGAACAAGGTGGATGCGATTGGAAGGATGAAGGAGGTTTGCAACTCGCTGACAGAAATAAGAAGATTTTTGGGTGCTTGTGTATTCTACCACTATGGTAGAATACACATTATGCGCATGTGGCGGATCCGTTGTATGGATTGTTGCGTAAGAGTCATAAGTTCAGATGGGAGGAAGAGCATACTGATGCGGTAAGAAAGCTGAAGTCTTTACTATCATCTCCTCCAGTCTTGGGAAGGATTGATTACAAGGGTGCTAGGCCGGTGATTCTTACTGTGGATACAAGTCCAGTTGCAATTGGATGGGCTGTCGGACAGGATGATGAGAATGGAGACAGGTTTGCGGTTAGGTTCGGAGCGAAGGTGTTAAGTGCTCGACAACGTGCTTACCCGCAGCGAAGAGAGAACTGTGGGGTATTGTTTCAGCTATGAAAGGTGAGAAAGAGTATTTGATTGGAGCAGTAGTGGTGGTTGAAACTGATTGCTTGCCGTTGTTAGGGATGATCATGAATTGTTCAACCCCTGATATTGCGATGTTACGATGGACCGCATATATCAAGTCGTTGAATCCGGAGTTTAGACATATCGCAAGGAAAGATAATCCGATGACGGATATGTTATCTCGAGCTCGGTATGATGGGGAGGATGAGATGGTTGAAGATATTGACGACGTGAGCGTAAAGTTCTATTCAATTGCACAGACAGGAAGAGAAGATGAGTTGTTTGTTGAAGGGTTGTATGATGGTGATTTGCTTGATATCGGGAGGTACCTTAGTACGATGATTAAGCAGACAGGTTGGACAGATGAGAGGTTTCGGAGAGTTCGAAGGAAGACCTACAACTTCATGTTGCAGGATGGGTTTCTTTGGAAGCGATCGAAGCAAAAAGGTGGAGTACCGCTACGGGTGATTTGCAACAAGGAAGATCAGCAGAAGTTGCTCAAGGCGTTCCATGAGAGTCTTTGGGCTGGACATCGAGGGATTTGGATCACTTTTACAAAGATGAAAGAGCGGTATTGGTGGAAAAACATGTACAGGGATGTTGTATCTTTTGTGGAGTCATGTTTGACATGTCAGATGTATTCGAACATCCGACATCGTGACGGATTACACCCGACTTATCCGTTGACAATCCACTTCAAGTGGGTGGTGGACTTGGTGATTATGCCGGTTGGGTTGTGGCAGATGAGATACTTGGTACTTGCTAGAGAAGATCTTTCAAATCAAGTCGAGGGTAGGGCGCTTCGGACGAAGACAACTGAAGGGGTATGTAGATTTCTCTAGGAAGAGGTTGTTTGTCGGTATGGATGTGTGGGAAAGATCACTGCAGATCGAGGAGAGCTAGATGCACATGAGGCTCGTGAATTCTTTGCAAGGTGTGGGTGAGGTTGTCACTGACAACTGCTTACAACCCCGAATGGGAATGCCAAGAGTGAACGTGGTCATCCACCCATTGTGAAGGCTTTGGTGAAGGCTTGCAACGGAAGGGTACGCGAGTGGCCTCGACTCTTATCATTTGCGTTATGGGCAGATAGAACAACGCACAGCTCGGTGACAGGTTACATGCCGGTGGAACTCATCACAGGTCAGAAGCCTATCATGCCGATTGAAGAACACCATCTGACATGGAGTGTGTTACCTTGGGAGGACAACTTAACTAGAGAAGAGCTTCTTGCTATTCGGATTAGGCAGTTAGAGAGAAGACCAGAGGATATCCAAATTGCTTTGGATAGGCTGCGAGAAGCACGGTTGAAGAACAAGGTCAGATTTGATCAACGACATGGTTTGAGACCTAGAGAAATCAAAGAAGGTGATTGGGTGTTAGTCTATGACAACAGTCTAGACAACCAGCATAGTGCACTCCGGAAGTTTTCCAGAAGATGATTTGGTCCGTATGTAGTGAAGAAGGTTCATAACAACGCAACTTACGTCCTGCAAGAGTTGGATGGAACGAGCTTGAAGATACCAGTGGCAGGTAAACGTGTCAAGATTTTCAAAAAGAGAGATGAGGAGGTCGATCTAGCAGATATCTTGACGGAGTTTCAGTTTGAGGATGAGGATTATGCAGAAGATCTTGAAGGTGAGGTTGGTTACGATGGGAAGTAGGACGATAAGCCGGTCCACTCCTTGGTTCGTATCTCTGGTGCATACCGGAGGATGCACAGGTTCAGAGGGGGTGGATGTCGTGTCGTGGACCGGCTCCTACATGAAATTCAAACTTCGATGCTTGTCGCTCCAAAGACACTCATGAGAAGACAAGTTAGGCCCCAGCTTACGGGGTTTTGGCACAATCACAGATCTCCATTTTCATCGCATAGTGGGTAGAGCTCCTTGTCAGCTTTCCATAGACACTTCATCTACTTCGTTTGGGCGCCTAGTGGAGAAGTTACAGGACTCGAAAGATAGAGAAAATAAGCTAGGCCCCAGCTTACGGATTTTTGGCACCACTTCGGATCTTCGTTTTTATCGCACCAGTGGATAGAGCTCCTTGTCAGCATTACATAGGCACTTTGTCTACTTCGTTTGAACGCGTAGTGAAGAAGTTACAGGACTCGAAAGATGGAGAAAACAAGCTAGACCCCAGCTTACGAGCTTTTGGCGCAACTTTGGATCTTTACTTTATCGCATAGATGGATAGAGCTCATTGTCAGCTTTCCATGGGCATCTTGTTTATTTCGTTTGGACATCCAGAGAAGAAGTTATGCGATTCGAGAAAAGGTAAAATCAAGCTAGATCCCTAGTTACTTGATGACTGGGTATTTAGGGCTTCAGGTGTTATATCAATGACGCAAGAGGCCTGCTTCTTATTATTGAGGGTTGAACTTCGTACGTACAGACTGTTGCAAGGGGGCTGCTTAAGGGGCTTGCTTGTTTCTACGATCTGTCGGTGGATGTTTTGGAGAATTGGGAAGTCCAATACAGGCGCACAAGGTGTCATCGGGTTCAGATCTGTGCAGGCTACGCACAGGTTAAGACGGTTCTTGAAGAGACGGATCGGGGGTTGTGTTCTGGAACGCAGGAAGCAGATTTGGGATTTTCAGTTACATTTGAAGGAGAATTGGACCGTTCGGGTCGTTCCGGAGTCCAAACTTGCTGTCCTTTGATCCATCGGGATCAGAACAACGAGTTCTCCAGGAAATTGAAGACGATACCAGTTTTCATCGGACAGTTTGGGAGTTGTGAGTGAAATTGGTTCGCAGGGAAGCGCTTGCGTCAGATTTTTCATCGCCTGCGACCTGAGATTGGATTGTTCTTCGCGATCGGTGAGCCAAGCTCTTCGTTCTTGATACCTATGCGATCAGGGAGTCCTCATGTACGCATAGGAGAAGACTGTAAGTGAATTGGATTGTTGGTTTGGGTGTGGTGAGCGAATTTGAGCCGCAGGGAGCCGATTTACGTCAGTTTTTTGCAACCTGCGACCAAATTTCTCGAGTGGTTTTGCAAGAAGAACTCCAAACGGCTTGTTTGGAGTCTTGTTGGGTTCAGGGTAGCCAGATCTACCTATCAGCGAGGACGGATATCAGTTTAGACGATCCGTTTGTGCGGTGTGAGCGGTTTTAAGCCGCAAGGAGGAGCTTCTGGAAGTTCGGTCACCTGCGACCAAAAATCGGCGATATCTCGACTATCAAGAATCGGATCTGAAGGTTTTTTGAGCCAAGGGAGTCAGGGAAGGAGACCCTATTGACATTTGAGGATCGTTTGGAGAAAGGAGAAAGTTCTCAAATAGGTCTTTTTCGGTTCCTTTGCTACGGATTTCGTCTTTTTGAGTTCGTTAGGGACTTAATTGGTTGTGTACGGCTTGTGGTAGCTAGCTTTAGCTGAGAGCTTAAACATGGATGTGGTTTGGACTTGGGTTTGGATCGCATGATACTGTTGTGACTCTGTTTGTTAACAAAGAGAAGTTTCTCTTGCTTGAGCTACGCTTCGGCGATTTCGGGCTAGGGTTGCGATTCAGGGGTTTGTTTTAGGGCTTCTGAAGTAGGTTACGGACCGCTCTGGTCTGTTCCTCAGTTTTGTGCTGTTAGGAGAAAGAGACGGCAGTGTACATACATTTGGAGTGGTATATATTGCGCGTTCGTTTTCGTGGTTGTTTTTCTCTGTCTTGTCTCTGTTTCAGCACACAACATCTCCACAGCCAGGAACCTCGCGTTTTCCTGGACATCCTTCACGCAATATCCGACACGATAGCATGCGAGCGAGCTCGCTCGTGTGCGACCAGTCACTCCAGTAAACTCCCTCCTTGCTACGCAAGAGGGAGTTTATATCGCACGCGAACCTCTTTGGGGATTCACGTGCGACTAGTCCCTCTTTGTCCTTCGCACGAGGGGCTAAACCCCTCGTGATTTTTCATTGGCGGTTCAAGTGCGAGGACTGCTATTTCGCGATGGAGATTTATTGACTGTCGACCTCGAGGAAATAGACTCGCTGAGAAGAAAGCCAGGAGTTACTAGCTGTTTCAGTGAACTTTCAAATTTTCTGGTAACTGAGAACTACACGTCTGGAAAGTCTACTCAATTTTACATGCTGATTTCCTGCCGGTTCGAAGTCAAACGGAGTCTCTTTTTTCTATCATGCCGGTTGTCGTTCTTTTGATTGTTCTTGCATAGAGCAGGAGGGGTTCCTGAAACCCGCTTGCGCTTGATACTACTGCCACGATAAATTCAAATATGCTGCGTTGTCAGAACGACTGGTTCATAGATGTCAGAATTCTTCCATCCATTTCTCCTTCCATCCATGGAATCAACAGGCCATATAGAGTTCATTTTGAAGAGCTACTGATTCTCTTTCTTTCAAGCCGTAGATGACATCCTCTAGATAACCAGTGAAAAAATGACAGCGTTGCGCATTTTCTATGGGGCTCCCACCAAGACTAATCCGATGCTAGTTACGACTAAAATGCTTAGCGGTGGGGATCCACACTGCTAATATAGTGGGAGTTGTGGTTTAAAATGAAAGTCATTCTAGCTGAAAGACACTGATGTCAGTAACAAGTAATGTCAGCTATCTAGTTCCAAAATCTATAATTCGGAAGGTAGAAAGACTCCTTTCCAGAAAGACATTAGCCAGGAAACGTTAATCTGGAACAAAGTAAATCTATCCGATGTTAATCTAATTTATAGAACGGAATATAAATATATACAAATCTATACGGTGCCAGGAGTGTCGTCGTGGTAGCAATTGCAAGTAATGCCACTTGTTATTATTCTACATCAGTATAACCTGATCTGACACGGACCCAAAGACCGTGACCGGGCCCACACTCGTTTCAACTTTGTGAGAAACAAAGGATTGACTATAAACTAACTCGTTTAAACTCTGTGAAAAACACACGTTGATACTAAAACCGCGACAGAATTCATACGTATTCGTTGAAACCAATAACCTTACTACCTCGCACTATGTCAAAACTCTTGGAACAGTAAAACAAATGAGTATAACAATTCGGGTACTCTATATTTTGGCTACTCCAGATAAGAAAGAATATGGATTGTGAAATCTGTACTTTTGGATTATACGTCTCTATCATAAAAGAGTTCCTCCTAGTAAGTGAGGAGCACTTATATTACTCAACTATAGAGGCGTTGAAGTAATCAGTACTAAGTCTTCAGATTCTCACGGAAAAGATGATCTTCATACACATCCACGAGATCATCACGGTCTACATTGTACACATAGCCTCCCAGAGGAGGAAAAGTTCATTTGAACTATTAAGCGTATATGTAATTATACGTAATTATAATTACGTATTGCTCGTGGGTATGAGATGCAGTGATTATAAATTAGCACTCGATATTTGTAGGTCTGTGTCTCCCAGTGTACCAATCGATAGTTTAGGAGCTTGAAACATCTTTGTCTACTAGCTACTACATCTTTGAGCTCGACTAGCATTTCTACTTGTTGAACGTTAACGAGGTAACTACTAATCTAAGTTTGCTACTGCATTGGCCAGATACATCATTGCAAGTTGACATATGCAACAAGCGTAGACACGATAAACACTATGACCGACTAAACAAGAATTGTGGCAGTGTTGCTATTTTGATGATGTAAGAAAGAGTGATACCACAGAAATCATTCTTAAGAAAATATTAAATCGAGTCAAATTATTCTGAACTAACTCTCTAACGTGAGCAAGAGGAGCAAAACTAGAAAAAATTGTGATATGTTACACATCGATAAAAGCACAAGGGACACAAAAACTGAGAAACAGAAACTTCTCGTTAAAATTTAAAAGCAATCGACAGTGCAGTGCAAGTCGCGCTCTGCAAACCGACTACTTCGCATATAAGAGGATGTTTCACGAAATCTCTTTAGGACTAACTCTGGTTAAATCTTTCTCAAACTACAGTCGAAATAGATCCCATTAATTGCAGGTGGCTTCACCGCATGAGATTTGAACTCGAGTTAAGGTCTATAAAGTATCATGGTGAATTACGATGTAATAAAAAACAAATCCACATAGAGAATTAACTGAATAAAGAGACAAGAATAATGTCAAAGTTGGCTGTAAGACAAAGGAAAAAATGACATCCACAGATTATTAGAATTAGAATTGATACAAGTATCACAAATATATTACTTTACAAAAGAAATCAAATATACATGTGTCCTTTCTAAGACTAGAACTACAGCTCAATAGCAGACTATTGTTGTGAAGACGAGCTGTCTATGAGTAAAGTGAGCATTGGAGACCTTTGGAGTTTTTGAGTATTATGCAATACGATGTTGTGAGTGAGATTAGAACTTGTTTGCAGGAACGCTATTAGGGAGAACGATGTGATCATACGAATCAGAGAGTTGAGTGAATGAGCATGGGTGTAACTGAATCTTTGTAATTATAGTGCCTTAGTAATCTTAATCATCTGAGGTACCCTGGGTGAGAGACATACCGGTTTATAATCCGAACGATGTCAAATAGTGGACAAGATATCTCCATAGATGGCAATGGTAATATTCAAAGAACATTATTCTTCTTCGGGTGTTGTCGCTGTATAGTATCGGTTGTGATTCTGCTGGTTGGAGAAGAAAATGGTGTCAATGTCTTTCATTGTTATTGCTTTTGGATGGACAAGCAACTTCCAAAGTGCTTCACTTCTCGTACGTGTTATACCGTTATCCATCAACCACTTGCAAGATAGAGCATACTTTCTTAATCTGATCATAAAACGAAGACATGTTCGAAGGGTGTTACTCAACAAGTGTCGGCTCTTGTATTAAATAAATTGTAACGCTCGTTGTAATATATTGTTTGCATTCAACTTGTTGATCCTATTTTTTGTGTTAGTGACTCCAAATAGAGTAAAAATGCTCATCCTCATTTGTCAACATATAATCTGTGATATTTTTCATGCAAGAACGATGGTGAGCTTCAACTTTATTCTTCATACAGTAACTTATCATACCTACAAAGGTGTAAAGGCCCTTTTCATTCAGTCTCTTTACACAAACTTCGTCCCAAAGGTCTATTGCTGCTTTTCTAAGCTTTGACTACAAGTCTATTTTTTACGTCTATTGTGCTAGTTGCTTGCAGGCAAAGGACTCCTTGAATGTGCAGATGTAATAAGACTCCTCCTCTTTCGATGGATATGAGAACGCTATCAAATTCTTGCTGGAGAAAACTGTAGAGAGGAGACCAACATGTTAAATCTAGGTCTAAACCAGTTGACCCACAGTGATGGATACTTCATGATTCTGTTGCATAGTGACTCGTTTGTTGCGGGTCACATGGACTTTGCTCGCGCGATTGGTGCGAGCTGTTTGTCGCGTCTGCATCAGACAAATAGCATATGTGTTTACACCTTAACTAGTAAACTCTTGAATTCACATCGTGACAGAAACAATGTTAAGATTCTGTCAGTAAACAGCAAGTACTACAATTTTCAACAACTTCTCATCGTAAGGATTTGTTATTAATTTTGGATTATAAGAGAGCGCATCCTTGAAGACAAGTCAAAAATCTTTAGGGTTTAGGGTTAGGGTTTAGGGGGTTCGGATCGAATGTACTTGAATGGATACAGTGGAAGCATTCTGATGTGCCCAAGAAAGGATGAGAGATCTTGACATAATCCAAGTCCAGTATTAAGAATTCATGAGGCTTGAGGTAGAAGCGAAGGTCGATGTAGACATAGCTCTTGGTCTTACAGAAGGACTCTAAGAAACAAAGAAAGTGTCTAGTAAGGGACATGACGGAGGATTGTCAGGAAGAGTAAAGTGGTCGATCAGGCAAGTATATCCCTCTGGTCCGTGGGTGCAAGAGGGTTCAATAGAGCGCAGAGGAAATGCTTCCTTGCTGCAGGCAGCAGGGGTGGAAGGACATATCTCAACGGACCGTACAAGATGAGACTGCAAGGCACAAGGACATGGCTGGAGGCGAAAGGTGTGTGGACAAAACATGATACGAGATCGAAGGAATCTCATCATCGGCCTCACCGTCCCTACTTTGAGATTTTGTTTCAGACATCATAGTTTTGGAAGAAGAAAAATGCAGCATACGTAAGCAAAGTGACATGACATAAAGACGGCAGAGCGAACCAGTAAATGCAAGGTAAATGAAACCAAGTATGAAGTTACAACAGGCACAGTAAGGAAAATAATGAACCTGAGAAGAAAAGAAGATTGCGATAGAAGGTAAAAACCTTAGAAGCATTTACGTATGCGGCGAGTGAACAAACACCTGAAAGAGTGCAGCAAAATTCCAATGGTGCTTGCCACCACTGCAATAAAAGTCACATGTGCCAGAGAAAATGATGAAAGCGTTTACTCCACCAGCTATTTACTTGACAGGACCTGTGCGCGGAAATACTTGTTTGACAGACCTCCCGCGCACAATATAATACTTGACAGATCCCACAATCAGTCGGCGACTATCAACGTGCTATTATAGTCTGACGAGGCAGCCAGCAGGCAGGTTTAGGATGATATGGCACGAATTATGACTACGTGGCGTGAAATTTTCATTTAAGTTGACGTGGAAAGCACGAGGTGTGCGTTTCTAAATAACAACATGTTGTTATTTATATTTCTGAACACCCTATCTTAAAACCTTATCTTAAAACTTCACTCAATAACACTAAGTTGTTATTTACGCTTCATATGTGTGAAACTCGCACGTGCGGAGCCCGGGTTCAGAATTGCCGTTTGAACTCAAAAATCCGGACCTTTGAATAATAGCATGTTGTTATTATTGTGGGCAATCCGGACGTCTCAATATCAACTTATTGTTATTATTTTGGTTCATCAGAATGGAATACCGCCTTCTCGGTATTCCGTGGGATTCCTCACACGCGGTAAACGTAAATAACAATGTATTGGTATTTAAGTGAAGTTTTCGGATCAAAGTTTTTAGGACAGGGTTTTCACATGTGTGAAATATAACACCTTCATCTCGTCCGTTCCACGTCATGTTAAATAGAAACTCCACACAGTCATAAAATGAGCCACGTCACCCAAAACCTGTCTGCTAGATGCCTCATCAGACTATATTGTCACGTTGTCACTCATCAGACTATATTGTCACGTTTTCACTCACCGACTGACTGTTACAGGTAAAGTGTCCTGTCAAGTACTGTATTGTACGCGCGAGGCCTTTCAAGCAAGTATTTGCGCGCGCCGCGCCTGTCAAGTAAATAGCTGTATGCTCCACACAAATCACAATACGGTGGAAAAAGCTTACTCTCATAGTGTTCTCGTGTCGGTCTAAGTACCTCCTTCTTTTGTCGGATTTCTCTTGATTAGATCCCATAGTAAAAACCATCGTGTGGATTCCTTCTACTGAACCTGACCCGCCATCCTTGCATCCCAAAACCGTGTAGTGTTCGTCATCACTGAGGCTATACTGTAGCGGACGACTGTGCTAATGAGAAATTCAAAATGAGTCTCGTGGTACCACACGAAGCAAAAGCAGCTGCAAAAGTTAAACTCGTAGCGTCCAGTGACAAATTCAAAATCAGATCCACAGCAAGATGCGAAGGTAACAGTCCAGCGACAATGACAATGTTTAGCAAGCCACTCGGCGAAGGCCCAAGAAAAAAGTTCATCTCTAGCTAAGCAAATCGCACGACGAATGCATGAGAAAAAATGTCATTTATGACGATCGACTCTGCCACGGAATGTCTCTTGTCAGAAAATCATGCGTTTCCGCTGCATACAAAGTCCCGTCTAATTAGAAATTCAACATCGGCACTAATCTTCTGGTGTCCTCGAGCTCGATTACTCCCACTTGGGGATGCTTATTAGACTTACGAGCAGCATAAGCCATACCCTCGTGCAATGATTTTCTGTTGTACTCTGATAACGTAATTATCAGATGTCATAAGAGATCATGGATTTTCACTAAAAAGCTCTCGTTTAAATACAAAAGATTAAATCAAATGTTTGGACGTAAGAGCTTCTTGTTAACTAAAAATGTAACGTATAATCGAGTTTAAATTATGGATGATTAAAATAACTTCGAAAGAATCACATGACATGGAGAAAATCATAAAGAAAATAACAAATAGCTATGCTTGCAACAGAATTACGAAACTCGACGTTAGTGATTTATCTAGATCTAAATTTATCCAGATCTAAATTTCTTACTCTCTCTTATCCAGATTTCACAGTGACGCTTTCCGGTTTCTTTCTTGTCAACCGTCTTCAAAACGAAAAAATACACTACAGAACAAAATATTTCCCTTTTCTTTCCCATTTTTCACAATAAACGTATAGAGATGTTAACGCACAGTAATAACAGAAACGCGAAATATTGCTATGGGAATGCGAACACAAACCCAAAACTCGCCGATGTGAAACGTTCTTTAACCTCATTCTATATAGGATATGTGAAGTGGAAGTGAAAGTGGAAGTGTGGGGCGGATCACACTCCCGGGAAAAGGCTTTTCAGTTTGACGCGTATGCTTTAGGGTAAGTGGTGCTGAGGCGATCAATGAGAGGTTTGATTCATGGTTTACTGAACATCTGCACTATTTCAAATGAATTCAACCACTTACAAACATTATACTTAATGTAATTCCACGCTTTCTTTCAGTCATATCTTCCCTTCATCGTTGCATGATAGTGCCAGAACATAAGACACTAAGATGATCTTCGACTCGATTTACATGTATGCGTGGAACACTTCTAGCTTCGATTCTTGTAGAGTTATTTGATAACTTCTCGAGAAGAAAGCATTTACAGTTTTCTAAACTTCACTTCTGGTTAATGGTCTACGTCATTTTTATTGTTGTGCATTTGCATAGTATATTATCGATTTTTCCCCGAAGACAAAAGCTGGAAAACGTGGAAGTTTTAGTGTCGATTGATGTTGAATAAAGTATCATAATTCTTAAGGAAATGCATTAAAACCTTTTCAACTAAAGTGTCGTGGTAGATTCATGTTGAATAAACTACCATGTCGAAAATCATTATTCTTAATAATGTGGGTTATAGTATGGATGATTATCATTATCTCAGATGAATATCAAAAGATTTTAAATAAATTATAAACTGCATTCTTATCAAATAAAATATACAAATGTTTTGTATATAGATTCATATTTAGTAAAAAACCGTGTTGATGATTATGGTTATTCCCAAACAAATGCATAGCCGTCAAACGATAAAAGACAAATGCTTAGATTTCGCATAATACAAGTAGAATCCAATGTTTTAAACTCACTGTATTTGGGATGGAAGATTATATTGGTTTTGTCGGTAGAGGTTAAATGCTACGTATACTGTAAATTCTCTTTAGATATCATTTGTTGGAATACGATTTTTGCGTACTGGAAAAATGATGGTTTTGACGGATTAACATCGGATGGTAAATTATAGACTTCTTGTGTTTTGCTGTTATTTAATGATATTGATACAATAAAATTAGTAGATATAATCTTTCACTTCTCCTTGAACAACAACGAGGAAAGTGTAAAGCTTTTCACCCACGTGCGCATTTTTTGTTCAAACATGAGTATAAATGTTCCTGGTGTCTAGGAGTCTTTCCTTTACCAGGTAACGGTCACGGAGCAGAGAAGGGATCATTAATCGAAAGACTTTTTGATGGTGATATTTAAATTTCATTTTGTAATGAAAGCTGACATGTGAGGATTGAACTGAAAGCCATTGAGGAGTTTTACATTTTGTTTGATTAGTTTGTTTTATTCAAACCAATCGAAACTTAGTTAATACTGATGGAGAATCATGCAACTGTAATTGGATCGTTTCTAGAGGTAAAACGAACATATTCTTTTTTAGGTCAAAGTACAAATCAAGCAAATATATTAGTGGTTTAACTTACTGTTATCCGATATAGCCTCAGTGCATATATTTTGACAACTGCTTGTGAATGAACTCTCGCATCATTGTCGTATGTATTCTGATGTATGAGTTAACGAGAAGCGCTGGATGTTGCAGTAGAATCCGAAGGGGGGCAGTGACCACTTCATGAATAGAACACTCCAGCGAATAAGCGTTTCTAGTCCATACACTATTCAGTGAGCACCTCCTCCATCTGCTTATGGAGGAAGCAAATATGCACGGGTTTAAACCAGAAGTACCGCTATAAAAGCCCTAAACTCCGCTTGTATCATAGGTGTGGTAGCTCAAGTGGTTTGGGTCCATGTATGGGAAGAAAGAAAGTTGGAAACCTTCTGATAATAAAATATTTTATAGGAAAATTTAAATATTTTCACAAGTTCAAGATGAAACTTCTTAGAAAATATAATTTAGGTGAAAATAGATTTCAGTTTCAGGCTGATAAGTCACTATAATGAAATTATTCATTTAATATTTTCATGAGTTCAGGTGAAACTTCTCAGAAAATATAATTCTGGTGAAAATAGATTTCAGTTTCAGGCTAATAGGTCACTATAATGAAATTACTCTTCATTGTCACGAGAGTTTGCTAAATAGGGGAACTTTTTAAATTTCAAAAAAGAGCATATTCTCAGTTCGTGATCACATTGCAACTTGCTTTTTCCTCTTGTTTTTCAGTGGTCAGATCTCAGTTTGAGAACATCTATGATTCATTTTGTAGCTTTCATGATTCCGACCATTTTGAGTGTTAGATCATCAATTTAGAACAACAAATGAAACGTGACATATAGATTTAATTTTGGTTGCTAGGTCGTTGAGCTAATAGTGAAAATTAAGAGAGGAAACTAATTTCGTTAATGTACTCCCACATGTGGTTATGGTTAGATTAACTGATGTGTTATATTTAGCATCTTTTTGCACTTATAGTTTAGGAAGTGTTTCAGTCTTCACTCCTTTATGGGTTATGTTCGAATGCTCTCGTAATTGAACGTTTATTAATTTATTGTTTTAAAAATAATTTAATATAAACTTCTAACATAATATTTATATTTTTCTCTTAGATAAAATTATAATTTTAAAGTATTATTTAATATTTACAGATAAAATAGTTCTTTTATAGTCTAGTAGAAATTTTCTACACAACATTTACATTTCCTCGATAACAGAAAGCAAATAAAAGTTACCCGAAGTTGATAGAGCATTCATATTTTACTGCGAACAATCCAGTCAAGAAGATTCACTGTGCGAAAGAGACAAGAACAGAGCGCAAAAGTTAAAGCTTATTCTTATACGCTGAGCGCGTTTATTCATACGAATCGTGGACAACAGGAATCTGGAGAACCCCTAGAAGTTGCGTTGCTTTCTCCAAGGATTATTCTTCTTGGTCTATTATTCATAATTTCCCTGATCGATTCTGAAACTAGACCAGAATGCGGAAATCTATAATATCAGAACAGCTGGGACTCGATTAATTGGCTCGATGGCAATCGCTCAGCTTCGGAAGCACTGGGGAGGCACGATTAGTTCTACCCACACGCTTGTGTATAACACGAAGGCCAGAGGTATCCTTTTTAAAGAAGGCCTAGCGCGATTTACTCACTACTATAATCTATCTTCAAATTAAGATAAGTGGAGAAGGCTCTTTTCTACCATTTCCTACCCTACTATTTCTCACGGGGAATTTAAGTGCCGTGAGGGGTGAAGAAGAAAAAGGGAAGGGCTGTGAAATCCAACACGAACAGGTTTGTGATAAAAAGGGTTCAGGGGCTCGATCTTTAATTTAGAGTCCATGGAAGTAACCGTTCGAACAGTGGCCGAGTTTTATCGTCTTCTGAAAATCTCCATACTCTTTCTCACTTTCCTATCGTTCAACTCTTGAACAGGCCTCGCGTTCGATTTCTGCAGCATCACAAGGAAGCATCCTGTCCGATCAGTACCCAAGACACGAATCAAACCCACGTGATCACCAGTCTTTCATCAACCAAGTCAGTACTTCAGTCTCGATATTATAATCAACATATTCATCTACATGCTTTTCAAGCTAGCTAGGGACGAAACGAAGAAAGCCCTCGCCGCATCTTATAATAACCCAGCAGCAGCAGTAAGATAAGTTGGCAAATACTTACTGGAAGACGCTTGCTGTAGGTCCACATCTGTCTCCGAGACAGTGTGTTAATCTGCAGAGATGACATGAATCCAGTCAGTCAATTGATTTCGAGGTTCGGAGAGCACGAAATGAGTTGACGCCATGATGCTGCAAACAGTTCGATCGGGAGTCCAGCAGAGCCTCCAGTCGAGAGTTCGGAACTTCAGCATACTCCGGTGATAGTCGTCCGAACGAATGCAAGAACAGAAGAGAACATGTTACTAAATGAGATAACGACAAAAACGACAGTGAGCTCGAGGTGCGCGTGACAGACGAACCTCCCCGAGGACGACGGTCCAGATGACTTTCTCGCTGCAGGGAGGCGTGGTCAGAGATCCTTGGTAACGAGCGTAGGCGGGTCCCATGAGCAGATCAGGCTTGCTCAAGTCCACGTCCGTCAAGTTGAGCACCACAGCGGGACTGGTCAAAAGAGGTAACTTGTCCCAGAACTGTCCACATTGCCGACCGACCCCAGATAGATCAGAACGTCTTTGAAGTTCGACCAAATAGAGCTAACTAGTACTATAGAACTCGAATAGAACTAACTACAGAACTCGAATTAACATACATATTTCGAAACTCCGAAGTCAGTGAAGCAAGACGGAGCTGTTCGAACATTCCCAAGTAGGAAAAGAGAAACCGAATCAAACGGAATCCAGTTCACACTAAAAATTTGAACTGTTCCAGTTGCGAAGTACGATCTCGAAGGTTATCAACGTTGGACGCGAAAGGGGAGCGTATCCTGGGCGGGTTGGAGAACTTACCGTCGCGAGGAAAGCATTCTCTTTCCCGTAGGAGAAAGGAATTCCAATCACAGCAATGTCTCCACTGTCGGACATGTGGACCAGATGGAGTTCGAGAGGAAACCTGATGATTGAACCCACGAATGATCATGAGTTCGTACGCGTAACAAACGTAATCCGCCATGGCAAACTTGCCTTCCCATCGAATGCTACTAGTTCTCTCGTCTCATATCTGCGGATGGCTAAGCGTAAGGTTTTCATGATCATTACCTAACACCGTCAATTGTGTGCTCACTCGGAGAATGGAAATGAAACTGCTGCAGGTTGTAGGTCTCATCGCCGATCTTGAATCGCCCACCGCCATTCAACTCGACCTGCCGAATTTTCACAGCACAGCAACCGCATTTAGTGAAGCCTTAGTTATTTGGTTCTTGTTCCCGAGCGCGCCGGCCCCTGGCAGAACGTCGACTCTTAAACTCTAACAGACAATATGTTCACGAGCTCCTCCCGAGCTTCGGACTCGCGCAATGACGTCGAAAGCATTGATCATGAGCCCAGTCGAAAATGCACTATCTGCGTTCATCTAATAACCTTAAGCGTCGAAGTACAACAAGCCAAACTTGGGTAGGATCAGCAATGCCTGCGCATTCCTCTGATTCTCCACGCCACTGAGAAGAAACGAACTGATCATATTTCTGGCACGGTTGAACGGGAACGAACGAACGAGAAAACCCTCTCGAGGAATGAGGAAGCGAAGTTCGGGACTGGATGCACTACCTGAAGAATGTTCGCCCTATCGATGAAGAGAGAGCCGTCTGCAGGAAAGTAGGAAGTATCCAGTCTACGTAAGCCGGTCTCAAGAATTGTGCTCTTCGTTTTGATGTCTATTGGTGATTGCTCCTTTCCCAACTTACACTTGCTCCATGCGGGCGTGTCACCCCACCGATCAGGCCTTGGTCCAGCATCGCTGGAAGACCCGTAATAGCCGAATTTTGCAGCGTCTGATTCTCCACAGCAGAAAGTACAGCTTCTAACACTCAATCAAACTTGCAATGCGGTTCATGTGCTGGGAATCATCGTTTCCAGTCTCCCAGATTCTGATCTGCACTCTGCAGCTAACTAACCTGTTTCGTAGTTAACATTCTCTACTACTTTATATGAAAACTGAGAACTTCACGATGAAATGAATTCAGCGACAGAAGCAATGAATAAAC
Source organism: Asterella californica (assembly GCA_036924285.1). Lineage (NCBI taxonomy): Eukaryota > Viridiplantae > Streptophyta > Marchantiopsida > Marchantiales > Aytoniaceae > Asterella > Asterella californica. Next base: position 15,681,727 of record JAYKYS010000006.1, on the reverse strand, counting down.
GATCAAAATGAGCTGCAGAAGTCACCTTCTCCTGAAGCTACCCATGCGAACAGACATAATGTAGCCATCCCGAGAGCTATCGGAGTAGCCATCTGAGCTTGGCGTGTTAAAATTCAAGAACCCTGAATTCTATCGACTGTGCTGACTGTCAGTAGCACCAAGTTCAGGCCGCTGCCGGTCGAATACCTGGAGGAGACTGAGATCGATGCTTATGCAGAGGTAATGCAGAGCAGAGGAGGGACTCTAATCTATATGCACTGTAACTGCTGTCTAATCTACTAGTCGATAAACTTAACAAACTACTTGAGCTACTTATCTGCACCTAAACCTGCACCAGTCTGGTACCTTTGCTTGTACCTGACTGAACTTAGCTAGAACGAACTTCTAAATGAAAAACCAAGGCAAGAACATCGTTTCGATGCTAGCTATTTATTCATGTTCAGTGCTAGCTGATAGAAGGGAGGGGGAGTTTCATCAGTACTGTTGAGTTTGGATGGTTCCATGTCGGGACACCAGCCAGGCTTAGATGCTAATTCTCATTATCATGTGCTGATGGTCCATTGTCCTGTTCCAATTCCAGGCTATTGCGCCAGAATCAACGCATTTCTGGCTGTAAGAGTCATCTATGCTCCTTCAGGGAGCTTGGTTCTCAGTATATTATGGGGTGATGAGCTATCACCAGCTCGTGGGGACTACTGGCACTTCCGGTAGCTGGACTCCTTCCACAACGTGCGGTCGAGCTTTGATGAACTCATTTTCGCTTTGTTGGGGAGGAGGCCTCAGCCACGCCGGTTTCGATGTGCCTGCACACGACCTGCTCAGATCCCTTAGGCCATTTCAGACGTGAGAAACTGTTCTATGTGATGGTTTCGTCTGTCTCCCCGAGCTAGAGAATTGGGAAGCAGATCTTCAGTCCTTCTGGGTTGTTCTGCTGTTAACTGTTCCACTTAACCAGCAGACAGAGAACGGATAAGCTTCCTTGCGTGTGACAGTCTGCTTATGACAGAGAATGCGCCTTCTCCAGAATCCACTGTACCTATTTTGAGCCATTCTGGGTTATTCTGAAACTGCCTCTAGCGTAGAAGCTGTTGGAAATGGACTGCTAATAGAATAGACTAAGGTAAAACTCTGATTCACGGCATAAGGACAGTATGAGAGTGTGGGGAGAGCTCCTCAAGAGAGTGTAGGCAAAACCAAGTAAGTAGATACTCAATAATGTACAAAGGCCTTCAGCCAGAATAATATACCCTGGGGTCTTGGCCTTGGTGATCTTACGAAAGGTCACCATCCTAAAAGCTTGAACTGCTTACTGCTAAGAGGAGTATTCACACTGCGTACGGTATTCTAACACTCCCACTCAGTAACAGTTCGGATAAAAATATTACTTAGCTAGAAAACATTTCTAGCTTCGGTAGTAGATAGTCCAACTTGGGAGCTGGTAAGCTCTTTGTCAGAATATCTGCAACCATGTCCTCAGTAGGACAATATCTAACTTCTATAACTTTTCCAGCGACGTGATCTTTGATGAAGTGATATCGGATGTCGATGTGCTTCGTACGGTCGTGGAACTTGCTGGTGTCGACAAGGGCCATAGCACTTTGGTTGTCACAATATGTAACGGTCGGCTCCTTGTCATGCAATCCGATGTCGGTCAGGAGCTGACGTAACCAGATTGTCTCTGAGCAGCTCGTGCTAAGAGCTACGTATTCTGCCTCTGTACTTGACAAGGCTACTGACTTCTGTCTCTTGGAGGACCAATTGCTCCTCCAGAGTAGATGAAGCAATGTTCTGATGTGGATCGTCTTGTCTCCGCATGTCCTCCCCAATCAGCATCGGTGTAACCGAATAGAGAGTAGGGCTGGGGTGAGTGAGAATACTCAAGGTACAAATTTAAAGTTCCCTTGATGTAACGAAAAATCCGCTTCATAGCGGCAATGTGCTTAGGTCCAAGACTACTCATGAACTGAGAGAGTACACTAATGGGATAAGACAAATCAGGACGAGTACATACTGCAGCCCAATTAATAGAGCCGGCTGCACTCTGATAAGGATAACTATTGCATAGCTTCTTTTCATCCTCAGTGACGGGAGAATCATCCGAAGACAGTTTCTCACCTGTAACTAGAGGGGTGCTTACAGGTTTGTAGTCCTGTAAGCCAAACTGAAATAGTTTCTGTGTCAAATACAAAGTTTGACTAAGTCTGATAGTGCCAGAAGATGGATCACGGTTAATCTCAATGCTAAGGCAATGATGGACTGGACCGATGTCAGTCATGCTGAACCGTGAGCTCAATTTTCCTTTTACGTGAGACAGTAGAGCCTCACTGCTGCTGGCAATCACAGTGTCATCCACGTAGAGGGCAAGGATGGCGAAGTGTTGTTTCTGGTGCAAGTAGTAAACGTTTCCGTCTGCACCGGACTTAGCAAATCCAAGAGAAAACAAGAAGTTGTCGATGGTCAAGTACCATTCTCTTGATGATTGCTTAAGACCGTAGAGAGTCTTGAGCAATCTGCATACTTGACTGCGCCTTGCTGTAGTCACGCCTTCCGGAACACTCATGTATATTTCCTCGTTAAGTGTTCCATTCAGAAATGCAGTTTTAACATCCATTTGATGTACATGTAGATTATACTGCGCTGAGATGGCAAGGATGAGCCGTATTGACTGAATGCGGACTACAGGGGAAAAGGTTTCTGTGTAGTCCAACCCGTAGATCTGGGTGAAACCACGAGCCACTAGTCTGGCCTTATAACGAGCAATGGACCCATCGATATTAAGTTTTAACTTAAAGGTCCACTTACATGTTATCGGTCGGCGTCCTTGTGGTAAGTCGGTGAGCTTCCAGGTGCCGTTAGATTCATGGGAATCTAGCTCCTCCTCTATTGCTCTTCTCCACTGATCGGCATCAGGAGAAGATACTGCTTCTGTGTAAGAAACAGGTTCCATTGGCACTGGTTTAAGAGTTACCATCAATGCACGCTTGGTGTTCTTCCGAGACTTCGGGATCAGCGATGAAGGGTCGTAGCCTTCATCTGGGTTCCGTTGTGGAGGAACTGAATGTCGAGCTGATCGTCTCAATGGAGGCGGTGCTGGGAAATCCAATGGAGGAAGAGAGGACTCGCTGTGGGTGGAGCCGGAAACTCGTGGTGAGCGTGGTGATGTGCGCCGAAGGTAAGGATGGCGCGGGCTCAAGTTCTCTGCAGGGGGAGAGTGATTGCTTGAGGAATGAGAACGTGGAGGACGACTGCTCCCACTGGACTGTGTACTGCTGGTGACTCCTCCGCTAGGGCCATAACTGCTAGGGACTCCTCCTCTAGATCCAAGACCAACGGATGGGGTTGGAGCTGGATTGGCAGGAGATGGCAGAGGAACTCCCACTGAAGAGAAACCGGGAGAGACCGACGAGAAATGAGCTGGGCCAGCTGAAGGAGCGGGCACAGTATGATAAAAATGGACGTCGGTCTCAGGAGATGCTTGAGTGAGTGGGAGATCAGCAGAGGGGGTGGATGTGGGAGGGAGAGTCAGAGAAGACTCATCGAAGATGACATCATGAGAAGTGAAGGTATGACCGTCAGATTTTCTTTGGAGACGGTAACCCTTACTCTGGCCGCTATAGCCAAGGAAGATACACTCGTGAGAGCGATCATCGAGCTTTGTGCGCTCAACCTCGGGGACCTGGGAAAAAGCGCGACAGCCAAAGACGCGTAGAAAGGAGAGATCGGGTCGACGAGGTGTTGTGGAGGCATAGGAGTGCCAGAGTTCATAAGGTGTGGTCATAGACGGGATAGCCTTAGACGGACACCGGTTCTGGAGGAAGGTGGCGCAAGTGATTGCTTCACCCCAGAAGGGCTTGATGAGCTTGGAAGTGTAGAGCATAGAACAGACAGCATCAAGCAAGCTGCGATTCTTACGTTCAGCGAGGAGAGTAAGGGACTGTGAATTGACGCTGGATGCCACGCTCGCGACAGAAAGCGTCAAAAGCAGCTGAACGATATTCCCCTCCATTGTCAGATCGCAAAGTGACGAGAGATTGACCAGTGACGCGCTCAGCAAATGCTAGGTAGTCCCGGAAAGCAGCAAAACAGTCACTCTTATAGTAGAGAAGACGAGTGACAGTGTAACGCGAGTAGTCATCAATAAAGGTGATGAAATACTCATAGCCAGAAAAGGTGCAAGGGGAGATGCGACCACTAATATCAGAATGGACCAGTGCTAGAGGACGAGTGGATCGAGTGGAGCTAGCACGTGGGAATTTAGTGCGTGCATGCTTGCCGTGTGCACAAGCTGGACAAATATCCTCAGAGAGCGAGAAGGAAGGTAGGCCGGTAACATACCTGCGGTGGCTCAGCTCATGAACTCGATGATGGTTGATATGGCCGAGTCGCTGATGCCACAGGGTAGAGAGATCGCCCGTCGTAGTAACAAGGGCACAGGGTCTAGGTGGCGTCGGTGGAGGAGTCCGACTGCCAGATGTGAAACCCTGAAGGCCTGCCAACAAATGCGGAGACCGAGGCCGAGAAAAGGAAGGACCCGACTGCTCGCCAAAGAGAAACCGAGATGAAGCCAAGTGAGCATAATAGGGACTGTAAGGACGAGGGCCAAGAAGACCCTCTGTCCCACCTTGGGGGACAATGTCCCTATTAGGGGGATCGTCCCCCTGGTCCCTGATCGTCCGTGGGGAACGGACGGCCGTCGGGACTGCCCTCCGCGCGAGGATGCGTGATCCCCTATGTGGGGATGCGCATCCCGACTCCGGGGATGCGGGGGCTGCACTAGTAGGTGCAGGGGCAGCGTCGCGGAGTCCGCGCCGCTGCTTCTGCTGACGGGGTGGGGAGGGGACGGCACCCCCGATGTGGGGGTGCCATGATGTGGGGGATGGCCCCATCTCCATCCAGATCCCCTCTGTGTGGGGAAGAGTTATCTCCTGTGCGGGGATAATTCAGGTGTCCCCGCATGCTGCGGGGTGCTGGCGCCTGCGCGCCGTGCGCACCATGCGCGGATGGGGTCCCCGACCCCATCTCCGATTAGCACGGGGGTGTCTAGCCCGCGTGGGGGCGTGTTTACCAGAGGGCGCGCGAGGACGTTTCCAGGGTCTTCCCAATCGGCGGGGACCGGTAAGGACGTTGGACTTGGATCGATCCGCGTAGAGTGAAGAGGTGTGCTCCCAATGGACTCGATCCGTGTGCTGCCAGTGGACGCGCGTGGAAGAGATGGAGCACCAAGAGGTGGTGTCCTAACAGGAAATTGACCAAGGGGTGTCATGGTGAGGGGATAGACCCCGCGCGGACTGAATTTGGGTCTTCATTTTCCAAGTGAGACAACTCCGAATTTGGTGGAGTGATAGAGACTTCTCTAGTGAGAGAGTGCTCCGAATTAGGGATTTGAAAATTCCGTGAGTGCCTTGGCTGAATTTCTGCTTGGGTGTGCGCATTCTGTGAGGCGGGGCTGGGCCTGGACCGTGGGAAGCGGATCCTGCGCATGTTGCGGTTGAATAGTGAGGTGCTAGTCCGCTGATTAGATTGCGGTCTAGCTCGCAAGCGCGGTCCTGATCTCTGGCTAGGTGGTAGTGTGTGGATTACTGAAGTCCTACCAGCTGTAGCTACAAGCGCGGTTTGGTCAGCGACCAAAATTGAATTGCCGAGCATGTAGAGATCGTCGACGGTGGGGCAGGGAGCAAGCACTTGACCAAATCTGTCTTCAAGGTGACAGAATCCGTTGCCAATTAGGCACCAGCCGTCATTGGCATCAAATTGCCGAGCTGAGAATAAATACTTTTGCAAGGCGGGCACGTGAAGAACGTCACGTATGTACACGTGCTCACCGTTGAGCAGGCGCACTTCCACCATGCCAGAACCAGCAACGTGAATAGTGGTGTTGTCACCGAGTAGAATCGCATCATTTTCGGTGTTCTCAGCAGAGACGGGTGAGTATTCGACGAATTGTCGTCGATTGTGCGCCATGTGGTGTGTGGCACCCGTGTCCACATACCAGTTAGGATCAGCTATCTGCACGATTGCAGACGAACATTGTGCCACCAAAACCCGACGAGTGTTGCCGTTGTTGTTCTGGGAACGGCGATTCTTGTTCTTATTCTTGTTACCAGCAGTCGAGTTTTCGTTACTGCTGCTGGGCTTGTCCGGACACTCAGCGATGCGGTGCCCGGGCTTGTTGCACTGGAAACATTTCTCGTTAGGATCTGGCGGTCTCTTCGGTGGCTGGTTACCGCCTTGTCGGTTGCCACCATTGTTGCGCCGGTTGTTGCCATTGCGACTCCTTGCCGGCGACCTGCAAACAAGGCAGTGGATGGTTCCATCGATAGCTTGCGCCCGATCGTTTCCTCCTGAATGAGGAAGGTGATGAGGTCTTGTAGCGAGAGATTTGGGTTCGTTCTCATCGCCTGCAAGAATAGATGGTAGTTGTTGGGCATGCTGCCCATCAACGCGAGGACTTGCTCCTCGTTGGCAATTATCAATCCAGCTGAAGTCATCTGCTGGATGAGAGACTTGAAGTTGTTGACATGTTGGGTAACAGTCTTGTTGGATTTCATCTTTAAAACCCGCAACTTCTCTCTCAAGTGCATCTTGGTCACCATGTCTTGACCTGCAAAGTGTCTGGTCAAGGTGGACCATGCATCGTTCGATGTGGCGCAGGACATTAGATGTCTTGCCACGCTGTTCTCGCAACATTCGTTGATCGCTGCGAGTGCGTTAACGTCACGTTGATCCCAATCTGCGATGCTACCGGGTCCGGTAGCAGGGGGAGGGATGGGTATTGCAGTACCTCCGGGTGTCGTGGCACGTGGTCTCTGCACGTTCCCTTCCAGGATGTCAAGAACACCATGGGCCCTGAGCCGCAAGGTTGTCTTGTGCTTCCACAGCGTGAAGTATGTGCCATCGAACTTGGCCCAGCCTTTGGTGTCAAAGGGGGCAGACATTCTGTATCAGATTGATCGCTAGAACGGTGAAATTCTGTTAGCGAAGGTACAGAATATGGGTGCGTGAAGCGTCCTTCTCGCAGCAGCTGAAGCGTCCTCCAACTGCTCTCACCTAAGGGCCGAAGGCCTACCTAGTGCCTATGCTATTGTGCTAGTGCATCAACAATGCAAAGCTCTGATACCATGTTGGAGCTGGACTGCTAATAGAATAGACTAAGGTAAAACTCTGATTCACGGCATAAAGACAGTATGAGAGTGTGGGGAGAGCTCCTCAAGAGAGTGTAGGCAAAACCAAGTAAGTAGATACTCAATAATGTACAATGGCCTTCAGCCAGAATAATATACCTTGGGGTCTTGGCCTTGGTCACCTTACGAAAGGTCACCATCCTAAAAGCCTGAACTGCTTACTGCTAAGAGGAGTATTCACGCTACTTACGGTATTCTAACAGAAGCTAAGGACTTCACTTGATCTCCCCTTCGACTAAATTTGCCCCTTTGGTCAAGTGTGAGCCTCAGGGTGGATCCTCATCAGCCGGCTCGTTTTCATGGCCAGCATTGTCCACTTCCCCTTTAGTCCCGGGTTCAGCAAACCACGCCTCGGACTGGTTTATATATTAGAGAGTCCAGACAGTATTTATCATCATTCCGCATCCACACCTTCGAGAAAACAAATTCTGTCGAGAAACGAATTCTGTGGTTCTCATGAATTTTGGTTCTGAGCCGGTGTCATCGTTTTCCTTTTCGCCAGGGAAAATACTGGAGAAGAAGGATTTTGCAGCAGGTGTGCTCCAGATGACTGTCTGCCGTCCGGAAGTTTGAACATCTACGTTGCTGCCCTGAATGTCACCGACAGAAAGGCAAGCAATACATCTGAGGTTATCCGGCCGGCCAGCCAGAAGCTTTCGAGGTGAAACCTTTTCGGCGTTCTCATTATACTAACCAGTCTTACTTAAACCGCAAGTTCCACTATATCATTTACGGGAGGCACGTATTGGTTATTTCCAGCTTTCGCGTTCACATTCAGGTGCTGAACGGAGAAACTATACAAATTATGTAATATCGTATTTCCTTCATTACTCATCAGATATATCGAACCTGGTATCAAAATGACCGGCCACCTACCTAATGCACTCCGTCGTGGTCAGAATGACCCATGTACTTGGAGAAACTTGCTAAAAATAAACACATGATTTCATTAGATTATAGAGGATCTAAACAGAATCTATTCAGATTTTTGAATTCTTTCTAAACTCGTGCAGCTTTTAATATTCCTTTGCCGATAAGGGCAGCCCCGAGTCCTCTGACATGTTTGCTCGACTACGCTAATTGTTCTTAGACGATAGTGGTCTTTTATGCAATATTATTGTATGAAACTCAGAATAACGAGAAAGAATATTCTGTGAACATTTTTCGTTAATTGCACAATAGGAACTATTATTTCGCTCGCGCGTCGATCATGTTCACGATCAGCGACAAGACTTTTACTAATAGTTTTTATTTTCACTCAATGTCTTCGATATTTATGGAAGTATTCAGGGCAGCACCGTAGATGTAGCAATGGATGGTTGGTTGAATACTAGTGTATCTGGCAAGTTCATTTACAACAGTCATCAAGAATCGGTTCAAGGCAATAGAAGCAACTCACGTTTTTCTCTTTTGAAATTGTTCATGATGCGACCACGACCAAAATATCCTTCAGATCTCATCAATTATCATAAACGTAGAAAACCTGATCGATCTCATAGTGTTCGATTGCTTGTAGATAAAATGGATCGCTTTTAAGAGTTACAAGACTGTTTACATCTTTCAGTTGCAGACACTGTTCAGTTCATCATGGATGCAGCTGATCCAATAATTGTTCGTGTTCTAGAAAACCGACGCATTGAGATGATACATGATTCACAAACAACATTTCTTTCACAAAACCTCCCCGAGAAAATTTCATGGGTAGAGACATCCGAAAGTGCAATCCACTCGATGCAGTCCGTACGTTTTCTTGACTGATCATGATCACCGAAAAGAGACAAAATGAGATGCTGTCTATGAGATATTCCTGTGTGGTGGAATATGATGATCCAAGAGAGAATGTTGCAGAATGATGCATAGTATCGCAACAAAGAAGACAAATTTGTTGTTTGTTAAAAGTTTCTTGGTCCCAGTGAGGGTACAGCCGAAGAGGTCCTTGTGGTAAAAGAACGTAATAACCTGGAGGGCAAGTGCTTGGGTAGCTCATGGCCAGAGTGTGAAAGACTACGAGAGTTCCTGACTGGAGAAGGATGGTATCTTTTATAGTGAAACTTGCGGTTTAAGATGTCTCCGTGGTCTTTCATACATTTCTCGTCATGAGAAAATTGGAATATCTCTAAGGTAACTTTGTTCCATTTGGTATTTATATTTTTTCCTGACTCAGAGTTTTAAACTTACAGGAATAAAAGTAAAATAAAAATTCTAATATAGGTTGTAAATAAGCATATGTACATCGACTATGTTAGGAAAATCATGTAATTTGAAGAGTTTACCGTTTCTGAGTTTTGCACCTAATCAAATGGAGTTGTTGAATAAATGGAATGCAATTCCAGTATACTTGAATTTACATCAATCCAAGTTTATAATCTTACGATTACAAGAGATAAGATTTCTGCAATTTGTGTTATTATAAAATCTTTAATTATTAAATTCTAGGTATGTCAAAGTGAAAAATTAAAAATTAATGATAATGTTAAATATTAACAATTTAAAGTATAGCTGCGAACTCTCCAAACATAATCGATAAGGCTAGCGTGCACAAATGCGCTTCAGAAACTATAACTCCAGTACTAGATAACCAAAAGCACATTAATTAAATCAAGACATAAATGATTACCTAACCCTTTCTGCCGAAAGAATGAAATAATAAGTTTATGAGCAGGCTGGACTCTTCTATCCTTTGGAAGAGATGCTTCTCGTAGTATGTCACGTCAGTTTGGACACCCCGGCTAGGTTGACCGAGTACCGGCGAATCCCGGTAAGACCGTTAGTGCCGTTAGAGCGAGTTGGTGGGAGAGCCCACTAGTGATATACTTTGCAGGTAGGGCTTGGAGGTCTTAGTTCTTCAAGTTGAGCCTTCAAGCTCTAGGCTATGGTGGATAGTCTACTTGAGTATAGTTCGGATTCTCTTCGAGCATAGAGTGGGTTTGGCTTGACCGTTTGTGAGTAATCTTAGTGCAATGTTGGAGATGATAATTTCTCTATTCAGATTACTTGAAGAACTGAGTGTAGGTCGAGGCGGAGTTCAGTAAGAGCTCGCTGATCTGAAATCGTCCGATGGTATCTTCGGGTGTTGTCGTTCGTGTTTGATTGATTGGACCTGCGATCGAGGTGTGTGTGGGCTCATGGTACCTTGCTGTTCGTGGATTGATTGTTGTTGTGGGATCGAGTGGAGATTTTCTGTCATGCAGAAGCGCTGCAGAAAATTTGCAGAATGTTCTTAAAGTGACATGTTCGTGGCAGCCGAAGTACTTGTCAATGTCAGGCTGGAGTGAGCTCTTTGGAAGAGCATTGGAGAGACAATTCTAGTGCATCAAGTCTCGTGGAGTTTCGGCAAGCATCGAAGAAGTTATGGCATGTCGAAGTTCACTACCGTGTGATCCGAATGTGCAAAAAGACTAGTTACGTTAGATTTTTGTGCAATTTTGTGTAGAAACTAGAGTTTAGGAGTTTTGTTGTGTGTGTGTGTGCATTCGCAAAGTGTGTATTATGCATTGGCGAACCTGTTGTCGTGGTGTTCGAGTTGACTTTGGGTGTTCTTGTTGTTTTACGTCAGATTTTTGGTTTAAGTGTGCACCCGCAAGCTGTTTTTGCTGTTTTTGAGTCTCTTTTGGTGCAATCTTGTGCAATTCGAGGTGTAGCTTCGAGGAGGCTTCGAGGATTCGAGGAGCAGAGGTGCGTGAGTGCGGAGGTGTGAGAAGATGAGTACGAGAGTGCGAGAGTGCGGAGACGAAGCCTGAGCACGAGCTCGTTGCAAGCCAGCTTGCTGGTGTGCGTGAGAGAGGTATGCAAGTTTCAATTGTGTGGGAAGTGTAAACCAGCTGGTCATCCATCTCAACACTATTTCTAGACTTGGACGCTTAATTTTGTAGTCTTAGCTTTGACTTTATTACTAGACCAATAGCTCTTCGTGTCTTACAAGGATGCGTGTAAGTATTTATGGACTTGTCTAAGGTAGTAAGAGATCTTCTCGCACGTTCCTAGAGGGGTGGTAGGACGACCCCACAGTATTAAGGAGAAGCTATAGTTGTGGTAGTGTTTGTCTATACCGTAGAGACGCGTATGGAGGCAGTTGGTAGCAGTTGTCTTGAGTGAGCTAGTAGAGCTACCACGTAGATATTTTTGGAGCTACTAGAGACCTGTGGACATCTAGTTATTAACCTTAAGTATCAGTTACGACGGTTGGTGATCATATATTGTGCATGTGGTCACCAAAGAGGAGGCTTCAATCCGGGTGAGGCTGGGTTTCTCTTTATGTGAATGTTTGAGTGTGGAGGGTTATCGTTTGGACTTCTTGTGGTTGGAACCCCTCCATATTCTACTTCTTGTTTGTGCGCCACGTTTGTTTGTGTTGGCGTTTGATTTCCGGAGTGAGTTTCCTCCAGTGTGCTGTCGGTAGTGACACTGGAGTTGCGGATCAGTTAGACTATTTTTGTTTCTCTCACGGTGCGGTTGGAATGACGACCAACAGACCGTGAGAGGCTACTTGTGGTGATGATAGATACAGGTTGTCCTTACCTTGACCGTCTTAGTAGGGCATAGGTGAGCTTAGTAGGAGCGGAGTTAGGCTAGTGGTGGTTACAGTGATGACGGGATTTCGACATTCTAGTTGGAGAGTGTGTTACCGAGATTCTGTCATCACGTAGTTCTCGAGAGGTTCTAGTGGGGACTTCTCGGACCGTGGGTATACACGGAGTGAGGTGAGGTACCGACTACCTACACCATTGCCGTCGGTTGTTCCAGAGGATGAGTCAGACGCAGATAGCACGTTTTCTGGTGGTGAGTCGAGTGTCACCACACCGTTGTTGTGGAACATGGACGAGATCTATGGAGCCACGAAGGGACCTCCACGTTACTCGAGTACAGTGGATATCATCGAGCTAGATGACTTCATCTAGGAGTTCGACAGTTGGTGCGATCTGCAAAAGATGCGGAACCCACAGCTGTTTACACCCTTCATGGCGTGGAAGGGTTTGTTCTAACACTTGGAGGGACCGCCGATGGACGATTATCATGAGTTCCGGCGAGACTACAGTGTGAAGATTGAGTTGTGGAGATAACATTGATCTCTCAACTACGTTTCTATCACTACTGGGGCAGTTTCAGGAGCCGTAGCACTTATGAGTTCGGATACAAGTAGTAGGGTACATCCACAGGTGGCGGAGTATCTACTACCGACGGTGCGTCTACTAGTAGTGGAGCATGTGGTCGCGTAAGAAGGATACCACAAGGGTTTAACCCTGTGGTTCAATTCTTCCAGTGTTTGAGGAAGAACTATCAAGGTGTGCGGACCGACAAGTTGAGGAGTCTGCAGGAGTTCCAGCGGAAGACTGGAGAGAGCCTACGCGAGCTTAGCATTTTTCTCTTCAAGTTCATGGTGTGCTTCCATCAAAGCCATCAGAGGTGACCCTTGAGTGAGAGACAAGCCCAACTTTTGCAGATTCATCAATGACGATCGTGGAGGTTGGGAGATCGAGGGTAGTTGATCGATAAGACCGCGGAGGATTTACAAGACGTCGTAGCAGACGGTGGATCGACCGATCCTCTCCTAGGTGTTAGACCTCTACCTCTAGCTCGACCACCACGGTCTCTCTGAGCTCCTCCGCGATCAGTCTTCTCTTGCCGTAGCTTGGGATGGAGATCAAACAACGGTCACTACTGTGATCAGGTCGTCCGCAATGCTCACATTGCCTAGGTACCGTTTGAGACGTCCTTGACGTCTCATAACCACCTCTCCTCTGTGGACAGTCCTTCTGCTGATGAGGACCATCACACGTCCAGCAAGGACCCGCTTGTTGCTGACTAGAGAAGGACGGCATGAGCTTCTGCCCACCAGATCCTCCAACACCTCCTTGGGATCGTGATTACTCCGCACGATCCTTACCACCACCACCACGCTGTTGCGTAGCCTGTGATCTTTGAGAAGAGGTGGTTGCTCCATGTGGTGTCTCTTTGCTGATCCTAGCAACCACCACCCTCTCCTCCACCATGTTGAGCTCAATCCGCTCAGTCAAACCAAAGATAACCGCTAACATCGGAGCAGTATCTCTAAGGAGAGTGGCATCTCTGACTCTCTTACGCAGCTCCTGATCTAGTTTCTCATACCATAACTGGACTGCTTGTGCTTCTGTGACGCCTTGAGTAACGCTGATCAACTGTCTCATGCGAGTAACACATGATTTCATTATATTATAGAGGATCTAAACAGGATCTATTCAGATTTTTGAATTATTTCTAAAGTCACGCAGCTTTTAATAGGGGTGTCAAAGTTACAACCTTTTGAAATATTCGAGAACCGCTGGAGTGAGTTACGACTAAGGCCAGTGTTTCATGCGGACACCTTCTGAGGTATCAGTAATTAAACGTTGTGGACTTTTTTTAACAGTTCTTCACTCGTTTCGGCCGCTTTCTTCTGCAATGGATTCTCTACTGCTCTGAGTAATTCTCTTGAGTGTACAAACGAAAAAATAATTAAATGATACAATTTTGATGTTCAATCACAGGTGCGATCCAGAATGATTTCCAGTTATATACAAACTTATCTGTGACAATTTTACGATCAGTTATCTCTCTGTCATTGAAGAATCTTTCCTCTGAATATTGACACCTCTTAATATTCCTTTGTCGATAAAGATAACCCCGAGTCCTCTGACGTGTTTGCTCGACTATACTAATTGTTCTTAGACGATAGTGATCTTTTATGCAATATTCTTGTATGAAACTCAAAATAACGAGAAAGAATATTCTGTGAACTCTTTTTCTTTAATATAACAGTACGAACTATATTTCGCTCGCACATCGATCATGTTCACGACCAGAGACAAGTCTTTTACTAATAGTTTCTGTTTTCACTCAATGTCTTTGATATATATGGAAGCAATTGTGTTCGAATGGATGGTTGAATACTAGTGTATCTGGTAAGTTCATTAACAACAGTCATCAAGAATCGTTTCAAGGCAATAGAAGCAACTCACGTTTCTCTCTTTTGAAATTGTTCATGATGGGACCACGACCAAAATATCCTTCAGATCTCATCAATTATCATTAACGTAGAAAACTTTATCGACCGCATAGTGTTCAATTGCTTGAAGATAAAATGGATCGATTTTATTAGTTACAAGACTGTTTACATCTTTCAATTGCAGACACTGTTCAGTTCAGCATGGATGCAGCTGACCCAACAATTGTTCGTGTTCTAGAAAATCGGTGCATTGAGATGATACATGATTCAGAAGCAGCATTTTTTTACAAAACCTCGCCGAGAAAATTCCGTGGATAGAGACATCTGAAGGTGCAACCCACTCGATGCAGTCCGTACGTTTTCTTGACTGACCATGATCACAGAAAAGAGACGGAATGAGATGTTGGCTATGGGATATTCCACTGTGATAGAATATGATGATCAGAGAGAATGTTGCAGAATGATGCATAGTATCGCAACAAAGACGACAAATTTGTTGTTTGTTAGAAGTTTTTTGGTCCCAGTGAAGGTACAGCCGAAGAGTTCTTTGTAGTAAAAAAACGTAACAACCGGGAGGGCAAGTGCTTGGGCAGCTCATGGCCAGAGTGCGGAGGACTAAGAGAGGTCCTGACTGGAGAAGGATGGTACCTTAAATAGTGAAATTTGCGGTTTAAGAAGTCTCAGTGTTCTTTCATACATTTCTTGTCATGAAAAAGAAAAAGTTCCCATAAGAGAATTGGAATATCTCTAAGGTAACTTTGTTCCATTTGGTATTTATACTTTTTCCTGACTTAGAGTTTTAAACTTACAGGAATAAAAGTAAAATAAAAATTCTAAATATAAGTTGTAAACAAGCATATGTACATCAACTATGTCAGGAAAACCATACAATTTGAAGAGTTTACCGTTTCTGAGTTTTGCACCTAATCAAATTGAGTGGTTGAATAAATGGAACGCAATTCCATTATACTTGAGTTTACATCAATCTTACGGTTACAAGAGATAAGATTTCTGCAATTCGTGTTATTATAAAATCTTTAACTATTAAATTCTAGGTAAGTCAAACTGAAAAATGAAAAATTAATGATAATGTTAAATGTTAGCAATTTAAAGTATAGCTATGAACTCCCCAAACATAATCGATAAGACTAGCGTGCACAAATGCGCTTCAGAAACTATAACTCCAGTACTGGATAACCAAGATCACATTAATTAAATCAAGACATAAATTTATTACCTAACCCTTTCCATCGAAAGAATGAAATAATAAATTTATAAGCAGGCTGACCTATTCTATCCTTTGGAAGAGATGTTTCTCGTAGTACCCTTAGTATTTTACAAGATCAGCTTATTGAGATTCCCTATTAATCAGTCCAGTAATTAATGAATTTTCACATGTACAAGTTTGAAGCGCATGAGGAGATTTAGTGAACGTAGGAGGTTGAAATTCCAAGTAATTCCGAGCATTGGTTATCTCGGATTCCTTCTTGCCTGAAGAAGATACAGTAATCAGATTTCAAGTTGGCGACTGATGCATGAAACCAACCGGGCACTGTGCTCAATGAAGTAATGAACTGCATATCAGAATCTGAACATATCTGTCAGTCGGTGAGCGGCAGACCAAAATGTTTCTCCGCAGTATTCGGCAAGAGAATACATTATGAGTAAATATTATTTAAGTATGTAGTTATATAAAAGTAGGAATATATATATATATATATATAAATCTTGTTATTATTGAAATAAATAAAAACAAGGTCACACTGGTAATGGAAATGTAGTGCTATGCATTTGAGATTTATCTAAATCTAAAATCTTCTTCCTTTTTTCTAAGATTTATCTAATAGGATAAATGCACTCAAAGACAAAATAATCTTTTATCTTTAAAAGATTCACAATCCAATAATAGTTAATCTCTCCCCGGTAAGTTCAAACCATTTTAAGTGTACAACAAACTACACTAGATGAATCATAGTATAAAGTAAAAAAGAATATGCTTTTTCTCAGTTTACTTTTGGTTGAAGAAACGATACTGTTTTGTTTCAAAAGATCACAAGAGTTTTATTTCAAATAGATGTTTGAATATTGAAGTTAATCAAAGCTATTGGAGAGCTTTGATTTAAATCATAATTTAATAGATTGATTATTGCAAGAAATCTTATCAGCAAAAGTAAGCTTAGGTACAAATGTTCACTATTTTATCCTCAAGAAACTCCTCCACTTAATGAAATCCTCTTGTTTACAAGTATATATATATATGACTCCACTTAATGGAATCCTCCTGTTTGCAAGTATATATATATATTACTGGGTTATAAATCAAAAGTCTATGTGACTAGAAACGATAAAAGAGTCGCACCTTCTTTTATGAATGAAGTCCACGGTTAGCATAGCAATAAAGAAGACTTAACTACTGTAATAAAATTTCTGATTATTATATTGAGAAGATCATTGCCATGTGTTATCGCTGCCCATATGCATAACACTAAAATCTAAACCTCAAGAGAAGTTTTCTATGGAGCACGCTGTCGTGATGTGAATTGTTTCACATAGTGAACAATTCACCTCTCAGTTAGAAGTTAGTCTCTCTGAGTGAAGTTAAGACCTTAGAGAAGTCGATTATGGAGGAAATGAGCATTCGAAAATCTGAAAACACCACAGTGTAGGTCTCCTTGCACTGATCATCATGGTATGTTCAAAAGTTGCAAACGAAGTTGCAGGCGAAAAGTTACTTGAGGTTCTACTATAAGATTTCTGATACCGGGAAATTTACCATAAATCTGGGTGAGTTCGAAAAATACTTTTTAGATTTTTCTCATGTAGATTGTAGTATATAGTATTTGTTTAAAATTCGAAATGTACAAAAAGAGCATGTCTAGAGAAAGTTATGGCACTTCGTATTAGCAAAGGAAAGATGAAATACCGTAGCTTTCTAGCATATTAGCTTAGAAACTGATCTTCAAAACCAATTGTGAGATCAGCTTCCGTGGTGTAGCTGAGAATCTTGTAGGGAGGAGGTCTCCGGATCAAATCCCTTCAGACTCACAACCGGCTTGGAGTAGGCTGGCCCCTTCGGGGGAATATGAGGAGCACCAAGTTGCCTAGGGGCGGGACACTAGATGTCCCTTAAACGTACTGTGGATGCGGGACGCCTCCGTCTACCCCTACACTAGTGCAGTCACCTAGTGTGGATGCTAGAGGGAGATTACCATCGGGTTTCAAAATGGGCCTCTCACCTTCGGATTGTCGGGATAATTAGTACGAATTCGGTTGCGGCCCTCTAAGTCCTGGGGTAGCGAGATGGCATCAAAGATACTTCAAGTCGGTACCAATTATTTTGTAGAAAAATGTAGAACTCGACATATTATTCACTTGGGTCGAAAATTAAAGTGAAACTGATACCTGAGGCAATACTTACGGCATTTCGAAGTTCAAGGGGGCTTGTGAACTACTTACGTGTAGATTTATTATCAGTGATTTATTTTTCTGCTGCCATCTGTTTAGGGTGTCTTTTACCCTTGCCAGATGACACTGAAGGTTACGTAGGGTGGAGGAGAACCCATAGGGGTGTACTCCGGAGAGAGAGATTTCTCAGGTCAAATTGTCGCATTGTCGTAGAACAAGGCATTGTCGATCATCGAGCAGTGTAGAGTTTACCGTGCAGAGACTATCGAGTAGAGAGGATCGAAAAGCTAGGAGATTTTACAGAGACTACATCTGAAGATATTTTTTTGTCTAATCAGAGTTTTGATATCGAGGGATGAGAGTAGAGAGCAGAATCAAGTAAAGAGGAGATCAAGAACTTGTACGTGTATCTTTCTGAATAGAAAACGGGAAGCTTCTAGGTGAACGTGCTGATGCTTCACAGGAGCAGCTTTCTGATATTCTGAGTTACTGAACATGAGCTTTGCAATCTGAATGACCTGGAGTTGAAGATCTACTTGCACGCTGTGTGTTTTATCTTGGCTAGATCGAGAACGTGGTGGTGCATTTTCTTGCAATCCGTATTCCGTGTGTGGCTTTTCGTCCTTCACTTCATGATCATATCACAGCTAGAAGGTTCCGCCCTTCTCAAGAAACTCTCGTCTCGACATGCACGCTTTCAGTGTACAGCTTGTGCCAAATAATGTATAGTAAAGCGTTGGTCCTGTCCATTCCATTCGCTAGAAAGAGATGAACGACAGATAGTTGTTGCTGGAACAAACCTTTTCAACTTCAGGTGAAAGAGAAAGAGATGTTTGCTGAGAAGTAAAGTAAGCCAGAGGATCTACACTAAACTACATTTCGCCCGCACTATCTGGATTCTGAGTTCTTAGATTCGCATATGGTCTAAATATAGCTGATCCGATTATTGTAGAACTTCAAGGTACTCTTGAGGTTGAAGCTGAAAGTGCTTGACACAGCACAATGACAAATAAGTTTCAACTGCATTATGGCAAAACACACAATAACAACCAATACTAATGAAACGTTTGATGTTTCTCGAAATCACCCTCTTCAATTATGAATCAACTAAATAATTTGGATTTATTATTTTATTATTTTATCAAATTGCGTCTTAGTTAAGTAATTAATCTTAATGGTATCGCTGAGGCCTGATTGAACTTCAACAAGTTTTAACAATCAACACTTGAAAATGATGACTAATGACTAACAACCAAACTAAAATTGAATATAATACAGGAATTAACTAATAAATCACCATTCTCTCATCATGTATGTAATTTAGTTTGATTTCTATAAAAAACAACAACAAAAATAAAATGAATATATAAAATAGAAGAAAAAAGACATCCAATAAAACTAAATTAAGAATCATGCATTGTCAAAATTAGAGTACATCTGTCTACATCCAAGATTTCATTATGGAAGCATCGATCTCGCATGTGAGTAACTAGAATTGACCTCTCGGCATGTTTTGTTCGCTGAGAAGAGCCAGAACATTGTGCTCAAGCATGATGCACAGAAATCTCAAGTACATTCGGACTTCGTGGCGGTAAATTTCTGCAGCTCCAGATCTTTCTGCTTCTCGACAACTTGTCCCTGTGAAAAATGTTGACAGCCAGGGAGTAACTTCAATGGATGGTGTGCAGGTAAAATAGTAGTTTAACATTAACCTGGTTGAAAAGAATTAACCACGGTGAGCTTGAACCATACTTCGACTATCTTGAGAACAGTTGGATGAAAACTAAAGAGAAGTAACTGAAATATATGAATGTTGATAAAATAATAAATAATAAACTGAAATATATAGATCATTTTCCACTGTGATAGAATATGATGATCAGAGAGAATGTTGCAGAATGATGCATAGTATCGCAACAAAGACGACAAATTTGTTGTTTGTTAGAAGTTTCTTGGTCCCAGTGAGGGTACAGCCGAAGAGTTCTTTGTAGTAAAAGAACGTAACAACCCGGAGGGCAAGTGCTTGGGCAGCTCATGGCCAGAGTGCGGAGGACTACGAGAGGTCCTGACTGGAGAAGGATGGTATTTTATATAGTGAAACTTGTGGTTTAAGATGTCTCAGTGGTCTTTCATACATTTCTCGTCATGAGAAAATTGGAATATCTCTAAGCTAACTTTGTTCCATTTGGTATTTATATTTTTTCCTGACTCAGAGTTTTAAACTTACAGGAATAAAAGTAAAATAGAATTCTAAATATAGGTTGTAAACAAGCATATGTACATCGACTATGTTAGGAAAATCATATAATTTGAAGAGTTTACCGTTTCTGAGTTTTGCACCTAATCAAATGGAGTGGTTGAATAAATGGAATGCAATTCTAGTATACTTGAATTTACATCAATCCAAGTTTATAATCTTACGAATTCAAGAGATAAGATTTCTGTAATTTGTGTTATTATAAAATCTTTAACTATTAATTTCTAGATAAGTCAAAGTGAAAAATTAAAAATTTATGATAATGTTAAATATTAACAATTTAAAGTATAGCTACGAACTCTCCAAACATAATCGATAAGACTAGCGTGCACAAATGCGCTTCAGAAACTATAACTCCAGTACTAGATAACCAAAAGCACATTAATTAAATCAAGACATAAATTTATTACCTAACCCTTTCTGCAGAAAGAATGAAATAATAAGTTTATGAGTAGGCTGGACTCTTCTATCCTTTGGAAGAGATGCTTCCCGTAGTATGTCATGCAGTTTGGGCACCTCGGCTAGGTTGACCGAGTGCGGAGTGACGAATCCTGTTAAGACCGTTAGTGCCGTTAGGGCGAGTTTGTGAGAGAGCCCACTAGGGGTATACTTCGCAGGTAGGGCTTGGAAGCCTTAGTTCTTCAAGTTGAGCCTTCAAGCTCTAGGTTATGGTGGATAGTCTAGTTGATTGTAGTCTGAATTCTCTTCGAGCATAGAGTGGGTTTGGCTTGACCGTTTGTGAGTAATCTTAGTGCAGTATTGGAGATGGTAATTTCTCTATTCAGATTACTTGAAGAACTGAGTGCAGGTCGAGACGGAGTTCAGTAAGAGCTCGCCGATATGGAATCGTCCGCTTGTATCTTCGGTCGTTGTCGTTCGTGTTTGATTGATTGGATCTGTGATCGAGGTGTGTGTGAGCGCATGATACCTTGTTGTTCACGGATTGATTGCTGTTGTGGGATCGAGTGGGGATTTTCTGTCATGCGGAAACGCTGCAGAAAATTTGCGGAATGTTCTTGAAGTGACTTGTTCGGACCGGAGTGCGTGTTTGGACGTGGCAGCCGAAGTACTTGTCAATGTCAGGCTGGAGTGGACTCTTTGGAAGCGTATTGGAGAGACGATTCTAGTGCACCAAGTCTCGTGGAGTTTGAGCGAGCATCGAAGAAGTTATGGCATGTCGAAGTTCGCTGTAGTGTGACGCGAATGTGACAAAAGACTAGTTACGTCAGATTTTTGTGCAATTTCGTGTGGAAACTCGAGTTTAGGAGTTTTGTTGTGTGTGTGTGCATTCACGAAGTGTGTATTATGCATGGCGAACCTGTTGTCGTGGTGTTCGGGTTGGCTTTGGGTGTTCTTGCTGTTTTACGTCAGATTTTTGGTTCTCGTGTGCACCCGCAAGCTGTTTTTGCTGTTTTTGAGCCTCTTTTGGTGCAATCTTGTGCAATTCGAGGTGTAGCTTCAAGGAGGCTTCGAGGATTCGAGGAGCAGAGATGCGTGAGTGCGGAGGCGGAGAAGATGAGTACGAGAGTGCGAGAGTGTGGAGACGGAGCCTGAGCACGAGCTCGCTGCAAGCCAGCTTGCTGGCGTGCGTGAGAGAGGTATGCAAGTTTCAATTGTGTGGGAAGTGTAAAACCAGCTGGTCACCCATCCCAACACTATTTCTGGACTTGGACACTTAACTCTGTAGTCTTAGCTTTGGCTTTATCACTAGACCAATAGCTCTTGGTGTCTTACAAGGATGCATGCAAGTACTTATGGACTTGTCTAAGGTAGTAAGAGACTTTCTCGCACGTTCCTAGAGGGGTGGTAGGACGACCCCATAGTATTAAGGGGAAGCAATAGTTGTGGTAGTGTTTGTCTATACCGTAGAGATGCGTATGGAGGCAGTTGGTGGCAGTTGTCTTGGGTGAGCTAGTAGAAGTACCACGTAGTTATTTTTGGAGCTACTAGAGGTGTGGACATCTAGTTAGTAACCTTAAGTATCAGTTACGACGGTTGGTGATCATATATTATGCATGTGGTCACCAAAGAGGAGGCATCAGTCCAGATGGGGCTGGGTTTCTCTTTATGTGAATGTTTGAGTGTGGAGGGTTATCGTTTTGACTTCTTGTGGTTGGAACCCCTCCATATTCTACTTCCTGTTTGTGTGTCATGTTTGTTTGTGTTGGCGTTTGATTTCCAGAGTGAGTTCCCTCCAATGTGCTATCGGTAGTGAGACTGGAGTTGCGGATCAGTCAGACTATCTTTGTTTTCCTCACGGTGCGGTTGGAATGACGACCAATAGACCGTGAGAGGCTGCCTGTGGTGATGACAGATACATGTTGTCCTTACTTTGACCATCCTAGTAGGAGATAGGTGAGCTCAGTAGGAGCGGGGTTAGGCAAGTGGTGGTTACAATGATGACGGAGATTTCGACATTCTAGTTGGAGAGTGTGTTATTGAGATTATGTCATCCGGAGTTCTCGGGAGGTTCTGGTGGAGACTTCTCGGACAGTGGGTATACACGGAGTGGGGTGAGGTACTGACTACTTACACCATTGTCGTCGGTTGTTCCAGAGGACGAGTCAGACACAGATAGTGCATTTTCTGATGGTGAGTCGAGTGTCACCACACAGTTGTTGTGGAACATGGACGAGATCTATGGGACCACGAAGGGACCTCCACGTTACTCACGTACAGTGGGTACCATCGAGCTGGATGACTTCATCTAGGAGTTCGACAGTTGGTGCGATCTGCAGAAAATGCGGAACCCACAATTGTTTACACCTTTCATGGCGTGGAAGGATTTGTTCTAACACTTGGAGGGACCGCCGATGGACGATTATCATGAGTTTCGACGAGATTACAGTATGGAGATTGAGTTGTGGAGACAACATTGGTCTCTCGACTACGTTTCTATCACTACTGGCGTAGTTTCAAGAGCCGTAGCACTTACGAGTTCGGGTGCAAGTAGCAGTGGTACATCCACAAGTGGCAGAGTATCTATTACCGACAGTGAGTCCACTAGTAGTGGAGCAGGTGGTAGTGTAAGTGAGATACCACCAAGGTTTAACCATGTGGTTCAGTTCTTCCAGTGTTTGAGGAAGAACTATCAAGGTGTGCGGACCGACAAGTTGAGGAGTCTGCAGGAGTTCCAACGGAAGACTAGAAAGAGCCTACTCGAGGCGTTTACTCGCATGAGGCGGTTGATCAGTGTTACCCAAGGAGTGACAGAAGCACAGGCAGTCCAATTCTGATATGAGATATTAGATCGAGAGCTACGTAAGAGAGTCAAGGATGCCACTCTCCTTAGAGACACTGCTCCGATGTTAGCGGTTGTCTTTGGTTTGACTGAGCAGATTGAGCTCAACATGGTGGAGGAGAGGGTGGTGGTTGTTGGGTTCAGCAAGGAGATACCACATGGAGCAACCACCTCTTCTCGAGGATCACAGGTTACGCAACAGCGTGGTGGTGATGGTAAAGATCATGCGGAGCAATCACGATCTCAAGGAGGTGTTGGAGGATCTGGTGGGTAGAAGCTCATGCCGTCCTTCTCTAGTCAGCAGCAAGCGAGTCCTTGATGGACGTATGATGGTCCTCATCAGTAGAAGGACTGTCCACAGAAGAGAGGTGGTTATGAGACGTCAAGGACGTCTCAAGCGATACCAAGACAATGTGAGCGTCGCGGACGACCTGGTCACAGTAGTGACCCTTGTTTGATCTCTATCCTGAGCTACGGCAAGAGAAGGCTGATTGTCGACAGGCGGAGGAGCTCAAGAAGGCAGTGGTGATCGAGCTGGAGGTAGAGGTCCAGCACTTGAGAGAAGACCGGTCGGTCCACCGCTTGCTACGACGTCAAAAGCAGGTATGACTGCTCGAATTGAGCAGTTGAAGCAGAGGATAGCTAGTATGGCTAGGGCTCAGTGGAGATCTGGTGGAACAGAGACTTCCATATCTTATGGAGAAGAAGGAGGTGACTTCGACTTCATGGCTGGTGTGGCGCAAATTGAGGCATCTGCGGCAGTGACTCGAGGTGCAGTACGTGTCTTTGAGCCACGAGGTGCGTCAGTGGAGTTGGATTCACAACGCGGGAAGGCTAGTAGACAGGCCAGGCTTCCTCAATCCTTCACGTTATCGGAGACGTTGAGGACCACGTCTATGGTTCCTAAACGACCTATCGATGGTGTAGTGGAGTTGGAGGCATCGACATCCAGGAGTGGGGGTGATGTAAGTCAACCTTCGAAGTCTAGGGATGCGATGTCGAACGCGATGTTGGGGACGGCTACAGCAGTTTTGCAAGCCTCACTATTTTCAGCCACGGATATGAGGGCATTGTGAGTCAGCTTGGCTCTAGTGTTCTAGTTGGCGGTCACGCTCAATGAGAGGGAAGATGTTGTTACCTCTAGTGTTGAGGCGGCTCAGCAAGAGGCGGTAGACGTGTCCATAGAGTCGAAGATAAGGACAGCTACCAGTGGTACTTGGCAAGCGGCGACTGCCAGGTTAGATGAGTTACCAACTAGGCCGACGATTGACCGTGCTAGTTTGACACCAGGTGTGGTGCTGTTGGACAACAGAAGTGGTATCTTCTGTTTGGTGACACCGTCTGAGAAGGTGTATCGACCGCAGATCGTCTTGTTAGACTCTGGAGTCCAACCGTTGATGTTGGGAGAGACGGCATGTATGATTTGAGTATGAGAAAGTCCGAGATGGAGAGATGTCCATTACAGCTACAGATATCTCTCGGGGGATCAGGAGGTACAGCTCTACACATGACACATGAGATGTTGGCAATGAGAGTTCGACCAGATCATCTCACGGATGGCTCCATGGTGAGAGCCAAGGCCATCGTTACGACCGCAAAGTCTTATGATGTATTGGTTGGAGGTGTTGTGTTATATTCTATGGAGTTCGTGATCGACTATTGGACGGAGACAGCATCTTACAGACCAGGTTGGCAGTTTGGTGAGAGACGAATGAGCCGCTTACCAGTGCGGTTTAGTGCTAGAGTTGGGACAACGGAGTCTACACCAGGTACGATGGCATCCGTTGCAGGGTTCAGTTCGATCATCACTTGGCCGAGCGAGTTGTTGAAGAGCAATGCCCATGCGGAGGATACTCTGGTCTTTGAGGAGGTGAGAGACATGTCTAGCATGTCTACGTTAGTACCATCTGCCTTGGATGTTTCACTTTGGAGTTCGAGTGGAGAGTTGCAGCAGTATGAAGCACAAGAAGAGGCAGGCAATGGAGAAGACGAGGAGGTCGAGGAAGCTGAGGAGGCATAACCACATGCCAGAGGAGCACGTGCTTCTGTTTTAGACCCCGACTATTTACCAATGGTGAGAGTGTCTTCCACCTTCTCAACACCTCCTTATATACTCTACAATTTCTTACCATAGTAACTTTTACTAGATTATGTTACTTCATGATAAGTACGCAATCCAAAAAAGTAAAACTTCTAAAGGCTACTAAGACTTTAAGAATAGCACACACATTACTTGTTCTACTTTACTGAAGTAAGAGATTTTCTTACTTTAGCTTTTCCAAAGTGCTAACTTTTCGTACTATCCAGTAGGAAGACGACAACAAACTAATACGTCTTTTGAGGAGCATCTTTAGATATTTGTGCATGACTTTCGTCATGCATCCAATCAGCGATGGTCAACAAAGTTACATACTTTTGAGAAGCATATTTAGAGCTCCACATTTGTCACATAGTGTCATAGTGAAACCTCTAATAGTTTCATCAACTTAGTTATAACTATCTCAGCTAGTTATTCCTAGTTTTGATAACTCAAGCTTTGGATCTTCGAACTAGAGTAACCTATAAGATAGTCATACCTAACAAAATTTATATAAACAAACACACAAATAACGAGATACTTGTGGTGTGACAAGACGTTCCACGAGCTCATCTTTTTCAATAGTGTATTACAACACGACATAAGATTAAACAAAGACACGCAAGTAATATTTCTATTGTCATTTTGATGCAATCATTTCTCTATTTTATATCTATTGTTGGCCTCGGATGTTGTGTAGATGTTTAGAAAACATCATCCACCAACACAGAAGGAAGGTAGACCGTCACCACTTTGGAAATTTAGTAGCTTAAGAAAAAATATTGTGTACAGTTAGATACAATATCCAAGAGTATGCAAGATAATACTATCCAAGTTAGACATGCAGTCCGTACAGAGAACTGCTCTGCACAACGTTGTCCTATTGCGCAAACATTTAGTATGTAATAACGTGTATGAATATGTTTTATGCACATTTGTGTAGTTTGTAAAGTAATGAGTTGAAAAGTCATTCATCTATGACCTTAGAATGTTCTGATTTTTGCTAGAGGTCTCCAAAGTGTACAAAAGGACAAGTTGAGTCATTTAAATTCCTATTGGTTCATCAACATGTGAGAATAAGTTATCATCTACCTAAGAGAGCACTTCAGGAATAACGGGGAACTTTTATGGAGAATTTGGGAGATCTGAGAACTGGACGGAGAGTGCTCGAAGAGGGGGAGCAACATGGACCTAAATTTCACTCGAATTGGCGATCCAAGGTATGAGTTATGACCATCTGAAGTTTGTGGAGCGAGAGAACTACATAGCTTTTTATACAGAATGAAAGATTAATGTGATCCAGTAAGTGCATTCCTTTTTTGTTTTGTTAAGTATTTATTGAATACTTTGTAATAGTCGAGAATCAGCCGGAGTTATACAGTTGGAGACGTGTTGCTATGGACTTCACTTACGAGTTTTCACTTTACGTTTCTGCAGTTTTCTGTATGGTTAATATTTAAATATTAAATTTAGTTTTCAAATTTAATATAAAATTTCTATATAAAAGTTATAACTTTTCCGATAATAAATACCGAACAAAAATTCCCCGTAGGTTGTTCGAGCATGCATGTGCACATTTATCTTGATATGCTAATCCAAACTTTGGAATAGCTTTTTCTGTACACTTACCACCCTCTGTAAATCTTTGTGCATGCCAGAACTTTATAGTCGGGAAAAATACGCATCCCAAATGAAACAAGAGCAAAGAAACACAAAACGAAAACCAAAAATATAGAAATATAAGTTTTTTGAAATGATTCACTGTACATGATCATTTTTGCAGTAGATTTTTCTTCAAAAAGTAAAAATCTTCAGTGCAGTAACCAAACAGCGCAATGTTTGTTTATTACAAGGAGCACAGTTACAAGATAAATCTAAATCTAAATATAAACTAATTTCCAATATTTTAAATTTAAAATAATTATTGAAATAATAACACGTGAACTCTGGAAAAAGAGCCCATAATCGCAGTGAGTTCAAACGTAACCTTTTCTACTATAAATAAAATCAGCTGGATCATAAAAATAATATTTTTAATAACTTTAATCTATGAACTAGCTCTTCCAAGAAGAAGGATAAAGACATAAATTAGAGGGTATGTATATTTCGTTTCTTTAGAACTTGGAGGAGGAAGAATATGCATGCTCAACTCACTGGGCATTTTGTCACTTGAAACCATGTGCTATTTGCTTTCGTTGGCGCAGGTCGAGAAGCAGAATGAGAGAATTAATTTGCAAATGAACTACTCTGTCCACTGCAGTTAATGTCACTCACATTAATCCAGTGATCGAATCTAATTTCCTCTTCACTAAAATTAGTATGACTAACATTAATTAGATATTATACAAACTGTGGTATGGAAGAAATTAGTGTAATAACATTATTTATTGACCATAAATATTTCTTAATTGGTTACCTGAAAGATCTATGGGTCTTTAAGTCTCCTATACATATTTTTCTCTCTCTCTCTCTTCTCTTTCTTATTCAGAATTGAAGTTGTTTGGAACCTTCTTCTAAACATCATCGAAAAAGTGAAAAATAATCTATTACCAGTTGATGCACAAATGAAGAGTTATAACTCAAGAACATAAACTTTAAAATGGGTGTCTCACTACGTGAAATCTAGAGTTCAAAAGACATTGATGTTTGATCATATTCATTCGTGAGTTTCAAAGACGTAGAATATCTTTAGTTTAGAAATAATGCAAAAAAACTATTTTTTTAGTTCTAGAAAATACTACGTATGGAAGCATTCAAGAGAGCGTTATAACTTATATGCTGAAATAGCATAGTATCGTACCAGCCACTCAAACAACACAGTAACATTTTTACTCACTGTGTTCGCAGCATGTTTACATGGAAAATTTTCTATTCGCGAATAGGTTAGATGATTGAATAAATTCTTATGAAATTAATCAAAAAGTTATAATATTTACAAATATTGGTACTTCTTTTCTCTAATCATGATATAGTAACATAATGTGAATAAATAAACATGCTAGATCGATTTTAAATTTGGAGAACTTTTGTTCACTTTTTATTATCAAAAAATATAAGTGTTAGATGAAAATTTTATACTAAGTGTTAGAAAAAATTAATCCATCCATAAGTATTACATAATAATCTCGGACTTCAGTTGCGAGTAGATCCAAACAGAATCCGTAAGTAGAACGCGGGAAATACATTTCTGGAACTACAAATGAAAGAGACTGTTAATAACTGATTAAATCAGAAATTAAACTATTACCTAAACCTTTCTCACGGTAGTATAACCATGAATATACGGGCAATACGTGTAGACAAAGGTTTGGTGCTGCGCGAATACCTCAAACCTAAAAAGATTCATCTATGTAGATGTTATTGAAACCAGCTGCCCGGTTTGAATGGCTGAAACGGTGGAACATCTTATCAATCTTCTCATATTTCTTTTTTCTACCTCCAATTAGTGTAAATATTCTGAAAAATCAGTCACTTCAAATACTGTAATATCAATTTCCAAAATGAAAGTTTAGAGAAAAGAGTCGGAAAATTATCGAGTGAAAAATGAAATTAGTGCTCTCAATTAGTTTAAAAATAAATAATTTCCGATAACGTCTCAAACATTACCGGAGGATGCTAGTCTGTGCTGGAAAACTCCCCGTTGTCTAAAAAATCCTTCTGGAACACTGCTCATGGTGAGTTTTGCCAACGTGTTTCCCTTTTCTTGTAGGACTGCAATACTGCCTGCCAAATTACCATAAGGCTAATTTATATGTATTTTCTAAATATCATGGAGCGTTGCATAATATATTAAGAAATAAGAAATGTACATGCGCAAGAAGAGAAGAAAAACATTCATGCACATTAAGATCTAAATGACAGTTATAGAGTGCACACCAGAAAACCTAAATGACGGTTCTAGAGTTCCGTGTAGCCAGTTGCACAAAATATGTGAATAATTACATAATACTTGCTTGAACAACTTTGTTGACTCAAAGTTCATGTGCGATACTGTTAATGAAAATCTACTGTACAACAGTGTTTGGGTGGTGGGCATAGATAGATGAGAGATAGGAGATATATATGTATATTATATCCGATGAGGAATCAAAAATCTTCCTCTAGGTTCAGCGCTTAACCTTTGGATATGGGTTCCGGGAAATTTTTGGTGACCACAAGTACTTATTAATCCCCAAATTAGTTTAGCAAAAACATATTATAGTCCGGATCCAAAAACATGCGAAGTTTAAATCGTGAAGGGGTTTTTTCTGGAAAGGTGTGGTTCTAGACGAAAATATGGAAAGAGACTAGAAACCACAACACTAAATAACCTAAAGTCACCGAACGTTGTTTCACGCATTAGAGCGTGAAACGTTCGGAGCTTCCTTGGGAGCGAAAGTTAATGTTGTATGTATATACACTCTGTATGCATACTCATCTTCTTCCAAGTTTGGAAGAGAGAAAATATGTATATCCCTAAATTTATTTTCTAATCTGTTTTTTGAAAGAGATAAAATATAAATTAAAAAGTATTTAAACAATTTTATGACTCGTATATTCAAGTTTTTATGGCATCATGGGAGTGCTTCTAGATATTGTACTTATGAGTTTCGTCTCTGTGAAACAATTGTAGAGTGTACATAACAAAGAATTATTTTATTTAGATATGTTATTTTATTTTGTAGTAACATGTACTTCGAATTCTCTCTCCATGTATCTCCAGTGTAAAGTTATAGATCTTGTTTTTGTATTTCTCTCTCTACATAAGTCCAGTCTAAAAGTAGAGGTCATGTAGCTATACTGTAAGTTAATTTTAAACTGCCGTTAGGTGTGATGTGTCAATTTTTCTAAAATCAACGCCCAGTCTGCGCTTTATCTCACTAAGAATTTCTATAAATACTAAGTCAATTGTTAATTCAATTATCAATGATACTTTTTTGAACTTTGCTGTTGTTTGTCTTCTTCCTTTTCTTCACCAGAAGTACACTTTGTTATTCAAAAATAGTTTAATCGTTGATTAAATGAGTTGAGTAGACTATCACAATTATAATTCTCAAAGGTGCGTTTGGACCTCTCTACTTATGGGTTAAGTCTTGCTCCTACCACAACTGCTGGTCGAGTTAACATATTATAATTAAAGAAGAGTTTGATTATATTACCAACTTATGATACAATTATCGTCTAATACATATACAATTTTTCCAGTAGAATAAAAGGAGCTAGAGTTCTCTAAAGTCGATAGAGGATGCATATTTTAGGAAAATTGTTGTTTAGTAAGAAAAACATCGTTTTTTAGTTCCTCAGGACCTAAACTATTACCGAACTCACTTTCTTTTATTCTCTTTTGTTATTGTTTTTTGTTATTGTTTAGCCCTTTGTTTTGTCGGACAGTATTTGAATAAGTATTCTCTTTGCTCCATTTTTATTATTTTCACTAGAACGCAACCGGAAATGACCCAATTTTCGTGCTGTTATCTAACATTCGCTTTCAGTGTTCCACTTCCTTCGAATTTTTACACACACTAATATACGGTTATGATGCTGTATACGTAGCAAAGTAGTCATGACTACTTTGCTAAAAGAAAGTACTGGATTAACAATAAATTACTCGGATAAAAGCTATGGATAGTATGGAAGTCTTAAACTCAGAGTGCAAGTGGTCCTGGTGACCCAGAAGAATTTATTTTGCGTGTTTGCTTTTAGAGAGCTGAGAAACTTAACCATTATGTTGAAAATGCTTTTGATGACTATGTTTTTAATTCACTTTAGAATCTAGAAAATAAAAAATTAAATTAAAACTATTCATCAGATTTACAAGCTATGATTTAATAAACTATTTAGTAATGAGAAAGGAGTGTTAAGATGAAGATTTTGCGGTTTCTTGGGTAAAAAAAAAATCTTTTTTTAGACTCAATGAATGCTATGAGCCAAAGAAAATGTTTTCTTTCATGCTTTTATGCTCTTACCGGGGTTTAGCAAGGCGTTTATTCCTCCACGTAGCGCTTGTGACTAATTGAATTGAGGTCGCTTCAATGTGACTTGGCTCACAGGGCGACCAAGGATCACTACGAAGAAGAATTAAATGACCACAGCACCAACTAGATCTAGAAGAGTCAAGTTCCTTGGCCTTAACGTTACGTACTATCAGTTCGTTCTGAGTTTCTCGCAGAAAACAGAAAGTATCCTTCTCCACGGGCTTGTAAAGTGAATTTCGTTTTCTCTTATCAAAAAACATGGAAACGTTATAAAAATATCTTATAATAAATTATAATAAAATATTAAATTAATTCATAAATAATATATATTAACTAGTCTCAGAGTAACCAATTCACTGTACAAGGCCACAGCCTTGTACAGTGAATTTCATTTTTTCTTATCAAAAAATATGTAAATGTTATAAAAATATATTATAATAAGTTATAAAAAAATTAAATTAATTCATAAGTGATATATGTTAACCAGTCTCGGAATAACCAGTTCATCAGGATATAACCCATAAGTAGAGTTTGGACTGATGCGTTACTGAGAGAATAAGTCCAGGGTACCAATTCTCAATCCGCACCCATGTACACTTCGGTGTACATGGGTGAATATCCTCTCTCCTGAACTAGTAGAAAAGAAAAAAAGTAGCTGCAGAATATAATCTGACTGAATAACGTTCCAACAATGTTAATGGTAAGAAAATCAATAAGTTATGGTATTTTCCAGAAATGATGATTTCCTTGCATAATAATCACCTCCTCCATGTTAAACCACCAGTAGCCGTATAAAAGAAAAAGACAGAATATTCTCTTTTTTTCTCCATGTGTACTTCGGGGTGAAGAGAAGATTCTGTTCTGCTCCAAGAAACCATTATGTTTTAGTTTAAATATTTTCTAAATTATATTTAGCACTTTTTTTTGAAGTAAAGTACAAATGATAAAGCTATTAGAGAGCTCTGATTCAAGTCTTTGTTTGATAAATTCTATCACGGGAGGTAAGAATAATGTCCAAATACAATTTAAGTCAAAACGGTAATAATTTTTTATTAGAGACAGGAACCCATAGCTTAGGATTTACAATGAGATATCTCACTCTCTAAATACCAGAATCTGTGGTTTAATATACATGCTCGATGCACTTCTGGTCCAGAACCAAGAAGAAGACAAACGGTAATTTAATGAAAATAATTTTCACACATGGTGATGATTTTGATACCCGTTCGTTCCGCTCATCAACTTCGAGGTATGTAGACTTTACAATGTCCCCGGATTTCGCGGACTGGAACTTGCATGAAGGGTCCAAATTAAACCCTTTCTCATAATTGAGTCGAAATTTGACCACTGTACGCGAGGATTCTGTAGCTATTTGGTCTCAACAAAAGTGCGTAGGAAATAAATCAGGACTGCAACTAGCTTGACTCTGGTTTAAATCTGTTTTCCGCTAACAGAAAGTTCAGTTTCTGTTTCGGAAGAACTTCTTGCACAGCTGGCATGGGTTAATATCGTGCCCTCTTGCTTCGTGTACCGCAAGCAATCGGTGATACATGCTTTTGCAGGAGGCAGGGAACAATGGGGAAGATCAGAGCAAATAGCAGCATGGATCTTCTGCTGCCCATGCTTTTCCTGACTATGTCGAGCATGGTCGGGGCAGTAGATATTTTCTATTCAGACGCAAATGCCTGTGACGGCAGTGGATACTCTTTCAACGGCATCGCCGCACAAATATGCTGCATTAGGCTAATGGTGGGTCGGTGCTACTCACCGATATGGATGGCTGCAAGACAAGCCTCGTGTTCAGAAATGGGGGTTGCGATTATGATTCAGTAGGCTCGGGCACAGGTAACCCTTTGCTGGGTTGGTGGAGGTTACACATCCGGCTACTGGTATCAGAGGTGCAGACGCCGCTCGCTTCTCGCTGATCATGATGATGCATCCCACAAAACTAAATGCAAGGGAGAAGACAAGCCTACAGGAATTGTGTTCACTGACGCTGCGAAAAGATCACCTGGATGCTCACATCCCCGATGCAGTTGACGTATTATCGCAACTCGAGAGCTTACCCCATGGAGAGAAAGCGAACTGGCTTCAGTCCAAGGGCGCCATTCTGAATACTTCACTGCTGCCCTGAATAAACGTCAACTGAAACCAAACAGTTGCTATTGACCGTCTGGAGTATCAGTGGATTCAACCACATGCGAGTTCACTCGGAAATTTGCAACGGGTCTGAAGTACATAACGGCGGTGATCGTATCATGCACTGGTTTCAGATTAGGAAATGTATCCATCGCAGACGTTTACCTGACCATAATATATGTATATGTGTGTGCACATGCAGGTCCGAGGTATGTCAGATACTTTGCGGTCTTTGTGTTTGTAGCTCTTGATTGGCGTCGTTTACGATAAGATCCAGTGTTGCAGATTTTGCAAGTCTGTAAGATGTTATGCCGCTGATTCGTATACTTCGCAATCAAGTTTCAGTCTCAGTAATAGAGACAGTAATAAAGTCCTTTGTGTTTGTAGCTCTTGGTTGAGGTTGTTTACAATAAGATCAGTCTTGCAGATTTCGCAGTTTGTAAGACGTTAATTCCGCTGATTCATATACTTTGCTGTCAAGTTTCAGTCTCAGTAATAGAGACGGTAATAAAGCCGACACGGAATTGATTCAGTAGTAAAAGTCGTGTCTTTGATTACGCGATTATCACCTGGTGTCAAAGTACTGTATCGATAGTATCAAGCGTTGAGAGATGTGTCCTACTGTTTGGACTTAAAGTTCATGTTTGATGCGACGAGATCTGGATAAGAGTGTACCTAAATGCATCAGATTCTGCACTGTTGTGAGATGTTTCCTACTGTTTGGACATAAAGTTCATGTTTGAATGCGACGAGGTCTCGATATAAGAGTGCAGCTAAATGCATCAGATTCTGCACTGTTTGGCAACAGAAACCTTGTATATTGCAACTTACAAAAACACATTCGGCAATGCTCGCTGTCACAACGTTTCGAACTCCCGTCACCCTCTGCTACCTCTCGATCACACGTACGTGAGAATCTTGACAAATGTTCAGACCAGAAGTTCGTCGCTGCCATGAACTTCTGGAATCTGGACATGTATCGTCTCTGCCGCATCATCGACGTCATGCGACAGGTTTGCTGGGCCCGGGACCCGGGAGAGCTATCGCATGGTACGGTAATTGCTCACTCACTACCGGATGCACCGAGCCACAGTTTACAAGCACCCGCCACAAATACGTGTAAACAAGAAGTAGACCTTTCTGATCATACACAGTGAAAGCTCGACATAATCGGGTACCACTAGTTTGACTTAGAGTTAACTCTACTCCTATTAATTGACGTCGTGCGACTCTGCATGAATTTTGATCGTCCGATGAAGTGGTAAATGCACGGCAGTGTAATTGAGTAGAGTTAACGTGTTGCCTAGTTTGCCAGTTCCTCCGGTTTTCTTTTACTTCAGTTTCTATTATTTCTATTTATATAACGGCAGCCGGCTGAACGCGGCTGCTCTTGAGCAGACTGAGCACTGCTGCAAGGAGGATTCGACCCCACGGCGGCCCGGCTACGGACGGATGGGGCTGCTAACTTGGCCAACCACTAATTTGCCAGTAATCGTTGCAATTATGTCTTGTTTCATTTTATAGTTTTGTCGATCATTATTGTCCTTGTGCGAATTGCATTACTCGTCAGGTGTGTTACGTACGCGTAAATATAGATAAAAAACAAAACACCATCACAAGTTTAAGATATATTGGCACGGACCCCCAGAAATTTACTTCCTCAGTCCCCCGTATGAACATCTGGTCTTCCTCAGTCCCTCGAAGTTCAAACTTTCTTCCTCAGTCCTCATACCGGCTATACCGGCTACTATCCGTTTTGTGCACTGATACCTTCGGTGAATAGAGATTCGTAGTATGAGACTACTTCGCAAGCACGGGTCTAGGTTGAACTGTGAAGGATGATGCATTAACCGGGATTTAACCTCAAACTCACTGGACATGCAGAAATTTGCTGGATCACACCCTGAGTACATCGTTGTGTTTGATCACATCTCTGCTATCATAATAGAGTACAAAACAGTTTCTGTTTCATGTCATTCAGAAGTTCAAAGCTGTAGAGAGAGATTTAAGAAGCGCAAAAGGAAAATTTCCGAGCTGCAAAGAGGATTAGTGATAAACAAAACGTGAATTCCCACTACGATTTAAAAGCAAAACATGAATTTGTGATGATGAAGTTCGGGTCGATACTGTATAAAGAAAAACATGGAGCAAATTGACCATGAAAGCTCACACATGAGTCAAAATATTGTGGGTCTTCAGGCACCGAGTCGATAGAATTCAGGAACCAGTCATGCAGCAAATTTTCATAAAATTTTTATCACAGTGACCAGACGCCAACAGACTTCCATGATCGAGAATTTGACAAATTTACTGTCGAATGTCACGACTCCTACAGACTTGTGCGCGCGCACGTCCTCCGATCATACTACGAGTGACATAGAAGATAATCTGTCCATCACGGCCGCTTTTTTGTCAGTAATTTGAATTAACTAAACATTACTATCTCGGACTATCCGTAACGTAGTGTATTCGAACTGTAGAGTCAAATTCTCAATCATAGTTCTTAACACAGTTAGGTTCAAACCACAGTCGATACCGGACTCCTAGCCGGTTGAAGACTGAGGAAGAAAGTTTGAACTTCGAGGGACCGAGGAAGACCAGATGTTCATACGGGGGACTGAGGAAGTAAATTTCTGCACGGACTCCATCATGATGCAAATTTTGCCTACTTGCAAGATTCAACATTCAAAGATTTTGCTGGAAGCTTAAGCTGAGAAGACTGATCTGCAAACCTTCAGTTATTAACTTGGTCAGGCTCATGCGCCATAGTTCTTACTTGGTCGGGTCCTTCACTTTCTCTTCTTTCTTGGTCAGGCCCATGACGGGTAGTAGGCAGTCGTCAACCCAGCATGGCAGGAGTCTTGAGTTGGACGGTTTGTGTGGTTGACCTGGCAGTGATGAAGCAGAGGTGATCGACAGTTTTCTCCAATATATCCAGACAATCAGACATCCACGTCATTCTCAAGTACTCCATTTAATCACCCACTGTCATTCTCAAGTACTCCATTTAATCACCCACTGCTGACATGGCAATCGTAAACTGTCTATTACCAGTCATGGACCTGACCAAGAGAGACAAGAAAGTGAGGGGCCC
The DNA here is from genome assembly GCA_036924285.1 of Asterella californica. Lineage (NCBI taxonomy): Eukaryota > Viridiplantae > Streptophyta > Marchantiopsida > Marchantiales > Aytoniaceae > Asterella > Asterella californica. Next base: position 15,645,418 of record JAYKYS010000006.1, on the reverse strand, counting down.
GACCAAGTAAGAACTATTGCGCATGGGCCTGACCAAGTTAATAATTGGCAAACCTTTGCAGAAAAGGGGAATCCGATATAGATGATACTGGGAGTTCGAAGAATTCTGGGAGTTATGAGACTGTGACGTTCTTCCTCACGTAACCTTATCCTATCTGTAACAGAAAGTATCCAGTGTCCTACCCGGATCCATCTCATTTCAAACCTCAACGGCTAAATTCTCCGTACAAAATTTATTTATTGTTTCTCCGTACAATAATTATTCTCTTATATAGATTTGTTTATTGTTAAATTCAAGAGGAAAACGGATTGTCCTACCGAGCTTTGACTGAGTCCTTTTAGGGCCACTCGAACCTTTCCTCATAGCTAAAATTACAGATAGTATATAAAATTAGTATAGTTAGTATAAAATGTCAGAACGTGTATAGTCACATGGCATGCATATATATTCACCTCCTCCATCTCCCGATGGAGGAGGCACAGTCGTTTAATTTAACACCTAACCCTTTCGGCCGGAAGGGTTAGGTGTTATATTAAACGACTGTATATTCTGTAGTATTACCGACTAAACCTTCCCGGTCTTGTACCTTTCGGAGCGCGACAGTCCAGCCAACGTTTATGGTTTATCTCCTGCTTTCCTCGAATTTTTAGATATAGATTATTATTTTATAAAATAATTTATTTAATATAAATATTTACTTAACATATATAGATTTTCGATAACAATAAGAAAACAAAAAAATGCAAAAGTCTATTCCAGCACGTCAAAAAAAAAAGTTTTATGGTGATAGAAAACCCATCCCCAACGCCCCGCCCCGACCACAACTACTGACGTATTTTCAGTTCCGGGAAAAACCGTTTGTCGTCTTCCGCTCCCTGGCCGGAATGGCCACTGCTATGCATATTCACCTGATACAATTATTTTCACCTCTATACAAGAGATCTCCTTTACGAGTATGATTCACTGTATACGTCACCTGTAAAATGTTTTACGGAAGTTCTGTAGAAGCTAAGTTTAAGTGGTCCTATTAGACTCAAATTAATAAATTTCACTTAAAATCATAGGGGAAAAAGATTTAGTGGCATATTCTTTCATGTTTGATTTGATTTTCTTCGCAAGTGAATATGAATGGTATATCGGATGTATTTGAAAGGGTTTTCCTTTCTCAACTGCACGGCTTTATCTATTACACATATAGCCACACTAATATACAAATAAAAAGAATAAAAATCTCTTATGTGAAGACGCCTTTTCGGTTCGAGACAGCCGGCCTCTCTACGAGGCTGTAAATTAACAAAGTAAACTGGTGAACTCCGCATGAAAATCTACATAAAATATAAAAAATATCTACACCGGCATATCAGCTAAAACAACTTTTACTACTAAAGGTTAACTTAGAGTTAACTCTACTCCTATTAATTGATGTCGTGCGACTCTGCATGAATCTTGATCGTCCGATGAAGTGGTAAATCACGATATATCACTATTACACTGCACGGCAGTGTAATTAATATGAGTAGAGTTAAAGTGTTGCGAAAGTTACAGTGAACTGTACCAGTCAACTTAGTTTCCGCCTTTATTGTCGTCTCTATTACAGAGACTGGAACTTGACTGCAACATTTACGGATCAAGCTTTACTGACAGGAATATCTGCATGCCTGTTACAATACCGTAAACTACAACACTAATACAAGAGCTACATATAGCATATCGCAGGGCCTGGAGTGCACGAGCTCAGTGCACTCATCCTTTAATGATATTGCAGACCTCAGCAACGACTCGTTATGAGCTTCCAGGCCAGTGCAAACTCCCAAGTGCAGTTAGCAAGGGGCCTGGAATCCATTCAATCTCCACGAGATCGAGCGATGTACGTGAATTACGTTCTTCACGGCAGCTCTGAAGTAGTGAGAGTGGCGCCCTTGGACTGAATCCAGTTGGCTTTCTCTCCATGGGGTAAACTCTCGAGCTGCGAGTAGAGGTCTTCTGCATCGGGGGATGTAAGCATCCAGGTGCTCCCTTTTGCAGCGTCAGTGAACACAATGCCTGTAGGCTTGGAGATGCCCTGGCATTTTGTCGTGTCGGATGCAACATCAGCGAGAAGCGAGCGGCGTCTGCAGCTCTGATACCAGTAGCCCGATGTGTAACCTCCACCGGTCCAGCAAAGGTTCCCCGTGCCCGAGCCTACTGAATCACGATCGCAGCCCCCATTTCTGTACACGCGGCTGGTCTTGCAGCCATCCATGTTTCTGAATAGCACCGACCCACCATTAGCAATGCAGCATACCTGTGCGCCGGCGCCATTGAATGAGTATCCACTACCCGAGCAGCCACTTGAGCTTGAGTAGAAAATGATATCCACTGCTCCAACCAGGCTCGAGAAAGCCAGGACGAGCATGGGCAGTAGATACATGGTGCCTTTTGCACTGGTCTTCCCCATTCTCTTGAGGACCTCCTGCGAATTACGGATTGTGTCAGCGTCATGGTTTGACATATACGAAAGAAGAGGGCATCACCATGCATCTTGACTGATCATGAGCACTAGAACAAAACAGCAATTGCAAACTTAGACTGCACTATTCGTTTGATCTTACGCGCCGATTGGGCCAAACATTGGACTTTCATTAGGTCAGGCGTGCAAGAAGTTCCATCTAAACTGAACTTTACGGAAGTGTTTCAGAAGGGTATCTTGAAAGGTACAGCTGCAGTGCTAAATATCCTAGACTCTCTTACTGAGACCAACAGTCGAGTTTGAACTGATCATGAGTGTGAGTAAGACCCTCAACTGGATTAGATGCTTCACCAAGTTCCCATGGCCCCTAGAAGAATCCGAAACCCGTCTACGTACCTCGAAGTTGACGAGCGGAATGTAAGAGAATAAAACACCTCTCTGGGACAAGAAGAAGTTTGTCACAGTAGTACTCGATATGCTCCGATACGCTGCCGAGGAATGAGATGCAGAATCAGGAGTTTACACTAGTTTATATACTGGCATAAGAAACGAAGTGGCAGCAAAAGTGAGTTGCCGGTACAGTCCACCTGTCGTCAAGTGAGGGCCAGGATGGCCGAGCGGACGAAAAAGCACGATCTACGGCAGATCTCAAATTTTACCGATATCCTATCTCGGTCTGCTTTCTACCAATCAAAGGCGAAACAAGTCTTCCGAGGTCTTCCCCTCCAAGGTCCCAAGTCAAACTAGCTTGTGAGCTTCTGTTATCCTCATTCTGGAGTCTGGATTTCCAGAGTCCAGACTTCGAACGGATTACATATGCATGATCATGATAAGAAGGCTATGACCTATAGCTGAAACAAGGAGGAGCGTATGTATGTTCTCACTTCAAATGGACAGACCCGACGCAATGAGTAAGTATACCAAACAGATGGGAAATGTGACTTCAAATGGACTACTGTAAATTTTGTTCTCCTCCCAGATTTGGATGTAAGATAGTACTCAAGTCTGAGGATCTCATGAATGCGTACTAAGCAGAAAAGAAGTCCTCCTGAAATCAGATTCTGATTAATTCTGAAGACATAGCACTGATCACTTCAGCACATCGACAAGTCAGAGATGGCCCCTGATTGAAGAACTCGAGAAAAGGGTCTCTTTGAGAGGGGAAAGCAGATCGATTACCTTACTTCGATCACTGATTTCCCTTTAAGACGTTAGTGTCTTGGAGTTACTGGAGACTCCAGATTGTAAGCTTTGCTTACAAGTCTGTTCCAGTTATAAATTTTGAACTTGAAACATATCATTTGAATTTGGTGGACTAGCATTTCAATTTGAATCATCTTTATAACGGTAAACTATAAGAGGAACAAATGTATGTTACAGTTTAATATATACGTTCCTCGCTCTATTTAGTTTACTGATATAATTTAGTGAGTACGCTCTTACCCTCGAGGTTACACTGAATTGTCTCACTTTAACAAAGTAATGTTCATCCATCCTCCATGACCACTTCGTGATTTAAGGTCACCTTTTCGACATAAGTACTGTATGCTGCTTGTACACCAACTCATCGTTCTAAAGTTCCCATGGATCAAACACTACCTCTAGATACTTCTGACCATGAAATTCAATTCATCAAATAATAGCAGGCGGATTTATTAGTAACAGGAGTCTGCAGGTAGTATGTACAGCTGGTATATATATGGATAGCATATATCTAACTACATTTCTTGGTATTTGAGTTCTCATTGACACCGAGTAGGCTAAAGACATCAAAGGTTTAACCACTTGAGTAATTACCAAGGCAGTATGAATGAGCAGATTAAACACCTAAAAAGTTAATTCTACATTGTCAAACAAAAGAAATAAACAAAATTAAGACAGTTCTTGACCATTATACCTTTTGTTGATTTGAAAGTGTATTAAGATTATGGTAACTAATGGATTGTCAGAGTTTTAGTTTCCAATATTTCATTAATCAAAATTCAGTTGTGTAATAAGTACCGTTCTTCACTTAGAATAGACTCTGACCCTATTGCTGTAATGAAGCAAATTGAACCTTGTTTCTTCTCAGACTGGGATTTTAATCTGCCCTTGTATTCTCTTCCTAGTGCTTTTTAGGAGCTCTTTCATTACAGCAATGAGAAAATGAGAAAATTCTACACTAGGACAGTTATACTCTTGCGGGAGAGGTTAGACATAAAACAGTTACTCTCTGGCAGGTGAGGTTTCACGAGCTTATAAGGTGAAACTTTGGGGGAAAGAAGTAGCTGCTTTGGACGACTGTATATAACTGTTACAGTGTCCATTCCATGGGCTCGCTTCTTAGTCACATGACAGTACGATTGCCGGGGTCGAGTAGTACACACACATGAGAAAACGTAGGAAAGTTTTTCACTCACGGACGTTGTAACGACTGCATGGATAAAAGTGATACAAAAGCAGAATATGTCCTTACGGGGACACCCGCCAATGAGAGTCCCTCGGCACCGAACCAGTGTCAATTCTATCGACTTCCGTGGCCCCAGCAACCGAAGGATAAGATATGGTCAACATGTCATGAACATGTCATGAACGAAGTTGTGGTTGGGGGGTTTTGACAGACGTTAGGCCTACATGCACGAAAGCAGAAACTGAATGATGACCGAGTCATTCGTGACTGCTCGAGCTCCAGTAGTCGTTGCGGGAGTCAGAAGCTTCTATATATATATGCGCCTCCATACTTTATGAGCTATGATGAAAACTTTACTTCAGACTTTTAATTTTGCTGTAAATTTGTTTCTAAGGAAAAGAGGCAGGAAACACGAGTGACATAATAATTAGCAAAGTGTAGCTAGCTGTTTCGGTGCTTGCCCACTTTTTTCTTTCTTGAAGTTCCTTTTTTTCCCCTCTTTTTCCTTTTTTTCTTGTGATTTGTAAGCCACGTTTTTCACACCTATTCTTCTCTAGATTTGTTCTTTTTTCCTGTTCCATAATTTGTAATCCAGATTTCTCTCACTATTGGTCTTTCTAATTTATTCTATTTCCCTTGATGATGACCGGAGAAACGTATAAATATCATCGTTGCTATAATAATATCCACACCAACACAACAATACACAAACAATAAGATAGTATAATTTAATATCATTTCCACAAAAACGTTAATTTTCAACCCACCAGCGAATGCCACGTTAGTAACGTACGCACAGTCCTTTTCGGAAGGGAAGCCCGAGTCATCTTTCTTTAAACCCCCGGTATGACTTAACTGCTCTGGTAACCGAAAGGCTTCATTTTGCAAGTTAGCATTCGGAGGAATAGTAAATTTAACCGTTTGCAAAAACTATTTTGATGATAAAACATTCACACGCAATAGAATCTGTGAAAACATAACAATCAAATCAAATCTGTCGACTAACTCTACACTTCTTGTACCAATTAATATATATATTATATACTAATATATTGAATCATATATTAATATGATTCAATATTTCTCAATCAATCGTGTAGTTTGATTGAGAAATATTGAATTGAAGTTTCTAGAATTTCGGTGGACACAAGAGAAATTTGTTCGATATATTACAAAGAGAGGAAAAATGGAAATTCAATATTCTCTCATGCTTTTATACCCATATCGAGGGTTTAATCGTCATGATGATGGCAAGTAGACCCGAGAGGAGAATATGCCATCTTTCTAGAACATATCTAATGGAGATATCAAGCACGCTTAGAATAGCCTTATTGACATGACAAATATTAGACACAAAATTCATCCCAAAATGTCGTAGAGATGTTCTCCTCATTTAGATTTTACTGTACTCTCACGTTGCAACAGTTTTGAGTTACATACTTGCTGAGCTTAAATCGTTGTATCATTTTTGTTGTTAGTCTATGTTCTTTTATGTACATCTTCTTGGTATAAAGGTGAAAACCTTTCTCACTTCTTTTCGATCTCTTTGACCGATGATAATTACGTTTCTTTTTGAATCACGTTACAAATTCATATTTTGAGGAAAATGATCCATGCAAAGGAAACTTACAGACTTTTCAACACTATCTTCAGGTGAATACAAGTTACATGATACTACTTTGCAGTTGCCCCTCAGTGTTCTGAGTCGGCTCATAGTATTCTCACCCGACTAAAGTTCTAATATCCGGATGTTAGAATTAAAGAATAAATTATTAATTTCACATAAAATATGAAAATTACTGGGCTGGAATCTAAAGGTAAAATATTATAAGAAGCGTATTTTTTCACGCAACTAACCCATTTTTGTAGTCCTCTTTACGCGTGGGGCCATCTGCAGCCGAACGCAAAAGTGTGCTGGTGGTAATTTGGGACAAGCCCAAACTGCTCCCTACAGTTCCATTAGAGATACCGACATTATCCGTTTACATGATTTGCCGTACCGCAGAGTGTCGACATCTGCGGAACCGGTACGCGGCGGTTAGTCATGACGACTGTAGTGGTGATGATTTGGACAAAACCATGTAGAATCCTCACTCTAGGCCTTCAGCTGGCGTTCCTTACCCGACACTGATCCGCAATCAACGGAGAGGTTGAGACGCGTGGAACTCTACTGAGTGAATGAGGTCCTAACTGCTAACATTATCAACCTACATTGTCATACGTAGTGGGTGCGTGCGCTGATGGGTATGGACTTCACATAACGGAAGTTGCAGCTTATGTACATTCAAAAAAGTGAGCACGCGTGTATATATTATATTCACCTCTTCTATCTTCGGATGGAAGAGGGGAATATGCCAGGTGGTTGTATTCATCACCTACCCCTTTCGGAAGGAAGAGTTATGTATTGAATTAAAATCTATGGGGTATTATGTCTCTTGGACCGGGGTTTCCCGTGTTTCAGAAATATTTTCTTCGACATGTGTTTTACATTAATATTTGTATATATTCGTATTTGCTTATCAAATTTATCTAAAATTGTTATTTAACATTTCAAAAGTTCTCATTAACATTGAGTGATTAGAACCTTCATCCAAAAAATTAAGTCTGAGCCAAAAGTTTGATAACCACGCTCAATGTTGAACTTATTTAGTCCTAAAAGCTTTTAGTAAATCTGATAACAACCGACCACCTTGTACAATATTAATTGTTTCCTCAAATTTTCCTCCCGTTCTCTTTTATGTTTATTTTCAAGTTGCATGCATATTCACTTATAACCTCTACTCCCTACCATTACACTGTGGCCTGTAGTCTTGTTGTTTCAAACATTCGTCTTGCTGATTTTTCAAAGTGTTGTTGTAATATTCTAAAATAGTTTCGGTTCGATTATTATACTATAGAATCTTCTATGCACGATGGAAATCATTACAATATGATCAAACAAACAACACACTGATTGCGTAACTTCTAATTTGGGTGAGATGTTTATGTCCAGAGGATCAACAGAGAATATTAGCATGGAGGTCCGGAGCTCCCAAGTGCATACTGATTTTCTCTCTCGTGTAAAAATACACATATTAACTCGGTTGTTACACACAACTTGACATAGCAACCCTGAAAAGCTCTCACGAGTAAAAACAATTATTTCTGATGTTTATTGATAATTTCACTTTTTTATCCTTGATAACGTATATCCACCGGTTGTCCATTACGTGGACAGCTTCAACTGCGGTCCAAGAGTCGAACACTGGACCTCTCACAAGAGCCTAATAGGTTCACATAGTATGTGTCCTGTTTAAAAGATGAAAGATGAGATGAAACTAGGAAGCATTATTATAGAATTTCATTACCGTTACATTATCTCCCCAGACAATGCGACACACAAGTGTGGCGACGGCTTCGTGAGGGGCTTCTTGCACCGACGTAAAGAGTTTCAGCATAGTCGGAACAGAACACACTGATGATGCATGGACACCACAAACCGATGGATACATCCGAGCAAAGAATTCATCTCCAGGATGAAATCCGTCAGCTACAGCCCAGAAAGAAAACGCAGTGCAAACCCGTGAGCAGCGAAAGGAGCCATTCAGTGGGATAAGTGCCTCCCGTCAAGAAACAAACGCAGCACAAGAAAGCCAACAGGAACACGCACGGCGTGTGGTGGCAGCTGGAGAAGTTCCGAAACATGCGACGCGAGTGGCAGCTGAGGAAGTTCAAGAAGCAGACGAGGAGATGCAAGGAGAAGTTAAAAAGAGGTAAGCAAAAGAGTGAAAAAGAAAAGAAACGCAAGTAGCTCCGCTTGCAGTGGAATAACGAGGCTATGTATTAGCGATTTTTTGTATTTTTGTATTTTTTTTTGTTTTTACAATAACTCTGTTATTCTGTTTTTTGTTATTTTATTTCACTTTTGGATTTCATTATGATTCATTCGTCCGTTTTGCTTCACGATGAAAAATTCCTCCTTCTTTTTCTATTTTTACAATCGACATATAACTATTCTACCGCATAGTAAAAAAAGGATTTAAGAAAAACCTTAAAAGCTTCCGTAAAGAGGTCCGATCGTTGTAAAGAGGGGAAACCCTCTATTCTAACAAGGCAGTAAAGTTCGCGAGGCACTGCCCTCTTTCCTCTTCAAATATATAAATAAAATTTAAAACGTCAAGCTAGCACTTGTACATGTAAGCCTTGTGGCAATCAAGTTTCTTTTTCCGAGTGACTTTGACTCGCTACAAAGACAAAGGGAGCACGGCACCATTTACATACAAGAGTCATGTATCTCAAAAACAGCAAACAATGATCTTGAGAGATAGGCACGAGTACACCGTTTGACGGTGAGATGAGCTTTAAACGGTGGCATGAACTGGCCATGGTAGCCAATCCATGTACGACGGACGTACAGGCGCAGACCAAGGTCCATCCGGTATTTGACTTGGTTCCACTTCATAATTTGTCTTGGTTCCACTTCATCTGTGGTCCCTAATCTTTTGCTAGTACTTGCGGATCATTCTCAATCTCTCAAGTCCGGTAGTAGAAGGTCCTCGAAGTTCTCACGATCGATCCGTCAGAGTTGGAAAAGCCAGGGAGATCTGAAATGCGTCAGACGATCCCTCTTCACTTGAGTGGCCCATACTGACTACACAGCTAGAAAAGCGCTGATATCTAATGGACACCTCGCATTGGCCAACAACCCTCCTCCACGTCCGTAATCGCAAGTAAGAGAGTTAATGAGCCGTAGCAGGCTGATATCATCAGCGTGATATCAGCGTGCTATGACTGATGATATCATCACACACTGTGAATTCTTCAACTGCAGCTAAGAGAGAGAGAGAGAGAGCTTGAGAGAACTAAAATTTACTGTTGACTCATGAACATTGCTAACTGAGTGCATTCCCGGACTGAACTGAGTCCTCACCGTAATATTGATTTACAGTTGATTTCAACAAACGTACTATTAAAGGTGCGAAGCCAGGGAATCTTGCGCAGGCTGGTTGTCGATCGATCGAGATATGCGGACCATAAAATACCACTCCAAGCATTTATCACTGAAACAGGATTCTACGAGATTTTGGCGCTTGAAAAGCCACAATGCGGTAGTATACTCCATAACTGGATCATGAAGCAGACGTCGTAGCTAATATCAGTTAAGAGTTGTCATTTGGCCTGGTCTCGTGCATGTGACCGCGGGGGAACCCGGAAAGACAGCAAATTGCAAGCTCGTATGATCATGAATGAATGCTTGTAGAAGTGTTTGCGCGGGGTCATGCATCGTGAGACCTGTACAAATACAGGCCTAAGTGCACAGGTCTTTCTTTGATTATGCAAAAATTGTGATTCGGCACTTTCGTCACTTGTCAAAGAAAATTCACGATTCCATAGAAAGCCAATATCGCCTTCTTTTCATCTGTAGATAACTGCTGAGTCCACGTACACTACTCGAATTCCGTACTGCAGCTGGACACTTCCTGAGCTCATACGTGGATGTCAGGACGTTTGAGGTACGATTTAAGGATATTGTAAGATCAAAACATGCGCTCCACTTTCACTTGTTTTAGAACTCTTCAGTTGGGCACTCTAAAACAAGTTCTAAGCTCTTTTCTTTGTAATGATGACACGGATAAACTTTATTGTTTGGTGTGCAAACTCGGGTGACCTTAATACATTTGACGAGCCTCTTCACAACTGCATGAAGACGCATGCATTCATGACTACTAATTGTATCCTTATATCATTTCTCCGCTTGTTGCAATATAATGCTTTATCTGGATCGACCTGCAGTTTGAAGCTTAATTAGTCTAGTTGTACAGCGTCGACAAAGCAGAATGATAGTCGAGCATAGTGAGCATGATTCGCTTAAGCTCAGCTCAACTATCGGCTGGTACAGGCTTGTGAACCTAGTCCGTACAATGATACAGTCCTACGCTATGACAGTACATACGTATCTCAAACCTGTAACGTTCGACCGCAGATCACGGAATCGAGTTGTCCGTCTCTAGCCAATGAATCGCCGAACATGAACCTCCCTGAAGACCTTGTACTATATTTGTGTCTCCAGATCCAGTTCGTTAAACTTTCCGCTAATGAACACCAAGGATTTGATAACCGTCGGACGGGTTTGGAATAACTAACTCGTCTTTGGCAGACTTCTGCTACTAATCTCAGGTTTCAGAATGCAATGAAACTAGTCCAGGCTTGGGTTTGGTAAAATTTGGGCAGCGCTTCCGCTACTGGTGGTCAAGTCGGAACGCAATAAACCCTGAAGAGCCACAGCCAAGACTAGGAAGCCTAGTGGATGCCAGGAAGTAGGAAGGCACACCGAAATAGAGTCAAATCCACACCAGACGCTTCAATCCAACGTTGGCACTCAATCCAAGCTTGCTTATCATATAACAAAGCAAATCACGGACTCATATACATTACACGGTGTTTTCTTGCTGACAAGGTCTCGGAGAAACGCGGACTTAGCTCCTGACAGGGTGAGATGTACCTCCTCCAGACGAGTCAAGATACGTTCTACATCCTTGATATGAATAGAGAGGTCAGACTGGGTGAGCAGAGAAGACGTTTAGCAGACTAGAGTTCTAAACCAGATTCCACAGAGAAAAGACCCTTGGTTAAGAGCTACAGGCTGAGGTTACCAGAGGAATTCTGGAGTTAATTTAGTCTTTAGAGTAATCAGAGCGTTTAGAGAGAAAACCAGCTTTCTGGAGAAATTAAAGTTCCAAAGCTAAATTCTCATCAGAGAGTTCCAGTAGCAGGAAGGATTGCCGGTCTGAGCGCTCTGCTCTTGCTCTCTGGTGTTCACGTATAGTGAAAATGTGAAAAAGCCGGTTTTTAGGGTTCGCGATCCTGTTAAGTACTTGGAACTCCACTTCAGTCTTCGCTCCCGAGACCCCAGCCAGCGCCGCGTGTTACTGTCTAATCATTGCCCAGTTTAGTAAACGACGTTACAATCGTCCCAACCAAGAAAAAGCAGTTCTTCCACTGAACTGCGGTATCTGCAATACCGCATTAGTAACAACACTTTCTCAAATCCAGAGAAACACTACCCCATCCAGGGTAAGCTCTTTCTCAGAGCTATGCTCCATTACCGAGCATTCGTTGAAGCTTTCGGGTGAGACAGAACCCTAGCTTCCAGGTGGTGAACTCGTCAGTTTTCTTTTATCCACCTCCTTACTATGATACACCATAGTAGCATCAGCCTAAACCTGATTGACATCCGACAGTCATAAGAAATCAGCAGACCACAACTCCACCTTTAGACGAGCAGATTGGCCAGATCTACTCGGTTCCAATGTCCTTGAAGGGCCTTTTGCATGACTCTTCTGACTCGATTCAATCCACCGCTTAGCTGGAAGAAAACACTGCGGACTGTCGTCTCACAAAATATCTACGCAGTGGTTCCTGGAACTTATACAATGCTAGATCATCTAGGTACTCCCAAGCTTCACTTACCAATCCCGGAACTCTACCTGTCCAACGACATAGGTATTGAGTAACGGGTTCTCCAGCTCCATCTGGATTTGGTGATGCCCGATGATCTACTATCTCAATCAACTCAAGATCATCAGCTCTTGGTAATGCTTCTAACACTGGATGCCAGTTTTGATATCTTCCTGGCAACGATTCTAGTTCCTCACGAAACATCTTTAAGTTAGAAACATGAATGATGGGATGATAGTGCTCATACTAGCTGGAAAACGTAACTTATAGGTCACAGGACCTAACTTCTTCTCAATCAGGAACGGTCCTGCCCACTTTGGAAGAAGCTTCTTTGCTAAATCCACCCCTGCTGGGATTCTGAAGTTCTTGGTTCTCAACCAGACTCTCTGTCCTTCTTCGAACTGTACGTCTTGCCTACCACGGTTTGCATACTTGGCATACCGTTGTTGCGCCTTCTCCATGTGTTTCTTGGCTTCTTGAAACACAGTACCCTGAACACGTATGAAAGTCTCTAGATCTGGGGGATCCTGGTTCGACCTTCCTGTGTTTTCATGCCCCTTGGTAGCTAAAGCTATAGGAGTCCAAGGTGCATGAGAGCCCCGATAAACCACTTCAAATGGTTTAAATCCTGTACTCGAGTGCTTGGTGTTGTTATATGTAAACTCCACCAAGTCCAAGTGCTCGCTCCAATCACTCTGATCTCGCATGATATAGTTTCTCAACCCTTGCTCTACTATCTGGATCGTCCTTTCCGTCTGACCATCAGTTTCAGGATGATAAGAGGAACTGAACTTGAGGGTAGTTCCGAGCCTTCGAAACAAACCCTTTCAAAAATCAGCTACAAACCTCCTATCCAGATCTGAAACAATGTCTTTAGGCATCCCATGATACTTAAAAACATATCGTATAAACAGTTCAGCGGCACCTCTTGACGTCGCTGCTTCCCTACAGGGGATGAGGTGAGCTTGCTTACTGAAACGATCTATAACAACTAACAGAGCATCAAAACCTCCTGATTCGGGTAAACCTGTGCATAAGTCCATACTTATGCTCTCCCAAGGTCCATCAGGTATTGGCAATGGTCTCAGCAACCCTGCAGGTCTCCTTCGCTCTGTTCGTTGTTGTTGACATGTCAAGCAAGTCTACACGTACTTGACAACATCCTCCAACATGGACGGTCAGTAGAACTGCTCTTTAACTCGTTGCAACGTTCTATTCTGCCCTCCATGTCCAGCCAGTTCACAATCATGACATTCTTGCATGACTAGTGTCTGTAGAGATCCAGCTGGAACATAGACCTTGGTTTGCTTATAAAACCAAAGGCCATTGCGAAATGAGAGATTACGTACCAATGGATCTCTCTCTTGTTGGCTGGTCCAACGTTGAGCCTGAGGATCATCTGGCAATGCTTGTCTGATTCGATCCAAAAGCTCTTCACTCGTGTCTTGAGTTGTTAACGTCTGGACACGTCTGCTTAACACATCCGCTGGAATATTTTCCTTTCCTTTTTGATACCGCCATTCGATATCAAAACGTGCAAGTTCCACTTGCCACCTCTGCTGTTTGTGGGACAAGCGGGGTTTACTCTGAAAGTATGTATTACCCTCGCAGTCCGTCACAACAGTAACCTTGCTTGGTAATAAATAATGCTCCCAACGCTTCAGACAATGAACAATAGCGAACATCTCTTGTTCATGAGCAGGTCATTTTGCCTCTATTTCTGAAAACTTATGACTTTCGTAAGTCACTGGATGCTTTTCTTGCATCAGCACTCCTCCAATGACCCATTGGGAAGCATCTGTGTGAACCTCAAAAGGTTCTCCCATCTTGGGAAGAGCTAGCACGGGCATCTCTGTCAATGCTTGTTTCAACTCCTGAAACGCTCTTTCAGCTACTGGATTCCAAACAACCTTGGAAGTCTTGCGTAATAAGCCAAACAAAGGTGCGGCTTTATGCGCAAACTGATAAACAAAGCGTCGAAAATATGTGGCTAATCCAAGAAAAGATCTGAGCTCATGAACACTCTCAGATCTCTTCCATTCAACAATGGCTCGAATGTTAGCCCTGTTAAGATGAATGCCCTGCGCATCGATCAAACATCCTAGAAACACCACACTCTCTTGTCCAAAAGAGCACTTGCTCTTCTTGAGGTAGAGTTGATGTTCTTCCAGGCGCTTAAACACCATTTTAACATCTACTAGATGTTGATCCCAAGTGGATGAGAAGATGATGATATCGTCTAGGTACACGATAACACTCTCATCCAAGAGATCTCTGAAGATCTCGTTCATTAGCCTGCAGAAAGTACCAAGTGCATTGGACAATCCAAACGGCAACACTGTATACTCAAACAAGCCATACCTCGTCCTTACAGCTGTCTTTTCTTCATCACCTTCTTTGATCCGGATTTGATGATATCCAGAACGCAGATCCAGCTTGGTGAAGTATCTTCTGGTGGTCAACCGATCGGTGGTTTCATCCATGAGAGGAAGAGGATACTTGTTCTTGACAGTAACCTTATTGAGTGCACGATAGTCCGCACACATGCGAATACCACCATCTTTCTTGACCACGAAAACCACCGGGGTAGCATAAGGTGATATACTGGGCCGTAAGATACCCTGAGCTACCAACTCTTTCAACTGAGTCTTCAGCTCTGTCAGCTCATCAAACGACATGCGTCTTGATGGCACTGCAATAGGTGTAGCCCCAGGAACCAAATCAATAGCATGATCCAAGGCTCTCCTCGGAGGAAGTCCTGTTGATAACTGGTCTGGCATTATGTGAGAATACTTCTCAATCAATGCTTGCATATCAAGATGTATGGGAAGAGCAGCAACACGTTCTTCCTCATCCGTCTCCACCTTGGGTTTAGACATCACTGCAACCCAAGCTTCGTCTACTGACTTGATCTGCTTTCCAAACTGTCTGGCTGTGCAGATCTGAAATGCCACCTTGGCTCGTTGGAACCTACGAGCAGCATGGTTTGGCTCCTTGGGTCTCTCTTTGATGATCAAAGGATGTGGTTGACCCAAGCCCCATCGATCCATGACTATGACGTTCCCTTCTTGAACATCTAGCTTTGCCTTGGTCTCTTGTAACCAAGACCAGGACAAGATACCCTCCATCGTGTCACCTAAGCTCATAACTAAAAACTCATGCTTCCTAGTTACCCCTCCAACAGTAACAGGAACACTCATGAGCTTTTCTGTAACGATTGTGCTACCTTGCACAAACCTTACCAACAACGGACTCATGATCTTGGTTCTAGTCACCCCTAAGGTCCTGACCAGTTTTTCATCCAAGACATTCACATCTGCTCCAGTATCAATAAGCAAACAACACCGGTGGTTTCCTATTTTCACTTCAATCCACGGCAGAAAATCCCCATTCTCTACCAAATGCTCACCAGCACATACCTCTGCTTCAGTAGTCGCCTCAACTGGTTCTTCAACACTGGTTGTCTCTTCAGCTGTCAACCCACGGACGTTGCTCGCTGTTGAACGTTGAGGACACTCACGAGCGATGTGACCATCTCGTCCGCATCGAAAACAGATGATTGTCCTTGAAGGTGTAGCACTGCTAGCTCCACTGCTCTTAGCACCTGAAGTCGAAGCTTGGTTGGATCTTGCATTGGATGCATAAGATCCAGTAGGTCGTGTCTGAGTAGGACCACGAGAAACTCCTTGCTGTTGAGATCCACGAGGAAACCTCCTTCCCGCTGCACCAAATCTTCCACCACCACGTCCTCTACCACCTCTACTCTGAGAGGACGCTATCTGTCCTTGAGGATTGCGTCAAAATCCTCTACTAGGCTCGCCACCACTTGTTCCACGCTGAAACTTGGAAGGCTGCACGGTATAGTTACGCTCTCTAGTGTTCTCTGCTGCTTCCAAAAATGCAAACAAGTCTTGCATGTCCTCGGACTTGTGAAACATAACCCAGCTATCAAACACACTAGCATAAAAACCCTGCAGACCTTTCTTCAAGTGAAACAGCAAGTCGGTGCGATCCACCATGTGCAAACGAGTAACCAACTCAGAAAATCGTTGGAGGTATTGTCTGATACTTCCTGTCTGTCTCAGATGAATGAGCTCTAGCCGAAACTGTGTAGCTTCATCCACCGGTACTAGATGTCTTCTGAGTTCATCTTTCAGCTCCG
The DNA here is from genome assembly GCA_036924285.1 of Asterella californica. Classification (NCBI taxonomy): domain Eukaryota; kingdom Viridiplantae; phylum Streptophyta; class Marchantiopsida; order Marchantiales; family Aytoniaceae; genus Asterella; species Asterella californica. The sequence continues at coordinate 15,628,981 of JAYKYS010000006.1, read as the reverse complement.
GCCAAGTGGATATAGGAGTTGTACCGTTCAAACTCCTCATCCGCTGTTGACCTCCATACCATTCCTTAGCCTCTCCTTCCAGTCTACTAACAGCATAGGTGAACCAGCTGCGCTCATCAAAATTCTCCAAGTAATTCTCCATCTCAGTAACCCATAACTCAAACTTGGAAAAGCTTTTCTCACCATTAAAGGCCGATGGTGTTGCTGGTTCAGCCCACTTCACTTTCCGCTTGTGCCCTTCTTTAGCTGAGCTGCCTTCCGCAACATTCTCTTGCGCCTTCTGTGACCCATCTTCATTCTTATCTGCTTGAGTAGCATCAACTGCTCCTTCACCCAGCAATGCTAAATCCTTGACTTGCTCAGCTTGTGGTACAGGGACCTCTGCTTCTTTCTCCTGTGTCGCTTTTGCTTGAGCTAAATCCGCCTTAAGCACCTTGTTCTCAGCTTCCACTTGCTCAAGTCGGCCTTCCAACTTCTTTAGAAACGCCTGCATCTCGTCCATCCCAATCGGCACAGCTTCCATTGTCGATGGTGTTCATCAAAGATTCAACCTGAACCTACTCTGATACCAACTGTAACGTTCGACCGTAGATCACGGAATTGAGTTGTCCGTCTCTAGCCAATGAATCGCCGAACGTGAACCTCCATGAAGACCTTGTACTATATTTGTGTCTCCAGATCCAGTTCGTTAAACTTTCCGCTAATGAACACCAAGGATTTGATAACCGTCGGACGGGTTTGGAATAACTAACTCGTCTTTGGCATACTTATGCTACTAATCTCAGGTTTCAGAATGCAATGAAACTATTCCAGGCTTAGGTTTGGTAAAATTTGGGCAGCGCTTCCGCTACTGGTGGTCAAGTCGGAACGCAATAAACCCTGAAGAGCCACAGCCAAGACTAGGAAGCCTAGTGGATGCCAGGAAGTAGGAAGGCACACCGAAATAGAGTCAAATCCACACCAGACGCTTCAATCCAACGTTGGCACTCAATCCAAGCTTGCTTATCATATAACAAAGCAAATCACGGGCTCATATACATTACACGGTGTTTTCTTGCTGACAGGGTCTCGGAGAAACGCTCAGACCGGCCATCCTTCCTGCTACTGGAACTCTCTGATGAGAATTTAGCTTCGAAACTGGAATTTCTCCAAAAAGCTGGTTTTCTCTCTAAACGCTCTGATTACTCTAAAGACTAAGTTAACTCCAGAATTCCTCTGGTAACCTCAGCCTGTAACTCTTAACCAAGGGTCTTTTCTCTGTGAAATCTGGTCTAGAACTCTAGTCTGCTAAACGTCTTCTCTGCTCACCCAGTCTGACCTCTCTATTCAGCCTCCGCTCTGCTCTTGCTCTCTGGTGTTCACGTACAGTGAAAATGTGAAAAAGCCGGTTTTTAGGGTTCGCGATCCCGTTAAGTACTTGGAACTCCACTTCAGTCTTCGCTCCCGAGACCCCAGCCAGCGCCGCGTGTTACTGTCTAATCATTGCCCAGTTTAGTAAACGGCGTTACAAACCGAATAGCTTACGTATACGCTTTTCACAAATGAACCTTTTGTCCTCTAAGGTGTGGATATGCCTACAATAGAGATCTTGATGATCTTGTGTGTGAACCAGTGCTCGGGGAAATTTTTCGTGAAAAATGGGAAATTTTCGGTAGAATGCAAAGCATATCGGCAATTTTCGGAAAATTTACCAAATCTACACTAAAAAGTAAATTTTTCCGTCGGAAATCCGCCAGATTTGATCCAACACCGGAAATTTCCGAGAAGTACCGGAAGTCACTACTCTAAAAACCGGAACTCCCCGAGCATTGGTGTGAACTGTATGAAGAATAATATTTTCCTGGAAAACAGAAGGCTTGCATTGATCCTCTAGAGCTGAGAAAGTGCTTCTTACTGAGGCACTCGAAAGAAAGTCTCTTTATGGCAGTGAAAGCATATTTCCTAAATTTCCAGTATTGATTGCTTTTAGTACATCTGTGTCTGTCTGTCAGTGGAGTGACTTCCACATCAAGTAAAATCCGTTCGAAGTCTGGACGCCTAAAGATCACGCACGGTCAAAAGTTTGACTTGGGAAGACTTGGAAGTTTGGAAGTTCGGAAGTCTATTTCGCTTTCGTTGCCAGAAACCAACTCGAGATAGCAGCAAGTGTGATTGGGCCATACATCATGCTATTTCGCACGCCCGGTCATCGTGGGCGAATACAGGTCACAGGTGGATGTACCTTTCAGCTGCCCCTGTGTTTCTAAGACAAGTATAAAAGCCAGAGAATACTTCCCTGTTTTCCATCTCATCTCTTCTCTCCGCGGCCAATCTTGACCAGAGTCATTAGGTTCTCTCAGCTGCAGAGAGGTGTTTGATACCCGCATATCCATCTGCTTGTCAACTTCGAGGTACGTAGACTTGTCTCGGATCATGGGATCTCGTAGGAACATGCCAGGACTTTATAAAGGGTTCCAATTGAAGGTTTCATCATATTCAATCCAAATTCGGCGTCTGTTTTCAAACTGGTCTTGAGCATGTACAGTGTGGCGGGTATTTCTAGCTATAGGACTCTAACTTGACTTTGTTCTGAGTCGATGTTTTCCGGTCACATAAAGTTCAGTATCTTTCGAATTCTAGGGACAGATTCTTACAAGGATTGCTTGATATGGTTCCCGCTTGCTTCGTATGTGGCAAACCGCGATATCGATGTTGACAAGAGCTTATGCGCATGCAGGAGGTTCTCAGGAGAATGGGGAAGACCAGTGCAAGAGGCAACATGTATCTACTGCCCATGCTCTTCCTGGCTTTCTCGAGCCTGGTTGGAGCAGTGGACATCATTTTCTACTCAAGCTCAAGTGGCTGCTCGGGTAGTGGATACTCATTCAATGGCGCCGGCGCACAGGTATGCTGCATTGCTAATGGCGGGTCGGTGCTATTCACCGGTATGGATGGCTGCAAGACAAGCCGCGTGTACAGAAATGGGGGCTGCGATCGTGATTCAGTAGGCTCGGGCGCGGGCAACCTTTGCTGGACGGGTGGAGGTTACACATCGGGCTACTGGTATCAGAGCTGCAGACGCCGCTCGCTTCTCGCTGATGTTGCATCCGACACGACAAAATGCCAGGGCCTCGCCAAGCCTACAGGAATTGTGTTCACGGACGCTGAAGAAAAGAGCACCTGGATGCTCACGTCCCCCGATGCAGTGGAGCTATTCTCACATCTTGAGAGCTTACCCCATGGAGAGAAAGCAAACTGGCTTCAGTCCAAGGGCGCCACTAAGAATACTTTCACTGCTGCCGTGGAAAACGCAAACTGATAACCAAACTATTGACCGTGTTGGAGTATCACTGGATTCAGCGGCCACATGCGACTTTTGCAACAGCATGAGAACGACGGTGCTCGAATACATAAACTGGTCCCAGATCAGAAATTGTATCCCCTCGCGGTAGATCTAACGGATGATGATGTACGAGTAGTGTGCACCTGCAGTCTGGAGATATTCACTTGTTAAGCAGTAGCGTTTGTGTTGCCGCTCTAGATCTATGTGGTTTACAGTAACAGTCTTGCAGATATATCAGTCAGGCACGTTTTACAGCTTGTAAAACGTGATTCGTACGTAGGTGTTGCAGCAATCGGCCTTCTGTCTCAGCGATAAAGATTGTAATAAAGCCGACACGAACTTGATTGCTACTTTGTTTAGTAGTAAAATTTCGGCTCTGTTGATTATATAAGCGGGGTAAACTTAAAGCAAAGTTTCCAACTGCTCGAATGTAAAGTTAATGTCGGATGCAACGAGTTCCCGATAATTGTATTTAAAGATATCTGCACTCGACGGCAGCAAAAGGTTTTCATATGCAGCAAGTATTACGGCTGATGAGACGAATTACACACATGGCAATGCCTGCTGTCACTCTTTGCAACCTCTCGATCGCCTTGCACCGATTCCGTACGTGGAAAATCTTGTTGGAAAGTGTCCGAGTGATAAGTGTCAGAAGTTCGTCGCTGCCTCCTCCTGAGTTGCCATGATCTTCTGCACAGGTACAGGATCTGCGATACGGCGACAACATTGATCGTCATGAGACCTGGTTGCCTGGGCCGGACAAAGCCGTTGATTCTAATCGATCTGGTAGCGCTGCTGTGCCCGGTGCATGTCCGGATTACAAGCTTCCGCTATAAGTCTACGCAACATAATACAGTACTCATCGTGTGTATTATTTAGAAACATACCTTTTAATTTAAAATTAAAAAAATTAGTGATGACCGGTAAACTTGGAAGAAGAGCATGGATTTATGTATGTCACTTATCGTGGCTCTGCAGCAAATGCTTTATGATATACATGATCATCACATGTGACTTCAGGATCCCTTTCGTTAGGGGAAACAGCGCTCGGGCCTAACAGGGAGAAGCCGATTGAAATTGTACTCAGCTGGGTGTTTACCGTCGAAGTCTAACAGATACCGACAAATTACCCTTCAGTTTTGAAAACAAAGACCGGATATCGATAGATAAAACCGGTTCTTTACCGGTACTCAAGAACTCTTCTCCCGGAGCACTGGTAGGAAGGAAGAACTTCGTCAATCTGGCTACTAGGTAGCTAACTAAGCTAGCTAAGTTAGCTAACTGTACTTCCAACAGCGTCTACTCCGGAATCACGTGATGTCCAAATCAGACATTCTCTTTCTGACTCCTGAGGTGAAACCATTTTGCCTGAGATCAAAAACTTGAGAGAATCGTGATTGCAACTGAAGTAAAGTAACGGAATAGCGTTAACGTTCTTTTTGGATGAAAATCTTCACAGATGATATTTAGAGGTGGGTTATCCTACACCCTTACCGGTAAGTTAATTTTTTAATTTTTTAAATTTTTAAATTTTTAAATAAAGGTCACGGTACGCAAGCAATCATTATTAAGAGAAAAAACCCGAAGGCGTACAGAGCGAGTCCAAGAGATTACACCCCCAGGCAGCAGAAGGGAACAAAGGGCAAAAGCAGAAACTATAGGCAGACCCTAGAAGCCGTAATACAGAGCCCGGTGACACCCCCACTGTGAATGAACAGCTCAAAGGGAAAGGGGAGCGATCAGAAAGGCTCACAAGCAACAAGGAAACTGCTAAACGGGACGGGGCAGTAATTAAACTACAGGCCGTGATGCGAGTATGCAGGGACGAGTAGGCCAAGGGCGGATTAAGCGGAACGGCCCGTCATCAAAGCTAAGTGAACCTTGTGGACTAAATCCCAACGAGGGCCAGGGTGAGTCTGGGCCCGAGTAAAAGTGAATGCGAAATACCATGGACACTGTGGTTAACGTTGGACCCGAGGAAAAGTGTGATCAAAAAGTGCACAAGTGATCTATTTTGTTTTCGTTAGAAATTTTTTACAATAATAATAAAAATATTTAATGAAGAGTATTGTAGAGTAATCAAAAACCAAGTGATGAATGAATAAACTAAATATATATATATATAATATATTTTAAAACTTTTTTTATAATATAAAGGTCAAATTCATTCAAATTTTAAAATAATGAAGACATATTTTCTCTATATAAATTATAATATAAATTACCTAAGTGACATCCCCAAGGATTTAGACTCCTTTCTCACACTTATCTAGATTTCACAGAGAATCCATTTGACGTATTCAACATTCTCTTTCTTTTAGCTTTACTTGCTAATAATACGACAAAATACATTACATGAAAAAAGTTTACTTTCCTTTCTGGTTTCCATAATTGACATATAACTATGCTAACGCATAAAGGTTTACTAGATTTTTGTACATAATAATGAATAATACAATAACAAAGTTTCAACTTGTTTCTCTTTTCAAGAGATGTTATCAACTATTCTTTCTTGATACCAGCGAGCTATCTATTTGTTGATCATTTCAACTCGCTGCATTGTGGGCGAGCGCACTCGACATGCGCGGCATATAACATGCGACATGCAAAAGATATCGAGAGTTTGAAGTGTCGTTACTGAGAGTTTAACGTGTCACTTTTAGAGTAATTAATTGTCATACAAAGATTCAATGAATGTCTGTGAGAAGCAAAATCACACCAAAATATATCACTTATAGGACATCGATAATTGATACCACAGTTGAATCTTAATTAAAAATAATAATATGTAGTGTTCTTCAATCTTGATCGTTAAAAGAAGTGATGTAACATTCTTTTATATTTCCTTGTACGTCTTCAAATATTTCATTTAGTATGCTTACATATTTCCATGGACTTTCCCATCTTATAGAATTAATGTTTGCATTCCCATCAATATTGTAAGAAATAATTTTTTCCTTTTTCAATTAGAACTCCTTTTTGAGAATATCTTCTTCTTCCTAGAGTTTCTAAAGTATTTCAATATATCTCAGTTGTTCCCACTTCATTCGTGAAATTCCCCACTCCTTTCTTATTCATTTAATGCTTCCGTGGCATGGTGAACAACTTGAAAAATATTTGTACAACTTTAATTTCTTCCTCCTCGGATAATTGTAATGATAGAATATTACGATTAATGTGAATATGTCCTCCATGGATGACTTGTATTTCATCATCTGATAATTTTCTGACTCACTTTTGTAAGAGTTGTGTCTTCTCTAAGAACTCTCGACCATTGAGACATTCGGACTAAATCTTAAATATATTTGTCAACAGAGAAGTGTGAACGTCTAGTCAAAAAAATTAAAAGTTTCAAATATATTGTATATCTAGTGTTGCACTTTGATCATATGATCTTCAGTCTGGGGTGAAGATATGAGCTCTCGATCATCGAGAGCATAAACATATGTGCAAATTTATCCATTCAAAAAATAAAATATTCACTGAATCATGTACAAGTCATCATCTTGGAGTACTCATCAATAGTACACATAATGAAAATTAAATAATTAAACTGTATGTATTTTTAACCATCGAAAGTTATCAAATGTTTGATAAAATATTCAAATTCATAACTATTTTGTAACATTTGTTAATTTTTACTCTATAATACGTAACTCTTTCAATTTGGTGCAGTGACATGTTATTAAGTATATTTTGAGTGAATAAACAACTCTTTTTAAAAAACAATCAAAAGTTTGAACAAATGAACAACTCTCAATCATCGAGTGTTAACTTTGTTGTAAGAGAATTTGATCAAATAGTAATCATAAAAATGAGATTTCGAAGGAACTTTTTGTTTTTTGGATATAGAATTTGGACCATGATCGTCCAAAATCATTTCTCGATCATCGAGAGTTCATGGAATAACCAAAAACACCAACAACAACAAAACTCTTGATCATCAAAAGCGGTTTGAAATACAAAATCTAGAAAAAAATATGTTAATCATCGATACGGTCCTAATCACCAAAATCGAGATAAACTCAATGTTCCAATTTAGTCCAGAAAATTAAAACTCTTGATCATCAAGAAACGATTTGGGACATCATAATCCAAGAAACTTAACTGTTGTGCGTATAGATTATCATAAATTCCTAAATAACTTTCCTTACTTACGACTAGTTTTTTTTTATAGGGAGTTTCTTTCTCTCACGAATAAAGGTCCTCACGTGTGACATCGCAACTCGCACTCCCACAACTTGAGTGAAATAATACAAAGTTCTCATCCCAAAACTTAGTCTCATCTTCTGGACTAAATATAAATTTTAGGATTTTAGGATGTGTAAGCGTTCACATCCCAACTCATAATCCCAATTGCACACCTACCAATAAACTGAAGATTAATGTTGATGTAAATGACACTTTTCTAAATCTTTTTCTTATGATAAATTTATGTGTATGAACGTGACATCCATCTCGATCGTCGACAACTGTTTTGATATGAATATATATATATATATATCAACTTTCATAACTAAATTTTTATTTTAAAATCGAATCATCGCAACATAAGTTATCCACGGAAATTCTAATAAGATTTCAAAAATAATTGCTATGTACATCCGACAAAAGAAGAAATATTATCATCAAGAGTTCATAACAGGTCTCAACGACATAGAATGAACATTGTAATCGTCCTCAAGGATGTTGATTTTGTGATATTGGTCCAAGGTTTTGATTATCAAAGTATAGAAATTCAACAAAATATGGATAAATGACAAAAGTAAATATTTTAAAGATGTGCTTTTGAGTCGACAGTAGAGAATATTCTCAAGATACTCATCAAGAGTTCTACATGCCGCATGCCGAATGGCTGACCTTGTTGCATTATATTATGTATATGCATGTGACCTGAGCTAAAGTACTAGTGACTTATTGTCAGTAATTAGTCTCGTCCATGCATTTTCTTTGACATTCTCTGTTGACTATCAGCTTGGATCACACTTACAGTTAGTAATGAGCTTTTTAATCTTTTGTTTAATATCTATGGTTTCTACAACCAATGAGTTATGATCGAGGGCTTTGCAGTGAAAGAGGATTTTATAGCATAGGATGAGGTGTTTTATATGAAAACACATCAATGGTAGCCAAACTTGAGCGAAAAAATAAAGTGTCGTATGGGATGTGGAAAGTTTATGTGTTTGTATTGCTTGTGACACTAACCGTACAAGTAAGAACATTGATGTATTTTTCTTTTAAATGAGTTATTTCTTATATATACCTTAACATGCTATAAGTTAGTTACATCTTTAAGTCTTAACCAAACTACACATATAACGTGTGTCTTAGATAATTCATGGTTCACATGTCCTTTGTTGGCATTAGACCTCTCCTCTCACCGGATCGTTGATAATAGGTATCAGTTATTTGCCATCTCTGTAGTTTCGCAGGGTTTATCTATTCTGAAAGTATCTTAATAGGTTTAATTTGTTAACTCAAGGGTTCACTTAAGGATTTTGTTATAAACACGTGTAGTAAAATAAAGGATTTTTTGAAAAATCTAAACAAACAGAAATATTATTTGAAATTTATAAATAATTTAAAGTAAAAGTATGATGGTTTATGTACAAAATAGTCTCTTTTGAGAATACTCTTTGTTTATAGAATAAATTATTTTAAAAATTTCTTAGAAACAAAATAAGAGTATTAAAATACCTCTTGACTCTCAAGTGTTATCAACAAATAAGTGTTACAAAGAGTTCTCTCGAGTTTGTAAAACTAGTCGTAATTCTTTGTTAGAAAATTAACTGTGTTTGACGTCTAGAAAGTAAAACATCAATGACCAAGAGCGTGTTGAGCTGAACAAGATGGAGTTTTAACATGACGAAACAAGACTGCAATAATGAGGTTATGCAAGTATGGAGTTAGGTGTAAATTGCATTTTAAGAAATTATAAATGTGATCCTCGAGTGAGAATCTTATTACATGGACATATATATTTAATGCATTGTATAGCATAGAGACTTGAACTGTCAGAAACAGATATGTATTGAGGAGAGATATGTGGTCTAGAAGTAGTAAAGGGAGAAACAAGAACAAGAAAACAAATATACCTTCTTCACACACTTTTTTCTTGAACGGGTGTAGTCAGGGTTGATAATAGTTCATACTTCTTAGCAATAAGAGTTCTTGGTTCAAATATCCCCTAGACCTTGTCCTTCTAGGCTCGAATCAGTTACTCGACTACAAGAAAACCAAAGGAGAAGTGTCTTAGAAGAGCAAAAACATCAAAAATAGAAAGACGAGAACAGGAATAAAAGTAATAATCACTCCATTATATATACAACTTTTGCAAACAAAAACTGATTGTGATCTTGATCAAGGATTTAGATAATGAAGTTGCTTATGAGGATAAAAGGATGAAAATTACATTCTTCGCCTACAATGTTGGTTACAAAGACTTTTGTCTTGTGGTTGTTTTAATGATTCATCTTGCTTTCTTGTTGGATAACTTTGGTGCAATCAAAGTCTTTATACAATTTTCTCCGTTAATAACTCTTTTCTTTTTCTGCAAATTGTGTTATCGTTGGATAAGTTCGGTTGCTTTCATATGAAGATGAGTTGCTTCTATTATTTGGATTTTTTGTTATTCACAAAGATTTTCTAGGCATAATCTCTTTATTCATAAAAGAATATACCTTTTGGTTTGGAAATCATCATCGCATCCTTTCATTTTGTTACTTTGAGTCAAAAATCTTCATAATTTTTGTCAAAAAAGGAAGTTCGTGTTTTTTACTAACACATACTTGGTTGAAACTAACTGATGTTATGTGTGAAGTTGTCCTTGAACAACGAAACCTTGCACTTATAATTTATGAAAGTCTGAAGTTTCATGTTATAGAAAGATGTAACTCCATGTGATAGAAATCTGTATCAAAGTTTGACTAAATCTGCACAATCTAGGTTTATAAACTTGGTTTATCAAAGGTTTGAAGGTTTGCTCAGAACTTACTTGACCACAGTCTAAATTTTTTTTGGATTTGATCCCGCTCTTCTTAAGATTGCATTACTTGATAGCACCCATGATTGAAAACAGCAGCAGGTTCAGCAGGTTTATCGCTATGTGAAAACACTGCATAAGATAAGTAAAAGATCGCGCATGTTGATAATCTGTTGTATTGTCACTTTAAATTGAACTTTCCATGAAGATACATGAGTGACTGTTGACATGCACGTTTCGCATTCAAGTGATATGACATTTTGATCTGTTGAACCTGACATGAGTTCTACAGCTTCCTGGATGGGTATTCTAAGTACAACCAAGTATCAATCCGAGAAGAAGACAAGTCGAAGATCACTTTCACTACTGATTCGGGAACTTACGCATATAACCAAATGCTGTTTGGTTATGCAACGCTCCTGTCACATTCCAGAGGCTGATGATTATGATCTTTAACGAGTATCTTCGCACTTTCATGGAGATCTTCTTAGATGATTTTTGTGTGTTTGGATCCAAGGTAGATCATTTGATATTTTGAGGAAGTGTTTTTTGAAGTGTAAGGAACATCGTTTGACTCTGCATCTTGAGAAGTGCTTCTTTGGAATGTCAGAAGGGATTTTGTTAGGACATAAGATTTCTGGAAGAGGTATAGAAGTCGACTGTGCCAAGGTGGAAGTTATCATGAAACTTCAACCACTTGCTAACCTGACTCAGTTGAGAAGCTTCTTGCGCAACGTAGGATACTACAGGAGGTTTATTGATAGATATGCAGAAGTGGCAAGAAGACTTACCAAGCTGCTGAAGGATGAACCTTACGTCTGGTCTTCTGAACAGCAGGAAGCCTTCGAGGAGATGAAGAAGCTTCTGTCAAAATCTCCCATCATGAGACCACCTGATTGAGAAAAGATCTTCGACATTTATGTGGATGTCTTTGCTTTTGTCATAGGGATGGTATTGAATCAAAAAGACGACGAGAAGAAAGATTATCTCATTTACTACGCAGGAAGACAACTCAGTGATGCCGAGAAGAAGTACTCGACAACTGAAAGAGAGTACCTTTGCATGAATTATTCCTGTAGGAAGTTTAGGCACTATCTTCTGAATAACCCATTTGTCTTCTATGTGGATCATTTTTCTTTGAAGCATTTAGTGAAGAAAGCAGATTTGTCAAGAAGGATTGCTAGGTGGATTCTCAAGAATTCACTTACATGGTTGAGTACAGGCTTGGAAGACAGCATGTCAATGCTGACTACTTATTCCGATTGGAGACAGAAGCTCAAGAAGTTGAAGTGGAAGACGAGTTCTCTGATGAGAAGCTATTCCAAGTTTTTGCAGAGACGTCCAGTTGAAGGGGAGTGCACCGCCTACTCTCTAGAAGCCGAGGCAAGGTCTTCTGATCCTGTTTAAGCGACTTCCACAGAGGAATCTATCTTCAAGGACCTGAGGAAGTTCTTGGAAGACTAACAGTACCCAGAAGGATTGGATGCCGAGCAAAAGGCTGTCTTCTTACATAAGACAGGCCCTTACGCAATCTTCCAAGATATTCTGTTCAAGAAAAGACATGACGAGAAGCTGAGGAGATGCCTTGAACCCTCAAAGATTAAGGCAGTGATCACGGGTCTTCACTACGAAGATGCTGGAGGTCACTATGGACTGAAGACGGCGGTGAAGAAGATGTTGGACGCTGGCTACTTGTGGCCAACTTAGTACAGAGACACTTTTCAGGAATTCAGGAGATGTGATGCGTGCTAGAGGGTGAGAAGACCTACAGCCACCACTCGATGACCTCTAACTCTCATTTTGTCTCTAGTACCCTTCGAAAAGTGGAGAATCGACTTCGTTGGACCAATCACTCTTGCAGCTAGAAGAACCTGAGCACGGTACATACTGATAGCTACAGACTACGCTACGAAGATGGTAGAGGGCGAAGCCACAAGAGAGAACGACGCTGTAGTGGTTGTCAAATTTCTTTGGCACAACATCATCACCCGTTACGGATGTCCGCTCAAATTGGTGTCAGATAGAGGAACTCATTTTCTGAATGAGACCATTACTCTCTTGACATAGTATTTCAAGATCAAGCATCAGAAGACGACACCGTACAACCCGAAGCTAATGGATTGACAGAGCAGTCGAATAGTCTTCTCTGTAATATTTTGAATAAGATAACTGTAAACCACGCTTATGATTGAGACACGAAGCTACCATCTGTGTTGTGGGCTTTTAGGGTTTCACCTAAGGTCACCACTCAAAAGACATCTTTCTACCTAACTTATGGGATGACATCCGTTGTTCCCATCGAGTTGGAGGTCCCTACCTATAGGTTGGCTGTTATCGAATGCATGAAAGAAGAGAAAAGTCAGGAGCAACGTCATTTGAACTTTGTGGAGTTCGAGGAAGACAGGAATGCAACTCTCGAGAAGACTTACGAAGTGCAGGCCCAACGAAAGGTTAACTATGACGGCGAGCTGAAGAAGGTGACTGTCAAAGATGGAGACACGATTCTTCTACACGACAACATGCATCTGAAATTCCTTAGGAAGCTTCATCTTCGCTGGATGAGTCCTTATAGAGTCTTTGGAAGTCTTTGCCAATGGTTCTTTACAACTGGAAGAGATGGTACCTTGATGACCACTCGTGTTAACTGGTGGTATGTCAAGAAGTACTAGGCTTAAACAATAGCTTTGATATTTGCGGAGACGCAAACATGTGAAGGTGGGCGTATGCGGTGCCCACAATTTGTAAGATTGGAGATATTTTTGAAAATTTTAAGTTAATGACGTGTCTATATAATTGAAGTAACCTTATTACTTAAGATTACACCCTACTTAGCAGGAAGATGATCTTAAGGAGAATTCATGAGAAGAAGTCGACTTCTTCCGAAGCCGGAAGACGGACGTCTTTTGGGAAGATGTCTTCTGGAAGTTAGAAGCCGGAAGCTAGAGTACGCTTCCAGGAAGACAATGACTGCAACCACATGAAGTACCAACCACGCACCGACTAGGTAAAGGTAGGTATATCTAACATACAGTCATCATCGTTGTAGATAGGTCTAGGGTAGTCGAACCATTACCTAATCGCGTGGAGAAGACAATGAAGCAGAGGTGCATCCGCATCATAGCTCTCTTTGCTGTTTCTCGATTTGAGAAATTGGAGAAGACATTGGAAGCGCATAGAAGCAAAATTACAGTGAGCAAGTAAGAGAAGACGTCTTCCAGCCTCACGTAAGCGCACTCAAGGTAGAAGAGTTGAGAATCCCCACAGGACTAGAAGATTAGAAATTGAGGGTCGAGGAAGAAATCGAGAGTGGAAGCTTCGAATTGCTGTAAATCGAGTTTGATTGTGGAAGCAGTGTTGCAGCAGCTCAAGATTTGAAGTAGAAGTAGGATCGTGACAAGACAATGAAGACGACGTCGAAGTCTTGAAGCACATAAAAGATTGAAGAAGCGATTAGAAGCGTAGCACATTGGAAGCAATACTGAGGTTCTTCTCGTTTCTTCCCCCTTCCTCATCGCTTTCTGTAGTGTCCCATGATTTCTCCTTTAGTCCATTGTAGCATAAAAGATTTCGTTCTCCAAGAAGATTTACACTACTATCACTGTTCTAAGTTCTAAGATCTGTCCAAACTCACAAACACTCGGGATTTGTCTAGAAATCTCGTCTTCTCACAAAACCACACGGCTTCTAGACCCTTCAGAAGGTGCTCTGGATCCAAACAGACAAGTACTATTTAAAATACCACACAATTATCCACTGAGAAGTCCGAGAAGACGCTATCTACTTCCAGGTCACGGCTTCTTTTCTTTCCACGACGGTCTTCTCGAAGCAATTCTCGGCTTCTGGGGGTTAAACTCGGCTTCTGACACCTCCAAAAGATTGTCCCTGCTTCGTAGATGTCAAATTACCAATTCTTATCACACATTGTTCTTACAGTTTCCAACGGGGTTAGATTAATCACAGGGTGTATGCCCCCTGTAGCCTTCTCATGCTTCTGTCTACGGAAGCGGTCTTCCTGCAGCACTACAACGACATTCGCATTCACTGATACTCAAAAGAAGTCTCGGAAGTCCAATACAAGAAGATACGAAGATGGGAAGATGAGAAAAGATGAGGAAGAAGGGAAAATCCAAACAAGAGGAAACAAGAGAAAAGAGAGAAATTAAGATTTGACATACTTCTAGTTCGGATCTTGACTAACAAGCCATCTCTGCTTGTAGTAATTTGGAGAAGAAGACCAAAAATCTGCTTACAGTTACACAATCTTTCAATCGAGGATGTTGGCTTCTGCTGTGGAAAGAAGGCTTCCGGTTTCTTCTGTCTTTGCTTTGACTACTCTGACTTCAGGGACCAATCTCCCATAAGACAGTCCGTACGTGGATCCGAAGTGCTCCAGTGGATGAGACAAGCTTGGACTCTGCACAGCTTCTAACAATCACCGCTACTCAAGAAGAAGACTTCTCATGCACAATTGGGTATGAATTCGAGGAAACCTACTGCCCAAAAGACACAGACAAAGCTTCTGTAATCAAATCTGAAATCCAATCCCTGAGAAGAAGTTACATTGGCTTCTGGAAGCTCACTCCATCCACTTCTTGTCACTACTCCTCGACAAACCAGTTTAGAAGCATGACTGCACGATGATGCCATCCCCTGTCTGTGCTATCTGCTACTGCTGTCTACATCTTTCGATCCCCTGTTGGGAGCGGAAGTGCAGACCTACCCTATGTGTAACTCAATTCTGCTCGTTCAGTGTACGTATGTGTGCGTGTGTGCAAATTCTAACATTAGCCTTGTTTTTATACAATCGCCTTGAGTCGCAGGAGGGAGATCCTTTCCAACCACAACTCACAGTCAGGGAAAATGGGGCGCTGTCAGAAGGCCACGACCTCCCAAGCTTCGGTTCCCTTCTCAGTTTGGAAACTACTTTCCTATTCCTATCGTTGCTTATCTTGCCACATGGACAGTCATCTAAAAATAAAGTGAGAGTTGTCTCTCTTAAAATAGTATACTCCGATTCCTATCCAAAATAGCCATGTCAACTGACTACCTACTTCTAGTGCCTGCTCCTGATCGTCAGGTGTGGTCTCCATTGGATTCTCACCTACATGATCTCCTAATTCGGCTTCTGATATCGTGAGAAGCCCTGCTGGTACCTCTGATGCGGCTGAGGTGACATCCTCCTTAGTGCTCATAATGTGGGCTTCCACCATGGCTTCGGAAGCCAGAAGAGGCTTCTGGGAACCTGAACTCTTCCAACCGTCTTCTTGCAGAAGATAAGTTCATCCCCACAAATCGATCTACGGCGGCTTCTTTGTCTTTCGAGGCATGGATGCCTCTTCCACCATCATGATCTTCTCCATCTACGCTCGAGAAGACGCTACCCTCATTGTCTTTCGAGGTGGAAGTTCTTTTCCCATTGCAAAAGCAGTCCTCTTTGCTACGCTTCCTCTAGTCGCAGTCGGTACATCAACCCATGTCTTGGCTTCTAGAATCTTCAGAAGACTCTGTTGTCGCTAAAGCTGTCTTCCGCACGATTCTGGTGCTAGGCTTGTCATCATGTGAATTCGACTCGGATCTAGAGTGGATGGTCGAGAAAGATGCACTCTTCCGAGGCACACTTCTAGGTCCCATCTTTCGTGGTGGCTATGCGTCTTCTGTGTCGCTGGAGTCGTCTTTCCGCATCGTAATCGACTTCTGCTGAGTGCCTGGTCCTGCTTGAGGCACTAAAGTGGGAGGGGGGAGACATGGCAGCTGTCCGATCTTCTTCCTCCGAGGTCTCTTCTTTCACCTCTCGCTGTCCTGCTGATCCATACTCAACCAACTGGTCTTCCTTCAGGTCTCCCTTAGACATGTACAAATAACAGAAGAAGGGAGTAAGATACCCTCCTGCCTAGGTGCCCAAGTATGCTAGCTCAGTATGGATGTAGGTGTGGGAGAAGGCGCCCCAGTTGACGACTTGTCTTTCCCAGATAGCTCTCAAGAACTCCACGTCTTAGTCTCCAAGGTATCTCATCTTCTGGACCTTTCTTCTGGGAAAAAGATGAAGGAACAGCTTCCCAGAAGACGCTTTCTTGGTCCTCGAAAAGATCATCTTCAGTGTCCATGAAGATGATCTTTTTCGAGCGATCCTTATCTTGACATGTTCGTGGTTGCGAGGAGGTACCGCTATCCAGACTTCCTCCAGAATACCCTGGTCTCGGAGATTCCAGTTCCACGTGAAGAAGTCGAGGCCCAACTCCTTGATGAAAGGTTTGGCCTTGGCTAACTCTGTTGACGGTAACACCAACCCTCGAGGATGCATCGACATGTTCGAGCTTCTGTTACACTAAACCACACATACTTGTTGTGAGCCTAAGGCTCAGTCCTTACCAGGTCCTCACAGTCCAACTTCCACTCTCAGAAGACGAATCTAGTCTTCCAAAAGACAGCTATTCCGTCTTCCAAAATTCTAATAGTGCTTCCTAAGTACATCCCGTCTTCCGAGCTATATCTAAGCAATCCTAACTAAACAAGGTATCGCATGGATTCTTAAGAAGACAAATCCACCTTGCAATTCATCTTACTTCTTAACAGAAAGATGAGAAGATAGACGAGAAGTACAATCTACGAATTATTCAGAAGAAGACTGAGGACTCCTACGGTGACAGTGGCCTCCAAAAAGACTCCCGGGACAGCTTCTGAGTAACTGGCATACTTAGAAGACTTCCCGCAGCTAGGCTTCCCATCACTGATCTCACTTGTCTTTGACCTCCTACACGCAATCTAGTCTCACAACAGACACAAAACATTCACACTCTGTTTTCCGACTCCTCGCCTCGCATACACTCTCAGAAGAAGCTTGCTGCGTAATGAGAAGATATGATCCTTGACCATTCTCTCTAGATTCTGCCACCAAGGCTTCTCACAACTCTCTTCTAAGTTTCGGGAAGAAGAAGGAACATGATGGATCAGACAGAAGAGACTCGCAAAAGACTCTCATTCTCACGCATTCTGTCAGTCTTTTCAATCTTCTAGTCTCTCTAGGAAGATGCGGATTTGAGAAGTCATGAAGACTAGGAGGCACAGGCCTGAGTCTCAATTTCCTGCTTCTCGAAACAACAATCAACTCTCAAGTTCACTCTGGATTCCTCAAGCTTCTCTCAACACAAATTTCAATCCAATCACTTGATACGAATTGCAAATATTCATCTTCCGAAGATGTTCAGACATTGAGAAGCATCTTCTGTCCATGGTTTTTGGGACAAAAGCGCAGTAGGGTAGAGAAATTGATAGTTAGACCATCGAATTCTGGAACGAGAAGCAGGGAAGCTCAATTCCAATTCGGGAAGAAGTGAGAAGATGACTAACAAAAATTGGACAACGCTTCTGCGTCTCATTTTCTCAAAGAAGAAATTCAGTATAGGGAGAACAATTGATGGGCTTCCTGCAAACGATCGAGGAAGCGCGAGAGACATCAAAATAGAGGACAAAAACGATGAGGAAAGAGAAAGACATGAGAAGAACCTCAGTACTACTTCCAGCTACGCTTCGGGTTGTTCCTTCAGTCTTCTACGCGTTTCAGAACTTCAATTTCACCTTCAATGTCCTACCACGAACTTGCTTCTGTCTTCAACCTCGAGCTCCTGCTACACTGCTCCTACAAACGATATCGATCTGCTGTACTCCGAAGGTTCTCTCTCAATTCTACCTGAACCCTCAATTCCTAATCTTCTAATCTTGTGGGGATCTCTCACTCTTTCACCTCAAGTGCGCTTCTTGGCTAGAAGACGCATTCTACTCAGTCCCTTCAATTCGCTCTTGCACGCTTCCAAGATATTCTCCAGTTCTCAAATCGAAGTAATTTCCTGAATTGAGAAGCAGCAAGGAGTGCTCTGATGCTGATGTGCCTCCAGCTTCCATATCTTCTCTACGCGATTAGGTAATAGCTCGACTACCCTCGATCTACCTACTACAATCGTGACTACACTATAGGTATACCTACCCCTTACCTAGTCGGTGCGTGGTTGGTATCTTTCGCGGTTGCAGTCACTGTCTTCCTGGAAGCATCTTTTCTCTTCTGGCTTCCGTCTTGGGAAGAAGTCGACTTCTTCCCTCAAATTCTCTTAAGATCATCTTCTCAATAAGCAATGTGTAGTCTTAAGTAATAAGGTTACTTCAATTATATAGACACGTCATTAACTTAAAATTTTTGAAAAGATCTCCAATCTGCAAATTATGGACACCACATACGTCAGCCTCACATGTTTGCGTCTCCGCAAACATCGAAGCTACTGTTTAAGCCCAATACTTCTTGACACGCCACCCGTTAACACGAGTGGTCATCAAGGTACCATCTAGCTCTTCCAGTTATAAGGAATCATTGTCGAAGACTTCCAAGACTCTGTAAGGACCCATCCAGCGAAGATGAAGCTTCCCAGGGAATTTCAGATGCATGTTGTCGTATAGAAGAACCAAGTCTCCATCTTTGACATTCACCTTCTTCAACTTGCCATCATAGTTAACCTTTCGTTGTGCTTGTACTTCGTAAGTCTTCTCTAGAGTTGCATTCCTGTCTTCTTCGAACTCCACAAAGTTCAGAAGACGCTGCTCCTAGCTTTCCTCTTCTTTCATGCGTTCGGTAACAGCCAACCTATAAGTATGGACTTCCAACTCGATGGGAACAACGGGTGTCATCTCATAAGTTAGGTAGAAGGGTGTCTTCTAAGTGATGATGACTTTAGGTGAAATCCTAAAAGCTCACAGCACAGATGGCAGCTTCGTGTCTCAATCATAAGCGTGGTTTACAGTTATCTTATTCAAAATATTGCAGAGAAGATCATTCGACTTCTCTGTCAATCCATTAGTCTTCGAGTTGTACGGTGTCGTCTTCTGATGCTTGATCTTGAAATACTGTGTCAAGAGGGTAATAGTCTCATTCAGAAAATGAGTTCCGTGTCGAGGCATCTCCTCAGCTTCTCGTCATGTCCTTTCCTAAATAGAATATCTCTTGAAGATAGATTCTTCTGTGGAAGTCGCGTAGACAGGGTCAGAAGACCTTGCTTCGGCTTCTGGAGAATGAGCGGTGCGTCCTCTCTTCAGACTACGACGTCTCTGTAGAAACTTGTAACAGCTTCTCATTAGGAAACTCGTCTTTCACTTCGTCTTCTCGACTCTCTGTCTCCAATCTGGATAGGTAGTCAACATTGACATTTTGTCTTCCAGGTCTGTACTCAACCGTGTAAGTGAATGCCTGAAGTAGAAGAATCCACCTAGCAATCTTACCTGACAAATCTACTTTCTTCACTAGATGCTTCAAAGAAAAATGATCCACATAGAAGACAAATGGATTAGCTAGAAGATAGTGCCTAAATTTCCTATAGGAGTAAATCATGCCAAGACACTCCTTTTCAGTTGTCGAGTACTTCTTCTCAGCATCATTGAGTTGTCTTCCTGCGTAGTAAACGTCTCTGGCTCAGTATCACCTCTATGGCGAAAGCAGAAACATCCACATAAATTTGTGGAAGACCCTTTCCCAATCAGGTGATCTCAGGATAGGAGATTCTGACAGAAGTTTTTTCATCTCCTCGAAGGCTTCCTGCTGCTCAGAAGACCAAACGTAATGTTCGTCCTTCTTCAGTAGCTTGGTGAGTCTTCGTGTCATTTCTGCATATCTGTCAGTGAACCTCTTGTAGTATCCTGCGTTACTCAAGAAGCTTCTCTACTAAGTCAGGTTAGCAAGTGGTTGAAGTTTCATGATAACTTCCACCTTAGCACAGTCGACTTCTATACCTCTTCCAAAAATCCTATGTCTTAACAAAATCCTTTCTGACATTGCGAAGAAGCACTTCTCAGGATGCAGAGCCAAACAATGCTCTCTACACTTCAGAAAACACTTCCTCAAAAATATCAGGTGATCTACCTTCGATCCAAACACATAAAAATCATCTAGGAAGATCTCCGTGAAAGTGCAAAGATCCTCCTTAAATATCATAATCATCAGCCTTTGGAATGTGGCAGGAACGTTGCATAAACCAAGCGGCATTTGATTATATGCGTAAGTTCTCCAATCAATAGTAAAAGTGGTCTTCGACTTGTCTTCTTCTTTGATTGATACTTGGTTGCATCCAGAATACCCATCTAGGAAGCTGTAGAATTCATGTCCTGCTACCTGGTCTAATACAGAATCGGTGAATGGTAAAGGATGATGGTCCTTCGTGGCCAAGTTCAGCTTCTGGAAGTCTTGGTACACTCTGATCTTACCTGTTTGCTTCTTCGGCACGATGACAATGAGAGCTACCCACTCACTACTAAGCACTGGGAAGATGACTCATGTCTTCAGATACTGATCGATCTGATCTTTCACAAGAAGCGAGTACTTGGAGTTGAGTCGATATTGTCTCTGCCGAGCAGGAACAACAGCTTCCAGCAAGTCAATTCGGTGCTCTCCTAGTTCTCTAGGTATGCCCTTCATGTCTTCTATGGTCAATGCGAAGACATCCTGGAACTCTGTCAAGAGTTCTCTGAAGTCTTCCAACTGCTGGCCCTCGATCACCTTTGAAAGTTTCAGCTTCTTCCTTAGTGCAATCTTCATCCCTTGAAGGTCGTCATGGTTCATCATTCCTTCAGTATGATTGTATTCACTAGCACCAAAATATTCCGGTTTGGGAGCTTCTTCCAAGTCTGACTCAGCTTCTGAACGATCAGCTAACTGATCTTTTGAAGAGAAGACAATATTTTCATCTTTTGGAAGCTCTTCTTTCGTAATGTCGTAGCACTCACTGTATCCACAGTTCACTTTTTTTGTTTCTTCTGAGCTGCATGTAGGATGCAAGTTATTTACCACAAGCTCATCATATCTTCCATCACTGTCAGAAGATGCAACTGAGTCTTTTGATGTGTACCTCTCAGTCGTAGAGGGAGTTTCACCTTGATGTCCAATCTTCATCCAAGAGAGTGAGATTTTGGACTTCTCTCCCTACTTGGATGTAGAATTGGGAAACCTCAAACGATGTCGGTATCTACATTTGCAGCATACAACCAAGGTCTTCCTATCAAAACTTGATATCCAACCGTAGCTACAGGTCGCAAAATAATGTAAGTGAGGTAGAAAGATACTCCTCCAATTACTATCAAGACATCTTTCAGTTACTCCAAATGTCATCTTCTGGTCTGGTTCGCCATTCTGAGAATCCTCAGAGTAGGCTGGAACTTAATGAAGCCTAGGGCATGCGCAGTTTCTTCAATCATGATGTTGACTCCGGAGTCTGAACAATGGGTATCTTCTTCAGAAGACAGCCATGGATCTCCATGTCAAGTTCTGGGCTCTTGAGTCCTCATTCTCTATCTTAAAGATCGGAGTGCTCTAGGAAAGTTTCGACTTTCTCCTCTTCCTCGATCCTCGAAGGATAGACTGTAACAGCTTTCTATAACCAACATTATCATCCAGAAGCTGTTGGAAGGTTACATCCGCCTTCTGATTTCATAAATCTCGTAAGAAACCATAAGGGGATTGCTTCTGAAGAGTGACTGGAGTTTCCAACATGGAAGGTTTAGAAGTTACTTCCTTAAGTGGAAGACCTGAATTGGGTCTTCTCTTGACTGGAAGCTGGTCCTGTGAAAAAGGGGCTGCCGTGGTCGGTGGTGGAAGCTTCTGCACTATCTTCCGTCGCTTCTCCAGCTCTTCTTGCATGATCGCTTCTACTTCTTTTCTGATATCAAGAGCAAAGTACTTGAGATCTTCCCTGTCATAAGCCGGAGAGGAAGGTCGTTCAAGAGTGGGTGATCTCTCTTTATGCTGCTTCTTCTTCTTCTTAGTCTCCATACGACAAGATTCTGACTTCTCTCTACTTCTGATACTCATCTTGAGTATTACATCATCCATGACTTCTTCTGGAGGTCAGCTATCTGAATCTGAGCAAGGGCTCCAAACAATGACATCCGCCAGAGTAAAAGTTGATGCTTCCTCAAGTGGCTTCTTCTTCTGAGCTG
Organism: Asterella californica; assembly: GCA_036924285.1. Classification (NCBI taxonomy): domain Eukaryota; kingdom Viridiplantae; phylum Streptophyta; class Marchantiopsida; order Marchantiales; family Aytoniaceae; genus Asterella; species Asterella californica. Next base: position 15,606,710 of record JAYKYS010000006.1, on the reverse strand, counting down.
TAGACGTCTTCTGCAGCTGAGGCTCTTTTCCTATGTGCTTCCCATGGTCTGGTTTGTCTTCCTCTATGTGTAGACAATCCGTGCAATCCCCAAGATCTTCTTCTTCTATTGTTTCTGTAGGAGGTGCGGTATCTATAAATCTGACCTTCTGTCGTGGGCGTAGAGTCTAAGAACAAGTCTTTGTGAAGTGTTCACATGGAGTTAGTGATGTTCATCCTATACTAAAAACGAAGAGATATCAGGTTGAGGAGAGGAGAATACATAGAGAATTTAAGATGGGGAAGCTTCTGATTTTCTATGGAAAGGATGATGAGGATGTAGAAACCTTTGTGCGAGATTTCAAGGGAGCATGCATTGGAAACCATGAGAGGAAGAAGGAAGAGTGAGCATCATTGTTACCAGATTTTCTAGAGGATTCTGCATTGACTTGGTATGAGGAACACAGAAGGAACAAGATTGAGGTTGATACATGAGAAAGTTTGACGGAGGCTCTAATTGAGAACTTTTTGTCGGATGAGAGCTATGAGAAGCTCATGACCGAGGTGACCTTCTTGAAGCAAGGAGATGCGGAGAAGGTGAAGGTGTACGCAAAAAGGACCGAGAAGTTGGAGGCTCATTTCAAGACTATATTGAAGAAGAGCGGTGATAATGTGGAGGCTACAATGATGAGAATTGTGGCCATGCTTACCAAGAACTTTGTGGCAAGTTTGATGCCTCAAATCAAAACTCAGGTGAAGTACGAGAAGCCCACCACTAAGGCGAAGGCGATTGAAATTGCAGTTCGAATGGAAGAGAGTTTGAAAGATGATGACGTTCTTCTAGGAAAAGCAAAGGCGGCAAGTGTTGCAAGGATTACACTTGGTGGTAGAGCTGCTCAAAGAATCCCGACGGCTGCTATGGTTAACACACCTGCTATGGTTGCTGTCAACCCTCCGACGCCTAATCTTCAAGATGAACTGAGACAGATAACAAAAATGTTGGCAGATCTGAAGATCAATGTAGTACAGTTGAAAGAGCGGAGGAACCAAGAAGGAGGAGGAGGCCAAAGAGGTTATGGAGGAAATTTCAATCGAGGGCCTCAAAATGAATTCGGTGGTATCTCGTGTTACGGATGTGGTGGTCCTTATTTTCAAAGGAATTGTCCACACTCTATCCAAAACGAAGGACGGAACAATGAAGGTACGCGAGGAAACTTGAGAGGAGGAGTTCCGCCACAAAACAAAGACAAAGGCGTCGTCACAATTGATGCGGTGAATGTGTCAAATGTCTACGAGAGAGGAGAATGTTCTTACTCTTCTCAAGTGGAACTCTTAGCTCACGAGAGGAAGAGGACGAGGTTTTCGGAGGAACCTATGATCATTGAGGATTCTCCCAGTAGGAGCAACCGTTCCAGCACAATGTCTTCTTCTCAAAAGGAGCCTAGGAAGAAGCTGGGGATGGAGGATTTCACCATTTCAGCTACTCAACCTAGATATGACATAGTGGAGGATGTTGACACGCAAAAAGTCAACATAACAGTGGGTCAATTGATTGCACTCAACCCAAGTTTGAGGAGAGAGCTTCGAGGAGGATTGAGCTCGAGAAGGACCAAGAAGAAGAAATCTAAAGGCAAGACCAACGTCTAAAGTGTGGGAGTTGGTGTAGTGGGTGCTCAAGCCTATGAGGTATGCACTAAAGCATCCAAGATCGAGGTTGAGAGCAGTTCGTACAATAGATAGATGACACAAAGGTTACTTGAGGATATTGTAAGATGAGGCTCTAGAGTGAACTCGAAACTCGAATGCCCGTGGTGGTGCATTCGTAGCCTTTATATAGTGAGAGGAATAGTACATGATCAGCTTCCGGCCAATGCTCATCTCTCACGCGGATCGCTGATGTGGCTTACATGCAGCCTTAGATCTAGAACAACATCTAGAGGTTCAGAATGAGCCACGTAGAAGGCTCGCTGGAAGGTTCTAGAAGCTTCTTTCTAGAAACTTCCTTCTGGAAGCTTCCCGGCTGGAAAGTTCTAGAAGCTTCTTTCTAGAAACTTCCTTCTGGAAGCTTCCCGGCTGGAAAGTTCTAGAAGCTTCTTTCTAGAAACTTCCTTCTGGAAGCTTCTCGGCTGGAAAGTTCTAGAAGCTTCATTCTAGAAACTTCCTTCTGGAAGTTTCCCGGCGGACTTTTGGCGCACTCGCCTATTGGTAGAAGTACTATTTGCTGCATGTATTCTTCGGCCAACTTAGCCGTAACTAATTCTTATACCAAGGACTTCTACAAAACCAATTTCTCCTCTAGTTGATAAGTAGGACTCTACTTATTACAAACCTCCCCCCTTTTAAGAAGCAACGTCCTCGTTGCTCAACTGCTGTTCGAAAGCTTGCACTATGAGTGGGGCGTGTGCAAGATTGGTTGCAGGTTCCCATGTTGCTTCATGTAATGGATAGCCTTTCCATTTGACCAAATAATCTACCCGTTGATGACGAGTCCCACGAACACGTTTCTTTAAGATGCATTCCACTTCAAACTCTTCCTCGCCATCGATAATTTGAGGCAGTGGTCGCGACTCTTGCGAACTGCCAAATTGAGGAGGTCGTGGTGTATATCGCCGTAATAAAGACACATGAAAAACCAGATGAATCTTCATGTGGGGTGGAAGTTCGAGTTGATATGCCACTGCTCCAATTCTCCGGACAACAGAGAAAGGTCCGATGAAGCGAGGGTTGAATTTACGACTGCCGATCAGAGTAAGGTTGGTTGTGGATAACCAAACTTGATCACCAATCGTGAACTCTTCATGCCGACGGTGTCCATCGGCATATTGCTTTTGTCGGTTCTGAGCAACTTGTAGTTTCACCTTAGCTTTGTCCACTCCTTGTTGAATTCGTGCAACGAATTCATTAACAGCATCCACTTTGGTGTTGACTGACGACGTCGTGCTGAATCGTGTCAAACTTGCTGGTGTGAGAGGATGTTCGCCGTACATGAGATAAAAAGGTGTTTCACGAGTAGATGCATTGAGGGAGTTGTTGTAGGCAAATTCTACCAAAGGGAGTAAAGTGTCCCACTTCGCTTGCTCCTCCAGAGTAAAGGCTTGTAGCATGTCTTCAATGGTGCGATTGGCTCTTTCGGTTTGTCCATCGGTCTGTGGGTGATAAGCCGTAGACATGGCAAGTTTGGTCTTGAACAGACCAAATAGAGTTCTCCAAAACATGCTCGTAAACTGAGGACCTCTATCTGTTATAAGCATCCGTGATAGACCGTGCTGAGCAAAAATGGTGTTCAAATATATCTGAGCAAGTTGCGGTGCTGAGACGTCTTTCGTGGTCGGTCGAAGATGGATCATCTTGCTAAGCTTATCGACGAAGACGACGATGGAGTCAAAACCTGAGCTCGTCATGGGAAGTTCACACACTAAGTCCATACTAACATGTTCCCAACGTTTGGAAGGGATCGGGAGGGGTTGAAGGAGACCGGAGGGTGCTTGATTTGTAGCCTTATTTTGTTGACACATTGCACAACTCCGAGTGTATACTGCAACATCCTCTGCCATCTTGGGCCAATAGAACACTCGTTGGACTGCTTCCAACGTCTTTTCTGTCCCCATGTGTCCTGCAATGGCTGAATCGTAACATTCAGTTAGTATGGTGGTACGTAGTTCTGGATCATCTGGGATCCATAACTTCCCTTCATGGAATACCAAACCATGGTTGCGGGTGATGGTTCTTGAAGGTTTTGCTGCGACAGTCTGTGCATCCGATTTTGTGCCCTCGATCAATTTTGTCCAGAAGTCAGAATTCACCTTGACTTCAGAGACTATGTTATGCACCATAGGCATGCGGGTTAATGCATCAGCAATTTGCTTCTTGCCCTCAACGTACGTGATGGTCATGTTGAATCGCTGCCTCCATTCTGCCCAACGGATTTGTCTCTTTGAGAGATCCTTCTGCGTCTCCAAATAGACTAAAGGTTTGTGGTCTGTCTCGACCACAAAAGCCTTCTCCCCTAGATAGTGCTTCCAATGCTTAGTAGCGAGAACTATCGCCAATTCTTCTCTCTCGGTGGTGTGATAGTTCTGTTCTGCTGGTAACAAGTTCCGAGAGAAGTATGCAATTGGATGCCAACCATCCTTCCATTCTTGCTGCAACACCGCCCCTACTGCCGTGCCTGATGCGTCCGTTGCTAACTTGATAGGTTTTTTTGGGTCGTACCACTTGAGGATCGGAGCATGTAGTAGCGCGGTTTTCAATGCTTGAAAACCTACTTCTTGCGCTGTTCCCCACATCCATTTCTTGCCTTTGCCTAACAGGGCAGTTAGTGGTTGTGCAAGCTTGGCAAAATGCTTAACAAATCTACGATAAAATCCTGTCAATCCCAAGAAGCTCTTAAGTTGGGTCTGATCTTCTGGAGCCTTCCATTGTTGGATGACAGCTATTTTATCGGCCATTACTTGTATGCCTTCTGCACTCACTCTGTGTCCTAAGTAGTCCACCTCCGTCTTGCCAAATTCACATTTTGAAATTTTGGCGTACAATTTATTTTGGTGGAGTACTTGGAGAACCTCTCTCAAATGGTGCACATGGTCCTCCATAGTTTTGCTATAGACTAGGATGTCGTCAAGAAATACAACGACTGATCTGTCTAAGTACGGACGGAATATGTCATTCATCAGGCCCATGAAGGTGGCCGGTGCATTTGTGAGACCAAATGGCATTACTAAGTATTCGAAGTGACCATACCTTGTTCGAAAGGCAGTCTTTTCCACATCTTCATCAGCGATTCGAATCTGGTTGTACCCGCTCCGCAAGTCTAGCTTCGTGAAGTACTTTGCTCCTTCGAGTTGGTCGAACAAGTCATCCATCCGAGGTAGTGGATACTTATTCTTCACCGTTTGTTGATTGAGTGCTCGGTAATCGATGCACATCCGTAGGCTGTTATCCTTTTTCTTAACAAAAAGGACTGGAGCTCCATATGGTGACACGCTGGGCTGGATGAACCCTTTTTGTAACATCTCCTCGATTTGCGCCTTGCACTCCTCCAATTCATGTGGCGCTAGTCTGTATGGGGCCTTACAAGGAGGGGTGCTCCCTGGAATCACCTCGATTTTGTGGTCAATCCTTCGTTTTGGTGGTAATCCTGAAGGAAGATCATCGGGAAAGACATTCCCATATTCTGCTATCACTCCAGTCAAGCTGTCTGGTATCTGCCCGTCGAGTCGTGCACTCGGGACTTCTCTTATTAAACCCAAAAAACAGACATCGTTGTTACGTATAGCACTTGTACCTATTACATACAAAGGCAAGTTCTGTCTTCGAGATCTCACTCTATCTCCGAAGATTTTCCACTGTTTGGTTTTCACCACTTTTCTTCGCCAATCCACTTCGGGATTATACTGCTCCATCCACGGCATACCCAATATGACATCATAACGGGCTAATGTGATCACTCGCCACTCAATATCTTCACGATATTCACCTAAAGTAAGTTCTATCTTTCGAGGTAGAGATTCAATCTTCTCAGTCTGTCCATTGGGCAGTTCCACCTCTTCACTCTCATCACTTTCTAACTCCATTCCCAACTTCATAGCAGTCGATCGAGACAAAAAGTTCTCTGTTGCACCAGGATCGATTAGTACTCTCACCTGGGTCCCTTCCAAGACTCCATCCACGACAATCAGTTGTGCATTGTTTTTTGTCAATCTCCTTCTCCTTCCCTCGCCTTTCTTCTCCCTCCTTGCACCAGTAAGGCCGCGAGGTGCATTTACTGGTGTTCTTCGTTTCCCAGTCTTGCCTCGATTTCTTCATCTCCTTCCGTCTCATTCAGATGATTCAGAGGTCGACGATATGAAGGTCTTGGATCTCTAGGAAAACGACTTCGGCAATTTGCAGCTATGTGACCGAATCGCCCACAGTTGTAACATCGACGTTGCTCGAGTTGAGGTGTAGCATTCCTGACACCTTCTCCTCTAGGAGCTCCTTGACGTCTTTCTTCTAGCCGCCCTTGACGATCTCCACCTTGAAATTGTCGTGGCTGATAGCGGATGTTGCCTAGCTCCATGGGTGTCGGACCGTTTGCATACGGGATTTCGGATCTATTCTGATGATTTGGTGGAATCATCACTTCTCCTCCTAATGCTCCAGCAATTCTTTGAGCGCAAGCGATGGCCTCAAAAACCGTGAGTGGGTTTTGCACCATTACTTCTTGTCGAATTCTTTCCTTCAACCCCCTCTTGAAATTATCAAGAGCCTCCGCCGGACTCATATCAGTGATTGCAACTTGCAAGTCGAGGAAGGCTTCTACATACTCTTGAAGGCTTCCCTTCTGTTTCAATCCCCACATCCTCGTTCGAGCCATTTGCACCGAGTCCACAGACTGGAAATTCTTCAACAACCCTTCTTGCATTGCAGTCCATGTGACTGTCCTCCCTTCCGTCAACACCGATCTCTCCCATGCATCATACCACGTGAGAGCTTTATCAGTCAAGTAGCCACACGCAAACACTCCCGCTACGTGGTCCGTGATTTGCGTACTGAAAAGTCGCAAATATCGATTCATCCGAGAAATCCAATTCTCGACTACTCCCATAAGTCGTTGGCTTTTGTACGGTTCAATGTTACATGTCTTCTTCATCCGTAGTAGCAAGGCACCTTCCTCATCGACTGGAACTCTAACGATTTGTGCCACGGGTTCTCTTGGTGCAGCTTGCTCTCCCACCACCGGTACTCCTTGAGACGATCCTTCTCTTGCAACGTCTGTCATACTCTGACCCTCGAGGTTCAGCATTTTGTTCTGTAATGCTTCAACCGTCATCTTCATCTCTCGAAATTCGGTCAGCATGCCTTGCATCAGTTCCTGCATCATCAACTCTGGATTTGGAGGTTGTTGCTCCATGATCGCTCTCTCTCTCTCTTACGACACGTAAGTTTCAAGCTTCTCCTAGTACAGAGTTATGACGGCCACTCGGAAACGTTCGTATACTACAGGTACTACAAAAGGGACAGGAGAATCAATTATCTCGCGATAGAAATCCTCACCAAAATTTCTAATCACAAACTCTCTATGTAACGATTTCGGTCTGCAGACATAGCGGATCTCCACCCACGTGTTGAAGGGAACAGGAGCGGGTAGGTTTAGATCCATGCTCACTAAATCAAGATGTAGACGGTCAAATCCCAACTAGCTGCATATGTCACTACTGGAAGAATCACCGGGACTGGCGAATTCATCACTTGACCCATGAAATCCTCACCGAAATGATAAACAAGATACATTCGAAAATGCTCTCGACGCATATACATAAGCTTGATATGGAAAGGATTCAAGAATGGTAATTCTGGAGCTGGAAATCTACCCCCATCCATCACATAGCTCTCTTGATGCACTCAGAGTTCCAATTGCTAAGTACCTCGATCAAAGGTCCTTCTAAGAGGGGTAATCCGCTCTCTTAGAGTTTCCTGCTCTGATACCATTGTAAGATGAGGCTCTAGAGTGAACTCGAAACTCGAATGCCCGTGGTGGTGCATTCGTAGCCTTTATATAGTGAGAGGAATAGTACATGATCAGCTTCCGGCCAATGCTCATCTCTCACGCGGATCGCTGATGTGGCTTACATGCAGCCTTAGATCTAGAACAACATCTAGAGGTTCAGAATGAGCCACGTAGAAGGCTCGCTGGAAGGTTCTAGAAGCTTCTTTCTAGAAACTTCCTTCTGGAAGCTTCCCGGCTGGAAAGTTCTAGAAGCTTCTTTCTAGAAACTTCCTTCTGGAAGCTTCCCGGCTGGAAAGTTCTAGAAGCTTCATTCTAGAAACTTCCTTCTGGAAGTTTCCCGGCGGACTTTTGGCGCACTCGCCTATTGGTAGAAGTACTATTTGCTGCATGTATTCTTCGGCCAACTTAGCCGTAACTAATTCTTATACCAAGGACTTCTACAAAACCAATTTCTCCTCTAGTTGATAAGTAGGACTCTACTTATTACAGATATGACCTAGCAACCATCGAGTGAAGGTGTCTCTCTCAAGTGGTGGCTGTGTAACTTCTGATTCTGATAGACCAACCAGCGATTATTGGGAGTCAAAAACCGAAGACAGAGAAAGTGTCTCCGGAGTAGATACAGGTGGTTCTTCTGATTAGGAGACGTCAGAAGATGAAGAGTTTGATATGGATTGCATCACGCCTAATATTGGAGCTATTGATTTGCTCCCTCATCTATATGTTGAGAAGGACCCAGACAAAACAAAATTAAGTGGAGAGGAGCTAGAGCGAAGACTAGCAACCATCAAGTTTGGTCCCAAGGTGACTTCAGAAGAAAAAAGAAAATTCTTGGAGATATTCAGGAAGTACATCCACGTGTTTACTTTAGCTATAAAGATCTGAAGGAGGTGACATTGGAGACGCACCCGATCGACATGGAGGAGAACGTGAGACTTGTTCGACAAAAGCAACGGAGGATCAGCCCGCCAACAACAGTGATCGTCAAAGAAGAGATTGATAAATTGAAGAAAGCTGGGTTCATTTATGAAGTGGAGAATTCAGAATCGGTATCACCTATCGTGATTGTGAAGAAGAAGAATGGTAAGCTTCGCGTATGTGTGGATTACAAGAAGTTGAATGCGGTCACGAAGAAGGATTATTACCCGTTGTCATTCATTGATGAGATCTTAGAAGAAGTCGCAAGTCACGAATGATACAGTTTTGGAGACGGTTATAGAGGATATAACCAGATCCATATAGTACCTGAGCATCAATACCTAACGACCTTCACGGAGTACCGTGGGATACATTTGCGTTTCACGTGATGCCGTTCGAGTTATGTAATGCTCTAGCTACTTTTCAACAGTTCATGAACAAAGTGTTCGAACCGTTTCTTGGGAAGTTTGTTAGAGATTTCATTGATGACTTTTGTGTGTATGGGCCGAAGGAGGATCACTTTGATCATCTAATCAAAGTCTTAGAGCGATTGGAGCAAGCTAATGCATCTTTAAATCCAGAAAAATGCATTTTTGGATGCGAGGAGGGTTTAAGATAAGGTGAAGAAGATAATCAAATTGCCATTCTCTACTAGCTTGACCAAGTTGAAACAATTTCTTGGGATTGTGAGATATTATCGTAGATTCATTTCATCCTTTTCTAATAAAGCTCAATCGTTGACCAACTACATGAAGAAGGGTGTAGTCTTCGAGCTGATACTTCAAGATCAGAAGGTTGAGGAGGCGTTTGAAGAGTTGAAGAAGGCATTGGTGATAGCCCCAATCCTCGCCAAACCTGACTGGAGTAAGTCATTCATTGTTTATACTGATGCATCAAAATGTTGCGATTGGATGTACCTTGAGTCAGTTAGATGAGAATGGACACGACCATCGAATAGCTTATGCTAGTAGACAGATGATGCAAGCTCAGAAGAACTATTCCGTGACAGAGAGAGAAGGGTTGGCCGTAAACTTCGCTTTGAAGAAGTTTCGGCACTATTTGTTAGGAGGAAAATTTTCTATAGTGACTGATCACGAAGCTTTGATGTACATCTTCAATAAGTCCAACGCAGAGGGAAAGATAGCTCGATGGAAGAACCTCATGGCAGAATATGATTACGTCATTGAGGATAGATCGGGGAGGAAGTATGCCAACGTAGATTTGTTATCCAGAGCTTATGACGAATTGGGAGAAGAACCATTAAATGATACTTTTCATGATGAAGCCTTGATGACCATCACGTTGAGCAGCGAGGTATCGAAAGAGTACAAGGAGGTGTGGAATTTCCTTTCTGACAGTTCATTTCTTGAAGGTATGCGAGGGAGAGAGAGGAATGCTCTAATGAGGAGGTGTAAACCATACACCATCGTTGAAGGAGTTCTTTTTCATCAAGGTGCTGATGGACTGCTACGACGAGCTGTGGGCAAGGAGGAAGCTGCGAAGTTGATGCTGGAGTTCCACGATGGACCTATATGTGATGATCACTTCGCTGATAAGGTGACGGCTTTCAAAATCTTAGACGTTAGATATCATTGGAAGGGTATTTTCAAAGATTGTTTGGAGTTTTGCAGAACTTGCAATGTGTGCCAAGCCTTTGCCAAGAAGTCTACTAGCACTTCTCCTTTGATATCAGTTCTTGCGCTAGGTCCGTTTGAGAAGTGGGGAATTGATCATGTCGGCCCTTTAAACAAAACCCCTCGTGGCAATAGATATATCGTGATTGCAACTGACTATCTGACCAAGTGGGTGGAAGCCAGACCATTTAAAGCCACAAGTGAGGAAGAGGTTAGCCGTTTCTTATGAGAACAGATCATTATTAGGTTTGGATGCCCTCTTGAGTTGGTTTCTGATAGGGGTGGTGAACTTGTGAAAAGCATCACGACCGCTATGTTGGAACATTTCTCCATCAAGTCGCGAGTGACAACTTCTTACAAACTGAACGCTAACGGGTTAGTTGAGAAGACCATTCATACCTTGTGTACGATGCTGGCCAAGGATGTTGATATGGAGGATGCGAAGCACAACTGGGATAAGAGGTTACATGTAATCTTGTGGGAGTATAGGACTACTACGAAGACTTCGACGGAGTATACTCCTTTTCATCTTGTTTACGGTGTGGAATCGAAGTTGTTCATACAGTTTGATCTACTTAGCTTTCAAACTGTCCATAAGAGGTTAAAGAGGTCGATTGGAGTAGCAGCTGAGAAGTCTAGAAGGGAGCAACTATTGGAGTTGGAGGAAGCACGAGTGGTGGCAATGGTTCAGATGGAGAAGACGCAAGAACGTCAAAAGAAATATTACGACAAGTGTCTCGGTAAGAGAAAAGTGAAGCCGTTCAAGGAAGGAGATATGGTAATGCTTTTTGATGCCATTAGGTATAAGAGAGCTAGAAAGAAGTTCCTTCCACGTTACTTTGGTCCTTTCATTGTCGAGAAGGTATGGAGTAATTTTACATACGACTTGAAAGAGCTAGGAGGACGGAGGTTTGACCGGGTGAATCACGACAAGCTAAAGCTCTTTCATCAAAAGAAAGTCATCGTTCACTCCGAGGATGGAGTGAAAACTTAGTCCGAGGGTAAATGTAATACCTAGGGGTTGCGTAACAATAAATATACGGTTAGTTATAACTATGTGTGGTGAGTCTTCTAAATAAGTCCCAAGACTAGACAAAACTCTAAGTTAGTGACAGATAACTAAGAGTAATCACAGTTAGAGTTGGTGGTATTTGAAAATAGAATATTAGAATATTCTAAGTGTGAGAACTACTATTTTGTTTGGTTGTGCATAAAATGACAAGGATGTGAATAATACACTCTTGTCTTACACGTGACTGAATTTTATTGGTTGTAGAGGCTTAAGGTCAAGCAATCATGAGGATTGTTGATCTTTTTGGCTCAATTATGTGTTAGTATTTTGTCTTATAAGGAATAATTCGAGATTCCTTTTCAAAGATTCCTTTCTACTTCTAGAAGGACCTTAATTATTAGAGTAGAGTCAAAAGCGGAGACATCTACTCTTGACTTAGGACTTTTATCTTTGACTTGGTCTCGATAAATTGTAGTAAATCAAATTTACAAATAGTTACCATAGTAAATCTAAAGTAGTATAAATAGAAGGGTTGTGGAGTGATCCCTCATCCTCTCTTTTCTTTGTATTTGGAAGTCATTAGACCATATCTATAAAAGGTGTGTTTTTCATATCTCTACATCTCCATGAGAGTTCTCGTTCCGAGTGAGGATGTGATACGAGGATGTTGAGAGTTGGATTTAGCCGAGGTCTCCTAGTTTTATGATGCGTCTCATCAAAGGCCATCAGAGGTTTACCCTGGGTGAGAGACAAGACTGGTAGCAAGCTTCAAGGTCACAGTTCGAACTCCCAAACGTCTCTTCTTCAACCTCGGCACTCGAACTAGATTCCTCATGAAGTATCTTCAAGACTTCCTTGTATGTCGAAACATATATCTCTTAGTCGATAAGAAATCTCTCCAAGATTTTTGTGATCTCCAGTAGTCAACCTCCAAGCTACTAACTCATGAAGTTTCAAAAGAAACTTCACTATTCAGAAGAGATGGTGCTGACTGTAAAAATTTTCAGAGAATTGAAATTTGTATATTTTCACTTCTCTCATGGTTGTCAACCCCCTCCACTTTGAAAAATTCTATTTCCTTCTCCAGGCATCAACTTCTCATGGTTTTTGTTGTCCAAGATAGCTTATCAGCCAAGCTAAAACATTAGAAATTTTCACAAGAAAATAAAATTCACAAAAGATATGACCGTGACTGTACAAATTTTCCAGAGACCAGAATTTCTAAACTCTCGTGAATAGACCTTCTCAACTTTGAAAATTCATAGCTCCCTCTCCAGACCACCTTTTCTCATGATTTTTGTTATCCTAGATAGCTTAACAGCCAATCTAAAACACTGGAAAGTTTCACCGGAAAATAAATTTCAGAGAAAATTTGACAATGATTGTACTAAATTTCCAGAGAACAGAATTTTTAAACTTCCGTGAATAAACCTCCTCAACTTTGAAAATTCATAGCTCACTCTCCAGACCACCTTTTCTTATGATTTCTGTTGTCCTAGATAGCTTAACAGCCAGTCTAAAACACTAGAAAGTTTCATCGGAAAATAAATTTCACAGAAAATCTGACAAAGACTGTACTAACTTTCCAAAGAACAGAATTCTTAAACTTCCATGAATAAACCTCCTCAACTTTGAAAATTCATAGTTCACTCTCTAGACCACCTTTTCTCATGATTTCTGTTGTCCTAGATAGCTAAACAGCCAGTATAAAACACTGGAAAGTTTCACCGGAAAATAAATTTCACAGAAAATCTGACAAAGACTGTACTAACTTTCGAAAGAACAGAATTCTTAAACTTCTGTGAATAAACCCCCTCAACTTTGAAAATTCATAGCTCTTTCTCCTCCCAACGTTCTCTCCATGTGCTCTCTCATGATCTTTTTTTGTCGAATGTTAAATTGAACTCTAAACATCCTTCAACGATCTTTTCAAGTGAGGTCCCGGCAACACAACCAAAAATGTAAACCCTTCGCGGTCCTATCGATCAACTACCCCCGATCTCTCAACCTCCACGATCGTCATCGATGAATCAACAACATGCCGGGCATGTGTCTCACTCAAGGGTCACCTATGATGGCTTTGATGGAAACACACCATGAACTTGAAAGGAAAAATGCTAAGTTCACACATTCATATACCCATAAACTCTTCAACTAAAATTCTCCATAAACTCATCAACTAATTTTTTTCATAAACTCATCAACTAAAATCCTCCATTCTAACGACGTCTCTCAAGTTCTCACATGCTAAAATATCACACACTCTCTATATTACTCAAGTTGTCATTACGACGTTGTGAAAACAAGGATGAGGAGCTCTTCTCTACTCCTCTATTTATACATTTTAGGTTTTTTACTTTGATACCCTCCGATAACTCAACCGTAATTATTTTTACCGAGTTTTACTAAGATATTACTTAAGATAAAAGCATTAATCACATGGACTTCTTATCTTTTCACATGGGTTTATTCCTTCAAAGTCAACAACTTCTAGAAGAATTCTAGAATATTCTCAAGGAATCTCAAATTTCCACCTCACTCTACACTAGGACTCACTAAAAAAGAGACATGTGGAATCTCTTCTTGTTTTTAATGTCTACAAAATCTACAACTTTAATCCCACCACTAATATCAAGTAAAAAAAGGAGATAAGGGATACTTTCCACCTCCTTTCTACCTTTTAGACAAGATGACAAGATAGTAATGCTCACTCTTTATGCCAAAAGTACAACTAAGTTTAACCATAACTAACTTTAGCTAGTCATGACTTACTTGATACCTCCTTAAAGTACTTGGGCAGCAAATAAACATTCTCAACACTTAGTTATAACTAAATACCTTACTAATAGACAAACTTCCGGTGTGTAACATAGGTCGTTACAGGGTAAGAGAGGTCGTCAAATGGAATGTTTTCTTTCACGTCTACGTTCATGACGAGTTGGTGTACTTGGGCATCTAAGTAGGAGGACATCTCATCCCCTTCTTCTACTATCTGTATGTGTCCAAGAGGGACCTGAAGAAGACCAAGTTGGCCAAGTATGGGCCAGCGGGAAATCGAGAAGTGAAGGAAGAGACCTCGGAAGAAGAAGACCGGACAGCTGCCGTGTCTTCCCTCCCACTCTAGTACCTCAGAGGGGACCAAGCACTCATCAGAAGACGATTACAGTGCAAGAAGATGACTTCAAAGACACAGAAGACGCGTCGCCGCCAAGGAGGATGAGACCTAGGAGCGTTCTTAGGAAGAGCACATCCTTCCCTATCATTCACTCCGGATCCGATTCGGATTCGCAAGAAGATTGTGGTGCCTACAAATTACAGGATTCACGAATTTTTGAAATTTTTGAGATTAATAATTTGTTTGTATAACTGAAGAAGCGTTGTTACTTAAGATTACGACTTCCTTAGAAGGAAGATGATCTTATGATCTGTTTGTAATAATAAGTTGACTTCTTCGGAAGACGACCGTCTTCCGAGAAGACACGCATCTTCCAGAAGACGGCAACCGCGGGAGCTTAACCAAGTAAAAGAGTGGGTGTACCTACTAGGTAACACCAAGGAGATAGGTAGGTCAGGTAGGTCAGGTAGATCATCTAGGGTCGAAACCCCTAAACTGCAGGGAAGATGCGCAAGAATCGCATTAGCAGATTTCCAACTTCCCGCAGCAGGAGCATTTCTTGATTGAGAAGTTCGATTCGAGGGTGAGCTTTGAATGAGGAGACAGCGAGGTGAAATCAAGTGAGGATTAAGATCGATTCGAAGCTAGCAAGAAGGCAAGATCGAATTGCTGAAGCGGAAGACGTTCTCTGTGAGCACCCGGAAGCTGACACTGGAGGGTGACTGAAGTGGAATCGAAGATGGAATGGAGGCGTAGCCAGAAGCTGACAGTGGAAGCAGCCTTGTGGGGTCGCATTGGAGCTGGAACCAGAGCCAAAAGCGCACGGAAGATTGAAGACAGCTTGGGAAGTAGACAGAAGACAGTAGAGGTCTTCCCATGTTCTCTTCTCTTCCCCACTGCTTCTCGCCTTTGTTGATATCCCCTCGCGCTTTTCCAGTGGGTTGCAGGCAGCTTGATCGATCGATTCCCCCATCCTCATTTTCCTATTGTGACATTGGGCGCGGAAGCGCTGCCCAATTTCTGTCAGACATCTTCTTGATTCTTCCCAAGTCAATTCGAGCTTCCCTACCCCTAGCCCTCAAATTGCAGATCTCAGCCATCAATTTCCCTACCTTACTATCCCTCTACTCTCGAAGCTTGGAACAGAAGACGCTTCAGAAGATTGGAATATCTTCGGAAGACTGTCTTCAGAAGCCCGACTATCTTCGGAAGTCGACTGTACACAATTCGTATCAAGAGTGGATTTGCTTTGTTTTTTGTGTTAAGAGAGGTTTGGTACGAATCCTGAGTGGCGTGGTGAGTTGTTTTGTTATTTCGAGAAGTTGGAAATCGAGAACCAGGTCTGTGCCTCTCGGTCTTCCAAGCTTCTCAACTCCACATCTTCCTAGAGAGACTAGAAGACTGGCAAGGCTGGCAAAATGGGCGAGAAGACGTGAGGGTCCATTTCGGGTCTTTTCTGCTCGACCCATAGCAGCCTATTCCTTCTTCTTCCTAAACTTAGGAGAGAGTCGTGAGAAGTCTTGCTGGCAGAATCTGGAGAGAATGGTCGAAGGTCATGTCTTTCCACCGAGCAGCAAGCTTCTTCTGAGTGTGTATGAGAGATGAGAAGTTAGAAGAACAGAGTGCAATTGTCTTGAGTCTGTTGTGAGGGTAGATTGCGCGTAGGAAGAAGAAGACATGTGAGACCAGTGATGGGAAGCCTGACTTCGGGAGGTCTTCCGAGTAAGACATCGAGTCGGAAGCTGTCTTGGGAGTCTTCCCAGAGGCCACTGTCACCGCAGGAGCCCGCAACCATCTTCTAAACTTGTTATGCACTCTACGTTTCGCGAACCTTGTATCTTCTTATAGGAAGTAGGATGTAATGCAAGGTGGGTTGTCTTCTTGGTAATCCATGCGAGGCCTTGCTTAGTTAGGATTGTTTAGATATAGCTCGGAAGACGAGAGCTATTTAGGAAGTACTGTTAGAATCCCGGAAGACGGAGTAGCTGTCTTCTGGAAGACTAGTTTCGTCTTCTGAGAAGTAGAAGCTAGACTGTGAGCACTTGGGAAGGACTGAGCCTTCAGCTCACAGTAAGTACATGCGGCTTAGTGCAACAGATCTTCCAGTATGTCGATGCATCCTCGAGGGTTGGTATTACCGGCAGCGGAGTTGGCCGAGGCCACACCCTTCCTCAAGGAGTTGGGTCTCGATTTCTTCTTATGGGATTGAAACTTCGCAGACCAGGGACTTCTGGAGGAGGTGTGGACAGCGTTACCACCCCGCAACCATGTACCTGCAAAGGCAGGAGTTGCTCGAGGAAGACCATCTTCCTGGACCGAAGATTGATGGCGTAGGGCCTTCCACAAGCCAGAATCAGAGGATCAAGGTTATTGGCTCGAGAAGAAGATCTTACCTAGGATCGTGAGTGAGTGGCATGTGCCTGGAAGCACAACTTGCCTCTTCGTGGAAGACAAGCAGGGGAGGAACGGATGGAAGATCGAATCTTACCGGGAGCCGAAGAAGCGACTTCTGGCGAAGTTGTTTCTGCATCTCTTTCCCAAGGGGAAAGCGCAGAAGACAAGGTACCTTGGAGATCAGGACGTAGAGTTCCTAGAAGCAGTGTGGGATGAAGGAGTGCCGGTCAACTGGGGCGCATTCTTCCACATATATGTACAGGCGGAGCTAGCGTACTTAGGTACCCTGGCAGGAGGACACTTGACACCTTTCCTCTGTTACTTGTACGTAGCCATGGGAGATCTCAGAGGAGATCAGTTGGTGAAGTATGGGCCAACAGAGCAACAGGAAGGGAAGGAGGAGACCTCAAAAGACGATGACCGAGCAGCAGCCGCAACTCCCCCTCCCACTCTGATGCCGCAGCTGAGGCCCGACTCTCATCAAAAGTCGCTTTTGGTGGGGGAAGATGACTCTAGTGGGCCGGAAGACACCACACCTCCGAGGAAGATGGGTCCTAGAAGTGTACCTAGGAAGACCACCTCTCTCATTCATTCGGGATCGGAATCTGACTCACCGGAGGAGTCCTTGAGCACCCGAGCTGAGCAAAAGGTCGCTTCTCCCACACCAGGTCGTCTTCCGAAGACTCCAGAAGATAAGGGAAGGAGGGATACTCCTACTGCGATGCGGGGAAGCGTAGTGAAGAGGACCGCTTCTGCCATGGGGAGGGACCTTCCACCTCGGAAGATGAGAAGAGTAGCTTCTTCTCGTGCGCAGAAGATGAAGACCATAGTGGAGGAAGAGGCATCTTTGCCTATGGAAGACAAGGTAGAGATCTCCGACCGAGTCGTGGAGATGAGCCTGTCTTCTGCAGGAAGACGACTGGAAGAGTTCAGTGCCTTCTTCCACGCAGAGATCCAGCCGGCTATGGGGTTGCTGGAGAAGAGAGCGAAGGTTCAGGAGAGACCTTTACAACCTGGATTCGGTCTGCACACTTTGCTGCGACAGGAAGGAGACCAGAAGACGGCAGAAGCGCTGGAGGCTAGTCTCCGCACCACGGAGAAGCTCACAACAAGGTACAAGGCGGAAGCAGCCGCTTCTGCCAAGGAGCTGGCCCAACAGAAGAAGAGCAACCAGGAGTTGCAGGCGCGTTTACAACAGCGTGACCAAGAGGTTTTCCGAGTGGGGGGAAGATCACCGCCCTCGCAGAAGAGAAGATAACATGGAAGACACAACGGGAAGCCACAGAAGCGCGAGTTGCAGCCGAGAAGACGTAGCGGGAAGCAGCGAAAGCTCGTGCACAAGAGATGCTAGCACAGTCGGTGGAAGCGCTTCGGAAGAAGTTCAACTTCACCGCGGGTAGGAAGTTGCTTACCCTGGCTAGAGGATGGGACAATGAGTCCAAGGAGATGTTGGTAGAGTGCAAGGAGAGTATGTTCAGGTATTTGGATCGGCAGATAGAGGAAGTGAAGACACTCTATGGTCTTCCTTCGCTTCTGACACCCGCAACTGCATCTTCCCAAGCTCCAGCACCATCTACTGGATGCGAATTGGAGAAGGAGGAGTTCGACCTCGCTGTGCACTTGGTCGTGACAGCGTTGAAAGCCGAGAAGACTCCGGAAGACGCCCCGGAAGACAAGATGTCTTCTGGAAGGCAAGAAGACGAGCCGTCTTCCCAGGTATTCCGTGTGGAGGAAGCGACTTCCCCGGACCCCTATGAGGTCGCCATGGTCCCTAGTACCGAGCTAATGCTCCAGAAGAGCGAGGAAGCACTGGTCGACTCTGCTTCCCAGAAGACGCTTCCGTCTTCCGAAGCAGAAGCAGAGTCAGAAGCAGAAGCAGAAGCCGAGGAAGACGCAGCAGCAGCGATAGCAGGGCCAGCAAAGAGCGAGGGGGAGGAAGCCACCTCAGTGACAACCGAGGTAACTGCAGGGCTTTCTAGCTTATCAGAAGCCGCGTTAGGAGCTCCCATTGGAGCATATCAGGTAGAGGTTGCCTCCGAGCAATCAGAGTAGATAGTAACCAAAGTTGACATCTCCAAATTTAGTAGGACCGAACATGCTATCTTAAGGATGACAGTTTTTCAGTGTAAAATTAGTTAGGATACCATGTGGCAGCATAGGTAGCATAGGAGCAACAAAGTGGATGGCTAATTAGGAAAGGGAAGGCTGCCAACCCACCGCTTGCATGTGGGGTGGCAGCCTTCTGACAACGCTCATCTCTCCCTGGTGGTCGTCTCCTTTGTTTTCTCGTGGCAGCGGCATAAGTAGGATCGAAGAGTAGGATCACACACACACACACCCAGGAACGCATTCAGCACATTGGGTACATGCTATGCAAGTGCACACTACACCCGATGTTAGAGACATACGAATAGACTAGGATTATACCGGAGGGGTCTGCATGTTCGTTACCGAAGATGTAGATAGAGGTACGAAGATGTGGATAGAGGTAGTGGACAGTTTAGGAACAAGGAACGGCATCCTCGTGCAAACCTGTTGGTTAGACTGGTGTGTCGAGGAGTAGGAGCAGGAAGTAGAGGGAGTGAGCTTCCCAATGCCAATGTGACATCTTCTCGGAGAATGGATTGCTGATTTGAGTGCAGAAGCTTTGCTCGTGTCTTCTGGGTGATGAGTTTCCTTGAATTTACTCCCAATTGTGCATGGGAAGTGTTCTTCTTGAGTGGCGGTGACTGTCAGCAGTTGTGGAAGTGCAGCTTGGCTCGTCCAGTAGAGCACTTAGGATCTACGTACGGACGGTCTTATGGGTAAGGGATCCCACAAGACAGAGTAGCCGGAGCAGCGAAGAGAAGAAGAAAGAAGTCTTCTTCCCGCAACAGAAGACGACATCCTCAAGTGGAAGACGGTGCAACTGTACACGCGTTTGTTGTCTTCCTCCCCAAACTATTACAAGCAGAGATGGCTTGTTAGTCAGGATCCGGACTAGAAGCCTGTCGGAATCTTAATTTCTCCTTTTCATCTTGTTTTCTCTTGTTTGGATTTTCCCTTCTTCCCCCATCTTCTCTCATCTTCCCCCTCTTCTTACCTTCTTCTAGTGAGCTTCCGAGACTTCTATTGAGCTTCCGTGAAGGTGAATGTCGTTGTAGTGCTGCAGGAAGACCATTTCCATAGACAGAAGCCTGGGAAGGCTACAGGGGGCATACACCCTGTGATTAATCTAACCCATTGGAATGTGAGTGTGGGAGTAAGGTGTAACAGTCGTTACTAGTCAACTTCTGCGAGGCAGGAACAGTCTTCTGAGGTGTGAGAAGCCTAGTAGAACCCCCAGAAGCTGAGAATCGCTTCGGAAAGACGGTGTGAGAAGACCGGAAGAAGTGACCTGGAAGCAAGAAGAGCGTCCTTCCGAACTTCTCTGTGAATAGTTGTGTGATATTTTAATTGGTAGTTGTTTGTTTAGGTCCAGAGCACATTTTTGCGTATCTGGAAGACGTGTGGTTTTGTGAGAAGACGAGATTTCTAGTCAGAACCCGTGTGTTTGTGTGTTTGAACAGATCTTAGAACTTAGAGCAGCGTTACTTGTGCAAATCCTCTGTGGGAACGATATCTTGTATACTAAATGGGCAAAAGGAGTAATCCTGCGTCACTACATATAGTGAGTACAAAGATACAGCCAGCACCAAGATCACCAAGAAGACAACTTCTACGACCACACGGAGTCTTCTGAAGAGTCTAGAAGCCAAGACCAGGGTCGATGTTTCAATTGCGACAAGAGGAAGTGCAGAGTAGGGGACTGCTTCTGCGATGGGAAGAGATTTTCACCTCGGAAGACGTTGAGAATAGCGTCTTCTCGAGCACAGAAGGAGAAGATCATTGTAGTGGAAGAGGTACAGAGATCGCTGAAAGACAGGAAAGTTGCCATGGACCGATTTGTGGACATGAACATGTCTTCTGCGAGAAGACGACTGAAGGAGTTCAGCGTCTTCTTCAACGAGGAAATCCAGCCAGCGATGGAGTTGGTGGAGAGGCGAGCGATGGCTCAGGAGAAGCGACTACAGCCTAGATTTGGTCTTCGGACCTTGATCCAGCAAGAGGAAGCCCAGAAGCAGAAGTTGGAAGCTCTGGAAGCCAACCTCCGCATCACGGAGAAGATTGCCACAAAGTACAAGGCAGAAGCTTCCGCTTCTGTCAAGGAGTTGGCACAGCTGCAGAAGAGGAACCATGAGTTGCAGATGCGACTTCAGCAGCGAGAGCATGAATTTTTGTGGATCAGGGGTAAGTTAATTGATCTCGCAGAGGAGAAGACGACTTGGAAGTGGAAGTAGAAACTCGAGGAAAAGAAATTATGGCGCAGATGGGAGAAGACGACTTGGAAGTGGAAGTAGAAACCCGAGGGAAAGAAATTATGGCGCGTCGAAAGAAGTTCAACTTCACTGCTTGAAGGAAGCTTCTGACCCTAGCTCGTACATGAGACGACGCTTCCAATGAGATGTTGGTGGACTGCAAGGAAGCATGTTCTACCACCTGGCAGGTCAAGGTTCTGAAGACTCTCTAAGGTCTTTTCTAGATTCCTCATCATGCAATTACGCCTTCTAGTGCACCAAGATCAGCAATTGTGGAGGACCTCGACAAAGAGGAGTTTGACCTCGTTGTCCACTTGGTGGTGATAGCGTTGGAAGCCAAGAAAAAGAGTGAGGAAGCACGTCTTCTGGAAGACATGAAGAAGAGATGGCTTCTCAGGTGTTCAGAGTGGAAGAGATGACCGCCTCTAACCCTTGTGAGATCACTCCAGCTCCCAGCGTCGAGTAGGTTGCACAGAAGAGTCGGAAGCGCAAGTGGATTCGGCTTCCCAAGGACCTCTTCTGGCTTCCGAAGCCATGGCAGAAGCGCACATGACCAACATTGAGGAGGATGCCACCTCAACTGCACCAGAGGTACCAGCAAGGTCACCCACGATGTCAAAAGCCGAATTAGAAGGTCAGATAGGTGTGGATCCCATGGAGATCACACCTGACGATCAAGAATAGATAGTAGAGATAGTTAGTTGTTATTACATGACTATTTTGTAGAAAATCGGAGTCTGCTATGTTAAGATGGACAACCCTCTCTTTATTTTTAGGTGACTATCCATGATGCAGGATAAGCAACGATAGGAGTAGAAAGTACTTTCCAAACTGAGAGGAGGAATCGAAGCCTAGGAGGTGGTGGTCTTCAGACAGCGTCCCATTTCTTTTAGGTTGTGAGTTGCGATTGGAAAGGATCTCTCTTTTGCAACTCAAGGCAATTGTATAAAACCGATGTCAATGTAGAATTTTGGGCACACGTACGTGTGCACATGTAGAGTTGGCTTACATAGGATAGGTCTGCATCCTCGCTTCCAACAAGAGATCGCAAGGATGTAGACAGTGATAGACATCATAGACAGGGAATGACATCATCGTGCAGTCCTGCTTCTAAGTTGATGTGTGATGAGATAGTGATAGAAAGTGGATGGAGTAAGCTTCCAAAAGCCAATGTAACTTCTTCTCGAGGATTAGATTTCAGATTTGATTGCAGAAGCTTTGTCTATGTCTTCTAGGGAGTGGGTTTTATCAAATTCACACCCAATTGTGCATGGGAAGTCTTCTTGTTGAGTGGCGGTGATTGTAAGAAGCTGTGCAGAGTCCAAGCTTATCTCATCCAGTGGAGCACTTTGGATCCACGCACTGGCTGTCCCCTAGGATATTTGTTCCCTGAGTAAGAGTAGTCGGAGCAAAGACAGAAGAAGCCGAAAGCTTTCTTTTCATAGCAGAAGACGTCATCCTCCATTGGAAGACAGTGTAACTGTAAGCATATCTTTGATCTTCTTCCCCAATTTACTACAAGCAGGAACGACTTGTTAGTCAGGATCTGGACTAGAAGCTTGTCGAAATCTTAACTTCTCTATTTTCTCTTGTTTCTTCTTGTTTGGATTTTCTCTTCTTCTCTTTCTTCCTTCATCTTCTCATCTTCCTATCTTCTTCTATTGGATTTCTGAAGCTTCTTTTGAGTATCAGTGAATGTGATTGTTGTTGTAGTGCTACCGGAAGACCGTTTTAGCAAGCAGAAGCTTGGGAAGGTTACAAGAAACATACATCCTGTGATTAATCTAACCCCGTTGGAAATTGTAAGAGCAATATGTGATAAGGAATAGACATCTACGAAGCAAAGACAGTCTTCTGGAGGTGTCAGAAGCCGAGTTGAACCCCCCAAAAGCTGAGAATTGCTTATGGAAGCTGAAGTGAGAAGACTGGAAGCCGTGACTTGGAAGCAGTAATCGTCTTTCCGGACTTCTCAATGGGTAATTGTGTGGTATTTTAGGTAGTAATTGTATGTTAAGGTCCAGAGCACTTTCTGAAGGGTATGGGAGCTGTGTGGTTTTGTGAGAAGAAGAAATTTCTAGACAAATCCCGAGTGTTTGTGAGTTTGGACAGATCTTAGAACTTAGAGCAGCGTAACTAGTGTAAATATTCTCGGGGAACGAAATCTTTTATGCTATAATGAGCTAAAGGAGAAATCCTGAGACACTACACCACGCACTACGGCAACTTGAAAATTTAGTTGGAGTTCTTCTACAAGATTTCGTCATGTGATTTACTTGGGTCGAAAAATCAAGTCAAACTGATATATGAAGAGACACTTATGACACTTCAAAAAGGGATCAGAGAATGACAACAATGATAACTCGGGCTCCAGGTGTCAGAACAAGGAGATTCCGGTGATTGCAGTTAGCCGTGGTGGATATTTTTCAGGTGGAGGTGTTAGAAGCTGACTGTATGATCAAAATCGTCAACCGTCTATACTTGAATCTGCAAAGACTTGTTGATTAAGTTTTTTGACACGTAAGAAGATAATACATGTCGAATAAAACTCTAAATAGAGTTTTATTGTTCTGTTCTCATCTGTCTGGGCATCATTTTGCACCTGCTAGGTGACGATGGAGGTCACATAGGGAGGAGAAAAATCTCAAATTGGGTGTACTAGAGGGAGGAGATTTTTTCCATCATTGAGGAGAGGAATCGAAGAGTTGAGGAGAGAGGTTTACGGAGCTGATGACTAGAGAAAATTTTTGATTGATGACAATTTTATCATTGAGGAGTTGAGAGGAGAGAATAGAAACGAGTAGAGAGGAGACCAGCAACTTGTATATGTATCATTTTGAACAGAAAATGAGAAGCTTGTGAGTGAATGCGCTAGTGCTTCACATGTGCAATTTTCTGAAATGTTGAGTTCTTGAAGGTGAGATTTTCAGTCCGGATGATTTGGAGTTGAAGAATTTTGAGCGTACTGTGTGTTTTGCTCGGATCGAGAAAGTGATGGATTGTTTTCTTGTGATCCATATTCCATGTGTGGTTTTTGCTCTCCTTTTCACGATCGTATCACAGCTAGAAGGTTCTGTCTTTTCTAGAAAACTCTCATCTTGACAGCGTTCATGACTTCTCGGTTGTTCTTAGATACTTGATGACATTCATATGGATTACCCGGAGTATTATTTCAAAACAAGACTCTAAGTTCACAAGTGTCTTTTGGAAAAACTTTTTCTAGAAACTAGAGATTAAGTTAAAATTCTATACTGCTTTTCATCTCGAAACAAATGAATAAACGAAACGAATTAATTCAATTCTAAATCAATACTTGAGGAATTATGTGAGGTTAGACTAAAGTGATTGTCATAGTGGCTCAGCCTTGCAATTCCATGAAGCATTCAACACTTGACGTATCGTCTCTCTTATTGTCTCTCAGAAGAGCTTTGACTTGACTCTAGTAGGGAGTTCTACATCGTTAAGACCAAGAAAACGGCAAACATAAGATGAAGAGTTGGTGATAAAAATGCAGCAGCATGAAGAACAAGTGAAAAAAACACATGGACAAAGCGCATCAACATTACATGAAGCAGGTAAACAAGCATCGACTGCAAGTGAAGTTCCAAATGAGCAAAGAAGTATGATTGAGTACGAAGAACTTCATCCTTCTGAAGCGATATCTGTAAAGTTCTCATTGAAGTTTGCAAGATCTTTCGTGGTAGTCAAGAATCCACACGAAGATGTCTATGTTTTAGATCTTCCTCGAGTAGTAGTTACATCCGACTTTTCACATTTCTTTGTTGAAACAAAAGAGAGTACAAGGTGGAGATCATTTTGCAATCGTAGTGAAAACCCAACCGAACGGAGTACTTGGTCAAATGACGTAGATACTATTTAAAAGAAGTAACTTGAGTGTCAGAGGAAGATCTAGAACATGCAAGTAAAGTATTGGATCTCTTCAAACGACGACAATGACAATAACTTATAAGTTAGCAAGTTAGAGTCTTAAGTAGAATGTGTAGAAATTGTCAACTAGTTTTATTTAGGGGTGGCTAAAGAAGTTAGACTTCCTCGATACTAGTTAGAATTTTCTAAGTGTTCTAGCGACAACTTAAGACTAAGTCAAGAAGGGAATAGCGGATTAGCTACCAAAAGACAATTATGGCATCAGAGATTGGTTACCCATTTTGAACTTAGCGCTAACTTGAAGATCATTGTTGATGAGAGCATCAACTTCCACAATGGAGGATGAATGTCGTGATCCTCAAGGCACAAACGTGAACAAAAGAACCGGACTTGTGCTAGGTTGTGAACATTACGAGTAACGAGATGTTGAGAACAGATGAACCTTATGTGGTTCTCTGAACCAAGGTTGAAACATTGGATTAGGACGTATAGGCATATCCCAAGAGGACCCCAGACAAATGCTAACTTAAGGAGGCAAGTTTAGAAATGGATCGAAATATAAGTCTGAGATGTGGGTCTGGTGAGGACGGACGCTGGTCGAATGCTAGTTTGAACCGCAGGGTCTCATGTCTAGCCTTGGATCACGGTTCTTGAAAAACACCATAGTCTAGCGTTGGACCACGGTTCTTGAAAAACATCGTGGTCTAGCACAAACAACATTTTGGATCGTGGACGGAGCTCCACGTAAGATCTTGAGGAGAGTAAGGTCTCATTTGAAAGACCTCAGTGTGTGCTTTCCAATGATACCAATACTCATCGAACTGACATCAGAGTCAAGAATTATGACCGATCTTGTGATCAAGTTGTGATATAATTTTCAAGGACCAAAGAGGAGTGCGAGACCGCCAGTCCCCAGAAGTATATATGAGAGAGACTCGATGTCTGGGTGGGCAAAGTCACACGACCTCAGATTTTGGCGGCGGACTCTGGAGATATGAGATGATGGTTGGACTAGTACCAAGGCGCGTTTTGATCTAGACTTGGACGTTTGAACTTAGGAATGACCTAAGGATTGAGACAAGACTAGAGAACAAGACGGTGGGTTTGATCATCGTTTGGGAGCTTGGATCCAAACGGACATCACGGGCGGTTGGATCGCTAAGTGTGTTGGAGGTATCGTTTAGGACCATGGACTTTATGGAAAGTCCGTCCCAAGTCACGTCATGATTTGCTCATGTTTTGGGACAAATCTAATAGGGATCAGGACTTAAAGAATGTTGAGCTTCAGAGTTAGGGAGACAGTCCGACTCTCGTTTGAACCAAATGGGATAAAGGTAAGTGATGCATGAACGCTAAAGTGTGATTGTGATTTACAAGTTAACGTTGTGAGTTTTGCTATCTATTGAGTAAAGCCTTCCGTTGGTGCAACAAGGCAGTAGGTGCAAGAAATGATGTCAACATCGTTCAACTTCACTCGATCGGTTGAAAATGCAAAATGACCAGGAATCGGCTGAACTTCATATCAAAATGATTAGCTCATCATCAGCTCTCCAATCCAACTCACAACTCCTCAAAACTCCTCACGAGCCTCTAGAAACAACTTAAAATATAGCAGTGGATATAAATTTTACCCCTTACACTCAATCGATCATATCATCCTCAATCCTCCATGAAATTACTGTAGTGACGTAGGATTTCTACTTTTGCCCATTTAGTATACAAGATATCGTTCCCACAGAGGATTTGCACAAGTAACGCTGCTCTAAGTTCTAAGATCTGTTCAAACACACAAACACACGAGTTTTGCCTAGAAATCCCGTCTTCTCACAAAACCACACAAAACAACACGTCTTCCAGACACGCCAAATGGTGCTCTGGACCCAAACAAACAACTACCAATTACAATATCATACAACTATTCGGAAAGACGATCTTCCTGCTTCCATGTTGCTTCTTCCGGTCTTCTCGATACCATCTTCCCGAAGCGATTCTCGTCTTCTGGGGGTTTAGCTCGTCTTCTCACACCTCCAGAAGGTTGTCCGGCTTCGCAGAAGTCGACTAGTAACAGTCGTTACACCTTACTCTCACACTCGCATTCCAACGGGTTGGATAAATCACAGGGTGTATGCCCCCTGTAGCCTTCCCAGGCTTCTGCCTACGGAAGTTGTCTTCCTGCAGCACTACAACGACATTCACCTTCGCGAAAGCTCAATAGAAGTCTCGGAAGCTCACTAGAGAAGATAAGAAGATGGGGAAGATGAGGGAAGATGGGAAGAAGAAGAAATCCAAACAAGAGAAAACAGGATAAAAAAGGGCAATTAAGATTCCGACAGGCTTCTAGTCCGGATCCTGACTAACAAGCCATCCTTGCTTGTAATAGTTTGGGGGGAAGACAACAAACGTGAGTACTGTAGCACAGTCTTCTACTCGAGGATGTCGTCTTCTGTTGCAAGAAGAAGGCTTCTTTCTTCTTCACTTCGCTGCTCTGACTGCTCTGTCTTCTAGGATCCCTTACCCAGAAGACCGTTCGTACGTAGATCCCAAGTGCTCTACTGAACGAGTCAAGCTACACTCCACAACTGTTGACATTCACCGCCACTCAAGAAGAACACTTCCCATGCACAATTGGGAGCGAATTCAATACATTCCACCACCCAGAAGACATGAGCGAAGCTGCTGCACTCAAATCCACAATCTATTCCCCGAGAAGAAGTCACAATGACATTGGGAAGCTCACTCCCGCTACTTCCTGCGTCTACTCCTCGACACACCAGCCTAGCTAACAGGACTGCACGAGGATGCCGTTCCCTGTTCCTAGACTGTCCACTACTTTTATCTACATCTTCGAACCACTGCTGGTGCGAGTATGCAGACCCCTCCTGTATATTCCAAGACTATTCGTATGTTTCCAACAACGGGTGTAGTGCGCTAAGACTGTCTCTGCTCTAATGTGTCTCGCCTGCCTGCCTGTAGAATCGGTGTGTATGTTCAGTTACTACAGAACTGGCAGAACTGGCAGAGCTCCATTTCCTACTCTATGATCCTACTTAACCATCTGCCTCGAGAGTCAGGGGAGGCGACCACCAGGGAGAGAGAGAGAGGCGCTGACAAGAAGTTGTCACCTCACATGCATGTGGTCCCTCTTCCCAATTAGCCCTCCACTGTGTTACTCCTACGCTACCTATGCTGCCACATGGGGTCCTAACTATTTTTACATGGAAAACTGCCACCCTTAAGATAGCATGTCCGATCTTACTAAATCTGGAAGTGTCGATTGAGTTTGCTAACTACTCTGATTGCTCGGTGGCAATCTCCACATGATCTGCTCCTACCGGAGCTACTACCTCGACTTCTGATGGGCTGGGAAGCCCTGCACTTACCTCGGGTACCACTGAGGTAGCTTCCCTCTCCTCGCTCTTCGCTGGCCCTGCTGTTTCTGCGGCTGCGTCTTCCTCGGCTTCGACTTCGGAAGACGGAATGGTCTTCTGGGAAGACGAGTCGAATGATGCGTCTTCGGTCTTCTGAGGCACAGATGCGGTACTAGGGACCATGGTGACCTCATAGGAGTCCGGAGAAGTCGCTTCCTCCACGCGGAATACCTGGGAAGACGGCTCGTCTTCCTGTCTTCCAGAAGACATCATGTCTTCCGGGACGTCTTCTGGAGTCTTCTCGTCTTCCAACGCTGTCACCACCAAGTGTACATCGAGATCGAACTCCTCTTTCTCCATTCCGGACCCAGTCGAGGGTGCTGGGGCTTGGGAAGATGCGGTTGCAGGTGTCGAAAGTGAGGGAAGACCATAAAGTGTCTTCACTCCTTCTATCTGTCTATCCAGGTACCTGAACATGCTATCTCTGCATTCCACCAACCTCGTCTTGGACCCGCTGTCCCATTCCCTAGCTAAGGTAAGTAACTTCTTACCCGCGGTGAAGTTGAACTTCTTCCGAAGCGCTTCTACCGACTGAGCTAGCATCTTCTGCGCACGAGCCTCCGCTGCTTCCCTCTGCGTCTTCTCCACTGCAGCTCGCGCTTCTGCGGCTTCTCGCTGCATCTTCCAAGTGGTCTGCTCTTCTGCGAGGGCAGTGATCTTCTCCCGCACTCGGAGAACTTCCTGATCGTGCTGCTGTACTCGCGCCTGCAACTCCTGGTTGCTCTTCCGAAGTTGCATCGACTCTTTGGCAGAAGCGGCTGCTTCCGCGTTGTACCTGGCTGCAAGCTTCTCCGTGGTGCGGAGACTAGCTTCCAGCGACTCCGTCTTCTGCTGGCTGTCTTCCTGTCGCAGCAAGGTGCGCAGGCCGAATCCAAGCTGTAAGGACTTCTCCTGTGCCCTCGCTCTCCTCTCCAGCAACTCCATGGCGGGCTGGATCTCCTTCTGGAAGTAGGCACTGAACTCCTCCAGTCGTCTTCTTGCGGAAGACAAGTTCATCCCCACCACTCGCTCGGAGGTGTCGACCTTGTCTTCTAGAGGCAAGGAAGCCTCTTCCACCACTACGGCCTTCATTTTCTGCGCACGAGAAGAAGCTACTCTTCTCATCTTCCGGGGTGGAAGACTCCTCGTGGCAGGAGCGGCTCTCCTCTTTGCGCTTCCTCGCATCACAGTAGGAGTGCCCATCCATCCTTCGTCTTCTGGAGTCTTCGGAAGACTCCCAAGTGTTACAGAAGCTGTCTTCTGCTCCGATCAGGTACTCAGCAAGTCTTCCTCCGAGTCCGACTCCGATCCTGAATGAATGAGGGAGATGGGTGTCCTCGGTACACTTCTGTGATCCATCTTCCTCACTGGCGTGGCGTCTTCCGACCCACTAGACTCGTCTTCCCTCACCAGAAGCGTCTTCTGGTGAGAGCCGGGTCTCAGTTGTGGCATCAGAGTGGGAGGGGGCGTTGCTGCTGCCTCTCGGTCATCGTCTTCCGAGGTCTCCTCCTTCACCTCCTGTCGCTCCGTTGGCCCATACACTGCCAGCTGATCTTCCCTAAGATCCCCCATGGCTACATACAAGTAGCAGAAGAAGGGCGTCAGATGTCCTCCCGCCGGGGTACCCAAGTATGATAGCTCTGTCTGTACATAGTTGTGGATGTACGCGCCCCAGTAGATTGGCACTCTGTCATCCCACACTGATTCCAGGAACTCCACGTCCTGATCTCCTAAGTACCTTGTCTTCTGCGCTTTTCCCTTGGGGAAAAGATGCAGAAACAACTTCGCCAGAAGTCGCTTCTTCGGCTCCCGGTAAGACTCTATCTTCCAACCGTTCCTCCCCTGCCTGTCTTCCACAAAAAGGCAGGTGGTACTCCCAAGCACATGCCATGAACTCACAATCCTAGGCAAGATCTTCTTCTCGTACCAATATCCTCGGTTCTCGGTCTCAGGTCTGTGAAACGCCTTACGCCACCAGTCTTCAGTCCAGGAAGACGGTCTTCCCCGAGCTACTCCTGCCTTCGCAGGTACACGGTTACGCGGTGGTAACGCGGCCCACACCTCCTCCAGAAGCCCTTGATCTGCGAGGTTCCAATCCCACAGGAAGAAGTCGAGACCCAACTCCTTGAGGAAAGGAGTGGCCTCGGCCAATTCTGCCGTGGGTAACACCAAGCCTCGCGGATGCATCGACATACATGGAAGATCTGTTGCACTAAACCACAAGCACCTACTATGATCTGAAGGCTCAGTTCTTCCCGAGTGCCCACAGTCTAGCTTCTACTTCTCAGAAGACGAAACTAGTCTTCCAGAAGACAGCTACTCCGTCTTCCGGGATTCTAACAGTACTTCCTAGATAGCTCTCGTCTTCCGAGCTATATCTAAACAATCCTATCTAAGCAAAGCCTCGCATGGATTACCAAGAAGACAACCCACCTTGCATTACATCCTACTTCCTATCAGAAGATACAAGATATGCGAGAAGTAGAGTATGAGAAAGGTTCAGAAGATAGTTGCGGGCTCCTGCGTGACAGTGGCCTCTGGGAAGACACTTGGGACAGCTTCCGATTCAATGTCTTTCTCGGAAGACTTCTCGAAGTCAGACTTCCCTTCACTGGTCTCACCTGTCTTCGTCTTCCTACACGCAATCTATCCTCACAACAGACTCAAGACAACTGCACTTTGTTCTTCTGACTTCTCACCTCTCATACGCACTCAGAAGAAGCTTGCTGCATGATGGGAAGACATGACCCTCGACCATTTCCTCCAGATTCTGTCAGCAAGACTTCTCACAACTCTCTTCTAAGTTTGGGAAGAAGAAGGAACGGCTGCTATGGATCGGACAGAAGAGACCCGAATGGACCCTCGCGTCTTCTCGCTCATTTTTCCAGCTTTCTAGTCTTCTAGTCTCTCTAGGAAGATGGGGAGTTGAGAAGCTTGGAAGACCGGGAGGCACAGGCCTAGTTCCCGACTTCCAACTTCTCGAATTAACACAACAACTCACCACTCCACTCAGGATTCGTACCAAACCTCTTTAAACACAAAAGCAAAGCAAATCCACTTGATACGAATTGTGTTCAGTCGACTTCCGAAGACAGTTTTCCGAAGACGGTCTTCCGAAGACAGTCAAGTTCAAGAAGCGTCTTCCGAAGATGTTCCCATCTTCCGAATCGTCTTCTGTTCCAAGTTTCGGGGATAGAGAGGTAGGGGGGTAGGGAAATTGATAGTTGGGGTCTCCAATTTGGGGGCTAGGAGTAGGGAAGCTCGAATTGAGCTCGGGAAGAAGCAAGGAGATGTCTCGACAGAAATTGGGCAGTGCTTCCGCGCCCAATGTCTCAATAGAAAGAATGGGGGTGGGGTAATCGATCAGGCTGCCTGCACACAATCAAAGAAGCGCGGGGAGTACCAA
The DNA here is from genome assembly GCA_036924285.1 of Asterella californica. Taxonomy (NCBI): domain Eukaryota; kingdom Viridiplantae; phylum Streptophyta; class Marchantiopsida; order Marchantiales; family Aytoniaceae; genus Asterella; species Asterella californica. The sequence continues at coordinate 15,575,135 of JAYKYS010000006.1, read as the reverse complement.
GAAAAGGCGAGAAGAAGTGGGAGGGGAAAAGAACAGGGGGAAGAACCTCTAAGTCTTCTTCGGCTCCCCGAGTTGCCTTCGACCTCCGCGCGCTTCTGGCTCTTGTCCTAGCTTCCAATGCGACTCCACACGACTGCGCCTGCTGTCAATTTCGGTCCACACCCGATTCCACCTCTGCTTCTACTCGCCACTCTTCACTGTCAGCTTCTCGGAAGCTCCACAGAAACGCTTTCGCTTTCTCTGCTGTTTGTGCTCCCGCAATTCGATCTCACCCTTCGCCTAGCTGCCAACTTACTCTCTCCTACCTCGATGTCTCACTTGATTCCTCTCTCAATGCTAGCTCGCGAAGCTCACTCTCTCAATCGATCTTCTTCAGGCGCGCTATGCTGCGAGAAGTTGGAAGGTGCCTAATGTGCTTCCTCACGCATCTTCCCCGCAGATTAGGGGTTCTCGTCCTTGGTGTCTTCCTGACCTACCTACCTATTCGATGCGCTCCAGTAGGTACACCTACTGTCTTACCCGAAAACTCGTGGTTGGTCCTTCACGGTCGCTGTCTTCTGGAAGATAGGTGTCTTCCACCGTCTTCTCATCTTCTGCCGTCTTCTCGTCTTCTGAAGACGCAACTGAGAAGATGATCTTCCGAAGACGGTCGTCTTCTGAAGAAGTCAACTTCTTATTACAAACAGCTCTTAAGATCATCTTCTTGTTAAGGAAGACGTAACCTTAAGTAACAACGCTTCTTCAGTTATACAAACAAGTCATTATTCTTAAAAATTTCAAAAATTCGTGCATCCTGAAATTTGTGGGCACCACAATTACTTGATCTCTTCAGCCTAGACTGTGACCCTGGTCGAGAGCTTTCCAACCATATCCTTCCTTGCTCAAATGAACTTCAAAAACTTCAAGAACTCATCGAAAATATCATGGAGAACAACTAGAACATCATTGGTCCAAAAATAGAGTAATGAGAGCAAAAAGAGCTTTAAGTTTATCTTTCTCTCACTCAACTCTTTCCACTAGAATGACCTGTAACACCCAAGGAAACACTAGAAATCATAAAATCCTTAGGACATGTTAAGGATTCTCTACGAAACATAACTACACAGGAGCGCTCAACTCAATGAAACAATTGAGTCACCGACTAATATAGTGTTAATATTACAACAAGAAAATAATTTACAATGAAAGATACAACAAAAAGAATGGTGAAGCTATCACTTTGTTGAAATAATCCTCTCCAAAGTTCTTCATAATCCACGCTCGATGATTTATCTTTGATCTGCAATAATATCGAATATCGACCTAGACATTGAAAGAGACGTTGACTGGATACTTGAGATCTATGTTTTGTCACAACAAGATGTACACCGTCATATCTCAAGATCTCTCCTTTGTAACAATCAGAAGAATCACCGGAAGTAGTATGTCCATCATCCTCCAGATGAATTCATCATCAAAATACAAAACTAACCATTGTCGAGAGTAGTCATGGTGGATGCAATGAAACTTGATGTGAAATGATTTAAAAAAAAAGATTCGGAACTGGTATGAAACCTCCGTCCATAACCACCACCCTCATAGTTCTTGACTCCTCCATGCACACCATCGAAATATCTCACGAATCACCCGCTAAGAGAAAATGTCTCACGAACCTTCAACCCATTATCTTATACTCGAATGCAAAGACAAGGACCACTAAAGTGAACGCACATCAATTGCTGATTTGACATGTTTCACTATCGTATGATCACTCAAACATATAATCGTGGCACCCATCACACCTTTCTGCAACTGACACAATAATGTTCATGAAACGTTGAAAAAGAAACACGCAAGAGTCGCACCACAACACAACAATGTGTTGTATATTTTCATGGCACTCTAGAGCTCTCTGGAGTTCTCTTTGTTGTCATCCATGAATACATATCTAACTCTCGAGTGGTATTCTTTGCTCAATTTCATTCATCCTTGTAGTCGATGATTGTTGTTAAGCGCAAAAAACATGAGCTTGCTCGTGAAGGTAAAATCAAGATCGGCACAACACTCCTCCTTGAACTTATCGCTCTCCAGATCGAGTCTCACAACTCGTACGAGTCCGTGCTGACATGTTTTAGCTTGTAATTTGCTTTTGTGGAATTGAACATGGAATGATGTATGCACCTCTAATTTTTACTTTCAAAGATGTTGTTTGAGACGGCAAAACACGTGACGTGATTATCTGATTACGCATTGACATATGTTCTTGTTGACGCTGAAAGATCTTAACCACTCATAGAGAATATTCTTATTCTAATCCATGACTCATGCTGCAAGACGAGACTTCATGTGTCCGTGAAAAATTAATTTGAAATTAATTTAAAGCCCAATAAAGCTAATGTCGTAACCTTTAGGCTCGACATTTAGGTTTTCTTTTCATTCGTCTTATGGCCATTTTAGTGAATCATTTTTCTTTAGTGTGAAAATTATATAGTGTAGGATTTTTATTGCCCTCATTATATGAATCGAAAGTTTTGTACCTATGGTTGAATCTGAGTATAGTTTTATTATTTCATTCTAATGAGAATAAGAAAACCTTTAGTCATTACATTGAAATCTTTATAGTCATACACTTGGTGATATGATAATTTGTGACTATAATGCATCTTGATATACAGTGCAAATTTTCCAAAATTTAATTAAACCCCAGGTGTGGGTATAAAAGAAAAGAATGTCTCCTTTTTCATCTGACTAAGGTAGTTACAGAGAGGATTATGTTTTGTTCCAAGAAACCAATAGATACTCAATAATTAGTTATTCAACGAATCACATAGAGCAAACTTTAAACCGAATATGTTGTAGCCAAGGAGATTTTATCAGCAAAGGGTATAATGGTTAATTTTTTCAGTTCCCTCACCACCCACTCGCATAATCAGATTCTACTGGTTACCAGAAATATATACAGGGGCACTTTGGTTTAAACCCCCGTTGCCTTTAGAAATAATCCAAATAACTTGCAGAACTTCATCCTTCGAGTTCACTGTCTGTGAGCAAAGAGATTTACCTGTTGAACCTAAAATGTTTTTACTTGCGAGAATAGAATCTGTCAAGTAAGACTTAAATCAAACTTTTCTGAGTCTTAGAAGTTTACAATCTACAATTTAGAAAGAAAAGAAAAGTTTTCTTTGATTGAGAAATGTTCAAACTAAAATTCTGACAGAATATTTTCTCTACTCGAAATATATAGGGAGAACCTTTTTTGGCTATGTAGTAGCATAGCTATAAGTAGATTGTGAAAATCGAAAAGGAAGAGGAGAACTTTTTGTCATTTAGCAGAACGGACGGATGGGGTCGTGGTGAAAACTTTAAAAGGAAAAGTCGAAGCGGGAACTGATGGATATAGTTGTTGTGAAAATCAGAAAAGAGAAAAAAAGAAGATAAAACTTACTGATGGACTTGTTATGAAAACCAGAAAAAAAAGAAGATAAATCCGGATAAATCACTAATGCATAGCTCCACAATTCCAAAGGAGCTCTTTGTTTGTCTCACTTTTATACCCTCACTGGAGGTTTAATCCATAATGAATACAACTTGGTTTAATTATATTCACATGATTTTACTTTTTCTCTAGAATCAAAAGGTTATTTTTTGAGTCTATTTTCTTTATCCTAGTATGCATCAGAACGTTGCGCTTCACGTAGAAAGGAATATATCAGAAAAATTAAATGATGTTCCAGGAAATTACACACGGATATAATATCCCTGGAGTTACTGGTTTGGTTCAGTTTGTTCTAATTTCTTTGAACTTAATCATGCATTCATACCATCCTTAGCATAAACTTTAACCCTTAACTTAAATATGTGAAACTTTATGTACATTCACCTAGCCTGAGTTCGATCGTTATCCGAGAAAGAAATTAAACATTATTAGTTAGACACTGCTTTTTTCATGCCCGTTATTTCTCCAGACCTCTCTAGACTTATCTAAATTTTCTTTCCGATGCTTTCAACTTATGACTAAATTTTTCATAGTATAGTCATAATGAAAAAAAAGAAAAAAATTTATTTCATTTCTTGACAAACCAATGCTTTATAATCAAGACTGAGTCCTTAGTACTGTATAGTTTATGGGTTTAGTTTTCTCACGGTCAAATAACAAAATCTGGTTTGGTTCGTGTGATTCAAGGAATACTAGACTTCTTGTACAAATAATAGTTTTATTTATTTTATTTTTTACTATTTGTTTCTCTAAAATTTGATAGAGTTCTTATTGTTCATAGACGTAAATATTCTAGATTTTTTTGTATAAGAAACATCTCAATTTTAGTTTATTTTAAGTGTTTTCTTGCAAACTTCCGTGATGCTAGCAATAAGTTCTCTCATCTTTGATTTCAATGGTTTTAAATTTATTTATTAAAATTTTTTCATCGTTTTTTCCAACTCTAGAGGAAAATAAATCGTTTGTTAAAGAAAAATAAATCATTTGTACTTTCTACGCTACGACTGTGTTTTCCTCACAATTTTCACGAAGAATCGTTTGCATGCATATTATAAACTTAAACCACAACTCCCAGTATAAAAGGCCCACCATCGCACGCGTGGGCCTTTTGGTCACTGTAGGGTTTAGTTTTTTCCAGGAGCCGGAGCGATGGCCTCAGTTCTCGACGGTCTGTACTAGGGTTCCGGCCGTGAACTGGTGGGGTCAGATGATAGCGGCTTCGGCCTCCCTGTGCACTCGACCATCGTCGATGCTTTCTCTGGCTAGGCGTCGGCTCTGCACCATGGCGTTTTCCCTTTCTCTGGCTCGGCTTCGGCGATGATTGCACTCGATCACCTGGCGGCCATTAGTCCATGCACTTATTCGCTAACTATTTGCATGCGATGGAATTACCCCGTCTGTGGCTCGGCTTTGGTTCTAAGTGCACTCGATCACCTGGCGGTTGGTAGAGGATGCACTTTGTGACTTTCTGTAATCACGCTTTGTGACTTTTTTCAACTCGTCAGTGATTCATTTTCGTGCGCTTGGCTCCATTTCGCGACTGTTTACTGTGAGTAACTTCGCTGTTTTCGTGCGCTTGGCTCCATTTCGCGACTGTTTACTGTGAGTAACTTCGCTGTTTTCGTGCGCTTGGCTCCATTTCGCGCAAGTTTATTGTGAGTAACCTCGCTGTTTTCATGCGCTTGGCTCCATTTTGCTTGCGTTTACTTTACTTTCGCTCTTTTCATGAGTACTGACCATCTCCTTGGACTTTAGCTAATATTCATCGAAACTATCTGCCGCTGTTGCTGTCGTTCATCTACACAGTCTGCTACCGCTACCGCTGTTTAGGGTACGGCTACGACTTCACCTATCTGCCGCTGCTGCTACCTCGGTACCGCTCTCCGATAGTGTACTGTCATCGAAGTATTTGCTTTTTGGACAGACGGTTCCACAGTTCTTTCCAGTTGAGTCTTGGCTTCTCTCGGTTATTGCTTACAGAGAACTTTTCTGCAAGCTATGAAGACGGACGACCGATCGAGCCATGACGGTGAGGTCTTTTCTGAGGTTCTTGATGTCAGTAGCCGTTCTTGGGCCGAACCCCGACTTGATACACTGATCGACGGTTTCTGGAGATTTTCGTGGCCAAACTATGAGAGCGGGACAGAGAGGAGCCGTAGGTCTAGACTTTTCAATGAGGAGCGACTGAGAGGTCTTTTTCCATCATACTGTACTGCATGCGATAATTTTGCCCGAGAGCTTCAGATCGATGTGACGTCTCTGTTGACATGTGCTTGTTTTTCGTACATGGAGACTGAGCCGAAGCGGCAGCGGTTCAAAGTCTATAGGCAACTTGCGAAAGTTCTGGGTTTTGTGGAACGTACTGCTTTCCCAGACGATTTACAGAGTGCAATACAGAAAACTTGGGAGTCACCTGGGGAAGTTCACGTAGGCTTCATTGCTGCTTAGACATGTGGGTTTAAAGTTTTTATTTTGGCACTAGGCCTCCCCCTCTCAAGGATCCATTGACAGTAGTTGTCAATGGGAAGAGAGGGGTGAACTCTCGCTGCAACCGGTGCAGTCCAAGGGGTTCAACTCCCCTCGAGAGTGCTTTCGATAGTGATTTCGGGTCTTTCCATCGCAGTTAGAAAGTTTTGTTTACATTCATTGTTTGCGAAATGTTGTTTATAAGTTTCGATACCTGTTGAAACAGGTTGCGAGAAGGGTAAAACTCTCAGTTTCTCTACCTGTTTTGCATTATTAACAGGTTTCAACAACCTGTTTTGGAACAGGTTATCGAGAACCTGTCCAAACAGGTTATCGAAAATCTGTTTTGGAACAAGTTTACGAGAACCTGTTTTGGAACAGGTTATCGAGACCTGTTTCCAAACAGGTTTAAACCTGTCCAAACAGGTTATCGAAAACCTGTTTTGGAACAGGTTATCGAAAACCTGTTTTGGAACAGGTTTAAACCTGTTTCAAACAGGTTCAAGTTTTTACCTGTCCAAACAGGTAATTGTTTCGCGAGTAAGCGCGAGCCTAGTTCGTATAAGGAAATATTAAAAGGAGATGTTTTGACAAAGATAAAGTTATAGAAGTGCAAAGCAACCTAAAAAGTGAAGAAGAGTATTCAATTGATTTTTCAGAGACAGCGTATAAGGAAATACTGAAAAGATATTAGCAACAAGTAGTTGAAATTATTCCTCCGGAATTTGAGAAATTAGTAGAAAGAAATAGTACAAAATTATAGCAGTAAACCCCCCAAACAGGTTTTCGAAACTGTTTGAAACCTGTTTCCAAAACCTGTTTCAAAACAGGTTTAAACCTGTCCAAACAGGTTATCCAAACCTGTTTGGAAGCAAAACAGGTGGCATAAACCATCTTAGGCTTATTTTGTAATTTAGCCTTGCAAGTATGTACAAATGATTATTTATTTACCTTTATTGTTTTTTGGTAACTAACACGTAACCCCGTCATGAGGTATAAGAGGTTAGCGTTTACGGTAAACCAAAGTTTACCCTAAACGCTAACCTCTTATCCTACCCTCTAAACCCTAATCCATATGGAACCATTATGTACAGAATTAATTGGGTTTATTCATGGAGCTATATGCACATTGTGTTTTTAAACATCTAAGTGACCCTCAAGGAAATCAGAAAAAAGGAGAGAGGAAGATCTGAATGAAATTGATGTGAAAGCAAAGAAATAATATATGAAAGCAAATAAATAGTTTAATATTCGAAATATCATAAAGAGGAAGTATTTATCCCCAAAGCTAGCTCACCCCTTCAAATGAAAGATAAATAATATTAAAATTTAACAAGGTTTTGAACAGTTTAAACAACTCAATGATTTCACGAACATCCGGATATCAAAATTTCGTTGTATATATACAACGAATTTACTCCGTATCTTCATTCCTGAAAACAAGCAGAGATAACATTGGTTCAGAATATTAATGATATAAATTTAGAGTAAACCATTCTTTTAGAATATTTTTAAGAAACATTTAGAATAAATATAACAAGCGCAGTATTTACCTTAGAGATGCCGGTGCATCTACTGATCTCTCGCCAAATAAACTTTCACGCAGCTCTGCTTTCCACCTCGTTGTCCGTGGGGGTAACACTCGTACTGTTGATGTCCTGTGTCGAACTGCAGTGTGTACAGGTCGACGCTCCAAAACTTTTAGCGGCTCACGTGTGATATTCTCATTCCAATCCAACGCGCAAGCGGCGAGTCTAGCCTCGTGTGTCTTAGGATAATGGATCCTTTTTGATGCGAACTTGTTGATGACAGAGTTGAACGTCTCCGACATATAATTCTCGCGAGCTCTTGTATAGAATCTCATCTTGGTCGGAGTTATAGCCTTGGCCAAGAAGGACACCATCGCGAGATGCGTGGACGAACCTAATAGTTGTGATCACAATAAATCATCCAATAAAGAGAATCATCACTTACAGGAAGTGGATACAAGTTGTCACATCCAGAACCCGTAATTGTAAGAAACTCGTCTCTAAACAATAAATCAAGAGCCACACCTACGAAGTTACTCACCTGGTGTATAGTATACGTCAGAGGCTGGACGGTTGATGTCTGGAATCGAACAACAAGGTCGGTCTCAGGGCAAGTCCCTACAAGCTGTATGGTCTCCTGCCCAATGGTCTGCGGCATTTCTTATATCCAAAACCAATACTCCCGCATCATCTTGCTCTTGCGGGTAACGACCATCGGCACCGACCGTTCTCCTAGCATTCAACTGACAACACGTGTATATCCACCCTTTCAACTTGTCGGCTAACCCATGCTGTTGAAGCTCTGGATACATAAACCGTCGTGACACGACGATCTCTCCTTCCTCCAACCCACGTATGGAGGCCACTCGACGGACTAGATCAGGCTTGTTCCCAGTTGCATTCGCTCCTTGAGCACGGAGCCAGTCCACCAATTGTCTCTTCGTGAGGAGCTCCAGATCAGGGATGATTTCAGCATCATCGACGCTACCAGGAGGACGCTTCTTGTTCTGAACCTCAACCAAGAACTTCTTGATGACATTTTTGCACTTGTGCCATAAGTCTTTTTGGCTAACAATGCCGTAGCGAGACAAGATAGCATCAACTGATGATTTGTCGTCATGAACCACCTCATCCGGGACCAACCCACGCGCTATCAACCTACGCACTCCTTCCTCAAACGCACGGTCCTCTATCAACCACGAGTTGTTTCCGCATTCTACTCGTGTCATATTCACCATCTCGACTACGCGACCGTCATGAGAATCGATGAAAGCACATGTCCCATTGTATCCATTGCGACTTGAATCATAACGCAAGTCCGCATACAGAACAAAATTTCCTAATGACAGTACATGAACGTGAGAAGAGGATATAAGCAACAATGGCACGTAATAAACATGTAAAAACTCACAAGCGAATGCTTCATAGTATGGACATAGTATAAACTAACCTCCAACTGGGAGTTCGTTCAAGTCGGGAAAGATCCGCGCTAAGGCACTGGCTTGAACCTTCTCCTTCTCGATGGCCCAACTTTCCATTGCAGCTTGGATCCAACCAACGGGACGAGTCTTTCCATTTTGGAAGTTGAAGAAATGGGTCCGAGAGCTAGGAGCTAATCCCACCTCTCGAAGAACACTATCTAGTGTAGTGTAGCCCAATCCCGCACTCAATACAGCATGATAAAGACGATGGGTAACATCAGGGATGCCATTGTATAACTCCATCTCACAAGATCTCCATCCATAAGTGTGACGACTAGGACATTTTAACTTCAATGACCACGTCTGATGGATGACATTGATGATCGGAAGCAAGAAGAACTCTTCACATCCATGATGAGGACATCTGACCTTGAAGTCTCGAAAGAACTCCCTAAGTCTAGACAAAGCTACAAAGGCATACATAGGCAGTGTATCATCCAAGGGTAGCTGATCATGAGAAAGAGTTTCATCCACAACTGGAATGGGGGGTGCACGTACGAGGTGTTGTGAGTCCATAACAAGCACATTCGTTGTAGTGTCCATACTACCAGCTGTAGGAGACTCTCGTACTGGGACTTGTGAGTCATGATCCGCGACTCTTGGGGCTAAACCATCACTCATCCCTCTAGCATCAACATATGTCTGTTTGAATGCAACAGGAAATTGCAGTAATCAATAAAGCATCATATAAACATACATAAGTCAAGACATGCACTAATAAAGTCCATACCTCGGTAGTTATCATCGAAACACCTAGTGCTCGGAGTACGTCCGGTTCAGCTATGAAGTCTTCAGCTGACCCAACCACATCATCTCTCTCCTGATCACCCTCCTCTGGAATTACATCAGTCGTGGACACTCTTGCTTCTGCCTCCCTCGCCATTTGATCTATACGTCCACTCGCATTCGCAAAAAGGAAGTGGAAAATTGCCGTGTGGCCAGCTCCAGGTCCTAGGAGTCTCATCAGCTGTACATACCTAACCAATAATGACTCCGGGACCCTCACTTTCCCTCCCGGGACCTCCGGACATCCTCTAGGTAAGTGCCGATCTCCGGGTCGCCTAGGATGCACCCTAGGAGGCATCTATAAATGACTATAAAACTAATAAATATAAAATAATATCTATAAATGTCTACAAAACTAATAAATATATATAAATAATCGAAAATCGAAAATAAAGATTACCCTATCAGTCCGGAGGTCCCATATATGACTAAATGATAACCAACTATGGAAAATCTGAAGAGAAAAAAAGCAAGTGTCACACTCTATGAAGACTCTCTCGAACTCTCCTGTGATAAAGAAGTCACACCCAGCTAATGAGAAATACAAAAGAAGTGTGAGTATAGAACCTTTGAGGCCTTATCGTGCTTTCACAAAGGAGAATTTTTCCCTTCTGAAGAAAAAGGAAGGAAGCAGGGAGTTTCCTTGTACGTGCGACCCCGTCCTTTCTCTGTACGTGCGACCCCGCCCTCTCTTTCCCTGTACGCCCGACCTCCCTCCGCCGATTCCTTGTACGTGCGACCCCTCCTTCCCTCCCTCGCGAATCCTCTTTGGGGTTCGCACGCGAGGGAGCCCTTTGGGGATGGGCGAAGGGAGGTCGGGGTCGCACCTCGTACGTGCGACCCAGTCGCACGCGTGCGTCCTGCCCGCGCGTTCGCGTGGCAGAGAGATAAACTCCCTCGCGCGAACCCGAGGGAGATTTACTCCCTCGCGAATCCCTTTTGGGGTTCGCACGAGAGGGACCTAAACCCCCTTCCTTCGCACGAGGGGGTTTAGTGAAGGGCGCAGTGTAGGGTCCAACTCTGGCTGCGGGAGGAGGGAGTCATGAGGGAGACCTCGGCCAATGACCATCTTGGAAATTCAAATTTTCTGGTAACCTGGAACTCTACGTCTGAAAAATATACTCGACCTGATAGTTACCTTCCTGCCGGTTTCAGGTCTAACGGAATTTCTTTTCTCTCTCATGCAGGCTGTCGTCTTTGTGAATGTTCTTGAATGCAGCAGGAAGAGTTCTTCAAACCCGTTTGCGTTCGATAGTACAACCTGGATAATTCGAATATGCTGACGGGTCAAAATGACAGGTTCACAGACAGCGAAATTGTTCCATCCATTTCTCCATCTATATGTGGAATCAACAGTCCATATAGAGTTCATTTTGAAGAGCTTTTAATTCTCTTTCTTTTGAGCCGTAGATGACATTCTCTAGTTGACCAGTGAAAAAATGACAGCGTTGCGCGTTTTCTGTGGGGCTCCCACCAGGACTGTTTTTGTATTAGTTACGACTAAAATGCTTAGCGGTGGGGATCCCCACCGCTAAAATAGTGGGAGTTGTGGTTTAAGGGAAGCGGGGCGCGTGCAGGCTCGATTCCCGGTGCTGAAACGCGGGAAACGATGCAAAACCAAACCGCGCACATCTCTTCCAGGTCGTAAGTGGTACCTGCAGCTACTGTGGCACTCAAGTAGTGTGGAGCAACCTTCATAGAATTCCGGTAAATAGAGTAACGAGTTTCGGTTGCAATAGTATATTTCCGGAGGTACATAGGAAAGTGTCGAAAAGTTATCCGGGAAAAATCTGAATCTACTTCGCTAAAAGTTCGAAAAGTGAAGCAACTGCCAGTAACTTTCAGAAAATGCCTGCTGACTTTGGACAGTGTTTGTCCGAAAACAACCCGTTGATTTTGCGTTGCGTTAGCATAGGTATACGAAACGGGGAGGTTAACTCGCGGGCGGACTTCGGCTGTAAAACCCGAAAGGGAATTGGGTTTGATCCGCAGTAATCGCTAAAGCATAGCTGAGCAATTACACTGCAAGCGTAGCTCCTTGTTAAAAACCTTCCCGAACACTGCTATACTCTGTGAAGTTGAAAAAGCCAGCTGCCGATAGTGACGTCAGACAATTGATCGACAATTGATAATGAAACTTGTGTGGATCAAGCGACATAGAAACGCTCTGATATCTATCTCCTTGGCCCCTCACCGTACCCATAGATTTATTTGCGCAAGCGTCATCCGAAGATTATAGTCACACTTGTTAACTCAACTGACACTGAAGACCGGAGTGACTGACTTATGAAACATATTGAATTACATTTGATCATCACAAACGTACTGCTGTATCGAGATCCTCTAGATACAGCAGTGGGGGCTCCTAGACTATGGAACCAAATCCGCTCGTAGTCGGGGCGGCGTGGGGTCGAATCCTCCTCCGGGGGGACTCATGCTGTGTGCAATGGCTGCAGCGCACGGCTGCAGAAAGCCCCACATCGACAGAGGCTTTAAAACAAATCAAACAAAGGGAACAGGTGGGATACGGAAGCAAGGAATGTTGCACATGGCTGTTGTTGACCTTGCAGAGATCCAACATCGACAGGCGCCTTAAAACAAATCTAACAAAAGGCACAGGTGGGATACGGAAGCAAGGAATGTTTTACACATGGCTGTTGTTGACCGCGCAGAGATCCGCTGATCAGGAATTAATGCGGAATCTTCTAGTTGTATAGCACAGAATTCGGGGAGAAGATTGTGATGGGAATGAGAAGACCAATGCCATAAATTGTATGCTGCATACGCGAGATGATTGCAGAGGGTGAGGAAGAAGGAGCTTCGCAGGGTGGATCCGAACTCCGGAGCAAGCGCGAGATGATTGCAGAGGGTGAGGAAGAAGGAGCTTCGCAGGGTGGATCCGAACTCCGGAGCAAGCAGAAGCTTAAGGACTTAGTACGTCGCTAATATTAACTTAAAGTTGCAATTGTCACTCGATCTGGTATCGTGGATGGATCCGCCGCGGAATTAGAACACACTACAGGCTCATATGATGATGAATTCTTGTGGAACCTGTTCCGTGCTCTTTGCGCTTATCCAGACACGTGTACACCAAGTCTTCTTTGCTTCTGTTACACGTGTCATCCGGCACCTATAGCTACCAGCTATCTTGGATGCAAAGGAAATACTATGCACGGTTCTCTGTAGACAACGATTTAAGAATATTGTGAGTTTCTGTGGATGCTGCTTAGGCTTACGGCGCCGACGGAAAGCAGGCGTACGTAGGCTAAGCGTACCGTGGCTAATGAATCGATATCAGATCTAGACTACTGTCCTTGGTATTCTTTAATTGCGTACGCTGACTGTACAGTGCGTTGGCCGTTAATCTGTTGTCAATGGATGTACTCAGATAAACTTCTTAATCTCCGTGATCATCACAGTGTCACTCCTGTCTTCAGATATTGAACCGAGATTGCAGAATCAGCTTCCTTTCACAATTCATCAGTGTCATGATCATATAGGTACTCGAGGTCTGTTGACTCTGCCAAAGTGGTTTACGTTTAGATACGCTGACGAGTTGTTACTACTTCATGAGTTTACATGCATCGATTAGTATTACTAATTGTGACTGAACATTATACTATTTAATTTCTCCGCTTGTTGTACCTTGTCAAGTTGCAACGCTCACTATATCTGAACCTGCAGAATCAAATTAAACATAAATAGTCTAGTGGGTACACCATTCAACAAACTTTAAGTGGAATTGCTAGTCGAGCAGACTGATATCTTGGATAAACTGTCTTAAGGAAGTCCTTGTAAACCTACAAATCTCGAGTTCCAAGCTATGAGTCCTAATCTAATGCCCAGGAGCTTGCGTGATTATAGAGGCTTATATTTCATGTCATTGAACTTTTTCTCCTCTCAGATCTAGTCGACGCGGATATGCATACAATTACGATCCTGATGATCTTGTGTGTGAATAGTTTATGTGTATGAGGTACTTCACTTTTTCCTGAAACTAGGAACGCTAGAAGCACTCTGATCACTTCGAATTCAGTACACAGCTGAGAAAAATTGCTCCTGAGTACTGAGGGATTCAAAAGAACTGTCTATATATACGAGAGTGAGTCAGAGCACATTCCGGATCCTAAGGTTTGATTACGAATTTCCTTTTAAGAGCCATCCGAGTCAATCAATTGCAACTGGAGAGACTTTCACTTCCACCTGATTATTACCTAGTCCGTTCATATATATCTAGTCTCGACGTCTAGAAGGAGGATCGTAGACGAATGTCAAATCAAGTGTGTTTGGCAATAGATCGTGCTGCTACTTCGCTCGCTCGTTCAGTGTGGCCGATTCTATTACACGTGACGATAGGGGGATGTATCCTCAACGACCTCGCCTGCCAATTCGTGTCTAAGACTAGTATAAAAAGCCAATGTACTTCTGTAGTTTGCATCTCATCTGTTGACATCGCGTAGCGTATATTGGCTACAATCTCCCAGTTGTCTCAGAGAGGATTTTGATACCCCTACGTTCCGCTCATCAACTTCGAGGTATGTGGACTTTACAATGTCTCGGATTTGACGGACTGGAACTTGCATGAAGGGTCCAAATTAAACCCTTTCTCACAATTGAGTCGAAATTTGACCACTGTACGCGAGGATTCTGTAGCTATTTGGTCTCAACAAAAGTGCGTAGGACATAAAATCAGGACTGTAACTAGCTTGACTCTGGTTTGAATCTGTTTTCGCTAACAGAAATTTCTGTTTCTGTTTCGGAAGAACTTCTTGCACAGCTGGCATGGGTTAATATCGTGCCCTCTTGCTTCGTGTACCGCAAGCAATCGGTGATACATGCTTTTGCAGGAGGCAGGGAACAATGGGGAAGATCAGAGCAAATAGCAGCATGTATCTTCTGCTGCCCATGCTTTCCTGACTATGTCGAGCATGGTCGGGCCCGACCATGCTCGACATCTACTGCCCCGGGGCAGTAGATATCATTTTCTATTCAGACGCAAATGCCTGTGACGGCAGTGGATACTCTTTCAACGGCATCGCCGCACAAATATGCTGCATTGCTAATGGTTGGTCGGTGCTATTCACCGATATGGATGGCTGCAAGACAAGCCTTGTGTTCAGAAATGGGGGTTGCGATTATGATTCAGTAGGCTCGGGCTTGGGTAACCTTTGCTGGGTTGGTGGAGGTTACACATCCGGCTACTGGTATCAGAGCTGCAGACGCCGCTCGCTTCTCGCTGATCATGATGATGCATCCCACAAAACTAAATGCAAGGGAGAAGCCAAGCCTACAGGAATTGTGTTCACTGACGCTGCGAAAAAGATCACCTGGATGCTCACATCCCCCGATGCAGTTGACCTATCATCGCAACTCGAGAGCTTACCCCATGGAGAGAAAGCGATCTGGCTTCAGTCCAAGGGCGCCATTCTGAATACTTCACTGCTGCCCTGAATAAACGTCAACTGAAACCAAACAGTTGCTATTGAACATCTGGAGTATCAGTGGATTCAACCACATGCGAAGTCACTCGGAAATTTGCAACGGCTCTGAAGTACATAACGGCGGTGATCGTATCATGCACTGGTTTCAGATCAGGAAATGTATCCATCGCAGACGTTTACCAGACCATAATATATGTATATGTGTGTGCACATGCAGGTCCGAGGTATGTCAGATACTTTGTGGTCGTTGTGTTTGTAGCTCTTGATCGGCGTCGTTTACGATAAGATCAGTGTTGCAGATTTTGCAAGTCTGTAAGATGTTATGCCGCTGATTCGTATACTTCGCAATCAAGTTTCAGTCTCAGTAATAGAGACAGAAATAAAGCCTTTGTCCTACCCGGATCCATCTCATTTCAAACCTCAACGACTAAATTCTCCGTAAAGCAGTTGTTTATACGTATACCTATATAGATTTGTTTATTATTAAATTCAAGAGGAAAACGGATTGTCCTACCGAGCTTTGACTAAGTCTCTTTAGGGCCACTCGAACCTTTCCTCATAGCTAAAATTACAAGATTCAGATAGACGTAAGTATAAAATGTCATAACGTCTATAGTCACCTGATACAATTATTTTCAACTCTATACAAGAGATCTCCTTTACGAGTGGATGTAACGTCGTTTACTATTACTATGGGCAGTGATTACACAAAAACACGTGGCGGCTACAAGGAAACGGCGAGGGCTCAAGGATAAGGTTTAAATGGGTTCGCGAACCTTAGAACCGGGGCTTTTTCATTTTCACTGTACGCACACCAGAGAGCAGGCCAGAGAGCAAGAAACTGAGACTACATTGAGAGCTTATCGCAGAGAGGTGCAAGGTGGAAATTTCACAGGGACTAAGCTGAGTGCAGGCTGTGAGTAAATAGTTGTAGACTAAGGGGATCAGCGGGATTCTAGTCTTGGTCTAACTTTCAATTTGAGATCTAGTCTATTGAGTGGAAGATTACAGCGTTTAGAGTGCAGATTCCTGAAGAGATAGCGTTCTGGAGTGAAATTATCAGGAGATTTGCAGAGCAGTGAAGAATTGCTGTCCCAAGAGCTCTCCGAGACCTTGTTAGCAAGAAAACGATGTGTAATGTATATGAGCCCGTGATTTGCTTTGTTATATGATAAGCAAGCTTGGATTGAGTGCCAAGGTTGGATTGAAGCGTCTGGTGTGGAGTTGACTCTATTTCTATGTACTTTCCTACTTCCTAGCATCCACTAGGCTTCCTAGTCCTGGCTGTAGTCCTGCAGGGTTTAATGCGTTCCGACTCAACCACCAGTAGCGGAAGCGCTGTCCAAATTTTACCAAACCCAAGCCTGGAATAGTTTCCACAGTGTTCTGAAACCTGAGATTAGTAGCAGAGACCTGCAGAAGACTAGTTGGTTATTCTAAACCCGTCCGACGGTTATCAAATCTATGGTGTTTATTAACAGAAAGTTTAACGAACTGGATCTGGAGACACAAATATAGTACAAGGTCTTCAAGGAGGTTCCCGTTCGACGATTCATTGGCTAGAGACGGAAGACTCGACTCCGTGATCTGCGGTCGAACGTTACAGTTGGTATCAGAGCAGGCTCAAGTTGAGTCTTTGCTAAACACCATCGACAATGGAGGCTGTGTCGACCGAGTTGGACGAGATGAAAGCATTGCTGAGAAAGTTGGAAGGCCGACTTGAGCAAGTAGAAGCTGAGAACAAGGTGCTTAAGACGGATTTAACTCAAACAAAAGCGACACAAGAGAAGGAAGCGGAGGTCCCTGTATTGCAAATCGAGCAAGTCAAGGATTTAGCACTATCAGGCGAAGAAGCAGTTGATATTGCTCAAGCAGATAAGAATGAAGATGGATCACAGAAGGTGCAAGAGAATGTTGCGGAAGGCAACTCAGCCAAAGAAGGGCACAAGCGAAAAGTGAAGTGGGTTGAACCAGCGACACCATCAGCCTTCAACGGTGAGAAAAGCTTTTCCAGGTTTGAGTTGTGGATTACTGAAATGGAGAATTACCTGGAGAATTTTGATGAGCGCAGTTGGTTCACTTATGCTGTTAGTAGACTGGAAGGAGAGGCTAAGGAATGGTATGGAGGTCAACAACGGATGAGGAGTTTGAACGATATAACTCCTATGTCCACTTGGTCGGAGCTGAAGGATGAACTCCGACGACATTTGGTACCAGTGGATGAAGCTACACAGTTTCGACTAGAACTCATTCATCTGAGACAGACAAGGAGTATCAGACAATATCTCTAGCGATTTTCTGAGTTGGTTACTCGTTTGCACATGGTGGATCTCACCGACTTGCTGTTTCACTTGAAGAAAGGTCTGCAAGGTTTCTATGCTAGTGTGTTTGATAGCTGGGTTATGTTTCATAAGTCCGAGGACATGCAAGACTTGTTTGCATTTTTGGAAGCCGCATAGAACACTAGGGAACGTAATTACACCGTGCAGCCCTCCAAGTTTCAGCGTGGAACAAGTGGTGGCGAGCCTAGTAGAGGATTTTGACGCAATCCTCAAGGACAGATAGCGTCCTCTCAGAGTAGAGGTGGTAGAGGACGTGGTGGTGGAAGATTTGGTGCAGCGGGAATGAGGTTTCCTCGTGGATCTCAACAGCAAGGAGTTTCTCGTGGTCCTACTCAGACACGACCTACTGGATCTTATGCATCCAATGCAGGATCCAACCAAGCTTCGACTTCAGGTGCTAGGAGCAGTGGAGCTAGCAGTGCTACACCTTCAAGGACGATCATCTGTTTTCGATGCGGACGAGACTGTCATATTGCTCGTGAGTGTCCTCAACGTTCAACAGCGAGCAACGTTCGTGGGTTGACAATTGAAGAGACAACCAGTGTTGAAGACCCAGTTGAGGCGACTATTGAAGCAGAGGTATGTGTTAGTGAGCATTTGGTAGAACATGAAGATTTTCTACCGTGGATTGAAATAAAAATAGGAAACCACCGGTGTTGTTTGCTTATAGATACTGGAGCAGATATGAATGTCTTGGATGAAAAACTTGTCAGAACTTTAGGGGTGACTAGAACCAAGATCATGAGCCCATTGTTGGTAAGGTTTGTGCAAGGTAGCACAACCGTTACAGAAAAGCTCATGAGTGTTCCTATTACTGTTGGAGGGGTAACTAGGAGACATGAGTTTTTAGTTATGAGCTTAGGCGACACGATGGAAAGTATCTTGTCCTGGTCTTGGTTACAAGAGACCAAAGCCAAGCTAGATGTTCAAGAAGGGAACGTCATAGTCATGGATCGATGGGGCTTGGGTCAACCACATCCTTTGATCATCAAAGAGAGACCCAAGGAGCCAAACCATGCTGCTCGTAAGTTCCAACGAGCCAAGGTGGCATTTCAGATCTGCACGGCCAGACAGTTTGGAAAGCAGATCAAGTTGGTTGACGAAGCTTGGGTTGCAGTGATGTCTAAACCCAAGGTGGAGACGGATGAGGAAGAACGTGTTGCTGCTCTTCCCATACATCCTGATATGCAAGCATTGATTGAGAGGTATTCTCACATAATGCCGGACCAGTTACCAACAGGACTTCCTCCGAGGAGAGCCTTGGATCATGTCATTGATCTGGTTCCTGGGGCTACACCTATTGCAGTGCCATCAAGACGCATGTCGTTTGATGAGCTAACAGAGCTGAAGACTCAGTTGAAAGAGTTGGTAGCTCAAGGTATCTTACGACCCATCATATCACCTTATGCTGCACCAGTGTTGTTCGTGACAAAGAAAGATGGTGGTATCCGCATGTGTGCAGACTACCGTGCACTTAATAAGGTTACTGTCAAGAACAAGTATCCTCTTCCTCTCATGGATGAAACCACAGATCGGTTGGCCACAGGAAAGTACTTCACCAAGTTGGATCTTCGTTCTGGATATCATCAAATCCGGATCAAAGAAGGAGATGAAGAAAAGACGGCTATAAAGACGAGGATGGCTTGTTTGAGTATACAGTGTTGCCGTTTGGATTGTCCAATGCACCTGGTACTTTTTGCAAGCTGATGAACGAGATCTTCAGAGATCTTTTGGATGAGAGTGTTATCGTGTACTTGGACGATATCATCATCTTCTCATCCACTTGGGATCAGCATCTAGCAGATGTTGAAACAGTTCTTAAGCGCTTGGAAGAACATCAACTCTACCTCAAGAAGAGCAAGTGTTCTTTTGGACAAGAGAGTGTGGTGTTTCTAAGATGTTTGATAGATGCGCATGGTATTCACTCTAACAGGGCTAAGATTCGAGCCATTGTTGAATGGAAGAGACTTGAGAGTGTTCATGAGCTCAGATCTTTTCTTGGGTTAGTCATATACTTTCGACGCTTTGTTTATCAATTTGCGCATAAAGCCGTAACTTTGTTTGACTTATTGCGCAAGGCTTCCAAGGTTATTTGGAACCCAGCAGCTGAAAGAGCATTTCAAGAGTTGAAACAAACACTGACAGAAATGCCCGTGCTAGCTCTTCCAAAGATGAGAGAACCTTTCGAGGTTCACACAGATGCTTCTCAATGGGCCATTGGAGGAGTGTTGATGCAAGAAAAGCATCCAGTGGCTTACGAAAGTCACAAGTTTTCAGAAACAGAGGCAAAATGGCCTGCTCATGAACAGGAGATGTTCGCAGTTGTCCACTGTCTGAAACGTTGGGAGCATTATTTGTTACCAAGCAAAGTTACTGTTGTGACGGACTGCGAGGGTAATACATACTTTCAAAGTAAACCTCGGTTGTCATGCAAACAGCAGAGATGGCAAGTGGAGCTTGCACGTTTTGATATCGACTGGCGATATCAAAAGGGGAAGGAAAATATTCCAGCGGATGTGTTAAGCAAACGTGTCCAGGCGTTAACCACCCAAGACACAAGTGAAGAGCTTTTAGATCGAATCAGACAAGCATTGCCAGATGATCCTCAGGCTCAACGTTGGACCAGCCAACAAGGGAGAGATCCATTGGTACGTAATCTCTCATTTCGCAATGGCCTTTGGTTTTATAAGCAAACCAAGGTCTATGTTCCAGCTGGCGCTCTAAGGACACTAGTCATGCAAGAATGTCATGATTGTGAACTAGCTGGACATGGAGGACAAAATAGAACATTGCAACGAGTTAAAGAGCAGTTCTATTGGCCGTCCATGTTGGAGGATGTAATCAAGTACGTGCAGACTTGCTTGACATGTCAGCAACAACGAACTGAGCGGAGGAGACCTGCAGGATTGCTGAGACCTTTGCCAATACCTGATGGACCTTGGGAGAGCATAAGTATGGACTTGTGCACAGGTTTACCCGAATCAGGAGGTTTTGATGCTCTGTTAGTTGTTATAGATCGTTTCAGTAAGCAAGCTCACCTCATCCCTTGTAGGGAAGCAGTGACGTCAAAAGGTGCCGCTGAGCTGTTCATACGATATGTTTTTAAGTATCATGGGATGCCTAAAGACATCGTTTCAGACTTGGATAAGAGGTTTGTAGTTGAATTTTGGAAGGGGTTGTTTCGAAGACTCGGAACTAACCTCAAGTTCATTTCCTCTTATCATCCTGAAACTGATGGTCAGACAGAGAGGACTATACAGATAGTGGAGCAAGGGTTGAGAAACTATATCATGCGAGATCAGAGTGATTGGAGCGAGCACTTGGACTTGGTGGAGTTTACATATAACAACACTAAGCATTCGAGTACAAGATTTAAACCATTTGAAATGGTTTATCGGGGCTCTCATGCACCTTGGACTCCTATAGCTCTGGCTACCAAGGGGCATGAAAATACAGGAAGGTCAAATAAAGATCCTCCAGATCTAGAGACTTTCATACGTGTTCATGGTACTGTGTTTCAAGAGGCAAAGAAACACATGGAGAAGGCACAACAACGGTATGCCAAATCTGCAAACCGTGGTAGACAAGACGTACAGTTCGAAGAAGGGCAGAGAGTCTGGTTGAGAACCAAGAACTTCAGAATCCCAGCAGGGGTGGATTTAGCCAAGAAGCTTCTTCCAAAGTGGGCAGGACCATTCCTGATCGAGAAGAAGTTAGGTCCTGTGACTTATAAGTTACGTTTTCCAGCTAGTATGAAGCATTATCACCCCATCATTCATGTTTCTAACTTGAAAATGTTTCGAGAAGAACTAGAATCGTTGCCAGGAAGATATCAAAAATGGCATCCAGTGTTAGAAGCATTACCAAGAGCTGATGATCTTGAGTTGATTGAGATAGTAGATCATCGAGCATCACCGAATCCAGATGGAGATGGAGAACCCGTCACTCAATACCTATGTCGTTAGACAGGTAGAGTCCCGGGATTGATAAGTGAAGCTTGGGAGTACCTAGATGATCTAGCATTGTACAAGTTTCAGGAACCACTGCGAATATACTTTGTGAGACGACAGTCCGTAGTGGTCTCTGCCAGCTAAGCGGTGGATTGAATCGAGTCAGAAGAGTCATGCCAAAAGGCCCTTCAAGGACACTAGAACCGAGTAGATCTGGCCAATCTGCTCGTCTAAAGGTGAAGTTGTGGTCTGCTGACTACTTATGGCTGTCGGATGTCAATCAGGTTTAGGCTGATGCTACTATGTGTGTACCATAGTAAGGAGGTGGATAAAAGAAAACTGACGAGTTTACCACCTAGAAGCTAGGGTTCTATCTCACCCGAAAGCTTCAACGAATGCTCGGTGATGGAGCATAGCTCTGAGAAAGAGCTTAATCTTACCCTGGATGGGGTAATGTTCCTCTGGATTTGAGGAAGTGTTGTTCCTAATGTGGTATTGCAGATACCGCAGTTCAGTGGAAGAATTGCTTTTTGTTAGTTGGGGCGATTGTAACGTCGTTTACTATTACTATGGGCAGTGATTACACAAAAACACGTGGCGGCTACAAGGAAACGGCGAGGGCTCAAGGATAAGGTTTAAATGGGTTCGCGAACCTTAGAACCAGGGCTTTTTCATTTTCACTGTACGCACACCAGGGAGCAGGCCAGAGAGCAAGAAACTGAGACTACATTGAGAGCTTATCGCAGAGAGGTGCAAGGTGGAAATTTCACAGGGACTAAGCTGAGTGCAGGCTGTGAGTAAATAGTTGTAGACTAAGGGGATCAGCGGGATTCTAGCCTTGGTCTAACTTTCAATTTGAGATCTAGTCTATTGAGTGGAAGATTACAGCGTTTAGAGTGCAGATTCCTGAAGAGATAGCGTTCTGGAGTGAAATTATCAGGAGATTTGCAGAGCAGTGAAGAATTGCTGTCCCAAGAGCTCTCCGAGACCTTGTTAGCAAGAAAACGATGTGTAATGTATATGAGCCCGTGATTTGCTTTGTTATATGATAAGCAAGCTTGGATTGAGTGCCAAGGTTGGATTGAAGCGTCTGGTGTGGAGTTGACTCTATTTCTATGTACTTTCCTACTTCCTAGCATCCACTAGGCTTCCTAGTCCTGGCTGTAGTCCTGCAGGGTTTAATGCGTTCCGACTCAACCACCAGTAGCGGAAGCGCTGTCCAAATTTTACCAAACCCAAGCCTGGAATAGTTTCCACAGTGTTCTGAAACCTGAGATTAGTAGCAGAGACCTGCAGAAGACTAGTTGGTTATTCTAAACCCGTCCGACGGTTATCAAATCTATGGTGTTTATTAACAGAAAGTTTAACGAACTGGATCTGGAGACACAAATATAGTACAAGGTCTTCAAGGAGGTTCCCGTTCGACGATTCATTGACTAGAGACGGACGACTCGACTCCGTGATCTGCGGTCGAACGTTACATGGATCATACTCGTAACGGACATTATACGTCACCTATAAAATGTTTTACGGCAGTTTTGTAAAAGCTAAATTTAAGTTGTCCAACTATTCTTAAATTAATAAATTTCACTTAAATTATAGGGGAAAAGTGGCATATTCTTTCATGTTTGATTTGATTTTCTTCGCAAGTGAATATGAATGGTATCGGATGTATTTGAAAGGGTTTTCTTCTCTCAACTGCACGGCTTTATCTATTACACATATAGCCACACTAATATACAAATAAAAAGAATAAAAATCTCTTATGTGAAGACGCCAATTCGGTTTGCCTCTCTACGAGGCTGTAAATTAACAAAGTAAACTGGTGAACTCCGGATGAAACAAATATCTACACCAGCATATCAGCGAAAACAACTTTTACTACTAGAAAGTTACAGTGAACTGTAGCAGTCAACTTAGTTTCCGCCTTTATTGTCGTCTCTATTACCGAGACTGGAACTTGACTGCAACATGTACGGATCAAGCTTTACTGACAGGAATATCTGCATAACTGTTACAATACCGTAAACTGCAACACTAATACAAGAGCTACATATAGCATATCGCAGGGCCTGGAGTGCACGAGCTCAGTGCACTCATCCTTTAATGATATTGCAGACCTCAGCAACGACTCGTTATGAGCTTCCAGGCCAGTGCAAACTCCCAAGTGCAGTTAGCAAGGGGCCTGGAATCCATTCAATCTCCACGAGATCGAGCGATATACGTGAATTACGTTCTTCACGGCAGCTCTGAAGTAGTGAGAGTGGCGCCCTTGGACTGAATCCAGTTGGCTTTCTCTCCATGGGGTAAACTCTCGAGCTGCGAGTAGAGGTCTTCTGCATCGGGGGATGTAAGCATCCAGGTGCTCCCTTTTGCAGCGTCAGTGAACACAATGCCTGTAGGCTTGGCGATGCCTTGGCATTTTGTCGTGTTGGATGCAACATCAGCGAGAAGCGAGCGGCGTCTGCAGCTCTGATACCAGTAGCCCGATGTGTAACCTCCACCGGTCCAGCAAAGGTTCCCCGTGCCCGAGCCTACTGAATCACGATCGCAGCCCCCATTTCTGTACACGCGGCTGGTCTTGCAGCCATCCATGTTTCTGAATAGCACCGACCCACCATTAGCAATGCAGCATACCTGTGCGCCGGCGCCATTGAATGAGTATCCACTACCCGAGCAGCCACTTGAGCTTGAGTAGAAAATGATATCCACTGCTCCAACCAGGCTAGAGAAAGCCAGGACGAGCATGGGCAGTAGATACATGGTGCCTTTTGCACTGGTCGTCCCCATTCTCTTGAGGACCTCCTGCGAATTACTACATGGTTTGACATATACGAAAGAAGAGGGCATCACCATGCATCTTGACTGATCATGAGCACTAGAACAAAACAGCCATTGCAAACTTAGACTGCACTATTCGTTTGATCTTACGCGCCGATTGGGCCAAACATTGGACTTTCATTAGGTCAGGCGTGCAAGAAGTTCCATCTAAACTGAACTTTACGGAAGTGTTTCAGAAGGGTATCTTGAAAGGTACAGCTGCAGTGCTAAATATCATAGACTCTTTTACTGAGACCAACAGTCGAGTTTGAACTGATCATGAGTGTGAGTAAGACCCTCAACTGGATTAGATGCTTCACCAAGTTCCCATGGCCCCTAGAAGAATCCGAAACCCGTCTACCTACCTCGAAGTTGACGAGCGGAATGTACGAGAATAAAACACCTCTCTGGGACAAGAAAAAGTTTGTCACAGTAGTACTCGATATGCTCCGATACGCTGCCGAGGAATGAGATGCAGAATCAGGAGTTTACACTAGTTTATATACTGGCATAAGAAACGAAGTGGCAGCAAAAGTGAGTTGCCGGTACAGTCCACCTGTCGTCAAGTGAGGGCCAGGATGGCCGAGCGGACGAAAAAGCACGATCTGCGGCAGATCTCAAATTTTACCGATATCCTATCTCGGTCTGCTTTCTACCAATCAAAGGCGAAACAAGTCTTCCGGGGTCTTCCCCTCCAAGGTCCCAAGTCAAACTAGCTTGTGAGCGTCTGTGATCCTCATTCTGGAGTCTGGATTTCCAGAGTCCAGACTTCTAACGTATTACATATGCATGATCATGATAAGAAGGCTATGACCTGTAGCTGAAACAAGGAGGAGCGTATGTATGTTCTTACTTCAAATGGATAGACCCGACGCAATGAGTAAGTATACCAAACAGATGGGAAATGTGACTTCAAATGGACTACTGTAAATTTTGTTCTCCTCCCAGATTTGGATGTAAGATAGTACTCAAGTCTGAGGATCTCATGAATGCGTACTAAGCAGAAAAGAAGTCCTCCTGAAATCAGATTCTGATTAATTCTGAAGACATAGCACTGATCACTTCAGCACATCTACAAGTCAGAGATGGCCCCTGATTGAAGAACTCGAGAAAAGGGTTTCTTTGAGAGGGGAAAGCAGATCGATTACCTTACTTCGATCACTGATTTCCCTTTAAGACATTAGTGTCTTGGAGTTACTGGAGACTCCAGATTGTAAGCTTTGCTTACAAGTCTGTTCCAGTTATAAATTTTGAACTTGAAGCATATCATTTGAATTTGGTGGACTAGCATTTCAATTTGAATCATCTTTATAACGGTAAACTATAAGAGGAACAAATGTATGTTACAGTTAAATATATACGTTCCTCGCTCTGTTTAGTTTACTGATATAATTTAGTGAGTACGCTCTTACCCTCGAGGTTTCACTGAATTGTCTCACTTTAACAAAGTAAGGTTCATCCATCCTCCATGACCACTTCGTGATTTAAGGTCACCTTTTCGACATAAGTACTGTATGCTGCTTGTACACCAACTCATCGTTCTAAAGTTCCCATGGATCAAACACTACCTCTAGATACTTCTGACCATGAAATTCAATCAAATAATAGCAGGCGGATTTATTAGTAACAGGAGTCTGCAGGTAGTATGTACAGCTGGTATATATATGGATAGCATATATCTAACTACAGTTCTCATTGACACAGAGTAGGCTAAAGACATCAAAGTTTTAACCACTTGAGTAATTACCAAGGCAGTATGAATGATCAGATTAAACACCTAAAAAGTTAATTCTACATTGTCAAACAAAAGAAATAAACAAAATCAAGACAGTTCTTGACCATTATACCTTTTGTTGATTTGAAAGTGTCTTAAGATTATGGTAACTAATGGACTGTCAGAGTTTTAGTTTCCAATATTTCATTAATCAAAATTCAGTTGTGTAATAAGTACCGTTCTTCACTTAGAATAGACTCTGACCCTATTGCTGTAATGAAGCAAGTTGAACCTTGTTTATTCTCAGACTGGGATTTTAATCTGCCCTTGTATTCTCTTCCTAGTGCTTTTTAGGAGCTCTTTCATTACAGCAATGAGAAAATGAGAAAATTCTACACTAGGACAGTTATACTCTTGCGGGAGAGGTTAGACATAAAACAGTTACTCTCTGGCAGGCGAGGTTCCACGAGCTTATAAGGTGAAACTTTGGGGGAAAGAAGTAGCTGCTTTAGACGACTGTATATAACTGTTACAGTGTCCATTCCATGGGCTCGCTTCTTAGTCACATGACAGTACGATTGCCGGGGTCGAGTAGTACACACACATGAGAAAACGTAGGAACGTTTTTCACTCACGGACGTTGTAACGACTGCATGGATAAAAGTGATACAAAAGCAGAATATGTCCTTACGGGGACACCCGCCAATGAGAGTCCCTCGGCACCGAACCAGTGTCAATTCTATCGACTTCCGTGGCCCCAGCAACCGAAGGAGAAGATATTAATATCTTCTCCTGGTTCGGTGATATGAACATGAATGACACTGGTGGTGAATGAATGAATATTCATTCATTCAAAAGCTCTTGTGCAGGTTGCAATCGAGGTTCACCTTCGACAGTACTCAAGAAAAGGAAACAAAAAGGTGTATATTGTTGGCCCTTT
This sequence comes from Asterella californica, assembly GCA_036924285.1. Lineage (NCBI taxonomy): Eukaryota > Viridiplantae > Streptophyta > Marchantiopsida > Marchantiales > Aytoniaceae > Asterella > Asterella californica. Next base: position 15,548,191 of record JAYKYS010000006.1, on the reverse strand, counting down.
GGGACTTAGAAGTACAACTGCTCCGTCAACATCTCATGAACGAAGTTGTGGTTGGGGGGTTTTGACAGACGTTAGGCCTACATGCACGAAAGCAGAAACTGAATGATGACCGAGTCATTCGAAATGAGCAAAGTCATTCGTGACTGCTCGAGCTCCAGTAGTCGTTGCGGGGGTCAGAAGCTTCTATATGTATATGCGCCTCCATACGTTATGAGCTATGAAGAAAACTTTACTTCAGACTTTTAATTTTGCTGTAAATTTGTTTCTAAGGAAAAGAGGCAGGAAACACGAGTGACATAATAATTAGCAAAGTGTAGCTAGCTGTTTGGGTGCTTGCCCACTTTTTTCTTTCTTGAAGTTCCTTTTTTTCCCCTTTTTTTCCTTTTTTTCTTGTGATTTGTAAGCCACGTTTTTCACACCTATTCTTCTCTAGATTTGTTCTTTTTTCCCGTTTCCTTTAATTTGTAATCCAGATTTCTCTCACCTATTGGTCCTTCTGATTTATTCTATTTCCCTTGATGATGACCGGAGAAACGTATAAATATCATCGTTGCTACTATAATATCCACACCAACACAACAATACACAACAATACACAAACAATAAGATAGTATAATTAATATCATTTCCACAAAAACGTTAATTTTCAACCCACCAGCGAATGCCACGTTAGTAACGTACGCACAGTCCTTTTCGGAAGGGAAGCCCGAGTCATCTTTGTTTAAACCCCCGGTATGACTTAACTGCTCTGGTAACCGAAAGGCTTCATTTTGCAAGTTAGCATTCGGAGGAATAGTAAATTTAACCGTTTGCAAAAACTATTTTGATGATAAAACATTCACACGCAATAGAATCTGTGAAAACATAACAATCAAATCAAATCTGTCGACTAACTCTACACTTCTTGTACCAATTAATATATATATTATATACTAATATATTGAATCATATATTACTATGATTCAATATTTCTCAATCAATCGTGTAGTTTGATTGAGAAATATTAAATTGAAGTATCTAGAATTTCGGTGGACACAAGAGAAATTTGTTCGATATATTACAAAGAGAGGAAAAATGGAAATTAAATATTCTCTTTCATGCTTTTATACCCATATCGAGGGTTTAATCGTCATGATGATGGCAAGTAGACCCGAGAGGAGAATATGCCATCTTTCTATAACATATCTAATGGAGATATCAAGCACGCTTAGAATAGCCTTATTGACATGACAAATATTAGACACAAAATTCATCCCAAAATGTCGTAGAGATGTTCTCCTCATTTAGATTTTACTGTACTGACGTTGCAACAGTTTTGAGTTACGTGCTTGATGAGCTTAAATGGTTTATCATTTTTGTTGTTAGTCTCTGTTCTTTTATGTACATCTCCTTCTTTTCGATCTCTTTGACCGATGACAATTACGTTTCTTTTTTATATTTGACGAAAATAATCTGTGCAAAAGAAAAAGTCTTGGATTTTTCAAACTACCTTCGGGTGAATCACGTTACAAATTCATATTTTGAGGAAAATGATCCATGCAAAGGAAACTTACAGACTTTTCAACACTACCTTCAGGTGAAACAAGTTACATGATACTACTTTGCAGTTGCCCCTCAGTGTTCTGAGTCGGCTCATAGTATTCTCACCCGACTAAAGTTCTAATATCCGGATATTAGAATTAAAGATTAAATTATTATTTTCACATAAAAATATGAAAGTTAGTGGGCTGGAATTAAAAGGTAAAATATTATATTTATATAAAATACATGGAGAATTATAGACTACAGATGATTTAACAATTTCCACTGCGTCCTTACATGCATTGTGTAGGAGCCATAGAGGTCTAGTGCAAAACTTTGGAGGTACCGAGATTCAAACACGTCACCGTGAGGCCAGACAGATAACGTGTTAACGAACATAGATTTTATTTTTTGAGAAATAATCACACCATCGTCAGGTAATTTGAGAGAATGGACTTTACATAGATTATTTACTTATTTACTTATTATTATTTATTTAATTTTAAATTTTAAATTTTAAATTTTAAATCGCTATGTATTAGCAATTTTTAGTATTTTTAAATTTTATTTTTTCACAATAACTGTTATTCTGTTTTTGTTATTTTATTTCATTTTGGGTTTCATTATGATTCATTCGTTCGTTTTGCTTCATGATGAAAAATTCCTCCTTCTTTTTCTATTTTCACAATCGAAATATAACTATTCTACCGCATAGTAAAAAAAGAATTTAAAAAAAACCTTAAAAGGTTCCGTAAAGAGGTCCGATCGTTGTAAAGAGGGAAAAACCCTCTATTCTAACAAGGCAGTAAAGTTCGCGAGGCACTGCCTTCTTTCCTCTTCAAATATATAAAAAAAATTTAAAACGTCAAGCTAGCACTTGTACATGTAAGCCTTGTGGCAATCAAGTTTCTTTCCGAGTGACTTTGACTCGCTACAAAGACAAAGGGGGCACGGCACCATTTACATACAAGAGTCATGTATCTCAGAAACAGCAAACAATGATCTTGGGAGATAGGCACGACTCACGAGTACAACGTTTGACGGTGAGATGAGCTCTAAACGGTGGCATGAACTGGCCATGGTAGCCAATCCATGTAAGACGGGCGTACAGGCGCAGACCAAGGTCCATTCGGTATTTGACTTGGTTCCACTTCATCATTTGACTTGGTTCCACTTCATCTGTGGTCCCTAATCTTTTGCTAGTACTTGCGGATCATTCTCAATCTCTCAAGTCCGGTAGTAGAAGGTCCTCGAAGTTCTCACGATCGATCCGTCAGAGTTGCAACGAAAAGCCAGGGAGATCTGAAATGCGTCAGACGATCCCTCTTCACTTGAGTGGCCCATACTGACTACACTAGCTAGAAAAGCGCTGATATCTACTGGACAGCTCGCATTGGCCAACAACACTCCTCCACGTCCGTAACCGCAAGTAAGAGAGTTAATGAGCCGTAGCAGGCTGATATCATCAGCGTGATATCAGCGTGCTATGACTGATGATATCATCACACACTGTGAATTCTTCAACTGCAGCTTAGAGAGAGAGAGAGAGCTTGAGAGAACTAAAAATTACTGTTGACTCATGAACACTTGCTAACTGAGCGCATTCCCGGACTGAACTGAGTCCTCACCGTAATATTGATTTACAGTTGATTTCACAAACGTACTATTAAAGGTGCGAAGCCAGGGAATCTTGCGCAGGCTGGTTCTCGATTGATCGAGATATGCGGACCACAAAATACCACTCCAAGCATTTATCACTAAAACAGGATTCTACGAGATTTTGGCGCTTGAAAAGCCACAATGCGGTAGTATACTCCATAACTGGATCATGGAGCAGACGTCGTAGCTAATATCTGCTAAGAGTTCTCATTTGGCTGGTCTCGTGCATGTGACCGCGGGGGAACCCAGAAAGACAGCAAATTGCAAGCTCGTATGATCATGAATGAATGCTTGTAGAACCCTGTTCCGTAATGTTTGCGCGGGGTCATGCATCGTGAGACCTGTACAAATACAGGCCTAAGTGCACCAGGTCTTTCATTGATTTTGCAAAACTTTTCATTCGGCACTTTCGTCACTTGTCAAAGAAATGCACGATTCCATAGAAAGCCAATATCGCCTTCTTTTCATCTGTAGATAACTGCTGAGTCCACGTACACTACTCGAACTCCGTACTGCAGCTGGACACTTCCTGAGCTCATACGTGGATGTCAGGACGTTTGAGGTACGATTTAAGGATATTGTAAGATCAAAACATGCGCTCCACTTTCACTTGTTTTAGAACTCTTCACTTGGGCGCAAAACAAGTTCTAAGCTCTTCTCTTTGTAATGATCACAAGGATAAACTTTATCTGTTTGGTGTGCAAACTCGGGTGACCTTCATACATTTGACGAGCCTCTTCACAAGTGCATGAAGACGCATGCATTCATTACTACTAATTGTATCCTTATATCTCCGCTTGTTGCAATATAATGCTTTATCTGGATCGACCTGCAGTTTGAAGCTTAATTAGTCTAGTTGTACAGCGTCGACAAAGCAGAAATGATAGTCGAGCATAGTGAGCATGATTCGCTTAAGCTCAGCTCAACTATCGGCTGGTACAGGCTTGTGAGCCTAGTACGTACAACGATACAGTCCTAAGCTATGACAGTACGTACGTATCTCAAACCGAAGAGCTTACGTATACGCTTTTCACAAATGAACCTTTTGTCCTCTAAGGTGTGGATATGCCTACAATAGAGATCTTGATGATCTTGTGTGTGAACCAGTGCTCGGGGAGTTTTTCGGAAAATTTACCAAATCTACACTAAAAGTAAATTTTTCCGCTTGGAAAATCCGACAGATTTGATACAACACCGGAAATTTCCGAAAAGTACCGGAAGTCACTACTGTAAAAACCGGAACTCCCCGAGCATTGGTGTGAACTGTATGAAGAACAATATTTTCCTGGAAAACAGAAGGCTTGCATTGATCCTCTAGAGCTGAGAAAGTGCTTCTTCAGGACTGAGGCACTCGAGAGAAAGTCTCTTTATGGCAGTGAAAGCATATTTCCTAAATTTCCAGTATTGATTGCTTTTAGTACATCTGTGTCTGTCTGTCAGTTGGAGTGACTTCCACATACTTTTTGGAAGAAGGTCTTTTTTCGCTGGATTTGCTTATAGATACAATAAAAAGTTCTAAAATTAGAAATACCAAACTAAATACCAAAAGTGCGCGAACATAATAAAAATTACAAGCAGACTGCGCGAAATGTTCATACGAACCATTCTGTATGTTCGCGCAGCTGCTGCGCGAACTTAAATAGCAGTACGGTAAACTAAAATCCGTTCGAAGTCTGGACGCCTAAAGATCACGCACGGTCAAAAGGTTGACTCGGCAAGACTTGGGAAGTTTGGAAGTTCGGAAGTCTATTTCGCTTTCGTTGCCAGAAACCAACTCGAGATAGCATCAAGTGTGATTGGGCCATACATCATGCTATTTCGCACGCCCGGTCATCGTGGGCGAATACAAGTCACACGTGGATGTACCTTTCAGCTGCCCCTGTGTTTCTAAGACAAGTATAAAAGCCAGAGAATACTTGCCTGTTTTCCATCTCATCTCTTCTCTCCGCGGCCAATCTTGACGAGAGTCAATAGGTTCTCTCAGATGCAGAGAGGTGTTTGATACCCGCATATCCATCTGGTTGTCAACTTCGAGGTACGTAGACTTGTCTCGGATCATGGGATCTCGTAGGCACATGCCAGGACTTTATAAAGCGGTCCAATTGAAGGTTTCATCATATTCAATCCTAATTCGGCGTCTGTTCCAAATTGGTCTCGAGCAAGTACAGTGTGTCGGATATTTCTAGCTATAGGACTCTAACTTGACTTTGTTCTGAGTCGATGTTTTCCGGTCACATAAAGTTCAGTATCTTCTGAATTCTAGGGACAGATTCTTGCAAGGATTGCTTGATATGGTTCCCGCTTGCTTCGTATGTGGCAAACCGCGATATCGATATTGACAGGAGCTTATGCGCATGCAGGAGTTTCGCAGGAGAATGGGGAAGACCAGTGCAAAAGGCAGCATGTATCTACTGCCCATGCTCTTCCTGGCTTTCTCGAGCCTGGCTGGAGCAGTGGATATCATTTTCTACTCAAGCTCAAGTGGCTGCTCGGGTAGTGGATACTCATTCAATGGCGCCGGCGCACAGGTATGCTGCATTGCTAATGGCGGGTCGGTGCTATTCACCGGTATGGATGGCTGCAAGACAAGCCGCGTGTACAGAAATGGGGGCTGCGATCGTGACTCAGTAGGCTCTGGCGCGGGCAACCTTTGCTGGACGGGTGGAGGTTACACATCGGGCTACTGGTATCAGAGCTGCAGACGCCGCTCGCTTCTCGCTGATGTTGCATCCGACACGACAAAATGCCAGGGCCTCGCCAAGCCTACAGGAATTGTGTTCACGGACGCTGAAGAAAAGAGCACCTGGATGCTCACGTCCCCCGATGCAGTGGAGCTATTCTCACATCTTGAGAGCTTACCCCATGGAGAGAAAGCAAACTGGCTTCAGTCCAAGGGCGCCACTAAGAATACTTTCACTGCTGCCGTGGAAAACGCAAACTGATAACCAAACTATTGACCGTGTTGGAGTATCACTGGATTCAGCGGCCACATGCGACTTTTGCAACAGCATGAGAACGACGGTGCTCGAATACATAAACTGGCCCCAGATCAGAAATTGTATCCCGTCCCGGTAGATCTAACGGATGATGATGTACGAGTAGTGTGCACCTGCAGTCTGGAGATATTCACATGTTAAGCAGTAGCGTTTGTGTTGCCGCTCTAGATCTATGTGGTTTACAGTATCAGTCTTGCAGATATATCAGTCAATCACGTTTTACAGTCTGTAAAACGTGATTCGTACGTAGGTGTTGCAGCTTGATAGGTCTTCTGTCTCAGCGATAAAGATTGTAATAAAGCCGACACGAACTTGATTGCTACTTTGTTTAGTAGTAAAATTTCGGCTCTGTTGATTATATAAGCGGGGTAAACTTAAAGCAAAGTTTCCAACTGCTCGAATGTAAAGTTAATGTCGGATGCAACGAGTTCCCGATAATTGTATTTAAAGATATCTGCACTCGACGGCAGCAAAAGGTTTTCATATGCAGCAAGTATTACGGCTGATGAGACGAATTACACACATGGCAATGCCTGCTGTCACTCTTTGCAACCTCTCGATCGCCTTGCACCGATTCCGTACGTGGAAAATCTTGTTGGAAAGTGTCCGAGTGATAAGTGTCAGAAGTTCGTCGCTGCCTCCTCCTGAGTTGCCATGATCTTCTGCACAGGTACAGGATCTGCGATACGGCGACAACATTGATCGTCATGAGACCTGGTTGCCTGGGCCGGACAAAGCCGTTGATTCTAATCGATCTGGTAGCGCTGCTGTGCCCGGTGCATGTCCGGATTACAAGCTTCCGCTATAAGTCTACGCAACATAATACAGTACTCATCGTGTGTATTATTTAGAAACATACCTTTTAATTTAAAATTAAAAAAATTAGTGATGACCGGTAAACTTGGAAGAAGAGCATGGATTTATGTATGTCACTTATCGTGGCTCTGCAGCAAATGCTTTATGATATACATGATCATCACATGTGACTTCAGGATCCCTTTCGTTAGGGGAAACAGCGCTCGGGCCTAACAGGGAGAAGCCGATTGAAATTGTACTCAGCTGGGTGTTTACCGTCGAAGTCTAACAGATACCGACAAATTACCCTTCAGTTTTGAAAACAAAGACCGGATATCGATAGATAAAACCGGTTCTTTACCGGTACTCAAGAACTCTTCTCCCGGAGCACTGGTAGGAAGGAAGAACTTCGTCAATCTGGCTACTAGGTAGCTAACTAAGCTAGCTAAGTTAGCTAACTGTACTTCCAACAGCGTCTACTCCGGAATCACGTGATGTCCAAATCAGACATTCTCTTTCTGACTCCTGAGGTGAAACCATTTTGCCTGAGATCAAAAACTTGAGAGAATCGTGATTGCAACTGAAGTAAAGTAACGGAATAGCGTTAACGTTCTTTTTGGATGAAAATCTTCACAGATGATATTTAGAGGTGGGTTATCCTACACCCTTACCGGTAAGTTAATTTTTTAATTTTTTAAATTTTTAAATTTTTAAATAAAGGTCACGGTACGCAAGCAATCATTATTAAGAGAAAAAACCCGAAGGCGTACAGAGCGAGTCCAAGAGATTACACCCCCAGGCAGCAGAAGGGAACAAAGGGCAAAAGCAGAAACTATAGGCAGACCCTAGAAGCCGTAATACAGAGCCCGGTGACACCCCCACTGTGAATGAACAGCTCAAAGGGAAAGGGGAGCGATCAGAAAGGCTCACAAGCAACAAGGAAACTGCTAAACGGGACGGGGCAGTAATTAAACTACAGGCCGTGATGCGAGTATGCAGGGACGAGTAGGCCAAGGGCGGATTAAGCGGAACGGCCCGTCATCAAAGCTAAGTGAACCTTGTGGACTAAATCCCAACGAGGGCCAGGGTGAGTCTGGGCCCGAGTAAAAGTGAATGCGAAATACCATGGACACTGTGGTTAACGTTGGACCCGAGGAAAAGTGTGATCAAAAAGTGCACAACACCTCAACCTCCAGCAGTATTGCCAAGCCTGTGAAAAAGGGAGCAAATATGTGTTCCGTTCGATAAGTGGCAGCCCGATAATAGCTTGAAAAATAACTGGAAATGGAGCCCCGAACCAAAGGAAAACAGTGAGTAAGCCATGACCATAGCGAAGCAAAGTAGTGGCAACGGGAGAAAAGATGTGCAATAGGGAGTGTCACAGTTGAGAGGAAATATTTTTCAACGGGTGGAGTGGTAATTAGTCATAAAATTATCACAAATAATTTTGTATATAAGCACAATTTATTCTAGATCGAGTATGTGACTGGACATCATGATTTTATTATTGAAATTTTTTTCAGTTTGTATATTCAAGATAATTAATCAGAACACCATTGTAAAAAAAACAGACAAAACGAGTGAATAATTATTAAGGAAAAGCCTACGATGTTTTCCTGCGAATATCTCCAAAGGTGTCCACATGAAACACTGATCGAAGTTGAGACGAAATCGTAACTCACTCCTGCGACTTTAAAATCTTTCAGAAGCTCCTCCAACGAGGGGACATATAGAGTTGACCCCGCACACCAGGTGGGCCCGTTCGGTCGTAAAGAGACCTTTGTGCAGGAGCTACCAACAAAAGATGCGGGTCGAATTGTGTAAAACTGAGTCCCAAAGAGGGCACCGAATATGCATATTCCGTCAGACAACACGAACCCAGTCGAGCAGCCATCGAGTGTCGAGGTGGAGAAAGATAGACTGAGTGCTTGTACGTTGTTGCCACTGTCAGACGGAACGAAGAAATAGCAAGGACGGCACCTGAGTCAGATTGACGTGGGGACCAGTTGTCAGGGTTCGGCCATTCAACAGTCCAAGCTGGCGTGAACGTGGATAGCTGCTGCAGCAAGAAAGCAAGAAAGACAAAGGTCCAGAAGCAAGGGGTAAAATGCGGGTGAGATCAGCCGGCTGGAAGAGCTCGTGTGTGGAGGATGTTAAAGAACCAAACCAAGTGAATACTCTCCACTATAGAAGCTACATCAGTAAAGGGATCAGTCGACTCATCATTTCTCAAGTGGGGGGTTGTTATATACTCTAACCTATCGACGGAGGTTAGTCACTAGTCAGTCACTAGTCATAGAGATGTGTCTATAGAGGTGACTATAGAGATGACTATAGATGTGACTATAGACTAGACATTATCTTTAACACCCCCTCTTAATGTCAGTGGTACTGAATATACACCAAGTTCAAGTCTCAATTTTTGAAACTTGTCTGAAGACAAAGGCTTGGTGAATATATCAGCAGTTTGATCATCAGTTGTTACCCATTGAGTAACAACCTCTCCCGAAATTATTTTCTCCCCTGATGAAGTGGACTTGCACTTCAATGTGCTTTGTTCTAGCATGATGCACTGGATTTTTCGCCAATGCTATTGCACTCATGCTATCAGTCCAGATTACTGTTGGAGTGTCTTGGGTGACACCTACATCCTCCAACATCCATCTAGCCAAATGACCTCTCGTGCTGCATTACATAGGCCACGATATTCTGCTTCAGAGGAGGATAAAGCAATAGTTGGCTGCTTTTTACACTGCCAAGTGATGGCACCTCCTCCCAGCATAAATCCGAATCCATACATTGATTTACGATCTGTAGAATCACCTGCCCAATCTGCATCTGTAAATCCAACAAGTCCAAGTGACTTATCTGAGCTGTATCTGAGCCCATAGCTGGTAGTTCCCCTGAGGTAGCGCAAAACTCTCTTTGCTGCTCTCATATGCATAAGTGTGGGAGACTCCATATTCTGACTGAGTTTGCTGACTGCAAACGAAATATCTGGTCTTGTAGTGACAGCCAGATAAATTAACTTCCCGATCAACTTCCTGATTTCTGTTGCATCTGCCTGCTCATCATCAACAGAAGAACTTTGCCACTCCTTTTAGATAACCATAGGAGTACGCGCAGGCTTGCACTTCTCCATCTGGAAATCTTGAAGTATACTTTCTGTGTATCTTGCCTGAGAGAGATATAACATTTCGTTGTGTTCCAGAAACTGAACTCCAAGACAAAAGTTGAGAAGTCCTAGATCCTTCATATCAAACTCTTGCATTAAAGCTTGCTGAATCTTCTTTACTCCTCCTTGATTACTTCCGGATATTATCAGGTCATACACGTACAGTAACAGTAACACAATACCTTGAGAAGTAATCAAAACATAGAAGTTTGGATCACCTCTTGTAGGAGAGAAGCCTTGCTGCTTCAAGAAGGTGTAGATTCTTGTGTACCAAGCTCTTGGAGCTTGTTTGAGGTCATATAATGCCTTGTGCAGCTTGCACACTAACTGTTCACCTCCTTGACGAACAAAACCAGGTGGTTGCTGCAAGTAGATATCTTCTTCAAGAATGCCATTAAGGAATGCATTCTTAACATCCATTTGTAAACACTTCCAACCATGTTGTTTTGCAAGAGCACAAAGAACTCGGATGGAGTTAAGTTTTACCACAGGTGTGAAGGTCTCTTGAAAATCTTCTCCTGCATTCTGCAAATAACCTTTTGCAACAAGAAGAGCCTTGTATCTCTCAATAGTTCCATCCGCATGTCTCTTGATTTTATAGACCCACTTACAGCCAAGTGCTTTCCTGTTTGCTGGAAGATGTACTAGGCTCCAGGTTGCATTTTTGAGTAATGCATCATATTCTTCCTGCATAGCATGTCTCCATTGATCCTTACTGAAAGCTTCCTCGAATGTAATAGTTTCTCCATCACCTTGAGCTTCAGCCATGAGAATATAATCCTCTAGCCTTGCAGGAACCTTCCTTGTTCTGATAGGTCTCCTTGGTTGGGTAGCAAGATTCGAATCTGGAGTAGTCTGATGAATGAGAGGCGAATCTGCTGTAGTTGAACCTGATTCAGTAACCTCAACTTGTGTGGGTGGTGTAGGAGGTGGTTCTAGTTGAGCTTGAGGTTCTTCGTCATGGTTCTCTGAAGTAGGTGTTTGAATAGAGAGAGGTGGCAGGTCAGAAAGATGGTGTTGTGAGTTTCGAGATGAAGGGACCTCTAAAAACACTACATCTCGACTGATGATGATCTTTCTTGCAGCACTCAATAGCCTATATCCCTTTTCTCTTGCTGGATATCCTATGAATGTACAGATCTGAGATCTATCATCAAACTTTTGGAGTAATTTTTGAGGAGTTGAAACATATGCTTTACATCCAAAAATTCGTAGGTTTTTTAGAGAGGTCTGGTTTCTTCCCTGTGAAAGCTTCGAATGGAGTTTTGTTGTTCACAGATTTGTTGGACTTCTATTGAGAAGGTAGACGCAGTATTGACAGCTTCAGCCCAAAGATCTTTTGGAAGATCTTGCTCAAGAAGTAGACTTCTTGCCATCTCCACAACAGTTCTGATTTTCCTTTCAACAACTCCATTTTGCTGAGGCGTGTAAGTTGTAGTCAATTGCCGCAGTATCCCCTTCTCAGCGAAATATTGGTCAGCTGCCTTGGAAGTGAACTCTCCTCCTCTATCACTTCATAGTTGCTTCACTTGCTGTCCAGTCTGTCTTTCCACCATGTTAACAAGCTGTTGAAGATTCGAGAGTGCTTCAGACTTTCTTAACAGGAAGAAAACCCAAATGTATCTCGAGAAGTCATCAACAACCAGCATAAAGTACTTAGAACCTCCAAGCGAAATAGTCTCAGTAGGTCCACAAAGATCTGTATGTAACAGCTGAAGGATATCTGTTGCCCTTGTTGCAGTAGTCTTGAAGAACTTCCTTCGAGTCTGTTTAGATCTGAGATAAACTTCACACGGGGTGTTTACAGGGGCGAGTTTGGAAACACCAAGTGCTAAGTTCTCATGAAACAACTTCTGCATTCTCTGATAGTGTAAATGTCCAAGTCGTAGATGTCATAAATGGCTCGTCTCTCTTACAGCAGCTAGAACTGGAGCTACCAAGGGTAAGGCTTGTAACTCATACAAGTGGCCAACCTTCAGCCCTGTAGCTACTACAGATTCCTTGGTCAAGAATTGAACATCCTTGTGCATCAAATGACAGTTGAAATCCGTTTGCAGCAAGTTTACCAACACTCAGAAGATTATGCACTACACCAGGTACAAACCAGACACCTCCAATGATTCTTATCTGACCTGAAGGTAGCTTAATACGAATGTTACCTTCCCCTTTGACTTGGTAGCCCTTACCATCTCCTAGTCGAATCTCAGGTCCATTAAGAGGATGAAAGTCTTGAAACCACTCCTTCTTTGAGGTGATATGATTTGATGCTCTAGAATCAATCCATCATTGTTGGTCATGAATATCTGTGTACATGGTAGTGAAGAATAACTTCTCTTCATGATCAGTTGCTTGTACGAAATTACCTCTATTGTTGGTGTTGGAACGTTGATCAAATGCCTTCTTCCTGCACTCATATGCATAGTGACCACGTTTCTTACAGTAGTTGCAGTTCCCAGGTTTAGGTTTGTTCGAGTTGCCCTCTGAATCTCGTTTGTTGAATTTGCCTTCTTGTTGTCGCAAGGCTCCTTCTATTTTGGTTGTGAGTCTTGAGGTCTACCACGTTTATGATCTCTCCTCTTGGAGAAGAAAGCTGAGTCAGTTGTGGTAGTTGCTTGAGTTGACTTGGTTTCGATATTCATTGCTTCTTGCAAAGCTAGTGTTTGCAGTTCTTCAAATGAGACAGGCTCCTTGCGAACATCCACTGCTTTGACGAAGTGCTCATACGGTTCTGGTAAGCTCTGGAGCACTATAAGCACCAAGTCGTCCTCATATATACCTCCACCCAGATTCTTCAGTTGTTGTAGCAACCCTTTGACAGTATTGAAGTGCTCTTTGAGTGAGACGCCTGCAACCATCTGCAAAGTGTTTAACTTTCTGCGTAGCATTCTCTTCCTCCCTCGAGCAGCTCCTTCGTGCTTCTTGGTGAAAGTATCCCAAGCATCTTTAGAGGTTTTAGCCTCCAAGATATCCATAATTTCCGAGTCTTTTACGGTCATCTTGATGATAGCAAGTGCTTGTTGATCTCTTTTGTTCCAAGCTTTGACAGCAGCTGGTGAATCGATAGGTCTTTCTTCCTCACCCAACACTATGTCTCATAAGTCGTAGTTCTGAAAAATGGCTTGAACCTTGAAGCACCATATTGGATAGTTTGTGCTATCCAACTTATGATGATCATGAAGCAAGTTATCACTAACGTTAGCCATCGATCGAAAGTAAAGTAGGTGGGAAAAATCTGGAACTCCTCAAAGTGCTTGTGGAGGTGGAAGTAGTGTCTATATTGTAATCCTCAGCAAACTCGTCCAACACGGCTAAAATCTCAGAAACGTGAAATCGATCGTTAAGGCCTTCAAAAGTGCAGTCAAAGATCCGTTGACCAAGGGTTCCCTAAAGTGTAACTTCCTTATACGAGGTCCGTTTGGGTCGAAAGTTGAACCGTTGGTAAGCTCTTTGCAAAGGCACAGCCTTTTTTAACCCCAAATCCACTCTCAGATTTGTCTAATTCGACCTCCTTCCCCTCCAAAAATGTAGTCAAAGGTAGTTTGACCAGAAATTTACGCCTTCTTTTTCACTTTTCAGTTGAAGGTGGTGTGCTCACTCTATTTCCTTTTCACTCTTTGGTTCCTCATTCTCCTTGCTAATGCTCGTGCCTAAGCTCTGATACCATGTTAAAGAACCAAACCAAGTGAATACTCTCCACTATAGAAGATACATAAGTAAAGAGATCAGTCGACTCATCATTTCCCAAGAGGGGGTTGTTATATACTCTAACCTATGGACGGAGGTCAGTCACTAGTCATAGAGATGTGCCTATAGAGGTGACTATAGATGTGACTTATAGAGGTGACTATAGACTAGACATTATCTTTAACAGAGGAAACGGAGAGGACCCCCAACTCCTGGAGAAGTGAAGTACCTGTAGAATGGAAATGGAGGAAGGAGTATGCGCGTGTAGAGTACAGTGTGTGAGAGCCTGAGACAGGTAAGTGACACAGGAAATTGAAGCAATGTTGGTATCCAAATGTAGGAAGGCAAAACCATGAGCCAGGCTTTAAGAATAGCCGAGCCCAGAGTGCAACCAATTTCAGTTCTAAATTGTAGTTTTAAGGATTTTGATGATAACACTGATAAGTTATTAAACTTATTTTAATGAGAATTAATATCTAGACTAGATTTGTTTGGATCTAAACTCGAGATGTCCAATCCATCCAATATGAAACCGTGTATAACATAATAAAGATCTTATAATAAATATTTTAATAAACAATTAGTAATGTTATATATAAAAGATATGAAATTAAAAAAGCCACATATATAATGAACGAAGGTGTAGAAAAAATATCTAACATTAATAGAAACAATGAGAGTAAATTATCTAATCATGTATATGAAATAAAGAGAAAGAAAAAAATTTGGAACTAGTCAAAAGACTCTATCGCTCAAATAACCCTGAGGATTCTCTTTAGGTCGGTAATCTGAACAAACATGGAAGTGTAAACCTGATAACCGCGATGTATGAATTATATGTTTTTTATATGTATCTTTATTTCTAGTTATAATCTTAAAATTAATGTTTTATAATAATCTATTTTGTTTCCTTAGAATTTTTTTACAATAATAATAAAAATATTTAATGAAGAGTATTGTAGAGTAATCAAAAACCAAGTAATGAATGAATGTACTAAAATAAATATATATAAAACCATTTTTAAAACTTTTTTATAATATAAAGGTTAAATTCATTCAAATTTTAAACTAATAAAGACATATTTTCTCTATTATTACTATAAATTACGTAAGTGACATCCCCAAGGATTTAGACTCCTTTCTCACACTTATCTAGATTTCACAGAGAATCCATTTGACGTATTCAACATTCTCTTTTTTTTAGCTTTACTTGCTGATAATACGACAAAATACATTACATGAAAAAAGATTACTTTCCGTTCTGGTTTCCATAATTGACATACAATTATGCTAACGCATAAAGGTTTACTAGATTTTTGTACATAATAATGAATAATACAATAACAAAGTTTCAACTTGTTTCTCTTTTCAAGAGATGTTATCAACTATTCTTTCTTGATACCAGCGAGCTATCTATTTGGTGATCATTTCAACTCGCTGCATTATGGACGAGCACACTCGACATGCAAAGCATGCGGCATGTAGCATACGACATGCAAAAGTATCAACAGAATGAACCTGATATTTGATATTCTCGATATCGAGAGTTTGAAGTGTTGTTACTGAGAGTTTAACGTGTCACTTCTAGAGTAATTAATTGTCACACAAAGATTCAATGAATGTCTGTGAGAAGCAAAATCACACCAAAATATATCACTTATCGGACATCGATAATTGATACCACAGTTGAATCTTAATTAAAAATATTAATATGTAGTGTTCTTCAATCTTGATCGTTAAAAGAAGTGATGTAACATTCTTTTATATTTCCTTGTACGTCTTCAAATATTTCATTTAGGATGCTTACATATTTCCATGGACTTTCTCATCTTATAGAATTAATGTTTGCATTCCCATCAATATTGTAAGAAATAATTTTTTCCTTTTTCAATAGAACTCTTTTTGGAGAGTATCTTATTCTTCCTAGAATTTCTAAAGTATTTCAATATATCTCAGTTGTTCCCACTTCATTTGTGAAATTCCCAACTCCTTTCTTATTCATTTAATGCTTCCGTGGCATGGTGAACAACTTGAAAAATATATGTATAACTTTAATTTCTTCCTCCTCGGATAATTGTAATGATAGAATAATACGATTAATATGAATATGTCCTCCATGGATGACTTGTATTTCATCATCTGATAATTTTCTGACTCACTTCTGTAAGAGTTGTGTCTTCTCTAAGAACTCTCGACCATTGAGACATTCGGACTAAATCTTAAATATATTTGTCAACAGAGAAGTGTTAACGTCTAGTCAAAAAAATTAAAAGTTTCAAATATATTGTATATCTAGTGTTGCACTTTGATCATATGATCTTCAATCTATGGTGAAGATATGAGCTCTCGATCATCGAGAGCATAAACATATGTGCAAATTTATCTATTCAAATGTACAAGTCATCATCGAGAGTACTCATCAATAGTACACATAATGAAAATTAAATAATTAAACTATATGTATTTTTAATCATCGAAAGTTATCAAATGTTTGATAAAATAGTCAAATTCATAACTATTTTGTAACATTTGTTCATCTTTACTCTATAATACGTAACTCTTTCAATTTGGTGCAGTGACATGTTATTAAGTATATTTTGAGTGAATAAACAACTCTTTTTAAAAAACAATCAAAAGTTTGAACAAATGAACAACTCTCACTCATCGAGTCTTAACTTTGTTGTAAGAGAATTTGATCAAATAGTAATCATAAAAATGAGATTTCCAAGGAACTTTTTGTTTTTTGTATATAGATTTTGGACCATGATCATCCAAAATCGTTTCTCGATCATCAAGTTCATGGAATAACCAAAAACACCAACAACAACAAAACTCTTGATCATCAAAAGCGGTTTGAAATACAAAATCTAGAAAAAAATATTTTCATCATCGACACGGTCCTAATCACCAAAATCGAGATAACCTCAATGTTCCAATTTATCCAGAAAATTAAAACTCTTGATCATCAAGAAACGATTTGGGACATCATAATCAAGAAACTTAACTGTTGTGCGTATAGATTATCATAAATTCATAAATAATTTTCTTACTTACGACTAGTTCTTTTTTATAGAGAGTTTCTTTCTCTCACGAATAAAGGTCCTCACGTGTGACATCGCAACTCACACCGCAAAACTTGAGTGAAATAATACACAGCTCTCATCCCAAAACTTAGTCTCATCTTCTGGACTAAATATAAATTTTAGGATTTTAGGATGTGTAAGCGTTCACATCCCAACTCAGAATCCCAATTGCACACCTATCAATAAACTGAAGATTAATGTTGATGTAAATCAACATTAATGAATTTACATCAACATTAAATTAACAATCTTTTTCTTATGATAAATTTATGGTGTATGAACGTGACATCCATCTTGATCGTTTGACAACTGTTTTGATATGAATGTATATATATATCAACTTTCATAACTAAATTTTTATTTTAAAATCGAAGCATCGCAACATAAGTTATCCACGGAAATTCTAATAAGATTTCAAAAATAATTGCTATGTACATCCGACAAAAGAAGAAATATTATCATCAAGAGTTCCTAACAGGTCTCAACGGCTGTAGAATGAACATTGTAATCGTCCTCAAGGATGTTGATTTTGTGATATTGGTCCAAGGTTTTGATTATCAAAGTATAGAAATTCAACAAAACATGGATAAATGACAAAAGTAAATATTTTAAAGATGTGCTTTGAAGTCGAGAGTAGAGAATATTCTCAAGATACTCATCAAGAGTTCTACATGCCGCATGCGAATGGCTGACCTTGTTGCATTATATTATGTATATGCATGTGACCTGAGCTAAAGTACTAGTGACTTATTGTCAGTAATTAGTCTCGTCCATGCATTTTTTTTGACATTCTCTGTTGACTATCAGCTTGGATCACACTTACAGTTAGTAATGAGCTTTTTAATCTTTTGTTTAATATCTATGGTTTCTACAACCAATGAGTTATGATCGAGGACTTTGCAGTGAAAGAGGATTTTATAGCATAGGATGAGGTGTTTTGTATGAAAACACATCAGTGGTAGCCAAACTTGAGCGAAAAAATAAACTGTCGTATGGGATGTGGAAAGTTTATGTGTTTGTATTTCTTGTGACACTAACCGTACAAGTAAGAACATTGATGTATTTTTCGTTTAAATGAGTTATTTCTTATATATACCTTAACATGCTATAAGTTAGTTACATCTTTAAGTCTTAACCAAACTACACATATAACGTGTGTCTTAGATAATTCATGGTTCACATGTCCTTTTTTGGCATTAGACCTCTCCTCTCACCGGATCATTGATAATAGGTATCAGTTATTTGTCATCTCTGTAGTTTCACAGGGTTTATCTATTCTGAAAGTATCTTAATAGGTTTAATTTGTTAACTCAAGGGTTCACTTAAGGATTTTGTTATAAACACGTGTAGTAAAATAAAGGATATTTTGAAAAATCTAAACAAACAGAAATATTATTTGAAATTTATAAATAATTTAAAGTAAAAATATGATGGTTTATGTACAAAATAGTCTCTTTTGAGAATACTCTTTGTTTATAGAATAAATTATTTTAACAATTTCTTAGAAACAAAATAAGAGTATTAAAATACCTCTTGACTCTCAAGTGTTATCAACAAATAAGTGTTACAAAGAGTTCTCTCGAGTTTGTAAAACTAGTCGTAATTCTTTGTTAGAAAATTAACTGTGTTGGACGTCTAGAAAGTAAAACATCAATGACCAAGAGCGTGTTGAGCTAAACAAGATGGAGTTTTAACATGACGAAACAAGACTGCAATAATGAGGTTATGCAAGTATGGAGTTAGGTGTAAATTGCATTTTAAGAAATTATAAATGTGATCCTCGAGTGAGAATCTTATTACATGGACATATATATTTAATGCATTGTATAGCATAGAGACTTGAACTGTCAGAAACAGATATGTATTGAGGAGAGATATGTGGTCTAGAAGTAGTAAAGGGAGAAACAAGAACAAGAAAACAAATATACCTTCTTCACACTTTTTTCTTGAACGGGTGTAGTCAGGGTTGATAATAGTTCATACTTCTTAGCAATAAGAGTTCTTGGTTCAAATATCCCCTAGACCTTGTCCTTCTAGGCTCGAATCAGTTACTCGACTACAAGAAAACCAAAGGAGAAGTGTCTTAGAAGAGCAAAAACATCAAAAATAAAAAGACGAGAACAGGAATAAAAATAATAATCACTCCATTATATATACAACTTTTGCAAACAAAAACTGATTGTGATCTTGATCAAGGATTTAGATAATGAAGTTGCTTATGAGGATAAAAGGATGAAAATTACATTCTTCGCCTACAATGTTGGTTACAAAGACTTTTGTCTTGTGGTTGTTTTAATGATTCATCTTGCTTTCTTGTTGGATAACTTTGGTGCAATCAAAGTCTTTATACAATTTTCTCCGTTTAATAACTCTTTTCTTTTTCTGCATAGTGTGTTATCGTTGGATAAGTTCGGTTGCTTTCATATGAAGATGAGTTGCTTCTATTATTTGGATTTTTTGTTATTCACAAATATTTTCTTGGCATAATCTCTTTATTCATAAAAG
Source organism: Asterella californica (assembly GCA_036924285.1). Classification (NCBI taxonomy): domain Eukaryota; kingdom Viridiplantae; phylum Streptophyta; class Marchantiopsida; order Marchantiales; family Aytoniaceae; genus Asterella; species Asterella californica. The sequence continues at coordinate 15,528,773 of JAYKYS010000006.1, read as the reverse complement.
AATATACCTTTTGGTTTGGAAATCATCATCGCATCCTTTCATTTTGTTACTTTGAGTCAAAAATCTTCATAATTTTTGTCAAAAAAGGAAGTTCGTGTTTTTTACTAGCACATACTTGGTTGAAACTAACTGATGTTATGTGTGAAGTTGTCCTTGAACAACGAAACCTTGCACTTATAATTTATGAAAGTCTGAAGTTTCATGTTATAGAAAGATGTAACTCCATGTGATAGAAATCTGTATCAAAGTTTGACTAAATCTGCACAATCTAGGTTTATAAACTTGGTTTATCAACTTGAAGGTTTGCTCAGAACTTACTTGACCACAATCTAAGTTTTTTTTGGATTTGATCCCGCTCCTCTTAAGATTGCATTACTTGATAGCACCCATGATTGAAAACAGCAGCAGGTTCAGCAGGTTTATCGCTATGTGAAAACACTGCATAAGATAAGTAAAAGATCGCGCATGTTGATAATCTGTTGTATTGTAACTTTAAATTGAACTTTCCATGAAGATACATGACTGACTGTTGACATGCACGTTTAGCATTCAAGTGATATGACATTTTGATCTGTTGAACCTGGCATGAGTTCTACAGCTTCCTGGATGGGTATTCTAAGTACAACCAAGTATCAATCCGAGAAGAAGACAAATCGAAGACCACTTTCACTACTGATTGGAGAACTTACGCATATAACCAAATGCTGTTTGGTTTATGCAACGCTCCTGTCACATTCCAGAGGCTGATGATTATGATCTTTAACGAGTATCTTCGCACTTTCATGGAGATCTTCTTAGATGATTTTTGTGTGTTTGGATCCAAGGTAGATCATCTGATATTTTGAGGAAGTGTTTTTTGAAGTGTAAGGAACATCGTTTGACTCTGCATCTTGAGAAGTGCTTCTTTGGAATGTCAGAAGGGATTTTGTTAGGACATAAGATTTCTGGAAGAGGTATAGAAGTCGACTGTGCCAAGGTGGAAGTTATCATGAAACTTCAACCACTTGCTAACCTGACTCAGTTGAGAAGCTTCTTGCGCAACGTAGGATACTACAGGAGGTTTATTGACAGATATGCAGAAGTGGCAGGAAGACTTACCAAGCTGCTGAAGGACGAACCTTACGTCTGGTCTTCTGAACAGCAGGAAGCCTTCGAGGAGATGAAGAAGCTTCTGTCAAAATCTCCCGTCATGAGACCACCTGATTGAGAAAAGATCTTCCACATTTATGTGAATGTCTTTGCTTTTGTCATAGGGATGGTATTGAACCAAAAAGACGACGAGAAGAAAGATTATCTCATTTACTACGCAGGAAGACAACTCAGTGATGCCGAGAAGAAGTACTCGACAACTGAAAGAGAGTACCTTTGCATGATTTATTCCTGTAGGAAGTTTAGGCACTATCTTCTGAATAACCCATTTGTCTTCTGTGTGGATCATTTTTCTTTGAAGCATTTAGTGAAGAAAGCAGATTTGTCAAGAAGGATTGCTAGGTGGATTCTCAAGAATTCACTTACATGGTTGAGTACAGGCTTGGAAGACAGCATGTCAATGCTGACTACTTATTCCGATTGGAGACAAAAGCTCAAGAAGTTGAAGTGGAAGACGAGTTCTCTGATGAGAAGCTATTCTAAGTTTTGGCAGAGACGTCCAGTCGAAGGGGAGTGCACCGTCTACTCTCCAGAAGCCGAGGCAAGGTCTTCTGATCCTGTTTAAGCGACTTCCACAGGGGAATCTATCTTCAAGGACCTGAGGAAGTTCTTGGAAGACCAACAGTACCCAGAAGGGTTGGATGTCGAGCAAAAGACTGTCTTCTTACACAAGACAGGCCCTTACGCAATCTTCCAAGATATTCTGTTCAAGAAAAGACATGACGAGAAGCTGAGGAGATGTCTTGAACCCTCAAAGATTAAGGCAGTGATCACGGGTCTTCACTACGAAGATGCTGGAGGTCACTATGGACTGAAGACGGCGGTGAAGAAGATGTTGGACGCTGGCTACTTGTGGCCAACTTAGTATAGAGACACATTTCAGGAATTCATGAGATGTGATGCGTGCTAGAGGATGAGAAGACCTACAGCCACCACTCGATGACCTCTAACTCTCATTTTGTCTCTAGTACCCTTCGAAAAGTGGAGAATCGACTTCGTTGGATCAATCACTCTTGCAGCTAGAAGAACCTGAGCACGGTACATACTGATAGCTACAGACTACGCTACGAAGATGGTAGAGGACGAAGCCACAAGAGAGAACGACGCTGTAGTGGTTGTCAAATTTCTTTGGCACAACATCATCACCCGTTACGGATGTCCGTGTCAGATAGAGGATCTCATTTTCTGAATGAGACCATTACTCTCTTGACATAGTATTTCAAGATCAAGCATTGGAAGACGACACCGTACAACCCGAAGCTAATGGATTGACAGAGAAGTCGAATAGTCTTCTCTGTAATATTTTGAATAAGATAACTGTAAACTACGCTTATGATTGAGACACGAAGCTACCATCTGTGTTGTGGGCTTTTAGAGTTTCACCTAAGGTCACCACTCAAAAGACATCTTTCTACCTAACTTAAGGGATGACATCCGTTGTTCCCATCGAGTTGGAGGTCCCTATCTATAGGTTGGCTGTTATCGAATGCATGAAAGAAGAGAAAAGTCAAGAGCAACGTCATTTGAACTTTGTGGAGTTCGAGGAAGACAGGAATGCAACTCTCGAGAAGACTTACGAAGTGCAGGCCCAACGAAAGGTTAACTATGACGGCGAGCTGAAGAAGGTGACTGTCAAAGATGGAGACACGATTCTTCTACACGACAACAGGCATCTGAAATTCCTTAGGAAGCTTCATCTTCGCTGGATGAGTCCTTATAGAGTCTTTGGAAGTCTTTGCCAATGGTTCTTTACAACTGGAAGAGATGGTACCTTGATGACCACTCGTGTTAACGAGTGGCATGTCAAGAAGTACTAGGCTTAAACAATAGCTTTGATATTTGCGGAGACGCAAACATGTGAAGGTGGGCGTATGTGGTGCCCACAATTTGTAAGATTGGAGATATTTTTGAAAATTTTAAGTTAATGACGTGTCTATATAATTGAAGTAACCTTATTACTTAAGATTACACCCTACTTAGCAGGAAGATGATCTTAAGGAGAATTCATGAGAAGAAGTCGACTCCTTCTGAAGCCGGAAGACGGACGTCTTTTGGGAAGATGTCTTCTGGAAGTCAGAAGCCGGAAGCTAGAGTACGCTTCCAGGAAGACAATGACTGCAACCACATGAAGTACCAACCACGCACCGACTAAGTAAAGGTAGGTATATCTAACATACAGTCATCATCGTAGTAGATAGGTCTAGGGTAGTCGAACCATTACCTAATCGCGTGGAGAAGACAATGAAGCAGAGGCGCATCCGCATCATAGCTCTCTTTGTTGTTTCTCGATTTGAGAAATTGGAGAAGACATTGGAAGCGCATAGAAGCAAAATTACAGTGAGCAAGTAAGAGAAGACGTCTTCCAACCTCATGTAAGCGCACTCAAGGTAGAAGAGTTGAGAATCCCCACAGGACTAGAAGATTAGAAATTGAGGGTCGAGGAAGAAATCGAGAGTGGAAGCTTCGATTTGCTGTAAATCGAGTTTGATTGTGGAAGCAGTGTTGCAGCAGCTCAAGATTTGAAGTAGAAGCAGGATCGTGACAAGACAGTGAAGACGACGTCGAAGTCTTGAAGCGCATAAAAGATTGAAGAAGCGATTAGAAGCGTAGCACATTGGAAGCAATACTGAGGTTCTTCTCGTTTCTTCCCCCTTCCTCATCGCTGTCGTAGCGAGAGCCTTTTCTTTGAGCAAGGGCGTACCTTCTGGCTGTGGCTAGCGATCAATGCACAGCAGAGCGACAAGTTTCCTGTAGATTTCTCTTTAACTTCCTCGATAACTAAGCACTTTCTTTCTCTCAGTAAAGGGTCAAGATAACTACACGAAAACGTTGGATGATCATGGGCACGACAAACGGGATATGTGATGACATGATCTCTCGGTAGTATTCCTCTCCGAAGTTTCTCACTACTAGGGCTTCGTACATGACTTTGGGTCGACAGATGTGTCTTATCTCGCACTGGGTGTTAAAGTTTACAGGAGGGAGCTGATTTAGATCCATCCTTCGTTAGATGAGGATAAAGACGGTGAGGTCCCATTCTTGGCCGTAAGTGACAACAGGTAAGATCACAGGGACAGGCGAGAGCATAACTTGCGCGGTAAAGTTATGCCCGAAGGATCCTATCAGAAACTGTTGAAAGTGGACTCGTTCCATATACATCAGTTTAATCGAGAAAGGGTTTCGAAAAGGGAATCTGGGCGGTAAGTAGAGTCCTTCGTCCATCTCTCACAACATGTGCACTCCAACTACAAAGGTATCTCGATCCATAAAACTTTGATTCAATCTCATAGGATCACCACGATCTCTACACGAACAATCTCTTGGATTTTTCCCCAGGTCGAATGCCCCCACACAGGTCACTTCCCTTTGCTTAAAAGTTTTGAACACAAAACAAGAATAGGTGCAAGCTCCCTAACCAAGCAACCCAAGCCTCACGGACCGATGAGGTGGCACACATGCACATCGCATGTTTGGTGCCGTCATACTCATCCACGTGTGGGTCTTCTGGGTGGAAGGTTCTAATGCATACACCGTAACGTGTCCCAAAAACCGGAGACTAGGCTAGACAGGTAGTCGACTCTACAGGTCAAAGATCGCACTTTGCCACGTTGAGTGCGAACCTAACAACCACATGACGTGGATACAACGTAGGTCGCTAAAGTCATATCTACGCCTAGAATACTCCCCAAAGCAATACAAATGTCGCACTGGATACTTTTCAGCCAGCTGCCGCTAACAACTCGAGACCTAGAGTAGATATCGTTGCCGATACAACTCGGCAGAAAAACCAGCGAACTTTCACACATGATAGATACAGATCTACAGCTCAGTCTCCTCTCAAACTTGCCACGTAGGTAGGATACTAAAATCTCTATTTGCAGGTCAAATTTCAGGAAGATCTGACGGCTAGATCTCCTCCCACAATTAACACAAATCCACAGAAACTAACACGCACTTCCAATCTCAGATTCAGGACAGAAGCTTCTTCGACTAAATGAACCGTCCACTTCCACTCCAACTTCCTGTGCTATCAATTCAGAAGGTAAACTCACTACACAGGAAATTTGAGCCGATTTGACCGTTCTGATCGTCCTCCATAAATCTGCAAACTCGCTGCTTCAGATTGACAGCTTTCTGCACCCCGGCGCCTTCAAATCGTCATTGCGCTCAATCCGCACAACATCCGGTGGTGAAATTTGTGGTCAGAGCTTCAGCAGCTGACAGACTACAAGCCCATGAAATCTGGTCTCAATCTGACGGCTCAATCACTCAAACCCCTTAATCTTACAATCGGAAAAGAAACTCATGTACTCTCATCACTCTATGAACTTCAAATCGTCATAACGTATGCCCTGGACCTCCAAATCGAGTGAAATTTGCGGTCAGATTTCTCCTCCCGTCGAGAGCTCTCCGTCCATGCCCCCTGATCTTCAAAATCCCTCGTCAAAGTGCCCCGAACCTCCCAGAGCGCACACTTAGGTAGAAGACAAGTTATCTTCACTTTTGGGTGGACCAATGGGAAGCTAAAGGACTCAACCTTGTCCTTTTCTGCCCCATGGAGACCCCCAGCAGATAATAGTGCATTCTAAGCTCATAAGAGCAATGTTTTAGATCCCATTACACCACAACTTCTACAATTATGTGCAAAACGCACTTATACGCGTAATTTACATACTAACTGATCCCACAACAGGACATTCAACCCCTCCAAACCTGCACATCCTCCGGTATGTGCCAACTTGTTATCCATAGTCATCATCGTATCCTTCATCGTGCTCTGAATTGTCAGGTCCATCATCATCTTCCCTCGCATAAGGTCTGGATAGATGAGAATCAGACTCGAGAAGTTCATCGAAATCAAGAAATCCTTCACGTCTTCGGAAGACCTTGACCCTTTTACCAGCAATGGGTAACTTCAAGAGTGTACCATCCAATTCTCGCAAACCATATGTGGCGTTGTCGTGAACGACAACAACAACATAAGGACCAAACCAACGTCGTGCAAACTTCTTGATAGTGCTGTGTTGGTTATCCAAACTGTTGTCATATACTATGACCCAGTCACCTTCTCGGATCGGCTTCTTCCGCAGTCGATGTGTCTTGTCGAATCGCTCCTTGTTCTTCAACCTCGCCTCCTTGAGTTTGACCAATGCTTCTTCGAGGTCCTCCTCACGTCGCTCAAGCTGCTGAATTCGTAGTGTCAATAGTCCTTCCCTATCAGAACCATCCTCCCAAGGTAGACATACCCAAGTAGGAACGTCTCCTTCCGCTGGCATGATAGGTTTTTGACCAGTCATCAGTTCTGTAGGCATGTAACCAGTGACAGTACTATGAGTAGTTCTATCAGCCCACAACGCAAAAGGAAGAAGTCTAGGCCAGTCCCCATGACGCCCCTTGCACGCTTTCACCAATGCTTGGATGATTGGTGGGTGCCCTCGTTCACTTTTCCCATTCGCTTCCGGGTTCATCGAAGTGGTCAACTTCAATCGTATTCCATACCTGTTGAAGAACTCACGTGCTTCATCTGCATTCAACTCTCCTCTATCTGCACGTATTCTCCCCACGCTTCCATATCTAGAAACGATATCTTCTAGTATGAATCGACAGACAGGTTCAGTAGCTTTGGTGCGTAGAGCCCTCCCTTCTACAAAGTTAGATAGCTCTTCCCGAGCCAAAACTAAATGACGCATGCCCCAAATTCCTGGTGGCATGGCAACCAGATCCAAAACCCATTGAAAATGAATGGACAAGGGATATGTGGGTCTCAATCCATCCCTATACCGAATCTTGGATTGGAATTGACATTCAATGCATGACCCAACAAACTTCTCTACATCTCGATACAATCCTTTCCACCAATACCTCTCCTTGATCTTGGTAAAGGTCGCCCATGTACCTCGATGACTTGCCCATAAGGTATCATGAAATTGTTCGAGTACTTGTTTCTTGGTCTCTGCATCATCCACTACTCTCAAGGGTACTCCATCTCTCCTCTTTGGCCTCTTCCACAGATATCCATCTCGTAATAGATAGCCCTAGGCCTGATGTCGTATCTCCTTGAAGACTTTCTCCGTCCATTCTTCATACTTCTGAAGAGTGCTTAGATAGCGTCCGATTTCTTTGAGCCTCCCACAGTAGAGTTCTTCCTTGAAAGGAAGAACACCATCCAAGCGACTCCGGTCCTCGCTTGATAGTTGTAGAACTTGCCCCTCCTCTGCATCATCTTCGTCCATATCTTCTGCCTCCATATCTTCTTCTTGAGAGTACCTAGCTCTAGACAACATGTCTGCCATCGAGTTCATCTTCCTTGCTATGTGCCTCAACTCTGGATTCAACGACCTAATGTAAGCTATCCAACGTAACATAGCAATATCAGGCGTTGTGCAGTTTGCTATCATTCCCAACAGAGGTAAGCAATCAGTTTCAAGTAGTATATGTGCTCCAATGAGATACTCCTTCTCAGCTTTCATTGCAGTTACAACGCCCCATAGCTCTCGTTTGACTTGAGGGTATCTCCTTTGTCGCTCCGAAAGTATGCGAGCACCAAATCTTGTTGCAAACCTCTTTTCCTCACCATCATCCTGCCCTATTGCCCAACCTATAGCGATAGGACTAGTATCAACAGTAACGACTATGGGTCTACCACAATCATAGCTCAACTGTCGTAGAACTGGTGATGATTTCAACGCTTCTTTTAGTCGCACCATAGCGACCCTCTGCTCCTCACCCCAAGTGAACCTCCTTCGCTTCCTCAGCAACTCATACAACGGTTCAGACATGTGACCAAAATGAGGAATCCACACTCGATAGAACAAACAAGCTCCCAAGAATCTCCTAACCTCTGTGGTGTTGACACAATCTTTCATCTTCCCAATGGCATCAACCTTTGATGGGTTTGGACGTCGACCAAAAGCTCCACAAAGATGACCAACAACAACAATCTCTGGTACTCCAAAGCTCGACTTCTCTGCTGAAAGAGTGAGATTTACCTCCTCAAGCCTTGTTAAGATCATCTCCACATCGTGAATATGATCAACCACAAACCTTCGACATCCATCCTCAGTCAGCTTCTCATCTTTGTCTTCGATCGCACACCCTTTCAAAGGAATATCATCTATGAAAGGTATGGTCTTCTCCGGAATGAATTCCCTCAAAATCCTATTCATTGCATTTTGCACATGCGCAACAGAGTTTGTCGCTCTTTGCGGTAATGTACACATCCTTACAAGCCCAAGCGGAGTACGCATGGTGGTGAGATCTCTGCTCTCCATTGCCAACTGGAACTGATCATACCCAGAGTATAAATCTCCAATCGAGTAGATAGCACGACCAGCAAAAGCTTCTGCAACTTCATCTACTATGGGTCCTGCTCCCATGTTTCGAATAGTCACCTTGTTAGCATGTTGCATGTCTTGGATGAACCTAAGAGCCCCTGACTTCTTAGGTACAGTAAACCACCGACTCGAGTAAGGTCCCATAGATGGCTCTAAAATACCCATGCGTATCTTCTCTTTCAACAATTCCACAAGCTTTGGCAACATAGCTCGTGGCACTGGTATAGGCTTCAAGTCCCAAGACACATGTGGTACTGTGAAGATCACCATGGGTGCTACGACACTCGTATCTGCACATCCAATCTCTTCTGCACTGAAAGCAAAAGCCTTTCCATGCCTTCTCAATATCTCATGAAAACGCTTTCTCTCTTCCTCAGTGAGAAACTCACCCCCTCCAATCTGTAGTCGTTTGAGTGTCTCTTCTGTGAACCTGTGCCCTACTCTCTGTGAATCCCGCAGAACTGGTTCAGTCGATGCTCGTTCCACTTGCTTGTTAGAGTCTTCAGGTAGCTGAGTAGCCACCGGCTTCACTTTACGCGTCACCGTCTTGTATTTTGTATGAACCTGCGCTTCTTGGTGTTTCATGGCTCTACTCTTCTCTAACTCCAACTCATGATCTCCTTTCATCTGAAGCTGAACCTTGTAGCCGTCCTCGACGAATCTTGTAATCTCCTCATGTAACTCACGTGAACGGATCGCGACTAATCCATTAACCAAAGAATCGGTGCTTATAAACGACAAAACTTCCTCAAGAGTATCTTCAAAGCCCTCTTCTTCATACACCCCGTTAATGAACTCCCGATCTAACAGAACTCCTTGAGTTTTGAAGAGATCTTCCTGCTTCTTCACACATCATCTTTGTACACTATCCATCTTTTCTACCACTCGAAATCTATTTACACATGTTTCAAAAAACTGAGCAAATCCACATTTAAACATCTCTTCTTCATCTTCTGGCACTAGCGGAAGGCTCTTTCTCCTATCAACACTCCCATACTCCCGCTCTACAGGAGTGCTAACTAAAAATCCGAAAACTCTTTGTCAGTCCTTAAGGGACTGTCCCTCAGCTTCTCTCTGTTCCTTTCATGATCCGTACGTACAATAAGAAACTGTACCGCTCTTGTACCATCTTGACTTCTGATACGAGCATAATGAGACCCATCGTCCATTACTTTCGTCTCCATCCTAGACGCAGTAATGTACGGTTGACCAAGGATCACAGGATAAGCAGCTACACTCTGAACAAAAAAGTTTTGTTCTATCTCTACATCTCCTATCCGAGTCTTGACAGCTGGACAAGCACCAAAAAGTTCACCTCTTTGGTTGTTAGCAGCACGAAGAACCCATCCATGTCCTGTGTCGATTGGCCACTTCCCCTTCTCGTAAACATTTTTGGACATGATGTTAATCTCCGAACCGTGATCCACCAACGCCACTATAGCCTCTGACAAGTTACCCAGTCGGACCCTTGTCTCTGTGGTTGCACGAGCCCAATATGCTCGAGAATAGTGACTCTCATGCTGCTTCTCGTCGCCATGTTCTGCAGCACAGTCTGAAACTCTTGCCTCTCTTCCATTCGATGCCTGTAGTACATGCTTTTGGGCAAATATGCGACCTAACTCTTCATCTTCTTCCCCAGTGATGTCAGTATCTAATGCTTTCACCATCACTGTATCCGCAATCATCTGCCTCTTTCTCTTGATCACATCTATGATCAACTCATGAAAATCACGTTTAGCTATCCCTAAGGCCTCTCGCAAGGAAAATTCTATTTTTGTATCCAAAATTCTCTCTTCAAGAATCTCCTTCAAGTTGGTGCTGGTCTCGATATCAGACTGTAGTCTGTAGGTCGGTGCTTTACCTTTGCCCTTTGAAGAAGCTCCTTTGCCTTTCTCTCTCATCTCCGTGTCATAAATAGGAACATCAACCATAGGTTCAGACGTAGATGCCCCTTGAGACGTCGAAGGGATATCAGACGGTGATGTCTCTTGTTGCCCTCTCCTCTTCGTGGTTCTAGCTCTCCTTGTAGCCTCCTCCGGATCAGCAACATCATCATCACGTCTCCTTTTCTCTTCCACAATCGCATCTTGCCAGCTTACATGCTTCTCTTGCACCAAGTAAGCCTTGACACACCCTGCCTCTACAGGATCATCCCATCCAGTAATGCGACGAATTGCCTCCGCACCTCGCAACATTACTTCTCGTGGAACTTCAACTACATCGCTCTTAACAGCTGCTACAACTGGTACATCTACTTCAATCGCAAACGTTTCTGGCTCTATTGTGCGTATCGCCGTAGCTATACCAACCTGACCTCTCACCAAACTCTTCATTCCTCCCTTACCAAAGTTGGTATTCAACGGCGCACCAGTTTGGGCGAGATGAATCTTTCCATCTCTAAAATTCACGACTCCGGTTCTGAGAGCTTCGGAAAACTCCTCACAATCTCGTCGTTGGTGTTCAGTACTGTCACACCAGATACATCTTCTAACAAAATTTCTGCTAGTTGAAGATGCATTGGTATCACCAGGACTTCGACTATGCTTTAGCTCTGCCATCTCTATCCTTAACTCTCTCAGACCCTTGACCAACTCATCGATTGCAGAATCTTCAATCTTGCTATTGGCAGGCTTGGGCAATGGAGCTAAAGAGACATCAGACCTCAAGGTTGCAGCTCTACCTCTTCCACGTTTCTGCTTCGTGAGAATAGTAACAGCTTCCTCTACCTTTCTCCAGTCTGTGCTCACTCCTCCTTCTTCCCCCTTGTCTGCTAGCATCAAGAAAAGCTTATCCTCTAGATTTTCATCATCAGCTTCTAGAAAAAGTTCTGTCTTCCTTAAGTCAAGCGTTGTCCTCTCGGATGGAGACAGTTGACAGAACCGTTTCTCAAACTCACGCAGCAACTCATTTGGCGTCATCTCATTCTCCGGACGCTGCTCTATCCACTCCAAGAACGTTCTCTTGGTTACTCTATCCGCATCATCATCAAAAAATTCACTCTTCAACCTCTGCTCATACTCCTCCCAAGAACTCGTACGTGCATCCTTCAGCTTTGCCACTTGACTACGGATCTCAGGTATCACAGCCAACCCAAAACTAGAAATCATCTCTGTCTCAAGCACACGATTTACCTCCATCTCACAAATATACTCTCGAACATACTTCGTGATGTTCCTTCCATCGAACCTCCCCAACTTCTTCACCACCGCTTGTAGAGCTCTTGTAGACTTCTGCTCCCCAACATCGCCTCCTTGTTGTTGTCTCAACAACATCGTCAATGCTCGAAGCAGATCGTCCGCTCCTCCTCCACTCGTCCCCATTGCTTCGGGAAGATTCATACTTGACGCTCCTCGGCAACAACTCACTCAACCACCTCAAAGCGTTCTCTCAGTGAAAGCACCAAATATGTCGTAGCGAGAGCCTTTCCTTTGAGCAAGGGCATACCTTCTGGCTGTGGCTAGCGATCAATGCACAGCAGAGCGACAAGTTTCTTGTAGATTTCTCTCTAACTTCCTCGATAACTAAGCACTTTCTTTCTCTCAGTAAAGGGTCAAGATAACTACACGAAAACGTTGGATGATCATGGGCACGACAAACGGGATATGTGATGACATGATCTCTCGGTAGTATTCCTCTCCGAAGTTTCTCACTACTAGGACTTCGTACATGACTTTGGGTCGACAGATGTGTCTTATCTCGCACTGGGTGTTAAAGTTTACAGGAGGGAGCTGATTTAGATCCATCCTTCGTTAGATGAGGATAAAGACGGTGAGGTCCCATTCTTGGCCGTAAGTGACAACAGATAAGATCACAGGGACAGGCGAGAGCATAACTTGCGCGGTAAAGTTATGCCCGAAGGATCCTATCAGAAACTGTTAAAAGTGGACTCGTTCCATATACATCAGTTTAATCGAGAAAGGGTTTCGAAAAGGGAATCTGGGCGGTAAGTAGAGTCCTTCTTCCATCTCTCACAACATGTGCACTCCAACTACAAAGGTATCTCGATCCATAAAACTTTGATTCAATCTCATAGGATCACCACGATCTCTACACGAACAATCTCTTGGATTTTTCCCCAGGTCGAATGCCCCCACACAGGTCACTTCCCTTTGCTTAAAAGTTTTGAACACAAAACAAGAATAGGTGCAAGCTCCCTAACCAAGCAACCCAAGCCTCACGGACCGATGAGGTGGCACACATGCACATCGCATGTTTGGTGCCGTCATACTCATCCACGTGTGGGTCTTCTGGGTGGAAGGTTCTAATGCATACACCGTAACGTGTCCTAAAAACCGGAGACTAGGCTAGACAGGTAGTCGACTCTACAGGTCAAAGATCGCACTTTGCCACGTTGAGTGCGAACCTAACAACCACATGACGTGGATACAACGTAGGTCGCTAAAGTCATATCTACGCCTAGAATACTCCCCAAAGCAATACAAATGTCGCACTGGATACTTTTCAGCCAGCTGCCGCTAACAACTCGAGACCTAGAGTAGATATCGTTGCCGATACAACTCGGCAGAAAAACCAGCGAACTTTCACACATGATAGATACAGATCTACAGCTCAGTCTCCTCTCAAACTTGCCACGTAGGTAGGATACTAAAATCTCTATTTGCAGGTCAAATTTCAGGAAGATCTGACGGCTAGATCTCCTCCCACAATTAACACAAATCCACAGAAACTAACACGCACTTCCAATCTCAGATTCAGGACAGAAGCTTCTTCGACTAAATGAACCGTCCACTTCCACTCCAACTTCCTGTGCTATCAATTCAGAAGGTAAACTCACTACACAGGAAATTTGAGCCGATTTGACCGTTCTGATCGTCCTCCATAAATCTGCAAACTCGCTGCTTCAGATTGACAGCTTTCTGCACCCCGGCGCCTTCAAATCGTCATTGCGCTCAATCCGCACAACATCCGGTGGTGAAATTTGTGGTCAGAGCTTCAGCAGCTGACAGACTACAAGCCCATGAAATCTGGTCTCAATCTGACGGCTCAATCACTCAAACCCCTTAATCTTACAATCGGAAAAGAAACTCATGTACTCTCATCACTCTATGAACTTCAAATCGTCATAACGTATGCCCTGGACCTCCAAATCGAGTGAAATTTGCGGTCAGATTCCTCCTCCCGTCGAGAGCTCTCCGCCCATGCCCCCTGATCTTCAAAATCCCTCGTCAAAGTGCCCCGAACCTCCCAGAGCGCACACTTAGGTAGAAGACAAGTTATCTTCACTTTTGGGTGGACCAATGGGAAGCTAAAGGACTCAACCTTGTCCTTTTCTGCCCCATGGAGACCCCCAGCAGATAATAGTGCATTCTAAGCTCATAAGAACAATGTTTTAGATCCCATTACACCACAACTTCTACAATTATGTGCAAAACGCACTTATACGCGTAATTTACATACTAACTGGTCCCACAACAGGACATCGCTTCCTGTAGTGTCCCATGATTTCTCTTTTAGTCCATTGTAGCATAAAAGATTTCGTTCTCCAAGAAGATTTACATTACTATCACTGTTCTAAGTTCTAAGATCTGTCCAAACTCACAAACACTCTGGATTTGTCTAGAAATCTCGTCTTCTCACAAAACCACACGGCTTCTAGACCCTTCAGAAGGTGCTCTGGATCCAAACAGACAAGTACTATTTAAAATACCACACAATTATCCACTGAGAAGTCCGAGAAGACGCTATCTGCTTCCAGGTCATGGCTTCTTTTCTTTCCACGACCGTCTTCCCGAAGCAATTCTCGGCTTCTGGGGGTTAAACTCGGCTTCTGACACCTCTAAAAGATTGTCCCTGCTTCGTAGATGTCAAATTACCAATTCTTATCACACATTGCTCTTACAGTTTCCAACGGGGTTAGATTAATCACAGGGTGTATGTCTCCTGTAGCCTTCTCATGCTTCTGTCTACGAAAGCAGTCTTCCTGCAGCACTACAATGACATTCGCATTCACTGATACTCAAAAGAAGTCTCGGAAGTCCAATACAAGAAGATACAAAGATGGGAAGATGAGAAAAGATGAGGAAGAAGGGAAAATCCAAACAAGAGGAAACAAGAGAAAAGAGAGAAATTAAGATTCGACATACTTCTAGTTCGGATCTTGACTAACAAGTCATCTCTGCTTGTAGTAATTTGGAGAAGAAGACCAAAAATCTGCTTACAGTTACACAGTCTTTCAATCGAGGATGTTGGCTTCTACTGTGGAAAGAAGGCTTCCGGTTTCTTCTGTCTTTGCTTTGACTACTCTGACTTCAGGGACCAATCTCCCATAAGACAGTCCGTACGTGGATCCGAAGTGCTCCAGTGGATGAGACAAGCTTGGACTCTGCACAACTTCTAACAATCACCGCTACTCAAGAAGAAGACTTCTCATGCACAATTGGGTATGAATTCGAGGAAACCTACTACCCAAAAGACACAGACAAAGCTTCTCTAATCAAATATGAAATCCAATCCCTGAGAAGAAGTTACATTGGCTTCTGGAAGCTCACTCCATCCACTTCTTATCACTACTCCTCGACAAACCAGTTTAGAAGCATGACTGCACGATGATGCCGTCCCCTGTCTATGCTATCTGCTACTGCTGTCTATATCTTTCGATCCCCTGTTGGGAGCGGAAGTGCAGACCTACCCTATGTGTAACTCAATTCTGCTCGTTCAGTGTACGTATGTGTGCGTGTGTGCAAATTCTAACATTAGCCTTGTTTTTATACAATCGCCTTGAGTCGCAAGAGGGAGATCCTTTTCAACCACAACTCACAGCCAGGGAAAATGGGGCGCTGTCAGAAGGCCACGACCTCCCAAGCTTCGGTTCCCTTCTCAGTTTGGAAACTACTTTCCTATTCCTATCGTTGCTTATCCTGCCACATGGACAGTCATCTAAAAATGAAGTGAGAGTTGTCTTTCTTAAAATAGTATACTCCGATTCCTATCCAAAATAGCCATGTCAACTGACTACTTACTTCTAGTGCCTGCTCCTGATCGTCAGGTGTGGTCTCCAGTGGATTCTCACCTACCTGATCTCCTAATTCGGCTTCTGATATCGTGAGAAGCCCTGCTGGTACCTCTGGTGCGGCTGAGGTGACATCCTCCTTAGTGCTCATAATGTGGGCTTCCACCATGGCTTCGGAAGCCAGAAGAGACTTCTGGGAACCTGAACTCTTCCAACCGTCTTCTCGCAGAAGACAAGTTCATCCCCACAAATCGATCTACGGTGGCTTCTTTGTCTTTCGAGGCATGGATGCCTCTTCCACCATCATGATCTTCTCCATCTGCGCTCGAGAAGACGCTACCCTCAATGTCTTTCGAGGTGGAAGTTCTTTTCCCATTGCAAAAGCAGTCCTCTTTGCTACGCTTCCTCTAGTCGCAGTCGGTACATCAACACATGTCTTGGCTTCTAGAATCTTCAGAAGACTCTGTTGGCGCTGAAGCTGTCTTCCGCACGATTCTGGTGCTAGGCTTGTCATCATGTGAATTCGACTCGGATCTAGAGTGGATGGTCGAGAAAGATGCACTCTTCCGAGGCACACTTCTAGGTCCCATCTTTCGCGGTGGTTATGCGTCTTTTGTGTCGCTGGAGTCGTCTTCCCGCTCCGTAATCGACTTCTGCTGAGTGCCTGGTCCTGCTTGAGGCACTAAAGTGAGAGGGAGGGAGACATGGCAGCTGTCCGATCTTCTTCCTCCGAGGTCTCTTCTTTCACCTCTCGCTGTCCTGCTGATCCATACTCAACCAACTGGTCTTCCTTCAGGTCTCCCTTAGACATGTACAAATAACAGAAGAAGGGAGTAAGATACCCTCCTGCCTGGGTGCCCAAGTACACTAGCTCAGTCTGGATGTAGGTGTGGGAGAAGGCGCCCCAGTTGACGACTTGTCTTTCCCAGATAGCTCTCAGGAACTCCACGTCTTAGTCTCCAAGGTATCTCATCTTCTGGACCTTTCTCATGGGAAAAAGATGAAGGAACAGCTTCCCAGAAGACGCTTTCTCGGTCCTCGAAAAGTTCATCTTCAGTGTCCATGAAGATGATCTTTCTCGAGCGATCCTTGTCTTGACATGTTCGTGGTGCGAGGAGGTATCGCTATCCAGACTTCCTCCAGAATATACTGATCTCGGAGATTCCAGTTCCACGTGAAGAAGTCGAGGCCCAACTCCTTGATGAAAGGTTTGGCCTTGGCTAACTCTGTTGACGATAACACCAATCCTCGAGGATGCATTGACATGTTCGAGCTTCTTTTTACACTAAACCACACATACTTGTTGTGAGCCTAAGGCTCAGTCCTTACCAGGTCCTCACAGTCCAACTTCCACTCTCAGAAGACGAATCTAGTCTTCCAAAAGACAGCTATTCCATCTTCCAAAATTCTAACAGTGCTTCCTAAGTACATCTCGTCTTCCGAGCTATATCTAAGCAATCCTAACTAAACAAGGTATCGCATGGATTCTTAAGAAGACAATCCACCTTGCAATTCATCTTACTTCTTAACAGAAAGATGAGAAGATAGGCGAGAAGTACAATCTACGAATTATTCAAAAGAAGGTTGAGGACTCCTACGGTGACAGTGGCCTCCAGAAAGACTCCCGAGACAGCTTCTGAGTAACTGGCATACTTAGAAGACTTCCCGCAACTAGGCTTCCCATCACTGATCTCACTTGTCTTCGACCTCCTACACGCAATCTAATCTCACAACAGACACGAAACATTCACACTCTGTTTTCCGACTCCTCGCCTCGCATACACTCTCAAAAGAAGCTTGCTGCGTAATGAGAAGATATGATCCTTGACCATTCTCTCCAGATTCTGCCACCAAGGCTTCTCACAACTCTCTTCTAAGTTTCGGGAAGAAGAAGGAACATGATGTTATGGATCAGACACAAGAGACCCGCAAAAGACTCTCATTCTCGCGCATTCTGTCAGTCTTTTCAATCTTCTAGTCTCTCTAGGAAGATGCGGATTTGAGAAGGCAGGAAGACTAGGAGGCACAGGCTTGAGTCTCAATTTCCTGCTTCTCGAAACAACAATCAACTCTCAAGTTCACTCTGGATTCCTCAAGCTTCTCTCAACACAAATTCCAATCCAATCACTTGATACGAATTGCAAATATTCGTCTTCCGAAGATGTTCAGACATTGAGAAGCATCTTCTGTCCATGGTTACTGGGACAGAAGCGCAGTAGGGTAGAGAAATTGATAGTCAGACCATCGAATTCTGGAACGAGAAGCAAGGAAGCTCAATTCCAATTCGGGAAGAAGTGAGAAGATGACTAACAAAAATTGGACAACGCTTCTGCGTCTCATTTTCTCAAAGAAGAAATTCAGGATAGGGAGAACAATTGATGGGCTTCCTGCAAACGATCGAAGAAGCGCGAGAGACATCGAAATAGAGGACAAAAATGATGAGGAAAGAGAAAGACATGAGAAGAACCTCAGTACTGCTTCCAGCTACGCTTCTGATTGTTCCTTCAGTCTTCTACGCGTTTCAGAACTTCAATTTTGCCTTCAATGTCCTACCACGAACTTGCTTCTGTCTTCAACCTCGAGCTCCTGCTACACTGCTACACTGCTCCTACAATCGATCTCGATCTGCTGTACTCCGAAGGTTCTCTCTCAATTCTACCTCAACCCTCAATTCCTAATCTTCTAATCTTGTGGGGATCTCTCACTCTTCCACCTCAAGTGCACTTCTTGGCTAGAAGACGCCTTCTACTCAGTCCCTTCAATTCGCTCTTGCACGCTTCCAAGATATTCTCCAATTCTCAAATCGAAGTAATTTCCTGAATTGAGAAGTAGCAAGGAGTGCTCTGATGCTGATGTGCCTCCAGCTTCCATATCTTCTCTACATGATTAGGTAATAGCTCGACTACCCTAGATCTACCTACTACAATCGTGACTACACTGTAGGTATACCTACCCCTTACCTAGTCGATGCGTGGTTGGTATCTTTCGCGGTTGCAGTCACTGTCTTCCTGGAAGCATCTTTTCTCTTCTGGCTTCCGTCTTCTGTCTTTCGGCTTGGGAAGAAGTCGACTTCTTCCCTCAAATTCTCTTAAGATCATCTTCTCGGTAAGCAATGTGCAGTCTTAAGTAATAAGGTTACTTCAATTATATAGACACGTCATTAACTTAAATTTTTTGAAAAGATCTCCAATCTGCAAATTATGGACAACACATACGCCAACCTCACATGTTTGCGTCTCCGCAAACATCGAAGCTACTGTTTAAGCCCAATACTTCTTGACACGCCACCCGTTAACACGAGTGATCATCAAGGTACCATCTAGCTCTTCCAGTTATAAGGAATCATTGTCGAAGACTTCCAAGACTCTGTAAGGACCCATCCAGCGAAGATGAAGCTTCCCAGGGAATTTCATATCATGTTGTCGTATAGAAGAACCAAGTCTCCATCTTTGACATTCACCTTCTTCAACTTGCCATCATAGTTAACCTTTCATTGTGCTTGTACTTCGTAAGTGTTCTCTAGAGTTGCATTCCTGTCTTCTTCGAACTCCACAAAGTTTAGAAGACGCTGCTCATGGCTTTCCTCTTCTTTCATGCGTTCGGTAACAGCCAACCTATAAGTATGGATCTCTAACTCGATGGGAACAACGGGTGTCATCTCATAAGTTAGGTAGAAGGGTGTCTTCTAAGTGATGATGACTTTAGGTGAAATCCTAAAAGCTCACAGCACAGATGGCAGCTTCGTGTCTCAATCATAAGCGTGGTTTACAGTTATCTTATTCAAAATATTGCAGAGAAGATCATTCGACTTCTCTGTCAATCCATTAGTCTTCGAGTTGTACGGTGTCGTCTTCTGATGCTTGATCTTGAAATACTGTGTCAAGAGGGTAATAGTCTCATTCAGAAACTGAGTTCCGTGTCGAGGCATCTCCTCAGCTTCTCGTTATGTCCTTTCCTAAATAGAATATCTCTTGAAGATAGATTCTTCTGTGGAAGTCGCATAGATAGGGTCAGAAGACCTTACTTCGGCTTCTGGAGAATGAGCGGTGCGTCTTCCCTTCAGACTACGACGTCTCTGTAGAAACTTGTAACAGCTTCTCATTAGGAAACTCGTCTTTCACTTCGTCTTCTCGACTCTCTGTCTCCAATCTGGATAGGTAGTCAGCATTGACATGTTGTCTTCCAGGTCTGTACTCAACCGTGTAAGTGAATGCTTGAAGTAGAAGAATCCACCTAGCAATCTTACCTGACAAATCTACTTTCTTCACTAGATGCTTCAAAGAAAAATGATCCACATAGAAGACAAACGGATTAGCTAGAAGATAGTGCCTAAATTTCCTATAGGAGTAAATCATGCCAAGACACTCCTTTTCAGTTGTTGAGTACTTCTTCTCAGCATCATCTTCCTGCGTAGTAAACGTCTCTGGCTCAGTATCACCCCTATGGCGAAAGCAGAAACATCCACATAAATTTGTGGAAGACCCTTTCCCAATCAGGTGATCTCAGGATAGGAGATTCTGACAGAAGTTTCTTCATCTCCTCGAAGGCTTCCTGCTGCTCAGAAGACCAAACGTAAGGTTCGTCCTTCTTCAGTAGCTTGGTGAGTCTTCCTGCCATTTCTGCATATCTGTCAGTGAACCTCCTGTAGTATCCTACGTTACTCAGGAAGCTTCTCTACTAAGTCAGGTTAGCAGGTGGTTGAAGTTTCATGATAACTTCCACCTTAGCAGAGTCGACTTCTATACCTCTTCCAAAAATCCTATGTCTTAACAAAATCCTTTCTGACATTCCGAAGAAGCACTTCTCAGGATGCAGAGCCAAACAATGCTCTCTACACTTCAGAAAACACTTCCTCAAAAATATCAGGTGATCTACCTTCGATCCAAAGACATAAAAATCATCTAGGAAGATCTCCGTGAAAGTGCAAAGATACTCCTTAAATATCATAATCATCAGCCTTTGGAATGTGGCAGGAGCGTTACATAAACCAAGCTGCATTTGATTATATGCGTAAGTTCTCCAATCAATAGTAAAAGTGGTCTTCGACTTGTCTTCTTCTCTGATTGATACTTGGTTGTATCCAGAATACCCATCTAAGAAGCTGTAGAATTCATGTCCTACTACTTGGTCTAATACAGAATCGGTGAATGGTAAAGGATGATGGTCCTTCGTGGCCAAGTTCAGCTTCTGGAAGTCTTGGTACACTCTGATCTTACCTGTTTGCTTCTTCGGCACGATGACAATGAGAGCTACCCACTCACTACTAAGCACTGGGAAGATGACTCATGCCTTCAGATATTGATCAATCTGATCCTTCACAAGAAGCGAGTACTTGGAGTTGAGTCGATACTGCCTCTGCCGAGCAAGAACAACGGCTTCCAGCAAGTCAATTCGATGCTCTCCCAGTTCTCTCGGTATGTCCTTCATGTCTTCTATGGTCAATGCGAAGACATCCTGGAACTCTGTCAGGAGTTCTCTGAAGTCTTCCAACTGCTGGCCCTCGATCACCTTTGAAAGTTTCAGCTTCTTCCCTAAGGCAATCTTCATCCCTTGAAGGTCGTCATGGTTCACCATTCCTTCAGTATGATTGTATTCACTAGCACCAAAATATTCCGGTTTGGGAGGTTCTTCCAAGTCTGACTCAGCTTCTGAACGATCAGCTAACTGATCTTCTGAAGAGAAGACAATATTTTCATCTTTTGGAAGCTCTTCTTTCGTAATCTCGTAGCACTCACTGTCTTTTGCTTCTTCTGAGGTGCCTGTAGGACGCAAGTTATTTACCACAAGCTCATCATATCTTCCATCACTGTCAGAAGACGCAACTGAGTCTTTTGATGTGTACCTCTCAGTCGTAGAGGGAGTTTCACCTTGATGTCCAATCTTCATCCAAGAGAGTGAGATTTTGGACTTCTCTCCCTGCTTGGATGTAGAATTGAGAAACCTCAAACAATGTCGGTATCTACATTTGCAGCATACAACCAAGGTCTTCCTATCAAAACTTGATATCCAACCGTAGCTACAGGTCGCAAAATAATGTAAGTGAGGTAGAAAGATACTCCTCCAATTACTGTCAAGACATCTTTCAGTAACTCCAAATGTCATCTTCTGGTCTGGTTCGTCATTCTGAGAATCCTCGGAGTAGGTTGGAACTCAGTGAAGCCTAAGGCATGCGCAATTTCTTCAATCATGATGTTGACTCCGAAGTCTGAATCAATGGGTATCTTCTTCAGAAGACAGCCATGGATCTCCATGTCAAGTTCTGGGCTCTTGAGTCCTCATGCTCTATCTTAAAGATCGAAGTGCTCTAGGAAAGTTTCGACTTTCTCCTCTTCCTCGATCCTCGAAGGATAGACTGTAACAGCTTTCTATAACCAACATTATCATCCAGAAGCTGTTGGAAGGTTACATCCGCCTTCTGATTTCATAAATCTCGTAAGAAACCATAAGGGGATTGCTTCTGAAGAGTGACTGGAGTTCCCAACATGGAAGGTTTAGAAGTTACTTCCTTAAGTGGAAGACCTGAATTGGGTCTTCTCTTGACTGGAAGCTGGTCCTATGAAAAAGAGGCTGCCGTGGTCGGTGGTGGAAGCTTCTGCACTATCTTCCGTCGCTTCTCCAGCTCTTCTTGCATGATCGCTTCTACTTCTTTTCTGATATCAGGAGCAAAGTACTTGAGATCTTCCCTGTCATAAGCCGGAGAGGAAGGTCGTTCGAGAGTGGGTGATCTCTCTTTATGCTGCTTCTTATTCTTCTTAGTCTCCTTACGACAGGATTCTGACTTCTCTCTACTTCTGATACTCATCTTGAGTATTACATCATCCATGACTTCTTCTGGAGGTCAGCTATCTGAATCTGAGCAAGGGCTCCAAACAATGACATCCGTCAGAGTAAAAGTTGATGCTTCCTCAAGTAGCTTCTTCTTCTGAGCTGTAGACGTCTTCTGCAGCTGAGGCTCTTTTCCTATTTGCTTCCCAGGGTCTGGTTTGTCTTCCTCTATGTGTAGACAATCCGTGCAATCCCCAAGATCTTCTTCTTCTATTGTTTCTGCAGGAGGTGCGGTATCTATAAATCTGACCTTCTGTCGTGGGCGTAGAGTCTAAGAACAGGTCTTTGTGAAGTGTTCACATGGAGTTAGTGATGTTCATCCAATACTAAAAACGAAGAGATATATCAGGTTGAGGAGAGGAGAATACATCGAGAATTTAAGATGGGGAAGCTTCTGATTTTCTATGGAAAGGATGGTGAGGATGTAGAAACCTTTGTGCGAGATTTCAAGAGAGCATGCATTGGGAACCATGAGAGGAAGAAGGAAGAGTGGGCATCACTGTTACCAGATTTTCTAGAGAATTCTGCATTGACTTGGTATGAGGAACATAGAAGGAACAAGATTGAGGTTGATACATGAGAAAGTTTGACGGAGGCTCTACTTGAGAACTTTTTGTCGGATGAGAGCTATGAGAAGCTCATGACCGAAGTGACCTTCTTGAAGCAAGGAGATGCGGAGAAGATGAAGGTGTACGCAAAAAGGACCGAGAAGTTGGAGGTTCGTTTCAAGACTATATTGAAGAAGAGCGGTGATAATGTGGAGGCTACAATGGTGGGAATTGTGGCCATGCTTACCAAGAACTTTGTGGCAAGTTTGATGCCTCACATCAAAACTCAGGTGAAGTACGAGAAGCCCACCACTAAGACAAAGGCGATTGAAATTGCAGTTCGAATGGAAGAGAGTTTGAAAGATGATGACGTTCTTCTAGGAAAAGCAAAGGCGGCAAGTGTTGCAAGGATTACACTTGGTGGTAGAGCTGCTCAAAGAATCCCGACGGCTGCTATGGTTAACACACATGCTATGGTTGCTGTCAACCCTCCGACGCCTAATCTTCAAGATGAACTGAGACAGATAACAAAAATGTTGGCAGATCTGAAGATCAATGTAGTACAGTTGAAAGAGCGGAGGAACCAAGAAGGAGGAGGAGGCCAAAGAGGTTATGGAGGAAATTTCAATCGAGGGCCTCAAAATGAATTCGGTGGTATCTCGTGCTACGGATGTGGTGGTCCTTATTTTCAAAGGAATTGTCCACACTCTATCCAAAACGGAGGACGGAACAATGAAGGTACGCGAGGAAACTTGAGAGGAGGAGTTCCGTCACAAAACAAAGACAAAGGCGTCGCCACAATTGATGCGGTGAATGTGCCAAATGTCTACGAGAGAGGAGAATGTTCTTACTCTTCTCAAGTGGAACTCTTAGCTCACGAGAGGAAGAGGACGAGGTTTTCGGAGGAACCTATGATCATTGAGGATTCTCCCAGTAGGAGCAACCGTTCCAGCACAATGTCTTCTTCTCAAAAGGAGCCTAGGAAGAAGCTAAGGATGGAGGATTTCACCATTTCAGCTGCTCAACCTAGATATGACATAGTGGAGGATGTTGGCACGCAAAAAGTCAACATAACAGTGGGTCAATTGATTGCACTCAACCCAAGCTTGAGGAGAGAGCTTCGAGGAGGATTGAGCTCGAGAAGGACCAAGAAGAAGAAATCTAAAGGCAAGACCAACGTCTCAAGTGTGGGAGTTGGTGTAGTGGGTGCTCAAGCCTATGAGGTATGCACTAAAGCATCCAAGATCGAGGTTCGTTTGAATGGACACTTTGTACTTGATGTGTTGGTGGATGGAGGTTCTGCTGTGAATGCGATATCTGAACGTTTGATGAAGCAGTTGGGGATGAAACCCACGAGACCGACGAGCATCATTGTTGGTATGGCAAACAAGCAAAGGGTGAGACCTCTCGGAGTCATAGAGAAAGTAGTGGTGTCGGTTATGGGGGTATAAACTTTTCAAATTCTGAAAGATTCCAGCTATGACTTGCTCCTTGGAAGACCTTGGTTGAGAGCAGTTCGTACAACAGATAGATGACACAAAGGTTACTTGAGGATAGGACCTAGCAACCACCGAGTGAAGGTGCCTCTCTCAAGTGGTGGTTGTGTAACTTCTGATTCTGATAGACCAACCAGCGACTATTAGGAGTCAAAAACCGAAGACAGAGAAAGTGTCTCCGGAGTAGATACAGGTGGTTCTTCTGATTAGGAGACGTCATAAGATGAAGAGTTTGATATGGATTGCATCACGCTTAATATTGGAGCTATTGATTTGCTCCCTCATCTATATGTTGAGAAAGACCCGGACAAAACAAAATTAAGTGGAGAGGAGCTAGAGCGAAGACTAGCAACCATCAAGTTTGGTCCCAAGGTGACTTCAGAAGAAAAAAGAAGATTCTTGGAAATATTCAGGAAGTACATCCACGTGTTTACTTTAGCTATAAAGATATGAAGGAGGTGACATTGGAGACGCACCCGATCGACATGGAGGAGGACGCGAGACTTGTTCGACAAAAGCAACGGAGGATCAGCCCACCAACAACAGTGATCGTCAAAGAAGAGATTGATAAATTGAAGGAAGCTGGGTTCATTTATGAAGTGGAGAATTCAGAATGGGTATCACCTATCATGATCGTGAAGAAGAAGAATGGTAAGCTTCGCGTATGTGTGGATTACAAGAAGTTGAATGCGGTCACGAAGAAGGATTATTACCCGTTGTCATTCATTGATGAGATCTTGGAAGAAGTCACAGGTCACGAATGGTACAGTTTTGGAGACGGTTATAGAGGATATAACCAGATCCATATAGTACCTGAGCATCAACACCTAACGACCTTCACTACTCCGTGGGATACATTTTTGGATGCGAGGAGGGTTTGCTGTTGAGACATATCGTCTCCAAAAATTGGAATAGGAGTGGATCCAGACAAGGTGAAGAAGATAATCAAATTGTCATTCCCTACTAGCTTGACCAAGTTGAAACAATTTCTTGGGATTGTGAGATATTATCGTAGATTCATTTCATCCTTTTCTAATAAAGCTCAATCGTTGACCAACTACATGAAGAAGGGTGTAGTCTTCGAGCTGATACTTCAAGATCAGAAGGCTGAGGAGGCGTTTGAAGAGTTGAAGAAGACATTGGTGATAGCCCCAATCCTCGTCAAACCTGACTGGAGTAAGTCATTCATTGTTTATACTGATGCATCAAAATGTTGCGATTGGATGTACCTTGAGTCAGTTAGATGAGAATGGACACGACCATCGAATAGCTTATGCTAGTAGATAGATGATGCAGGCTGAGAAGAACTATTCCGTGACAGAGAGAGAAGGGTTGGCCGTAAACTTCGCTTTGAAGAAGTTTCGGCACTATTTGTTAGGAGGAAAATTTTCTATAGTGACTGATCACAAAGCTTTGATGTACATCTTCAATAAGTCCAACGCAGAGGGAAAGATAGCTCGATGGAAGATCCTCATGACAGAATATGATTACGTCATTGAGGATAGATCGGGGAGGAAGCATGCCAACGTAGATTTGTTGTCCAGAGCTTACGACGAATTGGGGGAAGAACCATTAGATGATACTTTTCTTGATGAAGACTTGAAGACCATCACGTTGAGCAGCGGGGTATCGAAAGAGTACAAGGAGGTGTGGAATTTCCTTTCTGACAGTTCATTTCTTGAAGGTATGCGAGGGAGAGAGAGGAATGCTCTAATGAGGAGGTGTAAATCATACACCATCGTTGAAGGAGTTCTTTTTCATCAAGGTGCTGATGGACTGTTACGACGAGCTGTGGGCAAGGAGGAAGCTGCGAGGTTGATGCTGGAGTTCCACGATGGACCTGTATGTGATGATCACTTCGCTGATAAGGTGACGGCTTTCAAAATCTTAGACGCTAGATATCATTGGAAGGGTATTTTCAAAGATTGTTTGGAGTATTGCAGAACTTGCGATGTGTGCCAAGCCTTTGCCAAGAAGTCTACTAGCACTCCTCCTTTGATATCAGTTCTTATGCTAGGTCCGTTTGAGAAGTGGGGAATTGATCATGTCGGCCCTTTAAACAAAACCCCTCGTGGCAATAGATATATCGTGATTGCAACTGACTATCTGACCAAGTGGGTGGAAGCCAGACCACTTAAAGCCACAAGTGAGGAAGAGGTTAGCCGTTTCTTATGAGAACGGATCATTATTAGGTTTGGATGCCCTCTTGAGTTGGTTTCTGATAGGGGTGGTGAATTTGTGAGAAGCATCACAACCGCTATGTTAGAACATTTCTCCATCAAGTCGCGAGTGACAACTTCTTACAAACTAAACGCTAACGGGTTAGTTGAGAAGACCATTCATACCTTGTGTACGATGCTGGCCAAGGATGTTGATATGGAGGATGCGAAGCACAACTGGGATAAGAGGTTACATGTAATCTTGTGGGAGTATAGGACTACTACGAAGACTTCGACGGAGTACACTCCTTTTCATCTTGTTTACGGTGTGGAATCATAGTTGTTCATACAGTTTGATCTACTTATCTTTCAAACTGTCCATAAGAGGTTAAAGAGGTCGATTGGAGCAGCAGCTGAGAAGTCTAGAAAGGAGCAACTATTGGAGTTGGAGGAAGCACGAGTGGTGGCAATGGTTCAGATGGAGAAGACGTAAGAACATCAAAAAAAATATTACGACAAGTGTCTCGGTAAGAGAAAAGTGAAGCCGTTCAAGGAAGGAGATATGGTAATGCTTTTTGATGCCATTAGGTATAAGAGAGCTAGAAAGAAGTTCCTTCCACGTTACTTTGGTCCTTTCATTGTCGAGAAGATATGGAGTAATTTTTACATACGACTTGAAAGAGCTAGGAGGACGGAGGTTTGACCGGATGAATCACGACAAGCTCAAGCTCTTTCATCAAAGGAAGTCATCGTTCACTCCGAGGACGGAGTGAAAACTTAGTCCGGGGGTAAATGTAACACCTAGGGGTTGCGTAATAGTAAATATACGGTTAGTTATAACTATGTGTGGTGAGTCTTCTAAATAAGTCCCAAGGCTAGACAAAACTCTAAGTTAGTGACAGATAACTAAGAGTAATCACAGTTAGAGTTGATGATATTTGAAAATAGAATATTAGAATATTCTAAGTGTGAGGACTACTATTTTGTTTGGTTGTGCATAAAATGACAAGGATGTGAATAATACACTCTTGTCTTATATGTGACTGAATTTTATTGGTTGTAGAGGCTTAAGGTCAAGCAATCACGAGGGTTGTTGACCTTTTTGGCTCAATTATGTGTTAGTATTTTGTCTTATAAGAAATAATTCGAGATTCCTTTTCAAAGATTCCTTTATACTTCTAGAAGGACCTTAATTATTAGAGTGGAGTCAAAAGAGGAGACATCTACTCTTGACTTAGGACTTTTATCTTTGACTTGGTCTCGATAAATTGTAGTAAATTAAATTTACAAGTAGTTACCATAGTAAATCTGAAGTAGTATAAATAGAGGGGTTGTGGAGTGATCCCTCATCCTCTCTTTTCTTTGTATTTGGAAGCCATTAGGCCATATCTATAAAAGGTGTGTTTTTCATATCTCTACATCTCCATGAGAGTTCTCGTTCCGAGTGAGGAAGTGATACGAGGATGTTGAGAGTTGAATTTAGCCGAGGTCTCCTAGTTTTATGACGCGTCTCATCAAAGACCATCAGAGGTTTACCTTGGGTGAGAGACAAGACTGATAGCAAGCTTCAAGGTCACAGTTCAAACTCCCAAACGTCTCTTCTTCAACCTCGGCACTCGAACTAGATTCCTCATGAAGTATCTTCAAGACTTCCTTGTATGTCGAAACATATATCTCTTAGTCGATAAGAAATCTCTCCAAGATTTTTGTGATCTCCAGTAGTCAACCTCCAAGCTACTAACTCATGAAGTTTCAAAAGAAACTTCCCTATTCAGAAGAGATGGTGTTGATTGTAAAAATTTTCAGAGAACTGAAATTTGTATATTTTCACTTCCCTCATGGTTGTCAACCCCCTCCACTTTGAAAAATTCTATTTCCTTCTCCAGGCATCAACTTCTCATGGTTTTTATTTTCCAAGATAGCTTATCAGCCAAGCTAAAACATTAGAAATTTTCACAAGAAAATAAAATTCACAAAAGATATGACCGTGACTGTACAAATTTTCTAGAGACCAGAATTTCTAAACTCTCGTGAATAAACCCCCTCAACTTTGAAAATTCATAGCTCTCTCTCCAGACCACCTTTTCTCATGATTTTTGTTGTCCTAGATAGCTTAACAGCCAATCTAAAACACTGGAAAGTTTCACCGGAAAATAAATTTCAGAGAAAATTTGACAATGATTGTACTAAATTTCCAGAGAACAGAATTTTTAAACTTCCGTGAATAAACCTCCTCAACTTTGAAAATTCATAGCTCACTCTCCAGACCACCTTTTCTTATGATTTCTGTTGTCCTAGATAGCTTAACAGCCAGTCTAAAACACTAGAAAGTTTCATCGGAAAATAAATTTCACAGAAAATCTGACAAAGACTGTACTAACTTTCCAGAGAACAGAATTCTTAAACTTCCGTGAATAAACCCCCTCAACTTTGAAAATTCATAGCTCTTTCTCCTCCCAACGTTCTCTCCATGTGCTCTCTCATGATCTCTTTTTGTCGAATGTAAAATTGAACTCTAAACATCCTTCAACGATCTCTTCAAGATAGGTCCCGACAACGCAACCAAAAATGTGAACCCTCCGCGGTCCTATCAATCAACTACCCCCGATCTCTCAACCTCCACGATCGTCATCGATGAATCAACAACATGTCGGGCATGTGTCTCACTCAAGGGTCACCTATGATGACTTTAATGGAAGCACACCATGAACTTGAAAGGAAAAATGCTAAGTTCACACATTCATATACTCATAAACTCATCAACTAGAATTCTCCATAAACTCATCAACTAAAATTTTTCATAAACTCATCAACTAAAATCCTCCATTCTAATGATGTCTCTCAAGTTCTCACATGCTAAAATATCACACACTCTCTATATTACTCAAGTTGTCATTACGACGTTGTGAAAACAAGGATGAGGAGCTCTTCTCTACTCCTCTATTTATACATTCTAGGTTTTTTACTTTGGTATCCTCCGGTAACTCAATCGTAATTATTTTTACCGAGTTTTACTAAGATATTACTTAAGATAAAAGCATTAATCACATGGACTTCTTATCTTTTCACATGGACTTATTCCTTCAAAGTCAACAACTTCTAGAAGAATTCTAGAATATTCTCAAGGAATCTCAAATTTCCACCTCCCTCTACACTAGGACTCACTAAAAAAGAGACATGTGGAATCTCTTCTTGTTTTTAATGTCTACAAAGTCCACAACTTTAATCCCACCACTACTATCAAGTCAAAAAAGGAGATAAGGGATACTTTCCACCTCCTTTCTACCTTTTAGACAAGATGACAAGATAGTAATGCTCACTCTTTTTGAAAATATCTGAATTATGCCAAAAGTACAACTAAGTTTAACCATAACTAACTTTAGCTAGTCATGACTTACTTGATACCTCCTTAAAGTACTTGGGCAGCAAATAAACATTCTCAACACTTAGTTATAA
The DNA here is from genome assembly GCA_036924285.1 of Asterella californica. Taxonomy (NCBI): domain Eukaryota; kingdom Viridiplantae; phylum Streptophyta; class Marchantiopsida; order Marchantiales; family Aytoniaceae; genus Asterella; species Asterella californica. Next base: position 15,498,836 of record JAYKYS010000006.1, on the reverse strand, counting down.
CTAAATACCTTACTAATAGACAAACTTCCGGTGTGTAACATAAGTCGTTACAGGATAAGAGAGGTCGTCAAATGGAATGCTTTCTTTCACGTCTACGTTCATGACGAGTTGGTGTACTTGGGCATCTCAGTAGGAGGGCATCTCATCCCCTTCTTCTACTATCTGTATGTGTCCAAGAGGGACCTGAAGAAGACCAAGTTGGCCAAGTATGGGCCAGCGGGACATCGAGAAGTGAAAGAAGAGACCTCGGAGGAAGAAGATCGGACAGCTGCCGTGTCTTCCCCTCCCACTCTAGTACCTCAGAGGGGACCAAGCACTCATCAGAAGACGATTACAGTGCAAGAAGATGACTTCAAAGACACAGAAGACGCGTCGCCGCCAAGGAGGATGAGACCTAGGAGCGTTCTTAGGAAGAGCACATCCTTCCCTATCATTCACTCCGGATCCGAGTCGGATTCGCAAGAAGATTGTGGTGTCCACAAATTACAGGATTCACGAATTTTTGAAATTTTTGAGATTAATAACTTGTTTGTATAACTGAAGAAGCGTTGTTACTTAAGATTACGACTTCCTTAGAAGGAAGATGATCTTATGATCTGTTTGTAATAATAAGTTGACTTCTTCGGAAGACGACCGTCTTCCGAGAAGCGTCTTCTCGGTGTCGTCTTCGGAAGAGGGAAGACGGCGGAAGACACGCATCTTCCAGAAGACGGCAACCGCGAGAGCTTAACCAAGTAAAAGAGTGGGTGTACCTACTAGGCAACACCAAGGAGGTAGGTAGGTCAAGTAGGTCATCTAGGGTCGAAACCCCTAAATTGTGGAGAAGATGCGCAAGAAGCGCATTAGCAGATTTCCAACTTCCCGCAGTAGGAGCATTTCTTGATTGAGAAGTTCGATTCGAGGGTGAGCTTTGAGTGAGGAGACAGCGAGGTGAAATCAAGTGAGGATTAAGATCGATTCGAAGCTAGCAAGAAGGCAAGATCGAATTGGTGAAGTGGAAGACGTTCTTTGTGAGCACCCGGAAGCTGACATTGGAGGGTGACTGAAGTGGAATCGAAGGTGGAATGGAGGTGTAGCCAGAAGCTGACAGCGGAAGCAGCCTTGTGGGGTCGCATTGGAGCTGGGACCAGAGCCAAAAGCGCGCGGAAGATTGAAGACAGCTTCGGAAGTAGACAGAAGATAGTAGAGGTTCTTCCCATGTTCTCTTCCCTTCCCCACTGCTTCTCGCCTTTGTTGGTATCCCCCCGCGCTTCCCCAGTGGGTTGCAAGCAGCCTGATCGATCGATTCTCCCATCCTCATTTTCCTATTGTGACATTGGGCGCAGAAGCGCTGTCCAATTTCTGTCAGACATCTTCTTGATTCTTCCCAAGTCAATTCGAGCTTCCCTACCCCTAGCCCTCAAATTGCAGATCTCAACCATCAATTTCCCTACCTTACTATCCCTCTACTCTCGAAGCTTGGAACAGAAGACGCTTCAGAAGATTGGAATATCTTCGGAAGGCCGACTATCTTCGGAAGTCGACTGTACACAATTCGTATCAAGAGTGGATTTGCTTTGTTTTTGGTGTTAAGAGAGGCTTGGTACGAATCCTGAGTGGCGTGGTGAGTTGTTTTGTTATTTCGAGAAGTTGGAAATCGAGAACCAGACCTGTGCCTCCCGGTCTTCCAAGCTTCTCAACTCCACACCTTCCTAGAGAGACTAGAAGACTGGAAAGGCTGACAAAATGAGCGAGAAGACGTGAGGGTCCATTTCGGGTCTTTTCTGCTCGACCCATAGCAGCCCATTCCTTCTTCTTCCTAAACTTAGGAGAGAGTCGTGAGAAGTCTTGCTGGCAGAATCTGGAGAGAATGGTCGAGGGTCATGTCTTTCCACCGAGCAGCAAGCTTCTTCTGAGTGTGTATGAGAGGTGAGAAGTCAGAAGAACAGAGTGCAATTGTCTTGAATCTGTTGTGAGGGTAGATTGCGCGTAGGAAGAAGATGGCAAGTGAGACCAGTGAAGGGAAGCCTGACTTCGGAAGGTCTTCCGAGTAAGACATCGAATCGGAAGCTATCCTGGGAGTCTTCCCAGAGGCCACTGTCACCGCAGGAGCCCGCAACCATCTTATGAACTTGTTATGCACTCTATGTTTCGCGAACCTTGTATCTTCTGATAGGAAGTAGAATGTAATGCAAGGTGGGTTGTCTTCTTGGTAATCCATGCGAGGCCTTGCTTAGTTAGGATTATTTAGATATAGCTCGGAAGACGAGAGCTATTTAGGAAGTACTATTAGAATCCCGGAAGACGGAGTAGCTGTCTTCTGGAAGACTAGTTTCGTCTTCTGAGAAGTAGAAGCTAGACTGTGGACACTTGGGAAGGACTGAGCCTTCAGCTCACAGTAAGTACGTGTGGCTTAGTGCAACAGATCTTCCAGTATGTCGATGCATCCTCGAGGGTTGGTATTACCGGCAGCGGAGTTGACCGAGGCCACACCCTTCCTCAAGGAGTTGGGTCTCGATTTCTTCCTATGGGATTGGAACTTCGCAGACCAGGGACTTCTGGAGGAGGTGTGGACAGCGTTACCACCCCGCAACCATGTACCTGCAAAGGCAGGAGTAGCTCGAGGAAGACCATCTTCCTGGACCGAAGATTGGTGGCGTAGGGCCTTCCACAGGCCCGAATCTGAGGATCAAGGTTATTGGCTCGAGAAGAAGATCTTACCTAGGATCGTGAGTGAGTGGCATGTGCCTAGAAGCACAACTTGCCTCTTCGTGGAAGACAAGCAGGGGAGGAACGGGTGGAAGATCGAATCTTACCGGGAGCCGAAGAAGCGACTTCTGGCGAAGCTGTTTTTGCATCTCTTTCCCAAAGAGAAAGCGCAGAAGACAAGGTACCTTGGAGATCAGGACGTAGAGTTCCTGGAAGCAGTGTGGGATGAAGGAGTGCCGGTCAACTGTGGCGCATTCTTCCACATATATGTACAGGCGGAGCTAGCGTACTTAGGTACCCTTGCAGGAGGACACTTGACACCTTTCCTCTGTTACTTGTACGTAGCCATGGGAGATCTCAAGGGAGATCAGTTGGTGAAGTATGGGCCAACAGGGCAACAGGAAGAGAAGGAGGAGACCTCAGAAGACGATGAGCGAGCAGCAGCCGCAACTCCCCTTCCCACTCTGATGCCGCAGCTGAGGCCCGGCTCTCATCACAAGACGCTTCTGGTGAGGGAAGATGACTCTAGTGGGCCGGAAGACACCACACCCCCGAGGAAGATGGGTCCTAGAAGTGTACCTAGGAAGACCACCTCCCTCATTCATTCGGGATCAGAATCTGACTCACCGGAGGAGTCCTTGAGCACCCGAGCTGAGCAGAAGACCGCTTCTGCCACACCAGGGAGTCTTCCAAAGACTCCAAAAGACAAGAGAAGGAGGGATACTCCTACTGCGATGCGGGGAAGCGCAGTGAAGAGGACCGCTTCTGCCATGGGGAAGGACCTTCCACCTCGGAAGATGAGAAGAGTAGCCTTTTCCCGTGCGCAGAAGATGAAGACCATAGTGGTGGAAGAGGCATCCTTGTCTCTGGAAGACAAGGTAGAGATCCGACCGAGTCATGGAGATGAACCTGTCTTATGCAGGAAGATGACAGAAAGAGTTCAGTGCCTTCTTCCACGCAGAGATCCAACCGGCTGTGGGGTTGCTGTAGAAGAGAGCGAAGGTTCAGGAGAGGCCTTTACAACCTGGATTCGGTCTGCGCACTTTGTTGCGACAGGAAGAAGGCCAGAAGACGGCAGAACCGCTGGAGGCTAGTCTCCGCACCACGGAGAAGCTCGCAGCAAGGTACAAGGCGGAAGCAGCCGCTTCTGCCAAGGAGCTGGCCAAACAGAAGAAGAGCAACCAGGAGTTGCAGGCGCGTTTACAACAGCGTGACCAAGAGGTTCTCCGAGTGCGGGGGAAGATCACCGCCCTCGCAGAGGAGAAGACAACATGGAAGACACAGCGGGAAGCCGTAGAAGCGCGAGTTGTAGCCGAGAAGACGCAGCAGGAAGCAGCGGAAGCTCGTGCGCAGGAGATGCTAGCACAGTCAGTGGAAGCGCTTCGGAAAAAGTTCAACTTCACCGCAGGTAGGAAGTTGCTTACCTTGGCTAGAGGATGGGACAATGAGTCCAAGGAGATGTTGGTAGAGTGCAAGGAGAGTATGTTCAGGTATTTGGATCGGCAGATAGAGGAAGTGAAGACACTCTATGGTCTTCTTTCGCTTCTGACACCCGCAACTGCATCTTCCCAAGCTCCAGCACCATCTACTGGATCTGAATTGGAGAAGGAGGAGTTCGACCTCGTTGTGCACTTGGTAGTGACAGCGTTGGAAGCCGAGAAGACTCCAGAAGACGCCCCGGAAGACAAGATGTCTTCTGGAAGGCAGGAAGACGAGCTGTCTTCCCAGATATTTCGTGTGGAGGAAGCGACTTCCCCGGACCCCTATGAGGTCGTCATGGTCCCTAGTACCGAGCTAATGCTTCAAAAGAGCGAGGAAACACCGGTCGACTCTGCTTCCCAAGACGCTTCCGTCTTCCGAAGCAGAAGCAGAAGCAGAGTCAGAAGCAGAAGCAGAAGCCGAGGAAGACGCAGCAGCAGCGACAGCAGGACCAGCGAAGAGCGAGGGGGAGGAAGCCACCTCAGTGACACCCGAGGTAACTGCAGGGCTTTCTAGCTTATCAGAAGCCGCGTTAGGAGCTCCCATAGAAGCAGATCAGGTAGAGGTTGCCTCCGAGCAATCAGAGTAGATAGTAACCAAAGTTGACATCTCCAAATTTAGTAGGACCGAACATGCTATCTTAAGGGTGGCAGTTTTTCAGTGTAAAATTAGTTAGGATACCATGTGGCAGCACAAGTAGCGTAGGAGCAACAAAGTGGATGGCTAATTAGGAAGGGGAACCGCTTGCATGTGGGGTGGCAGCCTTCTGACAGCGCCCATCTCTCCCTGGTGGTCGTCTCCTTTGTTTTCTCGTGGCAGCGGCATAAGTAGGATCGAAGAGTAAGATCACACACACACACACCCAGGAACGCATTCAGCACATTGGGTACATGCTATGCAAGTGCACACTACACTCGATGTTAGAGACATACGAATAGACTAGGATTATACCGGAGGGGTCTGCATGTTCGTTACCTGCAGTGGCACGAAGATGTAGATAGAGGTAGTGGACAGTTTAGGAACAAGGAACGGCATCCTCGTACAGACCTGTTGGCTAGACTGGTGTGTCGAGGAGTAGGAGCAGGAAGTAGAGGGAGTGAGCTTCCCAATGCCAATGTGACATCTTCTCGGAGAATGGATTGCTGATTTGAGTGCAGAAGCTTTGCTCGTGTCTTCTGGGTGATGGATTTCTTTGAATTTACTCTCAATTGTGCATGGGAAGTGTTCTTCTTGAGTGGCGATGACTGTCAGCAGTTGTGGAAGTGCAGCTTGGCTCGTCCAGTAGAGCACTTAGGATCTACGTACGGACGGTCTTATGGGTAAGGGATCTCAGAAGACAGAGTAGCCGGAGCAGCCAAGAGAAGAAGAAAGAAGCCTTCTTCTCGCAACAGAAGACGACATCCTCAAGTGGAAGACGGTGCAACTGTACACGCGTTTGTTGTCTTCCTCCCCAAACTATTACAAGCAGAGATGGCTTGTTAGTCAGGATCCGGACTAGAAGCCTGTCGGAATCTTAATTTCTCCTTTTCATCTTGTTTTCTCTTGTTTCGATTTTCCTTTCTTCCCCCATCTTCTCTCATCTTCCCCCTCTTCTTACCTTCTTCTAGTGAGCTTCCGAGACTTCTATTGAGCTTCCTTGAAGGTGAATGTTGTTGTAATGCTGCAGGAAGATCATTTCCGTAGGCAGAAGCCTGGGAAGGCTACAGGGGGTATACACCATGTGATTAATCTAACCCATTGGAATGTGAGTGTGAGAGTAAGGTGTAACAGTCGTTACTAGTCGACTTCTGCGAGGCAGGAACCGTCTTCTGAGGTGTGAGAAGCCTAGTAGAACCCCCAGAAGCTGAGAATCGCTTCGGGAAGACGGTGTGAGAAGACCGGAAGAAGTGACCTGGAAGCAGGAAGAGCGTCTTCTCGAACTTCTCTGTGAATAGTTGTGTGATATTTTAGTTGGTAGTTGTTTGTTTAGGTCCAGAGCACCTTTTTGCGTATCTGGAAGACGCGTGGTTTTGTGAGAAGACGGGATTTCTAGTCAAAATCCGTGTGTTTGTGTGTTTGAACAGATCTTAGAACTTAGAGCAGCGTTACTTGTGCAAATCCTCTGTGGGAACGATATCTTGTATACTAAATGGACAAAAGGAGTAATCTTGCGTCACTACATATAGTGAGTACAAAGATACAGCCAGCACCAAGATCACCAAGAAGACAACTTCTACGACCACACGGAGTCTTCCGAAGAGTCTAGAAGCCAAGACCAGGGTCGATGTTTCAATTGCGACAAGAGGAAGTGCAGAGTAGGGGACTGCTTCTGCGATGGGAAGAGATTTTCACCTCGGAAGACATTGAGAGTAGCGTCTTCTCGAGCACAGAAGGAGAAGATCATTGTAGTGGAAGAGGTACAGAGATCGCTGAAAGAAAGGGAAGTTGCCATGGACCGATTTGTGGACATGAACATGTCTTCTGCGAGAAGAGGACTGAAGGAGTTCAGCGCCTTCTTCAACGAGGAAATCCAGCCAGCGATGGAGTTGATGGAGAGGCGAGCGATGGCTCAGGAGAAGCGACTACAGCCTAGATTTGGTCTTCGGACCTTGATCCAGCAAGAGGAAGCCCAAAAGCAGAAGTTGGAAGCTCTGGAAGCCAACCTTCGCATCACGGAGAAGATTGCCACAAAGTACAAGGCAGAAGCTTTCGCTTCTGTCAAGGAGTTGGCACAGCTACAGAAGAGCAACCAGGAGTTGCAGATGCGACTTCAGCAGCGAAAGCATGAAGTTTTGTGGATCAGGGGTAAGTTAATTGATCTCGCAGAGGAGAAGACGACTTGGAAGTGAAAGTAGAAACCCGAGGGAAAGAGATTATGACGCAGATGAGAGAAGCGCGTCGGAAGAAGTTCAACTTCACTGCTGGAAGGAAGCTTCTGACCCTAGCTCGTACATGAGACGACGCTTCCAATGAGATGTTGGTGGACTGCAAGGAAGCATGTTCTACCACATGGCAGGTCGAGGTTCTGAAGACTCTCTAAGGTCTTTTCTAGATTCCTCATCATGCAATTACGTCTTCTAGTGCACCAAGATCATCAATTGTGGAGGACCTCGACAAGGAGGAGTTTGACCTCGTTGTCCACTTGGTGGTGATAGCGTTGGAAGCCAAGAAAAAGAGTGAGAAAGCACGTCTTCTGGAAGACATGAAGAAGAGATGGCTTCTCAGGTGTTCAGAGTGGAAGAGATGACCGCCTCTAACCCTTGTGAGATCACTCCAGCTCCCAGCGTCGAGCAAGTTGCACAGAAGAGTCGGAAGCGCAAGTGGATTCGGCTTCCCAAGGACCTCTTCTGGCTTCCGAAGCCATGGCAGAAGCGCACATGATCAGCATTGAGGAGGATGTCACCTCAGCTGCACCAGAGGTACCAACAAGGTCACCCACGGTGTCAAAAGCCGAATTAGAGGGTCAGGTAGGTGTGGATCCCATGGAGATCACACCTGACGATCAAGAATAGATAGTAGAGATAGTTAGTTGTTATTACATGACTATTTTGTAGAAAATCGAAGTCTGCTATGTTAAGATGGACAACTCTCTCTTTATTTTTAGATGACTATCCATGATGCAGGATAAGCAACGGTAGGAGTAGAAAGTACTTTCCAAACTGAGAGGAGGAATCGAAGCCTAGGAGGTGGTGGTCTTCAGACAACGTCCCATTTCTTTTAGGTTGTGAGTTGCGATTGGAAATGATCTCTCTTTTGCAACTCAAGACAATTGTATAAAACCGATGTCAATGTAGAATTTTGGGCACACGTACGTGTGCACATGTAGAGTTGGCTTACATAAGATAGGTCTGCATCCTCGCTTCCAACAAGAGATCGCAAGGATGTAGACAATGATAGACATCATAGACAGGGAATGACATCATCGTGCAATCCTGCTTCTAAGTTGATGTGTGATGAGATAGTGATAGAAAGTGGATGGAGTAAGCTTCCAAAAGCCAATGTAACTTCTTCTCGAGGATTAGATTTCAGATTTGATTGCAGAAGCTTTGTCTATGTCTTCTAGGGAGTGGGTTTCATCAAATTCACACCCAATTGTGCATGAGAAGTCTTCTTGTTGAGTGGCGGTGATTGTAAGAAGCTGTGCAGAGTCCAAGCTTATCTCATCCAGTGGAGCACTTTGGATCCACGCACTGACTGTCCCCTAGGATATTTGTTCCCTGAGTAAGAGTAGTCGGAGCAAAGACAGAAGAAGCCGGAAGCCTTCTTTTCATAGCAGAAGACGTCATCCTCGATTGGAAGACATTGTAACTGTAAGTAGATCTTTGATCTTCTTCCCCAATTTACTACAAGCAGGAACGACTTGTTAGTCAAGATATGGACTAGAAGCTTGTCGAAATCTTAACTTCTCTATTTTCTCTTGTTTCTTCTTGTTTGGATTTTCTCTTCTTCCTTTCTTCCTTCATCTTCTCATCTTCCTATCTTCTTCTATTGGATTTCTGAAGCTTCTTTTGAGTATCAGTGAATGTGATTGTTGTTGTAGTGCTACCGGAAGACCGTTTTAGCAAGCAGAAGCTTGGGAAGGTTACAAGAAACATACATCCTGTGATTAATCTAACCCTGTTGGAAATTGTAAGAGCAATATGTGATAAGGAATAGACATCTACGAAGCAAAGACAATCTTCTGGAGGTGTCAGAAGCCGAGTTGACCCCCCCAGAAGCCGAGAATTGCTTATGGAAGCTGAGTGAGAAGACTAGAAGCCGTGACTTGGAAGCAGTAATCGTCTTTCCGGACTTCTCAATGGGTAATTGTGTGGTATTTTAGGTAGTAATTGTATGTTAAGGTCCAGAGCACTTTCTGAAGGGTCTGGGAGCTGTGTGGTTTTGTGAGAAGAAGAAATTTCTAGACAAATCCCGAGTGTTTGTGAGTTTGGACAGATCTTAGAACTTAGAGCAGCGTAACTAGTGTAAATCTTCTCTGGGAACGAAATCTTTTATGCTATAATGGGCTAAAGGAGAAATCCTGAGACACTACACCACGCACTACGGCAACGCGAAAATTTATTTGGAGTTCTTCTACAAGATTTCGTCATGTGATTTACTTGGGTCGAAAAATCAAGTCAAACTGATATATGAAGAGACACTTATGACACTTCAAAAAGGGGTCAAAGAATGACAACAATGATAACTCGGACTCCAGATGTCAGAACAAGGAGATTTCGGTGATTGCAGTTAGCCGTGGTGGAGATTTTTCAGGTGGAGGTGTTAGAAGCTGACTGTATGATCAAAATCGTCAGCCGTCTATACTTGAATCTGCAAAGACTTGTTGATTAAGTTTTTTGACACGTAAGAAGATAATACATGTCGAATAAAACTCTAACTAGAGTTTTATTGTTCTGTTCTCATCTGTCTGGGCATCATTTTACACCTGCTAGGTGACGATGGAGGTCACATAGGGAGGAGAAAAATCTCAAATTGGGTATACTAGAGGGAGGAGATTTTTTCCATCATTGAGGAGAGGAATCAAAGAGTTGAGGAGAGAGGTTTACGGAGCTGATGACTAGAGAAAATTTTTGATTGATGACAATTTTATCATCGAGGAGTTGAGAGGAGAGAATAGAAACGAGTAGAGAGGAGACCAGCAACTTGTATATGTATCATTTTGAACAGAAAACGAGAAGCTTGTGAGTGAATGCGCTAGTGCTTCACATGTGCAATTTTCTGAAATGTTGAGTTCTTGAACGTGAGATTTTCAGTCTGGATGATTCGGAGTTGAAGAAATTTGAGCGTACTGTGTGTTTTGCTCAGATCGAGAAAGTGATGGATTGTTTTCTTGTGATCCATATTCCATGTGTGGTTTTTGCTCTCCTTTTCACGATCGTATCACAGCTAGAAGGTTGTGTCTTTTCTAGAAAACTCTCATCTCGACAGCGTTCATGACTTCTCGGTTGTTCTTAGATACTTGATGACATTCATATGGATTACCCGGAGTATTATTTCAAAACAAGACTCTAAGTTCACAAGTGTCTTTTGGAAAAACTTTTTCTAAAAATTAGAGATTAAGTTAAAATTCTATACTGCTTTTCATCTCGAAACAAATGGACAAACGAAACGAGTTAACTCAATTCTAAATCAATACTTGAGGAATTATGTGAGCGCAGACTAAAGTGATTGTCATAGTGGCTCAGCCTTGCAATTCCATGAAGCATTCAACACTTGACGTATCGTCTCTCTTATTGTCTCTCAGAAGAGCTTTGACTTGACTCTAGTAGGGAGTTCTACATCGTTAAGACCAAGAAAACGGCAAACATAAGATGAAGAGTTGGTGATAAAAATGCAGCAGCATGAAGAACAAGTGAAAAAAACACCTAGACAAAGCGCATCAACATTAAATGAAGCAGGTAAACAAGCATCAGCTGCAAGTGAAGTTCCAAATGAGCAAAGAAGTATGATTGAGTACGAAGAACTTCATCCTTCTGAAGCGATATCTGTAAAGTTCTCATTGAAGTTTGCAAGACCCTTCGTAGTAGTCAAGAATCCACACGAAGATGTCTAAGTTTTAGATCTTCCTCGAGTAGTAGTTACATCCGACTTTTCACATTTCTTTGTTGAAACAAAAGAGAGTACAAGGTGGAGATCATTTTGCAATCGTAGTGCAAACTCAACCGAACGGAGTACTTGGTCAAATGACGTAGATACTATTTAAAAGAAGTAACTTGAGTGTCAGAGGAAGATCTAGAACATGCAAGTAAAGTATTGGATCTCTTCAAACGACGACAATGACAATAACTTATAAGTTAGCAAGTTAGAGTCTTAAGTAGAATGTGTAGAAATTGTCAACTAGTTTTATTTAGGGATGGCTAAAGAAGTTAGACTTCCTCGATACTAGTTGGAATTTTCTAAGTGTTCTAGCGCCAACTTAAGACTAAGTCAAGAAGGGAATAGCGGATTAGCTACCAAAAGACAATTATGGCATCACATATTGGTTACCCATTTTGAACTTAGCGCTAACTTGAAGATCATTGTTGATGAGAGCATCAACTTCCAGAGTGGAGGATGAATGTCGTGATCCTCAAGGCACAAACGTGAACAAAAGAACCGGACTCGTGCTAGGTTGTGAACATTACGAGTAACGGGATGTTGAGAACAGATGAACCTTATGTGGTTCTCTGAACCAAGGTTGAAACATTGGATTAGGACGTATAGGCATATCCCAAGAGGACCCCAGACAAATGCTAACTTAAGGAGGTAAGTTTAGAAATGGATCGAAATATAAGTCTGAGATGTGGGTCTGGTGAGGACGGACGTTGGTCGAATGCTAGTTTGAACCGCAGGGTCTCATGTCTAGCCCTAGATCACGGTTCTTGAAAAACATCATAGTCTAGCGTTGGACCACGGTTCTTGAAAAACATCGTGGTCTAGCACAAACAACATTTTGGATCGTGGACGGAGCTCCACGTAAGATCTTGAGGCGAGTAAGGTCTCATTTGAAAGACCTCAGTGTGTGCTTTCCAATGATACCAAGACTCATCGAACTGACATCAGAGTCAAGAATTATGACTGATCTTGTGATAAAGTTGTGATATAATTTTCAAGGACCAAAGAGGAGTGCGAGGCCGTCAGTCCCCAGAAGTATATATGAGAGAGACTCGATGTCTGGGTGGGCAAAGTCACACGACCTCAGATTTTGGCGGCGGACTCTGGAGATATGAGATGATGGTTGGACTAGTACCAAGACGCGTTTTGATCTAGACTTGGACGTTTGAACTTAGGAATGACCTAAGGATTGAGACAAGACTAGAGAACGAGACGGTGGGTTTGATCATCGTTTGGGAGCTTGGATCCAAACAGACATCACGGGCGGTTGGATCGCTAAGTGTGTTGGAGGTATCGTTTATGACCATGGACTTTATGGAAAGTCCGTCCCAAGTCACGTCATGATTTGCTCATGTTTTGGGACAAATCTAATAGGGATCGGGACTTAAAAAATGTTGAGCTTCAGAGTTAGGGAGACAGTCCGACTCTCGTTTGAACCAAATGGGATAAAGGTAAGTGATGCATGAACGCTAAAGTGTGATTGTGATTTACAAGTTAACGTTGTGAGTTTTGCTACCTATTGAGTAAAGCCTTCCGTTGGTGCAACAAGGCAGTAGGTGCAAGAAATGATGTCAACATCGTTCAACTTCACTCGATCGGTTGAAAATGCAAAATGATCAAGAATCGGCTAAACTTGATATCAAAATGATTAGCTCATCATCAGCTCTCCAATCCAACTCACAACTCCTCAAAACTCCTCACGAGCCCCTAGAAACAACTTAAAATATAGCAGTGGATATAAATTTTACCCCTTACACTCAATCGATCATATCATCCTCAATCCTCCATGAAATTACTTGAGCTCTTCAGCCTAGACTGTGACCCTGGTCGAGAGCTTTCCAACCATATCCTTCCTTGCTCAAATGAACTTCAAAAACTTCAGGATTTCACTGAAAATATCATGAAGAACAACTAGAACATCATTGGTCCAAAAATAGAGTAATGAGAGCAAAAAGAGCTTTAAGTTTATCTTTCTCTCACTCAACTCTTGCCACTAGAATGGCCTGTAACACCCAAGGAAACACTAGAAATCATAAAATCCTTAGGACATGTTAAGGATTCTCTACGAAACATAACTACACAGGAGCGCTCAACTCAATGAAACAATTGAGTCACCGACTAATATAGTGTTAATATTACAACAAGAAAATAATTTACAATGAAAGATACAACAAAAAGAATGGTGAAGCTATCACTTGGTTGAAATAATCCTCTCCAAAGTTCTTCATAATCCACGCTCGATGATTTATCTTTGATCTGCAATAATATCGAATATCGACCTAGACATTGAAAGAGACGTTGACCGGATACTTGAGATCTATGTTTCGTCACAACAAGATGTACACCGTCATATCTCAAGATCTCTCCTTTGTAACAATCAGAAGAATCACCGGAAGCAGTATGTCCATCATCCTCCAGATGAATTCACCATCAAAATACAAAACTAACCATTGTCGAGAGTAGTCATGGTGGATGCAATGAAACTTGATGTGAAATGATTTAAAAAAAGAAGATTCGGAACTGGTATGAAACCTCCGTCCATAACCACCACCCTCATAGTTCACTCCTCCATGCACACCATCGAAATATCTCACGAATCACCCGCTAAGAGAAAATGTCTCACGAACCTTCAACCCATCATCTTATACTCGAATGCAAAGACAAGGACCACTAAAGTGAACGCACATCAATTGCTGATTTGACATGTTTCACTATCGTATGATCACTCAAACATATAATCGTGGCACCCATCACACCTTTCTGCAACTGACACAATAAGGTTCATGAAACGTTGAAAAAGAAACACGCAAGAGTCGCACCACAACACGACAATGTGTTGTATAGTTTCATGGCACTCTAGAGCTCTCTGGAGTTCTCTTTGTTGTCATCCATGAATACATATCTAACTCTCGAGTGGTATTCTTTGCACAATTGCATCCATCCTTGTAGTCGATGATTGTCGTTAAGCGCAAAAAACATGAGCTTGTTCGTGAAGGTAAAATCAAGATCGGCACAACACTCCTCCTTGAACTTATCGCTTTGGACTCTCCAGATCGAGTCTCACAACTCGTACGAGTCCTTGCTGACATGTTTTAGCTTGTAATTTGCTTTGTGGAATTGAACATGGAATGATGTATGCACCTCTAATTTTTACTTTCAAAGATGTTGTTTGAGACGGCAAAACACGTGACGTGATTATCTGATTACGCATTGACATATGTTCTTGTTGACGCTGAAAGATCTTAACCACTCATAGAGAATATTCTTATTCTAATCCATGACTCATGCTGCAAGACGAGACTTCATGTGTCCATGAAAAATTAATTTGAAATTAATTTAAAACCCAATAAAGCTAATGTCGTAACCTTTAGGCTCGACATTTAGGTTTTCTTGTCATTCGTCTTATGGCCATTTTAGTGAATCATTTTTCTTTAGTGTGAAAATTATATAGTGTAGGATTTTTATTGCCCTCATTATATGAATCGAAAGTTTTGTACCTATGGTTGAATCTGAGTATAGTTTTATTATTTCATTCTAATGAGAATAAGAAAACCTTTAGTCATTACATTGAAATCTTTATAGTCATACACTTGGTGATATGATAATTTGTGACTATAATGCATCTTGATATACAGTGCAAATTTTCCAAAATTTAATTAAACCCCAGGTGTGGGTATAAAAGAAAAGAATGTCTCCTTTTTCATCTGACTAAGGTAGTTACAGAGAGGATTATGTTTTGTTCCAAGAAACCAATAGATACTCAATAATTAGTTATTCAACGAATCACATAGAGCAAACTTTAAACCGAATATGCTGTAGCCAAGGAGATTTTATCAGCAAAGGGTATAATGGTTAATTTTTTCAGTTCCCTCACCACCCACTCGCATAATCAGATTCTACTGGTTACCAGAAATATATACAGGGGCACTTTGGTTTAAACCCCCGTTGCCTTTAGAAATAATCCAAATAACTTGCAGAACTTCATCCTTCGAGTTCACTGTCTGTGAGCAAAGAGATTTACCTGTTGAACCTAAAATGTTTTTACTTGCGAGAATAGAATCTGTCAAGTAAGACTTAAATCAAACTTTTCTGAGTCTTAGAAGTTTACAATCTACAATTTAGAAAGAAAAGAAAAGTTTTCTTTGATTGAGAAATGTTCAAACTAAAATTCTGACAGAATATTTTCTCTACTCGAAATATATAGGGAGAACCTTTTTTGGCTATGTAGTAGCATAGCTATACGTAGATTGTGAAAATCGAAAAGGAAGAGGAGAACTTTTTGTCGTTTAGCAGAACGGACGGATGGGGTCGTGGTGAAAACTTTAAAATGAAAAGTCGAAGCGGGAACTGATGGATATAGTTGTTGTGAAAATCAGAAAAGAGAAAAAAAGAAGATAGAACTTACTGATGGACTTGTTATGAAAACCAGAAAAAAAAGAAAATAAATCCGGATAAATCACTAATGCATAGCTCCACAATTCCAAAGGAGCTCTTTGTTTGTCTCACTTTTATACCCTCACTGGAGGTTTAATCCATAATGAATACAACTTGGTTTAATTATATTCACATGATTTTACTTTTTCTCTAGAATCAAAAGGTTATTTTTTGAGTCTATTTTCTTTATCCTAGTATGCATCAGAACGTTGCGCTTCACGTAGAAAGGAATATATCAGAAAAATTAGATGATGTTCCAGGAAATTACACACAGATATAATATCCATGGAGTTACTGGTTTGGTTCAGTTTGTTCTAATTTCTTTGAACTTAATCATGCATTAATACCATCCTTAGCATAAACTTAAACCCTTAACTTAAATATGTGAAACTTTATGTACATTCACCTAGCCTGAGTTCGATCGTTATTAGAGAAAGAAATTAAACATTATTAGTGTATTCTGAGCGGACTCAGTCCAATGAGAGAACTGTTGACACTGCTTTTTTCATGCCCGTTATTTCTCCAGACCTCTCTAGACTTATCTAAATTTTTTTTTCCTGTGCTTTCAACCTATGACTAAATTTTTCATAGTATAGTCATAATGAAAAAAAAGAAAAAAAATTTATTTCATTTCTTGATAAACTGCAAAATCTTACTTTATAATCAAGACTGAGTCCTTAGTACTGTATAGTTTATGGGTTTAGTTTTCTCACGGTCAAAATACAAAATCTGGTTTGGTTCGTGTGATTCAAGGAATACTAGACTTCTTGTACAAATAATAGTTTTATTTTTCTATTTTTTACTATTTGTTTCTCTAAAATCTGATCGAGTGCTTACTTTTCATAGACGTAAATATTCTAGATCTTTCTATATAAAAAACATCTCAACTCTATTTTATTTTAAGCTGTTTTGTTGCAAACTTCCGTGATGCTAGCAATAAGTTCTCTCATCTTTGATTTCAATGGTTTTAAATTTATTTATTAAAATTTTTTCATCGTTTCTTCCAACTCTAGAGGAAAATAAATCGTTTGTTAAAGAAAAATACATCATTTGTACTTTCTACACAATTTTCACGAAGAATCGTTTGCATGCATATTATAAACTGAAGGGAAGCGGGGCGAATGCAGGCTCGATGTTGAAGGATAATAAGTTCACGTTCTTTCTCTTTTGACTATGACCTTTGACTATGACCTTTCAGTTCCCTTCTCCCTCTTCAGTATCTGTTCCGTAACTCTCTCTAGTGTAACTGTGTTGTAACTCCTTTCTTGTAATACCTCCTTGTAACTCTTTGTTCCTGTTTCCTTCCCTGAGGCACCCCCAATGACCTCTACTCTGGAGATGATGACAGGCCCTATTGTCTGATCCCCTGTACGCAGCTTCAGCTGTGGTGTGAGCTCCTGCTAACTCTCGTCTTTTTCAACATGGTATCAGAGCAAGGCAGCGAGAAGCAAGTGAGAGAGAGTTTTTGCAAGGGGGCTTGACAGGAGGAACGGAAGGTTCCATCTATGGAAAAGAGAGTATTAGTGAGGATAGAGAAGTACTCTTGACTGTGAAAAACGCGGATGTGGGCAGTAGTGTGAGTGCTCAGAATTTTTTTTTCGTTTTTTGGAGACTATTTTACAGTTTCAGAGAGTTTGAAACTCGTTTTTGAGGGGTTTCTGGACGTTTTTTGACGATTTCAAGGGCACCCACCTATAGTATTTTGTCAGGAAGGGTCGAATTAAGTAGGATACACCCTTTCTTGGATTTTTTGTCATGGTGAAAAGTTACCGAAACTCACCTTTGACCAGCGTTTTGAGGGGGTTAGAGACGTTTTCTGTGAATTTCTGAGGGCACATTATCGGTAGAAAAAGGCTCCGCCTTGGGATCCCAAAATCCCTTCCAAAATCCCTAGTAGGGATTTTGGAATACCTTTCCAAAGAAATTTTTCCCGACCGATTCTGACCTCGTTTGCGAACTATCAGAAACTTCTGCCGAACTTTGACCGTCGATTTGAAGGCCTTACAGACCTTTTTTGGAGAAACTAAAATTTTCCGAAATCTACCCCTATCCCACGCCTCCCGCACTTAAAGGTCCTACTTTCACTTTGCCAACACGCATACCAAGTTTCATTTCAGTTGGAGACTGTTTGGTTAGACCAGGTTCGTGACAGTGCACAATGACGTCAGTTACCATAACAGAGAACTTACTTTCTGATTCTCATAAGTTGAATACTTCGAACTACCCTATTTGGAGAGCTAGGGTACAGGCCATACTTGCTGGATATGACTTGTGGAAGTTTGTTACTGGCTTACAAGAGAGACCCACTGTTGCTGAAGAAGCTATCGTTTGGGATAGACGTGATCAGTTAGCACTTTCTGTCATCAAGATGACAGTGAAAGATGATGAACTAGTTGATATCCTAGATACAGAAACTTCGAAAGAAGCATGGGATACCTTTACCAGAAAACATGAAGTGGCGAAAGAGGGGAAGTTGAGAGTTCTTAAGGGTAAACTCGCAACCTTGCAGATGCAAGAGGGTAAGAGCATTGAGGACCATTTTATGGCCCTCAAATCTATCTTACAAGACATCAAAACCTTAGGAGGAAGAGTTGAGAGTTCAGAAGCTATTCATTCGTTTCTTGAAAGTCTCCCTTCTGCTTATGAGGCTTTTGTGAAGGCTATGGAGGTACGTCCTGGAAAGATTGACATGGACGAACTGGAGAGTTTGGTGCTACAAGAAGAGATCAACATCGAACAGAAGAACAAAAGAAAAGCAGCAAGTGACGAATCTGTTTTGCTGCACATCAACAAACAGAGAGGGAACTTTCGAGGGAAGAGGAAACCGTTTCCTCTCAACAAAAGGTGGAATAGCAATGCTGGATCAAGCAACCAAGGAGGAGGCTCTTCTGCACATGCACAAGGTGACAAGAAGCGCAAGAATGGAAACTGTCACTACTGTGATAAACCAGGCCACTTTGCTCGTGAGTGCAGACTGAAGGCAAGACACGAAGGTACTGATAAGAGCAAAAACAGAGCAAATCTTGCTCAGGCTAAGTCTCCAGGAGAAGGTAATGAGCAGCTGTTTTTTACTGCTCTGTACACTAGTAAGTTAGATCATCCATGGTGGATAGATTCTGGAGCATCTAACCATATCTCTTCCATTCGAGAGTGGTTCCACAACTTTCAGGAGATCACCAATGGACCAACAGTTGGTCTAGGAGATGGTGAGAGATACGAAGTTAAGGGACAAGGTGATATTCACCTCCAACTACCTACTGGAGCAGTATTTCGAGTTGAGGGAGTTTGGTACATACCTGGAGTGGTGCATTACTTGCTCAGTGTTGGGAGGTTAGTCCAAGCTGGTTTCTACATCAACTTCAACAACAAAGGATGCAACATACAAGACAATCAAGGTGTAGTAGCAAGAGGCAATGTGATAGGTCATTTATATGAGCTTGAAGCTACCTCCTTACCTGAAGTTTTGCTTGCTGCTACTGTACAAGAGAAGACGGATTTGTGGCATAGAAGACTAGGTCACATGAGTTCAGATAGAATGAACTTGCTGTACAAGTTCAACCTAGTTGAAGGAGTCCAGAGAAATTCGATTCTTTGCACAAGCCATGTGAGATCTGCCTGAAGCGAAAACAGGTTCAGAAGAAGTTCCCTTCAACAGCAAGAAGGGCTACAACTCCACTAGATTTATTGCATATAGATCTAGCAGGACCCATTGATCCTCCATCATTAGGTAGAACTGAATATTACCTTTTGATAGTTGATGATTACTCACGAAAAATGTGGGTGAGGTTTCTGAGAAACAAGAATGAAGCTTTCACACACATGAAAGACTTCATAACTGAAGTTGAGCTTCAGAATAGCAGAAAAATTCAAAAAATCAGGAGTGACAGAGGAGGGGAGTTTCTGTCCAAAGCCGCTGATGCTTTCTACAAGTCCAAAGGCATCATACGACAACTAAGTGCACCTTATACTCCACAACAAAACGGAGTGGTGGAGAGGAAGAACAGAGTGGTTGCTGAAGTAACCAGATGTCTACTCAAAGATGGAGGACTACCTAAGAAGTTGTGGGCTGAAGCAGTTAACACTGCAGTTTACCTTCTCAACCGGAGTCCAACAAAGGTGGTGGAAGGTATGAGCCCTGAAGAGGCTTTCACGGGTATAAAACCTGATATCTCAAATCTTCGAGTTTTTGGATGTAAGGCCTATGTACTTGTGCCTAGAGAGTTGAGGAGGAAGTTAGACGACTGCTCTAAAGTTTGCACTTTCATAGGCTACTCTGAACAAACGAAGGGATACAGACTACTTGACAGCAAAGAGAAGATTATCATTAGTAGGGATGTGTTCTTTGATGAGGTAGAGAAGAAGGAGACTACTACTACTTCCAATGGTACTAGTCTAGCTTTCATATTTCCTCTTTCTGATATGTTACAAGATAATCAGTCTGATGGGAATGTATCAGAAGCTGTTAGAGGTGGTGTAGATGTTGATGTTGCTCAAACAGAAGATATCGTGCACTCACCTGAGTTGGTGGTAGATCTTCCCACACAAGTTACAGTTCCAACTTCAGCACCTGAACAAGTGCTTCAACCACTTCCGAATCAAGTAAGAAGATCTACTCGAATCAGGAGGGTACCTGCTCGACTTGCTGAGATGTGGTTAGCAGAGGCGATTGATAACGCAGAACCACTGAAGTTCGAAGATGCTATGAAGTCTGAGAAGTGGACAAAGGCAATGAAGGAGGAGTTTACTGCATTGCAGAAAAACGATACTTGGTTCTTGACAATTGGAACCAAATGGGTGTACAAAACAAAGTACCATGCTGATGGTACAGTTCAGAGATATAAGGCTCGACTTGTAGCCAAGGGCTATCTACAGCAGAAGGGGAGGACTATGGTGAGACATTTACTCCTGTAGCGAAGATGAGTTCAGTTAGGCTGCTGATAGCATATTCTATGCTTCATAACTGGAAAGTATGGCAACTAGATGTGAAGAATGCTTTTCTGAATGGTAAGATACAAGAGGAAGTATACATACAGCAGCCACAAGGTTTTCAGGTTGCTGGAAAAGAACAGTTAGTATACAAACTTCGTAAAGCCTTGTATGGCCTTAAGCAAGCTCCTAGAGCTTGGTTTACTAGGATAGACAGTTTCTTAAGGAAGAAGGGTTTCTCTTCTACAAGGGGAGATCCTAATCTATATATCCTAGTTACAGCAAAAGGGAGAGTAGCGTTGCTGCTGTATGTGGATGATGTAATCCTTTCAGGCAGCGATGAAGAGGCTATCTCTTTAGTGAAGTTACAGTTATCTACAGAGTTCGAGATGACTGACCTGGGCAGACTTACCTACTGTCTTGGAGTTCATTTAGTCGAAGATGGAGAAGATCTGTACCTTGTACAGGATAAGTACATCAACGATACATTGAGGGAGTATCAGATGCAGGACTGCAAGCCAGTGCCTACTCCAATGATACTTTCGAAGGATTGGTCTACTCAGCATGGATTTGACGAAGCGGTTGATAAAACTGAGTACCGGAGACTAGTTGGAAAGCTGATCTACTTGGTTGTAACGACCAGACCAGATCTAGCTTACGCTGTAAGCAAGCTTGGCCAGGAGATGGAGGACCCAAGAGTTCCACATTTGAAGGCAGCGAAACGAGTACTCAGGTATCTGAAAGGTACTGCGTTTCATGGACTGAAGTTTACTTCAATTACTCCTAAAGTTCTAACAGGCTTTACGGATGCTGACTGGGCAGGTGATGTCATAGACCGGAAATCAAGATCTGGTTATGCCTTCCTGCTTGCAGGTGCAGCTGTAACTTGGCAAAGTAAGAAACAGAAGGTTTCTTCTTTGTCATCCACAGAAGCTGAATATCGTGGACTGTGTAATGCAGTTCAGGAAGTCGTGTGGATAAGATGGATGCTGGAAGATCTGGGAGAGGTTCAAAGAGAACCAACTACCATTTTCACTGATAACATGAGTAGCATTGCTCTTGCCAGAAATCCAGTCCATCATGCGAGGACAAAGCACATTGAGGTGCAGGTCCATTTTATTCGTGACAAAATACAAAGTGGAGAGGTATGTGCCACTTGGGTACATACTGATGACCAACTAGCAGATATATTCACTAAACCATTGTCTAAACCTCAGTTTGATAAACTGAGAAATGGCCTTGGTATATGTGAACTGCCCGTGATCTTACGAGGGGGTGTTGAAGGATAATAAGTTCACGTTCTTTCTCCTTTGACTATGACCTTTGACTATGACCTTTCAGTTCCTTTCTCCCTCTTCAGTATCTGTTCCGTAACTCTCTCTAGTGTAACTGTGTTGTAACTCTTTTCTTGTAATACCTCCTTGTAACTCTTTGTTCCTGTTTCCTTCCCTGAGGCACCCCCAATGACCTCTACTCTGGAGATGATGACAGGCCCTATTGTCTGATCCCCTGTACGCAGCTTCAGCTGTGGTGTGAGCTCCTGCTAACTCTCGTCTTATTCAACACTCGATTCCCCGTGCTGAAACGGGGAAACGATGCAAAACCAAACCGCGCACATCTCTTCCAGGTCGCTTTGCTAAGTGGTACCTGCAGCTACTGTGGCACTCAAGTAGTGTGGAGCAACCTTCATAGAATTCCGGTAAATAGAGTAGTGAGTTTCGGTTGCAATAGTATATTTCCGGAGGTACATAGGAAAGTGTCGAAAAGTTATCCGGGAAAAATCTGAATCTACTTCGCTAAAAGTTCGAAAAGTGAAGCAACTGCCGGTAACTCTCAGAAAATGCCTGCTGACTTTGGACAGTGTTTGTCCGAAAACAACCCGTTGATTTTGCGTTGCGTTAGCATAGGTATACGAAACGGGGAGGTTAACTCGCGGGCGGGCTTCGGCTGTAAAACCCGAAAGGGAATTGGGTTTGATCCGCAGTAATCGCTAAAGCATAGCTGAGCAATTACACTGCAAGCGTAGCTCCTTGTTAAAAACCTTCCCGAACACTGCTATACTCTGTGAAGTTGAAAAAGCCAGCTGCCGATAGTGAAGTCAGACAATTGATCGACAATTGATAATGAAACTTGTGTGGATCAAGCGACATAGAAACGCTCTGATATCTATCTCCTTGGCCCCTCACCGAACCCATAGATTTATTTGCGCAAGCGTCATCCGAAGATTATCGTCACACTTGTGAATTCAACTGACACTGAAGACCGGAGTGACTGACTTATGCAACATATTGAATTACATTTGATCATCATAAACGTACTGCTGTATCGAGATCCTCTAGGTCTCCTAGACTATGGAACCAAATCCGCTCGTAGTCGGGGCGGCGTGGGGTCGAATCCTCCTCCGGGGGACTCATGCTGTGTGCAAGGGCTGCAGCGCACGGATGCAGAAAGCCCCACATCGACAGAGGCTTTAAAACAAATCAAACAAAAGGCAGAGGTGGGATACGGAAGCAAGGAATGTTTTACACATGGCTGTTGTTGACCGCGCAGAGATCCGCCTCATCAGGAATTAATGCGGAATCTTCTAATTGTATAGCACAGAATTCTGGGAGAAGATTGTGATGGGAATGAGAAGACCAATGCCATAAATAGTATGCTGCATACGCGAGATGATTGCAGAGGGTGAGGAAGAAGGAGCTTCGCAGGGTGGATCCGAACTCCGGAGCAAGCAGAAGCTTAAGGACTTAGTACGACTTAGTACGTCGCTAATATTAACTTAGATTTGCAACTGTCACTCGATCTGGTATCGTGGATGGATCCGCCGCGGAATTAGAACACACTACAGGCTCATATGATGATGAATTCTTGTGGAATCTGTTCCGTGCCCTTTGCGCTTATCCAGACACGTATACACCAAGTCTTCTCTGCTTCTATTACACGTGTCATCCGGCACCTATAGCTACCAGCTATCTTGGATGCAAAGGAAATACTATGCACGGTTCTCTGTAGACAACGATTTAAGAATATTGTAAGTTTCTGTGGATGCTGCTTAGGCTTACGGCGCCGACGTAAAGCAGGCGAGTACGTAGGCTAAGCGTACCGTGGCTAATGAATCGATATCAGATCTAGACTACTGTCCTTGGTATTCTTTAATTGCGTACGCTGACTGTACAGTGCGTTGGCCGTTAATCTGTTGTCAATGGATGTACTCAGATAAACTTCTTAATCTCCGTGATCATCACAGTGTCACTCCTGTCTTCAGATATTGAACCGAGATTGCAGAATCAACTTCCTTTCACAATTCATCACAATGTCATGATCATATAGGTACTCGAGGTCTGTTGACTCTGCCAATGTGGTTTAGATACGCTGACGAGTTGTCACTACTTCATGAGTTTACATGCATCGATTAGTATTACTAATTGTGACTGAACATTATACTATTTAATTTCTCCGCTTGTTGTACCTTGTCAAGTTGCAACGCTCACTATATCTGAACCTGCAGAATCAAATTAAACATAAATAGTCTAGTGGGTACACCATTCAACAAACTTTAAGTGGAATTGCTAGTCGAGCAGACTGATATCTTGGATAAACTGTCTTAAGGAAGTCCTTGTAAACCTACAAATCTCGAGTTCCAAGCTATGAGTCCTAATCTATGCCCAGGAGCTTGCGTGATTATAGAGGCTTATATTCCATGTCATTGAACTTTTTCTCCTCTCAGATCTAGTCGACGCGGATATGCATACAATTACGATCCTGATGATCTTGTGTGTGAATAGTTTATGTGTATGAGGTACTTCACTTTTTCCTGAAACTAGGAACGCTAGAAGCACTCTGATCACTTCGAATTCAGTACACAGCTGAGAAAAATTGCTCCTGGAGTACTGAGGGATTCAAAAGAACTGTCCTTCTATATATACGAGAGTGAGTCAGAGCACATTCCGGATCCTAAGGTTTGATTACGAATTTCCTTTTAAGAGCCATCCGAGTCAATCAACTGGAGAGACTTTCACTTCCACCTGATTATTACCTAGTCCGTTCATATATATCTAGTCTCGACGTCTAGAAGGAGGATCGTAGACGAAGGTCAAATCAAGTGTGTTTGGCAATAGATCGTGCTGCTACTTCGCTCGCTCGGTCAGTGTGGCCGATTCTATTACACGTGACGATAGGGGGATGTATCCTCAACGACCTCGCCTGCCAATTCGTGTCTAAGACTAGTATAAAAAGCCAGTGTACTTCTGTAGTTTGCATCTCATCTGTTGACATCGCGTAGCGTATATTGGCTACAATCTCCCAGTTGTCTCAGAGAGGATTTTGATACCCGTACGTTCCGGTCATCAACTTCGAGGTATGTGGACTTTACAATGTCTCGGATTTGACGGACTGGAACTTGCATGAAGGGTCCAAATTAAACCCTTTCTCACAATTGAGTCGAAATTTGACCACTGTACGCGAGGATTCTGTAGCTATTTGGTCTCAACAAAAGTGCGTAGGACATAAAATCAGGACTGTAACTAGCTTGACTCTGGTTTGAATCTGTTTTCCGCTAACAGAAATTTCAGTTTCTGTTTCGGAAGAACTTCTTGCAGAGCTGGCATGGGTTAATATCGTGCCCTCTTGCTTCGTGTACCGCAAGCAATCGGTGATACATGCTTTTGCAGGAGGCAGGGAACAATGGGGAAGATCAGAGCAAATAGCAGCATGTATCTTCTGCTGCCCATGCTTTCCTGACTATGTCGAGCATGGTCGGGGCAGTAGATATCATTTTCTACTCAGACGCAAATGCCTGTGACGGCAGTGGATACTCTTTCAACGGCATCGCCGCACAAATATGCTGCATTGCTAATGGTTGGTCGGTGCTATTCACCGATATGGATGGCTGCAAGACAAGCCTCGTGTTCAGAAATGGGGGTTGCGATTATGATTCAGTAGGCTCGGGCACGGGTAACCTTTGCTGGGTTGGTGGAGGTTACACATCCGGCTACTGGTATCAGAGCTGCAGACGCCGCTCGCTTCTCGCTGATCATGATGATGCATCCCACAAAACTAAATGCAAGGGAGAAGCCAAGCCTACAGGAATTGTGTTCACTGACGCTGCGAAAAAGATCACCTGGATGCTCACATCCCCCGATGCAGTTGACCTATTATCGCAACTCGAGAGCTTACCCCATGGAGAGAAAGCGAACTGGCTTCAGTCCAAGGGCGCCATTTTGAATACTTCACTGCTGCCCTGAATAAACGTCAACTGAAACCAAACAGTTGCTATTGAACGTCTGGAGTATCAGTGGATTCAACCACATGCGAATTCACTCGGAAATTTGCAACGGCTCTGAAGTACATAACGGCGGTGATCGTATCATGCACTGGTTTCAGATCAGGAAATGTATCCATCGCAGACGTTTACCAGACCATAATATACGTATATGTGTGTGCACATGCAGGTCCGAGGTATGTCAGATACTTTGTGGTCGTTGTGTTTGTAGCTCTTGATTGGCGTGGTTTACGATAAGATCAGTGTTGCAGATTTTGCAAGTCTGTAAGATGTTATGCCGCTGATTTGTATACTTCGCAATCAAGTTTCAGTCTCAGTAATAGAGACAGTAATAAAGCCTTTGTGTTTGTAGCTCTTGGTTGACGTTGTTTACAATAAGATCAGTCTTGCAGATTTTGCAGTTTGTAAGACGTTAATTCCGCTGATTCATATACTTCGCAGTCAAGTTTCAGTCTCAGTAATAGAGACGGTAATAAAGCCGACACGGAATTGATTCAGTAGTAAAAGTCGTGTGTTTGATTACGCAATTATCACCTGGTGTCAAAGTACTGTATCGATAGTATCAAGCGTTGAGAGATGTGTCCTACTGTTTGGACTTAAAGTTCATGTTTGATGCGACGAGATCTGGATAAGAGTGTAGCTAAATGCATCAGATTCTGCACTGTTTGTGAGATGTTTCCTACTGTTTGGACATAAAGTTCATGTTTGAATGCGACGGGGTCTCGATATAAGAGTGTAGCTAAATGCATCAGATTCTGCACTGTTTGGCAACAGAAACCTTGTATATTGCAACTTACAAAAACACATTCGGCAAAGCTCGCTGTCACAACTTTTCGAACTCCCGTCACCCTCTGCTACCTCTCGATCGCACGTACGTGAGAATCTTGACAAGTGTTGAGACCAGAAGTTCGTCGCTGCCATGAACTTCTGGAATCTGGACATGTACCGTCTCTGCCGCATCATCGACGTCATGCGCAGGTTTGCTGGGCCCGGGACCCGGGAGAGCTATCGCGTGGTATGGTAATTGCTCACTCACTACCGGATGCACTGATAATAGTCGGCCGGGTTTACAAGCACCCGCCACAAATACGTGTAAACAAGAAGTAGATCTTTCTGATCATACACAGTGAAAGCTCGACATAATCGGGTACCACTAGTTTGCCAGTTCCTCCGGTTTTCTTCTATTCAGTTTCTATTATTTCTATTATATTTTATATAACGGCAGCCGGCTGAACGCGGCTGCTCTTGAGCAGACTGAGCACTGCTGCAAGGAGGATTCGACCCCACGGCCAGTAATCGTTGCAATTATGTCTTGTTTCATTTTATAGTTTTGTCGATCATTATTGTCCTTGTGCGAATTGCATTACTCGTTGGGTGTGTTACGTACGCGTAAATATAGATCAGAAACAAAACACCATCACAAGTTTAAGATATATTGGCACGGATCCCATCATGATGCAAATTTTGCCTACTTGCAAGATTCAACATTCAAAGATTTTGCTGGAAGCTTAAGCTGAGAAGACTGATCTGCAAACCTTTGCAGAAAAGGGGAATCCGATATAGATGATACTGGGAGTTCGAAGAATTCTGGGAGCTATGAGACTGTGACGTTCTTCCTCACGTAACCTTATCCTAACTGTAACAGAAAGTATCCAGTGTCCTACCCGGATCCATCTCATTTCAAACCTCAACGGCTAAATCCTCCGTACAACAGTTGTTTATACGTATACCTATTTAGATTTTTCTTTATTATTAAATTCAAGAGGAAAACGGATTGTCCTACCGAGCTTTGACTAAGTCTCTTTAGGGCCACTCGAACCTTTCCTCATAGCTAAAATTACAAGATTCAGATAGAATAAAATGTCATAACGTCTATAGTCACCTGATACAATTAATTTCACCTCTATACAAGAGATCTCCTTTACGAGTGGATCATACTCGTAACGGACATTATACGTCACCTATAAAATGTTTTACGGCAGTTTTGTAAAAGCTAAATTTAAGTTGTCCAACTACTCTTAAATTAATAAATTTCACTTAAATTATAGGGGAAAAGTGGCATATTCTTTCATGTTTGATTTGATTTTCTTCGCAAGTGAATATGAATGGTATCGGATGTATTTGAAAGGGTTTTCTTCTCTCAACTGTACGGCTTTATCTATTACATATATAGCCACACTAATATACAAATTAAAAGAATAAAAATCTCTTATGTGAAGACGCCAATTCGGTTTGAGACAGCCGGCCTCTCTACGAGGCTGTAAATTAACAAAGTAAACTGGTGAACTCCGGATGAAACAAATATCTACACCAGCATATCAGCGAAAACGACTTTTACTACTAGAAAGTTACAGTGAACTGTAGCAGTCAACTTAGTTTCCGCCTTTATTGTCGTCTCTATTACAGAGACTGGAACTTGACTGCAACATGTACGGATCAAGCTTTACTGACAGGAATATCTGCATGACTGTTACAATACCGTAAACTACAACACTAATACAAGAGCTACATATAGCATATCGCAGGGCCTGGAGTGCACGAGCACAGTGCACTCATCCTTTAATGATATTGCAGACCTCAGCAACGACTCGTTATGAGCTTCCAGGCCAGTGCAAACTCCCAAGTGCAGTTAGCAAGGGGCCTGGAATCCATTCAATCTCCACGAGATCGAGCGATATACGTGAATTACGTTCTTCACGGCAGCTCTGAAGTAGTGAGAGTGGCGCCCTTGGACTGAATCCAGTTGGCTTTCTCTCCATGGGGTAAACTCTCGAGCTGCGAGTAGAGGTCTTCTGCATCGGGGGATGTAAGCATCCAGGTGCTCCCTTTTGCAGCGTCAGTGAACACAATGCCTGTAGGCTTGGCGACGCCCTGGCATTTTGTCGTGTCGGATGCAACATCAGCGAGAAGCGAGCGGCGTCTGCAGCTCTGATACCAGTAGCCCGATGTGTAACCTCCACCGGTCCAGCAAAGGTTGCCCGCGCCCGAGCCTACTGAATCACGATCGCAGCCCCCATTTCTGTACACGCGGCTGGTCTTGCAGCCATCCATGTTTCTGAATAGCACCGACCCGCCATTAGCAATGCAGCATACCTGTGCGCCGGCGCCATTGAATGAGTATCCACTACCCGAGCAGCCACTTGAGCTTGAGTAGAAAATGATATCCACTGCTCCAACCAGGCTCGAGAAAGCCAGGACGAGCATGGGCAGTAGATACATGGTGCCTTTTGCACTGATCTTCCCCATTCTCTTGAGGACCTCCTGCGAATTACGGATTGTGTCAGCGTCATGGTTTGACATATACGAAGGAAGAGGGCATCACCATGCATCTTGACTGATCATGAGCACTAGAACAAAACAGCCATTGCAAACTTAGACTGCACTATTCGTTTGATCTTACGCGCCGATTGGACCAAACATTGGATTTTCATTAGGTCAGGCGTGCAGAAGTTCCATCTAAACTGAACTTGACGGAAGTGTTCCAGAAGGGTATCTTGAAAGGTATAGCTCCAGTGCTAAATATCCTAGACTCTTTTACTGAGACCAACAGTGAGTTTGAACTGATCATGAGTGTGAGTAAGACCCTCAACTGGATTAGATGCTACACCAAGTTCCCATGGCCCCTACAAGAATCCGAAACCCGTCTACGTACCTCGAAGTTGACGAGCGGAATGTAAGAGAATAAAACACCTCTCTGGGACAACAAGAAGTTGGTCACAGTAGTACTCGATATGCGCCGATACGCTGCCGAGGAATGAGATGCAGAATCAGGAGTTTACACTCGCTTTATATACTGGCATAAGAAACGAAGTGGCAGCAAAAGTGAGTTGCCGGTACAGTCCAACTGTCGTCAAGTTAGGGCCACGATGGCCGAGCGTACGAAAAAGAACGATCTACGGCCGATCTCAATCTTGAGCGATATCTTATCTCGGTCTGCTTTCTACCAGTCAAAGGCGAAACAAGTCTTCCGAGGTCTTCCCCTCCAAGGTCCCAAGTCAAACTAGCTTGTGAGCGTCTGTGGTCCTCATTCTGGAGTCTGGATTTCCAGAGTCCAGACTTCGAACGGATTACATATGCATGATCATGATAAGAAGGCTATGACCTGTAGCTGAAACAAGGAGGAGCGTATGTATGTATATATATGTTCTTACTTCAAATGGACAGACGCGACGCAATGAGTAAGTATACCAAACAGATGGGGAATGTGACTTCAAATGGACTACTGTAAATGTTCTCCTCCCAGATTTGGATGTAAGATAGTACTCAAGTCTGAGAATCTCATGAATGCGTACTAAGCAGAAAAGACTGGAAATCAGATTCTCATTAATTCTGAAGACATAGCACTGATCACTTCAGCACATCGACAAGTCAGAGATGGCCCCTGATTGAAGAACTCGAGAAAAGGGAAATCTGGGTCAAATTTTGTCAAACAAAAGAAATAAAACCAAATCTAGACAGTTGTTGACCATTATGCCTTTTGTTGATTTGAAAGTGTATTAAGATTATGGTAATTAATGGATTATCAGAGTTTAATTTTCCAATATTTCATTACTCAATTAAATAATTCAGTTGTGTAATAAGGACCGTTATTCACTTAGAATACACTCTGAGCCTCTTGCTGTAATGAAGCAAGTTGACCTTGTATATTCTCAGACTGGGATTTTAATCTGCCCTTGTATTCTCTTCCTAGTGCTTTTGAGGAGCTTTTTCATTACAGCAATGAGAAAATTCTAAACAATAACAGTTAATACTCTTGCGGGCGAGGTTCGACATAGAACAGTTACCCTCTTGCAGTCGAGGTTCCACGAACTTTTAAGGTGAAACTTTGGGGGAAAGAAGTTGCTGCTTTGGACGACTGTATATAACTGTTACAGTGTCCATTCCATGGGCTCGCTTCTTAGTCACATGACAGTACGATTGCAGAGGTCGAGTCGAGTAGTACACACACATGAGAAAACGTAGGAACGTTTTTCACTCATGGACGTTGTAACGACTGCATGGATAAAAGTGATACAAAAGCAGAATATGTCCTTACGGGGACACCCGCCAATGAGAGTCCCTCGGCACCGAACCAGTGTCAATTCTATCGACTTCCGTGGCCGCAGCAACCGAAGGAGAAGATATTCATTCATTCAAAAGCTCTTGTGCAGGTTGCGGGCGAGGTTCACCTTCGACAGTACTCGAGAAAAGGAAACAAAAAGGTGTATATTGTTGGCCCATTTGGGACTCAGAAGTACAACTGCTCCCTCAACAATGTCATGAACGAAGTTGGGGTTGGGGTTGGGGGGTTTTGACAGACGTCAGCCTACATGCACGAAAGCAGAAACTGAATGATCACCGAGTCATTCGAAATGAGCAAAGTCATTCGTGACTGCTCGAGCTCCAGTAGTCGTTGCGGGGGTCAGAAGCTTCTATATATATATGCCTCCATACTTTATGAGCTATGATGAAAACTTTACTTCAGACTTTTAATTTTGCTGTAAATTTGTTTCTAAGAAAAAGAGGCAGGAAACACGAGTGACATAATAATTCAGTTAGCAAAGTGTAGCTAGCTGTTTGGGTGCATGCCCACTTTTTTCTTTCTTGAAGTTCCTTTTTTTCCTTTTTTTCTTGTGATTTGTAAGCCACGTTTTTCACACCTATTCTTCTCTATTGTTGTTCTTTTTTCCCTTTTCCTTTAATTTATAATCCAGATTTCTCTCACCTATTGGTCTTTCTAATTTATTCTATTTCCCGGACCGGAGAAACGTATAAATATCATCGTTGCTATAATAATATCCACACCAACACAACAATACACAAACAATAAGATAGTATAATTTAATATCATTTCCATAAAAACGTTAATTTTAAACCCACCAGCGAATGTCACGTTAGTAACGTACGCACAGCCCGGAAGGGAAGCCCGAGTCATCTTTCTTTAAACCCCTGGTATGACTTAACTGCTCTGGTAACCGAAAGGACTTCATTTTGCAAGTTAGCATTCGGAGGAATAGTAAATTTAACCGTTTAGCAATAACTATTTTTGATGATAAAACATTCACACGAAATAGAATCTGTGAAAACATAACAATCAAATCAAATCTGTCCACTAACTCTACACATTTTGTAAACTACTTAATATGATTAAGAAATATTGAAATGAAGTTTCTAGAATGTCGGGGGACAAAAGAGAATATTTTCGATATATTACTAAGAGAGGAAAAAAGGAAATTCAATATTCTCTTTCATGCTTTTATACCCATATCGAGGGTTTAATCGTCATGATGATGACAAGTAGACCCGAGAGGAGAATATGCCTATAAAATATCTAATGGGGATATCAAGAATAGCCTTATTGACATGACAAATATTAGACACAAAATTCATCCCAAAATGTCGTAGAGATGTTCTCCTCATTTAGATTTTACTGTACTCTCACGTTGCAACAGTTTTGAGTTACGTGCTTGATGAGCTTAAATGGTTGTATCATTTTTGTTGTTAGTCTCTGTTCTTTTATGTACATCTCCTTGGTATAAAGGTGACTTCTTTTCGATCTCTTTGACCGATGATAATTACGTTTCTTTTTTATATTTGACGAAAATAATCTGTGCAAAAGAAAAAGTCTTGGATTTTTCAAACTACCTTCGGGTGAATCACGTTACAAATTCATATTTTGAGAAAATTGATCCATGCAAATAAAACTTACAGACTTTTCAACACTACCTTCAGGTGAAACAAGTTACATGATACTACTTTGCGGTTGCTCCTCAGTGTTCTGAGTCGGCTCATAGTATTCTCACCCGACTAAAGTTCTAATATCCGGATGTTAGAATTAAAGATTAAATTATTATTTTCACATAAAATATGAAAATTAGTGGGCTGGAATTAAAAGGTAAAATATTGTATTTATATAAAATACATGGAGAATTATAGACTACAGATGATTTAACAATTTCCACTGCGTCCTTACATGCATTGTGTAGGAGCCATAGAGGTCTAGTGCAAAACTTTGGAGGTACCGAGATTCAAACACGTCACCCTGAGGCCAGACAGATAACGTGTTAACGAACATAGATTTTATTTTTTGAGAAATAATCACACCATTGTCAGGTAATTTGAGAGAATGGACTTTACATAGATTATTATTTATTTATTTATTTATTTATTTTAAATTCTTTTAGACCTTACACGTATTACACCACACATAGCTATTCTCCTTCCTTGATGACGTGAGTCGTCAATGGTGAACTCACCGACCCTGCCTGACGCCTCCTAAGCCAACCCCAGCTGCAACCTGAACCTCGCGTATAGAGTGCAAACCACCACTTCTTAAGTTAATAAGAAGCGTGTTAGTCAAGCAACTAAACCATTTTTTAAGTCCTCTTTACGCGTGGGGCCATCTGCAGCCGAACGCAAAAGTGTGCTGGTGGTAATTGGGACAAGTCCAAACTGCTCCCTACAGTTCCATTAGAGATAGCGACATTATCCGTTTACATGATTTGCCGTACCGGACAGTGTCGACATCTGCGGAACCGCTACGCGGCGGTAGGTCATGACGATTGTAGTGGTGATGATTTGGACAAAACCATGTAGAATCCTCACTCTAGGCCTTCAGCTGGCGTTCCTTACCCGACATTGATCCGCAATCAACGGAGAGGTTGAGACGCGTGGAACTCTACTCAGTGAATGAGGTCCTAACTGCTAACATTATCAACCTACATTGTCATACGTAGCGGGCGCGTGCGCTGACGGGTATGGACTTCACATAACGGAAGTTGCAGCTTATGTACATTCAAAAAAGTGAGCACGCGTGTATATATTATATTCACCTCTTCTATCTTCGGATGGAAGAGGGAATATGCCAGGTGGTTGTATTCATCACCTACCCCTTCCGGAAGGAAGAGTTATGTATTGAATTAAAATCTATGGGGTATTATGTCTCTTGGACCGGGGTTTCACGTGTTTCAGAAACATATTTTCTTCGACATGTGTTTTACATTAATATTTGTATATAAATGTATTTTCTTATCAAATTTATCTAAAATTGTTATTTAACATTTCAAAAGTTCTCATTAACATTGAGTGATTAGAACCTTGATCCAAAGAATTAAGTCTGACCCAAAAGTTTGATAACCACGCTCAATGTTGAACTTATTTAGTCCTAAAAGCTTTTAGTAAATCTGATAACAACCGACCACCTTGTACAATATTAATTGTTTCCTCAAATTTTCCTCCCGTTCTCATTTATGTTTATGTTCAAGTTGCATGCATATTCAAGTTTCTTTCCGAGTGACTTTGACTCGCTACAAAGACAAAGGGGACCACACCATTTACATACAAGAGTCATGTATCTCAAAAACAGCAAACAATGATCTTGGGAGATAGGCACGAGTACAACGTTTGACGGTGAGATGAGCTTTAAACGGTGGCATGAACTGGCCATGGTAGCCAATCCATGTACGACGGACGTACAGGCGCAGACCAAGGTCCATCCGGTATTTGACTTGGTTCCACTTCATCTGTGGTCCCTAATCTTTTGCTAGTACTTGCGGATCATTCTCAATCTCTCAAGTCCGTTAGTAGAAGGTCCTCGAAGTTCTCACGATCGATCCTTCAGAGTTGGAAAAGCCAGCGAGATCTGAAATGCGTCAGACTATCCCTCTTCACTGAGTGGCCCAAACTGACTACACTAGCTAGAAAAGCGCTGATATCTACTGGACAGCTCGCATTGGCCAACAACCCTCCTCCACGTCCGTAATCGCAAGTAAGAGAGTTAATGAGCCGTAGCAGGCTGATATCATCAGCGTGATATCAGCGTGCTATGACTGGTGATATCATCACACACTGTGAATTCTTCAACTGCAGCTAAGAGAGAGAGAGAGAGAGCTTGAGAGAACTAAAATTTACTGTTGACTCATGAACATTGCTAACTGAGTGCATTCCCGGACTGAACTGAGTCCTCACCGTAAGATTGATTTACAGTTGATTTCACAAACGTACTATTAAAGGTGCGAAGCCAGGGAATCTTGCGCAGGCTGGTTGTCGATCGATCGAGATATGCGGACCACAAAATACCACTCCAAGCATTTATCACTAAAACAGGATTCTTTGGCGCTTGAAAAGCCACAATGCGGTAGTATACTCCATAACTGGATCATGGAGCAGACGTCGTAGCTAATATCAGCTAAGAGTTCTCATTTCGCTGGTCTCGTGCATGTGACCGCGGGGGAACCCAGAAAGACATCAAATTGCAAGCTCGTATGATCATGAATGAATGCTTGTAGAACCCTGTTCCGTAATGTTTGCGCGGGGTCATGCATCGTGAGACCTGTACAAATACAGGCCTAAGTGCACCAGGTCTTTCACTGATTTTGCAAAACTTTTCATTCGGCACTTTCGTCACTTGTCAAAGAAATGCACGATGTCGCCTTCTTTTCATCTGTAGATAACTGCAGAGTCCACGTACACTACTCGAATTCCGTACTGCACCTGGACACTTCCTGACCTCATACGTGGATGTCAGGACGTTTGAGGTACGATTTAAGGATACTGTAAGATCAAAACATGCGCTCCACTTTCACTTTGTTTTAGAACTCTTCACTTGGGCGCATGAAGAGTTCTAAAACAAGTTCTAAGCTCTTCTCTTTGTAATGATCACAAGGATAAACTTTATCTGTTTGGTGTGCAAACTCGGGTGACCTTCATACATTTGACGAGCCTCTTCATAAGTGCATGAAGACGCATGCATTCATTACTACTAATTGTATCCTTATATCTCCGCTTGTTGCAATATAATGCTTTATCTGGATCGACCTGCAGTTTGAAGCTTAATTAGTCAAGTTGTGAAGCTTTTGGTCGAGTCTCACTGTGGTTGACTCACATCATTGTCAAGACAAATGGTTCGCGAATAACCCAACGGACAGGTAATAATATTCACCCTTTACCACTTATAGTTTCTTTTCTAATATACATATTTTACTAGATAAAGTCACCTGTACGACTGGAAACTCCAGGTGAAGGGTATTATCAAGTAAAGAATTATAGAGGAGTCCGAACAAGTCCGAAATTATTACAAGCTATTACAGTACGTACGTATCTCAAACCGAAGAGCTTACGTATACGCTTTTCACAAATGAACCTTTTGTCCTCTAAGGTGTGGATATGCCTACAATAGAGATCCTGATGATCTTGTGTGTGAACTGTATGAAGAATAATATTTTCCCGAAAAACAGAAGGCTTGCATTGATCCTCTAGAGCTGAGAAAGTGCTTCTTCAGGACTGAGGCACTCGAAAGAAAGTCTCTTTATGGCAGTGAAAGCAGATTTCCTAATTTCCAGTATTGATTGCTTTTAGTACATCTGTGTCTGTCTGTCAGTTGGAGTGACTTCCACATTCACTAAAATCCGTTCGTTCTGGACGCCTAAAGATCACGCACGGTCAAAAGTTTGACTTGGGAAGACTTCGGAAGTTTGGAAGTTCGGAAGTCTATTTCGCTTTAGTTGCCAGAAACCAACTCGAGATAGCATCAAGTGATTGGGCCATATATCATGATTTCGCACGCTCGGTCACCGTGGGCGAATACAGGTCACAGGTGGATGTACCTTTCGGCTGCCCCTGTGTTTCTGAGACAAGTATAAAAGCCAGAGAATACTTCCCTGTTTTCCATCTCATATCTTCTCCCCGCGGCCAATATTGACCAAAGTCATTAGCTTCTCTCAGCTGCAGAGAGGTGTTTGATACCCGCATATCCATCTACTTCTCAACTTCGAGGTACGTAGACTTGTCTCGGATCATGGCATCTCGTAGGAACATGCCAGGCCTTGATAAAGGGGTCCAATTGAAGGTTTCATCATATTCAATCTCAAGCTACAAGCCCTCTCCCCTTGGCGGCGTCTGTTTCAAACTGGTCTTGAGCATGTACAGTGTGGCGGGTATTTCTAGCTATAGGACTCTAACTTGACTTTGTTCTCAGTAGATGTTTTACGGTCACATAAAGTTCAGTATCTTTCGAATTCTAGGGACAGATTCTTACAAGGATTGCTTGATATGGTTCCCGCTTGCTTCGTATGTGGCAAACCGCGATATCGATGTTGACAAGAGCTTATGCGCATGCAGGAGGTTCTCAGGAGAATGGGGAAGACCAGTGCAAGAGGCAACGTGTATCTACTGCCCATGCTCTTCCTGGCTTTCTCGAGCCTGGTTGGAGCAGTGGACATCATTTTCTACTCAAGCTCAAGTGGCTGCTCGGGTAGTGGATACTCATTCAATGGCGCCGGCGCACAGGTATGCTGCATTGCTAATGGCGGGTCGGTGCTATTCACCGGTATGGATGGCTGCAAGACAAGCCGCGTGTACAGAAATGGGGGCTGCGATCGTGATTCAGTAGGCTCGGGCGCGGGCAACCTTTGCTGGACGGGTGGAGGTTACACATCGGGCTACTGGTATCAGCAGACGCCGCTCGCTTCTCGCTGATGTTGCATCCGACACGACAAAATGCCAGGGCCTCGCCAAGCCTACAGGAATTGTGTTCACGGACGCTGAAGAAAAGAGCACCTGGGTGCTCACGTCCCCCGATGCAGTGGAGCTATTCTCACATCTTGAGAGCTTACCCCATGGAGAGAAAGCAAACTGGCTTCAGTCCAAGGGCGCCACTAAGAATACTTTCACTGCTGCCGTGGAAAACGCAAACTGATAACCAAACTATTGACCGTGCTGGATTCAGCGGCCACATGCGACTTTTCCTTGGTCATTTGCAACAGCATGAGAACGACGGTGCTCGAATACATAAACTGGTCCCAGATCAGAAATTGTATCCCCTCGCGGTAGATCTAACGGATGATGATGTACGAGTAGTGTGCACCTGCAGTCTGGAGATATTCACTTGTTAAGCAGTAGCGTTTGTGTTGCCGCTCTAGATCTATGTGGTTTACAGTATCAGTCTTGCAGATATATCAGTCAGGCACGTTTTACAGCTTGTAAAACGTGATTCGTACGTAGGTGTTGCAGCAATCGGCCTTCTGTCTCAGCGATAAAGATTGTAATAAAGCCGACACGAACTTGATTGCTACTTTGTTTAGTAGTAAAATTTCGGCTCTGTTGATTATATGAGCGCTTAAACTCAAAGCAAAGTTTCCAACTGCTCGAACGTAAAGTTAATGTCGGATGCAACGAGTTCCCGATAATTGTATCTAAAGATATCTGCACTCGACGGCAGCAAAAGGTTTTCATATGCAGCAAGTATTACGGCTGATGAGACGAATTACACACATGGCAATGCCTGCTGTCACTCTTTGCAACCTCTCGATCGCCTTGCACCGATTCCGTACGTGGAAAATCTTGTTGGAAAGTGTCCGAGTGATAAGTGTCAGAAGTTCGTCGCTGCCTCCTCCTGGGTTGCCATCTTCTGCACAGGTACAGGATCTGCGAGACTGCGACAACATTGTTCGTCATGAGACCTGGTTGCCTGGGCCGGACAAAGCCGTTGATTCTAATCGATCTGGTAGCGTTGCTGTACCCGGTGCATGTCCGGATTACAAGTTTCCGCTATAAGTCTACGCAACATAATACAGTACTCATCGTGTGTATTATTTAGAAACATACCTTTTAATTTAAAATTAAAAAATTTAGTGATGATCGGTAAACTTGGAAGAAGAGCATGGATTTATATATGTCACTTATCATGGCTCTGCAGCAAATGCTTGATGGTATACATGATCATCACATGTGACTTCAGGATCCCTTTCGTTAGGGGAATCGGCGCTCGGGGCTAACAGGGAAAAGCCGATTGAAATTGTACTCAGCTGGGTGTTTACCGTCAAAGTCTAACAGATACCGATTGATCGGGTGGCACCCCGGCCTTTAGCCGGGAATATAGTTTAACAATCGGCCGCAAGGCCGCTTTTAATTATAAAAAAAAACCGACAAATTACCCTTCAGTTTTGAAAACAAAGACCGGATATCGACAGATAAAACCGGTTCTTTACCGGTACTCAAGAACTCTTCACCCCGAGCACTTGTAGGAAGGAAGAACTTCGTCAATCTGGCTACTAGGTAGCTAACTAAGGTAGCTAAGTAACTTTACTAGCTAACTGTACTTCCAACAGCGTCTACTCCAGAGTCACGTGATGTCCAAATCAGACATTCTCTTTTTGACTCCTGAGGTGAAAACATTTGCCTGAGATCAAAAACTTGAGAGAAGTCGTTATTGCAACTGAAGTAACGGAATAGCGTTAACGTTCTTTTTGGATGAAAATCTTCACAGATGATATTTAGAGCTGGGTTATCCTACACCCTTATCAGTAAGTTAATTTTTAAAATTTCTAATTTTTTAAATAAAGGTCACGGTACGCAAGCAATCATTATTAAGAGAAAAAACCCGAAGGGGTACAGAGCGAGTCCGAGAGATTACACCCCCAGGCAGCAGAAGCGAACAAAGGGCAAAAGCAGAAACTATAGGCAGACCGAGTATGCAGGGACGAGTAGGCCAAGGGCGGATTAAGCGGAGCGGCCCGTAATCATGGCTAAGTGAACCTTGTGGACTAAATCCCAGCGAGGGCCAGGGTGAGTCTGGGCCCGAGTAAAAGTGAATGCGAAATACCATGGACACTGTGGTTAACGTTGGACCCGAGGAAAAGTGTGATCAAAAAGTGCACAAGACCTCAACCTCCAGCAGTATTCCCAAGCCTGCGAAAAAATATAGGGACTTTGTTCAATCTTTGGATTGACATCATCATGAGACGATAAGAGTGTGTACGTGAAAAAACGGTTGAATCCTCCGGGAACGATCGAATCCTCGTGAGCACCCACCAAACCCCACGAACTCACCCAATCTTGCATTCAACCCAATGTCCAGCATAACGTTGGACGATTTCACACCCTGTGCACCACGCGCTGCTCCCAGGTGCAAGTATTGCAACACTGTTGTCATTACGGTAATGATTTTCACTCTCTGCTCCTAGGTCATAACCGGAGCGGAAACAGAGCGTGGTCCAGAGTGCCATTGGGCATGTACTCGCGCGCCAGCAGCGGTTCTCTTATTAGGGGTTTCAAAGTCACAAATCTGCTGGAATGCAAATTGACTCGATCTCTCGTGCAGGACACAACGATACAGCGAGGAGACTGTTGAAGTTCGATGTTGTGTCGGCACAGAACTCGTCGTAGCAAACTCTTCTGGCAGATCTGGAAGACTACCTGTAACGTGACCATCTCCAGAGAAAAGCTCTATTTACTGTATCGGGATGAGATGGATATCATGGTGGGTCGAGACATAAAGTATGGATTAACTCCCGATTACGACTTCGCGGACTTTCATGAATAAATGAAATGGAAATAGAGGGTTCAGGATTGCGGTGCTTGCACGAGTGCAAATTACAAGGCATTATCCTCTGGAGAAGCAATACATCACCCCAAAGATCCTGGCTCGGACGAGAGAAAGACAAAAGCTGCAAAAAAGCTCGAGAAAGAGCTACGGTCTGTTCGTCGGTATTGGTGCGTGAATCATTGACTCATTTTACGCGTGAATTCAGGTAAAAATTGGAAACGTCAAATCAGCATTTTTGGCTATTGCTTCTCCATCAGCATTAGCACAAAAGGAGGGAAGGCTGGAATTTTTTATAAAAGACGTGGATGGTAGTACTGCAAATTTGATTTGTAGTCTAAGAAAGGACGACAAGGTTGAACTACGCCAGGTTATGGGTAATGGCTTCCCAACAGAGAGAATCATGCCTGCAGAGGAGTACAAGAATGTTTTGCTTTTTGCTACTGGTTCTGGCATCAGGTTCCTCACATGTCCGAGCAGTTTGTCTGCAGTTTTTCTTCACATCTTCGTGCACGGTGACAATTCTCAAGTTTTATGTCTGGAATTTCAGTGGGAAGTTGTAAGAAAAAGCTGGAGAGCTGTATAGCTCAATAGAGTATCGGGGATGGTGTAGGACAGTCCAGTTTGGTCACTGATTGAAGCGGGTTGTGAAGCAAACAAGAGAAGCGATGTCAGAGTTTACCACGGTGCCAGAAACCTCGAGAGGATGGTATATCAGGTCTGTACATCCTCATTGAAATGTTTCTGATTAATAGCAGTCAAATTTTGTAGAATCATGAAGCATGACTCGTGCACTAGCCTGCAGTTGCTATTGTTATCATGGAGTCGATAATCTGTGATCAACAATCCGATAAACCAGAAGGTTGCAAGCAGGCAGCTTCTGAGACATGGGCATACAGTGACGATAGTAGGTGATAGGTTCCAAGCGCTGGAAACCTTACGACGAGATCATGACAAACTTGATCTAGTCTTGATAGACA
Organism: Asterella californica; assembly: GCA_036924285.1. Taxonomy (NCBI): domain Eukaryota; kingdom Viridiplantae; phylum Streptophyta; class Marchantiopsida; order Marchantiales; family Aytoniaceae; genus Asterella; species Asterella californica. Next base: position 15,458,179 of record JAYKYS010000006.1, on the reverse strand, counting down.
TTCCGGTAACGTCACTCTCTCAAGGACGTTTGCCTTCTCTTTTGAATTGTCTGTTCGAATGCACTATGCTGATTTGATGATATACCGGTAATGGGTCGAGGGGCGGCTCCAACTCTTGAGCTTTCCAAAGTCAGTCAACCTTTGCAACATGATCATTCGTTGTCACCATAAAAACCATGACCAGGGAGATTAAGGAAAGGTTTTAGGTTCTATGTAAGATCTGTCTCGTGAATGTAGTCTTGTCTAGTGCTTAACGCGATAGTTGTTATTGACAGATGTCAAACTTGGACGGACTAAGGACAACGAGCATATTCGAGAAAGAAGAAGCCATTCAAAGATGTAGAAGACTCCCAGTACTAGGACTGTTAGCACATGCAATCTCAGGATACCATGATACATGTTTATCTCACGGAATGGATGCCTATCTATCTAAGCCGTTCCAGATTCAGGAGCTCCTCCAGGTCATTGAAGGCCTCTGTTTCAGGTCGTGAATGAACTACAGGCAGTGCTATTCATGGATCTGTAAGTTTTGAACTAAATTTCTCTAAGTTCTGAAGGATGTCCTCTAGAAAGTGGAGTTCACAAAGGAAGGCGGTGGGCGGTTACTTAGTTAAATCTTGAAAAGGTGTCTCTTACTGGATCAAGAAATCGTAGTGTATCCTGAAGACGGTCAAAATATATGTATACAGTTATTGTTGTCTGAGATTATAGGAAAAGGAGAGAGAGGATCAATGTGTGAGACCAAGTATGTGTAAGCTTGTTTACTGAAATGAATAATGAGGTAGGAGGCCCAAAGGCCAGGTACTTATACTTTGGTACAAGGGCAGGCAAGGCCTGCGAAAGGGCATGAGCCCAAAAGGTCTGAACTAGTTGCTGTATGTTATGTTCATACTGTACATCCAGTTCTAACACTCCCACTCAGCGACTAGTTGTTGAAGATCTAAACTTTCAATCCTAGTCTTGGTAGAAGGTAATCCAACTTGGGAGCCGGTAGGCCCTTAGTTAGGATATCCGCTACCATCTCCTGAGTAGGGCAGTACTTCACTTCAATTGTCTTGGATGCAACTTGATCCTTGATGAAGTGGTACCGAATATCTATGTGTTTCGTCTTGTCATGAAACTTGGACGATTCTACGAGTGCTATTGCACTCTGGTTATCACAATACAAAGTAGTTGCCTCATTCTCAGCTAAACCAATATCAGCTAAGAGTTGTCGAAGCCACATTGCTTCTGATGAACATGTGCTGAGTGCCATATACTCAGCTTCAGTACTTGATAGTGCAACAGATTTCTGTCTCTTCGACGACCAACTGATTGCTCCTTGTGAATAGATGAAGCAATTTCCAGATGTTGAACGTCGTGATTCGATGTGACCTCCCCAGTCAGCATCAGTGTAGCCAAATAGAGAAATTGGTTGAGGCGAGTACTTGTATTCTAAGTACTGGTCTAGAGTACCTTTGATATAGCGAAATGTGCGCTTTATGGCGGTGATGTGTTTTAGTCCTGGGTTAGCCATGTATTGAGATAATACACTAATGCTAAAGGCTAGATCAGGACGAGTGCAGACGGCAGCCCAGTTGATGGAGCCTGTCGCACTCTGATATGGATAAGAAGCACATTGCGCCTTCTCTTCAGTGGTAGCAGGACAATCTTCAGTTGAGAACTTTTCTCCTGGGGTCAATGGTGTACTGACAGGTTGACAATTCTCTAAGCCAAACTGGAATAACTTTTGGGTCAGGTACAAGGTTTGACTGAGTCTGATCCATCCTTCTGCTCGATTTCGGTTAATCTCTATGCTCAAGCAATGATGGATGTTACCGATGTCACTCATCTGGAACCTTGCGCTGAGGTTACTCTTGATGTATGTTAGCAATCCTTCGCTGTTGCTTGCTATGATTGTATCATCAACATAGAGTGCTAGGATGGCAAACTGATTATCCTTATGAATGTAATATACGTTACCGTCAGCTCCTGACTTACTGAACCCGAGAGAAAGTAAGAACTTATCTATGATCAAATACCATTCTCTAGAAGATTGCTTCAATCCATAAAGTGTACGAAGTAGCCTGCACACTTTACCAGTTACTGGGGCGTTGATGCCGTCAGGGACTGCCATGTAGATTTCTTCACTCAACGTTCCATTCAGGAAGGCTGTCTTCACATCCATCTGGTGGACGTGGAGGTTGTGTTGAGCTGCGATTGCTAGTATCAATCGCACTGATTGCACACGGACCACAGGGGAGAAGGTGTCAGTGTAGTCGAGCCCATACACTTGAGTAAATCCTCGGGCCACCAACCGTGCCTTGTATCGGGCGATGGACCCATCTGAATTCAGCTTCAGCTTGAAGGTCCACTTGTTGGTTATGGGCTTTCGTCCATGTGGTAAATCTGTGAGTGTCCATGTACCGTTCTCCTCGTGGGACTTGAGCTCTTCGGTGATGGCCTCGGACCATCGAGCAGCATCTGGAGATGATAAGGCCTCCTGATAGGAGTTGGGCTCCATCGGGACTGGTCTCAAGGTCACCATTAGTGCACGCTTCTTACTCGTTCGTGCCTTCGGGATCAAAGTCGTTGTGTCGTAACCTTCAGCTGGATCGCGGTTAGGAGGGTTGGACTGTCGTGTTGATCGCCGGAGTGGTGGTGGTGCTTGGATCTCAGTGGGAGGAGACGATGTCATCTCAAAGTCACTTGAGTGCGGTGGTGGAGACTGCGGTGGTGAACGATGTAGGTATGGGTGTAATGTGCTCATGTTTTCTACATCTGTGCTATGTCTGGTTCGGATTGGGGAAGATAAATTCATGGTAGAATAAGTTGAGAACGGATATCGACTGTGGGATTGTGGGCTACTAGTGGATGAGCTGGCCACAGAATGAGTTGGTGTGTGAAATGTGCCTCCGCTAACTCCTCCTCCTCCATATCCCGCTGAGGGTAGAGGAGGAACGGGGCCCGGAACAAGACTACTGCTTGAAGGATTACCGGGACCAGGGCCAACGGAAGGACTGAAGGCGGGAGGTGGTGCAAAAGGAGGCAGAACAGACGAACTCAGAGGGGGAAGAGTAGCTCCCACTGAAGGGCTAGGGGCTGGACCCGAAGTAGGAGGATGGTGATGGAAAAAGTGCACATCATTCTGAATGTCATCCTCAGTGATAGCAGTGAGAGCAGGGTTGGGAGGTGATGATGATGCAGGGAGAGACTCATCAAATATAACATCGCGAGAAACAAAAGTATGACCGTCAGATTTACGTTGGAGACGGTATGCCTTACTTTGACTGCTGTAGCCGAGAAGAAGACACTCGTGGGAGTGACTATCTAACTTAGAGCGGTGAGTCTCTATAATGTTGGCAAAAGCTGTGCAGCCAAAAACTCGAAGATGTGAGATGGTGGGCTTGCGGCCATGCCATAGCTCAAAGGGAGTGGTGGCAGGATCGATGGCCTTGGTGGGGCAGCGATTTAGAACATAAGTGGCGTGATTGATAGCCTCACCCCAAAACTGTTTGTCTAGTCCTGCTGAAAACATCATGGCGCGGACAGAGTTTAAGAGGGTGCGATTTTTACGCTCAGCTACCCCGTTTTGCTGAGGAGTGTCAGGGACGGTCAGCTGACGTTGGATACCGTGTTCCTGACAATAGGCATCAAAGAGGGTGGATCGGAACTCACCACCGTTGTCGGAGCGTAGGGTCTTGAGCTTCTTGCCGGTCTGGCGCTCGGCAAATGTGTGAAACTCCTTGAATGCTGTGAAGCAGTCGCTCTTGTAGTGCAGTAGACGGACAACGGTATAACGGGAGTAGTCGTCGGTCATGGTCATGAAGTACTCATAGCCGGAAAAAGTGCAAGGGGAAATGCGGCCGCTGATGTCAGAGTGGACAATTTCGAGAATTTCGGTGGCGCGGGTAGTGGCGGCACGTGGAAATTTTGTGCGGGCTTGCTTGCCATGCAAGCACGGAGGGCAAGTGAAATTGTGAATAGTGGGCAGATTTAGGCCAATAACAGATTGGTGACGACGGAGTTGGTCAAGCCGGGTGAGACTGATGTGGCCAAGCCGCCTGTGCCAGAGGTCGGCGGTAGGAGTGGCAAATGTAAGATAGGCAAAGCGCGGGCGGGTGACAGATCGGTAAAGAGTGGAAATAGGTGTGTTGGACTCATCGACTATGTAATGTGTAGATGCAAGACATGTAGGAGTGGATGAGTCATGACCGTGTGTGTGGCGAGCTGAAAGCAGAGTGCCTACTGTTGAGTCGAAAATTTCTGCTGGAAGATCTGTAGAAAAATTTTCATCTAAGGGAATGATGCCGGAAAGAACATTCTTGTGAGAGGATACTTCCATGGGGAGTACTCCTCCCATGGAGAGTACTCCACGGGGGAGGACGGTTCCTCCTGTGGGGGAGGGACTTTCAGTCCCTCCCCTTTGACGGGAGTATCCCTCCCGTCGGGGAGGGACTGTCAGTCCCTCCCCTGTGAGGGGAGTCAACCCCACGCGGGTTGACTCCCTCGAAGGGGGAGCTTCCCAGCTCCGAGGAGCTGGGAGCTCCTCCGAAAAGGGAGGGGTTAGGGGCCGCCGCCGCCGCCCTTCCGAGAAGGGCGGGTTGGGGGGCGGGGCTCGGGGGGTGAGTGCCAGGGGCGGGGGCAGCGGGGCTCAGGGAGTTAAGGCTCCCGGGGTTCGCGCCCCAGCCTTGGGGGCCGCCCCGGGAAGATGAGGGGGCGTGGCCCCACATGTGGGGCCGCGCCCCTTGGCTGGCTGGCTGTTGGCCGGCTGGCTGGCCGTGCCCTTGGCGCGGCGCGTCCCCATAGGGGGACGTGCCGTTAGGGTCGAGGCACGGATCGCCCTGGTGGCGATCCGTGCCCTCCTGGACTTTAGGGGCATCGCCCCTCCATGGGGGGGCGTGCCGGTTGGGCTTCCGCGCAGGATCGCGGTTTGTGCCTTGGTCCTGGGGCCGCGGATCGCCCTCGTGGCAATCCGTGCCTCCCTCAAAATTCGGTGGCAGAAAGGGTGCAGAAATGCGTGAATTTTCAGGGAATGCGACTGTGTTAGTTGAGTGCGACTGTGCGAAGGGGTGTAAGGGGAGGATCAGCCGTGGTCGACCACGGTTGGTCGATCTGCCACCACGGCCACCTCCTGGACCCCCCAGTCTTTTCCGAGAGGGTGTTTCAGGGGGCATTGTTGGAAGCAGGGATTGGGAGTGCTCTGCCTTCAGCTGGGCATGGTGTGCTTGCGGGAGTGACATAGTGTGCACGGGGATTACAGACGAGCCTAGCAAGTAGAGATCATTGCTTAGCGGGCATGGGACAATTGGACGTCTGTTCTTGTCCTCTAGATGGCAAGTACCATTACCGATAATGCACCACCCACCCTTGGAGTCAAACATTCGAGCTGAAAACAAGTTCTTCCGTAGTGCAGGGACGTGCAAGACATCCTTAATTAAGACGTTTTCGCCGTTAAGAAGTTTAACTTCAACATCGCCGTGACCTTCAATTTGAACTGTAGTGTCATCTCCTAAGAGAATTTGATCTTGAAGAGCACTTTCTCGTTCAGTGTACTTACAAAATTGGTCGCGGTCGAATGCCATGTGATGGGTGGCGCCGGTGTCAACGTACCAATGACGGTCCACGGTTCGAGGTGCAAATTCGTTGTAGAGCTGGGTCATCAGTACTCGCCTAGTGTTGTTGTTGTTGCGCTGGCGATTCTTCTGGTTCCGGTTCTTCTGATTTCCGCCTTGTTGCTGAGGTTGATTGGACGGAGCGCTGCTGCTTGAGACTTGATTTGGGCAATTCTGGACACGATGTCCAGTTAAGTTGCACCCGAAGCACTGAATGTTGGAATCTGGTGTCCGCTTCTTAGAACGGTTGCCGTTCTTGCCTTGCTTGGGTGGTTGCCTCTTTCCTGCAAACAATGCGGTCGAAGGTTCATGCTGCATTCTTCGACGAAAAGTTTCTTCAGTGAGAAGAAACGAGATGAGATCTTGCAACGTCAAATTGGTGTTGCATCTCATCACTTGTAGGAACATTTGGTAGCTGTCAGGCATGCTACCCATGAGTGTGAGCAGCTGCTCTTGTGCGCCTACTTGTACGCCTGCAGACGCCAGCTGCTCAACTATCGACTTGAAAGTGTTTACATGCGATGTGACTGTGTCGTTCGCCTTCATCTTGAGCGTTCGCAGCTTTTCTTTCAAGTGCATCTGGGTCACTGTGTCTTGCGCGGCGAAGTTAGAAGTCAGTGTGTTCCAAGCTTCTGTTGCCGAGCGGCAAGAAATAATGTGACCGATAACAGTGTTCTCGCAACACTGATTTATTGCCGTCAGAGCATTCTTGCTCTGACGATCCCACTCCGCAATGCTACCTGGTCCGGTGGCATGTAGAGGATTAGCGGCAGTGGCTATTGGTCGAGATACACTACCATCGACAATTCCGAGAACGCCTTCAGCGTCTAACTGGAGTTTCATCTTGTGTTTCCAGTACGTGAAGTACGTCCCATCGAACTTTGCCCAGCCTTTAGTGCTGAACATGTTCGCCATCGCAGATTTATCGCTGAACTACTGAGGTTCTATTGAGCGCTGCGATCGTCTAAGCGAGAAGCGTCCTTCGCGCTTTAGCAATCAAGGCGTCCCCTGATTGCTCCTTCACCTGTGCCTAGGGTCTACCTGAAGCCTACGTTATTGTGCTGGGAAAATAACAACCCGTAGCTCTGATACCATATAGGAAAAGGAGAGAGAGGATCAATGTGTGAGACCAAGTATGTGTAAGCTTGTTTACTGAAATGAATAATGAGGTAGGAGGTCCAAAGGCCAGGTACTTATACTTTGGTACAAGGGCAGGCAAGGCCTGCGAAAGGGCATGAGCCCAAAAGGTCTGAACTAGTTGCTGTATGTTATGTTCATACTGTACATCCAGTTCTAACAGAGATTGTCTGGGACTGCCTGTGAGTTACTGCGGGCGAATATGTATTCACTCGTTATGAGCATTCCACTCTGTGGTATATTATTTTCTGACTTGCTTGTGTAGCTGATATTGGGGTTCAAAACGCTGGATTAGTAGTACGTAGCTTTCTCCTGGTGTTGTCGGTATCGGTTCTCAGTCCCATCCCTCAGTTGTGGTTTTGACGATATCGCGACCAAGTTTCAGTATTATCATCTGGTGCCAAGTTATTTTTCTACTTTCTATACTTGTCTTCGCCTCTCCGTAGACGGAATGATCGTAATGAACTGATACATGTGTACTACATGGTGATCGTACAGGCCTTCTTCTCAAAACAGAAAGGGTATCTCTAATGCAACACAAACGGGTGCCTTGCTTTGTGGACACAAACAGATGACTCTGGTACGTTCTCTTGGAACCTTTTGGATGTTATCGTTCATCTTGAGCTACTAGTGGAGAAACTAGAAGGTAGTTCTATGTTATGCGTATCTGTTGATTCAGTCGTCAGGTGTTGATTCAGTCGTCAGGTGCTGCTGCTCATCGAGTAAGAACAGTCATGCACGCCAGTAAAGTGTATGGTTGCAAGCCTAGGCCGGTTTTGTTTTGAGCATGCACCGCGTCCTGCCTGCATGGGCGTCAGATTGGGCATTGATAAGTCTGAGTAAGCATGTAAAACTCAAAATAGGGATCATCATCGCAGTAATTTGTGTTCCGAAAGGATCTCAACTGAGATCTCCCACTTTCGGACTCTTATTATGAACATAAATATGAAACACATAAAACATAAACATCTAACGATTTCAACAAACACTTTAGAAACGTATTGTAATTTTGCCAAGTGCAATTGTATGAAACTGCAAAACGCATGAAACAATAAAGGCTACGGAAAAACGTATGAAACTACAAAAGACATGAAACAATAAAGCTCACGGAGAAACATATAAACCGGGAGAAACAAAAAACAAATAATGTTTTGAAACGCTTTGAAACTACAATTATTTACGACATGGACTATTTTCCAAACGTGATATGATGCACAAATATTTTTGCAAAAAAAAATAAAAAGAAATGAAAAATTTATTTATATTAAACATAAAACTCAAATGCTTTCGAACATAATACTTCTGGAACGTTCATTGTTTTTGAAACGTGATGTCACTTTTTAATATTAAAATAAAATTAATAAAAGTTATTTAGTATTATTTAATTACTAAAATTTTTCTCTTGGAAGATTTAGATTATAAATTAAAAGATATCTGGATTAATTTATCTTAAATATTATTTTTTAAAGACTGTTCTGTACTTTCACTTACAGTTTTTTTTAGTCATTAGCGACTAAGTGTAACATCGATAATGAAGTTAGTAAGTTCAAAACAGAGTTACTTAATTTTAAATATAATTTCAAATAAAGTAGAAGTATAACTTTAGAATAATTCTCACTTTTATCGCCTTTCATGGTAATCGATAGTTCACGGTGATTTTTGTGGATTTGATTTTACTTTATTACAATATTTTATTATTATTATTTATACTTATTATTTCTTTTATTTATACTTATTATTTCTTTTATTAATACTTAATTTTTATACTATTATTCTTAATTTTTTTCTGTCTAATTATCTGTTTACTCAATTAATTCAAACTATAACGGTAACTTCTCTCTCATTGGGCCACGTCACACGTACGAAAGAGGGCTTCAACCTAGTTAGTACCGCTGGCAACCTGGTACGTGCAGAGGCAACCACGGTCGGATGGGTTGTGGTTGTGGAGACCACGCTGGTTCTGGTTGTGCTTCTCTGGACCGTCCGCAGGACCAGCCAGACCGCCCACCCTTTGTAAGGGAGACCATCCTTACACCCTCCATTACCCCAACCCACCCACCCAGAGAGCGAGGTGCGGGTTACGTGGTCCCAGATCTGGTCTGCCCGCTGATCCATTAGGGACCCTACTTTACTCCAACCCACGAACGACTGTTGCTGTCGAGGTCTCCCTGCCCTCCCGGTTCTAGTCACCGGTATCTGACTTGTTAACCTCCGCGGGTGCTGTTTAACGAAATAATATGATTGTGGTGCCGTTCAAGCTGTACTATTATCTGCGGGTGCTGTTTAACTAAAAACCTCAACAAAAGATGCGGGTCGAATTGTGTAAAACTGAGTCCCGAAGAGTGCACCGCCAGACAACACGAACCCAGTCGAGCAGCCATCGAGTGTCGAGGTGGAGAAAGATAGACAGAGTGCTTGTACGTTGTTGCCACTGTCAGGCGGAAAGAAGAAATAGCAAGGACGGCACTTGAGTCGGATTGACGTAGGGACCAGTTGTCAGGGTTCGCCCATTCAACAGTCCAAGCTGGCGTGAACGTGGATAGCTGTTGAAACAAGAAAGCCAAAGGTCCAGAAGCAGGGGGTAAAATGCGGGTGAGATCAACCGGCTGGAAGAGCTCGTGTGTGGAGGAAACGGAGAGGACCCCCAACTCCTGGAGAAGTGAAGGTATCTGTAGAATGGAAAGGGATGAAGGAGTATGTGCGTGTAGAGTAGTGTGTGAGAGCCTGAGAGAGGGTAAGTGACACAAGAAATTGAAGCAATGTTGGTGTCCAAGTGTATGAAGGCAATACCGCGAGCCATGCTTTAAGAATAGCGGAGCCCAGAATGCAACCAATTTCAGTTCTAAATTGTAGTTTTAAGGTTTTTGATGATAACACTGATAAGTTATTAAACTTATTTTAATGGGAAATAATATCTAGTCTAGATTTGTTTGGATCTAAACTCGAGATGTCTAATCCATCCAATATGAAACCGTGTATAACATAATAAAAGATCTTATAATAAATATTTTAATAAACAATTAGTAATGCTATATATAAAAAGATATGAAATTAAAAAAGCCACAGATATAATGAACGAAGGTGTAGAAAAAATATCTAACATTAATAGAAACAATGAGAGTAAAATATCTAATCATGTATATGAAATAAAGAGAAAGAAAAAATTTGGAACTAGTCAAAAGACTCTACCTACATGGAAGTGTAAACCTGATAACCGCGATGTATGAATTATATGTTTTTTATATATATCTTTATTTCTAGTTATAATATTAACATTAATACTTTATAATAATGTTCTTTGTTTTCGTTAGAAGCTTTTTACAACAATAATAAAAATATTTAATGAAGAATATTGTAGAGTAATCAAAACCAAATAATGAATGAATATACTAAATAAAGATATATAAAATATATTTTTAAACTTTTTTATAATATAAAGGTCAAATTCATTCAAATTTTAAACTAATAAAGACATATTTTCTCTATATAAATTATACTATAAATTACGTAAGTGACATCCCCAAGGATTTAGACTCCTTTCTCACACTTATCTAGATTTCACAGAGAATCCATTTGACGTATTCAACATTCTCTTTTTTTTAGCTTTACTTGCTGATAATACGACAAAATACATTACATGAAAAAAGATTACTTTCTTTTCTGGTTTCCATAATTGACATATAACTATGCTAACGCATAAAGGTTTACTAGGATTTTGTACATAATAATGAATAATACAATAACAAACTTTCGACTTGTTTCTCTTTTCAAGAGATGTTATCAACTATTCTTTCTTGATACCAGCGAGCTATCTATTTGGTGATCATTTCAACTCGCTGCATTGTGGGCAAGCGCACTCGGCATGCAAGGCATGCGACATGCAAAAGTATCGACAGAATGAACCTGATATTTGATATTCTCGATATCAAGAGTTTGAAGTGTCGTTACTGAGAATTTAATGTGTCACTTTTTAGAGTAATAATTATCATACAAAGATTCAATGGATGTCTGTGAGACGCAAAATCACCACCAAATTAATTATTAATTAGAAGAAAATATATCACTTATGAAACATCGATAATTAATACCACAGTTGAATCTTAATTAAAAATAATAATATGTAGTGTTCTACAGTCTTGATCATTAAAAGAAGTGATGTAACCTTCTTTTATATTTTGTACGTCTTCAAATATTTCATTTAGTATGCTTACATATTTCCATGGACTTTCTCATCTTATAGAATTAATGTTTGCATTCCCATCAATATTGTAAGAAATATTTTTTTCCTTTTTCAGTAGAACTCCTTTTCTGAGAATACCTTATTCTTCCTAGAATTTCTAAAGTATTTCAATATATCTCAGTTGTTCCCACTTCATTCGCGAAATTCCCAACTCCTTTCTTATTCATTTAATGCTTCCGTGGCATGTGAACAACTTGAAAATTATTTGTACAACTTTAATTTCTTCCTCCTCGGATAATCGTAATGATAGAATAATACGATTAATGTGAATATGTCCTCCATGGATGACTTGTATTTCATCATCTGATAATTTTCTGACTCACTTCTGTAAGAGTGGTGTCTTCTCTAAGAACTCTCGACCATTGAGACATTTGGACTAAATCTTAAATATATTTGTCAACAGAGAAGTATGAACGTCTAGTCAAAAAAATTAAAAGTTTCAAATATATTGTATATCCAGTGTTGCACTTTGATCATATGACCTACAATCTATGGTGAAGATATGAACTCTCAATCATCGAGAGCATAAACATATGTGCAAATTTATCCATTCAAAAAATAAAATATTCACTGAATCATGTACAAGTCATCATCGAGAGTCTCATCAATAGTACACATAATGAAAATTAAATAATTAAACTATATGTATTTTTACCATCGAAAGTTATCACATTTGTTCATTTTACTCTATAATATGTAACTCTTTCAATTTGGTGCAGTGACATGTTATTAAGTAATATTTTGAGTGAATAAACAACTCTTTTTAAGAAACAATCAAAAGTTTGAACAAATGAACAACTCTCACTCATCGAGTCTTAAATTTATTGTAAAAGAATTTGATCAAAATAGTAATCATAAAAATGAGATTTCCAAGGAAATTTTTGTTTTTTGGATATAGATTTTGGACCATGATCGTCCAAAATCGTTTCTCGATCATCGAAAGTTCATGGAGTAACCAAAAACACCAACAACAACAAAACTCTTGATCATCAAAAGCGGTTTGAAATACAAAATCTAGAAAAAAATATTTTCATCATCGACACGGTCCTAATCACCAAAATGGAGATAACCTCAATGTTCCAATTTAGTCCAGAAATTAAAACTCTTGATCATCGAGAAACGATTTGGGACATCACAATCCAAGAAACTTAACTGTTGTGCGTATAGATTATCATAAATTCCTAAATAAATTTTCTTACTTACGACTAGTTTTTTTTATAGAGAGTTTCTTTCTCTCACGAATAAAGGTCCTCACGTGTGACATCACAACTCGCACTTCCAAAACTTGAGTGAAATAATACAAAGCTCTCTTCCCAAAACTTAGTCTCACTTTCTGGACTAACTATACATTTTATGATTTTAGGATGTGTAAGCGTTCACATCTCAACTCTGAGTCCCAATTGCACACCTACCAATAAACTGAAGATTAATGTTGATATAAATGACACTTTTCTAAATCTTTTTCTTATGATAAATTTATGGTGTATTAAGGTGACATCCATCTCGATCGTCTACAACTGTTTCGATATGAATATATATATCAACTTTCATAACTAAATTTTTATTTAAAAATCGAAGCATCGCAACATAAGTTATCCACGGAAATTCTAATGAGATTTCAAAAATAATTTCTATGTACATCCGACAAAAGAAGAAATATTATCAGGAACAGTTCATAATAGGTCACAACGACATATAATGAACATTGTAGTTGTCCTCAAGGATGTTGATTTTATGATATTGGTCCAAGGTTTTGATTATCAAAGTGTAGAAATTCAACAAAACATGGATAAATGACAAAAGTAAAGATGTATTTTAAAGATGTATTTTTGAGTCGAGAGTAGATGCTCATCAAGAGTTCTACATGCCCCATGCCGAGTGGCTGACCTTGTTGCATTATATTATGTATATGCATGTGACCTGAGCTAAAGTACTAGTGACTTATTGCCAGTTATTAGTCTCGTCCATGCATTTTCTTTGATATTCTCCATTGACTATCAGCTTGGATCACACTTACAGTTAGTAATGAGCTTTTTAATCTTTTGTTTAATATCTATGGTTTCGACAACCAATGAGTTATGATCGAGGACTTTGCAGTGAAAGAGGATTTCTATAGCATAAGATGAGGTGTTTTGTATGAAAACACAACAATGGTAGCCAAACTTGAGCGAAACAATAAAGTGTCGTATGGGATGTGGAAAGTTTATGTGTTTGTATTTCTTGTGACACTAACAGTACAAGTAAGAACATTGATGTATTTTTCTTTTAATGAGTTATTTCTTATATATACCTTAACATGCTATAAGTTAGTTACATCTTTAAGTCTTAACCAAACTACACATATAACGTGTGTCTTAGATAATTCATGGTTCACATGTCCTTTGTTGGCATTAGACCTCTCCTCTCACCGGATCATTGATAATAGGTATCAGTTATTTGTCATCTCTGTAGTTTCACAGGGTTTATCTATTCTGAAAGTATCTTAATAGGTTTAATTTGTTAACTCAAGGGTTCACTTAAGGATTTTGTTATAAACACGTGTAGTAAAATAAAGGATTTTTTGAAAAATCTAAACAAACAGAAATATTATTTGAAATTTATAAATAATTTAAAGTAAAAATATGATGGTTTATGTACAAAATAGTCCTTTTGAGAATACTCTTTGTTTATAGAATAAATTATTTTAAAAATTTCTTAGAAATAAAATAAGAGTATTAAAATACCTCTTGACTCTCAAGTGTTATCAACAAATGTATGTATAAGTGTTACAAAGAGTTCTCTCGAGTTTGTAAAACTAGTCGTAATTCTTGGTTAGAAAATTAACTGTGTTGGACGTCTAGGAAGTAAAACATCAATTGCCAAGAGCGTGTTGAGCTGAACAAGATGGAGTTTGAACATGATGAAACAAGACTGCAATAATGAGGTTATGCAATTATGGAGTTAGGTGTAAATTTTAAGAAATTATAAATGTGATCTTCGAGTGAGAATCTTATTACATGGACATATATATTTAATGCATTGTATAGCATAGAGACTTGAACTGTCATAAACAGATTGAGGAGAGATATGTGGTCTAGAAGTAGTAAAGGGAGAAAAAAGAACAAGAAAACAAATATAACCTCTTCACACACTTTTTTCTTGAATGTGTAGTCACGGTTGATAGTAGTTCATACTTCTTAGCAATAAGAGTTCTTGGTTCAAATATCCCATAGACCTTGTCCTTCTAGGCTCAAATCAGTTACTCGACTACAAGAAAACCAAAGGAGAAGTGTCTTAGAAGAGCAAAAACATCAAAAATAAAAAGACGAGAACAGGAATAAAAATAATACTCACTCCATTATATATACAACTTTTGCAAACAAAAACTGATTGTGATCTTGATCAATGATTTAGATAATGAAGTTGCTTATGAGATAAAAAGATGAAAATTACATTATTCACCTAAATATCCTGCCCCACGGCCTTGTACAAACAAGAAGAAAAAGACAAGAATGTTAAAAGACCAGACGCGGAAGGACCCACGGCCTTGTATACCGAAGGAAGGGGTGCAGTGTAAAATATATATAATTCTTAACTGGGGTACAGTGGAAATTCCTAACGGCGGAAATACAGTGAAGAAAGTGAATGAAGGGAAAGGAAAAGGAATGAAGTGAGGGAAAGGAAAAGAAAAGTGCTTCGTTTTATGAATAGAAGTCAAACGACAAGTCTAAATTTGAACATCTAAATTTAAGTGGCTAAAATTAAAATACTATATTTAAAAACTTTAAATTTAAACATATCTGACGCTAATGGAACACGTGGACTCCAGAGACCAAAAGAACCCATAAGCGAAGTCACTCTGTCTGGAACTAAACCAGTATAAGTGAAATGTATTTTACGGATGAAATAAACATTTGAGACATTATTTATGAGCTAACCCTTCCTAAAAGAAGGATTAGCTCATAAATAACACCTCATGTACACTTCTGAAGTGTACATGAGGTGAATATACAGTCTTAGTACTTGTACAAAGACTTATGCAACCAAAGCGCACTTCTGCAAAATGAAGGGAAAAGGACAACCAGAAATCAAGGGGTTAATCTCCAGAAAGCCCACTGTTTTCCAGAAATAGGTAGTCCACTATATCTCCGTGGCTTCTGTATATAACACAAACTGTATGTAGTGCGCTGGAAACGAACTGGGCCTAGGGATGAGATAACGCGGGTTCGAGTCTCTGTGCAGGCAACATCATGATTTTGAGCAGTTAGAGATATAGTGAAAAAGATATATATTTAACTTGTATCCTCGGAGGGGTGTCTTGGAATGATTTTGAGCAGTTAGAGATATAGTGAAAAAAGATATATATTTAACTTGTATTCTCGAAGGGTTTAGTGAGGTCTCCTTAAGAATTCATGCATTACTAAATGTCCAAGATCTCGCAATTGGTTGCTTCTGAAAATAATCTCCAGAATAAAAACATGCGCACTGAAATATATAGAAGAAACTCCAGAATAAAAACATGAGCAACCAAAAATAATCTCCAGAATAAAAACATGCGCACTGAAATATATGGAAGAAACTCTAGAATAAAAACATGCGCACTGAAATATATGGAAGAAACGTCAGTCTAGTGATAATGCAAAGAAGTGTACAATGTAGGTTACAAAGACTTTTGTCTTGTGGTTGTTTTAATGATTCATCTTGCTTTCTTGTTGGATAACTTTGTTGCAATCCAAGTCTTTATACAATTTTCTACGTTAATAACACTTTTCCTTTTCTGCATAGTGTGTTATTGTTCGATAAGTTCGGTTGCTTTCTTATGAAGATGAGTTGCTTCTATTATTTGAATTTTTTGTTATTCACAAAGATTTTCTAGGCATAATCTCTTTATTCACAAAAGAATATACCCTTTGGTTTGGAAATCATCATCGCATCCTTTCATTTTGTTACTTTGAGTCAAAATCTTCATAATTTTTGTCAAAAATTGAAGTTCATGTTTTTACTAGCACATACTTGGTTTAAACTGACTGATGTTATGTGTGAAGTTGTCCTTGAACAATGAAACCTTGCACTTAAAATTTATGAAAGTCTGAAGTTTCATGTTATAGAAAGATGTAATTCCATGTGATAGAAATCTGTATCAAAGTTTGACTAAATCTGCACAATCTAGGTTTATAAACTTCGTTTATCAACTTGAAGGTTTGCTCAAAACTTACTTGACCGCTGTCTTGTTGTGGGACCAGTTAGTATGTAAATTATGCGAATAAGTGCGTTTTGCACACAATTGTAGAAGTTGTGGTGTAATGGGATCAAAAAACTTTGCTCTTATGAGCTTAGAATGCTCTATTATCTGCTGGGGGTCTCCATGGGGCAGAAAGGACAAGGTTGAGTCCTTTAACTTCTCATTGGTTTTCCAAAAAGTGAAGATAACTTGTCATCTACCTAAGTGTGCGCTCTGGAAGGATCGGGGCACTTTGATGAGGGATTTTGGAGATCAGAGGGCATGGGCGGAGAGCTCTTGACGGGAAGAGCAACCTGAGCCTAAATTTCACTCGATTTGGAGGTCCTGAGCATACGTTATGGCATTTTGAAGTTCATAGAGTGATGAGAGTACATAGCTTTCTTTTCCGATTGTAATATTAAGGGGTTTGAGTGATTGAACCGTCAGATTGAGACTAGATTTCATGAGCTTGTAGTCTGTCAGTTGCTGAAGCTCTGACCACAAATTTCACCACCGGATGTTCTGCAGATTGAGCACACTGGCGATTTGAAGGCGACGGGGTGCAGAAAGCTGTCAATCTGGAGCAGCGGGTTTGCAGATTTATGAAAGATGATCAGAACGGTCAAATCGGCTCAAATTTCCTGTGTAGTGAGTTTACCTTCTGAATTGATAGCATAGGAAGTTGGAGTGGAAGTGGACGGTTCATTTAGGCGAAGAAGCTTCTGTCCTGAATCTGAGATTAGAAGTGCGTGTTAGTTTTTGTGGATTTGTGTTAATTGTGGGAGGAGATCTAGCCGTCAGATCTTCCTGAAATTTGACCTGCAAGTAGAGATTTTAGTATCCTACCTACGTGGCAAGTTTGAGAGGAGACTGAGCTGTAGATCTGTACCTATCATGTGTGAAAGTTCGCTGGTTTTTCTGCCGAGTTGTATCGGCAACGATATCTACTCTAGGTCTCGAGTTGTTAGCGGCAGCTGGCTGAAAAGTATCCAGTGCGACATTTGTATTGCTTTGGGGAGTATTCTAGGCGTAGATAAGACTTTAGCGACCTACGTTGTATCCACGTCATGTGGTTGTTAGGTTCGCACTCAACGTGGCAAAGTGTGATCCTTGAACTGTAAAGTCGACTACCTGTCTAGCCTAGTCTCTAGTATTGAGATATGTGACGGTGCTTGCATTGAACCTTCCACCCAGACGACCTACACGTGGATGAGTATGACGACACCAAACATGCGATCTGCATGTGTGCCACCTCATCAGTCCGTGTGGCTTGGGTTGCTCGATTAGGGAGCTTGCACCTATCCTTGTTTTGTGTTCGAAGCTTTTAAGACAAAGGAGAGTGACCTGTGTGGGGGACATTCGACCTAGGGAAAATTCAAGAGATTGTCCGTGGAGAGATCGTGATGATCCTATGAGATTGTATCGGAGTTTTATGGATCGAGATACCTTTGTAGTTGTAGTGTACATGTTGTGAGAGATGGAAGAAGGACTCTACTTATCGCCCAGATTTCCTTTTCGAAACCCTTTCCAGATTAAACTGATGTACATGGAACGAGTTCATTTTCAACAGTTTCTGATAGGATCCTTCGGGCATAACTTTACCGCGCAAGTCATGCTCTCGCCTGTCCCTGTGATCTTACCTGTTGTCACTTACGGCCAAGAATGGGATCTCACCGTCTTTATCCTCATCTAACGCAAGATGGATCTAAATCAGCTCCCTCCTGTAAACTTTAACACCCAGTGCGAGATAAGACACATCTGTCGACCCAAAGCCATGTATGAAGCCCTAGTAGTGAGAAACTTCGGAGAGGAATACTACCGAGAGATCATGTCATCACATATCTCGTTTGTCGTGCCCATGATCATCCAACGTTTTCGTGTGGTTATCTTGACCCTTTACTGAGAGGAAGAAAGTGCTTAGTTATCGAGAAAGTCGGAGAGAAATCTACGGGATACTAGTCGCTCTGTTGTGCATCGATCGCTAGCCACAGCCAAAAGGTACGCCCTTGCTCAAAGGAAAGGCTCTCGCTACGACATATTTGGTGCTTCCACTGAGAGCACGCTGTCGTAGCGACAGCCTTTCCTTTGAGCAAGGGCGTACCTTCTGGCTGTGGCTAGCGATCAATGCACAGCAGAGCGACAAGTTTCCTGTAGATTTCTCTCTAACTTCCTCGATAACTAAGCACTTTCTTTCTCTCAGTAAAGGGTCAAGATAACTACACGAAAACGTTGGATGATCATGGGCACGACAAACGGGATATGTGATGACATGATCTCTCGGTAGTATTCCTCTCCGAAGTTTCTCACTACTAGGGCTTCGTACATGACTTTGGGTCGACAGATGTGTCTTATCTCGCACTGGGTGTTAAAGTTTACAAGAGGGAGCTGATTTAGATCCATCTTTCGTTAGATGAGGATAAAGACGGTGAGGTCCCATTCTTGGCCGTAAGTGACAACAGGTAAGATCACAGGGACAGGCGAGAGCATAACTTGCGCGGTAAAGTTATGCCCGAAGGATCCTATCAGAAACTGTTGAAAGTGGACTCGTTCCATATACATCAGTTTAATCGAGAAAGGGTTTCGAAAAGGGAATCTGGGCGGTAAGTAGAGTCCTTCGTCCATCTCTCACAACATGTGCACTCCAACTACAAAGGTATCTCGATCCATAAAACTTTGATTCAATCTCATAGGATCACCACGATCTCTACACGAACAATCTCTTGGATTTTTCCCCAGGTCGAATGCCCCACACAGGTCACTCCCCTTTGCTTAAAAGTTTCGAACACAAAACAAGAATAGGTGCAAGCTCCCTAACCAAGCAACCCAAGCCTCACGGACCGATGAGGTGACACACATGCACATCGCATGTTTGGTGCCGTCATACTCATCCACGTGTGGGTCTTCTGGGTGAAAGGTTCTAATGCATGCACCGTAACGTGTCCCAAAAACCGGAGACTAGGTTAGACAGGTAGTCGACTCTACAGGTCAAAGATCGCACTTTGCCACGTTGAGTGCGAACCTAACAACCACATGACGTGGTTGTTAGGTTCGCACTCAACGTAGGTCGCTAAAGTCATATCTACGCCTAGAATACTCCCCAAAGCAATACAAATGTCGCACTGGATACTTTTCAGCCAGCTGCCGCTAACAACTCGAGACCTAGAGTAGATATCGTTGCCGATACAACTCGGCAGAAAAACCAGCGAACTTTCACACATGATAGATACAGATCTACAGCTCAGTCTCCTCTCAAACTTGCCACGTAGGTAGGATACTAAAATCTCTATTTGCAGGTCAAATTTCAGGAAGATCTGACGGCTAGATCTCCTCCCACAATTAACACAAATCCACAGAAACTAACACGCACTTCCAATCTCAGATTCAGGACAGAAGCTTCTTCGACTAAATGAACCGTCCACTTCCACTCCAACTTCCTGTGCTATCAATTCAGAAGGTAAACTCACTACACAGGAAATTTGAGCCGATTTGACCGTTCTGATCGTCCTTCATAAATCTGCAAACTCGCTGCTTCAGATTGACAGCTTTCTGCACCCCGGCGCCTTCAAATCGTCATTGCGCTCAATCCGCACAACATCCGGTGGTGAAATTTGTGGTCAGAGCTTCAGCAGCTGACAGACTATAAGCCCATGAAATCTGGTCTCAATCTGACGGCTCAATCACTCAAACCCCTTAATCTTACAATCGGAAGAGAAACTCATGTACTCTCATCACTCTATGAACTTCAAATCGCCATAACGTATGCCCTGGACCTCCAAATCGAGTGAAATTTGTGGTCAGATTGCTCCTCCCGTCGAGAGCTCTCCGCCCATGCCCCCTGATCTTCAAAATCCCTCCTCAAAGTGCCCCGAACCTCCCAGAGCGCACATTTAGGTAGAAGACAAGTTATCTTCACTTTTGGGTGGACCAATGGGAAGCTAAAGGACTCAACCTTGTCCTTTTCTGCCCCATGGAGACCCCCAGCAGATAATAGTGCATTCTAAGCTCATAAGAGCAATGTTTTAGATCCCATTACACCACAACTTCTACAATTATGTGCAAAACGCACTTATACGCGTAATTTACATACTAACTGGTCCCACAACAGGACATTCACCCCCTCCAAACCTGCACATCCTCCGGTATGTGCCAACTTGTTATCCATAGTCATCATCGTATCCTTCATCGTGCTCTGAATTGTTAGGTCCATCATCATCTTCCCTCGCATAAGGTCTGGATAGATGAGAATCAGACTCGAGAAGTTCATCGAAATCAAGAAATCCTTCACGTCTTCGAAGGTGTTTGAACGAAGATCTGAGAACATATTAGTTACTGTGAAGTGGAGAAGCATAAGTTAAATTGTAAGAAGAGTTCGGATGATGGTGGCTTCGTCTTAAGTCTGCCTTCTTCAAATAAGTGGGATTCTTGAGAGTGAGGATTTAGTTGGAAGAACATTTCTTAGGAAGAGTAGGGGCTTATTTCTTTGAACCTTGTGAAATTTGTATTCTTCTGTCTTTTCAGAAGAACACTAGTAACATTTCAGCAGTATTTTGCTACCTCATTTACTCATACATCTATCTTCTCGAATCTTCTATTTGTGTTGTTGGAAAGGTCCCTGATCAAAGAACTATTTCATTGTTGTTTGTATTCGATTTATCAGGTTTGTACTTGGGTTTGGTTTCTTATCAGACTTAAACTCTCATCCGGATATTATTCCATTCCGTGAGAATAACAGAAAACCATTTGAATTATCATTGTGACGTTGTAGTACTGTGTTTTGTGTAATTGTTAACTGTATCTTCGTGGGAACGATCCTTTATTTACTATTTCCGATACTTTGTGTTTCTCTGGGTTGTTACAGAAAGCCAAGAGCAGCGTCATCTGAACTTTGTGGAGTTCGAGAAAGACATGAATGCAGCTCTCGAGAAGACTTACGAAGTGCAGGCCCAACGAGAGGTTAACTATGACGGCAAGCTGAAGAAGGTGACTGTCAAAGATGAGGACATGATTCTTCTATACGACAACAAGCATCTGAAATTCTCTAGGAAGCTTCATCTTTGCTGGATGGGTCCTTACAGAGTCTTGGAAGTCTTCGACAATGGTTCTTTACAACTGGAAGAACTAGATGATACCTTGATGACCACTCGTGTTAACGAGTGGCATATCAAGAAGTATTGGACTTAAACAATAGCTCGATGTTTGCGAAGATGCAAACATGTGACGGTGGGCGTATGTGGTGCCAATCCTCACATGTTTCAGGCTACGGAGTCAACATCATGACTGAAGAAACTGTGCATGCCCTAGGCTTCATTGAGTTCCAGCCTACTCCGAGGATTTCTCAAAATGACGGACACAGACCATAAGATGACCTTTGGAGCAACTGAAAGATGTCTTGATGATAATTGGAGGAGTATCTTTGTACCTCACTTACATTATTTTGCGACCTGTAATTAAGGTTGGATATCAGGTTTAGATAGGAAGACCTTGGTTGTATGCTGCAAATGTAAATATTGACATCGTTTGAGGTTTCTCAATCCTACACCCAAGCAGGGAGAGAAGTCCAAAGTCTCACTCTCTTGGATGAAGATTGGACATCAAGGTGAAACTCCCTCTACGACTGAAGGGTACACATCAGAAGACTCAGCTGCGTCTTCTGACAGTGATGGAAGATATGATGAGCCTGTGATAAATAACTTACGTACTACAGATACATCAGAAGAAGCAAAAGAAGTGAGCTGTGGATACATCGAGTGCTACGAGATTACGAAAGAAGAGCTTCCAAAAGACGAAAGTATTGTCTTCTCTTTAGAAGATCAGTTAGCTTATCGCTTAGAAGCTGAGTCAGACTTGGAAGAAGCTCCCAAATCAGAATATTTTGCTGCTAGTGAATACAGTCATACTGAAGGAATGGTGAACCATGAAGACCTTCAAAAGATGGAGATTGCCCCAAGGAAGAAGCTGAAACTTTCCAAGGTGATCGAGGGCCAGCAGTTGGAAGACTGCAGAGAACTCATGACAGAGTTCTAGGATGTCTTCGCATGGACCATAGAAGACATGAAAGGCATACCTAGAGAATTGGGAGAGCATCGAATTGACTTGCTGGAAGACGTTGTTCCTGCCTGGCAGAGGCAGTATCGACTCAATCTCAAGTACTCGCTTCTTGTGAAAGATCAGATCGCTCAGTATCTGAAGACATGAGTCATCTTCCTATTGTTTAGTAGTGAGTGGGTAACTCCCATTGTCATCGTGCCAAAAAAGCAGCCAGGTAAGATCAGAGTGTGCCGAGACTTCTGGAAGCTGAACTTGGCCACGAGAACCGTCATTCTTACCATTCACAGATTTTGTGTTAGATCAGGTAGCAGGACATGAATTCTACAACTTCTTGGATGCGTATTTTGGGTACAACCAAGTATCAATCAGAGAAGAAGACAAGTCGAAGATCACTTTTACTACTGATTGGAGAACTTATGCATATAACTAAATGCCGTTTGGTTTATGCAACGATCCTGCCACATTCCAGAGGCTGATGATTATGATATTTAAAGAGTATCTTCGCACTTTCATCGAGATCTTCATAGATGACTTTTATGTGTTTGGATCGAAGGTAGATCATCTGATGTTTTTGAGGAAGTGTTTTTTGAAGTGTAGAGAGCATCGTTTGGCTCCGCATCCTGAGAAGTGCTTCTTTGGAATGTCAGAAAGGATTTTGTTAGGACATAGGATTTTTGGAAGAGGTATAGAAGTCGACTGTGCTAAGGTGGAAGTTATCATGAAATATTCAACCACCTGCTAACCTGACTCAGTTGAGAAGCTTCCTGGGCAACGTAGGATACTACAGGAGGTTCATTGATATATATGCAGAAGTGGCAAGAAGACTTACCAAGCTACTGAAGAAGGACGAACCTTATGTTTGGTCTTCTGAGCAGCAGGAAGCCTTCAAGGAGATGAAGAAACTTCTATCATAATCCCCTATCTTGAGATCACCTGATTGGGAAAGGGTCTTCCACACTTATGTGGATGTTTCTGCTTTCGCTATAGGAGTGGTACTAAGCCAGAGAGACGAAAAGAAGAAGGATTATCCCATTTACTACACAGGAAGACAACTGAGTGATGTCGAGAAGAAGTACTCTACAACTGAAAAGGAGTGTCTTGGCATGATTTACTCATGGAAGAAGTTTAGGCACTATCTTTTAGCTAATCTGTTTGTCTTCCATGTGGACCATTTTTCTCAAAAGCATCTAGTGAAGAAAGTAGATTTGTCATGTATGATTGCTAGGTGGATTCTTCTACTTCAGGAATTCACTTACACGGTTGAGTACAGATCTGGAAGACAACATGTCAATGTTGACTACCTATCCAGATTGGAGACAGAGAGTCGAGAAGACGAAGTGGAAGACAAGTTCCCTGATGAGAAGCTGTTCCAAGTTTCTACAGAGACGTTGCAGTTTGAGGAGGGACGCACCTCTCATTCTCCAGAAGCCGAGGCAAGGTTTTTTGACCCTGTCTACGCGACTTTCACAGAAGAATATCTTCAAGGACATGAGGAAGTTCTTGGAAGACCAACAGTATCCAGAAGGATTGGATGCTGAGCAGAAGGTCGTCTTCTTACACAAGGTAGTCCCTTATGTCATCTTCCAGGTATTCTGTTTAGGAAGGGATATGACGAGAAGTTGAGGAGATGCCTCGAGCTCTCAGAGATTAAGGCAGTGATCAGGGGTCTTCACTATGAAGACGTTGGAGATTACTATGGATTGAAGATGACTGTGAAGAAGATGTTGGACGTTGGTTACTGGTGGTCAACCATGTACGGAGACACTTTTCAAGAGATCAGAAAATGCGATACGTGCCAGAGGGTGGGAAGACCTACAGCTACCACTAGGTGGTCTCTTACTCTCATTTTGCCCCTAGCATCTTTTGAAAAGCGTAGAATCGACTTTGTTGGACCAATCGCTCTTGCAACTAGAAGAACACGAGCACGGTACATACTGATAGCTACAGACTATGTCACGAAGATGGTAGAGGACGAAGCCACAAGGAAGAATGGTGTTGCAGTGGTTGCCAGATTTCTTTGACACAACATCATCATCCAGTACGGATGTCCGCTAGAACTAGTGTCAGACAGAGGAACTCATTTTTTGAACAAGACTATTATCCTCTTCACACAATATTTCAAGATCAAGCATCAGAAGACATACCGTACAACTCGAAGACTAATGGATTGACAGAGAAGTCGAATGATCTTCTCTACAATATTTTGAATAAGATAACTGTAAACCATGCTTATGATTGAGACACGAAGCTGCTATCTGTGCTGTGGGCTTTTAGGATGTCACCTAAGGTCACCACTCAGAAGACACACTTCTACCTAACTTATGGGATGACACCCGTTGTTCTCATCGAGTTGGAGGTCCATACTTATAGATTGGTTGTTATCGAACGCATGGAAGACGAGAAAAACTAGGAGCAGCGTCTTTTGAACTTTGTGGAGTTCGAAGAAGACAGGAATGCAGCTCTAGAGAAGACTTACGAAGAACAAGCACAACGAAAGGTTAACTACGACGGCAATTTGAAGAAGGTGACTGTCAAAGATGGAGACTTGGTTCTTCTATACGACAATAGATAACTGAAATTCTCTAGGAAGCTTCATTTTCGCTGGATGAGTCCTTACAGAGTCTTGGAAGTCTTCGACAATGATTCCTTACAACTAAAAGAGCTAGATGGTACCTTGATGACCACTCGTGTTAACGGATGGCATGTCAAGAAGTACTGGGCTTAAATAGTAGCTTCGATGTTTGCGGGGACGCAAACATGTGAGGGTGGGCGTATGTGGTGCCTAAAATTTGCAGGATTGGAGATTTTTTTTAAAATTTTAAGTTAATGACGTGTCTATATAATTGAAGTAACCTTATTACTTAAGATTGCACCTTGCTTACCGAGAAAATGAACTTAAGTAAATTTGGGAGGAAGAAGTCGACTTCTTCTGAAGCTGGAAGATGGAAGCCGGAAGCCAAAAGACAGAAGATGCTTCCGGGAAGACAGTGATTGCAATCGTGGAAGGTATCATCTACGCATCAACTAGGTAAGGGGTAGGTATACCTACCGTGTAGTCACGACCGTAGTAGGTAGGTCTAAGGTAGTCGAGCTATTACTTAATCGCGCAAAGAATATACGGAAGCTGGAGGCGCATTAGAATCAGAGCACTCCTTGCTGCTTCTCAATTCAGGAAATTACTTCAATTCGAGAATTGGAGAATAACTTGGAAGCGTGCAAGAGCGATTTGAAGAGACTGAGTAGGAGAAGGCGTCCTCCAGCGAGAAAGCGCACTTGAGGTGGAAGAGTGAGAGATCCCCACGGGATTAGAAGATTAGGAATTGAGGGTCGAGGTGGAAATTGAGAGAGAAGCTTCAGAGTGTAGCAGATCGAGATCGATTGTGAGAGCAGTGTAGCAGTAGCTCGAGATTGAAGACAGAAACAAGATCGTGGCAGGACATTGAAGATGAAATTGAAGTTCTGAAGCGCGTAGAAGACTGAAAGAACAATCAGAAGCGTAGCTGGAAGCAATACTAAGGTTCTTCTCATGTCTTTCTCTTTCCTCATCGCTTTTGTCGTCTATTTCAATATCTCCCGCGCTTCCTCGATCATTTGCAAGAAGTCCATCGATCGTTCTCCCTACCCTGAATTTCCTCTTGAGAAAATTGGACACAGAAGCGTTGTCCAATTTTCGTCAGCCATCTTCTCATTTCTTCCCGAATTGGAATTGAGCTTCCCTGCTTCCCGTTCCAGAATTCCAAGGTCTGACTATCAATTTCTCTACCTATTGCACTTTTGTCCCAGAAACCATGGACAAAAGACGCTTCTGAATGCTTGAATATCTTCAGAAGACGAATGTTTGCAGTTCGTATCAAGTGATTGGATTAGAATTTGTGTTGAGAGAAGCTTGATGCGAATCCACAGTGAACTTGAGAGTTGATTGTTGTTTCGAGAAGCAAGAAATTGGGAATCAGGTCTGTGCCTCTTAGTCTTCCTGACTTCTGAAATCCGCATCTTCCTGGAGAGACTAGAAGATTGGAAAGACTGGCAGAATGCGAGAGAAGACGTCAGGATCTTTTGCGGGTCTCTTCCGTTTGACTCATAATAGTTTGTTCCTTCTTCTTTCCGAAACTTAGAAGAGAGTTGTGAGAAGCCTTGCTGACAGAATCTGGAGAGAATGGTCAAGGGTCATGTCTTCTCATATGCAACAAGCTTCTGCTGAGAGTGTATGCGAGACGAGGAGTCAGAAAATAGAGTGTGAATGTTCTGTGTCTGTTGTGAGACTAGATTGCATGTAAGAAGCCGAAAACAAGTGAGGCCAATGATGAGAAGTCTGGCTGCGAGAAGTCTTCTGAATATGTTAGTTACCCAGAAGCTGTCCCGGGAGTCTTCCTGGAGGCCACTGTCATCGTAGGAGTCCTCAGCCTTCTTCTGAATAATTCGTAGACTGTACTTCTCATGTATCTTCTCATCTTTCTATTAAGAAGTAGGATGAATTGCAAGGTGGATTGTCTTCTTAGGAATCCATGCGATGCCTTGCTTAGTTAGGATTGCTTAGATATAGCTCGGAAGACAAGATGTACTTAGGAAGCACTGTTAGAATTCTGAAAGACGAAATAGCTGTCTTATGGAAGACTAGATTCGTCTGAGAGTGGAAGCTGGACTGTGAGGACCTGGTAAGGACTAAGCCTTAGGTTCATAGCAAGTATGTGTGGTTTAGTGTAACAGAAGCTCGAACATGTCGATGTCCTCAAGGGTTGGTGTTACCATCAGCAGAGTTAGTCCAGGTCAAATCTTTCATCAAGGAGTTGGGTCTCGACTTCTTCACGTGGAACTAGAATCTCCGAGAACTCAGCAGAAGTTGATTACTGTGCAAAAAGACGACTCCAGCGACACAAAAGACGTATCGTCGACACGAGAGATGGGACCTAAGAGTGTGTCTCGAAAGAGTGCATCTTTCTTGACCATCCACTCTAGATCCGAGTCGGATTCACATGATGACAAGCCTAGCACCAGAATCGCACGGAAGATAACTTCTGCGACTATAGGGAGTCTTCTGAAGACTCCAGAAGCCAAGACATGGATTGATGTACCGATTGCGACTAGAGGAAGCGCAATGAAGAGGACTGCTTCTACGGTGGGAAGAGAGCTTCCACCTCGGAAGACATTGAGGGTAGCATCTTTTTGAGCGCAGAAAGAGAAGATCACGGTGGTGGAAGAGGCATCCATGTCTCTAGAAGACAGGGAAGCCGCCGTAGATCGATTTGTGGAGATGAAATTGTCTTCTGCGAGAAGATGGCTGGAAGAGTTCAGCTTCTCAAAAGCCTCTTCTGGCTTCCGAAGCAATTGTAGAAGCTCACATTACGAGCACTGAGGAGGATGTCACCTTAGTTGCACCAGAGGTACCAGCAAGGCTTCTCACGATATCAGAAGTCGAATTAGGAGATCAAGTAGATGAAAATCTAGTCGAGACCAGACCTAGCGA
Source organism: Asterella californica (assembly GCA_036924285.1). Lineage (NCBI taxonomy): Eukaryota > Viridiplantae > Streptophyta > Marchantiopsida > Marchantiales > Aytoniaceae > Asterella > Asterella californica. The sequence goes on along the minus strand of JAYKYS010000006.1, from coordinate 15,430,496 downwards.
TCAAGAGTAGGCAGTAGAAGTAGGTAGTCAGTTGACATGGCTATTTTGGTTAGGAATCAGAGTCTACTATTTTAAGAGAGACAACTCTCACTTTACTTTTAGATGACTGTCCATGTGGCAGGATAAGCAACGATAGGAGTAGGAAAGTAGTTTCTAAACTGAGAAGGGAATCGAAGCTTGGGAGGTGGTGGTCTTCTGACAGCGCCTCATTTTCCTTGGCTGTGAGTTGTGACTAGAAGGGTTCTCCCTCTTGCGACTCAAGGCGATTGTATAAAAGCAAGGCTAATGTAGAATTTGCACACACAAGCACACATACGTACACTACACGAGCAGAATTGGGTTACACATAGGGTAGGTCTGCACTTCCACTCTCATCAGGAGATTGAAGGATGTAGACAACAATAGCAGACAATATAGACAGGGAACGACATCATCTTGCAGTCCTGCTTCTAAGCTGGTGTGTCGAGGGTAGTGACAAGAAGTGGATGGAATGAACTTCCAGAAGTCAATGTAATTTCTTCTCAAGGATTGGATTTCAGATTTGATTGCAGAAGCTTTGTCTATGTCTTCTAGGCAGTAGGTTTTCTTGAATTCATACCCAATTGTGCATGGGAAGTCTTCTTCTTAAGTGGCGGTGATTGTTAGAAGCTGTCTAGAGTCCAAGCTTGTCTCATCCAGTGGAGCACTTCGGATCCACGTACTGAATGTCCTGTGGGAGATTGATCCCTAAAGTCAGAGTAGTCGGAGCAAAGACAGAAAAAACCGGAAGTCTTCTTTCCACAGCAGAAGACTATATCCTCGATTGGAAGACTGTGTAACTACAAGTAGATTTTTGGTCTTCTTCTCCAAATTACTACAAGCAGGGATGGCTTGTTAGTCAGGATCCGAACTAGAAGTATGTTAGAATCTTAATTTCTCTCTTTTCTCTTGTTTCCTCTTGTTTGGATTTTCTCTTCTTCCTCATCTTCTCTCATCTTCCCATCTTCTTATCTTCTTTTATTGAACTTCCGAGACTTCTTTTGAGTATCAGTGCATGCGAATGTCGTTGTAGTGCTATAGGAAGACCGCTTCCGTAGGCAGAAGCCTGAGAAGGCTACATGGGACATACACCTTGTGATTAATCTAACCCCGTTGGAAATTATAAGAGCAATGTGTGATAGGTATTGATAATTGACATCTACGAAGCAGGGACAGTCTTTTGGAGGTGTAAGAAGCCGAGTTTAACCCCCAGAAGTCGAGAATTACTTCGGGAAGACCGTCGTGAGAAGACGGGAAGCCGTGACCTGGAAGTAGAAAGCGTCTTCCCGAACTTCTTAGTGAGTAATTGTGTGATATTTTAGGTAGTACTTGTATGTTTGGGTCTAGAGCACCTTGTGAAGGGTCTAGAAACCATGTGGTTTTGTGAGAAGACGATATTTCTAGACAAATCTAGAGTGTTTGTGAGTTTGGACAGATCTTAGAACATAGAACAGCAATACTAGTGTAGAGATCTTCTTAGGAAACGAAATCTTTTATGCTACAATGGGCTAAAGGAGAAATCCTGAGACACTACAGGAAGCGATGAAGAAGAGAGAAGAAACGAAAGAACCTCAGTATTGCTTCTAGTGTGTCACGCTTCAGATCGCTTCTTGAGTCTTTTACGCGCTTCAAGACTTCAACTTTTTCTTCAATGTCTTGTCACGATCCTGCTCTACTTCGAATCTCGAACTGCTGCAACACTGCTTCCACAATCGAACTCTATTTACTGCAATTCAAAGCTTTCACTCTCGATTTCCTCCTCGACCCTCAATTTCTAATCTTCTAGTCCTGTGGGGATTCCCAACTCTTCTACCTTGAGTGCGCTTACGTGAGGCTGGAAGACGTCCTCTCTTACTTGCTCACTGTAATTTCGCTTCTATGCGCTTCTGATGTCCTCTCCAGTTCTCAAATCGAGAAACAACAAAGAGAGCTATGATGCGGATGCGCCTCTGCTTTATTGTCTTCTCCTCGCGATTAGGTAATAGCTCGACTACCGTAGACCTATCTACTATGATGGTGACTGTATGTTAGATATACCTACCCTTACCTAGTCGGTGCGTGGTTGGTACTTCATGTGGTTGCAGTCACTGTCTTCCTGGAAGTGTACTCTAGCTTCCGGCTTCTGGCTTCCAGAAGACATCTTCCCAAAAGACGTCCGTCTTTCGGCTTCGGAAAAGTTGACTTCTTCTCATGAATTCTCTTTAAAGATCATCTTCCCCCTAAGCAAGGTGTAATCTTAAGTAATAAGGTTACTTGAATTATATAGACACGTCATTAACTTAAAATTTTTGAAAAAATCTCCAATCTTCTTCAGAAGACAACCATGTCAAGTTCTGGGGCTCCTAAGCCCTCATGCTCTATCCTAAGGATCGGGGTGCTCTAGGGAAGTTTTACCTTTCTCCTCTTCCTCGATCCTCGAAGGATAGACTGTAACAGCTTCTTGTAACCAGCATTATCATCCAGAAGCTGTTGGAAGGTTACATCCGCCTTCTGATCCCATAAATCTCGTAAGAAGTCATAAGGGGATTGCTTTAGAAGAGTGACTGGAGTTTCCAACATGGAAGGTTTAGAAGTTACTTCTTTAGGTGGAAGACCTGAATTGGATCTTCCCTCGACTGGAAGCTGGTCCTGTGAGACATGGGCTGCCGTGGTAGGTGGTGGAAGCTTCTGCACTATCTTTCGTCGCTTCTCCAGTTCTTCTTGCATGATCGCTTCTACTTCTTTTCTGATATCAAGAGCAAAGTACTTCGGATCTTTCCTATCATAAGCAAGAGAGGAAGGTCGCTCAGGAGAGGGTGATCTCTCCTTATGTTGCTTCTTCTTCTTAGTTTCTTTACGACGGGATTTTGACTTCTCTCTACTTCTGGTACTCACCTTGAGTACTACATCATCCATGACTTCTTCTAGAGGCCAGCTATCTAAATCTGAGCATGGGCTCCAAACAGTACCATCCGCTAGGGTAAAAGTTGATGCTTCCTCAAGTGGATTCTTCTTCTGAGCTGTAGACGTCTTCTGCAACTGAGGCTCCTTTCCTATGCGCTTCCCAGGATCTAGTTCGTCTTCCTCTATGTGTAGACAATCCGTGCAATCCCCAGTATCTTCTTCTTCTACAGAGATATGTTGTATCATAGCTAACTCAAGCTTAGAAGTTGATGATGCTTCTGCAAGAGGTGCGGTATCTACAAATCTGATCATCTGTCGTAGGCGTAGAGTCTGAGAACAGTTCCTTGTGAAGTGTCATGCTTCCTTACAATTCTCACACAAGGGCACTTGTCCAATCTGTCTTCTGGTATGAGGACAAGAGGACCACTAGTGTCCTGTCTCTCCACAATTGTTACATGCTCCAGGAAGAGGGTTTAGAGGTCGTTGTGATGAAGAAGGTTGCCAAGGCGTACTGGTCTGTAAAGTACCAGCCCTATCCCTAAGAGTATAACGATTAAACTGAGCAGGAGGGGTAGGAGTGGAAGGTTGTACCATCTCAATCCTGTAGCAAGATTCTCCACTTGGATCGTGTAGGTACCTTTCATCGTCTTCTTCCCAGTCTGTTCAATTAACAGCTTGATCTTGTGTGCACTGATCTTTGGTGTGTCCGGAAGAGTTACAAAGGTTGCACCAAATGTTTGACCGGGAAGCCATGGATTGCTTCCGCTTGTCCTTTGGGTTCAGAACATGAACCTTCAGGTCTTCAAACTATTTTAGCACTTCATCAATCCGAGGGTCAGTTGCAGTTTGAATAATCTGAGTCTGAGGGATCTTCTGCGCAACTTCTTCCCTAGATCGTGACTTCTCTTTCTTCTTCTTCCGTGTCTTCTTTTCCTGTTCAGATTCTGATTTTGAACTTTCGACACTAGATTCTTCAGAAGTAGATGATGCTTCTGAAGCACTATTGTCAGTTTCAGTGGACTTGGACTTCCTAGAAGACTTCTTCGACTTCCTAGACTTCTTCGAGGTCTTTCCTCTATCTTTCGTCATATTCCGGGTGATGCTCGAGGTTTCATACTGCTCTACATACTCTGTACCTCTACTAAGTCATTACCTCCTCCTCTTTTATAATACAACTCCATCTCTTGAGACAATCCTCCCAAGTACGAGTCCACAGCTTGCTGAGCACAATAATCGGGTCTTCCTTGGTTCTAAGAGGTCTTCAAACCTTCTAGAATGTGATCTATGAGGTCAAAAAACCTCCCAGTGTAATCATGCAGTGTCTCTTTCTTCTTCTGTTCTAGCCTCTGAAGTTCTATGAGAGTCATCCGGTCATAGCACACTCCTCTGAATCTCTTCTGAAAAGATGCTTTCAGAGTAGCCCAAGTGGCCATAACTAAATCATCATCCAAAGCTTTACTCATCCATTTCCTTCCCTTCCCTACGATCAGACTAGGAAACATACGGAGTATGTCGGCATCCGTGTCTTTCTTGTTGGATTGAGAGATGGTCTCGAACATCATAATGAAATCATCAGCATCAGCATCATCATCGTACGGATGATACTTCTGCCAAGTGTGAGAAGCCATATTGATGGTCGGTTAATGCAACTGCCAACTTCTTCCTTTATCTGACCCAGGTGGTAGAGATGATCTTCTCGAAGGGCCAAGTCTGTCTGAGTCATGAATGTCGTCTTCTGAGTCAGAGCCGCTGTCGTTTCCACCTTCTGAGATGTCTGGAGCAATCCTCTCCAGTCTTCCTTCACCTTGAGAAACCTTTCCTGCACTTGGGAAGACGTCTTGTGCGTACCAAATCCAAAATCTACCTTGTAAACATGGTCCCCTGGTTGACTTCTGTCTTCTCCAAAGATAATGCTCGAGATGGAAGGCTCTTCCAACTCTACTGTTCGGATCTTCCTGAGCTCTTCTTTTTTCTTTTGATGTCTCAAGGATATCCTCTACTCTCTAGAAGTGATTCGCTGGGATGAGTGTACCCACTCAGGGTCCTTATCTGCACGTCTTCTGCTTCTTCCTCTGGTCGGAAGTATCCACCATAGTGCTGAGAAGAGGTGTCACTCTTCTTCTATTACTTGATCTGGTAAGATGAAAATCTAAACAACTGTCCATAGGTTTGGAATTTCTCTCTCTTGCCTCATGCTGCACTCACCTACAGTCTTCCAAGATCAAGTCTTCCAAGAAGCTATTGGAAGCGGAGAAGCGGTCTTCTTCCATTCCCCCTTGATGTCTCTCATCAGCTTCTAGCTGCCGTTCCTGTCTTCTCCATAAGATAAGGTTCCACAGCACACTAAAATTCGATCCAAGTTAGTCCAAATGCAACCAACTACTAGCACACAGATCCAAGAAGCTTAGAACAATCGTTACTAAGATGAAATCCTTGGCAGCGGTGCCAAAAATACGACTGACACATAGATTCAGGAAGCTTAGAATAATCATTACTAAGATGAAATCTCCGGCAGCAGCGTCAAAAATACGACTGACACACAGATCCAGGAAGCTTAGAGCAATCGTTACTAAGATGAAATCTCCGGCAGCGGCGCCAAAAATACGAGGTTACTTTATGTAGTGTCCCAGGATTTCTCCTTTAGTCCATTGTAGCATAAAAGATTTTGTTCCCAAAGAAGATTTACACTAGTATCGCTGCTCTAAGTTCTAAGATTTGTCCAAACTCACAAACACTCTGGATTTGTCTATAAATCTCGTCTTCTCACAAAACCACACGGCTTCTAGACCCTTCAGAAGGTGCTCTAGATCCAAACATACAAGTACTACCTAAAATATCACACAATTATCCACTGAAAAGTCCGGGAAGATGCTTTTTACTTCCAAGTCACGGCTTCCTGTCTTCCCACGTCTTCTTTCCGAAGCAATTCTAGGCTTCTCGGGATTAAACTCGGCTTCTGACACCTCCAGAAGACTGTCCGTGCTTCATAGATGTGAAATTATCAATTCCTATCACACATATACCTACCCTTTATCTAGTCGATGCGTGGTTGGCACCTTCCGTGGTTGCCGTCACTGTCTTCCCAGAAGCGTCTTCTATCTTCCGGCTTCTGAAGAAGTTGACTTCTTCTCACAAATTCTCTTAATATCATTTTCTCGGTAAGCAAGGTGTAATCTTAAGTAATAAGGTTACTTCAATTATATAGACACGTCAGTAACTTAAAATTATCGAAAAAATCTTCAATCTTACAAATTGTGGGCACCACACTTTCGTCCTCTATTCCTATGCTTCCCACGCTTCTCTGATCATTTGCAGGTAGCCTCTCAATCCTTCCCCTCTTTTATATTTTCTTTGAGAAGATTGGACGCAGAAACCCTGTCCAATTTTTGTCAGCCATCTTTCTCAACCTCTTCCCGAATCAAAATTGAGCTTCTCTTTCTCCCCATGTCAAAATTCGTTGGTCTGACTATCATTTTTCTTACCCTACTGCGCTTTTGTCCCAATATTTGTAGACAGAAGACTTGTTTAAATGTCTGGATACTTTCAGAAGCCGATGTCGATTTGATGGAAGGATGAGGGCGTTATGATCGATTGAGTGGAGGGGGGTTCATTCATACTTAAAAAAAAAAATTCATACTTACCGCTATGTTTTTGGTTGTTCCGAGAGACTCGTGAGGAGTTTTGAGGAGCTGTCTGTTGGGTTGGAGAGCTGAGGACGTGCTGGTCATTTTGATATCAATTTCATCAGGTTCTTGATCGATCTGGGTTATGAACCGACCGATTGAATTTGAGAAGTGCAGACGTGATAAGGCAGAAATAGCGGATTGTGATAGTCATGGATAGTTTGCTATTGTTTGAGTTCTGAGTCGAATTTCTGAGTGAAACTTTCCACGATTGAAGTATGTCTTATCAGTAAAATACTTGAGAAGTTTCACCTCAAATGGTTGAGTAGTTTGTTCAGAATCTTGGATCAAATGTACATGGGTCTGTAAAGCTCTTAAGTTAACACAGATTACGGTTTGATCTATATCTGACAATTGGTTTGAGATTTTGACCTGAAAGTTGTTGAAGGTAGGAGTGAAGGGTCCAATCAAGCTTCCTGTGAAGTTTGATCATCATTGGTTGACTGGTTTGGGAGGACTGAGGTCTCAAAGTTTGAAGATATTTCTGTTATAGCGGGTTCGGGTTTTTTTTTTATCACATCTATTGTCACTTTGGTCATTTTTGAGCAATTTGGAGAGGAGCTTGTTGCTGAAACTGTCATACCTGCATACAACTCGACATTGGAAGGTGTGGGGCTGATTTCAGCTCTTGGTGATGAAGGAGAACGAAGTCGTCATGAGTCATAAGCCGATGTTTGGATTCTCGGAGCTGCAAGGTACTACCGCCGTTGGTGCTATATTGAGATCTGAGTAGTGTCTTGGAGCATGCATGCTTTACCTTGCTGGAATGCTTGGTAGACCAAGGCGTACATCAAGTTTTATCGAGACTAGATCAAGTTGGTTGAGCGATCTTATAATATCTTTCGGTTGTATCAAATAGAGTTGTGACGATCAAACTGATGGATAGCTAGCGTCGCTGAGAAGTTGTTAAATCATGCTTCTAGTGATTTAGAGTTACTTGCATGCAGATAGTACAGAGCTGAGTATTTCAGATAAAGTACAAAAAGATTTGTATGTAACACAAATTTGTACAACTTATACGTAGCATTGGACCGTTGTAACCTTTAACCTTGAGTTGAGAGATACAAGGTCACTTATCCGAGAAGAGTAGATAGAGAGCATTAAGGTTGAAGGATCAAGGTTCAGAGCCAACTTGTTCAAGTCGCCTACCTCTACATAGCCATATACCCCGTGTATTCCTAGACAGAAAAACACGTTATACGATATCTGGTGAACTCAACGTGAAAGTCTGAGGTGAGAGGTACGTGCGTGGTTTTGCCACCATGGACGTTGAAGGGTTGGATCATTACGTAGATGAGACTTCTACATCTGGAGAGACTCCAAAGGTGACCAAGCTTTCACGGTCTGATATGCGATTGCTTGAGACATTCGCGTTGGTTATGCAACAACAACAAGCCACTGAACGGAAAGAAGCAATGGCTACTAAAGCCTTGTAATCTGTTGTGGGGTTGCTAGATCAGTTTGAGGAGAAAAACATATCCAAGTACCTAAAGTACTATTCCAGAGAGATGGAGTTGAGAGATGTCAGAAAGAGAGAGGGTGACTACATTTGAGCTTGCTGTCGTACTGAGGTACGAGAGCATGTGAAAGACATCATCGACCTCATGGTGCTACATGGGAAGCATTTACTCTTCAGCTGAAAGAAGAGTATTCTTTAGAGGATGCAGACCGAGTGACTAAGAAATCATTCATCGAGTGGGTAAACAAACCCAACAAAGGACTTCTTGTCACAGAGCTATTTCGGGAGTTTGAGAGACAATTCCTTCGGTTGTCTTGGATGGAGAAGCTCACATTGAAGAACGACAAGATGGAGTTGTTTTTGCAAGCAGCTAACAATGAATTACAAAGAGAGTTGGAGCTGCTTCTAGAAGATAAGATGGAAGATAACGGACTCACAACTGACTAGAGAAAAGTCTCTGAAGCAGTGAGTGTATTTGTCAAACGAGAGTACCGGAGAAGGAAGGTGGTGGTAAGACAAAAAGAGAGACCACCGTCGATCATACTACCTCGTAGGCAACCAATGATACCTAATGTGCAAGCACCTATTGTGCATGTATCTCAAGTTCCACTTCCTACTATTCCTGTCCCGAAAGTTGCACCGCAAAGAGATGCTATGAAAGAATTGATAAAGGAGATGAAGGACTTGCAGATCAAGTTAGCAAGGTTGGAATAGAAGGGAGGAGCAGATGATACCAAACCTGCTCCTAAGCAAGATTATGTACAAAGATGCATTTGGTGTGATAGTTCAAATCATGCTCGAAGAGAGTGTGGTGATTTTACCAAAACTCTACGAGATGGAGTAGTCTATTGGAAGGAAAGAAAGATTGCTTTGAAAGATAATGGAGAGATTCTCAGAACCAACTTCGAGAAAGGAGGAATGAAGCAAATACTGGAGGAATATCTATCTCAGCATGCTACTGCGTCGGTAGAAGCTGCTACTTATGGAGTTGAGGTAGTACGAGAAAGAAGTGCTTCTAGGAAGCATGGAGATACTCTTGATATGTAGAGTCACGCTGTCGTGATGTGAATCATTTCACATAGTAAATGATTCATTTCTCTGTCATGCGTTAGTCTCTCTGAGTGAAGTTAAGACTTCAGAGAAGTCCATTTTTGGAAGATGTTATATATTTTGAGTCTTAGTAGGTTGATTACCATGTTGATAAGGTTTAAGCTCACGGGTTGTATTTGCGTGTCGCCCATGCACGCTTTCTAGCTGATTTAAGTTAATTTTCGGGGCTGCGTGTCGTTTTAGATAGTTTAAGTTTTACGCTGGCACTCTAGGGAGCTTGACGTGGTAGCCTATGAGTGTAGATAAGTTACCAGGTAGTTTAAGGCACAAAATGACAACCAAATGGAGCTATGAACTCCCATTGGTCCATTTTTGTCTTTTGTAAAACTCTAAGTTTAGAAACAGAGCTCTAGAGTAGATTTCGAGCAATTGGTGAAGGTACTGCGAAATCTGAGAGCACAGGGAGAGAGAGCTCGTCGAGACAAGCACTGTCAGTGAAATTCTTGATCGATTTGGATCAATAAACAAGGAGTTATGCCCAATTGAAGTTCGGATTGTGTCAAAACTGCATCACTTTTGTTGATTTTGGGGTTTTGAGTGTCAATTGCAGCAGAATTGAGGAAATTGCTTCAAACCTTCGTGGTTGCGTTCACTGTCAGCCGGGCTACACATACGAAATTTCAGCTTCAGATCAATTCAGAGCACTAAGATATGAGCAGAAACTTTCTGAGTAGAGAAATTACGGCAGTTTCTGGTACCCAGACAGCTATTTCGACCTATAACAGGGAATTGGCTCGATCACTTTGGGAAATTCTTACAGGATTTGCAGTACACAGCTTGCTGAACACTCTTGTGAAGTTGGGCCTCCTGATTCCACACAGAACTCCAGATCTCGCTCTCTGAAGTTGCTGTTCCAGATTGAGAGCTTTTCAGACCCCTTCTACTTCAGCGGCCGCCATGAATTACTCAGTAACTCAAATCACTTGAAACTTTTCTGATATCCAGTAGAACCTCATTTACATGTAGGAGGAGTTCTGAAGTCTGAACCTTCACATTTTTCTCAATCCTGAGTGTCAAAGTTCGCCATCTGATCTTATCAGTGCTAGTTAAACCTGAACTTTGCTTCCTGAACATATCAGAAGAGCCTAGAGACTTATATGAGTGTTTTTCAGTATCACCTTGAGACCTGAAGTATATCTTGTGAGTAAACCAGTCACAGCTTGAAGCCCAACGCTTCCTTGAGTAGATTGAACACAGCCTTCAAGCTCATATCACAGCTAGAAGGTTCGCCCTTCCCAGGAAGACTCTCAACCCGACATCTGGTGCTTCCACTGAGAGCTCTTGGGGTGATTGATTGAGAAGGTTGAGTTTACTACAAGGAGAGAAGATGGATAGCAAGAGCGCTACTGCTGCTACTTCTATGGCTGCTGCATCTACGTCTACTGCAGCACCTTCTGTAGCACATGTGACTGCAGCGACCTCTGTACCTGGTCTAGATACGGCTGAGATTCTGAAGTCGCTTGCGACCTTAGTCCAACAACATCCGATCGTTGGAGGGGGTGAGTTAAAATCCACCAAGGCTTTGCAAGCTATTGTGAACAGATGTGGAAGGTTTGAAGGTAGAGATATTTCTAGATATCTGCGTGAGTATAGAGGAGAGATGGAGCTGGTTAGGGTTACTGATGCTGAGATGATAGCAAGTTTTGAGTTAGCTGTCATTCCTGAGTTGCGGGACCAAGTTAGGGATGTACAGAGAAGAAATCTTGGAATCTGGATGAGTTTTGAGCGATCTCTTCGAGAAGAGTTTCTTGAGGAGGATTCAGAGAGAGTTACTAGAAGGACATTTCTAGACTGGGTTGAGCAGCAACCTGCTCGTATGATGAGCCTGAGTGAGTTGCTCAGAGAGTTTGATCGGAGATACCGACAACTCTCAACTCCAGAGCGAATAACCTTAGATGCTAGGAGAACAGAGCTTTTCCTGCAAGCTACCGATGATGCTACAGCAGATCGGTTATGTTTTATGTTGGCCGATCGATCTGCTGAGGGAGGTGTTACTATGGATTGGGAGAGAGTTGAGGATGCAGTGGCTGTACTTACAAGGCAGAGGAGGGGAAGAGTGGCTGCGGGAGGACGTTCGCTTGCAGAAGTGGTCACTCCACCTTATGCTGCTCCTCAAGTACAGCAGCCTTTGGTCCATGCTCCCAGACCTGTTGTCCTAGCTGCAGTTCCTTTGATGCCAGTTGTGCCAGCTCCAGCACAAAGGGCACCTGTTCAAAGACCTGCGGAGAACTATGATCAACAGAACCAGATCGAAGACTGATTCGGCAGATGCGAGAGCTGAAGGTAGAGCTAGCTAGATTGCAGAGAGAGCAGCCACCGACGCCTGCTGCTGCACGTCCAGGAGGAGCTCCTGTTCGTAGATGTATCTGGTGTGACAGTCCTGTCACTTCCGAGGAGACTGTCAAGAGCTCACAGCTGCTTTGCGAGATGGTGTGGTTCGCTATCAAAACGGTAGGCTGCACCTTTCTTCTACTGGAGAGCCGTTGAGCACGCAATTTGGACGAGGAGGTATGAGAAGTCTACCTCAGATTGCTGCAGCTGCAACGGCAACTGCGTTAATGACACCGCTTGTAAATTCTGATGTATATGCTGGGCATATTGAGGTCTCTTCTAGTCCTACATTGCTAGATAGGACTGCTGAGAAGAGTGTGGCTCCAGTTCCTTTTGAGATACTGAAGAGAGGAGCTGAGTCTATTCGTAAGGTCACAAGATGGGGAGATCCTGTAGATGCTGCTTCTATCAGAGCATTCCTGGATGTAGATAGACACGTTCACTGGCAGGATGCTTCTGTGGAAGAAAAGAGGCGGCGGGAAGCCTCTGAACTTGATACTAGAGTTCTTGAGGAGACTGGGGATAGACGGAGAGTCACAAGGAGACGAGCGGCTCTTCCTGAGGACATCCCGTCTACTTCTGCAGCTCCTCCACCTGCACCAGGTCCTATGGAGGACGTGCAGAGATCCCAGCAGGAGCCAACGACTGCTGGTAGGCGATTTACTGCCCAAGAGAAGGAGAAAGGACCGGCTTACAAGTTGGCAGCTCATATTGAAACTTCTACTGATCTGAAGAGCATCTTGGAGCAGAGGATACTGGATGCACGAATCGAGTTTTCTCTCCGAGAAGTTCTTGGTATTGCAAAGAGGGAGTTTCATGAACTGATCATCGACATCATCAAGCGCAAGAGACAGGTGATGTCCGAGCAGGTAGAGAGTCAGATGATAGATGCAGTAGGAGCTTCTCTGAATGATGTAGAGTTTGGAAAGGTGCATTTTCAAGAAGCTGATGACAAGGGATACCAGCAAGAAGCGTTGGTTGCTGATACCAACACTATTGAGTTTGACGATGAGGAAGCTGGCGAGGAGAGTCCAGCTACTGATAGTGACTTCAAAAGAAGACATTGGGCTCGTGCTACAACTGCTACACGAGTTCGTCTTGGAAGTTTGGCTGAACCTGTTGCTGCTTTAGTTGATCACGGATCTGAGATCAACATCATGTCACGGGAGGTGTATGAGAGAGGTCAGTGGTCTATTGAGCTGAACCATGGTTGGGTGTTACGTGCTGCAAACAACCAGAAAGGTGAGCTATACGGGGCTTGTCCTAACGTGAAGATGAAGATAGGTGATGTGGATGTAGATCAGCACTTCTTCGTGCAGTCTTCTGCTTCGTATCCTGTGATTCTTGGTCAGTCATATATCACAGCAGTTCGAATGGAGACCAAGGTGATGGATGATGGATCTCATTACGCTAGGATCTGTAGTCCAGATGATAGACGTTCTGTGCAGTTTCTGACCGTTTACGAACCACGAACGAAACCGACAGACTTTGAGAGATTCTCCTATCTATAGGGATAAGGGTTTTCAGAAACCACTCTCGTAGGACGGGATAGCGAGAGTGATGGATCTATTGCTACTATGATCCCGCTTGAGCGGTCTGAGGGATCACAGGAGGCTGATGAAGAGGTTGCTCAAGATTCAGAAAGTAGTTGCACTGTACATAGTTGGAAATCTGGTTTGATGGCTTTCAGTTCTGATGATTGGAGTGAGTTCACATGGGTAGAGCATTTGATTGAGAAGAGTAGAAGGCAGATGGAGAGGTGTGCAGCAAATCTGCGCTGTACAGGAGTTCTGAAGGAAGAAGAAACGATTTCTGGTGTTTATGAGGAGTTTGTAGGTGTACAGTCTTTTGTTCGTTGGCTGGATGATGTAGATAAGTTGATGGAGCAGCTGGGAGGTAGGGTGGTGATCCCCATCCATTCTCGTGAAGTCTATGAGGAGATTATCTCGTACTTGCAATATCGTCCTCATCCGAGACTGGAGAATGGATGGAAGGATGCAGTCTGTTGGTGTGGCTTACATCAGGAAGCGGAAGTACACGCCAAGTATAAAGCTGTAGCGAGGAAGGTGAGACCTGTGGCGACCCAATTACTTGTTGATTCTCAGCAGCAGATGGAGTTAGCGGCTGCTGAGCCTGTGCTTAGAGATCCTACACAGGTAGGGCACAAGTTTACTCAAGAGACACTCGAGCAACTTCAGATAGGAGGGGGTGGTTTCTTGACTAAAGAGGAGAAACGAGCTTTTGAGCGGATGATAGTTAGCCATGGTAAGGCATTTTCTTTCTCAGTTGAGGAGATTGGTTGTGTGGATCCTAGTGTGATAGCTCCGATGGTTATCTTCACTGTTCCTCATGTACCTTGAGACTTGAAGCAGATTCCAGTCCCTCGTGCTTTACTACCGAAGGTCATTGAATCGCTGAAAGAGAGAATGCGGATGGGTATTCTTGAACCATCTATGGCTCCGTACTCTAACCGATGGTCCACAGTACTTAAGAAGACAGGAGCTTTACGCTTCATCCAAGACTTGCAGCCTGCCAACAACATCACAATTCGAAACGTCGAGACAAGACCTGTGGTTGATGAAGTAGCTGAGGCGTTTGCTGGAAGGTCAATCTATTCTATTGGAGATATGTTTTCAGGTTATGATCAGTTTCAGCTTGCTTTGGAGAGTAGAGACTTGACTACCATGCGTACACCTTTGGGGTTGATGCGGATGTGTACTCTTCCTCAGGGTGCGACAAACTCAGTAGCCCATATGCAGAATGCGATGCATAAGGTGTTACGAGAGTTTGTACCTGAGGTCACTATTCCATTTCTGGACGATATTCTCATGAAAGGCTGCCCGGTGGAGGACAAGGACGAAGCAGTGACTTCTGATGGTTGCAGAAAGTTCGTAGTAGACCATATTCGAGATGTGGAGAAGATTCTGATGCGTTTGGAGGAGGTACACCTCACTCTGTCAGGTACCTAATCTCGCTTTGGGATGTCAGAGATTGTGGTGGTAGGTCATCTGTGTGGTACTTTTGGAAGACGTCCGAACCCAGAGAAGATAGACGCTATAGCAAGGATAGCTGACTGCACCAACATCACTGAGGTTCGACGGTTCTTGGGAGCTTGTGTGTTCTTTCGTGTGAGTATTCCTCATTATGCACACATTGTCGAGCCTCTGTATGCACTTCTGAGAAAAGGAATGAGGTTTACTTGGCGGCAAAAATATCATGAGATGATGGAGCAGCTGAAGGAGATTCTGAAGTCCCCACCTATACTAAGGAGGCTTAGCTACGAGAGCGGGAGACCTGTGGTATTGATTGTTGATACGAGTCCAAAGGCGATTGGATGGGCAGTTGGCCAAGAAGATGCAGAAGGTGTGCGGTTTGTTTCAAGGTTTGGAGCTCGGATCTTAACAGATAGACAGCGTAACTATCCTCAAGTGAAGCGTGAGTTGTGGGGAGCTGTTACTGTTATGAAGGTAGATCGAGAGTTCTTGATAGGAGCTCGTGTGATACTAGAAACATATTGTTTGCCTTTGTTGGGTATGATAGCAAACTGCAATACACCAGACATAGCAATGCTGCGATGGATTGCTTATGTCCGGAGTCTGAACCCTGAGCTAAAGCATATAGCAGAGAAGGACAATCCAGTTGCAGATATGTTGTCTAGGGCTTGTTATACAGATGAGGATGAGATGTTTGCAGAGGTGGAGAATGAAGAGAAGAGAGACGTTTGGTGCCAAGTTGGTCAGCAGACTTCAGACTTGGAACCAATGCCGTTCAATGAGGAGTTCTACTCAGAAAAGTTCCGCGATATTGGATTTTATCTGAGTTCGTTATGCAGAAGAGAAGGATGGGATGATGCAGAGTTCAAGGAGATCAGACGGAAAGCGTACATTTATCTTCTACGCGAAAGTTATCTGTGGAAACGTCCAAAAAGAAGAGATGGAGTGCTTGCTAGAGTGCTGGATGATCAACCGACGAAGCTGAATCTGCTGAAAGAGTTTCATGACACCTTGTGGGCTGGACATCGTGGAGTATGGGCTACTTACACGAAGATGAAAGAGCGTTACTGGTGGAAGGGTTTGTATCAAGACGTGGTGGACTTTGTTGGCTCGTGTTTGCACTGCCAGTTCTACTCTAAAGTCCGTTACAGAGATGGACTTGTACCTACTTATCCACCTAGTATTCATTTTCAGTGGGTTCTTGATCTTGTGATGATGCCACCGGGGTTATGGGGGATGCGTTACTTGGTGTTGGCTCGAGAGGATCTCTCCAACTATGTGGAGGGACGAGCACTACGGACGAAGACTACAGAGAATATCTGCAGGTTCGTGCTTGAAGATATCATCTGTCGTTATGGATCGGTTGGGAGATTACGTGCAGATAGAGGCGAGTTGAGAGGCGCTGAAGTGAAGGAGTTTTTTGCTCGTTGGAGTAAAGCTTCGCCTTACCACTGCTATGAATCCAGAGGGCATTGGTAAGAGTGAACGAGGACACCCTTCTATTGTTCACGCTTTAGTGAAAGCATGTGATGGTAGGCCTAGAGAATGGCCGAGACTACTTCCGTTTGCTTTGTGGGCTGATAGAACTACACACTGTACTACGATTGGCTATATGCCAGTTGAGCTTATGCTGGGGCAGAAACCGATCATGCATGCTGAGGTTCCTACGTGGGCTACGCTACCGTGAGAAGATGGTGTAGATCGTGCTTCACTCCTTGCTTTACGTATTAGGCAGTTGGAGCGAAGGGAGGAGGATCTTGCTGATGCGCAGGAGAGGCTGAAGGTGGCTCCAGTCAGAAACAAGGAACGTTTTGACAAGACTCACCGACTACGACCGAAGCCAATACATGTTGGTGATTGGGTTCTGGTATATGATAGCACGTTGGAGAATAAGCATTCTACACTTCGTAAGTTCTCTCGAAGATGGTTCGGGTCTTATGTTGTGCTAGATGTGTATGAGAATGCCACTTATAGTTTA
The DNA here is from genome assembly GCA_036924285.1 of Asterella californica. Taxonomy (NCBI): domain Eukaryota; kingdom Viridiplantae; phylum Streptophyta; class Marchantiopsida; order Marchantiales; family Aytoniaceae; genus Asterella; species Asterella californica. Next base: position 15,414,041 of record JAYKYS010000006.1, on the reverse strand, counting down.
CGTGAGTTGGATGGTACTCCTTTGAAGCTACCTGTGGCTGGCAAACGTGTGAAACTGTTCAAGAGACGCGGAGGGTCAGTTGAGTTATTCAACTTTCTGGAGTCAGAGCAGAGGACAACAAGAGACGAAGATGTCCCTATTTCTAAAGAGACTGAGGTGGAGGAAAGCGATGATGAAGAAGAACAAACAGAAGATTGAGGAGATTGGCACATACCGGAGGATGTGCAGGTTTGGAGGGGGTGGATGTCGTGATGTGAATCATTTCACATAGTAAATGATTCACTTCTCTGTCAGGCGTTAGTCTCTCTGAGTGAAGTTAAGACCTCAGAGAAGTCCATTTTTGGAAGATGTTATATATTTTGAGTCTTAGTAGGTTGATTACCATGTTGATAAGGTTTAAACTCATGGGTTGTATTTGCGTGTCGCCCATGCACGCTTTCTAGCTGATTTAAGTTAATTTTTGGGGCTGCATGTCGTTTTAGATAGTTTAAGTTTTACGCTGGCACTCTAAGGAGCTTGACGTGGTAGCCTATGAGTGTAGATAAGTTACCATGTAGTTTAAGGCACAAAATGACAACCAAATGGAGCTATGAACTCCCATTGGTTCATTTTTGTCTTTTGTAAAACTCTAAGTTTAGAAACAGAGCTCTAGAGTGGATTTCGAGCAATTGGTGAAGGTACTACGAAATCTGAGAGCACAGGGAGAGAGAGCTCGTCGAGCCAAGCACTGTCAGTGAAATTCTTGATCGATTTGGATCAATAAACAAGGAGTTATGCCCAATTGAAGTTCGGATTGTACCAAAACTGCATCACTTTTGTTGATTTTGGGGTTTTGAGTGTCAATTGCAGCAGAATTGAGGAAATCGCTTCAAACCTTCGTGGTTGCGTTCACTGTCAGCCGGGCTATGACTATCAAAAAAGGTTCAAGTGATTTGAGTTACTGAGTAATTCAGGGCGGCCCGCTGAAGTAGAGGGGGTCCGAAAAGCTCTCTATCTGGAACAACAACTTCAGAGAGCGAGATCTGGAGTTCTGTGTGGAATCAGGAGGCCCTACTTCACAAGAGTGTTCAGCAAGCTGTGTACTGCAAATCCTGTAAGAATTTCCCAAAGTGATCGAGCCAATTCCCTGTTATAGGTCGAAATAGCTGTCTGGGTATCAAAAACTGCCGTAATTTCTCTACTCAGAAAGTTTCTGCTCATATCTTAGTGCTCTGAATTGATCTGAAGCTGAAATTTCGTATGTGTATCCAGTAGAACTTCATTTACATGTAGGAGGAGTTCTGAAGTCTGAACCTTCAAGTCACTACTTCACATTTTTATCTGAAAAGAATACTAGAAGAAAGAATACTCAATGTCAAGATCGAGTTTACCTTGCGAGAAGTTCTTGGGATTGTCAAGAAGGAGTTTCATGATGTCATTATTGACACCATCAAACAAAAAAAGCAATTGGCAGGAGAAACCGCTGTGTCTAATGCATTAGACACAAGGATATCAAAAGAGGAAGAGTTAGAACTAGCTCAATGCTGCATCAACCGCAAGGTTCGGTTTGAAGATGATAGTGATGACAAGGTCTCTAGTCATTACACTAGAGGACATTGGGCTAGAGCTATTACCAAAGCCTTAGTGAAGATAGAAGAGATGACAGATCCGGTGGTTGCTCTCATTGATCATCGATCAGAGATCAATATTGTCTCTAAGGACATCTACAAGTAAGGTGGATGACCTGTTGATATAGATCATGGTTGGATGATCAAAACAACGAACAACACACGAGGAGAACTCTATGGAGCTTGTCATGTGAGAGTGAAGGTTGGAGATGTAACTATTCAATAAAACTTCTTTGTTCGTTGATAGTACATCATATCTGGTGATACTCCGTCAACCTTACATTATAGCTGTGAGGATGGAGATCAAGGTTTTGGATGATGGGTTTGCTTATGAGCGGATCAGAAGTCAAGATGACAAGAGAGCGGTACAATTTCTAACTGTATCAGCAAACCACGAGCAGAACAGAGATTATCTGAGGGGTGGCTCCTTGCCTAAGGTCACGGAGGAATTCAAGGATTTTTGACAAGTACTGCTATAGAGCGAGGACATAGTGATACACTAGAGAAAGTACTCTCGAGAAAGAAAGTATTTTTTGTACAGGAGTTGTGAGATTTTTTGGGAGTGGATTTGCTACACATACACGATCTGCCGACTTGCAAAAGTGGGAGCAGAAGGTTGTGCAAAAAACTGAAAAAAACCTAAAGAGATTTGGTGTGCTTGAAGAGGATGATAAGATAGAAAGTGTTTATTTGGAGTTAAGATTGGGAGATTCAATCGATGAGCTTGCTATGGATGGGCAAGAAGATGAGGATCATGTGGTGGAAGTACACTCTAGGGAGCTCTATACAGCTATAGAGTCATTGGTAGACTTGAAGTTAGAGTTGATACTAGGTACAAAACGGTAGACAAGAAGATAAAACCTGTTGCTCAACCATTACCTAGTGATTCTAACCAGCGAGTCCAACAATCTTCGAAAGAGAAAAGCTTGAGAGATCCTAGCCGGGTTGGTCACAAGTTCACAGAAGCTACGCTCAAAGAGTTAAAAGTTGGTTCTGCAAATTTTCTTTTACCTGTGGAGGAGAATAAGTTTAGGGAGATGTTAACTAGGCACGAGAAAGCTTTTGCTTTTGAAGCCTCAGAAATCGGACGTGTAGATCCTAGCATTGTGGCACCAATGATCATATTCACAGTTCCACATGCTCCTTGGGACTTGAGGTCAATTCATGTACCTAGAGCGCATCTACCGAAACTCATTGAACTCTTGAAGGAAAAGATGCAAATGAAGATCTTGAAACCATCATTTGCACCATACTCTACTCACTGGTTTACAATACCAAAGAAGAATGGTGCATTACGATTCATCCAAGATATGCAACCTGTGAATCAAGTAACCATAAAAAATACAAGCATAGGACTTATCGTGAGAGAGTTTGCTGAAACGTTCGCTGGAAGGGCTATTTACTCTATAAGAGATCTTTACTCTGGATACGTCAGTTTCAACTTGCTGAACAGAGTAGAGATATCACCACCATGAAGACACCGTTGGGGTTGGTTAGAATGTGCACACTGCCACAAGGAACAACAAACTCGGTAGCGCACATGATGAACGACATGAACAAGGTTCTCCGTGAGTTCATTCTTGAGAAGACCATGTTTTTCTTGGATGACATTCCAATTAAAGGATGCGTTGAGGAGGAGAACGTTGTCGCGCCATTTGGCGGCTACATGCTTGACTTCTACTCCGACGCTTAGGTTTGGTAGTTCTAGAAGTTATCTCATATTACTTCTAGTCCTTTATGTATATGTTTGACACCTTTGCATACGGTGTTAACACTATTTTGAGTCCTAGTAGGCTGATAGTATGTTAGTTATCTTGTTCAAGCATTTGTGCGCTTGTGCAAGTGACTTCTTACTTGTCTATGACGTTCAATGTACATAACTTAGGGTTTCCATGCTGATAGGGGTTCGAGCTCATGGGTTGTACTTACTTGTCGCCCATGCACGCTTTCTAGCTAATTTAAGTTATTTTTCGAGACTATGTGTCATTTTAGGTAGTTTAAGTTTTACGCTGGCACTCTAGGGGGTTTGACGTAGTAGCCTATGAGTGTAGATAAGTTACCAGGTAGTTTAAGGCACAAAAGGACAGTCAAGTGGAGCTATGAACTCCCATTGGTTCATTTTTGTCTTTTGTAAAACTCTAAGTTTAGAAACAGAGCTCTAGAGTGGAGTTCGAGCATTTGGTGAGGTATCTTCAAAATCTGAGAGCACAAGGAGATAGAGCTCGTCGAGCCAAGCACTGTCAGTGAAATTTTCGATCGATTTGAGGCAATAAAGACGAAGTTATGCCCAATTGAAGTTCAGATTATGCCAAAACTGCATCACTTTTGTTGATTTTGGGGTTTTCAGTGTCACTTGCAACAGAATTGAAAAAATCGCTTCAAAACTTCATGGTTGCGTTCTCTGCCAGCAGGGCTACGATTTCCCAAAATCTTTCATATCGATTGAGTAACTGAGTAATTCAGGGCGGCCGCTGAAGCAGAGGGGGTCTGAAAAGCTCTTAATCTAGAGCAGCGACTTCAGAGGAGGAGATCTGGAGTTCTGTGTACATTCAGGAGTCCCAATTTCACAGGGATGTTCAGCATCCTGTAGACTTCAAATATTGTGAGAATATTTGAAATTCATCGAGCCAATTCTCTGTTCTAGGTCAGAATAGCTGTCTAGGTACCAGAAATTGCCATAATTCTCTTACTCAAAACTTTTCTATCAACATCTCGGTACTAGAATTCAATCTCAGGCTGAAACTTCGTGTGTGTGTTCAGTAGTGCCTCATTTACATGTAGGGGAAGTTTAGAAGTCTAAACCTTCATAGTTTTCCTCTCTTTGAGTGCCAAAGTTCACCGTCTAAACCTATTATTACTAGTGAGACCTAGATTTCGCTTTTTGAGCATATTAGAGGATCCTACACTTCTGTGTGAGTGTTTATAGCTCCTGTTGTGACCTGAAAGCCAACCTCTTGAGTGAACAACCATAGCCAGAAGCTCGGCGCTTTCCTAGATAGACGGATCACACTCCGACATACTCTCTTTTGGTGAACTCGACGTGAAACACCTAGGGTGGGAGTTTTCTTGAGAGTGTTACAGGATCAGATATCATGACCAACCAAGGATCATCAAGTGGAGGTGCTGCTGCTGCTCAACAACCTGTTCAGTTTGATGCTGCTATGATGAAGATGTTCCAAGCTTTTTCCATGTTTATGCAGCAGCAGCAGAGCACAGAGAGGAAGGAGGTATTAGCAACCAAGGCGTTGCATTCTGTGGTGCATCAGATGGACCAGTTCAAGGGGACAGATATTTCCAAGTACGTGTGATACTATGCTAGAGAGATGGAGGTGAACAAGGTACCTGAGAAGGAGATGGTGGAGAACTTTGAACTTGCTGTTGTCCCTAAGATTCGTGGGCGTGTGAAGGAGCTCAAGCAGCAGCAAGGACAGAGTTGGGAGAGCTTTATGCGCGCTTTGAAGGAGGAGTACTACACTGAAGATTCAGAGAGGGTGACCAAGAGAACATTCTTGGAGTGGGTGGTTAAGCCTAACAAAGGTTTGTCTGTAAATGAGTTGTTAAGGGAGTTTGATCGTCAGTATGCTCAGCTTTCTAGGACAGAGAAGCTTACACTGGAGGTGGAGAAGACCGAGCTTTTCTTACAAGCAACGGACGTGACTATCCAGGAGAAGCTTGAGCTGTTGCTAGAAGACAAGAGTGAGGAGAGAGGATTGAAGACTGATTGGAAGGAGGTTGAAGAGGCTGTTTCTTTGCTGACCAAGAGACAGAGAAGAAGGGACAAGGTGGTGGTAAGTGAAGCAGCACCTCTGATAATTCTTGTCAAGCAGTTGCCTACTAAGCCCGCTTTGGTAATTGCTAGAGAGGAAGACTCACCGCTTGATGAGTTGATTAAGGGTATGAAGGAGCTTAAGCTTAAGCTCACTAGGTTAGAAGAGAAGGAGCATAATGTACAGCCTGCTATGCAGAGACCTCAGATGAGAGAAGGTTTTGTTCATCGTTGTATATGGTGTGATAACCTAGACCATGTAAGAAGAGATTGTGGGGAGTTTTCAGATGCATTGAGGAAGGATCTGATCTTCTTCAAAGATGGTAAGATCCATCTGAGAGAGACTGGGATGATGTTGGGAACCAACTTTGGCAAGGGTGGTATGAAGAGACTTGTGAATGAAATATCAGCATCACATGCTGTTTCTCTTGTGAATGCTGCTACCTGTGGAGTAAAAGTGGAGATGGAGAGAGAGAAAGGGACTACTGGGTTGTGGTCTGATGTAGTGCGATCCGTAGCTAGAACAGAGCTAGACAAGGATGTGCTACGAAGGGTTGGCAACTCAATTCGAGAAGCCACAGGATGGAATGACCCTATGGATACTATGTCAGTGCATGCTTATGTTGCAAGAAGTCAGCATGAAGCTGTACTAGAAGAAAAACGCAGGAGGGAGGATGCAGGTGAGGCTTCTATAGCCAAACGACATGCAACAAGGAGTGAAAGGGCTAGATCAGAGGCAAGACAGGAGACAACACCTACTCGGGAGGAGACTATGGAGGATCTACCACCTACAACACCAAAGGAAAAGGAGAGAAGCAAAGAGAAGGGTAAGATGCATGCGTACAAACTTCAGTCTGACATTGAGATTGCTACAGACTTGAAGCAGGTGTTAGAGAATCGTATCTTGAATGGGAAGGTTGAGTTTACTTTGGGTGAGATTCTTGGGATTGCAAAGCGTGAGTTCCATGAGGTTATCATAGATATCATCAAGAGAAACGTCAGATTTTGGGTGAAGCAGCTACGCTTAACGCTCTAGGGACCAAACTGTCAGAGGATGAGGAAGATGAGATTGCTGGTTACTGCTCTCAAGTATCAGAAGAGAGATCGTATCAGCATGTGAGGTTTGAAGATGAGGTGGAAGCATCGCAGAAGAGCCATTACTCTCACAACCATTGGGCAAGAGCAACCACAGAGACCTTGGTGAAGTTGGGAGATCTGGAGGAACCTGTGGTGGCATTGATTGATCACGGCTCAGAGATTAATCTGATGTCTAAGGAGCTGTACAAGCGTGAAATGTGACCCATAGACACCGACCATGGATGGCTTATCCGTGCCGCCAACAACCAAAGGGGAGAACTGTATGGTGCTTGTCCCAACATCAAGGTAACTGTCGGTGATATCAATGATGTTCAGAATTTCTTTGTACAAGACATGTCAACCTATCCTATCATTCTAGGGCAACCTTACATTATTGCTGTTAGAATGGAGACACGAGTTATGGATGATGGTTCAACTTATGCTAGGATACGTAGTAGAGATGGCAGAAGAGCTGTTCAGTTTTTGACCGTTGCTGCAGAACATGAGAGGAATTGTGATAGCTTGAGAGACCGTCCACTACCTAAGATTACTCAAGAGTTTAGAGAGTCTAGGGGTTTTGGCAGAGTACCATTGAAGAGCGAGACTTCAACGGTACAGTAGAGATAGGATTCTCGCCTGATCCAATAGAGCAAGAAGCTTTATCCACTAGCTTCTTAGGATTGACGTCATGTGGATCAGTGTGTTATAGGAAGGTTGAGAATCTGAAGAGGTTTGAGAGGCAACATGTGAAGTATGTACAGCAGTCTTTGTGAGATAGTGGAGAGTTAGCAGGAGATGAATACATATCTGGAGTGTTTGAAGAGCAGTATTTGGTAGATACTATAGGGGAGTTGAAATCTATAGTAGAAAGTTCTATAGATGATGTAGATAGAGTGGTGAGAGTGAGCTCCAAGGAGCTTTATGATGTTATTGATAGGTTTATAGATCGACAAGAGGTGTATGTGGAGACCAAGTACAAGTCAGTGGCAAAGAAAGTCAAACCAGTGGCTTTGCCTTTACCACTCGATTACAATCAGAAGATGGAGCAAGCTGCACGAGAACCGACGCTCAGAGGACCAAGAAGAATTGGACACCAGTTCACAGAAACAACACTGAAGGAGCTGAGGATTGGAGGTGAGATGCTATCTAGGCATGGTAAGGCGTTTGCGTTTGAGTCACATGAAGTAGGATGTGTAGATCCAAGTGTAATTGCACCTATGGTAATCTTTACTATACCGCATGTGCCTTGGAATCTACGTCCTATCCCTGTGCCTAGAGCTCATCTGCCAAAGCTGATAGACTTGCTCAATGAGAGGATTATGATGGGTATCTTGGAACCATCTATAGCTCCCTACTCTAGCAGATGGTTTACTGTTCCGAAGAAGAGTGGAGCTTTGAGATTTATCCAAGATATGCAGCCAGTTAACAAGGTGACTATCAGGAATATGGGTATAGGACCTATTGTAGACGAGTTTGCAGAGGCTTTTGCTGGTCGTGCTATCTATTCCATGGGAGACTTATATTCAGGTTATGATCAGTTTCAGTTATCCTCTGAGAGTAGAGACTTGACTACAATGAGGACACCTTTGGGGTTACTAAGGATGTGCACCTTGCCGCAAGGTGCCCAATTCTGTAGCACATATGATGAATGGCATGAACAAAGTTTTGAGGGACTTCATTCCTGAAAAAACTATGCCATTCCTTGATGATGTGCCGATCAAAGGATGTGCTGAGGAGGAGAAGAATGAGGTAATGGATCAGAGGGGGTGCCGTAAGTTTGTTGCAGATCACATAGCTGACTGTGATAAGATACTGTGTCGACTGGAGGAGGTTCATTTGACTTTATCAGGAGCAAAGTCTGTGTTTGGAGAACAGGAGGTGTTGATTGTGGGGCACCTATGTGGATCTTATGGTCGGAAACCTTGTCCAAACAAGGTTGATGCCATTCGAAGGATGAAGGAGACATGTGGGTCAGTTACCGAGGTGAGAAGGTTTCTAGGTGCATGTGTGTTTTACCATATATGGATTCCACACTTTGCTCATGTAGATCCGTTGTACAAGCTGCTGAGGAAGGGGCAAAGATTTCATTGGCAAGAGGAGCAAAGCGAGTCTATGAGGAAGTTGAAAGATCTTTTGGCTTCACCGCCAACTCTACGGAAGGTAACATATGAGTTGGGCAGATCTGTTATCTTTACTGTTGATACTAGTCCTATTGACATTGGATGGACTGTAGGACAAGATGATGAGGATGGAAATAGATATGTGGTGCGTTTTGGTGCTAAGGTATTAAGTTCACGGCAGAAAGACTACCCTCAAGTCAAGAGAGAGCTATGGGGAGTAGTTACTGCGATGAAGAGTGATAAGGAATACTTGATATGAGCACCTGTGGTTGTGGAGACAGATTGTTTACCTCTCTTGGGAATGATCACTAGCTGTACAACTCCAGATATTGTTATGTTGAGGTGGATAGCATATATCAAGTCCTTGAACCCAGAGTTTAGACATATTGCAGGGAAGGACAATCCTGTGGCAGATATGTTATCAAGGGCTAGGTATTACGATGAGAAGGAAATGATAGATGACCAGGAGGATGTGGGAACAGAGTTCTATTCTAGTGCTCTTGCTAGAAGAGATAGAAGCTGTTTTGCAGCTCCATTGGAGTTTTTTGAGGAAACTGTGTATGATGGCGAGTGGTTGGATCTTGGGCGCTATTTGAGTTCACTGGAAAAGAAGGAAGGCTGGTCTGATGCAGATTTCAAGAGGATCCGTAGAACAGCTTATGGTTACTTTTTACATGGAGGACATCTATGGAAGCGCCGTAAGCTACAAGGAGGTATACCGCAACGGGTAGTATGTGACTTGGAATTGCAGCAGAAGCTGATCAAGGAGTTCCATGAGAGTTTATGGGCTGGTCATAGAGGAGTTTGGGCTACATTTGCCAAGATGAAGGAAAAGTATTGGTGGAAGGGTATGTATAAGGATGTAGTACAGTTTGTTTTATCTTGTATACCCTGCCAGATGTACTCCAATGTACGCCATCGTGATGGATTGCATCCTATTTATCCTTTAGCCATTCATTATAAATGGGTAGTTGATCTGGTAACTATGTCATTTGGACTTGGACAAATGAGGTATCTAGTCTTGGCTAGAGAAGATCTATCTAACCAAGTCGAAGGCCGTGCTCTGAGGACGAAGACCACTGCTAGTGTCTGCCGCTTTCTACTTGAAGATGTTATTTGTAAGTATGGGTGTGTGGGAAAGATCACTGCAGATAGGGGTGAGCTGGATGCACAAGAAGCAGTTGAGTTCTTCAAGCGATTGGGAATCAAGTTGGCGTTAACCACTGCTTACAATCCTGAAGGGAATGGCAAGAGCGAACGAGGTCATCCGCCAATCATCAAAGCTTTGGTAAAAGCTTGCAAGGGTAAGATCCGTGAATGGCCTAGACTGCTATCATTTGCTTTGTGGGTAGATCGTACAACTCATAGTACCGTTACATGTTACATGCCTGCAGAGTTGATACTAGGGCAAAAACCTGTGATGCCGATTGAGGAGGTTGTGCCTACTTGGAATGTTTTGCCATGAGAAGATGGTAGAAGTACAGAGGATCTTCTTGCATTAAGGATCCAGCAGTTAGAACGAAGACCTGAGGATGTTGCCAAAGCAGTGGAAAGGTTAAAGACTGTTAGAGAGAGAAACAAAGGCAGATTTGATAGAACACTGTCGGAGTGTGATCCGTCTACCTAGGAAAGCGCCGGGCTTCTGGCTGTGGTTGTTTACTCAAGAGGTTGGCTTTCAGGTCACAACAGGAGCTATAAACACTCACACAGGAGTGTAGGATCCTCTGATACGCTCAAAAAGCGAAATTTAGGTCTCACTGGTAGTAATAGGCTTAAGCGGTGAACTTTGACACTCAAAGAGAGAAAAACTATGAAGGTTTAGACCTCTAAACTTCCCCTACATGCAAATGAGGTACTACTGAACTCACAGACGAAGTTTCAACGTGAGATCAAATTCTGACACGGAGATATGAACAGAAAAGTTCTGAATAAGAGAATTATGGCAATTTCTGGTACCTAGACAGCTATTCAGACATAGAACAGAGAATTGGCTCGATGAATTTCAAATCTTCTCACAGTATTTGAAGTCTACAGGATGCTGAACATCCCTGTGAAGTTGGGACTCCTGAATGTTTGTAGAACTCCAGATCTCCTTCTCTAAAGTCGCTGCTCTAGATTAAGAGCTTTTCAGACCCCCTCTGCTTCAGCGTCCGCCCTGAATTACTCAATTACTCAAATGATACGAAACTTTTTGGACAGTCGTAGCCCTCCTGACAGTGAACGCAACCACGAAGTTTTGAAGTGATTTCCTCAATTCTGCTGCAATTGGCACCGAAAACCCCAAAATCAACAAAAGTGACGCAGTTTTGGCACAATCCGAACTTCAATTGGGCATAACTCCTTGTTTATTGATCCAAATCGAGCAAAAATTTCACTGACAGTGCTTGGCACAACGAGCTCTCTCTTCCTGTGTTCTCAGATTTCGAAGATACCTCACCAATTGCTCGAACTCTCCTCTAGAGCTCTGTTTCTAAACTTAGAGTTTTACAAAAGACAAAAATGGACCAATGGGAGTTCATAGCTCCACTTGACTGTCCTTTTGTGCCTTAAACTACCTGGTAACTTATCTACACTCATAGGCTACCACGTCCTAGAGTGCCAGCGTAAAACTTAAACTACCTAAAATGACACATAGCCCTGAAAAATAACTTAAATTAGCTAGAAAGCGTGCATGGGCGACAAGTAAGTACAACCCATGAGCTCAAACCACTATCAGCATGGAAACCCTAAGTTATGTACATTGAACGTCATAGACTAGTAAGAAGTCACTTGCACAAGCGCACAAATGCTTGAACAAGATAACTAACATACTATCAGCCTACTAGGACTCAAAATAGTGCTAACACCGTATGCAAAGGTGTCAAACATATACATAAAAGACTAGAAGTAATATGAGCTAACTTCTAGAACTACCAAACCTAAGCGTCGGAGTAGAAGTCAAGCATGTAGTCGCCAAGTAGCGCGACATCCACCCCCTGTGAACCTGCACATCCTCCGGTATGTGCCAGACCTAGATCAAGACTCTTCAGCTTCAGCTTCAGCTTCAAATTCATCTTCAACCTCTATTGAGTCTTCAGCTTCATCCTCAGTAAGCTCTGCAATGTTCTGGTCGTCCCCTCTCCTTCTAAAGAGCTTGATTCTCTTCCCTGCGACTGGTATCTTGAGCACTGCACCATCTAACTCTCTCAAAGAGTATGTGGCATTATCATAAACTTCTAACACCACATAAGGTCCGAACCATCTCTTGGAAAACTTTCTGATAGTGCTATGCTGATTATCAAGACTACTATCATAGACTAACACCCAATCACCTTCCTTAACTGGTTTGGGTCGTAATCTATGTGTTCTATCAAACCTGCCTTTGTTTCTCTCTCTAGCAGTCTTCAACCTTTCCACAGCTTTGGCAACATCCTCAGGTCTTCGTTCTAACTGTTGGATCCTTAATGCAAGAAGATCCTCTGTACTTCTACCATCTTCCCATGGCAAAACATTCCAAGTAGGCACAACCTCCTCAATCGGCATCACAAGTTTCTGTCCTAGTATCAATTCTGCTGGCATGTAACCTGTAACGGTACTATGAGTTGTACGGTCTGCCCATAAAGCAAACGGTAGCAGTCTAGGCCATTCACGGATCTTACCCTTGCAAGCTTTTACCAAAGCTTTGATGATTGGCGGATGACCTCTTTCGCTCTTGCCATTCCCTTCAGGATTATAAGCAGTGGTTAACGCCAACTTGATTCCCAATCGCTTGAAGAACTCAACTGCTTCTTGTGCATCCAGCTCACCTCTATCTGCAGTGATCTTTCCCACACACCCATATCTACAAATAACATCTTCAAGTAGAAAGCGGCAGACACTAGCAGTGGTCTTCGTCCTCAGGGCACGACCTTCAACTTGGTTAGATAGATCTTCTCTAGCCAAGACTAGATACCTCATTTGTCCAAGCCCAAACGGCATAGTTACCAGATCAACTACCCATTTGTAATGAATGGCTAAAGGATAAGTAGGATGCAATCCATCACGATGACGTACGTTGGAATACATCTGGCAGGGTATACAAGATGAAACAAACTGTACTACATCCTTATACATACCCTTCCACCAATACTTTTCCTTCATCTTGGCAAATGTAGCCCAAACTCCTCTATGACCAGCCCATAAACTCTCATGGAACTCCTTGATCAGCTTCTGCTGCGATTCTAGGTCACATACCACCCGCTGCGGTATACCTCCTTGTAGCTTAGGGCGCTTCGATAGATGTCCTCCATGTAAAAAGTAACCATAAGCTATCCTACGGATCCTCTTGAAATCTGCATCAGACCAGCCTTCTTGCCTTTCCAGTGAACTCAAATAGCGCCCAAGATCCAACCACTCGCCATCATACATAGTTTCCTCAAAAAACTCCAACGAGGCTGCAAAACAGCTTCTATCTCTTCTAGCAAGAGCACTAGAATAGAACTCTGTTCCCACATCTTCCTGATCATCTATCATTTCTTTCTCATCGTAATACCTAGCCCTTGATAACATATCTGCCACAGGATTATCCTTCCCTGCAATATGTCTAAACTCTGGGTTCAAGGACTTGATATATGCTATCCATCTCAACATAGCAATATCTGGAGTTGTACAGCTAGTGATCATTCCCAAGAGAGGTAAACAATCTGTCTCCACAACCACAGGTGCTCCTATCAAGTATTCCTTATCACTCTTCATCGCAGTAACTACTCCCCATAGCTCTCTTTTGACCTGAGGGTAGTCTCTCTGCCGTGAACTTAACACCTTAGCTCCAAAACGCACCACATATCTATTTCGATCCTCATCGTCCTGTCCTACAGCCCATCCAATGCCAATAGGACTAGTATCAACAGTAAGGATAACAGATCTGCCCAACTCATATGTTACCTTCCGTAGAGTTGGTGGTGTAGCTAAAAGATCCTTCAACTTCCTCATAGACTCGCTTTGCTCCTCTTGCCACTGAAATCTTTGCCCCTTCCTCAGCAGCTTGTACAACGGATCTGCTACATGTGCAAAGTGTGGAATCCATATATGATAAAACACACATGCTCCTAGAAACCTTCTCACCTCAGTAACCGATCCACATGTCTCCTTCATCCTTCGGATGGCATCAACCTTGTTTGGACAAGGTTTCCGACCATAAGATCCACACAGATGTCTCACTATTAACACCTCTTGTACTCCAAACACAGACTTGGCTCCTGATAAAGTCAAATGAACCTCCTCCAGTCGACTCAGTATCTTATCACAATCAGCTATGTGATCTGCTACAAACTTACGGCACCCCCTCTGATCTTTTACCTCATTCTTCTCCTCCTCAGCACACCCTTTGATCGGCACATCATCAAGGAATGGCATAGTTTTTTCAGGAATGAAGTCCCTCAAAACTTTGTTCATGCCATTCATCATATGTGCTACCGAATTGGTAGCACCTTGCGGTAAGGTGCACATCCTTAGTAACCCTAAAGGTGTCCTCATTGTAGTCAAGTCTCTACTCTCAGAGGATAATTGAAACTGGTCATAACCTGAATATAAGTCTCCCATGGAATAGATAGCACGACCAGCAAAAGCCTCCGCAAACTCGTCTACAATAGGTCCTATACCCATATTCCTAATAGTCACCTTGTTAACTGGCTGCATATCTTGGATAAACCTCAAAGCTCCACTCTTCTTCGGAACAGTAAACCATCTGCTAGAATAAGGAGCTATAGACGGTTCCAAGATACCCATCCTAATCCTCTCATTGAGCAAGTCTACCAGCTTTGGCAGATGAGCTCTAGGCACAGGGATAGGACGTAGATTCCAAGGCACATGCGGTATAGTAAAGATTATCATAGGTGCAACTACACTTGGATCTACACATCCTACTTCATGTGACTCAAATGCAAACGCCTTACCATGCCTAGATAGCATCTCCTTGAAGCTCTTCTTCTCTTGCTCGGTAAGAAATCCATCACCCCCAATCCTCAGCTCCTTCAGTGTTGTTTCTGTGAACTGGTGCTCAATTCTTCTCGGTCCTCTGAGCGTCGGCTCTCGTGCAGCTTGCTCCATCTTCTGATTGTAATCGAGTGGTAAAGGCAAAGCCACTGGTTTGACTTTCTTTGCCACTGACTTATACTTGGTCTCCACATACACCTCTTGTCGATCTATAAACTTATCAATTACATCATAAAGCTCCTTGGAGCTCACTCTCACCACTCTATCTACATCATCTACAGAACTTTCTACTATAGATTTCAACTCTCCTATAGTATCTACCAAATACTGCTCTTCAAACACTCCAGATATGTATTCATCTCCTGCTAACTCTCCACTATCCCACAAAGATTGTTGTACACTCTTCACATGTTGCCTCTCAAACCTCTTCAGATTCTCAACCTTCCTATAACACACTGATCCACATGATGTCAACCCTAAGAAGCTAGTGGATAAAGCTTCCTGCTCTACTGGATCAGGCGAGAATCCTATCTCTATTGTACCGTTGAAGTCTCGCTCTTCAATGGTACTCTGCCAAAACCCCTAGACTCTCTAAACTCTTGAGTAATCTTAGGTAGTGGACGGTCTCTCAAGCTATCACGATTCCTCTCATGTTCTGCAGCAACGGTCAAAAACTGAACAGCTCTTTTGCCATCTCTACTACGTATCCTAGCATAAGCTGAACCATCATCCATAACTCGTGTCTCCATTCTAACAGCAGTAATGTAAGGCTGCCCTAGAATGATAGGATAGGTTGACATGTCCTGCACAAAGAAATTCTGAACATCACTGATGTCACCCACAGTTACCTTGATGTTGGGGCAAGCACCATAGAGTTCTCCTCGCTGGTTGTTGGCAGCACGGATAAGCCATCCATGGTCGGTGTCTATGGGCCATCTCCCACGCTTGTACAGCTCCTTAGACATCAGATTAATCTCTGAGCCATGATCAATCAACGCCACCACAGGTTCCTCCAGATCTCCCAACTTCACCAAGGTCTCTGTGGTTGCTCTTGCCCAATGGTTATGAGAGTAATGGCTCTTCTGCGATGCTTCCACCTCATCTTCAAACCTCACGTGCTGATCTGATCTTCCCTCTGATACTTGAGAGCAATAACCAGCAATTTCATCTTCCTCATCCTCCGACAGTTTAGTCCCTAGAGCGTTCAGCGTAGCTGCTTCACCCAAAATCTGACGTTTCCTCTTGATGATATCTATGATAACCTCATGGAACTCACGCTTTGCTATCCCAAGAATCTCACCCAAGGTAAACTCAACCTTCCCATTCAAGATACGGTTCTCTAACACATGCTTCAAGTCTGTAGCAATCTCAATGTCAGACTGAAGTTTATATGCAGGCATCTTACCCTTCTCCTTGCTTCTCTCCTTCTCCTTTGGTGTTGTAGGTGGTAGATCCTCCATAGTCTCTTCCCGAGTAGGTGTTGTCTCCTGCCTTGCCTCTGGTCTAGCCCTTTCACTCCTTGTAGCAGGTCGTTTGGCTGTAGAAGCCTCACCTGCATCCTCCCTCCTGCGTTTTTCTTCTAGTACAGCTTCATGCTGACTTCTTGCAACATAAGCATGCACTGACATAGTATCCACAGGGTCATTCCATCCTGTAGTTTCTCTAATTGAGTTGCCAACCCTTCGTAGCACATCCTTGTCTAGCTCTGTTCTAGCTACGGACCGCACTACATCTGACCACAACCCAGTAGTCCCTTTCTCTCTCTCCATCTCCACTTTCACTCCACAGGTAGCAGCATTCACAAGAGAAACAGCATGTGATGCTGATATCTCATTCACAAGTCTCTTCATACCACCCTTGCCAAAGTTGGTTCCCAACATCATCCCAGTCTCTCTCAAATGGATCTTACCATCTTTGAAGAAGATCAGATCCTTCCTCAATGCATCTGAAAACTCCCCACAATCTCTCCTTACATGGTCTAGGCTATCACACCATATACAACGATGAACAAAGCCTTCTCTCATCTGAGGTCTCTGCATAGCAGGCTGTACATTCTGCTCCTTCTCTTCTAACCTAGTGAGCTTAAGCTTAAGCTCCTTCATACCCTTAATCAACTCATCAAGCGGTGAGTCTTCCTCTCTAGCAATTACCAAAGCAGGCTTAGTAGGCAACTGCTTGACAGGAATTATCAGAGGTGCTGCTTCACTTACCACCACCTTGTCCCTTCTTCTCTGTCTCTTGGCCAGCAAAGAAACAGCCTCTTCAACCTCCTTCCAGTCAGTCTTCAATCCTCTCTCCTCACTCTTGTCTTCCAGCAACAGCTCAAGCTTCTCCTGAATAGTCACGTCCGCTGCTTGTAGGAAAAGCTCGGTCTTCTCAACCTCTAGTGTAAGCTTCTCTGTCCTAGAAAGCTGAGCATATTGACGATCAAACTCCCTTAACAACTCATTTACAGACAAACCTTTGTTAGGTTTCACCACCCACTCCAAGAATGTTCTCTTGGTCACCCTCTCTGAATCTTCAGTGTAGTACTCCTCCTTCAAAGCGCGCATAAAGCTCTCCCAACTCTGTCCTTGCTGCTGCTTGAGCTCCTTCACACGCCCACGAATCTCAGGGACAACAGCAAGTTCAAAGTTCTCCACCATCTCCTTCTCAGGTACCTTGTTCACCTCCATCTCCCTAGCATAGTATCGCACGTACTTGGAAATATCTGTCCCCTTGAACTGATCCATCTGATGCACCACCGATTGCAACGCCTTGGTTGCTAATACCTCCTTCCTCTCTGTGCTCTGCTGCTGCTGCATAAACATGGAAAAAGCTTGGAACATCTTCATCGTAGCAGCATCAAACTGAATAGGTTGTTGAGCAGCAGCAACACCTCCACTTGATGATCCTTGGTTGGCCATGATATCTGATCCTGTAACACTCTCAAGAAAACTCCCACCCTAGGTGTTTCACGTCGAGTTCACCAAAAAGAGAGTATGTCGGAGTGTGATCCGTCTACCTAGGAAAGCGCCGGGCTTCTGGCTGTGGTTGTTTACTCAAGAGGTTGGCTTTCAGGTCACAACAGGAGCTATAAACACTCACACAGGAGTGTAGGATCCTCTGATATGCTCAAAAAGCGAAATTTAGGTCTCACTGGTAGTAATAGGCTTAAGCGGTGAACTTTGACACTCAAAGAGAGAAAAACTATGAAGGTTTAGACCTCTAAACTTCCCCTACATGCAAATGAGGTACTACTGAACTCACAGACGAAGTTTCAACCTGAGATCAAATTCTGACACGGAGATATGAACAGAAAAGTTCTGAATAAGAGAATTATGGCAATTTCTGGTACCTAGACAGCTATTCAGACATAGAACAGAGAATTGGCTCAATGAATTTCAAATCTTCTCACAGTATTTGAAGTCTACAGGATGCTGAACATCCCTGTGAAGTTGGGACTCCTGAATGTTTGTAGAACTCCAGATCTCCTTCTCTAAAGTCGCTGCTCTAGATTAAGAGCTTTTCAGACCCCCTCTGCTTCAGCGTCCGCCCTGAATTACTCAATTACTCAAATGATACGAAACTTTTTGGACAGTCGTAGCCCTCCTGACAGTGAACGCAACCACGAAGTTTTGAAGTGATTTCCTCAATTCTGCTGCAATTGGCACCGAAAACCCCAAAATCAACAAAAGTGACGCAGTTTTGGCACAATCCGAACTTCAATTGGGCATAACTCCTTGTTTATTGATCCAAATCGAGCAAAAATTTCACTGACAGTGCTTGGCACAACGAGCTCTCTCTTCCTGTGTTCTCAGATTTCGAAGATACCTCACCAATTGCTCGAACTCTCCTCTAGAGCTCTGTTTCTAAACTTAGAGTTTTACAAAAGACAAAAATGGACCAATGGGAGTTCATAGCTCCACTTGACTGTCCTTTTGTGCCTTAAACTACCTGGTAACTTATCTACACTCATAGGCTACCACGTCAAGCCCCCTAGAGTGCCAGCGTAAAACTTAAACTACCTAAAATGACACATAGCCCTGAAAAATAACTTAAATTAGCTAGAAAGCGTGCATGGGCGACAAGTAAGTACAACCCATGAGCTCAAACCACTATCAGCATGGAAACCCTAAGTTATGTACATTGAACGTCATAGACTAGTAAGAAGTCACTTGCACAAGCGCACAAATGCTTGAACAAGATAACTAACATACTATCAGCCTACTAGGACTCAAAATAGTGCTAACACCGTATGCAAAGGTGTCAAACATATACATAAAAGACTAGAAGTAATATGAGCTAACTTCTAGAACTACCAAACCTAAGCGTCGGAGTAGAAGTCAAGCATGTAGTCGCCAAGTAGCGCGACAACGCATAGATTACGATCCAAACCAGTTAAGGAAGATGATTGGGTGTTAGTCTATGATAGTAGTCTTGATAATCAGCATAGCGCTATCAGAAAGTTTTCCAAGAGATGGTTCGGACCTTATGTGGTGTTAGAAGTTTATGATAATGCCACATACTCTTTGAGAGAGTTAGATGGTGCAGTGCTCAAGATACCAGTCGCAGGGAAGAGAATCAAGCTCTTTAGAAGGAGAGGGGATGATCAGAACATTGCAGAGCTTATTGAGGATGAAGCTGAAGACTCAATGGAGGTTGAAGATGAATTTGAAGTTGAAGCTGAAGAGTCTTGATCTGGATCTGGCACATACCGGAAGATGTGCATGTTCAGAGGGGGTGGATGTCACGCCATTTGGCGGCTACATGCTTGACTTCTACTCCGACGCTTAGGTTTGGTAGTTCTAGAAGTTATCTCATATTACTTCTAGTCCTTTATGTATATGTTTGACACCTTTGCATACGGTGTTAACACTATTTTGAGTCCTAGTAGGCTGATAGTATGTTAGTTATCTTGTTCAAGCATTTGTGCGCTTGTGCAAGTGACTTCTTACTTGTCTATGACGTTCAATGTACATAACTTAGGGTTTCCATGCTGATAGGAGTTTGAGCTCATGAGTTGTACTTACTTGTCGCCCATGCACGCTTTCTAGCTAATTTAAGTTATTTTTCGGGACTATGTGTCATTTTAGGTAGTTTAAGTTTTACGCTGGCACTCTAGGGGGTTTGACGTGGTAGCCTATGAGTGTAGATAAGTTACCAGGTAGTTTAAGGCACAAAAGGACAGTCAAGTGGAGCTATGAACTCCCATTGGTCCATTTTTGTCTTTTGTAAAACTCTAAGTTTAGAAACAGAGCTCTAGAGTGGAGTTCGAGCATTTGGTGAGGTATCTTCGAAATCTGAGAGCACAAGGAGATAGAGCTCGTCGAGCCAAGCACTGTCAGTGAAATTTTCGATCGATTTGAGGCAATAAAGACGAAGTTATGCCCAATTGAAGTTCAGATTATGCCAAAACTGCATCACTTTTGTTGATTTTGGGGTTTTCAGTGTCACTTGCAGCAGAATTGATAGAAAAGTGTTGTAGCATAGCAGTAGTCATGCTCTCTACAAACTCTCCTCCTCTATCCGAGACCAACTCTAACGGACATCCAAATCTGGTGATGATCCTCTCCCATAAGAATCTACTGACTTCTGTTTCATTGGTCTCTCTCAAAGGTCTAGCCTCTACCCACTTGGTACAATAGTCAGTGGCGATTACAATGTATCTATTGCCTCGAGGTGTCTTATTAAGAGGATCTACAAAGTCAATACCCCACTTCTCAAACGGCCCTAATACTGAAATTGATCTTAAAGGAGGTGTTCTAGTAGACTTTAGAACAAATGCTTGACATACGTCACAAGTTTTGCAATAGTCTAAACATTCCTTGAAAATACCTCTCCAATGATAACCAGCATCCAAAATCTTGAAGGTTGTTATCTTACTAGTAAAGTGACCTCCGCAAACAGTACCGTCGTGAAACTCGTGCATTAGCTTGAACGCCTCCTTCTGACCAACTGCTCTCCTTAGTAAGCCATCTGCTCCTTGATGAAATAGAATTCCCTCCACCATGGTGTAAGGTTTGCATCTCTTGATCAACGTGTTACGTTCTCGGGTATGCATACCTTCTGGAAAAGAGCCATCTGCAAGGAAACTCTAGATTTCCTTGTACTCGTCCGGTATCTCCTCAATGCTTGTGATGGTCATCAGATGCTCGTCTGGAAATGAATCATCAAACGGTTCTTCTCCCTCATCATCATAAGCCCTCGACAAAAGATCAACATTCGTATGTTTTTTCCCTGATATGTCTTCGATCACGTAGTCGTATTCTGTTAGAAGGATCTTCCAACGAGCAATACGACCTTCGGCATTAGGCTTATTAAAGATATACTTTAAAGCCTTGTGATCTGTGACTATGGAAAATTTCCCTCCTAGCAAGTAGTGTTGAAATTTCTTCAATCCGAAGATCACTGCTAATCCTTCTCATTCAATCATGGAGTAATTCTTCTCCGTTGGCACCATCTGCCTACTAGCATAAGCTATAGGATGATCATGCCCATCTCCATCTAACTAACTGAATGTACACCCGATAGCTACATTGGAGGCGTCCGTATACAAAATAAATGCTTTACTCCACTCAGGTTTAGCAAGTATAGGAGCTGTCACCAATGTCTTTTTCAGCTCCTCAAATGCTTCCTTTGCCTTCTGATCATGTATTATCAAGTCAAAATCAACTCCTTCTTCATGTACATAGTCAAAGCTATTGCTTTGTTTGAGAAGAAAAAGACAAACCTACGATAATATCCAACCATGCCAAGAAACTGTCTCAACTTTGTCAAGTTGATCGGAAATGGAAGATCCACAATCTTCTTCATCTTTTCAGGATCTACCACAATTCCATTCTTGGAAATGATGTGTCCCAACAGTAGACCTTCTTCGCAGCCAAAGATGCACTTCTCTGGATTTAGAGAAGCGTTGGCTTGCTCCAACCGCTGCAAAACTTTGATCACATGATCAAAGTGGTCCTCTTTTCTTCCGTACACATAGAAATTGTCAATGAAATCCCAAACAAACTTCCCTATGATGGTTCAAACACCTTGTTCATGAACCTTTGAAACGTGGCCGGAGCATTACACAGTCCGAATGGCATCACCCGAAATGCAAATGTTTTCCAAGGAGTAGTGAAAGTAGTCAACTGTTGGTACTCCTGTGCTATCTTGATCTGATTATATCCACTATAACCATCACCAAAGCTGTACCACTCATGACCAGCAACTTCCTCCAAAATCTCATCTATAAATGGTAGAGGATAAAAATCCTTCTTGGTAACTGCATTCAACTTCTTATAGTCTATGCACACTCGCAGCTTACCATTCTTTTTCTTGATAATCACAATGGGTGAAACCCATTCTGAGTTCTCCACCTCATAGATGAAACTCGCTTCCTTCAACTTGTCTATCTCCTCCTTGATCATCATTGCCGTTGTGGGATTGACCCTTCTCTGCTTCTGTCGAACTGGTCTTGCGTGCTCCTCCAATTCAATTCGATGAGTCTCGAGAGTCACCTCCTTCAAATCCTTGTAGCTGAAAGTAAACACATGGATATATTTTCGAAATATATCTAGGAATCTACTTTTCTCTTCTTGAGTGACATTGATACCAAACTTCAAGGTAGAGAGTCTTCTCACAATCTCTGCCTCACTCAACTCTTCTTTGTCAAGATCTTTCTCCACTGCTGGTCGAGGCAACAAGTCAATAGCACTAAGCTGATGTAATGATTCATCTCGACCAAATCCTTCGTCCTCAGACGAAGATTCTTGATCGTAAGAATCTCCGGTATCTACTTTTGAGACACTCTGATCATCTTCTGTATCAGATTCTCAGTAGTCACTAGTGGGTCTATCAGAGTCAGAAGTCACAACTCCAACACCCGAGAGAGGAACTATCACTCTATGATCTCTAGGCCCAATCCGTAAGTATCCCTTGTGCCACCTATCAGTGGTGCGCACAGCTCTCAACCAAGGCCTACCTAGGAACAAATCATAACTAGAGTCCTTTAACACTTGAAAGGACATCAATGTTTGAACCCCATCACAGACACGACCACCTTCTCTAACACACCAAGAGGTCTTACCCGTTGCTTGTTAGCCATCCCCACGACAATGCTAGCCGGGCGAGTTGGTTCCATCCCCAACTTCTTCATCAACCTCTTTGATATGGCATTTACAGCCGACCCTCCATCCACCAATACGTTAGAGACATAGTGACCATTCAACCGGACTTCAATCTTTGAAGCCCTAGTGCATACTTCTGAAGCATGCACATCCACCACACCAACTCCCACAGACTTCGATGTCTTGCTCTTGGGTTTCTTCTTCTTGCTTCTCTTAGAACTCAGTCCTCCTCTGAGTTCCCTTCGTAAGCTGGGATTAAGTGCGATCAGTTGTCCGACAATGATGTTGATTTTCTGAGCACCCACATCTTCAACCACATCATATCCCGCTTGGGAAGATGAAATGGTGAAATCCGTCATCCCCAGCTTCCTTCTTGGCTCCCTTGGTGTACTCGAAACATTACTCGAACGAGTACTTCTACTTGCTGACTCCTCCATGAAAACTGATTGATCAGAAAATCGAGTTCTTTTCCTTTCTTGATGAGAAGAGTTTGAACTCTCTCCTTTCTCGTAGATGGGATCTCGCACTACATCGATAGTAGCCACTCCCTTGTCTCGTCCTTGTGATGGATTTCCTCCACCCACATTCATTTTGACAGCTTCGGCACCTCTTGCTCCGTTGTTAAGACAATTTTGCTGGAAATGAGAACCTCCACACGTCCAACAAGTGATTCCTCCAAAGTTACCTTGGTTGCCTCCAAAGTTACCTTGATTTCCTTGGTTGGGATTGTTGTCGTAACCTCTTTGACCTCCTCCTCCACCTTTGTTTCTCCATTCTCGTAACTGCACCACGTTTATCTTGAGATCCGCAAGAGTATCGGTGATGCTCTTCAACTCAGCATGGAAATCAGAGGTGGCAGTAGACATCGCTGTAGGGATAAATGGTCTTGGTACCACCGTTGGAGTAGGAGCTGACGTTGAAGCAATCACCAATTGTGATGGTGCAGATGCTACCATTGTGGTTACACCAAGAGTCGGAGTCGACACCAAAGCGGCATGATGCGGTTGGATGATATCCTCTTCATCCAAACTTTCTTCCATATTTGTCGCAATCTCGATGGCTTTCGTGCACCTACCGCCTTGTTGCGCCAGCGAAAGCTCTAGCTCAGTAGGTCGTAAACTTTACACCACTAACCTGCAAACACAATCACAAGTTAGTGTCCATGCACTCCCAAAAAGTTTCATATCGATTGAGTAACTGAGTAATTCAGGGCGGCCGCTGAAGCAGAGGGGGTCTGAAAAGCTCTTAATCTAGAGCAGCGACTTCAGAGGAGGAGATCTGGAGTTCTGTGTACATTCAGGAGTCCCAATTTCACAGGGATGTTCAGCATCCTGTAGACTTCAAATATTGTGAGAATATTTGAAATTCATCGAGCCAATTCTCTGTTCTAGGTCAGAATAGCTGTCTAGGTACCAAAAATTGCCATAATTCTCTTACTCAAAACTTTTCTATCAACATCTCGGTACTAGAATTCAATCTCAGGCTGAAACTTCGTGTGTGTGTTCAGTAGTGCCTCATTTACATGTAGGGGAAGTTTAGAAGTCTAAACCTTCATAGTTTTCCTCTCTTTGAGTGCCAAAGTTCACCGTCTAAACCTATTATTACTAGTGAGACCTAGATTTCGCTTTTTGAGCATATTAGAGGATCCTACACTTATGTGTGAGTGTTTATAGCTCTTGTTGTGACCTGAAAGCCAACCTCTTGAGTGAACAACCATAGCCAGAAACTCGGCGCTTTCCTAGGTAGACGGATCACACTCCGACAACGTCTTCTGTATCTTCTACCATCTCCTCTTCATCCTCATACCTTGCACGAGACAACATATCAGCTATTGGGTTGTTCTTTCCCGCTATGTGTCTGAACTCAAGATTTAAGGACTTGATGTAAGCAATCCAGCATAGCATAGCAATATCAAAGATGTTACAGTTTGTAATCATCTCTAATAGTGATAAACAATCTGTTTCTACTACTATTGGCGCTCCAATCAAATAGTCCTTTTCAGCTTTCATAGTTGTAACTACTCCCCATAACTCTCTCTTCACTTGAGGATATTTTCTATGTCGCTCACTCAACACCTTTGCTCCAAATCTGATTGGAAACCAATTCTCTTCTTCATCATCCTATCTTACCGCTCATCCAATGGCTATCGGACTAGTATCAACAGTAAGTATCATTGATTTGCTGTTTTCATAGCTCACACGACAAAGTACAGGTGGAGAAGATAACAACTGCTTCAATCTCTAGATCGTCTCAGTATGCCTCTCCTCTCATGCAAACCTCTTGTGCTTTCTCAACAGATCATAAAGAGGATCAACCACATGTGCAAAATGTGAAATCCATACAGGATAGAAGACGCAAGCTCCAAGAAACCTTCTCACCTCCGTTGTTGAACCACAAGTATCCTTCATCCGCTGTACGACATTCACTTTACCAGGATCAGGTTTGCGTCCAAACCATCCACATAGGTTTGCCCCACAATCACAACTTCTCGCACTCCAAATGAAGACTTGACACCTGATAGTGTCAAGTGCGTCTCTTCAAGTCGTGATAAGATTTTATCACAATCTGAAATGTGATCAGCAACGGAGTTTCTACACCCCTTTTGATCTATTGTCTCACTACTGTTTTTTGTAGAGCTCAAGGAGGTGAGAGTGAGCATTCGAAACCGTTCATGGAGGAGCTGTATGAAGGAGAATGGATAAACATAGGACGCTATCTAAACCTGTTGACTAGACATCCAGGATGGAATGATGCCCACTTTAAACAGATCAGGAGGAAGACTTATAACTAGTTGCTACACGGTGGTTATTTGTGGAAGCAGACTAAGCAAGGTGGTAAGATGCCACAAAGGGTTGTGTGTAAGATTGACATGCAGATGTTACTCATGCAGGAGTTTCATGAGAGCTTGTGGGTATGACATAGAGGTATTTATGCCACTTTTACAAAGCTGAAGGAGAGATATTGTTGGCATAACATGTATAGAGATGTAGTTCAATTTGTGGAGACATGCCAAACATGTCAAAAGTATTCAGGAATTCGGCATCGAGATGGGTTACATCCTACTTACCCACTTGCGATGCATTATAAGTGAGTAGTAGATCTTGTTATTATGCCAATTGGTATATGGCAGATGTGATACTTAGTTTTGGCACGTGAGGATTTGTCCAACCAAGTGGAAGGGCGAGTCTTATGGACAAAATCCACAGAGGGAGTCTGCAAATTCTTATTGGAAGATGTGATTTGTAGATATGGTTGTGTTGGGAAGATCACGGCTGATCGAGGAGAGCTCAACACTGATGAGACTAAAACGTTCTTCAAGAGATGTGGTGTGAAGTTAGCTCTTTCCACAGCTTACAATCCTGAAAGAAATGCGAAGAGTGAACGTGGTCATCCTCCTATTGTGAAAGCTATTGTGGAAGCTTGCAAGGGAAAGACAAGAGAATCGCCGAGGTTTCTTCCATTTGCATTATGGGTTGATCGTTCAACTCATAGTTCAGTCACTAGATATATGCCGGTGGAGTTGATGCAAGGGCAAAAACCTATCATGCTCATTGAGGAGCACATACCCACTTGGAGTGTTCTACCTTGGGAGGATGGTATGTCTACAGAAGATCTTCTTGATCCCCGAATTCGTCTCTAGAGAGAAGACATGAAGATGTAGAGATTGCACTGGAGAAGTTGAAAGAGGCGCGCTTGAAAAACAAGGACAGATTTGATAAGCGTCATCGATTAAGACCGAATGAGATTAAAGAAGGAGATTGGGTGTTGATCTACGATAGTAGCTTGGACAACCAACACAGTGCGCTTAGAAAATTCTCTAAGCGATGGTTTGGCCCGTATAGTGATTCTTATCGTGCATGACAATGCCACATACTCACTAAGAGATCTTGATGGGGTAGAGCTTAAGGTTCCGACTGCAGACAAGCGTGTGAAACTCTTCAAGAAGCGAGATGAAGGGATAAGCATGGAGGAAGTTGGAGCAGAGTTTGATCTCTTGGATGATGACGGAGAAGATTTGGATAACGAAGATATTGCTAACACAACATCAGTCAAGAGGACGAAGATATAGTGTGATGTCGACCACAACTTGTCAGTGTTGGTGCATATCGGAGGATGCGCAAGTTTAGAAGGGGTGGATGTCGTGTTGTGATTCGGCTCCTGTGTGAAATTCTCATGGAACGTAGGTTGTGTTTCTTTTTTGTGTTTCATGAACTATATCGCGTAACTCGTCGAACAGTGTGATGGGTGCCACGTTCGTGATTATCTGTTTAAGTGATCGTACGGTTGAAGAACGTGTCAAATCATCGATCTGTGCGCGTTCACTTCAGTGTCCTTGTCGCCGCATTTGTGTATAAAATGATGGGTCGAGGGTTCATATGACATTCTCTCTCAACGGGTGATTTGTGAGGGTTCTCGGAGGTCTGCATGGAGAAGTGAAGAACTGCAAGCGTGGTGGTTATGGATGGAGGTTTGATATCGACTCCGGATCTTCTCTTTCCAAATCCGTTTCACATCAAGCTTCATTGCATCCACCGCGATCACTTTCGACAGTGGTTAGTTGCGTACTTTGGCGATGAATTCATCGAGAGAGTGATGGAGTTACAGCTTCCGGTGATCCTCCCGATCGTTACATACGGAGAGACTTGGGATATGACAGTGTACATCTAGTTGTGAGGAACAATGGATCTCAACTATCCATCGAACATTTCTTTCAACCTTTGGGTCGATGTCTTGTGTCATTACAGACCAAAGATCAATCATGGGGCTTGGATCGTGAAAAACTTAGGCAAGAATATTTCAATCGAGTGATAGCTTCACCGTTTTCTTTTGTCGTACCTTTTATTGTAGATCGTTTCTAGGTTGTAATATTGACTTTGTATTAGTCTGTGACTCAATCATTCCATTCTAATTGAGCGCTTCTGTGTAGTTATGGACCGCAAAAAATCTGTCGACATATCTAAGAGATTTTATGAGGTCTTAGAGTCTTGTTGATGTCTTGTGTCTCCTTGGGAGTAAAAATTCGTTCTAGGAGAAAAAGTTGAGTGGAGAAAAGACAAAAGTAAAAGCTCTTTTTGCTCTTATTAGTCTACTTTTGGACCAATGGTGTTCTAGCTCATCTTCAAAAAACGAAGATCAGCTAGATCAATAAAAGCTGATCTTCATTTTTTTCCAACCATACTTTTCGAAAAACAAAGGGTATGGTTGGAAAACACTCGACCAGGGCTACAATCGAGGCTGAAGAATCAATCGATTTGATGGAAGGATGAGGGCGTTATGATCGATTGAGTAGAGGAGGGTGAAATTCGTACATACCGCTACGTTTCTGGTTGTTCCGAGAGACTCGTGAGGAGTTTTGAGGAGCTGTCTGTTAGGTTGGAGAGCTGAGGACGTGTTGGTCGTTTTGATATCAATTTCATCAGGTTCTTGATCGATTTGGATTGTGAACCGACCGATTGAAGTTGAGAAGTGCAAACGTGATAAGGCAGAAACAGCAAACTGTGATAGTCATGGATAGTTTGCTATTGCTTGAGTTCTGAGTCAAATTTCTAAGTGAAACTTTCCAAGATTGAAGTATGTCTTATCAGTAAGATGGTTGAGTAGTTTGTTCAAAATCTTAGATCAAATGTACCTGGGTCTGTAAAACTCTTAAGTTAGCAGAGATTACGATTTGATCCATATCTGAGAAGTGGTTTGAGATTTCGATCTGAAAATTATTGAAAGTAGGAGTGAAGGGTCTAATCAAGCTTCTTGTGAAGTTTGATCATCATTGGTCGACTGGTTTGGGAAGACTGAGGTTTCAAAGTTCGAAGATACTTCTGTTATAGCGTGTTCGTATTTTTTTTATCACATCTATTGTCACTTTGGTCTTTTTCGAGCAATTTGGAGAGGAGCTTGTTGCTGAAACTGCCATACCTGCATACAACTCGACATTGGAAGGTGTGGGGCTGATTTCAGCTCTTGGTGATGTAGGAGAACGGAGTCGTCATGAGTCATAAGTCAATATTTGGGTTCTCGGAGCTGCCAAGTACTACCGCCGTTGGTGTTATATTGAGATCTGAGTAGTGTCTTGGAGCATGCATGCTTTACCTTGCTGGAATGCTTGGTAGACCAGGGCGTACAACAAGTTGTATCGAGACTCAATCAAGTTGGTTGAGCAATCCTGTATTATCTTTCGGTTGTATCAAATAGAGTTGTGACGGTCAAACTGATGAGTAGCTAGCGTCGCTGAGAAGTTGTTAAATCATACTTCTAGTGATTTAGAGTTACTTGCATGCAGATAGTACAGAGCTGAGTATTTCAAATAAAGTATAAAAGGATTTGACTCCGTTGGCTCAAGAAACCTTCAGATCCGACTCCCAACAGCCGAGATATCGTCGATTTTCGATCGCAAGCGACCGATCCTTTAAAAACTCCTCCCTGGAGCTTAAAATCGCACACACCGCACAAACGGATCGTCTGAACTGATATTCATCTTCCCTAGCAGGTAGATCTAGCTACCCTGAACCCAACGAGACTCCAAACAAGTCGTTTGGAATTCCTCTTTCAAAACCATGCAAGAAATTTGATCGCAGGTTGCAAAAAACTGACGTAAATCAGCTGCTTGCGACTCAAACTCGCTCACCACACCCAAACCAACAATCCAATCCACACATGGTCTTCTCCTATGCGTAGATAAAGACTCTTTGATCGCGTAGGCACCAAGAACGAAGAACTTGGCTCACTGATCGCGAAGAACAAATCAATCTCAAGTCGCAGACGAACGAAAATCTGATGTAAGCGCTTCCCTCCGAGCCAATTTCACTCAGAACTCCCAAACCACCTGATGAAACTTCGCATCCTCTTCAATTTTTTGAAGAACTTGTTGTTTTGATCCCGATGGATCCAAGGACAGCAAGTTTGGATTCCGGAACGGCTCGAACGATCCTACTCTCTTTCACATGTAACTGAAATTCTCAAATCTGCTTCCTTCATCTCAATTTCTCTCAGAACACAACCCCCGATCCGTCTCTTCACGAACCGTCTTAATCCACACGTAGCCTGCACAAATCTGAACCCAATGACACTTTGCGCGCGTGTATTGAACTTCTCAATTCTTCTAAACGTCCACTGACAGGTCGCAGAAACAAGCTGACCCCTTAAGTTGCCCCCTTACGTCAGTCTCTGTATGTACAAGGTTTCTTCAGTAATCAGGAAGCAGGCGCCTTGCGTCCTTAGTATAGCACCTGGAGCTGCAAATACCCAATCAACAAGTAAACTAGGGCCCAACTTGATTTTCCCATCTTTCGAATCACGTAACTTCTCCACTAAGCGTCCAAATGAAGTAGACAAAGTGCCTATGGAAAGCTGACAACGAGCTCTACCCATTGATGCGATGAAAGTGAAGATCCGAAGTCGTGCCAAAAGCTCGTAAGCTGAGGTTTAGCTTGTTTTACTCATCTTTCGAGTCTTATAACTTCTCCACTAGGCATCCAAACGAAGTAGACGAAGTGCCTATGGAATGCTGACAAAGAGCTCTATCCACTGATGCGATGAAAGTAGAGATCCAAAATTGTGCCAAAAGCTCGTAAGCTAGGGCCTAGCTTGTTTTACACTGAGTGTCTTTGGAACGACAAGCATCGAAGTCTGAATTTCAGATCGAAACCGGTCCACGACACGACATCCATCCCTTCTAAATCTGTACATCCTCCGGTATGCACCAGAGATACCAACCAAGGAGTGGACCGGCACGCACCTCGTCATATTGTCTTACTTCCCATCGTAGCCAACCTCATCTTCAAGGTCTTCTGCATAATCCTCATCCTCAAACTGAAACTTCGTCAAGATATCTGCTAGATCGACCTCCTCATCTCTCTTTTTGAAAATCTTGACACGTTTACCTGCCACTGGTACCTTCAAGCTCGTTCCGTCCAACTCTTGCAAGGCATAAGTTGCGTTGTCATGAACCTTCTTCACCACATACGGACCAAATCATCGTCTGGAAAACTTCCGGAATGCACTATGCTGGTTGTCTAGACTGTTGTCATAGACTTACACCCAATCACCTGCCTTGATTTCTCTAGGTCTCAAACGATGTCGCTGATCAGATCTGACCTTGTTCTTCAACCGTGCTTCTCGCCGCTTATCCAAAGCAATTTGGATATCCTCTGCTCTTCTCTCTAACTGCTAATTCGAATAGCAAGAAGCTCTTCCTTAGTCAAATTGTCTTCTCAAAGTAACACACTCCATGTCAAAACGTGTTCTTCAATCGGCATGATAGGTTTCTGACTTGTGATGAGTTCCACTAGCATGTAACATGTCACCGAGCTATGTGTCGTTCGATCTATCCATAACGCAAATGGTAAGAGTCGAGGTCACTCGCGCACCCTCTCGTTGCATACCTTCACCAAAGCTTTCACAATGGGCGGATGACCGCGTTCACTCTTGGTATTCCCTTCGGGGTTGTAAGCAGTTGTCAATGACAACCTCACCATACACCTTGCAAAGAATTCACGAGCCTCATGTGCATCTAACTCTCCTCGATCTGCAGTGATCTTTCCCACACATCCATATCGACAAACAACCTCTTCTACGAGAAATCTACAAACCCCTTCAGTTGTCTTTGTCCGAAGCGCCCTAGTTAGAGTTAGAGAAGAGTAGAGCCATGAAACACCAAGAAGCGCAGGTTCATACAAAATACAAGACGGTGACGCGTAAAGTGAAGCCGGTGGCTACTCAGCTACCTGAAGACTCTAACAAGCAAGTGGAACGAGCATCGACTGAACCAGTTCTGCGGGATTCACAGAGAGTAGGGCACAGGTTCACAAAGAGACACTCAAACGACTACAGATTGGAGGGGGTGAGTTTCTCACTGAGGAAGAGAGAAAGCGTTTTCATGAGATGTTGAGAAGGCATGGAAAGGCTTTTGCTTTCAGTGCAGAAGAGATTGGATGTGCAGATACGAGTGTCGTAGCACCCATGGTGATCTTCACAGTACCACATGTGCCTTGGGACTTGAAGCCTATACCAGTGCCACGAGCTATGTTGCCAAAGCTTGTGGAATTGTTGAAAGAGAAGATACGCATGGGTATTTTAGAGCCATCTATGGGACCTTACTAGAGTCGGTGGTTTACTGTACCTAAGAAGTCAGGGGCTCTTAGGTTCATCCAAGACATGCAACATGCTAACAAGGTGACTATTCGAAACATGGGAGCAGGACCCATAGTAGATGAAGTTGCAGAAGCTTTTGCTGGTCGTGCTATCTACTCGATTGGAGATTTATACTCTGGGTATGATCAGTTCCAGTTGGCAATGGAGAGCAGAGATCTCACCACCATGCGTACTCCGCTTGGGCTTGTAAGGATGTGTACATTACCGCAAGGAGCGACAAACTCTGTTGCGCATGTGCAAAATGCAATGAATAGGATTTTGAGGGAATTCATTCCGGAGAAGACCATACCTTTCATAGATGATATTCCTATGAAAGGGTGTGCGATCGAAGACAAAGATGAGAAGCTGACTGAGGATGGATGTCGAAGGTTTGTGGTTGATCATATTCACGATGTGGAGATGATCTTAACAAGGCTTGAGGAGGTAAATCTCACTCTTTCAGCAGAGAAGTCGAGCTTTGGAGTACCAGAGATTGTTGTTGTTGGTCATCTTTGTGGAGCTTTTGGTCGACGTCCAAACCCATCAAAGGTTGATGCCATTGGGAAGATGAAAGATTGTGTCAACACCACAGAGGTTAGGAGATTCTTGGGAGCTTGTTTGTTCTATCGAGTGTGGATTCCTCATTTTGGTCACATGTCTGAACCGTTGTATGAGTTGCTGAGGAAGCGAAGGAGGTTCACTTGGGGTGAGGAGCAGAGGGTCGCTATGGTGCGACTAAAAGAAGCGTTGAAATCACCACCAGTTCTACGACAGTTGAGCTATGATTGTGGTAGACCCATAGTCGTTACTGTTGATACTAGTCCTATCGCTATAGGTTGGGCAATAGGGCAGGATGATGGTGAGGAAAAGAGGTTTGCAACAAGATTTGATGCTCGCATACTTTCGGAGCGACAAAGGAGATACCCTCAAGTCAAACGAGAGCTATGGGGCGTTGTAACTGCAATGAAAGCTGAGAAGGAGTATCTCATTGGAGCACATGTACTACTTGAAACTGATTGCTTACCTCTGTTGGGAATGATAGCAAACTGCGCAACGCCTGATATTGCTATGTTACGTTGGATAGCTTACATTAGGTCGTTGAATCCAGAGTTGAGGCACATAGCAGGGAAGATGAACTCGATGGCAGACATGTTGTCTAGAGCTAGGTACTCTCAAGAAGAAGATATGGAGACGGAAGATATGGATGAAGATGATGCAGAGGAGGGGCAAGTTCTACAACTATCAAGCGAGGACCGGAGTCGCTTGGATGGTGTTCTTCCTTTCAGGGAAGAACTCTACTGTGGGAGGCTCAAAGAAATCGGACGCTATCTAAGCACTCTTCAGAAGTATGAAGAATGGACGGAGAAAGTCTTCAAGGAGATACGACATCAGGCCTATGGCTATCTATTACGAGATGGATATCTGTGGAAGAGGCCAAAGAGGAGAGATGGAGTACCCTTGAGAGTAGTGGATGATGCAGAGACCAAGAAACAAGTACTCGAACAATTTCATGATACCTTATGGGCAGGTCATCGAGGTACATGGGCGACCTTTACCAAGATCAAGGAGAGGTATTGGTGGAAAGGATTGTATCGAGATGTAGAGAAGTTTGTTGGGTCATGCATTGAATGTCAATTCCAATCCAAGATTCGGTATAGGGATGGATTGAGACCCACATATCCCTTGTCCATTCATTTCCAATGGGTTTTGGATCTGGTTGCCATGCCACCAGGAATTTGGGGCATGCGTCATTTAGTTTTGGCTCGGGAAGAGCTATCTAACTTTGTAGAAGGGAGGGCTCTACGCACCAAAGCTACTGAACCTGTCTGTCGATTCATACTAGAAGATATCGTTTCTAGATATGGAAGCGTGGGGAGAATCCGTGCAGATAGAGGAGAGTTGAATGCAGATGAAGCACGTGAGTTCTTCAACAGGTATGGAATACGATTGAAGTTGACCACTTCGATGAACCCGGAAGCGAATGGGAAAAGTGAACGAGGGCACCCACCAATCATCCAAGCATTGGTGAAAGCGTGCAAGGGGCGTCATGGGGACTGGCCTAGACTTCTTCCTTTTGCGTTGTGGGCTGATAGAACTACTCATAGTACTGTCACTGGTTACATGCCTACAGAACTGATGACTGGTCAAAAACCTATCATGCCAGCGGAAGGAGACGTTCCTACTTGGGTATGTCTACCTTGGGAGGATGGTTCTGATAGGGAAGGACTATTGACACTACGAATTCAGCAGCTTGAGCGACGTGAGGAGGACCTCGAAGAAGCATTGGTCAAACTCAAGGAGGCGAGGTTGAAGAACAAGGAGCGATTCGACAAGACACATCGACTGCGGAAGAAGCCGATCCGAGAAGGTGACTGGGTCATAGTATATGACAACAGTTTGGATAACCAACACAGCACTATCAAGAAGTTTGCACGACGTTGGTTTGGTCCTTATGTTGTTGTTGTCGTTCACGACAACGCCACATATGGTTTGCGAGAATTGGATGGTACACTCTTGAAGTTACCCATTGCTGGTAAAAGGGTCAAGGTCTTCAACTTGATTTGAAAGATCTTCTCTAGCAAGTACTAAGTATCTCATCTGCCACAACCCAACTGGCATAGTCACCAAGTCTACAACCCACTTGAACTCCACTAGTTGAAACTGATCGTACCTTGAGTAAAGATCTCTCATTGAGTAAATTGCTCTTCCTGCAAACGCTTCAGCAAACTCATCCACAATCGGTCTTACCCCAGCATTTCTGATTGTTACTGCGTTCACTGGTTGCATGTCTTGGATAAGCGATCCATTCTTCTTAGGCACTGTAAACCATCTGCTCGAATACGGTGCAAACGACGGCTCCAAGATCTTCATCCGCATCTTCTCCTTCAGCAACTCCACTAGTTTAGGCAAGTGAGCCCGCAGTACTGGAATTGGTCTCAAGTTCCATGGCACATGCGGTACCGTGAAGATAACCATCGGGGTAACAACGTACGGGTCTATACACCCAATCTCATGTGATTCAAAGGCAAATGCTTTCTCATGTCATGAAAGCATCTCTTTGAAGCACATCCTCTCTTCTGGTAAAAGAGACCCATCAGATCCAATCTTCAGCTCTTCAAGGGTTTTCTCCGTAAACTTGTGTCCTATCATTGCAGGATCTCTCAAACTCTCTCCCTTGAAGCTCGATCCATCCGTTGGTTAGTATCAACCGACAAAGGATCCTCCAACCCATCCTCTTCATAAACACCAAAAATCCATTCATCCCTTTCTAGCTCACCCGACTCTTTCATCATCAACTCAACATCACGCAAATGTTTTTGTTCTTTTCTCCTCAGCTCTTCTACCTTCTTGTAAGTAGCAATCCCACACTCTGAAAATCCAACAAACCCTGTACAAAAGACACTATCTTCATCAAGCGAGAGTACTTTCTCCTGCGCACCAGCACAATCCCGCTCTATAGTGATACTCAACGAAAATCCTTGAACTCTTCACTCACACTTGGAAGTGATTTCTCCCTCAAACGATCTCGATTGCGCTCGTGATTGGACGGTACAGTCAAGAATTATACCACTCTTGTCTCATTTTGACTTCGGATCCTAGCATAAGCAGATCCGTCGTCTAGTACCTTTGTCTTCATCCGAGTTGCTATGATGAAAGGCTGACCAAGAATGAGCGGGTATGATTTTGTTTCTTGAATAAAGAAGTTTTGCTCGATAGCAACATCACTTACGCGCACTCTGATGTCTTGACAAGCTCCATACAAGTCTCCTCTTGTGTTGTTGGCTACTCTTATGACCCACCCATGCTCTGTGTCGATCGGCCACTTCTTCTTCTTGTACAACTCCTTCGACATGATGTTGATTTTTGATCCATGATCGATCAGAGCAACCACCGGCTCATCCAAGTCTCCGATTCTCACCAACGTCTCCGTTGTAGCTCGAGCCCAGTGATTGTGACTATAATGACTTGAGGTTTGTTTCCTTTCCTCCTCTTCATCCTCAAAATGACCTTGTGTCTTCGATCTCTTTCTTCCTTTGAAGAATAAACACTACACTTTGCAAGCTCTCTCTCCTCATCCACAGACATCCTAGTATCCAAGGCATGTGATAAACCAGTCTCACTCGTAATCTGTCGCTTCCGTTTGATGACATTGATGATGACATCATGAAACTCACGCTTAGCAATACCCAAACACTTCCCTCAAGGTAAACTCCACCTTCGCATTCAGAATGCGATCTTCCAAGACTCCCTTCAAGTCTGTTGAAGCCTCGATGTTCGACTGTAGTTTGTATGTAGCCGGCTTATCCTTCTCCTTCTAAAACTCCTTTGCTCTCTCTTTCGATGGAGAAGGAGCATCATCCATCGGTAGATCTTGAGCTCTTACATCTCAAGCTCTTGACGAACCTTCTCTCCTCGAGTTTGTCTCTTGGAAGAAGTTCCTTCCCTTGCATCCTATGAATCTCGTCTTCTCTTCTCTTCCAACAATGCTTCGTGTTGGTTCTTGACGATGTAAGCATGCACCGATAGAGCTTCTATCGGATCCTCCCATCTAGTATCCTTCCGGATCGTAGCAGTTGTTCTCAGCAACGTCTCACGTGTCATCTTCCTGTTTCATGGAGATGGCAGATGATCACAATCCACTTGGCTCAACTTGTCCGTTAAAACCTCTCTCAGCTTGATCCTCAACCCTTGTGCCATAGGTTCCAGCTTCCATGATTGCAACTGCTTGCGCTGATAGGTGGTTCTCAATCAACTTCTTCATCCCCCTTCTACCAAAGTTGGTCTGAAGAAGTGCACCAGTTTCCCTCAGCACTACCTTCCTATCTTTCTAGAAGATCACTCCTTGTCGTAAAATATCAGTGAACTCTTTGCAATCTCTACGCGGATGATCAGTACCATCGCACCAGATACACCGCTGGATCCAGCCTTACTTCTCAACCGGTCTTGCTCCGCTTATAAACCCCTTCTCTTCCAATCTTGTGAGCTTGATCTGCAGATCTCGCATTCCATGCAAAATCTCCTCAAGGTTTGAATCATCCTTCTTCTGAGATACTACAGGTGCTTGAACAACTGGAATAGCTGGAGCAACTGGTACTACCAATCTAGCAACATGAATCATTGATCGGACTACAAGAACAGGTGCTACAACAGTTGGTGTTGGTGTCAGTCTCCTAACATGAGCCTTCTCTCGTCTTCGCTCTCTCTTGGTAAGCAGACCAACAGCTTCCTCAACCTTCTTCCAGCTACAAGTCAATCCATCGTCCTCCTCCCGGTCTTCCAGAAGTATCTCTAGCTTCTCCTGCAACTTCTCATCTGTAGCTCAAAGAAATAGCTCTGTGTTGTTGGGCTGCAAGGTCAACTTCTCCATCCTGGTCAGCCGTGAAAATTGCTTCTCAAACTCTCTGAGAAACTCAGTAGCTTGTAAACCCTTCCTTGGTTGCTCAACCCACTCCAAGAATGACTTCTTGGTGACTGGATCAGAGTCCTCCAAGAAGTACTCATCCATCAAGACACGAGCAAACGTCTCTCAATCCTTGTTAAAATGCTTCGTTAGCATTTTAACATAATCTCCAATCTTTAGAGCTGTTGCTAACTCAAACATCTCAATCATCTCATCTTCTGAGACTCGGTTCAGCTCCATCTCCTTCACATAATGCCTTAGATATCTTGAGACATCTCTCTCATCAAACTGATCAATCTTGCTGACCACCGCTTGTAGCGCCTTTGTTGCCAAAGCTTCCTTCCGCTCATCAGATTGTTGCTGCCGTAAGAACATAGTGAAAGCTTGGAACAACGATGCAGTGGCCGGATCCAACTGCATCTTCAGCAACCCACCTGAACCACTAGCTCCATCTCCATCACCTTTCTCATCCCCACTCATGACTGTCAATCTCTTCTTCAAAGTTCACACATAGAAAAAATCTCCATCCCAGACCTTCACGTCGAGTTCACCACCGATATCGTGTTGGATTTTACGTGAAGGATGTCTAGAAAAATGCGAGGTTCTTGGCTGTGGAGATGTACTGTGTGGAACAAAGACAAGACAGAGAAAAACAACCACAAAAATGAGCGCTGTAATATATACCAACTCACAATATATTTACACTACCGGTTCTTTCTTCCTAAGAGCACAAAACTGTGAAACAGACCATAGAGATCTGTAATCTGTTTCAAAGCCCCTAAAACAAACCCCTCAATCACAACCCTGACCCAAAATCACCGAAGCGTAGTTCAAAGCAAGAGAAACTTCTCTTTGCTAACTAAAAGAGCTGCACCAACATCATACGATTCAAACCCAAGTCCAAACAGCATTCATGTACAAGCTCTTAGCTAAAGCTAGCTACCACAAGCTGTACATAACCAACCGAAACTCTAACAAACTCAAAAAGACGAAATCTGTAGTGAAGGAACCGAAAAAAATTTATCTGAGAACTTCCTCCTTTCGCCGAGCGGTCTTCAGATGTCAATAGGGTCTCCTTCTCTGACTCCGTTGGCTCAAGAAACCTTCAGATCCGACTCCCAACAGCCGAGATATCGTCGATTCTCGGTGGCAGGCGACTGATCTTTCAAAAACTCCTCCTTGCGGCTTAAAACCGCACACACCGTACAAACGGATCGTCTGAACTGATATTCGTCTTCCTTGGCAGGTACATCTAGCTACCCTGAACCCAACGAGACTCCAAACAAGCCGTTTGGAGTTCCCTTTGCAAAACCACGCAAGAAATTTAGTCACAGGTTGTAAAAAACTCAAAGTCCCCGTATATATTTCTGGTAACCAATAGAATTTGATTATGCGAGTGGGTGGTGAGGGAAAGAAAAAATTAACCATTATACCCAAAACGCTTTTGCTGATAAAATCTCCTTTGCTACAACAGATTCGGTTTAAAGTTTGCTCTATGTGATTCTTTGAATAACTATTTATTGAGTATCAATTGGTTTTTTGGAACAAAACATAATCCTCTCTGTAACTACATTAGTCAGATGAAAAAGGAGATATTTTTTTCTTTTATACTCACACTTGGGGTTTAATCAAATTTTGGAAAATTTGCACTGTGTATCAAGATGCATTATAGTCACAAATTATCATATCACCAAGTGTATGACTATAAAGATTTCAGTGAAATGACTAAAGGTTTTCTTATTCTCATTAGAATGAAATAATAAAGTGAAATGACTAAAGGTTTTCTTATTCTCATTAGAATGAAATAATAAAACTAAACTCACCATAGGTACAAAACTTTCGATTCATATAATGAGGGCAATAAAAATTCTACACTATATAATTTTCACACTAAAGAAAAATGATTCACTAAAATGGCCATAAGACGAACAACAAGAAAACCTAAATGTCAAGCCTAAAGGTTACGACATGAGCTTAATTGGGCTTTAAATTAATTTCAAATTATTTTTTCACGGACACATGAAGGCTGGTCTTGCAGCATGAGTCATGGATTAGAATGAGAATATTCTCTACGAATCGATAAGATCTTTTAAAGTGAACCAGAACATATGTCAATGCGTAATCAGATAATCAAGTCACGCGTTTTACCGCCTCAAACAACATCTATTGAAAGCAAAAATTAGAGGTGCATACATCATTCCATGTTCAATTCCACAAAGCAAATGACAAGCTAGAACATGTCAGCATGGACTCGTACGAGTTGTGAGACTCGATCTGGAGAGTCTAAAGCGATAAGTTCAAGGAGGAGTGTTGTGCCGATCTTGATTTTACCTTCACAAGCAAGCTCATGTTTTTTGCACTTTATGGCAATCATTGACTACAAGGATGGAGGAAATTGAGCGAAGAATACCCGACGGTATGGAAGTACCACCCGAGAGCTAGATATGTATTCATGGATGACAACAAAGAGAAATCCAGAGAGCTCCAGAGCGCCATGAAACTATACAACACGTTGTCGTGTTGTGATGCGCCTCTTACATGAAATTCCCCTAGAACTTAAGTTTTGTTTCTTTTTCAACGTTTTATGAACCTTATTGTGTCACTTGCAAAAAGGTGTGATGGGTGCCACGATTATATGTTTGAGTGATCGTACGATAGTGAAACATGCCAATCAGCAATTGATGTGCGTTCATTTTAGTGGTCCTGGTCTTTGCATTCGAGTATAAGATGATGGGTTCAAGGTTCGTGAGGCATTTTCTCTTAGCGAGTGATTCGTGAGGGTATCTCAATGGTGTGCATGGAGGAGTGAAGAACTATGAGGGTGGTGGTTATGGACGAAGGTTTCATACGAGTTCTGAATCTTCCTTTCTCAAATCTATTTCACATCAAGTTTCATTGCATCCACCATGACTACTCTCGACAATGGTTAGTTTTGTATTTTGGTGATGAATTCATCTGGAAGATGATAGACATACCGCTTCCGGTGATTCTTTTGATTGTTACAAAGGAGAGATCTTGAGATCTGACGGTGTACATCTTGTTGTGACGAAGAATAGATCTCAACTATCCGGTCAACGTCTTTTTCAATGTCTAGGTCGATATTCGATATTATTGCAGATCAAAGATAACTCATCGAGCGTGGATTATGAAAAACTTTGGAGAGGAATATTTCAACCAAGTGATAGCTTCACCATTCTTTTTGTCGTACCTTTCATTGTAAATCATTTTCATGTTGTAATATTAACATTATATATAACACCAACTAATATATATTAGTCGGTGACTCAATTGTTTCATTGGGTTGAACGCTCCTGTTTAATTATGTTTCGTAGAATATCCTTAACATGTCCTTGGGGATTTTATGATTTCTTCTAGTCTTATTAATGTCTAGTGTTTCCTTGAGTGTTACAAGTAATTCTAAGAGTTGAGTGAGAAAAAGACAAACTTAAAGCTCTTTTTGCTCTCATTAGTCTACTTTTGGACCAATGATGTTCTAGTTTTTCTCCATAATGTTTTCTATGAGTTCTTGAAGTTTTTGGAGTTCATTTGAGCAAGAAAGGATATGGTTGGAAAGCTCTCAACCAAGGTCACAGTCTAGGCTGAAGAAATCCAAGTAATTTCATGGAGGATTGAGGATGATATGATCGATTGTGTGTAAGGGGTAAAATTTATATCCACTGCTATATTTTAAATTGTTTCTAGAGGCTCGTGAGGAGTTTTGAGTTGGATTGGAGAGCTAATGATGAGCTAATCGTTTTGATATCAAGTTCAGCCAATTCTTGATCATGTTGTGTTATCAATCGATCGAGTAAAGTTGAACGATGTTGACATCATTTCGTGCACCTATCGCTGTCGTGTCGTGGATTGGCTCCTACATGAAATTGAGACTTTGATGCTTGTCGTTCCAAAGACACTCAGGGTAAAACAAGCTAGGCCCCAGCTTACGAGCTTTTGGCACAATTTCGGATCTCCACTTTCATCGCATCAGTGGATAGAGCTCTTTGTC
The DNA here is from genome assembly GCA_036924285.1 of Asterella californica. Classification (NCBI taxonomy): domain Eukaryota; kingdom Viridiplantae; phylum Streptophyta; class Marchantiopsida; order Marchantiales; family Aytoniaceae; genus Asterella; species Asterella californica. The sequence goes on along the minus strand of JAYKYS010000006.1, from coordinate 15,372,893 downwards.
AGCACTCCATAGGCACTTTGTCTACTTCGTTTGGACGCATAGTAGAGAAGTTATAAGACTCGAAAGATGATTAAAACAAGCTAGGCCCCAGCTTACGGGCTTTTGGCACGACTTCAGATCTTTACTTTCATCGCATCAATGCCTGTAGAGCTCGTTGTCAGCTTTCCATAGGCACTTTGTCTACTTCATTTGGACGCTTAGTGGAGAAGTTACGTGATTCGAAAGATGGGAAAATCAAGCTGAGCCTTAGTTTACTTGCTGACTGGGTATTTGGAGCTCCAGGCGCTATACTAAGGACGCAAGGGACATGCTTCCTGATTATTGAAGAAACCTTGTACGTACAGATACTTAAAAGGGCAGCTTAAGGGGTCAGTTTGTTTCTGCGACTTGTCTGTGGACATTTAAGAGAATTGAGAAGTCCAATACACGCGCGCAAGGTGTCATTGGGTTCAGATCTGTGCAGGCTACGTGTGGATTAAGACGGTTCATGAAGAGACGGATCAGGGGTTGTGTTCTGAGAGAAATTGAGACGCAAGAAGCAGATTTGGAAATTTCAGTTATCTATGAAAGAGAGTTGGACTATTCGAGCCGTTCTGGAGTCCAAACTTGCTGTCTTTGGATCCATCGGGATTAGAACAACAAGTTCTTAAGGAAATTGAAGAGGATGTGAAGTTTGGGAGTTCTACGTGAAATTGGCTCGGAGGGAAGCGCTTACATCAGATTTTTGTTCGTCTGCGACTTGAGATTGATTTGTTCGTCGCGATCGATGAGCCAAGCTCTTCGTTATTGGTGCCTAGGCGATCAGGGAGTCTTTATCAACGTATAGGAGAAGACCATGTGTGTATTGGATTGTTAGTTTGGGTGTGGTGAGCGAGTTTGAGCCGAAGGGAGCTGATTTGTCTTTAGACATAATCCAAATAACTTGCAGAACTTCATCCTTCGAGTTCATTGTCTTTGAGCAAAGAGATTTACCTGTTGACCCTAAAATGTTTTTACTTGCGAGAATAGAATCTGTCAAGTAAGACTTAAATCAAACTTTTCTGAGTCTCAAAAGTTTACAATCTACAATTCACATCAAAGAAAAGTTTTCTTTGATTGAGAAAAGTTCAAACTAAATTTCTGATAGAATATTTTCTCTACTCAAAATATATCAGGAGAACCTTTTTTGGCTATGCAGTAGCATAGCTATACGTAGATTGTGAAAATTGAAGGAGAACTTTTTGTTGTTTAGCAGAACGGATGGATGGAGTCGTGGTGAAAACTTTAAAATGAAAAGAAGAAGCGGGAACCGATGGATAGAGTTGTTGTGAAAATCGGAAAAGAGAAAAAAAAGATAGAACTTACTGATGGACTTGTTATGAAAACCAGAAAAAGAAGAAGATAAATCCGGATAAATCACTAATGCATAGCTCCACAATTCCAAAAGAGCTCTTTGTTTGTCCCACTTTTATACCCTCACTGAAGGTTTAATTCCCATAATGAATACAACTTGGTTTAATTGTATTCACATGATTTAAATTTTTCTCTAGAATCAGAAGGTTACTTTTTGACTCTATTTTCTTTATCCTAGTATGCATCAGAACGTTGCGCTTCACGTAGAATGGAATATATCAGAAAAATTAAATGATGTTCCAAGAAATTACACACAGATATAATATCCATGGAGTTACTGGTTTGGTTGAGTTTGTTCTATTTTTTTGGAACTTAATCATGCATTAATACACATCCTTAGCACAAACTTAAACTTTCCTTAACGTAAATATGTGAAACTTTATGTACATTCACCTAGCTTGAGTTCGATAGTTATTAGAGAAAAAAATTAAACATTATTAGTGTATTCTAAGCGGAACCAGTCCAATGAGAGAACTGCTGATACTGCTTTTTTCATGCCCGTTATTTCTCCAGACCTCTCTAGACTTATGTAATTTTTCTTTCCGGTGCTTTCAACCTATGACTAAATTTTTTATAGTATAGTCAAAAAGGGAAAAAATTATTCTTGACAAACCAATGCTTTATAATCAAGACTGAGTCCTTAGTACTGTATTGGTTTATGGGTCTTTTTTCTCACGGTCAAATAAAAAAATCTGGTTTGGTTTGTGTTATTCAAGGAATACTAGACTTCTTGTATAAATAATAGTTTTATTTATTCTATTTTTTACTATCTCAACGCTGTTTTCTTGTAAACTTCCGTGATTCTAGCACTAAGTTCTCTCATCTTTGATTTCAATGGTTTTAAATTTATTTATTAAAATTTTTACATCGTTTCTTCCAACTCTAGAGGAAAATAAATCGTTCGTTAGAAAAGAATAAATCATTTGTACTTTCTACGCTACGTCTGTGTTTTCCTCACAATTTTCATGAAGAATCGTTTGCATGCATATTATAAACTGAAGGAAAGCTGGGAGCGTGCAGGCTCGATTCCCAGTGCTGAAACGCGATGCAAAACCAAACCGCGCGCATCTCTTCTAGGTCGCTTTGCTACGTGGTACCTGCAGATACTGTGGCACTCAAGTAGCGTAGAGCAACCTTTACAGAATTCCGGTTTATAGAATTCTGGTAAATATAGTAGTGAGTTTCGGTTGCAATAGTATATTTCCGGAGGTACATAGGAAAGTGTCGAAAAGTTATCCGGGAAAAATCAGAATCTACTTCGCTAAAAGTTCGAAAAGTGAAGCAACTGCCGGTAACTCTCAGAAAATGCCTGCTGACTTTGGACAGTGTGTGTCCGAAAACAACCCGTTGATTTTGCGTTGCGTTAGCATAGGTATCCATCGCTCGTGAAAACGGGGAGGTTAAATCGCGGGCGGACTGCGGCTGTAAAACCCGAAAGGGAATTGGGTTCGATCCGCAGTAATCGCTAACGCATAGCTGAGCAATTACACTGCAAGCGTAGCTCCTTGTTAAAAACTTTCCCGAACACTGCTATACTCTGTGAAGTTGAAAAAGCCAGCTGCCGGTAGTGACGTCAGACAATTGTTCGACAATTGATAATGAAACTTGTGTGGATCAAGCGACATAGAAACGCTCTGATATCTATCTCCTTGGCCCCTCACCGTACCCATAGATTTATTTGCGCAAGCGTCATCCGAAGATTATCTCATACTTGTGAACTCAACTGACACTGAAGACCGGAGTGACTGACTTATGAAACATATTGAATTACATTTGATCATCACCAACGTACTGCTGTATGGAGATCCTCTAGGTCTCCTAGACTATGGAACCAAACCCGCTCGTAGTCGGGGCGGCGTGGGGTCGAATCCTCCTCCGTGGGGACTCATGCTGTATGCAAGGGCTGCAGCGCACGGCTGCAGAAAGCCCCACATCGACAGAGGTTTTAAAACAAATCAAACAAAGGGAGCAGGTGGGATACGGAAGCAAGGAATGTTTTGCACATGGCTTTTGTTGACCGCGCAGAGATCCCACATCGACAGAAGCCTTAAAACAAATCAAACAAAGGGAACAGGTGGGATCGAAAGCAAGGAATGTTTTACACATTGCTGTTGTTGACCGCGCAGAGATCCGCTGATCAGGAATTAATGCGTATCTAGTTGTATAGCACAGAATTCTGGGAGAAGATTGTGATGGGAATGAGAAGACCAATTCCATGAATAGTATGCTGCATACGCGAGATGATTGCAGAGGGTGAGGAAGAAGGAGCTTCGCAGGGTGGATCCGAACTCCGGAGCAAGCAGGCTTAAGGACTTAGTACGACTTAGTACGTCGCTAATATTAACTAAGAGTTGCAATTGTCACTCGATCTGGTACCGTGGATGGATCCGCCGCGGAATTAGAACACACTACAGGCTCATATGATGAATTCTTGTGGAACCTGTTGCGTGCCCTTTGCGCTTGTACACCAAGTCTTCTATTTGCTTCTATTACACGTGTCATCCGGCACCTACCAGCTATCTTGGATGCAAAGGAAATACTATGCCACGGTTCTCTGTAGACAACGATTTAAGAATATTGTAAGTTTCTGTGGATGCTGCTTAGGCTTACGGCGCCGACGGAAAGCAGGCGAGTACGTAGGCTAAGCGTACCGTGGCTAATGAATCGATATCAGATCTAGACTACTGACCTTGGTATTCTTTAATTACGTACGCTGACTGTACAGTGCCTTGGCCGTTAATCTGTTGTCCAATGGATGTACTCAGACCTCGAGTATCTATATGATCATGACATTGTTATGAACTGTGAAAGGAAGCTGATTCTGCAATCTCGGTTAAATATCTGAAGACAGGAGTGACACTGTGATGATCAGTTTATCTGTTGACTCTGCCGAAGTGGTTTAGATACACTGACGAGTTGTCACTACTTCATGAGTTCACATGCATCGATTAGTAGTACTAATTGTGACTGAACATTATACTATTGAATTTCTCCGCTTGTTGTACCTTGTCAAGTTGCAACGCTCACTATATCTTGACCTGCAGAATCAAATTAAACATAAATAGTCTAGTGGGTACACCATTCAACAAACTTTAAGTGGAATTGCTAGTCGAGCAGACTGATATCTGATAAACTGTCAGTTGGTACGTACTTAAGGAAGTCCTTGTAAACCTACAAATCTCGAGTTCCAAGGTATGAGTCCTAATCTATGTCCAGGAGCTTGCGTAATTATAGAGGGTTATATTTCATGTCCTTGAACTTTTTCTCCTCTCAGATCTAGTCGACGCGGATATGCATACAATTAGGATCCTGATAATCTTGTGTGTGAATAGTGAAGTACTTCACTTTTCCTGAAACTAGGAAGGCTAGAAACACTCTGATCACTTCGAATTCAGTACACAGCTGAGAAAAATTGCTCCTGAATACTAAGGGATTCAAAAGAACTGTTCTTTTATACATACGAGACTGAGTCACAGAACATTCCGGATCCTAAGGTTCGATTACGAATCTCCTTTTAAGAGCCATCCGAGTCAATCAACTGGGTAGACTTTCACTTCTACCTGATTATTACCTAGTCCGTTCATATATATATAGTATCGACGTCTAGAAGGAGGATCGTAGACGACGGTCAAATCAAGTGTGTTTGGCCATAGATCGCGCTGCTACTTCGCTCGCTCGGTTAGCGTGGCCGATTCTATTACACGTGACGATAGGGGATGTATCCTCAACAACCTCGCCTGCCAATTCGTGTCTAAGACTAGTATAAAAAGCCAGTCTATACTTCTGTAGTTTGCATCTCATCTCTTGACATCGAGTAGCGCATATTGGCTACAATCTCCCAGTTGTCTCAGAGAGGATTTTGATACCCGTACATTCCGCTCATCAACTCCGAGGTACGTAGACTTTACAATGTCTCGGATTTGACAGATTGGAACTTGCGTGAAGGGTCCAAATTATACCCTTTCTCACAACTGAGTCGAAATTTGACCACTGTATGCGAGGATTCTGTAGCTATTTGGTCTCAACAAAAGTGCGTAGGACATAAAATCAGGACTGTAACTAGCTTGACTCTGGTTTGAATCTGTTTTCCGCTAACAGAAAGTTCAGTTTCTGTTTGGGAAGAACTTCTTGCACAGCTGGCATGGGTTAATATCGTGCCCTCTTGCTTCGTATACCGCAAGCAATCGGTGATACATGCTGACAGAAGCTTTTGCAGGAGGCAGGGAACAATGGGGAAGATCAGAGCAAATAGCAGCATGTATCTTCTGCTGCCCATGCTTTTCCTGGCTATGTCGAGCTCGAGCATGGTCGGGGCAGTAGATATCATTTTCTATTCAGACGCAAATGCCTGTGACGGGAGTGGATACTCTTTCAACGGCATCGCCGCACAGATATGCTGCATTGCTAATGGTGGTTCGGTGCTATTCACCGATATGGATGGCTGCAAGACAAGCCTCGTGTTCAGAAATGGGGGTTGCGATTATGATTCAGTAGGCTCGGGCACGGGCAACCTTTGCTGGGTTGGTGGAAGTTACACGTCCGGCTACTGGTATCAGAGCTGCAGACGCCGCTCGCTTCTCGCTGATCATGATGATGCATCCCACAAAACTAAATGCAAGGGAGAAGCCAAGCCTACAGGAATTGTGTTCACTGACGCTGCGAAAAAAATCACCTGGATGCTCACATCCCCCGATGCAGTTGACCTATTCTCGCAACTCGAGAGCTTACCCCATGGAGAGAAAGCGAACTGGCTTCAGTCCAAGGGCGCCATTCTGAATACTTCACTGCTGCCCTGAATAAACGTCAACTGAAACCAAACAGTTACTATTGACCGTCTGGAGTATCAGTGGATTCAACCACATGCGAATTCACTCGGAAATTTGCAACGGGTCTGAAGTACATAAACGGCGGTGATCGTATCATGCACTGGTTTCAGATCAGGAAATGTATCCATCGCAGACGTTTACCAGACCATAATATATGTATATGTGTGTGCACATGCAGGTCCGAGGTATGTCAGATACTTTGTGGTCTTTGTGTTTGTAGCTCTTGATCGGCGTCGTTTACGATAAATCAGTGTTGCAGATTTTGCAAGTCTGTAAGACGTTATGCCGCTGGTTCTTGTACTTCGCAATCAAGTTTCAGTCTCAGTAATGGAGACAGTAATAAAGTCGTTTGTAGCTCTTGATTGACGTTGTTTATAATAAGATCAGTCTTGCAGATTTTGCAGTTTTTAAGACGTTAATTCCGCTGATTCATATACTTCGCAGTCAAGTTTCAGTCTCAGTAATAGAGACGGTAATAAAGCCGACACGGAATTGATTCAGTAGTAAAAGTCGTGTCTCTGATTACGCGATTATAATTATCACCTGGTGTCAAAGTACTGTAGTCGATAGTATCAAGCGTTGAGAGATGTTTCCCACTGTTTGGACATAAAGTACTAGTTCATGTTTGATGCGACGAGATCTGGATAGCTAATGCATCAGATTCTGCACTGTTTGTGAGATGTTTCCTACTGTTTGGACATAAAGTTCATGTTTGAGTGCGACGAGGTCTCGATATAAGAGTGTAGCTAAATGCATCAGATTCTGCACTGTTTGGCACAAACCTTGTATATTGCAACTTACAATGACACATTCGGCAATGCTCGCTGTCACAACTTTTCGAACTCCCCTCAGCCTCTGCTACCTCTCGATCGCACGTACGTGAAAATCTTGACAAATGTTCAGACCTTCGGACCCATAGGCACGTAGTGCGCGGAGAGCCTGTTCGGGTATGGTGTGCGGATTCCAGCCAAAAATCTTTTTGGCTTTTCTGTGCCTTTGATTCTCTTCGACCCGCTTGGCAGTTTCGTCTCTTAAACCCTCCTGCTTGGAAGTCTATAAAGCGCTTCGCGAGTTCTAGCATGCACTTTCAACATTTTCAACGGGTCGTAAGTGTACAGAAAAAACTACTGTAAAGTTTAGATTAGCATATCAAGATATATGTGCATATGTATGTTCAACAACCTATGGGGAACTTTTGCTCGGTATTTGTTATCGAAAAAGCTATAACTATTATATAAACTTTTTTTATTAAATTTAGAAATTAAATTTAATGTGTAAGTGTTTATGGTTAGCCATACAGATAACTGCGAAAATGTAAAGTGAAAACCCATAAGTGAAGTAAACAACAACACACCTCCAACTGTATAACTGCGGCTGATTCTCGACTATTACAAAGTATTCAGTAAATACTTTAGTTTATTATTTTGTTCTTCTCGTCGAAAAAGTTAGATAATAAATTAAGCTTGCAACAATCTTCCTTTGAAAAACAGAAGAGGTGAAATATGCAAGACAAAAAACCAGTCAAATGTAGACGAAGGCCTCAGAGATTGTGAGGTTAAACCCTAAAACTTCTGGGAAAACCGTAGGTGCACATGGACCCTAAGGATTACGCTCTACGATTCACTTCAAGATTGCTGAGTATCGCATGAGAAACGTTGAAATGAAGTAACTGAAGTTTGTTTTGGGAACAAAACAAAAAAGTACACGTGAAAGTGAAAAAGAAGAAAAAAGGAAAAAAGTTATACATATATTATATACCTGCCTCTGGGGTATAAAAGTAGATATATTCAAGTGAACCTGCTGTTGAGCTATTCAAAAACTCATGTGTATTGAATATAAAAATTATAATTAGTATTTAGATTTATCGGTACTTTAATCTCTTCCGAATGAGTGTAAAGTTTACAAGAAAAAGACCGTCATGTTGCGCGACTCAACTATCCACTTGGGTTATCCGTTACCGCACGCGTGTTCTCTAAGTGGATGGATTGTAATGTGACAAAATTGCTCATGTCACACGAATCTCCAGGATATCTTTGCGGCTCCACTTCTTGAGGAGCGAAGTAACAGAATCTGCGGTTGTATATCACGTGACTCGTTCGAAGTTGCAGAAAGCACGAACGCGAAACTAAGGTTCCTCTGAAATCAGGTACTCATTTTGAGATCCCTTTTCCCTGACCCTTAGTATTTCAATTTGTCTTTCTCATAAACCTCGGCGCAAATCCCGGGCCCGCGTACCCTGAAAAGACAAAGAGTGCAATATGGAGATGAGGAGACCTGCCGCAGAATGAACCACGACTCCCGGACAACCTAAGCTGTGACGAGGCGACTGCAACCTGGTTCTATCGCTGGACCTAGTAGAAGTGCCATCCTAGTTCCTATCCATGTTCCTACCGCTCTCCGTACCATCTTGAATTCAAAGTCCAAACTTTCAAACTCAAGCGCCGGCATGCCGCTCAGCACGTCCCGAAGGAATGCGAGCGGTTATCGTCCTCGTCCAAGATTTCCTCGAGGTTGCATATGCCTATGGCTTCTGCCCTCGATCCGGTCGGTGTGGTGACATTCGTCGTCGAGCTGAACTTCCTGTTGTTCATCAGTGGTTGAAACTCGTGAAATCCTGGTGCTTGATCCTCGAACTGGACACTCGGCCCAACCCATCCCATTCATTTCATCGCTCCACCCGACTGCGGTTTTGATTCTCTGTCATTTGGTGAATTCAGGGTGAGGTCAGTACAGTAACTAGTGGCTTGGTGCTCATGATGGAGTCCACCGTTTCCTCCCGGATTTATTCGATCGTCGCTGCGGCCTTCCAGTCGCAAGGAGATGAGCTCGAGAGATCGAGCTCCTTGTACCGTATGGATATGAACGCAGGTGATCTATTTTCCTTTAATAATCAGAAAGAATTGATGTAATATTTTCTAGCCCGCTCGGTCATCGGTCGTCATTAAATTTCTAAATTAAGAAAGGGTTTTCGATAGAATATTTCAGTAGAAAAAGGGCCACTCGAACCTCTCCTCGCAAGAATTAAAGTAAGAACAGATAAGTCATGAATGTCGGACCTTGTCAAGGAATGCAGAACGTCTATAGAAATACAATTCGGAAGTTTTCAACGGTGCGTAACAGATCACATTTACAGGTTAGGCTGCGAACGTCCTTCGAAACCTGTCAAAAGTTTTACGGTAGTTACGAGTGGCACTAATATTCCTGTACAGGGATCAGGATACTGACCTTATGCACTTCTATAGCATATATATACATACTTTATTCATCTGCCAAAGAGCAGAAACATTTGGCTACAATCTCTGGACTCTATCTGGAGTCGCGCATCGACGACGAAGTTTTTCCTCAAAACAGTCAGGAAAGTCGGTAAAGCTGATAGTGTATTTTAAGGGCATAATTATTTAACGGCACGAACTTTTGCTTCCAACGCAAGTAGCAATTCAAGTCCGTGTCGGCTTTATTACCGTCTCTATTACTGATGACGAGATTGAGACTTGATTACAAAACCTACTAATCACATTTTAGACAGAAATATCTGCAAGACTGATATTATCGGAAACCACATCAATCACGACCTGCAATTCAAGCACTGCAGTAACTACTTATTGTTCATAACTTTGTGGCTTTCTCGGATGGTCTGCTAACTAGAATTACTGTGACGGATGCATGTCTTGATCAGGGACCAGTCCATGTAACGAGCACTGCAGCTATGTAGTTCAAGCCCTCTTGAACTACACAACGCTGCAAACTCCCAAGTCAATACAGTGATACGCCATAAGGTGCATGGTTTGGTATCAGTTTACTCTTTTTCAAGGCAGCTTTGTAGTAGTGAGAGTGGCGCCCTTGGACTGGATCCAGTTCGCTTTCTCTACATCGGGTAAACTCTCGAGCTCAGAGAAGAGATCGACTGCATCGGGGGATGTGAGCATCCAGGTGCTCTTTTTGGCAGCGTCAGTGAACACAATTCCTGTAGGCTTGGCGAGGCCCTCGCATTTTGTCGTGTCGGATGTAAGATCGCCTAGAAGCGAGCGGCGTCTGCAGCTCTGATACCAGTAGCCGGATGTGAAACCTCCACCAACCCAGCAAAGGTTCCCCGTGCCTGAGCCTACTGCATCACGATCGCAACCCCCATTTCTGTACACGAGGCTTGTCTTGCAGCCATCCATATCGGTGAATAGCACCGACCCACCATTAGCAATGCAACATACCTGTCTGGCGATGCCGTTGAATGAGTATCCACTCCCCGAGCAGCCATTTGAGCTTGAGTAGAAAATGATATCTACTGCCCCGACCATGCTCGACATAGCCAGGAAAAGCATGGGCAGTAGAAGATACATGCTGCCGTTTTCACTGATCTTCCCCATATTCCTCAGAACCTCCTGCAGAAACTTAGTCAGCATCATCGCTTGCCAAATACGAAGCAAGGGGCACGATATATTCTACGCCAGCAATACTATTGCAAGATCTAGAAGATCTTCCCGAAGAAACTGAAATTTAGGTGAGCACAGAATTCGAACACATGCAAAGCAGCTCTAGTCAAGTTACAGTCATAAATATTCTACCGAGTGTGTTGGAAACTTGGGACCAAATAGTATGTGCGCACAAGATCGTCAAATTTGGACTGACGTGATATACCTTGGAGCCTCGTGTTGGAAATGTAACGTCGAGATGTTACTGTAGTTCGCAGCAAGTGTTCACTTACTCTCAGCCTTCTTGAATTCTTTTCTCTTTCTTCTTGATTCTATACACTCCGGATGATCAGACTCAGCGTTATGTTAGTTCTTTAAAGAGACAGTTCAATCGTTTCTTTCCTCATCCTCGTCCGATCCACTGTCACCAAATTTCTTCGTTAATATCTAAGTTACTAACACTGTATAAAGTCTGATCATTCGATCCTGGGTTATGATGATTCTCTGAACCCTTCGCATACTGGCTTCAGTCTAGATAGCTTTCTCCGAATTATCGTTCAGTGCAGGCTGTACGAGATTTTATCATGGTATCAGAGCAGGTTGTTGTCTAAGTGACAGAGTAGGTTGTGATGGCGACAATGAGTGATAATTTACTTTCAGAGAATCATAAGCTAGACAGTCGTAACTATCCGATATGGAAATTCAGAGTACAGGCGATACTTGCAAATTACGATCTCTGGGACATAGTTACTGGAGAAGAACTGCAGCCTGATGCAGCAGTAGTTCCTATCATAGCGAAGGCTTGGGGAAAGAGAGACCAGCAGGCCATGTCAATTATTAAGATGACTATCAAGGACAGTGAGATAGTTGACATCAGTGCCGCGAAGACCTCTAAGCAAGCTTGGGATCTGTTCAGCAAGAAACATGAATTTGCATCGAGAGGAAGGAGACGGATCATCAGACAGAAACTGAACAACCTCCGGATGCAAGAAGGAACTTCGATGGAGGTTCATTTAACCACGATCAAGACGTTGGTGGAAGAACTCTCGAATCTAGGAGGAACGGCAGACGATGAGGATCTGATCCTGTTGATTCTTCAAAGCTTTCCACCTGCGTATGATAGTTTTGTTAAAGCTGTTGATGTAAGAAAGGATGCCGTGACCTTCAGTGAATTACAAAGTCTTGCATTACAGGAAGAGATGAACTTGGAAGTGCGGAACTTGCAGCTGAGCAACGACAATGCATCTGAACGAGCACTGCTAGCGGGCAGAAACTCCAATCGTGTCAAGAGAAACCGAGAAAATGAAGATTTTCTCCATCGAGGAACAAAATCAAACCAGATCGATGGGCAGAGAAATCAGGCGACAGGTCAAACCATTTACAAGAAAAAGAAAGGACGTTGTAACTACTGCAAGATTCCTGGTCATTTTGCTTATGAATGTCGTAAGAAAGCATGGAACGAACGACAAAGAAATGGGGAGACGTCCAACAGAAAGAACTCTGGTAACTTGGCAAAGACGATGTATGAAGAGCGTACTGGGAACGACGACCAGCATCTTTTCTTCACTGCACTAGTAGCTACAGATTCGAATGAAGGTTGGTGGATTGACTCAGGTGCGTCAAATCACATTACAGCCCGAAGAGAGTGGTTCGAAGATTATCAGCCGATGAATAAAGGTCTCATGATTGGAATGGGAGATGGAAAGACGTATGAGGTAAGAGGTTCTGGTGATATCCGAGTGCGCCTACCTTCTGGCCAAACACGAAAAATTCAAGAAGTTTGGCATGTTCCTGATATTGTGCATAACCTCTTGAGCGTTGGAAAAATCACAGAGACAGGTCTCGGAGTTACTTTTGATAAGATCGGCTGTAGAGTGCATGATATGCAAGATCAGAATCATATTATTGCAACAGGAGTGAAGAAGGGGAGACTGTACGAGTTAAGAGCAGATATTGCTACCGCACCGATGTTAAGTGCATTACAAGACGATGCTGTTTTGTGGCATCACAGGCTCGGACATCTTCACTACGATCAAATATGCAGACTAGACAAAGAAGATATGGTGACTGGTCTACCTAGGCTACAGTCTGAGACAAGAATTTGTGAAGTCTGTCTCAAAAGTAAACAGACGAGACGCAAATTTGAGAAAAATAACGCACAGAGGGCACTGAACTCTCTTGATCTTATTCACGTTGATCTTGGAGGACCAATTGAAGTAACTTCTCTTGGAGGCGCAAAGTACTATCTCTTGATAGTAGATGATTATTCACGGAAGATGTGGACATATTTTCTTGTTCGTAAGTCAGAGGCTTTTCAACGCTTGAAAGAATTTATTACACAGATTGAGCTCCAGACTGACCGGAAGGTTAAAGTCATCCGATGAGATCGGGGAGGAGAGTTTCTATCAAGAGAAGCCGAGAATTATTACACAAGCAAAGGGATTAGCAGACAGCTAACTACTGCATATACACCACAGCAAAACGGAGTAGTTGAACGTAAGAATCGAGTGGTGGTTGAAATGGCCAGAAGCATGCTGAAAGAAGCATCTATGCCCAACGTTTTTTGGGCAGAAGCGGTCCGAACTGCAGTATATATCCTTAACAGGAGTCCTACTTCAGCAGTAAAGGGAAAAACTCCCGAGGAGGCATTTTTTGGTAAGAAGCCAGATATTTCTCATCTTAAAGTTTTTGGCTGTGTAGCATATGCACACGTTCCTGAGGAAGTTCGGAAGAAACTGGATGACAGAAGTCAGATATGCACGTTTCTAGGATATGCAGATAGAGAGAAGGCATATCGACTTTTAAACTGCAAGACAAACAAAGTAGTCATATGCCGGGATGTGATCTTTGATGAAAGATCAAGTACTTTCAGAAAAATGCAGGTAGTCCAACAGGAAACAAAAAATCCATTGATTACAATGCAAGATGTTCAACCAGTTATTGAACAGGAAAGAGCAGAAACTTCTCTACAAAATCGAGAGGAAGAATCAAGGGCAGAAGGGCCAAGCGAGCATAATCAAATGGAGTTTCCTGTTGCAGACCTTCATGAAAGTCCCGAAGTACTATGTCCAGTTGGGACAGAACAAGTACAAGGTGTAGAGACTGTACGAAAATCCTTAAGAGAAAGGAGACCACCTGTACGCTTTGCAGACAGCTATATGCTAATATGCAATAAGGCAGATTTGGACATCACTGAACCGACTACTTTTGAGGATGCAAAGAAATACAGAGAATGGAGAGATGCAATGCAAGAAGAATTTCTTGCACTTCTGAAAATTAATATATGGAGTCTTATGGAACTTCCAGCGGGAAAGAAAACCATCGGCTGTAAGTGGGTCTACAAACTTAAGCGAGGAGTGAACGGAGCAGTAGAGAGGTACAAGGCGAGACTAGTGGCTAAGGGATATTTGCAACAGGAAGGAGAAGATTTTGATGAAACATTCGCTCCCGTTGCAAAACTGAATTCTGTGAGATTGTTAATCGCACTGGCTAAAATTCAAGGATGGAAGCTATGGCAGATGGACGTCAAGAATGCATTTTTAAATGGAGAACTGGAAGAAGAGGTCTACGTCGAGCAGCCAACAGGATTCCAAAAGATCGGTCAGGAACATCTGGTGTGCAGACTGAGGAAAGCACTCTACGGTTTAAAACAGGCTCCGAGAGCTTGGTATAGTAGAATCGATATGTACCTTCACGGGAGAGGATTTCAGAATAGCAGAGGAGATCCTAATCTTTACTTGCTTACAACGGAGAAGGGTAAAGTACTCTTGCTTTTATACGTGGACGATGTGATTTTATCTGGAAGTGATTCAGAAGCCGTTACTCAAGTAAAGGTCGAACTTAAACAGGAGTTTGAGATGAAGGATATGGGAAAACTCAGCCACTGCCTTGGGATTCACGTGTTCGATGTAGGTGATGCTGTTTGTCTCGATCAAAGTCATTATATTCAAGGAATACTCAAGGAATTCTCGATGACTGAGTGCAAACCTGTTACAACACCAATGGAAGCGGGCAACAAACAAATAGATACAGGGTTGGTGAATGAACTTGTTGATCAGACTAGCTACCGAAGGCTAGTAGGGAAATTGATTTACTTGGCCGTTACGACCCGACCAGATATAAGCTACGCTGTTGGAAAAGTTAGTCAGTTCTCAGAACGACCATGCGTATCTCATCTAAAGATGGTAAAAAGAATTCTGCGATACCTTAAAGGGACATGGAATTTCGGTTTGAAGTTCCAAACTGGACGGATTATCAGGTTGGAGGGTTATACAGACGCAGACTGGGCTGGAGACGCAGTTGACAGGAAATCAACATCAGGATTTATTTTTACTCTCAGTGGAGCGGCTATTACATGGTCCAGCAAGAAACAGACGACTGTTTCACTATCTTCGACTGAAGCTGAATATCGAGCACTATGCAATGCAGCGAAGGAGGCAATGTGGCTAAGGTGGATGCTTGAAGACATGGGATCCTCACAAATCGAAGCCACTGAAATTTTCATCGATAACATGAGCTGCATCACTTTGGCAAAAAATCCAGTCTTTCACGCTCGGACTAAACACATTGAAGTGCAAATGCACTTTATAAGAGAAAAGATCAAAAGTCGGGAGGTAACTACCATATGGGTATCTACCGATGATCAACACGCTGATATATTTACTAAAGCTCTCCCTACTGACAAATTTCAGAAATGCAGGAATGCTCTCGGAGTTTGCCAATTACCATCTCTTCGTTAAGAGAAGGTGTTGGAAATGTAACGTCGAGATGTTACTGTAGTTCGCAGCAAGTGTTCACTTACTCTCAGCCTTCTTGAATTCTTTTCTCTTTCTTCTTGATTCTATACACTCCGGATGATCAGACTCAGCGTTATGTTAGTTCTTTAAAGAGACAGTTCAATCGTTTCTTTCCTCATCCGATCCACTGTCACTAAATTTCTTCGTTAATATCTAAATTACTAACACTGTATAAAGTCTGATCATTCGATCCTGGGTTATGATGATTCTCTGAACCCTTCGCATACTGGCTTCAGTCTAGATAGCTTTCTCCGAATTATCGTTCAGTGCAGGCTGTACGAGATTTTATCATCGAGCTCCATATGCATCACGTTCCTACAAAATCCTCGAAATCAGTCTACCTACGTACGTACCTCGAAGTTGATATGCGGAATGGAATCCAACACTTCTTGAGCCGAAGATATAGATTATAGTCGATATGCGCTACTCGCTACCACGAGAGAGATGAGCTCGAGATGCGAAGTACAGAAGTATACACCGGCTTTATATACTTGTCTTCGGAACGAAAACGGCCAATCACACTTAGACTCTATCTCGATTTCCTTTCTAGCTATCGTAAACGAAAGTAGAGTTCCGAACTTCCGAAGTCTCCCCAAGTCAAACTTCTGACTAATGCGTGATCCTTCTAAAGCTGTAGCTAGCTTCTAGACGTCCAGACTATGAACGGACTACGTACTACCAGGAGGTAATAACTTGTACAGGGCCCTCAGCAAAACCTTAACCTTTCAGGAACATACCCGAAACTATGTACCTTTTACTTGACAGGCCCTTTCGCTTTTCGGACCTGCCGTCACTCGCGACATGTGAGTAACAGCTAGATTAGACTTATTCTCGCGGTAACAATTCTTCTTTCACGTATGTAGATCAGATTACTAGTTGCACACAGACAAGTTTACGCTCGAGAATCGAACTTCCGGAAATCTTCTGGTTCTTCAACGTAGAATTCCGAACCGAGCTGTTACTAGCCGAAATATAGTTGCCGAGATTTCTATCGGAATCTCGGAAATGTTATCGTCCCGACTCCTGTAAAAACAAGTCTAGATCTTCCGTAGACTGTGCGAAGTCAGTCAGGCGGATGTCGACGCAAGTAAAACACATTCCTCCGGTTGTCATGTCACTGGGTAACTCCCCTGGTCATTAGGCCATATACAAGTCAAATTTGGGGCATAAGTGCATGCGCATATACCAAGTCTTTAGCTCACGTGGGATGGTTTTACACTAGGCCGGAACAAATGACATGGACCGTTTGATTCGCTTTTCCGTTTATCCGTTTTTATTTGTCTGGAACAAAATGCCGCACGGCATTATCAGATATGAAAGATTTGTACTATTTGTTTTCGTCGGGTACAATTTCAGAGCCATTCCTTCATCAAGATTATCGAAAATTTAATGGTTTAAAACTATAGTCAAGAAACTGACACGATGTGTAAACCCATCAAGTCAAGTATACGACTGTAAGGTCAAGAAAACTGACACAATGTGTATATTAACCTTTGAAGTCAAGTATACCAGTGTACTGGCAACGAGAGGTTCCGTGCAAAAGAAAGTTACGTGGCGATGGGTGTTCGGAACAAAGTGTGGTGCAAAACTAAACATTGTCAAATTTCTAACGGACTCGCGGAAAACCAACCGTTAACCGGTTAGGTAAGTGAAAGTCATCCCAGTTGAAAGACACCGATTTCAGTAATGTCAGGAGCAATCAGCAACCAAAATTTTGGGGTGTGCTCTCACTCTCGTGAGCGATTTTCCGTTCGGTCAGAGCACTCACTTATTAGCAGTGGAGATTGACCGTTGTCAGTTCATGTACATTCCTTCTTGTGTCTTCAACATAAAGATATTACTTGAAGAAGAAAGAGAAACCAAAAAAGATGAAACACATAATTTTGATGTGTAAGCATCTTCTGGAGAAGATGCAACTATGCTTCTAGACATAGAATCTTTTGAAGAAATAGCAGAGGGAGAGGATATACACTTGGAGCCCCATAGTGAAGTAGCTACTACTTCAGAAGTTCAACCAGCATTCTTTGAGAGCCAAGTAGAGAACGAGTTGATAGATTCTATGATTGATCATTTATTGAGTTGAGCGGATCACACTCTTGTATCATGACATGTCAATTTATATATATATTTTTGGATTAGAAGTACTAAAGTGTGGATTATTTGTATTGATCTAGATTCTTTTCTTCAGTGACAGATCGTTATTAAGTATATGACATACAGAATAAATTTTTCATCAGTTCGTAAATTATATATGATTTTGAATTTTCCAAAGAATTTATCTCCTCTGAAGTTAAGGTTCTTCAAAGTTGAAGTAAGAATCCATTAGCGGGTACCTGGTTGTTGTTAGCGGTTGTTAATAATAGATGTAGTTCACATGCGTCCTAAGTGTTTTTTCCTCTCAGATTATATATTTATATAGGTACTGCAACAGTGTAGATCATGATTATTTCATGAATATCCATGAAGAATAAATTTTGTCAGAATGATTACTCTAGACAGCATTTCTGTAGCTGAACTTGTTGCTTGAGCATTAAGTAACTCGAAGGAGAAGTGCTTGCTGGGAAGGAAAGCTGATTATATAAACCATTTCTTCCGTTTCCTCTTTTCATTTTTCAGTCCTCACGTCTGCAAGATAGACTTCCCACTTGTAAGCTTCCTCTGTACCTTCCTTGCACCAACTACGAAAAGTGTTTGGACTCGTAAGAATTGCCTCACCCTTTTTTTCGCCTCTTTGTATTCTCGAGCACGCATACCATAATCTAGAAAGTCTAGCGGTGAAATCTCCAACAAATTCTTCATCTTAGAAGAACGTCTCATTTGTCCTTCTTCAACCAGTTCTTCAACATTAAATAGCCGTTTGGACAAAACGTTACGGTGAGAACGATCTTTCTGCAAATGAGAAGAAAACTTTATTAGTCAACAAGATAACCAAGCAAAAATTGTCTCAGCAAGCCATGAACTTCATGGGTTGTCATGTTGACAAAAAGACAAAATCTTTAAACGATAATTGAAAATAATATCTTTACAAATAACTTCTAGAAGGTCGTAAAGAAAAAATGCAAGAGTTTTTCTTGAGTAGAGGGAGCAATTTTGACTTGTGCTTCGGTTCAATCTTCAAGACCAACCATCTGCACCACGGCCATGGGATGTAATCCACTACATGACATCTCTCACACTCTTTTCTGCATCTCGTCCATTCACAATTGTCCTTGGTCAACACAAAAAAGAATGAATATCTCTTGATCATCTGTCACACTCTACATTGCTCTCCGCCAGACGTTTTTCATCTCACCATCATTGCGCTTCTTCGTCTTGTCATATTTGGTGACAGACTTCTATCCTTTGATCTCATGTCTCTCCTGTTTTGGGAATAGACATTCTTGGTCTTCCCAAAGAGTTTTCACTTAGAAGGCCACTTGGAAAGTACCCTCTAAAGTCAACATGTTCTTTTGGAACTCATCTTCAGTCTAGACGTTAGCTGTCTCTAACTTCATTCGTTTCCTCAACGTGTTTATATCTCATCATTCTTCTTACTCTCGATGAACTATTGATGAAAGTATTCTACCTCCTGATAGAATGTGTACTTGCATCGCACATCCGCATCCGCATTTATCATCATGCACAAAGAGTACTACTTCACTCTTGCTAAGACCCATGTAGACATTATGATTGCACCAACGTAGCTATTGATAACTACCTGGATACTATGCAAGAAGCTCTATTCTCACAAGTGCATTATGATTACCTTTGATTACGTACAAGCATCAACTATGAGGAGGAGATGAAATGTAGTCTACCTTTGTAGGATAATCACAAAGATCAACAACAATTAATAAATTGTTGTATGAGCATATGCATTTCGTTGCATCGTCTTTTATAACCTCTCGACAAAAGAGTGATCGACAACTCGAATCTAATAAAGACTCCAGTTGCATTGTTCGTGCATTGTTTTTGCGGAAGGCTTCATGAACTGGTAAATGTGGATCTAGATCATATTGTCATTACATGACAACTTTTGATAGCCATCTTCCTTATGTCATTCTTCAAGTCTTGGGTGAATGTTGTCTCTTGCATTGAAGTCAAGGGATGGAAGAGAGCATCCAGTTGAAGAGAAATAGAAGGACGAGCTAGATCCAAAGAACCCAAACAACTAGGATCTTCCTCAGCATCTAGATTGGTGCGAGGAACATTTGTTGTACTTTGGACTAGCCTTCATATATTCTTTGAAAGAGTGCTGCATTTGTAGAGAGAAAACCATGTGGAAAGGTTAGGAAAGAGTAAGAAGCGAGAAGTTTTATTTTTAATGGCGATGATATCAAATCAAGTCGGACAGCCCATGAAGTTCATGGGCTGTTCATGGAGCGGACAACCCATCAATTCCATGGACTTTTGACTTGAAGGTGACTCAGACCCATAAACTTCATGAGCAAGTTTATAGTTGAGGTTTGAAACAATTCTAACAAGGACTTCACTTGTGTGGAAAGCTCGGCGGTGATTTCTTTGCAAATGTGCAGAAAAGTCTTGTCCTTAGCAAAGTTCTTCACAAGCAAGTTGTAACGCACAAAGTCTCCTTTCAGTTTGATCAACAGTACCTCGACTGACTTGACGTCAAGTGAAATGGACACGATAAAGCATGTTGCCACGAATTCTTTGCGGCTCTCCACAAGCATCAACTGTAACACGCATAGTTCTAGCAAATCATCCATGAGAAACTGTTTCACTTTCCATGTCGATTTCAGAGCCAGTGAGAAAATGTCACACATCATATACGATATAGTTTGACTGGGAGTCATATTCGAAGCAAATTTGAGATGTCTACCTCGAGATTCAAAATCTGATGAAGATTTTTCAAGCTAAAAATAAAATTCTTGCACAAGCGACGAGATAGAGTCAGTCTGTAGAGTAATTTCAGCTGATAATTCGTAAAAAGAATAATGAGAAATGAACTAATGGACTTCTCTTTATAGAGTTTTTATTAAGTAAAGTCGAGATCAATGTCAAAACGGACCAACATACAAGATTTAGCGACTTTGTCAGATTGATTTCATCCAAGCTGTTAGTGGGTGAAAAAGCTATAAATTGAGAATCTAAATAAATATTTACATCTTTCTTGCCTCCACTATAAAAGGAAGACAGCGAAGGTCATTATTTCTTTTCCATTTCACGATTAAAGGGATTAAATGTCCACATTTATGGATTAGCATTTTCTAGGTTTTTCTAGATTTTTAGTTGTAATATGAGGTGATAAAGCAAACCCAAAAAGAAAATCAAGCAAATTTCTTATAGAAGAGGATACAAACTAACACCGCAAGTTGACTTTTGATGAAACCTCTTATGATTTTGAATCTGATTGATTCAAGAAAGGCTAGAAGAAAAACCAGACACACCACAAGTATCATATTTACTCGTATCTTATATGTCACTCGGATCGAACGCCGAGTGATATATAATATAACATATCTTTGTATAATTTTTTACGCTAAAGCTAATTTTAACAAGATACGAGTCTGAGCAGTTCTATGGATGACATCTGTCCCAATATAACTTATATTTCACATATATTTATAAATTATTAATATTATTTATGTTGTATTTTTTTGTCATTAGTAAATTACATGTTAGATTCTATTATTAATATCTTATTTTCTTTAATCATCTTATCTTTATAAAATGTCAAAATTTAGATTCTCTCAAAGTTGATATATTGGATATTATTATATTTTGAAAATCAGTTTGAAAAAATTATAGTCAATTTATAAGAAAAATCACCAAATCGTTCAAATCTTTTTTAACAATATTTTAGTAAGTTTTTGAAATTGAAGAACATAATAAAATTTACATCAATCTAAATGCAATATATCTGATTTTGAATAATTTCTCTGCTAAGTAGATTTTCAAAGTTCTAGAATTGTTCTCAAGTTCTTGTTTTGATTAAAGAATACCTGGTTGTTGCTAGCGGCTGTTCACTTGATCTGAGTTTTTCATTTGCTTGAAAGTGTACATGCAAGATCGATAATAAATATGTGCGTACGCTGCTCTCACTCCAAAGTTCTTTCAACATTTTCACCCGAGGAAGTGAAAGTTCAGGCAATTTGGCTTGGTTTGGCAAAACGCTCGAGTCTTTAGGCGAGACAAAAGACTTGGCATATGCACGCTGATTCACAAGGTTGTGAGCTGTTCGAGATTGAATTATAGAGAGGAGTGTGCAACTCTAAGAAGGAGAGCTTGTTAAAAATAATGTCTAGTTTCAGACTTCAGTCGCTCTTAGTCCTACTAGGTTAAGTAATCTCTAGTACGTTAACCACTGAACTCTTACTGACCTCTTGTCTATAGGTTAGAGTAAATATCAACCCCTGTTGGGAGATGATGAGTCAGACTGATAGTTTACTGATATCCAGGAGCCAGTAGTGACTACATTTGGTTCTCAAACAGAGCTTTTATTATAACAGGATATAAATTAATTCGTACATACTAAGATTTTAAGTAGAGCAGATTTATCCAGAATTATCTGAATACAGATCTAGATCTTCTACAGATCTTGATTGAAGAACCCGAAAGTTTCGGAAGGCACAGTTTACAAAGGGATTATGCGAATCAGCCATTAGGGGTATCAAAGTCAGGAACCTTCTGAAAAATTCGAGACCCGCGTACGTGAGTTACGACTTCGGTCAGAATTCGCCCAGTGTTTGATGCAGGCATCTCCGGAGGTACCTGCAGGAAAACATCACAGTCTTTTTCTTAACGGTTCTTGACTCGTTTCGTTTGTTTTTTTTAACAATGGATTTTCTACTGCTTTGAGTAATTATCGTGAATGTACAAACTGAAGAAAAATCAATGATAAAATAGTGGTGTCCAGTCTCAAACGTGATCAAGAATGAGTCGCGCTTATATACAAAATTATCTGTGACAATTTTACGGCAAGTTACCTCTCCGCAGTTGAAGAATATTTCCTCTCAACTTTGATATACCCTATTAGTTCATTTGAACCAAGAATACACTGAAGGTACTTTTTGGCTTGAGATCTGGTAACGCCTTTCTTATCATGATGCGATAAGAATGACCCAATCCGTTCACAGTCTGGAAGAAAGAACACGGACTGTCAGAAGTCTTGTCTTGGGGAGACTTCTGAAGACTATTTTGGCCTTCGAGTGCTAGCTACAGTAGAAAGCAAACCGAGATCATAGCATCTGGACTATTAAAGTGATAGGCCGTAGATTGTGCCTTTTTCACTCTCGCCAATAGCGTGGCAGGTCGTTGTACCCACAAACAATTGGAACTTCCGGATCCGTGCCAATTCGTTTCTGTGACAAGTATATAAAGCAAGCACTTCTGGTCTATATTGTATCTCATCCTTGGCAGCGAGACGGCGCATCTCGAGCGACTACCATCTTCCAGTTGATTCAGTTGCAGAGGTGTTTAATTTGGTAGGCGCGCGTAAAGCCCATTCAGCTCATCGACTGCGCGGTCCGTAGACTTGACTCGGATCTTGCAGGGACGTGAAACTTGATGAAGGGTCCACTAAGCTTGAAGGTCTTAATCACATTCAATCCGGATTTGACTATCGGTCTGAACCAATTGTGTACGATAGTTAGAACTGTAACTTGAATCTGTTACGAACCTGATTTCCTTAAAGTTCAGTTTCTTTCTCCGATAACTTCTTGCATGGCTGGCTAAATGGAAAATTATCGAATTCTTTGAAATCGGCGCATCGGAAGAAACTTCGTACGTCAAACGAATTCGAATACAGAAGTTTGCACTGGCTGTTACGTTGCTGTAGCAGTCAAGGTGCATGATAGTCCCCGCTCCCTGGCCTTATATAGTATACGCCAAACCATGACGCTGACAGAAGCTTCTGGCAGTGCAGGAAGTTCTCAGGAGAATGGCGAAAATCAATGCAAATGGCAGCATGTATCTTCTGCTGCCCATGCTTTTCCTAGCTATGTCGAGCATGGTCGGGGCAGTAGATATCATTTTCTACTCGAACGCGAATGCCTGCGACGGGAGTGGATATTCATTCAACGGCATCGCCGGACGGGTATGTTGCATTGCTAATGGTGGGTCGGTGCTATTCAGAAACATGGATGGCTGCAAGACAAGCCTCGTGTACAGGAACGGGGGTTGTGATCGTGATGCAGTGGGCTCCGGCACGGGGAACCTTTGCTGGGTTGGTGGAGGTTTCACATCCGGCTACTGGTATCAGAGCTGCAGACGGCGCTCGCTTCTAGGCGATCTTACATCCGACACGACAAAATGCAAGGGAGAAGCCAAGCCTACAGGAATTGTGTTCACTGACGCTGCCAAAAAGAGCACCTGGATGCTTACATCCCCTGATGCAGTCGACCTCTTCTCGCAGCTCGAGAGTTTACCCCATGGAGAGAAAGCGAACTGGATTCAGTCCAAGGGCGCCACCCTCACTACTTCAGAGCTGCCGTGAAAAACGTGAACTGATGTGGACTGTGAATTCACCTGCGAATTGCACCGTTATGCACTTCAAGAGGGATTGAAGTACGTACATAATTACTGCAGTGCTCGCATACATACCCCTGATCAAGAAATGACCCGTCACAGTAGATGCAGCAATTGTATGAGTGGCACGTTCGGGCCGGCCCGAGCTCGAGATATGTCACATATTAAATTATAGTGTTTTGTAGTAGTAGTAGTCCGTTCGTTGTAGCTTTTGATTGATATAGATTACGATCACACGAGTCTTCCAGATATAACTGTCTGTAAACCGTGATTCGTAGATTCTGCAGTCAAGTTTCAGTCTCATTGAAAGAGACGGTAATAAAGCGGACACTAACTTTATTGCTACTTACATTAGTAATACCAAATTCGAACGTAAGGTTCATGTCTGACGGGACGAGTTGATCTCGATTGGTGTAGCTACAAGTTCACACTTGCTTGATAAGGCCTCTCCATAAGATGCACTTGACCAGGTCCCCACTCGAAAAAGGAACAAGCTTGTCTCCGGTTGCGAAATATGATAGACCGACGTGGTATCAATCTCTCTTTTCAAAGATTCCAAACGACTACCCCGATGGATAGTACAGTATCCATAATGTAACCTAACCTACCACAAGAAAGTGTTTGCTGCGCATATGATGTTGGCACTTGGTAACCTGATCGTTGTAATCATACACTTGGTAGCTTGATGTTTTCAGGGAGTTTCCTCACTTCCCAGATTTTTGAAAGTTTTAGAACTATGCGTCGGAACGTTCGGCTTGACATGAAACCGAAAGTTTTGAAAATATGGTTTGAGTGGATTAGAGTTAAATTTACAATTGCACCCATTAATTCAAAACAAATTCTATTAGAAGTTGAAACTGTTAGTTTCCCTTGAAGGACATTCTGAAATCGGTAATAAATCCAAGATTAATCTACTAAAACAGCCTCATGTCACCAATCATGACCACTGGGATTATAGAGAGCCATGGGAGATATACTGATTCGTACATGACGGGACTACTCGACGTGTCAAGTACAGTTAGTCACTTGACGTTCATTTCAAATGATGGAAGCACATTACGGAATGTCAACATTATCACATACGGAATGGCCATGGGTGCAAGCTTAAGGCGATGGTGAGGTCACGCAAAGAGTCTATCCCAATAAGCATGCAATGCCAGTAATATGTTCTGTAGTTGTCTTGTCAGCTATTATACTTGCACGCAATATAAAAACTCTTTGCTGCTGAAGAAGGTGGATACCTTTAGCTATAATTAACGAGAGCTCGTCGCATCAAACAGGTTCGAACAGTTGGAAAGTTGTTCGAGCTAGGCTGAGTGAAGGCTAGTTCAAGCGCATAATCAACAGACATGGACCTTTTGTATTAAGCAAGTACCAATCAAGTTCGTCTCGGCTTTATATATAGAGAAAGAAAATTGAGTGCGAAATGTACGTATCGCGTTTTACAGAACTATACTATATATTTTCAACACTGATACAATGTGCTTTGTTCTAGCATGGTGCATTAGGCTTTTTGTAAATGTTATTGCACTCATGTTATCAGTCCAGATTACTGTTGGAGTGTCTTGGTTGACACTTACATCCTCCAACATCCATCTTAGCCAAATGGCCTCTCGTGCTGCAGTACACAGACCACGATATTCTGCTTCAGAGGAGGATAAAGCAATAGTTGGCTGCTTTTTACACTGCCAAGTGATGGCACCTCCTCCCAGCATAAATGCGAATCCAGACATTGATTTACTATCTGTTGAATCGCCTGCCCAATCAGCATTTGTAAATCAACAAGTCCAAATGACTTATCTGAGTTATATCTGAGCCCATAACTTATAGTTCTCCTGAGGTAATGCAAAAATTCTCTTTGCTGCTCTCATATGCATAATAGTGAGAGACTCCATATTCTGACTGAGTTTGCTGACTGCATACGAAATATCTGGTCTTGTAGTAACAGCCAGATAAATTAACTTCCCGATTAGCTTCCTGAACTCTGTTGCATCTGCACGCTCATTATCATCAGAAAAAATTTACCACTCCTTCGAGATAACCATAGGAGTAGGCGTAGGCTTGCACTTCTCCATCTGAAAATCCTGAAGTATACTTTCTGTATATCTTGCTTGTGTGAGGTATAACATTTCGTTATCTTTCAAAAACTGAACTCCAAGACAAAAGTTGAGAAGTCCTAGATCCTTCATATCAAACTCTTGCATTAAAGCTTACTGAATCTTCTTTACTCCTCCTTGATTACTTCCGGATATTATCAGGTCATCCACATATAGTAACAGTAACACAATACCTTGAGAAGTAATCAAAACATAGGAGTTTGGATCACCTCTAGTAGGAGAGAAGCCTTGCTGCTTCAAGAAAGTATCTATTCTTGTGTACCAAGCTCTTGGAGCTTTTTTGAGACCATACAATGCCTTGTGCATCTTGCACACTAACTGTTCACCTCCTTTACGAACAAACCCAGGTGGTTGCTGCAAGTAGATATCTTCTTCAAGAATCCCATTAAGAAATGCATTCTTAACATCCATTTGTAAACACTTCCAACCATGTAGTTTTGCAAGAGCACAAAGAACTCGAATGGAGTTAAGTTTTACCACAAGTGTGAAGGTCTCTTGAAAATCTTCTCCTGCAGTCTGCAAATAACCTTTTGCAACAAGGCGAACCTTGTATCTCTCAATAGTTCCATCCGCATGTCTCTTGATCTTATAAACCCACTTACAGCCAAGTGCTTTCCTGTTTGTTGGAAGAGGTACTAGGCTCCAGGTTGCATTTTTTAGTAATGCATCATATTCTTCCTGCAAAGCACGTCTCCATTGATCTTTACTGAAAGCCTCCACGAATGTAATAGTTTCTCCATCACCTTGAGCTTCAGCCATGAAAATATAATCCTCTAGCCTTGCAAGAACCTTCCTTGTTCTGATAGGTCTCCTTGGTTGAGCAGCAAGATTCGAATCTGGAGTAGTCTTATGTATGAGAGGCGAATCTGCTGTAGTTGGACCTGATTCAGTAACTTCAACTTGTGTAAGTGGCGTAGATGGTGGTTCTAGCTGAGCTTGAGCTTCTTCTTCATGATTCTCTGAAGTAGGTGTTTGGATTGAGAGAGGTGGCAGGTCAGAAAGATGATGTTGTGAGTTTCGAGATGGAGGGACCTCTAAAAACACTACATCTCGACTGATGATGATCTTTCTTGCAGCACTCAACAGTCTATATCTCTTTTCTCTTGCTAGATATCTTATGAATGTACAGATATGAGATCTATCATCAAACTTTTGGAGTAATTTTTGAGGAGTTGTAGCATATGCTTTACATCCAAAAATTCGTAGGTTAGAGAGGTCTAGTTTCTTCCCTATGAAAGCTTCAAATGGAGTTTTGTTGTTCACAGCATTTGTTGGACTTCTGTTGAGAAGGTAGACCGTAGTATTCACAGCTTCGGCCCAAGGATCTTTTGGAAGATCTTGCTCAAGAAGAAGACTTCTTGCCATCTCCACGACAGTATGCTCTTTCTTTCAACCACTCCATTTTGCTGAGGTGTGTAAGCTGTAGTCAACTGCCGCAGTATCTCCTTTTCAGCAAAATATTTGTCAGCAGCCTTGGAAGTGAACTCTCCTCCTCTATCACTTCGCATACTGTTCACTAGCTGTCCAGTCTGTCTTTCCACCATGTTAACAAGCTGTTGAAGATTCTAGAGTGCTTCAGACTTTCTTAACAAGAAGAAAACCCAAATGTATCTTGAGAAGTCATCAACAACCAGCATAAAGTACTTAGAACCTCCAAGCAAAATAGTCTCAGTAGGTCCACAGAGATCTGTATGTAGCAGCTGAAGGATTTCTGTTGCTCGTGTTACATTAGTTTTGAAGAACTTCATTCGAGTCTGTTTAGATCTAAGGCAAACTTCACACGGAGTGTTAACAGAGACTAGTTTCGAAACACCAAGGGCCAAGTCTTCATGAAACAACTTATGCATTTTCTGATAGTGTAAGTGCCCAAGTCGAAGATGTCATAACTGACTCGTATCTGTTACAGCAGCTCGAACTAGAGCTACCAAAGGTAATGCTTGTAACTCATACAAGTGGTCATCCTTCAGCCCAGTGTGAAAGACGGGACCCTACAACTATTTTTTGATTCTAATTCACCGGTTACTGCTCCCACCAAATCTTAGAACTACATTCAGCAACCTGGACAAGAAGCTACACTCGTATTCCACACAGATTTCACTTGTCCCTTCTAGTCTGTGCCAGAGATATGGTTTCAAGTTGAACACTTCCTTTATCGAGGTAGATTTCGTTCGTGTCTCCTTAGTACAGTTTGTACTCGTTCTTGCGTCACCAGATAGGTTTTACGGTGAAAAGTCTAATAATTGTTATTTCCAGCACTTCAATCTATGAATCTATGGCCAACTATGTTTTGTCTGTTTCCCAATACCAAAAAGAGAAGATTTCGGGAAAAAGTACAAGTCAAAACTGATTTTATCCATGTGTGAACAGGCTCTCAGTCCCCTCATTCCAGTGAAGGTAGTAAGAACTTGGACCTTGACGGATCATGTAAATCAACGGTCGGGTAAGAAATATGGGGCTGTCCGAAGACACCTTCCTTCCAAATGTACAGCATAAAACCTTAACGTTCGATATGGTCATAAAAGTCAGTGTTCAAAAGCACAGAGGCGTGGTTTTATCCAATGGTATAACCTTCACGTAATCCCTACGATTTCGCGAGGCTAGTGAGACGAATAACGCTACCTGTCGAAACTGTCAAGTTGGTGTATCGATACCCACCCAGGATCGTCTCATCTCTGCTCTGTCGTCACAGCGGAAGGCTCGGCACACAACAATCTAGCTCAGAGCAAACACGACGACTCACTAGGAAGTTTAAATGTAGGGAAATTTAATGTTTTCACTATATGAAATACACGTATGTAGAGAAATTGGTCATCAACGAAAATATGGTAGGTTTAATATATTATCTAGGAAAAAATATATATATTTCCTATGTTAAGGAAAATTTTTTCACAGTTTCAGAGATGTAGGTTTTATGATTACGTAATTTTCCTACATCATAGAAATATATAAGTTTTATAGGTATAAGTTATATATCAATATAGATTTTCAAATACACACAAAATGCTGTACCTTCCCTACCCAAGATGGAACCACGTAAACATTTTTAATTTTTAAATTCAAATTTTTTCTCAATTTTCACTTCTTTAGATAGCATTTACTGATCGCATTTACTGATCGTGATGTTTTATATTCTATGGAGAACTTGATATGTAGAACTTGATATGAAAAAATCCATGAGATCTGGAATGGTTTGATTTGAATAACAGTGAAGACTGAAGTAAACCAGAATAGTAAACGCCAAAGTAACGATAATAAAATCATGAGACACTTACTAAGCTTCAGTCCATTTTACATGATGGTTTGAGCTGTACTGTATCGGTTTGAATTGTGTACAAAGTTGTCGTAAATGATGAAAATTAAGCTCACGACAACAGCCAGATGATTTTAATACCCATTCACCCAAATTTGTTTTCCTCAACCAGATAACAGAGACGGTTCCTCCACCTAATAATGATCGACGAGTAACTGCATCACTGTTACAGGAGTCCTCCTGTATAAGATTCAAATCTGCATTCAAATTTTCATCTCCATCCGTCGAGATTGTATTCTGCGTAGTATCCACTTGAATATCCACACTTCTGACAACACATAATTCTAAGGCACTGATAGAACATCTTTCTAAATGTTGTGCTAACATTACATCTGCTACTTCAAGGTATGGTGGAGGATGGGTCACATATCCAACTCTATACATGAAGTCACGAGGTCGATGGTCTTCCATCTCCAGAGCCAATACTTCGTTTGGCCGCTGTCTCTGTAATGGAATGAACTTGTACCCGAGTTGAGAGATTGGTCTATAGTTATCTGCTTCAAAACTCTTCTCCCTGGCATCCAAGAACTGCATGCCTGAAATTTCATCAATCTTTGGCTCTTCCGTCTCCACAGCAGGCCTGGCGGTGCATGTTGTGATGTTGAAAAGCCATCTGCACTCAAAGAAGATCTCAGTCATATCTTGACATTTGTGATAAAAATACGCACGATTCTTGCTTTCCAGTTCCAATAAAAGGTGATTTCTTTGTTGTTGTCTTCTAGTACAACAACATAATCACCCCTCTCATCATGACAGACTTCAGAGCTATAACATTCTCACTTAAGATAATATTCTCTATATCTGAGACTATAAACCTAGAACTCCAAAACTTCATCAAATAATCTCTCAGTCCTCTGTGGTTGAGTTCACCTCGCTTCGGTATCTTAGACCCTACAGCTATTCCTTTCTTAAGTACCTGCACACAAGAACTAGTAAATGCTTCAACTGAAACAGCGTTCCAAATAGATTGTGCTAGATCTTGCGTTGGCACTAGTACAATGTGCTTCATATGTGACTCTTGACACACTGCTGAAGTCTGTGACAAACCGCCAACATCATGAAGATACTGATGTATCTTTTGTTGTATCCTCTGATATGGCAACAAACCATCGTCGTCTATCCATATCTGTGCACAACAGGCACTGAAAAACACCCGTGCGTGATGGGCTATTAAAGTAGCTTCCATGTTCTGTCGATTCGTGGTGACATTATTGTATCCCGATACCATCTCTCAAAACTGTAGCACCAGTATACGTAAGATGGTCCATGACGATGAATATCGTCTATCATTTCTTCATTTCCTGAAAAGCACAGAACATTAGTTCACCCAAAATATCACAACTAATGCAAAATACGAGCAAAGTCATGATCGGATCTAACAGAAAATAAATGATCAGAGCAACATAAAGCATAGTATTACTAGTCAAAGAGACAGATCAAGACGAGACCATGAAGGTGCACATAGTGAGAAGGTAAAACAACTGTTAATCTTACCTGCCACATGCTCCAGTATAGATCCATTCGCACCAAGAAATTCTTCTACTCGTATTCTCCATGATGCAAACAGCATCTTACTTCTGGCCAGATGACTTTTGTCCAACCGACTTCTGATCGAGACTGAAGATAAAACATGCGACCAATCTCTGTTACTAGCACTCCAAGGGCATCAAGTCCGTGATCCGTACCGTAGCCCAACATATGTAAGATATGAGGGACACAGAAGATAACAAACCGTGTGTACTCCTCAGCCTTGAAGTATCCTAGTCGAGAGAATGGATCTTTAGGCCATCGACCAGATAAACCTCGTGGTTTTTTGCGAGTGACTTCAGCCAGTGCTACTAAAAAGACTTCTTTTCGTTCTGCAGATATCTCTGTCTCTTTCTTCAGAGCTTCAACAAACTTTCTGAATAAACCCAATGCAAGCACATGCATTGGATCGTAAATCAGACTAAAGAAAGATCAAATTTATACAATTTGAATAATCTCCAAGCAGACGATTTTCCTACAATGCTTGAGCGTACAGATACTGCTTTCTTGTGAGTAAGACTTTCACACAGAGCTAAATCAGAGACTGCGCTAGATAACTCTACAATGCTTTTCTTCGGCGGTGGATAACGCATCAGCTTTCTGTTACCTCTATATTCAAACACTCCTCCCACTCCTGTTCCAAGCGTAACTCTCCATTGGCTTGACACCCAGCATCGTCTACAGCCCGACTTTCCACCATTTGTAAATCCTCCAAACTTACATTGTGCCGGGTGATCCCCAGCAAACAACATCAACATCCCTCGTAACACGAATCTCTTAGAAAGGTCTCCAGCAGCATCAATCAAGCTAGTAGGATATGCATACTCAATCTCAATTCCATCAACGAAAAACTTCTGGAGATCTTGAATGATTGGTTCCAAGAAAATGTGCAGAGAATCTGCCTTCGCTCTTGCATCATCTCTAGTAGCTGGTATGAACAAGATCGGCATTTCGGGTAAGGTACAACGACTACCCGCATTCAGTATTTTCAGTACCACTGTCCATGTGCTTCTGTATGTCGTTGTGGCAGACTGATAACCGTCCCAGTAAGCCAAGAGAGCTATATTACGTGGGTCTCCCTGCAAAACAACGAACACATATGTTACATTCAAAACATCAGGTCGATTCTATCAAAAAAAAAAAACAAACGCATATGACATCATTTAAATAACAGAAGTAGGAGGATGAAAGTGTAAATACTTTGGTTGTCTTTCGTTTCGTGCAGATTCGAGTCCCACAGTTTTTACAGAGAAAATTGTACATCTCAGTTTCAACATCAAAATTTCTTGGATTATCTACTTCTTCGCATCTAGGGTATATAGTTGAATATACCTCCCAACATGTACGACAAAGCACTGAGACTTCAAACTCATGGGAAGAATCCCAAAACCAAGAAACTTGTTTTGCTTTTGTCCCATCCCACCATTCCTTTACGGGGAAATGTGGGAGATATTCAACATGTACTGTGGATGCGGATGAGCTAAACCAATGACTTTTTGATCGCCACATTCTCAGCATTTCATGGCAAAAGGTTCGTGATAAACAAAGCTTCTTGAATATCCCAGCAACTGGAATGTAATCAAATGGTAACATGTTTCTCCTCAAGACAGTACAATCCACGCGTTCACATCTCTCACCGCAAGATTCACAATCTCGTTTCAACCCGGATCTGGGTTTCGTCAAACACATGCATCTCTGAGAATGTGCTCTATATCTTTCTTGTTCACTAGGTCCATAAGGAATAGAATCATGTATACCATCATTCTGTCCCCAGCACAATCTCCACCGAACTGGTTGGGGCATACCTGCTGCTCTGTAAGTATTCATGACAGAATCAAAGCTGGACAATGATTTTAATCCCATCTCTCCTCCCTTCCATTCATCACCAGCATATCTAAGTAGAGAACCGAGCTTCATATGCTGATAGTCTGGAGGATGTTTTGGAAGTATAAGTGTACTACATTTCCCAAACAATGTTTTGAAGATCTCATCTTGCACCTCAATAGCAATCTTACATTTGTCCAACGTATACTGAAGTTTCCATGTCTCCCTATAGATGGCTTCATCGAGAGTAGGGGTGTACACAAACAAGCACACAACTTCCGAAACAGACCTAACCATGGGAAAACTTATGGGATGCGGGATCTCGTCCAAGCTCACGTCTAAGCTCACTGGATTTGTAACTTCATCTTGTTGGCTCTCAAAAAAGTTTGGATCAAAACTTCTCATCACAGACCTCATTTGAGAATACCTCCATAACGTTGAGTGATAGGATTGAAGTCTTGCTTGAACTTCTGATGGTCTTGAACCATCCCTTATGATAATGTGCTCTGCATGACTTTTGACTCTCTCTCTTTCCACTGCAATCTCGGAGGCCAGTTCTCCTGAACGATCTTTCTGTTTATGTCGACGTAAAGTACGACTACTGACGAATTGATATCCCCTGTCGAGACGAGCTCTCCTACACATATACTCACAATCGCATTTCTCTCTGGACTCTCTCAAGTCCATGGTCAATCACAGAAAGGTCCAAATTACTCAGTGCATCGAGTGAACTGAGGGTATCCGTCTACCTAGGAAAGCGTCGGGCTTCTGGCTATGGTTGTTCACTCAAGAGGTTGGCTTTCAGGTTACAACAGGGGCTATAAACACTCACACAGATGTGTAAGATCTAGTAATATACCCAGAAGGCGAAATTCAGGTCTAGCTGGCAGTAATAGGATCCGGCGGTGAACTTTGACACTCACGGAGAGGAAAACTATGAAGGTTTAGACCTCTAAACTTCCCCTACATACAAATGAGGTACTACTGAACTCACAGACGAAGTTCAACCTGAGATCAAATTCTGACACGGAGATATGAACAGAAAAGTTTTGAGCAAGAAAACTACGGCAATTTCTGGTACCTAGATGGCTATTTCGACCTATAACAGGAGTTTGGCTCGATCAATTTCGAAGTTTCTTACAGGATTTGCAGTTCACAGCTTGCTGAACACTCCTGTGAAGTTTGGACTCCTGATTGTTTGTAGAACTCCAGATCTCCTTCCTTGAAGTCGCTGCTCTAGATTAAGAGCTTTTCAGACCCCCTCGGCTTCAGCGGCCGCCCTGAATTACTCAGTCACTCAATCGATATGAAACTTTTTGTGAAATCGTAGCCCTGCTGGCAGAGAACACAACCTCGAAGTTTTGAAGCAATTTCCTCAAATCTGCTGCGAATGACACTGAAAACCCTAAATCCAACCAAAGTGATTCAATTCTAGCATAATTTGAACTTCAATTGGTCATAACTTCGTCTTTATTGCATCAAATCGATCGAAAATTTCACTGGAAGTGCTTGGCATGACGAGCCCTCTCTCCCTGTGCTCTCAGATTTCGAAGATCCCCCACCAAATGCTCGAAATCCACTCTAGAGCTCTGTTTCTAAATTTAGAGTTTAACAAAAGACAAAAACAGACCAATGGGAGTTCATAGCTCCACTTGGTTGTCCTTTAGTATCCTAAACCACGTGGCAACTTAGTTTTACTCATAGGCTACCACGTCAAGCTCCCTAGAGTGCCAACGTAAAACTTAAACTACCTAAAACGACACGCAGCCCCGAAAAATAACTTAAATCAGCTAGAAAGCATGCATGGGCGACAAGTAAGTACAACCCATGAGCTCAAACCCCTATCAGCATGGAAACCCTAAGTTATGTGCATTGAACGTCATAGACAAGTAAGAAGTCACTTGCACAAGCGCACAAATGCTTGAACAAGATAACTAGCATACTATCAGCCTACTAGGACTCAAAATAGTATTAACACCGTATGCAAAGGTGTCAAACATATACATAAAGGACTAGAAGTAATATGAGCTAACTTCTAGAACTACTAAACCTAAGCGTCGGAGTAGAAGTCAAGCATGTAACCGTCAAGTAGCGCGACAACGGAGCGAAGTCGTAATCTGTATTCTATGACACATCTACACCAGTAACGCTCTCTAGCTGCAAATGAACTACCACTAATTGTAACGAAAATGTACGTGAAGAGTGTCGAATGAAACTAAATTGTGACTTGATCCCTCCTCCAGGAGTCTCTCTGCTAGATCCCTCACCTGTCTCTGGCGGACCTTCATGATCACAAGAACATGAAATTAAGTTCCCTCTCGAGGAGTGCGAGGACTAAGGTAAGTGATACCACTCAGGCTTCCAAACCTGAACTAATCTCGGATCTAGTATCACCGTAGTCGCAAGTTTTCAAACCAATTCATCTTCTTTTCTCCATCGTGGAAGATTAGTTACGTGCTAACTCTAGATCTAGCTGTACTTTCGGCGTCTAGATCGGTCATTAAATTGGAACAAGCCTGCGCAACAACTTCCGAGTCAGCATGACAGATGATCTGATGAAGATGCTTGTACATACCTACTTCTGCCCCGTAGCTTATCAGGTGGAGGTCGTGAACGTGAACGTCAGTTCAGAAGTCATGAGACAAACCGCACAGCTCCTAAATGTAGCTCCTTCCACTTATATATATGCTCAATAATCTAGTGCCTAGACCTGATATCATGCATCAAAAGACATAAAATAATCAAAAGACTGCATAGCGCAAAAAATGTAAGGTCTAACCTTCTCTTTAGACAAGCATGTCATACACCACCACAAGACATCTTGCTTTGGACTCCCTTGTTTCAGTCAGTTCATTTCTACGGTAGAGGCTGGTGGAAAATTAAGACTACAAGCTAGAGAACTATCTCAAGAAGTGAAAAGAAAAGAAAGCGACGGCTAGGTGTGAATGAAAAACTTACACTTATCCAAGAAAATAAAAACAACCTTGCGTGGGCTTCGTCCATCCTGAACCTCGATACAACCACATACGGTGCCTCAATGCATCAGCTCGCGTAAACTTTATCGCTCCATAACTTGGTTATGGAGCGATAAAGTTTGAATAATTTCGTCAATAGAAGTCTGAATACAACCTAATTACATCTCTGGTCTTCAATCCTAGCTCTTATAAGATCTCCTGTTGAATTTTTGTCCCAAGTTTTCGTCCCACTCTAGGAAAAAACAGTCTCAGTCAAACTTCATCAGCACGCAGGAGTGATTAGGTTAGGCTATAGATGCACAAGAAAAGTTAAAGCTTTTGGATATTTCCAACTCATCAGGGCCTCGTTTTTCCAGAGTTCACATTTAGTTCCGAAGGCGAGGTGCGCTAACCTTAACTCCTGTCTTTGTGTATAGGTAGGAATCCAAAGCAGATTACACAAAAACGACGGAGTAAACGGTAGCACGGAAACTGGAGTCAGAACAGAACAAAGTCATAAACAGAGAGTTAATGCATTAACCCGGATCTCAAAATTGTCACAATAGCGATAACGAGATATTTCAGTTTGTGCCGTCAATGATATCAATGCTATTTGGCGTACTAAAGCCTAGAGAAATCTTCACTTTGATGATTTGATCCTGAACGGGACACTGCATAAGCCAATGAAAATCCCCACTTCAAGAAACGAAACCAGAACTTGGCAAGGTATATTTCCTGCAAGAACGAAGGAACTTTGTCGTTAGATGGATCGCAGTCTCATTCAGATCCTCGAGGAACGTAAGGTTTCCTAAGAAGTGGACACTCAAAAAATGATTATTAGCTAGTTGTAATTGGCAGCCTGTTTTGATCATAGTCGTCCTTGCAGGAGGTTCATAAACATTCAACAACAGACTTGGCTTTCTTTCGAAACGGTGACATGTGGATAGGCAGTGAGGCAAACTTAAAACCAATCGTTACACAGGGAACGCGCGCTCACAGGGACACAGGACAACTTTACTCGCACATAACGGCAGTCCGTAGGATGTTCAGTGGTTGTTTTGTCTGGTCTCCGACTGGCCGGCTGGGTGCTCACGTTTAGTTTTCTCATGTGAATTAACAAGCCACGAGGTCCACTGAATTTCAAGTTTTTTATACTAAGTACTTAGGGTCTTAAGAAAATAGATATTTGTTAATTGTTCTTTTAATTTGATATTGCTGTACATTTCCTTTTAAGGTATATGGATACCTAGTTTTCCAAGTGAATTTTGAAGCCACTAGGTCCACTGATTTCAGATCTTATACCAAATGCATAGGGTCTTAACAAAATCGATATTTGTTTATTAGTATATTATTCTTTTCATTTATTATTACTACCACTTTCCTTTTAAGGTATTTGGACATTTAGCTTTCTCAAGTGAATTAACAAGCCACGAGGTCACTGAATTTCAGGTTTTATATAAAATGCATAGGGTCTTCGACCTCGAGTATGAGTATAAAATCATGAAAGAGAATAGCCTCTTTTCCTCTTAGTGTATTTTGAGTATGAAGAAATGATTATTTTTGTTTCCACAAACCCAGAAATCTTCATTTCAACATTTCTCTATCAGTACTCAATAGTTTGTTTTCAGATGAATCATAACGTGTTAAGTTGGGGAATAGCTTATTCAGAGATTCCAAGTTATGATGAAGACGTAGTCACCAAAACCACTTTCTGCATAACGATTAAATTTCTCAATTCTATAAAAGCAAATCCGCAAAATAATGTCTTTGTGGGTCCTTCGGAGCACATGTAGTCATACTCTGTCTTTAAGAAAACTGATATTTTTATTAGTCTATTATTTTTTAGTTTAATAATTTATAAATATTCATCTATTATTGAATTGTTTTTAAATTACTGCATTTGTATACTATAACTAAATTATTCTTCATTCAGAATCCCAGAAAACGTTAGGGCTACTATCACTTTATATGAGACACTTGAGTTCTTCGCACTTTAAACCTTGAGTACGATTACAAGTGCTCATGGTCACCTAGAATATCTCATTAACCGTTATGCAAAAAATACTTTGGTGATTAATATTACGTACTCGTCCCAACTTGGAATCTAAGAAATCAAATTAGAGCTATTCACGAGCTTTAGAATTGATGATTCGTGAAAAACAAAATACTTTGAGTTAATATTGAGTACTCCACAAATTTTTTGGTTAAGATTTTTTCTAAATGATTCAGTTTTAAACAGTTTGGTGTTTACATATAGTCTATATATGATACATATATTATATACATAATATACATAAATACATAAATACGTAAAGATATAGTCCAAGAATTTCATTCAAACATAGATGTCATTCCAGATACTTACCTGTAGTCTGCAGGATTTATTTTCCAGGAACAAAAATAATCGAAAAAACTACCAGTTGACAGCCAATGATTTTTGATCGTTTTCTCATCTCAACCAAAGTTTGTTTTCTTTTCTTCTGTCAAAACGTGACTTTGGATGCATAACAGTCGCTTCCATCTGAAGATGGAAAAGAGATGCACCATAAAGATATTAGGAGGTGTCAAAGAGACTAACCTTACTCGAATATTCCTGCTTGGAGGGGGGAGTTTTTAGTTCAGCCAGGATCTGCTGCCGTTTTTTACTTGCCTTTCAGTCGTTTCTGTAGTTTAGGGTTCAGTGAAATAATACTCTGTGACCTTGAGCACTTGTAGTCGTACTCAAGGTTTGAACCGTGAAGAACTCAAGTGTCTCCTATAAAGTGATAGTAGCACTAAACGTTTTCTGGGATTTTGAACGACGAATAATTTGTTTATAAAATACAAGTGCTTCATTTTAAAAAGAGATCAATAATTCTTGAATATCTATAAATTGTTAAACTAAAAAGTAATAGACTAATAAAAATATCAGTTATCTGAAAGCTAGAGTATGACTACAAGTTTCACGGGTGAACCACAATCTTCATCCCAACTTGGAAATAAAAAATAAACTTAAAGTTATTCATCAGCTTTACATGTTATGATTCATCTCAAAACAAGCCATTGAGTACTAATAGAGAAATGTTAAGATGTAGATTTCTGGGTTTCTTGGAACAAAAGCAATCATTTCTTCATATTGAAAATACACTAAGAGGAAAAGAGGCTATTCTCTTTCATGGTTTTATACTCATACTCGAGGTAAGACCCTATGCATTTTGTATAAAACCTGAAATACAGTGACCTCATGGCTTGTTAATTCACTTGAGAAAGCTAAATGTCCAAATACCTTAAAAGGAAAGCGGTAGTAATAGTAAATTAAAAAAATAATATACCAATAAACAAATATCGATTTTGTTAAGACCTTATGCATTTAGTATAAGATCTGAAATCAGTGGACCTCATGGTTTCTTAATTCACTTGGAAAACTAGGTATCCATATATCTTAAAAGGAAATGAATAGTAATATAAAATTAAAAGAATAATAGTCAATAAACAAATATCGATTTTTTGAAGACCCTATGTACTTAGTATAAAGGACCTGAAATTCAGTGGACCTCGTGGCTTGTTAATTCACATGAGAAAACTAAATCTGAGCACCCAGTCTGCCAATCGGAGACCGGAGAAAACAGCCACTGACCATCCAGCGGGCTACCGTTATGTGCCATGCAAGCAGTGTTACCGGGTGTCCATGTGAGCGCATGTTCTATGTGTGACGATTTGGTGTTTAAGTTTGCCTCACGGACCTCAGATAATCACCCTTTTCTTACCAAGTGTGCCCATCATCATCCAATTTGAACTTGTTAGAACATCTCGCGTTTCTCGAGGGTCAATGAGACTCCCCTTCTCACTTGAAGTTCCTTCATTCTGTAGGAAATATACCTCGTCAAGTTGTGGTTTCGCTTCTCGGAGTGCAGATTTTCATTGACTCTTGCAATCTTCTTTAAGTGTCGCGCGTTGCTCCGGATCA
The DNA here is from genome assembly GCA_036924285.1 of Asterella californica. NCBI lineage: Eukaryota > Viridiplantae > Streptophyta > Marchantiopsida > Marchantiales > Aytoniaceae > Asterella > Asterella californica. The sequence continues at coordinate 15,333,329 of JAYKYS010000006.1, read as the reverse complement.
TCAAAGTGAGGATTTCTCTTGGCTTTAGTATGCCAAATGGCATTGATATCACTGAAGGCACAAACTGAAATATCTCGCTATCGCTATTGTGACAATTTTGGTATCTTTCTTTATTCAACGAACAGCAGGGTAAGGGCAGCGGGATTTGATCTATATTTGATATCAAATATAGATTGCAAGTGACAGCTTAACAACATACCGTACTATCCATTGTTTATTCAACTGCAATTAATATAATATAGAAGCCAAAGTCAGTTTCTGATGAAAATTGATCTAAGACTCTGAACCTCTCAAAAGTGATTACAGTTGATTCTGAGTTGAACACATTCACATGGTGAACTAACTATATCTATTATCACTAAAATAATTAAGAAGCCAATGTCACTTTCTTATGAAAATTAATCTAAGACTCTGAACCTCTAAAATAAAGTGTCTTGTGAATAAAAATTTATATTCCATGTCATCGGTATATATATTATGATTTTTTTGAACAATACTTGAAAATATCAATTTTGTATAAAACTTGAAATTCAGTGACCTAGTGGCTTGTTAATTCACTTGAGAAAGCTAAATGTCCAAATACCTTAAAAGGAAAGTGGTAGTTATAGTAAATTAAAAGAATAATATACCAATAAACAAATATCGATTTTGTTTAAGACCCTATGCATTTGGTATAAGATCTGAAATCAGTGGACCTCGTGGCTTCAAAATTCACTTGGAAAACTAGGTATCCATATACCTTAAAAGGAAAAGTACAGCAATATCAAATTAAAAGAACAATTAACAAATATCGATTTTTTGAAGACCTTAAGTATTTAGTATAAAAGACTTGAAATTCAGTGGACCTCGTGGCTTGTTAATTCACATGAGAAAACTAAACGTGAACACCCAGCCGGCCAACCAGAGACCAGACAAAACAACCACTGAACATCCTGCGGACTGCCGTTATGTGCGAGCAGTGTTGTCAGGTGTCCATGTGAGCCCGCGCGTTCCCTGTATGACAATTGGTTTTAAGTTTGCCTCACGGTCTTCCCACATGTCACCGTTTGGAAAGGAAAGCCAAGTCTGTTGTTGAATGTTTATGAACCTCTTGCGAGGACGACTAAGCGCATGTCGCCGCGGCTATGGTCAAATCAGGCTGCCAATTACAACTAACTAACTAAATAATCATTTTTTGGGGGTCCACTTCTTAGGAAACCTGACGTTCCTCGAGGATCTAAATGAGACTGCGATCCTTCTGACAACGATGTTCCTTCGTTCTTGCAGGAAATATATCCTGCCAAGTTCTGGTTTCGCTTCTCAGAGTGAGGATTTTCACTGGCTAATGCAGTGTCTCGCTCAGGATCAAATCATCATAGTGAAGATTTCTCTTGGCTTTAGTACGCCAAATGGCATTGATATCATTGACGGCACAAACTGAAATATCTCGTTATCGCTATTGTGACAATTTTGAGATCTTTTTTGTTCAGCGAACAGCAGGGTAAGGCTCAGCTTGATTAAGCGAGGCAGGAGAAACACAACTAGACTAAATCTGATGGATATCCAGTGTTGGTAGTGATTCCTAAGAACCAGCCTTGTCGCTCTCAGCTTGGTGATGCGTGTGGATGTTTGGAATCCTAACTTTATGGCTGCTAGGTCCACCAGGATTCCCACTTGGGAGCAACTTGTACTTTTGATATCTGTTTGTTTGTCCTTTCCCGCAAGTGATTCCAGAGTTGTGTTCAACTTTTGGAATCGGCTATCTTTCATCGGTTCTGGCAGAAAAATGCATTAACTCTTCCCGGGGTTAATGCATTAACTATCTGTTTATGACTTTGTTCTGTTCTGACTGCAGTTTCTGTGCTACCGTTTAGTCCGTCATTTTTGTGTAATCTGCTTTGGATTCCTACCTGTACAAAAAGACAAGAGTTAAAGTTAGCGCGCCTCGACTTCGGAACTAAATGTGAACTCTGGAAAGACGAGGCCCTGGTGAGTTGGAAATATCCAAAAGTTTTAACTTTTCTTGTGCATCTATAGCCTAACCTCTCACTCCTGCGTGCTGATGAAGTTCGACCGAGACTTTTTTTTTCCGTAGAGTGGGACGAAAACTTGGGACAAAAGTTCAACAGGAAACCTATAAGAACTAGGATCGAAGATCAAAGATGTAACTAGGTTGTATTCGGACTTCTATTGAAGGATTGTGATGAGCTATGGAGCCATAAAGTTTGCACGAGCTGATGCATTGAGGCACCGTATGTGGTTGTATCGAGGTTCAGGATGGACGAAGTCTACGCAAGGTTGTTTCCATTTTCTTGGGTAAGTCTAAGTTTTGCATTCACACCTAGCCGTCGCTTTCTTTTCTTTTCACTTCTTGAAATAGTTCTCTAGCTTGTAGTCTTAATTTTCCACCAGCCTCTATCGTAGAAATGAACTGCGGACTGCCGTTATGTGCGAGAAGTGTTGTCACGTGTTCATGTGAGCGCACGTTCCCTGTGTGACAATTGGTTTTAAGTTTGCCTCATGGTCTTCCCACATGTCACCGTTTGGAAAGGAAAGCCAAGTCTGTTGTTGAATGTTTATGAACCTCCTGCGAGGACGACTAAGCGCATGTCGCCGCGGCTATGGTCAAATCAGGCTGCCAATTACAACTAGCTAATAATCATTTTTTGGGGTCCACTTCTTAGGAAATCTCACGTTCCTCGAGGATCTGAATGAGACTGCGATCCTTCTGACAACGATGTTCCTTCGTTCTTGCAGGAAATTTCTCTTGGCTTTAGTACGCCTACCTATACACAAAGACAGGAGTTAAGAGTAGCCTCGAGGTTCGTTGGAGTTGGAAATGTCCAAAAGCTTTAATTGATCACTTTTCTTGTGCATCTATAACCTAACATCTCGCTATTGCGTGCTGATGAAGCCATACAGCAGGTTTAGGTGCATACAACGGGATTTGTGTTCTAGCTTCATACTCTATTGAGGTATTTGGATATTTCAGTGTACACCTGTCATCACTTATAGATGTGTTATATGTGTGCTCTAGGTCTTCTTATGCGGGTTGATTGAAGAGCTTCCGGCATTATGTATCTATAAAACTACTGTATTTCTCAAGTATATATATATTTCATATTTCCGCATTAGAGAACATCAGGCTTCTAGGCTTCGCTACTTGGGAGTACCATCTCAAGCATTGTTTCTTTTATGAAACTCTTTTTGGACGTAGACCGTTTGGTTACAGATCTTAGACCTGAAGATAAGCTATCCACACCCACCTTTACTACTTTAGAAAATTGCAGATTGATGCTAGGTCGTGCCGGAAAATCCCTGGTTCTCCCAAAAGTCCTTCCCGGACACTGCTTGTGAGGGCTCGCACGGAGTAATCCTACTGTGCGTGTACCTGAACTCCGACTGTGGGTGTACCTTCAAGAGGTGGGTGTATCTTCAAGGAGACTTCAGTTACGTGGTTTAGTTATGTGGATAGTCTGTCTAATGCTACTCCTGTACACTGTATCGAATCTATGATGGATGAGGCTCCACAACTTATAGTCTTGTTTGATGTAACTTTATTATAACCATTGCCGCTATTTTCTTCTGTGATACATTCAACTACTCTAACTACATTTTGAGGGGAAAGATGGATGTCCTAGTCTCTTCGTCAGAGCGTTGGATTCTAATCCTACGGCAATGCCTGAACTTTGCTCCATGTTCAAATTTACCGCTAAACTTTAGCACTCAATAGTGCTTAGATTTTGTCTAACTTTTCATTTGGCACGTGGAAATGATAGTTATTATATAGCATCCGCAGTCAGTACTTTCCACTATCTGTTCTGACAGTATTACTGACTTTTGTCAGACAAGATGCGAGTTAGGCAACTTAGGTTCATGAGTCGTGAGGTCAATGTCTAAGTCTCTTTTTGCAGTGAGGTTTTATGCAGTTAGACGTTGCTGCTGCCCTTGCACTGACTGAACCGACCTGCAGAGTTGTCTTACTCTTTGTTGCATTGATCATCTACATAAGAGCAGATGACTTTGATAGTTCTTGAGTCACTTTAATTCCGATGAACTTGATACTTCACTGTTCACCACCACATCGTCTATGTTAGAGACACGAGGTCCAAATGTTGCAGATACTGATACAACAATGAAGTGGTTGAGTAAGTTTCTTAGCACATCAGAGTATTCTGAGTTGGTTCAAAGTCAAGCAATTGACGGTGAGAGCTTACGGCTCCTAGCCAACTCGAAAGATGAGTTGATGCATTTTGGCATAACAAAGCTTGGCCATGTGCTAAAACTGTACAACTACTTTCAAACGTCTGATCTAGATACGACGCAACTACAAGTCCATGTTCCTGTGAGAGGAGTCCCTGTTCCTGCGAGAGGAGAAGTACGAGTCAAAACTTGTCTTTTCGGAAAGGAGTCGTGGACTGTCAAGACAGAACCAAACGTTAGAGTAGATAGGAAAGGTTCACCGGACGAGCTTACTTCTCTATATCCGAAATATGATCTAGAGCAGCTAACGTCATCTGTTCCTATGATACGAGATAGGAAATCTTCACCAAACGATTGTAATTCTCTGTATTCAAAGCATGATTCTGAAGAGCTCACATCATCAGTCAACTACGAGAGATGTAAGTAACTCATTCTTACTTTTGGATAATGAGTTTACTGTCATTTACTTCAGTTTACTTATCGTTTGATTGGGACAGGTTTTTCACAGTACGCATTGACCTTCTTACTGTCATTTACTTTCATTACTTATGGTTTGGTTGGGACAGGTTTTTCACAGTACGCAGTGGTCTTCTTACTGTCATTTACTTCCATTTACTTATGGTTTGACTGGGACAGGTTTTTCACAGTACGCAGTGGCCTTCTTACGATGATATTTTCAAGCATCGTGCAGCTGGAAAATGATTGTTGAAAACTCAGTTCCCAAACGCATTGCGAGATCTCAACAGAGGTCATGCTGTAATCCGCTCATGATTTAAAGATTATGAGAAGGAGAGTTTGTTACATGACATTCTGCATTTAGATTTTAAAATTCAACCTGACATGAAAGCTCTTCTGAACGATTTCATACAGAGTAAGTTACAGGAGTTGCCACCGTTGGTGTTTGGTAATGAGACAGATACCTATACTATGAGATGGAAGCATCATACAGTATATGTGCACATTACTACTCACAGACAGGAGTTCAAGAAAAGTTTGAAACGCAAACAAGTTTCCTTATCATCAGGTATTGATTCTATTCTTCTTCTAGTAATATTGATTATATCCTTCTTGTAAAAGTGCATACAGGTTGCCTCAAACAGCACAGATAAGAGTGATATGTGATAATGATGAAGTTTCAGTTTTACGGAGTTTCAGTTTTATTATCGGTATGGTAGATTCCAAGTAGACCGTTATTTATAAGTACCCGTCAGTTTCAGTGTTCGTTGTTACTTATTTGAATTTTTGTATCATTATCAGATAAGATACACAAGGAAGTGAAAGTGCAGAAATAGTGTGATCCTTTGGTGCGATTGATGAATAAACAACCAGAGCTGATGGCTGAGGTATTTAAAAGAGGAAAGATTTCCTTTTTTGGTCTTAAAGATAGACCTACCTCAGAGCAATTGATCGGTCGTGAGTCTGATCTGACCGGACAGAAAAATGACAAAGTCAAACTTATTGGAATGGGGGTTCCTGAAGGTTTGGGACAAGAATTTCCATACGTTACTTTTCTTATTCCACCGAAGATCGGTAGCTGAGTTTGTTGGGTCTCAGACCTCTAAGCGAAAGGTCTGGGGTTCAAACCCGCCTACTCCCGGTTGGAGGTGCAAGAAGTCGCTGCATGTGCTGTATGTGCAATCTGGTACGAGTACGCTGTGGTTACTCACAAAGGACAGTCCGATGCCCCTTGAAGGGATAAAGCGGACAAGTTAACAACTTTAACTTTAACTTTAACTATTCGAGTGACCCATTTGGAACGGGACTATTCCAAATCTCCGATAGCTGCATATTTTCTACCCCACTGTGTTACAACGAGAAATAATCCTTCTCAAGTACATGATCTACAACTGGTACGTGTGTTTATTTTCGTCCGTGACAATTTTGCTCTGTAACTTAATGGATGGTTGATATCATATCCATGTAATGTTTTGAAATCGTCATACGGTACTACTGTACTGTGCAGAATGTTGTGGTCGAAATAGCACGGTCCTATGTGCGACTAGTGACGCAGTCAAATGATTTTGAACTGTTCCATTCTACAACATGGATTACTAAACAGTCTGAGATTTCAGAATCTCCAACTGAAGCAAACATGTGCAGTAATGAGGGTGTTCAGAAATCATTGTTTAGAACAGACTGTACAGAGAAAACCTTACACGCAGAAGGGAGTAGAAAGCTTCATATGGAACTTCCTACTAGTGACAATAGAGAGATTTTTGACCATGGGGAGGTTAACGTCTTCCTTCATAGAAGGAAAAAGATTGGAAGTGAATACTTTGCTCCTGATACATATGATCAAGAGAGCAAAGATTGCAGTGAGAATACGTCTCCCACTGTAAATTTGGAAGTTAACTTACCAATCGATCCAACTTTCACTGAGGAGTGCAGATACTGAGTTGGACATCATGAGTCGACCAAAAAGAAGTAAACCATTGGCAGAGGTAAGTTTGTTTACGATTGTATCATAGTTATTCTGTTACTACTGTATTTTAGTTGGCAAGATTCTAGCAAGTTCATGATCTTGTACTTGACTGTTGTTCATCTGACTTGTTGTCTTGTCTGTTCGGACACAAGCTGTTACAAGCAAAGCAAAGGGTACTAGTTAATACTCTGCTTATTTATTATGAATTCTTTTTTAAGTTCCAGTACTTATTGTATTTTGGGAAAATCTGCAGATTACCAATCGCATTAACTTACAGTGTGACACTGTATTTGAGCTTGAGCTTCTCAAGGTATGTCGTTAGTCATGATAGTGATGATGAATAATTTCTCATGACCAGTTGTGTGTAAACATCATTCAGTTATCTAAGCACGGCCGCATTTCTTGGTTTGTCTTGCAAAACATCGTGGACAAACTTTCTTCAGATGCATTGAAAATTGCAGCATTGGTTCTTGTGGATGTGAAAACAATTGATCAACTCGCCATGAATGTAAACAGTTTTATTGCTCGTCAGAACAAACGCAATACGAGTAAAAATGTCTTCGTGGGTCATGCCAAGCATAATCTAGAAAAAAAACTCGAAATGATTGTGAGATGGGCGTCAGATGAGAAATATCTTACTTTCATCGGAAAAGTAAGAATGATAGATCAAAGATTACAGATAGAAAGACAGAACATTAAACTTCTCAAAAAGCTTTTGTAAACATCGTTCTCTGTAATCTGATACTAGATCTCTGGCGTTTGACTTGTGAATTCAGGTGAATAGTCTTGCAGATCTAAATTATGCATCCATAATCTTGTCAGTACATATGCATATCTGATGAACAGTTGTTTTGATCATGTGACAGTGAACTGTATTTGAATTTGAAAGTTCTCTGACCGGATGCATGGATCTGAAAGGAACAAATTTTATCGAGTAAAGACTCTGGAGGTATGACTTCTAATTCTGTTTTTTGTGTGGTCATTCTGATTCCGTACTTCCCATTCAACTTCTTCTCCTTGGGTAGATAATAAACCTTATTCACGGCTTCCTTTGGACATTTTCAGAGTCAACACATCAACTTAATTAACTTTTTCCTGGAAAACCATGAAAGACTGGATCTCGATCGAGTTTCCAAAACCTGCTATATGCTTTGTTGGCTAGCCTGTAAACCTTACATAAGCTCACAGATATGGAGGTCTTTGGAGGTCTACCTTGCTGAACTTTCGAACTCTCCTGAACGTTCTATGCACTCCAACCTTCTTGTAAACTGCGGTTTACGTTACAACTTGAATTCTCTTTTTTTAGGATTCAAGTTGTAACGTAAACCGCAGTTTACAAGAAGGTTAATCTCGGCTAAATGAGAAATGACAGCTTTTCATGTAGGTTAATCTCCCTGGAAGTATTCTTTAAAGAATACTTCCAGGGAGATTAACCTACATGAAAAGCTGTCATTTCTCTAAAGAGATCTAGAAATATCGAATGCAGTCACAACGTTATTTACTAGAGAATGCACCAGAACTCGCATGGCTAGCATTAATCACCTTCCGCTTGCACCATCGACCGAACTGCACTCCACCAACGAGAGATTGCATACACGCCATCTAGATATTTAGTTCTCTAGTTTATATACACATATATGCTCTCAGTTTCTAGTTATTCCCTACTTTTTCACAGGAGATGTATAGAATGATAAATACCATGTGTGTTTATATGCAGGAAAAATGTACTTAACACTTTTTTAACTAAGGAACTTATATATCACAGGGAAGATTTTCTTTTACCTATATCGATATGGTGATTGTATCTAGTGTTTTGGATAAAACCTCCTAATGACTGGGTGAAGAGTGACAAAGTGGGGTGAAATATGGACGTCGATCAAGACAATGAGAGAGAGAGAGCAATGAGGGACTATGGTGGTAGGGAAACAGTTAGGTAAGTCATTTTGAGTTAACAGTAATTATGTACTAGTAATATATTAATTCAATTCTTTGTAGAGTAGTATGAGTTCGGGTCCTTTTTTAAGTCCAATAAAACTATTCACATTTCATCTCAAGATATTCAGTTAAGTTCTCCTTCTTATGAATTTTAACAGGTTGATATGTTATGAGTTATAACAAGGTGGTATTATTCTGTTATGGGAGATAAAGTTTCATATCCCGAGAAACTTGGACTACAGTTTTCAGTTTTATAACATTTTTTTTTCTGATATGCGGATCCGGAATGCAGTGTCAATGTGAATGAAAACATTTCTCTCAACCTCAAAAAGCTTAGCACTGATCTTTCAGCACATAAGTTGAGAATGTGCTTGTGAAATGGCTGGATGAGAATTTGAGAAGCTCGAAAGAAAAGTTCAGTGTTTTATGAGAGTGTAACTGTGAAAGTAGATTCGCTCAATTTCGTCCTATTATAACATCCGTGTCTGTCATGATCAGTTCGAGTGACTTTCGAACGCTTTCACTTGATTAACTAATCCCCCGTGGATTTTTGAATCCACGTCAAGAATCCACGTCACCCGAATTACTACGTCCGGATCCTTGAAGGATCAAGTACAGTCCAAAGTTTGTCTTCGTAGAAACTCCGGAAGTCTACTTCGCTTTCGAATGCTAGAAAGTTGCAACTAGTGTACGATGGGATCAAGTGAACCACAGCCAATTTCGTTTACCAATTTGATTCCAAGACAAGTACCGTACTGTTACTTAGGTTCGCTCGTAAATTAAATAATTATTTCACTGCGCGAATGTTTAGGGAATAGAATGAAGAACTGAGGGAAAACTGAAAAAAATATTTCTTTCTTTTGTTGCGTGAACTTAAATATCAGTAGTCTTAACTTAAATACCAGTAGTCTTATCTGACACATCATCACAATAGGACATTAATCCAAAAATGGTTTTTTGAAGAAAATAGAACCTTTAATATCTAAAAAGTAAAATTAAATTTGAAAATGATTCAATAGGTCCCACTGCGCTAAAAGTGAAAAACTTTATGATCATGATGCGTGCATATGTTAAAAATTAAATATAAAATGAACGAAATGTTTATCTAAGTCAATCCGTGTTTTCGTGCAGCTGCTGCGCGAACTTAAATAGCAGTACGGTATATGAAGCCAGTGCCCAACTTTGGTGCGTTCTCGACTGATAATGACATCCTCTGCCTGAGCACGTGGGTAAGCAGCCAACGGCCGGCAGCAAACGAGCAGAAACAAAAAGAATTAGAAAAGAAAATTGAATTGAAATATTAGAAAAGAAATAAACAAACAGGAGATGTATATAAAGCCAGTGAAGCTTACAACTAGTACTCTTCCCAGTTGCAATTATCGCAGAGAGGTGCTTGATATATACCCGCATCGTCTAGTCTCCTTATAACCTTCGAGGTACGTGGACTTGTATCCGATCATGGGATCTCGTAGGAACATGGGACCTGATAGAATACTGTGTGAAACAGTAACTAATCTTAAGTGGATATTGTGAAGGGGCACAAGAGGATGACACCCCTCGACCCTTTACTCTTTCTCTTTGTATATCAAGAGGACCCATCCGGTCCTCTCATCATTATCATTATTCAGACTTTACCTTTGGCTTGGAGTATTCAGCTCTCTCTCTCGTTTCCTCTCTCACACACATTTTGTGTATGCCTTCTAGCTAAGAGTCTTAGAGTAAGTTGCTTTAGTTTCCTACATGGTATCAGAGCCCGTGTTGTTAGATGATCTATTAAGATACATAGGTTCACCCTAAGTCTTCGACATTAGAAACCAGAGCGATCAAGGGACGCCTTGATCGTTGCATGGAGGACGCTCCTCGCACAAGCCAGCGCAGCGTGAAAAAGGACCAGTTCAGTTCTCGCGATCAAGACTGCGCAGAATGACTTCTCCATTCAACACCAAAGGATGGACGGTATCCGATGGCACTTTCTTCATCTTTTGGAAGCATAAAAAAACTCTCCGACTCGATTCGGAAGAGGTACTCGACGTGGTGGATGGCACAATCCCACGACCTGGAGCAACAAGTCCCGGCAGAACAGCGACACCAGCTACCGGACCGAGCAGCATTGCAGAATAAGACAAGAAGAATAAGAACGCCTTAACTGCAATCAACGAGTGTTGTGCAAACTCAGTTGCCGATCACATACTCGCTTGCACAACAGCAAATGATGCATGGACGACTCTGACCGCAAACTTTGCTGGTCAAGATCATGTCACCCGCATGCACTTGAGAGAAAAGTTCAGGCTTCTCAAAATGAAGCCGAACGATTCAGTCATGACCCACATTAACAACTTTAAGGCCCTCGTGCAACAACTCGCATCTACAGGCGTTATAGTAGACGCACAGGAACAAATCCTCACACTGATGGACAGCATGCCACCTAACTACCAAACCTTCTTGCACGCAATGCGCACGAATCCGAACTTGTCTCTACAAGATCTGATATCTTTCTTAATCGAGGAGGAGCTCATGTCTCGGAAGATGTCCGTTGAATCTTCTAGTACCTTGTTTGCTGGACGCCGACAGCAAGGACGAGGATGAAGTAGCAACCAAGGCGGTTGGAGTCAACCCCGTCGCCGACTTCAAATTGGTAGCTTCAAATGTTTTGGTTGCGGCTCAACCAGACATCTTTTTAATGAGTGTCCCAACCGAACAAGCAGCAGCAATCAGCAGCAACACAGCGGTAACAGACAACAAGGCCGAGGACAAAATCAAAGAAACCGTCCTAAATCGTACAACAACAACAACGCACGCAGAGTCCTCATGACAATCAAATCCACTAGACTGAGTATGGTATCACAGGTGGACATCATGTGGTATGTGGACACCAGAGCAACACACCACATGGTCCACGACCGACGCCAATTCATTACATACACTTCATACTCAGAAGAGCGCCGTCAAAACGACAAAATTTTATTAGGAGACAACACTACAGTGTACATCGAAGACACTGGGACTGTAGAAATCAAGCTGCTGAATGGAGAGAAAGTCCTGATCCGCGAAGTACTACATGTGTCTGCATTGCACAAGAATCTCTTCTCGGCACGTCAATTTGACTCCAAAGGAGATTGGTGCTTAATTGGAAATGGCATTTGTTATCTTGAAGATAAATACTCTCGCAGTTTATGCTCCTGTCCTTTATCAAACGATCTATATTTGCTTGGGAATTCAATATTTGTAACCGAGCAGACTGCATCTTTAAACAACGTCACACAAGACAGAGACAAATTACCACCTTGCCATAGTCCTAGACCACGAATGCGTGTTAAACCCAGAAAATGTGATATCTACCCACCCAACCACGCAATTACACATTCTCCAGCCAAACACTCCTACTTGCGCTCCTACGTACTCAACCTGCAATCCCCAAGGAGCGGAAATGCACAATGAAGGTCAAATTTCTGATCTGCGCAGTCTCTCCCTCCTCGGAACCTGAAATCCCGGAGCCTAACACCCAACCGTCACCTGATAGCTGACGCGTGTGCCCTCCCACCTCGCGAGAGGGCACACGCACCCAAGAGCCAAGGGCTCCACGGTGCGAGAAGGCCCTCGATCGCGGATCGAGGTCCTCCTGGGACCATGGATCTCCAAGGGGCACAGACCCCCATGCGGGGTCGCGTCTCCCGATGAGAACTCTCCAAAACTCGGGACGTGGAACTCTCAACCCCACGCACGGCACGGGGGCACGTCCCCACATGCAGGGACACGACTCCCAGTGGGCACTCCTCAGTCCTTGAGGCGTGGGGATAATAACCCCCACGCCTGGCACAGCCCCGCGGAGAGCACAGTCCCTCACATGAGGACACGGTCCTCAAGAGGCATCTCCCAACCCTTGGAGCGTGAGGATAACTATCTCCACGCGTCGTCAAAAGAGGTCGTAGGCCCCCAGGAGGGCACGGACCTCTACGAAGGGTCGCGGCCTCCAAGAGGTACCGAGCCACCTGCCACTTGGGTGGATTGCGCCCTTATGCAGAGGCGCGGCTCCACACATGGTGGACAAAGGCTCCCTGCGGGAGACGCTTCCTAGTCCGTCACATGGGCAGATAGCACCCCCATTGACAACGGGTCAGGTCCCCTCCACGAAGGTATTTTTTCCCTTCCGTCAACGACGGGTCCACTCCACACTGCGACACGCGTCTAGCCTCCACATCTTTGCTTGCTCTCGTTCCTCCACTTCTCTACCTTGCAGCAAACACAGCAGTCGCTAGCAACAACACTACACTATGACATCGTCGTCTAGGTCACATTAGCTCACAACGATTAGACCAGCTTAGATGCGAGGATTCTGTCACTGGTCTTAACCTACGAGAAGTGAGAGAACAGATCTGTCCAGCATGTCAGCACGGCAAGCAACCACGCACTAAAATCCCACGTGTAGCAACCACCGAGCAATAGAACCTCTTGAGTTGGTACATTCAGACATAAGCGGCCACATTTCTCCTTGCACATATTCTGGCTATGAATATTTTTTAACTTTCATTGATGATTATTCTCGTCACACTGTTGTTCGGCTACTCCATTACAAGAGCGATTGCTTTCAAGCTTTCAAAGAATTTCATGCTTTTGCTGAACGGCAAACTGGTCACAAGCTGAAAACACTACGCTCAGACAACGGTGGTGAGTACCTATCCACAGAATTTGAAGCATATTGCACTGAGTTTGGCATCCAGTGTCAGCTCACTGTTCCACACACGCCTCAACAAAACCTCGTTGCTGAACGGAAAAACCACACCATTCTTAATTCTGTCCGCACCATGCTGCATGAGTCAAGTTTACCAAAACCTTACAGGGGTGAAGCTATCAACTGTGCCAACTACATCCAGAATAGGTGCTCGACAAAGACACTTCCTCTTAAGTTGACACCATTTGAGTTGTGGCACAATCGTAAGCCTGACATTTCACACCAACGTGTTTTTGGATGCACTGCATATTCTCAGATCCCAGCTGATCTCCGCTCTAAGTTAGATGATCACTCTCATGTTTACATCTTGCTAGACTATAGTGCACGCAACAAAGCATACCGCCTACAACGAAAATTTGATGGCCATGTTTTCACTTCACAAGTAGTCATATTTGACGAATCCTCTTTCCCTCATGTACCCTCACTTATTCTCCCCGATAATTCTATCCTCATAGAAGAATTTTCCCAGAATAGCATTGAGTTCTATAACAACCACCCAGTACCTCCCGCACAAGCTCCCACTCTAGTTTCAGTGGGAGCTTAGCCCCCTTTCTCAGTGTTCACTTCTCCTTTCGTGCCGTCTCTCATTCCTCCTATCACTGGTCTATTTATACCTCCCGTCACACCGTCCAGTTCTGGAGGAGGAGGTGGTGATGGAGGAGGCGCACCAACTCCGACTGTGAGTTTATCTAGCTCATAGTCGACCCAAAACACTCTACCTACTGCACTGACAATCCCTCGGTCTCCAACGTCACCAAACAAGTCACCATCGTGATCAGTCTCTAGTAGCTGAAAACATGAGTCAGTATCATCTCTACCTCAAGAGGACATCACCAAGCATCCAGCAACGTTGGCCACCACAGGAGATCCGACTCCTTGAGATTTCACCAACTGAATCTTCACAAGAGGAGATTCCTTCACTCACAAGTATTCATGTTCCTCCAGTGTTGAGACGATCAACAAGGCAATCTGTGCCTCCAAGGCGTGACCATGCTGAAGGTTACGAAAACCCCCTTACTCCTCCAAAACCAAGAAAGTCAAGGAAACAGAAGGGCGCATTAATGATAATACTCTCACCAGTCCTCATGGAGCATGTGTCCTACAGTGATGCACTTTCTTCCCCCAATGCAGAACAGTGGGAGAAAGTCATACATGAGGAACAAGAATCGCATCAAGCTAACAGAACATGGATGCTCACTGACCTACCACATGACAGAGTCTCATCACCAACAAGTGGACGTTTAAGCTAAAGTTGAACTCCGATGGTTCCATCTCTCGATACAAAGCACGTTTGGTGGCTGTGGATTCACTCAAATTTACGGCCTTGATTACACTGACACTTTTTCTCCAGTGATAAGAGTTCAATCGATACGTCTGATTCTGGCTATATCCGCACAACATAATTTACATGTGCATCAGATGGATGTTAAGACAGGTTTCTTGAACAAAACACTCAATGAGGAGATATACATGAATGTTCTGGAAGGAGTCACTGCCCCGATAAAAAGACAAGTGTGCAGATTACTACGCACACTACGGATTGAAACAGTCCTCACGAGAATAGTATCTAATAATTGATGATTTTCTCATATCTCTCGGGTTCACCAAATCTGGTGTCGACAGGAATGTTTACTACTTACATCAAAGCAACCAGTTCATGATTTTGGCACTGTATGTTGACGATACCATCATAGCAAGCAGTAGCATGGAGTTGATGATCAAAATAAAGAGACAACTCAGTTCTAGATTCCAGATGAACGACATTGGAGAAGTACATCATCGTTTGAGCATAGAGATAAACAGGGACAGATCAATAAGATGGATAAGACTCAGCCAATCTCTATACCCCACTCAAAAGTTATTTCAATTCGATCTGGAGAATTGTAAACCTGTCAGTACTCCCATGACCTCCAAGTGAGAAACTTCCTGCTCATAATCCTCCCACCAATGAGGAGGAGACAGCTTTATGCGCCAACTATCCATATCAAAGCGCAGCCGGATCCATCAACCGGGCAGCTGTATGTACAAGGCCTGAATTGTCCTACACCATAAGCTCATTATCTCAGCATATGGCAAGTCCCGACTCAACTCACATCGCTGGAATGAAGAGAGCTTTCTGATCCATCAAAGGCACTTTGGACCATCACCTTGAGTATAGATACTCTCTTAATCCACGCTCCTTTTCTGGATATTGTGATGCTGATTGCGGAGATGATGTTGAATCACGACGCTCTACTTCTGAAAATTGTTTTATTTTTGCCCGAGGAGCGATCAGTTGGTCATCCAAGCGACAACAATCTGTGGCGTTGTCAAGTACAGAAGTTGAGTACGTAGCATTAAGCACGTTCTTCAGAAGCGATCTGGCTACGACAACTACTCGCAGATATTGGACTGAAGGATGAACAGCCAACGATCTTATTTTGTGATAATCAAAGTGCTATTGCTCTAGTTGACACAACTAAATTTCATGATAAGACAAAGCACATTGATATCCGATATCACTTCACAAGGATCAAGTCACTCTCAAAACAATGTTAGTTCAATATTGCTCAACAACTGACATGGTAGTTGATATTCTTACTAAGAGTTTACCAACTTCTAAAGTAAAATACTTGTTACCAAAACTCGGATTGTTAAAGACTAGTCACTGAGTGGGAGTGATAAAATACTGTGTGAAACAATAATTATCCTTAAGTGGATATTGTGAAGGGGCACAAGGAGATGACACCCCCTTTTTTTTTATTCTTTCCCTTTGTATATCAGAAGGACCCACCTGGTCCTCTCATCATTATCAGACTTTGCCTTTGGCTTGGAGTATTCAGCTCTCTCTCTCGTTTCTCTTTCTCACACATTTTGTGTATGCCGTCTAGCTAAGAGTCTTAGAGTAAGTTGCCTTAGTTTTTTACAGGTCCAACTCAAGATCTCACATTCAATTGAAATTAGAGGATTCTACTTGGTTTCAATACAGTGTATGAAATATATTCGGAGACTCTGTTTGGATCAAATCTCCTTTCCGCGCATTTAGTACGAAAATTTCAGTGATCTTGCAAGTTTGCTTGATATGCTTCCCGCTTGTCAGGGTCTATACATAAGCTTTTGTACGAGGTTTTCAGGAGAATGGGGAAGATCAATGTACTAATGGTGGGTCGGTGTTATTCACTCGTATGACTGGCGCCGGCTGCAAGACAAGCGTCGTGTACGGAAAGGGGGTTGCGACAGTGAACCAGTAGGCTCGGCCGCGGGCAACCTTTGCTGAATCGGTGGAGGTTTCACATCCGGCTTCTTGGGGTCGCACCTGCAGATGCCGTTCGCTTCTTGCTGATGTTGGATCCGACGCAACGAAGTGCAAACGCGCATGTACAGCGTAGCCAACAGGAATCGTGTTCACTGACGCTGCGAAAAATAGCACTTGGATGCTCACATCCCCTGATGCAGCCGAGCTATTCTGGCAACTCCAGAGTTTGCCCTATGGGGAGAAACTAAAGCGAACTGGATTCAGTCCAAGGGCGCCACTCTAGATCTCACTACTTCCCCTGCTCTCGTGAGAAATGGAAACTGATCATACCGTACTATTAACAGTGTGGTTTCAGCGCCCACATTCGAGGAGTTTTGCTTGGTATTTTCAACGGTTTTGACGGACATAACGACGATCCTCGTATACACATGTACAGACTGATGCTAGATCAAGAAATGTATCCCGTCACGATACATCTACCAGATAATGATGTATTAATGTGCATCTGGAGATATGTATATGTTATACTAGTAGCTAGTAGTGCTTGTGTTGCCGCTCTTGATTGATGTGGTTTACGATGTTGAAAAGCAAATTGAAGTCGATGAGACACTGCAGGTGCAGAGGCTGAGGATGCTGCACTAGCCATCGTAACACCAGCGTACTCACAAATCAGAAGTCGCTCTAGGCAGTGGTACAAACACACAGTGGCCAGATGGATTGACTTGAATAGTCATTTGGACTCTTACTGCTCAAGCAGTAAGCAGCGATAGCACAATGGTACAACTCAGGTGGAATCGAATGTAACATATACAGTGTGATGGCCAGGGATGAAATGCCGGAGTTATTAAGCTAAAAACTAGATCTACATCTATGATACGTAGTATAAACCACATGCGCCTGACAGCCGGTTCACATGCTTGATCACTGACATAAGCTAAATCGCTGTGTTACAATCAGAACGATGTCAAGAATCCAACATACGATATGTATCACTGTTAAAGGCCGTATTACTGTCTGTATGATTTGTACCTTTGGAGAACAATTCTCTGTCTCAGCAATAGAGACTGTTATATATAAATGAAAGCCGTGACGAACTTGCAATTGATTGCTTTTTAGTAGTAAAAGTTCGTGTCTCGGACTGTTGATTATGCGCTTAAACTTCTTTTAGGTATCTGCAGCTGCTTGGAACATGGAAAAAAGTTTTACATTCGAACATAAAGTTCATGTCTGATGCGACGTCGACGAGCTGCGGACAATTGTAGCTAAAGGTATCCGCAGTCTTCGGCAGCATACAGTTGCTTCGAATTCATAATGCTCCTGCGCCGGCCCCGTAAGACGCACTTGACCAGGACTCCCCGCGAAAACCATTGCCCGAACTGTATGAACTCGAAAATTTTGGATGCCTACTGAACTGGCTTTAGTCAGATAGTCAATTCCAAAGAAATGGAATTGACTATCTGTCTAACTTTCTCACGTAGCAACCCACCCCAACGGCCTTATTCCAACAAGGCATATTGAAGAGACAGAGTAAGTAACTGACAAATTAGTTAGTTTCTTACTCTGTCCAAGTGTGAAATTCATTATAACAACTAGTTCAGTATATTTGTGCTCGTTCTCAAATGTACCATTTCCCAAAGGTACAAATCATACAGAAAGTAATATGGCCTTTAAGAGTGATACATATCGTATGTTGGATTCTTGACATCGTTCTGATTGTAACACAGCGATTTAGCGTATGTCAGTGATCAAGCATCTAGTTTTTAGCTTAATAACTCCGGCATTTCATCCCTGGCCATCACACTGTACATTTTACATTCGATTCCACCTGAGTTGTACCATCGCTGTTGCTATCGCTGCTTACTGCTTGAGCAGTAAGAGTCCAAATGACTATTCAAGTCAATCCATCTGGTCACTGTGTGTTTGTACCACTGCCTAGAGCGACTTCTGATTTGTGAGTACGCTGGTGTTACGATGGCTAGTGCAGCATCCTCAGCCTCTGCACCTGCAGTGTCTCATCGATTTCATTTTGCTTTTCAACATCGTAAACCACATCAATCAAGAGCGGCAACACAAGCACTACTAGCTACTAGTATAACATATGCATATCTCCAGATGCACATTAATACATCATTATCTGGTAGATGTACCGTGACGGGATACATTTCTTGATCTAGCATCAGTCTGTACATGTGTATACGAGGACCGTCGTTATAGCTTGGTATCAGTTTGTGTCTTTTTCACGGCAGCAGTGAAGTAGTCAGAGTTGCTCCCTTGGACTGAATCCAGTTGGCTTTCTCTCCATGGGGTAAACTCTCGAGTTGCGAGAATAGCTCGACTGCATCGGGGGATGTGAGCATCCAGGTGCTCTTTTTTGCAGCGTCAGTGAACACAATTCCTGTCGGCTTTGCGAGGCCCTCGCATTTTGTCGTGTCGGATGTAAGATCGCCTAGAAGCGAGCGGCGTCTGCAGCTCTGATACCAGTAGCCGGATGTGAAACCTCCACCAACCCAGCAAAGGTTCCCCGTGCCTGAGCCTACTGGATCACGATCACAACCCCCATTTCTGTACACGAGGCTTGTCTTGCAGCCATCCATGTCTCTTGTGAATAGCACCGACCCACCATCGGCAATGCAGCATACCTGTCTGGCGATGCCGTTGAATGAGTATCCACTCCCGTCACAGGCATTTGGGTCCGAGTAGAAGATCACATCTACTGCCCCGACCATGCTCGACAAAGCCAGCAAAAGCATGGGCAGTAGAGGATACATGCTGCCATTTGCGCTGATCTTTCCCATTTTCCTGAGAATTTCCTGCAAAACCTTCTGTCAGCATCATCGTTTGCAATATAAGAAGCAAGGGGGGTCCACATCAAGTCAGCCATGCAAAATGTTCTTCCCAGAAAGAAACTGAATTTCGATGATCGAGTCAAGATACCAGTCATTATATCCTACATACTGTGTTGGGACCGAAACGTATCCACGGATACACTCGTTAAATTAGCATGAAATGCGATAGACCTGGACGAGTACCCCACACTATGGTCCGAGATTACAAGATCCTAGACAAGTCTACTTACCTCGAGCTCGAAGTTGATATGCCGACTGGAATGTAAGGCGAGTCAAACACCTCCTGAGAAAACTGGAAGACGCAGGTCGATGTGCGTCAATCGCTGCCGAGAGATGAGATGCAGATACTGGGGTTCACACTGGCTTTAATTTATACTTGTCCCTGAAACCAACTATAGCCAAACAGTTGATGCTATCTCGATTTGCTTTCTACCAATCAAACCGGAATAGCGTTCCGATCCGAGAGTTCCGTTCCGAAGTTTCCCCAGGTCAAACTCAAATTGACTTTCCGTGATCCTTCTAGCTTCTACACGTCCAGACTTTGGACGGACTAAGGATTAAAGTGAAAGTCATTCCAGCTGACAGACACTGATGTCAGTAACAAGTAATGTCAGCTATCTAGATTTCCAAAATCTATAATTCGGAAGGTAGAAAGACTCCTTTCCAGAAAGACATTAGCCAAGAAACGTTAATCTGGAACAAAGTAATTCTATCCGATGTCAATCTAGTTCATAGAACGGAATATAAATATATACAAATCTATACGGTGCCAGGAGTGTCGTCGTGGTAGCAATTGCAAGTAATGTCCCTTGTTATTATTCTACATCAGTATACACTAAACCTGATCTGACACGGACCCAAAGACCGTGACCGGGCCCACACTCGTTTCAACTTTGTGAGAAACAAAGGATTGACAATAAATAACTCGTTTAAACTCTGTGAAAAGCACACGTTGATACTAAAACCGCGGCAGAGTTCATACTCGTTGAAACCAATAACCTTACTACCTCGCACTATGTCAAAACTCTTGGAACAGTAAAACAAAGGAGTATAACAATTCGGGTACTCTACATTTTGGCTACTCCAGATAAGAAAGAATCTGGATTGTGAAATCTGTACTTTTGGGTTATACGTCTCTATCATAAAGGAGTTCCTCCTAATAACTGAGGAGCACTTACATTACTCAACTATAGAGGTGTTGAAGTAATCAGTACAAAGCCTTCGGATTCTCACGGAAAAGATGATCTTCATACACATCCACGAGATCATCACGGTCTACATTGTACACATAGCATCCCAGAGGAGGAAAAGTTCATTTGAACTATTAAGCGTATAGGTAATTATAAGCTCGTGGGTATGAGATACAGTGATTATAGATTAGGACTCAATATCCGTGTCTCCCAGTGTACCAACCGATAGTTTAGGAACTTGAAACATCTTTGTCTACTCTAGCTCGACTAGCATTTCTACTTGTTGAACGTTAACATCTAAGTTTGCTACTGCATTGGCCAGATACATCATTGCAAGTTGACATATGCAACAAGCGTAGACACGATAAACACTATGACCGACTAAACAAGAATTGTGACATTGTTGTTATTTTGATGATGTAAGAAAGAGTCATATCACAGAAATCATTCTAAAATATTGAATCGAGTCAAATTATCCTGAATTAACTCTCTAACGTGAGCAAGAGGAGCAAAACTAGAAAAAATTACGATATGTTACACATCGATAAAAGCACAAGGGACCAGAAACTGAGAAACAGAAACTTCTCGTTAAAACTTAAAAGCAATGGACAGTGCAGAGCAAGTCTCGCTCTGCAAACAGACTACTTCGCATATAAGAGGATGTTTCACGAAACCACTTTAGGACTAACTCTGGTTAAATGTTTCTCAGACTACAGTCGAAATAGACCCCATTGTAAGTGCAGGTGGTTTCACCGCATGAGATTTGAACTCGTGTTAAGATCTATAAACTATCACGGTGAATTACGATGTAATAAAAAACAAAATCATATAGAGAATTAACTGAATAAAGAGGCATCGATAAGAATAATGTCAGAGTTGGCTGTCCAGACAAAAGAAAACATGACATCCAAAGATTATAAGAATTAGAAGTGATCCAAGTATTGCAAATATATTACTTTACAAAAGAAACCAAATGTACACGTGTCCTTTCTAAGACTAGAACTACAGCCTAATAGCAGGCTATTGCTGTGAAGACGACCTTGCTATATCTTCCACTCGTCAATAGTCAGAGTCTACAACAAAAGCACGTGCTCCTCTGGCTTGTGGCCATGCCTCCTCAGCTTCCTCGGCCTCCTCGTCTTCTCCATTGCCTGCCTCCTCTTGTGTTCAATCATCATTTATCCACCTCATAGTCAACCACCATCAACAGAACCTGAGGTGACAAACATCAACACATTCTTCGTCAGCTCGAGAACCTCACTGCTGCATCAAAATCTGGAGATAAAGTGTCGATACGAGATCCTATTTACTGAATCTACATCTTACTTAGCTCCACAGCAACACAATGACAATCTTAAAGAACTGAAGTGATTGTAGTTGTGCCACTACCGGCAAATAGATCAACAATCCAATCCTCCAGATTTGAGAAATGATCGACAAACCATTGAATAAGTTTCATCGATTTCTGATAAAGATTCACCAAGGTGCCAACGTAGTTGATAGCTTTCTTTGCAACAGTCCCGACAACATGTACATTTTTGCCGAACTTCTTGAGGAGCAAAATTGTACAGCTCTTGGTGTCTTGTACCTGTGAAATGATGATGTCTAGTGCTCAAAAAGTGAACCCGAGATGGTTTCCTTTGACTTGTCGACCAACATTGTGTATAAATCTATAGAAAGAAACAAACAGTGGGTTAGGAAAATATATTAACAAAAATATAACATGTGCAGCAAGAATATATTATGAGTAAATGAAAGTACCAGATTCTAATCTGTACACGGCATTGCACTTCTCTCACAACACCTTCTCCACCATGGGTGCTTGCGTGTGATTGTGGAAGACAACAAGACGTCAAAGGCTCGAAGAAGTACAAACTGAGAACTGGTCTACAAGTGTTTGTATGTCATCTTTTCAGAACGGTACATCATCGTTCTTTGCTCCATACATCTTAAATCCATATGGAACATCCGCAATGGAGAGAGTATAATCTTTCTTGGGAAGAAACTGCATAAGCTTCAAACAGTCATTTGTAAAGACATACAACTGTATTTTGTTCCCTTCGTAACTCTTGTAAAAGAAGAAGTATGTGTCAACAGTGACCTCTACATGATTCTTCAAGGCGTCACGTCTTTTAACAGCAAAATGAACAAAGTTGCAAAAATTGTCCAAAAGCATATCAGAAGCAACAAGCAAATCTTCTTCATCTTCTTCTTCATGCTTGAACCTTTCATCTGTTACAAAAGGATGCAAAAAGAACAAGAGATGCGTGCAGAAAAAAGTGATACATGTATCACTCAGTGCTACAAAAAAATGAATGACAAAAATATATTAAATCAGTTTCGAACTAGTTAAGACAAACAAAAGAAATAAAAAAATACACAAAATGCAACAGACTTACATGATCTTTCAAAGAAGAAGAAAATTGCTCCTAGTGCTCTACTACCATCTCCCCTAAAAACTCTTATAAACAAGTCTTGTAGTCAAGAGTGTTGGACAGCTTCATAAAACGAGATGTATCTTGTGCAACTCCTTGGTTTGAGTTGCTTCGTTGTCTGTCTCGGATAACGAAAGCTCCTTAGAAAATCACCTTCAGTAATGAAAACTTTTTGGACTTGCAAGTGTTGGATTTTTGTCGGTTGTGACTTCCGGTAATGAAAACTTTTTGGACTACAAGTGTTGGATTTTTGTCCGTTGTGAAGCTTCTGATACTCAGACCTTGGCCTCAGAACACAACCTTGACCAAGAGTACCGGAAGAACATGATCCTTGTCAACCGCATAAGAACATGTTACAAGATTTCTTTCCTGAAGGATGAGGAAAAGAAGAGAGATGCTTCTCTTTGTCTCCAATGTGCTAGTGAATGTTCCCTTCCTGATTTTGTTGAGAGAGACAAGCGAAGCAATTAAAAACACGATGATATTTTCTAGTTAGCTTTCAGGTATAATATTGCTTGGTCGTTATAGGATCGCATCTTCAGCATGCACACGAATTTAGAACTTAGGGGACAGAAAATCTTTGCTCTCTCTTGCAAAGAAGTGGAACATCAAGAAAGAAGGACCTCCAAAACTCCAGAAGCGCATGCGACATCAAACTTGTGGAATAGCGTTGTCTGCAATGAATTAACGAAGAGGTGGACGTTGTCAGTCTTCTAAATATGTATTGTACAACTTTTGCACGCACGAGCACCATGGTTATCACTGACGAGAAAAATATCTGAAAAATAAAAAGAACATGTCATGCACTATAGTACGAACTACAGTCTCGACTTCTCTTTGCATTCAAGAGAACTGACACAAATAAAGTATCATCAATGGTGAGGAGAAGAGACACAACTCACCGTTCGACCAAAACTAAGAGAAGTGATACAGATATCACTTCTCCCTATAAGGATAGAAGAGACACAAGTCTCCGTTCGACCAAGACGAGGAGGGCGAGGAGAAGTGATACACGTATCACTTTTCCGAAGGCAAGTAGATGAGACACAAGTCTCAATTCGACTAGAGTGAAGTGATACATGTATCACTTCTCTCAAGACGAGTAGAAGTGAGACAAGTATCATTTTTCCCATGGCGAGGAGGAGTGATACAAGTATCACATCTCTAGTATCTTTAGCTCATGTTGATCAGATGAGAGCATGCTCACTTCAAACTTTATATTTGGCCGGCTGTTCTTACGTTCCTTATGCTTGGATCTAGTTTGAGAATCTGCAAGTAGAGATCAGTAATATTATCTATTTAGAGAGAATTGGCAGTACGTCTGAATCGAAAGATGATATTGAGCAATTGTGGTTCATTTTTTTTGTGTCACAGCAAGTATAATTACTTGCATTTTCTCTTTGTCTGAGATTGAGACGTGTTACGATCGTTTACTCAGGATATTGAAGTTCCTCTTAGCTCACACATACATGAAGAGAAGTGAATCTTGTAGCACTTTTCTTCATTCTTGTAAAGAGAAGTGATAGGAGTATGACTTTTCTTCAAGACTGGAAAGAAAAAGTGATACTTGTATCACGACTCTTTGAACTCCACAAGAGTAATGTATTTGTGAGTGCTATACACTTGTACTAAATTCACTTTTCAAGTGTCTTTCTCTTTGACACCACCATGACAGTTAGAAATTACACCAGGAGCAAAGTCTTTGATGAAGAGCACTCCAACAATGCACTAACAATCGCAAGAATATCCAAGAGAAAATACTATGTTGTACTTCAATGTACTTAGAAGAAGTAGACATAGCACTCTACACTGTACATGATTAAACTTGAACGAAATTTTGATGAAACAAAAATAGGCGCAATTCAAGTTCTCCCACGAGCAGAAGTTCTTGTCACTGGGCTAGCTACGACAAGAACTCCTACTGAAGTGAGAACATAAAATGAGGAGGAATCAACATTATCAACGAGAGTCCTCATAAAAAGCAGCTTGTAGTCTTCTAGTCCCCGTTTGGAGTTTCACCAACACATCAAGTGGTAAGTCAGTTCTACGAGATAAAGCAATGCAAGTCGAGCTTTTATAGTTTTTGATCAAACAAAAAATTAAAAAGGTCAAATCTTAATTTCATGCTTTCAGAGAATAATTCAGTGGTCTATATATTTCGGTTTTTATTTATTATTTTCTCAACATTCACATATTTCCGTTACTTCTCTTTAGTTTTCATCCAATTGTTCTCAAGATAGTCGAACTGTGATTCAAGCTCACCGTGGTTAATTCTTTTCTACCGAGGTTAATGTTAAGCTACTATTCTATCTGCACACCATCCATTGAAGTTACTCCCTGGTTGTCAACACTTTTCATGGAGACAAGTTGTCGAGAAGCAGAAAGAACTGGAGCTGCAGAAATTTACCGTCACGAAGTCCGAATGTACTTGAGATTTTTGAGCATCATGCTTGAGCACAATGTTCTGGCTCTTCTCAGCGAACAAAACATGCAAAGAGGTCAATTCTGGTTACTCACATGCGAGATCAATGCTTCCATAATGAAATCTTGGATGTAGACAGATGTACTCTAATTTTGACAACGCATTATTCTTAATTTAGTTTTATTGGATGTCTTTTTCCTTCTATTTTATATATTCATTTCATTTTTGTTGTTGTTTTTTATGGAAATCAAACTAAATTACATACATGATGAGAGAATGGTAATTTATTAATTAATTCCTGTATTATATTCAATTTTAGTTTGGTTGTTAGTCATTAGTCATCGTTTTCAATTGTTGATTTTTAAAACTTGTTGAAGTTCAATCAGACCTCAGCGATACCATTAAGGATAAGATGTTAACTAAGACTCTGTCTGATAAAATTCTTAAATAATAAATCTAAATTATTTAGTTGATTTCAGAATTGAAGAGAGTGATTCGGAGAGTCATCAAACGATTCATTAGTATTGGTTGTTACTGTTTCGTCATAATGCAGTTGAAACTTATTTGTCATTGTGATGTGTCAAGCACTTTCAGCTTCAACCTCAAGAGTACCTTGAAGTTCTACAATAATCAGGTCAACTATATTTAGACCATATGCGAATCTAAAAACTCAGAATCCCGATAGTGCAGGCAAAATGTAGTTTAGTGTAGATCCTCTGGTTTACTTTACTTCTCAGCAAGCATCTCTTTCTGTTTCAACTGAAGTTGAAAAGGTTTGTTCCAGCAACAACTATATCTGTTGTTCATCTCTTTCCATCTAATGGAATGGACGGGACCAACGCTTTACTATACATTATTCGTAAAGCGTATAGTAAAGCGTGATCCAAAGAAAACTTGTCTCGAGGTTTAGGTTTTAGTGTTATGCATATGGGCAGCGATAACACATGGCACTGATTTTCTCAATCTAATAATCGGAAATTTTATTACATTAGTTAATTCTTCTTTATTGCTATGCTAACCGCGGATTTCATTCATAGAAGAAGGTGTGACTCTTTTATCGTTTCTAGTCACTGAGACTTTCGATTTAAAACCCAGTCATATATATATATATACTTCTAAACAGGAGGATTTTATTAAGTGGAGGGGTTTTCTGAGGACAAAAAAATGAACATTTGTACCTAAGCTTACTTTTGCTGATAAGATTTTTGCAATAATCAATCTATTAAATTATGATCCAAATCAAAGCTCTCCAATAGCTTTGATTAACTTCAATATTCAAACATCTATTGAAATAAAACTCTTATGATCTTTTGAAACAAAACAGTATCGTTTCTTTAACAAAAGTAAACTGGGAAAAAACATATTCTTTTTCACTTTAAACTATGATTCATCTAGTGTAGTTTGTTGTACACTTAAATTGGTTTGAACTTACCGGGGAGAGATTAACTATTATTGGATTGTGAATATTTTAAAGATAAAAGATTATCTTTCTTTGAGTGCATTTATCCTATTAGATAAATCTTAGAAAAAAGGAAGAAGAATTTAGATTTAGATAAATCTCAAATGCATAGCACTACATTTCCATTACAAGTGTGACACCTTGTTTTTATTTATTTCAATAATAATAAGATATATATATATATTCCTATTTGTATATAAATATATATTTAAATAATATTTACTCATAATGTATTCTCTTGTCGAATTTAAATAATATGTGGGCACACTCATTAATGTATTCTGTTGTCGAATATTGCGGAAACATTTTGGTCTATCGCTTAAGTAAATAGATAAAAGTTAAGAATAAATAGATAAAAATTAAAGAATAAATAAATGAATAAGAAATAAATAATAAAAATTAGAAATAATAAAAAGAATAATATATAAATAATTGAATTTGGTGTTCCTTTTTACCTTGGCCATTTTCTGTGTTCAGACGCACCTGCGGGCTATTCCACGTGGCAAGTTGGCATCTGTCCATTCCAGGTTTGGATCTGAGTGGCAGAACACCTGCCACGTGTCAAAAGAATATTAAATATTGAGTAGGACTCCACACGTACGTCCACGTGGCATCCAACCCCAACATTTAGACGATAATAATTCTTCCGCATAAATTTCGAGTATTCTGGCGATATAAGGACACCCTCACGTCTTGACACGTGGCAACATCCATACTTCCAACATTCAGCGAAAGGGATTTTCTGAGTACATAAGAGGTACTCATTTCCATCTCATATAAATGAAGGAGTACTGCGAATGAGAGAGTGCCACGTGGTAGATTATTAAGGTTCAGATTTCTTGAAAACCTTTCCACACGTGAAGAAAATGAAGGGATAGGTGGCCGTTTTCGAGGTCTAGGTTTACCCTCACACGACACCGACTGTCAGATATGTTCGGATTCTGATATGCAGTTCATTACTTCGTTGAGCACAGTGCACGGTTGGTTTCATGCATCAGTCGCCAACTTGAAATCTGATTACTGTATCTTCTTCAGGCAAGGCGGAATCCGAGATAACCAATGCTCGGAATTACTTGGAATTTCAACCTCCTACGTTCACTAAATCTCCTCCTGCGATTCAAACTTGTACATGTATATCTTGATTCAATTAATGTGCTTTTGGTTATCCAGTACTGGCGTTATAGTTTCTGAAGCGCATTTGTGCACGCTAGCTTGGGGAATTTGCAGCTATACTTTAAATTGTTAAGGTTTAACATTATCATTAACTTTTAATTTTTCACTTTGACTTACATAGAATTTAATACTTAAAGATTTTATAATAACACAAATTGCAGAAATCTTATCTCTTATAATCGTAAGATTGTAAACTTGGATTGATGTAAATTCAAGTATACTGGAATTGCATTCCATTTATTCAACCACTCCGTTTGATTAGGTGCAAAACACAGAAACGGTAAACTCTTCAAATTGTATGGTTTTCCTAACATAGTCGATGTAGATATGCTTGTTTACAACCTATATTTCGAATTTTTATTTTACTTTTATTCCTGTAAGTTTAAAACTATGAGTCAGGGAAAAATATAAATACCAAATGGAACAAAGTTACCTTAGAGATATTCCAATTTTCTTATGGGAACTTTTTCTTTTTCATGACGAGAAATGTATGAAAGACCACTGATACTTCTTAAACCACACGTTTCACTATATAAGGTACCATCCTTCTCCAGTTAGGACCTCTCGTAGTCCTTCGCACTCTGGCCATGAGCTACCCAAGCACTTGCCCTCCGGGTTGTTAAGTTCTTTATCACAAGGAACTCATCGGCTGTACCCTCACTGGGTCCAAGAAACTTCTAACAAACACTAAATTTGTCTTCTTTGTGGCGATACTATGCATCATTCTGCAACATTCTCTCTCGGATCATCAT
Organism: Asterella californica; assembly: GCA_036924285.1. Taxonomy (NCBI): domain Eukaryota; kingdom Viridiplantae; phylum Streptophyta; class Marchantiopsida; order Marchantiales; family Aytoniaceae; genus Asterella; species Asterella californica. The sequence continues at coordinate 15,304,549 of JAYKYS010000006.1, read as the reverse complement.
ATTCCACTACAGTGGAATATCCCATAGCCAACGTCTCATTTTGTCTCTTTTTAGTGATCATGGTCAGTCAAGAAAACGTACGGACTGCATCGAGTGGGTTGCACCTTCAGATGTCTCTACCCATGGAATTTTCTCGGCGAGGTTTTGTGAAAGAAATGCTGATTGTGAATCATGTATCATCTCAATGCGCCGGTTTTCTAGAACACGAACAGTCGTTGGATTAGCTGCATCCATGATGAACCGAACAGTGTCTGCAATTGAAAGATGTAAACAGTCTTGTAACTCGTAAAAGCGATCCATTTTATCTTCAAGCAATCGAAGACTATGCGGTCGATCAGGTTTTTTACGTTAATGATAATTGATGAGATCTGAAGGATATTTTGGTCGTGGTCGCATCATGAACAATTTCAAAAGAGAGAAACGTGAGTTGCTTCTATTGCTTTGAACCGATTCTTGATGACTGTTGCAAATGAACTTGCCAGATACACTAGTATTCAACCATCCATTCGAACACAATTGCTTCCTCGAAGACATTGAGTGAAAATAGAAACTATTAGTAAAAGACTTGTCGCTGGTCGTGAACATGATCGACGCGCGAGCGAAATAATAGTTCCTACTGTGTAATTAACAGAAAAAGAGTTCACAGAATATTCTTTCTCGTTATTCTGAGTTTCATACAAGAGTATTGCATAAAAGACCACTATCGTCTAAGAGAAAATAGCGTAGTCGAGCAAACACGTCAGAGGACTCGGGGCTGCCCTTATCGGCAAAGGAATATTAAAAGCTCCATGACTTTAGAAATAATTCAAAAATCTGACTAGATTCTGTTTAGATCCTCTATAATCTAATGACATCATGTGTTTATTTTTAGCAAGTTTCCTCAAGTACATGGGTTATTCTGACCACGACAGACTGCATTAGGTAGGTGGCCGGTCATTTTGATACCACGTTCGATGTATCTGATGAGTACTGAAGGAAATACGATATTACATAATTTGTATAGTTTCTCCGTTCAAAACCTGAATGTAAACGCGAAAGCTGGAAAAAACCAATACGTGCCTCCCGTAGATGATATAGTGGAACTTGCGGTTTAAGTAATTAGTATAATGAGAACGCCGAAAAGGTTTCACCTCGAAAGCCTCTGGCTGGCCGGCCGGATAACCTCAGATGTATTGCTTGCCTTTCTGTCGGTGACATTCAGGGCAGCATCGTAGATGGTCAAACTTCCGGACGGCAGACAGTCATCTGGAGCACACCTGCTGCAAAATCCTTCTTCTCCAGTATTTTCCCTGGCGAAAAGGAAAACGATGACACCGGCTCAGAACCAAAATTCATGAGAACCACAGAATTTGTTTTCTCGAAGGTGTGGATGCGGAATGACGGTAAATACTGTCTAGGACTCTCTAATATATAAACCAGTCCGAGTCGTGGTTTGCTAAACCCGGGACGAAAGGGGAAGTGGACAATGCTGGCCATGAAAACGAGCCGGCTGATGAGGATCCACCCTGAGGCTCACACTTGATCAAAGGGGCAAATTTAGTCGAAGGGGAGATCCAAGTGAGGTCCCTAGCTTCTACGCGAGAGACAGTTTCAGAATAACCCAGAATGGCTCAAATAGGTACAGTAGATTCTGGAGAAGGCGCATTCTCTGTCATAAGTATACTGTCACACGCAAGGAAGCTTATCCGTTCTCTGTCTGCTGGTTAAGTTAAACAATTAAAAGCAGAACAACCCAGAAGGACTGAAGATCTGCTTCCCACTTCTCTAGCTCGAGACAGATGAAACCATCACATAGAACAGTTTCTCGCGTCTGAAATGGCCTAAGGGATCTGAGCAGGTCGTGTGCAGGCACATCGAAACCGGCGTGGCTGAGGCCTCCTCCCCAACAAAACCAAAACGAGTTCATCAAAGCTCGAGCGCACGTTGTGGAAGGAGTCCAGCTTCCTGAAGTGCCAGTAGTCATGCCAGTAGTAGTACCGAAGATCAGTGTCCTAAGTGGTTTAGCTTACAGTCATCTAATAGAAAGTTGGTGAGTTGAATCCCTTACGGGCACGGTTGGCATACTGCTGCAACTGTTAATGAATCTTTTGATCCGAGTCCCGCTGTGGTGGACTCACATGGACAGTCTCATGGTTCTAGAAGACCCCAAGGAACAGGTAACACCATTTACCATTATTTACCATTTTAGTCCATGGTCCTAGAAGACCCCAAGGAACAGGTAACACCATTTACCATTATTTACCATTTTAGTCCCCACGAGCTGGTGATAGCTCATCACCCCATAATATACTGAGAACCAAGCTCCCTGAAGGAGCATAGATGACTCTTACAGACAGAAATGCGTTGATTCTGGCGCAATAGCCTGGAATTGGAACAGGACAATGAACCAAGCTCCCTGACGGAGCATAGATGACTCTTACAGACAGAAATGCGTTGATTCTGGCGCAATAGCCTGGAAGTGGAACAGGACAATGGACCATCAGCACATGATAATGAGAATTAGCATCTAAACCTGGCTGGTGTCTCGACATAGAACCATTCCAAACTCAACAGTACTGATGAGACTCCCCCTCCCTTCTATCAGTTAGCGCTGAACATGAATAAATAGCTAGCATCGAAACGATGTTCTTGCGTTGGTTTTTCATTTAGAAGTTCGTTCTAGCTAAGTTCAGTCAGGTACAAGCAAAGGTACCAAGACTGGTGCAGGTTTAGGTGCAGATAAGTAGCTCAAGTAGTTTGTTAAGTTTATCAACTCGTAGATTAGACAGCAGTTACAGTGCATATAGATTAGAATCCCTCCTCTGCTCTGCATTACCTCTGCATAAGCATCGATCTCAGTCTCCTCCAGGGATTCGACCGGCAGCGGCCTGAAATTAGTGCTACTGACAGTCAGCACAGTGGATAGAATTCAGGGTTCTTGAATTTTAACACGCCAAGCTCAGATGGCTAATCCGATAGCTCTCGGGATGGCTACATTGTGTCTGTTCGCATGGGTAGCTTCAGGAGACGGTGACTTCTGCAGCTCATTTTGATCGTTTATTCATTTCATCTTGAAGTTCTCAGTTTTCATATAAAGTAGTAGAGAATGTTAACTACGAAACAGATTAGTTAGCTGCAGAGTGCAGAGAATCTGGGAGACTGGAAACGATGATTCCCAGCACAAGAACCGCATTGCAAGTTTGATTGACTGTTAGAAGCTGTACTTTCTGCTGTGGAGAATCAGACGCTGCAAAATTCGGCTATTACGGGTCTTCCAGCGATGCTGGACCAAGGCCTGATCGGTGGAGTGACACGCCCGCATGGAGCAAGTGTAAGTTGGGAACGGAGCAATCACCAATAGACATCAAAACGAAGAGCACAATTCTTGAGACCGGCTTACGTAGACTGGATACTTCCTACTTTCCTGCAGACGGCTCTCTCTTCATCGATAGGGCGAACATTCTTCAGGTAGTGCATCCAGTCCCGAACTTCGCTTCCTCACTCCTCGAGAGGGTTTCCTCGTTCGTTCGTTCCCGTTCAACCGTGCCAGAAATATGATCAGTTCGTTTCTTCTCAGTGGCATGGAGAATCAGAGGAGTGCGCAGACATTGCTGATCCTACCCAAGTTTGGCTTGTTGTACTTCGACGCTTAAGGTTATTAGATGGACGCAGATAGTGCATTTTCGACTGGGCTCATGATCAATGCTTTCGACGTCATTGCGCGAGTCCGAAGCTCGCGAGGAGCTCGTAAACATATTGTCTGTTAGAGTTGAAGAGTCGACGTTCTGCCAGGGGCCGGCGCGCTCGGGAACAAGAACCAAATAACTAAGGCTTCACTAAATGCGGTTGCTGTGCTGTGAAAATACGGCAGGTCGAGTTGAATGGCGGTGGGCGATTCCAAGATCGGCGATGAGACCTACAACCTGCAGCAGTTTCATTTCCATTCTCCGAGTGAGCACACAGTTGACGGTGTTAGGTAATGATCATGAAGACCTTACGCTTAGCCATTCGTGGGTTCAATCATCAGGTTTCCTCTCGAACTCCATCTGGTCCACATGTCCGACAGTGGAGACGTTGCTGTGATTGGAATTCCTTTCTCCTACGGGAAAGAGAATGCTTTCCTCGCGACGGTAAGTTCTCCAACCCGCCCAGGATACGCTCCCCTTTCGCGTCCAACGTTGATAACCTTCGTAATCGTACTTCGCAACTGGAACAGTTCAAATTTTGAGTGTGAACTGGATTCCGTTTGATTCGGTTTCTCTTTTCCTACTTGGGAATGTTCGAACACCTCCGTCTTGCTGCACTGACTTCGGAGTTTCGAAATATGTATGTTAATTCGAGTTCTGTAGTTAGTTCCATTCGAGTTTATAGTACTAGTTAGCTCTAGCCAACAAGCTACCCCTTCCGCCTGTAGCCCGGGCGCCGTGGGGTCGAGTCCCCCCGGCGGGGGGACTCATGTTGTGCAAGCGCAGCAGCATAAGGTTGCAGAAAGCCACACAACGAAAAGAGGCCTAAAAAAAACCAAACAAAAAGAAGTACTAGTTAGCTCTATGTTACGTTCGACTGCAGATCACCACAGATTCTATTTACTCAATGAGTCGCAGAACGTGAACCTTCCTGAAGACTAGTTGATTATTCTAACCGTCGGACAGGTTTAAAAAACCTGCTAGTCTTTTGCAAGTCTCTGGTTCTAATCTCAAGTTTCAGAACACCATGGAAACTATTTTGAAGACTTGTATACTTTATTTGTGTCTTCAGATCCAGTTCGTTAAACTTTCCGCTAATAAGCATCAAAGACTTGATAACCGTCGGACAGGTTTAGAATAACCAACTAGTCTTTTGCAGGTCTCTGGTATTAATCTCAGGTTTCAGAACACCATGGAAACTATTCTGAGTCTGGGTTAGATAAAATTTAGGCAGCGCTTCCGCTACTGGAGATCAAGTCGAAACGCAATAATCCCTGAAGAACAACAACCAGGACCAAGAAGCCTAGTGGATGCTAAGAAGTAGGAAGGTAAAATAATTACACCGAAATAGAGTCAACACCACATCAGGTGCATCCAATCCAGCTTTGACACACAATCCAAGCTTGCTTATCATAGAATAGAGAAAATCAAGGGGTCATATACATTACAAGGCGTTTACTTGCTGACAAGGTCACGAAGAGCTCTTGGACCGGCAATTCTTCACTGCTCTGCAACTCTTCTACGAGAATTTCACTCCAGAACTAGAATTTCTCCAGAAAACTATTCTTCACTCTGAACGCTATGATTTATCACTCAACAAACTAAATCTTAAATTGAAGATCTGGCCAACGCTAGAATCCCCTGGCATCCTTAGCCTGAAACTATTTATCAATAGCATGTTCTCTATGTAACCCGATATGTGCCTCCAGTCTGCAGATCTCCTTCTCTGCACTATGTATCAGTCTCTGCTCAGCCTCTGCTCTCTGTTCACAGTCTCTGCTCACTGCTAACCGACCAGCCTGAGGAAAAAGTAAAAAAACTGATCTTTTAGGATTCTCGATCTTGTTATCTAGTCCATGTGAGTCTTTTGTTCGGACCTTGTAGCTGCCACGTCAGGTTGTCTAATCACTGCTCATAAATTTAGTAAACGATGTTACAATCGTCCCAATCAACAAAACGCAGTTCTTTCACTGAACTGCGGTATCTATAATACCACATTAGGAACAACATTTTCTCAAATCTAGAGAAACACTACCCATCCAAGATAAGCCTTTTCTCAGAGCTATGTTCCATTACCGAGCACTCATTGAAGTTTTCAGGTGAGACAGAACCCTAGCTTCCAGGTGGTGAACTCGTCAATTTCTTTTTATCCACCTCTTTACTATGCTACATCATAGTAACGTCAATCTAAACTTGATTGACATCTGACAGCCATAAGAAGTCAACAGACCTCAACTCCATCTTTAGACGAGCAGATTGGCCAGATCTACTCGGTTCTAGTGTCCTTGAAGGGCCTTTTTGCATGACTCTTCTGACTCGATTCAATCCATCGCTTAGCTGGAAGAGAGCACTACGGATTGTCGTCTCGTAAAGTATCTACGCAGTGGTTCCTGAAACTTATACAGTGCAAGATCATCCAAGAACTCTCAAGCTTCACTTACTAGTCCCGGAACTCTATCTGTCCAACGACATAGGTACTGAGTAACAGATTCTCCAACTCCATATGGGTTCGATGATGCTCGATGATCTATTATCTCAATCAACTCAAGATCGTCATCTCTTGGTAATGCTTCTAACACCGGGTGTCATTTCTGATATCTTCCTAGCAAAGGACCTAACTTCTTCTCAATCAGGAACGGTCCTGCACATTTGGAAGAAGCTTCTTGGCTAAGGCTACCCCTGCTGGGATTCTGAAGTTCTTGGTCCGTAACCAAACTCTGTGTCCTTTTTCGAACTGTACGTCTTGTCTACCACGGTTTGCATACTTGGCATATCGTTGTTATGCCTTCTCCATGTGTTTCTTTGCCTCTTGAAACACAAGACTCTGAACGCATATGAAAGTCTCTAGATCTGGAGGATCTTGATTCGACCTTCCTGTGTTTTCATGTCCCTTGGTAGCCAGAGCTATAGGAGTCCAAGGTGCATGAGAGCCCCGATAAACCACTTCAAATGGTTTAAATCCTGTACTCGAATGCTTGGTGTTGTTATATCTAAACTCCACCAAGTCCAAGTCGTTGTTGCTGACATGTCAAGCAAGTCTGCACGTACTTGACTACATCCTCCAACATGGACGGCCAATAGAACTGCTCTTTAACTCGTTGCAACGTTCTATTCTGTCCTCCATGTCCAGCTAGTTCACAATCATGACATTTTTGCATGACTAGTGTTCTTATTGATCCATTTGGAACATACACTTTGGTTTGCTTGTAAAACTAAAGACCATTGCGGAATGAGATATTATGTATCAATGGATCTCTTTTTTGTTGGCTGGTTCAACGTTGAGCTTGAGGATCGTCTAGCAATGCTTGTCCGATTTGATCTGTAACGACCTATGTTACACATAGGAAGTTTGTCTATCAGTAAGGTGTTTAGTTATAGTTAAGTGTGGAGAATGTTTATTTGCTGCCCAAGTACTTTAAGTACATATCAAGTTAGTCATGACTAGCTAACATTAGTTATGGTTAAACTTAGCTGTACTTTTGGGCAGAAATCAGATATTTGCTAAAGAGTGAGCACTACTATCTTGTCATCTTGTCTAAAAGATAGAAAGAAGGTGGACAATATCCCTTATCTCCTTTTTGACTTGATATTAGTCGTTGGATTAAAGTTGTTAACTTTGTGGACATTAAAACAAGAAGAGATTCCACATGTCTCTTTTTTAATGGGTCCTAGTGTAGAAAGCGGGTGGAAATGACGATGACGACCGTGGAGGTTGAGAGATCGGGGGATAGTTGATCGATAGGACCGTGGAGGATTTACATTTTTTGTTCCGTTATCGGGACCTCACTTGAAGAGATCGTTGAAAGATGTTTAGAGTTCAGTTCTATATTCGACAAAAAGAGATCATGAGAGAGCACATCGAGAGAACGTTGGAAGGAAAGAGAACTACGCTATGTTAACAACATTAGAACCTTTCGTGTATCCCGTAGTGATCTATGACGCATTCGAGGTTATTCTTTACATCTTGTTCACTTAGAAAGAGTTTGAGGAGAGTTGAAAGGAGACGAAACAAGAGTTGTAGAGAAAGGAGGAGAGAGAAGTTATTAGAGGAGAAAAATTGCGGAGTTTAAGAATTCAACTTTCTGGAAAATTTGTACAGTCATTGTCAAATTTTTTGTGTTCTTAATTTTCATGTGAAACTTTCCAGTATTCTAGATTGGCTGATAACCTATCTATGACAAAAGAAATCATAGGAAAAGGTGGTCTAGAGAGGGAGCAATGAATTTTCAAAGTTGAGGGGATTTATTCACGAGAGTTGAGGAATTTTTCTCTCTAGAAAATTTTTACAATCATTGTCAGATTTTCTTTGAATTTTATTTTCCTGTGAAGCTTTCGAAGACTATATCTTGGCTAATAGCCTATCTAGGACAAAACAAATCACAAGAAAAGGTGGTCTAGAGAGGGAACAATGAATTTTCAAAGTTGAGGGGGTTTATTCACGAGAGTTGATGAATTCTGCTCTTTGGAAATTTTTACAATCATTGTCAGATTTTCTGTGAATTTTATTTTTTTGTGAAAATTTTTAGTATCTTAGCTTGGCTGATAAGCTATTAGAGGAAACAAAAATCATGAGAAGATGAGGTCTGAAGAGGGAGAAAGAAGTTTTCAAAGTGGAGGGGGTTGACAACAATGAGGGAAGTGAAAATATACCAATTTCAGTTTTCTGAAAATTTGTACAGTCATCACCATCTCTTCTGATTAGAGAAATTTCTGTTGAAACTTCATGAGTTAATAGCTTGGAGGTTGAGCTACTAGAGATCACAAAAATCTTGGAGAGATCTCTTACCGACTAAGAGATATACGTTTTGGCATACAAGGAGGTCTTTAAGATATATTTCATGAGGAATCTAGTTCGAGTGCCGAGGTTGAAGAAGAGACGTTTGGGAGTTAGAACAGAGACGGAAAGCCAAAGTTAAGTATAGAGGAGTTGCGAACACGCATCTATTGCAGTTGGGGTACCCTTTTTGCTCTATATCAAGAAGCTTTTGTGAGCATCGGTGTAGATGCGAAGAAGATTGAGTTCAAAGCATCATTCACTGTGGAGGCCACGAATGCTCCTGGCGAAGTAGAGTGTGATCTTTACAAGAGTGACTTTAAGATGTCTGCTAGGATCAATACAGACGATGGTCATGAGGATATTATCTTAGACTCTTAATTTTAGATTAGATTTTATTTCGTGTATAGCATGTATAATACACGATTTTCAGTATAAAGCTCGAAAGAGTAAGAAAGTGATGTAGAATTATTTTCCTCTAAGATATTTTGTCCACTTAATGGTTGAGAAAGCGCAAAATATACAAATTTCAGTTTTTTGAAAATTTGTACAATCATCACCATCTCTTATGATTAGAGAAATTTCTGTTGAAACTTCATGAGTTAATAGCTCGGAGGTTGAGCTACTAGAGATCACAAAAATCTTGGAGAGATCTTTTACCGACTAAGAGATATACGTTTTGGCATACAAGGAGGTCTTTAAGATATTTCATGGGGAATCTAGTTCGAGTGCCGAGGTTGAAGAAGAGACGTTTGGGTGCAGATGCGAAGAAGATCGAGTTCAAAGCATCATTCACTGTGGAGGCCACGAATGCTCCTGGCGAAGTAGAGTGTGATCTTTACAAGAGTGACTTTAAGATGTCTGCTAGGATCAATACAGACGATGGTCATGAGGATATTATCTTAGACTCTTAATTTTAGATTAGATTTTATTTCGTGTATAGCATGTATAATACACGATTTTCAGTATAAAGCTCGAAAGAGTAAGAAAGTGATGTAGAATTATTTTCCTCTAAGATATTTTGTCCACTTAATGGTTGAGAAAGTGCAACATGAGTGGAAGTTCAAAAGATTGAAAAGTTAGACTTAGAAACCTTCCTCAAGGTTTAGATGTGTCGGAGAGAGCTCGAAAGAGATTATCGTTGAGTTTGAGAACACTAGTACAAAATCTCAAGTAGAATCCCCGAGGAGAAGAGTAGAAACCGACTTGTGGTGTTATTTCTGTAGAGGGTTGGGACATAAAGTAGTGAATTGTCCAACTAGAATCAAAACCGAGAAAGCTAAAGGAAAGCGGGAGTTTACTGATTTAAGTCTTCGAGTGGGTCCAGCATCACCACCGACGATTCATCTTCTAGGAGAGGATCTTTGTCCAAGTTGTGGAGTGGGTGATCTATCAAGAGGACACAAGTGCGTAGATGTGGCCGCCTTACTTAAATCAATAGTCGAGAAGTTAGACAAGACCCAAAGAGCTGAGACGGAGAAGTTGTCGACTTCATAGGAGGACTTCAAGCTGAGTTGTGATGGAGATCGTTATCCGGATGGTGGAGAAGGTGATGATGCGACTCAAACTCATGATTACCTTGGGAGAAGAGATGGCACAAGAGGTGTTGTTACAACCATTTCTTTTATTTAGAAAAGTTTACCTATGGTAGATTATTCACGAATGAAATTGGTGATATTCGTACTCTTTTAGCGAGTAGTTATTGCACGACGATTAGAAGAGTAGAAAGAGTAGTTACAAGATGGGAAAGCTACCAGTGTTTCATAGAAAGGACAATGAAGATGTAGAACCGTTTGTTCGAGACTTCAAAAGAGGTTGCATCGAAAACAACGTGAGAAGGAAGGAAAAATGGATGTTGTTACTGCTAGAGTTTTTAGAAGATTTTGCTCTTACGTGGTATGAAGACCGAGTGAAGAACAAGACATCTGGTGCAGTTGAGGAAACATGGGAGACGTTGAGTAACGCTCTCATCGAAGAGTTTCTTCCAGAAGAGAGTTATGAGAAGCTCATGGTGGAGCTTACTCATTTGAAGCAACGGGACGATGAGAAAGTTCGACAGTATGTCGAAAGGGTGGATAAGTTGGAGCAACGGGTTCGGACGGTTCTACGAAAGAGTGGAGACAACGTGGAGCTAACGATGGCGGGGATTGGAGCAGTGCTGATCAAGAACTTGGTGGGAGGATTGAGACCTTCAATTCGAACCCAAGTGAGGTACGAGAAGCCAACAACCAAAGCGGAGGTCATCAAGATCGCGACAAATATGGAAGAGAGTTTGGATGGAGGGGATATCATCCAACCTCATCATGCCGCTCTCTACATCATCACAATTGGTGATCGCTTCAACGTCAGCTCCTACTCCAACGGTGGTACCAAGATCATTTGTCCCTACAACGATGTCTACTGCCACCTCTGATTTCCATGCTGAGATGAAGAGCATCACTGATACTCTTGCGGATCTCAAGATAAACGTGGTGCAGTTACGAGAATGGAGGAACAAGGGTGGAGGAGGAGGTCAAAGAGGTTACGACAACAATCCTAATCGAGGAAATCAAGATAACTTTGGAGGCAACCAAGGTAACTTTAGAGGAATCACTTGTTGGACGTGTGGAGCTTCTCATTTCAAGCGAAACTGTCTTAACAACAGAACAAGAAGTGCAAAAGCTGTTAGAATGAATGTGGGTGGAGGAAATCCATCACAAGGACGAGATAAAGGAGTGACTACTATCGATGTAGTGCGAGATCCCATCTACGAGAAAGAAGTGAGTTCAAACTCTTCTTATGTACCAGTGGAGCTTTTAGCTCAAGAAAGAAAACGACCTCAATTTTCTGATGAACCAATTTTCATGGAGGAGTCACCAAGTAGAAATACTCGCTCGAGTATTGTTTCGAGTACACCAAGAGAATCAAGGAGGAAGTTGAGGATGACGGATTTCACCAATTCATCTTCTCAAGCGGGATATGATGTGGTTGAAGATGTGGGTGCTCAGAAAGCTAACATCACGGTTGGACAACTGATTGCATTAACCCTAGTTTACGAAGAAAACTCAGAAGAGGACTGAGTTCTAAGAGAAGCAAAAAGAAGAAACCCAAGAGCAAGATGTGGTGCTCACAAATTACAGGATTCACTAATTTTTGAAATTTTTAAGAATAATAACTTGTTTGTATAACTTAAGAAGCGTTGTTACTTAAGATTACGGCTTCCTTAGCAGGAAGATGATCTTACAAGCTTTTTGTAATGAGAAGTTGACTTCTTCGAAAGACGACCGTCTTCCGAGAAGCGTCTTCTCGGTTGTGTCTTCTGAAGACGGAAGACGGCGAAAGACGAAAGACGGAAAACACGTATCTTCCGGAAGACGGCAACCGCGGAAGCTTCACCACGTAAGAAGTAGGTGCACCTACCAAGTAGCACCAAATAGGTTAGGTAAGTCAGGAGGGTCGAAATCCCTAAACTGCGGGGAAGATGCACAGGAAGCGCATTAGCACATTTCAGCTTCCCGCAGCAAAGGCGCGTTTTGGTTAGAAGATCGATTTGAGAGTGAGCCTTGAGTGAGGAAGCAGCGAGGTGAAATTAAGAGAGGTCAGGATTGATTCGAAGCTAGAAGGAAGGCAAGGTCGAATTACTGAGAGCAGAAGCGTGTCGAGCTGAAGGAGTTTTCTGTGAACTCTCGAAAGCTGACATTGGAGGACGGCTAAGTGGAATCAAAAGTGGAAGTCTTGATCGATTGAGGCGTAGTCAGGAGCTGACGGCAGAAGCAGCTTTGTGGGGTCACATTGGAGCTGGAATCAGAGCCGGAAGCGCGCGGAAGATCAAAGACAACTCGGGAAGCAAACAGAAGATAGTAGAGGTTCTTCTCATGTTCTCTTCCCTTCCCATCGCTTCTCTTCTTTTGTTTGGTATCCCCCGCGCTTCCCCGGTTGTTTGCAAGCAACCCGATCAATCAATTCCCTCCCCACGTTTTTCCTTCTAAGACATTGGGCGCGGAAGCGCTGCCCAATTTTCGATAGCCATCTTCTTGTTTCTTCCCGAGTGCAGTTCGAGCTTCCCTACCCATCGTCCTCAAATTGGAGATCTCAGCTATCAATTTCTCTACTCTACCATCCCTTTACTCCCAAAACCTTGAACAGAAGACGCTTCAGAAGATTGGAACATCTTCGGAAGAGGCTTCGGAAGCCTGACTGTCTTCGGAAGTCGACTGTATACAATTCGTATCAAGAGTGGATTTGCTTTGCTTTGGTGCTAAGAGAGGCTTGGTACGAATTCAGAGTGGCTTGGTGAGTTGTTTTGTTAGTTCGAGAAGTTGGAAGCTGAGAACTAGGCCTGTGCCTCCCGGTCTTCCAAGCTTCTCAACTCCACATCTTCCTAGAGAGACTAGAAGACTAGAAGGGCTGGCAAAATGTGCGAGAAGACGTGAAGGTCCATTTCGGGTCTCTTCTGTCTGACCCATAGCAAACTATTCCTTCTTCTTCCCGAACTTAGAAGAGAGTTGTGAGAAGTCTTGCTGGCAGAATCTGGAGAGAATGGTCGAGGATCATGTCTTCTCATCATGCAACAAGCTTCTTCTGAGTGTGTATGAGAGGTGAGAAGTCAGAAGAACAGAGTGCAAATGTCTTGAGTCTGTTGTGAGGATAGATTGCGTGTAGGAAGTAGAAGACAGGTGAGACCAGTGAAGGGAAGTCTGGCTTCGGGAGGTCTTCTGAGAAAGATATTGAATCGGAAGCTGTCCCAGGAGTCTTCCTAGAGACCACTGTCACTGCAAGAGCCCGCAACCATCTTCTGATCCTGTTGTGCATCTTTGTTGTACAATCTACTTCTCGCAAATCTTGAATCTTCTGTTAAGAAGTATGATGTAATGCAAGGTGGGTTGTCTTCTTAGTAATCTATGCGAGGCCTTGCTTAGTTAGGATTGTTTAGATAAAGCTCAGAAGACGAGAGCTATCTAGGAAGCACTGTTAGGATCTCGGAAGACAGAGTAGCTGTCTTCTAGAAGACTAGTTTCATCTTCTGAGAAGTAGAAGCTAGACTGTGGGCACTTGGGAAGGACTGAGCCTTCAGCTCACAGTAAGTGCGTGTGGCTTAGTGCAACAGATTTCCAAGTATGTCGATGCATCCTCGGGGGTTAGTGTTATCCGTAGCAGAGTTGACCGAGGTCAAACCCTTCCTCAAAGAATTGGGTCTCGACTTCTTCCTGTGGGATTGGAACCTTGCCGACCAGGGTTTTCTAGAGGAGGTTTGGGCAGCTTTATCGCTTCGCAACCGTGTACCTGCGAAGGCAGGAGTAGCTCGAGGAAGACCATCTTCCTGGACTGAAGATTGGTGACGCAGGGCCTTCCACAGGTGTGCCTGGAAGCACAACTTGCCTCTTCATGGAGGACAGGCAGGGAAGGAACGGATGGAAGGTAGAATCTTACCGGGAGCCGAAGAAGCAACTTCTGACGAAGCTGTTTCTGCATCTCTTTCCCAAGGGGAAAGCGCAAAAGACGAGGTACCTTGGAGATCATGACGTGGAGTTCTTGGAAGCAGTATGCGCAGAAGGAGTGCCCGTCAACTGGGACGCATTCTTCCACGTATATGTATAGACGGAGCTAGCGTACTTAGGTACCCAAGCAAGAGGACACTTGACACCTTTCCTCAGCTACCTGTACGTAGCCATGGGGGATCTCACGGAAGATCAGTTGGTGAAGTATGGGCCAACAGGGCAGCATGAGACGAAGGAGGAGACCTCAGAAAAAGACGATCGAGCAGTAGTAGCCGTAACTCCCCTTCCCACTGTGATGCCGCAGCTGAGACCCGGCACTCATCAGAAGACGCTTCTAGTGAGGGAAGACAGTTCCAGTGAGAGACGCGACTCCACCGAGGAAGATGGGTCCTAGAAGTGTACCTAGGAAGACCACCTCCCTCATTCATTCAGGATCGGAATCTGACTCACAGGAAGAGCCGCTGAGTACCCGACCGGAGCAGAAGACCGCTTTTGTCACACCAAGGAGTCTTCCGAAGACTCTAGAAGACGAAGGATGGATGGATACTCCTACTGCAATGCGAGGAAGCGCAGTTAAGAGGACCGTTTCTACCATGGGGAGAGATCTTCCACCCCGGAAGATGAGAAGAGTAGTTTCTTCCCGTGTGCAGAAGCTGAAGATCATAGTGGTGGAAGAGGCATCCTTGCCTCTAGAAGACAAGGTCGACACCTCCGATCGGATTGTGGAGATGAACCTGTCTTCCGCAGGAAGAAGTGTGGTGCCCACAAATTACAAGGTTCACGAATTTTTGAAATTTGTAAGATTAATAACTTGTTTGTATAACTGAAGAAGCGTTGTTACTTAAGATTACGTCTTCCTTAGTAGGAAGACGATCTTATGAACTTTTTGTAATAAGAAGTTGACTTCTTCGGAAGACAACCGTCTTCCGAAGAGCGTCTTCTCGGCGGTGTCTTCGGAAGACAGAAGACGGCGGAAGACGGAAGACGCTTCGGAAGATTGGAACATCTTCAGAAGACTGTCTTCGGAAGTCGATTGTACACAATTCGTATCAAGAGTGGATTTGCTTTGCTTTTGTGTTAAGAGAGGCTTGGTACGAATCCTGAGTGGTGTAGTGAGTTCTTTTATTATTTCGAGAAGTTGGAAGTCGGGAACTAGGCCTGTGCCTCTCGGTCTTCCAAGCACATCTTCAAAGGCAGGCAAAATGAGCGAGAAGACGTGAGGATCCATTTCGGGTCTCTTCTGTCAGACCCATAGAAGCCATTCCTTCTTCTTCCCAAACTTAGGAGAGAGTCGTGAGAAGACTTGCTGGCAGAATCTGGAGAGAATGGTCGAGGGTCATGTCTTCCCACCGAGCAGCAAGCTTCTTCTGAGTGCGTATGAGAGGTAAGAAGTCAGAAGAACAGAGTGCAATTATCTTGAGTCTGTTGTGAGGCTAGATTGCGCGTAAGAAGACGAAGACATGTGAGACCAGTGAAGGGAAGCCTGACTTCGGGAGGTCTTCCGAGAAAGACATTGAATCGGAAACTGTCCCGGGTGTCTTCCCAGAGGCCACTGTCACCGCAGGAGCCCGCAACCATCTTCCGACCCTGTTATGCACTTTATGTTTCGCGAATCTTGTATCTTCTGATAGGAAGTAGGATGTAATGCAAGGTGGGTTGTCTTCTTGGTAATCCATGCGAGGCCTTGCTTAGATAGGATTGTTTAGATATAGCTCGGAAGACGAGAGCTATCTAGGAAGTACTGTTAGAATCTTGGAAGACGGAGTAGCTGTCTTCTGGAAGACTAGTTTCGTCTTCTGAGAAGTAGAAGCTAGAGTGTGGGCACTTGGGAAGGACTGAGCCTTCAGCTCATAGTAGGTGCTTGTGGCTTAGTGCAACAAATCTTCCAGTATGACGATGCATCCTCGAGGGTTGGTGTTACCAGCAGCGGAGTTGGTCGAGGCCACGCCCTTCCTCAAGGAGTTGGGTCTCGATTTCTTCCTATGGGATTGGAACCTCGCAGACCAAGGACTTCTGGAGGAGGTGTGGGCAACGTTACCACCCCGCAACCGTGTACCTGCGAAGGCAGGAGTAGCTCGAGGAAGACCATCTTCTTAGACTGAAGATTGGTGGCGCAGGGCTTTCCACAGGCCGGAATCCGAGGACCGAGGGTATTGGCTTGAGAAGAAGATTTTGCCCAGGATCGTGAGTGCGTGGCATGTGCCTGGGAGCACCACTTGTCTTTTCGTGGAAGACAGGCAGGATAGGAATGGGTGGAAGATCGAATCTTACCGGGAGCCGAAAAAGCGACTTCTGACGAAGCTGTTTCTGCATCTCTTTCCCAAGGGGAAAGCGCAGAAGACGAGGTACCTTGGAGATCAAGACGTGGAGTTCCTGGAAGCCGTGTATGCTGGAGAGAATGTCAACTGGAGCGCATACGTCCACAACTATGTACAGGCGGAGCTAGCGTACTTGGGTACCCCGACGGGAGGACACTTGACACCTTTCCTGTGCTACTTGTACGTAGCCATGGGAGATCTTAGGGAAGATCAGTTGACGGAGTATGGGTCAACATGGCAACAGGAGGTGAAGGAGGAGACCTCGGAAGACGATGATCGAGCAGCAGCTGCAACTCCCCCTCCCACTCTGATGCCGCAGCTGAGGTCCGACTCTCACCAGAAGACGCTTCTGGTGCGGGAAGACGAGTCTAGTGGGTCAGAAGACGCCACGCCTCCGAGGAAGATGGGCCCTAAAAGTGTACCTAGGAAGCCCACCTCCCTCATTCATTTAGGATCGGAGTCCGACTCGGAAGAAGAACTACTGAGTACCCGATCGGAGCAGAAGACCGCTTCTGCAACACCAGGGAGTCTTCTGAAGACTCCAGAAGACAAGAGAAGAAGGGATACTCCTACTGCGATGAGAGGAAGCGCAGTGAAGAGAACCGCTCCTGCCATGAGGGATCTTCCACCCCGGAAGATGAGAAGAGTAGCTTCTTCTCGTGCACATAAGATGAAGGTCATTGTGATGGAAGAGGCATCCTTGCCTCTGGAAGACAAGGTCGACACCTCAGAGCGAGTAGTGGAGATGAACTTGTCTTCCGCAGGAAGTAGACTGAAAGAGTTCAGCGCCTTCTTCCACAAGGAGATCCAGCCAGCTATGGAGTTGCTAGAGAAGAGAGCGAAGACTCAAGAGAGGCCCTTGCAACCTGGATTCGGTCTGCGCACCTTGCTGCGACAGGAAGAAGACCAGAAGAAGACGGAGTCGCTGGAAGCTAGTCTCCGCACCACGGAGAAGCTCGCAGCCAGATACAAGGAGGAAGTAGCCGCTTCTGCCAAGGAGTTGGTACAGCTTCGGAAGAGCAACCAGGAGTTGCAGGCGCGTTGTCGTATTGTACATAGGTCTATACAGTGAAAAGTATTGCAGAGAGACTTTTTTCTATATTGTGTAAAGGAAGCTGCCCTGCAGCTTAACAAGCTAGGCAGGAGCTAAGCTGGGGCTATGCTTGACAAGCTGCCCCCAAGCTTGGGTTAGAATATCACCCTTAAAGGAGTCGAGAGACACCAGAATGCAAAGCTCGACGAGGAGAGCGACCTCATGCTTCTAGTTTTGACAGAAAGTGTTTTAAGCAATAGTTAGTACGAGTTTTAGGCTGTGAAATATGTGAAAGAGGGAAATCTGTCGATTCTGGTTCGTGACTCGAACTCAGAATCGGATAGCGTGAGCGTGTAGGTGTTCACAAATACTATAGTTCATTAAAAACGGAGTTGTATAGAGAAGTTAGTGTAGGAAAGACTAGTAAAGATCTTACAGAAAAATTTCTTCAGGTAAACATATGTACAAAAGTTTTTACATTCTTGAACGGAACCAAAGGCCATCCCAGTGATAGGGCGCCTGCCTAGGAGGGAAGTGGTCTCAGGATCAATCCCCCCTGGCCTCTGGTTCCTATTCCGGCATGTTGGCCTCCTGGAAGGGAGTCTATGTTGGATATGCAGCCACGTCCTGCATATCTAGGGGCGGGAGACCGGTATCTCCTTTAATCGTGGGTTTCCTGGCCTAAGCCTCCGCATGCCATCCTGAATATACTATGGGAGATACCTGGTGCGCATATGGGGGGGCTGTGAGCCCTGTGGGGCAGCCTCATAAGTGTTGGGACTTCGGCCTACATTGGATGGCTTGTAGTATATTCAGGGTGGCATCAAGATGGCATCGAGGGCACGGGAAACTTTTGCTGATTATTATGTACGCATAAGGACAGCAGAGGAACAGCTTTAGATGGGGCCTTAAAATTAAAGCGAAAGATTACAGTGGAAGCGGAAGGTTACAACGGAAAACTGAAGCGGAAGATTACAGCGGAAGCGGAAGATTACCGCGGAAGCTTGAAGCGGAATATTACAGCGGAAGCAGAAAACTACAGCGGAAGCGGAAGATTACCGCGGAAGCTTGAAGCGGAAGATTACAGCGGAAGCGGAAAACTACAGCGGAAGCGGAAAACTACAGCGGAAGCGGAAGATTACCGCGGAAGCTTGAAGCGGAATATTACAGTGGAAGCAGAAAACTACAGTGGAAGCGGAAGATTACAACAGAAGCTTGAAGCGGAAGATTACAGCGGAAGCAGAAGATTGCCGCGGAAGCTTGAAGCGGAATATTACAGCGGAAGCGGAAGATTACCGCGGAAGCTTGAAGTAGAAGATTACAGTGGAAGCGGAAGATTACAACAGAAGCTTGAAGCGGAAGATTACAGCGGAGGCGGAAGGAGGAGAATTAGAGTTTAAGAGGGGAGCAGCTTAGCTAAGGCCCTGCTTCTGATAAGTGACTGCGCTTATAAGGACGGCAGGGGGCAGCTTAAGCTGGGGCCTTAACTTTTAGGTAAAATACCTACGGCGACTTGGGATCGGGAGACAGTTTTTGCAAAGGAATGTTTTCGGAGAGAGCTGAAGCGGAACACGCAGGAGAAGCTAAGAAGCTGGAGAAAGATCAAATTGGAGACAGATTGAATTGGGAGACCATCGTAGGAAGAGGGGCAGGAGTTTTAAGCTTGGACGTCGTCCAATAAACTGTACGGAGGAGAAATTACTCTCAGGAGGCAGTTTTATTGAGAGAGATCGTTTGAAAATCTACGGAGGACTTTTGATCGACGCATGATCAAATTTCTGAGAGTTTCAGTTGAGGCAAAGAGAGGAATAAGATTCAGGGGTCCGAATTTCACTATTAGGTTCGGATTGAGACGTACTTGGTAGACTTTTGGTTGAAAACTGGTTGACGGGAGAAAAAAGACACGCAGGAGAGAAAGAGAGAGAGATTTTCTTTACAGTTGAAGAAATTGATGATGCGGCTACACTGAAATAAAGTTATTTGGAGCTTGGGAGACCTATCTGTGTACCTAAGGTGTGCTGGAGTGCTTGTTTTTATAAACAGTGGACATAAGAGGTTGTGGTTTGAGATTCATCGTTGGCAGCAACCTATTTTCTTTTCTGGTCGTTTTTCTCTGATCGGTCACAGTCAGGAGGTCCGCCCTCCCCAAGAAAGACTCTCAAACCGACATCTGGTGCTTCCACTGAGAGAAATTGGGGTGATTGATTTGGAGAATTGACTGAATTGAGGAAATGGATCATAGTGCTGCCGTACAAGGTGTAGCTGCTGCTCAAGGTGCTCCTGTTCAAGGGATTCCTGGTCAAGATGGAATTGGCTCTCAAGGAGGGCCTACGGTGGTTCCAACAGCAACAACACAGCCTGCTGTAGACACGTCTCAGATTCTTCAGGCGTTGGCTGCCTTGATTTAGCAGCAGCCTGCAATTGGAGGAGCTGAGCAAAAGTCCACAAGAGCATTACAAGCAATTGTTAGTCGGTGTGGACGATTTGATGGAAGAGATGTTACTAGGTACCTACGGGAGTATGTGGGTGAGATGGAGTTGGTCAGGGCACCTGAAGTTGAGGTAATTCTGAGCTTTGAGTTGACTGTTGTCCCTGAACTGAGAGAGAAGGTGAGAAATTTACAGAGAAGACATCTAGGTGGGTGGACTTTGTTTGAGCGTGCATTGAGAGAAGAGTTTCTAGAAGAGGACTCTGAAAGAGTCACCAGAAGAACTCTCATGGATTGGATAGAGCGTCAGCCTGGACGTTCCATGGGATCGAATGAGATAATTCATGAGTTTGAGAAGAGGTACTCTCAGCTTTCTAGTCTAGAGAGGTTGACGCTGGATGCTAGGAAGACGGAGTTGTTCTTGGGGGCTCTGGATGAGTTCACAGTAGACAGACTTTGTTTCATGTTGGCTGATCGTGGAGCTGAAGGGGGAGTTACTTCTGATTGGAGGAGAGTGGAGGAAGCAATATCCACCCTTGCTAGACAACGTCGTGGTAGGATGGTACTGCAGCTAGAGACCTTGCCAGAGCAGAGAGTAGCTCCTCCAGTTCATGTAGCTCCTCCTACAATACCTCAGGCACCTATAGTGGTTCCTCAAGCACCTATAGTGGTACCTCAAGCGCCTGTAGTACCTAATCCAGCACAGAGAGGACCTAGACAGCAGCAGCGACCTGTTGAGAATCGAAATCAACATAACTTGATAGAAGAACTCACTCAACAGCTGAGAGATTTGAGGGTTGAGATGGCAGACCTGAGGAGAGACCAACGACCAGTTGCACCAGGTGCTCGACCTATAGGAGGAACCTTTACCAGGAGATGTATTTGGTGCGACAGTCCAGATCATCTCAGAGGAGACTGTCAAGACTTGGCGGTTGCCTTGCGAGAGGGCGTAGTCAACTATCAGAATAACAGGTTGTACTTAACCGCCACAGGGCAGCCTCTGAACACGTATTTTGGGAGAGGAGGAATGAGGAGTTCTCTTCCAGCACTTACTGATGCGAATACTACAGCGATGACTGCGGGTTCTGCAGAGGCTGATGTGTATACTGGGAAGGTTGAGGTGCGCTCTAATCCAACTATGGTTGAGCAGGCTAATGAGGTTTCAGTTGAAATGATGAAGAGAGGTGCAGAAAGCATTAGGAGAGCTATTGGATGGAGAGACCCAGTGGATGCAACTTCTATTCGAGCATTTTTAGAAGCGAGCAGTGAACAAGATGCCATGATGGAAGACAAAAGAAGACGGGACGCTTCTGATTTAGATGCAGGAGTACCAGAGGACAGTGACCGTCGGAGGGTTACGAGGAGGAGAGCAGCGGAACCATCACCATCTGTACCAGCTGGTAGATTTCCTGCTGCAGAGGATATACCTTCTACCTGTACAGCTCCACCACCTGCAGTAGATCCTATGGAAGGTGTACAGGATTTGCCACAGGAGCCTACTGCTGCGGATAGAGTGCGAGGAAAAAGGTTTACAGCACAGGAAAAGGGAAAAGCTCCAGCTTACAAGTTAGCGGCAGACATTGAAACAACAACAGACTTGCGTGCTGTTCTGGAGCAACGCATTTTGGATGCTAGAGTTGAGTTTACTCTTCGTGAAGTGCTTGGTATCGCAAAGAGAGAGTTTCATGAGTTGATAATAGACATCATGAAGAGAAAGAGACAGGTGGTGTTGACTGAACAAGTGAGTAGTCAGATGGTTGGAGCAGTAGATGCTATTGGTGTTGATCAGTTCAGAGATGATAAGTATGAGGCATGAGTTGCTGGTCCTGCTGTTATTGAGAATGAAGATGAAGAGTTTGAAGAGGAAAGGTCAGGCGCAGACACCGATTTCAAGGAGAAGCACTGGGCAAGAGCGACAACAGAGACGCAGGTTCGGCTTGGAGGACTTTCTGAACCAGTACCTGCACTTGTGGATCACGGGTCGGAGATCAACATCATTTCCAAGGAGGTGTATGAGAAGGGGCAGTGGCCAATCGAAAGGAATCATGGTTGGGTACTTCGTGCAGCAAATAATCAGAAGGGTGAGTTGTACGGAGCTTGTCCCAATATGCGTGTAAAGATTGGAGATGTAGAGGTTGATCAGCATTTCTTTGTACAGTCGTCTGCCTCCTATCCTGTCATACTGGGCCAACCATACATCACCGCTGTTCGAATGGAGACAAAGGTGATGAATGATGGGTCTCATTATGCCACAGTTCGGAGTCCTGATGATAAGTACTCAGTGCAGTTTTTGACGGTTCGTTCAAGACATGAACGAAACCGACAAACCCTTAGAGATTCTCATACCAAGAGATGTAAGGGTTTTCGCAGTCCACTCCTGTAGAGCGGGAAGACAGGGGTGTAGAACCTACTGTTGAGGTCCCGTCAGAGTTGGAAGCGAGACATGTACAAAGGTCTGGAGACAAGTGTGGTGTACAGAGTTGGCAGTCTGGATTGCTGATGTTTGAGGTAGATGGCTGGAGTCGATTTACAAGAGTTGAAGATATGAGGAAAAATACAAAAAGATGGATGGTGAACCAGGTATCAGAGTTGTGGCGTGTAGGAGTTCTACCTGAAGACGAAGTAGTTTCTGGCTTGTTTGAAGAGTTTATGTCTGTACAATCAGTTATTGGTTGGTTAGACAATGTGAGTAGATTGATGGAGGGGGAAAATAGTGTGGTGGTGATCCCTATCCACTCTCGATGCATATATGAGGAGATTGCTACATACATGCAGTTCTTTCCTCATCCGATGCAGAATAATGAAGGGAGAGAAGCAAGTTGTTGGTGTGCACTCCCTCAAGAAGCAGATGTCCATGCGAAGTACAAATCTATACTGAGAAAGGTAAGACCGGTAGCAGCTCAACTACCTGCTAACTCCCAACAGCAAGTACAGTTAGTGGGGACTGAGCCTATATTGCGTGATCATAGACGAGTAGGACACCAGTTTACTGAGAAGACATTGAAGGAGCTCCAGATAGGAGGGGGTGATTTCTTGACTGAGGACGAGAAAACCGTGTTTGAGCAGATGATAGTGAAGCATGGTAAAGCATTCTCTTTTTCAGCAGAGGAGATAGGTTGTGTGGACCCAAAGGTTATAGCGCCTATGGTTATATTCACAATCCCTCATGTGCCTTGGGACTTGAAACCGATCCTAGTTCCTCGTGCTTTGTTGCCTAAGCTCATCGAGTTGTTGAAAGAGAAGGTACAGATGGGGATACTTGAGCCGTCTATGGGGCCATATTCTAGCAGGTGGTTCACTGTACCCAAGAAGTCAGGAGCTTTGCGTTTTATTCAAGACTTACAGCCTGCGAATAACATAACCATACGTAACGTTGGGACGGGTCCTGTGATTGAAGAGGTAGCAGAGGCATTTGCAGGGAGAGCTATTTATTCGATAGGAGATCTATATTCTGGTTATGATCAGTTCCAGCTGGCTGTGGAGAGTAGAGATTTAACTACTATGCGTACGCCCCTGGGATTGATGCGGATGTGTACTCTTCCGCAAGGAGCGACGAACTCGGTGGCTCATATGCAGAATGCGATGCATAAGGTACTGAGGGAGTTTGTGCCTGATGTTACCATTCTGTTTCTAGATGATATTCCTATAAAGGGTTGCGCGGTTGAAGACAAGAATGAAGCAGTACTTGCAAATGGATGTAGAAGGTTTGTTACAGACCATATCAGGGATGTAGAACGTATCTTGACTCGACTGGAGGAGGTGCATCTCACCCTATCAGGAGCTAAGTCCAAGTTTGGTGTGTCTGAGATTTTAGTGGTTGGACATCTGTGTGGTGCTTTTGGAAGGCGACCAAACCCCGAGAAGGTTGAAGCTATAGCTAGGATGGCAGACTGTAAAAATATCACGGAGGTTCGACGCTTTCTAGGTGCTTGTGTATTTTATCGTTTATCCATTCCTCATTATGCCCATGTTGCTGAGCCTTTGTATGCATTATTGAGGAAGGGTAAGAGGTTTGCATGGACCTCAGTCCATCGAGAAGCTATGAATAGGCTGAAGGAGGCTCTACAGTCTCCACCTGTTCTAAGAAGAGTAGACTACGGATGTGGGAGACCTGTCATGGTCACAGTAGATACTAGTCCAAAGGCGATTGGCTGGGCAATAGGTCAAGATGATGCGGATGGTATGCGGTTTATCTCTAGGTTTGGAGCTAAGATCTTGACAGACAGGCAACGAGATTATCCTCAGGTGAAGCGTGAGTTGTGGGGAGCGGTGACAGCGATGAAGACAAACCGTGAGTTTTTGATTGGTGCTCATGTAGTTCTAGAAACGGATTGTCTACCTCTACTAGGCATGATATCCAACTGTAGCACACCAGACATAGCGATGTTACGTTGGATTGCCTATATTAGAAGTTTGAATCCAGAGCTGAAGCATATAAAAGGAAAGGAGAATATGGTCGCAGACATGTTATCAAGAGCTCGATTTGTAGACGAGGATGTCATGATTTCAGAAGCTGAGGAAGAGGAGAGAAAGGATGCTCAGTGTCAGGTTAATCGACGGGCTACGAACTTGGAGCCGTTGATGTTTAGAGAGGAGCTTTACACAGGTAGACTTCGTGACATAGGGTATTATCTGAGCTTGTTGGAGAGGCAAGAGAGATGGAGTAAAGTAGAGTTCAGAGAGATAAAGAAACAAGCTTACAACTATCTTCTGCATGATGGGTATCTTTGGAGACGGCCACAGAGGAGAGATGGGATGTTCATACGAGTAGTGGACGATCTGCAGACTAAGCAGCAACTAATGAAAGAGTTCCATGATACCTTATGGGCCGGACATCGAGGGATTTGGGCTACCTACGTCAAGCTGAAGGAAAGATATTGGTGGAAAGGTCTGTATCAGGATGTGATGAACTACGTCAGTTCTTGCTTGCATTGTCAGTTCTACTCAAAGATCCGGTATAGGGACGGTCTCGTGCCAACTTATCCGCCTTGCATTCACTTCCAGTGGGTTCTCGACTTGGTGGTAATGTCTCTGGAGTTATGGGGCATGCGATATTTGGTTCTGGCTCGTGAGGATCTCTCCAACTTTGTAGAAGGGCGAGCCTTGAGGACGAAGACCACAGAGGGGATATGTAAGTTTGTTCTTGAAGATATTATTTGTAGATATGGGTCTGTAGGAAGACTACGTGCAGATAGGGGAGAACTACGTGGTACGGAAGCGAAAGAGTTTTTTGCTCGATATGGTGTGAAGCTCAAGCTTACTACTGCGATGAATCCAGAGGGGATTGGCAAGAGCGAACGAGCACATCCATCAATAGTTCAGGCTTTGGTGAAAGCGTGTGATGGTAAGCGTAGAGAGTGGCCTAGGTTACTCCCTTTTGCTTTATGGGCAGATAGAACAACTCATTGTTCTACTACAGGGTACATGCATGTTGAGTTAATGCTAGGACAGAAACCGATGATGCCAGCAGAAGAAGACTTTCCTACCTGGGCTATCTTGCCATGGGAGGACAATGTGAACCGTATGCAGCTTCTCTCACTACGAATCAGACAGCTAGAATGCAGAGA
The DNA here is from genome assembly GCA_036924285.1 of Asterella californica. NCBI lineage: Eukaryota > Viridiplantae > Streptophyta > Marchantiopsida > Marchantiales > Aytoniaceae > Asterella > Asterella californica. The sequence goes on along the minus strand of JAYKYS010000006.1, from coordinate 15,279,287 downwards.
GGAGGATCTCGCTGAAGCGCAGCGACGGCTGAAAGCGGCTCGACTTGGGAACAAGGAGAGGTTTGATAAGACTCATAGACTTCGACCAAAACCGATACAAGTTGGAGACTGGGTGTTGGTATACGACAGTACATTGGAGAACCAACACTCTACAATTCGAAAGTTTTCGAGAAGGTGGTTTGGCCCGTACCTTGTCTCTGATGTACATCAGAATGCTACCTATTCCTTGCAAGAGCTAGATGGCACGCCTTTAAGGCTTCCAGTTGCAGGGAAACGAGTGAAGTTATTCAAGAAGAGAGGGGGTCCGTCTTCCAAGATTCTAACAGTGCTTCCTAAATAGCTCTCGTCTTCCGAGCTATATCTAAACAATCCTAACTAAGCAAGGCCTCGTATGGATACCTAAGAAGACAACCCACCTTGCACTACATCCTACTTCCTAACAGAAGATACAAGATATGCAAGAAGTAGAGTGTATGACAAGTTCAGAAAATGGTCGCGGCTCCTGCGGTGACAGTGGTCTATGGGAAGACTCCCGAGACAGCTTCTGATTCAATAACGTTCTCGGAAGACTTCTCGAAGCCAAGCTTCCCTTCAACGTCTCACCTGTCTTCTGCTTCCTACATGCAATCTAACCTCCCACATACACAAGACACTCGCACTCTATTCTTCTGACTTCTCACCTCTCACACACTCAGAAGAAGCTTGTTGCATGACGGGAAGACATGACCCTCGACCATTCTCTCCAGATTCTGCCAGCAAGACTTCTCACAACTCTCTTCTAAGTTCGGAAAGAAGAAGGAATAGGTTGCTATGGGTCGGATAGAAGAGATCCGTAACGGACCCTCACGTCTTCTCAAGCATTCTGCCAGCCTTTCCAGTCTTCTAGTCTCTCTAGGAAGATGTGGATTTGAGAGGCTTGGAAGATCGGGAGGCACAGTCCTAGTTCTCAACTTCCAACTCCCACTCCATCGTATGTGCGTTTAAGCACCTCTCTCGGTAACAAGTTTGTTTATCACAACTGTGGATGATGTGCACGAGATCCTACTCTCGTTGCATCCAACAACAGTGTTGGTCCAACCCAGAACCGCACTTGGTGCACACTCGTCATCATCTGTGTACGAGCATCACCCAACAAAGAAACGTTCTTCAAGATGTACGCTAGAGAATCCATCTGATGCATCTAGAGATGTCATAAGATCCGTAACATCTCTCAAAACATACTAGATCATGGGTCATGAAACCCTGACCTGTCCCAGCACGCTTGTGATCTTGACATGATCACCCGGTTATCACCAAGTAATGGTGTCAACAAATGTAAGATCCTGCGCCTCAACAGTGAAATATTTGACGGTAATGCTTGCTGGTATCCTCTAACAACTTATATGGATAACAACTCATGATATCTCTACACCAAACGTGCCACATGACAAGTAAGATGCAAGATGCGTCTTGCAACCTCATCTCTCTCCACATACAAGTATCGATGTACTTGTATGCCTGCTTTGCAATACCGCAGCCAAACTTGTGTTGATCCCTTCAAACAACTCCAGCACACACACACCCTCCTCTAGATACTGTCATACAATAAGAGTCGTATCCAATGGTGATAAGGTCACAAGGTCATTAGCATAAACAACCTTTTGTTCCTCTTCTGGTGGTACAAAGACTTCACTCCAAACCTACTGCATCAACCGATCAACATACTGCTGCAACTCTCCACTCGAACTCCAGAGTGAAACATCCAAGACAGATGGTACTACCGTAGTCATACTAGGCATGTCTTCTATCTCCTCAAAGACCGGAGTATTCTCCGTATGGACATTGTCCTCTAACAACTCGCTCGGTCAAGTGATGACCGAACTGAACTCTACAACGGATGTCATCGTCCTTGGTGTAAGCTCTATTGTCCCAAATCTAGCACTGAATCGCACTGATAAGCGATTCACTCGTCCTTCACCAGACTGCCAACCTGGTCTATAACATGTTGTCTCCATCCAATAGTCGAGCACGAACCCCATAGGATAAACACAACATCTCCAACCAATACATCATAAGACTTTGCGGCCGTAACGATGATCTTGGTCCTCACCATGGAGCCATCCGTGAGATGATCCGATCGAACTCTCACCGTCAGCATCTCGCGTGTCATGTGTAGAGCTGTATCTCTTGATTCCTCTAGAGATGTCTTTAGTGAAATGAAAATCTCTCCACCTCGGACTTCCTCAGACCCAAACCAATACACGCCGTCTTCTCCAACATCAACGGTTGGGCTCTGGAGTCTAATAAGACTTTCTGTGGTCGATACACCTTCCTTGAAGATGCCACCAAACAGAAGCTATCGTTTCTGTTGTCCAACAACACCACACATGGTGTCAATCCAGCACGGTCAATTGCCAGCATAGCTGGTAACTCATCTAACCTGACAGTCGCCGCTTGTCAAGTCCCACCGGTAGCTGTCTTGATCTTCGACTCCATGAAAACGTCTACCGTCTCTCGCTGAACCACCTCAGCACTAGAGATAGCTACATCCTCGCTCTCATTGAGCGTGGCTGTCAACTGAAACACTGGAGCCAAGTTGACTCCCAATGTCCTCATATTCGTGGCTGAAAAAATAGTGGAGCTCGCAAAACTACTGTAGCCGTCCCAACATCGGGTTCGACGTCACATCCACAAACCTCGAAGGTTGTCTCGCATCACCCCCACTCATGGATGTCGATGTCTCTAACTCCACGCACCATCAATAGGCCATTTAGGAACCATAGATGTGATCCTCAACGTCTTCGATAGCGTAAACGACTGAGGAAGTTTGACATGTCTATCAATCTCCCCGCGTTGTGGATCCAACTCCACCGACACACCTCGTGACTCAAAGACACGTACTGCACTCCGAGTCGTTGCCGCAGATGCTTCAATCTGTGCCACACCAGCCATGAAGTCAAAGTCAACTCCTTCTCCTCCATGATGGAAGTCTTTGTTCCACCAGATCTCCCTTGAGCCATAGCTATACTAGCTATCCTTTGCTCCAACTGCTCAATCCGAGCAGCTGTACTTGCTTCCGACGTCATAGCAGGTAGTGGACTGTCACGTCACAAGTATCCCATTATTTGTGTGCATGTTTATATAAATTTCATTAGGTATGACTATCTTATAGGTTACTCTAGTTCGAAGATCTAAATCTAGAGTGATCAAAACTAGCCATAACTAGCGGAGATAGTTATAACTAAGTTGGAGAAACTATTAGAGGTTCCACTATGACACTATGTGACAAGTGCGGAGCTCTAAATATGCTTCTCAAAAGTATGTAACTTTGTTGACCATCGCTGATTGGATGCATGATGGAAAGTCATGCACAAAGATCTAAAGATGCTCCTCAAAAGACGTATTAGTTTGTTGTCGCCTTCCGATTGGATAGGGTGGAAAGTTAACACTTTACAAAAGCTAAAGTAGGAGAATCTCTTACTTTTGTAAAGTAGAACAAGTAATGTGTGTGCTATTCTTAAAGGCTTAGTAGCCTTTAGAAGTTTTACTATTTTGGATTGCGCACTTACCATGAGGTAACGTAACTTAGTGAAAGTTACCACGGTAAGAAGTTGTAGAGTATATAAGGAGGAGTTGAGAAGGTGGAAGACACTCTCATTTTCCTGACTGTAAGTAAAGTGAGCATTGGAGACCTTGGGAGTCCTTGAGTATTTTGCGATGTAATGTTGAGAGCGGGATTAGAACTTGTGTGCAGGAACGCTATTAGAGGTACCGATGTGACCATACGGGTCAGAGAGTTGAGTGAAGTGAGCATGGGTGTACTTAAATCTTTGTAATTAGGGTGCACTAGTAATCCTAGTCATCTGAGGTACCCCTGGGTGAGAGACAGGCCGGCTTACAGGACCGACTGATCCTCTTTCAGGTGCTGGACCTCTAGCTCCAACTCGACCACCACGGCCTCCTTGAGCTCCTCCGTCTCGTCCATGATCAGCTTTCCCTTGCTTAACTCGAGATGGAGATCAAAACAACGATCACTACTGTGTTCAAGTCCTCCGCAATGCTCACATTGTCTAGGTACCGCCTTAGATGTTCTTGACGTCTCATAACCACCTCTCCTCTGTCTTTCTGTTGATGAGGACCATCACACGTCCAGCAAGGACTCGCTTGCTGCTGACTAGAGAAAGACGGCATGGACTTTTGTCCACCAGATCCTCTAACACCTCCCTAGGATCGTGACTGCTCCGCACGATCTTTACCACCACCATCACCACCACGTTGTTGCGTAGCCTGTGATCCTCGAGAAGAGATGATCGCTCCATGTGGTGTCTCTTTGCTGAACCTAGCAACCACCACCCTCTCTCTACCATGTTGAGCTCAACCCGCTCAGCCAGATCAAAGACAACCGTCAACGTCGGAGCGATGTCTCTAAGAAGAGTTGCATCCTAGACTCTCCTACGCAACTCTCAGTCTAGTATCTCATATCAGAACTGGATTGCCTGTGCTTCCGTCATCCTTTTGGTGACCCTGATCAACCACCTCATGCGAATAAACGCCTCGTGTTGTCGTGTCATGGACCGGCTCCTAGATGAAAATCAAATTTCGATGCTTATCGTTTCAAAGACGCTAATAGGACTAAAAATGAGACTTTTGCACAACTTCTGATATTCACTTTCATTGCATCAATGGATAGATCTCCTTGTCAGCTTTCCATGGGTACTTCGTCTACTTCATTTGGACGTCTAGTGGAGAAGTTACGCGACTCGAAAGATGGAAAAGCAAGCTACACCTCATCTTATGAGCTTTTTGCACAACTTCGGATCTTCACTTTCATCACATCAATGGGTAGAGCTCATTGTCAGCTTTTCATGAGCACTTTGTCTACTTCATTTGGACGTCTAGTGGAGAAGTTACGAGACTCGAAAGATGAGAAAAACAAGCTAAGCTCTAGCTTACGGACTTTTTGCACAACTTCGGATCTTCACTTTCATTACATCGATGGATAGAGCTCGTTGTCAGATTTCCATAGGCACTTTGTCTACTTCATTTGTACGCCTAGTGGAGAAATTAAGAGACTCAAAAGAAGGGAAAATCAAGCTAGGTCCTAGCTTAGTTTTGCTGACTGGGTATTTGCAACTCCTAGCGCTATACTAAGGACGCATGAGACATGCTTGCTCATAATCTGAGAGAACTTGTACGTAAGCGACTGACATAAAGGGGCAGCTTAAGAGGTTAGCTTGTATCTACGACCTGTCAGCGAACGATTCGAGAGATTTGGAGATCCAATACAAACACGAAAGACGTCGTTGGGTTCATATCTGTGCAGGCTACGCGTTGGTTAAGACGGTTCGTGAAGAGACGGATCGAGGTGGGAGTTCTGAGGAAAATTGAGACGCATGAAGAGGATTTGGAGTGCTCAAATGACCTGTGAAGGAGAGTAGACCGTTCGTGCCGTTCTAGATCCATCGGGATCTGTAAACCCTCCGCGGTCATATCGATCACTACCCCCCCCCATCTCTCAACCTCCACGATCGTCATCCACGAATCTGCAACATGTCAGGCCTGTCTCTCACTCAGGGGTCACCTCTGATGGCTTTGATGGAAGCACACCATGAACTTGAAGGGAAAATGCTGAGTTCACTCATTCATACACCCACAAACTTATCAACTAAAAATCTCCTTAAACACATCAACTAAAAATCCTCCATTCTAACAACGTCTCTCAAGTTCTCACATGCTAAAAATATCCCACATTTTCTATATTACTCAAGTTGTCATTACGACAATGTGAAAACAAAGATGAGGAGCTCTTCTCTACTCCTCTATTTATACATTCTAGGTTTTTACTTTGGTACCCTCGGTAACTCAGCCGTAACTATTTTTACCGGGTTTACTAAGATATTACTTAAGGTAAAAGCATTGATCACATGGGCTTTTTACCTTTTCACATGGGCTTATTCCTTCAAAGTCAACAACTTCTAGAAGGATTCTAGAATATTCTCAAGGAATCTCGAATTTCCACCCCCTCTCTACACTAGGACCCACTAAAAAGGAAACATGTGGAATCTCTTCTTGTTTTTAATGCCCACAAAGTCCACAACTTTAATCCAACCACTAATATCAAGTCAAAAAGGAGATAAGGGATACTTTCCACCTCCTTTCTACCTTTTAGACAAGATGACAAGATAGTAGTGCTCACTCTTTAGCAAATATCTGAATTCTGCCAAAAGTACAGCTAAGTTTAACCATAACTAACTTTTAGCTAGTCATGACTAACTTGATACCTCCTAAAAGTACTTTGGCAGCAAATAAACATTCTCAACACTTAGTTAGAACTAAACACCTTACTAATAGACAAACTTCCTATGTGTAACATAGGTCGTTACATTTTACCCCCGGACTAAATTTTCGCTCCGTCCTCGGAGTGAAGAGAGAACTTTCGTCGATGAAACAACTTCAACTTGTCATGGTTGACTCGATCGAATCTCCTTCCTCCCAACTCTTGAAGGTCATATGTGAAGTTGCTCCACACCTTATCTACAACGAAAGGACCAAAATATCTCGGAAGAAACTTCTTCCTAGCCCTCTTGAATCTGATAGCATCATACAACATAACCCAATCTCCGACTTGAAAAGGTTTTACCTCCCTCTTGCCCAACCGTTTGTCGTAACTCTTCTTTTGATACGCCTGAGCTCGTTCCATCCGGATCATTGCTACCGCTCGGGTCTCTTCCAACTCCATGAGTTGCTCCCTTCTTGATCTGACCACGTCTTCTCCTCTCGACCTCTTCAACTTTCGTTGAATAGTTTGAAAAGTATCCAATTCGAATTGGATCGGCAACTTGGACTCCACTCCATAAACCAGTCGAAATGGGGAGTATCCAGTAGAAGTCTTTGTAGTCGTTCGATACTCCCATAAGATGGCATGTAGCCTCTTATCCCAAGTATGTTTCGCAGTTTCAACACCAGCATCTTTGGCGAGCATCATACAAAGCGTAAGATTGGTCTTCTCCGCAAGACCATTAGCATTTGGTTTGTATGAGGTCGTTACTCGTGGCTTGATAGAAAAGTGTTGTAGCATAGCAGTAGTCATGCTCCCTACAAACTCTCCTCCTCTATCTGAGACCAACTCTAACGGACATCCAAATCTCGTGATGATCCTCTCCCATAGGAATCTACCGACTTCTGTTTCATTGGTCTCCCTCAAAGGTCTAGCCTCTACCCACTTGGTACAATAGTCAGTGGCGACTACAATGTATCTATTGCCTCGAGGTGTCTTATTAAGAGGACCTACAAAGTCAATACCCCATTTCTCAAACGGCCCTAATACTGGAATTGATCTTAACGGAGGTGTTCTAGTAGACTTTAGAGCAAATGCTTGACATACGTCACAAGTTTTGCAATAGTCTAAACACTCTTTGAAAATCCCTCTCCAGTGATAACCCGCATCCAAAATCTTGAAGGCTGTTATCTTACCAGCAAAGTGACCTCCGCAAACAGTTCCGTCGTGAAACTCGTGCATTAGCTTGAATGCCTCCTTCTGACCAACTGCTCTCCTTAGTAACCCATCTGCTCCTTGATGAAACAGAATTCCCTCCACCATGGTGTAAGGTTTGCATCTCTTGATCAACGCGTTACGTTCTCGGATATGCATACCTTCTAGAAAAGAGCCATCTACAAGGAAACTCCAGATTTCCTTGTACTCGTCCGGTATCTCCTCGATGCTTGTGATGGTCATCAGATGCTCGTCTGGAAATGAATCATCAAACGGTTCTTCTCCCTCATCATCATAAGCCCTTGACAAAAGAGCAGCATTCGCATGCTTCTTCCCTGGTCTATCTTCGATCACATAATCGTATTCTGTTAGAAGGATCTTCCAACGAGCAATACGACCTTCGGCATTAGGCTTATTAAAGATATACTTTAAAGCCTTGTGATCTGTGACTATGGAAAATTTCCCTCCTAGCAAGTAGTGTCAAAATTTCTTCAATCCAAAGATCACCGCTAATCTTTCTCGTTCAGTCACGGAGTAATTCTTTTCCGCTGGAACCATCTGCCTACTAGCATAAGCTATAGGATGATCATGCCCATCTCCATCTAGCTGACTTAATGTACATCGATTGCTACATTGGAGGCATCCGTATACAGAATAAATGCTTTACTCCACTCAGGTTTAGCAAGTATAGGAGCTGTCACTAATGCCTTTTTTAGCTCCTCAAATGCTTCCTTTGCCTTCTGATCATGCACTATCAAGTCAAAATCAACTCCCTTCTTCATGTACATAGTCAAAGCTATTGCTTTGTTTGAGAAGGAAAAGACAAACCTACGATAATATCCAACCATGCCAAGAAATTGCCTCAACTTTGTCAAGTTGATCGAAAATGGAAGATCCACAATCTTCTTCACCTTCTCAGGATCTACCGCAATCCCATTCTTGGAAATGATGTGCCCTAACAGCAGACCTTCTTCGCAGCCAAAGATGCACTTCTCTGGATTTAGAGAAGCGTTGGCTTGCTCCAACCGCTGCAAAACTTTGATCACATGATCAAAGTGGTCCTCCTTTCGTCCGTACACATAGAAATCGTCAATGAAATCTCGAACAAACTTCCCTATGGATGGTTCAAACACCTTGTTCATGAACCTTTGAAACGTGGCCGGAGCATTACACAATCCGAATGGCATCACCCGAAATGCAAATGTTCCCCAAGGAGTAGTGACAGTAGTCAACTGTTGGTACTCCTGTGCTATCTTGATCTGGTTATACCCACTATAACCATCACCAAAGCTATACAACTCATGACCAGCAACTTCCTCCAAAATCTCATCTATAAATGGTAGAGGATAATAATCCTTCTTGGTAACTGCATTCAACTTCTTATAGTCTATGCACACTCGCAGCTTACCATTCTTCTTCTTGACAATCACAATGGGTGAAACCCATTCTGAGTTCTCCACCTCATAGATGAAACTCGCCTCCTTCAACTTGTCTATCTCCTCCTTGACCATCATTGCCGTTGTCGGATTGAGAGTCTTCCTGGGAAGGGCGAACCTTCTGGTTGTGATATGAGCTTGAAGACTGTGTGCAATCTACTCAGGGAAGCGTATGGCTCTTGGCTGTGGCTGGTTTACTCACAGGATAGGCTTCAGGTCTCAAGGTGATACTGAAAACACTCATATAAGTCTCCAGGCTCTTCTGATAAGTTCAGGAAGCAAAGTTCAGGCTTAACTAGCAATGATAAGATCAGATGGCGAACTTTGACACTCAGGATTGAGAAATATGTGAAGGTTCAGACCTCAGAACTCCTCCTACATGTAAATGAGGTTCTACTGGATACACGTACGAAATTTCAGCTTCAGATCAATTCAGAGCACTAAGATATGAACAGAAATTTTCTGAGTAGAGAAATTACGGCAGTTTCTGGTACCCAGACAGCTATTTCGACCTAGAACAGGGGATTGGCTCGATCAATTTCAAAGTTTCTTACAGGATTTGCAGTACACAGCTTGCTGAACACTCCTGTGAAGTTGGGCCTCCTGATTCCACACAGAACTCCAGATCTCGCTCTCTGAAGTTGCTGCTCCAGATTGAGAGCTTTTTGGACCCCCTCTACTTCAGCGGTCGCCCTGAATTACTCTCTGACTCAATTGACATGAAAATTTGGAGACAGTCGTAGCCCTGCTGACATTGAACACAGCCACGAAGTTTTGAAGCGATTTCCTCGATTCTGCTGCAAATGACACTCAAAACCCCAAATTGAACAGAAGTGCTTCAATTCTGACACAAATCGAACTTCAATCAGCCATAACTCCTTGTTTATTGCTCCAAATCGATCAAACTTTTCGCTGATAGTGCTTGGCTCGACGAGCTCTATCTCCCTGTGCTCTCAGATTTTGCAGTACCCTCACAAATTGCTCGAACTCCACTCTAGAGCTCTGTTTCTAAATTTAGAGTTTAACAAAAGACAAAAACAGACCAATGGGAGTTCATAGCTCCACTTGGTTGTCCTTTAGTACCCTAAACCACGTGGCAACTTAGTTTTACTCATAGGCTACCACGTCAAGCTCCCTAGAGTGCCAGCGTAAAACTTAAACTACCTAAAACGACACGCAGCTCCGAAAAATAACTTAAATCAGCTAGAAAGCGTGCATGGGCGACAAGTAAGTACAACCCATGAGTTCAAACCCCTATCTACATGGTAAATCTAAGTCATGTACATTGAGTATCATAGATAAGTATGAATTTACTTGCACAAGCGTACGAATGCTTGAACAAGATAAATGTCATACTACCAACCTCCTAGGATCCAAAATATTTAACAGAGTTAACACCATATGCAAAAGGTGTCAACCATAAGCATAAAAGACTAAGAACAATACAGAGCTAACTTCTAAGACTACTAAACGTTGTCGTAGCGAGAGCTTTTCCTTTGAGCAAGGGCGTACCTTCTGGCTGTGGTTAGCGATCGATACACAGCAGAGCGACTAGTATCTCGTAGATTTCTCTCTAACTTCCTCGATAACTAAGCACTTTCTTTCTCTCAGTAAAGGGTCAAGATAACTACACGAAAACGTTGGATGATCATGGGCACGACAAACGGGATATGTGATGACATGATCTCTCGGTAGTATTCCTCTCCGAAGTTTCTCACTACTAGGGCTTCGTACATGGCTTTGGGTCGACAGATGTGTCTTATCTCGCACTGGGTGTTAAAATTTACAGGAGGGAGCTGATTTAGATCCATCCTTCGTTAGATGAGAATAAAGACGGTGAGATCCCATTCTTGGCCGTAAGTGACAACAAGTAAGATCACAGGGACAGGCGAGAGCATGACTTGCGCGGTAAAGTTATGCCCGAAGGATCCTATCAGAAACTGTTGAAAGTGAACTCGTTCCATGTACATCAGTTTAATCTGGAAAGGGTTTCGAAAAGGGAAGCTGGGCGGTAAGTAGAGTCCTTCGTCCATCTCTCACAACATGTGCACTCCAACTACAAAGGTATCTCGATCCATAAAACTCTGATACAATCTCATAGGATCACCACGATCTCTCCACAAACAATCTCTTGGATTTCTCAAGGTTGAATGCCCCCACACAGGTCACTCCCCTTTGCTTAAAAGTTTCGAACACAAAACAAGGATAGGTGCAAGCTCCCTAACCAAGCAACCCAAGCCTCACGGACCGATGAGGTGGCGCACATGCACATCGCATGTTTGGTGCCGTCATACTCATCCACGTGTGGGTCTTCTGGGTGAAAGGTTCTAATGCATGCACCGTAACGTGTCCCAAAAACCAGAGACTAGGCTAGACAGGTAGTCGACTCTACAGGTCAAGGATCGCACTTTGTCACGTTGAGTGCGAACCTAACAACCACATGACGTGGATACAACGTAGGTCGCTAAAGTCATATCTACTCCTAGAATACTCCCCAAAGCAATACAAATGTCGCACTGGATACTTTTCAGCCAGCTGTCGCTAACAACTCGAGACCTAGAGTAGATATCGTTGCCGATACAACTCGGCAGAAAAACCAGCGAACTTTCACACATGATAGGTACAGATCTACAGCTCAGTCTCCTCTCAAACTTGCCACGTAGGTAGTATACTAAAATCTCTACTTGCAGGTCAAATTTCAGGAAGATCTGACGGCTAGATCTCCTCCCACAATTAACACAAATCCACAGAAACTAACACGCACTTCCAATCTCAGATTCAGGACAGAAGCTTCTTCGACTAAATGAACCGTCCACTTCCACTCCAACTTCCTGTGCTATCAATTCAGAAGGTAAAATCACTACACAGGAAATTTGAGCCGATTTGACCGTTCTGATCGTCCTCCATAAATCTGCAAAGTTGCTGCTCCAGATTGAGAGCTTTCTGCACCCCGTCGCCTTCAAATCGCCATTGCGCTCAATCCGCAGAACATCCGGTGGTGAAATTTGTGGTCAGAGCTTCAGCAGCTGACAGACTACAAGCTCATGAAATCTGGTCTCAATCTGACGGTTCAATCACTCAAACCCCTTAATCTTACAATCGAAAGAGAAACTCTTGTACTCTCATCACTCTATCAACTTCAAATCGCCATAACGCATGCCTTGGACCTCCAAATCGAGTGAAATTTGTGGTCAGATTGCTCCTCCCGTCAAGAGCTCTCCGCCCATGCCCTCTGATCTCCAAAATCCCTCGTCAAAGTGCCCCGAACCTCCCAGAGCGCACACTTTGGTAGATGACAAGTTATCTTCACTTTTGGGTGGACCAATGGGAAGTCAAAGGACTCAACCTTGTCCTTTTTTGCCCCATGGAGACCCCCAACAGATAATAGAGCATTCTAAGCTCATAAGAGCAATGTTTTAGATCCCATTACACCACAACTTCTACAATTGTGTGCAAAACGTACTTATACGGATAATTTACATACTAATTGGTCTCACAACAGGACATTCACCCCCTCCAAACATGCACATCCTCCGGTATGTGCCAACTTGTTATCCATAGTCATCATCGTATCCCTCATCGTGCTCCAAATTGTCAGGTTCATCATCATCTTCCCTCGCATAAGGTCTGGAAAGATGAGAATCAGACTCGAGAAGTTCATCGAAATCAAGAAATCCTTCACGTCTTCGGAAGACCTTGACCCTTTTACCAGCAATGGGTAACTTCAAGAGTGTACCATCCAATTCTCGCAAACCATATGTGGCGTTGTCGTGAACGACAACAACAACATAAGGACCAAACCAACGTCGTGCAAACTTCTTGATAGTGCTGTGTTGGTTATCCAAACTGTTGTCATATACTATGACCCAATCACCTTCTCGGATCGGCTTCTTCCGCAGTCGATGTGTCTTGTCGAACCGCTCCTTGTTCTTCAACCTCGCCTCCTTGAGTTTGACCAATGCTTCTTCGAGGTCCTCCTCTCGTCGCTCAAGCTGCTGAATTCGTAATGCCAATAGTCCTTCCCTATCAGAACCATCCTCCCAAGGTAGACATACCCAAGTAGGAACGTCTCCTTCCGCTGGCATGATAGGTTTTTGACCGTCATCAATTCTGTAGGCATGTAACCAGTGACAGTACTATGAGTAGTTCTATCAGCCCACAACGCAAAAGGAAGAAGTCTAGGCCAGTCCCCATGACGCCCCCTGCACGCTTTCACCAATGCTTGGATGATTGGTGGGTGCCCTCGTTCACTTTTCCCATTCGCTTCCGGGTTCATCGAAGTGGTCAACTTCAATCGTATTCCATATCTGTTGAAGAACTCACGTGCTTCATCTGCATTCAACTCTCCTCTATCTGCACGGATTCTCCCCACGCTTCCATATCTAGAAACTATATCTTCTAATATGAATCGACAGACAGGTTCAGTAGCTTTGGTGCGTAGAGCCCTCCCTTCTACAAAGTTAGATAGCTCTTCCCGAGCCAAAACTAAATGACGCATGCCCCAAATTCCTGGTGGCATGGCAACCAAATCCAAAACCCATTGGAAATGAATGGACAAGGGATATGTGGGTCTCAATCCATCCCTATACCGAATCTTGGATTGGAATTGACATTCAATGCATGACCCAACAAACTTCTCTACATCTCGATACAATCTTTTCCACCAATACCTCTCCTTGATCTTGGTAAAGGTCGCCCATGTACCTCGATGTCCTGCCCATAAGGTATCATGAAATTGTTCGAGTACTTGTTTCTTGGTCTCTGCATCATCCACTACTCTCAAGGGTACTCCATCTCTCCTCTTTGGCCTCTTCCACAGATATCCATCTCGTAATAGATAGCCATAGGCCTGATGTCGTATCTCCTTGAAGACTTTCTCCGTCCATTCTTCATACTTCTGAAGAGTGCTTAGATAGCGTCCGATTTCTTTGAGCCTCCCACAGTAGAGTTCTTCCTTGAAAGGAAGAACACCATCCAAGCGACTCCGGTCCTCGCTTGATAGTTGTAGAACTTGCCCCTCCTCTGCATCATCTTCATCCATATCTTCCGCCTCCATATCTTCTTCTTGAGAGTACCTAGCTCTAGACAACATGTCTGCCATCGAGTTCATCTTCCCTGCTATGTGCCTCAACTCTGGATTCAACGACCTAATGTAAGCTATCCAACGTAACATAGCAATATTAGGCGTTGTGCAGTTTGCTATCATTCCCAACAGAGGTAAGCAATCAGTTTCAAGTAGTACATGTGCTCCAATGAGATACTCCTTCTCAGCTTTCATTGCAGTTACAACGCCCCATAGCTCTCGTTTGACTTGAGGGTATCTCCTTTGTCGATCCGAAAGTATGCGAGCACCAAATCTTGTTGCAAACCTCTTTTCCTCACCATCATCCTGCCCTATTGCCCAACCTATAGCGATAGGACTAGTATCAACAGTAACGACTATGGGTCTACCACAATCATAGCTCAACTGTCGTAGAACTGGTGGTGATTTCAACGCTTCTTTTAGTCGCACCATAGCGACCCTCTGCTCCTCACCCCAAGTGAACCTCCTTCGCTTCCTCAGCAACTCATACAACGGTTCAGACATGTGACCAAAATGAGGAATCCACACTCGATAGAACAAACAAGCTCCCAAGAATCTCCTGACCTTTGTGGTGTTGACACAATCTTTCATCCTCCCAATGGCATCAACCTTTGATGGGTTTGGACGTCGACCAAAAGCTCCACAAAGATGACCAACAACAACAATCTCTGGTACTCCAAAGCTCGACTTCTCTGCTGAAAGAGTGAGATTTACCTCCTCAAGCCTTGTTAAGATCATCTCCACATCGTGAATATGATCAACCACAAACCTTCGACATCCATCCTCAGTCAGCTTCTCATCTTTGTCTTCGGTCGCACACCCTTTCATAGGAATATCATCTATGAAAGGTATGGTCTTCTCCGGAATGAATTCTCTCAAAATCCTATTCATTGCATTTTGCACATGCGCAACAGAGGTCGCTCCTTGCGATAATGTACACATCCTTACAAGCCCAAGCGGAGTACGCATGGTGGTGAGATCTCTGCTCTCCATTGCCAACTGGAACTGATCATACCCAGAGTATAAATCTCCAATCGAGTAGATAGCACGACCAGCAAAAGCTTCTGCAACTTCATCTACTATGGGTCCTGCTCCCATGTTTCGAATAGTCACCTTGTTAGCATGTTGCATGTCTTGGATGAACCTAAGAGCCCCTGACTTCTTAGGTACAGTAAACCACCGACTCGAGTAAGGTCCCATAGATGGCTCTAAAATACCCATGCGTATCTTCTCTTTCAACAATTCCACAAGCTTTGGCAACATAGCTCGTGGCACTGGTATAGGCTTCAAGTCCCAAGGCACATGTGGTACTGTGAAGATAACCATGGGTGCTACGACACTCGTATCTGCACATCCAATCTCTTCTGCACTGAAAGCAAAAGCCTTTCCATGCCTTCTCAACATCTCATGAAAACGCTTTCTCTCTTCCTCAGTGAGAAACTCACCCCCTCCAATCTGCAGTCGTTTGAGTGTCTCTTCTGTGAACTTGTGCCCTACTCTCTGTGAATCCCGCAGAACTGGTTCAGTCGATGCTCGTTCCACTTGCTTGTTAGAGTCTTTAGGTAGTTGAGTAGCCACCGGCTTCACTTTTCGCGCCACAGTCTTGTATTTTGTATGAACCTGCGCTTCTTGATGTTTCATGGCTCTACTCCTTTCTAACTCCAACTCATGATCTCCTTTCATCTGAAGCTGAACCTTGTAGCCATCCTCGACGAATCTTGTAATCTCCTCATGTAACTCACGTGAACGGATTGCGACTAATCCATTAACCAAAGAATCGGTGCTTATAAACGACAAAACCTCCTCAAGAGTATCTTCAAAGCCCTCTTCTTCATACACCCCGTTAATGAACTCCTGATCTACCAAAACTCCTTGAGTTTTGAAGAGATCTTCCTGCTTCTTCACACTTCGTCTTTGTACACTATCCATCTCTTCTACCACTCGAAATCTATTTACACATGTTTCAGAAAACTGAGCAAATCCACATTTAAACATCTCTTCTTCATCTTCTGGCACTAGCGGAAGGCTCTTTCTCCTATCAACACTCCCATACTCCCGCTCTACAGGAGTGCTAACTAAAAATCCGAAAACTCTTTGTCAGTCCTTAAAGGACTGTCTCTCAGCTTCTCTCTGTTCCTTTCATGACCCGTACGTACAGTAAGAAACTGTACCGCCCTCGTACCATCTTGACTTCTGATACGAGCATAATGAGACCCATCGTCCATTACTTTCGTCTCCATCCTAGACGCAGTAATGTACGGTTGACCTAGGATCACAAGATACGCAGCTATACTCTGAACAAAAAAGTTTTGTTCTATCTCTACATCTCCTATCCGAGTCTTGACAGCTGGACAAGCACCAAAAAGTTCACCTCTTTGGTTGTTAGCAGCACGAAGAACCCATCCATGTCCTGTGTCGATTGGCCACTTCCCTTTCTCGTAAACATTTTTGGACATGATATTAATCTCCGAACCGTGATCCACCAACGCCACTATAGTCTCTGACAAGTTACCCAGTCGGACCCTTGTCTCTGTGGTTGCACGAGCCCAATATGCTCGAGAATAGTGACTCTCATGCTGCTTCTCGTCGTCATATTCTGCAGCACAGTCTGAAACTCTTGCCTCTCTTCTTTTCGACGCCTGTAGTATATGCTTTTGGACAAATACGCGACCTAACTCTTCATCTTCTTCCCCAGTGATGTCAGTATCCAATGCTTTCACCATCACTGTATCTGCAGTCATCTGCCTCTTTCTCTTGATCACATCTATGATCAACTCATGAAAGTCACGTTTGGCTATTCCCAAGGCTTCTCGCAAGGAAAATTCTATCTTTGCATCCAAAATTCTCTCTTCAAGAATCTCCTTCAAGTTGGTGGTGGTCTCGATATCTGACTGTAGTCTGTAGGTCGGTGCTTTACCTTTGCCCTTTGAAGAAGCTCCTTTGTCTTTCTCTCTCATCTCCGTGTCATAAATAGGAACATCAACCATAGGTTCAGATGTAGATGCCCCTTGAGACGTCGAAGGGATATCAGAAGGTGATGTCTCTTGTTGCCCTCTCCTCTTCGTGGCTCTGGCTCTCCTTGTAGCCTCCTCCGGATCAGCAACATCATCATCACGTCTCCTTTTCTCTTCCACAATCGCATCTTGCCAGCTTACATGCTTCTCTTGTACCAAGTAAGCCTTGACACACCTTGCCTCTACAGGATCATCCCATCCAGTAATGCGGCGAATTGCCTCCGCACCTCGTAACATTACTTCTCGTGGAACTTCAACTACATCGCTCTTAATAGCTGCTACAACCGGTACATCTACTTCAATCGCAAATGTTTCCGGCTCTATTGTGCGTATCGCCGTAGCTATACCAACCTGACCTCTCACCAAACTCTTCATTCCTCCCTTACCAAAGTTGGTATTCAACGGCGCACCAGTTTGGGCGAGATGAATCTTTCCATCTCTAAAATTCACGACTCCGGTTCTGAGAGCTTCAGAAAACTCCTCACAATCTCGTCGTTGGTGTTCAGTACTGTCACACCAGATACATCTTCTAACAAAATTTCTGCCAGTTGATGATGCATTGGTATCACCAGGACTCCGACTATGCTTTAGCTCTGCCATCTCTATCCTTAACTCTCTCAGACCCTTAACCAACTCATCGATAGCAGAATCTTCAATCTTGCTATTGGCAGGCTTGGGCAATGGAGCTAAAGAGACATCAGACCTCAAGGTTGCAGCTCTACCTCTTCCACGTTTCTGCTTCGTGAGAATAGTAACAGCTTCCTCTACCTTTCTCCAGTCCGTGCTCACTCCTCCTTCTTCTCCATTGTCTGCTAACATCAAGAAAAGCTTGTCCTCTAGATTTTCATCAGCAGCTTCTAGAAAAAGTTCTGTCTTCCTTAAGTCAAGCGTTGTCCTCTCGGATGGAGACAATTGACAGAACCGTTTCTCAAACTCACGCAGCAACTCATTTGGCGTCATCTCATTCCCCGGACGCTGCTCTATCCACTCCAAGAATGTTCTCTTGGTTACTCTATCCGCATCATCATCAAAAAATTCACTCTTCAACCTCTGCTCATACTCCTCCCAAGAACTCGTACGTGCATCCTTCAACTTTGTCACTTGACTACGGATCTCAGGTATCACAGCCAACTCGAAACTAGAAATCATCTCTGTCTCAGGCACACGATTTACCTCCATCTCACAAATATACTCCCGAACATACTTCGTGATGTTCCTTCCATCGAACCTCCCCAACTTCTTCACCACCGCTTGTAGAGCTCTTGTAGACTTCTGCTCTCCAACATCGCCTCCTTGTTGTTGTCTCAACAACATCGTCAATGCTCGAAGCAGATCGTCCACTCCTCCTCCACTCGTCCCCATTGCTTCGGGAAGATTCATACTGGACGCTCCTCGGCAACAACTCACTCAACCACCTCAAAGCGTGCTCTCAGTGGAAGCACCAAATATGTCGTAGCGAGAGCCTTTCTTTTGAGCAAGGGCGTACCTTCTGGCTGTGGTTAGCGATCGATACACAGCAGAGCGACTAGTATCTCGTAGATTTCTCTCTAACTTCCTCGATAACTAAGCACTTTCTTTCTCTCAGTAAAGGGTCAAGATAACTACACGAAAACGTTGGATGATCATGGGCACGACAAACGGGATATGTGATGACATGATCTCTCGGTAGTATTCCTCTCCGAAGTTTCTCACTACTAGGGCTTCGTACATGGCTTTGGGTCGACAGATGTGTCTTATCTCGCACTGGGTATTAAAATTTACAGGAGGGAGCTGATTTAGATCCATCCTTCGTTAGATGAGAATAAAGACGGTGAGATCCCATTCTTGGCCGTAAGTGACAACAAGTAAGATCACAGGGACAGGCGAGAGCATGACTTGCGCGGTAAAGTTATGCCCGAAGGATCCTATCAGAAACTGTTGAAAGTGAACTCGTTCCATGTACATCAGTTTAATCTGGAAAGGGTTTCGAAAAGGGAAGCTGGGCGGTAAGTAGAGTCCTTCGTCCATCTCTCACAACATGTGCACTCCAACTACAAAGGTATCTCGATCCATAAAACTCTGATACAATCTCATAGGATCACCACGATCTCTCCACAAACAATCTCTTGGATTTCTCAAGGTTGAATGCCCCCACACAGGTCACTCCCCTTTGCTTAAAAGTTTCGAACACAAAACAAGGATAGGTGCAAGCTCCCTAACCAAGCAACCCAAGCCTCACGGACCGATGAGGTGGCGCACATGCACATCGCATGTTTGGTGCCGTCATACTCATCCACGTGTGGGTCTTCTGGGTGAAAGGTTCTAATGCATGCACCGTAACGTGTCCCAAAAACCAGAGACTAGGCTAGACAGGTAGTCGACTCTACAGGTCAAGGATCGCACTTTGCCACGTTGAGTGCGAACCTAACAACCACATGACGTGGATACAACGTAGGTCGCTAAAGTCATATCTACTCCTAGAATACTCCCCAAAGCAATACAAATGTCGCACTGGATACTTTTCAGCCAGCTGTCGCTAACAACTCGAGACCTAGAGTAGATATCGTTGCCGATACAACTCGGCAGAAAAACCAGCGAACTTTCACACATGATAGGTACAGATCTACAGCTCAGTCTCCTCTCAAACTTGCCACGTAGGTAGTATACTAAAATCTCTACTTGCAGGTCAAATTTCAGGAAGATCTGACGGCTAGATCTCCTCCCACAATTAACACAAATCCACAGAAACTAACACGCACTTCCAATCTCAGATTCAGGACAGAAGCTTCTTCGACTAAATGAACCGTCCACTTCCACTCCAACTTCCTGTGCTATCAATTCAGAAGGTAAACTCACTACACAGGAAATTTGAGCCGATTTGACCGTTCTGATCGTCCTCCATAAATCTGCAAAGTTGCTGCTCCAGATTGAGAGCTTTCTGCACCCCGTCGCCTTCAAATCGTCATTGCGCTCAATCCGCAGAACATCCGGTGGTGAAATTTGTGGTCAGAGCTTCAGCAGCTGACAGACTACAAGCTCATGAAATCTGGTCTCAATCTGACGGTTCAATCACTCAAACCCCTTAATCTTACAATCGGAAGAGAAACTCTTGTACTCTCATCACTCTATCAACTTCAAATCGCCATAACGCATGCCTTGGATCTCCAAATCGAGTGAAATTTGTGGTCAGATTGCTCCTCCTGTCAAGAGCTCTCCGCCCATGCCCTCTGATCTCCAAAATCCCTCGTCAAAGTGCCCCGAACCTCCCAGAGCGCACACTTTGGTAGATGACAAGTTATCTTCACTTTTGGGTGGACCAATGGGAAGTCAAAGGACTCAACCTTGTCCTTTTTTGCCGCATGGAGACCCCCAACAGATAATAGAGCATTCTAAGCTCATAAGAGCAATGTTTTAGATCCCATTACACCACAACTTCTACAATTGTGTGCAAAACGTACTTATACGGATAATTTACATACTAATTGGTCCCACAACAGGACAACGTCAAGTGTCGGAGTAGAAATAACATGCGCTAAGTAACGCGACAGCAGTGATAAGTGAATCATTTACTATGTCAAATGATTCACATCACGACACCGTTGTGGGATTGACCCTTCTCTACTTCTGTCGAACTGGTCTTGCGTGCTCCTCCAATTCGATTCGATGAGTCTCGAGAGTCACCTCCTTCAAATCTTTGTAGCTGAAAGCAAACACATGGATATATTTTCGAAATATATCTAGGAATCTACTTTTCTTTTCTTGAGTGCTATTGATACCAAACTTCAGGGTAGAGAGTCTTCTCACAATCTCTGCCTCACTCAACTTTTCTTTGTCAGGATCTTTCTCCACTGCTGGTCGAGGCAACAAGTCAATAGCACTAAGCTGATGTAATGATTCATCTCGACCAAATCCTTCGTCCTCAGACGAGGATTCTTGATCGTAAGAATCTCCGGTATCTACTTCTGAGACACTCTGATCATCCTCCGTATCAGATTCCCAGTAGTCACTAGTGGGTCTATCAAGGTCAGAAGTCACAACTCCAACACCCGAGAGAAGAACTATCACTCTATGATCTCTAGGCCCAATCCGTAAATATCCCTTGTGCCACCTATCAGTGGTGCGCACAGCTCTCAACCAAGGCCTACCTAGGAGCAAATCATAACTAGAGTCCTTTAACACTTGAAAGGACATCAACGTTTGAACTCCCATCACAGACACGACCACCTTCTCTAACACACCAAGAGGTCTTACCCGTTGCTTGTTAGCCATCCCCACGACAATGCTAGCCGGGCGAGTTGGTTCCATCCCCAACTTCTTCATCAACCTCTCCGATATGGCGTTGACAACCGATCCTCCATCCACCAATACGTCAGAGACGTAATGACCATTCAACCGGACTTCAATCTTTGAAGCCCTAGTGCATACCTCTGAAGCATGCACATCCACCACACCAACTCCCACGGACTTTGATGTCTTGCTCTTGGGTTTCTTCTTCTTGCTTCTCTTAGAACTCAGTCCTCCTCTGAGTTCCCTTCGTAAGCTGGGATTAAGTGCGATCAGTTGTCCAACAGTGATGTTGGCTTTCTGAGCACCCACATCTTCAACCACATCATATCCCGCTTGGGAAGATGAAATGGTGAAATCCGCCATCTCCAGCTTCCTTCTTGGCTCCCTTGGTGTACTCGAAACATTATTCGAACGAGTACTTCTACTTGCTGACTCCTCCATGAAAACCGGTTCATCAGAAAATCGAGTTCTTTTCCTTTCTTGAGCTAAAAGCTCCACCGGTGCATGAGAAGAGTTTGAACTTTCTCCTTTCTGTGGAGCTAGCTGAGTTCTTAGGTTCAGAGCAGACAGGAGCAAATGAAGACTTTTCTGAGACGGTCGAAGAGAGCGAGGACGATTCGGAGGACCACGAGGATCGGTGACGGATTGGCACATACCAGAGGATGTGCAGGTTTGGAGGGGGTGAATGTCTTATTGTACATAGGTCTATACAGTGAAAAGTATTGCAGAGAGACTTTTTTCTATATTGTGTAAAGGAAGCTGCCCTGTAGCTTAACAAGCTAGGCAGGAGCTAAGCTGGGGCTATGCTTGACAAGCTGCCCCCAAGCTTGGGTTAGAATATCACCCCTAAAGGAGTCGAGAGACACCAGAATGCAAAGCTCGACGAGGAGAGCGACCTCATGCTTCTAGTTTTGACAGAAAGTGTTTTAAGCAATAGTTAGTACGAGTTTTAGGCTGTGAAATATGTGAAAGAGGGAAATCTGTCGATTCTGGTTCGTGACTCGAACTCAGAATCGGATAGCGTGAGCGTGTAGGTATTCACAAATACTATAGTTTTGACTCCTTGTTCATTAAAAACGGAGTTGTATAGAGAAGTTAGTGTAAGAAAGACTAGTAAAGATCTTACAGAAAAATTTCTTCAGGTAAACATATGTACAAAAGTTTTTACATTCTTGAACGGAACCAAAGGCCATCCCAGTGATAGGGCGCCTGCCTAGGAGGGAAGTGGTCTTAGGATCAATCCCCCCTGGCCTCTGGTTCCTATTCTGGCATGTTGGCCTCCTGGAAAGGAGTCTATGTTGGATATGCAGCCACGTCCTACATATCTAGGGGCGGGAGACCGGTATCTCCCTTAATCGTGGGCTTCCTGACCTAAGCCTCCGCATGCCATCCTGAATATACTATGGGAGATACCTGGTGCGCATATGCGGGGGCTGTGAGCCCTGTGGGGCAGCCTCATAAGTGTTGGGGCTTCGGCCTACATTGGATGGCTTGTAGTATATTCAGGGTGGCATCAAGATGGCATCGAAGGCACGGGAAACTTTTGCTGATTATTATGTACGCATAAGGACAGCAGAGGAACAGCTTTAGATGGGGCCTTAAAATTAAATCGAAAGATTACAGCAGAAGTGGAAGGTTACAACGGAAAACTGAAGCGGAAGATTACAGCGGAAGCGGAAGATTACCGCGGAAGCTTGAAGCGGAATATTACAGCGGAAGCGGAAAACTACAACGGAAGCGGAAGATTACCGCGGAAGCTTGAAGCGGAAGATTACAGCGGAAGCGGAATATTACAGCGGAAGCGGAAAACTACAGCGGAAGCGGAAGATTACCGCGGAAGCTTGAAGCGGAATATTACAGTGGAAACGGAAAACTACAGTGGAAACGGAAGATTACAACAGAAGCTTGAAGCGGAAGATTACAGCGGAAGCAGAAGATTGTCGTGGAAGCTTGAAGCGGAATATTACAGCGGAAGCGGAAGATTACCGCGGAAGCTTGAAGCGGAAGATTACAGTGGAAGCGGAAGATTACAACAGAAGCTTGAAGCGGAAGATTACAGCGGGGGCGGAAGGAGGAGAATTAGAGTTTAAGAGGGGGGCAGCTTAGCTAAGGCCCTGCTTCTGATAAGTGACTGCGCTTATAAGGACAGCAGGGGGGCAGCTTAAGCTGGGGCCTTAACTTTTAGGTAAAATACCTGCGGCGACTTGGGATCGGGGGACAGTTTTTGCAAAGGAATGTTTTCGGAGAGAGCTGAAGTGGAACACGCAGGAGAAGCTAAGAAGCTGGGGAAAGATCAAATTGGAGACAGATTGAATTGGGAGACCATCGTAGGAAGAGGGGCAGGAGTTTTAAGCTTGGACGTCGTCCAATAAACTGTACGGAGGAGAAATTACTCTTAGGAGGCAGTTTTATTGAGAGAGATCGTTTGAAAATCTACGGAGGACTTTTGATCGACGCATGATCAAATTTCTGAGAGTTTCAGTTGAGGCAAAGAGAGGAATAAGATTCAGGGGTCCGAATTTCACTATTAGGTTCGGATTGAGACGTACTTGGTAGACTTTTGGTTGAAAACTGGTTGACGGGAGAAAAAAGACACGCAGGAGAGAAAGAGAGAGAGATTTTCTTTACAGTTGAAGAAATTGATGATGCGGGTACACTGAAATAAAGTTATTTGGAGCTTGGGAGACCTATCTGTGTACCTAAGGTGTGCTGGAGTGCTTGTTTTTATAAACAGTGGACATAAGAGGCTGTGGTTTGAGATTCATCGTTGGCAGCAACCTATTTTCTTTTCTGGTCGTTTTTCTCTGATCGGTCACAGTCAGGAGGTCCGTCCTCCCCAAGAAAGACTCTCAAACCGACAGCGTGTACAGCAGCGCGATCAGGAGGTCCTCCGAGTGCGGGAGAAGATCACCGCCCTCGTCGAGAAAAAGACCACATGGAAGACGCAGCAAGAAGCCGCAGAAGCGCGAGTTGCAGTTGAGAAGATGCAGCGGGAAGCAGCGGAGGCTCATGCACAGGAGATGCTAGCACAGTCGGTGGAAGCGCTTCGGAAGAAGTTCAACTTCACCGCGGGTAGGAAGTTACTTACCTTGGCTAGAGGATGGGACAGCGAGTCCAAGACGATGTTGGTGGAATGCAGGGAAAGCATGTTCAGGTACTTGGATCAGCAGATAGAGGGAGTGAAGACACTTTATGATCTTCCCTTGCTTCCGACACCTGCAACAGCATCTTCTCAAGCTCCAGCACCATCGACTGGATCCGGAATGGAGAAGGAGGAGTTCGACCTCGCTGTACACTTGATAGTGACAGCGTTGGAAGCCGAGAAGACTCCGGAAGACGCCCCGGAAGACAAGAAGATGAGTCGTCTTCCCATGTATTCCGCGTGGAGGAAGCGACTTCCCTGGACCCTTATGAGGTCGCCATGGTTCCTAGTCCCGCACCAGTGCCTCAGAAGATGGAGGAAGCACCACTCGACCCATCTTCTCAGAAGACGCTTCTGTCTTCCGAAGTAGAAGCCGAAGCCGAGGAAGACGCAGTAGTAGCAACAGCAGGGCCAACGAAGAACGATGAGGAGGAAGCCACCTCAGTGACACCCGAGGTAAGCGCAGGGCTTCCTAGCCCATCAGAAGCCAAACTAGTAGCTCCGATAGGAGCAGATCAGGTAGAGATTGCCACCGAGCAATCAAAGTAGCTAGTAACTGAAGTTGACAATTCCAGATTTAGTAGGATCAAACATGCTATCTTAAGGGTGGCAGTTTCAAGTGTAAAATTAGTAGACAACCATGTGGCAGAGTAGGAAGCGCAAAGAGAGGCAGGGGAAACCGTTTGCATGTGGAGAGGCAGTTTTCTCTCCCTGGTGGTGGTTCCTCTATGTTCTCATGGCAGCGACATAAGTAGGATCGTAGAGTAGGAATTCGGGCTACCACCACACGCTCATACACATCTTTCAATGCAGCCAGAGACACATGAGTTGAGTAGTCACACACACTACACCCGATGTTAGAGACATACGAAGAGACCAGGATTATATCGGAGGGGTCTGCATGTTCGTTACCAGCAGTGGTTCGAGAATGTAGACAGAGGTAGTGGACAGTCTAGGAGCAGGGAACGGCATCCTCGTGCAGTCCTGCTCGTTAGACTGATGTGTCGAGGAGTAGTGACGGACAGTAGAGGGAGTGAGCTTCCCAACACCTATGTACCTTCTTCTCGGGGAATGGATTGCTGATTTGAGTGCAGAAGCTTAATTCGTGTCTTCTGGGTGGTGGATTTTCTTGAATTCGCTCCCAATTATGCATGAGAAGTGTTCTCCTTGAGTGGCGGTGACTGTCAGCAGGTGTGGTATTGTAGCTTGACTCGTTCAGTAAAGCACTTGGGATTTACGTACGGACGGTCTTATGGATAAGGGATCCCAGAAGACAGAGTAGTCAGAGCGACGAAGTGAAGAAGAAAGAAACCTTCTTCCCACAGCAGAAGACGACATCCTCAAGAAGAAGACGGTGCAACTGTACCCATGTTTGTTGTCTTCCTCCCCAAACTATTACAAGCAGGGATGGCTTGTTAGTCAGGATCCGGACTAGAAGCCTATCGGAATCTTAATTTCTCCTTTTCATCTTGTTTTCTCTTGTTTGGATTTTCTCATCTTCCTCATCTTCTTACCTTCTTCTAGTGAGCTTCCAAGATTTCTATTGAGCTTCCGTGAAGGTGAGTGTCGTTGTAGTGCTGCATGAAGACTATTTCCGTAAGCAAAAGCCTGGGAAGGCTACAGGGGGCATACACCATGTGATTGATCTAACCCGTTGGAATGTGAGTGGAAGAGTAAGGTGTGACAGTCGTGCTAGTCGACTTCTGTGAAGCAGGACATTCTTCTGGAGGTGTGAGAAGACGAGCTGAATCCCCAGAAGACAAGAATCGCTTCGGGAAGACGGTATCAAGAAGACCGGAAGAAGCAACCTGGAAGCAGGAAGATCGTCTTCCCGAGCTTCTCTATGAGTAGTTGTGTGATATTTTAGTTAGTAGTTGTTCATTTAGATCCAGAGTATATTGTGGCATATGAGGAAGACGCGTGGTTTTGTGAGAAGACGAGATTCCTAGACAAAACCCGTGTGTTTGTGTGTTTGAACAGATCTTAGAACTTAGAGCAGCGTTACTTATGTAAATCCTCTGTGGGAACGATATCTTGTATACTAAATGGGTAAAAGGAGTAATCTTGCGTCACTACAAGAAGACTGGAAGAGTTCAGTGCCTTCTTCCACTCAGAGATCTAGCCAACTATGGAGTTGCTGGAGAAGAGAGCGAAGGCTCAGGAGAAATCCTTACAGCCTGGATTCGGTCAACGTACCTTGATGCGTCAGGAAGAAGGCCAGAAGAAGGCTGAAGCGCTAGAAGCTAGTCTCTGCACCACGGAGAAGCTCGCAGCGAGGTACAAGACGGAAGCAGTCGCTTCTGTCAAGGAGCTGATCCAACTGAGGAGGAGCAACCAGGAGCTGTAGGCGCGTTTACAACAACGCGACCAATAGATTCTCCGAGTGCGGGGAAAGATCATCGCCCTCGCAGAGAAGAAGACGACATGGAAGACGCAGCAGGAAGCCGCAGAAGCACGAGTTGCAGCCGAGAAGATGCAGCGAGAAGCAGCGGAAGCTCGTGCGTAGGAGATGCTAGCACAGTCGGAAGCGCTTCGGAAGAAGTTCCACTTCACCGCGGGTAGGAAGTTGCTTACCTTGGCTAGAGAGTGGGACAAATGAGTCCAAGACGATGTTGGTAGAGTGCAAGGAGAGTATGTTCCGGTACTTGGATAGGCAGATAGAAGGGGTGAAGACACTCTATGGACTTCCCTCGACTCCGCCACCGGTAACTACATCTTCCCAAGCCCTAGTACCATCGATCGATGCTGACATGGAGAAGGAGGAGTTCGACCTCGCTGTGCACTTGGTAGTGACAGCGTTGAAAGCCGAGAAGACTCCAGAAGAAGCCCCGGAAGACAAGATGTCTTTTGGAAGACAGGAAGAAGAACTGTCTTCCCAAGTATTCCGTGTGAAGGAAGCGACTTCCCCGGATCACTATGAGGTCTTCATGGCTCCCAGTGTCGAACTAGTGCCTCAGAAGAGCGAGGAAACGCAAGTCGACCCAGCTTCCCAGAAGATGCTTCGTCTTCCGAAGCAGAAGCAGAAGCACAAGCTGAAGCAGCAGCAACAGAGCCAGCGACGACTATTGAGGAAGCCACTTCAGTGAAACCCGAGGTAATCGCAAGGCTTTCCAGCTTATCAGAAGCCGAGCTAGTAGTTCCGGTAGGAGCAGATCAAGAAGAGATTGCCTCCGAGCAATCAGAGTAGATAGTAACCACAACGGACGTTGACATTTCTAAACTTAGTAGGACCGAACATACTATTTAAAGGTGGTAGTTTTCAATGTAAAATTAGTTAGGATACCATGTGGCAGCATAGGTAGCGTAGGAGTAGTAAGGTGGATGGCTAATTAGGAAGGGGAACCGCTTGCATGTGGGGTGGCAGCCTTCTGACAGCGCCTATCTCTCTCTGGTGGTCGTCTCCTCTGTTTTCTCATGTAGATGGCATAAGTAGGATCAAAGAGTAGGAAATTAGTTCTTCACACACACTACACTCGATGTTTGAGACATACGAATAGACTGGGATTATACCGGAGAGGTCTGCATGCTCGTTACCAGCAGTGGTTCGAAGATGTAGATAGAGATAGTGGACAGTTTAGGAACAGGGAACGACATCCTCGTGCAGTCCTGTTGGCTAAACTGGTGTGTCGAGGAGTAGGAGCAGGAAGTAGAGGGAGTGAGCTTCTCAATGCCAATGTGACTTCTTCTCGGGGAATGGATTGCTGATTTGAGTGTAGAAGCTTTGTCCATGTCTTGGCAGAAGCTGGGTGGTGGATTTTCTTGAGTTCACTCCCGATTGTGCATGGGAAGCGTTCTTCTTGAGTGGCAATGACGATCAGCAGTTGTGCAGATTCGCAGCTTGGCTCGTCCAGTAGAGCACTTCGGATCTACGTACGGACGGTCTTATGGGTAAAGGATCCCAGAAGACTGAATAGTCGGAGCAACGAGAGAAGAAGAAAGAAGCCTTCTTCCCACAGCAGAAGACGACATCCTCAAGTAGATGGTGCAACTGTACGCACGTTTGTTGTCTTCCTCCCCAAACTATTACAAGCAGGGATGGCTTGTTAGTCAAGATCCGGACTAGAAGCCTGTCAGAATCTTAATTTCTCCTTTTCATCTTGTTTTCTCTTGTTTGGATTTTCTTATCTTCCTCATCTTCTTACCTTCTTCTAGTGAGCTTCCGAGACTTCTATTCAGCTTCCGTGAAGGTGAATGTCGTTGTAGTGTTGCAGGAAGACCGTAGACAGAAGCCTGGGAAAGCTACAGGGGGCATACACGATTAATCTAACCCGTTGGAATGTGAGAGAGAGTAAGGTGTAACAGCCGTTGCTAGTCAACTTCTACGAAGTGGGAGCAGTCTTCTGGAGGTGTGAGAAGCCGAGTTGAACCCCCCAAAAGCCGAGAATTGCTTCAGGAAGACGGTACTGAGAAGACCGGAAGAAGTGACCTGGTAGCAAGAAGCGTCTTCCCCAGCTTCTCTGTGAATAGTTGTGTGATATTTTAGTTAGTGGTTGTTTGTTTAGGTCTAGAGCACCTTTTGGTGAGTCTGGAAGACGTGTGGTTTTGTGAGAAGACGAGATTTCTAGACAAAACTCGTGTGTTTGTGTGTTTGAACAGATCTTAGAACTTAGAGTAGCGTTACTTGTGCAAATCTTCTGTGGGAGCGATATCTTGTATACTAAATGGGCAAAAGGAGTAATCCTGCGACACTACATATAGTGAGCATCATTTTTGGCACCGCTGCCGAGGATTTCATCTTAATAACCCTTGTTCTAAGCTTCCTGGATCTGTGTGCCAGTAGTTAGTTTCAGTTCGAACTAACTTCGATCGTAATTGAATGTGTTGTGGGACTCTATCTTGCTAGAAGACAGGAACTGCAACCAGAAGCTGATAAGATACATCAAGGGGACTGGAAGAAGCCGCTTCCCCGCTTCCAAGAGCTTCTTGGAAAACTCGATCTTGGAAGATTGCACTCTATTCAAGTCGTAAGGTTTCTCCAGGACAGATACAAGTCGATGATGTCGCAGAATTTGTGTGGTACCGTTCTATTCTCTTATTCCAAATCTATTCTCAACGGTTTGGGTGCAATCTTCTCAAGCGTTCAAACACATAGAACAATCAGAAGTTCATCGCTGCTTGTAGTTAGCTTGCCATGAACTTCTTGAATCTAGAGAAACACAGATTCTGGGACATCATCGACTTGTACCTGGAGAAACCTTACGATTTGAATAGAGGGGTACGAATAGATGCCACAGACAGATGCAAACATTTACAGAAGAAGCGATGATTTCCCCAAAATTTTAGGGTTCATACAGTTCGGGCAATGCTTTTCGCGGGGGTTCCTGGTTTTTCCATGTTCCAAGCAGCTGCAGATACCTAAAAGAAGTTTAATCGCATAATCAACAGTCTGAGACACGAACTTTTACCACTAAGGAGCAATCAGTTGCAAGTTCGTCACGGCTTTCATTTATATATAGCAGTCTCTGTTGCTGAGACAGAGAATTGTTCTCCAAAGGTACAAATCATACAGAAAGTAATATGGCCTTTAAGAGTGATACATATCGTATGTTGGATTCTTGACATCGTTCTGATTGTAACACAGCGATTTAGCTTATGTCAGTGATCAAGCATCTAGTTTTTAGCTTAATATCTCCGGCATTTCATCACTGGCCATCACACTGTACATTTTACATTCGATTCCACCTGAGTTGTACCATCGCTGTTGCTATCGCTGCTTACTGTAAGAGTCCAAATGACTATTCAAGTCAATCCATCTGGTCACTGTGTGTTTGTACCACTGCCTAGAGCGACTTCTGATTTGTGAGTACGCTGGTGTTACGATGGCTAGTGCAGCATCCTCAGCCTCTGCACCTGCAGTGTCTCATCGCTTTCATTTTGCTTTTCAACATCGTAAACCACATCAATCAAGAGCGGCAACACAAGCACTACTAGCTACTAGTATAACATATGCATATCTCCAGATGCACATTAATACATCATTATCTGGTAGATGTACCGTGACGGGATACATTTCTTGATCTAGCATCAGTCTGTACATGTGTATACGAGGACCGTCGTTATAGCTTGGTATCAGTTTGTGTCTTTTTCACGGCAGCAGTGAAGTAGTCAGAGTTGCTCCCTTGGACTGAATCCAGTTGGCTTTCTCTCCATGGGGTAAACTCTCGAGTTGCGAGAATAGCTCGACTGCATCGGGGGATGTGAGCATCCAGGTGCTCTTTTTTGCAGCGTCAGTGAACACAATTCCTGTCGGCTTTGCGAGGCCCTCGCATTTTGTCGTGTCGAATGTAAGATCGCCTAGAAGCGAGCGGCGTCTGCAGCTCTGATACCAGTAGCCGGATGTGAAACCTCCACCAACCCAGCAAAGGTTCCCCGTGCCCGAGCCTACTGGATCACGATCACAACCCCCATTTCTGTACACGAGGCTTGTCTTGCAGCCATCCATGCCTGTGAATAGCACCGACCCACCATCGACAATGCAGCATACCTGTCTGGCGATGCCGTTGAATGAGTATCCACTCCCGTCACAGGCATTTGGGTCCGAGTAGAAGATCACATCTACTGCCCCGACCATGCTCGACAAAGCCAGCAAAAGCATGGGCAGTAGAGGATACATGCTGCCATTTGCGCTGATCTTTCCCATTTTCCTGAGAATTTCCTGCAAAACCTTCTGTCAGCATCATCGTTTGCAGTATAAGAATCAAGGGGGGTCCACATCAAGTCAGCCATGCAAAATGTTCTTCCCAGAAAGAAACTGAATTTCGATGATCGAGTCAAGATACCAGTCGTTATATCCTACATACTGTGTTGGGACCGAAACGTATCCACGGATACACTCGTTAAATTAGCATGAAATGCGATAGACCTGGACGAGTACCCCACACCATGGTCCGAGATTACAAGATCCTAGACAAGTCTACTTACCTCGAGCTCGAAGTTGATATGCCGACTGGAATGTAAGGCGAGTCAAACACCTCCTGAGAAAACTGGAAGACGCAGGTCGATGTGCGTCAATCGCTGCCGAGAGATGAGATGCAGATACTGGGGTTCACACTGGCTTTAATTTATACTTGTCCCTGAAACCAACTATAGCCAAACAGTTGATGCTATCTCGATTTGCTTTCTACCAATCAAACCGGAATAGCGTTCCGATCCGAGAGTTCCGTTCCGAAGTTTCCCCAGGTCAAACTCAAATTGACTTTCCGTGATCCTTCTAGCTTCTACACGTCCAGACTTTGGACGGACTAAGGATTAAAGTGAAAGTCATTCCAGCTGACAGACACTGATGTCAGTAACAAGTAATGTCAGCTATCTAGATTTCCAAAATCTATAATTCGGAAGGTAGAAAGACTCCTTTCCAGGAAGACATTAGCCAAGAAACGTTAATCTGGAACAAAGTAATTCTATTCGATGTCAATCTAGTTCATAGAACGGAATATAAATATATACAAATCTATACGGTGCCAGGAGTGTCGTCGTGGTAGCAATTGCAAGTAATGTCCCTTGTTATTATTCTACATCAGTATACACTAAACCTGATCTGACACGGACCCAAAGACCGTGACCGGGCCCACACTCGTTTCAACTTTGTGAGAAACAAAGGATTGACTATAAACTAACTCGTTTAAACTCTGTGAAAAGCACACGTTGATACTAAAACCGCGGCAGAGTTCATACTCGTTGAAACCAATAACCTTACTACCTCGCACTATGTCAAAACTCTTGGAACAGTAAAACAAAGGAGTATAACAATTCGGGTACTCTACATTTTGGCTACTCCAGATAAGAAAGAATCTGGATTGTGAAATCTGTACTTTTGGGTTATACGTCTCTATCATAAAGGAGTTCCTCCTAATAACTGAGGAGCACTTACATTACTCAACTATAGAGGTGTTGAAGTAATCAGTACAAAGCCTTCGGATTCTCACGGAAAAGATGATCTTCATACACATCCACGAGATCATCACGGTCTACATTGTACACATAGCATCCCAGAGGAGGAAAAGTTCATTTGAACTATTAAGCGTATAGGTAATTATAAGCTCGTGGGTATGAGATACAGTGATTATAGTTTAGGAACTTGAAACATCTTTGTCTACTCTAGCTCGACTAGCATTTCTACTTGTTGAACGTTAACATCTAAGTTTGCTACTGCATTGGCCAGATACATCATTGCAAGTTGACATATGCAACAAGCGTAGACACGATAAACACTATGACCGACTAAACAAGAATTGTGACATTGTTGTTATTTTGATGATGTAAGAAAGAGTCATATCACAGAAATCATTCTAAAATATTGAATCGAGTCAAATTATCCTGAACTAACTCTCTAACGTGAGCAAGAGGAGCAAAACTAGAAAAAACTACGATATGTTACATATCGTATAAAAGCACAAGGGACCAAAAACTGAGAAACAGAAACTTCTCGTTAAAACTTAAATGCAATGGACAGTGCAGAGCAAGTCTCGCTCTGCAAATAGACTACTTCGCATATAAGAGAATGTTTTATGAAACCTCTTTAGGACTAACTCTGGTTAAATGTTTCTCAGACTACAGTCGAAATAGATTCCATTGTAAGTGCAAGTGGTTTCACCGCATGAGATTTGAACTCGTGTTAAGATCTATAAAGTATCACGGTGAATTACGATGTAATGAAAAACAAAATCACATATAGAATTAACTGAATAAAGAGGCATCGATAAGAATAATGTCAGAGTTTGCTGTCCGGACAAAAGAAGACATCCAAAGATTATAAGAATTAGAAGTGATACAAGTATTACAAATATATTACTTTACAAAAGAAACCAAATGTACACGTGTCCTTTCTAAGACTAGAACTACAGCCTAATAGCAGGCTATTGCTGTGAAGACGACCTTGCTATATCTTCCACTGGTAAATAGTCAGGGTCTAAAACAGAAGCACGTGCTCCTCTGGCTTGTGACCATGCCCCCTCAGCTTCCTCGGCCTCCTCGTCTTCTCCATTGTCTGCCTCCTCTTGTGCTCAATCATCATTTATCCACCTCGTAGTCAACGACCATCAACAGAACATGAGGTGACAAACTTCAACACATTCTTCGTCAGCTCGAGAACCTCACTGCTGCATCAAAATCTGGAGATAAAGTGTCGATACGAGATCCTATTTACTGAATCTACATCTTACTTAGCTCCACAGCAACACAATGACAATCTTAAAGAATTGAAGTGATTGTAGTTGTACCACTACCGGCAAATAGATCAACAATCCAATCCTCCAGATTTGAGAAATGATCGACAAACCATTGAATAAGTTTCATCGATTTCTGATAAAGATTCACCAAGGTGCCAACGTAGTTGATAGCTTTCTTTGCAACAGTCCCGACAACATGTACATTTTTTACCGAACTTTTTGAGGAGCAAAATTGTACAGCTCTCGGTGCCTTGTACTCGTGAATGATGATGTCTAGTGCTCAAAAGTGAACCCGAGATGGTTTTCTTTGACTTGTCTACCAACATTGTTTATAAATCTGTAGAAAGAAACAAACAGTGGATTAGAAAAATATATTAACAAAAATATAACATGTGCAGCAAGAATATATTATGAGTAAATGAAAGTACTAGATTCTAATCTGTACACGGCATTGCACTTCTCTCACAACACCTTCTCCACCATGGGTGCTTGCGTGTGATTGTGGAAGACAACAAGAAGTCAAAGGCTCGAAGAAGTACAAACTGAGAACTGGTCTACAAGTGTTTGTATGTCATCTTTTCAGAACGGTACATCATCGTTCTTCGCTCCATACATCTTAAATCCATATGAAACATCCGCAATGGAGAGAGTATAATCTTTCTTGGGAAGAAACTGAGTAAGCTTCAAACATTCATTTGTAAAGACATACCACTGTATTTTGTTCCCTTCGTAAGTCTTGTAAAAGAAGAAGTATGTGTCAACAGTTACCTCTACATGATTCTTCAAGGCGTCACGTCTTTTAACAGCAAAATGAACAAAGTTGCAAAAATTGTCCAAAAGTATATCAGAAGCAACAAGCAAATCTTCTTCATCTTCTTCTTCATCCTCTTCGAACGTGTCTTTGCTCTACTTCCTCTTCATGCTTGAACCTTTCATTTGTTACAAAAGGATGCAAAAAGAACAAGAGATGCGTGTGGAAAAAAAGTGATACATGTATCACTCAGTGCTACAAAAAAATGAATGACGAAAATATATTAAATCAGTTTCGAACTAGTTAAGACAAACAAAAGAAATAAAAAATACACAAAATGCAACAGACTTACATGATCTTTCAAAGAAGAAGAAAATCGCTCGTAGCGCTCTACTACCATCTCTCCTAAAAACTCTTATAAACAAGTCTTGTAGTCAAGAGTGTTGGACAGCTTCATAAAACGAGATGTATCTTGTGCAACTCCTTGGTTTGAGTTGCTTCGTTGTCCGTCTCAAATAACGAAAGCTCCTTAGAAATCACCTTCAGTAATGAAAGCTTTTTGGACTTGCAAGTGTTGGATTTTTGTCCTTTGTGACTTTCAGTAATGAAAAATTTTTGGACTACAAGTGTTGGATTTTTGTCCGTTGTGAAGCTTCTGATACTCAGACCTTGGCTTCGGAACACAACCTTGACCAAGAGTACCGGAAGAACATGATCCTTGTCAACCGCATAAGAACATGTTATAAGATTTCTTTCCTGAAGGATGAGGAAAAGAAGAGAGATGCTTCTCTTTGTCTCCAATGTGCTAGTGAATGTTCCCTTCCTGAGTTTGTTGAGAGAGACAAGCGAAGCATTAAAAAACACGATGATATTTTCTAGTTAGCTTTTAAGTATAATCTTGCTTGGTCGTTATAGGATCGCATCTTCAGCATGCACACGAATTTAGAACTTAAGGGACAGAAAATCTTTGCTCTCTCTTGCAAAGAAGTGAAACATCAAGAAAGAAGGACCTCCAAAACTCCAGAAGCGCATGCGACATCAAACTTGTGGAATAGCGTTGTCTGCAATGAATTAACGAAGAGGTGGACGTTGTCAGTCTTCTAAATAAGTATTGTACAACTTTTGCACGCACGAGCACCATGGTTACCACTGACGAGAAAAATATCTGAAAAATAAAAAGAACATGTCATGCACATAGTACGAACTACAGTCTCGACTTCTCTTTGCATTCGAGAGAACTAACACAAATAAAGTATCATTAATGGTGAGGAGAAGAGACACAAGTCACCGTTCGACCAAAACTAAGAGAAGTGATACAGATATCACTTCTCCCTAGAAGGATAGAAGAGACACAAGTCACCGTTCGACCAAAACTAAGAGAAGTGATACAGATATCACTTCTCCCTAGAAGGATAGAAGAGACACAAGTCTCAGTTCGACCAAGACAAGGAGGGCGAGGAGAAGTGATACACGTATCACTTTTCCTAAGGCAAGTAGATGAGACACAAGTCTGAATTCGACTAGAGTGAAGTGACACAGGTATCACTTCTCTCAAGATGAGTAGAAGTGAGACAAGTATCATTTTTTCCCACGGCGAGGAGGAGTGATACAAGTATCACATCTCTAGTATCTTTAGCTCATGTTGATCAGATGAGAGCATGCTCACTTCAAACTTTATATTTGGCCGGCTGTTCTCATGTTCCTTATTCTTGGATCTAGTTTGAGAATCTGCAAGTAGAGATCAGCAATATTATCTATTTAGAGAGAATTGGCTCGTCTTTCTATAGTACGTCTGAATCGGAGGATGATATTGAGCAATGTGGTTCATTTTTTTTGTGTCACAGCAAGTATAACTACTTGCATTTTCTCTTTGTCTGAGATTGAGACGTGTTACGATCGTTTACTCAGGATATTGAAGTTCCTCTTGGCTCAAACATACATGAAGAGAAGTGAATCTTGTAGCACTTTTCTTCATTCTTGTAAACAGAAGTGATATGAGTATGACTTTTCTTCAGACAGGAAAGAAAAAGTGATACTTGTATCATGACTCTTTGAATTCCACAAGAGTAATGTATTTGTGAGTGTTATACACTTGTACTAAATTCACTTTTCAAGTGTCTTTCTCTTTGATACTACCATGACAGTTGGAAATTACACCAGGAGCAAAGTCTTTGATGAAGAGCACTCCAACAACGCACTAACAATCGCAAGAATATCCAAGAGAAAATACTGCGTTGTACTTCAATGTACTTAGAAGAGGTAGACATAGCACTCTACACTGTACTCCAACTGTTCTCAAGATAGTCGAACTGTGATTCAAGCTCACCGTGGTTAATTCTTTTCTACCGAGGTTAATGTTAAGCTACTATTCTATCTGCACACCATCCATTGAAGTTACTCCCTGGTTGTCAACACTTTTCACGGAGACAAGTTGTCGAGAAGCAGAAAGAACTGGAGTTGCAGAAATTTACCGTCACGAAGTCCGAATGTACTTGAGATTTTTGAGCATCATGCTTGAGCACAATGTTCTGACTCTTCTCAGCGAACAAAACATGCAAAGAGGTCAATTCTGGTTACTCACATGCGAATCAATGCTTCCATAATGAAATCTTGGATGTAGACAGATGTACTCTAATTTTGACGACGCATATTCTTAATTTAGTTTTATTGGATGTCTTTTTCCTTCTATTTTATATATTCATTTCATTTTTGTTGTTGTTTTTTATGAAAATCAAACGAAATTACATACATGATGAGAGAATGGTGATTTATTAATTAATTCATGTATTATATTCAATTTTAGTTTGGTTGTTAGTCATTAGTCATCGTTTTCAAGTGTTGATTGTTAAAACTTGTTGAAGTTCAATCAGACCTCAGCGATACCATTAAGGATAATATGTTAACTAAGACTCAGTTTGATAAAATTCTAAAATAATAAATCCAAATTATTTAGTTGATTTCAGAATTGAAGAGAATGATTCGGAGAGTCATCAAAGGATTCATTAGTATTGGTTGTTACCGTGTGTTCGTCCTAATGCAATTGAAACTTATTTGTCATTGTGATGTGTCAAGCACTTTCAGCTTCAAACTCAAGAGTTTGAAGTTTGAAAAGTGCAAAGTTCGAAAAGCTCGCATTATCACCTGTTCTCGGTTGGTTCTATGTATTAGACTGTACATCACTTTTCCAGATGAAATATTTTGATTTCATAACCAATCTGGTCACCTCGTGGAGCGATATAGTGATCATTAATTTTCAAACAGACCCCTTTATATTGTCTGAGAAGCAGTCACGTTATTTTTTATTTCAGAATGATAGTATTAACGATTAATTATTTTTAATGTAAGTGTCTACTCTCCTCTATCTGATCCCGGTTTCGAACTAACGACGTCCGATTTCCAAACGAAGCACACAACCAGTACAGTAACTTCAGTTTGTTGATAATTTGAGTACAGTGACCGTCTATATAAACAGACACGCTATCGACTGCACGGCATCTCGCCAAAGGTCACGCCTTAACGTCATCGGCACCCCGCCGAATTATAATGTGCCTTAATATGTCTTGATGTCATCGGTCACCCTCTTTTTAAAAAGCGATCTAATCCCTCCCTACGCGCTCCCCACCAACCGAAAACCAACCGGACTCGCCGCTTGGCGTTATCCGGCCCCCGGGCGAAAGTGCACTTTGGCCGCATAATCAGCTTCAAACTCAAGAGTACCTTGAAGTTCTACAATAATTAGGTCAGCTATATTTAGACCATATGCGAATCTAAGAACTCAGAATCCCGATAGTGCGGGCAAAATATAGTTTAGTGTAGATCCTCTGGTTTACTTTACTTCTCAGCAAGCATCTCTTTCTGTTTCACCTGAAGTTGAAAAGGTTTGTTCCAGCAACAACTATATCTGTTGTTCATCTCTTTCCAGGACGGGACCAACGCTTTACTATACATTATTCGTAAAGCGTATAGTAAAGCGTGCTCCAAAGAAAACTTCTCTCGAGGTTTAGGTTTTAGTGTTATGCATATGGGCAGCGATAACACATGGCACTGATTTTCTCAATCTAATAAACGGAAATTTTATTACATTAGTTAATTCTTCTTTATTGCTATGCTAACCGCGGATTTCATTCATAGAAGAAGGTGTGACTCTTTTATCGTTTCTAGTCACTGAGACTTTCGATTAAAAACCCAGTTATATATATATATATACTTCTAAACAGGAGGATTTTATTAAGTGGAGGGGTTTTCTGAGGACAAAAAAATGAACATTTGTACCTAAGCTTACTTTTGCTGATAAGATTTTTGCAATAATCAATCTATTAAATTATGATCCAAATCAAAGCTCTCCAATAGCTTTGATTAACTTCAATATTCAAACATCTATTGAAATAAAACTCTTGTGATCTTTTGAAACAAAACAGTATCGTTTCTTTAACAAAAGTAAACTGGGAAAAAACATATTCTTTTTTACTTTAAACTATGATTCATCTAGTGTAGTTTGTTGTATACTTAAATTGGTTTGAATTTACCGGGGAGAGATTAACTATTATTGGATTGTGAATATTTTAAAGATAAAAGATTATTTTTCTTTGAGTGCCTTTATCGTATTCGATAAATCTTAGAAAAAAGGAAGAAGAATTTAGATTTAGATAAATCTCAAATGCATAGCACTACATTTCCATTACAAGTGTGACACCTTGTTTTTATTATTTCAATAATAACAAGATATATATATATATATATATATATATATATTTTTATTTGTATATAACTATATATTTAAATAAAATTTACTCATAATGTATTCTCTTGTCGAATTTAAATAATATGTGGGCACACTCATTAATGTATTCTGTTGTCGAATATTGCGGAAACATTTTGGTCTATCGCTTAAATAAATAGATAAAAATTAAGAATAAACAGACAAAAAATGAAAAATGAAAAATGAAAAAATAAAAATAGAAATAATAAAAAAATTATTTAAATAATTGAATGTGGTGTTCCTTTTTACCTTGGCCATTTTATGTGTTCATACGCACATGCGGGCTATTCCACGTGGCAAGTTGGCATTTTGTCCATCCCACGTTTGGATCTGAGTGGCAGAACACCTGCCACATGTCAAAAGAATATTAAATATTGGGTAGGACTTCGCACGTACGTCCACGTGGCATCCAATCCAACATTTAGACAGAAATAATTCTTCCGCATAAATTTCGAGTATTCTGGCGATATAAGGGCACCCTCACGTGTTGACACGTGGCAACATCCGTACTTCCAACATTCAGGGAAAGGATTTTCTGAATACATAAGAGGTACTCATTTCCATCTCATCGAAATGAAGGAGTACTGCGAATGAGAGAGTGCACGTGGTAGATTATTAGGGTTCAGATTTCTTGAAAACCTTTCCACACGTGAAGAAAATGAAGGGATAGGTAGCCGTTTTCGAGGTCTAGGTTTACTCTCACACAACACCGACTGTCATATATGTTCGGATTCTGATATGCAGTTCATTACTTCGTTGAGCACAGTGCACGGTTGGTTTCATGCATCAGTCGCCAACTTGAATCTGATTATTGTTGAAGATAGGCGGAATCCGAGATAACCAATGCTCGGAATTACTTGGAATTTCAACCTCCTACGTTCACTAAATCTCCTCCTGCGATTCAAACTTGTACATGTGAAGATTCATTAATTACTGGACTGATTAATAGGGAATCTCAATAAGCTGATCTTGTAAAATACTAAGTGTACTATGGGAATCATCTCTTCCAAAGGATAGAAGAGGCCAGCCTGCTCGTAAATTTATTATTTCATTCTTTCGGTGGGAAGGGTTAGGTAATAAATTTATATCTTGATTCAATTAATGTGCTTTTGGTTATCCAGTACTGGAGTTATAGTTTCTGAAGCGCATTTGTGCACGCTAGCTTGGGGAATTCGCAGCTATACTTTAAATTGTTAAGGTTTAACATTATCATTAACTTTTAATTTTTCACTTTGACTTACATAGAATTTAATACTTAAAGATTTTATAATAACACAAATTGCAGAAATCTTATCTCTTATAATCGTAAGATTGTAAACTTGGATTGATGTAAATTCAAGTATACTGGAATTGCATTCCATTTATTCAACCACTCCATTTGATTAGGTGCAAAACACAGAAACGGTGAACTCTTCAAATTGTATGGTTTTCCTAACATAGTCGATGTAGATATGCTTGTTTATAACCTATATTTCGAATTTTTATTTTACTTTTATTCCTGTAAGTTTAGAACTATGAGTCAGGGAAAAATATAAATACCAATTGGAACAAAGTTACCTTAGAGATATTCCAATTTTCTTATGGGAACTTTTTCTTTTTCATGACGAGAAATGTATGAAAGACCACTGATACTTCTTAAACCACACGTTTCACTATATAAGGTACCATCCTTCTCCAGTCAGGACCTCTCGTAGTCCTTCGCACTCTGGCCATGAGCTGCCCAAGCACTTGCCCTCCGGGTTGTTAAGTTCTTTATCACAAGGAACTCATCGACTGTACCCTCACTGGGTCCAAGAAACTTCTAACAAACAATAAATTTGTCGTCTTTGTGGCGATACTATGCATCATTCTGCAACATTCTCTCTCGGATCATCATATTCCACTACAGTGGAATATCCCATAGCCAACGTCTCATTTCGTCTCTTTTTAGTGATCATGGTCAGTCAAGAAAACGTACGGACTGCATGAGTGGGTTGCACCTTCAGATGTCTCTACCCATGGAATTTTCTCGGCGACGTTTTGTGAAAGAAATGCTGATTGTGAATCATGTATCATCTCAATGCGCAGGTTTTCTAGAACACGAACAGTCGTTGAATTAGCTGCATCCATGATGAACCGAACAGTGTCTGCAATTGAAAGATGTAAACAGTCTTGTAACTCGTAAAAGCGATCCAGTTTATCTTCAAGCAATAGAAGACTATGCGGTAGATCAGGTTTTTTACGTAATGATAATTGATGAGATCTGAAGGATATTTTGGTCGTGGTCACATCATGAACAATTTCAAAAGAGAGAAACGTGAGTTGCTTCTATTGCCTTGAACCGATTCTTGATGACTGTTGCAAATGAACTTGCCAGATACACTAGTATTCAACCATCCATTCGAACACAATTGCTTCCATAATATCAAAGACATTGAGTGAAAACAGAAACTATTAGTAAAAGACTTGTCGCTGGTCGTGAACATGATCGACGCGCGAGCGAAATAATAATTCCTACTGTGCAATTAACAGAAAAAGAGTTCACAGAATATTCTTTCTCGTTATTCTGAGTTTCGTACAAGAGTATTGCATAAAAGACCACTATCGTCTAAGAACAAATAGCGTAGTCGAGCAAACACGTCAGAGGACTCGGGGCTGCCCTTATCGGCAAAGGAATATTAGAAGCTCCATGACTTTAGAAATAATTCAAAAATCTGAATAGATTTTGTTTAGATCCTCTATAATCTAATGACATCATGTGTTTATTTTTAGCAAGTTTCCTCAAGTACATGGGTTATTCTGACCACGACAGAGTGCATTAGGTAGGTGGCCGGTCATTTTGATACCACCTTCGATGTATCTGATGAGTACTGAAGGAAATACGATATTACATAATTTGTATAGTTTCTCCGTTCAAAACCTGAATGTAAACGCGAAAGCTGGAAAGAACCAATACGTGCCTCCCGTAGATGATATAGTGGAACTTGCGGTTTAAGTAATTAGTATAATGAGAACGCCGAAAAGGTTTCACCTGGAAAGCCTCTGGCTGGCCGGCCGGATAACCTCAGATGTATTGCTTGCCTTTCTGTCGGTGACATTCAGGGCAGCATCGTAGATGGTCAAACTTCCGGACGGCAGACAGTCATCTGGAGCACACCTGCTGCAAAATCCTTCTTCTCCAGTATCTTCCCTGGCGAAAAGGAAAACGATGACACCGGCTCAGAACCAAAATTCATGAGAACCACAGAATTTGTTTTCTCGAAAGTGTGGATGCGGAATGACGGTAAATACTGTCTAGGACTCTCTAATATATAAACCAGTCCGAGTCGTGGTTTGCTAAACCCGGGACGAAAGGGGAAGTGGACAATGGTGGCCATGAAAACGAGCCGGTTGATGAGGATCCACCCTGAGTCTCACACTTGATCAAAGGGGCAAATTTAGTCGAAGGGGAGATCCAAGTGAGGTCCCTAGCTTCTACGCGAGAGACAGTTTCAGAATAACCCAGAATGGCTCAAATAGGTACAGTAGATTCTGGAGAAGGCGCATTCTCTGTCATAAGTATACTGTCACACGCAAAGAAGCTTATCCGTTCTCTGTCTGCTGGTTAAGTTAAACAATTAAAAGCAGAACAACCCAGAAGGACTGAAGATCTGCTTCCCACTTCTCTAGCTCGAGACAGATGAAACCATCACATAGAACAGTTTCTCGCGTCTGAAATGGCCTAAGGGATCTGAGCAGGTCGTGTGCAGGCACATCGAAACCGGCGTGGCTGAGGCCTCCTCCCCAACAAAACCAAAACGAGTTCATCAAAGCTCGAGCGCACGTTGTGGAAGGAGTCCAGCTTCCTGAAGTGCCAGTAGTCATGCCAGTAGTAGTACCGAAGATCAGTGTCCTAAGTGGTTTAGCTTACAGTCATCTAATAGAAAGTTCGTGAGTTGAATCCCTTACAGGCACGGTTGGCATACTGCTGCAACTGTTAATGAAGCTTTTGATCCGAGTCCCGCTGTGGTGGACTCACATGGACAGTCTCATGGTCCTAGAAGACCCCAACGAACAGGTAACACCATTTACCATTATTTACCATTTTAGTCCCCACGAGCTGGTGATAGCTCATCACCCCATAATATACTGAGAACCAAGCTCCCTGAAGGAGCATAGATGACTCTTACAGACAGAAATGCGTTGATTCTGGCGCAATAGCCTGGAATTGGAACAGGACAATGAACCAAGCTCCCTGACGGAGCATAGATGACTCTTACAGACAGAAATGCGTTGATTCTGGCGCAATAGCCTGGAAGTGGAACAGGACAATGGACCATCAGCACATGATAATGAGAATTAGCATCTAAACCTGGCTGGTGTCTCGACATGGAACCATTCCAAACTCAACAGTACTGATGAGACTCCCCCTCCCTTCTATCAGCTAGCGCTGAACATGAATAAATAGCTAGCATCGAAACGATGTTCTTGCGTTGGTTTTTCATTTAGAAGTTCGTTCTAGCTAAGTTCAGTCAGGTACAAGCAAAGGTACCAAGACTGGTGCAGGTTTAGGTGCAGATAAGTAGCTCAAGTAGTTTGTTAAGTTTATCGACTCGTAGATTAGACAGCAGTTACAGTGCATATAGATTAGAATCCCTCCTCTGCTCTGCATTACCTCTGCATAAGCATCGATCTCAGTCTCCTCCAGGGATTCGACCGGCAGCGGCCTGAAATTAGTGCTACTGACAGTCAGCACAGTGGATAGAATTCAGGGTTCTTGAATTTTAACACGCCAAGCTCAGATGGCTAATCCGATAGCTCTCGGGATGGCTACATTGTGTCTGTTCGCATGGGTAGCTTCAGGAGAAGGTGACTTCTGCAGCTCATTTTGATCGTTTATTCATTTCATCTTGAAGTTCTCAGTTTTCATATAAAGTAGTAGAGAATGTTAACTACGAAACAGGTTAGTTAGCTGCAGAGTGCAGATCAGAATCTGGGAGACTGGAAACGATGATTCCCAGCACAAGAACCGCATTGATTGACTGTTAGAAGCTGTACTTGCTGCTGTGGAGAATC
Source organism: Asterella californica (assembly GCA_036924285.1). Lineage (NCBI taxonomy): Eukaryota > Viridiplantae > Streptophyta > Marchantiopsida > Marchantiales > Aytoniaceae > Asterella > Asterella californica. The sequence continues at coordinate 15,235,164 of JAYKYS010000006.1, read as the reverse complement.
AGACGCTGCAAAATTCGGCTATTACGGGTCTTCCAGCGATGCTGGACCAAGGCCTGATCGGTGGAGTGACACGCCCGCATGGAGCAAGTGTAAGTTGGGAACGGAGCAATCACCAATAGACATCAAAACGAAGAGCACAATTCTTGAGACCGGCTTACGTAGACTGGATACTTCCTACTTTCCTGCAGACGGCTCTCTCTTCATCGATAGGGCGAACATTCTTCAGGTAGTGCATCCAGTCCCGAACTTCGCTTCCTCACTCCTCGAGAGGGTTTCCTCGTTCGTTCGTTCCCGCTCAACCGTGCCAGAAATATGATCAGTTCGTTTCTTCTCAGTGGCATGGAGAATCAGAGGAGTGCGCAGGCATTGCTGATCCTACCCAAGTTTGGCTTGTTGTACTTCGACGCTTAAGGTTATTAGATGGACGCAGATAGTGCATTTTCGACTGGGCTCATGATCAATGCTTTCGACGTCATTGCGCGAGTCCGAAGCTCGCGAGGAGCTCGTAAACATATTGTCTGTTAGAGTTGAAGAGTCGACGTTCTGCCAGGGGCCGGCGCGCTCGGGAACAAGAACCAAATAACTAAGGCTTCACTAAATGCGGTTGCTGTGCTGTGAAAATTCGGCAGGTCGAGTTGAATGGCGGTGGGCGATTCCAAGATCGGCGATGAGACCTACAACCTGCAGCAGTTTCATTTCCATTCTCCGAGTGAGCACACAGTTGACGGTGTTAGGTAATGATCATGAAGACCTTACGCTTAGCCATTCGTGGGTTCAATCATCAGGTTTCCTCTCGAACTCCATCTGGTCCACATGTCCGACAGTGGAGACATTGCTGTGATTGGAATTCTTTTCTCCTACGGGAAAGAGAATGCTTTCCTCGCGACGGTAAGTTCTCCAACCCGCCCAGGATACGCTCCCCTTTCGCGTCCAACGTTGATAACCTTCGTGATCGTACTTCGCAACTGGAACAGTTCAAATTTTTGAGTGTGAACTGGATTCCGTTTGATTCGGTTTCTCTTTTCCTACTTGGGAATGTTCGAACACCTCCGTCTTGCTGCACTGACTTCGGAGTTTCGAAATATGTATGTTAATTCGAGTTCTGTAGTTAGTTCCATTCGAGTTTATAGTACTAGTTAGCTCTAGCCAACAAGCTACCCCTTCCGCCTGTAGCCCGGGCGCCGTGGGGTCGAGTCCCCATGGCGGGGGGACTCATGTTGTGCAAGCATAAGGTTGCAGAAAGCCACACAACGAAAAGAGGTCTAAAAAGAACAAAACAAAAAACAAGTACTAGTTAGCTCTATGTTACGTTCGACTGCAGATGATTCTATCTACTCAATGAGTCGCAGAACGTGAACCTTCCTGAAGACTAGTTGATTATTCTAAACCTGTTCGACGGGTTGATTAATATTCCTGAAGACTAGTTGATTATTCTAACCGTCGAACATCAACCCGTCGAACAGGTTTAGAATAATCAACTAGTCTTTTGCAAGTCTCTGGTACTAATCTCAGATTTCAGAACACCATGGAAACTATTTTGAAGACTTGTATACTTTATTTGTGTCTTCATATCTAGTTCGTTAAACTTTCCGCTAATAAGCACCAAAGACTTGATAACCGTCGGACAGGTTTAGAATAACCAACAGGTTTAGAATAACTTTTGTAGGTCTCTGATACTAATCTCAGGTTTCAGAACACCATGGAAACTATTCTGGGTCTGGGTTGGATAAAATTTAGGCAGCGCTTCCGCTACTGGAGATCAAGTCGGAACGCAATAATCCCTGAAGAACAACAACCAGGACCAAGAAGCCTAGTGGATGCTAAGAAGTAGGAAGGTAAAATAATTACACCGAAATAGAGTCAACACCACATCAGGTGCGTCCAATCCAGCTTTGACACACAATCCAAGCTTGCTTATCATAGAATAGAGAAAATCAAGGGCTCATATACATTACACGGCGTTTACTTGCTGACAAGGTCACGAAGAGCTCTTGGACCGGCAATTCTTCACTACTCTGCAACTCTTCTACGAGAATTTCACTCCAGAACTAGAATTTCTCCAGAAAGCTATTCTTCACTCTGAACGCTATGATTTACCACTCAACAAACTAAATCTTAAATTGAAGATCTGGCCAATGCTAGAATCCCCTGGCATCCTTAGCCTGAAACTATTTACCAATAGCATGTTCTCTATGTAACCCGATATGTGCCTCCAGTCTGCAGATCTCCTTCTCTGCACTATGTATCACTCTCTGCTCAGCCTCTGCTCTCTGTTCACAGTCTCTTCTCACTGCTAACCGACCAGCCTGAGGAAAAAGTAAAAAAACTGATTTTTTAGGATTCTCGATCTTGTTATCTAGTCCATGTGAGTCTTTTGTTCGGACCTTGTAGCCGCCACGTCAGGTTGTCTAATCACTGCTCATAAATTTAGTAAACGGTGTTACAATCGTCCCAATCAACAAAACGCAGTTCTTTTATTGAACTGCGGTATCTATAATACCACATTAGGAACAATATTTTCTCAAATCTAGAGAAACACTACCCATCTAGGATAAGTCTTTTCTCAGAGCTATGTTCCATTACCGAGCACTCATTGAAGTTTTCAGGTGAGACAGAACCCTAGCTTCGAGGTGGTGAACTCGTCAGTTTCTTTTTATCCACCTCTTTACTATGCTACATCATAGTAGCGTCAATCTAAACTTGATTGACATCTGACAGCCATAAGAAGTCAACAGACCTCAACTCCATCTTTAGACGAGCAGATTGGCCAGATCTACTCGGTTCTAGTGTCCTTGAAGGGCCCTTTTGCATGACTCTTCTGACTCGATTCAATCCATCGTTTAGCTGGAAGAGAGCACTGCGGATTGTCGTCTCGTAAAGTATCTACGCAGTGGTTCCTGAAACTTATACAGTGCAAGATCATCCAAGAACTCCCAAGCTTCATTTACTAGTCCCGGAACTCTATCTGTCCAATGACATAGGTACTGAGTAACAGGTTCTCCAACTCCATCTGGGTTCGATGATGCTCGATGATCTATTATCTCAATCAACTCAAGATCGTCATCTCTTGGTAATGCTTCTAACACCGGGTGCCATTTCTGATATCTTCCTAGCAAAGACTCTAGTTCTTCGCGAAACATTTTCAAGTTAGAAACATGAACTTCATACTAGCTGAAAAATGTAATTTATAGGTCACAAGACCTTAACTTCTTCTCTATTAGGAACGGTCCTGCACATTTGGAAGAAGCTTCTTGGCTAAGGCTACCCCTGCTGGGATTATGAAGTTCTTGGTCCGTAACCAAACTCTGTGTCCTTCTTCGAACTGTACGTCTTGTCTACCACGGTTTGCATACTTGGCATATCGTTGTTATGCCTTCTCCATGTGTTTCTTTGTCTCTTGAAACACAAGACTCTGAACGCATATGAAAGTCTCCAGATCTGGAGGATCTTGATTCGACCTTCCTGTGTTTTCATGTCCCTTGGTAGCCAGAGCTATAGGAGTCCAAGGTGCATGAGAGCCCCGATAAACACTTCAAATGGTTTAAATCTTGTACTCGAATGCTTGGTGTTGTTATATCTAAACTCCACCAAGTCCATGTGTTTGCTCCAATCACTCTGATCTCGCATGATATAGTTTCTCAACCCTTGCTCTACTATCTATATCGTCCTTTTCGTCTGACCATCAATTTCAAGATGATAAGAGGAACTGAACTTGAGAGTAGTTCCGAGTCTTCGAAACAAACCTTTCCAAAACTCAGTCACAAACCTCCTATCTAGGTCTGAAACTATGTCTTTGGGCATCCCATTATACTTAAAAACATATCGAATGAACAGCTCAGTAGCACCTTTTGACGTCATTGCTTTCTTACAAGGGATGAGGTGAGCTTGTTTGTTGAAACGATCGATGACAACTAGCAAAGCATCGAAACCTCCTGACTCAGATAAACCGGTGCATAAGTCCATACTTATGCTCTCCCAAGACCCATCAGATATTGGCAAAGGTCTTAGCAACCCTGTTGGTCTTCTTCACTCCGTTCGTTGTTGCTGATATGTCAAGCAAGTCTGCACGTACTTGACTACATCCTTCAACATGGACGGCCAATAGAACTGCTCTTTAACTCGTTGCAAAGTTCTATTCTGTCCTCCATGTCCAGCTAGTTCACAATCATGACATTTTTGCATGACTAGTGTCCTTATTGATCCAGTTGGAACATACACTTTGGTTTGCTTGTAAAACTAAAGACCATTGCGGAATGAGAGATTACGTATCAATGGATCTCTTTTTTGTTGGCTGGTTGTTGGCGGCTTTTTGGTTGGGTGGTTTTGTTGAGCTTGAGGATCGTCTAGCAATGCTTGTCCGATTCGATCTGTAACGACCTATGTTACACATAGGAAGTTTGTCTATCAGTAAGGTGTTTAGTTATAGTTAAGTGTGGAGATTGTTTATTTGCTGCCCAAGTACTTTAAGTAGATATCAAGTTAGTCATGACTAGCTAACATTAGTTATGGTTAAACTTAGCTGTACTTTTGAGCAGAAATCAGATATTTGCTAAAGAGTGAGCAGTACTATCTTGTCATCTTGTCTAAAAGATAGAAAAGAGATGGACAATATCCCTTATCTCCTTTTTGACTTGATATTAGTCGTTGGATTAAAGTTGTGAACTTTGTGGGCATTAAAAACAAGAAGAGATTCCACATGTCCCTTTTTTAGTGGGTCCTAGTGTAGAAAGCGGGTGGAAATGACGATGACGACCGTGGAGGTTGAGAGATCGGGGGATAGTTGATCGATAGGACCGTGGAGGGTTTACATTTTTGGTTCCGTTATCGAGACCTCACTTGAAGAGATCGTTGAAAGATGTTTAGAGTTCAGTTCTATATTCGACAAAAAAAGATCATGAGAGAGCACATCGAGAGAACGTTGGAAGGAAAGAGAGCTACGCGATGTTAGCAACATTAGAACCTTTCGTGTATCCCGTAGTGATCTATGACGCATTCGAGGTTATTATTTACATCTTGTTCACTTAGAAAGAGTTTGAGGAGAGTTAAAAGGAGATGAAACAAGAGTTGTAGAGAAAAGAGGAGAGAGAAGTTAGAAGAGAAGAAAAATTTCGGAGTTTAAGAATTCAACTTTCTGGAAAATTTGTACAGTCATTGTCAGATTTTCTATGTTCTTAATTTTCCTGTGAAACTTTCCAGTATTCTAGATTGGCTGATAACCCATCTGTGACAAAAGAAATCATAGGAAAAGGTGGTCAAGAGAGGGAGCAATGAATTTTCAAAGTTGAGGGGATTTATTCACGAGAGTTGAGGAATTTTTCTCTCTGGAAAATTTTTACAGTCATTGTCAGATTTTCTTTGAAACTTTTTTTCCTGTGAAGCTTTCCAGGACTAATAGCGTATCTAGGACAAAAAAAATCATAGGAAAAGGTGGTCTAGAAAGAGAACAATGAACTTTCAAAGTTGAGGAGGTTTATTCACGAGAGTTGATTAATTCTGTTCTCTGGAAATTTTTACAATCATTGTCAGATTTTCTGTGAATTTTATTTTCTTGTGAAAATTTCTAGTATCTTAGCTTGGCTGATAAGCTATTAGAGAAAACAAAAATCATGAGAAGATGAGGTCTGAAGAGAGAGAAAGAAGTTTTCAAAGTGGAGGGGGTTGACAACAATGAGGGAAGTGAAAATATACCAATTTCAGTTTTCTGAAAATTTGTACAGTCATCACCATCTCTTCTGATTAGAAAAATTTATGTTGAAACTTCATGAGTTAGTAGCTTGGAGGTTGAGCTACTAGAGATCACAAAAATCTTGGAGAGATCTTTTACCGACTAAGAGATATACGTTTTGACATACAAGGATGTCTTGAAGATACTTCATGGGGAATCTAGTTCGAGTGCCGAGGTTGAAGAAGAGACGTTTGGGAGTTCGAACGGAGACGGAAAAGCCAAAGTTAAGTATAGAGGAGTTGCAAACACGCATCTATTGTAGTTGGGGTGCCCTTTTTGCTCTATATCAAGAAGCTTCTGCGAGCATCAGTGCAGATGCGAAGAAGATTGAGTTCAAAGCATCATTCACTGTGGAGGCCACGAATGCTCGTGGCGAAGTAGAGTGTGATCTTTACAAGAGTGACTTTAAGATGTCTGCTAGGATCAGTACAGACGATGATCATGAGGATATTATCTTAGACTCTTAATTTTAGATTAGATTTTATTTCGTGTATAGCATGTATAATATACGATTTTCAGTATAAAGCTCGAAAGAGTAAGAAAGTGATGTACAATTATTTTCCTCTAAGATATTTTCTCCACTAATGGTTGAGAAAGCGCAAAATATACAAATTTCAGTTTTCTGAAAATTTGTACAGTCATCACCATCTCTTCTGATTAGAAAAATTTCTGTTGAAACTTCATGAGTTAGTAGCTTGGAGGTTGAGCTACTAGAGATCAAAAAAATCTTGGAGAGATCTCTTACCGACTAAGAGATATATGTTTTGGTATACAAGGAGATCTTTAAGATATTTTATGGGGAATCTAATTCGAGTGCCGAGGTTGAAGAAGAGAGTTAGAACGGAGACAGAAAAGCCAAAGTTAAGTATAGAGGAGTTGCAAACACGCATCTATTGCAGTTGGGGTGACCTTTTTGCTCTATATCAAGAAGCTTCTGCGAGCATCGGTGAAGATGCGAAGAAGATTGAGTTCAAAGCATCATTCACTGTGGAAGCCACGAATGCTCGTGGCAAAGTAGAGTGTGATATTTACAAGAGTGACTTTAAGATGTCTGCTAGGATCAGTACAGACGATAGTCATGAGGATATTATCTTAGACTCTTAATTTTAGATTGAATTTTATTTCGTGTATAGCATGTATAATACATGATTTTCAGTATAAAGCTCGAAAGAGTAAGAAAGTGATGTAGAATTATTTTCCTCTAAGATATTTTGTCCACTTAATGGTTGAGAAAATGTGCAACATGAGTGGAATTCAAAAGATTGAAAAATTAGACTTAGAAACCTTCCTCAAGGTTTAGATGTGTCGGAGAGAGCTCGAAAGAGATTATCGTTGAGTTTGAGAACACTAGTACAAAATCTCAAGTAGAATCCCCGAGGAGAAGAGTAGAAACAGACTTGTGGTGTTATTTCTGTAGAGGGTTGGGACATAAAGTAGTGAATTGTCCAACTAGAATCAGAACCGAGAAAGCTAAAGGAAAGCGGGAGTTTACTGATTTAAGTCTTCGAGTGGGTCCATCATCACCACCGACGATTCATCTTCTAAGAGAGGATCTTTGTCCAAGTTGTGGAGTCGGTGATCTATCAAGAGGACACACGTACGTAGATGGGACCGCCTTACTTAAATCAATAGTCGAGAAGTTGGACAAGACTCAAAGAGCTGAGACGGAGAAGTTGTCGACTTCAAAGGAGGACTCGGCTGAGTTGTGATGGAGATTGTCATCCGGATGGTGGAGAAGGCGGTGATGCGACTCAAACTCATGATTATCTTGGGAGAAGAGATGGCACAAGAGGTGTTGTTACAACCATTTTCTTTTATTTTACCTATGGTAGATTATTCACGAATGAAATTGGTGATATTCGTACTCTTTTAGCGAGTAGTTATTGCACGACGATTAGAAGAGTAGAAAGAGTAGTTACAAGATGGGAAAGCTACCAGTGTTTCATGGAAAGGACAATGAAGATGTAGAACCGTTTGTTCAAGACTTCAAAAGAGATTGCATCGGAAACAACGTGAGAAAGAAGGAAAAATGGGTGTTGTTACTGCTAGAGTTTTTAGAAGATTTTGCTCTTACATGGTATGAAGACCGAGTGAAGAACAAGACATCTGGTGCAGTTGAGGACACATGGGAGACGTTGAGTAACGCTCTCATCGAAGAGTTTCTTCCAGAAGAGAGTTATGAGAAGCTCATGGTGGAGCTTACTCATTTGAAGCAACGGGACGATGAGAAAGTTCAGCAGTATGCCGAAAGGGTGGATAAGTTGGAGCGACGGTTTCGGACGGTTCTACGAAAGAGTGGAGACAACGTGGAGCTAACGATGGCGGGGATTGGAGCAGTGCTGATCAAGAACTTGGTGGGAGGATTGAGACCTTCAATTCGAACCCAAGTGAGGTACGAGAAGCCAACAACCAAAGCGGAGGTCATCAAGATCGCGACAAATATGGAAGAGAGTTTGGATGGAAGGGATATCATCCAACCTCATCATGCCGCTCTGGTGTCGACTCCGACTCTTGGTTTAACCACAACGATAGCATCTGCATCATCGCAATTGGTGATCGCTTCAACGTCAGCTCCTACTCCAATGGTGGTACCAAGATCATTTGTCCCTACAGCGATGTCTATTGCCACCTCTAATTTCCATGCTGAGTTGAAGAGCATCACCGATACTCTTGCGGATCTCAAGATAAACGTGGTGCAGTTACGAGAATGGAGGAACAAAGGTGGAGGAGGAGGTCAAAGAGGTTACGACAACAATCCTAATCGAGGAAATCAAGGTAACTTTGGAGGCAACCAAGGTAACTTTGGAGGAATCACTTGTTGGACGTGTGGAGCTTCTCATTTCCAGTGAAACTGTCTTAACAACAGAACAAGAAGTGCAAAAGCTGTTAGAATGAATGTGGGTGGAGGAAATCCATCACAAAGACGAGATAAAAGAGTGACTACTATCGATGTAGTGCGAGATCCCATCTACGAGAAAGGAGAGAGTTTAAACTCTTCTTATGCACCAATGGAGCTTTTAGCTCAAGAAAGAAAACGAACTCAATTTTCTGATGAATCAATTTTCATGGAGGAGTCACCAAGTAGAAATACTCACTCGAGTATTGTTTCGAGTACACCAAGAGAATCAAGGAGGAAGTTGAGGATGACAAATTTCACCATTTCATCTTCTCAAGCGGGATATGATGCGGTTGAAGATGTGGGTGCTCAGAAAGCTAACATCACGGTTGGGCAACTGATTGCACTCAACCCTAGTTTACGAAGAAAACTCAGAAGAGGACTGAGTTCTAAGAGAAGCAAAAAGAAGAAACCCAAGAGCAAGATGTGGTGCCCACAAATTACAGGATTCACGAATTTTTGAAATTTTTAAGAATAATAACTTGTTTGTATAACTTAAGAAGCGTTGTTACTTAAGATTACGGCCTCCTTAGCAGGAAGATGATCTTACGAGCATTTTGTAATGAGAAGTTGACTTCTTCGGAAGACGACCGTCTTCCGGGAAGCATCTTCTCGGTTGTGTCTTCCGAAGACGAAAGGCGGCGAAAGACGGAAGACGGAAGACACGTATCTTTTGGAAGACGACAACCGTGGAAGCTTCACCACGTAAGAAGTAGGTGCACCTACCAAGTAGCACCGAATAGGTTAGGTAAGTCGGGAGGGTCGAAATCCCTAAACTGTGGGGAAGATGCGCAGGAAGCGCATTAGCACATTTCAGCTTCCCGCAGCAAAGGCGCGTTTTGGTTAGAAGATCAATTTGAGAGTGAGCCTTGAGTGAGGAAGCAGCGAGGTGAAATTAAGAGAGGTCAGGATTGATTCGAAGCTAGAAGGAAGGCAAGGTCAAATTACTGAGAGCAGAAGCGTGTCGAGCTGAAGGAGTTTTCTGTGAACTCCTGGTGGTTCCCTCAGCCCGTCATCCTTTTCTCTTCCATCAGGATTTTTCTAATATGTGTCCACCCCACCGTCCACTTCGTTCTTGGGTCCCCTCCCTTCCTTTGCTGTTCTCTCCACGCAGTCTCCACCATTGCTTTAATTCTCAGATCCTTCATCATTGTGACATCCATTTTAAAGTACGTTGATTTCTTAATCCTCGTCCTTTCATCTTCCTCCTTTAGCTTAATAGTTACCGTCATCGGTATGTGATCTGAGAGCGTCTACCTCCCGTCGTGAACAATTTTTGTAACTCCGGCACACCATTCCGCGGTATTGCTGAGGTAACACCGGTCCAACCTTGCCTGGTCGAGCCTTTCTCCCATCCTAACTTGACGAGTGAATATCGGTCTCTCCCTGCAGTGAGTGCAAAAAAGCGCATCCACCAGGTCAGACTGCAGCAGGGTATTCCTCCACAGTCGTAGCTCGCTGCCATGCAGTAACGGAGATGGGCCGAGTCTGTCATCAGGTAATCGACCATATACTAGTCTCCCAGCATCACCCACCTCCCTTCCCTTGTCCTTGTGCCTAGCCATCCATCTAGCCATCGATACACCAACTCATAGCTTGACAGGTAGCGGAGTTCATCTCATCAGCCTCGCAAAATGGTAGAGATTCCATGAAGGTTATACCATTGGATAAAACCACATCGCTCTGCTTTCAGCGCGCGGGCTTGTAATCCGACGTTTAGTTGTTCATGATACTTTATTTTTCGGAAGCCTGGACAGGACAGCCCCACATCTATTATTCGACACTGATTTACATCATAGTCAAAGATCCCCCATTCACTCAAACGTTTACGGTAAAGACTATTCGGTATGCAAAGAACCACAACGTTAACGTATACATTAAATTAGAGATTTATTTTACTGCACCTCTAAACAAATATGTATCTAAAGTGAATTTTAGGGTTAGAAAAAGACAAGAATCAATACTGGAGAGTAGGAATTCACAGCGCGGATAGGGCAGTCCGCCCGACGAGAAAATATTATTGTGATGTAACTCATGATCATTATGCATTTAAACGGCATTTCATTTAATAATTGATTGTATATACACATGACCGCTTGTCGGTTTCTTTTAACTATATTTCATAATTTTTATAATGTCACACATCCTGAAGCAGCGCATAAAAACTTGTCGTTAGGAATCTACACGTCTCCGATTCGAGCCAGGAATAATTAATCTGAATTTTCTGAGGAGAGCTGACGAACCGAATAAAATGAAAAATACCAAAGCAATTCCATTTACCTCTAAAAGCTGAGTGAATATATTCAGTTGTAACTAAGGCAGTCTAAGGCGACATCTGATTCTTTCCCAGGTAAGCAAACTCTAATAACTCTTCTGATAACTTACCTGAGATTAGGTGATAATACACACTCATGAATATGCATGTAACATGAACTTATGAGGAAAACGTTGGGGAACCGTTGTTCGTGTGTAGTTATTGGAAAATATATAAATATCAAAAATAAATTTATGCTAATTATAAAATTCAGAAAATATCTATAAACATCTCATCTTGAGATGAGAGAAGATATCGACATAACCTACAAGACAAGGAAACACAAACTTCTTGCTATATATGTGAGAGGTTCTAAGCAAATAGTCAGGAAATTAGTGAGAATATAATTTATTATATAATTAGATAATAATTTAAACCACGTACATATTTCCTTTTCTCCAAACCCGGAATATCTTATCTATGATTACATTTGTGCTGTACTTTACCGAGCCCTCTTAAATTGTATTAGTCTATCGCACCTTTGACTGCAAACATCAAGTTAAATAGATTTATCACTCCATAAGACAAATAAAAGATAGAATGGTATGATAATATGTTATAAAAATACTTTAAACTCAACTTTCCTTGTAAATACAGGCTGGCTGCTTACATGCACTCTGCGAGATTAGAAAACCCCATATATTGAGACGTGTGTGAAAGACGGGACCCTACAACTAATTTTTTTTTTCGATTCTAATTCACCGGTTACTGCTCCCACCAAATCTTAGAACTACATTCAGCAACCTGGAAAAGAAGCTACAGTCTGACAACCTGGACTAGAAGGGACACTTGTCCCTTCTTGTCTGTGCCAGAGATATGGTTTCAAGTTGAACACTTCCTTTATCGAGGTAGTTTTCGTTCGTGTCTCCTTAGCACAGTTTGTACTCGTTATTGCGTCACCAGATAGGTTTTACAGTGAAAAGTCTAATAATTATTATTTCCAGCACTTCAATCTATGAATCTATGGCCAACTATGTTTTGTCTGTTTCCCAATACCAAAAAGAGAAGATTCGGGAAAAAGTACAAGTCAAAACTGGTTTTATCCATGTGTGAACAGGCTCTCAGTCCCCTCATTCCAGTGAAGGTAGTAAGAACTTGGACCTTGACGGATCATGTAAATCAATGGTCGGGTAAGAAATGTGGGGCTGTCCGAAGACACCTTCCTTCCAAATGTACAGCATAAAACCTTAACGTTCGATATGGTCATAAAAGTCAGTGTTCAAAAGCACAGAGGCGTGGTTTTATCCAATGGTATAACCTTCACGTAATCCCTACGATTTCGCGAGGCTAGTGAGACGAATAACGTTACCTGTCGAAACTGTCAAGTTGGTGTATCGATACCCACCCAGGATCGTCTCATCTCTGCTCTGTCGTCACAGCGGAAAGCTCGGCACACAGCAATCCAGATCAGAGCAAACACGACGACTGGGCGAAGAGTGACAGAGTGGGGTGAATAAATAAGCATCCCCAACGGCCTTGTATAGTGAAAATCGTTTTCTTTTTTGCGGAAAACATGTAAGTGTTATATCTAAGAGAAAACATGTAAGCATTATAAATATATAATGTAATAAGCTATAATAAAAAATCAAAATCACTTATAAATGTTAACCTCTCCGGGAGCACATGTAAGTGTTATAAAAATATAATGTAATAAACTATAATAAAAAATCAAAATCATTTATAAATATTAAATGTTAACCTCTCCGGGAGTAGCTAATTGATCCAGACAGAACCCATAAGTAGAGAGCGGACTGAGACGTTCCTTGGGGTATAAGTCCGGGTTTGAAATTGTCAATAGGCGTCATTTCACAAGGGCATTTAATATATATCCTAACCCTTCCCGTCGAAAGGGTTAGGATATATATTAAACACCCATGTACACTCTGAGTGTACATGGGTGAATAAGCAGTGAATATGTCATTACAAGAGTGGGGTGAAATATGGACGTAGATCAAGACAGTGAGAGAGAGAGCAATGAGGGACTATGGTGGTAGAGGGGGGAATCAGGGTTTGACCTCGGGTGAGAATATTCAACCTTAACTTAAAGCTCCTGTGATGAGCTGTGGTCTGTAGCTTTTTTATCATTTTTTTTGTAAAATATCATTAGAGAGTTACATCTAAACTCTGCGGAAGATAAGAAGAGAAAAGAAAAAAAAGCAAAAGAGGTGACTTGTTACATGACTTTTACGTGATAAGACGGTGAAAGCAGTTAGGTAAGTCATTTTGAGTTCACAATAATTATGTATTAATAATATATTAATTCAGTTCTTTGTAGACTATATGAGTCGAGATTCTTTTAGAAGTCCAAGTAAAACTGTGCACATTTCATCTCAAGATATTTCAGTTAAGTTCTCCTTCTTATGAATTTTAACAGGCTGATATGTTATGAGTTCTAACATGGTGGTATTATTCTGTTATGAGAGATAAAGTTTCATATCCTGAGAAATTTAGGAGTACAGTTTTCAGTTTTGTAACATTTTCTTCTCCGATATGCGGATCCGGAATACAGTGTCAATGTGAATGAAAACATTTCTCTCAACATCAAAAGGCTTAGCACTGATCACTCCAGCACATAAGCTGAGAATGTGCTTGTGAAATGGCTGGATGAGAATTTGAGAAACTCGAAAGAAAAGTTCAGTGTTTTATGAGAGTGTAACTGTGAAAGTAGATTCCCTAAATTTCGTCCTGTTATAACATCCGTGTCTGTCATGATCAGTTCGAGTGACTTTCGAACGCTTTCACTTGATTAACTAATCCCCCGTGGATTTTTGAATCCACGTCAAGAATCCACGTCACCCGAATTACTAACGTCCGGATCCTTGAAGGATCAAGTACAGTCCAAAGTTAGTCTTCGTAGAAACTCCGGAAGTCTACTTCGCTTTCGAATGCTAGAAAGTTGCAACTAGTGTACGATGGGATCAAGTGAACCACAGCCAATTTCGTTTGCCAATTTGATTCCAAGACAAGTACCGTACTGTTACTACACTTAGAGTTAACTCTACTCCTATTAATTGACGTCGTGCGACTCTGCATGAAGCCTGATCGTCCAATGAAGTGGTAAATCACGATATATCGTTATTACACTGCACGGCAGTGTAATTAATAGGAGTAGAGTTAACGTGTTGCGTTACTTAGGTTCGCTCGTAAATTAAATAATTATTTCACTGCGCGAATGTTTAGGGAATAGAATGACGAACTGAGGGAAAACTGAAAAAAATATTTCTGTGTTTTGTTGCGTGAACTTAAATACCAATAGTAGTCTGATCTGACACATCATCACAATAGGACATTAATCCAAAAATGGTTTTTTGAAGAAAATAGAACCTTTAATATCTAAAAAGTAAAATTAAATTTGAAAATGATTCAATAGGTCCACTGCGCTAAAAGTGAAAAAAATTATTATCATGATGCGTGAATATGTTAAAAATTAAATATAAAATGAACGAAATGTTTATCTAAGTAAATCCGTGTTTTCGCGCAGCTGCTACGCGAACTTAAATAACAGTACGGTATATGAAGCCAGTGCCCAACTTTTACTGCTCAAGCAGTAAGCAGCGATAGCACAATGGTACAACTCAGGTGGAATCGAATGTAACATGTACAGTGTGATGGCCAGGGATGAAATGCCGGAGTTATTAAGCTAAAAACTAGATCTACATCTATGATACGTAGTATAAACCACATGCGCCTGACAGCCGGTTCACATGCTTGATCACTGACATAAGCTAAATCGCTGTGTTACAATCAGAACGATGTCAAGAATCCAACATACGATATGTATCACTGTTAAAGGCCGTATTACTGTCTGTATGATTTTTACCTTTGGAGAACAATTCTCTGTCTCAGCAATAGAGACTGTTATATATTAATGAAAGCCGTGACGAACTTGCAATTGATTGCTTCTTAGTAGTCTCGGACTGTTGATTATGCGCTTAAACTTCTTTTAGGTATCTGCAGCTGCTTCGAACATGGAAAAAAATTTTACATTCGAACATAAAGTTCATGTCTGATGCGACGTCGACGAGCTGCGGACAATTGTAGCTAAAGGTATCCGCAGTCTTCGGCAGCATACAGTTGCTTCGAATTCATAATGCTCCTGCGCCGGCCCCGTAAGACGCACTTGACCAGGACTCCCCGAGAAAACCATTGCCCGAACTGTATGAACTCGAAAATTTTGGATGCCTACTGAACTGGCTTTAGTCAGATAGTCAATTCCGAAGAAATGGAATTGACTATCTGTCTAACTTTCTCATGTGGCAACCCACCCCAACGGCCTTATTCCAACAAGGCATATTGAAGAGACAGAGTAAGTAACTGACGAATTAGTTAGTTTCTTACTCTGTCCAAGTGTGAAATTCATTATAACAACTAGTTTAGTATATTTGGGCTCGTTCTCAAATGTACCATTTCCCAAATGTACCAAAGTATAAATAGCCCAATATAAACACCTGGGCTATGGTACTCCTGCCTCATTATTCAATAATAAATATTTTCTCTTTCTTTTCTTATGTGCAGGACTTGTCTCGCCGTGTTCTATGGAAAGAAAAACGCCCGGCCTGACAAGGTATCTCTCGGTATCTCAAACTGTCAAGGTCTATCGAGACAAACTGTCAATTGGGTCCGAACTTCTCCTGCAATCCTAGCATAACTACAATGAGAATCACTATCGATGTTCAGGGGATTTCTGGGTCCAAACACGGGGTCATCCGAGCATCGAGACGTTTTGGAGCCATCTTGACCCCTTCGATTTCAGGCAGTAATGCAAACCGATGCGCCACGGAGACAACGCTGAAGCTGATCGATCCTACCGTCACACACAAATAGTAGCAGAGGAGAGTATGTTCTCTAGCTTCTTCTGTAAATGTTTGCATCTATCTGTGGCATCTATTCGTACCACTCTATTCAAATCGTAAGGTTTCTCCAGGACAGATACAAGTCGATGATGTCGCAGAATCTGTGTGGTACCGTTCTATTCTCTTATTCCAAATCTATTCTCAACGGTTTGGGTGCAATCTTCTCAAGCGTTCAAACACATAGAACAATCAGAAGTTCATCGCTGCTTGTAGTTAGCTTGCCATGAACTTCTTGAATCTAGAGAAACACAGATTCTGGGACATCATCGACTTGTACCTGGAGAAACCTTACGGGTACGAATAGATGCCACAGACAGATGCAAACATTTACAGAAGAAGCGATGATTTCCCCAAAATTTTCGGGTTCATACAGTTCGGGCAATGGTTTTCGCGGGGGTTCCTGGTTTTTCCATGTTCCAAGCAGCTGCAGATACCTAAAAGAAGTTTAATCGCATAATCAACAGTCTGAGACACGAACTTTTACCACTAAGGAGCAATCAATTGCAAGTTCGTCACGGCTTTCATTTATATATAACAGTCTCTGTTGCTGAGACAGAGAATTGTTCTCCAAAGGTACAAATCATACAGAAAGTAATATGGCCTTTAAGAGTGATACATATCGTATGTTGGATTCTTGACATCGTTCTGATTGTAACACAGCGATTTAGCTTATGTCAGTGATCAAGCATCTAGTTTTTAGCTTAATAACTCCGGCATTTCATCCCTGGCCATCACACTGTACATTTTACATTCGATTCCACCTGAGTTGTACCATCGCTGTTGCTATCGCTGCTTACTGCTTGAGCAGTAAGAGTCCAAATGACTATTCAAGTCAATCCATCTGGTCACTGTGTGTTTGTACCACTGCCTAGAGCGACTTCTGATTTGTGAGTACGCTGGTGTTACGATGGCTAGTGCAGCATCCTCAGCCTCTGCACCTGCAGTGTCTCATCGATTTCATTTTGCTTTTCAACATCGTAAACCACATCAATCAAGAGCGGCAACACAAGCACTACTAGCTACTAGTATAACATATGCATATCTCCAGATGCACATTAATACATCATTATCTGGTAGATGTACCGTGACGGGATACATTTCTTGATCTAGCATCAGTCTGTACATGTGTATACGAGGACCGTCGTTATAGCTTGGTATCAGTTTGTGTCTTTTTCACGGCAGCAGTGAAGTAGTCAGAGTTGCTCCCTTGGACTGAATCCAGTTGGCTTTCTCTCCATGGGGTAAACTCTCGAGTTGCGAGAATAGCTCGACTGCATCGGGGGATGTGAGCATCCAGGTGCTCTTTTTTGCAGCGTCAGTGAACACAATTCCTGTCGGCTTTGCGAGGCCCTCGCATTTTGTCGTGTCGGATGTAAGATCGCCTAGAAGCGAGCGGCGTCTGCAGCTCTGATACCAGTAGCCGGATGTGAAACCTCCACCAACCCAGCAAAGGTTCCCCGTGCCTGAGCCTACTGGATCACGATCACAACCCCCATTTCTGTACACGAGGCTTGTCTTGCAGCCATCCATGTCTCTTGTGAATAGCACTGACCCACCATCGGCAATGCAGCATACCTGTCTGGCGATGCCGTTGAATGAGTATCCACTCCCGTCACAGGCATTTGGGTCCGAGTAGAAGATCACATCTACTGCCCCGACCATGCTCGACAAAGCCAGCAAAAGCATGGGCAGTAGAGGATACATGCTGCCATTTGCGCTGATCTTTCCCATTTTCCTGAGAATTTCCTGCAAAACCTTCTGTCAGCATCATCGTTTGCAATATAAGAAGCAAGGGGGGTCCACATCAAGTCAGCCATGCAAAATGTTCTTCCCAGAAAGAAACTGAATTTCGATGATCGAGTCAAGATACCAGTCGTTATATCCTACATACTGTGTTGGGACCGAAACGTATCCACGGATACACTCGTTAAATTAGCATGAAATGCGATAGACCTGGACGAGTACCCCACACCATGGTCCGAGATTACAAGATCCTAGACAAGTCTACTTACCTCGAGCTCGAAGTTGATATGCCGACTGGAATGTAAGGCGAGTCAAACACCTCCTGAGAAAACTGGAAGACGCAGGTCGATGTGCGTCAATCGCTGCCGAGAGATGAGATGCAGATACTGGGGTTCACACTGGCTTTAATTTATACTTGTCCCTGAAACCAACTATAGCCAAACAGTTGATGCTATCTCGATTTGCTTTCTACCAATCAAACCGGAATAGCGTTCCGATCCGAGAGTTCCGTTCCGAAGTTTCCCCAGGTCAAACTCAAATTGACTTTCCGGGATCCTTCTAGCTTCTACACGTCCAGACTTTGGACGGACTAAGGATTAAAGTGAAAGCCATTCCAGCTGACAGACACTGATGTCAGTAACAAGTAATGTCAGCTATCTAGATTTCCAAAATCTATAATTCGGAAGGTAGAAAGACTCCTTTCCAGAAAGACATTAGCCAAGAAACGTTAATCTGGAACAAAGTAATTCTATCCGATGTCAATCTAGTTCATAGAACGGAATATAAATATATACAAATCTATACGGTGCCAGGAGTGTCGTCGTGGTAGCAATTGCAAGTAATGTCCCTTGTTATTATTCTACATCAGTATACACTAAACCTGATCTGACACGGACCCAAAGACCGTGACCGGGCCCACACTCCGTTTCAACTTTGAGAAACAAAGGATTGACTATAAACTAACTCGTTTAAACTCTGTGAAAAGCACACGTTGATACTAAAACCGCGGCAGAGTTCATACTCGTTGAAACC
This sequence comes from Asterella californica, assembly GCA_036924285.1. Classification (NCBI taxonomy): domain Eukaryota; kingdom Viridiplantae; phylum Streptophyta; class Marchantiopsida; order Marchantiales; family Aytoniaceae; genus Asterella; species Asterella californica. The sequence continues at coordinate 15,216,601 of JAYKYS010000006.1, read as the reverse complement.
AATAACCTTACTACCTCGCACTATGTCAAAACTCTTGGAGTAAAACAAAGGAGTATAACAATTCGGGTACTCTACATTTTGGCTACTCCAAATAAGAAAGAATCTGGATTGTGAAATCTTTACTTTTGGGTTATACGTCTCTATCATAAAGGAGTTCCTCCTAATAACTGAGGAGCACTTACATTACTCAACTATAGAGGTGTTGAAGTAATCAGTACAAAGCCTTCGGATTCTCACGGAAAAGATGATCTTCATACACATCCACGAGATCATCACGGTGTACATTGTACACATAGCATCCCAGAGGAGGAAAAGTTCGTTTGAACTATTAAGCGTATAGGTAATTATAAGCTCGTGGGTATGAGATACAGTGATTATAGATTAGGACTCAATATTTGTAGGTCCGTGTCTCCCATTGTACCAACCGATAGTTTAGGAACTTGAAACATCTTTGTCTACTCTAGCTCGACTAGCATTTCTACTTGTTGAACGTTAACATCTAAGTTTGCTACTGCATTGGCCAGATACATCATTGCAAGTTGACATATGCAACAAGCGTAGACACGATAAACACTATGACCGACTAAACAAGAATTGTGACATTGTTGTTATTTTGATGATGTAAGAAAGAGTCATATCACAGAAATCATTCTAAAATATTGAATCGAGTCAAATTATCCTGAACTAACTCTCTAACGTGAGCAAGAGGAGCAAAACTAGAAAAAATTACGATATGTTACATATCGTATAAAAGCACAAGGGACCAAAAACTGAGAAACAGAAACTTCTCGTTAAAACTTAAAAGCAATGGACAGTGCAGAGCAAGTCTCGCTCTGCAAATAGACTACTTCGCATATAAGAGAATGTTTTACGAAACCTCTTTAGGACTAACTCTGGTTAAATGTTTCTCAGACTACAGTCGAAATAGATCCCATTGTAAGTGCATGTGGTTTCGTCGCATGAGATTTGAACTCGTGTTAAGATCTATAAAGTATCACGGTGAATTATGATGTAATAAAAAACAAAATCACATATAGAATTAACTGAATAAAGAGGCATCGATAAGAATAATGTCAGAGTTTGCTGTCCGGACAAAAGAAAACATGACATCCGAAAATTATAAGAATTAGAAGTGATACAAGTATTACAAATATATTACTTTACAAAAGAAACCAAATGTACACGTGTCCTTTCTAAGACTAGAACTACAGCCTAATAGCAGGCTATTGCTGTGAAGACGATCTTGCTATATCTTCAACTGGTAAATAGTCAGGGTCTAAAACAGAAGCACGTGCTCCTCTGGCTTGTGGCCATGCCTCCTCAGCTTCCTCGGCCTCCTCGTCTTCTCCATTGCCTGCCTCCTCTTGTGCTGAATCATCATTTATCCACCTCGTAGTCAACGACCATCAACAGAACATGAGGTGACAAACTTCAACACATTCTTCGTCAGCTCGAGAACCTCACTGCTGCATCAAAATCTGGAGATAAAGTGTCGATACGAGATCCTATTTACTGAATCTACATCTTACTTAGCTCCACAGCAACACAATGACAATCTTAAAGAACTGAAGTGATTCTAGTTGTGCCACTACCGGCAAATAGATCAACAATCCAATCCTCCAGATTTGAGAAATGATCAACAAATCATTGAATAAGTTTCATCGATTTCTGATAAAGATTCACCAAGGTGCCAATGTAGTTGATAGCTTTCTTTGCAACAGTCCCGACAACATGTACATTTTTACCGAACTTCTTGAGGAGCAAAATTGTACAGCTCTCGGTGCCTTGTACCCGTGAAATGATGATGTCTAGTGCTCAAAAGTGAACCCGAGATGGTTTTCTTTGACTTGTCGACCAACATTGTTTATAAATCTGTAGAAAGAAACAAACAGTGGGTAAGGAAAATATATTAACAAAAATATAACATGTGCAGCAAGAATATATTATGAGTAAATGAAAGTACCAGATTCTAATCTGTACACGGCATTGCACTTCTCTCACAACACCTTCTCCACCATGGGTGCTTGCGTGTGATTGTGGAAGAAAACAAGAAGTCAAAGGCTCGAAGAAGTACAAACTGAGAACTGGTCTACAAGTGTTTGTATGTCATCTTTTCAGAATGGTACATCATAGTTCTTTGCTCCATACATCTTAAATCCATATGAAACATCCGCAATGGAGAGAGTATAATCTTTCTTGGGAAGAAACTGAGTAAGCTTCAAACAGTCATTTGTAAATACATATCACTGTATTTTGTTCCCTTCGTAAGTCTTGTAAAAGAAGAAGTATGTGTCAACAGTTACCTCTACATGATTCTTCAAGGCGTCACGTCTTTTAACAGCAAAATGAACAAAGTTGCAAAAATTGTCCAAAAGCATATCAGAAGCAACAAGCAAATCTTCTTCATCTTCTTCTTCATCCTCTTCGAACGCGTCTTTGCTCTACTTCCTCTTCATGCTTGAACCTTTCATCTGTTACAAAAGGATGCAAAAAGAACAAGAGATGCGTGTGGAAAAAAAGTGATACATGTATCACTCAGTGCTACAAAAAAACGAATGACGAAAATATATTAAATCAGTTTCGAACTAGTTAAGACAAACAAAAGAAATAAAAAAATACACAAAATGCAACAGACTTACATGATCTTTCAAAGAAGAAGAAAATTGCTCCTAGCGCTCTACTACACATCTCTCCTAAAAACTCTTATAAACAAGTCTTGTAGTCAAGAGTGTTGGGCAGCTTCATAAAACGAGATGTATCTTGTGCAACTCCTTGGTTTGAGTTGCTTCGTTGTCCGTCTCGGATAACGAAAGCTCCTTAGAAATCACATTCAGTAATGAAAGCTTTTTGGACTTGCAAGTGTGGATTTTTGTCCGTTGTGACTTTCGGTAATGAAAACTTTTTGGACTACAAGTGTTGGATTTTTGTCCGTTATGAAGCTTCTGATACTCAGACCTTGGCTTCGGAACATAACCTTGACCAAGAGTACCGGAAGTACATGATCCTTGTCAACCGCATAAGAACATGTCATAAGATTTCTTTCCTGAAGGATGAGGAAAAGAAGAGAGATGCTTCTCTTTGTCTCCAATGTGCTAGTGAATGTTCCCTTCTTGAGTTTGTTGAGAGAGACAAGCGAAGCATTAAAAAACACGATGATATTTTCTAGTTAGCTTTCAAGTATACTCTTGCTTGGTCGTTATAGGATCGCATCTTCAGCATGCACACGAATTAGAACTTAAGGGACAGAAAATCTTTGCTCTCTCTTGCAAAGAAGTGGAACATCAAGAAAGAAGGACCTCCAAAACTCCAGAAGCGCATGCGACATCAAACTTGTGGAATGGCGTTGTCTGCAATGAATTAACGAAGAGGTGGACGTTGTCAGTCTTCTAAATAAGTATTGTACAACTTTTGCACGCACGAGCACCATGGTTACCACTGACGAGAAAAATATCTGAAAAATAAAAAGAACATGTCATGCACTATAGTACGAACTACAGTCTCGACTTCTCTTTGCATTCGAGAGAACTAACACAAATAAAGTATCATTAATGGTGAAGAGAAGAGACACAAGTCACCGTTCGACCAAAACTAAGAGAAGTGATACAGATATCACTTCTCCCTAGAAGGATAGAAGAGACACAAGTCTCAGTTCGATCAAGACAAGGAGGACGAGGAGAAGTGATACACGTATTACTTTTCCCAAGGTAAGTAGATGAGACACAAGTCTAAATTCGACTAGAGTGAAGTGATACAGATATCACTTCTCTCAAGATGAGTAGAAGTGAGACAAGTATCATTTTTCCCACGGCGAGGAGGAGTGATACAAGTATCACATCTCTAGTATCTTTAGCTCATGTTGATCAGATGAGAGCATGCTCACTTCAAACTTTATATTTGATCGGCTGTTCTCATGTTCCTTATTCTTGGATCTAGTTTGAGAATCTGCAAGTAGAGATCAGCAATATTATCTATTTAGAGAGAATTGGCTCGTCTTTCTACAGTACGTCTGAATCGGAGGATGATATTGAGCAATTGTGGTTCATTTTTTTTTGTCACAGCAAGTATAACTACTTGCATTTTCTCTTTGTCTGAGATTGAGACGTGTTACGATCGTTTACTCATGATATTGAAGTTCCTCTTGGCTCAAACATACATGAAGAGAAGTGAATCTTGTAGCACTTTTCTTCATTCTTGTAAACAGAAATGATATGAGTATGACTTTTCTTCAGACTGGAAAGAAAAAGTGATACTTGTATCATGACTCTTTGAACCCACAAGAGTAATGTATTTGTGAGTGTTATACACTTGTACTAAATTCACTTTTCAAGTGTCTTTCTCTTTGACACTACCATGACAGTTAGAAACCACTCCAACATGCGTTGTTGGAGTGATGAAGAGCACTCCAACAACGCACTAACAATCGCAAGAATATCCAAGAGAAAATACTATGTTGTACTTCAATGTACTTAGAAGAGGTAGACATAGCACTCTACACTGTACATGATTAAACTTGAACGAAATTTTGATGAAAAAGTAGACGCAATTCAAGTTCTCCCACGAGCAGAAGTTCTTGTCACTGGGCTAGCTACGACAAGAACTCTTACTGAAGTGAGAACATAAAATGAGGAGGAATCAACATTATCAAAGAGAGTCCTCATAAAAAGCAGCTTGTAGTCTTCTAGTCCCCGTTTGGAGTTTCACCAACACATCAGGTGGTAAGTCAGTTCTACGAGGTCGAGCAATGCAAGTCGAGCTTTTATAGTTTTTGATCAAACAAAAAATAAAAAAGATCAAATCTTAATTTCATGCTTTCAGCAAATGATACAATGGTCTATATATTTCGGTTTATTATTTATTATTTTCTCAACATTCACATATTTCCGTTACTTCTCTTTAGTTTTCATCCAACTGTTCTCAAGATAGTCGAACTGTGATTCAAGCTCACCGTGGTTAATTCTTTTCTACCGAGGTTAATGTTAAGCTACTATTGAAACTTATTTGTCATTGTGATGTGTCAAGCACTTTCAGCTTCAACCTCAAGAGTACCTTGAAGTTCTACAATAATCAGGTCAGCTATATTTAGACCATATGCGAATCTAAGAACTCAGAATCCCTATAGTGCGGGCAAAATGTAGTTTAGTGTAGATCCTCTGGTTTACTTTACTTCTCAGCAAGCATCTCTTTCTGTTTCACCTGAAGTTGAAAAGGTTTGTTCCAGCAACAACTATATCTGTTGTTCATCTGTTTCCAGCTAATGGAATGGACGGGACCAACGCTTTACTATACATTATTCGTAAAGCGTATAGTAAAGAGTGCTCCAAAGAAAACTTCTCTCGAGGTTTAGGTTTTACTGTTATGCATATGGGCAGCGATAACACATGGCACTGATTTTCTCAATCTAGTAACCGGAAATTTTATTACATTAGTTAATTCTTCTTTATTGCTATGCTAACCGCGGATTTCATTCATAAAAGAAGGTGTGACTCTTTTATCGTTTCTAGTCACTGAGACTTTCGATTTAAAACCCAGTCATATATATATATATACTTCTAAACAGGAGGATTTTATTAAGTGGAGGGGTTTTCTGAGGACAAAAAAATGAACATTTGTACCCAAGCTTACTTTTGCTGATAAGATTTTTGCAATAATCAATCTATTAAATTATGCTCCAAATCAAAGCTCTCCAATAGCTTTGATTAACTTCAATATTCAAACATCTATTGAAATAAAACTCTTGTGATCTTTTGAAACAAAATTTTAACAAAAGTAAACTGGGAAAAAACATATTCTTTTTTACTTTAAACTATGATTCATCTAGTGTAGTTTGTTGTACACTTAAATTGGTTTGAACTTACCGGGGAGAGATTAACTATTATTGGATTGTGAATATTTTAAAGATAAAAGATATTTTTCTTTGAGTGCATTTATCCTATTAGATAAATCTTAGAAAAAGGAAGAAGAATTTAGATTTAGATAAATCTCAAATGCATAGCACTACATTTCCATTACAAGTGTGACACTTTGTTTTTATTTATTTCAATAATAACAAGATATATATATATATATATATACATATATTCCTATTTGTATATAACTATATATTTAAATAATATTTACTCATAATGTATTCTCTTGTCGAATTTAAATAATATGTGGGCACACTCATTAATGTATTCTGTTGTCGAATATTGCGGAAACATTTTGGTCTATCGCTTAAATAAATAGATAAAAATTAAGAATAAATAAATAAATAAATAAAATTGAAAATAATAAAAAGAATAATATTTAAATAATTGAATTTGGTGTTCCTTTTTACCTTGGCCATTTTCTGTGTTCAGACGCACCTGCGGGCTATTCCACGTGGCAAGTTGGCATTTTGTCCATTCCAGGTTTGGATCTGAGTGGCAGAACACCTGCCATGTGTCAAAAGAATAATAAATATTGGGTAGAAATTTGCAGGTACGTCCACGTGGCATCCAACCCAACATTTAGACGGAAATAATTCTTCCGCATAAATTTCCAGTATTCTGGCGATATAAGGGCACCCTCACGTGGCAACATCCATACTTCCAACATTCAGGGAAAGGGATTTTCTGAGTACATAAGAGGTACTCATTTCCATCTCATAGAAATGAAGGGGACTGCGAATGAGAGAGTGCCACGTGGTAGATTGTTAGGGTTCAGATTTCTTGAAAACCTTTCCACACGTGAAGAAAATGAAGGGATAGGTGGCCGTTTTCGAGGTCTAGGTTTACCCTCACACGACACCGACTGTCAGATATGTTCGGATTCTGATATGCAGTTCATTACTTCGTTGAGCACAGTGCACGGTTGGTTTCATGCATCAGTCGCCAACTTGAAATCTGATTACTGTATCTTCTTCAGGCAAGGCGGAATCCGAGATAACCAATGCTCTGAATTACTTGGAATTTCAACCTCCTACGTTCACTAAATCTCCTCCTGCGATTCAAACTTGTACATGTGAAAATTCATTAATTACTGGACTGATTAATAGGAAATCTCAATAAGCTGATCTTGTAAAATACTAAGTGTACTATGGGAATCATCTCTTCCAAAGGATAGAAGAGGCCCGCCTGCTCGTAAATTTATTATTTCATTCTTTCAGTGGGAAGGGTTAGGTAATAAATTTATATCTTGATTTAATTAATGTGCTTTTGGTTATCCAGTACTGGAGTTATAGTTTCTGAAGCGCATTTGTGCACGCTAGCTTGGGGAATTCGCAGCTATACTTTACATTGTTAAGGTTTAACATTATCATTAACTTTTAATTTTTCACTTTGACTTACATAGAATTTAATAGTTAAAGATTTTATAATAACACAAATTGCAGAAATCTTATCTCTTATAATCGTAAGATTGTAAACTTGGATTGATGTAAATTCAAGTATACTGGAATTGCATTCCATTTATTCAACCACTCCATTTGATTAGGTGCAAAACACAGAAACGGTAAACTCTTCAAATTGTATGGTTTTCCTAACATAGTCGATGTAGATATGCTTGTTTACAACCTATATTTCGAATTTTTATTTTGCTTTTATTCCTGTAAGTTTAAAACTATGAGTCAGGGAAAAATATAAATACCAAATGGAACAAAGTTACCTTAGAGATATTCCAATTTTCTTATGGGAACTTTTTCTTTTTCATGACGAGAAATGTATGAAAGACCACTGATACTTCTTAAACCACACGTTTCACTATATAAGGTACCATCCTTCTCCAGTCAAGACCTCTCGTAGTCCTTCGCACTCTGGCCATGAGCTGCCCAAGCACTTGCCCTCCGGGTTGTTAAGTTCTTTATCACAAGGAACTCATCGGCTGTACCCTCACTGGGTCCAAGCAACTTCTAACAAACAATAAATTTGTCGTCTTTGTGGCGATACTATGCATCATTCTGCAACATTCTCTCTCGGATCATCATATTCCACTACAGTGGAATATCCCGTAGCCAACGTCTCATTTCAGTGATCATGGTCAGTCAAGAAAACGTAAGGACTGCATCGAGTGGGTTGCACCTTCAGATGTCTCTACCCATGGAATTTTCTTTGCAAGGTTTTGTGAAAGAAATGCTGATTGTGAATCATGTATCATCTCAATGCGCCGGTTTTCTAGAACACGAACAGTCGTTGGATTAGCTGCATCCATGATGAACCGAACAGTGTCTGCAATTGAAAGATGTAAACAGTCTTGTAACTCGTAAAAGCAATCCATTTTATCTTCAAGCAATCGAAGACTACGCGGTCGATCAGGTGTTTTACGTTAATGACAATTGATGAGATCTGAAAGATATTTTGGTCGTGGTCGCATCATTGAACAATTTCAAAAGAGAGAAACGTGAGTTGCTTCTATTGCCTTGAACCTATTCTTGATGACTGTTGCAAATGAACCAACTTGCCAGATACACTAGTATTCAACCATCCATTCGAAAACAATTGCTTCCATAATATCAAAGACATTGAGTGAAAATAGAAACTATTAGTAAAAGACTTGTCGCTGGTCGTGAACATGATCGACGCGCGAGCGAAATAATAGTTCCTACTGTGCAATTAACAGAAAAAGAGTTCTGAGTTATTATTCTGAGTTTCATACAAGAGTATTGCATAAAAGACCACTATCGTCTAAGAACAAATAGCGTAGTCGAGCAAACACGTCAGAGAACTCGGGGCTGCCCTTATCGGCAAAGGAATATTAAAAGCTCCATGACTTTAGAAATAATTCAAAAATCTGAATAGATTCTGTTTAGATCCTCTATAATCTAATGACATCATGTGTTTATTTTTAGCAAGTTTTCTCAAGTACCGTACTGCTATTTAAGTTCGCTCATAAATTAAATAATTATTCGACTGCGAGAATGAACTGGGAATACAAATTAGAACTGCACGAAATCTTGAGATAATATTATTGACACAAGTGTAAATATATTTTTGGAAGAAGGTCTTTTTTTGCTGGATTTGCTTACCGATACAATAAAAAATTCTAAAGTTAGAAATACCAAACTAAATACCAAAAGTGCGCGAACATAATAAGAATTACAAGCAGACTGCGCGAAATGTTCATACGAACCATTCTGTATGTTCGCGCAGCTGCTGCGCGAACTTAAATAGCAGTACGGTACATGGGTTATTCTGACCACGACAGAGTGCATTAGGTAGGTGGCCGGTCATTTTGATGTATCTGATGAGTATGAAGGAAATACGATATTACATAATTTGTATAGTTTCTCCTAAAGCTGGAAAAAACCAATACGTGCCTCCCGTAGATGATATAGTGGAACTTGCGGTTTAAGTAATTAGTATAATGAGAACGCCGAAAAGGTTTCACCTCGAAAGCGTCTGGCTGGCCGGCCGGATAACCTCAGATGTATTGCTTTTCTTTCTGTCGGTGACATTCAGGGCAGCATAGTAGATGGTCAAACTTCCGGACGGCAGACAGTCATCTGGAGCACACCTGCTGCAAAATCCTTCTTCTCCAGTATTTTCCCTGGCGAAAAGGAAAACGATGACACCGGCTCAGAACCAAAATTCATGAGAACCACAGAATTTGTTTTCTTGGGGGTGTGGCTCGGAATGACGGTAAATACTGTCTAGGACTCTCTAATGTATAAACCAGTCCGAGTCGTGGTTTGCTAAACCCGGGACGAAAGGGGAAGTGGACAATGCTGGCCATGAAAACGAGCCGGCTGATGAGGATCCACCCTGAGGCTCACACTGTTGGACTGCAGCAGCAGTGCCAATTCCAGCTCCTGCAGGAAGAGTCGACGACTGGGCAGCAGACATTGCTGCAAGCACGTACGCACGTAGCTAAGCTGAGGAATATCAATCCATCGATGGAATGTATAATTGAGAGAAAATTCAGTGTCACTTCTCTTTATTGGCTTACACTGGTATTCAGTGAACTTGAAAAACTCTCTACGGCTACAGCCTCAGATCAAGAGTGTGAATGAGTACAGTGATACAGAAAGCCTACGAAGCTGGAAATTTATGCTTCGATGTAGTTGGCTGTAAGAAGACAGGCAATAAGCTTGCAGGTAGCTGGGACTCTAACAGTCACCAGCCTACAAGAACATCAAGACAGATACGGATCGTCACCTCATTCTTCCCGTGTGGACTGGTATATTCAACACTCCCTCTCAGAACACTACGGCCTTAGTCAATTGGGTAATACCCCAAGCTTGGACCTAAATAATGTAAATTTTGGTCTCGCTAGTGGTTTTGTGAGTATATCAGCAATGTTATCGTTTGTTGATATATTGACTAATGAAACAGACTTACCGATATGCGATCGGATGAAGTGGAATCTTACATCAATGTGCTTCATTCTCCTGTGGTCTACTGGGTTATGCGCCTGATGTATACAGCTCTGATTGTCAACAAAGATTTGAGTAGCTTCAGTTTGCAGGTAACCCAATGAAGAAAGTAGCTTGCGCATCCACACAGCTTCCTTCACTGCATGGCACAGAGCAATATATTCCGCTTCTGCTGATGAAAGAGCGACCACCTCCTGTTTCTTGCAGCTCCATGATATCAGCCCACTGTTCAGTTGAAAACAATAACCAGACGTAGACTTCCTATCATCTGTATCTCCAGCAAAGTCAGAATCTGTCCAGCCATGGATGAGAATTTCATCATCGCTGTTGTAGTTCCCCTTGAACTTTAGAGCAAAGTCTTTAGTTCCCTGTAGGTACCGGAAGATCCTCTTTACTGCTTGCCAATGAACACTCCCTGGATTTGCTGTGAATTTGGTGACTCTAGACATGGCATACGCGATATCTGGTCTGGTCCCAACCAGTAAGTACATCAAACTCCCCACTGCCTGTTGGTAAGGAATTTGCCGCATTATAGCCTTCTCAGTCTCCGTAGAAGGACACATAGAGAGGTCTAGATGTTTACCAGCCTCCATCGGTGTGTCTACAGGGTGACATTCAAGCATTTGGAATTTCTCCAAGATGGCAAGAATGTAATGCGATTGGGAAAGAGTAAGTATTCTTAGGTGCCGGTCACGGAATACAGTGATCCCTAGGAGGAATCTGATCTCTCCTAAATCAGTCATGGCATACATGCTGTGAAAGGCCGCCTTGAATGTTATCAGTCGCTCCATGCTGTCACTTGCCAATACACAATCATCTACCCAGACTGTAATGATGAAGAGGTACCTGCAGTGTATGAAAACGCTAGGATCAGCAATACTTGGTACAAAACCTTGAGATTTCAGAAAATCACGTAACTTTCCATCCCAGACCTTGTTCGCCTGCTTCAGCCCATAGATGCATTTCTTGAGACGGAGAGATTCCCCTTCCTGATGTGGGAAGCCAATTGGGGGTTTCATGTAGATCTCTTCCGCTAATTCTCCATGTAGGAAGGCAGTTACCACATCCATGTGATGGATTTCCAAATCTAACCCCGCTGCAATATTTAATACTGCTCTAATTGAGTTGAACTTGGACACAGGAGCGAATGTCTCTGTGTAATCCAGGCCCTTTACTTGGGAGTAGCCCTTAGCTACTAGTCGCGCCTTGTACTTGTCAATGGATCCGTCTGCTTTTCTCTTGAGGCGAAATACCCACTTACAACCTATACGCTTCCTCCCTGCAGGTAACGTAGAGGACTCCCAAGTCCCATTATCAATCAGAGAGTTATACTCTTTGTGTATGGCTTCTGTCCACTCACGCTTCTGTCTGCTTTCCATTGCTTCTTCAAAGGTAACTGGTTCAACAATTGCCTCTTCCCCATCAATAGATGCAACGAAGCAGTTGTCCTCATAACCAAATCTGGAAGGTGGTACACCTTTGTTTGACCGAGAACTTACTCTTGGTTCAAATTGCTCCAGTACCTGTTGCTCACCAGTGTCACTCTCCTCTTGATCCGTAGAATCTCCATTATCTTCTGAAGGAGATGGTTCACTTCCGGATGTACTGGGGTCCATTGTACTGTTTGGTGCATTATGATGCAAACCACTTCCTTCACTTGAATTGCTTCTCCAACTTGGATGAAGAGCTCCACTTGGAGGTACGCTGGTTGGAATCAAGCCCCTTGCTTGCTGTTGTTGAGATCCGAGGATGGTTGTGCCGCTCCTTGGAATACTAGAGGTACTCCCTCTCAGTTCTTCTATCCCTACTAAATCCTCATCAAACTGAACGGATCGGCTATGGATTACCCTCTTACTGTCCTCATTAAACAGCTTATAGCTAGTACATGTGTTATCATGTCTATATCCCAGGAAAATACATTTCTGACTTTTGGGATCCAGCTTCTTCCTACGTGTATCAGGAATGTGTGCATATGCTATACACCCGAATACTCTCAAGTGAGACACATCAGGTTTAGAACCTGTCCACTTCTCCTCAGGCGTAGAATTAATGGGCTTGGTTGGACTCCTGTTCCTCACGTAGAGGGCAGTAGAAATGGCCTCGGCCCAAAATTCCCGACCCAGTCTAGAGTCAATGAGCATAGATCTAGCCTTTTTCATCAGTGTCCTATTTAAACGCTCTGCTACTCCATTGAGCTCAGGAGAGTCTCTAGGAGTGATTTGGTGTTTAATCCCACTCTGCTTGAGGTAAGATGTAAACTCACCGTTCACATACTCCCCACCTCCATCCGTTCGAAGAATCTTGATCAGCATCCCGCTTTCCTTCTCCACTGCAGCCTTGAAGTATTTGAAGTGAGTGAACGTATCTTCTTTACGCCGCAAGTAGTAACACCAACTCTTACGACTGAAATCATCAGTGAAGGTAAGCAACCACTTAGCACCTGAAAATGAAGGAGTGCTCATCGGACCACATAAATCAGAATGTATAAGTTCTAATTTCTCTGTGGTCCTGTGCTCATGGTTATCGTGGAAGGTTGATCTACTTTGCTTGCCCATGATACAGGGTTCGCAAATCTTGTCACCCTTGGTAGTGTCTACAAGATTAATTCCATCGACCATCCCCTTCTTCTGCATCAGCCGTAGGTTGGCATAACCAAGATGTCCGAAGCGTCTGTGCCACAGGCTCAGGTTATCCGTTACTGAACTGATAAGGCAAGCAGGGTCTGCAGCCTCCATGATCGTACTTCCCTGCAGCTTGAAAAGCTCTCCGCTGGTCTGGGTTGCAATTGCAACTAAAATCTCTTCTTTGTAGATAAAGCACTTACCTTCTTGGAGTGTCATCCTGCACCCCTTCCGCATCAGCGAACCAAGAGAAATTAAATTCTTGGTAAGGTTAGGCACATAGAGTACTGAGGTGAGCGTTCCAGTCTCCGTGACATTTCCCGGATGGTGAAATAGCATTTTCACTTCTCCAATACCAACACCTGTAAGTGCTCGTCCATCTCCTAATTTAAGGCTCACAGGGTCACAAGTACGGAGGTTAATCATGAAGTCACGATTTCCAGTAACATGCCTGGACGCTCCGGAGTCCAGTAACCACTCACCTTCAGTGATGAATTCGGAGGAGGATACAGTAAGCAAGTGATTTGATCCTTTCTGGTCGTCCTTGCTACTCTCATCCTTCTTCTTGGTTCCTGATGCGGAACCAGCCTCCTTCTTCTTCCCTTTACGCTTGCCCTCCTGTGCCAACCACTTATAGCAATCTTTCTTCAAGTGCCCAGACTTCTTGCAGAAAGTACAAGAAATGCTTGATTTCTTCTCCTTCTTCTCAGAAGAAGCCAGGTCCTTGTGTTCACCGTGACCACAGTGGTTGCAGGATTTAGACAGCGTGTGATGTTCACGTCCTTTCACAGGCTTTGACATGTAAAGAAGACTCTCATCCGAAGAAGTCTCTTCTTCCTTGAGAGAATCACTCTCCGCCTTCAATCGGGTGATAACATACTCAGATGTCAGATTTCCCTTAGTCTCGAGAGAATAAATCAGTTGTTTCCAGTTTTTTGGTAGAGTACTCAAAAGCGTTATAACTAACTGATTATCATCGAATGTACCTCCACATTCTTTCAGTTTCCTAGCTAGAGACTTAATCATCTCCACGTGCTTCTCTACGTCTCCCTCTTCCTTCAACTTCAGATTCATCAGCTGCTTCTGAAGAAAGAACTTCTTGGACTCTACGTCTCTCCCAGCATAATGATTCTCGATTGTGTTCCAAGCTGCCTTGGTTGTATCTGCATCAGCGATCAGCTCAATCTTGGAGGAATGCATGGTAAAGAAAATGCAAAGCAGTGCTGTCTGATCCATCTTGGTCCACTCAGGTGTGACCGGACTCGGGGCTGCATCTGTGATCACAGTCCAGAGATCCTGCTGGATCAAGTAGCGCTTCATAAGCAATTTCCACTGAATGTAATTTAATCCATCCAGCTTCTCTATGAGACTGAGACTAGAATCTATAGATGACCCACGTTGTTGGCCCATAACCTGTTGGACTGCAACAGCAGTGCCAATTCCAGCTCCTGCAGGAAGAGTCGACGACTGGGCAGCAGACATTGCTGCAAGCACGTACGCACGTAGCTAAGCTGAGGAATATCAATCCATCGATGGAATGTATAATTGAGAGAAAATTCCGTGTCACTTCTCTTTATTGGCTTACACTGGTATTCAGTGAACTTGAAAAACTCTCTACGGCTACAGCCTCAGATCAAGAGTGTGAATGAGTACAGTGATACAGAAAGCCTACGAAACTGGAAATTTATGCTTCGATGTAGTTGGCTGTAAGAAGACAGGCAATAAGCTTGCAGGTAGCTGGGACTCTAACAGTCACCAGCCTGCAAGAACATCAAGACAGATACGGATCGTCACCTCATTCTTCCCGTGTGGACTGGTATATTCAACACACACTTGATCAAAGGGGCAAATTTAGTCGAAGGGGAGATCCAAGTGAGGTCCCTAGCTTCTACGCAAGAGACAGTTTCAGAATAACCCAGAATGGCTCAAAATAGGTACAGTAGATTCTGGAGAAGGCGCATTCTCTGTCATAAGTATACTGTCACACGCAAGGAAGCTTATCCGTTCTCTGTCTGCTGGTTAAGTTAAACAATTAGAAGCAGAACAACCCAGAAGGACTGAAGATCTGCTTCCCACTTCTCTAGCTCGAGACAGATGAAACCATCACATAGAACAGTTTCTCGCGTCTGAAATGGCCTAAGGGATCTGAGCAGGTCGTGTGCAGGCACATCGAAACCGGCGTGGCTGAGGCCTCCTCCCCAACAAAACCAAAACGAGTTCATCAAAGCTCGAGCGCACGTTGTGGAAGGAGTCCAGCTTCCTGAAGTGCCAGTAGTCACGCTAGTAGTAGTACCGAAGATCAGTGTCCTAAGTGGTTTAGCTTACAGTCATCTAATAGAAAGTTCGTGAGTTGAATCCCTTACGGGCACGGTTGGCATGCTGCTGCAACTGTTAATGAAGCTTTTGATCGGAGTCCCGCTGTGGTGGACTCACATGGACCCCAAAGAACAGGTAACACCATTTACCATTATTTACCATTTTAGTCCCCACGAGCTGGTGATAGCTCATCACCCCATAATATACTGAGAACCAAGCTCCCTGAAGGAGCATAGATGACTCTTACAGACAGAAATGCGTTGATTCTGGCGCAATAGCCTGGAATTGGAACAGGACAATGAACCAAGCTCCCTGAAGTAGCATAGATGACTCTTACAGACAGAAATGCGTTGATTCTGGCGCAATAGCCTGGAATTGGAACAGGACAATGGACCATCAGCACATGATAATGAGAATTAGCATCTAAACCTGGCTGGTGTCTCGACATGGAACAATCCAAACTCAACAGTACTGATGAGACTCCCCCTCCCTTCTATCAGCTAGCGCTGAACATGAATAAATAGCTAGCATCGAAACGATGTTCTTGCGTTGGTTTTTCATTTAGAAGTTCGTTCTAGCTAAGTTCAGTCAGGTACAAGCAAAGGTACCAAGACTGGTGCAGGTTTAGGTGCAGATAAGTAGCTCAAGTAGTTTGTTAAGTTTATCGACTCGTAGATTAGACAGCAGTTACAGTGCATATAGATTAGAATCCCTCCTCTGCTCTGCATTACCTCTGCATAAGCATCGATCTCAGTCTCCTCCAGGTATTCGACCGGCAGCGGCCTGAAATTAGTGCTACTGACAGTCAGCACAGTGGATAGAATTCAGGATTCTTGAATTTTAACACGCCAAGCTCAGATGGCTAATCCGATAGCTCTCGGGATGGCTACATTGTGTCTGTTCGCATGGGTAGCTTCAGGAGAAGGTGACTTCTGCAGCTCATTTTGATCGTTTATTCATTTCATCTTGAAGTTCTCAGTTTTCATATAAAGTAGTAGAGAATGTTAACTACGAAACAGGTTAGTTAGCTGCAGAGTGCAGATCAGAATCTGGGAGACTGGAAACGATGATTCCCAGCACAAGAACCGCATCGCAAGTTTGATTGACTGTTAGAAGCTGTACTTTCTGCTGTGGAGAATCAGACGCTGCAAAATTCGGCTATTACGGGTCTTCCAGCGATGCTGGACCAAGGCCTGATCGGTGGGGTGACACGCCCGCATGGAGCAAGTGTAAGTTGGGAACGGATCAATCACCAATAGACATCAAAACGAAGAGCACAATTCTTGAGACCGGCTTACGTAGACTGGATACTTCCTACTTTCCTGCAGACGGCTCTCTCTTCATCGATAGGGCGAACATTCTTCAGGTAGTGCATCCAGTCCGAACTTCGCTTCCTCACTCCTCGAGAGGGTTTCCTCGTTCGTTCGTTCCCGTTCAACCGTGCCAGAAATATGATCAGTTCTTTTCTTCTCAGTGGCATGGAGAATCAGAGGAGTGCGCAGGCATTGCTGATCCTACCCAAGTTTGGCTTGTTGTACTTCGACGCTTAACGTTATTAGATGGGCGCAGATAGTGCATTTTCGACTTGGCTCATGATCAATGCTTTCGACTTCATTGCTGTTTAAGAACCAAACCAAGTGAATACTCTTCACTGTAGAACTTATATCAGTAAAGGGATCAGTCGACTCATCATCTCCCAAGAGGGGTTGTTATATACTCTAACCTATGGACAAGAGGTTAGTCACTAGTCAGTCATTAGTCATAGAGATGTGCTTATAGAGATCAATCGACTCATCATCTCTCAAGAGGGGTTGTTATATACTCTAACCTATGGACAAGAGGTTAGTCACTAGTCAGTCATTAGTCATAGAGATGTGCCTATAGAGATGACTATAGACGTGACTATAGACTAGACATTATCTTTAACAATTGCGCGAGTCCGAAGCTCGCGAGGAGCTCGTAAACATATTGTCTGTTAGAGTTGAAGAGTCGACGTTCTGCAGGGGCCGGCGCGCTCGGGAACAAGAACCAAATAACTAAGGCTTCACTAAATGCGGTTGCTGTGCTGTGAAAATTCGGCAGGTCGAGTTGAATGTCGGTGGGCGATTCCAAGATCGGCGATGAGACCTACAACCTGCAGCAGTTTCATTTCCATTCTCCGAGTGAGCACACAGTTGACGGTGTTAGGTAATGATCATGAAGACCTTACGCTTAGCCATTCGTGGGTTCAATCATCAGGTTTCCTCTCGAACTCCATCTGGTCCACATGTCCGACAATGGAGACATTGCTGTGATTGGAATTCCTTTCTCCTACGGGAAAGAGAATGCTTCCCTCGCGACGGTAAGTTCTCCAACCCGCCCAGGATACGCTCCCCTTTTGCGTCCAACGTTGATAACCTTCGTGATCGTACTTCGCAACTGGAACAGTTCAAATTTTGAGTGTGAACTGGATTCCGTTTGATTCGGTTTCTCTTTTCCTACTTGGGAATGTTCGAACACCTCCGTCTTGCTTCACTGACTTCGGAGTTTCGTAATATGTATGTTAATTCGAGTTCTGTAGTTAGTTCCATTCGAGTTTTATTGTACTAGTTAGCTCTAGCCAACAAGCTACCCCTTCCGCCTGTAGCCCGGGCGCCGTGGGGTCGAGTCCTCCTGGCGGGGGGACTCATGTTGTGCAATCGCAACAGCATAAGGTTGCAGAAATCCACATAACGAAAAGAGGCTTAAAAAAAACCAAACAAAAAAGAAGTACTAGTTGGCTCTATGTTACGTTAAACCGCAGATCACGGAATCGAGTAATCCGTCTCTAGCCAATGAGTCACCAAACGTGAACCTTTCTGAAAACTTGTATATTTTATTTTTGTCTTCAGATCCAGTTTGTTAAACTTTCCGCTAATAAGCATCAAGGACTTGATAACCGTCGGACAAGTTTAGAATAACCAACTAGTCTTTTGCAGGTCTCTGGTACTAATCTCAAGTTTCAAAACATCATGGAAACTATTCTAGGTCTAGGTTGGATAAAATTTAGGCAGCGCTTTTGCTACTGGAGATCAAGTTGGAACGCAATAATCCTTGAAGAACAACAACAGGACTAAGAAATCTAGTGGATGCTAGGAAGTAGAAAGATAAAGTAATTACACCGAAATAGAGTAAACATCACACAAGGTGCGTCCAATCCAGCTTTGACACACAATCCAAGTTTGCTTATCATAGAATAAAGAAAATCAAGAGCTCATATACATTACAAGGCGTTTACTTGTTGACAAGGTCACGAAGAGCTCTTGGACTGGCAATTCTTCACTGCTCTACAACTCTCCTGTGAGAATTTCACTCCAGAACTAGAATTTCTCCAGAAAGCTATTCTTCACTCTGAACGCTATGATTTACCACTCAACAAACTAAATCTTAAATTGAAGATCTGGCCAACGCTAGAATCTCTTGGCATCCTTAGTCTGAAACTATTTACCAACAGCATGTTCTCTGTGTAACCCGGTATGTGCCTCAAGTCTGCAGATCTCCTTCTCTGTACTGTATATATGTCTCTGCTCAGCCTCTACTCTTTGTTCACAGTCTCTGCTCACTACTAACCGACCAGCCTGAGGAAAAAGTAAAAAAACTGATTTTTTAGGATTCTCGATCCCGTTATCTAGTCCATGTGAGTCTTTTGTTCGGACCTTGTAGTCGCCACGTCAAGTTGTCTAATCACTGCTCATAAATTTAGTAAACGGTGTTACAATCGTCCCAACCAACAAAACGTAGTTCTTTCACTGAACTGCAGTATCTGCAATACCACATTAGGAACAACATTTTCTCAAATTTAGAGAAACACTACCCATCCAGGATAAGCACTTTCTCAAAGCTATGTTTCATTAGCGAGCACTCATTGAAGCTTTCAGATGAGACAGAACCCTAGCTTCCAAGTGGTGAACTCGTTAGTTTCTTTTTATCCACCTCCTTACTATGCTACATCATAGTAGCGTCAGTCTAAACTTGATTGACATCTGACAGTCATAAGGAGTCAGCAGACCACAACTCCATCTTTAGACGAGCAGATTCGCTAGATCTACTCGGTTCCAGTATCCTTGAAGGGCCCTTTTGCATGACTCTTCTGGCTCGATTCAATCTATCGTTTAGCTGGAAGAGAGCACTGCGGATTGTCGTCTCGTAAAGTATCTACGCAATGATTCCTAAAACTTGTACAGTGCGAGATCATCCAAGAACTTCCAATCTTCAATTACTAGTCTCGGAACTCTACCTATCCAACGACATAGGTACTGAGTAACGGGTTCTCCAACTCCATCTGGGTTCGATGATGCTCGATGATCTACTATCTCAATCAACTCAAGATCGTCATCTCTTGGTAATGCTTCTAACACCGGGTGCCATTTTTGATATCTTCCTAGCAAAGACTCTAGTTCTTCGCAAAACATTTTCAAGTTAGAAACATGAATAGTGCTTCATACTAGCTGAAAAATGTAATTTATAGGTCATAGGACCTAACTTCTTCTCAATCAGAAACGATCCTGCACATTTGGAAGAAGCTTCTTGGCTAAGTCCATCCTTGCTGGGATTCTGAAGTTCTTGGTCCGTAACCAAACTCTGTGTCCTTCTTCGAACTGTACGTCTTGTCTATCACGGTTTGCATACTTGGCATATCGTTGTTGTGCCTTCTCCATGTGTTTCTTTGTCTCTTGAAACATAGTACCTTGAACGAATATGAAAGTCTCTAGATACGAAAGATCCTGATTCGACTTTCTTGTGTTTTCATGTCCCTTGGTAGCCAGAGCTATAGGAGTCTAAGGTGCATGAGAGCCCCGATAAAGCACTTCAAATGGTTTAAATCCTGTACTCGAATGCTTGATGTTGTTATATCTAAACTCCACCAAGTCCAAGTGCTCGCTCCAATCACTCTGATCGTATGATATAGTTTCTCAACCCTTGCTCTACTATCTATATCGTCCTTTCCGTCTGACCATCAGTTTCAAGATGATAAGAGGAATTGAACTTGAGGGTAGTTCCGAGTCTTCGAAACAAACCTTTCCAAAACTCAGTCACAGTCACAAACCTCCTATCTAGATCTGAAACTATGTCTTTGGGCATCCCATTATACTTGAAAACATATCGAATGAACAGCTCAGCAGCACCTTTTGACGTCACTGCTTTCTTACAAGAGATGAGGTGAGCTTGTTTGCTGAAACGATCGATGACAACTAGCAAAGCGTCGAAATCTCCTAACTCAGGTAAACCGGTGCATAAGTCTATACTTATGCTCTCCCAAGGCCCATCAAATATTGGCAACGGTCTTAGCAACCCTGCTGGTCTTCTTCGCTCCGTTCGTTGTTGCTGACATGTCAGCAAGTCTGCACGTACTTGACTACATCCTCCAACATGGACGGTCAATAGAATTGCTCTTTAACTCGTTGCAACGTTCTATTCTGTTCTCCATGTCCAGCTAGTTCACAATCATGACATTCTTGCATGACTAGTGTCCTTACTGATCCAGCTGGAACATACACTTTGGTTTGCTTGTAAAACTAAAGACCATTGCGGAATGAGAGATTACATACCAATGGATCTCTTTCTTGTTGGCTGGTCCAACGTTGAGCTTGAGGATCGTCTCGCAATGCCTGTCGGATTCAATCTTTTACGACCTATGTTACACATAGGAAGTTTGTCTATTAGTAAAGTGTTTAGTTATAGTTAAGTGTGGAGAATGTTTATTTGTTGCCCAAGTACTTTAAGTAGATATCAAGTTAGTCATGACTAGCTAACATTAGTTATGGTTAAACTTAGCTGTATTTTTGGACAAAAATCAGATATTTGTTAAAGAGTCAGCACTACTATCTTGTCATCTTGTCTAAAACGTAGAAAGAGATGGAAAATATCCAATATCTCCTTTTTGACTTGATATTAGTGGTTGGATTAAAGTTATGAACTTTGTGGACATTAAAAATAAGAAGAGATTCCACATGTCTCCTTTTTAGTGGGTCCTAGTGTAGAGGGGAGGTGGAAATTTGAGATTCCTTGAAAATATTTCAAAATCCTTCTAGAAGTTGTTGACTTTGAAGAAATAAGTCCATGTGAAAAGATAAAAAGCCCATGTGATTAATGCTTTTATCTTAAGTAATATCTTAGTAAAATCCGGTAAAAATAATTACGGCTGAGTTACTGGAGGGTACAAAAGTAAAAACCTATAATGTATAATAAAAGAGTAGAGAAGAGCTCCTAATCCTTGTTTTCACATCGTCGTAATGACAACTTGAGTAATATAGAGAGTGAGTGATATTTTAGCATGTGAGAACTTGAGAGGCGTCGTTAGAATGGAGGATTTTAGTTGATGAGTTTATGGAGAATTTTAGTTGATGAGTTTATGGGTGTATGATGAGTGAACTTAGCATTTTCTTTTCAAGTTCATGGTGTGCTTCCATCAAAGCCATCAAAGATGACTCCTGAGTGAGAGACAGGCCCGACATGTTGCAGATTCATCGATGATGACCGTGGAGGTTGAGAGATCGAGGAGTAGTTGATCGATAGGACCGTGGAGGATTTACATTTTTGGTTTCGTTATCGAGATCTCACTTGAAGGGATCGTTGAAAGATGTTTAGTTCAGTTTTATATTTGACAAAAAGAGATCATGAGAGAGCACATGGAGAGAACGTTGGGAGGAGAGAGACCTAACGCCATGTTAGCAACATTAGAACTTTTCGTATATCTCGTAGTGATCTATGACGCATTCGAGATTATTCTTTACATCTTGTTCACTTAGAAAGAGTTTGAGGAGAGTTGAAAAGAGATGAAACAAGAGTTGTAGAGAAAAGAGGAGAGAGAAGTTATGAGAGGAGAAAAATTTAAGACTTTAAGAATTCAATTCTCTGGAAAATTTGTACAGTCATTGTCAGATTTTCTATGTTTTTTATTTTCTTGTGAAACTTTCCAGTATTCTAGATTGGCTGATAACCTATCTACGACAAAAGAAATCATAGGAAAAGGTGGTCTAGAGGGAGCAATGAATTTTCAAAGTTGAGAGGGTTTATTCACGAGAGTTGAGTAATTTTGCTCTCTGGAAACTTTTTACAGTCATTTTCAATTTTCCTGTGAAACTTTCCAGGACTGTAGCTTGGCTAATAGCCTATCTATGACAAAAGAAATCATAGGAAAAGGTGGTCTAGAGAAGGAGCAACGAATTTTCAAAGTTGAGGGGGTTTATTCACGAGAGTTGAGGAATTCTGCTCTCTGGAAACTTTTACAACCATTGTCAGATTTTCTGTGAATTTTATTTTCCTATTAAAATTTCCAATATCTCAACTTGGCTGATAAGCTATTAGAGGAAACAAAAATCATGAGAAGATGAGTTTTGAAGAGAGAGAAAAAAATTTTCATAGTGGAGGGGGTTGACAACCATGAGGGAAGTGAAAATATACAAATTTCAGTTTTCTGAAAATTTGTACAGTCATCACCATCTCTTCTGATTAGAGAAATTTCTGTTGAAACTTCATGAGTTAGTAGCTTGGAGGTTGAATTACTAGAGATCACAAAAATCTTAGAGAGATCTCTTACTGACTAAGAGATATACGTTTTGGCATACAAGGAGGTCTTGAAGATATTTCATGGAGAATCCAATTCGAATGTCGAGGTTGAAGAAGAGACGTTTGAGAGTTAGAACGGAGACGAAAAAGCTAAAGTTAAGTATAGAGGAGTTGCGAACACGCATCTATTGCAGTTGAGGTGCCCTTTTTGCTCTATATCAAGAAACTTCTGCAAACATCGACGCAGATGCGAAGAAGATTGAATTCAAAGCATCATTCACTATGGAGGCCACGAATACTCCTGGCGAAATAGAGTGTGATCTTTACAAGAATGACTTTAAGATGTCTACTAGGATCATTACAGATGATGGTCATGAGGATATTATCTTAGACTCTTAATTTTAGATTGGATTTTATTTCGTGTATAGCATGTATAATATATGATTTTTAGTATAAAACTCGAAAGAGTAAGAAAGTGATGTAGAATTATTTTCCTCTAAGATATTTTGTCCACTTAATGGTTGAGAAGGCGCAACATAAGTGGAAGTTCAAAAGATTAGAAAGTTAGACTTAGAAACCTTCCTCAAAGTTTAGATGTCATAGTAAGTGTCGGAGAGAGCTCGAAAAAGATTATCGTTGAGTTTGAAAACACTAGTACAAAATCTCAAGTAGAATCTCCGAGGAGAAGAGTAGAAACCGACTTGTGGTGTTATTTCTATAGAGGGTTGGGACATAAAGTAGTGAATTGTCCAACTAGAATCAGAACCGAGAAAGCTAAAGGAAAGCGAGAGTTTACTGATTTAAGTCTTCGAGTGGGTCCATCATCACCACCGACGATTCACCTTCTAGGAGAAGATCTTTGTCCAAGTTGTGGAGTGGGTGATTTATCAAGAAGACACAAGTGCGTAGATGTGGTCGCCTTACTTACGTCAGTAGTCGAGAAATTGGACGAGACCCAAAGAGTTGAGACGGAGAAGTTGTCGACTTCAAAAGAGGACTCGATTGAGTTGTGATGGAGATCGTCATTCGGATAGTGGAGAAGGCGGTGATGCGACTCAAGCTTATGATTACCTTGGGAGAAGAGATGACACAAGAGGTGTTGTTACAACCATTTCTTTCTATTTTACCTATGGTAGATTATTCACGAATGAAATTGGTGATGTTCGTACTCTTTTAGCGAGTAGTTATTGCACGACGATTAGAAGAGTAGAAAGAGTAGTTACAAGATGGGAAAGCTACCAGTGTTTTATGGGAAGGACAATGAAGATGTATAATCGTTTGTTCGAGACTTCAAAAGAGATTACATCGAAAACAACTTGAGAAGGAAGGAAGAATGGATGTTGTTACTGCTAGAGTTTTTAGAAGATTTTGCTCTTACGTGGTATGAAGACCGAGTGAAGAACAAGACACCTGATGCAGTTGAGGACACATGAGAGACGTTGAGTAACGCTCTCATCGAAGAGTTTCTTCCAGAAGAGAGTTATGAGAAGCTCATGGTGGAGCTTACTCATTTGAAGCAACGGGACGATGAGAAAGTTCGGCAGTATGCCGAAAGGTGGATAAGTTGGAGCAACGGTTTCGGACGGTTCTACGAAAGAGTGGAGACAACGTGGAGCTAACGATGGTGGGGATTGGAGCAATGCTGACCAAGAACTTGGTGGGAGGATTGAGACCTTCAATTCGAACCCAAGTGAGATACGAGAAGCCAACAACCAAAGCGAAAGTCATCAAGATCACGACAAATATGGAAGAGAGTTTAGATGAAGGGGATATCATCCAGCCTCATCATGTCGCTATGGTGTCGACTCCGACTCTTGGTTTAACCACAACGATAACATTTGTACCATCACAACTGATGATCGCTTCAATGTCAGCTCCTACTCCAACGATGGTACCAAGACCATTTGTCCCTACAGAGATGTCTATTGCCACCTCTGATTTCCATGCTGAGTTGAAGAGCATCACTGATACTCTTGCGGATCTCAAGATAAACGTGGTGCAATTACGAGAATGGAGGAACAAAGGTGAAGGAGAAGGTCAAAGAGGTTACGACAAAAATCTTAACCAAGAAAATCAAGGTAACTTTGGAGGCAACCAAGTCTTTCAAAGATGGGAGAACCTTTCAAGGTTCACACAGATGCTTCTCAATGGGTCATTGGAGGAGTGTTGATGCAAAGA
The DNA here is from genome assembly GCA_036924285.1 of Asterella californica. NCBI lineage: Eukaryota > Viridiplantae > Streptophyta > Marchantiopsida > Marchantiales > Aytoniaceae > Asterella > Asterella californica. The sequence continues at coordinate 15,191,632 of JAYKYS010000006.1, read as the reverse complement.
AAGCATCCAGTGGCTTACGAAAGTCATAAGTTTTCAGAAACTGAGGCAAAATGACCTGCTCATGAACATGAGATGTTCGCAGTTGTTCATCGTCTGAAACGTTGGGAGCATTATTTGTTGCCAAGCAAAGTTACTGTTGTAACGAATTGCGAGGATAATACATACTTTCAGAGTAAACCTCGTTTGTCACGTAAACAACAAAGGTGGCAAGTGGAGCTTGCACGTTTTGATATCGAATGGCGATATCAAAAAGGGAAGGAAAATATTCCAGCAGATGTGCTAAGCAGACGTGTCCAAGCATTAACAACTCAAGACACAAGTGAAGAGCTTTTGGATCTGTAAACCTTCCACGGTCCTATCGATCAACTACCCCTCGATCTCTCAACCCCCACGGTCGTCATCGATGAATCTCTCACTCAAGGGTCACCTCTGATGGCTTTGATGGAATCATACCATGAACTTGAAGAGAAAATGCTAAGTTCACTCATCATACACCCATAAACTCATCAATTAAAATTCTTCATAAACTCATCAACTAAAAGCCTCTATTCTAACGACGCTTCTCAAGTTCTCACATGCTAAAATATCACTCACTCTCTATATTACTCAAGTTGTCATTACGACGATATGAAAACAAGGATGAGGAGCTCTTCTCTATTCCTCTATTTATACATTCTAGGTTTTTACTTTGGTACTCTTCAGTAACTCAGTCGTAACTATTTTTACCGGGTTTTACTAAGATATTACTTTAGATAAAAGCATTAATCACATGGGCTTTTTACCTTTTCACAGGGGATTATTCATTCAAAGTCAACAACTTCTAGAAAGATTTTGGAATATTTTCAAGGAATCTCGAATTTCTACCCCCTTCTACACTAGGACCCACTAAAAAGGAACATGTGGAATCTTTTCTTGTTTTTAATGCCCACAAAGTTCACAACTTTAATCCAACCACTAATATCAATCAAAAAGGAGATAAAGGATATTTTCCATCTCCTTTCTATGTTTTAGACAAGATGACAAGATAGTAGTGCTCACTCTTTAACAAATATCTGATTTTTGTCCAAAAGTATAGCTAAGTTTAACCATAACTAATGTTAGCTAGTCATGACTAACTTGATATCTACTTAAAGTACTTGGGCAACAAATAAACATTCTCCACACTTAACTATAACTAAACACCTTACTAATAGACAAACTTCCTATGTGTAACATAGGTCGTTACATTTTACCCTCGGACTAAATTTTCGCTCCGTCCTCGAAGTGAAGAGAGAACTTTCGTCGATGAAACAACTTCAACTTGTCATGATTTATCCGATCGAATCTCCTTCCTCCCAACTCCTGAAGGTCATATGTGAAGTTGCTCCACATCTTATCTAAAACAAAAGGACCAAAATATCTAGGAAGAAACTTCTTCCTAGCCCTCTTAAATCTGATAGCATCATACAACATTACCCCATCTCTTACTTGAAAAGATTTTATCTCCCTTGTCCAATTGTTTGTCGTAACTCTTCTTTTGCTACGCCTGAGCTCGTTCTCTCCGGATCATTGCTACCGCTCGGGTCTCTTCTAACTCCATGAGTTGCTTTCTTCTTGATCTGACCACGTCTTCTCCCCTTGACCTCTTCAACTTTCATTGAATAGTTTGAAAAGTATCCCATTCGAATTGGATCCGCAACTTGGACTCTACTCCATAAACCAGTCGAAATGAAGAGTACCCAATAAAAGTCTTTGTTGTCGTTTGATACTCCCATAAGATGACATGTAGTCTCTTATCCTAAGTATGTTTTGCAGTCTCAACACCAGCATCTTTGACGAGCATCATACAAAGTGTAAGATTGGTCTTTTCCGCAAGACCATTAGCATTTGGTTTGTATGAGGTCGTTACTTGTGGCTTGATAGAAAAGTGTTGTAGCATAGCGGTAGTCATGCTCCCTACAAATTCTCCTCCTCTATCTGAGACCAACTCTAACCGACATCCAAATCTTGTGATGATCCTCTCTCATAAAAATCTACCGACTTCTGTTTCATTAGTCTCTCTCAAAGATCTAACCTCTACCCATTTGATACAATAGTCAGTGGCGACAATGTATCTGTTATCTCGAGGTGTCTTATTAAGAGGACCTACAAAGTCAATACCTCACTTCTCAAATGTACCTAACACTGAAATTGATCTTAACGGAAGTGTTCTAGTAGACTTCAGAGCAAATGCTTGACATACGTCGCAAGTTTTACAATAGTCTAGACACTCTTTGAAACTCCCTCTCCAGTGATAACTCGCATCGAAAATCTTGAAGGCTGTTATCTTATCGACAAAGTGACCTTCGCAAACAGTTCCGTCGTGAAACTTGTGCATTAGCTTGAACGCCTCCTTCTGACCAACTGCTCTCCTTAGTAACCCATCTGATCCTTGATGAAACAGAATTCCCTCCACCATGGTGTAAGGTTTGCATCGCTTGATCAACGCGTTACGTTCTCAGGTATGCATACTTTCTGAAAAAGAGCCATCTGCAAGGAAACTCTAGATTTTCTTGTACTCGTCCGGTATCTTCTCAATGCTTGTGATGGTCATCAGATGCTCGTCTGGAAATGAATCATCAAATGATTCTTCTCCCTCATCATCATAAGCCCTCGACAAAATATCAGTATTCGCATGTTTTTTCTCTGGTCTATCTTCGATCATGTAATCGTATTCTGTTAGAAGGATCTTCTAACGAGCAATACGACCTTCAGCATTAGGCTTATTAAAGATATACTTTAAAGCCTTGTGATCTGTTACTATGGAAAATTTCCCTCTTAACAAATAGTGTCGAAATTTCTTCAATCCAAAGATCATCGCTAATCCTTCTTACATGCAACAACCTCCTGGTTATGAGGATCCTAAGTTCCTTTCCCGTGTATGTAAGTTACGGAAGGCTCTCTATGATCTAAAACAGGCACCAAGAGCATGGTATGCAAAGATCAATTCTTACTTGCAGTCTCTTGGTTTCCATCTTTGTAGTTCGGACTCTACCTTGTATTCATTGAGAATACGAGACCGGATTGTTGTGATCACCATCTATGTTGATGACTTGATCATTACCGGTAAGTTTGAGGAGATTATTTCCCAAATCAAGGATCACTTGAAATCTGAGTTCGAGATGATGGACTTAGGAGAACTCAAGTACTTCCTTGCTGTGGAGTTCATTAGAGATGGGAAGGATGTTTGGCTTGTACAGCGACAATATGGTCTCAGTATGCTTGAGAGATTTGGTATGCTTGATTGCAAACCCATTGCTACACCATTAGAGCAAGGGGTAAAGCTAGGAGCAGAGGATGATGAGTTGCTGGATGATCCACGCATGTACAGACAGATGGTTGGGAGTCTTATCTACTTGATCATCACCAGACCAGACTTGAGCTATGCTGTCGGTCTGATTAGTCAATTCATGCAGTCACCACGGAGACCACATTTTGAGGCTGTCAAGCGGATCCTCCGCTACGTGAAGTTCTCGATGCAGTACGAACTTCAATATCGATACGGTGGACCATTGTTGTTACATGGCTACACAGATGTTGATTGGACAGGAAGTGCCGACAGGAGATCCACGTCAAGTTACGCTTTTGGACTTGGAAGCGCTGTTATAAGCTGGGCTTCTAAGAAGCAACCCATAGTTGCTTTGTCGTCCACGGAAGCAGAGTACCGAGGAGCAACGAACGCAACATGCGAATCGATTTGGCTTCGATGTCTGCTATCTGTGGAGTGTACAGATCCTGTTGTTATATATACATACAACATTAGCAACATGAAGTTAACTAGTAATCTTGTTTTCCATGCTAGGACGAAGCACATTGAGGTGCACTATCACTTTATTAGAGAGAAGGTCCTTGCAGGAGAGATTGAGCTCAGTTATGTGAGCACAAGAGATCAGGTTGCCGATATCTTCACTAAGGCATTGTCTAGAGATAAGTTTGATGCTTTCAGACATTGTCTAGGAGTACAAGATGTAGAGATGAGCTTGAAGTGGAGTGTTGATATAGCCCCAAGCTCTAGTAGATCGACGGCTATCATTAGCCGGAATGGTTAGGGTTGTTAGAGTTAGTTAGAGGGCTAATCCACCATTATGGTTTCTCTTGTACTCAACTCCACTATATATACAAAGAGAGGCAAAGTCTTTCTCATCTCATTCTTATTTTATTTCCTTGTTACTCGCTCTCTTTTTTCTTGGAGTGTTCTCGAAGTGACGATCTTTCTACGATTTTTGCACGACAACTTCTTGCAAGAAGTTGTCGCGACAGCATTTGTAGATTCATGCAACATGTGTACACTTCGCGAGAGTTGTTGACAAACAGATTGTAGTAGCACCCTTGTGCAACCCGCTTCAATGCAAAACGCGGATCAACTGCATTTTGCTATTTTCAGAAAGTGAAATGAATGACTTGCGTGTCTTCCTACAATGCGTGTATAGTCCATATTACTGAACCTACATGACTCCACGCTACGGAACCTACGTGACACGACTAACGCGGAAGATTGACAACACGAAGCGTAGTGCGGTGAGCCTCTAAGCAACATATATGTTGCTTATTCACCAACAATGAATATAAACACATTCATGTTCAAAGTTTCGGCCATTTGAGGGTTTTGACGATGCACTCTTCTACTTCACAGGTTCAAACTAAATTTAATTTTTTCTTTTTTAAACAAATCAATTTTAGACCATATAAAGAAAAGGCAATTAATATTCCAAAAAATGCTATAATAATAGAAGGGTTTCTTGGTTAAATTTGGTTAAATTTGCAAGGTAGAAAGAAAAACCAATTGTTTTTAAATATAATAAATTTATATTTTAGAACCGTGAGTACCTACAGACTTAATTCTCATGACGTGTGAATTCCCGACGAGATATACAGAAATGCGAACGCGCACGACGTGAAGTTGCTCAATTAGTAAGCCATATGTACCTCCACAGCCGCACCAACGACTAACCTCTCTTCGAATTCACGACTTAACAATGGATTCTTCCAGAAAAGAAACGATGAACGCATAGTTGGATACATCGTAAGAAAATGGAGTAAGGTGTGCTCCATTCATATTATTTATAAACCACTTTCCTCTAGCAGGGCCATTGCTTGCTGCAGTTGCTCAGGAGTTTTCGACGCATTTACGATGGCATTTCTGGCCCTTTCGTCGACTTCGAAGCCCGAACTAACCATCTCTCGGAACCAAAGCTTGACAGCTTCAAAGTCATCCTGACTACCCCAAGCAGATATCAACACGGTGTACACAGCCTGGTTTGGTTTTAATCCTAAATTCTTCATTTCACTGAACTTCTTCATCATTTTATCTAGATTCTTTGCAGCTGCATAACCGCTCATCACTGTGCTGAAGGTAAAAACGTTGGGTGCCACACCCTCACTCTTCATCCGCCTCAAAATCTCCTCCGCTTTGTCCATTTGACCGGCAAGGGCGTACGCATGAACCAAAGTGGTAAAAGAATGTATTGTAGGTGTACATCTGAGCACAAGACGAACAATATACAAGTTAGTGCTATCCACTTGACTGAAACCCCAATTCAGTTCAGGGTACGAAACCACTAGCTCCAGATCATGACAGAGCAAGTTCGAATGCTTCACTGAGCATTCAGCAGCTACCAGTGTGCTGCAAGCTCTTTGTCCCGCTGGTCCTCGCGTCCTGCAAAGTTTACCTCTATATCAACTCCTACATTTGAGGGCAGTTCGCTTACTTATCCTTTCGCATCTTCTTCAAAACAATTTCTGCTTGATCAACTTGTTTCGATTTGGCATAAGCATCCAATAGGACGTTGTATGTCGTCCGTGTTGGCCTACAAGACGAACCTCACGTTATGCAAGGAGATACAAAAGCTGTTTGCGCGATAAAGCAACCTTTTTCAACAGGCCCGAACGGAGAGTCAACATCTCCTTACCAGAATTACGAGTCCGAATCCCTGATATCTCTTGAATACTCACCGTATGCCACAGGCAACCATTTCATCGAAGATATTCTGGGTCGCTTCAGTTCTTCTGGCCTTCCCATAAACGTTCATCAAAGCAGTATAGGTATACACATCAGGGCGTACATTGGCAGCTTGCATCTGATAGAGCCAGGAGAGGAAGAGAGATCACCTGTCAGATAATCAGCCACCCTACATCAGAAGACTATGCAGATAAACAATCGTACGGAGGTGAATCATATTAAGCAGGTCAGTACGTCACAACGCTCCTCGAGAACAACGAGGATACAAAGTAAGCTGTAGTGCAAACTAAAAGGTGGGGTATTCTGCGTTGAGAACTAATAAGAAGACGTTCCCTGATATACGCTATATGGAAGAAACAGATGGAGAACTAGTCTTACCTGGCGGAAGATACTCTCCGCGTCCCTGCAGTTCTTCTGGCACGCAATTAATGTATTATACGTGACCACAGATATATTTAGATTCAAGTCCTTCATCTGTTGGTACAGCTCGCGAGCTTTGGCAATCCGACCAGCCTTTCCATGTGCGTGAATTATTAAATTGTAGCTCCGACCATCTGGTCTGACATCACCGACCATGCTCGCAAAAATCCGTTCAGCATCTTCGAGCCTGTTGGCCTATAATAAGGCAAGGACGACTCTTAGAACCATAAAATATTGTGTTCTTTTTAACCTTAAACAAGACTCTTCATTCTTCTACCCTTATTCTACTCTTCATTCTTCTACCAGACCGTCTACCCCAACTCACTCTCCTAACTAACTTAGGGCAACTCTCCTACTAACTTTCGGGTGACTTGCGTGGGGTTTAGCGCCAGTCGTCCCGACCTGGTTTGACCCAGCGATTATAGCATGCACAGGGTAGTTCAGATGATTTCGAGTGTTATGTACTTCGAACTCTTCATTCTGGTCAGAACACATCTATTGGGCAGCTCGTTGAAGAGTTGCTGTATTTTTCGGCCCATAAGGATAGCAGCACAATGCAAGAACTACCTACATATTCTTAAGGGTATCCCGTAAAATAGAACCCAGAGAAGTACACATATTCTTTCACTTACCCACAGAAGTACATAGCAAAAATACAGAAGGAATTAATCTACGATCAAAGTGCGGCCTATTAGCGGAAGAAATGTATAGCAAGTTCACTGAAGAGTTGCTGTACACTGACTGGTACGTACCTCTGTGTAACCCCTCATGAGTGTGTGATATGTTAAATTAGTGGGACCTGGTCCTTCCTTGATTAGCCTTTGCATCAAAGCTTCTGCCTCAGTGTACATCTTCATTCTCGCATAGGCTTCCATGAGTCCCGTGTATATTGCGATATTGGGTGTATGGTTGGCGGCAACTAAACGTTTCAACAGCTCCTCCGCTTTCTCGGGTTTGGCCTCTTTCCCGTAGGCAAGCATCAGCAAGCTGTAATCCTCGAACCCGAACTGCCACCAGTCTTGCCCGGCCAACCATTCACAGATCTGCGCGAACATGAAAGATTCAGGACAAATTGCTCACGCAAGAGTAAACCTATACTCGTATCTAGGACTACGTAGCCAGTTTGACCTTACGTCCCCAGATCCTTTCACAACAATCATTTTTATCACATGCATGAGGTCGGCGATACTACCTCCATCACGCTCCTCCATACACGTAGTTGCTTAAGTCTTATCAGTGTACCAACAACTGTTCCTCTGGTCAAACTCCTTTTGGACTTCCTTTGCTTTTCCAAAACTTGAACCGCATTTCCTGTCATTAGGATTTCGTTCATCATCTTGTACCACTGTTTCTGATGTTCATCGACGGGCTTGTCATCCTTTTGTCTCCTGGGCGGAGCTGCAGTCAATTGGTCCAAACCCGGACCTGCATTCTTACTTTCCAGAATCTCAAGTCCAGGAGACGCTTGCCGCACACTGGAAAGTTGGGGTTTGATGTTTGTCTCATTTATACCAGTACCACCCAGGGCAACAGAGGCTTTTGTTTCCTTGACTTTCAAATAGCCGTTCATGCACCTCCATTGCGGATTGTTATGAGACCTGCCACGCAGAAGAATGAGTTCAGAATCTCCTGTAATCTCCCATCGCGAAACAATTCACAAACAACTGAACTTTGAGTCAAAGATATATACATACCTCAACTGCAACTGCTGGAAGTTAAGCGTTGCCATCTATGCTGGCAGCAGCTCCTTCCTAAGATTGAAACCCACCTGTCACACACCACCGACTAAGTGTCAATAAAGCAGAACACTTCAAGACACAGCAACTTAGAAATACTTCTAAACAGTTACATCACTCATCTCTGTTGGCGACACTGCACCTGCAGTTTCCAACTTCTCATCAAACAGATTGAGAAGTTGATGATGAAAATGATGAGCTGGTTAATGATGGGGACTCAAGAGCTACAACTTCCTCTTTGAGATTAATCTAGACCTCTAAGGTACGATACCCCGCACTCTGATCGTCTCAGAAACATAATATGTCAAGGTTCATAACTGCATGAACCGGAAACGTTGGTAGGTAAGTGCTGACTTTAAGCCTACCAAAAGTGTGGACAGGGCTGCGAGTACTATGATCCGTGCTGTATGCGCAAAGTGGACGACTCTAAATTCTGGGAGCTTAAGCCCTTCCCTGAATGTGTAAGACATGTTTATTTTGAAGAGGTAAGAAAGCGACCGTCATCTTCAACATATTACTGCTATAGATAGAGCTTCAAATCAAACAATACCCAAAGTGTGTTCCCTAAGCGAGGCACTACAATGTTCTGATCTATTTGCAGCACCTGGAGAGGGCAGAATATTTCAGGGGATAAAAATGACCCCGGCATGATAATTTTTGACCCCGGAATGAGCAGTGGAGGCCCTGGTCACAGTTGACGTGGTAATGAGCATGATCCTCGTAACACACGCCTTTATTCTGAAAAGGAACTGATGAAGGCTACTAGGGACAGTCACAAGTTAAGTTACGATTCTGATGAAACTACTTCCTATCAAGACGCGTGGAGAGAATCATACTCGGGAGAAGCATTGCATAGAGACGAAAGTCTTCACTCCGGCGTGATATGAGTAAACCAGCCAATTCTACATCGTTCTTCATAAGAAGAAATCATTTGCATATTCTTTCTGGTAAGAACAATTAGGCGAATAAGCTGAGGTCTTCAGAGAGAATGAGGACTGAAGGTTGCAGCCTGTAATATCTTACTCACAAGCTCAGAGTTCCTTTCCCTTGCCTCCGGTGCTCGTGACCCCGAAAGTGATCGATTGGCAAATGGCAGGGCTAATTCGGGATTTCAGATAACTAAGGTCATTCACGAAAGCAAAAGCACCTTCACTTGGGGAAAATCTGCTTTTCCTCTCCCTTGGCAGCGTCATATCTATCTCAACACAGCTCATTCATCGAACCACGGGAAGAATCCAGCGAAAGGCCCAGCGCGCGTCTCTCGGAGAAGAGAAGAGGAAGCAAGAGACCTACCAGCTAAAGGCGACATTCGAGTAGAACCAACTGGTCGACAATATCCCAACAACGCTCGTCTTCTCCACCGTTCTTCGCTTCTGCTCTGCACTGTAGGGACTTAGTCCTGCAATCCGAACGATGCGCTATTCGGATTACCAACAGAGCTCCAAAGGGCCAGCAGGGGCAGCTCTGGCAGCACGAGCAAGCGAAGGCAGATGCTAGTTAACACACACAGCGACTCCTGTAGTCCTTATCCACCGAAACATGAATTCGCCCGAACCTTTCGATGTCCCCGTCTACTGATTTCGGCACCTCATCTCTCCAGAACCTCTGGGAATAGCTGAATGTTTCATAAGAGAGGTCGTAGGCCGGGTTGCACCTCACGGATTACCCGTCGCCGCTGGCTTCTTGGAACTGTGGTCGCGACAGCGAGTCCCGCGGCCTCCCGCTGTTGGACGTCTCTTTCCTACTGGTACTTACATGGTCAAGAGAGAAGGAATACAGACTACGTGCGCAATGCAGCTCACCACCGCTCCCTGAAATCGTTTTTATGCAAGGAAAGACTGTAGCCTTACGTTGATGAAGGATATTGGAGGAGAGAACACAAGGTTAGGAGATGGATGGAGCGTAAGTTATGGATCTAAGAGTCTCCATAAGTTCCTGCGCTTTAACGCTAGTCGACATTTAAGGATGACTATTAGTGAAAGTAGGTAAATAGTCTTTTGTAGAATCTTCATATGATTTGTGTCTAGTTTGCTACAGAGAAGTAAAAATGATCGAAGATTATATATGTTTCAGTATTGGATGACTTGAGATTATAACATTATTATGATTATTGTGTTACATCATCTCATGAATTAAGAACACAATCGTCTATATATATAAAAATATTTCAGTGTCATAATTCAATTTCATTTCTTTCATACTCGAGCATATTAATATTTCATCTTAATCAATATTAGGAACTCCATATGAGATTCCTTTAACATGGTAAATGGACTTAGTCCTCATAGGTATCACAGAATTGGTAATGACTTCTCGTATCGAATGCAGATGATAGGATCGACATTTAATTCGATTGATGCGTGAACGCAATAGTTCATCCTTGAGGGTTTTAGTTGTATTGAGCCATTTTTTATATAGTCTCTACTATATATGTTTCCAACCACAGAAGAGGAAACTTACCAAGAATTGTTCAATTTTATCATTCCATTTGAGAACTAAGTTTCCTTCCTATAATGATAACTCCATAGTTTCTTGGTCAAAATATTTATTCCACCTAGCCTGATAAGTATACGGGTTGTACAATGCTTGCAATCTTTTCCAAGTTAAAGTATGTAGTGCATGAACACGATTTCTGATCGCCTCCTCACCCGAGATGAACACATCCGCGTGAAATGTAGTCAGTGTGGACATGTAATGTAGGAACAAGAAATTCAACGAGAAGAATTGCCTTGATCAAATACAAGTTGAAATTATGTATAATCGGTACTGACTTTAAAAATAGTATGATAAGCTCAGAATGCACCCACAAGACATTTATCCTAGTCAACGAGGTGTAAGAGCACAGCGGATAATAGTAACCAACATATGATTAACTCGTTCTACTTGACCATTAGCTGAGGATAATAAGAGGTGGAAAGATGATGATAATCCCATAAGAAGCAGTAATGCTCTCCATGATCTCATTGGCAGAATGAGAACCATTGTTTAAGACAATGCTAATAGAACATCAAAGCAGGCCATAATTTTTTGTTCCAAGAACAGAATGGTAGAAGTAGCATTAGCCTTAGTAACAAACAGACTCAGCTTCGGCCCATTTGGTGACATAATCCACAGCCACAATGATATATTTGTGCCGGGAGAGTTGAGCAAAAGATAATACAACAAATGAAATCTAATCCTCAACGTTGAAAAGGTTGTGCAGATAACATGGGTGTTAAATACATCCTATAACGAGATAAAGGTCTTTGTGATTGCTGACAAGCATCACACTGTTTAATAAATTGATATGTGTCACGAGTAACAGTAAGCCATCATAATCCAGTGAGGTATATCTTCCTAGAAGTAAGATCAGCAGAAAAGTGTTCTCTTCGAGATTGTCATGACAATATTTGAATCAAATGAATCTTGTCTGAAGCATCACAACGACGTAGGACATGATCCAACCCTACTCAATAAAATCAGGATGTAAGACGATAAAAGGGTAAGCAACTTGCTGAAATATACCATAATATTGAGCAGGTACTCCGATTGGAATGTTATCAATAAGTAAATAATATCGTATCTGTTGAATCCAAGAATTTGTAGTAGTGGTCACGGTTATTTGAAATAAGAAAATGTCCTTGGGATTAGTATCTAAAGAGTACTCGGATGGTTCACCTGGAGCACAAGATAGGAGATCAGCATTAGCATGAAGTTTACTAGATCGATACTATACAATAAAGATAAACTCTTGAAGAACTAAGAACCATCTAGCTAATCTTCCAAAACATGAAGGTTTATTTACTAAGTACTTCAAGACTTCAAGATGACATATATGGTGAATGGGGTACCGAGTAAATAATGATGAAAGTTTTGAACTACAAAGATCATACTCAAACACTTCGTTCAGTAGTAGAATAGTTCCGTTATGTAATATTGAGTTGACGACTAGCATAGTAGACATGATGATCTCGTTGTTCCTTTTCTAGCTGTGCAAGAATAGCACCATGTAGCTGTATCTGAAGTGTCAATAAAGACATGAAAAAATAAATCTCATTTGGATGTTCATAAAATTAATGCAGTCACCAACTTCTATTTGACTGTTTCAAATGCTTGTTGACAATCTGCACCCGAGGTGATATCAGCAGATCCTCTTAAGAGGTTGGTAATAGAAGTTGCTATCATAGTATAACCTTCGATGAATCATCAGTAATATCTGATACAACCCAGTAAAGCACGAACTTCTTTAAGAGTTCTTGGACGGGGTATGGTTTGGATGACCTGTATTTTGTATGAGTCGATCACAATACCATCACTAGATACAATATGCCCTAATAAAGGACCAGAAGAAGCAGCCCAAAAAAACATTTGTTTGGATTCAAATAGATCTGTGTCTTTGATAGATAGCAGGATAAATAAAAATAGAGCACAAGATATGTGGATGGTCTTATCTCTTAATATGAGCAAACATATCATCGAGGTAGATCTATAAGACATCTTTAAGATGTATAAATGAAGTCATCATATATCTTTGAAAGATAGCAGGTGCATTCTGGAGACCAAAGGGCATAACATGATATGCAAAAGTACCCCATTCAGTAACAAATGTAGTTTTGTATTGATCTTCTAAAGCAATAGCGATTTGGTTATAACTAGAGAACCCATCCATGAAAAAGAAGCATTCGCTAGAACAAAAGAGTCAAGTATAATATCAAGAATCGCAAGGAAAATGAATCATGTATAGTATATTTGTTCAACTTTTTGAAATCCACACAAACTCAAAGTTTGTCCAAATTCCTTTTGGGAACAACAGTGATTGGAGCAACCCACTCAGATGAATCCACAAGCTTGTAGTTTCTCTATTCCAACTTGACTTGTATTTTATAATGCTCAAGTAACCTATACGGCTTGAGTTGACAAGGTAAAGCATCTGGATGCAATGGAATATAGTGTTGAGTTGCTTTGGATCAACTCTTAATAACTCCTCATATGAATAAGCAAAGATGTGACAAAAGTCTTTGAAGACTTCTTGGAAGTTCAAAACTTCTTCAGGATTAGGTTTCTATGAGATTTTAACATAGCGAGGTTTGTCACCATCTTTGTCTATGTTAAGATCTTGAAACTTATCTTCCACTGGAATATGAAGTGGTATAGGTTACATGGCAGCTTCTAAAGGTTTAGTTTCAGAAAGCTTCTTAACCTCTTCATTCATATAAAGCTGTGGAGATCTAGATTTCTCATGTATATGATCAAATGTATCACTTTGAAAGAAAGAGTATGAATCTGAATCAGTATCCGTATCCAGAGGATAAGAGTCTTGATGGGTATCAATTTCTTGTACTCTTGAGTACAAAAGAGTGGTGTAGCATAAATGATACAACAAGAAGCAATGATAGACTCAAAATCTTTATCATCTCTTATCATCATATGTCAATTATAAATAGTGTGTGATTGTCAACAATTGTAGTTGATCCATCTGGATTATACATGGATTTCTACATGGATTGAGCATTTTCTCTTTAGGACCAAAGCGTATCTTTTCTAGCTTCCAAGAGGTATGTACATTTGTTTGGATTAACCATGGTGTACTCAAAAGTAATGAGAAATTGAGCAGAAAGTCAGTTTCTAGTATAAGATAACTGTAACTGATATAGAACTCATGATCTCCAATCTAAGATAAAACATCCTTCTGTACCCAAGGGGTTGAATGGTTTTGTCATCTATCATTTTCCAAATGATTGAAGTCTTCTCTGGTGTAGGTAAGTCTATTAAGAGTATTGTGTCTTTAGACATGATGTTAACAGTAGAACAGTTGCAGTTGGATATCAAGACACCATGAACAGTCATAAGAAAAATAAGATCATGGGATCTAGTGTAGTAAAGTGCATCTTCATGTGGAGAGTCACTCAAGGAGTTGACACTAGAAGTGATATAAGCTTTTTCTTTCTTTGTATTAACAGGAATGTCATCTGCAAAAATGACTTTCTTGTTTAAGAAAGTCCTCATGATGGTCCTGCATGTAGGAGGAATATCCAATAACTGTTTGAAAGTGATGTAAGTCTTGGAATTGGCTAAGTCATTCATCAAATCATATTGAAAAACAGAGCTTTGAAGTGATTGTTTGACTAATATATCTAACTAGGTATAAATGTGTGATACATATTCATTGACTTCTAGAACTCTAGACTTTATTTGGCAAAGTATCATGTTCTTCATTTGATGAAGTAGAAGAAGCTTGAGGTTGAGGTTAGATGGAGAGTCTAGTGTCATAGGTTCAGAACCACATGTTCTAGTACGAGTGATAGTAAAAACATACGCTTCTTCCAACTGTAGTAATGGAGTTGGAGAGTCTTCTACACCTACAAAGCGTATATTATCTTCTAGAAGTGAAAACTATTGAAATGATGGAATTTGAAGGATCTATTGTGACTGAACATTAGACATGATATACAACATACAAGCGAAAAGATGAACACAGAAGAAAATTGTGATTCTCTTTATAAATGAAACATCATTCTGGTCTAGTTGGACCATCTCGAGCTATATGATTTTGATCATTATAATATCTACGAAAATTATCTCATCTTGGATCTCTAGGGGTGGATCTTGAAGATGCTGGTAAACCGCTGAACTTGTTGTGGTGGTTGGTATTGGTCTTGTTGCTGAGAAATTTCCCGTTATAATTTTTCTATACGTGGAGGATTATTATTCTGTTGATTTCTTTGTAACATCTTACAATCTTCAATGACATGACTCGTTCTTTTGCAGTATATACAACAGTTTGAAGGTGTAATTGGATATGTGAGGTTGGTATGACCTTCAGGTTGGTATGACCTTCAGCTCCACATTTGGTACAAATCACATTAGTATTTCTGATTAGAGGAGGAGTAACCTAAGGTTGTTGTTGAGGATACTATTCAACAATATTCATATGTATTGGATTAAGAGTATCTATCATTCTTTGTGAACCTAACATACTTATCATTTTGATCGTGTAAGGTAAAAGATTAAATCTCATAGGAGTTGGTATCATCAACGGTGCATTATAACCATAAGTTGGTGGTGGTATCTGATATCATGAAGTGGATTGCATAAGATGTATTGGAAAGTACTAATGGATCGGCGTATGCTTGTTGACCATCATCTGACCCATTTGCTGAGCAAATGGTTTAAAAATATCTGGTTGGTTGAGATGTAACTCATTGATAGAAGCTCAACCTTTTGCCTTCTCATATGCTTGATCCAAAGCAATACACTTGTTAAGCACAACCTATTCATATGCAGGTCGTGGTAACATTTTCGTAAAGTATTTAAGCAACATAATGTCTGCTATTCTACCATTGAGTTGTGCAACATAAAGTTTGAACGGATGAATGAATTTCTTCATAGACTCATCTGTACCTTTGTAGTCGTAAACTATAAAGTTTTGAATCTCTTGCTGATATGAAGGAAATCTCTTCTTACCTTCTATAATGAAGATATTATAATCTGCAGTCTTTACCGCATGCAATCCTTGATACCATGTATCCGCTTCGTCTATTAAATAAGGTCAGATGAAAGTCATTTTAAGAGGGTTGTCAGTAATATCAAACATCTCACATATTGACTCAAACATACTTATAAAACTGGAGAAATCCTCAATCCAATGAATGAAAATTGAGGACATCGGTATCTGTGCTAAAGTATTTGATTGAGTCAAAACTGTTGGTGTTACCAGAAGTACAGCGGAAGTTGTGGTCCCAGTCGGTAACCCAGCAGATACAGACGACATGTTGGTGTGCTTGTAAACTTCACATTCTTTGTCATAAGTACTGTATGAACAAGAGCTTCCGCAACACTAACTTGAATCTTGTCGTGCCACATGATGTACCATACATTGAAACAGATCTCCAGAAGACACCCGAGTGACATTTCCACAAGAAGTTACACCCGAGCTTACAAAGCTGGGCAAGAGTTAAGCTAGGACTGAGCTAGACAAGTTGCCCCTTAGCTTGAATTAAAGTGTCACTTTGAAGAAGAGTGAAAGTACCAGAATGCATAGCTCGTTGAGGAGAGTGATCTCATGCCTTCAATTATGAGAAGTAGCATTCTATGTAATAGTTAGTGTAGTTTAGAAGTTTGAAAAATGTGAAAGAGAGAAATCCGTCAATTTTGGTTCGTGATTTGGATCATAATCTGAAGATACAAGTGCGTAGGTGTTAGTAAGTACCATAATTTTGACTCTTTATTTATAAAAAATGAGGCTATGCAGAAAAATTGACGTAGAAAAAGTTAGTAAAGAATGAAAAAGTAACTTCCTATAGATTTATGTATGAGTTTCAATTCTCTTTTTGACGGGAATTCTTAGTGGAGAGGCGTCCACCTGGGAACAAGAGGTCTCAAGATCAAATCCTCTTGGTCTGTGTCTCCTATTCTAGCATGTTGACCTCCTGGATGAGAGTCTATGTTGGATATGTAGCTACGTCTTGCATATTTAGATGCGGGAGATCATTATCTTCTTTAATCATGGACTTCCTAGTCTAATATCTAGGAGTGGAGACCGATATCCTCAATCGTGGGCTTCTTAGCCTAAGTCTTTGCATGCCACTTCAGTTTTAGGTAATGAGTTACTTGGTGCAACTATGGGGGGTTGTAAACCCTATGGAGGTGACTCCACAGTTGTGATTTCGATAGACACTAGATAGTCTGTATTGGAACAGAAGTGGTATCAAGATGGCATCAAGAGTTGGGGATGACCTCCTGCTAAGCAAGGACCTAGCTTAGCAGGAGGCCTGCTTTTTTTATATGCAAGTTTGCTTATAAAGATCCTAGCTTAGCTGGAGGGGTGCTTAGCTAGAATGTTAGTTAAAAAATGTGATGCATAGCGCGATTGGGGGTATTGTCTTTTTGTTGCCAAAGAGAGTTGTCGACGAGTACGGGAGGAAGACAAGGATTAAGGAGATCAGATTTTGTGGTTTTCAAGTGTGAGAAGGTTGCATGAAGAGAAATCAAGAATTGGGAGTAAGAATTTCGTCTATTGTTGTATTTGGAGATTGTCTTTTTGGGTGAACGAAAATTTATCTTATTGAGTAGAGATCGATTGTCGGACCGAAATTGGTATCTATGAAAGACTTTGGTTATTTTAGACAAGCTAGTTGGCTCTTGTCTCTCATTCAGTCTCTATCCTCATAATTAGTCTCAATCAAAAGGTTCACTCTTCTTGAGAAAGACTCTCCTCGACAACGTGTCTTATTACACGATAAAGAGATTCACAAAGTATCGGTACTAAAACAGACTCACCACATAAGATCATCATGATATCTACGAGTAATCACTTGAATCCTTTAAGGTCGAATGCTCTCATATGTCACTCTCTTCTGAATAAAACAAACTAATCAAACAAAATGTAAAACTCTTCAATGGCTTTCAGTTCAATCCTCGCATGTCAGATTTCATTACAAAATAAAATTTAAATATCATCATCAAAAAGTCTTTCGCTTAATGTCCGTTCTCTGCTCCGTGATCGTTACCTGGTAAAGGAGAGACTCCTAGACATCATGAATGTTTATACTCATGTTTGAACAAAAAATGCGTAAGTGAGTGAAAAGCTTTACTCCTTCCTCGTAAGTTGTTGTTGTTCAAGGAGAAGTGAAAGATTATATCTAATAATTTTATTGTATTAATATCATTAAATAACAGCAAAACACAAGAAGTCTATAATTTGCCATTCGCTGTTAATCCATCAAAACCATCATGATGAAAACCATCACTTGGAACAATGATGGTTTCAATAATGCATTACAACACAACACAAGATCAAACAAAGACACGCAAGTAATATTTCATTGTCGTTTTGATGCAATCATTTGTCTATTTTATACCTATTGTTGGTCTCGGATGTTGTGCAGATGCTTATAAAACATCATCCACCAACATAGAAGGAAGGTAGACCGCCACCACCTTGGGAATTTAGTAGCTTAAGAAAAAATATTATGTATAGTTAGATACTATACCTATGAGTGTGCAAGATAATGCTATCCAAGTTAGACATATGAGTTTCGCATCGATTGGGTGACTGAGTAATTCAGGGCGGCCGTTGAAGCTGGAGGGGTCTGAAAAGCTCTTAATCTAGAGCATCGACTTCAGAGGAGGAGATCTGGAGTTCTGTGTACATTCAGGAGTCCCAACTTCACAGGGATGTTCAAATGTAGACTTCAAATACTGTGAGAATATTTGAAATTGATCGAGCCAATCTTCTGTTCTAGGTTGAAATAGCCAGCTGGGTACTAGAAATTGCCGCAATTTTCTTACTCAGAACTTTTCTGTCAACATCTCGGTGTCAGAATTTGATCTCAGGCTGAAACTTCGTGTGTGAGTTCAGTAGTACCTCATTTGCATGTAGGGGAAGTTTAGAAGTCTAAACCTTCATAGTTTTCTTCTCCGTGAGTGTCAAAGTTCGCCGCCGGATCTATTACTGCCAGTTATACCTGAATTTCGCTTTCTGAGTATATTACAAGATCTTACACACTTGTGTGAGTGTTTATAGCCCTGTTGTTACCTGAAAGCCAACCTCTAGCCAGAAGCCCGGCGCTTTCCTAGGTAGACGGATCACACTCCGACATACTCTTTTTTTTGTTGTTGTGAACTCCACCATCCGAATGACGATCTCCATCACAACTCAGCCGAGTCCTCTTTTGAAGTCGACAACTTCTCCGTCTCAACTCTTTGAGTCTCGTCCAACTTCTCGACTACTGACGTAAGTAGGGCGGCCACATCGACGCACTTGTGTCCTCTTGATAGATCACCCACTCCACAACTTGGACAAAGATCTTCTCCTAGAAGATGAATTGGCGCTGGTGACGATGGACCCACTCGAAGACTTAAATCGGTAAACTCCCGCTTCCCTTTAGCTCTCTCGGTTCTGATTCTAGTTGGACAATTTACTACTTTGTGTCCCAACCCTCTACAGAAATAACACCACAAGTCAGTCCTTACCTTGACCTTTCTAGTAGGGAGATAGGTGAGCTCAGTAGAAGCAGGATTAGGCAAGTTGTGGTTACGGTGGTGATGGAGATTTCAACATTCTGGTTGGAGAGTGTTAACGAGGTTCTATCATCACGGAGTTCGCGAGAGGTTCTAGTGAGGACTTCTCGGACAATAGGTATATATGAAGTGGGGTGAGGTACTGTAACGACCTATGTTACACATAGGAAGTTTGTCTATTAGTAAGGTGTTTAGTTATCACTAAGTGTTGAGAATGTTTATTTGCTGCCAAAGTATTTTAAGGAGGTATCAAGTTAGTCATGACTAGCTAAAAGTTAGTTATGGTTCAACTTAGCTGTACTTTTGGCAGAATTCAGATATTTGCTAAAGAGTGAGCACTACTATCTTGTCATCTTGTCTAAAAGGTAGAAAGGGGGTGGAAAGTATCCCTTATCTCCTTTTTGACTTGATATTAGTGGTTGGATTAAAGTTGTGGACTTTGTGGGCATTAAAAACAAGAAGAGATTCGACATGTTTTCTTTTTAGTGGGTCCTAGTGTAGAGGGGGGTGGAAATTCGAGATTCCTTGAGAATATTCCAGAATCCTTCTAGAAGTTGTTGACTTTGAAGGAATAAGCCCATGTGAACCCTCCGCGGTCCTATCGATTAACTACCCCCCGATCTCTCAACCTCCACGATCGTCATCCACGAATCTGCAACATGTCGGGCCTGTCTCTCACTCAGGGGTCACCTCTGATGGCTTTGAGGAAGCACACCATGAACTTGAAGGGAAAATGCTGAGTTCACTCATTCATACACCCACAAACTTATCAACTAAAAATCTCCTTAAACACATCAACTAAAATCCTCCATTCTAACGACGTCTCTCAAGTTCTCACATGCTAAAAATATCCCACACTCTCTATATTACTCAAGTTGTCATTACGACAATGTGAAAACAAGGATGAGGAGCTCTTCTCTACTCCTCTATTTATACATTCTAGGTTTTTACTTTGGTACCCTCCGGTAACTCAGCCGTAACTACTTTTACCGGGTTTTACTAAGATATTACTTAAGGTAAAAGCATTGATCACATGGGCTTTTTACCTTTTCACATGGGCTTATTCCTTCAAAGTCAACAACTTCTAGAAGGATTCTGGAATATTCTCAAGGAATCTCGAATTTCCACCCCCCTCTACACTAGGACCCACTAAAAAGGAAACATGTGGAATCTCTTCTTGTTTTTAATGCCCACAAAGTCCACAACTTTAATCCAACCACTAATATCAAGTCAAAAAGGAGATAAGGGATACTTTCCACCTCCTTTCTACCTTTTAGACAAGATGACAAGATAGTAGTGCTCACTCTTTAGCAAATATCTGAATTCTGCCAAAAGTACAGCTAAGTTTAACCATAACTAACTTTTAGCTAGTCATGACTAATTTGATATATCCTTAAAGTACTTTGGCAGCCAATAAACATTCTCAACCTTAGTTATAACTAAACACCTTACTAATAGACAAACTTCCTATGTGTAACATAGGTCGTTACATTTTACCCCCGGACTAAATTTTCGCTCCGTCCTCGGAGTGAAGAGAGAACTTTCGTCGATGAAACAACTTCAACTTGTCATGATTTACTCGATCAAATCTCCTTCCTCCCAGCTCCTGAAGGTCATATGTGAAGTTGCTCCACACCTTATCTACAACAAAAGGACCAAAATATCTCGGAAGAAACTTCTTCCTAGCCCTCTTGAATCTGATAGCATCATACAACATAACCCAATTTCCGACTTGAAAAGGTTTTACCTCCCTCTTGCCCAACCGTTTGTCGTAACTCTTCTTTTGATACG
Organism: Asterella californica; assembly: GCA_036924285.1. Classification (NCBI taxonomy): domain Eukaryota; kingdom Viridiplantae; phylum Streptophyta; class Marchantiopsida; order Marchantiales; family Aytoniaceae; genus Asterella; species Asterella californica. The sequence goes on along the minus strand of JAYKYS010000006.1, from coordinate 15,170,707 downwards.
CCTGAGCTCGTTCCATCCGGATCATTGCTACCGCTCGGGTCTCTTCCAACTCCATGAGTTGCTCCCTTCTTGATATGACCACGTCTTCTCCTCTCGACCTCTTCAACTTTCGTTGAATAGTTTGAAAAGTATCCAATTCGAATTGGATCGGCAACTTGGACTCCACTCCATAAACCAGTCAAAATGGGGAGTACCCAGTAGAAGTCTTTGTTGTCGTTCGATACTCTCATAAGATGGCATGTAGCCTCTTATCCCAAGTATGTTTCGCAGTTTCAACACCAGCATCTTTGGCGAGCATCATACAAAGTGTAAGATTGGTCTTCTCCGCAAGACCATTAGCATTTGGTTTGTATGAGGTCGTTACTCGTGGCTTGATAGAAAAGTGTTGTAGCATAGCAGTAGTCATGCTCCCTACAAACTCTCCTCCTCTATCTGAGACCAACTCTAACGGACATCCAAATCTCGTGATGATCCTCTCTCATAGGAATCTACCGACTTCTGTTTCATTGGTCTCTCTCAAAGGTCTAGCCTCTACCCACTTGGTACAATAGTCAGTGGCGACTACAATGTATCTATTGCCTCGAGGTGTCTTATTAAGAGGACCTACAAAGTCAATACCCCATTTCTCAAACGGCCCTAATACTGGAATTGATCTTAACGGAGGTGTTCTAGTAGACTTTAGAGCAAATGCTTGACATACGTCACAAGTTTTGCAATAGTCTAAACACTCTTTGAAAATCCCTCTCCAGTGATAACCCGCATCCAAAATCTTGAAGGCTGTTATCTTACCAGCAAAGTGACCTCCGCAAACAGTTTCGTCGTGAAACTCGTGCATTAGCTTGAATGCCTCCTTCTGACCAACTCCTCTCCTTAGTAACCCATCTGCTCCTTGATGAAACAGAATTCCCTCCACCATGGTGTAAGGTTTGCATCTCTTGATCAACGCGTTACGTTCTCGGGTATGCATACCTTCTGGAAAAGAGCCATCTACAAGGAAACTCCAAATTTCTTTGTACTCGTCCGGTATCTCCTCGATGCTTGTGATGGTCATCAGATGCTCGTCTGGAAATGAATCATCAAACGGTTCTTCTCCCTCATCATCATAAGCCCTTGACAAAAGATCAGCATTCGCATGCTTCTTCCCTGGTCTATCTTCGATCACATAATCGTATTCTGTTAGAAGGATCTTCCAACGAGCAATACGACCTTCGGCATTAGGCTTATTAAAGATATACTTTAAAGCCTTGTGATCTGTGACTATGGAAAATTTCCCTCCTAGCAAGTAGTGTCGAAATTTCTTCAATCCAAAGATCACCGCTAATCCTTCTCGTTCAGTCACGGAGTAATTCTTCTCCGCTGGCACCATCTGCCTACTAGCATAAGCTATAGGATGATCATGTCCATCTTCATCTAACTGACTTAATGTACACCCGATAGCTACATTGGAGGCATCCGTATACAGAATAAATGCTTTACTCCACTAAGGTTTAGCAAGTATAGGAGCTGTCACCAATGCCTTTTTCAGCTCCTCAAATGCTTCCTTTGCCTTCTGATCATGCACTATCAAGTCAAAATCAATTCCCTTCTTCATGTACATAGTCAAAGCTATTACTTTGTTTGAGAAGGAAAAGACAAACCTACGATAATATCCAACCATCCCAAGAAACTGTCTCAACTTTGTCAAGTTGATTGATAATGGAAGATCCACAATCTTCTTCACCTTTTCAAGATCTACCGCAATTCCCTTCTTGGAAATGATGTGTCCTAACAGCAGACCTTCTTCGCAGCCAAAGATGCACTTCTCTGGATTCAAAGAAGCGTTAGCTTGCTCCAACCGCTGCAAAACTTTGATCACATGATCAAAGTGGTCCTCCTTTCTTCCGTACACACAGAAATCATCAATGAAATCACGAACAAACTTCCCTATGAATGGTTCGAACACCTTGTTCATGAACCTCTGAAACGTGGCCGGAGCATTACACAGTCCGAATGACATCACTCGAAATGCAAATGTTCTCCAAGGAGTAGTGAAAGTAGTCAACTGCTGGTACTCCTGTGCTATCTTGATCTGGTTGTATCCACTATAACCATCACCAAAGCTGTACCACTCATGACCAGCAACTTCCTCCAAAATCTCATCTATAAATGATAGAGGATAATAATCCTTCTTGGTAACTGCATTCAGCTTCTTATAGTCTATGCACACTCGCAGCTTACCATTCTTTTTCTTGACAATCACAATGGGTGAAACCCATTCTGAGTTCTCCACCTCATAGATGAAACTCGCCTCCCTCAACTTGTCTATCTCCTCTTTGACCATCATTGCTGTTGTAGGATTGACCTTTCTCTGCTTTTGTCGAACTGGTCTTGCGTTCTTCTCCAATTCGATTCGATGAGTCTCGAGAGTCACCTCCTTCAAATCCTTGTAGCTGAAAGCAAACACATGGATATATTTTCGAAATATATCTAGGAATCTACTTTTCTCTTCTTGAGTGACATTGATACCAAACTTCAGGGTAGAGAGTCTTCTCACAATCTCTGCCTCACTCAACTCTTCTTTGTCAGGATCTTTCTCCACTGCTGGTCGAGGCAACAAGTCAATAGCACTAAGCTGATGTAATGATTCATCTCGACCAAATTCTTCGTCCTCAGACGAGGATTCTTGATCGTAAGAATCTCCGATATCTACTCCTGATACACTCTGATCATCCTCCGTATCAGATTCCCAGTAGTCACTAGTGGGTCTATCAGAGTCAGAAGTCACAACTCCAACACCCGAGAGAGGAACTATCACTCTATGATCTCTAGGCCCAATCCGTAAGTATCCCTTGTGCCACCTATCAGTTGTGCGCACAGCTCTCAACCAAGGCCTACCTAGGAGCAAATCATAACTAGAGTCCTTTAACACTTGAAAGGACATCAACGTTTGAACTCCCATCACAGACACGACCACCTTCTCAAACACACCAAGAGGTCTTACCCGTTGCTTGTTAGCCATCCCCACGACAATGCTAGCCGGGCGAGTTGGTTCCATCTCCAACTTCTTCATCAACCTCTCTGATATGGCGTTTACAACCGACCCTCCATCCACCAATACGTCAGAGACGTAGTGACCATTCAACCGGACTTCAATCTTTGAAGCCCTAGTGCATACCTCTGAAGCATGTACATCCACCACACCAACTCCCACAGACTTTGATGTCTTGCTCTTGGGTTTCTTCTTCTCTCGGAAGAGTTAAGAAAGTGATGTAGAATTATTTTCCTCTATGATACTTTGTCCACTTAATGGTTGAGAAGGTGCAACATGAGTGGAAATTCAAAAGATTGGAAAGTTAGACTTAGAAACCTTCCTCAAGGTTTAGATGTCATAATAATGTCGGAGAAAGTTCGAGAGAGATTATCGTCGAGTTTGAAAACCCTAGTACTAAACCTCAAGTAGAATCTCCGAGGAGAAGAGTAGAAACCGACTTGTGGTGTTATTTCTGTAGAGGGTTGGGACACAAAGTAGTGAATTGTCCAACTAGAATCAGAACCGAGAGAGCTAAAGGGAAGCGGGAGTTTACTGATTTAAGTCTCGAGTGGGTCCATCGTCACCAGCGCCAATTCATCTTCTAGGCGAAGATCCTTGTCCAAGTTGTGGAGTGGGTGATCTATCAAGAAGACACAAGTGCGTCGATGTGGCCGCCCTACTTACGTCAGTAGTCGAGAAGTTGGACGAGACTCAAAGAGCTGAGACGGAGAAGTTGTCGACTTCAAAAGAGAACTCAGCTGAGTTGTGATGGAGATCGTCATTCGGATGGTGGAGAAGGCGGTGATGCGACTCAGGCTCATGATTACCTTGGGAGAAGAGATGGCACAAGAGGTGTTGTTACAACCATTTCCTTTCATTTTACCTATGGTAGATTATTCGCGAATGGAATTGGTGATGTTCGTACTCTTTTAGCGAGTAGTTATTGCACAAAAATTAGAAAGGTAGAAAGAATAGTTACAAGATGGAGAAGTTACCAGTGTTTCATGGGAAGGACAATGAAGATGTAGAACCATTTGTACGAGACTTCAAAAGGGGTTGCATCGGAAACAACGTGAGAAGGAAGGAAGAATGGGTGTTGTTACTGCCAGAGTTTTTAGAAGATTTTGCTCTTACGTGGTATGACGACCGAGTGAAGAGCAAGACACCTGGTGCAGTTGAGGACACATGGGAGACGTTGAGTAATGCACTCATCGAAGAATTTCTTACAGAAGAGAGTTATGAAAAGCTCATGGTGGAGCTTACTCATTTGAAGCAAGAGGACGACGAGAAAGTTCGGCAATATGCCGAAAGGGTGGATAAGTTGGAGCAACGGTTTCGGACGGTCCTACGGAAGAGTGGAGACAATGTGGAGCTAACGATGGCGGGGATTGGAGCAGTGTTGACCAAGAACTTGGTGGGAGGGTTGAGGCCTTCAATTCGAACCCAAGTGAGGTACGAGAAGCCAACAACCAAAGCGGAGGCCATCAAGATTACGACAAACATGGAAGAGAGTTTGGATGAAGGAGATATCATCCAACCTCATCATGCTGCTCTGGTGTCGACTCCGACTTCTGGTGTAGCCACAACGATCGCACCTGCACCATCACAATTGGTGGTTGCTTCAACGTCAGCTCCTACTCCAACGGTGGTGCCAAGACCGTTTGTCCCAACAACGATGTCTATTGCCACCTCTGATTTTCATGCCGAGCTGAAGAGCATCACCGACACTCTTGCGGATCTCAAGACAAACGTGGTGCAGTTACGAGAATGGAGGAACAAAGGTGGAGGAGGAGGTCAAAGAGGTTACGACAACAATCTCAACCGAGGAAATCAAGGTAACTTTGGAGGCAACCAAGGTAACTTTGGAGGAATCACTTGTTGGACGTGTGGAGGTTCTCATTTCCAGCGAAATTGTCCTAACAATGGAGCAAGAGGTGCCGAAGCTATCAGAATGAATGTGGGTGGAGGAAATCCATCACAAGGACGAGACAAGGGGGTGGCTACTATCGATGTCGTGCGAGATCCCATCTACGAGAAAGGAGAGAGTTCAAACTCTTCTCATGTACCGGTGGAGCTTTTAGCTCAAGAAAGGAAAAGAACTCGATTTTCTGATGAACCGGTTTTCATGGAGGAGTCAGCAAGTAGAAGTACTCGTTCGAGTAATGTTTCGAGTACACCAAGGGAGCCAAGAAGGAAGCTAGGGATGGCGGATTTCATCATTTCATCTTCCCAAGCGGGATATGATGTGGTTGAAGATGTGGGTGCTTAGAAAGCCAACATCACTGTTGGACAACTGATCGCACTTAATCCCAGCTTACGAAGAGAACTCAGAGGAGGACTGAGTTCTAAGAGAATCAAGAAGAAGAAACCCAAGAGCAAGACATCAAAGTCTGTGGGAGTTGGTGTGGTAGATGTGCATGCTTCAGAGGTATGCACTAGGGCTTCAAAGATTGAAGTCCGGTTGAATGGTCACTACGTCTCTGACGTATTGGTGGATGGAGGATCGGCTGTCAACGTCATATCGGAGAGGTTGATGAAGAAGTGGGGATGGAACCAACTCGCCCGGCTAGCATTGTCGTGGGGATAGCTAACAAGCAACGGGTAAGACCTCTTGGTGTGTTAAAGAAGGTGGTCGTGTCTGTGATGGGAGTTCAAACGTTGATGTCATTTCAAGTGTTAAAGGACTCTAGTTATGATTTGCTCCTAGGTAGGCCTTGGTTGAGAGCTGTGCGCACCACTGATAGGTGGCACAAGGGATACTTACGGATTGGACCTAGAGATCATAGAGTGATAGTTCCTCTCTCGAGTGTTGGAGTTGTGACTTCTGACTCTGATAGACCCACTAGTGACTACTGGGAATCTGATACGGAGGATGATCAGAGTGTATCAGAAGTAGACACCGGAGATTCTTACGATCAAGAATCCTCGTCTGAGGACGAAGGATTTGATCGAGATGAATCATTACATCAGCTTAGTGCTATTGACTTGTTGCCTCGACCAGCAGTGGAGAAAGATCCTGACAAAGAAGAGTTGAGTGAGGCAGAGATTGTGAGAAGACTCTCTTCCCTGAAGTTTGGTATCAATGTCACTCAAGAGGAGAAAAGTAGATTCCTAGATATATTTCGAAAATATATCCATGTGTTTGCTTTCAGCTACAAGGATTTGAAGGAGGTGACTCTCGAGACTCATCGAATCGAATTGGAGGAGCACGCAAGACCAGTTCAACAGAAGCAGAGAAGGGTCAATCCCACAACGGCAGTGATGGTCAAGGAGGAGATAGACAAGTTGAAGGAGGCGAGTTTCATCTATGAGGTGGAGAACTCAGAATGGGTTTCACACATTGTGATTGTCAAGAAGAAGAATGGTAAACTGCGAGTGTGCATAGATTATAAGAAGTTGAATGCAGTTACCAAGAAGGATTATTATCCTCTACCATTTATAGATGAGATTTTGGAGAAAGTTGCTGCTCATTAGTGGTACAGCTTTGGTGATGGTTATAGTGGGTATAACCAGATCAAGATAGCACAGGAGTACCAACAATTGACTACTTTCACTACTCCTTGGGGAACATTTGTATTTCGGGTGATGCCATTCGGACTATGTAATGCTCCGGCCACGTTTCAGAGGTTCATGAACAAGGTGTTTGAACCATTCATAGGGAAGTTTGTTCGGGATTTCATTGACGATTTCTCTGTGTACGGACGAAAGGAGGACCACTTTGATCATGTGATCAAAGTTTTGCAGCGGTTGGAGCAAGCCAACGCTTCTCTAAATCCAGAGAAGTGCATCTTTGGTTGCGAAGAAAGTCTGCTGTTAGGGCACATCATTTCCAAGAATAGGATTGCGGTAGATCCTGAGAAGGTGAAGAAGATTGTAGATCTTCCATTTCCGATCAACTTGACAAAGTTGAGGTAGTTTCTTGGCATGGTTGGATATTATCGTAGGTTTGTCTTTTCCTTCTCAAACAAAGCAATAGCTTTGACTATGTACATGAAGAAGGGAGTTGATTTTGACTTGATAGTGCATGATCAGAAGGCAAAGGAAGCATTTGAGGAGCTGAAAAAGGCATTAGTGACAGCTCCTATACTTGCTAAACCTGAGTGGAGTAAAGCATTTATTCTGTATACGGATGCCTCCAATGTAGCAATCGGATGTACATTAAGTCAGTTAGATGGAGATGGGCATGATCATCCTATAGCTTATGCTAGTAGGCAGATGGTTCCAGCGGAGAAGAATTACTCCGTGACTGAACGAGAAGGATTAGCGGTGATCTTTGGATTGAAGAAATTTCGATACTACTTGCTAGGAGGGAAATTTTCCATAGTCACAGATCACAAGGCTTTAAAGTATATATTTAATAAGCCTAATGCCGAAGGTCGTATTGCTCGTTGGAAGATCCTTCTAACAGAATACGATTATGTGATCGAAGATAGACCAGGGAAGAAGCATGCGAATGCTGATCTTTTGTCAAGGGCTTATGATGATGAGGGAGAAGAACCATTTGATGATTCATTTCCAGACGAGCATCTGATGACCATCACAAGCATCGAGGAGATACCGGACGAGTACAAGAAAATCTGGAGTTTCCTTGTAGATGGCTCTTTTCCAGAAGGTATGCATACCCGAGAACGTAACGCGTTGATCAAGAGATGCAAACCTTACACCATGGTGGAGGGAATTCTGTTTCATCAAGGAGTAGATGGGTTACTAAAGAGAGCAGTTGGAGAGAAGGAGGCATTCAAGCTAATGCACGAGTTTCACGACGGAACTGTTTGCGGAGGTCATTTTGCTGGTAAGATAACAACCTTCAAGATTTTGGATGCGGGTTATCACTGGAGAGGGATTTTCAAAGAGTGTTTAGACTATTGCAAAACTTGTGACGTATGTCAAGCATTTGCTCTAAAGTCTACTAGAACACCTCCGTTAAGATCAATTCCAGTATTAGGGCCGTTTGAGAAATGGGGTATTGACTTTGTAGGTCCTCTTAATAAGACACCTCGAAGCAATAGATACATTGTAGTCGCCACTGACTATTGTACCAAGTGGGTAGAGGCTAGACCTTTGAGAGAGACCAATGAAACAGAAGTCGGTAGATTCTTATGAGAGAGGATCATCACGAGATTTGGATGTCCGTTAGAGTTGGTCTTAGATAGAGGAGGAGAGTTTGTAGGGAGCATGACTACTGCTATGCTACAACACTTTTCTATCAAGCCACGAGTAACGACCTCATACAAACCAAATGCTAATGGTCTTGCGGAGAAGACCAATCTTACACTTTGTATGATGCTCACCAAAGATGCTGGTGTTGAAACTGCGAAACATACTTGGGATAAGAGGCTACATGCCATCTTATGGGAGTACCGAACGACAACAAAGACTTCTACTGGATACTCCCCATTTCGACTGGTTTATGGAGTGGAGTCCAAGTTGCCGATCCAATTCGAATTGGATACTTTTCAAACTATTCAACGAAAGTTGAAGAGGTCGAGAGGAGAAGACGTGGTCATATCAAGAAGGGAGCAACTCATGGAGTTGGAAGAGACCCGAGCGGTAGCAATGATCCGGATGGAACGAGCTCAGGCGTATCAAAAGAAGAGTTACGACAAACGGTTGGGCAAGAGAGAGGTAAACCGTTTTCAAGTCGGAGATTGGGTTATGTTGTATGATGCTATCAGATTCAAGAGGGCTAGGAAGAAGTTTCTTCCGAGATATTTTGGTCCTTTTGTTGTAGATAAGGTGTGGAGCAACTTCACATATGACCTTCAGGAGCTGGGAGGAAGGAGATTTGATCGAGTAAATCATGACAAGTTGAAGTTGTTTCATCGACGAAAGTTCTCTCTTCACTCCGAGGACGGAGCGAAAATTTAATCCGGGGGTAAAATGTAACGACCTTTGTTACACATAGGAAGTTTGTCTATTAGTAAGGTGTTTAGTTATCATTAAGTGTTGAGAATGTTTATTTGCTGCCAAAGTATTTTAAGGAGGTATCAAGTTAGTCATGACTAGCTAAAAGTTAGTTATGGTTAAACTTAGCTGTACTTTTGGCAGAATTCAGATATTTGCTAAAGAGTTAGCACTACTATCTTGTCATCTTGTCTAAAAGGTAGAAAGGGGATGGAAAGTATCCCTTATCTCCTTTTTGACTTGATATTAGTGGTTGGATTAAAGTTGTGGACTTTGTGGACATTAAAAACAAGAAGAGGTTCCACATGTTTCCTTTTTAGTGGGTCCTAGTGTAGAGGGGGGGGGGTGGAAATTCGAGATTCCTTGAGAATATTCTAGAATCCTTCTAGAAGTTGTTGACTTTGAAGGAATAAGCCCATGTGAAAAGGTAAAAAGCTCATGTGATCAATGCTTTTACCTTAAGTAATATCTTAGTAAAACCCGGTAAAAGTAGTTACGGCTGAGTTACCTGGGGGTACCAAAGTAAAAACCTAGAATGTATAAATAGAGGAGTGAGAAGAGCTCTTCATCCTTGTTTTCACATTGTCGTAATGACAACTTGAGTAATATAGAGAGTGTGGGATATTTTTAGCATGTGAGAACTTGAGAGACGTCGTTAGAATGAAAGATTTTAGTTGATGTGTTTAAGGAGATTTTTAGTTGATAAGTTTGTGGGTGTATGAATGAGTGAACTCAGCATTTTTCCTTCAAGTTCATGGTGTGCTTCCATCAAAGCCATTAGAGGTGACCCCTGAGTGAGAGACATGCCCGACATGTTGCAGATTCGTGGATGACGATCGTGGAGGTTGAGAGATCGGGGTGTAGTTGATCGATAGGACCGCGGAGGGTTTACAGTACCAACTACTTACACCATTGCCGTCTGTTGTTCTTGAAGATGAGTCAGACGCAGACAACATATTTTCTGATCATGAGTGTAATGTCGTCACACTGTTGTTGTGAGACATGGACGAGATCTATGAGACCACGAAGAGATCTCGACGTTACTCGGATACGGTGGATATCATTCAGTTGGATGACTTCATCCAGGAGTTCGACAGTCGATGCGATCTGCAGCAGAGAACCTATAGTTGTTTACATCTTTCACGGCGTAGAACACTTGGAGGGACCGCCGATGGACGATTATCACGAGTTCAGACGAGACTACGGTGTTGAGATTGAGTTGTGGAGACAACATTGGTCTCCAACTACGTTTCTATCACTACTGGCGTAGTTTCACGAGGCATAGCACCTACGAGTTCGGGTGCCAGTAGTAGTGGTACATCCACATCCACGGTGACGCCGTATCTATTACCAGCGGTGCGTACACTAGTAGCGGAGCAGGTGTTAGTGTGAGCGAGATATCACCAGGGTTTAACCTTGTGGTTCAATTCTTCCAATGTTTGAGAAAGAACTATCAGGGTGTGCAGACTGACAAGTTGAGGAGTCTGCAGGAGTTCCAACAGAAGACTGAAGAGAGCCTACGCGAGACGTTTACTCGCATGAGGTGGTTGATCAGCGTTATCCAAGAGGTGACAGAAGCACAAGATATGGGATAATAGACCAGGAACTGCGTAAGAGAGTCAGAGATGCCACTCTCATTAGAGACACCGCTCCAACGTTAGTGGTTGTCTTTGGTTTGGCTGAGCAGATTGAGCTCAACATGGTGGAGGAGAGGGTGACGGTTGCTAGGTTTAGCAAGGGGGCACCACATGAGACGACCACCTCTTCCCGAGGATCACAGGCTACGCAACAGCTTGGTGGTGGTGGTAAAGATCGTGCGTGTAAGATGAGGCTCTAGAGTGAACTCGAAACTCGAATGCCCGTGGTGGTGCATTCGCAGTCTTTATATAGTGAGAGGAATAGTACATGATAAGCTTCCGGCCAATGCTCATCTCTCACGCGGATCGTTGATGTGGCTTACATGCATCTTTAGATCTAGAACAACATCTAGAGGTTCAGAATGAGCCACGTAGAAGGCTCGCTGGAAAGTTCTAGAAGCTTCTTTCTAGAAACTTCCTTCTGGAAGCTTCCCGGCTGGAAAGTTCTAGAAGCTTCTTTCTAGAAACTTCCTTCTGGAAGCTTCCCGGCTGGAAAGTTCTAGAAGCTTCCTTCTAGAAACTTCCTTCTGGAAGTTTCCCGGCGGACTTTTGACGCACTTGCCTATTGGTAGAAGTACTATTTGCTGCATGTATTCTTCGGCCAACTTAGCCGTAACTAATTCTTATACCAAAGACTTCTACCAAACCAATTTCTCCTCTAGTTGATAAGTAGGACTCTACTTATTACAAACCTCCCCCTTTTTAAGAAGCAACGTCCTCGTTGCTCAACTGCTGTTCGAAAGCTTGCACTATGAGTGGGGCGTGTGCAAGATTGGTTGCAGGTTCTCATGTTGCTTCATGTAATGGATAGCCTTTCCATTTGACCAAATAATCTACCCATTGATGACGAGTCCCACGAACACGTTTCTTTAAGATGCATTCCACTTCAAACTCTTCCTCGCCATCGATAATTTGAGGCAGTGGTCGCGACTCTTGCGAATTGCCAAATTGAGGAGGTCGTGGTGTATATCGCCGTAATAAAGACACATGAAAAACCGGATGAATCTTCATGTGAGGTGGAAGTTCGAGTTGATATGCGACTGCTCCAATTCTCCGGACAACAGAGAAAGGTCCGATGAAGCGAGGGTTGAATTTACGACTGCCGATCAGAGTAAGGTTGGTTGTGGATAACCAAACTTGATCACCAATCGTGAACTCTTCGTGCCGACGGTGTCGGAGTGTGATCCGTCTACCTAGGAAAGCGCCGGGCTTCTGGCTGTGGTTGTCTACTCAAGAGGTTGGCTTTCAGGTCACAATAGGGCTATAAACACTCACACAGATGTCTAAGATCTAGTAATATGCTCAAAAAGCGAAATTCAGGTCTAGCTGGCAGTAATAAGATCCAGCGGCAAACTTTGACACTCACGGAGAAGAAAACTATGAAGGTTTAGACTTCTAAACTTCCCCTACATGTAAATGAGGTACTACTGAACTCACACACGAAGTTTCAGCCTGAGATCAAATTCTGACACGGAGATATGGACAGAAAAGTTCTGAGCAAGAAAACTACGGTAATTTCTGGTACCCAGCTGGCTATTCCGACCTATAACAGAAGATTGGCTCGATCAATTTCAAATCTTCTTACAGGATTTGCAGTTCACAGCTTGCTGAACACTCTTGTGAAGTTGAGACTCTTGATTGTTTGTAGAACTCCAGATCTCCTCCTCTAAAGTCGCTGCTCTAGATTAAGAGCTTTTCAGACCCCTCCAGCTTCAGCAGCCGCCCTGAATTACTCAGTCACTCAATCGATGCGAAACTTTTTGAGAAATCGTAGCCCTGCTGGCAGAGAACACAACCTCGAAGTTTTGAAGCAATTCCCTCAAATCTGCTGCAAGTGACACTGAAAACCCTAAATCCAACAAAAGTGATTCAATTCTGACACAATTTGAACTTCAATTGATCATAACTTCGTCTTTATTGACTCAAATCGATCGAAAATTTCACTAGAAGTGCTTGGAATGACGAGCCCTCTCTCCCTGTGCTCTTAGATTTCGAAGATCCCTCACCAAATGCTCGAACTCCACTCTAGAGCTCTGTTTCTAAAGTTAGAGTTTAACAAAAGACAAAAACAGACCAATGGGAGTTCATAGCTCCACTTGGTTGTCCTTTAGTACCCTTAACCACGTGGCAACTTAGTTTTACTCATAGGCTACCACGTCAAGCTCCCTAGAGTGCCAACGTAAAACTTAAACTACCTAAAATGACACGCAGCCCCGAAAAATAACTTAAATCAGCTAGAAAGCGTGCATGGGCGACACGCAAATACAACCCATGAGCATCAACATCATGAGCCTTATCAACATGGTAATCAACCTACTAAGACTCAAAATAGTGTTAACATCGTATGCAAAGGTGTCAAACATATACATAAACGACTAGAAGTAATATAAGCTAACTTCTAGAACTACTAAACTCAAGCGTCGGAGTAGAAATATAACATGTAGCCGCCAAGTAGCGCGACATCCACCCCCTCTGAACCTGCACATCCTCCGGTATGTGCCATCCAGATCAAGACTCTTCAGCTTCGGCTTCAAACTCATCTTCAACCTGCATTGAGTCTTCAGCTTCATCCTCTGTAAACTCTGCAACGTTCCGATCCTCCCCTCTCCTTCTAAAGAGCTTGATTCTTTTTCCTGCGACTGGTATCTTGAGCACTGCACCATCTAACTCTCTAAAGGAGTATGTGGCATTATCATAAACTTCTAACACCACATAAGGTCCAAACCATCTCTTGGAGAACTTTCTGATAGTGCTATGCTGATTATCAAGACTACTATCATAGACTAACACCCAATCACCTTCTTTAACTGGTTTGGGTCGTAATCTATGCGTTCTATCAAATCTGCCTTTGTTTCTCTCTCTAGCAGTCTTCAACCTTTCCACAGCTTTGGCAACATCCTCAGGTCTCCGTTCTAACTGTTGGATCCTTAATGCAAGAAGATCCTCCGTACTTCTACCATCTTCCCATGGCAAAACATTCCAAGTAGACACAACCTCCTCAATCGGCATCACAGGTTTTTGCCCTAGTATCAACTCTGCTGGCATGTAACCTGTAATGGTACTATGAGCTGTACGATCTGCCCACAAAGCAAATGATAGCAGTCTAGGCCATTCACGGATCTTACCCTTGCAAGCTTTTACCAAAGCTTTGATGATTGGCGGATGACCTCGTTCGCTCTTGCCATTCCCTTCAGGATTGTAAGCAGTGGTTAACGCCAACTTGATTCCCAATCGCTTGAAGAACTCAACTGCTTCTTGTGAATCCAGCTCACCCCTATCTGCAGTGATCTTTCCCACACACCCATACCTACAAATAACATCTTCAAGTAGAAAGCGGCAAACATTAGCAGTGGTCTTTGTCCTCAGGGCACGGCCTTCGACTTGGTTAGATAGATCTTCTCTAGCCAAGACTAGATACCTCATTTGTCCAAGCCCAAATGGCATAGTTACCAGATCAACTACCCATTTGTAATGAATGGCTAAAGGATAAGTAGGATGCAATCCATCACGATGACGTACGTTGGAATACATCTCGCAAGGTATACATGATGAAACAAATTGCACTACATCCTTATACATACCCTTCCACCAATACTTTTCCTTCATCTTGGCAAATGTAGCCCAAACTCCACTATGACCGGCCCATAAACTCTCATGGAACTCCTTGATCAGCTTCTGCTGCAATCCCAAGTCACATACCACCCGCTGTGGTACACCTCCTTGTAGCTTAGGGCGCTTCCATAGATGTCCTCCATATAAAAAATACCCATAAGCTGTTCTACGGATCCTCTTGAAATCTGCATCAGACCAGCCTTGTTGCCTTTCCAATGAACTCAAATAGCGCCCAAGATCCAACCACTCGTCATCATACATAGTTTCCTCAAATAACTCCAATGGAGCTGCAAAACAGCTTCTATCTTCTGTAGCAAGAACACTAGAATAGAACTCTGTTCCCACATCCTCCTGGTCTGTAACGACCTATGTTACACATAGGAAGTTTATCTATTAGTAAGGTATTTAGTTATAACTAAGTGTTGAGAATGTTTATTTGCTGCCAAAGTATTTTAAGGAGGTATCAAGTTAGTCATGACTAGCTAAAAGTTAGTTATGGTTAAACTTAGCTGTACTTTTGGCAGAATTCAGATATTTGCTAAAGATTGAGCACTACTATATTGTCATCTTGTCTAAAAGGTAGAAAGGAGGTGGAAAATATCCCTTATCTCTTTTTTGACTTGATATTAGTGATTGGATTAAAGTTGTGGACTTTATGGGCATTAAAAACAAGAAGAGATTCCACATGTTTTCTTTTTAGTGGGTCCTAGTGTAGAGGGGGGTGGAAATTCGAGATTCCTTGAGAATATTCCAGAATCCTTCTAGAAGTTGTTGACTTTGAAGGAATAAGCCCATGTGAAAAGGTAAAAAGCTCATGTGATCAATGCTTTTACCTTAAGTAATATCTTAGTAAAACCCGGTAAAAGTAGTTACGGTTGAGTTACCGGAGGGTACCAAAGTAAAAACCTAGAATGTATAAATAGAGGAGTAGAGAAGAGCTCCTCATCCTTGTTTTCACATTGTCGTAATGACAACTTGAGTAATATAGAGAGTGTGGGATATTTTTAGCATGTGAGAACTTGAGAGACGTCGTTAGAATGGAGGATTTTCGTTGATGTGTTTAAGGAGATTTTTAGGGGATAAGTTTGTGGGTGTATGAATGAGTGAACTCGGCATTTTCCCTTCAAGTTCATGGTGTGCTTCCATCAAAGCCATCAGAGGTGACCCCTGAGTGAGAGACAAGCCCGACATGTTGCAGATTCGTGGATGACGATCGTGGAGGTTGAGAGATCGGGGGGTAGTTGATCGATAGGACCGCGGAGGGTTTACATTTTTGGTTCCGTTGCCGGGACCTCACTTGAAGGGATCGTTGAACGATGTTTAGAGTTCAGTTCTATATTCGACAAAAGGAGATTATGAGAGAGCACATGGAGAGAACGTTGGGAGGAGAGAGAGCTAACGCGATGTTAGCAATGTTAGAACCTTTAGTGTATCCCGTAGTGATATATGACGCGTTCGAAGTCATTCTTTACATCTTGTTCACTTAGAAAGGGTTTAAGGAGAGTTGAAACAGGGTGCAACAAGAGTTGTAGAGAAAGGAGGAGAGAAAAGTTATTAGAGGAGAGAAATTTGTGAGTTTAGAAATTCTGCTCTCTGGAAAATTTGTACAGTTGCTATCAACTTTTCTGTGAATTTTATTTTCGTGTGATACTTTCCTGTGTTTTAGATTGGCTGATAACCTATCTAAGACAAAAGAAATCATAGGAAAAGGTGGTCTAGAGAGGGAGCAATGAATTTTCAAAGTTGAGGGGGTCTATTCGTGAGAGTTGAAGAATTCTGTTATCTGGAAAAAATTTACAGTCATTGTCAGATTGTCATGAACCATTCATAGGGAAGTTTGTTCGGGATTTCATTGACGATTTTTGTGTGTACGGACGAAAGGAGGACCACTTTGATCATGTGATCAAAGTTTTGCAGCGGTTGGAGCAAGCCAACGCTTCTCTAAATCCAGAGAAGTGCATCTTTGGCTGCGAAGAAGGTCTGCTGTTGGGGCACATCATTTCCAAGAATGGGATTGCGGTAGATCCTGAGAAGGTGAAGAAGATTGTGGATCTTCCATTTCCGATCTGTAACGACCTATGTTACACATAGGAAGTTTGTCTATTAATAAAGTGTTTAGTTATAACTAAGTGTTGAGAATGTTTATTTGCTGCCAAAGTACTTTAAGGATCTATCAAATTAGTCATGACTAGCTAAAAGTTAGTTATGGTTAAACTTAGCTGTACTTTTGGCAGAATTCAGATATTTGCTAAAGAGTGAGCACTACTATCTTGTCATCTTGTCTAAAAGGTAGAAAGGAGGTGGAAAGTATCCCTTATCTCCTTTTTGACTTGATATTAGTGGTTGGATTAAAGTTGTGGACTTTGTGGGCATTAAAAACAAGAAGAGATTCCACATGTTTCCTTTTTAGTGGGTCCTAGTGTAGAGGGGGGGTGGAAATTCGAGATTCCTTGAGAATATTCCATAATCTTTGTAGAAGTTGTTGACTTTGAAGGAATAAGCCCATGTGAAAAGGTAAAAAGCTCATGTGATGAACGCTTTTACCTTAAGTAATATCTTAGTAAAACCCGGTAAAAGTAGTTACGGCTGAGTTACCTGGGGGTACCAAAGTAAAAACCTAGAATGTATAAATAGAGGAGTAGAGAAGAGCTCCTCATCCTTGTTTTCACATTGTCGTAATGACAACTTGAGTAATATAGAGAGTGTGAGATATTTTTACCATGTGAGAACTTGAGAGACGTCGTTAGAATGGAGGATTTTAGTTGATGTGTTTAAGGAGATTTTAGGGGATAAGTTTGTGGGTGTATGAATGAGTGAACTCAGCATTTTCCCTTCAAGTTCATGGTGTGCTTCCATCAAAGCCATCAGAGGTGACCCCTGAGTGAGAGACATGCCCGACATGTTGCAGATTCGTGGATGACGATCGTGGAGGTTGAGAGATCGGGGGGTAGTTGATCGATAGGACCGCGGAGGATTTACAGATCAACTTGACAAAGTTGAGGCAGTTTCTTGGCATGGTTGGATATTATCGTAGGTTTGTCTTTTCCTTCTCAAACAAAGCAATAGCTTTGACTATGTACATGAAGAAGGGAGTTGATTTTGACTTGATAGTGCATGATCAGAAGGCAAAGGAAGCATTTGAGGAGCTGAAAAAGGCATTAGTGACAGCTCCTATACTTGCTAAACCTGAGTGGAGTAAAGCATTTATTCTGTATACGGATGCCTCCAATGTAGCAATCGGATGTACATTAAGTCAGCTAGATTGAGATGGGCATGATCATCCTATAGCTTATGCTAGTAGGCAGATGGTTCCAGCGGAGAAGAATTACTCCGTGACTGAACGAGAAGGATTAGCGGTGATCTTTGGATTGAAGAAATTTCGATACTACTTGCTAGGAGGGAAATTTTCCATAGTCACAGATCACAAGGCTTTAAAGTATATATTTAATAAGCCTAATGCCGAAGGTCGTATTGCTCGTTGGAAGATCCTTCTAACAGAATACGATTATGTGATCGAAGATAGACCAGGGAAGAAGCATGCGAATGCTGATCTTTTGTCAAGGGCTTATGATGATGAGGGAGAAGAACCGTTTGATGATTCATTTCCAGACGAGCATCTGATAGCCATCACAAGCATCGAAGAGATACCGGACGAGTACAAGGAAATCTGGAGTTTCCTTGTAGATGGCTCTTTTCCAGAAGGTATGCATACCCGAGAACGTAACGCGTTGATCAAGAGATGCAAACCTTACACCATGGTGGAGGGAATTCTGTTTCATCAAGGAGTAGATGGGTTACTAAAGAGAGCAGTTGGAGAGAAGGAGGCATTCAAGCTAATGCACGAGTTTCACGACGGAACTGTTTGCGGAGGTCACTTTGCTGGTAAGATAACAGCCTTCAAGATTTTGGATGCGGGTTATCACTGGAGAGGGATTTTCAAAGAGTGTTTAGACTATTGCAAAACTTGTGACGTATGTCAAGCATTTGCTCTAAAGTCTACTAGAACACCTCCGTTAAGATCAATTCCAGTATTAGGGCCGTTTGAGAAATGGGGTATTGACTTTGTAGGTCCTCTTAATAAGACACCTCGAAGCAATAGATACATTGTAGTCGCCACTGACTATTGTACCAAGTGGGTAGAGGCTAGACCTTTGAGAGAGACCAATGAAACAGAAGTCGGTAGATTCTTATGGGAGAGGATCATCACGAGATTTGGATGTCCGTTAGAGTTGGTCTTAGATAGAGGAGGAGAGTTTGTAGGGAGCATGACTACTGCTATGCTACAACACTTTTCTATCAAGCCACGAGTAACGACCTCATACAAACCAAATGCTAATGGTCTTGCGGAGAAGACCAATCTTACACTTTGTATGATGCTCGCCAAAGATGCTGGTGTTGAAACTGCGAAACATACTTGGGATAAGAGGCTACATGCCATCTTATGAGAGTATCGAACGACAACAAAGACTTCTACTGGGTACTCCCCATTTTGACTGGTTTATGGAGTGGAGTCCAAGTTGCCGATCCAATTCGAATTGGATACTTTTCAAACTATTCAACGAAAGTTGAAGAGGTCGAGAGGAGAAGACGTGGTCAGATCAAGAAGGGAGCAACTCATGGAGTTGGAAGAGACCCGAGCGGTAGCAATGATCCGGATGGAACGAGCTCAGGCGTATCAAAAGAAGAGTTACGACAAACGGTTGGGCAAGAGGGAGGTAAAACCTTTTCAAGTCGGAGATTGGGTTATGTTGTATGATGCTATCAGATTCAAGAGAGCTAGGAAGAAGTTTCTTCCGAGATATTTTGGTCCTTTTGTTGTAGATAAGGTGTGGAGCAACTTCACATATGACCTTCAGGAGCTGGGAGGAAGAAGATTTGATCGAGTAAATCATGACAAGTTGAAGTTGTTTCATCGACGAAAGTTCTCTCTTCAATCCGAGGACGGAGCGAAAATTTAGTCCGGGGGTAAAATGTAATGACCTATGTTACACATAGGAAGTTTATCTATTAGTAAGATATTTAGTTATAACTAAGTGTTGAGAATGTTTATTTGCTGCCAAAGTATTTTAAGGAGGTATCAAGTTAGTCATGACTAGCTAAAAGTTAGTTATGGTTAAACTTAGCTGTACTTTTGGTAGAATTCAGATATTTGCTAAAGAGTGAGCACTACTATCTTGTCATCTTGTCTAAAAGGTAGAAAGGAGGTGGAAAGTATCCCTTATCTCTTTTTTGACTTGATATTAGTGGTTGGATTAAAGTTGTGGACTTTATGGGCATTAAAAACAAGAAGAGATTCCACATGTTTTCTTTTTAGTGGGTCCTAGTGTAGAGGGGGGGGTGGAAATTCGAGATTCCTTGAGAATATTCCATAATCTTTGTAGAAGTTGTTGACTTTGAAGGAATAAGCCCATGTGAAAAGGTAAAAAGCCCATGTGATCAATGCTTTTACCTTAAGTAATATCTCTGAGTTACCGGAGGGTACCAAAGTAAAAACCTAGAATGTATAAATAGAGGAGTAGAGAAGAGCTCCTCATCCTTGTTTTCACATTGTCGTAATGACAACTTGAGTAATATAGAGAGTGTGGGATATTTTTAGCATGTGAGAACTTGAGAGACGTCGTTAGAATGGAGGATTTTAGTTGATGTGTTTAAGGAGATTTTTAGGGGATAAGTTTGTGGGTGTATGAATGAGTGAACTCAACATTTTCCCTTCAAGTTCATGGTGTGCTTCCATCAAAGCCATCAGAGGTGACCCCTGAGTGAGAGATAGGTCCGACATGTTGCAGATTCGTAGATGACGATCGTGGAGGTTGAGAGATGGGGGGTAGTTGATCGATAGGACTGCGGAGGGTTTACATGTCATCTATCATTTCCTTCTCATCGTAATACCTAGCCCTCGATAACATATCTGCCACAGGATTGTCTTTTCCTGCAATATGTCTAAACTCTCGGTTCAAGGACTTGATATATGCTATCCACCTCAACATAACAATGTCTGGAGTTGTACAGCTAGTAATTATTCTTAAGAGAGGTAAACAATCTGTCTCTACAACCACAGGTGCTCCTATCAAGTATTCCTTGTCACTCTTCATTGCAGTAACTACTCCCCATAGCTCTCTCTTGACCTGAGGGTAGTCTCTCTGCCGTGAACTTAATACCTTAGCACCAAAACGCACCACATATCTATTCCCATCCTCATCGTCTTGCCCTACAGCCCATCCAATGCCAATAGGACTAGTATCAACAATAAGGATAACAGATCTCCCCAACTCATATGTTACCTTCCATAGAGTTGGTGGTGAAGCCAAAAGATCTTTCAACTTCCTCATAGACTCGCTCTGCTCCTCTTGCCACTGAAATCTTTGCCCCTTCCTCAACAACTTGTACAACGGATCTGCTACATGTGCAAAGTGTGGAATCCATATATGATAAAACACACATGCACCTAGAAATCTTCTCACCTCAGTAACCGATCCACATGTCTCCTTCATCCTTCGAATGGCATCAACCTTGTTTGGACAAGGTTTTCGACCATAAGATCCACATAGGTGCCCCACAATCAACACCTCTTGTTCTCCAAATACAGACTTTGCTCCTGATAAAGTCAAATGAACCTCATCTAGTCGACTCAATATCTTATCGCAGTCAACTATATGATCTGCAACAAACTTACGGCACCCCCTCTGATCCATTACCTCATTCTTCTCCTCCTCAGCACATCCTTTGATCGGCACATCATCAAGGAATGGCATAGTTTTTTCAGGAATGAAGTCCCTTAAAACTTTGTTCATGCCATTCATCATATGTGCTACAGAATTGGTAGCACCTTGCGGCAAGGTGCACATCCTTAGTAACCCCAAAGGTGTCCTCATTGTAGTCAAGTCTCTACTCTCAGAGGATAACTGAAACTGATCATAACCTGAATATAAGTCTCCCATGGAATAGATAGCACGACCAGCAAAAGCCTTTGCAAACTCGTCTACAATAGGTCCTATACCCATATTCCTGATAGTCACCTTTTTAACTGGCTGCATATCTTGGATAAATCTCAAAGCTCCACTCTTCGGAACAGTAAACCATCTGCTAGAGTAGGAAGCTATAGATGGTTCCAAGATACCCATCCTAATCCTCTCATTGAGCAAGTCTATCAGCTTTGGCAGATGAGCTCTAGGTACAGGGATAGGACGTAGATTCCAAGGCACATGCGGTATAGTAAAGATTACCATAGGTGCAACTACACTTGGATCTACACATCCTACTTCATGTGACTCAAACGCGAACGCCTTACCATGCCTAGATAACATCTCCCTGAAGCTCTTCTTCTCTTGCTCAGTAAGAAATCCATCGCCTCCAATCCTCAGCTCCTTTAGTGTTGTTTTTGTGAACTGATGCCCAATTCTTCTCGGTCCTCTGAGCGTCGGTTCTCGTGCAGCTTGCTCCATCTTCTGATTGTAATCGAGTGGTAAAGGTAAAGCCACTGGTTTGACTTTCTTTGCCACTGACTTGTACTTGGTCTCCACATACACCTCTTGCCGATCTATAAACTTATCAATTACATCATAGAGCTCCTTGGAGCTCACTCTCACCACTCTATCTACACCATCTATAGAACTTTCTACTATAGATTTCAACTCCTCTATAGTATCTACCAAATACTGCTCTTCAAACACTCCAGATATGTATTCATCTCTTGCTAACTCTCCACTATCCCACAAAGACTGCTGTACATACTTCACATGTTGCCTCTCAAACCTCTTCAGATTCTCAACCTTCCTATAACACACTGATCCACATGATGTCAGTCCTAAGAAGCTAGTGGATAAAGCTTCTTGCCCTACTGGATCAGGCGAGAATCCTAACTCTACTGTACCGTTGAAGTCTCGCTCTTCAATGGTACTCTGTCAAAACCCATAGACTCTCTAAACTCCTGAGTAATCTTAGATAGTGGACGGTCTCTCAAGCTATCACGATTCCTCTCATGTTCTGCAGCAACGGTCAAAAACTGAACAACTCTTTTGCCGTCTCTACTACGTATCCTAGCATAGGTTGAACCATCATCCATAACTCGTGTCTCCATTCTAACAGCAGTAATGTAAGGCTGCCCTAGAATGATAGGATAGGTTGACATGTCTTGCACAAAGAAATTCTGAACATCACTGATGTCACCCACAGTTACCTTGATGTTGAGACAAGCACCATAGAGTTCTCCCCTCTGGTTGTTGGCAGCACGTATAAGCCATCCATGGTCGGTGTCTATGGACCATCTCCCACGCTTGTACAGCTCCTTAGACATCAGATTAATCTCTGAGCCATGATCAATCAACGCCGCCACAGGTTCCTCTAGATCTCCTAGCTTCACTAAGGTCTCTGTGGTTGCTCTTGCCCAATGGTTGTGAGAGTAATGGCTCTTCTGCGATGCTTCCACCTCATCTTCAAACCTCACGTTGTCGAGTTGAGAGTTTTCCTGGGAAGGGCGGAACCTTCTGGCTGTGATATGATCTTGAAGGCAGCGTTCAGTCTACTCAAGGAAGCGTTGGACTTCGGGCTATGGTTTCTTACTATACAGGGGTAGGCTTCAGATCAAAAGGGAACAGTATAAACACTTACTCAGGTCGAATGGACCCTCCAGTATGTTCAGGAAGTGAAGATCAGATCAGATTAGCAGTAATAAGGTCAGACAGCGAACTTTAACGGTCCAGAATCAGAAACATACAATGGTTCAGACTTCAGAACTCCTCCTATATGTAAATGAGGCCCTACTGACCATACACACGAAGTTTCAGCTTGAGATCAAATCAGAGTGTCGAGATATAGGCAGAAACGTTCTGAGCAGAGAAATTATGGCAATTTCTGGTACCCAGTCAGCTATTTCGACCTAGAACAGAGAATTGGCTCGATCACTTTCAAAGATTCTTACAGGATTTGCAGTACACAGCTTGCTGAACACTCCTGTGAAGTTGGGCCTCCTGATTGTACACGGAACTCCAGATCTCGCTCTCTGAAGTTGCTATTCCAGATTGAGAGCTTTTCGGACCCCCTCTACTTCAGCGGTCGTCCCGAATTACTCACAATTTCAATTGACATGAAAATTTGGGGACAGTCGTAGCCCTGCTGCCAATGAACGAGACCTCGAAGGTTTGAAGCGATTTTCTCAAATCTACTGCGATTGACACCGAAAACCCCAAAATCAACAAAAGTGCTGCAATTCTGGCACAAATCGAACTTCAATCAGCCATAACTCCTTCTTTATTGCTCCAAATCGATCAAAAATTTCGCTGACAGTGCTTGGCACGACGAACCCTATCTCCCTGTGCTCTCAGATTTCAAAGTCTTCTCTCCAAATGCTCGAACTCCTCTTAAGACCCCTACTACTAAGTTTAGCAGTAAGTAAAGACAAAATTGGACCAATGGGAGTTCATAGCTTCACTCCCCTGTCCTTTTGTGTCCCAAACCACGTGGTGACTTGAATTTGCACATAGGCTACCACGTCAAGCCCCTAAAGTGCCAGCATAGACCCTAAACTACATGCGAAGACATGTAAAACGACACGTAATCCCGAAAGATAACCTAACCTCGCTAGGAAGCATGCATGGGCGACACGTAATTACAACCCATGAGCTTAAGTCCATCTACACGGTAATCAACCTACTAAGACTCAAAATATGTATCATTCTCTATAATCGACTTCTTCGAGATCCTAACTTCACTCAGAGAGACTAACGCTTGACAGAGAGGTGAATTATTTACAATGTAAAATGATTCACATCACGACAACGTGCTGATAGGATCTCCCCTCTGATACTTGAGAGCAGTAACCAGCAATCTCATCTTCCTCATCATCCGACAGTTTGGTCCCTAGAGCATTAAGCGTAGCTGCTTCACCCAAAATCTGACGTTTCCTCTTGATGATATCTATGATAACCTCATGGAACTCACGCTTTGCAATCCCAAGAATCTCACCCAAAGTAAACTCAACTTTCCCATTCAAGATACGGTTCTCTAACACCTGTTTCAAGTCTGTAGCAATCTCAATATCAGACTGAAGTTTGTATGCATGCATCTTACCCTTCTCCTTGCTTCTCTCCTTCTCCTTTGGTGTTGTAGGCGGTAGATCCTCCATAGTCTCCTCCCGAGTAGGTGTTGTCTCCTGCCTTGCCTCTGATCTAGCCCTTTCACTCCTTGTAGCAGGCCGTTTGGCTGTAGAAGCCTCACATGCATCCTCCCTCCTACGTTTTTCTTCTAGTACAGCTTCATGATGACTTCTTGCAACATAAGCATGCACTGACATAGTGTCTACAGGGTCATTCCATCCTGTAGTTTCTCGAATTGAGTTGCCGACCCTCCGTAGCACATCCTTGTCTAACTCTGTTCTAGCTACAGACCACACTACATCAGACCACGACCCAGTAGTCCCTTTCTCTCTCTCCATTTCCACTTTCACTCCACACGTAGCAGCATTCACAAGAGAAACAGCATGTGATGCTGATATCTCATTCACAAGTCTCTTCATACCACCCTTGCCAAAGTTGGTTCCCAACATCATCCCAGTCTCTCTCAGATGGATCTTACCATCTTTGAAGAAGATCAGATCTTTCCTCAATGCATCTGAAAACTCCCCACAATCTCTTCTTACATGGTCTAGGCTATCACACCATATACAACGATGAACAAAGCCTTCTCTCATCTGAGGTCTCTGCATAGCAGGCTGTACATTCTACTCCTTCTCTTCTAACCTAGTGAGCTTAAGCTTAAGCTCCTTCATACCCTTAATCAACTCATCAAGCGGTGAGTCTTCCTCTCTAGCAATTACCAAAGCAGGCTTAGTAGGCAACTGCTTGACAGGAATTATCAGGGGTGCTGCTTCACTTACCACCACCTTGTCCCTTCTTCTCTGTCTCTTGGTCAGTAGAGAAACAGCCTCTTCAACCTCCTTCCAATCAGTCTTCAATCCTCTCTCCTCACTCTTGTCTTCCAGCAACAGCTCAAGCTTCTCCTGAATAGTCACGTCCGCTGCTTGTAGGAAAAGCTCGATCTTCTCCACCTCTAGTGTAAGCTTCTCTGTCCTAGAAAGCTGAGCATACTGACGATCAAACTCCCTTAACAACTCATTTACAGACAAACCTTTGTTAGGCTTAACCACCCACTCCAAGAACGTTCTCTTGGTCACCCTCTCTGAATCTTCAGTGTAGTACTCCTCCTTCAAAGCGCGCATAAAGCTCTCCCAACTCTGTCCTTGCTGCAGCTTGAGCTCCTTCACACGCCCACGAATCTCAAGTACAACAGCAAGTTCAAAGTTCTCCACCATCTCCTTCTCAGGTACCTTGTTCACCTCCATCTCCCTAGCATAGTATCGCACGTACTTGGAAATATCTGTCCCCTTGAACTGGTCCATCTGATGCACCACAGATTGCAACGCCTTGGTTGCTAATACCTCCTTCCTCTCTGTGCTCTGCTGCTGTTGCATAAACATGGAAAAAGCTTGGAACATCTTCATCGTAGCAGCATCCAGCTGAACAGGTTGCTGAGCAGCAGCTCCACTTGATGATCCTTGGTTGGCCATGATATCTGATCCTGTAACACTCTCAAGAGAACTCCCACCCTAGGTGTTTCACGTCGAGTTCACCAAAAAGAGAGTATGTCGGAGTGTGATCCGTCTACCTAGGAAAGCGCCGGGCTTCTGGCTGTGGTTGTCTACTCAAGAGGTTGGCTTTCAGGTCACAATAGGGCTATAAACACTCACACAGATGTCTAAGATCTAGTAATATGCTCAGAAAGCAAAATTCAGGTCTAGCTGGCAGTAATAAGATCCGGCGGCGAACTTTGACACTCACGGAGAAGAAAACTATGAAGGTTTAGACTTCTAAACTTCCCCTACATGTAAATGAGGTACTACTGAACTCACACACGAAGTTTCAGCCTGAGATCAAATTCTGACACGGAGATATGGACAGAAAAGTTCAGAGCAAGAAAACTACGGCA
Source organism: Asterella californica (assembly GCA_036924285.1). Taxonomy (NCBI): domain Eukaryota; kingdom Viridiplantae; phylum Streptophyta; class Marchantiopsida; order Marchantiales; family Aytoniaceae; genus Asterella; species Asterella californica. Next base: position 15,144,565 of record JAYKYS010000006.1, on the reverse strand, counting down.
ATTTCTGGTACCTAGCTGGCTATTCCGACCTATAACAGAAGATTAGCTCGATCAATTTCAAATCTTCTTACAGGATTTGCAGTTCACAGCTTGCTGAACACTCTTGTGAAGTTGGGACTCTTGATTGTTTGTAGAACTCCAGATCTCCTCCTCTAAAGTCGCTGTTCTAGATTAAGAGCTTTTCAGACCCCTCCAGCTTCAGCGGCCGCCTTGAATTACTCAGTCACTCAATCGATGCGAAACTTTTTGGGAAATCGTAGCCCTGCTGGCAGAGAACACAACCTCGAAGTTTTGAAGCAATTCCCTCAAATCTGCTGCAAGTGACATTGAAAACCCTAAATCCAACAAAAGTGATTCAATTCTGACACAATTTGAACTTCAATTGATCATAACTTCGTCTTTATTGACTCAAATTGATCGAAAATTTCACTGGAATTGCTTGGCATGACGAGCCCTCTCTCCCTGTGCTCTTAGATTTCGAAGATCCCTCACCAAATGCTCGAACTCCACTCTAGAGCTCTGTTTCTAAATTTAGAGTTTAACAAAAGACAAAAACAGACCAATGGGAGTTCATAGCTCCACTTGGTTGTCCTTTAGTACCCTAAACCACGTGGCAACTTAGTTTTACTCATAGACTACCACGTCAAGCTCCCTAGAGTGCCAACGTAAAACTTAAACTACCTAAAATGACACGCAGCCCCGAAAAATAACTTAAATCAGCTAGAAAGCGTGCATGGGCGACACGCAAATACAACCCATGAGCATCAACATCATGAGCCCTATCAACATGGTAATCAACCTACTAAGACTCAAAACCTACACACGTATGCAAAGGTGTCAAACTATACATAAACGACTAGAAGTAATATAAGCTAACTTCTAGAACTACTAAACTCAAGCGTCGGAGTAGAAATATAACATGTAGCCGCCAAGTAGCGCGACAACGGTGTCCATCGGCATATTGCTTTTGTCGGTTCTGAGCAACTTGTAGTTTCACCTTAGCTTTTTCCACTCCTTGTTGAATTCGTGCAACGAATTCATTAACAGCATCCACTTTGGTGTTGACTGACGACGTCGTGCTGAATCGTGTCAAACTTGCTGGTGTGAGAGGATGTTCGCCGTATATGAGATAAAAAGGTGTTTCACGAGTAGATGCATTGAGGGAGTTGTTGTAGGCAAATTCTACCAAAGGGAGTAAAGTGTCCCACTTCGCTTGCTCCTCCAGAGTAAAGGCTCGTAGCATGTCTTCAATGGTGCGATTGGCTCTTTCGGTTTGTCCATCGGTCTGTGGGTGATAAGCCGTAGACATGGCAAGTTTGGTCTTGAACAGACCAAATAGGGTTCTCCAAATAAACTGAGGACCTCTATCTGTTATAAGCACCCGCGATAGACCGTGCTGAGCAAAAATGGTGTTCAAATATATCTGAGCAAGTTGCGGTGCTGAGACGTCTTTCGTGGTCGGTCGAAGATGGATCATCTTGCTGAGCTTATCGACGAAGACGACGATGGAGTCAAAACCTGAGCTCGTCATGAGAAGTTCACACACTAAGTCCATACTAACATGTTCCCAACGTTTGGAAGGGATCGGGAGGGGTTGAAGGAGACCGGAGGGTGCTTGATTTGTAGCCTTATTTTGTTGACACATTGCACAACTCCGAGTGTATACTGCAACATCCTCTGCCATCTTGGGCCAATAGAACACTCGTTGGACTGCTTCCAATGTCTTTTCTGCCCCCATGTGTCCTGCAATGGCTGAATCGTGACATTCAGTTAGTATGGTGGTACGTAGTTCTGGATCATCTGGGATCCATAACTTCCCTTCATGGAATACCAAACCATGGTTGCGGGTGATGGTTCTTGAAGGTTTTGCTGCGACAGTCTGTGCATCCGATTTTGTGTCCTCGATCAATTTTGTCCAGAAGTCAGAATTCACCTTGACTTCAGAGACTATGTTATGCACCATAGGCATGCGGGTTAATGCATCAGCAATTTGCTTCTTGCCCTCAACGTACGTGATGGTCATGTTGAATCGCTGCCTCCATTCTGCCCAACGGATTTGTCTCTTTGAGAGATCCTTCGCCGTCTCCAAATAGACTAAAGGTTTGTGGTCTGTCTCGACCACAAAAGCCTTCTCCCCTAGATAGTGCTTCCAATGCTTAGTAGCGAGAACTATCGCCAATTCTTCTCTCTCGGTGGTGTGATAGTTCTGTTCTGCTGGTAACAACTTCCGAGAGAAGTATGCAATTGGATGCCAACCATCCTTCCATTCTTGCTGCAACACCGCCCCTACTGCCGTGCTTGATGCGTCCGTTGCTAACTTGATAGGTTTTTTTGGGTCGTACCACTTGAGGATCGGAGCATGTAGTAGCGCGGTTTTCAATGCTTAAAAACCTACTTCTTGCGTTGTTCTCCACATCCATTTCTTGCCTTTGCCTAACAAGGCAGTTAGTGGTTGTGCAAGCTTGGCAAAATGCTTAACAAATCTACGATAAAATCCTGTCAATCCCAAGAAGCTCTTAAGTTGGGTCTGATCTTCTGGAGCCTTCCATTGTTGGATGACAGCTATTTTATCGGCCATTACTTGTATGCATTCTGCACTCACTCTGTGTCCTAAGTAGTCCACCTCCGTCTTGCCAAATTCACATTTTGAAATTTTGGCGTACAGTTTATTTTGGCGGAGTACTTGGAGAACCTCTCTCAAATGGTGCACATGGTCTTCCATAGTTTTGCTGTAGACTAGGATGTCGTCAAGAAATACAACGACTGATCTGCCTAAGTACGGACTGAATATGTCATTCATCAGGCCCATGAAGGTGGCCAGTGCATTTGTGAGACCAAATGGCATTACTAAGTATTCGAAGTGACCATACCTTGTTCGAAAGGTAGTCTTTTCCACATCTTCATCAGCGATTCGAATCTGGCTGTACCCGCTCCGTAAGTCTAGCTTCGTGAAGTACTTTGCTCCTTCGAGTTGGTCGGAACAAGTCATCCATCCGAGATAGTGGATACTTATTCTTCACCGTTTGTTGATTGAGTGCTCGGTAATCGATGCACATCCGTAGGCTATCCTTTTTCTTAACAAAAAGGACTGGAGCTCCATATGATGACACGCTGGGCTGGATGAACCCTTTTTGTAACATCTCCTCGATTTGCACCTTGCACTCCTCCAATTCATGTGACGCTAGTCTGTATGGGGCCTTACGAGGAGGGGTGCTCCCTGGAATCACCTTGATTTTGTGGTCAATCCTTCGTTTTGGTGATAACCTTGAAGGAAGATCATCGGGAAAGACATCCCCATATTCTGCTATCACTCCTATCAGGCTTTCTGGTATCTGCCCGTCGAGTCGTGCACTCGGGACTTCTCTTATTAAACCCAAAAAACAGACATCGCTGTTACGTATAGCACTTGTATCTATTACATACAAAGGCAAGTTCTGTCTTCGAGATCTCACTCTATCTCCGAAGATTTTCCACTGTTTGGTTTTCATCACTTTTCTTCGCCAATCCACTTCGGGATTATACTGCTCCATCCACGGCATACCCAATATGACATCATAACGGGCTAATGTGATCACTCGCCACTCAATATCTTCACGATATTCACCTAAAGTAAGTTCTATCTTTCGAGGTAGAGATTCAATCTTCTCAGTCTGTCCATTGGGCAGTTCCATCTCTTCACTCTCATCACTTTCTAACTCCATTCCCAACTTCATAGCAGTCGATCGAGACAAAAAGTTCTCTGTTGCACCAGGATCGATTAGTACTCTCACCTGGGTCCCTTCCAAGACTCCATCCGTGACAATCAATTGTGCATTGTTTTTTGTCAATCTCCTTCTCCTTCCCTCGTCTTTCTTCTCCCTCCTTGCACCAGTAAGGCCGCGAGGTGCATTTACTGGTGTTCTTCGTTTCCCAATCTTGCCTCGTTTTCTTCATCTTCTTCCGTCTCATTCAGATGATTCAGAGGTCGACGATATGAAGGTCTTGGATCTCTAGGAAAACGACTTCGGCAATTTGCAGCTATGTGGCCGAATCGCCCACAGCTGTAACATCGACGTCGCTCGAGTTGAGGTGTAGCATTCCTGACACTTTCTCCTCTAGGAGCTCCTTGACGTCTTTCTTCTGGCCGCCCTCGACGATCTCCACCTTGAAATTGTCGTGGCTGATAGCGGATGTTGCCTAGCTCCATGGGTGTCGGACCGTTTGCATACGGGATTTCGGATCTATTCTGATGATTTGGTGGAATCATCACTTCTCCTCCTAATGCTCCAGCAATTCTCTGAGCGCAAGCGATGACCTCAAAAACCGTGAGTGGGTTTTGCACCATTACTTCTTGTCGAATTCTTTCCTTCAACCCCCTCTTGAAATTATCAAGAGCCTCCGCCGGACTCATATCAGTGATTGCAACTTGCAAGTCGAGGAAGGCTTCTACATACTCTTGAAGGCTTCCCTTCTGTTTCAATCCCCACATCCTCGTTCGAACCATTTGCACCGAGTCCACAGACTGGAAATTCTTCAACAACCCTTCTTGCATTGCAGTCCATGTGACTGTCCTCCCTTCCGTCAACACCGATCTCTCCCATGCATCATACCACGTGAGAGCTTTATCAGTCAAGTAGCCACACGCAAACACTCCCGCTACGTGGTCCGTGATTTGCGTACTGAAAAGTCGTAAATATCGATTCATCCGAGAAATCCAATTCTCGACTACTCCCATAAGTCGTTGGCCTTTGTACGGTTCAATGTTACATGTCTTCATCCGTAGTAGCAGGGCACCTTCCTCATCGATTGGAGCTCTAACGATTTGTGCCACGGGTTCTCTTGGTGCAGCTTGCTCTCCCACCACCGGTACTCCTTGAGACGATCCTCCTCTTGCAACGTCTGTCATACTCTGACCCTCGAGGTTCAGCATTTTGTTCTGTAATGCTTCAACCGTCCTCTTCATCTCTCGAAATTTGGTCAGCATGCCTTGCATCAGTTCCTGCATCACCAACTCTGGATTTGGAGGTTGTTGCTCCATGATCGCTCTCTCTCTCTCTCTCTTACGACACGTAAGTTTCAAGCTTCTCCTAGTACAGAGTTATGACGGCCACTCGGAAACGTTCGTATACTACAGGTACTACAAAAGGGACAAGAGAATCAATTATCTCGCGGTAGAAATCCTCACCAAAATTTCTAATCACAAACTCTCTATGTAACGATTTCGGTCTGCAGACATAGCGGATCTCCACCCACGTGTTGAAGGGGACAGGAGCGGATAGGTTTAGATCCATGCTCACTAAATCAAGATGTAGACGGTCAAATCTCAACTAGCTGCATATGTCACTACTGGAAGAATCACCGGGACTGGCGAATTTCATCACTTGACTCATGAAATCCTCACCGAAATGATAAATAAGATACACTCGAAAATGCTCTTGACGCATATACATAAGCTTGATATGGAAAGGATTCAAGAATGGTAATTCTGGAGCTGGAAATCTACCCCCATCCATCACATAGCTCTCTTGATCCTTTCAGCGCACTCAGAGTTCCAATTGCTAGGTACCTCGATCAAAGGTCCTTCTAAGAGGGGTAATCCGCTCTCTTAGAGTTTCCTGCTCTGATACCATTGTAAGATGAGGCTCTAGAGTGAACTCGAAACTCGAATGCCCGTGGTGGTGCATTCGCAGTCTTTATATAGTGAGAGGAATAGTACATGATAAGCTTCCGGTCAATGCTCATCTCTCACGCGGATCGCTGATGTGGCTTACATGCAGCCTTAGATCTAGAACAACATCTAGAGGTTCAGAATGAGCCACGTAGAAGGCTCGCTGGAAAGTTCTAGAAGCTTCCTTCTAGAAACTTCCTTCTGGAAGTTTCCCGGCGGACTTTTGGCGCACTCGCCTATTGGTAGAAGTACTATTTGCTGCATGTATTCTTCGGCCAACTTAGCCGTAACTAATTCTTATACCAAAGACTTCTACCAAACCAATTTCTCCTCTAGTTGATAAGTAGGACTCTACTTATTACAGTGCGGAGGAGTCACGATCCCAAGGAGGTGTTGAAGGCTCTGATGGACAGAAGCTCATGTCGTCTTTCTCTAGTCAGCAGACAAGCTCGTCCTTGCTGGACGTATGATGGTCCTCATCAGCAAAAAGACTGTCCACAGAGGAGAGGTGGTTATAAGACGTCTCAAGTGGTGCATAGACAGTGTGAGTATTGCGGACGACCACGTCATAATAGTGACCGTTGTTTTGATCTCCACCTCGAGGTACGACAAGAGAAGGCTGATCGTGGACGAGGCGGAGGAGCTCATGGAGGTCGTGGTGGTCGAGCTAGAGATAGAGGTCCAGCACTTGGGAGAGGACCAATCGATCCACCGTCTACTACGACGTCAGAAGCAGGTATGACTACTCAGATTGAGCAGTTGGAGCAAACGATAGCTAGTATGGTTGCGGCTCAGCGGAGATCTGGTGGAACAGAGGCTTTCACGTCTTATGGAGGAGAAGGAGAGACTTTGACTTTGACTTTGACTTCATGACTGGTGTGGCGCAGATTGAGAAATCTGCGGTAGTGACTAGAGGTGCAGTACGTGTCTCTAAACCACGAGGTGCGTCGGTGGAGTTGGATCCACAACGCGGAGAGGTTGGTAGACTGGAAGCTTCCTCAATCATTCACATTTTTGGAGACGTTGAGTACCACATCTATGATGCCTAAACGATCTATCCATGGTGCAGTGGAGTTAGAGACATCGACATCCAAGAGTGGGGGTGAGGCGGTACAACCCTCGATGTTTGTGGATGCGATGTCGAACTTGATGTTGGGGACGACTACAACAATTTTCCGAGCCTTACTATTTTCAGCCATGGATATGAGAGCTTTGGGACTTAGCTTGGTTCTAGTGTTTCAGTTGGCGGTCACGCTCAGTGAGAGCGAAGATGTTGTTATCTCTAGTGCTGAGGTGGTTCAGCGAGAGGCGGTAGACGTGTCCATGGAGTCAAGGATCAGGACAGCTACCAATGGTACTTGACAAGCGGCGATTGCTGGATTAGATGAGTTACCAGCTAAGTCAGCGATTGACCGTGATGGATTGGCATCAGGTGTGGTGTTGTTGGACAACAAAAGTGATATCTTTTGTTTGGTGGCACCTTCAGGGAAGATGTATCGATCACAAAAAGTCTTGTTAGACTCTAGAGCCCAACCGTTGATGTTGGGAAAACGACGTGTATTGGTTTGCGTTTGAGGAAGTCCGAGGTGGCGAGATGTCCATTCCAGCTACAGATATCTCTAAAGGGATCAGGAGGTAAATCTCTACACATGACATGTGAGGTGCTGACGATGAGAGTTTGACCAGATGATCGCACAGATGACTCCATGGTGAGGACCAAGACCATCGTTACGGCCACGGAGTCCTATGATGTATTGGTTGGAGGTGCTGTGTTATACCCTATGGGGTTCGTGATCGACTATTGGACGAAGATAACATCTTATTACCAGTGCGGTTCAGTGCTAGAGTTGAGACAACGGAGTCTACACAGGGACAATGATATCCGTTGCCAGATTCAATTCGATCATCACTTGACCGGATGAGTTGTTAGAGGATAATGCCCATGCGGAGGATACTCCGGTCTTTGAGGAGATGGAGGACATGCCTAGCATGACTAAGGTAGTACCATCTGCCTTGGATGTTCCAACTGTAGTTCGAATGGAGAGTTGCAGCAGGATGCTGATCGGCTGGTGCAGTAGGCTTGGAGTGAAGCCTTTGTACTGCAAGTAGAGGAACAACATGTTGTTCCTGTTACTAACCAGGTGACCTTATCATCGTTGGATACGACTCTCATTGTGTGACAGTATCCAGAGGAGGATGTATGTGTTGGAGCCGTTTGGAAAAATCAGCACAGGTTTAGCTACAGTATTGCAGGCATGCATACAAGTACAACGATACTTATATGTGGTGTAGAGATATCCTGAGTGCACATTTGGTGCAGAGATATCTTGAGTTGTTGTCCATATCAGCCGTTAGAGGATATCAGCAAGCATTACCGTCGGATATTTCTCACTAGGGGTGCATGATCTCACGTTTGTTGACACCATTCACTTGGTGATAGTCGGGTGGCCATGTCAAACTCACACGCGTGCTGGAAGAGGTCAGGGTTTACATGATCCGTGATCTAAGATGTTCTGAAAGATGTTACAGATCTTACGACATCTCTAGATGCATCAGATGGATTCTCCAATGTACATCTTGGAGAACGTTCCTTTGTTGGGTGATGCTCGTACACAGATGATGACGAGTGTACACCAAGTGCGGTTCTAGGTTGGACCAGCAGTGTTGTTGGATGCAGTGAGAGTGAGATCTCGCGCATATCATCCACGGTTGTGGTGGATAAACTTGTTACCGAGAAAAGTGCTTAAGCGCGCACACGATGCAGTGAGACGACCAGCGTACCTCACAGTTGACGGCATCTTGGATGCAAGACGACGATCTCAAATAGTGAGAGTTGTCGATAAGTCATCCATGATAATGGTGAACCTAGTGGGACGGTCCATGGCAGCGTTATTCACTTTGGTGAGCTTTCCAGTCTCACATGCTTACAGAGATGGAGGACATGGACTTGTGTGAGATGCTCAGTTACGACAGTTGGTGGACCCAATGTCGATGAGAGAGAGCGAGAGATGGGTTTCGCTACATATCCAACGGTAGTAGCTTCGTCGTCGGAGGCTTCACGTCGTCAAGTGTTTGGTCAAGCAATGGACTTGAACTGCTTGACGTGGATTGTTAGCCTTGGATTGGCTGAGCAGCGTCGGATGCGATCGACGGGTGTTACTGCACAGACACTTCTAAGTTCTTTGTCTACTGGATCGGTGGAGGTAAAGGCTGGGGGCGAGACGTGTGGAGTTCGTCATCCTTGGATATCATGGAATGTCGTGGGAGAGAGTGTGGACTTTGCATCTAGGACTGCAGAAGTATTTCTTACAGTGGCGGTGGATACTTGGGAGCTAAAGATTGGAACCAAGCTTAGAGGAGAGGAGAGAGTTCAGAGATCCCTGAAGAGCTACAGGAATTGTTTTGTCTTCAGTATGAAGGATTTGGGTACCTTGAAGGGACTTGGTATATGGATCGACTTGGCTAATGACATGTCAATATTTCGACGTCCTTACATGTACAGTGACATGGAGAGAGCCTTGATCTAGAGTAGGACTCAAGACTTGTTGGAGGTTGGGTTGGTGGAGATGTCGTATGAAGAGTATACATCTGTCACAGTTATGCCAGCAAAGAAAGATATGTATGGCAACTACACAGATAAGCAGATGTGTGGAGACTACCGTCCTATCAATCGGCAAGTGAAGTCCGATAAGTATGTCATACTTATCGGACCTATCGGACCATCGACGGACTTATCAGACTTATCGGACCATGCCGACATCTGAGGAGATCTTTGATGCAGTGGGGCATGTGAGGATCTTCAGTACTTTGGATCTTCGAGCAGGGTATCATCAATTGTCGATGAGAGAAGAAGATAAGTCCAAGACATCATCCTAAGGAATTGACTCTCACGGCAAGGATTGTTTGTATCAGTGGCGGTTCTTTTCATTTGGGTTGAAGAACGCCCGTGCTGAGTTCTAGAAGGTGATGGACAGGATCCTAACAGGATTGGATTTTGTCAGATGTTATATTGACGACATCTTAGTCTATAGTGCTACAGTGGAAGAACACGAGAGATACTTACCGGAGGTGTTTGAGCTCATGGGTTGAAGTTACACCATGAGAAGTGTAAGTTCTTCCAGGAGTTGGTAGAGTATCTGGGTCATACCATATACCTAGGTGGATTGGGTGTTCAACAGACGAAGGTTGAGACTATTGTATGTATCTCACGTCCCACAGATGTGAGTCGAGTTCGGACATTTGTTGATTTGACGAACTTCTACGTAAAAGAGTTTAGTGCAATTGTGAAACCATTGACCAAGCTGATGAAGGTGGACCAAGAGTGACAGTGGGGAGATGAGCAAGAGCGAGCTTTTGTAGAGCTCAAGGATAGGTTGACATGTGCTCCCATCTTGAGGAGACCCGTTAAGGGACGTCCTTTCCAACTGCATACGGATTGGAGTATGTTGGGACTTGGAGCAGTGCTGACTCAACATGATTATGAGAAAAAAGAGTTTGTGGTGGCGTATGCCAATCGCTCCAACAATTCGACAGAGAGCGATGTACAGTTCATACGAGGAGGAGTGTTTAGTTGCAGCGTGGGATGTTGCACACTTCTGATGTTATCTGTTTGAGAACTCTTTTACTCTCAACATTGATCACCAGCCGCTCAAGTGGTTGATGGAGTCTGACAAGCTTACAGGAAAACTTGCACGATTGGCTCTTATCTTATAAGAGTAAGGCTTCCAAGTAGTGCATACACCTAGAGTTGCAAACCTAGATGCCGATGGGTTGAGTCGCAACTCATGCACGAGTCAACAAGATCAAACTGGGGCTCGATGACATGACGAGGTTGATGAGGAGATAATGTTAAGGTGGCATGCATATGTCTTTCTTTGTATTTTGGTCATGGACTCTAGTATGGAGGGCCAAGTCGTATCTTTCTCATGTCAGAAAGTAGATGGTGAGTCTGTAGATCTTGAAGGTGGAGATGGTGTTCCAGACCAGCGAGATATCCACGACGATGTGACCGGAATGGAATGTCTACGTACTGGCATGGTGGGAGCGAGATCTTGTCTTTCAATGAGCGAAGAAGTTTTGACGAGAAAGACGACATGTACTTCGAGTGTGAGATGATGAGAGATTACGGATGTGTCACATCTATCCCAAAGGGCACAGTTAGTACGACATGCCCATGAGGAGTTGAGACATTTTGGAGTGAAGCGTACGCATAGCTTACTCCAAGGATAGTAGTGGTGGCGTGGTATGCACGTCGATGTGCAGCAGTTTGTCGCACGATGTGTAATCTATGATCGAGTACGAGCATCGTTTAATGCTCCTACTCCACAGTTACACTCCTTATCGATTATGAGGTTGGGTTATCGTTGGAATTTGGATTTTACGGGACCCTTACCGTTGATCGTACGTCACCACCGTATGTGTTGATGATGGTGGAGCACTTCTCCAAGTGGATTGAGTTGGTGGCATTACCGGACAAGACGAGTGAAGGGACGGCGTATGCCTTCTTAGATCGAGTGCTGAGTCGTTTTGGAGCACCAGCTGAAGTGCTGACAGACCAAGGTACAGAGTTCCTTGGTGAGTTTCAGGCCTTGTGTGATCAAGCGCTGATTGATCATCGGACTACATCTCGAGATCATCATGAGACGGATGGTTTGGTGGAGAGGGTAGTTCAGACGGTGAAGAGAGGATTGCGCAAGTATAGCTTGCATAAGGATCACTTGGGAGACTGAGATGTGCTGTTACCATGGTTGGCTATGGACTACCGTTTTAACCGACAAGCGTCTTTGGCTTCCTTCTCACCGTATTTTTTATTGTATGATCGAGATCGAGATCTATCTTCGGTCATTCGTCGTGATTTTGCTAAGATGTTGAACCTTGATGACTCGGATATGTGTGTGAATGTATGTTCTTAACGAGCAGAGACATTTCAAAGAATTATGCCTATGGCTTTTGAGAACATAGCGATTGCTCAGCATAGAGAAGGAGATTATCGACTGCGAATCGATGGTCGATAATCTCCTCCTCAATTTCAATGGGCTAGCCCATTGAACTAATGCATTTCCTCGATAACAAAAAGCAAATAAGAGTTACCCGAAGTTGATAGAGCATTCATATTTTACTGCGAACAGTCCCGTCAAGACGATTCACTGTGCGAAAGAGACAAGGACAGAGCGCAAAAGTTAAAGCTTATTCTTATACGCTGAGCGCGTTTATTCATACGAATCGGATTGGTTCACGTGGACAACAGGAATCTGGAGAATCCCTAGAAGTTGCGTTGCTTTCTGCAAGGATTATTCTTCTTGGTCTATTATTCATAATTTCCCTGATCGATTCTGAAACTAGACCAGAATGCGGAAATCTATAATATCAGAACAGCTGAGACTCGATTAATTGGCTCGATGGCAATCGCTCAGCTTCGGAAGCACTGGGGAGGCATATTAGTTCTACCCACACGCTTGTGTATAACACGAAGGCCAGAGGTATCCTTTGTAAAGAAGGCCTAGCGCGATTTACTCACTACTCTAGAGACTTATAATCTGTCTTCAAATTAAGATAAGTGGAGAAGGCTCTTTTCTACCATTTCCTACCCTACTATTTCTCACGGGGAATTTAAGTGCCGTGAGGGGTGAAGAAGAAAAAGGGAAGGGCTGTGTAATCCAACACAAACAGGTTTGTGATAAAAAGGGTTCAGGGGCTCGATCTTTAATTTAGAGTCCATGGAAGTAACCGTTCGAACAGTGGCCGAGTTTTATCGTCTTCTGATAATCTCCACACTCTTTCTCACTTTCCTATCGTTCAACTCTTGAACAGGCCTCGCGTTCGATTTCTGCAGCATCACAAGGAAGCATCCTGTCCGATCAGTAGCCAAGACATCAATCAAACCCACGTGATCACCAGTCTTTCATCAACCAAGTCAGTACTTCAGTCTCGATATTATAATCAACATATTCATCTACATGCTTTTCAAGCTATCTAGGGACGAAACGAAGAAAGCCCTTCGCCGCATCTTATAATAACCCAGCAGTAGCAGTAAGATAAGTTGGCAAATACTTACTGGAAGACGCTTGCTGTAGGTCCACATCTGTCTCCGAGACAGTGTGTTAATCTGCAGAGATGACATGAATCCAGTCAGTCAATTGATTTCGAGGTCCGGAGAGCACGAAATGAGTTGACGCCATGATGCTGCAAACAGTTCGATCGGGAGTCCAGCAGAGCCTCCAGTCGAGAGTTCGGAATTTCAGCATACTGCGGTGATAGTCGTCCGAATGAATGCAAGAACAGAAGAGAACATGGTACTAAACGAGAAAACGACAAAAACGACAGTGATCTCGAGGTGCGCGTGACAGACGAACCTCCCCGAGGATGACGGTCCAGATGACTTTCTCGCTGCAGGGAGGCGTGGTCAGAGATCCTTGGTAACGAGCGTAGGCGGGTCCCATGAGCAGATCAGGCTTGCTCAAGTCCACGTCCGTCAAGTTGAGCACCACAGCGGGACTGGTCAAAAGAGGTAACTTGTCCCAGAACTGTCCACATTGCCGACCGACCCCAGATAGATCAGAAACGTCTTTGAAGTTCGACCATAATAGAGCTAACTAGTACTATTGAACTCGAATAGAACTAACTACAGAACTCGAATTAAAATACATATTTCGAGACTCCGAAGTCAATGAAGCAAGACGGAGGTGTTCGAACATTCCCAAGTAGGAAAAGAGAAACTGAATCAAACGGAATCCAGTTCACACTCAAAATTTGAACTGTTCCAGTTGCGAAGTACGATCACGAAGGTTATCAACGTTGGCCGGGAAAGGGAACGTATCCTGGGCGGGTTGGAGAACTTACCGTCGCGAGGAAAGCATTCTCTTTGCCGTAGGAGAAAGGAATTCCAATCACAGCAATGTCTCCACTGTCGGACATGTGGACCAGATGGAGTTCGAGAGGAAACCTGATGATTGAACCCACGAATGATCATGAGCGTACAAACGTAATCTGCCATGGCAACTTGCCTTCCCATCGAATGCTACTAGTTCTCTCGTCTCATATTTGCGGGTGGCTAAGCGTAAGGTTTTCATGATCATTACCTAACACCGTCAATTGTGTGCTCACTCGGAGAATGGAAATGAAACTGCCGCAGGTTGTAGGTCTCATCGCCGATCTTGAATCGCCCACCGCCATTCAACTTGACCTGCCGAATTTTCACAGCACAGCAACCGCATTTAGTGAAGCCTTAGTTATTTGGTTCTTGTTTCCGAGCGCGCCGGCCCCTGGCAGAACGTCGACTCTTCAACTGTAACAGACAATATGTTCACGAGATCCTCCCGAGCTTCGGACTCGCGCAATGACTTCGAAAGCATTGATCATGAGCCCATTCGAAAATGCACTATCCGCGTCCATCTAATAACCTTAAGCGTCGAAGTACAACAAGCCAAACTTGGGTAGGATCAGCAATGCCTGCGCATTCCTCTGATTCTCCATGCCACTGAGAAGAATCGAACTGATCATATTTCTGGCACGGTTGAGCGAGAACGAACGAACGAGAAAACCCTCTCGAGGAGTGAGGAAGTGAAGTTCGGGACTGGATGCACTACCTCAAGAATGTTCTCCCTATTGATGAAGAGAGAGCCGTCTGCAGGAAAGTAGGAAGTATCCAGTCTACGTAAGCCGGTCTCAAGAATTGTGCTCTTCGTTTTGATGTCTATTGGTGATTGCTCCGTTCCCAACTTACACTTGCTCCATGCGGGCGTGTCACCCCACCGATCAGGCCTTGGTCCAGCATCGCTGGAAGACCCGTAATAGCCGAATTTTGCAGCGTCTGATTCTCCACAGCAGAAAATACAGCTTCTAACAGTCAATCAAACTTGCAATGCGGTTCTTGTGCTGGGAATCATCGTTTCCAGTCTCCCAGATTCTGATCTGCACTCTGCAGCTAACTAACCTGTCTCGTAGTTAACATACTCTACTACTTTATATGAAAACTGAGAACTTCACGATGAGATGAATTCAGCGACAGAAGCAATGAATAAACGATCAAAATGAGCTGCAGAAGTCACCTTCTCCTGAAGCTACCCATGCGAACAGACATAATGTAGCCATCCCGAGAGCTATCGTATAAGCCATCTGAGCTTGGCGTGTTAAAATTCAAGAATCCTGAATTCTCTCGACTGTGCTGACTGTCAGTAGCACTAATTTCAGGCTGCTGTCGATCGAATACCTGGAGGAGACTGAGATCGATGCTTATTGTGTAGAACTAGGCTAATCCTAATTATGCAGAGCAGAGGAGGGATTCTAATCTATATGCACTGTAACTGCTGTCTAATCTACGAGTCGATAAACTTAACAAACTACTTGAGCTACTTCTCTGCACCTAAACCTGCACCAGTCTGGTACCTTTGCTTGTACCTGACTGAACTTAGCTAGAACGAACTTCTACATGAAAAACCAAGGCAAGAACATCGTTTCGATGCTAGCTATTTATTCATGTTCAGCGCTAGCTGATAGAAGGGAGGGGTAGTCTCATCAGTACTGTTGAGTTTGGATGGTTCCATGTCGGGACACCAGCCAGGTTTAGATGCTAATTCTCATCATCATGTGCTGATGGTCCATTGTCCTGTTCCAGTTCCAGGCTATTGCGCCAGAATCAACGCATTTCTGGCTGTAAGAGTCATCTATGCTCCTTCAGGGAGCTTGGTTCTCAGTATATTATGGGGTGATGAGCTATCACCAGCTCGTGGGGACTACTGGCACTTCCGGTAGCTGGACTCCTTCCACAACGTGCGCTCGAGCTTTGATGAACTCGTTTTGGTTTTGTTGGGGAGGAGGCCTCAGCCACGCCGGTTTCGATGTGCCTGCACACGACCTGCTCAGATCCCTTAGGCCATTTCAGACGTGAGAAACTGTTCTATGTGATGGTTTCGTCTGTCTCCCCGAGCTAGAGAAGTGGGAAGCAGATCTTCAGTCCTTCTGGGTTGAGCTTAAGCTTCTGCTGTTAACTTTTTAACTTAACCAGCAGACAGAGAACGGATAAGCTTCCTTGCGTGTGACAGTCTGCTTATGACAGAGAATGCGCTTTCTCCAGAATCTACTGTACCTATTTTGAGCCATTCTGGGTTATTCTGAAACTGTCTCTCGCGTAGCAGCTAGGGACCTCACTTGGATCTCCCCTTCGACTAAATTTGCCCCTTTGATCAAGTGTGAGCCTCAGGGTGGATCCTCATCAGCCGGCTCGTTTTCATGGCCAGCATTGTCCACTTCCCCTTTAGTCCCGGGTTTAGCAAACCACGCCTCGGACTGGTTTATATATTAGAGATTCCAGACAGTATTTACCATCATTCCGCATCCACACCTTCGAGAAAACAAATTCTGTCGAGAAACGAATTCTGTGGTTCTCATGAATTTTGGTTCTGAGCCGGTGTCATAGTTTTCCTTTTCGCCAGGGAAAAGACTGGAAGAAGGATTTTGCAGCAGGTGTGCTCCCCAGATGACTGTCTGCCTTGAACAGAACTGTCTTTGTAGACGAAAAGCCCAGCTTCTACCTGGAGTTGCAGCATTGAGCTTCTCGTTCTGAGGCAAAGCTGAGAAGTTAACAACACTTGTTAACGATGATCCCCGTAGAGGTCTTCGGTTCTGGACTCAAATTTCTAGGAGGTTTCGGACCTTGACAAGATTTCCGTCTAGTATACCAGCCACCCACCAACACCAGAGTGAAAAACTGATGTTCTGCTCGAGAAACCCTCGACCCTTGCGTATCCATCTACGACCTGAAACAGTCTTGAATCTGTAAGAGGTATAAGCCGATTGGGAAGCGCTAGCTGTCGATCGGTTTGTCATCCATGCGAATGTGATATATGGAGATATGCAACCCGTGAATGGTCGGTTAAAAGTTTCGAAATCTTTTCCTCGGAAGAAGCCCAAGGGCGAAGGGGACAAAGTTGACGTTAGCGCGAGACACCAAGCGAAGTGCATCAGTGTGTTACTGATGGACGAATCCAGAAATGTAGCTTCCAGTCATACAGAACCCGATAGCATCTTCCTTCACTTGAGGGATAATGTGAAAGCAATTTATCGGAATACATTCATCACCATCAAAGACATTATCACGGGTTTGGGGCTCGAAGAAACTGGTCGGTTGTTGCTGACTTAGAATCTGCCGAGAACTTGCAGGAAGCAGCGGATCGTATAGCAGTAGCGTAATGATCTGATCTGCTCGATCTACAACGCCGCTCGCAAGAAGTTGAGAAACGGTTGTCTCATCTCACGAGTAATCCCAGCGCGTCCCTGCAAGCTGGCCGTCTCAAACTCTCCTTCAGTTCAACAAACTTCTGCTTCCTCGTGACACCAAACAGGAAATCCTAAACACACAGACTTCCGTGTAAGAAAAAGCCAGAATTAAACCATACTGTAAAGAAGCGCAAGCAAACCCAACTTTACAGATTCAATCCAAATCCCTTGAAAAACCTTCTGTCCAAGAACAGATTGCGCAGACCGAGTCCTACGGTTCTGTGCGTTTCGATTCAAGCATGACTAGTTTCCTGCTCTGAGGACATGCTCTCTTTATCCCTAGCTCTAGAATCAAGCCTTTTAACTCTTCTGAGAGGCATATGCAGCGATATCCGAGCAGTCTCCATAATTCAATGACAGGTATAAATATACCAAGAGAAAGATGTTCCTGCTGGAGGTGTGACGAGTTAGAGTGTCAGAAAGTTCAACAATGAAAGACGATGAAGTGCGAACCAGACCTCTCGCCCCGAGGCAAGAAGATGACAGCTTATTGCGGGACACGAACGCAAAGAATTGGTCACCAGCTTCCATACGACCAGCAGCTTCAACAGCTGATGATTTGCAGGACGGGGATCCCGAGCAAGCCTTGGGAAGAAGTAGAGGAGGAACAAGACAGTGCGGAAGAGAAGTGTCCAGTATGCTGGATGAAGAAGATCTCATACTCGAGATCAAGTCTGCGTATTTTTTTAGACGGTCAGTTTTCAGGGATTTGCTGTTTGCCCTCCTTTGCGTCGTTACAGGTGGCGTGGCCATAATTGTTTCCATCTGGTATCCTCGAGCCTATGCGCGTCTGCGCTTCTTGAAAGTGAAACAGAATGACCACAAGGCGGAGGATGTGCTGGTAGAGAGCTTGGATGGAATCGTGGCACTCGTTCAAATTCAGTGGATATTCAAGAAAGGCGCTGAAGAAGGCTGGATACCTGCCAGTAAATCGCGCTTCTTGCCTGATGAGGTAGGTACCGAACTGTACCCGGGCCAATCCGAGTTCTCTCGGGAGAAGTTGCTCAAAGCGATTTAAAGAAGACGTTCATGCTTTCATGTCTTCATGTCTTCAGGCTTACAAGTGACCGGAGCAGACAGACTTAAGAGAGCACTCTGTTGTTACCATCAGCTCAATTAGTGGCAAGCCGTCTCGAAGCTGTTCATGACATCAGAGTCCTGACTGGATAATTCACTGAGACACGACAGATTCTTCCACAACAGATGAATACCTAGTCTGCAATAACATGAATCTGCAAGTTCGGTCATTTAACAGAACTGCAGGTTCAAAAACTGTCACCTAACGGTTTGTGATGATCAGCAGTGTGTAGCCCTCTTTGAGCAACTAGAGTCACTGCGTACCAGTGAGGTCTTATCGTCAGTCGAAAGCAGATGTTTCATCCCAGAGAAGTTTCTCTGAAAATGGTGTTTCCAGGGAACACTTCACTGAAGTGTGTCCTCCAGTTCAAATGAACAAAACAGTCAGCACATCTTATGACACCAGTCGTCACTCTGGCAGTTGAAAAATCGAGATCGGATATTTGTCTGGCGAGAAGAGCGTTTCTGGTACAATGATAAAGAAGAAAGCTGGAATCGAAGAGTCTTCGATGTGGAGGTCACATATACTGAGCTCCACTCTATTGCGTGTGACTGTGCTGTGAAAGAGATTGGCTACGGTACCATAGAAGGTACAAACCAACAACTCTCTTCGTACCATAAACCTCTCTCTTTGCTTCAGTTGAGCTTGACAATATATGGTCTATCAAGAGTTTCGAGATCACTCAGAGCACTCAGGGATTCTTGTTGTCTTTGCTTGGCAGGTCACAAGTCTGATTCCAGGAAAAAGCGATCACTGGCTTATGGGTCTAATCAGCTCACGGTTGACGTGCCAAACTTTGGGTAGAAGCCTCACTCACTGATTCTCGTGTTTGTGATCATATGCTGAATCATATTTGAGGACAGACACTTTAAACCACTAAATCCTATTTCAAGAACCTCCTGTGTGTGTGTGTGTGTGTGGTCTTCAAATTTGTGTGCAGGCGCTTGTTGATGACGGAGGTTTTCAAACCATTTTTCATATTTCAGGTTTTCTCCATAGCCGTCTGGATGTACCAAGGCTACGGCATATATGCCTACGTCATTTTGAGCATGACTGTGCTTGCAATCCTTTTCAACGTTGTAGAGACTCGCCGTAGCCTGCAAGCTGTCAAGAAGCTGGCCGCATCTGAATGTGACGTAAGAAGGCTGACACTCTCAGCTGAGACTTGTTTGTTCAAGCCAGTTGTTGTTTCCTCGTCCGAGTTACTGCCAGGAGACATCGTGGAGATCGAAGCAGGAATGGTTTTTCCCTGTGATCTGGTCCTTCTTGCTGGCCAGTGCGTGGTCAATGAGTCGACCCTAACTGGAGAAAGTGCTCCCGTGCCGAAAGCGCCCCTACCATTAGGGCCATCAGCATCTGGACAGGTACCTAAACAGTCCTCTGATCCGACCAGCCTGCAATAGATCTATAAGCAGTTGTTTTGGCTGACATGATTTTTCCTCGTCCTCTTTACGAGAAAATGATGATGAAGTCTACGCAGTCTGTCGGGGATGACATACATGCTTACTGTAGGTGTTTCAAACGAAGTCAGAACGTGATGGACGACATATGCTCCTTTCGGGTACTCAAGCGGTTCAGATTAGGGGCTCCTGCGACCCTCGTCGTGTGCATCATGCTTGTGATGAGTCTGATGGCAGTGATCAACATCCTTCTATTTGGCAGTTTATGGTTTCACTCCCCTCGCAGATAGGACATTCTGCAACCATCAAGGTAACGAAACATTCCCCAAATGTCTAGGAACAAATCCATGACTCCAGGCTTATGACTTTGCACCCTGTCTACCAATGCTCACCAGCAGCCGGCAGCTTCCCATCATGGATCGGCTTGTTCAGGTAAACTACTTGCCTGTTGTCAGTACTTTATGAAAATTTGTTGGTACATCAGGAGGAAGAGGAGGAGACTAGACCAGTTGCGGGGATGGCGGGGATGGTCGTTGCAACGGCTTATGGTACCGCAAAGGGACAGCTTGTTCGAGCGATTCGCTTCCCCAAACCTTCAAGATATAACTTCGAAAAGAAGCTCTATTATTTTGTAGCGAATAGTGCTATGTATCTGATTTTCGTCTGCGCTCTTACAGTATACTTTCAGGCTGGCAAGGTGAGGATACAGCACCGCACAGTAGAGTGATTTCTGCTGGTGCTTTAGTGCTTGCCTTTGTGAGCTCTTGCCTCCTTCTCTTTTGAAGGCTTACATCAACCCCACCCACCTCCCCCACATTTGCCTCAAGCAAAACCACATCTGACAAAAAGAACTTCACGACTTTAAAAGTTTTTTGCTGTTCTCATTTTACTTCATTCATTCTAGTAACTTTACATTCTGAAATTCATGAAGCGTTCGTCTCATTAGCTCAACGAACCAATGTAACAGCCTTGAGTGGAACTAAACTTCGTTACTAGATTCTGTAATGAACTCATGCAGGAATCAGCCTCCGCGATACTTCTGCGGTGCATCAATCTTGCAACTATCGCCGTTCCAGCAGCACTACCTCTTGCTCTTTCGATAGGAATATCTCTGTCGTTCAAGCGTTTACAGGGGAAGAGTGTCTGCTGTATAAACCCTAGTCGTATAGTCAGCGCAGGCCGCGTTGATACTTTGTGCTTTGATAAGACTGGAACGATCACTGAGGATGGGTTGAATCTCAAAGGGGTGGTTCCGGTGATGGAGTGTGAAGATCAAAGCTGTAACAAGAGGAGGATGAGGTGTGGACAACTACAGGAGGATCCCCACGTCATTTACCTTCAGGGTCAACAGGTTTGAAAGCCTCACAGCCCTCACGTTTCCAAGTTTGAGCTCCAGCTTATTCTTTTTTCTGGTTAAAATTGTTGGTGATGGATACTCCATTGGGGCTTTAAAGTGAGGATGGGTACGTTAAGCTTGACGAAGCTGTTAAATTGCAGGCTTTTGCCCCATTGCCAAAGGAGAACTTGGTTGATAACACATCTGTGTATTCTCTTGGACTATTTTACACTCTGGCAGCATGTCACAGTATCTCTGTCTTGGATCACGTCCAGACAGGTTCTGGCATGGCCGAAGAAGATAAGTGCAAACATCAGACTGGACTGAGGAAACCTGAACTGTGGTTCCAAAGATCCTCTAAGACCACATACGGACACTCTAATGCCAAACATTCAGAAACAAGGTCCGAGGAAGAGCGAGCAGAAGTACAGAAAAGAAGTGACTTCATTGGAGATCCCTTGGAAATCCAAATGTTCACCAGCACAGGTCATAAACTTTAACCTCTGAACTCTTCATTGGTTTCTCGAATGTAGTGGCTACGTTACTTCCTTCCGTCCTTTCATCTTTCCAGTATCTCTTTCTTTTGCAACCGCAAGGCAATCCCAATCCTCTGAGTGAAAGGTTTGTCTACGTGAGACTATTAGGCAAAAATTTCGATTTCCGTTTCACTTTGAGTGTCCTCTGCGACATCAAATGACAACAAAAGAAGTAGAGTGAACAACTATAAGGTTGAGGGCATAGCAGTCCTTTTTTGTTGGCGGGAAAAACGGACGTACGTACACGGACGTAAGTACAGTAAAGCGGTGCAGTTGAATGCGAAGATTGTATGGTCGTGGTGTGTACTGATGTTTTTCTTAAAACTACTCAACGTACTCTAGATCTACGGTATGAGTTGGTCTTTCAGGTTGGAGATACTTAACCCATCCATTCGACGAGCTTCTCCGGTCTGTAAACAGACCAAATCCTCCGACAACCTGGATAGATGTGCTCAGACTTGTAGATACTGTGATCATGGCGCCGAGTGAAGAGGATTCAAAGCCGCTACTTGCCATACTCAGGCGACTTGACTTTGATTCTGAGATTCGTTTAATGAGCAGCATAGTGCTGGAGCTGCCTGCTAGAGACTCAAGCATAGATTCAGCCAGAAGCTGGATGCTCGTCAAAGGGGCTCCGGAGAGGTACGTGCATCTAGAATCCCTTGAACCTTAGCTTGTGCTGTAGAGACTGAGTTCCATCTAATGCTCTTGGTAGTTAGCCTGATTAAGAACCAAATACGAACTTTTGGAGAGTTTCATATCCAAGTTAAAGTCACACTGTACCTTATGGAGATTTTAACAGTTTGCAGGAGCTTTGTGTGCCTGAGTCTCTACCCCTTGAATTTAGCTGCCAGCTCCAAGAGCTCGCACTCAAAGGATATCGTGTTCTGGCATGTGCGTACCGGTTACTTGAATCAATGACTATACCACAGGTAAAAGCATGAACACCTCGTGAATTCTTCATTTTTCCGGGAAAACTCATTGAGAGAAACATGTCACAAAATACTGTGCGGATGACCCATCTACAAGTTAGAAGATACTCTTTCGATTTGCTCCATCTTGAAGCTGCTGATCCCATTGCCTTTAAGACGATGTTACTCTCATTTTGCACTCAGATGCTGGCAGCAAGAAGGCAGCAAATGGAGAAAGAACTGATATTCTGCGGCTTCTTGGTCATGGAGAACAAGGTCAAATCCGAAACCCCTAGTGTCTTGCTTCAGCTGGCTAAAGCTGGGTTCCGACAAGTGATGGTAACAGGAGACAATCCCCTTACTGCAGCTGCCGTGGCCAGGTTTCTAATCTTATCTTATACACGACCGCATCGTGAATGCATGGTCCGCTGAACAGAGAAGTTGGTGAAGACATGAGGCTGTGTTCTGGACTCATTCGTTGCTGATACTCGCGCAGGCAGTGTGGCCATTTCTTCCTGAAGCCTGCATGTCGGACGTATCTGATTGATCGAGCTGTCGACTTCAGTCCTCAGAGATACAAAAGCAGCTGTGTCCTAAAAGATATTCATAGTGATGCAGAATTTGATGTCGATGCTCTGTTACTGCCTCAAGTACCTTTGACAAACGTTGCTACAAGTAACGTTGGCAAGGTGCGTGACTAAGCCTGAAACGTTGCTGGCAGTAAGCCCTGAGTCCTTAACTTCAAATCAATCAGGATGATGAACATGTCCAAACACAGGAAGAAGGCTGACATATGACTGAAGCTTGAAAGCCGAGTTTGGAGGAGCTTGTCCTCCATGTTATTACTCTGGCTGTACTGAATTCACGTTCATGCGAACTAGGACTCACCGGAGTTTGGGGGTAACATCAATCTTGTAGTGACTGGAAGAGCATTCGCTGCTCTTGCAGTTCAGCATGACAACTTGAGAAAGCAGTTCATCGAGCGGGCAGGATCCACTCAAGTCAAAGCTACCGAGTGTGTTACACCTTTGCAAATGGTGCTCACTCAAGCCAATATCTTCTCCCGCATGTCTCCGCAACACAAGCTGGAACTCATGCGGAGCCTACAAGACCTTGGCTACGTTCTGTGCATGTGCGTATTCGGAGTTAAACTTCACTTCCACAGTCTTGTAATTCAACTCAAGCGGCTTTGATGCTCGAAATTGTAAGGAAAAACTTCAAGCATACGTAATATAATTTATGACTACTGACGTGATCACATGCACTACTTCACGAGGATACTTCCTGAAGGAGGTTGGTTTCTCACCTTGTGTGTCCACAGGACTGGAGACGGTGCGAATGATTCCGGCGCGTTAAAAGCTGCTGATGTTGGAATCAGGTATACGATGACTTCTTCAGGTCCAGTACAAATCAGTCTAATCCTTATCGAACCCTCTCATGTATCAGCGATGCATGAGAGAGTTCGAGAAGGAAAATACGGGTGCCCCCGAGGTCCTGTCAAGTACACGTATTTTACTTTACTCAGAACGTTCGTCTGTGATACAGCATTTCCAGCAAGCCTGTTGACAGCAAAGACACAATGGCAGCCGGGCCCAGTATAGCCGCTCCTTTCTCCACTAAGCTTGCCCACATAGGAGCCGTATCCGTGGTAAGTAATGCGAAGTCAACGAAAGCTGAATCATATATGTTAGTGCTAAACTCTAAGCTTTCTCTCTCTTGGCTCGAGAAGGTAACAAAAGCCTTTGTGGCCTAGAACCTTGAATTATTACCGGAAAATGAAACATATATGAGATCCCGTAGGCTGCGAGCAAAGTTGGTACTAATGAAACAGTTCAAGTTGCCTTCATCGTGTGGAAAAAGCGAACAGTAATATAACTTTAACATATATGTTCAAGCTTCAACTATTACCTGCAGGTCCTTGCTGAGGGTCGATGTGCGTTAGTGAATGCTACGGTTATGTTCAAATACATGTTCCTCTACGCTCTTATCCAAGCGACTTCTGTCCTAGTTCTGTACAGGTATGCTTTCTTCCTGTCTAAAGGTCACCGCGCCACCAGCAGTCTTTCGGTATTTCCCAAGGTTTATTAGTAGTCTTCCTTATTCTCTTTCGCTGTATATATTACATGATCGCATTCCTTCTTCCTCCTGAGATTCCGCCACTCAATAACTTCTTTGGAAACTTTGGAAAGGGGGAGGTAAAACAGTCCAAGATGTTAGCAACGGGGGATTCTTCTATGCCTAACTCCATCGCGACTTTGTATTCAGGCTTCAACTAGAGCTGTATGATTACCAGTATCTGTGGGCAGATTTGGCTCTGGTATTTCCCCTCGTTCTGTTCATGCCAGCAACGCGTGCCAGAGAGGAATTGACTCGTGGAAAACCCGTAGACAATCTGTTGGCAGCGCCTATTCTGATCAGCGTTTATGGACATAGCGTGTTCATCATCTTGTTCCAGGTGATGGCACAAGTGTATCTTCAACACCAGGTGGGTGCTACCGTCGGATATTTAATAGCGATTCGTTCGTGCTTGTACTGCGCTGTACACTATCCGTTCGCTGGTAAAGCTCGAGTAGCTAACAGCTTAGTGTGTAACCTTGCAACTGCGGTGAAATCTTGGAGGCTTTTAGTGAACGCATGCGCAACTGATGAATTTATCCGGCTGAAAGTGAGATACTCTCTTTTTCTAACTCACCATTCTGTTTCACTCCCTTCCTGGCCATGTCTAGATTTGGTACGTAAAGCCGAACGACCAGAACTCGGCACTGTTCACCCCGAAGCACAATTACAACAGCTCCGTTTCCTTCCTTTTCGCTTCATTTCAGGTAAAGCTGCCTTTGATGTTCCCGATAGTCTGTACTGAATACCTTTTCATCATATACTAATCCCTTTCTCTGATACTTGGGACTGGTGATCGCACCTACTCAACAGTCTCAGCCCCCGATACATCGAGTTCCGAGGTGACTGTGGTATCCCCAGAAAGTAATATTCAGACAGCTTCTAGAACTGCAAACGCTCTGGCCACGTTGACAGTCCGCTTCAGCTTTCTTGGCAGAGCTGCTTTGTCATGTTTCCCACAAAGCACCTCCTAAAGACTTTCCCACAAATGTACCGGTTGTCGGTAGCCAGGTAGTAAAACAAGAATGTGTAATTGGTCAATAGCATCCGTACTCGCTTGTGTGAAGGACTGAGACTGGATGTGGTAAAAACTGCAGTATGTGGGACTGGCCATGACGTTGAGCCAAAGCTTTGGAGCGTTCAGAAAGTCTCCTTTCTCCAACATCCCCCTTACGGCAACTTTGATCTGCCAGTTTATTATCTCGTCAATCTTTTTGCTCAAACCCATGCAACTTGCACGCGATGCTTTCAGCCTAGTTGATTCGTCCGAGCACAGAACCTTTCTCTTCGGCTTATGGATTATGGCCATAGCCAACTCCCTCGTGTTTATCCTTTTTGAACGATATGCGGTCAGCCACAAATCTACGGAACTTGAGATGCCAGCCGCTCTACATCAGGAAACCGAGGGTGAGTACACATCTCAAATCAGTTCCATCGTGCAATGAAAAGGATGGTTTAAAGTGAAGAAAACTTCTCTAGACCTCTAGGGTCTGTGCAAAAGGACTTCCTCAAGGTCGCAGAGATTGGATCCTCGGTTAGGTCACGGTTGTCTCTAATCGCAGAAAGATATGGTTCAGAGAAGAAACCGTCACATCAGAGGGAAATGAGAAATACATACTGTCAAAGTGTACCTTAAGCAGTCTCAGCTAGTCAGTATCTTGTTGCCTGTAAACCAACCAACCAGTCACTTCTTTCGAAGGTCAGTGTACATCTTTATCACTGAAAAGTAGGTACGGACATGTATATGTTAGTATTGATCTGACACAAAAGAATAAAGTAGCTATCTATCCGTGAGCAGGATATACTCTCTAATTCAGGTGTGTGAGGAATCCTGTTTTACGTGTTTTAGCCCAGACACAATCGTCCTAAGAATCACCATAGTCCTAGTCTGCAATCTGACAGGCCAGATCTTAACTTGGTGGCATGCAGTAGAAGAATACATCACCCAGCCTTGAATTACTCGTCAAGAACGCACCTCCTACTCAGCTGCAGAAGGTGCCTGTAGTTTGTAAACTGGCCGATGCGGACGCGGTGCTGCGTAGGGTGACCACACCACGAGTCAAACCCTTCACATTTAAGCCGCCAGGGCAAATCTCTGATGACTGTACTGTACCTTACTTGGTTCAGACGCGAAATGGTGGAACAAATATTCGAAGTTGCTTACCGTTCGGATTGCCTTGCTCGTAGAAACCACGTAAGAGCGCAATTCCCTCATCTGCTAGTATTCCACCCACGCATTCGAAGCCCCGTGTTGTGGAAATTGGCTCACCTCTCAAGGAGCTATGGAGGAACACACGAAGTGATCAAAGAATCATTAATCTGTTGTACTCTACTGCGGAACAGATCGGTTATACAGTCGCTTTAAAGTACTGCACATCTAACAAGACTCGTAAGCTTGGACGAAGTAACCAGAAAAGATACTGATAGAACTTCTGGCCAGTAATTACGGACCTTTCACCACATCCACCACAGCCATCGGCATGCAAGGACAATATGGAACCACAACCTCCAAATCGATCATTGGTACAGCCGTAGTACACTTTTTTAATCCCTGCAAGGCAACAACATCAACGAAGTGCATACTTGAACTTCTTTCTCAATTTAGGGACTATTCTGGGTTTACCCACTGTACTCTAAACCCGTTCAGCACTACAGCAAATATTACTCTATCCGTCCTGTGGAAGGAGAACATCTTCAGAGTAAAACTCCTCAAGTACATTTCAATATGTTCGCCGTAATCTCTCCATGTCTGAGACCATCAAAACTTCGGTGAAGAAGTCATTCATGACAAGCCACGAGTCACAGGGTTCCAGATCAACTATCCCAAGTAAGAATAATGTCGTGAGGTGAATAACAATCCATGTTATGTGGATTACATAAAACCTTACCTAGAATGGACAACGCAGCTGCACACATAATGCACGGTTCACAGGTAACATACAGCTCACATCCACCAAATTTTTCAGTCAGCTGCTCTTTCGCTGATCCAGAACCTGATACTTCAGACGGAGTCCACTGACTCAAGATCATATCAATGGCTTCCATCTCTGCATGTCTTGTTGCCTGGATCCAGTCCACTGAAGGTTATCAAGTACGGCCTAGACGTGTTGTTGGTGCCTAAAAAAATTGGCCTGTATTAGGGAGTTGTACACGTAGAGAGACGAAGAGAAAGAGAGCTTACATTCCTCGTTTCATTCACTCTATTGCTGCCGGAACCGATTACGCTCCCATTTTCGACAATTACACACCTGAATAATCCAGGAAGTTCTTTGCATCACGCTGGAGGCACTTCGAACTTAAGTTACGATCACCACAGCATCCAACGTCTGTAGAGGAAACTTAGGAAAGCAGAAGCCAAAGGAACAGAACCATGCGCATTATTTTCTTCAGTGTGTACAAGGCCCGGGAACGGATTCACCGGGCCTTGTAAACTTCTCATTATCCATAACACGCATTCGCTGCAACCGTGACAGTGCTGCATATACCATAACAGTTCAACCACTTCCCGTAGAACGGTTCGATCTTGGATTTAATAGATCACTTGAAAGCAGAGACGAAAAGGTGAAAGTTCCATCGAATTTCGTGCTATCTTACCCCACCGGCACCTCGAGTCTTGCTTGCGCTTGTTTGGCCTGAAAAGACAAGTCGGGGACAAAGTAGTGATGAACGAACTCTTAACGTGTTACTTGTTCAACTGAACCCATACTGAACCCACACTAACGGGAATGTGGAAGTACAGAACTTGCAAGGAAGTCTCGTGTGACTTAAGCAACTGTTGGGGACCATCCAGGTACTCGAGATATCAGAATACATAATTCTGGCTTCTAATCAAATCCACCTTTTTGTTGATAAACTCGAAATAGGTCACTGTTTCGCATTACATCAACAAACGTAGATACTTCAAGAGGTTTCACTCCATAAGATGCACCCTCCGCAGAAGTCCAGCCTGAGCCATTAGATCAATAAACGTAAATATTTCTAAGAGGCTTCATTCAGTAAGATGCACCCTCCGCATTAGTCCAGACTGAACCTTACCTCGTTAACGGCCAAGCGCATAAATTTTACAGCTTCTGGGGAAATTGTTGCGTCCATGATTTTCACTGCTCTGTCAGAAGCAAAGTCCAGTTTCGTGGACCTTAACAGCCTTCGAGTACAAACCAAGCACAACAACATGAACCTCGAAAAGCTCCGAACGTGCGATCCACTTCATGAGCTGTTAAGCTGAAATCCGTAAAGCTTCAAATCACTCAAGCAAATTCAGACTCCTACTGGTAAAACCAGCAAGCCCCAGTCCACGACTGCATAAACTCTGAAGGAAACTTGCGGGGCAAACCTCCAGGTCACCAAGTAAAACAACAACTTCTCCCAGACTATGGAGCTCACGAAAACTCCAAACTCCTCAAGGACTCAAGCAACCGACACCCCACTCCTCAATCGACCACCATTCGGATAGCAATTTGGGCCAGATTACCCAAATCCTAATGTCCTGAGGAATGCCAGGAATACATGGCACCACCAGTCGGGACGCTCCACTTTCGACCGCCAGCGACCGGTCACATCACAAAACAATTACATTCAAGAATTTATAAACCATACCGCCTCCAAAGTAGAACTCAAAAGTAGATTCAGAAAAGCCGCCCGTCCATGAGATCGACGGTGCAATGTACAAGCTAGGATAACCAGCTTGAATCGCACCGTCCAGAGGCGATGGCGAGTGGCATTCCTACCGGGTTGGGAAGGACGACCGGAAGTTTGGAGGGAGGGGAGATTCAAGAAGGGAAGAGAAGCTTAAGAAATCCGTGGCGACGAAATATTCTGCGATTGCCGATTCAGATCCGAAAGAGGTCGCGTGACAACTTTGCACTTCGCTCGTATAGGCGCCTGATTAACCGGGCGACGCGTGGCAGCTTGAGGACTGTCTTCTGCGTCGCTTTTCTCTTTCTAGGGTATTCATCCAATTGCGCGGGTTCTGACGCTGCACGAAGCATATGATTGTTTGTCGTTCAGCTGCATCCATCTTTTCTTGACTATCGATATAGCGTAGCTTGCCTGAAGCTGCATATTACAAAATTGCAGTTTCCAGAGGGTCCGAGTTTGATATTATCGAGGTTAGTCTTGGTTTAAGTCCTCTTTTGCGTGATGAGCATTGGTTGCGGGAGAAGAAGTAGACACAGAGTTTGAGTTCGATGGAGGATTTCAATTTATGCAGTTCGGAGTTTTAGGGCTAGGAAGGGGCATTGAGTCACTCCATGTATTCTATAATTCATACCTGAGTAGCGACAATCCCTTAGAGTTGGAGGGTCTGGTTGCCGGTTGAGGCGAGGACCCATCTGGAAGTCATGAAGAAGAGGCGGCTGAATTCTCACTATGGACTGGTAGAACTTAGACTTTATCGATCAGATTATCTTACTTTTCTATCGTAAACTTCGAATAAAGATTGGGACAGTTGTTTATGTACTAAGAGATTTCTTTAGTGGAAAAATTCTGCATGCGGCGCTGAAGTTTTGAGTGGTGATATGTATGAATGATCAGGCCAGTTATTTTCATTGACCCGTATAGGATACATGGATTAATTCTAGGTAACGAGGTCTTATCGCAGTTCTCTATCCGATGACGGAAGCTGAGACTCAAAACGTGAGCATGAGCAGTGGAGTTCTTTTTCAAACAGGTAGGTTATTTGTTAAACATTATGCTAGAAATCAATACGCTGGGAACGATGAGGAAGACTTGCTGTTCCAAGACACAAACATGGTGGATCGGCCACCTGCATCGATTCCTTCGGTGCCCGGCCATAGACCGGGGCAGGATTCGGAACAAGGATCAACAACAGCGGAGAGGTCGAGGAGCTCCGGATCTCCAAGGGATTTTCCTATACTGGATGAAGACGATCAGATTCTAGAGATAAAGTCCGCCAGGTTTTATCGATGCTCGCTTCTCAAGGACTTCCTCTTTTTCCTCAGCTGTGTGGCGACTGGTGGGATTGCCATTGTAGTCTGTTCGACTTGGCCTCGACTGTATGCGAGGGTTCGATTCTCCGAAGTGACGCAAACGGATGAGAGTGCTGAGCGTGTGCTTGTGGAAAGCATGGATGGAATTCTGACACTTGCCAGTATACAGTGGATCTGTACGGAGGATGATGAGAAATGTTGGATATTCGCTAGCAGGGCCCGATTCTCATCCGATGAGGTACAAGTCAGTCTTATTATTAGACTCTATAACTTCTTTGGGAGGGCTACAAAATTGCATCCGATGATTCGGCACCCGGATTCACTCCTTTCACTACGTGCATGATGACTGCATTATACTTTTCCCATGAGCCCTCCCTCATATAGGGGTAAATGGAAATTGTAGGACTAACGAGGAGAAACTGAAAGAATGATACAAATTTGCTTTCCGAGTTGATGAAAGAATCGACAGTTCTATAACAAACGGCTGTTAAAGTATGCTGTCTATTAAGGAAGTGTGATTCTCCGAGTATTTATGTTTGGTGTTTTGGTTCCATGCGTGCCATGCCTGGTAGACCCTCGCGTCGTGAACCCTTAGGCCCAGGCCGGAGATGTGCAGAGAATGAACCCTGGATTTCACTCCAGTGAGGGGAGGCCACTAACTACTCCACCTACCTCGTGAGTCAGGATTCCAAGTCAGGAAGTTTGTTCAATAGGCGATCTGACTCTTACCTTTCACCTGAAGAACAGCGTTTCCACTCAGATGTGGGATCGTGATTAAGAGAGTAGAAGGAAACTTATTTAGTATAACTTCGACCATAAGTAACGGTACTCGGTCTGTGTTACCACTTTTACGTAAGATTGCATTCATTCATGAGACATACGATTACGAATTGTTGCCTCTAAATGCGGTCTGAAACGTACGGTTCTCCCGTGTTCCTGTAATGTGGGTAACAAAGCGGTCGAGTACACTGAAAATAGGATCTAACTTCTCAAGATTTTACGGGTGTGTAACATGCTGAGGCTCCAAGCCTCTACGGTAGGGTGCAGCATCATTAGAAATACTCGTGAATAGAGTAAATCTTGTGTTACGGCTTAGGGCTTACAGAACCATTGGTCACAGTAGTACCGCGGTCTCTTTTGCGATCTGTACGACCTACCTGGTAACAGACTCGACGCCCTATCTGACAATACTTGTGAGTCTTCTGTACTGGCAGTCTATCACAAACAGACCTCGAATGTTCAACTGGCGTGAAGAACACTTCTGGTATAACTTCCAAAATGGCAGCTGGACACGCCGAGGTTTCAACACAGATGTGACGTACGCGGAGCTGCACGCTGTTGCAAGTAATTGTGCCTTGAAAGAGATTGGTCATGATCCGGAAGAAAGTATGTGACTTACCTGTTCGGCACTGCAGATGAATACATATGCTTGGCAGAATAACAGTTGCATGTTAAATTGATTAAAATAACAGTAGCTTGATAAGTTCGTAAATTTGGATCTGCTATGCTTGGCAGATAAGAAGTCCGATTCCAGAGAAAGGCGTAGTCTAGTGTATGGCCCTAATCAACTTACCGTGAATGTGCCAAGCCTCTGGTAATTTTCTTATCCTGACTTCATCGTTTCACTCTATTTGCACGTTGATCTCCACCACATTCACTTTGCACCCATCTTTAATCCATCTTTACTTAACTGTGTGCAGGCACCTGACACTTTTGGAGGTTTTTAGGCCATTCTTTTTATTCCAGGTTTTCTCAATCATATTCTGGATTTGCTCGTCATATCAAATATACGCCTATGTTATATTAAGCCTGACAGTAGTTACACTCTTGTACAACGTGGTTGAGACTCGTCGGAACTTACTGGCTGTGAAGAAGCTGGCTGCATCTGAATGTGAGCTGAAAAGGCTGACGCTGGTAGCAGATGAGACAGCTGAACTCCGGTTGAGACCAGTTTTGGTTTCCTCCTCCGAGCTGTTGCCAGGAGATATAGTACAGGTTGAAGCAGGAATGATTTTCCCATGTGACCTTGTGCTACTTGTTGGCCAGTGCGTAGTCAATGAATCAATGCTAACGGGAGAAAGTGCTCCTGTACCCAAAACGCCCCTACCACTGGGGCACGCAGCCTTTGGTCAGGTAGTCCCATCGTTTTTGGCTCATGAATAATGAGGTTCTGATCCAAGTACCATTCTATTTCCTTGAAGTGCTTCTCCAACTGCACATCCTCAGTTGAGAATCCTGAATCGGTGCAGGTGTTTCGAACTCAATCAGAACGTGATGGCAGATATAAGTTGCTATCCGGAACACAAGCTGTACAAATTAGGGGCTCATCCAATCCTCATGCATCGCTTTCTACCTTCGAAATGGAGGGTGACCCTCCTTCATCGATTTGGCAGTTCGTGTCCCCTCGCTCGACAAACTTGGATCCCTTGGTTATCAAGGTCGGTTCCTGTGGTCGTAACTAGTAACGAAGATAGCCGCAACATCTCTTCTCTAGGTTTGGTGCGACACTGAATGAACTAGTGCAAAATGATTCTAACAGACTTGGATCCCTTGATTATCAAGGTCGGTTCCTGTGCCCGTAACTAGTAACAAAGATAGCCGCAACATCTCCTCTCTAGGTGAAGATAGCCGCAACATCTCTTCTCTAGGTTTGGTGCGACACTGAATGAACTAGTGCAAAATGATTCTAACAGACTTGGATCCCTTGATTATCAAGGTCGGTTCCTGTGACCGTAACTAGTAACAAAGATAGCCGCAACATCTCTTCTCTAGGTTTGGTGCGACACTGAATGAACTAGTGCAAAATGATTCTAACATACTTGGATCCCTTGATTATCAAGGTCGGTTCCTGTGACCGTAACTAGTAACAAAGATAGCCGCAACATCTCCTCTCTAGGTTTGGTCCGACATTGAATGAACTAGTGCATAATGATTCTAACAGAGATCTGTTGGCTAATCAGGAGGAAGCCATTCCGGTTGCAGCCATGGTAATCAGTACAGCATATGGAACAGCTAAAGGACAACTTGTTCGGGCCATTCTCTTCCCTAAACCATCAAAATATGACTTTGAGAAGAAGCTATATTACTTCGTTGCCAACCTTGGCGTGTATCTGATTTTCGTCTGCATAGTCACCATCCTATGGCAAGCTGGCAGGGTAAGAACGTGTCAAGCCCTTCTGCTCCGCTTCACTTCGTTGATTCGTGAACTTCGTTAGGTTTTTCCCCACATGAAGGAGAGCAGTTGAGATAGACTTCTCTGCTTACAGTTTTTCTGTCCGTTAACTGCTTAGAGGGTCCTTTGTTGCTGGCAGAGATTGTTTCAAATCGACTACAGGAAAACTATCAGAAAGCTTGCTGCGTTTATATAGCTTCTCAAAGCTGATTTGCTGACCTGTCCGGACGTGGCTAGGTTCTGACTAAATGCACGGATATCTGATGGTTAAATTCAGGAGTCCAAGATGGACATACTCAAAAATTGCATCAACCTTATTACCATTGCTGTTCCACCAGCTCTGCCCCTCGCTCTTTCAATAGGTCTTTCAGTTTCTTTCACGCGTCTACAAGCAAAGCGAATCTACTGCATAAATCCAAATCGCATCATAAATGCTGGGCGAGTAAATACTTTGTGCTTTGATAAAACTGGCACACTCACTGAGGACGGTTTGAGTCTGAAAGGGGTGGTACCAGTCAACTACCCTAAGAACGTACAGGGGATAGTCAAGTGCGGGAAAATGGAGGAAGATCTTCAAGCTTTATATCGTCAGGGGAATCAAGTAAGAACTGAGAGCCTTGCGCGTCAATTAATAACTATTCGCTTAATTGGTTTTTGAATTAGAAGAAAGCAAACTCGAGTTTATTTGCAATCTTGATCAAGCCTTTGAACTGCAGGCTCTGTTATCTGTGCAAGGGGATATTTCAGATGATAAAACAACTGTATCGTCTCTAGGACTATTTTACACCTTGGCGGCGTGTCACAGTATCTCCCTCTTGGATGAACCAGCAGCAGAATCCGGCTTGTTAAATAGTGAACAATCAATTAATGAGCTCGGAGAGAAAAGCCAAGGATGGAAGGACTGGCTGTGCAGAGGTTGGAGGGCTTCGTATGTTAAACAGAGAGCGCAAGATTCTGGACTCTTAGTCGGGAAGGAGGACGTAGAGTTGAACTCTACAATTCATTTTATTGGGGATCCGCTGGAGATTCAGATTTTCTCTGAAACAGGTCCGCTGACAACTTTCGTGTTTTCCTTGCATATGCAACATAAACGTACTGCAAAGGACAAAATCTATCGATTAAATAAGAGTTTGCTGAGACTCGCAGAGCTACTCCTTGGGTGTTAAACCAGGATGAAGCAAGAGCTTAACGCGGTTAACTTTCAGGCTTTTACATGCTCATAATGTCTCGTGTCACATTTCTAACTTGACATCATACTGGCACAGTGATTACGATTGCACCTTCTGCCTCTGATGTATGGTCAAAAGCTTAGTCACACGTGTTTAGTCCAGATGGATTTCCCAAATCACTTCTTGTGATCCTGTATAGCGGGAACTATTCCGCCAAGAATAACATTTTTCTTTGAAACCTTTTAACCATTCAATTCGACCTTTTAAAGCAGCTTTTGCTAAAACTCGTGAGTGTTCGGTATATTGTGTGTGATTTCTAAGCTGCACATACTCACGAGTGTTATGCTGAATAATCAGGTTGGAATCACTTGAGCCGTCCAGATGATCCGATAGTAAGTACGGGAAACAATTCAGATCCGTCAGTGATTTGGGCAAGCATGCATCCCTTGATTGAGACAGCGATCATCCCGCCTGTAGAGTTTAATTCTCATCTAGTCCTTGCCATATTGAGGCGTTTCGACTTTGACTCAGAGATTCGACTGATGAGCAGCATTATTCTGGAGATGCCTTCTTCCAGAGCAACCATTGCTGAAGCCAGAATATGGGTGCTGGTGAAAGGAGCACCAGAGAGGTGAGTGAAACAAACTTCAGTTAATAAGCAATCTTTGCCCACCATAGTAAACATCATTCGTACCTCAGTCTCTAATCAAGCTCAACCAAATTCATTCTTTGAAGCGTCTTGATCACGTAAGTTCTTACCTTCATGAGAAAGCTAGTTCTACTTTCTGAAATCCAGTAGGCATTTCATTTGCCGGTTACCTTAAGTATATTTGATTTCTTCTGTTAATCGGTGGAGTCAACTTCTACGTACTCTAGCTGCTTGTCACATGAAGGGTCATTTCGGGTCTAGTTACGAGTGCACGTTACCAGAAAAGTGTGGTCTGGAGAGATCTTTGTGCTTATTTGACTTTCTCAGAGCAGGTATTTATAGATACATTTCAATCCCTTTTGTCACAGCGCTACTTCGTCGAGGATAATCGCGGGTGATTAGATTGTGTTAAAACTGACTAGAAGCACATGACCATTCTTTGTGTACTGCACGAAGGCCGCGTTAGCGACTTGTTAGTGGAAGCTTCTTCCCTGATACCTGGAACTGACACAGTTTGCAGGAAGTCTGCACCGCTAGCTCGTTACCACAAGATTTCACCAACCAGCTCCAGGAACTTACTCTAAGTGGCTACCGTGTTCTTGGCTGTGCATATCGATTACTTGGATCCGTAACTTTGCAACAGGTTGGACACATAATCAGGCATTGTGTGCCAGTTCTTGCTTTCTGGACGGTGACGTCTTACTAACTTCTGATTTTTGTCATTATACTGAAAACGGTAGATGATCACCACTGCTCAGACCTCCCAGGCTGTTAGATGTATTGCTAAAAGCTTTTATGATCACAGGTACTGGTGGCCAATCGTAGCCAGATGGAAACGGGCTTGACTTTCTGCGGTTTCGTAGCCATGGAGAATAAGCTCAAGGCAGAAACTTCAGGGGTCTTACTTCAGTTGGCTAAGGCTGGTCTCCGAGAAGTAATGGTGACAGGGGATAATCCTTTGACCGCAATATCTGTCTCCAGGTTTCCTCTCTGGCTTCTCCTTGCTAACGGTTTCATGTGTTGTGATTCAGAGATGTTCCGGATTAGTTCCATCTGAAAGCTAGTTACCAGCTGAGACATCGTATCAGCCTAACCTTCACTCTGAAGATAAAATTAATAGCCTGATCATCTATCTCTTGAATATGTGCTTCCAGGCAGTGTGGACCGTTCTTGAGGTCTTCATGTCGGACATTCCTTATCGATCGAGCTGCTGATTCGCGTTTGGAGATATACAAAAGCGGTTGCATCTTGAAGGATGTGGATTCGGAAGTAGAGAGTCAACTTGATATCCTTTTCCAATCTTTCTCGGGAGTTGGGGAAGTGGTTGCTAGCCCTGGAAG
Organism: Asterella californica; assembly: GCA_036924285.1. Classification (NCBI taxonomy): domain Eukaryota; kingdom Viridiplantae; phylum Streptophyta; class Marchantiopsida; order Marchantiales; family Aytoniaceae; genus Asterella; species Asterella californica. Next base: position 15,107,990 of record JAYKYS010000006.1, on the reverse strand, counting down.
AGAAGTAAGTAGCACTAACTCGATTGCATGTAGAACGTTCATTATAAACGTGTAACTTTTGTTCTCAGCAGATCTTGATGGTAGTCTTAAACTGATTAGGCAAGACTTCCCCGTATGCAAAAGAGAAACCTTAGAGAGAATCACATCTTCTTTTTAGTATCTTTTCACTCTGGACCCAAGTCAGAGGCAACTTTTCCCGATCACCGGATTCTATACTAACACGGGAAAGCATAAAATAATAGCTTTTCACAGGTCATGTTTTAAATATAGTAAATAAATATTATTTATAATTCCATGCAATAACTGATTCACGGATACAACTTTTACAGCCTGTCCTAAGAGAAAGAACACTAACAAAAACCCCGCAAAGACTTAAAGGAAAAAATCAAAGGCCCAGAAGGGACATGACGCTTTTACGAGCTCCTCCATCCATGCGGTGAAGAAATTCTGACTGTGCAACTTCTGGCGCGTGAAAACTGCAGAGCACCTTAGGTATCATGGGTCCTGTGAACCTTGCTGTCACGGGACGCGCATTCAGTGCTCTCTCGGCACAACATGACCAGTTGATAGAGCAATATATGGAGCAATCAGGTTCTACGCATATCAAAATTACTGACTGCGTAACGCCGTTTCAAATGGTCCTCACCCAGGCAAATATATTCTCTCGAATGTCACCACAAAACAAGCTTGAACTTATGCGCAGTCTACAGGATTTAGGCTACGTTGTGTGCATGTACGTACGTAACCTTACGCCTTACAGCTTCTACTGCATCCACTGCGCCACTAAAGTACATCACAATTAAATGATTGTTCCACAGTTTATGAAAATGTTTGAGAAGGGGTCAAGATGCTCACTGGCATGCCGAAATTTTGAGAAGAATGATCATGCTAACATGTGAGTGTGCACAGGACAGGGGATGGAGCAAATGATTCGGGTGCACTAAAAGCTGCTGATGTTGGTATCAGGTAGCATCCGTCTCTCTTATTAAACTTCTTTAAACGCTGTTTCCGAAGTTCAAGAAGACCTCAAGCGAGAAGCTAGGCTCTTGGGTTGCAAACTCAGAAGTCTCATGAAACTTGAACGCACTTACGTTCATGATGCAGCATTGCCAGCAAACCTGTGGAGAGTCCAGATATAATGGCAGCTGGACCTAGTATCGCTGCCCCATTCTCCACGAAGCTTGCCCACATTGGTGTTGTGCCCATGGTAGGCAACTGACCATATGACAAAGAATGAAGTTTCTGCTACTGGAATTATTAGTTTCCAGCTACATATATTATCCTCTGGCAAAAGATGTCTCAGATGACTGGCAAATCTCATCGCTATCACTCATCATTGGAACCCTTTATGTTTGTTTTGTAAACAGGAGCTCACTTTCTCCACATTGGAAGGTGTTGATAATGAAGGTGGTTCATCTTTCTCGCTTGTTGTTTCTGCAGGTTCTCGCTGAGGGCCGATGTGCCCTCGTGAACGCGACAGTCATGTTCAAATATATGTATTTTTACGCCCTCATTCAGGCGACATCTGTTATGGTTCTGTACAAGTACGTTCTGTACCTAAATTTGAGTCGTTCAGCTGTTACTATGTTGTACACCAGGAAGTTATAGAGTTCCATGTTAATGATTGATAAGCAACAGTTACTACTGTCCTCTTTGAGTGGTAGTTTCAGTTCGAAGCTTTTCACAAATTTGTCTTAGTGTGGGAATATCTGTTAAGCACTTGCAAGCAGTAGTTTGGGTAATCTGCGCTGCAGTGTCTGAAGGCCAAAAGTTCCCGTTCTGGCCTTCTCGAAGTTGAGGTTTCAAAGTTCTTGTAGTGTTACTACATATGTTTAGGGCACGTTCATGTGTAGGTCACTTCTGCGTGTATGCAAACAAACGTATCAGTTCAAGAACATTATGGATGAATAAGTATCTATTTTCTCACTGTTGAGAACAGGGTCTTTTCGCAGATATCAGTTAGAGTTATTTGAGTATCAGTATTTATGGGCAGATTTAGGCCTCGTCTTTCCCATGGTTCTGTTTATGCCTGCCACTCGACCCAGAAGAGAGCTGACTCGTGGCAAGCCCGAAAGTAACTTGCTGGCTCTCCCAATTTTGATAAGTGTATATGGACAAAGTTTATTCATCGTGTTATTTCAGGCAATGGCCCAAGTGTATCTCCAGCATCAGGTTGGTATCTCCCCATTTTGCGAATCATGTGTTGAAGTAGAAGACAACCATAGCCTATTGTTTTTCACTGGCTGAGTAGCCGCAAAGCATCCTTCTTCCTTGCTAGAAACAACCCTGCTCCTTGATGACCCACGTAGAATCAGTTCCTAAAGTAGTGCTTTTAGCTTGAGCAACGAGCTACAGTTAACAGAGGTGGAGTAGTTCCGGAGCTTGAGAAGTCTGACGAGGAAAATATAACAGGAAAGGAAATAAGGTTGCAGCAAAGCACACAAATTATAAACGCCGTTTGACTCTGGAATAACGTACTAACGTACGTTCTGTCTTGATCCGCGTTTCTGCTTAGAGCTGGTATGAGAACCCAAACGATCGTACTCATGGGACTCATACAGCAGATGAAGCGAAGTATACCTCAGATCACAATCAAAACAGCACCGTCTCTTTTCTCTTTTCGTCATTTCAGGTAACGCAGTAACTCATACTGGCAACACTTTTAGAAGTTCGCTTCAACCTTCCCTGAGGTGTGGGAGGTGGGGTGGGGGTGGTGTCTGTCTGCCTGCTAACATTATAGAATGGCTCCTTTGTAGGCAACAAAATCAGTTTTTAAAGTAGAGTTACTGCTAAGGAGTTCGTGTAGTATGCTCACAGTTTAAACAAACAAGTTCAGTACACTAGTAGATTTCATCAACGTCAGTTTCCTGGTGCGGAAATAGACAGTAAGGAATAGAGACCTGAATGTTGAGTGCACTGATGATGACAAAGTCCTGTTGTGGCTTTGCAGTACATAAGCATGGCTATGGCACTGAGCCAAAGTTTTGGGATGTTCAGGTGCTCGCCATTCAGCAACATTCCTCTGATTGCTTCCATAATCTGTCTATCCGTACTCTCCTCGGTTTTCATGTTGAAGCCCATGCGATTCTCTATCCAAGCGTTCAGCTTGATTGATCTCTCAGAACATAGAAAATTTCTGTACGGTCTTTGGATTATGGCGATTGGTAACTCCCTTCTCTGCATTTTGTACGAACGTTATTCAGTCAATCATAAGTCTACAGAGCTTGACATGTCAAGTACACATGACGAAGAGATGGAGGTCAGTCAGATCGTCCGCCCCCGCTCCAAGTTCCATAAAGTCATGGCCGTGCTTAAGGGTGAAGGTGAAACATGCAGCCCTTTGAAGCCTGTAGTTCCAGATTTTTTCCGGATCGCTAAGATTGCTAGTCCAGTTTGGACTCGGGTTTCGAGCATGTGATGCTCGATCTTACTATCAGTGAAGATCCAGGGTTTGTTGAGCTAGCATTGAGTGTTCAGAGAGGTTTGTAGTTCCTCACTACGAACGATGTACTTAGTTCTCGCTGGCTAGATAACTGAGGGGCAGACCTCCGGAGGTAAAGCGTTTGAAACTGGACCCTCTGGGTTCACTGGCGGAAGCTATTTGTGTGCTATTGAAACGTGGCCTTTGGGATATACAACGATCTCTAATATTGCTCAGATTTTCAGGAGCATCGAGGACTGTCACCTATAAATGCGTGTTGATCTTTCAACTGTATTTTACGGTGAGTTTGGATGAGTTGACCAGATCAGTTGAGTGACCTCGTCGTTGGTGAATGAGAAAGCAAAGCAAATTCACCACAATTTTCTGTTTCTCCTCCGATCCTTCTTGCCTTGTTACATCAAGTACGACATAAGCTGCCCTGTCACTGCGCTATCTGATCAAGATCGAATTGGGATTGGAGCATCAAAGGACAACGCGTGGCTCCCAAGCTGTGGCTCTGAGTTCACGCTTCCGATTGAGCTACTTCAAGTACTTATTAGTGTTCTAGTGCTTCGAGTGGTTACAGACGACGACCCTATGCTGTTTCGACTCCTCCGGGTTTTCAGACATCGCAAGGTGAGCAGAATGTGTTGTCAGCGGACTCTGATGTTGCCTTATCAAGAGCACATGAGCCAACGATAAGTACCTCTCGTATGTCGTTAAGGAAACAGCTAAAAACATGCTAAAGCTCTCTTAGGGTGGGTTATTCGTCCCGTACTTACTGTTTATCAACGGCTCATCGATTGTAGAAAAAGTTTCTGAATTCTTGCAAGTGCATACTGCCAGATTGAATAACGCCCGGCACTGTTAGGTTTGTCCACCATGTTTGCCGATCTATTCGTAGCTATGGAGAGTGTCCTTTCCTCGAAGATTGTTTCCACCCGAATCAAATCTTTTGACAATATCCAATGCTTTTTCCAAAGCCTTTCCGTGATTGCTTGGAGACTGTAATTCCCGCCTTCGAACCGGAATGGTGAAGTACCCGGACAACGTAGCCCGTTCCATAACAGTGACTTGTAGGCAGCATCTGTCATTCAGATTACATGAAGTAACTTGGAAAGGTTCTGGTGGGCACCTGAGGATTTGACGTGTAGGTGAAGGAGATTCTAAAGCCCTTACGTTCAGAAAACACGTAACATAGAAGAACTACGGTAGCACGGAGGAGACAGAACCGGACGACGCAAGTTTACAACGATGTTGGTGCTAGACGGTTCTACCTGCATCTACAGAAACAGACAAGTCCAACTTCTCGGGTGATAACAGGAAAGTAACTTACTAGCACCACTCGCTGAAGGTAGAAGTCTCTCTAGCTACAGCAGAAACTTACGATCTTGTTTACTGCAGTATAAACGGACATAACTTCACTTGAATGGTTTCAGCTGGACGGGCTTTCAGGACCGCCACCGCACCTAGCTACTGTAGGAGTGCTAATCCCCACCAACCATGTTCCTACATACAGAGAGATGCGAACAGCTTAGTAAAGTCTAAAAGAGTGGCCCGGAGAAGACCTCCATCTGACTGAACAGATTCATTGGTTCGCGTTTCCTCACTGAACAGATTGTAACTTGGAACTTCCTTGCATAATTTACATTTGAAAACTGAACTCCAGAGCCAGTGTTACAAAATTTATCATAAATCTTCGTCCTGCTCAGCGCTCAAGATTAGCTCCATCCTCGTTGGACGACTCAAGTTTCTCTCCACTGATAGGCCTTGACTCCTGCTTCATAGAATCAAAAGAAGTGGGAGCATTTACTGTTCTAGGATCCATACACTGAAACAGTCACCTTTCCTGCCTGTTCCTACCTTTTCTCCAAACCAACGGAATACCGACATCTTGACTTTTTGGGCCGCTCGATCTTGTGTAACGCCCGCATCCTACTATTGCTTTTATTAGATTTTCGTCGCGTCTGTGAAGCCATCCCATCACCAATCAGGCAAGGAGGAAATGTGCGTCGTCGTGAACTTATTCTTGTAGTTTCTGGACGTCAGCTCAGCTCTCACGGTCTAGCGTTACTCAGTAGCGCGCATGGCAGACAGCATTGACTCAACATCCTCGAAGATAAGGAAGCCAAAAGTGTCTCCGTCAACATATTCCTTGAAACAATGGGCCGGCTTTCTCTTTGACCTTACTAGTAGTGAGAAACCTTGTCATATGCAAAACAAACATCTATGATTGATTGTCCGTTCCAAACAAACAAATACTGTAGGTCCATTTGATCTTTGTTCTAGATGTGTGCATACCAACAGTTTCAGTTGAATGTTACCAATAGTTCCGAGAGTTGCACTGTTTCGCACGTTTTCCAGTAGTTCACTGTTCACATGCTATAACTACACTACTATATAGAAACTAGAAATTTGATTGATAACACCTCTAGCAGGTTTGTTGTGATTTATCATACCCTTCTTAAGGATATATTGTTTGATAACACTTTGATAGGTTACCGAAAGTAAAACCATTCACTTCATCATGTAGTTCATCATTTCACTATTTTCAATCATGCCTAAATATCTCTGCTATTCAAATCCTCTCAACATTAAAGTACAAGTCAGACGATACGTGCTCAGAGGTTGATGTGTGCAATCCGACATGTCATTGGCATGAAAAAGTGATTGGTTTCATTTTCGATAGTCTGTAAAGGGTGTTATCAAGCATTACATACCTACTAAGGTGTGATCACCCAAATTTCTATATAGAAACGCATGTATTATTCAGGGATGTATGCGTTCTGATACAAGAACAAACTCCCCTGGAACATTCCGGGAACCAAACTAATGTGGAGAAGGTGGAGGAACTCGCAAGGTAAAGTGGTTTGAAAATTAGTCTATGTTAATCTGTACCCTCCTGTAGTCGCAGAGGCGTGGGAAGCCTCCATGCTTGTGTTCCTGATCCTGAGGAACTTTATATATAAGGCTTTAGCATGTTTAGTGATCCGATCCCTTCGAAAGTACTATGGTTCAACGTTTAATGCTTTTTCAACTTCTCTCGTGTCAAAGAGAAAATAACCTGTGAGGTATTTATCAGCAGAAAACATACAGCTCTACAAAAGATTAATTCAGAATGCATCCGAAGCGTATAGCTGAACGTGTCCAGGGAAGAGAACAAGAGGGAACGAATCCACAAAAGTGGATTGGTTCAATGTGGGTTGAGTTAGAAGAGTAGTAAACGGTAAACGACTGAAAGAATTGCATGTCATATGATTAACTATTTGAAAAAACTAGAAAAGGAAGACGAAATAAATAACCTGAGAAATAACTAAACAAATTTCCACGGCTAGATTTATATAGTTTAAATAATTATTCTTATAACTAAATTTTTTATAACTGGTAATAATGAAAACACAAAACTAGTAAATTGTAGATATCAAAATGATCTCTATTTTAGTATAAATATAATTAATATTCATTAAAAACTAATATTTAAATTTATGACCAAACCTTTCCAAGAAGACAAAATGGTTTGGTATTAAGTTGAAGGGTGTGTTATACTTCCTCCTTCTCCTGGACATGGAGGAGGTGATTAATAATGCATGCTTCACAAGATCTTTGTTGCAAAAGTACGTTTCACAAGAGAAGTTGAGTCCAGCACCAGAAACTAGAATTCAGTAAGAACTGCATACTTGTCAAGAGAGCTGAGCGCGCGCCTGCCATTCATCGACCGCAACATGCTTCAGGAGTTACACTACACTGCAGCGGCTTCTTGTTACGCCGGGCAATCTTGGAAGTTGGAACCACGGATTTGGAAGAAGTGTGCCCCTAGTGTTCTTATATAAGAGAGTGCCTTCAGTCTATCGAATCTGGAGAAGAGTTGAATCATTCGGAGAATCGCCAGCTGTCCTGTCTTTTGAGTGTAATAGTTTCCTAGGTTTTTCTAACGAATTCTCTTCAAAAATCGAATTTTAAAGTGTTATTCATTTTGTTGTTTTGAGACTACAATCTTTGAGAGGGCAGACATGAACCGTCCGATGTCAGATTGCGCGATGTACGGTTCTTTTAGTAAATCTTTACAAGATGCATTTTGAGTCGTACGTACATCGAGCTTTGGCAACAACATATGACGTCGAGATAACTGTAAAGATATGGTGGGTTAATCCATCCGGGTGAATGGAACAAAAAACTGAGTAAACTGTGGGATATGAATTCCACCGCTAATGTTATTCCCTTCGTAGTTTAGAGTAAGAAGGTTTTTACTGTTTATGGGATATTTTGAAGGGAATCATGTTCTATAAACAGAGGAAGGAGGTCAAAAGATAATAAGCATGTTCAACCACCTTTGGGAAACTTTTGCTCTCATTTTGTTAGCGAGAAATGTATAAATATTAGAAAAAGTTCAATAATAAATTATTATAAAGTTTAAATTTATCTATTTATAAACTCTAGATTGTCACGTCAGTTGCTAGTTCAACCGAGTGTGAAATGACATGCACTGTTAACACCGTCAGTATCGGTAGTTTCGATAGTGTCTTTAAGGTCGTTAGCGGTGTTTCTTGGGTTGAGATCACCAAGGAGTATATTTCGAGTTGAAGTTTGTAGTCTTTCACTTTTCTCAAGTTGAACCTTCAAGCTCTTAGCTATGATATGTGCACTTAGTGAGTAAAACATAGATTTTCTGCGAGCACAAAGTGGATTTGCCTTGATTCGTGAGTGATCTGTTGCTGGTTGACAAGTGTTTATGCATGTGTTCTCAGATTATTAGAGAAAAGTGATTCGCAAAGTTTTGATTGAGAGAAATCAAGTCGTAATAGATTTTTTGTCAGTGGTATCTCCAGGTGGTCGTAGATTGATGATACCTTGAATTTGTGGAGTGTGGATGATTTGCGCTTCACTCGGTGTATTCGCAAAGCGATTTGGTGAAATTTTGACCACTAGTGGATCAAATTTTGGCCACTGATAACAGTTTATGATTTTCTTGAAACTTGACATTTGGCTGATGTGCGAGAGCACATGTCAGATTTTCTGTGGTGCTCGGATTTGATCTGCAAAAGATACAATAGAAACACGTTGGGAAGACGCTTCCAACGCAATCAATATTATTCAAAACAGAAACCATTTGAGTTCAGTAGATCTCTTTTTGTTATCGAGAACCAAAATCAAGATTTTAGTCAGATCTATTCGTCAAATTGATGAAATCCGTGAGTTTGTAGTGGGTCTTGTTGATATTTTTAGGATTGTGAAGTGTGCGCGGTCCTTGTGTGAGTGTGTTCTCCTCGTGAAATTCTGTTTTTGGTATCCAGACGATGACTTTCATGATTTTTACGTCAGTTTTTTTTGCATTTTCACGTTTTCATGTGTGTTTTTGGGTGTCCCGCGGACAGATTTTGTCTAATTTTTTGTCTACATCAGCGGAGCATAGTGGTGCAGAGAGTGTTCGGTGTGTTCGAGATGGAGAGCGCGTGTTAGGAGGTATTTTGAGACTTCGAGGCTTCGAGGAGCAGGGGTGTGTGAGTGCGGAGACGTGAGAAGCGGAGTGCGATAGTTGCGAAGACGGAGTCAAAGTCGACCAATACGTCCGGTCATGTCACGTCTTGCTGAGCCGAGCCAGCAAGTCAACTTGCTGGCGTGTGAGAGATAGGTAAGTTTTCAGTGGTGTGAGAGTGCATAAAACGTGATCATCCATCTCGACACTATTCCTGAAGCTTGCATTTAACTTCTCCGTTCTTAATTTCGGACTATACCACTAGACCACTAGCTCTTGATGTCTTACAAGGATACTCATATGTACTTAGGGACTTATTCTATATAGTAAGAGGCCTTATTAGACATTTTGAGGAGAGTGATAGCGAGATCTCATAGTCTTAAAGAGAAGTTACACTTGAGGTATCATTTTTCATGCCGTAAGTGGATGCATGAAGTTGTTAGTGGATGTTGAGTGGTGTGAGCTAGTATAGCTATATGGTTGAAGGTCTTTGGAGTTACTAGAGGATTGGACATCTAGTTAACAACTCTAAACAAATGTTATGATCGTTGATCACTATATATTGTGCGTGTGGCTACTCGATGAAAGAGACGTCAATCCGGATGGAGTTAGATTTCTACTTTTGTGGATGTTTGAGGATGGAGGGTTGTCGTTTAGACTTCTTGTGGTTGGAACCCCCTCATGTTCTACTTCCTGTTTGTGTGCTGCATTTGCTTGTGTTAACGCTTGAGTTTTGGAATGATTACTCGAGTGTGCTATCGATAGTGAGATTCGAGTTGTGGACCAGTCAGACCACCTATGTTTCTCTCACTGTGCGGTTGGACTTGCGGACTAGCAGATCATGAGAGGTTATCTCTAGTGATGACAGATTCAGGTTACCTTTATTTATCCTAGTAAGGGATAGATTAGCTCAATACTAGTCAAGTTACGACAATAGTGGTCATGTGTGGTGACGAGGTTTTGTTTTCAGTGTTCAAGTTGGACCAGTTGGTTCATGGTTGGTATTCACGCACTTATCGGCTTGTTGCACCAGCAGAAGCTCTTGCTTTGGTGTACCAGCCGAAGTGTTGATTGATCAGGGTACAGAGTTTCATGGTGAGTTTCAGGTCTTGTGTGACCAAGCATTGATTGATCACCGTACTACGTCTCGAGATCTCCTTGAGGCTGATGGTTTGGCAGAAAGAGTTGTTCAGACGGTGAAGAGAGGATTGCGCAAGTATGACTTGCAAAAAGATCATCATGAAAACTGGGTTCTTCATTTACCACGGTTGGCTATGAGTTATCATTTCAGTCGACAAGTATCCTTGGCATCTTTCTCATCTTACTTTCTTCTATTCAGTCCACAACTAGATTTACATGTGATCCTTCGTCGTGATTGTGTTGAGGTTGTGAACCTTGATGATCTAGATATGTTGAGTATGTTCTCAACGAGTTGAGATGTTTCAGCGATTATGCCGATGATATTGTTGAAAACTTATCAATTGCTCAACACAGAGTTATGTTACGATATGTGATTATTCAAGGAGGAGGTTATCGATCATTGATTCGTAAGTTTCATTCTGACGATTACGTGTATTTGCAACACCGACGATATTGGATGTGACTGTAGGACGCATTATCTTACAAGTGTGTGAGTTATCGTCTGGTGTTCTCGTATTAGAGGGTCATGATGGTGTAAGTTGGAAGGATCGTGTGGATAATCGTGCGTCATGTCATCTTCCTAACATTGACGATTCTATGGATCTAAGCTTAACGACTGTATGTCCATGCTTGAGATGTATGTTATGTGGATCTGCTAGTGGAGCGACCACTATGTTGTTATATGATGATTGTTCGAGAGGATGACACACGTCATGTTTGATACCATCTCTTGTCATAGTTCTTCGAGGATGATGGATATGTCATCATTGCAGTTAGCGGGGTAGCTCATTCGACCTCACGTGGTATGGATTACAGACAGACGAGTAACGATGAGGTGATATAACACCCGGTCTCTTGATCTTCGTACCAAAGAAGGTGCATATCAGTTAACTGGATTATATGATTATCTGGAGTTCGAGGCACCAAACTGTCAATTAGAGAGCGATTGTGGTTTTAGCTATCGTAGATGCGCTTAGTGAGTAGAACATGGATTCTCTATGAGCACAGAGTAAGTTTGACTTTATTCGCGAGTGATCTGTTGCTGGTTGACAAGTGTTTATGCATGTGTTCTCATATTATTGTGGTATACTTGTGTATGTGTATGACACTTTGTGCTTGTTATATGTATATATTTTATAGTTAGACAGTAATGTATGTTGTGTAGAGATGTGGTATGCACACGACAAGATTCAGCAAAAACTTCTAGACATAAACTCATAAATGAAGCAAAATGCAGCTTCCGATACTACAACTCAGACAACCTGCTAACAACCTGCTAATTCATTTTATTTACACATTCATTTATCACCTAACTCTTTTTTGATGGAAAACTTAATAAGAAATAAAGCTTTCTTCGGATGAATAAATAACTAATGCAACTTAAATGTCAAGAAGAAAGGGAAAGATTAGGGACTATGGCAAGCGGAAACTTTTCATAATCTTTAAAAAGGAATGAGGGAGTCGCTGGGGAGTGGAAGGAAGTACGTAGCTCCTTTAAAGACTGACGTTCGGTAGTGGACCTGACGCCGCGAAAGTGTTGTGATTATATTCAATCCTCGTTTCATTCTAGCTTAATTCTCTATAACATTTTTCCGTATAGAAACTATCATTTCCTTTGGAGTTTATCTCAATAGAAAAGAAGGGCACGCTTGAGCATGTAATATTAGCCCTAAATTAGGGTCTCGGTGGTCAAGCAGGTTGAAACTACTGATTTATAGTCAATGATTTGATTCAGATGAATCATATCAAATGTTTCGAGTATGTGGTTGGAAATGACCTTCCTCGATCTCCGAGAACCTCAAGACAAGAAGTACTTTTGACTTGAAGTACGAGGATCTAGTACACATTGAATTGTGTGGTACCTGTTTAAAAAACGTGAACTAATCTTCTCATCATGAGGTTAGTGTTGATAATTTGTCTTAGACAGACAAACTGTGAAGATATTAGTTTAACGCGCTCGTTCCCGATGCGACAGGCATATCCACTCTACAGAAGAAGAAGCATCTTGTTCTGCAAATGAGGATCATGATGAACACGATAGAGGCCTTCATTTGCGACTTGCCAATGGGAGGGAGGGATCAATGGATTGGGTTGAACCTCATGGTCCTACCTTCGATGGAGTTTTTCTCCTCCTACTTCTCCTCCTCCCTCTGCTTTTTCGCTGAAAAGGCCGAGTGAGGTCGGCTTGGCACACGCTTCCCACACGCAAGGGATTGAGAATCTTCAACCACCTTCAAATAGCAGCAGCTTTGTGCTTTTGTGATCCAAGGAACTTTCCAGGACCTCCCCTCCCGAGGAAAACCAAACTCTCAACAAGGAGGAGAAAGAAGAACAATGGTCTGTAGAACCAAAAGGTAGAGAGTGAACCTAGTGTGATGGAGTAGGAGGAGGAAATAGAAGAATATGATAAGCGCAAGAATATGAGGTTGGCTGGCAGGCTGGAGTCACATGGAGGAGGTCCTAGTGTGTTTGTCATTTCACCTCCTTTACTTCATTGGGGCGTGTGTAATCTGCTCTTTATCTCCACTTCAGTTTCTTCTCTTCTCGTGGATCCAGACAGAAGAGTAAAGGTCAAACTGGACATACCTGCAAGATACAAATGGGCCCGCTTGAGGAAGGTGACATACACTACGTTTCATTTCTCATTTCTAGTTTGTACATTTTTATATGTATCTTTCCCATTTATACTACCTTGGACCTTATGAGCTGCACGCATGCAAAAGATTTTTCATTCTCAAACATCGTACGAAAAACCGATATAGATTTAGTTTACATTAACCGTACAGATCTGATCAGCTAGGCCACCTAATGAGAGAGAGAGAGAGAGAGAGAGAGAGAGTACCCGTAGCGAAGTGCATGTCCAAAGAGAGAGCCATACGCGAGAAGTTCTTCATCTTGTCTCTTCTGGATCTCTCGAGTCTGCAACTTATTCATCAAGCTGTGTTGCTCGCTTGTTTCATTACTTAGCCTGGACCTTTCTGATCACGACAACTGCGTCTGTCCAATCGACAGTGAAACCTCTTCCGGTCACGAAAGGGTTCTACTCGAATATAAAAGTTAATGTAACCATAACACAGGATTGCAGTGGTCCATGGCCAATGAAGATTGCTGGATAACTGGGTGATAACTGTGGTGAATTTCAGACCGCTGTGGACGTCCAACTGCTCGCTTGTTGTCTTGTATAGGACTAATTACTGAGCTTGAATGTTCACGTCATCATGGGAATTTGGCCTGTACCGAGTGTGTCATGCCTAACATCTGGAGACCATGTTATGCCTCCAGACTGAACCTGAACTCAAAAAGATGGCGTTCCTGCCTCTTGTTTCTCTCGGTTTCCATGCGTGAGCGTCTATCCAGATTTGGGCATCACATGCAGGCAGGATCGATGAGGGTGTGTCATCCCAGAATGAAGCGACTTCCCTTTTGGGTGCAATGATAAATCCGTGATCCAATCTCATCTGTACGAAGTCCTGGAAGGAATACAGTCGTCATCTAACAACCAACCAGTTCAATGTACACAGGATCAGGTATATTAAGCCTAAGCCCAAACCCAGCGCACCGTTACCCTCTTGGACAAGAATCACAAAAATCCAGGAAAAACAAGGTGTGGTTTAAGGCACAGAGGCCTTCTGGAGAATCTCGTTTCCCAAGAGGGTATTCTTTATAATTCTATACTAATTTAGCCTCGCCTACAGTGCGTGATGGTGATGGAGGGTGAGGATGAGGATGGATGGACTGATACTTTACTGTATTCATGAGATGATGTCTCGTCTATCGCCCCTCCGTGAACCACCTGAACAAGCTAAGTTCTTCCCTACAGCTAGAGGATGCGGGGACCACTCAGGGGCCATCAATCAGAACCTCTTGCTTGACTTTCACCCTACACCAACGTAGTCTTTTCCTCAAAACACATAGCAACAATTACCCGCAGCAGTGCGTGAGTGATGGTGATGGAGGGTGAGGATGAGGATGGATACACTGATACTTTACTGTATTCATGAGATGATGTCTCGTCTATCCCCCCTCCGTGAACCACCTGAACAAGCTAAGTTCTTCCCTACAGCTAGAGGATGCGGGGACCACTCAGGGGCCATCAGTTAGAACCTCTTGCTTGACTTTCACCCTACACCAGTCTTTTCCTCAAAACACATAGCACCAATTACCCGCAGCAATCAACTGAACCCTAGTGAACTGCAGCTCTAGATTCCCAAGCACCAAATCAGCCTAAGAGAAGAGAAGAGGAGGTGATTTGAGTTTATCACTTTGTTATGGATCACATATCCTGGTCATTTTCATTTCAGCACGTTACGAGCTAAGTAGACACAAGGACTAGAGATGCAGTAGCTAGCATGTGAAATGCGGTAGCATTAGATTCCTCTTCATGAAGCCAGGGGTTGGTTGACCACTGACTGTTCTTCAGTCCAGTGATAGTTGCCCACCCTCGGTCCACAAAAAGATATGAAACTTCTCCTTTGCTTAGCCGACAACAGTTACCTGGACTTAACTTCGAAATCACTCACTAGTCCTTTTCAACCTGGTCGACCTTCGACGTATATGCATAATACAAAATCCGAACATCTGGAATAATGATTGGACTTCGCCACAGTCAGAGATTTCCCCATTTTCCCTTGGAAACCACTTCATTTGCTCTCAGTGAGAGTACGGCCCGGTAAGGCCCAATTATTCCCACTCCATCATGTGCCATAAGCGTATGTTAACCTCAAGATTTTGAACAATATTGGGATACGTCGAGCGGTGAGAGGGGGAAGTCTCCAGTAGGAGTGTCTAACGTAGTTTTCTGAACTGTAGTTCTTAATTTGACGGGAATTTGTTCCCTGATCGCCGAATCAATCATCCCAAGCCTTTCTCACTCTGATAGAACACAGCTGCACCAGGGACGTAGTGCAAAACAATCCTCAACGCGCTGGATTTGTCTTCTAAATTTCATCCAGTAGCCCCTCCGCTTCTTGTCTCAGCAAACGGAGACGAAGATACTCCAGCTGACTTCGGGCGTCTGTAAAGTACAATTCGCAAGCTTTTCCTCGAGGATCCGGTTAGATGAAGCAACTGAGAACAGTCTTCTAAAGGTCACAAAGTCTTCGTTAATTCAGCTGCACATGGAGCGACTCCCTCTAATTCTTGCGGCTCCTGTAGTACTCCGGTCCTCTCAAGAATCATGTTTATCCGCAAAGTTGCAACTTTAGAGACTTCCTCCCTTCCACGTGTTTGCCAGTACTAATGAAAAATAAGTTTATCCTTACACAGAACTGATCGGGACGAGGCCAGGCGAGATTTCACAGCGATTCATGCCACATGGACGGACTCTCCGAGCCAACCTTCCACACGCGGTGAGCTCGTCCCTATCACAGCAGACACCGAGAGTGAGAGAGACAGAGAGACAGAGAGAGACTCCTCTACGGACAAGAAAGCTTCCCAGGGGTGCAGCAACTGTACATCGCCTCACCAATGTCACCATCAGACACTAGAAGAAAACGGGAGGGAGATGACCTCCGACAAGTGCAGTCCCGGAGTTTAGGAAGTGGATGACAAGTCTTCCACCAGCCTGAAGAACGAAAGAAGGTGTCGTTTTCGTTAGGCCCCTTCCCACAAGCAAAGGCGCATAGGCGAGTGAGAGTGAGGACGAAAGTTCATGAAAATTCATGTGGTGCTTGCTTTCTTCCCCTCGAAGGTTGAATCGACCCACTCGACGCGCGCTGAAGCCCTGTGACTGACAGACAGACAGGTTGATAAAACGTCCCGCTGACGAACTGACCGCCAGAAAGGAGAAGTCAGGCTACGCTCATATCGACCAACTTCTCCACTGTACGGACGCGTCAGGTAATATTCTCCTGATTGTCCGGTTTGTTCCGGATTCATTTTGTCTGTGGAGAAATTCCTGTGTTCTATCTACCACTTTAAACCGTGGATTCATTTATCACTTTCTGGCTAGTTTACGGTACTGCAAACCTCGCGGTTTATCAAGATAGGCCACTATAGTTCTAGAGGCTTCCTTGGTTAAACCATGTATGCTTTTCTGGAATGTGGGAACCACTGTCTTTTTCAAACCTTTGTTTGATAAACCGTAGTCTCTTTCCACCATCCGTTTCTAAACCACCGCGATTTCATAAACCACAGTCGGTTCTTCCTACACTACCATTTCAGTTTTCGTGTTTTACGATGGTATATCAAATATGAACTTCGGAAAATTACGAAACCTATAATATATCTAAATGAATTATGTCATAAGATTTTGAAGAGAGTGGTTTCTAAAGTACATCACAATTCGCAGACTTTGCCAATGGATAACATAGTTTATCAAGATAGACTACAATCGTTGTAAAGACTGTTGGCATAGTTTATCAAGATAGACTACAATCGTTGTAAAGACTTCTGTGCTTTAAATAATGTATGTCTTTCTCAACGTGATGAACCACAGTCTCTTTCAAACTTTTCTTTGATAAACCATCCTCGATGTGCATGCTGGATTAACTTCTGAGAACTTTTGCTCGATTATTGTTATCGAGAAATTATATAAATGTTAAAAAAGAACTATATACTAAGTAAATGTAAATAATTAAAAAATCCATAAATATTATATATATTATATATATTAATATAATAAGTATTATATTTATTATTTATTATATTTAAATATTTATTATATATATTACCTAAAATGAAAAGAAGTCTTGACTCGACTTCCGTGCTTCAGAAGGTACAAGTCCGAGAAGTTGTATTCATTAAAACATTAATTTACTCAGAGTTTAATTTAATATCTAACACTTCCTGCAAGAAAGATTAGATATTAAATTAAACGTCTGGATATTTACTTCCTCCATCTCTCGATGGAGAAGGTGAATATACAGGTGTTCGATGATAAACCATAGTCCCTCCCCACTGTTCGTTTGATAAACCACGGTCACTCCTTCATACATCATCGTGATTTCAACTTCCATGTTTTACAATGGCTTGCCGAATATAAGTTTTAGAATATAAAGAGAAAAAGGAAATTTCTTTTGTAGATTTATATCTCATTTCAAGCTTACCCGCAAAGTGTAAAATAATTTTCACAAAGCCCATTTGAATCATTTTGAACTTGATAGATTAACTTAGCCGTTTATGAAACATAAGTGACAGTGATCAGTTTTAGGGTGTGTGAACACCACAAGTAAGTTAGTATGATTACTATAAATCACTCGTCCAGAAAATCTTATAGAATTTGAACGGAGATTAAACACTCAAAATGTAGTCTGCATAGGGATAAAGACTACCTAAGAGTAATGCAAACTTGACTCAAAGTAAACTCTATTCATATTAATGAGTCCTGAATGAATTTTGATCGTGTGATAAAGTGAAAAAAACAATATATTACTATTATATGCACGGAAGAGAAATTAGTTTGGGTAGAGTTAAGGTGTTGCTTAACATGAACCCTGTAAGGGTCCGTCCGCACCACCCTCTTCAGGGTGTCAGAGTGCACGGTCTTTTAGATGAGTTCTTCGTATTTATTCACTTCACTCCTTACGGTTATTTTGGGTTCTAAATTTAGTAAAATAAATCTCGTTGCGAAATGTGCGACATGAGTCCTAGTTTAGTATGTATTTCACTGTTTACTCTCATGTTTACTCTCATACGTACGCGTGAAAACGAATTTCTCGAGCGAGAAAGGCAGAAAACGTTCTAATTTTTCACGCGGGAGAGGTTGCCAAGGTGAAGTTCACAAGTATATTCTTGCGAACTCACCTAGTGGTTCCACGTGGACACCACATTCATTCCATTTCGCGCAATCCATGCTTGAAAAGATATAGTCTGAGAATATTATATCACTTTCAAATATTTTCGCAAAATTGTACATTGTGTCAGTGCTGCTCGGACTAGATGAAAAAGTAAACGCTTTCCACGGCAACAGGGTGGTGCGGACGGACCCTAATTCATTCTCGCTATTAACTCGTCAAGCAGCTTGTCAAACTTCCTAACATATCGGAGATCTTATGGCTTAAAGTAACATTTTATGAACAAAGGTAAAGATAACATAAATATGCATTCCAACTCACCTCCGGAGAACTTCAAAAGAGAAAAACAAATGATTCTAGTTTAACCGTGTTACAGGTTATAAAAGTTAAGGTTTTACGAGTATGGAACCAAAGTGACTCTACTGTTGGTTTATTTTGAGACGGAATATGTATGAACTGGAAAAATATCCAACAAACAAGAGAGCAGATGTTTTGTTTTCGAAATAGAGGACATAAAGACTTCACCGTAGTAAACGTGTATAACATAGATGTTAGTAAAAAGAACGTTATGAAACTAAAGACTACTATATATTCTCCACACATTCATTTTCAAAAGTCCAGCTGGAGAAGCTTACGATCTCAGCAAGACACATAATTGGAACAAAACAGTAGATAAAATGTTTCTAAAATTTCCCTGTACATTAATTTATTTATGTATGGTACTTATCACTACAACAAGGAAAATCATAATCATTAGTTGAATATGCATGCTGGATGAACTCCGGGGGAACTTTTGCTCTCTTCATGTTATGGAGAATATATATATATGTTATATAAAATATATATACTAAGTTGATATAAAATATTAAAATATTTTATAAAAAATATCTATTACCCATGCCTGGAAACAAGAGGAAGGTAGAAGATAACCCATAAGTCTTGTCTTGGGTGCCGCGCTTCAGAAGATACAAATCCAAGAGTCCACAAGTGCTAATTCATTAAAATACTCTGGTGTTAATTTAATACCTAACCCTTCCTGCCGAAAGGGTTAGGTACTAAATTAACCTCCTGTATATTTGCCTCCTCCATCGAAAGATGGAGGAGGTGAATATGCAGGTGCTATATGCAGGTGCTTGACTAGTACCGACCTCGCAGACACAAGTGAAGCGGAATGGGTACTTTAGTATTCTAGTACAGAAGAGAAGGAATGTAGCCTATAGAAAGGATTGTTCTCTTAACCTGCACGAAACCAGAATATATTCTGGGAAGGCTAACAAAAGAAAAGATCATAGAGAATCCCGCTGGAAAGAGAAGCATATATGAGCAGAGCAAAGGATGGATGGCATAGATAAAGATGACACATAAATCATCTTCTTACCTTTGACTCGGATTCCCGATATAACAAATTAAAGCTTTGGATCCACGAATTTAGAGTGTCGATACAAAGTACAGATTTGAAACTATATAAAATATACATGGCACACTAACGTTCGCAATGGCAAAGGAAGAGGAAACGCTGAAAATTTTATCAAAAACTATTAATTTCAATTGGTTTTCAGAAGAATTTATTATTTCTAGAAATACAATAAGCAGATATACAAATAAAGTTAATTTAAACCTAAAGATTTGACTTTAGAATAAACCTCTAAAGAATAGTTATCTAAGTTATTTATTTCTAATTTAAAAGTCTTACTCGAAACTTACTAGGTATGTTCCCACGCAATGTTGCATTTGAATGTTGACCAAAGGAAAAAATACCTATAAAACTTAGAGTTAACTCTACTCCTGTTAATTAACGTCGTGCGACTCTGCATGAATCTTGATCGTCCGATGAAGTGGTAAATCACGATATATCACTATTACACTGCAGTGCGCGGAGCGTCTCGCTTGTCATTAAAATTCTCCTCTACAGTAATAAATTAATTCATATATTTTTCAATTTATAATCTAACTTTTTCGTTTCTAACCTTTTAGAGCATAAATTAAAGTGCCTACATATGCAAGCCTAATAAATATTGATCCTTTCCCTTGTAACGCTTAATGGGGTCTTTCCATCTGTTTGCTATTCATTGCGTCGCGTGTTTCATCATAAATATACTCACTAGAAAGAAACTGACAAACATACCAGAGAGGCACGTGCCGACGTTTAATGATGAATAGCGTAGCAGCCGATAGTGAGAGCGGTTTATAAAAGCGCATGAAAAGGATTACGGCGAGCAAGAAAAAGGGATCCATGTTTCAGAAGTCCATTGATCAGTCCTCTGCCGAAGATTCGCTGCAGATCGCCGAAGATTGTGAGCAGGTACCCACACTTCCTGAACCTTCTTCTTTTTGCTTCAGGTGGACTTCTCTTTTCAACGATACTTTCGTAGAAGCACAAACCCAACAATAACCTAACCATGCTGCGCACTCAGAGGTCAGGTAAAGTATCTGTCGCGGGAAATTGGCTTGATCATACCCCCAGTAGGTTTCGTGAGCTTGATCATACCCCTCTTAACGATGTCTGGCTTGATCACACCCCTGACCGGCTATTGCCTGTAAAACCAGTCACTTTGTGATGTTATTCAGATTTGAAACTGCACATATTAAAGAAATGAGAATATAGATAGTCTAACGCGTCTTTAATGCCAAATATTTTGAATTACAGTGATATTTAGTCGAGGTTGAAAGTACTAAAATGATGAACCAAAAAATAAAGTGACTGGTTCGATTGTCAATAATCCGTCAGGGGTATGATCAAGCAACCAAACGTTAAGAGGGGTATGATCAAGCTCACGAAACCTACTGGGGGTATGATCAAGCCAATTTCCCTATCTGTCGCACTACGGTACCCCTTATGCCTCATACAGCTATCGGTAGGGCTGGGGTCCCATTTGATGTTATATCTTGTAGTACTGTGGCCGCTTTCCTTGCATTTTCTTTGGGTTGGTTTCAAAGTGGTTTGGTTCAGTTTAGGGTCATTTCAAGAATTTGGGAAACGGCTCTATCTTACACGATTTTCTAGTTTTAAATGATTTTGTTTTTCTCTTCAGTGTCATGGTTCAAAACTAAATATTAATAAAGGATGCAGTCAAATCTGATGCTCTAATCCTTTTGAGGTTATTTAAGTTCTCATGACAGTTTGATCATCTTTGTGTAATGAATCGTTGTAGGTTGTTTGGTTCCAAAGTGGTTGTTTGGTTAATTTGTGAAGTCCAAGTTGGTTCGATTTCAAATCACGTGGTTCTGTTCTAGTGTTAGAAAGAGATCCCGAGTTCCAGTATGGTTCGGTTTCAGTGACGTGGTTTGATTCCAGTGTTAGAAGGAGGTTCCAAGATGGTTCCGTTTCAAATGACGTGGTTCGGTTCCATCGCTGGAAAATGGTTCGTTCTCAACAATTTCTGCTTCTAAGCAGTTCCCTTCGGTTGTTTATGGTACGGTTCGGTTCGAACAGGTCTGAGTGTTACATACAGTCCACTAACTGATCCATCACGTCTACGGTTCTGTCTTGAATGCTACTCTCTGGAATGCTACATAGCTCTCGATCGGTAACGCCTTCTCGTTCCCCACCCCTTCAGTCTGTGATCAGATTCCTCTGTAGGGTGAAGTGTATTCCGACCCCGTTCGAAGTTTCGCTCTAGCTATACTTTGTGACAGGAAAGAAGATTTGATCATGCCGAGTACCTAATCACATACACGCCGAGCATACAGCTCTCGACACTTCTCCAGCATGCAGCTCAACTCAACTCAACTCAATTGTAGTCCTGACTCTTGACTTCGTGGGAACGATTGTGACTATCCGAAAGGACGGTACAATATGAAATCCACTCAAGGACGCTATCAGCAGAGGGATGTGGATGAAAAGGAAAGGTGACCAACCAAAAGTAAGACACATTTGCAGTCCAGCAAGATGCAGCCTCAAGCCCCTTTCAGGTGAAGGGTTTCAGATCAATTTTGCAACATCTCTGTAAGACACGTACTAACTACTTTGCTCGTACGAATCACGTAATATATATGTCTTCAATAATATGTGAAGTACGTGTGAATTTTTTATAAGTCGTAGAAGAGACTGTCCTTATAGTTCTAGAAATGCATCTTCACACGTTACACTTATGTATTGTCCTTGGAGCCCCTAGCAACTATGAAGCCAGATAACAGTTAACACTTAGAGGAATTTTATGACCAAGTTCTTCCTGTAATGCGCTTGAGAAGCATATTAGCATGTAAAGTAATTCGTAATAATAGCCAAGAAAAGAAATACTTGGACACTACGGTTCTAAATCACAAAGAGAATGACTAGCATGACATATCAAAGTGAGGAGCAGCTTCGTGCAGACCTTGCTGAACACTAGTAAGTGATCCAAAATCTATTTTTGCTTTGATATTTTATTGACATTCCCTACCTAAAATAGAGGTGGGAGAAGGAGTTGCAAGGGAGAATGAAAATCTGTGAAATACACTTTCGATGGAAACTGGATGACAATGCATGTAAATCAATCAGTAACCCGGTAGGTTAGATATAGTAACTCTCAAACATAGTACGATCTATTCGATTTGTACATATGTTGTAGTTGTCATTTAGTAGAATGGGTTAGTTTTTAGACATATAATGTAGAAGTGATGTATGTATATTTTAAAGTCAAGAGCTTAAGCTTTCCTAGATAGATTTTCATCACATATGGATTGAGTTAGAATATTCTCAAATAATCTTGACTGTGCTCCCGCAGATTTGTTTTAGGTGGATATCCAATTTGGATATGTTTGAGAGCACTGAGATCTGGAAAACCGAAGTTGATCTGGGAGATTTGAGGTTGCTCAAGTTTATTCTTCCGGAGTAATCTTCTACTGGATACCAGAAACTTCAAACATGATTTCGGAGATCAAAAAATTTATTTTAGGTAAATAAGATAGCACTTTACTGAACGATGTTTCACCATTTGTTCACATGATTTGACGATCATATTTGTCTCAAAATTTTGCTCGGAATGATTCCTATTTGACCTCATTACTGCTAATTATCAATTTGAGATCAGAAAAATTTTCGAATCAAATTAGTCTCTCGTCGGAGCATAAAACTTTGTATTACTAAAGCCATTTGATTCACCTCGACTTAGGATTTCCACAAGTGGCTTCCAATTGGAGATTAGAGAGAAAAAAGCCATTTGGTGAAAATTAAATAAGAGTTATTTTGAGGTTTGGTGTTTTTGGATATTTTGGAGTAAGAAACTTTGACTTCAGGTTAATCTCTTTCTGGAGCAGTACATGCGGTGATTTTAGGTCCGTTGGATTACTTAGGGTTTCTAATGGTGAGTTCAGATCGATGAACCAAGAGAAAATTTCAGATGCTCGTTTGTTCCTCTCATGCACAATTAAGACGATTTAAGGTTCAAAACTTTGTTATGCATAGACCAACGCAAGAGTTCATGGAAGAGAAGGAAAGAGAGCAAGAGAGAAAGAGCTCGGATCAGAGATGATTCTACTTTTCTTGGAGTTCCAAGTAGTAAACAAGTGATTCAAGTATATAAGCAGACCTCGCATGGACTCATTAGTGAACAATTTTGCTAGAGACGTCTAGAGGCTGCAAAATTTTCACCGGATTTTTTGTTGATTTTTGGGTCAGATTTTGGATCAATGTTGGATGTCATCAACCGGATGTACTCTTGCTTGGGATGAAAAAAGTACGCAATGGCTCGCGCACTTTACTAGTTGGGAGGTCAAAAGCACGTGAATACTGATGTACTTTAGTCGACAGAGAAGGTATTCCCATGAGAATTTAGAAGTGTGCAAGAGATCGCACACTTCTATGATGAGAAAAAAGCTTGGAAAAAAAGTGTGCAAGGCCTCACGAACTTCTATTTTTGAAAGTGGATCGTGGTATCAAGAGATTACAATTTTATCTACAGAGATCAGTTTGGAGAGTGGTTGATAGCATTGGATAGATCGTTTCAGTGGCTTTTGAATGAGATCAAAATAACTAACTTTGGAGTGTATTGATGGAGCAGTGATCGATTAAAGTTCGGGGTGGACTTTGGCACTTGAGGACAAAAGTATGCGAGGTCTCGTGCACTTTTCTTGTTTAAGGAGATTTTTTACTTGAGAGGGCTACAACTTTTTGTGTGGAGATCGATTTAGAGCGTGTATGATACAATCGATAAATATTTTCCATGTGTATCCATGGAGGGAATTGCGAGTAACAGTTATCACACCACTTGTCAAGCATGTGATTTTCCATGTGTTCGTCATGCAATCTATCACTTATGCTGAATGTACAATCATCATCCATCCAGTAGCACGTCCAAGTCCGTGTCATCATTTCTTGATGCCATGTCAACAACATGAGACTATAAAACCTTAAATCTTCAAGTGCATAACTCCTTCCACGTAGCTCGGTTCGTTACGATCCAAGAACTAGTTTTCATCTAAGCAACGAGCTATACGCAATGATGATGTCAATCTGCATTTCAAGTAAGTTGTATTGAAATCATCCCAAATCTTAATTTCTCATACAACCCAGTCCGTGACATGACACTACATCGTCATGGAGCATAATGACACACTAGGAATTCATAATCACTTAGACGAAGTAGAAACTTAGCCATTTCAACAAAGAGGAAAGTTCAAAAAGACTATGGAAAATAGACACGACAACTAAGTTTACACCTTGTCAAAATCCTCAACTCTCGGTGATTGAAAGTTCTGAAACATTGCTGAAAATAAGCACAATGACAAAGTTTTAACCTCATCAAGATCACAACTCCCAATATCATAGAGTTCTTCAAGCGTAGTCTTGCTCATAACAACCACTGTGGTCCACAACTCTTGATGATCGAAACTTCTAGAAATGACATAGTGACTCTGTATCTACTATGTCTGAAATTATCACTTTCAATCACTGAGGATTCCTACAACATCGTCAATGCTCAAGTGGATTAACTACTTTCGATGATCGAAAGTTTAATGCAGTTGAGAAACTAACCACACATCGTACAGTTTGTAGTTCGAGCAGAAATGGGAGTTTCTTTTCTCTTCTGTCTTTCTAAATTCAAGATTCATCTTATGTTTTTGCTAATATAATAAGAACTCTCAATGATTGAAAGTTCTTACTTTATTAAGATAGCAAAAAATATATTGATTCAACATAGTATTATGTATATATATACTACACTTGGCTTCTGAATATACTCATCGGATAAGCTCATAAAGTGACCTCGAATGATTCGAATAACATAATCTACATGCTCTAGTCTAGCAAGTTAGACTGGAGCAAGCTCAACTTTGAGTTCTAGTGGTTCTATTCGTCAAATTTACAACATCAACTTGGCAAAAGTGATACAACTCTCGACATCGTTAGCTTGGATTCTCGAAGACGAGTGTATATAATATAAGCATAATTTGATCAATGAGTTGTACATATCGCATATTGCATATATGCATGGTGACATGCATGCATACAACCTCTATAGAAATCACCAAGTCTATGCATATGAAGACTACAATACTAATAATTGTCCTTTTGGATCCTTCAAGATCTAGTGACAACTTTATCATTTGACTATTGTGTTGTCTCATCGGTCAAAAGTACTCTTCTTTAGTTGTCCTCGCATGTTATCGTTGTCACCATTCTAGTTGTTTTTCTCTTTTTTCTCTATCCTCTTTAGCTTAGCTCTAGATCTATTTTTCTGCTTTTTTTTCTAGATGCTTACCGATCTAACACTTGTATGCAAGCCAGTCAGCCTAGAGATGGAAAAAAAGTTTGTCTAGTACTTAGACTATATTTTATTATTGATATCAAGAACATGATTTACTCTAGACTTGCATTCTAATCAATCTAAATTGATCCTACTCATTGTGTATATTATTCGCTCGTATATTTAGCTACTATGTGTTACTAGTCTTCTCTTGATTGTAACTTAGACCATGACAAAATCTCATTTATCGTCTATCCATGCGGCTAAAACCGATGAGCGTGAGATAGAGAAAGAGAGAGCTCTCATCCTCATCAAACACATGTCTTGATCCATGTTTAAAAGTAGAGTTGAATGTTATAGCATTTCATGAGTTATACAAGAAATATACATCGAGATCCATTTCAAGTGTGATATTTTATTCACTAGACTATTTCTTGATTAACGAAGAAGAGAGCACTGTTTAAGGTTCAAGAACTTATCATTTGTGCAAGAAATCCAGCACATATGAGATGGAAAAAAAACACACAAACACACAAGGAAAATGAGTGATAACTTGTTAGTCCAATACGATCCATTAATTAACACAAAGGTTTAGTCGACACGAACATAATTATCTAAATGTAACATTAACAAAACCAAAGAGATGAAAGAAACATGATTAATCAATAGTTTTGTTTGATATCATGCAAGAACACAGTAGGCTCGGACTAGGACACGCCCATCTTGCGAACCGAAGAGTAGTATATATTGATTCTTGAGTTCAGATATGATGGGTAGATCATGTGACTCTCGTTGCTTCCTGATCCATTCTGATCTTGAGCGTTCTTCTTCTTCTTCTTTATATCCTAGAGATGGAAGACAAGTTTATCTAGTACTTAGACTATATTTTATTATTGACCTTGAGAACATTATTTACTCTAAACTTGCATTCTAATCAATCTAAATTGACACTACTCATAGTGTATACTATCCGCTCGTGTATTTAGCTACTACGTGTTACTAGTCTCCTCTGTCATGACTTAGATCATGACAAAATCGTTCTTCTTCTTCTTCTTCTTCTTCTTGGACATAAAGATCTAATTGATCTTGTCTTGAAGACTTGAAACATGATTTCATTCTAAGAAGAGTGAGTAGCCAAAGGATTCGAGTCCAAATTACAATTGTGTCAACTAGTAAATTTTTTTCACTTGAACCAAACAAAGCATTGCTTAAACCTTAAATCTCGCGCAACTCAGTTGAAAGTTAGTAAGATTTTTCTTGAATTCGTGAAATCTAGATATTGTTGAAGGTTGTATTAAGCAAATACCAAAACCAGAACATTTTTCCTTGAACTATTTGATGAAACAATTCACTTTATGAACAATTTTGAAATGAAGACTTTGCACGAAAGTCCAAATGAACTTGAGAACTTGTGTAATAATTTGCTTTTGACTCATTTGAACTTGTACTATCATCCATTTTAGAACTTAGAACTTGCACGAAGCTTCACTTTTGAAAAAAACTGAACTTGCATGATTTCTAGATAAAATACCTTTCAGTCTAAACTAAAAGGTTCAAAGTGCAAGGTGAGAATTCGAAACACTTGCTGTGGTACCCTTTTCGTGAAGAGGATATTTCTTGGTAAAAGTGAGCAACTTTTCTAGTTGTGATCGCAAGAAGGAATCTCAAGAAAAAACTCAGTTTGATGTTTGAATGTCTGGAAAGACCTATCGAATTTTCGTATTTGAATTTTTTTCCTGGATCGCCGATCTTAACTCACCATAAGAAACTCTAAGTCAAGATGAATCCAATGGATCTAAAACTGTTACATTATAATGCTCGAGATAGAAAGTAACGTGAAGTCAAAATATGCTAACTTTAGAATCTTTGAAACTGCAAAAAACCACCAAAAACTTCCAAATATCTTCAGCTAATTTCTGTCAAATGACTTTTTTTCTTTAATCTCTGATAGAAAGTCACCATTAGAAACTTTAAGTTGAATTGAATCCAACGGCCATAGTGGTGCAATTCTTATGCTTCGATAAAAGACTAATTTGACTCAAAAATGATCTTTGATCTCAAACTGACAAGTAGCACGAATGAGACAAAATAGGGATCAACTCGAGCAAAAATTGTTAGATGAACTTTGACTATCAAGCCATGTGGATGTATGATGAAACATCGTTGAACAAGGAGTTATCCGATTTATCCAAAATATTTTTTCAGTGTTCAAAATCATGTTTTGAGTTTATAGATCAATAGCTCAGAACATGACTAGAATGAGTACTAGGTCGAAGTTTTCTCTGAAAGCATGAACATGAGTAAGTCAAATTTTCCAAGCTATCTTTGATAATCTCTAAAACCACTCCGGAGCTTCAAAATTCACTTCTCTTGAATCATAATCAAATTGGATAACCATCTGAAAGGATTCACGACAGTATGATCAATATTATCTCTGAGTTCTTGAACTCAATCATTATCACGACAATCTATCCATGAAGTTTAAAACTCTAAATATCAAATATGTATACACAACTTCTATACTGTAAATCTATATACTAGTCCTTTCTACTACATGACACTGTTTCTCTCCACAAGTCGTCATAACTTCTTGTAACGAGACACCAAAAATAACAGTCATTTTTCAATCACGTCAATCCAGTTTCAACTAAAAGTACAACGATCTAAACTACAATGTCACTGCACGAGAATACTATAGTAAATAATAAATGCACACTGCAAGAATGCGTTAATTCAAAGTAAAAAGGAGATGATCAGAATTCAGATATGTCAGCTGCGAGAATAGCCAAAAGAGATCCAAGTGTGTAGAATGAAAACTTGAATCAAGAAGTTATGTGTGAATTGTCGGCAAAAACTCTTATTAATAACAATAAACGAACAAAAGTTACCCGAAGTTCATCGAGCATGCATATTAACTTGTATATGCGCCTAGCCCCAGTTCAGTTCAAGTATTACAGCACTTTTCTATTTCCTGAACATATTATTTTTCTTCACAACCAATCAGATGTCTTCTTGGAATACTCTAACTCTGTTTTAATTTTTCAATTACCCCTCTAAGTCCTTTCAATTACCCCTTTAAATCCTCTACAATTTCTCTCAGGTTAAATTAACACCTCAAATGATCTGCCACGCCACGCACCCTAAACTAAACCCTAAACCCTACCGGGTTTGAACTCCTGACGTGATGCACCAGATCCTGTCCGCTGTCCCCTGGGCTAAGTAGAACGTTTGTAAAAAAATGTTCATCTCATATACTCATTCAAACACATGAGACCAGTGGCGGGGTACGTGGATGAGTATATGAAATACATTGACATGTTTATTTCTATTATCTAAACAACTCCAGACGGTCGAATCAATCCCCGTTGACTATTTTATACCCGGACGCCACGCTTGTCTTTTTCCGTCTCTTCCCCATTTCGGCGACTGGGATGTATATTAACTCAAGTGAGATAGCGTGAAAACTCAAAATCTTATAAACTGTGTGATGCAAAAATCTAAAATAAAATAACAAGTAGCTCCGGTTGCCATGGAACTGAGGGGCTATGTATTAGCGACTTTCTGAATTTATATTCTTTTATCTTTTCTGGTTTTCACAATGACTCGATCGGTCCGTTCATGCTACTTTCGGTCACTCTCTGGTTCCATCACGATCCATCAATCCGTGTCGCTGCACGACAATAGATGTATTGCTATACTACCGCACAGCCAAAAAGGTCAGAGAAACTCGATATGATCATTTCGTTCATTCGGCAAAACGACCCCCGCTTGAAAAGCTGTCACTGCGTTATTACAAAGGAGAACTGACAGACAACTTCGGAACGAATTAGGGGACGGATTATAATTAATCAGGTGGCATGAGTTGGTGGTGGGCTCCATGATCGGGCTGCCTCTTGTCCTTTAAAAGCCCAGCGAGGAACGTGACTGGCACACTTGCCTGCGTGCTGCACACACGCTCCTGTGCTCGGACTCCGCTCATCGCTTCTCCTCCGCAGATGCTGCTGTGCTTACTATCCATCCCTTCCACCTCTGCCCTTCCGGTTCCCGGCCTCTTGGCGTTTGCCTCTGCTAGCGCTTGCTTCTGGTCTTACAGAGCTTGCCGCCTTTTTAACCCTTTCCCCCGACGCAAGCTTCTGAGCGACAGACCGACCGGCAGACCGAGCGAGCGGGCAAGCGCACGCACGAACGCCGCCAATTTGTACTTTTGCACTGCAGCAGCAGCAGATCTTTGGGTCCTGTTCCTGTTGCAGATTTAGCTTGCATGTTTTTCTGTGTGTAGTCCTGCAGTACTTCCCGGAAGGAATCGCATATATTGTAACTGGGTTGCACTGTAGGGGAGGAAGGGTCCTAGGAGCGGTGTGGTGAAGGAAGCATGAGGTTTCCTGAATTGCAGCGGTAGATGATCTGAAGGGAAGTGAAGCGAGGTGATGTCAGGGGGAGTGGAGCAAGGGAGTTGCAATTCACGTTCCGGGTGAGAGTCGCACCGTTTTTTTCTTGCTGTCTGCCGGGAGAATTGTGCATACAGTCATTTGGTTGGGCTGACTTGAATTTGGCGTAGAAGTAGCCGATCTCCGTCTGTTGAGATCCTGGCGAGGACTGGGAAGCGAAGATTTAGTTGGAACGGAGAGAGAAGCGGCGGACAAGAAGGTTGAAAGGAAGAGGTGGAGGCGGAAAGGGAGGGGGAAGAAAGACCTGGCGGTTCCGTTGACTGAACCTGTGAAATTTCCCTGACAGTTTTTGAGGAAGGGTTCATAGTGCAACCCTAAGAGGTCTATATTTAGGGGACTTACGAACAGTCTCACCTTCGGCGGGTTTATGTACTTAAGATTCTGGGAAAGACAGTGGATTGAGCCAGTAGTTGCTGTCCAGAAATAATTAATCTGCGTTTTGGGGAAGAGAAGAAACCGATTTGCTTTTCTTTAGAGCTTCTCTGTGTGGTTTGAACTTGATCGAGAACAGTATCGGACTGCTCTGCTTTTCAGTAGAAGGAAGTTGTTTGGCCGATCCTCTGTTCTCTTTCGATTCAAGTTGCTCAAGGATCCTATATCCCGCAGCCGGGAATGTCCGAGGCGGCATCCGAGCTGCGGGAGAGGCTACTAAGAGCTCGAAAGTCCACCCAGGCGTCCACTAGTTATGGAGAAAGGGAGAGAGATGCATCACCGCTCCCGAGTCCGCTTCAGACGTCGAAGGAGACTGCGAAGTTTGATGGGTTAGGGTTTGGCCAATACATGTTAGCTGGATCGGTAGCTGGGATGGTGGAGCACACGGCCATGTTCCCCGTCGATACTTTGAAAACCCGGATGCAGATGTTGGCGAGTGCTGGAGGATCCATCCATAATACGATTGGCAGAGCTTTGGTCACGATTATCAAAACTGAGGGTCCTTTGGGGCTGTACAGAGGGATTGGAGCTATGAGCCTTGGTGCTGGTCCTGCCCATGCTGTATATTTTTCAGTTTACGAAGTTGCGAAGGAAAAATTAGGAGGTAATCAAGAGGGTTATCACCCTCTAGCTCACGCCCTTGCCGGGTCCATGGCTACAATTGCGAGTGACGCCGTTTTTACACCTATGGATGTTGTGAAACAAAGATTACAAGTGCGTCGGAGTCCGTACGCTGGGTTGACAGATTGTATGAAGACGATGCTCCGGGAGGAAGGAATTAGAGCATTTTATGTTTCCTACCGCACGACCGTGATTATGAACATCCCTTTCACGGCCGTACACTTCGCAACGTACGAGGCTGCCAAGAAAATGTTGATGGAGCTCTCCCCCGACCAGGCGAGCGAGGTGCCGATCTCCCGTCTTTATCATCCCCGTGAATTAGTTTTCGAATGTCCGTGCTTATGTTGTTAGGGTATGTCCAGCCACTTCTGTTGCGTTTGCATGGGTCATTCTGTTTATTGTATAGCTCAAGCTGGGGTCATACGGTTGCTGGTATTATACAGCACGAACTTTAGAATTGAACGTGGGCACTCAAATTGAAACTCCGTAATCTGATGTGGCGATTCCTTAAGCATGTGAAATCTTCGAAGGACTTATGGTGCGTTTCTGTTCGGCTCTATAGATAGACAGGAAACAGGGCATTCTGTTGTGGTCTTCAGAGTCGGACCGCGTTCAAGCTTTAGCTGGGGAACATCATCTTACTCATGGCTCCTGAATGTGGTGCTTTGTTCTTTATGACTCCACAAACGGATTTGAAATTCATGGCCGGCAGCAGGATGAAGTGAACTTACAGCACTCAATCATGTTGTATTACAGGAAAGCTTGTTAATGCACATCACAGCGGGCGGTGCAGCTGGAGCTCTTGCGAGCGCAGTGACCACTCCCTTGGACGTGATCAAGACTCGTCTACAAACACAGGTATATTTCGTTTGCAGTTTCTCAGTTTCAGTTTGTATTTCATTGGTTGATTGCCTTTAACACGTGATCCGGAAGACGCTGGCTGAGGTGTCGTTCATTTTGGAGCTGTTTTGGTCTTATTGTAACGAACATGAGTTCGGAGCTGTCCCCACATGTATGGACTGGAAGTATAGTAATAGTGTTGAGAACATCGTTCAGAATTCGAATGAAGTGAAAGGGAACGGAGATGAATGTGGATTAAAGGAATGACAATTTTGTGCTTTAAATGCGATCGCAGGGTATTTGTGGTGCAGAACGATTTCGCAGTGGTTCAGTACTGCACGCTGCCAAAAAGATTGTGAAACGGGAGGGTCCTGCAGCTTTGTGGAGGGGCCTCAGACCAAGGATTCTCTTTCACACTCCGGCAGCTGCGATCTGTTGGTCGACGTACGAGGCTGGAAAATCATTCCTTCTGCGTTGGAATGAGGGTCAGAAGAACCGACTGTAAGCGGCGAGTCTTCTTTAAAGGAAAGAAGACGGAGGAAGGAGCATACTTGAGCAACTAGGACTATCAGTAGGTAAATTATTTGTAAAGAGGGAGAAGTACACAGGCATTTGGATTGTTAGGCTTTATGTAGAGACGAAGGTCCATCCGGTGCTGAGAGTGTCAAGGGTAAAGTGGAACCAGGTGTCCCATCCCAAGCGTTGGAGCTACCCCAGGTGTTATTAAGGTCCCAAAGTCTCCCTTCTTTTTGTACGCGCGGGTCTTGGATGCCAGTTCTTTTGCGGTCGACAGGAGTTGCAGGTTCTAGGTCTGATTTGAGGAACTGCTCGAAGATGAGGACGGAAAGCATGGTAGATAGCTGGTGGAGCGGGTGAAGCAAGGTCCATGGACATTTTGGACGAGACACCAAACAATTTCATACGATTATGGGGTTTGCACTGGAGGGGCGGGAGCAGGTACTTTTTGTGCAGTCAAAATAGGACCAGACAATCCGCGTGCTCTTTTTGCTTTCAGTGGACAAGTAGCGAACATGTGGTTCGATTCGTTACTGGATTTGCTGTCGTTCCAGCAGCTAGCAGTTGAGTACTCTGCCTCTCTAGATGCACAGCACTTCGAACTATTTGTTTAACCATCGTAGGAGCACTGCCTGGGGAGAAAAATCCTTCGTCTGGGTGTAAACTCCGAAGAAAAAGTGTAACTCGCACTTCTTTTACGGTAGCCCTTTCTGGCTATAGCTAGCCAACCCAGCGGTCTGCCTTTAGTCCCTGTAGATCTAGGCCTCCCAGGGAAGGTTGAGTATCCTCCTTATGTACTCTCACGCCCTTTGCAGGCAGGACTCTTGACGATCCTCACCTTACTGTGCATGCATGTGTCATCCGTTTATAGTGTACCCGATCTTCGTTTCTTCGTCGATGCATACAAGCCAGCAAAAAGTTCTTGACCTCCAGGAGGCAGGAGCAGAAAAGGAGCTGTACTACCTCGAAGTTTCTTTGTCAGATTTCTCAGTGGCGACGTGCCTCGAAAGTAAGAGTTAGAAGTTGGATCATATTGTTTGTGAATATGGTAGAGGAGGTGGAGAATATTTGATCTCTCGCAATTGTATTATGTGACATGGTGCCAGATATGTGTATAGGTCGTAGGAGAGGGGTACATCTGATATTTTGGTGGGGCTTGGACATCCGCTTCGATGTGTCGGTTGGGGATGGAATCAGTCCCGTAAGTGACCGGGTGAAGAATCATGTCCTACTGTGTCTGCCGTCTGACATTTGTCCGTTATTTCTGGGCTGTTATCTTGATTCCGAGTGCTGTGAGTGTAACTGGTTTAGGGCATATGACGGATTTTTGTATAAGGTTGAAGTCGTCTCTTGATGAGCTGCAACCGAGGCCTCAGGAAGTGACAAACTTTAGGGAGTGTTTCATCAGCCAATATCAACTAAAAACGTCAATCGTGGTGCTCTCCAAATCAACTCCCGATCCGGAAGAACGAAGGAAGATATTCTGGAGTTCGCATGCTGTACTGAGACTTTCTGATTCTGAAGTTAGCATTTTCGTAGAGGAAATTCTCGTCACCCTTAAACACCCCCGAATGGGTAAGAAGAGAAGGACAAGGAGAAGAACATTACTTTGCGGACTAAGCAATTTGGTTAATGGCGATCTCGTTCTTAAGACGGTAAATGACGTGAATGGCACTTCCTCGTTTCCGTGTTTTAGATTTGTTCTCAAGTAGTAACCTAACTTGTACCTGGATGCAGTCTTTTCTAGCAACCGTTCACTTGTTGTAAATCGTTGTAGTTCCAGAGACCTACTTCAGGCCGTTTCTATTGTTCTTGGATGCACGGAAAGTCATGAGTAACGCTACTATAGTTGCTCACATATTACGTTGCAGTAAGCCTTTTGCGGAGTTCTCTGGCCTAACACTACACAAGGGACAGACGTCAAGCCAGAAAATGTATTGCAATGAAATATAAACCCCTGACCGATTCGGAGCTTGCTGTCTCTTCCGAACGTGCCCGTCGTCGGTTATCACCTTCCCTTTTGGTAAAACATCCCAAACCTTTGTGTATGCGTCCTTTTTTAATTTCATGCGTTGTGTTGTGCGTTTTCATGCGTTGTGTTCTGCCGCTGCTTCGGATCGTCAAAGTGTTGCATGTAGAAGGTGCACGCTACGGAAGTCTGGGTACTTATATACTGAGCGTATGGTTAGGTATCTGGTGCACACCTTGTGAGGTTTCTAATGAATCCTGTGA
The DNA here is from genome assembly GCA_036924285.1 of Asterella californica. NCBI lineage: Eukaryota > Viridiplantae > Streptophyta > Marchantiopsida > Marchantiales > Aytoniaceae > Asterella > Asterella californica. The sequence continues at coordinate 15,073,467 of JAYKYS010000006.1, read as the reverse complement.
AGGAGGCTGAGCGCCGGGCCCCATTGGAAATTGAACGGATGCTTGTTGCTTGCTCGCTGATTATCGTTTCCATTATCTCGACTAAGTTAGGACTAAGATGCCTCTTTTATCAGATTCCTGGACGACGCCATGCACACTTTTTGGTTCTAACCCTCACATGCTGGTTTTCTTTGACTCTCCTTGTCCTAGCACATTCTGTTCAAGCGTCCGGTTCGTTTCGGCCCTCCGCGTTTTTGAATTCCGAACATATGTTGCCTACATGCTAACCTCTATTCCATGTACGTTGGATTGTTGCATATGATTTACCTCCGCTTTTTTGGTTCTTTTTGTGTGGTAGATATACAATTCTATTATTTAATATTTTGTTAAGAAGTGTACACGTTAGGTATTAGATTAATAGGTGGATAAAAGTCTCTGTGTTTTGGTATTCGTACTTGTAGTTTTGGAAGCAAGTCTGTCCGCCTTCGCTTTCTAAATTATGGTCTACGGTTTATTTGGGGATCATGTTGTAATTCTAGGTGCAGATACTATTAATATTTATTTATTTATTTATATTTATTTATTTATAATATGAAATATTTACATTTTTTATAGGAGAAATAATCCAAACTTGATCTAGCATGCATATTAGACACTGCTACTTCCAGCGAAGATTCTGCATGCTTGCAGGGTGGTTGAGTCATTTACCTGTCTTCGTTCCAGTATTCTCCCGTGATAAGTATCCCGACAATCCTCGTAACGTAACAGAGGGTCTGGGTCTCCAGAGTCTTAGTGATAGCATGTGACTTGCCCTAGGAGTAGTCTGCATCTCTAACTTGTGGAAGTTTTCGATATCCCGCGGGGTAGATTGCAGAATGGGTACAAGTTTTCCTTTCCACGTTCAGTGCGCAGTTTTAGTGGAACATCCGCTCTCGTCTTCTGCTTTGTATTTCACTGGGTATTTAATTGGTTTTCGGTAGATTTTCCAGTGCGCTTCTAACACTGAGATACATATATACCACTTGTGTATTACTTCTACAAGATTGGACTAGCTCATTATGGGAGTATATAGTTAGGCGGTTTTTACCTTAACGCGTTACATTAATTTCTTGATAGAGATTGTCCCGTAAGTCTATAGAGATAAGGTAATCGCTATTTAATAATTCTACCTGTGCTGCTCTACAGTAAGTGTCCGCTCAAGAAGTGTTATTTCTCCGAACTCATAGCAGAAAATGAACAAATCCGATCCGACATCATTGAATTCGTGCACGTCTCTTGTCCAGATTTTATCCTCGATAGAAGTTGCATGTACGATTTTACTAAGATTGTCATTCATGTTATCATATATTAGTACTTCGCTGTCCATATATCTTTGCTGCCGAGAGAGTACATTATAGATTAATAAGTTCGTCGTCAGAATCAGTCTTCATGAGATCAGCGTCTTCATCACTACTGTCACTTTCTTCTGAACATCGTGTCGCCTTCACTAGAACTATCAAGAAGTGCTCGCGTTTCCAGTAAGTTCTCTATATCTCGCAACAACTCTTTTGATAATCGAGGCATTCTCTCGACTTTATCATCTGAACTATTCACTTCCGTATAATGGACACAAACCATGCTCTATCCGCACCCGAAGCTTGATCGAGAAAACCTCCGGAATGACTTCCTCTCTTCTCGAATGACAAGTCGACCTCTTTGTTCCAAGCACCACGATGATGCTACGTTAATTTTACGTCCCGCAGACGTAAAATCCTTTCCGGGTTCGGATGTAAGTCCTTACGGGGGATGTTTGAGTGGCACACCGATGTTCCCAACAAGCCCGTAAGAGAAGTGAAAGAAGAGATTTTACTTGCAACTTTATACCCTGAATATGTATTTACCAACATTACATTTATTCTACCACTAGCATAGAAAAAGAATACGCAGGTTGAAAATTCGTTATGCTCGTTCTACTTATTATACGAATATTCGCTTTCACATGTTTAGCTAAAGGTTAAACTATCACTTTGCTAATGTTCTAGCAAAGTGATAGTTTAACTTCGTGTTCTCCACTATTTTAGTTTCCAAGACGTTGAACACCAAGAGGGTGGATTTATTCTTAATCGTAGGTCATCCAAGAAACAAGATGCCTCAAGGCATGTAAACCAAAGGTCTAACAAGTAGCAGCCTTACAAAGATGATTTGGTTAGAAAGCGGCTTTAGAAATGGGAGTAATAGGGGTTGTCAAAGTTAAGCAAAAATATTATTAATCGTTCAAGGGAGAAAGAACAATAATTTACAATCGCTTAGTTTTGTTTAGAACCGAGGTAGTCTTTATGAGTTTACAGTATGATTATCTTATTACCGTTTTATTTTTCTGGACCTAAAATCATTATTTCGAGAAGTAGATTTCCATATTGAAAAAACTCAAGAAAAAACGAACAAAAAGTAAATAAAACTGCCCGTGATGACTTTCTACATCCACAGAAAACGTCCACATATGATGCCTGGCCAAAATCGTAACTCCCTTTCGCGGGTCAGGAATATTTGAAGAACGTTCTAACTTTGCTGTGAACTCATATCGGACAATTGTAGTTTCAAAAGCATCTTTTGTTCATGGGTGGAAAATCTTCCCTCCATAACGTTAACAAAAAAAGCCAGAATCATAAATGACATCTTCACAAATGTAGAACATGACAATTTCGGACTTGTACATCGTGAAATGTTTTGTTCATGACAAGGTTGAAATGAACGGAAATGTCAAACGAACAAGAGAGATATTCCCTTTTTTTCTTGAAAAACTTTTTGTTTGAGAGTCTCAAGTCTTTCAAGCTCCTTATAGACAATAATCATTATTCAGGGACACTTATTCTTCACAAGACATGACAAACGGCAAATACAAACCGAACTTAACGTTCGTGTCGTGTACAACTGATATATGGAGAAAGGTTAAAGAGGTTAATTATTATTATTATTATTAGGGAAGAACAAATTCTTCCTACTAGAAATTATGACAACGCTATAGCAGTAGAGCCTTGGTTCGAAACATGAACCCGTTTCTAAACGTTATATATATCTGACTATATTATTATATTATTATATTATTATTATATATAGAAACATGCACTTTCTTCCCCTAACTCTGGATGCTCACGCATGAAAGGTAGAAAATATACCTATAAAGTGCGAGGGAGTACTCAATTCCAGATGTAAATAATTATCTACTTCGAACAGATAGAATTCTTCTCCCAAAACTTACTTTCGCAGAAGAGTTTCATGTTTTCAAGATCAATGTCTTTCTTGTTTAATGTAAGATTGATGTTTTTGTTTAATGTTATTCAGATCGGAGAATGAAAATGAAATAAGATACAGGCTCGTGTGGGAGTAATGGAATGAGACTGTTTTCACAAGCTGAGCTCGAACAAAATGCGAACCAGAAGAATAACGCTTTGATGCTTAATCCATAGCTGATATGCTTACGAACTCAATTCTAGAACGGTGTCAAAGACTCTAATATTCAGTGAAACTGAAACATATATATGCTAATCTCTTGGGTCTTAGCCAGTTGATTACCTTTTTTTTTCTCCTATAACGAAAAGGTGCAAATATTGTCGAAGTATTCCTTAATGTTTCGACGATAAATATTACATTATTGATCTCGTAAGACCAATCTTGCATTGTCTAATTTCTAAAAATACCTAATGCGAGATAATAATATATAGTTTCATTTATTGAATGTTTTAGGACATCATACATGTCATGGTGAAAGACCATATTTAATAAATGTAAATTTCCCTCCTCGATGAACGTGAACTACAGTTGCAAAACCGAGATTCCCCTGAATTTTCGTTATAGTTAGAATATTTAACTGGTTCCATAAAGGTTCACAACATGAGTCAACTTTCCACAATGATGTCTATCGACACTGCCACAGAACTCATCAACCTACCGTAGTATCAATCTATATTGCGCAAGTATTAAAAAGTGATTTGTTTTTATCGTGAAAAAAAGTCAAAAAAGCAATTCACTCAAGTATTCTATAATTCTTCAGGTATTTCTCTCTAAAGCTATCATTTAAGTTATTTAAGTTTTTGACTTATCCGTGTGTGACATTGTACAGACGATAGAAGACCTTAGAGCTATTGATAGCAAGACTTAGTCCCTGTATATTTTCTTTCGGGACGTTAGCTGTTTGGCTCTTCAGGTCCTTCTTTCCCGTGTAAGGCTTGATGAGGTTTTTCCATCCATTTGCTATTCATTGTGTCGCGTGTTCTTCTTTTAAGTCTTTAATGTATTATATATGACTGTAATTTTAATATTAATTAACATGAATATCTTCTTTTTCTTTTGACGCATGCCCGTTTTGCTTTTTATCTATCATTCACAGCCTGAAGATATTTAGAAAATATATCACGCACTAACATTGATGTGCGATTTAGGTTAGCAGTACGGTATGTCGGAACAAGTCCGTTGATCCTGTTCCGTCACGGAGATCCCTTAATCGTCAGTTATCTCTATCCATCTCAAGACTTGAAACTGCGCTATATACATGTCAAGTCGAAGTTAGTGTCACATGTTTTGTTTTTCATTCTTCAAATATAACGTGAACGTTTAATGAAACAGTAAATAGGAATAAAACTGTATAGTATGTTATAACTCACCATGCAAAATAGACTACTGCCTACCAGTACAATTTGGCGAGACATCGGTGGAGATGCTCTAAGTGAAGTCTACAGCTGACACGTGTCCGCTACTCATATGCCACATGTCGCACAGAAAGGCGACATGTGTAAGGCACTTCCCCATAAGCCGCCATTACCGTCTCCTAAAGACGGACGTCCTTAATGCTCCATCTCTATAGCAGCTGTAATTACCGTAGTGCTCAGCCGGTGAAGATCGAGCACCAATGAGCTGCTATAAAGCAATAAATACACATGCAACATGCACTTCTGGTCACGAAAAAAGAACTGAAACGCGTGAAAAGAAAAGTTAAATTTACTAACGAATAGTACAGTGGGGTCGTACCGAACTTAATTTATTAATTTATAATTTATGATTATTTAAAAATAATTATTATATATTATTTAGTTTTAAATTTAAAATATAACATAAATTTATATATAAACGAATCATATATATTTTAAATATAATGCATACTGGAACTTCCAGAAAAAATCTGTAAAGCATGTACGTTTCTTGAAGCGTGCTCCAAGAAACATAATACCTGCTTCCTGTCCTATCAAAAAATTAGGTTTTGATTAATATTTAATTTATCACCTAACCCTTCTGGTGGACAGATTAGATGATAAATTAAATCACTTTGCGAAATTCTTCTATTTCGAATTTGGAAGAGGTGAAATATGCATTTCCACCGATAGTTGTGAAAAATATTTAAGACAATATGGATCTCTGAAAATATTTAGGACAATGACTATCTCGGCAGTGAGTCTTTACCGCAGTGACAAGTCCGTTTGTGTAAATTGAAGAAATGAATCTACTTTGTATTTTGATATATTATGAGATATTATATTATATTTCATGCAAGGGTCAAATAATAAATTCTATATTTTGAGTAGTTACTTTATTTTCTATATTTCACGTATTAAAAATTTAAAATCTTCGTAGGATGTTTTGAAAGAAAAAGAACTGTTGTATTTGAACATTTAAAGACCCTCAAACTAACCTTTTGTTATTCATGTAAATATTTCCATTTTAACAACTATTCGCACATGTAATGTATATTCATATTGCACAAGACACTGAATTTTTCCAAATTTTAAACAAGATAGTTATTGCACGAATTAACTTCTCACTATTCTACTTCCGAAGCAGCCTAAATTTCTCATCGAAAGTAAAAAGTAAAAATAATATTACTATGTAATAAAGTTTTTTATTTTTCAATAAAAAATATAGAAAAAGGCCATCCCAATTTCTGTGGGCTTTGATAATGTCTCACATTTGAGGCTTACAATCGATGAACTCTTAGTGCATCTCCATCGCTCATCGGCGAACTGGAGAGTTAACAGTAAAATTAATATTCACCATATACTCATAGAGTCTTGGAACGAAAAACTTCTCTATCGCTATGAAGTTAAGAAAGGAAAGAGCCATAAGAGCCATAGTGTCTAGTAATATAATTTTCTCACCGTTATAGGAAAATTATCTCTACTTTTACATCAATAACAAGCAAATACAGCCGGACTTTGTCATGATAAGCAAATGTGTTCGTATGCGCACGCAAACAAAGGTTCACAAACATTTGCAGCAACGCAAAATAGATATACGTCTAAGGCATCTCTCCAAGGCTATTATAACATTAAGAATCAGATCTTATAGCCTAAGCAGACTCTGTTTTAGTGCCGAGAAGCTGAGGCTGAACACAAACTTTAAATTAGAGATTTTTATAATTTTCTATTATTCGAATGCACGTTAAAAAATTCCAGTTCAGCCTTTGCATTCAATAGTTTGTCTCAAAAGATTTACTGGTAAAATCGAGACCTCCAAAGTTCACTGGTGTAAATGATTCAGGGACAATTTGTCGAAAATATGATCATGAATCTCTAACGTTTCCTCACGGCATCAAGATTCCCTTGCGGGTACTTTTTAAACATCATTGTAAGATGAATTAGACATAATTAAATTGAAGGCCTCAAGAAGTGCATATAAAAGTAGTAGGAAAAATATGCCTTTTCTCCTACAGTGTACTTGAGGTAGAAGAAAATGTTCTCTTTGGTTTCAGAAAACCCTAGAAACTTCATTTGTACATTTCTCTATTGACACTAAACAGTTTGTGTTGAAGTGAATCACAAACTGGAAAGTTCATGGACTGCTTTGATTTAAGCATTTACTTCACAGATTCCAGTATTGTATGAAAGTTTACTCATTCAGAAGCATGATGAGTAAACTTTCATATAAGTAAACAGTTTTCATAATGCAAGTATTTGGTATAAAAGGAAATTTTTTTTTTATCTGTTTTCCTCCTTTCTGTACTCTAGGTCACAAGAAACTTGAAGACAGATTTTCTTTTTCTCAAAAAGAGAGAGATAAAAAACCATACAGTTGGTAACCCCATAGATCTTAGTGACTACTAATCAATTGACTTGAAGCAAATCACACACCTTGTAAATCCATTGAACCGCTTGGAACTGCTTCCACTCTTTTGATTCCAGGACTGAATTAGAACTTTATGATCAAAGGCATTTTTGACATCAACCATCGTTTGCTTTGAATAAACATGCTCAATGCTTCTCCGATGTAAGTGGTATGTAGAAACTCTGTACTAAGCTATCTGTAGTTATTAAATGATTGAGACTAGAGTTGCTGGAAGGTCCAAACATAACCCATAAACTAAAACATTCACTCACACCACTGCAGAAACTATAAGTGTGAGAGCTTGCTGACAAAAAAACACATGAATTTAATCCAGACACTAGTTTATTACCTCACTCTTCCTGACGAAACAGTTAGTAATAAACCAAGATGGAACAGGTGAATAAATATGCAAGCATGATAGGTAGAATATAAACTCGAGAGAAAAAGAGTCTAGCTGACAGATACTTGTGATTTAACAGTTACATTTCTTACAATGAACTTGCGGTAATTTCTCTATTGATGTTTTCTGACAGATTGTGTTTCAGAGTGACCTTTCAAGAAAATAAGAACATATGTGCCTCATAGAAACCTCCTTCAAGTTGGCTCTTCTATCTTCCTTCTTCCAAGGAATTAAAGAACTATTAAAGAACTATTAAAGAAAGAACTAAAGAATTAACGTAACAAAATAACCTTAACAACAAATGTTTACATTATAGAAGCATACCTTAATTTACGACTTTTGGCTCGAGAAAGATTACGAAGCTACTCTCTTACGTTTTCTGACACTAAGGATTCATTGTAATAAGAGAGTGAATTGTTCCAAAATTGCTACGCCAATATAATAAAGTGTTCTCTTATCTTCAGAGGGTCTCACTGTCACAAAGTGAAACACTTCAATCCACTGAGCCTTCAATTCTCTTCTTGAACACCTTCCACTCTTTCCAGCTCCTGGAAACACGTAGAATATTACTACAGGATATAGCGTAGATAACTAAAATGAATTAGTTCTTTGGTTAAAGTGATATACTATGTTTTCTTTCCCTTTTTCTTTTTTTTTCCTTGTTTTCAATTTTCTTTATTCATTAATTGCTCCTTCTGTCCCCATAGCTGATGATATCAGTTAGGGCATCTCCATCACATAAACTATAACTGGATTACATGACGTGAAGAAAACATTGGTATGCTTTTCAGACGAAAAGATCAATGAGAATTGACCTGTACATGATGAGAGAGAATCTCGTCTCAATGACAAATGTGATTGTTACGAATCCGACACGAGACTCAAGGATGACACATGTAATCAACCATCTGGGTCCGAAGGAGACTTCTTTGGCTTTACAGGTTTTTTTTCTCTTTTACTCGCTTAGTTATTGCTACTTAAAGGTCATGCCGGTTAATGTTTTCATTACCTTATCCGCTTGAATAACGACGCGCTTAAGCTACATACTAAGTACGTCATTGGCCAAAACATATGCGGCCAAATCTTTCAAGATGAGTTACAGATAACAGCGAAAGTGATCAAATATAAAAGTATGCAAATGAAACATAACTTCATCCTCTTAGCTTTAGAAATATCCGAATAACTTTGAAATTTGACGATCTTTCTTCCAGATTTTCTAGTTGCGTTAAAACGATTTTAGAGCTACAGCAAAATTTAGCTCCGTTATTCTCTTGGCGTTTGCTGCTTCGCTCTTCAGGTCCTTGGCTTGATGGGGTCTTCCCATCCCTTTGCTATTCATTGCGTCGCGTGTTTACTCTCCTTGATTGACCTTCTTCTTCCTTCTCGCAAAAGATAGGAACAAGTTGGGTTGGTACTCAGGTTGTTTAATTTGCAAGGCCTTTCATATGATGATGCACAAAGGTCACCGACACAATGGTAGGTGACGGTCAGGTTTACACTCAGATACCTAACTACCATAAAGAATGCCGGTAAATTCACACTTCCCTTGCCTCTGACTTCATCAGCTTCCAGCAGACAAGTCAATTTACAGGTTAGGAGAAAAGTCGTCAATCGAAATTCAAGGCTCAGCCCAAGTATCTATTTTGTACCCGTACATCTCTGGGTGAACTCTCGGCTTTGTAAAATGGGAAGGCAGTGAACTTGGTTGAAAAGTGAAACATGTATCTTGACACCGAATCAAGGGTAAAACTGCGGAATGGGAGCAGAAGGACAGGAACTAATCTAGAATCAAAAGGGAGGACGAATGAACACCATAATGTGTTACAGGAAGTAGAAAACGGTGGGTGAGAGAAAACTGAAGTAAGAAGTAAAGTAATTGTATTAGATGAGTTTACAGAAATGTATAGCACAGCATACAACGTGCATAACGTATATCATTCGGACGGGAGAATGGCAGCTCAGCTAAGGAACGAAAGAACAACGCCCAAAGACAGGCACCACCAAGTAGAATAACTCAACTCAGTACACAGAAAATGCCAATAGGGCAGCGTGGCCTGTATGCTATCTTGAAACGGAAATCTGTAACCTAGGGAGAATGACCAATGGTATGTGTAATAGCAGCTCAGCTAAGGAACAAAAGCCACGCTCAAAGACACAGGCACCTCCCAGTAGAATAACTCTAACACAGTACACAGAAAATGCCAAAAGGGAAAGGTGGCCTGTATGCTTATCTTGGAACGGAAATCTGTGACCTAGGTGAATGACCAATGGGAATGTGAAATGCGGCGTACATTACTCCTAGGTATCAACATGTACAGTACGTAGTGCAAGCTCATCGAAGCAAATCAAGAATCTAATGCAGAACTGAAATCCTGGGCTAAAATACAGCAAGAGTAAAATAATTAAGGAGCCTCTCGGGAGAGAGGCTCCTTATCCAACCCAAAACCGCAAACTAGAGAGTTAGCACATTAGTTAAAGAACAACCAGCCAATCCAGGCAGAAGTGACAGAGTGAAATGAACGAGCAGCCAGGCAAAGGAGTATCTACTGATACACGGGTAAAGCAGCTTTCAGAGAAAAGGTAAAAAAATCAGAAAGAGATCACAGAGGCAAAGGAGTATACGAACAATTGGGTGCACAAAGATCATCAACACACGTGTAAGCAATGAGTAGGTGTACACTCAAGAACCTAACTACCACAAGATAAACGCGACGCCGCATGCCACCTCAACCTGGTGTTCGACTTCATCAGCACCCAGAAGAGGGTTAAGAATTTTTCCAACTCAGCAGGGCCTCGTCAGTCCAAGTCTATTCTCTGCAACAAAGTAACACAGATAATATAACACAATGATATATAATTAACGGACCCACATCGCACTGCGTAAAAGTATGTAAAGAAAAACCAGCAACAAGAAGGAAACATTACCACCGGCGGACTGAGAGACGGTTTATACGGAGCCAGAGGTCATAGCAGGTAGAAGCGTTAGACACAGTGCTGTACTAACTATACTGCGTTGGCACTGCTCTTTAAACATATTTGTACAGAAAAGAGAAGAGCCTAAGAGAAAAGTTGAGTTGAGAGTAGGACGTGTTACAAAACTGAGAACTGTACTCCCAAGTCTCTCAGAATATAGAATTTATCTCCCACAACAGATTACTTAGACTTCAGAACTGGTACAGACAGAAAGGTAGTCTAAGAACTGGTACAGACAGAAAGGGCCTCCGACTCATGCTACTCTACAGGGAATGTGAGTCATCTACAGGGAATGTGAGTCAGGGAATGTGAGTCAGGGAATGTGAGTTAATATACTAATGATACATAACTGCTGTCACCTCAAAGTGAAATACCTAACTGCTCACAGTGCTTCTCACGTCACAAGTCACCTCTTCCTTTTTTTACTTTTGTCTTTTTACCTTCCGCAGAGTTTTGATGTGACTCTCTAATGATATTTAACAGGACGAGCCCAGAGGAAGCTCTGGAGTTAGAAGGTATATACCGAGAGCCAACTCCATATAGTGTCTAAGTGATTAGGGTTTTAACAAACCCTCGTAGCTGAGTTGGAAGGAAATTAGTACTCAGCCTAGAGGCGACGGCAGGTAGGAACCATCTGGCGTTCTGAAGCAAGTGCAGAAGTACCTTAGCAATAAAGAACTACACATAGTGGGCAATGAGTATAACAGAAGTGCGCATATTGGTATAGACCATGATATATAACATACAGAACATGAATATATCACAATCCGCGAGGTTGGGTAGTTAGAGAAACGTACCCCAGGTATGGAAGTGTCGAAGAGATGGCAAGTTAATGCGATGCCTACCGGTCTAGGTGAAAGAGAGCTACATATAGGCCGCTAAGGCAGATAGTAAAGTGCATCAAGAGCGAGTTATCTAGAACATGACAAGGATTAACATAAAATCCAATGGTAATTCTGCACTGGGGGTATGGAAGTGCAGAAGAAGTGGCACATACAATATGCTCCAAGGTCCACTGGGAAGTCTGAACTGGGGGCTCGCATGGAAGTGCAGAAGAGGTCGCAAGTACAATATGCGATGCCTCCCGATCTAAGTGTATAACTATTCTACTGTACAGCAGTAAGGCAAAGTATAAAATACATGAAGAGCAAGTTATCTAGGAAATGAAAAACACTATAATAAATTAAACAATATGCATCATCTGAAGAAGCAATCATTAAGCAGCCAGATGATCGAACCAGCATCCACACAACCAGATTGTCAATCATGAAGAAAGTTAGAGGCACAAGATATACGCAGAGTATGCACTCCCGTCGTCTGCACCTCAACCTGCTCCCTGGCTTCATCAGCACCCAGCAGCGAGGGTTAGGCTCTAGATGAGTAGGAAAAGTGATCAACCAAAATTAAAGACTTTTCCAACTCAGCAGGGCTTGCCGGTCCAGGAGTTTCTGTTCACTTCCGGACATCTGAGGACATAGAGGAATATACATATACGCACAACGATATAAACGAAACATTATGACTCAACAACTCGTCTTGACAAATTAATTAACATGACGAAATGATGTACTGCCATTTGACAAACCGATACTAAAAGTCTTCCACCGAATAAAATTCATTGGCTACTTACTTTCAGTACATTATACTCTAAAGTTAGCATGTTTGAAAAGTGACATGAAGCCGATGAAACTGAAAGAAATGTACAAGTACAATTTACAATTGGTGCTCTAAGATTTCCTTCCTAGTCTAATCCAAGAATACCTACTGCTCGCTACTTCGCGGTAGTAGATATAACGGTTTCTCCTCCTGCTCCTCAGTCCATTCCTGACTCTGAGTTTGTGAGTAGGAAACTTGTCCTGTCCAGCCCTCCCCTCCGTAGTTGGGAACCTGTGAAGTTGAAGGCCGAGTTGTTCCAGCCTGTGAGCTGGTGGCCTGTCCAATACAGGCCTGCTCTTGGTTTTGAGGAACCTGTGAGCTTGTAGGTAGACTAGCGTGCGAGTTCAACGGCAGTGGATAGGGTGCTAAGGAAGCCGGGTACAGCAAATCAGCCACACTCGGAGGACGCATAGGAAGCTGACCAGGTAACCGCTCTAGACGAAACGTGTAAACCATGTTCTTATGGACACCCACGTCATAAGCCATGCCTGTAACCTTGTACAGACCATCGTAGCTGTAGAGTATACCAGTACTGGTGCCGTGCACTTTGTGACCTCTGATCAGTCGAATAGGAAGGCCCAGTTCTAAGCTGTTTGAAAGAGCCATATTTCCTCTGAGCAGTTTCTGATCCTGGTAGATACCAGATTTGTCCATAGCTAACCCTCCTTGGCCGCTATAAATAACAGTTTCGCCCATGTCTTTGTCATCCTTGTAGGTGTCGTTAACACCGATGACCACACTTCCTGCTACCGGTTTCCCATGAGGAGAATAATGAGCAGAAACCACGGCTATTCCTGCCTGCACTGCCCTGTGTAGACCAATAATCGCCATTTCAATCCTGTATGTGAAACAGTCTCCAATTTTTACACCCGGACATTCCCCGATAGGTCTATGTTCATTCTGCCACATCTCATTCCTTCTCATTGAGCTGGCAACCTTCAGATCTGCCCTGACACGTTTTGCATTAGGGTCGGCACTGACCTGCGCCTGCATCATCTGCATCCTGCCCAGTTCAAACATTTTCAAAGCGTTGATGATAGCATCTCTGCTGTCCAAGCAAGGTGCCACAACGTTGCTTCTAGGCCATTCCGTCTTAACAGGAGAAACTGGATCCATACTACTAATCCTGTGCGCATCAAGCTCAACTGGTTCTGACTTTGGTGTAAGGACATTCTTTCCGCTCGGACGCATATTCGTTTCTCCATTTTCGGCGATTACATTTCCGTTAACTAAATTCGCTATGAAACTATCCATGCCTGACTCTTGTGCGCCAAGATGCTGAGACCTAGCACCTTCAAAATGTGTGACCTGCGGAGTCCTGCTAGCAGAGTCAAATTGCGGCGGCTGAAATGCTCCTCTAGCACTAGAAGCTTGCACAAATCTCCGAAGGGCTTCTGCTGCGTCTGCTGTATCTCTGGGCAATGGCACACCAAAGTCACTGACGTTTGAAGCAGCTTTCACAATTTGCAGTTGCCCAAGTTGGGGGCTCTGGGCACCTTCTTCGCTAACTAGCTGCCTAAGACTTTGTCTGGAAGAAGCCAACTGAAGAGTCAACTCTCTGGAGGAGCTCGGTCCTTGTAGCAATTGCATGGCGTTCCCCCTTCCCTGCTGAAACCCCTTGCTACAACCTGTCCCCCAATTTGACTCTTGGCTGTTGACAGAGATGGGGCGCTGAATCAACTCTTCACTCCGTCTTGCCTGCGCCAGGTACCAGGATGGTACTTCTTCCTGGTCGTCCTCCGAGTTTGGAATCAATCCACCACAGTCAGTCTCAAAAGAGGCGACCACAAAATTCTGGTCAACGTCTACGTTACCATCAAGCATGAAGTCCGGCTCAAGATCCTCGTCATCATCACACATCAATTCGTCCATCGTTGCATCGTCCATGTCATGTCCAATGTCAAAGACATACTGCTGGTCATTTTCTTTCGCCAGATCTTGCGTTTGTTGATCTGAATTCACCTGCGAGTCTGTTATGGGGCCATGTTGTTCCAATGTCAAATCCTGCTTTCTGTCGGACAGTTCAGGCACCGAGGAGCTGGCAGTCTTCCCCAACGGCAGTGCTACCGACCCAAAAGGGTTCTCTTCAGACTCCGATTTGTTCACCAGGGATCCGTTGACCAAAATTCCTCTTGTAGTTAACTGTCCTGGACTTCCTGAAGGGATGACTGTGTCCTGAGAATGCAGCTCTTGTTCTTCTAGGTCGATGATAGAATCCAGATCAATCACAGAGCACTTGCGTTTCAGAGGCTTGCTTGGTGCAGTCATGCAGTCTGACAGTGTTACTCCTTCCAGCTTTGGTTTCAGATACTCAGGGGGGACATGCTGAGGACTCTTAGGATCTGGCAAGGATGCCCTGGCAGACACAGGAAGGGAAGACTGTTCACCCCAGCACTTTTGATCCGAGCCCATAAACTCGTAAATTCTGCGTTCAAGATTCTGACTGTGGACTAATCCACCGTCTTCGACATCGGTTCTTGTATGCTCGGTATGTGGCTTCCTAGACTCATGTCTGTTTGGTTCAATACTCAAACAAGGTGCTGATCCCTCACTCTCCGTATCAGATAAGTCAATAGTCAGGGGCCCGGCCACCGGCTCTGGATGGAATTTGACTTCCTCAAACTCTCTCGGAAGTAAATCAGTGGGCAAGGAGACGAGAGATGATTCAGGATCTTCATCCTCTATGGGAGTTAAATCAGTTGGTAGGGACATCCTCGAGGGTAAGCTGAGCGGCTTCGCCTCCACGGGCTCCATCTTCTCTATTTTCACTTTCACGTTGTTCAGGTGCGGCAGGTCTCCTCTGCTTCCCACTGGCCTTGCAATCCATGGGAGGGGAGGGACAGGAAAATGTTTTTCAATCATCCAAGAATCCACTCGGGATAATCCTTCCATGTGGTTCATCTCATGTCCTGCAGTCCCTGCAGCAAGACAGGGAATATGCCCTCCAAGTTCTCGCTCCAAACTGGATTCTAGTGGAACACGGTGACTACCAGACCCCGGAACGCCTGAACAAGGAGAGACAGAAACATTCCTTTCAAGCACCATATCCACTCTGGATTCAACCCCAACATGGTAGTGGCTATCCGACCCAGT
This sequence comes from Asterella californica, assembly GCA_036924285.1. Taxonomy (NCBI): domain Eukaryota; kingdom Viridiplantae; phylum Streptophyta; class Marchantiopsida; order Marchantiales; family Aytoniaceae; genus Asterella; species Asterella californica. The sequence goes on along the minus strand of JAYKYS010000006.1, from coordinate 15,058,295 downwards.
AACTGCCGGGAGAGGAGTAAGAAGAGCATTTCTCAGATAGAGAAAGGTATCCGTTCCGGGCGCCATGTCCACTCTCGAATCTGTTGCAACCTGCTCGTGGACAGAGCTGTAAAATCCGCGCCTGTAACCTACAGTCAGCTCTCTCGGCCGAGGCGTGAGATCACCGAGATCCAACGTCAATCCCTCCAATTTTGGTCCACTCCACTCAACATGATGCAAGCCCATCATCTACAACGGTAATTGTCTTCCAAAGCCCTACAAGTTCAGGACCAAAATCATGTTCAGTGTCTGCTGTGTGTCACTGAGCCGTCTCCAAGCAACTTCGGTAGAACGCAGAGAAACTTGAAACTACGTAACGAAACCTATTACTGGGCCGGAGGTATATCCTAGCATACAGATTCGTGGAGTAAAGCAAAACTCACCATTTTGAACTGAAGGTAATCACCGAATGAAAAATCTACGAAAGCAAACACTTAGGAAGAATTGTACGAATAAGCGGTAAAGGTGTTCAGTTTCTCAGACGTCAGTTGTTAGTACAGTAATACGAGTAAGATCATCAGAACTGAACTAAACTTTATAGGGGTTACGGTCGTCGAGAATGTGGATAATATGTCACATTCCCAGAACAAGTACCAGCACACTCCTTGCCTCCTTACGAGTAGTACTACACTACCCATCAGCCACCACGAATCAAGCCTGAAAGATGTAGTCCCTTGGAGTCAGTTTCAACTGATATCGCAGAGAAGATCGGATATCACAAAACTTCGATACGATGCATGTCAAGACTAGAGTGTTAGTATCGCATACGGTATAGTTTAATAAAATCAACAAAATCAAACGTAGTCGTTACTTCAGTACTTCTTTAACGGAACAGAAACATCGAACGAACAACAGGTGAAGACACCGAAACTCCTCGATTGACATCAAATTTCTTGAGGAAGGACTCTTTGCCAACTCTCCGATTCAGTAGATCTAGGTACTGGACGCGCAAGAAGACTAAGCAAGAGGAGGATGACATTACTCTGTGACAACTGAAGCGAAGCTTTGTGACACGTAAAAGTTATCACACAGCCGCGGACAACAGCCTAGGAGCTGTCAGAGAAATCACAGGTATTCACAAGTGACAAGAAGAGGAAGTAATAACGAGACTTTCTCGTACTAGGGAAAGGGAACTCTCTACCGCCTATTATTCTGAATGTCAAGGTCAATACAAGAAAGACCCTGCGTATTAAATTTTCAATATTCGCCCTTCCGACGCTCCGGTCTGTCCAGCTGAATATGTTTAGATTAGTTATCCGATCCAATGAACCCAAAAAAGGAAGAGAAATTACTCGGAACGTACCTGTCACAGGCTCCTGTTAAGTTCAGACTGCAACAATTGTGCGCTGCAGTAGACAATGTAAGTCGGTGAACCTCCTCTCCGAAATCCAGAAACGATGGCTCTCTTCTTCAGCTACTGGCTCCTGTTTTGAACAGTGTAAGAAAGCCACAGAGTCAGCATATCTTGTTGGAACCGAGCAACAGCATACCTCCATGAAAGTACTCGACCGGGCTGTGACAGCACTTTTTCCCGAACTTTTGCCGTTTGGGAGAGTCATATGTCTCTGGAGTCTCGAATAAGAGAGTGATAATACGAATGCTAGCTTCTCTCTTTCCAGTTTAAAATATCTCGGTAGCTGTTAGAAGGTTAAATACAATGCACTTTTGGAAGGTCGAGTATGGTAACGATGGCAAGTGGCACATATGTACTCGAGAACAGAAAATTTGCAAGTAAACAACCGGACCAAACTGCTTGGAAACTAGCATTCACTGTCCGATATCACTTTGGCTCGATATACGTGTTTAACGCACCAATTACTACCTGTCGCTGTGTTAATGAGGAAAAGACTTAAAAGCAGTCCCAACGCGCACCAAGCATATAGGGAAGCACTTCAAGTACTCAATGAGGTTCTTTATCTTCACCATTATAGATCCATGATAAGATCTCCTCCACGGAGATGTGATCTTCGTCTCGTAAGAGTCAACACCCGTAGGCAGGGTGTAATAGCTGCTAACACGCTCCATCCAAGCGAGAAATTTATCTACTTATCCTCAAAACCAAAATCTTTCTCAACGAACATAAGGCTTGTGCGCAATCAGTTTCAGTTGACTTATGCTATCTTCGACAGAAGTGAAGCAAGCGCTCATTCGAGTTTCAGGGATATCACTCTTCTACATTCGGTGGAGCGGAACGCCATAATTGCTCATGAATCTTGCATCTCCAACTCTGAGCTAAAGACGTTCGCGCCACGAGAGAAAAGGAGCGCACGTCAGATGAATGACTTCAACAATTCTCTCTGACCCTACTGTCAGACCAGCCTCGCGCCCAAATATAGAACAAAGCTCCCGCGTTTACATTCCACAGAAGTAACGAAGAATTGCACCACCGCAACCACGCTCGCTTTCGACTGACTCTGTTAGTATGCAGTAAAGATTCAACACGGACAAGCTCTCGATCTCTTTCTCGATTTCTATCAAAACACTTCCAGCAACTAAGGAGGAGGTGCCGAAGTGACACGCAACGTCCATCCTTCAGTTTCGAGGGTGAAGTCAACATGAAAAGTCAGCTCATGCCTGACCGGGAAAGGACGGCAGCCCACCCTCATCGTTCCTACCTCCCGGGTTCCCTCTGCGATTTAAAAGACACGAGTTCGAGATTGTTTAGATCCAGCTCCATCGAGCAAAACGAATCCTCTGCGCACAACGGAAGGTATGTCCTTACCAGAAGGGCGCAAGAAGTGTTCTTTGCTCGTGATTTGAGTTCAAGTGCCATTTCTCCGCGCATCAAAGTGCTTGCAGATTCCCAACCCTCGGGTACTTTCACCTCCACGCTGACGCAACCGAAGTACCACACCAGATAGATACAGCAACAAACTTCACATTCTTCTTCCACGCCACTCTACCAGGCCCCCACCGCCATCCCCATGAACGGCGCAGGTATCTAACGAAGTTGAGTGTAAAACTCACAAAACTTCCGTCATCCCACTGACTAGCCAACCCACAATAAATGCTCATTCTATTCCCGGCGAAAGGAATAGATCTTGCAGATAGGTCTTTTAAAGCAAGTCGCGAGCCCAACGATTCCCCTTCAGTCAATGGAGTCATTGTTCGTTGTCCGCTCCTCACCCGCCTACACCGTCAGTTCTGCTCTGATCTTCCCTCCGCGGAAGAAAAGTCCCTCACAGAGGGAAATCAGGCAAACTGATTCCCAACCGCACCCGGGTCACTCAAGTTTCACCCCAGGGGTTGGATCCTTCACTGAAGGTTTTCTGCCGTTCTCTCTAGCTTCAGTCACCGTTCAGTGACGTTTGTTGCCTCCTGCGGAACCTCCTCAAGTAGTACAGCTACAGCTACAGCTACAGTCCGGTAGTACTTGACAGTGACTGCAAGCTCCTGTTTCTCTGTTCCCCAAGCTCATGATCAGATAGCCGATGTCTGATGTACTTACAACTGGCTCAGTTAATCAGACAGTCGGTCTGATGCGCTCTACCGTATTCCAGTCATACGTGGAGAAAAACTATTTCTGAACTCGTAAACCCTTTCACGAATTAAGTCCCGCTTCCTCAGTGTAATACATGTGGACGTAACTTTATCTCGTAGAATTCATCTCTATTAGAGACATATTACGTTTCTTTTCTCGATCATATCGTGTTTTACATCAGTCTATACGTATACTATATTACGCTTTATGGAGTTTATGTGTATAGGCATCCCAAACGGGGAACGCCGGAGAGGATGTAATATAGCAGCTGGGTATAGCGAAACCTAATCAAACCTAACGGACACACTGGTTTCTTCGGTTATAATTCATTTTCATTTTTTTATATTTGTTGTATGTCCGGTTCGTGCGCGACGTCCGCTATGTCTTTTTTCTCGAGAGCAGCGATGTATTTTTTTTCTCTCTCGTATTCTTGCGGACCCTATGTTTTGGCGGAACGCTTGTTGCGTGGGAGCGTTTTTCTGCTTGCTTTGCTAGACCCGCTGTTGGCTATTGTCTCGTATCATAATAAAAAAGCCATGGAGTGTCACTATTGCTGCTCTGAGGTGGCTTTTTTTCAGGACCCACGTGATAGCTGCTGACATTTCTGCCGGATCCTTCGTTTCACGGATTGTTTGCTGGCATCATTGGGACGTTTTAGTTCAAGCTCGCTGCTTCCGTCTGTTTGCGTTTGCCAATGAGCGTTCTTTGCCCAAGTGTTATTTTTGTCTTGCTCTCTGCCTCTAGCCCTGGCGTTTTGGGGGACCGGTTGTTGGATCGGGGCGGTTTACGGTTTCTTTATTTTCTATCGTCTCGTTTCTACGGGGCTCTGTGGGAGCGGGATTCTTGCTCTAACTTTGGCATTTTGAGGGAGCGGTTGCTGGATGGGGGCGGTTTACGGCCTCCTTCCTTTTCACTCGTTCTGAACTCTCTTTATTACTTTTCTTCCGCTTCTCTGCCGTCTGTTTTGCTGGAACATCGTTTTACCTCTGAACTATTGCGATTGTTGCTGTCTATTTGCATGCCTCTAACCTTGACATTTTTGGAAACCGCTTGCTGGATGGAGGCGGTTTATGGCTTCTTTACTTTGTATCATCTCCTTTGCCGTCGGTTTTCGCTCCATCTGCTATTGCAGCTTACTGTACTGCTTTTCTCGCTGTGTGGAGCGGAACTATGATCGTCCGGGATTCGACTGCTTTTGCTTTGACCGCCGACTTATCGTCTCTTTGCAAGATTGGCTGCTTGGGAGGTCCAACCTCTTTGGGAGCGTTTTGAGGAGCGGTAGCTAGAATGGGACGGTTTACTTCCTTGCTTCCTCAGTCTGCAGTGTCGTCTGCAGTGCAGTCCGACTGTCGATTATCATCGAGACGGTTCATCGGGAGGGGCTCTGTGAGGGCACGATTGTTGTTGTTACCCTCGCATTTTGAGGGAGCGGTTGCTGGATGGGAGCGATTTGCCGTCTATTTGCCACGATTGAGTGTTGCTTTCGTCTTAACGGGATGTTATGGTAATCGCAGTGTTTACATTTTTCAATGCTTTTCTTCCACTGCCGCTTGTTTGAGATCGGGACTGCTGCGATTGCGTTTGTCGCTCATCCTTCTTTACCTAAGGCTTGTTTTCGTTGTGGTTGCTGGATGGGGACGATTTACGGCTTCCTTCCTTTGTATCTCACCAGAAGCTATGTATGCGTAGATTTCCGTTTCTGTTTGAAACCACCGGAAATCTTTCTTCCATGCTTGGATTACGTAAAAATCTCGTATGCTTTGTTCGGGACTACAGACTTCTTTCAATGCATAATCGGTCTTTTTTTGTATGTCCAATCGGAAGGGTTGTGGCTGATCTTAAAAGACAGCAGATCTACTATTTTCTGTTACCCCAAATATCTTAGACACAAGGATGACGACTGCCTCCTAAAATCTGTAGTTTCCTCTGTCTATAGACAAAAGTGTTTAAGTTGTGTGTGCAAGGCCGTGAACACAGTAGTTTATAAGATAGGTTGTAAACACTTCCCGTTTCCATCTGATGCACATGAGACAAGCCGCTCGCATCAAACGTACGAGCAATCCGTCAGTTCCTCGCTCGAGAAGAGCACTACCCTTGAAGACTCTTGAGGTTTTTGTGAAAATTACTCAAACCGATAGCGATCTAGATCTTTCTTGTTGGGGGTGTTTGTGTTCTATTTTACACCAAGAGTGCAATAGTGATATCTGCATGTTCAAGGAGTTTTCTGTTTGCATGCTACAAGTCCAATCGATGTAAAAAAATAGACTACTAGTCGTGCTGGGTTGGAAGGGGGCTGGTAGACCGCTTGGAGATGAAGTATACGTCAAGAGGTTGAATAACAGGGGCCTTCATACTTTTGTAGGTACGATAGGCTACTATATGAAAGATAAATCTGAGGTACATCACATGTGTTGCATGACAAATATTACTGATGGTATGCTTGCTGATGAGGATGAGCTGTTCAATCTTTTAGGGACTGTTGACACCAAAAACAGGGTTGAATTGAACTCTAACAATATTTTGCAACGCGCTTTACAATTCAACAAGTACAGATGTCGTCATCCTCTCGGTAGTACCCTCCGCACTTGTTTGCGATCTATGGTTCGTTCTAAGAAGTATACTCTTTCTTGCAAATGGTTAATGGGTAATGGTATACAACGAGCGAGGAAAGAGACGCTTTGGAAATCAATTGTTCACCCCCAGACGATAATCATGACAGATATTGATATCATTTTCTTCTCCAAACGTGAAGATCTATGTGCCTAACTTTGTATTTTCATATTCTGGAAGATATATTCTCTGAGATAAACGATGAATTAGAGATGGTAGAAGTTTTTGGCACACAATGCAAGTTAAAAATTTTAAAGGTATCGGATGTTGACGCGAATAAAGTAACAGTTTCCAAATCTCGTTAATTCTTACTGCGTCAAGCAAGCCAAAGTATGGTATCTTAGAGAAGCATGCAATATCACCTCCTCCATCTTTCAGATGGAGGAGGAATTATGCATGTACATTAATTTATGAGCTAATCTTTCTGTGGTAAGTATTAGCTCATCAATTGATGTAATTAATTACAGATTTTTAAATTTAATCAATTTAGATCTGGATTTAGATTTTCTGCAGTGGTGCAAAAAGTACTGCAAAAAACAATTTTTTTCAAGAAAATTCTTACCATCATATATACTACCAGCTTCCTCTGCGTACTTCTCGCCCTGCAAAGAATTTCTGTACTCAAAATGCCATTTCCCAAAACCACCGTTTCCATGCATATTATTTAGCCAGTACTGTATCTTTTACTTTACAAGGTGAATGTCAACATAGGCACTCTCCTTCATCCAGTAATAGGACGTGTCCGGTTATTACAGCCAGGGAAGGCTGTTGGAAAGCAGACCCCAATCTAGCTCAACCGCTGGAGAAACAGGTGTCCGTTAGCAATAACCTCGGTTCGAACCATTGAAGAGAGAACCAAATTGACTTGAAACTGAGTTACTTAGAACCATAATAATCATGAAGAGTTGAATCAACTTTTTTAATATTTGAAATATAACTATTTTAAAACCAAATCATTTACTGTTCAAATAGACGAGGACTATTGAATTGAAATTGTTCATAAAAGCTTAAACAAACTCGAGAAGTTTTTCTCAGATTGGATTTGCTCCACCCTCCTCTAATACTCAATTTCATTCCGTTAGAAACTGAACCAATTCTACTCTGTTTCTGAACTCCCATTCATGCCAGTTCCGATTTACAAGTGGATCTGCTATCATGCGGCCTGAACTTCAAAACACAGAAGGTTGCTGTTAAGGTATATTCAGTATCCTATCATCCCATATTTAATTTAGAAGCAAGTGCTTGTCCGTCTACTAGTCTCGCTTCTATCTTCGATGAGCTGCACCATTATCTTAACTTGGATACTTAGAACAATAAAATTATTGGTTCACATGATTAGTGTTAATATGTATACGTGGTGGGAGTCCTCATTAAAAGTATGAAAAATCTTACCTGAGTATATTAGTAGAGACATGCATATCATATTATCATATCCATCTATTTCAACTTCGGATGGTAGCGATAAACATGTAATAATTTCAGACTTTTCCTCTTGGAAGGGTTTGGTTATAAATCAAAGTTTAAAATCTTAAACATTTATTCAAATTAACTTCTTCTATAGTCAGTATGCATACAAACGCTTACACAGTCCAGAAAATTAGCATGAACAGTTGGCTGACAACTTGCCTCAGAAAGTTTAGTGAAAAACACATTAGATAATATAGAATAAAATGCAGACTTACGGGAAAGACTGATGCTCGACTGGGTTTGAAAATAAATTTTAGAGAGTGAATTTTATAAATTAAAATTAATAAATCAAAAATCTATAACCTGACTTGGTTAACTTGATTTCACATGGTCGTTACATGTAAGTAGCGATCGTGTGCAAACATGGTGCGTAAACTGATACTTTTCCTCATATAAAGACATGTGCTTTCAGTGAGTAAAAGCATTTTTAGTTTAACAGCTTTAATTTATAACCTAACTCTTCCAAAGGTTAAGAAATAAATAAAAAATTGTGCATTTTTCCCTCCTTCAAACTTGGTGAATGGGTTTATTAGTGCGTGTCAAAGCTGGAACCTTTTGCATATATTCCTTGGTCGCGGTGACTGTTACGGCTGTGGCTAAACACCTGCAGGTTCTTGTAATCAACATTGTTTTTGCGTCGGCCGTGAATTTCAACCATAAGCAATTCCAGTGTTTGGAAAAATTACTGTATCTTTCAAAAATAATAAAACAAAATATTTATAAAGATTCAAAAACACCACTTTAAACGATACACTGGCTTTGGAAAAACTCTGGCCATTTTTCTTCCGTAGAGAATCTTCAGTTTTAGCTTTGCACACACTATTGTACTTTGGACTTAACGTGCTAATTGTTTACCCTATTAATGTGTACCTTGGTTGATCATAATGCAGCTTTAGTTCCTAATCCAACAACTACCAATGCCCTCTCAGCAGGACTACTCGACCTCGTGCCTCGGCTCCCCAGAAATAGGTTTGATCACACCCCTCTTAAGTTTGTTGTGCTCGAACACACCCAGCTTAACAGTTGATTGCTCGATGAACTTCAGGGAACTTTTGCTGGATTATTGTCGAGGAAATTAATAAATATTAAATAAAAATTATTTATCAAGAAAAAAATTAGCGCATGCATGAAAACACGATAAGAGTAAGAGATAAATCATAAGTGTTGAGTTGACTGTCGTGCTTCAGGAGGTATAAGTTTAAGAAGTTATAGTCATTTAATGCATTCAATAAATTAAACGAGCATGCATATTCCTCCTTTCTGAACTGGGAAGAGAATGAATATACATCCCCGACGAACTGTGGGAACTTTTGCTCGTTTATGGTTATGCAGAAAATATATAAGTGTTAAATGAAAAATATATATTAAGAAAACATAAACATTAAAAAATTTCATAAATGTTATTTGTTATCTCATGCCTGGAAACACGGGGAGAGCCTGAGAAAACCCATAAGTGGTGAGTCTGCTCTCGCGCTTCAGAATGTACAAGAGCGAACAGTTGTAGTAAGAATTTAATAAAATAATGAAGCGTCTAAATTAATACCTAACCCTTCCTGCCGGAAAGGTTAAGTATTAAATTAGATGTATATTCCCCCTCTTCTGAACTGGGAAGAGAATGAATATGCATGCTTCCTGGCTGCTCGATAGTATCTCTAGATAGTGGTTACCAACCATAAAACTAGTTATTTTATTTATAGTTAATCATTTCATTATTTTTGATCGTGATCACATATTTCTGTCATTTGACAGATCGTTTCAACGATAAAGTACACATCACATCATATATTCCCATAAAGCTAAGATTTGCAGTCCGACATATTATTGACATTGCAAAATGATTAGTTTTACGATTGATAGTCAATTAAAAGTGTGATCAAACACAACATTGTTCGGATGGGTGTGATGAGCATAACAAACATACTGGGAGTGTGGTAAAGCTAATTTTACTCCCAATATGTTTTAACTTTTATATATTTTTGCTGTAAATTTTACATATCATCTCTGGAGGCTGTACTCAATATTTATGTCTACATAATTTTGCAATCTATACTTATAAATGCTATATTTATAAATCGTGAATATGATGTCTCTAGATGTGCTACACTTTTTAACACATTTTACATTCAAAACTTACGTCTTCTTATCGTAATCCTGTAATTTTGTTACTCAGAGTGGTTTGAGTGCCTTTATTACAACTCAAAGCTTGTAATAATGTATAGCTGTATAAGCAAATTATGTTATTTAAAGTCAATATGTTCAATAAATGATCTATATTGGTTTCAGTAGCTTTCAGTTTACCGAGGATACGGTTTATAGACGTAAGGTCAAAAAACATAAATACCACATCTGTAGGCGGTACATAACTTTACGGTCGATACATTGTTCTACTTTTGCCTTCCTCATTTGTCTCGCAAAATGTTACGTTTGCTACGAAATATAGCCTCTTAAATATATTGTTCTCTGGTGCCCTATATGTAGCCGCACCAGGGATTTAAGAGTAATATAAGCATGCAATATAAACTTCTGAGGAACTCTTGCCCTATAGTTATTATCAGAAAATACATGTGCTACGTGAAACTCTATATTAAGTTGCTGAAAAATTCAGAGTATCTATAAATGTTAAATATTAGGCCGATGCGGATGTGCGAGAAGTTGGACATGATTCCGTGAGTATAATTGCTGGAGGATATAGCGATGAACCAAGTAATTGAAAAATGATTAATTTACTATTTATTTCCTCTCAACTAAAAACTAAATAATAAATTAAACCTTTATATATTTACCTCTTCTGAAGAAGTGAATATATATATATCCATGCACAGGTGCTTGCTGGAGAAATGCATCCTAATTATTTTCTTTCCCGAAGATACTGACATATTTATTCATCGGTACTAACGTTCCGGTGTCCGACATTCTAGTGCAACAAGCGATTTTAGATGCGACCGGCTATTTTAGATGCGACACAGGACTCAGTGGCGGCACAGGTGATCACCCATCCCCCAGGATGGGCTGCAGGCATGACGGCAGCAGCGAAGATGACCAAGTATAGAGGTATGCAAGTGGGACATCGCTTCATCCCCTTAGCTTTGGAGATATACGGTCGACAGACTCGGAGTTCGACGTCTTTTTGAGAGATTGTGCTAAAGTCTATTATGAGAGACGTCAGAGATACCACTTTCTCTTTCTTTTTGCACCACGTTTTTTAGACAGTGAGTTTCCATTGTTCTACAAAGAGCTTTAGCAAGCACCATTCACAAGAGAGCAATCGTAGTAGGTGATGCTTCTTCAAGTGCACCAGTTGTTTGCAGATATACTGACTTTCTGATCTCCGAAACATTATAGACGCGACAGACGATTTTAGAACTACTGATAGTGAGGCTAAGCCCCGCTGTTTTTCCCGTCGGCGTCCTTTTTCTTTCCATCTGTTTGCTATTCACTGGGTAGCATGTTTACTACCTTTCCCGAAGAGGGGAAACGTCTGAACGTGAAGGGTGGCCTGTATTATCACAACCCACCAGTTGATCGACTACACAATTATTAGTCCGCATAATTATAAATGCGGTGCGGCTCGCACATTGCGCGCGCATCCCACTGCCACACTGTAGCCACGTTTCAACGGCTTAGGTCCGATCTAATAAACGACCAGTCGCTGCCGTCCGGTAAATCAAATTTGCGGCCTTCAAAATTCTGACATTTCCATCTCCCGGCCGTGGAGCCCGACGAACCCAAACTGACGATCGGCTGTGATGATCGTCAGTTAGGTTGTCGGGAAATTCCGGTTTGTAACCAAAACCAGCTGGTTGATTTATCAAATAATTTCTCCTCTCACCGTACTCCACCGAAGTTTTCTGTTTAAACCCCGAGTATCAGTATAAAACATGAAAGAGAATATTTCATTTTTCCTCCCAGTGTTTTTTGAATATGAAAAAAGAATTTCTTTTCTCCAAAAGAACTTCCCATCTTCATCTCTCTTTCAGTACTCAGTAATTTATTTCGAGATGAATCATAACTTGTAAAGCTGGTGAATATGCATGCTCCATGAACTTGTGTGAATTTTTACTCATTTATAGTTATCAGAGAAATAAATAATAAATAAAAAAATATACATTAAGTATATAAAAATAATCAATTTGTTGCTGGATGAACTTGTGCGATCTTTTGTTCGCTTATTGTTAATGGGAAATTAAATAAGTATTAAACAATATATATACCAAAAAGATAAAAAATAATCAAATTATTTTATAAATATTAATTGTTAGCCAGTGCTTGAAAATAAGAGGAGAGCAGGAGATAAACCATAAATCCTGAGTCGACAACAGTGCTTCAGAAAATACAAGTCTGGGAAGCTGTAATCATTAATACATTAACTAAATTATCATGAGTTTAATTAATATCTAATTTTTCTTGCCAGAAGGATTAGGTATTAATTTAAAGGTCTAGATATTTACCTCCTCCATCGAGATGAATATGCATGTTGGATCAAATAGCTGATGAATATGCATCCAAACTGCAATTTTAGAAAAAATGATAAATGTTAAAACATGCCACCAAAATAATCATGAGTAATTTGCTGAGAACAGTCTTCAAAAAAGTATAGTGAAAAATACAGTTTACTAAAGTGCAGAGTCACGAGAAAAAAAGGTGCTGGAGGGCATTTGCAAATTGTGATTTGTGACAAAATTCTCTAAATTTGCTTCACTAGATTTAAAGAGGAAGGTTGAAGAATAGAGTTTATTAAAGCGCGGAGTCACGAGAAGAGTGCTAGTCGATTGGGTTTGCAAATCCTGACCTATGATAAATTCTAAATTTATTTCATTAAATTTAGAACTCACTTGGTAACGTGATTACACACGGTCACTTGAGTTACACAAAACCCATAAGTGACTCGCACGACAAGAACATCTCTTTTGTATAAAGACTTTTGCATCCCACGAATAAGAACATTTTTAATTTATAACCTAATCCTTCCAAGAAAAAAGGTTGAGACATAAACTAAAACTCTTTGCATATTCCCCTCTTCAGAACATGGACAAGATGAATATGCAAGGAACTTATAATAACTTTAAGTTAATTCTTTATTTCACAGATACCAAGTTGAGATGAATAAGTAGTAACAAAAACCATTTTCTGCAGAACAATTAGATTTCTCAGTTCTTTGACACGAACTCGCAAAATAAGGCCTTCTAGACACCCGGAGCCATTGTAGTGATACTTGTGCTTCAACAAAAGATAAATTATATAATTTTGATAACTAAATAGAATATTTGCTTTTATTTAAAACGGTAAACTAGATTAGTAAGCCCTCAAAATAACCATCTCTCAGCATTTGACTATTAGTCCTCTCTATCCTATTATTTGAATCTTATCAATTTTACGTTCTGGTTGAAAGATACCAACATGAGTATTTGAAAAACAGAAAGATTAATTTCATTGCAAAAACTGGAATCTCAATAAGGATTATAAAAATTGCTATTGTGATATAATTCGGCACTATACTAGTATTTTTAAGTAAAGAACTACTTTCGAATAGAAAGATTTCTGCAACGATCTACTGAGTTCTCCCGTTATTACACTTATTTTAACTGCCTGCAGAACATTAGTTTGAGCAGACCCCATAAGTTCTTCCTCACCAGAAATAAATGTAATCATTGTACTATAATCCTTTATTTTACGGAAGCTATGGCCATGAACATAAAATAAATCCTTTCTTGATCAACAAGTAGCTTATCTTTTAGCCAATGTTGTCATTCTTTGCAGTTGGAATTTGGAAATCGTCATTCATGACTGTTTTAAAGAAATCTACCATTTTCAGCAGCATATAAATCTGCATAGTAACATCAATCAAGAAAACATAATTATCTGCCACAAGATAATCATCATTGGTTAGATGCCACTACCCTTGTTTCATTGAATCAGAATACATGTTAAAAACCAATATCATCCTTTTAAAAATCACCATTATCAAAGTCAAAGTCAAAATTACCATTTAATATTATTTGACTAAATTAAAGTGCAAATTATGATCAACATTATTTCTTAAATCCAACTGATAGTAATAATTCAGTAAATAAATATTATATCATCATCTCTCCGTGACAAGTTCGTGTGATGTTGATATCCTTGACTCTAGACCATCCCAACATACTTTCTTCGAATCGATCACCATCATCTGTCAACTGTCATTAACTTTTGCTTCTTTGCAGACAACATCATCCAAATATTTCACCATCAAAGTGTCACTTTCTTTGATGTTTTCTTTAAATCAAATCTGCATGCAAGATGAACTTTTGGGAACATTTGCTCGCTTGCTGATTTCGGGAAAATGTATAAGTGTTAATCAAAAATCTTATACTAAATACATAAGAAAATAAAATCAAGTTTTAACTATTAGGTCAACCTGGGAATGCGGAAAGAACTAGATATATAAACCACAAGGTAACGCAGACAGCCGCACTACCCAGGGTACATATGCAAGTCATTGGTTATCACTAGTAAATGACAATTTAAAGTTTAATTTATTATATAATCTTTTATAACAAAAGAGTTAAATAATAAATAATCATGTACATAGATCTCGCTTGTGATTCTTTTTTATTTTTATTACCAATAGTTCAGGAAGCATGCATAGTTTGCCTCCATCGAAAGATAGAGAAGGTGAATATTGCACGCAACTAATTACATAATATTACAACAGACTAGCTCTGAACCAAAGTGTAAGTTGTTATCATCATTATCTTGTGGATGTTGCTATCTTTGGCCTTTCTGAATGGGACGTGGATTCCTCAATTTTGCTGCCGTATATATGTCCCGCCTGGAAGAAGAACAAGTAACCATCTCAATCTGTAGTTAGGGCATGTCCCGCACTTCCGGTTGTATCTTTCCCGTCGGTGGTTGTTTAGGTGTTTTTCCTGAAAGACCGAAGCACCGAACGTTTCTTGGTTTTTAACCGGAGGGGAGAGTTTACAACTCACAACAGAATGCGTTGTGTTGGTACAGTCAGGGCCTCAAGAGAAGAGATGTTCGTTTATATCATCCACGCTAGATGCTTGCTGTGAATACACAGCAAGCATCTAGCGTGGATGATATAAACGAACATGCTTGCTGTGTATTCCCGGGGTATTTTGTGGGGCATCACTTGTACAGGGCGTATGGACTCGACATTTCGCAGACTGGACTCACAACTCCTCCTCATGATTTCCTTCCATATATCCTCCCTCTTCAGTGGAGAAGCCGGTGGAGAGAACCCGAAGTCATGAACTGATGTGGTCGTACATCTACGCCTCTCTGTCGAGGAGACATCGTAGAGAACCCAAGAGTCGTGACCCGCTGAGGCCGTATTTGTGCTCGCTCTGTCCAGGAGCCAGTAAACATTGCAGTAGGTTGCTTGCAAAGAGTACGTGTAAAACTTGAAACAGAATATCCCTTCAGGAGAAAAAGAGTCTACACTAGATGGTTTTCGACGGCTAGATTGAACAGAATCTAAAACTAGAGATATAGGAATGTCACGGGAATTAAAGAGGTGTCATAAAACTTCCCGCTAGGCCTTTCTTGTTTACCGGGAAGGTCGGTCATCATTAGTATTCAAGTTTCGTCCTCTCATGATAACATTAGTATAAAACTCTCAGTTCTAAACTATGCACATGACTAGAATGCAAAGGGTTTGATGAAAATCCGTCCGAAATCACGGGTACCTCTTTTAGGTACCCGTGAAGTTGACTCGAGAAAATGAAAAATATTCACCCAAAATCTGCAAGCTTGACATGCGGTTGAATAGGGGACTTCAAGCATCTCCATAAACAGATGAGATTGGTCATGTAATTCCTTTTGCGTACTACAGCCGTGAAACAAATGGAAAGCATTGAGATACTATATAAACTTTTAACCATATCAATTATAACTATTGTAAAAGAGAATGTTTGAGATCTAAAACTGCACTAATGTTTGAGAGGCTATGTAAAACGATCCATTTATCACAAAACTGTACATCTTCACAGTAAAATTCCCTAAAATCCACTGACACATGTTTACGGATCTCACTCCCGCGATATGTTTGAGACAACCCTTCACATACAGAAAGAAGTCTCAAGGATATGTAAAGAAGTGATATGTTTGAGACAACCCGTCACATATAGAAAGAAGTCTCAAAGATCTGCTATAGACTTGGTGGTGATGTTCCATGATTCAACCGGATGTAATAGTGTGATGGGTTTCTTCTAACGACTCCGATGGAAAAAGGTTACTGTTTGAAGGGTTCTGAGGCTAACGTTTCTGACTAGACGTGAAACTCCTCACCAGTCAGTCGTCACCCACTTCATTAACCACTCTGATGGAAAGGTTATTGACGTTTCACTGTGGGATTCAAATCGGTGATAGACAGTTTCACGAGTGGGATAGATAGTAGTACGGCTGACTAGAACCCCTCACCAGCTGTACTAAGACGATGGAACTCTTCACTACTGATGCCGTATAGTTGTCACGGCCTGATCAAGAGCGCGTAATACTTACAGTAATGGAATTCAAAATTGTGGTACATGTCATGATTGCTGACTGGATGAGGATCCGGTACCCATAAGGTTAAGGGTGATAGAACTAGCTGAAGGCGCAAAAGGAGCAGTTGAAGGGTTCTGAGGCTAACGTTTCTGACTAGACGTGAAACTCCTCACCAGTCAGTCGTCACCCCACTTCATTAACCACTCTGATGGAAAGGTTATTGACGTTTCACTGTGGGATTCAAATCGGTGATAGACAGTTTCACGAGTGGGATAGATAGTAGTACGGCTGACTAGAACCCCTCACCAGCTGTACTAAGACGATGGAACTCTTCACTACTGATGCCGTATAGTTGTCACGGCCTGATCAAGAGCGCGTAATACTTACAGTAATGGAATTCAAAATTGTGGTACATGTCATGATTGCTGACTGGATGAGGATCCGGTACCCATAAGGTTAAGGGTGATAGAACTAGCTGAAGGCGCAAAAGGAGCAGTCGCTAGATGGAGGGGTCGAACCTCCGACCTTGCGGTTAACAGCCGCACGCTCTAACCAACTGAGCTAATCCAGCCAACGATAGCCTCAACTAAATCACTAAAATTTGAACGTTTATTTTTTGTTTGTGGACCAGAAAAGCAGATCCTTTTCAGGGCGTTTCTCTTTGGTGCATCTTTGGGGCTCTCCACCTTCGTGCTTGTCTTGTTGAGGAGTTTTAATGTTTCTCTTTCCTTCCCTTGTTACAACTCTCTCGCGCATACCGTGAAACTTGAGAAGGTGGAATTAGATACTATAAGATTTATATCTAGTATGTTATAGAGGTTTACTAAAGAACCAAAAACCAAAAGTCAGAAGTCATTCACACAGTCATTCAATGAGAATTTTCAACATTTGTACAAGGGCTTCCAACATTGACATCTTCTTAAATGGAAAAACTTGAACTGAAATCTTAATCCCATTACAAAAGTGATTAGTACGATTTTCAATCATTTAATTAACTTAGTATATTTAATTCATTATATATAATTTAGTGTTGTGTCAAACTAAAGCATGTAGTTTCGTTGACAATACGGAAAATTTTCAGTAACTCTCTTGGTCAAACGTCATAAGTTATTATGTTCTTCAGAAACATAGTCATTATCCAATTTTGTCATTAAATTAATTCATTTCAGGAGGACGAAAACAATACTGGAAGAAGAACATACAACCTAGGCACTTCACAACTTTACTATGTAGTAAACTACCCGGCAAATTTAGTCTTACTACGCGATGTGACAACACCCTTAATGTAATAAGGGTTTTCTGAAAACTGATGGTATATAATGACATTTTCTCGTTGTAAAGACATTTAAAAGTCAGCATATTATGGAATTCTTGTGATTTGATTTCAGCTGCTTAAGTTAAATTCACAATCTATATGAATAATGTCAGACTTGTATTTTTGTATCTGGAGAAAATAAATTAAAGTTCTAGTATGTTGAGGGAAGACATAATGCATTTTGATCTTTGTCCGGATGATGTTTGATACTCTTGCAAAATATGCAGATAATGATTCGTAATGACACTTGAAATGGCAAAGAAAACATGTTAAGCTAATTCGTCACCGTTAAGCACATTGCAGTATCCCTTGCTTATGCAGACCTCTGAGTTCGCTTGTAAATATTCGACAGCAGATTGATAATCCCCAAGTAAGAAAAATAGTAAGAAAGTAAATAAACAAATAACATAGTAAAATTATATTCTACCTAAAAAGATATAATTTTTCAGTAAATTATACTCAATTAAATATACATAAAATAAATCATAAGTGTATATAAGCCATTACGGGAAAGAACAAAATAGCTTACACGATTAAATCCAGAGGTTATAAACTTCCAGCAATTAATTATTCATAATAAATTTTTTAATCTGAGCTGATAAAGTTGATTCTGTTGAAAAATGAGTGGATTGTTTCTATAATAAATAAACACCAAAGGGCAGCGAGATGACTTACCATTACATAATCTACTTCTTCACTCGCAAATATAAAACCTGGCTGGATAATGATTAAATTATTGCATCATACAATCCTGTGGGACTTTTTCGGAGTAAGGATTTGAACTTACGGAGAGTGCAGGAAACCAAAGAACTTGTGGGAGATGAACACTACTTGCGGTAACTCGCCTTTACCTGAATCTTACGTGTTGGATTTGGTGTTAAATTTAGAACCGCAACCTGGTGGTGGAGTTCAAGCCCACCTTAGTTTCATTGCACCTTCCGTAGGCAAGGTTAGAACACCTTACGATCCTCTTCGTTTGAGATGGCGTTGTTCTCGCCATCTCGGCTCCGTGTCGAAGAGCAGGACATGGAGAATCTAGTAACAAGTACTATTTGAAATGACTTGTGTTAACTCCCTCTTGACTTTTTGCACGCATGTCATATGGCTAAGTCCTACACGTTATTACATTCATCTCCACAAGAACATCGATCAACTGTCGATGTTCTTGTGGAGATTTACTACTTTCGCACAACTCAAGATTAGCTATGCCGAAATAAGTGGGCCGGATACCACTGATAGGTCACAATAACTTTCTTGATAATACGTATAGATTCCTGAGCTGGAATTGTGTCCTTGCATGCCACATTTCCCATATGGTGCTAAACTGTTCAAGATATAGATGATTGTTTTCGAGGAACATGCAACCAAAATAGCAGGGCCATATTATGCAAAGTGAGCGATTATAACTTTATCATGTTACCAGGTAAATAATCAATATATATATAACGCAGAAGATACGGTGTCTTTCTCGTTGCAAGTAATGGTAACATTTTTCTTTGAGATTCCTCTTTTGTGCTAAGAAGCACAAACGAAGGGTTAAGCTCCTCTGTTTTCCTATGCATGTTCTATCTGCAGAAATTGCCTGAAATAATCTTAATTTTCTGTCTTGAGGTGAAATAGCTCTATCATGATCAGATTTGATTTCCTATGCAGGATATAATAATGTCACGGAAAATCCAAATGATATGACATTCTTGACAATATATTCGTAGACTAGTTGAAACATTTGACAACGAACTGTAAATGCAAATGGATACAATGTCTTTGGAAACTACTATAACATATATAGGTCGAACATTGATGCAAGAAAAGCAGTGCCACCTTATGAAACTATGAACGGAACACTTTCTAGACAACTTTCCTTTGTTATAGTAACTTTTCTGGGCTGATGTTATTAAATGCGTATACGTACATCCTAAAGTCTTCAGCATTACATGTTATTGATGAATATATGTGCCACTAGTGTAAACCAATGAGTGAAAAAACTGACAAAGAGAAAAACAGGAAAATCTTACCGCTCTGGGAAGTGCATAAAGCGAGAAGTCATGTTGTATCCCGTCCTAGCTTGTTAGTTATCCACTAACAATCTATGGATTAGGAAAGTACAGATCTAGTCATGAAACTGGCAAAAGCAAACGCGACATAAAGAGAGGTCACAGTGAGTTCGTCCTTGGTCCGGGTGTTTGTTATGCCACAGTCGAAGTACTGTACTATTTCGAGTACACCCAGATAGCAAAGGTACTTGGGCCTTTGTACAGTTGGCTATAGAACTAGGGTCTCTTTCTCCCAGTTCTAGACTTCACTCTTTTCGCAGACGGAGAAGGCTCCTGCATAATTCACCACCATGATGATAGTAAATTCCAGGAAGTTCAGAGATTTCGAACTGAACTTTTGCTCAATCAGTTTAATGAGTGCAGTGCTAATCTAGGTTTGACTTATTAGAATATAGTACTACGATGGATACTGCGTCAGAGTAATGCTTAAGAAATTACCCCAGCTCCTGGATCGTAATTTGGAACAGATATCTGTAGAGGACCTTGTCTGGAAATCTGATCCGAAATCACCCCAGCTCCTTCATTGTTATCTCGACCAGGTACCTGAAGAGGAGCTGGTCTAGATCTGGGTATCTGACTTGACATGACCGCAGCTCCTCCATCGTTATTTGGACTTGGTATCTGAAGAGGAGCTGGTCTGTGGATCCAGTTTGAAGCCACTGGAATGCCTGTGCATACAAGCAAATGTATCACATCTATATCAGATTCTCTTCAGTAATATTTAATTAGCTCAATAACTTCTCATGATTTGAATACTTGCAATTGCACAATGCGATCCAATGGACATGCGGTCGAAATGTACCCTAAAGGCAACGTATAACTGAACTTCGAACAACTATTCCCCAGGAACAACAAAGTTATCCAAATTTTGGGTTCCTCGTGCAAAGAAGATTGTTTCAGCTGATGGAGTACCTAGTGGAGATCTGGTCCCTTCAGTCGAACAAACAAACATACTATGGAAGTTCCGTTACATCCAGTTACATACCGTGCACTTGTGCCGCGTTTACATGTATTGGACTGCCAAACGGTTCTGCATGCGCTCCAGTTGAACCAGATGATAATCCACATGAGCCTGTCACAACGTAAGTATCCTCATCTGGATGAGTTCTGAAAACCGTAAAATTGGGATGAAAAGGTTAAGGGAGATGCTCAGCCTGATCATCCAAAACGTATGTTAATACCGTCAGTGACGACTCTAGCCTAAGGACAAATTACGTCTTCGTTTCTGAAATCCAAAGTTGGATCACATGAAAATGCGATATGGTTGGTTTCAAACATCGATACCTTATCTATGTTTACAGCCAATAGCAAACTACATGTGCTAAACTCATTATATGGAGCTCGAGCATATATACCTTATAGATAAGTAGTATGCCCTTTCCTCAGTTACTTGGATATTATACACGAGCATATAATTATGAGATGGTGAAGATCCTCACCATACAAAAGGCTGTTGATTTGCTGGACTGGTTGAGGAATTGGAATTCCTCTTCTAGAAGCCTCTCGTGAAGGTAGATTCAGAGTGTGAAGAGTCGGGTGCACTCTTCGTGCCTCAATCTCACGTTTTAGTTCTTCTCTTCGGTCGGCCTCGAGGAACGGATTTTTGTTGATCCCTCTACGGCGTAGATTTGCAAGGTACTCTCCTCTCATGCGCTCAACATCCTGATGCAAGAGCTCCACCTGTAGACTTCACCACGTATTAGCAAGTCAGAATTTACTGCCTGATCTGTGTTGGAGCAGTATCTAGCCATTTACTGCAGGGCAACCGAGGTATCAGTCTGATACCTACGAACGTTGATCTGATTCAATTTTGACTCCGTCAACACGACAAACTGAACGAAGAAAACTAGGGAAAAATTTGATGCCTAGGTGGATACCTATGAGAGTGATACATTAGACAAAAGTTCGACACTTCAGCAAGGTCGTTACACGTTAGGGAAAGGTCGGTCAACAGTTGATGTTTCCTGCCATAATAGCACAAAGGTAGAAACGCTGCGCTAGGTACAAAAGAATTGAGTGTGAAGTCCACGACCTGTGCAGCCACGTGCATGAAGAAGCTATGCGAATTTTGCATAGTTGCGTGAAGACTATTCAGAAAGGAGGCTCCTTGAGTTTGTGATCTTCCGTCCCCTCCGCGATGGGCATCCATGTCACTATCACACAAAAGTTGATCTATTTTTCTGACCTGTTGACGATATTCTTCCAGCTGCTGCTCAAAACGCACGACAGTATGCTGCAAAAAGGGAGAAGGTTTATTTGGCAATCCACCATAGAAATCACGGACAAGCTTCTGGTCGTCAGGAGTTTTGTACTGTCCTTCCCTGTCGTCAGTTGCAAGACAGGATTCTTCCACAGTAGCAGTCACTGCAGATACGCTCACAATAAGTCTTTTATAAGATCCCACCGCAATCTCCGTATTCTGCATGATTGCCTTGATAGTCTGAAGTGCTTCAAGAGAAGCATTGTTCCTTGTGATTGCTGAAGTTATCTCCCGGAGCTCCTGCGTATATAAAGCTTCTCTTAGAAAGAGACTGAAACTTGCTTTCTTCCAGTGATGCTCACCTAGGTCTTGACCAGTGTAGACTCAAAACGAACAACTCCGACAGTCATTACCATCACCACTGTGGTCACCGTTAGTACTCCATTCGATACTGATCAATAGCAACTCAAGTGATCACTGACATGTACAATATTTCATTACGTAGGAACTATCAACCAGGTGAAAGAAAGATTCAGAAATTTCTGTGTAGAAGCAAGAACTTTCTCGCAGTTATGCTTATTTAATTTTGTATGCGTAACCACAAAGCATGAGAAAAGATAAGCGATAATCATGGGATTCCGACCGAGATTTCTGAGTCTTATAGAGCTTATACTATAAGAAAAAGCGACAGTAGTATAGTGCAATAACAGTAAAAGTATATATAGTAACTGTTTTTTTCTTTGAATTGACGTCTAGACCTTTAGTTACCATTAGGAGGAAGCAATAACGTTAACTGTGACCGTTGTTGATTTGTTATTTACAACACTTAATACTAAGAGTATAGAACACCCTAGAGCGGATATATGAGGTGGGTCTTGGTTTAGAAAAGGATGAGTACATACATTATATTTCTCGAACCAGTATCTTCCTGTAAATATTTTTCCGTAGGTTCGAACCTCTAATCTTTCCGCCCCCAAGTTTCATTACTTACTTCGTTTTATAATAGCAGGTGTTTATGTTCGAAGACTTAAAACATTTAACAAAAGTTGCAATTAAATTTGCAGACAAACATGTTGCTGGTATCATGATCAAGCTCTTTCGGGAATGCACATACGACACCGATTACTAGCCACTAGCCACAGTTACTCTTGTTTAAAGTATCCTTGCCCTGCAAGGACATGTTAGGTACACATGAGCTCGTGAAAGTCTTAGGCAAGTTGTTGAAGGTAACCTACCTAGCAGAGGCCCTTTTCACCATACTATTTCAAAGTTAGAATAAGTAAATAAGAAAAAATGCTACAGATCTAGATTCTTGTCTAAATGGACAATAGTACTGACAGCTATTTAAACTAGGATAAAACAAGTACTAACAGCAAAGAACCACATGCTTGACTGGGAACATAACGTGGAAATATTTTATTTAAGGAGGTGAGTACAATGTGGACCTTTACTACAGGTGAGTAGAAGGAACAAATGCAGTTTCGCATCGAAAATCATACACCTGGAAAACATCAGAGTCACCTGAGTAATCCTTGCTGCAACCAGTTCAAAGTTTTCCTCGTATATCTTGTATTTGTTCAGATCCGCACTTTGCTCCAACTTTTCACTTTCTTCTCGGTACTCCAGAATGCGTTCCCTTCATACATGTAAAAAACATCGGACACATTTCTATCTCTGAGTCAGAAGATATGTATAAAACCATGCTTTAATTGCGGTAAAGATCCCTCTTGAAGTTCATGGCCATGGATACGGAAGTTATGATGATGAATGAGTCTATCATCAAGCTAGTAAGCAGATACAGATGTTGGAGTCCACTGTCTTAGCATAGTAATTAATATATAAAACTAGTTCCTTACGCCACATAGATAGAGATGTCTTGTATCATACATGAGTTTGATACCTGTCTAATATGAAGTCTTTGAGTGGTGAAGTTCGAGAACTGGACAACAACAACCATTTAATTCGAAAGTTTCATACTTACTCCAGTGAAAGTAGTAGTTTCTTTGATTCCTCGTGAATATCCTCCCACTTTGTGTCAAATCGCACTGGTCCACTCTCTTTCGTAAACAAGCGCAATGTAGGCTCGAATCTTGCCATGAGACTTGATCTGCCACAGACTGGAACGAACGACTCTACTCTTAGGATGAATCTCCTTGTATGTAGGACCCTTTACCGTTTTAGATGCTCCGACTCCAGACTGAATCTATGACAAGCTATACGTGCAACATAGCTCAGAGTCTACGTGTACAAACGAGTTTCGGATTAAGGCTCCAAAATTACTCGAGTCCAAGCAATACAACATAGCTAGCTCTACCATTTATCCAGTTCGAATCCAGGTTAAGATTTTGATGGCGTTCTGCGACTTCTCGATCTGTGAGTAAGCGGAAAATTTAAAGCAATGCCGTATGTATCTGCTTCAACATTCTCGTTTCTAGAAGCATCCCTTCAAGAGACAAGATCGAACATCTTATGTGGCACCTACATTACTATTCACATGTATCACGGTCCCCAACTTTCAATCTTTCCAGCAATTCGGAGCAATTCGGAAATTCATTTGAGACGAAGATAGACTAATCCTGAGTGACATCTCCATCATTTTCTATAAAACTTGGCTATAAACCGAAGTGCAACCGAGTGTCGACCTGCATAGCGAGAAACACCAGTTAACAGTTGATAATGTCAGAATGCGTGCAGCTATCACGATCTTGTTTGGTTGTCAAGAACACATCGGAAACACTGTAGACTGCAGTTTTAAGATTTGCAAAACAGAGAGTTCTGGTCGAGCACCTCCCCAAGTCGCCTTCTCCCGGAGCTAAATAAACACTTCCTTGTCACAGTAACGTTACACAACTGTTACAGATGATATTCCAGGAGAGAGCATTCAAGCCCGTGGCGAACACATAGAAAGAGCACTCATACGAAAGGAGGTCCCAAAACTTTCACTGTGAGCGAACCGAGTAACGATGGAACTAAAGCTCTCCCCATCAGACAACAGTAGAGAAGTTCGAATTCCTTCTGTTCAAGCGAGAGCTGTATTGTGACCGCTATGAAGCTAGAGGTGTATAGGTCCGATTTGAAAGACCGATGACATATCTTGCTAGGTCGTACTCTCACGTTTGGAGGATCAGCGGTGAGAAGAGTGGCACGATTGTCCGGTCGCATTCAATCTACCTACACTGTCAGTATATATCATCGTTGATGGTGGACCCAGTAGCTGTACATTTTGGTGATGTACGTTCTCACTTAAGCTCACCAAAATGTATACCAAATTGAATCTATTACGGTATCCATCCAGATACAACTGGTGGACAAACAAATCTATCCAACTTTACAGCCTTCCCTTCTTCGAGCATCCCACCGGATGCGCCAATATATCGGAGCTAACTTGTATTTAGCATGGAGAGTAGTAAGGCCAAAACACTTTTCCTAACAAGTTTTTTACCGGGAGTGTCCGGTGTGCGTGCTAAAAGCTAGTTCGGATAATTTTCACACTTCTTCAAACCTCACCGGTTCAATCAAGTTGAGGATCTTGCTTGTAGCCAAATAGCTAATGATGGATCAAATACGATCCACCATTTAGCTTGCGCTACTTTGTAGTGGCGTTTGGACAGTCAATTGGAAATGGTTAGAAATTATAAAATAGTCAAAAATATTAATATTAAACTTGAAAATAATAAGACGTTTTGTGCTTGGGGGTTCATCAAAGGAATTTGTTATAAACACATGTAGGTAAAAAAATCTACTTTCAATAAAAAAAAGTTGAAAGTAGATGAAATTAAATAAATTATGTTAAATAAGTTTAAAGTACAAATAAAATATTTTATACAATGAAAATAGATTCTTTGTGGATATTCTTTTCTGTTTATCGTATAGGATATACAATAAACAGAACAGATATTAAGAGTAGATGTCTTTTACATTTTGATTTTTACTTGGAGGCCTTGTGTGCCCTGTTGCAATTCGTGTGCAATCAGCGAAATAATTTCAATCTATTTTTGATATTGTGCATATTTTATCATAATATCCAAACAAGACCTCCGCTGTTGATGGAAGTCCATATTGATGGGGTTCTTTGTACTGCATATTTCCACGAATATATGAAGAGAGTGAAGATTAATTAATGAAACCGACCGAAGCAAAGAGTAGTCCAATGCCAAGATGATTTGCGGGGTATACACCATTATGAGCTATTGTTATCTAATCTGCAAACTCCGGATCTACCTTGACAAGATGTAGAGAAAAGACTGATATTTGATTGTCATAGAAATTACGTCCATGAAGACTGGAATTATAGTAAACTGGTCATGAATATCGTTCTAGTGTTACGTTTTACTGTGTATATATAACAGGGATCTCGATGGTTATTACATCACCATAAAAGGAACCGCGAGGATCACCGTGATCTTCTTACAAGCAAAAAGGAGGTGATGATCATTATTATGGAAAACTTGAAGAAAAAACATCAAGATGTGAAAGAAGTCTATTCTTTCTATGAACTTTATAATTATATGACTTTACCATAACCTAGACCTACTTGACTCAACCCTAGGCCTGCTGAGATGGTAGTTTTTATATGCAATATATATGAGTGGCATAATCCTTCAAGTAAACTTGTCTTTTTCTCTCACCACTTTGTCCATCATTAATATTTTGTAATGTCATGATCATAAGAACTTCTCGAAAAGCTTAAATTTCTTGAAGTTAATCTTAATCAGGTTCAGGATTCTTTGATACCAATGTACCATTCCCAAACTCATGCTCACAGTAAGTTTTGGAAAAATATATCGACTAGCTAGTGCTCTTGGAATTTTAGTCTCCTTAAACTTCCTTCTCTTAAATCTATGGGTTTAAAGGTTATTAGATCCAAACCCTTACTAGCTTGTTCAGGTTTTAATGAATTTATAGGGGTATCAAAGTTAGAACATTTTTTTATCTCTGGGAAGGAGTTATAATTTTGACTAGTGTCTATGGACATTTTTACTTGTTTACTGCTGGATTTGGCTGTGAGGTTTGCAGTAGGGAAACTGAGTACTCAAAGCACTGATTCTGGATGTTAGAAGCTGAAAACACTTAATGTCAAAATCTCACTGTTAACTCACAATGACAACCCTCATCAATTTGCGATTCTGTACACAGATATCCATCAGTTGTAATACAAAGATACCCTCCGGAAACTATGACTTTTCTCTCTTCTCTCGTTTAGGAATCTTTTCATTTAACTGTAAGAGGGATTTGTGATAGAGAGCTACCTACTCATTATTTTTGAGGGTTTTGGTTATTTTTGTAAGGTATTGGGAGGTTGTCGTCCATGATAGAGTTATGATCAGTTTTATGATAAATTACAACGGTTTGACTCCAATTCTCTTGAGAAAGATCTCTGTACTACTAATGATGTAAAAAGATAAATCTTATGTTTTACAGACAGTACATGACATAAAGACTTACGAGCGAATGCATGAGACTGGAATGGTCAAAAATGAGGAAGATATATCCACATTTCAAGTGGATATATCATTATGCAACCAAAGAAGATGGTTCTTCAGGAGAGGAGCAGTATCGGAAACAACAATGCAAAGAGGAAATGCTCCTGAAGACAGTGATCGACATAGAAAAAAGCAAGAGAAGATGACAAGCTCTAGAGAGAAAAGCATGGATACTACGAGACTAGAAGTTGAAGAACTACCTATCCGGGATATCACTTACAAAATCACCAAGACAAAAAAAAGACATAGATAGTTCAAGGAAGAGAACTTGGAATACAAGAATTCCAGTGGTAGAATTTAGATCTCAATGATTAGCCATATCACGAGAGAGACCTCAAGAAGTAAGGAGGAAGGTGATGATTTTAGAAAGTTTAGAGTCATCCGAGATGGAACTGGTGAAACAAGATACAACCAATGTTGTAGATAATGAACCCAACACAAATATTCTGAGTGCAAGACAAATGACGATTCCAAAAGAGACGTTAATCTTCCACGGAATATAAAAGACGAAAGTAGTTCTGAGAGTGAAGGAAGCGAATCCAAGAGAAACACGGAGAGTAGCATAAGTCTTTGAATTTGGAGAACAAATTGGCATAAGAGAAAGCAACGGTAATAGGTATAGAGAGAATAAGCATAGAACATACTTCTGCTGAGAACCTACATGAGTAGATACTCACATCAGATTTCAAGATATCCTAGAGAATACATCGATTAGAGGAGGACCAAAAGAAGGAGTGAGCTTTCTAAAACTTATGGACGAATGAGATACGAAGGTATGCCGAGAGAGGAGTGTCCATTACAGCTATTGCTCCAAGCGTTCACGTTATCCGTTTCGTATCTCGTGTCCCTCCTCAAACGTCTAACCTTCAATCGTTACCTCGAGTTCTCGCTCATCGAAGCATCGGCTCTAATACCACTTTCCGCGCAGCTACCACCTTGTTGTGCTAATGGAAGCTCTTGCTCAGTAGGTCACGAAACTCACAACCCTAACATGCAAATCACAATATCACGTTAGCGTTCATGCACCACTTATTTTTATCCCGTTTGGTCTGGACCGGAGCCAGACTATTGTCGTGTCGTGGACGGCTTCTACTTGAAAATATATTTTCTATACTTATCATTATCGCTCCAAAGATGCTCATATGACTAAAATGAGCTTTTTTACACAACTTTAGATCTTCACTTTCATTGCATCAATTGGTAGAGCTCATTGTCAGCTTTCCCTAGACACTTCATCTGTTTCATTTGGACGCTTAGTGGTAAAGTTACACGACTCGGAAGATGAGAAAATCAAGCTAGACTTTAGCTTACTATCGCTGACAGGGTATTTGTGGTTCTTGGTGCTATACTAAAGACGCAAGAGGGCAGTTTAAGAGGTTAGCTTGTTTTTATGATCTGTCGGTGGACGGTTTGGAGAATTGAGAAATCTAATGCATGCACTCAAGATATCATTGGGTTCAGATATGTGCAAGTTACGCCTTAGTTAAGACGGTGCGTGAAGACTCGGATAGGAGAGTGTGTTTTGGGAGAAATTGAGACGTAGAGAAAAAGTTGGAATTCTTCAGTGATCTGTGAAGGAGAGTTGAACCGTTCAGGCCGTTCTTGAGTCCAAACTTGCTGTCCTTGGATCCATCGAGAAGAGAATACTGAGTTCTTCAGAGAATGAAGATGACACAAAGTTCATCAAGACGATTTGGGAGTTTTGGGTGAAATTGACTCGTAGAGAAACGCTTATGTCAGTTTTTCGTCGTCTACGACTTGAGGTTGGATTGTTCTTCACGATCAATGAGCCAAGTTCTTTGTTCTTGATGCTTATGCGATCAGTGAGTCTTCATCTACGCATAGGAGAAGATAATATGTGGATTGGATTGTTGGTTTGGATGTGGTGAGAAATTTTGAGCCATAGAGAGTCGATTTATGTCATTTTTTTGCTTCATGAGATCAAATTTCTTGCGTGGTTTCGTGAGGGGAACTCCAAGCAACTTGTTTAGAGTCTCGTTGGGTTCAAGGTAGCTAGATCTACCTACCAGAGAAGAAGAATCTCAGATCAGAGATCAACATCATGTCAAAAGAGTTATACAAAAGAAAAAAGTGACATATCGATACAGAGCATGGGTGGGTCATAAGAGGAACCAACAACACAAAAAGAGATCTGTGTGGAGCTTGTCTAGACATTAGAGTGCGCACAAGTAATGTTGCTATCGAACAAAACTTCTTTGTTCAAGAAGCAACATCATACTTGCTCATTCTTGATCAACCTTTCATCACAACAACTCGGATGGAGACAAGGATAATAGACGATAGATCTGCTATGCTAGGATCCGAAGTCAAGATGAGAAAAAAGCAGTACAGTTCTTCACGAACGCAATCGAGATCATCTAAGGGAGAAATCGCTTCCAAGGATGAGTGAAGAGTTCAAGGATTTTCTTTAAATACCACTATAGAGTGAGGTTGTAGTGCTGCGCAGGAGAAGATACTCTCGCTTGAAAGAGAAAGTGCTTTTTGTACATGGTTTGTCTGGTTTTCAAAGTGTGGGATTCTTGTTTACAAGAAGGCTGAAGCACTGAAAAGAAAAGAACAAAAACATTTGCGTAAGGTTGAGCTAGTGTTGAGAGAGTTGGGTGAGCTAGAAAGGGATGAATGGATTTTGATGTTTATGAGGAGGATGGGTTGGAGGATCCTCCGTCAGCGATCACGTCTATCGGATGGGAGGATATGAATAAGATTGTGCAGATTCATTCAAGGGAGGTCTATTCAGTGATCAAATCTTTCTAGACACCTGAGGTTCAAGTTGAGACGAAGTACAAGACAATGGATAAGAAGATAAAGCTAGTTGCTGGTCCCTTGTCAGAAGACACTAATCAACAGATGGATTAAGGGAGAAGAGTTTGAGAGATCTTGCAATGATAAGACATAAGTTCATGGAAGAGACCCTTGAAGAACTGAAGATTGGATCTGATGGGTCTCTTATACCAGAAGAGATGAAGTGCTTCAAGGAGATGTTTTCAAGACATGAGAGAGCATTTGTCTTTGAGCCACATGAGACTAGGTGTGTGGACCCATACGTTATTACCCCGATGGTTATCTTCACAATATTTGAAGAAGCTAACAAAGACCTTGGTTGGAGACAAGCTATGCAAGAGGAGTACAAAATGCTACTCAAAAATTATACATAGGATTTGGTTAAGCTACCAGGAGGAAAAAGAACCATCCAATGTAAATGGATTTACAAAACCAAGCTACAGTCAGATGGTTCAGTTGACAAGCTGAAAGCAAGGTTAGTAGCAAGAGGATTTCAGCAACAAGAAGGGATTGATTATGGAGAAACTTTTGCACCAGTTGCAAAATGGGATTCAATCAGACTTGTAATGGCTCTTGCTGGTCATTACCACTGGGAAATACATCAGATGGATGTGAAGTCAGCTTTCCTTCATGGAGTGTTAGAGGAAGAAGAGGATCATGTGTGCATTCTCAGAAAATCCTTATATGGATTAAAGCAAGCACCAAGAGTTTGATATTCAGAGATACATGAGTTTCTACACAGCCATGAACTCAGAAGATCAGAGTTGGATCCAAACCTCTATGTCTTGAAAGATAATTCAAAGAGGATCATACTCATCTTATATGTGGATGATATCTTAATCTCAAGAAGTGATAAGGAGTTGGTGCAACTACTCAAAGGAGAACTCAGCAAGAGGTTTGAGATGTCTGATTTGGGTTCAGCAAGATTCTTCCTTGGTGTTGATATTTGGCAGATGGAGGACTGTATTATGCTTTCTCAACAAGCATACATAAAGTCTATACTTGGAGAGTTTCAGATGGAAGATTGCAAGTCATCAGCAACACCTATGGAGCAAGAAAGTGGTTTTGAGGAGACTACAGCTGAAAATACTATTGAAGAATATCTGTACATGAAATTAATTGGTA
Organism: Asterella californica; assembly: GCA_036924285.1. Taxonomy (NCBI): domain Eukaryota; kingdom Viridiplantae; phylum Streptophyta; class Marchantiopsida; order Marchantiales; family Aytoniaceae; genus Asterella; species Asterella californica. The sequence goes on along the minus strand of JAYKYS010000006.1, from coordinate 15,027,229 downwards.
AACTCAGATATCTCATCCACACCAGACCTGATATTTGCTATGCTGTTGGGAGGCTAAGTCAATTTATGCATTGCCCAAATTCATCTCATTGGGTTGCTGCAAAGAGAATTCTGAGATATCTGAAAGGTACTATCAATCTTGGTCTTATATATAAGGAGAGGAGAAGTGAACTTCAAGACTTCAGTGATAGTGATTGGGCTGGAGATACTAGCAGCAGAAAATTCACATCAGGTGCATGCTTCAACTTATGTTCAGGTGGAATTATCAGTTGGAGCAGCAAGAACCAGAATACAGTAGCAAGGTCTTCAACGGAAGCTGAATACATTGCTCTTAGTGATGGTTCTATAACCTTGATATGGTTAAGGAATTTATTGCTGGAGATGGGAGAAAAAATATCTAGACCAATAGTATTACATGTAGATAATCAGAGTGCAATGTTCTTGGCTAACAATAGAGTTAACAATAGAGTTATCAGAGAAAGATAAAAGGTTTGGAGACAAGGTTACATCATATAAGAGAGAAAATTGAAGCTAAAATAGTCAAGCTGGAATATTGTCCATCGGAAGACCAGTTAACTGATATTTTTACCAAAGCTTTACCAAAGCTAAGGTTTATACATATTAGAGATTTACTAGGTATGAAAGAAGTGATGCTCTAATGAAGGAGGGTGTTAAATATCATTAGAGAGTCACATCAAAACTCTGTGAAAGATAAAATGACAAAAGTAAACAAAAGGAAGAGATGACTTGTGACATGAGAAGCACTGTGACAGCAGTTAGGTAAGTCACTTTGAGGTGACAGCAGTTATATATCATTAGTATATTAACCCACATTCCCTGTAGAGTAGCATGAGTCGGAGGCCCTTTCTGTCTGTATCAGTTTTGAAGTCTAATTAAAGCTGTGCACATTTCATCTCAGAATATTTCTGTTTAGTTCTCCTTCTGATTAGTTTTAACAGGTTGATCTGTTAGCAGTTCTAATAGGCTGGTAGCATTCTGTTGTGGAAGATAAATTCTGTATTCTGAGAGACTTGGGAGTATAGTTCTCAGTTTTGTAACAATAATATGCCCCAGCATACTTCAATCCTGGCCCAAATCGATGTATGTTAATTCGACGCGGTGTTCCAAATGAATCTACAGCTTCCACGGCCACAGTTTGAAACTGCTCGTGGACTTCTAACACTGATTTACCAGTGGCAAAACTGACAGCGAGAACGACGGAAGTCACTGGACATCACACTTTCTAGCTTACTCGAGGACAAATTTGGCCATTGATGGCTCCACCATTTCTCAACTTCTCCTCGAGTAATCAAGTTGGACTAAGACTCGACCGTCTCCATCAAAAGGTGAGTCTGCGTCACCAAACTGTCATACTCGATCGATGAGTTCAGTCAGCTTCGTGAAGAGTAAACTCACGAACGAACTGATCAACAACATCCCTCTGCTTGATACGCCACTGCATGCATGCGCAGTTGCTAGTGCAGTGACACTCTGTACAGACCTTCCAGACTGAGAGCATCAGCGTCCAGAACATTCCTTGCATCTGGCCCGAAGGATATGCATATGGTCTCCGTACACTGTCCAATTGCAAGGTCTTGAAAAACGTCTACCGCCACTATGACGGTTAAAAGCCTGAGATACAACGACCATTCTGATAGCAAAAAGTGATTTATTATCAAAACATGTTTTAGCCGAAGGAGTCTGTAGAACAAAAACGGCTTCCGCTTTTTTCTCAAAATTTCACTTGCGACTCCAGAGGGTTGAGCCGCCGAGAGTGTGACCTTAGCTTCTGTACAACAAAACGGCTTCCGCTTGCGGTTCAAAATTCGACTTGCGACTCCGAAGTTCGCGGTCGAGCCGCCGAGCGGGTCACCTGCTCTACATCCAAACGGCTCCCGCTCCCGACTCAAAATTCGAATTTGACTTCGAAGGTGGTCGGTCCAGCGGCCGAGAGGGTGACCTTCTCTCTGAATCTAATTGTGGACTATGAACTACTAGCAGCCTCGTTAAAAAAAATTTAATTTGAGTATCTAGTGCACAAGTGTGGAAATGGTAGCCCGACGGAGTACAACCCAAAAGCTTCGATGTGGCGTCACGACGAATCTCCATGAACCTCAGCTTTCGAGCTTGACAATCACTCACTGTACACGTCTGTACACTCCGCAGCTAATCGACTCACGGCTGAGTTTCTACCCCGGAGTCTAACCTTCTTGCCGCGCTACCTCCCTGATAGGCATGTTCAGGGAAATCATCCCTTGTTTAGATAAGCAGGTAAACAAGGGATGATTTCTGCTTCTCTAAACAAGGGATGATTTCCTTGAACATGCCTATCAGTTAACAAGAGGATGCCTATCAGTTAACAACGATGACATTCCTCCTCGATCAACTTTGAAAAGTATACAAGGGATGATTTCTGTTTCTCTAAACAAGGGATGATTTCCCTGAACATGACCATCAGTTAACTAGAGCATGCGACATTCGTCCTTGATCAACTTTGAAGAGTATGTATAAGATAACAGTTGATCATCGCTCCGAGGAGGAATGTGGTCCTTGTTGAGCATGCTCATCATGATGAGCATGCTCAAAGTATGTATCAGATAACAAACCTCAAATCCTCGCCGAAGAGAGCACTTCCATCGAACAGCCTCGAACCTGCAGAAGCAGAAGCACCATTCTGCAGATTGCTGACCTGCCGCTGTGGGCTGTGGGCCCAGGATGGTGGTGTTGAACAGGCCGGGAAGGGCACTGTCGGCAATGCTCCGCTAACGATTATACCCCTCAAGCTGCGGTCATCGAGCCTTTCGGTTTCTGTTTCATCAACAGCCTGTTGTTGACGCCGTTCATTTGAGAAATGGGGCACGAACGGAATCAACATCTGGTGCTGCATCACTGTCGGAAGCTGGACAGTTTGATTGGGATCCTGTACCACCTGATGATGATGCTCGAGGTACTGCATTTGCTGCAGATACAGGTGGTTGATGCTGTACGAGTGCTGCCCGTGCAACAGACCTCTCACTGGCGGCTGCAGTTGCCATTTGATCCTGCAGACCCTGCAGACAAATTTGGTTGTAATGGAATTTGTGAGCAGGAATCTGCTGCTGGTAGGGTTGGAACCAGGCAGCTACCAGCAGCTACCAGGCTGCTGGTAGCTGCCTGGTTCCGAAAGCTTCTTCTTCAGTCGAGTGTTCCAGTAATTGTTGATATCATTATCAGTTCGCCCAGGCAACTGGGCGGCGATCAGAGATGGTCGATCAGAGACCATCTGCAGCAGACAACCGATCTGTTTATTTAAAAACCGTTGACAGGTCCACTTTAATACTCAGTCTGGGGAAGAATGAGTATCCAAATAGGGAAGCGAGAGAGTCCTCCGGTGTGCTTGTTACGAGAAACAATACCGTCATTATTTCTCGTAACGAGCATTCCATTCATTGTAGGATGCACGAAATGTGTAAGGCGACGGTGTACCGATCACTGTTAGAACGAGAAGAAGATCGGTATCGGCAACAAGAGAAACGGTTGCAGCGATGCAAAGTCCTACGACGAGAACTCCTGCCAGGCTTTATTGCTGCCGCGACCAGACCAGTTTGCGAGTCCAAATTTACCTCCAAACCCAACACGTAAGATTCCGGTAAAAGCGAGTCACCGCAAGTCGTGTTCCTCCCACAAGTTCTCTAGTTTCCTGCACTTTCCGTCCGTTCAAATCCGTCCTCCGAAAATGTTCCCCAAGATCGTGGAACGTAATAGCGATCCCTCCTTGACTTATATGCTAGAGAAGAAGCAAAATATGACCTGCCACACACAAACCGAAAAAATTTCACATGTTACGCTGTTAAATACGGAACAGATAAACGTTTTTGCTTTCCCTTCAAAGTTAAAACCCAACTTATGTATTCTAGAAGTTGGGACGACCGGTAGGGCCCAAATATTTCTCTGTTTTCCTTCAACAACAGTCTTCACTTTACCGACCTTTTTGGTTTGGAGGTAAATTTAGACTCGCAAAATGGTCTGGCCGCGGCAGCAATAAAGCCTGGCTGGAGTTCTCGTCGTAGGAATTTGCATCGCTGCAACAGTTTCTCTTCTTGTCGATACCGATCTTCTTCTCGTTCTAACAGTGATCGGTATGGGTCGGGCTCCATATTGCGACAAGGCGAATGTGAAGAAAGGACCATGGTCTCCCGAAGAGGATGCCAAGCTCAAGTTCTTCATCGAACAAAATGGAACATGCGGAAATTGGATCACGCTTCCCAGCAAAACTGGCAAGTCACGCAGCTAATTTCCTGAGAAAAATTGCAGATGTGAGTCTCCGTTAGCTCGAATTGTGTCCTTGCTTGCCACATTTATCGAGGCAAGACTTGTGATCATTAAATGCGCATGCATGATAGGTGCTGATTGTTTTCTGCAAAATCTGATGTTACAGGTCTGAAACGGTGCGGGAAGAGTTGCAAGTTGAGGTGGATAAATTATCTGCGTCCCGATATTAAGCATGTCAGTTTCTCGGAAGATGAAGAGAATTGTCACTACATGGACAGATAGGAAGCAGGTGAGTCTACGAATCCAATTGTATGTCATGTTAATAGGAATCTTGGAAAGGGATGGAGAGGAAAATACTAATGATCGGGAGGATGGCGCATTCTGCAGATCATTAGTGTTTTCTGTTTTGTCCCTTCCGTCCGTGCAGTATGTCGGTGGAACAGGTCACCTCTGTTTATTCATGCATATGTCGTCGAATTGTGGTGCATTTATTCACAAGCAGGCTTTCTCGCAAGCCTGCTGTGTGAATAAATGAGACACAATTGAAACTGATTGTAGAAGCTTCTTCCCGATGTGCCATGATGCTTTCTAAAGGGAGTGGCCGTCTTCCTTAACCGATTATCCAGAAGAGGCAATCTCCAAAAAAACAGTTCTTCGAATTCAAGACACAGGTCGTTGTGCCGGATACATGACGGTGATTAGCCTGATTATTCCATTCTGACGTTAGGAAAAATCAGGCTAATCACCGTCGCCTTAAACATTTCGTGCATCCTACGATAAATGGCATGCTCGTTACGAGAAATAATGACGGCATTGTTTGTCGTAACAAGCATGGCATTTGATTAGTAGTTGTCGAAGTAATTATCTTTTCGTCTGCTGATCTAGAGATAAGCTTTTCAGCCTGGGGTTGGGGAGTAGTTGACGACGTGTAGTCTTGCGAGTCCGTGCGGGTAGAAGACTACACGTTGTCAACTACCGGAACCGGAGGACTCTCTCGCTTCCCTATTTCGATACTCATTGTCCCTAGACTCAGTATTAAAATCGTACCTGTCTACGGTTTTTTAATAAACAGATCGGTTGTCTGTTGCAGATGGTCTCTGATCGCCGAACACTCGACTTCCAGACAGTGATGCAGCACCAGATGTTGACGCCGTTCGTGCCCCATTTCAACAGGCGACAGTGCTGGCGCTGACTAACGGGGCTGTTGATGAAGCCGAAAGGCTCATAGTCATCGAGAGCAGCTTGAGGAATATAACCGTTAGGGGCGAAGCTGCGACACGATCCAGTTGCGGTGGTGGTGACAGCCGAAGGAACAGCCGAAGGAGCACGGTGAACAACATGGGGAACAACCACGCTGCTGGCTACACCGAGGTTCGATGAAAGTGCGCTTTTCGTCGATGGTAGACACCCAAATCTGGGTGTCTACCATCGCTCTCCAGGATTATCCGAAGTGGTAATGAGTGGTGAAATCTGGAATCGATCTAGTCTCTCCGGATCCACCGAGCTCTTCGCGATCAGGAGCAATGCTTCCTCCTTCTTTGAAGTGGCCAATTCTCTGAGCATATCTATCAGTTAACAAGGCTGACATTCCTCTTCGTATCTTAGGAAATAAACTTAGACAATAAACTTTGAAAAGTAAGAATCAGAATAACTGTTAACGAGAATCAGAATAACTGTTAACGTTCGTATCGGGTCGCATCATATCAACGTTCATATCGGGTCATGGCACTGAGACTCGAGCCGGATGGTATGAACGTTAACAATTACTCTGATATTTATTTGTCAAAGTCGATTGTTTAGAATCCAAGTCGATTGTCTAGGATCCAAAGAGGAATGTCAGCCTTGTTAACTAATAGGTATGCTCAGGAAAATCCTCTCTTGTTTAGAAAAGCAAGTAGCGCGGCAAGAAGGTTAAACTCCGGCATAGAAACTCAGCCGTGACTCGATTAGCTGCGGAGTGTACAGATTGTCAAGCTCGAAAGCTAAGGTTCATGGAGATTCGTCGTGACGCCACATCGAAGCTTTCTAGGGTTGTACTCCGCCGGGCTACCGAGTCCACAATTAGATTCAGAGAGAAGGCCACCCTCTCGGCGGCTCGACCGACCACCTTGGAAGTCAAATTCGAATTTTGAGGCTGCAGCGGAAGCCGTTTGGATGTAGAGTAGGTCACCCGCTCGGCGGCTCGACCGCGAACTTCGGAGTCGCAAGTCGAATTTTGAACCGCAAGCGGAAGCCGTTTTGGTGTACAAAAGCTAAGGTCACACTCTCGGCGGCTCAACTCTCTGGAGTCGCAAGTCGAATTTTGAGAAAAAAGCGGAAGCCGTTTTTGTTGTACAGATCCTTCGGCTAAAACATGTTGACTTGTTTTGATAATAAATCACTTTTTGCTATCAAAATGGTCGTAGTATCTCAGGCTTTTAACCGTCACAGTGGCGGTCGACGTTTCCAAGACCTTGCAATCGGTACAGTGTGCGGAGACCATATGCATATCCTTCGGGCCAGATGCAAGGAATGTTCTGGACGCTGATGCTCTCAGACTGGAAGATCTGTACAGAATGTCACCGCATTAGCAACTGCGCATGCATGCGGTAGCGTATCAAGCAGAGGGATGTTGTTGATCAGTTCGCTCCATGTACAGCCCTAGCGTGAGCGTACTCTTCAGGAAGCTGACTGGACTCATCGATCGAGTATGATAGTTTAGCGACGCAGACTCACCTTTTGATGGGACGGTCGAGTCTCAGTCTCCTATCAAAAGGTGATTACCTCCAGTCTCCAACGACCGGCGAACAGTTGGTACCACTTTGCACTGAAGGAGGCATATTATTATTGACCTCCTGTCGTCGGAGTCTTACGGTCCTATCTCGGAAGCTAGCAAAAGAACCATAAGTAGAGAGTGCAAAATACTTAAATCAAATTGGAAACCAAATTGACATCTGCACGGAGAAGGAGCGCTTCCGCATATGATGAGAGTCGTAACAACTGCCGTGAAAAAGTCTCCGAGCGGCACTCTTGCGGGAATGTGTGGATCGAAATGGCTGTCCCGAAAGAGAAAACCTTCGTAAGAAAGGACGGCGTAGAAGCTTCGGCTGAACTTGACCAATCCTCGGAGAAGCTCGCTACAGCACACTAATACGCTTCGCAAACCCTCATTGGATCTTATTTATGTCGCATATTAAAATTTAATAGCCTGCATTTATGCAAGCTTGCTTACCTAGCGATTGTACGTGAAACTCAATCGAATTTTCCTTATCAACTTGACACAGATTCATAAAATATTTATATTATTTGAGGCAATATAATGTTCCCCGAACATGAATAATATGCATGTTGCATGAACTTCTAGGAACTTTTATTTGTTTATTGTTATCCAGAAAATATAAATATTCAATAAATATAAATATTCAATAGATATAAATAATTAAAAATAGTTCATAAAGATTATTTGTTAATCTATGCTTAGAAACACGAGGAAAGCAGGAAAAATATATAAACGTTAAAAAAAATATATACCATTAATCATTTATTCAATGTGAGTGTAATCTAATACCCTAACTTTTCCGGCGGGAAGGGTTAGGTATTAATTTAAACGCATGGTGGTGGTGATCTTGCAGGCATTTCATTTTTCAACCTAACCTAACTGTTATATATGATCTTCCTCAGCAGACTCCATACATAAAGGGATGATCATAATTGAGCATACCTTTACGTATTGACATGACGAACAAAATGAAAATGAAAGCACGGGAATAGTAAGCCCCGTTCGGTTACAGACCCAATGAGGCTTCGTGCTGTAGCGAGCTACTCCAAGGATAGGTCAAATTCAGCCGAAGCTTCTCACGCTGAGGATAGGTCAAATTCAGCCGAAGCTTCTACGCCGCCCTTTACGTCGGAGGTCTTCCCTACCAGGAAGCCATTTCGGCCCACACACTCTCGCAAGAGTACCGCTCGGAAAATTTCTCACGGCAGATGTTACGAATCTCATCATCTGCCGAAGCGCTCCTTCTCCGTGCAGATGACAATCTGGCCTCCACTTGAGTTAAGTATGCGACATAAATTTGCACTCTCTACTTATGGTTTATTTGCTTCATCTGGGGAAACATACTCCGTCTTTCAGATTTGAGGCTGAAGACTCATTCGATCTGCTTCACAGAGTGAGACAGAGACCAGTCGCCTGTGCCAGAGACTCCCAGGAGGAACCGCTTGGAAAGGAGGCATATACAGCACACTGGGACAAATCAAATCTGATCGCAGGACTCAGTGAAATCAACAAGCGCTGTTGAAACAGCGTGGCGTTTTACACATAATTACATTCAAGACCAAGCTTGCGATTAACTTGCGAAGCTCTTTGTCACACCAAGACCTGGATGTATTTCAAAGACAGGCTCTCGAACTTGAAGATATCACTTGCTATTCTTTTTATACAATGCTCCCTTTACAGCTCGACTATAGCAGCCCTAGCTCAGTGACACCAAGAGGAACCGGAGGCCGGTTCAGAGGTCGGATCAAAGCTCAAGAATTAACAGATGTAGAAGCATTGAAACATCGAGATCTGGTTCAACTATGGGACCTTTATGTGAACCAGGTGGTCCATGGAGCCCAATTTTTAACCTCGGCCCAAGCGCTCACATCTAAGACTAAGGACGACCAAGAGTGGAGGGTCTGCCCAAGGCTTCGTCAGAAGAAGTCTACGTACCTGACCCATCAAGAGGCGAAGTTCTCGCCGTAGACCGATCTCGAACATCGCTACCAACGATCACCAAATTCAATCTTGGATCATGCGTATCTGACACAGATGTGATGCTTCACTTTTATCCGAATTCTAAATTCCATAGCGGGATGGTGGTCCCGTTGCTGAATCTCTAAAGAGATGGAAAGTTAGACTTCTGCAAGACTGCATAGACATTGAGATGATCAAACAATTTCCGAATGCGTATGAGATGTGGTCCTCGATCGGATTTGCTAGAAAATGACAGTTGAAGACCAATGCAACAGATGAGTTTCTTTGCAAAGCATTCTGTAAATTGCTGTGGGCCAAGGTCTATTTGCCCCACACCCGATCGGTTTCAGCAATGAGAAGATAGTCCGTTCTACTGAGTCACGGCTAAGCAATGAGCATACTTCAGGCTGGTTTAGAGAATCGTCCTGAGAGTGGACTGTTAGAGCCTCTTCCTTACTGTACTTACTGTCACCCACGGGGTTTGTTCATTGAACTTTATTCCTCACTGTATACATTCTCTCTCAGCAAGTTCTATCAGTTACTTGAGTATCATAGTGTCGCTGACTCCAGAAATTATTAAGCAGGACATGGAGATGGTGAAGTCTATTAGGAAATCGTGATAAACAGAAAAGGTAAGCATCCATTGCACTTGCACATCTGAACCAGCGGTCAAATTCCCTGAACGAACAGCTTGAGGAATATAATCGTTAGGGACGAAGCTGCGACAGGATCCAGTTGCGGTGGTGGTGCGGTGGCGGTAAACAGCCGAAGGAGCACGGTGAACAACATGGGGAACAACCTCGAAGGTCGATGAAAGTGCGCTAGTCGTCGATGGTAGACACCCAAATCTGAGTGTCTACCATCGCTCTCCAGGATTATCCGAAATGGCAATGAGTGGTGGAATCTGGAATCCGATCTAGTCTCTCCGGATCCACTGAGCTCTTCGCGAGGAGGAGCCATATTTCCTCCTTCCGTGAAGTGGCCAGTTCTCTGAGCATGTCTATCAGTTAACAGGGCTGACATTCCTCGTCGGATCTTAGAACATAAACTTAAGACAATAAACTTTTAAAAGTAAGAATCAGAGTAACTGTTAACGTTCATATCGGGTCGCATCATAGACGCGAGCCGGATGGTATGAACGTTAATAATTACTCTGATATTTACTTGTCAAAGTCGATTGTCTAAACGTTAACAGTTACTTTGATATTTACTTGTCAAAATCGATTATCTAGGATCCAAGAAAGAATGTCATCCTTGTTAACTGATAGGCATGCTCAGGAAAATCATCCCTTGTTTAGAAAAGCAAGTAGCGCGGCAAGAAGGTTAAACTCCGGCATAGAAACTCAGCCGTGAGTCGATTAGCTGCGGAGTGTACAGACGTCTACAGTGAGTGATTGTCAAGCTCGAAAGCTAAGGTTCATGGAGATTCGTCGTGACGCCACATCGAAGCTTTCTAGGGTGGTACTCCGTCGGGCTACCATTTTCACACTTGTGCATTAGATACTCAAATTTAAAATTGTTTAACGAGGCTGCTAGTAGTTCATAGTCCACAATTAGATTCAGAGAGAAGGCCACCCTCTCGGCGGCTCGACCGACCACCTTGGAAGTCAAATTCGAATTTTGAGGCTGCAGCGGAAGCCGTTTGGATGTAGAGTAGGTCACCCGCTCGGCGGCTCGACCGCGAACTTCGGAGTCGCAAGTCGAATTTTGAACCGCAAGCGGAAGCCGTTTTGGTGTACAAAAGCTAAGGTCACACTCTCGGCGGCTCAACTCTCTGTAGTCGCAAGTCGAATTTTGAGAAAAAAGCGGAAGCCGTTTTTGTTGTACAGATCCTTCGGCTAAAACATGTTGACTTGTTTTGATAATAAATCACTTTTTGCTATCAAAATGGTCGTAGTATCTCAGGCTTTTAACCGTCACAGTGGCGGTCGACGTTTCCAAGACCTTGCAATCGGTACAGTGTGCGGAGACCATATGCATATCCTTCGGGCCAGATGCAAGGAATGTTCTGGACGCTGATGCTCTCAGACTGGAAGATCTGTACAGAATGTCACTGCATTAGCAACTGCGCATGCATGCGGTGGCGTATCAAGCAGAGGGATGTTGTTGATCAGTTCGCTCCATGTACAGCCCTAGCGTGAGCGTACTCTTCAGGAAGCTGACTGGACTCATCCATCGAGTATGACAGTTTGGCTACGCAGACTCACCTTTTGATGGGGACGGTCGAGTCTTAGTCTAACTTGATTACTCGAGGAGAAGTTGAGAAATGGTGGAGCCATCAATGGCCAAATTTGTCCTCGAGTAAGCTAGAAAGTGTGATGTCCAGTGACTTCCGTAGTTCTTGCTGTCAGTTTTGCCACTTGTAAATCAGTGTTAGAAGTCCACGAGCAGTTTCAAACTGTGGCCGTGGAAGCTGTAGATTCATTTGGAACACCAAGTCGAATTAACATGCATCGATTTGGGCCGGGATTGAAGTATACTGGGGCATATTATATGACACTCGGTGTGCAGTTGTACAGGTCTCTTGTTCGGTCTTCCCCAGCAAAGTTGTGCCATAATGGCCTTCTCGATAAGTATTATGGTCTTTACTCTGCATCCCTCATCAGGTTAAGATCTTAACCTGATGATATCCGTTCGTAGCAGCCGCCATTGCAGGATAGTACTCAAAGTAAGCTCCAGTCACCTTCTTGGTTCGGATCCCAAACTTGCTGGTCGCTCCTTCCGTAATAAGTACTGCAGCTTTCAATCATGCATCTCAGAGTTACGTACTTGATGCCTCCTGACGTTGGATTTTGTGGTCGGTTTAGGTACGAATCTCTTTCACGAAGTCTCTAATACAACAGTCGACTTCGATTGATTGAAAGACCTGTAAAAAGGAGAAATTCAAAATCTATAGGGTTTCGATTAAGATCTTCACTTGTAGTAAGCGGAATTGCTCCAAATTCACCACCATACGCTATGTCTCGACGTTAGAAAATCTCGGGCACCATAAGGACCATAGTCGTCAACCCTCCGGCTTGCTTCTGAATAGAAACAAGAGATTCAGTTGAACAATGACACAGTCGATTTGCCATCTTCATTGAGGTATCTGGCTCAGGGAGTGCGGAAAATCAGTCGAGTGGGCACGCAAGGCATGATTTCATTTCATGTTCTAGTTCCGTGCCTTTCATATCGAAGGTGGGAGAGTGGAACGATTCGCAAAATGCTTGAGTATTGGGTGATGACTGCGTGATCTCCTGCTCTATCGTTTTTCCTGGTGTTACGGATGTTCTATGGTATCAAAACATTCTGTTCTTTGATACAATTATTTGGCTCCATTGTCCTTCTGAGGTGTTTACCTCTTAGGTTCTGCTCCTTTTTGCTGCCGCTTTGCTGCCGCTTTGCTGCCGCTTTGCTGCCGGGGCATAAGAATCTTTTCGATCTTTCTCACCCCATCTCATTGTCGCTTGAAACCCTTGTTCTTCTTTTGAAACTTGTCCGTGCTGTATGGTTCAAAAGATCTCTGTTGCTGGACTTCATTGTTTTCAATCTGCTCCGCTAGCTTCAAAAGTTTGGCACTTGTAGCAAGTAGCTCCGGCATCCAGAAGAGAGCCTTTTCCGAGCTAGACTTAAGTCCCTCAATAAATATACATATTTTGGTCTCCTCAGTCCACTTGGAGAATGAATCCGGCTTAGCACTGAACTCGCGTACATAAGCACTTAAGGTCCTCATCTGCTTCAACCTAACTAGCTCACATCATCCCGAATCCTTTGATACTCCAAAGTGAATCGTCTCTCGAGCAATTCTTTAAACTCTTTCCAACCAAGCGCCGAGACGGTCAAGGCATGCTCATCCTTGTATGCAGTCCATCAGAGTAGCGCATGATCCTTCAAGAACGTAACTGCCGCTCTCACCTTGTCTTACTGCTGAGCCTGTTGCGCCTCAAAGTATATGTCCATATCAATTAAGAAATCCTTAACCTTACGAGCCTGTCCTATATCTGAAAATGGGATTTGCAAATTTATCTTATAAAGCTTTCTGGTAGACGAGGAACTCCCTTGGTCTGTCTCAAGCTCAACGATACGTTTATCCTTAGAGACCATACCCTCCTAGATGGTCTCATCATCTTGATGAGCTCTGCATACAAAGCTCCTTGACTTCCCGCGCTTGAATCGTTGGCAAGACTCCATCTTGCTGCGCCGGTGCCGCAGCTGATACTGGACTCTCTTGACGTTGAGGTGAAGGTGGTCAGTTATCGTACCTTGACTGTACCTCGGGGTTAGCTCGAGTCGATCTGGTCCCAGTGTCAGCCGTCACTCGTCTCTTGGTCTTCCTCTTGGAACTTTGTCCTACGTCTGCCATCGCTCCAAGTGTTCACCTAGAAACATTGATCCGCTTCATGTCTCACGTCCCTCCTCAAGCATCCAGCCTTCAGCCGCTACCTCAAGTTCTCACTCATCGAAGCGTCGATTCGGATACCACTTTTCGCGTACATATCGCATTGTTGCATCAGCGAAAGCACTTGTTCAGTAAGTCACAAAACTTACACCGCTAATCTACAAACCATAATCAAAAATTAGCGTCCATGCACCACTTACTTTAAGTCAGTTTGGTCCAGAGCCGGAGCCGGACCGTCTCCCTAATCATCAAGCTCAGCAATCCTTAAGTCCCGATCTAGACCCGCCTAGGTCGGTCCCAAAACATGAACAAGTCACAAGATGACTTGGGGCGGACTTCCCATTATGTCTAAGATCCTAAATGGTGCCTCTAGCACACCTAAAGATTCAACCATCTGTGATGTCCGTCTGGGTCTAGACTTCCGAACGGTGGTCTAACGCGCCGTCTCGTTCTCTAGTATTGCTCCAGCCCTTAGATCGTTCCTAAGTCGAGACATCCAAGTCTGGACCGGAACGTGCCTCGGAATCGGCCCAACCATCACTTCGTGCTCCCAGAGTCCGTCCACCGAACCCTGAGGTCGGATGACTTGTCTTGGCCCACCTAGGCATCGAGCCTCCCTCATATATACTTCTGGAGATCCGCGGCCCCGCCCTCCTCTTTGGTCCCTGAAAATTATACCACAACCCGATCACGAATTCGGCCATAACTCTCTGCTCGGAGATCAATTCGAGGAGTTCTACACATCACTGTAGAGCACTCGTCGAGACCTTTCCAATGATATCTTACTCGTCTCGAGATCTTATGTGGAGCTCCATCCACGACCTAAAATGTAGCTGGAGCTCCAATATTTAATCATTTTTGAAAACTTGTGGTCCAGTCTTGGACCCACGTCTCAGACTTATGTCTCTGACTTATGTTTCAGTCCGTTTCCAGACTTGCTCCCTTAGGTCAGCGTTTGTCTGGGGTTGTCTTGGGATAGGCCCTTATGTCCTAACTCAATGTTCCAACCTTGACTCAGAGAACCACTTAGGGTTCATCTGATCTCAACTTCCCGGCCAAGCCGTTAAGTCCAACTCGCAGCGTTCACAACCTAGCGCAAGTCCACTAAGGTTCTATTGTTCGCGTCTGTGTCCGATCTTGAGAATGAGAGTCGCGACAAATGCCAAAGTACACTAGCTCAGACTGGATGTAGGTGTGGAAGAAGCCACCTTAGTTGACGAGGTGTCCTTCTTAAATAGCTTGTCCTGTCTTTCCCAAATAGCTTCCGGGAACTCCACGTCCTGGTTTCCAAGGTATCTCACCTTCTAGGTCTTCCCCTTGGAGAAAAGATGAAGGTACAACTTCCCCAGAAGACATTTCCTCGGCTCCCGGTAAGCTTCCACCTTCCATCTGTTCCTCCCATGTCTGTCTTCCAAGAAGAGGCATGTAGTACTCCCAAGTACATGTCACTTCCTAGAGATCATCAACAAAATCTTCTTCTCCAACTCATACTGCGGTTCTCTACTTCTGGACGGTGGAAAGCTCTGCACCACCACTCCACTGTCCACGAATATGGTCTTCCTCAGACGACTCTTACCTTGACAGGTACACGATTACGAGGAGGTAATGTTGTCTAGACCTCTTCCAACAGACCCTGATCTGCGAGATTTCAGTCCCAAGAGATGAAGTCGAGGCCTAACTCCTTGATGAAAGGTTTGACCTCGATCAACTCTGCTGACGATAACACTAACCGTCGAGGAATATATCGACATGTTCGAGCTTCTATTACACTTAACCACACATACTTGCTTGTGAGTCTAAGGCTCTACCCTTACCAGGCCCTCACAATCCAGCTTCCACTCTCAGAAGACGAATCTAATCTTCTAGAAGACAACTATTCCGTCTTGTAGAATTCTAACAGTGCTTCCTAAGTGCATCACGTCTTCCAAGCTACATCTAAGCAATCTTAACTAAGCAAGGTATCGCATGAATTCCTAAGAAGACAATCCACCTTGCAATTCATCCTACTTCCTAACAGAAGATGAGAAGATGCATGAGAAGCTAAGTCTACGAATGATTTGGAAGAAGGCTGAGGACTCCTACGGTGACAATGACCTCCAAGAAGACTCATGGGACAGCTTCTGATTAATTGACATCTTAAGACTTCCCGTAGGCAGGCTTCCCATCACTTATCTCACCTGTCTTCGACTTCCTACAAACAATCTAGCCTCGCAACAGACACGAAACATTCATGATTTGTCTTTCGACTCCTCAACTCACATACACTCTCAAAAGAAGCTTACCGCGTAACGGGAAGACATGACTCTTGATCATTCTCTCCAGAATCTGCTAGCAAGGCTTCTCACAACTCTCTTCGGAGTTCGAGAAGAAGAAGGAACAAGTTGTTATGGGTCAGACGGAAGAGATCCGTAAAAGACCCTCGCGTTCTTCTCGTGCATTCTACCAGCCTTTTCAATCTTCTAGTCTCTCTAGGAAGATGTGGATTTGAGAAGTCAGGAACATTGGGAGGCACGGGCCTGATTCTCATTTTCTTGCTTCTCGAAACAACAATCAACTCTCAAGTTCACTCTAGATTCACATCAAGTTTCTCTCAACACAAAATCCAATCCAATCCAACTACTTGATGCAAATTGCAAACATTCATCTTCCGAAGATGTTCATACATTCAGAAACGTCTTCTGTCCACAGATATTGAGACAAAAGTGCAGTAGGGTAGGGAATTTGATAGTCAGGTCATCGAATTTGAGCATGGAAAGAAGAGAAGCTCATTTCAATTCGAGAAGAAGTGGGGAAGATGGTTGAAAAAAATTGGATAGCGCTTCCGCGCCCAATCTTCTCAAGGAAATTTCAGGGTAGGGAGAAGGTTCGATGGACTTTCTACAAACGATCGGAGAAGCACAGGAGACACCAAAACAGAGGGCGGAAGCGATGAGAAAAAGGAGAAGATATGAAAAGAACCTCAGTACTACTTCCAACTACGCTTCTGATTGTTCCTTCAGTCTTCTGCGCGCTTCAAAAATTTGATTCCATCTTCAGTGTCCTATCACGATCTTGCTCCTGCCTTCAACCTCGAGCTGCTGCAACACTGCTCTCACAATTGATCTCGATCTGCTGCACTCCGAAGCTTCTCTCTCGATTTTCTACTCGACCTTCAATTTCTAATCTTCTGGTCTTGTGGGGACTCCCAATTCTTCTATCTGGAGTGCGCTTCCTGACTGGAAGACGTCTTTCTCCTACTCACTTACTTCAATTTGCTTCTGTGCTCTTCCAATGTCCTCTCCATTTCCCAAATCGAAGTCAATTCTCAACTCGAGAAGCAGCCAAGAGAGCTCTGATGCTAATGCGCCTCCAGCTTTTGTATCTTCTTCTACACGATTAGGGAAAGGCTTCGATTATCCTAGACCTACCTATTACCATGGTGACCGTACAGTATGTACATCTACCCCTTACCTAGGTGGTGCGTGGTTGGTACCCTTGTGGTCGCAATCACTGTCTTCTCGGAAGCGTGCTCGATCTTTCAACTTTTAGCTTCCGTCTTCTAGAAGACGTCCATCTTCCGACTTCAGAAGAAGTCTACTTTTTCCCACGAATTTATCTTAAGATCATCTTCTTGCTAAGCAGGGTGTAATCTTAAGTAATAAGGTTACTTCAATTATATAGACAGGTCATTAACTTACAATTTTCGAGAAAACCTCCAATCTTGCAAACTGTGGACACCACACATAGTTTACAAGATTGGATGTCTACGACTCACTTGAAGTGGATTGTCAATGAATAAGTCGCATGTAATTTGTCTCGATGTCGAATATTTGAATATATTTGACATGTCAAACAAGACTCCACAAAAGATACAACATCTCTATACATGTTTTTCATCAATATTGCTCTTTTATTTTCGTAAAAGTGATCCAGATCTCTCGATGTCCAGCCCAAAGACGCTTATGAAATGCTCTAAGCAAGTTCCGTTGATCTTCTTTGTTGCAAATCACCGTAGTGGTATCCCATCTTTCTACTTTGATTGCTTTCACAGAAATCCATCTTGCAACATGAAGTTGTACGTCTTCCTTTGAACTCTTTGAAATCTCTCATCCGTCCAACTTGTTTGCTTGACCATCGTACTAAGGTACATCTCATGTCAAGAAGTTCATCATCATACAACCCTTCAACAAATAACTCATTTTTCCTTCTTGTGTGTGCAATCGAATAGATCTTTACACTCACGTCGTAAGTATCTTCAACCATTCCATCCTCTCCATCCTATCGAGCTCGAGATAACATATCTCTCATCGAATTATCTTTCCCTACAATATGTCTAAACTTCAGATTCTACAACTTGATATATGCGATCCATCATAACATCGTAATATCAAGAGTCGTACAATTCATGATCATCACTAATAACGACAAACAATCAATTTCAATCACCACTGCTGCTCCTATCAACTACTCTTTCTCAATTTTCAGACTGAAACAATACCTCATAGTTCTCTCTTCACTTGCGAGTATGCACGTTGACGAGCACTTAACACCTTCGCTCTGAACCTAATCGTAAATCTTTCTCCATCCTCTTCATCATATCCTACTGACCATCTGATTGCAACCGAACTTGTATCTACAGTAAGAACCACATGTCTAGTACACTTGTAATCAATCTTTCCTAAAATTGGAAGAGATGATAGTAAGAACTTCAACTTTTGTATTGCGTCCGTATGCTCTTCCTCCCATTTGAACTTATGACCTTTGCGTAACAACTCATATAATGGATCCCTCACATGCGCATAATGAAGAATCCAAAGGTGATAGAATACACAAGCACCCAAAAAATCTTCTTGCTTCTGTCAAGGAGTTGCAAACCTCTTTCATCGTCCTACGTTCATCTATTGCATGTCTTGGATGAATCGTAACGACTCATTCTTCTTCACTCGTTCTTCCGCGCGCTTCTGGCTTTGGTCCTAGCTCCAACACGATCTCACAAGGCTACTTCCGCGGTCAGCTTCTGACTACGCCTCAATTCCACCCTCGATTCTACTCAATCACCCTCCAATGTCAGCTTCCGAGAGCTCAAAGAAAAACGTCTTCAGCTCGACACTCTTCTGCGCTCAGCAATTCGACTTCGCCTTTCTTCTAGCTTCGAATCGATCTTAACTTCACTCGATTTTACTCGCTGATTTCCTCATTCAAATCAACTCGCTGCTTGAATCGATCTTCTCGGTCTCCAATCTCTCGATGCGGGAAGCAGGTAGGTTTCTGTGCTAATACGCTTCCTGCGCATCTTCCCTGCAGTTTAGGGGTTTCGACCCTCCTGACCTACCTAACCGATTCGGTGCTACCTGATAGGTGCACCTACTCCTTACATGGTTAAGCTTCCATGGTTGCCGTCTTCCGGAAGATGCGTGTCTTCCGCCATCTTCCGTCTTCCGAAGACACCACCGAGAAGACGCTCTTCCGAAGACGGTTGTCTTCCGAAGAAGTCAACTTATTATTACAAACAGCCCTTAAGATCATCTTCCTGCTAAGGAAGCCGTAATCCTAAGTAACAACGCTTCTTCAGTTATACAATTAAGTTATTAATCTCAAAAATTTCAAAAATTCGTGAATCCTGTAATTTGTGGACACCACATACGCCCACCCTCACATGTTTGCGTCCCCGCAAACATCAGTGCTTCAGCATTTCTGTTCACGTCCAGTACTTCTTGACACGCCACCCATTTACACGAGTGGTCATCAACGTACCGTCTAGCTCTTCCAACTGCAAGGAGCTGTTGTCGAAGACTTCCAAGATGCGATAAGGACCCATCCAGCGAAGATGAAGTTTCCAAGGGAACTTAATATGTCGATTGTCGTAGAGAAGAACTAAGTTGTGGTGCCCACAAATTTCAGGATGCACGAATTTTTGAAATTTTTAAGAATAATGACTTGTTTGTATAACTGAAGAAGCGTTGTTACTTAAGGTTACGTCTTCCTTAACAGGAAGATGATCTTAAGAGATGTTTGTAATAAGAAGTTGACTTCTTCAGAAGACGACCGTCTTCGGAAGATCGTCTTCTCAATTGCGTCTTCAGAAGACGAGAAGACAGCGGAAGATGGGAAGACGGCGGAAGACACCTATCTTCTAGAAGACAGCGATCGCGA
Source organism: Asterella californica (assembly GCA_036924285.1). Classification (NCBI taxonomy): domain Eukaryota; kingdom Viridiplantae; phylum Streptophyta; class Marchantiopsida; order Marchantiales; family Aytoniaceae; genus Asterella; species Asterella californica. The sequence continues at coordinate 15,007,752 of JAYKYS010000006.1, read as the reverse complement.
AGGACCAACCACGAGTTTTCAGATAAGACAGTAGGTGTACCTACTGGAGCACACCGAATAGGTAGGTAGGTCAAGAAGACACCAAGGACGAGAACCCCTAATCTGCGGGGAAGATGCGTGAGGAAGCACATTAGGCACCTTCCAACTTCCCGCAGCATAGCGCGCCTGAACGCGTAATACATCATTTTGCGACTTGTAGCTAGGGTTGGATATCAGGTGTTGATAAGAAGACCATGGCTGTATGCTGCAAATGTAAATACCGATTGGAGAAGACATCGTTTGAGATTTCCCAATCCTACACCTAAGCCAGGTGAGAAGACCAAGGTCTCGCTTCCTTGGATCAAGATTGGACACCAAGGTGAAACTCCTTCTACGACAGAGGGGTACACTTCAGAAGACTCAGCCACGTCTTCTGACAGTGATGAACGATATAATGAGTTTGTGGTGAATAACTTATGTACTACAGAAGTAGCAAAAGAAGTGATATGTGGATACATTGAGTGCTACGAAGTTGCGGAAGAAGAGCTTCCAGAAGACGAAAGTACCGTCTTCTCTTCGGAAGATCCGACAGTTGGTCTTCCAGAAGACGAAGGTACCGTCTTCCCTTCGGAAGATCCGTTAGTTGGTCTTCTAGAAGACGAATCTGAACCGGAAGAAGCTCCCAAACCGGAATACTTTGGTGCCAGTGAGTACAATCACACTGAAGGAATGGTAAACCCGGATGATCTTCAAGAAATGGAGGTTGCTCCTGGGAAGAAGCTGAAGCTTTCCAAGGTGATCGAGGGCCAACAGTTGGAAGACTTTCGAGAACTTCTAACGGAGTTCCGGGATGTCTTCGCGTGGACCATAGAAGACATGAAGGGCATACCTCGAGAGTTGGGAGAGCATCGCCTTGACTTGCTAGAAGACGTTGTTCCTACACGACAGAGGCAGTATTGGCTCAACCCCAAGTACTCGCTTCTGGTGAAGGACCAGATCGACCAATACCTGAAGGCGGGAGTCATCTTCCCAGTACTTAGTAGTGAGTGGGTAGCTCCTATTGTCATCGGTTGCCGAAGAAGCAGACAGGGAAGATCCGAGTGTGTCAGGACTTCCGGAAGCTGAACTTGGCCACGAAAAAGGATCACCATCCTTTACCGTTCACCGATTTCTGTGTTAGACCAGGTAGCAGGACATGAGTTCTACAGCTTCTTGGATGGGTATTCTGAGTACAACCAAGTTTCAATCAGAGAAGAAGACAAGTCAAAAACCACTTTCACTACTGATTCGGGCACGTACGCGTACAATCAAATGCCGTTTGGTTTGTGCAACGTGCCCGCCACATTCCAGAGACTGATGATTACAATCTTCAAGGAGTATCTTCGCACTTTCATGGAGATCTTCTTGGATGATTTCTGTGTGTTTGGATCGAAAGAAGACCACCTGAGAAGTGCTTCTTTGGTATGTCAGAGGAATTTTGCTAGGACATAGACTTTCCGGAAGAGGTATAGAAGTCGACTGTGCTAAGGTGAAAGTCATCATGAAACTTCACCCACCTGCTAACCTGACTCAGTTGAGAAGCTTCCTGGGCAACGTAGGATACTACAGGAGGTTTATTGACAGGTACGCAGAGGTAGCAGGAAGACTTACCAAGTTGCAAAAAAAAGGACGAATCATACATTTGGTCTTCTGAGCAGCAGGAAGCATTCGAAGAAATGAAGAGGCTTCTGTCAGAATCCCCTGTCCTAAGACCACCTGCTTGAGAGAGAGTCTTCCATATTTATGTGGATGTTTCTGCTTTCGCCATAAGGGTGGTGTTGAGTCAGAAAGATGAGAAGAAGAAGGATTATCCCATCTACTATGCGGGAAGACAACTCAGTGATGCAGAGAAGAAGTACTCTACAATTGAAAGGGAGTGTCTTGGCATGATTTACTCCTGTCGAAAGTTTAGGCACTATCTTCTGACCAACCCGTTTGTCTTCTATGTGGATCATTTTTCTTTAAAACATCTTGTGAAGAAAGCAGATTTGTCTGGTAGGATAGCTAGGTGGATTCTTCTACTCCAGGAATTTACTTACACAGTTGAGTACAGGCCTGGAAGACAGCATGTTAACGCTGACTATCTATCCCGATTGGAGACGGAACGACGAGAAGATGAAGTGGAAGACGAGTTCTCTGACGAGAAGCTGTTTTCAGTTTTCGCAGAGACACTTTCATCTGAAGGGGGGCGTACCACCTGCTTCCCAGAAGACGAGGCTAGATCTTCTGATCCAGTCTTTGCGACTTCCACAGAAGAGTTGATCTTCAAGGACTTGAGGAAGTTCTTGGAAGACCAACACTATCCCGAGGGATTGGATGCGAAACAGAAGGCTGTCTTCTTACACAAGGCAGGTCCTTATGCCATCTTCCAGGGTATCCTTTTCAGGAAGGGACATGACGAGAAGCTAAGGAGATGTCTTGAGCCTTCAGAGATTAAGCCAGTGATCACGGGTCTTCACTACGAAGATGTTGGGGGTCACTACGGGCTGAAGACCACAGTGAAAAAGATGTTGGACGCCGGATACTGGTGGCCGACCATGTACAGAGACACTTTTCAGGAGATCAGGAAATGTGATGCGTGCTAGAGGGTGGGAAGACTGACAGCTACTACTAGGTGGCCTCTTACTCCCATTCTTCCGCTTGCTCCTTTTGAAAAGTGGGGAATCGACTTTGTGGGGCCTATCGTCCCGGTGGCTAGAAGAACACGAGCTCGGTATATTTTAATAGCTACCGACTATGCTACCAAGATGGTGGAAGGCGAAGCCACAAGAAAGAACGATGCCGCAGTGGTAGCCAGGTTCCTTTGACACAACATCATCACTCGATATGGATGTCCGCTGGAATTGGTATCATATAGGGGTACTCATTTCTTAAATGAGACTATTTTCCTCCTGACCCAATACTTCAAGATAAAGCATCGGAAGACGACGCCGTACAACCCGAAAGCGAACGGACTGACAGAGAAGTCGAATGATCTTCTGTGTAACATCCTGAATAAGGTAACTGTTAACCATGCGTATGATTGGGACACGAAATTACCATCTATGTTATGGGCTTTCAGGATTTCACCCAAAGTCACGACCCAGAAGACATCTTTCTACCTAACTTATGGCATGACACCTATTGTGCCCATCGAGTTAGAGGTCCCTACTTACAAGTTAGCATTAACCGAACGCATGGAAGAAGAGGACAGCCAGGAGCAGCGTCTTCTAAACTTTGTAGAGTTTGAAGAAGACAGGAATGCAGCTTTGGAGAAGACGTGCGAAGTACAAGCACAACGTACGATGAACTATGATGGCAAGCTGAAGAAGGTGACCGTCGTGGATGGGGACTTATGTAGTGACGTAGGATTTCTCCTTTTGCCCATTTAGTATACAAGATATCGTTCCCACAGAGGATTTGCACAAGTAACGTTGCTCTAAGTTCTAAGATCTGTTCAAACACACAAACACACGGGTTTTGTCTAGAAATCCCGTCTTCTCACCAAACCACACAAAACAACACGTCTTCCAGACACGCCAAATGGTGCTCTGGACCCAAACAAACAACTACCAATTACAATATCATACAACTATTCACAGAGAAGCTCGGGAAGACGATCTTCCTGCTTCCTGGTTGCTTCTTCCGGTCTTCTCGATACCGTCTTCCCGAAGCGATTCTCGTCTTCTGGGGGTTTAGCTCGTCTTCTCACACCTCCAGAAGGCTGTCCGGCTTCGCAGAAGTTGACTAGTAACAGTCGTTACACCTTACTCTCACACTCACATTCCAACGGGTTGGATAAATCACAGGGTGTATGCCCCCTGTAGCCTTCCCAGGCTTCTGCCTACGGAAGTTGTCTTCCTGCAGCACTACAACGACATTCACCTTCACGGAAGCTCAATAGAAGTCTCGGAAGCTCACTAGAGAAGATAAGAAGATGGGGAAGATGAGGGAAGATGGGAAGAAGAAGAAATCCAAACAAGAGAAAACAGGATGAAAAAGGGCAATTAAGATTCCGACAGGCTTCTAGTCCGGATCCTGACTAACAAGCCATCCCTGCTTGTAATAGTTTGGGGAGGAAGACAACAAACGTGAGTACTGTAGCACCGTCTTCTACTCGAGGATGTCGTCTTCTGTTGCGGGAAGAAGGCTTCTTTCTTCTTCACTTCGCTGCTCTGACTGCTCTGTCTTCTGGGATCCCTTACCCAGAAGACCGTTCGTACGTAGATCCCAAGTGCTCTACTGAACGAGTCAAGCTACACTCCACAACTGTTGACATTCACCGCCACTCAAGAAGAACACTTCCCATGCACAATTGGGAGCGAATTCAATACATTCCACCACCCAGAAGACATGAGCGAAGCTGCTGCACTCAAATCCACAATCTATTCCCCGAGAAGAAGTCACAATGGCATTGGGAAGCTCACTCCCGCTACTGCCTGCGTCTACTCCTCGACACACCAGCCTAGCTAATAGGACTGCACGAGGATGCCGTTCCCTGTTCCTAGACTGTCCACTACTTCTATCTACATCTTCGAACCACTGCTGGTGCGAGTATGCAGACCCCTCCTGTATATTCCAAGACTATTCGTATGTTTCCAACAACGGGTGTAGTGCGCTAAGACTGTCTCTGCTCTAATGTGTCTCGCCTGCCTGCCTGTAGAATCGGTGTGTATGTTCAGTTACTACAGAATTCTACAGAACTGGCAGAACTGGCAGAGCTCCATTTCCTACTCTACGATCCTACTTAACCATCTGCCTCGAGAGTCAGGGGAGGCGACCACCAGGGAGAGAGAGAGAGGCGCTGACAAGAGGTTGTCACCTCACATGCATGCGGTCCCTCTTCCCAATTAGCCCTCCACTGTGTTACTCCTACGCTACCTATGCTGCCACATGGGGTCCTAACTATTTTTACATGGAAAACTGCCACCCTTAAGATAGCATGTCCGATCCTACTAAATCTGGAAGTGTCGATTGAGTTTGCTAACTACTCTGATTGCTCGGTGACAATCTCCACATGATCTGCTCCTACCGGAGCTACTACCTCGACTTTTGATGGGCTGGGAAGCCCTGCACTTACCTCGGGTACCACTGAGGTAGCTTCCCTCTCCTCGCTCTTCGCTGACCCTGCTGTTTCTGCGGCTGCGTCTTCCTCGGCTTCGACTTCGGAAGACGGAATGGTCTTCTGGGAAGACGAGTCGAATGGTGCGTCTTCGGTCTTCTGAGGCACAGATGCAGTACTAGGGACCATGGCGACCTCATAGGGGTCCGGAGAAGTCGCTTCCTCCATGCGGAATACCTGGGAAGACGGCTCGTCTTCTTGTCTTCCGGGGCGTCTTCTGGAGTCTTCTCGTCTTCCAACGCTGTCACCACCAAGTGTACAGCGAGATCGAACTCCTCCTTCTCCATTCCGGACGCAGTCGAGGGTGCTGGGGCTTGGGAAGATGCGGTTGCAGGTGTCGGAAGTGAGGGAAGACCATAAAGTGTCTTCACTCCTTCTATCTGTCTATCCAGGTACCTGAACATGCTATCTCTGCATTCCACCAACCTCGTCTTGGACCCGCTGTCCCATTCCCTAGCTAAGGTAAGTAACTTCTTACCCGCGGTGAAGTTGAACTTCTTCCGAAGCGCTTCTACCGACTGAGCTAGCATCTTCTGCGCACGAGCCTCCGCTGCTTCCCTCTGCGTCTTCTCCACTGCAGCTCGCGCTTCTGCGACTTCTCGCTGCATCTTCCAAGTGGTCTGCTCTTCTGCGAGGGCAGTGATCTTCTCCCGCACTCGGAGAACTTCTTGATCGTGCTGCTGTACTCGCGCCTGCAACTCCTGGTTGCTCTTCCGAAGTTGCATCGACTCCTTGGCAGAAGCGGCTGCTTCCGTCTTGTACCTGGCTGCAAGCTTCTCCGTGGTGCGGAGACTAGCTTCCAGCGACTCCGTCTTCTGCTGGCTGTCTTCCTGTCGCAGCAAGGTGCGCAGGCCGAATCCAGGCCGTAAGGGCTTCTCCTGTGCCCTCGCTCTCCTCTCCAACAACTCCATAGCGGGCTGGATCTCCTTCTGGAAGTAGGCACTGAACTCCTCCAGTCGTCTTCCTGCGGAAGACAAGTTCATCCCCACCACTCGCTCGGAGGTGTCGACCTTGTCTTCTAGAGGCAAGGAAGCATCTTCCACCACTACGGCCTTCATCTTCTGCGCACGAGAAGAAGCTACTCTTCTCATCTTCCGGGGTGGAAGACTCCTCGTGGCAGGAGCGGCTCTCCTCTTCGCGCTTCCTCGCATCGCAGTAGGAGTGCCCATCCATCCTTCGTCTTCTGGAGTCTTCGGAAGACTCCCAGGTGTTACAGAAGCTGTCTTCTGCTCCGATCGGGTACTCAGCAAGTCTTCCTCCGAGTCCGACTCCGATCTTGAATGAATGAGAGAGATGGGTGTCCTCGGTACACTTCTGTGACCCATCTTCCTCACTGGCGTGGCGTCTTCCGACCCACTAGACTCGTCTTCCCTCACCAGAAGCGTCTTCTGGTGAGAGCCGGGTCTCAGCTGTGGCATCAGAGTGGGAGGGGGCGTTGCTGTTGCCTCTCGGTCATCGTCTTCCGAGGTCTCCTCCTTCACCTCCTGTCGCTCCGTTGGCCCATACACTGCCAGCTGATCTTCCCTAAGATCCCCCATGGCTACATACAAGTAGCAGAGGAAGGGCGTCAGGTGTCCTCCCGCCGGGGTACCTAAGTATGCTAACTCCGTCTGTACATAGTTGTGGATGTACGCGCCCCAGTAGATGGGCACTCCGTCATCCCACACTGATTCCAGGAACTCCACGTCCTGATCTCCTAAGTACCTTGTCTTCTGCGCTTTCCCCTTGGGAAAGAGATGCAGAAATAACTTCGTCAGGAGGCGCTTCTTCGGCTCCCGGTAAGATTCTATCTTCCAACCGTTCCTCCCCTGCCTATCTTCCACGAAAAGGCAGGTGGTGCTCCCAGGCACATGCCACGAACTCACGATCCTAGGCAAGATCTTCTTCTCGTACCAATATCCTCGGTTCTCAGACTCAGGTCTGTGAAACGCCTTACGCCACCAGTCTTCAGTCCAGGAAGACGGTCTTCCCCGAGCTACTCCTGCCTTCGCAGGTACACGGTTACGCGGCGGTAACGCGGCCCACACCTCCTCCAGAAGCCCTTGATCTGCGAGGTTCCAATCCCACAGGAAGAAGTCGAGACCCAACTCCTTGAGGAAAGGAGTGGCCTCGGCCAATTCTGCCGTGGGTAACACCAAGCCTCGCGGATGCATCGACATACCTGGAAGATCTGTTGCACTAAACCACAAGCACCTACTATGAGCTGAAGGTTCAGTTCTTCCCGAGTGCCCACAGTCTAGCTTCTACTTCTCAGAAGACGAAACTAGTCTTCCAGAAGACAGCTACTCCGTCTTCCGGGATTCTAACAGTACTTCCTAGATAGCTCTCGTCTTCCGAGCTATATCTAAACAATCCTATCTAAGCAATGCCTCGCATGGATTACCAAGAAGACAACCCATCTTGCATTACATCCTACTTCCTATCAGAAGATACAAGATATGCGAGAAGTAGAGTATGAGAAAGGTTCATAAGATGGTTGCGGGCTCCTGCGGTGACAGTGGCCTCTGGGAAGACACTTGGGACAGCTTCCGATTCAATGTCTTTCTCGGAAGACTTCTCGAAGTCAGACTTCCCTTCACTGGTCTCACCTGTCTTCGTCTTCCTACACGCAATCTATCCTCACAACAGACTCAAGACAACTGCACTCTGTTCTTCTGACTTCTCACCTCTCATACGCACTCAGAAGAAGCTTGCTGCATGATGGGAAGACATGACCCTCGACCATTCCCTCCAGATTCTGCCAGCAAGACTTCTCACAACTCTCTTCTAAGTTCGGGAAGAAGAAGGAACGGCTGCTATGGATCGGACAGAAGAGACCCGAATGGACCCTCGCGTCTTCTTGCTCATTTTGCCAGCCTTCCAGTCTTCTAGTCTCTCTAGGAAGATGGGGAGTTGAGAAGCTTGGAAGACCGGGAGGCACAGGCCTAGTTCCCGACTTCCAACTTCTCGAATTAACACAACAACTCACCACTCCACTCAGGATTCGTACCAAGCCTCTCTAAACACAAAAGCAAAGCAAATCCACTCTTGATACAAATTGTGTTCAGTCGATTTCCGAAGACAGTCTTCCGAAGACGGTCTTCTGAAGACAGTCAAGTTCAAGAAGCGTCTTCCGAAGATGTTCCCATCTTCCGAATCGTCTTCTGTTCCAAGTTTCGGGGATAGAGAGGTAGGGGGGTAGGGAAATTGATAGTTGGGGTCTCCAATTTGAGGGCTAGGAGTAGGGAAGCTCGAATTGAGCTCGGGAAGAAGCAAGGAGATGTCTCGACAGAAATTGGGCAGCGCTTCCGCGCCCAATGTCTCAATAGAAAGAATGGGGGTGGGGTAATCGATCAGGCTGCATGCACACAATCAAGGAAGCACGGGGAGTACCAAGAAAAGGCGAGAAGAAGTGGGAGGGGAAAAGAACAGGGGGAAGAACCTCTACAGTCTTCTTTGGCTCCCCGAGTTGCCTTCGACCTCCGCGCGCTTCTGGCTCTTGTCCTAGCTTCCAATGCGACTCCACACGACTGCGCCTGCTGTCAATTTCGGTCCACACCTCGATTCCACCTCTGCTTCTACTCGCCACTCTTCACTGTCAACTTCTCGGAAGCTCCACAGAAACGCCTTCGTTTTCTCTGCTGTTTGTGCTCCCGCAATTCGATCTCACCCTTCGCCTAGCTGCCAACTTACTCTCTCCTACCTCGATGTCTCACTTGATTCCTGTCTCAATGCTAGCTCGCGAAGCTCACTCTCCAAACAACCAAATCGATTTTGTCAAAGGTGTTAGTGTTGAAACTACCGGAGTTTGACAAACCATTCGAGGTGCATACAGATGCGAGCGACTACGCGATTGGTGGAGTGTTGATGCAGGATGGAAAACCTGTAGCATACGAAAGCAAGAAGTTATTTGGGATGGAGAGTCGTTGTCGACTCACGAGAAAGAACTCTTTGTGGTGGTCCATTGCTTGAGGAAATGGCGGCATTATTTGAGACTTCACAAAACCCAAGTATATACTGACAATATTTCACTGAAGTACTTTGAGACACAAGATCGGATGACGCCAAAGCAACTACAATGACATGATACTTTGGCGCTGAATGTGGAGTTAATCCACAAAGCGAGAAAGGTTCTTGACGCCTTGAGTCGCAAGGAAGAATATCTTTCATCGTCCACACAGATTTTACGAGCTATATATCTTAAGGAGTCAGACTTGGAGACGCGAATACGTGAAAAGTTACATGGACAACGATCAAGCGAAGGGGTACCTGGAACACCTCAAGCGAGGAGTGAAGTTGCAGAACATGTAGCTAAGACATGGCTTACTCATGTTCAAGCAAAGTCGGGTTTATGTGGGACAAGAAAAACTTAGGACGAAGTTACTCAAAGAATGTCATGATGCGCCCTTATCAGGTCATAAAAGAGAAAAGTTCACTTTAGCAGTGATAGCTAAAAAGTTTTATTGACCTCACATGAAAGACGATGTTGCCCACTTTGTGAAAACATGCGTGACCTGTCAAGCGAACCGCGTTTCTTACGAGAAGAAACAAGAGTTGCTTCATCATTTGCCGATTCCAGCCAGACCTTGGGAAAATATTAGCATGGACTTCATCACCTCTCTGTCTGATTCAAATGGATACAATGCAATATTTGTCATAGTTGACCGGTTTAACAAACAGCGAAGTTTACCCCGGCCTTGGATACTGCAACAACATTCACGATTTCTCGATTGTTCTTAGATACTTGGTGGTGTTCACATGGATTATCCCAGAGTATTATTTCAGATGGAGACTCCAAATTCACAAGTGTCTTTTCGAAACATTTGTTCCAAAAGTTGAGGATTAAGTTAAAATTTAGTACCGCCTTTCATCTGAAAACAGATGGACAAACGGAACGAGTTAACTCAGTTCTGAATCAATACTTGAGGAATTATGTGAACGCAGACCAAAATGATTGGATAGAGTGGCTCAGTCTTGCGAAGTATTGCTACAATTCCACGAAGCATTCAGCAACCGGTGAATCGCCTTTCTTGCTGGCTTACGGACGTTGTTGAGATGAGAGTTTTCCTGAGAAGGGCAGAACCTTCTGACTGTGATATGATCGTGAAGGCTGTGTTACGATTACTCGAGGAAGCGTTGGGCTTCAGGCTGTGGTTGCTTACTACAGAGGTAAGCTTCAGGTCATAAGGGCACTATAAACCCTCACACAGGTCGAATGGATCCTCTAGTATGTTTAGAAAATGAAAATCGGGTCGAACTAGCAGTAATAAGATCAGACAGTGAACTTTAACTGTCAAGAATCAGAAACATACGATGGTTTAGGCTTCAGAAGTTCTCTTACATGTAAATGAGGTCCTACTGGATACACATACGAAATTTCAGCCAGAGATCAAATCAGAGCACCGAGATATGAGCAGAAACGTTCTAAGTAGAGAAATTATGACAATTTCTGATACCCAGACAGCTATTTCGACCTAGAACAGAGAATTGGCTTGATAATTTTCAATGATTCTTACAGGATTTGGAGTCTACAGCATGCTGAACATCCTGTGAAATTTGACCTCCAGATTGTACACAGTTCTTCAGATCTCGATCTATGAAGTTGCTGCTCTAGATTGAGAGCTTTTCAGACCCCCTCTGCTTCAACGATCACCCTAAATTACTCACTCACTCAATTGACATGAAAATTTATGGACAGTCGTAGCCCTCTTGACAGTGAACGTGACCACTAAGGTTTGAAGCGATTTTCTCAAATCTGTTGCGATTGACTCAAATCTGCTGCGATTGACACCGAAAACTCCAAAATCAACAAAAGTGATGCAATTCTGACACAATCTGAACTTCAATCTGCCATAACTCCTTCTTTATTGCTCCAAATCGATCTAAAATTTCACTGACATGACAGGCACGACGAGTTCTCAGTGTTCTCAGATTTTGCAATGTCCTCATCAAATGTTCGAACTCCTCTTTAGACCTCTGCTTCTAAATTTAGGGTTTTATAAAAGATAAAAATGGACCGACAGGAGTTCATAGCTCCACTTGGATGTCCTTTAGTGCCCTAATCCACGTGGTAACTTAACTTCACTCATAGGCTATCACGTCAGTCCCTTAAAGTGCCAACGTAAATCTTAAACTACCTAAAATGACACGCAACCTTGAAAGTAAACTTCAACTAGCTAAAAAGCGTGCATGGACAACACATAAGTACAACCCATGAGCTTAAACCCTATCAGCATGGTAAACCAGGTTATGTACTTTGAACATCATAGACAAGTATGGAGTCACTTGCACAAGCGTACGAATGCTTGAACAAGATAACTAGCATACTATCAGCCTACTAGGACTCAAAACGTATAACACAACGATGTTAACATATGCATGAAGGACTAGGAGTAATATTAAGCTAACTTCTATCACTACTAACTCTTAAGTGTCGGAGTAGAAGCGTAACTCGTAGCCTTCAAAGCTCACATCCTCCAGAATCGACTTCTTTGACGTCTTAATTTCACTCAGAGAGACTCATTCCTAGCAGAGAGGTGAATCATTTACTAGGCAAAATGATTCACATCACGACAACGTGAGCCAGAAGGGCCTCTTGACTTGACTCTTGCAAGGAATTCTACATCGACATGACCAAGAACACATAAATCATCAGCTGGAGAGTTGGTGACAGAAATGCAACAGCGCGAGGAGCAACTGAAGAAGAACCTCAAGAAGACGCAGCAACGTTACACGAAACAGATAAACAAGCATCGGCGGCAAGTGAAGTTTCGAGTGAGCGAAGAAGTATGGTTAAGTATGAAGAACTTCACCCTTCCAGAGAGAATATCGGTGAAGTTTTCATCGAAGTTTGCGGGACTTTTTGTCATTGTCAAGAATCCGCACGAAGATGTCTATACGTTAGACCTTCCTCCCGAGTGGCAGTTGCATCCGACTTTTCATGTTTCTTTACTAAAGAAATACTTTAAGGATCATTTGCGACCGGAGTGCAAACAAATTCTCAGGCCTCAACTTGATGTCGTGCAAGACGAAGCAGAATACGAGGTAGAGATCATTTTGCAATCGCGGCGCAAATCAAACCGGATGGAGTACTTGGTCAAATGGCGTGGTTATCATTTGAAGGAAGCAACTTGGGTCCCAGAGGAAGATCTCGCACATGCGAGCAAAGTATTAAACCTCTTCAAACGGTGACAAGGACAACAAGGACATTAGCAAGATGAGGACATCTCCTTCCAACGAGGAGTGAAGGAATGACGAACCATACGAGTAGCAACTTAACACGATTTGGACCGATGGACTTTATAACTTGTCTTGTATTTAGAAATAAAGAATTTGTTTCTTGAAATTGTCTAAGTGTATTGGTAGTGCATGACTATGACTAGTTCTAATCAGATGCCTAGGATGTTGTCAAAAGGAGGAACGAAGCACACTAAAAAGAAGCGAGCTGGTTTGGATAAGCATCTAAATCAAGACTAAGTCTTGATGTCAAGACTTAGGTTTGTCGTAGCGTTGGCAAAGCAAGTATGAATTTTCATACTTGTCTTGGGCTTGGGGTGATCTTGCGTTGCGGTTTTCTAACTGCAAAGTAAACTTAGTCGCGCGTCTAAGTCAAATCAAGTTGCGACCAGAAAGTGAGCTTCAAGGGACCCCGTAAGTAGGTGTGAATACTTATAGTTAGCAAGTTAGAGTCTTAAGTAGAATGTTTAGAAATTGTCAACTAGTTTTTAAGGTTGGTCAAAAAGGAAAGACTTTCCTGAGACTAGTTGGAATTTTCTAAGTGTTCTAGCGACAATTAAAACTCAAGCCCAGAAGAGAATTGCGGGTTAGCTACCAGAACGTAATTCTAGCGCCAAGGGGTTGGCTACCCATTTTGAACTTGACGTTAACTTAAAGATCATTGATGATGAGGGCATCAATCTCCAAAGAGGGGATGAGTGTCATGATCCTCATTCTGAGAATCAAGTGCAGAAGCGAACAATAGAACCCTAGTGGACTTGCGCTAGGTTGTGAACGCTACGAGTTGGACTTAACGGCTTGGCCGGGAAGTTGAGATCAGATGAACCCTAAGTGGTTCTCTAAACCAAGGTTGGAACATTAGGTTAGGACATAAAGACAAACCCCAAGACAACCCTAGACGAATGCTGACCTAAGGGAGCAAACCTAAAAACAGACAGAAACATAAGTCTGAGACATGGATCCGAAACGCGAGACCGAGACGTTAGTCCGAGACGCAGACGGACCGTGGTTCGGACGCGGGTCTGGACCACAAGTTTCTGAAAAATGACTAAATGTTGGAGCTCCAGCGACATTTTAGGTCGTGACGGAGCTCCACATAAGATCTTTAGACGAGTAAGGTATCATTGGAAAGGTCTCCGCGAGATCTTTCTAGTGATATGTAGAACTCCTCGAACTGACCTTCGACTTGAGAGTTATGGCTGAATCCGTGATCGGGTTGTGATATAATTTTCAGGGACCAAGGAGGAGGACGAGGCCGCGGATCCACAGAAGTATATATGAGAGGGGCTCGATGCCTGGGTGAGCCAAGACGAGTCATCCGACCCCAGGGTTCGGTGGACGGAGTCTGGGGACATGAGGTGATGGCTGGACTGGTTCCAAGACACGTTCCGGTCTAGACTAGGACTTCTGGACTTAGGAACGATCTAAGGGCTGGAGCAAGACTAGAGAACGAGACGGCGGGTTAGATCACTGTTCGGGAGCCTAGACCCAGACGGACATCATGGACGGTTGGACCGCTAGGTGTGCTAGAGGTACTGTTTAGGACCCTAGACTTTATGAGAAGTCCGTCCCAAGTCATCGTGTGACTTGCTCATGTTTTAGGACCGACCTAGGCGGGTCTAGGTGGGAACTTAGGGATTGCTGAGCTTGATGATTAAGGAGACGGTCCGACTCCGGTCCGGATCAAATTGAGTTAAAGTAAGTGGTGCATGGACGCTAACTTGTGATTGTGATTTGCAGGTTAGCGGTGTAAGTTTCATGACCTACTGAGCAAGAGTTCCGCTGGTGCAACAAGGCGGTAGGTGCGCGAAAGCACTCCAGCAGGAGGGCATCTCACCCCGTTCTTCTGTTATCTGTACGTGTTCCAGGGGAGACATGAAGGAAGACCAGTTGGTCAAGTATGGGTCAGCGAGACGACGAGAAGTGAAAAAAGAGACCTCCGAGGAAGAAGATCGTGCAGTTGCCATGTCTTCCCTTCCCACTTTAGTCTCTTAGGAGGGACCAGACACTCAACAGAAGTCAATTATGGTGCAAAAAGACGACTCCAGTGACATAGAAAACACGTCGTCACTGAGGAAGATGGGACCTAGGAGTGTGTCTAAGAAGAGTACATGTTTCTCGACCATCCATTCTGGATCCGATTTGGATTCACAAGATGACACGGCCAACACCAAGATAGTGAAGAAGATAGCTTCTATGACTACATGGAGTCTTCGTTAGACTCCAGAAGCCAAGACATGGGTTGATGTTCCAACTACGAGTAGAAGGAGCGCAGTGAAGAAGACTGCTTCTACGGTGAGAAGAGATCTTCCACCCTGGAAGACATTGAGAGTAGCATCTTCTCGAGCGCAGAAAGAGAAGACTATGGTAGTGGAAGATGTATCCATGTCTCTGGAAGATAAAGAAGACGACGTAGGTCGATTTGTGAGCATGAACTTGTCTTCTGCGAGAAGAAGATCGGAAGAGTTCAACGTCTTCTTCAGTCCGGAGATCCAGCCAGCGATGGAGATGGTGGAGAAGTGCGCGATGGTGGAGGAGAAGCCACTGCAGCCTGGATTCGGTCTTCGAATCTTGATGCAGCAGGAGGAGATCCAGAAGCAGAAGCTGGAAGTTCTGGAAGTCAACCTCCGCACCACGGAGAAGATCGCAACGAAGTACAAGACGGAAGCTTCTGCTTCTGCCAAAGAGTTAACACAACTGCGAAAGAGCAACCAGGAGTTACAGACGTGACTTCAGCAGCGTGAGCAGGAACTTCTGTGGATCAGGAGTAAGTTAACTGATCTCGCAGAAGAAAAGATGACTTGGAGTGCACTGCGAGAAGCGGTGGAAGCCCAAGCCGCAGAGGAGAAGAAGCAGTGAGTAGTGTAGTGTCGTAGGATTACTCCTTTTGTCCATTTAGTATACAAGATATCGTTCCCACAAAGGATTTGCACAAGTAACGCTGCTCTAAGTTCTAAGATCTGTTCAAACACACAAACACACGGGTTTTGTCTAGGAATCCCGTCTTCTCACAAAACCACACTTCTTCCAGACCTTTCAAAAGGTGCCCTGGAACTAAACAAACAACTACTAACTAAAATATCACACAACTATTCACAGAGAAGCTCGGGAAGACGCTTCTTGCTTCCAAGTCACTTCTTCCGGTCTTCTCAGTACCGTCTTCCCAAAGCAATTCTCGGCTTCTAGGGGTTCAACTCGGCTTCTTATACCTCCAGAAGACTGCTCCTGCTTTGTAGAAGTCGATTAGCAACGGTCGATTAGCAAGTCGATTAGCACCTTGCTCTCTCTCTCTCTCTCACATTTCAACGGGTTAGATTAATCATAGGGTGTATGCCCCCTGTAGCCTTCCCAGTCTTTTGTCTACGAAAATGATCTTCCTGCAGCACTACAACGACATTCACCTTCACGGAAGCTCAATAGAAGTCTCGGAAGCTTACTAGAAGAAGGTAAGAAGATGGAGAAGATGGGAGAAGATGGGGAAGAAGGAAAAATCCAAACGAGAGAAAAACAAGATAAGAATAAGAAATTTAGATTCTGACAGGCTTCTAGTTCAGATCCTGACTAACAAGCCATCTCTGCTTGTAATAGTTTGGGGAGGAAGACAACAAACTTACGTACAGTTGCACAGTCTTCTACTTGAGGATGTCGTCTTCTACTGTGGGAAGAAGACTTCTTTCTTCTTCTCTCGTTGATCCGACTACTCTGTCTTCTAGAGATCCCTTATCCATAAGACCGTCCGTATGTAGATCCGAAGTGCTCCACTGGACGAGCCAAGCTGCGAATCTACACAATTGTTGACAGTCACCGCCACTCAAGAAGAACGCTTCTCATGCACAATCGGGAGTGAATTCAAGGAAACCCACCACTACCAGGACACAGGTAAAGCTTCTGCACTCAAATCAATAATCCATTCCCCGAGAAGAAGTCACATTGGCATTGAGAAGCTCACTCCCTCTACTTCCTGTTGCTACTCCTCGACACACCAGTCTAGCCAACAGGACTACACGAGGATGCCGTTCCTTGCTCCTAGACTGTCCACTATCTCCATCTACATCGTCGAACCACTGCTGGTAGCGAGCATGCAGACCCCTCCGATATAATCCCAATCTATTTGTATGTCTCTAACATCGGGTGTAGTGTGCACTGTGTGTAATGTATATCATGTGTCTCTAGTCTGCACCGTAAAATGTTTGTGTGTGTGTAGAACTCATATTTCCTACTCTTCGATCCTACTTATGCATCTGTCTTGAGATGCAGGGGAAGTTCCTCTCCAATCCTCGATTACAACCAGGGAGAGATGGACGCTGTCAGAAGGCTGCCAACCCACATGCAAGCGGTTCTGTAACGACCTATGTTACACATAGGAAGTTTGTCAATTAGTAAGGTGTTTAGTTATAACTAAGGGTTGAGAATGTTTATTTGCTGCCAAAGTACTTTTAGGAGGTATCAAGTTAGTCATGACTAGCTAAAAGTTAGTTATGGTTAAACTTAGCTGTACTTTTGGCAGAATTCAGATATTTGCTAAAGAGTGAGCACTACTATCTTGTCATCTTGTCTAAAAGGTAGAAAGGAGGTGGAAAGTATCTCTTATCTCCTTTTTGACTTGATATTAGTGGTTGGATTAAAGTTGTGGACTTTGTGGGCATTAAAAACAAGAAGAGATTCCACATGTTTCCTTTTTAGTGGGTCCTAGTGTAGAGGGGGGGTGGAAATTCGAGATTCCTTGAGAATATTCCAGAATCCTTCTAGAAGTTGTTGACTTTGAAGGAATAAGCCCATGTGAAAAGGTAAAAAGCCCATGTGATCAATGCTTTTACCTTAAGTAATATCTTAGTAAAACCCGGTAAAAGTAGTTACGGCTGAGTTACCGAGGGTACCAAAGTAAAAACTTAGAATGTATAAATAGAGGAGTAAAGAAGAGCTCCTCATCCTTGTTTTCACATCGTCGTAATGACAACTTGAGTAATATAGAGAGTGTGGGACATTTTTAGCATGTGAGAACTTGAGAGACGTCGTTAGAATGGAGGATTTTAGTGGATGAGATTATGGAGATTTTAGTTGATAAGTTTGTGGGTGTATGAATGAGAGTGAACTTAGCATTTTTCCCTTCAAGATTCATGGTGTGCTTCCATCAAAGCCATCAGAGGTGACCCCTGAGTGAGAGACAGGCCCGACAGTTGCAGATTCGTGGATGACGATCGTGGAGGTTAAGAGATCGGGGGGTAGTTGATCGTTAGGACCGCGGAGGGTTTACATTTTTGGTTCCGTTGCCGGGACCTCACTTGAAGGGATCGTTGAACGATGTTTAGAGTTCAGTTCTACATTCGTCAAAAGGAGATTATGAGAGAGCACATGGAGAGAACGTTGGGAGGAGAGAGAGCTAACGCGATGTTAGCAACGTTAGAACCTTTCGTGTATCCCGTAGTGATATATGACGCGTTCGAAGTCATTCTTTACATCTTGTTCACTTAGAAAGGGTTTGAAGAGAGTTGAAAGAGGGTGCAACAAGAGTTGTAGAGAAAGGAGGAGAGAAAAGTTATTAGAGGAGAGAAATTTGTGAGCTTAAGAATTCTGCTCTCTGGAAAATTTGTACAGTCGCTGTCAACTTTTCTGTGAATTTTATTTTCCTGAGAAACTTTCCAATGTTTTAGAGTGGCTGATAAGCTATCTAGGACAACAGAAATCAGGAGAAAAGATGGTCTAGAGAGGGAGCAATGAATTTTCAAAGTTGAGGGGTTTATTCAAGAGAGTTGAGGAATTTTGTTCTCTGGAAAAAGTTTACAGTCAGTGTCAGATTTTCTGTGAATTTTATTTTCCTGAGAAACTTTCCAGTGTTTCAGCTTGCCTGATAAGCTATCAGAGGAAAAAGAAATCATGAGAAGATGAGGTCTGAAGAGGGAGAAAGGATTTTTCAAAGTGGAGGGGGTTGACAACCATGAGGGAAGTGAAAATATACAAATTTCAGTTCTCTGAAAATTTGTACAGTCATCACCATCTCTTCTGATTAGGGAAGTTTCTGTTGAAACTTCATGATTTAGTAGCTTGGAGGTTGAGCTACTGGAGACCACAAAAATCTTGGAGAGATCTCTTACCAACTAAGAGAGATACGTTTCGGCATACAAGGAGGTCTTGAAGATACGTCATGGGGAATCCAGTTCGAATGACGAGGTGGAAGAAGAGACGTTTAGGAGTTCGAACAGAGACGGAGAAGCCCAAGTTAAGTATAGATGAGTTACGAACACGCATCTATAGCACTTGGGGTGCCCTCTTTACTCTATACGAAGAAGCTTCCGCGACAATTGGCACAGATTTGAAGAAAGTCGAGTTTAAAGCATCATTCACTATGGAGGCCACGAATGCTCCTGGTGAAATAGAGTTGGATCCTTACAAGAGTGAGTTCAAGATGTCTGTTGTGATGAGTACAAACGAGGGTGAGGAGGATCATATCTTTGATAGTTAATATTAGATTAGATTTTATTTCGTGTATAGCATGTATAATGCACGATTTCTAATATAAAGCTCGGAAGAGTTAAGAAAGTAATGTAGAATTATTTTCCTCTATGATATTTTGTCCACTTAATGGTTGAGAAGGTGCAACATGAGTGGAAATTCAAAAGATTGGAAAGTTAGACTTAGAAACCTTCCTCAAGGTTTAGATGTCATAGTAAGCGTCGGAGAGAGCTCGAAAGAGATTATCGTTGAGTTTGAGAACCCTAGTACAAAACCTCAAGTAGAATCTCCGAGGAGAAGAGTAGAAACCGACTTGTGGTGTTATTTCTGTAGAGGGTTGGGACATAAAGTAGTGAATTGTCCAACTAGAATCAGAACCGAGAGAGCTAAAGGGAAGCGGGAGTTTACTGATTTAAGTCTTCGAGTGGGTCCATCGTCACCAGCGCCAATTCATCTTCTAGGCGAAGATCCTTGTCCAAGTTGTGGAGTGAGTGATCTATCAAGAGGACACAAGTGCGTCGATGTGGCCGCCCTACTTACGTCAGTAGTCGAGAAGTTGGACGAGACTCAAAGAGCTGAGACGGAGAAGTTGTCGACTTCAAAAGAGGACTCGGTTGAGTTGTGATGGAGATCGTCATTCGAATGGTGGAGAAGGCGGTGATGCGACTCAGACTCATGATTACCTTGGGAGAAGAGATGGCACAAGAGGTGTTGTTACAACCATTTCCTTTCATTTTACCTATGGTAGATTATTCGCGAATGGAATTGGTGATGTTCGTACTCTTTTAGCGAGTAGTTATTGCACGACGATTAGAAGAGTAG
The DNA here is from genome assembly GCA_036924285.1 of Asterella californica. Taxonomy (NCBI): domain Eukaryota; kingdom Viridiplantae; phylum Streptophyta; class Marchantiopsida; order Marchantiales; family Aytoniaceae; genus Asterella; species Asterella californica. The sequence goes on along the minus strand of JAYKYS010000006.1, from coordinate 14,988,146 downwards.
AAAGAGTAGTTACAAGATGGGAAAGCTACCCGTGTTTCATGGGAAGGACAATGAAGATGTAGAACCGTTTGTTCGAGACTTCAAAAGGGGTTGCATCGGAAACAACGTGAGAAGGAAGGAAGAATGGGTGTTGTTACTGCCAGAGTTTTTAGAAGATTTTGCTCTTACGTGGTATGAAGACCGAGTGAAGAGCCAGACACCTGGTGCAGTTGAGGACACATGGGAGACGTTGAGTAATGCACTCATCGAAGAATTTCTTCCAGAAGAGAGTTATGAGAAGCTCATGGTGGAGCTTACTCATTTGAAGCAACGTGACGACGAGAAAGTTCGGCAATATGCCGAAAGGGTGGATAAGTTGGAGCAACGGTTTCGGACGGTCCTACGGAAGAGTGGAGACAATGTGGAGCTAACGATGGCGGGGATTGGAGCAGTGTTGACCAAGAACTTGGTGGGAGGGTTGAGGCCTTCAATTCGAACCCAAGTGAGGTACGAGAAGCCAGCAACCAAAGCGGAGGCCATCAAGATTGCGACAAACATGGAAGAGAGTTTGGATGAAGGAGATATCATCCAACCTCATCATGTTGCTCTGGTGTCAACTCCGACTCCTGGTGTAGTCACAACGATCGCACCTGCACCATCACAATTGGTGATTGCTTCAACGTCAGCTCCTACTCCAACGGTGGTGCCAAGACCGTTTGTCCCAACAACGATGTCTACTGCCACCTCTGATTTTCATGCCGAGCTGAAGAGCATCACCGATACTCTTGCGGATCTCAAGATAAACGTGGTGCAGTTACGAGAATGGAGGAACAAAGGTGGAGGAGGAGGTCAAAGAGGTTACGACAATAATCCCAACCGAGGAAATCAAGGTAACTTTGGAGGTAACCAAGGTAACTTTGGAGGAATCACTTGTTGGACGTGTGGAGGTTCTCATTTCCAGCGAAATTGTCCTAACAACGGAGCAAGAGGTGCCGAAGCTGTCAGAATGAATGTGGGTGGAGGAAATCCATCACAAGGACGAGACAAGGGAGTGGCTACTATCGATGTAGTGCGAGATCCCATCTACGAGAAAGGAGAAAGTTCAAACTCTTCTCATGCACCGGTGGAGCTTTTAGCCCAAGAAAGGAAAAGAACTCGATTTTCTGATGAACCGGTTTTCATGGAGGAGTCAGCAAGTAGAAGTACTCGTTCGAGTAATGTCTCGAGTACACCAAGGGAGCCAAGAAGGAAGTTGGGGATGGCGGATTTCACCATTTCATCTTCCCAAGCGGGATATGATGTGGTTGAAGATGTGGGTGCTCAGAAAGCCAACATCACTGTTGGACAACTGATCGCACTTAATCCCAGCTTACGAAGGGAACTCAGAGGAGGACTGAGTTCTAAGAGAAGCAAGAAGAAGAAACCCAAGAGCAAGACATCGAAGTCTGTGGGAGAGCGCATAAGCAGATCCATCATCCAAAACCTTGGTCTCCATCCTCACAGCTGTAATGTAAGGTTGACCGAGTATCACCGGGTATGACGTACTATCTTGAACAAAGAAGTTTTGTTCAATAGTTACATCTCCCACCTTTACTTTCACATCAGGACAAGCTCCATAGAGTTCTCCTCGTGTGTTGTTCGCTGTTCTGATCATCCAACCATGATCTATATCAACAGGCCATCCACCTTGCTTGTAGATGTCCTTAGAGACAATATTGATCTCTGATCCATGATCAATGAGAGCAACCACTGGATCTGTCATCTCTCCTACCTTCACTAAGGCTTCGGTAGTAGCTCTAGCCCAATGTCCTCTAGTGTAATGACTAGGGACCTTGTCATCGTTATCATCCTCAAACCGAACCTTGCGGTTGATGCAGCATTGAGCTAGTTCTAACTCTTCCTCTCTTGATATCCTTGTGTCTAATGCATTAGACACAGCGGTTTCTCCTGCCAATTGCCTTTTTCGTTTGATGGTGTCAATAATGACATCATGAAACTCCCTCTTGGCAATCCCAAGAATCTCTCGCAAGGTAAACTCGATCTTGGCATTGAGTACTCTCTCTTCTAGTACTCCTTTCAGATCCGTAGCAGCTTCAATATCAGACTGAAGCTTGTATGAAGGAGATTTACCTTTCTCCTTACCTCTGCTCTTCTCTGACTTCTCAGGAGTAGAGGATATGACCTCTTCCATAGTCTCCTCTGGTAGAGACATAATCTCCGGTCTGAACTTTTCTCCTCTTGTTTGCCTCTTGAGAGTTGTTCTCTCTTCGCTAGGGCCTGCTTCATCTCGTTTGCGCTTCTCCTCCATGAGAGCCTCATGTTGACTCTTCGCCAAATAAGCGTGAACAGACATTGTATCCACGGGATCATCCCATCCAGTAGCACCCCTGATTGCCGTGGCTGTTCTGAGCAACTCCTCCCTTGCCATTTTCCCCCTTTTGTTCGTGCTTACCGCATGGCTCCACATATCAAGAGTATCTCCATCCTTCTTAGAAGCTATTCTGTCTCGTACTACCTCAACTCCATAAGTAGCAGCTTCTACCGACGCAGTAGCATGTTGAGATAGATACTCCTCCAGTACTTGCTTCATTCCTCCTTTCCCGAAGTTGGTTCTAAGAATCTCTCCATTATCCTTCAGAGCAATCTTTCCTTCCTTCCAATAGACTACTCCATCTCGTAGAGTTTTGGCAAAATCACCACACTCTCTTCGAGCATGATCAGAACTATCACACCAAATGCATCTCTGTACATAATCTTGCTTAGGAGCAAGTTTGGTATCATGTGCTCCTCCCTTCTCTTCCAACCTTGCTAACTTGATCTGCAAGTCCCTCATCCCTTTTACCAACTCTTCCATAGCATCTCTTTGCGGTGCAACTTTCGGGACAGGAATAGTAGGAAGTGGAACTTGAGGTACATGCACAATAGGTGCTTGCACATTGGGTACCATTGGTTGCCTACGAGGTACTATGATCGGCGGTGGTCTCTCTTCTTGTCTTACCACCACCTTCCCTCTCCGGTACTCTCGTTTGGCAAGTACACTCACTGCTTCAGAGACTTTTCTCCAGTCAGTCGTGAGTCCGTTGTCTTCCATCCTATCTTCTAGAAGCAGCTCCAACTCCCTTTGTAATTCATTGTTGGCTGCTTGTAGAAACAACTCCACCTTGTCATTCTCCAATGTGAGCTTCTCCATCCGAGACAACTGAAGGAATTGTCTCTCATACTCCCGAAATAGCTCTGTGGCAACAAGCCCTTTGTTGGGTTTGTTTACCCACTCCATGAATGACTTCTTAGTCACTCGGTCTGCATCTTCTAAAGAATACTCTTCTTTCAGCTGAAGAGTAAATCCTTCCCACGTAGCACCATGAGATCGGATGATGTCCTTCATATGCTCTCGTAGTTCAGGTACGACAGCAAGCGCAAATGTACTCACCATCTCTCTTTCAGGCACCTTGCTCAACTCCATCTCTCGGGAATAGTACTTTAGGTACTTGGATATGTTCTTCCCGTCAAACTGATCTAGCAACCCCACAACAGATTGCAAGGCTTTAGTAGCCATTGCTTCTTTCCGTTCAGTGGCTTGCTGTTGTTGCATTACCAACGCGAATGCCTCAAGCAATCGCATATCAGACCGTGAAAGCTTGGTCACCTTTGGTGCCTCTCCAGATGTAGAAGCCTCATCTACGTAATGACCCAACCCTTCAATGTCCATGGTGGCAAAACCACGCACGTACCTCTCACCCTAGACTTTTCACGTCGAGTTCACCAGCTATCGTATAACGTGTTTTTCTGTCTAGGAATACACGGGGTATATGGCTGTGCAGAGGTATGTGGATTGACAAGGTTGGATCTAGATCTGGATGTTTCCACTCAAATGTTTCACTATCTACTCTTCTAGCCTGAGTGACCTTGTATCCGCTCGTCTCAAGTTTAAAGCTTGCTACGATCCAAGGTTACGTATAGGTTGCATAAACTTGTGTTACAAACAGATCTTTTGTATTCTAACTAAAAATACTCAGATCTGTATTATCTAACTGAAGTTATTCCTCTATATCACTGGAAGCCTGACTTCTGAATAGCTCTCCAGCGACGCTAACTGCCCATCAATCCAACTATCACAACTTCATAGTACAACCAGAAGACGCTATAAGATCACTCAATCAACTTGATAGAGTATCGATACAACTTGTTGTACACCCTGGTCTACCAAGCATTCCAGCAAGGTAAAGCATGCATACTCCAAAACACTATTCAGATCTCAATATAGCACCAACGGCGGTAGTACCTGGCAGCTCCGAGAACCCAAACAGCGGCTTAAGACTCATGGCGACTCCGTTCTCCTTCATCACCAAGAGCTGAAATCAGCCCCATACCCTCCAATGTCGAATTGCATGCAGGCATGGCAGTTTCAACAACAAACTCCTCTCCAAATTGATCGAAAATGACCAAAATGATCATAGATGATACCGAAAAACCCGAAATAGCTAATAACAGAAGTATTTTCGAACTTTGAGACCTCAGTCCTTCCAAACCACTCGACCAATGATGATCAAACTTCACAGGAAGCTTGATTGGACCCTTCACTCCTACCCTGAATAATTTTCAGGTCGAAATCTCAAACCAATTCTCAGATATGGATCAAACCGTAATCTGTGCTAACTTCAGAGCTTTACAGACCCAGGTACATTTGATCCAAGATTCTGAACAAACTACTCGACCATTTGAGGTGAAACTTCCCAAGTATCTTACTGATAAGACATTCTTCAATCCTGGAAAGTTTCACTCAGAAATTCGACTCAGATCTTAAGCAATAGCAAACTATCCATGGCTATCACAGTTCGCTGTCCCGCCTTATCCCATCTGCACTTCTCAACTTCAATCGGTCGGTTCAGAATCCAAATCGATCAAGAAACTGATGAAATTGATATCAAAACGACCAGCACGTCGTCAGCTCTCCAACCCAACAGACAGCTCCTCAAAACTCCTCGCGAGTCTCTCGGAACAACCAGAAACGTAGCAGTAGGTACAAATTTCACCCCCTCCACTCAATCGATCATAACGCGCTCATACTTTCATCAAATCGATCGATTCTTCAGCCCAGATTGTAGCCCCGGTCGAGAGCTCTCCAACCATACCCTCCGTTTCGCGAATGGCCCTCTGAAGCCTCCAGAAACCACAAAAACGTCGCGAGGATCAGCTAGAACACCATTGGTCCAAAAGTGGACCAATAAGAGCAAAAAGAACTTTACTTTTTGTCTTTTCTCTTCTTAACTTTTCCCTTAGAACGAATTTTTACTCTCCAAGGAGACACAAGACATCAACAACACTCTAAGACTTCACAAAATCCTTCAGATATGTCGATGGATTCTTCGCGGTCCGTAACTACACAGAAGCGCTCAACCAGAATGAAACCAGTGAGCCGCAGACTAATACAACGTCAATATTACAACTTGGAAACGTTCTACAATAAAAGGTATGACAAAAGGAAACGGTGAAGCTATCACTCGATTGTAATATTCTTGCCCGAAGTTTCTCACGATCCAAGCCCCATGATTGATCTTCGGTCTGCAATGGCACCGGACATCGACCCAAAGATTGAAAGGAACGTTCGATGGATAGTTGAGATCCATTGTTCCTCACAACAAAATGTACACCGTCATATCCCAAGTCTCTCCGTATGTTACGATTGGAAGGATCACCGGAAGCTGTAACTCCATCACCCTCCCCATGAACTCATCACCAAAGTACGCAACTAACCACTGTCGAAAGTGATCGCGGTGGATGCAATGAAGCTTGATGTGAAACGGATTCGGGAAAGGAAGATCCGGAGCCGGTAACACACCTCCGTCCATAACCACCACTCCTGTAGTTCCTCACTCCTCCATGCAGATCACCGAGAACCCTTACGAATCACCCGCTGAGAGAGAATGCCGTATGAACCTTCGACCCACCATTTTATACACAAATGCGGCGACAAGGACCACTAAAGTGAACGCGCACAGATCGATGACTTAGCACGTTCTTCTACCGTGCGATCACTTAAACAGATAATCACAAACGTGGCACTCATCACACCGTTCGACGAGTTACGCGATACGGTTCACGAAACACGGAAAAGAAACACAACATAGGTTACACAGGAATTTCACACAGGAGCCGAACCACAACACGACACCGGCTAGCATTGTCGTGGGGATGGCTAACAAGCAACGGGTAAGACCTCTTGGTGTGTTAGAGAAGGTAGTCGTGTCTGTGATGGGAGTTCAAACATTGATGTCCTTTCAAGTGTTAAAGGACTCTAGTTATGATTTGCTCCTAGGTAGGCCTTGGTTGAGAGCTGTGCGCACCACTGATAGGTGGCACAAGGGATACTTACGGATTGGGCCTAGAGATCATAGAGTGATAGTACCTCTCTCGGGTGTTGGAGTTGTGACTTCTGACTCTGATAGACCCACTAGTGACTACTGGGAATCTGATACGGAGGACGATCAGAGTGTCTCAGAAGTAGATACCGGAGATTCTTACGATCAAGAATCCTCGTCTGAGGACGAAGGATTTGGTCGAGATGAATCATTACATCAGCTTAGTGCTATTGACTTGTTGCCTCGACCAGCAGTGGAGAAAGATCCAGACAAAAAAGAGTTGAGTGAGGCAGAGATTGTGAGAAGACTCTCTACCCTGAAGTTTGGTATCAATGTCACTCAAGAGGAGAAAAGTAGATTCCTAGATATATTTCGAAAATATATCCATGTGTTTGCTTTCAGCTACAAGGATTTGAAGGAGGTGACTCTAGAGACTCATCGGATCGAATTGGAGGAGAACGCAAGACCAGTTCGACAGAAGCAGAGAAGAGTCAATCCTACAACGGCAATGATGGTTAAGGAGGAGATAGACAAGTTGAAGGAGGCGAGTTTCATCTATGAGGTGGAGAACTCAGAATGGGTTTCACCCATTGTGATTGTCAAGAAGAAGAATGGTAAGCTGCGAGTGTGCATAGACTATAAGAAGTTGAATGCAGTTACCAAGAAGGATTATTATCCTCTACCATTTATAGATGAGATTTTGGAGGAAGTTGCTGGTCATGAATGGTACAGCTTTGGTGATGGTTATAGTGGGTATAACCAGATCAAGATAGCACAGGAGTACCAACAGTTGACTACTTTCACTACTCCTTGGGGAACATTTGCATTTCGGGTGATGCCATTCGGATTGTGTAATGCTCCGGCCACGTTTCAAAGGTTCATGAACAAGGTGTTTGAACCATTCATAGGGAAGTTTGTTCGGGATTTCATTGACGATTTCTGTGTGTACGGACGAAAGGAGGACCACTTTGATCATGTGATCAAAGTTTTGCAGCGGTTGGAGCAAGCCAACGCTTCTCTAAATCCAGAGAAGTGCATCTTTGGCTGCGAAGAAGGTCTGCTGTTAGGGCACATCATTTCCAAGAATGGGATTGCGGTAGATCCTGAGAAGGTGAAGAAGATTGTGGATCTTCCATTTCCGATCAACTTGACAAAGTTGAGGCAGTTTCTTGGCATGGTTGGATATTATCGTAGGTTTGTCTTTTCCTTCTCAAACAAAGCAATAGCTTTGATTATGTACATGAAGAAGGGAGTTGATTTTGACTTGATAGTGCATGATCAGAAGGCAAAGGAAGCATTTGAGGAGCTGAAAAAGGCATTAGTGACAGCTCCTATACTTGCTAAACCTGAGTGGAGTAAAGCATTTATTCTGTATACGGATGCCTCCAATGTAGCAATCGGATGTACATTAAGTCAGTTAGATGGAGATGGGCATGATCATCCTATAGCTTATGCTAGTAGGCAGATGGTTCCAGCGGAGAAGAATTACTCCGTGACTGAACGAGAAGGATTAGCGGTGATCTTTGGATTGAAGAAATTTCGACACTACTTGCTAGGAGGGAAATTTTCCATAGTCACAGATCACAAGGCTTTAAAGTATATCTTTAATAAGCCTAATGCCGAAGGTCGTATTGCTCGTTGGAAGATCCTTCTAACAGAATACGATTACGTGATCGAAGATAGACCAGGGAAAAAGCATGCGAATGCTGATCTTTTGTCGAGGGCTTATGATGATGAGGGAGAAGAACCGTTTGATGATTCATTTCCAGACGAGCATCTGATGACCATCACAAGCATTGAGGAGATACCGGACGAGTACAAGGAAATCTGGAGTTTCCTTACAGATGGCTCTTTTCCAGAAGGTATGCATACCCGAGAACGTAACGCGTTGATCAAGAGATGCAAACCTTACACCATGGTGGAGGGAATTCTATTTCATCAAGGAGCAGATGGCTTACTAAGGAGAGCAGTTGGTCAGAAGGAGGCGTTCAAGCTGATGCACGAGTTTCACGATGGCACTGTTTGCGGAGGTCACTTTGCTGGTAAGATAACAGCTTTCAAGATTTTGGATGCGGGTTATCACTGGAGAGGGATTTTCAAGGAATGTTTAGACTATTGCAAAACTTGCGATGTATGTCAAGCATTTGCTCTGAAGTCTACTAGAACACCTCCGTTAAGATCAATTCCAATATTAGGACCATTTGAGAAGTGGGGTATTGACTTTGTAGGTCCTCTCAATAAGACACCTCGAGGAAATAGATACATTGTAGTCGCCACTGACTATTGTACCAAGTGGGTAGAGGCTAGACCTTTGAGAGAGACCAATGAAACAGAAGTCGGTAGATTCTTATGGGAGAGGATCATCACCAGATTTGGATGTCCATTAGAGTTGGTCTCGGATAGAGGAGGAGAGTTTGTAGGGAGCATGACTACTGCTATGCTACAACACTTTTCTATCAAGGCACGAGTAACGACCTCATACAAGCCAAATGCTAATGGTCTTGCGGAGAAGACCAATCTTACACTTTGTATGATGCTCGCCAAAGATGTTGGTGTTGAGACTGCGAAACATACTTGGGATAAGAGGCTACATGCCATCTTATGGGAGTACCGAACGACAACAAAGACTTCTACTGGGTACTCTCCATTTCGACTGGTTTATGGAGTGGAGTCCAAGTTGCCCATCCAATTCGAATTGGATACTTTTCAAACTATTCAACGAAAGTTGAAGAGGTCGAGAGGAGAAGACGTGGTCAGATCAAGAAGGGAGCAACTCATGGAGTTGGAAGAGACCCGAGCGGTAGCAATGATCCGGATGGAACGAGCTCAAGCGTATCAAAAGAAGAGTTACGACAAAAGGTTGGGCAAGAGGGAGGTAAAACCTTTTCAAGTCGGAGATTGGGTTATGTTGTATGATGCTATCAGATTCAAGAGGGCTAGGAAGAAGTTTCTTCCGAGATATTTTGGTCCTTTTGTTGTAGATAAGGTGTGGAGCAACTTCACATATGACCTTCAGGAGCTGGGAGGAAGGAGATTCGATCGGGTAAATCATGACAAGTTGAAGTTGTTTCATCAACGAAAGTTCTCTCTTCACTCCGAGGACGGAGCGAAAATTTAGTCCGGGGGTAAAATGTAACGACCTATGTTACACATAGGAAGTTTGTCAATTAGTAAGGTGTTTAGTTATAACTAAGGGTTGAGAATGTTTATTTGCTGCCAAAGTACTTTTAGGAGGTATCAAGTTAGTCATGACTAGCTAAAAGTTAGTTATGGTTAAACTTAGCTGTACTTTTGGCAGAATTCAGATATTTGCTAAAGAGTGAGCACTACTATCTTGTCATCTTGTCTAAAAGGTAGAAAGGAGGTGGAAAGTATCTCTTATCTCCTTTTTGACTTGATATTAGTGGTTGGATTAAAGTTGTGGACTTTGTGGGCATTAAAAACAAGAAGAGATTCCACATGTTTCCTTTTTAGTGGGTCCTAGTGTAGAGGGGGGGTGGAAATTCGAGATTCCTTGAGAATATTCCAGAATCCTTCTAGAAGTTGTTGACTTTGAAGGAATAAGCCCATGTGAAAAGGTAAAAAGCCCATGTGATCAATGCTTTTACCTTAAGTAATATCTTAGTAAAACCCGGTAAAAGTAGTTACGGCTGAGTTACCGAGGGTACCAAAGTAAAAACTTAGAATGTATAAATAGAGGAGTAGAGAAGAGCTCCTCATCCTTGTTTTCACATCGTCGTAATGACAACTTGAGTAATATAGAGAGTGTGGGACATTTTTAGCATGTGAGAACTTGAGAGACGTCGTTAGAATGGAGGATTTTAGTGGATGAGATTATGGAGATTTTAGTTGATAAGTTTGTGGGTGTATGAATGAGAGTGAACTTAGCATTTTTCCCTTCAAGATTCATGGTGTGCTTCCATCAAAGCCATCAGAGGTGACCCCTGAGTGAGAGACAGGCCCGACAGTTGCAGATTCGTGGATGACGATCGTGGAGGTTAAGAGATCGGGGGGTAGTTGATCGTTAGGACCGCGGAGGGTTTACAGTTCCCCTTCCTAATTAGCCATCCACCTTGTTGCTCCTACGCTGTCTATGCTGTCACATGGCCTCCTAACTAAATTTACACTAAACTACCACCTCCCAAGATAGCATGTTCGGTTCCTACTAAGTTTGGACAAGTCAACTTGTACTTGTAGTCAACTTTGCGCTTTGCTACCTACTATAATTGCTCAGATGCAATCTCCATTCGATCCGATCCTACCTGAACTCCTAGCTCGGCTTCTGATAAGTTGGGAAGCCCTGCAATTACCTCGGGTGTCACTGAGGTGGCTTCCTCCTCAACAATCGTCGTTGGCTCTGCTGCTGCTTCTGCTTCTGCTTCTGCTTCGGAAGACGGAAGCGTCTTCTCGGAAGCTGGGTCGACTTGTGCTTCCTCGCTCTTCTGAGGCACTAGTTCGACACTGGGAGCCATGATGACCTCATAGGGGTCCGGGGAAGTTGCTTCCTCCACTCGGTATCGTGTCGGATATTGCGTGAAGGATGTCCAGGAAAACGCGAGGTTCTTGGCTGTGGAGATGTTGTGTGCTGAAACAGAGATAAGACAGAGAAAAATAACCACGAAAACGAACGCTGCGATATATACCAACTCCAAATGTATGTACACTGCCGGTTCTCTCTCCTAAGAGCACAGAACTGAGAAACAGACCAGAGCGGTCTGTAACCTGCTTCAAAAGCCCTTAAAAACAACCCATGAATCACAACCCTTATCCAAAAACACCGAAGCGTAGCTCAAAGCAAGAGAAACTTCTCTTTGTTAACAAGCAGAGCCACAGTAGTATCACGGGATCCAAACCCAAGTCCAAACCACATCCATGTACAAGTTCTTAGCTAAAGCTAGCTACCACAAGTTGTATATAGCCAACCAGAACTCTAACGAACTCAAAAGAGCAAAACCCGTAACGAAGAAATCGAAAAAGGTCTATCTGTGGACTTCCTCCTTTCGCCGAACGGACTTCAGATGTCGATAGAGTCTCCTCCGCTGACTCCGTTAACCCAAGAAACCTTCAGATCCGACTCCCAACAGCCGAGATATCGCCGATTTTCGATCGCAGGTGACCAAACCTTCAAAAATTCCTCCTTGCGGCTTAAAATCGCACACATCGCACAAACGGATCGTCTAAACTGGTATCCGTCTTTCCTGACAGATAGATCTAGCTACCCTGAACCCAACAACACTCCAAACAAGTCGTTTGGAGTTCCCCTTGCAAAACCACGCAAGAAATTTGGTCGTAGGTTGCAAAAAACTGACGTAAATCAGCTCCCTGCGGCTCAAACTTACTCACCACACCCAAACCAACAATCCAATTCACGTACAGTCTTCTCTTATGCGTACATGAAGACTCCCTGATCGCGTAGGCACCAAGAACGAAGAGCTTGGCTAATCGATCGCGAAGAACAACCCAATCTCAGTTCGCAGACGAACAAAAATCTGATGTAAGCGCTTCCCTGCGAGCCAATTTCACTCAAAACTCCCAAACCGTCCGATGAAACTTCGTATCATCTTCAATTTCCTGAAGAACTCGTTGTTCTGATCCAGATGGATCCATGGACAACAAGTTTGGACTCCGAACGGTCCGAACGGTCCAACTCTCCTTCACAGGTAACTGAAAACTCTAAAATCTCCTTCATGCATCTCAATTTCTCTCAGAAAAGAACTCCCGATCCGTCTCTTCTTAAACCGTCTTAACCTGTGCGTAGCTTGCACAGATCTGAATCCAACGACGTCTTGCGCGCTTGCATTGGACCTCCAAATCTCCCGAACCGTCCGTTGACAGGTCGCAGGCGCAAGCTAGCCCCTAAGCTGCCCCCTTGTCACAGTATCTGTACGTACGAAGTTCTCTCTGATAATAATTGAAGCAGGCCCCTTGCGTCTTTGATATAATGCCTGAAGCCTCAAATACCCAGTCAGCAAGTAACTAGGGCCTAGCTTGATTTTGCTTTTTTTCGAATCGCATAACTTCTTCACTAGATGTCCAAACGAAGTAAACAAGATGTCCATGGAAAGCTGACAACGAGCTCTACCCATCTATGCGATAAAAGTGAAGATCCGAAGTTGTGCCAAAAGCCCGTAAGCTGAGGCCTAGCTTATTTTCTCTATTTTTCAAGTCCTATAACTTCTCCACTAGGCGTCCAAACGAAGTAGACAAAGTACCTATGGAATGCTGACAAGGAGCTCTATCCACTGATGCGATGAAAGCGAAGATCCGAAATGGTGCCAAAAGCCCGTAAGCTGAGGCCTAGCTTGCTTTCTCCATCTTTCGAGTCTTGTAACTTCTCCACTAGGCGTCCAAACGAAGTAGACAAAGTGTCTATGGAGTGCTGACAAGGAGCTGTATCCACTAATGCGATGAAAGCGAAGATCTGAAGTTGCACCAAAAGTCCGTAAGCAGGGGCCTAGCTTGTCTTCTCATGAGTGTTTTTGGAGCGACAAGCATCGAAGTTTGAATTTCATATAGGAGCCAGTTCACGACACGACATCGAAATACTTGAGAAGACAGCTCTTCTTCCTGTCTTCCAAAAGACATCTTGTCTTCCGGGGCTTCTTCCTGGGTCTTCTCGGCTTCCAACGCCGTCACAACCAAATGGACAACGAGGTCGAACTCCTCCTTCTCCAGTCGGATCCAGTCGATGGTGCTGAGGCTAGGGAAGATGCAGTTACGGGTGGCGGAATCAAGGGAAGAGCATAGAGTGTCTTCACTCTCTCTATCTGCCGATCCAAGTACCTGAACATGCTCTCCTTGCACTTTATCAACATCGCTCTGGACTCGTCGTCCCATTCTCTAGCTAAGGTAAGAAGCTTCTTACGCGCGGTGAAGTTGAACTTCTTCCGAGGCGCTTCCACCGACTGAGCTAGCATCCCCTGCGCACGAGCTTCCGCTGCTTCTCGCAGCGTCTTCTCTGCAGTCTGCGCTTCTGCGGCTTCCCGCAGTGTCTTCCATGTCGTCCTCTTCTCTGCAAGGGCGGTGATCTTATCCCGCACTCGCATAACCTCTTGGTCACGTTGCTGTAAACGCGTCTGCAACTCCTGGTTGCTCTTCTTCAGCTGTGCTAACTCCTTGGCAGAAGTGACGTTCTTGCTGTGAGTCGAAGGCTCAGTCCTTCCCTAAGTCCTCACAGTCTAGCTTCCACTCTTAGAAGACGATTCTAGTCTTCCAGAAGACAGCTACTCCGTCTTCCGGGATTCTAATCGTGCTTCCTAAATAGCTCTCGTCTTCCGAGCTATATCTAAACAATCCTAACTAAGCAAGGCCTCGCATGGATTCCTAAGAAGACAACCCACCTTGCATTACATCCTACTTCCTAATAGAAGATACAAGATTTGCGAGAAGTAGAGTGTATGAAAGGTTCAGAAGATGGTTGCGGGCTCCTGTGATGACAGTGGTCTCTGGGAAGATTCCCGGGACAGCTTCCGACTCGGAAGACTTCTCGAAGCCAGGCTTCCCTTCACTGGTCTCACCTGTCTTCTGCTTCCTACACGCAATCTATCCTCACAACAGACTCAAGACATTTGCACTCTGTTCTTCTGACTTCTCACCTCTCATACGCACTCAAAAGAAACTTGCTGCATGATGGAAAGACATGACCTTCGGCCATTCTCTCCAGATTCTGCCAGCAAGACTTCTCACAACTCTCTTCTAAGTTCGGGAAGAAGAAACAATAGGCTGCTATGGGTCGGACAGAAGAGATTCGTAAAGGACCCTCACGTCTTCTCGCGCATTCTGCCAGCCTTTCCAGTCTTCTAGTCTCTCTAGGAAGATGTGGATTTGAGAAGCTCGGAAGATTGGGAGGCACATGCATGATCCCCAACTTCCAGCTTCTCGAAATAACAAACAACTCACCAAGCCACTCAGGATTCATACCAAGCTTCTCTCAACACAAAAGCAAATCCAATTCCACTCTTGATACGAATTTTATACAGTCGTCTTCCGAAGACAGTCAGGCTTCCGAAGCGTCTTCCGAAGATGTTCAAGTTTCAGAAGCGTCTTCCGAAGATGTTCAGATCTTCCAAAGCGTCTTCTGTTCAAGGTTTCAGGAGTAGAGGGATGGTAGGGTAAGGAAATTGATAGCTGCGGTGTCGAATTTGAGGGCGATGGATAGGGAAGTTCGAATTGCACTCGGGAAGAAGCAAGAAGATGACTGTGGAAATTTGGGCAGCGCTTCCGCGTCCAATGTCACAGAAGGAAAAATATGAGGTGGGAAATTGATCGATCGGTTGTCTGCAAACAACTGAGGAAGCGCGGGGAATACCAAGCAAGAAGCGAGAAGCAGTGGGGAGGGAAGAGAACATGGGAAGAACCTCTACAGCCTTCTGTCTTCTTCCCGAGTTGTCGTCGATCTTCCGCTCGAGCTTCCGGCTTCGTCTCTAGCTCCAATGCGACCCCACTAAGCTGCTGCTGCTGTCAAAACGCCTTGCCATCCTCAATCGAATAAGGTTCCTCCTCTGATTCCTCTCAGCTGCCCTTCGATGTCTGCTTCCTGGAGTCCACAGAAGACTCCTTCAGCTCGATGTGCTTCCGATCCTCAGCAATTTGTCCTCGTCCTTCTTCTAGCTACTAATCGATCGTGGTCTTACTCAATTTCATTCTGCTGGCCTTCACTCAACTCGATTTCCTTCCAATTCGATCTTCTAGCCAAAAACGAGCTCAATGCGAGAAGCGGTAAAGTTCGGTGCTAATGCGCTTCCTGCGCTTCCTGCGCATCTTCTCGCGCAGTTTAGGGATGTTCGACCTACCCGACTTACCTAACCCACTCGGTGCTATCTGGTCCTACTTCTTACGTGGTTCAGCTTCCGCGGTTGCCGTCTTCCAGAAGATACGTGTCTTCCGTCTTCCGCCGTCTTCTGTCTTCCGCCAACACAACCGAGAAGACGCTTCCCGAAAGACGACCGTCTTCCGAAGAAGTCAACTTCTTATTACAAAAAGATCATAAGATCATCTTAACTTCTAAGGAAGTCATATTCTTAAGTAACAAAGCTTCTTCAGTTATACAAACAAGTTATTAACTTTAAAAATTTCAAAAATTCGTGAATCCTGTTAATTGTGAGTACCACAAGTAGAAGCAGAAGCTCGAGCCAAGGAGATCATGACATAGATGAGGGAAGCGCTTAGGAAAAAGTTCAACTTCACTACGGAGAGGAAGCTTCTTCACAACCCAAAGAGAAGCTACAGAAAATCGATAATTGGGTGTAGTCAGATTCACTAAGAGCACCAGGTCTTATCATCCATCAGAAGAGTAATTCAGAGAAATAGATAAAAAAAAGAGCAGAAAGGTATAGAAGATTTGAGACAATCTACAAGCTTCGGTTTAGACTGTAGTGTTGGACATGATACAAGAAGAGCGAAATGAGATGGAGGTAGAGTACGGAGAGCTCGTTGTCCTTCTAGAACTCGAAGTGGTACGAGAAGAACATAGTGAACATAGTAGTAGTAGTAGTATACTATAGAGAACATACTGATATAGTAGAACATACTGATCCGAAAGAAACACTAGAGATCAAAAGCGACCACAATACTGATACGATCGAAGAAATAGTGGTCGAACATAAAGCAGAGCTTGAACTTGAGAGAACAAGGAGAAGGGAATAGCATCTCTAGGATAGGAACTTCACAGAAGAAGAGATCCATCCTGAATGGTTACTTGAACACAAAAGTGTCGAGAGAAATAAGACAGAAAATGATGAAAGGATGAAATGTACAAAGGAAAGCGCGGAACGATTTCAACAAGTTTCTTAACCAAAAGTGGTGAGGAAATGAAGAACAAAATCCAGAGATGGATACGGAAGACGATGATTTCTAAAAGAGGCGTGTCAACAAGCAATCGAAAGAGAGCATATAGACAGTACAATGTTTAATTAGAATTATGCCGAGATCTTGAGGTCATCGAGAATGGTACCTTGTGGATACCCACCACCTATGAAAGAGTTTGGACTGATGCTGAAAGATGCATTTCAGTGAAACACCAGAGACCATTTCAAGATATCATGAAGACACAAAGTTCACTAACTCATTTGGAGCCACAAATAAGAAAAAGATTTGAAGCATGGGTGGAAAGCATATACGTAAACGATATGTTGAAGATAACATCCGGTATGTTCAGTGTGATAAAAGATCTATACACAACATACGAGCATATCATCGAGTTAGAAATTCAAAATCCAGATTTGAAGTATCACTACAAGGATTGTGAAGAGTATCCTTTCACAATTTTGATATCACAGATGACATTCATCGTAAGATTTACATTTCCTTGGCTCTGCTGCAATATGAAGCAATCCGGACAGCTGGTGGTAAGTCACATGAATACAATGGTGAAGGAGTTGCTGATGATCATTCAAATCCACTTCAAATGATCATTGAGTATCATCCGGGAGGGCAAGAGGAGCGGACGAACACAAGGAGAAAATTAAGAAATCTACTACCGATGCAATTGTTCTAGAGGGGACGATCGAGACCGGACGTCCAGCAGAGAAGAAGATAAATGTTACGAGCGATAGAATTGTGTAAATGAGTTGATTCAGAGTAATGTTAGTGGATGTAGTTTTGGATAGCTGATTGAGAAGTAAGAGCTAGAATTATCAGGACTTACCATATCCTGTATATTCGAGAGTCCAGAATGTTCTGATTATTCAAGATTCTTAGATATCCTAACGATGCGGAGAGCTCATAGATCCAATTGGTCCGGATATTCCATACCCTTTGTCTCAATTGCGTCTTGATGAAAAGCTAGTTCATCCAAAAAGACCTAGATTTGACAAGAAATACACTCCATAACATTATCCAGATGTAGTAAATGCTGAACACTACATGAACCAAGAAGTTCAGTCCAGATAGTTAGTCGGTCCAAAAACACATTCAGGATGTCAACCCCCAACATTGTGCACACGATCATATACACTCTCTTTCTCTCAGGCAGAGCATTCCAACTAGTACTCTGCTGCCTTGCATCAAGAGCTTGCAGTCACAACTCTGAAGGCAAAAGATTCCTTTTCCTCTTTTTATATGAGGAGGAGAGGTTTAAGAACAGATAAAAAATGTAGCAAAAGGAAATAGACTCTAATACACGAATTACGAAATAGACCTAAAACAACCTAACTGTAACATGGACACAATTCGATTTCGAACAAGAGCCATGCGTGTCGTGGTCGCATAAAGCCCAGCTATGAGGACTCCAGACTCCATCGAAACTGGTAGCACACACGCAGATCTCACACGTTTCAAGAGCCGAGAGGTTAGCTTGTGGGTCGACATTGCCCCTCGAGCCCAGAGAAGTAGTATTGTCTGCCCCAAAAGCAGATGCAAAAAAAGGAGTCGAGAACAAAACTGACGTTCTGCGAAATCTCGACTCAAATATCGCTGAACTTGAAGTTCGAACCCAAAGATCACTCTTGGCTCAGATTGCACCACATATGTCTGGTTCCCATCTTGTCTTTCTTATTTCCCACTCTGCTATCAGATTCTGCGACCTTTCTTCAAATGAGCTCACTCGATGCGACAAATTCTCAACCTTCCAGCTGATTGTCCCACTAAAGCAGCATTCACATGAACGCTTTGCGACCTGTTTTTGCATATGCGGATAGGCTCCGTCGACTGCAGAGACAACAGTCGTCGCTGTTCTTGAGTCGTGTTTCAGCGGGTGCAATTCAACATCGCATCCCAAATGACTAACAGCAGCACTATGCTAGTCGACCGGCTGTAGCAACTAACACAGTGCGTGCGTGACATATAGACGACTCACATCGTAGAAACAGGTTACAGTTATCTACTAAATATAACATATCGACTATCTCTGTCCGAAAGGTCGACATAGTTTAACAGAGCTCCGACTCATATCGTGAAGTAAGTTTTAGATCAGCTAGAAATACGACTGACTCACTACACACTACAGACATGGATTCCAGTCGTCACCATGACCAAAGAAATTATCATGACCATATCAAATTTGTTTAACTCGACATCACATAGTGTCAAACCAGAGGGTGCGGAACGACATTACTGTGATGTTTATCTTCTAATGATGTCAATCGCCTACGAGGATTTGGCAGTAAAAGGATCCATATGCATCTCAACAGTACAATCACATGGTTGCCGCGTGCCTGCGATATCACAGCCGGTTCAATCTTACAAGTCAAGGACCTGTTCCTTCACTGGCCGTACGCCATAGAATTATCCGC
The DNA here is from genome assembly GCA_036924285.1 of Asterella californica. Lineage (NCBI taxonomy): Eukaryota > Viridiplantae > Streptophyta > Marchantiopsida > Marchantiales > Aytoniaceae > Asterella > Asterella californica. Next base: position 14,969,578 of record JAYKYS010000006.1, on the reverse strand, counting down.
AAAACTTTTAGAAGCCGATAAGTCTAAAAACCGACGGAGCCGTAGACGCGAAATCGCAAGATGAACGCCGCAAAAATCGTTCCGCTAAAGCATGCTCGATCGAGGAGCAAGAGGGACGAAGAAATGTCTCGATCAGCAGGTTCGCACGGCCTTCGGAAGAGCAGATCGAATGGACCAGCTGCTGATCTCCAGCAGAACGGAGAAATCTGAGTCTCGAGTCTCGGCTTGCCTTAGCTTTTTTCTTTAGCCTATCATTGGCGTTATTCTCGAGGCCATGACTTCTAGTCTAACAAGACCCAAGAGGTTCTCGACTTTGTCCCTGGCTCCGTTTGTACTCTTGCTGATGATGTAACAGCATCGCGACAAGTGTGCCATCCGCAGCAGTTCTCACTTGACAATAGATTCTAACTTGATCTGCTTGTTGGTTGCAGTACAGGTTCAGAGTGCGAAGCGGAATCAGACTGTAAGCACTACTGTTAGTGACGCTCTTCGAAGACGACGTCAATCTTACTCTAAACATAATTAGGCCAGGCAAACTAGCTAAATAATATCCTTCCTCACGGCCTTGTACAGTGAATTTCGTTTTCTCTTATTGGAAAACGTGTAAGTATTATAAAAATATAGTTTATTAAGTTATTATAGAAAATTAAATTAATTCACAAATGTTATATGTTAGTCTATCCAGGAGTAACCAACTCATCTGGAGAGAACCCATAAGTGAAGAGCGGGCTGCTGCGCTCCTAAGTATATAAGTCCGGAGCAGTAACTGTAAAATAGTACCGTTTACCAAAGACATTAAATAATAGTCTAACCTTTTCCGCCGACATCAATCTTACTCTAAACATAATTAGGCCTGGCAAACTAGCTAATCTAAACTGTGCCCACTTGGTGCTCTTTTGATTAGTACAGCATAACATACCATCAAATGAAAGCATCTCTAGGACTACAAAACGAACCATTGATAAAACGAAACACAGACGAGAAGACCCTAAGAGGATTTTCATAATTATTTATCTTTGGTCTAAGATGTTTTTAAATTTACAAATATTTTTTATTTCAAATCCATGTATAATATTGAAATTTAAACGCACAAAAATTTAAACGGTGAAGCTTGTGCAAGAAGTGGAAAAGGAGAGGGGCAAATAACAGCCGACTGGAAGAAAAGACGTACCGGAAACTTACATTCAGACTTCTGGAAACAGGTTTGCAATTTTTTTCCTTCGCGGCTCAACGTCCTGTGAGCATGCAGACCGCGTGGAGGGAGATTTGCAGAGGGTAGCTCCCACTATGCTGTGAGGAAGAATCGCCTCGGAGTTGAAGGCTTTGTCGGGAATACTCATTTAACACTATTCAGGTGACTTGTTCGTTTATAAAAATCTCAAGAAAAATGGTTTAGAGCACCACACATTTTCTGCTGCTTAAACCCTAAACTCTTATTCCGTTAGTGGGGGTTTCTCATAAGTAACATTAATCCAGCACTTCACAATCAGATAACGTAGTCTTTCATACTCTTTCTTATGCTATATGGTTGAAAGATTTACAAAAGATGTGGCACTTTGCTTATCTCAATAAGTGAATGGATAGTGTTTTACATATAGGTGTAAGTCACAATATCAAGCACAATCAGAAACGAATAAATATGCATGCTCTAGGAACTTCTGGGGAGTTTTTGCTCTTTCAATGATATTAGAAAAAATATAAATATAAAATAAAATCTATATACCAAGTGAATAGAAATAGTCAAAATATTTATAAATATTAATTATTAGCTCATGCTTGGAAATGCAAACAGACCAGGATATAAACCATAAAGCACAGGTACACAACTGCACTGCAATAGGTACACGTCAGAGAACCTAAAGCTTTTTCACATTAATAAACAGTGATTTTAATTTATTACCTAACTCTTCAGTGAAAAATACTCACAAATGCTTCACTTTTGATAGAGCATGAGATCACGCCCTGCATGGTCGACACTCAAGCAGTCCGAGAACTTTGTGAGGAAAAGCTGTTCTTTGGTCTCAAAGATTCTGTTTTGGAGGTGCTCTTTGATGTTAAAAGAGTGAAGTACTCCGGAATAGATATTTAGATAGAAGTTTAATGTTATCACTTAAAAGAATATAACGTTTGTAGTTTAAAAAAAACTACACTTTTTCTACGTTTAACTTATAACAATTTTTATCTGTTCCAGCACTCCAAAACTTCGATTTTTGTAGTCCTGGACTTCACCCTAAACTCGGAGAAAGGAAACAGCAAGGAATAGCAGGTTTGAAACAGCACCCCACAGTTGGCTACGTACATTCATGTAACTCCATGGTACAGGAATCGTAGTAGAGGAGCGGAGGACAAGTACCCGCTGCGAAGTCTAACTTCTCCGTAGGACCCGTAGTCCACAATCTCCACGTAATTTCAGATTTTCTTTTATTCTTTTATTAAACTCATTTGTAGATTAAAAATTTCTAAAAATATATATCTACATTTCATCGTAAAAACTTACCGTTCAAAAATTCAAAGGTCTGACTGTGTTGTTTTTCATATATACATATAATATAAATAATCTAATAATTAAAACCCCATAACTATTAACTATAAGACGCATCCAAATATTAAACGTTTTTTCACCTTCTACCAGTGGATAAAATACAGGGTCCAAACCATAAGGCTGTGGTTTAAGTGAAAGGGGTAAAGTTTGAAACCCCTATTATCCTATAGATGACGGAGGAAACTTAGAAACATTGGTCTAGAAAATTTAAAAAGTTATATTATTATTACAAATTACAAATTATATTAATTGATTTCGTGTGAATTTACATGATTGTTTATTCTCAATGAACGAAAAACATAACGATATATAACTATTTCCATGCACGGTTTTTCAGTTAATATGAATAGGATTAACGTAGTTACCCAATTACTTCCACCAAACACTCCCATTTCTCCTGGCACATCTGTGGACACGGCAAGCGAGGAAGCTCCTACAAGCTCCGCAATCGTAAGTACTTCGCTCAGACCAGGCAAATACCTTCCCGTCATACAATCTTCTATATGTTACTTCTCACTACCTCTCCTCTGGTGATATCACCCCCACAAAAGAAGCCCGTCCTTTCTCTAAGTTTCAGAATCAACTCCAGAACTAGACCTTCTCTACTTGAGTTTACAACCTAGAGTAATCTTCCTGTGTTGGCTACTTTCCACCAGTTTTTGGCAGTGTTCTGGTGTGATTACTTTTCCGGGCGGCTCTCGAAGAAGCAAGAGAGATGTAAGGAGGTTTGAAGAAATTTTCGATTCCAAACTGCAAGGTTCAGAGTGAAACAGAAACGACCGAAAATTTTGCTCTAAATGTTGAAAGCTTTCGAGCTTTGCACAGGCAATGAAAAGCGGCATCTGATACTGTATCGTTCTGTTCTAGGAGAGTCATTTTGTGTGAAACATAGACTTTTGAAATAATATTGGATATCAAAATAAGTGAAAGTTCTTCGATGATTCAATAAATATGCATGCAAGATATAAATCAGGAAAGAGATAAATGTTATATGTAATTTTTGGACCTTGTGTAAGAGAGAAATTTGATTTATCTCTAAATGTTAAATTGCAATCGGACCTAGACTTGCAAGAAGAAACATAAACTCACTTGCTGCAGAATTACAAATGCGACCATCTGCTAATGAAAATAATTTTATCAATAAATTAGTTTATACTTATCTTTCTTGAAAGAAAGGTTAGTAATAAATTCAATCTGTGCATATCCATCATAAAGTGATGAATATGCAAAGAAGCTTATTTTATTATCTAACCCTTTCACCCAAAAAATAGTAATAAATTAGTATATTTTCTAAATAAAATTTTCTATCAATGGTCGCACTTAATCATTTTTGCAACGTGTGAATCTATGCTTCCCTTCATGTAAATTTATGAATGATGTGTAGCCATCACTTCCCATTTAGAGATAATTTTAAATGTTTCTCTCAACTTGGTACAATTTCCGCAAAGATCCAGGAAGCTGTAGACTCACGGACTGAAAAGACTAACCTGCTTTGGATGAAGGAGGCAAATAGGCAAACTTTAAGGTTTAATCGTCAAGAAGGGTTAAGTTATAAATTAATATATTCCATTAAATCAATTCCTTTCGTTAGAAGGTTCTACACTTGTACTTCATTCAGTGCCTCAAGAATGAAGATTTCTTCTAAAATAAATTAATGATGCTGTAACCCAGAAGAAAATACAGACCTTTTAATAAGAAATGCTGTAGTTTTTTACGTGCTTACACTAGTTTGACAAACGACTGCAAGCAGCACGACGACAACTGTGACGAGGCGGGTCATATTGCAAAGGGGTGCACGAAACCTAAGATAAGTAACTATAGCATGAATGCGTTTGTTACAAAGGACTTGTTGGAGGGCCAGATGACTGTGACCTTGAGAACCACGAAGAAGACTCCGGGACTACAAGCCAAGGTTGCTAACCGTTGTCGCGCTACTTGGCGGCTACATGTTATATTTCTACTCCGACGCATGAGTTTAGTAGTTCTAGAAGTTAGCTCTTATTACTTCTAGTCGGTTATGTATATGTTTGACACCTTTGCATACGGTGTTAACACTATTTTGAGTCTTAGTAGGTTGATTACCATGTTGATAGGGCTTAAGCTCATGGGTTGTATTTGCAAATCGCCCATGCACGCTTTCTAGCTGATTTAAGTTATTTTTCGGGGCTGCGTGTCGTTTTAGGTAGTTTTAGTTTTACGCTGGGACTCTAGGGGGCTTGACATGGTAGCCTATGAGTAAAGATAAGTTACCAGGTAGTTTAGGGTACTAAAGGACAACCAAGTGGAGCTATGAACTCCCATTGGTCTATTTTTGTCTTTAGTTTAACTATAAATTTAGAAACAGAGCTCTAGAGTGGAGTTCGAGCATTTGGTGAAGGATCTTCGAAATCTGAGTGCACAGGGAGAGAGAGCTCGTCATGCCAAGCACTTCCAGTGAAAATTTCGATCGATTTGAGGCAATAAAGACGAAGTTATGACCAATTGAAGTTCGAATTGTGCTAGAATTGAATCACTTTTGTTGGATTTAGGGTTTTCAGTGTCACTCGCAGCAGATTTGAGGAAATTGCTTCAAAACTTCGAGGTTGTGTTCTCCGCCAGCAGAGCTATGATTTCACAAAAAGTTTCATATCGATTGAGCGACTGAGTAATTCAGGGCGGCCGCTGAAGCTGAGGGGGTCTGAAAAGCTCTTAATCTAGAGCAGCAACTTCAGAGGAGGAGATCTGCAGTTCTGTGTACATTCAGGAGTCCCAACTTCACAGGGATGTTCAGCACCCTGTAGACTTCAAATACTGTGAGAATATTTGAAATTCATCGAGCCAAACTTCTGTTCTAGGTTGAAATAGCCATCTAGGTACCAAAAATTACCGTAGTTTTCTTGTTCAGAACTTTTCTGTCCATATCTCTGTGTCAGAATTTGATCTCAGGCTGAAACTTCGTGTGTGAGTTCAGTAGTACCTCATTTGCATGTAGGGGAAGTTTAGAAGTCTAAACCTTCATAGTTTTCCTCTCCGTGAGTGTCAAAGTTCATCGCCGGATCCTATTACTGCCAGCTAGACCTGAATTTCGCTTTCTGAGCATATTAGAGGATCCTACACTCCTGTGTGAGTGTTTATAGCCTCTGTTGTGACCTGAAAGCCAACCTCTTGAGTGAACAACCACAGCCAGAAGCTCGACGCTTTCCTAGGTAGACGGATCACACTCCGACATACTCTCTTTTTGGTGAACTCGACGTGAAACACCTAGGGTGGGAGTTTTCTTGAGAGTGTTACAAGATCAGATATCATGGCCAACCAAGGATCGTCAAGTGGAGGTGCTGCTGCTGCTCAGCAACCTGTTCAGTTGGATGCTACTACGATGAAAATGTTCCAAGCTTTTTCCATGTTTATGCAGCAGCAGCAGATGTCGCGCCCCTCATTCTCAAGATCGGGCGCAGACGCGAACAACAGAACCCTAGCGGACTTGCGCTAGGTTGTGAACGCTGCGAGTAAGACTTAATGGCTTGGCCGGAAAGTCGGGATCAGATGAACCCTAAGTGGTTCTATGAACCAAGGTTGGAGCCTTGGGTTAGGACATAAGGGCCTACCCCAAGAGGTCCCAGACGAACGCTGACCTAAGGGGGCGAGTCTGAGAACGGACTGAAACATGAGTCTCAGACATAGGTCTGAGACGTGGGTCCGAGACGCGGGACCGAGACGTGGGTCCGAGACGCAGACGAACCACAGGGTTCGACCCTGGGTCTGGACCACAGGTTTTCGGAAAAACTGCTAAGTGTTGGAGCTCCAGGGACGTTTTAGGTCGTGGACGGAGCTCCACGTAAGATCTCGAGGCGAGTGAGGTATCATTGGAAAGATCTCGTCGAGAGCTTTCCAGTGATATATAACACTCCTCAATCTGACCTCCGAGCTGGAAGTTATGGCCGAACCACAATCGGGTTGTGGTATAATTTTCAGGGACCAAAGAGGAGGGCGGGGCCGCCGATCCCCAGAAGTATATATGAGGGGGGCTCGATGCCTGGGTGGGCCAGGACGAGTCACCTGACCCCAGGGTTCGGCGGGCGGACTCTGGGGGCATGAGGTGATGGCTGGGCCAGTTCCAAGGCACGTTCCGATCTAGACTTGGACGTCTAGACTTAGGAACGATGTAAGGGCTGGGGCAAGACTAGGGAACGAGTCGGCGGGTTAGACCACCGTTCGGAGCCTGGACCCAGACGGACATCACGGGCGGTTGGGCCGCTAGGTGTGCTGGTGGCACCGTTTAGGACCCTGGACTTAATGGGAAGTCCGCCCCAAGTCATCTTGTGACTTGCTCATGTTTGGGGTCGACCTAGGCGGATCTAGGTCGGGACTTAGGAACAGCTGAGCTTGATGATTAGGGAGACGGTCCGGCTCCGGTCCGGACCAAACGGAACTAAGGTAAGTGGTGCATGGACGCTAACTTGTGATTGTGTTTGCAGGTTAGCGGTGTAAAGTTTGCGACCTACTGAGCTAGAGCTTCCGCTGGCGCAACAAGGCGGTAGGTGCGCGAAAAGTGGTATCAGAGCCGACGCTTCGGTGAGCGAGAACTTGAGGGTGCGGCTGAAGGCTGGATGCTTGAGGAGGGACGCGAGACACGAAGCGGATTAGCGTTTCTAGGTGAACACTTGGAGCGATGGCCGAGGACGGACAGAGTTCCAGGAGGAAGACCAAGAAACGAGAAGCGGCTAACGGGAACAGATCGACTCGAGCTAGCCCCGAGGCACAGTCAGGGGACGACAACCGACAACCTTCGCCCCAACGTCAAGGGAGCCCTATACCAGCTGCGGTATCGGTGCAGCAAGAGGGAGTCTTGCTAGCGGTACCCAACGATTCGAGCACGGACAGTCAAGGAGCCTTGTATGCGGAACTCATCAAGATGATGAAGACCATGCAGGAAGGCATGGCCTCCAGGGATAAACGTATCGCCGAGCTTGAGGCAGGCCAAGGAAGTTCCTCGTCTACCAGGAAGCTTTGTAAGACGAATTTGCCGACCCCGTTTTCAGGTATAGGACGGGCTCGCAAGGTTAAGGATTTCTTAACTGAGTTGGATCTATACTTTGAGGCGCAACAGGCTAAGGAATCTGACAAGGTGAGAGCGGCGGTTACGTTCCTGAAGGACCATGCGCTTCTCTGGTGGACTGCATACCGGGATGAGCATGCCTTGACTGTCTCGGCGCTTAGTTGGAAGGAGTTCAAGGAGTTGCTTGCAGGACGATTCACTCCGGAATATCAAAGGATTTGGGACGGTGTTGAGTTGGTGAGACTGAAGCAGACGGGGACCTTAAGCGCTTACGTGCACGAGTTCAGTGCCAAGCTGGATTCGTTCTCCAAGTGGACTGAGGAGACCAAGATATGTATATTCATTGGGGGACTCAAGTCTAGCTCGGAGAAGGCTCTCTTTCGGATGCCAAAGCTACCAGAGACAAGTGCCGAACTTTTGAAGCTAGCGGAGCGAATTGGGGACGACGAAGTCCAGCAGCAGAAACCCTTTGAACCACGCAGCACGGACAAGTTCCAAAAGAAGAACAAGGGCTTCAAGCGACAGTGGGATGGGGGTGAGAAGGATCGGAAAGATACTTCTGCCCCGGCAGCAAAGCGGCAGCAAACAGAATAAAACCTAAGGGGCAGACACCTCAGAAGGGCAATGGCGCTAAGTTTACTTGCTACAACTGTGGCGAGGCGGGCCATATTGCTAAGGGGTGTACAAAACCTAAGGTTAGTAACTGTAGCATGAATGCCTTTGTTGCAAAGGACTTGTTGGAGGGCCAGATGACTGTGACCTTGAGAACCACGAAGAAGACGCCGGGATTGATGTTTCTACAAGCCAAGGTTGCTAACCGTGATGTTACTTTTCTTGTGGACACAGGAGCGACTCACTCCTTCATAAGTCCGAAGTTGGTGAAGAAGTTGGGCTTGTCTACCTCCAAGGCAGACAAGTCTATTCAGGTGCGCTTTGCCAAGGGCAAGACGTACCAAACTTCTGAAGTAGCCTTGGACGTACGATTTGTGTGTGGGACGTTGGAGTTCACAGAGAACTTCACGGTGTGCGAGATGAATGATATCCATGCGGTTTTGGGGAACACTTTCTTAGATAGGTTCGACGTGGAACTTAGACGGAGACCTTTGAGGTTGCATGTCAGAGTTAAAGGACGGAAGCTGGGAGTGAGGCTGATCCGGAAGGCGCAGAAGATTGATGACTTTGCGGTGAATTTGATCAAAGGCAAACAGATGGACTTCAACGACGGAGTCATGTGTTTGATGCGGGTTGCAGATTTGATGGCGGGTGACGGACAAGAGGAAACATCAGGAGACGCGACTAAACTTCCGGAGGTGCTTCGCGAAGTGATTAAGGAGTTTGAGGATGTCTTGACGGACGAGTTACCTGCTGAGTTACCTCCAAGGCGGGTGGTGGATCACAAGATCGAGGTCTTGCCAGGATCAGAACCACCTTCCAAAGCCCCTTATCGACTCAATCAGGTGGAACTCCTTGAGTTGAAAAGACAACTCGGCGAGCTATTAGCGCGGGGATATATTCGAACCAGCAAGTCACCTTATGGAGCCCCAGTTCTTTTTGCAAAGAAGAAGGATGGGAAGTTACGACTCTGCGTAGATTATCGTGCACTCAATAAGGTGACGGTGAAGAATAACTATCCCTTGCCAAGGATAGATGACCTCTTTGATAGGTTAGCGGGTGCGAAGTACTTCAGCAGGATAGACTTGAAGTCAGGATATTACCAGATCCGGATAGCTGACCCAGATGTTGAGAAGACCGCTTGTCGAACCAGATACGGATCGTTTGAATTCGTGGTGATGCCATTTGGACTCTGCAACGCCCCTTCGACGTTCACTACATTGATGAACACAATTTTTCGCGAGGAGATGGATGAGTTTGTCATCGTTTACATCGACGACATCTTGATCTACTCCAAAACCTTGGAGTCGCACGCGGAGCAGCTAAGGGTGGTGTTGATGAAGCTGCGGGAGCATAAGCTGTTTGCCAACATTGACAAGAGTGAGTTTGGTTTGGAGCGCATTAACTTCTTGGGACATGTAATTAGTGCAGAAGGAGTCGGCCCGGATATGCAGAAGGTGGACGCGATTGTGACTTGGGAGCCTCCGACTACAGTGAAGGGGATGCGGCGATTCTTAGGATTGGCGCAGTTCTACCACAAGTATGTGAAGGGGTTTTCAAAGATCGCGAAGCCGCTGACGGACTGGACGGGTAAAGACGCACAGGTAAGTTGGACCAAGGAGGTGGATGATGCGTTTCAGACGATCAAAGCTATTTTGTCAAAGGCGCCAGTATTGAAGCTGCCGGAGTTCGACAAACCATTCGAGGTGCACACGGACGCGAGCGACTATGCGATTGGCGGAGTGTTGGTGCAGGATGGGAAACCTGTAGCGTACGAAAGCAAGAAGTTATCTGGGACAGAGAGTCGATGGCCGACTCACGAGAAGGAACTGTTTGCGGTTGTCCATTGCTTGAGGAAATGGCGGCATTACTTGGGACTTCACAAGACCCAAGTGTATACTGATAACATCTCGCTCAAGTACTTCGAGACACAAGATCGGGTGACGCCAAAGCAACTACGGTGGCATGATACCTTGGCGCTCATGAATGTGGAATTGATCCACAAAGCGGGAAAGGACAATGTGGTTCCTGACGCCTTGAGTCGCAAGGAGGAATATCTTCCATCGTCAACACAGATTTTGCGAGCTATGTATCCTAAGGAGTCAGATTTGGAGAGGCGAATACGTGAAGGTTACATGGGCGATGATCAAGCGAAGAAGTACCTGGAACAACTCAAGCGAGGAGTGAAGTTGCAGAACATGCAGCTAAGACATGGTTTACTCATGTTCAAGCAAAAGTCGGGTTTATGTGGGACAAGGAAAACTTCGGACTAAGTTACTCAAGGAATGTCATGATGCGCCCTTATCAGGACATAAAGGCGAAAAGTCCACATTAGCAGTGATAGCTAAAAAGTTCTATTGGCCCCGCATGAAAGACGATGTTGCCCACTTTGTGAAAACATGTGTAACTTGTCAAGCGAACCGCGTTTCTTATGAGAAGAAACAAGGGTTGCTTCATCCTTTGCCGATTCCAGTCCGACCTTGGGAAAGCATTAGCATGGACTTCATTACCTCCCTGTCTGACTCAAATGGATACAATGCAATTTTTGTGATAGTTGATCGGTTTAGCAAACTAGCGAAGTTTGCTTCGACCTTGGACACTGCAACAGCGTTCACGACTTCTCGGTTGTTCCTAGATACTTGGTGGCGTTCACATGGATTACCTCGGAGTATTATTTCAGATCGGGACTCTAAGTTCACAAGTGCCTTTTGGAAACACTTGTTCCAAAAATTGGGGACTAAGTTAAAATTTAGTACCGCCTTTCATCCGGAAACAGATGGGCAAACGGAACGAGTTAACTCGGTTCTGAATCAATACTTGAGGAATTATGTGAGCGCGGACCAAAGCGATTGGGCGGAGTGGCTCAGTCTTGCAGAGTATTGCTACAATTCCACGAAGCATTCGGCAACCGGCTAATCGCCCTTCTTGCTGGCTTACGGACGTGAGCCAGAAGGGCCTCTTGACTTGACTCTTGCAGGGAGTTCTACATCGGCACGACCAACAACACGGCAAACATCAGCTGAAGAGTTGGTGGCGGCAATGCAGCGGCGCGAGGAGCAAGTTAAGAAGAACCTCGAGAAGGCGCAGCAACGGTACACGAAGCAGGTAAACAAACATCGGCGGCAAGTGAAGTTTCAAGTGGGCGAAGAAGTATGGTTAAGTGCAAAAAACTTCACACTTCCGAAGGATATATCGGCGAAGTTCTCATCAAAGTTCGCGGGACCTTTTGTCATTGTCAAGAATCCGCACGAAGACGTCTATACCTTAGACCTTCCTCGCGAGTGGCAGTTGCATCCGACTTTCCATGTTTCTTTACTAAAGAAACACTTCAAGGATGATTTGCGACCGGAGCGCAAACAGGTTCTTAGGCCTCAACCTGATGTCGTGCAAGGCGAAGCAGAATATGAGGTGGAGTCCATTTTGCGATCTCGGCGCAAATCAAACCGGATGGAGTACTTGGTCAAATGGCGTGGTTACCATTTGAAGGAAGCAACTTGGGTGCCAGAGGAAGATCTCGCACATGCGAGCGACGTATTAGATCTCTTCAAACGGCGACAAGGACAACAAGGGCGTTAGCAAGATGATGACATCTCCTTCCAGCGAGGAGTGAAGAAACGTCGAACCATACGAGTAGCAACTTGAGGCGATTTGGGCCGATGGACTTTGTAGCTTTGACTTGTGTTTGGAAATAAAGATTTTGTTTCTTGAAATTTTGTCTAAGTGTATTGGTAGTGCATGGCTATGACTAGTTCTGATCAGATGCCTAGGATGTTGTCAAGAGGAGGAACGAAGCACACTCAAAGAAAGCGAGCTGGTTTGGATAAGCATCTAAATCAAGACTAAGTCTTGATGTCAAGACTTAGGTTTGCCGTAGCGTTGGCAAAGCAAGTATGAACTTTCATACTTGTCTTGGGGCTTGGGGTGATCTTGCTTTGTGGTTTTCTAACTGCGAAGTAAACTTAGTCGCGCGTCTAAGTCAAATCAGATTGCGACCGGAAAGTGGGTTTCGGGGGACCTTGTAAGTAGGTGTGAATACTTATAGTTAGCAAGTTAGAGTCTTAAGTAGAATGTTTAGAAGTTGCCAACTAGTTTTGTTTAGGGTAAGCCAAAAAGGTAAGGCTTTTCCCGAGACTAGTTGGAATGTTCTAAGTGTTCTAGCGACAACTTAAGACTCAAGCCAAGAAGAGAATTGCGGGTTAGCTACCAGAACGCAATTCTGACGCCAAGGGGTTGGCTACCCATTTTGAACTTGGTGTTAACTTAAAGGATCATTGTTGATGAGGGCATCAACCTCCAAAGTGGGGGTGAGTGTCGCGCCCCTCATTCTCAAGATCGGGCGCAGACGCGAACAACAAAACCCTAGCGGACTTGCGCTAGGTTGTGAACGCTGCGAGTAAGACTTAATGGCTTGGCCGGAAAGTCGGGATCAGATGAACCCTAAGTGGTTCTATGAACCAAGGTTGGAGCCTTGGGTTAGGACATAAGGGCCTACCCCAAGAGGTCCCAGACGAACGCTGACCTAAGGGGGCGAGTCTGAGAACGGACTGAAACATGAGTCTCAGACATAGGTCTGAGACGTGGGTCCGAGACGCGGGACCGAGACGTGGGTCCGAGACGCAGACGAACCACAGGGTTCGACCCTGGGTCTGGACCACAGGTTTTCGGAAAAACTGCTAAGTGTTGGAGCTCCATGGACGTTTTAGGTCGTGGACGGAGCTCCACGTAAGATCTCGAGGCGAGTGAGGTATCATTGGAAAGATCTCGTCGAGAGCTTTCCAGTGATATATAACACTCCTCAATCTGACCTCCGAGCTGGAAGTTATGGCCGAACCACAATCGGGTTGTGGTATAATTTTCAGGGACCAAAGAGGAGGGCGGGGCCGCCGATCCCCAGAAGTATATATGAGGGGGGCTCGATGCCTGGGTGGGCCAGGACGAGTCACCTGACCCCAGGGTTCGGCGGGCGGACTCTGGGGGCATGAGGTGATGGCTGGGCCAGTTCCAAGGCACGTTCCGATCTAGACTTGGACGTCTAGACTTAGGAACGATGTAAGGGCTGGGGCAAGACTAGGGAACGAGTCGGCGGGTTAGACCACCGTTCGGGAGCCTGGACCCAGACGGACATCACGGGCGGTTGGGCCGCTAGGTGTGCTGGTGGCACCGTTTAGGACCCTGGACTTAATGGGAAGTCCGCCCCAAGTCATCTTGTGACTTGCTCATGTTTGGGGCCGACCTAGGCGGATCTAGGTCGGGACTTAGGAACAGCTGAGCTTGATGATTAGGGAGACGGTCGGTCTCCGGTCCGGACCAAACAGAACTAAGGTAAGTGGTGCATGGACGCTAACTTGTGATTGTGTTTGCAGGTTAGCGGTGTAAAGTTTGCGACCTACTGAGCTAGAGCTTCTGCTGGCGCAACAAGGCGGTAGGTGCGCGAAACAGAGCACAGAGAGGAAGGAGGTATTAACAACCAAGGCGTTGCAATCTGTGGTGCATCAGATGGACCAGTTCAAAGGGACAGATATTTCCAAGTATGTGCGATATTATGCTAGGGAGATGGAGGTGAACAAGGTACCTGAGAAGGAGATGGTGGAGAACTTTGAACTTGCTGTTGTCCTTGAGATTCGTGGACGTGTGAAGGAGCTCAAGCAGCAGCAAGGACAGAGTTGGGAGAGCTTTATGCGCGCTTTGAAGGAAGAGTACTACACTGAAGATTCAGAGAGGGTGACCAAGAGAACATTCTTGGAGTGGGTGGTGAAGCCTAACAAAGGTTTGTCTGTAAATGAGTTGTTAAGGGAGTTTGATCGTCAGTATGCTCAGCTTTCTAGGACAGAGAAGCTTACACTAGAGGTGGGGAAGACCGAGCTCTTCCTACAGGCAGCGGACGTGACTATTCAGGAGAAGCTTGAGTTGTTGCTGGAAGACAAGAGTGAGGAGAGAGGATTGAAGACTGATTGGAAGGAGGTCGAAGAGGCTGTTTCTTTGCTGGCCAAGAGACAGAGAAGAAAGGACAAGGTGGTGGTAAGTGAAGCGGCACCTCTGATAATTCCTGTCAAGCAGTTGTCTACTAAGCCCGCTTTGGTAATTGCTAGAGAAGAAGACTCACCGCTTGATGAGTTGATTAAGGGTATGAAGGAGCTTAAGCTTAAGCTCACTAGGTTAGAAGAGAAGGAGCAAAATGTACACCCTGCTATGCAAAGACCTCAGATGAGAGAAGGCTTTGTTCATCGTTGTATATGGTGTGATAGCCTAGACCATGTAAGAAGAGATTGTGGGGAGTTCTCAGATGCATTGAGGAAGGATCTGATCTTCTTCAAAGATGATAAGATCCATCTGAGAGAGACTGGGATGATGTTGGGAACCAACTTTGGCAAGGGTGGTATGAAGAGACTTGTGAATGAGATATCAGCATCACATGCTGTTTCTCTTGTGAATGCTGCTACCTGTGGAGTGAAAGTGGAGATGGAGAGAGAGAAAGGGTCTACTGGGTTGTGGTCTGATGTACTGCGGTCCGTAGCTAGAACAGAGCTAGACAAGGATGTGCTACGAAGGGTTGGCAACTCAATTCAAGAGACTACAGGATGGAATGATCCTGTGGATACTATGTCTGTGCATGCTTATGTTGCAAGAAGTCAACATGAAGCTGTACTAGAAGAAAAACGCAGGAGGGAGGATGCAGATGAGACTTCTACAGCCAAACGACCTGCTACAAGGAGTGAAAGAGCTAGACCAGAGACAAGGCAAGAGACAACACCTACTCGGGAGGAGACTATGGAGGATCTACCACCTACAACACCAAAGGAGAAGGAGAGAAGTAAGGAGAAGGGTAAGATGCCTGCATACAAACTTCAATCTGACATTGAGATTGCTACAGACTTGAAGCAGGTGTTAGAGAATCGTGTCTTGAATGGGAAGGTTGAGTTTACCTTGGGTGAGATTCTTGGGATTGCAAAGCGTGAGTTCCATGAGGTTATCATAGATATCATCAAGAGGAAACGTCAGATTTTGGGTGAAGCAGCTACGCTTAACGCTCTAGGGACCAAACTGTCGGAAGATGAGGAAGATGAGATTTCTGGTTACTGCTCTCAAGTATCAGAAGGGAGATCGTATCAGCACGTGAGGTTTGAAGATGAGGTGGAAGCATCGCAGAAGAGCCATTACTCTCACAACCATTGGGCAAGAGCAATCACAGAGACCTTGGTGAAGTTGGGAGATCTAGAGGAACCTGTGGTGGCGTTGATTGATCATGGCTCAAAGATTAATCTGATGTCTAAGGAGCTGTACAAGCGTGGGAGATGGCCCATAGACACCGACCATGGATGGCTTATCCGTGCTGCCAACAACCAGAGGGGAGAACTCTATGGTGCTTGTCCCAACATCAAGGTAACTGTGGGTGACATCAATGATGTTCAGAATTTCTTTGTGCAAGACATGTCCACCTATCCTATCATTCTAGGGCAGCCTTACATTACTGTTGTTAGAATGGAGACACGAGTTATGGATGATGGTTCAGCTTATGCTAGGATACATAGTAGAGACGGCAAAAGAGCTGTTCAATTTTTGATCGTTGCTGCAGAGCATGAGAGAAATCGCGATAGCTTGAGGGACCGTCCACTACCTAAGATTACTCAAGAGTTTAGAGAGTCTAGGGGTTTTGGCAGAGTACCATTGAAGAGCGAGACTTCAACGGTACAGTAGAGATAGGATTCTCGCCTGATCCAGTAGAGCAGGAAGCTTTATCCACTAGCTTCTTAAGACTGACATCATGTGGATGTGTGTGTTATAGGAAGTTTGAGAATCTGAAGAGGTTTGAGAGGCAACATGTGAAGTATGTACAGCAGTCTTTGAGGGATAGTGGAGAGTTAGCCAATACAATACAATCTGAATACATATCTGGAGTGTTTGAAGAACAATATTTGGTAGCTACTATAGGGGAGTTGAAATCTATAGTAGAAAGTTCTATAGATGATGTAGATAGAGTGGTGAGAGTGAGCTCCAAGGAGCTTTATGATGTAATTGATAAATTTATAGATCGACAAGAGGTGTATGTGGAGACCAAGTACAAGTCAGTGGCAAAGAAAGTCAAACCAGTGGCTTTGCCTTTACCACTCGATTACAATCAGAAGATGGAGCAAGCTGCACGAGAACCGGCGCTCAGAGGATCGAGAAGAATTGGGCACCAGTTCACAGAAACAACACTGAAGGAGCTGAGGATTGGAGGTGATGGATTTCTTACTGAGCAAGAGAAGAAGAGCTTCAGAGAGATGCTATCTAGGCATGGTAAGGCGTTTGCGTTTGAGTCACATGAAGTAGGATGTGTAGATCCAAGTGTAGTTGCACCTATGGTAATCTTTACTATACCGCATGTGTCTTGGAATCTACGTCCTATCCCTGTACCTAGAGCTCATCTACCAAAGCTGATAGACTTGCTCAATGAGAGGATTAGGATGGGTATCTTGGAACCATCTATAGCTCCCTACTCTAGCAGATGGTTTACTGTTGCGAAGAAGAGTGGAGCTTTGAGATTCATTCAAGATATGCAGCCAGTTAACAAGGTGACTATCAGGAATATGGGTATAGGACCTATTGTAGACGAGTTTACAGAGGCTTTTGCTGGTTGTGCTACCTATTCAATGGGAGACTTATATTCAGGGTACGATCAGTTTCAGTTATCCTCTGAGAGTAGAGACTTGACTACAATGAGGACACCTTTGGGATTACTAAGGATGTGCACCTTGCCACAAGGTGCTACCAATTCTGTAGCACATATGATGAATGGCATGAACAAAGTTTTGAGGGACTTCATTCCTGAAAAAACTATGCCATTCCTTGATGATGTGTCGATCAAAGGATGTGCTGAGGAGGAGAAGAATGAGGTAATTGATCAGAGGGGGTGCCGTAAGTTTGTTGTAGATCACATAGCCGACTGTGATAAGATATTGAGTCGGCTGGAGGAGGTTCGTTTGACTTTATCTGGAGCAAAGTCTGTATTTGGAGAACAGGAGGTGTTGATTGTGGGGCACCTATGTGGATCTTATGGTCGGAAACCTTGTCCAAACAAGGTTGATGCCATTCGAGGGATGAAGAACGTGTGGATCGATTACCGAGGTGAGAAGATTTCTAGGTGCATGTGTGTTTTATCATATATGGATTCCACACTTTGCACATGTAGCAGATCCGTTGTACAAGTTGCTGAGGAAGGGGCAAAGATTTCAGTGGCAAGAGGAGCAAAACGAGTCTATGAGGAAGTTGAAGGATCTTTTGGCTTCACCACCAACTCTATGGAAGGTAACAAATGAGTTGGGCAGATCTGTTATCCTTACTGTTGATACTAGTCCCATTGGCATTGGATGGGCTATAGGACAGGATGATGAGGATGGAAATAGATATGTGGTGCGTTTTGGAGCTAAGGTGTTAAGTTCACGTCAGAGAGACTACCCTCAGGTCTAGAGAGAGCTATGGGAAGTAGTTACTGCGATGAAGAGTGACAAGGAATACTTGATAGGAGCACCTGTGGTTGTAGAGACAGATTGTTTACCTCTCTTGGGAATGATCACTAGCTGTACAACTCCAGATATTGCTATGTTGAGGTGGATAGCATATATCAAGTCCTTGAACCCAGAGTTTAGACATATTGCAGGGAAGGACAATCCTGTGACAGATATGTTATCAAGGGCTAGGTATTACGATGAGAAAGAAATGATAGATGATCAGGAGGATGTGAGAACAGAGTTCTATTCTAGTGCTCTTGCTAGAAGAGATAGAAGCTGTTTTGCAGCTCTGTTGGAGTTTTTTGAGGAAATTGTGTATGATGGCGAGTGGTTGGATCTTGGGCGCTATTTGAGTTCACTGGAAAGGCAAGAAGGCTGGTCTGATGCAGATTTCAAGAGGATCCGTAGAATAGCTTATGGTTACTTTTGACATGGAGGACATCTATGGAAGCGCCCTAAGCTACAAGGAGGTATACCGCAACGGGTGGTATGTGACTTGGAATTGCAGCAGAAGCTGATCAAGGAGTTCCATGAGAGTCTATGGGCCGGTCATAGAGGAGTTTGGGCTACATTTGCCAAGATGAAGGAGAAGTATTGGTGGAAGGGTATGTATAAGGATGTAGTACAGTTTGTTTCATCCTGTATACCTTGCCAGATGTATTCCAACATACGTTATCGTGATGGATTGCATCCTACTTATCCTTTAGCCATTCATTACAAATGGGTAGTTGATCTGGTAACTATGCCATTTGGACTTGGACAAATGAGGAATCTAGTCTTGGCTAGAGAAGATCTATCGGAAAACCATTTCACATACTTGCGGTAGAATTGCGCCAATCCTAAGAATCGTCGCATCCTCTTCGCTGTAGTAGGAGGCTCCCAAGTCACAATCGCATTCACTTTTTGCATATCTGAGCCGACTCCTTTTGCACTAACGACATGTCCCAGGAAGTTAATGCGCTCCAAATCAAACTCAGTCTTGTCAACGTTGGCAAACAGCTTATGCTCTCGCAGCTTCGTTAACACCATCTTTAGCTGCTCCGCGTGCGACTCCAAGGTTTTGGAGTAGATCAAGATGTCGTCTTGTAAACGATGACAACTCGTCCATCTCCTCGCGAAAAATTATATTCATCAATGTAGTGGACGTCGAAAGGGCGTTGCAGAGTCCAAATGACATCACCACGAATTCAAAAGATCCGTACCTAGTTCGACAAGCGGTCTTCTCAACATCTAGGTCAGTTATCCGGATCTGATAATATCCTGACTTCAAGTCATCCTGCTGAAGTACTTTGCGCTCGTTAGCCTATCAAAGAGGTCGTTTATCCTTGGCAAAGGATAATTATTTTTCACCGTCACCTTATTGAGTGCACGATAATCTACGTAGAGTCGTAACTTCCCATCCTTCTTCTTTGCAAAAAGAACTGGGGCTCCATAAGGTGACTTGCTGGTTCGAATGTATCCCCGCGCTAATACCTCACCGAGTTGTCTTTTCAACTCAAGGAGTTCCACCTGATTGAGTCGGTAAGGGGCTTTAGAAGGTGGTTCTGATCCTGGCAAGACCTCAATCTTGTGATCCACCACCCGCCTTGGAGGTAATTCAGCAGGTAACTCGTCCGTGAAGACATCCTCAAACTCCTTATTCACTTCGCGAAAGACCTTCGGAAGTTTAGTCGCATCTCTTGATGTTTCCTCTTGTCCGCCACCCGTCATCAAATCTGCAATCCGCATCAAACACATGACCTCGTCGTTGAAGTCTATCTGTTTGTCTTTGATCACATTCACCGCAAAGTCGTAAATTTTCCACACCTTTCAGATCAGCCTCACTCCCAGCTTCCGCCCTTTAACTCTGACGTTCAACCTCAAAGGTTTCCGCCTAAGTTCCACTTCAAACCTGTCCAAGAAAGTGTTCCCCAAAACCGCATGAATATCATCCATCTCGTACACCGTGAAGTTCTCTGTGAACTCTAACTTCTCACACGCAAATCGTACGTCCAAGACCATTGGTACGTCTTGCCCTTGGCAAAGCACACTTGGATAGGCTTGTCTGCCTTGGAGGTAGACAAGCTCAACTTCTTCACAAGAAAAGTAACATCACGGTGTCGGAGTGTGATCCGTCTACCTAGGAAAGCGCCGAGCTTCTGGATGTGGTTGTTCACTCAAGAGGTTGGCTTTCAGGTCACAACAGAGGCTATAAACACTCACACAGGAGTGTAGGATCCTCCAATATGCTCAGAAAGCGAAATTCAGGTCTAGCTGGCAGTAATAGGATCCGGCGACGAACTTTGACACTCACGGAGAGAAAAACTATGAAGGTTTAGACTTCTAAACTTCCCCTACATGCAAATGAGGTACTACTGAACTCACACACGAAGTTTCAGCCTGAGATCAAATTCTGACACAGAGATATGGACAGAAAAGTTCTGAACAAGAAAACTACGGCAATTTTTGGTACCTAGATGGCTATTTCAACCTAGAACAGAAGTTTGGCTCGATGAATTTCAAATATTCTCACAGTATTTGAAGTCTACAGGGTGCTGAACATCCCTGTGAAGTTGGGACTCCTGAATGTACACAGAACTGCAGATCTCCTCCTCTGAAGTCGCTGCTCTAGATTAAGAGCTTTTCAGACCCCCTCAGCTTCAGCGGCCGCCCTGAATTACTCAGTCGCTCAATCGATATGAAACTTTTTGTGAAATCATAGCACTGCTGGCGGAGAACACAACCTCGAAGTTTTGAAGCAATTTCCTCAAATCTGCTGCGAGTGACACTGAAAACCCTAAATCCAACAAAAGTGATTCAATTCTAGCACAATTCGAACTTCAATTGGTCATAACTTCGTCTTTATTGCCTCAAATCGATCGAAATTTTCACTGGAAGTGCTTGGCATGACGAGCTCTCTCTCCCTGTGCACTCAGATTTCGAATATCCTTCACCAAATGCTCGAACTCCACTCTAGAGCTCTGTTTCTAAATTTAGAGTTAAACTAAAGACAAAAATAGACCAATGGGAGTTCATAGCTCCACTTGGTTGTCCTTTAGTACCCTAAACTACCTGGTAACTTATCTTTACTCATAGGCTACCACGTCAAGCCCCCTAGAGTGCCAGCGTAAAACTAAAACTACCTAAAACGACACGCAGCCCCGAAAAATAACTTAATCAGCTAGAAAGCGTGCATGGGCGACACGCAAATACAACCCATGAGCTTAAGCCCTATCAACATGGTAATCAACCTACTAAGACTCAAAATAGTGTTAACACCGTATGCAAAGGTGTCAAACATATACATAACCGACTAGAAGTAATAAGAGCTAACTTCTAGAACTACTAAACTCAAGCGTCGGAGTAGAAATATAACATGTAGTCGCCAAGTAGCGCGACATCCACCCCCTCTGAACCTGCACATCCTCCGGTATGTGCCATCCAGATCAAGACTCTTTAGCTTCGGCTTCAAACTCATCTTCAACCTGCATTGAGTCTTCAGCTTCATCCTCTGTAAACTCTGCAATGTTCTGATCCCCCCCTCTCCTTCTAAAGAGCTTGATTCTCTTTCCTGCGACTGGTATCTTGAACACTGCACCATCTTACTCTCTCAAGGAGTATGTGGCATTATCATAAACTTCTAACACCACATAAGGTCCAAACCATCTCTTGGAGAACTTTCTGATAGTGCTATGCTGATTATCAAGACTACTATCATAGAGTAACACCCAATCACCTTCTTTAACTGGTTTGGGTCATAATCTATGCGTTCTATCAAATCTGCCTTTGTTTCTCTCTCTAGCAGTCTTCAACCTTTCCACAGCTTTGGCAACATCCTCAGGTCTCCGTTCTAACTGTTGGATCCTTAATGCAAGAAGATCCTCCGTACTTCTACCATCTTCCCATGACAAAACATTCCAAGTAGGCACAACCTCCTCAATCGGCATCACAAGTTTTTTGTCCTAATATCAACTCTGCTGGCATGTAACCTGTAACGGTACTATGAGTTGTACGCTCTGCCCACAAAGCAAATGGTAGCAGTCTAGGCCATTCACGGATCTTACCCTTGCAAGCTTTTACCAAAGCTTTGATGATTGGCGGATGACCTCGTTCGCTCGTGCCATTCCTTTCAGGATTGTAAGCAGTGGTTAACGCCAACTTGATTCCCAATCGCCTGAAGAACTCAACTGCTTCATGTGAATCCAGCTCACCCCTATCTGCAGTGATCTTTCCCACACACCCCTATCTACAAATAACATCTTCAAGTAGAAAGCGGTAGACACTAGCAGTGGTCTTCGTCCTCAGAGCACGGCCTTCGACTCGCAGTGAGGTAAAAAGATACTCCTCCAATTACCGTCAAGACATCTTTCAGTTGCCCCAAAGGTCGTCTTCTGGTCTGGTCCGCCATTCCGAGGATTCTCGGAGTAGGCTGGAACTCAATGAAGCCTAAGGCATGCGCCGTCTCTTCAGTCATGATGTTAACTCCGAAGTCGGAATCAGTGGGTACCTTCTTCAGAAGACAGCCATGGATCTCCATATCAAGTTCTGGGGCTCCCAAGTCCTCATGCTCTATCCTTAGGATCGGGGTGCTCTTGGGAAGTTTAGCTGTTTCCTCTTCCTCGATCCTCGAAGCACGGATTGTAATAGCTTCCTATAACCTGCGTTGTCATCCAACAACTGTTGGAAGGTCCGCCTTCTGGTTCCACAAGTCTCGCAAGAAGTCGTAAGGGGATCGCTTTAGAAGAGTGACTGGTGTTTCCAACAGAGAAGATGTAGTAGCTGCTTCCTTGGATGGAAGACCAGAATGGTGTCTTCTCTCGACTGGGGGCTGTTCTCGTGAGACAGGGGCTGCCGTAGTCGGTGGAGGAAGCTGCTGTACTATCTTCCGTCGCTTCTCCAGCTCTTCTTGCATGATCGCTTCCACTTCTTGTCTAATGTCAGGAGCAAAGTACTTCGGATCTTCTCGGTCGTAAGTAGGAGAAGAAGGCCGCTCAGGGGAAGATGACCTCTCATTTCGCTGCTTCTTCTTCTTGATCTCCTTTTGACGGGATTCTGACTTCCCTTTGCTTCTGGTACTTACCTTGAAGACTGCTTCTTCCATGACTTCTTCTGGAGGCCAACTGTCGGAATCCGAGCTAGGGCTCCAAACAGTGCCATCCGCCAAAGTGAAAGAAGAAGTTGCTTCAAGTGACTTCGTCTTCTGAGCTGCAGTCGTCTTCTGCAGCTGAGGTTCGTTTCCTTCGCGCTTCTCGGGATCTAGTTCGTCTTCTTCGATATGGAGACAATCCGTACAATCTCCAGGATCTTCTTCTTCTACCGTGATGTGTTGTACCACTGCTAACTCGAGTTTAGAAGCTGATACAGCTTATGCAGGAGGCGTGGTCTCTGCAAATCTAACCATTTGTCGTGGCCGTAAAGTCTGAGGACAATTTCCTATGAAATGACCAGCTTCCTTACAGTTTCCACACAAGAGCACTTGCCCAATCTGTCTTCTCGGATGAGGACAGATGGACCACCAGTGTCCTGTCTCTCCACAATTATTGCACGTTCCAGGAAGAGGGTTTAGAGGTCGTTGTGATGAAGAAGGTTGTCAGGGCGTTCTGGTCTGTACATTACGATTAGCTCTATCCCTAAGTACATAACGATTATATTGGGCGGGAGGAGTAGGAGTGAAGAGTTGTATCGTCTCGATTCTATAGCAGGTTTCTCCACTAGGATCGTGTAGATATCCCTCATCGTCTTCTTCCCAGCCTGCCCAATTGACAGCTTGGTCCTGCGTACACTGATCTCTGGTGTGCCCGGAAGAGTTACAAAGGTTGTACCAAAGGTTTGGCCAGGAAGCCGTAGGTTGCTTCCGCTTGTCCTTCTGATTCAGGAGATGAACTTTCAGGTCGGCAAACTGCTTCAGAACTTCATCAATGCGGGGATCAGGTGCAGACTGAATGATGTGAGTCTGAATCTATGACAAGCTATACGCGCAACATAGCTCAGAGTCTACGTGTACAAACGAGTTTCGGATTAAGGCTCCAAAATTACTCGAGTCCAAGCAATACAACATAGCTAGCTCTACCATTTATCCAGTTCGAATCCAGGTTAAGATTTTGATGGCGTTATGCGACTTCTCGATCTGTGAGTAAGCGGAGAATTTAAAGCAATGCCGTATGTATCTGCTTCAACATTCTCGTTTCTAGAAGCAACCCTTCAAGAGACAAGATCGAACATCTTATGTGGCACCTACATTACTATTCACATGTATCACGGGCCCCAACTTTCAATCTTTCCAGCAATTCGGAGCAATTCGGAAATTCATTTAAGACGAGAGTATGTCGGAGTGTGATCCGTCTACCTAGGAAAGCGCCGGGCTTCTGGCTGTGGTTGTTTACTCAAGAGGTTGGCTTTCAGGTCACAACAGGAGCTATAAACACTCACACAGGAGTGTAGGATCCTCTGATATGCTCAAAAAGCAAAATTTAGGTCTCACTGGTAGTAATAGACTTAAGCGGTGAACTTTGACACTCAAAGAGAGGAAAACTATGAAGGTTTAGACCTCTAAACTTCCCCTACATGCAAATGAGGTACTACTGAACTCACAGACGAAGTTTCAACCTGAGATCAAATTCTGACACGGAGACATGAACAGAAAAGTTCTGAATAAGAGAATTATGGCAATTTCTGGTACCTAGACAGCTATTCAGACATAGAACAGAGAATTGGCTCGATGAATTTCAAATCTTCTCACAGTATTTGAAGTCTACAGGATGCTGAACATCCCTGTGAAGTTGGGACTCCTGAATGTTTGTAGAACTCCAGATCTCCTTCTCTAAAGTCGCTGCTCTAGATTAAGAGCTTTTCAGACCCCCTCTGCTTCAGCGGCCGCCCTGAATTACTCAATTACTCAAATGATACGAAACTTTTTGGACAGTCGTAGCCCTCCTGACAGTGAACGCAACCACGAAGTTTTGAAGTGATTTCCTCAATTCTGCTGCAATTGGCACCGAAAACCCCAAAATCAACAAAAGTGACGCAGTTTTGGCACAATCCGAACTTCAATTGGGCATAACTCCTTGTTTATTGATCCAAATCGAGCAAAAATTTCACTGACAGTGCTTTGCACGACGAGCTCTCTCTTCCTGTGTTCTCAGATTTCGAAGATACCTCACCAATTGCTCGAACTCTCCTCTAGAGCTCTGTTTCTAAACTTAGAGTTTTACAAAAGACAAAAATGGACCAATGGGAGTTCATAGCTCCACTTGACTGTCCTTTTGTGCCTTAAACTACCTGGTAACTTATCTACACTCATAGGCTACCACGTCAAGCCCCCTAGAGTGCCAGCGTAAAACTTAAACTACCTAAAATGACACATAGCCCTGAAAAATAACTTAAATTAGCTAGAAAGCGTGCATGGGCGACAAGTAAGTACAACCCATGAGCTCAAACCACTATCAGCATGGAAACCCTAAGTTATGTACATTGAACGTCATAGACTAGTAAGAAGTCACTTGCACAAGCGCACAAATGCTTGAACAAGATAACTAACATACTATCAGCCTACTAAGACTCAAAATAGTGCTAACACCGTATGCAAAGGTGTCAAACATATACATAAAAGACTAGAAGTAATATGAGCTAACTTCTAGAACTATCAAACCTAAGCGTCGGAGTAGAAGTCAAGCATGTAGCCGCCAAATGGTGCGACATCCACCCCCTCTGAACCTGCACATCCTCCGGTATGTGCCAGATCCAGATCAAGACTCTTCAGCTTCAGCTTCAAATTCATCTTCAACCTCCATTGAGTCTTCAGCTTCATCCTCAGTAAGCTCTGCAATGTTCTGGTCATCCCCTCTCCTTCTAAAGAGCTTGATTCTCTTCCCTGCGACTGGTATCTTGAGCACTGCACCATCTAACTCTCTCAAAGAGTATGTGGCATTATCATAAACTTCTAACACCACATAAGGTCCGAACCATCTCTTGGAAAACTTTCTGATAGCGCTATGCTGATTATCAAGACTACTATCATAGACTAACACCCAATCACCTTCCTTAACTGGTTTGGGTCGTAATCTATGCGTCCTATCAAATCTGCCTTTGTTTCTCTCTCTAGCAGTCTTTAACCTTTCCACAGCTTTGGCAACATCCTCAGGTCTTCGTTCTAACTGCTGGATCCTTAATGCAAGAAGATCCTCCGTACTTCTACCATCTTCCCATGGCAAAACATTCCAAGTAGGCACAACCTCCTCAATCGGCATCACAGGTTTTTGCCCTAGTATCAACTCTGCTGGCATGTAACCTGTAACGGTACTATGAGTTGTACGATCTGCCCACAAAGCAAATGGTAACAGTCTAGGCCATTCACGGATCTTACCCTTGCAAGCTTTTACCAAAGCTTTGATGATTGGCGGATGACCTCTTTCGCTCTTGCCATTCCCTTCAGGATTGTAAGCAGTGGTTAACGCCAACTTGATTCCCAATCGCTTGAAGAATTCAACTGCTTCTTGTGCATCCAGCTCACCCCTATCTGCAGTGATCTTTCCCACACACCCATACCTACAAATAACATCTTCAAGTAGAAAGCGGCAGACACTAGCAGTGGTCTTCGTCCTCAGAGCACGACCTTCAACTTGGTTAGATAGATCTTCTCTAGCCAAGACTAGATACCTCATTTGTCCAAGTCCAAATGGCATAGTTACCAGATCAACTACCCATTTGTAATGAATGGCTAAAGGATAAGTAGGATGCAATCCATCACGATGACGTACGTTGGAATACATCTGGCAGGGTATACAAGATGAAACAAACTGTACTACATCCTTATACATACCCTTCCACCAATACTTTTCCTTCATCTTGGCAAATGTAGCCCAAACTCCTCTATGACCAGCCCATAAACTCTCATGGAACTCCTTGATCAGCTTCTGCTGCAATTCCAAGTCACATACCACCCGCTGCGGTATACCTCCTTGTAGCTTAGGGCGCTTCCATAGATGTCCTCCATGTAAAAAGTAACCATAAGCTGTTCTACGGATCCTCTTGAAATCTTCCGTAGAGTTGGTGGTGAAGCTAAAAGATCCTTCAACTTCCTCATAGACTCGCTTTGCTCCTCTTGCCACTGAAATCTTTGCCCCTTCCTCAGCAGCTTGTACAACGGATCTGCTACATGTGCAAAGTGTGGAATCCATATATGATAAAACACACATGCTCCTAGAAACCTTCTCACCTCAGTAACCGATCCACATGTCTCCTTCATCCTTCGGATGGCATCAACCTTGTTTGGACAAGGTTTCCGACCATAAGATCCACACAGATGTCCCACTATTAACACCTCTTGTACTCCAAATACAGACTTGGCTCCTGATAAAGTCAAATGAACCTCCTCCAGTCGACTCAGTATCTTATCACAATCAGCTATGTGATCTGCTACAAACTTACGGCACCCCCTCTGATCTTTTACCTCATTCTTCTCCTCCTCAGCACACCCTTTGATCGGCACATCATCAAGGAATGGCATAGTTTTTTCAGGAATGAAGTCCCTCAAAACTTTGTTCATGCCATTCATCATATGTGCTACAGAATTGGTAGCACCTTGTGGCAAGGTGCACATCCTTAGTAACCCCAAAGGCGTCCTCATTGTAGTCAAGTCTCTACTCTCAGAGGATAACTGAAACTGATCATAACCTGAATATAAGTCTCCCATGGAATAGATAGCACGACCAGCAAAAGCCTCTGCAAACTCGTCTACAATAGGTCCTATACCCATATTCCTGATAGTCACCTTGTTAACTGGCTGCATATCTTGGATAAATCTCAAAGCTCCACTCTTCTTCGGAACAGTAAACCATCTGCTAGAGTAGGGAGCTATAGATGGTTCCAAGATACCCATCCTAATCCTCTCATTGAGCAAGTCTATCAGCTTTGGTAGATGAGCTCTAGGCACAGGGATAGGACGTAGATTCCAAGGCACATGCGGTATAGTAAAGATTACCATAGGTGCAACTACACTTGGATCTACACATCCTACTTCATGTGACTCAAACGCAAACGCCTTACCATGCTTAGATAGCATCTCCCTGAAGCTCTTCTTCTCTTGCTCAGTAAGAAATCCATCACCTCCAATCCTCAGCTCCTTCAGTGTTGTTTCTGTGAACTGGTGCCCAATTCTTCTCGGTCCTCTGAGCGTCGGCTCTCGTGCAGCTTGCTCCATCTTCTGATTGTAATCGAGTGGCAAAGGCAAAGCCACTGGTTTGACTTTCTTTGCCACTGACTTGTACTTGGTCTCCACATACACCTCTTGTCGATCTATAAACTTATCAATAACATCATAAAGCTCCTTGGAGCTCACTCTCACCACTCTATCTACATCATCTGTAGAGCTTTCTAATATAGATTTCAACTCTCCTATAGTATCTACCAAATACTGCTCTTCAAACACTCCAGATATGTATTCATCTCCTGCTAACTCTCCACTATCCCACAAAGATTGTTGTACACTCTTCACATGTTGCCTCTCAAACCTCTTCAGATTCTCAACCTTCCTATAACACACTGATCCACATGATGTCAACCCTAAGAAGCTAGTGGATAAAGCTTCCTGCTCTACTGGATCAGGCGAGAATCCTATCTCTACTGTACCGTTGAAGTCTCGCTCTTCAATGGTACTCTGCCAAAACCCCTAGACTCTCTAAACTCCTGAGTAATCTTAGGTAGTGGACGGTCTCTCAAGCTATCACGATTCCTCTCATGTTCTGCAGCAACGGTCAAAAACTGAACAGCTCTTTTGCCATCTCTACTACGTATCCTAGCATAAGCTGAACCATCATCCATAACTCGTGTCTCCATTCTAACAGCAGTAATGTAAGGCTGCCCTAGAATGATAGGATAGGTTGACATGTCTTGCACAAAGAAATTCTGAACATCACTGATGTCACCCACAGTTACCTTGATGTTGGGACAAGCACCATAGAGTTCTCCCCTCTGGTTGTTGGCAGCACGGATAAGCCATCCATGATCGGTGTCTATGGGCCACCTCCCACGCTTGTACAGCTCCTTAGACATCAGATTAATCTCTGAGCCATGATCAATCAACGCCACCACAGGTTCCTCTAGATCTCCCAGCTTCACCAAGGTCTCTGTGGTTGCTCTCGCCCAATGGTTGTGAGAATAATGGCTCTTCTGCGATGCTTCCACCTCATCTTCAAACCTCACGTGCTGATCTGATCTTCCCTCTGATACTTGAGAGCAGTAACCAGCAATCTCATCCTCCTCATCCTCCGACAGTTTGGTCCCTAGAGCGTTAAGCGTAGCTGCTTCACCCAAGATCTGACGTTTCCTCTTGATGATATCTATGATAACCTCATGGAACTCACGCTTTGCTATCCCAAGAATCTCACCCAAGGTAAACTCAACCTTCCCATTCAAGATACGATTCTCTAACACCTGCTTCAGGTCTGTAGCAATCTCAATATCAGACTGAAGTTTGTATGCAGGCATCTTACCCTTCTCCTTGCTTCTCTCCTTCTCCTTTGGTGTTGTAGGTGGTAGATCCTCCATAGTCTCTTCCCGAGTAGGTGTTGTCTCCTGCCTTGCCTCTGGTCTAGCCCTTTCACTCCTTGTAGCAGGTCGTTTGGCTGTAGAAGCCTCACCTGCATCCTCCCTCCTGCGTTTTTCTTCTAGTACAGCTTCATGCTGACTTCTTGCAACATAAGCATGCACTGACATAGTATCCACAGGGTCATTCCATCCTGTAGTTTCTCTAATTGAGTTGCCAACCCTTCGTAGCACATCCTTGTCTAGCTCTGTTCTAGCTACGGACCGCACTACATCTGACCACAACCCAGTAGTCCCTTTCTCTCTCTCCATCTCCACTTTCACTCCACAGGTAGCAGCATTCACAAGAGAAACAGCATGTGATGCTGATATCTCATTCACAAGTCTCTTCATACCACCCTTGCCAAAGTTGGTTCCCAACATCATCCCAGTCTCTCTCAAATGGATCTTACCATCTTTGAAGAAGATCAGATCCTTCCTCAATGCATCTGAAAACTCCCCACAATCTCTCCTTACATGGTCTAGGCTATCACACCATATACAACGATGAACAAAGCCTTCTCTCATCTGAGGTCTCTGCATAGCAGGCTGTACATTCTGCTCCTTCTCTTCTAACCTAGTGAGCTTAAGCTTAAGCTCCTTCATACCCTTAATCAACTCATCAAGCGGTGAGTCTTCCTCTCTAGCAATTACCAAAGCAGGCTTAGTAGGCAACTGCTTGACAGGAATTATCAGAGGTGCTGCTTCACTTACCACCACCTTGTCCCTTCTTCTCTGTCTCTTGGCCAGCAAAGAAACAGCCTCTTCAACCTCCTTCCAGTCAGTCTTCAATCCTCTCTCCTCACTCTTGTCTTCCAGCAACAGCTCAAGCTTCTCCTGAATAGTTACGTCCGCTGCTTGTAGGAAAAGCTCGGTCTTCTCAACCTCTAGTGTAAGCTTCTCTGTCCTAGAAAGCTGAGCATACTGACGATCAAACTCCCTTAACAACTCATTTACAGACAAACCTTTGTTAGGCTTCACCACCCACTCCAAGAACGTTCTCTTTGTCACTCTCTCTGAATCTTCAGTGTAGTACTCCTCCTTCAAAGCTCGCATAAAGCTCTCCCAACTCTGTCCTTGCTGCTGCTTGAGCTCCTTCACACGCCCACGAATCTCAGGGACAACAGCAAGTTCAAAGTTCTCCACCATCTCCTTCTCAGGTACCTTGTTCACCTCCATCTCCCTAGCATAGTATCGCACATACTTGGAAATATCTGTACCCTTGAACTGGTCCATCTGATGCACCACAGATTGCAACGCCTTGGTTGCTAATACCTCTTTCCTCTCTGTGCTCTGCTGCTGCTGCATAAACATGGAAAAAGCTTGGAACATCTTCATCGTAGCAGCATCCAACTGAACAGGTTGCTGAGCAGCAGCAGCAGCTCCACTTGATGATCCTTGGTTGGCCATGATATCTGATTCTGTAACACTCTCAAGAAACTCCCACCCTAGGTGTTTCACGTCGAGTTCACCAAAAAGAGAGTATGTCGGAGTGTGATCCGTCTACCTAGGAAAGCGCCGGGCTTCTGGCTGTGGTTGTTTACTCAAGAGGTTGGCTTTCAGGTCACAACAGGAGCTATAAACACTCACACAGGAGTGTAGGATCCTCTGATATGCTCAAAAAGCAAAATTTAGGTCTCACTGGTAGTAATAGGCTTAAGCGGTGAACTTTGACACTCAAAGAGAGGAAAACTATGAAGGTTTAGACCTCTAAACTTCCCCTACATGCAAATGAGGTACTACTGAACTCACAGACGAAGTTTCAACCTGAGATCAAATTCTGACACGGAGACATGAACAGAAAAGTTCTGAATAAGAGAATTATGGCAATTTCTGGTACCTAGACAGCTATTCAAACATAGAACAGAGAATTGGCTCGATGAATTTCAAATCTTCTCACAGTATTTGAAGTCTACAGGATGCTGAACATCCCTGTGAAGTTGGGACTCCTGAATGTTTGTAGAACTCCAGATCTCCTTCTCTAAAGTCGCTGCTCTAGATTAAGAGCTTTTCAGACCCCCTCTGCTTCAGCGGCCGCCCTG
The DNA here is from genome assembly GCA_036924285.1 of Asterella californica. NCBI lineage: Eukaryota > Viridiplantae > Streptophyta > Marchantiopsida > Marchantiales > Aytoniaceae > Asterella > Asterella californica. The sequence goes on along the minus strand of JAYKYS010000006.1, from coordinate 14,938,300 downwards.
AATTACTCAATTACTCAAATGATACGAAACTTTTTGGACAGTCGTAGCCCTCCTGACAGTGAACGCAACCACGAAGTTTTGAAGTGATTTCCTCAATTCTGCTGCAATTGGCACCGAAAACCCCAAAATCAACAAAAGTGACGCAGTTTTGGCACAATCCGAACTTCAATTGGGCATAACTCCTTGTTTATTGATCCAAATCGAGCAAAAATTTCACTGACAGTGCTTGGCACGACGAGCTCTCTCTTCCTGTGTTCTCAGATTTCGAAGATACCTCACCAATTGCTCGAACTCTCCTCTAGAGCTCTGTTTCTAAACTTAGAGTTTTACAAAAGACAAAAATGGACCAATGGGAGTTCATAGCTCCACTTGACTGTCCTTTTGTGCCTTAAACTACCTGGTAACTTATCTACACTCATAGGCTACCACGTCAAGCCCCCTAGAGTGCCAGCGTAAAACTTAAACTACCTAAAATGACACATAGCCCTGAAAAATAACTTAAATTAGCTAGAAAGCGTGCATGGGCGACAAGTAAGTACAACCCATGAGCTCAAACCACTATCAGCATGGAAACCCTAAGTTATGTACATTGAACGTCATAGACTAGTAAGAAGTCACTTGCACAAGCGCACAAATGCTTGAACAAGATAACTAACATACTATCAGCCTACTAAGACTCAAAATAGTGCTAACACCGTATGCAAAGGTGTCAAACATATACATAAAAGACTAGAAGTAATATGAGCTAACTTCTAGAACTATCAAACCTAAGCGTCGGAGTAGAAGTCAAGCATGTAGCCGCCAAATGGTGCGACAATGAAGATAGACTAATCCTGAGTGACATCTCCATCATTTTCTATAAAACTTGGCTATAAACCGAAGTGCAACCGAGTGTCGACCTGCATAGCGAGAAACACCAGTTAACAGTTGATAATGTCAGAATGCGTGCAGCTATCACGATCTTGTTTGGTTGTCAAGAACACATCGGAAACACTGTAGACTGCAGTTTTAAGATTTGCAAGACAGAGAGTTCTGGTCAAGCACCTCCCCAAGTCGCCTTCTCCCGGAGCTAAATAAACACTTCCTTGTCACAGTAACGTTACACAACTGTTACAGATGATATTCCAGGAGAGAGCATTCAAGCCCGTGGCGAACACATGGAAAGAGCACTCATACGAAAGGAGGTCCCAAAACTTTCACTGTGAGCGAACCGAGTAACGATGGAACTAAAGCTCTCCCCATCAGACAACAGTAGAGAAGTTTGAATTCCTTCTGTTCAAGCGAGAGCTGTATTGGGACCGCTATGAAGCTAGAGGTGTATAGGTCCGATTTGAAAGACCGATGACATATCTTGCTAGGTCGTACTCTCACGTTTGGAGGATCAGCGGTGAGAAGAGTGGCACGATTGTCCGGTCGCATTCAATCTACCTACACTGTCAGTATATATCATCGTTGATGGTGGGTACATTTGGTGATGTACGTTCTCACTTAAGCTCACCAAAATGTATACCAAATTGAATCTATTACGGTATCCATCCAGATACAACTGGTGGACAAACAAATCTATCCAACTTTACAGCCTTCTCTTCTTCGAGCATCCCACCGGATGCGCCAATATATCGGAGCTAACTTGTATTTAGCATGGAGAGTAGTAAGGCCAAAACACTTTTCCTAACAAGTTTTTTACCGGGAGTGTCCGGTGTGCGTGCTAAAAGCTAGTTCGGATAATTTTCACACTTCTTCAAACCTCACCGGTTCAATCAAGTTGAGGATCTTGCTTGTAGCCAAATAGCTAATGATGGATGAAATACGATCCACCATTTAGCTTGCGCTACTTTGTAGTGGCGTTTGGACAGTCAATTGGAAATGGTTAGAAATTATAAAATAGTCAAAAATATTAATATTAAACTTGAAAATAATAAGACATTTTGTGCCTGGGGGTTCATCAAAGGAATTTGTTATAAACACATGTAGGTAAAAACATTTATTTTCAATAAAATTTTAGAAGCTGATGAAACTAAAATAAATTATGATAAATAAGTTTAAAGTACAAATAAAATATTTTATACAATGAAAGTAGATTCTTTGTGGATATTCTTTTCTGTTTATAGTATAGGATATACAATAAACAGAACAGATATTAAGAGTAGATGTCTTTTACATTTTGATTTTTACTTGGAGGCCTTGTGTGCCCTGTCGCAATTCGTGTGCAATCAGCGAAATAATTTCAATCTATTTTTGATATTGTGCATATTTTATCATAATATCCAAACAAGGCCTCCGCTGTTGATGGAAGTCCATATTGATGGGGTTCTTTGTACTGCATATTTCCACGAATATGTGAAGAGAGTGAAGATTAATTAATGAAACCGACCGAAGCAAAGAGTAGTCCAATGCCAAGATGATTTGCGGGGTATACACCATTATGAGCTATTGTTATCTAATCTGGAAACTCCGGATCTACCTTGACAAGATGTAGAGAAAAGACTAATATTTGATTGTAGTAGAAATTACGTCCATGAAGACTGGAATTATAGTAAACTGGTCATGAATATCGTTCTAGTGTTACGTTTTACTGTGTATATATAACAGAGATCTCGATGGTTATTACATCACCATAAAAGGAACCGCGAGGATCACCGTGATCTTCTTACAAGCAGAAAGGAGGTGATGATCATTATTATGGAAAACTTGAAGAAAAAACATCAAGATGTGAAAGAAGTCTATTCTTTCTATGAACTTTATAATTATATGACTTTACCATAACCTAGACCTACTTGACTCAACCCTGCTGAGATGGTAGTTTTTATATGTATATATATGAGTGGCATAATCCTTCAGGTAAACTTGTCTTTTTCTCTCACCACTTTGTCCGTCATTAATATTTTGTAATGTCATGATCATAAGAACTTCTCGAAAAGCTTAAATTTCTTGAAGTTAATCTTAATCAGGTTCAGGATTCTTTGATACCAATGTACCATTCCCAAACTCATGCTCACAGTAAGTTTTGGAAAAATATATCGACTAGCTAGTGCTCTTGGAATTTTAGTCTCCTTAAACTTCCTTCTCTTAAATCTATGGGTTTAAAGGTTACTAGATCCAAACCCTTACTAGCTTGTTCATGTTTTAATGAATTTATAGGGGTATCAAAGTTAGAACATTTTTTTATCTCTGGGAAGGAGTTATAATTTTGACTAGTGTCTATGGACATTTTTACTTGTTTACTGCTGGATTTGGCTGAGGTTTGCAGTAGGGAAACTGAGTACTCAAAGCACTGATTCTGGATGTTAGAAGCTGAAAACACTTAATGTCAAAATCTCACGGTTAACTCACAATGACAACCCTCATCAATTTGCGATTCTGTACACAGATATCCATCAGTTGTAATACAAAGATACCCTCCGGAAACTATGACTTTTCTCTCTTCTCTCGTTTAGGAATCTTTTCATTTAACTGTAAGAGGGCTTTGTGATAGAGAGCTACCTACTCATTATTTTTGAGGCTTTTGGTTATTTTTGTAAGGTATTGGGAGGTTGTCGTCCATGATAGAGTTATGATCAGTTTTATGATAAATTACAACGGTTTGACTCCAATTCTCTTGAGAAAGATCTCTGTACTACTAATGATGTAAAAAGATAAATCTTATGTTTTACAGACAGTACATGACATAAAGACTTACGAGCGAATGCATGAGACTGCAATGGTCAAAAATGAGGAAGATATATCCACATTTCAAGTGGATATATCATTATGCAACCAAAGAAGATGGTTCTTCAGGAGAGGAGCAGTATCGGAAACAACAATGCAAAGAGGAAATGCTCCTGAAGACAGTGATCGACATAGAAAAAAGCAAGAGAAGATGACAAGCTCTAGAGAGAAAAGCATGGATACTACGAGACTAGAAGTTGAAGAACTACCTATCCGGGATATCACCTACAAAATCACCAAGACAAAAAAATGACATAGATAGTTCAAGGAAGAGAACTTGGAATACAAGAATTCCAGTGGTAGAATTTAGATCTCAATGATTAGCCATATCACGAGAGAGACCTCAAGAAGTAAGGAGGAAGGTGATGATCTTAGAAAGTTTAGAGTCATCCGAGATGGAACTGGTGAAACAAGATACAACCAATATTGTAGATAATGAACCCAACACAAATATTCTGAGTGCAAGACAAATGACGGTTCCAAAAGAGACGTTAATCTTCCACGGAATATATAAAGACGAAAGTAGTTCTGAGAGTGAATGAAGCGAATCCAAGAGAAACACGGAGAGTAGCATAAGTCTTTGAATTTGGAGAACAAACTGGCATAAGAGAAAGCAACGATAATAGGTATAGAGAGAATAAGCATAGAACATACTTCTGCTGAGAACCTACACGAGTAGATACTCACATCAGATTTCAAGATACCCTAGAGAATACATCGATTAGAGGAGGACCGAAAGAAGGAGTGAGCTTTCCAAAACTTATGGACGAATGAGATACGAAAGTATGCCGGGAGAGGAGTGTCCATTGCAGCTATTGCTCCAAGCGTTCACCTAGAAACGTTATCTGTTCCGTATCTCGTGTCCCTCCTCAAACGTCTAGCCTTCAGTCGTTACCTCGAGTTCTCGCTCATCGAAGCATCGGCTCTAATACCACTTTCCGCGCACCTACCACCTTGTTGTGCTAATGGAAGCTCTTGCTCAGTAGGTCACGAAACTCACAACGCTAACATGCAAATCACAATCTCACGTTAGTGTTCATGCACCACTTATTTTTATCCCGTTTGATCTGGATCGGAGCCAGACTATTGTCGGATCGTGGACGGCTTCTACTTGAAAAGATATTTTCTATACTTATCATTATCACTCCAAAGATGCTCATATGACTAAAATGAGCTTTTTTACACAACTTTAGATCTTCACTTTCATTGCATCAATTGGTAGAGCTCATTGTCAGCTTTCCCTAGACACTTCATCTGTTTCATTTGGACGCTTAGTGGTAAAGTTACAAGACTCGGAAGATGAGAACATCACGCTAGACTTTAGCTTACTATCGCTGACAGGGTATTTGTGGTTCTTGGTGCTATACTAAAGACGCAAGAGGGCAGTTTAAGAGGTTAGCTTGTTTTTATGATCTGTCGGTGGACGGTTTGGAGAATTGAGAGATCTAATGCACGCACGCAAGATATCATTGGGTTCAGATATGTGCAAGCTACGCCTTAGTTAAGACGGTGTGTGAAGACTCGGATAGGAGAGTGTGTTTTGGGAGAAATTGAGACGTAGAGAAAAAGTTGGAGTTCTTCAGTGATCTGCGAAGGAGAGTTGGACCGTTCAGGTCGTTCTTGAGTCCAAACTTGCTGTCCTTGGATCCATCGAGATCAGAATACCGAGTTCTTCAGGGAATTGAAGATGACACAAAGTTCATCAAGACGATTTGGGAGTTTTGGGTGAAATTGACTCGTAGAGAAGCGCTTATGTCAGTTTTTCGTCACCTACGACTTGAGGTTGGATTGTTCTTCACGATCAATGAGTCAAGTTCTTTGTTCTTGATGCTTATGCGATCAGTGAGTCTTCATCTACGCATAGGAGAAGACAATATGTGGATTTGATTGTTGGTTTGGATGTGGTGAGAAAGTTTGAGCCATACATAGTCGATTTATGTCATTTTTTTGCTTAATGAGATCAAATTTCTTGCGTGGTTTTGTGAGGGGAACTCCAAACAACTTGTTTAGAGTCTTGTTGGGTTCAGGGTAGCTAGATCTACCTACGAGAGAAGACGAATCTCAGATCAGAGATCAACATCATGTCAAAAGAGTTATACAAAAGGAAGAAGCATACATATCGATACAGAGCATGAGTGGGTCACAAGAGGGCCAACAACACAAAAAGAGATCTGTATGAAGCTTGTCTAGACATTAGAGTGCGCACAAGTAATGTTGCTATCGAACAAAACTTCTTTGTTCAAGAAGCAACATCATACTTGTTCATTCTTGATCAACCTTTCATCACAACAACTCGGATGGAGACGAGGATAATAGACGACAGATCTGCTATGCTAGGATCCGAAGTCAAGATGAGAAAAAAGCAGTACAGTTCTTCACGAACGCAATCGAGATCATCTAAGGAAGAAATCGCTTCCAAGGATGAGTGAAGAGTTCAAGGATTTTCTTTAAATACCACTATAGAGTGAGGTTGTAGTGCGGCACAGGAGAAGATACTCTCGCTTGAAAGAGAAAGTGCTTTTTGTACAGGGTTTGTCTGGTTTTCAAAGTGTGGGATTCTTGTTTACAAGAAGACTGAAGCACTGAAAAGAAAAGAACAAAAACATTTGCGTAAGGTTGAGCTAGTGTTGAGAGAGTTGGGTGAGCTAGAAAGGGATGAATGGATTTTGATGTTTATGAGGAGGATGGGTTGGAGGATCCTCCGCGAGCGATCACGTCTATCGGATGGGAGGATATGAATAAGATTGTGCAGATTCATTCAAGGGAGGTCTATTCAGTGATCAAATCTTTCTAGACACTTGCGGTTCGAGTTGAGGCGAAGTACAAGACAATGGATAAGAAGATAAAGCTAGTTGCTGGTCCCTTGCCAGAAGACACTAATCAACAGATGGATGAAGGGAGAAGAGTTTGAGAGATCCTTCAATGATAAGACATAAGTTCATGGAAGAGACCCTTGAAGAACTGAAGATTGGATCTGATGGGTCTCTTATACCAGAAGAGATGAAGTGCTTCAAGGAGATGTTTTCAAGACATGAGAGAACATTTGTCTTTGAGCCACATGAGATTGGGTGTGTGGACCCATACGTTATTACCCCGATGGTTATCTTCACAATATCGCATGTGTTGTGAGATCTGAGACCAAATTCCAGTATTACGAGCTCACTTGCCTAAATTGGTGGAGTTGCTGAAGGAGAAGATACGGATGAAAATCTTGGAGCTGTCGTTTGCACCGTATTCAAGCAGATGGTTTGAGCTCGGGAGGTCGACAGAAGACAGTAGAGGTTCTTCCCATGTTCTCTTCCCTTCCCCACTGCTTCTCGTCTTTGTTCGATATCCCCCGCACTTCCTCGGTGGTTTGCAGGCAACCTGATCGATCGATTCCTCCATCCTTATTTTCCTATTGTGACATTGGGCGCGGAAGCACTGTCCAATTTCTATCTGTCATCTTCTTGCTTCTTCCCAAGTTCAATTCGAGCTTCCCTACTCCTAGCCCTCAAATTGGAGATCCCAGCTATCAATTTCCTTGCCCTACCATCCCTCTACTCCCGAAACCTTGAACAGAAGACGCTTCAGTAGCTTGACTGTCTTCGAAAGTCTATAAATAGAGGGGTTGTGGAGTGATCCATCACCTTCCCTTTTCTTTTGTATTTGGGAGCCGTTAGGCCATATCTATAAAAGGTATATTCTTCATCTCCATGTCTCCATGAGAGTCCTCATTCCGAGTGAGGAAGTGATATGAGTATGTTGAGAGTTGGGTTTAGCTGAGATCTCCTAGTTCTATGATGCATCTCATCAAAGGCCATCAGAGGTTTACCTTGGGTGAAAGATAAGACCGGTAGCAATCATAAGGATCACATGTCAGAGGATAGATCGACCTACATAAACCACTAGATGACCCTTGACTCTAATTTTACCATTGGCACAATTTGAGAAGTGAGGAATAGACTATGTTGGGCCTATTCAACTGCCAATGCAGTATACGAGAATATAGTTCGCTTGTGAATTCATAACAAAAGAAAGTCTCCTGAAAATAGTTGTATTATGTTGATAAAAAATATTGATTAATTTTTAATATAGAAATAATCAATATTATAGTAATAACAATAAATTCAAAATTTCTTTTTTTTACTTCTCACAAAGTATTATAGAGTATATATACGCGAAGACGTTACATCTTGGTGGCAACAGATTATGCAACCAAGATGATGGAGGCAGAGGCTACCAAACAGAATGATGCTACCATGTTAGCTAAGTTCATGTTTGAGAATATCATTACCAGGTATGACTGTCCACTTGAATTGGTGTCTAATAGGAGAACTCGTTTCCGTAACTAGACTATTGAGGCATTGACTTACTACTTCCAAATAAAGCACAAGAAAACTACACCATACAACCTTAAGGCAAATGGGTTGACTAAGAAATCTAATGGGTTGTTATGTCGGATTCTCAACAAGGTCATAATTAACTATGCTCGTGATTGGGATCATAAGTTATCATATGTGATTGAAACATTCATGAATGCATAGAAGATAACTACTCAGCGTATGTCATTTTACATGACGTATGGACTCAAATACTTCTTAATGAGTTTCAAGTGTCTAGTTATAGACTGACAATAACTGAGCGCATGTCAGTAGAGGAGAGTTAGTTGGAATATTTACAAGACTTTGCTCAACTAGAGGAGGAGAGGGAGACTTCATTGGAGAGAACCATACGAGTTCAAGAGTAGAGGAAAACCCTCTATGACGAAGCTTTCTAGGGTTGTACTCCGTCGGGCTACCATTTTCACACTTGTGCATTAGATACTCAAATTCAAATTTTTTTAACGAGGCTGCTAGTAGTTCATAGTCCACAATTAGATTCAGAGAGAAGGTCACCCTCTCGGCCGCTCGACCGGCGACCTTCGAAGTCAAATTCGAATTTTGAGTCGGGAGCGGGAGCCGTTTGGATGTAGATGTAGAGTAGGTTACCCACTCGGCGGCTCGACCGCGAACTTCGGAGTCGCAAGTCAAATTTTGCACCGCAAGCGGAAGCCGTTTTGTTGTACAGAAGCTAAGGTCACACTCTCGGCGGCTCAACCCTCTCGAGTCGCAAGTCGAATTTTGAGAAAAAAGCGGAAGCCGTTATTGTTGTACAGATCCTTCGGCTAGAACATGTTGACTTGTTTTGATAATAAATCACTTTTTGCTATCAAAATGGTCGTTGTATCTCAGGCTTTTAAACCACAGGTGGCGGTATATTAGTGGTGGGATATCCCGCCACAGACAATTTTACTCGATGATTACCAAAAGTTGACCCTGGCGGGCTATCCCACTCCAACTGCGCCCAGCTTGTTCGTGTTTGATTTCTGTCCATTTTCTCTCATCTATGTATCAAAACGAGCATCGTCCTGCACCCTTCAAAATGAGCCGAGAATCTCTGTGATCTGACATCGGACGGTTGCAGAGCTCTCATTCAAAGATCGGAACAACCAGGGCCTCAGAAAAAGAATATTCGGAAATTCAAAATTTGAATTGTTCTTATACTGATTTTCTGGTTTTTAGAAAGACAAAAATTGTACTTAGAAGAACATAGTTCTCTTCGCCGGCCTCGCTTCTTGTCAAGTCAGGTTATAAAACTTTTCCAGTCGACCGGCTGTCAAACCGGTTTTACATTTCCAGCGAACCGGAAATGTAATTTCCGGCTTGACAGCCGGCCGACTGGCGGCCGATCCATAACCTCCTGTCAGCTAACAAGCTGACAGGAGGTTAGATCCTCCCAGGAGCGCAGAGCTTTATGGGAGGACGGATCTTCCCAATTGGCTGCGGGGGATGGGAGGGGGAAGAGGGAGAGGATGGGAGTGGAAGGAGGGAGGGATGGGAGGGGAAGGAGTGGAAGGAGGGAGCGGAAGGAGGGGATGGGAGAGGAAGGAGGGACGGGAGGGCAGGGGAAAGGGAAAGGGAGGGGTAAAGCCCTCTCTTTCTTTTTTGCCTTGGTCATTTTTCGTGTTGGCATTGCTCAAACTTTTTCAGTCTCTTCTTTTCCTCTCGGTGCTCTTTGACTTAGTTTCATTTTCTGCCAAGCAGTTTGGATCTGGACTAACTTATTAGTCTTTGCTTATATTGATTTGTTTTTTTTTCTGTTTTGTAACTTATTTGATCTCTCTTGTTGTATCTCAAGAGTTTTAGAGATTTTTGTTTTATTTTGATTTTTTTTGTCATTTACTTTAGTAAGATATAGAGTTTGGTTGCCACTGTAGAATTTAGGACGGACCTCCGGACGGATAGGCCTGTCGACGGTTTTAAGACATATTTATTATATCCATGCCACCTAGAGTATATTCTAGACGTCCTGGAGATCGACATGCACCTAGAGGATGTCCGGAGGTCCCAACGGGTATGGTGAGGGTCCCGGAGAGTTTGCTTCCACGGTATGTCCAATTGATGAGGCTCTTGGGACCTGGGGCAGGTCACGCTGCAGTGTTTAGGTTTCTTTTTGCCACTGCTGATGTCAGAATTGATGGAATGGCGAGGGAGGCTGAGCAGATTGTAGTGGATCCTGATGTAATTCCAGAGGAGGGTGTTCAGGATGCATCAGCGAGTATTCCTGTTGTGGAAGAATATTTTGCTGATACGGATGTCTTACGAGCTCTTGGCATCGCCACGTCGGACTCTCAGGTACATCATGTATTTGTCGCAACATGTCATGTTGTATGTGAATTATTTATAATGATGGTTGAGATACAATGTAGTTTTGGCATTGAATGTATTGTTTGATTGATGTAGTAGAATTCTGATGTTTGTGATTTTAGGATGTCCATGCGCATGATACAGGAGATGCTCATGTTCCAAGTTCACAAGTTCCTAGGGATCTAGTTATAGATTCTCAGATTCCGGATTTAGGACCACCTGGAGTTGATGAGAGTGTAGCTTCTGACCAGGTCGCCGATCTTCCTTTATATGGATTCGTCTCACATCCTAGATTGAGAGAGTTCTTCCATATCTTTAGAGTGAGATGTCCTCACCACGGATGCGAACATTATTTCTTGCCTCCCATAGTATCATCTATGCATCAGAGTTGGTCTTTGAAGTTGATTTGCCCACACCGTCATACATATGGATGACGATCTACTGAGATGGAGATTTATAACAATGTTCCAGATGTCACACATCGCATGTATAATGCTGCGTTATGTGCTGGTCTAGGATATACTCAGCTGGATAGTTTATATAGAGAGGGAGGGTTGGCTCCTGTGTCTAGGCATCATTTTTATGCTTTTCAGAGTGGTAAGTATCGCGAGATTGGATGGATACAAGCAACCTTGGACAAATGGAGCATGGTGAAAGATCAGGAGCAGTCAGCTGTTCTTGCTAGACATTTTCCCGATCTGAACGAGGCACCTGCTGGTGGTAAGATATCCCTTTCTCTCTAGTATACTTTGTTGTATTGTGACGTTCATGATATGAGAGAGAAATGACTTGTGACATTTATGTTTTGGATAGGTAATTTTATCGTGTACGCTGATCTTCGATACGATTCCACGAGGAATGGTTATAATGGAACTTGCGCGTTCATCGCTGCACATGATGGTCGTGTGATCGAGTTGGTGAATATGACTCGCATAGAGACTGGTAACAACTCCTGGTTGATAGAGGATCGTGCCTTCGAGGTTGGTATCCAGCGATTAATCGCTCGTGGTATCGTCCCAGACGAGGTGGTGCACGATGATAAGTCTTCAGTGGATGCCATATTAGCTCGTCATGGGATTGTTTCACAAAAAGACTTGTGGCACAAGTGCAAGAATGTGGTCAAGAAGTTTTTGGTCGAGTTGCAGACCAAGAAGCGAGCTCCACGTGGTGTCGAGGAAGCTGAGGTGGCAGCAGACTTGGAGCTTCTTACAAAGCGACACTTGGTAACTTGGCTGAGGTCGCAAGGGGCTCCTATCATTGGGAACAAGCCTGTGCTTGTTCGTCGAGTAGCTGAGTTGAGAGGTTTAGAGGAGGGAGACTCCATACGATCGAGACGATTCATGTATCCTGAGCTTCAGGAACATGGTATTGCAGATAAGTTGAAAGGTTGGATATACACCTGTTGTCAGCTAAACGCTAAGAGAACGGTTGGTGCCGATGGTCGATATGGACAAGAGGAGGATGATGCCTCTACGTTATGTCTAGACATCAAGAATGCGGCTGACCATTGGGCAGGAGAGCATATATATTGTCTTATACTCCAGCGGATGACAGGGGTACCTAGACCTTGCTGCGGTGTTCCCGATTTGAACAGACCAGCCTCTGACAAGTATTACGAGAAAGGTAAATGGGTCGGGATGCAACACTTTAGGAGGTTTTGTTATTTATGTCAACTAAATTTAGAGATATTCTAATGGTAGAAGATTTCCTCTCTGTCATGCAGGTTCATGCACGCATCTAGCCATGGTTGCATTTCTTGGCAGAGCCATTACCCCAGCAAAGATGCGATTCTATACACGCGCTAGGGAGAACTACATGTCGGAGACTTTCAACTCAGTCATAAACAAGTTTGCGACAAAACGGATCCACTTTCCTCGGACGCATGAGGCTCGTTTAGCGGCATGTGCGATGGATTGGAACGAGAACATAGTTCGAGAGCCGATAAAGATTTTTCAGCGTCGTCCACAACACACTTCGGTGCGTCACAGGACAATAACTTCGCGTGTGCTACCACCTCGGACGTCATTATGGAAAGTAGAGTTGAGGGAGCGCTTGTTCGGCGTACGTACTTAGTATACAATGTGATGACAAGTGAGTATTTTACGTTTGAACTAAAATTTTCATTCTTTGAATTTATGTCATCAAAAAATATTCATTATTATCTAGTTCTTTTCTAGTCATCATACACATTTTCTATCTCTAATAGTTTATTCTCATTTTTACACAGGTTGTGACAGACATGCGTGTTCTCATTTCAGCAAGTATGTGTCTACAAAGTTTTGAACCTCATATTTTGCTCCAGCTGATGAAAGCACCATTTCTAATACTTTTTATAAATTTATTTTTCTATTTTTTCATTCAATGGATGATGTTATTTTCGGTAAATGCTCACTTCTTATGTGTCAATAAATATCTGAATAAGTAATACATTTTTTAATTCCAAATAGAACTGTTACTTTTCTGTCATTGGGTCACGCCACACGTACATTCATTTGAATATAGTTTGGTACAATTTTGTCTGCAATAATGACTGCAATAATCAAGTCGTAAAGAGATCACCAGTTAGTGTAACGAAGTTTCTCAAGGAGTCCAAAACTCCGCTGATAGTACTTGGTATTCCTTTTTTTACAGTTCCTTCTTTGTAAACAGTTCCAGTCGTGTGGAAACAAGTGCGAAAATCAGGTTTCAAGTTTTTATCTGCCTTACAGCAAGAAGCTTGGAAAACCGGTTGCGCGAGCTAGAACCTAGTTAGTACCCTTGGCAACCTGGTACGGACAGAGGCAACCACGGTCGGATGCCACGGTCGGATGCCCTCCACTACCCCAAGCTGGTCGAGGAACTCCATGAGCTCTGTTTCATGAGTTACGAACTTCAGGTCCGAGGTGCTTCCGGTTCTTGAGGTTCTGACGAACACCTTGGTAACCGGCTGAGATACGTGACATCTACTTGGGCAAGTTACGAACTTCGGGTCTGAATGCTTTCGGTTCCCGTAGCAAAGCCTTGGAGGCACTCAAAGTATCTTGTTGGAAAACAATTATTTGGCAAGATCAAGATCTCATGATAGCACATTCCTCATGATATTACACTGAAACATTCTTCACCTGGTCTCCCGTTGGACTGTAAATATGCTTATGTGCTACAAGTCTCTTGATCATTGTCAAAGTTGAAGTCATCCTGAAGCCAGTTCCTGAAGCCAGTTCATGTTTGCTGAGATGAAGTTCGTCTGAGACTGCATATATAGTTTCCTGCGAGGGATCTGATCTACGTACAAACGTCATTATCTCGATAGGGAAACATGGTAAAGTAATACAAAAAAAGTCACCAGTTGGATCGCAAGACTACAACGTGAAAACACAGTTCATTACTAGTTTTCAGAGAATCATGGAATACCTTACTGATGAGAGACTGGTTACAATGCGAATTTCCAGTAACGTAACTATATTTCACTCAGAATACCGACATCATATATATGGACACAGCGTTGGAACCAGAGAGAAAACGGAGCTGGAACACCGATATCCTTTCATCCACAAAGAGTTCAGAGGCCGCCTCATGTAGTTCGAGGTATCCAACAGACAAAGCCAGAAGCTACTGAAAGCCACAAGCTACTCCAAATAAACTGGAAAGCCGAAATAATGAACTAGCATGTAATACCTTCGATGGGAGTTGAACCCATCTAGCTGGCCATCCCAGCGAAGGTTCACTCCCCTCACAAGAGGGAAGGAGGCTCAAGCCAATAAAATACAGAAACAACAAACACTTGTAATAAAATAAATCAAATCCTGAAACAAAAAAGAATCAAGGGATGTATCCTACATGCTCCTCGCCGGGCTCTTCCCAACTCTGTTGAACTGCTAACTGTAGAAACTCTGGAAACTGCTTTCTCTCCCTCCATCCTGCTGCATAAGACAGATGCTTGTATACTTGAAAACGCTTCCTCCTAGGTTCACTCTCAGACCAAGCATAACAAGCAGCCATCAAAAAGGTATCTGGCTCCATCTCCAAAGACGCAGCGAATACATTACAAGAATCAGAAAAATGTGGATAAAGCTCTCGTAACCGGTCCAGACTCACTAATCTGGCGAAGCGTCTCGGTGCCCCATCCTCATCTGTCCCTGGCCAAGAAAACTTCCAGACGTCCTCTAGCACAGAGTCAAAACGCGGTTTGCTCGAAATATCCTGCAAGGAGTCTAATCTAGTCTCAAATATCTGCTCACCCACCTTGGCCATGAAGAGAAACAGTTCAAAACACCTCGCTGTCCCGAGTAAAGAGAGAGGAGCTACTAATAGGACTGTAGGAAGGAAACCGAGTAACAGTAACAGTTCAGTTCGAGAGAAACAGTAACAGTCTCAGAGATAAGAAGTCCACCGAACATATACCTCGCATCCCTGAGTTCGAGTTCGCATGGTCACGACAGAACTCGCTGTACCAGACAACAAAATCATGGCATACGTCAGAATACTTAGCGAGGTCCAGAAAAGGACCAGCCTTGGAGAAATCACCAAGAGCGAGTCAAAATAAGCTAAGCGGGAACCACCAAGAACCGAAAGCCACCAAGTACTTAGCGAGGTCCAGAAAAGGACCAGCCTTGGAGAAATCACCAAGAGCGAGTCAAAATAAGCTAAGCGGGAACCACCAAGAACCGAAAACCACCAAGAACCGATGCACCGTCAACAAATGAGCAATCCGCTAAACTGAAGAGAGTCAAAAAGGTCCAGAAAAGGACCTGCAAAACAAAAAATAGCCAAGAGTGAGTAGAGAGCTTGCTAAGCGAACAAGAACCACCAAGAAACGATGCACCGCCGACAAATGAAGCTTATTCAAAACCGAAGGAGTCAAAACAAAGCCGCATTAGCAAAAATACAGATAGCGAGGTCCAGTCAAAACAGAGCCGCATCCGCAGAAAAACGAATCCGAGTCTATGCGTAGATCCACAGCCAAGTAAAGTAGTCACGATGTCTGACGATATACTCGTCAGGTCGTCTCCAAACTAACGCACTGATTGCTTGCACTGATTGCTTGCACTGATTGCTTGCACAGAATCTTTTGACTCTCTCAACCCTCCATAACGAACACGCACTGTGTCAACGCAGTCACAACGAGCACGCAGAGAAAAGCGATGGCCTCTGCTCTCCTGATGCAAAAGAACATACGACCCCACCACAACTCCCCGAGCACGCAAAGAAAAACGATGGCCTCCGCTCTCCTGATGCAAAATAACGTACGACCTCACCACAAGTCCCAGAACCCTAGCCGCTCGTCGGGAACACGTCTTTCGTTCTCCGACCTCGGAACACCGTCTGCCGCTCACCGCGCTCTCCACTGGCTATAGTGGCAGAAAAGGGCGCCGCGTGCGAACTGAGGGGTTTTATACCCTCACCTGTGGTTTAACCGTCACAGTGGCGGTGGACGTTTTTCAAGACTTTGCAATCGGTACAGTGTACGGAGACCATATGCATATCCTTCGGGCCAGATGCAAGGAATGTTCTGGACGCTGATGCTCTGAGTCTGGAAGGTCTGTACAGAGTGTCACTGCACTAGCAACTGCGCATGCATGCAGTGGCGTATCAAGCAGATCGATGTTGTTGATCAGTTCGTTCCATGTACAGTCGTAGCGTGAGTTTACTCTTCACGAAGCTGACTGAACTCATCGATCGAGTATGACAGTTTGGTGACGCAGACTCACCTTTTGGTGGGGATGGTCGAGTCTTGCTCTAACTTGATTACTCTGAGGAGAAGTTGGAAATGGTGGAGCCATCAATGGCCAAATTTGTCCTCGAGTAAGCTAGAAAGTGTGATGTCCAGTGACTTCCGTAGTTCTTGCTGTCAGTTTTGCCACTGGTAAATCAGTGTTAGAAGTCCACGAGCAGTTTCAAACTGTGGCCGTGGAAGCTGTAGATGCATTTGGAACACCGCGTCGAATTAACATGCATCGATTTGGGCCGGGATTGAAGTATGCTGGGGCATATTATATGACACTCGGTGTGCAGTTGTACAGGTCTCTTGTTCGGTCTTCCCCAGCAAAGACGTGCCATAATGGCCTTCTCGATAAGTATTATGGTCTTTACTCCCTCATCAGGTTAAGATCTTAACCTTATGATATCCGTTCGTGTCAGCCGCCATTGCAGTATAGTACTCAAAGTAAGCTCCAGTCACCTTCTTGGTTCGGATCCCAAACTTGCTGGTCGCTGCTTCCCTAATAAGTACTGCAGCTTTCAATCATGCATCTCAGAGTTACGTCCTTGATGCCTCCTGACGTTGTTTGGATTTTGTGGTCGGTTTAGGTACGAATCTCTTTCACGAAGTCCCTAATACAACAGTCGACTTCGTGAAAGAGTCGTAATCTCCGATTGATTGAAAGACCTGTAAAAAGGAGAAATTTCGTTTAAGATCTTCACTTTGTAGTAAGCGGAATTGCTCCAAATTCACCACCATACGCTATGTCTCGACGTTGGAAAAGCTCGGGCACCATAAGGACCAAAGTCGTCAACCCTCCGGCTTGCTTCTGAATAGAAACAAGAGATTCAATTGAACAATGACACAGTCGATTTGCCATCTTCATGTATCTGGCATGCTCTATCGTTTTTTCGAGCAGGGCGTGATCTCATGCTCTATCAAAAGTGAGGCATCTGTGAGTATTTTACACTGAAGGATTAGGTATTAAATAAAAAATGTAGAAACAGCTTTAGGTATATGAATAAATATATACAGCTTAGCTTTATTTGATATATGAATTTTATTTAATACTTATATATTTTTTGAATTTACTTTAATACACTACCATATGGAAATGCTATTATGGTAAAAACGTAAGCACGAGAAATAACAAAACTCGTGACTCGTGACCTAAAGATCCGTTTGTGCTTTGGACGGCTCTGGGCCCTACTTTCATGTGAAGGAACCCATACTCAACGACGTCTTCTGCCGAGGCTCGAGGGTTAAGTGAGAGGTGGGAACGCGGTGAGTAAAACCTACAAAATTACGAGAGGCATTAAACGTTAGGTAAACATGTCTCACTTAGCAAACACAGGGGTCTGGAAAATGGGTTTCATTCGGTCTGTTTCTGTTCCATCCATCGATCTTGTTGTTAGAAATCGGCCACATCCGCAGACTATTTTAGCTGTTCGTTTCTGACAGGTTTTTCGTCAGGTTGAACCACAATGGCACACAGAGAAGAAATCAAACGTTTTCTCTTCAAAAAGCTAGGAAGTAACAAACGTCCTTCTTTCTGATGGTACTTTTTTTCGTGTGCGAGCTGGTTGCATCTAGTAGTTGGTGTGTTTCCGAAAACACTTGAATATGTTTTCACTTCCAACTTCTATGGGTCACCTCTCCTAATGTTAGGATGCTGAAAAATTTGTTGCAGAAAGCCGTGAGAAACATACAGTCGGTGAGAAGATAAAGGCCACCTTTACCTCGTTATCAGCACAACTAAAATACAGGAGAGTATTCGTGCATTGCTGCAATCATTGAACACTATGTATCCAGTAGTCTTGTGGAAGTAACATAAGGCGAATGATGTGTGTCGTTGTTTTTTATCTGCAGGTAAACTTTCACAGTGAACCTTCCCAGTACGCTTTTTGTATTCATGACTGTTTGGCAGTATCTGTAGCTAGGGAGGAATATTTCAACTTGTTTCAAAATCACTTGTAAAGGGCCCTTGTGGGTAAGAACCAAGATCCCAAATCCGCTTTACGCGGCTTCAGGTGAAAACTCAAGATGAGAGACTATGCTTGTTACTCACGAGTCACGATGTGTCGGCAAACCAACACATTCATCAGCTACCAAAACTGTCTTTTAGCACATGCTTACCATGACCCAAATAGACCTGGGTTTCTGTCACTCCTCTCATTGGATACTCCCGGTAAAAGAGTACAGCTTTGAGTAGCAATTTAGATATCTCAAGATTATTTCTATGGTACACAATGATCATTAATAAACAATAGAATCCACGTAGGTAGAGATCCATTGTCCTACCATACACTTGAATCCAGATCCAAAAGCTTCCATAGTCAAGAGTAGAGCTACCACTTCTAGACTCATTGAAAACAGATTACGCTGTCGTGATGTGAATCATTTCACATAGTAAATGATTCACCTCTCAACCTGGAGTTAGCCTCTATGAGTGAAGTTTGGACCTCAGAGAAGTTGATTCTCGAGGGTGTTATGTATTTTGAGTCTTAGTAGATTGTTTATCATGTTCATAGAGTTTTAAACTCATGGGTTGTACTTACTTGCCGCTCATGCACGCTTTCTAACTGGTTTAAGTTATCTTTCAGGGTTGCGTGTCATTTAGGTAGTTTAAGATTTACGTTGGCACTTTAGGGAGGCTGGCGTGGTAGCCTATGAGTGAAGTTAAGTTACCACGTGGATTAGGGCACTAAAGGACAACCAAGTGGAGCTATGAACTCCCATTTGTCCATTTTTATCTTTTATAAAACTTTAACTTTAGAAGTAGAGGTCTAAAGGAGAGTTCGAGCATTTGGTGAACACACTGCAAAATCTGAGAGCACAAGAAAATAGAGCTCGTCGTGTCAATCACTGTTTGTGAAATTCTTGATCGATTTGGAGCAATAAAGAAAGAGTTATGTCAAATTGAAGTTCGGATTGAGTTGAAATTGCATCACTTTTGTTGATTTTGGGATTTTGGGTGTCAATTCCAGCAGAAAAGACATATTGATTCAAACATGAGTGGCTCCATTCATTGTCAGCAGGGCTACAACTATCCAAAAAGTTTCATGTCATTTGAGTAACTGAGTAATTCAGGGCAACGGCTGAAGCAGAAGGGGTCTGAAAAGCTTCCAATCTAGAACAGCAACATCAGAGAACGAGATCTAGAGAACCGTGTACAACCACCAGACCCAACTTCACAAGGGTGTTCAGCAAGCTGTGAACTCCAAATCCTATAAGAATCTTTGAAAGTGATCAAGCCAATTTCTTGTTCTAGGTCGAAATAGCCATCTGGATGTCAGAAATTGCCGTAATTTCTCTATTCATGATGTTTCTGTCCATATCTCGATGTTAGAATTTGATCTCAGGCTGAAACTTCGTGTGTGTGCTCTGTAGGGCCTCTTTTACATGTAGGAGAATTTAGAAGTCTGAACCATCATATTTTTCCTCTCTTTGAGCGTTAAAGTTCACCGCCTGATCATATTACTACTAATTAAACCTGGACTTTGCTTCCTGAACATATTAGAGGTTCCTACAAACCTGTATGAGTGCCTATAGCGCCTTGTTGTAACCTGAAAAGTCTATCCTTTGAGTAAAACAGTCACAGCCAGAAGCTCAATGTTTCTCTGAGTAGGAGTATCAGAGTCTTTCGATCACATCACGGCCAGAAGATTCCACCTTTCTCAAGAAAACTCTCACCTTTTTCTAGCGTTCTCAAATGATTTAATTTAATTATGACGCATGAAGTTCCATGAACAGCTCAAAATAATAGTGTAGCATAGCCAGAGGTTAGCTAACCTCTGGGTGTAAGCGAAGCTGAATGAAACCAAAGTTTCTCAAGATCGTCTGAAAAGTCCTTCGACCAGAAGGACGAAACAGTCCCACTAAGCCAGTTACAAAATGCATGAAAAGAAACTGCCAAGAAATGAATAATCTAAATTGTGTGTTAGTTCTCGTGAAACGTGACCTTGAAATGCTCCTCTGTGTATGTACTTCCTACCGTGCCTAGAATGAAGAAATGGTGCAAGAAAACAAAGAAGCGTTTCCTCCAGTTTCCAACTATAGCCAATACAGACTCTGCAATATTTGCATCAGTGGGAAGATCATAAATGATGGTGGGAGTTCGTGATCATGTTCAATGGACTGCAACCATGCTTCTGGCACCCCTGCCGTACGAGCAAGCTACGATCATGTGATATAAACTCCAAGTTTGATGATGTGAAAGCAAAATAGAGAATTCCATTGCAACATGGAGAATCAGCAGCAGAGAGGTATCCAGCTACAACATTAAGAACAACATTAAGAAGAAGCCGTCTTGCATGAGGCAGCTGAACTTCTCAACTCTGCAACCTGAGAAGGCAAAAACATTACACTTTCAAACTTCGATTTCTAGCTTGTCTATCATGGTGACAGTCCCCTTCCGGTCTCTAACGCCTTTGCAATCCAGCAAAGCTCACTCTGGGGCTGGAGGTTGTCGAACATCCAGTTTTGAGCGTTCGGTGTATGAATATGTACTCAGGACCAGAAGATCCTATCCGATTTAGCTCGAAGACTCAAACTACATTTCGATCAAAACGAGCGTGAAGATATTCTTACTATAATAACCCAGCTGGCAAAGGTATCTCTTCAAAAATACACTTCCACCACTTGTTAATGGAGCTTCGTCTATAGTCACTAAGGAGTTTGAAAGACAAGAGTATATGCTTAAAAATGAGAATGGTTCCAGATTCAAAGCTCTTGAAGCTAGCTGTGAGAAGCTTACTTCAAGACTACCATGCGTAATATCATTTCTGTATATTATAATGAGTGCAACTTGCATCGAGTCCGTGCGTCATTTTTCAACATATGGATGAAGGGCGGTTAAGGATGATACAATTTTGGTAGATGTGACACTACGGAGAAAAGCTCTGTACGTGCTCTTGAATTACAACGCTTACTGGTTGAGAATCGACTTGCACGCTTTACTTGGGCACAAAATTTCACAGACATTGTCGTGTCGTGGTTGGGATCCTGAATGAGATTGAAAATTACACTTGGATTAACGAATGTTATGCAATGTGGAGCTCTGAAAATCAGAGGTTTTGAGGAAGAAGTCGAATCTTATAGATCAACAATAATGGCTTTGCATTCAAAGTGGGAGATACTTCTCGGAGTCTGAAACTCAAAGCTGAAGGTCTTGAACTTGCGTGACAAGACCATGAAGCTTCAGAGACTATGAACGTTGTCGACTCAGCTCACCAGAAATTTTTCTTCTCAAGTTGGAAGTCGAGCAGGAGATGGAGTGTCTTTCAGGTCTAGTGAAAGACACCAAGAGAGAGCTTCTTCGCGTTTTGTCAATGGCGAAGGAGTTCAAGGAGGAGGTAGACACATATTGCACGATCTTCTGGGAGCAAAAGAGAAGCTTTTTACGGATTACATAATGAAATGCATCTTTATCAGAGGAGCTGCAGGCCGCCAATGCTTGTGTTCAGCTACACCTTGCTGAAGCGGAAGCGATCAAGGAGAAGCTAGCAGTTTCTAGCTAATGCTACTTCTGAGAACAAGAAGGAAGTTCAGCATCTTCAAGCACTTCTGGCCACTGCAGAGAACAAAGTCAGGTGTTTGAAAGAGACATATTAGCTGATCGAGTGAAAAGTTGACACACATCTCAACGAACAGATATGATTGTTTTTCATCTTCTACGACACCGCATACAAGTCACTCGATCGCTGGATATCCACATTCTGCAAGGAGGATTACTCTCAAAAGACTCTACATATTGATACGCCGCTTTGTCGTGGGAGTGTGTGCAGGTCGTGAAATTACTGGATCCCGAATGCGAGTACTGCGAGGAGCCTCTTCTAGTCTCTAGAAACTCGTCCATGGAGCAGAGTCTCTTGTCCATGTATATATCCCAATCCCGAGGTTAATTTCATTACTCTTCTTGGATGGATGGATCGATCAATGTAGTTGTAGGTAGTCTCCTTCACGCATCAATCTCACACGCGCACACACGAGAGATAAGACTGCTGCGGCAATGACGACTGGTCAAGAATTTGTTGGAGGCAACGGTCATCAGTTGAGTACCTGGCAGCGGACCATGATGTCGTACCGCCTTGTCTTCGTCGTAATGTCGACAAATTCTCCTTGCTTTCGTCGCATAACTGCACACACTGAAAAGGTTACTCTATCAAGAAGAGCATTGCTCTCTGTCCAAGAGAGCAATCGACTGGTTGTGACGAGAAGCAAGTTGTAGACGGTGTAGAAGTAGGATCAATAGGGAGAAATTCACTTCACAGGAACTGAACGCGTGACACTCCATCGCTAGCAAGATCTCAAAATCGGCAAGAAAACAAAACGGACTGTTTCAAGTTACAACCTAATGAACTAGCGTGCACGATCAATGTATACAGTAATTTCGCAGCGAACTAATGTACCCAAGCAGTGAATGTTTGGAACAGTACCGTGATTTCTCGAGTCGGAGAGTCAACAGTGATGTAATACACCACAGGAAGATTCAAGTAAGAAATATCGAACTTCTACAAGCGTTCTCTGTTTCCTTGGAAAATTCTCCAACACGACGTAGGAACGTGAACGTGAAACTATATACATGCACGTAGGAACTACTTGACTAATTCGTGCATCGTTCGTTGGTAAGATGACTATTACCTCGATCATGTCATGTTGTTATCTCAAGACGACCGTTCAGGAAGTTGAGAACTACCTGAACGGTCATCATGGCTCACTCCACGATGAGTATTAATCTGACGAAGGAAAAATATTCCTGTTTTACAAGATTTCGAATCTCTTAAAAGTTTACAATAAGCTATGCGCAAACGCATAGCAAAAAAAACATAGTCAGACCACTGAATTTTTAAATGATAAGTCTTTTAGATATATATATGGACAGAAACGTTCTAAGCAGAGAAATTATGACAATTTCTGATACCCAGACAGCTATTTCGACCTAGAACAGAGAATTGGCTTGATAACTTTCGATGATTCTTACAGGATTTGGAGTCTACAGCATGCTGAACATCTCTGTGAAATTTGACCTCCAGATTGTACACAGTTCTTCAGATCTCGATCTATGAAGTTGCTGCTCTAGATTGAGAGCTTTTCAAACCCCCTCTACTTCAGTGGTCACTCTAAATTACTCACTCTCTCAATTGACATGAAAATTTATGGACAGTCGTAGCCCTACTGACAGTGAACGTGACCACGAAGGTTTGAAGTAATTTTCTCAAATCTGCTGCGATTGACACCGAAACCCCAAAATCAACAAAAGTGATGCAATTCTGACACAATCTGAACTTCAATCTGTCATAACTCCTTCTTTTTTGCTCCGAATCGATCAAAAATTTCACTGACAGTGACTGACACGACGAGCCCTATCCTGTTGTGTTTCTCAGATTTTGCAGTGTCCTCACCAAATGTCCGAACTCCTCTTTAGACCTCTGCTTCTAAATTTTGAGTTTTACAAAAGATAAAAATGGACCAATGGGAGTTCATAGCTCCACTTGGATGTCCTTTAGTGTCTTAATCCATGTGGTAACTTAACTTCACTCATAGGCTACCATGTCAGCCCCCCTAAAGTGCCAACGTAAATCTTAAACTACTTAAAATGACATGCAACCCTGAAAGTAAAGTTAAACCAGCTAAAAAGCGTGCATGGCAACATGTAAGTACAACCCATGAGCTTAAACTCTATCAGCATGGTAAACCAGGTTATGTACTTTGAACATCATAGACAAGTATGAAGTCACTTGCACAAGCGTACGAATGCTGGAACAAGATAACTATCATACTATAAGCCTACTAGGACTCAAAACGTATAACACAACAGTGTTAACATATGCATGAAGGACTAGGAGTAATATTAAGCTAACTTCTATCACTACTAACTCCCAAGTGTCGGAGTAGAAGAGTAACTCGTAGCCGCCAATGCTCACATCCTCCAGAATCGACTTCTTTGACGTCTTAACTTCACTCAGAGAGACTAACTCCTAGCAGAGAGGTGAATCATTTAATATGCGAAATGATTCACATCACGACAACGTGAGCCAGAAGGGCCTCTTGACTTGACTCTTGCAGAGAATTCTACATCGGCACGACCAAGAACACATAAATCATCAGCTGGAGAGTTGGTGACGGAAATGCAACAGCGCGAGGAGCAAGTGAAGAAGAACCTCGAGAAGACGCAGCAACGTTACACGAAGCAAGTAAATAAGCATCGGCGGCAAGTTTCGAGTGGACGAAGAAGTATGGTTAAGTACGAAGAACTTCACCTTTCCAGAGAGAATATCGGTGAAGTTTTCATCGAAGTTTGCGAGACTTTTTGTCATTGTCAAGAATCCGCACGAAGATGTCTATACGTTAGACCTCCCTCTCGAGTGGCAGTTGCATCTCACTTTCCATGTTTCTTTACTAAAAAAATACTTCAAGGATGATTTACGATCGGAGCGCAAACAGATTCTCAGGCCTCAACTTGATGTCGTGCAAGACGAAGCAGAATACGAGGTAGAGATCATTTTGCGATCGCGGTGCAAATCAAACCGGATGGAGTACTTGGTCAAATGCGTGGTTTTCATTTGAAGGAAGCAACTTGGGTCCCAGAGGAAGATCTCGCACATGCGAGAAAATTATTAAACCTCTTCAAATGACGACAAGGACAACAAGGACGTTAGCAAGATGAGGACATCTCCTTCCAGTGGGGAGTGAAGGAACGACGAACCATACGAGTAGCAACTTGACGCGATTTGGATCGATGGACTTTGTAACTTGTCTTGTATTTGGAAATAAAGAATTTCTTTCTTGAAGTTGTCTTAGTGTATTGGTAGTGCATGGCTATGACTAGTTCTAATCAGATGCCTAGGATGTTGTCCAGAGGAGGAACGAAGCACACTAAAAAGAAGCGAGCTGGTTTGGATAAGGATCTAAATCAAGACTAAGTCTTGATGTCAAGACTTAAGTTTGCCGTAGCGTTGGCAAAGCAAGTATGAATTTTCATACTTGTCTTGGGGCTTGGGGTGATCTTGCGTTACGGTTTTCTAACTGCAAAGTAAACTTAGTCGCGCGTCTAAGTCAAATCAAGTTGCGGCCAGAAAGTGAGTTTCAGGGGACCTCGTAAGTAGGTGTGAATACTTATAGTTAGCAAGTTAGAGTCTTAAGTAGAACGTTTAGAAATTATCAACTAGTTTTGTTTAAAGTTGGCCAGAAAGGTAAGGCTTTCTTGAGACTAGTTGGAATTTTCTAAGTGTTCTAGCGACAACTTAAAACTCAAGCCAAGAAGAGAATTGCGGGTTAGCTACCAGAATGAAATTCTAGCGCCAAGGGGTTGGCTATCCATTTTGAACTTGGCGTTAACTTAAAGATCATTGATGATGAGAGCATCAATCTCCAAAGTGGGGGTGAGTGTCATGATCCTCATTATGAGAATCAGGTGCAGAAGCGAACAATAGAACCCTAGTGGACTTGCGCTAGGTTGTGAACGTTGCGAGCTGGACTTAACGGTTTGACCGGGAAGTCGAGATCAGATGAACCCTAAGTGGTTCTCTGAACCAAAGTTGGAACATTAGGTTAGGACATAAGGGCATACCCCAAGACAACCCCAGATGAATGCTGATCTAAGGGGGCAAATCTAAAAACAGACAGAAACATAAGTTTGAGACGTGGATTGGAGACGCGAGATCGAGACGTGAGTCCAAGACGCAGATGGACGTGGTTCGGACGCGGGCTTTGAACCACAGGATTTGAGTCTATGTCTGGATCACAAGTTTCTGAAAAATGACTAAATGTTGGAGCTCCAGCGACGTTTTAAGTCGTGGACGGAGCTCTGCGTAAGATCTTTAGACGAGTAAG
The DNA here is from genome assembly GCA_036924285.1 of Asterella californica. Taxonomy (NCBI): domain Eukaryota; kingdom Viridiplantae; phylum Streptophyta; class Marchantiopsida; order Marchantiales; family Aytoniaceae; genus Asterella; species Asterella californica. The sequence continues at coordinate 14,912,413 of JAYKYS010000006.1, read as the reverse complement.
ATATCATTGGAAAGGTCTCCGCGAGATCTTTCCAGAGATATGTAGAACTCCTCGAACTGACCTTCGAGCTGAGAGTTATGGCTGAATCCGTGATCAGGTTGTGAAATAATTTTTAGGGACCAAAGAGGAGGACGAGGCCGCGGATCCCAGAAGTATATATGAGAGGGACTCGATGTCTGGGTGAGCCAAGACGAGTCACCCGACCCCAAGGTTCGATGGACGGACTCTGGGGGCATGACTGGACCGATTCCAAGACACGTTCCGGTCTAGATTTGGACGTTTGGACTTAGGAACGATCTAAGAGCTGGAGCAAGACTAGAGAACAAGACGGCGGGTTAGATCACTGTTCGGGAGCCTAGACCCAGACGGACATCACGGACGGTTGACCCGCTAGGTGTGCTGGAAGCACAGTTTAAGACCTTGGACTTTTTGAGAAGTCTGCCCCAAGTCATCGTGTGACTTGCTCATGTTTTAGGACCGACCTAGGCGAGTCTAGGTCGAGACTTAGGGATTGATGAGCTTGATGATTAAGGAGACGATCCGCCTCCGGTCCGGACCAAATTGAGTTAAAGTAAGTGGTGCATGGACGCTAACTTGTGATTGTGATTTGCAGGTTAGCGGTGTAAGTTTCGTGACCTACTGAGCAAGAGCTTCCGCTGACGCTACAAGGCGGTAGGTGCACGAAAGCACTCCAGCAGGAGGGCATCTCATCCCGTTTTTCTGTTATCTGTACGTGTCCAAGGGAGACATGAAGGAAGACCAGTTGGTCAAGTATAGGCCAGCGAGACGACGAGAGGTGAAAGAAGAGACCTCAGAGGAAGAAGACCATGCAGTTGCCATGTGTTCCCCTCCCACTTTAGTGTCTCAAGAGGGACCAGACACTCAGCAGAAGTTAATTATGGTGTAAGAAGATGACTCCAGTGACATAGAAGATTCGTCGTCACTGAGGAAGATGGGACCTAGGAGTGTGTCTAAGAAGAGTGAAGCATGTTTCTCGACCATCCACTCTAGATCCGATTTGGATTCACAAGATGACATGCCCAGCACCAAGATAGTGAAGAAGACAGCTTCTATGACTACAAGGAGTCTTCCGAAGACTCCATAAGTCAAGACATGGTTTGATGTTCCAACTACGACTAGGGGGAGCGCAGCAAAGAAGACTGCTTCTACGTTGAGAAGGGATCTTCCACCCTGGAAGACATTGAGAGTAGCGTCTTCTCGAGCGCAGAAAGAGAAGACTATGATAGTGGAAGAGGTATCCATGTCTTTGGATACAGAGAAGACGCCGTAGGTCGATTTGTGAGCATGAACTTGTCTTCTGCGAGAAGAAGACTGGAAGAGTTCAACGTCTTCTTCAATCCGGAGATCCAGCCAGTGATGGAGTTGGTGGAGAAGTGTGCGATGATGGAGGAGAAGCCACTGCAACCTGGATTCGGTCTTCGAACCTTGATGTAGCAAAAGGAGATCCAGAAGCAGAAGCTGGAAGTTCTAGAAGTCAACCTTCGCACCACGGAGAAGATCGCAACGAAGTACAAGACAGAAGCTTCTGCTTCTGCGAAAGAGCAACCATGAGTTACAGACGTGACTTCAGCAGCGCGAGCAGGAAGTTCTGTGGATTAGGAGTAAATTGACTGATCTTGCAGAAGAAAAGATGACTTGGAGTGCACTGCGAGAAGCGGTGGAAGCCCCAGCCGTAGAGGAGAAGAAGCAGCGAGTAGAAGTAGAAGCTTGAGCCAAGGAGATCATGACATAGATGGGGAAGCGCTTCGGAAGAAATTCAACTTCACTGCGGAGAGGAAGCTTCTTCACAACCCAAAGAGAAGCTACAGAAAACCGATAATTGGATGTAGTCAGATTCACTAAGAGCACCAAGTCTTATCATCCATCAGAAGAGTAATTCAGAGGAATAGATAAAAAAAGAGCAGAAAGATATAGAAGATTTGAGACAATAGGTGATTCTACAAGCTTCGGTTTAGATTGTAGTGTTGGACATGATACAGGAAGAGCGAAATGAGATGGAGGTGGAGTACGGAGATCGTTGTCCTTCTGGAACTCGAAGTGGTACGAGAAGATATAGTAGAACATACTGGTCCGAAAGAAACACTAGAGATCAGAAGCGACCATAATATTGATACGACAGAAGAAATAGTGGTCGAACATAAAGCAGAGCTTGAACTTGAGGGAGCTTTAACTTGAGAGAACAAGGAGAAGGAAATAGCATCTCTAGGACTTGGCTACGTCTACCCTTTTTCTTTCTAGTAAAAGATAAGAACCTTACAGAAGAAGAGATCCATCCTGAAAGATTACTTGAACACAAAAGCGTCGAGAGAAATAAGGCAGAAAATGATGAAAGAATGAAATGTACAAAAGAAAGTGCGGAACGATTTCAACAAGTGGTGAGGAAATGAAGAACAAAATCCAGAGATGGATATGGAAGACGATGATTTCCTACAATAGACGTGTCAACAAGCAATCGAAAGAGAGCATATAGACAGTACAATGTTTAATTAGAATTATACCGAGATCTTTAGGTCATCAGGAATGGTACCTTGTGGATACTCACCACCTATGAAAGAGTTTGGACTGATGCTGAAAGATGTATTTAAGTGAAAACACCAGAGACCATTTCAAGATATCATGAAAACACAAAGTTCACTAACTCATTTGGAGTCACAATTAAGGGAGAGATTTGAAGCATGGGTGGAAAGCATATACGTAAACGATATGTTGAAGATAACATCCGGTATGTTCAGTGTGATAAAAGATCTATACACAGCATACGAGCATATCATCGAGTTAGAAACTCGAAATCCAGATTTGAAGTATCACTACAAGGATTGTGGAGAGTATCCTTGCACAATTTTGGTATCACAGATGACATTCATCGTAAGATTTACATTTCCTTGGCTCTGCTGCAATATGAAGCAATCCGGACAGCTGGTGGTAAGTCACGTGAATATGATGATGAAGGAGTTGCTGATGATCATTCAAATCCACTTCAAATGATCATTGAGTATCATCCGGGAGGGCAAGAGGAGCGGACGAACACAAGGAAAAAATTAAGAAATCTACTATCGATGCAATTGTTCTAGAGGGGATGATCGAGACCGGACGTCCAGCAGAGAAGAAAATAAATGTTACGGGCGATAGAGTTGTGTAAATGAGTTGATTCAGAGCAATGTTAGTGGAAGTAGTTTTGGATAGCTGATTGAGAAGTAAGAGTTAATAGCGATGCGGAGAGCTCATAGATCCAATTGGTCCGGATATTTTATACCCTTTGTCTCAATTGCGTCTTGATGAGCTAGTTCATCCAAAAAGACCTAGATTTGACAAGAAATACACTCCATATCATTATCCCGATGTAGTAAATGCTGAACACTACATGAACCAAGAAGTTCAGTCCAGATAGTTAGTCGGTCCAAAAACACATTCAGGATGTCAACCCCCAACATTGTGCACACGATCATATACACTCTCTTTCTCTCAGGCAGAGCATTCCAACTAGTACTCTGCTGCCTTGCATCAAGAGCTTGCAGTCACAACTCTGAAGGCAAAAGATTCCTTTTCCTCTTTTTACATGAGGAGGAGAGGTTTTCAAACAGATAAAAAATGTAGCAAAAGGAAATAGACTCTAATACACGAATTACGAAATAGACCTAAAACAACCGAACTGTAACATGGACAATGCGGTATAGCTGAAATATTCCCACCCGTCAATTCATTTGGGCTACAAGTCCACAATTCGATTTCGAACAAGAGCCATGCATGTCGTGGTCGCATAAAGCCCAGCTATGAGGACTCCAGACTCCATCGAAACTGGTAGCACACACGCAGATCTCACACGTTTCAAGAGCCGAGAGGTCAGCTTGTGGGTCGACATTGCCCTCGAGCCCAGAGAAGGAGTATTGTCTGCCCCAAAAGCAGATGCAAAAAAAGGAGTCGAGAACAAAACTGACGTTCTGCGAAATCTCGACTCAAATATGGCTGAACTTGAAGTTCGAACCCAAAGATCACTCTTTGCTCAGATTGCACCACATATGTCTGGTCCCATCTTGTCTTTCTTATTTCCCACTCTGCTGTCAGATTCTTTGCAGTCTTTGGACGACCTTTCTTCAAATGAGCTCACTCGATGCGACAAGTTCTCAACCTTCCAGCTGATTGTCCCACTAAAGCAGCATTCACATGATCGCTTTGCGACCTGTTTTTGCATATGCGGATAGGCTCCGTCGACTGCAGAGACAACAGTCGTCGCTGTTCTTGAGTCGTGTTTCAGCGGGTGCAATTCAACATCGCATCCCAAATGACTAACAGCAGCACTATGCTAGTCGACCGGCTGTAGCAACTAACACAGTGCGTGCGTGACATATAGACGACTCACATCGTAGAAACAGGTCACAGTTATCTACTAAATATAATATATCGACTATCTCTGTCCGAAAGGTCGACATAGTTTAACAGAGCTCCGACTCATATCGTGAAGTAAGTTTTAGATCAGCTAGAAATACGACTGACTCACTACACACTACAGACATGGATTCCAGTCGTCACCATGACCAAAGAAATTAACTCATATCAAATTTGTTTAACTCGACATCACTTAGTGTCAAACCAGAGGGTGCGGAACGACATTACTGTGATGTTTATCTTCTAATGATGTCAATCGCCTACGAGGATTTGGCAGTAAAAGGATCCATATGCATCTCAACAGTACAATCACATGGTTGCCGCGTGCCTGCGATATCACAGCCGGTTCAATCTTACAAGTCAAGGACCTGTTCCTTCACTGGCCGTACGCCGTAGAATTATCCGCAAAACTTTTAGAAGCCGATAAGTCTAAAAGCCGACGGAGCCGTAGACGCGAAATCGCAAGATGAACGCCGCAAAAATCGTTCCGCTAAAGCATGCTCGATCGAGGAGCAAGAGGTTCCCGACTTTGTCCCTGGCTCCGTTTGTACTCTTGCTGATGATGTAACAGCATCGCGATAACTGTGCCATCCGCAGCAGTTCTCACTTGACAATAGATTCTAACTTGATCTGCTTGTTAGTTGCAGTACAGGTTCAGAGTGCGAAGCGGAATCAGACGGTAAGCACTACTGTTAGTGACGCTCTTCGAAGACGACGTCAATCTTACTCTAAACATAATTAGTCCAAGCAAACTATCTAAATAATATCCTTCCTCACGGCCTTGTACAGTGAATTTTGTTTTCTCTTCTCGGGAAACGTGTAAGTATTATAAAAATATAGTTTACTAAGTTACTATAGAAAATTAAATTAATTTCTCTTCTCGGGAAACGCGTAAGTATTATAAAAATATAGTTTATTAAGTTATTATAGAAAATTAAATTAATTCACAAATGTTATATGTTAGTCTATTCAAGAGTAATCAACTCATCTGGAGAGAACCCATAAGTGAAGAGCGGGCTGCTGTACTCCTAAGTATATAAATCCAGAACAGTAACTGTAAAATAGTACCGTTTATCGAAGACATTAAATAATATTCTAATCTTTTCCGCCGACATCAATCTTACTCTAAACATACTTAGGCCTGGCAAACTAGCTAATCTAAACTGTATCCACTTGGTGCTCTTTTGATTAGTAGAGTATAACATACCATCAAATGAAAGCATCTCTAGGACTACAAAACGAATCATTGATAAAAAAGAAACAAAGACGAGAAGACCTTAAGAGGATTTTCATAAATTATTTATCTTTGGTCTAAGATGTTTTTTAATTTATAAATATTTTTTTATTTCAAATCCATGTATAATATTGAAATTCAAACGCACAAGAACGTAAACGGTGAAGCTTGTGCAAGAAGTGGAAAGGGAGAGGGGCAAATAACAGGCGACTGGAAGAAAAGACGTACCGGAAACTTACATTCCGACGTCTGGGATCAAGTACGTAACTGTGAGATGCATGATTGAAAGCTGCAGTACTTATTACGGTAGGAGCGACCAGCAAGTTTGGGATCCGAACCAAGAAGGTGACTGGAGCTTACTTTGAGTACTATCTTGCAATGGCGGCTGCTACGAACGGATATCATCAGGTTAAGATCTAGGGTTTAGACCCTATCCTGATGAGTGAGTAAAGACCATAATACTTATCGAGAAGGCCATTATGGCACAACTTTGCTGGGGAAGACAGAACAAGAGACCTGTACAACTGCACACCGAGTGTCATATAATATGCCCCAGTATACTTCAATCCGGCCCAAATCGATGCATGTTAATTCGACGCGGTGTTCCAAATGAATCTACAGCTTCCACGGCCACAGTTTGAAACTGCTCGTGGACTTCTAACACTGATTTACAAGTGGCAAAACTGACAGCAAGAACTACGGAAGTCACTGGACATCACACTTTCTAGCTTACTGAGGACAAATTTGGCCATTGATGGCTCCACCATTTCTCAACTTCTCCTCGAGTAATCAAGTTAGACTAAGACTCGACCGTCCCCATCAAAAGTTGAGTCTGCGTCGCCAAACTGTCATACTCGATCGATGAGTCCAGTCAGCTTCCTGAAGAGTACGCTCACGCTAGGGCTGTACATGGAGCGAACTGATCAACAACATCCCTCTGCTTGATACGCCACCGCATGCATGCGCAGTTGCTAATGCAGTGACATTCTGTACAGATCTTCCAGTCTGAGAGCATCAGCGTCCAGAACATTCCTTGCATCTGGCCCGAAGGATATGCATATGGTCTCCGCACACTGTACCGATTGCAAGGTCTTGGAAACGTCGACCGCCACTGTGACGGTTAAAAGCCTGAGATACTACGACCATTTTGATAGCAAAAAGTGATTTATTGTCAAAACAAGTCAACATGTTTTAGCCGAAGGATCTGTACAACAAAAACGGCTTCCGTTTTTTTCTCAAAATTCGACTTGCGACTCCAGAGAGTTGAGCCGCCGAGAGTGTGACCTTAGCTTTTGTACACCAAAACGGCTTCCGCTTGCGGTTCAAAATTCGACTTGCGACTCCGAAGTTCGCGGTCGAGGCGCCGAGCGGGTGACCTACTCTACATCCAAACGGCTTCCGCTGCAGCCTCAAAATTCGAATTTGACTTCCAAGGTGGTCGGTCGAGCCGCCGAGAGGGTGGCCTTCTCTCTGAATCTAATTGTGGACTATGAACTACTAGCAGCCTCGTTAAACAATTTTAAATTTGAGTATCTAATGCACAAGTGTGAAAATGGTAGCCCGGCGGAGTACAACCCTAGAAAGCTTCGATGTGGCGTCACGACGAATCTCCATGAACCTTAGCTTTCGAGCTTGACAATCACTCACTGTAGACGTCTGTACACTCCGCAGCTAATCGAGTCACGGCTGAGTTTCTATGCCGGAGTTTAACCTTCTTGCCGCGCTACTTGCTTTTCTAAACAAGAGAGGATTTTCCTGAGAGGATTTTCCTGAGCATGCCTATTAGTTAACAAGGCTGACATTCCTCTTTGGATCCTAGACAATCGACTTGGATTCTAAACAATCGACTTTGACAAATAAATATCAGAGTAATTGTTAACGTTCATACCATCCGGCTCGAGTCTCAGTGCCATGACCCGATATGAACGTTGATATGATGCGACCCGATACGAACGTTAACAGTTATTCTGATTCTTACTTTTCAAAGTTTATTGTCTAAGTTTATTTCCTAAGATCCGAAGATGAATGTCAGCCTTGTTAACTGATAGATATGCTCAGAGAATTGGCCACTTCAAGGAAGGAGGAAGCATTGCTCCTGCTCGCGAAGAGCTCGGTGGATCCGGAGAGACTAGATCGATTCCAGATTTCACCACTCATTACCACTTTGGATAATCCTGGAGAGCGATGGTAGACACCCAGATTTGGGTGTCTACCATCGACGAAAAGCGCACTTTCATCGAACCTCGGTGTAGCCAGCAGCGTGGTTGTTCCCCATGTTGTTCACCGTGCTCCTTCGGCTGTTCCTTCGGCTGTCACCACCACCGCAACTGGATCGTGTCGCAGCTTCGTCCCTAACGATTATATTCCTCAAGCTGCTCTCGATGACTATGAGCCTTTCGGCTTCATCAACAGCCCCGTTAGTCAGCGCCAGCACTGTCGCCTGTTGAAATGGGGCACGAACGGCGTCAACATCTGGTGGAAGTCGAGTGTTCCAGTAATTCTTGATATCATTATCAGTTCTCCGCGATCAGAGACCATCTGCAACAGACAACCGATCTGTTTATTAAAAAACCGTAGACAGGTACGATTTTAATACTGAGTCTAGGGAAAATGAGTATCGAAATAGGGAAGCGAGAGAGTCCTCCGGTTCCGGTAGTTGACAACGTGTAGTCTTCTACCCGCACGGACTCGCAAGACTACACGTTGTCAACTACTCCCCAACCCCAGGCTGAAAAGCTTATCTCTAGATCAGCAGACGAAAAGATAATTACTTCGACAACTACTAATCAAGTGCCATGCTTGTTACGACAAACAATGCCGTCATTATTTCTCGTAACGAGCATGCCATTTATCGTAGGATGCACGAAATGTTTAATGCGACGGTGATTAGCCTGATTTTTCCTAACGTCAGAATGGAATAATCAGGCTAATCACCGTCACGTATCCGGCACAACGACATGTGTCTTGAGCTCGGCATCCTCTTCGGGAGACCATGGTCCTTTCTTCACATTCGCCTTGTCGCAACATGGAGCCCGACCCATATCGATCACTCTTAGAACGAAAAGAAGATCGGTATCGGCAACAAAAGAAACTGTTGCAGCGATGCAAATTCTTACGACGAGAACTCCAGCCAGGCTTTATTGCTGCCGTGGCCAGAACATTTTGCGAGTCTAAATTTACCTCCAAACCAAAAAGGTCGGTAAAGTGAAGACTGTTGTTGAAGGAAAACAGAGAAATATTTGGGCCCTACCGGTCGTCCCAACTTCTGGAACACATAAGTTGTGTTTTAACTTTGAAGGGAAGCCAAAAACGTTTATTTCTTCCGTATTTAACAGCGTAACATGTGAAATTTCTTCGGTTTGTGTGTGGCAGGTCATAATTTGCTTCTTCGCTAGCATATAAGTCAAGGAGGGATCGCTATTACGTTCCACGATCTTGGGGAACATTTTCGGAGGACGGATTTGAACGGACGGAAAGTGCAAGAAACTAGAGAACTTGTGGGAGGAACACGACTTGCGGTGACTCGCTTTTACCGGAATCTTACGTGTTGGGTTTGGAGGTAAATTTGGACTCGCAAACTGGTCTGGTCGCGGCAGCAATAAAACCTGGCAGGAGTTCTCGTCGTAAGACTTTGCATCGCTGCAACCGTTTCTCTTGTTGTCGATACCGATCTTCCTTTCGTTTTAACAGTGATCGGTATGGGTCGGGCTCCATGTTGCGACAAGGCGAATGTGAAGAAGGGACCATAGTCTGCCGAAGAGGATGCCAAGCTCAAGTTCTTCATCGAACAAAATGGGACAGGCGGAAATTGGATCACGCTTCCCAGCAAAGCTGGCAAGTCACGCAGCGAATTTCCTGAGAAAAATTGCAGATTTGAGTCTCCGTTAGCTCGAATTGTGTCCTTGCATACCACATATATCGAGGCAAGACTTGTGATCATTAAATGCATGATAGGTGCTGATTGTTTTCTGCAAAATGTGATGTTACAGGTCTGAAACGGTGCGGAAAGAGTTGCAGGTTGAGGTGGATAAATTATCTGCGTCCCGATATTAAGCATGTCAGTTTCTGGGAAGATGAAGAGAAGACAATTTATCGGCTGCATGGACAGATAGGAAGCAGGTGAGTCTACGAATCCAATTGTATGTCATGTTAATAGGAATCTTGGAAAGGGATGGAGAGGAAAATACTAATGATCGGAAGGATGCCGCATTCTGCAGATCATTAGTGTTTTCTGTTTTCTCCCTTCCGTCCGTGCAGTATGTCGGTGGAACAGTTCATCTCTGTTTATTCATGCGTATGTCCTCGAATTGTGGTACATTTATTCACAAGCAGGCCTTCCCGCAAGCCTGATGTGTGAATAAATGCGCCACAATTGAAACTGATTATAGAAGTTTTTACCCGATGTACCATGATGCTTTCTAAATGGAGTTGCCGTCTTCCTTAACCGCTTATCCAGAAGACGCAATCTCCAAAATACATCTGAGACATTTTTTTTATTTCGCCGAAGCCGTCGACCGCCAGGAGTTCGATCGGTGTCTTGAGTTCTTCGAATTCAAGACACAGGTCGTTGTGCCGGATACGTTGACGGTGGTTAGCCTGATTATTCCAATGTGACGTTAGGAAAAATCAGGCTAATCACCGTCGCCTTAAACATTTCGTGCATCCTACAATGAATGGCATGCTCGTTACGAGAAATAATGACGGTATTGTTTCTCGTAACAAGCACACCGGAGGACTCTCTCGCTTCCCTATTTGGATATTCATTCTTCCCCAGACTGAGTATTAAAGTCGACCTGTCTACGGTTTTTAAATAAACAGATCGGTTCTGCTGCAGATGGTCTCTGATCGACCATCTCTGATCGCCGCCCAGCTGCCTGGGCGAACTGATAATGATATCAACAATTACTGGAACACTCGACTGAAGAAGAAGCTTTCGGAACCAGGCAACGCTTCGCATGCACACTACGGACGTCTCCAACCCTACCAGCAGCAGATTCTTGCTCACAAATTCCATTACAACCAAATTTGTCTGCAGGGTCTGCAGGATCAAATGGCAACTGCAGCCGCCAGTGAGAGGTCTGTTGCACGGGCAGCACTCGTACAGCATCAACCACCTGTATCTGCAGCAAATGCAGTACCTCGAGCAGCATCATCATCAGGTGGTACAGGATCCCAATCAAACTGTCCAGCTTCCGACAGTGATGCAGCACCAGATGTTGATTCCGTTCGTGCCCCATTTCTCAAATGAACGGCGTCAACAACAGGCTGTTGATGAAACAGAAACCGAAAGGCTCGATGACCGCAGCTTGAGGGGTATAATCGTTAGCGGAGCATTGCCGACAGTGCCCTTCCCGGCCTGTTCAACACCACCATCCTGGGCCCACAGCCCACAGCGGCAGGTCAGCAATCTGTAGAATGGTGCTTCTGCTTCTGCAGGTTCGAGGCTGTTCGATGGAAGTGCTCTCTTCGGCGAGGATTTGAGGTTTGTTATCTGATACATACTTTGAGCATGCTCATCATGATGAGCATGCTTATCAGTTAACAAGGACCACATTCCTCCTCGGAGCGATGATCAACTGCTATCTTATACATACTTTTCAAAGTTGATCAAGGACGAATGTCGCATGCTCTAGTTAACTGATGGTCATGTTCAGGGAAATCATCCCTTGTTTAGAGAAACAGAAATCATCCCTTGTATACTTTTCAAAGTTGATCGAGGAGGAATGTCATCGTTGTTAACTGATAGGCATCCTCTTGTTAACTGATAGGCATGTTCAAGGAAATCATCCCTTGTTTAGAGAAGCAGAAATCATCCCTTGTTTACCTGCTTATCTAAACAAGGGATGATTTCCTGAACATGCCTATCAGGGAGGTAGCGCGGCAAGAAGGTTAGACTCCGGGGTAGAAACTCAGCCGTGAGTCGATTAGCTGCGGAGTGTACAGACGTGTACAGTGAGTGATTGTCAAGCTCGAAAGCTGAGGTTCATGGAGATTCGTCGTGACGCCACATCGAAGCTTTTGGGTTGTACTCCGTCGGGCTACCATTTCCACACTTGTGCATTAGATACTCAAATTAAATTTTTTTTAACGAGGCTGCTAGTAGTTCATAGTCCACAATTAGATTCAGAGAGAAGGTCACCCTCTCGGCCGCTGGACCGACCACCTTCGAAGTCAAATTCGAATTTTGAGTCGGGAGCGGGAGCCGTTTGGATGTAGAGTAGGTGACCCGCTCGGCGGCTCGACCGCGAACTTCGGAGTCGCAAGTTGAATTTTGAACCGCAAGCGGAAGCCGTTTTGTTGTACAGAAGCTAAGGTCACACTCTCGGCGGCTCGGCGGCTCAACCCTCTGGAGTCGCAAGTGAAATTTTGAGAAAAAAGCGGAAGCCGTTTTTGTTCTACAGACTCCTTCGGCTAAAACATGTTTTGATAATAAATCACTTTTTGCTATCAGAATGGTCGTTGTATCTCAGGCTTTAAACCGTCACAGTGGCGGTAGACGTTTTTCCTTGCAATTGGACAGTGTACGGAGACCATATGCATATCCTTCGGGCCAGATGCAAGGAATGTTCTGGACGCTGATGCTCTCAGTCTGGAAGGTCTGTACAGAGTGTCACTGCACTAGCAACTGCGCATGCATGCAGTGGCGTATCAAGCAGAGGGATGTTGTTGATCAGTTCGTTCGTGAGTTTACTCTTCACGAAGCTGACTGAATTCATCGATCGAGTATGACAGTTTGGTGACGCAGACTCACCTTTTGATGGAGACGGTCGAGTCTTAGTCCAACTTGATTACTCGAGGAGAAGTTGAGAAATGGTGGAGCCATCAATGGCCAAATTTGTCCTCGAGTAAGCTAGAAAGTGTGATGTCCAGTGACTTCCGTCGTTCTCGCTGTCAGTTTTGCCACTGGTAAATCAGTGTTAGAAGTCCACGAGCAGTTTCAAACTGTGGCCGTGGAAGCTGTAGATTCATTTGGAACACCGCGTCGAATTAACATACATCGATTTGGGCCAGGATTGAAGTATGTTGGGGCATATTATTGTTACAAAACTGAGAACTATACTCCCAAGTCTCTCAGAATACAGAATTTATCTTCCACAACAGAATGCTACCAGTCTATTAGAACTGCTAACAGATCAGCCTCTTAAAATTAATCAGAAGGAGAACTGAACAGAAATATTCTGAGATGAAATGTGCACAGCTTTACTTAGACTTCAGAACTGGTACAGACAGAAAGAGCCTCCGACTCATGCTACTCTACAGGGAATGTGGGTTAATATACTAATGATATATAACTGCTGTCACCTCAAAGTGACTTACCTAACTGCTGTCACAGTGCTTCTCATGTCACAAGTCACCTCTTCCTTTTTTTTACTTTTGTCATTTTACTTTTCACAGAGTTTTGATGTGACTCTCTAATGATATTTAACACCCTCCTTCATTAGAGCATCACTTCTTTCATACCTAGTAAATCTCTAATATGTATAAACCTTAGCTTTGGTAAAAATATCAGCTAACTGATCTTCCTATGGACAATATTCCAGCTTGACTATTTTAGTTTCAATTTTCTCTCTTATATGATGTAACCTTGTCTCCAAACTTTTTATCTTTCTCTGATAACTCTATTGTTAACTCTATTGTTAGCCAAGAACATTGCACTCTAATTATCCACATGTAATACTATTGGTCTAGATATTTTTTCTCCCATCTCCAGCAATAAATTCCTTAACCATATCAAGGTTATAGAACCATCACTAAGAGCAATGTATTCAGCTTCCGTTGAAGACCTTGCTACTGTATTCTGGTTCTTGCTGCTCCAACTGATAATTCCACCTGAACATAAGTTGAAGCATGCACCTGATGTGGATTTTCTGCTGCTAGTATCTCCAGCCCAATCACTATCACAGAAGTCTTGAAGTTCACTTCTCCTCTCCTTAAATATAAGACCAAGATTGATAGTACCTTTCAGATATCTCACAATTCTCTTTGCAGCAACCCAATGAGATGAATTTGGGCAATGCATAAATTGACTTAACCTCCCAACAGCATAGCAAATATCAGGTCTGGTGTGGATGAGATATCTGAGTTTATCAATTAATTCCCTGTACAGATATCCTTCAATGGTATTTTCAGCTGTAGTCCCCTCAAAACCACTTTCTTGCTCCATAGGTGTTGCTGATGACTTGCAATCTTCCATCTGAAACTCTCCAAGTATAGACTTTATGTATGCTTGTTGAGAAAGCATAATACAGTCCTCCATCTGCTAAATATCAACACCAAGGAAGAATCTTGCTAACCCAAATCAGACATCTCAAACCTCTTGCTGAGTTCTCTTTTGAGTAGTTGCACCAACTCCTTATCACTTCCTGAGATTAAGATATCATCCACATATAAGATGAGTATGATCCTCTTTGAATTATCTTTCAAGACATAGAGGTTTGGATCCAACTCTTATCTTCTGAGTTCATGGCTGTGTAGAAACTCATGTATCTCAGAATATCAAACTCTTGGTGCTTGCTTTAATCCATATAAGGATTTTCTGAGAATGCACACATGATCCTTCTTCTTTTTCACTTCAAATCCTGGTGGTTGAACCATGTAAACTTCTTCCTCTAACACTCCATGAAGGAAAGCTGACTTCACATCCATCTGATGTATTTCCCTGTGGTAATGACCAGCAAGAGCCATTACAAGTCCGATTGAATCCCATTTTGCAACTGGTGCAAAAGTTTCTCCATAATCAATCCTTCTTGTTGCTGAAATCCTCTTGCTACTAACCTTGCTTTCAGCTTGTCAACTGAACCATCTGACTGTAGCTTGGTTTTGTAAATCCATTTACATTGGATGGTTCTTTTTCCTCCTGGTAGCTTAACCAAATCCCATGTATGATTTTTGAGTAGCATTTTGTACTCCTCTTGCATAGCTTGTCTCCAACCAAGGTCTTTGTTAGCTTCTTCAAATGTAAGTGGATCGTCCTCTTGAATACTTTCAGAAAGTCCACAATAATCATCAAGTCTTGCTGGTGGTCTTCTAATCCTTTCTGATTTCTTACTTGAGAATCTGCTGCATGTTGTAAGTCATCTCCTTTAGCTTCATGAATACTTGGTAACTCAGATTCAGATTTTTGTTGAAATTCAACTTGCTCTTCACTAGGATTAGTGAGAGATGTTGACTGCTCCAAGTCCACCTCAATATCAGATTTATCAGATTCTGAATCAACTTGTAATCAACTTGTAGGTAGCTTAAATCTGAATGTATCACAAGTTTCTTTCTCACCTTCCATCAGATCAGAATCCAACTCAGAGAATCTAACATCTCTGTTAGTGTGAGTCTTTCTTGTAGACTGATTGTAGACTTTGTAATCCTTGGTTTGCTCAGCATAGCCCACAAATATACACTTCTCAAATTTTGCATCCAACTTCTGCCTCTTCTCATCATTGATGTGCATGTATGCTGTGCACCCAAAAATCATGAAGTGAGACACATCTGGTTTCACTCCTGTAAATATCTCTTCAGGTGTCTTGTGCTGCACAGCTGTTGTATATGCTCTGTTCATAATGTAAACAGCTGTGTTGCAAGCTTCAGCCCAAAAATAATTGGGAAGATTCTTGACCTTCAGCATGGATCTGTCACTTTCCACAATCACTCTATTCTTTCTTTCAGCTACACCATTTTGTTGTGGAGTATAAGCTGTGGAAAGTTGTCTTTGAATACCATGCTCTTCACAAAACTGAGTAAAGAGGTTAGAACAATATTCTCCTCCTCCATCTGATCTGAGAACTTTAATCTTCTTGCCACTTTGATTTTCTACAAGAGCCTTGAACTTCTTGAAGTATTCAAATACTTCAGACTTCTGTTTTAGGAAATAGATCCATGTCTTTCTGCTCACATCATCAATAAATGTTAGAAAATACTTACAGCCTCCAATAGAGCTTGTCCACAAACATCTGAATGGACCAAGACCAACAACTCTTTTGTTCTTGCATCTCTCTCCTTTGGAAAACTCTTTCTGCTTTGTTTTCCAAATATACATCCTTCACATATGTCTCCAGTAGTTGGTAGCTTCATCCTTGGTAGTCCTTCTACCATAATGATTATCCATCATATGTTTCAGACTTCCAAAGTTCAAGTGTGCAAATCTCTGGTGCCAAAGGCTTGCTTGATTATAAGAATCAACAACCAAAGAGACTTCTTGGACTTGAGGCTCAACATTCAAGATATATAATATTGTCTTCTGATCTCTCCTTCCTGAAGCAATAACTCTCTGATTATGTGAACCATCCAGTATCTGCACCTTTGTATCATCAAAAATCACCTTCATTCCATGATCTGTGATCTTTCCAACAGAAAGCAAGTTCTTAGTGAGCTTTGGAATAAAGAGTACCTCTTGTATACTCTTCAGATCTCCTTCACTTGTTTTCACTGTCACAACTCCAGTACTTTGAACTTCACATCCTGTACCATCAGCTTGAGTAACCTTAGAGCCTGCTGTTGCTGAAAAGTCCTTCAAGAGTGATCTTTGGCTCGTCATGTGCTTAGAGGCACCAGAATCAATGTACCAATTCTTGTCTTCTGTTGTTGTAGATATCAAGTTGGTAATAAACATATTATCAACATCCTTCTCTTCTTGTGCATCTTCTTGAGTAGCAACAATACTTGATGTAGAATTCTGACCTCCATTTGCCTTTCTAGCATAGCAATCTTCAATCTTGTGACCTTTCTTTCCATAGAAGAAACAAGTTCTCAACTTCTTTCTGCACTCTTCAATCTTGTGACCTTTCTTCTTACAAAATGAGCAGAAAGTTGTGCCTTGATTTCTGGAGTAAGTCTTCCGAGAACAGTATGAATCGGAAGCTGTCCAGAGAGTCTTCCCAGAGGCCACTGTCACCGCAGGAGTCCGCAGCCATCTTCTGAACCTGTTGTACACTCTACTTCTCGCAAATCTTGTATCTTCTGTTAGGAAGTAGGATGTAATGCAAGGTGGGTTGTCTTCTTAGGAATCAATGCGAGGCCTTGCTTAGTTAAGATTGTTTAGATATAGCTTGGAAGACGAGGGGAGCTTAGGAAGCACGGTTAGAATCTTGGAAGACGGAGTGGCTGTCTTTTGGAAGACTAGAATCGTCTTCTGAGAGTGGAAGCTAGACTGTGAGAACTTGGGAAGGATTGAGCCTTTGACTCATAGTAAGTACGTGTGGCTTAGTGCAACAGAGTTTCAAGTATGTCGATGCTTCCTCGAGGGTTGGTGTTACCGGCAGCAGAACTGGCCGAGGCCAAGCCCTTCCTTAAGGAGTTGGGTCTCGACTTCTTCCTGTGGGATTGGAACCACACCGACCAAGGTCTTCTGGAGGAGGTTTGGGCAGCATTACCGCCTCGCAACCATGTACTTGCGAAGGCAGGAGTAGCTCGAGGAAGACCATCTTCCTAGACTGTAACGACCTATGTTACACATAGGAAGTTTGTCTATTAGTAAGGTATTTAGTTATAACTAAGTGTTGAAAATGTTTATTTGCTGCCCAAGTACTTTAAGGAGGTATCAAGTTAGTCATGACTAGCTAAAGTTAGTTATGGTTAAACTTAGCTGTACTTTTGGCAGAATTCAGATATTTCTTAAAGAGTGAGCACTACTATCTTGTCATCTTGTCTAAAAGGTAGAAAGGAGGTGGAAATTATCCCTTATCTCCTTTTTGACTTGATATTACTGGTTGGATTAAAGTTGTGGACTTTGTGGGCATTAAAAACAAGAAGAGATTCCACATGTTTCCTTTTTAGTGAGTCCTAGTGTAGAGGGGGTGGAAATTTGAGATTTCTTGAGAATATTCTAGAATCCTTCTAGAAGTTGTTGACTTTGAAGGAATAAGCCCATGTGATTAATGCTTTTATCTTAAGTAATATCTTAGTAAAACCCAGTAAAAGTAGTAACGGCTGAGTTACCGAATGGTACCAAAGTAAAAACCTAGAATGTATAAATAGAGGAGTAGAGAAGAGCTCCTCATCCTTGTTTTCACATCGTCGTAATGACAACTTGAGTAATATAGAGAGTGTGGGATACTTTTAGCATGTGAGAACTTGAGAGACGTCGTTAGAATGGAGGATTTTAGTGGATGAGTTTATGGAGAATTTTAGTTGATAAGTTTGTGGGTGTATGAATGAGTGAACTTAGCATTTTTCCCTTCAAGTTCATGGTGTGCTTCCATCAAAGCCATCAGAGGTGACCCTTGAGTGAGAGATATGCCCGACATTTGCAAATTCATCGATGACGATCGTGGAGTTTGAGAGATCAGGGGGTAGTTGATCGATGGGATCGTGGAGGGTTTATATTTTTGGTTCCATTGCCGGGACCTCACTTGAAGGGATCGTTTAAAGATGTTTAGAGTTCAGTTCTATATTCGACAGAAAGAGATCATGAGAGAGCACATGAAGAGAACGTTGGGAGGAGAGAGAGCTAACGCGATGTTAGCAACATTAGAACCTTTCGTGTATCCCGTAGTGATCTATGACACATTCGAGGTTATTCTTTACATCTTGTTCACTTAGAAAGAGTTTGAGGAGAGTTGAAAAGAGATAAAACAAGAGTTGTAGAGAAAGAAAGAGAGAGAAGTTATTAGAGGAGAAAAATTTCCGAGTTTGAGGATTTCTGTTCTCTAAAAACTTTTTACAGTCATTGTCAGATTTTCTGTGAATTTTAGTTTCCAGTGAAACTTTCTAGGACTGAAGCTTGGTTGATAACCTATCTACGACAAAAGAAATCATAGGAAAAGGTTGTCTAGAGAGGGAGCAATGAATTCTCAAAGTTGAGGGGGTTTATTCACGAGAGTTGAGGAATTCTGCTCTCTGGAAAATTTTTACAGTTATTGTCAAATTTTCTGTGAATTTTATTTTCCTGTGAAAACTTCCAGGATTGTAGCTTGTCTGATGAGCTACTAGAAGAAACAAAAATCATGAGAAGATGATGTCTGAAGAGGGAGATAGAACTTTTCAAAGTAGAGGGGGTTGAAAGCCATGAGAGAAGTGAAATTATACAAATTTCAGTTTTCTGAAAATTTGTACAGTCAGCACCATCTCTTGTGATTAAAGAATTTTCTGTTGAAACTTCATTAGTTAGTAGCTTGGAGGTTGAGCTACCGAAGATCACAAAAATCTTGGAGAGATCTCTTACCGATTAAGAGATATAAGTTTCGACATACAAGGAGGTCTTGAAGATACTTCATGGGGAATCTAGTTCGAGTGCCGAGGTTGAAGAAGATACGTTTGGGAGTTAGAACGGAGACGGAAAAGCCAAAGTTAAGTATAGAGGCGTTGCGATCAAGCATCTATTGCAGTTGGGGTGCCATTTTTGTTTTATATCAAGAAGCTTCTACGAGCATTGGCGTAGATGCGAAGAAGGTTGAGTTAAAAGTATCATTCACTGTGGAGGTCACGAATGCTCCTGGCAAAGTAGAGTATGATCCTTACAAGAGTGACTTTAAGATGTCTGCTAGGATCAGTACAGACAATGGTCATGAGGATATTATCATGGACTCTTAATTTTAGATTGGATTTTATTTCGTGTATAGCATGTATAATACACGATTTTTAGTATAAAGCTCAAAAGAGTTAAGAAAGTGATGTAGAGTTATTTTCCTCAAAGATATTTTGTCCACTTAATGGTTGAGAAAGTGCAACATGAGTGGAAGTTCGAAAGATTGGAAAGTTATACTTAGAAACCTTCCTCAAGGTTTAGATGTCATAGTAAGCGTCGGAGAGAGCTCGAAAGAGGTTATCGTTGAGTTTGAGAACCCTAGTACAAAACCTCAAGTAGAATCTCCAAGGAGAAGAGTAGAAACCGACTTGTGGTGTTATTTCTGTAGAGGGTTGGGACATAAAATAGTGAATTGTCCAACTAGAATCAGAACCGAGAGAGCTAAAGGGAAGCGGGAGTTTACTGATTTAAGTCTTCGAGTGGGTCCATCGTCACCAGTGCCAATTCATCTTCTAGGAGAAGATCCTTGTCCAAGTTGTGGAGTGGGTGATCTATCAAGAGGACACAAGTGCGTCGATGTGGCTGCCCTACTTACGTCAGTAGTCGAGAAGTTGGATGAGACTCAAAGAGCTGAGACTGAGAAGTTGTCGACTTCAAAAGAGGACTCTGCTGAGTTGTGATGGAGATCGTCATTCGGATGGTGGAGAAGACGGTGATGCGACTCAGGCTCATGATTACCTTGGGAGAAGAGATGGCACAAGAGGTGTTGTTACAACCATTTCCTTTTATTTTACCTATGGTAGATTATTCGCGAATGGAATTGGTGATGTCGTACTCTTTTAGCGAGTAGTTATTGCACGAAAATTAGAAGATTAGAAGGAGTAGTTACAAGATGGGGAAGTTATCACAAGGCTTAAAGTATATCTTTAATAAGCCGAACGCCGAAGGTCGTATTGCTCGTTGGAAGATCCTTCTAACAGAATACGATTACGTGATCGAAGATAGACCAGGGAAAAAGCATGCGAATGGTGATCTTTTGTCGAGGGCTTATGATGATGAGGGAGAAGAACCGTTTGATGATTCATTTCCAGACGAACATCTGATGACCATCACAAGCATTGAGGAGATACCGGACGAGTACAAGGAAATCTGAAGTTTCCTTGCAGATGGCTCTTTTCCAAAAGATATGCATACCCGAGAACGTAACGTGTTGATCAAGAGATGCAAACCTTATACCATGGTGGAGGGAATTCTGTTTCATCAAGGAGCAGATGGGTTACTAAGGAGAGCAGTTGGTCAGAAGGAGGCATTCAAGCTAATGCACGAGTTTCACGACGAAACTGTTTGCGGAGGTCACTTTGCTGGTAAGATAACAGCCTTCAAGATTTTGGATGCGAGTTATCATTGGAGAGGGATTTTCAAAGAGTGTTTAGACTATTGCAAAACTTGTGACGTATGTCAAGCATTTGCTCTAAAGTCTACTAGAACACCTCCGTTAAGATCAATTCCAATATTAGAACCGTTTGAGAAGTGGGGTATTGACTTTGTAGGTCCTCTTAATAAGACACCTCTAGGCAATAGATACATTGTAGTCGTTACTGACTATTGTACCAAGTGGGTAGAGGCTAGACCTTTGAGAGAGACCAATGAAACAGAAGTCGGTAGATTCCTATGAGAGATGATCATCACAAGATTTGGATGTCCGTTAGAGTTGGTCTCGAATAGAGGAGGAGAGTTTATAGGGAGCATGACTACTGCTATGTTACAACACTTTTCTATCAAAGCACGAGTAACGACCTCATACAAACCAAATGCTAATGATCTTGCGGAGAAGACCAATCTTACACTTTGTATTCATGCTCGTCAAAGATGTTGGTGTTGAGACTGCGAAACATATTTGAGATAAGAGGCTACATGCCATCTTATGGGAGTACGGAACGACAACAAAGACTTCTACTGGGTACTCTCCATTTCGACTGGTTTATGGAGTGGAGTCCAAGTTGCCGATCCAATTCGAATTGGATACTTTTCAAACTATTCAACGAAAGTTAAAAAGGTCGAGGGGAGAAGACATGATCAGATCAAGAAGAGAACAACTCATGGAGTTGGAAGAGACCCGAGCGGTAGCTATGATCCGGATGGAACGAGCTCAGCCGTATCAAAAGAAGAGTTACGACAAACGGTTGGGCAAGAGGGAGGTAAAATCTTTTCAAGTCGGAGATTGGGTTATGTTGTATGATGCTATCAGATTCAAGAGGGCTAAGAAGAAGTTTCTTCCGAGATATTTTGGTCCTTTTGTTGTAGATAAGGTGTGGAGCAACTTCACATATGACCTTCAGAAGTTGGGAGGAAGGAGATTCGATCGGGTAAATCATAACAAGTTGAAGTTGTTTCATCGACGAAAGTTCTCTCTTCACTCCGAGGACGGAGCGAAAATTTAGTCCGGGGGTAAAATGTAACGACCTATGTTACACATAGGAAGTTTGTCTATTAGTAAGGTATTTAGTTATAACTAAGTGTTGAGAACGTTTATTTGCTGCCCAAGTTCTTTAAGGAGGTATCAAGTTAGTCATGACTAGCTAAAGTTAGTTATGGTTAAACTTAGCTGTACTTTTGACAGAATTCAGATATTTCCTAAAGAGTGAGCACTACTATCTTGTCATCTTGTCTAAAAGGTAGAAAGGAGGTGGAAAGTATCCCTTATCTTCTTTTTGACTTGATATTAGTGGTTGGATTAAAGTTGTGGACTTTGTGGGCATTAAAAACAAGAAGAGATTCCACATGTTTCCTTTTTAGTGGGTCCTAGTGTAGAGGGGGGTGGAAATTCGAGATTCCTTGAGAATATTCTAGAATCTTCTAGAAGTTGTTGACTTTGAAGGAATAAACCCATGTGAAAAGATAAAAAGCCCATGTGATTAATGCTTTTACCTTAAGTAATATCTTAGTAAAACCCGATAAAAGTAGTTACGGCTGAGTTACCGGAGGATACCAAAGTAAAAACCTAGAATGTATAAATAGAGGAGTAGAGAAGAGCTCCTCATCCTTGTTTTCACATCGTCGTAATGATAACTTGAGTAATATAGAGAGTGTGGGATATTTTTAGCATGTGAAAACTTGAGAGACGTCGTTAGAATGGAGGATTTTTGTGGATGAGTTTGTGAAGAATTTTAGTTGATAAGTTTGTGGGTGTATGAATGTATGTGTGAGTGAGAGACAAGTCCGACATTTGCAGATTCATCGATGACGATCGTGGAGGTTGAGAGATCGGGGGGTAGTTGATCGATGAGATCGTGGAAGATTTACAAGACCGAGGATTGATGACGCAGGGCCTTTCACAGATCAGAATCTGAGAACCGAGGTTATTGGCTCGAGAAGAAGATCTTACCTAGGATCTCGAGTGAATGGCATGTGCTTGGAATCACAACTTGTCTCTTCCTGGAGAACAGGCAGGGAAGAAACGGCTGAAAGGTTGAATTTTATCGAGAGCCACAGAAGCGTCTTCTGGCGAAGCTGTTCCTTCACCTCTTTCCTAAGAGGAAGGCGTAGAAGACGAGGTACCTTGGAGATCAGGACGTGGAGTTCCTGGAAGCCATTTGGGAAGGAGTGATCATCAACTGGGGCGTGTTCTTCCACGTATATGTACAGGCGGAGTTGGTGTACTTAGGTACCCCGGCAGGAGGACATCTTACTCCATTCTTCTGTTATCTGTACGTGGCCAAGGGAGATCTCACGAAGATCAGTTGGCGAGATATGGACCAACATGGCAGCATGAGACGAAGGAAGAGACCTCGGGGGAAGATGACCGAGCAGCAACAATGACTCCCCCTTCCACTCTGATGCTGCAGATGAGGCCTGGTACTGTAGTGACGCAGGATTATTCCTTTTGCCCATTTAGTGTACAAGATATCATTCCCACAGAGGATTTGCACAAGTAACGCTGCTCTAAGTTCTAAGATCTGTTCAAACAAACAAACACACGGGTTCTGCCTAGAAATCCCGTCTTCTCACAAAACCACGCGTCTTCTAGATACGCCAAAATATACTCTGGATCTAAATAAACAACTACTAACTAAAATATCACACAACTATTCACAGAGAAGCTCGGGAAGACGATCTTCCTGCTTCCAGGTTGCTTCTTCCGGTCTTCTCAGTACCGTCTTCTTGAAGCAATTCTCGGCTTCTGGGGGGTCAACTCGACTTCTCGTACCTCCAGAAGACTGTCATGCTTCGCAGAAGTCGACTAGCACGGCTGTTACACCTTACTCTCACACTCACATTCCAACGGGTTAGATCAATCACAGGGTGTATGCCCCCTGTAGCCTTCCCAGGCTTCTGCCTACGGAAATGGTCTTCCTGCAGCACTACAACGACATTCACCTTCACGGAAGCTCAATAGAAGTCTCGGAAGCTCACTAGAAGAAGATAAGAAGATGGGGAAGATGGGAAAAGACGGAGAAGAAGAGAAAATCCAAACAAGAGAAAACAAGATGAAAAGAGGAAATTAAGATTCCGACAGGTTTCTAGTCCGGATCCTGACTAACAAACCATCCCTGCTTGTAATAGTTTGGGGAGGAAGACAACAAACATGTGTACAGTTGCACCGTCTTCTTCTTGAGAATGTCGTCTTCTGCTGTGGAAAGAAGGCTTCTTTCTTCTTCACTTCGCTGCTCTGACTACTCTGTCTTCTAGGATCTCTTACCCATAAGACCGTCCGTACGCAGATCCTAAGTGCTCTACTGGACGAGTCAAGCTTCAATGCCACACATGCTGACAATCACCGCCACTCAAGAAGAACACTTCCCATGCACAATTGGGAGTAAATTCAAGGAAATCCACCACCCAGAAGACATGAATTAAGCTTCTGCACTCAAATCAGCAATCCATTCCCCGAGAAGAAGTCACGTTGGCATTGGGAAGCTCACTCCCTCTACTTCCTGCGCCTACTCCTCGACACATCAGTCTAGACAACAAGACTGTACGAGGATGCCGTTCCCTGGTCCTAAACTGTCCACTATCTCTATCTACATCCTCGAATCACTGCTAGTAACGAGCATGCAGACCCCTCCGGTATAATCCTAGTCTCTTCGTATGTCTCTAACATCGGATGTAGTGTGTGTGACTACCCAACTCATGTGTCTCTGGCTGCACTGAAAGATGTGTATGCGCGTGTGGTAGCAGCCCGAATTCCTACTCTGCGATCTTACTTATGCCTTCACCACGAGAACACAAAGGAACCACCACCGGGGAGAGAAAATCTGCCTCTCCACATGCAAACGGTTTCCCTTGCCTATCTTTGCGCTTCCTCCTCTGTCACATGACTGTCTACTAATTTTACACTAAAAACTGCCACCCTTAAGATAGCATGTTTGATCCTACTAAATCTGGAATTGTCAACTTCGGTTACTAGCTACTCTGATTGCTCGGTGGCAATCTCTACCTGATCTGCTCCTATCGGAGCTACTAGCTCGGCTTCTGATGGGCTGGGGAGCCCTGCGATTACCTCGGGTGTCACTGAGGTGGCTTCCTCCTCATCGCTCTTCGCTGGCCCTACTGTTGCAGTTGCTGCGTCTTCCTCGGCTCCGGCTTCTGCTTCGGAAGACAGAAGCGTCTTCTAGGAAGCGGAGTCGACCGGTGCTTCCTCGCTCTTCTGGAGCATCAGCTCGGTACTAGGGACCATGGCGACCTCATAGGGGTCCGGGGAAGTCGCTTCCTCCACGCAGAATACCTAGGAAGACGGCTCGTTTTCTTATCTTCCAGAAGACATCTTGTCTTCCGGGGCGTCTTCTGGAGTCTTCCTGGCTTCCAACGCTGTCACTACCAAGTGCACAGCGAGGTCGAACTCCTCCTTCTCCATTCCGGATCCAGTCGATGGTGCTGGAGCTTGAGAAGATGCAGTTGCAGGTGTCGGAAGCGAGGGAAGACCATAGAGTGTCTTCACTCCTTCTATCTGCCGATCCAAATATCTGAACATGCTCTCCCGGCATTCCACCAACATTGTCTTGGACTCGCTGTCCCATCCTCTAGCTAAGGTAAGTAACTTCCTACCCACGGTGAAGTTAAACTTCTTCCGAAACGCTTTCACCGACTGTGCTAGCATCTCCTGTGCACGAGCTTCCGCTGCTTCCCGCTGCGTCTTTTCAGCTGCAACTCGCTCTTATTCGGCTTCCGGCTGCTTCGCCCATGGTATCTTCTCCTCTACGAGGGCGGTGATCTTCTCCCGCACTCGAAAGACCTCCTGATCGCGCTGTTGTACATGCGCCTGCATCTCCTGGTTGCTCTTCCGAAGCTGCACCAGCTCCTTGGCAGAAGCGGCTGCTTCCGCCTTGTATCTTGCTGCGAGCTTCTCCGTGGTGCGGAGACTAGCTTCCAGCGACTCTGTCTTCTTCTGGTCTTCTTCCTGTCGCAGCAAGGTGCACAGACCGAATCCAGGTTGCAAGGGCCTCTCCTGAGCCTTCGCTCTCTTCTCCAGAAACTCCATAGCGGGCTGGATCTCGGATCGGAAGAAGGCACTGAACTCCTCCAGTCGTCTTCCTGCGGAAGACAGGCTCATCTCCACGACTTGGTCGGAGGTCTCCATCTTGTCTTCCAGAGGCAAGGAGGCCTCTTCCACCACTATGGTCTTCATCTTCTGTGCACGAGAAGAAGCTACTCTTCTCATCTTCCGGGGTGGAAGATCCCTCCCCATGACAGAAGCGGTTCTCTTCACTGCGCTTCCCCGCATCGTAGTAGGAGTATCCCTTCTAAGGAAGAAGGAAAAATCCAAACGAAAGAAAAACAAAATAAGAATAAGAAATTAAGACTCCGATAGACTTCTAGTCCGGATCCTGACTAACAAACCATCCCTGCTTGAAATAGTTTGGGGAGGAAGACAACAAACATGTGTACAGTTGCACCGTCTTCTACTTGAGGATGTCGTCTTCTGTTGTGGGAAGAAGGCTTCTTTCTTCTTCTCTTCGCTGCTCCGACTACTTTGTCTTCTGGGATCCCTTATCCATCAGACCGTCCGTACGTAGATTCAAAGTGCTCTACTAGACGAGCCAAGCTGCAATTCCACAATTGCTGACAGTCACCGCCACTCAAGAAGAACACTTCTCATGCACAATTGGGAGTGAATCCAAGAAAAACCCACCACCCAGAAGACACGAATAAAGCTTCTGCACTCAAATTCGCAATCCATTCCCCGAGAAGATGTTACATTGGCATTATGAAGCTCACTCCCTCTACTTCCTGTGCCTACTCCTCGACACAACAATCTAGCCAAAAGGACTGCACGAGGATGCCGTTCCTTGTTCCTAAACTGTCCACTATCTCTATCTACATCTTTGAACCACTGTTGGTACCGAGCATGCAGACCCCTCCGGAATAATCCTAGTCTATTCGTATGTCTCTAACATCGGGTGCAGTGTGTGTGTCACTAACGAACTAGATTTCCTACTCTTCGATCCTACTTATACATCTACCACCAGGAAAAAGAAGGAACCACCAACAGGGAGAGAAAAGCTGTCCCTTCACATGCAAACGGTTTCCCCTTCTTGTTCTTGCGCTTCCTACTCTGCCACATGGCTGCCTAACTAATTTTACACTGAGAAACTGCCACCCTTAAGATAGCATGTTCGGTCCTACTAAATTGGGACAAGATTAACTTGTCTACGGTGCTTTCTGCCTACTCTGATTACTCGGTGGCAATCTCTACCTGATCTGCCCCTATCGGAGCTCCTAATGCGGCTTCTGATAAGCTAGGAAGCCCTGCGAACACCTCGGGTGTCACTAAGGTGGCTTCCTTCATAGTCGTCGCTGGCCCTGCTGTCACTGTTGCTGCTTCTTCCTCGGCTTCGGCTTCGGCTTCTGACTCTCATTCTGCATCTGCTTTTGCTTCGAAAGACGGAAGCGTCTTCTGGGAAGCGGAGTCGACTTGCGCTTCCTCGCACCGCAGTAGGAGTATCCATCCATCCTACGTCTTCTGGAGTCTTTGGAAGACTCCCTGGTGTGACAGAAGCGATCTTCTGCTCCAGTCGGGGACTCAGGACGTACAAGTAGCAGAGGAAAGATGTCAAGTGTCGTCCTGCCGTGGTACCTAAGTACGCTAGCTCCGCCTGTACATATATGTGGAAAAATGAGCCCTAGTTGACGGACACTCCTTCATCCCACACTGCTTCCAAGAACTCCACGTCCTGATCTCCAAGGTACCTTGTCTTCTACGCTTTCCCCTTGGGAAAGAGATGTAGAAACAACTTCGCCAGAAGTCGCTTCTTCGGCTCCCGGTAAGATTCGATCTTCCACCTGTTCCTTCCTTGCCTATCCTCCACGAAGAGGCAAGTTGTGCTTCCAGGCACATGTCACTCACTCACGATCCTAGGTAGGATCTTCTTCTCGAATCCATACCCTCGGTCCTCGGATTCTGGCCTGTGAAAGGTCCTGCGCCATCAATCTTCAATCCAGGAAGATGGTCTTCCTCGAGCGACTCCTGCCTTCGCATGTACACGATTGCGAGGTGGTAATGCCACCCAAACCTCCTCCAGAAGTCCCTGGTCGGCGAGGTTCCAATCCCGTAAGAAGAAGTCGAGACCCAACTCCTTAAGGAAGGGTGTGGTCTCGATCAACTTTGCTACTGGTAACACCAACCCTCGAGGATGCATCGACATACTAGAAGATCTGTTGCACTAAGCCACACGCACTTACTGTGAGCTGAAGGCTCTGTAAACTCTCCATGATCTCATCGATCAACTACCCCCCCGATCTCTCAACCTCCACGATCGCCACCGATGAATCTGCAAATGTCGGGCCTGTCTCTCATTCAAGGGTCACCTCTGATGGCTTTGATGGAAGCACACCATGAATCTTGAAGGGAAAAATGCTAAGTTCACTCATTCATACACCCACAAACTTATCAACTAAAAATCTCCTTAAACATATCAACTAAAATCCTCCATTCTAACGACGTCTCTCAAGTTCTCACATGCTAAAAATATCCCACATTCGCTATATTACTCAAGTTGTCATTACGACAATGTGAAAACAAGGATGAGGAGCTCTTCTCTACTCCTCTATTTATACATTCTAGGTTTTTACTTTGGTACCCTCGGTAACTCAGCCGTAACTACTTTTATCGGGTTTTACTAAGATATTACTTAAGATAAAAGCATTAATCACATGGGCTTTTTACCTTTTCACATGGGCTTATTCTTTCAAAGTCAACAACTTCTAGAAGGATTCTGGAATATTCTCAAGGAATCTCGAATTTCCACCCCCCTCTACACTAGGACCCACTAAAAAGGAAACATGTGGAATTTCTTCTTGTTATTAATGCCCACAAAGTCCACAACTTTAATCCAACCACTAATATCAAGTCAAAAAGGAGATAAGGGATACTTTCCACCTCCTTTCTACCTTTTAGACAAGATGACAAGATAGTAGTGCTCACTCTTTAGCAATTATCTGAATTCTGCCAAAAGTACAGCTAAGTTTAACCATAACTAACTTTTAGCTAGTCATGACTAACTTGATACCTCCTAAAAGTACTTTGGCAGCAAATAAACATTCTCAACACTTAGTTAGAACTAAACACCTTACTAATAAACAAACTTCCTATGTGTAACATAGGTCGTTACATTTTACCTCCGGACTAAATTTTCGCTCCGTCCTCGGAGTGAAGAGAGAACTTTCGTCGATGAAACAACTTCAACTTTCATGGTTGACCCGATCGAATCTCCTTCCTCCCAACTCCTGAAGGTCATATGTGAAATTGCTCCACACCTGATATACAACAAAAGGACCAAAATATCTCGAAATAAACTTCTTCCTAGCCCTCTTGAATCTGATAGCATCATACAACATAACCCAATCTCCGACTTGAAAAGGTTTTACCTCCCTCTTGTCCAACCGTTTGTCGTAACTCTTCTTTTGATACGCCTGAGCTCGTTCCATCCGGATCATTGCTACCGCTCGGGTCTCTTCCAACTCCATGAGTTGCTCCCTTCTTGATCTGACCACGTCTTCTCCTCTCGACCTCTTCAACTTTTGTTGAATAGTTTGAAAAGTATCCAGTTCGAATTGGATGGGCAACTTGGACTCCACTCCATAAACCAGTCGAAATGGGGAGTATCCAGTAGAAGTCTTTGTTGTCGTTCGATACTCCCATAAGATGACATGTAGCCTCTTATCCCAAGTATGTTTCGCAGTCTCAACACTAGCATCTTTGGCGAGCATCATACAAAGTGTAAGATTGGTCTTCTCCGCAAGACCATTAGCATTTGGTTTGTATGAGATCGTTACTCGTGGCTTGATAGAAAAGTGTTGTAGCATAGCAGTAGTCATGCTCCCTACAAACTCTCCTCCTCTATCTGAGACCAACTCTAACGGACATCCAAATCTGGTGATGATCCTCTCTCATAGGAATCTACCGACTTCTGTTTCATTAGTCTCCCTCAAAGGTCTAGCCTCTACCCACTTGGTACAATAGTCAGTGGCGACTACAATGTATCTATTGCCTCGAGGTGTCTTAAGAGGACCTACAAAGTCAATACCCCACTTCTCAAATGGTCCTAATACGGGAATTGATCTTAACGGAGGTGTTCTAGTAGACTTCAGAGCAAATGCTTGACATACGTCGCAAGTTTTGCAATAGTCTAAACACTCTTTGAAAATCCCTCTCCAGTGATAACCCGCATCCAAAATCTTGAAGGCTGTTATCTTACCAGCAAAGTGACTTCCGCAAACAGTTCCGTCGTGAAACTCGTGCATTAGTTTGAATGCCTCCTTCTGACCAACTGCTCTCCTTAGTAACCCATCTGTTCCTTGATGAAACATAATTCCTTCCACCATGGTGTAAGGTTTGCATCTCTTGATCAACGCGTTACGTTCTCGGGTATGCATACCTTTTGGAAAAGAGCCAGTTGCAAGGAAACTTCAGATTTCCTTGTACTCGTCCGGTATCTCCTCAATGCTTGTGATGGTCATCAGATGCTCGTCTGGAAATGAATCATCAAACGATTCTTCTCCCTCATCATCATAAGCCCTCGACAAAAGATCAGCATTCGCATACTTTTTCCCTGGTCTATCTTCGATCACGTAATCGTATTCTATTAGAAGGATCTTCCAACGAGCAATACGACCTTCGGCATTAGGCTTATTAAAGATATATTTTAAAGCCTTGTGATCTGTGACTATGGAAAATTTTCCTCCTAGCAAGTAGTGTCGAAATTTCTTCAATCCAAAGATCACCGCTAATCCTTATCGTTCAGTCACAGAGTAATTCTTTTCCGCTAGAACCATCTGTCTACTAGCATAAGCTATAGGATGATCATGCCCATCTCCATCTAGCTGACTTAATGTACATCCGATTGCTACATTGGAGGCATCCATATACAGAATAAATGCTTTACTCCACTCAGGTTTAGCAAGAATAGGAGCTGTCACTAATGCCTTTTTCAGCTCCTCAAATGCTTCCTTTGCCTTCTGATCATGCACTATCAAGTCAAAATCAACTCCCTTCTTCATGTACATAGTCAAAGCTATTGCTTTGTTTGAGAAGGAAAAGACAAACCTACGATAATATCCAACCATGCCAAGAAACTACCTCAACTTTGTCAAGTTGATTGGAAATGGAAGATCCACAATATTCTTCACCTTCTCAGGATCTACCGCAATCCCATTATTGGAAATGATGTGCCCTAACAACAGACCTTCTTCGCAGCCAAAGATGCACTTCTCTGGATTTAGAGAAGCGTTGGCTTGCTCCAACCGCTGCAAAACTCTGATCACATGATCAAAGTGATCCTTCTTTCGTCCGTACACATAAAAATCGTCAATAAAATCACGGACAAACTTTCCTATGAATGGTTCAAACACCTTGTTCATGAACCTCTGAAACGTGGCCGGAGCATTACACAGTCCGAATGGCATCACTCGAAATGCAAATGTTCCCCAAGGAGTAGTGAAAGTAGTCAACTGTTGGTACTCCTGTGCTATCTTGATCTGGTTATACCCACTATAACCATCACCAAAGCTATACCACTCATGACCAGCAACTTCCTCCAAAATCTCATCTATAAATGGTAGAGGATAATAATCCTTCTTGGTAACTGCATTCAGCTTCTTATAGTCTATGCACACTCGCAGCTTACCATTCTTCTTCTTGACAATCACAATGGGTTAAACCCATTCTGAGTTCTCCACCTCATAGATGAAACTCGCCTCCTTCAACTTGTCGATCTCCTCCTTAACCATCATTGCTGTTGTAGGATTGACCCTTCTCTGCTTCTGTCGAACTGGTCTTGCGTTCTCTTCCAATTCGATTCGATGAGTCTCGAGAGTCACCTCCTTCAAATCCTTGTAGCTGAAAGCAAACACATGGATATATTTTCGAAATATATCTAGGAATCTACTTTTCTCCTCTTGAGTGACATTGATACCAAACTTCAGGGTAGAGAGTCTTCTCACAATCTCTGCCTCACTCAACTCTTCTTTGTCAGGATCTTTCTCCACTGCTGGTCGAGGCAACAAGTCAATAGCACTAAGCTGATGTAATGATTCATCTCGACCAAATCCTTCGTCCTCAGACGAGGATTCTTGATCGTAAGAATCTCCGGTATCTACTTCTGAGACGCTTTGATCATCCTCCGTATCAGATTTCCAGTAGTCACTAGTGGGTCTATCAGAGTCAGAAGTCACAACTCCAACACCCGAGAGAGGTACTATCACTCTATGATCTCTAGGCCCAATCCGTAAGTATCCCTTGTGCCACCTATCAGTGGTGCGCACAGCTCTCAACCAAGGCCTACCTAGGAGCAAATCATAACTAGAGTCCTTTAACACTTGAAAGGACATCAATGTTTGAACTCCCATCACAGACACGACCACCTTCTCTAACACACCAAGAGGTCTTACCCGTTGCTTGTTAGCCATCCCCACGACAATGCTAGCCAGACGAGTTGGTTCCATCTCCAACTTCTTCATCAACCTCTCCGATATGACGTTTACAGCCGACCCTCCATCCACCAATACGTCAGAGACGTAGTGACCATTCAACCGGACTTCAATCTTTGAAACCCTAGTGCATACCTCTGAAGCATGCACATCCACCACACCAACTCCCACAGACTTTGATGTCTTGCTCTTGGGTTTCTTCTTCTTGCTTCTCTTAGAACTCAGTCCTCCTCTGAGTTCTCTTCGTAAGCTGGGATTAAGTGCGATCAGTTGTCCAACAGTGATGTTGGCTTTCTGAGCACCCACATCTTCAACCACATCATATCCCGCTTGAGAAGATGAAATGGTGAAATCTGCCATCCCCAACTTCCTTCTTGGCTCCCTTGGTGTACTCAAAACATTACTCGAACGAGTACTTCTACTTGCTGACTCCTCCATGAAAACAGGTTCATCAGAAAATCGAGTTCTTTTCCTTTCTTGAGCTAAAAGCTCCACCGGTGCATGAGAAGAGTTTGAACTCTTTCCTTTCTCGTAGATGGGATCTCGCACGACATCGATAGTAGCCACCCCCTTGTCTCGTCCTTGTGATGGAATTCTTCCACCCACATTCATTCTGACAGCTTCGGCACCTCTTGCTCCATTGTTAGGACAGTTCCGTTGGAAATGAGAACCTCCACACGTCCAACAAGTGATTCCTCCAAAGTTATCTTGGTTGCCTCCAAAGTTACCTTGATTTCCTCGGTTGGGATTGTTGTCATAACCTCTTTGACCTCCTCCTCCATCTTTGTTCCTCCATTCTCGTAACTGCACCACGTTTATCTTGAGATCCGCAAGAGTATCGGTGATGCTCTTCAGCTCGGCATGAAAATCCGAGGTGGCAGTAGACATCGTTGTTGGGACAAACGGTCTTGGCACCACCGTTGGAGTAGGAGCTGACGTTGAAGCAATCACCAATTGTGATGGTGCAGGTGCGATCGTTGTGACTACACCAGGAGTCGAAGTCGACACCAGAGCAGCATGATGAGGTTGGATGATATCTCTTTCATCCAAACTCTCTTCCATATTTGTCGCAATCTTGATGGCCTCCGCTTTGGTTGTTGGCTTCTCGTACCTCACTTGGGTTCGAATTGAAGGTCTCAACCCTCCCACCAAGTTCTTGGTCAGCACTGCTCCAATCCTCGCCATCGTTAGCTCCACATTGTCGACACTCTTCCGTAAGACCGTCCGAAACCGTTGCTCCAACTTATCCACCCTTTGGACATACTGCCGAACTTTCTCGTCGTCCCGTTGTCTCAAATGAGTAAGCTCCACCATGAGCTTCTCATAACTCTCTTCTGGAAGAAACTCTTCGATGAGAGCGTTACTCAACGTCTCCCATGTGTCCTCAACTGCACCAGGTGTCTTGTTCTTCACTCGGTCTTCATACCACGTAAGAGCAAAATCTTCTAAAAACTCTAGCAGTAACAACACCCATTCTTCTTTCCTTCTCACGTTGTTTCCGATGCAACCTCTTTTGAAGTCTCGAACAAACGGTTCTACATCTTCATTGTCCTTCCCATGAAACACATGTAGCTTTTCCATCTTGTAACTACTCTTTCTACTCTTCTAATCATCGTGCAATAACTACTTGCTAAAGAGTACGAACATCACCAATTCCATTCGTGAATAATCTACCATAGGTAAAATATAAAAAAATGGTTGTAACAACACCTCTTGTGCCATCTCTTCTCCCAAGGTAATCATGAGTCTGAGTCGCATCACCGTCTTCTCCGCCATCCGAACGACGATCTCCATCACAACTCAGCCGAGTCCTCCTCTGAAGTCGAGAACTTCTCCGTCTCAGCTCTTTGGGTCTCGTCCAACTTCTCGACTACTGACGTAAGTAAGGCGGCAACATCTACGCACTTGTGTCCTCTTGATAGATCACCCACTCCACAACTTGGACAAGGGTTCTCTCCTAGAAGATGAATCGACGGTGGTGATGATGGACCCACTCGAAGACTTAAATCAGTAAACTCCCGCTTCCCTTTAGCTTTCTCGGTTCTGATTTTAGTTGGACAGTTCACTACCTTATGTCCCAACCCTCTACAGAAATAACACCACAAGTCGGTTTCTATTCTTCGCCTCGGAGATTCTACTTGAAATTTTGTACTAGTGTTTTCAAACTCAACGATAATCTCTTTCGAGCTCCCTCCGACACTTACTATGACATCTAAACCTTGAGGAAGGTTTCTAAGTCTAACTTTCCAATCTTTTGAACTTCCACTCATGTTGCGACTTCTCAACCATTAAGTCGACAAAATATTGTTGAGGAAAATAACTCTACATCACTTTCTTAACTCTTTTGAGCTTTATATTGAAAATCGTGTATTCTACATGCTATACACAAAATAAAATCTAATCTAAAATTAAGAGTTCATGATAATATCCTCATGACCATTGTCTGTACTAATCCTAGCAGACATCTTAAAGTCACTTTTGTAAGGATCACACTCTACTTCGCCAGGAGCATTCGTGGCCTCCACAGTGAATGATACTTTGAACTCAACCTTCTTCACATCTGCGCCGATGCTCGCAGAAACTTCTTGATATAAAGCAAAAATATCACCCCAATTGCAATAGAAGCTTGATCGCAACGCCTCTATACTTAACTTTGGCTCCTTCGTCTCCGTTATAACTCTCAAACGTCTCTTCTTCAACTTCGGCACTCGAACTGGATTCCCCATGAAGTATCTTCAAGACCTCCTTGTATGCCGAAACATATATCTCTTAGTGGGTATGAGATCTTTCCAAGATTTTTGTGGTCTCCAGTAGCTCAACCTCCAAGCTACTAAATCATGAAGTTTCAACAAAAACTTCCCTAATCAGAAGAGATGGTGATGACTGTACAAATTTTCAGAGAACTGAAATTTGTATATTTTCACTTCCCTCATGGTTGTCAACCCCCTCCACTTTGAAAAATTCTTTTTCCCTCTTCAGATCTCATCTTCTCACTATTTCTTTTGTCCTGGATAGCTTATCAGCCAATCTGGAAAGTTTCTCAAGAAAATAAAATTCACAAAAAATCTGACACTGACTGTAAACTTTTTCCAGAGAACAGAATTCCTCAACTCTCACGAATAGACCCCCTCAACTTTGAAAAATCATTGCTCCCTCTCTAGACCACCTTTTCCTATGATTTCTTTTGTCTTAGATAGGTTATCAGCCAGTCTAAAACACTGGAAAGTTTCACAGGAAAATAAAATTTACAGAAAATTTGACAGCGACTGTACAAATTTTCCAGAGAGCAGAATTTCTAAACTCACAAATTTCTCTCCTCTAATAACTTTTCTCTCCTCCTTTCTCTACAACTCTTGTTGCACCTTCTTTCAACTCTCCTCAAGCCCTTTCTAAGTGAACAAGATGTAAAGAATGACTTCTAACGCGTCAAATATCACTACGGGATACACGAAAGGTTCTAGCGTTGCTAACATCGCGTTAGATCTCTCTCCTTACAACGTTTTCTCCATGTGCTCTCTCATAATCTCTTTTTGTCGAATATAGAACTGAACTCTAAACATTTTCAATGATCCTTTTAAGTGAGGTCTCGGCAACGGAACCAAAAATGTAAACCCTCCACGATCTGATCGATCAACTACCCCCCCCCGATCTCTCAACCTCCACGATCGCCACCGATGAATCTGCAAATGTCGGGCCTGTCTCTCACTCAGGGGTCACCTCTGATGGCTTTGATGGAAGCACATCATGAATCTTGAAGGGAAAAATGCTAAGTTCACTCATTCATACATCCACAAACTTATCAACTAAAATCCTCTATTCTAACGACGTCTCTCAAGTTCTCACATGATAAAAATATCCCATACTCGCTATATTACTCAAGTTGTCATTACGACAATGTGAAAACAAGGATGAGGAGCTCTTCTCTACTCCTCTATTTATACATTCTAGGTTTTTACTTTGGTACCCCCGGTAACTCAGCCGTAACTACTTTTACCGGGTTTTACTAAGATATTACTTAAGGTAAAAGCATTAATCACATGGGCTTTTTACCTTTTCACATGGGCTTATTCCTTCAAAGTCAACAACTTCTAGAGGGATTCTGGAATATTCTCAAGGAATCTCGAATTTCCACCCCCCTCTACACTAGGACCCACTAAAAAGGAAACATGTGGAATCTCTTCTTGTTATTAATGCCCACAAAGTCCACAACTTTAATCCAACCACTAATATCAAGTCAAAAAGGAGATAAGGGATACTTTCCACCTCCTTTCTACCTTTTAGACAAGATGACAAGATAGTAGTGCTCACTCTTTAGCAATTATCTGAATTCTGCCAAAAGTACAGCTAAGTTTAACCATAACTAACTTTTAGCTAGTCATGACTAACTTGATACCTCCTAAAAGTACTTTGACAGCAAATAAACATTCTCAACACTTAGTTAGAACTAAACACCTTACTAATAAACAAACTTCCTATGTGTAACATAGGTCGTTACAGCTCAGTCCTCCCCAAGTGCCCACAGTCTAGCTTCTACTTCTCAGAAGATGAAACTAGTCTTCCAGAAGACAGCTATTCCGTCTTCCGGGATTCTAACAGTACTTCCTAGATAGCTCTCGTATTCTGAGCTATATCTGAACAATCCTAACTAAGCAAGGCCTCGAATGGATTACCAAGAAGACAACCCACCTTGCATTACATCCTACTTACTATCAGAAGATACAAGATTCACGAAACGTAGACTGCATAACAGGTTCATAAGATGGTTGCGGGCTCCTGCGGTGACAGTGGCCTCTGGGAAAACTCGGGACAGCTTCCGATTCAATGTCTTTCTCGGAAGACCTCCCTAAGTCAGGCTTCTCTTCACTGGTCTCACCTGTCTTCTTCTTCCTACGTGCAATCTATCCTCACAACTGACTCAAGACATTTGCACTCTGTTCTTCTGACTTCTCACCTCTCATACACACTCAGAAGAAACTTGCTGCTCAGTGGGAAGACATGACTCTCGACCATTCTCTCCAGATTCTGCCAGTAAGACTTCTCACGATTCTTTCCTAAGTTCGGGAAGAAGAAGGACTGGGCTGCTATGGGTCGGACAGAAGAGACTCGAAATGGACCCTCACGTCTTCTCGTGCATTTTGCTAGCCTTTCCAGTCTTCTAGTCTCTCTAGGAAGATGTGGATTTGAGAAGCTTGGAAGACCGGGAGGCACAAGCCTAGTTCCCGGATTCCAACTTCTCGAAATAACAAACAACTCACCAAGCCACTCGGAATTCATACCAAGCCTCTCTTATCACAAAAGCAAAGCAAATCCACTCTTGATACGAATTGTGCACAGTCGACTTTCGAAGACAGTCAAGCTACTGAAGCGTCTTCCGAAGACAGTCTTCCGAAGATGTTCCAATCTTCCGAAGCGTCTTCTGTACAAGGTTTCGGGAGTAGAGGGATGGTAGGGCAGGGAAATTGATAGCTGGGATCTCCAATTTGAGGGCTAGGAGTAGTGAAGCTTGAATTGAACTTGGGTAGAAGCAAAAAGATGATTGACAGAAATTGGGCAGCGCTTCCGCGCCCAATGTCACAATAGGAAAATAAGGATGGGGGAATCGATCGATCAGGTTGCCTGCAAACCACTGAGGAAGTGCGGGGGATACCGAACAAAGGCGAGAAGCAGTGGGGAAGGAAAGAGAACATGGGAAGAACCTCTACTGTCTTCTGTCGACTTCCCTGAGCTGTCTTCGATCTTCCGCGCACTTCTGGCTCTGGTCCCAGCTCCAACGCGACCTCACAAGGCTGCTTTCGTGGTCAGCTTCTGACTACGTCTCAATTCCACCCTCGATTTCACTCAATCACCCTCCAATGTCAGCTTCTGAGAGCTCACAAAAAATCGTCTTCAGCTCGACACTCTTTTGCGCTCAGCAATTCGACTTCGCCTTTCTTCTAGCTTCGAATCGATCCTAACTTCACTCGATTTTACTCGCTGATTTCCTCACTCAAATCAACTCGCTGCCTGAATCGATCTTCTTGGTCTCCTATCTCTCGATGCGGGAAGCAGGTAGGTTTCTGTGCTAATGCGCTTCCTGCGCATCTTTCCCGCAGTTTAGGGGTTTCGACCCTCCTGACCTACCTAACCGATTCGATGCTACCTGATAGGTGCACCTACTCCTTACGTGGTTAAGCTTCCATGGTTGCCGTCTTTCGGAAGATGCGTGTCTTCCGCCGTCTTTCGTCTTCTGCCATCTTTCGTCTTCCGAAGAGACCACCGAGAAGACGCTCTTCCGAAGACGGTTGTCTTCCGAAGAAGTCAACTTATTATTACAAACAGCCCTTAAGATCATCTTCCTGCTAAGGAAGCCGTAATCTTAAATAACAACGCTTCTTCAGTTATATAATTAAGTTATTAATCTCAAAAATCTCAAAACTTCGTGAATCTTGTAATTTGTGGGCACCACATAGGCCCATCCTCACATGTTTACGTCCCCGCAAACATCAGTGCTTCAGCACTTCTGTTCACGTCCAGTACTTCTTGACACGCCATCTATTTACACGAGTGGTCATCAACGTACCGTCTAGCTCTTCCAACTGCAAGGAGCCGTTGTCGAAGACTTCCAAGACGCGGTAAGGACCCATCCAGCGAAGATGAAGTTTCCCAGGGAACTTAATATGTCGATTGTCGTAGAGAAGAACTAAGTCTTCATCCACGACGGTCACCTTCTTCAGCTTGTCATCATAGTTCACCTTACGTTGCGCTTGTACTTCGCACGTCTTCTCCAAAGCTGCATTCCTGTCTTCTTTAAACTCTACAAAGTTTAGAAGACGCTGCTCCTGGCTGTCCTCTTCTTCCATGCGTTCGGTTACTGCTAACCTGTAAGTATGGACCTCTAACTCGATGAGCACAATAGGTGTCATGTCATAAGTTAGGTAAAAAGGTGTCTTCTGGGTCGTGACTTTGGGTGAAATCCTGAAAGTCCATAACACAGATGGCAATTTCGTGCCCCAATCATACGCATGGTTAACAATTACCTTATTCAGGATGTTACACAGAAGACCATTCTACTTCTCTGTCAATCCGTTCGCTTTCGAGTTGTACGGCGTCGTCTTCCGATGCTTTATCCTGAAGTATTGGGTCAGGAGGGAAATAGTCTCATTTAAAAAATGAGTACCCATATCTGATACCAATTTCAGCGGACATCCATATCGAGTGATGATGTTGTGCCAAAGGAACCTGGCTACTACTACGGCATCGTTCTTCCTTGTGGCTTCGCCTTCCACCATCTTGGTAGCATAGTCGGTAGCTATTAAAATGTACCGGTGTCGCGCTACTTGGCGGCTACATGTTATATTTCTACTCCGACGCTTGAGTTTAGTAGTTCTAGAAGTTAGCTCTTATTACTTCTAGTCGTTTATGTATATGTTTGACACCTTTGCATACGGTGTTAACACTATTTTGAGTCTTAGTAGGTTGATTACCATGGTGATAGGGCTTAAGCTCATGGGTTGTATTTGCGTGTCGCCCATGCACGCTTTCTAGCTGATTTAAGTTATTTTTCGGGGCTGCGTGTCGTTTTAAGTTTTACGTTGGCACTCTAGGGAGCTTGACGTGGTAGCCTATGAGTAAAACTAAGTTGCCACGTGGTTTATGGTACTAAAGGACAACCAAGTGGAGCTATGAACTCCCATTGGTCTGTTTTTGTCTTTTGTTAAACTCTAAATTTAGAAATAGAGCTCTAGAGTGGAGTTCGAGCAATTGGTGAGGGATCTTCGAAATCTGAGAGCACAGGAGGGTAGAGCTCGTCATGCCAAGCATTTCCAGTGAAATTTTCGATCGATTTGAGTCAATAAAGACGAAGTTATGACCAATTGAAGTTCGAATTGTGCCAGAAT
Organism: Asterella californica; assembly: GCA_036924285.1. NCBI lineage: Eukaryota > Viridiplantae > Streptophyta > Marchantiopsida > Marchantiales > Aytoniaceae > Asterella > Asterella californica. The sequence continues at coordinate 14,872,518 of JAYKYS010000006.1, read as the reverse complement.
TGAATCACTTTTGTTGGATTTAGGGTTTTCAGTGTCACTTGCAGCAGATGTGAGGAAATTGCTTCAAAACTTCGAGGTTGTGTTCTCTGCCAGCAGGGCTACGATTTCCCAAAAAGTTTCGTATCGATTGAGTGACTGAGTAATTCAGGGCGGCCGCTGAAGCTGGAGGGGTCTGAAAAGCTCTTAATCTAGAGCAGCGACTTCAGAGGAGGAGATCTGGAGTTCTGTGTACAGTCAGGAGTCTCAACTTCACAGGGGTGTTCAGCATCCTGTAGACTCCAAATCCTGTAAGAAGATTTGAAATTGATCGAGCCAATCTTCTGTTATAGGTCGGAATAGCCAGCTAGGTACCAGAAATTGCCGTAGTTTTCTTGCTCAGAACTTTTCTGTCCATATCTCCGTGTCAGAATTTGATCTCAGGCTGAAACTTCGTGTGTGAGTTCAGTAGTACCTCATTTACATGTAGGGGAAGTTTAGAAGTCTAAACCTTCATAGTTTTCTTCTCCGTGAGTGTCAAAGTTCGCCGCCGGATCTTATTACTGCCAGCTAGACATGAATTTCGCTTTCTGAGCATATTACTAGATCTTAGACATCTGTGTGAGTGTTTATAGCCCTATTGTGACCTGAAAGCTAACCTCTTGAGTAGACAACCACAGCCAGAAGCCCGGCGCTTTCCTAGGTAGACGGATCACACTCCGACATACTCTCTTTTTGGTGAACTCGACGTGAAACACCTAGGGTGGGAGTTTTCTTGAGAGTGTTACAGGATCAGATATCATGGCCAACCAAGGATCATCAAGTGGAGGTGCTGCTGCTGCGCAGCAACCTGTTCAATTGGATGCTGCTACGATGAAGATGTTCCAAGCTTTTTCCATGTTTATGCAGCAGCAGCAGAGCACAGAGAGGAAGGAGGTATTAGCAACCAAGGCGTTGCAATCTGTGGTGCATCAGATGGACCAGTTCAAGGGGACAGATATTTCCAAGTACGTGCGATACTATGCTAGGGAGATGGAGGTGAACAAGGTACTTGAGAAGGAGATGGTGGAGAACTTTGAACTTGCTGTTGTGCCTGAGATTCGTGGGCGTGTGAGGGAGCTCAAGCAGCAGCAAGGATAGAGCTGGGAGAGCTTTATGTGAGCTTTGAAGGAGGAGTACTACACTGAAGATTCAGAGAGGGTGACCAAGAGAACATTCTTGGAGTGGGTGGTGAAGCCTAACAAAGGTTTGTCTATAAATGAGCTGTTAAGGGAGTTTGATCGTCAGTATGCTCAGCTTTCTAGGACAGAGAAGCTTACACTAGAGGTAGAGAAGACCGAGCTTTTTCTACAAGCAGCGGACGTGACTATTCAGGAGAAGCTTGAGCTGTTGCTGGAAGACAAGAGTGAGGAGAGAGGATTGAAGATTGATTGGAAGGAGGTTGAAGAGGCTGTTTCTTTGCTGACCAAGAGATAGAGAAGAAGGGACAAGGTGGTGGTAAGTGAAGCAGCGCCTCTGATAATTCCTATCAAGCAGTTGCCTACTAAGCCTACTTTGGTAATTGCTAGAGAGGAAGACTCACCGCTTGATGAGTTGATTAAGGGTATGAAGGAGCTTAAGCTTAAGCTCACTAGGTTAGAAGAGAAGGAGCAGAATGTACAACCTGCTATGCAGAGACCTCAGATGAGAGAAGGCTTTGTTCATCGTTGTATATGGTGTGATAGCCTAGACCATGTAAGAAGAGATTGTGGGGAGTTTTCAGATGCATTGAGGAAGGATCTGATCTTCTTCAAAGATGGTAAGATCCATCTGAGAGAGACTAGGATGATGTTGGGAACCAACTTTGGCAAGGGTGGTATGAAGAGACTTGTGAATGAGGTATCAGCATCACATGCTGTTTCTCTTGTGAATGCTGCTACCTGTGGAGTGAAAGTGGAGATGGAGAGAGAGAAAGGGACTACTGGGTTGTGGTCTGATGTAGTGCGGTCCGTAGCTAGAACAGAGCTAGACAAGGATGTGCTACGAAGGGTTGGCAACTCAATTCGGGAAACTACAGGATGGAATGACCCTGTGGATACTATGTCAGTGCATGCTTATGTTGCAAGAAGTCAGCATGAAGCTGTACTAGAAGAAAAACGCAGGAGGGAGGATGTAGGTGAAGCTTCTACAACCAAACGACCTGCTACAAGGAGTGAAAGAGCTAGACCAGAGACAAGGCAGGAGACAACACCTACTCGGGAGGAGACTATGGAGGATCTACCGCCTACAACACCAAAGGAGAAGGAGAGAAGCAAGGAGAAGGGTAAGATGCCTGCATACAAACTTCAGTCTGACATTGAGATTGCTACAGACTTGAAGCAGGTGTTAGAGAACCGTATCTTGAATGGGAAAGTTGAGTTTACTCTGGGTGAGATTCTTGGGATAGCAAAGCGTGAGTTCCATGAGGTTATCTTAGATATCATCGAGAGGAAACGTCAGATTTTGGGTGAAGCAGCTACGCTTAACGCTCTAGGGACCAAACTGTCGGATGATGAGGAAGATGAGATTGCTGGTTACTGCTCTCAAGTATCAGAGGGGAGATCCTATCAGCACGTGAGGTTTGAAGATGAGGTGGAAGCATCGCAGAAAAGCCATTACTCTCACAACCATTGGGCAAGAGCAACCACAGAGACCTTAGTGAAGCTGGGAGATCTAGAGGAACCTGTGGTGGCGTTGATTGATCATGGCTCAGAGATTAATCTGATGTCTAAGGAGCTGTACAAGCGTGGGAGATGGCCCATAGACACCGACCATGGATGGCTTATCCGTGCTGCCAACAACCAGAGGGGAGAACTCTATGGTGCTTGTCCCAACATCAAGGTAACTGTGGGTGACATCAGTGATGTTCAGAATTTCTTTGTGCAAGACATGTCAACCTATCCTATCATTCTAGGGCAACTTTACATTACTGCTGTTAGAATGGAGACACGAGTTATGGATGATGGTTCAGCCTATGCTAGGATACGTAGTAGAGACGGCAAAAGAGCTGTTCAGTTTTTGACTGTTGCTGCAGAACATGAGAGGAATCGTGATAGCTTGAGAGACCGTCCACTACCTAAGATTACTCAGGAGTTTAGAGAGTCTAGGGGTTTTGGCAGAGTACCATTGAAGAGTGAGACTTCAACGGTACAGTAGAGAAAGGATTCTCGCCTGATCCAGTAAAGCATGAAGCTTTATCCACTAGCTTCTTGGGATTAACGTCATGTGGATCAGTATGTTATAGGAAGGTTGAGAATCTGAAGAGGTTTGAGAGGCAACATGTGAAGTAAGTACAGCAGTCTTTGTGGGATAGTGGAGAGTTAGTCAGAGATGAATACATATCTGGAGTGTTTGAAGAGCAGTATTTGGTAGATATTATAGGGGAGTTGAAATCTATAGTAGAAAGTTCTATAGATGATGTAGATAGAGTGGTGAGAGTGAGCTCCAAGGAGCTTTATGATGTAATTGATAAGTTTATAGATCGACAAGAGGTGTATGTGGAGACCAAGTACAAGTCAGTGGCAAAGAAAGTCAAACCAGTGGCTTTGCCTTTACCACTCGATTACAATCAGAAGATGGAGCAAGCTGCACAAGAACCGACGCTCAGAGGACCGAGAAGAATTGGGCACCAGTTCACAGAAACAACACTGAAGGAGCTGAGGATTGGAGGTGATGGATTTCTTACTGAGCAAGAGGAGAAGAGCTTCAAGGAGATGCTATCTAGGCATGGTAAGACGTTTGCGTTTGAGTCACATGAAGTAGGATGTGTAGATCCAAGTGTAGTTGCACCTATGGTAATCTTTACTATACCGCATGTGCCTTGGAATCTACGTCCTATCCCTGTACCTAGAGCTCATCTACCAAAGCTGATAGACTTGCTCAATGAGAGGATTAGAATGGGTATCTTGGAACCATCTATAGCTCCCTACTCTAGCAGATGGTTTACTGTTCCGAAGAAGAGTGGAGCTTTGAGATTTATTCAAGATATGCAGCCAGTTAAGAAGATGACTATCAAGAATATGGGTATAGGACCTATTGTAGACGAGTTTGCAGAGGCTTTTGCTGGTCGTGTTATCTATTCAATGGGAGACTTATATTCAGGGTATGATCAGTTTCAGTTATCCTCTGAAAGTAGAGACTTGACTACAATGAGAACACCTTTGGGGTTACTAAGGATGTGCACCTTACCGCAAGGTGCTACCAATTCTGTAGCACATATGATGAATGGCATGAACAAAGTTTTGAGGGACTTCATTCCTGAAAAAACTATGCCATTCCTTGATGATGTGCCGATCAAAGGATGTGCTGAGGAGGAGAAGAATGAGGTAATGGATCAGAGGGGGTGCCGTAAGTTTGTTGCAGACCATATAGTTGACTGCGATAAGATATTGAGTCGACTGGAGGAGGTTCATTTGACTTTATCAGGAGCAAAGTCTGTATTTGGAGAACAGGAGGTGTTGTAGTGACGAAGGATTTCTCCTTTTGCCCATTTAGTGTACAAGATATCGTTCCCACAGAGGATTTGCACAAGTAACGCTGCTCTAAGTTCTAAGATCTGTTCAAACACACAAACACACGGGTTTTGCCTAGAAATCCCGTCTTCTCACAAAACCACACAAAACAACACGTCTTCCAAACACGCCAAATGGTGCTCTGGACCCAAACAAACAACTACCAATTACAATATCACACAACTATTCACAGAGAAGCTCGGGAAGACGAACTTCTTGCTTCCAGGTTGCTTCTTCCGGTCTTCTCGATACCGTCTTCCCGAAGCGATTCTCGTCTTCTGGGGGTTTGGCTCGTCTTCTCACACCTCCAGAAGGCTGTCCGGCTCCGCAGAAGTCGACTAGTAACAGTCGTTACACCTTATTCTCACACTCACATTCCATCGGGTTGGATAAATCACAGGGTGTATGCCCCCTGTAGCCTTCCCAGGCTTCTGCCTACGGAAGTTGTCTTCCTGCAGCGCTACAACGACATTCACCTTCACGGAAGCTCAATAGAAGTATCGGAAGCTCACTAGAAGAAGGTAAGAAGATGGGGAAGATGAGGGAAGATGGGAAGAAGAAATCCAAATAAGAGAAAACAGGATGAAAAAGGGCAATTAAGATTCCGACAGGCTTCTAGTCCGGATCCTGACTAACAAGCCATCCCTGCTTGTAATAGTTTGGGGAGGAAGACAACAAACATGAGTACTGTAGCACCGTCTTCTACTCGAGGATGTCGTCTTCTGTTGCGGGAAGAAGGCTTCTTTCTTCTTCACTTCGCTGCTCTGACTGCTCTGTCTTCTGGGATCCCTTACCCAGAAGACCGTTCGTACGTAGATCCCAAGTGCTCTACTGAACGAATCAAGCTACACTCCACAACTGTTGACATTCACCGCCACTCAAGAAGAACACTTCTCATGCACAATTGGGAGCGAATTCAATACATTCCACCACCCAGAAGACATGGACAAAGCGTCTGCACTCAAATCAACAATCTTTTCCCCGAGAAGAAGTCACAATGGCATTGGGAAGCTCACTCCCTCTACTTCCTGCGTCTACTCCTCGACACACCAGTCTAATCAGCAGGTCTGCACGAGGATGCCGTTCCCTGTTCCTAGACTGTCCCTGCTCTAATGTGTCTCTCCTGCCTGTCTGTAGAATCGGTGTGTATGTTCAGTTACTGCCGAATTCTACAGACCTGGCAGAGCTCTCAGAGAGCTTTTCTCCTACCATGCTATCCTACTTAACCATCTGCCTTGGGAGGCGACCACCAGGGAGAGAGAGCGAGGCGCTGACAAGAGGTTGTCACCTCACATGCATGCGGTCCCTCTTCCCAATTAGCCCTCCACTGTATTACTCCTACGCTACCTATGCTGCCACATGGGGTCCTAACTATTTTTACATGGAAAACTGCCACCCTTAAGATAACATGTCCAATCCTACTAAATCTGGAAGTGTCGATTAAGTTTGCTAACTACTCTGATTGCTTGGTGGCAATCTCCACATGATCTGCTCCTACCGGAGCTACTACCTCGACTTCTGATGGGCTGGGAAGCCCTGCACTTACCTCGGGTACCACTGAGGTAGCTTCCCTCTCCTCGCTCTTCGCTAGCCCTGCTATTTCTGCGGCTGCGTCTTCCTCGGCTTCGACTTCGGAAGATGGAATCGTCTTCTGGGAAGACGAGTCGAATGGTGCGTCTTCGGTCTTCTGAGGCACAGATGCAGTACTAGGGACCATGGCGATCTCATAGGGGTCCGGGGAAGTCGCTTCCTCCACGCGGAATACCTGGGAAGACGGCTCGTCTTCCTATCTTCCAGAAGACATCATGTCTTCCGGGGCGTCTTCTGGAGTCTTCTCGTCTTCCAACGCTGTCACCACCAAGTGTACAGCGAGATCGAACTCCTCCTTCTCCATTCCGGATCCAGTCGAGGGTGCTGGGGCTTGGGAAGATGCGGTTGCAGGTGTCGGAAGTGAGGGAAGACCATAAAGTGTCTTCACTCCTTCTATCTGTCTATCCAGGTACCTGAACATGCTATCTCTGCATTCCACCAACCTCGTCTTGGACTCGCTGTCCCATTCCCTAGCTAAGGTAAGTAACTTCTTACCCGCGGTGAAGTTGAACTTCTTCCGAAGCGCTTCTACCGACTGAGCTAGCATCTTCTGCGCACGGGCCTCCGCTGCTTCCCTCTGCGTCTTCTCTGTTGCAGCTCGCGCTTCTGCGGCTTCTCGCTGCATCTTCCAAGTGGTCTGCTCTTCTGCAAGGGCAGTGATCTTCTCCCGTACTCGGAGAACTTCCTGATCACGCTGCTGTACTCGCGTCTGCAACTCCTGGTTGCTCTTTCGAAGTTGCATCGACTCCTTGGCAGAAGCGGCTGCTTCCGCCTTGTACCTGGCTGCAAGCTTCTCCGTGGTGCGGAGATTAGCTTCCAGAGACTCCGTCTTCTGCTGGCTGTCTTCCTGTCGCAGCAAGGTGCGCAGGTCGAATCCAGGCTGTAAAGGCTTCTCCTGTGCCCTCGCTCTTCTTTCCAGCAACTCCATAGCGGGCTGGATCTCCTTCTGGAAGTAGGCACTGAACTCCTCCAGTCGTCTTCCTGCAGAAGACAAGTTCATCCCCACCACTCGCTCGATGGTATCGACTTCGTCTTCCAGAGACAAGGGAACCTCTTCCACCACTACGACATTCATCTTCTGCGCACGAGAAGAAGCTACTCTTCTCATCTTCCGGGGTGGAAGACTCCTCGTGGCAGGAGCGGCTCTCCTCTTTGCGCTTCCTCGCATCGCAGTAGGAGTGCCCATCCATCCTTCGTCTTCTGGAGTCTTCGGAAGACTCCCAGGTGTTACAGAAGCTGTCTTCTGCTCCGATCGGGTACTCAGCAAGTCTTCCTCTGAGTCCGACTCCGATCCTGAATGGATGAGAGAGATGGGTGTCCTCGGTACACTTCTGTGACCCATCTTCTTCACTGGCGTGGCGTCTTCCGAGGATGTTCCCATCTTCCGAATCGTCTTCTATTTCAAGTTTCGGGGGTAGAGAGGTAGTAGGGTAGAGAAATTGATAGTTGGGTTCGTCAATTTGAAGACTAGGGGTAGGGAAGCTCGAATTGAGCTCGGGAAGAAGCAAGGAGATATCTTGACAGAAATTGGGCAGCGCTTCTGCGCCCAATGTCTCAATAGGAAAGATGGGGGGTGGGGTAATCGATCAGGCTGCCTGCACACAATCAAGGAAGCGCGGGGAGTACCAGGCAATGGCGAGAAGAAGTGGGAAGGGGAAAGAACAGGGGAAAGAACCTCTACAGTCTTCTTCGGCTCCCGAGTTGCCTTCGACCTCTACGCACTTCTGGCTCTTTCCTAGCTTCCAATGCGACTCCTCTCGAATGCACCTGTTGTCAATTTCGGTCCACACCTCAATTCTTCTTTCGCTTCTACTCGCCCCTCTCCACTGTCAACTTCTCGGAAGCTCCACAGAAATGCCTTCGCTCTTTCTGCTGTTTGTGCTCTCGCAATCCGATTTCACCCTTCGCCTAGCTGCCAACGTACTCTCTACTACCTCGATGTCTTACTCGATTCCTCTCTCAATGCTAGCTCGAAGTTCACTCTCTCAATCGATCTTCTTCAGGCGCACTGTGCTGCGGGAAGTTGGAAGGTGGCTAATGTGCTTCCTCACGCATCTTCCCCGCAGATTAGGGGTTCTCGTCCTTGGTGTCTTCCTGACCTACCTACCTATTCGGTGCGCTCCAGTAGGTACACCTACTTGTTTACCCGAAAACTCGTGGTCAGGCCTTCGTGATCACTGTCTTCCGGAAGACAAGTGTCTTCCGCCGTCTTCCCATCTTCCGCCGTCTTCCTATCTTCCGAAGACGCAACTGAGAAGACGGTCTTCCGAAGACGGTCGTCTTCTGAAGAAGTCAACTTCTTATTACAAACAGCTCTTAAGATCATCTTCCTGTTAAGGAAGACGTAACCTTAAGTAACAACGCTTCTTCAGTTATATAAACAAGTCATTAATCTCAAAAATTTCAAAAATTCGTGAATACTGTAATTTGTGGGCACCACAGGTGTTAGTAGTGGGACACTTATGTGGGTCTTATGGTCGGAAACCTTGTCCAAACAAGGTTGATGCCATTCGAAGAATGAAGGAGACGTGTGGATCGGTTACTGAGGTGAGAAGGTTTCTAGGTGCATGTGTGTTTTATCATATATGGATTCCACACTTTGCACATGTAGCAGATCCGTTGTACAAGCTGCTGAGGAAGGGGCAAAGATTTCAGTGGCAAGAGGAGCAAAGCGAGTCTATGAGGAAGTTGAAGGATCTTTTGGCTTCACCACCAACTCTACGGAAGGTAACATATGAGTTGGGCAGATCTGTTATCCTTACTGTTGATACTAGTCCTATTGGCATTGGATGGGCTATAGGACAAGATGATGAGGATGGAAATAGATATGTGGTGCGTTTTGGAGCTAAGGTGTTAAGTTCACGTCAGAGAGACTACCCTCAGGTCAAGAGAGAGCTATGGGGAGTAGTTACTGCGATGAAAAGTGACAAGGAATACTTGATAGGAGCACCTGTGGTTGTAGAGACAGATTGTTTACCTCTCTTGGAAATGATCACTAGCTGTACAACTCTAGATATTGCTATGTTGAGGTGGATAGCATATATCAAGTCCTTGAATCTAGAGTTTAGACATATTGAAGGAAAAGACAATCCTGTGGCAAATATGTTATCAAGGGCTAGGTATTACGATGAGAAAGAAATGGTAGATGATCAGGAGGATGTGGGAACAGAGTTCTATTCTAGTGCTCTTGCTAGAAGAGATAGAAGCTGTTTTGCAGCCCCGTTGGAGTTTTTTGAGGAAACTGTGTATGATGGCGAGTGGTTGGATCTTGGGCGCTATTTGAGGTCACTGGAAAGGCAAGAAGGCTGGTCTGATGCAGATTTCAAGAGGATCCGTAGGATAGGTTATGGTTACTTTTTACATGGAGGACATCTATGGAAGCGCCCTAAGCTATAAGGAGGTATACCGCAGCGGGTGGTATGTGACTTGGAATTGCAGCAGAAGCTGATCAAGGAGTTCCATGAGAGTCTATGGGCCGGTCATAGAGGAGTTTGGGCTACATTTGCCAAGATAAAGGAGAAGTATTGGTGGAAGGGTATGTATAAGGATGTAGTACAGTTTGTTTCATCCTGTATACCTTACCAGATGTATTCCAACGTACGTCATCGTGATGGATTGCATCCTACTTATCCTTTAGCCATTCATTACAAATGGGTAGTTGATCTGGTAACTATGCCATTTGGACTTGGACAAATGAGGTATCTAGTCTTGGCTAGAGAAGATCTATCTAACCAAGTTGAAGGTCGTGCCCTGAGGACGAAGACCACTGCTAGTGTTTGCCGCTTTCTACTTGAAGATGTTATTTGTAGGTATGGGTGTGTGGGGAAGATCACTGCAGATAGGGGTGAGCTGGATTCACAAGAAGCAGTTGAGTTCTTCAAGCGATTGGGAATCAAGTTGGCGTTAACCACTGCTTACAATCCTGAAGAGAATGGCAAGAGCGAAAGAGGTCATCCACCAATCATCAAAGCTTTGGTAAAAGCTTGCAAGGGTAAGATCCGTGAATGGCCTAGACTGCTACCGTTTGCTTTGTGGGCAGATCGTACAACTCATAGTACCGTTACAGGTTACATGCCAGCAGAGTTGATACTAGGGCAAAAACCTGTGATGCCGATTGAGGAGGTTGTGTCTACTTGGAATGTTTTGCCATGGGAAGATGGTAGAAGTACGGAGGATCTTCTTACATTAAGGATCCAGCAGTTAGAACGAAGACCTGAGGATGTTGCAAAAGCTGTGGAAAGGTTGAAGACTGCTAGAGAGAGAAACAAAGGCAGATTTGATAGAACGCATAGATTACGACCCAAACCAGTTAAAGAAGATGATTGAGTGTTAGTCTATGATAGTAGTCTTGATAATCAGCATAGCACTATCAGAAAGTTCTCCAAGAGATGGTTTGGACCTTATGTGGTGTTAGAAGTTTATGATAATGCCACATACTCCTTGAGAGAGTTAGATGGTGCAGTGCTCAAGATACCAGTCGCAGGAAAGAGAATCAAGCTCTTTAGAAGAAGAGGGGGGGATCAGAACGTTGCAGAGTTTACAGAGGATGAAGCTGAAGACTCAATGCAGGTTGAAGATGAGTTTGAAGCCGAAGCTGAAGAGTCTTGATCTGGATGGCACATATCGGAGGATGTGCAGGTTCAGAGGGGGTGGATGTCGCGCTACTTGGCGGCTACATGTTATATTTCTACTCCGACGCTTGAGTTTAGTAGTTCTAGAAGTTAGCTCTTATTACTTCTAGTCGTTTATGTATATGTTTGACACCTTTGCATACGGTGTTAACACTATTTTGAGTCTTAGTAGGTTGATTACCATGTTGATAGGGCTTAAGCTCATGGGTTGTATTTGCGTGTCGCCCATGCACGCTTTCTAGTTGATTTAAGTTATTTTTCGGGGCTGCGTGTCGTTTTAAGTTTTACGCTGGTACTCTAGGGGGCTTGACGTGGTAGCCTATGAGTAAAACTAAGTTGCCACGTGGTTTATGGTACTAAAGGACAACCAAGTGGAGCTATGAACTCCCATTGGTCTGTTTTTGTCTTTTGTTAAACTCTAAATTTAGAAATAGAGCTCTAGAGTGGAGTTCGAGCAATTGGTGAGGGATCTTCGAAATCTGAGAGCACAGGAGAGTAGAGCTCGTCATGCCAAGCACTTCCAGTGAAATTTTCGGTCGATTTGAGTCAATAAAGACGAAGTTATGACCAATTGAAGTTTGAATTGTGTCAAAATTGAATCACTTTTGTTGGATTTAGGGTTTTCAGTGTCACTTGCAGCAGATTTGAGGAAATTGCTTCAAAACTTCGAGGTTGTGTTCTCTGCCAGCAGGGCTACGATTTCCCAAAAAGTTTCGCATCGATTGAGTGACTGAGTAATTCAGGGCGGCCGCTGACGCTGGAGGGGTCTGAAAAGCTCTTAATCTAGAGCAGCGACTTCAGAGGAGGAGATCTGGAGTTCTGTGTACAGTCAGGAGTCTCAACTTCACAGGGGTGTTCAGCATCCTGTAGACTCCAAATCCTGTAAGAAGATTTGAAATTGATCGAGCCAATCTTCTATTATAGGTCGGAATAGCCAGCTAGGTACCAGAAATTGCCGTAGTTTTCTTGCTCAGAACTTTTCTGGCATCTTCGTAGTGAAGACCCGGATCACTGGCTTAATCTCTGAAGGCTCAAGACATCTCCTTAGCTTCTCGTCATGTCCCTTCCTGAAAAGAATACCCTAGAAGATGGCATAAGGACCTGCCTTGTGTAAGAAGACAGCCTTCTACTCTGCATCCAATCCCTCGAGATACTGTTGGAAGAACTTCCTCAAGTCCTTGAAGATCGACTCTTCTATGGAAGTCGCAAAGACTGGATCAGAAGATCTAGCCTCGTCTTCTAGGAAGTAGGTGGTACGCCCCCCCTCAGATGAAAGTGTCTCTGCGAAAACTGAAAACAACTTCTCGTCACGGAACTCGTCTTCCACTTCATCTTCTCGTTGTTCCGTCTCCAATCGAGATAGGTAGTCAGCGTTAACATGCTGTCTTCCATGCCTGTACTCAAATGTGTAAGTAAATTCCTGGAGTAGAAGAATCCACCTAGCTATCCTACCAGACAAATCTGCTTTCTTCACAAGATGTTTTAAAGAAAAATGATCCACATAGAAGACAAACTGGTTGGTCAGAAGATAGTGCCTAAACTTTCGAAAGGAGTAAATCATGCCAAGACACTCCCTTTCAGTTGTAGAGTACTTCTTCTCTGCATCACTGAGTTGTCTTCTCGCATAGTAGATGGGATAATCCTTCTTCTTCTCATCTTTCTGACTCAACACCACCCCTATGACGAAAGCAGAAACATCCACATAAATATGGAAGACTCTCTCCCAATCAGGTGGCCTTAGGATAGGAGATTCCGACAGAAGTCTCTTCATTTCTTCGAATGCTTCCTGCTGCTCAGAAGACCAAATGTATGATTCGTCCTTTTTTTGCAACTTGGTAAGTCTTCCTGCTACCTCTGCGTACCTGTCAATAAACCTCCTGTAGTATCTTACGTTGCCCAGGAAGCTTCTCAACTGAGTCAGGTTAGCAAGTGGGTGAAGTTTCATGATGACTTCCACCTTAGCACAGTAGACTTCTATACCTATTCCGGAAATTCTATGTCCTAGCAAAATTCCCTCTGACATACCAAAGAAGTACTTCTCAGGATGAAGAGCCAAACGATGTTCTCTACACTTCAGAAAACACTTCCTTCGAAATATCAGGTGGTCTTCTTTCGATCCAAACACACAGAAATCATCCAAGAAGATCTCCATGAAAGTGCGAAGATACTCCTTGAAGATTGTAAGTCTCTGGAATGTGACGGGCGCGTTGCACAAACCAAACGGCATTTGATTGTACGCGTACGTGCCCCAATCAGTAGTGAAAGTGGTTTTCGACTTGTCTTCTTCTCTGATTGAAACTTGGTTGTATCTAGAATACCCATCCAGGAAGCTGTAGAACTCATGTCCTGCTACCTGGTCTAACACAGAATCGGTGAACGGTAAAGGATGGTGATCTTTTTTCGTGGCCAAGTTCAGCTTCCGAAAGTCCTGACACACTCGGATCTTCCCTGTCTGCTTCTTCGACACGATGACAATAGGAGCTACCCACTCACTACTAAGTACTGGGAAGATGACTCTCGCCTTCAGGTATTGATCGATCTGGTCCTTCATCAGAAGCGAGTACTTGGGGTTGAGCCGATACTGCCTCTGTCGTGTAGGAACAACGCCTTCCAGCAAGTCAATGCGATGCTCTCCCAACTCTCGAGATATGCCCTTCATGTCTTCTATGGTCCACGAGAAGACATCCTGGAACTCTGTTAGAAGTCTCGAAAGTCTTCCAGCTGTTGGCCCTCAATCACCTTGGAAAGCTTCAGCTTCTTCCCAGGAGCAACCTCCATTTCTTGAAGATCATCCGGGTTTACCATTCCTTCAGTGTGACTGTACTCACTGGCACCAAAGTATTCCGGTTTGGGAGCTTCTTCCGGTTCAGATTCGTCTTCTGGAAGACCAACTGTCGGATCTTCCGAAAGGAAGACGGTACCTTCGTCTTCTAGAAGACCAACTGTCGGATCTTCCGAAGAGAAGACGGTACTTTCGTCTTCTGGAAGCTCTTCTTCCGCAACTTCGTAGCAACTTCGTAGCACTCCTGTTGTACTCACTGCAGTCTTCCAAGATCGAGTCTTCCAAGAAGCTCTTGGAAGCGGGGAAGCGGCTTCTTCCAATTCCCCCTAATGTATCTTATCAGCTTCTGGTTGCGGTTTCTGTCTTCTAGCAAGATAGAGTCCCACAACACATTCAACTACAATCGAAATTAGTTCGAAATGAAACTAACTACTGGCACACAGATCCAGGAAGCTTAGAACAGAAGTTACTAAGTTGAAATCCCCGACAGCGGCGCCAAAAATGGTGCTCACTATATGTAGTGTCGCAGGATTACTCCTTTTGCCCATTTAGTATACAAGATATCGTTCCCACAGAGGATTTGCACAAGTAACGCTGCTCTAAGTTGTAAGATCTGTTCAAACACACAAACACACGGATTTTGCCTAGAAATCCCGTCTTCTCACAAAACCACGCGTCTTCCAAACACTCCAAAAGGTGCTCTGGACCTAAACAAACAACTACTAAAATATCACACAACTATTCACAGAGAATCGCGGAAAGGCGCTCTTTCTGCTTCCATGTCACTTCTTCCGGTCTTCTCAGTACCGTCTTCTCGAGCAATTCTCGGCTTCTGGGAGTTCAACTCGGCTTCTCGTACTAGACTGTTGTGTCGAGAAGTAGGCACAAGAAGTAGAGGGAGTGAGCTTCCCAATGCCAATATGACATCTTTTCGGGGAATGGATTGCGAATTTGAGTGCAAAAGCTTTATTCGTGTCTTCTGGGTGGTGGATTTTTCTTTGATTCACTCCCAATTGTGCATGGGAAGTGTTTTTCTTGAGTGGCAGTGACTGTCAGCAGTTGTGGAATTGCAGCTTGGCTCGTCTAGTAGAGCACTTCGGATCTACGTACGGACGGTCTGATTGGTAAGGGATCCCAGAAGACAGAGTAGTCGGAGCAGCGAAGAGAAGAAAAAAGAAGCCTTCTTCCCACAACAGAAGACGACATCCTCAAGTAGAAGACGGTGCAACTGTACACATGTTTGTTGTCTTCCTCCCCAAACTATTTCAAGCAGGGATGGCTTGTTAGTCAGGATCCGGACTAGAAGCCTGTCGGAATCTTAATTTCTCCTTTTCATCCTGTTTTCTCTTGTTTGGATTTTCCATTTTTTCCCACCTTCTCTCATCTTCCCCATCTTCTTACCTTCTTCTAGTGAGTTTCAGAGACTTCTATTGAGCTTCCGTGAAGGTGAATGTCGTTGTAGTACTGCAGGAAGATCATTTCTGTAGACAGAAGCCTGGGAAGGCTACAGGGGGCATACACCCTGTGATTAATCTAACCTGTTGGAATGTGAGTGTGAGAGTAAGGTATAACAGCCGTGCTCAACAAGACTGCACGAGGATGTCATTCCTTGTTCTTAAACTGTCCACTACCTCTATCTACATCTTCGAACCACTACTGGTACCGAGCATACAGACCCCTCCGGTATAATCCTAATCTATTCGTATGTCTCTAATATCGGGTGTAGTGTGTGTGTCACTAACGAACTAGATTTCCTACTCTTCGATCCTACTTATACATCTACCACCAGGAAAAAGAAGGAACCACCAACAGGGAGAAAAAAGCTGCCCCTTCACATGCAAACGGTTTCCCCTTCTTGTTCTTGCGCTTCCTACTCTGCCACATGGCTGCCTAACTAATTTTACACTGAGAAACTGCCACCCTTAAGATAACATCTTCGGTCTTACTAAATTGGGACAAGATTAACTTGTCTTCGGTGCTTTCTGCCTACTCTGATTACTCGGTGGCAATCTCTACCTGATCTGCCCCTATCGGAGCTCTTAATGCGACTTCTGATAAGCTAGGAAGCCCTGCGAACACCTCGGGTGTCACTGAGGTGGCTTCCTCCATAGTCGTCGCTGGCCCTGCTGTCGCTGTTGTTGCTTCTTCCTCGGCTTCGGCTTCGGCTTCTGACTCGACTTCTGCTTCTGCTTCTGCTTCGAAAGACGGAAGCGTCTTCTAGGAAGCGGAGTCGACTTGCGCTTCCTCGCATCGCAGTAGGAGTATCCATCCATCCTACATCTTCTAGAGTCTTCGGAAGACTCCCTGGTGTGGTAGAAGCGATCTTCTGCTCCGGTCGGGGACTCAGCAGTTCTTCCTCCGAGTTAGACTCTGATCCCGAATGAATGAGGGAGGTGGTCTTCCTAGGTACACTTCTAGGGCCCATCTTCCTTAGAGGCGTGGCGTCTTCTGATCCACTGGAGTCATCTTCCCTCACCAGAAGCGTCTTCTGATGAGAGCCGGGCCTCAGCTGCGGCATCAGAGTGGGAGGGGGAGTTGCAGCTGCTGCTCGGTCGTCTTCTTCCGAGGTCTCCTCCTTCGCCTCAGGTTGCGCTGTCGGTCCATACTTCACCAACTGTCCTTCCGTGAGATCCCTCATAGCTACGTACAAGTAGTAGAAGAAATATGTCAAGTGTCCTCCTGCCGGGGTACCTAAGTACGCTAGCTCCGCCTGTACATATATGTGGAAGAATGAGCCCCAGTTGACGGGCACTCCTTCATCCCACATTGCTTCCAAGAACTCCACGTCCTGATCTCCAAGGTACTTTGTCTTCTGCGCTTTTCTCTTCGGAAAGAGATGCAAAAACAGCTTCGCCAGAAGTCGCTTCTTCGGCTCCCGGTAAGATTTGATCTTCCACCCGTTCCTTCTCTACCTATCCTCCACGAAGAGGCAAGTTGTGCTTCCAGGCACATGCCACTCACTCACGATCTTGGGTAGGATCTTCTTCTCGAGCCCATACCCTCGGTCTTCGGATTCTGGTCTGTGGAAGGTCCTGCGCCACCAATCTTCAGTCCAGGAAGATGGTCTTCCTCGAGCGACTCCTGCCTTCGCAGGTACACGATTGCGAGGTGGTAATGCCACCCAAACCTCCTCCAGAAGTCCCTGGTCGGCGAGGTTCCAATCCCGTAGGAAAAAGTCGAGACCCAACTCCTTAAGGAAGGGTGTGACCTCGGCCAACTCTGTTGCTGGTAACACCAACCCTCGAGGATGCATCGATATACTGGAAGATTTGTTGCACTAAGTCACACGCACTTACTGTGAGCTGAAGGCTCAGTCCTCCCCAAGTGCACACAGTCTAGCTTCTACTTCTCAATAGACGAAACTAGTCTTCCAAAAGACAATTATTCTAGAGTTGTACTCCTTCGGGCTATCATTTTCACACTTGTGCATTAGATATTCAAATTAAATTTTTCTTAACGAGGCTGCTAGTAGTTCATAGTCCACAATTAGATTCAGAGAGAAGGTCACCCTCTCGGCCGCTCGACCGACCACTTTCGAAGTCAAATTCGAATTTTGAGTTTTAGCCGGTTGGATGTAGAGTAGGTCACCCGCTCGGCGGCTCGACTTCGGAGTCGTAAGTCGAATTTTGAATCGCAAGCGGAAGCCGTTTTCTTGTACAAAAGCTAAGGTCACACTCTCGGCGGCTCAACCCTCTGGAGTCGCAAGTCGAATTTTGAGAAAAAAAGCGGAAGCCGTTTTTGTGGTACAGATCCTTCGGCTAAAACATGTTGACTTGTTTTGATAATAAATCACTTTTTGCTATCGAAATGGTCGTTGTATCTCAGGCTTTTAACCGTGGCGGTCGACGTTTTTCATGACCTTTGCAACCGGTACAGTGTACGGAGACCATATGCATATCCTTCGGTCCAGATGCAAGGAATGTTCTGGACGCTGATGCTCTCAGACTGGAAAGTCTGTACAGAGTGTCACTGCACTAGCAACTGCGCATGCATGCAGTGGCGTATCAAGCAGAGGGATGTTGTTCGTTCCATGTACAGTCGTAGCGTGAGTTTACTCTTCATGAAGCTGACTGAACTCATCGATCGAGTATGACAGTTTGGCGACGCAGACTCACCTCTTGATGGGGACGGTCGAGTCTTAGTCTAACTTGATTACTCGAGGAGAAGTTGAGAAATGGTGGAGCCACTTGTAAATCAGTGTTAGAAGTCCACGAACAGTTTGCCACTTCTAAATCAGTATTAGAAGTCCACGAGCAGTTTCAAACTGTGGCCGTGGAAGCTGTAGATTCATTTGGAACACCGCGTCGAATTAACATGCATCGATTTGGGCCGGGGTTGAAGTATGCTGGGGCATATTATATGACACTCGGCGTGCAGTTGTACAGGTCTCTTGTTCGGTCTTCCCCAGCAAAGTTGTGCCATAATGGCCTTCTCGATAAGTATTATGGTCTTTACTCCCTCATCAGGTTAAGATCTTAACCTGATGATATCCGTTCGTATCAGCTGAGGTTAGTACTCAAAGTAACCTCCAGTCACCTTCTTGGTTCGGATCCCAAACTTGCTGGTCGCTGCTTCCCTAATGAGTACTGCAGCTTTCAATCATGCATCTCAGAATTACGTCCTTGATGTCTCCTGACGTTGTTTGGATTTTATGGTCGGTTTAGGTACGAATCTCTTTCGAGAAGTCTCTAATACTACAGTCGACTTCGATTGATTGAAAGACCTGTAAAAAGGAGAAATTCAAAGTCTACAGGGTTTCGTTTAAGATCTTCACTTGTAGTAAGCGGAATTGCTCCAAACCATACGCTATGTCTCGACGTTGGAAAAGCTCGGGCACCATAAGGACCATAGTCGTCAACCCTCCGGCTTGCTTCTGAATAGAAATAAGAGTTTCAGTTGAACAATGACACAGTCGATTTGCCATCGTCATTGAGGTATCTGGCACAGGGAGTGCGGAAAATCAGTCGAGTGGGCACGCAAGGAATGATTTCATTCCATGTTTTAGTTCCGTGCCTTTCATATCGAAGGTGGGAGATTGGAACGATTCGCAAAATGCTTGAGTACTGGGCATGTAGTGCGTGATCTCCTGGTCTATCGTTTTTCTTGGTGTTACGGGTGTTCTATGGTATCAAAACATTCTATTCTTTGATACAATTATTTGGTGTTCAAGAAGTGAAAAAGTCTTTCGTCGTGCTGCTGGCAGTCGTTTGTCAAACTAGTGTTGGCACTTCAAAAACTACAGCATTTCTTATTAAAAGGTCTGAATCTGCATCATTAATTTATTTTAGAAGAAATCTTCATTCTTGAGGCACTGAATGAACCTTTTACGAAAGGAATTGATTTAATGGAATATATTAATTTATTACTTAACTCTTCTGGACGATTAAACTTAAAGTTTGCCTATTTGCCTCATTCATCCAAAGCAGGTTAGTCTTTTCAGTCCGTGAGTCTACAGCTTCCTGGATCTTTGCGGAAATTGTACCAAGTTGAGAGAAACATTTAAATTTATCTCTAAACGGGAAGTGATGGCTAAACATAATTCATAAATTTACATGAAAGGAAGCAAAGATTCACACGTTGGAAAAATGATTAAGTGCGACCATTGACAGAAAAATTTATTTAGAAAATGTATTAATTTACTACTATTTTATTTTGGTGAAAGGGTTAGCTAATAAGTAAGCTTCTTTGCATATTCATCACTTTATGATGGATATGCATAGGCTAAATTTATTATTAACCTTCCTGTCAAGAAAGATAAGTATAAACTAATTTATTGATTAAATAAATTCTTTTCATTAGCAGATGGTCGCATTTGTAATTTTGCAGCAAGTGAGTTTATGTTTCCTTTATCCTTTATGGGTCTTTTTGCATTTCTAGGTCCGATTACCATTTAACATTTAGAGATGAATCATATTTCTCTTGTCACAAGGTACAAAAATTACATATAACATTTATATCTTGCATGCATATTTACTGAATCATCCAAGAACTTTCACTTATTTTGATATCAAATATTATTTCAAAAGTCTATGTTTCACACAAAATTACTCTCTTAAAACAAAACGTATACAGTATCAGATGACGCTTTTCATTGCCTGTGCAAAACTCGGGAGCTTTCAACATTTAGAGCAAAATTTTAGATTGTTTTTGTTTCACTCTGAACCTTGCAGTTTGGAGTTGGAAATTTTCTTCGAACCTCCTTACATCTCTTTTGCTCTTCGAGAGCTGCCCGGAAAAATAATCACACCAAAACACGCCAAAAACTGATTCAATATTTGAACGGGTCTTATAGTTAATAGTTATGGAGTTTTAATTTATTAGATTAATTTGTATTATATTTATTTATGAAAAACAACACAGTCAAACATTTGAAATTCTAAACGGTAAGTCTTTTCGAAATGTAGATATATATATATGTCGTATTTTTAGAATTTAAATCTACAAATGAATGTAATAAAAAATAAAAGAAAATCTGAAATTACGTGGAGATTGTGGACTACGGGTACTATGGAAAAGATAGACTTCGCAGCGGGTACCTGTCCTCCGCTCCTCTACTACGATTCCTGTGCCATGGAGTTAACAGGAATGTATGTAGCCAACTGTGGGGTGATGTTTGAAACCCGCTATTCCTTGCAGTTTCCTTTTTCCAAGTTTAGGCTAAGTCCACGAATACAGAAATCGAAGTTTTGGAGTGTTGGAATAGGTAAATTATTGTGTAGAATACATTGAGAAAAAGTGTAAGTTTTTCTCAATTACAAACGTTATATTCTTTTACGTGATAACATTAAACTTCTATCTGAATATTTATTCCGGAGGACTTTCACTCTTGTAACATCAAAGAGCACCTCCAGAACAGAATCTTTGAAACCAAAGAACGGCTTTTCCTCACAAAGTTCTCGGACTGTTTGAGTATCTAGCATGCAGGGAGTGATCTCATGCTCTATCAAAAGTGAGGCATCTGTGAGGATTTTTCACTGAAGGGTTAGGTATTAAATTAAAATCACTGTTTATTAATGTAGAAACAGCTTTAGGTTCTCTGACTTGTACATATTGCAGTGCGATTGTGTTTATATCATGGTCTGTTCCTGTTTCCAGGCATGAGCTAATATTAATATTTATAAATATTCTGATTATTCTTATCTATTTGGTATATGAATTTTATTTAATACTTATATATTTTCTGATATCATTCAAAGAGTAAAAACTCCCCAGAAGTTCATCGAGCATGCATATTTATTCCTTTCTGATTGTGCTCTGTATCGTGACTTACATCTATATGTAAGCCACTATCTATGCACGACATTATACAATGTTTTAAGGTAAGCACAATTCCACATCTTTTGTAAATCTTTCAACCATATTGCATAAGAAAGAGTATGAAAGACTACGTTGCCTGATTGTGAAAGGCTGGATTAATGTTACTTATGAGAAACCCCATTAATGAGATAGGGGTTTAAGGTTTAAGCAAGCGGGAACATGTGTGGTGCTCTAGACCAGTACCTAATCTTGAAACTTCTATAAACGAACAAGTCACCTGTATAGTGTTAAATAAGTATTCCCGGCAAAGCCTTCAACTCCGAGTGAGATGCAAAGGACTATGAGGTGATTCTTCCTCACAGCATGGAGGGAGCTGCCCTATGCAGATCTCCCTCCACGCGGTCTACATGCTCTCATGACGTTGAGCAGTGAGGGAAGAATCGCAAACCTGTTTCTAGAAGTCGGAATGTAAGTTTCCGGCACGGTCTTCCTTCCAATCCTTCTTGTCCCTCTCTCTTTTCACTTCTTGCATAGGCTTCGCTGTTTATGTTCTTGTGCGTTTGGATTTAAATATTATATATGGATTAATTCTTCTGAAGAACTTTTAAAATTTTGAAATTAAAGAATATTTCTTTAGACCAAAGATAAATAATTAGTGAAAATCCTCTTAAGGTCTTCTCGTCTCTGTTTCGTTTGATCAAGGGCTCATTTTGTAGTCCTAGAGATGCTTTCATTCTAGGGAAGATCATGGCAGGATAGCAACTTCAAGATGACAATCAAGTTGCAACATTGAGGATGAGGTTGACTGAGATGAGAAGGAGGACGACAAGACGAGATGCGTGCCGATCCACTCCTTGGTTGGTATCTCTGGTGCATACTGGAGGATGCATAGGTTTGGAAGGAGTGGATGTCGTGTCGTGGACCGGTTCTTACATGAAAATCAAATTTTGACTGTTATAGCTCCAAAGACACCTCAGCTTACGGGCTTTTGGCACAACTTCGGATCTTCACTTTCATTGCATTAATGGGTAGAGCTCCTTGTCAACTTCTCATAGACACTTCGTCTACTTTGTTTGGACGTCTAGTGGAGAAGTTATAGGACTCGAAAGATGAGAAAGGCAAGCTAGGTTCCAGCTTATGGGCTTTTGACACAACTTCTGACCTTCACTTTCATCACATCGATGGGTGAGCTCCTTGTCAGCTTTCCATGGGCACTTCCTCTACTTCATTTGGACTGTTAGTGGAGAAGTTACAAGACTCAAAAGATGAGAAAATCAAGCTTAGCCTTAGTTTCTTTTTGCTGACTGGGTATTTGTAGCTCCATGCGCTATACTAAGGACGCAAGGGGCATGCTTCTTCATAATCTGTGAATTCTTGTACGTACAACGTCTAACGTAATGGGGCAGTTTAAGGGGCTAGCTTGCACTTGCAATCTGTCAACAGACGGTTCGAGAGATTTGGAGGTCCAATGCAAACATGCAAGGCGTCGTTGGGTTCAGATCTGTGCAGGCTACGTATTGGTTAAGATGGTTCATGAAGAGGTAGATCAGGGTGTGTGTTCTAGGGGAAATTGAGATGCAAGAAGAGGATTTTGGAGAGCTTCAGTAACCTATGAAGGAGAGTTGGACCGTTCAGACCGTTCCGCAGTCTAAACTTGATGTCCTTGGATTCATCGAGATCAGAACACCGAGTTCTTCAAGAAATGACGGTTTGAGAGTTTTGAGTGAAATTGACTCGCAGGGAAGCGTTTATTTCAGATTTTTGTTTGTCTGCGACTTGAGATTAGGTTGTTCTTCACGATCGGTGAGCCAAGCTCTTCGTTTTTTGTGCCTACGTGATCAAGGAGTCTTCATCTACGCACAAGAGAAGACCGTATGTGAATTGGATTGTTGGTTTGGATGTGGTGAGCGAGTTTGAGCCGTAGGGAGTCGATTTACGTTAGTTTTTTGCAACCTGCGATCAAATTTCTTGCGTGGTTTTGCAAGGAGAACTCCAAAAAGCTTATTTGGAGTCTCGTTGGGTTCAGAATAGTTTGATCTACCTACCAGAGAAGATGGATATCAGATCAGATGATCCGTTTGGGCGGTGTGTGCGGTTTTAAGTCGCAGAGAGGAGTTTTGGAAGGTTCGGTCTTGCGACCAAAAATCGACGATATCTCGGTTGTTGAGAGTCGGATTTGAAAGTTTCTTGGGCCAACGGAGTCAAGGAAGAAGATCTTATCAATATCTGAAGTCCGTTTGGCGAAAAGAGAAAGTTCTCAGATAAGTCTTTTCTAGTTCCTTCGCTACGGATTTCGTCTTTTTGAGTTTGTTGGAGTTCTAGTTGGTTATGTACAACTTGTGATAGCTAGCTTTAGCTAAGAGCTTGTGTACATGAACGTTGTTTTGACTTGGGTTTGAATCGTGTGATATAGGTGCAGCTCTTTTTGTTAACAAAGAGATGTTTCTCTTGCTTTGAGCTACGCTTCGATAGTTTTGGGTCTAGGTTGAGATTCAGGGATCCGTTTAGGGAGGTTATAAGCATATTACAGACCGCTCTGATATTTTTCTCAGTTTGTATTCTTAGGGAGAAAGAACCAGCAGTGTATATACGTTGAGAGTTGGTATATATTGCGATGTTCATTTTCGTGCTTGTGTTTCTCTTTCTTGTCTCTGTTCAGCACACTACATTTCCACAGCTAGGAACCTCGTGTTTTCCTGGACATCTTTCATGCAAAATCTGACACGACAGCGATCTGCATGCTCACAAGACGCTGAGCAGCGAGGGAAGAAAATCGCAAACCTATTTCCAAAAGTTGGAATGTAAGTTTCCGGCTCGGCCTTCCTTCCTGTCCTTCTTGTCTCCCCTCCCTTTCCACTTCTAGCACAAGCTTCGCCGTTTACGTTCTTGTGCGTTTGAATTTCAGTATTATATACGGATTAATTCTTTTGAAGAAATTTTGAAATTTTGGAATTAAGAATATTTCCTTAGACCAAAGATAAATAATTTGTGGAAATCTTCTTAGGATCTTCCCATCTCTGTTTCGTTTGATCAAGGGTTCGTTTTGTAGTCTTAGAGATGCATTCATTTGATCCAAGATGGTATGTTATGCTGTACTAATCAAAAGAGCATCAAGTGGGCATAGTTTAGATGAGCTACTTTGCCAGGCCTAATTATGTTTAGAGTAAGATGAAAGTGTTTTGCGTTATCTCACTGCTCATGGTACTTGATGTTTAATTGTTTTGCGAAGTAGACTCTGTAAATTTTCATCAACTTTTGCACATCCATGGATCACTCATAATATGTTAAGTGGCGATGATAATAGTTAATTGATTCAATAATATCTAATATACGCATCTTCAAAAGATGTGTCGTGGGATGAAATGTGGTAGAATATGCATGACATTGTTTGAGATTAACCATGAGCCCAATATCTCTTGTGATCTTACTAGTATATGGATAATATGCATGCTCGATGAACTTTTGAGGAACTTTTACTTCTTTAATGATACAAGAAAAGATATATGTGTTAGATAATAACTATATCTAACACATAAGTAAATAAAATTATTTTCTAATTGTTATATGTGCAGAAGGAGCAATACTTAACCCATAGATGTAGAGAGCCCAGATGTACCTTAGAAGATATATATACGACAGTTTGTTCAACCAACATAATAAATTAATCAATTGATTAATTGATTATTAATGCCAGAAAAGTTAGGTAATAAATTAAATCACCTGTGCATATATATTCAAGTTTGGAAGAGGCGAATATATATATAATATATATATACAAGAATGCTCACTTTCAGATGGATAATAGTAGTGTTAGTCTGAAATGAGGTGGGAAAGAAGACAAGCACTAAATAGAGAGAAAACTCTTCCAATAGTATAATATCACGAGTGGTTATTTGTAGAACCTTACAAACCTGTGCATATGTCAAACGTCTTGATGTTGCTTGATGTGGTATTGCGTACAATGATCTTCTTTCTCCCAACATCATTTGTTCCATCTCAGTGACAGTTATTGCAACATGTGGGTTGATATTTTCTCTCAAAGTGTTGAAACCAGTTTTAACATTATAATAACTTGACGACAATGTACAAGCAAGCATTCCAATTGTGGAACATAGGTCTCCAAGATTAGCCATGTCACAAAAGAGCCCTCATGAGATAAGGAGGAAGGTGCTTATCTTAGAAAGTTCAATGTCCTCTGGGAAGGAACTAGTGAAAGAAGATGCAACCAAGATGATGGATTACGAATCCTCCAACACGGATACTATGTGTGCAAGAGGTATCACGGCTCCAATGAGGACTTTTCTTCCATGAAAGATGACGGAAGAAAGCAATTCAAAGAGCGAAGAAAGGGATGAGTTTCTAGAACTTGTGAATGATCTGGATAGGAGAGGCATGGGAGATTAGATTTGACTCTAGACGAGGGAACTGGAGATAATGAAGTACTCATCATCGATGATGATGGAGATCAACTCTATTCCACTTCCAGGATGTACAAAACCAGTGAAACCTATAACGAAAAACGAAAAGATAAGAGAAAAAGAATAGCATCCTTAGGAAAAAAACCTCACCGACTGAAGGGGTCCATTCTGAAAGACTACTTGAATCTAGAAACGTTGGGAAAAATCAGACATAAAATGATGAAAGGGTGGAATGCACAGAAGGAGGAGTTGAACGATATCAAAAAGTTTTCGAACCAGAAGTTCAGAGGAAGTGAAGAACAGAATCCATAAATAGATCCTAAGGACGATGAGTTCATAAAGAAGATGTGTCAACGAGCGACGGAAAGAGAGTAGATATACACAGTGAGGTTTAATCAGAATTATGTTGAGAGCTTTAGGACACCAAGAACTGTGCCTAGTGGATATCCACAGCCTATGAAAGAGTTTGAACAGATGTTGGAGAATGCTTTTCAGAAGAAGCATCAGAGGTAATTTTATGACATCATGGAGACAGAGCATTTGCTAACGCGTTTGGAGCCACAGTTAAGGGAGAGACTTGAAGCTTAGACAAGAAGCATAAACGATATGTTCAGATTAACATCAAAGATATTCGAGGTGATACAAGTCATATACGTAGCATACGAACGCATCACTGAATTGAAATCTGAAATCAAGACTTGATCTACGAGGAGATTCGAGCGGCTGCTAGATGAGTCACATGAATACAATAATGAAAGAGCTAAGGATGATCCTTCAAATTCATTCTGAAGTTTTCCATATGATCGATACAAGGAGAGCATATGAGGTCTTCTTTGATGAAGCTATCGCTATCCGAAGACAAGAGTTAGAAGCAGAACTTAAGGGGGGAAAGCAAAACCACGAGTATCATCCGAGAGGCAAGAGAACTGAACCAACCTCAGGAGAAAACTGTTTCTCTTGAGGTTGGTTCAGTTCTCTTGTATTGATGCAATCGTTCTAGATGAGACAACAAAGACCAGATGTCCAGCAAAGAAAGAGGTGAATGTTGCAGGCAGTAGAGTTAAATAGACGAGTTGACTCTGAGTAATGTCAGTTTTCACTTGTCAGATGTCCATTTTTACATCCAGTCGGAAGTTGCTTTGTGTCGTGAAGCCGTCCATTGTTTGCTGTAAAACTCTGAGAGAGAGAAACGTATGAGAGAAGCCTTGGGAGAGACGACTCTCTATCACTGGTACTTTGCTTATTGTAGGGATGTGCACCGTAAAAACGATCATATATGAGCTCTGACGGTTAATATATTTACGTTGCAAATAACTAGCTCTGACGTGACTCAAGGTTTATGTTGGAAACAGACCGTCCAATGTTGAGGAGCGAGATATTCAGAAATCACTCTTTTTTAAGCACACCCATAGCTCGAAAGCTAAAACTGTACTAAAAATAGATACAAAGACTGAGAGAGAGGAGAGAGAAAAAGAGACGTATAGACGCATCCATCCTTTGAAATGAATGTCCTGCTTATAATGTGAATTCAGGTCTGGACTGGATCTACACCGTCTGCCACGTGGCTCAGAAACTACGTGACTGGTGTCATTCTATGGGCCGCTTTTCTTGAGCCTTCTCTCTTTAAGGCATGAGTTAGACATCGTCATTCTTTTTCTCCATTACTTTCTCAGTTTTCTCTATAAGGAAAATAGCTTTTGGTACTTCTTATACAGAGGGCTTCCAGGAAAGGGTGAAAAAACGTACAAATATGAAGGGCTTTGACATGTAGTGTTGTATCTATTTAATTTGATTCTGTGTGGTAAGCTAATATTCAGTATCTTGCTTTGCTATATATTAAATGAACAAAAAATCAAAAGAATTATATCTAAGCCAACAAGAACTTTCAAGTAAAAGAATAAAGAAGTTATTATATTCAAGATTAAGTATCTAAAGGAGTGTATTCAACGGCAACATTTTATCTATAGAAAGAAACACGTTAGGAACTAGACCATGATGGCAATGTTTAAGATATAATTCCAATGCAAAACTTCAAAACAACATACTCCACATGATTTTATCTATTCTTTCTTCACTTTCATACTCCGCATTATGGCTCATCCGTACGCTTTTATGCCATGGATATAGTTCTTGCATGGTTAACCAACTAGATTAAATAAACTAAATAAATCTGATTTACATGACTATCTAGTTCTATGGTAATGTAAATAAATTTTTAGAAGACCTGAAGCATTATGTGATTAATAATAAATGCGACTATAACTAGAGAAATTCCAAAGAGCACTAGTTACCTAAGATTATTGATCGAGGTTTATAATAACGACGTTTACTATGATATAAAATTTTGGCTTACTGTACAAATGGCAGAACGGGAGAATTCTGCTAAAGCACTTCGTTGACACGCTGAAAAGGTTCGTAAACAGATGGTACCCAAAGAGTGAAGGCAGGGTCCAGTCCCCAGATTGTGACTATGGTCGGCGGCAGGCTACCTTCTGGCAGGAGGTAACTGTCGTGGACCCACTGTTCATCAGCACAGAAGGTATGGGGTGTATCCGGATTATGTCTCAATCTCGTTACACGACGACACCTCTGAGATATATCTCCGGCTAGGTATTCTAGCAGAAAACGTTTCTGTCAAATGGATCTCTATTCTAGATAGACAGTAGGGTGAGTCAAAGTTAAACACAAAGTTTCTTTTACTTTCGGAAGCAAAAAAGTCATAATAATAATTCGTCTGACTTTGTTCCCGAGCGTGATTCATAAAGAAAAGAATTTTTGAATTTTCGTACTCATATCTAAATTGATACTTTTTATCTTTGACAATGAAAATTTATAAATTCTATATTCAGATTCTCATTGTAACAAATCAGATTCTAAACGGATGAAAATAATAAAAAGTGACATGGACGACTTTTTAGGAGCACTTCTGGAAATGTCAGATATCATAGTGAATGTGTAACCGAAATCATAACTCCACTCCGCGAGAGAAAAATATAGGGAAGGTTCTAACTCTTGCTCCCCCTAGTAACAAGCTAGATATCCAGTCTTGTTCAGTACGCTCCCAATCCAAGGACCGGTCATCTAAATTCCGGTATGGTTACAAAGGTTAAACCTGTGCTGGAGGAGAGTCGAAAATAAAGTATTGGTTTCCGGATAATTTTCCAATTTTCCTAGGGACATCTAGAGTAGTCGAGACTGGTTTGGGTGAACCAAATGTAAAACTTCAAAAATATATCAAACGGAAATTTAACAAGTAAGAGTCCATGAAATTGTTATTAAGCAAGGTTTCACGTTTCTGGAAATTATTCATATATTTACTTTTAGGTCAGATTGTTCTCCAAAGCGTACTAACTGGATTCAAACTCTATTTGATTTTCAAGGCTAATTTCACAATTTTTGGCTTGTCACCTTGACTATTGGAAAATGGTTTGGTGAACAAGGTTCAAACTGTACGCAAATAAACCTTTGGGGAGTTTAATAGGTAAGATTTCATCGCTCTTGGAAAAATACTCCTATTTAATTACCACTAGGTTAGAGTTTTCCAATCGTTGAGAAAACATATTAAGTGGATTCAAAGATTCTGATGCTAAGTGGCAAACTTAAGTTCTACGTGATATGAGCATTAAACCCCCGGTACAAGTATACAAGCCAAAAAGGAATATCCTTTTTCCCCTTACCGTGTTGCAGATAAGATCCTCTTGGGTTCCACGAAACTTCATGTTTAAATTATATTTCAAATTGTATGGACCTCATTTTACAAACGATTACCACGATAGATTGTTCTGGAGTGGACCTTAAGCAACGCTTTTCCAGAAGGTATAAATAAGCATAGGTTCAGTATAAATTGCATAAAAGAAAAACGTGTTTGATCTTTTCCTCTGGTATAATTAAGTAAATTAATTAGTTCTCAGTATAAAGTATTACTATGTAGGCAACTGTGTTACCATAGTGACCAAAATTGGAATCCTTGTTGAGTGGACGGTAAACTAGGTATATTATTATTTTGGCCTTCCATAAGTTTCTGTTGTTAATGGACGGGGTGATACACACATTCCTTGGATTGTTATCACCGAACTCGAGTTCGAACACTTTCGCTTCACTAATTAAAAGAGTATTTTTGCCACCAAATTAAACCAGCTTGGCACTTCCTCCAAATATTCTGGGAAAATTCCGATAATAAATAAAAAGGTCGGTAAAGTGAAGACTGTTGTCGAAGGAAAACAGAGAAATATTTGTGCCCTACCGGTCGTCCCAATTTCTGGAACACATACATAAGTTGTGTTTTAACTTTGAAGGGAAGGCAAAAACGTTTATCTGTTCCGTATTTAATAGCGTAACATGTAAAATGTCTTCGGTTTGTGTTCTTACTGTCTGTGGCAGGTCATATTTTGCTTCTTCTCTTACATATAAGTCAAGGAGTGCTCGCTATTACGTTCCACGATCTTGGGGAACATTTTCGGAGGACGGATTTGAACGGACGGAAACTAGAGAACTTGTGGGGGATTAACACGACTTGCGGTGACTCGCTTTTACCGGAATCTTACGTGTTGGGTTTGGTGGTAAATTTAGACTCGCAAACTGCGCTGGCCGCGGCAGCAATAAAGCCTGGCTGGAGTTCTCGTCGTAGGACGTTGCATCGCTGCAACAGTTTCTCTGGTTGCAGATACCGATCTTCTTCTCGTTCTAACAGTGATCGGTATGGCTCGGGCTCCATGTTGCGACAAGGCGAATGTGAAGAAGGGACTATGGTCTCCCGAAGAGGATGCCAAGCTCAAGTTCTTCATCGAACAAAATGGGACAGGCGAAACTGGATCACGCTTGCCAGCAAAGCTGGCAAGTCACGCAGCAAGGCAGTTTCTCGGAAGATGAAGAGAAGACAATTTATCGAGTACATGGACAGATAGGAAGGAGGTGAGTCTATGAATCCAATTGCATGTCATGTTAATAGGAAACTTGGAATGGGAGAGATAGGAATCTTGGAATGTGAGAGAGAGGAAAATGCTAATGATCGGAAGGATGCCGCATTCGCCGATCATTAGTGTTTTCTGTTTTCTCCCTTCCGTCCGAGCATTACGTCGGTGGAACAGTTCACCTCTGTTTATTCATGCATATGTAGTCGAATTGTGGTGCATTTATTCACAAACAGGCCTTCCCGCAAGCCTGCTGTGAGAATAAATGCGCCACAATTGAAACTGATTATAGTAGTTTCTTTCTGATGTGCCATGATGTTTTCTAAATGCAGATGCCGTCTTCCTTAATCGGTTATGCAGAAGACGCAATCTCCAAAAAATTATCTGAGACATTTTTTTGATTCCGCCGAAGACGTCGACCGCCAGGAGGCTCTCGTGTTCATCAGGTGGTAGATGTTTCTGATCCTGTACCACCTGATTGAACATGAGAGATGAACACGAGAACCTGATTGAACATGAGAGATGAACACAAGAGCCTGCTGGAGGTACTGTATTTGCTGCGGATACAGGTGGTACCACCATAACAAATTAACTGCGTCAACAACAGGAGACAGTGTTAGCGCGGACTAACGAGGCTGTTGATGAAGCAGAAAGCACTCGTACAGCTTCGCGAACATATCATCAGGTGGTACGGATCCGAATCAGACTGTACAGCTTCCCAGATCCGCAGCAAATGCAGTACCTCCAGCAGCATCGTCAGGTGGTACAGGATCCGAATCAGACTGTCCAGCTTCCCGGAAGCTGGACAGTCTGATTCGGATCCTGTACCACCTGATGAACCCGGAAGCTGGACAGTCTGAATCTGATTCGGATCCTGGATCCTGTACGACCAGATGAACACGGAAGCTTGACAGTCTGATTCGGATCTTGTACCACCTGATGAACACGAGATCCATAACAAATGAACAAGTGAACGGCGTAAACAACAGGGGACATTGCTAGCACGGATTAACGAGGCTGTTGATGAAACGGAAAGGCTCATGGTTTGAGGAGTATAATCGATAGCGGCGAAGCTACGACAGGGTCCAGTTGCAGTGGTGGTGACAGCCAAAGGAGCATTGCCGACAGTGCCCTTCCCGACCTGTTCAACACCACTATCCTGGGCCCACAGCACCACCATCCTGGACCCACAGCGGCAGGTCAGCAATCTGCAGAATGGTGCTTCTGCTTCTGCGCATGCAGGCTCGAGGTTGTTCGATGGAAGTCCGCTCTTCGGCGAGAATTTGGGCTTTGTTATCTGATACATATTCAAAGTATGTATCAGATAACTAGATAACAGATGATCCTCTAGGATCTGAAGAGGAATGTCATCCTTGTTAACCGATAAGCATGCTCAAGGAAATCATCCCTTGTTTAGAGAAGCAGGTAGCGCGGCAAGGAGGTTAGACTCCGGGGTAGAAACTCAGCCGTGAGTCGATTAGCTGCGGAGTGTACAGACGTGTACAGTGAGTGATTGTCAAGCTCAAAAGCTGAGGTTCATGGAGAATCGTCGTGACGCCACATCGAAACTTTCTAGGGTTGTACTCCGTCGGGCTACCATTTTCACACTTGTGCATTAGATACTCAAATTAAAATTTTTTTAACGAGGCTGCTAGTAGTTCATAGTCCACAATTAGATTCAGAGAGAAGGTCACCCTCTCGGCCGCTCGACCGGCGACCTTCGAAGTCAAATTCGAATTTTGAGTCGGGAGCGGGAGCCGTTTGGATGTAGATGTAGAGTAGGTTACCCACTCGGCGGCTCGACCGCGAACTTCGGAGTCGCAAGTCGAATTTTGCACCGCAAGCGGAAGCCGTTTTGTTGTACAGAAGCTAAGGTCACACTCTCGGCGGCTCAACCCTCTCGAGTCGCAAGTCGAATTTTGAGAAAAAAGCGGAAGCCGTTATTGTTGTACAGATCCTTCGGCTAGAACATGTTGACTTGTTTTGATAATAAATCACTTTTTGCTATCAAAATGGTCGTTGTATCTCAGGCTTTTAACCGTCACAGTGGCGGTGGACGTTTTTCAAGACTTTGCAATCGGTACAGTGTACGGAGACCATATGCATATCCTTCGGGCCAGATGCAAGGAATGTTCTGGACGCTGATGCTCTGAGTCTGGAAGGTCTGTACAGAGTGTCACTGCACTAGCAACTGCGCATGCATGCAGTGGCGTATCAAGCAGATCGATGTTGTTGATCAGTTCGTTCCATGTACAGTCGTAGCGTGAGTTTACTCTTCACGAAGCTGACTGAACTCATCGATCGAGTATGACAGTTTGGTGACGCAGACTCACCTTTTGGTGGGGATGGTCGAGTCTTGCTCTAACTTGATTACTCTGAGGAGAAGTTGGAAATGGTGGAGCCATCAATGGCCAAATTTGTCCTCGAGTAAGCTAGAAAGTGTGATGTCCAGTGACTTCCGTAGTTCTTGCTGTCAGTTTTGCCACTGGTAAATCAGTGTTAGAAGTCCACGAGCAGTTTCAAACTGTGGCCGTGGAAGCTGTAGATGCATTTGGAACACCGCGTCGAATTAACATGCATCGATTTGGGCCGGGATTGAAGTATGCTGGGGCATATTATATGACACTCGGTGTGCAGTTGTACAGGTCTCTTGTTCGGTCTTCCCCAGCAAAGACGTGCCATAATGGCCTTCTCGATAAGTATTATGGTCTTTACTCCCTCATCAGGTTAAGATCTTAACCTTATGATATCCGTTCGTGTCAGCCGCCATTGCAGTATAGTACTCAAAGTAAGCTCCAGTCACCTTCTTGGTTCGGATCCCAAACTTGCTGGTCGCTGCTTCCCTAATAAGTCCTGCAGCTTTCAATCATGCATCTCAGAGTTACGTCCTTGATGCCTCCTGACGTTGTTTGGATTTTGTGGTCGGCTTAGGTACGAATCTCTTTTCACGAAGTCCCTAATACAACAGTCGACTTCGTGAAAGAGTCGTAATCTCCGATTGATTGAAAGACCTGTAAAAAGGAGAAATTTCGTTTAAGATCTTCACTTTGTAGTAAGCGGAATTGCTCCAAATTCACCACCATACGCTATGTCTCGACGTTGGAAAAGCTCGGGCACCATAAGGACCAAAGTCGTCAACCCTCCGGCTTGCTTCTGAATAGAAACAAGAGATTCAATTGAACAATGACACAGTCGATTTGCCATCTTCATGTATCTGGCATGCTCTATCGTTTTTTCGAGCAGGGCGTGATCTCATGCTCTATCAAAAGTGAGGCATCTGTGAGTATTTTACACTGAAGGATTAGGTATTAAATAAAAAATGTAGAAACAGCTTTAGGTATATGAATAAATGTATACAGCTTAGCTTTATTTGATATATGAATTTTATTTAATACTTATATAGTTTTTGAATTTATTTTAATACACTACCATATGGAAATGCTATTATGGTAAAAAAGTAAGCACGAGAAATAACAAAACTCGTGACTCGTGACCTAAAGATCCGTTTGTGCTTTGGACGGCTCTGGGCCCTACTTTCATGTGAAGGAACCCATACTCAACGACGTCTTCTGCCGAGGCTCGAGGGTTAGGTGAGAGGTGGGAATGCGGTGAGTAAAACCTACAAAATTACGAGAGGCATTAAACGTTAGGTAAACATGTCTCACTTAGCAGACACAGGGGTCTGGAAAATGGGTTTCATTCGGTCTGTTTCTGTTCCATCCATCGATCTTGTTGTTAGAAATCGGCCACATCCGCAGACTATTTTAGCTGTTCGTTTCTGACAGGTTTTTCGTCAGGTTGAACGAAATCAAACGTTTTCTCTTCAAAAAGCTAGGAAGTAACAAATGTCTTCATGATGGTAGTTTTTATCGTGTGCGAGCTGGTTGCATCTAGTAGTTGGTGTGTTTCCGAAAACACTTGAATATGTTTTCACTTCCAACTTCTATGGGTCACCTCTCCTAATGTTAGGATGCTGAAAAATTTGTTGCAGAAAGCCGTGAGAAGCATACAGTCGGTGAGAAGATAAAGGCCACCTTTACCTCGTTATCAGCACAACTAAAATACAGGAGAGTATTCGGGCATTGCTGCAATCATTGAACACTATGTATCCAGTAGTCTTGTGGAAGTAAGATAAGGCGAATGATGTGTGTCGTTGTTTTTTATCTGCAGGTAAACTTTCACAGTGAACCTTCCCAGTACGCTTTTTGTATTCATGACTGTTTGGCAGTATCTGTAGCTAGGGAGGAATATGTTTCAAAATCACTTGTAAAGGGCCCTTGTGGGTAAGAACCAAGATCCCAAATCCGCTTTACGCGGCTTCAGGTGAAAACTCAAGATGAGAGACTATGCTTGTTACTCACGAGTCACGATGTGTCGGCAAACCAACACATTCATCAGCTACCAAAAATGTCTTTTAGCACATGCTTACCATGACCCAAATAGACCTGGGTTTCTGTCACTCCTCTCATTGGATACTCCTGGTAAAAGAGTACAGCTTTGAGTAGCAATTTAGATATCTCAAGATTATTTCTATGGTACACAATGATCATTAATAAACAATAGAATCCACGAAGGTAGAGATCCATTGTCCGACCATACACTTGAATCCAGATCCAAAAGCTTCCATAGTCAAGAGTAGAGCTACCACTTCTAGACTCATTGAAAACAGACTACGCTGTCGTGATGTGAATCATTTCACATAGTAAATGATTCACCTCTCAACTTGGAGTTAGCCTCTCTGAGTGGAGTTAGGACCTCAGAGAAGTTGATTCTCGAGGGTGTTATGTATTTTGAGTCTTAGTAGATTGTTTATCATGTTCATAGAGTTTTAAACTCATGGGTTGTATTTACTTGTCGCTCATGCACGCTTTCTAGCTGGTTTAAGTTATCTTTCAAGGTTGCGTGTCATTTTAGGTAGTTTAAGATTTACGTTGGCACTTTAGGGGGGCTGGCGTGATAGCCTATGAGTGAAGTTAATTACCACGTGGATTAGGGCACTAAAGGACAACCAAGTGGAGCTATGAACTCACATTTGTCCATTTCTATCTTTTATAAAACTTTAACTTTAGAAGTAGAGGTCTAAAGGAGAGTTCGAGCATTTGGTGAAGACACTGCGAAATCTGAGAGCACAAGAAAATAGAGCTCATCGTGCCAATCACTGTTAGTGAAATTCTTGATCGATTTGGAGCAATAAAGAAAGAGTTATGTCAAATAGAAGTTCGGATTGAGTTGAAATTACATCACTTTTTGTTGATTTTGGGGTTTTGGGTGTCAATTCCAGCAGAAAAGACATAATTGATTCAAACCTGAGTGGCTGCATTCATTGTCAGCAGGGCTACAACTATCCAAAAAGTTTCATGTCATTTGAGTAACTGAGTAATTCAGAGCAACAGCTGAAGCAAAAGGGGTCAGAAAAGCTTTCAATCTAGAACAGCAACTTCAGAGAACGAGATCTAGAGAACCGTGTACAACCACCAGGCCCAACTTCACAAGGGTGTTCAGCAAGCTGTGAACTCCAAATCCTGTAAGAATCTTTGAAAGTGATCAAGCCAATTTCTTGTTCTAGGTCGAAATAGCCATCTGGATGTCAGAAATTGCCATAATTTCTCTATTCATGATGTTTCTGTCCATATCTCGGTGTTAGAATTTGATCTCAGGTTGAAACTTCGTGTGTGTGCTCTGTAGGGCCTCTTTTACATGTAAGAGAATTTAGAAGTCTGAACCATCATATTTTTTCTCTCTTTGAGCGTTAAAGTTCACCGCCTGATCCTATTACTACTAATTAAACCTGGACTTTGCTTCCTGAACATATTAGAGGTTCCTACATACATGTATTAGTGCCTATAGCGCCTTGTTGTAACCTGAAGAGTCTATCCTTTGAGTAAAACAGTCACAGCCAGAAGCTCAACGTTTCTCTGAGTAGGAGTATCAGAGTCTTTCGATCACATCACGGCCAGAAGGTTCCACCTTTCTCAAGAAAACTCTCACCTTTCTCTAGCGTTCTCAAATGATTTAATTTAATTATGACGCATGAAGTTCCATGAACAGCTCAAAATAATAGTGTAGCATAGCCAGAGGTTAGCTAACCTCTGGGTGTAAGCGAAACTGAATGAAACCAAAGTTTCTCAAGATCGTCTGAAAAGTCCTTCGACCAGAAGGACAAAACAGTCCCACTAAGCCAGTTACAAAATGCATGAAAAGAAACTGCCAAGAAATGAATAATCTAAATTGTGTGTTAGTTCTCGTGAAACGTGGTCTTGAAATGCTCCTCTATGTATGTACTTCCTACCGTGCCTAGAATGGAGAAATGGTGCAAGAAAACAAAGAAGCGTTTCCTCCAGTTTCCAACTATAGCCAATACAGACTCTGCAATATTTGCATCAGTGGGAAGATCATAAATATTGGTGGGAGTTCGTGATCATGTTCAATGGACTACAACCATGCTTCTGGCACCTCTGCCATACGAGCAAGCTACGATCATGTGATATAAACTCCAAGTTTGATTATGTGAAAGCAAAATAGAGAATTCCATTGCAACATGGAGAATCAGCAGCAGAGGTATCCAACTACAACATTAAGAACAACATTAAGAAGAAGCCGTCTTGCATGAGGCAACTGACCTTCTCAACTCTGCAACCTGAGAAGGCAAAAGCATTACACTTTCAAACTTCGATTTCTAGCTTGTCTATCATGGTGACAGTCCTCTTCCGGTCTCTAACGCCTTTGCAATCCAGCAAAGCTCACTCTGGGGCTGGAGGTTGTTGAACATCCAGTTTTGAGCGTTCGGTGTCTGAATATGTACTCAGGACCAGAAGATCCTATCCGATTTAGCTCGAAGACTCAAACTACATTTCGATCAAAACGAGCGTGAAGATATTCTTACTATAATAACCCAGCTGGCAAAGGTATCTCTTCAAAAATATACTTCCACCACTTGTTAATGGAGCTTCGTCTATAGTCACTAAGAGTTTGAGAGACAAGAGTATATGCTTAAAAATGAGAATGGTTCCAGATTCAAAGCTCTTGAAGCTAGCCGCGAGAAGCTTACCTCAAGACTACCATGCGTAATATCATTTCCATATATTATAATGAGTGCAACCTGCATCGAGTCCGTGCGTCATTTTTCAACATATGGATGAAGGACGGTTAAGGATGAGACAATTTTGGTAGATGTGACACTACGGAGAAAAGCTCTGTACGTGCTCTTGAATTACAACGCTTACTGGTTGAGAACCGACTTGCACGCTGTACTTGGGCACAAAATTTCACAGACATTGTGGTGTCGTGGTTGGGATCCTGAATGAGATTGAAAATTACACTTGGATTAACGGATGTTATGCAATGTGGAGCTCCAAAAATCAGAGGTTTTGAGGAAGAAGTCGAATCTTATAGATCAACAATAATGGCTTTGCATTCAAAGTGGGAGATACTTCTCGGAGTCTGAAACTCAAAGCTGAAGGTCTGGAACTTGCGTGACAAGACCATGAAGCTTCAGAGACTATGAACGTTGTCGACTCAGCTCACCAGAAATTTTTCTTGTCAAGTTGGAAGTCGAGCAGGAGATGGAGTGTCTTTCAGGTCTAGTGAAAGACACCAAGAGCGAGCTTTGCGTTTTGTCAATGGCGAAGGAGTTCAAGGAGGAGGTAGACACATATTGTGCGATCTTCTGGGAGCAGAAGAGAAGCTTTTTACGGATTACATAATGAAATGCATCTTTATCAGAGGAGCTGCAGGCCGCCAATGCTTGTGTTCAGCTACACCTTGCTGAAGCGGAAGCGATCAAGGAGAAGCTAGCAGTTTCTAGCTAATGCTACTTCTGAGAACAAGAAGGAAGTTCAGCATCTTCAAGCACTTCTGGCCACTGTAGAGAACAAAGTCAGGTCTTTGAAAGAGACATATTAGCTGATCGAGTGAAAAGTTGACACACATCTCAACGAACAGATATGATTGTTTTTCATCTTCTACGACTCCGAGTACAAGTCACTCGATCGCTGGATATCCACATTCTGCAAGGAGGATCACTCTCAAAAGGCTCTACATATTGATACGCCGCTTTGTCGTGGGAGTGTGTGCAGGTCGTGAAATTACTGGATCCCGAATGCGAGTACTGCGAGGAGCCTCTTCTAGTCTCTAGAAACTCGTCCATGGAGCAGAGTCTCTTGTCCATGTATATATCCCAATCCCGAGGTTAATTTCATTACTCTTCTTGGATGGATGGATTGATCAATGTAGTTGTAGGTAGTCTCCTTCACGCATCAATCTCACACGCGCACACACGAGAGATAAGACTGCTGCGGCAATGACGACTGGTTCAAGAATTTGTTGGAGGCACGGTCATCAGTTGGGTACCTGGCAGCAGACCATGATGTCGTACCGTCTTGTCTTCGTCGTAATGTCGACAAATTCTCCTTGCTTTCGTCGCATAACTGCACACACTGGAAAAGTTACTCTATCAAAAAGAGCATTGCTCTCTGTCCAAGAGAGCAATCGACTGGTTGTGACGAGAAGCAAGTTGTAGACGGTGTAGAAGTAGGATCAATAGGGAGAAATTCACTTCACAGGAACTGAACGCGTGACACTCCATCGCTAGCAAGATCTCAAAATCGGCAAGAAAACAAAACGGACTGTAACAAGTTACAACCTAATGAACTAGCGTGCACGATCAATGTATACAGTAATTTCGCAGCGAACTAATGTACCCAAGCAGTGAAGTTTGGAACAGTACCGTGATTTCTCGAGTCGGAGAGTCAACAGTGATGTAATACACCACAAGAAGATTCAAGTAAGAAATATCGAACTTCTACAAGCGTTCTCTGTTTCCTTGGAAAATTTTCCAACACGACGTAAGAACGTGAACGTGAAATCTATATACATGCACGTAGGAACTACTTGACTCATTTGTGCATCGTTCGTTGGTAAGATGACTATTACCTCGATCATGTCATGTTGTTATCTCAAGACGACCGTTCAGGAAGTTTAGAACTACTTGAACGGTCATCATGGCTCACTCCACGATGAGTATTAATCTGACGAAAGAAAAATATTCCTGTTTCTCAAGATTTCGAATCTCTTAAAAGTTTGCAATAAGCTATGCGCAAACGCATAGCAAAAAAAACATAGTCAGACCACTGGATTTTTAAATGATATGTCTTTTAGATATATATATGGACAGAAACGTTCTAAGCAGAGAAATTATGACAATTTCTGGTACCCAGACAGCTATTTCGACCTAGAACAGAGAATTGGCTTGATAACTTTCGATGATTCTTACAGGATTTGGAGTCTACAGCATGCTGAACATCCCTGTGAAATTTGACCTCCAGATTGTACACAGTTCTTCAGATCTCGATCTATGAAGTTGCTGCTCTAGATTGAGAGCTTTTCAAACCCCCTCTACTTCAGTGGTCACTCTAAATTACTCACTCTCTCAATTGACATGAAAATTTATGGACAGTCATAGCCCTGCTGACAGTGAACATGACCACGAAGGTTTGAAGTAATTTTCTCAAATCTGCTGCGATTGACACCGAAACTCCAAAATCAACAAAAGTGATGCAATTCTGACACAATCCGAACTTCATTCTGTTATAACTCCTTCTTTTTTGCTCCAAATCGATCAAAAATTTCACTGATAGTGACTGGCACGACGAGCCCTATCCTGTTGTGTTTCTCAGATTTTGCAGTGTCCTCACCAAATGTTCGAACTCCTCTTTAGACCTCTGCTTCTAAATTTAGAGTTTTACAAAAGATAAAAATAGACCAATGGGAGTTCATAGCTCCACTTGGATGTCCTTTAGTGTCTTAATCCACGTGGTAACTTAACTTCACTCATAGGCTACCACGTCAGCCCCCCTAAATTGCCTACGTAAATCTTAAACTACCTAAAATGACACGCAACCCTGAAAGTAAACTTAAACCAGCTAAAAAGCGTGCATGGCAACACGTAAGTACAACCCATGACCTTAAACTCTATTAGCATGGTAAACGAGGTTATGTACTTTGAACATCATAGACAAGTATGAAGTCACTTGCACAAGCGTACGAATGCTGGAACAAGATAACTATCATACTATAAGCCTACTAGGACTCAAAACGCATAACACAACAGTGTTAACATATGCATGAAAGACTAGGAGTAATATTAAGCTAACTTCTATCACTACTAACTCCCAAGTGTCGGAGTAGAAGCGTAACTCATAGCCGCCAATGCTCACATCCTCCAGAATCGACTTCTTTGACGTCTTAACTTCACTCAGAGAGACTAACTCCTAGCAGAGAGGTGAATCATTTACTATGCGAAATGATTCACATCACGACAACGTGAGCCAGAAGGGCCTCTTGACTTGACTCTTGCAGGGAATTCTACATCGGCACGACCAAGAACACATAAATCATCAGCTGGAGAGTTGGTGACGGAAATGCAACAGCGCGAGGAGCAAGTGAAGAAGAACCTCGAGAAGACGTAGCAACGTTACACGAAGCAAGTAAATAAGCATCGACAGCAAGTTTCGAGTGAGCGAAGAAGTATGGTTAAGTAGGAAGAACTTCACTTTTCCAGAGAGAATATCGGTGAAGTTTTCATCGAAGTTTGCGAGACTTTTTGTCATTGTCAAGAATCCGCACGAAGATGTCTATACATTAGACCTTTCCTCTCGAGTGGCAGTTGCATCTCACTTTCCATGTTTCTTTACTAAAAAAATACTTCAAGGATGATTTGCGATCGGAGCGCAAACAGATTCTCAAGCCTCAACTTGATGTCATGCAAGACGAAGCAGAATACGAGGTAGAGACCATTTTGCGATCACGGTGCAAATCAAACCGGATGGAGTACTTGGTCAAATGCGTGGTTTTCATTTGAAGGAAGCAACTTGGGTCCTAGAGGAAGATCTCGCACATGCGAGAAAATTATTAAACCTCTTCAAATGACGACAAGGACAACAAGGACGTTAGCAAGATGAGGACATCTCCTTCCAATGAGGAGTGAAGGAACGACGAACCATACGAGTAGCAACTTGACGCGATTTGGATCGATGGACTTTGTAACTTGTCTTGTATTTGGAAATAAAGAATTTTTTTCTTGAAATTGTCTTAGTGTATTGGTAGTGCATGGCTATGATTAGTTCTAATCAGATGCCTAAGATGTTGTCAAGAGGAAGAACGAAGCACACTAAAAAGAAGCGAGCTGGTTTGGATAAGCATCTAAATCAAGACTAAGTCTTGATGTCAAGACTTAGGTTTGCCGTAGCGTTGGCAAAGCAAGTATGAATTTTCATATTTGTCTTGGGGCTTGGGGTGATCTTGCATTACGGTTTTCTAACTGCAAAGTAAACTTAGTCGCGCGTCTAAGTCAAATCAAGTTGCGGCGAGAAAGTGAGCTTAAGGGGACCCCGTAAGTAGGTGTGAATACTTATAGTTAGCAAGTTAGAGTCTTAAGTAGAACGTTTAGAAATTATCAACTAGTTTTGTTTAAAGTTGGCCAAAAAGGTAAGGCTTTCCTGAGACTAGTTGGAATTTTCTAAGTGTTCTAGCGACAACTTAAGACTCAAGCCAAGAAGAGAATTGCGGGTTAGCTACCAGAATGAAATTCTAGCGCCAAGGGGTTGGCTACCCATTTTGAACTTCACGTTAACTTAAAGATCATTGATGATGAGAGCATCAATCTCCAAAGTGGGGTTGAGTGTCATGATCCTCATTATGAGAATCAGGTGTAGAAGCGAACAATAGAACCCTAGTGGACTTGCGCTAGGTTGTGAACGCTGCGAGCTGGACTTAACGGTTTGACCGGGAAGTCGAGATCAGATGAACCCTAAGTGGTTCTCTGAACCAAAGTTGGAACATT
Source organism: Asterella californica (assembly GCA_036924285.1). Classification (NCBI taxonomy): domain Eukaryota; kingdom Viridiplantae; phylum Streptophyta; class Marchantiopsida; order Marchantiales; family Aytoniaceae; genus Asterella; species Asterella californica. Next base: position 14,830,586 of record JAYKYS010000006.1, on the reverse strand, counting down.
AGGTTAGGACATAAGGGCATACCCCAAGACAACCCCAGATGAATGCTGACCTAAAGGGGCAAATCTAAAAACAGACAGAAACATAAGTCTGAGACGTGGATTGGAGACGCGAGATCGAGACGTGAGTCCGAGACGCAGATGGACGTGGTTCGAACGCGCGTCTGAACCACAGGATTTGAGTCTATGTCTGGATCACAAGTTTCTGAAAAATGATTAAATGTTGGAGCTCCAGCGACGTTTTAAGTCGTGGACGGAGCTCTGCGTAAGATCTTTAGACGAGTAAGGTATCATTGGAAAGGTCTTCGCGAGATCTTTCCAGTGATATGTAGAACTCCTCGAACTGACCTTCGAGCTGAAAGTTATGGCTGAATCCGTGATCAGGTTGTGATATAATTTTCAGGGACCAAAGAGGAGGACGAGGCCGCAGATCCCAGAAGTATATATGAGAGGGGCTCGATGCCTGGGTGAGCCAAGACGAGTCACCCGACCCCAAGGTTCGGTGGACGGACTCTGGGGGCATGAGGTGATGACTGGACCGGTTCCAAGACACGTTCCGGTCTAGACTTGGACGTTTGGACTTAGGAACAATCTAAGGGCTGGAGCAAGACTAGAGAACGAGACGGCGGGTTAGACCACTGTTTGGGAGCCTAGACCTAGATGGACATCACGGACGGTTGGCCCGTTAGGTGTGCTGGAAGCACTGTTTAGGACCTTGGACTTTATGAGAAGTCTGCCCCAAGTCATCGTGTGACTTGCTCATGTTTTAGGACCGACCTAGGCGAGTCTAGGTCGGGACTTAAGGATTGATGAGCTTGATGATTAAGGAGACGATCCGCCTCCGGTCCGGACCAAATTGAGTTAAAGTAAATGGTGCATGGACGCTAACTTGTGATTGTGATTTGTAGGTTAGCGGTGTAAGTTTCGTGACCTACTGAGCAAGAGCTTCCGCTGACGCAACAAGGCGGTAGGTGCAGGAAAGCACTCGAGCAAGAAGGCATCTCACCCCGTTTTTCTGTTATCTGTACGTGTCCAAGGGAGACATGAAGGAAGACCAGTTGGTCAAGTATAGGCCAGCGAGACGACGAGAGGTGAAAGAAGAGACCTCTGAGGAAGAAGACCGTGTAGTTGCCATGTGTTCCCCTCCCACTTTAGTGTCTCAAGAGGGACCAGACACTCAGCAGAAGTCAATTATGGTGCAAGAAGATGACTCCAGTGACATAGAGATTCGTCGTCACTGAGGAAGATGGGACCTAGGAGTGTGTCTAAGAAGAGTGAAGCATGTTTCTCGACCATCCACTCTGGATCCGATTTGGATTCACAAGATGACACGTCCAGCACCAAGATAGTGAAGAAGACAGCTTCTATGACTACAAGGAGTCTTCCGAAGACTCCAGAAATCAAGACATGGTTTGATGTTCCAACTACGACTAGAGGGAGCGCAGCAAAGAAGACTGCTTCTACGTTGAGAAGGGATCTTCTACCCTGGAAGATATTGAGAGTAGCGTCTTCTCGAGCGCAGAAAGAGAAGACTATGATAGTGGAAGAGGTATCCATGTCTTTGGATACAAAGAAGACGCCGTAGGTCGATTTGTGAGCATGAACTTGTCTTCTGCGAGAAGAAGACTGGAAGAGTTCAACGTCTTCTTCAATCTGGAGATCCAGCCAGTGATGGAGTTGGTGGAGAAGTGTGCGATGGTAGAGGAGAAGCCACTGCAGCCTGGATTCGGTCTTCGAACCTTGATGCAGCAGAAGGAGATCCAGAAGAAGAAGCTGGAAGTTCTAGAAGTCAACCTTTGCACCACGGAGAAGATCGCAACGAAGTACAAGACAGAAGCTTCTGCTTCTGCGAAAGAGCAACCAGGAGTTACAGACGTGACTTCAGCAGCGCGAGCAGGAAGTTCTGTGGATTAGGAGTAAATTGACTGATCTTGCAGAAGAAAAGATGACTTAGAGTGCACTGCGAGAAGCGGTGGAAGCCCAAGCCGTAGAGGAGAAGAAGCAGCGAGTAAAAGCAGAAGCTTGAGCCAAGGAGATCATGACATAGATGGGGAAGCGCTTCGGAAGAAATTCAACTTCACTGCGGAGAGGAAGCTTCTTCACAACCCAAAGAGAAGGTACAGAAAACCTATAATTGGGTGTAGTCAGATTCACTAAGAGCACCAAGTCTTATCATCCATCAGAAGAGTAATTCAGAGGAATAGATAAAAAAAGAGCAGAAAGATATAGAAGATTTGAGACAATAGGTGATTCTACAAGCTTCGGTTTAGATTGTAGTGTTCGACATGATACAGGAAGAGCGAAATGAGATGGAGGTGGAGTACGGAGATCGTTGTCCTTCTGGAACTCGAAGTGGTACGAGAAGATATAGTAGAACATACTGGTCCGAAAGAAACACTAGAGATCAGAAGCGACCACAATATTGATACGACAGAAGAAATAGTGGTCGAACATAAAGCAGAGCTTGAACTTGAGGGAACTTGAACTTGAGAGAACAAGGAGAAGGAAATAGCATCTCTAGGACTTGGCTACGTCCACCCTTTTTCTTTCTAGTAAAAGATAAGAACCTTACAGAAGAAGAGATCCATCCTGAAAGATTACTTGAACACAAAAGCGTCGAGAGAAATAAGACAGAAAATGATGAAAGAATGAAATGTACAAAAGAAAGCGCGGAACGATTTCAACAAGTGGTGAGGAAATGAAGAACAAAATCCAGAGATGGATATGGAAGACGATGATTTCCTACAAGAGACGTGTCAACAAGCAATCGAAAGAGAGCATATAGACAGTACAATGTTTAATTAGAATTATGCCGAGATCTTTAGGTCATCAGGAATGGTACCTTGTGGATACTCACCACCTATGAAAGAGTTTGGACTGATGCTGAAAGATGCATTTAAGTGAAAACACCAGAGACCATTTCAAGATATCATGAAAACACAAAGTTCACTAACTCATTTGGAGTCACAATTAAGGGAGAGATTTGAAGCATGGGTGGAAAGTATATACGTAAACGATATGTTGAAGATAACATCCGGTATGTTCAGTGTGATAAAAGATCTATACACAGCATACGAGCATATCATCGAGTTAGAAACTCGAAATCCAGATTTGAAGTATCACTACAAGGATTGTGGAGAGTATCCTTTCACAATTTTGGTATCACAGATGACATTCATCGTAAGATTTACATTTCCTTGGCTCTGCTGCAATATGAAGCAATCCGGACAGCTGGTGGTAAGTCACATGAATACGATGGTGAAGGAGTTGCTGATGATCATTCAAATCCACTTCAAATGATCATTGAGTATCATCCGGGAGGGCAAGAGGAGCGGACGAACACAAGGAAAAAATTAAGAAATCTACTATCGATGCAATTGTTCTAGAGGGGATGATGGAGACCGGACGTCCAGCAGAGAAGAAAATAAATGTTACGGACGATAGAGTTGTGTAAATGAGTTGATTCAGAGCAATGTTAGTGGAAGTAGTTTTGGATAGCTGATTGAGAAGTAAGAGTTAATAGCGATGCGGAGAGCTCATAGATCCAATTGGTCCGGATATTCTATACCCTTTGTCTCAATTGCGTCTTGATGAGCTAGTTCATCCAAAAAGACCTAGATTTGACAAGAAATACACTCCATATCATTATCCCGATGTAGTAAATGCTGAACACTACATGAACCAAGAAGTTCAGCGATCCAGATAGTTAGTCGGTCCAAAAACACATTCAGGATGTCAACCCCCAACATTGTGCACACGATCATATACACTCTCTTTCTCTCAGGCAGAGCATTCCAACTAGTACTCTGCTGCCTTGCATCAAGAGCTTGCAGTCACAACTCGGAAGGCAAAAGATTCCTTTTCCTCTTTTTACATGAGGAGGAGAGGTTTTCAAACAGATAAAAAATGTAGCAAAAGGAAATAGACTCTAATACACGAATTACGAAATAGACCTAAAACAACCTAACTGTAACATGGACAATGCGGTATAGCTGAAATATTCCCACCCGTCAATTCATTTGGGCTACAAGTCCACAATTCGATTTCGAACAAGAGCCATGCATGTCGTGGTCGCATAAAGCCCAGCTATGAGGACTCCAGACTCCATCGAAACTGGTAGCACACACGCAGATCTCACACGTTTCAAGAGCCGAGAGGTCAGCTTGTGGGTCGACATTGCCCTCGAGCCCAGAGAAGGAGTATTGTCTGCCCCAAAAGCAGATGCAAAAAAAGGAGTCGAGAACAAAACTGACGTTCTGCGAAATCTCGACTCAAATATGGCTGAACTTGAAGTTCGAACCCAAAGATCACTCTTTGCTCAGATTGCACCACATATGTCTGGTCCCATCTTGTCTTTCTTATTTCCCACTCTGCTATCAGATTCTTTGCAGTCTTTGGACGACCTTTCTTCAAATGAGCTCACTCGATGCGACAAGTTCTCAACCTTCCAGCTGATTGTCCCACTAAAGCAGCATTCACATGATCGCTTTGCGACCTGTTTTTGCATATGCGGATAGGCTCCGTCGACTGCAGAGACAACAGTCGTCGCTGTTCTTGAGTCGTGTTTCAGCGGGTGCAATTCAACATCGCATCCCAAATGACTAACAGCAGCACTATGCTAGTCGACCGGCTGTAGCAACTAACACAGTGCGTGCGTGACATATAGACGACTCACATCGTAGAAACAGGTCACAGTTATCTACTAAATATAATATATCGACTATCTCTGTCCGAAAGGTCGACATAGTTTAACAGAGCTCCGACTCATATCGTGAAGTAAGTTTTAGATCAGCTAGAAATACGACTGACTCACTACACACTACAGACATGGATTCCAGTCGTCACCATGACCAAAGAAATTAACTCATATCAAATTTGTTTAACTCGACATCACTTAGTGTCAAACCAGAGGGTGCGGAACGACATTACTGTGATGTTTATCTTCTAATGATGTCAATCGCCTACGAGGATTTGGCAGTAAAAGGATCCATATGCATCTCAACAGTACAATCACATGGTTGCCGCGTGCCTGCGATATCACAGCCGGTTCAATCTTACAAGTCAAGGACCTGTTCCTTCACTGGCCGTACGCCATAGAATTATCCGCAAAACTTTTAGAAGCCGATAAGTCTAAAAACCGACGGAGCCGTAGACGCGAAATCGCAAGATGAACGCCGCAAAAATCGTTCCGCTAAAGCATGCTCGATCGAGGAGCAAGAGGTTCCCGACTTTGTCCCTGGCTCCGTTTGTACTCTTGCTGATGATGTAACAGCATCGAGACAAGTGTGCCATCCGCAGCAGTTCTCACTTGACAATAGATTCTAACTTGATCTGCTTGTTGGTTGCAGTACAGGTTCAGAGTGCGAAGCGGAATCAGACTGTAAGCACTACTGTTAGTGACGCTCTTCGAAGACGACGTCAATCTTACTCTAAACATAATTAGTCCAAGCAAACTAGCTAAATAATATCCTTCGTCACGGCCTTGTACAGTGAATTTCGTTTTCTCTTCTCGGGAAACGTGTAAGTATTATAAAAATATAGTTTACTAAATTACTATAAAAAATTAAATTAATTCACAAATGTTATATGTTAGTCTATCCAGGAGTAACCAACTCATCTGGAAAGAACCCATAAGTGAAGAGTGGGCTGCTGCGTTCCTAAGTATATAAGTCTGGAGCAGTAACTGTAAAATAGTATCGTTTACAAAAGACATTAAATAATATTTTAATCTTTTCTGCCGACATCAATCTTACTCTAAACATAATTAGGCCTGGCAAACTAGCTAATCTAAACTGTGCCCACTTGGTGCTCTTTTGATTAGTATAGCATAACATACCATCAAATGAAAGCATCTCTAGGACTACAAAACGAATCATTGATAAAACGAAGCAGAGACGAGAAGACCTTAAGAGGATTTTCATAAATTATTTATCTTTGGTCTAAGATGTTTTTTAATTTACAAATATTCTTTTATTCAAATCCATGTATAATATTGAAATTCAAACGCACAAGAACGTAAACGGTGAAGCTTGTGCAAGAAGTGGAAAGGGAGAGGGGCAAATAACAGGCGACTGGAAGAAAAGACGTACCGGAAACTTACATTCCGACGTCTGGCATCAAGTACGTAACTCTGAGATGCATGATTGAAAGCTGCAGTACTTATTACGGAAGGAGCGACCAGCAAGTTTGGGATCCGAACCAAGAAGGTGACTGGAGCTTACTTTGAGTACTATCCTGCAATGGCGGCTGCTACGAACGGATATCATCAGGTTAAGATCTTAACCTGATGAGTGAGTAAAGACCATAATACTTATCGAGAAGGCCATTATGGCACAACTTTGCTGGGGAAGACAGAACAAGAGACCTGTACAACTGCACACCGAGTGTCATATAATATGCCCCAGTATACTTCAATCCCGGCCCAAATCGATGCATGTTAATTCGACGCGGTGTTCCAAATGAATCTACAGCTTCCACGGCCACAGTTTGAAACTGCTCGTGGACTTCTAACACTGATTTAAAAGTGGCAAAACTGACAGCAAGAACTACGGAAGTCACTGGACATCACACTTTCTAGCTTACTCGAGGACAAATTTGGCCATTGATGGCTCCACCATTTCTCAACTTCTCCTCGAGTAATCAAGTTAGACTAAGACTCGACCGTCCCCATCAAAAGGTGAGTCTGCGTCGCCAAACTGTCATACTCGATTGATGAGTCCAGTCAGCTTCCTGAAGAGTACGCTCACGCTAGGGCTGTACATGGAGCGAACTGATCAACAACATCCCTCTGCTTGATACGCCACCGCATGCATGCGCAGTTGCTAATGCAGTGACATTCTGTACAGATCTTCCAGTCTGAGAGCATCAGCGTCCAGAACATTCCTTGCATCTGGCCCGAAGGATATGGTCTCCGCACACGGTACCGATTGCAAGGTCTTGGAAACGTCGACCGCCACTGTGACGGTTAAAAGCCTGAGATACTACGACCATTTTGATAGCAAAAAGTGATTTATTATCAAAACAAGTCAACATGTTTTAGCCGAAGGATCTGTACAACAAAAACGGCTTCCGCTTTTTTCTCAAAATTCGACTTGCGACTCCAGAGAGTTGAGCCGCCGAGAGTGTGACCTTAGCTTTTGTACACCAAAACGGCTTCCGCTTGCGGTTCAAAATTCGACTTGCGACTCCGAAGTTCGCGGTCGAGGCGCCGAGCGGGTGACCTACTCTACATCCAAACGGCTTCCGCTGCAGCCTCAAAATTCGAATTTGACTTCCAAGGTGGTCGGTCGAGCCGCCGAGAGGGTGGCCTTCTCTCTGAATCTAATTGTGGACTATGAACTACTAGCAGCCTCGTTAAACAATTTTAAATTTGAGTATCTAATGCACAAGTGTGAAAATGGTAGCCCGGCGGAGTACAACCCTAGAAAGCTTCGATGTGGCGTCACGACGAATCTCCATGAACCTTAGCTTTCGAGCTTGACAATCACTCACTGTAGACGTCTGTACACTCCGCAGCTAATCGACTCACGGCTGAGTTTCTATGCCGGAGTTTAACCTTCTTGCCGCGCTACTTGCTTTTCTAAGCAAGAGAGGATTTTCCTGAGCATGCCTATTAGTTAACAAGGCTGACATTCCTCCTTGGATCCTAGACAATCGACTTGGATTCTAAACAATCGACTTTGACAAATAAATATCAGAGTAATTGTTAACGTTCATACCATCCGGCTCGAGTCTCAGTGCCATGACCCGATATGAACGTTGATATGATGCGACCCGATACGAACGTTAACAGTTATTCTGATTCTTACTTTTCAAAGTTTATTGTCTAAGTTTATTTCCTAAGATCCGAAGAGGAATGTCAGCCTTGTTAACTGATAGATATGCTCAGAGAATTTGCCACTTCAAGGAAAGAGGAAGCATTGCTCCTGCTCGCGAAGAGCTCGGTGGATCCGGAGAGACTAGATCGATTCCAGATTTCACCACTCATTACCACTTCGGATAATCCTGGAGAGCGATGGTAGACACCCAGATTTGGGTGTCTACCATCGACGAAAAGCGCACTTACATCGAACCTCGGTGTAGCCAGCAGCGTGGTTGTTCCCCATGTTGTTCACCGTGCTCCTTCGGCTGTTCCTTCGGCTGTCACCACCACCGCAACTGGATCGTGTCGCAGCTTCGCCCCTAACGATTATATTCAAGCTGCTCTCGATGACTATGAGCCTTTCGGCTTCATCAACAGCCCCGTTAGTCAGCGCCAGCACTGTCGCCTGTTGAAATGGGGCACGAACGGCGTCAACATCTGGTGCTGCATCACTGTCTGGAAGTCGAGTGTTCCAGTAATTCTTGATATCATTATCAGTTCTCCGCGATCAGAGACCATCTGCAACAGACAACCGATCTGTTTATTAAAAACCGTAGACAGGTACGATTTTAATACTGAGTCTAGGGAAAATGAGTATCGAAATAGGGAAGCGAGAGAGTCCTCCGGTTCCGGTAGTTGACAACGTGTAGTCTTCTACCCGCACGGACTCGCAAGACTACACGTCGTCAACTACTCCCCAACCCCAGGCTGAAAAGCTTATCTCTAGATCAGCAGACGAAAAGATAATTACTTCGACAACTACTAATCAAATGCCATGCTTGTTACGACAAACAATGCCGTCATTATTTCTCGTAACGAGCATGCCATTTATCGTAGGATGCACGAAATGTTTAAGGCGACGGTGATTAGCCTGATTTTTCCTAACGTCAGAATGGAATAATCAGGCTAATCACCGTCACGTATCCGGCACAACGACCTGTGTCTTGAGCTTGGCATCCTCTTCGGGAGACCATGGTCCTTTCTTCACATTCGCCTTGTCGCAACATGGAGCCCGACCCATATCGATCACTGTTAGATCGGCAACAAGAGAAACTGTTGCAGCGATGCAAATTCCTACTACGAGAACTCCAGCCAGGCTTTATTGCTGCCGCGGCCAGACCATTTTGCGAGTCTAAATTTACCTCCAAACCAAAAAGGTCGGTAAAGTGAAGACTGTTGTTGAAGGAAAACAGAGAAATATTTGGGCCCTACCGGTCGTCCCAACTTCTGGAACACATAAGTTGTGTTTTAACTTTGAAGGGAAGGCAAAAACGTTTATCTGTTCCGTATTTAACAGCGTAACATGTGAAATTTCTTCGGTTTGTGTGTGGCAGGTCATATTTTGCTTCTTCTCTAGCATATAAGTCAAGGAGGGATCGCTATTACGTTCCACGATCTTGGGGAACATTTTCGGAGGACGGATTTGAACGGACGGAAAGTGCAGGAAACTAGAGAACTTGTGGGAGGAACACGACTTGCGGTGACTCGCTTTTACCGGAATCTTACGTGTTGGGTTTGGAGGTAAATTTGGACTCGCAAACTGGTCTGGTCGCGGCAGCAATAAAACCTGGTAGGAGTTCTCGTCGTAGGACTTTGCATCGCTGCAACCGTTTCTCTTGTTGTCGATACCGATCTTCTCTCGTTCTAACTGTGATCGGTATGGGTCGGGCTCCATGTTGCGACAAGGCGAATGTGAAGAAGGGACCATAGTCTGCCGAAGAGGATGCCAAGCTCAAGTTCTTCATCGAACAAAATGGGACAGGCGGAAATTGGATCACGCTTCCCAGCAAAGCTGGCAAGTCACGCAGCGAATTTCCTGAGAAAAATTGCAGATTTGAGTCTCCGTTAGCTCGAATTGTGTCCTTGCATGCCACATATATCGAGGCAAGACTTGTGATCATTAAATGCATGATAGGTGCTGATTGTTTTCTGCAAAATGTGATGTTACAGGTCTGAAACGGTGCGGAAAGAGTTGCAGGTTGAGGTGGATAAATTATCTGCGTCCCGATATTAAGCATGTCAGTTTCTCGGAAGATGAAGAGAAGACAATTTATCGGCTACATGGACAGATAGGAAGCAGGTGAGTCTACGAATCCAATTGTATGTCATGTTAATAAGAATCTTGGAAAGGGATGGAGAGGAAAATACTAATGATCGGAAGGATGCCGCATTCTGCAGATCATTAGTGTTTTCTGTTTTCTCCCTTCCGTCCGTGGAGTATGTCGGTGGAACAGTTCACCTCTGTTTATTCATGCGTATGTCCTCGAATTGTGGTACATTTATTCACAAGCAGGCCTTCCCGCAAGCCTGATGTGTGAATAAATGCGTCACAATTGAAACTGATTGTAGAAGTTTTTTCCCGATGTACCATGATGCTTTCTAAATGGAGTTGCCGTCTTCCTTAACCGCTTATCCAGAAGACGCAATCTCCAAAATATATCTGAGATTATTTTTTGATTCCGCCGAAGCCGTCGACCGCTAGGAGTTCGATCGGTGTCTTGAGTTCTTCGAATTCAAGACACAAGTCGTTGTGCCGGATACGTTGACGGTGGTTAGCCTGATTATTCCAATGTGACGTTAGGAAAAATCAGGCTAATCACCGTCGCCTTAAACATTTCGTGCATCCTACAATGAATGGCATGCTCGTTACGAGAAATAATGACGGTATTGTTTCTCGTAACAAGCACACCGGAGGACTCTCTCGCTTCCCTATTTGGATACTCATTCTTCCCCAGACTGAGTATTAAAGTCGACCTGTCTACGGTTTTTAAATAAACAGATCGGTTCTGCTGCAGATGGTCTCTGATCGACCATCTCTGATCGCCGCCCAGTTGCCTGGGCGAACTGATAATGATATCAACAATTACTGGAACACTCGACTGAAGAAGAAGCTTTCGGAACCAGGCAGCTGATAATGATATCAACAATTACTGGAACACTCGACTGAAGAAGAAGCTTTCGGAACGAGTGTGCAACGCTTCGCATGCACACTACGGACGTCTCCAACCCTACCAGCAGCAGATTCCTGCTCACAAATTCCATTACAACCAAATTTGTCTGCAGGGTCTGCAGGATCAAATGGCAACTGCAGCCGCCAGTGAGAGGTCTGTTGCACGGGCAGCACTCGTACAGCATCAACCACCTGTATCTGCAGCAAATGCAGTACCTCGAGCAGCATCATCATCAGGTGGTACAGGATCCCAATCAAACTGTCCAGCTTCCGACAGTGATGCAGCACCAGATGTTGATTCCGTTCGTGCCCCATTTCTCAAATGAACGGCGTCAACAACAGGCTGTTGATGAAACAGAAACCGAAAGGCTCGATGAGCGCAGCTTGAGGGGTATAATCGTTAGCGGAGCATTGCCGACAGTGCCCTTCCCGGCCTGTTCAACACCACCATCCTGAGCCCACAGCCCACAGCGGCAGGTCAGCAATCTGCAGAATGGTGCTTCTGCAGGTTCGAGGCTGTTCGATGGAAGTGCTCTCTTCGGCGAGGATTTGAGGTTTGTTATCTGATACATACTTTGAGCATGCTCATCATGATGAGCATGCTTATCAGTTAACAAGATCACATTCCTCCTCGGAGCGATGATAAACTGTTATCTTATACATACTTTTCAAAGTTGATCAAGGACGAATGTCGCATGCTCTAGTTAACTGATGGTCATGTTCAGGGAAATCATCCCTTGTTTAGAGAAACAGAAATCATCCCTTGTATACTTTTCAAAGTTGATCGAGGAGGAATGTCATCGTTGTTAACTGATAGGCATCCTCTTGTTAACTGATAGGCATGTTCAAGGAAATCATCTCTTGTTTAGAGAAGCAGAAATCATCCCTTGTTTACCTGCTTATCTAAACAAGGGATGATTTCCCTGAACATGCCTATCAGGGAGGTAGCGCGGCAAGAAGGTTAGACTCCGGGGTAGAAACTCAGCCGTGAGTCGATTAGCTGCGGAGTGTACAGACGTGTACAGTGAGTGATTATCAAGCTCGAAAGCTGAGGTTCATGGAGATTCGTCGTGACGCCACATCGAAGCTTTTGGGTTGTACTCCGTCGGGCTACCATTTCCACACTTGTGCATTAGATACTCAAATTAAATTTTTTTTAACGAGGCTGCTAGTAGTTCATAGTCCACAATTAGATTCAGAGAGAAGGTCACCCTCTCGGCCGCTCGACCGACCACCTTCGAAGTCAAATTCGAATTTTGAGTCGGGAGCGGGAGCCGTTTGGATGTAGAGTAGGTGACCCGCTCGAGGGCTCGACCGCGAACTTCGGAGTCGCAAGTCGAATTTTGAACCGAAGCGGAAGCCGTTTTGTTGTACAGAAGCTAAGGTCACACTCTCGGCGGCTCAACCCTCTGGAGTCGCAAGTGAAATTTTGAGAAAAAAGCGGAAGCCGTTTTTGTTCTACAGACTCCTTCGGCTAAAACATTTTTTGATAATAAATCACTTTTTGCTATCAGAATGGTCGTTGTATCTCAGGCTTTAAACCGTCACAGTGGCGGTAGACGTTTTTCAAGACCTTGCAATTGGACAGTGTACGGAGACCATATGCATATCCTTCGGGCCAGATGCAAGGAATGTTCTGGACGCTGATGCTCTCAGTCTGGAAGGTCTGTACAGAGTGTCACTGCACTAGCAACTGCGCATGCATGCAGTGGCGTATCAAGCAGAGGGATGTTGTTGATCAGTTCGTTCGTGAGTTTACTCTTCACGAAGCTGACTGAACTCATCGATCGAGTATGACAGTTTGGTGACGCAGACTCACCTTTTGATGGAGACGATCGAGTCTTAGTCCAACTTGATTACTCGAGGAGAAGTTGAGAAATGGTGGAGCCATCAATGGCCAAATTTGTCCTCGAGTAAGCTAGAAAGTGTGGTGTCCAGTGACTTCCGTCGTTCTCGCTGTCAGTTTTGCCACTGGTAAATCAGTGTTAGAAGTCCACGAGCAGTTTCAAACTGTGGCCGTGGAAGCTGTAGATTCATTTGGAACACCGCGTCGAATTAACATACATCGATTTGGGCCAGGATTGAAGTATGTTGGGGCATATTATTGTTACAAAACTGAGAACTATATTCCCAAGTCTCTCAGAATACAGAATTTATCTTCCACAACAGAATGCTACCAGCCTATTAGAACTGCTAACAGATCAGCCTGTTAAAACTAATCAGAAGGAGAACTGAACAGAAATATGTGCACAGCTTTACTTAGACTTCAGAACTGGTACAGACAGAAAAGGCCTCCGACTCATGCTACTCTACAGGGAATGTGGGTTAATATACTAATGATATATAACTGCTGTCACCTCAAACTGACTTACCTAACTGCTGTCATAGTGCTTCTCATGTCACAAGTCACCTCTTCCTTTTTTTTACTTTTGTCATTTTACCTTTCACAGAGTTTTGATGTGACTCTCTAATGATATTTAACACCCTCCTTCATTAGAGCATCACTTCTTTCATACCTAGTAAATCTCTAATATGTATAAACCTTAGCTTTGGTAAAAATATCAGCTAACTGGTCTTCCGATGGACAATATTCCAGCTTGACTATTTTAGCTTCAATTTTCTCTCTTATATGATGTAACCTTGTCTCCAAACCTTTTATCTTTCTCTGATAACTCTATTGTTAACTCTATTGTTAGCCAAGAACATTGCACTCTAATTATCCACATGTAATACTATTGGTCTAGATATTTTTTCTCCCATCTCCAGCAATAAATTCCTTAACCATATCAAGGTTATAGAACCATCACTAAGAGCAATGTATTCAGCTTCCGTTGAAGACCTTGCTACTGTATTCTGGTTCTTGCTGCTCCAACTGATAATTCCACCTGAACATAAGTTGACGCATGCACCTGATGTGGATTTTCTGCTGCTAGTATCTCCAGCCCAATCACTATCACTGAAGTCTTGAAGTTCACTTCTCCTCTCCTTAAATATAAGACCAAGATTGATAGTACCTTTCAGATATCTCAGAATTCTTTTTGCAACAACCCAATGAGATGAATTTGGACAATGCATAAATTGACTTAACCTCCCAACAGCATAGCAAATATCAGGTCTGGTGTGGATGAGATATCTGAGTTTACCAATTAATTTCCTGTACAGATATTCTTCAATGGTATTTTCAGCTGTAGTCTCCTCAAAACCACTTTCTTGCTCCATAGGTGTTGCTGATGACTTGCAATCTTCCATCTGAAACTCTCCAAGTATAGACTTTATGTATGCTTGTTGAGAAAGCATAATACAGTCCTCCATCTGCTAAATATCAACACCAAGGAAGAATCTTGCTAAACCCAAATCAGACATCTCAAACCTCTTGCTGAGTTCTCCTTTGAGTAGTTGCACCAACTCCTTATCACTTCTTGAGATTAAGATATCATCCACATATAAGATGAGTATGATCCTCTTTGAATTATCTTTCAAGACATAGAGGTTTGGATCCAACTCTGATCTTCTGAGTTCATGGCTGTGTAGAAATTCATGTATCTCAGAATATCAAACTCTTGGTGCTTGCTTTAATCCATATAAGGATTTTCTGAGAATGCACACATGATCCTTCTTCTTTTTCACTTCAAATCCTGGTGGTTGAACATGTAAACTTCTTCCTCTAACACTCCATGAAGGAAAGCTGACTTCACATCCATCTGATGTATTTCCCAGTGGTAATGACCAGCAAGAGCCATTACAAGTCTGATTGAATCCCATTTTGCAACTGGTGCAAAAGTTTCTCCATAATCAATCGTTCTTGTTGCTGAAATCCTCTTGCTACTAACCTTGCTTTCAGCTTGTCAACTGAACCATCTGAGTGTAGCTTGGTTTTGTGAATCCATTTACATTGGATGGTTCTTTTTCCTCCTGGTAGCTTAACCAAATCCCATGTATGATTTTTGAGTAGCATTTTGTACTCCTCTTGCATAGCTTGTCTCCAACCAAGGTCTTTGTTAGCTTCTTCAAATGTAAGTGGATCATCCTCTTGAATACTTTCAGCAAGTCCACAATAATCATCAAGTCTTGCTGGTGGTCTTCTAATCCTTTCTGATCTTCTTACTTGAGAATCTGATGCATGTTGTAAGTCATCTCCTTTAGCTTCATGAATACTTGGTAACTCAGATTCAGATTTTTGTTGAAATTCAACTTGCTCTTCACTAGGATTAGTGAGAGATGTTGACTGCTCCAAGTCCACCTCAATATCAGATTTATCAGATTCTGAATCAACTTGTAATCAACTTGTAGGTAGCTTAAATCTGAATGTATCACAAGTTTCTTTCTCACCTTCCATCAGATCAGAATCCAACTCAGAGAATCTAACATCTCTGCTAGTGTGAGTCTTTCTTGTAGACTGATTGTAGACTTTGTAACCCTTGGTTTGCTCAGCATAGCCCACAAATATACACTTCTCAGATTTTACATCCAACTTCTGCCTCTTCTCATCATTGATGTGCATGTATGCTGTGCACCCAAAAATCATGAAGTGAGACACATCTGGTTTCACTCCTGTAAATGTCTCTTCATGTGTCTTGTGCTGCACAGCTGTTGTATATGCTCTGTTCATAATGTAAACAGCTGTGTTGCAAGCTTCAGCCCAAAAATAATTGGGAAGATTCTTGACCTTCAGCATGGATCTGTCACTTTCCACAATCACTCTATTCTTTTTTTCAGCTACACCATTTTGTTGTGGAGTATAAGCTGTGGAAAGTTGTCTTTGAATACCATGCTCTTCACAAAACTGAGTAAAGAGGTTAGAACAATATTCTCCTCCTCCATCTGATCTGAGAACTTTAATCTTCTTGCCACTTTGATTTTCTACAAGAGCCTTGAACTTCTTGAAGTATTCAAATACTTCAGACTTCTGTTTAGGAAATAGATCCATGTCTTTCTGCTCACATCATCAATAAATGTTAGAAAATACTTACAGCCTCCAATAGAGCTTGTCCACAAACATCTGAATGGACCAAGACCAACAACTCTTTTGTTCTTGCATCTCCCTCCTTTGGAAAACTCTTTCTGCTTTGTTTTCCAAATATACATCCTTCACATATATCTCCAGTAGTTGGTAGCTTCATCCTTGGTAGTCCTTCTACCATAATGATTATCCATCATATGTTTCAGACTTCCAAAGTTCAAGTGTGCAAATCTCTGGTGCCAAAGGCTTGGTTGATTATAAGAATCAACAACCAAAGAGACTTCTTGGACTTGAGGCTCAACATTCAAGATATATAATACTGACTTCTGATCTCTCCTTCCTGAAGCAATAACTCTCAGATTATGTGAACCATCCAGTATCTGCACCTTTGTATCATCAAAAATCACCTTCATTCCATGATCTGTGATTTTTCCAACAGAAAGCAAGTTCTTAGTGAGCTTTGGAATAAAGAGTACCTCTTGTATACTCTTCAGATCTCCTTCACTTGTTTTCACTGTCACAACTCCAGTACCTTGAACTTCACATCCTGTACCATCAGCTTGAGTAACCTTAGAACCTGCTGTTGCTGAAAAGTCCTTCAAAAGTGATCTTTGGCTCGTCATGTGCTTAGAGGCACCAGAATCAATGTACCAATTCTTGTCTTCTGTTGTTGTAGATATCAAGTTGGTAATAAACATATTATCAACATCCTTCTCTTCTTGTGCATCTTCTTGAGTAGCAACATTACTTGATGTAGAATTCTGACCTCCATTTGCCTTTCTAGCATAGCAATCTTCAATCTTGTGACCTTTCTTTCCATAGAAGAAACAAGTTCCCAACTTCTTTCTGCACTCTTCAATCTTGTGACCTTTCTTCTTACAGAATGAGCAGAAAGTTGTGCCTTGATTTCCGGAGTAAGTCTTCCGAGAACAGTATGAATCGGAAGCTGTCCCGAGAGTCTTCCCAGAGGCCACTGTCATCGCAGGAGCCCGCAACCATCTTCTGAACCTGTTGTACACTCTACTTCTCGCAAATCTTGTATCTTCTGTTAGGAAGTAGGATGTAATGCAAGTTGGGTTGTCTTCTTAGGAATCCATGCGAGGCCTTGCTTAGTTAAGATTGTTTAGATATAGCTTGGAAGACGAGGGGAGCTTAGGAAGCACAGTTAGAATCCTAGAAGACGGAGTAGCTGTCTTCTGGAAGACTAGAATCGTCTTCTGAGAATGGAAGCTAGACTGTGAGAACTTGGGAAGGATTGAGCCTTCGGCTCATAGTAAGTACGTGTGGCTTAGTGCAACAGAGTTTCAAGTATGTCGATGCTTCCTTGAGGGTTGGTGTTACCGGCAGCAGAACTGACCGAGGCCAAGCCCTTCCTTAAGGAGTTGGGTCTTGACTTCTTCCTGTGGGATTGGAACCTCATCGACCAGGGTCTTCTGGAGGAGGTTTGGGCAGCATTACCGCCTCGCAACCGTGTACCTGCGAAGGCAGGAGTAGCTCGAGGAAGACCATCTTCCTAGACTGTAACGACCTATGTTACACATAGGAAGTTTGTCTATTAGTAAGGTATTTAGTTCTAACTAAGTGTTGAAAATGTTTATTTGCTGCCCAAGTACTTTAAGGAGGTATCAAGTTAGTCATGACTAGCTAAAGTTAGTTATGGTTAAACTTAGCTGTACTTTTGGCATAATTCAGATATTTCCTAAAGAGTGAGCACTACTATCTTATCATCTTGTCTAAAAGGTAGAAAGGAGGTGGAAATTATCCCTTATCTCCTTTTTGACTTGATATTAGAGGTTGGATTAAAGTTGTGGACTTTGTGGACATTAAAAACAAGAAAAGATTCTACAAGTTTCCTTTTTAGTGGGTCCTAGTGTAGAGGGGGGTGGAAATTTGAGATTCCTTGAGAATATTCTAGAATCTTTCTAGAAGTTGTTGACTTTGAAGGAATAAGCCCATGTGAAAAGGTAAAAAGCCCATGTGATTAATGCTTTTATCTTAAGTAATATCTTAGTAAAACCCGGTAAAAGTAGTAACGGTTGAGTTACCGAAGGGTACCAAAGTAAAAACCTAGAATGTATAAATAGAGGAGTAGAGAAGAGCTCCTCATCCTTATTTTCACATCATCGTAATGACAACTTGAGTAATATAGAGAATGTGGGATATTTTTAGCATGTGAGAACTTGAGAGACGTCGTTAGAATGGAGGATTTTAGTGGATGAGTTTATGGAGAATTTTAGTTGATAAGTTTGTGGGTGTGTGAATGAGTGAACTTAGCATTTTTCCTTTCAAGTTCATGATGTGCTTCCATCAAAGCCATCAGAGGTGACCCTTGAGTGAGAGACAGGCTCGACATTTGCAAATTCATCGATGACGATCGTGGAGTTTGAGAGATCGGGGGATAGTTGATCGATGGGATCATAGAGGGTTTATATTTTTGGTTCCGTTGCCGGGACCTCACTTGAAGGGATCGTTTAAAGATGTTTAGAGTTCAGTTCTATAGTCGACAGAAAGAGATCATGAGAGAGCATATGAAGAGAACGTTGGGAGGAGAGAGCTAACGCGATGTTAGCAACATTAGAACCTTTCGTGTATCCCGTAGTGATCTATGACACATTCGAGGTTATTCTTTACATCTTGTTCACTTAGAAAGAGTTTGAGGAGAGTTGAAAAGAGATAAAACAAGAGTTGTAGAGAAAGAAAGAGAGAGAAGTTATTAGAGGAGAAAAATTTCCAGAGTTTGAGGATTTCTGCTCTTTGAAAACTTTTTACAGTCATTGTCAGATTTTCTGTGAATTTTATTTTCCAGTGAAACTTTCAAGGACTGTAGCTTGGTTGATAACCTATCTACGACAAAAGAAATCATAGGAAAAGGTTGTCTAGAGAGGGAGCAATGAATTCTCAAAGTTGAGGGGGTTTATTCACGAGAGTTGAGGAATTCTGCTCTCTGGAAAATTTTTACAGTTATTGTCAGATTTTCTATGAATTTTATTTTCCTCTGAAAACTTCCAGGATTGTAGCTTGTCTGATGAGCTACTAGAAGAAACAAAAATCATGAGAAGATGATGTTTGAAGAGAGAGATAGAACTTTTCAAAAGAGAGGGGTTGAAAGCCATGAGAGAAGTGAAATTATACAAATTTCAGTTCTCTGAAAATTTGTACAGTCAGCACCATCTCTTGTGATTAAAGAATTTTTTGTTGAAACTTCATTAGTTAGTAGCTTGGAGGTTGAGCTACTGGAGATCACAAAAATCTTGGAGAGATCTCTTACCGATTAAGAGATATATGTTTCGACATACAAAGAGGTCTTGAAGATATTTCATGAGGAATCCAGTTCGAGTGCCGAGGTTGAAGAAGAGACGTTTGGGAGTTAGAACGGAGACGGAAAAGCCAAAATTAAGTATAGAGGCGTTGCGATCAAGCATCTATTGCAGTTGGGGTGCTATTTTTGTTTTATATCAAGAAGCTTCTGCGAGCATTGACGCAGATGCGAAGAAGGTTGAGTTCAAAGTATCATTCACTGTGGAGGTCACGAATGCTCATGGCGAAGTAAAGTGTGATCCTTACAAGAGTGACTTTAAGATGTCTGCTAGGATCAGTATAGACGATGGTCATGAGGATATTATCATGGACTCTTAATTTTAGATTGGATTTTATTTCGTGTATAGCATGTACAATACACAATTTTTAGTATAAAGCTCAAAAGAGTTAAGAAAGTGATGTAGAGTTATTTTCCTCAAAGATATTTTGTCCACTTAATGGTTGAGAAAGTGCAACATGAGTGGAAGTTCGAAAGATTGGAAAGTTAGACTTAGAAACCTTCCTCAAGGTTTAGATGTCATAGTAAGCGTCGGAGAGCGCTCGAAAGAGGTTATCGTTGAGTTTGAGAACCCTAGTACAAAACCTCAAGTAGAATCTCCAAGGAGAAGAGTAGAAACCGACTTGTGGTGTTATTTCTGTAGAGGGTTGGGACATAAAATAGTGAATTGTCCAACTAGAATCAGAACCGAGAGAGCTAAAGGGAAGCGGGAGTTTAATGATTTAAGTCTTCGAGTGGGTCCATCGTCACCAGTGTCAATTCATCTTCAAGGAGAAGATCCTTGTCTAAGTTGTGGAGTGGGTGATCTATCAAGAGGACACAAGTGCGTCGATGTGGCTGCTCTACTTACGTCAGTAGTCAAGAAGTTGGACGAGACTCAAAGAGCTGAGACTGAGAAGTTGTCGACTTCAAAAGAGGACTCAGCTGAGTTGTGATGGAGATCGTCATTCGGATGGTGGAGAAGACGGTGATGCGACTTAGGCTCATGATTACCTTGGGAGAAGAGATGGCACAAGAGTTGTTGTTACAACCATTTCCTTTTATTTTACCTATGGTAGATTATTCGCGAATGAAATTGGTGATGTTCGTACTCTTTTAGCGAGTAGTTATTGCACGAAAATTAGAAGATTAGAAGGAGTAGTTACAAGATGGGGAAGTTACCAATGTTTCATGGGAAAGACAATGAAGATGTAGAACCATTTATACGAGACTTCAAAAGGGGTTGCATCAGAAACAATGTGAGAAGGAAGGAAGAATGGGTGTTGTTACTACTAGAGTTTTTAGAAGATTTTGCTCTTACGTGCTATGAAGACCGAGTGAAAAACAAGACACCTGGTGCAGTTGAGGATACATGAGAGACATTGAGTAACGCACTCATCGAAGAGTTTCTTCCAGAAGAGAGCGATGAGAAGCTCATGGTGGAGCTTACTCATTTGAAGCAACGGGATGACGAGAAAGTTTAGCAGTATGCCGAAAGGGTGGATAAGTTGGAGCAACGGTTTCGAACGGTCCTACGGAAGAGTGGAGACAACGTGGAGCTAACGATGGCGGGGATTGGAGCAGTGTTGACTAAGAACTTGGTGGGAGGGTTGAGGCCTTCAATTCGAACCCAAGTGAGGTACGAGAAGCCAGCAACCAAAGCGGAGGCCATCAAGATTGCGACAAATATGGAAGAGAGTTTGGATGAAAGAGATATCATCCAACCTCATCATGCTGCTCTGGTGTCGACTCCGACTCCTGGTGTAGTCACAACGATCGTACCTGCACCATCACAATTGGTGATTGCTTCAACGTCAGCTCCTACTCCAACGGTGGTGCCAAGACCGTTTGTCCCAACAACGATGTCTACTGCCATCTTTGATTTTCATGCCGAGTTGAAGAGCATCACCGACACTCTTGCGGATCTCAAGATAAATGTGATGCAGTTCCGAGAATAGAGAAACAAAGGTGGAGGAAGAGATCAAAGAGATTACGACAACAATCTTAACAGAGGAAATCAAGGTAACTTTAGAGGCAACCAAGGTAACTTTGGAAGAATCACTTGTTGGACGTGTGGAGGTTCTCATTTCCAGCGAAATTGTCTTAACAACGGAGCAAGAGGTGTCGAAGCTGTCAGAATGAATGTGGGTGGAGGAAATCCATCACAAGGACGAGATAAAGGGGTGGCTACTATCGATGTCGTGCGAGATCCCATCTACGAGAAAGGAGAGAGTTCAAACTCTTCTCATGCATCGGTGGAGCTTTTAGCTCAAGAAAGGAAAAGAACTTGATTTTCTGATGAACCGGTTTTCATGGAGGAGTCAGCAAGTAAAAGTACTCGTTCGAGTAATGTTTCGATTACACCAAGAGAGCCAAGAAGGAAGTTGGGGATGGTGAATTTTCACCATTTCATCTTCCCAAGCGGGATATGATGTGGTTGAAGATGTGGGTGCACAGAAAGCCAACATCACTGTTGGGCAATTGATCGCACTTAATCCCAGCTTACGAAGGAAACTCAGAGGAGGACTGAGTTCTAAGAGAAGCACGAAGAAGAAACCCAAGAGCAAGACATCGAAGTCTGTGGGAGTTGGTGTGGTGGATGTGCATGCTTCAGAGGTATGCACTAGGGCTTCAAAGATTGACGTCCGGTTGAATGGTCACTACGTCTCTGTCGTATTGGTGGATGGAGGGTCGGCTGTAAATGCCATATCAGAGAGGTTGATGAAGAAGTTGGAGAGAGAACCAACTCGCCTGGCTAGCATTGTCGTGAAATGGCTAACAAGCAACGGGTAAGACCTCTTGGTGTGTTAGAGAAGGTGGTCGTGTCTGTGATGGGAGTTCAAATATTGATGTCCTTTCAAGTGTTAAAAGACTCTAGTTATGATTTGCTCCTAGGTAGGCCTTGGTTGAGAGCTGTGCGCACCACTGATAGGTGGCACAAGGGATACTTACGGATTGGGCCTAGAGATCATAGAGTGATAGTACCTCTCTTGGGTATTGGAGTTGTGACTTCTGACTCTGATAGACCCACTGGTGACTACTAGGAATCTGATACGGAGGATGATCAGAGTGTCTCAGAAGTAGATACCGGAGATTCTTACGATCAAGAATTCTCGTCTGAGGACGAAGGATTTGGTCGAGATGAATCATTACATCAGCTTAGTGCTATTGACTTGTTGCCTCGACCAGTAGTGGAGAAAGATCTTGACAAAGAAGAGTTGAGTGAAGCAAAGATTGTGAGAAGACTCTCTATCTTGAAGTTTGGTATCAATGTCACTCAAGAGGAGAAAAGTATATTCTTAGATATATTTCAAAAATATATCCATGTGTTTGCTTTCAGCTACAAAGATTTGAAGGAGGTGACTCTCGAGACTCATCGAATCGAAAGAGAACGCAAGACTAGTTCGACAGAAGCAGAGAAGGGTCAATCCTACAACAGCAATAATGGTCAAGGAGGAGATAGACAAGTTGAAGGAGGCGAGTTTCATCTACGAGATGGAGAACTCAGAATGGGTCTCACCCATTGTGATTGTCAAGAAGAAAAGTGGTAAGCTGCGAGTGTGCATCGACTATAAGAAGTTGAATGCAGTTACCAAGAAAGATTATTATCCTCTACCATTCATAGATGAGATTTTGGAGGAAGTTGTTGGTCATGAGTGGTACAGCTTTGGTGATGGTTATAGTGGGTATAACCATATCAAGATAGCACAGAAGTACCAACAGTTGACTACTTTCACTACTCCTTGGAGAACATTTGCATTTCGAGTGATGTCATTTGGACTGTGTAGTGCTCCATCCACGTTTCAGAGGTTCATGAACAATGTGTTTGAACCATTCATAGGGAAGTTTGTTCGTGATTTCATTGACAATTTCTGTGTGTACGGAAGAAAGGAGGACCACTTTGATCATGTGATCAAAGTTTTGCAGCGATTGGAGCAAGCCAACACTTCTCTTAATCCAGAGAAGTGCATCTTTGGCTGTGAAGAAGGATTACTGTTAGGGCACATCATTTCCAAGAATGGGATTGCGGTAGATCCTGAGAAGGTGAAGAAGATTGTGGACCTTCCATTTCCGATCAACTTGACAAAGTTGAGATAGTTTCTTGGCATGGTTGGATATTATCGTAGGTTTGTCTTTGCCTTCTCAAACAAAGCAATAGCTTTGACTATGTACATGAAGAAAGGAGTTGATTTTGACTTGAAAGTGCATGATCAAAAGGCAAAGGAAGCATTTGAGGAGCTGAAAAAGGCATTGGTGACAACTCCTATACTTGCTAAACCTGAGTGGAGTAAAGCATTTATTCTGTATACGGATGCCTCCAATGTAGCAATCGGATGTACATTAAGTCAGTTAGATGGAGAGGTGCATGATCATCTTATAGCTTATGCTAGTAGGCAGATGGTTCCAGCGGAGAAGAATTACTCCGTGACTGAACGAGAAGGATTAGCGGTGATCTTTGGATTGAAAAAATTTTGACACTACTTGTTAGGAGTGAAATTTTCCATAGTCACAGATCACAAGGCTTAAAGTATATCTTTAATAAGCCTAATGCCGAAGGTCGTATTGCTCGTTGGAAGATCCTTCTAACAAAATATGATTACGTGATCGAAGATAGACCAGGGAAAAAGCATGCGAATGCTGATCTTTTGTCGAGGGCTTATGATGATAAGGGAGAAGAACCGTTTGATGATTCATTTCCAGACGAACATCTGATGACCATCACAAGCATTGAGGAGCTATCGGACGAGTACAAGGAAATCTGGAGTTTCTTTGCAGATGGCTCTTTTCCAAAAGGTATGCATACCCGAGAACGTAACGCGTTGATCAAGAGATGCAAACCTTACACCATGGTGGAGGGAATTATGTTTCATCAAGGAGCAGATGGGTTACTAAGGAGAGCAGTTGGTCAGAAGGAGACATTCAAGCTAATGCACGAGTTTCACGACGGAACTGTTTGCGGAGGTCACTTTGTTGGTAAGATAACAGCCTTCAAGATTTTGGATGCGGGTTATCACTGGAGAGGGATTTTCAAAGAGTGTTTAGACTATTGCAAAACTTGTGACGTATGTCAAGCATTTGCTCTAAAGTCTACTAGAACACCTCCGTTAAGATCAATTCCAGTATTAGGACCGTTTGAGAAGTGGGGTATTGACTTTGTAGGTCCTCTTAATAAGACACCTCGAGGCAATAGATACATTGTAGTCGTCACTGACTATTGTACCAAGTGGGTAGAGGCTAGATCTTTGAGAGAGACCAATGAAACAGAAGTCGATAGATTCCTATGGGAGATGATCATCACAAGATTTGGATGTCCGTTAGAGTTGGTCTCGGATAGAGGAGGAGAGTTTGTAGGGAGCATGACACTGCTATGCTACAACACTTTTCTATCAAAGCACGAGTAACGACCTCATACAAACCAAATGCTAATGATCTTGCGGAGAAGACCAATCTTACACTTTGTATTCATGCTCGCCAAAGATGTTGGTGTTGAGACTGCGAAACATATTTGGGATAAGAGCCTACATGCCATCTTATGGGAGTACGGAACGACAACAAAGACTTCTACTGGGTACTCTCCATTTCGACTGGTTTATGGAGTGGAGTCTAAGTTGCCGATCCAATTCGAATTGGATACTTTTCAAACTATTCAACAAAAGTTGAAAAGGTCGAGGGGAGAAGACGTGATCAGATCAAGAAGAGAACAACTCATGGAGTTGGAAGAGACCCGAGCAATAGCTATGATCCGGATGGAACGAGCTCAGGCGTATCAAAAGAAGAGTTACGACAAACGGTTGGGCAAGAGGGAGGTAAAACCTTTTCAAGTCGGAGATTGGGTTATGTTGTATAATGCTATCAGATTCAAGAGGGCTAGGAAGAAGTTTCTTCTGAGATTTTTGGTCCTTTTGTTGTAGATAAGGTGTGGAGCAACTTCACATATGACCTTCAGGAGTTGGGAGGAAGGAGATTCGATCGGGTAAATCATAACAAGTTGAAGTTGTTTCATCGACGAAAGTTCTCTCTTCACTCCGAGGACGGAGCGAAAATTTAGTCCGGGGGTAAAATGTAACGACCTATGTTACACATAGGAAGTTTGTCTATTAGTAAGGTATTTAGTTATAACTAAGTGTTGAGAACGTTTATTTGCTGCCCAAGTACTTTAAGGAGGTATCAAGTTACTCATGACTAGCTAAAGTTAGTTATGGTTAAACTTAGCTGTACTTTTGACAGAATTCAGATATTTCCTAAAGAGTGAGCACTACTATCTTGTCATCTTGTCTAAAAGGTAGAAAGGAGGTGGAAAGTATCCCTTATCTTCTTTTTGACTTGATATTAGTGGTTGGATTAAAGTTGTGGACTTTGTGGGCATTAAAAACAAGAAGAGATTCCACATGTTTCCTTTTTAGTGGGTCCTAGTGTAGAGGGGGGTGGAAATTTGAGATTTCTTGAGAATATTCTAGAATCCTTCTAGAAGTTGTTGACTTTGAAGGAATAAATCCATGTGAAAAGGTAAAAAGCCTATGTGATTAATGCTTTTACTTTAAGTAATACCTTAGTAAAACCCGATAAAAGTAGTTACGACTGAGTTACCAGAGGGTACCAAAGTAAAAACCTAGAATGTATAAATAGAGGAGTAGAGAAGAGCTCCTCATCCTTATTTTCACATCGTCGTAATGACAACTTGAGTAATAAAAGAGAGTGTGAGATATTTTTAGCATGTGAGAACTTGAGAGACGTCGTTAGAATGGAGGATTTTTGTGGATGAGTTTGTGGAGAATTTTAGTTGATAAGTTTGTGGGTGTATGAATGTATGTGTGAGTGAGAGACAGGTCCGACATTTGCAGATTCATCGATGACGATCGTGGAGGTTGAGAGATCGGGGGGTAGTTGATCGATGGGATCGTGGAAGATTTACAGGACCGAGATTGATGGCGCAGGGCCTTTCACAGATCAGAATCTGAGAACCGAGGTTATTGGCTCGAGAAGAAGATCTTACCTAGGATCTCGAGTGAATGGCATGTGCTTGGAAGCACAACTTGTCTCTTCCTGGAGAACAGGCAGGGAAGAAACGACTGGAAGGTTGAATTTTACCGAGAGCCACAGAAGCGTCTTCTGGCGAAGCTGTTCCTTCACCTCTTTCCTAAGAGGAAGGCGAAGAAGACGAGGTACCTTGGAGATCAGGACGTGGAGTTCCTGGAAGCCATTTGGGAAGGAGTGATCATCAACTGGGGCGTGTTCTTCCACGTATATGTACGGGCGGAGTTGGTGTACTTAGGTACCTCGGCAAGAGGACATCTTACTCCATTCTTCTGTTATCTGTACGTGGTCAAGGGAGATCTCACGGAAGATCAGTTGGCGAGATATGGACCAACAAGGCAGCATGAGACGAAGGAAGAGACCTCGGGGGAAGATGACCGAGCAGCAGCAATGACTCTCCCTCCCACTCTGATGCTGCAGATGAGGCCTGGTACTGTAGTGACGCAGGATTACTCCTTTTGCCCTTTTAGTATACAAGATATCATTCCCACAGAGGATTTGCACAAGTAACGCTGCTCTAAGTTCTAAGATCTGTTCAAACAAACAAACACACGGGTTCTGTCTAGAAATCCCGTCTTCTCACAAAACCACGCGTCTTCTAGATACGTCAAAATATACTCTGGATCTAAATAAAAAACTACTAACTAAAATATCACACAACTATTCACAGAGAAGCTCGGGAAGACGATCTTCCTGCTTCCAGGTTGCTTCTTCTGGTCTTCTCAGTACCGTCTTCCTGAAGCAATTCTCGGCTTTTGGGGGTTCAACTCGGCTTCTCGTACCTCCAGAAGACTGTCCTGCTTCGCAGAAGTCGACTAGCACGGCTGTTACACCTTACTCTCACACTCACATTCCAACGAGTTAGATCAATCACAGGGTGTATGCCCCCTGTAGCCTTCCAAGGCTTCTGCCTACAGAAATGGTCTTCCTTCAGCACTACAACCACATTCACCTTCACGGAAGCTCAATAGAAGTCTCGGAAGCTCACTAGAAGAAGATAAGAAGATGGGGAAGATGGGAAAAGACGGGGAAGAAGAGAAAATCCAAACAAGAGAAAACAAGATGAAAAGAGGAAATTAAGATTCCGACAGACTTCTAGTCCGGATCCTGACTAACAAGCCATCCTTGCTTGAAATAGTTTGGGGAGGAAGACAACAAACATGTGTACAGTTGCACCGTCTTCTACTTGAGGATGTCGTCTTCTGTTGTGGGAAGAAGGCTTCTTTCTTCTTCTCTTCGCTGCTCCGACTACTCTGTCTTCTGGGATCCCTTACCCATCAGACCGTCCGTACGTAGATCCGAAGTGCTCTACTAGACGAGCCAAGCTGCAATTCCACAACTGCTGACAGTCACCGCCACTCAAGAAGAACACTTCCCATGCACAATTGGGAGTGAATCCAAGAAAAACCCACCACCCAGAAGACACGAATAAAGCTTCTGCACTCAAATTCGCAATCCATTCTCCGAAAAGATGTCACATTGGCATTAGGAAGCTCACTCCCTCTACTTCCTGTGCCTACTCCTCGACACAACAATCTAACCAAAAGGACTGCACGAGGATGCCGTTCCCTGTTCCTAAACTGTCCACTACCTCTATCTACATCTTTGAACCACTGTTGGTACCGAGCATGCAGACCCCTCCGGTATAATCCTAGTCTATTCGTATGTCTCTAACATCGGGTGCAGTGTGTGTGTCACTAACGAACTAGATTTCCTACTCTTCGATCCTACTTATACATCTACCACCAGGAAGAAGAAGGAACCACCAACAGGAAGAGAAAAGCTGCCCCTTCACATGCAAACGGTTCCCCTTCTTGTTCTTGCGCTTCCTACTCTGCCACATGGCTGCCTAACTAATTTTACACTGAGAAACTGCCACCCTTAAGATAGCATGTTCGGTCCTACTAAATTGGGACAAGATTAACTTATCTGCGGTGCTTTCTGCCTACTCTGATTACTCGGTGGCAATCTCTACCTGATCTGTCCCTATCGGAGCTCCTAATGCGGCTTCTGATAAGCTAGGAAGCCATGCGAACACCTCGGTATCGTGTCGGATATTTTGCGTGAAAGATGTCCAAGAAAACGCGAGGTTCCTGGCTGTGGAGATGTTGTGTGCTGAAACAGAGACGAGACAGAGAAAAACAACCACGAAAACAAACGCTGCGATATATACACTCCAAATGTATGTACACTGTCGATTCTTTCTCCTAAGAGCATAGAACTGAGAACCAGACCAGAGCAGTCTGTAACCTGCTTCAAAAGCCCCTAAAAACAACCCTTGAATCGCAACCCTGACCCAAAACCACCGAAGCGTAGCTCAAAGCAAGAGAAACTTCTCTTTGCTAACAAATAGAGCCACAACAGTATCACGCGATTCAAACTCAAGTCCAAACCACATCCATGTATAAGCTCTTAGCTAAAGCTAGCTACCACAAGCTGTATAGAGCCAACCAGAACTCTAACGAACTCAAAAGAGCAAAACCCGTAGCGAAGAAACCGAAACAGACCTATCTGTGGACTTCCTCCTTTCGCTGAACAGACTTCAGATGTCGATAGGGTCTCCTCCGCTGACTCTGTTAACCCAAGAAACCTTCAGATCCGACTCCCAACAGCCGAGATATCGCCGATTTTCGGTCGCAGGTGACCGAACCTCCAAAAACTCCTCCCTGCGGCTTAAAACCGCGCACACCGCACAAACAGATCGTCTAAACTGATATTCGTCTTCCTTGGCAGATAGATCTAGCTACCCTGAACCCAACAAGACTCCAAACAAGTCGTTTGGAGTTCCCCTTGCAAAACCACGCAAGAAATTTGGTCGCAGGTTGCAAAGCTGACGTAAATCGGCTCCCTGCGACTCAAACTTGCTCACCACACCCAAACCAACAATCCAATTCACGTACAGTCTTCTCCTATGAGTAGATGAAGACTCCCTGATCGCGTAGACACCAAGAACAAAGAGCTTGGCTCACCGATCTCGAAGAACAGCCCAACCTCAGATCGCAGGTGAACGAAAATCTGATGTAAGCGCTTCCCTGCGAGCCAATTTCACTCATAACTTCCAAACCGCCCGATGAAAACTGGTATCGTCTTCAATTTCCTGTAGAACTCGGTGTTTTGATCCCGTTGGATCCAAGGACAGCAAGTTTGGACTCCGGAACGGCCCGAACGGTCCAACTCTCCTTCACAGATAACTGAAAACTCCAAATCTACTTCCTGCGTCTCAATTTCACTCAGAACACAACCCCCGATCCGTCTCTTCCCAAACCGTTTGAACCAGTGCGTAGCCTGCTCAGATCTGAACCCAACGACGCCTTGCGCGCTTGCATTGGACATCCAAATCTCCCGCACCGTCCGCTGACAGGTCGCAGACGCAAGCAAGCCCCTTAAGCAGCCCCCTTATCTCAGTCTCTGTACGTACAGTTCTCTCCTGAATAATCTGAATAATAAGAAGCAGGCCCCTTGCGTCTTTGATTATAACGCCTGAAGCCCTAAATACCTAGTCAGCAAGTAACTAGGGGCCTAGCTTGATTTTACCTTCTTTCGAATCGCATAACTTCTTCTCAGGATGTCCAAACGAAGTAAACAAGATGCCCATGGAAAGCTGACAACGAGCTCTACCCATCCATGTGATGAAAGTGAAGATCCAAAGTTGCACCAAAAGCCCGTAAGCTGGGGCCTAGCTTGTTTTCTCCATCTTTCGAGTCTTGTAACTTTTCCACTAGGCGTCCAAACGAAGTAGATGAAGTGCCTATGGGAAGCTGACAAGGAGCTCTATCCATCTATGTGATGAAAATGGAGATCTGAAATTGTGCCAAAAACCCGTAAGCTGGGGCCTAGCTTGTCTTCTCATGACAAGCATCGAAGTTTGAATTTCATGTAGGAGCCGGTCCACGACACGACATCGGGTGTCACTGAGGTGGCTTCCTCCATAGTCGTCGCTGGCCCTGCTGTCGCTGTTGCTGCTTCTTCCTCGGCTTCGGCTTCGACTTCTGACTCGACTTCTGCATCTGCTTTTGCTTCGAAAGACGGAAGCGTCTTCAGGGAAGCGGAGTCGACTTGCGCTTCCTCGCATCGCAGTAGGAGTATCCATCCATCCTACGTCTTCTGGAGTCTTCGAAAGACTCCTTGGTCTGACGAAGCGATCTTCTGCTCCGGTCGAGGACTCAGCAGTTCTTCCTCCGAGTCAAACTCTGATCCCGAATGAATGAGAGAGGTGGTCTTCCTAGGTACACTTCTAGGGCTCATCTTCCTCAGAGGCGTGGCGTCTTTCGACCCACTGGAGTCATCTTCTCTCATCAGAAGCGTCTTCAGATGAGAACCGGACCTCAGCTGCGGCATCAGAGTAGGAGGGGGAGTTGCGGCTGCTACTCGGTCGTCTTCTTCTGAGGTCTCCTCCTTCGTCTCAGATTGCGCTGTCGGTCCATACTTCACCAACTGTCTTTCCGTGAGATCCCCCATAGCTACGTACAAGTAGCAGAGGAAAGGTGTCAAGTGTCCTCCTGCCGTGGTACCTAAGTACGCTAGCTCCGCCTGTACATATATGTGGAAGAATGAGCCCCAGTTGACGGACACTCCTTCATCCTACACTACTTCCAAGAACTCCACGTCTTGATCTCCAAGGTACCTTGTCTTCTACGCTTTTTCCTTGGGAAAGAGATGTAGAAACAACTTCGTCAGAAGTCGCTTCTTCGGCTCCCGGTAAGATTCGATCTTCCACCTGTTCCTTCCTTGCCTATCCTCCACAAAGAGGCAAGTTGTGCTTCCAGGCACATGCCACTCACTCACGATCCTGGGTAGGATCTTCTTCTCGAGCCCATACCCTCGGTCCTCGGATTCTGGCCTGTGGAAGGTCCTGCACCACCAATCTTCAGTCCAGGAAGATGGTCTTCCTTGAGCGACTCCTGCCTTCGCAGGTACACGATTGCGAGGTGGTAATGCCACCCAAACCTCCTCCAGAAGTCCCTGGTCGGCGAGGTTCCAATCCCGTAGGAAGAAGTCGAGACCCAACTCCTTAAAGAAGGGTGTGGTCTCGACCAACTTTGCTGCTGGTAACACCAACCCTCGAGGATGCATCGACATACTGGAAGATCTGTTGCACTAAGCCACACGCACTTACTGTGAGCTGAAGGCTCAGTCCTCCTCAAGTGTCCACAGTCTAGCTTCTACTTCTCAGAAGACGGAACTAGTCTTCCAGAAGACAGCTATTCCGTCTTCCGAGATTCTAACAGTACTTCCTAGATAGGTCTCGTCTTCCGAGCTATATCTAAACAATTCTAACTAAGCAAGGCCTCAAATGGATTACCAAGAAGACAACCCACCTTGCATTACATCCGACTTCTTATCAGAAGATACAAGATTCGTGAAACGTAGAGTGCATAACAGGTTTAGAAGATGGTTGCGGGCTCCTGCGGTGACAGTGGCCTCTGGAAAAACTCTCGGGACAGCTTTCGATTCAATGTCTTTCTCGGAAGACCTCCCGAAGTCAGGCTTCTCTTCACTAGTCTCACCTGTCTTCTTCTTCCTACGCGCAATCTATCCTCACAACAGACTCAAGACATTTGCACTCTGTTCTTCTGACTTCTCACCTCTCATACACACTCAGAAGAAACTTGCTGCTCGGTGGGAAGACATGACTCTCGACCATTCTCTGCAGATTCTGCCAGCAAGACTTCTCACGATTCTCTCCTAAGTTCGGGAAGAAGAAGGACTCGGCTACTATGGGTCGGACAGAAGAGACGCGAAATGGACCCTCACGTCTTCTCGCGCATTTTGCCAGCCTTTCCAATCTTCTAGTCTCTCTAGGAAGATGTGGATTTGAGAAGCTTGGAAGACCGGGAGGCACAAGCCTAGTTCCCGATTTCCAACTTCTCGAAATAACAAACAACTCACCAAGCCACTCAGAATTCGTACCAAGCCTCTCTTATCACAAAAGCAAAGCAAATCCACTCTTGATACGAATTGTGCACAGTCGACTTTCGAAGACAGTCAAGCTACTGAAGCGTCTTCCGAAGACAGTCTTCTGAAGATGTTCCAATCTTCCGAAGCGTCTTCTGTTCAAGGTTTCGAGAGTAGAGGGATGGTAGGGAAGGGAAATTGATAGCTGGGATCTCCAATTTGAGGGCTAGGAGTAAGGAAGCTCGAATTGAACTTGGGAAGAAGCAAAAAGATGACTGACAGAAATTGGGCAGCGCTTCCGCGCCCAATGTCACAATAGGAAAATAAGGATGGGAGAATCGATCGACCAGGTTGCCTGCAAACCACTGAGGAAGCGCGGGGGATACCGAACAAAGATGAGAAGCAGTGGGGAAGGGAAGGGAACATGGGAAGAAGCTCTACTGTCTTCTGTCGACTTCCCCGAGCTGTCTTCGATCTTCCGTGCACTTCTGGCTCTGGTCCCAGCTCCAACGCGACCTCACAAGGCTGCTTCCGCGGTCAGCTTCTGACTACGTCTCAATTCCATCCTCGATTCCACTCAATCACCCTCCAATGTCAGCTTCTAAGAGCTCACAGAAAACCGTCTTCAGCTCGACACTCTTCTGCGCTCAGCAATTCGACTTCGCCTTTCTTCTAGCTTCGAATCGATCCTAACTTCACTAGATTTTACTCGCTGATTTCCTCACTCAAATCAACTCGCTGCCTGAATCGATCTTCTCGGTCTCCAATCTCTCGATGCGGGAAGCAGGTAGGTTTCTGTGCTAATGCGCTTCCTGCGCATCTTCCTCGCAGTTTAAGAGTTTCGACCCTCCTGACCTACCTAATCGATTCGATGCTACCTGATAGGTGCACCTACTCCTTACGTGGTTAAGCTTCCATGGTTGCCGTCTTCCGGAAGATGCGTGTCTTCCGCCGTCTTCCGTCTTCCGTCATCTTTCGTCTTCCGAAGAGACCAC
Organism: Asterella californica; assembly: GCA_036924285.1. Lineage (NCBI taxonomy): Eukaryota > Viridiplantae > Streptophyta > Marchantiopsida > Marchantiales > Aytoniaceae > Asterella > Asterella californica. The sequence goes on along the minus strand of JAYKYS010000006.1, from coordinate 14,797,598 downwards.
CGAGAAGACGCTCTTCCGAAGACAGTCGTCTTCCGAAGAAGTCAACTTATTATTACAAACAGCCCTTAAGATCATCTTCCTGCTAAGGAAGCCGTAATCTTAAATAACAACGCTTCTTCAGTTATACAATTAAGTTATTAATCTCAAAAATTTCAAAAATTCGTGAATCCTGTAATTTGTGGGCATCACATACGCCCATCCTCACATGTTTGCGTCCCCGCAAACATCAGTGCTTCAGCACTTCTGTTCACGTCCAGTACTTCTTGACACGTCATCCATTTACACGAGTGGTCATCATCGTACCGTCTAGCTCTTCCAACTGCAAGGAGCCGTTGTTGAAGACTTCCAAGACGCGATAAGGACCCATCCAGCGAAGATGAATTTTCCCAGGGAACTTAATATGTCGATTGTCGTAGAGAAGAACTAAGTCCCCATCCACGACGGTCACCTTCTTCAGCTTGCCATCATAGTTCACCTTACGTTGCGCTTGTACTTCGTACGTCTTCTCCAAAGCTGCATTCCTGTCTTCTTTAAACTCTACAAAGTTTAGAAGACGCTGCTCTTGGCTGTCCTCTTCTTCCATGCGTTCGGTTACTGCTAACCTGTAAGTAGGGACCTCTAACTCGATGGGCACAATAGGTGTCATGCCATAAGTTAGGTAGAAAGGTGTCTTATGGGTCGTGACTTTGGGTGAAATCCTGAAAGTCCATAACACAGATGACAATTTCGTGTCCAAATCATACGCATGGTTAACAATTACCTTATTCAGGATGTTACACAGAAGACCATTCGACTTCTCTGTCAGTTCGTTCGCTTTCGGGTTGTACGGCGTCGTCTTTCGATGCTTTATCCTGAAGTATTGGGTCAGGAGAGAAATAGTCTCATTTAAGAAATGAGTACCCCTATCTGATACCAATTTCAGTGGACATCCATATCGAATGATGATGTTGTGCCAAAGGAACCTGGCTACTACTGCGGCATCGTTCTTCCTTGTGGCTTCGCCTTCCACCATCTTGGTAGCATAGTCGGTAGCTATTAAAATGTACCGGGCTCGTGTTCTTCTAGCCACCGGGGCGATAGGCCCCAGAAAGTTGATTCCCCACTTTTCAAAAGGAGCAAGCGGAAGAATGGGAGTAAGAGACCACCTAGTAGTAGCTGTCGGTCTTCCCACCCTCGGGCACGCATCACATTTCCTGATCTCCTGAAAAGTGTCTCTATACATGATCGGCCACCAGTATCCGACGTCCAACATCTTTTTCACTGTGGTCTTCAGCCCGTAGTGACCCCCAGCATCTTCGTAGTGAAGACACGTGATCACTGGCTTAATCTCTGAAGGCTCAAGACATCTCCTTAGCTTCTCGTCATGTCTCTTCTTGAAAAGGATACCTTGGAAGATGGCATAAGGACCTGCCTTGTGTAAGAAGACAGCCTTCTGCTCCGCATCCAATCCCTCGGGATACTGTTGGTCTTCCAAGAACTTCCTCAAGTCCTTGAAGATCGACTCTTCTGTGGAAGTCGCAAAGACTGGATCAGAAGATCTAGCCTCGTCTTCTAGGAAGCAGGTGGTACGCCCCCCTCAGATGAAAGTGTCTCTGCGAAAACTGAAAACAACTTCTCGTCAGGGAACTCGTCTTCCACTTCATCTTCTCGTCGTTCCGTCTCCAATCGAGATAGGTAGTCAGCGTTAACATGCTGTCTTCCAAGCCTATACTCAACTGTGTAAGTAAATTCCTGGAGTAGAAGAATCCACCTATCTATCCTACCAGACAAATCGGCTTTCTTCACAAGATGTTTTAAAGAAAAATGATCCACATAGAAGACAAACGGGTTGGTCAGAAGATAGTGCCTGTAACAACCCAGAGAAACACAAAGTATCGGAAATAGTAAATAAAGGATCGTTCCCACGAAGATACAGTTAACAATTACACAAAACACAGTACTACAACGTCACAATGATAATTCAAATGGTTTTCTGTTATTCTCACGGAATGGAATAATATCCGGATGAGAGTTTAAGTCTGATAAGAAATCAAACCCAAGTACAAACCTGATAAATCGAATACAAATAACAATGAAATAGTTCTTTGATCAGAGACCTTTCCAACAACATATAAAAGATTCGAGAAGATAGATGTATGAGTAAATGAGGTAGCAAAATACTGCTGAAATGTTACTAGTCTTCTTCTGAAAAGACAGAAGAATTCTGATTTCACATCAAGGTTCAAAGAATAAGCCCCTACTCTTCCTAAGAAATGTTCTTCCAACTAAATCCTCACTCTTAAGAATCCCACTTATTTGAAGAAGGCAGACTTAAGACGAAGCCACCATCATCCGAACTCTTCTTACAATTTAACTTATGCTCTTCCACTTCACAGTAACTAATATGTTCTCAGATCTTCGTTCAAACACCTTCGAAGTAAACAGTTTCAACTTCGGCCGAAGTCACCTTCGGTCAAATTCTCCACTGAAGTCACTTCGTCCAAATGTAAATGATAAAGGCCTTCGTCAATCAGAATTACACCTGCGACAGCAAACTACGTCCTTCGTAGGTAAATCGCCTTCGCCCACTTTCATTCACACACTCACTCCACAATCTTGCGCAATCGAAAATTAAGAAACAAACACTGAAAACATGGAAAAGGTAAAATGACTGAAACTCGCATCGCTTATATACTCCTTCGCCCTAAGATGGCGGATCTCATTTCCTACAAAAGATGGTCACATCTAAACCGCATGATTACGACTCCCCAGTTGGCGGAACCGCAGTATCTACTCTACCGAACTGCAACTTCTGTCCTAAACTGCATAATGTAAACTTAACTGTCTCTCTAAGCTCCTTCAGGTCTCTAATGATTCTCTCCGCTAGTCTAACTATTCTGCTCTTCGTCGAAGGATCTGGTGCTATCGTCAACTCTGCCCGAAGTCGCTGGAGTAACTCTAACTCTGTCGCGTCAAGTTCGGTGGCGAAGTATGTAGTCGTAACCTCTTCCACCTTCGTCCGAAGTTCTTCGGCCTTCGCTTCAGCTATCTCCTTCGCTTTCTCTGCCTTCGAAAGCTCCTCATCCTTTGCGACCAACTGCTCGTCCTTCGTCGCAAGCTGTTCCAACATGGCATCTCTCTCAGACTTCAGATCGTGAAAGCGTGAAGTCATAAGGTTCAACTTCGTCTCTACCTCTTGAATCTCATCCAAGTATCGCGTCTGTTCGTGTGACTGCTGTATGAGTAACGCCTCCCGTTGTGACATATACTTCTTGACATCGGCCGAAGTTTCTTCCAACTTCGCCATGAGAGCATCCTTCTCCTTCAACCATCCATACCGCCCGAAGTGCACAGCGTCGAGAAGGTCACTCAATGAAATTGGTTCCTTCGTCTCCTTCTCATAGATATGTCGTTGAAGATCCATCTGTGCAATGAGTGGCAATGCTGTACCACTTAGGAACTCAAGAGTCTGCTCGAACATCTTCAATTCTTTCCCGACATTGGCGTCACTCGGTCCTGCCGAAGTTGTCGCTTCTCCTGGTTTAGGCGAAGTCCGAAGTTCTGGAACTTCCCTCTCTATTGTCGGCTCCTTCGAGAGTACCCTGCGCTGTAAACCCTCCGCGGTCCTATCGATCAACTACCCCCGATCTCTCAATCTCCACGATCGTCATCCACGAATCTGCAACATGTCGGGCATGTCTCTCACTCAGGGGTCACCTCTGATGGCTTTGATGGAAGCACACCATGAACTTGAAGGGAAAATGCTAAGTTCACTCATTCATACCAACTTATCAACTAAAAATCTCCATAAACTCATCCACTAAAATCCTCCATTCTAACGACGTCTCTCAAGTTCTCACATGCTAAACATATCCCACACTCTCTATATTACTCAAGTTGTCATTACGACGATGTGAAAACAAGGATGAGGAGCTCTTCTCTACTCCTCTATTTATACATTCTAGGTTTTTACTTTGGTACCCTCCGGTAACTCAGCCGTAACTACTTTTACCGGGTTTTACTAAGATATTACTTAAGGTAAAAGCATTGATCACATGGGCTTTTTACCTTTTCACATGGGCTTATTCCTTCAAAGTCAACAACTTCTAGAAGGATTCTGGAATATTCTCAAGGAATCTCGAATTTCCACCCCCCCTCTACACTAGGACCCACTAAAAAGGAAACATGTGGAATCTCTTCTTGTTTTTAATGCCCACAAAGTCCACAACTTTAATCCAACCACTAATATCAAGTCAAAAAGGAGATAAGGGATACTTTCCACCCCCTTTCTACCTTTTAGACAAGATGACAAGATAGTAGTGCTCACTCTTTAGCAAATATCTGAATTCTGCCAAAAGTACAGCTAAGTTTAACCATAACTAACTTTTAGCTAGTCATGACTAACTTGATATCTCCTAAAAGTACTTTGGCAGCAAATAAACATTCTCAACACTTAGTTAGAACTAAACACCTTACTAATAGACAAACTTCCTATGTGTAACATAGGTCGTTACATTTTACCCCCGGACTAAATTTTCGCTCCGTCCTCGGAGTGAAGAGAGAACTTCCGTCGATGAAACAACTTCAACTTGTCATGGTTGACCCGATCGAATCTCCTTCCTCCCAGCTCCTGAAGGTCATATGTGAAGTTGCTCCACACCTTATCTACAACAAAAGGACCAAAATATCTCGGAAGAAACTTCTTCCTAGCCCTCTTGAATCTGATAGCATCATACAACATAACCCAATCTCCGACTTGAAAAGGTTTTACCTCTCTCTTGCCCAACCGTTTGTCGTAACTCTTCTTTTGATACGCCTGAGCTCGTTCCATCCGGATCATTGCTACCGCTCGGGTCTCTTCCAACTCCATGAGTTGCTCCCTTCTTGATCTGACCACGTCTTCTCCTCTCGACCTCTTCAACTTCCGTTGAATAGTTTGAAAAGTATCCAATTCGAATTGGATCGGCAACTTGGACTCCACTCCATAAACCAGTCGAAATGGGGAGTACCCAGTAGAAGTCTTTGTTGTCGTTCGATACTCCCATAAGATGGCATGTAGTCTCTTATCCCAAGTATGTTTCGCAGTCTCAACACCAGCATCTTTGGCGAGCATCATACAAAGTGTAAGATTGGTCTTCTCCGCAAGACCATTAGCATTTGGTTTGTATGAGGTCGTTACTCGTGGCTTGATAGAAAAGTGTTGTAGCATAGCAGTAGTCATGCTCCCTACAAACTCTCCTCCTCTATCTGAGACCAACTCTAACGGACATCCAAATCTTGTGAAGATCCTCTCCCATAAGAATCTACCGACTTCTGTTTCATTGATCTCTCTCAAAGGTCTAGCCTCTACCCACTTGGTACAATAGTCAGTGGCGACTACAATGTATCTATTGCCTCGAGGTGTCTTATTAAGAGGACCTACAAAGTCAATACCCCACTTCTCAAATGGTCCTAACACGGGAATTGATCTTAACGGAGGTGTTCTAGTAGACTTCAGAGCAAATGCTTGACATACGTCGCAAGTTTTGCAATAGTCTAAACACTCTTTGAAAATCCCTCTCCAGTGATAACCCGCATCCAAAATCTTGAAGGCTGTTATCTTACCAGCAAAGTGACCTCCGCAAACAGTTCCGTCGTGAAACTCGTGCATTAGCTTGAATGTCTCCTTCTGACCAACTGCTCTCCTTAGTAACCCATCTGCTCCTTGATGAAACAAAATTCCCTCTACTATGGTGTAAGGTTTGCATCTCTTGATCAACGCGTTACGTTCTCGGGTATGCATACCTTCCGGAAAAGAGCCATCTGCAAGGAAACTCCAGATTTCCTTATACTCGTCCGGTATCTCCTCAATGCTTGTGATGGTCATCAGATGCTCGTCTGGAAACGAATCGTCAAATGGTTCTTCTCCCTCATCATCATAAGCCCTCGACAAAAGATCAGCATTCGCATGCTTTTTCCCTGGTCTATCTTCGATCACATAATCGTATTCTGTTAGAAGGATCTTCCAACGAGCAATACGACCTTCGGCATTAGGCTTATTAAAGATATACTTTAAACCTTGTGATCTGTGACTATGGAAAATTTCCCTCCTAGCAAGTAATGTCAGAATTTCTTCAATCCAAAGATCACCGCTAATCCTTCTCGTTCAGTCACGGAGTAATTCTTCTCCGCTGGAACCATCTGCCTACTAGCATAAGCTATAGGATGATCATGCCCATCTCCATCTAGCTGACTTAATGTACATCCGATTGCTACATTGGAGGCATCCGTATACAGAATAAATGCTTTACTCCACTCAGGTTTAGCAAGTATAGGAGCTGTCACCAATGCCTTTTTCAGCTCCTCAAATGCTTCCTTTGCCTTCTGATCATGCACTATCAAGTCAAAATCAACTCCCTTCTTCATGTACATAGTCAAAGCTATTGCTTTGTTTGAGAAGGAAAAGACAAACCTACGATAATATCCAACCATGCCAAGAAACTGCCTCAACTTTGTCAAGTTGATCGGAAATGGAAGATCCACAATCTTCTTCACCTTTTCAGGATCTACCGCAATCCCATTCTTGGAAATGATGTGCCCTAACAGCAGACCTTCTTCGCAGCCAAAGATGCACTTCTCTGGATTCAGAGAAGCGTTAGCTTGCTCCAACCGCTGCAGAACTTTGATCACATGATCAAAGTGGTCCTCCTTTCTTCCGTACACACAGAAATCATCAATGAAATCACGAACAAACTTTCCTATGAATGGTTCGAACACCTTGTTCATGAACCTCTGAAACGTGGCCGGAGCATTACACAGTCCGAATGGCATCACTCGAAATGCAAATGTTCCCCAAGGAGTAGTGAAAGTAGTCAACTGCTGGTACTCCTGTGCTATCTTGATCTGGTTGTATCCACTATAACCATCACCAAAGCTGTACCACTCATGACCGGCAACTTCCTCCAAAATCTCATCTATAAATGGTAGAGGATAATAGTCCTTCTTGGTAACTGCATTCAGCTTCTTATAGTCTATGCACACTCGCAGCTTACCATTCTTCTTCTTGACAATCACAATGGGTGAAACCCATTCTGAGTTCTCCACCTCATAGATGAAACTCGCCTCCTTCAACTTGTCTATCTCCTCCTTGACCATCATTGCCGTTGTGGGATTGACCCTTCTCTGCTTCTGTCGAACTGGTCTTGCGTGCTCCTCCAATTCGATTCGATGAGTCTCGAGAGTCACCTCCTTCAAATCCTTGTAGCTGAAAGCAAACACATGGATATATTTTCGAAATATATCTAGGAATCTACTTTTCTCCTCTTGAGTGACATTGATACCAAACTTCAAGGTAGAGAGTCTTCTCACAATCTCTGCCTCACTCAACTCTTCTTTGTCAGGATCTTTCTCCACTGCTGGTCGAGGCAACAAGTCAATAGCACTAAGCTGATGTAATGATTCATCTCGACCAAATCCTTCGTCCTCAGACGAGGATTCTTGATCGTAAGAATCTCCGGTCTCTACTTCTGAGACACTCTGATCGTCCTCCGTATCAGATTCCCAGTAGTCACTAGTGGGTCTATCAGAGTCAGAAGTCACAACTCCAACACCCGAGAGAGGTACTATCACTCTATGATCTCTAGGCCCAATCCATAAGTATCCCTTGTGCCACCTATCAGTGGTGCGCACAGCTCTCAACCAAGGCCTACCTAGGAGCAAATCATAACTAGAGTCCTTTAACACTTGAAAGGACATCAATGTTTGAACTCCCATCACAGACACGACTACCTTCTCTAACACACCAAGAGGTCTTACCCGTTGCTTGTTAGCCATCCCCACGACAATGCTAGCCGGGCGAGTTGGTTCCATCCCCAACTTCTTCATCAACCTCTCCGATATGGCGTTGACAGCTGACCCTCCATCCACCAATACGTCAGAGACGTAGTGACCATTCAACCGGACTTCAATCTTTGAAGCCCTAGTGCATACCTCTGAAGCATGCACATCCACCACACCAACTCCCACAGACTTCGATGTCTTGCTCTTGGGTTTCTTCTTCTTGCTTCTCTTAGAACTCAGTCCTCCTCTGAGTTCCCTTCGTAAGCTGGGATTAAGTGCGATCAGTTGTCCAACAGTGATGTTGGCTTTCTGAGCACCCACATCTTCAACCACATCATATCCCGCTTGGGAAGATGAAATGGTGAAATCCGCCATCCCCAACTTCCTTCTTGGCTCCCTTGGTGTACTCGAGACATTACTCGAACGAGTACTTCTACTTGCTGACTCCTCCATGAAAACCGGTTCATCAGAAAATCGAGTTCTTTTCCTTTCTTGGGCTAAAAGCTCCACCGGTGCATGAGAAGAGTTTGAACTTTCTCCTTTCTCGTAGATGGGATCTCGCACTACATCGATAGTAGCCACTCCCTTGTCTCGTCCTTGTGATGGATTTCCTCCACCCACATTCATTCTGACAGCTTCGGCACCTCTTGCTCCGTTGTTAGGACAATTTCGCTGGAAATGAGAACCTCCACACGTCCAACAAGTGATTCCTCCAAAGTTACCTTGGTTACCTCCAAAGTTACCTTGATTTCCTCGGTTGGGATTATTGTCGTAACCTCTTTGACCTCCTCCTCCACCTTTGTTCCTCCATTCTCGTAACTGCACCACGTTTATCTTGAGATCCGCAAGAGTATCGGTGATGCTCTTCAGCTCGGCATGAAAATCAGAGGTGGCAGTAGACATCGTTGTTGGGACAAACGGTCTTGGCACCACCGTTGGAGTAGGAGCTGACGTTGAAGCAATCACCAATTGTGATGGTGCAGGTGCGATCGTTGTGACTACACCAGGAGTCGGAGTTGACACCAGAGCAACATGATGAGGTTGGATGATATCTCCTTCATCCAAACTCTCTTCCATGTTTGTCGCAATCTTGATGGCCTCCGCTTTGGTTGCTGGCTTCTCGTACCTCACTTGGGTTCGAATTGAAGGCCTCAACCCTCCCACCAAGTTCTTGGTCAACACTGCTCCAATCCCCGCCATCGTTAGCTCCACATTGTCTCCACTCTTCCGTAGGACCGTTCGAAACCGTTGCTCCAACTTATCCACCCTTTCGGCATATTGCCGAACTTTCTCGTCATCCCGTTGCTTCAAATGAGTAAGCTCCACCATGAGCTTCTCATAGCTCTCTTCTGGAAGAAACTCTTCGATGAGTGCGTTACTCAATGTCTCCCATGTATCCTCAATTGCACCAGGTGTCTTGTTCTTCACTCGGTCTTCATACCATGTGAGAGCAAAATCTTCTAAAAACTCTGGCAGTAACAACACCCATTCTTCCTTCCTTCTCACGTTGTTTCCGATGCAACCCCTTTTGAAGTCTCGTACAAATGGTTCTACATCTTCATTGTCCTTCCCATGAAACACTGGTAACTTCCCCATCTTGTAACTACTCCTTCTACTCTTCTAATTTTCGTGCAATAACTACTCGCTAAAAGAGTACGAACATCACCAATTCCATTCGAGAATAATCTACCATAGGTAAAATGAAAGGAAATGGTTGTAACAACACCTCTTGTGCCATCTCCTCTCCCAAGGTAATCATGAGCCTGAGTCGCATCGCCGCCTTCTCCACCATCCGAATGACGATCTCCATCACAACTCAGCCGAGTCCTCTTTTGAAGTCGACAACTTCTCCGTCTCAGCTCTTTGAGTCTCGTCCAACTTCTCGACTACTGACGTAAGTAGGGCGGCCACATCGACGCACTTGTGTCCTCTTGATAGATCACCCACTCCACAACTTGGACAAGGATCTTCTCCTAGAAGATGAATTGGCGCTGGTGACGATGGACCCACTCGAAGACTTAAATCCGTAAACTCCCGCTTCCCTTTAGCTCTCTCGGTTCTGATTCTAGTTGGACAATTCACTACTTTATGTCCCAACCCTCTACAGAAATAACACCACAAGTCGGTTTCTACTCTTCTTCTCGGAGATTCTACTTGAGGTTTTGCACTAGGGTTCTCAAACTCAACGATAACCTCTTTCGAGCTCTCTCCGACGCTTACTATGACATCTAAACCTTGAGGAAGGTTTCTAAGTCTAACTTTCCAATCTTTCGAACTTCCACTCATTTTGCACCTTCTCAACCATTAATTGGACAAAATATCGTAGAGGAAAATAATTCTACATCACTTTCTTAACTCTTCCGAGCTTTATATTAGAAATCGTGTATTATACATGCTATACACGAAATAAAATCCACTCTAAAATTAACTATCGAAGATATGATCCTCATCACCCTCGTTTGTACTCATCACAACAGACATCTTGAACTCACTCTTATAAGGATCCAACTCTACTTCACCAGGAGCATTCGTGGCCTCCACAGTGAATGATGCTTTCATCTCGACTTTCTTCAAATCTGCGCCCATGGTCGCGAAAGCTTCTTGGTATAGGGTAAAGAGGGCACCCCAAGTAGTATAGATAAGTGTTCGCAACTCATCTACACTTAACTTTGGCTTCTCCGACTCCGTTCGAACTCCTAAACGTCTCTTCTTCCACCTCGGCACCCGAACTGGATTCCCCATGAAGTATCTTCAAGACCTCCTTGTATGCCGAAACGTATATCTCTTAGTTGGTAAGAGATCTCTCCAAGATTTTTGTGGTCTCCAGTAGCTCAACCTCCAAGCTACTAAATCATGAAGTTTCAACAGAAACTTCCCTAATCAGAAGAGATGGTGATGACTGTACAAATTTTCAGAGAACTGAAATTTGTATATTTTCACTTCCCTCATGGTTGTCAACCCCCTCCACTTTGAAAAATCCTTTCTCCCTCTTCAGACCTCATCTTCTCATGATTTCTTTTTCCTCTGATAGCTTATCAGGCAAGCTGAAACACTGGAAAGTTTCTCAGGAAAATAAAATTCACAGAAAATCTGACACTGACTGTAAACTTTTTCCAGAGAACAAAATTCCTCAACTCTCTTGAATAAACCCCTCAACTTTGAAAATTCATTGCTCCCTCTCTAGACCATCTTTTCTCCTGATTTCTGTTGTCCTAGATAGCTTATCAGCCACTCTAAAACATTGGAAAGTTTCTCAGGAAAATAAAATTCACAGAAAAGTTGACAGCGACTGTACAAATTTTCCAGAGAGCAGAATTCTTAAGCTCACAAATTTCTCTCCTCTAATAACTTTTCTCTCCTCCTTTCTCTACAACTCTTGTTGCACCCTCTTTCAACTCTCTTCAAACCCTTTCTAAGTGAACAAGATGTAAAGAATGACTTCGAACGCGTCATATATCACTACGGGATACACGAAAGGTTCTAACGTTGTTAACATCGCGTTAGCTCTCTCTCCTCCCAACGTTCTCTCCATGTGCTCTCTCATAATCTCCTTTTGACGAATGTAGAACTGAACTCTAAACATCGTTCAACGATCCCTTCAAGTGAGGTCCCGGCAACGGAACCAAAAATGTAAACCCTCCGCGGTCCTATCGATCAACTACCCCCGATCTCTCAATCTCCACGATCGTCATCCACGAATCTGCAACATGTCGGGCCTGTCTCTCACTCAGGGGTCACCTCTGATGGCTTTGATGGAAGCACACCATGAACTTGAAGGGAAAATGCTAAGTTCACTCATTCATACCAACTTATCAACTAAAAATCTCCATAAACTCATCCACTAAAATCCTCTATTCTAACGACGTCTCTCAAGTTCTCACATGCTAAACATATCCCACACTCTCTATATTACTCAAGTTGTAATTACGACGATGTGAAAACAAGGATGAGGAGCTCTTCTCTACTCCTCTATTTATACATTCTAGGTTTTTACTTTGGTACCCTCCGGTAACTCAGCCGTAACTACTTTTACCGGGTTTTACTAAGATATTACTTAAGGTAAAAGCATTGATCACATGGGCTTTTTACCTTTTCACATGGGCTTATTCCTTCAAAGTCAACAACTTCTAGAATGATTCTGGAATATTCTCAAGGAATCTCGAATTTCCACCCCCCCTCTACACTAGGACCCACTAAAAAGGAAACATGTGGAATCTCTTCTTGTTTTTAATGCCCACAAAGTCCACAACTTTAATCCAACCACTAATATCAAGTCAAAAAGGAGATAAGGGATACTTTCCACCCCCTTTCTACCTTTTAGACAAGATGACAAGATAGTAGTGCTCACTCTTTAGCAAATATCTGAATTCTGCCAAAAGTACAGCTAAGTTTAACCATAACTAACTTTTAGCTAGTCATGACTAACTTGATATCTCCTAAAAGTACTTTGGCAGCAAATAAACATTCTCAACACTTAGTTAGAACTAAACACCTTACTAATAGACAAACTTCCTATGTGTAACATAGGTCGTTACAGCGCACACTTGATTCTGCTTGGTCTCCTCCCGGTCTCACTATTCCCAATATCTCGACTGAAGATGACTTCGCCGGAGATTTAGCGCCATCGACATCTTCGTCCGAAGTCGTTATCGTCGTTCTTCTTGCTTTCTTCTTCTTCCTCGAAGTCGCACCCCCTGGTGTAAGTTCATCGAGCTTTCTCTTCGTCCGAGTACTAGGTCCCGCCGAAGTTGTCACTGGTGTCGTTACTTCTTCTTCTCTCTGGGGAGTAGCTTCCATTACCCGCTCATCTTCCGAGATCGTTCTTCGGTCGAACTTCTCCTCTTCTTCTGGTGATAGCAACTTCATTCCCTTGTAGAAGAAAACTGCGAAGGCTGCGAAGTACGTCGACCCGCCTTCGTCGAAAGTGTTGAAGAGCTTCTGTACATGGTCGTGGAAGATCTTCGCCCAATACGCTTTCCTACCCCCGAAGATCTGTTCGATGAAGTTAATCTGCCAATTGGCCAGATAAGAAGTACGTTGCGGTTTGAAGATGGTGTTGAGGGCGATCGCCACATCCCGCTTGAAAGGATCGATGTAAGTGTGTACTTTGAATCCGTTCGATCCCACCGGTGACTTCGAGAAGAGTTCGCCATACTTCGCCACTTCGTCCGAAGTTGGCTTGCAAGTACTGTCATACATTAAGTCACCTGGCACTCCTGCGTCATCGATTCCTAGGGCGAAGTTCCAATGTTTCAGGGTCCAATTATTCGGCCTCGCCCGAAGATCTTCAGAGGAATGTCCTCTGCAGATGAGTATCTCCTGTAACAGATCCGAAGAGATCACACCCCAGTTCTCCAGTAAGAACGCCAACCCCATCTCCTCGAGTCGTTCTCGATACGGACTGAAGTCCGGCCACTTCGTCGCTATAGTCTTCAACTTCGGTCGCTTCGCTGTCTGCATTCCTCGCATCCTCGCTGAAGGTCCGAAGTACCTTCGATCTTCTATGCTTACGACACTTCTTCGTCGAAGTTGATACCTGATCGTGGAAACGTCGACTTCGGAGGTCGCCGTTTTAACCACCACAGCCTGCACCGATAAAACCTAACCCTTCGCCGAAGTTTGTCTTCGTCCTCTTTCTCCCAATTGATGAAAGCGGAGCACTTCAGTAAACCCGCGATTGGAAACAGTAAAGTGAAAATGCTTTTTGATTCTTACTTATAGCTTTTCCTCTTCGTCTCCTCACGTGCGAAGTCTTTCTCGATTCTCGCGCGCGAAGTTGCGCCAACTCCTATCTCATTTTAGTCTTTCTTTCCAAGGCCATAACTTCGTCGTCCGATATCCATTCTTAGCAAATGAGGTATCCCTGGAAAGCTCTTCGTCCGTAGAGTACAACCAAGTTATCTCCCCAATGATATATCTGACATAGCTTCTGTATTTCTACTCAGCATCATCCTTCGGCATAGAAATCCCATTCTTCACTCAATCTATCTTATCTATCATCTATACTAAACATTCTATTGGTTTACTTATCAAAAATAAAAAAAATTCTTAACAAAGTGAAAATCCAAGGCTTCACAGTGCCTAAACTTTCGACAGGAGTAAATCATGCCAAGACACTCCCTTTCAGTTGTAGAGTACTTCTTCTCTGCATCACTGAGTTGTCTTCCCGCATAGTAGATGGGATAATCCTTCTTCTTCTCATCTTTCTGACTCAACACCACCCCTATGACGAAAGCATAAACATCCACATAAATATGGAAGACTCTCTCCCAATCAGGTGACCTTAGGATAAGGGATTCCGACAGAAGAAGACAAACGGGTTGGTCAGAAGATAGTGCCTAAACTTCCGACAAGAGTAAATCATGCCAAGACACTCCCTTTCAGTTGTAGAGTACTTCTTCTCTGCATCACTGAGTTGTCTTCCCGCATAGTAGATGGGATAATCATTCTTCTTCTCATCTTTCTGACTCAACACCACCCCTATGACGAAAGCATAAACATCCACATAAATATGGAAGACTCTCTCCCAATCAGATGACCTTAGGATAGAGGATTCCGACAGAAGCCTCTTCATTTCTTCGAATGCTTCCTGCTGCTCAGAAGACCAAATGTATGGTTCGTCTTTTTTTGCAACTTGGTAAGTCTTCCTGCTACCTCTGTGTACCTGTCAATAAACCTCCTGTAGTATCCTACGTTGCCCAGGAAGCTTCTCAACTGAGTCAGGTTAGCAGGTGGGTGAAGTTTCATGATGACTTCCACCTTAGCACAGTCGACTTCTATACCTCTTCCGGAAATTCTATGTCCTAGCAAAATTCCCTCTGACATACCAAAGAAGCACTTCTCAGGGTGAAGAGCCAAACGATGTTCTCTACACTTCAGAAAACACTTCCTTAGAAATATCAGGTGGTCTTCTTTCGATCCAAACACACAGAAATCATCCAAGAAGATCTCCATGAAAGTGCGAAGATACTCCTTGAAGATTGTAAGTCTCTGGAATGTGGCGGGCGCGTTGCACAAACCAAACGGTATTTGATTGTACGCGTACGTGCCCCAATCAGTAGTGAAAGTGGTTTTCGACTTGTCTTCTTCTCTGATTGAAACTTGGTTGTACCCAGAATACTCATCCAAGAAGCTGTAGAACTCATGTCCTGCTACCTGGTCTAACACAGAATCGGTGAACGGTAAAGGATGGTGATCTTTTTTCGTGGCCAAGTTCAGCTTCCGAAATTCTTAACACACTCGGATCTTCCATGTCTGCTTCTTTGGCACGATGACAATAGGAGCTACCCACTCACTACTAAGTACTGGGAAGATGACTCTCGTCTTCAGGTATTGGTCGATCTGGTCCTTCACCAGAAGCGAGTACTTGGGGTTGAGCCGATACTGCCTCTGTCGTGTAGGAACAACGCCTTCCAGCAAGTCAATGCGATGCTCCCCCAACTCTCGAGGTATGCCCTTCATGTCTTCTATGGTCCACACGAAGACATCCTGGAACTCCGTTAGAAGTTCTCGAAAGTCTTCCAACTGTTGGCCCTCGATCAGCTTGGAAAGCTTCAGCTTCTTCCCAGGAGCAACCTCCATTTCTTGAAGATCATCCGGGTTTACCTCATTGGCACCAAAGTATTCCGGTTTGGGAGATTCTTTCGGTTCAGATTCGTCTTCTGGAAGACCAACTGTCGGATCTTCCAAAGGGAAGACGGTACCTTCGTCTTCTAGAAGACCAACTGTCGGATCTTCCGAAGAGAAGACGGTACTTTCGTCTTCTGGAAGCTCTTCTTCCGCAACTTCGTAGCACTCAATGTATCCACAGATCACTTCTTCTGCTACTTCATTACACAAGTTATTCACCACAAACTCATTATATCGTTCATCATTGTCAGAAGACGCGGTTGAGTCTTCTGAAGTGTACCCCTCTGTCGTAGAAGGAGTTTCACTTGGTGTCCAATCTTGATCCAAGGAAGCGAGACCTTGGTCTTCTCACTTGGCTTAGGTGTAGGATTGGGAAATCTCAAACAATGTCTTCTCCAATCGGTATTTACATTTGCAGCATACAGCCATGGTCTTCCTATCAACACTTGATATCCAACTCTAGCTACAGGTCGCAAAATGATGTAAGTGAGGTAGAAAGATACTCCTCCAATTACCGTCAAGACATCTTTCAGTTGTCTCAAAGGTCATCTTCTGGTCTGGTCCGTCATTCTGAGGATTCTCGGAGTAGGTTGGAACTCAGTGAAGCCTAGGGCATGCGCCGTCTCTTCAGTCATGATGTTAACTCCGGAGCCGGAATCAATGGGTATCTTCTTCAGAAGACAGCCATGGATCTCCATATCAAGTTCTGGGGCTCCCAAGTCCTCATGCTCTATCCTTAGGATCGGGGTGCTCTTGGGAAGTTTAGCTGTTCTCCTCTTCCTCGATCCTCGAAGCACGGATCGTAATAGCTTCCTATAATCCGCGTTGTCATCCAACAGCTGTTGGAAGATTACATCCGCCTTCTGGTTCCACAAGTCTCACAAGAAGTCGTAAGGGGATCGCTTTAGAAGAGTGACTGATGTTTCCAACAGAGAAGATGTAGTAGCTGCTTCCTTGGATGGAAGACCAGAATGGTGTCTTCTCTCGACTGGGGGCTGTTCCCGTGAGACAGGGACTGCCGTAGTCGGTGGAGGAAGCTGCTGTACTATCTTCCGTCGCTTCTCCAGCTCTTCTTGCATGATCGCTTCAACTTCTTGTCTAATGTCAGGAGCAAAGTACTTCGGATCTTCTCGGTCGTAAGTAGGAAAAGAAGGCCGCTCAGGGGAAGATGACCTCTCCTTTCACTGCTTCTTCTTCTTGATCTCTTTCTGACGGGATTCTGACTTCTCTTTGCTTCTGGTACTTACCTTGAAGACTTCTTCTTCCATGACTTCTTCTGGAGACCAACTGTCGGAATCCGGGCTAAGGCTCCAAACAGTGCCATCCGCCAAAGTGAAAGAAGAAGTTGCTTCAGGTGACTTCGTCTTCTGAGTTGCAGTCGTCTTCTGCAGCTGAGGTTCCTTTCTTTCGTGCTTCCCGGGGTCTAGTTCGTCTTCCTCGATATGGAGACAATCCGTACAATCCCTAGGATCTTCTTCTTCTACCGTGATGTGCTGTACCACTGCTAACTCGAGTTTAGAAGCTGATACAGCTTCTGCAGGAAGCGTGGTCTCTGCAAATCTAACCATTTGTCGTGGCCGTAAGGTCTGAGGACAATTTCCTGTGAAATGACAGGCTTCCTTACAGTTTTCACACAAGGGCACTTGCCCAATCTGTCTTCTCGGATGAGAACAGGTGGACCACCAGTGTCCTGTCTCTCCACAATTATTGCACGCTCTAGGAAGAGGGTTTAGAGGTCGTTGTGATGAAGAAGGTTGTCAGGGCGTTCTGGTCTGTACATTACTAGCTCTATCCTTAGGTACATAATGATTATATTGGGCGGGAGGATTAGGAGTGAAGGGTTGTATCGTCTCGATTCTATAGCAGGTTTCTCCACTAAGATCGTGTAGATATCTCTCATTGTCTTCTTCCCAGCCTGCCCAATTGACAGCTTGGTCCTGCGTACACTGATTTCTGGTGTGCTCGGAAGAGTTACAAAGATTGCACCAAAGGTTTGGCCTGGAAGCCGTAAGTTGCTTCCGCTTGTCCTTCTGGTTCAGAAGATGAACTTTCAGGTCGGCAAACTGCTTCAGAACTTCATCGATGCGGGGATCGGGTGTAGACTGAATGATCTGAGTCTGAGGCATCTTCTGCACAACTTCCTCCCTTGCTCGTGTCTTCTCCTTCTTCTTCTTCCGTGTCTTCTTCTCTTGTTCAGATTCGGATTCTGAACTTTCGACAATAGACTCCTCAGAAGTAGAGGATCCTTTCGAATCACTGTTATCAGTTTCAGTGGACTTGGACTTCCTCTTGGACTTCCTAGAAGACTTCTTCTGCTTCCTGGACTTCTTCGAGGTCTTCCCTCTGTCTTTCGTCATATGCCTAGTGATGCTCGAGGTTTCATACTGCTCGGCATGCTTCTGTACTTCTACTAAATCATCATCTCCTCCTCTTCTGCAGTACAACTCCATATCTTGAGACAGTCCTCCCAAGTACCAGTCCATGGCTTGCTGGGCACAATAACCGGATCTTCCTTGGTTCTGAGGGATGTGATCCAGGAGGTCTTCAAACCTCTCGGTGTAATCCCGCAATGTCTCTTTCTTCTTCCGTTCGAGCCTCTGAAGTTCTATGAGGGTCATACGATCATAGCCCACTCCTCTGAACCTCTTCAGAAAAGCTGCCTTCGGAGTAGCCCAAGCGGCCATTACTAACACATCATCCAACATTTTACTCATCCATTTCCTTCCCTTCCCTACGATCAAATTGGGAAATACACGGAGTCGGTCGGCATCCGAGTCTTCCTTGTTAGATCTAGAGATGGTCTCGAACATCGTGATGAAGTCGTCCGCGTCAGCATCATCGTCGTACGGATGGTATTTCTGCCGAGTGTGGGAAGCCATGTCGACTGTCGGCTGGTGCGACTGTCAACTTCTTCCTTCCTCAGGACCAGGTGGTGGAGATGATCTTCTCGAAGGTCCAGGCTTGTCTGAATCACGAAGGTCGTCTTCTGAGTCAGAACTACTGTCGCTGTCGTCTTCTGAGACGTCTAGAACGATCTCCTCTAGTCTCCTCTAGTCTTTCTTCACCTTGAGAAGCTTCTTCCGCACTTGGGAAGACGTCTTCCGAGTAACCAGTACCAAAATCTACTTTGTACACGTGATCACCCGGTTGGCTTCTATCTTCTCCAAAGATTATGCTCGAGATGGAAGGCTCTTCCAACTTTACTGATCGGATCTTCCTGAGCTCTTCTTCTTTCCTTTGGTGTCTCAGGGATATCCGCTGCTCTCTAGAAGCGGTTTGCTGGGATGAATGTACCCACTCAGGATCTTTATCCGTGCGTCTTCTGCTTCTTCCTCTGGTCGGAGGCATCCATCAGAGAACTGAGAAGAGATGTCTCTCTTCTTCTAATACTAGATCCGACAGACCGAATGACTGAACAACCGATCACAGGTTCGGAACGTCTTCTTCTCTTGCTTCCTGTTGTACTCAATGTAGTCTTCCAAGATCGAGTCTTCCAAGAAGCTCTTGGAAGCGGGGAAGCGGCTTCTTCCAGTTCCCCCTGATGTATCTTATCAGCTTCTGGTTGCGGTTCCTGTCTTCTAGCAAGATAGAGTCCCACAACACATTCAACTACAATCGAAATTAGTTCGAAATGAAACTAACTATTGGCACACAGATCCAAGAAGCTTAGAACAGAAGTTACTAAGTTGAAATCCCCGGCAGCGGTGCCAAAAATGGTGCTCACTATATGTAGTGTCGCAGGATTACTCCTTTTGCCCATTTAGTATACAAGATATCGTTCCCACAGAGGATTTGCACAAGTAACGCTGCTCTAAGTTCTAAGATCTGTTCAAACACACAAACACACGGATTTTGCCTAGAAATCCCGTCTTCTCACAAAACCACGCGTCTTCCAAACACTCCAAAAGGTGCTCTGGACCTAAACAAACAACTACTAACTAAAATATCACACAACTATTCACAGAGAATCGCTGGAAGGCGCTCTTCTTGCTTCCAGGTCACTTCTTCCGGTCTTCTCAGTACCGTCTTCTCGAAGCAATTCTCGGCTTCTGGGGGTTCAACTCGGCTTCTCGTACCTCCAGAAGACGGTCCTGCTTCGCAGAAGTCGACTAGCACGGCTGTTACATCTTACTCTCACACTCACATTCCAACAGGTTAGATTAATCACAGGGTGTATGCCCCCTGTAGCCTTCCCAGGCTTCTGCCTACGGAAATGGTCTTCCTGCAGTACTACAACGACATTCACCTTCACGGAAGCTCAATAGAAGTCTCGGAAACTCACTAGAAGAAGATAAGAAGATGGGGAAGATGAGAGAAGATGGGGAAAAAAAGAAAATCCAAACAAGAGAAAACATGATGAAAAGGAGAAATCAAGATTTCGACAGGCTTCTAGTCCGGATCCTGACTAACAAGCCATCCCTGCTTGAAATAGTTTGGGGAGGAAGACAACAAACATGTGTACAGTTGCACCGTCTTCTACTTGAGGATGTCGTCTTCTGTTGTGGGAAGAAGGCTTCTTTCTTCTTCTCTTCGCTGCTCCAACTACTCTATCTTCTGAGATCCCTTACCCATCAGACCGTCCGTACGTAGATCCGAAGTGCTCGACTAGACGAGCCAAGCTGCAATTCCACTACTGCTAACAGTCACTGCCACTCAAGAAGAACACTTCTCATGCACAATTGGGAGTGAATCAAAGAGAAACCCACCACCCAGAAGACACGAATAAAGCTTCTGCACTCAAATTCGCAATCCATTCCTCGAGAAGATGTCATATTGGCATTGGGAAGCTCACTCCCTCTACTTCCTGTGCCTACTCCTCGACACAACAGTCTAGCCAACAAGACTGCACGAGGATGTCATTCCCTGTTCCTAAACTGTCCACTACCTCTATCTACATCTTCGAACCACTGCTGGTACCGAGCATACAGACCCCTCCGGTATAATCCTAATCTATTCGTATGTTTCTAACATCGGGTATAGTGTGTGTGTCACTAACGAACTAGATTTCCTACTCTTCGATCCTACTTATACATCTACCACCAGGAAAAAGAAGGAACCACCAACAGGGAGAAAAAAGCTGCCCCTTCACATGCAAACGGTTTTCCCTTCTTGTTCTTGCGCTTCCTACTCTGCCACATGGCTGCCTAACTAATTTTACACTGAGAAACTGCCACCCTTAAGATAGCATGTTCGGTCTTACTAAATTGGGACAAGATTAACCGTCTGCGGTGCTTTCTGCCTACTCTGATTACTCGGTGGCAATCTCTACCTGATCTGCCCTTATCGGAGCTCTTAATGCGACTTCTGATAAGCTAGGAAGCCCTGCGAACACCTCGGGTGTCATTGAGGTAGCTTCCTCCATAGTCGTCGCTGGCCTCGCTGTCGCTGTTGCTGCTTCTTCCTCGGCTTCGGCTTCGGCTTCTGACTCGACTTCTGCTTCTGCTTCTGCTTCGAAAGACGGAAGCGTCTTCTGGGAAGCAGAGTCGACTTGCGCTTCCTCGCATCGCAGTAGGAGTATCCATCCATCCTACGTCTTCTGGAGTCTTCGGAAGACTCCCTGGTGTAGCAGAAGCGATCTTTTGCTCCGGTCGGGGACTCAGCAATTCTTCCTCCGAGTCAGACTCTGATCCCGAATGAATGAGGGAGGTGGTCTTCCTAGGTACACTTCTAGGGCCCATCTTCCTCAGAGGCGTGGCGTCTTCTGATCCACTGGAGTCATCTTCCCTCACCAGAAGCGTCTTCTGATGAGAGTCGGGCCTCAGCTGCGGCATCAGAGTGGGAGGGGGAGTTGCAGCTGCTGCTCGGTCGTCTTCTTCCGAGATCTCCTCCTTCGCCTCAGGTTGCGCTGTCGGTCCATACTTCACCAACTGTCCTTCCGTGAGATCCCCCATAGCTACGTACAAGTAGTAGAGGAAAGATGTCAAGTGTCCTCCTGCCGGGGTACCTAAGTACGCTAGCTCCGTCTGTACATATATGTGGAAGAATGAGCTCTAGTTGACGGACACTCCTTCATCGCACACTGCTTCCAAGAACTCCACGTCTTGATCTCCAAGGTACTTTGTCTTCTGCGCTTTCCTCTTCGGAAAGAGATGCAGAAACAGCTTCGCCAGAAGTCGCTTCTTCGGCTCCCGGTACGATTCGATCTTCCATCCGTTCCTTCCCTGTCTATCCTCCACGAAGAGACAAGTTGTGCTTCCAGGCACATGCCACTCACTCACGATCCTGGGTAGGATCTTCTTCTCGAGCCCATACCCTCGGTCTTCGGATTCTGGCCTGTGGAAGGTCCTGCGCCAATCTTCAGTCCAGGAAGATGGTCTTCCTCGAGCGACTCCTGCCTCCGCAGGTACACGATTGCGAGGTGGTAATGCCACCCAAACCTCCTCCAGAAGTCTCTGGTCGGCGAGGTTCCAATCCCGTCGGAAGAAGTCGAGACCCAACTCCTTAAGGAAAGGTGTGGTCTCGGCCAACTCTGCTGCTGGTAACACCAACTCTCGAGGATGCATCAACATACTGGAAGATCTGTTGCACTAAGCCACACGCACTTACTGTGAACTGAAGACTCAGTCCTCCCCAAGTGCCCACAGTCTAGCTTCTACTTCTCAAAAGACGAAACTAGTCTTCCAGAATACAGTTATTCTAGAGTTGTACTCCTTCGGGCTATCATTTTCACACTTGTGCATTAGATACTCAAATTAAAATTTTTTTAACGAGGCTGCTAGTAGTTCATAGTCCATAATTAGATTCAGAGAGAAGGTCACCCTCTCGGCCGCTCGACCGACCACTTTCGAAGTCAAATTCGAATTTTGAGTCTTAGCCGGTTGGATGTAGAGTAGGTCACCCGCTCGGCGGCTCGACTTCGGAGTCGTAAGTCGAATTTTGAATCGCAAGCGGAAGCCGTTTTGTTGTACAGAAGCTAAGGTCACACTCTCGGCGGCTCAACCCTCTGGAGTCGCAAGTCGAATTTTGAGAAAAAAAGCGGAAGCCGTTTTTGTGGTACAGATCCTTCGGCTAAAACATGTTGACTTGTTTTGATAATAAATCACTTTTTGCTATCGAAATGGTCGTTGTATCTCAGGCTTTTAACCGTGGCGGTCGACGTTTTTCATGACCTTTGCAACCGGTACAGTGTACGGAGACCATATGCATATCCTTCGGTCCAGATGCAAGGAATGTTCTGGACGCTGATGCTCTCAGACTGGAAGGTCTGTACAGAGTGTCACTGCACTAGCAACTGCGCATGCATGCAGTGGCGTATCAAGCAGAGGGATGTTGTTGATCAGTTCGTTCCATGTACAGTCGTAGCGTGAGTTTACTCTTCATGAAGCTGACTGAACTCATCGATCGAGTATGACAGTTTGGCGACGCAGACTCACCTCTTGATGGGGACGGTCGAGTCTTAGTCTAACTTGATTACTCGAGGAGAAGTTGAGAAATGGTGGAGCCACTTGTAAATCAGTGTTAGAAGTCCACGAACAGTTTGCCACTTCTAAATCAGTATTAGAAGTCCACGAGCAGTTTCAAACTGTGGCCGTGGAAGCTGTAGATTCATTTGGAACACCGCGTCGAATTAACATGCATCGATTTGGGCCGGGGTTGAAGTATGCTGGGGCATATTATATGACACTCGGCGTGCAGTTGTACAGGTCTCTTGTTCGGTCTTCCCCAGCAAAGTTGTGCCATAATGGCCTTCTCGATAAGTATTATGGTCTTTACTCCCTCATCAGGTTAAGATCTTAACCTGATGATATCCGTTCGTATCAGCTGAGGTTAGTACTCAAAGTAACCTCCAGTCACCTTCTTGGTTCGGATCCCAAACTTGCTGGTCGCTGCTTCCCTAATGAGTACTGCAGCTTTCAATCATGCATCTCAGAGTTACGTCCTTGATGTCTCCTGACGTTGTTTGGATTTTATGGTCGGTTTAGGTACGAATCTCTTTCGAGAAGTCTCTAATACTACAGTCGACTTCGATTGATTGAAAGACCGGTAAAAAGGAGAAATTCAAAGTCTACAGGGTTTCGTTTAAGATCTTCACTTGTAGTAAGCGGAATTGCTCCAAATTCACCACCATACGCTATGTCTCGACGTTGGAAAAGCTCGGGCACCATAAGGACCATAGTCGTCAACCCTCCGGCTTGCTTCTGAATAGAAACAAGAGTTTCAGTTGAACAATGACACAGTCGATTTGCCATCGTCATTGAGGTATCTGGCACAGGGAGTGCGGAAAATCAGTATTGAGGTATCTGGAACATGGAATGAAAGGCACGCAAGGCATGATTTCATTCCATGTTCTAGTTCCGTGCCTTTCATATCGAAGGTGGGAGATTGGAACGATTCGCAAAATGCTTGAGTACTGGGCATATAGTGCGTGATCTCCTGGTCTATCGTTTTTCTTGGTGTTACGGGTGTTCTATGGTATCAAAACATTCTATTCTTTGATACAATTATTTGGTGTTCAAGAAGTGAAAAAGTCTTTCGTCGTGCTGCTGGCAGTCGTTTGTCAAACTAGTGTTGGCACGTCAAAAACTACAGCATTTCTTATTAAAAGGTCTGAATCTGCATCATTAATTTATTTTAGAAGAAATCTTCATTCTTGAGGCACTGAATGAACCTTTTACGAAAGGAATTGATTTAATGGAATATATTAATTTATTACTTAACTCTTCTTGACGATTAAACTTAAAGTTTGCCTATTTGCCTCATTCATCCAAAGCAGGTTAGTCTTTTCAGTCCGTGAGTCTACAGCTTCCTGGATCTTTGCGGAAATTGTACCAAGTTGAGAGAAACATTTAAATTTATCTCTAAACGGGAAGTGATGGCTAAACATAATTCATAAATTTACATGAAAGGAAGCAAAGATTCACACGTTGGAAAAATGATTAAGTGCGACCATTGACAGAAAAATTTATTTAGAAAATGTATTAATTTACTACTATTTTATTTTGGTGAAAGGGTTAGCTAATAAGTAAGCTTCTTTGCATATTCATCACTTTATGATGGATATGCATAGGCTAAATTTATTATTAACCTTTCTGTCAAGAAAGATAAGTATAAACTAATTTATTGATTAAATAAATTCTTTTCATTAGCAGATGGTCGCATTTGTAATTTTGCAGCAAGTGAGTTTATGTTTCCTTTATCCTTTATGGGTCTTTTTGCATTTCTAGGTCCGATTACCATTTAACATTTAGAGATGAATCATATTTCTCTTGTCAACAAGGTACAAAAATTACATATAACATTTATATCTTGCATGCATATTTACTGAATCATCCAAGAACTTTCACTTATTTTGATATCAAATATTATTTCAAAAGTCTATGTTTCACACAAAATTACTCTCTTAAAACAAAACGATACAGTATCAGATGACGCTTTTCATTGCCTGTGCAAAACTCGGGAGCTTTCAACATTTAGAGCAAAATTTTGGATTGTTTTTGTTTCGCTCTGAACCTTGCAGTTTGGAGTTGGAAATTTTCTTCGAACCTCCTTACATCTCTTTTGCTCTTCGAGAGCTGCCCGGAAAAATAATCACACCAAAACACGCCAAAAACTGATTCAATATTTGAACGGGTCTTATAGTTTTATGGAGTTTTAATTTATTAGATTAATTTGTATTATATTTATTTATGAAAAACAACACAGTCAAACATTTGAAATTCTAACGGTAAGTCTTTTCGAAATGTAGATATATATATATGTCGTATTTTTAGAATTTAAATCTACAAATGAATGTAATAAAAAATAAAAGAAAATCTGAAATTACGTGGAGATTGTGGACTACGGGTACTATGGAAAAGATAGACTTCGCAGCGGGTACCTGTCCTCCGCTCCTCTACTACGATTCCTTTGCCATGGAGTTAACAGGAATGTATGTAGCCAACTGTGGGGTGATGTTTGAAACCCGCTATTCCTTGCAGTTTCCTTTTTCCAAGTTTAGGCTAAGTCCACGAATACAGAAATCGAAGTTTTGGAGTGTTGGAATAGATAAATTATTGTGTAGAATACATTGAGAAAAAGTGTAGGTTTTTCTCAATTACAAACGTTATATTCTTTTACGTGATAACATTAAACTTCTATCTGAATATTTATTCCGGAGGACTTTCACTCTTGTAACATCAAAGAGCACCTCCAGAACAGAATCTTTGAAACCAAAGAACGGCTTTTCCTCACAAAGTTCTCGTACTGTTTGAGTATCTAGCATGCAGGGAGTGATCTCATGCTCTATCAAAAGTGATGCATCTGTGAGGATTTTTCATTGAAGGGTTAGGTATTAAATTAAAATCACTGTTTATTAATGTAGAAACAGCTTTAGGTTCTCTGACTTGTACATATTGCAGTGCGATTGTGTTTATATCATGGTCTGTTCCTGTTTCCAGGCATGAGCTAATATTAATATTTATAAATATTCTTATTATTCTTATTTATTTGGTATATGAATTTTATTTAATACTTATATATTTTTTGATATCATTCAAAGAG
Organism: Asterella californica; assembly: GCA_036924285.1. Classification (NCBI taxonomy): domain Eukaryota; kingdom Viridiplantae; phylum Streptophyta; class Marchantiopsida; order Marchantiales; family Aytoniaceae; genus Asterella; species Asterella californica. The sequence continues at coordinate 14,771,693 of JAYKYS010000006.1, read as the reverse complement.
CAAAAACTCCCCAGAAGTTCATCGAGCATGCATATGTATTCTTTTCTGATTGTGCTCTGTATCGTGACTTACATCTATATGTAAGCCACTATCCATGCACGACATTATACAATGTTTTAAGGTAAGCACAATTCCACATCTTTTGTAAATCTTTCAACCATATTGCATAAGAAAGAGTATGAAAGACTACGTTGCCTGATTGTGAAAGGCTGGATTAATGTTACTTATGAGAAACCCCCATTAATGAGATAGGGGTTTAAGGTTTAAGCAAGCGGGAACATGTGTGGTGCTCTAGACCAGTACCTAATCTTGAAACTTCTATAAACGAACAAGTCACCTGTATAGTGTTAAATAAGTATTCCCGGCAAAGCCTTCAACTCCGAGTGAGATGCAAAGGACTATGAGGTGATTCTTTCTCACAGCATGGAGGGAGCTGCCCTCTGCAGATCTCCCTCCACGCGGTCTACATGCTCTCATGACGTTGAGCAGTGAGGGAAGAATCGCAAACCTGTTTCTAGAAGTCGGAATGTAAGTTTCCGTTTCATGTTGTCCCCCTCTCTTTTCACTTCTTGCATAGGCTTCGCCGTTTATGTTCTTGTGCGTTTGGATTTAAATATTATATATGGATTAATTCTTCTGAAGAACTTTTAAAATTCTGAAATTAAAGAACATTTCTTTAGACCAAAGATAAATAATTAGTGAAAATCCTCTTAAGGTCTTCTCGTCTCTGTTTTGTTTGATCAAGGGTTCATTTTGTAGTCCTAGAGATGCTTTCATTCTAGGGAAGATCATGGCAGGATAGCAACTTCAAGATGACAATCAAGTTGCAACATTGAGGATGAGGTTGACTGAGATGAGAAAGAGGACGACAAGACGAGATGCGTGCCGATCCACTCCTTGGTTGGTATCTCTGGTGCATACCGGAGGATGCATAGGTTTGGAAGGAGTGGATGTCGTGTCGTGGACCGGCTCTTACATGAAAATCAAATTTTGCCTGTTATAGCTCCAAAGACACTCATGGGTAAAACCAGCTAGACCTCAGCTTACGGGCTTTTGGCACAACTTCGGATCTTCACTTTCATTGCATTAATGGGTAGAGCTCTTTGTCAACTTCTCATAGACACTTCGTCTACTTCGTTTGGACGTCTAGTGGAGAAGTTATAGGACTCGAAAGATGGGAAAAGCAAGCTAGGTTCCAGCTTATGGACTTTTGACACAACTTCTGATCTTCACTTTCATCACATCGATGGGTGAGCTCCTTGTCAGCTTTCCATGGGCACTTCCTCTACTTCATTTGGACTGTTAGTGGAGAAGTTACAAGACTCAAAAGATGAGAAAATCAAGCTTAGCCTTAGTTTCTTTTTGCTGACTGGGTATTTGTAGCTCCATGCGTTATACTAAGGACGCAAGGGGCATGCTTCTTCATAATCTGTGAATTCTTGTACGTACAGCGTCTAACATAATGGGGCAGTTTAAGGGGCTAGCTTGCACTTGCAATCTGTCAACGGACGGTTCGAGAGATTTGGAGGTCCAATGCAAACATGCAAGGCATCGTTGGGTTCAGATCTGTGCAGGCTACGTACTGGTTAAGATGGTTCATGAAGAGATAGATCAGGGTGTGTGTTCTAGGGGAAATTGAGACGCAAGAAGAGGATTTTGGAGAGCTTCAGTAACCTATGAAGGAGAGTTGGACCATTCAGACCGTTCCGCAGTCTAAACTTGATGTCCTTGGATTCATCGAGATCAGAACACCGAGTTCTTCAAGAAATGACGGTTTGGGAGTTCTGAGTGAAATTGACTCACAGGGAAGAGCTTACTTCAGATTTTTCTTTGTCTGCGACTTGAGATTAGGTTGTTCTTCACGATCGGTGAGCCAAGCTCTTCGTTTTTGGTGCCTACGTGATCAAGGAGTCTTCATCTACGCACAAGAGAAGATCGTATGTGAATTAGATTGTTGGTTTGGATGTGGTGAGCGAGTTTGAGCCGTAAGGAGTCGATTTACGTTAGTTTTTTGCAACCTACGACCAAATTTCTTGCGTGGTTTTGCAAGGAGAACTCCAAACAACTTATTTGGAGTCTCGTTGGGTTCAGGATAGCTTGATCTACCTACCAGAGAAGATGGATATCAGATCAGATGATCCGTTTGGGCGGTGTGTGCGGTTTTAAGCCGCAGAGAGGAGTTTTGGAAAGTTCTGTCTTGCGACCAAAAATCGACGATATCTCGGCTGTTGAGAGTCGGATTTGAAAGTTTCTTGGGCCAACGGAGTCAGGCAAGAAGATCTTATCGATATCTGAAGTCCGTTTGGCGAAAAGAGAAAGTTCTCAGATAAGTCTTTTCTGGTTCCTTCGCTACGGATTTCGTCTTTTTGAGTTTGTTGGAGTTCTAGTTGGTTATGTACAGCTTGTGATAGCTAGCTTTAGCTAAGAGCTTGTGTACATGAACGTTGTTTGGACTTGGGTTTGAATCGTGTGATACAGGTGCAGCTCTTTTTGTTAAGAAAGAGATGTTTCTCTTGCTTTGAGCTACGCTTCGATAGTTTTGGGTCTGGGTTGAGATTCAGGGATCCGTTTAGGGAGGTTAGAAGCATATTACAGACCGCTCTGATATTTTTCTCAGTTTTGTGTTCTTAGGGAGAAAGAACCAGCAATGTATATACGTTGAGAGTTGGTATATATTGCGACGTTCATTTTCGTGCTTGTGTTTCTCTTTCTTGTCTCTGTTCAGCACACTACATTTCCAGAGTCAGGAACCTCGTGTTTTCCTAGACATCTTTCATGCAAAATCCGGCACGATAGCGATCTGCATGCTCACAAGACGCTGAGCAGCGAGGGAAGAAAATCGCAAACCTATTTCCAAAAGTTGGAATGTAAGTTTCCGGCTCGGCCTTCCTTCCAGTCCTTCTTGTCTCCCCTCCCTTTCCACTTCTAGCACAAGCTTCGCCGTTTACGTTCTTGTGCGTTTGAATTTCAGTATTAAATACGGATTAATTCTTTTGAAGAAATTTTGAAATTTTGAAATTAAGAATATTTCCTTAGACCAAAGATAAATAATTTGTGGAAATCTTCTTAGGATCTTCCCATCTCTGTTTCGTTTGATCAAGAGTTCGTTTTGTAGTCTTAGAGATGCATTCATTTGATCCAAGATGGTATGTTATGCTGTACTAATCAAAAGAGCATCAAGTGGGCATAGTTTAGATGAGCTACTTTGCCAGGCCTAATTATGTTTAGAGTAAGATGAAAGTGTTTTGCGTTATCTCACTGCTCATGGTACTTGATGTTTAATTGTTTTGCGAAGTAGACTCTGTAAAATTTCATCAACTTTTGCACATCCATGGATCACTCATAATATGTTAAGTGACGATGATAATAGTTAACTGATTCAATAATATCTAATATACGCATCTTCAAAAGATGTGTCGTGGGATGAAATGTGGTAGAATATGCATGACATTGTTTGAGATTAACCATGAGCCCAATATCTCTTGTGATCTTACTAGTATATGGATAATATGCATGCTCGATGAACTTTTGGGGAACTTTTACTTCTTTAATGATACAAGAAAAGATATATGTGTTAGATAATAACTATATCTTAAGTAAATAAAATTATTTTCTAATTGTTATATGTGCAGAAGGAGCAATACTTAACCCATAGATGTAGAGAGCCCAGATGTACCTTGGAAGATATATATACGACAGTTTGTTCAACCAACATAATAAATTAATCAATTGATTAATTGATTATTAATGCCAGAAAAGTTAAGTAATTAATTAAATCACCTGTGCATATATATTCAAGTTTGGAAGAGGCAAATATATATATAATATATATATACAAGAATGCTCACTTTCAGATGGATAATAGTAGTGGTAGTCTGAAATGAGGTGGGAAAGAAGACAAGCACTAGATAGAGAGAAAACTCTTCCAATAGTATAATATCACGAGTGGTTATTTGTAGAACCTTACAAACCTGTGCATATGTCAAACGTCTTGATGTTGCTTGATGTGGTATTGCATACAATGATCTTCTTTCTCCCAACATCATTTGTTCCATCTCAGTGACAGTTATTGCAACATGTGGGTTGATATTTTCTCTCAAAGTGTTGAAACCAGTTTTAACATTATAATAACTTGACGACAATGTACAAGCAAGCATTCCAATTGTGGAACATAGGTCTCCAAGATTAGCCATGTCACAAAAGAGCCCTCATGAGATAAGGAGGAAGGTGCTTATCTTAGAAAGTTCAATGTCCTCTGGGAAGGAACTAGTGAAAGAAGATGCAACCAAGATGATGGATTATGAATCCTCCAACACGGATACTATGTGTGCAAGAGGTATCACGGCCAATGAGGACTTTTCTTCCATGAAAGATGACGGAAGAAAGCAATTCAAAGAGCGAAGAAAGTGAATCTGAGGGGAGCATGGAGAGTAGTGATAAAGAATCTTCGGATTTAAAAACAAATTCGCACAAGATGAAGTAAATGTAAGAATGGAAAGGCTAAACAGCAAACATACTTCTGCAAGAGTCCACACGAGTGGATACTCACATCAGAGTTTAAGATACTCTGGAGAATGCCTCGATTGGAGGAGAATCAAAGGAAGGGATGAGTTTCTAGAACTTGTGAATGATTTGGATAGGAGAGGCATGGGAGATTAGATTTGACTCTAGATGAGGGAACTGGAGATAATGAAGTACTCATCATCGATGATGATGGAGATCAACTCTATTCCACTTCCAGGATGTACAAAACCAGTGAAACCTATAACGAAAAACGAAAAGATAAGAGAAAAAGAATAGCATCCTTAGGAAAAAAACCTCATCGACTGAAGGGGTCCATTCTGAAAGACTACTTGAATCTAGAAACGTTGGGAAAAATCAGACATAAAATGATGAAAGGGTGGAATGCACAGAAGGAGGAGTTGAACGGTATCAAAAAGTTTTCGAACCAGAAGTTCAGAGGAAGTGAAGAACAGAATCCATAAATAGATCCTAAGGACGATGAGTTCATAAAGAAGATGTGTCAACGAGCGACTGAAAGAGAGTAGATATACATAGTGAGGTTTAATCAGAATTATGTTGAGAGCTTTAGGACACCAAGAACTGTACCTAGTGGATATCCACCGCCTATGAAAGAGTTTGAACAGATGTTGGAGAATGCTTTTCAGAAGAAGCATCAGAGGTAATTTTATGACATCATGGAGACAGAGCATTTGCTAACGCGTTTGGAGCCACAGTTAAGGGAGAGACTTGAAGCTTAGACAAGAAGCATAAACGATATGTTCAGATTAACATCAAAGATATTCGAGGTGATACAAGTCATATACGTAGCATACGAACGCATCACTGAATTGAAATCTGAAATCAAGACTTGATCTACGAGGAGATTCGAGCGGCTGCTAGATGAGTCACATGAATACAATAATGAAAGAGCTAAGGATGATCCTTCAAATTCATTCTGAAGTCTTCCATATGATCGATACAAGGAGAGCATATGAGATCTTCTTTGATGAAGCTATCGCTATCCGAAGACAAGAGTTAGAAGCAGAACTTAAAGGGGGACAGCAAAACCACGAGTATCATCCGAGAGGCAAGAGAACTGAACCAACCTCAGGAGAAAACTGTTTCTCTTGAGGTTGGTTCAGTTCTCTTGTATTGATGCAATCGTTCTAGATGAGACAACAAAGACCAGATGTCCAGCAAAGAAAGAGGTGAATGTTGCAGGCAGTAGAGTTAAATAGACGAGTTGACTCTGAGTAATGTCAGTGTTCACTTGTCAGATGTCCATTTTTTACATCCAGTCGGAAGTTGCTTTGTGTCGTGAAGCCGTCCATTGTTTGCTGTAAAACTCTGAGAGAGAGAAACGTATGAGAGAAGCCTTGGGGGAGACGGCTCTCTATCACTGGTACTTTGCTTATTGTAGGGATGTGCACCGTAAAAATGATCATATATGAGCTCTGACGGTTAATATATTTACGTTGCAAATAACTAGCTCTGTCCGTGACTCAAGGTTTATGTTGGAAACAGACCGTCCAAGGTTGAGGAGCGAGATATTCAGAAATCACTCTTTTTTAAGCACACCCATAGCTCGAAAGCTAAAACTGTACTAAAAATAGATGCAAAGACTGAGAGAGAGGAGAGAGAAAAAGAGACGTATAGACGCATCCATCCTTTGAAATGAATGTCCTGCTTATAATGTGAATTCAGGTCTGGACTGGATCTACACCGTCTGCCACGTGGCTCAGAAACTACGTGACTGGTGTCATTCTATGGGCCACTTTTCTTGAGCCTTCTCTCTTTAAGGTATGAGTTAGACATCGTCATTCTTTTTCTCCATTACTTTCTCAGTTTTCTCTATAAGGAAAATAGCTTTTGGTACTTTTTATACAGAGGGCTTCCAGGAAAGGGTGAAAAAACGTACAAATATGAAGGGCTTTGACATGTAGTGTTGTATCTATTTAATTTGATTCCGTGTGGTAAGCTAATATTCAGTATCTTGCTTTGCTATATATTAAATGAACAAAAAATGAAAGGAAATATATCTAAGCCAACAAGAACTTTCAAGTAAAAGAATAAAGAAGTTATTATATTCAAGATTAAGTATCTAAAGGAGAGTATTCAACGGCAACATTTTGTCTATAAAAAGAAACACGTTAGGAACTAGACCATGATGGCAATGTTTAAGATATAATTCCAATGCAAAACTTCAGAACAACATACTCCACATGATTTTTTCTACTTCTTCACTTTCATACTCCGCATTATGGCTCATCCGTACGCTTTTATGCCATGGATATAGTTCTTGCATGGTTAACCAACTAGATTAAATAAACTAAATAAATCTGATTTACATGACTATCTAGTTCTATGGTAATGTAAATAAAGTTTTAGAAGACCTGAAGCATTATGTGATTAATAATAAATGTGACTATAACTAGAGAAATTCCAAAGAGCACTAGTTACCTGAGATTATTGATCGAGGCTTATCATAACGACGTTTTACTATGATATAAAATTTTAGCCTACTGTACAAATGGCAGAACGGGAGAATTCTGCTAAAGCATTTCGTTGACACGCTGAAAAAGTTCGTAAACAGATGGTACCCAAAGAGTGAAGGCAGAGTCCAGTCCCCAGATTGTGACTATGGTCGGCGGCAGGCTACCTTCTGGCAGGAGGTAACTGTCGTGGACCCACTGTTCATCAGCACAGAAGGTATGGGGTGTATCCGGATTATGTCTCAATCTCGTTACACGACGACACCTCTGAGATATATCTCCGGCTAAGTATTCTAGCAGAAAACGTTTCTGTCAAATGGATCTCTATTCTAGATAGACAGTAGGGTGAGTCAAAGTTAAACACAAAGTTTCTTTGACTTCCGAAAGCAAAGAAGTCATAATAATAATTCGTCTGACTTTGTTCCCGAGCGTGATTCATAAAGAAAAGAATTTTTGAATTTTCGTACTCATATCTAAATTGATATTTTTTATCTTTGACAATGAAAATTTATAAATTTAATATTCAGATTCTCATTGTAACAAATCAGATTCTAAACGGATGAAAAATAATAAAAAGTGACATGGACGACTTTTTAGGAGCACTTCTGGAAATGTCAGATATCATAGTGAATGTGTAACCGAAATCATAACTCCACTCCGCGAGAGAAAAATATAGGGAAGGTTCTAACTCTTGCTCCCCCTAGTAACAAGCTAGATATCCAGTCTTGTTCAGTACGCTCCCAATCCAAGGACCGGTCATCTAAATTCCGGTATGGTTACAAAGGTTAAACCTGTGCTGGAGGAGAGTCGAAAATAAAGTTTCCGGATAATTTTCCAATTTTCCTAGGGACATCTAGAGTAGTCGAGACTGGTTTGGGTGAACCAAATGTAAAACTTCAAAAATATATCAAACGGAAATTTAACAAGTAAGAGTCCATGAAATTGTTATTAAGCAAGGTTTCACGTTTCTGGAAATTATTCATATATTTACTTTTAGGTCAGATTGTTCTCCAAAGCGTACTAACTGGATTCAAACTCTATTTGATTTTCAAGTCTAATTTCACAATTTTTGGCTTGTCACCTTCACCTTGTTTTGGTGAACAAGGTTCAAACTGTACGCAAATAAACCTTTGGGGAGTTTAATAGGTAAGATTTCATCGCTCTTGGAAAAATACTCCTATTTAATTACCACTAGGTTAGAGTTTTCCAATCGTTGAGAAAACATATTAAGTGGATTCAAAGATTCTGATGCTAAGTGGCAAACTTAAGTTCTACGTGATATGAGCATTAAACCCCCGGTACAAGTATACAAGCCAAAAAGGAATATCCTTTTTCCCCTTACCGTGTTGCAGATAAGATCCTCTTGGGTTCCACGAAACTTCATGTTTAAATTATATTTCAAATTGTATGGACCTCATTTTACAAACGATTACCACGATAGATTGTTATGGAGTGGACCTTAAGCAACGCTTTTCCAGAAGGTATAAATAAGCATAGGTTTCAGTATTCTGAATAAATTGCATAAAAGAAAAATGTGTTTGATCTTTTCCTCTGGTATAATTAAGTAAATTAATTAGTTCTCAGTATAAAGTATTACTATGTAGGCAACTGTGTTACCATATTGACCAAAATTGGAATCCTTGTTGAGTGGACGGTAAACTAGGTATATTATTATTTTGGCCTTCCATAAGTTTCTGTTGTTAATGGACGGGGTGATACACACATTCCTTGGATTGTTATCACCGAACTCGAGTTCGAACACTTTCGCTTCACCAGTTAAAAGAGTATTTTTGCCACCAAATTAAACCAGCTTGGCACTTCCTCCAAATATTCTGGGAAAATTCCGATAATAAATAAAAAGGTCGGTAAAGTGAAGACTGTTGTCGAAGGAAAACAGAGAAATATTTGTGCCCTACCGGTCGTCCCAATTTCTGGAACACATACATAAGTTGTGTTTTAACTTTGAAGGGAAGGCAAAAACGTTTATCTGTTCCGTATTTAATAGCGTAACATGTAAAATTTCTTCGGTTTGTGTTCTTACTGTCTGTGGCAGGTCATATTTTGCTTCTTCTCTTACATATAAGTCAAGGAGTGATCGCTATTACGTTCCACGATCTTGGGGAACATTTTCGGAGGACGGATTTGAACGGACGGAAACTAGAGAACTTGTGGGGGATTAACACGACTTGCGGTGACTCGCTTTTACCGGAATCTTACGTGTTGGGTTTGGTGGTAAATTTAGATTCGCAAACTGCGCTGGCCGCGGCAGCAATAAAGCCTTGCTGGAGTTCTCGTCGTAGGACTTTGCATCGCTGCAACAGTTTCTCTGGTTGCCGATACCGATCTTCCTCTCGTTCTAACAGTGATCGGTATGGCTCGGGCTCCATGTTGCGACACGGCGAATGTGAAGAAGGGACCATGGTCTCCCGAAGAGGATGCCAAGCTCAAGTTCTTCATCGAACAAAATGGGACAGGCGAAACTGGATCACGCTTGCCACCAAAGCTGGCAAGTCACGCAGCAAGGCAGTTTTTCGGAAGATGAAGAGAAGACAATTTATCGACTACATGGACAGATAGGAAGGAGGTGAGTCTATGAATCCACTTGCATGTCATGTAAATAGGAATCTTGGAATGGGAGAGATAGGAATCTTGAAATGTGAGAGAGAGGAAAATGCTAATGATCGGAAGGATGCCGCATTCTGCCGATCATTAGTGTTTTCTGTTTTCTCCCTTCCGTCCGAGCAGTACGTCGGTGGAACAGTTCACCTCTGTTTATTCATGCATATGTCGTCGAATTGTGGTGCATTTATTCACAAACAGGCCTTCCCGCAAGCCTGCTGTGAGAATAAATGCGCCACAATTGAAACTGATTATAGTAGTTTCTTTCTGATGTGCCATGATGTTTTCTAAATGCAGATGCCGTCTTCCTTAATCGGTTATGCAGAAGACGCAATCTCCAAAAAATTATCTGAGACATTTTTTTGATTCCGCCGAAGACGTCGACCGCCAAGAGGCTCTCGTGTTCATCAGGTGGTAGATGTTTCTGATCCTGTACCACCTGATTGAACATGAGAGATGAACACGAGAACCTGATTGAACATGAGAGATGAACACAAGAGCCTGCTGGAGGTACTGTATTTGCTGCGGATACAGGTGGTACCACCATAACAAATTAACTGCGTCAACAACAGGAGACAGTGTTAGCGCGGACTAACGAGGCTGTTGATGAAGCAGAAAGCACTCGTACAGCTTCGCGAACATATCATCAGGTGGTACGGATCCGAATCAGACTGTCCAGCTTCCCAGATCCGCAGCAAATGCAGTACCTCCAGCAGCAGCATCGTCAGGTGGTACAGGATCCGAATCAGACTATCCAACTTCCGGGAAGCTGGACAGTCTGATTCGGATCCTGTACCACCTGATGAACCCGGAAGCTGGACAGTCTAAATCTGATTCGGATCCTGGATCCTGTACGACCAGATGAACACGGAAGCTTGACAGTCTGATTCGGATCTTGTACCACCTGATGAACACGAGATCCATAACAATGAACAAGTGAACGGCGTAAGCAACAGGGGACATTGCTAGCACGGATTAACGAGGCTGTTGATGAAACGGAAAGGCTCATGGTTTGAGGAGTATAATCGATAGCGGCGAAGCTACGCCAGGGTCCAGTTGCAGTGGTGGTGACAGCCAAAGGAGCATTGCCGACAGTGCCCTTCCCGGCCTGTTCAACACCACTATCCTGGGCCCACAGCACCACCATCCTGGACCCACAGCGGCAGGTCAGCAATCTGCAGAATGGTGCTTCTGCTTCTGCGCATGCAGGCTCGAGGTTGTTCGATGGAAGTCCGCTCTTCGGCGAGAATTTGGGCTTTGTTATCTGATACATATTCAAAGTATGTATCAGATAACTAGATAACAGATGATCTCTAGGATCTGAAGAGGAATGTCATGCTTGTTAACCGATAAGCATGCTCAAGGAAATCATCCCTTGTTTAGAGAAGCAGGTAGCGCGGCAAGGAGGTTAGACTCCGGGGTAGAAACTCAGCCGTGAGTCGATTAGCTGCGGAGTGTACAGACGTGTACAGTGAGTGATTGTCAAGCTCAAAAGCTGAGGTTCATGGAGAATCGTCGTGACGCCACATCGAAGCTTTCTAGGGTTGTACTCCGTCGGGCTACCATTTTCACACTTGTGCATTAGATACTCAAATTAAAATTTTTTTAACGAGGCTGCTAGTAGTTCATAGTCCACAATTAGATTCAGAGAGAAGGTCACCCTCTCGGCCGCTCGACCGGCGACCTTCGAAGTCAAATTCGAATTTTGAGTCGGGAGCGGGAGCCGTTTGGATGTAGATGTAGAGTAGGTTACCCACTCGGCGGCTCGACCGCGAACTTCGGAGTCGCAAGTCGAATTTTGCACCGCAAGCGGAAGCCGTTTTGTTGTACAGAAGCTAAGGTCACACTCTCGGCGGCTCAACCCTCTCGAGTCGCAAGTCGAATTTTGAGAAAAAAGCGGAAGCCGTTATTGTTGTACAGATCCTTGGGCTAGAACATGTTGACTTGTTTTGATAATAAATCACTTTTTGCTATCAAAATGGTCGTTGTATCTCAGGCTTTTAACCGTCACAGTGGCGGTGGACGTTTTTCAAGACTTTGCAACCGGTACAGTGTACGGAGACCATATGCATATCCTTCGGGCCAGATGCAAGGAATGTTCTGGACGCTGATGCTCTGAGTCTGGAAGGTCTGTACAGAGTGTCACTGCACTAGCAACTGCGCATGCAGTGGCGTATCAAGCAGATCGATGTTGTTGATCAGTTCGTTCCATGTACAGTCGTAGCGTGAGTTTACTCTTCACGAAGCTGACTGAACTCATCGATCGAGTATGACAGTTTGGTGACGCAGACTCACCTTTTGGTGGGGATGGTCGAGTCTTGCTCTAACTTGATTACTCTGAGGAGAAGTTGGAAATGGTGGAGCCATCAATGGCCAAATTTGTCCTCGAGTAAGCTAGAAAGTGTGATGTCCAGTGACTTCCGTAGTTCTTGCTGTCAGTTTTGCCACTGGTAAATCAGTGTTAGAAGTCCACGAGCAGTTTCAAACTGTGGCCGTGGAAGCTGTAGATGCATTTGGAACACCGCGTCGAATTAACATGCATCGATTTGGGCCGGGATTGAAGTATGCTGGGGCATATTATATGACACTCGGTGTGCAGTTGTACAGGTCTCTTGTTCGGTCTTCCCCAGCAAAGACGTGCCATAATGGCCTTCTCGATAAGTATTATGGTCTTTACTCCCTCATCAGGTTAAGATCTTAACCTTATGATATCCGTTCGTGTCAGCCGCCATTGCAGTATAGTACTCAAAGTAAGCTCCAGTCACCTTCTTGGTTCGGATCCCAAACTTGCTGGTCGCTGCTTCCCTAATAAGTCCTGCAGCTTTCAATCATGCATCTCAGAGTTACGTCCTTGATGCCTCCTGACGTTGTTTGGATTTTGTGGTCGGTTTAGGTACGAATCTCTTTTCACGAAGTCCCTAATACAACAGTCGACTTCGTGAAAGAGTCGTAATCTCCGATTGATTGAAAGACCTGTAAAAAGGAGAAATTTCGTTTAAGATCTTCACTTTGTAGTAAGCGGAATTGCTCCAAATTCACCACCATACGCTATGTCTCGACGTTGGAAAAGCTCGGGCACCATAAGGACCAAAGTCGTCAACCCTCCGGCTTGCTTCTGAATAGAAACAAGAGATTCAATTGAACAATGACACAGTCGATTTGCCATCTTCATGTATCTGGCATGCTCTATCGTTTTTTCGAGCAGGGCGTGATCTCATGCTCTATCAAAAGTGAGGCATCTGTGAGTATTTTACACTGAAGGATTAGGTATTAAATAAAAAATGTAGAAACAGCTTTAGGTATATGAATAAATGTATACAGCTTAGCTTTATTTGATATATGAATTTTATTTAATGCTTATAAATTTTTTGAATTTATTTTAATACACTACCATATGGAAATGCTATTATGGTAAAAAAGTAAGCACGAGAAATAACAAAACTCGTGACTCGTGACCTAAAGATCCGTTTGTGCTTTGGACGGCTCTGGGCCCTACTTTCATGTGAAGGAACCCATACTCAACGACGTCTTCTGCCGAGGCTCGAGGGTTAGGTGAGAGGTGGGAACGCGGTGAGTAAAACCTACAAAATTACTAGAGGCATTAAACGTTAGGTAAACATGTCTCCCTTAGCAGACACAGGGGTCTGGAAAATGGGTTTCATTCGGTCTGTTTCTGTTCCATCCATCGATCTTGTTGTTAGAAATCGGCCACATCCGCAGACTATTTTAGCTGTTCGTTTCTGACAGGTTTTTCGTCAGGTTGAACCACAATGGCACACAGAGAAGAAATCAAACGTTTTCTCTTCAAAAAGCTAGGAAGTAACAAACGTCTTCATGATGGTACTTTTTATCGTGTGCGAGTTGGTTGCATCTAGTAGTTGGTGTGTTTCCGAAAACACTTGAATATGTTTTCACTTCCAACTTCTATGGGTGACCTCTCCTAATGTTAGGATGCTGAAAATTTGTTGCAGAAAGCCGTGAGAAGCATACAGTCGGTGAGAAGATAAAGGCCATCTTTACCTCGTTATCAGCACAACTAAAATACAGGAGAGTATTCGTGCATTGCTGCAATCATTGAACACTATGTATCCAGTAGTCTTGTGGAAGTAACATAAGGCGAATGATGTGTGTTGTTGTTTTTTATATGCAGGTAAGCTTTCACAGTGAACCTTCCCAGTACGCTTTTTGTATTCATGACTGTTTGGCAGTATCTGTAGCTAGGGAGGAATATTTCAACTTGTTTCAAAATCACTTGTAAAGGGCCCTTGTGGGTAACAACCAAGATCCCAAATCCGCTTTACGCGGCTTCAGGTGAAAACTCAGATGAGAGACTATGCTTGTTACTCACGAGTCACGATGTGTCGGCAAACCAACACATTCATCAGCTACCAAAACTGTCTTTTAGCACATGGTTACCATGACCCAAATAGACCTGGGTTTCTGTCACTCCTCTCACTGGATACTCCCGGTAAAAGAGTACAGCTTTGAGTAGCAATTTAGATATCTCAAGATTATTTCTATGGTACACAATGATCATTAATAAACAATAGAATCCACGTAGGTAGAGATCCATTGTCCGACAATACACTTGAATCCAAATCCAAAAGCTTCCATAGTCAAGAGTAGAGCTACCACTTCTAGACTCATTGAAAACAGATTACGCTGTCGTGATGTGAATCATTTCACATAATAAATGATTCACCTCAACCTGGAGTTAGCCTCTCTGAGTGAAGTTAGGACCTCAGAGAAGTTGATTCTCGAGGGTGTTATGTTTTTTGAGTCTTAGTAGATTGTTTACCATGTTCATAGAGTTTTAAACTCATGGGTTGTACTTACTTGTCGCTCATGCACGCTTTCTAGCTGGTTTAAGTTATCTTTCAGGGTTGCGTGTCATTTTAGATAGTTTAAGATTCACGTTGGCACTTTAGGGGGCTGGCGTGGTAACCTATGAGTGAAGTTAAGTTACCACGTGGATTAGGGCACTAAAGGACAGCCAAGTGGAGCTATGAACTCCCATTTGTCCATTTTTATCTTTTATAAAACTTTAACTTTAGAAGTAGAGGTCTAAAGGAGAGTTCGAGCATTTAGTGAACACACTGCAAAATCTGAGAGCACAAGAAGAGAGAGCTCGTCGTGCCAATCACTGTCTGTGAAATTCTTGATCGATTTGGAGCAATAAAGAAAGAGTTATGTCAAATTGAAGTTCGGATTGAGTTGAAACTACATCACTTTTGTTGATTTTGGGGTTTTGGGTGTCAATTCCAGCAGAAAAGAGATAATTGATTCAAACCTGAGTGGCTGCATTCACTGTCAGCAGGGCTACAACTATCCAAAAAGTTTCATGTCATTTGAGTAACTGAGTAATTCAGGGCAACGACTGAAGCAAAAGGGGTCTGAAAAGCTTTCAATCTAGAACAACAACTTCAGAGAACGAGATCTAGAGAACCGTGTACAACCACCAGGTCCAACTTCACAAGGGTGTTCAGCAAGCTGTGAACTCCAAATCCTGTAAGAATCTTTGAAAGTGATCAAGCCAATTTCTTGTTCTAGGTCAAAATAGCCATCTGGGTGTCAGAAATTGCCGTAATTTCTCTATTCATGATGTTTCTGTCCATATCTCGGTGTTAGAATTTGATCTCAGGCTGAAACTTCGTGTGTGTGCTCTGTAGGGCCTCTTTTACATGTAGGAGAATTTAGAAGTCTGAACCATCATATTTTTCCTCTCTTTGAGCGTTAAAGTTCATCGCTTGATCCTATTACTACTAATTAAACCTGGACTTTGCTTCCTGAACATATTAGAGGTTCCTACATACCTGTATTAGTGCCTATAGCGCCTTGTTGTAACCTGAAGAGTCTATCCTTTGAGTAAAACAGTCACAGCCAGAAGTCCAACGTTTCTCTGAGTAGGAGTATCAGAGTCTTCCGATCACATCACGGCCAGAAGGTTCCACCTTTCTCAAGAAAACACTCACCTTGACAACGCTAGAGAAAGCAAAATTGTTGCTCAAATGATTTAATTTAATTATGACGCATGAAGTTCCATGAACAGCTCAAAATAATAGTGTAGCATAGCCAAAGGTTAGCTAACCTCTGGGTGTAAGCGAAGCTGAATGAAACCAAAGTTTCTCAAGATCGTCTGAAAAGTCCTTTGACCAGAAGGACAAAACAGTCCCACTAAGCCAGTTACAAAATGCATGAAAAGAAACTGCCAAGAAATGAATCATCTAAATTGTGTGTTAGTTCTCGTGAAACGTGGCCTTGAAATGCTCCTCTGTGTATGTACTTCCTATCGTGCCTAGAATGGAGAAATGGTGCAAGAAAACAAAGAAGCGTTTCCTCCAGTTTCCAACTATAGCCAATACAGACTCTGCAATATTTGCATCAGTGGGAAGATCATAAATGATGGTGGGAGTTCGTGATCATGTTCAATGGACTGCAACCATGCTTCGGGCACCCCTGCCGTACGAGCAAGCTACGATCATGTGATATAAACTCCAAGTTTGATTATGTGAAAGCAAAATAGAGAATTCCATTGCAACATGGAGAATCAGCAGCAGAGGTATCCAGCTACAACATTAAGAACAACATTAAGAAGAAGCCGTCTTGCATGAGGCAGCTGACCTTCTCAACTCTGCAACCTGAGAAGGCAAAAACATTACACTTTCAAACTTCGATTTCTAGCTTGTCTATCATGGTGACAGTCCTCTTCCGGTCTCTAACACCTCTGCAATCCAGCAAAGCTCACTCTGGGACCGGAGGTTGTCGAACATCCAGTTTTGAGCGTTCGGTGTCTGAATATGTACTCAGGACCAAAAGATCCTATCTGATTTAGCTCGAAGACTCAAACTACATTTCGATCAAAACGAGCGTGAAGATATTCTTACTATAATAACCCAGCTGGCAAAGGTATCTCTTCAAAAATATTACTTCCACCACTTGTTAATGGAGCTTCGTCTATAGTCACTAAGGAGTTTGGGAGACAAGAGTATATGCTTAAAAATGAGAATGGTTCCAGATTCAAAGCTCTTGAAGCTAGCCGCGAGAAGCTTACCTCAAGACTACCATGCATAATATCATTTCTGTATATTATAATGAGTGCAACCTGCATCGAGTCCGTGCGTCATTTTTCAACATATGGATGAAGGGCGGTTAAGGATGAGACAATTTTTGTAGATGTGACACTACGGAGAAAAGGTCTGTACGTGCTCTTGAATTACAACGCTTACTAGTTGAGAATCGACTTGCACGCTGTACTTGGGCACAAAATTTCACAGACATTGTCGTGTCGTGGTTGGGATCCTGAATGAGATTGAAAATTACACTTGGATTAACGGATGTTATGCAATGTGGAGCTCCGAAAATCAGAGGTTTTGAGGAAGAAGTCTAATCTTATAGATCAACAATAATGGCTTTGCACTCAAAGTGGGAGATACTTCTCGGAGTCTGAAACTGAAAGCTGAAGGTCTGGAACTTGCGTGACAAGACCATGAAGCTTCAGAGACTATGAACGTTGTCGACTCAGCTCACCAGAAATTTTTCTTGTCAAGTTGGAAGTCGAGCAGGAGATGGAGTGTCTTTCAGGTCTATTGAAAGACACCAAGAGCGATCTTCTTCGCGTTTTGTCAATGGCGAAGGAGTTCAAGGAGGAGGTAGACACATATTGCACGATCTTCTGGAAGCAAAAGAGAAGCTTTTTACGGGTTACATAATGAAATGCATCTTTATCAGAGGAGCTGCAGGCCGCCAATACTTGTGTTCAGCTACACCTTGCTGAAGCGGAAGCGATCAAGGAGAAGCTAGCAGTTTCTAGCTAATGCTACTTCCGAGAACAAGAAGGAAGTTAAGCATCTTCAAGCACTTCTGGCCACTGCAGAGAACAAAGTCAGATCTTTGAAAGAGACATATTAGATGATCGAGTGAAAAGTTGACACACATTTCAACGAACAGATATGATTGTTTTTCATCTTCTACGACTCCGCGTACAAGTCACTCGATCGCTGGATATCCACATTCTGCAAGGAGGATTACTCTCAAAAGGCTCTACATATTGATACGCCGCGTTGTCGTGGAGTGTGTGCAGGTCGTGAAATTACTGGATCCGGAATGCGAGTACTGCGAGGAGCCTCTTCTAGTCTCTAGAAACTCGTCCATGGAGCAGAGTCTCTTGTCCATGTATATATCCCAATCCCGAGGTTAATTTCATTACTCTTCTTGGATGGATGGATCGATCAATGTAGTTGTAAGTAGTCTCTTTCACGCATCAATCTCACACGCGCACACACGAGAGATAAGACTGCTGCGGCAATGACGACTGGAGGCAAAGGTCATCAGTTGGGTACCTGGCAGCGGACCATGATGTCGTACCGCCTTGTCTTCGTCGTAATGTCGACAAATTCTCCTTGCTTTCGTCGCATAACTACACACACTGGAAAGGTTACTCTATCAAGAAGAGCATTGCTCTCTGTCCAAGAGAGCAATCGACTGGTTGTGACGAGAAGCAAGTTGTAGACGGTGTAGAAGTAGGATCAATAGGGAGAAATTCACTTCACAGGAACTGAACGCGCGACACTCCATCGCTAGCAAGATCTCAAAATCGGCAAGAAAACAAAACGGACTATAACAAGTTACAACCTAATGAACTAGCGTGCACGATCAATGTATACAGTAATTTCGCAGCGACGTAATGTACCCAAGCAGTGAAGTTTGGAACAGTACCGTGATTTCTCGAGTCGGAGAGTCTACAGTGATGTAATACACCACAAGAAGATTCAAGTAAGAAATATCGAACTTCTACAAGCGTTCTCTGTTTCCTTGGAAAATTCTCCAACACGACGTAGGAACGTGAACGTGAAATCTATATACATGCACGTAAGAACTACTTGACTCATTTGAACATCGCTCGTTGGTAAGCTTACTATTACCTCGATCATGTCATGTTGTTATCTCAAGACGACCGTTCAGGAAGTTTAGAACTACCAGAACGGTCATCATGGCTCACTCCACGATGAGTATTAATTTGACGAAGGAAAAATATTCTTGTTTTTCAAGATTTCGAATCTCTTAAAAGTTTGCAATAAGCTATGCGCAAACGCATAGCAAAAAAAACATAGTCAGACCACTGAATTTTTAAATGATAAGTCTTTTAGATATATATATGTAGGGATAGCTTATCAGCCAATCTAAATTACTGAAAAGTTTCACAAGAAAATGAAAACATAGAAAATATGATAGCGATTGTACAAAAGTTTTAGAGAGCCAAAATCTTAAACTCTCTAATGGTCATGGAGAGAACGTTGAGAGGAGAGAGAGCTAATCCGATGTTAGCCACTTTAGAACCGTTCGTGTATCCCGTAGTGATCTATGAAGCGTTCGAGGTCATTCTTTATATCTTGTTCACTTAGAAAGAGTTTGAGAAGAGTTGAAAGTGGATGTAACAAGAGTTGTAGAAAAAAGAGGAAAAAGAAGTTATTAGAGAAGAAAAATCAGAGAGTTTAAGATTTTGGCTCTCTAAAACTTTTGCTAGAAAGAGATCATGGGAGAACGTTGGTCTCCCATGATCTCTTTCTATCGAATGTAGAATTGAACTCAAACATCCTTCAACGATCTCTTCAAGTGAGATCGTTACCAAAAGTTTAAACCCTCTGCGGTCTTATCGATAAACTACCCCTTGAATCTCTCAACATCCACGGTAGTCATCGATGAATCTGCAACATGTATGGCTTGTCTCTCACGATGAGTATTAATCTGACGAAGGAAAAATATTCCTGTTTTTCAAGATTTCAAATCTCTTAAAAGTTTACAATAAGCTATGCGCAAACGCATAGCAAAAAAAACATAGTCAGACCACTGAATTTTTAAATGATAAGTCTTTTAGATATATATATGTAGGGATAGCTTGTCAGCCAATCTAATTACTGAAAAGTTTCACAAGAAAATGAAAACATAGAAAATATGATAGCGATTGTACAAAAGTTTTAGAGAGCCAAAATCTTAAACTCTCTAATGGTCATGGAGAGAACGTTGAGAGGAGAGAGAGCTAATCCGATGTTAGCCACTTTAGAACCGTTCGTGTATCCCGTAGAGATCTATGAAGCGTTCGAGGTCATTCTTTATATCTTGTTCACTTAGAAAGAGTTTGAGAAGAGTTGAAAGTGGATGTAACAAGAGTTGTAGAAAAAAGAGGAAAAAGAAGTTATTAGAGAAGAAAAATCAGAGAGTTTAAGATTTTGGCTCTCTAAAACTTTTGCTAGAAAGAGATCATGGGAGAACGTTGGTCTCCCATGATCTCTTTCTATCGAATGTAGAATTGAACTCAAACATCCTTCAACGATCTCTTCAAGTGAGATCGTTACCAAAAGTTTAAACCCTCTGCGGTCTTATCGATAAACTACCCCTTGAATCTCTCAACATCCACGGTAGTCATCGATGAATCTGCAACATGTCTGGCTTGTCTCTCACGATGAGTATTAATCTGACGAAGGAAAAATATTCCTGTTTTTCAAGATTTCGAATCTCTTAAAAGTTTGCAATAAGCTATGCGCAAACGCATAGCAAAAAAAACATAGTCAGACCACTGAATTTTTAAATGATAAGTCTTTTAGATATATATATGTAGGGATAGCTTATCAGCCAATCTAAATTACTGAAAAGTTTCACAAGAAAATGAAAACATAGAAAATATGATAGCGATTGTACAAAAGTTTTAGAGAGCCAAAATCTTAAACTCTCTAATGGTCATGGAGAGAACGTTGAGAGGAGAGACAGCTAATCCGATGTTAGCCACTTTAGAACCTTTCGTGTATCCCGTAGTGATCTATGAAGCGTTCGAGGTCATTCTTTATATCTTGTTCACTTAGAAAGAGTTTGAGAAGAGTTGAAAGTGGATGTAACAAGAGTTGTAGAAAAAAGAGGAAAAAGAAGTTATTAGAGAAGAAAAATCAGAGAGTTTAAGATTTTGGCTCTCTAAAACTTTTGCTAGAAAGAGATCATGGGAGAACGTTGGTCTCCCATGATCTCTTTCTATCGAATGTAGAATTGAACTCAAACATCCTTCAACGATCTCTTCAAGTGAGATCGTTACCAAAAGTGTAAACCCTCTGCGGTCTTATCGATAAACTACCCCTTGAATCTCTCAACATCCACGGTAGTCATCGATGAATCTGCAACATGTCTGGCTTGTCTCTCACGATGAGTATTAATCTGACGAAGGAAAAATATTCCTGTTTTTCAAGATTTCGAATCTCTTAAAAGTTTGCAATAAGCTATGCGCAAACGCATAGCAAAAAAAACATAGTCAGACCACTGAATTTTTAAATGATAAGTCTTTTAGATGTACATATGTAGGGATAGCTTATCAGCCAATCTAAATTACTGAAAAGTTTCACAAGAAAATGAAAACATAGAAAATATGATTGCGATTGTACAAAAGTTTTAGAGAGCCAAAATCTTAAACTCTCTAATGGTCATGGAGAGAACGTTGAGAGGAGAGACAGCTAATCCGATGTTAGCCACTTTAGAACCTTTCGTGTATCCCGTAGTGATCTATGAAGCGTTCGAGGTCATTCTTTATATCTTGTTCACTTAGAAAGAGTTTGAGGAGAGTTGAAAATGGATGTAAAAAGAGTTGTAGAAAAAAGAGGAAAAAGAAGTTATTAGAGAAGAAAAATTAGAGAGTTTAAGATTTTGGCTCTCTAAAACTTTTGGTAGAAAGAGATCATGGGAGAACGTTGGTCTCCCATGATCTCTTTCTATCGAATGTAGAATTGAACTCAAACATCCTTCAACGATCTCTTCAAGTGAGATCGTTACCAAAAGTGTAAACCCTCTGCGGTCTTATCGATAAAGTACTCCTTGAATCTCTCAACATCCACGATAGTCATCGATGAATTTGCAACATGTCTGGCTTGTCTCTCACTCAGGGGTCACCTCTGATGGCTTTGATGAAAGCACATCATGAACTTGAAAAGAAAAATGTTGAGTTCAGTAATTCACACACCCATAAACTCATCAACTAAAATTATGTATTCTAACGACGTCTCTTAAGTTCTCACATGCTAAAATATCACACGCTCTCTCTATTGCTGAAGTTTTTATAATGACGATGTGAAAACAAAGATGAAGAGCTCTTCTCTATTCCTCGATTTATACATTGTAGATTTTTACTTTGATACCCTCCAATAACTCAGCCGTAACTATTTTGGTCAGGTTTTATTAAGATATTACTTGAAGGTAAAATCATTAATCACATGGACTTCTTATCTTTTCACATGGGCTTATTCCTTCAAAGTCAACAACAGAATTCTAAAATATTCTCAAGAAATCTCGAATTTCTACCGCCCTCTACACTACCCATTAAAAAGGAAACATGTGGAATCTCTTTTTGCTTTTAATGCTCACAAAGTCCACAACTTTAATCCCACCACTAATATCAAGTGAAAAAGAAGATAAATGATACTTTCTACCTCCTTTTTATCTTTTAGACAAGATGACAATATAGTAGTGTTGACTCTTTAAGAAATATCTGAATTTTCCTAAAAAGTACAGTTAATGACTAACATGACTAACTTGATACATCCTTAAAGTACTTGGGCAGCAAATAAACATTCTCCACACTTAGTTATAACTAAAAACTTTTCTAATAGACAAACTTCCTGTGTGTAATATAGGTCGTTACATTTTATCTCCGGACTAATTTTTCGCTCCGTCCTCGGAGTGAAGAGAGAACTTTCGTCGATGAAACAACTTCAACTTGTCATGGTTGATCTAATCAAATCTCCTTCCTCCTAGGTCCTGAAGGTCATATGTGAAGTTGCTCCACACCTTATCTACAACAAAAGGACCAAAATATCTAGAAAGAAATTTCTTCCTAGCCCTCTTGAATTTGACAGCGTCATATAACATTACCCAATCTCCGACTTGAAAAGGTTACCGTTTGTCGTAGCTCTTCTTTTGATACGCTTGAGCTCGTTCCATCTGGATCATTGTTACTGCTCGGATCTCTTCCAACTTCATGAGTTGCTCCCTTCTTGATCTGACGACGTCTTCTCTCCTTGACCTCTTCAACTTTCGTTGAATAGTTTGAAAAATATCCAATTCGAATCGGATCGGCAATTTGGACTCCACTCCATAAACAAGTCGAAATGAGGAATACCCAATAGAAGTCTTTGTTGTCATTCGATACTCTCATAAGATGACATGTAGCCTCTTATCCCAAGTATGTTTCATAGTCTCAACACCAACTTCTTTGACGAACATCATACAAAGTGTAAGATTGATTTTCTCCGCAAGACCATTAGCATTTGGTTTGTATGACGTCGTTACTCGTGGCTTGATAGAAAAATGTTGCAGCATAGCAGTAGTCATGCTCCCTACAAACTCTGGTCCTCTATTTTGAGACCAACTCTAACGGACATCCAAATCTCGTGATGATCCTCTCCCACAAGAATCTACCCACTTCTGTTTCATTAGTCTTCCTCAAAGATCTAGTCTCTACCCACTTGATACAATAGTCAGTGACGACTACCATGTATCTATTGCCTCGAGGTGTTTTATTTAGAGGACCTACAAAGTGAATACCTCACTTCTCAAATGATCCTAACACTAGAATTGATCTTAGAGAAGGTGTTCTAGTAGACTTTAGAGCATATGCTTGACATACGTCACAAGTTTTGCAATAGTCTAAACACTCCACTAAAAAAGAGATATGTGGAATCTTTTCTTGTTTTTAATGCTCGCAAAGTCCACAATTTTAATCCCACCATTAATAGTCAAAAAGAAGATAAGGGATACTTTCCACCTCCTTTCTAACTTTTAGACAAGATGACAAGATAGTAGTGCTTACTCTTTAGGAAATATATGAATTTTGCCCAAAAGTACAACTAAGTTTAACCATAATTAACTTTAGCTAGTCATGATTAACTTGATACATCCTTAAAGTACTTGGGCAACAAATAAACATTCTCGACACTTAGTTATAACTAAACACCTTTCTAATAGACAAACTTCCTATGTGTAACATAAGTCGTTACAATACAAAGATCTGACGATGGACCAGATTAGAGGATTGAGGTGGTCCTTGAAGATGAACCAGATGGAGGAGGTAGAACTTACACCAACGGACTCATCATGATGTGGTGTAGTTCATGTTTTCTGGTTGAGAAAATGTTGATCGAGATATTTGATAGCAAGTCCTACTGTTGATGTAACCTTTGTTATCAAACGATTGTTAAAACTAGTCAATAGTCTAGAACCGCGTGAATGTTTTGAAGCTGACCGGATCATTCGGTGGAAAATATCAGCACAATTAGAACAGTTTACTTACAATTGAAAAGGTTTTGTGATACATATAATATTACTGATCTTACGATGTAAGATCTACATTAGTTGACGTTAGTAAGATTTTAAATTGTAGTACTGTCTCAAAACTAGACAAGACAAGAGTGTTAAACTATTTGCTAGTACAGTTTTGTGTTTTGAATTGTATTTTTGTTGTCTCTAGAGAGTTTCAATATTTTGAAACTTTGTTTTGCAGTTGAATCAAGTCCACTTAAAACTTTCTTACTTTTTTGGAAACTCATATTTGCATATTGGCTCTCATGCATGAATTTTCTCTGGCTGATAACATTTCAAAACTTTATAATTGTCGATATGGATGTGATTGGGCTCTGGTTTCTACCATGGTGTATATTACTAGTTTCAGTTTGAGCGAATAGGACAATAATGCTCATTTGAATTGGGCTAATACTTCACTACAAATGTAGTGGAGTTTACTATTGTGCACACTCACATTGCGTGCAATCACCCGCAATCTTCCAAGGTAAACACTCGAACATTGTACCTCCGCATTTTACACCGCTATAGACTCTACATATTATATGCATGTGTCAAATCCCAAGGTTGGCGGCTTTTCTGACTTCTTTGTAAACTTACAGTTGAAAGTGAGAGTGTTCCCATCCTGGGTTCGGCATGATTTCTTCCTATGCGAACCACCTGATGATGATGTTGTTGGAGGTATTGCATTTGCTGCGAATACATGTGGTTGATGTTGTACGAGTGCTGTCCGTGCAATAGAGCCTCTCTGCGGCTGCAATTGTCATTTGATCTTGCAGACCTTGTAGACATATTTGGTTATACAGGTGAGCAAGAATCTACCTGCTGGTAGAGTTGGAGACGTCCGTAGTGTGCATGCGAAAGGTTACCTCGTTCTGTAAGCTTTTTCTTCAGTCAAGTGTTCCAGTAATTCTTGATATCATTATCAATTCGTCTAGGCAGCAACGCCACGATCATAGACTATATGCAGCAGACAACCGATCTGTTTATTAAAAAACCATAGACAGGTCCAATTTTAATGCTCAGCCTAGGGAAGAATGAGTATCGAAATAAGGAAGCGAGAGAGTCCTCCGGCTCCGGTAGTTGACGACATGTAGTCTTCTACCCGTACGGACTCGCAAGACTACACGTCGTCAACTACTTCCTTAATTTACTCTTCAATCTTCAGTCAAACAAAAACTTTCCCAGGCTGAAGAACTTATCGCTAGATCAGCAGAGGAAAAGACAATTACTTGATGAACTACTAATCAAATGCCATGCTTGTTACAAGAAACAATGACATCATTATATCTCGTAACAAGCATGCCATTTATCCTAAGATGCACTAAATGTTTAAGGTGATGGTGATTAGCTTGATTTTTCTTAACGTCAGATATAATCAGGTTTATCACTGTCAACGTATCCATCACAACGATCTGTGTCTTGGATTCGAAGAATTGAAGACACCGATCCAACTCTTGATGGTCGAAGTCTTCGGCAGATTCAAAAAATATCTCAGATATTTTTTGGAGATTGCATCTTCTGGATAACCGATTAAGGAAGACGGCATCTGCATTTAGAAAACATCATGGCACATCGAGAAGAAACTTCTACAATCAGTTTCAATTGTGGCGCATTTATTCACACAGCAGGCTTGCAGGAAGACATGCTTGTGAATAAATGCACCACAATTCGACGACATACGCATGAATAAACAGAGGTGAACTGTTGTGGTGCTCACTGTTTGCAAGATTGGAGATTTTTTTAAAAAAATTTAAGTTAATGTTGTGTCTATATAATTGAAGTAACCTTATTACTTAAGATTACATCTTGCTTAGCGGGAATATGATCTTAAGGAGAATTCGTGAGAAGAAGTCGACTTCTTTCGAAGTTGGAAGACGGACTTCTTCCGAGTTGGAAGACGTCATCTGGAAGCCGAAAGCCGGAAGCCGGAGTACGCTTCCAGGAAGACAGTGACTACAACCACGAGAGGTACCAACCGTGCACCAACTAGGTAAGGGCATGTATACCTATCGTACAATCACCATCGCAGTAGGTAGAACTAGGTTAGATCGAGTCATTACTTAATCGCGAAAGGAAGACAACAAAGCACAGGTGTATTTGTCCCATAGCTCTCTTGACTGCTTCTCGATTTGGGAATTGGAGAGGACATTGAAAGCACGCACAAGTAAAATTACAGTAAGCAAGTAAGAGAGGACGTCTTCCAGCAGGAAGCACACTCAAGGTAGAAGAGTTGGGAGTCCTCACAACACTAGAAGATTAGAAATTGAGGGTCGAGGAAGAAATCGAGAGTGAAGCTTCGAATTGCAACCAATCTAGTTCGATTGAAGCATCGTTGCAGCAGCTCGAGATTGGAGATAGAAGCATGATCGTGGCAAGGCATTGAAGGTGAAATCAAAGCACTCCAGCGCGTAGAAGACTCAAGGAGCAATCAGAAGCGTAGCACACTGGAAGTAGTACTGAGGTTCTTTTCATATCTTTCTCCTTTCGCATCCCTTCCGCCTTCTATTCTTATGTCTTTCACGTTTCTTCGATCGTTTGCAGGAGCTTATCGATCCTTCCTCTCCTTGAATTTTCTCAAAGAAGATTGGACGCTGAAGCGCTGTCCAATTTTCATCATCTATCTTCTCCAACCTCTTCCCGAATCAAAATTGAGGTTCTCCTTCTTCTCATTCCCTAATTCCATCTATCAATTTCTCTACCCTACTGCGCTTCTGTCCTAGAATCCATGGACATAAGACTTGTTTGAATGTCTGGACATTTCCAGAACCCAAATGTTTGCAATTCACATCAAGTAGTTGGATTAGAATTGAAATTGTGAGAAGCTTGATGTGAATCCACAGTGAACTTCAGAGTTGATTGTTGTTTCGAGAAGTATGAAATTGAGAATCAGGCATGTGCCTCCCAAACTTCCTGGCTTCTCAAATCCATATCTCTCTAGAGAGCTAGAAGATTGGAAAGGCTGGCAGAATGCGCGAGAAGATGTGAGGGTCCTTTACGGATCTCTTCTGTCTAACTCATAGCAGTTTGTTCCTTCTTCTTCCCGAACTTTAAAAGAGAGTTGTGAGAAGCCTTGCTGGTAGAATCTGGAGAGAATGGTCAAGGGTCATGTCGTCTCGTTACGCAGCAAGCTTCTTCTGAGGGTGTATGCGAGATGAGGAGCCAAAACCAGAGTGCGAATGTTCCGTGCTTGTTGCGAGGCTAGATTGCGTGTAGGAAACCGAAGACATGTGAGACCATTGATGAGAAGTCTGACTGCATGAAGTCTTCTGAAGCCGTCAATTAACCAGAAGTTATCCCGTGAGTCTTCCTGGAGACCACTGTCTTTGCAAGAGTCCTCAGCCTTCTTCTGATGCATTCGCAGACTTCACTTCTCTCATATCTTGTCATCTTCTGTTATGAAGTAAGATGAATTGCAAGATGAATTGTCTTCTTAAGAATCCATGCGATCCATTGCTTAGTTAAGATTGCTTAGATATAGCCCGGAAGACGTGATGTACTTAGGAACACTGTTAGAATTCAAGAATACAGAATAGTTGTTTTCTGGAAGACTAGATTCGTCTTTTGTGAAGTGGAAGCTAGATTGTGAGGGCTTGGTAAGGATTGAGCCTTAGTATAGTGTAAGAGAAGCTCGAAATGTTGATGCATCCTCGAGGGTTGGTGTTACCGCGGGTGGAGTTGATCGGTGTCAAACCTTTCATCAAGGAGTTGGGCCTCGACTTCTTCACATGGGACTGAAATCTTGCAAACCAAGGTCTTCTGGAGGAGGTCTGGGCAGCATTGCCTCCTCGCAACCGCGTACTTGTCAAGGAGGGGTCACTCGTAGAAGATCATCCTTGTGGATGGTGGAGTGGTGACATAGAGCTTTTCACCGACTTGAGTCAGAGAACGGCGAGTATGAGCTCGAGAAGGGGAAAATCTCCACCATCATCTCAAAAAAATGGCATGTATCGGATAGTACTACATGCCTCTTCCTGGAGACAGACAGGGGAGGAACGGATGGAAGGTGGAAGCTTCTCGGGAGCCGAAGAAGCGTCTTTTGAGGAAGTTGTACCTTCATCTTTTCTCCAAAAGAAAGGCCCAGAAGGTCAGATATCTTGGAGACCAGGATGTGGAGTTTCTGGAAGCAGTGTGAGCAGGAGAGGTTGTCAACTGGGGCGTCTTCTTCCACACCTAGGTCCATGCCGAGTTGGTGTACTTGGGTATCCTAACAAGAGGGCATCTCACCTCCTTCTTCTACTATCTGTACGTGTCCAAGAAGGACCTGAAGGAGAACTAGTTGGTCAAGTATGTGCCAGCGAGATAGCGAGGTGAAGGAAGAGATCTCGGAGGAAGAAGATCGAGTGGTTGTCATGTCTTCTCACTCCCACTAGTGTCTTAGGAGGGACCGGACACTCATCAAAAGACGATTACTGTGCGAGAGGATAACTCCAGAGATACGCAAGACGTGTTGCCCCCAAGGAGGATGAGGTCTATGAGCATTCCTCGGAAGAGTACATCTTTCCTGACCATTCACTCCGGATCAGAGTCGGATTCGCAAGAAGATACCCCTATCACCAACTTCTGTGACCACATGGAGTCTTCCGAACTACAGCTTCCACGGCCACAGTTTGAAATTGCTCGTGGATTTCTAACACTGATTTACAAGTGGTAAAACTGACAGCAAGAACTACCACAGGAAAAAAATTCACCATTGTCCCAAGATACTACTTCTCGTAAGAAGCAGGTTTCATTGGCACGGTGTCGGAGTGTGATCCGTCTACCTAGGAAAGCGCCGGGCTTCTGGCTGTGGTTGTCTACTCAAGAGGTTGGCTTTCAGGTCACAATAGGTCTATAAACACTCACACAGATGTCTTAGATCTAGTAATATGCTCAGAAAGCGAAATTCAGATCTAGCTGGCAGTAATGAGATCCGGCGGCGAACTTTGACACTCACGGAGAAGAAAACTATGAAGGTTTAGACTTCTAAACTTCCCCTACATGTAAATGAGGTACTACTGAACTCACACACGAAGTTTCAGCCTGAGATCAAATTCTGACACGGAGATATGGACAGAAAAGTTCTGAGCAAGAAAACTACGACAATTTCTGGTACCTAGCTGGCTATTCCGACCTATAACAGAAGATTGGCTCGATCAATTTCAAATCTTCTTACAGGATTTGGAGTCTACAGGATGCTGAACACCCCTGTGAAGTTGGGACTCCTAACTGTACACAGAACTCCAGATCTCCTCCTCTGAAGTCGCTGCTCTAGATTAAGAGCTTTTCAGACCCCTCCAGCTTCAGCGGCCGCCCTGAATTACTCAGTCACTCAATCGATACGAAACTTTTTGGGAAATCATAGCCCTGCTGGCAGAGAACACAACCTCGAAGTTTTGAAGCAATTTCCTCAAATCTGCTGCAAGTGACACTGAAAACCCTAAATCCAACAAAAGTGATTCAATTCTGACACAATTCGAACTTCAATTGGTCATAACTTCGTCTTTATTGACTCAAATCGATCGAAAATTTCACTGGAAGTGCTTGGCATGACGAGCTCTACCCTCCTGTGCTCTCAGATTTCGAAGATCCCTCACCAAATGCTCGAACTCCACTCTAGAGCTCTATTTCTAAATTTAGAGTTTAACAAAAGACAAAAACAGACCAATGGGAGTTCATAGCTCCACTTGGTTGTCCTTTAGTACCATAAACCACGTGGCAACTTAGTTTTACTCATAGGCTACCACGTCAAGCCCCTTAGAGTGCCAGCGTAAAACTTAAATTACTTAAAACGACGCGCAGCCCCGAAAAATAACTTAAATCAGCTAGAAAGCGTGCATGGGCGACACGCAAATACAACCCATGAGCTTAAGCCCTATCAACATGGTAATCAACCTACTAAGACTCAAAATAGTGTTAACACCGTATGCAAAGGTGTCAAACATATACATAAACGACTAGAAGTAATATAAGCTAACTTCTAGAACTATTAAACTCAAGCGTCGGAGTAGAAGTCAAGCATGTAGCCGTCAAGTAGCGCGACAACGGGCTTGAGGACTATCATCAACGCCCGCTTGGTATTCTTCTGAGACTTCGAGATCAGCGATGAAGGGTCGTAGCCTTCGTCAGGGTTCCGCTGTGGAGGAACCGAATGTCGAGCTAATCGTCTCAGTGGAGACGATGCTGAGAAATCCAATGGAGGAAGGGAGGACTCGCTGTGGATAGGGCTAGGAACACGTGGTGAGCGTGGTGATGTGCACCGAAGATAGAGATGGTGCGGACTCATGTGCTCTGCAGAAAGAGGGTGATTGTGTGAATGGCTAGAGGATTGAGTACGTGAGAGACGACTACTCCCACTAGACTGTGAACTGCTAGTAGCTCCTCCAATGCCACGACTGCTAGAAACTCCTCCTCCAGATCCAAGACTAACAGAGGGGGTTGGAATTGGACCGGCAGGAGAGAGCGGAAGAACTCCCATTGAAGGAAAGCCGGGAGAGACAGACGAAATGTAAGTTGGGCCAGCTGATGGAGCAAGCACAGTGTAATAGAAATGGACGTCGATCTCAGGAGGCTCTTCAGTGAGTGAGGGATTAGCAGAGGGGGCGCATGTGAGAGGAGTGAGTCGGAAAAGACTCATCAAAAATTACATCGCGAGAGGTGAAGATATGACCGTCAGATTTTCTTTGGAGACGGTAGTCTTTACTCTAGCCGCTATAGCCAAGGAAGATACACTAGTGAGAGCGATCATCGAGCTTTGTGTGCTCAACCTCGGAGACTTGGGAAAAAGTACGACAGCCAAAGACGCATAAAAAAGAAAGATTAGATCGTTGAGGAGTAGTGGAGGTATAAGAGGACCAGAGCTCATAAGGTGTGGTCATAGACGGGAGGGCCTTAGACGGACATCGGTTCTGGAGAAAAGTGACGCATGTGATTGCTTCACCTCAGAAGGGCTTGATGAGGTTGGTGGTGTAAAGCATAGAACGGACAGCGTCAAGCAAGCTACGGTTCTTGCGCTCAGCAACACCATTCTGCTGAGGTGAGTAAGGGACTGTGAATTGACATTGAATGTCGCGCTCACGGCAGAAAGCGTAAAAAAACAGCTAAACAATATTCCCCGTCATTGTCAGAAGTGATCTCGTAAGGTAATAAGGGATTGACCAGTGGCGTGCTCAGCAAATGCGAGATAGTCTTGGAAGACAGCAAAACAGTCACTTTTATAGTAGAACAAGCGAGTGACAATGTAGCGCGAGTAATCATCAATGAAGGTGATGAAATATTCATAGCCAGAAAAAGTGCAAGAGGAGATGCGACCACTAATGTCAGAATGGACCAGTGCCAAAGGACGAGTTGATCGAGTAGAGCTGGCACGTGAGAATTTAGTGTGTGCATACTTGTCGTGTGCACAAGCTGGACAAATATCCTCAGAGAGCGGAAAGGAAGAGAGGCCGGTAATGTACATGCGGTGACTCAGCTCGAGGACTCGATGGTGGTTGATATGACCGAGTTGCTGGTGTCACAAGATAGAGAGATCGCCCGTTGTAGTAACAAGAGCGTAAGGTCGAGGTGACGTCGAAGTAAGGTCCAGCTACCTGAAGTAAAACCCTGAAGGCTGTCCACAAGATCGGGACGAAGACCGGGACCGAGAAAGTAAACCAGACCGATCGGAATTTACATAGTGCAAGTCGAGAGGAGCAAAGGTGTAAATTGGACCAGGGCGCGGACCAAGAAGACCATACGTGTCTGCGAAGGTCTGCGTGGGTCTCTGAGGGATCATGTCCCCAGGTCTGAGGTCGGTGGAGATCGTGTAGGTCTCCAAGGACTTGAGGGGACTGTCCTTGCAGTCCGTGGAGAGATAGTCCCTAGACGGACTACCGTTGAGACAATCCGTGACAACTGTCAATCCCCATGACAGTGACACAGATCTAGGAGAGACCGCGCTGTGAGGCTACAGAGGCCCTGCTTCAAATACAATGGTCTCAGCCGGCACGGTATCCAGAGGCTCTCCGCTTCTGGGAACCGCCACGCGGCTTGACAAGATCTCGTGGATAGACGCGTGAGAGTCCTCAACGACAAGAGACTCTCGGGTTACAAACGTCATCAAGACGTCCCGTGGTCTTGTGGGGTCTTGATGACCTTCAAGGCGTGCGTGAAAAGGCGTGACCCCTTCAAGCGGCGTGGGAAAGAGATCAGAAACTGAGTGTGGTGTCCATAATTTACAGGATGTACAAATTTTTGAAATTTTGGAAGTTAATAACTTGTTTGTGTAATTGAAATAACCTTGTTGCTTAAGATTACATCTTGCTTAGAAGAAAGATTATCTTAAGAACTTTTTGTAAGAGAAGTAGACTTCTTCCGAAAAGACGTCTTCCCGACCAGGTCTTCGGAAGACGGAAGACAGAAGACGGAAGACGAGTGTCTTCCAGAAGACAGTGATAGCGACCACGACTGCATGAGTACCCATCACGCATCACCTAGTAGAAGGGTAGGTGTACCTACCAGTTAGCCTCATGGTGGTAGGTAGGTCAAGTAGGTCGAAGAACTCCTTATCGCGCAAGAAGATACGGGAGAAGCGCATTAGCCTAGAATCAGCGACTGCTTCTCGCATCGAAGGTCATCGCGCACTGAAGGTTGATTTCGGAGGTACCAAATTGAGTGAAGAGAGCAAGCATAGTGAAATCATGGACAGCAAGGATCGAATCGAGGCTAGAGAGAGCGCGAGGACGATTCTGTGAGAACAAGAAGCACCATCGAAGTCGAAAAAGTTTCTTGTAGATTCCCGGACGTAGACATTGAAGGACGATTGAAGAAGAATCGAAGGTGGAGCACGGATCGATTGAAGAAGCAATAGGACGTAGCTCAACATTGACGATAGGAGCAGTTCTGTGGGTCGCATTGGAGCTGAGGTGGAGTCAGAAACGCGTAGAAGACTGAAGTCACTATGGGAAGCAACCAGAAGACTGTTTGAGATTCTTCTCATGTTCTTTTTTTTTCCTATCGCTTCTCGCCTCTGGTTTAGTGTCCCCCGTGCTTCCCCGCTTGTTTGCAGGAAGCCCATCGATCGCTTTCCTCATCCTGAAATTTCCCTCTGTGAAATTGGGCGCGGAAGCGCTGACCAATTTTTTACAGTCATCTTCTCGCTTCTTCCCAAGCTGTAATCGAGCTTCCCTGTCTTTCACTCTCAAATTCGATCCCTCGGCTATCAATTTCCCTACCCTATCGCACCTC
This sequence comes from Asterella californica, assembly GCA_036924285.1. Lineage (NCBI taxonomy): Eukaryota > Viridiplantae > Streptophyta > Marchantiopsida > Marchantiales > Aytoniaceae > Asterella > Asterella californica. Next base: position 14,738,547 of record JAYKYS010000006.1, on the reverse strand, counting down.
TACTCCCGAATCCATGGACGGAAGACGCTTCGGAAGATCAAAACATCTTCGGAAGACGCTTCTGAATGTCTGAACGTCTTCGGAAGACGACTGTGTGCAATTCGTATCAAGATTAGATTGGATTGGTTTTGTGTTGAGAGAGGTTTGATACGAACCCTGAGTGACTTGGTGAGTTGTTTGTTGTTTCGAGAAGCTGGAAGTTGGAAACCAGGCATGTGCCTCCCGATCTTCCGAGCTTCTCAAATCCACATCTTCCTAGAGAGACTAGAAGGTTGGAAAGGCTGGCAGAATGCGCGAGAAGAAGTGAGGGTCCTTTACGGGTCTCTTCTGTCTGACCCATAGCAGCCTATTCCTTTTTCTTCCTGAACTTAGAAGAGAGTTGCAGCAAGCTTCTTCTGAGAGTGTATGAGAGATAAGGAGTCAGAAGAACAAAGTATGAATGTCTTGTGTCTGTTGTGTGGTTAGATTACGTGTCGGAAGACGAGGACAAGTGAGACCAGTGATGGGAAGCCTGGCTGCGGGAAGTCTTCCGAATATGTCAGTCAATCGGAAGCTGTCCTAGGAGTCTTCTTGGAGGCCATTGTCACAGCAGGAGCCCGCGACCATCTTCTGAACTCTTCGTACACTCTTCTTCTCACATATCTTGTATCTTCTGTTAGGAAGTAGCAAGGTGGGTTGTCTTCTTGGTAATCCATGTGATACCTTGCTTAGTTAGGATTGTTTAGATATAGCTCGGAAGACGAGAGGTACTTAGGAAGTACTGTTAGAATCCCGGAAGACGGAATAGCTATCTCCTAGAAGACTAGATTCGTCTTCTGAGAGTGGAAGCTAGACTGTGAGGACTTGGGAAGGACTGAGCCTTGGGTTCACAGTAAGTGCGTGTGGCTTAGTGCAACAGAGCTTGAAGGGTTGATGTTACCAGCAGCAGAGTTGGCCGAGGTCAAACTATAGTTTCGCAAGATTTCTCTTTTTGTCCATTTAGTATACAAGATATCGTTCACATAGAGGATTTGCACAAGTATCGCTGCTCTAAGTTCTAAGATCTGTTCAAACACATAAACACACGGGTTTTATCTAGAAATCTCGTCTTCTCACAAAACCACACAGCTTCCAGATCTTTCAAAAAGTGCTCTGGACCTAAACAAACAACTACCACCTAAAATATCACACAAATATCTACAGGGAAGCTCGGGAAGACGCATCTTGCTTCCATGTCACTTCTTCCAGTCTTCTCAACACAGTCTTCTCAACACAGTCTTACCAAAGCAATTCTCGGCTTCTGGGGATTCAACTCGACTTCTCATACCTCCAAAAGACTGCCCCTGCTTCGTAGAAGTGGAACTAGCAACGTCTGTCACATATTGCTCTTCCAAATCCCAACGGGTTAGATAAATCACAGGGTGTATGTCCTCTGTAGCCTTCTCAGGCTTCTGTTTACAAAAACGGTTTCCTGCAACACTACAACGACATTCACCTTCACAGAAGCTCAATAGAAGTCTCGAAAGCTCACTAGAAGAAGATAGGAAGATGGGAAGATGAGAGAAAAGGGGGAAGAAGAGAAAATCCAAACAAAAGAAAACAAGATAAAAATGGGAAATTAAGACTCCGACAGTCTTCTAGTCCGGATCCTGACTAACAAGCCATCCCTGCTTGTAGTAATTTGGAGAGGAAGACAACAAATTCGCGTCAGTTACACAGTCTTCTACTTGAGGATGTCGTCTTTTGCTGTGGGAAGAAGGCTTCTTTCTTCTTCTATCGCTGCTCCGACTACTCTGTCTTCTGAGATCACTTATCCATAGGACCGTCCGTACGTGGATCTGAAGTTCTCCACTAGATGAGCCAAGCTGCGAATCTGCACAACTGCTAACAATCATCGCCACTCAAGAAGAATGCTTCCCATGCACAATTGGGTGCGATGTTGAAGAAATCCGCTACCCAAAAGACACAGACAAAACTTCTGCACTCAAATCCAAAATCCATTCTCCGAGAAGAAGACACATTGGTGTTGGGAAGCTCACTCCCTCTACTTCCTGCTACTACTACTCGGCACACCAGCTTAGCAACAGGACTACACGAGGATGCCGTTCCCTGCTCTAAACTGTCCACTACCTCCATCTACATCTTCGAACCACTGCTGGCAACAAAAGAATGTAGACCCCTCCTGTGTAATCCCAATCTATTCGTATGTCTCTAACATCGGGTGTAGTGTGTATACACTGTGTTCACAATGTGTCTAATGTGTACGAACAGTAATGTGTTTAGTGCGCACTGCATTCTAACTTATACTACCACCTTGAGGCGCAAGAGAGAGTTCCCCTCCAATCCTCACTTGCAATCAAGGAGATGGGGCGCTGTCAGAAGGCCATCACCTCACATGCAGCCGGTTCCCTGCCTTGGTTTAGACATTTGTCTTGCTACTCATGCGCTGCCTAATGGTCAGTCATCTAAAATTACAGTTAAAATGCCACCTCCTAAGATAGCAATTTCGGTTCCTATCAAAATGAGACAAGTCACATGTCTTCTTGACTTGTTGTCTACTCTAATTCGCAGGGTATGATCCCCTCCTGATCTACTCCTACCTGAACTCCTAACTTGGCTTCGGATAAGGTGGGAAGCCCTGCGAATCCCTCGGGTGTCACTGAGGTGACTTCCTCCTCAACATTCGTGGCTGGCTCAGCTGGTGCGGCTTCGGAAGACGGAGGCGTCTTCTGGGAAGCTGAGTCGACTTGCGCTTCCTCGCTCTTCTGTGATACTTGTTCGACACTGGGAGCTGTGGTGATCTCATAGTGGTCCGAGGAAGTCACCTCCTCCACTCGAAACACCTGAGAAGAAAACTCTTCTTCTTGTCTTCTAGAAGACACCTTGTCTTCCGGGGCTTCTTCTGTAGTCTTCTCGGCTTCCAACGCTGTCACTACCAAGTGGACAGTGAGATCGAACTCCTCCAAATCTATCTCGATCGCTGGTCTTGGAGTATGGGAAGATGTAGCCACTGGTGGTGGAATCGAAGGAAGACCATAAAGCGTCTTCAAACTCTCAATTTGCCGATCCAGGTAACGGAACATACTTTCCTTGCACTCCACTAGCATCGCTATGGATTCGTCATCCCACTCCCTAGCTAGGGTGAGAAGCTTCCTACCCGCGATGAAGTTGAACTTCTTGCGAAGTGCTTCCACCGTCTGTGCTAGCAATCCTTGCGCGCAAGCTTCTGCTACTTCCCGCTACGTCTTCTCTGCTGCAGCCAGTGCTTCTGCGGCTTCCCGCAGTGTCTTCCACGTTGTCTTCTCCTCTGCGAGGGTGGTGATCTTACCTCTGACCCGCAGAACCTCTTGGTCACGCTGCTTTAGACGTGCCTGCAACTCTTGGTTGCTCTTCATCAGCTGTGCTGACTCCTTGGCAGAAGCGGCTACTTCCGTCTTGTACTTCGCTGCAAGCTTCTCCGTGGTGCGGAGGTTAGCTTCCAGCGCTTCTACCTTCTTCTGGACTTCTTCCTGCTGCATCAAGGTACGCAGACTGAATCCAAGTCGCAGTGGCTTCTCTTAAGCCATCGCGCGCTTCTCCACCAACTCCATTGCTGACTGAATCTCCGAATGGAAGAAGGCGCTGAACTCCTCCAACCTTCTTCTCGCGGAAGACAGGTTCATCTCCACAATCCGATCGGAGGTGTCTTCATTGTCTTCCAGAGGCAAGGATGTCTCTTCCACCATTGTGATCTTCAGCTTCTGCGTGCGAGAAGACACTATTCTTCTCATCTTCCGACGTGGAAGATCCCTTCCCACGGCAGGAGCGGTTCTCTTTACTACGCTTCCTCGCGTCACAGTAGGAGTGTCCATCCAACCTTCGTCTTCTGGAGTCTTCAGAAGACTCCCTGTAGTTGCAGAAGCGGTCTTTTGTGCTGCTCGGGCACTCAGTGGCTCCTCTTGAGAGTCGAACTCCGATCGAGAGTGAATGATCGGGAAGGAGGTGGACTTCCTAGGCACGCTCCTAGGTCCCATCTTCCTCGATGATGTCGCGTCTTCCGAATCACTGGAGTCGTCTTCTCTCATCAGAAGCGTCTTCTGATGAGTATCTGGTCTCATCTGCGGCACTAGAGTGGGAGGAGGAGTCATGACCGCGTCTCGGTTGTCTTCTCCCGAGGTCTCCTCCTTTACCTCGTGCTGCTCTGTTGGTCCATACCTCACCAACTGATCTTTTGCCAGGTCTCCCTTGGACACGTATAGATAATAGAAGAACGGGGTGCTCAAGTACACCAGTTCTGCTTGCACATATGCGTGGAAAAAAGCGTCCCAATTGATAGGCAGTCCTTCCCAAACGACTTTCAGGAATTCCACGTCCTGGTCTCCAAGATACCTCATCTTTTGTGCTTTCTCCTTGGGAAAGAGATGGAGGAATAGCTTTCCCAGAAGACGTTTCCGCGACTCTCGGTAAGTTTCGATCTTCCATCCATTCCTTCTCTGTCTGTCCTCCAGAAAGAGGCAAGTTGTGCTCTCCGACACGTGTCACTTTCCCGAGATCATGGGTAGGATATTCTTCTCTAACTCATATCCGCGATTTTCTGCTTCTGGCCTGTGGAAGATCTTACGTCACCATTCCGCTGTCCAGGAAGATGATCTTCCCCGGGCTACTCCTGTCTTCGTAGATACATGGTTGCGGGGAAGCAATGCAGAACTTCCTCCAGAAGACCCTGGTCTGCGATGTCCAATCCCACAGGAAGAAGTCGAGACCCAACTCCTTGATGGAGGGTTTGGCCTCTGCCAACTCTGCTGCCGGCAACACCAATCCTCGAGGATGCATCGACATACTTCAAGCTCTGTTACACTAAGCCACATGCACTTACTGTGAGCCGAAAGGTTCAGTCCTTCTCAAGTCTCCACAATCTAGCTTCCACTGTCAGAAGACGAATCTAGTCTTCCAGAAGACAGCTATTCCGTCTTCCGGGATTCTAATAGTGCTTCCTAAGTAGCTCTCGTCTTCCGAGCTATATCTAAACAATCTTAACTAAGCAAAGCATCGCATGGATTACCAAGAAGACAACCCACCTTGCATTTCATCTTACTTCCTAACAAAAGATACAAAATATGAGAGAAGCAGATTGTATGAGAAGTTCAAAAGATGGTCGTGGGCTCCTGCTGTGACAGTGATTTCCAAGAAGACTCTTGGGATAACTTTCGATTCAATGACATTCTCGAAAGACTTCCCGTAGCCAAGCTTCCTCCGCTGGTCTCACCTATCTTCTGCTTCCGACACGCAATCTAACCTCACAACAGACATGTAGTGACGCAGGATTTCTCCTTTTGCCCATTTAGTATACAAGATATCGTTCCCACAGAGGATTTGCACAAGTAACGCTGCTCTAAGTTCTAAGATCTGTTCAAACACACAAACACACGGGCTTTGCCTAGAAATCCCGTCTTCTCACGAAATCACACAAAACCACACGTCTTCCAGACACGCCAAATGGTGCTCTGGAACCAAACAAACAACTTGGGAGCGAATTCAATGAACCCACCATCCAGAAGACATGAACAAAGCTTCTGCACTCAAATCCACAGTCTATTCCCCGAGAAGAAGTCACAATGGCATTGGGAAGCTCACTCCCTCTACTTCCTGCGTCTACTCCTCGACACACCAGTCTAGCTAACAGGACTGCACGAGGATACCGTTCCCTGTTCCTAGACTGTCCACTACTTCTATCTACATCTTCGAACCACTGCTGGTACGAGTATGCAGACCCCTCCGGTGTATTCCAAAACTATTCGTATGTTTCCAACAACGGGTGTAGTACGAAGAACTATCTATCAGGTGTCTTCTCTCTAATGTGTCTAGTCTGCCTGTCCATAGAATCGACTACTCAACTTTTCAGAACTGACAGAACTCTACCTCCTACTCTGCGATCCTACTTATGTCGCTGCCATGAGAACCAGGAGAGACGACAACCAGGGAGAGAGAGGCACTGACAGGAGGTTGCTACCTCACATGCAAGCGGTTCCTCTGCCCGAATTGGCCATCCACCTTGTCCTTCCTACGCTACCTATGCTGCCACATGGTGTCCTAACTAATATTACATGGAAAAACTGCCACCCTTAAGATAGCATGTTCGATTCTACTATATTTGGAATTGTCAATGGAGTTACTAACTACTTAGATTGCAAGGAGGCAATCTCTACCTGATCTGCCCCTATCGGAGCTCCTAACGCGGCTTTTGATAAGCTAGAAAGCCCTGCAGTTACCTCGGGTGTCACTGAGGTGGCTTCCTCCTCATTGTCTCTTGCTGGCTCTGCTGTCGCTGCGTCTTCCTCGGCTTCGACTTCTGCTTCGGAAGACAGAAGCGTCTTCTGGAAAGCGGAGTCGACCGGTGCTTCTTCCGTCTTCTGAGGCACGGGTGCGGGACTAGGGACCATGGGGACCTCATGGGGATCCGGGGAAGTCGCTTCCTCCACGCGGAATACCTGAGAAGACAGCTCGTCTTCCTGTCTTCCAGAAGACATCTTGTCTTCCGGGACGTCTTCTGGAGTCTTCTCGGCTTCCAACGCTGTCACCACCAAGTGCACAGCGAGGTCGAACTCCTCCTTCTCCATTCCGGATCCAGTCGAGGGTGCTGGAGCTTGGGAAGATGCGGTTGCAGGTGTCGGAAGCGAGGGAAGACCATAAAGTGTCTTCACTCCTTCTATTTGTCGATCTAAGTACCTGAACATGCTCTCCCGGCATTCCACCAACATCGCTTTGGACTTGCTGTCCCATCCTCTAGCTAAGGTAAGTAACTTCCTACCCGCGGTGTAGTTGAACTTCTTCCGAAGCGCTTCCACCGACTGTGCCAACATCTTCTGCGCACGGGCCTCTGCTGCTTCCCGCTGCGTCTTCTCAACTGCAGCCCGCGCTTCCGCAGCTTCTCGCTGTGTCTTCCATATGGCCTGCTCTTCTGCGAGGGCGGTGATCTTCTCCCGCACTCGGGTGACTTCCTGATTGCGCTACTGTACTCGCGCCTGCAACTCCTGGTTGTTCTTCCGAAGTTGTATCGATTCCTTGGCAGAAGCGGCTGCTTCCACCTTGTATCTTGCTGCGAGCTTCTCCACGGTGCGGAGACTAGCTTCCAGCGACTCCGTCTTCTTCTGGTCTTCCCCCTGTCGCAGCAAGGTGCGCAGGCCGAATCCAGGTTGTAAGGGCTTCTCCTGTGCCCTCGCTCTCTTCTCCAGCAACTCCATAGCTGGCTGGATCTCCTTCTGGAAGTAGGCACTGAACTCCTCCAGTCGTCTTCCTGCGGAAGACAAGTTCATCTCCACCACTCGCTCCGCAGTGTCGACTTCGTCTTCCAGAGGCAAGGAAGCCTCTTCCACCACTACGGCCTTCATCTTCTGCGCGCGAGAAGAAGCTACTCTTCTCATCTTCCGGGGTGGAAGACTCCTCATGGCAGGAGCGGAAGAAATTGCTTCAAAACTTCGAGGTTGTGTTCTCTGCCAGTAGGGCTACGGTTTCCCAAAAAGTTTCATATCGATTGAGTGACTGAGTAATTCAGGGCGGCCGCTGAAGCAAAAGGGGTCTGAAAAGCTCTTAATCTAGAGCAGCGACTTCAGAAGAGGAGATCTGGAGTTCTGTGTACATTCAGGAGTCCCAATTCCACAGAGGTGTTCAGCATCCTGTAGACTCCAAATCTTATAAGAATAATTTAAATTGATCAAGCCAATCTTCTGTTATAGGTCGAAATAGCCATCTAGGTACCAGAAATTGCCGTAGTTTTCTTGCTCAAAACTTTTCTGTCCATATCTCCATGTCAGAATTTGATCTCAGGCTGAAACTTCGTGTGTGAGTTCAGTAGTACCTCATTTGCATGTAGGGGAAGTTTAGAAGTCTAAACCTTCATAGTTTCCCTCTCCGTGAGTGTCAAAGTTCACCGCCGGATCCTATTACTGCCAGCTAGACTTGAATTTCGCTTTTTGAGCATATTACTAGATCTTACACATCTGTGTGAGTGTTTATAGCCATGTTGTAACCTGAAAGCCAACCTCTTGAGTGAACAACCACAGCCAGAAGCCCGGCGCTTTCTTAGGTAGACGGATCACACTCCGACATATTATCTTTTTGGTGAACTTGATGTGAAACACCTAGGGTGGGAGTTTTCTTGAGAGTGTTGCAGGATCAGATATCATGGCCAACCAAGGATCATCAAGTGGAGGTGCTGCTGCTGCTCAGCAACCTGTTCAGTTGGATGCTGCTACGATGAAGATGTTCCAAGCCTTTTCCATGTTTATGCAGCAGCAGCAGAGCACAGAGAGGAAGGAGGTATTAGCAACCAAGGCGTTGCAATTTGTGGGGCACCAGATGGACCAGTTCAAGGGGACAGATATTTCCAAGTACGTGCAATACTATGCTAGGGAGATGGAGGTGAACAAGGTACCTGAGAAGGAGATGATGGAGAACTTTGAACTTGCTGTTGTCCTTGAGATTCGTGGGCGTGTGAAGGAGCTCAAGCAGCAGCAAGGATAGAGTTGGGAGAGCTTTATGCGAGCTTTGAAGGAGGAGTATTACACTGAAGATTCAGAGAGGATGACCAAGAGAACGTTCTTGGAGTGGGTGGTGAAGCCTAACAAAGGTTTGTCTGTAACTGAGTTGTTAAAGGAGTTTGATCGTCAGTATGCTCAGCTTTCTAGGACAGAGAAGCTTACACTAGAGGTGGAAAAGATCGAGCTTTTCTTACAAGCAGCGGACGTGACTATTCAGGAGAAGCTTGAGCTGTTGCTGGAAGACAAGAGTGAGGAGAGAGGATTGAAGACTGATTGGAAGGAGGTTGAAGAGGCTGTCTCTTTGCTGACCAAGAGACAGAGAAGAAGGGACAAGGTGGTGGTAAGTGAAGGAGCACCTCTGATAATTCTTGTCAAGCAGTTGCCTACTAAACCCGCTTTGGTAATTGCTAGAGAGGAAGACTCACCGCTTGATGAGTTGATTAAGGGTATGAAGGAGCTTAAGCTTAAGCTCACTAGGTTAGAAGAGAAGGAGCAGAATGTACAGCCTGCTATGCAGAGACCTCAGATGAGAGAAGGCTTTGTTCATTGTTGTATATGGTGTGATAGCTTAGACCATGTAAGAAGAGATTGTGGGGAGTTTTCAGATGCATTGAGGAAGGATCTTATCTTCTTCAAAGATGGTAAGATTCATTTGAGAGAGACTGGGATGATGCAGGGAACCAACTTTGGCAAGGGTGGTATGAAGAGACTGGTGAATGAGATATCAGCATCACATGCTGTTTCTCTTGTGAATGCTGCTACTTGTGGAGTGAAAGTGGAGATGGAGAGAGAGAAAGGGACTACTGGGTTGTGGTCTGATGTAGTGCGATCCGTAGCTAGAACAGAGCTAGGCAAGGATGTGCTACGAAGGGTTGGCAACTCAATTCGAGAAACTACAGGATGGAATGACCCTGTGGATACTATGTCAGTGCATGCTTATGTTGCAAGAAGTCAGCATGAAGCTATACTAGAAGAAAAACGCAGGAGGGAGGATGCAAGTGAGGCTTCTACAGCCAAACGACCTGCTACAAGGAGTGAAAGGGCTAGACCAGAGCCAAGGCAGGAGACAACACCTACTCGGGAGGAAACTATGGAGGATCAACCATCTACAACACCAAAGGAGAAGGAGAGAAGCAAAGAGAAGGGTAAGATGCTTGCATACAAACTTTAGTCTGACATTGAGATTGCTACAGACTTGAAGCAGGTGTTAGAGAACCGTATCTTGAATGGGAAGGTTGAGTTTACTTTGGGTGAGATTCTTGGGATTGCAAAGCGTGAGTTCCATGAGGTTATCATAGATATCATCAAGAGGAAACGTCAGATTTTGGGTGAAGCAGCTACGCTTAACGCTCTAGGGACCAAACTGTCGGAAGATGAGGAAGATGAGATTGCTGGTTATTGCTCTCAAGTATCAGAGGGGAGTTCGTATCAGCACGTGAGGTTTGAAGATGAGGTGGAAGCATCGCAAAAGAGCCATTACTCTCACAACCATTGGGCAAGAGCAACCACAGAGACCTTAGTGAAGTTGGGAGATCTAGAGGAACCTGTTGTGGCGTTGATTGATCATGGTTCAGAGATTAATCTGATGTCTAAGGAGCTGTACAAGCGTGGTAGATGACCCATAGACACCGACCATGGATGGCTTATCCGTGTTGCCAACAACCAGCGAGGAGAACTCTATGGTGCTTGTCCCAACATCAAGGTAACTGTGGATGACATCAGTGATGTTCAGAATTTCTTTGTACAAGACATGTCAACCTATCCTATCATTCTAGGGCAGCCTTACATTACTGCTGTTAGAATGGAGACACGAGTTATGGATGATGGTTCAGCCTATGCTAGGATTCGTAGTAGAGATGGCAGAAGAGCTGTTCAGTTTTTTACCGTTGCTGTAGAACATGAGAGAAATCGCGATAGCTTGAGGGACCGTCCACTACCTAAGATTACTCAGGTAGTGGACGGTCATTGAAGAGCGAGACTTCAACGGTACAGTAGAGATAGGATTCTCGCCTGATCCAGTAGAGCAAGAAGCTTTATCCACTAGCTTCTTAGAACTGACATCATGTGGATCAGTGTGTTATATGAAGGTTGAGAATCTGAAGAGGTTTGAGAGACAACATGTGAAGTATGTACAGCAGTCTTTGTGGGGTAGTGGAGAGTTAGCCGGAGATGAATACATATCTGGAGTGTTTGAAGAACAATATTTGGTAGATACTATAGGAGAGTTGAAATCTATATTAGAAAGCTCTACATATGATGTAGATAGAGTGATGAGAATGAGCTCCAAGGAGCTTTATGATGTAATTAATAAGTTTATAGATCGACAAGAGGTGTATGTGGAGACCAAGTACAAGTCAGTGGCAAAGAAAGTCAAACCAGTGGCTTTGTCATTACCACTCGATTACAATCAGAAGATGGAGCAAGCTGCACGAGAACCGACGCTCAGAGGACCGAGAAGAATTGGGCACCAGTTCACAGAAACAACACTGAAGGAGTTGAAGATTGGAGGTGATGGATTTCTTACTGAGCAAGAGAAGAAGAGCTTCAGGGAGATGCTATATAGGCATGATAAGGCGTTTGCGTTTGAGTCACATGAAGTAGGATGTGTAGATCCAAGTGTAGTTGCACCTATGGTAATCTTTACTATACCGCATGTGTTTTGGAATCTACGTCCTATCCTTGTGTCTAGAGCTCATCTGCCAAAGCTGATAGACTTGCTCAATGAGAGGATTAGGATGGGTATCTTGGCACCATCTATAGCTCCTTATTCTAGCAGATGGTTTACTGTTCCGAAGAAGAGTGGAGCTTTGAGATTCATTCAAGATATGCAGCCAGTAACAAGGTGACTATCAAGAATATGAGTATAGGACCTATTGTAGACGAGTTTGCAGAGACTTTTGCTGGTCGTGCTATCTATTCAATGGGAGACTTATATTCAGGGTATGATCAGTTTCAGTTATCTTTTGAGAGCAGAGACTTGACTACAATGAAGACACCTTTGGGGTTACTAAGGATGTGCACCTTGCCACATGGTGCTACCAATTCTGTAGCACATATGATGAATGGCATGAATAAAGTTTTGGGGGATTTCATTCCTGAAAAAACTATGCCATTCTTTGATGATGTGCCGATCAAAGGATGTGCTGAGGAGGAGAAGAATGAGATAATGGATCAGAGGGGGTGCCATAAGTTTGTTGCAGATCACATAGCTGATTGTGATAAGATACTGAGTAGACTGGAGGAGGTTCATTTGACTTTATCAGGAGCAAAGTCTGTATTTGGAGAACAAGAGGTGTTGATTTGTGGGGCACCTATGTGGATCTTATGGTCAAAAACCTTGTCCAAACAAGGTTGATGCCATTCGAAGCATGAAGGAGACATGTGCGTCAATTATCGAGGTGAGAAGGTTTCTAGGTGCATGTGTGTTTTATCATATATGGATTCCACACTTTGTACATGTAGCAGATCCGTTGTACAAGCTGCTGAGGAAGGGGCAAAGATTTCAATGGCAAGAGGAGCAAAGCGAATCTATGAGGAAGTTGAAGGATCTTTTGGCTTCACCACCAACTCTACGGAAGGTAACATATGAGTTGGACAGATCTGTTATCCTTACTGTTGATACTAGTCCTATTGGCATTGGATGGGCTATAGGACAAGATGATCAAGATGGAAATAGATATGTGGTGCGTTTGGAGCTAAGGTGTTAAGTTCACGGCAGAGAGACTACCCTCAGGTCAAGAGAGAGCTATGGGGAGTAGTTACTGCAATGAAGAGTGACAAAGAATACTTGATAGGAGCACCTGTGGTTGTGGAGACAGATTGTTTACCTCTTTTGGGAATGATCACTAGCTGTACAACTCCAGATATTGCTATGTTAAGGTGGATAGCATATATCAAGTCCTTGAACCCAGAGTTTAGACATATTGCAGCAAAAGACAATCTTGTGGCAGATATGTTATCAAGGGCTAGGTATTACGATGAGAAGGAAATGATAGATGACCACGAGGATGTGGGAACAGAGTTCTATTCTAGTGTTCTTGCTAGAAAAGATAGAAGCTGTTTTGCAGCTCCATTGGAGTTATTTGAGGAAACTATGTATGATGGCGAGTGGTTGGATCTTGGGCGCTATTTGAGTTCATTGGAAAGGCAAGAAGGCTAGTCTGATGTAGATTTCAAGAGGATCCGTAGAACAGCTTATGGGTACTTTTTATATGGAGGACATTTATGGAAGCGCCCTAAGCTACAAGGAGGTGTATCACAACAGGTGGTATGTGACCTGGAATTGCAGCAGAAGCTGATCAAGGAGTTCCATGAGAGTTCTTTGCGCTTCCTCGCATCGCAGCAGGAGCGCCCATCCATCCTTCGTCTTCTGGAGTCTTCAGAAGACTCCCAGGCGTTGCAGAAGCAGTCTTTTGCTCTGATCGGGTACTCAGCAGGTCTTCTTCCGAGTCGGACTCCGATCCTGAATGAATGAGGGAGATGGGTGTCCTCGGTACACTTCTGGGACCCATCTTCCTGAGTGGCGTGGCATCTTTCGACCCACTAGACTCGTCTTCCCTCACCAGAAGCGTCTTCTGGTGAGAATGCGTTCCTCGTCTAGGGATTCTGGAGTAGAGGTGCGATAGGATAGAGAAATTGATAGCTGCGAGATCGAATTGGAGAATAAGAGACAGGGAAGCTCGATTACAGCTCGAGAAGAAGCGAGAAGATGGTTGTCGAAAATTTCACAGAAGAAAATTTTGGGATGGGGAAAGCGATCGATGGGCTTCTTGCAAACAAGCGAGGAAACGCAAGGAACATTAAACCAGACACGAGAAGCGGTGGGAAGAGAAAAAAACATGAGAAGAACCTCAAACAGTCTTCTGGCTGCTTCCCTTAGTGCCTTCAGTCTTCTACGCGCTTCCGGCTCCACCTCAGCTTCCAATGCGATCCCACAGAACTGCTCCTATCGTCGATTCTGAGCTATGTCATGTTGCTTCCTCAATCGATCAGTGCTCCACCTCTAATTCTTCTTCACTCGCCCTTCAATGTCTGCTTCCGGAAATCTACAGAAGACTCCTTCAACTCGATGGTGCTTCCTGCTCTCACAGAATCTTCCTCTCGCTCTCTCTTTGACCTCGATTTGATCGAGGTCAAAGATCAGTCCACGATTTCACTATGCTTGCTTTTCCTCACTCAATTTGGCATCTCCAAAATCAATCTTCTGCGCGCAGTGACATTCAATTCTGATTCTGCGCTAATGCGCTTCTCCCGTATCTTCTTGCACGATTAGGAGTTCTTCGACCTATCTGACCTACCTACTACCTTGGGCTACCAGGCAGGTACACCTACCCTCCTACTGAGTGGTGCGTGGTTGACGCACATGTAGTCGCGGTCGCTATCTTCCAGAAGACACGCGTCTTCTTTCTTCCGTCTTCCAAAGACTTGGTCGGAAGACCTCTTCTCAGAAGACGTCCTTCTTCCGTCTTTGGAAGAAGTCGACTTCTCTTACAAAAAGTTCTTAAGACCATATTTCTTCTAAGCAAGATGTAATCTTAAGCAACAAGGTTATTTCAATTACACGGACATGTGATTAACTTCAAAAATTTCAAAAATTCGTAAATCCTGTAAATTGTGAGCACCACACAAACCCTTCATCAAGGAGTTGGGTCTCGACTTCTTCATGTGGGATTGGAACCTCGCAGACCAAGGTCTTCTGGAGGAGGTTTGGGCAGCATTGCCTCCCCGCAACCGTGTACCTGAGAAGGCAAGAATAACGTCTTCTCGCGCAGAAGCAGAAGGTCACAGCGATGGAAGAGGCATCCTTGCCTTTGGAAGACAAGGAAGACACCTTCGATCGGATTGTGGAGATGAACCTGTCTTCCGTGAGAAGAAGGTTGAAGAAACTCAACGCCTTCTTCCATTCGGAGATTCAGCCAGCTATGGAGTTGGTGGAGAAGCGCGCGATGGCTCAGGAGAAGTCACTGCGACCTGGATTCGTTCTGCGCATCTTGATGCAACAGGAAGAAGTCCAGAAGAAGGTAGAAGCGCTGGAAGCTAACCTCCGCACCACGGAGAAGCTTGCAGCGAGGTACAAGACGGAAGCGACCGCTTCTGCCTAAGAGTCAACACAGCTGAGGAAGAACAACCAGGAGTTGCAGGCACGTCTACAGCAACGTGACCAGGAGCTCCTGCGGGTCAGAGGTAAGATCACCACCCTCGTAGAGGAGAAGACAACGTGGAAGACACTGCGGGAAGCCGTAGAAGCACAGGCTGCAGCAGAGAAGACGCAGCGGGAAGCAGTAGAAGCCCGAGCGCAGGGATTGCTAGCACAGATGGTGGAAGCACTTCGCAAGAAGTTCAACATCGTTGCGGGTAGGAAGCTTCTCACCCTAGCTAAGAAGTGGGATGACGAGTCCAGAGCGATGCTAGTGGAATGCAAGAAAGAGTATGTTCCGTTACCTGGATCGGCAGATTGAGGGCTTGAAGACGCTTTATGGTCTTCCTTCGATTCCACCACCAGTGGTTACATCTTCTCATACTCCAAGACCAGCGATCGAGACGGATTTGGAGAAGGAGGAGTTTGACCTCGCTGTCCACTTGGTAGTGATAACGTTGGAAGCCGAGAAAACTATAGAAGAAGCCCCCGGAAGACAAGGTGTCTTCTGGAAGACAAGAAGAAGAATTGTCTTCCCTGGTGTTTCGAGTGGAGGAGGTGACTTCCACGGACCACTGTGAGGTCACCACAGCTCCTAGCGTCTAACAAGTACCACAGAAGAGCGAGGAAGCGCAAGTCGACTCAACTTCCCAGAAGACGCTTTCGTCTTCCGAAGCCGCACCAGTTGAGTCAGTCACGAATGTTGAGGAGGAAGTCACCTCAGTCACACCCGAGGTACTCGCGGCTTCTCACCTTATTAGAAGCCGAATTAGGAGTTCAGATAAGGGTAGATCAGGAGGAGATCGCACCTCGCTAATTAGAGTAGACAGCAAGCTAAGAAGACAGTTGACTTGTCTAAACTTAGTAAGAACTGAAATTACTATCTTAAGAGGTGGCAGTTTACTTGTTAAATTAGATGACTGTCCATGTGGTAGAGTAGGCAGCGCATGAGTAGGAAGTAAGTTTCTAAACCAAGATAGGGAGCCGACTGCATGTGAGGTGGTGGTCTTCTGACAGTCTCTCATCTCCCCGATTGCAAATGAGGATTGGAGGGGAACTCTTCCCTGCGTCTCAAGACAGATGTATAAGTTAGAATGCAGAGTAGGATTCAGTGCGCACTAAACACATTACTGTATACACATTACACCCAATGCTAGAGACATACGAATAGATTGGGATTACACACACACCGGAGGGGTATGACATTCTCGCTTCTAGCAGTGGATCGAAGATGTAGACAGAGATAATGGACGGTTTAGAGCAGAGAAGGACATCATCATGTAGTCCTGTTTCTAAGCTGGTGTGCCGAGGAGTAGGAGCAGGAAGTAGAGGGAGTGAGCTTCTCGACATCAATGTGCCTTCTTCTCAAGGAATGGATTTTGGATTTGAGTGCAGAAGCTTTGTCTGTGTCTTCTGGGCAGCGGGTTTCCTCGAAATCACACCCAATTGTGCATGGGAAGCATTCTTCTTGAGTGGCGGTGATTGTTAGCAGTTGTGTAGATTCGCAGCTTGGCTCATCCAGTGGAGCACTTCGGATCCACGTACGGACGGTCCTATGGATAAGTGATCCCAAAAGACAGAGTAGTCGGAGCAGCGATAGAAAAAGAAAGAAGACTTCTTCTCACAACAGAAGACGACATCCTCAAGTAGAAGATTGTGTAACTGTAAGTGAATTTGTGGTCTTCTTCCTCAAATTACTACAAGCAGAGATGGCTTGTTAGTCAAGATCCGGACTAGAAGCCTGTCGGAGTCTTAATTTCTCATTCTTATCTTGTTTTTCCTTGTTTGGATTTTCTCTTCTTCCCCATCTTCTCTCATCTTCCCCTCTTCCTATCTTCTTCTAGTGAGCTTCCGAGACTTCTGTTGAGCTTCCGTGAAGGTGAATGTCGTTGTAGTGCTGCAAGAAGACCGTTTCCGTAGACAAAAGCCTGGGAAGGCTACAGGGAGCTTACGTCCTGTGATTGATCTAATCCGGTGGGACTTGGAAGAGCAATGTGTGACAGACGTTGCTAGTTTGACTTCTACGAAGCAGGGGCAGTCTTCTGGAGGTGTGAGAAGCCGAGTTAAATCCCTAGAAGCCGAGAATCGCTCCCAGAAGACTGTGTTGAGAAGACCGGAAGAAGTGATCTGGAAGCAAGAAGCGTCTTCTCAAGCTTTCCTGTAGATACTTGTGTGATATTTTAGGTGGTAGTTGTTTGTTTAGGTCCAGAGCACCTCGTGAAGGGTCTGGAAGCCGTGTGGTTTTGTGAGAAGACGAGATTTCTAGGTAAAACCTGTGTGTTTGTGTGTTTGAATAGATCTTAGAACTTAGAGCAGCGATATTTGTGCAAATCCTCTGTGGGAACGATATCTTGTATACAAAATGGGCAAAAGGAGCAATCCTGCATCACTACACTGAGCTCTCTCAGTGTGCGGTCGTCACTTGGCAATCGTCAACTAAGGAGGGCAGGTGAACAAGTGTGATCCATGTGAGAGGACCAGGTGCATTTGCATAGAGTGTCGTGCCGGTTCTTGTGCGGTCAAACGTCGCACGCTAGGCTGGGGAAGGCATGCTGGTGGGGTGCGCGTCGAGAAATTACCAAGCGGTGTGTGGGTAAGGGGGTAGAGCTTGGCTGATAATAGTGGAGCAAGAATTTCAGGTGTGGGCATAGGCTCCAAAAACAAGGGAATAAAAGTCTGTAAATCAGCTGTGTGCTCTTCCTTTTGAATATGCACATTCTGTGAGACGAGGGTGGGTCTGGACCGTGGGGAGCGGATCTTGCGCATGTTGCGATTGAAAAGAGAGACGCTGGTCCGCTCGTTTGATTGTAGTCTAGCTCGTACGTGGGGTCCTGTTCTCTAATTGGGAGATAAAGTGTGAACTATGTCACGCCTTCCAGTTGTGACAACAAGCGCGGTTTGGTCAACGACCAAAATTGAATTTCTGAGCATGTAGAGATCGTCAACGGTGGGACAAGGAACTAGCACTTGTCCAAATCTGTCCTTGAGGTGATAAAGTCCGTTGCCAATTGGCAGCAGTCTTGTTGTTTAACTATTGCCAGTTGTTAGTTATAAATGTATCATTTGTTGAAGTTCCATGCAACCATATTATAAGACAGACACTCGTTTGATGCATGTGTTGTCATCTTATGCTGGTTTTGAGTCAAACATACTACTTGAACTGCACATCGTTACTCACTACTGGTCAGATGTTGGTCCGACGAGAGTAAAGAAAGTGTGTATGGTTGTTGCGTTAAGTGTAAAGAGAGAAGACTACTTGAGCTGCTACGTAATGCTCTGTTAGGAATTTCAGGTGTTTCGAGGTATTTGTATTTTTGGGTATTTTGAAGCGGTTAACTATTGGATAAACAGTCGAACCGAAGGTTTTACAGCTCGTACGGTTTTCGTAAGCCCTTATGGCCCTGATTTGATCGTTTGGGGTGCATATTACAACTGTTGTCATTGACATCGAATTGCTGAGAAAAAAGATTCTTCTGCAAGGTGAGTACATGGAGAATGTTGAGTATGTACATGTGCTCGTCGTTGAGCAAGCGTACTTCCACCATGCCAGAACCAGCAACGTGAATGATAGTGTTATCACTGAGTAGAATCGCATCATTCTCGATGTATTCACTGAGACGTGTGAGTATTTGACGAATTGTCGTCGATTGTGTGTCATGTAATGTGTGACCCAGTGTCCACATACCAATGAGGGTTAGTTGTCTGCCCGATTGCAGATGAGCATTGTGTCACCAAAACCCGCTGAGCGTTGTTATTGTTGTTCTGAGAACGACGATTTTTGTTTTTATTCTTATTTTGGTTGCCAGCGTTCGATTTTTCACTGCTGCTGGGTTTGTCCTCGGCGATATGATGACCAGTCTTGTTGCACTGAAAACATTTCTCGTTAAGATCTGGTGGTCCTTTCGGTGGCTGATTACCAACTTGTCGGTTGCCATTGTTGCGCCGATTGTTGCTAATGCGTCCTCTTTGTCGACTCCCTGCAAACAAAGCAGTAGATGGTTCGATCAGTAGCTTACGTCCTATCGTTTCCTCTTGGATGAGAAAGGTGATAAGGTCTTGCAGCAAGAGATTTGGGCTTGTTCTCATCGCTTGCAAGAATAGGTGGTAGTTGTTTGGCATGCTGCCCATCAATGCGAGGACTTGCTCCTCGTTGTCAACTACTAATCCAGCTGAAGCTATCTGTTAGAGAAGAGACTTGAAGTTGTTCACATGTTGGGTGATCATCTCGTTGGATTTCATCTTTAAAACTCGCAATTTCTCTCTTAATTGCATCTTGGTCACCATGTCTTGACCAATGAAGTGTTTGGTCAAGGTGGACCATGCATCGTTCGACGTAGTGCATGACATTATATGTCTTGTCATATTTTTCTCGCAGCATTCGTTTATTGCTGCGAGCGCATTGATGTCACGTTGGTCCCAATCCGCGATGCTGTCGGGTACAGTAGCAGGGGGAGGGATGGGTACCGCAGTACCTCCGTGTGTCGTGGTGAACGATCTTCGTGCATTCTTTTCCACGATGTCAAGCACACCATAGGCCTTGACCGCAAGGTTGTCTTGTGTTTCCAAAGCATGAAGTACGTGCCGTCGAATTTGGCCCAGCCTTTGGTGTCAAAGGGGGCTGACATTCTGTATCAGATTGATCGCTGGAACTATAATGTTTTGTTAGCGGAGGTACATAATCTTAATGCGTGAAGCGTCCTTCTCGCAATAGTTGAAGCGTCTTTCAACTGCTCTCACCTAAAGACCGAAGGTCTACCTAGTATCTATGCTATTGTGCTAATGCATCAACAAAGCAAAGCTCTGATACCATGTTGAAAATGAATTACAAGTAGAATAGGCTAAGATAAAACTCTAAATCACAACATAAAGACAGTGTGAGTGTGAGAGAGCTCCTCGAGAGAATGTAAGCAGAACCAAGCAAAATTGAATTACTCAATAATGTATAATGGCCTTGGACCAATATAATATAGTCTTTGTCTTGTCCTTGGTGAAGGCACCATAACATTGGAAAACATAGACATCAAGTATTCGTATCCTAAGACCTTATATGTGGGCGGAGAACAAGGGAAGTTGGTGAACATAGAAGATGTCACCAAACAACGTTTTCTGGAACAAAAAAAACACTAGTTTTTTTTAGAACTGTCTGATCGAAACATAGATATTCTCTATAGTAATCTCCTCGCCAAAGCACAAAGCAAATACTTTCAAGGAAATCTCACCAAATGAATCCTGGTCTTCATCGAAATTCATTTGACTTACGATACCCGTCAATTTCTACATAAAAGTAAACATAAAGGTAAGAAATGAACCCATAATGATCCAATAGAGAATCCAAATTATCCATGATAGTATTGAATTCAATAACGTTATAAAAGAAATTATTATCATTACCATAATAAGGTAAAGGTACACCTTATATCTTTCCGATTTCGAATTCAAAGAATTATAGACAGATCCCAGGCATATTTTCTAAATATAGTTCGAGAGGATTTGCTATAGGTGTAACCTCGGATATCTCGCCTGTGTTACTGGTAAAGGCGACGGATTTCTCTCTATTTCTTTCTTTTGGAAATACTGAGATACGTATATCCCTTCTGCATGATAATAAATATAATGTAATCCTACGCTTGTGAATGTTTTGAAGTGTTTTAATATTGTTTTCCTTTCAAATACTCTTACTACTTGATTCAAATCAGTCAAATAGGTTTTACCTTTATTATTAAAATATATCTCTTCGTATGTAATGGGATCCCATATTAAACGACACCTAATAACCTTAAACGGTAAAACGGTATTCATACTTCACTGTATTCTAATCATTAGTGTTTTCTGTTTTCTCCCTTCTATACTAGCATTACGTCGGTGGAACAGTTCACCTCTGTTTATCATGCATATGTCGTCGAATTGTGATGCATTTATTCACAAGCAGGCCTTCCCGCAAGCCTGCTGTGAGAATAAATGCACCACAATTGAAACTGATTGTAGAAGTTTCTTTCCGATGTGCCATGATGTTTTCTAAATGCAGATGCAGTCTTCCTTAATCGGTTATCCAGAAGACGCAATCTCCAAAAAATATCTGAGACATCTTTTTGATTCCGCGGAAGACGTTGACCGCCAGGAGTTCGATTAGTGTCTTGAGTTCTTCGAAGTCAAGACACAGGTGACACGTTGACAGTGATTAGCCTGATTATTCCAATCTCACGTTAGGAAAGATCACGCTAATCACCGTCACCTTAAACATTTCGTGCATCCTACGATAAATGGCATGCTCGCTACGAGAAATAATGACGGCATTGTTTCTCGTAACAAGCATGGCATTTGATCAGTAGTTCATCAAGTAATTGTCTTTTCCTCTGCTTATCTAGCGATAAGTTCTTCAGCCTGGGGAAGTTTTTGTTCGACTGAAGATTGAGGAGTAAATTAGGGAAGTAGTTGAGGCCGCGTAGTCTTGCGAGTTCGTGCGGGTAGAAGACTACACGTCGTCAACTACCGGAGCCGGAGGACTTTCTCGCTATTTCGATACTCATTCTTCCCTAGGCTGAGTATTTTAATCGGACCTGTTTACGGTTTTTTAAACAGGTCCGATTTAAATACTGCTGCAGATGGTCCGAAAGCTTCTTCTTCAGTCGAGTGTTCCAGTAATTCTTGATGATATCAAAAATTACTGGAACACTCGACTAAAGAAGAAGCTTGCGGAACGAGGTAACGTTTCGAATGCACACTACGGACGTCTCCAACCCTACCAGCAGCAGATTCCTACTCACATGTACAACCAAATATGTCTGCAGGGTCTGCGGGATCAAATGGCAAGTGCTCGCCGGAGAGCTCTGTTGGACGGGAAGGACTCGTACAGCATCAACCACCTGTATCCGCAGCAAATGCAGTACCTCCATCATCCAGATCCGAATCAAACTGTCCAGCTTCCGACAGTAATCCAGCACCAGACAGTGCTAGCGCGGACTAACGAGGCTGTTGATGAAGCGGAAAGGCTCATGATCATCGAGAGCAGTGCAGCTTGAGGAGTATAATCGTTAGGGGTGAAGCTGCGACAAGGTCCAGTTGCGGTGGTGGTGACAGCCGAAGGAGCATTGCCGTGCCCTTCCCGGCCAGTTCAAGACCACCATCCTAGGCCCACAGCGGCAGGTTGCCGCTCAGCAATCTGCAGAATGGTCCTTCTGCTTCTGCAGGCTCGAGGCTGTTCGATGAAAGTGCGCTCTCCGTTTGCGAAGAGCGCACTTCCATCGAACAGTCTCGAGACTGCAGAAGTTAACGAACGATTTGGGGTTCGTTACACCCTACTATCGCTCTGATGATGAACTGTTATCTGAGTTTGCCATGGTCGTTCGTGGCAACGAGGATGAGTGGTGGAATATGGATCCACCGAGCTCTTCGCGAGCAGGAGCAGTGCTTCCTCCTTCCGTGAAAATGGCCAATTCCCCCACCCCGATGTTAACGTTAACCGTTAACTGTTAACTGTTAACGTTCATACCAAGATACTCTGATATTTACTTTTCAAAGTTTATTGTCTAGGATCCGAGGACGAATGTCAGCCTTGTTAACTGTTGTTAACTGATAGGCATGCTCGGGGAAATCATCCTTGTTTAGAGAAGCAGGTAGCGCGGCAAGAAGGTTAGACTCCGGGATAGAAACTCAGCCGTGAGTCGATTAGCCGCGGAGTGTACAGACGTGTACAGTGAGTGATTGTCAAGCTCGAAAGCTAAGGTTCATGGAGATTCGTCGTGACGCCACATCGAAGCTTTCTAGGGTTGTACTCCGTCGGGCTACCATTTTTCACACTTGTGCATTAGATACTCAAATTTAAATTTTTTTAACGAGGCTGCTAGTAGTTCATAGTCCACAATTAGATTCAGAGAGAAGGTCACCCTCTCGGCCGCTCGACCGACCACCTTCCGTTTTGTTGTACAGAAGCTAAGGTCACACTCTCGGCGGCTCAACCCTCTGGAGTCGCAAGTTGAATTTTGAAAAAAAGCGGAAGCCGTTTTTGTTGTACAGATCCATTGGCTAAAACATGTTGACTTGTTTTGATAATAAATCACTTTTTGCTATCAAAATGGTGGTAGTATCTCAGGCTTTTAACCGTCACAGTAGCGGTCGACGTTTTTTAAGATGTGTACGGAGACCATATGCATATCCTTCGGGCCAGATGCAAGGGATGTTCTGGACGCAGATGCTTTCAGACTGGAAGGTCTGTACAGAGTGTCACTGCACTAGCAACTGCGCATGCATGCAGTGGCGTATCAAGCAGAGGGATGTTGTTGATCAGTTCGTTCCATGTACAGTCCTAGCGTGAGTTTACTCTTCATGAAGCTGACTGAACTCATCGATCGAGTATGACAGTTTGGCGACGCAGACTCACCTTTTGATGGGGACGGTGTGATGTCCAGTGACTTCCGCAGTTCTTGCTGTCAGTTTTGCCACTTGTAAATCACTGTTAGAAGTCCACGAGCAGTTTCAAACTGTGGCCGTGGAAGCTGTAGATTCAGTTGGAACACCGCGTCGAATTAACATGCATCGATTTGGGCCGGGATCGAAGTATGCTGGGGCATATTATATGACACTCGGTGTGCAGTTGTACAGGTCTCTTGTTCGGTCTTCCCCAGCAAAGTTGTGCCATAATGGCCTTCTCGATAAGTATTATGGTCTTTGCTCCGACATCAGGTTAAGATCTTAACCTGATGATATCCGTTCGTATCAGCCGCCATTGCAGGATAGTACTCAAAGTAAGCTCCAGTCACCTTCTTGGTTCGGATCCCAAACTTGCTGGTCGCTGCTTCCCTAATAAGTACTGCAGCTTTCAATCATGCATCTCAGGGTTACGTCCTTGATGCCTCCTGACGTTGTTTGGATTTTGTGGTCGGTTTAGGTACGAATCTCTTTCACGAAGTCTCTAATACAACAGTCGAGTTCGATTGAAAGACCTGTAAAAAGGAGAAATTCAAAGTCTATAGGGTTTCGTTTAAGATCTTCACTTGTAGTAAGCGGAATTGCTCCAAATTCACCACCATACGCTACGTCTCGACGTTGGAAAAGCTCGGGCACCATAAGGACCATAGTCGTCAACCCTCCGGGCTTGCTTCTGAATAGAAACAAGAGATTCAGTTGAACAATGACACAGTCGATTTGCCATCTTCATTGAGGTATCTGGCACACGGAGTGCGGAAAATCAGTCGAGTGGGCACGCAAGGCATTCATTCCGTGCCTTTCATATCGAAGGTGTGAGATTCGCAAAATGCTTTGAGTATTGGGCATGTAGTGCGTGATCTCCTGCTCTATCGTTTTTTTTGGTGTTACGGGTGTTCTATGGTATCAAAACATTCTGTTCTTTGATACAATTATTTGGTGTTCAAGAAGTGAAAAAGTCTTTCGTCGTGCTGCTGGCAGTCGTTTGTCAAACTAGTGTTGGCACGTCAGAAACTACAGCAGTTCTTATTAAAAGGTCTGTATTTTTTTCTGGGTTACAGCATCATTAATTTATTTTAGAAGAAACCTTCATTCTTGAGGCACTGAATGAACTACAAGTGCAAAACTACGTTAAAAGAATTGATTTAATGGAATATATTAGTTTATTACTTAACCCTTCTTGACGATTAAACCTTAAAGTTTGCCTATTTGCCTCATTCATCCAAAGCAGGTTAGTCTTTTCAGTCCGTGAGTCTACAGCTTCCTGGATCTTTGCGGAAATTGTACCAAGTTGAGAGAAACATTTAAATTTATCTCTAAATGGGAAGTGATGGCTAAACATAATTCATAAATTTACATGAAGGGAAGCATAGATTCACACGTTGCGAAAATTATTAACTGCGACCATTGATAGAAAAGTTTATTTAGAAAATATACTAATTTATTACTATTTTTTGGGTGAAAGGGTTAGATAATAAAATAAGCTTATTTGCATATTGATCACTTTATGATGGATATGCACAGATTACATTTATTATTAACCTTTCTTTCAAGAAAGATAAATATAAACTAATTTATTGATAACATAATTTCTTTTCATTAGCAGATGGTCGCACTTGTAATTTTGCAGCAAGTGAGTTTATGTTTCTTCTTGCATTTCTAGGTCTGATTACCATTTAACATTTAGAGATGAATCAAATTTCTCTTGTCAACAAGGTACAAAAATTACATATAACATTTATCTCTTTCTTGATTTATATCTTGCATGCATATTTACTGAACCATCGAAGAACTTTCACTTATTTTGATATCCAATATCATTTCAAAAGTCTATGTTTCACACAAAATGACCCTCCAGTAACAGGACTATACACTATCAGATGTTGCTTTTCATTTCTGTGCAAAGCTCGGGAGCTTTCAACATTTAGAGCAAAATTTTTGGTTGTTTCTGTTTCATTCTGAACCTTACAGTTTTGAGCCAGAAATTTTCTTCAGACCTCCTTACATCTCCTTTGATTCTTCGGGAGCCGCCCGGAAAAATAATGATATCAGAACACGCCAAAAACTGATGGAAAGTAGCAAACACAGGAAGATTAATCTAGGTAGTAAACTCAAGTAGAGAAGGTCGAGTTCTGGAGTTGAGTATGAAACTTAGAGAAAGGACGAGCTTCTTTTGTGGGGGTGGTATCACCAGAGGAGAAGTAGTGAGAAGTAACATATAGAAGATTGTCTGACTGGAAGGTATTTGCCTGGTCTGAGCGAAGTACTTACTATTGCGGGAGCTTGTAGGAGCTTCCCCGCTTCCCGTGTCCACAGATGCGTCGGGAGAAGTGGGAGTGTTTGGTGTAAGTAACTGGGTTTTTTTAAGTACTGTAATTACATATTGCGTTAATTCTATTCATATTAACAGAAAATCCGTGCATAGAAATAGTTATATATCGTTATATTTTTCGTTCATTGAGAATAAAGATTCATGTTAATCACATGAAATCAATTAATATAATTTGTAATTTGTAATTTGTATTAATAATATAATCTTTAAAATTTTCTAGACCAATGTTTCTTACTTTCCTCCTTCATCTATAGGATAATAGGGGTTTCAAACTTTACCCCTTTCACTTAGACCGCAGCCTTAGGGTTTGGACCTTGTATCTTATCCACTGGTAGAAGGTGAAAAAACATTCAATATTTGAACGGGTCTTATAGTTAATAGTTATGGGGCTTTAATTTATTAAATCATTTATATATGAAAAAAAACACAGTCAAACCATTGAACTTTTAAACGTTAAGTCTTTTCGATGAAATATAGATATATATATATATAGGTGATACTTTTAGAATTTAAAATCTACAAATGAGTTTAATAAAAGAATAAAAGAAAATCTGAAATTACGTGGAGACAATGGACTACGGGTCCTACGGAAAAGTTAGACTTCGCAGCGGGTACCTGTCCTCCGCTCCTCTACTACGATTCCTGTGCCATGGAGTTACAGGAATGTACGTAGGCAACTGTGGGGTGATGTTTGAAACCCGCTATTCCTTGCTGTTTCCTTTCTCCAAGTTTAGGCTCAAGTCCAGGACTACAGAAATCGAATTTTGGAGTGCTGGAATAGATAAATAAATGTTATAAGTTAAACGTAGAAAAAGTGTAGCTTTTTTTCAATTACAAATATATAATTTTCTTACGTTATAACATTAAACTTCTATCGGAATATCTATTCCGGAGTACTTTCACTCTTTTAACATCAAAGAGCAAAAATCTTTGAGACCAAAGAACGACTTTTCCTCACAAAGTTCTCGGACTGTTTGAGTATCGAGCATGCAGGGCGTGATCTCATGCTCTATCAAAAGTGAGGCATTTGTGAGTATTTTTCACTGAAGGATTAGGTATTAAATTAAAATCATTGTTTATTAATGTAGAAAAAGCTTTAGGTTCTCTGACTTATACCTATTGCAGTGCGGTTGTGTACTCATGCTTTATGGTTTATAGTCTGGTTTGTTCATGTTTCTAGGAATGAGATAA
Organism: Asterella californica; assembly: GCA_036924285.1. Lineage (NCBI taxonomy): Eukaryota > Viridiplantae > Streptophyta > Marchantiopsida > Marchantiales > Aytoniaceae > Asterella > Asterella californica. Next base: position 14,711,972 of record JAYKYS010000006.1, on the reverse strand, counting down.
TAATAATTATTTATAATTATTTATATTATTTATATTCACTTGGTATATAAATTTTATTTAATACTTATATATTTTTTGATATCATTCGAAGAGCAAAAACTCCCCAGAACTCGATATCGTGACTTACACCTATATGTAAATCATTATCCATGCACGTCATTATATAATGTTTTACGATAAGCACAGTGCCACATCTTTTGTAGATCTTTCAACCGTATGGCATATGAAAGAGTATGAAAGACTACGTTGCCTGATTGTGAAGTGCTGGATTAATGTTACTTATGAGAAACCCCCACTAACGGGATAAGGGTTTAGGGTTTAGGCAAGCAGGAACATGTGTGGTGCTCTAGACCAGTACATTTTCTTGAGACTTCTATAAACGAACAAGTCACCTGGATAGTGTTCAATGAGTATTCTCGGCAAAGCCTTTAACTTCGAGTAAGATGCAAAGGACTATGAGGCGATTCTTCCTCACAGCATGGAGCAAGATGCCCTCTGCAGGTCTCCCTCCACGCGGTCTGCATGCTCACAAGACGTTGAGCAGCGAGAGAAGAAAATCGCAAATCTGTTTCCAGAAGTTGGAATGCAAGTTTCCGGCACGGCCTTCCTTTCAGTCCTTCTTGTCCCCCTCCCTTTCCACTTCTTGCACAGGCTTCGCCATTTACGTTCTTGTGCGTTTGAATTTCAGTATTATACATGGATTAATTCTTCTGAAGAACTTCTAAAATTTTGAAATTAAAGAACATTTCTTTATACCAAAGATAAATAATTTGTGGAAATCCTCTAGGGTCTTCCCGTCTCTGTTTCGTTTGATCAAGGGTTCATTTTGTAGTCTTAGAAATGCTTTCATTTGACCGGAGATGTAGTGTTATGCTGTACTAATCAAAAGAGCACCAAGTGGGCACAGTTTAGTTTGCCATGCCTAATTAAGATTAGAGTAAGATGAAAGTATTTCGCAGTAAGATTAAGTATTTCGCATTATCTCATTGCTCACGGCACTTGATGTTCAATTGTTTTGCGAAGTAGACTCTGTAAAATTTGATCAACTTTTGTGATCCGTGGATCACTCATAGTATGCTAAGTGGCGATGACTAATAGTTAACTGATTCAATAATATCTAATAGACGCATCTTCAAAAGATGTGTTGCGAGACGAAATGTGATGAAATATGCATGACATTGTTCGAGATTAACCATGAGCCCAATATCTCTTGTGATCTCTTACTAGTATATGGATAAATATGCATGCTCGATGACCTTCTGGAGAACTTGTATTTCTTTAATGATATTGAAAAGATATATGTGTTAGAAAATAACTATATCTTAAGTAAATACAATTGTTTTGTAATTGTTATATGTGCAGAAGGAGCAAGACTTAACCCATAGATGCACAGAGCTCAGTATGTAACTTGGAGATATATATAGTATATTTTGTTCACAAAAATAATCAATTAATCAACAGATTAATTGATTATTAATGCCAGAAAAGTTAGGTAGTAAATTAAATCACCTGTGCATATATATTCAAGTTTGGAAGAGATGAATATGTTGATTGTGTAGAAGCAGGAGGACCTCCAGCTGTATCCTTCTCTTGTGTATATATATATAAACAAGAGTGTTCACTTTTAGATGGAAAATAGCAGTGGTAGTCTGAAATGAGATGAAAAAGAGGACAAGCACTAGAATAGAGAGAAAACTCTGTCAATACTATAATATCACGAGTGGTTATTTGAAGAACCTTACAAACCTGTGCATATGTAGAACGTCTTGATGTTGCATGATGTGGTATTTCGTACAATGGTCTTCTTTCTCTCAACACCCTTTGTTCCATCTCATTGACAGTTACTGCAACATGTGGATTGAAATTTTCTCTCAAAGTGTTGAAACCAGTTTTAACATTATAATAACTTGACGATAATGTACAAGCAAGCATTCCAATGGTGGAACATAGGTCTCCAAGATTAGCCATGTCACAAGAGAGACCTCAAGAGATAAGGAGGAAGGTGCTAATCTTGGAAAGTTCAAAGTCCTCTTGGAAGGAACTAGTGAAACAAGATGCAACCAAGATGGTGGATTACGAATCCTCCGACGCGGATACTCTGAGTGTAGGACGTACAATGACTCCAATGAGAGTTTTTCTTCCATAAAATGTGAAGGAAGAAAGCAGTTCAAAGAGTGAAGAAAGTGACGAAATCTATAATGAAGAATCAATGTGAAGAACGGCAAACGAGGAGTCGAGAGAGAATCCCAAAGACGCTATCATGAAAGATAGTCAAGAACCAGAGAAGTGTCTTGTGATACTCACCAATCTAGATAGTGTAGAAGAACATGAAAAAAAGAAGAAGAACATGGGAAGATTACAGAAGATTCGAGACATCTGGATGTTTTACAAACCTCGGATAAGATCATAATATTGGATACCATACAAGAAGAGCTGACGATATGGGATAGAATCCGAAGAGACCATGATTCTTTCAGAACTAGAAGTGATATGAGAACACAAAGGAGAGCATGCCACTCCAAAAGAAACATTGGAGAATAGAAGCGAGCACGAGAAAAATATCACAGAGAGGACCTAGACAGCAGCAGCGATCTGTTGAGAACCGAAATCAGAACAACTTGATTGAAGAGCTCACTCAACAGTTGAGGGATTTGAGAGTTGAGATGGCTGATTTGAGGAGAAACCAACGACCAGTCGCATTGGGTGCTCGATCTGTAGGAGGAACCTTTACCAAGAGATGTATTTGGTGTGATAGTCCAGATCATCTCAGAGGAGACTGTCAAGACTTGGCGGTTGTCTTCCGAGAGGGCGTAGTCAATTATCAGAATAACATGTTGTATCTAACCGCCACTGGGCAACCTCTGAACACATATTTTGGAAGAGGAGGAATGAGGAATTTGCTTCTAGCACTTACTGGTGCGAACACTACAGCGATGACGGGGGTTTCTACGGAAGCTGATGTGTATACTGGAAAAGTTGAGGTGCGCGTTAATCCAACTATGGTTGAGCAGGCTGCTGAGGTTCCGATTGAAATGATGAAAAGAGGTGCTGAAAGCATTAGGAGAGCTACTGGATGGAGAGATCCAGTAGATGCAACTTCTATTCGAGCATTTTTAGAAACGAGTAGTGAACAAGATGTCATAATGAAAGACAAAAGAAGACGAGATGCTTCTGATTTAGATGCAAGAGTACAAGATGACAATGACCGTCGGAGAGTTACGAGGAGGAGAGCAGCGGAACCATCACCATCTGTACCAGCTAGTAGATTTCCTGCTGTAGAGGATGTACCATCTACCTCTACAGCTCCACCACATGCAGTAGATCCTATGAAAGGTGTACAGGATTTACCACATGAGGCTGCTGCTACAGATAGAGTACGAGGGAAGAGGTTTACAGCACATGAAAAGGAAAAAGCTCTAGCTTACAAGTTAGCAGCGGACATCGAAACAACAACAGACCTGCGTGCTGTTCTGGAGCAACGCATTTTGGATGCTAGGGTTGAGTTTACTCTTCGAGGTACTTGGTATCGCAAAGAGAGAGTTTCATGAGTTGATAATAGACATCATGAAGAGAAAGAGACAGGTGTTGACTGAACAAGTAAGTAATCATATGGTTGGAGCAGTAGATGCTATTGATTTTGATGGGTTCAGAGATGATAAGTATGAAGCATAGGTTGCTGGTCCGGCTGTTATTGAAAATGGAGATGAAGAGTTTGAGGAGGATAGGTCAATTGCAGACAGCGATTTCAAAGAGAAGCACTGGGCACGAGCGACAACAGAGACGCAGGTTCGACTTGGAGGACTTTCTGAACCAGTACCTGCGCTTGTGGATCAGGGGTCGGAAATCAACATCATGTCTAAGGAGGTGTATGAGAAAAGGCAGTGGTCAATCGAAAGAAATCATGGTTGGGTACTTCGTGCAGCAAATAATCAAAAGGGTGAGTTATATCAAACATGTCTCAATATGCGTGTAAGGATTGAAGATGTAGAGGTTGATCAGCATTTCTTTGTACAATCATCTGCGTCTTATTCTATCATACTGGGCCAACCATACATCACCGCTGTTCGAATGGAGACAAAGGTGATGAACGATAAGTCTCATTATGCTAGAGTTCGGAGTTCTGATGACAGTACTCAGTACAGTTTTTGACTGTTCGTTCAAGACATGAGCGGAATTTACAAACTCTTCGAGATTCTCAGACGAAAAGATGTCAAGGTTTTCGCAGTCCACTCTTGTAGAGCAGGAAGACAAGGGTGTAGAACCAACTGTTGAGATCCCATCAGAGTTGATATACAAGGTAGAAAGATCAAAGCGAAAACATGTACAGGAGCTCGCAGACATGTGTAGTGTACATAGTTGGCAGTCTGGATTGCTGATGTTTGAAGCAGATGGGTGGAGTCAGTTTACAAGAGTTGAAGACATGGGAGAAAATACAAAAAGATGGATGGTGAAACAAATATCAGAGCTGTGGCGTGTAGGCGTTCTACCTAAAGATGAAGTGGTTTCTGGCTTGTTTGAAGAGTTTATGTCTGTACAGTCAATTGCTGGTTGGTTAGACAGTGTGAGCAGATTGATGAAAAGGAAAGATAGTATGATGGTGATCTCTATCCAAGATAAGCTCACGCTAACCCGTCAAATTTTATGTTAAAAAAACATAGACAGAAGAAAAAAATAATAATTGATTGAATTTAAGAACTCAAATGTTATAAACTATAAAAAAATTTGAACGAGAAGCCGTATGAAATGCAAATTTCAAGTACGGTTTTGTAAAGTGACAATTTAGGTAACTTAATTTGTCAACTTTTCCACTACAACACCAAAAAAACCAAACTCTGCCTTACCATCTTTTTCAGGTTTATGTGTTTTATAATGTAACGTGTAAGGTTTTGTTACTTGATCAATAATTTCACCATTAGGTAATATTCTTTCCGCCCGATTGATTCAAAAGAGCTAATTCTTATAAAATACAAAGCATTAAGAACAAATAAATTGTAAAAAAATTTGCAAAAAAGGATGGTTAGATATTTAAAAAAAAGACACTAACCCTCTCAATGTATATATGAGGAGGTTGCTACGTACGTGTAGTTCTTTCCTCATCCGATGCAGAATAGTGTGAGAAGAGAAGCAGTTTGTTGGTGTGCATTCTCTCAAGAAGCAGGCGTCCACACGAAGTACAAATCTGTATTGAAAAAGGTGAGACTGGTAGCAGCTCAACTTCCTGCTAACTCCCATCAGCAAGTACAATTAGCGGGGACTGAGTCTATATTGCGTGATCATAGACGAGTAGGTCATCAGTTTAATGAGGAGACGTTGAAGGAGCTCCAGATAGGAGGGGGTGATTTCTTGACAGAGTTGAGAAGACAGTGTTTGAGCAGATGATAAAGAATCATGGTAAAGCATTTTCCTTTTCAGCAGAGGAGATAGGTTGTGTGGACCCAAAGGTTATAGCACCTACGGTTATATTCACAATCTCCCATGTGCCTTGGGACCTGAAACCGATTTCGGTTCCTCGTGCCTTTTTGCCTAAACTCATCGAGTTGTTGAAAGAGAAAGTACGGATGGAGATACTTGAGCCGTTTATGGGATCATATTCTAGCAAGTGGTTCACGGGATCCAAGAAGTCAGGAGCTTTGCGTTTTATTCAAGATCTACAACATGCGAATAACGTAATCATTCGTAACGTTGAGACGGGTCTTGTGATTGAGGAGGTAGCGGAGGCATTTGCAGGGAGAGCTATCTATTCGATTGGAGATTTATATTCTGGTTATGATCAGTTCCAACTGGCTCTAGAGAGTAGAGATCTAACTACTATGCGTATGCCTTTGAGATTGATGCGGATGTGTACTCTTCCACAAGGAGCAACAAACTTGGTGGCTCATATGCAGAATGCGATGCATAAGGTACTACGGGAATTTGTGCCTGACGTTACCATTCCATTTCTAGATGATATTCCTATAAAAGGTTGTGCGGTTGAAGATAAGGATGAAGCAGTACTTGCGAATGGATGTAGGAGGTTTGTTGCAGATCATATCAGGAATGTAGAACGTATCTTGTCTGGAGGAGGTATATCTCACCCTGTCAGGAGCTAAGTCCCAAGTTTGGTGTGTCTGAGATTTTAGTGGTTGGACACTGATGTGGTGCTTTTGGAAGACGATCAAACTCGGAGAAGGTTGATGCTATAGCTAGGATGGCAGACTGCAAGAATATCACAGAGGTTGGATGCTTTCTAGGAGTTTGTGTATTTTACTACTCTGTCGTCTGAGATCACTTATTCATAAGACTATCTGTACGTGGATCCTAAGTGCTCCACTAGATGAGACAAACTTTGACTCTGCACAGCTTCTAACAATCACCGCCACTCAAAAAGAAGGCTTCTCATGCACAACTGGGTGTGAATTCGAAGAAACCCACTACCCAGAAGACACAGACAAAGCTTCTGCACTCAAATCTGAAATCAATTCCTCGAGAAGAAGATACATTGGTTTTGGGAAGTTCACTCCCTCCATTTCCTGCTCCTACTCCTCAACACATCAGCTTAGAAACAAGACTGCACGATGATGCCGTTCTTTGCTCTAGGCTGTCCATTATCTCTATCTACATCTTCGATCCACTGCTGGAAGCGAGAATGCAGACCCATCCTGTGTACATAATCCAATTCTATTCGTATGTCTCTTCCAACGGATGTAATGTGTGTATAACGTGTCTCGTGTGTGTGAAATCCTGCTCTATGTCCTACTTAAACTTTCTGTACTTGAGTCGCAGGAAAGAGTTCCTCTCCAATCCTCACTCGCAGCCAAGGAAAATGGGGCACTGTCAGAAGGCCACCACCTCACATGCAATCGGCTCCCTTCTTAGTTTGGAAACTTATTTTCTACTCTTGTGCTGCTTACTCTGCCACATGGACAATCATCTAAAATTACAAGGGGAGTTGTCTCTCCCAAGATAGTAAATTTCGCTGTCTATCAAAATTAACAAGTCAACTGTCTTCTTAACTTGCTACATACTCTAATTTGTTGGGTGTGATCTCTTCCTGTTCAGGTCCTACCTGAACTCCTAAATTGATCTCTGATAAAGTGAGAAGTCCTGTTGGTATCTCGGGTGTGACTGAGGTGGCTTCCTCCTCGATGTTCGTGGCTTGCTCTTCTAAGACGGCTTCGGAAGGCAGAAGCGTCTTATGGGAAGTTGAGTCCACTTGTGCTTCCTCGTTCTTCTGTGGCACTGGTTCGACGCTGGGAGCTAGCTTCGCAGTGGTCCGAGGAAGTCACCTCCTCCTCTCGAAACGCCTGAGAAGACAACTCTACTTCCTGTCTTCCAGAATACACCTTGTCTTCTGGGGCTTCTTCTGCGGTCTTCTCGGCTTCCAACGCTGTCACTACCAAGTGGACAGCGAGGTCGAACTCCTCTTTCTCCGAATCTGTCTCGATCACGGGTCCTGGAGCATGAGAAGATGTAGCTGCTGGCCGTGGGATCGAGAAAAGACCGTAAAGTGTCTTCAGGTCCTCAATCTACCGATCCAGGTAGCGGAACATGCTGTTCTTGCACTCCACTAACATCATCCTGGAATCGTCATCCCACTCCCTAGCTAGGGTGAGAAGCTTCCTACCTGCGGTGAAGTTGAACTTCTTGCGAAGTGCTTCCACCGACTACGTCATGAGTCCATTGGCTCGGGCTTCTGCTTCTTCCTGTTGCGTCTTCTCTGCTGCAGCTTGTGCTTCTGCGACTTCCCGCAATGCCTTCCATGTCGTCTTCTCTTCTGCGAGAGAGGTGATCTTACTCTGACCCGTAGAACCTCCTGGTCACGGTGCTGTAGACGTGTCTACAACTCCTGGTTGCTCTTCCTCAATTGTGCTGACTCCTTAGCAGAAGCGGCTGCTTCCGTCTTGTACCTTGCTGCAAGCTTTTCCATGGTGCGAAGGTTGACTTCCAGCATGTCCACCTTCTTCTAGCCCTGCTGCATCAAGATGCGCAGACAGAATCCAGACTCCTGGGAAGAAACTGAAGCTTTCCAAGGTGATCGAGGGCCAGCAGTTGAAAGACTTTAGAGAACTTTTGACAGAGTTCCAAGACATCTTCGTTTGGACCATAGAAGACATGAAAGGCATACCTCGAGAGCTGAGAGAGCACCGCATTGACTTGTTGGAGGACATTGTTCTTACACGGCAGAGGCAGTATTGGCTCAACCCCAAGTACTCACTTCTGGTGAAGGATCAGATCGATCAGTACTTGAAGGCATGTGTCATCTTCCCAATACTTAGCAGTGAGTGTGTAGTGCCTATTGTCATCGTGCCGAAAAAGAAAACATGTAAGATCCGAGTGTGTCAGGACTTCCGAAAGCTGAACTTGACCACGAAGAAGGATCATCATTCTTTACCCTTCACCGATTCTATGTTAGACCAGATAGTAAGACATGGGTTCTACAACTTCCTCGATGGGTATTCTGGGTACAATCAAGTTTCAATCAGAGAAGAAGACAAGTCGAAAACCACTTTTACTACTGATTGGGACACGTACGCGTACAACCAAATGCCGTTTGGTTTATGCAACGCACCCGTCACATTCTAGAGACTGATGATTATCATCTTTAAGGAGTATCTTCGTACTTTCATGGAGATCTTCTTGGATGATTTTTGAGTGTTTGGATCGAAAGAAGATCATCTGATATTTCTGAAGAAGTGTTTTTTGAAGTGTAGAGAGCATCGTTTGGCTCTTTGTAACAACGTCACAATGATAATTCTGATAGTTTTCAGTCATTCTCACGGAATGGAATAATATTCGGATGAGAGTTTAAGTCTGATAAGAAACCAAACCCAAGCACAACTTGATAAATTGAATACAAACAACAATGAAATAGTTCTTGATCAGGGAGCCTTCCAACAATACATATAAAAGATTCGAGAAGATAGATGTATGAACAATTGAAGATAGCAAGTATTGCTAAAATGTTACTAGTCTTCTTCTGAAAAGGCAGAAGAATACAGACTTCATATCAAGATTCAAAGAATAAGCCACTACTCTTCCAACTAAATCTTCACTCTTAAGAATCCCACTTATTTGAAGAAGGAAGTCTTAAGACGAAGCCATCATGTTCCGAACTCTTCTTACAATTTAACTTATGCTCCTCCACTTCACAGTAACTAATATGTTCTCAGATCCTCGAAATGTCTTTCACAAAAATAGCACGAAGACTCTCTTCGCGGAAGATCGACTTTGGGGGTCTGCATCAATCAGATTTACTCCTGCGACTACGACCTTCGTAGGTAATTGCCTTGTGGTGCCCACAATTTATAAGATTTACAAATTTTAGAAATTTTTGAAGATAATAACATGTCTGTGTAATTGATATAACCCTGTTACTTAAGATTACATCTTGCTTAGAAGAAAGATGGTCTTAAGAACTTTTTGCAAAAGAAGTCGACTTCTTCCGAAGACGGAAGAAGGACATCTTCCCGACCAGATCTTCGGAAGATGGAAGATAGAAGACGGAAGACAGACATCTTCCAGAAGACGGTGACTGGACCTTCGGGATACCAACCACGTGTCATATCACCACGGGAGAGTAGGTACTATCTAGTAGTGGGTGAATAGAGGTTACCAAGACATTACCCTAAAACGCAGGGAAGAAACGAGCGAGGCGCATTAGCGTAAGATCGATAATCTGCTTCTCACAATGAAAGACGTCTACGTTTTGAGAAGCCGGTTGTCACCGAGGTGTCGAACTGAACCTAGAAGCGAGGAGAGTGTAATGACGTGCGAAAGACGTGACACCCATGTGGTCAAAGGGGAAGCAGGAGATAATATCGATTTCATCTAGGATTGACTGATGACAGTGTGAAGGATCGTGCAGAAACCGCATTACCAATAGTAATTTTGTGGACTGTTGGCGAGAAACTTTTGGGCATGACAGCAGAGGAGTTTGAGGGACTAACTGTGGAAAAGCAAGATGGAATATTGAACATTGTGTGCTCAGCGAACTGGCGTTTTAAAATTGGGTTGAATGCACAACAAAATCGCTATACAGTGTTTGATGTGGAGCTTGAGATGGAGCACCCGGATGAATTTCAAGATGCTGTGGAAGACCTTGCGAATGCAATGGATTGTTGTACTTTTTATCTATCGGTGGTGGAAGATTCCAAGTGCATATTGGAGAATAACGTCCAACTTCTAGAGATAGAGAGGCTACATGACATGGCTGTGTCATTGATGAGGAGAGCAAATGAGATAGATGCAATTGCAGAAAACATTGTTCGAGAAATGAACACTGTAATCGAACTGCAGAGAGAGCAAAGGGAGGACCTTTCGGAATTTACGGAAGCACTTCGTAGACTTAGAGAGTTGTAGACTTAAGAGAGTTGTAAGAAGTAGGATCTATGGAGGAGTCTGGTTGTGAAAATTCAAATTTCGATATGGTAAAGAAACATTTTCATGTATCATTGTTCATTGTTGTGGTCATTGCACTTCGAGGTTGTGTTCTCTTGTATTCAACTTCAAGGCAATGAGTTTCTCTCGTATGCCACTCGTGAAATATGGAAATTGCGCTCCGCACATCCGCGGAACAGGATGTATCGCGCCAAATGTGTATCGACTTATATCTGTACGAGGTGAAACTTGGTGTATCATCCCAATCAGGTTCTCCTTATCCTTTCCTGCGAGGGACGATACACCCTGTATCGCTCCGACGAAGGTACCTCTTAGCCTTACCCTTACCAGCTCCAAGAGATACAGCTTGTATCGCCTCGAGTACGAGCGAAACGTTACAGTCTGTATCGTCTCGATCAGGATACACCTTAGCCTTATCCTCTCTGATCGAGACGATACAGCCTATACCGCTCCGCGCAGGAGCGAAACATGTAACTTATTGCTCCTGCGGGACGATACAAGCTGTATTGCTCCGACGAGGGTACCCCTTATCCTTACCAGCTCGAGGTGATACAGCCTGTATCACTCCGTGCAGGAGCGAAAGAGGTAACGTTTCGCTCCTGCGGGGCGATACAAGCTGTATCGCCTCGACGAGGGTATCTCTTAGCCTTACCCTTACCAGCTCGAGGCGATACAGTCTGTATCATCTCGAGTACGAGCGAAACGTTACATGTATCGCTCCAACCAGGGTACAAATTAGCCTTACCCTCCCTGATCAAGACGATACAGCCTGTACCGCTCCGCGCAGGAGCAAAACAGGTAACGTTTCACTCCTGCGGGGCGATACAAGCCGTATCGTCCCGACGAAGGTACCCCTTATCCTTACCAGCTCGAGGTGATACAGCCTGTATCGTCTCGAGTACGAGCGCAACGTTACATGTTTCGTCCCGACCAGGGTACCCCTTAGCCTTACCCTCCCTGATTGAGACGATACAGCTTGTATCGCTTTGCATAAGAGCGGAACAAGTAATGTTTCGTTCCTGCGGGGCGATACAAGCTGTATCGTCCGGACGAGGGTACCCCTTATCCTTACCAGCTCGAGGCGATACAGCTTGTATCGCCTCTCGTACGAGCGAAATGTTACATGTTTCGTTCCTGCGAGGCGATACAGCCTGTATCGCCCCGAGCTGGTAAGGGGCCTGCTTTACGAGCTCGGAGTGATTCTATTTTTCTCTGGTGCTTCCCTTATTCTGCTCTTCCACTGGAGCATTATAGACTAAGATGTTGTCAATATAACATTTGATAAAATCCAATCTTGCTAGAATTCTGTCCATCATCCTTTAGAACTCAGCAGGGGCGTTCTTCAACCCAAATGGTAAGAACCGTCACTGATATAAACAATCTTTATCGTGAGAGTCAATTCTCCATAATGTTATCTTGGACTTATCTTCTTCTCTCACCGACAACTGATGATACCCTGCTCGAAGATCCAAAGTACTAGAGACCTTCACATGTCCCACTGCATCAAAGATCTCCTCAAGTATTAGCATGGTATACTTATCAGACTTCGTCTGCCGATTGATAGGACGATAATCTCCACACATCCGCCTATCCGGTAGTTGTCATACATATCGTTCTTTGCTTGCATAGCTATAGCATATGCATACTCTCCATGTGACATATCCACCAACCCAACCTCCAACAAATCTTGAGTCCTACTCTAGATCAAGACTCTCTCCATGTCATTGTACCTGTAAGGACGTCGAAAGATTAGCGTGTCATTAGTCAAGTCGATCCGTATATCAGGTCCTTTCAAGGTATCCAAATCCTTCATACTGAAGATAAAACAATTCTTGTAGCTCTTCAAGAATCTTTGAACTCTTCGTCTCTCTTCTCCTATAAGCTTGGGTGCAATCTCTGACTCCCAAGTATCCTCTGTCACCAGGCTAAAGGTAGAAGATGAAGTCGTTGACTGCTATCTTGCAGCCTCTGGAGTAGTTTCCTGTGAAGCTCACATTATGTTGTTTTAGTTCAAATCAGTATAATAGTGATAGTTTACTATTATTCTTAGGTAGTTTTAGATAGAAGAAAAGAATTTTTAGCGAACTTTAGTTAATCTGATCTCAGAGATGTAGGAATGTAGAATGGTAGTTATGTAGATTATAAGAATTATGGTGTTTTCAGATTTTCAGTTGGAGTAGTTTAAGGCTTCCGGGCAGCAACTTGAAAGATAATAGTGATTAGATTTAGATCTTTCCTAAGCTGCAAACTTCTAAATATTTCGGGCAGATAGGGCGGCGAAGTTTGACTCCTAGATGGTTCTTCAATGTGAAACTTTGACTGAGCATATCTCACTGCTCAGATTGGATCATGAGATGAATTTTGGCTCGTTGGATTCAGAAGAGCGAAATCTTTTCAGTGGTGACTTTGGATGCGTGGTTCGACAGTAGACTCTTCAGAAGTAGAGGACACTTCCGAATCACTGTTATCAGTTTCAGTGGAATTGGACTTCCTCTTGGACTTCCTAGAAGACTTCTTCGACTTCTTGGACTTCTTCGAGATCTTCCCTCTATCTTTCGTCATATTCCGAGTGATGCTCAAGGTTTCATACTGCTCGGCATGCTTCTGTACTTTTACTAAATCATCACCTCCTCCTCTTCTACAGTATAACTCCATATCCTGAGACAATCCTTCCAAGTACCAGTCCACGGCTTGCTGGGCACAATAACCGGGTCTTCCTTGGTTCTGAGGGATATGATCCATGAGGTCTTCAAACCTCTCGGTGTAATCCCGTAGTGTCTCTTTCTTTTTCCGTTCGAGCCTCTGAAGTTCTATGAGGGTCATCCGATCATAGCCCACTCCTTTGAATCTTTTCAGAAAAGCTGCCTTCAGAGTAGCCCAAGCGACCATTACTAACCCATCATCCAACATTTTACTCATCCATTTCCTTCCCTTCCCTACGATCAAACTGGGAAATACACGGAGTCTGTCGACATCCGAGTCTTCCTTGTTGGAGCGAGAGATGGTCTCGAACATCGCGATGAAGTCGTCCGCGTCAGCATCATCGTCGTACGGATGGTACTTCTGCCGAGTGTGGGAAGCCATGTCGACTGCCGGCTGGTGCGACTGCCAACTTCTTCCTCCCTCAGGTCCAGGTGGTGGAGATGGTCTTCTCGAAGGTCCAGGCCTATCTGAATCAAGAAGGTCGTCTTCTGAGTCAGAACTACTGTCGCTGTCGCCTTCTGAGACGTCTGAAATGATCTCCTCTAGTCCTTCTTCACCTTGAGAAGCCTCTTCCGTACTTGGGAAGACGTCTTCCGAGTAACCAATACCAAAATCTACTTTGTACACGTGATCGCTCGATTGGCTTCTGTCTTCTCCAAAGATTATGCTCGAGATGGAAGGCTTTTCCAACTCTACTGATCGGATCTTCCTGAGCTCTTCTTCTTTCTTTTGGTGTCTCAGGGATATCCGCTGCTCTCTAGAAGCGGTTCGCTGGGGTGAATATACCCACTCAGGATCTTTACCCGTGCGTCTTCTGCTTCTTCCTCTGGTTGGAGGCATCCACTAGAGTGCTGAGAAGAGATGTCCCTCTTCTTCTAATACTAGATCCGGCAGACTGAATGTCTGAACAACTGAGCACAAGTTCGGAATGTCTTCTTCTCATGTTTCTTGTTGTACTCACTGCAGTCTTCCAAGATCGAGTCTTCCAAAAAGCTCTTGGAAGCTGGGAAGCGGCTTCTTCTAGTTCCCCTTGATGTATCTTATCAGCTTCTAGTTGCGGTTCCTGTCTTCTAGCAAGATAGAGTCCCACAACACATTCAACTACAATCGAAGTTAGTTCGAAATGAAACTAACTACTGACACACAGATCCAAGAAGCTTAGAACAGAAGTTACTAAGATGAAATCTCCGGTAGTGGTGCCAAAAATGGTGCTCACTATATGTAGTGTCGCAAGATTACTCCTTTCGCCCATTTAGTATAAAAGATATCGTTCCCACAAAGGATTTGCACAAGTAACGCTGCTCTAAGTTCTAAGATCTGTTCAAACACACAAACACACGAGTTTTGCCTAGAAACCCTGTCTTCTCACAAAACCACACGTCTTCCAGACCCTCCAAAAGTTGCTCTGGACCTAAACAAACAACTACTAACTAAAATATCACACAACTATTCACAGAGAAGTTTGAGAAGACGCTTCCTGCTTCCAGGTCACTTCTTCCGGTCTTCTCAGTACCGTCTTCCCAAAGCGATTCGTGGCTTCTGGGGGTTCCACTCGGCTTCCCACACCTCCAGAAGACTGCTCCTGCTTCGCAAAAGTCGACTAGCAACGGCTGTTACACCTTACTCTCTCTCTCACATTCCAACGGATTAGATTAATCACAGGGCGTATACCCCCTGTAGCCTTCCCAGACTTCTGCCTACGGAAATGATCTTCCTGCAGCACTACAACGACATTCACCTTCACGGAAGCTCAATAGAAGTCTCGAAAGCTCACTAGAAGAAGGTAAGAAGATGGGAAAGATGGGAGAAGATGAGGAAGAAGAGAAAATCCAAACAAGAGAAAAACAAGATGAAAAGGAGAAATTACGATTCCGACAGGCTTCTAGTCCGGATCCTGACTAACAAGCCATCCCTGCTTGTAATAGTTTGGTGAGGAAGACAACAAACGTGCGTACAGTTGCACCGTCTTCTACTTGAGGATGTCGTCTTCTGTTGTGAGAAGAAGGCTTCTTTTCTCTTCTCTCGCTGCTCCGACTACTCTGTCTTCTGGGATCCCTTACCCATAAGACCGTCCGTACGTGGATCCGAAGTGCTCCACTGAACGAGCCAAGCTGTGAATCTGCACAACTGTTGACAGTCACCGCCACTCAAGAAGAACACTTCTCATGCACAATCGGGAATGAATCCAAGAAAATCCACCACCTAGAAGACATGGACAAAGCTTCTACACTCAAATCAGCAATCCATTCTCCGAGAAGAAGTCACATTGGCATTGGGAAGCTCACTCCCTCTACTTCCTGCTCCTACTCGACACACCAGTCTAGCCAACAGGACTGCACGAGGATGCCGTTCCCTACTCCTAAACTTTCCACTACCTCTATCTACATCTTCGAACCACTGCTGGTAACGAGCATGCAGACCCCTCCAGTATAATGCCAATCTATTCGTATGTCTCTAACATCGGGTGTAGTGTGTGTGTGCACAGTAGTGTACACCAACAACTACTAGTGTACTCCGTGCGCCTCTCCTGTGTAGAATGTGTAATGTGTCATGTGTGTCCAAAATCCTACTCTTCGATCCTACTTATGCATCTGCCACGAGAAAACAGAGAGAACCACCACCAGGGAGAGAAAAGCTTCCCCTCCACATGCAAGCGATTTCCCCTTCCTATTCTTGTGCTTCCTACACTGCCACATGGCTGCCTAACTAAATTTACACTAGAACTGCCATCCCTAAGATAGCATGTTCGGTTCTTTGCTAAGTTTGGAAATGTCAACTTGTCTCCTACGTTTGCTACCTACTCTGATTGCTCGGAGGCAATCTCTACATGATCTGCTCCTATCGGAACTACTAACTCGGCTTCAGTTAAGCTGGAAAGCCCTGCAATTACCTCGGGTGTCACTGAGGTGGCTTCCTCCTCGACATTCATTGCTGGCTCTACTGCTGTTGTTTCGGCTTCTGCTTCTGCTTCGGAAGACGGAAGCGTCTTCTGGGAAGCTGGGTCGACTTGTGCTTCCTCGCTCTTCTGAGACACTAGTCCGACACTGGGAGCCATGGTGACCTCATAGGGGTCCGAGGAAGTCGCTTCCTCCACTCAGAATACCAGGGAAGACAGTTCTTCTTCTTGTCTTTCGGGGCTTCTTCTGGGATCTTCTCGGCTTCCAACGTTATCACTATCAAATGGACAGCGAGGTCGAACTCCTCCTTCTCCAATTCGGATCCAATCGATGGTGCTGAGGCTTGGGAAGATGCAGTTGCAGGTGGCGGAATCAAGGGAAGATCATAGAGTGTCTTCACTCCCTCTATCTGCCGATCCAAATACCTAAACATGCTCTCCTTGCACTCTATCAACATCGTCTTGGACTCGTCGTCCCATTCTCTAGCTAAGGTAAGAAGCTTCCTACGCGCAGTGAAGTTGAACTTCTTCGAAGTGCTTCCACCGACTGAGCTAACATCCCCTACGCACGAGCTTCCGCTACTTCCCGCTGCGTCTTCTCGGCTGCAGTCTGTGCTTTTGCGGCTTCTCGTAGTGTCTTCCATGTCGTCCTCTCCTCTGCAAGGGCGGTGATCTTACCTCATACTCGCAGAACCTCCTGGTCACGTTGCTGTAAACACGCCTGCAACTCCTGGTTGCTCTTCTTCAACTGCGTTAACTCCTTGGCAGAAGCGGCTGCTTCCGCCTTTTACTTGGATGCGAGCTTCTCCGTGGTGCGGAGGTTGGCTCAGGGTGCGCAGACCGAAAACAGGCTGTAAAGGCTTCTCCTGTACCTTCTCTCTCTTCTCGATCAACTCCATAGCTGGCTGGATCTCTGAGCGGAAGAAGGCACTGAACTCCTTCAGTCTTCTTCCTGCGGAAGACAGACTCATCTCCACAATCCGATCGGAGGTGCCCTCCTTGTCTTCCAGAGGCAAGGATGCCTCTTCCACCACTATGGTCTTTTGCTCCTACGCGCGAGAAGAAGTTACTCTTCTCATCTTCCGGGGTGGAAGATCTCTCCTCAGGGCAGAAGCGGTCTTCTTTACTGCGCTTCCTCGCATCTCAGTAGGAGTATCCATCCATCCTTCGAGCTACTCTTGCCTCCGCAGGTACACGGTTGCGAGGCGGTAAGGCTGCCCAAACCTCCTCCAGAAGACCCTGGTCGGCGAGGTTCCAATCCCACAGGAAGAAGTCGAGACCCAACTCCTTGATGAAGGATTTGGCCTCGGTCAACTCTGCTGCCGATAACACCAACCCTCGAGGATGCATCGACATACTTCAAGCTATGTTGCACTAAGCCACACATACTTACTATGAGCCGAAGGCTCAGTCCTTCCCAAGCTCTCACAATCTAGCTTCCACTCTCAGAAGACGAATCTAGTCTTCTAGAAGATAGCTACTCCGTCTTCCGGGATTCTAACAGTGCTTCATAAATAGCTCTCGTCTTCCGAGCTATATCTAAACAATCCTAACTAAGCAAGGCCTCGCATGGATTCCTAAGAAGACAACCCACCTTGCATTACATCCTACTTCCTAACAGAAGATACAAGATTTGCGAGAAGTAGAGTGCATAACAGGTTCAGAAGATGGTTGCGGGCTCCTGCGGTGACAGTGGCCTCTGGGAAGACTCCCGGGACAGCTTCCGATTCAATATCTTTCTCGGAAGATCTCCCGAAGCCAAGCTTCCCTTCACTGGTCTCACCTGTCTTATGCTTCCTACGCGCAATCTATCCTCACAACAGACTCAAGACATTTGCACTCTGTTCTTCTGACTTCTCACCTCTCATACACACTCAGAAGAAGCTTGCTGCATGATGAGAAGACATGACCCTCGACCATTCTCTCCAGATTCTGGCAGCAAGACTTCTCACATCTCTCTTCTAAGTTCGGGAAGAAGAAGGAATAGGTTGCTATGGGTCAGATAGAAGAGACCCGTAAAGGACCCTCACGTCTTCTCGCGCATTCTGCCAGTCTTTCCAATCTTCTAGTCTCTCTAGGAAGATGTGGATTTGAGAAGCTTGGAAGACCAGGAGACACAGACCTGGTTCCCGACTTCCAACTTCTCGAAATAACAAAACAACTCACCAAGCCACTCGGGATTCGTATCAAGCCTCTCTTAACTCCAAAGCAAATCCAATCCACTTCTTGATACTGTAAACCCTCCGCGGTCCTCACGATCAACTACCCCCCCGATCTCTCAACCTCCACGATCGTCATCCACGAATCTGCAACATGTCGGGCCTGTCTCTCACTCAGGGGTCACCTCTGATGGCTTTGATGGAAGCAAACCATGAACTTGAAGGGAAAATGCTAAGTTCACTCATTCATACACCCACAAAATTATCAACTAAAAATCTCCATTAACTCATCCACTAAAATCCTCCATTCTAACGACGTCTCTCAAGTTCTCACATGCTAAAAATATCCCACATTCTCTATATTACTCAAGTTGTCATTACGACGATGTGAAAACAAGGATGAGGAGCTCTTCTCTACTCCTCTATTTATACATTCTAGGTTTTTACTTTGGTACCCTCCGGTAACTCAGCCGTAACTACTTTTACCGAGTTTTACTAAGATATTACTTAAGATAAAAGCATTAATCACATGGGCTTTTTACCTTTTCACATGGGCTTATTCCTTCAAAGTCAACAACTTCTAGAAGGATTTTGGAATATTCTCAAGGAATCTCAAATTTCCACCCCCCTCTACACTAGGACCCACTAAAAAGGAAACATGTGGAATCTCTTCTTGTTTTTAATGCCCACAAAGTCCACAACTTTAATCCAACCACTAATATCAAGTCAAAAAGGAGATAAGGGATACTTTCCACCTCCTTTCTACCTTTTAGACAAGATGACAAGATAGTAGTGCTCACTCTTTAGCAAATATCTGAATTCTGCCAAAAGTACAGCTAAGTTTAACCATAACTAACTTTTAGCTAGTCATGACTAACTTGATACATCCTTAAAGTACTTTGGCAGCCAATAAACATTCTCAACACTTAGTTATAACTAAACACCTTACTAATAGACAAACTTCTTATGTGTAACATAGGTCGTTACATTTTACCCCCGGACTAAATTTTCGCTCCGTCCTCGGAGTGAAGAGAGAACTTTCGTCGATGAAACAACTTCAACTTGTCATGATTTACTCGATCAAATCTCCTTCCTCCCAGCTCCTGAAGGTCATATGTGAAGTTGCTCCACACCTTATCTACAACAAAAGGACCAAAATATCTCGGAAGAAACTTCTTCCTAGCCCTCTTGAATCTGATAGCATCATACAACATAACCCAATCTCCGACTTGAAAAGGTTTTACCTCCCTCTTGCCCAACCGTTTGTCGTAACTCTTCTTTTGATACGCCTGAGCTCGTTCCATCCGGATCATTGCTACCGCTCGGGTCTCTTCCAACTCCATGAGTTGCTCCCTTCTTGATCTGACCACGTCTTCTCCTCTCGACCTCTTCAACTTTCGTTGAATAGTTTGAAAAGTATCCAATTCGAATTGGATCGGCAACTTGGACTCCAGTCCATAAATCAGTCGAAATGGGGAGTATCCAGTTGAAGTCTTTGTTGTCGTTCGGTACTCTCATAAGATGGCATGTAGCCTCTTATCCCAAGTATGTTTCGCAGTTTCAACACCAGCATCTTTGGCGAGCATCATACAAAGTGTAAGATTGGTCTTCTCCGCAAGACCATTAGCATTTGGTTTGTATGAGGTCGTTACTCGTGGCTTGATAGAAAAGTGTTGTAGCATAGCAGTAGTCATGCTCCCTACAAACTCTCCTCCTCTATCTGAGACCAACTCTAACGGACATCCAAATCTCGTGATGATCCTCTCCCAAAGGAATCTACCGACTTCTGTTTCATTGGTCTCTCTCAAAGGTCTTGCCTCTACCCACTTGGTACAATAGTCAGTGGCGACTACAATGTATCTATTGCCTCGAGGTGTCTTATTAAGAGGACCTACAAAGTCAATACCCCATTTCTCAAACGGCCCTAATACTGAAATTGATCTTAACGGAGGTGTTCTAGTAGACTTTAGACCAAATGCTTGATATACGTCACAAGTTTTGCAATAGTCTAAACACTCTTTGAAAATCCCTCTCCAGTGATTACCCGCATCCAAAATCTTGAAGGCTGTTATCTTACCAGCAAAGTGACCTCCGCAAACAGTTCCGTCGTGAAACTCGTGCATTAGCTTGAATGCCTCCTTCTGACCAACTGCTCTCCTTAGTAACTCATCTGCTCCTTGATGAAACAGAATTCTCTCCACCATGGTGTAAGGTTTGCATCTCTTGATCAACGCATTACGTTCTCGGGTATGCATACCTTTTGGAAAAGAGCCATCTACAAGGAAACTCCAGATTTCCTTGTACTCGTCCGGTATCTCCTCGATGCTTGTGATGGTCATCAGATGCTCGTCTGGAAATGAATCATCAAACGGTTCTTCTCCCTCATCATCATAAGCCCTTGACAAAAGATCAGCATTCGCATGCTTCTTCCCTGGTCTATCTTCGATCACATAATCGTATTTTGTTAGAAGGATCTTCCAACGAGCAATACGACCTTCGGCATTGGGTTTATTAAAGATATACTTTAAAGCCTTGTGATCAGTGACTATGGAAAATTTCCCTCCTAGCAAGTAGTGTCGAAATTTCTTCAATCCAAAGATCACCGCTAATCCTTCTCGTTCAGTCACGGAGTAATTCTTCTCCGCTGGAACCATCTGCCTACTAGCATAAGCTATAGGATGATCATGCCCATCTCCATCTAGCTGACTTAATGTACATCCGATTGCTACATTGGAGGCATCCGTATATAGAATAAATGCTTTACTCCACTCAGGTTTAGCAAGTATAGGAGCTGTCACTAATGCCTTTTTCAGCTCCTCAAATGCTTCCTTTGCCTTCTGATCATGCACTATCAAGCCAAAATCAACTCTCTTCTTCATGTACATAGTCAAAGCTATTGCTTTGTTTGAGAAGGAAAAGACAAACCTATGATAATATCCAACCATGCTAAGAAATTGCCTCAACTTTGTCAAGTTGATTGGAAATGGAAGATCCACAATCTTCTTCACTTTCTCAAGATCTACCGCAATCCCATTCTTGGAAATGATGTGCCCTAACAGCAGACCTTCTTCGCAGCCAAAGATGCACTTCTCTGGATTTAGAGAAGCGTTGGCTTGCTCCAACCGCTGCAAAACTTTGATCATATGATCAAAGTGGTCCTCCTTTCGTCCGTACACACAGAAATCGTCAATGAAATCCCGAACAAACTTCCCTATGAATGGTTCAAACACCTTGTTCATGAACCTTTGAAACGTGGCCGGAGCATTACACAATCCGAATGGCATCACCCGAAATGCAAATGTTCCCCACGGAGTAGTGAAAGTAGTCAACTGTTGGTACTCATGTGCTATCTTGATATGGTTATACCCACTATAACCATCACCAAAGCTGTACCACTCATGACCAGCAACTTCCTCCAAAATCTCATCTATAAATGATAGAGGATAATAATCCTTCTTGGTAACTGCATTCAGCTTCTTATAGTCTATGCACACTCGCAGCTTACCATTCTTCTTCTTGACAATCACAATAGGTGAAACCCATTCTGAGTTCTCCACCTCATAGATGAAACTCGCCTCCTTCAACTTGTCTATCTCCTCCTTGACCATCATTGCCGTTGTGGGATTGATCCTTCTCTGCTTCTGTCGAACTGGTCTTGCGTGCTCCTCCAATTCGATTCGATGAGTCTCGAGAGTCACCTCCTTCAAATCCTTGTAGCTGAAAGCAAACACATGGATATATTTTTGAAATATATCTAGGAATCTACTTTTCTCCTCTTGAGTGACATTGTTACCAAACTTCAGGGTAGAGAGTCTTCTCACAATCTCTGCCTCACTCAACTCCACTGCTGGTCGGCAACAAGTCAATAGCACTAAGCTGATGTAATGATTCATCTCGACCAAATCCTTCGTCCTCAGACGAGGATTCTTGATCGTAAGAATCTCCGGTATCTACTTCTGAGACACTCTGATCATCCTCCGTATCAGATTCCCAGTAGTCACTAGTGGGTCTATCAGAGTCAGAAGTCACAACTCCAACACCCGAGAGAGGAACTAACACTCTATGATCTCTAGGCCCAATCCGTAAGTATCCCTTGTGTCACCTATCAGTGGTGCGTACAGCTCTCAACCAAGGCCTACCTAGGAGCAAATCATAACTAGAGTCCTTTAACACTTGAAAGGACATCAACGTTTGAACTCCCATCACAGACACGACCACCTTCTCTAACACACCGAGAGGTCTTACCCGTTGCTTGTTAGCCATCCCCACGACAATGCTAGCTGGGCGAGTTGGTTCCATCCTCAACTTCTTCATCAACCTCTCCGATATGGCGTTGACAGCCGATCCTCCATCAATCAATACGTCAGAGACGTAGTGATCATTCAACCGGACTTCAATCTTTGAAGCCTTAGTGCATACCTCTGAAGCATGCACATCCACCACACCAACTCCCACAGATTTTGATGTCTTGCTCTTGGGTTTCTTCTTCTTGCTTCTCTTAGAACTCAGTCCTCCTCTGAGTTCTCTTCGTAAGCTGGGATTAAGTGCGATCAGTTGTCCAACAGTGATGTTGGCTTTCTGAGCACCCACATCTTCAACCACATCATATCCCGCTTGGGAAGATGAAATGGTGAATCCGCCATCAACACTGCTCCAATCCCCGCCATCGTTAGCTCCACATTGTCTCCACTCTTTCGTAGGACCGTCCGAAACCGTTGCTCCAACTTATCCACCCTTTTGGCATATTGCCGAACTTTCTCGTCGTCCCGTTGCTTCAAATGAGTAAGCTCCACCATGAGCTTCTCATAACTCTCTTCTGGAAGAAATTCTTCGATAAGTGCATTACTCAACGTCTCCCATGTGTCCTCAACTGCACCAGGTGTCTTGCTCTTCACTCGATCGTCATACCACGTAAGAGCAAAATCTTCTAAAAACTCTGGCAGTAACAACACCCATTCTTCCTTCCTTCTCACGTTGTTTCCGATGCAACCCCTTTTGAAGTCTCGAACAAACGGTTCTACATCTTCATTGTCCTTCCCATGAAACACGGGTAGCTTTCCCATCTTGTAACTACTCTTTCTACTCTTCTAATTTTTGTGCAATAAATACTCGCTTAAAAGAGTACGAACATCACCAATTCCATTCGCGAATAATCTACCATAGGTAAAATGAAAGGAAATGGTTGTAACAACACCTCTTGTGCCATCTCTTCTCCCAAGGTAATCATGAGTCTGAGTCGCATCACCGTCTTCTCCACCATCCGAATGACGATCTCCATCACAACTCAGCCGAGTCCTCTTTTGAAGTCGACAATTTCTCCGTCTCAGCTCTTTGAGTCTCGTCCAACTTCTCGACTACTGACGTAAGTAGGGCGGCCACATCGACGCACTTGTGTCCTCTTGATAGATCACCCACTCCACAACTTGGACAAAGATCTTCGCCTAGAAGATGAATTGGCGCTGGTGACGATGGACCCACTCGAAGACTCAAATCAGTAAACTCCCGCTTCTCTTTAGCTCTCTCGGTTCTGATTCTAGTTGGACAATTCACTACTTTATGTCCCAACCCTCTACAGAAATAACACCACAAGTCGGTTTCTACTCTTCTCCTCGGAGATTCTACTTGAGGTTTTGTACTAGGGTTCTCAAACTCAACGATAATCTCTTTCGAGCTCTATCCGACGCTTACTATGACATCTAAACCTTGAGGAAGGTTTCTAAGTCTAACTTTCCAATCTTTTGAATTTCCACTCATGTTGCACCTTCTCAACCATTAAGTGGACAAAATATCATAGAGGAAAATAATTCTACATTACTTTCTTAACTCTTTCGAGCTTTATATTGGAAATCGTGCATTATACATGCTATACACGAAATAAAATCTAATCTAAAATTAACTATCGAAGATATGATCCTCCTCACCATCGTTTGTACTCATCACAACAGACATCTTGAACTCACTCTTATAAGGATCCAACTCTACTTCACCAGGAGCATTCGTGGCCTCCACAGTGAATGATGTTTTCATCTCGGTTTTCTTCAAATCTGCGCCAATGGTCGCGAAAGCTTCTTGGTATAGGATAAAGAGGGCACCCCAACTAGTATAGATAAGTGTTCGCAACTCATCTACACTTAACTTTGGCTTCTCCGACTCCGTTCGAACTCCTAAACGTCTCTTCTTCCACCTCGGCACCCGAACTGGATTCCTCATGAAGTATCTTCAAGACCTCCTTGTATGCCGAAACGTATATCTCTTAGTTGGTAAGAGATCTCTCCAAGATTTTTGTGGTCTCCAGTAGCTCAACCTCCAAGCTACTAAATCATGAAGTTTCAACAAAAACTTCCCTAATCAGAAGAGATGGTGATGACTGTACAAATTTTCAGAGAACTAAAATTTGTATATTTCCACTTCCCTCATGGTTGTCAACCCCCTCCACTTTGAAAAATTCTTTCTCTCTCTTCAGACCTCATCTTCTGATGATTTCTTTTGTCCTGGATACTTTATCAGCCACTCTAAAACATTGGAAAGTTTCTCAGGAAAATAAAATTCACAGAAAATCTGACAATGACTGTAAATTTTTTTCAGATAACAGAATTCTTCAACTCTCACGAATAGACCCCCTCAACTTTGAAAATTCATTGTTCCCTCTCTAGACCACCTTTTCCTATGATTTCTTTTGTCTTAGATAGGTTATCAGCTAATCTAAAACAGTGGAAAGTTTCACAGGAAAATAAAATTCACAGAAAAGTTGACAGCGACTGTACAAATTTTCAAGAGAGCAGAATTTCTAAACTCACAAATTTATCTTATCAGCCACTCTAAAACATTGGAAAGTTTCTCAGGAAAATAAAATTCACAGAAAATCTGACAATGACTGTAAATTTTTTTCAGATAACAGAATTCTTCAACTCTCACGAATAGACCCCCTCAACTTTGAAAATTCATTGCTCCCTCTCTAGACCACCTTTTCCTATGATTTCTTTTGTCTTAGATAGGTTATCAACCAATCTAAAACACTGAAAAGTTTCACAGAAAAGTTGACAGCGACTGTACAAATTTTCCAGAGAGCAGAATTTCTAAACTCACAAATTTATCTCCTCTAATAACTTTTCTCTCCTCCTTTCTCTACAACTCTTGTTGCACCCTCTTTCAACTCTCCTCAAACCCTTTCTAAGTGAACAAGATGTAAAGAATGACTTCGAACGCGTCATATATCACTACGGGATACACGAAAGGTTCTAACGTTGCTAACATCGCGTTAGCTCTCTCTCCTCCCAACGTTCTCTCCATGTGCTCTCTCATAATCTCCTTTTGTCGAATATAGAACTGAACTCTAAACATCGTTCAACGATCCCTTCAAGTGAGGTCCCGGCAACGGAACCAAAAATGTAAATCCTCCACGGTCCTCACGATCAACTACCCCCGATCTCTCAACCTCCACGATCGTCATCCACGAATCTGCAACATGTCGGGCTTGTCTCTCACTCAGGGGTCACCTCTGATGGCTTTGATGGAAGCACACCATGAACTTGAAAGGAAAATGCTAAGTTCACTCATTCATACACCCACAAAATTATCAACTAAAAATCTCCATTAACTCATCCACTAAAATCCTCCATTCTAACGACGTCTCTCAAGTTCTCACATGCTAAAAATATCCCACACTCTCTATATTACTCAAGTTGTCATTACGACGATGTGAAAACAAGGATGAGGAGCTCTTCTCTACTCTTCTATTTATACATTCTAGGTTTTTACTTTGGTACCCTCTGGTAACTCAGCCGTAACTACTTTTACCGAGTTTTACTAAGATATTACTTAAGATAAAAGCATTAATCACATGGGCTTTTTACCTTTTCACATGGGCTTATTCCTTCAAAGTCAACAACTTCTAGAAGGATTCTGGAATATTCTCAAGGAATCTCAAATTTCTACCCCCCTCTACACTAGGACCCACTAAAAAGGAAACATGTGGAATCTCTTCTTGTTTTTAATGCCCACAAAGTCCACAACTTTAATCCAACCACTAATATCAAGTCAAAAAGGAGATAAGGGATACTTTCCACCTCCTTTCTACCTTTTAGACAAGATGACAAGATAGTAGTGCTCACTCTTTAGCAAATATCTGAATTCTGCCAAAAGTACAGCTAAGTTTAACCATAACTAACTTTTAGCTAGTCATGACTAACTTGATACATCCTTAAAGTACTTTGGCAGCCAATAAACATTCTCAACACTTAGTTATAACTAAACACCTTACTAATAGACAAACTTCCTATGTGTAACATAGGTCGTTACAATACGAATTGCACATAGTCGTCTTCCGAAGACAGTCAGGCTTCCGAAGCGTCTTCCGAAGACAGTCAGGTTTCAGAAGCGTATTCCGAAGATGTTCAGATCTTCCGAAGCGTCTTCTGTTCAAGGTTTCGGGAGTAGAGGGATGGTAGGGTAGGGAAATTGATAGCTGGGATCTCCAATTTGAGGACGATGGGCAGGGAAGCTCGAATTGCACTCGGGAAGAAGCAAGAAGATGGCTATCGGAAATTGGGCAGCGCTTCCGCGCCTAATGTCTCAGAAGGAAAAACGGAGAGAGGGAATAAATCGATCTGGTTGCTTGCACACAACTGGGGAAGCGCGAGGGATACCAAACAAAGGCGAGAAGTAGTGGGGAAGAGAAGAGAACATGAGAAGAACCTCTACAGTCTTCTGTCTTCTTCCCGGCATTCCTTCAGTCTTCTGCGCACTTACGACTTCGACCCCAGCTCCAATGCGACCTCACTAAGCTGCTGCCGCTGCCAATGCCTCGCCACTCCTCAATCGAAAGGTTCCTCCTCTGATTCCTTGCAGCTGCCCTTCAATGTCTGCTTCCGGGAGTCTCCAGAAGACCCCTTCAGCTCGATGCGATTCCTGATCTCAACGATTTGCCCTGGCCTTCTTCTTAGCTGTGAATCGATCCTGGCTCTACTCAATTACCTTCCAAGTCGATCTTCTAAGCCAAAGCAACCTCGATGCGGAAAGTGGTAGTGTTTTGCGCTAATGCGCTTCCTTTGCATCTTCTCGCGCAGGTTTAGGGGTTCTCAACCTAGATGACCTACATGACCTACCTAACCTACTCGGTGTTACCTGGTGGGTACACCTACTTCTTTACTTGGAAATACGTGGTGATAAGATATAATTTCAATACAAAACTTCAGAACAACATAATCTACATTATTTTATCTATTTCTTCTTCTACTTTCATACTCCGCATTATAGCTCATCCGTACGCTTTTATGATATAGTTCTTGCATGGTTAACCAACTAGATTAAATAAACTAAATAAATCTGATTTATATGACTATCTAGGTCTATGGTAATGTAAATAGAGTTTTAGAAGACCTAAAGCATTATGTGATTAATAATGAATGTGATTATAACTAGAGAAATTCCAAGGAGCACTAGTTACCTAAGATTATTGATCGAGGTTTATAATCACAACGTTTTACTATGATATAAAACGTCAGCTTTTTACTGTACAAACGGCAGAACGGGAGATTCTGCTAAAGCACTTCGTTGATACGCTGAAAAGGTTTGTAAAGAGATGGTACCCAAAGAGGTCCACAGACCGGGTCCAGTCCTTAGATTGTGACTACGATCGGCGGCAAGCTACCATGTGGCAAGGGGTAACTGTCGTGGGTCCATTGCTCATCAGCACATAAGGTATGGGTGTATCCAGATTATGTCTCAATCTCGTTACAGGACGACACTTCTGAGATATATCTCCGGCTAGGTATTCTAGCAGAAAACGTTTCTGTCAAATGGATCTCTATTCTAGATAGACAGTAGGGTGAGTCAAAGTTAAACATAAAGATTCTTGGACGTCCTAAGCAAAAAAATAATTATTATTATTCATCTAATTTTGTTTCCGAGCGTGATTCATAAAGAAATGAATTTTTGAATCTTTATATTTATATCTAAATTTATTATTTATTATCTTAATTAATAAAAATAAAATATAAACTTAATATTCAGATGGGAACAAAAACAAATCACACTCAAAATAAACAAGAAAATGACACGGATGATTTTTTAAGAGCACTTCTTGAAATCCCCGCAGATATCACAGTGAATATGTAACCCTAATCATAACTCCACTCCGCGGGAGAAAAATATAGGAAAGGTTCTTCTCTAGGAATTGATTTCAGATTTGAGTGTAGAAGCTTTGTGTTTGTCTTCTGGGCAGTGGGTTTCCTCGAATTCACACCCAATTGTGCATGGGGAGCCTTCTTCTTGAGTGGCGGTGATTGTTAGCAACTGTGTAGAGTCAAAGATTATCTCATCCAGTGGAGCACTTTGGATCCACGTACGGACAGTCCTATGGGTAAACGATCCGAGACGACAGAGTAGTCAGAGCAACGACAGAAGGAGAAAGAAGATTTCTTCTCACAGCAGAAGACGACATCCTCAAGTAGAAGACTGTGTAACTGTAAGTCAATTTGTGGTCTTCTTCCCCCCAAATTACTACAAGCAAGGATGGCTCGTTAGTCAAGATCGGGACTAGAAGCCTGTCGAGTCTTAATTTCTCATTCTTATCTTGTTTTCTCTTGTTTGGATTTTCTCTTCTTCCTCATCTTCTCTCATCTTCTCATCTTTATACACCATATGATTGATTTAACTCCATTACGAATTGGAAGAGCACTGTGTGACAGACATTGTTAATTCGACGTCTACGAAGCAGGAGCAGTCTTCTAGAGCTGTGAGAAGCTGGATTGACCATCCAGAAGCCGAGAATTGATTCGAGAATATTGTCGTGAGAAGACTGGAAGCCGTGATCTGGAAGCAGAAAGCGTCTTCTCGAGATTCCTTGTAGATATCTGTGTGATATTTTAGGTGGTAGTTGTTTGTTTAGGTCCAGAGCACATTCTGAAGGGTCAGGAAGTTGTGTGGTTTTGTGAGAAGACGAGATTTCTAGATAAAACCCGTGTGTTTGTGTGTTTGAATAGATCTTGGAACTTAGAGCATTGATACTTGTGCAAATCCTCTGTGGGAATGATATCTTTTATGCTATAATGGACTAAAGGAGAAATCCTGAGACACTACCGTCATAATGACATCACCTGATATGCAAATGTTCTCTAACGAGTAATGAAAGTAGTCAACTGCTGGTACTCTTGTGCTATCTTGATCTGGTTATACCCACTATAACCATCACCAAAGTTGTACCACTCATGACCAACAACTTCCTCCAACTTCCTCCAATCGGGTTGAGGTTTCAACCTGAAAATTGTTCATGGTAGTAGTGAAGGATCCAATACAACTTCTTGTGAAGTTTGATCATCATTGGTTGATTGATTTGGGAGGATTGAGGTCTCAAAGTTCAAAGATACTTCTGTTATTAGCGGTTTTGGATTTTCGATCACATCTATTGTCACTTTTGATCATTTTCGAGCAATTTGGAGAAGAGTTTGTTGTTGAAACTACCATGCTACATATAACTCGACATTGTGAAGGTGTGGGGCTGATTTCAGCTCTTGGTGGGGAAGGAAAATGGAGTCTCCATGAGTCATAAGCCGCTGTTTGGATTTTCAGAGCTATAGGTACTACCGCCGTTGGTGCTATGTTGAGATCTGAGTAAAGTCTTGGAGCATGCATGCTTTACCATGCTGGAATGACCAAGGTGTACAACAAGTTGTATAAGGACTCTATGAAGTTGATTGAGTCACCCTGTAGCATCTTTCGATTGTACTACGTAAAGTTGTAACAGTTGGATTTATGAGCAGTTAGCGTCGCTGGGGAGCTATTAAGTCATGCTTCAATGATATATAAGAATTACTTCAGTTAGATAGTACAGAGTTGAGTATTTCAATTAGAGCATGAAAAGATCTATTTGTAACACAAATTTCTGCAACCTATATGTATCCTTGGATCGTAGCAAACTTTAAACTTGATTCGAGTGGGTACAAGGTCACTTAGCTAGAAGAATAAATAGTGAAACATTTGAGTGAAAATATCCAGATCTAGAGCCAACCTTGTCAACCCACATACCTCTGCACAGCCATATAACCATTGTATTCTTAGATTGAAAAACACGTTATACAATAGCGATCTTCCTACAGCACTACAACAACATTCACCTTCACGGAAGCTCAATAGAAGCCTCGGAAGCTCGTTAGAAGAAGATAGGAAGATGGGAAGATGAGAGAAGATGAGGAAGGACTACTCTGGCTTCAAAGACCACTCTCCCATACATCAGTCCGTACGTGGATCTGAAGTGCTCCACTAGATGAGACAAGCTTCGACTTTGCACAGCTTCTAAAAATCACCGTCACTTAAGAAGAAGGCTTCCCATGCACAATTGGGTGTGAATTCGAGGAAATCCACTACCCAGAAGACACAGATAAAGCTTCTACAATCAAATCTGAAAATCAATTCTTCGAGATGAAGGTACATTGGCTTTGGGAAGCTCACTCCTTCGACTTCTTGTTCTTACCCCTCGACACCCCAGCTTAAAGCAGGACTACACGATGATGCCGTTCCCTGTTCTAGGCTGTCCACTATTGCTGTTTATATACGAGCCACTGCTAGGAACGGAAGTGCAGACCCCTCCTGTGTAATCTAAATCTGTTCGTGTGTCTCTAGCAATAGACGTAATGTGTTCTGTGCGTGTGATGTGTACAAAATCGTACTCTATGTTCTACTTTATACATCACCTTTGAGTCGTAGGGGAAGATCCTCTCCAATCTCCAACTCGCAGTCAGGAGAGATGGGACGATGTCAAAAGACCACCACTTCACATGCAGTCGGCTCCTATCTCAGTTTGGAGACTTACTCTCTACTCCTACCGTTGCCTATCTGTCACATGCACAGTCACCTAAAAATACATGAGAAGTTGTCATTTCTTAAAATAGCAGATTTCACTTTCTATCAAAATTAGATAAGTCAACTTGTCTTTCTAACTTACTATCTACTCCCGATCTCCGGATGCGATCTCTACTAGATCCTCTCCTACATGATCTCCTAAATCGGCTTTTGATGAAATGAGAAGCCCTGCTAGAACCTCGGGTGCGATCGAGATGGCTTCCTCCTCGACATTCGTGACCTGCTCTTATGGGGTGGCTTCGGAAGATAAAAGCGTCTTCTGGGAAGCTGAGTCCACTTGCGCTTCTTGACTCTTCTGCGGCACTTGTTCGACACTAGGAGCTGGGGTGACTTCACAATGGTCGGAGGAAGTCACCTCCTCTACTCGAAACACATGGGAAGACAACTCTGCTTCCTGTCTTCTAAGGCTTCTTTTGCTATCTTCTCAGCTTCCAGCGTTATCACTACCAAGTGGACAGCGAGGCCGAACACCTCCTTTTCCAGGTCTCTCTCAATTGCTGGTCTTGAGGCATGGAAAGACGTAGTTGCTGGCTGAGGAATTGAGAGAAGACCGTAAAGTGTCTTCAGGCCCTCCAGGTAGCGGAACATGCTCTCCTTGCAGTCCACTAACAATACCCTAGAATCGTCATCCCACCCCCGAGCAAGATAACAAGCTTCCTACCCGCGGTGAAGTTGAACTTCTTGCGAAGCGCTTTCACCATCTGTGTCATAACTCGCCTCGCTCGGGCTTTTGCTTCTTCTCGGTGCTTCTTCTTTGCTGCGATTTGCGCTTCCGTGGCTTTCTGCAGTGCTCTCCATGTCGTCTTCTCTTTTGTGAGAGCAGTGATCTTGCCCTTGATCCGCAAAACCTCTTGTTCATGCTGCTCCTGGTTGCTCTTCCTCAACTGCGTGGACTCCTTGGCAGAAGCAGATGCTCTCGTCTTGTACTTTGCTGTAAGCTTCTACGTGGTGTGGAGGTTGGCTTCCAACGTGTCCACCTTCTTCTAGACCTCCTCTTGTTGCATCAAGATCTTGATGCAGCACATGCGCGTAGACCGAATCTAGGTCGTAGCGACTTTTCCTGAGCCATCGCACGCTTCTCCACCAACTCCATAGCTAGCTGGATCTCCGAACAGAAGAAGACGTTGAACTCTTCCAACCTTCTTCTCGCAGAAGACAGGTTCATCTCCACCAATCGATAAGAGACGTCTTCTCTGTCTTCCAAAGACAAGGATGCCTCTTCTACCACTATAGTCTTTCGTTTACCACTATAGTCTTTCGTTTACCACTATAGTCTTTCGTTTCTACGCACGAGAAGATGTTACTCTCAACTTCTTCTGAGGTGGAAGATCTCTTCCCACCGCAGAAGCAGTCCTCTTCATTGTGCTTCCTCGAGTCACAGCCAGAATCTCAATCCATACCTCAGCTTCTAGAGTCTTCGAAATATTCCATGTAGTCGCAAAAGCTCTCTTTTGCATGATCTTGGTGCTCGACGTCTCGTCTTGTAAATCCAACTCGGATCTAGAGTGGATAGTCGAGAAAGAAACGCTCCTCTTAGACACACTCCTAGGTCCCATCTTCCTCGACGACGATGCGTCTTCTATATCTTTGGAGTCGTCTACTCGCACCAAAAGCGTCTTCTGATGAGTGCTCGGTCTTACCTGAGGCACTAGAATGAGAGGAGAAGACATCGTAGCTGCCTGGTCTTCTTCCTTCACCTCGCGCTGTCTTGTTGACCCATACTTAGCCAATTGATCTTCTATCAAATCTCCCTTGTACACGTAGTAATAGTAGAAGAACGGAGTGAGGTGCCCTCCTGCTGGGATGCCCAAGTACACCAACTTGGCTTGGATGTAGGGGTGGAATAAGGCGCTCCAGTTGATGGGTAGTTTTCGCGCATATATCGCCTTGTTGTGCCAACAGAAACTCTTGCTCAGTAGGTCACAAAACTTACACCGCTAACATGCAAACCACCATCACATGTTAGCGTCCATGCACCATTTACCTTATCTCAGTTTGGTCCGGACCATCTCCTTAATCATCAAGCTCAGCAGTCCCCAAGTCTTGATCTAAACCCGCCTAAGTCGATCTCAAAACATGAGCTAGTCACAAGATGACTTAGGGCGGACTTTTCTTAAAGTCCAAGGTGCTATACGGTACCTCTAGCACATCTAGCGGTCCAACAGCCCGTGATGTCCGTCTGGGTCTAGGCTCCTGAACGGTGGTCTAATCCACCGTCTCGTTCCCTAGTCTTACTCCAATCCTTACATCATTCTTAAGTCCAGACGTCCAAGTCTAGACCGAAACATGCCTTGGAACCGGCCAGCCATCACCTCATGCCCCCAGAGTCCGTTCGCCGAACCTTGGGGTCGGATGACTCATCTTGACCCACCCAAGAATCGAGTCCCCCTCATATCTACTTCTGAGGATCAGCGGGCCCGTCCTCCTCTTTGGTCCTTGAAAATTATACCACAACACAATCACGAGATAGGCCATAATTCTCAGCTCGTATTCAGTTCGAGGAGTTCTACATATCACTGTAAAGCTCTCGCCGAGACCTTTCCAATGATACCTCACTCGCCTCGAGATCTGACGTGGAGCTCTGTCCATGATCTAAAATGTCGCTGGAGCTCCAACACTTAGCCATTTTTCCGAGAACTTGTGGTCCAGAACCAGACTCGAACCCTGTGGTCGGACCAGCGTCCGAACCAGGGTCCATCTATATCTCGGACCCATGTATCAGACCCACGTCCCAAACCTATGTCCCCAATCTATGTTTCGGTCCGTTCTCAGACTTGCCCCCTTAGGTCAATGTTCGTCTGGGGTCGGCCTGGGGTAGGCCCTTAAGCCCTAACCCAAGTTCCAACCTTGGTTCAGAGAACCACTTAGGGTTCTTATGATCCTAACTTCACGGTCAAGCCGTAAGGCCGAGTTTAGGGTTTAGGTTTAGGGTTTAGGGTTTAGGTTTAAGGTTTAAGTGCCACTTCGTAGCACTTAATGTATCCAGAGTTCACTTCTTCTGCTTCTTCTGGTGTATCTGTAGTACACAAGTTATTCACCACAAACTCATCATGTCTTCCATCAATGTCAGAAGATGCAGTTGAGTCTTTTGACATGTATCCCTTAGTCTTAGAGGGAGTTCCGCCTTGATGTCCAATCTTCATCCAAGAGAGTGAGACTTTGGACTTCTCACTCGGCTTGGGTGTAGAATTGAGAAACCTCAACGATGTCTTCTCCAGTCGGTATTTACATTTGCAGCATACAACCAACGTCTTCCTATCAAAACTTGATATCCAACTTTGACTACAGGTCGCAAAATAATGTAAGTGAGGTAGAAAGATACTCCTCCAATTACAGTTAAGACATCTTTCAGTCGTCCAAAGATCGTCTTCTGATCTGGTCCGCCATTCTGAGTTGAAACTCAATGAAGCCTAGGGCATGTGCAGTTTCTTCAATCATGATGTTAACTCCAGAGCCTGAATCAATGGGTATCTTCTTCAGAAGACAGCCATGGATCTCCATATCAAGTTCTGGGGCTCCTAAGTCCTCATGCTTTATCCTAAGGATTTGAGTGCTCTGGGGAAATTTCATTTTTCTCCTCTTCCTCGATCCTCGAAGTACAGATTGTAACTACTTCCTGTACCCAGCATTATCATCCAAAAGCTGTCGGAAGGTTACATCCGCCTTCTGATTCCACAAATCTCGTAAGAAGTCATAAGGGGATCGCTTCATAAGAGTGACTGGAGTTTCCAGCAGGGAAGATTTAGAAGCTGCTTCCTTAGGTGGAAGGCTTGAGTTGTGTCTTCCCTTGATTGGTTCTGGTCGGACAAGGGCTGTCGTGGTCGATGGGGGAAGCTGTTGTATTATCTTCCGTCGCTTCTCCAGCTCTTCTTGCATGATCGCTTCAACTTCTTTTATGATGTCAAGAGCAAAGTACTTCGGATCTTCCCTGTCATAAGCAGGAGAAGAAGACCACTCAGGGGAGGGTGATCTCTCCTTATGTTGCTTCTTCTTCTTTGTCTCCTTACGATGGGATTCTGTCTTCCTTTTGCTTCTGGTACTCACCTTGGATACTGCCTCATCCATGACTTCTTCTAGAGGTCAGCTATCTGAATCCGGACAAGGGCTCCAAATAGTGCCATCCGCCAAAGTAAAAGATGACACTTCCTCAAGTGTCTTCTTTTTCTGAACTGCACATATCTTCTATCGCTGAGGCTCCTTTCCTATGCGCTTCTCAGGGTCTGGTTCGTCTTCCTTTATGTGTAGACAATCTGTGCAATCCCCAGGATCTCCTTCTTCTACAGAAATATGTTGTACCACTGCTAACTCAAGCTTAGAAGCTGATGCGGCTTCCGCAGGAGGTGTGGTCTCTGCAAATCTAACCATCTGTTGTGGACGTAGAGTCTGAGGACAATTCCTTGTGAAGTGTCCTGCTTCTTTACAATTCCCACACAAGGGCAATTGCCCAATCTGTCTTCTCGAATGAGGATAGGTGGACCACCAATGTCATGCCTCTCCATAATTGTTACATGTTCCAGGAAGAGGGTTTAGAGGTCGTTGCAATGAAGAAGGTTGCTAGGGCGTCCTGGTCTGTACAGTGTCAGTCTTGTCCCTAGGAGTATAACGATTAAACTGAGCAAGAGGCGTAGGAATAAAAGGTTATATCGTCTAGATCTTGTAGCCTTGATCTTTGCAGAAACTGTACCAAGTTGAGAGAAACATTTAAAATTATCTCTAAATTGGAAGCGATGACTAAATGTAATTCCTAAATTTACATGAAGGGAAGCATAGATTCACACGTTGCAAAAATGGTCGCACTATTTAGAAAATATATTAATTTATTACCTTTTTTGGGTGAAAGGGTTAGGTAATAAAATAAGGTTTTTTGCATATTCATCACTTTATAATGGATATGCACAGATTAAATTTACTATTAATCTTTCTTTCAAGAAAGATAAGTATAAACTATTTTATTGATAACATAAATTTTTTTCATTAACAGATGGTCGCATTTGTAATTTTGCAGCAAGTGAGTTTATGTTTGTTCTTGCATTTCTAGGTCCGATTACCATTTAACTTTAGACATGAATCAAATTTCTCTTATCAACAAGGTACAAAAATTACATATAACATTCATCTCTTTCCTGTTTTATATCTTGCATGCATCTTATTTATTGAATCATCGAAGAACTTTTACTTATTTTGATATCCAATATTATTTCAAAAGTCTATGTTTCACACAAAATGACCCTCCTATAACAGAACGATACAGTATCAGATGCCGCTTTTCATTTTCTGTGCAAAGCTCGGGAGCTTTCAACATTTAGCGCAAAATTTTCGGTTGTTTCTGTTTCATTCTGAACCTTACAGTTAGGAGCCGGAAATTTTCTTCAAACTTCCTTCTTCCCTTGCTTCTTTGGGAGCCGCTGGGAAAAGTAATCACACCATAACACTGCCAAAAACTGGTGGAGAGTAGCCAACACAGGAAGATTACCCGAGTTTATGACCTAGAGTAATCATAAACTCGAGTAGACAAAGTGGAGTTCTGGAGTTGAGTCTGAAACTTAGAGAAAGGACGGGCTTTTTTGTGGGGGCGATATCACCAGAGGAGAGGTAGTTAGAAGTAACATATAGAAGATTGTCTTACTGGAAGGTATTTGTCTGGTCTGAGCGAAGTACTTACGATCGCGGGAGCTTGTAGGAGCCTCCCCGCTTGCCGTATCCACAGACGCGCATGGAGAAGTGGGAGTGTTTGGAGGAAGTAACTGGGTAACTACGCATTGCGTTAATTCTATTCATATTCACTGAAAAACCGTGGATGAAAATAGTTAGATATCGTTATGTTTTTCGTTCATTGAGAATAAAAATTCATGTAAATTCACACGAAATCAATTAATATAATTTATAATTTGTACTAATAGTATAATTTTTAAATTTTTTTAGACCAATATTTCTAACTTTTCTCCGTCATCTATAGGATAATACAGGTTTCAAACTTTACCCCTTTCACTTAGACCACAACCTTAATATGAGAGTGGATTTGGAAAGAGCTTTCCAACGGTTCAACTTTCAACGCGAACAGACCTCATATAAGGAAGTTATACTTTGAGGAATCCTTGGTCAATGAAACTTTGACTACGTTTTTGAAGGTCTTAACGATCGATTTTGACGATTCTGAGATTTTTGCCGTGCTGGACGAGATTGCCAAAGATTACAATATAGATACTACTTCCACCTCCACAACCACTTTGGGGAGTTTCAGATTTTTCTCAGCTACTTTGTTTTCTATCGATGGCTAGCGTTAGTGATAACTTGCTTCATGATCATCATAAGTTGGATAGTACAAACTATCCAATATGGTGTTTCAAGGTTCAAGCCATTTTTTAGAACCACGAGTTGTGGGACATAGTGCTAGGTGGTGAAGAAAGACCTTTTGAATCACCAGCAGGTATCAAAGCTTGGAACAAACGAGATCAACAAGCTCTAGCCATCATCAAGATGATCATCAAAGACTCGGAAGTCTTAGATATCTTGGAGGTTAAAACTTCAAAAGAGGCTTGAGATACATTCACCAAAAAGCATGAAGGAGCAGCTCGAGGGAGGAAGAGAATGCTACGCAAAAAGTTGAATACTTTGCAAATGGCTACGGACATCTCACTCGAAGAGCACTTCAATACAATTAAAGGGTTGGTACAACAACTGAAATATCTTGGTGGAGGTATAGACGAGGACGACTTGGTGCTGATAATGCTCCGGAACTTACCAGAACCATACGAGCATTTTGTCAAAGCTGTGGATGTACGCAAGGAGCCTGTCACATTCGAAGAACTGCAGACTCTAGCTTTGCAAGAAGTTATGAACATCGAGACTAAGTCTACTCAAGCAACTGCCACTAATGACGCTGCTTTCTTCTCCAAGAGGAGAGATCATAAAGGTGGTAGACCTCAAGACTCACAATCAAAACAGAAGGAGCATTGGGACAACAAGAAAGGCAAGTTCAATAAACAAGACTTAGAGGGCAACTCCAACAAACCAAAACCTGGGAACTGGAACTACTGTAAGAAACATGGTCACTACTGGTATGAGTGCAGGAAGAAGGCGTTTGATCAACGTACCAACACCAACAACAAAGATAACTTCATACAGATAATTGATCACGAAGAGAAGTTATTCTTCACTGCCATGTACACAGATATTCATGACCAACAATGGTGGATTGATTCTAGAGCATCGAATCATATCACATCAAAGAAGGAGTGGTTTCAAGATTTTCATCCTTTGAATGAACATGAGATACGACTGGACGATGATAAAAGATATGAAGTCCAAGGGGAAGGTAACATCCGTATTAAGCTATCTTCATGTCAGATCCGAACCACTGGAGGTGTTTGGTTTGTACTTGGTGTAGTGCATAATCTTTTGAGTGTTAATCTGTGGTAGCTACAATGTTGAAGGTTGACCACTTGTATGAGTTACAAGCCTTATCTTTGGTAGCTCCAGTTCTAGCTGTTGTAACAAATACGAGCCAATTATGACATCTTCAACTTGGACACTTACACTATCAGAAAATGCAGAAGTTGTTTCATGAGGACTTGGCACTTGGTGTTTCCAAACTTGTCCTTGTAAACACCCCGTGTGAAGTTTGTCTCAGATCTACATAAAATATCAAAAATATCCACTGAGAAGCTCAGGAAGACGCTTCCTG
The DNA here is from genome assembly GCA_036924285.1 of Asterella californica. Lineage (NCBI taxonomy): Eukaryota > Viridiplantae > Streptophyta > Marchantiopsida > Marchantiales > Aytoniaceae > Asterella > Asterella californica. The sequence continues at coordinate 14,673,295 of JAYKYS010000006.1, read as the reverse complement.
CTTCCAGGTTATGGCTTTCAATCTTCCCACGACAATCTTCTTGACGCAATTCTTGGCTTCTAAGGGTTCAACTCGACTTCTGACACCTCTAGAAGACTACTCCTGCTTCATAGATGTCAAACTACCAATGTCTGTCACACATTGCTCTTCCAGTTTTCAATGGAGTTAGATCAATCACAGGGTGTATGCCTCCTGTAGTCTTCTCAGGTTTCTGTCTATGGAAGCGGTCTTCCTACAACACTACAATACATCCACTTTCATGGAAGCTCAATAGAAGTCTCTGAAGTTCACTAGAAGAAGATAGGAAGATGGGAAAATGAGAAAAGATGGGGAAGAAGAGAAAATCCAGACAAGAGGAAAACAAAATGAAAGAAGAAATTAAGATTCCGACAGGCTTCTAGCCCGGATCCTGACTAACAAGCCATCCTTGCTTGTAGTAATTTAGAGAAGAAGACCACAAATTAGCTTACAGTTACACAGTCTTCTACTCGAGGATGTCGTCTTCTGCTTGGGAAGAAGTCTTCTTTCTTCTTCTGACGTTGCTCCGACTACTCTAGCTTCAAGGACCACTCTCGCACAGGTCAGTCCGTACGTGGATCCAAAGTGCTCCACTAGATGAGACAAGTTTCGACTCTTCTAACAATCACCGCCACTCAAGAAGAAGACTTCTCATGCACAATTGGGTGTGAATTCGAGGAAACCCACTGCCTAGAAGACATAGACAAAGTTTATGCAATCAAATCTGAAAATCAATTCCTCGAGAAGAAGGTACATTGACTTTGGGAAGCTCACTCCCTCCACTTTCTGTTCCTATTCTTCGACACAACAGCTTAGAAGCAGGACTACATGATGATGATGTTCCCTGTTCTAAGCTATCCATTACTATTGTCTACATCTTTCGATCTACTGCTAGGAGCGGAAGGACAGACCCCTCCTATGTAATCCAAATTTGTTCTTATGTCTCTAGTAATGGACGTAATGTGTTATGTCAGTGTAATGTGTACAAAATCTTACTCTTTGAGTTGCAAGGGAGAGATCCCCTCCAATCTCCAACTCATAGCCAGGAGAGATGGGGTGCTATTAGAAGACCATCATCTCACATGTAGTTGGTTTCGTTCTCAATTTGGAGACTTACTCTTTACTCCTACCGTTGCTTATCCTACGACGTGGACAGTCATCTAAAAATACAAGAGAAGTTGTCATTTCCTAAAATAGTAGACTTCACTTTCTATCAAAATTAGATAAGTCAACTTGTCTTCTTAACTTACTATTTACTCTCGATCTCCATGTGCGATCCCTATGTAGTGTCTCAAGATTTCTCCTTTAGGTCATTATAGCATAAAAAATATCGTTCCCACAGAAGATTTGCACAAGTATCGCTCCTCTAAGTTCCAAGATCTGTTCAAACACACAGGTTTTACCTAGAAATCTCATCTTCTCACACAACTACACGGCTTCTAGACCATTCATAAGGTGCTATGGATCTAAGCAAACAACTACCACCTAAAATATCACACAGATATCTATAGAGAATCTCAAGAAGATGCTTTTTATTTCCAGGTCATGGCTTCCAGTCTTCTCATCACAGTCTTTCCGAAGCAATTCTCGACTTCTGGGGGTTCAATTCGACTTCTCATACCTCCAGAAGACTGTTCCTGCTTCGTAGACGTCGAATTAACAATGTTTGAACACATTGCTCTTCTAATTCTCAACGGGGTTAGATCAATCACATGGTGTATGTCTCATGTAGCCCTCCCAAGCTTCTGCTTATCGAAACGATCTTCATGCAACACTACAATGACATTCACCTTCACATAAGCTCAATAGAAGTCTCGGAAGCTCACTAGAAGAAGGTATGAAGATGAGAAGAGGAGAGAAGATGAGGAAGAAGAGAAAATCCAAACAAGAGAAAACAAGATAAGAATGAGAAATTATGACTCCGACAAGCCTCTAGTTCGGATCTTGACTAACAAGCCATCCCTACTTGTAGTAATTTGGAGAAGAAGACCACAAATTTCAGTTACACAGTCTTCTACTTGAGGATGTCGTCTTCTGCTATGAGAAGAAGTTTTTTTTCTTCTTCTGTCATTGCTCTGACTACTCTGTCGTCTAGGATCGCTTACTCATAAAACTATTCGTACTTGAATCCAAAGTGCTCCACTGGAAGAGACAAGCTTTGACTCTGCACAGTTGCTGACAATCATCGCCACTCACGAAGAAGACATCCCATGCACAACTGGATGTGAATTTGAGGAAACCCATTGCCCAGAAGACACAGACAAAGCTTCTGTACTCAAATCTGAAATCAATTCCTCGAGAAGAAGGTACATTAGTGTCGGGAAGCCCACTCTCTCCACTTCCTGATCCTACTCTTCGACACACCAGCTTAGAAACAGAACTACACGATGATCCTATTCCTTGCTCTAGGCTGTCCACTACCTACCACTACCTACATCTACATCTTCGATTCACTCTGGAAGCGAAAGTGCAGACCTCTTCGGTGTAATCCAACTCTATTCGAATGTCTCTAACATCGAGCGTAGTGTGTATTGAGTGTGCTCATGTGTGTGTCCGAAATCTTACTATGTGTTCTATACATCTGCCTTCAAGACGCAGGGGAGATCCCCTCCAATCTTCAACTTGCAATCAGAAGAGATAAGGCGTTGTCAAGAGACCACCACCTCACTTGCAATCGGGTTAAGTAATAAATTAGTATATTCCATTAGATCAATTCCTTTTAATAAGAAATGCTGTAGTTTCTGACGTTCGAACACTAGTTTGACAAACGACTGCGATCTTTTCACTTCTTGAACACCAAATAATTGTATCAAAGAACAAAATGTTTTGGTACCATAGAACACCCGTAACACAAAAAAATCGATAGAGCAGGAGATCACGCTCTACATGCCCAATACTCAAGGATTTTGCGGATCGTTCCAGTCTCCCACCTTCGATATGAAAGGCACGGAACTAGAACATGAAATGAAATCATGCCTTGCGTGCCCACTCGACTGATTTTCCGCACTCCGTGTGCCAGATACCTCAATGAAGATGGCAAATCGACTGTGTCATTGTCAACTGAATCTCTTGTTTCTATTCAGAAGCAAGCCGGAGGGTTGACGACTATGGTCCTTATTGCGCCCGAGCTTTTCCAACGTCGAGACATAGCGTATGGTGGTGAATTTGGAGCAATTCTGCTTACTACAAGTGAAGATCTTAAACGAGACCCTACAGACTTTGAATTTCTCCTTTTTACAGGTCTTTCAATCAATCGAAGTCCTGCAGTACTTATTAGGAAAGCAGCGACCAGCAAGTTTGGGATCCGAACCAAGAAGGTGACTGGAGCTTACTTTGAGTACTATCCTGCAATGGCGGCTGATACGAACGGATATCATCAGGTTACGATGATCTTAACCTGATGAGGGAGTAAAGACCATAATACTTATCGAGAAGGCCATTATGGCACAACTTTGCTGGGGAAGAACGAACAAGAGACCTGTACAACTGCACTCTGAGTGTCATATAATATGCCCCAGCATACTTCAATCCCGGCCCAAGTCGATGCATGTTAATTCGACGCGGTGTTCCAAATGAATCTACAGCTTCCACGGCCACAGTTTGAAACTGCTCGTGGACTTCTAACACTGATTTACCAGTGGCAAAACTGACAGCAAGAACTACGGAAGTCACTGGACATCACACTGTCTAGCTTACTCGAGGACAAATTTGGCCATTGATGGCTCCACCATTTCTCAACTTCTCCTCGAGTAATCAAGTTAAACTAAGACTCGACCGTCTCCATCAAAAGGTGAGTCTGCGTCACCAAACTGTCATACTCGATCGATGAGTTCAGTCAGCTTCGTGAAGAGTAAACTCACGCTAGGAATGTGTATGGAACGAACTGATCAACAGCATCCCTCTGCTTGATACGCCACTGGATACATGCGCAGTTGCTAGTGCAGTGACACTCTGTACAGACCTTCCAGACTGAGAGCATCAGCGTCCACAACATTCCTTGCATCTGGCCCGAAGGACATGCATATGGTCTCCGTACACCGTACCGATTGCAAGGTCTTGAAAAACGTCGACCGCCACTGTGACGGTTAAAAGCCTGAGATACAACGACCATTCTGATAGCAAAAAGTGATTTATTATCAAAACAAGTCAACATGTTTTAGCCGAAGGATCTGTACAACAAAAACGGCTTCCGCTTTTCTCTCAAAATTCGACTTGCGACTCCAGAGGGTTGAGCCACCGAGAGTGTGATTTTAGCTTCTGTACAACAAAACGGCTTCCGCTTGCGGTTCAAAATTCGACTTGCGACTCCGAAGTTCGCGGTCGAGCCGCCGAGCGGGTGAGAGGGTGACCTTCCAAACGGCTCCCGCTCCCGACTCAAAATTCGAATTTGAGTTCGAAGGTGGTCGGTCGAGTGGCCGAGAGGGTGACCTTCTCTCTGAATCTAATTGTGGACTATGAACTACTAGCAGCCTCGTTAAAAAAATTTTAATTTGAGTATCTAATGCACAAGTGTGAAAATGGTAGCCCGACGGAGTACAACCCTAGAAAGCTTCATGGAGATTTGTCGTGACAAATCTCCATGAACCTCAGCTTTCGAGCTTGACAATCACTCACTGTACACGTCTTTACACTCCGCAGCTAATCGACTCACTGCTGAGTTTCTATCCCTGATAGGCATGTTCAGGGAAATCATCCCTTGTTTAGAGAAGCAGGTAAACAAGGGATGATTTCTGATTCTCTAAACAAGAGATGATTTCCCTTATCAGTTAACAAGGATAACATTCCTCTTCGGATCCTAGAGGATCAACTTGGAACTGGGATGACATTCCTCCTCGGATCCTAGAGGATCAACTTTGAAAAGTATGTATCAGATAACAGTTGATCTCGTTCCGAAGAGGAATGTCATCCTTGTTAACTGATAAGCATGCTCAAGTATGTATCAGATAACAAACCCCAAATCCTGCGCCAAGAGCGCACTTCCATCGAACAGCCTCGAGCCTGCAGAAGCAGAAGCACCATTTCTGTAGATTGCTGACCTGCAGCTGTGAGCCAGGATGGTGGTGTTGAACAGGCCGGGAAGGGCACTTTCGGCAATGCTCCTTCAGCTGTCACCACCACCGCGACTGGACCCTGTCGTAGCTGTTTATCATAAAACATTGTATAATGCCGTGCATGGATAGTGGCTTACCTATAGATGTAAGTCACGAGACCGAGAACAATCAGAAACGAAGAAATATGCATGCTCGATGAACTTCTGGAGAGTTTTTGTTCTTTGAATGGTATCAAAATATATAAATATTAAATAAAATTTATATACCAAATGAATAGAAATAATCAGAATATTAATAAAGATTAATTATTAGCTCATGCCTGGAAACAGGAAAAGACCACGATATAAACCATAAAGCGTGGGTACACAATCACAATGCAATAGGTACAAGTCAGAGAACCTAAAGTTGTTTCTAAAAAATAATAAACAATGATTTTAATTTAATATCTAATCTTTCAGTGAAAAAACTCTCAAATGCCTCACTTTTGATAGAGCATGAATCACGCCCTGCATGCTCGATACTCAAGCAGTCCGAGAACTTAGTGACGAAAAACCGTTTTTTGGTCTCAAAGATTCTGTTCTGGAGGTGCTCTTTGATGTTAAAACAGTGATATTTGCATCAAAGGTGCACTTTCGGCCGGGTGAAGGAAAAGGACAAAAATAGAAAAAAGAAAAATGTCATTGGACCAGACGCTGTAACGTGGGTGTCTTCAAGATGTTATGAAAATTATATAAAGATTATATAGAAAAAATTTAATAGTTTTGAAATAAATTTATTATTTTTATATATGTTATATGTTAAGTATAAACTAGATACTTTATGTTGCGGAAAGAACCCATAAGAGAAGTAGGTTAGAGCGCGCCGTGGAGAGAACAAAAACGGACAAAAGTGTAGCCGTTAAACAATTTTTACACGGCGGGAAGATTAGGTGATAAATTAAACTCTCTTTGCATTATCACTGCTTCCTAACTCGGAAGCAGTGATAATGCAAGGAAGTCATGATGAAGTGCTCTTTGATGTTAAAACAGTGAAAGTACTCCGGAATAGATAGTCAGATAGAAGTTTAATATTATTACGTAAAATAATATAACGTTTGTAATTGAAAAGAAGCTACACTTTTTCTACGTTTAACTTATAACAGTTATTTATCTATTCTAGCACTCCAAAACTTCGATTTCTGTAGTCTTGGACTTGAGCCTAAACTTGGAGAAAGGAAACTGCGAGGAATAGTGGGTTTCAAACATCATCCCACAGTTTGCTACGTACATTCCTGTAACTCCATGGAACACGAATCGTAATAGAGGAGCAGAGGAATCGTAGTAGAGGAGCGGAGGACATGTAACCGTTGCGAGGTCGAACTTTTCCTTGGGACCAGTGGTCCACTGTCTCCACCTAATTTAGATTTTCTTTTATTATTTTATTAAATTCATTTGTAGATTTTAAACCTATAAATATCACATATATATATCTACATTTCATCGAAAAGACTTACCGTTTAAAAATTCAAAGGTCTGACTCTGTTGTTTTTCATATATAAATAAAATATAAATAATCTAATAAATTAAAGCCCCATAACTATTGATTATAAGACTCGTTCAAATATTGAATGTTTTTTCACCTTCTACCAGTGGATAAGATACAGGGTCCAAACCCTCTAAGTGAAAGGGGGAAAGTTTGAAACCCCTATTATCCTATAGATGACGGAGGAAAGTTAGAAATATTGGTCTAGAAAATCTAGAAAATTATATTATTAATACAAATTATAAATTATATTAATTAATTTCGTGTGAATTTACATGAATCTTTATTCTCAATGAATGGAAAACATAATGATATATAATCGTTTCCATTTTCAGTAAATATGAATAGAATTAACGCAATGCGTAGTTACCCAGTTACTTCCACCAAACACTCTCACTTCTCTCGGCACATCTGTGGACACGGCAAGCGGAAAAGCTCTTACAAGCTCACCGAATTATAAGTACTTCGCTCAGACCAGCCAATACCTTCCAGTCAGAAGGTATATGTTACTTCTCACTACCTCTCCTCTGGTGATATCGGCCCCACAAAAGAATCCCTTTCCTTTCTCTAAGTTTCAGACTCAACTCCAGAACTCCACTTTCTCTACTCGAGTTTACTACCTACAGTAATCTTCCTGTGTTGGCTACTTTCCACCAGTGTTTGGAGTGTTCTGGTGTGATTACTTTTCCGGGTGGCTCCCGAAGAAGCAAAAGAGATGTAAAGAGGTTTGAAGAAAATTTCTGACTCCAAATTGTAAGGTTCAGAATGAAACAGAAACAACCAAAAATTTGCGCTAAATGATGAAAGATCTCTAACTTTGCACAGAAAATGAAAAGCGGCATCTGATACTGTATCGTTCTGTTCTAAGAGGGTCATCTTGTGTGAAATATAGACTTTTGAAATAATATTAGATATCAAAATAAGTGAAAATTCTTCGATGATTCACTAAATAAATATGCATGCAAGATATAAATCAAGAAAGAGATGAATGTTATATGTAGTTTTTGTACCTTGTTGACAAGAGAAATTTGATTCATCTCTAAAGTTAAATGATAATCGGACCTAGAAATGCAAAAAGAAGCATAAACTCACTTGCTGCAAAATTACAAATGCGACCATCTGCTAATGAAAAGAATTTATGTTATCAATAAATTAGTTTATATTTATCTTTCTTGAAAGAAAGATTAAGAGTAAATTTAATCTGTGCATATCCATCATAAAGTGATGAATATGCAAAGAAGCTTATTTTATTACCTAACCTTTTCACCCAATAATAGTAATAAATTAATATATTTTCTAAATAAACTTTTCTATCAATGGTCGCACTTAATCATTTTTGCAACCTGTGAATCTATGCTTCCCTTCATGTAGATTTATGAATTATATTTAGCCATCACTTCCCATTTAGAGATAAGTTTAAATGTTTCTCTCAACTTGGTACAGTTTCCGCAAAGATCCAGGAAGCTGTAGACTCACGGACTGAAAAGACTAATCTGCTTTGGAAGAATGAGGCAAATAAGCAAACTTTAAGGTTTAATAGTCAAGAAGGGTTAAGTAATAAATTAATATATTCCATAAAATGAATTCCTTTCGCTCTGCACTTGAGGTTCATTCAGTGGCTGAAATGAACAATTCTTCTAAACTAAATAAATTATGCTGTAACCCAGAGGAAAATACAGACCTTTTAATAAGAAATGCTATAGTTTTTACGTGCCAACACTAGTTTGACAAACGACTAGTAGCTTCAACAAACGACTGCAAGCAGCACGAAAGACTTGTCCACTTCTTGAACACCAAATAATTGTATCACAGAAGAGAATGCTTTGACACCATAGAACACAAAAAAACGATAGAGCATGAGATCACGCACGCCCAATACTCAAGCATTTTGCGAATCGTTCCAATGTCTCACCTTCGATATGAAAGGCACGGAACTAGAACATGAAATGAAGCCATGCCTTGCGTGCCCACTCGACTGATGTTCCGCATTCCCAGTGCCAGATACCTCAATGAAGATGGCAAATCGACTGTGTCATTGTTCAACTGAATCTCTTGTTTCTACTCAGAAGCAAGCCGGAGGGTTGACGACTATGGTCCTTATGGTGCCCGAGCTTTTCCCACGTCGAGACATAGCGTATGGTGGTGAATTTGGAGCAATTCCGCTTACTACAAGTGAAGATCTTCAACGAAAACTTACAGACTTTGAATTTCTCCTTTTTACAGGTCTTTCAATCAATCGAAGTCGACTGTTGTATTAGAGACTGTGAAAGAGATTCGTACCTAAACCGACCACATAATCCAAACTACTTCAGGAGGCATCAAGGACGTAACTCTGAGATTCATGATTGAAAGCTGCAGTACTTATTAGGAAAGCAGCGACCAGCAAGTTTGGGATCCGAACCAAGAAGGTGACTGGAGCTTGCTTTGAGTACTATCCTGCAATGGCGGCTGATACGAACGGATATCATCAGGTTAAGATCTTAACCTGATGAGGGAGTAAAGACTATAATACTTATCGAGAAGGCCATTATGGCACAACTTTGCTGGGGAAGACAGAAGAAGAGACCTGTACAACTGCACACCGAGTGTCATATAATATGCCCCAGCATACTTCAATCCCGGCCCAAATCGATGCATGTTAATTCGACGCGGTGTTCCAAACGGATCTACAGCTTCCACGGCCACAGTTTGAAACTGCTCGTGGACTTCTAACACTGATTTACCAGTGGCAAAACTGACAGCAAGAACTACGGAAGTCATTTGGCCATTGATGGCCACCATTTCTCAACTTCTCCTCGAGTAATCAAGTTAGACTAAGACTCGACCGTCCCCATCAAAAGGTGAGTCTACGTCACCAAACTGTCATACTCGATCGATGAGTTCAGTCAGCTTCGCGAAGAGTAAACTTACGCTAGGACTGTACATGGAACGAACTGATCAACAACATCCCTCTGCTTGATACGCCACTGCGAATGTGCAGTGACACTTTGTACAGACCTTCCAGACTGAGAGCATCAGCGTCCAGAACATTCCTTGCATCTGGCCCGAAGGATATGCATATGGTCTCCGTACACTGTACCGATTGCAAGGTCTTGAAAAACGTCGGCCGCCACTGTGACGGTTAAAAGCCTGAGATACTACGACCATTTTGATAGCAAAAAGTAATTTATTATCAAAACAAGTCAACATGTTCTAGCCGAAGATCTGTACAACAAAAACGGCTTCCGCTTTTTTCTCAAAATTCGACTTGCGACTCCAGAGAGTTGAGCCGCCGAGAGTGTGACCTTAGCTTCTGTACAACAAAACGGCTTCCGCTTGCTGTTCAAAATTCGACTTGCGACTCCGAAGTTCGCGGTCGAGCCGCCGAGCGGGTGACATACTCTACATCCAAACGGCTTTCGCTCCCGACTCAAAACTCGAATTTGACTTCGAAAGTGGTCGGTCGAGCCGCCGAGAGGGTGGCCTTCTCTCTGAATCTAATTGTGGACTATGAACTACTAGCAGCTTGTTAAACAATTTTCAATTTGAGTATCTAATGCACAAGTGTGAAAATGGTAGCCCGACGGACTACAATCCTAGAAAACTTCGATGTGGCGTCACGACGAATCTCCATGAACCTTTGCTTTCGAGCTTGACAATCACTCACTGTACACGTCTCTACACTCCACAGCTAATCGACTCGCGGCTGAGTTTCTACCCCGGAGTGTAACCTTCTTGCCCGGCTACCTGCTTGTCTAAAGAAGGGATGATTTCCCTGAGCATGCTAACAAGGCTGACATTCCTCCTCGGATCCTTGAGGATCAACTTTGAAAAGTAAATATCAAATTAACTGTTAAACGTTCATACCATCCGGCATGAGGGCAACGCGACTGAGATGGTATGAACGTTAAGAGTTACTCTGATACTTACTTTTCAAAGTTGCCACCTGGAGGTTACTCTGATACTTACTTTTCAAAGTTTTCAAAGTTCACCTGGAGGAGGAGGTGGCAATCCGATCTAGTCTCTCCGGATCCACCGAGCTCCGGATTCGGATAATCCTGGAGAGCGATGGTACACACCCAGATTTGGGTGTCTACCATCGCCGAAGAGCTCATCGAACCTCGGTGTGGCCAGCAGCGAGGTTGTTCCCCCATGTTGTTCACCGTCCTCGATTATACTTCTGAAGCTGCTCTCGATGACCATGAGCCTTTCGGCTTCATCAGAAGCCTCGTTAGTCGCCTGTTGTTGACGCAGTTCGTGCCCCATTTCATTTGGGATATGGGGCACGAACTGCGTCAACATCTGGTGCTGGTGCTGCATCACTGTCGGAAGCTGGACAGTTAGATTCGGATCCTGATCCTGTACCACCTGATGATTATGCTCGATGTCCTGCATTTGCTGCGGATACAGGTGGTTGATGCTGTACGAGTGCTGCGGATACAAGTGGTTGATGCTGTACGAGTGCTGCCCGTGCAACAGACCCTCTCTTGCGGCTGCAGTTGCCATTTGATCCTGCAGACCCTGCAAACAAATTTGGTTATAATGGAATTTATGAGTAAGAATCTGCTCCTGGTAGGGTTGGAGACGTCCGTAGTGTACATGCGAAGCGTTGCCTCGTTCCGGAAACTTCTTCTTTAATCGAGTGTTCCAGTAATTCTTAATATCATTATCAGTTCGCCCAGGAAGCTGCGCCGCGATCAGAGACCATCTGCAGCAGACAACCGATCTGTTTATATTAGAAAACCGTAGACAGGTACGATTCTAATACTCAGTCTAGGGAAGAATGAGTATCGAAATAGGGAAGCGAGAGAGTCCTCCGGTTCCGGTAGTTCAAGACGTGTAGTCTTCTACTCGCACGGACTCGCAAGACTCAACTACTGCCCTAATTTACTCCTTAATCTTCAGTCAAACAAAAACTTCCCCACGCTGAAAAACTGGTCGCTAGATCAGCAGAGGAAAAGATAATTACTTCGATCAACTACTAATCAAATGCCATGCTTGTTACGAGAAACAATGCCGTCATTATTTCTCGTAACTAGCATACCATTCATCGTAGGATACATAAAATGTTTAAAGCGACGGTGATTAGCCTGATTTTTCCTAACGTCGCAATGGAATAATCAGGCTAATCACCGTCAACGTATCCGGCACAACGACCTGTGTCTTGAATTCGAAGAACTCAAGGCACCGATCGAACTCCTGGCAGTCGACGTCTTCGGCGGAATCAGAAAAATGTCTCAGACATCTTCTGGAGATTGCGTTTTCTGGATAAGCGGTTAAGGAAGACGGCAACTCCATTTAGGAAGCATCATGGCACATCGGGAAGAAACTTCTACAATCAGTTTCAGTTGTGGCGCATTTATTCACACAGCAGGCTTGATGCGTGCTGTGTGAATGCGGGAAGGCCTGCTCGTAAATAAATGCACCACAAGCTAGTCGACGACATATGCATGAATAAACAGAGGTGAACTGTTCCACCGACATACTACACAAATGGAAGGGAGAAAACAGAAAACACTAATGATCGGCAGAATTCGGCATCTTTCCGATCACTAGTATTTTCCTCTCTCTCCCTTTCCAAGATTCTTATTAACATGACATGCAATTGGATTCGTAGACTCACCTGCTTCCTATCTGTCCATGTAGTCGATAAATTGTCTTCTCTTCATCTTCCGAGAAACTGCCACGCTTAATATCGGGACGCAGATAATTTATCCACCTCAACCTGCAACTCTTTCCGCACCGTTTCAGACCTATAACATCACATTTTGCAGAAAACATTCAGCACCTATCATGCATCTACTGATCACAAGTCTTGCCTCGATAAATGTGGCATGGAAGGACACAATTCGAGCTAACGGGGACTCAAATCTGCCATTTTTCTCAGGAAATTCGCTGCGTGACTTGCCAGCTTTGCTGGGAAGCGTGATCCAGTTTCCGCCTGTCCCATTTTGTTCGATGAAAAACTTAAGCTTGGCATCCTCTTCGGGAGACCATGGTCCCTTCTTCACATTCGCCTTGTCGCAACATGGAGCACGACCCATACCGATCACTGTTAGAACGAGAGGAAGATCGATATATCGGCAACAAGAGAAACTGTTGCAGCGATGCAAAGTCCTTCGACGAGAACTCCAGCCAGGCTTTATTGCTGCCGCGGCCAGACCTTATTGCTGCCGCGGCCAGACCAGTTTGCGAGTCCAAATTTACCTCGAAACCCAACACGTCAGATTCCGGTAAAAGCGAGTCACCGCAAGTCGTGTTCCCCCATAAGTTCTCTAGTTTCATGCACTTTCCGTCCGTTCAAATCCGTCCTCCGAAAATGCTCCCCAAGATCGTGGAACGTAATAGCGATCCCTCCTTGACTTATATGCTAGAGAAGAAGCAAAATATGACCTGCCACACACAAACCGAAGAAATTTCACATGTTACGCTGTTAAATACGGAACAGATAAACGTTTTTGCCTTCCCTTCAAAGTTAAAACACAACTTATGTATGTGTTCCAGAAGTTGGGACGACCTGTAGGGCCCAAATATTTCTCTGTTTTCCTTCAACAACAGTCTTCACTTTACCGACCTTTTTATTTATTATCGGAGTTTCCCAGAATATTTGGAGGAAGTGCCAAGCTGGTCTAATTTGGTGGCAAAAATACTCTTTTAACTGGCGAAGCGCAAAACTCGAGTTCGGTGATAACAATCCAAGGAATGTATGTATCACCCTGTCCATTAACAACAGAAACTTATGGAAGGCCAAAATAATAATTTACCTAGTTTACCGTCCACTCAACAAGGATTCCAATTTTGGTCACTATGGTAACACAGTTGCCTACATAGTAATACTTTATACTGAGAACTAATTAGTTTACTTAATTATACCAGAGGAAAAGATCAAACACGTTTTTCTTTTATACAATTTATTCATAATACTGAAACCTATGCTTATTTATATCTTCTGGAAAAGCGTTGCTTAAGGTCCACTCCAGAACAATCTATCGTGGTAATCGTTTTACAATGAGGTCCTTACAATTTGAAATGTAATTTAAACATGAAGTTGTGTGGAACCCAAGAGGATCTTATCTGCAGCGTGAAGTTCACGGTAAGGGGAAGGAATATTCCTTTTTGGCTTGTATACTTGTACCGGGGGTTTAATGCTCGTATCACGTAGAACTTAAGTTTGCCACTTAGCATCACAATGTTTGAATCCACTTAATATGTTTTCTCAACGATTGGAAAACTCCGACCTAGTGGTAATTAAATAGGAGTATATTTCCAAGAGCGATGAAATCTTATCCATTAAACTCCCCAAAGGTTTACTTGCGTACAGTTTGAACCTTTACACTTTGTTCACAAATCATATTCATCTGTTTAGAATATGATTTGTTACCACGAGAATACTGAATATTAAGTTTATAAATTTTCATTGTCAGAGATAATAAATAATAAATTTAGATACGATTATGAAGATTGAAAAATTAATTTTTTTTATGAATCGCACTCGGAAACAAAGTTAGAAGAATTATTATTATGACCTTTTCTGTTTCCGGACGTCACAAGGTAGCCTGCCGCCGACCGTAGTCACAATCTGGGGACGGACCCTGGCTTCACTCTTTGGGTACCATCTGTTTACGAACCTTTTCAGCGTGTCAACGAAGTGCTTTAGCAGAATTCTCCCGTTCTGCCGTTTGTACAGTAAAAGTTGTTCATAGTAAAACTTCGTTATTATAGACCTCGATAAATAATCTCAGGTAACTAGTGCTCCTTGGAATTCCACTAGTTATAGTCACTTACATTATTAATCACATAATGCTTTAGGTCTTCTAAAACTTTATTTACATTACCATAGAACTAGATAGTCATATAAATCAGATTTATTTAGTTTATTTAATCTAGTTGGTTAACCATGCAAGAACTATATCCATGGCATAAGAGAATATAGATCCTAATGCAGAGTATGAAAGTAGAAGAAAAAATAGATAAAATAATGTGGAGTATGTTGTTCTGAAGTTTTGTATTGAAATTATATCTTAAATACTGCAATCATGGTCTAGGTCCTAACGCGTTTCTTTCTATAGACAAAATGTTGCCGTTGAATAAGCATCCCCAACGGCCTTGTACAGTGAAGTTTTTTTCTTATCAAAAGAATATGTAAATATTATAAAATATATTACAATAAGATATTATGAAAATTTGAATAAATTCATATGTGATATATGTTAACTTGTCTCGAAGTAGTCAACTTAGCAGAATATAACCCATAAGTCGAGTCCGGACTGATACGTTATTGGAAAGATAAGACAGAGGTTATAATTTTCAGATTGCATCATTTTATGAAGATATTAATATATGTTCTAACTCTTTCTGTTACAAAAATTAAAACATATATTATATTCTATTTACACTTCGAAGTGTACATGAGGTGAATAAGCAACTTTACTTTGAATACACTCCTTTAAATACTTACTCTTGAATATAATAACTTCTTTATTCTTTTACTTGAAAGTTCTTGTGAGCTTAGATATAATTCTTTTCATTTTCCCTTCATTTCAGTATATAGCAGAGCAAGATATGAATAAGGCTTACCACACAAATCAAATTAAATAAATACCACACTACATGTCAAAGCACTTCATATTTGTACGCTTTTTCATCTTTTCCTGGAAGCCTTATGTATAAGAAGTACCAAAAGCTATTTTCTTTATAGAGAAATTGTGAGAAAGTAATGGAGAAAAAAAATGACTAACCCATGCCTTAAGAGAACGAAGGTTCACGAAAAAGAGACCATAGAATGCCACCAGTCGCGTAGTTTCTAAACCAAGTGGCAGATGTTGTGTAGATCCTGTCCAGACCAGAATTCGCCTTATAAACAGGGAATTCATTTCAACGATTTACGCGTCTATACGTTTTTTTTTCTCTCTTCTTTCTCATTCGTTGCATCTATTTTAAGTACACCTTTAGCTTTCGATCTATGGATGTGCTTAAAAAAAGCGATCTTCGATTTTCTCGCCCCTCAACACTGGGCGACCTGGTTCCAACATAAACCTGGAATCACGGACCGAGCTAGTTACATGCAAAGTAGACATATTTCACTTCAGAGTCTCATATACGGTAGCTTTTACGGGGCGCATCCCTACATGAGCAAAGTACGAATGGTAGAGAGTCATCTCCGCCAAGGATTCTCCCATAAGTTTCTCTCTCTCAGAGTATTACAGCAAAGGATGGACGGCTTCACGACACAAAGCAACCTCCTACTGGATGTAAAACGGATATCTGATCTCGTCTGCTTGCCGTTCACGTAACAATCGTTCAGGAGATGGTCCGCTCGAGGACTTCCCGACATTAAACTATGTCTTACAGGATTTCTGAAACCGATTGTAGAAACCAAGCTTTGATCTCATCGGCCTACCGTTAAGGTCATCCCGACATAAAACTACTTCCGACTGGATTTCTGAAGCCGATTGTAGAAACCGAGCTCTGGTTTCTTCGGTCTACCGTTCACATCATAATCGTTCAAGAGATGGCCCGGTTGACCACTTTCCGACACAAAACAATGTCCGATTATATGTTATTAGGCCGACGAGATCACAACTCAGTTAGAAACCGAGGCTACTGAGTTGTGATCTCGTCGGCCTACAGTTCACATCACAATAGTTCACGAGATGGTCCGCTCTATGACTTCCCGACACAAAACCATGTCTGAGTGCATGTCAGAAACCGACCTATGATCTCCTCGGTCTACCGTTCACATCAGACTCGTTCATGAGATGGTCCGCTCTGAGTACAGCAAAGGATCGACCACATCCACGTAAGAAACCACGTCCTGCTGGATGTCAGAAATAGAGCTCTGATTCTCTTCGTTCTACCGTTCATCCAGCAATTGTTCACAAGATGGTCCACTCTGAGTACAGCAAACGATCCATGACATCCCCGTACGAAACCATGTCCAACTGGAGGTCAGAAACCGAGCTCTGATGCTCGTCCCTCTACAGTTCACGTTGGAGTCGTTCTACCTTCACATCAACTCAATTGTTCACGAGATGGTCCACTTGGTGCGGCGTTGATGTAGAGCTCGCCTGGACAGTCGTGAGCCTGATTGGTTTCGTACGGGAAAAGGTAAACGCAGGAGCGAACGTTGCTTTATTGGCTGCCTGAGTACTACGGTGCTAACACGGAAGCTGCTTCAGCAGAGTTCAGCATGTGACTGGGAACCAAACGCGTGTGTAACTGGGAAGTTGACGTTCAACGCAGTTCATGCAGCACACTTTAGCTACCGATTCTTAGATTCTTAGTGGTGTGTATGTTTACCAAACTGAGGTAAAACAAAGATAAAACTTCTGTCACCACGCATATCGAGGTCACTACGAAGAAAGAGGAAAAGAATTTGATTCATTCAGTACCAGAAGAGGTCAAAATAAGAAGTTTTGGAAGGGGTCTTTCAATTGAGCCATATGTTGGGACCTGGTCGTGGCACCATTCGTCAAGGAAACAGAGAAAGCCGATGTTCCCAGTTCACTTTGTTGCACCGTCAAAGTCGCGGTAAAAATAGGGACTACCGAGTTGCAATGCACATTTGTGAAGGTCACACGAACCAAGCACAGGGGCAAAATGTTGGTTTATAGGCAGCTTCACGTGCAACCTGCCAACAGCCGTCACGTACAGCACCAACCAGTGTCGCTAAAGAGAATGTACAGCAACACGACGAGCCTTTGTTTTGTTGGTTTCACTAAGACACGGAAAATGTTTATACTAGCAGCAGATCATCCACTCTGATCACACGTATCTGTAGCCTTACTACACATGAAGCGCTGGATGTATTTTCTGAAGACATTCTTGGGTATCCTTCATGCACGGGATTCCCATCACTTCTAGTGGACATGGAGCAGTGACTGAAGCTGGAGCGGTAGGACCTGTAAGCGTGCTGAGAGGATATGAAAGGAGGCTCTTTGTTCTTGTACACATGGTCAGTAGAATTTCCTATACTGCTCTAACTTATGCATTTACTGTTTATCGTTCAGTAGTCTCATATTCCTTCATGTACCACTTGTGGGGGACCGTCATCGCCCGGAGATATGGCCTACTGTGTGCATATCTGCACACAGTAGGGCATATCTCACAAGCGGCAAGCTTAACATTAATTTTTCACTTAACCTTTTCGACACGAAGGGTTAGGTGCAAAATTAATATGTAGAATTAATATTTGTTTGTACTTCAGCAGAACCTCGCACTTGTACTCTAAGAAGCGTCTGACCCTGCATTTCATTTATGGGCTTTTCTCTGATGTCGCTGCTGTCTCAAGAATGACTACCATTTAACAGTTAAGTTCTATTTTTATTTTTATTGGAACTTAGTCTAGATTTTCCGTATAATATTTATAACATTTTCTATAATATATAGAGAACAAAAATTCTAGAAGTTGATTGAGAATGCTTATAGAGCAGAGTTACTCTTAGACTATCAGTTAACTATTTTGGTACGTTGTTCGACAAATTCGTACCTATCATATAAACTCTATACTTTTAACTTGAGTATGCCTTGCTTGGCTTCAACACTTTTGCGAGCTTCAAAGTGACTCACCTTCTCAAGACCTTTTTGTCTTTCCTGTTGCCCGGGAATTACATATATTTCACATCTCCATCTGAAGAGAGAAGCATGTTCATAATAATTTAGTATAAAAATTTAATATAAAATTTATAGATTTTCTAACCATAAAAGGCAAAAGAAATGTTCTCCAAAGTTTTTCTACGCATAACACTTTTTGGAGAAAATAATTTCTTCTACAGAAAAGTAGAGTAACAAAGGAAAAACTAATAACAAATCAAATAGTTCTCATGCTATTCCTGTGCCTCTCTACATGACACAACAAAGAAAAGAAGCACAGCAAACCTCCTCCATCGATTTTCACTTTATTCCAGTGCCTGCCCTCCTCTACGTGTTCATCCACCTGTGCACCCAGGATGCATATTTTTGTCCTTACTGTTATGAGGATGTTACGTGTGCCACGTGGACGTGCTATTGAGATCGTCCGAATTTCTGCGGTTAGCTTTTTGTTATAACATACTTTACGGGAAGCCCTCTCCCGAACTTCCACAAACTGCGGAGTACTGACTTCCGGGAGCTCCACATTTCGAGCCCCTGCATATTCACCACCCAGTATTCCGAATGAAAGTAAATGTATTATAAGTAACTAACATTTACTTTTGACCACAGGCAACGCCCTCGTACGCAGCGTTTAGGGTTTTATTCTAGGTTCCTTCACCATCCCCTCATCCACATAAGAGACAGGAGGAGCCTGCTGATAAAGAGATTCATGTCCTGCGTCCTCTTGGGAAATAGTAGAGTGAATATGCATGCTGGATGAACTCCGGGGGAACTTTTGCTCGTTTCATGTTATTGAGAATATATATATGTGTTAAGTAAAAAACATGTACTAAGTAGATGAAAAAATTAAAACATTTTATAAAAGTTATTTATTATCTATTCCTAGAAAGACGGAGAGAGTAGGTGATAACCCATAAGTCTCGACCAAGGTGCCGCGCTTCAGAAAGTATAAGAGCGGGAGTCCACAATCCTTTATACATTAATATATATCTTAGTTTAATTTAGTACCTAACCCTTCCTGCCGGAAGGGTTAGGTACTAAATTAACCACCTGTATTGCCTCCTCCATCGAAAGATGGAGGAGGTGAATATGCAGGTGCTCTGAAACGTTTGTGAATACGCGTAAACAAGTTTATGTTCTCAACTAAGTATAACTTCCTTGTATGAATAATTCTAATTATTCGCTTCCTCCGTCTTAATACACAATGGTTAATATATTATCTAACCCTTCGCTTAGGGAAATTAGGCAATAAATTAATATATAGATTAAATAAAAAGATTCATTAGCCGGTTATTGTATTAAGTCTTGTAAGCTTTTTCAGTGTGTGAGTTTATGTTTCTTTTATGGGATATGTTTGGAATCTTCTCGCATTTCTAGATCTAGTTATCACTTAGCATTTAGAAAGTAATTTGATTTTATTTCTCAACTTGGTTCACAGTTTTCACATAAAATTTATAATTTTTTTAATAAGAGCAAGCGAGCAAAAGTTCCCTGAAGTTTATCATGCATGCATATTTCCACAGGTGGAGGAATAAAACAAAAAATACTCCAATAGCAATAGAACTCGCTTCCCGTTTGAAAATAAAAAAGAAAAACTTTGTCGAGTAGTAAAAGATTTTATTCGCTGTGTCAAGAGCCGATTGGATCATACAACGATAGCAGTTCACATTTCACAGGCTTGCGAGTGGTGCACTTAACCTGGTTCAGACTTCTACCGAGTTACAAAACTTGAATTCAAGACTAAAGCGTGCTGGAACTTGGGACATGACGGCAAGACTAGTTTAGGTCACGCCAAGTATAGTAAGATAATTAGATATTTGAAGTTATTTCTCGATGAAAGCAGAAACATGTAAGGATGTTATGACAGCTCAGAATGTAATCATTATGAGAGATTGTAGTGGCTACCAAGTTCATCAGAAGTTTCTGATGGAAATCTGATCACTATAATTTGCATTCAAATTTTAATTCGAGGGACTCTAGTGTCAAAAAAATTGAGCAATCATGTATTACAATCACAAGCTAAACCTTTAATTTTCTTCTATTTTAAATATAATACAAAATAATAAACAAACGAAATATTACAATTATGCTGGAAAATCAAGGATGATGATTGGCTAATAAGATCTTCATATTGCTTTGAATATTAAGAAAACAAGATATAATGAACCACATTTCTCCGCTTGTTTAAACCACATGTGTCATTATATTCCACCGTTAATCATTTCAGATCATTTCTAATTGCCCCCTGAATCTGCACTTATCTGTCTTCATTTTATTTATCATCGACGGATAGCAAGTATCCTCACAAAATGCAGAGGATGATCATGAGGAAAACAACGTGACCGATTGAAAGGTACGAATAACAACGAACTATTTGGTTCTTGGGTAGAGAAGTAATACGGACAATAAATTCAAGCCAAAAATAACAAAATTACAAATGATTCGCCGACCAAAAAGACGTAATAGCACCTTCTGTTTTCTAATCTTGCACAAATTGGCAAACCCTGTAACACCCACCAAGGCTTTCTCTTTTTCTTGTTTTGAAATATAAAGTTAAAATCCACTGCTCGTGGATGTATAGATTTAAATCCAAAACTCTAAAAATTCCCCAAGTGGAAAAGAAACCTCATTGATCAGTAAGTAATATCGAGAGCACGTCCTCAAGCAATTTCATTGCAACTCATCATTACTTAGAAACCAAGTTTTGGGTAAATCAAAATTTCAAGAGTTTGCACTGAAATAACCAAAATATCCCCAAAATTCCAAAATTTCATTTTATTTTGTTTTAAATATAGAATTAAAGATCTACAAAGTCCTAACGGAGAGAAATAGTAACGTTATGTAACTGAAGTAGAGAATTTTTTAATTTTGTTGATGATCTATATATATGCGACATGATCGTCGATCGCATTTGGTATTCCAATATATTTTATGATTTTTATGACAAATATATCATTGTCACAACTCACCAGCGATCAGATCACTGGTCTGCTGATCGTCAGCGATGTGCTCAGCGGATCACTACTTGACAGCGATCAGATGGACGACAACTGATGATTTTTCTGGCAGGACTATTTTGTGGTCCACGACCTAGTTAACACAAACTGAATGAGGAAACTGGCTGTGTCTTTTTCTAAACAAAATTTTGATCACAACATAGAAGGAACTGCACTTAGTGGAGGTTTTTGAGAATCGGTGGTTAGTCTTGTAGGATAGTTAGAATTTCTTTTCACCACTCACATGAAAGAGATTTATGAATTTAATCTTTGCATTAAATAATGTGCTGTGATATCATTTAGAGAAGCATTAGATGCATTGATAATCTCTAGTCTCTCATAATGTATAAGAGTGTAACGCTTTGGTTTAGTTTAAAGCTCATTCTCGTGTTATCTCAAGTTTCTCCTCTTTATCATTATTCTTTTATCTCTCTTGCCTTCAAACCCCATCCGAGATCTCACCTTGATATTGGTATAATTGTCTACTAAGTGGTAGATAATTACTAACTATGAGGTTATGTTGTCGATTCTACGTTCAGTTTCATTCTGTGTGAGTTATTCACAACTAGAGGCCCGATCTTGTTCCTCGAATGTGCACTCATTCAGGACATAGACACATCTACTGGACTTCTAGTATTACCAGAAATATAGTCCCTCCGGATAGTATAACTCTTATCACACTCCTTTGCATCTACAATTTCAAGAGGTATTCATATACATGTCAAGTGCAACAGATCTTCCAAAACTGCAAATCTCCTATATACATTAAAATCAAAATTTTCCTTATACACTTGTGATTGATAAATGTAGATCTTCGAGACCTTGGTCTCCCTAGAAGGACACTCAGCAACGATAACTCATCCACCACAAACCGTTAGGTCAAAACGGACTAATTGTCTAACTACTCAATATAATCATTTATACAGTCGTAGCGAATAATTGACTAAATTCTTTAACTGTACTATATGTAATCAACACGCTGGTCTCAAAGCCTTCTATGCTAGTCTAATCTTTACTTCTCCGAATATTCTTGGATATATGGACTACCCGAATCAAATGACCTTATGAACTGTTTGTATTACTAAGATATCTGAGACTCTCGGGTAATCCAAACATACAAGACTCATCGATAATCTAACTCTTACTTTTTAGTCGGTTATCCAAAACTACATCCACTGACATTACTTTGAGTCAATTCGTCTATTCAACTCTACCGCCTGCAACATTCACCTCCTTCTTTGCTGGACATCTGGTCTCTGTCATCCCATCTAGAACGGTTGCATCGGTACAGGAGAACTGAACCAACCTCAAGAGAAAACCTGAGGTTGGTTCAGTTCTCTTGTCTCTTCGGACAATACTCATGGTTTTGTTTCCCCTCCCCCTTTCCCGCTTAAGTTCTGCTTCCGACTCTTGTCTTCAGATAGCGATAGCTTCATTGAAGAAGACCTTATATGCTCTCTCTATATCGATCATATTGAAGACTTCAGAATAAATTTGAAGGATCATCCTTAGCTCTTTCACTATCGTATTCATGTGACTCACCTAGCAGTCGCTCGGATCTCCTCGTAGATTAAGTCTTGATTTTGGATTCCAATTCAGTGATGTGTTCGTATGCTATGTATATAACTTGTATCACCTCGAATATCCTTGATGTTAATCTGAACATATCGTTTATGCTTCTTGTCTAAGCTTCAAGTCTCTCTCTTAACTGTAGCTCCAAACGCGTTAGCAAATTCTCTGTCTTCTTGATGTCATAAAATGACCTCTGATGCTTCCTCTGGGACGCATTCTCCAACATCTGTCCAAATCTCCTTCATAGACGGTGGATATCCACAAGGTACAGTTCTTGGTGTCCTACAGCTCTCAAGATAATTCTGATTAAACCTTGCTATGTATATCTACTCTCCTTCCCTTGCTTGTTGACACATCCTCTTCATGAACTCATCGTCCATAGGATCCATTTCTGGATTCTGTTCTTCACTTCCTCTAAACTTCTGGTTCGAAAACTTTTTGACATTGTTCAACTCCTCCTTCTGTGCATTCTACCCTTTCATCGTTTTATGTTTGATTTCTCCAAACGTTTCTAGATTCAAGTAATCTTTCAGAATGGACCCCTTCACTCAGTGAGGTTTCTTTCTAAGGATGCTATTCCTTTCCTCTTATCTCTCGATTTACAGATTCTGCTCTACGTTCGGTCATTGCTTCTTTGATCATATTCTTCTCGTGATCGCTTCTATTCTCCAATGTTTCTTTTGGACTGGCATGCTCTCCTTTGTCTTCTCATATTACTTCTAGTTCTGGAAGAATCATGGTCTATCCAGATTCTACCTCCATATCGTCAGCTCTTTCTATATGATATCCAATATTATGGTCTTATTCGAGGCTTGTAAAACATCCAGATGTCTCGAATCTTCTGTAATCTTCTCATGTTCTTCTAATTTTTCTACACTATTTAGATTGGTGGGTATCACAAGGCACTTCTCTGGTTCTTGACTATCGTTCATGGTAGTGTCCTTCATATTCTCTCTCAACTCCTCGCTTGACAATTCTTCACATTGATTCTTCATTATAGATTTCATTGGTTCTGTATCTCCTGGAAGCAGAATAGAATTGATCTCCATCACTGATGATGAATACTTCATTACCTCCAGCTCCCTCGTCTAGACTGTCAAACCAAATCTCCCATGCCTCTCCTATCCAATTCATTCACAGGTTCTAGAAAACTCATCCTTCTTTCAATTCTCCTCCAGTCGATGCATTCTCCGGAGTATCCTAAAATATAATGTGAGTATTCACTCGTGTAGGCTCTGTAGGAGTATGTTTGCTGCTTAGCCTTTCCATTCTTACAACTACTTCTTCTTGTGCCATGTTTTTTAAATCTGAAGATTCTGTATCACTACTCTCCATGCTCCCCTCAGACCTAACATGCAGGTATAGTTATCCAACTATTCCAGTTAGGTGCAGGGAACTTGAAGTTCCTTGCAATTTTGATTCAGCAACTCAAGAATACTAATTCCATTGCAGTCGATGCGGTCACTTCATTCGAGTTAAACGAACGTTCGATCGGATGAGTGCATTATCTATCTTCTGAAAAATGTGATACCGACTGATGTTATTTTGATTTTATGATATTCGCCTTCTGGAGTTATCTCTTATTGGTTTATTTGCTCGTTGATGTACTTATATAAAAACTTCGAGAGGAATGGTCATGACTCTTGTCTACAGTACAAGCTTTATGTTTATGTATCGTACATAGCTGATGTCTATAATTCAAAAAGAAACACGTATGAAAGTTCTCACTTCTATCTTGTCCCTTGTAAGTATAATTAATATAAACTTTCATGATGTGCAGAGGGTCCACAGGATCTGGCACTTATAAGACATTGGGATGAGTTTCATACGACAAGCACGAGTTATAGAACAACGTGGACAGTTGAAGTGAAGATTCTGAACGCTGGAACTCGCTCAGGATTGCTTGACATGATAACACTATTCATTCCTGTTTCCAAGTTGAATGCTGAGATGAAGATTGTACATACTGATTCTTTTCAGAACCTTTCATTCAAGAATTGCAAGTGTTTTTTGTGGATGAATTGCAAACCAATCATGAATATCACTAATTCAACATAGTTAGATAGTGTGATATCTCTATCTCAAAGACAACCATTAGAGACATCATGATGTTGTTCACTGCTGATCATCCAGCATAGTGCAAAGTTGATGGGTTTAACAATGGAGGTAAAGCAGGTTGTCGAAGACGTGTTACAAGTACTAGGTGGAGCAAATATCATGATAAGGTGCTTTTGGTGGCCGGGTTGAGTATTTCAACAACATATTTCTCGGAAGATATCCTCCGGTGCAAAGATCACAACAACGACAGCAGAATGTGTACGGAAACTATTACTAGCGGAAACAAGTACACAGAGAACTCAGATTTCCATGGAATATGGAGTTACAGCTGAGATTAAGCTTTGGCGCTTATATAAGTTATATAGTTTTGATCTACCTAAATACCTAGTGTATGATGACATGCATTGTCTTGCTTTATGTATTTTCAAAAACTATGTAGAGAGGTTAAACAGTTTGGTTGAAACACCGACAAACGTGAAAAATAGTTTGTTACAGGCTATGGATGACATCGTCCGCACAAGATCCTATGGTTTAACTGGTCGCTGGCTTAAAGCTATATTCACTTGTTTAGGATTCTTTAAAGCTGGAGAGTATACGTGACTTATCATATATGTTGTACCACACATTATGCACAAAACAGGTTTAGATCAAAGTACAAACATGGGTACTATTGGGATTCTGCTTATTGAGATTGGTCGACTGTTTTACTTAAGATCTCAAGCTGAAGGATGGACTTCAGAAACTCTTCAGCTGGCAAGAGCATTGTTCACTCCATGGAGGATTCGCTGTGAAGCTACTTGAGGTTGTTCAAGTTCGTATGGGTTTTCAATACTGTCCATGAGCAAACATGGTTAGACGAGGATAATTTGTCTCCCATTGATAGATCAGTAAGATTGATACATAAACATCTGTGGTTTTCCAGCAGTAGGGAAGAAGAGCGTACAAAATTATCTCGTTGTTCTTCATGACATAAAGTTCAGTGGCAGTCAGTGCATCACAGAACCAAGCAAACATGATGTGGAGTAACAGATATTTGCTATACTCTGATAACTTACGTGTGAAAACTCTATTGTCGAAAGGAATAGGTGTAGGGAGAAAGTGCTTGAAGAAGAAGCAGATGCAGAGAGGTCTATATACATATTTGAAGCGGTTCTTACAAGAGAAAGGTGTATTAACAAAGTTCAATGCGTCATTGTTTGATGAAGACCTTGCTGGTGAATGATGACGTTTATCACAAAGATTTTAAATCTGAAGATTCTGTATCACTACTCTCCATGCTCCTCTCAGATTCACTATCTTCACTCTTTGAACTGCTTTTTTCCTTCACCTTTCATGGAAGAAAAGCTCTCATTGGAGCCGTCGTACGTCCCACACTCAGAGTGTCCGTGTCGGAAGATTCGTAATCCACCAGCTTGGTTGCATCTTGTTTCATTAGTTCTTTCCAAGAAGACTTTGAACTTTCCAAGATCAGCACCTTCTTCGTTATCTCTTGAGGTCTCTCTTGTGACATGGCTAATCTTGGAGACCTATGTTCCACCATTGGAATGCTTGCTTGTACATTATTGTCAAGTTATTATAATGTTAAAACTGGTTTCAACACTTTGAGGAAAAATATCAATCCACATGTTGCAATAACAGTAAGTGAGATTGAACAAAGGGTGTTGCAAGAAAGAATATCATTGTATGTGATACCACATCAAGCAACATCAAGACGTCTACATATGCACGGGTTTGTAAAGTTCTTCAAATAACCACTCGTGATATTATACTATAGGCAGAGTATTCTCTCTATTCTAGTGCTTGTCCTCTTTCCCATCTCATTTCAGACTACCGTTGCTATTATCCATCTAAAAATGAGCAGTCTTGTATATATATATATTCACCTCTTCCAAACTTGAATATATACACAGGTGATTTAATTTATTACTTAAATTTTCTGGTATTAATAATCAATAAATCTGTTGATTAATTGATTATTTTGATTGAACAAACTGTTGTATATATATCTTCCAAGGTACATCTGGGCTCTCTGCATCTATGGGTTAAGTCTTGCTCCTTCTGCAAATATAGCAATTAGAAAATAATTTTATTGTACTTAAGATATAGTTATTATCTAACACATATATCTTTTCTTATATCATTAAAGAAATAAAAGTTCCCCAGAAGTTAATAGAGCATGCATATTTATCCATATACTAGTAAGCTCACAAGAGATATTGGGCTCATGGTTAATTTGTGAAGTAGACTCTGTAAAATTTGATCAACTTTTGTGATCAGTGGATCATTCATAATATATTAAGTGGTGACTTTAATAGTTAATTGATTCAATAATATCTAATATACGCATCTTCAAAAGATGTGTTGCGGGATGAAATGTGGTGAAATATGTATGACATTGTTTGAGCCTAATATCTCTTTTGAGCTTTCTAGTATATGGATAAATATGCATGCTCGATTAACTTCTGGGGAACTGTTACTTCTTTCATGATACAAGAACAGATATAGGTGTTAGATAACAACTAGTCTTAACTAAATAAATTAAATAATAAACTTAATCCATAGATGCAGAGAGCCCAGATGTACCTTGGAAAATATATATATACGAAAGTTTGTTCAACGAAAATAATCAATTAATCACTGATTAATTGATTATTAATGTCAGAAAAAATAGATAATAAATTAAATCACCTGTGCATATATATTGAAGATTGGAAGAGATGAATATATATATACATACATACAAGAGTGCTCACTTTTAGCAGTGGGGGGTCTGAAATGAGGTGGAAAAGAGGACAAGCGAATAGAGGAAAACTCTGCCAATAGTATAATATCACGAGTGGTTATTTGAAGAACCTTACAAACCCGTGAATATGTAGAACGTCTTGACGTTGCTTGATGTGATATTTTGTACAATGGTCTTCTTTCTCCAACACCCTTTGTTCCCATCTTATTGACAGTTACTGCAACATATGGGTTGATATGTTTTTCTCAAAGTGTTGAAACTATTTTTCACATTATAATAACTTGATGATAATGTACAAGCAAGCATTCCAATGATGGAACATAGGTCTCCAAGACTAGCCATGTCACAAGAGAGACCTCGAGAGATGGGGAAAGTGCTGATCTTGGAAAGTTCAAAGTCCTCTGGGAAGGAACTAGTGAAACAAGATGCAACCAAGATGGTGGATTATGAATCTCCGACACAGATACTTTGAGTGCAGGACGTATGACGACTCCAATGAGGACTTTTTTTCATGAAAGGTGAAGGAAGAAAGCAGTTCAAAGAGTGAAGAAAGCGAATCTGAGGGGAGCATGGAGAGTAGTTATACAGAATCTTCGAATTTAAAGAACAAATTGACACAAGAAGAAGTAGTTGTAAGAATGGAAAGACTAAGCAGCAAACATACTCCTGCAGAGCCCACACGAGTGAATACTCACATCAGATTTTAGGATACCCTGGAGAATGCATCGACTGGAGGAGAATCGAAGGGAAGGATGAGTTTTCTAGAACTTGTGAATGAATTGGATAGGAGAGGCATGAGAGATTGGGTTTGACAATCTAGATGAGGGAACTGGAGATAATGAAGTACTCATCATCGATGATTGATGAAGATCAACTCTATTCCGCTTCCAGGAGATACAGAACCAGTGAAATCTATAATGAAGAATCATTGTGAAGAACGGTCAAGCAAGGAGTCGAGAGGAAATCCGAAGAACACTATCACGAAAGATAGTCAAGAACAAAGAAGTGCCTTGTGATACCCGCCAATCTAGATACTGTAGAAGAACATGGGAAAAAGTAGAAGAACATGGGAAGATTACAGAAGATTCGAGACATCTGGATGCTTTACAAGCCTCGGATAAGATCATAATATTGGATACCATACAGGAAGAGCTGACGATATAGCGGTCGAATCTGGAGAGACCATGATTCTTCCAAAACTAGAAGTGATATGAGAACACAAAGAGAGCATGCAACTCCAAAAGAAACATTGGAGAATAGAAGCGATCAAGAGAAAAATAGGATCAAAGAAGTAGTGATCGAACAGAGAACAGAATTCATAAACGGAGAAATAAGAGGAAAGGAATAGCATTCTTAGGAAAGAAACCTCTTCAACTAAAGGGGTCCATTCTGAAGGATTACTTGAATCTAGAAATCAGACACATAACGGTGAAATGGTGGAATGCACAGAAGGAGGAGTTGATGATATCAAAAAGTTTTCGTACCAGAAGTTCATAAGAAATTGAAGTACAGAATCCAGAAATGGATCCTAAGGACCATGAGTTCAAAAAGAAGATGTGTCAACGAGCGACGGAAGGAGAGTAGATATACATAGCGAGGTTTAAGCAGAATTATGTTGAGAGCTTTAGGACACCAAGAACTGTACCTAGTGGATATCCACCGCCTATGAAGGAGTTCAGAAAGATGTTGGAGAATGTGTTTCAGACGAAGCATCAGAGGTCATTTTATGACATCATGGAGACAGAGAATTTGCTAATGTGTTTGGAGTCACAGTTAGGGGAGAGACTTGAAGCTTAGACAAGAAGCATAAACAACATGTTCAGATTAACATCAAGGATATTCTTGGTGATACAAGTCATATACGTAGCATACGAACGCATCACTGAATTGAAATCTGAAAACAAGACTTGATCTATGAGGAGATCTGAGCGGCTGCTAGGTGAGTCACATAAATACAATAGTGAAAGAGCTAAAAATTATCCTTCAAATTCATTCTGAAGTCTTCCATATGATCGATATGGAGAGAGCATATGAGGTCTTCTTCGATGAAGCTATTGCTATCCGGAGACAAGAGTCTGAAGCAGAACTTAAGAGAGGAAAGTAAAACCAGTCGTATCGTCCGAAGAGGGAAGAGAACTGAATCAACCTTAGGAGAAAACCGTTTCTCTTGAGGTTGGTTTAGTTCTCTTGTACCAATGCAACCGTTCTAGATGGGACGACAGAGACCAGATGTCCAACAAAGAAGGAGGTGAATGTTATAGACAGTAGAGTTGAACAGATGAGTTGACTCAGAGTAATGTCGGTGTGACTTGTGAGTGTGACTTGTCAGATATCCATTTTTTACATCTAATCGGAAGTTGCTTTGTGTCGTGAAGCCATCCATCTTTCGCTGTAAAACTCTGAGAGAGAGAAGCGTATGAGAGAAGCCTTGGCAGAGATGACTCTCTACCGTTCGTACTTTGCTTATTGTAAGGATGCGCACCGTACAAACTATCATATATGAGCCTCTGATGACCAGTATGTCTATTTTGTAAAGAACTAGCTCGATCCGTGACTCAAGGTTTATGTTGGAACCAGGCTGTCCAATGTTGAGGAGACAGATAATAAGAGATCATTCTTTTTTAAGCACGCCCATAGCTCGAAAGCTAAGGGTGTGTTTAAAATAGATGCAAGGACTGAGAAAGAAAAGAGAGAAAAATATATAGACGCATCCATCCTTTGAAATGAATGTTCTGCTTATAATGCGGATTCTGGTCTGGACAGGATCTACACAGCATCTGCCATGTGGTTTAGAAACTACGTGACTGGTGGCATTCTATGGACCGCTTTTTGTGAACCTTCGCTGTCTAAGACATCGATTAGACATCGTCATTCCTTTTCTCCATTACTTTCTCAAATTCTCTATCAGGAAAATAGCTTTTGGAACTTCTTATACAGAGGGCTTCTAGGAAAAGGTGAAAAAGCATACAAATATGAAGAGCTTTGACATGTAGTGTGGTATCTATTTAATTTGATTATATGTGGTAAGCAATATTCAATATCTTGCTTTGCCATATATTTAAATGAACGGAAAGTGAAAAGAATTATATCTAATCTCACAAGAACTTTCAAGTAAAAAAATAAAGAAATTATTATATTCAAGAGTAAGTATCTAAAGGAGTGTATTCAACGGCAAAATTTTGTCTACAGAAAGAAACATGTCCGGACCTAGACCATGATGGCAATATTTAAGATATAATTTCAATACAAAACTTCAGAACAACATACTCCACATTATTTTATCTATTCTTTCTTCTTCTTTCATACTCCGCATTAGGATCATCTTTACGCTTTTATGCCATGGATATAGTTCTTGCACGGTTACCAACTAGATTAAATAAACTAAATAAATCTGATCTATATGACTATCTGGTTCTATGGTAATGTAAATAAAGTTTTAGAAGACCTAAAGCATTATGTGATTAATAATGAATGTGACTATAACTAGAAATTCCAAGGAGTACTAGTTACTTGAGATTATTGATTGACGCTTATAATAACGACGTTTTACTATGATATGAAATGTCGGCCTTTTACTGTACAAAAGACAGAACGGGAGAATTTTGTTAAAGCAGGTCTTTGACACGCTGAAAAGGTTTGTAATCAGATGGTACCCGAAGAGTGAAGGCAGGGTCCAGTCCCCAGATTGTGACTACGGTCGGCACCAGGCTACCTTGTGGCAGAGGTAACGGTCGTGGGCCCATTGCTCATCAGCACAGAGGGTATGGGTGTACCCAGATTATGTCTCAATCTCGTTATTATGACACGATGACACCTCTGAGATATATCTCCGGCTAGGTATTCTAGCAGAAAATGTTTCCGTCAAATGGATCTCTATTCTAGATAAACAATAGGATGAGTCAAAGTTAAACACAAAGATTCTTGGACGTCGGAAGCAAAAAAAAATAATAATAGTTATTCGTCTAACTTTGTTTCTGAACGTGATTCATAAAGAAATGAAATTTTGAATCTTTATACTCGTATCTAAATTTATTATTTATTATCTCTGACTATAGGAATTTATAAACTTAATATTCAGATTCTCGTTGTAACAAATCACATTCTGAAAGAATGAAAAAAAAAATTTTAAAATGACATGGAGGATTTTTTAGGAGCACTTCTGGAAATGCTCGCGGATATCATAGTGAATGTGTAACCGAAATCATAAATCAAGAGTTAAAAAGTATAGGAAAGGTTATAACTCTTGCTCCCCCTAGTGACAAGCTAGATATCCAGTCTTGTTCAGTACGCTCCCAATCCAAGGACCGGTCATCTAAAGTCCGGTATGGTTATAAAGGTTAAAGCTGTGCTGGAGGAGAGTCGAAAATAAAGTATTGGTTTCCGGATAATTCTCCAATCTTCCGAGGTACATCTACAGTAACAAGTAATTTAACAAATAAGAGTCCAGGAAATTGTTATTAAGCAAGGTTTCACGTTTCTGGAAATTATTCATATATTTACTTCTAGGTCAGATTGTTCTCCAGAGCGTACTAATTGGATTCAAACTCTATTTGATTATCAAGTCTAATTTCACTATTTTTGACTTGTCACCTTGACTACTGGAAAATGGTTTGGTGAACAAAGTGTAAAGGTTCAAACTGTACGCAAAGAAACCTTTGGGGAGTTTAATAGGTAAGATTTCATCGCTCTTGGAAAAATATTCTTATTTAATTACCACTAGGTCGGAGTTTTCCAATCGTTGACAAAACATATTAAGTGGATCCAAACATTGTGATGCTAAGTGGCAAACTTAAGTTCTACGTGATACGCGCATTAAACCCCCCCTTACCATGTACTTTACGTTGCAGATAAGATCCTCTTGGGTTCCATGAAACTTCGTGTTTAAATTACATTTCAAACTGTCGGACCTCATTTTACAAACGATTACAACGACAGGAGTGGACCTTAAGCAACGCTTTTCAGAAGATATAAATAAGCATAGGTTTCAGTATTATGAAAAACGTGTTTTGATCTTTTCCTCTGGTATAATTAAGTAAATTAATCAGTTCTCAGTATAAAGTATTACTTTGTAGGCAACTGTGTTACCATAGTGACCAAAATTGAAATCCTTGTTGAGACGGTAAACTAGGTAAATCATTATTTTGGCCTTGCATAAGTTTCGTTGTTAATGGACGGGGCGATACACACATTCCTTGGATTGTTATCACCGAACTCGAGTTCGAACCCTTTCGCTTCGCCAGTTAAAAGAGTATTTTTGCCACCAAATCAGACCAGCTTGGCACTTCCTCCAAATATTCTGGAAACTCGGATAATAAATTAAAAGGTCGGTAAAGTGAAGACTGTTGCCGAAGGAAAACAGAGAAATATTTGGTCCCTCCCGGTCGTCCCAGTTTCTGGAACACATACATAAGTTGTGTTTTAACTTTGAAGGGAAGGCAAAAACGTTTATCTGTTCCATATTTAATAGCGTAACATGTAAATTTCTTCGGTTTGTGTTCTTACTGTCTGTGGCAGGTAATATTTTGCTTCTTCTCTAAGATATAAGTCAAGGAGTGAATCGCTATTACGTTCCACATTGGGAAACATTTTCGGAGGACGGATTTGAACGAACGGAAACTAGAGAACTTGTGGGGATTAACACGACTTGCGGTGACTCGCTCTTACCGGAATCTTACGTGCTGGGTTTGGAGGTAAATTTAGACTCGCAAACTGGTCTGGCCGCGGCAGCAATAAAGCCTGGCTGGAGTTCTCTTCGTTGGACTTTGCATCACTGCAACAGTTTCTCTTGTTGCCGATACCGATCTTTCTCTCATTAAACAGTGATCGCTATGGGTTGGGCTCCATGTCGCGACAAGGCGAATGTGAAGAAAGGACCATGGTCTCCCGAAGAGGATGCCAAGCTCAAGTTCTTCATCGAACAAAATGGGACAGACGAAACTGGATCACTCTTCCCAGCAAAGCTGGCAAGTCACGCAGAGAATTTCCTGAGAAAAATTACAGATTTGAGTCTCCGTTAGCTCGAATTGTGTCCTTGCATGCCACATTTATCGGGGCAAGACTTGTGATCATTAAATGCATGATAGGTGCTGATTGTTTTCTGCAAAATGTGATGTTAAAATGTCTAAAACGGTGCGGAAAGAGTTGCAAGTTGAGGTGGATAAATTATCTGCGTCCCGATATTAAGCATGGTAGTTTCTCGGAAGATGGAGAGAAGACAATTTATCGACTACATGGACAGATAGGAAGCAGGTGAGTCTACGAATCCAATTGCATATCATGTTAATAGGAATCTTGGAAAGGGAGAGAAGGCAAAATACTAATGATCGGAAGGATGCCGCATTCTGCCGATCATTAGTGTTTTCTGTTTTCTCCCTTCCGTCTGTGCAGTATGTCGACGGAACAGTTTATCTCTGTTTATTCATGCATATGTCGGCCAATTGTGGTGCATTTATTCACAAGCAGGCCTTCCCGCAAGCCTGCTGTGTGAATAAATGCGCCACAATTGAAACTGATTGTAGAAGTTTCTTCCCGATGTGCCATGATGCTCTCAAAATGGAGTTGCCGTCTTCCTTAACCGCTTATCCAGAAGATGCAATCTCCAAAAAATGTCTAAGACATTTTTTTGATTCTGTTTGATTTCGCCGAAGACGTCGACCGCCAGGAGTTCGATCGATGTCTTGAGTTCTTCAAATTCAAGACACAGGTCGTTGTGCCGGGCAGCTCGGGCAGCACTCGTACAGCATCAACCACCTCTATTTGCAGCAAATGCAGTACCTCGAGCATCATCATCAGGTGGTCCATTCGCCTCTAACGATTATATTCTTCAAGCTGCTATCGATGTTTTTCAACAACAGGCCATAGTGCTGACGTCAACATCAACAACAAGTAACAGTGCTGACGTAGACTAACGAGGCTGTTGATGAAGTCGATGGTGATGAAGCCGGAAGGCTCATGATCATCGAGAGCAGCTTGAGGAGTAAATCGTTAGAGGCGAAGCTGCGACAAGGTCCAGTTTGGGTGGTGGTGACAACCGAAGGAGCACGGTGAACAACATGGGTGGAACAACCTCGCTGCTGGCTACATCGAGGGTCGATGAAAGTGCGCTCTTCGACGATGGTAGACATCCAAATCTCTGTGTCTACCATCGCTCTCCGGATCGACCGAGCTCTTCGCGAGCAATGCTTCCTCCTTCTGGATCCGAGATCTCCTCGAGCAGAAGCAATGCTTCCTCCTTCGGTGAAATGACCAATTCCTCCTCCCCGATGTGGGGCGGAGAAAATATACACAAACTTGCGTCTCAGTCGCATGGCCCTCAGCCGGATGGTATGAACGTTAACAGTTAACTCTGATACTTACTTTTCAAATTTGATTGTCTAGGACCCAAGGAGGAATGAGCATGTAGGATCCGAGGAGGAATATCAGCCATGCTCCGAGAAATCATCCGTTATTTAGAAATCATCCCTTGGTAATCGAGAGCAGCTTGAGGAGTATAATATAGGAAAAAGAGAGAGAGAATCGATGTGATAGACCAAGTATGAGTAAGCTTGTTTACTGAAATGAAAATGAGGTAGGAGGCTCAAAGACCAGGTACTTATACTTTGGTACAAGGGCAGGCAAAGCCTGCGAAAGGGCATGAGCTCAAATAGTCTAAACTAGTTGCTGTACTTACGTTCATACTGTACAGTCTATTCTAACACTCCCACTCAGCGACTAGTTGTTGTAGATTTAAACTTTCAATCCTAGTCTTGGTAGAAGGTAATCCAACTTAGGAGCCGGTAGGCCCTTAGTTATGACATCCGCTACCATCTCCTGAGTAGGGCAGTACTTCACTTCAATTGTCTTGGATGTAACTTGATCCTTAATGAAGTGGTACCGAATATCTATGTGTTTCGTCCTGTCATGAAACTTGGACGATTCTACGAGTGTTATCGCACTCTGGTTATCACAATATAAAGTAGTAGCCTCATTCTCAGCTAAACCAATATCAGCTAAGAGTTGTCGAAGCCACATTGCTTCTGATGAACATGTGCTGAGTGCCATATACTCAGCTTCAGTACTCGATAGTGCAACAGATTTCTATCTCTTCGACGACCAACTGATTGCTCCTTGTGAGTAGATGAAACAATTTCCAGAAGTTGAACGTCGTGACTCGATGTGACCTCCCCAGTCAGCATTAGTGTAGCCAAATAGAGAAATTGGTTGAGGCGAGTACTTGTATTCTAAGTACTGGTCTAAAGTATCCATGATATAGCGAAATGTGCGCTTTATGACGGTGATGTGTTTTAATCTTGGGTTAGCCATGTATTGAGATAATACACTAATGCTAAAGGCTAGATCAGGACGAGTGCAGACGGCAGCCCAGTTGATGGAGCCTGTCGTACTCTGATTGGATAAGAAGCACAATGCGCCTTCTCTTCAGTAGTAGCAGGACAATCTTCAGTTGAGAACTTTTCTCCTGGGGTCAATGATGTACTGATAGGTTGACAATTCTCTAAGTCAAACTGGAATAACTTTTGGGTCAGGTACAAGGTTTGACTGAGTCTGATCCATCCTTCTGCTCGATTTCGGTTAATCTCTATATTCAAGCAATGGTGGATATTACCGATGTCACTCATCTTGAACCTTGCGCTGAGGTTACTCTTGATGTATGTTAGCAATCCTTCGCTGCTGCTTGCTTGCTGATTGTATCATCCACGTAGAGTGCTAGGATGGCAAACTGATTATCCTTATGAATGTAATATACGTTACCATCAGCTCCTGACTTACTGAACCCGAGAGAAAGTAAGAACTTATCTATGATCAAATATCATTCTCTAGAAGATTGCTTCAATCCATAAAGTGTACGAAGTAGCCTGCACACTTTATCAGTTCCTGGGGCTTTGATGCCGTCAGGGACTGCCATGTAGATTTCTTCACTCAGCGTTCCATTCAGGAAGGCTGTCTTCACATCCATCTGATGGACGTGGAGGTTGTGTTGAGCTGCGATTGCTAGTATCAATCGCACTGATTGCACACGGACCACAAGGGAGAAGGTGTCAGTGTAGTCGAGCCCATACACTTGAGTGAATCCTCGGACCACCAGCCGTGTCTTGTATCGGGCGATGGACCCATCTGAATTCAGCTTCAACTTGAAGGTCCACTTGTTGGTTATGGACCTTCGTCCGTGTGGTGAATCTATGAGTGTCCATGTACCGTTCTCCTCGTGGGACTTGAGCTCTTCGGTGATGACCTCGGACCATCGAGCAGCATCTACAGATGATAGGGCCTCCTGAATAGGAGTTGAGCTCCATCGGGACTACTCTCAAAGTCACCATTAGCGCACGCTTCTTACTCGTTCGTGTCTTCGGGATCAAAGTCGTTGTGTCGTAACCTTCAGCTGGATCGCGGTTAGGAGGGTTGGACTGACGTGTTGATCGCCGGAGTGGTGGTGGTGCTTGGATCTCAGTGGGAGAAGACGACGTCATCTCAAAGTCACTTGAGTGCGGTGGTGGAGAGTGCGGTGGTGAACGATGTAGGTATGGGTGTAGCGTGCTCATGTTTTCTACATCTGTACTATGTCTGGTTCGGATTGGGGAAGATAAATTCATGGTAGAATAGGTTGAGAACGGATATCGACTGTGGGATTGTGGGCTACTAGTGGATGAGCTGGCCACAGATTGAGTTGGTGTGTGAAATGTGCCTCTGCTAACTCCTCCTCCTCCATATCCCGCTGAGGGTAGAAGAGGAACGGTGCCCGAGACAAGACTACTGCTTGAAGGATGACTGAGACCAAGGTCAACGGAAGGACCGAAGGCGGGAGATGGTGCAAAAGGAGGCGGAACAGACGAACTCAGAGGGGGAAGAGTAGCTCCCACTGAAGGGCTAGGGGCTGGATCCGAAGTAGGAGGATGGTGATGGAAGAAGTGCACATCATTCTGAATTTCATCCTCAGTGATAGCAGTGAGAGTAGGGTTGGGAGGGGATGATGTCGATGCGGGAAAAGACTCATCAAAGATAACATCGCGAGAAACAAAAGTATGACCGTCAGATTTTCGTTGGAGACGGTATGCCTTACTTTGACTACTGTAGCCGAGGAGAAGGCACTCGTGGGAGTGACTATCTAGCTTAGAGCGGTGAGTCTCTATAATGTTGGCAAAAGCTGTGCAGCCAAAAACTCGAAGATGTGAGATGGTGGGCTTGCGGCCATGCCATAGCTCAAAGGGAGTGGTGGCAGGATCGATGACCTTGGTGGGACAACGATTCAAAACATAAGTGGCGTGGTTGATAGCCTCACCCCAAAACTGTTTGTCTAGTCCTGCTGAAAACATCATAGCGCGGACAGAGTTTAAGAGGGTGCGATTTTTACGCTCAGCTATCCTGTTTTGCTGAGGAGTGTCAGGGACGGTCAGCTGGCGTTGGATACCGTGTTCCTGACAATAAGCATCAAACAGGATGGATCGGAACTCACCACCGTTGTCGGAGCGTAGAGTCTTGAGTTTCTTGTCTGACGCTCGGCAAATGTGTGAAACTCCTTGAATGTTGTGAAGCAGTCGCTCTTGTAGTGCAGTTGGCGGACAACGGTATAACGAGAGTAGTCGTCGGTCATGGTCATGAAGTACTCATAGCCGGAAAAAGTGCAAGGGAAA
Source organism: Asterella californica (assembly GCA_036924285.1). Classification (NCBI taxonomy): domain Eukaryota; kingdom Viridiplantae; phylum Streptophyta; class Marchantiopsida; order Marchantiales; family Aytoniaceae; genus Asterella; species Asterella californica. The sequence goes on along the minus strand of JAYKYS010000006.1, from coordinate 14,635,140 downwards.
ATGCGGCCGCTGATGTCAGAGTGGACGATTTCGAGAATTTCGGTGGCGCGGGTAGTGACAGCACGTGGAAATTTTATGCGGGCTTGCTTGCCATGCAAGCACGGGGGGCAAGTGAAATTGTGAATGGTGGGCAGATTTAGACGGATAACAGATTGATGGCGACGAAGTTGGTCAAGCCGGGTAAGACTGATGTGGCCAAGCCGCCTGTGTCAGAGGTCGACGGTGGGAGTGACGAATGTAAGATAAGCAAAACGCGGACGAGAGACAGATCGGTAAAGAGTGGAAATAGGCGTGTTGGACTCATCGACTATGTTAGATGTAGATGCAGGGCATGTAGGAGTGGATGAGTCATCATCATGTGTGTGACGGGCCGAAAGCAAAGTGCCGACTGTAGAGTCGAAAACTCCTCCTGAAAGACCTGCAAAGGAAGAGAAATTTTCTTCTAACGGAGTATTGTCGGAAGGAATACTCTGTGGGGGACTACTCCTCTCATGGGGAGTTCTCCTGCGGGGAGGACTGCTCCTCCCGTGAGGGAAGGACTGTTAGTCCTTCTCCTTCGAGGGTAATCAACCCCGCGTGGGTTGACTCCCTCGCGGGGAGCATGTCCCAGCTCCGAGGAGCTAGGAGCTCCTCTGAAGAAGGAGGGGGGAGGGGGAGACAGCCGCCGCCGCCGTCCTTCCGGAAAGGACGGGATGGGAGGCGAGGCCCGAGGGAGAACTTCTCCCGGGGTCTGTGCCTCAGTCTTGGGGGCCGTGCCCCTTGGCTTGCCGTTCCCTCTCGAGACACGGGGAGAGGAAAGTAATGAGGCGCGTCCTCATTGAGAGACGTGCCTCTTGACTCGAGGCACGGATCGCCCTTGTGACGATCCACGCCCTCTTGCATTTTAGCGGCGTCGCCCCTCCATGAGAGGCGTGCCGGTTCACATGCCGTGCCGGGTCGGGATATGCGCCCTGGTCCTAGGGCCACGGATCGTCTCATGGTGATCCGTGTCTCCCTGAGAATTTGGTGAGGGAAGGGGTGCGGCATTGAGAAATGTGCGTGAATTTGCAGGGAATGTGTTTGTGGACTGTGACTGTGCGAAGGGGTGCAAGGGGAGGATCAGCCGTGGTCGACGATGGTTGGTCGATCTGCCACCACGGCCACCTCCTAGACCCCAGTCTTTTTCGAGAGGGAATTTCAAGAGGCATTGTTGGAAGCAAGGATTGAGAGTGCTCTGCCTTCAGCTGGGCATGGTGTGTTGTGGGAGTGACATAGTGTGCACGGGAATTACAAACGAGTCTAGCAAGTAAAGATCATTGCTTAGCGGGCATGGGACAATTGGACATCTGTTTTTGTCCTCCAGATGACAAGTATCATTATCGATAATGCACCACCCACCCTTGGAGTCAAACATTCGAGCTGAAAACAAGTTCTTTCGTACTGCAGGGATGTGCAAGACGTCCTTAATTAAGATGTTTTCGCCGTTGAGAAGTTTAACTTCAATATCGCCGTGACCTTCAGTTTGAACTGTAGTGTCATCTCCTAAGAGAATCTGATCTTGAAGAGCACTTTCTCAGTCAGTGTACTTACAAAATTGATCGCAGTCGAATGCCATGTGATGTGTAGCGCCGGTGTCAACGTACCAATGACGATCCACAGTTCGAGGTGCAAATTCGTTGTAGAGCTGGGTCATCAGTACTCGCCTAGTGTTGTTGTTGTTGCGCTGGCGATTCTTCTGGTTGCGGTTCTTCTGATTTCCACCTTATTGCTGAGGTTGATTGGACGGAGCGCTGCTGCTTGAGGCTTGATTTGGGCAATTCTGGACACGATGTCTAGTTAAATTGCACCCGAAGCACTGAATGTTGGAGTCTGGTGTCCGCTTCTTAGAACGACAAAAAGTTTTTTCGGTGAGAAGAAACGAGATGAGATCTTGCAACGTCAAGTTGGTGTTGCATCTCATCACTTGTAGGAACATTTGGTAGCTGTCAGGCATGCTACCCATGAGTGTGAGCAGCTGCTCTTGTGCACCTACTTGTACGCCTGCAGACGCCAGCTGCTCGACAATCGACTTGAAAGTGTTTACATGCGATGTGACTGTGTCGTTCGTCTTCATCTTGAGAGTTCGCAGCTTTTCTTTCAAGTGCATCTGGGTCACTGTGTCTTGCACGGCAAAGTTAGAAGTCAATGTGTTCCAAGCTTCTGTTGCCGAGCGGCAAGAAATAATGTGACTGATAACAGTGTTCTCGCAACACTAATTTATTGTCGACAGAGCATTCTTGCTCTGATGATCCCACTCCGCAATGCTACCTGGTCCGGTGGCAGATAGGGGGTTAGCGGCAGTGGCGACTGGTCGAGATTCACTACCATCGACAATTCCGAGAACGCCTTCAGCGTCTAACTGGAGTTTCATCTTGTGTTTCCAGTATGTGAAGTATGTCCCATCGAACTTTGCCCAGCCTTTAGTGCTGAACGTGTTCGCCATCGCAGATGTATCGCTGAACTACTGAGGTTCTATTGAGCGCTGCGACCGTCTAAGCGAGAAGCGTCTTCGCGCTTTAGCAATCAAGGTGTCTCCTGATTGCTCCTTCATCTGTGCCTAGGGTCTACCTGAAACCTACGTTATTGTGCTGGGAAAATAACAACCCGTAGCTCTGATACCATATAGGAAAAAGAGAAAGAGAATCGATGTGATAGACCAAGTATGAGTAAGCTTGTTTACTGAAATGAATAATGAAGTAGGAGGCCCAAAGACCAGGTACTTATACTTTGGTACAAGGGCAGGCAAAGCCTGCGAGAGGGCATGAGCCCAAATAGTCTAAACTAGTTGTTGTACTTATGTTCATACTGTACAGTCTATTCTAACATATAATCGTTAGGGCGAAGCTGCGACAGGGTCCAGTTGCGGTGGTGGTGACAGCCGAAGGAGCAAGGTCAACAACACGGGGAAACAACCTCGCTGCTGGCTACACCGGGGTTTGATGGAAGTGCGCTCTTTGGCGATGATAGACACCCAAATCTGGGTGTCTATCATTGCTCTCCAAGATTATCCGAATAACTCGGTGGATCCGGAGAGACTAGATCGGATTCCATATTCCACCACTCATGCGAGCCGGAGCAATGTTTCCTCCTTCTGGATCCGAGCTCTTCAGCAGGAGCAATGCTTCCTCCTTCCGTGCAGTGGTCAATTCTCCCACCCCGATGTGGTGCGGAGAAAATACACACAACTCGCGTCTCAGTCGCATGGCCCTCAGCCGGATGGTATGAACGTTAACAATTACTCTGGTACTTATTTTCAAAGTTGATTGTCTAGGATTCGAAGAGGAATGTCACCCATGCTCAGGAAAATCATCCGTTGTTTAGACAAGCAGGTAGCGCGGCAAGAAGGTTAGACTCCGGGGTAGAAACTCACTCGTGAGTCGATTAGCTGTGGAGTGTAGAGAAGTGTAGAGTGATAATGATTGTCAAGCTCGAAAGCTAAGGCTCATGGAGATTCGTCATGACGTCATATCGAAGCTTTCTAGGGTTGTACTCCATCGGGTTACCATTTTCACACTTGTGTATTAGATACTCAAATCTAAAATTGTTTAACATGCTGCTAGTAGTTCATAGTCCACAATTAGATTCAGAGAGAAGGCCACCCTCTCGGCGGCTCGACCGACCACTTTCGAAGCCAAATTCGAATTTTGAGACAGGAGCGGAAGCTGTTTGGATGTAGAGTAGGTCATCCGCTCGGCGGCTCAACCGCGAACTTCGGTGTCGCAAGTCGAATTTTGAACAGCAAGCGGAAGCCGTTTTGTTGTACAGAAGCTAAGGTCACACTGCCGGCGGCTCAATCCTCTAGAGTCGCAAGTCTAATTTTGAGAAACAAGCGGAAGCTGTTTTTGTTGTACAGATCCTTCGCTAAAACATGTTGACTTGTTTTGATAATAAATCACTTTTTGCTATCAAAATGGCCGTAGTATCTCAGGCTTTTAACTGTCACAGTGACGGTCAACGTTTTTCAAGACGTTGCAATCGGTACAGTGTACACGGAGACCATATGCATATTCTTCGGGCCAGATGAAGCCTGCAGCTGTGTCCCAAATCATCAAACTAATGCAGTCTTAATTAACCGTGAAGCGTGTAACGGAGAGCTACCCGACGTGCGAATCCGGGTAGGCAAAAAATGAATTCGGGCAAGAAATGTGTAAAGTGCCTCGATGTGTTTATTAATGTGCGGGAGAGCGATTAGTCGTCAACTCGTGACAGCGTGGTGACGATAGCACGAGTGTAGGGCGGATAGGTCTTGAGTTCAAATCTCTGATGTTCATATTGACACTGCGGCCCCCGGCCTTAGGAAAAAATGCCTCCTCCTCTGGGTTTAGGAAATAGTGGGCAGCTCTCTGGGCACTTCGCGGGCAGCTCTCCTCCGCTCACTTGATCCTTAATGGACGGTTGCCCGTCGCTCGCTTAGGCCTTAATGAGAGTTCTAATAGAGGGTGTCAAAGTTACTGACCGTAAGGATTATTCGTGGATCCGCGGGCTGTATTTACGGACAACGGCCATGTCGGTCACGGGTACCTCAGGGAGATACTCGCAGAAGTGATCCACGGCTATCATTCTTCTGACCGTAACAGTCTTGGCCGTGAATTAAATTACATGTACTTACATAAGATGATAACAGTATATGGCGATATGGTAACGTGGCTGTACGTCGCCACGTGGAAGTACCTCGAGCCGCTCTAAATTTGAAATCGAAAACTCAATCTTCTTATAGAGGGAATTTTAGGTATCGCCTAGACTTCTCGACGCTGAATGCTCTGATCTAACAGCGCTCCCGTCGAAGTGAAAATTCCAAGCGTTGTTCTCTCGAAGGTTTCGGTCAAAATTTGAAATATGCCACGAGTTTCAGAAAGAAAAATTTTGTTGAAAACTATCGATGACATTGTAGAAATGCGAGTGATGTTAGCTTCTTCCAGTTCGGATGAATCTGCCGAGAGTGAGACCGAAAATGACACGGAGAGTGAGACCGAAAGCGAAGACGAGGCTAACTTGGCAAACGACGAGTATACGGAGAAGGTGATAAGTTCTTCCGAAGATGATGGAGGGTTAGATTCAGATTCGGAAGAAGAATTGATCGAGCTGTATCGAGTTTTGTCTTCTTCTCGATATTTAGAAAGACAAGATCAGTTCACCTTCTTCAAGAGCAAAGATTTCTACAAGAATTTTTTTCAAAATCTTCCGGATGATTCTTTTAGACAGCTAACTAGAATGGATAGAAGGAGTTTTTCTAGATTAGTAGATATAGTGAAAACTCACTCTATTTTTTATAATCAAGCTCGGGTGAAACAAGCTCCTGTGTGTTTACAAGTAGCAGTTGCATTGGATCGATTTGGTCATAATGACAACGATGCAGCTCTAGGTCGTTCTTTACTTCTCTGGGGTATTGGACACGGGACTATGGTGCTTTATACGAAGAGAGTGATGCATGCTTTGGAATCTACACTTGGAGGGTACATTCAGTGGCCAAATCGTGAGAAAAGGAGAGCCATCTCTGAAGTTTTTGCCTCAAAAGGGTTTCCGGGATGTATAGGATTGATAGATGGCACTTTATTGTCTTTGTCTCAGAGGCCTCGATTTGATGGAGAGACTTAATATGATAGGAAATGTAACTATTCTATGAACGCACAAGTGGTTTGTTGTCACAGGAAACAAATTTTCTTCTTATTTGCAGGAATGCCACGAAGCTGCCAAGATATTACATGTTTGCGAAAATCTCCACTTTGGCAACACATCGACAACAACGAGAGTCCATTATTTGAGAAAGAGCAGTATTTACTCGGTGACTCGGGATATTCGCCACTGCGGCATCTCATTTCTTCGTTTCGAATGACCATCGGAGATCAAGATAAGCAGGATTTTAATACATGTTTAGCTCATGCTAGAGTTGCGAATGAGCATTGTATTGGTATACTAAAATCTCGATGGCATTCTCTGAAACAAGTTCGTACACAGTTGAAAAGTAGATCAGAAAATAAACATTTAGTGAGATGGGTAGGATGCTGTGCTATGTTACACAATTTTCTTTCTAGGAATCGAGACGAATGGACGGAGGAAGATGGAGAGTTGATCGTCAAAACAAGATGGAGACGAAAAAGTTCGGACAGTGCCTAACACTACCAGTGGAGTATTTTGCAGAAATATAATAGTACAAATTTGTCTAGCGCATAATAGAAACCCGAGTGGTTTTCTTATTCAAACCTTAGATTGTGCGCATGCTCTACATTCTGTACATTGGTTTTCTATTAAGATATGATGTTGAATATTGTTTCGATAAAACTGCGTCGTAGATTAAGATTCTATGATGAATGTTGTTTCGATAAAGTGGCGTCGCACTGTCTACGATAGACGGGCACCGCGTCGTTCAAGACCTGCTCTCTGGAATTTCGGTGCTCAGTGCTCAACTCCTGAGCGCTGAATATCGCACTCAGTGCGACCTTTTTTTCTCAGTGCGGTCAGAGTGTTGAATATCTCACTTAGTGCGACGGCACTCAAGAATTCCGGTGCTCAGTGCGACTGAGCGCTGAACATTGCACTGAGTGCGACCCGCACTAAGTAATTTTGATGCTCACTGCGGCCGAGTGTTGAAAGTCGCTCTCGGTGCGGCCCGACTCAGTGCGACGGAGTGGTGTTGAATACCGCACTCAGTGCGACCCGGTCTCAAGAATAAAGCTTTCGGCGGAGTGGTGTTGAATACCACACTCAGTGCGACCCTTACTCAAGAATCTAGCTTTCTCAATGCGACACTCACTCAGGATGCTCAAAGCTTTCTCAATGCGACACTCACTCAAGAATCACGTATTTGCTCAAAGCTTTCTCAGTGCGACACTCACTCAGGAATCACGTTTTAGTGCGACACTCACTCAGGAATCATGTTTTTGCTCACTGCGGCAGAGCGTTGAAGGTCGGCCGAGTGTTGGAGGTCGCACTCAGTGCGGCCCGCCTCAGTATTTCGGTGCTCAGTGCGACGGAGTGGTGAATGTCGCACTGGAATAAGGTGCGCCAACACGCACTGATCGCAGTAACAGAATCTATCTAAATTTCAATACTTGTGTAGAGCGATGTGGTTTTGAAATCGTGTGTGTGAGGTGAGTCGAGACCACCGTGAGAAAAGACATTTAAATGTTTGAAAGCAAATTATAAATCTTTATTGATATGAGATGATGTTCTTTTTCATATCCTCTCGCTGCGCAAGAGTACAGCTCCTAAATAGCACCTCCTCGTCCTCGGGCGACAATTTGCCCTAGTAAGCTCTCAATCCCTCGAAAGGATCTCGCCCAAACACTTGCTTGTAAGAACTACGCACGAAATGTGTTGTTTCCACTAGACTCATTCTCCATGTTCCCAACCAAGGAAAAAGAATGTTCACAAGATAGTCGTCTTTGTCAAAGTCAGCTGAGTTTGGACAAAAAGGTGGAGGATGAATCGCACTGAAGGGATGGTTAGTACTATTCTTCTGCGGCGAATCATCTACGAGAAGACAATCTCTTGTACATAGATTCCACGAGTGAAGTGTAGAGAAGTCTTTCAGGTATAGGTAGTTCCCACTTGCTAATTCTCTTACCGTCTTGAAACAAAGACACATGTTCTATGCGAAGATTGTGCAAACCTACATTCATCCGTACATTTCTAATCAGTTTTAGTTCAGATATACAAAAAGCATCACCAAAATAAAATGCAAACCATTAGAAAACTTACTTGGCCTGAAGCGATGCCGAGAGATAGGTACCCTCCAATTTCCATAGATCTGAGAACAGCATTGCAATTGCTCGTAGTGCGAGAGGTCCAAATCAGAATCTGAAAATCTTGACAGCACACATCCATAAATTCTCTTACACCTCTTCAGACCACGTAATACAAATCTTTCTTCCCACATCTCTCCACTTTATATCCTCTTTCCTTCGCACCCTGTAGCTCCAAATCATTCCTTCCCGTCTTCACTAACACTCCATTTAAATCTAAAATGAGTGTTTTGCGTTGAACAGCCGAGGGTTCGATCAATCGAGGATAAAAAACTTTAGAAGATCGTATGGGCTCCACCTCGGCCTTTAAGCCTTGCAATTCCTCTCGTTTTCTGAGAAGCGACTCCTCCATGCTCTGAAGTCTCCCGTGTAAATCATCCTCTGTCGCTCTCACCCTTTCTATCAACTCCTCTTCTTCGATCCTCTTCGTGGACAGACGAATATCGATTTCTTCTTCTTCCTTCCTCTTCCGCGCAACTCGCATGTCAATTTGATCCTCCTCCGCTTTCTTAACCGCAATACGCATGTCCACCTCCTGTGATCCTGTGAGAAGAAGAGTCAAATCGTGAGAAAACTATGTAACAGCTCTCCCTGCGCTCTGGCATAGTGCGACTCGACATCGCAGGTCGCACTGAGTGCGACTGGTGCGCATAGTGCGACTCCACATCGCAATCAGTGTGACCCGGTCGCACTGAGTGCGCATAGTGCATGTTTAGGACGACTCAACATCGCAAGTCGCATTGAGTGCGACACGGTCGCACTGAGTGCACATAGTGCGACTGGACATCGCACTGACTACGACCTTGTTTCGCACTCAATGCGACCCGCGTTTCCAATGCGATCCAAACTCAGTGCGACCCGCACTTAGGAAGATCTGCTTTTGCTAGTGCGATCCGCACTTAGACGAGCATAACTAGCTTGAGCAAAGCATGCAATTACTTTGTGATGGCATTATAAAGATTTTTCTATGATCGTGGAAGATCTGCTTTTGCTAGTGCGACCTATCAGTGCGACCCGAACTCATTGCGACTTGCACTTAGGAAGATTTGCTTTTGCTAGTGTAACTACTAGTGCGACCGGTACTCAATGCGATCCGCACTTAGGAAGATCTGCTTTTGCTAGTACAACCTACCAGTGCGACCCGCACTTAGGAAGATCTACTTTTGCTAGTGCGACCTACCGCTTTTGCTAAATATCTCTAGTGCGACCCACACAAGGTCAGCGGGGCGGAGTTCTAGAATTTCGGTGGTATGCGCACTCAGTGCGACCGGAGCGCCCTCAGTGCGACCTGCAGTGTCGAGTCGCACTTACTCTAAACAAATTCTATCTAAACGACCCAAATCAGAAATGGGCAAGACCATTTACTCGCTTTTCTGAGCAAGACCATGTACTCATTTACGATGAACAAATTCTATCTAAATCAGAAATGAGCAGGACCATGTACTCAGTGATGCAAGAGAAAGTACCTGCAAATCATCTTCTCTTTCACTCGTTGGTCCGATGTCGGCTTCAGGTTCAGATTCATCAGTTTCAGCGTCAGATTCATCAGCTTCAGGGAGAGTTTGTTCCTCCGAGACGGTTTCTATTACGATGATCTGTATGGGAACAACAACTATGCATGTTAGCTATGAACTTCATACACGTACAACCGAGTGGTGCTCAACTGAGTGGTGCTCAAATTGATCGAATTAACTAACCTGTATGGGAACTTCGGTTTGCCGAACAGCATCTTCAGATTGTGATTGCTCAAGTGGGACGGATACAAACATTATTTCTTCGGAGATTCCCACGTGGATCATCACGTGAGTAAGAGCCATCCCCAAAAACGTCTCCAAAGTTCCATTTTTCTTCTGTTGTCTGACATGTTTCTGAACATGTAAAATCTCGCCTTCTAAGTTCTCCAACATCAGCTGTGCCCAGTCGAAATCTACCTCTAGACTTTCCACTTTCGACTTGACATACAATGCCAATTGTCTTGTGACAATTTTCGATCTTTTCCTCGCAAGAAAAACAGCATTGAGACACTAAAACACTACTCTCCATCCCTCGTAAGCACATTCCCTCGCAAAATAACGCTTTCTACTTTGTCATACTCAGGAAACCAGTCTGCAATTCGCACATGTCTCACAAATGAAGGCATTGGAGTAACATCGGGAGGGATTGCGAAAGCTTCTCTGATGAGGTCATGCGTCAATTCGATCTCAATTGACCCCACCTTTGCAATCCGAGTTTCAAGATTATAAGTGTGTAAAAAGGATTTACACAAACAAACCTACAATTCATCATGTTAATATCGACAAACATTAATCTCATCTAAAAGGAGCATAAAGAAACAAAATTACTAAGCAGCAACATGAAAACATAAAATATCAGACTGTAACACGAAAACACATAAGAAAGAAGAATACTCTTACATCGGGAGGAGCAAAATTGAACGATAAGGCTATCAACAAGCCTAACTTTTCAACCTCCTCTTCGTCTACTCCGTTCAGCTCTCTCCAAATATCATGCTTATCCATCCGATATCACTTTATACGATCTTGGACGTCATCTTGCGTACTGAAAGAGATAAGGAAAGGTCCTTTCTCTTTTCTCGTGTTTGCCATACTCCACTTAGGGCGATTTGAGCTCAGTGCGATTCATCAATCTCTATCTCCATGCTCATTGTGATCTCTCAGATCCTTCCTCGACTCCCTTCCCCGACTCAGTGCGATCTTTTCCCCCTTCGCTACTCAGTGCGATCCCTTCCCCCTTCGCTAAATCTCTATTCTCTACTCACAGACCTAAATCTCACAGTTTGCAAATCTCTATCTCACAGCGATCACTCCACGCGATCTCTTCCACTTCATCTCAGCTCAGTGCGACTCACAGCCCTAAATCTCTATCTCACAGCGATCCGCTCAGTGCGATCCCTTCTCCCTCATTGCGGTCCCACAGCGAACAACGATCAGTGCGACTCATAGACCTAAATCAGTGCGATTTCAGACCAATTTGCGATCCCTTCCCCTCAGTGCGATCCCTTCTCGATCTCTATCCCACATCGATCTGCTCAATGCGATCCCTTCCCTCTCAGTGCGATCGCTTCCCCTTCATCTCTATCCACAGCGATCAGCTAAGTGCGATCCCTTCTCCCTCAATGCGATCAGCTCTGTAAACCCTCCGCGGTCCTCACGATCAACTACCCCTCCGATCTCTCAACCTCCACGATCGTCATCCACGAATCTGCAACATGTCTGGCCTGTCTCTCACTCAGGGGTCACCTCTGATGGCTTTGATGGAAGCACACCATGAACTTGAAGGGAAAATGCTAAGTTCACTCATTCATACACCCACAAAATTATCAACTAAAAATCTCCATTAACTCATCCACTAAAATCTTCCATTCTAACGACGTCTCTCAAGTTCTCACATGTTAAAAATATCCCACACTCTCTATATTACTCAAGTTGTCATTACGACGATGTGAAAACAAGGATGAGGAGCTCTTCTCTACTCCTCTATTTATACATTCTAGGTTTTTACTTTGGTACCCTCCGGTAACTCAGCCGTAACTACTTTTACCGGGTTTTACTAAGATATTACTTAAGGTAAAAGCATTAATCACATGGGCTTTTTATCTTTTCACATGGGCTTATTCCTTCAAAGTCAACAACTTCTAGAAGGATTCTGGAATATTCTCAAGGAATCTCAAATTTCCACCCCCCCTCTACACTAGGACCCACTAAAAAAGAAACATGTGGAATCTCTTCTTGTTTTTAATGCCCACAAAGTCCATAACTTTAATCCAACCACTAATATCAAGTCAAAAAGGAGATAAGGGATACTTTCCACCTCCTTTCTACCTTTTAGACAAGATGACAAGATAGTAGTGCTCACTCTTTAGCAAATATCTGAATTCTGCCAAAAGTACAGCTAAGTTTAACCATAACTAACTTTTAGCTAGTCATGACTAACTTGATACATCCTTAAAGTACTTTGGCAGCCAATAAACATTCTCAACACATAGTTATAACTAAACACCTTACTAATAGACAAATTTCCTATGTGTAACATAGGTCGTTACATTTTACCCCCGGACTAAATTTTCGCTCCGTCCTCGGAGTGAAGAGAGAACTTTCGTCGATGAAACAACTTCAACTTGTCATGATTTACTCGATCAAATCTCCTTCCTCCCAGCTCCTGAAGGTCATATGTGAAGTTGCTCCACACTTTATCTACAACAAAAGGACCAAAATATCTCGGAAGAAACTTCTTCCTAGCCCTCTTGAATCTGATAGCATCATACAACATAACCCAATCTCCGACTTGAAAAGGTTTTACCTCTCTCTTGCCCAACCGTTTGTCGTAACTCTTCTTTTGATACGCCTGAGCTCGTTCCATCCGGATCATTGCTACCGCTCGGGTCTCTTCCAACTCCATGAGTTGCTCCTTCTTGATCTGACCACGTCTTCTCCTCTCGACCTCTTCAACTTTCGTTGAATAGTTTGAAAAGTATCCAATTTGAATTAGATCGGCAACTTGGACTCCACTCCATAAATCAGTCGAAATGGAGAGTATCCAGTTGAAGTCTTTGTTGTCGTTCAGTACTCCCATAAGATGGCATGTAGCCTCTTATCCCAAGTATGTTTCGCAGTTTCAACACCAGCATCTTTGGCGAGCATCATACAAAGTGTAAGATTGGTCTTCTCCGCAAGACCATTAGCATTTGGTTTGTATGAGGTCGTTACTCGTGGCTTGATAGAAAAGTGTTGTAGCATAGCAGTAGTCATGCTCCCTACAAACTCTCCTCCTCTATCTGAGACCAACTCTAATGGACATCCAAATCTCGTGATGATCCTCTCCCATAGAAATCTACCGACTTCTGTTTCATTGGTCTCTCTCAAAGATCTTGCCTCTACCCACTTGGTACAATAGTCAGTGGCGACTACAATGTATCTATTGCCTCGAGGTGTCTTATTAAGAGGACCTACAAAGTCAATACCCCATTTCTCAAACGGCCCTAATATTGGAATTGATCTTAACGGAGGTGTTCTAGTAGACTTTAGAGCAAATGCTTGACATACGTCACAAGTTTTGCAATAGTCTAAACACTCTTTGAAAATCCCTCTCCAGTGATAACCCGCATCCAAAATCTTGAAGGCTGTTATCTTACCAGCAAAGTGACCTCCGCAAACAGTTCCGTCGTGAAACTCGTGCATTAGCTTGAATGCCTCCTTCTGACCAACTGCTCTCCTTAGTAAGCCATCTGCTCCTTGATGAAATAGAATTCCCTCCACCATGGTGTAAGGTTTGCATCTCTTGATCAACGCGTTACGTTCTCGAGTATGCATACCTTCTGGAAAAGGGCAATCTGCAAGGAAACTCCAGATTTCCTTGTACTCGTCCGGTATCTCCTCAATGCTTGTGATGGTCATCAGATGCTCGTCTGGAAATGAATCATCAAACGGTTCTTCTCCCTCATCATCATAAGCCCTCGACAAAAGATCAGCATTCGCATGGTTTTTCCCTGGTCTATCTTCGATCACGTAATCGTATTCTGTTAGAAGGATCTTCCAACGAGCAATACGACCTTCGGCATTAGGCTTATTAAAGATATATTTTAAAGCCTTGTGATCTGTGACTATGGAAAATTTTCCTCCTAGCAAGTAATGTCGGAATTTCTTCAATCCAAAGATCACCGCTAATCCTTCTCGTTCAGTCACGGAGTAATTCTTCTCCGCTGGCACCATCTGCCTACTAGCATAAGCTATAGGATGATCATGCCCATCTCCATCTAGCTGACTTAATGTACATCCGATTGCTACATTGGAGGCATCCTTATACAGAATAAATGCTTTACTCCACTCAGGTTTAGCAAGTATAGGAGCTGTCACTAATGCCTTTTTCAGCTCCTCAAATGCTTCCTTTGCCTTTTGATCATGCACTATCAAGCCAAAATCAACTCCTTTCTTCATGTACATAGTCAAAGCTATTGCTTTGTTTGAGAAGGAAAAGACAAACCTATGATAATATCCAACCATCCCAAGAAACTGTCTCAACTTTGTCAAGTTGATTGGAAATGGAAGATCCGCAATCTTCTTCACCTTCTCAGGATCTACCGCAATCCCCTTCTTGGAAATGATGTGTCCTAACAGCAGACCTTCTTCACAGCCAAAGATGCACTTCTTTGGATTCAGAGAAGCGTTAGCTTGCTCCAACCGCTGCAGAACTTTGATCACATGATCAAAGTGGTCCTCCTTTCTTCCGTACACACAGAAATCATCAATGAAATCACGAACAAACTTTCCTATGAATGGTTCGAACACCTTGTTCATGAACCTCTGAAACGTGGCTGGAGCATTACATAGTCCGAATGGCATCACTCGAAATGCAAATGTTCCCCAAGGAGTAGTGAAAGTAGTCAACTGCTGGTACTCCTGTGCTATCTTGATCTGGTTGTATCCACTATAACCATCACCAAAGCTGTACCACTCATGACCAGCAACTTCCTCCAAAATCTCATCTATAAATGGTAGAGGATAATAATCTTTCTTGGTAACTGCATTCAGCTTCTTATAGTCTATGCACACTCGCAGCTTACCATTCTTCTTCTTGACAATCACAATGGGTGAAACCCATTCTGAGTTCTCCACCTCGTAGATGAAACTCGCCTCCCTCAACTTGTCTATCTCCTCCTTGACCATCATCGCTGTTGTAGGATTGACCCTTCTCTGCTTCTGTCGAACTGGTCTTGCGTTCTCCTCCAATTCGATTCGATGAGTCTCGAGAGTCACCTCCTTCAAATCCTTGTAGTTGAAAGCAAACACATGGATATATTTTTGAAATATATCTAGGAATCTACTTTTCTCTTCTTGAGTGACATTGATACCAAACTTCAGGGTAGAGAGTCTTCTCACAATCTCTGCCTCACTCAACTCTTCTTTGTCAGGATCTTTCTCCACTGCTGGTCGAGGCAACAAGTCAATAGCACTAAGCTGATGTAATGATTCATCTCGACCAAATCCTTCGTCCTCAGACGAGGATTCTTGATCGTAAGAATCTCCGGTATCTACTTTTGATACACTCTGATCATCCTCCGTATCAGATTCCCAGTAGTCACTAGTGGGTCTATCAGAGTCAGAAGTCACAACTCCAACACCCGAGAGAGGAACTATCACTCTATGATCTCTAGGCCCAATCCGTAAGTATCCCTTGTGCCACCTATCAGTGGTGCGCACAGCTCTCAACCAAAGCCTACCTAGGAGCAAATCATAACTAGAGTCCTTTAACACTTGAAAGGACATCAACGTTTGAACTCCCATCACAGACACGACCACCTTCTCTAACACACCAAGAGGTCTTACTCGTTGCTTGTTAGCCATCCCCACGACAATGCTAGCCGGACGAGTTGGTTCCATCCCCAACTTCTTCATCAACCTCTCCGATATGGCGTTGACAGCCGATCCTCCATCCACCAATACGTCAGAGACGTAGTGACCATTCAACCGGACTTCAATCTTTGAAGCCCTAGTGCATACTTCTGAAGCATGCACATCCACCACACCAACTCCCACAGACTTTGATGTCTTGCTCTTGGGTTTCTTCTTCTTGCTTCTCTTAGAACTCAGTCCTCCTCTGAATTCTCTTCGTAAGCTAGGATTAAGTGCGATCAGTTGTCTAACAGTGATGTTGGCTTTCTGAGCACCCACATCTTCAACCACATCATATCCCGCTTGGGAAGATGAAATGGTGAAATCCGCCATCCCTAGCTTCCTTCTTGGCTCCATTGGTGTACTCGAAACATTACTCGAACGAGTACTTCTACTTGCTGACTCCTCCATGAAAACCGGTTCATCAGAAAATCGAGTTCTTTTCCTTTCTTGAGCTAAAAGCTCCACCGGTGCATGAGAAGAGTTTGAACTCTCTCCTTTCTCGTAGATGAGATCTCGCACGACATCGATAGTAGCCACCCTCTTGTCTCGTCCTTTTGATGGATTTCCTCCACCCACATTCATTCTGATAGCTTCGGCACCTCTTGCTCCGTTGTTAGGACAATTTCGCTGGAAATGAGAACCTCCACACGTCCAACAAGTGATTCCTCCAAAGTTACCTTGGTTGCCTCCAAAGTTACCTTGATTTCCTCGGTTGGGATTGTTGTCGTAACCTCTTTGACCTCCTCCTCCGCCTTTGTTCCTCCATTCTCGTAACTGCAGCACGTTTATCTTGAGATCCGCAAGAGTATCGGTGATGCTCTTCAGCTCGGCATGAAAATCAGAGGTGGCAGTAGACATCGTTGTTGGGACAAACGGTCTTGGCACCACCGTTGGAGTAGGAGCTGACGTTGAAGCAATCACCAATTGTGATGGTGCAAGTGCGATCATTGTGACTACACCAGTAGTCGGAGTCGACACCAGAGCAGCATGATGAGGTTGGATGATATCTCCTTCATCCAAACTCTCTTCCATGTTTGTCGTAATCTTGATGGCCTCCACTTTGGTTGTTGGCTTCTCGTACCTCACTTGGGTTCGAATTGAAGGCCTCAACCCTCCCACCAAGTTCTTGGTCAACACTGCTCCAATCCTCGCCATCGTTAGCTCCACATTGTCTCCACTCTTCCGTAGGACCGTCCGAAACCGTTGCTCCAACTTATCCACCCTTTCGGCATATTGCCGAACTTTCTCGTCGTCCCGTTGCTTCAAATGAGTAAGCTCCACCATGAGCTTCTCATAACTCTCTTCTGGAAGAAATTCTTCGATGAGTGCATTACTCAACGTCTCCCATGTGTCCTCAACTGCACCAGGTGTCTTGCTCTTCACTCGGTCGTCATACCACGTAAGAGCAAAATCTTCTAAAAACTTTGGCAGTAACAACACCCATTCTTCCTTCCTTCTCACGTTGTTTCCGATGCAACCCCTTTTGAAGTCTCGAACAAACGGTTCTACATCTTCATTGTCCTTCCCATGAAACACGGGTAGCTTTCCCATCTTGTAACTACTCTTTCTACTCTTCTAATTTTTGTGCAATAACTACTCGCTTAAAAGAGTACGAACATCACCAATTCCATTCGCGAATAATCTACCATAGGTAAAATGAAAGGAAATGGTTGTAACAACACCTCTTGTGCCATCTCTTCTCCCAAGGTAATCATGAGTCTGAGTCACATCACCGTCTTCTCCACCATCCGAATGACGATCTCCATCACAACTCAGCCGAGTCCTCTTTTGAAGTCGACAACTTCTCCGTCTCAACTCTTTGAGTCGCGTCCAACTTCTCGACTACTGACGTAAGTAGGGCGGCCACATCGACGCACTTGTGTCCTCTTGATAGATCACCCACTCCACAACTTGGACAAGGATCTTCGCCTAGAAGATGAATTGGCGCTGGTGACGATGGACCCACTCGAAGACTTAAATCAATAAACTCCCGCTGCCCTTTAGCTCTCTCGGTTCTGATTCTAGTTGGACAATTCACTACTTTACGTCCCAACCCTCTACAGAAATAACACCACAAGTCGGTTTCTACTCTTCTCCTCGGAGATTCTACTTGAGGTTTTGTACTAGGGTTCTCAAACTCAACGATAATCTCTTTCGAGCTCTCTCCGACGCTTACTATGACATCTAAACCTTGAGGAAGGTTTCTAAGTCTAACTTTCCAATCTTTTGAATTTCCACTCATGTTGCACCTTCTCAACCATTAAGTGGACAAAATATCATAGAGGAAAATAATTCTACATTACTTTCTTGACTCTTTCGAGCTTTATATTGGAAATCGTGCATTATACATGCTATACACGAAATAAAATCTAATCTAAAATTAACTATCGAAGATATGATCCTCCTCACCATCGTTTGTACTCATCACAACAGACATCTTGAACTCACTCTTATAAAGATCCAACTCTACTTCACCAGGAGCATTCGTGGCCTCCACAGTGAATGATGCTTTCATTTCGGTTTTCTTCAAATCTGCGCCAATGGTCGCGGAAGCTTCTTGGTATAGGGTAAAGAGGGCACCCCAAGTAGTATAGATAAGTGTTCGCAACTCATCTACACTTAACTTTGGCTTCTCCGACTCCGTTCGAACTCCTAAACGTCTCTTCTTCCACCTCGGCACCCGAACTGGATTCCCCATGAAGTATCTTCAAGACCTTCTTGTACGCCAAAACGTATATCTCTTAGTTGGTAAGAGATCTCTCCAAGATTTTTGTGGTCTCCAGTAGCTCAACCTCCAAGCTACTAAATCATGAAGTTTCAACAGAAACTTCCATAATCAGAAGAGATGGTGATGACTGTACAAATTTTCAGAGAACTGAAATTTGTATATTTCCACTTCTCTCATGGTTGTCAACCCCCTCCGCTTTGAAAAATTCTTTCTCCCTCTTCAGACCTCATCTTCTCATGATTGTCAACCCCCTCCGCTTTGAAAAATTCTTTCTCCCTCTTCAGACCTCATCTTCTCATGATTTCTTTTGTCCTGGATAGCTTATCAGCCAATCTAAAACACTTGAAAGTTTCTAAGGAAAATAAAATTCACAGAAAATCTGACACTGACTGTAAACTTTTTCCAGAGAACAGAATTCCTCAACTCTCACGAATAGACCTCCTCAACTTTGAAAAATCATTGCTCACTCTCTAGACCACCTTTTCTATGATTTCTTTTGTCTTAAATAGGTTATCAGCCAATCTAAAACACTGGAAAGTTTATCAGGAAAATAAAATTCACAGAAAATCTGACAGCGACTGTACAAATTTTCCAGAGAGCAGAATTTCTAAACTCACAAATTTCTCTCCTCTAATAACTTTTCTCTCCTCCTTTCTCTACAACTCTTGTTGCACCCTCTTTCAACTCTCCTCAAACCCTTTCTAAGTGAACAAGATGTAAAGAATGACTTAGAACGCGTCATATATCACTACGGGATACACGAAAGGTTCTAACGTTGCTAACATTGCGTTAGCTCTCTCTCCTCTCAACGTTCTCTCCATGTGCTCTCTCATAATCTCCTTTTGTCGAATATAGAACTGAACTCTAAACATCGTTCAACGATCCCTTCAAGTGAGGTCCCGGCAACGGAACCAAAAATGTAAACCCTCCGCGGTCTTCACGATCAATTACCCCCCCGATCTCTCAACCTCCACGATCGTCATCCACGAATCTGCAACATGTCGGGCCTGTCTCTCACTCAGAGGTCACCTCTGATGGCTTTGATGGAAGCACACCATGAACTTGAAGGGAAAATGCTAAGTTCACTCATTCATACACCCACAAAATTATCAACTAAAAATCTCCATTAACTCATCCACTAAAATCCTTCATTCTACCGACGTCTCTCAAGTTCTCACATGCTAAAAATATCCCACACTCTCTATATTACTCAAGTTGTCATTACGACGATGTGAAAACAAGAATGAGGAGCTCTTCTCTACTCCTCTATTTATACATTCTAGGTTTTTACTTTGGTACCCTCCGGTAACTCAACCGTAACTACTTTTACCGAGTTTTACTAAGATATTACTTAAGGTAAAAGCATTAATCACATGGGCTTTTTACCTTTTCACATGGGCTTATTCCTTCAAAGTCAACAACTTCTAGAAGGATTCTGGAATATTCTCAAGGAATCTCGAATTTCCACCCCCCCTCTACACTAGGACCCACTAAAAAGGAAACATGTGGAATCTCTTCTTGTTTTTAATGTCCACAAAGTCCACAACTTTAATCCAACCACTAATATCAAGTCAAAAAGGAGATAAAGGATACTTTCCACCTCCTTTCTACCTTTTAGACAAGATGACAAGATAGTAGTGCTCACTCTTTAGCAAATATCTGAATTCTATCAAAAGTACAGCTAAGTTTAATCATAACTAACTTTTAGCTAGTCATGACTAACTTCATACATCCTTAAAGTACTTTGGCAGCCAATAAACATTCTCAACACTTAGTTATAACTAAACACCTTACTAATAGACAAACTTCCTATGTGTAACATAGGTCGTTACAGCTTAGTGCGATCCCTTCCTCCTCAGTGCTATCCCACAACGATCCGCTCCCTCAGTGCGGTCCCACAGCGATCAGTGCAACTCACAGACCTAAATCAGTGCGATTTCAGATCTAAATCAATGCGATTTCAGACCGATTTGTGATCCCTTCTCCTCAGTGCGATCCCTTCTCGATCTCTATCCCATAGCGATCAGCTCAATGCGATCCCTTCCCCCTCAGTGCGGTCCCACAACGATCAATGCGACAGGCGGATCTAAATCAGTGCAATTTCAGATCGATTTGCGATCGCTTTTCCTCAATGCTATCCCTTCTGGATCTCTATCCCACAACGATCCGCTCAGTGCGATCCCTTTCCTATCAGTGCGATCGCTTCCCCTTCATCTCTATCCACTTCTCCGATTGTCAATCTCAGTGCAGTGCGATCCCTTCTCTATCTCTATCCCACAGCGATCCCTTCCCCCTCAGTGCGATCGCTTGCCCTTCATCTCTATCCATTTCCCCGATTGTCAATCTCAGTACGACCGTTGTCAGAATAGTTACAATCGCACTGTTGGGTCGTCTCAGTGCGACCTCAAAAACCTAAGTCGCACTAAATCGTGTTAAAACGTTACGCACAAAACTTAGGAATAAACGATGATCGCACTGACTAATCGCACATAACAAATCAAACCGAATCAGAGAAATGAATACAAGTAAACAAACGTTTTACTCTAAATACTCAGTTACATGTTATCGAGCTTCTCGATAATTTCTTTGATTTCCTCGAAAGATTTTCCAGATTTATAAAGTTCCACAAACAAGGAAGTATGTCTTTTCCTACTCTGTTCCTTCTCCTGACTTTCTCTCGAATTTTTTTTCTCTTCAAGTGAGGCCATCATGTACTCAACAAACACTTTCCTATATTGTGCCTTCTCTCTTATACTCTCTTCGTACATACTCAACACTCCTCCTTTTATATTCACCTTGCTGTTGGTGACTCCGGATCTCTGATTTCGAGACATTTCTTGCACTGACTCAGGTATTGCCCCTCTGCTCATATCTTCTTCTCCATCGGGGCTCATCTCGTCCCGTCCACCGTCTCTTTCTTAATTAATCGTTCTCTCTTCATCACCCGGACTCATTTCATCTTCATCACGGTGAAAAATATCCATTTCTCCATCTTCTTCTTCAGCCAACAATGATGCCTCGGATCGAGGAAGACAACTCTCTACTTGAAATTGAGAATCATATCCCATAAATTCTTCTTCCGAAGGCATCCCAAACGCAACAACAGCAAGAGGATCAATGTTGGCACGACTACCAAAAACAGCATTCATGCGATAAAAGTGAGGACATTTTCCATTCAACTTGTCTTCCAACGTCAATCCCTGTAACATTTCATCCTCTGTCAATCCTCCTCCCGTACTATCTTGAATCTCTTTCGCCTTCTTGTACATGTCAACGTATCTATCAAATCTCTTTTTTAGTTTACACCTGTCACAACAGGAAACCCATTTTTGCCAGAAAGTTGGGCGGCCATGATACCAAATGCAGTGGCTTTGCTCAAACATTTCCCTGCACCAACTTTAGTTTTTCGACCAGCTCCGTGCAATGCAGCAAAATTTTCTTCCTCCTCTATGTACGCAACTATCTTCTCATAATCTTCTACATTCAACCATATACGTGATTTCTTCAACACCTCTGGACTTCTCGGAGCCATCGTTGTGCGAAGAGAATCAACTTCAACATCACATTCTACTTCGTCAACTGTAATGGTAACTTCATCCCCTATGCTGCTCATCGTGTCGCATCTGTTATTCAAAAGACTTCAGTTATTCAAAAACGACGCTTGTTCACTCTCTGATTCATGTACCACTCGCTCCACTACTTCAACATCGATTGAATGTGGACTTGTGTAAGCGTGTCTCATCATTCTAAGTATGACCACATTTAAGCACAATATACTTTATAAATATCGCGGGTAAGTTTGAAACGCCCCCTTCTATAGCCACGGCTATAAGATATAGTACGCCCACAAAGTTACCCGCGGTTATACTAACCCTATACCCGTCGTCGGAGTTATGGAATATATTCCTTCTCCCGTTAGCGAATAATTCCCCCGAACTTTGACACCCCCTAATAATTTGCTTATCTGTGACACAGCTGCAGGCTTCGGCCAGATGCAAGGAATGTTATGGACGCTGATGCTCTCAGACTGGAACATCTATACAGAGTGTCGCTGCACTAGCAACTGCGAATGCATGCAGTGGCGTCTAAAGCAGAGGGATGTTGTTGATCAGTTCGCTTCATGTACGGCCCTAGCGTGAGCTTACTCTTCAGGAAACTCATCGATCGAGTATGACAGTTTGGCGACGCAGACTCACCTTTTGGTGGGGACGGTCGAGTCTTAGTCTAACTTGATTACTCGAGGAGAAGTTGAGAAATGGTGGAGCCATCAATGGCCAAATTTGCCCTCGAGTAAGCTAGAAAATGTGATGTCCAGTGACTTCCGTAGTTCGTGCTGTCAGTTTTGCCACTTGTAAATCAGTGTTAGAAGTCCACAAGCAGTTTCAAACTGTGGCCGTGGAAGCTGTAGATTCATTTGGAACACCGCGTCGAAATTAACATGCATCGATTTGGGCCGGGATTGAAGTATGCTGGGGCATATTATATGACACTCGGTGTGCAGTTGTACAGGTCTCTTGTTCGGTCTTCACCAGCAAAGTTGTGCCATAATGGCCTTCTCGATAAGTATTATGGTCTTTACTCCCTCCAGGTTAAGATCTTGACCTGATGATATCCGTTCGTATCAGCCGCGATTGCAGGAAAGTACTCAAAGTAAGCTCCAGTAACCTTCTTGGTTCGGATCCCAAACTTGCTGGCCGCTGCTTCCCTAATAAGTACTGCAGCTTTCAATCATGCATCTCAATCCTTGATGCCTCCTAACGTTGGTTTGGATTTTGTGGTAGGTTTAGGTACGAATCTCTTTCACGAAGTCCCTAATACAACAGTCGACTTCGTGAAAAAGTCGTAAACTCCGATTGATTGAAAGACCTGTAAAAAGGAGAAATTCAAACTCTGTAGGGTTTCGTTTAAGATCTTCACTTGTAGTACGCGGAATTGCTCCAAATTCACCACCATACGCTATGTCTCGACGTTGGAAAACCTCGGGCACCATAAGGACCATAGTCGTCAACCCTCCGGCTTGCTTCTGAATAGAAACAAGAGATTCAGTTGAACAATGACACAGTCGATTTGCCATCTTCATTGAGGTATCTGGCACTGGGAATGCGGAACATCAGTCGAGTGGGCACGCAAGGCATGATTTCATTTCATGTTCTAGTTCCGTGCCTTTCATATTGAAGGTGAGAGATTGGAACGATTCGCAAAATGCTTGAGTATTGGGCATGTAGTGCGTGATCTCATGCTCTATAGGTTTTTTGGTGTTGCGGGTGTTCTATGGTGTCAAAACATTCTCTTCTGTGATACAATTATTTGGTGTTCAAGAAGTGGACAAGTCTTTCGTGCTGCTGGCAGTCCTTTGTTGAAGCTACTAGTCGTTTTTCAAACGAGTGTTCGCACGTAAAAACTATAACTTATTAAAAGGTCTGTATTTTCTTCTGGGTTACATCATAATATTACTTATTAGAAGAAATGTTCATTCTTCAGCCATTGAATGAACTACAAGTGCAGAAACTTTTAACGAAAGGAGTGAATTTTATAGAATATATTAATTTATTGCTTAACCCTTCTTGACGATTAAAGCTTAAAGTTTGCCTCATTCATCCAAAGCAGGTTAGTCTTTTCAGTCGGTGAGTCTACAGCTTCCTGGATCTTTGCGGAAACTGTACCAAGTTGAGAAATTTAAATTTATCTCTAAGTGGGAAGTGATGGCTAAACGTAATTCAGAAATTTACATGAAGGGAAGCATAGATTCACACGTTGCAAAAATGATTAAGTGCGACCATTGACAGAAAATTTTATTTAGAAAGTATATTAATTTACTACTATTTTATTTTGATGAAAGGGTTAGGTAATAAGGTAAGCTTCTTTGCATATTTATCACTTTATGATGGATATGCAAAGATTAAATTTATTATTAACTTTTCTGTCTAGAAAATTAAGTATAAACTAATTTACTGATTAAATAAATTCTTTTCATCAGCAGATGGTCGCATTTGTAATTTTGCAGCAAGTGAGTTTACGTTTCCTTTATGGGTCTTCTTGCATTTCTAGGTCTGATAACCATTTAACATTTAGAGATGAATCAAATTTCTCTTGTCAACAAAGTACAGAAATTACATATAACATTTATATCTTTCCTGATTTATATCTTGCATGCATATTTATTGAATCATCCAAGGACTTTCACTTATTTTGATACCAAATATTATTCAAAAGTTTATGTTTCAAAATGACCCTCCTAAAACAAAACGATACAGTATCAGATGACGCTTTTAACTGCCTGTGCAGAGCTCGGGAGCTTTCAACATTTAGAGCAAAATTTTCGGTCGGTCTTTGTTTCACTCTGAACCCTGCAGTTTGGAGTCAGAAATTTTCTTCAAGCCTCCTTACATCTCTTTTGCTTCTTTGGTGGAAAGTAGCCAACACAGGAAGATTACTCTAGGTCGTAAACTCAAGTAGAGAAGGTCGAGTTCTGGAGTTGAGTCTGAAACTTAGAGAAAGAACGTGCTTCTTTTGTGGGGGCGGTATCACCAGAGGAGAGGTAGTGAGAAGTAACATATACAAGATTGTCTGACTGAAAAATATTTGTCTGGTCTGAGCGAAGTACTTACGATTGCAGGAGCTTGCCGGAGCTTCCCCGATTGCCGTGTCCACAGACGCGTCGGGAGAAGTGCGATGGTTTGGTGAAATAACTGGGTAACTACGCATTGCGTTAATTTTATTCATATTAACTGAAAAATAGTACATGGAAATAATTATATATTTTTATGTTTTCGTTCATTGAGAATTAAGATTCATGTAATTCACATAAAATTAATTAGTATAATTTTTCAAAATTTTCTAGACCTATGTTTCTAACTTTCCTCCGTCATCTATAGGATAATAGGGGTTTTAAACTTTACCCCTTTCACTTAGACCAAGCCTTAGGGTTTGGACCCTGGATCTTATCCACTGGTAGAAGGTGAATAAACACTCAGTATTTGAACGGGTCTTATAGTTAATAGTTATGGGGTTTGAATTTATTAGATTATTTATATATGGAAAAAAAACACAGTCAGACCTTCGACATTTTAAACGGTAATTCTTCCGTGAAGGTGAATGTCGTTGTAGTGCTACGGGAAGACCGCTTCCGTAAGCAGAAGCCTGGGAAGTTAAATGAGACATACACCTTGTGAATGATCTACCCCCGTTAGAAATTGGAAGAGCAATGTGCGACAAACATTGATAATTTGACATCTACGAAGTAGAGACAGTCTTCTGGAGGTATCAGAAGCCGAATTGAACCCCCGAAAGACGACAATTGCTTCGAGAAGATCGTCGTGGAAAGACTAGAAGCCGTGATCTAGAAGTAGGAAGCGTCTTCACGAGCTTATCAGTAGGTAATTGGGTGAGATTTTTGGTGGTTTATGTATGTTTGGGTCCAGGGCACCTTATGAAGTTCTGAAAGCCGTATGGTTTGACGAGAAGAAGGGATTTATAGGTAAAACTCGTATGTTTGTGAGTTTAGACAGATCTTAGAACTTAAGACAGCGATACTAGTGTAAATCTCTATAGAGAACAAAATCTTTTATGCTATAAGGGCATCTCCACCTGAACACTAGAAATGGTCCGAGAAGTATCAGTTCCCAGTCTCCTCAAAACTTGACATGGTATTCAAGTTTAGCGTGGACGTTTACAGGGACGGGACTCGAGACAAATTTACAATGAAAACATTCCATTTACCGTCTTTTCTCACCCATCAGGTCAAGAAGACGACTGGTTACCGAGACATTTACAGTGCTCCAGTGGAGATGCCCTAATGGGCTAAAGGAGAAATCTTGAGACACTACACATCTCTCCTGTATACTCACGTAAATATTTAGAAATATCTCTATCCTCAAACCTTCCACATCTATTCACAATGACTTGTAAAGCCATGGTGGATTTTAACTCACACCCTCCAAGGATCAGATGCTATTGGACTAGGGCCACAAGCGTCTTCAAGATCTGAGCCGTATCCAGATCAGACGTAGATGTCGCTGCATAAGACATAAGTGCAGCTGAAGATGCAATAGTAGATGTTGATGCAGCCGTAGAGGTAGTAGCAGTACTTTCGCTCTTGCGATCCATCTCTTCTTTGTATAAGAATCTCAACCTTCGTGTTCAATCATCCCAAGATCTCTCAGTGGACGCACCAGATGTTGTGATGAGAATTTCTTGGGAAGGACAGAACCTTCTAGCTATGATATGATCGTGAAGATAGTGAAACGTCTACCCAAGAAAGCGTTGGGTTTCTGGCTGTGGTTGTTTACTCAAGAGACAGGCTTCACGTTATAATGTGGTACTACAAACACTTACATAGGTCTGTTGGGTCCTCTAACATGTTCAAGAAACGAAAATCAAGAATGACTAGTAGTAATAAGACCAGACGGTGAACTTTACCACTCAAGAATAAGAAAATATGATGGCTTAGACTTCAAAACTTCTCCTACATGTAAATGAGGTCTTATTGAACACATATACGAACTTTCAGCTTGAGATCAAACTTGAGCACTGAGATGTGGACAAAAACGTTCTGAGTAAGGAAATTACGACAATCTATGGTACTCAAATAGCTACTTTGACCTAGAACAGAAAATTGGTTTGATAACTTTTGATGATTCTTACAAGATTTGGTGTCGATAGTATGCTGAACATCCTTGTGAAATTTGACCTGCTGGTTGTACACAGTTTTCCAGATCTCGAGCTCTGAAGTCACAAGCTTTTCAGACCCCCTCTGTTTCAATGATCACCTTGGATTACTCACTCACTCAAATGATATGAAATTTTTTAGACAGTATAGCCCTACTGACAGGGAACAAAACCACGATAACTTGAAGCAATTATCTCAATTCAGCTGCAATTGACACCGAAAACCCAAAATCACCAATTGTGATATAATTTCAGCCTAATCAGAACTCCAATTTGGCATAACTCCCTCTTTATTACTTCAAGTCGATTGAAACTTTCACCGACACTGACTTGCATGACTAGCCCTCTCATCCTATGTCCTCAAATTCTCTAATGCCCCTACCAAAAGCCCGAACTCCCCTTAAGACCTCTACTTCTAAGTTTAGAGTTTCACAAAAGATAAAAATAGACGAATGGGAGTTCATAGCTTCATAGCTTCTTAGCTTCCTTGTCCTTTTTTTGCCCCAATCCACGTGGTAACTTAATTTCACACATGGATTACCACGTCAAGTCTCTAAAGTGCCAACGTAAACTTTAAACTACCTGCGAAGACATGTATAACAACACGTAACCTTGAATAATTTAAACAAGCTAGAAAGCATGCATGAGCGATATGTAAGTACAACCCATGAGCTTAAACTCTATTAACATGGTAAACAACCTACTAGGACTCAAAATATATAACCGACTTTCTGAGGTCCTAACTTCACTCAGAGAGACTAACTCCTGACAGAGAGATGAATTATTTACTATGTGAAATGATTAACATCACGACAATGAGTTTTGCTCCGCTTGTAGACTATTGCTCCACCAATCTTGTGAGCTTGATCTGCAGGTCTTGCATTTCACGCATGATCTCCTCAAGGCTTAAATCATTCTTCTTCGGGGACACTATATGTGCTTGGACAACTGGAACAGATGGAACAACTAGTACTACTTGTCTAGCAACAAGAACCACATGTCGAATTACAATAACATGTGCTACTACAGTGCTTCCAACTACTAGTCAACCCATCGTCTTCCTCCTGATCCTCCAAAAGCACCTCCAACTTCTCTTGTAATTTCTCATCTACAACTCGAAGAAATACTATTTTGTTTGACTGCAGCGTCAACTTCTCCATCCTAGTCAACCTAGAAAACTGTTTCTCAAATTCTCTGAGTAACTCAGTAGCTTGTAAACCTTTCCTTGGTTGCTCAACCCACTCCAAGAATGACTTCTCGATGATTCGATCAAAGTCCTCAAAGAACTATTCATTTATCAAGACATGAGCAAATGTCTCTCAATCCTTGTCAAAATGCTTCGTTAGCATTTTAACATGATCTCTAACCTCTAGAGCTACAGCTTACTCAAACTTCTCAATCATCTCATCTTCTGATATCCGATTTAGTTCCATCTCCTTCACATAATGTCTCAGATATTTTGGGACATCTCTCTCATCAAATTAGTCAATCTTGCTGATCATTGCTTGAAGCACCTTTTTTGCCAATGTTCTCTTTCGCTCATTAAACTATTATTGCTGTAAGAACAATGTGAATGGTTGAAACATCGATGCAATCGCTGGATCCAACTGCACCTTCGGCAATCCACCCCAACCACTAGCTCTATTTCCATCGTCATTCCCGTCCCTACTCATGGTTACGAATCTCCTCTTCAAAGTTCAAACACAAAAGAAATCTCCACCCCAGACTTTCACGTCGAGTTCACCATCGTTAACACGAGATTCTTGGATGTGGAGATGTAGTGTCTCTAACAAAGACAAGACATAGAGAAACAACCACGAGACGCAAGGTATACCAACTTCTACTTTATTCTTTTTCTCAAAGAATGCAAAATAGAGAAATACAAACCTGAGTGATTTGTAATCTCCACCAACCCCTCTAAAATGAACCCCTGAATCTCAACCCAGATCCAAAACTATCGAAGCATAGCTTAAAGCAAGAGAAACATCCTTTTGCTAACAAAAAGAGCTACACGAGCATCACATGATCCAAACTCAAGTCCAAACAACATCCACGTACAAGCCTTAGCTGAAGCTAGCTACAAGAAGCCGTACATAACCAACTAGATCTCTAACGAACTCAAAAAGACGAAATCATAGTAAAGGAATCGAGAGAAATCTATCTGGGAACTTCCTTCTTTCACCAAACGATCTTCAGATGTCGATCAGGTCTTCCTCCTTGACTCTGTTGGCCTTAAGAACTATCAGATCTGACTCCTCACAACGGAGATATCATCAATTTCTGATCGCAAGTGACCAAATCTTCAAAAACTCCTTCTTGAGGTTTAGAATCACACGCACCACCCAAACGAATCACTTGATCTGAGATCCGTCTTCTTTGGTAGGTAGATCTAACTACCCTAAACCCAATGAGACTCCAAATAAGTTGCTTGGAGTTCCTCTCACGAAACCACGCAAGAAATTTGGTCGTAGGAAGCAAAAAATTGACGTAAACTTACTTCTTGTTGCTCAAACTCACTCACTACATGGAAACCAACAATCCAATCCACACACGGTCTTCTGCTATGCATAGGTGAAGACTCCCTGGTCGCGTAGGCACCAAATATGAATAACTTGGTTAACTGATCTCGAAGAACAATCCAACTTCATATCATAGACGACGAAAAACTGACGTAAGCGTTTTCCTGTGAGTCAATTTCACCCAGAACTCTCAAATTGTCTGCTAAAACTTCGTATCGCTCTTCAGTTTCCTGAAGAACTCGACTTCTGATCTCGATGGATCTAAGGATAGCAAGTTTAGACTCCAAAACGACTTGAACGGTCCAACTTTCTTTCATAGGTCACTAACGCACTCCAGAACATTCCTTATGTCTCAATTTCTCCTAGAACACACACCTCAATATGTCTCTTCACAAACTTCAGTACGTAGCCTGCACAGATCTGAACCTAATGACACCTTGCGCATTTGCATTGGATCTCCAAATCTCTTGAACCATCCATCGACAAGTCGTAAGTACAAGCTAGTCCTTTAAGCTGCCCCTTCATGTCAGTTGCTGTACGTGAAAGTTCATAAATAATGAACAAGCATACCCTTTGCGTCCTTAGTATAGCGTCAGGAGCCACAAATACCCAATCAGCAATAGTAAGCTAGGGTTTAGCTTGATTTTCTCTCTTTCCAGTCTTGTAACTTCACCACTAGACATCCAAATGAAACAGATGAAGTGTTTATAGAAAGTTCACAATGAGCGACACCTGTTGATGTAATGAAAGTGAAGATCTGGAGTTGTGCAAAAAGTCGGTAACCTAGGGTCTAGCTTGCTTTTTTCATATTTCGAGTCTTGTAACTTCACCACTGGACATCCAAATG
The DNA here is from genome assembly GCA_036924285.1 of Asterella californica. Taxonomy (NCBI): domain Eukaryota; kingdom Viridiplantae; phylum Streptophyta; class Marchantiopsida; order Marchantiales; family Aytoniaceae; genus Asterella; species Asterella californica. Next base: position 14,605,207 of record JAYKYS010000006.1, on the reverse strand, counting down.
AAGTAAATGAAGTGTCCATCGAAAGCTGACAATGAGCGACACCCATTGATGTAATGAAAGTTAAGATCTGAAGTTGTGCAAAAAGCTCGTAAGCTAAGGCTTAGCTTGTTTTCCCATCTTTCGAGTCTTGTAACTTCACCACTAGACGTCTAAATGAAGTAGATGAAGTGTCCATGTAAAGCTGACAACGTAAGATATCTGTTGATGTAATGAAAGTGAAGATCTGAAGTTATGTAAAAAGACTCATTTTTAGTCCTATGAGTGTCTTTGGAGCGATAATGATCGAAATTTTATTTTCAGGTAGGAGCCAATCCACGACACGACATCGTGTCTCCGAAATAGCACTTGAGTACCTCGACGCATGTGCTCTAGCTGAGAAAATCTCTCAGTACATAGAAAGAACAGAATATGAGAGCGCAATCATACATCAAGATATAGATTCTATATCTTCTATATATATATATGTCATTCTTCATTCCTTTCAGCATGACTAAAGGAGATTTGAACAACTATCAAAGATGAGACATGTTATCAAATTAGCTCAGATAATTGAAACTCCTTCTCGTCTTTGGTAGACTTCTCAGTCGTGTTTGTTGACCGACGGTGATGAAGTCTACGGTGAACTTGTGACGAAGAAGTAGACTTCTCGTTCGCATCTGTCGACCAGTGGCGATGAAGTCTACAGTGAACTTGTAACGAATAAGAAGCATGTCTAAAAGTCCACTTTTCAGATAGAAGATGAACTGCATCAGAACAAAGCGGATGGGCACAAGCAAAAGAAGCACGTGCATATCAAGAAGTGTACTCTTCGGACAGAAGATGAACTGCAACGGAACAAAGCGGACAAGGACAAGCCTAAGAAGCATGTGCATGACAAGAGGAATATGGAAGATGTAATTGTAACTCTCACGTCACTTTGTGTCAAAAAGTGATCTATCCAGGACTATCTCTTGAACGATGATTATGTCAACGGCAGAACACAAAAATCAGAGCTCAGTTTCTACAATCGGTTTCTGAAATCCAGTCGGACGTAGGTTTATGTCGGGATGACGTGAACTATAGGCCGATGAGACCAAAGCTCAGTTTTGACAATTGGTTTCAGAAATCCAGTCGGACGTAATTTAATGTCGAGAAGTCCTCTAGCGGACCATCTTCTGAATGAATGTGACGTGAATGGCAAGCAGATGAGACCAGATATCTATTTTTTACATCCAGTCGGAAGTTGCTTTGTGTCGTGAAACCGTCCATCCTTTGCTGTAAAACTCTGAGAGAGAGAAATGTATGGAGAAGCCCTTATGGAGACGACTCTCTACCATCCATACTTGGCTCATTGTAGTGATGCACACCATAAAAATGATCGTATATGAGTCTCTGACGTCCAATATGTCTACTATGCAAATAACTAGCTCGGTCCGTGACTCAAGGTTTATGTTGGAACTAGGTCGCCGAATGTTGAAGAATGAGATAATTGAGGATCATTCTTTTTTAAGCACATCCATAGCTCGAAAGCTATGGATGACAAAAGTGGACAGCGAGGTCCAATACAAAACTTCAGAACAACATACTCCACATTATTTTATCTATTCTTTCTTCTACTTTCGTACTTCTCATTTTGGCTTATCAGTACGCTTTTATGCCATGGATATAGTTCTTGCATGGTTAACCAACTAGATTAAATAAACTAAATAAATCTGAATTTATATGACTATCTAGTTCTATGGTAATGTAAAAAAAGTTTTAGAAGACCTAAAGCATTATGTGATTAATAATGAATGTGACTATAACTAGAGAAATTCCAAGAAGCACTAGTTACCTGAGATTATTGATCGAGGCTTATAATAATGACATTTTATTATGATATAAAACGTCGGTCTTTTACTATACAAAAGAGAGAACGAGAGAATTCTGTTAAAGCACTTCATTGACACCTGAAAAGGTTCATAAACAGATGGTACCCAAAGAGTGAAGGAAGGGTCTAGTCCTCAGATTGTGACTACGGTCGGCGGCAGGTTATCTTGTGGTAGGAGGCAACTGTCATGGGCCCACTGCTCATCAGCACAGAAGGTATGGTGTATCCAGATTATGTCTCAATCTCGTTAAAAGAAGACACCTCTGAGATATATCTCCGGCTAGATATTCTAGCAAAAAACGTTTCTGTCAAATGGACCTCTATTCTAGATAGACAGTAGAGTGAGTCAAAGTTAAACACATAGATTCTTGGACGTCCGAAGCAAAAAAGTAATCATAATTATTCGTCTAATTTTGTTTCCCAGAGTGTGATTCATAAAGAAATGATTTTTTTGAATCTTTATACTCGTACCTCTCAAGAACCTCCCGAAGAGAAAACTCAATTCGCGCATCCAGTATTCTCTGCTCCAAGATGCTCTTGAGATCAATAGAACTTTCAATATCAACCGCCAACTTGTATGCCGGTCCCTTCCCCTTCTCTTGAGCAGTAAACCTCCTTCCAGTAGTTGTTACCTCTTGCTGAGACCTCTGCACGTCCTCCATTGGACTTGGTGTAGGTGGAGGAGCTTGAGAAGTAGAGGGGATGTCTTCTGGAGGAGCTGCTCGCCTCCTTGTGACTCTTTGTCTATCCTTAGTCTCGTCAAGAACTCCAATATCAAGTTCAAAGGCTTCTCGTCGTGTCTTCTTCCATAGAAGCATCCTGTCAGTGAACGTGTCTATCCACATCCAAGAATGTTCTGATAGAAGCAGCGTCTACAAAGTCTCTCTACCCTGTGACCCTATGAATAGACTCGACTCCTCTCTTCAGTATCTCAAAAGGAACTGGAGCAATACTCTTCTCAACAGTCTTATATAGCAATTTAAGACTAGAAGAGACTTCAATATGCCCAACATATACATCAGAATTTAGTAGTGGTGCTATCAACGTAGTTGATGTTGCAGCCGTAGCAATCTGAGGTAGACTCCTCATGCCTTCTCAACCAAACAGCGTGTTCAATGACTCTCCACTACGACCTGGGTTTGATCTACACGCTTGATGCAGCAAGAAGAGGTCCAGAAGAAAACAGACACTCTGGAAGCAACCTCCGCACCACTGAGAAGCTCGCAGTGAAGTACAAAGCGGAAGTTTCTACTTCTGCCAAGGAGTTGGTGCAGTTGCGGAAGAGCAACCAAGAGTTGCAGACACGGCTGCAGTAGCCAGAGCAAGAGATTCTGCGAAATAGGGAGAATTTCACCAGCCTCGTGGAAGAGAAGACGACATGGAGAGCACTATGAGAAGCCATGGAAGCTCAGGTTGCAGTAGAGAAGAAGCAGCGGGAGGAAGCAGAAGCCCAACGCAAGAGATCATCGAGCACGATGGAAGCACTTCGGAAGAAGTTCAACTTCATCGCGGGTAGGAAGCTTCTCACTCTAGTGGGATGACGATTCTATGGAGATGTTAGTGGATTGCAAGGAGAGCATGTTCCGCTACCTGGATCGGCAGATCGAGGGCTTCAAGACTCTTTACAGTCTTCTTTGAATTTCCCAACACGCAGCTACATCTTCTCAGGCACTAGGACCAGCAGCAGGCCCGGATCTTCACAAGGAGGAGTTCGACCTCGCTGTCCACTTGGTAGTGACAGTGACCTCGCTGTCCACTTGGTAGTGACCGAGAAGACCACAGAAGAAGCCCCGGAAGACAAGAAGCAAAGGTGTCTTCTGGAGTACAAGAAGCAAAGGTGTCTTCCTAAGTGTTTCAAGTGGAGGATGTGACTTCCTCTGACCATTTTGAGGTCACCCCAGCTACCAACGTCGAGTAGGTGCCGCAGAAGAGCTAGGAAGCGTAAGTGGACTCCGTTTCTCAGAAGCCTCTTCCGTCTTCCAAAGCCGCACCAGAAGTCAACATCACAAATGCCGAGGAGGAAGCCACCTCAGCCACACTCGAGGTACCAACAGGGCTTCTCATTTTATCAGAAGCCGATTTAGGAGATAAGGTAGGAGATTGCACCTGGAAATCAGGAGTAGATAATAGAAGCATGTGCATGACAAGAGGAATATGGAAGATGTAACTGTAACTCCCATGTCACTTTGTGTCAAAAAGTGATCGATCGAGGACTATCTCTTGAACGATGATGATGTGAATGATAGACCACAGAAAGCAGAGCTCAGTTTCTGCAATTGGTTTCAGAAATCCAGTTGGACGTAGTTTTATGTCGGGATGACGTGAACTATAGGCCGATGAGATCAGAGCTCGGTTTTGACAATCGGTTTCAGAAATCCAGTAGGACATAATTTAATGTCAGGAAGTCCTCTGGCACACCATCTTCTGAATGAATGTGACGTGAACGGCAAGCAGATGAGATCAGATATCCGTTTTTTAAATCCGGTCTGAAGTTGCTTTGTGTTGTGAAACCATCCATCCTTTGCTGTAAAACTCTGAGAGAGAGAAATGTATGGAGAAGCCTTGACGGAGACGACTCTCTATCATCCATACTTGGCTCATTGTAGTGATGCACACCATAAAAATGATCATATATGAGTCTTTGTCGTCCAATATGTCTACTTTGCAAATAACTAGCTCGGTCCGTGACTCAAGGTTTATGTTGAAACCAGGTCGCCGAATGTTGAGGAACGGGATAATTGAGGATCATTCTTTTTTAAGCACATCCATAGCTCGAAAGTTAAGGATGTGCTTAAAATAGATACAAGGACGGAGAGGAGAGAGAAAAAAGAACGTATAGAGATGTCCATCCTTTAAAATGAATGTACTGCTTATAATATGGATTCTTGTCTAGACAGGATTTACACAACATCTACCACGTGGTTTATAAACTACGTGACTGATGACATTCTATGGGCCACTTTTCATGAGCATTCGTTCTCTGAGGCATGGGTTAGACGTCTTCATTCCTTTTCTCAACTACTTTCTGAGCTTTTGGTACTTCGTATACAAAGGGTTTCCAAGGAAAAAGATGAAAAAGCATACAGATATGAAGGGCTTTTACATGTAGTGTGGTATCTATTTAATTTGATTCTGTGTGGAAATGGTAGTAGTATCTCGGGCTTGTAACCGTCACAGTGGCGGTCGACGTTTTCAAGACCTTGCAATCGGTACAGAGTGCGGACACCATTTGCATATCCTTCGGGCCAGATGCAACGAATGTTATGGACGCTGATAATCTCAGACTAGAAGATCTGTAAAGAGTCTCACTGCACTAGCAACTGCGCATGCATGCAGTGGCGTATCAAACAGAGGGATGTTGTTGATCAGTTCGCTCCATGTACAGCCCTAGCGTGAGCTTACTCTTCAGGAAATTGACTGAACTCACCGACCGAGTATGACAGTTTGGCGACGCAGACTCACCTTTTGATGGGGACGGTCGAGTCTCAGTCTAACTTGATTACTCGAGGAGAAGTTGAGAAATGGTGGAGCCATCAATGGCCAAATTTGTTCTCGAGTAAGCTAGAAAATGTGATGTCCAGTGACTTCCGTAGTTCTTGCTGTCAGTTTTGCCACTGATTTATGTCAGTTTTGCCACTTATAAATCAGTGTTAGAAGTCCACTAGCAGTTTCAAACTGTGGCCGTGGAAGCTGTAGATTCATTTGGAACACCGCGTCGAATTAACATGCATCGATTTGGGCCGGGATTGAAGTATGCTGGGGCATATTATATGACACTCGGTGTGCAGTTGTACAGGTCTCTTGTTCGGTCTTCCCCAGCAAAGTTGTGCCATAATGGCCTTCTCGATAAGTATTATGGTCTTCACTCCCTCGTCAGGTTAAGATCTTAACCTGATGATATCCGTTCGTATCAGCCGCCATTTCAGGATAGTACTCAAAGTAAGCTCCAGTCACCTTCTTGGTTCGGATCCCAAACTTGCTGGTCGCTGCTTTCCTAATAAGTACTGCAGCTTTCAATCATGCATCTCAGAGTTACGTCCTCTATAGGGTTTCGTTTAAGATATCCACTTGTAGTAAGCGGAATTGCTCCAAATTCACCACCATACGCTATGTCTCCACGTTGGACAAGCTCGGGCACCATAAGGACCATAGTCGTCAACCCTCCGGCTTGCTTCTGAATAGAAACAAGAGATTCAGTTGAACAATGACACAGTCGATTTGTCATCTTCTTTGAGGTATCTGGCACAGGGAGTGCGGAAAATCAGTCGAGTGGGCACGCAAGGCATGATTTCATTTCATGTTCTAGTTCCGTGCCTTTCATATTGAAGGTGGGAGATTGGAACGATTCGCAAAATGCTTGAGTATTGGGCATGTAGTGCGTGATCTCCTGCTCTTCGTTTTTCTTGTGTTACGGATGTTCCATGGTATCAAAACATTCTGTTCTTTGATACAATTATTTGGTGTTCAAGAAGCGAAAAAGTCTTTCGTAGTGCTGCTGGCAGTCGTTTGTCAAACTAGTGTTGGCACGTCGAAAACTACAGCATTTCTTATTAAAAGGTCTGTATTTTTTTCTGGGTTACAGCATCATTAATTTATATTTTAGATCAAATCTTCATTTTTGATGCACTGAATGAACTACAAATGCAGAACCTTTAACGAAAGGAATTGATTTAATGAAATATATTAGTTTATTACTTAACCCTTCTTGACGATTAAACCTTAAAGTTTGCCTATTTACCTCATTCATCCAAAGCAGGTTAGTCTTTTCAGTCAGTGAGTCTACAGCTTCCTGGATCTTTGGGAAATTGTACCAAGTTGAGAGAAACATTTAAATCCTCTTTGACACGAGAGGAGTTAAAACTCATTAAACGGTGAACCATAGTTAACCGTCGATTTTTCAGCAACTATGTCTTACTTTCAAAGGGATCCGGATCACGATACCCTATTGGCTCATCGGAAAGATCCGCATCACTAAACATGCTAAAGCCTTATAGATAAAGTTACTCAGAACTTTAAGGTGAGTTCATTTCCGGCCAGTTTGATATCTTTCTGCAACAACATGGCATAAAGAGAGAAGTCACATGCAGCTACAGCCCTCAGCAAAATGGAGTTGCAGAGCGCAAGAATAGACATATTGCTGAATGCGCTAGAGCTTTGCTCAATGAGAAAGCTATGCCTAAGTATTACTGGGCAGAAGCTGTATCAATTGCTGTTTATCTTATGAACAAGTCTCCAATCGCAGCAGTTCATAAGAAGACACCATTTGAGGTACTGTACAATCAACAGCTGGATATAGCTTCCCTAAGGGTATTTGGGAGTGTCTGCTTTGTTCATATACCAGGTGAAAGACGTAGTAAGTTGGATCCGAAAGCTTGGAAGTGTGTGTTTTTAGGTTATGCTTCAGACCGGAGGGCTATAGATGTTATGATCCCATTTCAAATACCTTGCATGTAAGCAGAGATGTTGTCTTTGATGAAACCAAGTCCTGGTTCAAGTCTACATCCACCGCTGTAGAACTTGTTGTGTCTGTTATACAACCAATAGCACCTACTTCACAATCTACTAGCTCTACTGCTTCATCCTGTGAGAACTCCTTGGTCTGGATAGGTTATTGCACCACCTACTCAATCCACTAGCTCTCATCCTGTATTACAACAGATGGCGGATCATGCACAATCTTTACCTCCAATAGATGATCACGTTATCACTTCATCTCATCCTTTTAGAGTTGAGACTACTCCTTCAGCTCAGATGACTGATCTGTGTAGGTCCAGTAGGGTCAAGTACCCTATACAACGTTATTCGTGTGAAGGATTTTTTGCAGAACACCATGCATACATGGTGAATGTCGTACAAGATGTACAAGAACCGAATTCTCTTGAGGAGGCGATGCATCAAGCAGAATGGGTGCATGCTATGGAGGCTGAATTTGCAGCATTACAACATCAACAAACATGGGACCTCGTTGACTTACCCCCTAGTAAGAAAGTCATTCACTCCATGTGGGTTTACAAGGTCAAGAGGAATTCTGATGGTTCTGTGTCTAAGTGTAAGGTCAGACTTGTGGTCAAGGGTTGTGCACAACAATATGAAATTGATTTCAATGAGACATTCAGTCCAGTAGCCAAGATGGTTTCTATTCGTACACTTGTGGCATTGGCTACAAGTAGAGGGTGGCATCTTCATCAGATGGACTTCAACAACGCTTTTCTTAATGGGGAGTTGGAAGAAGAGGTCTACATGGTGCAACCCCCTGGATATGAAGATTCTAAGTATCTTGAGAGAGTCTGTAGACTCAAGAAGTCCTTATATGGACTTAAGCAAGCTCCTAGAGCTTGGAATGCCAAGATCAATTCATTCTTGTTATCTCTTGGCTTTACTGTGTGCAGTTCGGACTCTTCGCTGTATTCTTTGCATTCAAGCCAAGAATTTGTACTACTGATCATCTATGTTGATGACTTAATCCTCACTGGGAGTTGTGAGCATCTCATCCAACGGGTGAAAGATCATCTGAAAGGAGAGTTTGACATGAAGGATCTCCAACAACTCAAGTACTTCTTGGGCATTGAGTTTGTCAAGAATGGTGTTGCGTTATGACTGCTGTAGAGACAATATTGTCTAAACATGTTGGAGAAGTTCGGGATGACTGCCTCTAAACCAATCTCTATCCCTCTTGCTGCTAGTGTTAAGCTAAATGCAGAAGATGGCGAGTTGCTAGCAGATCCCTTCATGTATCGACCGATCGTAAATAGCCTGATCTATCTTACTATAACTAGGCCAGATTTATCTTATGCTGTTGGCTTAGTCAGTCAGTACGTACAGGCTACAGGCTCCACTGCACACCTTGATGCAGTTCGACGGATGTGAAGTTTACACTTCAGTTTGGACTTTACTTTTCTTCTGGTAAGCCTCTTGTGTTACAAGGCTTTACTGATGCAGATTGGGCTGGAAGTACTTATGACAGGATATCTACGTCAGGTTTCGTTTTCTGCCTTGGAGATTTTGCGGTTAGTTGGCAATTGAAAAAGCAACAAATAGTTGCTTTGTCTTCTACAGAAGCAGAATACAGAGGTGCCACCAGTGCTACATGTGAATCTGTTTGGCTTCGCACCCTTTTGGATGATATGGGTGTCACATTTTATGATCCAGTTGTTTTGCACACCGGCAACATCAACAGCATTAAACTTGCTTCTAATCTTATTTTTCATGCTAGGACCAAACATATAGAGGTCCATTATCACTTCATCAGGGAGAAAGTGTTAGCTGGAGAGATTGATCTTAGGTATCTTCTTACGATGAGCAAGTTGCTGATATTTTCACCAAGGTCTTACCTAGAGACAAATTTGAGTATTTCAGGTTGTGTCTAGGTGTTAAGGACATAGATTCTAGCTTGAGGGAGAGTGTTAAAGACTGTGCAAGCTAACTATGCATTGTACTCGTAGTTTGCTCTAATTCCTAACCTAGTTAGTTTAGGGTTTGAGGACCCAACCTCAGTTTACCCCTTCCTTGTCTTTTTCTCTCTTGTATTAGTAAAGAATGACTGATGACTCATCCTCTTGTGTGATTTTTAGACTCTCTCCAGCTCTCTTCAATTCAGGCTTAGGCTATGGCTGCCTTGTCTTATGAGTACTTACAGTTCCCTGATCTCAACAAGGCAGCCAATAAAGCAACATTCGCTCCTGCGTTTATCTTTTCCCGAACCAAACGAATCAGGCTCACGACTGTCCAAGCGAACTCCACATCAAACTTCATTAACGCCACACCAAGTGGACCATCTCGTGAACAAGCGAGTTGATGTGAAAGAGGGACGAGCATCAGAGCTCGGTTTCTGACCTCCAGTTGGACATGGTTTCGTACGGGGATGTCATGGATCGTTTGCTGTACTCAGAGTGGACCATCTTGTGAACAATTGCTGGATGAACAGTACAACGAAGAGAATCAAAGCTCTATTTCTGACATCCAGCAGGACATGGTTTCCTACGTGGATGTGGCCGATCCTTTGCTGTACTCAGAGCGGACCATCTCATGAACGAGTCTGATGTGAACGGTAGACCGAGGAGATCATAGGTCAGTTTCTGACATGCACGCAGACATGGTTTTGTGTCGAGAAGTGAGCGGACCATCTCGTGAACTATGGTGATGTGAACGGTAGGCCGACGAGATCACAACTCAGTAGCGTCGGTTTCTAACTGAGTTTGATCTCGTCTGTCTAATAACATAGAATCGGACATTGTTTTGTGTCGGAAAGTGGTCAACCGGACCATCTCTTGAACGATTATGATGTGAACGGTAGACCGGAGAAACCAGAGCTCGGTTTCTACAATCGGCTTCACAAATCCAGTCGGAAGTAGTTTTATGTCGGGATGACGTTAACGGTACGCCGATGAGATCAGAGCTTGGTTTCTACAATCGGTTTCAGAAATCCAGTAGGACGTAGTTTAATGTCGGGAAGTCCTCTAGTGGAACACCTCCTGAACGATTGTTACGTGAACGGCAAGCAGACGAGATCAGATATCCGTTTTACATCCACTAGGAAGTTGTTTTGTGTCGGAAGCGTCCATCCTATGCTGTAAAACTCTGGGAGAGAGAAATTTATGAGAGAATCCTGGGCGGAGACGACTCTCTACCATTCGTACTTTGCTCATTGTAGGGATACGCACCGTAAAAGCTACCGTATATGAGCCTCTGAAGGCAAACATGTCTACTTTGCAAGGAATTAGCTCGGCCCGTGATTCCAGGTTTATGTTGGAACCAGGCCGCCCAGTGTTGAGGAGCGGGATATCGAGGATCATTCTTTTTTAAGTACACCCGTAGCTCGAAAGCTAAGGATGTATTTAAAATAGATGCAAAAAATGAGAGAAAGGAGAGAGAAAAAAGAACATATAGATGCGTACATCCTTTGAAATGAATATCCTGCTGATAATGCGGATTGTGGTCTGGACAGGATCTACACGACATCTGTCACTTGGTTTAGAAATTACGTGACTGGTGGCATTCTATGGATCATTTTTCGTGAGCCTTCGCTCTCTAAGGCATGGTTTAGACATTTCTTTTCTCCATTACTTTCTCAGTTTTCTCTATAAAGAAAATAGCTTTTGGTACTTCTTGTACAGAAGGCTTCCAGGAAAAGGTGAAAAAGCTTACAAATATGAAGGGCTTTGACATGTAGTGTGGTATTTATTTAATTTGATTATATGTGGTAAGCCATATTCAGTATCTTGCTTTGCTATATATTTAAATGAACAAAAAATAAAAAGAATTATATCTAAGCCCACGAGAACTTTCAAGAAAAAGAATAAAGAAGTTATTATATTCAAGAGTAAGTATCTAAAGGAGTGTATTCAAAGTAAGGCTGCCTATTCACCTCGTGTACACTTCAAAGTGTACAAGGGATTTAATATATCTTTTAATTTTTTCGACGAAAAGAGTTAGAATATATATTAATGTCTCCATAAAATGACACAATCTGAGAACTCGAGTCTCGGTCTTATTCTTCCAGCAACGTATTAGTTCGGACTCCACTTATGGCTTATATCTTGCTGAGTTGGCTACTCCGAGATGAATTAACATATATTACATATGAATTCATTGAATTTTTATAATATCTTTTTATAAATTATTTTATAATATTTATATATTTTTTGATAAGAGAAAATAAAATTCACTGTACAAGGCCATTGGGGATGCTTATTCAACGGCAACATTTTATCTATAGGAAGAAACACGTTAGGACCTAGATCATGATGACAGTGTTTAAGATATAATTTCGATACAAAACATCGAAACAAAACATCGAAACTCCACATTATTTTATCTATTCTTTCTTCTACTTTCATACTCCGCATTATGGCTCATCCTTAGGTTTTTATGCCATGGATATAGTTCTTGCATGGTTAACCAACTAGATTAAATAAACTAAATAAATCTGATTTATATGACTATCTAGTTCTATGGTAATGTAAATAAAGTTTTAGAAGATCTAAAGCATTATGTGATTAATAACGAATGTGACTATAACTAGAGAAATTCCAAGGAACACTAGTTACCTGAGATCATTGATCGAGGTCTATAATAACGAAGTTTTACTATGATATAAAATGTCGACCTTTTACTGTACAAACAGCAGAAAGGCAGAATTCTGCTAAAGCACTTCGTTGACACGCTGAAAAGGTTCGTAAACAGATGGTACCCAAAGAGTGAAGGCAGGGTCCAGTCCCCAGATTGTGACTATGGTCGGCGGCAGGCTACTTTGTGGCAGGAGATAACGGTCGTGGGCCCACTGCTCATCAGCATAGAAGGTATGGGTGTATCCAGATTATGTCTCAATCTCGTTACGGCGACACCTCTGAGATATATCTCCGGCTAGGTATTCTAGCAGAAAATCTTTTTGTCAAATGGATCTCCATTCTAGATAGACAGTAGGGTGAGTCAAAGTTAAACACAAAGATTTTTGGACGTTGGGAAACAGAAAAGGTCATAATAATAATTCTTCTACCTTTGTTTCCGAGTGCGATTCATAAAAAGATGAATTTTTCAATCTTCATAATCGTATCTAAATTTATTATTTATTATCTCTGAGAATGAGAGTTTATAAACTTAATATTCAAATTCTCATTGTAACAAATCATATTCTAAACGGATGAATATGATATGTGAACAAAGTGTAAAGGTTAAAACTATACGCAAATAAACCTTTGGGGAGTTTAATAAGTAAGATTTCATCGCTCTTGGAAAAATACTCCTATTTAATTATCAATAGTTCAAAGTTTTTCAATCGTTGAAAAAATATATTAAGTGGATTCAAACATCGTGATGCTAAGTGGCAAACTTAAGTTCTACGTGATATGAGCATTAAACCCCTGGTACAAGTATATAAGCCAAAAAGGAATATTCTTTCCCCCCTTTCCGTGTACTTTACGCTGCAGATAAGATCCTCTTGGGTTCCACGAGACTTCATGGACACACACATTCTTTGGATTGTTATCACCGAACTCGAGTTCGAACACTTTCGCTTCTCCAGTTAAAAGAGTATTTTTGCCACCAAATTAGACCAGCTTGGCACTTCCTCCAAATATTCTGGGAAACTCCGATAATAAATAAAAAGGTCGGTAAAGTGAAGACTGTTGTTGAAGGAGAACAGAGAAATATTTGGGCTGTACCGGTCGTCCCAACTTCTGGAACACATACATAAGTTGTGTTTTAACTTTGAAGGGAAGGCAAAGACGTTTATCTGTTCCGTATTTAACAGCGTAACATGTAAAATTTCTTCAGTTTGTGTGTGGCAGGTCATATTTTGCTTCTTCTCTAGCATATAAGTCAAGGAGTGTTCGCTATTACGTTCCACGATCTTGGGGAACATTTTCGGAGGACGGATTTGAACGGACGGAAAGTGCATGAAACTAGAGAACTTGTGGGAGGAGCACGACTTGCGGTGACTCGCTTTTATCGGAATCTTACGTGTTGGGTTTGGAGGTAAATTTGGACTCGCAAACTGGTCTGGCCGCGGCAGCAATAAAGTCTGGCAGGAGTGCTCGTCGTAGGACATTGCATTGCCGCAACAATTTCTCTTGTTGCCGATACCGATCTTCCTCTCGTTCTCTCATTCTAACAGTGATCGGTATGGGTCGAGCTCCATGTTGCGACAAGACGAATGTGAAGAAGGGACCATGGTCTCCCGAAGAGGATGCCAAGCTCAAGTTCTTCATCGAACAATTGCAAAATGGGACAGGCGGAAATTGGATCACGCTTCCCAGCAAAGCTGGCAAGTCACGCAACGATTTGAGTCCCCCTTAGCTCGAATTGTGTCCTTGCATGCCACATTTATCGAGGCAAGACTTGTGATCATTAGATGCATGATAGGTGCTGAATGTTTTCTGCAAAATGTGATGTTACAGGTCTGAAACGGTGCGGAAAGAGTTGCAGGTTGAGGTGGATAAATTATCTGCGTCTCGATATTAAGCGTGGCAGTTTCTCGGAAGATGAAGAGAAGACAATTTATCGACTACATGGACAGATAGAAAGCAGGTGAGTCTACGAATCCAATTGCATGTCATGTTAATAGGAATCTTGTAAAGGGAGAGAGAGGAAAATACTAATGATCGGAAAGATGCCGAATTCTGCCGATCATTAGTGTTTTCTGTTTTCTCCCTTCCATTCGTGCAGTATGTCGGTGGAACAGTTCACCTCTGTTTATTCATGCATATGTCGTCGACTTGTGGTGCATTTATTTACGAGCAGGCCTTCCCGCAAGCCTGCTGTGTGGATAAATGCGCCACAACTGAAACTGATTGTAGAAGTTTCTTCCCGATGTGCCATCATGCTTCCTAAATGGAGTTGCCGTCTTCCTTAACCGCTTATCCAGAAAACGCAATCTCCAGAAGATGTCTGAGACATTTTTCTGATTCCGCCGAAGACGTCGACTGCCAGGAGTTCGATCGGTGCCTTGAGTTCTTCGAATTCAGGACACAGGTCGTTGTGCCGGATACGTTGACGGTGATTAGCTTGATTATTCCATTGCGACGTTAGGAAAAATCAGGCTAATCACCGTCGCTTTAAACATTTCATGTATCCTACGATAAATGGTATGCTCGTTACGAGAAATAATGACGGCATTGTTTCTCGTAACAAGCATGGCATTTGATTAGTAGTTGATCGAAGTAATTATCTTTTCCTCTGCTGATCTAGCGACCAGTTTTTCAGCGTAAGGAAGTTTTTGTTTGACTGAAGATTAAGGAGTAAATTAGGGCAGTAGTTGAAAACGTGTAGTCTTGCGAGTCCGTGCGAGTAAAAGACTACACGTCGTGAACTACCGGAACCGGAGGACTCTCTCGCTTCCCTATTTCGATACTCATTCTTCTCTAGACTGAGTATTAAAATCGTACCTGTCTACGGTTTTCTAATATAAACAGATCGGTTGTCTGCTGCAGATGGTCTCTGATCGCGGCGCAGCTGCCTGGGCGAACTGATAATGAAATTAAGAATTACTGGAACACTCGACTAAAGAAGAAGTTTCCAGAACGAGGCAACGCTTCGCATGTACACTACGGACGTCTCCAACCCTACCAGGAGCAGATTCTTACTCATAAATTCCATTATAACCAAATTTGTTTGCAGGGTCTGCAGGATCAAATGGCAACTGCAGCCGCAAGAGAGGGTTCTTACTCATAAATTCCATTATAACCAAATTTGTTTGCAGGGTCTGCAGGATCAAATGGCAACTGCAGCCGCAAGAGAGGGTATGTTACACGGGCAGCACTCGTACAGCATCAACCACTTGTATCCGCAGCACTCGTACAGCATCAACCACCTGTATCCGCAGCAAATGCAGGACATCGAGCATAATCATCAGGTGGTACACGATGAGGATCCGAATCTAACTGTCCAGCTTCCGACAGTGATGCAGCACCAGCACCAGATGTTGACGCAGTTCGTGCCCCATATCCCAAATGAAATGGGGCACGAACGGCGTCAACAACAGGCGACTAACGAGGCTTCTGATGAAGCCGAAAGGCTCATGGTCATCGAGAGCAGCTTCAGAAGTATAATCGAGGACGGTGAACAACATGGGGGAATAACCTCGCTGCTGGCTACACCGAGGTTCGATGAGCTCTTCGGCGATGGTAGACACCCAAATCTGGGTGTGTACCATCGCTCTCCAGGATTATCCGAATGCGGAGCTCGGTGGATCCGGAGAGACTAGATCGGATTGCCACCTCCTCCTCCAGGTGAACTTTGAAAACTTTGAAAAGTAAGCATCAGAGTAACCTCCAGGTGGCAACTTTGAAAACTTTGAAAAGTAAGTATCAGAGTAACTCTTAACGTTCATACCATCTCAGTCGCGTTGCCCTCATGCCGGATGGTATGAACGTTTAACAGTTAATTTGATATTTACTTTTCAAAGTTGATCCTCTAGGATCCGAGGAGGAATGTCAGCCTTGTTAGCATGCTCAGGGAAATCATCCCTTCTTTAGACAAGCAGGTAGCCGGGCAAGAAGGTTACACTCCGGGGTAGAAACTCAGCCGCGAGTCGATTAGCTGTGGAGTGTAGAGACGTGTACAGTGAGTGATTGTCAAGCTCGAAAGCTAAGGTTCATGGAGATTCGTCGTGACGCCACATCGGAGTTTTCTAGGGTTGTACTCCGTCGGGCTACCATTTTCACACTTGTGCATTAGATACTCAAATTGAAAATTGTTTAACAGGCTGATAGTAGTTCATAGTCAATTAGATTCAGAGAAGGCCACCCTCTCGGCGGCTCGACCGACCACCTTCAAAGTAAATTCGAGTTTTGAGTCGGGAGCGGGAGCCGTTTGGATGTAGAGTAGGTCACTCGACCGCGAACTTCGGAGTCGCAAGTCGAATTTTGAACAGCAAGCGGAAGCCGTTTTGTTGTACAGAAGCTAAGGTCACACTCTCGGCGGCTCAACCCTCTGGAGTCGCAAGTCGAATTTTGAGAAAAAAGCGGAAGCCGTTTTTGTTGTACAGATCCTTCGGCTAACATGTTGACTGGTTTTGATAATAAATCACTTTTTGCTATCAAAATGGTCGTAGTATCTCAGGCTTTTAACCGTCACAGTGGTGGTCGACGTTTTCAAGACCTTGCAATCGGTACAGTGTGCGGCGACATATGCATATCCTTCGGGCCAGATGCAAGGAGTGTTTTGGACGCTGATAATCTCAGACTGAAAGATCTGTAAAGAGTGTCACTGCACTAGCAACTGCGCAGGCATGCAGTGGCGTATCAAGCAGAGGGATGTTGTTGATCAGTCCGCTCCATGTACAGCCCTAGCGTGAGCTTACTCTTAAGATATAGATAAAGTTCTGAGGAACTTTATCTATAAGGCTTTAGCATGTTTAGTGATGCGGATCCTTCCGATGAGCCCAATAGGGTATCGTGATCCGGATCCCTTTGAAAGTAAGACATAGTTGCTGAAAAATCGACGGTTAACTATGGTTAAACGTTTAATGATTTTTAACTCCTCTCGTGTCAAAGAGGATTTAAATGTTTCTCTCAACTTGGTACAATTTCCCAAAGATCCAGGAAGCTGTAGACTCACTGACTGAAAAGACTAACCTGCTTTGGATGAATGAGGCAAATAGGCAAACTTTAAGGTTTAATCGTCAAGAAGGGTTAAGTAATAAATTAATATATTCCATTAAATCAATTCCTTTCGTTAAAAGGTTCTGCACTTGTAGTTCATTCAGCGCCTCAAGAATGAAGATTTGTTCTAAAATAAATTAATGATGCTGTAACCCACAAAAAAATACAGACCTTTTAATAAAAAATGCTGTAGTTTTTGACGTGCCAACACTAGTTTGACAAACGACTGCCAGCAGCACTACGAAAGACTTTTTCGCTTCTTGAACACCAAATAATTGTATCAAAGAACAGAATGTTTTGATACCATGGAACATCCGTAACACCAAAAAAACGAAGAGCAGGAGATCACGCACTACATGCCCAATACTCAAGCATTTTGCGAATCGTTCCAATCTCCCACCTTCAATATGAAAGGCACGGAACTAGAACATGAAATGAAATCATGCCTTGCGTGCCCACTCGACTGATTTTCCGCACTCCCTGTGCCAGATACCTCAAAGAAGATGGCAAATCGACTGTGTCATTGTTCAACTGAATCTCTTGTTTCTACTCAGAAGCAAGCCGGAGGGTTGACGACTATGGTCCTTATGGTGCCCGAGCTTGTCCAACGTGGAGACATAGCGTATGGTGGTGAATTTGGAACAATTCCGCTTACTACAAGTGGATATCTTAAACGAAACCCTATAGAGGACGTAACTCTGAGATGCATGATTGAAAGCTGCAGTACTTATTAGGAAAGCAGCGACCAGCAAGTTTGGGATCCGAACCAAGAAGGTGACTGGAGCTTACTGTGGGTACTATCCTGAAATGGCGGCTGATACGAACGGATATCATCAGGTTAAGATCTTAACCTGACGAGGCCCGAGGGAGTAAAGACCATAATACTTATCGAGAAGGCCATTATGGCACAACTTTGCTGGGGAAGACCGAACAGGAGACCTGTACATTTGCACACCGAGTGTCATATAATATGCCCCAGCATACTTCAATCCCGGCCCAAATCGATGCATGTTAATTCGACGCGGTGTTCCAAATGAATCTACAGCTTCCACGGCCACAGTTTGAAACTGCTAGTGGACTTCTAACACTGATTTATAAGTGGCAAAACTGACAGCAAGAACTACGGAAGTCACTGGACATCACATTTTCTAGCTTACTCGAGAACAAATTTGACCATTGATGGCTCCACCATTTCTCAACTTCTCCTCGAGTAATCAAGTTAGACTGAGACTCGACCGTCCCCATCAAAAGGTGAGTCTGCGTCGCCAAACTGTCATACTCGGTCGGTGAGTTCAGTCAGCTTCCTGAAGAGTAAGCTCACGCTAGGGCTGTACATGGAGCTGTACATGGAGCGAACTGATCAACAACATCCCTCTGTTTAATACGCCACTGCATGCATGCGCAGTTGCTAGTGCAGTGAGACTCTTTACAGATCTTCCAGTCTGAGATTATCAGCGTCCAGAACATTCGTTGCATCTGGCCCGAAGGATATGCATATGGTGTCCGAAGGATATACATATGGTGTCCGCACTCTGTACCGATTGCAAGGTCTTGAAAACGTCGACCGCCACTGTGACGCTTACAAGCCCGAGATACTACGACCATTTCCACACAGAATCAAATTAAATAGATACCACACTACATGTAAAAGCCCTTCATATCTGTATGCTTTTTCATCTTTTTCCTGGAAGCCCTTTGTATACGAAGTACCAAAAGCTGAGAAAGTAGTTGAGAAAAGAAATGAAGACGTCTAACCCATGCCTTAGAGAGCGAATGCTCATGAAAAGTGACCCATAGAATGTCATCAGTCACGTAGTTTATAAACCACGTGGTAGATGTTGTGTAAATCCTGTCCAAACAAGAATTCGTATTATAAGCAGGACATTCATTTCAAAGGATGGACGTCTCTATACGTTCTTTTTTCTCTCTCCTCTCTCTGAGTCCTTGCATCTATTTTAAGCACATCCTTAGCTTTCGAGCTATGGGTGTGCTTAAAAAGAGCGATCTTCGATTATCCCACTCTTCATCATTCGGTGGTCTCGTTCCAACATAAACCTTGAGTCACGGACCGAGCTAGTTATTTGCAAAATAGACATATTGAGCGTCTGGACTCATATATGATCAATTTTATGGTGTGCATCCCTACAATGAGGAAAGTACGAATGGTAGAGAGTTGTCTCCGTCAAGGCTTCTCCATACATTTCTCTCTCTCAGAGTTTTACAGCAAAGAATGGACGGTTTCACGACACAAAGCAACTTCCGACTGGATGTAAAAAACGGATATCTGGTCTCATCTGCTTGCCATTCACGTCACATTCATTCAGAAGATGGTCCGCTAGAGAACTTCTCGACATTAAATTACGTCCTACTGGATTTCTGAAACCAATTGTCAAAACTGAGCTTTGATCTCATCGGTCTATAGTTCAAGTCATCCCGACATAAAACTACGTCCGACTGGATTTCAGAAACCGATTGTAGAAACTGAGCTCTGATTTTTGTGGTCTGCCGTTCACATCATCATCGTTCAAGAGATAGTCGTCGATAGATCACTTTTTGACACAAAGTGATGTGAGAGTTACAATTACATCTCCATATTCCTCTTGTCATGCACATGCTTCTTAGGCTTGTCCTTGTCCGCTTTGTTCCGTTGCAGTTCATCTTCTGTCCGAAGAGTGCACTTCTTGATATGCACGTGCTTCTTTTGCTTGTCCCCATCCGTTTTGTTCCGATGCAGTTCATCTTCTATCTGAAAAGTGGACTTCTAGACATGCTGCTTATTCGTTACAAGTTCACCGTAGACTTCATCGCCACTGGTCGACAGATGCGAACGAGAAGTCTACTTCTTCGTCACAAGTTCCCCGTAGATTTCATCACCGTCGGTCAACAAATACGACTGAGAAGTCTACCAAAGACGAGAAGGAGTTTCAATTATCTGAGCTAATTTGATAACATGTCTCATCTTGGACAGTTGTTCAAATCTCCTTTAGTCATGCTGAAAAATGCTATAGAATCTATATCTTGATGTATGATTGCGCTCTCATATTCTGTTCTTTCTATGTACTGAGAGATTTTCTCAGCTAGAGCACATGCGTCGAGGTACTCAAGTGCAATGTTCAGGGAGTACCGGCGTTACGTTGTGTCATTTCCGGTTCAAAATCGACATTACCGGTCTTTACCCAAATCTGCCGGAAAATTTCCGAGAGAAAAAGTTGAGATTTTAGTGGAAACTAGTCAAATTTTCCGGCGAAAATTTAAGATTTCCGAAATTTCCCTTCCATCCACCGGAAATTTACCGATTTTCGACAGAAACCTTCCCGAACACTGCTCAAGTGTTATTTCAGAGACACGATGTCGTGTCGTGGATTGGCTCTTACCTGAAAATAAAATTTCGATCATTATCGCTCCAAAGACACTCATAAGACTAAAAATGAGTCTTTTTACATAACTTCAGATCTTCACTTTCATTACATCAACAGATATCACTCGTTGTCAGCATTACATGGACACTTCATCTACTTCATTTGGACGTCTAGTGGTGAAGTTACAAGACTCGAAAGATGGGAAAAACAAACTAAGCCTTAGCTTACGAGCTTTTTGCACAACTTCAAATCTTAACTTTCATTACATCAATGGGTGTCGCTCATTGTCAGCTTTCGATGGACACTTCATTTACTTCATTTGGATGTCTAGTGGTGAAGTTACAAGACTCGAAATATGGAAAAAGCAAGCTAGACCCTAGGTTACGGACTTTTTGCAAAACTCCAGATCTTCACTTTCATTACATCAACAGGTGTCGCTCGTTGTCAACTTTCCATAAACACTTCATCTATTTCATTTGGATGTCTAGTGGTGAAGTTACAAGACTCTAAAAAGAGAAAATCAAGCTAAACCTTAGCTTACTATTGCTGATTGGGTATTTGTGGCTCCTAACGCTATACTAAGGACGCAAAGGATATGCTTGCTCATTATTTGTGAACTTTCACGTACAGCAACTGACATGAAGGGGCAGCTTAAAGGACTAGCTTGTACTTACGACTTGTCGATGGATGGTTCGAGAGATTTGGAGATCCAATGCAAATGCACAAGGTGTCATTAGGTTCAGATCTGTGCAGGCTACGTACTGGTTAAGACAGTTTGTGAAGAGACATATCGAGGTGTGTGTTCTAGGGGAAATTGAGACATAAGGAATGTTCTGGAGTGCGATAGTGACCTATGAAAGAGAGTTGGACCGTTCAAGTCGTTTTGGAGTCTAAACTTGCTATCCTTAGATCCATCGAGATCAGAAGTCGAGTTCTTCAGGAAACTGAAGAGCGATACGAAGTTTCAGCAGACAATTTGAGAGTTCTGGGTGAAATTGACTCACAAGAAAACGCTTACGTCAGTTTTTCGTCGTCTACGATATGAAGTTGGATTGTTCTTCGAGATCAATTAGCCAAGTTCTTCATTTTTGGTGCCTACGCGACCAGGGAGTCTTCACCTATGCATAGCAGAAGACCGTGTGTGGATTGGATTGTTGGTTTCCATGTAGTGAGCGAGTTTGAGCAACAGGAAGTAAGTTTACGTCAATTTTTTGCTTCCTACGACCAAATTTCTTGCGTGGTTTCGTGAGAGGAACTCCAAACAACTTATTTGGAATCTCATTGGGTTTAGGGTAGCTAGATCTACCTACCAAAGAAGATGGATCTCAGATCAAGTGATTCGTTTGGGTGGTGCGTGTGATTCTAAACCTCAAGAAGGAGTTTTTGAAGGTTTGGTCACTTGCGATCAGAAATTGATGATATCTCGGTTGTGAGGAGTCGGATCTGATAGTTCTTAGGGACAACAGAGTCAAGGAGGAAGACCTGATCGACATCTGAAGATCGTTTGGTGAAAGAAGGAAGTTCCGAGATAGATTTCTCTCGATTCCTTGACTATGATTTCGTCCTTTTGAGTTCGTTAGAGATCTAGTTGGTTATGTACGGCTTCTTGTAGCTAGCTTCAGCTAAGGCTTATACGTTGTCGTGTGACGTGCTATCTTATCTGGGAATACACCGGGTATCTAGCTGTAGAGAGTACGTGTCGCACTCCGTGATTCAGAACCAGCGATCACCCAAACCTCTCTCTGACCTCCAAGTACACTCTGGACCTATCTCGCTATGATATCTTCACGTCCTCTCGACAAATCTCTCTCTGACTCGACTAGGAATAGAACCAAGGTAACAAGCACGGGCAACCTGTTCCTGCCATCACCGCAAGCACTCTT
Source organism: Asterella californica (assembly GCA_036924285.1). Taxonomy (NCBI): domain Eukaryota; kingdom Viridiplantae; phylum Streptophyta; class Marchantiopsida; order Marchantiales; family Aytoniaceae; genus Asterella; species Asterella californica. The sequence goes on along the minus strand of JAYKYS010000006.1, from coordinate 14,583,018 downwards.
GGGTCTGCTGGTCATCACTCCAGCCTCACCACAAGAGAAATACCAGCACTCCTAATAGAAAAGAAACCTAAGCGCAACGCTCGCACACAAATCTAATCAAATCAACTGGGCGTACAAACAAGCATGCGAGTATGGAGAGGATCCAAACATAGGAAATACTGTCAACAACTCTCCATACTCATGATAAAGTGCTCTGAAGCACTAGTAAAATCTCCAGGTCGACCTGTTCTTCAAAAGAATCTTCACTCTTGCGTCTTTCGGAGCAAGAACCTCTCAACTTTACCTCATTGTCACTCTTCAACTCTGTTTACAGTCGCCTACTATCATAACCTCCTATTTGAAACATCCAACTTCAGCCGGTCATAACATTTTCACTCAGGCTTGGAATCGATTGATCTCGGAGTCTATCAGCAAGCCCATTTCAAGAGCTTTCCAGCAACAGTCAATTCATCTCCAGCAACCTCACAGAACTCCCAGAAAGTGAGAAAGACCTCACGGAAACAAAATTAGTCACGAATTTGACCCCCTCAGCTTCAATTGATCGAAACATTCTCATCTGTGCTTCAAATCGAGCAACCATTGAGTCCACGGGCATCTTGTAGTCGATATCGCTTATCAAATCTGTCTTTGTTCTTCAAGCGAGCTTTTCGTAACCGTTCCAGAGCTAGCTTCTCATCCTCTGGTCTCCGCTCCAACTGACGAATCCTAAGAGCGAGAAGATCTTCTCTAGAGAGATTATCTTCCCAAGGTAGAACACTCCAAGTAGGTATTTGCTCTTCGATAGGCATGATCGGTTTTTGCCATTGCATTAGTTCTGCTGGCATGTACCCGGTCACCGAGCTATGAGTTGTACGATCGACCCATAGAGCAAATGGTAGAAGCCTTGGTCATTCTCTCATCCTTCCGTTGCAAGCTTTCACAATGACTTTCCTAATAGGAGGATGGCCGCGCTCACTCTTCGCATTTTCTTCTGGGTTGTAAGCCATGGTAAGAGCTAACTTGATTCCCCGCTTCTTGAAGAACATATCAGCTTCGTGAGCATTCAGTTCTCCGCGGTCTGCTGTAATCTTCCCAACACATCCGTATCTGCAGATCACATCTTCAAGTAGAAATCTGCACACCCCTTCTGTAGTGTTTGTGCGCAGAGCACGTCCTTCGACTTGGTTCGATAGATCTTCTCGTGCCAAAATCAAGTATCTCATCTGCCATATCCCAACCGGCATCGTAACCAGATCTACTACCCACTTGTAATGCATTGCAAGTGGATACGTTGGATGAAGCTCATCTCGATGTCGGATGTCAGAGTACATCTGACAGGTTACACACGCCTCCATAAATCGCACTACATCTCTATACATGTTACGCCACCAATATCTCTCTTTGAGTTTGGTAAAGGTGGCATAAATACTCCGATGTCTAGCCCATAAGTTTTCATGGAATTCTTGAATGAGCTGGGTTTGCATCTCTTGCTTACACACAACTCGTTGCGGCATCTCTCCACTCCGCTTGGCGCGCTTCCACAGATAGCCCCCTTGTTGTATGTAGTTGTAAGCCTTCCTCCTGATCTGTTGAACTGAGCATCATTCCATTCTGGTTGCCTTGTCAGCGAACCAAAGTAACGCTCATTGTCTAACCATTCTCCTTCATATAGCTCCTCCATGAATGAGTTTTGATGCTCATTCATTCCTTTTTGAGCTCTACAAAAAATGGTTGTGCCTATATCCTCTGTGTCTTTCGTCAAACCCTCTTCATTCTCATATCTGGCCCTAGACAACATATCTGCTACTGGGTTATCTTTTCCCGCTATGTGTCTAAATTCTGGATTCAACGACTTGATATAAGCAATCCATCGCAACATAGTGATATCAAGGGTGTTACAATTCGTAATCATCCCTAACAGTGGCAAACAATCCGTCTCCACTATCACCGGTGCTCCAATCAAATAGTCCTTCTCAACTTTCATCGCAGTGACTACCTCCCATAGCTCTCGCTTTACTTGTGGATAGTTTCGTTGTCGCTCACTCAACACCTTGACTCCAAACATGATTGCAAGTTTTACCGATTCTCATCTTCATCATCTTGTCCCACTGCCCACCCAATGACTATCGGACTTGTATCAACCGTGATTATCACGTGTTTGTCATCTTCATAACTCACTCTTCGTAGCACAGGTGGAGAAGACAGCAACTGCTTCAGCTTCTACACCGCTTTGATATGCTTCTCCTCTCATATGAACTTTGTGCTCTTTCGTAACAGACCATATAGTGGATCTGATACATGAGCAAAATGAGGAATCCACACATGATAGAACACGCAAGCTCCTAAGAACCTTCGCACCTCTGTTGTCGAGCTACATGTGTCCTTCATCCGTTGTATGACATCTACCTTGTTAGGATCAGGTTTGCGACCAAACCACCCGCACAAGTGTCCCACAATCACAACCTCTCGAACTCCAAACGAAGATTTAGCACCCAATAGCGTCAAGTGAACCTCCCCGAGCCGTGATAAAATCTGATCACAATCTAGAATATGATCAGTCACAAATTTTCGACACCCTCTCTGATCTACTCTCTCATCCTTCTGCTCCTCTATACATCTTTTGATTGGAATGTCATCTAAGAAAGGCATGGTCTTCTCCGGGATGAAGTCTCGACGAACTTTATTCATCCCATTCATCATGTGTGCAATAGAATTTGTTGCCTTCTGTGACAATGTGCACATCCTCACCAAACCCAACGGCGTCCTCATAGTAGTGACGTCTCTACTCCTTTCAGCAAGCTGAAACTGATCGTATCCAGAGTAGAGGTCTCCTATCGAGTAAATGGCTCTACCAGCGAATGCTTCAGCAAACTCTCCCACAATAAGTCTGATCTCCGTATTTCTAATGGTCACCTGATTCACCGATTGCATATCTTGAATGAATCGTAGCGCTCCGCTCTTCTTCGGCACTGTAAACCAGCGGCTGGAATACGGTGCAAACGATGGCTCAAGGATTCTCATCCGCATCTTCTCCTTTAGAAGCTCCATAAGCTTAGGCAGATGTGCCTTAGGTACGGAAATTGGTCTTAAGTCCCAAGGCATATACGGTACCGTAAATATGATCATCGGTGCTACAACGCTTGGATCTACACACCCAATTTCTGAAGGCTCAAAAGAAAAAGTTTTCCCATGCCTACTTAACATCTCCTTGAACTCCCTCTCCTCAGCAGGTAGAAGAAAGTCGATAGAACCAACCTTCAACTCCTTGAGCGTAGCTTCTATAAACTTGTGACCTATTTGATCAGGATACCGTAAGCTCTTCTCCTTTGAGGCTTGTTGAACTCGTTGGTCAGAGTCGCTAGGTAGCGGTTGTGCAACCGGCTTCACTTTTTTATCCACCGTTTTATATCTGGTCTCAACTCTGACTTCATGTATCCGGAACGACTCTATAGCCGAGTAAAGCTCCATAGAACATATGTACAGAACTTGGTCTTCATTCCCTTGCTCAGCCTTGCGAAGCTATTCCAAAGGATCATCCAAATCCATCTCCACGTAAACGCCCTCCTATCTTATCCTCCTCACTAAGCACACCAACTCTTTTTAGATATTTTTGGGTTCTTTGCACAGCTTTCTTCTCCCATTTCTGAAGATCAGCGAGCTGTGTATACACAGTAAATCCACTCTCCGAATATCTCACCACTCCTGTACAAAAGGCACTATCCTTCTCCAACGAGAGTACTTTCTCTTGCGTATCGGTATCACTATACTCTCGCTCTATAGTGGTCCTCTGGAAAAATCCTTAAACTCTTCAGCGACTTTGGGTAGAGAAACACTTCGCAAGTAATCTCGGTTACGCTCATGATTAGCAGACACAGTCAAGAACTGTACCGTTGTTTTGCCATCCTGACTCCTGATTCGAGCATAAACAGAACCGTCATCCAACACCTTAGTCTCCATCCTTACAGTTGTAATGAATGGTTGATCAAGAATAACCGGATAGGAAGTAGTATCTTGAACAAGAAGTTTTGTTCAAGTATCACATTCCTTATCTTCACCTTCACATTTGGACAAGCACCATAGAGTTCTCCTCGTGTGTTGTTTGCTGCTCGGATCATCCAACCATGATCTATATCAACAGGCCATCCACCCTGCTTGTAGATGTCTTTGGAGACAATATTGATCTCAGATCCATGATCAATGAGAGCAACCACTGGATCTTTCATTTCTCCTACATTCACTAAGGTTTCAGTAGTGGCTCTTGCCCAATGTCCTCTAGTGTAATGACTAGAGATCTTATCGTCCTCTCCCTTATCCACATCAAACCGAACTTTGCGAGTGTTGTAAGAACGAGCCAACTCTTGCTCCTCTTCCTCTGTAATCACTGTGTCTAGAGCACTGAACACTGCAGTCTCTCCCGTCAATTGCCTCTTCCGCTTGATAATGTCAATGATGACATCATGAAACTCCTTCTTCGCAATCCCGAGGATCTCTCGTAAGGTAAACTCAATCTTTGTATTGAGCACCTTCTCTTGCAACACCTCTTTCATGTTGGTTGCTGCTTCAATGTCTGATTGCAACTTATACATGGGAGCTTTGCCTTTCTCTCTACCCTTATTCTTCTCTGAACTTCCAGAAGGTAAGATATCCTCCATAGCTTCTTCTTGTAGAGGTGTAGTCTCATGTCGGAGTCTATCTCCTCTTAGTTACCTCTTGGGAGCCGCTCTCTCCTCATTTGGACCAACCTCATCTCTCCTACGCTTCTCTTCCATGATAGCTTCATGTTGAGCCTTGGCTACGTAGGCATGAACGAACATAGCATCTACGGGATCATCCCATCCAGTAGCACTCTTGATTGTTGTGGCTGTTCTGAGCAACTCCTCCCTTGTCATTTTCCCTTTTCTGTTCGTGCTCACAGCATGACTCCACATATCAGTCGTATCCTCATGTTTCAAAAAGGCACTCTCTTTTTTGCTAATCACCTCGACTCCATAAGTAGAAACTACTATCGATGTCACATCATGCATTGTTAGATGATCCTCCAAAACTTTCTTCATTCCTCCTCTACCGAAGTTGGTCCTCAGAGTCTCTCCGTTGTCTCTCAAGGCGATCTTTTCTTCCTTCCAGAAAATTATGCCTTGCTGCAAGGCATCAGTGAAGCTCCCGCATTCCTTCCGTTGATGATTGGTGTTGTCACACCAAATACACCTCTGAACATATCCTTGTTTTGACGCAGGTCTCCCTTCGGGTACCCCATCCTTCTCCTCCAACCTCGTCAACTTGATCTGTAAGTCTCTCATCTTCTTCTCCAAATCTTCCATTGCTTGATTCCGCTGTGGTACAACCGTAATGATAGGAATAGTAGGAAGCGAAATAGTAGGTAGAGGAGCAATCTGCACCGTTGGTTGCCTGCGTGGTATCACAATAGGCGGTGGTCTTGGTGCTTGACTCACAACCACCTTCCCTCTTCGGTATTCTCGTTTTGCAAGCACTCCCACTGCTTCGCTAACATTCCTCCAATCAGATGTGAGATCATTGTCTTTCGTCCGATCTTCCAACAACAACTCTAACTCTCTCTGTAGCTCGCTGTTGGCTGACTGTAAAAATAGCTCCACTTTGTCATTCTCAAGTGTGAGCTTCTCCATCCGAGATAGTTGAAGAAAATGTCTCTCAAACTCCTGAAGTAGTTCGATAGCAACTAGTTCCTTGCTAAGTTTGTTCACCCACTCCATGAATGACTTCTTAGTCACTCGATCTGCATCCTCCAAAGAGTACTCCTCCTTCAGCTGAAGAGAAAACTCCTCCCAGTTAGCTCCATGAGCTTGAATGAGCCCCTTCACATGTTCCCGTAACTCCGGGACAACAACAAGCTCAAACGTCCATACCATCTCTCTCTCTGGTACCTTACTCAGCTCCATCTCTTGAGAATAGAACTTCAGGTACTTGGAGATGTTTCTCCCTTCAAACTGATCCAATGTCCCCACCATCGAATGCAAAGCCTTGGTAGCCATCGCCTCCTCCCGTTGAACAGCTTGTTGTTGATCCATGTACAGAGCAAATGCTTGGAACATTTGCCCTATAGCAGGATCAAGCTGCAGCGGAATCATGCCCGAAGGATTTCCAACTCCTTGTCACTCGGCCATGATAAAGTTCTGAGAAGAACTTCACTAACTCTCCACCCTAGAAGTTTCACGTCGAGTTCACCAACTATCGTGTGACGTGCTATCTTATCTGAGAATACACCGGGTATCTAGCTGTAGAGAGTACGTGTCGCACTCCGTGACTCAGAACCAGCGATCACCCAAACCTCTCTCTGACCTCCAAGTACACTCTGAACCTATCCCGCTACGATATCCTCACGTCCTCTCGGCAAATCTCTCTCTGACTCGACTAGGAATAGAACCAAGGTAACAAGCACGAGCAACCTGTTCCTGCCATCACCGCAAGCACTCTTGGGTCTGCTGGTCATCACTCTAGCCTCACCACAAGAGAAATACCAGCACTCCTAATAGAAAAGAAACATAAGCGCAACGCCTGCACACAAATCCAATCAAATCAACTGGGCGTACAAACAAGCATGCGAGTATGGAGAGGATCCAAACACAGGAAATACTGTCAACAACTCTCTATACTCATGATCAAGTGCTCCGAAGCACTAGTAAAATCTCCAGGTCGACCTGTTCTTCAAAAGAATCTTGACTCTTGCGTCTTTCGGAGCAAGAACCTCTCAACTTTATCTCATTGTCACTCTTCAATCATAGCTCAGAATGAGATGAAACTAAGGCCAATAGATAACCTGTAGAATAATCTCTCTATTAAGATATTACATGCGGAGAGATCATCTCTAAGTTGGCAGCTATGTCCTTCCAAAGTTCGCTGTTTCTTATAACATGATACTATTTCGACAAAACTTTGCTGTTCGATTCCTTACAAACCACTCGACAAAAATAGCTCAAACTTCTTAAGAAGCTAATGATTCACCATCACTACCACTCTGTAAAGTTTCACCAGCAGATCCTCAACTAAACTCTCGAAATGATCCAAGCCCTTATCGCTATTTTTATAACATGATACTATTTCGGCAGAACTTTGCTGTTCGATTCCTCACAAACCACTTGACCAAAACGACTCAAACTTCTCAGGAAACTAATGAGTCACTATCACTACCACTCTATAAAATTTCACCAGCAGATCTTCAACCAAACTCTCGGAATGATCCAAGCCCTTTTCGTCAATGACACAAGACGATATGCAGACCCTTGTGCACAAAAACAGCGTTTTCTTTCAACCCAATAATCCAAATGGTCTGAAATTTCACAGGTAGGTAGCTGACTGTACCTTCTCAGACCCTGGAAGGTTTCATAGCAAAATTCGACCTCAAACTCTCCATATCTCTCTCAATGTCTTCTGTTTACAGTCGTCTACTATCATAACCTCTGCTTTGAGACACCCAACTTCAGCCGGCCATAACTTTTTCACTCCGGCTTGGAATCGATTGATCTCGGAGTCTATCAACAAGCCCATTTCAAGAGCTTTCCAGCAACGGTCAATTCATCTCCAGCAACCTCACAGAACTCCCAAAAAGTGAGAAAGACGTCACGGAAACAAAATTGGTCACGAATTTGACCCCCTCAGTTCCAATTGATCGAAACATTCTCATCTGTGCTTCAAATCGAGCAACCATTGAGTCCACAGGCATCCTCGTCTCCCAAGCTTTCCAACTATATCTCACAATTCGCAAATGGACCACGGGAAATATCTCTAATCCTCGAAAACGTGAAAGGAACTTGGTAGAAGGTGATTGGTCAAACTTTCGACCAATAAAAAACAAGTTGACAAAAAAGATTTTGTTTTCACTCACATGACCAACACAAGGAACGAATTTTTATCCAAGAGTACCATTTGGACCTCAAAGCTTATATTGAACAAACTACAAACATGTGTCGGTGACGATACCGTCGGTCACGAAGCACGTAGACACGAAGAACAAACCACGCTCAATATAGAGTCAGAATACCGACTCTAAAACGGTTGACAATAAACGGAACTACAAAAGGAACGGATGAAGATATTATCTGGTTGTAATAATCTTCACCGAAGTTCCTCACGACAAACTCACGATGCGCCATCTTTGGTTGACTATAACATCGTATTTTGAGCCAAGTGTTGAACGGAACTCTCGCTGGAAAGTTCATATCCAATGGAGGATCCATACCACATCAGAGCAAGATGTAGACAGTAAGATCCCAAACATCGTCCTTAGTGACAATGGGAAGAACGATAGGATCGGAGTAGCCATCACCGCAGCCATAAACGACTCTCTCGACATACGAAGGATATGTGGTGGTTTCACACCCTAGCCAATCTACAACACGACAACGTGGATGGTGTTTGGACTTGGGTTTGGATCATGTGATGCTGGTGTAGCTCTTTTTGTTAGCAAAGGGATGTTTCTCTTGCTTTAAGCTATGCTTCGATAGTTTTGGATATGGGTTGAGATTCAAGGGTTCATTTTAGAGGGGTTGGTGGAGATTACAGATCACTTAGGTTTGTATTTCTCTATTTTGCATCTTTTGAGAAGAAGAATCAAGAGTGTATATAAAGTAGGAGTTGGTATACCTTGCGTCTCATGGTTGTTTCTCTATGTCTTGTCTTTGTTAGACACACTACATCTCCACACCCAAGAATCTCGTGTTTACGATGGTGAACTTGACGTGAAAGTCTGGGGTGGAGATTTCTTTTGTGTTTGAACTTTGAAGAGGAGATTCGTAACCATGAGTAGGGACGGAAATGATGATGGAAATAGAGCTAGTGGTTCGGGTGGATTGTCGAAGGTGCAGTTGGATCCAACAATTGCATCGATGTTTCAACCATTCACATTGTTCTTACGGAAATAACAGTTTAATGAGCGAAAGGGAACATTGGCAAAAAAGGTGCTTCAAGCAATGATCAGCAAGATTGACTAATTTGATGAGAGAGATGTCCCAAAATATCTGACACATTATGTGAAGGAGATGGAATTAAATCGGATATCAGAAGATGAGATGATTGAGAAGTTTGAGTTAGCTGTAGCTCTAGAGGTTAGAGATCATGTTAAAATGCTAACAAAGCATTTTGACAAGGATTGAGAGACATTTGCTCATGTCTTGATGAATGAATAGTTCTTTGAGGACTCTGATCGAGTCACCGAGAAGTCATTCTTGGAGTAGGTTGAGCAATCAAGGAAAGGTTTACAGTCAGAGAATTTGAGAAACAGTTTTCTAGGTTGACTAGGATGGAGAAGTTGACGCTGCAGTCAAACAAAATAGTATTTCTTTGAGTTGTAGATGAGAAATTACAAGAGAAGTTGGAGGTGCTTTTGGAAGATCAGGAGGAAGACGATGGGTTGACTAGAAGTTGGAAGCACTGTAGTAGCACATGTTATTGTAATTCGACATGTGGTTCTTGTTGCTAGACAAGTAATACTAGTTGTTCCATCTGTTCCAGTTGTCCAAGCACCTATAGTGTCCCCGAAGAAGAATGATTTAAGCCTTGAGGAGATCATGCGTGAAATGCAAGACCTGCATATCAAGCTCACAAGATTGGAGGAGCAATAGTCTACAAGCGGAGCAAAACTCATTGTCGTGATGTTAATCATTTCACATAGTAGATAATTCATCTCTCTGTCAGGAGTTAGTCTCTCCGAGTGAAGTTAAGACCTCAGAAAGTCGGATATATATTTTGAGTCGTAGTAGGTTGTTTACCATGTTAATAGAGTTTAAGCTCATGGGTTGTACTTACATGTCGCTCATGCATGCTTTCTAGCTTGTATTGTTTAAATTAAATTAGTTTGAAGGTTACTGTTGTTATACATGTCTTCGCAGGTAGTTTAAAGTTTACGCTGGCACTTTAGAGACTTGACATGGTAATACATGTGTGAAATTAAGTTACCACGTGGATTGGGGCAAAAAAAGACAAGGAAGCTAAGAAGCTATGAAGCTATGAACTCCCATTAGTCTATTTTTGTCTTTTGTGAAACTCTAAATTTAGAAGTAGAGGTCTTAAGAGGAGTTCAGGCTTTTGGTAGGGGCATTAGAGAATATGAGGACATAGGATGAGAGGGCTAGTCATGCAAGTCAGTGTCGATGAAAGTTTCAATCGATTTGAAGTAATAAAGAGGGAGTTATGCCAAATTGGAGTTCTGATTGGGATGAAATTACGTCACAATTGGTGATTTTGGGTTTTCGATGTCAATTGCAGCTGAATTGAGATAATTTCTTCAAGTTATCGTGGTTGTGTTCCCTGTCAGTAGGGCTATACTGTCTAAAAATTTTCATATCATTTGAGTGAGTGAGTAATCCAGGGTGATCATTGAAATAGAGGGGATCTGAAAAACTTGTGATCTAGAGAAATGACTTCAGAGCTCGAGATCTGGAAAACTGTGTACAACCAGCAGGTCAAATTTCACAAGGATGTTCAGCGTACTATAGACACCAAATCTTGTAAGAATCATCAAAAGTTATCAAACCAATTTTCTGTTCTAGGTCAAAGTAGCTATCTAAGTACCATAGATTGTCGTAATTTCCTTACTCAGAACGTTTTTGTCCACATCTCAGTGCTCAAGTTTGATCTCAAGCTAAAAGTTCGTATATGTGTTCAATAAGACCTCATTTACATGTAGGAGAAGTTTTGAAGTCTAAGCCATCATATTTTCTTATTCTTGAGTGGTAAAGTTCACGTCTGATCTTATTACTACTAGTCATTCTTGATTTTCGTTTTCTGAACATATTAGAGGACCCAGCAGACCTATGTAAGTGTTTGTAGTACCACATTATAACGTGAAGCTTGTCTCTTGAGTAAACAACCATAGCCAGAAACCCAACGCTTTCTTGAGTAGAAGTTTCACTATCTTCACGATCATATCATAGCTAGAAGGTTCTGTCCTTCCCAAGAAATTCTCATCACAACATCTGGTGCGTCCACTGAGAGATCTTGGGATGATTGATCACGAAGTTTGAGATTCTTATACAAAGAAGAGATGGATCGCAAGAGCGAAAGTACTGCTACTACCTCTACGGCTGCATCAACATCTACTATTGCATCTTCAGCTGCACTTATGTCTTCTGCAGCGACATCTACGTCTGATCTGGATACGGCTGAGATCTTGAAGACGCTTGTGGCCCTAGTCCAATAGCATCCGATCCTTGGAGGGTGTGAGTTAAAATCCACCATGACTTTACAAGTGATTGTGAATAGATGTGGAAGATTGGAGGGTAGAGATATTTCTAAATATCTACGTGAGTATACAAGAGAGATGTGTAGTGTCTCAGGATTTCTCCTTTATCGTATTATAGCATAAAAGATTTCGTTCTCTATAGAGATTTACACTAGTATCGCTGTCTTAAGTTCTAAGATCTGTCTAAACTCACAAACATACGAGTTTTACCTAGAAATCTCTTCTTCTCGTCAAACCATACGGCTTTCAGAACTTCATAAGGTGCCCTGGACCCAAACATACAAAAATCACCAAAAATCTCACACAATTACCTACTGAGAAGCTCGTGAAGACGCTTCCTACTTCTAGGTCACGGCTTCTAGTCTTTCCACGACGGTCTTCTCGAAGCAATTGTCGTCTTCCGGGGGGTTCAATTCGGCTTCTGATACCTCCAGAAGACTGTCCCTACTTCGTAGATGTCAAATTATCAATGTCTGTCACACATTGCTCTTCCAATTTCCAACGGGGGTAGATCATTCACAAGGTGTATGTCTCATGTAACCTTCCCAGGCTTCTGCCTACGGAAGCGTTCTTCCCGCAGCACTACAACGACATTCATCTTCACGGAAGCTCAATAGAAGTCTCCGAAGCTCACTAGAAGAAGATAGGAAGATGAGAAGATGAGAGAAGATGGGGAAGAAAAGAATATCCAAACAAGAGGAAACGAGATGAAAAAGAGAAATTAAGATTCCGACAGGCTTCTAGTCCGGATCTTAACTAACAAGCTATCCTGCTTGTAGTAATTTAAGGAAGAAGATCACAAATCGACTTACAGTTACACAGTCTTCTCACTTGTCGTCTTCTGTTGTGAGAAGAAGTCTTCTTTCTTCTTCTGTCGTTGCTCCGACTACTCTGTCTTCTGAGATCAATTTTTTATAAGATAGTCCGTACGTGGATCCGAAGTGTTCCACTAGATGAAACAAGCTTCGACTCTACATAGCTTCTAACAATCACCGCCACTCAAGGAGAAGACTTTCCATGCACAATAGGGTGTAAATTCAAGAAAACCCATTGCCCAGAAGACACAGACTAAGCTTCTGCAACCAAATCTGAAATCAATTCCTAGAGAAGAAGATACATTAGTTTCGAGAAACTCACTCCCTTTGCTTCCTATCCCTACTCCTCGACGCACCAGCTTAGAAGCAGGACTACACGATGATGCCGTTCTCTGTTGTAGGCTGTCCATTACTGCTGTCTACATCCTTTGATCCCCTGTTGGGAGTGGAAGTGCAGACGTATCCTATGTAATCCAACTTTGTGGACGGAGCACTTATGTGTGTAAAATGTGTGATAAAATGTGTGCAAAATCCTACTTAGCATCGATTTTATACATCTGCCCTTGAGCAGCAGGAGGAAGATCCCCTCCAATCGCACTCACAGTCAAGAAAGATGGGGCGCTGTCAGAAAGGCACCACCTCACATGCATACGGTTCCTTTCGCAGTTTGGAACTAACTCTCTACTCCTATCGTTGTCTATCTTGTCATATAGACACAATCATCTAAAAATACAAAGGGAGTTGTCTCTTCCTAAAATAGTAGACTCTATTTCTTATCAAAATTAGACAAGTCAACTGTCTTCCTAACTCTAGTATCTATTCCTGATTGCTAGGTGCGATCTCCACTGGATTCTCTCCTATCTTATCTCCTAAATCGGCTTCTGATAAAGTGAGAAGCTCTGTTGGTACCTCGGGTGTGGCTGAGATGACTTCTCCTCGGCATTTGTGATGTTGGCTTCTGGTGCGGCTTCGGAAGACGGAAGAGACTTCTGAGAAGAGGAGTCCACCTGCGCTTCCTAGCTCTTTTGCGGCACCTACTCGACGTTGGGAGCTGAGGTGACCTCAAGGTGGTGAGAAGAAGTCACGTCTTCCACTCAAAACACCTGGGAAGACACCTTTGCTTATTGTCGCTGTCACTACCAAGTGGACAGCGAGGTCGAACTCCTCCCTGTACAAATCCGAGCCTGCTGCTGGTCCTAGTGCGTGAGAAGATGTAGCTGCCTGCTGGAGAGTTGAAGGAAGACTGTAAAGAGTCTTCAAGCTCTCGATATGCCGATCCAAGTAGCGGAGTATGCTCCCCTTGCAATCCACTAACATCTCCATAGAATCGTCATTCCACTAGAGGGAGAAGCTTCCTACCCGCGATGAAGTTGAACTTCTTCCGAAGTGCTTCCACCATCTACGCCATGATCTCTTGTGCTCAAGCTTCTGCTTCTTCCCGCTGCAGCTTGAGCTTCCGCGGCTTCCCACAGTGCTCTCCATGTCGTCTTCTCTTCTGCGAGGCTGGTGAGCTTCTCCTTGTTTCGTAGAATCTCTTGCTCTCGCTGCTGCAGCCGTGTCTGCAACTCTTGGTTGCTCTTCCGCAACTACACCAACTCCTTGGCAGAAGCAGAAGCTTCCGCCTTGTACTTCACTGCGAGCTTCTCAGTGGTACGGAGGTTGGCTTCTAGAGTGTCCGTTTTCTTCTAGATCTCCTCCTGCTGCATCAAGACGCGTAGATCAAACCCAAGTCGTAGTGGAGAGCCATTGAACACGCAGTTTGGGTGAGAAGGCATGAAGAGTCTACCTCAGACTGCTGCGGCTACAACGACAACTAAGTTGATAGCATCGCTGGTAAATTCTGATGTATATGTTGGACATATCAAAGTCTCTTCTAGTCCTAAATTGCTATATAGGACTGCTGAGAAGAGTATTGCTCTAGTTCTTTCTGAGATACTGAAGGGAGGAGCCGAGTCTACTCGTAGGATCATAAGGTGGAGAGATCTTGTAGATGTTGCTTCTATCAGAACATTCTTGGATGTGGATGTGGATAGACACGTTCACTGGCAAGATGCTTCTGTGGAGGAAAAGAGACGACGAGAAGCCTTTGAACTTGATACTGGAGTTCCTAAGGAGACTGGAGATAGACGGAGAGTCACAAGGAGGCGAGTAGCTCCTCCAGAAGACATCTCCTTTACTTCTTAAGCTCCTCCACCTTCACCAGGTTCGATGGAGGACGTGCAGAGATCTTAGCAAGAGCTAATGACTGTTGGAAAGAGGTTTACTACTCAAGAGAAGGGGAAGGGACCGGCATACAAGTTGGCGGTTGATATTGAAACTTCTATTGATCTCAAGAGCATCCTGGAGCAGAGAATACTGGATGCGAGAATTGAGTTTTCTCTTCAGGAGGTTCTTGATCTTGCGAAGAGAGAGTTTCACGAACTGATAATGGAAGTCATCAAACGAAAGAGACAGGTGATGGTCGAACAAGTAGAAAGTCAAATGATAGATGTGGTAAGAGCTTCTGTGAATGATGCAGAATTCGAGAAGGTGCATTTTCAGGAGATTGATGACCAAGGCTACCAGCAAGAAGCGTTAGCTGTTGCTACCGATATCATTTCAGTTTGACACTAAGGAAGTTGGCGAGGAGAGTCCAGCTATTGTTAAACCCACCAACTTTGCACTACGTTGGATGATCAGCAGTACACAGCATCATGATGGCTCTGATGGTTGTTCTTTGAGATAGAGGTATCACACTATCTAACTTTGTTGAAGGATATTCGTAACTGGTTTGCAATCCATCCACAAAAAAACACCTGCAATTCTTGAACGAAAAGTTCTAAAAAAGAATCAAGACGTACAATCTTCATCTCAGAATTCAACTTGGAAACACGAATGAATAGTGTTCTCATGTTAGGCAATCCCGAACGAGTTCGAGCATTCAGAATCTTCACTTCAACTGTCCATGTTGTTCTGTAACTCGTGCTTGTCGTCTGAAACTCATCCCAATGTCACATAAGTGTCAGATTTTATGGACCACCCTGCACATCATGACAGCCTAGAGAGCTCACACGAGTGAATATTCACATAAGATTTTAGGATACCCCGGAGGAAGGAAGGAAGGGATGAGTTTTCTAGAACTGTGAATGAATTGGATAGGAGAGGCATGGGAGATTGGGTTTGACAGTCTAGACGAGAGAATTGGAGGTAATGAAGTACTCATCACCGTTGATGATGGAGATCAATTCTATTATGCTTCCAAGAAATACAGAACCAATGAAATCTATAATGAAGAATCATTGTGAAGAATGATCAAGCAAAGAGTCGAGAGAGAATCCGAAGGACACTACCATGAAAGATAGTCAAGAACTAGAGGGCACTTGTGATACCCGCCAATCTAGATAGTGTAGAAGAACATGGGAGAAATTAAAAGAACATGGGAAGTTTACAAAAGATTCGAGACATCTGGATGTTTTACAAGCCTTGGATAAGATCATAATATTGGATATCATACAGGAAGAGCTGACGATATAGAGATAGAATCCGGAGAGACCATGATTCTTTCAGAACTAGAAGTGATCCGGAGAAGGCATTGGAGAAATAGAAGCGATCACGAGAAAAATATGGTCAAAGAAGCAATGACCGAATGTAGAACAGAACTCATAGATTGAGAGATAAGAGGAAAGGAATAGCATCCTTAGGAAAGAAACCTCATTGACTGAAGGAGTCCATTCTGAAGGATTACTTGAACCTAGAAACGTTGGGAGAAATCAGACATAAAACGTTGAAAGGGTGGAATGCACTAAAGGAGGAGTTGAACGATGTTAAAAAGTTTTAGAACCAGAAGTTCAGAGGAAGTGAAGAACAGAATCCAGAAATGGATTCTAAGGATGATGAGTTCATGAAGAAGATGTGTCAACGAGCGACGGAAGGAGAGTAGACATACATAGCGAGGTTTAATCAGAACTATGTGGAGAGCTTTAGGACACCAAGAACTGTACCTAGTGGATATCCACCGCATGTGAAGGAGATTAGGACAGATGTTGGAGAATGCATTCCAGAAGAAACATCAGAGGTCATTTTATGACATCAAGGAGACAGAGAATTTGCTAACGCGTTTGAGCCACAGTTAAGAGAGAGACTTGAAGCTTAGACAAGAAGCATAAACGATATGTTCAGATTAACATCAAGGATATTCGAGGTGATACAAGTCATATACGTAACATATGAACGCATCACTGAATTGGAATCCAAAATCAAAACTTAATCTACGAGGAGATCCGAACGGCTGCTAGGTGAGTCATATGAATATGATAGTGAAACAGGTAAGGATGATCTTTCAAATTCATTCTGTAGTCTCCAATATGATCGATATGGAGAGAGCATATGAAGTCTTCTTCGATGAAGCTATTGCTATCTGGAGACAAGAGTCGGAAGCAGAACTTAAGGGAGGAGGGGAAGGAAGCAAAACCACAAGTATCGTCCGAAGACAAGAGAACAGATCCAACCTCAGGAGAAAACCATTTCTCTTGAGGTTGAATCGATGCAACCGTTCTAGATGGGATGACAGAGACCAGATGTCTAGCAAAGAAGGAGGTGAATGTTGCAGCCAGTAGCGTTGAATAGACGAGTTGACTCAGAGTAATGTTAGTGGACGTAATTTTAGATAACCGACTAAAAAGGAAGAGTTAGATTATCGGTGAGTCTTGTATGTTTGGATTATCCGAGAGTCTCATATATCTTAGTAATACAAACAGCTCATAAGGTCGTTTGATTCGGATAGTCCATATATCTAAGAACATTCGGGGAAGTAAAGATTAAGACTAGCATAGAAGGTTTTGAGACCAGCGTGTTGAGTACGGTTTGTGGTAGATGAGTTATCATTGCTGAGAGTCTTTTTAGGGAGACCAAGGTCTCAAGGGTCTGCATTGATCAATCACAAGTATATAAGGAAATTTTTGATTTTAATGTATAAAAGAGATTTGTAGTTTTGGAAGATCTGTTGCACTTGACATGTGTATGAATACCTCTTGAAATTTTAGATGCAAAGGAGGGTGATAAGAGTTATTCTATACGGAGGCACTATATATTTCTGACAATACTAGAAGTCCAGTAGATGTGTCTAACATCCTGAATGAGTGCACATTAGAGAAACAAGATCGGACCTCTAGTTGTGGATAACTCACACTTAGAGCAGAATGAACCTGAACGTAGAATCGACAACATAACCTCGTAGTTAGTAATTGTCTATCACTTAGTAGACAACTATATCAATATCAAGGTTGGATCTCGAATAAAGTTTGAAGGCAAGAGAGATAAAAGAATAATGATAAAGAGGAGAAACTTGAGATAACACGAGAATGAACTTTAAACTAAACCAAAGCGTTACACTCTTATACATTATGAGAGACTAGAGATTATCAATGCATGTAATGCCTCCTTAAATGATATCACAGCACATTATTTAATGCAAAGACTAAATTCAAAAATCTCTTTCATGTGAGTGGTGAAAAGAAATTCTAACTATACACAAGACTAACCACAGATTCTCAAAAACCTCCATTAAGTGCACTTCTTTCTATGTTGTGATCAAAATTTGGTTTGGAAAAAGACACAGCCAGCTTCCTTATTCATTTTGGTTAACTAGATTGTGAACCACAAAATAGTTCTGCCAGAAAAATCATCAGTTGTCGTCCATCTAATCGCTGACAAGTAGTGATCCGCTGAACACATCGCTGACGATCCGCAGACCGACGATCTTATCGCTGGTGAGTTGTGACAATGATATATTTGTCATAAAAATCATAAAATGTATTGGCATACTAAATAAAGATCGACGATCATATCTCATATCTGTAGATCGTCGACAATATTAAAAAATTCTCTACTTCAGTTACGTAACATTACTATTTCTCTCCGTTAGGACTTTGTAGATCTTTAATTCTATATTTAAAACAAAATAAAATAAAATATTGGAATTTTGTGATGTTTTAATTATTCCGGTGCAAACTCTTGAAATTTTGATTTACCCAAAACTTGGTTTCTAAATAGTGATGAGTTGCAATGAAATTGCTTGAGGATGTGCTCTCAATATTACTTACTGATCAATAAGTTTCTTTTCCACTTGGGGAATTTTTAGAGTTTTGGATTTAAGTCTATACCTCCACGAGCAGTGTATTTTAACTTTGTAGTTGGAAACAAGAAAAAGTGAAAGTCTTGGTGGGTGTTACAGGGTTTGCCAATTTGTGCAAGATCAGGAAACAGAAGGTGCTATTACGTCTTTTTGGTCGGCGAATCATTTGTAATTTTGTTTGTTTTTGGCTTGAATTTGTTGTCCGTATTACTTCTCTATCCAAGTACCAAATTCGTACTCTTCAATCGGTCACTTTGTTTTCCTCATGATCATCCTCTGCATTTTGTGAGGATGCTTGCTATCCGTCGATGATAAATAAAATCAAGACAGATAAGTGCAGATTCAGGGGGCAATTAGAAATGACCTGAAATGATTAACGGTGGAATATAATGACACATGTGGTTTAAACAAGCGGCGAAATGTGGTTCATTATATCTTGTTTTCTTAATATTCAAAGCAGTGTGAAGATCTTAATCATCATCCTCGATTTTCCAGCATAATTGTAATATTTCATCTGTTTATTATTTTGTATTTATATTTAAGATAGAAGAAAATTAAAAGTTTAGCTTGTGATTGTAATATATGATTGCTCAATTTTTTTGACACTACAGTCCCTAGAATTAAAATTTGAATGCAAATTTTAGTGATCAGATTTCCATCAGAAACTTCCGATGAACTTGGTAGCCACTACATTCTTACATGTTTCTGCTTTCACCGGGAAATAACTTCAAATATCTAATTATCTTACTATACTTGGCGTGACCTAAACTAGTCTGGCGGTCATGCCCCAAGTTCCAGCACGCTTTAGTCTTGAATTCAAGTTTGTAACTCGGTAGGAGTCTGAATCAGGTTAAGTGCGCCACTCGCAAGCTTGTGAAATGTAAACTGTTATCGTTGTATGATCAAATCGGCTCTTAAAACACAGTGAAACACATGCATGATCAACTTCAGGGAACTTTTGCTCACTTGCTGTTATAAAAAATTTATAAGTTTTATGTGAAAATTGTGAACTAAGTTGAGAAATAAAGTCAGATTGATTTCTAACGGCTAAGTGATAGCTAGATCTAGAAATGCGAGAAGATCCCAAACATATCCCATGAAAAAACATAAACTCACCCACTGCAAAAGCTTACAAGACTTAATACAATAACCGGCTAATGAATCTTTTTATTTAATCTATGTATTAATTTATTACCTAATTATCCCTAAGCGAAGGGTTAGATAATATATTAATCATTGTATATTACGACGGAGGAAGCGAATACAACAAGGAAGTTATACTTAGTTGAGAACATAAACTTGTTTACGCGTATTCACTCTACTATTTCCCAAGAGGACGCAGGAAATGAATCTTGTTATCAGCAGGCTCCTCCTGTCTCTTATGTGGATGAGGGGATGGTGAAGGAACCTAGAATAAAACCGTAAACGCCGCGTACGAGGGCGTTGCCTGTGGACAAAAGTAAATGTTAGTTACTTATAGTACGTTTAGTTTCATTCGGAATGGAATGGTGAATATGCAGGGGCTCGAAATGTGGAGCTTCCGGAAGTCGGTTCTCCGCAGTTGTGGAAGTTCGGGAGAGGGATTCCCGTAAAGTATTTTATAACAAAAAGCTAATCGCAGAAATTCGGACGATCTCAATAGCACGTCCACGTGGCACACGTAACATCCTCATAACAGTAAGGACAAAAATATGCATCCGGGGTGCACAGGTGGATGAAGACGTAGAGGAGGGCAGGCACTGGAATAAAGTGACAATCGATGGAGGAGGTTTGCTATGCTTCTTTTCTCTGTTGTGTCATGTAGAGAGGCACAGGAATAGCATGAGAACTGTTTGATTTGTTATTATTTTTTCCTTTGTTACTCTACTTTTCTGTAGAAGAAATTATTTTCTCGAAAAAGTGTTTTGCGTAGAAAAACTTTGGAGAACATTTCTTTGCCTTTTATGATTAGAAAATCTATAAATAGTATATAAACTTCTATACTAAATTATTATGAACATGCTTCTCTCTTCAGATGGAGATGTGAAATATATGTAATTCCCGGGCAACAGAAAAGACAAAAAGGTCTTGAGAAGGTGAGTCACTTTGAAGCTCGCAAAAGTGTTGAAGCTAAGCAAGGCATACTTAAGTTAAAAATATAGAGTTTATATGATAAGTACGAATTTGTCGAACAACGTACCAAAATAGTTACTGATAGTTTAAGAGTAACTCTGCTCTATAAGCATTCTCAATCAACTTCTAGAATTTTTTCTCTCTAGATATTATAGAAAATATTATAAATATTATACAGAAAATCTAGACTAAGTTTCAATAAAAATGAAAATAAAACTTAACTGTTAAATGATAATCATTCTTGAGACAGCAGCGATGTCAGAGAAAAGCCCATAAATGAAATGCAGGGTCAGACGCTCCTGAGAGTCAAGTGCTCCTGAGAGTCAAGTGCAAGGTTCTGCTGAAGTAAAAATAAATATTAATTCTACATATTAATTTTACACCTAACCCTTCGGGTCGAAAAGGTTAAGTGAAAAATTAATGTTAAGCTTGCAGCCTCTCTTCCATCTTCAGATTCCAGATGGAAGAGAGGTGAATAAGCAAGCTTGAATACCCATTCGTAACCATACTCGGACCTTGGCTTAGTGTAGCAGAAGAAAAGGTTTAGGATATTCCTTTGCGGTGGAGCTTTTCTCTTGCCGGTAGGACCTGCTGTTACTAGCTGAGCCCTCCCGGTAAGAAGGTTCGACACCACGAAAAATTTATATAGCTTTTTACTTCGTCGTGACTTCAAGTTTTCCTTGAGTAAGTCACCCCGTAAGCTTGAAAACGGGATTAAGGTTCGAACCTGTAAGCCTCATGCGTCAGAGCATGCAGAATGTGCACAAGAACAATATTTCGAGCTAACCTGGAAACAGGAAACTTACGGGAAGAGGCAGTTTTACGAGAACTCCTATAAAGAAATGCAGGATAATGTATGAGAAATTAGGGACGAGAATGAGAATGAACCTGAAATGAGAACTCCTAATTCCTAATTCTTCCAGGGTACTTCCGGAAGTTCCCCGTAAGTTTTATGGAAAAACTGCTAAACGTTTCTGCAGGTGTTACAGTAATTCATGCTTTACGGGAGAGGTTTGAGTAGCGCTAGGCGCAATGATAGTACCCCTGTGTTCTCTCTCTCTCCGTCCCCGAAGGTCATTATGAATGCTGTAGGGGGTCAAGAATAAGCGAAGAGGCTCGTGTGATTGGCAGAAATGAGATTAGCATGAGATCGCCATTTCAAACGCCGGACGATGGTCGTTTAGCTCGTTAATGGGAAGTCTAGATACACGCAGAAAATGCTGAATGGAACGACGACGACTAGGAAGCAAGACGTAAGCATAAGATGATCAGCTGAGCACAGCAGTTTTCTTCCACCCTCCCAACTTCAAGAGGCGCTGAAGTCAAAGGGTCCCAAAGTTCATGCACTGTAGTGAGGAATCAGTCACTCCAGTGCAGTACTGCAGAGCAGAACAAGCGTGCGGCGGGGCTTCTTCTCATTGTCATATCATATACCATTCCAACCATCATCAACCAACGGAGTCTTCAGACGAATCTATCCCTCTCGTCCAACGTCCACCGCCCCAGCCAGTTCCTTGTGCTTCATACCTTTTACCTGTGGTCCTTCCGACACATGGCATGAAAACTCCAGTCTTCACTCCCAGCTTTCCACGCGTGTAGTCTGTAGATCTTATGAGCTTTTAGTTCATCGAACTCTAGATCTACATGTGCGTGGTTGCGACGACAGTAACTATTGCAACTTCTTGATATAGGCTTATCTCCTCATGCAGTTGTTTACATCCGCAGACATTCATTCTGCAATCATAGTTCAAAGGGAACGACGACAGCTGATTCAGACAAAGGTCTTGACTTGAAACTACGACAAAAGTAATCCAGGCACCGGTCAAACCGACTCAAAAGTAGACAAATATAATAAAAGCACACTGTCAGGTCAAATAGACTCGAACCTATCACAAATTAATCAGAGAAAGAAACTGTAACACTTTGTGTGTAAGAGGAAGCTGTGCGTGCGCAGAACAGTTACTGCACCCGGCCCGGTTTGGTTGTCCGAGCTTGAATCTTACTGTTACTCCTCTCCGCATGCCGCAGAAGGCTCTGAGAAATCACTAGAAATCCTTCTGAGTGAAAACAGGAGTAAATCAGGAGAACTTACACAGAGCTTTTAAGGTTATTAAGAAGAAAACTCGATACTCCCACCTTCTGCCGTTCTAATAGCATACATAAACCTGGATCAGCAACTATCTGAGTATCAAAGGGCAGTCTGATCTGAAACCTGGAAACCTGGAAAACTGGAATGGTTTAACAGAAGTTTCTCTGTTGAAGTCATATCCGATCGGAGTAGTCAATGACATGTTCTATAACAGAAAATTATTTTGGAGTAGTCATGCTCATATAGTGCAGTGGCGAACAGTCAGCAATGACTTACCACACGGAAGTGTGACTTCTACCTTGTTTGTCTGGGATAAGATTCATTACTTTGGAACATACCGCACTTACTAGCTGGGTTTGACAGTTAGCTGGCTGTATTTGAACATATCGGCAGCAAAGTGTCACAAACCGGAAAAGCTGGAGAATTCTTGCATGTTTTGGGGATGATAAATAGAAAATATGACAGTTCCGTTGCGGGATTCCTAACTACGCTGTTGGATATGAGAATATTTGATCTGGGTTGTCAGAAGAGCTGATAGGACTGTAAAAGTTCAAGTGTCTATCGTGGAGAACATTTGTCTCGAAAGCAGAAAAGTACATCATGGCTTGAAGGTGCCACCCTTGACACTAGAGAAAAAGACAGTTATTCCTCACAAACACTGCCATACTAATTGTGGGCGCGAGGTGAATGAGGCGGGTACAAGAGCGGTATCCATTGGCGTGCAGGAGAGCTTCTTGGTGCGAGAGTGGTGAAAGAAAAGGGAGTGTGGAAGGGATCACTATCATGTACTGTACTGTACGGACAGCCGCGTTGTCCTCAGTCCCAACAGGAAGCCCCCACGTTCTCCAAGTGAAGGAACTATTCTAGGCACAGGTGAGTTCACCAGTAGTTTTCTCCCTATGGAACAGCAATTTACCCCGCTCTTGTGGGCCCAGGACTTGCATATATGACGATCTATGCAGCCTAAACCATGCTGAGAAGAATTAAGTGAAGTAACAAGGCTGCCTCTAGAATAAGTTATTCCAAGAAACTAGGAGGAATTCAATGGAGTTGTCTTCTCAAACCGCGAAGCTGATGAAAGGGGTTCTACACGGCCAGCGTGCAGGACGAAGAGGTGGAAGGGTAGAACATAGAATCTAGTGGGCTGCTACTAGTGGTGCTGAAGTACTTGTTATCCTTCGGTTGTTAACCGCCACCATAAGAAGCAGCAGTCCCGACCATCTAGAGCAAGAGCATGAAGATGAGACCCTCCAACTGAAAACACGGTTATGATACTGTGTTCGTCAAACTAAACTTCAATATTGATCAGGTGATTCTAGGTTGACAAGAATAAAATGCTGAGTCACACGTTTTGGTTCTCCCCCTAGATTCAGAACTCCCACTAAAAGCCCGTCCTTTCAAGCAGTTGCATGCAGTGTTCCAATTCCTGAACGCGAAGGAGGAATATAGTTATAGACCCATGTTTCATGCTAGAAGATAGCATGGAAATGCGTGCAATATTGTCTCACGAGTCACAACAACGTGACCATTCAGAAAACACACAGTAGGGCATATCTCCGGGCGATGACGGTCCCCCACAAGTGGTACATGAAGGGAATCAAATATATGAGACTACTGAACGATAAACAGTAAATGCATAAGTTAGAGCAGTATAGGAAATTCTACTGACCATGTGTACAAGAACAAAGAGCCTCCTTTCATATCCTCTCAGCACGCTTACAGGTCCTACCGCTCCAGCTTCAGTCACTGCTCCATGTCCACTAGAAGTGATGGGAATCCCGTGCATGAAGGACACCAAAGAATGTCTTCAGAAAACACATCCAGCGCTTCATGTGTAGATGATCTGCTGCTAGTATAAACATTTTCCGTGTCTTAGTGAAACCAACAAAACAAAGGCCATCCGTTAATTAACACTCGTCGTGTTGCTGTACATTCTCTTTAGCGACACTAGTTGGTGCTGTACGTGACGGCTGTGGCAGGTTGCACGTGAAGCTGCCTATAAACCAACATTCTGCCCCTGTGCTTGGTTCGTGTGACCTTCACAAATGTGCATTGCAACTCGGTAGTCCCTATTTTTACCGTGACTTTGACGTTGCAACAAAGTGAACTGGGAACATCGGCTTTCTCTGTTTCCTTGACGAATGGTGCCACGACCAGGTCCCAACATATGGCTCAATTGAAAGACCCCTTCCAAAACTTCTTATTTTAACCTCTTGTGGTACTGAATGAATCAAATTCTTGTCCTCTTTCTTCGTAGTGACCTCGATATGCGTGGTGACAGAATTTTTATCTCTGTTTTACCTCAGTTTGGTAAACATACACACCACTAAGAATCTAAGAATCGGTAGCTAAAGTGTGCTGCATGAACTGCGTTGAACGTCAACTTCCTAGTTACACACTCGTTTGGTGCCCAGTCACATGCTGAACTCTGCTGAAGCAGCTTCGGTGTTAGCACCGTAGTACTCAGGTGTTAAAGACTGTGCAAGCTAACTATGCACTGTAGTAGTAATTTGCTCTAATTCTTAACCTAGTTAGTTTAGGGTTTGGTGACCCAACCCCAGTTTACCCCTTCCTTGTCTTTTTCTCTCCTGTATTAGTAAAGAGGGACTATGACCCTCGACTCATCCTCTTGTGTCATTTTTAGACTTTCTCCACCTCTCTTCAATTCAGGCTTAGGCTATGGCTGCCTTGTCTTATGAGTGCTTACAGTTCTCTGATCTCAACATGGTATCAGAGCAGGAGAGGAAAGATAAGACTGTTTGGGTCGAGAATGTGAAGACGAGGTGATAGGATTTTCTGACATCTTCGATTTTTCAACAAGGTCGAACTTACCAAAGTGGAGTGAAACCCTAAACACAGAAAGGTGATTTTGGAGGTCGTCCATTCTGTTTTAGCATCTGAAAACAGGTGGAAAGTGATAGAAAAAGACTCTGCCTTTTTCGATCAGAGGTCGTATGCAAAAGTTGCTGTTTTCGTCATTTAGGTCAACACGACTTTGACCGCTGTTTTAAAGGCCTTAACGATCGATTTTCGCCATTCTGACGATTACGGATCGACAGGCCTAGCAGTCGGAGCTATATTTCATTTGTGATTTACTTCTGCGATATCTTTCCATTGCCACTTTTCTCGATTCATTCTGAGTTTGTTCGCAAATTCGACGTCTGTCGTCTATAGCGTCATGAGTGGCAGGATAGACACATTCTCAGGCATCACAGGTGAACCTCTTGACAAGAACAACTACTCGATATGGAAATATCGAATTACTGCCTTTCTCAAGGGGCAGGGACTCCATGGTCTTGTCACAGGCACTGACAGCAAACCACCTGAGGATGCTGGAGATCCGATTGTTGCTGAATGGAACAGACGTGCTCAGCAAGCTGTGCACTACATGTCGTTGTGTGCTTCGTCTCAGATGTTTGATTACATACAGACAGTCGATACTCCTAAGGAAGTTTGGGATGCCTTGGCGAATGTGTTCCAGACATCAACCAAAGCACGTAAGTTGCAACTGAAGCAGCAGCTTCTGGAGGTCAAGAAAGGTACTTCGACGCTTACAGATTATGTCTACCTGATCAGAGGTCTAGTCGAACAACTGAGCAGCATTGGTGTGAAGGTCGAAGATGATGATCTCATTCTCCATACCATTCAAGGACTTGGTAAGGAATATAAGGCCTCCGAAACTTCTATTGCTGTCAGGGATACTTATCTCACATTTGAAGAACTAGTGCCTATGCTAGTATCAGAAGAAATGAGGCTATTGAGTGCAGCTGGTCAAAATTCGACTCCAGAGCAAGCCCTGTTCGCTGGTAGAGGCAGAGACAAGGGTCGAGGCAGAGGCAGAGGAAGAAGCAACTCCTTTAGACGAGGTCAACAACAACAATATATCCAAAACAAAGGTTTTGCAGATACTCGTTTTTGCAACTACTGCAACAAGGCGGGTCACCTTGAGAATAACTGCTTCAAGAAGCAGAATGACATCAAGGCTGGTAAGCAACATCAAAATTCAAACTTTCCTTCCATGGAGGACTCTCATTCAGATGGTAGTATGTTAACCATGCAGTATGTCATGGGTGTTATGACCAAATCTGCTGAAAGCTGGTACATAGACTCCGGTTGCTCAAATCACATGACTGCACAAGGAGAGTGGTTCAATAGCAAAGATCCAGTGAAGACTCCAACAAATGTCTACACTGGTGATGGTACTCAACATCCGATTACTCATCTCGGTACTGTACCTATCTCTGTTTCATCCTCGAAAATCTCAGCTTTAGGGGATGTTTTGTATGTTCTTACCATAGCCAAGAATTTGATCTCAGTAGGTCAGATTGTTGAACAAGATTATGAGGTTAGATTCAACAAGCATGGTTGTTTTGTTCAAACTGAAGATCACATTGTAGTGACCAAAAGAACTAAGGTTGGTAAGTTCTTCAAGTTAGATGCAACTATATCAGCAACTGAGACTGTCATGTTGATAGACGGTTCTCAGATTTCGATTACAATTGTGACATAAGAGGTTCGGACACATGAACTTCCCTCGCCTTAAGGCTTTGCCTACTTCTAATATAGTTGTAGGTATTCCAAAATTCACAGATGCTATTCCTGTAGAGGTCTGTGAAGCTTGTCAGTTTGGTAAGCAAGCTAGGCAACCCTTCTCTCATAAGGGCACTAGAGCTTCTATTGTGTTAGAGCTTATTCACACAGATGTTTGGACAGCTTCTCGAGCGAGTATGCAAGGTTCTCAGTACTTCGTCTCATTCATTGACGATTGTTCGAGATTCACTTGGGTCTACTTCTTGAAGGCCAAGTCAGATGTCTTTGGTGTGTTTCAGTCGTTTAAGAGCCTAGTAGAGAAGCAATTCAAGCATAGCATCCTTCGCCTACGTTCTGATGGAGGAGGCGAGTTCATTTCCGGTCAGTTTGATATATTTCTGCAACAACATGACATAAAGAGAGAAGTCACATGCAGCTACAGCCCTCAGCAAAATGGAGTTGCAGAGCATAAAAATAGACATATTGCTGAATGCGCTAGAGCTTTGCTCAATGAGAAAGCTATGCCTAAGTATTACTGGGCAGAAGCTGTATCCATTGCTGTTTATCTTATAAACAGGTCTCCAACTGCAGCAGTTCATAAGAAGACACCATTTGAGGTATTGTACAATCAACAGCCGGATATAGCTTCCCTAAGGGTATTTGGGAGTGTCTGCTTTGTTCATATACCAGGTGAAAGGCGTAGTAAGTTGGATCCGAAAGCTTAGAAGTGTGTGTTTTTAGGTTATGCTTCAGACCGGAGGGCTATAGATGTTATGATCCCATTTCAAATACCTTGCATGTAAGCAGAGATGTTGTCTTTGATGAAACCAAGTCTTGGTTCAAGTCTACATCCACCGCTATAGAACATGTTGTGTCTGTTATACAACCAATAGCACCTACTTCACAATCTACTAGCTCTACTGCTTCACGTCCTGTGAGAACTCCTTGGTCTGGATAGGTTATTGCAACACCTACTCAATCCACTAGCTCTCATCCTGTATTACAACAGATGGCAGATCCTGCACAATCTTTACCTCCAATAGATGATCACGTTACTACTTCATCTCATCCTTTTAGAGTTGAGACTACTCCTTCAGCTCAGATGACTGATCTGTGTAGGTCCAGTAGGATCAAGTACCCTGTACAACGTTATCTGTGTGAAGGACTTTTGCAAAACACCATGCATAATGGTGAATGTCGTACAGGATGTACAAGAACCGAATTCTCTTGAGGAGGCGATGCATCAAGCAGAATGAGTGCAGGCTATGGAGGCTGAACTTGCAGCATTACAACATCAACAAACATGAGATCTCGTTGACTTACCCCCTAGTAAGAAAGCCATTCGCTCCATGTGGGTTTACAAGGTCAAGAGGAATTCTGATGGTTCTGTGTCTAAGTGTAAGGCCAGACTTGTGGTCAAGGGTTGTGCACAACAGTATGGAATTGATTTCGATGAGACATTCAGTCCAGTAGCCAAGATGGCTTCTATTCGTACACTTGTGGCATTGACTACAAGTAGAGGGTGACATCTTCATCAGATGGACTTCAACAACGCTT
The DNA here is from genome assembly GCA_036924285.1 of Asterella californica. Lineage (NCBI taxonomy): Eukaryota > Viridiplantae > Streptophyta > Marchantiopsida > Marchantiales > Aytoniaceae > Asterella > Asterella californica. The sequence continues at coordinate 14,554,612 of JAYKYS010000006.1, read as the reverse complement.
TTCTTAATGGGGAGTTGAAAGAAGAGGTCTACATGGTGCAACCCCCTGGATATGAAGATTCTAAGTATCTTGAGAGAGTATGTAGACTCAAGAAGTCCTTATATGGACTTAAGCAAGCTCCTAGAGCTTGGAATGCCAAGATCAATTCATTCTTGTTATCTCTTGGCTTTACTGTGTGCAGTTCGGACTCTTCGCAATATTCTTTGCATTCAAGCCAAGAATTTGTACTACTGATCATCTATGTTGATGACTTGATCCTCACTGGCAGTTGTGAGCATCTCATCCAAAGGGTGAAAGATCAGCTGAAGGGAGAGTTTGACATGAAGGATCTCCAACAACTCAAGTACTTCTTGGGCATTGAGTTTGTCAAGAATGGGTTGCGTTATGACTGCTGCAGAGACAATATTGTCTATACATGTTGGAGAAGTTCGGGATGACTGCCTCTAAACCAATCTCTATCCCTCTTGCTGCTATTGTTAAGCTAAATGCAGAAGATGACGAGTTGCTAGCAGATCCCTTCATGTATCGACAGATCACAAGTAGTATGATCTATCTTACTATAACTAGGCCAGATTTATCTTATGCTGTTGGCTTAGTCAGCCAGTACATACAGGTTCCAAGGAAGTCACACCTTGATGCAGTTCGACGGATTCTACGATATGTGAACTTTACACTTCAGTTTGGACTTTACTTTTCTTCTGGTAAGGCTCTTGTGTTACAAGACTTTACTGATGCAGATTGGGCTGGAAGTACTAATTACAGGATATCTACGTCAGGTTTCGTTTTCTGCCTTGGAGATTCTGCGGTTAGTTGGCAATCGAAAAAGCAACAAATAGTTGCTTTGTCTTCTACAGAAGCATAATACAGAGGTGCCACCAATGCTACATGTGAATCTGTTTGGCTTCGCACCCTTTTGGATGATATGGGTGTCACATTTTCTGATCTAGTTGTTTTGCACACCGACAACATCAGCAACATGAAACTTGCTTCTAATCCTATTTTTCATGTTAGGACCAAACATATAGAGGTCCATTATCACTTCATCAGGGAGAAAGTGTTAGCTGGAGAGATTGATCTTAGGTATCTTCTTACTGATGAGCAAGTTGCTGATATTTTCACCAAGGTCTTATCTAGAGACAAATTTGAGTATTTCAGGTTGTGTCTAGGTGTTAAGGACATAGATTCTAGCTTGAGGGAGAGTGTTAAAGACTGTGCAAGCTAACTATGCACTGTAGTCGTAGTTTGTTCTAATTCCTAACCTAGTTAGTTTAGGGTTTGAGGACGCAACCTCAGTTTATCCCTTCCTTTTTTTTTTCTCTCTTGTATTAGTAAAGAATGACTGATGACCCTCGACTCATCCTCTTGTGTGATTTTTAGACTCTCTCCACCTCTCTTCAATTCAGGCTTAGGCTATGGCTGCCTTGTCTTATGAGTGCTTACAGTTCCCTGATCTCAACAAGGCAGCCAATAAAGCAACATTCGCTCCTGCGTTTATCTTTTCCCGAACCAAACCAATCAGGCTCACGACTGTCCAGGCGGACTCCACATCAAACTTCATTAACGCCACACCAAGTGGACCATCTCGTGAACAAGCGAGTTGATGTGAAGGTAGAACGACTCTAACGTGAACTGTAGAGGGACGAGCATCAGAGCTCGATTTCTGACCTCCAGTTGGACATGGTTTCGTACGGGGATGTCATGAATCGTTTGCTGTACTCAAAGTGGACCATCTTGTGAACAATTGCTGGATGAACGGTACAACGAAGAGAATCAGAGCTCTATTTCTGACATCCAGCAGGACGTGGTTTCCTACGTGGATGTGGCCGATCCTTTGCTGTACTCAGAGCTGACCATCTCATGAACGAGTCTGATGTGAACGGTAGACCGAGGAGATCATAGGTCGGTTTCTGACATGCACTCAGACATGGTTTTGTGTCGGGAAGTGAGCGGACCATCTCGTGAACTATGGTGATGTGAACGATAGGCCGACGAGATCACAACTCAGCAGCATCGGTTTCTAACTGAGTTTGATCTCATCGGTCTAATAACATAGAATCGGACATTGTTTTGTGTCGGAAAGTGGTCAACCGGACCATCTCTTGAACGATTATGATGTGAACGGTAGACCGGAGAAACCAGAGTTCGGTTTCTACAATCGGCTTCACAAATCCAGTCGGAAGTAGTTTTATGTCGAGATGACGTTAACGGTACGCCGATGATATCAGAGCTTGGTTTCTACAATCGGTTTCAGAAATCCAGTAGGACGTAGTTTAATGTCGGGAAGTCCTCTAGCGGAACACCTCCTGAATGATTGTTACGTGAACGGCAAGCAGACGAGATCAGATATCCGTTTTACATCCACTAGGAAGTTGTTTTGTGTCGTGAAGCGTCCATCCTATGCTGTAAAACTCTCGGAGAGAGAAATTTATGGGAGAATCCTGGGCGGAGACGACTCTATATCATTCATACTTTGCTCATTGTAGGGATACACACCGTAAAGGCTACCGTATATGAGCCTCTGAAGGCAAACATGTCTACTTTGCAAGTAACTAGCTCTGTCCGTGATTCCAGGTTTATGTTGGAACCAGGCCGCCCAGTGTTGAGGAGCGGGATAATCGAGGATCATTCTTTTTTAAGTACACCCGTAGCTCGAAAGCTAAGGATGTATTTAAAATAGATGCAAAAAATGAGAGAAAGGAGAGAGAAAAAAGAACATATAGATGCGTACATCCTTTGAAATGAATATCCTGCTTATAATGCGGATTGTGGTCTGGACAGGATCTACACGACATCTGCCACTTGGTTTAGAAATTACGTGACTGGTGGCATTCTATGGATCATTTTTCGTGAACCTTCGCTCTCTAAGGCATGGTTTAGACATTTCTTTTCTCCATTACTTTCTCAGTTTTCTCTATAAAGAAAATAGCTTTTGGTACTTCTTATACAGAGGGCTTCCAGGAAAAGGTGAAAAAGGTTACAAATATGAAGGGCTTTGACATGTAGTGTGGTATTTATTTAATTTGATTATATGTGGTAAGCCATATTCAGTATCTTGCTTTGCTATATATTTAAATGAACGAAAAATAAAAAGAATTATATCTAAGCCCACAAGAACTTTCAAGAAAAAGAATAAAGAAGTTATTATATTCAAGAGTAAGTATCTAAAGGAGTGTATTCAAAGTAAGGCTGCCTATTCACCCAGTGTACACTTCAAAGTGTACAAGGGATTCAATATATCTTTTAATTCTTCTGACGAAAAGGGTTAGAATATATATTAATGTCTCCGTAAAATGACACAATCTGAGAACTCGAGTCTCGGTCTTATTCTTCCAGCAACGTATCAGTCCGGACTCCACTTATGGTTTATATCCTGCTGAGTTGGCTACTCCGAGATGAGTTAACATATATTACATATGAATTCATTGAATTTTTATAATATCTTATTATAAATTATTTTATAATATTTATATATTTTTTCATAAGAGAAAATAAAATTCACTGTACAAGGCCATTGGGGATGCTTATTCAACGACAACATTTATCTATAGGAAGAAACAAGTTAGGACCTAGATCATGATGACAGTGTTTAAGATATAATTTCGATACAAAACATCGAAACAAAACATCGAAACTCCACATTATTTTATCTATTCTTTCTTCTACTTTCATACTCCGCATTATGGCTCATCCTTAGGTTTTTATGCCATGGATATAGTTCTTGCATGGTTAACCAACAAGATTAAATAAACTAAATAAATCTGATTTATATGACTATCTAGTTCTATGGTAATGTAAATAAAGTTCTAGAAGATCTAAAGCATTATGTGATTAATAATGAATGTGACTATAAGTAGAGAAATTCCAAGGAACACTAGTTACCTGAGATCTATAATAAAGAAGTTTTACTATGATGTAAAATGTCGAACTTTTACTGTACAAACAGCAGAAAGGCAGAATTCTGCTAAAGCACTTCGTTGACACGCTGAAAAGGTTCGTAAACAGATCTTATCCAAAGAGTGAAGGAAGGGTCCAGTCCCCAGATTGTGACAATGGTCGGCGGCAGGCTACTTTGTGGCAGGAGGTAACGGGCGTGGGCCCACGGCTCATCAGCATAGAAGGTATGGGTGTATCCAGATTATGTCTCAATCTCGTTACGACGACACCTCTGAGATATATCTCCGGCTTGGTATTCTAGCAGAAAACGTTTTTGTCAAATGGATCTCCATTCTAGATAGACAGTAGGGTGAGTCAAAGTTAAACACAAAGTTTTTGGACGTTAGGAAAAAAAAAAGTCATAATCTTCATAATCGTATCTAAATTTATTATTTATTATCTCTGAGAATGAGAGTTTATAAACTTAATATTCAAATTCTCATTGTAACAAATCATATTCTAAACGGATGAATATGATTTGTGAACAAAGTGTAAAGGTTAAAACTATACGCAAATAAACCTTTGGGGAGTTTAATAAGTAAGATTTCATCGCTCTTGGAAAAATACTCCTATTTAATTATCACTAGTTCAAAGTTTTTCAATCGTTGAAAAGTTATATTAAGTGGATTCAAACATTGTGATGCTAAGTGGCAAACTTAAGTTCTACGTGATATGAGCATTAAACCCCTGGTACAAGTATATAAGCCAAAAAGGAATATTCTTTCCCCCCTTTCCGTGTACTTTACGCTGCAGATAAGATCCTCTTGGGTTCCACGAGACTTCATGTTTAAATTACATCTCAAATTATATGGACCTCATTTTACAAACGATTACCACGATAGATTGTTCTGGAGTGGACCTTAAGCAACGTTTCAGTATTATGAATAAATTGCATAAAAGAAAAACGTGTTTGATCTTTTCCTCTGGTATAATTAAGTAAATTAATTAGTTCTCAGTATCAAGTACTACTATGTAGGCAACTGTGTTACCATAGTGACCAAAATTGGAATCCTTGTTGAGTGGACGGTAAACTAGGTAAATTATTATTTTGGCCTTCCATAAGTTTCTGTTGTCAGTGGACACACACATTCTTTGGATTGTTATCACCGAACTCGAGTTCGAACACTTTCGCTTCGCCAGTTAAAAGAGTATTTTTGCCACCAAATTAGACCAGCTTGGCACTTCCTCCAAATATTCTGGGAAACTCCGATAATAAATAAAAAGGTCGGTAAAGTGAAGACTGCTGTTGAAGGAGAACAGAGAAATATTTGGGCCCTACCGGTCGTCCCAACTTCTGGAACACATACATAAGTTGTGTTTTAGCTTTGAAGAGAAGGCAAAAACGTTTATCTGTTCCGTATTTAACAGCGTAACATGTAAAATTTCTTCGGTTTGTGTGTGGCAGGTCATATTTTGCTTCTTCTCTAGCATATAAGTCAAGGAGGGTTCGCTATTACGTTCCACGATCTTGGGGAACATTTTTGGAGGACGGATTAGAGCGGACGGAAAGTGCATGAAACTAGAGGACTTGTGGGAGGAGCACGACTTGCGGTGACTCGCTTTTACCGGAATCTTACGTGTTGGGTTTGGAGGTAAATTTGGACTCGCAAACTGGTCTGACCGCGGCAGCAATAAAGCCTGGCAGGAGTGCTCGTCGTAGGACATTGCATTGCCGCAACAATTTCTCTTGTTGCCGATACCGATCTTCCTCTCGTTCTAACAGTGATCGGTATGGGTCGGGCTCCATGTTGCGACAAGACGAATGTGAAGAAGGGACCATGGTCTCCCGAAGAGGATGCCAAGCTCAAGTTCTTCATCGAACAATTGCAAAATGGGACAGACGGAAATTGGATCACGCTTCCCAGCAAAGCTGGCAAGTCACGCAACGATTTGAGTCCCCGTTAGCTCGAATTGTGTCCTTGCATGCCACATTTATCGAGGCAAGACTTGTGATCATTAGATGCATGATAGGTGCTGAATGTTTTCTGCAAAATGTGATGTTACAGGTCTGAAACGGTGCGGAAAGAGTTGCAGGTTGAGGTGGATAAATTATCTGCGTCCCGATATTAAGCGTGGCAGTTTCTCGGAAGATGAAGAGAAGACAATTTATCGACTACAGGACAGATAGGAAGCAGATCGACGAATCCAATTGCATGTCATGTTAATAGGAATCTTTGAAAGGGAGAGAGAGGAAAATACTAATGATCGGAAAGATGCCGAATTCTGCCGATCATTAGTGTTTTCTGTTTTCTCCCTTCCATTCGTGCAGTATGTCGGTGGAACAGTTCACCTCTGTTTATTCATGCATATGTCGTCGACTTGTGGTGCATTTATTTACGAGCAGGCCTTTCCGCAAGCCTGCTGTGTGAATAACTGCGCCACAACTGAAACTGATTGTAGAAGTTTCTTCCCGATGTGCCATGATGCTTCCTAAATGGAGTTGCCGTCTTCCTTAACCGCTTATCCAGAAAACGCAATCTCCAGAAGATATCTGAGACATTTTTCAATCTCCAGAAGATATCTGAGACATTTTTCTGATTCCGCCGAAGACGTCGACTGCCAGGAGTTCGATCGGTGCCTTGAGTTCTTCGAATTCAAGACACAGGTCGTTGTGCCGGATACGTTGACGGTGATTAGCCTGATTATTCCATTGCGACGTTAGGAAAAATGAGGCTAATCACCGTCGCTTTAAACATTTCATGTATCCTACGATAAATGGTATGCTCGTTACGAGAAATAATGACGGCATTGTTTCTCGTAACAAGCATGGGATTTGATTAGTAGTTGATCGAAGTAATTATCTTTTCCTCTGCTGATCTAGCGACCAGTTTTTCAGCTTGGGGAAGTTTTTGTTTGACTGAAGATTAAGGAGTAAATTAGGACAGTAGTTGAAAACGTGTAGTCTTGCGAGTCCGTGCGAGTAGAAGACTACACGTCGTGAACTACCGGAACCGGAGGACTCTCTCGCTTCCCTATTTCGATACTCATTCTTCTCTAGACTGAGTATTAAAATCGTACCTGTATACGGTTTTCTAATATAAACAGATCTGTTGTCTGCTGCAGATGGTCTCTGATCGCGGCGCAGCTGCCTCGGCGAACTGATAATGAAATTAAGAATTACTGGAACACTCGACTAAAGAAGAAGTTTCCGGAACGAGGCAACGCTTCGCATGTACACTACGGACGTCTCCAAGCCTACCAGGAGCAGATTCTTACTCATAAATTCCATTATAACCAAATTTGTTTGCAGGGTCTGCAGGATCAAATGGCAACTGCAGCCGCAAGAGAGGGTATGTTGCACGGGCAGCAATCGTACAGCATCAACCACTTGTATCCGCAGCACTCGTACAGCATCAACCACCTGTATCCGCAACAAATGCAGGACATCGAGCATAATCATCAGGTGGTACACGATCAGGATCCGAATCTAACTGTCCAGCTTCCGACAGTGATGCAGCACCAGCACCAGATGTTGACGCAGTTCGTGCCCCATATCCCAAATGAAATGGGGCACTAACGGCGTCAACAACAGGCGACTAACGAGGCTTCTGATGAAGCCGAAAGGCTCATGGTCATCGAGAGCAGCTTCAGAAGTATAATCGAGGACGGTGAACAACATGGGGGAACAACCTCGCTGCTGGCTACACCGAGGTTCGATGAGCTCTTCGGCGATGGTAGACACCCAAATCTGGGTGTGTACCATCGCTCTCCAGGATTATCCGAATCCGGAGCTCGGTGGATCCGGAGAGACTAGATCGGATTGCCACCTCCTCCTCCAGGTGAACTTTGAAAACTTTGAAAAGTAAGTATCAGAGTAACCTCCAGGTGGCAACTTTGAAAACTTTGAAAAGTAAGTATCAGAGTAACTCTTAACGTTCATACCATCTCAGTCGCGTTGCCCTCATGCCGGATGGTATGAACGTTTAACAGTTAATTTGATATTTACTTTTCAAAGTTGATCCTCTAGGATCCGAGGAGGAATGTCAGCCTTGTTAGCATGCTCAGGGAAATCATCCCTTCTTTAGACAAGCAGGTAGCCGGGCAAGACGGTTACACTCCGGGGTAGAAACTCAGCCGCGAGTCGATTAGCTGTGGAGTGTAGAGACGTGTACAGTGAGTGATTGTCAAGCTCGAAAGCTAAGGTTCATGGAGATTCGTCGTGACGCCACATCGAAGTTTTCTAGGATTGTACTCCGTCGGGCTACCATTTTCACACTTGTGCATTAGATACTCAAATTGAAAATTGTTTAACAGGCTGATAGTAGTTCATAGTCCAATTAGATTCAGAGAAGGCCACCCTCTCGGCGGCTCGACCGACCACCTTCAAAGTAAATTCGAGTTTTGAATCGGGAGCGGGAGTCGTTTGGATGTAGAGTAGGTCACTCGACCGCGAACTTCGGAGTCGCAAGTCGAATTTTGAACAGCAAGCGGAAGCCGTTTTGTTGTACAGAAGCTAAGGTCACACTCTCGGCGGCTCAACCCTCTGGAGTCGCAAGTCGAATTTTGAGAAAAAAGCGGAAGCCGTTTTTGTCGTACAGATCCTTCGGCTAAAACATGTTGACTGGTTTTGATAATAAATCACTTTTTGCTATCAAAATGGTCGTAGTATCTCAGGCTTTTAACCGTCACAGTGGCGGTCGACGTTTTCAAGACCTTGCAATCGGTACAGTGTGCGGAGACATATGCATATCCTTCGGGCCAGATGCAAGGAGTGTTCTGGACGCTGATAATCTCAGACTGAAAGATCTGTAAAGAGTGTCACTGCACTAGCAACTGCGCATGCATGCAGTGGCGTATCAAGCAGAGGGATGTTGTTGATCAGTGGGATGTTGTTGATCAGTTCGCTCCATGTACAGCCCTAGCGTGAGCTTACTCTTCAGGAAGATATAGATAAAGTTCTGAGGAACTTTATCTATAAGGCTTTAGCATGTTTAGTGATGCGGATCCTTCCGATGAGCCCAATAGGGTATCGTGATCCGGATCCCTTTGAAAGTAAGACATAGTTGCTGAAAAATCGACGGTTAACTATGGTTCACCGTTTAATGATTTTTAACTCCTCTCGTGTCAAAGAGGATTTAAATGTTTCTCTCAACTTGGTACAATTTCCCAAAGATCCAGGAAGCTGTAGACTCACGGACTGAAAAGACTAACCTGCTTTGGATGAATGAGGCAAATAGGCAAACTTTAAGGTTTAATCGTCAAGAAGGGTTAAGTAATAAATTAATATATTCTATTAAATCAATTCCTTTCGTTAAAAGGTTCTGCACTTGTAGTTCATTCAGTGCCTCAAGAATGAAAATTTGTTCTAAAATAAAGACAGAAAAAAATGTTCAGAAAAAAATACAGACCTTTTAATAAGAAATGCTGTAGTTTTTGACGTGCCAACACTAGTTTGACAAACGACTGCCAGCAGCACTACGAAAGACTTTTTCGCTTCTTGAACACCAAATAATTGTATCAAAGAACCGAATGTTTTGATACCATGGAACATCCGTAACACCAAAAACACGAAGAGCAGGAGATCATGCACTACATGCCCAATACTCAAGCATTTTGCGAATCGTTCCAATCTCCCACCTTCAATATGAAAGGCACGGAACTAGAACATGAAATGAAATCATGCCTTGCGTGCCCACTCGACTGATTTTCCGCACTCCCTGTGCCAGATACCTCAAAGAAGATGGCAAATCGACTGTGTCATTGTTTAATTGAATCTCTTGTTTCGATTCAGAAGCAAGCCGGAGGGTTGACGACTATGGTCCTTATGGTGCCCGAGCTTGTCCAACGTGGAGACATAGCGTATGGTGGTGAATTTGGAGCAATTCCGCTTACTACAAGTGGATATCTTAAACGAAACCCTATAGAGGACGTAACTCTGAGATGCATGATTGAAAGCTGCAGTACTTATTAGGAAAGCAGCGACCAGCAAGTTTGGGATCCGAACCAAGAAGGTGACTGGAGCTTACTTTGAGTACTATCCTGAAATGGCGGCTGATACGAACGGATATCATCAGGTTGAGATCTTAACCTGACGAGGGAGTAAAGACCATAATACTTATCGAGAAGGCCATTATGGCACAACTTTGCTGGGGAAGACCGAACAGGAGACCTGTACATTTGCACACCGAGTGTCATATAATATGCCCCAGCATACTTCAATCCCGGCCCAAATCGATGCATGTTAATTCGACGCGGTGTTCCAAATGAATCTACAGCTTCCACGGCCACAGTTTGAAACTGCTAGTGGACTTCTAACACTGATTTATAAGTGGCAAAACTGACAGCAAGAACTACGGAAGTCACTGGACATCACATTTTCTAGCTTACTCGAGAACAAATTTGGCCATTGATGGCTCCACCATTTCTCAACTTCTCCTCGAGTAATCAAGTTAGACTGAGACTCGACCGTCCCCATCAAAAGGTGAGTCTGCGTCGCCAAACTGTCATACTCGGTCGGTGAGTTCAGTCAGCTTCCTGAAGAGTAAGCTCACGCTAGGGCTGTACATGGAGCGAACTGATCAACAACATCCCTCTGTTTGATACGCCACTGCATGCATGCTCAGTTGCTAGTGCAGTGAGACTCTTTACAAATCTTCCAGTCTGAGATTATCAGCGTCCAGAACATTCGTTGCATCTGGCCCGAAGGATATGCATATGGTGTCTGTTAAAGATAATGTCTAGTCTATAGTCATCTCTATAGTCACATCTAGTAGTCACATCTATAGTCACCTCTATAGGCACATCTCTATGACTAGTGACTAACATGTTGTCCATAGGTTAGAGTATATAACAACCCCCTCTTGGGAGATGATGAATCTACTGATCCCTTTACTGATATAATTTCTACAGTGAAGAATATTCACTTGGTTTGGTTCTTAAACATGGTATCAGAGCATGATGGTGTCTACGGACAGGATCGACGAGTAAACTCTGGAGTAAGACATGTTACTTCTCGAGTTTTTCAGGCTGATGGAGATTCACCATGACAATCAAGACATGTCAGTTGTAGAGAAAGTGATCCTTTCGGAGGACAATATTGTCTCCTTATGCAATAAACTGGCCTCTAACTCAGCCAAGACTGCGGATGGACGAAGAGTAATCGACTTCGGCAAACTGGATGCTGTGTCAAAGACAGTTGTTGGCTTCTACAGAAGCAAGGAAATTATGATTGAGATGGTTCACAGGCTGGGAATCGCCAGTGAAGAGTTGGTTTGGAGGCAAATGACGGATGACAAGCTTCCTCCTGGCCTGTACGTTTGGTTGCGAGGAGAATCGTTATACGTGTTCCACTGGCATGAAGGGCATTCGCTTCCTTGGTCTTCTCAGAGAAGCATGTCCTGCAATTTTGTGAGATACATAGTCGATTTGTGTGATACAGTATGTGTATGCTTAGACGGGTCCAATTTGAAGGAAAGCTTTTTCACCACTACCCAAGAGTTTTTCCAAGAAACAACGGACCCAATGGCTTAAAATCGCACTCGTCAAAGCCAGTGAGAATAGCATATGTGTGAGTCTTGGATTCTCTCAAGTCCCAAAAAGCCTCACTTCAGGGAAGAACCCGAGGGATTTCCAGTGGACCGAAGGTTCAAGTAGAGTTGCTTTGCTTGCTTCGTTTCCTCGGCAACCGAAAGTAAACCTAAAGAAGTACACGCGGAAGATCTCAGGGGAAGTGTTCCCCTTTACGGTGGGAGACTGGGAGGCCAACTACAGTTTGGACCTTAGTAGGCTGTTTGATGCTGATCTGCTCGTCTTTCTTGAGGCTGCAAAGCGGAAGGAGTTTCAAGAATACAAGGATTTGCAAATCCTTTCCGAGCAGAAGAAGCATGAGTGGAAGGACAAGAAGTTTAGTGCCGACGGGGTCATAGAAGCTGAGGTGAAGAAGCTCCGTAAGCTTCTCACTTCTTGCATTAACAAATGCCTTGAGATTAAATTTTCCGTGGAGAATATGCTTTTCAGTGCAGATTTATCAAGTGCAGAGAAGGCAGAACCTGAGGGGAACATATCCACCGTGGCTGCGCTAGAGGCGGAGGTGGTCTCGGTTCCTACAAAAGTCACCGCGTTGGAAGAGACTCGTCGGACTCTGAGGGAGCTGGAAAGTGAGGTTTACGAAGTGATATTTGGGGAGAAAACGACCAAGCGGTTAGTGTTTCCGGGTGCTGAAGTTTACATGCGTTATACGCACAGTGAAAAAAATAAAAAATAAAAAATAAAAATATATCGCCCACTGATGAGCTACCAGTAGACGTAGGTACGCTAGAAGCCGGGGCAAGCAAGCAGAAGCAGCCCTTTCGGTACGGGGTGAATGTGAATCCCAAGAGCAACGGGAAATGTGTCAATGACAAACTATACAAATCCTCATACAACGACTCGGATGGGCTAGTAGTTTACGATCGGGCTGCACGTTTGAAGTTTTCGAAGGGTCGGAATGAGGAAATTCTGCTGGAGTTCAAATCGACATGTTCGGATGGTCTGGAAAGCTCGTTGAGGGGAGAGGTACAGTCTCTCAATCATGACAAAGTCGTAAAGAACATCTGCAGCTGGGCTGACTAGAACTGCCAGAAGTTGATTGCAGAGAATTTCAAGTAGAGGACGGATGGCGAATTTGATATGCTAACACCGAGCGCAGAGAGGGAAAAGAAGGAATACCTTTCGAAGGTGAAAAGAAAACAACCACGGAAGTCTCAAGATGCTTTAACTTTGTGGACTGAGAGTTGCAAGTTCGTAAAGAAAGAGGCTGGAATGTATAACGCTGTTGTTAGTTTGATCGCCTTCGACCGATCAGTCAGCGAGGCTGCTGAGGTGTCAGTTACCTTCAGTCAGGAGGAGCGAGAAGCAGAAAGTGTCACATGGAAAGCCTTCGAGTTGGCGCCTTTGAAAGACGACTTGGAGAAAATGCACGGTGACCCAGAATATGTCTTGAATCCTTCATGCTCTGAGGGGAAGGACTTGATCGATCTTGATCCAGGTTCCGAGAAACTACATAAGGTCTTTTTCCTTAAAGTGGGACAGGTACTGATTTTCATTGAGGATACCAAAGGCAGCGAGCCACAGTGTCACATTTACCTCGGCCAAAAGATGCATGTGAATCTGTCTTTGGTGAATCTAATCAAGAACATTAAAAGAGGGTATGAGATCATGTGCTTTGATGAAAGAAGTAGATATATTGCATTCTATGACCACACCATCTCTCTTATCAAAATTTCCTGGTTTGACAACACGTTCCGTCACATGGACTGGATGGGGGCTGACATCCACCTAAGTGAGTACGCAATGGGCCGCGTGCAGTGGATGGCTTTCGTGCCCGGCAGGAACGAGATTGCCTTCATCGAACACAACCGACTACGTGTCTTTGCAGTAAGTCAGCCCGCAATGGTAAGGCAGGGAAATGTTCATCTGGGAACTACCTCGATTGTCAAGTCTCTGTTCCCAGCGCAGGGTACTTGTCTACTGGTGCTGCGATTGGATCCAAAACCAGCGCCAGCTTCCACAGTTGAAGTTGCGGATGAAATCCATGACGACGTGGACTGTTCAATCGAGGGAGTTGTTACGAGAAGCGATCTGAGTTGCCCTCGGAAAATGGTCCAGAAAGATCTGAGTCTGATCATGGACGTGTACAAGTTCGATGATTCGATTGTTCGTGTTGACTCGGTGAATCTAGAGGTAACAGAGGATACACTGAACTTTCAGTTCGCTGTGGTGTCGTTTGAATCGCAACAACACTTACTGTTTCATAGCCGATTGTCTTCATCGTTAGTCACGTCAAAGGTGTTGAAGATTGTGTCAGCGTCCGAGGTCTGTGAAGTACATTCAGTACACACGACAACACGAGCAGAGGAAGGGCAGGAACCAGAATCTGGTCAAAGGTCGGAAAACTCACCAGGTCCCATTCTGGATTACATTCCTCAAGCGTTTGACAAATACGCGACAAGTCTCGCGCTGGCAGGCAACAAAGCCAGGTTACTGAATCTTCGGCTAATCGTGCGAAGGAGCACGAGGTCTATTTCACGAGAAGGTCTGGAAGAGAAGTGTTTGAAGTATGTGGAATCGTCAATGGAGATCGCGCCTTGGTCCATGTTTTGATTACTTCTCAAGGTATTGTGTTACTGTTATTGTACGTGGATGATCTGATAATATCCAGAAGTAATCAAGGAGGAGTAAAGAAGATTCAGCCAGCTTTAATGCAAGAGTTTGATATAAAGGATCTAGGACTTCTCAACTTTTGTCTTGGAGTTCAGTTTCTGGAACACAACGAAATGTTATATCTCTCTGAGGCAAGATACACAGAAAATATACTTCAGGATTTCCAGATGGAAAAGTGCAAGCCTGCGCCTACTCCTATGGTTATCTCGAAGGAGTGGCATAGTTCTTCTGTTGATGATGAGCAGGCAGATGCAACAGAGTTCAGGAAACTGATCGGAAAGTTAATTTATCTGGCTGTCACTACAAGACCATATATTTCGTTTGCAGTCAGCAAACTCAGTCAGAATATGGAGTCTCCCACACTTATGCATATGAGAGCAGCAAAAGAGAGTTTTGCGCTATCTCAGGAGAACTACCAGCTATGGGCTCAGATATAGCTCAGATAAGTCACTTGGACTTGTTGGATATACAGATGCTGATTGGGCAGGTGATTCTACAGATCGTAAATCAATGTCTGGATTTGAAGTTATGCTGAGAGGAGGTGCCATCACTTGGCAGTGTAAAAAGCAGCCAACTATTGCTTTATCCTCCTTTGAAGCAGAATATCGTGGCCTGTGTAATGCAGCACGAGAGGCCATTTGGCTAAGATGGATGTTGGAAGATGTTTGTATCAACCAAGACACTCCAACAATAATCTAGACTGATAGCATGAGTGCAATAGCATTGACGAAAAATCAGTGCATCATGCTAGAACAAACACATTGAAGTGCAAGTCCACTTCATCAGGGAGAAAATAATTTCGGGAGAGGTTGTTACTCAATGAGTAACAACTGATGACCAAACTGCTGATATATTCACCAAGCCTTTTGTCTTCAAACAGGTTTCAAAAATTGAGACTTGAACTTGGTGTATATTCAGTACCACTGACATTAAGAGGGGGTGTTAAAGATAATGTCTAGTCTATAGTCATCTCTATAGTCACATCTATAGTCATCTCTATAGTCACCTCTATAAGCACATCTCTATGACTAGTGACTAACCTGTTGTCCATAGGTTAGAGTATATAACAACCCCCTCTTGGGAGATGATGAATCGACTGATCCTCTTACTGATATAATTTCTACAGTGAAGAGTATTCACTTGGTTTGGTTCTTAAACAGTGTCTGCACTCTGTACCGATTGCAAGGTCTTGAAAACGTCGACCGCCACTGTGACGGTTACAAGCCCGAGATACTACGACCATTTCCACACAGAATCAAATTAAATAGATACCACACTACATGTAAAAGCCCTTCATATTTGTATGCTTTTCACTTTTTTCCTTGGAAACCCTTTGTATACGAAGTACCAAAAGCTCAGAAAGTAGTTGAGAAAAGGAATGAAGACGTCTAACCCATGCCTCAGAGAACGAATGCTCATGAAAAGTGGCCCATAGAATGTCATCAGTCACGTAGTTTATAAACCACGTGGTAGATGTTGTGTAAATCCTTTCTAGACAAGAATCCATATTATAAGCAGTACATTCATTTCAAAGGATGGACATCTCTATACCTTCTTTTTTCTCTCTCCTCTCTCGTCCTTGTATCTATTTTAAGCACACCCTTAGCTTTCGAGCTATGGATGTGCTTAAAAAGAATGATCTTCGATTATCCCGTTCCTCAACATTCGGCGACCTGGTTCCAACATAAACCTTGAGTCACGGACCGAGCTAGTTATTTGCAAAGTAGACATATTGGACGTCAAAGACTCATATACGATCATTTTAATGGTGTGCATCACTACAATGAGCCAAGTATGGATGGTAGAGAGTCGTCTCCGTCAAGGCTTCTCCATACATTTCTCTCTCTTAGAGTTTTACAGCAAAGGATGGATGGTTTCACGACACAAAGCAACTTCCGACTGGATGTAAAAAACGGATATCTGATCTCATCTGCTTGCCGTTCACGTCACATTCATTCAGAAGATGGTCTGCCAGAGGACTTCCTGACATTAAATTATGTCCTACTGGATTTCTGAAACCGATTGTCAAAACCGAGCTCTGATCTCATCGGCCTATAGTTCACATCATCCCGACATAAAACTACGTCGAACTGGATTTCTGAAACCGATTGCAGAAACTGAGCTCTGCTTTCTGTGGTCTACCATTCACATCATCATCGTTCAAGAGATAGTCCTCGATCGATCACTTTTTGACAAAGTGACATGGGAGTTACAGTTACATCTTCCATATTCCTCTTGTCATGCACATGCTTCTACTATCTGCTTCTGATTTCCCGGTGCAATCTCCTATCTTATCTCCTAAATCTGCTTCTGATAAAATGAGAAGCCCTGCTGGTACCTCGAGTGTGGCTGAGGTGGCTTCCTCCTCGGCATTTGTGATGTTGGCTTCTGGTGCGGCTTCGGAGAAACGGAGTCCACTTACGCTTCCTAGCTCTTCTGCGGCACCTACTCGACGTTGGTAGCTAGGGTGACCTCAAAATGGTCAGAGGAAGTCACATCCTCCACTTGAAACACTTAGGAAGACACCTTTGCTTCTTGTCCTCCAGAAGACACCTTTGTTTCCTGTCTTCCAGAAGACTTTCGGGGCTTCTTCTGTGGTCTTCTCGGCTTCCAGCACTGTCACTACCAAGTGGACAGCGAGGTCAAACTCCTCCTTGTAAAGATCCGGGCCTGCTGCTGGTCCTAGTCCCTGAGAAGATGTAGCTGCGTGCAAGGGAATT
Organism: Asterella californica; assembly: GCA_036924285.1. Taxonomy (NCBI): domain Eukaryota; kingdom Viridiplantae; phylum Streptophyta; class Marchantiopsida; order Marchantiales; family Aytoniaceae; genus Asterella; species Asterella californica. Next base: position 14,537,819 of record JAYKYS010000006.1, on the reverse strand, counting down.
GAAGGAAGACTGTAAAGAGTCTTCAAGCCCTCGATCTGCCGATCCAGGTAGCGGAACATGCTCTCCTTGCAATCCACTACCATCTCCATAGAATCGTCATCCCACTAGAGTGAGAAGCTTCCTACCCGCGATGAAGTTGAACTTCTTGCAAAGTGCTTCCATCGTCTGCTCGATGATCTCTTGCGTTGGGCTTCTGCTTCCTCCCGGTGCTTCTTCTCTGCTGCAACCTGAGCTTCCATGGCTTCTCATAGTGCTCTCCATGTTGTCTTCTCTTCTGCGAGGATGGTGAACTTCTCCCTATTTCGCATAATCTCTTGCTCTGGCTACTGCAGCCGTGTCTGCAACTCTTGGTTGCTCTTCCGCAACTGCACCAACTCCTTGGCAGAAGTAGAAACTTCCGCTTTGTACTTCACTGCGAGCTTCTCTGTGGTGCGGAGGTTGGCTTCCAGAGTGTCTGTTTTCTTCTGGACCTCTTCTTGCTGCATCAAGGAGTGTAGATCGAACGCAGGTCGTAGTGGAGAGCCATTGAACATGCAGTTTAGTTGAGAAGGCATGAGGAGTCTACCTCAGATTGCTACGACTGCAACATCAACTACGTTGATAGCACCACTAGTAAATTCTGATGTATATGTTGGGCATATTGAAGTCTCTTCTAGTCTTAAATTGCTATATAGGACTGTTGAGAAGAGTATTGCTCCAGTTCCTTTTGAGATACTGAAGAGAGGAGTCGAGTCTATTCATAGGATCACAGGATAGAGAGATCTTGTAGACGATGCTTCTATCAAAACATTCTTGGATGTGGATAGACACGTTCACTGACATGATGCTTCTATGGAAGAAAAGAGACGACGAGAAGCCTTTGAACTTGATATTGGAGTTCTTGACGAGACTAGGGATAGACAAAGAGTCACAAGGAGGCGAGCAGCTCCTCCAGAAGACATCCCCTCTACTTCTCAAGCTCCTCCACCTGCACCAAGTCCGATGGAGGACCTGCAGAGGTCTCAACAAGAGATAACAACTACTGGAAGGAGGTTTACTGCTCAAGAGAAGGGGAAGGGACCGGCATACAAGTTGACGGTTGATATTGAAAGTTCTATTGATCTCAAGAGCATCTTGGAGCAGAGAATATTGGATGCGCGAATTGAGTTTTCTCTTTGGGAGGTTCTTGAGAGGTACGAGTATAAAGATTCAAAAAATTCATTTCTTTATAAATCACACTCGGAAACAAAATTAGACGAATAATTATGATTACTTTTTTGCTTCGGACGTCCAAGAATCTTTGTGTTTAACTTTGACTCACTCTACTGTCTATCTAGAATAGAGATCCATTTGACAGAAACATTTTTTGCTAGAATACCTAGCCGGAGATATATCTCATAGGTGTCTTCTTTTAACGAGATTGAGACATAATCTGGATACACCATACCTTCTGTGCTTATGAGCAGTGGGCCCATGATAGTTGCCTCCTGCCACAAGGTAACCTGCCGCCGATCGTAATCACAATCTGAGGACTGGACCCTGCCTTCACTCTTTGGGTACCATCTGTTTACGAACCTTTTCAGGTGTCAATGAAGTGCTTTAACAGAATTCTCCCGTTCTCCCGTTTGTACAGTAAAAGACCAACATTTTATATCATAATAAAATGTCGTTATTATAAGCCTCAATCAATAATCTCACGTAACTAGTGCTTCTTGGAATTTCTCTAGTTATAGTCACATTCATTATTAATCACATAATGCTTTAGGTCTTCTAAAACTTTATTTACATTACCATAGAACTAGATAGTCATATAAATTCAGATTTATTTAATTTATTTAATCTAGTTGATTAACCATGCAAGAACTATATCCATGGCATAAAAGCGTACTGATAAGCCAAAATGAGAAGTACCAAAGTAGAAGAAAGAATAGATAAAATAATGTGGAGTATGTTGTTCTGAAGTTTTGTATTGAAATTATATCTTAAACATTGCCATCATGGTCGATGTCATAACGTGTTTCTTTCTAGAGACAAAATTTGACAATTTTTCCGTTGAACACACTCCTTTAGATACTTTGTCTTGAATATAATAACTTTTTTATTCTTTTACTTGAAAGTTCTTGTGGGCTTAGATATAATTCCTTTGTCAAATTTAAATATATAGCAAAGCAAGATACTGAAAATTGCTTACCACACAGAATCAAATTAAATAGATACCACACTACATGTAAAAGCCCTTCATATCTGTATGCTTTTTCACCTTTTTCCTGTAAGTCCTTTGTATACGAAGTACCAAAAGCTGAGAAAGTAGTTGAGAAAAGGAATGAAGACGTCTAACCCATGCCTTAGAGAGCGAATGCTCATGAAAAGTGACCCATAGAATGTCATCAGTCACGTAGTTTATAAACCACGTGGTAGATGTTGTGTAAATCCTGTCCAAACAAGATTTCATATTATAAGCAGGACATTCATTTCAAAGGATGGATGTCTCTATACGTTCTTTTTTCTCTCTCCTCTCTCTGAGTCCTTACATCTATTTTAAGCACACCCTTAGCTTTCTAGCTATGGGTGTGCTTAAAAAGAGCGATCCTCGATTATCCCGCTCTTCATCATTCGGTGGTCTCCTTCCAACATAAACCTTGAGTCACGGACCGAGCTAGTTATTTGCAAAGTAGACATATTGAGCGTCGAGACTCATATATGATCATTTTTATGGTGTGCATCCCTACAATGAGGAAAGTACGAATGGTAGAGAGTTGTCTCCGTCAAGGCTTCTCCATACATTTCTCTCTCTCAGAGTTTTACAGCAAAGGATGGACGGCTTCACGGCACAAAGCAACTTCCGACTGGATGTAAAAAATGGATATCTGGTCTCATCTGCTTGCCATTCACGTCACATTCATTCAGAAGATGGTCCGCTAGAGGACTTCTCGACATTAAATTACGTCCTACTGGATTTCTGAAACCAATTGTCAAAACTGAGCTTTGATCTCATCGGCCTATAGTTCATGTCATCCCGACATAAAACTACGTCCGACTGGATTTCAGAAACCGATTGTAGAAACTGAGCTCTGATTTTTGTGGTCTGCCGTTCACATAATCATCGTTCAAGAGATAGTCCTCGATAGATCACTTTTTTACACAAAGTGACGTGAGAGTTACAATTACATCTTCCATATTCCTCTTGTCATGCACATGCTTCTTAGGCTTGTCCTTGTCCGCTTTGTTCCGTTGCAGTTCATCTTCTGTCCGAAGAGTGCACTTCTTGATATGCACGTGCTTCTTTTGCTTGTCCCCATCCGCTTTGTTTTGATGCAGTTCATCTTCTATCTGAAAAGTGGACTTCTAGACATGTTGCTTATTCGTTACAAGTTCATCGTAGACTTCATCGCCACTGGTCGACAGATGCGAACGAGAAGTCTACTTCTTCGTCACAAGTTCACCGTAGACTTCATCACCGTCGGTCAACAAATATGACTGAGAAGTCTACCAAAGACGAGAAGGAATTTCAATTATCTGAGCTAATTTGATAACATATCTCATCTTGGGCAGTTGTTCAAATCTCCTTTAGTCATGCTGAAAAATGCTATAGAATCTATATCTTGATGTATGATTGCGCTCTCATATTCTGTTCTTTCTATGTACTGAGAGATTTTCTCAGCTAGAGCACATGCGTCGAGGTAGTCAAGTGCTATTTCGGAGACGCGATGTCGTGTCGTGGATTGGCTCCTACCTGAAAATAAAATTTCGATCATTCTCGCTCCAAAGACACTCATAGGACTAAAAATGAGTCTTTTTACATAACTTCAGATCTTCACTTTCATTACATCAACAGATATCACTCGTTGTCAGCTTTACATGGACACTTCATCTACTTCATTTGGACGTCTAGTGGTGAAGTTACAAGACTCGAAAGATGAGAAAAACAAGCTAAGCCTTAGCTTACGAGCTTTTTGCACAACTTCAGATCTTAACTTTCATTACATCAATGGGTGTCGCTCATTGTCAGCTTTCGATGGACACTTCATTTACTTCATTTGGATGTCCAGTGGTGAAGTTACAAGACTCGAAATATGAAAAAAGCAAGCTAGACCTTAGGTTATGGACTTTTTGCACAACTCCAGATCTTCACTTTCATTACATCAACAGGTGTCGCTCATTGTGAACTTTCCATAAACACTTCATCTATTTCATTTGGATGTCTAGTGGTGAAATTACAAGACTCGAAAGAGAGAAAATCAAGCTAAACCCTAGCTTATTATTGGGTATTTGTGGCTCTTGACGCTATACTAAGGACGCAAAGGGTATGCTTGCTCATTATTTGTGAACTTTCACGTACAGCAACTGACATGAAGGGGCAGCTTAAAGGACTAGCTTGTACTTACGACTTGTCGATGGATGGTTCAAGAGATTTGGAGATCTAATGCAAATGCGCAAGGTGTCATTAGGTTCAGATCTGTGCAGGCTACGTACTGAAGTTTGTGAAGAAACATATCGAGGTGTGTGTTCTAGGAGCAATTGAGACATAAGGAATGTTATGGAGTGCGTTAGTGACATATGAAAGAGAGTTGGACCGTTCAAGTCGTTTTGGAGTCTAAACTTGCTATCCTTAGATCCATCGAGATCAGAAGTCGAGTTCTTCAAGAAACTGAAGAGCGATACGAAGTTTCAGCATACAATTTGAGAGTTCTGGGTGAAATTGACTCACAGGAAAACGCTTACGTCAGTTTTTCGTCGTCTACGATATGAAGTTGGATTGTTCTTCGAGATCAGTTAACCAAGTTCTTCATTTTTTGTGCCTACGCGACTAGGGAGTCTTCACCTATGCATAGCAGAAGACCGTGTGTGGATTGGATTGTTGGTTTCCATGTAGTGAGCGAGTTTGAGCAACAGGAAGTAAGTTTACGTCAGTTTTTTGCTTCCTATGACCAAATTTCTTGCGTGGTTTCGTGAGAGGAACTCCAACCAACTTATTTGGAGTCTCATTGGGTTTAGGGTAGCTAGATCTACCTACCAAAGAAGACGGATCTCAGATCAAGTGATTCGTTTGGGTGGTGCGTGTGATTCTAAACCTCAAGAAGGAGTTTTTGAAGGTTTGGTCACTTGCGATCAGAAATTGATGATATCTCAGCTGTGAGGAGTCGGATCTGATAGTTCTTAGGGCCAACAGAGTCAAGGAGGAAGACCTGATCGACATCTGAAGATCGTTTGATGAAAGAAGGAAGTTCTCAGATAGATTTCTCTGATTCCTTGACTATGATTTCGTCCTTTTGAGTTCGTTAGAGATCTAGTTGGTTATGTACGGCTTCTTGTAGCTAGCTTCAGCTAAGGCTTGTACGTGGATGTTGTTTGGACTTGGGTTTGGATCATGTGATGCTGGTGTAGCTCTTTTTGTTAGCAAAAGGATGTTTTTCTTGCTTTAAGTTATGCTTCGATAGTTTTGGATCTGGGTTGAGATTCAAGGGTTCATTTTAGAGGAGTTGGTGGAGATTACAGATCACTCAGGTTTGTATTTCTCTATTTTGCATTCTTTGAGAAGAAGAATCAAGAGTGTTTATAAAGTAGGAGTTGGTATACCTTGCGTCTCGTGGTTGTTTCTCTATGTTTTGTCTTTGTTCGACACACTACATCTCCACACCCAAGAATCTCGTGTTTACGATGGTGAACTCGACGTGAAAGTCTGGGGTGGAGATTTCTTTTGTGTTTGAACTTTGAAGAGGAGATTCGTAACCATGAGTAGGGACAGGAATGATGATGGAAATAGAGCTAGTGGTTTGGGTGGATTGCCGAAGGTGCAGTTGGATCCATCGATTGCATCGATGTTTCAACCATTCACATTGTTCTTACGGCAATAACAGTTTAATGAGCGAAAGGGAACATTGGCAAAAAAGGTGCTTCAAGCAATGATCAACAAGATTGACTAATTTGATGAGAGAGATGTCTCAAAATATCTGAGACATTATGTGAAAGAGATGGAACTAAATCGGATATCAGAAGATGAGATGATTGAGAAGTTTGAGTAAGCTGTAGCTCCAGAGGTTAGAGATTATGTTAAAATGCTAACGAAGCATTTTGACAAGGATTGAGAGACATTTGCTCATGTCTTGATGAATGAATAGTTCTTTGAGGACTCTGATCAAGTCATCGAGAAGTCATTCTTGGAGTGGGTTGAGCAACCAAGGAAAGGTTTACAAGCTACTGAGTTACTCAGAGAATTTGAGAAACAGTTTTCTAGGTTGACTAGGATGGAGAAGTTGACGCTGGAGTCAAACAAAATAGTATTTCTTCGAGTTGTAGATGAGAAATTACAAGAGAAGTTGGAGGTGCTTTTGGAGGATCAGGAAGAAGACGATGGGTTGACTAGTAGTTGGAAGCACTGTAGTAGCACATGTTATTGTAATTCGACATGTGGTTCTTGTTGCTAGACAAGTAGCACTAGTTGTTCCATCTGTTCCAGTTGTCCAAGCACCTATAGTGTCCTCGAAGAAGAATGATTTAAGCCTTGAGGAGATCATGCGTGAAATGCAAGACCTGCAGATCAAGCTCACAAGATTGGAGGAGCAATAGTCTACAAGCGGAGCAAAACTCATTGTCGTGATGTTAATCATTTCACATAGTAAATAATTCATCTCTCTGTCAGGAGTTAGTCTCTCTGAGTGAAGTTAGGACCTCAGAAAGTCGGTTATATATTTTGAGTCCTAGTAGGTTGTTTACCATGTTAATAGAGTTTAAGCTCATGGGTTGTACTTACATGTCGCTCATGCATGCTTTGTAGCTTGTTTAAATTATTCAAGGTTACGTGTTGTTATACATGTCTTCGCAGGTAGTTTAAGATTTACGTTGATACTTTAGAGACTTGACGTGGTAATCCATGTGTGCAATTAAGTTACCACGTGGATTGGGGCAAAAAAAGGACAAGGAAGCTAAGAAGCTATGAAGCTATGAAGCTATGAACTCCTATTGGTCCTATTTTTGTCTTTTGTGAAACTCTAAACTTAGAAGTAGAGGTCTTAAGGAGAGCTCGGGCTTTTGGTAAGGGCATTAGAGAATATGAGGACATAGGATGAGAGGGCTAGTCATGCAAGTCAGGGTCGGTGAAAGTTTCAATCGATTTGAAGTAATAAAGAGGGAGTTATGCCAAATTGGAGTTCTGATTGGGTTGAAATTACGTCACAATTGGTGATTTTGGGTTTTCGGTGTCAATTGCAGCTGAATTGAGATAATTGCTTCAAGTTATCGTGGTTGTGTTCCCTGTCAGTAGGGCTATACTATCTAAAAATTTTCATATCATTTGAGTGAGTGAGTAATCCAGGGTGATCACTGAAACAGAGGGGGTCTGAAAAGCTTGTGACTTCAGAGCTCGAGATCTGGAAAACTGTGTACAACCAGTAGGTCAAATTTCACAAGGATGTTCAGCGTACTATAGACATCAAATCTTGTAAGAATCATCAAAAGTTATCAAACAAATTTTCTGCTCTAGGTCAAAGTAGCTATCTGAGTACCATAGATTGTCGTAATTTCCTTACTCAGAACATTTTTGTCCACATCTCAGTGCTCAAGTTTGATCTCAAGCTGAAAGTTCGTATATGTGTTCAATAAGGCCTCATTTACATGTAGGAGAAGTTTTGAAGTCTAAGCCATCATATTTTCTTATTCTTGAGTGGTAAAGTTCACCGTCTGGTCTTATTACTACTAGTCATTCTTGATTTTTGTTTTCTGAACATATTAGAGGACCCAGCAGACCTATGTAAGTGTTTGTAGTACCACATTATAACGTGAAGCCTGTCTCTTGAGTAAACAACCACAGCCAAAAACCCAACGCTTTCTTGGATAGACGTTTCACTATCTTCACGATCATATCATAGCTAGAAGGTTTGTCCTTTCCAAGAAACTCTCATCACAACATCTGGTGCGTCCACTGAGAGATCTTTGGATGATTGATCACGAAGGTTGAGATTTTTATACAAAGAAGAGATGGATCGCAAGAGCGAAAGTACTGCTACTACCTCTACGGCTCATCAACATCTACTATTGCATCTTCAGCTGCACTTATGTCTTCTGCAGCGACATCTACGTCTGATCTGGATACGACTGAGATCTTGAAGACGCTTGTGGTCCTGGTCCAATAGCATCCGATCCTTGGAGGGTGTGAGTTAAAATCCACCATGGCTTTACAAGTGATTGTGAATAGATGTGGAAGGTTTGAGGATAGAGATATTTCTAAATATCTACGTGAGTATACAGGAGAGATGTGTAGTGTCTCAGGATTTCTCCTTTAGCTCATTAGGGCATCTCCACTGGAGCACTGTAAATGTCTCGGCACTGTAAACAGACCCGGTAACCAGCCGTCTTCTTGGCGTGATGGGTGAGAAAAGACGATAAATGGAATGTTTTCACTGTAAATTTGTCTCGAGTCCCCTCCCAGTCCAGGCTAAACTTGAATACCATGTCAAGTTTTGAGGAGACTGGGAACTGATACTTCTCGGACCATTTCCAGTGTTCGGGTGGAGATGCCCTTATAGCATAAAAGATTTCATTCTCTATAGAGATTTACACTAGTATCGCTGTCTTAGGTTCTAAGATCTGTCTAAACTCACAAACATACGAGTTTTACCTAGAAGTCCCTTCTTCTCGTCAAACCATACGGCTTTCAGAACTTCATAAGGTGCCCTGGACCCAAACATACAAAAACCACCAAAAATCTCACACAATTACCTACTAAGAAACTCGTGAAGACGCTTCCTACTTCTAGGTCATGGCTTCAAGTCTTTCCACGACGGTCTTCTCGAAGCAATTGTCGTCTCCGGAGGGTTCAATTCAGCTTCTGATACCTCCAGAAGATTGTCCCTACTTCGTAGATGTCAAATTATTAATGTCTGTCACACATTGCTCTTCCAATTTCCAACGGGGGTAGATCATTCACAAGGTGTATGTCTCATGTAACCTTCCCAAGCTTCTGCCTACGGAAGCAGTCTTCCCGTAGCAGTACAACGACATTCACCTTCACGGAAGCTCAATAGAAGTCTCCGAAGGTCACTAGAAGAAGATAGGAAGATGAGAAGATGAGGGAAGATGGGAAAGAAAAGAAAATCCAAACAAGAGGAAACGAGATGAAAAAGAGAAATTAAGATTCCGACAAGCTTCTAGTCTGGATCCTAACTAACAAGCTATCCCTGCTTGTAGTAATTTAAGGAAGAAGATCACAAATCGGCTTACAGTTACATAGTCTTCTCACTTGAGGATGTCGTCTTTTGTTGTGAGAAGAAGTCTTCTTTCTTCTTCTGTCGTTGCTCCGACTACTCTGTCTTCTGAGATCATTTTTTTATAAGATAGTCCGTACGTGGATCCGAAATGCTCCACTAGATGAAACAAGCTTCGACTCTACATAGCTTCTAACAATCACCGCCACTCAAGGAGAAGGCTTCTCATGCACAATAGGGTGTAAATTCAAGGAAACCCATTGTCCAGAAGACACAGACAAAGCTTCTGCAATGAAATCTGAAATCAATTCCCAGAGAAGAAGATACATTAGTTTCGAGAAACTCACTCCCTTTGCTTCTTATCCATACTCCTCGACGCACCAGCTTAGAAGCAGGACTACACGATGATGCCGTTCTCTGTTATAAGTTGTCCATTACTGCTGTCTACATCATTTGATCTCCTGTTGGGAGCGGAAGTGCAGACCTATCCTATGTAATCCAACTCTGTGGACGGAGCACCTTTGTGTGTAGTAAAATGTGTGATAAAATGTGTGCAAAATCCTACTTAGCATCGATTTTATACATCTTCCCTTGAGCAGCAGGAGGAAGATCCCCTCCAATCGCACTCACAGTCAAGAAAGATGGGCCGCTGTCAGAAAGGCACCACCTCACATGCATACGGTTCCCTTCGCAGTTTGGAACTAACTCTCTACTCCTATCGTTGTCTATCCTGTCACATAGACACAGTCATCTAAAAATACAAAGGGAGTTGTCTCTTTCTAAAATAGTAGACTCTATTTCTTATCAAAATTAGACAAGTCAATTGTCTTCCTAACTCTACTAAATCGGCTTCTGATAAAGTGAGAAGCTCTGTTGGTACCTCGGGTGTGGCTGAGATGACTTCCTCCTCGACATTTGTGATGTTGGCTTCTGGTGCGGCTTCGGAAGACGGAAGAGGCTTCTGAGAAGAGGAGTCCACCTGCGCTTCTTAGCTCTTTTGCGGCACCTACTCGACGTTGGGAGCTGAGGTGACCTCAAGGTGGTGAGAAGAAGTCACGTCCTCCACTCAAAACACCTGAGAAGACACCTTTGCTTATTGTCTTCGGGGCTTCTTCTGTGGTCTTCTCGGCTTCGAACGCTGTCACTACCAAGTGGACAGCGAGGTCGAACTCCTTCTTGTACAGATCCGAGCCTGCTGCTGGTCCTAGTGCGTGAGAAGATGTAGCTGCCTGCTGGGGAGTTGAAGAAAGATTGTAAAGAGTCTTCAAGCCCTCGATATGTCGATCCAAGTAGCGGAGTATGCTCTCCTTGCAATCCACTAACATCTCCATAGAATCGTCATTTCACTAGAGGGAGAAGCTTCCTACCCGTGATGAAGTTGAACTTCTTCCGAAGTGCTTCCACCATCTACGTCATGATCTCTTGCGCTCGAGCTTCTGCTTCTTCCCGCTGCAGCTTGAGCTTCCGCGGCTTCCCACAGTGCTCTCCATGTCGTCTTCTCTTCTGCGAGGCTGGTGAGCTTCTCCTTGTTTCGTAGAATCTCTTGCTCTCGCTGCTGCAGCCGTGTCTGCAACTCTTGGTTGCTCTTCCGCAACTGCACCAACTCCTTGGCAGAAGCAGAAGCTTCCGCCTTGTACTTCACTGCGAGCTTCTCCGTGGTACGGAGGTTTGCTTCCAGAGTGTCCACTTTCTTCTAGACCTCCTCCTGCTGCATCAAGACGCGTAGATCAAACCCATGTCGTAGTGGAGAGCCATTGAACACGCAGTTTGGGTGAGAAGGCATGAAGAGTCTACCTCAGATTGCTGCGGCTACAACGGCAACTAAGTTGATAGCATCGCTGGTAAATTCTGATGTATATGTTGGGCATATCGAAGTCTCTTCTAGTCCTAAATTGCTATATAGGACTGCTGAGAAGAGTATTGCTCTAGTTCTTTTTGAGATACTGAAGGGAGGAATCGAGTCTACTCGTAGGGTTATAGGGTGGAGAGATCTTGTAGACGTTGCTTCTATCAGAACATTCTTGGATGTGGATAGACACGTTCATTGGCAGGATGCTTCTGTGGAGGAAAAGAGACGGCGAGAAGCCTTTGAACTTGATATTGGAGTTCCTGAGGAGACTGGGGATAGACGGAGAGTCACAAGGAGGCGAGCAGCTCCTCTAGAAGACATCTCCTCTACTTCTCAAGCTCCTCCACCTTCACCAGGTTCGATGGAGGACGTTCAGAGATCTTAGCAAGAGCTAATGACTGTTGGAAGGAGGTTTACTTCTCAAGAGAAGGGGAAGGGGCCGACATACAAGTTGGCGGTTGATATTGAAACTTCTATTGATCTCAAGAGTATCTTGGAGCAGAGAATACTGGATGCGGGAATTGAGTTTTCTCTTCGGGAGGTTCTTGATATTGCGAAGAGGGAGTTTCACGAACTGATAATGGACATCATCAAATGAAAGACACAGGTGATGTCCGAACAAGTAGAAAGTCAAATGATAGGTGTGGTAAGAGCTTCTGTGAATGATGCAGAATTCGAGAAGGCACATTTTCAGGAGATTGATGACCAGGGCTACCAGCAAGAAGCGTTAGTTGCTGCTACCAATATCATTTCACTTTGACAATAAGGAAGTTGGCGAGGAGAGTCCAGCTATTGATAGTGACTTCTGAAGAAGACATTGGGCTCGTGCTACGACTGCTACACGAGTTCGTCTTGGAAGTCTTCCTGAACTTGTTGCTGTTTTAGTTGATCACGGATCTGAGATCAACATCATGTCACAGGAGATGTACGAGAGAGGTCAGTGGTCCATCGAGCTGAACCATGGTTGGGTGTTACGTGCTACAAACAACCAGAAGAGTGAGTTATATGACGTTTGTCCTAACGTGAAGGTGAAGATAGGTGATGTGGATATGGATCAGTACTTTTTCGTGCAATCTTCTACTTCATATCTTATGATTCTTGGTCAGTCTTATATCACTGTAGTTCGGATGGAGACCAAAGTGATGGATGACCGATCTCATTATGCTAAGATCTGTAGTCTAGATGATAGACGTTCTTTGCAGTTTCTGACCATTCGTACAAACCACGAATAAAACCGACAGACTCCGAGAGATTCTCCTATTTGTAGGAGTAAGGATTTTCAGAGACCACTCTTGTACGATAAGATAGCAAGAGTGATGGATCTACTACTACTATGATCTCGCTTGAGCAGCTTGAGGGATCACAAGAGGTTGGTGAAGAGGCTGCTCAAGATTCAGAGAGTAGTTATACTGTACATAGTTGGAAATCTGGTTTGATGACTTTCAGTTTGATGATTAGTGTGAGTTTACGCGGGTAGAAGATTTGATTGAGAAGAGTAGAAGACGGATGGAGAAAAACGCAGTAAATCTGCGATGTACAAGAGTTCTGAAGGAAGAAGAGACGATTTCTTGTATTTATGAGGATTTTGTAGGTGTATAGTCTTTTGTTCGTTGGCTAGATGATGTAGATAAGTTGATGAAGAAGATGAGGAAGGGTGGTGATCCCCATCCATTCTCGTAAAGTCTATGAGGAGATTGTCTCATACTTGCGGTATCGTCCTCATCTGAAACTGGAGAATGGATGGAAGGATGCAGTCTGATGGTGTAGCTTTTGTCAAGAAGCAGAGGTGCACACCAGATACAAAACTGTAGCAAGAAACGTGAAACTACTGACGATCCAATTACCTGTTGATTCACGACAACAAATGGAGTTAGCTACCGTTGAGCTTGTGCTTAGAGATCTTACACAAGTAAGACACAAGTTTACTCAAGAGACACTCGAGCAGCTCTAGATAAGAGGGGGTGGCTTCTTGAGTGAAATGGAAAAATGAGCTTTCAGGCAGATGATAGTGAGACATGGTAAGGCATTTTCTTTCTCAGCTGAGGAGATTGATTGTGTGGATCTTGGTGTGATAGCTCCGATGGTTATCTTCACTGTTCCTCACGTACCTTGGGACTTGGAGCTGATTCCAGTCCCTCGTGTCTTGCTACCTAAGGTTATTGAGTTACTAAAGGAGAGGATGACAAGAGATGAAGACGCCTCGGCTACTAAAGAGGCTGAGGCGGAGGAGAACGATGATGATAAAAAACAGACAAAAGAATGAAGAGGTTGGCACATGCGAGAGGATATATAGGTTTAGAGGGGATGGATGTCGTGATGTGAATTATTTCACATAGTGAATCACTCACCTCTCTGTTAGGAGTTAGTCCCTCTTAGTGAAGTTAAGATCTCAGAGAAGTCCATTATGTTATATATTTTGAGTCCTATTAGGTTGTTTATCGTGTTGATAGAGTTAATCTCGTGGGTTGTACTTACATGTCGTCCATGCATGCTTTTTAGCATGTCTAAGTTATCTTTCAAGGTTACGTGTCATTTTAGGTATTAGTTTAAAATTTACGCTGGCACTTTAGGGGGCTTGACGTGATAGCCTATGTATGAAATTAAGTCACCACGTGGTTTGGGACAAAAAAGGACAATGGAGTGAAACTATGAATTCCCATTGGTCCATTTTTGTCTTTTGGAAACTCTAAACTTAGAAGCAGAGATCTAAAGGGAAGTTCGAGCATTTGGTAAGGACACTGTGAAATCTGAGAAACTGGAAGATAGAGCTCGTCGTGCCAGCCATTGTCAGTGAAAGTTTTGATTGATTTGGATCAATAAAGAAAGAGTTATGTCAATCTGAAGTTCGAGTTGAGTCAGAATTATAACACAAATGAAAATTTTGGAGTTTTTGGTGTCAATTGCAGCATAACTGAAATAATCACTTTAAACATTTGTGGTTACATTCACAATCAGCAGGGCTACGACTGCCCAAAAAGTTTCATGTCATTCGAGTGACTGAGTAATTCAGGGCGACTGCTCAAGCAGATGGGGTCTGAAAAGCTCTCAATCTAGAGCAGTAACTTCGGAGAACGAGATCTGGAGAACTGTGTACAATCAAGAGGTCAAATTTCATAGCGATGTTCAGCATGCTATAGACTTCAAATCCTGTAAGAATCATCGAAAGTTATCCAGCCAATTCTTAGTTCTAGGTCAAAATAGCTGTCTGGGTATCAGAAATTGTCATAATCTCTTTGCTCAAAATGTTTTTGTTCATATCTCGGTGTTCTAATTTGATCTCAGGTTGAAACTTCGTGTGTGTGTCCAGTAGGGTCTCTTTTACATGTAGGAGAAGTTTAGAAGCTTAAACCATCACGTATTTCTTATTGTTGAGAGTTAAAGTTTACCGTCTGATCTTATCATTACTAGTTCAACTTGATTTTCGTTTTGTGAACATACTAGAGGACTCAACAGATATCTGTGTGAGAATTTGTAGTCCTATGTTATAATCTAATATCTCTCCTTTGAGTAAAACAACCACAACCAGAAACTCAACTTTTCCTTGATAGACCTAACACCACTTTCACGATCACATCACAGCTAGAAAATTCCATCTTTTTCAAGAAAACTCTTATCTTGACAGCATGCGTGACATATAGACGACTCATATCATAGAAATAGGTCATAGTTATCTACTAAATATAACATATTGATAGTTTTACTGATGTCCGAAAGTTCGACATAGTAACATAGCTCATAGGTACATAGAGCTATGTTACTATGTCGAACTTTCGGATGAGTCGTGAAGTGAGTTTTAGATGAGCTAGAAATACGACTGACTCACTACACACTACAGACATGGATTCCAGTCGCCACCATGACCACAGAAATTAACTCATATCAAATTTGTTTAACTCGAAATCACATAGTGTCAAACCAGAGGGTGCGGAACGACATTACTGTGATGTTTATCTTCTAATGATGTCAATCGCCTACGAGGATTTGGCAGTAAAAGGATCCATATGCATCTCAACAGTACAATCACATGCTTGCCGCGTGCCTGCGATATCATAGCCGGTTCAATCTTACATGTCAAGGACTTGTTCCTTCACTGGCCGTAGGCCATAGAATTATCTGCAAAACTTTTAGAAGCCGATAAGTCTAAAAACCGACGGAGCCGTAGACGCGAAATCGCAAGATGAACGCAGCAAAAATCGTTCCGCTAAAGCATGCTCGATGGAGGAGCAAGAGGGAGGAAGAAATGTCTCGTTCAGCAGCTTCACACGGCCTTCGGAAGAGCAGATTGAGTGGACCAGCTGCTGATCTCCGGCAGAACAGAGAAATCTGAGTCTCGAGTCTCGGCTTGCCTTTTTTCCTTACCCTATCATTGGCGTTATACATAGTAATACTTTATACTGAGAACTAATTAATTTACTTAATTATACCAGAGGAAAAGATCAAACACGTTTTTCTTTTATGCAATTTATTCATAATACTGAAACCTATCCTTATTTATATCTTCTGGAAAAGCGTTGCTTAAGGTCCACTCCAGAACAATCTATCGTGGTAATCGTTGTAAAATGAGGTCCATATAATTTGAAATGTAATTTAAACATGGAGTCTCTTGGAACCCAAGAGAATCTTATCTGCAGCGTAAAGTACACGGAAAGGGGGAAAAGAATAATCCTTTTTGGCTTGTATACTTGTACCAGGGGTTTAATGCTCGTATCACATACAACTTAAGTTTGCCACCTAGCATCACAATGTTTGAGTCCACTTAATATGTTTTCTCAACGATTGGAAAACTCTGACCTAATGATAATTAGATAGGAGTATTTTTCCACGAGCGATGAAATCTTACCTATTAAACTCCCCAAAGGTTTATTTGCGTATAGTTTTAACCTTTACACTTTCTTCACAAATCATATTCATCCGTTTAGAATATGATTTGTTACAATGAGAATTTGAATATTAAATTTATAAATTTTCATTCTCAGAGATAATAAATAATAAATTTAGATACGATGATGAAGATTTGAAAAATTCATCTTTTTATGAATCGCACTCGGAAACAAAGTTAGAAGAATACTATTATGACCTTTTCTGTTTCTCGACGTCCAAAAATCTTTGTGTTTAACTTTGACTCATCCTACTGTCTATCTAGAATGGAGATCCATTTGACAAAAACGTTTTCTGCTAGAATACCTAGCCGGAGATATATCTCAGAGGTGTCGCCGTGTAACGAGATTGAGACATAATTTGGATACACCCATACCTTCTATGCTGATGAGCAGTGGGCCCACGACCGTTACCTCCTGCCATAAGGTAGCCTGCCGTGGACTGTAGTCACAATCTGGGGACTGGACCCTGCCTTCACTCTTTGGGTATCATCTGTTTACGAACCTTTTCAGCGTGTCAAAGAAGTGCTTTAACAGAATTCTGCCGTTCTGCCATTTGTACAGTAGAAGGTCGACATTTGATATCATAGTAAAACGACTTTTATTATAAGCCTCAATCAATAATCTCAACTAAGTAATGCTCCTTGAAATTTCTCTAGTTATAGTCACATTCATATAATGCTTTAGGTATTCTAAAACTTTATTTACATTACCATAGAACTAGATAGTCATATAAATCAGATTTATTTAGTTTATTTGATCAGTTAGTTAACCATGGCATAAAAGCGTACGGATGAGCCATAATGCGGAGTATGAAAGTAGAAGAAAGAATAGATAAAATAATGTGGAGTATGTTGTTCTGAAGTTTTGCATTGAAATTATATCTTAAACATTGCCTTCATGGTCTAGGTCCTAACTTGTTTCTTTCTATAGATAAATTTTTGCCGTTGAATACACTCCTCTAGATACTCGCTCTTGAATATACTAATTTCTTTATTCTTTTACTTGAAAGTTCTAGTGGGCATAGATATAATTCTTTTTATTTTCCGTTCATTTAAATATATAGTAAAGCAAGATACTGACTATGACTTATCACACAATATCAAATTAAATAGATGTCTATGACCCACTACATGATCCACTACATGTCAAAGCCCTTCATATTTATACTCTTTTTCACTCTTTCCTGGAAGCCCTCTGTATAAGACATACCAAAGCTATTTTCCTTATAGAGAAAACTGAGAAAGTAATGGAGAAAAAGGAATGACTACATCTAACTCATACCTCCGATAGCGAAGGCTCAAGAAAAGCGACCCATAGGATGACACCAATCACGTGGCAGACGGTGTAGATCCTGTCCAGACCAGAATTCATATTATAAACAGGACATTCATTTCAAAGGATGGAGTCGCTGCTTTTTCTCTCTTTTCTCTCTCAATCCTTATATCTATTTTAAGTACATCTTTAGCTTTCGAGATATGGGTGTGCTTAAAAAGAAGTGATCTCCTATTATCCTCCTCCTCAAGATTGGACAACATGGACATAAATCTTGAGTCACTGACAAAGCTAGTTACTGGCAAAGTAGACATATTGGTCATCAGAGGCTCGTATACGCGTCATTTTTACAGTGCACATCCCTACAATGAGCAAAGTACGAATGATAGAGAGTCGTCTCTGCCAAAACCTCTCCCATACGTGGCTCTCTCTCAGAGTTTTACAGCAAAGGATGGATGGCTTCACGACACAAAGTAACTTTCGACTATATGTAAAAAATAGATATTTGACAAGTCAACACTGACATTACTCAGAGTCAACTCGTCTATTCAACTCTACTCTCTGCAACATTCACCTCCTTCTTTGCTGGACATCTGGTCTCTGTCGTCTAGAACTGTTGCATCGGTACAAAAGAACTGAACCAACCTCAAGAAAAATGGTTTTCTCTTGAGGTTGATTCAGTTCTCTTGCCTCTTCGAACGATACTCCTGGTTTTGCTTTCCCCCCCTTAAGTTCTGCTTCCGACTCTTGTCTTCAGATAGCGATAGCATCATCAAAGAAGACCTCATATGCTCTCTCTGTATAGATCATATGGAAGAATTCGGAATGAATTTGGAGGATCATCCTTAGCTCTTTCACTGTCGTATTCATGTGACTCACTTAGCAGCCGCTCGGATCTCCTTGTAGATCAAGTCTTGATTGCGGATTCATTCAGTGATACGTTCGTATGCTACGTATATGACTTTGTCTCCTCCAATATCCTTGATGTTAATCTGAACATATCGTTTATGCTTCTTGTCTAAGCTTCAAGTCTCTCCCTTAACTGTTACTCCGAACGCTTTAGCAAATTCTCTGTCTTCATGATGTCATAAAATAAACCTCTGATGCTTCCTCCTCCAGTCTCCCACATCTGTCCAAACTTCTTCGTAGACGGTGTATATTCACTAGGTACAGTTCTTGGTGTCCCGAAGCTCTCAACAGAATTTTGATTAAACCTCATTATGTATATCTACTCTCTTTCCATCGCTCATTGACACATCTTCTTTATGAACTCATCGTCATTAGGATCCATTTCTGGATTCTGTTCTTCACTTCCTCTGAACTTCTGGTGCGAAAACTTTTTGACATCGTTCAACTTCTCCTTCATTGCATTCCGCCCTTTCACTGTTTTATGTCTGATTTCTTCCAACGTTTCTAAGTAATCCTTCAGAATGGACCCCTTCAGTCGGTGAGGTTTCTTTCCTAAGGATGCTATTCCTTTTCTCTTATCTCTCGGTTTATGTTTGATTATTGCTTCTTTGATCATATTTTTCTCGTGATTGCTTTTATTCTCCAATGTTTCTTTTGGAATGGCATGCTTTCTTTTGTGTTCTCATATCATTTCTAGTTCTGGAAGAATCATGGTCTCTCCATATTTTACCCGCATATTGTCAGCTCTTCCTGTATGGTATCCAATATTATAGTCTTATCCGAGGCTTGTAAAACATCCAGATGTCTTGAATCTTCTGTAATTTTCCCATGTTCTTCTACACTATCTAGATTGGTGGGTATCACAAGGCACTTCTCTGGTTCTTGAGTATCTTTCATGATAGTGTCCTTCGGATTCTCTCTCGACTCCTCGCTTGATCATTCTTCATACTGATTCTTCATTATAGATTTCACTGCTTCTGTATCTCCTAGAAGCGGAACATAATTGATCTCCATCATCATCAATGATGAGTACTTCATTACCTCCAGTTCCCTCGTCTAGATTGTCAAATCCAATCTCCCATGTCTCTCCAACCAATTCATTCATAGGTTCTAGAAAACTCATCCCCTTTCTTCGGTTCTTTTTCAGTCGATGCATTCTCCGGGGTATCCTAAAATCTGATGTGAGTATTCACTCATGTGAGCTCTATAGGAGTATGTTTGCTGCTTAGTCTTTCTATTCTGACAACTACTTCTTCTTGTGCCTATTTATTTTTTAAATACGAAGATCCAGTATCACTATTCTCCATGCTCCTCTCAGACCTAACATGCTGGTACAGTTATCCAACTATTCCAGTTAGGTGCAAGAAACTTGAAGATCCTTGCAATTTGATTCAGCAACTCAAGAATACTCATTTCATTGCAGTCGATGCAAACATGTCATTCGAGTTAAACGAACGATAACAACTGATGTTATTTTAATTTTATGATATTCACGTTCTGGAGTTATCTCTTACTGGTTTATTTGCTCGTCAATGTACTTATATAAAAACTTAGAGAGGAGTGGTCATGACTTTTGTCTACAATACAAGCTTTATGTTTATGTATCGTACACAGCTGATGTCTATAATTCAACAAGAGACACATATGAAAGTCCTTACTTCTATCTTGTACTTTGTAAGTATAATTGATATAAATTTTCATGATGTGCAAGGGTTCATAGAATCTGACACTTATGGGACATTGGGATGGGTTTCAGGAGACAAGCACGAGCTACAGATAACATGGACAATGGAAGTGAAGATTCTGAATGCTGGAACTCGTTCGGGATTGCCTGACATGATAACACTATTCATTCTTGTTTCCAAGTTGAATGCTGAGATGAAGACTATATGTCTTGATTCTTTTTTAGAACCTATCATTCAAGAATTGCAGGTGTTTTTTGTGGATGGATTGCAAATCAATTACGAATATTCTTCAACACAATTAGATAGTGTGATATCTCTATCTCAGAGAACAACTATCAGAGCCATCATGATGTTGTTTACTGCCGATCATCCAGCATAGTGGAAAGTTGGTGGGTTTAACAATGGAGGTAAAGCAGGTTGTGGAAGATGTGTTACAAGTACTAGATGGAGGTAAATATCATGACAAGGTGCTTTTGGTGGCCGGGCTGAGTATTTCAATAACAGATTTCGGGGAAGATATCCTCCGGTGCGAAGATCACAACAACAAGAGCAGAAAGTGTACGGAAACTATTACTAGCGGAAACTCTCCAAATAACCACTCGCGATATTATACTATTGGCAGAGTTTCCTCTCTATTCTAGTGTTTGTCCTCCTTCCCACCACATTCCAGACTACCACTACTATTATCCATCTAAAAGTGAGCACTTTTGTATATATATACATATATTTACCTCTTCCAAACTTGAATATATACGCACCGGTGATTCAATTTATTACTTAACTTTTCTGGTATTAATAAATAATTAATGTGTTGATTAATTAATTATTTTGGTTGAACAAACTTTCTCATATATATCTTCCAAGGTACATCTGGGCTCTTTGCATCTATGGGTTAAGTCTTGCTCCTTCTGCACATATAACAGTAAGAAAATAATTTTGTTTACTTAAGATATAGTTATTATCTAACACATATATTTTCTTATATCATTAAAGAAATAAAAGTTCCCCAGAAGTTCATTGAGCATGCATATTTATCCATATAGTAGTAAGATCACAAGAGATATTAGACTCATGGTTAATGTCAAATAATGTCATGCATATTCCACCACATCTCATCTTGTAACACATCTTTTGAAGATGCGTATATTAGATGTTATTGAATCAGATAACTATTAATCATCGGCACTTAACATATTATGAGTGATCCACGGATTGCAAAAGTTTATCAAATTTTACAGAGTCTACTTCACAAAACAGTTGAACATCAAGTGCTGTGAGCAATGAGATAAAGCGAAATACTTTCATCTTACTCTAAACATAATTAGGGCTGGCAAACTAGCTCATCTAAATTGTGAACACTTGGTGCTTGTTTTACTAGTACAGCATAACATACCATCTCGAGTCAAATGAAAGCATCTCTAGGACTATAAAACAAACCCTTGATCAAATAAAACAGAGACGGTAAGACCCTAAGAGGATTTTCATAAATTATTTATCTTTGGTCTAAAGGAATTTTCTTTAATTTCAAAATTTAAAAAGTTCTCAGAAAATTAATCCATGTATAATACTGAAATTCAAACGCACAAGAATGTAAATGATGAAGCATGTGCAAGAAGTGGAAGGGGAGGGGACAAGAAGAACTGGGAGGAAGTCTGCACTGGAAACTTACATTCCGACTTCTGGAAACAGGTTTGCGATTTTCTTCCCTCGCTGCTCAACGTCCTGTGAGCATGCAGACCGCGGGGAGAGAGACCTGCAGAGGACAGCTCCCTCCATGCTGTGAGGAAGAATCGCCTCATAGTCCTTTGCATCTCACTCGGAATTGAAGGTTTTGCCAGGAATACTCATTTAACATTATTCAGGTGACTTGTTCGTTTATAGAAGTCTCAAGAAAAAGTACTGGTCCCGCTTGCTTAAACCCAAAACCTTATCCTTTTAGTGAGAGTTTCTCATAATTAACATTAATCCAGCACTTCACAATCAGGCAACGTAGTCTTTCATACTCTTTCTTAAGCCATACAGTTGAAAGATCTACAAAAGATATGACGCTGTGTTTATCATAAAACATTGTATAATGCCGTGCATGGATAGTGGGTTACACACAGGTGTAACTCACTATACCCAGCAAAATCAGAAACAAATAAATATGCATGCTCGATAAACTTCTGGGGAGTTTTTGATCTTTGAATGATATCAGAAAATATATAAATATTAAATAAACTTTATATATCAAATAAATAGAAATAATCAAAATATTTATAAATATAATTATTAGCTCATGCCTGGAACACGAACAGACCAAGATATAAACCACAAAGCATAAGTACACAACCGCATTCCAATAGGTCCAAGTGAGAGAACCTAAAGCTTTTTCTACATTAATAAACAGTGATTTTAATTTAATACCTAACCCTTCAGTGAAAAATACTCATAAATGCACTCACTTTTGATAGAGCATGAGATCACGCACTGCATGCTCGATACTCAAGCAGTCCGAGAACTTTGTGAGGAAAAGCTGTTCTTTGGTCTCAAAGATTCTGTTCTGGAGGTGCTCTTTGATGTTAAAAGAGTGAAAGTACTCCGGAATAGATATTCAGATAGAAGTTTAATGTTATCACGTAAAGAATATAACTTTTGTAATTGAAAAAAAGCTACACTTTTTGTACGTTTAACTTATAACAATTATTTATCTATTCCAGCACTCCAAAACTTCGATTTCTGTAGTCCTGGACTTGAGCCTAAACTTGGAGAAAGGAAACTGCAAGGAATAGCGGGTTTCAAACAGCACCCCACAGTTGGCTACGTACATTCCTGTAACTCCATGGTACAGGAATCGTAGTAGAGGAGCGGAGGACAGGTACCCGCTGCGAAGTCTAACTATTCCGTAGGACCCGTAGTTCACAATCTCAGATTTTCTTTTATTCTTTTATTAAACTCATTTGTAGATCTTAAATCTAAAATATCACATCTATACATTTACATTTCATCGAAAAAAATTACCGTTTAAAATGTCGAAGGTCTGACTGTGTTGTTTTTCATATATAAATAATCTAATAAATTCAAACCCCATAACTATTAACTATAAGACCCGTTCAAATACTGAGTGTTTATTCACCTTCTACCAGTGGATAAGATCCAGGGTCCAAACCCTAAGGCTTGGTCTAAGTGAAAGGGGTAAAGTTTAAAACCCCTATTATCCTATAGATGACGGAGGAAAGTTAAAAACATAGGTCTAGAAAATTTTGAAAAATTATACTAATTAATTTTATGTGAATTTATATGAATCTTAATTCTCAATGAACGAAAACATAAAGATATATAATTATTTCCATGTACTATTTTTCAGTTAGAATGAATAAAATTAACGCAATGCGTAGTTACCCAGTTATTTCACCAAACCATCGCACTTCTCCCGGCGCGTCTGTGGACACGGCAATCGGGGAAGCTCCGGCAAGCTCCTGCAATAGTAAGTACTTCGCTCAGACCAGAGAAATATTTTCCAGTCAGACAATCTTCTATATGTTACTTCTCACTATCTCTCCTCTGGTGATACCGCACCCACAAAAGAAGCACGTCCTTTCTCTAAGTTTCAGACTCAACTCCAGAACTCGACCTTCTCTACTTGAGTTTACGACCTAGAGTAATCTTCCTGTGTTGGCTACTTTCCATCAGTTTTTGGCGTGTTCTGGTGTGATTACTTTCCCGGGCGGCTCCAAAGAAGCAAAAGAGATGTAAGGAGGCTTGAAGAAAATTCTGACTCCAAACTGCAGGGTTCAGAGTGAAACAAAGACCGACCGAAAATTGTACTCTAAATGTTGAAAGCTCCCGAGCTCTGCACAGGCAGTTAAAAGCGTCATCTGATACTGTATCGTTCTGTTGAAACATAGACTTTTGAATAATATTTGGTATCAAAATAAGTGAAAGTCCTTGGATGATTCAATAAATATGCATGCAAGATATAAATCAGGAAAGATATAAATGTTATATGTAATTTCTGTACTTTGTTGACAAGAGAAATTTGATTCATCTCTAAATGTTAAAATGGTAATCAGACCTAGAAATGCAAGAACACCCATAAAGGAAACATAAACTCACTTGCTGCAAAATTACAAATGCGACCATCTGCTGATGAAAAGAATTTATTTAATCAGTAAATTAGTTTATACTTAATTTTCTAGACAGAAAAGTTAATAATAAATTTAATCTTTGCATATCCATCATAAAGTGATAAATATGCAAAGAAGCTTACCTTATTACCTAACCCTTTCATCAAAATAAAATAGTAGTAAATTAATATACTTTCTAAATAAAATTTTCTGTCAATGGTCGCACTTAATCATTTTTCCTACGTGTGAATCTATGCTTCCCTTCATGTAAATTTCTGAATTACGTTTAGCCATCACTTCCCACTTAGAGATAAATTTAAATTTCTCAACTTGGTACAGTTTCCGCAAAGATCCAGGAAGCTGTAGACTCACCGACTGAAAAGACTAACCTGCTTTGGATGAATGAGGCAAACAGGCAAACTTTAAGGTTTAATCGTCAAGAAGGGTTAAGCAATAAATTAATATATTCTATAAAATTCACTCCTTTCGTTAAAAGGTTCTGCACTTGTAGTTCATTCAATGGCTGAAGAATGAACATTTCTTCTAATAAGTAATATTATGCTGTAACCCAGAAGAAAATACAGACCTTTTAATAAGTTATAGTTTTTACGTGCGAACACTAGTTTGACAAAAGACTAGCAGCTTCAACAAAGGACTGCCAGCAGCAAGAAAGACTTGTCCACTTCTTGAACACCAAATAATTGTATCACAG
The DNA here is from genome assembly GCA_036924285.1 of Asterella californica. Taxonomy (NCBI): domain Eukaryota; kingdom Viridiplantae; phylum Streptophyta; class Marchantiopsida; order Marchantiales; family Aytoniaceae; genus Asterella; species Asterella californica. Next base: position 14,513,227 of record JAYKYS010000006.1, on the reverse strand, counting down.
AAGAGAATGTTTTGACACATAGAACACCCGCAACACCAAAAACCTATAGAGCATGAGATCACGCACTACATGCCCAATACTCAAGCATTTTGCGAATCGTTCCAATCTCTCACCTTCAATATGAAAGGCACGGAACTAGAACATGAAATGAAATCATGCCTTGCGTGCCCACTCGACTGATGTTCCGCATTCCCAGTGCCAGATACCTCAATGAAGATGGCCAATCGACTGTGTCATTGTTCAGTTGAATCTCTTGTTTCTATTCAGAAGCAAGCCGGAGGGTTGACGACTATGGTCCTTATGGTGCCCGAGCTTTTCCAACGTCGAGACATAGCGTATGGTGGTGAATTTGGAGCAATTCCGCGTACTACAAGTGAAGATCTTAAACGAAACCCTACAGAGTTTGAATTTCTCCTTTTTACAGGTCTTTCAATCAATCGGAGTTTACGACTTTTTCACGAAGTCGACTGTTGTATTAGGGACTTCGTGAAAGAGATTCGTACCTAAACCTACCACAAAATCCAAACCAACGTTAGGAGGCATCAAGGATTGAGATGCATGTTTGAAAGCTGGAGTACTTATTAGGGAAGCAGCGGCCAGCAAGTTTGGGATCCGAACCAAGAAGGTTACTGGAGCTTACTTTGAGTACTTTCCTGCAATCGCGGCTGATACGAACGGATATCATCAGGTCAAGATCTTAACCTGGAGGGAGTAAAGACCATAATACTTATCGAGAAGGCCATTATGGCACAACTTTGCTGGTGAAGACCGAACAAGAGACCTGTACAACTGCACACCGAGTGTCATATAATATGCCCCAGCATACTTCAATCCCGTCCCAAATCGATGCATGTTAATTTCGACGCGGTATTCCAAATGAATCTACAGCTTCCACGGCCACAGTTTGAAACTGCTTGTGGACTTCTAACACTGATTTACAAGTGGCAAAACTGACAGCAAGAACTACGGAAGTCACTGGACATCACATTTTCTAGCTTACTCGAGGGCAAATTTGGCCATTGATGGCTCCACCATTTCTCAACTTCTCCTCGAGTAATCAAGTTAGACTAAGACTCGACCGTCCCCACCAAAAGGTGAGTCTGCGTCGCCAAACTGTCATACTCGATCGATGAGTTTCCTGAAGAGTAAGCTCACGCTAGGGCCGTACATGGAGCGAACTGAACAACATCCCTCTGCTTTATACGCCACTGCATGCATGCGCAGTTGCTAGTGCAGTGACACTCTGTATAGATGTTCCAGTCTGAGAGCATCAGCGTCCAGAACATTCCTTGCATCTGGCCCGAAGGATATGCATATGGTCTCCGTACACTGTACCGATTGCAACGTCTTGAAAAACGTCGACCGCCACTGTGACAGTTAAAAGCCTGAGATACTACGGCCATTTTGATAGCAAAAAGTGATTTATTATCAAAACAAGTCAACATGTTTTAGCGAAGGATCTGTACAACAAAAACGGCTTCCGCTTTTTTCTCAAAATTCGACTTGCGACTCCAGAGGGTTGAGCCGCCGGCAGTGTGACCTTAGCTTCTGTACAACAAAACGGCTTCCGCTTGCTGTTCAAAATTCGACTTGCGACACCGAAGTTCGCGGTCGAGCCGCCGAGCGGGTGACCTACTCTACATCCAAACAGCTTCCGCTCCCGTCTCAAAATTCGAATTTGACTTCGAAAGTGGTCGGTCGAGCCGCCGAGAGGGTGGCCTTCTCTCTGAATCTAATTGTGGACTATGAACTACTAGCAGCCTGTTAAACAATTTTAGATTTGAGTATCTAATACACAAGTGTGAAAATGGTAGCCCGATGGAGTACAACCCTAGAAAGCTTCGATGTGGCGTCACGACGAATCTCCATGAGCCTTAGCTTTCGAGCTTGACAATCATTATCACTCTACACTTCTCTACACTCCACAGCTAATCGACTCACGAGTGAGTTTCTACCCCGGAGTCTAACCTTCTTGCCGCGCTACCTGCTTGTCTAAACAACGGATGATTTCCCTGAGCATGGGTGACATTCCTCTTCGAATCCTAGACAATCAACTTTGAAAATAAGTATCAGAGTAATTGTTAACGTTCATACCATCCGGCTGAGGGCCATGCGACTGAGACGCGAGTTGTGTATATTTTCTCCGCACCACATCGGGGTGGGAGAATTGGCCACTGCACGGAAGGAGGAACCATTGCTCCTGCTGGAGAGCTCGGATCCAGAAGGAGGAAACATTGCTCCGGCTCGCATGAGTGGTGGAATATGGAATCCGATCTAGTCTCCCCGGATCCACCGAGTTATTCGGATAATCCTGGAGAGCAATGGTAGACACCCAGATTTGGGTGTCTACCATCGCCGAAGAGCGCACTTCCATCGAACCTCGGTGTAGCCAGCAGCGAGGTTGTTTCCCCATGTTGTTGACCTTGCTCCTTCGGCTGTCACCACCACCGCAACTGAACCCTGTCGCAGCTTCGCCCTAACGATTATACTCCTCAAGCTGCTCTCGATGACAAGGGATGATTTCTAAGTAGCGGATGATTTCCCGGAGCATGGCTGATATTCCTCCTCGGATCCTACATGCTCATTCCTCCTTGGGTCCTAGACAATCAACTTTGAAAAGTAAGTATCAGAGTTAACTGTTAACGTTCATACCATCCGGCTGAGAGTTAACTGTTAACGTTCATACCATCCGGCTGAGGGCCATGCGACTGAGACGCAAGTTGTGTATATTTTCTCCGCCCCACATCGGGGAGGGGGAATTGGCCATTTCACGGAAGGAGGAAGCATTGCTTCTGCTCGAGGAGATCTCGGATCCAGAAGGAGGAAGCATTGCTCCTGCTCGAGGAGATCTCGGATCCAGAAGGAGGAAGCATTGCTCCTGCTCGCGAAGAGCTCGGTCGATCCGGAGAGCGATGGTAGACACAGAGATTTGGGTGTCTACCATCGCCGAAGAGTGCACTTCCATCGAAACTCGGTGTAGCCAGCAGCGAGGTTGTTCCACCCATGTTGTTCACCGTGCTCCTTCGGTTGTCACCACCACCCAAACTGGACCTTGTCGCAGCTTCGCCTCTAACGATTATACTCCTCAAGCTGCTCTCGATGATCATGAGCCTTCCGGCTTCATCACCATCGACTTCATCAACAGCCTCGTTAGTCTGCGCCAGCACTGTTACTTGTTGTTGACGCTGGCGCCAGCACTATGGCCTGTTGTTGAAAGACATCGATAGCAGCTTGAAGAGTATAATCGTTAGAGGCGAATGGACCACGTGATGATGATGCTCGAGGTACTGCATTTGCTGCGAATAGAGGTGGTTGATGCTGTACGAGTGCTGCCCGAGCTGCCCGGCACAACGACCTGTGTCTTGAATTCGAAGAACTCAAGACACCGATCGAACTCCTGGCGGTCGACGTCTTCGGCGGAATCAAACGGAATAAAAAAAATGTCTCAGATATTTTTTGGAGATTGCGTCTTCTGGATAAGCGGTTAAGGAAGACGGCAACTCCATTTTGAGAGCATCAGGGCACATCGGGAAGAAACTTCTACAATCAGTTTCAATTGTGGCGCATTTATTCACACAGCAGGCTTGCGGGAAGGCCTGCTTGTGAATAAATGCACCACAATTCGCCGACATATGCATGAATAAACAGAGGTAAACTGTTCCACCGACATATTGCACGGACGGAAGGGAGAAAACAGAAAACACTAATGATCGGCAGAATGCGGCATCCTTCCGATCATTAGTATTTTGCCCTCTCTCCCTTTCCAAGATTCCTATTAACATGATATGCAATTGGATTCGTAGACTCACCTGCTTCCTATCTGTCCATGTAGTCGATAAATTGTCTTCTCTCCATCTTCCGAGAAACTGCCATGCTTAATATCGGGACGCAGATAATTTATCCACCTCAACCTGCAACTCTTTCCGCACCGTTTTAGACATTTAACATCACATTTTGCAGAAAACAATCAGCACCTATCATGCATTTAATGATCACAAGTCTTGCCCCGATAAATGTGGCATGCAAGGACACAATTCGAGCTAACGGAGACTCAAATCTGCAATTTTTCTCAGGAAATTCTCTGCGTGACTTGCCAGCTTTGCTGGGAAGAGTGATCCAGTTTCCGCCTGTCCCATTTTGTTCGATGAAGAACTTGAGCTTGGCATCCTCTTCGGGAGAGCATGGTCCCTTCTTCACATTCGCCTTGTCGCGACATGGAGCCCGACCCATAGCGATCACTGTTCGAAATAGAGGAAGATCGGTATCGGCAACAAGAGAAACTGTTGCAGTGATGCAAAGTCCAACGACGAGAACTCCAGCCAGGCTTTATTGCTACCGCGGCCAGACCAGTTTGCGAGTCTAAATTTACCTCCAAACCCAGCACGTAAGATTCCGGTAAGAGCGAGTCACCGCAAGTCGTGTTAATCCCCACAAGTTCTCTAGTTTCCGTTCGTTCAAATCCGTCCTCCGAAAATGTTTCCCAAGATCGTGGAACGTAATAGCGATCACTCCTTGACTTATATGTTAGAGAAGAAGCAAAATATGACCTGCCACAGACAGTAAGAACACAAACCGAAGAAATTTTACATGTTACGCTATTAAATATGGAACAGATAAACGTTTTTGCCTTCCCTTCAAAGTTAAAACACAACTTATGTAGGTGTTCCAGAAACTGGGACGACCGGGAGGGCCCAAATATTTCTCTGTTTTCCTTCGGCAGCAGTCTTCACTTTACCGACCTTTTTATTTATTATCCGAGTTTCCCAGAATATTTGGAGGAAGTGCCAAGCTGGTCTGATTTGGTGGCAAAAATAGTCTTTTAACTGGCGAAGCGAAAGGGTTCGAACTCGAGTTCGGTGATAACAATCCAAGGAATGTGTGTATCGCCCCGTCCATTAACAACAGAAACTTATGCAAGGCCAAAATAATAATTTACCTAGTTTACCGTCCACTCAACAAGGATTTCAATTTTGGTCACTATGGTAACACAGTTGCCTACATAGTAATACTTTATACTGAGAACTGATTAATTTACTTAATTATACCGGAGGAAAAGATCAAAACACGTTTTTCTTTTATGCAATTTATTCATAATACTGAAACCTATGCTTATTTATATCTTCTGGCAAAGCGTTGCTTAAGGTCCACTCCTGTCGTTGTAATCGTTTGTAAAATGAAGTCCGACAGTTTGAAATGTAATTTAAACACGAAGTTTCATGGAACCCAAGAGGATCTTATTTGTAACGTAAAGTACATGGTAAGGGGGGGGGGGGTTTAATGCTCGTATCACGTAGAACTTAAGTTTGCCACTTAGCATCACAATGTTTGGATCCACTTAATATGTTTTGTCAACGATTGGAAAACTCCGACCTAGTGATAATTAAATAAGAATATTTTTCCAAGAGCGATGAAATCTTACCTATTAAACTTCCCAAAGGTTTCTTTGCGTACAGTTTGAACCTTTACACTTTGTTCACCAAACCATTTTCCAGTTGTCAAGGTGACAAGTCAAAAATAGTGAAATTAGACTTGATAATCAAATAGAGTTTGAATCCAATTAGTACGCTCTGGAGAACAATCTGACCTAGAAGTAAATATATGAATAATTTCCAGAAACGTGAAACCTTGCTTAATAACAATTTCCTGGACTCTTACTTGTTAAATTTTTGTTTGATATATTTTTCAAGTTTTACATTTGGTTCACCCAAACCAGTCTCGATTACTCTAGATGTCCCTCGGAAAATTTGAAAATTATCTGGAAACCATTACTTTATTTTCGACTCTCCTCCAGCACAGCTTTAACCTTTATAACCATACCGGACTTTAGACGACCGGTCCTTGGATTGGGAGCGTACTGAACAAGACTGGATATCTAGCTTGTCACTAGGGGGAGCAAGAGTTATAACCTTTCCTATACTTTTTAACTCTTGAATTATGATTTCGGTTACACATTCACTATGATATCCGCGAGCATTTCCAGAAGTGCTCCTAAAAAATCCTCCATGTCATTTTCTAAAATTTTTTTTCATTCTTTCAGAATGTGATTTGTTACAACGAGAATCTGAATATTAAGTTTATAAATTCCTATAGTCAGAGATAATAAATAATAAATTTAGATACGAGTATAAAGATTCAAAATTTCATTTCTTTATGAATCACGTTCAGAAACAAAGTTAGACGAATAAGTATTATTACTTTTTTTGCTTCCGACGTCCAAGAATCTTTGTGTTTAACTTTGACTCACCCTATTGTTTATCTAGAATAGAGATCCATTTGACGGAAACATTTTTTGCTAGAATACCTAGCCGGAGATATATCTCAGAGGTGTCGTCGTGTCATAATAACGAGATTGAGACATAATCTGGGTACACCCATACCCTCTGTGCTGATGAGCAGTGGGTCCACGACCGTTACCTCCTGCCACAAGGTAGCCTGGTGCCGACCGTAGTCACAATCTGAGGACTGGACCCTGCCTTCACTCTTTGGGTACCATCTGATTACGAACCTTTTCAGCATGTCAACGACTTGCTTTAACAAAATTCTCCCGTCCTGTCTTTTGTACAGTAAAAGGCCGACATTTCATATCATAGTAAAACGTCGTTATTATAAGCGTCAATCAATAATCTCAGGTAACTAGTACTCCTTGGAATTTCTAGTTATAGTCACATTCATTATTAATCACATAATGCTTTAGGTCTTCTAAAACTTTATTTACATTACCATAGAACTAGATAGTCATATAGATCAGATTTATTTAGTTTATTTAATCTAGTTGGTAACCATGCAAGAACTATATCCATGGCATAAAAGCGTAAGGATGATCCTAATGAGGAGTATGAAAGAAGAAGAAAGAATAGATAAAATAATGTGGAGTATGTTGTTCTGAAGTTTTGTACTGAAATTATATCTTAAATATTGCCATCATGGTCTAGGTCCGGACATGTTTCTTTCTGTAGACAAAATTTTGCCGTTGAATACACTCCTTTAGATACTTACTCTTGAATATAATAATTTCTTTATTTTTTTACTTGAAAGTTCTTGTGGGCTTAGATATAATTCTTTTCACTTTCCGTTCATTTAAATATATAGCAAAGCAAGATATTGAATATTGCTTACCACATATAATCAAATTAAATAGATACCACACTACATGTCAAAGCTCTTCATATTTGTATGCTTTTTCACTTTTTCCTGGAAGCCCTTTGTATAAGAAGTTCCAAAAGCTATTTTCCTGATAGAGAATTTGAGAAAGTAATGGAGAAAAAGGAATGACGATGTCTAATCGATGCCTTAGACAGCGAAGGTTCACAAAAAGCGGTCCATAGAATGCCACCAGTCACGTAGTTTCTAAACCACATGGCAGATGCTGTGTAGATCCTGTCCAGGCCAGAATCCGCATTATAAGCAGAACATTCATTTCAAAGGATGGATGCGTCTATATATTTTTCTCTCTTCTCTTTCTCAGTCCTTGCATCTATTTTAAACATACCCTTAGCTTTCGAGCTATGGGCATGCTTAAAAAAGAATGATCTCTGATTATCTCTCTCCTCAACATTGTACAGCCTGGTTCCAACATAAACCTTGAGTCACGGATCGAGCTAGTTATTTACAAAGTAGACATATTGGTCATCAAAGGCTCATATACGATAGTTTATACGGTGCACATCCTTACAATAAGCAAAGTACGAACGGTAGAGAGTCATCTCTGCCAAGGCTTCTCTCATACGCTTCTCTCTCTCAGAGTTTTACAGCGAAAGATGGATGGCTTCCACAATGGATGGCTTCCATGACACAAAGCAACTTCCGATTAGATGTAAAAAGTGGATATCTGACAAGTCACACTCACAAGTCACACCGACATTACTCTGAGTCAACTCATCTGTTCAACTCTACTGTCTATAACATTCACCTCCTTCTTTGCTGGACATCTGGTCTCTGTCGTCTCATCTAGAACGGTTGCATTGGTACAAGAGAACTAAACCAACCTCAAGAAAAACGGTTTTCTCCTAAGGTTGGTTCAGTTCTCGTGCCTCTTCGGACGATACTACTGATTTTGCTTTCCTCTCTTAAGTTCTGCTTCAGACTCTTGTCTCCGGATAGCGATAGCTTCATCGAAGAAGACCTCATATGCTCTCTCCATATTGATCATATGGAAGACTTCAGATTGAATTTGAAGGATCATTTTTAGCTCTTTCACTATTGTATTTATGTGACTCGCCTAGCAGCCGCTCAGATCTCCTCATAGATCAAGTCTTGTTTTCGGATTTCAATTCAGTGATGCGTTCGTATGCTACGTATATGACTTGTATCACCAAGAATATCCTTGATGTTAATCTGAACATATCGTTTATGCTTCTTGTCTGAGCTTCAAGTCTCTCCCCTAACTGTGGCTTCAAACACATTAGCAAATTCTCTGTCTCCATGATGTCATAAAATGACCTCTGATGCTTCGTCTGAAACACATTCTCCAACATCTTTCCGAACTCCTTCATAGGCGGTGGATATCCACTAGGTACAGTTCTTGGTGTCCTAAAGCTCTCAGCATAATTCTGCTTAAACCTCGCTATGTATATCTACTCTCTTTCCGTCGCTCGTTGACACATCTTCTTTTTGAACTCATGGTCCTTAGGATCCATTTCTGGATTCTGTACTTCAATTTCTTATGAACTTCTGGTACAAAAACTTTTTGACATCATCAACTCCTCCTTCTGTGCATTTCACCGTTATATGTCTGATTTCTAGATTCAAGTAATCCTTCAGAATGGATCCCTTCAGTTGATGAGGTTTCTTTCCTAAGAATGCTATTCCTTTCCTCTTATTTCTCCGTTTATGAATTCTGTTCTCCGTTCGATCACTACTTCTTTGATCATATTTTTCTCGTGATCGCTTCTATTCTCCAATGTTTCTTTTGAAGTTGCATGCTCTCTTTGTGTTCTCATATCACTTCTAGTTTTGGAAGAATCATGGTCTCTCTAGATTTCGACCGCTATATCTAATGCTCTTCCTGTATGGTATCCAATATTATGATCTTATCCGAGGCTTGTAAAACATCCAGATGTCTCGAATCTTCTGTAATCTTCCCATGTTCTTCTACTTTTTCCCATGTTCTTCTACTTTTTCCCATGTTCTTCTACAGTATCTAGATTGGCGGGTATCACAAGGCACTTCTTTGGTTCTTTACTATCTTTCGTGATAGTGTTCTTCGGATTCTCTCTCGACTCCTTGCTTGACCGTTCTTCACAATAATTCTTCATTATAGATTTCACTGGTTTTGTATCTCCTGGAAGCGGAATAGAGTTGATCTTCATCAATCATCGATGATGAGTACTTCATTACCTCCAGTTCCCTCATCTAGATTGTCAAACCCAATCTCGCATGCCTCTCCTATCCAATTCATTCACAGGTTCTAGAAAACTCATCCTTTCCTTCGATTCTCCTCCAGTCGATGCATTCTCCAGGGTATCCTAAAATCTGATGTGAGTATTCACTCGTGTGGGCTCTGCAGGAGTATGTTTGCTGCTTAGTATGTTTGCTATCTTACAACTACTTCTTCTTGTGCCAATTTGTTCTTTAAATTCGAAGATTCTGTATAACTACTCTCCATGCTCCCCTCAGATTCGCTTTCTTCACTCTTTGAACTGCTTTCTTCCTTCACCTTTCGTGAAAAAAAGTCCTCATTGGAGTCGTCATACGTCCTGCACTCAAAGTATCTGTGTCGGAGATTCATAATCCACCATCTTGGTTGCATCTTGTTTCACTAGTTCCTTCCCAGAGGACTTTGAACTTTCCAAGATCAGCACTTTCCTCATCTCTCGAGGTCTCTCTTGTGACATGGCTAATCTTGGAGACCTATGTTCCATCATTGGAATGCTTGCTTGTACATTATCATCAAGTTATTATAATGTGAAAAATAGTTTCAACACTTTGAGAAAAACATATCAACCCATATGTTGCAGTAACTGTCAATAAGATGGAACAAAGGGTGTTGGGAGAAAGAAGACCATTGTACAAAATATCACATCAAGCAACGTCAAGACGTTCTACATATTCACGGGTTTGTAAGGTTCTTCAAATAACCACTCGTGATATTATACTATTGGCAGAGTTTTCCTCTATTCGCTTGTCCTCTTTTCCACCTCATTTCAGACCCCCACTGCTAAAAGTGAGCACTCTTGTATGTATGTATATATATATATATATATATTCATCTCTTCCAAACTTCAATATATATGCACAGGTGATTTAATTTATTACCTAATTTTTCTGACATTAATAATCAATTAATTAGTGATTAATTGATTATTTTGGTTGAACAAACTGTCGTATATATATATATTTTCCAAGGTACATCTGGGCTCTCTGCATCTATGGATTAAGTCTTGCTGCATCTGCACATATAACAATTAGAAAATAATTTTATTTAGTTAAGACTAGTTATTATCTAACACATATATCTGTTCTTGTATCATGAAAGAAGTAAAACTTCCCCATAAGTTAATCGAGCATGCATATTTATCCATATACTAGAAAGCTCAAAAGAGATATTAGGCTCAAACAATGTCATACATATTCCACCACATTTCATCCCGCAACACATCTTTTGAAGATGCGTATATTAGATATTATTGAATCAATTAACTATTAAAGTCACCACTTAATATATTATGAATGATCCACAGATCACAAAGTTGATCAAATTTTACAGAGTCTACTTCACAAATTAACCATGAGCCCAATATCTCTTGTGAGCTTACTAGTATATGGATAAATATGCATGCTCCATTAACTTCTGGGGAACTTTTATTTCTTTAATGATATAAGAAAAGATATATGTGTTAGATAATAACTATATCTTAAGTACAATAAAATTATTTTCTAATTGCTATATTTGCAGAAGGAGCAAGACTTAACCCATAGATGCAGAGAGCCCAGATGTACCTTGGAAGATATATATACAACAGTTTGTTTAATCAAAATAATCAAATAATCAACAGATTTATTGATTATTAATACCAGAAAATTTAAGTAATAAATTAAATCACCTGTGCGTATATATTCAAGTTTGGAAGAGGTGAATATATACATATACAAGACTGCTCATTTTTAGATGGATAATAGCAACGGTAGTCTGAAATGAGATGGGAAAGAGGACAAGCACTAGAATAGAGAGAAAACTCTGCCAATAGTATAATATCACAAGTGGTTATTTGAAGAACTTTACAAACCCGTGCATATGTAGAACGTCTTGATGTTGCTTGATGTGGTATCACATACAATGATATTCTTTCTTGCAACACCCTTTGTTCAATCTCACTGACTGTTATTGCAACATGTGGATTGATATTTTTTCTCAAAGTGTTGAAACCAGTTTTAACATTATAATAACTTGACGATAATGTACAAGCAAGCATTCCAATGGTGGAACATAGGTCTCCAAGATTAGCCATGTCACAAGAGAGACCTCAAGATATAACGAAGAAGGTGCTGATCTTGGAAAGTTCAAAGTCTTCTTGGAAAGAACTAATGAAACAAGATGCAACCAAGCTGGTGGATTACGAATCCTCCGACACGGTCACTCTGAGTGTGGGACGTACGACGGCTCCAATGAGAGCTTTTCTTCCATGAAAGGTGGAAGGAAAAAAGCAGCTCAAAGAGTGAAGATAGTGAATCTGAGAGGAGCATGGAGAGTAGTGATATAGAATCTTCAGATTTAAAATCTTTGTGATAAACGTCATCATTCACCAGCAAGGTCTTCATCAAACAATGACGCATTGAACTTTGTTAATACACCTTTCTCTTGTAAGAACCGCTTCAAATATGTATATAGACCTCTCTGCATCTGCTTCTTCTTCAAGCACTTTCTCCCTACACCTATTCCTTTCGACAATAGAGTTTTCACATGTAAGTTATCAGAGTATAACAAATATCTGTTACTCCACATCATGTTTGCTAGGTTCTGTGATGCACTGATACACAATTATCTCGTTCTTCTTCATGCCACTAAACTTTTATGCCATGAAGAACAACGAGATAATTGTGTATGCTCTTCTTCCCTACTGCTGGAAAACCACAGATGTTTATGTATCAATCTTACTGATCTATCAATGGGAGACAAATTATCCTCGTCTAACCATGTTTGCTCATGGACAGTATTGAAAACCTATAGGAACTTGAACAACCTCAAGTAGCTTCACAGCGAATCCTCCATGGAGTGAACAATGCTCTTGCCAGCTGAAGAGTTTCTGAAGTCCATCCTTCAGCTTGAGATCTTAAGTAAAACAGTCGACCAATCTCAATAAGCAGAATCCCAATAGTACCCATCTTTGTACTTTGATCTAAACCTGTTTTGTGCATAATGTGTGGTACAACATATATGATAAGTCACGTATACTCTCCAACTTTAAAGAATTCTAAACGAGTGAATATATCTTTAAGCCAGCGACCAGTTAAACCATAGGATCTTGTGCGGACGATGTTATCCACAGCCTGTAACAAACTATTTTTCACGTTTGTCGGTGTTTCAACCAAACTGTTTAACCTCTCTACATAGTTTTTGAAAATACATAAAGCAAGACAATGCATGTCATCATACACTAGGTATTTAGGTAGATCAAAACTATATAACTTATATAAGCGCCAAAGCTTAATCTCAGCTGTAACTCCATATTCCATGGAAATCTGAGTTCTCTGTGTACTTGTTTCCGCTAGTAATAGTTTCCGTACACATTCTACTGTCGTTGTTGTGATCTTTGCACCGGAGGATATCTTCCCAGAAATATGTTGTTGAAATACTCAACCCGACCACCAAAAGCACCTTATCATGGTATTTGCTCCACCTAGTACTTGTAACACGTCTTCGACAACCTGCTTTACCTCCATTGTTAAACCCATCAACTTTGCACTATGCTGGATGATCAGCAGTGAACAACATCATGATGTCTCTGATGGTTGTTCTTGAGATAGAGATATCACAGTATCTAACTATGTTGAATTAGTGATATTCATGATTGGTTTGCAATTCATTCACAAAAAACACTTGCAATTCTTGAATGAAAGGTTCTAAAAAGAATCAATATGTACAATCTTCATCTCAGCATTCAACTTGGAAACAGGAATGAATAGTGTTATCATGTCAAGCAATCCTGAACGAGTTCCAGCGTTCAGAATCTTCACTTCAACTGTTCACGTTGTTCTATAACTCGTGCTTGTCGTCTGAAACTCATCCCAATGTCTTATAAGTGCCAGATCCTGTGGACCCTCTGCACATCATGAAAATTTATATTAATTATACTTACAAGGGACAAGATAGAAGTGAGAACTTTCATACGTGTTTCTTTTTGAATTATAGACATCAGCTATGTACGATACATAAACATAAAGCTTGTACTGTAGACAAGAGTCATGACCACTCCTCTCGAAGTTTTTATATAAGTACATCAACGAGCAAATAAACCAATAAGAGATAACTCCAGAAGGCGAATATCATAAAATTAAAATAACATCAGTCGGTATCACATTTTTCAGAAGATAGATAATGCACTCATCCGATCGAACGTTCGTTTAACTCGAATGAAGTGACCGCATCGACTGCAATGGAATTAGTATTCTTGAGTTGCTGAATCAAAATTGCAAGGAACTTCAAGTTCCCTGCACCTAACTGGAATAGTTGGATAACTATACCAGCATGTTAGGTCTGAGGGGAGCATGGAGAGTAGTGATACAGAATCTTCAGATTTAAAGAACATGGCACAAGAAGAAATAGTTGTAAGAATGGAAAGGCTAAGCAGCAAACATACTCCTACGAGCCTACACGAGTGAATACTCACATCATATTTTAGGATACTCCGGAGAATGCATCGACTGGAGGAGAATTGAAGGAAGGATGAGTTTTCTAGAACCTGTGAATGAACTGGATAGGAGAGGCATGGGAGATTTGGTTTGACAGTCTAGACGAGGGAGCTGGAGATAATGAAGTATTCATCATCAGTGATGGAGATCAATTCTATTCTGCTTCCAGGAGATACAGAACCAATGAAATCTATAATGAAGAATCAATGTGAAGAATTGTCAAGCGAGGAGTTAGAGAATCTGAAGGACACTACCATGAAAGATAGTCAAGAACCAGAGAAGTGCCTCGTGATACCCACCAATCTAAATAGTGTAGAAAAATTAGAAGAACATGAGAAGATTACAGAAGATTCGAGACATCTGGATGGTTTACAAGCCTCGAATAAGACCATAGTATTTGATTCATATAGAAAGAGCTGATGATATGGGGGTAGAATCTGGATAGACCATGATTCTTCCAGAACTAGAAGTGATATGAGAAGACAAAGGAGAGCATGCCACTCCAAAAGAAACATTGGAGAATAGAAGCGATCACGAGAAGAATCTGATCAAAGAAACAATGACCGAACGTAGAGCAGAATCCGTAAATCGAGAGATAAGAGGAAAGGAATAGCATCCTTAGAAAGAAACCTCACTGAGTGAAGGGGTCCATTCTGAAGGATTACTTGAATCTAGAAACGTTTGAAGAAATCAGACATAAAACGGTGAAAGGGTAGAATGCACAGAAAGAGGAGTTGAACAATGTCAAAACGTTTTCGAACCAGAAGTTTAGAGGAAGTGAAGAACAGAATCCAGAAATGGATCCTATGGACGATGAGTTCATGAAGAGGATGTGTCAACGAGCAACGGAAGGAGAGTAGATATACATAGCAAGGTTTAATCAGAATTATGTTGAGAGCTGTAGGACACCAAGAACTGTACCTTGTGGATATCCACCGTCTATGAAGGAGATTTGGACAGATGTTGGAGAATGCATCCCAGAGGAAGCATCAGAGGTCATTTTATGACATCAAGAAGACAGAGAATTTGCTAACGCGTTTGGAGCTACAGTTAAGGGAGAGACTTGAAGCTTAGACAAGAAGCATAAACGATATGTTCAGATTAACATCAAGGATATTCGAGGTGATACAAGTTATATACATAGCATACGAACGCATCACTGAATTGGAATCCAAAATCAAGACTTAATCTACGAGGAGATCCGAGCGGCTGCTAAGTGAGTCACATGAATACGATAGTGAAAGAGCTAAGGATGATCCTTCAAATTTATTCTGAAGTCTTCAATATGATCGATATAGAGAGAGCATATAAGGTCTTCTTCGATGAAGCTATCGCTATCTGAAGACAAGAGTCGGAAGCAGAACTTAAGGAGGGGAGGGGGAGGGGAAACAAAACCACGAGTATCGTCTGAAGAGACAAGAGAACTGAACCAACCTCAGGTTTTCTCTTGAGGTTGGTTCAGTTCTCCAGTACCGATGCAACCGTTCTAGATGGGATGACAGAGACCAGATGTCCAGCAAAGAAGGAGGTGAATGTTGCAGGCGATAGAGTTGAATAGACGAATTGACTCAAAGTAATGTCAGTGGATGTAGTTTTGGATAACCGACTAAAAAGTAAGAGTTAGATTATCGATGAGTCTTGTATGTTTGGATTACCCGAGAGTCTCAGATATCTTAGTAATACAAACAGCTCATAAGATCATTTGATTCGGGTAGTCCATATATCCAAGAATATTCGGAGAAGTAAAGATTAGACTAGCATAGAAGGCTTTGAGACCAGCGTGTTGACTACATATAGTACGGTTAAAGAATTTAGTCAATTATTCGTTACGACTGTATAAATGACTATATTGAGTAGTTAGACAATTAGTCCGTTTTGACCTAACGGTTTGTGGTGGATGAGTTATCGTTGCTGAGTGTCCTTCTAGGGAGACCAAGGTCTCGAGGATCTACATTTATCAATCACAAGTGTATAAGGAAAATTTTGATTTTAATGTATATAAGAGATTTACAGTTTTGGAAGATCTGTTGCACTTGACATGTATATGAATACCTCTTGAAATTGTAGATGTAAAGGAGTGTGATAAGAGTTATACTATACGGAGGGACTATATTTCTGGTAATACTAGAAGTCCAGTAGATGTGTCTACGTCCTGAATGAGTGCACATTCGAGGAACAAGATCGGGCCTCTAGTTGTGAATAACTCACACTTAGAGCAGAATGAAACTGAACGTAGAATCGACAACATAACCTCATAGTTAGTAATTATCTACCACTTAGTAGACAATTATACCGATATCAAGGTGGGATCTCGGATGGGGTTTGAAGGCAAGAGAGATAAAAGAATAATGATAAAGAGGAGAAACTTGAGAAACACGAGAATGAGCTTTAAACTAAACCAAAGCGTTACACTCTTATACATTATGAGAGACTAGAGATTATCAATGCATCTAATGCTTCTCTAAATGATATCACAGCACATTATTTAATGCAAAGATTAAATTCATAAATCTCTTTCATGTGAGTGGTGAAAAGAAATTCTAACTATCCTACAAGACTAACCACCGATTCTCGAAAACCTCTACTAAGTGCAGTTTCTTCTATGTTGTGATCAAAATTTGGTTTAGAAAAAGACACAACCAGTTTCCTCATTCAGTTTGGTTAACTAGTTCGTGGACCACAAAATAGTCCTGCCAGAAAAATCATCAGTTGTTGTCCATCTGATCGCTGACAAGTAGTGATCCGCTGAGCACATCGCTGACGATCAGCAGACTGGTGATCTGATCGCTGGTGAGTTGTGACAATGATATATTTGTCATAAAAATCATAAAATATATTGAAATACCAAATGCGATCGATGATCATGTCTCATATATATAGATCATCAACAAAATTAAAAAATTCTCTACTTCAGTTACATAACGTTACTATTTCTCTCCGTTAGGACTTTGTAGATCTTTAATTCTATATTTAAAACAAAATAAAACGAAAATTTGGAATTTTGGTGATATTTTGGTTATTTCAGTGCAAACTCTTGAAATTTTGATTTACCCAAAACTTGGTTTCTAAATAATGATGAGTTGCAATGAAATTGCTTGAGGACGTGCTCTCGATATTACTTACTGATCAATGAGGTTTCTTTTCCACTTGGGGAATTTTTAGAGTTTTGGATTTAAATCTATACATCCACGAGCAGTGGATTTTAACTTTATATTTCAAAACAAGAAAAAGAGAAAGCCTTGGTGGGTGTTACAGGGTTTGCCAATTTGTGCAAGATTAGGAAACAGAAGGTGCTATTACGTCTTTTTGGTCGGCGAATCATTTGTAATTTTGTTATGAATTTATTGTCCGTATTACTTCTCTACCCAAGTACCAAATAGTTCGTTGTTATTCGTACCTTTCAATCGGTCACTTTGTTTTCCTCATGATCATCCTCTGCATTTTGTGAGGATACTTGCTATCCGTCGATGATAAATAAAATGAAGACAGATAAGTGCAGATTCAGGGGGCAATTAGAAATGATCTGCAATGATTAACGGTGGAATATAATGACACATGTGGTTTAAACAAGCGGCGAAATGTGGTTCATTATATCTTGTTTTCTTAATATTCAAAGCAATATGAAGATCTTATTAGCCAATCATCATCCTCGATTTTCCAGCATAATTGTAATATTTCGTTTGTTTATTATTTTGTATTTATATTTAAAATAGAAGAAAATTGAAGGTTTAGCTTGTGATTGTAATACATGATTGCTCAATTTTTTTGACACTAGAGTCCCTCGAATTAAAATTTGAATGCAAATTATAGTGATCAGATTTCCATCAGAAACTTCTGATGAACTTGGTAGCCACTACAATCTCTCATAATGATTACATTCTGAGCTGTCATAACATCCTTACATGTTTCTGCTTTCATCGAGAAATAACTTCAAATATCTAATTATCTTACTATACTTGGCGTGACCTAAACTAGTCTGGCCGTCATGTCCCAAGTTCCAGCACGCTTTAGTCTTGAATTCAAGTTTTGTAATCGGTAGAAGTCTGAACCAGGTTAAGTGCACCACTCGCAAGCCTGTGAAATGTGAACTGCTATCGTTGTATGATCCAATCGGCTCTTGACACAGCGAATAAAATCTTTTACTACTCGACAAAGTTTTTCTTTTTTATTTTCAAACGGGAAGCGAGTTCTATTGCTATTGGAGTATTTTTTGTTTTATTCCTCCACCTGTGGAAATATGCATGCATGATAAACTTCAGGGAACTTTTGCTCGCTTGCTGTTATAAAAAAATTATAAATTTTATGTGAAAATTGTGAACCAAGTTGAGAAATAAAATCAAATGATTTCTAAATGCTAAGTGATAGCTAGATCTAGAAATGCGAGAAGATCCCAAACATATCCCATAAAAGAAACATAAACTCACACACTGCAAAAGCTTACAAGACTTAATACAATAACCGGCTAATGAATCTTTTTATTTAATCTATATATTAATTTATTGCCTAATTTCCCTAAGCGAAGGGTTAGATAATATATTAACCATTGTGTATTAAGACGGAGGAAGCGAATAATTAGAATTATTTATACAAGGAAGTTATACTTAGTTGAGAACATAAACTTGTTTACGCGTATTCACTCTACTATTTCCCAAGAGGACGCAGGACATGAATCTCTTTATCAGCAGGCTCCTCCTGTCTCTTATGTGGATGAGGGGATGGTGAAGGAACCTAGAATAAAACCCTAAACGCTGCGTACGAGGGCGTTGCCTGTGGTCAAAAGTAAATGTTAGTTACTTAGAATACATTTACTTTCATTCGGAATGGAATGGTGAATATGCAGGGGCTCGAAATGTGGAGCTCCCGGAAGTCAGTACTCCGCAGTTTGTGGAAGTTCGGGAGAGGGCTTCCCGTAAAGTATGTTATAACAAAAAGCTAATCGCAGAAATTCGGACGATCTCAATAGCACGTCCACGTGGCACACGTAACATCCTCATAACAGTAAGGACAAAAATATGCATCCTGGGTGCACAGGTGGATGAACACGTAGAGGAGGGCAGGCACTGGAATAAAGTGAAAATCGATGGAGGAGGTTTGCTGTGCTTCTTTTCTTTGTTGTGTCATGTAGAGAGGCACAGGAATAGCATGAGAACTATTTGATTTGTTATTAGTTTTTCCTTTGTTACTCTACTTTTCTGTAGAACAAATTATTTTCTCCAAAAAGTGTTATGCGTAGAAAAACTTTGGAGAACATTTCTTTGCCTTTTATGGTTAGAAAATCTATAAATTTTATACTAAATTATTATGAACATGCTTCTCTCTTCAGATGGAGATGTGAAATATATGTAATTCCCGGGCAACAGGAAAGACAAAAAGGTCTTGAGAAGGTGAGTCACTTTGAAGCTCGCAAAAGTGTTGAAGCCAAGCAAGGCATACTTAAGTTAAAAATATAGAGTTTATATGATAGGTACGAATTTGTCGAACAACGTACCAAAATAGTTAACTGATAGTCTAAGAGTAACTCTGCTCTATAAGCATTCTCAATCAACTTCTAGAATTTTTGTTCTCTATATATTATAGAAAATGTTATAAATATTATACGGAAAATCTAGACTAAGTTCCAGTAAAAATAAAAATAGAACTTAACTGTTAAATGGTAGTCATTCTTGAGACAGCAACGACATCAGAGAAAAGCCCATAAATGAAATGCAGGGTCAGACGCTTCTTAGAGTACAAGTGCGAGGTTCTGCTGAAGTAAAAATAAATATTAATTCTACATATTAATTTTGCACCTAACCCTTCGTGTCGAAAAGGTTAAGTGAAAAATTAATGTTAAGCTTGCCGCTTGTGAGATATGCCCTACTGTGTGCAGATATGCACACAGTAGGGCATATCTCCGGGCGATGACGGTCCCCCACAAGTGGTACATGAAGGGAATCAAATATATGAGACTACTGAACGATAAACAGTAAATGCAAAAGTTAGAGCAGTATAGGAAATTCTACTGACCATGTGTACAAGAACAAAGAGCCTCCTTTCATATCCTCTCAGCACGCTTACAGGTCCTACCGCTCCAGCTTCAGTCACTGCTCCATGTCCACTAGAAGTGATGGGAATCCCGTGCATGAAGGATACCCAAGAATGTCTTCAGAAAACACATCCAGCGCTTCATGTGTAGTAAGGCTACAGATACGTGTGATCAGAGTGGATGATCTGCTGTTAGTATAAACATTTTCCGTGTCTTAGTGAAACCAACAAAACAAAGGCTCGTCGT
This sequence comes from Asterella californica, assembly GCA_036924285.1. Taxonomy (NCBI): domain Eukaryota; kingdom Viridiplantae; phylum Streptophyta; class Marchantiopsida; order Marchantiales; family Aytoniaceae; genus Asterella; species Asterella californica. The sequence goes on along the minus strand of JAYKYS010000006.1, from coordinate 14,493,108 downwards.
GTTGCTGTACATTCTCTTTAGCGACACTGGTTGGTGCTGTACGTGACGGCAGTTGGCAGGTTGCACGTGAAGCTGCCTATAAACCAACATTTTGCCCCTGTGCTTGGTTCGTGTGACCTTCACAAAAAATGTGATTGCAACTCGGTAGTCCCTATTTTTACCGCGACTTTGACGGTGCAACAAAGTGAACTGGGAACATCGGCTTTCTCTGTTTCCTTGACGAATGGTGCCACGACCAGGTCCCAACATATGCCTCAATTGAAAGACCCCTTCCAAAACTTCTTATTTTGACCTCTTCTGGTACTGAATGAATCAAATTCTTTTCCTCTTTCTTCGTAGTGACCTCGATATGCGTGGTGACAGAATTTTTATCTTTGTTTTACCTCAGTTTGGTAAACATACACACCACTAAGAATCTAAGAATCGGTAGCTAAAGTGTGCTGCATGAACTGCGTTGAACGTCAACTTCCCAGTTACACACGCGTTTGGTGCCCAGTCACATGCTGAACTCTGCTGAAGCAGCTTCCGTGTTAGCACCGTAGTACTCAGGCAGCCAATAAAGCAACGTTCGCTCCTGCGTTTACCTTTTCCCGTACGAAACCAATCAGGCTCACGACTGTCCAGGCGAGCTCTACATCAACGCCGCACCAAGTGGACCATCTCGTGAACAATTGAGTTGATGTGAAGGTAGAACGACTCCAACGTGAACTGTAGAGGGACGAGCATCAGAGCTCGGTTTCTGACCTCCAGTTGGACATGGTTTCATACGGGGATGTCATGGATCGTTTGCTGTACTCAGAGTGGACCATCTTGTGAACAATTGCTGGAACAATTGCTGGATGAACGGTAGAACGAAGAGAATCAGAGCTCTATTTCTGACATCCAGCAGGACGTGGTTTCCTACGTGGATGTGGTCGATCCTTTGCTGTACTCAGAGCGGACCATCTCATGAACGAGTCTGATGTGAACGGTAGACCGAGGAGATCATAGGTCGGTTTCTGACATGCACTCAGTCATGGTTTTGTGTCGGGAAGTCATAGAGCGGACCATCTCGTGAACTATTGTGATGCCGACGAGATCACAACTCAGTAGCCTCGGTTTCTAACTGAGTTGTGATCTCGTCGGCCTAATAACATATAATCGGACATTGTCTTGTGTCGGAAACTGGTCAACCGGGCCATCTCTTGAACGATTATGATGTGAACGGTAGACCGAAGAAATCCAGTCGGAAGTAGTTTTATGTCGGGATGACCTTAACGGTAGGCCGATGAGATCAAAGCTTGGTTTCTACAATCGGTTTCAGAAATCCAGTAGGACATAGTTTAATGTCGGGAAGTCCTCGAGCGGACCATCTCCTGAACGATTGTTACGTGAACGGCAAGCAGACGAGATCAGATATCCGTTTTACATCCAGTAGGAGGTTGCTTTGTGTCGTGAAGCCGTCCATCCCTTGCTGTAATACTCTGAGAGAGAGAAACTTATGGGAGAATCCTTGGGGGAGATGACTCTCTACCATTCGTACTTTGCTCATGTAGGGATGCGCACCGTAAAAGTTACCGTATATGAGCCTCTGAAGTGAAATTTGTCTACTTTGCATGTAACTAGCTCGGTCCGTGATTCCAGGTTTATGTTGGAACCAGGACGCTCAGTGTTGAGGGGCGGGATAATCGGGGATCGCTTTTTTTAAGCACATCCATAGATCGAAAGCTAAAGGTGTACTTAAAATAGATGCAAAGAATGAGAAAGAAGAGAGAAAAAGAAAAACGTATAAACGCGTCCAATCGGTGAAATGAATGTCCTGTTTATAAGGGGAATTCTGGTCAAGACAGGATCTACACAACATCTGCCACTTGGTTTAGAAACTACGTGACTGGTGCATTTTATGGATCTTTTTTCGTGAACCTTCGCTCTCTTAAGGCATGGGTTAGTCATTTTTTTTCTCCATTACTTTCTCACAATTTCTCTATAAACAAAATAGCTTTTGGTACTTGTTATACAGAGGGCTTCCAGGAAAAGATGAAAAAGCGTACAAATATGAAGTGCTTTGACATGTAGTGTGGTATTTATTTAATTTGATTTGTGTGGTAAGCTTTATTCATATCTTGCTCTGCTATATACTGAAATGAAGGGAAAATGAAAAGAATTATATCTAAGCTCACAAGAACTTTCAAGTAAAAGAATAAAGAAATTATTATATTCAAGAATAAGTATTTAAAGAAGTGTATTCAAAGTAAAGCTGCTTATTCACCTCATGTACACTTCGAAGTGTAAATGGAATTTAATATATATTTTAATCTTTTTAACAGGAAGAGTTAGAACATATATTAATATCTTCATAAAATGACACGATCTGAAAATTATAGCCTCTGTCTTATTTTTCCAATAACATATCAGTTCTGACTCGACTTATGGGTTATATTCTGCTGAGTTGACTACTTCGAGACAAGTTAACATATATCACATATGAATTTATTCACTTTTTCATAATATCTTATTATAATATAATTTATAATATTTATATATTCTTTTGATAAGAAAAAAAACATATAAAAGGCCGTTGGAGATGCTTATTCAACGGCAACATTTTGTCTATAGAAAGAAACGCGTTAGGACCTAGACCATGATGGCAGTGTTTAAGATATAATTTCAATACAAAACTTCAGAACAACATACTCCACATTATTTTATCTATTCTTTCTTCTACTTTCATACTCTGCATTAGGATCCGTACTCTTTTATGTCATGGATATAGTTCTTGCATGGTTAACCAACTAGGTTAAATAAACTAAATAAATCTGATTTATATGACTATCTAGTTCTATGATAATGTAAATAAAGTTTTAGAGGACCTAAAGCATTATGTGATTAATAATGAATGTGACTATAACTAGTGGAATTCCAAGGAGCACTAGTTACCTGAGATTATTTATCGAGGTCTATAATAACGAAGGTTTACTATGAACGATCTTGTACTGTACAAACGGCAGAACGGGAGAATTCTGCTAAAACACTTCGTTGATACGCTGAAAAGGTTCGTAAACAGATGGTACCCAAAGAGTGAAGGCAGGGTCCAGTCCCCAGGTTGTGACTACGGTCGGCGGCAGGCTACCTTGTGGCAGGAGGTAACGGTCGTCGGCCCATTGCTCATCGTGTATCCAGGTTATGTCTCAATCTTGTTACACGACGAAACCTCTGAGATATATCTCCGGCTAGGTATTCTAGCAGAAAATGTTCTTGTTAAAAGGATCTCTATTCTAGATAGACAGTAGGGTGAGTCAAAGTTAAACAAAAAGATTGTTGGACGTCCGGAAACAGAAAAGGTCATAATAATAATTCTTCTAACTTTGTTTCCGAGTGCGATTCATAAAAAAAATGAATTTTTCAATCTTCATAATCGTATCTAAATTTATTATTTATTATCTCTGACAATGAAAATTTATAAACTTAATATTCAGATTCTCATTGTAACAAATCATATTCTAAACAGATGAATATGATTTGTGAACATAGTGTAAAGGTTCAAACTGTACGCAAGTAAACCTTTGGGGAGTTTTATGGATAAGATTTCATCGCTCTTGGAATATACTCCTATTTAATTACCACTAGGTCGGAGTTTTCCAATCGTTGAGAAAACATATTAAGTGGATTCAAACATTGTGATGCTAAGTGGCAAACTTAAGTTCTACGTGATACGAGCATTAAACCCCCGGTACAAGTATACAAGCCAAAAAGGAATATTCCTTCCCCTTACCGTGAACTTCACGCTGCAGATAAGATCCTCTTGGGTTCCACACAACTTCATGTTTAAATTACATTTCAAATTGTAAGGACCTCATTTTACAAACGATTACCACGATAGATTGTTCTGGAGTGGACCTTAAGCAACGCTTTTCCAGAAGATATAAATAAGCACTGGTTTCAGTATTGTGAATAAATTGCATAAAAGAAAAACGTGTTTGATCTTTTCCTCTGGTATAATTAAATAAACTAATTAGTTCTCAGTATAAAGTATTACTATGTAGGCAACTGTGTTACCATAGTGACCAAAATTGGAATCCTTGTTGAGTGGACGGTAAACTAGGTAAGTTATTATTTTGGCCTTCCATAAGTTTCTGTTGTTAATGGACAGGGTGATACATACATTCCTTGGATTGTTATCACCGAACTCGAGTTTTGCGCTTCGCCAGTTAAAAGAGTATTTTTGCCACCAAATTAGACCAGCTTGGCACTTCCTCCAAATATTCTGGGAAACTCCGATAAGGTCGGTAAAGTGAAGACTGTTGTTGAAGGAAAACAGAGAAATATTTGGGCCCTACAGGTCGTCCCAACTTCTGGAACACATACATAAGTTGTGTTTTAACTTTGAAGGGAAGGCAAAAACGTTTATCTGTTCCGTATTTAACAGCGTAACATGTGAAATTTCTTCGGTTTGTGTGTGGCAGGTCATATTTTGCTTCTTCTCTAGCATATAAGTCAAGGAGGGATCGCTATTACGTTCCACCATCTTGGGGAACATTTTCGGAGGACGGATTTGAACGGACGGAAAGTGCATGAAACTAGAGAACTTGTGGGGGGAACACGACTTGCGGTGACTCGCTTTTACCGGAATCTGACGTGCTGGGTTTGGAGGTAAATTTGGATTCGCAAACTGGTCTGGCCGCGGCAGCAATAAAGCCTGGCTGGAGTTCTCGTCGAAGGACTTTGCATCGCTGCAACAGTTTCTCTTGTTGCCGATACCGATCTTCCTCTCGTTCTAACAGTGATCGGTATTCGTTCTAACCGTGATCGGTATGGGTCGGGCTCCATGTTGCGACAAGGCGAATGTGAAGAAGGGACCATGGTCTCCCGAAGAGGATGCAAAGCTCAAGTTTTTCATCGAACAAAATGGGACAGGCGGAAACTGGATCACGCTTCCCAGCAAAGCTGGCAAGTCACGCAACGAATTTCCTGAGAAAAATTACAGATTCGAGTCTCCGTTAGCTCGAATTGTGCCCTTGCATGCCACATTTATCGAGGCAAGACTTGTGATCACTAAATGCATGATAGGTGCTGATTGTTTTCTGCAAAATGTGATGTTACAGGTCTGAAACGGTGCGGAAAGAGTTGCAGGTTGAGGTGGATAAATTATCTGCGTCCTGATATTAAGCGTGGCAGTTTCTCGGAAGATGAAGAGAAGACAATTTATCGACTACATGGACAGATAGGAAGCAGGTGGTCTACGAATCCAATTGCATGTCATAGGAATCTTGGAAAGGGCGAGAGAGGAAAATACTAATGATCGGAAAGATGCCGCATTCTGCCGATCATTAGTGTTTTCTGTTTTCTCCCTTCCATTCGTGCAGTATGTCGGTGGAACAGTTCACCTCTGTTTATTCATGCATATGTCGTCGAATTGTGGTGCATTTATTCGCAAGCAGGCCTTCCCGCAAGCCTGCTGTGAGAATAAATGCGCCACAATTGAAATTGATTGTAGAAGTTTCTTTCCGATGGCCATGATGTTTTCTAAATCTAGATGCTGTCTTCCTTAATCGGTTATCCAGAAGACGCAATCTCCAAAAAGTATCCGAGACATTTTTTTGATTCCGCCGAAGACGTCGACTGCCAGGAGTTCGATCGGTGTCTTGAGTTCTTCGAATTCAAGACACAGGTCGTTGTGCCGGATACGTTAACAGTGATAAGCCTGATTATTCCAACCTGACGTTAGGAAAAATCAGGCTAATCACCGTCACCTTAAACATTTCGTGCATCCTACGATAAATGGCATGCTCGTTACGAGAAATAATTACGGCATTGTTTCTCGTAACAAGCATGGCATTTGATTAGTAGTTCATCAAGTAATTGTCTTTTCCTCTGCTTATCTAGCGATAAGTCCTTCAGCCTCGGGAAGTTTTTGTTTGACTGAAGATTGAGGAGTAAATTAGGGAAGTAGTTGAGGCCGTGTAGTCTTGCGAGTCCGTGCGGGAGAAGACTACACGGTCGTCAACTACCGGAGCCGGAGGACTCTCTCGTTTCCCTATTTCGATACTCATTCTTCCCTAGGCTGAGTATTAAGATCGGACCTGCATACGGTTTTTTAATTAACAGATCGGTTGTCTACTGCAGATGGTCTCTGATCGCGTCCCAGCTGCCTGGGCGAACTGATAATGATATAAAGAATTACTGGAACACTCGCCTGAAGAAGAAGCTTTCGGAACGAGGCAACGTTTCGCATGTCCGTAGTCTCCAACCTTACCAGCAGCACATGTACAATCTGCAGGGTCTGCAGGATCAAATGGCAACTGCAGCCGCCGGAGAGGCTCTGTTGCACGGGCAGCACTCGTACAGCATCAACCACCTGTATCCGCAGCAAATGGAGTACCTCCAGCAGCATCATCATCAGGTGGTACAGGATCAAACTGTCCAGCTTCCGACAGTCATCCAGCCTCAGACAGTGCTAGCGCGGACTGTTGACGAAGCGGAAAGGCTAATGGTTATCGAGAGCAGCTTGAGAAATATAATTGGATCCAGTTGCGGTGGTGGTGACAGCCGAAGGAGCATTGCCGACAATGCCCTTCCCGGCCTGTTCAACACCACCATCCTGGGCCCACAGCGGCAGGTCAGCAATCTGCAGAATGGTGCTTCTGCTTCTGTAGATTGCTTCGATGAAAGTGCTCTCTTCGGCGAGGATTTGGGGTTCGTTAAACCCTACCATCGCTCTGATGATGTTGCCATGGTCGTTCGTGGCAACGACGATGAGTTGTGGAATATGGATCCACCGAGCTCTTCGCGAGCAGGAGCAGTGAAGTGGCCAATTCACCCACCCCGATGTTAACGTTAACTGTTAATGTTAACGTTAACTGTTAACGTTCATACCAGGATGGTATGAAAAGTAAATTGTCTAGGATCCGAGGACGAATGTCAGCCTTAACTGATAGGCATGCTCAGGGAAATCATCCTTTGTTTAGAGAAGGTTAGACTCCGCGGACCCCGGAGTCTAACCTTCTTGCGCGTGAGTCGATTAGCTGCGGAGTGTACAGACGTGTACAGTGAGTGATTGTCAAGCTCGAAAGCTAAGGTTCATGGAGATTCGTCGTGACGCCACATCGAAGCTTTCTAGGGTTGTACTCCGTCGGGCTACCATTTTCACACTTGTGCATTAGATACTCAAATTAAAATTTTTTTAACGAGGCTGCTAGTAGTTCATAGTCCACAATTAGATTCAGAGAGAAGGCCACCCTCTCGGCCGCTCGACCGACCACCTTCGAAGTCAAATTCGAAATTTGAGTCGGGAGCGGGAGCCGTTTGGCTCCCGCTCCCGACTCAAAATGGATGTAGAGTATGTCACCCGCTCGGCGGCACGACCGCGAACTTCGGAGTCGCAAGTTGAATTTTGAACCGCAAGCGGAAGCCGTTTTGTTGTACAGAAGCTAAGGTCACACTCTCGGCGGCTCAACCCTCTGGAGTCGCAAGTCGAATTTTGAGAAAAAAGCGGAAGCCGTTTTTGTTGTACAGATCCTTCGCCTAAAACATGTTGACTTGTTTTGATAATAAATCACTTTTTGCTATCAAAATGGTCGTAGTATCTCAGGCTTTTAACCGTCACAGTGGCGGTCGACGTTTTCTAAGACCTTGCAATCGGTACAGTGTACGGAGACCATATGCATATCCTTCGGGCCAGATGCAAGGAATGTTCTGGACGCTGATGCTTTCAGACTGGAAGGTCTGTACAGAGTGTCACTGCACTAGCAACTGCGCATGCATGCAGTGGCGTATCAAGCAGAGGGATGTTGTTGATCAGTTCGTTCCATGTACAGTCCTAGCGTGAGTTTACTCTTCATGAAGCTGACTGAACTCATCGGTCGAGTATGACAGTTTGGCGACTCAGACTCACCTTTTGATGGGGACGGTCGAGTCTTAGTCTAACTTGATTACTCGAGGAGAAGTTGAGAAATGGTGGAGCCATCAATGGCCAAATTTGTCCTCGAGTAAGCTAGAAAGTGTGATGTCCAGTGACTTCCGCAGTTCTTGCTGTCAGTTTTGCCACTTGTAAATCAGTGTTAGAAGTCCACGAGCAGTTTCAAACTGTGGCCGTGGAGCTGTAGATTCATTTGGAACACCGCGTCGAATTAACATGCATCGATTTGGGCCGGGATTGAAGTATGCTGGGGCATATTATATGACACTCGGTGTGCAGTTGTACAGGTCTCTTGTTCGGTCTTCCCCAGCAAAGTTGTGCCATAATGGCCTTCTCGATAAGTATTATGGTCGTTACTCCCTCATCAGGTTAAGATCTTAACCTGATGATATCCGTTCGTATCAGCTGAGGATAGTACTCAAAGTAAGCTCCAGTCACCTTCTTGGTTCGGATCCCAAACTTGCTGGTCGCTGCTTCCCTAATGAGTACTGCAGCTTTCAATCATGCATCTCAGAGTTACGTCCTTGATGTCTCCTGACGTTGTTTGGATTTTATGGTCGGTTTAGGTACGAATCTCTTTCACGAAGTCTCTAATACAACAGTCGACTTCGATTGATTGAAAGACCTGTAAAAAGGAGAAATTCAAAGTCTATAGGGTTTCGTTTAAGATCTTCACTTGTAGTAAGCGGAATTGCTCCAAATTCACCACCATACGCTATGTCTCGACGTTGGAAAAGCTCGGGCACCATAAGGACCATAGTCGTCAACCCTCCGGCTTGCTTCTGAATAGAAACAAGAGTTTCAGTTGAACAATGACACAGTCGATTTGCCATCTTCATTGAGGTATCTGGCACAGGGAGTGCGGAAAATCAGTCGAGTGGGCACGCAAGGCATGATTTCATTTCATGTTCTAGTTCCGTGCCTTTCATATCGAAGGTGGGAGAGTGGAACCATTCGCAAAATGCTTGAGTATTGGGCATGTAGTGCGTGATCTCTTGCTCTATCGTTTTTCTTGGTGTTACGGGTGTTCTATGGTATCAAAACATTCTTTTCTTTGATACAGTTATTTGGTGTTCAAGAAATGAAAAAGTCTTTCGTCGTGCTGCTGGCAGTCGTTTGTCAAACTAGTGTTGGCACGTCAAAAACTACAGCATTCCTTATTAAAAGGTCTGAATCTGCATCATTATTTTATTTTAGAAGAAATCTTCATTCTTGAGGCACTGATCAATGAACTACAAGTGCAGAACCTTTTAACGAAAGGAATTGATTTAATGGAATATATTAATTTATTACTTAACTCTTCTTGACGATTAAACCTTAAAGCCTATTTGCCTCATTCATCCAAAGCAGGTTAGTCTTTTCACTCCGTGAGTCTACAGCTTCCTGGATCCTTGCGGAAATTGTACCAAGTTGAGAGAAACATTTAAATTTATCTCTAAGTGGGAAGTGATGGCTACACGTAATTCATAAATTTACTGAAGGGAAGCATAGATTCACACGTAGGAAAAATGATTAAGTGCGACCATTGACAGAAAAGTTTATTTAGAAAATGTATTAATTTACTACTATTTTATTTTGGTGAAAGGGTTAGGTAATAAGTAAGCTTCTTTGCATATTCATCACTTTATGATGGATATGCATAGGCTAAATTTATTATTAACCTTTCTGTCAAGAAAGATAAGTATAAACTAATTTACTGATTAAATAAATTCTTTTCATTAGCAGATGGTCGCATTTGTAATTTTGCAGCAAGTGAGTTTATGTTTCCTTTATCCTTTATGGGTCTTTTTGCATTTCTAGGTCTGATTACCATTTAACATTTAGAGATGAATCAAATTTCTCTTGTCAACAAGGTACAAAAATTACATATAACATTTATATCCTGCATGCATATTTATTGAATCATCCAAGAACTTTCACTTATTTTGATATCAAATATTATTTCAAAAGTCTATGTTTCACACAAAATGACCCTCTTAAAACAAAACGATACAGTATCAGATGACGCTTTTCATTGCTTGTGCAAAACTCGGGAGCTTTCAACAGTGTTTCACTCTGAACCTTGCAGTTTGGAGTTAGAAATTTTCTTCAAACCTCCTTACATCTCTTTTGCTCTTCGGGAGCTGCTCGGAAAAGTAATCACACCAGAACACGCAAAAAACTGGTTCAATATTTGAACGGGTCTTATAGTTAATAGTTATGGGGTTTTAATTTATTAGATTAATTTATATTATATTTATATTATATTTATATATGAAAAACAACACAGTCAGACCTTTGAATTTTTAAACGGTAAGTCTATTCGATGAAATGTAGATATATAAGTGTTGTAATTTTAGAATTTAAATCTACACATGAGTTTAATAAAAGAATAAAAGAAAATCTGAAATTACGTGGAGATTGTGGACTACGGGTCCTACGGATAAATTAGACTTCGCAGTGGGTACCTGCCATCCGGTCCTCTACTACGATTCCTGTGCCATGCAGTTACAGGAATGTACGTAGCCAACTGTGCGGTGATGTTTGAAACCCGCTATTCCTTGCAGTTCCTTTTCTCCAAGTTTAGGCTCAAGTCAAGGACTACAGAAATCCAAGTTTTGGAGTGCTGGAAAAGATAAATTATTGTGTAGAATAGATTGAGAAAAAGTGTAGCTTTTTCTCAATTACAAATGTTATATTCTTTTACGTGATAACATTAAACTTCTATCTGAATATCTGTTCCGAGGACTTCCACTCTTTTAACATCAAAGAGCACCTCCAGAACAGAATCTTTGAGACCAAAGAACGGCTTTTCCTCACAAAGTTCTCGGACTGCTTGAGTATCGAGCATGCAGGGCGTGATCTCATGCTCTATCAAAAGTGAGGCATCTGTGAGTATTTTTCACTGAAAGGTTAGGTATTAAATTAAAATCACTGTTTATTAATGTAGAAACAGTTTTAGGTTCTGTGACTTGTACCTATTGCAGTGCGATTGTGTTTATATCCTTATCTGTTCCTGTTTCCAGGCATGAGCTAATACTAATATTTATAAATATTCTGATTATTCCTATCCATTTGGTATATAAATTTTATTTAATATTTATATATTTTCTGATATCATTCAAAGAGCAAAAACTCCCCAGAAGTTCATCAAGCATGCATATTTATTCTTTTTTGATTGTGCTCGGTATCGTGACTTACACATATATTTAAGTCATTATCCATGCACGACATTATACAATGTTTTAAGGTAAGCACAGTGTCACATCTTTTGTAAATCTTTCAACCATATTGCATAAGAAAGAGTATGAAACACTACGTTGCCTGATTGTGAAGGGCTGGATTAATGTTACTTAGGAGAAATCCTCACTAATGGGATAGGAGTTTAGGGTTTAAGCAAGCAGGAACATGTGTGGTGCTCTAGACCAGTACCTTTTCTTGAAACTTCTATAAACGAACAAGTAACCTCGATAGTGTTAAATGAGTATTCCTGGCAAAGCCTTCAACTCCGAGTGAGATGCAAAGGACTATGAGACGATTCTTCCTCACAGCATGGAGGGAGCTGCCCTATGCAGGTCTCCCTCCACGCGGTCTGAATGCTCACATGACGTTGAGCAGAGAGGGAAGAATCACAAATCTGTTTCCAGAAGTCGGAATGTAAGTTTCCGGCATGGCCTTCCTTCCAATCCTTCTTGTCCCCCTCTCTTTCCACTTCTTGCATAAGCTTCGCCGTTTACGTTCTTGTGCGTTTGGATTTCAGTATTATATATGGATTAATTCTTCTGAAGAACTTTTAAAATTTGTAATTAAAGAACACTTCTTTAGACCAAAGATAAATAATTTGTGGAAATCTTCTTAAGGTCTTCTCGTCTCTGTTTCGTTTGATCAAAGGTTCATTTTGTAGTCTTAGAGATGCTTTCATTTGACCCGAGATGGTATGTTATGCTGTACTAATCAAAAGAGCACCAAGTGGGCACAGTTTGATTGAGCTAGTTGGTCAGGGCTAATTATGTTTAGAGTAAGATGAAAGTATTTTGCATTATCTCATTGCTCACGCCGCTTGATGTTCAATTGTTTTGCGAAGTAGACTCTGTAAAATTTGATCAACTTTTGTGATCCGTGGATCACTCATAATATTTAAAGTGGTGATGATTAATAGTTAACTGATTCAATAATATCTAATATACGCATCTTCAAAAGATGTGTTGCGAGATGAAATGTGGTAGAATGTGCATGACATTGTTTGAGATTAACCATGAGCTCAATATCTCTTGTGATCTTACTAGTATATGGATAAATATGCATGCTCGATGACCTTCTGGAACTTTTACTTCTTTAATGATATAAAGAAAAGATATATGTGTTAGATAATAACTATATCTTAAGTAAATAAAATTATTTTCTAATTGTTATATGTGCAGAAGGAGCAAGACTTAACCCATAGATGCAAAGAGCCCAGATGTACCTTAGAAGATATATATACGACAGTTTGTTCAACCAAATAATCGATTAATGAACAGATTAATTGATTATTAATACCATAAAAGTTAGGTAATAAATTAAATCACATGTGCATATATATTCAAGTTTGGAAGAGGTGAATATATATATATATATATATACAAGAGTGCTCACTTTTAGATGAATAATAGCAGTGGTAGTCTGAAATGAGGTGGGAAAGAGGACAAGCACTAGAATAGAGAGAAAACTCTTCCAATAGTATAATATCACGAGTGGTTATTTGAAGAACTTTACAAACACGTGCATATGTAGAACATCTTGACGTTGCTTGATGTGGTATTGCCTACAGTGATCTTCTTTCTCCCAACACCCTTTGTTTCATCTCACTGACAGTTACTGCAACATGTGAGTTGATATTTTCTCTCAAAGTGTTGAAACCAGTTTTAACATTATAATAACTTGAGGAGAATGTACAAGCAAGCATTCCAATGGTGGAACATAGGTCTCCAAGATTAGCCATGTCACGAAAGAGACCTCAAGAGATAAAGAGAAATGTGCTGATCTTGGAAAGTTCAAAGTCCTCTGGGAAGGAACTAGTGAAACAAGATGCAACCAAGATGGTGGATTACGAATCCTCCGACACGGATACTCTGACTGCAGAACGAACGACAGCTCCAATGAGAGCTTTTCTTCCATGAAAGGTGAAAGAAGAAAGCAGTTCAAAGAGTGAAGAAAACTAATATGAGAGTAGCATGGAGAGTAGTGATACAAAATCTTCAGATTTAAAGAACAAACATGCACAAGAAGAAGTAGTTGTAAGAATGGAAAGACTAAGGAGCAAACATACTCCTGCAGAACCCACACAACTGAATACTCACATCAAATTCTAGGAAATTCTAGAGAATGTATCGACTGGAAGAGAATCAAAGAAAATGATGAGTTTTATAGAACCTGTGAATGAATTGGATAGGAGAGGCATGGGAGATTGGGTTTGACAGTCTAAACGAGAGAACTGGAGGTAATGAAGTACTCGTCATCGATGATGATGGAGATCAACTCTATTCCGCTTTCAGGAGATACAAAACCAGTGAAATGGATAATGAAGAATCAGTGTGAAGAACGATCAAGCGAGGAGTCGAGAGAAAATCCGAATGACACTACCATGAAAGATAGTCAAGAACCATAGAAGTGTCTTGTGATACTCGCCAATCTAGATAGTGCAGAAGAACATGGGAAAAAGTAGAAGAACATGGGAAGATTACAGAAGATTCGAGACATCTGGATGTTTTACAAGCCTCTGATAAGACCATAATATTAGGATTAAACCTCGCTATGTATATCTACTTTCCTTCCGTCACTCGTTGACACATCTTCTTTATGAACTCATCGTCCTTAGGATCCATTTTTGGATTCTGTTCTTCACTTCCTCTAAACTTCTGGTGCGAAAACTTTTGACATCGTGCAACTCCTCCTTCTATGCATTCCATCATTTCATGGTTTTATGTCTGGTTTCTCCCCATGTTTCTAGGTTCAATTAATCCTTCGGAATGGACCCCTTCAGTCGGTGAGGTTTCTTTCCTAAGGATGCTATTTCTTTCCTCTTATCTCTTGGTTTACGGATTCTGCTCTACGTTCGGTCACTGCTTCTTTGACCATATTTTTCTCGTGATCGCTTCTATTCTCCAATGTTTCTTTTGGAGTGGCATGCTCTCCTTTGTCTTCTCATATCACTTCTAGTTCTAGAAGAATCACGGTCTCTCCATCCTCATATCATCAACTCTTCATGTATGGTATCCAATATTATGGTCTTCCGAGGCTTGAAAACATCCAGATGTCTCTAATCTTCTGTAATCTTCCCATGTTCTTCTACTTTTTCCCATGTTCTTCTACACTATCTAGATTGACGGGTATCACAAGGCACTTCTCTGGTTCTTGACTATCTTTCATGGTAGTGTCCTTCGAATTCTCTCTCGACTCCTCGCTTGATATTTCTTCACATTGATTCTTCATTATATATTTTATTGGTTCTGTATCTCATGGAAATGGAATAGAATTGATCTCCATAATCATCGATGATGAGTACTTCATTATCTCCAGTTCTCTCGTCTAGACTTTCAAACCCAATCTCCCATGCCTCTCCAATCCAATTCATTCACATGTTCTAGAAAACTCATCCCTTCCTTCAATTTTCCTCCAGTCGATGCATTCTCTAGGATATCCTAAAATCTGATGTGAGTATTCACTCGTGCAGGAATATGTTGCTGCTTAGCCTTTCCATTCTTACAACTACTTCTTCTTGTGCCTGTTTGTTCTTTAAACCCGAAGATTCCTTATCACTATTCTCCATGCTCCTCTCAACTTCACTTTCTTCACTCTTTGAACTGCTTTCTTCCTTCACATTTCATGGAAGAAAAGCCCTCATTGGAGCCGTTGTATGTCCTGCACTCAGAATATCCGTGTCCTCCCATCTTGGTTGCATCTTGTTTCACTGGTTCCTTCTCAGAGTACTATGAACTTTCCAAGATCAGCACCTTGCTCCTTATCTCTTGAGATCTCTCTTCTGACATGGCTAATCTTAGAGACCTATGTTCCACCATTGGAATGCTCGCTTGTACATTATCGTCATGTTAATTATAATGTTAAAACTGATTTCAACACTTATAGAAAATATCAACCCACATGTTGCAATAACTGTTAGTGAGATGGAACAAAGGGTGTTGAGAGAAAGAATATCATTGTACGCAATATCACATCAAGCAACGTCAAGACGTTCTCCATATGCACAGGTTTGTAAGATTCTTCAAATAACCACTCGTGATATTATACTATGGGCAAAGTTTTCTCTCTATTCTAGTGCTTGTCTTCTTTCCCACCTCATTTCAGACTACCACTGCTATTATCCATCTAAAAGTGAGCACTCTTGTATATATATATATATATTCACCTCTTCCAAACTTGAATATATATGCACAGGTGATTTAATTTATTACCTAACTCTTTTGATATTAATAATCAATTAATCTGTTCATTAATTGATTATTTTGGTTGAACAAACTGTCGTATATATATCTTCCCAGGTACATCTGAGCTCTCTACATCTATGGGTTAAGTCTTGCTCCTTCTGCAAATATAAAAATTAGAAAGTAATTCTATTTACTTAAGATATAGTTATTATCTAACACATATATCTTTCCTTATAGCATTAAGGAAATAAAAGTACCCCAAAAGTTCATCGAGGATGCATATTTATCCATATATTAGTAAGATCACAAGAGATATTGGGCTCATGGTTAATCTCAAACAATGTCATGCATATTCCACCACATTTCATCCCGCAACACATCTTCTGAAGATGCGTATATTAAATATTATTGAATCAGTGATCAAAAGTTGATCAAATTTTACAGAGTTTACTTCTCAAAACAATTGAACATCAAGTGCCGTGAGCAACGAGAGAATGCAAAATACTTTCATCTTACTCTAGACATAATTAGGCCTGGCAAACTAGCTCATCTAAACTGTGTCCACTTAGTGCTCTTTTGATTAGTACAGCATAACATACCATCTCGGGTCAAATGAAAGCATCTCTAGGACTACAAAACGAACCCTTGATCAAACAAAACAGAGATGGGAAGACCTTAAGAAGATTTCCACAGATTATGTATCTTTGATCTAAAGAAATGTTCTTTAATTTCAAAATTTCAAAAGTTCTTCAGAAGAATTAATCCATGTATAATACTGAATTCAAACGCACCAGAATGTTAACTGCGAAGCCTGTGCAAGAAGTGGAAAGGGAGGGGGACAAGAAGGACTGGAAGGAAGACCGTGTCGGGAACTTACATTCCGACTTCTGGAAACAGGTCTGCTATTTTCTTTCCTCATGCAGACCGCGTGGAGGGAGACTTGCAGAGGACAGCTCCCTCCATGCTGCGGGGAAGAATCGTCTCATAGTCCTTTGCATCTCACTCGGAGTTGAAGGCTTTGCCGGGTATTCATTTAACACTATCTAGGTGACTTGTTCGTTTATAGAAATCTCAAGAAAAGGTACTGGTCTAGAGCACCACACATGTTCCCGCTTGCTTAAACCCTAAACCCTTATCCAGTTAGTGGGAGTTTCCCATAAGTAACATTAATCCAGCAGTTCACAATCAGGTAACTAGTCTTACTCTTTTTTATGCAACACGGTTGAAAGATCTACAAAAGATGTGGCACTGTGCTTACTGTAAAACATTGTATAATGCCGTGTATGGATAGTGGCTTACATTAGGTGTAAGTCACGATATCGAGCACAATCAGAAACGAATAAATATGCATGTTCGATGAACTTCTGGGGAGTTTTTGCTCTTTGAATTATATCAGAAAATATATATATTAAATAAAAATTTATATACCAAGTGAATAAAAAAAATTAGAATATTTATAAATATTAATTATTAGCTCATGCTTCGAAACACGAACAGACCAAGATATAAACCATAAAGCATGAGTACACAACCGCACGACATCTAAGGCTTTAGCATGTTTAGTGATGCGGATCCTTCCGATGAGCCCAATAGGGTATCGTGATCCGGATCCCTTTGAAAGTAAGACATAGTTGCTGAAAAATCGACGGTTAACTATGGTTAAACGTTTAATGATTTTTAACTCCTCTCGTGTCAAAGAGGATTTAAATGTTTCTCTCAACTTGGTACAATTTCCCAAAGATCCAGGAAGCTGTAGACTCACTGACTGAAAAGACTAACCTGCTTTGGATGAACCATGAGGCAAATAGGCAAACTTTAAGGTTTAATCGTCAAGAAGGGTTAAGTAATAAATTAATATATTCCATTAAATCAATTCTTTTCGTTAAAAGGTTCTGCACTTGTAGTTCATTCAGCGCCTCAAGAATGAAGATTTGTTCTAAAATAAATTAATGATGCTGTAACCCACAAAAAAATACAGACCTATTAATAAAAAATGCTGTAGTTTTTGACGTGCCAACACTAGTTTGACAAACGACTGCCAGCAGCACTACGAAAGACTTTTTCGCTTCTTGAACACCAAATAATTGTATCAAAGAACAGAATGTTTTGATACCATGGAACATCCGTAACACAAAAAAACGAAGAGCAGGAGATCACGCATTACATGCCCAATACTCAAACATTTTGCGAATAGTTCCAATCTCCCACCTTCAATATGAAAGGCACGGAACTAGAACATGAAATGAAATCATGCCTTGCGTGCCCACTCGACTGATTTTCCGCACTCCCTGTGCCAGATACCTCAAAGAAGATGGCAAATCGACTGTGTCATTGTTCAACTGAATCTCTTGTTTCTATTCAGAAGCAAGCCGGAGGGTTGACGACTATGGTCCTTATGGTGCCCGAGCTTGTCCAACGTGGAGACATAGCGTATGGTGGTGAATTTGGAGCAATTCCGCTTACTACAAGTGGATATCTTAAACGAAACCCTATAGAGGACGTAACTCTGAGATGCATGATTGAAAGCTGCAGTACTTATTAGGAAAGCAGCGACCAGCAAGTTTGGGATCCGAACCAAGAAGGTGACTGGAGCTTACTGTGGGTACTATCCTGAAATGGCGGCTGATACGAACGGATATCATCAGGTTAAGATCTTAACCTGACGAGGGAGTAAAGACCATAATACTTATCGAGAAGGCCATTATGGCACAACTTTGCTGGGGAAGACCGAACAAGAGACCTGTACAACTGCACACCGAGTGTCATATAATATGCCCCAGCATACTTCAATCCCGGCCCAAATCGATGCATGTTAATTCGACGCGGTGTTCCAAATGAATCTACAGCTTCCACGGCCACAGTTTGAAACTGCTAGTGGACTTCTAACACTGATTTATAAGTGGCAAAACTGACAGCAAGAACTACGGAAGTCACTGGACATCACATTTTCTAGCTTACTCGAGAACAAATTTGACCATTGATGGCTCCACCATTTCTCAACTTCTCCTCGAGTAATCAAGTTAGACTGAGACTCGACCGTCCCCATCAAAAGGTGAGTCTGCGCCGCCAAACTGTCATACTCGGTCGGTGAGTTCAGTCAGCTTCCTGAAGAGTAAGCTCACGCTAGGGCTGTACATGGAGCTGTACATGGAGCGAACTGATCAACAACATCCCTCTGTTTGATACGCCACTGCATGCATGCGCAGTTGCTAGTGCAGTGAGACTCTTTACAGATCTTCCAGTCTGAGATTATCAGCGTCCAGAACATTCGTTGCATCTGGCCCGAAGGATATGCATATGGTGTCCGCACTCTGTACCGATTGCAAGGTCTTGAGAACGTCGACCGCCACTGTGACGGTTACAAGCCTGAGATACTACGACCATTTCCACACAGAATCAAATTAAATAGATACCACACTAGATGTAAAAGCCCTTCATATCTGTATGCTTTTTCATCTTTTTCCTGGAAGCCCTTTGTATACGAAGTACCAAAAGCTGAGAAAGTAGTTGAGAAAAGGAATGAAGACGTCTAACCCATGCCTTAGAGAGCGAATGCTCATGAAGAGTGGCCCATAGAATGTCATCAGTCACGTAGTTTATAAACCACGTGGTAGATGTTGTGTAAATCCTGTCTAGACAAGAATTAGTATTATAAGCAGGACATTCATTTCAAAGGATGGACGTCTCTATACGTTCTTTTTTCTCTCTCCTCTCTCTGAGTCCTTGCATCTATTTTAAGCACACCCTTAGCTTTCGAGCTATGGGTGTGCTTAAAAAGAGCGATCCTCGATTATCCTGCTCTTTATCATTCGGTGGTCTCGTTCCAACATAAACCTTGAGTCACGGACCGAGCTAGTTATTTGCAAAGTAGACATATTGGACGTCAAAGACTCATATACGATCATTTTTATGGTGTGCATCACTACAATGAGCCAAGTATGGATGGTAGAGAGTCGCCTCCATCAAGGCTTCTTCATACATTTCTCTCTCTCAGAGTTTTACAGCAAAGGATGGATGGTTTCACAACACAAGCAACTTCCGATTGGATGTAAAAAACGGATATCTGATCTCATCTGCTTGCCGTTCACGTCACATTCATTCAGAAGATGGTCTGCCAGAGGACTTCCTGACATTAAATTATGTCCTACTGGATTTCTGAAACCGATTGTCAAAACCGAGCTCTGATCTCATCGGTCTATAGTTCACGTCATCCCGACATAAAACTACGTCCAACTGGATTTCTGAAACCGATTGCAGAAACTGAGCTCTGCTTTCTGTGGTCTACCATTCACATCATTATCGTTCAAGAGATAGTCCTCGATCGATCACTTTTTGACACAAAGTGACATGGGAGTTACAGTTACATCTTCCATATTCCTCTTGTCATGCACATGCTTCTACTATCTACTCCTGATTTCCAGGTGCAATCTCCTACCTTATCTCCTAAATCGGCTTCTGATAAAATGAGAAGCCCTGCTGGTACCTCGAGTGTGGCTGAGGTGGCTTCCTCCTCGGCATTTGTGATGTTGACTTCTGGTGCGGCTTCGGAAGACGGAAGAGGCTTCTGAGAAACGGAGTCCACTTACGCTTCCTAGCTCTTCTGCGGCACCTACTCGACGTTGGTAGCTGGGGTGACCTCAAAATGATCGGAGGAAGTCACATCCTCCACTTGAAACACTTAGGAAGATACCTTTGCTTCTTGTCCTCCAGAAGACACCTTTGCTTCCTGTCTTCCAGAAGACTTTTGGAGCTTCTTCTGTGGTCTTCTCGGCTTCCAGCACTGTCACTACCAAGTGGACAGCGAGGTCGAACTCCTCCTTGTAAAGATCCGGGCCTGCTGCTGGTCCTAGTGCCTGAGAAGATGTAGCTGCGTGCAAGGGAATTGAAGGAAGACTGTAAAGAGTCTTCAAGCCCTCGATCTGCCGATCTAGGTAGCAGAACATGCTCTCCTTGCAATCCACTACCATCTCCATAGAATCGTCATCCCACTAGAGTGAGAAGCTTCCTACCCGCGATGAAGTTGAACTTCTTCCGAAGTGCTTTCATCGTTTGCTTGATGATCTCTTGCGTTGGGCTTCTGCTTCCTCCCGCTGCTTCTTCTCTGCTGCAACCTGAGCTTCCATGGCTTCTCATAGTGCTCTGCATGTCGTCTTCTCTTCTGCGAGGCTGGTGAACTTCTCTCTATTTCGCAGAATCTCTTGCTCTGGCTACTGCAGCCGTGTCTGCAACTCTTGGTTGCTCTTCCGCAACTGCACCAACTTCTTGGCAGAAGTAGAAACTTCCGCTTTGTACTTCACTGCGAGCTTCTCTGTGGTGCGGAGGTTGGCTTCCAGAGTGTCTGTTTTCTTCTGGACCTCTTCTTGCTGCATCAAGGCGTGTAGATAGAACGCATGTCGTAGTGGAGAGCCATTGAACATGCAGTTTGGTTGAGAAGGCATGAGGAGTCTACCTCAGATTGCTACGGCTGCAACATCAACTACGTTGATAGCACCACTAGTAAATTCTGATGTATATGTTGGGCATATTGAAGTCTCTTCTAGTCTTAAATTGCTATATAAGACTGTTAAGAAGAGTATTGCTCCAGTTCCTTTTGAGATACTGAAGAGAGGAGTCGAGTCTATTCATAGGGTCACAGGATAGAGAGATCTTGTAGACGCTGCTTCTATCAGAACATTCTTGGATGTGGATAGACACGTTCACTGACGGGATGCTTCTATTGAAGAAAAGAGACGACGAGAAGCCTTTGAACTTGATATTGGAGTTCTTGACGAGACTAGGGATAGACAAAGAGTCACAAGGAGGCAAGCATCTCCTCCAGAAGACATCCCCTCTACTTCTCAAGCTCCTCCACCTGCACCAAGTCTGATGGAAGACCTGCAGAGGTCTCAGCAAGAGGTAACAACTACTGGAAGGAGGTTTACTGCTCAAGAGAAGGGGAAGGGACCGGCATACAAGTTGGCGGTTGATATTGAAAGTTCTATTGATCTCAAGAGCATCTTGGAGCAGAGAATACTGGATGCGCAAATTGAGTTTTCTCTTCGGGAGGTTCTTGAGAGGTACGAGTTTAAAGATTCAAAAAATCCATTTCTTTATGAATCACACTCGGAAACAAAATTAGACGAATAATTATGATTACTTTTTTGCTTCGGACGTCCAAGAATCTTTGTGTTTAACTTTGACTCACTCTACTGTCTATCTAGAATAGAGATTCATTTGACAGAAACGTTTTTTGCTAGAATACCTAGCCGGAGATATATCTCAGAGGTGTCTTCTTTTAACGAGATTGAGACATAATCTGGATACACCATACCTTCTGTGCTGATGAGCAGTGGGCCCATGACAGTTGCCTCCTGCCACAAGGTAACCTGCCGCCGACCGTAATCACGATCTGAGGACTGGACCCTGCCTTCACTCTTTGGGTACCATCTGTTTACGAACCTTTTCAGGTGTCAATGAAATGCTTTAACAGAATTCTCCCGTTCTCCCCTTTGTACAGTAAAAGACCGACGTTTTATATCATAATAAAATGTCGTTATTATAAGCCTCGATCAATAATCTCAGATAACTAGTGCTTCTTGGAATTTCTCTAGTTATAGTCACATTCATTATTAATCACATAATGCTTTAGGTCTTCTAAAACTTTATTTACATTACCATAGAACTAGATAGTCATATAAATTCAGATTTATTTAGTTTATTTAATCTAGTTGGTTAACCATGCAAGAACTATATCCATAGCATAAAAGCGTACTGATAAGCCAAAATGAGAAGTACGAAAGTAGAAGAAAGAATAGATAAAATAATGTGGAGTATGTTGTTCTGAAGTTTTGTATTGAAATTATATCTTAAACACTGCCATCATGGTCTAGTTCCTAACGCGTTTCTTTCTATAGACAAAATGTTGCCGTTGAATAAGCATCCCCAACGGCCTTAAACATTGCCATCATGGTCGATGTCATAATGTGTTTCTTTCTAGAGACAAAATGTGACAATTTTTCCGTTGAACACACTCCTTTAGATACTTAGTCTTGAATATAATAACTTTTTTATTCTTTTACTTGAAAGTTCTTGTGGGCTTAGATATAATTCCTTTGTCAAATTTAAATATATAGCAAAGTAAGATACTGAATATTGCTTACCACACAGAATCAAATTAAATAGATACCACACTACATGTAAAAGTCCTTCATATCTGTATGCTTTTTCACCTTTTTCCTGGAAGTCCTTTGTATACGAAGTACCAAAAGCTGAGAAAGTAGTTGAGAAAAGGAATGAAGACGTCTAACCCATGCCTTAGAGAGAGAATGCTCATGAAAAGTGACCCATAGAATGTCATCAGTCACGTAGTTTATAAACCACGTGGTAGATGTTGTGTAAATCCTGTCCAAACAAGAATTCGTATTATAAGCAGGACATTCATTTCAAAGGATGGACGTCTCTATACGTTCTTTTTTCTCTCTTCTCTCTCTGAGTCCTTGCATCTATTTTAAGCACACCCTTAGCTTTCGAGCTATGGGTGTGCTTAAAAAGAGCGATCCTCGATTATCCCGCTCTTTATCATTCGGTGGTCTCGTTCCAACATAAACCTTGAGTCACGGACCGAGCTAGTTATTTGCAAAGTAGACATATTGAGCGTCGAGACTCATATATGATCATTTTTATGGTGTGCATCCCTACAATGAGGAAAGTACGAATGGTAGAGAGTTGTCTCCGTCAAGGCTTCTCCATACATTTCTCTCTCTCAGAGTTTTACAGCAAAGGATGGACGGTTTCACGACACAAAGCAACTTCCGGCTGGATGTAAAAAACGGATATCTGGTCTCATCTGCTTGCCATTCACGTCAGATTCATTCAGAAGATGGTCCGCTAGAGGACTTCTCGACATTAAATTACGTCCTACTGGATTTCTGAAACCAATTGTCAAAATTGAGCTTTGATCTCATCGGCCTATAGTTCACGTCATCCCGACATAAAACTACGTCCGACTGGATTTCAGAAACCGATTGTAGAAACTGAGCTCTGATTTTTGTGGTCTGCCGTTCACATAATCATCGTTCAAGAGATAGTCCTCGATAGATCACTTTTTGACACAAAGTGACGTGAGAGTTACAATAACATCTTCCATATTCCGCTTGTCATGCACATGCTTCTTAGGCTTGTCCTTGTCTGCTTTGTTCCGTTGCTGTTCATCTTCTGTCCGAAGAGTGCACTTCTTGATATGCACGTGCTTCTTTTGCTTGTCCCCATCCGCTTTGTTTTGATGCAGTTCATCTTCTATCTGAAAAGTGGACTTCTAGACATGCTGCTTATTCGTTACAAGTTCACCGTAGACTTCATCGCCACTGGTCGACAGATGCGAACGAGAAGTCTACTTCTTCGTCACAAATTCACCGTAGACTTCATCACCGTCGGTCAACAAATACGACTGAGAAGTCTACCAAAGACGAGAAGGAATTTCAATTATCTGAGCTAATTTGATAACATGTCTCATCTTGGGCAGTTGTTCAAATCTCCTTTAGTCATGCTGAAAAATGCTATAGAATCTATATCTTGATGTATGATTGCGCTCTCATATTCTGTTCTTTCTATGTACTGAGAGATTTTCTCAGCTAGAGCACATGCGTCGAGGTAGTCAAGTGCTATTTCGGAGATACGATATCGTGTCGTGGATTGGCTCCTACCTGAAAATAAAATTTCGATCATTATCGCTCCAAAGCCACTTATAGGACTAAAAATGAGTCTTTTTACATAACTTCAGGTCTTCACTTTCATTACATCAACAGATATCACTCGTTGACAGCTTTACATGGACACTTCATCTACTTCATTTAGACGTCTAGTGGTGAAGTTACAAGACTCGAAAGATGGGAAAAACAAGCTAAGCCTTAGCTTACGAGCTTTTTGCACAACTTCAGATCTTAACTTTCATTACATCAATGGGTGTCGCTCATTGTCAGCTTTCGATGGACACTTCATTTACTTCATTTGGATGTCCAGTGGTGAAGTTACAAGACTCGAAATATGGAAAAAAGCAAGCTAGACCCTAGGTTACGGACTTTTTGCACAACTCCAGATCTTCACTTTCATTACATCAACAGGTGTCGCTCATTGTGAACTTTCCATAAACACTTCATCTATTTCATTTGGATGTCTAGTGGTGAAGTTACAAGACTCGAAAGAGAGAAAATCAAGCTAAACCCTAGCTAACTATTGCTGATTGGGTATTTGTGGCTCTTGACGCTATACTAAGGACGCAAAGGGTATGCTTGCTCATTATTTGTGAACATTCACGTACAGCAACTGACATGAAGGGGCAGCTTAAAGGACTAGCTTGTACTTACGACTTGTCGATGGATGGTTCAAGAGATTTGGAGATCCAATGCAAATGCGCAAGGTGTCATTAGGTTCAGATCTGTGCAGGCTACGTACTGAAGTTTATGAAGAGACATATCGAGGTGTGTGTTCTAGGAGAAATTGAGATATAAGGAATGTTCTGGAGTGCGTTAGTGACCTATGAAAGAGAGTTGGATCGTTCAAGTCGTTTTGGAGTCTAAACTTGCTATCCTTAGATCCATTGAGATCAGAAGTCGAGTTCTTCAAGAAACTGAAGAGCGATACGAAGTTTCAGCAGACAATTTGAGAGTTCTGGGTGAAATTGACTCACAAGAAAATGCTTACGTCAGTTTTTCGTCTTCTACGATATGAAGTTGGATTGTTCTTCGAGATCAGTTAACCAAGTTCTTCATTTTTGTGCCTACTCGACTAGGGAGTCTTCACCTATGCATAGCAGAAGACCGTGTGTGGATTGGATTGTTGTTTTCCATGTAGTGAGCGAGTTTGAGCAACATGAAGTAAGTTTACGTCAGTTTTTTGCTTCCTACGACCAAATTTCTTGCGTGGTTTCGTGAGAGGAACTCCAAACAACTTATTTGGAGTCTCATTGGGTTTAGGGTAGCTAGATCTACCTACCAAAGAAGACGGATCTAAGATCAAGTGATTCGTTTGGGTGGTGCGTGTGATTCTAAACCTCAAGAAGGAGTTTTTGAAGGTTTGGTCACTTGCGATCAGAAATTGATGATATCTCGGCTGTGAGGAGTCGGATCTGATAGTTCTTAGACCAACAGAGTCAAGGAGGAAGACCTGACCGACATCTGAAGATCATTTGGTGAAAGAAGGAAGTTCCCAGATAGATTTCTCTCGATTCCTTGACTATGATTTTGTCCTTTTGAGTTCGTTAGAGATCTAGTTGGTTATGTACGACTTCTTGTAGCTAACTTCAGCTAAGGCTTGTACGTGGATGTTGTTTGGACTTGGGTTTGGATCATGTGATGCTGGTGTAGCTCTTTTTGTTAGCAAAAAGATGTTTCTCTTGCTTTAAGCTATGCTTCGATAGTTTTGGATCTGGGTTGAGATTCAGGGGTTCATTTTAGACGGGTTGGTGGAGATTACAGATCACTCAGGTTTGTATTTCTCTATTTTGCATTCTTTGAGAAAAAGAATCAAGAGTGTATATAAAGTAGGAGTTGGTATACCTTGCATCTCGTGGTTGTTTCTCTATGTCTTGTCTTTGTTAGACACACTACATCTCCACACCCAAGAATCTCGTGTTTACGATGGTGAACTCGACGTGAAAGTCTGGGGTGGAGATTTCTTTTGTGTTTGAACTTTGAAAAGGAGATTCGTAACCATGAGTAGGGACGGGAATGATGATGGAAATAGAGCTAGTGGTTCGGGTGGATTGCCGAAGGTGCAGTTGGATCCAGCGATTGCATCGATGTTTCAACCATTCACATTGTTCTTACGGCAATAACAGTTTAATGAGCGAAAGGGAACATTGGCAAAAAAGGTGCTTTCAAGCAATGATCAGCAAGATTGACTAATTTGATGAGAGAGATGTCTCAAAATATCTAAGACATTATGTGAAGGAGATGGAACTAAATCGGATATCAGAAGATGAGATGATTGAGAAGATTGAGTAAGCTGTAGCTCCAGAGGTTAGAGATTATGTTAAAATGCTAACGAAGCATTTTGACAAGGATTGAGAGACATTTGCTCATGTCTTGATGAATGAATAGTTCTTTGAGGACTCTGATCGAGTCATCGAGAAGTCATTCTTGGAGTGGGTTAAGCAACCAAGGAAAGGTTTACAAGCTACTGAGTTACTCAGCGAATTTGAGAAACAGTTTTCTAGGTTGACTAGGATGGAGAAGTTGACGCTGCAGTCAAACAAAATAGTATTTCTTCGTGTCGTAGATGAGAAATTACAAGAGAAGTTGGAGGTGCTTTTGGAGGATCAGGAGGAAGACGATGGGTTGACTAGTAGTTGGAAGCACTGTAGTAGCACATGTTATTGTAATTCGACATGTGGTTCTTGTTGCTAGACAAGTAGTACTAGTTGTTTCATCTCTTCCAGTTGTCCAAGCACCTATAGTGTCCCCGAAGAAGAATGATTTAAGCCTTGAAGAGATCATGCGTGAAATGCAAGACCTGTAGATCAAGCTCACAAGATTGGAGGAGCAATAGTCTACAACCGGAGTAAAGCTCATTGTCGTGATGTTAATCATTTCACATAGTAAATAATTCATCTCTCTGTCAAGAGTTAGTCTCTCTGAGTGAAGTTAGGACCTCAGAAAGTCGGTTATATATTTGAGTCATAGTAGGTTGTTTACCATGTTAATAGAGTTTAAGCTCATGGGTTGTACTTTCATGTCGTTCATGCATGCTTTCTAGCTTGTTTAAATTATTCAAGGTTACGTGTTGTTATACATGTCTTCGCAGGTAGTTTAAGGTTGGCACGTTAGAGACTTGACGTGGTAATCCATGTGTGAAATTAAGTTACCACGTGGATTGGGGCAAAAAAAGGACAAGGAAGCTAAGAAGCTATGAAGCTATGAACTCCCATTGGTCCATTTTTGTCTTTTGTGAAACTCTAAACTTAGAAGTAGAGGTCTTAAGAGGAGTTCGGGCTTTTGGTAGGGGCATTAGAGAATATGAGGACATAGGATGAGAGGGCTAGTCATGCAAGTCAGTGTCGGTGAAAGTTTCAATCGATTTGAAGTAATGAAGAGGGAGTTATGCCAAATTGGAGTTCTGATTGGGCTGAAATTACGTCACAATTGGTGATTTTGGGTTTTCGGTGTCAATTGCAGCTGAATTGAGATAATTGCTTCAAGTTATCGTGGTTGTGTTCCTTGTCAGTAGGGCTATACTATCTAAAAATTTTCATATCATTTGAGTGAGTGAGTAATCCAGGGTGATCATTGAAACAGAGGGGGTCTGAAAAGCTTGTGACTTCAGAGCTCGAGATCTGGAAAACTGTGTACAACCAGCAGGTCAAATTTCACAAGGATGTTCAGCGTACTATAGACACCAAATCTTGTAAGAATCATCAAAAGTTATCGAACCAATTTTCTGTTCTAGGTCAAAGTAGCTATCTGAGTACCATAGATTGTCGTAATTTCCTTACTCCGAACGTTTTTGTCCACATCTCAGTGCTCAAGTTTGATCTCAAGCTGAAAGTTTGTATATGTGTTCAATAAGGCCTCATTTACATGTAGGAGAAGTTTTGAAATCTAAGCCATCATATTTTCTTATTCTTGAGTGATAAAGTTCACTGTCTGGTCTTATTACTACTAGTCATTCTTGATTTTCGTTTTCTGAACATATTAGAGGACCCAGCAGACCTATGTAAGTGTTTGTAGTACCACATTATAACGTGAAGCCTGTCTCTTGAGTAAACAACCACAGCCAGAAACCCAACGCTTTCTTGGGTAGACGTTTCACTATCTTCACGATCATATCACTAGCTAGAAGGTTTTGTCCTTCCCAAGAAACTCTCATCACAACATCTGGTGCGTCCACTGAGAGATCTTGGGATGATTGATCATGAAGGTTGAGATTTTTATACAAAGAAGAGATGGATCGCAAGAGCGAAAGTACTGCTACTACCTCTACGGCTGCATCAACATCTACTATTGGATCTTCAGCTGCACTTATGTCTTCTGTAGCGACATCTACGTCTGATCTGGATACGGCTGAGATCTTGAAGACGCTTGTGGCCCTGGTCCAATAGCATCCGATCCTTGGAGGGTGTGAGTTGAAATCCACCATGGCTTTACAAGTGATTGTGAATAGATGTGGAAGGTTTGAGGATAGAGATATTTCTAAATATCTATGTGAGTATACAAGAGAGATGTGTAGTGTCTCAAGATTTCTCCTTTAGCCCATTAGGGCATCTCCACTGGAGCACTGTAAATGTCTCGGCATTGTAAACAGACCGGTAACCAGTCGTCTTCTTGACGTGATGGGTGAGAAAAGACGGTAAATGGAATGTTTTCACTGTAAATTTGTCTCGAGTCCCGTCTCTGTAAACGTCCACGCTAAACTTGAATACCATGTCAAGTTTTGAGGAGACTGGGAACTGATACTTCTCGGACCATTTCCAGTGTTCGGGTGGAGATGTCCTTATAGCATAAAAGATTTCGTTCTCTATAGAGATTTACACTAGTATCGCTGTCTTAAGTTCTAAGATCTGTCTAAACTCACAAACATACGAGTTTTACCTAGAAGTCTCTTCTTCTCGTCAAACCATACGGCTTTCAGAACTTCATAAGGTGCCCTGGACCCAAACATACAAAAACCATCAAAAATCTCACACAATTACCTACTGAGAAGCTCGTGAAGACGCTTCCTACTTCTAGGTCATGGCTTCTAGTCTTTCCACGACGGTCTTCTCGAAGCAATTATCGTCTTCCGGGGGGTTCAATTCAGCTTCTGATACCTCCAGAAGACTGTCCCTACTTCGTAGATGTCAAATTATCAATGTCTGTCACACATTGCTCTTCCAATTTCCAACGGGGTAGATCATTCACAAGGTGTATGTCTCATGTAACCTTCCCAAGCTTCTGCCTACGGAAGCGATCTTCCCGTAGCACTACAACGACATCCACCTTCACTGAAGCTCAATAGAAGTCTCCGAAGGTCACTAGAAGAAGATAGGAAGATGAGAAGATGAGGGAAGATGAGGAAGAAAAGAAAATCCAAACAAGAGGAAACGAGATGAAAAAGAGAAATTAAGATTCCGACAAGCTTCTAGTCCGAATCCTAACTAACAAGCTATCCCTGCTTGTAGTAATTTAAGGAAGAAGATCACAAATCGGCTTACAGTTACACAGTCTTCTCACTTGAGGATGTCGTCTTCTGTTGTGAGAAGAAGTCTTCTTTCTTCTTTTGTCGTTGCTCCGACTACTCTGTCTTCTGAGATCATTTTTTTATAAGATAGTCCGTACGTGGATCCGAAGTGCTCCACTAGATGAAACAAGCTTCGACTCTACATAGCTTCTAACAATCACCGCCACTCAAGGAGAAGGCTTTTCATGCACAATAGGGTGTAAATTCAAGGAAACCCATTGCCCAGAAGACACAGACAAAGCTTCTGCAACAAAATCTGAAATCAACTCCCAGAGAAGAAGATACATTAGTTTCGAGAAACTCACTCCCTTTGCTTCCTATCCCTACTCCTCGACGCATCAGCTTAGAAGCAGGACTACACGATGATGTCGTTCTCTGTTATAGGTTGTCCATTACAACTGTCTACATCCTTTGATCTCCTGTTGGGAGCGGAAGTGCAGACCTATCCTATGTAATCCAACTCTATGGACGGAGCACCTATGTGTGTAGTAAAATGTGTGATAAAATGTGTGCAAAATCCTACTTAGCATCGATTTTATACATCTGCTCTTGAACAGCAAGAGGAAGATCCCCTCCAATCGCACTCACAGTCAAGAAAGATGGGCCGCTGTCAGAAAGGCACCACCTCACATGCATACGGTTCCCTTCGCAGTTTGGAACTAACTCTTTACTCCTATCGTTGTCTATCTTGTCACATAGACACAGTCATCTAAAAATACAAAGGGAGTTGTCTCTTCCTAAAATAGTAGACTCTATTTCTTATCAAAATTAGGCAAGTCAATTGTCTTCCTAACTCTACTATCTATTCCTGATTGCCAGGTGCGATCTCCACTGGATTCTCTCCTACCTTATCTCCTAAATCGGCTTCTGATAAAGTGGGAAGCCCTGCTGGTACCTCGGGTGTGGCTGAGATGACTTCCTCCTCGGCATTTGTGATGTTGGCTTCTGGTGCGGCTTCGGAAGACGGAAGAGGCTTCTGAGAAGAGGAGTCCACCTGCGCTTCCTAGCTCTTTTGCGGCACCTACTCGACCGTTGGGAGCTGAGGTGACCTCAAGGTGGTGACAAGAAGTCACGTCATCCACTCAAACCACCTGAGAAGACACCTTTGCTTATTGCCTTCGGGGGCTTCTTCTGTGGTCTTCTCGGCTTTGAACGCTGTCACTACCAAGTGGACAGCGAGGTCGAACTCCTCCTTGTACAGATCCGAGCCTGCTGCTGGTCCTAGTGCGTGAGAAGATGTAGCTGCCTGCTGGGAAGTTGAAGGAAGATTGTAAGAGTCTTCAAGTCCTCGCTATGCCGATCCAAGTAGCGGAGTATGCTCCCCTTGCAATCCACTAACATCTCCATAGAATCGTCATTCCACTAGAGGGAGAAGCTTCCTACCCGCGATGAAGTTGAACTTCTTCCGAAGTGCTTCCACCATCTACGCCATGATCTCTTGCGCTCAAGCTTCTGCTTCTTCCCGCTGCAGCTTGAGCTTCCGCGGCTTCTCACAGTGCTCTCCATGTCGTCTTCTCTTCTGCGAGGATGTGTGAGCTTCTCCTTATTTCATAGAATCTCTTGCTCTCGCTGCTGCAACCGTGTCTGCAACTCTTGGTTGCTCTTCCGCAACTGCACCAACTCCTTGGCAGAAGCAGAAGCTTCCGCCTTGTACTTCACTGCGAGCTTCTCCGTGGTACGGAGGTTGGCTTCCAGAGTGTCCATTTTCTTCTAGACCTCCTCCTGCTGCATCAGGACGCGTAGATCAAACCCAGGTCGTAGTGGAGAGCCATTGAACACGCAGTTTGGGTGAGAAGGCATGAAGAGTCTACCTCAGATTGTTGCGGCTACA
The DNA here is from genome assembly GCA_036924285.1 of Asterella californica. NCBI lineage: Eukaryota > Viridiplantae > Streptophyta > Marchantiopsida > Marchantiales > Aytoniaceae > Asterella > Asterella californica. The sequence goes on along the minus strand of JAYKYS010000006.1, from coordinate 14,461,790 downwards.
ACGGCAACTAAGTTGGTAGCATCGCTGGTAAATTCTGATGTATATGTTGGGCATATCGAAGTCTCTTCTAGTCCTAAATTGCTATATAAGACTGTTGAGAAGAGTATTGCTCTAGTTCTTTATGAGATACTGAAGGGAGGAATCGAGTCTACTCGTAGGGTCATAGGGTGGAGAGATCTTGTAGACGTTGCTTCTATCAGAACATTCTTGGATGTGGATAGACACGTTCACTGGCAGGATGCTTCTGTGGAGGAAAAGAGACGACGAGAAGCCTTTGAACTTGATATTGGAGTTCTTGAGGAGACTGGGGATAGACGGAGAGTCACAAGGAGGCGAGCAGCTCCTCTAGAAGACATCTCCTCTACTTCTCAAGCTCCTCCACCTTCACCAGGTTCGATGGAGGACGTGTAGAGATCTTAGCAAGAGCTAATGACCGCTGGAAGGAGGTTTACTTCTCAAGAGAAAGGGAAGGGGCCGGCATACAAGTTGGCGGTTGATATTGAAACTTCTATTGATCTCAAGAGCATCTTGGAGCAGAGAATACTGGATGCGGGAATTGAGTTTTTTCTTCGGAAGGTTCTTGATATTGCGAAGAGGGAGTTTCACGAACTGATAATGGACATCATTAAACGAAAGAGACCGGTGATGTCCGAACAAGTAGAAAGTCAAATGATAGATGTGGTAAGAGCTTCTGTGAATGATGCAGAATTCGAGAAGGCACATTTTCAAGAGATTGATGACCAGGGCTACCAGCAAGAAGCGTTAGTTGCTGCTACCAATATCATTTCACTTTGACAATAAGGAAGTTGGCGAGGAGAGTCCAGCTATTGATAGTGACTTCTGAAGAAGACATTGGGCTCGTGCTACGACTGCTACACAAGTTCGTCTTGAAAGTCTTCCTGAACTTGTTGCTGTTTTAGTTGATCACGGATTTGAGATCAACATCATGTCACGGGAGATGTACGAGAGAGGTCAGTGGTCCATCGAGCTGAACCATGGTTGGGTGTTACGTGCTACAAACAACCAGAAGAGTGAGTTATATGACGCTTGTCCTAACGTGAAGGTGAAGGTAGGTGATGTGGATGTGTATCTGTACTTTTTCGTGCAATCTTCTACTTCATATCTTGTGATTCTTGGTCAGTCTTATATCACTGTAGTTCAGATGGAGACCAAAGTGATGGATGACCGATCTCATTATGCTAAGATCTGTAGTCTAGATAATAGACGTTCTTTGCAGTTTCTGACCATCCGTACAAACCACGAATAAAACCGACAGACTCCGAGAGATTCTCCTATTTGTAGGAGTAAGGATTTTCAGAGAGCACTCTTGTATGATAAGATAGCAAGAGTGATGGATCTACTACTACTATAATCTCGCTTGAGCAGCTTGAGGGATCACAAGAGGTTGGTGAAGAGGCTGCTCAAGATTCAGAGAGTAGTTATACTGTACATAGTTGAAAATCTGGTTTGATGACTTTCAGTTTTGATGATTAGAGTGAGTTTACGCGGGTAGAAGATTTGATTGAGAAGAGTAGAAGACAAATGGAGAAAAACGCAGTAAATCTGCGATGTACAAGAGTTCTGAAGGAAGAAGAGACGATTTCTTGTATTTATGAGGAGTTTGTAGGTGTATAGTCTTTTGTTTGTTGGCTAGAAGATGTAGATAAGTTGATGAAGAAGATGAGAGGAAGGGTGGTGATCCCCATCCATTCTCGTAAAGTCTATGAGGAGATTGTCTCATACTTGCGGTATCGTCCTCATCCGAGACTGGAGAATGGATGGAAGGATGCAGTCTGATGGTGTAGCTTTCGTCAAGAAGCAGAGGTGCATACTAGATATAAAACTGTAGCAAGAAACATGAAACTACTGACGATCCAATTACCTGTTAATTCACGACAACAAATGGAGTTAGCTACCGTTGAGCTTGTGCTTAGAGATCTTACACAAGTAGGACACAAGTTTACTCAAGAGACACTCGAGCAGCTCTAGATAAGAGGGGGTGGCTTCTTGACTGAAATGGAAAAATGAGCTTTCATGCAGATGATAGTGAGACATGGTAAGGCATTTTCTTTCTCAGCTGAGGAGATTGGTTGTGTGGATCTTGGTGTGATAGCTCCGATGATTATCTTCACTGTTCCTCACGTACCTTGGGACTTGGAGCTGATTCCAGTCCTTCGTGTCTTGCTACCTAAGGTTATTGAGTTACTGAAGGAGAGGATGACAAGAGATGAAGACGCCTCGGCTACTAAAGAGGCTGAGGCGGAGGAGAACGATGATGATAAAAAACAGACAAAAGAATGAAGAGGTTGGCACATGCGAGATGATATGTAGGTTTAGAGGGGATGGATGTCGTGATGTGAATTATTTCATATAGTGAATAATTCATCTCTCTGTTAGGAGTTAGTCTCTCTTAGTGAAGTTAAGATCTCAGAGAAGTCCATTATGTTATATATTTTGAGTCCTATTAGGTTGTTTATCGTGTTGATAGAGTTAATCTCGTGGGTTGTACTTACATGTCGTCCATGCATGCTTTTTAGCATGTCTAAGTTATCTTTCAAGATTACGTGTCATTTTAGGTATTAGTTTAAGATTTACGCTGGCACTTTAGGGGCTTGACGTGATAGCCTATGTATGAAATTAAGTCACCACGTGGTTTGGGACAAAAAAGGACAATGGAGTGAAACTATGAATTCCCATTGGTCCATTTTTGTCTTTTGGAAACTCTAAACTTAGAAGCAGAGATCTAAAGGAAAGTTCGAGCATTTGGTAAGGACATTGTGAAATCTGAGATACTGAAAGATAGAGCTCGTCGTGCCAGCCATTGATTGATTTGGATCAATAAAGAAAGAGTTATGTCAATCTGAAGTTCGAGTTGAGTCAGAATTATAACACAATTGGAAATTTTGGGATTTTTGGTGTCAATTGCAGCAGAACTGAAATAATCACTTTAAACATTTGTGGTTGCATTCACAGTCAGCAGGGCTACGACTGCCCAAAAAGTTTCATGTCATTCGAGTGACTGAGTAATTCAGGACGACCGCTCAAGCAGAAGGGGTCTGAAAAGCTCTCAATCTAGAGCAGTAACTTCGGAAAAAGAGATCTGGAGAACTGTGTACAATGAGGAGGTCAAATTTCATAGAGATGTTCAGCATGCTATAGACTTCAAATCCTGTAAGAATCATCGAAAGTTATCGAGCCAATTCTTTGTTCTAGGTCAAAATAGCTGTCTGGGTACCAGAAATTATCATAATCTGTTTGCTCAAAATGTTTCTGTTCATATCTCGGTGTTCTAATTTGATCTCAGGTTGAAACTTCGTGTGTGTGTCCAGTAGGGTCTCTTTTACATGTAAGAGAAGTTTAGAAGCCTAATCCATCACGTATTTCTTATTGTTGAGAGTTAAAGTTTACCGTCTGATCTTATCATTACTAGTTCAACTTGATTTTCGTTTTGTGAACATACTAGAGGACTCAACAGATATCTGTGTAAGAATTTGTAGTCCTATGTTACAATCTAATATCTCTCCTTTGAGTAAAACAACCACAACCAGAAACCCAACTTTTCCTTGATAGATCTAACACCACTTTCACGATCACATCACAGCTAGAAAATTCCATCTTTTTCAAGAAAACTCTTATCTTGACAGCATGCGTGACATATAGACGACTCACATCATAGAAATAGGTCATAGTTATCTACTAAATATAACATATTGATAGTTTTACTGATGTCCGAAAGTTAGCCAGAGTAACATAGCTCATAGGTACATAGAGCTATGTTACTATGTCGAACTTTCGGATGAGTCGTGAAGTGAGTTTTAGATGAGCTAGAAATACGACTGACTCACTACACACTACATACATGGATTCCAGTCGCCACCATGACCAAAGAAATTAACTCATATCAAATTTTTTTAACTCGAAATCACATAGTGTCAAACCAAAGGGTGCGGAACGACATTACTGTGAGGTTTATCTTCTAATGATGTCAATCGCCTACGAGGATTTGGCAGTAAAAGGATCCATATGCATCTCAACAGTACAATCACATGCTTGCCTCGTGCCTTCGATATCATAGCCGGTTCAATCTTACAAGTCAAGGACTTGTTCCTTCACTGGCCGTAGGCCATAGAATTATCTGCAAAACTTTTAGAAGCCGATAAGTCTAAAAACCGACGGAGCCGAAGACGCGAAATCGCAAGATGAACGCAGCAAAAATCGTTCCGCTAAAGCATGCTCGATGGAGGAGCAAGAGGGAGGAAGAAATGTCTCGTTCAGCAGCTTCACACGGCCTTCGGAAGAGCAGATTGAGTGGACCAGCTGCTGATCTCCGGCAGAACAGAGAAATCTGAGTCTCGAGTCTCGGCTTGCCTTTTTTCCTTACCCTATCATTGGCGTTATACATAGTAATACTTTATACTGAGAACTAATTGATTTACTTAATTATACCAGAGGAAAAGATCAAACACGTTTTTCTTTTATGCAATTTATTCATAATACTGAAACCTATCCTTATTTATATCTTCTGGAAAAGCGTTGCTTAAGGTCCACTCCAGAACAATCTATCGTGGTAATCGTTTGTAAAATGAGGTCCATATAATTTGAGATGTAATTTAAACATGAAGTCTCGTGGAACCCAAGAGGATCTTATCTCGAATGGTGCCACGACCAGGTCCCAACATATGGCTCAATTGAAAGACCCCTTCCAAAACTTCTTATTTTGACCTCTTCTGGTACTGAATGAATCAAATTCTTTTCCTCTTTCTTCGTAGTGACCTCGATATGCGTGGTGACAGATTTTTTATCTTTGTTTTACCTCAGTTTGGTAAACATACACACCACTAAGAATCTAAGAATCGGTAGCTAAAGTGTGCTGCATGAACTGCGTTGAACGTCAACTTCCCAGTTACACACGCGTTTGGTGCCCAGTCACATGCTGAACTCTGCTGAAGCAGCTTCCGTGTTAGCACCGTAGTACTCAGGCAGCCAATAAAGCAACGTTCGCTTTACCTTTTCCCGTACGAAACCAATCAGGCTCACGACTGTCCAGGCGAGCTCTACATCAACGCTGCACCAAGTGGACCATCTCGTGAACAATTGAGTTGATGTGCAGTAGAACGACTCCAACGTGAACTGTAGAGGGACGAGCATCAGAGCTCGGTTTCTGACCTCCAGTTGGACATGGTTTCGTACGGGGATGTCATGGATCGTTTGCTGTACTCAGAGTGGACCATCTTGTGAACAATTGCTGGATGAACGGTAGAACGAAGAGAATCAGAGCTCTATTTCTGACATCCAGCAGGACGTGGTTTCCTACGTGGATGTGGTCGATCCTTTGCTGTACTCAGAGCGGACCATCTCATGAACGAGTCTGATGTGAACGGTAGACCGAGGAGATCATAGGTCGGTTTCTGACATGCACTCAGACATGGTTTTGTGTTGGGTAGTCATAGAGCGGACCATCTCGTGAACTATTGTGATGTGAACTGTAGGCCGACGAGATCACAACTCAGTAGCCTCGGTTTCTAACTGAGTTATGATCTCGTCGGCCTAATAACATATAATCGGACATTGTTTTGTGTCGGAAAGTGGTCAACCGGGCCATCTCTTGAACGATTATGATGTGAACGGTAGACCGAAGAAACCAGAGCTCGGTTTCTACAATCGGCTTCAGAAATCCAGTCGGAAGTAGTTTTATGTCGGGATGACCTTAACGGTAGGCCGATGAGATCAAAGCTTGGTTTCTACAATCGGTTTCAGAAATCCAGTAGGACATAGTTTAATGTCGGGAAGTCCTCGAGCGGACCATCTCCTGAACGATTGTTACGTGAACGGCAAGCAGACGAGATCAGATATCCGTTTTACATCCAGTAGGAGGTTGCTTTGTGTCGTGAAGCCGTCCATCCTTTGCTGTAATACTCTGAGAGAGAGAAACTTATGGGAGAATCCTTGGCGGAGATGACTCTCTACCATTCGTACTTTGCTCATGTAGAGATGCGCACCGTAAAAGCTACCGTATATGAGCCTCTGAAGTGAAATATGTCTACTTTGCATGTAACTAGCTCGGTCCGTGATTCCATGTTTATGTTGGAACCAGGTCGTCCAGTGTTGAGGGGCGGGATAATCGGGGATCGTTTTTTTTAAGCACATCCATAGATCGAAAGCTAAGGGTGTATTTAAAATAGATGCAAAGAATGAAAAAGAAGAGAGAAAAAAAAAACGTATAGACGCGTCCAATCGTTGAAATGAATGTCCTGTTTATAAGGCGAATTCTGGTCTGGACAGAATCTTCACAACATCTGCCACTTGGTTTAGAAACTACGCGACTGGTGGCATTCTATGGGTCTCTTTTCGTGAACCTTCGTTCTCTTAAGGCATGGGTTAGTCATTTTTTTTCTCCATTACTTTCTCACAATTTCTCTATAAAGAAAATAGCTTTTGGTACTTCTTATACAGAGGGCTTCCAGGAAAAGATGAAAAAGCGTACAAATATGAAGTGCTTTGACATGTAGTGTGATTTGTGTGATAAGCCTTATTCATATCTTGCTCTGCTATATACTGAAATGAAGGGAAAATGAAAAGAATTATATCTAAGCTCACAAGAACTTTCAAGTAAAAGAATAAAGAAGTTATTATATTCAAGAGTAAGTATTTAAAGGAGTGTATTCAAAGTAAAGATGCTTATTCACCTCATGTACACTTCGAAGTGTATATAGAATTTAATATATGTTTTAATCTTTTTAATAGGAAGAGTTAAACAATATATTAATATCTTCATAAAATGATACAATCTGAAAATTATAGCCTCTGTCTTATCTTTCCAATAACGTATCAGTCCGGACACGACTTGTGGGTTATATTCTGCTGAGTTGACTACTTCGAGACAAGTTAACATATATCACATATGAATTTATTCAGTTTTTCATAATATCTTATTGTAATATATTTTATAATATTTACATATTCTTTTGATAAGAAAAATAACTTCACTGTACAAGGCCGTTGGGGATGCTTATTCAACGGCAACATTTTGTCTATAGAAAGAAACGCGTTAGGAACTAGACCATGATGGAAGTGTTTAAGATATAATTTCAATACAAAACTTCAGAACAACATACTCCACATTATTTTATCTATTCTTTCTTCTACTTTCATACTCTGCATTAGGATCCGTACTCTTTTATGCCATGGATATAGTTCTTTAACCAACTAGATTAAATAAACTAAATAAATCTGATTTATATGACTATCTAGTTCTATGGTAATGTAAATAAAGTTTTAGAAGACCTAAAGTATTATGTGATTAATAATGAATGTGACTATAACTAGTGGAATTCCAAGGAGCACTAGTTACTTGAGATTATTTATCGAGGTCTATAATAACGAAGTTCTATTATGAACGGTCTTTTACTGTACAAACGGCAGAACGGGAGAATTCAGCTAAAGCACTTCGTTGACACGCTGAAAAGGTTCATAACCAGATGGAACCCAAAGAGTGAAGGCAGGGTCCAGTCCCCAGATTGTGACTACGGTCGGCGGCAGGCTACCTTGTGGCAGGAGGTAACGGTCGTCGACCCACTGCTCATCGTGTATCCAGGTTATGTCTCAATCTCGTTACACGACGAAACCTCTGAGATATATCTCCGGCTAGGTATTCTAGCAGAAAACGTTCTTGTTAGAAGGATCTCTATTCTAGATAGACAGTAGGGTGAGTCAAAGTTAAACAAAAAGATTGTTGGACGTCCTGAAACAGAAAAGGTCATAATAATAATTCTTCTAACTTTGTTTCCGAGTGCGATTCATAAAAAAAATGAATTTTTCAATCTTCATAATCGTATCTAAATTTATTATTTATTATCTCTGACAATGAAAATTTATAAACTTAGTATTCAGATTCTCATGGTAACAAATCATATTCTAAACAGATGAATATGATTTGTGAACAAAGTGTAAAGGTTCAAACTGTACGCAAGTAAACCTTTGGGGAGTTTAATGGATAAGATTTCATCGCTCTTGGAAATATACTCCTATTTAATTACCACTAGGTCGGAGTTTTCCAATCGTTGAGAAAACATATTAAGTGGATTCAAACATTGTGATGCTAAGTGGCAAACTTAAGTTCTACGTGATACGAGCATTAAACCCCCGGTACAAGTATACAAGCCAAAAAGGAATATTCCTTCCCCTTACCGTGAACTTCACGCTGCAGATAAGATCCTCTTGGGTTCCACACAACTTCATGTTTAAATTACATTTCAAATTGTAAGGACCTCATTTTACAAACGATTACCACGATAGATTGTTCTGGAGTGGACCTTAAGCAACGCTTTTGCAGAAGATATAAATAAGCATAGGTTTCAGTATTATGAATAAATTGCATAAAAGAAAAACGTGTTTGATCTTTTCCTCTGTATAATTAAGTAAACTAATTAGTTCTCAGTATAAAGTATTACTATGTAGGCAACTGTGTTACCATAGTGACCAAAATTGGAATCCTTGTTGAGTGGACGGTAAACTAGGTAAATTATTATTTTGGCCTTCCATAAGTTTCTGTTGTTAATGGACAGGGTGATACATACATTCCTTGGATTGTTATCACCGAACTCGAGTTTTGCGCTTCGCCAGTTAAAAGAGTATTTTTGCCACCAAATTAGACCAGCTTGGCACTTCCTCCAAATATTCTGGGAAACTCCGATAAGGTCGGTAAAGTGAAGACTGTTGTTGAAGGAAAACAGAGAAATATTTGGGCCCTACAGGTCGTCCCAACTTCTGGAACACATACATAAGTTGTGTTTTAACTTTGAAGGGAAGGCAAAAACGTTTATCTGTTCCGTATTTAACAGCGTAACATGTGAAATTTCTTCGGTTTGTGTGTGGCAGGTCATATTTTGCTTCTTCTCTAGCATATAAGTCAAGGAGGGATCGCTATTACGTTCCACCATCTTGGGGAACATTTTCGGAGGAGGGATTTGAACGGACGGAAAGTGCATGAAACTAGAGAACTTGTGAAGGGAACACGACTTGCGGTGACTCGCTTTTACCGGAATCTGACGTGTTGGGTTTGGAGGTAAATTTGGACTCGCAAACTGGTCTGGCCGCGGCAGCAATAAAGCCTGGCTGGAGTTCTCGTCGAAGGACTTTGCATCGCTGCAACAGTTTCTCTTGTTGCCGATACCGATCTTCCTCTCGTTCTAACAGTGATCGGTATGGGTCGGGCTCCATGTTGCGACAAGGCGAATGTGAAGAAGGGACCATGGTCTCCCGAAGAGGATGCCAAGCTCAAGTTTTTCATCGAACAAAATGGGACAGGCGGAAACTGGATCACGCTTCCCAGCAAAGCTGGCAAGTCACGCAGCGAATTTCCTGAGAAAAATTGCAGATTTGAGTTTCCGTTAGCTCGAATTGTGTCCTTGCATGCCACATTTACCGAGGCAAGACTTGTGATCGTTAAATGCATGATCGGTGCAAAATGTGATGTTACAGGTCTGAAACGGTGCGGAAAGAGTTGCAGGTTGAGATGGTTAAATTATCTGCGTCCCGATATTAAGCATGGCAGTTTCTCGGAAGATGAAGAGAAGACAATTTATCGACTACATGGACAGATAGGAAGCAGGTGAGTCGACGAATCCAATTGCATGCCATGTTAATAGGAATCTTGGAATGGGAGAGAGGAAAATCCTAATGATCGGAAGGATGCTGCATTCGGCACTAATGATCTGCCGATCATTAGTGTTTTCTGTTTTTTCCCTTCCGTCCGAGTAGTACCTCGGTGGAACAGTTCACCTCTGTCTATTCATGCATATGTCGTCGAATTGTGGTGCATTTATTCGCAAGCAGGCCTTCCCGCAAGCCTGCTGTGAGAATAAATGCGCCACAATTGAAATTGATTGTAGAAGTTTCTTTCCGATGTGCCATGATGTTTTCTAAATCCAGATGCTGTCTTCCTTAATCGGTTATCCAGAAGACGCAATCTCCAAAAAGTATCCGAGACATTTTTTTGATTCCGCCGAAGACGTCGACTGCCAGTAGTTCGATCGGTGTCTTGAGTTCTTCGAATTCAAGACACAGGTCGTTGCCGGATACGTTTACAGTGATAAGCCTGATTATTCCAATCTGACGTTAGGAAAAATCAGGCTAATCACCGTCACCTTAAACATTTCGTGCATCCTACGATAAATGGCATGCTCGTTACGAGAAATAATGACGGCATTGTTTCTCGTAACAAGCATGGCATTTGATTAGTAGTTCATCAAGTAATTGTCTTTTCCTCTGCTTATCTAGCGATAAGTCCTTCAGCCTCGGGAAGTTTTTGTTTGACTGAAGATTGAGGAGTAAATTAGGGAAGTAGTTGAGGCCGTGTAGTCTTGCGAGTCCGTGCGGGTAGAAGACTACACGTCGTCAACTACCGGAGCCGGAGGACTCTCTCGCTTCCCTATTTCGATACTCATTCTTCCCTAGGCTGAGTATTAAGATCGGACCTGTATACGGTTTTTTAATTAACAGATCGGTTGTCTACTGCAGATGGTCTCTGATCGCGTCCCAGCTGCCTGGGCGAACTGATAATGATATAAAGAATTATTGGAACACTCGCTTGAAGAAGAAGCTTTCGGAACGAGGCAACGTTTCGCATGTACACTACGGACGTCTCCAACCTTACCAGCAGCACATGTACAATCTGCAGGGCAAATCAAATCAAATGGCAACTGCAGCCGCCGGAGAGGCTCTGTTGCACGGGCAGCACTCGTACAGCATCAACCACCTGTATCCGCAGCAAATGGAGTACCTCCAGCAGCATCATCATCAGGTGGTACATCATCAGGTGGTACAGGATCAAACTGTCCAGCTTCCGACAGTCATCCAGCCTCAGACAGTGCTAGCGCGGACTGTTGATGAAGCGGAAAGGCTAATGGTTATCGAGAGCAGCTTGAGAAATATAATTGGGTCCAGTTGCGGTGGTGGTGACAGCCGAAGGAGCATTGCCGACAATCCCCTTCCCGGCCTGTTCAACACCACCATCCTGGGCTCACAGCGGCAGGTCAGCAATATGCAAAATAGTGCTTCTGCTTCTGTAGATTGCTTCGATGAAAGTGCTCTCTTCGGCGAGGATTTGGGGTTCGTTAAACCCTACCATCGCTCTGATGATGTTGCCATGGTCGTTCGTGGCAACGACGATGAGTGGTGGAATAGGGATCCACCGAGCTCTTCGCGAGCAGGAGCAGTGAAGTGGCCAATTCACCCACCCCAATGTTAACGTTAACTGTTAATGTTAACTGTTAACGTTCATACCAGGATGGTATGAAACGTAAATTGTCTAGGATCCGAGGACGAATGTCAGCCTTAACTGATAGGCATGCTCAGGGAAATCATCCTTTGTTTAGAGAAGCAGGTAGCGCGGCAAGAAGGTTAGACTCCGGGGACCCCGGAGTCTAACCTTCTTGCCGCGTGAGTCGATTAGCTGCGGAGTGTACAGACGTGTACAGTGAGTGATTGTCAAGCTCGAAAGCTAAGGTTCATGGAGATTCGTCGTGACGCCACATCGAAGCTTTCTAGGCTTGTACTCCGTCGGGCTACCATTTTCACACTTGTGCATTAGATACTCAAATTAAAAAATTTTTAACGAGGCTGCTAGTAGTTCATAGTCCACAATTAGATTCAGAGAGAAGGTCACCCTCTCGGCCGCTCGACCGACCACCTTCGAAGTCAAATTCGAAATTTGAGTCGGGAGCGGGAGCCGTTTGTAGTACAGAAGCTAAGGTCACACTCTCGGCGGCTCAAAATGGATGTAGAGTATGTCACCCGCTCGGCGGCACGACCGCGAACTTCGGAGTCGCAAGTTGAATTTTGAACCGCAAGCGGAAGCCGTTTTGTTGTACAGAAGCTAAGGTCACACTCTCGGCGGCTCAACCCTCTGTCGAATTTTGAGAAAAAAGCGGAAGCCGTTTTTGTTGTACAGATCCTTCGCCTAAAACATGTTGACTTGTTTTGATAATAAATCACTTTTTGCTATCAAAATGGTCGTAGTATCTCAGGCTTTTAACCGTCATAGTGGCGGTCGACGTTTTCTAAGACCTTGCAATCGGTACAGTGTACGGAGACCATATGCATATCCTTCGGGCCAGATGCAAGGAATGTTCTGGACGCTGATGCTTTCAGACTGGAAGGTCTGTACAGAGTGTCACTGCACTAGCAACTGCGCATGCATGCAGTGGCGTATCAAGCAGAGGGATGTTGTTGATCAGTTCGTTCCATGTACAGTCCTAGCGTGAGTTTACTCTTCATGAAGCTGACTGAACTCATAGGTCGAGTATGACAGTTTGGCGACGCAAGACTCACCTTTTGATGGGGACGGTCGAGTCTTAGTCTAACTTGATTACTCGAGGAGAAGTTGAGAAATGGTGGAGCCATCAATGGCCAAATTTGTCCTCGAGTAAGCTAGAAAGTGTGATGTCCAGTGACTTCCGCAGTTCTTGCTGTCAGTTTTGCCACTTGTAAATCAGTGTTAGAAGTCCACGAGCAGTTTCAAACTGTGGCCGTGGAGCTGTAGATTCATTTGGAACACCGCGTCGAATTAACATGCATCGATTTGGGCCGGGATTGAAGTATGCTGGGTATATTATATGACACTCGGTGTGCAGTTGTACAGGTCTCTTGTTCGGTCTTCCCCAGCAAAGTTGTGCCATAATGGCCTTCTCGATAAGTATTATGGTCGTTACTCCCTCATCAGGTTAAGATCTTAACCTGATGATATCCGTTCGTATCAGCTGAGGATAGTACTCAAAGTAAGCTCCAGTCACCTTCTTGGTTCGGATCCCAAACTTGCTGGTCGCTGCTTCCCTAATGAGTACTGCAGCTTTCAATCATGCATCTCAGAGTTACGTCCTTGATGTCTCCTGACGTTGTTTGGATTTTATGGTCGGTTTAGGTACGAATCTCTTTCACGAAGTCTCTAATACAACAGTCGACTTCTATTGATTGAAAGACCTGTAAAAAGGAGAAATTCAAAGTCTATAGGGTTTCGTTTAAGATCTTCACTTGTAGTAAGCAGAATGGCCCCAAATTCACCACCATACGCTATGTCTCGCCGTTGGAAAAGCTCGGGCACCATAAGGACCATAGTCGTCAACCCTCCGGCTTGCTTCTGAATAGAAACAAGAGTTTCAGTTGAACAATGACACCGTCGATTTGCCATCTTCATTGAGGTATCTGGCACAGGGAGTGCGGAAAATCAGTCGATTTCATTTCATGTTCTAGTTCCGTGCCTTTCATATCGAAGGTGGGAGAGTGGAACCATTCGCAAAATGCCCGAGTATTGGGCATGTAGTGCGTGATCTCCTGCTCTATCGTTTTTCTTGGTGTTACGGGTGTTCTATGGTATCAAAACATTCTTTTCTTTGATACAATTATTTGGTGTTCAAGAAGTGAAAAAGTCTTTCGTCGTGCTGCTGGCAGTCGTTTGTCAAACTAGTGTTTGGCACGTCCAAAACTACAGCATTCCTTATTAAAAGGTCTGAATCTGCATCATTATTTTATTTTAGAAGAAATCTTCATTCTTGAGTCACTGAATGAACTACAAGTGCAGAACCTTTTAACGAAAGGAATTGATTTAATGGAATATATTAATTTATTACTTAACTCTTCTTGACGATTAAACCTTAAAGCCTATTTGCCTTATTCATCCAAAGCAGGTTAGTCTTTTCACTCCGTGAGTCTACAGCTTCCTGGATCCTTGTGGAAATTGTACCAAGTTGAGAGAAACATTTAAATTTATCTCTAAGTGGGAAGTGATGGCTACACGTAATTCCTAAATTTAGTGAAGGGAAGCATAGATTCACACGTAGGAAAAATGATTAAGTGCGACCATTGACAGAAAAGTTTATTTAGAAAATGTATTAATTTACTACTATTTTATTTTGGTGAAAGGGTTAGGTAATAAGTAAGCTTCTTTGCATATTCATCACTTTATGATGGTATGCATAGGCTAAATTTGTTATTAACCTTTCTGTCAAGAAAGATAAGTATAAACTATTTTACTGATTAAATAAATTCTTTTCATTAGCAGATGGTCGCATTTGTAATTTTGCAGCAAGTGAGTTTATGTTTCCTTTATTCTTTATGGGTCTTTTTGCATTTCTAGGTCTGATTACCATTTAACATTTAGAGATGAATCAAATTTCTCTTGTCAACAAGGTACAAAAATTACATATAACATTTATATCCTGCATGCATATTTATTGAATCATCCAAAAACTTTCACTTATTTTGATATCAAATATTATTTCAAAAGTCTATGTTTCACACAAAATGACCCTCTTAAAACAAAACGATACAGTATCAGATGACGCTTTTCATTGCCTGTGCAAAACTCGGGAGCTTTCAACATTTTTTCGCTCTGAACCTTGCAGTTTGGAGTTAGAAATTTTCTTCAAACCTCCTTACATCTCTTTTGCTCTTCGGGAGCTGCCCGGAAAAGTAATTACACTAGAACACGCCAGAAACTGGTTCAATATTTGAACGGGTCTTATAGTTAATAGTTATGGGGTTTTAATTTATTAGATTAATTTATATTATATTTATATATGAAAAACAACACAGTCAGACCTTTCAATTTTTAAACGGTAAGTCTATTCGATGAAATGTAGATATATAAGTGTTGTAATTTTATAATTTAAATCTACACATGAGTTTAATAAAAGAATAAAAGAAAATCTGAAATTACGTGGAGATTGTGGACTTCGGGTCCTACGGATAAATTAGACTTCGCAGTGGGTACCTGTCCTCCGGTCCTGTACTACGATTCCTGTGCCATGCAGTTACAGGAATGTACGTAGCCAACTGTGCGGTGATGTTTGAAACCCGCTATTCCTTGCAGTTCCTTTTCTCCAAGTTTAGGCTCAAGTCAAGGACTACAGAAATCCAAGTTTTGGAGTGCTGGAAAAGATAAATTATTGTGTAGAATAGATTGAGAAAAAGTGTAGCTTTTTCTCAATTACAAATGTTATATTCTTTTACGTGATAACATTAAACTTCTATCTGAATATCTGTTCCGAGGACTTCCACTCTTTTAACATCAAAGAGCACCTCCAGAACAGAATCTTTGAGACCAAAGAACGGCTTTTCCTCACAAAGTTCTCGGACTGCTTGAGTATCGAGCATGCAGGGCGTGATCTCATGCTCTATCAAAAGTGAGGCATCTGTGAGTATTTTTCACTGAAAGGTTAGGTATTAAATTAAAATCACTGTTTATTAATGTAGAAACATTTTTAGGTTCTGTGACTTGTACCTATTGCAGTGCGATTGTGTTTATATCCTTATCTGTTCCTGTTTCCAGGCATGAGCTAATACTAATATTTATAAATATTCTGATTATTCCTATCCATTTGGTATATAAATTTTATTTAATATTTATATATTTTCTGATATCATTCAAAGAGCAAAAACTCCCCAGAAGTTCATCAAGCATGCATATTTATTCTTTTTTGATTGTGCTCGGTATCGTGACTTACACATATATTTAAGTCATTATCCATGCACGACATTATACAATGTTTTAAGGTAAGCACAGTGTCACATCTTTTGTAAATCTTTCAACCATATTGCATAAGAAAGAGTATGAAACACTACGTTGCCTGATTGTGAAGGGCTGGATTAATGTTACTTAGGAGAAATCCTCACTAATGGGATAGGAGTTTAGGGTTTAAGCAAGCAGGAACATGTGTGGTGCTCTAGACCAGTACCTTTTCTTGAAACTTCTATAAACGAACAAGTAACCTCGATAGTGTTAAATGAGTATTCCTGGCAAAGCCTTCAACTCCGAGTGAGATGCAAAGGACTATGAGACGATTCTTCCTCACAGCATGGAGGGAGCTGCCCTATGCAGGTCTCCCTCCACGCGGTCTGAATGCTCACATGACGTTGAGCAGAGAGGGAAGAATCACAAATCTGTTTCCAGAAGTCGGAATGTAAGTTTCCGGCATGGCCTTCCTTCCAATCCTTCTTGTCCCCCTCTCTTTCCACTTCTTGCATAAGCTTCGCCGTTTACGTTCTTGTGCGTTTGGATTTCAGTATTATATATGGATTAATTCTTCTGAAGAACTTTTAAAATTTGTAATTAAAGAACACTTCTTTAGACCAAAGATAAATAATTTGTGGAAATCTTCTTAAGGTCTTCTCGTCTCTGTTTCGTTTGATCAAAGGTTCATTTTGTAGTCTTAGAGATGCTTTCATTTGACCCGAGATGGTATGTTATGCTGTACTAATCAAAAGAGCACCAAGTGGGCACAGTTTGATTGAGCTAGTTGGTCAGGGCTAATTTGTTTAGAGTAAGATGAAAGTATTTTGCATTATCTCATTGCTCACGCCGCTTGATGTTCAATTGTTTTGCGAAGTAGACTCTGTAAAATTTGATCAACTTTTGTGATCCGTGGATCACTCATAATATTTAAAGTGGTGATGATTAATAGTTAACTGATTCAATAATATCTAATATACGCATCTTCAAAAGATGTGTTGCGAGATGAAATGTGGTAGAATGTGCATGACATTGTTTGAGATTAACCATGAGCTCAATATCTCTTGTGATCTTACTAGTATATGGATAAATATGCATGCTCGATGACCTTCTGGAACTTTTACTTCTTTAATGATATAAAGAAAAGATATATGTGTTAGATAATAACTATATCTTAAGTAAATAAAATTATTTTC
Organism: Asterella californica; assembly: GCA_036924285.1. Lineage (NCBI taxonomy): Eukaryota > Viridiplantae > Streptophyta > Marchantiopsida > Marchantiales > Aytoniaceae > Asterella > Asterella californica. The sequence goes on along the minus strand of JAYKYS010000006.1, from coordinate 14,445,089 downwards.
TAATTGTTATATGTGCAGAAGGAGCAAGACTTAACCCATAGATGCAAAGAGCCCAGATGTACCTTGGAAGATATATATACGACAGTTTGTTCAACCAAATAATCGATTAATGAACAGATTAATTGATTATTAATACCATAAAAGTTAGGTAATAAATTAAATCACATGTGCATATATATTCAAGTTTGGAAGAGGTGAATATATATATATATATATACAAGAGTGCTCACTTTTAGATGAATAATAGCAGTGGTAGTCTGAAATGAGGTGGGAAAGAGGACAAGCACTAGAATAGAGAGAAAACTCTTCCAATAGTATAATATCACGAGTGGTTATTTGAAGAACTTTACAAACACGTGCATATGTAGAACATCTTGACGTTGCTTGATGTGGTATTGCCTACAGTGATCTTCTTTCTCCCAACACCCTTTGTTTCATCTCACTGACAGTTACTGCAACATGTGAGTTGATATTTTCTCTCAAAGTGTTGAAACCAGTTTTAACATTATAATAACTTGAGGAGAATGTACAAGCAAGCATTCCAATGGTGGAACATAGGTCTCCAAGATTAGCCATGTCACGAAAGAGACCTCAAGAGATAAAGAGAAATGTGCTGATCTTGGAAAGTTCAAAGTCCTCTGGGAAGGAACTAGTGAAACAAGATGCAACCAAGATGGTGGATTACGAATCCTCCGACACGGATACTCTGACTGCAGAACGAACGACAGCTCCAATGAGAGCTTTTCTTCCATGAAAGGTGAAAGAAGAAAGCAGTTCAAAGAGTGAAGAAAACTAATATGAGAGTAGCATGGAGAGTAGTGATACAAAATCTTCAGATTTAAAGAACAAACAGGCACAAGAAGAAGTAGTTGTAAGAATGGAAAGACTAAGGAGCAAACATACTCCTGCAGAACCCACACAACTGAATACTCACATCAAATTCTAGGAAATTCTAGAGAATGTATCGACTGGAAGAGAATCAAAGAAAATGATGAGTTTTATAGAACCTGTGAATGAATTGGATAGGAGAGGCATGGGAGATTGGGTTTGACAGTCTAAACGAGAGAACTGGAGGTAATGAAGTACTCGTCATCGATGATGATGGAGATCAACTCTATTCCGCTTTCAGGAGATACAAAACCAGTGAAATGGATAATGAAGAATCAGTGTGAAGAACGATCAAGCGAGGAGTCGAGAGAAAATCCGAATGACACTACCATGAAAGATAGTCAAGAACCATAGAAGTGTCTTGTGATACTCGCCAATCTAGATAGTGCAGAAGAACATGGGAAAAAGTAGAAGAACATGGGAAGATTACAGAAGATTCGAGACATCTGGATGTTTTACAAGCCTCGGATAAGACCATAATATTAGGATTAAACCTCGCTATGTATATCTACTTTCCTTCCGTCACTCGTTGACACATCTTCTTTATGAACTCATCGTCCTTAGGATCCATTTTTGGATTCTGTTCTTCACTTCCTCTAAACTTCTGGTGCGAAAACTTTTGACATCGTGCAACTCCTCCTTCTATGCATTCCATCATTTCATGGTTTTATGTCTGGTTTCTCCCCATGTTTCTAGGTTCAATTAATCCTTCGGAATGGACCCCTTCAGTCGGTGAGGTTTCTTTCCTAAGGATGCTATTTCTTTCCTCTTATCTCTTGGTTTACGGATTCTGCTCTACGTTCGGTCACTGCTTCTTTGACCATATTTTTCTCGTGATCGCTTCTATTCTCCAATGTTTCTTTTGGAGTGGCATGCTCTCCTTTGTCTTCTCATATCACTTCTAGTTCTAGAAGAATCACGGTCTCTCCATCCTCATATCATCAACTCTTCATGTATGGTATCCAATATTATGGTCTTCCGAGGCTTGAAAACATCCAGATGTCTCTAATCTTCTGTAATCTTCCCATGTTCTTCTACTTTTTCCCATGTTCTTCTACACTATCTAGATTGACGGGTATCACAAGGCACTTCTCTGGTTCTTGACTATCTTTCATGGTAGTGTCCTTCGAATTCTCTCTCGACTCCTCGCTTGATATTTCTTCACATTGATTCTTCATTATATATTTTATTGGTTCTGTATCTCATGGAAATGGAATAGAATTGATCTCCATAATCATCGATGATGAGTACTTCATTATCTCCAGTTCTCTCGTCTAGACTTTCAAACCCAATCTCCCATGCCTCTCCAATCCAATTCATTCACATGTTCTAGAAAACTCATCCCTTCCTTCAATTTTCCTCCAGTCGATGCATTCTCTAGGATATCCTAAAATCTGATGTGAGTATTCACTCGTGCAGGAATATGTTGCTGCTTAGCCTTTCCATTCTTACAACTACTTCTTCTTGTGCCTGTTTGTTCTTTAAACCCGAAGATTCCTTATCACTATTCTCCATGCTCCTCTCAACTTCACTTTCTTCACTCTTTGAACTGCTTTCTTCCTTCACATTTCATGGAAGAAAAGCCCTCATTGGAGCCGTTGTATGTCCTGCACTCAGAATATCCGTGTCCTCCCATCTTGGTTGCATCTTGTTTCACTAGTTCCTTCTCAGAGTACTATGAACTTTCCAAGATCAGCACCTTGCTCCTTATCTCTTGAGATCTCTCTTCTGACATGGCTAATCTTAGAGACCTATGTTCCACCATTGGAATGCTCGCTTGTACATTATCGTCATGTTAATTATAATGTTAAAACTGATTTCAACACTTATAGAAAATATCAACCCACATGTTGCAATAACTGTTAGTGAGATGGAACAAAGGGTGTTGAGAGAAAGAATATCATTGTACGCAATATCACATCAAGCAACGTCAAGACGTTCTCCATATGCACAGGTTTGTAAGATTCTTCAAATAACCACTCGTGATATTATACTATGGGCAAAGTTTTCTCTCTATTCTAGTGCTTGTCTTCTTTCCCACCTCATTTCAGACTACCACTGCTATTATCCATCTAAAAGTGAGCACTCTTGTATATATATATATATATTCACCTCTTCCAAACTTGAATATATATGCACAGGTGATTTAATTTATTACCTAACTCTTTTGATATTAATAATCAATTAATCTGTTCATTAATTGATTATTTTGGTTGAACAAACTGTCGTATATATATCTTCCCAGGTACATCTGAGCTCTCTACATCTATGGGTTAAGTCTTGCTCCTTCTGCAAATATAAAAATTAGAAAGTAATTCTATTTACTTAAGATATAGTTATTATCTAACACATATATCTTTCCTTATAGCATTAAGGAAATAAAAGTACCCCAAAAGTTCATCGAGGATGCATATTTATCCATATATTAGTAAGATCACAAGAGATATTGGGCTCATGGTTAATCTCAAACAATGTCATGCATATTCCACCACATTTCATCCCGCAACACATCTTCTGAAGATGCGTATATTAAATATTATTGAATCAGTGATCAAAAGTTGATCAAATTTTACAGAGTTTACTTCTCAAAACAATTGAACATCAAGTGCCGTGAGCAACGAGAGAATGCAAAATACTTTCATCTTACTCTAGACATAATTAGGCCTGGCAAACTAGCTCATCTAAACTGTGTCCACTTAGTGCTCTTTTGATTAGTACAGCATAACATACCATCTCGGGTCAAATGAAAGCATCTCTAGGACTACAAAACGAACCCTTGATCAAACAAAACAGAGATGGGAAGACCTTAAGAAGATTTCCACAGATTATGTATCTTTGATCTAAAGAAATGTTCTTTAATTTCAAAATTTCAAAAGTTCTTCAGAAGAATTAATCCATGTATAATACTGAATTCAAACGCACCAGAATGTTAACTGCGAAGCCTGTGCAAGAAGTGGAAAGGGAGGGGGACAAGAAGGACTGGAAGGAAGACCGTGTCGGGAACTTACATTCCGACTTCTGGAAACAGGTCTGCTATTTTCTTTCCTCATGCAGACCGCGTGGAGGGAGACTTGCAGAGGACAGCTCCCTCCATGCTGCGGGGAAGAATCGTCTCATAGTCCTTTGCATCTCACTCGGAGTTGAAGGCTTTGCCGGGTATTCATTTAACACTATCTAGGTGACTTGTTCGTTTATAGAAATCTCAAGAAAAGGTACTGGTCTAGAGCACCACACATGTTCCCGCTTGCTTAAACCCTAAACCCTTATCCAGTTAGTGGGAGTTTCCCATAAGTAACATTAATCCAGCAGTTCACAATCAGATAACTAGTCTTACTCTTTTTTATGCAACACGGTTGAAAGATCTACAAAAGATGTGGCACTGTGCTTACTGTAAAACATTGTATAATGCCGTGTATGGATAGTGGCTTACATTAGGTGTAAGTCACGATATCGAGCACAATCAGAAACGAATAAATATGCATGTTCGATGAACTTCTGGGGAGTTTTTGCTCTTTGAATTATATCAGAAAATATATATATTAAATAAAAATTTATATACCAAGTGAATAAAAAAAATTAGAATATTTATAAATATTAATTATTAGCTCATGCTTCGAAACACGAACAGACCAAGATATAAACCATAAAGCATGAGTACACAACCGCACGACATCTAAGGCTTTAGCATGTTTAGTGATGCGGATCCTTCCGATGAGCCCAATAGGGTATCGTGATCCGGATCCCTTTGAAAGTAAGACATAGTTGCTGAAAAATCGACGGTTAACTATGGTTAAACGTTTAATGATTTTTAACTCCTCTCGTGTCAAAGAGGATTTAAATGTTTCTCTCAACTTGGTACAATTTCCCAAAGATCCAGGAAGCTGTAGACTCACTGACTGAAAAGACTAACCTGCTTTGGATGAACCATGAGGCAAATAGGCAAACTTTAAGGTTTAATCGTCAAGAAGGGTTAAGTAATAAATTAATATATTCCATTAAATCAATTCTTTTCGTTAAAAGGTTCTGCACTTGTAGTTCATTCAGCGCCTCAAGAATGAAGATTTGTTCTAAAATAAATTAATGATGCTGTAACCCACAAAAAAATACAGACCTATTAATAAAAAATGCTGTAGTTTTTGACGTGCCAACACTAGTTTGACAAACGACTGCCAGCAGCACTACGAAAGACTTTTTCGCTTCTTGAACACCAAATAATTGTATCAAAGAACAGAATGTTTTGATACCATGGAACATCCGTAACACAAAAAAACGAAGAGCAGGAGATCACGCATTACATGCCCAATACTCAAACATTTTGCGAATAGTTCCAATCTCCCACCTTCAATATGAAAGGCACGGAACTAGAACATGAAATGAAATCATGCCTTGCGTGCCCACTCGACTGATTTTCCGCACTCCCTGTGCCAGATACCTCAAAGAAGATGGCAAATCGACTGTGTCATTGTTCAACTGAATCTCTTGTTTCTATTCAGAAGCAAGCCGGAGGGTTGACGACTATGGTCCTTATGGTGCCCGAGCTTGTCCAACGTGGAGACATAGCGTATGGTGGTGAATTTGGAGCAATTCCGCTTACTACAAGTGGATATCTTAAACGAAACCCTATAGAGGACGTAACTCTGAGATGCATGATTGAAAGCTGCAGTACTTATTAGGAAAGCAGCGACCAGCAAGTTTGGGATCCGAACCAAGAAGGTGACTGGAGCTTACTGTGGGTACTATCCTGAAATGGCGGCTGATACGAACGGATATCATCAGGTTAAGATCTTAACCTGACGAGGGAGTAAAGACCATAATACTTATCGAGAAGGCCATTATGGCACAACTTTGCTGGGGAAGACCGAACAAGAGACCTGTACAACTGCACACCGAGTGTCATATAATATGCCCCAGCATACTTCAATCCCGGCCCAAATCGATGCATGTTAATTCGACGCGGTGTTCCAAATGAATCTACAGCTTCCACGGCCACAGTTTGAAACTGCTAGTGGACTTCTAACACTGATTTATAAGTGGCAAAACTGACAGCAAGAACTACGGAAGTCACTGGACATCACATTTTCTAGCTTACTCGAGAACAAATTTGACCATTGATGGCTCCACCATTTCTCAACTTCTCCTCGAGTAATCAAGTTAGACTGAGACTCGACCGTCCCCATCAAAAGGTGAGTCTGCGTCGCCAAACTGTCATACTCGGTCGGTGAGTTCAGTCAGCTTCCTGAAGAGTAAGCTCACGCTAGGGCTGTACATGGAGCGAACTGATCAACAACATCCCTCTGTTTGATACGCCACTGCATGCATGCGCAGTTGCTAGTGCAGTGAGACTCTTTACAGATCTTCCAGTCTGAGATTATCAGCGTCCAGAACATTCGTTGCATCTGGCCCGAAGGATATGCATATGGTGTCCGCACTCTGTACCGATTGCAAGGTCTTGAAAACGTCGACCGCCACTGTGACGGTTACAAGCCTGAGATACTACGACCATTTCCACACAGAATCAAATTAAATAGATACCACACTAGATGTAAAAGCCCTTCATATCTGTATGCTTTTTCATCTTTTTCCTGGAAGCCCTTTGTATACGAAGTACCAAAAGCTGAGAAAGTAGTTGAGAAAAGGAATGAAGACGTCTAACCCATGCCTTAGAGAGCGAATGCTCATGAAGAGTGGCCCATAGAATGTCATCAGTCACGTGGTTTATAAACCACGTGGTAGATGTTGTGTAAATCCTGTCCAAACAAGAATTCGTATTATAAGCAGGACATTCATTTCAAAGGATGGACATCTCTATACGTTCTTTTTTCTCTCTCCTCTCTCTGAGTCCTTGCATCTATTTTAAGCACATCCTTAGCTTTCGAGCTATGGGTGTGCTTAAAAAGAGCGATCTTCGATTATCCCGCTCTTCATCATTCGGTGGTCTCGTTCCAACATAAACCTTGAGTCACGGACCGAGCTAGTTATTTGCAAAGTAGACATATTGAGCGTCGGGACTCATATATGATCAATTTTATGATGTGCATCCCTACAATGAGGAAAGTACGAATGGTAGAGAGTTGTCTCCGTCAAGGCTTCTCCATACATTTCTCTCTCTCAGAGTTTTACAGCAAAGAATGGACGGTTTCACGACACAAAGCAACTTCAGACTGGATGTAAAAAACGGATATCTGGTCTCATCTGCTTGCCATTCACGTCACATTCATTCAGAAGATGGTCCGCTAGAGAACTTCTCGACATTAAATTACGTCCTACTGGATTTGTGAAACCAATTGTCAAAACTGAGCTTTTATCTCATCGGTCTATAGTTCACGTCATCCCGACATAAAACTACGTCCGACTGGATTTCAGAAACCGATTGTTTCTGTTTGTTGGTCTGCCGTTCACATCATCATCGTTCAAGAGATAGTCCTCGATAGATCACTTTTTGACACAAAGTGATGTGGGAGTTACAATTACATCTCCATATTCCTCTTGTCATGCACATGCTTCTTAGGCTTGTCCTTGTCCGCTTTGTTCCGTTGCAGTTCATCTTCTGTCCGAAGAGTGCACTTCTTGATATGCACGTGCTTCTTTTGCTTGTCCCCATCCGCTTTGTTCCGATGCAGTTCATCTTCTATCTGAAAAGTGGACTTCTAGACATGCTGCTTATTCGTTACAAGTTCACCGTAGACTTCATCGCCACTGGTCGATAGATGCGAACGAGAAGTCTACTTCTTCGTCACAAGTTCACCGTAGATTTCATCACCGTCGGTCAACAAATACGACTGAGAAGTCTACCAAAGACGAGAAGGAGTTTCAATTATCTGAGCTAATTTGATAACATGTCTCATCTTGGACAGTTGTTCAAATCTCCTTTAGTCATGCTGAAAAATGCTATAGAATCTATATCTTGATGTATGATTGCGCTCTCATATTCTGTTCTTTCTATGTATTGAGAGATTTTCTCAGCTAGAGCACATGCGTCGAGGTACTCAAGTGTTATTTCGGAGACACGATGTCGTGTCGTGGATTAGCTTTTACTTGAAAATAAAATTTCGATCATTATCGCTCCAAAGACACTCATAGGACTAAAAATGAGTCTTTTTACATAACTTCAGATCTTCACTTTCATTACATCAACAGATATCACTCATTGTCAGTTTTACATGGACACTTCATCTACTTCATTTGGATGTCTAGTGATGAAGTTACAAGACTCGAAAGATGGGAAAAACAAACTAAGCCTTAGCTTACGAGCTTTTTGCACAACTTTAAATCTTAACTTTCATTACATCAATGGGTGTCGCTCATTGTCAGCTTTCGATGGACACTTCATTTACTTCATTTGGATGTCTAGTGGTGAAGTTACAAGACTCGAAATATGAAAAAAGCAAGCTAGACCCTAGGTTATGGACTTTTTGCAAAACTCCAGATCTTCAATTTCATTACATCAACAGGTGTCGCTCATTGTCAACTTTCCATAAACACTTCATCTATTTCATTTGGATGTCTAGTGGTGAAGTTACAAGACTCGAAAGAGAGAAAATCAATCTAAACCTTAGCTTACTATTGCTGATTGGGTATTTGTGGCTCCTGATGCTATACTAAGGACGCAAAGGATATGCTTGCTCATTATTTGTGAACTTTCACGTACAGAAACTGACATGAAGGGGCAGCTTAAAGGACTAGCTTGTACTTACGACTTGTCGATGGATGGTTCGAGAGATTTGGAGATCCAATGCAAATGCACAAGGTGTCATTAGGTTCAGATCTGTGCAGGCTACGTACTGGTTAAGACAGTTTGTGAAGAGACATATCGAGGTGTGTGTTCTAAGAGAAATTGAGACATAAGGAATGTTCTGGAGTGCGATAGTGACCTATGAAAGAGAGTTGGACCGTTCAAGTCGTTTTGGAGTCTAAACTTGCTATCCTTAGATCCATCGAGATCAGAAGTCGAGTTCTTCAGAAAACTGGAGAGCGATACGAAGTTTCAGCAGACAATTTGAGAGTTCTGGGTGAAATTGACTCACAAGAAAACGCTTACGTCAGTTTTTCGTCGTCTACGATATGAAGTTGGAATTTTCTTTCGAGATCAATTAGCCAAGTTCTTCATTTTTGGTGCCTACGCGACCAGGGAGTCTTCACCTATGCATAGCAGAAGACCGTGTGTGGATTGGATTGTTGGTTTCCATGTAGTGAGCGAGTTTGAGCAACAGGAAGTAAGTTTATGTCAATTTTTTACTTCCTACGACCAAATTTCTTGCGTGGTTTCGTGAGAGGAACTCCAAACAACTTATTTGGAGTCTCATTGGGTTTAGGGTAGCTAGATCTACCTACCAAAGAAGACGGATCTCAGATCAAGTGATTCGTTTGGGTGGTGCGTGTGATTCTAAACCTCAAGAAGGAGTTTTTGAAGGTTTGGTCACTTGCGATCAGAAATTGATGATATCTCGGCTGTGAGGAGTCGGATCTGATAGTTCTTAGGACCAACAGAGTCAAGGAGGAAGACCTGATCGACATCTGAAGATCGTTTGGTGAAAGAAGGAAGTTCCCAGATAGATTTCTCTCGATTCCTTGACTATGATTTCGTCCTTTTCAGTTCGTTAGAGATCTAGTTGGTTATGTACGGCTTCTTGTAGCTAGCTTCAGCTAAGGCTTGTACGTTGTCGTGTGACGTGCTATCTTATCTGGGAATACACCGGGTATCTAGCTGTAGAGAGTACGTGTCGCACTCCGTGACTCAGAACCAGCGATCACCCAAACCTCTCTCTGACCTCCAAGTACACTCTGAACCTATCCCGCTATGATATCCTCACGTCCTCTCGACAAATCTCTCTCTGACTCGACTAGGAATAGAACCAAGGTAACAAGCACGGGCAACCTGTTCCTGCCATCACCGCAAGCACTCTTGGGTCTGCTGGTCATCACTCCAGCCTCACCACAAGAGAAATACCAACACTCCTAATAGAAAAGAAACCTAAGCGCAACGCTCGCACACAAATCCAATCAAATCAACTGGGCGTACAAACAAGCATGCGAGTATGGAGAGGATCCAAACACAGGAAATGCTGTCAATAACTCTCCATACTCATGATCAAGTGCTCTGAAGCACTAGTAAAATCTCCAGGTCGACTTGTTCTTGAAAAGAATCTTCACTCTTGCGTCTTTCAGAGCAAGAACCTCTCAACTTTACCTCACTGGTACTCTTCAACCACAGCTCATAATGAGATGAAACCAAGGCCAATAGATAGCCTGTAGAATAATCTCTCTATTAAGGTATTACATGCGGAGAGATCATCTCTGAGTTGGCAGCTATGCCCTTCCACAGTTCACTGTTTCTTATAACATGATACTATTTCGACAGAACTTTGCTGTTCGATTCCTCACAAATCACTTGACAAAAATAGCTCAAACTTCTCAGGAAGCTAATGATTCACCATCACTACCACTCTGTAAAGTTTTACCAGCAGATCCTCAACTAAACTCTCGAAATGATCCAAGCCCTTATCGCTGTTTTTATAACATGATACTATTTCGGCAGAACTTTGCTGTTCGATTCTTCACAAACCACTCGACCAAAACGGCTCAAACTTCTAAAGAACCTAATGAGTCACTATCACTACCACTCTGTAAAATTTCACCAGCAGATCTTCAACCAAACTCTCGGAATGACCCAAGCCCTTTTCGTCAATGACACAAGACGATATGGAGACCCTTGTACACAAAAATAGCGTTTTCCTTCAACCCAATAATCCAAATGGTCTGAAATTTCACAGGTAGGTAGCTGACTGTACCTTCTCAGACCCTGGAAGGTTTCATAGCAAAATTCGACCTCAAACTCTCCATATCTCTCTCAATGTCTTCTGTTTACAATCGCCTACTATCATAACCTCCGATTTGAAACACCTAACATCAGCCCGCCAAACATTTTCACTCCGGCTTAGAATCGATTGATCTCGGAGTCTATCAGCAAGCCCATTTCAAGAGCTTTCCAGCAACAGTCAATTCATCTCCAGCAACCTCACAGAACTCCCAGAAAGTGAGAAAGACCTCACGGAAACAAAATTAGTCACGAATTTGACCCCCTCAGCTTCAATTGATCGAAACATTCTCATCTGTGCTTCAAATCGAGCAACCATTGAGTCCACGGGCATCTTGTAGTCGATATCGCTTATCAAATCTGTCTTTGTTCTTCAAGCGAGCTTTTCGTAACTGTTCCAGAGCTAGCTCCACATCCTCTGGTCTCCGCTCCAACTGACGAATCCTAAGAGCGAGAAGATCTTCTCTAGAGAGATTATCTTCCCAAGGTAGAACACTCCAAGTAGGTGTTTGCTCTTCGATAGGCATGATCGGTTTTTGCCATTGCATTAGTTCTGCTGGCATGTACCCGGTCACCGAGCTATGAGTTGTACGATTGACCCATAGAGCAAATGGTAGAAGCCTTGGTCATTCTCTCACCTTTCCGTTGCAAGCTTTCACAATGGCTTTCCTAATAGGAGGATGGCCGTGCTCACTCTTCGCATTTTCTTCTGGGTTGTAAGCCATGGTAAGAGCTAACTTGATTCCTCGCTTCTTGAAGAACATATCAGCTTCGTGAGCATTCAGTTCTCCGCGGTCTGCTGTAATCTTCCCAAAACATCCGTATCTGCAGATCACATCTTCAAGTAGAAATCTGCACACCCCTTCTGTAGTGTTTGTGCGCAGAGCGCGTCCTTCGACTTGGTTCGATAGATCTTCTCGTGCCAAAATCAAGTATCTCATCTGCCATATCCCAACCGGCATCGTAACCAGATCTACTACCCACTTGTAATGCATTGCAAGTGGATACGTTGGATGAAGCTCATCTCGATGTCGGATGTCAGAGTACATCTGACAGGTTACACACGTCTCCACAAACCGCACTACATCTCTATACATGTTACGTCACCAATACCTCTCTTTGATTTTGATAAAGGTGGCATAAATACCCCGATGTCTAGCCCATAAGTTTTCATGGAATTCTTGAATTAGTTGGGTTTGCATCTCTTGCTTACACACAACTCGTTGCGGCATCTCGCCACTCCGCTTGGCGTGCTTCCACAGATAGCCCCCTTGTTGTATGTAGTTGTAAGCCTTCCTCCTGATCTGTTTGAACTGAGCATCATTCCATTCTGGTTGCCTTGTCAGCGAACCAAAGTAACGCCCAATGTCTAACCATTCTCCTTCATATAGCTCCTCCATGAATGAGTTTTGATGCTCATTCATTCCTTTTTGAGCTCTACAAAAAACAGTTGTGCTTATATCCTCTGTGTCTTCCGTCAAATCCTCTTCATCCTCATATCTGGCCCTAGACAACATATCTGCTACTGGGTTATCTTTTCCCGCTATGTGTCTAAATTCTGGATTCAACGACTTGATATAAGCAATCCATCGCAACATAGTGATATCAAGGGTGTTACAATTCGTAATCATCCTTGACAGTGGCAAACAATCCGTCTCCACTATCACCGGTGCTCCAATCAAATAGTTCTTCTCAACTTTCATCGCAGTGACTACCCCCCATAGCTCTCGCTTTACTTGTGGGTAGTTTCGCTGTCGCTCACTCAACACCTTGGCTCCAAACATGATTGCAAGTTTTACCGATTCTCATCTTCATCATCTTGTCACTGCCCACCGATGTGCACATCCTCACCAAACCCAACAGCGTCCTCATAGTAGTGACGTCTCTACTCCTTTCAGCAAGCTGAAACTGATCGTATCCAGAGTAGAGGTCTCCTATCGAGTAAATGACTCTACCAGCGAATGCTTCAGCAAACTCTCCCACAATAAGTCTGATCTCCGTATTTCTGATGGTCACTTGATTCACCGGTTGCATATCTTGAATGAATCGTAGCGCTCCGCTCTTCTTCGGCACTGTAAACCAGCGGCTGGAATACGGTGTAAACGATGGCTCAAGGATTCTCATCCGCATCTTCTCCTTTAGAAGCTCCATAAGCTTAGGCAGATGTGCCTTAGGTACGGAAATTGGTCTTAAGTCCCAAGGCGTATGCGGTACTGTAAATATGATCATCGGTGCTACAACGCTTGGATCTACACACCCAATTTCTGAAGGCTCAAAAGAAAAAGTTTTCCCATGCCTACTTAACATCTCCTTGAACTCCCTCTCCTCAGCAGGTAGAAGAAAGTCGATAGAACCAACCTTCAACTCCTTGAGCGTAGCTTCTGTAAACTTGTGACCTATTTGATCAGGATACAGTAAGCTCTTCTCCTTTGAGGCTTGTTGAACTCGTTGGTCAGAGTCGCTAGGTAGCGGTTGTGCAACCGGCTTCACCTTTTTATCCACCGTTTTATACCTGGTCTCAACTCTGACTTCATGTATCTGGAACGACTCTATAGCCGAGTAAAGCTCCATAGAACGTATGTACACAACTTGGTCTTCATTCCCTTGCTCAGCCTTGCGAAGCTCTTCCTAAGGATCATCCAAATCCATCTCCACGTAACGCCCTCTATCTTATCCTCCTCACTAAGCACACCAACTCTTTTTAGATATTTTTGGGTTCTTTGCACAGCTTTCTTCTCCCATTTCTGAAGATCAGCGAGCTGTGTATACACAGTAAATCCACTCTCCGAATATCTCACCACTCCTGTACAAAAGGCACTATCCTTCTCCAACGAGAGTACTTTCTCTTGCGTATCGGTATCACTATACTCTCGCTCTATAGTGGTCCTCTGGAAAAATCCTTAAACTCTTCAGCGACTTTGAGTAGAGAAACACTCCGCAAGTAATCTCGATTACGCTCATGATTAGCAGACACAGTCAAGAACTGTACCGTTGTTTTGCCATCCTGACTCCTGATTCGAGCATAAACAGAATCGTCATCCAACACCTTAGTCTCCATCCTTACAACTGTAATGAATGGTTGATCAAGAATAACCGGATAGGAAGTAGTATCTTGAACAAAGAAGTTTTGTTCAAGTACCACATTCTCTATCTTCACCTTCACATTTGGACAAGCACCATAGAGTTCTCCTCGTGTGTTGTTTGCTGCTCGGATCATCCAACCATGATCTATATCAACAGGCCATCCACCCTGCTTGTAGATGTCCTTGGAGACAATATTGATCTCATATCCATGATCAATGAGAGCAACCACTGGATCTTTCATTTCTCCTACATTCACTAAGGTTTCAGTAGTGGCTCTTGCCCAATGTCCTCCAGTGTAATGACTAGAGATCTTATCGTCCTCTCCCTTATCCACATCAAACCGAACTTTGCGAGTGTTGTAAGAACGAGCCAACTCTTGCTCCTCTTCCTCTGTAATCACTGTGTCTAGAGCACTGGACACTGCAGTCTCTCCCGTCAATTGCCTCTTCCGCTTGATAATGTCAATGATGACATCATGAAACTCCTTCTTCGCAATCCCGAGGATCTCTCGCAAGGTAAACTCAATCTTTGTATTGAGCACCTTCTCCTGCAACACCTCTTTCATGTTGGTTGCTGCTTCAATGTCTGATTGCAACTTATACATGGGAGCTTTGCCTTTCTCTCTACCCTTATTCTTCTCTGAACTTCCAGAAGGTAAGGTATCCTCCATAGCTTCTTCTCGTAGAGTGTAGTCTCATGTCGGAGTCTATCTCCTCTTAGTTGCCTCTTGGGAGCCGCTCTCTCCTCACTTGGACCAACCTCATCTCTCCTACGCTTCTCTTCCATGATAGCTTCATGTTGAGCCTTGGCTACGTAGGCATGAACGGACATAGCATCTACGGGATCATCCCATCCAGTAGCACTCCTGATTGCTGTGGCTGTTCTGAGCAACTCCTCCCTTGCCATTTTCTCCTTTCTGTTCGTGCTCACAGCATGACTCCACATATCAGTCGTATCCTCATATTTCAAAAAGGCACTCTCTTTTTTGCTAATCACCTTGACTTCATAAGTAGAAACTACTATCGATGTCACATCATGCATTGTTAGATGATCCTCTAAAACTTTCTTCATTCCTCCTCTACCGAAGTTGGTCCTCAGAGTCTCTCCGTTGTCTCTCAAGGCGATCTTTTCTTCCTTCCAGAAAGTTATGCCTTCCTGCAAGGCATCAGTGAAGCTCCCGCATTCCTTCCGTTGATGATCGGTGTTGTCACACCAAATACACCTCTGAACATATCCTTGTTTTGACGCAAGTCTCCCTTCGGGTACCCCATCCTTCTCCTCCAACCTCGTCAACTTGATCTGTAAGTCTCTCATCTTCTTCTCCAAATCTTCCATTGCTTGATTCCGCTGTGGTACAACCGTAATGATAGGAATAGTAGGAAGCGAAATAGTAGGTAGAGGAGCAATCTGCACCGTTGGTTGCCTGCGTGGTATCTCAATAGGCGGTGGTCTTGGTGCTTGACTCACAACCACCTTCCCTCTTCGGTATTCTCGCTTTGCAAGTACTCCCACTGCTTCGCTAACATTCTTCCAATCAGATGTGAGACCATTGTCTTTTGTCTGATCTTCCAACAGCAACTCTAACTCCCTCTGTAGCTCGCTGTTGGCTGATTGTAAAAATAGCTCCACTTTGTCATTCTCAAGTGTGAGCTTCTCCATCCGAGATAGTTGAAGAAAATGTCTCTCAAACTCCCGAAGTAGTTCGGTAGCAACTAGTTCCTTGCTAAGTTTGTTCACCCACTCCATGAATGACTTCTTAGTCACTCGATCTGCATCCTCCAAAGAGTACTCCTCCTTCAGCTGAAGAGAAAACTCCTCCCAGTTAGCTCCATGAGCTTGAATGAGCCCCTTCACATGTTCTCGTAACTCCGGGATAACAACAAGCTCAAACGTCCGTACCATCTCCCTCTCTGATACCTTACTCAGCTCCATCTCTCGAGAAAAGAACTTCAGGTATTTGGAGATGTTTCTCTCTTCAAACTGATCCAATGTCCCCACCACCGAATGCAAAGCCTTGGTAGCCATCGCCTCCTTCCGTTGAACAGCTTGTTGTTGATCCATGTACAGAGCAAATGCTTGGAACATTTGCCCTATAGCAGGATCAAGCTGCAGCGAAATCATGCCCGAAGGATTTCCAACTCCTTGTCACTCGGCCATGATAAAGTTCTGAGAAGAACTTCACTAACTCTCCACCCTAGAAGTTTCACGTCGAGTTCACCAACTGTCGTGTGACGTGCTATCTTATCTGGGAATACACCGGGTATCTAGCTGTAGAGAGTACGTGTCGCACTCCGTGACTCAAAACCAACGATCACCCAAACCTCTCTCTGACCTCCAAGTACACTCTGAACCTATCCCGCTACGATATCCTCACGTCCTCTCGGCAAATCTCTCTCTGACTCAACTAGGAATAGAACCAAGGTAACAAGCACGAGCAACCTGTTCCTGCCATCACCGCAAGCACTCTTGGGTCTGCTGGTCATTACTCCAGCCTCACCACAAGAGAAATACCAGCACTCCTAATAGAAAAGAAACATAAGCGCAACGCCCGCACACAAATCCAATCAAATCAACTAGGCGTACAAACAAGCATGCGAGTACGGAGAGGATCCAAACACAGGAAATACTATCAACAACTCTCTATACTCATGATCAAGTGCTCCTACTTGAAATTCAAACTTCGATACTTGTTGCTCCAAAGACACTCATGAGAAGACAAGCTAGGCTCCAGCTTACGGACTTTTGGCACAATCTCAGATCTCCATTTTTATCACATAGATGGGTAGAGCTCCTTGTCAGCTTTCCAAAGGCACTTTGTCTACTTCGTTTGGACGCCTAGTGGAGAAGTTACAAGACTCGAAAGATGGAGAAAATAAGCTAGGCCCCAGCTTACGGGTTTTTGGCACCACTTCGGATCTTCGTTCTTATCGCACCAGTGGATAGAGCTCCTTGTCAGCATTCCATAGGCACTTTGTCTACTTCGTTTGGACGCATAGTGAAGAAGTTACAGGACTCGAAAGATGGAGAAAACAAGCTAGGCCCCAGTTTACGAGCTTTTGGCGCAACTTCGGATCTTTACTTTTATCGCATAGATGGATAGAGCTCGTTGTCAGCTTTCCATGGGCATCTTGTTTATTTCGTTTGGACATCCAGAGAAGAAGTTATGCGATTCGGAAAAAGGTAAAATCAAGCTAGTGTCGCGCCCCTCATTCTCAAGATCGGGCGCAGACGCGAACAACAGAACCCTAGCGGACTTGCGCTAGGTTGTGAACGCTGCGAGTAGGACTTAACGGCTTGGCCGGGAAGTCGGGATCAGAAGAACCCTAAGTGGTTCTCTGAACCAAGGTTAGAACCTTGGGTTAGGACATAAGGGCCTACCCCAAGAGGGCCCCAGACGAACGCTGACCTAAGGGGGCGAGTCTGGGAACGGGCTCAAAACATGAGTCTCAGACATAGGTCTGAGACGTGGGTCCGAGACGTGGGACCAAGACGTGGGTCCGAGACGCAGACGAACCACAGGGTTCGACCCTGGGTCTGGACCACAGGTTTTCGGAAAAACTGCTAAGTGTTGGAGCTCCAGAGACGTTTTAGGTCGTGGACGGAGCTCCACGTAAGATCTCGAGGCGAGTGAGGTATCATTGGAAAGGTCTCGTCGAGAGCTTTCCAGTGATATATAACACTCCTCGATCTGACCTCCGAGCTGGAAGTTATGGCCGAACCACAATCGGGTTGTGGTATAATTTTCAGGGACCAAAGAGGAGGGCGGGGCCGCCGATCCCCAGAAGTATATATGAGGGGGGCTCGATGCCTGGGTGGGCCAGGACGAGTCACCCGACCCCAGGGTTCGGCGGGCGGACTCTGGGGGCATGAGGTGATGGCTGGGCCAGTTCCAAGGCACGTTCCGATCTAGACTTGGACGGCTAGACTTAAGAACGATGTAAGGGCTGGGGTAAGACTAGGGAACGAGTCGGCGGGTTAGACCACCGTTCGGGAGCCTGGACCCAGACGGACATCACGGGCGGTTGGGCCGCTAGGTGTGCTGGAGGCACCGTTTAGGACCCTGGACTTTATGGGAAGTCCGCCCCAAGTCATATTGTGACTTGCTCATGTTTGGGACCGACTTAGGCGGATCTAAGTCGGGACTTAGGATTGCTGAGCTTGATGATTAGGGAGACGGTCCGGCTCCGGTCCGGACCAACCAGAACTAAGGTAAGTGGTGCATGGACGCTAACTTGTGATAGTGTTTGCAGGTTAGCGGTGTAAAGTTTGCGACCTACTGAGCTAGAGCTTCCGCTGGCGCAACAAGGCGGTAGGTGCGCGAAAAGTGGTATCAGAGCGAACGCTTCGGTGAGCGAGAACTTGAGGTAGCGGCTGAAGGCTGGACGCTTGAGGAGGGACGCAAGACACGAAGCGGATCAGCGTTTCTAGGTGAACACTTGGAGCGATGGCCGACGTTGGACAGAGTTCCAGGAGGAAGACCAAGAAACGTGGAGCGGCTGACACTGGGACCAGATCGACTCGAGCTAGCCCCGAGGCACAGTAAGGGGACGATAACCGACAACCTTCGCCCCAACGTCAAGGAAGCCCAGTTCCAGCTGTGGCACCGCTGCAGCAAGATGGAGTCTTGCCAACGGTGCCCAACGATGCAGGCGCGGGAAGTCAAGGAGCCTTGTATGCGGAACTCATCAAAATGATGAAGACCATGCAGGAAGGGATGGCCTCAAGGGATAAACGTATCGCTGAGCTTGAGGCAGGCCAAGGAAGTTCCTCGTCTACCAGGAAGCTTTGTAAGACGAATTTGCCGACTCCGTTTACAGGTATAGGACGGGCTCGCAAGGTTAAGGATTTCTTAACCGAGTTAGACCTATACTTTGAAGCGCATCAGGCTCAAGAGTCAGACAAAGTGAGAGCGGCGGTTACGTTCTTGAAGGACCATGCGCTTCTCTGGTGGACCGCATACAGGGATGAGCATGCCTTGACCGTCTCGGCGCTTGGTTGGAAGGAGTTCAAGGAGTTGCTCGCGGGACGATTCACTCCGGAGTATCAGAGGATTCGGGACGGTGTTGAGTTAGTTCGGCTGAAGCAGACAGGGACCTTAAGTGCTTATGTGCGCGATTTCAGTGCCAAACTGGATTCGTTCTCCAAGTGGACTGAGGAGACCAAAATATGTATATTCATTGGGGGACTCAAGTCCAGCTCGGAGAAGGCTCTCTTTCGGATGCCGGAGCTACCTGCGACAAGTGCCGAACTTTTGAAGCTAGCGGAGCGAATTGGGGACGATGAAGTCCAGCAACAAAAACCTTTTGAACCTCGCAGCACGGACAAGTTCCAGAAGAAGAACAAGGGCTTCAAGCGACAGTGGGATGGGGGTGAGAAGGATCGGAAGGATTCTTCTGCCCCGGCAGCAAAGCGGCAGCAAACAGGAGTGAAACCGAAGGGGCAGACACCTCAGAAGGGCAATGGGACTAAGTTTATTTGCTACAACTGTGGCGAGGCGGGTCACATTGCTAAGGGGTGTACAAAACCTAAGGTTAGTAACTGTAGCATGAATGCCTTTGTTGCAAAGGACTTGTTGGAGGGCCAGATGACTGTGACCTTGAGAACCACGAAGAAGACGCCGGGATTGATGTATCTACAAGCCAAGGTTGCTAACCGTGATGTTACTTTTCTTGTGGACACAGGAGCGACTCACTCCTTCATAAGTCCAAAGTTGGTGAAGAAGTTGGGCTTGTCTACCTCCAAGGCAGACAAGCCTATTCAGGTACGCTTTGCCAAGGGCAAGACGTACCAAACTTCTGAAGTGGCCTTGGACGTACGATTTGTGTGTGGGAAGTTGGAGTTCACAGAGAACTTCACGGTGTGCGAGATGGATGATATCCATGCGGTTTTGGGGAATACTTTCTTGGACAGGTTTGAAGTGGAACTTAGACGGAAACCTTTAAGGTTAAACGTTAGAGTTAAAGGGCGGAAGCTGGGAGTGAGGCTGATCCGGAAGGCGCAGAAAATTGATGACTTTGCAGTGAATTTGATCAAAGGCAAACAGATGGACTTCAACGACGGGGTCATGTGTTTGATGCGGGTTGCAGATTTGATGGCGGGTGACAGACAAGAGGAAACATCAGGAGACGCGACTAAACTTCCGGAGGTGCTTCGCGAAGTGATTAAGGAGTTTGAGGATGTCTTGACGGACGAGTTACCTGCTGAGTTACCTCCAAGGCGGGTGGTGGATCACAAGATCGAGGTCTTGCCAGGATCAGAACCACCTTCCAAAGCCCCTTACCGACTCAATCAGGTGGAACTCCTTGAGTTGAAAAGACAACTCGGCGAGCTATTAGCGCGGGGATATATTCGAACCAGCAAGTCACCTTATGGAGCCCCAGTTCTTTTTGCAAAGAAGAAGGATGGGAAGTTACGACTCTGCGTAGATTATCGTGCACTCAATAAGGTGACGGTGAAGAATAACTATCCCTTGCCAAGGATAGATGACCTCTTTGATAGGTTAGCGGGTGCGAAGTACTTCAGCAGGATAGACTTGAAGTCAGGGTATTACCAGATCCGGATAGCTGACCCAGATGTTGAGAAGACCGCTTGTCGAACCAGATACGGATCGTTTGAATTCGTGGTGATGCCATTTGGACTCTGCAACGCCCCTTCGACGTTCACTACATTGATGAACACAATTTTTCGCGAGGAGATGGATGAGTTTGTCATCGTTTACATCGACGACATCTTGATCTACTCCAAAACCTTGGAGTCGCACGCGGAGCAGCTACGGGTGGTGTTGACGAAGCTGCGGGAGCATAAGCTGTTTGCCAACATTGACAAGAGTGAGTTTGGTTTGGAGCGCATTAACTTCTTGGGACATGTAATTAGTGCAGAAGGAGTCGGCCCGGATATGCAGAAGGTGGATGCGATTGTGACTTGGGAGCCTCCGACTACAGTGAAGGGGATGCGGCGATTCTTAGGATTGGCGCAGTTCTACCGCAAGTATGTGAAGGGGTTTTCAAAGATCGCGAAGCCGCTGACGGACTGGACGGGTAAAGACGCACAGGTAAGTTGGACCAAGGAGGTGGATGATGCGTTTCAGACGATCAAAGCTATTTTGTCAAAGGCGCCAGTTTTGAAGCTGCCGGAGTTCGACAAACCATTCGAGGTGCACACGGACGCGAGCGACTATGCGATTGGCGGAGTGCTGGTGCAGGATGGAAAACCTGTAGCGTACGAAAGCAAGAAGCTATCTGGGACAGAGAGTCGATGGCCGACTCACGAGAAGGAACTGTTTGCGGTGGTTCATTGCTTGAGGAAATGGCGGCATTACTTGGGACTTCACAAAACCCAAGTGTATACTGATAACATTTCGCTCAAGTACTTTGAGACGCAAGATCGGGTGACGCCAAAGCAACTACGATGGCATGATACCTTGGCGCTCATGAACGTGGAATTAATCCACAAAGCGGGAAAGGACAATGTGGTTCCTGACGCCTTGAGTCGCAAGGAGGAATATCTTCCATCGTCAACACAGATTTTGCGAGCTATGTATCCTAAGGAGTCAGACTTGGAGAGGCGAATACGTGAAGGTTACATGGGCGATGACCAAGCGAAGGAATACTTGGAACAACTCAAGCGAGGGGTGAAGTTGCAGAACATGCAGCTAAGACATGGTTTACTCATGTTCAAGCAAAGTCGGGTTTATGTGGGACAAGGAAAACTTAGGACCAAGTTGTTAAAAGAATCTCATGATGTGCCCTTATCAGGCCATAAAGGAGAAAAGTCCACTTTAGCGGTAATCGCTAAAAAGTTTTATTGGCCCCACATGAAAGACGATGTTTCCCACTTTGTGAAAACATGCGTAACCTGTCAAGCGAATCGTGTTTCTTATGAGAAGAAACAAGGATTGCTTCATCCTTTGCCGATTCCAGCCAGACCTTGGGAAAGCATTAGCATGGACTTCATTACCTCTCTGCCTGACTCAAATGGATACAACGCAATTTTTGTGATAGTTGATCGGTTTAGCAAACTAGCGAAGTTTGCTCCAACCTTAGACACTGCAACAGCGTTCACGACTTCTCGGTTGTTCCTAGATACTTGGTGGCGTTCACATGGATTACCTCGGAGTATTATTTCAGATAGAGACTCTAAGTTCACAAGTGCCTTTTGGAAACACTTATTCCAAAAATTGGGGACTAAGTTAAAATTTAGTACCGCCTTTCATCCGGAAACAGATGGGCAAACGGAACGAGTTAACTCGGTTCTAAATCAATACTTGAGGAATTATGTGAGCGCGGACCAAAGTGGGCGGAGTGGCTCAGTCTTGCGGAGTATTGCTACAATTCCACGAAGCATTCGGCAACCAGTGAATCGCCTTTCTTGCTGGCTTACGGACGTGAGCCAGAAGGGCCTCTTGACTTGACTCTTGCAGGGAGCTCTACATCGGCACGACCAAGAACACGGCAAACATCAGCTGAAGAGTTGGTGGCGGCAATGCAGCGGCGCGAGGAACAAGTAAAGAAGAACCTCGAGAAGGCGCAGCAAAGATACACAAAGCAGGTAAACAAGCATCGGCGGCAAGTGAAGTTTCAAGTGGGCGAACAAGTATGGTTAAGTGCGAAAAACTTCACACTTCCAAAGGAAATATCGGCGAAATTTTCATCGAAGTTTGCAGGACCTTATGTTGTTGTCAAGAATCCGCATGAAGATGTCTATACCTTAGACCTTCCTCGCGAGTGGCAGTTGCATCCGACTTTCCATGTTTCTTTATTAAAGAAATACTTCAAGGATGATTTGCGGCCGGAGCGCAAACAAGTACTCAGGCCTCAACCTGATGTCGTGCAAGACGAAGCAGAATATGAGGTGGAGTCCATTTTGCGATCTCGGCGCAAATCAAACCGGATGGAGTACTTGGTCAAATGGCGTGGTTACCATTTGAAGGAAGCAACTTGGGTGCCAGAGGAAGATCTCGCACATGCGAGCGAAGCATTGGACCTCTTCAAGCGGAGACAAGGACAACAAGGGCGTTAGCAAGATGAGGACATCTCCTTCCAGCGAGAGGTGAAGAAACGGCGAACCATACGAGTAGCAACTTGAGGCGATTTGGGCCGATGGACTTTGTAGCTTTGACTTGTGTTTGGAAATAAAGATTTTATTTCTTGAAAATTTGTCTAAGTGTATTGGAAGTGCATGGCTATGACTAGTTCTGATCAGATGCCTAGGATGTTGTCAAGAGGAGGAACGAAGCACACTCAAAAGAAGCAAGCTGGTTTGGATAAGCATCTAAATCAAGACTTAGGTTTGCCGTAGCGTTGGCAAAGCAAGTATGAACTTTCATACTTGTCTTGGGGCTTGGGGTGATCTTGCTTTGTGGTTTTCTACAAAGTAAACTTAGTCTCGCGTCTAAGTCAAATCAGATTGCGACCGGAAAGTGGGTTTCGGGGACCTCGTAAGTAGGTGTGAATACTTATAGTTTGCAAGTTAGAGTCTTAAGTAGAATGTTTAGAAGTTGCCAACTAGTTTTGTTTAGGGTAAGCCAAAAAGGTAAGGCTTTTCCCGAGACTAGTTGGAATTTTCTAAGGGTTCTAGCGACAACTTAAGACTCAAGCCAAGAAGGGAATTGCGGGTTAGCTACCAGAACGCAATTCTGGCGCCAAGGGGTTGGCTACCCATTTTGAACTTGGTGTTAACTTAAAGGATCATTGTTGATGAGGGCATCAACCTCCAAAGTGGAGGTGAGTGTCGCGCCCCTCATTCTCAAGATCGGGCGCAGACGCGAACAACAGAACCCTAGCGGACTTGCGCTAGGTTGTGAACGCTGCGAGTAGGACTTAACGGCTTGGCCGGGAAGTCGGGATCAGAAGAACCCTAAGTGGTTCTCTGAACCAAGGTTAGAACCTTGGGTTAGGACATAAGGGCCTACCCCAAGAGGGCCCCAGACGAACGCTGACCTAAGGGGGCGAGTCTGGGAACGGGCTCAAAACATGAGTCTCAGACATAGGTCTGAGACGTGGGTCCGAGACGTGGGACCAAGACGTGGGTCCGAGACGCAGACGAACCACAGGGTTCGACCCTGGGTCTGGACCACAGGTTTTCGGAAAAACTGCTAAGTGTTGGAGCTCCAGAGACGTTTTAGGTCGTGGACGGAGCTCCACGTAAGATCTCGAGGCGAGTGAGGTATCATTGGAAAGGTCTCGTCGAGAGCTTTCCAGTGATATATAACACTCCTCGATCTGACCTCCGAGCTGGAAGTTATGGCCGAACCACAATCGGGTTGTGGTATAATTTTCAGGGACCAAAGAGGAGGGCGGGGCCGCCGATCCCCAGAAGTATATATGAGGGGGGCTCGATGCCTGGGTGGGCCAGGACGAGTCACCCGACCCCAGGGTTCGGCGGGCGGACTCTAAGGGCATGAGGTGATGGCTGGGCCAGTTCCAAGGCACGTTCCGATCTAGACTTGGACGGCTAGACTTAGGAACGATGTAAGGGCTGGGGTAAGACTAGGGAACGAGTCGGCGGGTTAGACCACCGTTCGGGAGCCTGGACCCAGACGGACATCACGGGCGGTTGGGCCGCTAGGTGTGCTGGAGGCACCGTTTAGGACCCTGGACTTTATGGGAAGTCCGCCCCAAGTCATATTGTGACTTGCTCATGTTTGGGACCGACTTAGGCGGATCTAAGTCGGGACTTAGGATTGCTGAGCTTGATGATTAGGGAGACGGTCCGGCTCCGGTCCGGACCAACCAGAACTAAGGTAAGTGGTGCATGGACGCTAACTTGTGATAGTGTTTGCAGGTTAGCGGTGTAAAGTTTGCGACCTACTGAGCTAGAGCTTCCGCTGGCGCAACAAGGCGGTAGGTGCGCGAAACTAGGCCCCTAGTTACTTGCTGACTGGGTATTTAGGGCTTCAGGCGTTATATCAAACACGCAAGGGGCCTGCTTCTTATTATTGAGAGTTGAACTTCGTACGTACAGACTGTTGTAAAGGGGCTGCTTAAGGGGCTTGCTTGTTCCTGCGACCTGTCGGTGGATGTTTTGGAGAATTGGGAAGTCCAATACACGCGCGCAAGGTGTCATCGGGTTCAGATCTGTGCAGGCTACGCACAGGTTAAGACGGTTCTTGAAGAGACGGATCGGGGGTTGTGTTCTGGGAGAAATTGAGACGCAGGGAGCAGAATTGGGGTTTTCAGTTACCTGTGAAGGAGAGTTGGACCGTTCGGGCCGTTCCGGAGTCCAAACTTGCTGTCCTTGGATCCATCGGGATCAGAACAACGAGTTCTTCAGGAAATTGAAGACGATACAAAGTTTTATCGGGCGGTTTGAGAGTTGTGAGAGAAATTGGCTCGCAGGGAAGCGCTTGCGTCAGGTTTTCATCGCCTGCGACCTGAGATTGGATTGTTCTTCGCGATCGGTGAGCCAAGCTCTTCGTTCTTGGTGCCTACGCGATCAGGGAGTCCTCATGTACGCATAGGAGAAGACTGTAAGTGAATTGGATTGTTGGTTTGGGTGTGGTGAGCAAATTTGAGCCGCAGGGAGCCGATTTACGTCAGTTTTTTGTAGCCTGCGACCAAATTTCTCGAGTAGTTTTGCAAGGGGAACTCCAAACGGCTTGTTTGGAGTCTTGTTGGGTTCAGAGTAGCCAGATCTACCTACCAGCGAAGACGGATATCAGTTTAGACGATCCGTTTGTGCGGTGTGAGCGGTTTTAAGCCGCAGGGAGGAGTTTTTGAAGGTTCGGTCACCTACGACCGAAAATTAGCGATATCTCAACTATCGGGAGCCGGATCTGAAGGTTTCTTGGGCCAACGGAGTCAGGGAAGGAGACCCTATCAACATTTGAAGATCGTTTGGCGAAAGGAGAAAGTTCCCAGATAGGTCTTTTTCGGTTCCTTCGCTACAGGTTTCGTCCTTTTGAGTTCGTTAAGGACTTAGTTGGTTGTGTATGGCTTGTGGTAGCTAGCTTTAGCCAAGAGCTAGTGTGTGGATGTGGTTTGGACTTGGGTTTGGATCGCATGATACTGTTGTGGCTCTGGTTGTTAGCAAAGAGAAGTTCCTCTTGCTTTGAGCTACGTTTTGGCGATTTCAGACTAGGGTCACGTTTCAGGGGTTTGTTTTAGGGCTTCTGAAGTAGGTTACAGACCGCTCTGGTCTTTTCCTCAGTTTTGTGCTGTTTGGAGAAAGAATCGACAGTGTACATACTTTCAGAGTGGTATATATCGCAGCATTCCTTTTTCGTGGTTGTTCTTCTCTGTCTTGTCTCTGTTTGGCACACAGCATCTCCACAGCCAGGAACCTCGCGTTTTTCTGGACATCCTTCACGCACAAAATATCCGACACGATACGGTGGTGAACTCGACGTGAAGGTCTGGGTTGGAGATTTCTTCTGTGTGTGAACTTTGAAGAAGGGATTGGCAGTCATGAGTGGGGATGGGAAAGGTGACGGAGATGGAGCTAGTGGTTCAAGTGGGTTACCGAAGATGCAGTTGGATCCGGCGACTGCATCGATGTTCCAAGCTTTCACTATGTTCTTACGGCAGCAACAGTCTGATGAGCGGAAGGAAGCTTTGGCAACAAAGGCGCTACAAGCGGTGGTCAGCAGGATTGACCAGTTTGATGGAAGAGATGTCTCAAAGTATCTGAGACATTATGTGAAGGAGATGGAGCTGAACCGGGTCTCAGAAGATGAGATGATTGAGACGTTTGAGTTGGCAGCAGCTCCAGAGATTAGGGATCATGTTAAAATGCTAACGAAGCATTTTAACAAGGATTGGGAGACCTTTGCTCGTGCCTTGATGGATGAGTACTTCTTGGAAGACTCTGATCGAGTCACCAAGAAATCATTCTTGGAGTGGGTTGAGCAACCAAGGAAGGGTTTACAAGCTACTGAGTTGCTCAGAGAGTTTGAGAAGCAGTTTTCACGGTTGACCAGGATGGAGAAGTTGACGTTGCAGTCCAACAAGACAGAGCTATTTCTTCGGGCTGCAGATGAGAAGTTGCAGGAGAAGCTAGAGATACTTCTGGAAGACCGGGAGGAGGACGATGGATTGACTAGCAGCTGGAAGAAGGTTGAAGAAGCTGTTGGTCTGCTCACCAAGAGGGAGCGGAGGCGAGAGAAGGTTCCTGTTAGGAGACTGACACCAGCACCAACTGCTGTAACACCTGTTTCTGTAGTTCGACCAGTTGTTCCTGTTGCTAGACAGGTAGTGCCGGTTGCTCCTGCTGTTCCAGTTGTTCAGACACCGATAGTATCTCCGAAGAAGGACTCAAGTCTTGAGGAGATCATGCGTGGGATGCGAGACTTGCAGATCAAGCTCACCAGATTGGAGGAGCAAGGATCTACAAGCGGAGCGAAACCTGTTGAGAAGCAAGGCTGGATCCAGCGGTGTATCTGGTGCGATGGTACCGATCATCCGCGCAGAGATTGCAAGGAGTTCAGTGATACCTTGCAGCAAGGGGTGATCTTCTGGAAGGATGGGAAGGTAGCGTTGAGGGATACTGGTGCACTTCTTCAGACCAACTTTGGTAGAGGAGGGATGAAGAAGTTGGTTGAGGACCACCTATCAGCACAAGCAGTCGCCATCGTGGAAGCTGGAACTTATGGCACAAGGGTAGAGGATCAGGCTGAGAGGAGTTTCAACAAGCAAGTTGAGCCAAGTGAGTTGTGGTCATCTGCCATCTCCATGAAACAGAAAGGGAAGATGGCACGTGAGACGTTGCAGAGGACAGCTGCAACGATCAGAAAGGATACTGGATGGGAGGATCCGATAGAAGCTCTATCGGTGCATGCGTACATCGCCAAGAACCAACACGAAGCGTTGTTGGAAGAGAAGAGAAGGCGAGATTCAGAGGATTCAGGAGAAGGGACTTCTTCAAAGAGACAGACTCGAGGGGAGAAGATTCGCCAAGAGCTTCGGGATGCAGGAGCTCAAGACCTACCGATGGACGATGCTCCTTCTCCATCGAAGGAGAAATCTCAGAAGGAGAAGGGTAAGCCGGCTGCGTACAAGCTACAGTCGGATATCGAGGCTTCAACAGACTTGAAGGGAGTCTTGGAAGATCGCATTCTGAATGCGAAGGTGGAGTTTACTTTGAGAGAAGTGTTAGGCATCGCCAAGCGTGAGTTTCACGATGTCATCATCGATGTCATCAAACGGAAACGACAAATTACGGGTGAGACTGGTTTATCACATGCTTTGGATACTAGGATGTCAGTGGATGAGGAGAGAGAGCTTGCAAGGTGCAGTGTCTATTCTCCAGAGGAAGAAAGAGATCGAAGGCGCAAGGTGCATTTCGAGGATGAAGAGGAGGATGGGAAGCGGAGCTCAAGTCATTACAGCCACAGTCACTGGGCTCGAGCTACGACGGAGACGTTGGTGAGGATCGAGGACTTGGATGAGCCGGTGGTTGCTCTGATCGATCATGAATCAGAAATCAACATCATGTCGAAGGAGCTGTACAAGAGGAAGAAGTGGCCGATCGACACAGAGCATGGATGGGTCATAAGAGCAGCCAACAACACGAGAGGAGACTTGTATGGAGCTTGTCCAGACATCAGAGTGCGCGTAGGTGATGTTGCTATTGAGCAAAACTTCTTTGTTCAGGAAGCAACATCATACCCACTCATTCTGGGTCAACCTTTCATCATAGATGGAGACAAAGGTACTGGACGACGGATCTACGTATGCTAGGATCCAAAGTCAAGATGGGAAGAGAGCGGTACAGTTCCTGACTGTACCGTCCAACCACGAGCGCAACCGAGATCGTTTGAGGGAGAAGCCGCTTCCAAGGGTGAGTGAAGAGTTCAAGGATTTTCGTTGAGTATCACTATAGAGCGAGATTGTGGTGGTGCGCAAGAGAAGGTACTCTCGCTTGATGGAGATAGTGCCTTTTGTACAGGGTTTATTGGATTTTCAGAGTGTGGGATTGCTGTCTACAAGAAGATAGAAGAGCTGAGAAGAAAAGAACAAAAACATTTGCGTGGTGTTGAGTTGATGTTGAAAGAGTTGGGTGAGCTAGAAAGGGATGAATGGATTTCTGGTGTTTATGAAGAGGATGGGTTGGAAGATCCCTTGCGAGAGATCATGTCTATTGGATGGGAGGATATGGATAAGGTCGTGCAGATTCATTCAAGGGAGGTCTATTCGGTGATCGAATCATTCCGTGCGCCGGAGGTTCGAGTTGAGACAAGGTACAAGACAGTGGATAGGAAAGTAAAGCCAATTGCTGGTCCTTTGCCGGAAGACACCAACCAACAGATGGATCGAGCTTCAAAGGAGAAGAGTTTGAGAGATCCTGCAATGATAGGACACAAGTTCAC
The DNA here is from genome assembly GCA_036924285.1 of Asterella californica. Lineage (NCBI taxonomy): Eukaryota > Viridiplantae > Streptophyta > Marchantiopsida > Marchantiales > Aytoniaceae > Asterella > Asterella californica. The sequence goes on along the minus strand of JAYKYS010000006.1, from coordinate 14,415,999 downwards.
GGAGAAGACCCTTGAAGAGCTGAAGATTGGATCTGATGGGTCTCTTCTACCAGAAGAGAGGATGTGCTTCAAGGAGATGCTTTCAAGACATGGGAAAGCATTTGCTTTTGAGCCACTTGAGATTGGATGTGTAGATCCGTACGTTGTTACCCCGATGGTTATCTTCACGGTACCGCATGTGCCATGGAACCTGAGACCAATTCCAGTACCGCGGGCTCACTTGCCCAAACTAGTGGAGTTGCTGAAGGAGAAGATGCGGATGAAGATCTTGGAGCCGTCGTTTGCACCATATTCAAGCAGATGGTTTACAGTACCAAAGAAGAATGGGTCGCTGCGGTTCATCCAAGACATGCAGCCAGTGAACGCAGTAACAATCAGAAATGCTGGGGTGGAACCGATTGTGGATGAGTTTGCAGAAGCGTTTGCAGGAAGAGCGATTTACTCAATGGGAGATCTTTCCTCGGGGTATGATCAGTTTCAACTAGCGGAGGAGAGCAGAAGCTTCACGACAATGAGGACACCTTTGGGGTTGGTTAGGATGTGTACCTTACCGCATGGAGCTACCAACTCGGTAGCACACATGATGAACGGGATGAATCGAGTTCTAAGGGACTTCATCCCCGAAAAGACGATGCCATTCTTGGATGACATCCCCATCAAAGGATGTGTGGAAGATGAGAAGGATGAAGCATTAGATCAGAGGGGGTGTCGGCGATACGTCACTGATCACATCGCATACTGTGAGAAGATCTTATCTCGACTTGAGGAAGTTCATCTTACGCTGTCAGGTGCGAAGTCTACATTTGGAGTTAGAGAGGTTTTGATCGTTGGTCATTTGTGTGGATCGTTTGGTCGGAAGCCAGATCCGAACAAGGTGGATGCGATTGGAAGGATGAAGGAGGTTTGCAACTCGCTGACAGAAGTAAGAAGATTTTTGGGTGCTTGTGTATTCTACCACATTTGGATTCCTCATTATGCGCATGTGGCGGATCCGTTGTATGGATTGTTGCGTAAGGGTCATAAATTCAGATGGGAGGAAGAGCATACTGATGCGGTAAGGAAGCTGAAGTCTTTACTATCATCTCCTCCAGTTCTGGGAAGGATTGATTACAAGGGTGCTAGGCCGGTGGTTCTTACTGTGGATACAAGTCCAGTTGCAATTGGATGGGCAGTCGGACAGGATGATGAGGATGGAGACAGGTTTGCGGTTAGGTTCGGAGCGAAGGTGTTAAGTGCTCGACAACGTGCTTACCCGCAAGTGAAGAGAGAATTGTGGGGTATTGTTTCAGCTATGAAAACTGAGAAAGAGTATTTGATTGGAGCAGTAGTGGTGGTTGAAACTGATTGCTTGCCGTTGTTAGGGATGATCATGAATTGTTCAACTCCTGATATTGCGATATTACGATGGATCGCATATATCAAGTCGTTGAACCCGGAGTTTAGACATATCGCAGGGAAGGATAATCTGATGGCGGATATGTTGTCTCGGGCTCGATATGATGGGGAAGATGAGATGGTAGAAGACATTGACGACGTGGGTACAGAGTTCTATTCGATTGCACAGACAGGAAGAGAAGATGAGTTGTTTGTTGAAGGGTTGTATGATGGTGATTTGCTTGATATCGGGAGGTACCTTAGTACGATGGTTAAGCAGACAGGTTGGACAGATGAGAGGTTTCGGAGAGTTAGAAGGAAGGCCTACAACTTCATGTTGCAGGATGGGTTTCTTTGGAAGCGATCGAAGCAAAAAGGTGGAGTACCGCTACGGGTGATTTGCAACAAGGAAGATCAGCAGAAGTTGCTCAAGGCGTTCCATGAGAGTCTTTGGGCTGGACATCGAGGGATTTGGGCCACTTTTACAAAGATGAAAGAGCGGTATTGGTGGAAAAACATGTACAAGGATGTTGTATCTTTTGTGGAGTCTTGTTTGACATGTCAGATGTATTCGAATATCCGACATCGTGACGGATTACATCCGACTTATCCGTTGGCAATCCACTTCAAGTGGGTGGTAGACTTGGTGATTATGCCGGTTGGATTATGGCAGATGAGATACTTGGTACTTGCTAGAGAGGATCTTTCAAATCAAGTCGAGGGTAGGGCGCTTCGGACGAAGACAACTGAAGGGGTATGTAGATTTCTCTTGGAAGAGGTTGTTTGTCGGTATGGATGTGTGGGGAAGATCACTGCAGATCGGGGAGAGCTAGATGCACATGAGGCTCGTGAATTCTTTGCAAGGTGTGGGGTGAGGTTGTCACTGACAACTGCTTATAACCCCGAAGGGAATGCCAAGAGTGAACGTGGTCATCCACCCATTGTGAAGGCTTTGGTGAAGGCTTGCAACGGAAGGGTGCGCGAGTGGCCTCGACTCTTACCATTTGCGTTATGGGCAGATAGAACGACGCACAGCTCGGTGACAGGTTACATGCCGGTGGAACTCATCACAGGTCAAAAGCCTATCATGCCGATTGAAGAACATGTTCTGACATGGAGTGTGTTACCTTGGGAGGACAATTTGACTAGAGAAGAGCTTCTTGCTATTCGAATTAGGCAGTTAGAGAGAAGACCAGAGGATATCCAAACTGCTTTGGATAGGCTGCGAGAAGCACGGTTGAAGAACAAGGTCAGATTTGATCAGCGACATCGTTTGAGACCTAGGGATATCAAGGAAGGTGATTGGGTGTTAGTCTATGACAACAGTCTAGACAACCAGCATAGTGCACTCCGGAAGTTTTCCAGAAGATGGTTTGGTCCGTATGTGGTGAAGAAGGTTCATGACAATGCAACTTACGCCCTGCAAGAGTTGGATGGAACAAGCTTGAAGGTACCAGTGGCAGGTAAACGCGTCAAGATTTTCAAAAAGAGAGATGAGGAGGTCGATTTAGCAGATATCTTGACGGAGTTTCAGTTTGAGGATGAGGATTATGCAGAAGATCTTGAAGGTGAGGTTGGTTACGATGGGAAGTAGGACGATAAGCCGGTCCACTCCTTGGTTGGTATCTCTGGTGCATACCGGAGGATGCACAGGTTCAGAGAGGGTGGATGTCGTGTCGTGGACCGGCTCCTACTTGAAATTCAAACTTCGATACTTGTTGCTCCAAAGACACTCATGAGAAGACAAGCTAAGCCCCAACTTACGGACTTTTGGCACAATCTCAGATCTCCATTTTTATCACATAGATGGGTAGAGCTCCTTGTCAGCTTTCCAAAGGCACTTTGTCTACTTCGTTTGGACGCCTAGTGGAGAAGTTACAAGACTCGAAAGATGGAGAAAATAAGCTAGGCCTCAGCTTACGAGTTTTTGGCACCACTTCGGATCTTCGTTCTTATCGCACCAGTGGATAGAGCTCCTTGTCAGCATTCCATAGGCACTTTGTCTACTTCGTTTGGACGCATAGTGAAGAAGTTACAGGACTCGAAAGATGGAGAAAACAAGCTAGGCCCCAGCTTACGAGCTTTTGGCGCAACTTCGGATCTTTACTTTTATCGCATAGATGGATAGAGCTCGTTGCCAGCTTTCCATGGGCATCTTGTTTATTTCGTTTGGACATCCAGAGAAGAAGTTATGCGATTCGGAAAAAGGTAAAATCAAGCTAGGCCCCTAGTTACTTGCTGACTGGGTATTTAGGGCTTCAGGCGTTATATCAAACACGCAAGGGGCCTGCTTCTTATTATTGAGAGTTGAACTTCGTACTTACAGACTGTTGTAAGGGGGTTGCTTAAGGGGCTTGCTTGTTCCTGCGACCTGTCGGTGGATGTTTTGGAGAATTGGGAAGTCCAATACACGCGCGCAAGGTGTCATCGGGTTCAGATCTGTGCAGGCTACGCACAGGTTAAGACGGTTCTTGAAGAGACGGATCGGGGGTTGTGTTCTGGGAGAAATTGAGACGCAGGGAGCAGAATTGGGGTTTTCAGTTACCTGTGAAGGAGAGTTGGACCGTTCGGGCCGTTCCGGAGTCCAAACTTGTTGTCCTTGGATCCATCGGGATCAGAACAACGAGTTCTTCAGGAAATTGAAGACGATACAAAGTTTTATCGGGCGGTTTGAGAGTTGTGAGAGAAATTGGCTCGCAGGGAAGCGCTTGCGTCAGGTTTTCATCGCCTGCGACCTGAGATTGGATTGTTCTTCGCGATCGGTGAGCCAAGCTCTTCGTTCTTGGTGCCTACGCGATCAGGGAGTCCTCATGTACGCATAGGAGAAGACTGTAAGTGAATTGGATTGTTGGTTTGGGTGTGGTGAGCAAATTTGAGCCGCAGGGAGCCGATTTACGTCAGTTTTTTGCAGCCTGCGACCAAATTTCTCGAGTAGTTTTGCAAGGGGAACTCCAAACGGCTTGTTTGGAGTCTTGTTGGGTTCAGAGTAGCCAGATCTACCTACCAGCGAAGACGGATATCAGTTTAGACGATCCGTTTGTGCGGTGTGAGCGGTTTTAAGCCGCAGGGAGGAGTTTTTGAAGGTTCGGTCACCTACGACCGAAAATTAGCGATATCTCAACTATCGGGAGCCGGATCTGAAGGTTTCTTGGGCCAACGGAGTCAGGGAAGGAGACCCTATCAACATTTGAAGATCGTTTGGCGAAAGGAGAAAGTTCCCAGATAGGTCTTTTTCGGTTCCTTCGCTACAGGTTTCGTCCTTTTGAGTTCGTTAAGGACTTAGTTGGTTGTGTATGGCTTGTGGTAGCTAGCTTTAGCCAAGAGCTAGTGTGTGGATGTGGTTTGGACTTGGGTTTGGATCGCATGATACTGTTGTGGCTCTGGTTGTTAGCAAAGAGAAGTTCCTCTTGCTTTGAGCTACGTTTTGGCGATTTCAGACTAGGGTCACGTTTTAGGGGTTTGTTTTAGGGCTTCTGAAGTAGGTTACAGACCGCTCTGGTCTTTTCCTCAGTTTTGTGCTGTTTGGAGAAAGAATCGACAGTGTACATACTTTCAGAGTGGTATATATCGCAGCATTCCTTTTTCGTGGTTGTTCTTCTCTGTCTTGTCTCTGTTTGGCACACAGCATCTCCACAGCCAGGAACCTCGCGTTTTCCTGGACATCCTTCACGCACAAAATATCCGACACGATAACGGAACTCTCGCTGGAAAGTTCATATCCAATGGAGGATCCATACCACATCAGAGCAAGATGTAGACAGTAAGATCTCAAACATCGTCGTTAGTGACAATGAGAAGAACGATAGGATCGGAGTAGCCATCACCGCAGCCATAAACGACTCTCTCGACATACGAAGGATATGTGGTGGTTTCACACCCTAGCCAATCTACAACACGACAACGTGGATGGTGTTTGGACTTGGGTTTGGATCATGTGATGCTGGTGTAGCTCTTTTTATTAGCAAAGGGATGTTTCTCTTGCTTTAAGCTATGCTTCGATAGTCTTGGATCTGGGTTGAGATTAAAGGGTTCATTTTAGAGGGGTTGGTGGAGATTACAGATCACTTAGGTTTGTATTTCTCTATTTTGCATCTTTTGAGAAGAAGAATCAAGAGTGTATATAAAGTAGGAGTTGGTATACCTTGCGTCTCATGGTTGTTTCTCTATGTCTTGTCTTTGTTAGACACACTACATCTCCACACCCAAGAATCTCGTGTTTACGATGGTGAACTCGACGTGAAAGTCTGGGGTGGAGATTTCTTTTGTGTTTGAACTTTGAAGAGGAGATTCGTAACCATGAGTAGGGACGGAAATGATGATGGAAATAGAGCTAGTGGTTCGGGTGGATTGCCGAAGGTGCAGTTGGATCCAACAATTGCATCGATGTTTCAACCAGTCACATTGTTCTTACGGCAATAACAGTTTAATGAGCGAAAGGGAACATTGGCAAAAAAGGTGCTTCAAGCAATGATCAACAAGATTGACTAATTTGATGAGAGAGATGTCTCAAAATATCTGACACATTATGTGAAGGAGATGGAACTAAATCGGATATCAGAAGATGAGATGATTGAGAAGTTTGAGTTAGCTGTAGCTCCAGAGATTAGAGATCATGTTAAAATGCTAACAAAGCATTTTGACAAGGATTGAGAGACATTTGCTCATGTCTTGATGAATGAATAGTTCTTTGAGGATTCTGATCGAGTCACCGAGAAGTCATTCTTGGAGTAGGTTGAGCAATCAAGGAAAGGTTTACAAGCTACTGAGTTACTCAGAGAATTTGAGAAACAGTTTTCTAGGTTGACTAGGATGGAGAAGTTGACGTTGCAGTCAAACAAAATAGTATTTCTTCGAGTTGTAGATGAGAAATTACAAGAGAAGTTGGAGGTGCTTTTGGAGGATCAGGAGGAAGACGATGGGTTGACTAGTAGTTGGAAGCACTGTAGTAGCACATGTTATTGTAACTCGACATGTGGTTCTTGTTGCTAGACAAGTAATACTAGTTGTTCCATCTGTTCCAGTTGTCCAAGCACCTATAGTGTCCCCGAAGAAGAATGATTTAAGCCTTGAGGAGATCATGCGTGAAATGCAAGACCTGCATATCAAGCTCACAAGATTGGAGGAGCAATAGTCTACAAGCGGAGCAAAACTCATTGTCGTGATGTTAATCATTTCACATAGTAGATAATTCATCTCTCTGTTAGGAGTTAGTCTTAGTTAGGACCTCAGAAAGTCGGATATATATTTTGAGTCGTAGTAGGTTGTTTACCATGTTAATAGAGTTTAAGCTCATGGGTTGTACTTACATGTCGCTCATGCATGCTTTCTAGCTTGTTTAAATTATTCAAGGTTACGTGTTGTTATACATGTCTTCGCAGGTAGTTTAAGGTTTACGCTGGCACTTTAGAGACTTGACATGGTAATACATATGTGAAATTAAGTTACCACGTGGATTGGGGCAAAAAAAAGACAAGGAAGCTAAGAAACTATGAAGCTATGAACTCCCATTGGTCTATTTTTGTCTTTTGTGAAACTCTAAATTTAGAAGTAGAGGTCTTAAGAGGAGTTCGGGCTTTTGGTAGGGGCATTAGAGAATATGAGGACATAGGATGAGAGGGCTAGTCATGCAAGTAAGTGTCGATGAAAGTTTCAATCGATTTGAAGTAATAAAGAGGGAGTTATGCTAAATTGGAGTTCTGATTGAGCTGAAATTACGTCACAATTGGTGATTTTGAGTTTTCGGTGTCAATTGCAGCTGAATTGAGATAATTGCTTCAAGTTATCGTGGTTGTGTTCCTTGTCAGTAGGGCTATACTGTCTAAAAATTTTCATTATCATTTGAGTGAGTGAGTAATCCAGGGTGATCATTGAAACAGAGGGGATCTGAAAAACTTGTGATCTAGAGAAATGACTTCAGAGCTCGAGATCTGGAAAACTGTGTACAACCAGCAGGTCAAATTTCACAAAGATGTTCAGCGTACTATAGACACCAAATCTTGTAAGAATCATCAAAAGTTATCAAACCAATTTTCTGTTCTAGGTCAAAGTAGCTATCTGAGTACCATAGATTGTTGTAATTTCCTTACTCAGAACGTTTTTGTCCACATCTCAGTGCTCAAGTTTGATCTCAAGCTGAAAGTTCGTATATGTGTTCAATAAGGCCTCATTTACATGTAGGAGAAGTTTTGAAGTCCAAGCCATCATATTTTCTTATTCTTGAGTGGTAAAGTTCACGTCTGGTCTTATTACTACTAGTCATTCTTGATTTTTGTTTTCTGAACATAGTAGAGGACCCAGCAGACCTATGTAAGTGTTTGTAGTACCACATTATAACGTGAAGCTTGTCTCTTGAGTAAACAACCACAACCAGAAACCCAGCGCTTTCTTGGGTAGACGTTTCACTATCTTCACGATCATATCATAGCTAGAAGGTTCTGTCCTTCCCAAGAAACTCTCAATCACAACATCTGGTTCGTCCACTGAGAGATCTTGGGATGATTGATCACGAAGGTTGAGATTCTTATACAAAGAAGAGATGGATCGCAAGAGCGAAAGTACTGCTACTACCTCTACGGCTGCATCAACATCTACTATTGCATCTTCAGCTGCACTTATGTCTTCTGCAGCGACATCTACGTCTGATCTGGATACGGCTGAGATCTTGAAGACGTTTGTGGCCCTGGTCCAATAGCATCCGATCCTTGGAGGGTGTGAGTTAAAATCCACCATGATTTTACAAGTGATTGTGAATAGATGTGGAAGATTGGAGGGTAGAGATACTTCTAAATATCTACGTGAGTATACAAGAGTGATGTGTAGTGTCTCAAGATTTCTCCTTTAGCCAATTATAGCATAAAAGATTTCGTTCTCTATAGAGATTTACACTAGTATCGCTGTCTTAAGTTCTAAGATCTTCTAAACTCACAAACATACGAGTTTTACCTAGAAATCTCTTCTTCTCGTCAAACCATACGGCTTTCAGAACTTCATAAGGTACCCTGGGCCCAAACATAAAAATCACCAAAAATCTCACACAATTACCTACTGAGAAGCTCGTGAAGACGCTTCCTACTTCTAGGTCACGGCTTCTAGTCTTTCCACGACGGTCTTCTCGAAGCAATTGTCGTCTTCCGGGGGTTCAATTCGGCTTCTGATACCTCCAGAAGACTGTCCCTACTTCGTAGATGTCAAATTATCAATGTCTGTCACACATTGCTCTTCCAATTTCCAACGGGGGTAGATCATTCACAAGGTGTATGTCTCATGTAACCTTCCCAGGCTTCTGTCTACGGAAGCGTTCTTCCCGCAGCACTACAACGACATTCATCTTCACGGAAGCTCAATAGAAGTCTCCGAAGCTCACTAGAAGAAGATAGGAAGATGAGAAGATGAGAGAAGATGGGGAAGAAAAGAAAATCCAAACAAGAGGAAACGAGATGAAAAAGAGAAATTAAGATTTCGACAGGCTTCTAGTCCGGATCCTAACTAACAAGCTATCCTGCTTGTAGTAATTTAAGGAAGAAGATCACAAATCGGCTTACAGTTACACAGTCTTCTCACTTGAGGATGTCGTCTTCTGTTGTGAGAAGAAGTCTTCTTTCTTCTTCTGTCGTTGCTCCGACTACTCTGTCTTCTGAGATCATTTTTTTATAAGATAGTCCGTACGTGGATCCGAAGTGCTCCACTAGATGAAACAAGCTTCGACTCTACATAGCTTCTAACAATCACCGCCACTCAAGGAGAAGGCTTTCCATGCACAATAGGGTGTAAATTCAAGAAAACCCATTGCCCAGAAGACACAGACAAAGCTTCTGCAACCAAATCTGAAATCAATTCCCAGAGAAGAAGATACATTAGTTTCGAGAAACTCACTCCCTTTGCTTCCTATCTCTACTCCTCGACGCACCAGCTTAGAAGCAGGACTACACGATGATGTCGTTCTCTGTTGTAGGCTGTCCATTACTACTGTCTACATCCTTTGATCCCTTGTTGGGAGCGGAAGTGCAGACCTATCTTATGTAATCCAACTTTGTGGACGGAGCACTTATGTGTGTAAAATGTGTGATAAAATGTGTGCAAAATCCTACTTAGCATCGATTTTATACATCTGCCCTTGAGCAGCAGGAGGAAGATCCCCTCCAATCGCACTCACAGTCAAGAAAGATGAGGCGTTGTCAGAAAGGCACCACCTCACATGCATACGATTCCTTTCGCAGTTTGGAACTAACTCTCTACTCCTATCGTTGTCTATCTTGTCACATAGACACAATCATCTAAAAATACAAAGGGAGTTGTCTCTTCCTAAAATAATAGACTCTATTTCTTATCAAAATTAGACAAGTCAACTGTCTTCCTAACTCTACTATCTATTCTTGATTGCTAGGTGCGATCTCCACTAGATTCTCTCCTATCTTATCTCCTAAATCGGCTTCTGATAAAGTGGGAAGCCCTGCTGGTACCTCGGGTGTGGCTAAGATGACTTCCTCCTCGGCATTTGTGATGTTGGCTTCTGGTGCGGCTTCGGAAGACGGAAGAGGCTTCTGAGAAGAGGAGTCCACCTGCGCTTCCTAGCTCTTTTGCGGCACCTACTCGACGTTGGGAGCTGAGGTGACCTCAAGGTGGTGAGAAGAAGTCACGTCCTCCACTCAAAACACCTGGGAAGACACCTTTGCTTATTGTCTTCGAGGGCTTCTTCTGTGGTCTTCGCTTCGAACGCTGTCACTACCAAGTGGACAGCGAGGTCGAACTCCTCCCTGTACAAATCCGAACCTGCTCCTGGTCCTAGTGTGTGAGAAGATGTAGCTGCCTGCTGGGGAGTTGAAGGAAGACTGTAAAGAGTCTTCAAGCCCTCGATATGCCGATCCAAGTAGCGAAGTATGCTCCCCTTGCAATCCACTAACATCTCCATAGAATCGTCATTCCACTAGAGGGAGAAGCTTCCTACCCGCGATGAAGTTGAACTTCTTCCGAAGTGCTTCCACCATCTACGCCATGATCTCTTGTGCTCAAGCTTCTGCTTCTTCCCGCTGCAGCTTGAGCTTCCGCGGCTTCCCACAGTGCTCTCCATGTCGTCTTCTCTTCTGCGAGGCTGGTGAACTTCTCCTTGTTTCGTAGAATCTCTTGCTCTCGCTGCTGCAGCCGTGTCTGCAACTCTTGGTTGCTCTTCCGCAACTGCACCAACTCCTTGACAGAAGCAGAAGCTTCCGCCTTGTACTTCACTGCGAGCTTCTCAATGGTACGGAGGTTGGCTTCCAGAGTGTCCGTTTTCTTCTAGATCTCCTCCTGCTGCATCAAGACGCGTAGATCAAACCCAAGTCGTAGTGGAGAGCCATTGAACACGCAGTTTGGGTGAGAAGGCATGAAGAGTCTACCTCAGACTGCTGCGGCTATAACGACAACTAAGTTGATCGCATCGCTGGTAAATTCTGATGTATATGTTGGACATATCGAAGTCTCTTCTAGTCCTAAATTGCTATATAGGACTGCTGAGAAGAGTATTGCTCTAGTTCTTTCTGAGATACTGAAGGGAGGAGCCGAGTCTACTCGTAGGGTCATAGGATGGAGAGATCTTGTAGACGTTGCTTCTATCAGAATATTCTTGGATGTGGATGTGGATAGACACGTTCACTGGCAGGATGCTTCCTTGGAGGAAAAGAGACGACGAGAAGCCTTTGAACTTGATATTGGAGTTCCTGAGGAGACTGGAGATAGACGGAGAGTCACAAGGAGGCGAGTAGCTCCTCCAGAAGACATCTCTTTTACTTCTTAAGCTCCTCCACCTTCACCAGGTTCGATGGAGGACGTGCAGAGATCTTAGCAAGAGCTAATGACTGTAGGAAAGAGGTTTACTACTTAAGAGAAGGGGAAGGGACTGGCATACAAGTTGGCGGTTGATATTGAAACTTCTATTGATCTCAAGAGCATCCTGGAGCAGAGAATACTGGATGCGGGAATTGAGTTTTCTCTTCAAGAGGTTCTTGATATTGCGAACAGAGAGTTTCACGAACTGATAATGGACATCATCAAACGAAAGAGACAGGTGATGGTCGAACAAGTAGAAAGTCAAATGATAGATGTGGTAAGAGCTTCTGTGAATGATGCAGAGTTTGAGAAGGTGCATTTTCAGGAGATTGATGACCAGGGCTACCAGCAAGAAGCGTTAGTTGTTGCTACCGATATCATTTCAGTTTGACAATAAGGAAGTTGGCGAGGAGAGTCCAGCTATTGTTAAACCCACCAACTTTGCACTACGTTGGATGATCAGCAGTACACAACATCATGATGGCTCTGATGGTTGTTCTTTGAGATAGAGGTATCACACTATCTAACTTTGTTGAAGGATATTCGTAACTGGTTTGCAATCCATCCACAAAAAAACACTGCAATTCTTGAACGAAAAGTTCTAAAAAAGAATCAAGACGTACAATCTTCATCTCAGCATTCAACTTGGAAACACGAATGAATAGTGTTCTCATGTCAGGCAATCCCGAACGAGTTCGAGCATTCAGAATCTTCACTTCAATTGTCCATGTTGTTCTGTAACTCGTGCTTGTCGTCTGAAACTCATCCCAATGTCACATAAGTGTCAGATTTTATGGACCACCCTGCACATCATGACAACCTACAGAGCTCACACGAGTGAATACTCACATCAGATTTTAGGATACCCCGGAGGAAGGAAGGAAGGGACGAGTTTTCTAGAACTGTGAATGAATTGGATAGGAGAGGCATGGGAGATTGGGTTTGACAGTCTAGACGAGAGAATTGGAGGTAATGAAGTACTCATCACCGATGATGATGGAGATCAATTCTATTATGCTTCCAAGAAATACAGAACCAATGAAATCTATAATGAAGAATCATTGTGAAGAATTATCAAGCAAAGAGTCGAGAGAGAATCCTAAGGACACTACCATGAAAGATAGTCAAGAACTAGAGAAGTGCCTTGTGATACCCGCCAATCTAGATAGTGTAGAAGAACATGGGAGAAATTAAAAGAACATGGGAAGTTTACAAAAGATTCGAGACATCTGGATGTTTTACAAGCCTCGGATAAGATCATAATATTGGATATCATACAGGAAGAGCTGACGATATAGAGATAGAATCCGGAGAGACCATGATTCTTTCAGAACTAGAAGTGATCCGGAGAAGGCAAAGGAGAGCATGCCACTCCAAAAGAAACATTGGAGAATAGAAGCGATCACGAGAAAAATATGGTCAAAGAAGCAATGACCGAATGTAGAACAGAACTCATAGATTGAGAGATAAGAGAAAAGGAATAGCATCCTTAGGAAAGAAACCTCATTGACTGAAGGAGTCCATTATGAAGGATTACTTGAACCTAGAAACGTTGGGAGAAATCAGACATAAAACGTTGTCGTGTCGGATATTGCGTGAAGGATGTCCAGGAAAACGCGAGGTTCCTGGCTGTGGAGATGTTGTGTGCTGAAACAGAGACAAGACAGAGAAAAACAACCACGAAAGCGAATGCTGCGATATATACCACTCCCACTGGGACCCCTATGCCTTTCCTGGGAGAAACCAAGGTGGAAGTTGCTTTGGCTGGCGGAGACGCTAAGAAGGAGGAAGGTAAAGAAGAAGCCGCCCAACTTAAGGTGCTGCCTCCATGGATGATAAGGCAGGGCATGAATTTGACGGCCTCCCAGAGGGGAGAAAATACTAAGGCGGAGGTGAAGATGGAGGAGGGAGCATCACCTAGTGGGCCAGACGTGAAGGATGTCCAGGAAAACGCGAGGTTCCTGGCTGTGGAGATGTTGTGTGCTAAAACAGAGACAAGACAGAGAAAAAACAACCACGAAAGCGAATGCTGCGATATATACCACTCCCAAATGTATGTACACTGCCGGCTCTTTCTCTTAAGAGCACAGAACTGAAAACCAGACCAGAGCAGTCTGTAACCTGCTTCAAAAGCCCTTGAAAACAACCCTTGAATCGCAACCTTGACCCGAAAACACCGAAGCGTAGCTCAAAGCAAGAGAAACTTCTCTTTGCTAACAAACAGAGCCACAGCAGTATCACGCGATCCAAACCCAAGTCCAAACCACATCCATGTATAAGCTCTTAGCTAAGGCTAGCTACCACAAGCTGTATACAGCCAACCAGAACTCTAACGAACTCAAAAGAGCAAAACCCGTAGCGAAGAAACCGAAAAAGACCTATCTGGGAACTTCTTCCTTTCGCTGAACGGACTTCAGATGTCGATAGGGTCTCCTCCGCTGACTCCGTTAACCCAAGAAACCTTCAGATCCGACTCCCAACAGCCGAGATATCGCCGATTTTTGGTCGCAGGTGACCGAATCTCCAAAAACTCCTCCCTGCGGCTTAAAATCGCTCACACCGCACAAACGGATCGTCCAAACTGATATCCGTCTTCGCTGGCAGATAGATCTAGCTACCCTGAACCCAACGAGACTCCAAACAAGCCGTTGGGAGTTCCCCTTGCAAAACCACGCAAGAAATTTGGTCGCAGGTTGCAAAAAACTGACGTAAATCGGCTCCCTGCGGCTCAAACTCGCTCACCACACCCAAACCAACAATCCAATTCACTTACAGTCTTCTCCTATGCGTACATGAGCACTCCTTGATCGCGTAGGCACCAAGAACGAAGAGCTTGGCTCACCGATCGCGAAGAACAATCCAATCTCAGGTCGCAGGCGATGAAAACCTGACGCAAGCGCTTCCCTGCGAGCCAATTTCTCTCACAACTCTCAAACCGCCCGATAAAACTTTGTATCGTCTTCAATTTCCTGAAGAACTCGTTGTTCTGATCCCGATGGATCCAAGGACAGCAAGTTTGGACTCCGGAACGGCCCGAACGGTCCAACTCTCCTTCACAGGTAACTGAAAACTCCAATTCTGCTCCCTGCGTCTCAATTTCACCCAGAACACACTCCCTGATCCATCTCTTCCCAAACCGTTTGAACCAGTGCGTAGCCTGCACAGATCTGAACCCAACGACGCCTTGCGCGTTTGCATTGGACTTCCAAATCTCCCGCACCGTCCGTTGACAGGTCGCAGACGCAAGCAAGCCCCTTAAGCAGCCCCCTTTTCACAGTCTCTGTACGTACAGTTCTCTCCTGAATAATAAGAAGCAGGCCCCTTGCGTGTTTGATATAACGCCTGAAGCCCTAAATACCCAGTCAGCAAGTAACTAGGGACCTAGCTTGATTTTACCTTTTTCCGAATCGCATAACTTCTTCTCTAGATGTCCAAACGAAATAGACAAAGTGCCTATGGAAAGCTGACAACGAGCTCTACCCATCTATGTGATGAAAGTGAAGATCCGAAGTTGCGCCAAAAGCCCGTCAGCTGGGGCCTAGCTTGTTTTCTCCATCTTCCGAGTCTTGTAACTTCTCCACTAGGCGTCCAAACGAAGTAGACAAAGTGCCTATGGAAAGCTGACAAGGAGCTCTATCCACTGGTGCGATAAAAATGAAGATCCGAAGTGGTGCCAAAAACCCGTAAGCTGGGGCCTAGCTTGTTTTCTCCATCTTTCGAGTCTTGTAACTTCTCCACTAGGCGTCCAAACGAAGTAGACAAAGTGCCTTTGGAAAGCTGACAAGGAGCTCTACACATCTATGCGATGAAAATGGAGATCTGAGATTGTGCCAAAATCCGTAAGCTGGGGCCTAGCTTGTCTTCTCATGAGTGTCTTTGGAGCGACAAGCATCGAAGTTTGTATTTCAGGTACGAGCCGGTCCACGACACGACATCCACCCCCTCTGAACCTGTGCATCCTCCGGTATGCACCAGAGATACCAACCAAGGAGTGGACCGGCACGCACACTCATTCCCATCTTGTTATCCTCCCTCCCATCTCAGTCAACCCCTCTAAATCTACACATCTTCAATATGCGAAGACATAGAAAGAATAACCCATCATACCATAGAATTGTCTTCCATCCGTCCTGTAGAACCTCATCGTCGAGGTTTGTGACCCAAGTGTCGTAGTAGACATCATCCGTCAACGCAATCACCATCATATATCTGACTAGAACCCTCAACCTCAAGTCTGTACATGTCATCGTACCTATCCAACTCTCTTTTTTGTTTTCTGAAAAAAAAAGAACCACACTGCTGCAACCAGAATCCTCAACTGCAACCATCATTGTCTCGCTGTAGAATAGTATCTTCCTCAACCATCATCCTCCCAACACAAATCACCTTCAACAATGGCTTCTCCCCTGTAAGCCATCCTTACCCATCATCCTATACCCGTAGCCTCGAGAGCATCCGTCCACTCTCCTTCAACCTCACCATGTCCGTCCTTGATGATGTCAATGATGACATCATGGACTCCTGTTGTAGCCGCATCCAAGACCTCCTGTGATAGGAACCCAACCTTTACATCTTGAATGCACTCCTCCCAACCTCCCTTCACATCCATCACTGCATCAATATCTGGTTGTTGTATGTTTGCAACCAGATTAACCATGTCCGTTATCTGCACCTCAACCATCTCCTCCGGTTGTGAAGGATCGCCCTCCATTGCCAGTTCAGGAAGAATAGTTTCCTGTTGAACCTTATCCTCCCCAGCTTGCTTCCCTGAAGAAGTATCTTGTTGGTCCTTCTTCTCGCACTGCAACGTGGATGCAGTATCCAACTTGAGCTCGTCTGGATCCACGTGCTCATCCAAATCATCCCTATGGAGATCATGCTCAATCTCCTCCACCCTAGCACCACAACTTGTAGCTTCGGTAGCTACAACTGCATGTGTCGCAAGGTAATCATCCACAAACTTCTTCATCCCTCCTTTACCAACGTTGGCTTGAAGGAGAGTACCCGAACTTGTGAATGCAACCTTTTCATCCTCCCAAGAAATAACCTCACGTTGCAAAGACTCTATAAAGTCGATGCAATCGTCCCATTGATGATCAGTACCATCACACCACATACACTGATGTACCCAAGCTGGTTTGGGTACAAGCTCCATCTCAGTCGATGATCCCTTATCCTCCAACCTTGTAACCTTAGCTTGTAGATCTTGCATCTTTTGCTGTAGGTCCTCGATGGTTGGATCCTTCTCCTCTACAACCACAACTGGAAGTTGAACCTCAGATACTACCTGAACTGGTGTGGTAGTCAGCAATACAGGTGTCAACCGTGTAACCCTTTCCCTTGTCTGTCTCCGGACAAGAAGCTCAACAGCTTCGTGCACAACCTCCCAATTTCTTGTTAGCCCTTCTTCATCATCTCCATCCTCCAGAAGTAGCTCCAACTGTTCCTGCCATGGTTCATCCGCAGCTTGAAGAAACAGCTCTGTCTTGTAACTCTCCAAGGTTAGCTTGTCCACCCGAGGTAGTTGAGAGAATTGTCTCTCGAACTCCTTTAACAGCTCTGCAGGCTGTAAACCCTTGCTGGATCAGTTGACCCATCCCAAAAAAGATTTCTTGGTTACTCGATCTGAGTTTCCCAAGAAATACTCCTCCATCAGTGCATGTGAAAATGTATCCCAGTTCCTCCCAAAACGCTTTGCTAGACCTTTCACATGCTCCCTTATCTCAGGCACTGCAGCGAGTTCGAACGTCTCGATCATCTCCTTCTCCGGTACCTGATCCAAATCCATCTCCGTCTTGTAACATCTCAAGTACTCAGAGATGTCTCTCCCACCAAAAAGATCAAACTTGTCGATCACCCTTCCAAGCGCCTTCTTCCCCAAAGCTTCCTTTTGTTGGTTCTCTTGCTCTTGTCGCATAAACAAAGTGAAGGCTTGAAACAAACGTGCAGTTGCTGCATCCAACTGCATCCCTAGTATACCCTCTGATCCGTCCATCCCATCCATAGTCATGGCTCGTCCCATCGTCCCATCCTCCCATGATCCCAACCGTCTACAAATCCATCATCCCAGGTCCACAACAGCCTCCCGAACAACCAAACCCATCTTCATCCTCGTTCATGATTGCTGATCTCTTCTGTCCAGTTCTAACACACAAATATCTCCACCCCGGACCTTCACGTCGAGTTCACCACCGATGTCGTGTCGGATATTGCGTGAAGGATGTCCAGGAAAACGCGAGGTTCCTGGCTGTGGAGATGTTGTGTGCTAAAACAGAGACAAGACAGAGAAAAAACAACCACGAAAGCGAATGCTGCGATATATACCACTCCCAAATGTATGTACACTGCCGGCTCTTTCTCTTAAGAGCACAGAACTGAAAACCAGACCAGAGCAGTCTGTAACCTGCTTCAAAAGCCCTTGAAAACAACCCTTGAATCGCAACCTTGACCCGAAAACACCGAAGCGTAGCTCAAAGCAAGAGAAACTTCTCTTTGCTAACAAACAGAGCCACAGCAGTATCACGCGATCCAAACCCAAGTCCAAACCACATCCATGTATAAGCTCTTAGCTAAGGCTAGCTACCACAAGCTGTATACAGCCAACCAGAACTCTAACGAACTCAAAAGAGCAAAACCCGTAGCGAAGAAACCGAAAAAGACCTATCTGGGAACTTCTTCCTTTCGCTGAACGGACTTCAGATGTCGATAGGGTCTCCTCCGCTGACTCCGTTAACCCAAGAAACCTTCAGATCCGACTCCCAACAGCCGAGATATCGCCGATTTTTGGTCGCAGGTGACCGAATCTCCAAAAACTCCTCCCTGCGGCTTAAAATCGCTCACACCGCACAAACGGATCGTCCAAACTGATATCCGTCTTCGCTGGCAGATAGATCTAGCTACCCTGAACCCAACGAGACTCCAAACAAGCCGTTGGGAGTTCCCCTTGCAAAACCACGCAAGAAATTTGGTCGCAGGTTGCAAAAAACTGACGTAAATCGGCTCCCTGCGGCTCAAACTCGCTCACCACACCCAAACCAACAATCCAATTCACTTACAGTCTTCTCCTATGCGTACATGAGCACTCCTTGATCGCGTAGGCACCAAGAACGAAGAGCTTGGCTCACCGATCGCGAAGAACAATCCAATCTCAGGTCGCAGGCGATGAAAACCTGACGCAAGCGCTTCCCTGCGAGCCAATTTCTCTCACAACTCTCAAACCGCCCGATAAAACTTTGTATCGTCTTCAATTTCCTGAAGAACTCGTTGTTCTGATCCCGATGGATTCCAAGGACAGCAAGTTTGGACTCCGGAACGGCCCGAACGGTCCAACTCTCCTTCACAGGTAACTGAAAACTCCAATTCTGCTCCCTGCGTCTCAATTTCACCCAGAACACACTCCCTGATCCATCTCTTCCCAAACCGTTTGAACCAGTGCGTAGCCTGCACAGATCTGAACCCAACGACGCCTTGCGCGTTTGCATTGGACTTCCAAATCTCCCGCACCGTCCGTTGACAGATTGCAGACGCAAGCAAGCCCCTTAAGCAGCCCCCTTTTCACAGTCTCTGTACGTACAGTTCTCTCCTGAATAATAAGAAGCAGGCCCCTTGCGTGTTTGATATAACGCCTGAAGCCCTAAATACCCAGTCAGCAAGTAACTAGGGGCCTAGCTTGATTTTACCTTTTTCCGAATCGCATAACTTCTTCTCTAGATGTCCAAACGAAATAGACAAAGTGCCTATGGAAAGCTGACAACGAGCTCTACCCATCTATGTGATGAAAGTGAAGATCCGAAGTTGCGCCAAAAGTCCGTAAGCTGGGGCCTAGCTTGTTTTCTCCATCTTTCGAGTCTTGTAACTTCTCCACTAGGCGTCCAAACGAAGTAGACAAAGTGCCTTTGGAAAGCTGACAGAGGAGCTCTACACATCTATGCGATGAAAATGGAGATCTGAGATTGTGCCAAAATCCGTAAGCTGGGGCCTAGCTTGTTTTCTCCATCTTCCGAGTCTTGTAACTTCTCCACTAGGCGTCCAAACGAAGTAGACAAAGTGCCTATGGAAAGCTTACAAGGAGCTCTATCCACTGGTGCGATAAAAATGAAGATCCGAAGTGGTGCCAAAAACTCGTAAGCTGGGGCCTAGCTTGTTTTCTCCATCTTTCGAGTCTTGTAACTTCTCCACTAGGCGTCCAAACGAAGTAGACAAAGTGCCTTTGGAAAGCTGACAAGGAGCTCTACACATCTATGCGATGAAAATGGAGATCTGAGATTGTGCCAAAATCCGTAAGCTGGGGCCTAGCTTGTCTTCTCATGAGTGTCTTTGGAGCGACAAGCATCGAAGTTTGTATTTCAGGTACGAGCCGGTCCAGGACACGACAACGTTGAAAGGGTGGAATGCACTAAAGGAGGAGTTGAACGATGTTAAAAAGTTTTCGAACCAGAAGTTCAGAGGAAGTGAAGAACAGAATCCAGAAATGGATTCTAAGGATGATGAGTTCATGAAGAAGATGTGTCAACGAGCGACGGAAGGAGAGTAGACATACATAGCGAGGTTTAATCAGAACTATGTGGAGAGCTTTAGGACACCAGAACTGTACCTAGTGGATATCCACCGCATGTGAAGGAGATTAAGACAGATGTTGGAGAATGCATTCCAGAAGAAACATCAGAGGTCATTTTATGACATCAAGGAGACAGAGAATTTGCTAACGCGTTTGAGCCACAGTTAAGAGAGAGACTTGAAGCTTAGACAAGAAGCATAAACGATATGTTCAGATTAACATCAAGGATATTCGAGGTGATACAAGTCATATACGTAACATATGAACGCATCACTGAATTGGAATCCAAAATCAAGACTTAATCTACGAGGAGATCCGAACGGCTGCTAGGTGAGTTACATGAATATGATAGTGAAACAGGTAAGGATGATCTTTCAAATTCATTCTGTAGTCTCCAATATGATCGATATGGAGAGAGCATATGAAGTCTTCTTCGATGAAGCTATTGCTATCTGGAGACAAGAGTCGGAAGCAGAACTTAAGGGAGGAGGGGAGGGAAGCAAAACCACGAGTATCGTCCGAAGACAAGAGAACTGATCCAACCTCAGGAGAAAACCATTTCTCTTGAGGTTGAATCGATGCAACCGTTCTAGATGGGATGACAGAGACCAGATGTCTAGCAAAGAAGGAGGTGAATGTTGCAGCCAGTAGCGTTGAATAGACGAGTTGACTCAGAGTAATGTTAGTGGACGTAATTTTAGATAACCGACTAAAAAGGAAGAGTTAGATTATCGGTGAGTCTTGTATGTTTGGATTATCCGAGAGTCTCAGATATCTTAGTAATACAAACAGCTCATAAGGTCGTTTGATTCGGATAGTCCATATATCTAAGAACATTCGGGGAAGTAAAGATTAAGACTGGCATAGAAGGTTTTGAGACCAGCGTGTTGAGTACGGTTTGTGGTAGATGAGTTATCATTGCTGAGAGTCCTTTTAGGGAGACCAAGGTCTCGAGGGTCTGCATTGATCAATCACAAGTATATAAGGAAATTTTTGATTTTAATGTATAAAAGGGATTTGTAGTTTTGGAAGATCTGTTGCACTTGACATGTGTATGAATACCTCTTGAAATTTTAGATGCAAAGGAGGGTGATAAGAGTTATTCTATACGGAGGCACTATATATTTCTGACAATACTAGAAGTCCAGTAGATGTGTCTAACATCCTGAATGAGTGCACATTCGAGAAACAAGATCGGACCTCTAGTTGTGGATAACTCACACTTAGAGCAGAATGAAACTGAACGTAGAATCGACAACATAACCTCGTAGTTAGTAATTGTCTATCACTTAGTAGACAACTATATCAATATCAAGGTTGGATCTCGAATAAGGTTTGAAGGCAAGAGAGATAAAAGAATAATGATAAAGAGGAGAAACTTGAGATAACACGAGAATGAACTTTAAACTAAACCAAAGCGTTACACTCTTATACATTATGAGAGACTAGAGATTATCAATGCATGTAATGCCTCCTTAAACCACAGATTCTCAAAAACCTCCATTAAGTGCACTTTTTTCTATGTTGTGATCAAAATTTGGTTTAGAAAAAGACACAGCCAGCTTCCTTATTCATTTTGGTTAACTAGATTGTGAACCACAAAATAGTTCTGCCAGAAAAATCATCAGTTGTCGTCCATCTAATCGCTGACAAGTAGTGATCCGCTGAACACATCGCTGACGATCCGCAGACCGATGATCTTATCGCTGGTGAGTTGTGACAATGATATATTTGTCATAAAAATCATAAAATGTATTGGCATACTAAATAAAGATCGACGATCATATCTCATATCTGTAGATCGTCGACAATATTAAAAAATTCTCTACTTCAGTTACGTAACGTTACTATTTCTCTCCGTTAGGACTTTGTAGATCTTTAATTCGATATTTAAAACAAAATAAAACAAAATATTGGAATTTTGTGATGTTTTAATTATTCCGGTGCAAACTCTTGAAATTTTGATTTACCCAAAACTTGGTTTCTAAATAGTGATGAGTTGCAATGAAAATGCTTGAGGATGTGCTTTCAATATTACTTACTGATCAATAAGGTTTCTTTTCCACTTGGGGAATTTTTAGAGTTTTGGATTTAAATCTATACATCCACGAGCAGTGTATTTTAACTTTGTAGTTGGAAACAAGAAAAAGTGAAAGTCTTGGTGGGTGTTACAGGGTTTGCCAATTTGTGCAAGATCAGGAAACAGAAGGTGCTATTACGTCTTTTTGGTCGGCGAATCATTTGTAATTTTGTTTGTTTTTGGCTTGAATTTGTTGTCCGTATTACTTCTCTATCCAAGTACCAAATTCGTACCCTTCAATCGGTCACTTTGTTTTCCTCATGATCATCCTCTGCATTTTGTGAGGATGCTTGCTATCCGTCGATGATAAATAAAATGAAGACAGATAAGTGCAGATTCAGGGGGCAATTAGAAATGACCTGAAATGATTAAACGGTGGAATATAATGACACATGTGGTTTAAACAAGCGGCGAAATGTGGTTCATTATATCTTGTTTTCTTAATATTCAAAGCAGTGTGAAGATCTTAATCATCATCCTCGATTTTCCAGCATAATTGTAATATTTCATCTGTTTATTATTTTGTATTTATATTTAAGATAGAAGAAAATTAAAATTTTAGCTTGTGATTGTAATATATGATTGCTCAATTTTTTTGACACTACAGTCCCTAGAATTAAAATTTGAATGCAAATTTTAGTGATCTGATTTCCATCAGAAACTTCCGATGAACTTGGTAGCCACTACATTCTTACATGTTTATGCTTTCACCGGGAAATAACTTCAAATATCTAATTATCTTACTATACTTGGCGTGACCTAAACTAGTCTGGCGGTCATGCCCCAAGTTCTAGCACGCTTTAGTCTTGAATTCAAGTTTGTAACTCGGTAGGAGTCTGAATCAGGTTAAGTGCGCCACTCGCAAGCTTGTGAAATGTAAACTGTTATCGTTGTATGATCAAATCGGCTCTTAAAACACAGTGAAACACATGCATGATCAACTTCAGGGAACTTTTGCTCACTTGCTGTTATAAAAAATTTATAAGTTTTATGTGAAAATTGTGAACTAAGTTGAGAAATAAAGTCAAATTGATTTCTAAATGCTAAGTGATAGCTAGATCTAGAAATGCGAGAAGATCCCAAACATATCCCATGAAAAAACATAAACTCACACACTGCAAAAGCTTACAAGACTTAATACAATAACCGGCTAATGAATCTTTTTATTTAATCTATGTATTAATTTATTACCTAATTATCCCTAAGCGAAGGGTTAGATAATATATTAATCATTGTATATTACGACGGAGGAAGCGAATACAACAAGGAAGTTATACTTAGTTGAGAACATAAACTTGTTTACGCGTATTCACTCTACTATTTTCCAAGAGGACGCAGGAAATGAATCTTGTTATCAGCAGGCTCCTCCTGTCTCTTATGTGGATGAGGGGATGGTGAAGGAACCTAGAATAAAACCGTAAACGCCGCGTACGAGGGCGTTGCCTGTGGACAAAAGTAAATGTTAGGTACTTATAGTACGTTTAGTTTCATTCGGAATGGAATGGTGAATATGCAGGGGCTCGAAATGTGGAGCTTCCGGAAGTCGGTTCTCCGCAGTTGTGGAAGTTCGGGAGAGGGATTCCCGTAAAGTATTTTATAACAAAAAGCTAATCGCAGAAATTCGGACGATCTCAATAGCACGTCCACGTGGCACACGTAACATCCTCATAACAGTAAGGACAAAAATATGCATCCGGGGTGCACAGGTGGATGAAGACGTAAAGGAGGGCAGGCACTGGAATAAAGTGACAATCGATGGAGGAGGTTTGCTATGCTTCTTTTCTCTGTTGTGTCATGTAGAGAGGCACAGGAATAGCATGAGAACTGTTTGATTTGTTATTATTTTTTCCTTTGTTACTCTACTTTTCTGTAGAAGAAATTATTTTCTCGAAAAAGTGTTTTGCGTAGAAAAACTTTGGAGAACATTTCTTTGCCTTTTATGATTAGAAAATCTATAAATAGTATATAAACTTCTATACTAAATTATTATGAACATGCTTCTCTCTTCAGATGGAGATGTGAAATATATGTAATTCCCGGGCAACAGAAAAGACAAAAAGGTCTTGAGAAGGTGAGTCACTTTGAAGCTCGCAAAAGTGTTGAAGCTAAGCAAGGCATACTTAAGTTAAAAATATAGAGTTTATATGATAAGTACGAATTTGTCGAACAACGTACCAAAATAGTTACTGATAGTTTAAGAGTAACTCTGCTCTATAAGCATTCTCAATCAACTTCTAGAATTTTTTCTCTCTAGATATTAGAGAAAATATTATAAATATTATACAGAAAATCTAGACTAAGTTTCAATAAAAATGAAAATAAAACTTAACTGTTAAATGATAATCATTCTTGAGACAGCAGCGACGTCAGAGAAAAGCCCATAAATGAAATGCAGGGTCAGACGCTCCTGAGAGTCAATTGCAAGGTTCTGTTGAAGTAAAAATAAATATTAATTCTACATATTAATTTTACACCTAACCCTTCGGGTCGAAAAGGTTAAGTGAAAAATTAATGTTAAGCTTGCAGCCTCTCTTCCATCTTCAGATTCCAGATGGAAGAGAGGTGAATAAGCAAGCTTGAATACCCATTCGTAACCATACTCGGACCTTGGCTTAGTGTAGCAGAAGAAAAGGTTTAGGATATTCCTTTGCGGTGGAGCTTTTCTCTTGCCGGTAGGACCTGCTGTTACTAGCTGAGACCTCCCGGTAAGAAGGTTCGACACCAGGACCACATGCCTAGGATGGTCAGTTGCCACCATGCTAGTAGGCAGAATAAGAATCAGGCTGAACGAAAGAAATTACTCCCTAGTTCTAGAAGTAGTGAGAATTGAGCAGAACGGAATAGATATAATTTTGATTATTTATAATTTCAAATTTTATATAGCTTCCTTCGTCGTGACTTCAAGTTTTCCTTGAGTAAGTCACCCCGTAAGCTTGAAAACGGGATTAAGGTTCGAACCTGTAAGCCTCATGCGTCAGAGCATGCAGAATGTGCACAAGAACAATATTTCGAGCTAACCTGTAAACAGGAAACTTACGGGAAGAGGCAGTTTTACGAGAACTCCTATAAAGAAATGCAGGATAATGTATGAGAAATTAGGGACGAGAATGAGAATGAACCTGAAATGAGAATTCCTAATTCCTAATTCTTGCAGGGTACTTCCGGAAGTTCCCCGTAAGTTTTGTGGAAAAACTGCTAAACGTTTCTGCAGGTGTTACAGTAATTCATGCTTTACGGGAGAGGTTTGAGTAGCGCTAGGCGCAATGATAGTACCCCTGTGTTCTCTCTCTCTCCGTCCCCGAAGGTCATTATGAATGCTGTAGGGGGTCAAGAATAACGAAGAGGCTCGTGTGATTGGCAGAAATGAGATTAGCATGAGATCGCCATTTCAAACACCGGACGATGGTCGTTTAGCTCGTTAATGGGAAGTCTAGATACACGCAGACCATGCTGAATGGAACGACGACGACTAGAAGCAATACGTAAGCATAAGATGATCAGCTCAGCACAGCAGTTTTTGTTACAAAACTGAGAACTGTACTCCCAAGTCTCTCAGAATATAGAATTTATCTCCCACAACAGAATGCTACCAGTCTATTAGAACTGATAACAGATCAGCCTGTTAAAACTAATCAGAAGGAGAACTGAACAGAAATATTCCGGGATTATATGTGCACATCTTTACTTAGACTTCAGAACTGGTACAGACAGAAAGGGCCTCAGACTCATACTACTCTACAGGGAATGTGAGTTAATATACTAATGATACATAACTGCTGTCACCTCAAAGTGACTTACCTAACTGCTGTCCCAGTGCTTCTCACGTCACAAGTCATGTCACAAGTCACCTCTTCCTTTTTTTACTTTTGTCTTTTTATCTTCCGCAGAGTTTTGATGTGACTGTCTAATGATATTTAACACCCTCCTTCATTAGAGCATCACTTCTTTCATACCTAGTAAATCTCTGATATGTATAAACCTTAGCTTTGGTAAAGCTTTGGTAAAAATATCAGCTAATTGATCTTCCGATGGACAATATTCCAGCTTGACTATCTTAGCTTCAATTTTCTCCTTTATATGATGTAACCTTGTCTCCAAACCTTTTGTTCTTTCTCTGATAACTTTATTGTTAGCCAAGAACATTGCACTCTGATTATCCACATGTAATACTGTTGGTCTAGATATCTTTTCTCCCATCTCCAGCAATAAATTCCTTAACCATATCAAGGTTATAGAACCATCACTAAGAGCAATGTATTCAGCTTCCGTTGAAGCCCTTGTTATTGTATTCTGTTTCTTGCTGCTCCAACTGATAATTCCACCAATTAATTTCCTGTACAGATATTCTTCAATGGTATTATCACCTGTTGTCTTCTCAAAACCACTTTCTTGTTCCACACGTGTTGCTGATGACTTACAATCTTCCATCTGAAACTCTCCAAGTATAGACTTTATGTATGCTTGTTGAGAAAGCATAATACAGTCATCCATCTGAAAGTAGCAACTATAGTTGCTATCTTGCTGAAATGATGAGTCCAAAAAACCCCAGAAACTAAATACCAGATTATCACAATTTTAAACCCTTAGCTTGAGCAACCTGTGCTCTGATACCATGTTACAAAACTGAGAACTGTACTCCCAAGTCTCTCAGAATATAGAATTTATCTCCCACAACAGAATGCTACCAGCCTATTAGAACTGATAACAGATCAGCCTGTTAGAACTAATCAGAAGGAGAATTGAACAGAAATATTCCGAGATGATATGTGCACAGCTTTACTTAGACTTCAGAACTGGTACAGACAGAAAGGGCCTCAGACTCATACTACTCTACAGGGAATGTGAGTTAATATACTAATGATACATAACTGCTGTCACCTCAAAGTGACTTACCTAACTGCTGTCCCAATGCTTCTCACGTCACAAGTCACGTCACAAGTCACCTCTTCCTTTTTTTACTTTTGTCTTTTTATCTTCCGCAGAGTTTTGATGTGACTGTCTAATGATATTTAACAGTTTTCTTCCACCGTCCCAACTTCAAGAGGCGCTGAAGTCAAAGGGTCCCAAAGTTCATGCACTGTAGTGAGGAATCAGTCACTCCAGTGCAGTACTGCAGAGCAGAACAAGCGTGCGGCGGGGCTTCTTCTCATTGTCATATCATATACCATTCCACCATCATCAACCAACGGAGTCTTCAGACGAATCTATCCCTCTCGTCCAACGTCCACCGCCCCAGCCAGTTCCTTGTGCTTCATACCTTTTACCTGTGGTCCTTCCGACACATGGCATGAAAACTCCAGTCTTCACTCCCAGCTTTCCACGCGTGTAGTCTGTAGATCTTATGAGCTTTTAGTTCATCGAACTCTAGATCTACATGTGCGTGGTTGCGACGACAGAAACTATTGCAACTTCTTGATATAGGCTTATCTACTCATGCAGTTGTTCACATCCGCAGACATTCATTCTGCAATCATAGTTCAAAGGGAACGACGACAGCTGATTCAGACAAAGGTCTTGACTTGAAACTACGACAAAAGTAATCCAGGCACCGGTCAAACCGACTCAAAAGTAGACAAATATAATAAAAGCACACTGTCAGGTCAAATAGACTCGAACCTATCACAAATTAATCAGAGAAAGAAACTGTAACACTTTGTATGTAAGAGGAAGCTGTGCGTGCGCAGAACAGTTACTGCACCCGGCCCGGTTTGGTTGTCCGAGGTTGAATCTTACTGTTACTCCTCTCCGCATGCCGCAGAAGGCTCTGAGAAATCACTAGAAATCCTTCTGAGTGAAAACAGGAGTAAATCAGGAGAACTTACACAGAGCTTTTAAGGTTATTAAGGAGAAAACTCGATACTCCCACCTTCTGCCGTTCTAATAGCATACATAAACCTGGATCAGCAACTATCTTAGTATCAAAGGGCAGTCTGATCTGAAACCTGGAAAACTGGAATGGTTTAACAGAAGTTTCTCTGTTGAAGTCATATCCGATCGGAGTAGTCAATGACATGTTCTATAACAGAAAATTATTTTGGAGTAGTCATGCTCATATAGTGCAGTGGCGAACAGTCAGCAATGACTTACCACACGGAAGTGTGACTTCTACCTTGTTTGTCTGGGATAAGATTCATTACTTTGGAACATACCGCACTTACTAGCTGGGTTTGACAGTTAGCTGGCTGTATTTGAACATATCGGCAGCAAAGTGTCACAAACCGGAAAAGCTGGAGAATTCTTGCATGTTTTGGGGATGATAAATAGAAAATACGACAGTTCCGTTGCGGGATTCCTAACTACGCTGTTGGATATGAGAATATTTGATCTGGGTTGTCAGAAGAGCTGATAGGACTGTAAAAGTTCAAGTGTCTATCGTGGAGAACATTTGTCTCGAAAGCAGAAAAGTACATCATGGCTTGAAGGTGCCACCCTTGACACTAGAGAAAAAGACAGTTATTCCTCACAAACACTGCCATACTAATTGTGGGCGCGAGGTGAATGAGGCGGGTACAAGAGCGGTATCCATTAATTGGCGTGAAGGAGAGCTTCTTGGTGCGAGAGTGGTGAAAGAAAAGGGAGTGTGGAAGGGATCACTATCATGTACTGTACTGTACGGACAGCCGCGTTGTCCTCAGTCCCAACAGGAAGCCCCCACGTTCTCCAAGTGAAGGAACTATTCTAGGCACAGGTGAGTTCACCAGTAGTCTTCTCCCTATGGAACAGCAATTTACCCCGCTCTTGTGGGTCCAGGACTTGCATATATGACGATCTATGCAGCCTAAACCATGCTGAGAAGAATTAAGTGAAGTAACAAGGCTGCCCCTAGAATAAGTTATTCCAAGAAACTAGGAGGAATTCAATGGAGTTGTCTTCTCAAACCGCGAAGCTGATGAAAGGGGTTCTACACGGCCAGCGTGCAGGACGAAGAGGTGGAAGGGTAGAACATAGAATCTAGTGGGCTGCTACTAGTGGTGCTGAAGTACTTGTTATCCTTCGGTTGTTAACCGCCACCATAAGAAGCAGCAGTCCCGACCATCTAGAGCAAGAGCATGAAGATGAGACCCTCCAACTGAAAACACGGTTATGATACTGTGTTCGTCAAACTAAACTTCAATATTGATCAGGTGATTCTAGGTTGACAAGAATAAAATGCTGAGTCACACGTTTTGGTTCTCCCCCTAGATTCAGAACTCCCACTAAAAGCCCGTCCTTTCAAGCAGTTGCATGCAGTGTTCCAATTCCTGAACGCGAAGGAGGAATATAGTTATAGACCCATGTTTCATGCTAGAAGATAGCATGGAAATGCGTGCAATATTGTCTCACGAGTCACAACAACGTGACCATTCAGAAAACACACAGTAGGGCATATCTCCGGGCGATGACGGTCCCCCACAAGTGGTACATGAAGGGAATCAAATATATGAGACTACTGAACGATAAACAGTAAATGCATAAGTTAGAGCAGTATAGGAAATTCTACTGACCATGTGTACAAGAACAAAGAGCCTCCTTTCATATCCTCTCAGCACGCTTACAGGTCCTACCGCTCCAGCTTCAGTCACTGCTCCACCCCCACTAGAAGTGATGGGAATCCCGTGCATGAAGGACACCAAAGAATGTCTTCAGAAAACACATCCAGCGCTTCATGTGTAGATGATCTGCTGCTAGTATAAACATTTTCCGTGTCTTAGTGAAACCAACAAAACAAAGGCCATCCGTTAATTAACACTGGTCGTGTTGCTGTACATTCTCTTTAGCGACACTGGCTGGTGCTGTACGTGACGGCTGTTGGCAGGTTGCACGTGAAGCTGCCTATAAACCAACATTCTGCCCCTGTGCTTGGTTCGTGTGACCTTCACAAATGTGCATTGCAACTCGGTAGTCCCTATTTTTACCGCGACTTTGACGGTGCAACAAAGTGAACTGGGAACATCGGCTTTCTCTGTTTCCTTGACGAATGGTGCCACGACCAGGTCCCGTATGGCTCAATTGAAAGACCCCTTCCAAAACTTCTTATCTTAACCTCTTGTGGTACTACTGAATGAATCAAATTCTTGTCCTCTTTCTTCGTAGTGACCTCGATATGCGTGGTGACAGAATTTTTATCTCTGTTTTACCTCAGTTTGGTAAACATACACACCACTAAGAATCTAAGAATCGGTAGCTAAAGTGTGCTGCATGAACTGCGTTGAACGTCAACTTCCTAGTTACACACTTCAGCAGAGTTCGGTGCTAACACAGAACTCTGCTGAAGCAGCTTCTGTGTTAGCACCGTAGTACTCAGGTGTTAAAGACTGTGCAAGCTAACTATGCATTGTAGTCGTAGTTTACTCTAATTTCTAACCTAATTAGTTTAGGGTTTGAGGACCCAACCCCAGTTTACCTCTTCTTTGTCTTTTTCTCTCTTGTATTAGTAAAGAGGGATTGATAACTCTCAATTCATCCTCTTGTGTGATTTTTAGACTCTCTCCACCTCTCTTCAATTCAGGCTTAGGCTATGGCTGCCTTGTCTTATGAGTGCTTACAGTTCTGTGATCTCAACATGGTATCAGAGCAGGAGAGGAAAGATGAGACTGTTTGGGTCGAGAATGTGAAGACGAGGTGACAGGATTTTCTGGCATGGTTCGTGTGACCTTCACAAATGTGCATTGCAACTCGGTAGTCCCTATTTTTACCGCGACTTTGACGGTGCAACAAAGTGAACTGGGAACATCGGCTTTCTCTGTTTCCTTGACGAATATATTTTTTCAACGATTGAAAACCTTTGAACTAGTGATAATTAAATAGGAGTATTTTTCCAAGAGCGATGAAATCTTACTTATTAAAATCCCCAAAGGTTTATTTGCGTATAGTTTTAACCTTTACACTTTGTTCGAAAATCATATTCATCCGTTTAGAATATGATTTGTTACAATGAGAATTTGAATATTAAGTTCATAAACTCTCATTCTCAGAGATAATAAATAATAAATTTAGATACAATTATGAAGATTGAAAAATTCATCTTTTTATGAATCGCACTCTGAAACAAAGGTAGAAGAATTATTAATATGACCTTTTCTGTTTCCCAACGTCCAAAAATCTTTGTGTTTAACTTTGACTCACCCTACTGTCTATCTAGAATGGAGATCCATTTGACAAAAACGTTTTCTGCTAGAATACCTAGCCGGAGATATATCTCAGAGGTGTCGCAGTAACGAGATTGAGACATAATCTGGATACACCCATACCTTCTATGCTGATGAGCAGTGGGCCCACGACCGTTACCTCCTGCCACAAAGTAGCCTGCCGCCGACCATAGTCACAATCTGGGGACTGGACCCTGCCTTCACTCTTTGGGTACCATCTGTTTACAAACCTTTTCAGCGTGTCAACGAAGTGCTTTAGCAGAATTCTGCCTTTCTGCCGTTTGTACAGTAAAAGGTCGACATTTTATATCATAGTAAAACTTCGTTATTATAGGCCTCGATCAATAATCTCAGGTAACTAGTGCTCCTTGGAATTTTTCTAGTTATAGTCACATTCATTATTAATCACATAATGCTTTAGATCTTCTAAAATTTTATTTACATTACCATAGAACTAGATAGTCATATAAATCAAATTTATTTAGTTTATTTAATCTAGTTGGTTAACCATGCAAGAACTATATCCATGGCATAAAAACCTAAGGATGAGCCATAATGCGGAGTATGAAAGTAGAAGAAAGAATAGATAAAATAATGTGGAGTATTTTGTTCTGAAGTTTTGTATTGAAATTATATCTTAAACACTGTCATGATGGTCTAGGTCCTAACGTGTTTCTTCCTATAGATAAAATGTTGCTGTTGAATAAGCATCCCCAATGGCCTTGTACAGTGAATTTTGTTTTCTCTTATCAAAAAATATATAAATATTATAAAATAATTTATAATAAGATATTATAAAAAATTCAATGAATTCATATGTAATATATGTTAACTCATCTCGGAGTAGCCAACTCAGCAGGATATAAGCCATAAGTGGAGTCTGGACTGATACGTTGCTGGAAGAATAAGACCGAGACTCGAGTTCTCAGATTGTGTCATTTTACGGAGACATTAATATATATTCTAACTCTTTTTGTCAAAAAAATTAAAAGATATATTAAATCCCTTGTACACTTTGAAGTGTACTCGAGGTGAATAAGCAGCCTTACTTTGAATACACTCCTTTAGATACTTACTCTTGAATATAATAACTTCTTTATTCTTTTTCCTGAAAGTTCTTGTGGGCTTAGATATAATTCTTTTTATTTTTCGTTCATTTAAATATATAGCAAAGCAAGATACTGAATATGGCTTACCATATATAATCAAATTAAATAAATACCACACTACATGTCAAAGCCCTTCATATTTGTAAGCTTTTTCACCTTTTCCTGGAAGCCCTCTGTATAAGAAGTACCAAAAGCTATTTTCTTTATAGAGAAAACTGAGAAAGTAATAGAGAAAAGAAATGTCTAAACCATGCCTTAGAGAGCGAAGGCTCACGAAAAATGATCCATAGAATGCCACCAGTCACGTAATTTCTAAACCAAGTGGCAGATGTCGTGTAGATCCTGTCCAGACCACAATCCGCATTATAAGCAGGATATTCATTTCAAAGGATGTACGCATCTATATGTTCTTTTTTCTTTCTCCTTTCTCTCATTTTTTGTATCTATTTTAAATACATCCTTAGCTTTCAAGCTACGGGTGTACTTAAAAAAGAGTGATCCTCGATTATCCCGCTCCTCAACATTGGACGGCCTGGTTCCAACATAAACCTGGAATCACGGACCGAGCTAGTTACTTGCAAAGTAGACATGTTTGCCTTCAGAGGCTCATTTATGGTGCGTATCCCTACAATGAGCAAAGTACGAATGGTAGAGAGTCGTCTCCGTCCAGGATTCTCCCATAAATTTCTCTCTCCTAGAGTTTTACAGCATAGGATGCACGCTTCACGACACAAAATAACTTCCTAGTGGATGTAAAACGGATATCTGATCTCGTCTGATTGCCGTTCACGTAACAATCGTCAGAAGGTGTTCTGCTAGAGGACTTCCCGACATTAAACTACGTCCTACTGGATTTCTGAAACCGATTGTAGAAACCAAGCTCTGATCTCATCGGCTTATCGTTAACGTCATCCCGACATAAAACTACTTCCGACTGGATTTGTGAAGCCGATTGTAGAAACCGAGCTCTGGTTTCTCCGGTCTACCGTTCACATTATAATCGTTCAAGAGATGGCCCGGTTGACCACTTTCTGACACAGAACAATGTCCGATTCTATGTTATTAGACCGACGAGATCAAACTCAGTTAGAAACCGACGCTACTGAGTTGAGATCTCGTCGGCCTACCGTTCACATCACCATAGTTCACGAGATGGTCCGCTCACTTCCCGACACAAAACCATGTCTGAGTACATGTCAGAAACCGACATATGATCTCCTCGGTCTACCGTTCACATCAGACTCGTTCATGAGATGGTCCGCTCTGAGTACAGCAAAGGATCGGCCACATCCACGTAGGAAACCACGTCCTGCTGGATGTCAGAAATAGAGCTCTGATTCTCTTCGTTGTACCGTTCATCCAGCAATTGTTCACAAGATGGTCCACTCTGAGTACAGCAAATGATCCATGACATCCCCGTACGAAACCATGTCCAACTGGAGGTCAGAAACCGAGCTCTGATGCTCGTCCCTCTACAGTTCACGTTAGAGTCGTTCTACCTTCACATCGACTCGCTTGTTCACGAGATGGTCCACTTGGTGTGGCGTTAATGAAGTTTGATGTGGAGTTCACCTGGACAGTCGTGAGCCTGATTGGTTTGGTTCGGGAAAAGGTAAACGCAGGAGCGAATGTTGCTTTATTGGCTGCCTTGTTGAGATCAGGGAACTGTAAGCACTCATAAGACAAGACAGCCATAGCCTAAGTCTGAATTGAAGAGAGGTGGAGAGAGTCTAAAAATCACACAAGAGGATGAGTCGAGAGTCATCAGTCCTTCTTTACTAATACAAGAGAGAAAAAGACAAGGAAGGGGTAAACTGGGGTTGGGTCCTCAAACCCTAAACTAACTAGGTTAGGAATTAGAGCAAACAACGACTACAGTGCATAGTTAGCTTGCACAGTCTTTAACACTCTCCCTCAAGCTAGAATCTATGTCCTTAACACCTAGACACAACCTGAAATACTCAAATTTGTCTCTGGGTAAGACCTTGGTGAAAATATCAGCAACTTGCTCATCAGTAAGAAGATACATAAGATCAATCTCTCCAGCTAACACTTTCTCCATGATGAAGTGATAATGGATCTCAATATGTTTGGTCCTAGCATGAAAAATAGGATTAGAAGCAAGTTTAATGCTACTGATGTTGTCGTTGTGCAAAACAACTGGATCAGAAAATGTGATACCCATATCATCCAAAAGGGTGCGAAGCCAAACAGATTCACATGTAACATTGGTGGTACCTTTGTATTCTGCTTCTGTAGAAGACAAAGCAACTGTTTGTTGCTTTTTCGATTACCAACTAACCATAGAATCTCCAAAGGCAGAAAACGAAATCTGACGTAGATATCCTGTCATGAGTACTTCCAGCCCAATCTGCATCAGTAAAGCCTTGTAACACAAGAGGCTTACCAGAAGAAAAGTAAAGTCCAAACTGAAGTGTAAACTTCACATACCGTAGAATCCGTCAAACTGCATCAAGGTGTAACTTCCTTGGAGCCTATACGTACTGGCTGACTAAGCCAACAGCATAAGATAAATCTGACCTAGTTATAGTAAGATAGATCAGGCTACTTATGATCTGTCGATACATGAAGGGATATGTTAGCAACTCGCCATCTTCTGCATTTAGCTTAACACTAGCAGCAAAGAGGGATAGAGATTGGTTTAGAGGCAGTCATCCCAAACTTCTCCAACATGTTTAGACAATATTGTCTCTGCAGCAGCCATAACGCAACACCATTCTTGACAAACTCAATGCCGCAAGAAGTACTTGAGTTGTTGGAGATCCTTCATGTCAAACTCACCCTTCAGCTGATCTTTCACCCGTTGGATGAGATGCTCACAACTCCCAGTGAGGATCAAGTCATCAACATAGATGATCAGTAGTACAAATTCTTGGCTTGAATGCAAAGAATATAGAGAAGAGCCCGAACTGCACACAGTAAAGCCAAGAGATAACAAGAATGAATTGATCTTGGCATTCCAAGCTCTAGGAGCTTGCTTAAGTCCATATAAGGACTTCTTGAGTCTACAAACTCTCTCAAGATACTTAGAATCTTCATATCCAGGGGGTTGCACCATGTAGACCTCTTCTTCCAACTCCTCATTAAGAAAAGCATTGTTGAAGTCCATCTGATGAAGATGCCACCCTCTACTTGTAGCCAATGCCACAAGTGTACGAATAGAAGCCATCTTGGCTACTGGACTGAATGTCTCATCGAAATCAATTCCATACTGTTGTGCACAACCCTTGACCACAAGTCTGGTCTTACACTTAGACATAGAACCATCTGAATTCCTCTTGACCTTGTAACATAGTCTCATTTCTTCTGATACTAGCATAGGCACTAGTTCTTCAAATGTGGGATAAGTATTCCTGACAGCAATAGAAGTTTCGAAGGTCTTGTATTCCTTACCAAGTCCTTGAATGGTATGGAGAATGAGATCATCATCTTCTACCTTCACACCAATGCTGCTCAGTTGTTCGACTAGACCTCTGATCAGGTAGACATAATCTGTAATCGTCAAAGTACCTTTCCTGACCTCCAGAAGCTGCTGCTTCAGTTGCAACTTACATGCTTTGGTTGATGTCTGTAACACATTCGCCAAGGCATCCCAAACTTCCTTAGGAGTGTCGACTGTCTGTATGTAACCAAACATCTGAGACGAAACACACAACGACATGTAGTGCACAGCTTGCTGAGCACGTCTGTTCCATTCAGCAACAATCGGATCTCCAGCATCCTCAGGTGGTTTGTTGTCAGTGCCTGTGACAAGACCATGGAGTCCCTGCCCCTTGAGAAAGGCAGTAATTCGATATTTCCATATCGAGTAGTTGTTCTTGTCAAGAGGTTCACTTGTAATGCTTGAGAATGTGTCTATCCTGCCACTCATGACGCTATAGACGACAGACGTCGAATTTGCGAACAAACTCGGAATGAATCGAGAAACATGGCAATGGAAAGATATCACAGAAGTAAGTCACAAATGAAATATAGCTCCTGCTGCTAGGTCTGTCGATCCACAATCGTCAAAATGGCGAAAATCGATCGTTAAGACCTTCAAAACAGCGGTCAAAGTCGTGTTGACCTAAACGATGAAAACATCAACTTCTGCATACGACCTCCAATTGAAAAAGGCGGAGCCTTTTTCTATCACTTTCCACCTGTTTTCAGATGCTTTTTTCTATCACTTTCTACCTTTCTGTGTTTAAGGTTTCACTCCACTTTGGTAAGTTTGACCTTGTTGAAAAATCGAAGATGCCAGAAAATCCTGTCACCTCGTCTTCACATTCTCGACCCAAACAGTCTCATCTTTCCTCTCCTGCTCTGATACCATGTTGAGATCACAGAACTGTAAGCACTCATAAGACAAGGCAGCCATAACCTAAGCCTGAATTGAAGAGAGGTGGAGAGAGTCTAAAAATCACACAAGAGGATGAATTGAGAGTTATCAATCCCTCTTTACTAATACAAGAGAGAAAAAGACAAAAGAAGAGGTAAACTGGGGTTGGGTCCTCAAACCCTAAACTAATTAGGTTAGAAATTAGAGTAAACTACGACTACAATGCATAGTTAGCTTGCACAGTCTTTAACACCTGAGTACTACGGTGCTAACACAGAAGCTGCTTCAGCAGAGTTCTGTGTTAGCACCGAACTCTGCTGAAGTGTGTAACTAGGAAGTTGACGTTCAACGCAGTTCATGCAGCACACTTTAGCTACCGATTCTTAGATTCTTAGTGGTGTGTATGTTTACCAAACTGAGGTAAAACAGAGATAAAAATTCTGTCACCACGCATATCGAGGTCACTACGAAGAAAGAGGACAAGAATTTGATTCATTCAGTAGTACCACAAGAGGTTAAGATAAGAAGTTTTGGAAGGGGTCTTTCAATTGAGCCATACGGGACCTGGTCGTGGCACCATTCGTCAAGGAAACAGAGAAAGCCGATGTTCCCAGTTCACTTTGTTGCACCGTCAAAGTCGCGGTAAAAATAGGGACTACCGAGTTGCAATGCACATTTGTGAAGGTCACACGAACCAAGCACAGGGGCAGAATGTTGGTTTATAGGCAGCTTCACGTGCAACCTGCCAACAGCCGTCACGTACAGCACCAGCCAGTGTCGCTAAAGAGAATGTACAGCAACACGACCAGTGTTAATTAACGGATGGCCTTTGTTTTGTTGGTTTCACTAAGACACGGAAAATGTTTATACTAGCAGCAGATCATCTACACATGAAGCGCTGGATGTGTTTTCTGAAGACATTCTTTGGTGTCCTTCATGCACGGGATTCCCATCACTTCTAGTGGGGGTGGAGCAGTGACTGAAGCTGGAGCGGTAGGACCTGTAAGCGTGCTGAGAGGATATGAAAGGAGGCTCTTTGTTCTTGTACACATGGTCAGTAGAATTTCCTATACTGCTCTAACTTATGCATTTACTGTTTATCGTTCAGTAGTCTCATATATTTGATTCCCTTCATGTACCACTTGTGGGGGACCGTCATCGCCCGGAGATATGCCCTACTGTGTGTTTTCTGAATGGTCACGTTGTTGTGACTCGTGAGACAATATTGCACGCATTTCCATGCTATCTTCTAGCATGAAACATGGGTCTATAACTATATTCCTCCTTCGCGTTCAGGAATTGGAACACTGCATGCAACTGCTTGAAAGGACGGGCTTTTAGTGGGAGTTCTGAATCTAGGGGGAGAACCAAAACGTGTGACTCAGCATTTTATTCTTGTCAACCTAGAATCACCTGATCAATATTGAAGTTTAGTTTGACGAACACAGTATCATAACCGTGTTTTCAGTTGGAGGGTCTCATCTTCATGCTCTTGCTCTAGATGGTCGGGACTGCTGCTTCTTATGGTGGCGGTTAACAACCGAAGGATAACAAGTACTTCAGCACCACTAGTAGCAGCCCACTAGATTCTATGTTCTACCCTTCCACCTCTTCGTCCTGCACGCTCGAATCCTAGACAATCAACTTTGAAAATAAGTATCAGAGTAATTGTTAACATTCATACCATCCTGCTGAGGGCCATGCGACTGAGACGCGAGTTGTGTATATTTTCTCCGCACCACATCGGGGTGGGAGAATTGGCCACTGCACGGAAGGAGGAAGTATTGCTCTTGCTAGAGAGCTCGGATCCAGAAGGAGGAAACATTGCTCCGGCTCGCATGAGTGGTGGAATATGGAATCCGATCTAGTCTCCCCGGATCCACCGAGTTATTCGGATAATCCTGGAGAGCAATGATAGACACCCAGATTTGGGTGTCTACCATCGCCAAAGAGCGCACTTCCATCGAACCTCGGTGTAGCCAGCAGCGAGGTTCTTTCTCCATGTTGTTGACCTTGCTCCTTCGGCTATCACCACCACCGCACCTGGACCCTGTTGCAGCTTCGCCCTAACGATTATATGTTAGAATAGATTGTACAGTATGAACATAAGTACAGCAACTAGTTTAGACTATTTGGGCTCATGCCCTCTCGCAGGCTTTGCCTGCCCTTGTACCAAAGTATAAGTACCTGGTCTTTGGGCCTCCTACCTCATTATTCATTTCAGTAAACAAGCTTACTCATATTTGGTCTATCACATCGATTCTCTCTCTCTTTTTCCTATATGGTATCAGAGCTACGGGTTGTTATTTTCCCAACACAATAACGTAGGCTTCAGGTAGACCCTAGGCACAGATGAAGGAGCAATCAGGGGACGCCTTGATTGCTAAAGCGCAAAGACGCTTCTCGCTTAGACGATCGCAGCGCTCAATAGAACCTCAGTTGTTCAGCGATACATCTGCGATGGCGAACACGTTCAGCACTAAAGGCTGGGCAAAGTTCGATGGGACGTACTTCACATACTGGAAACACAAGATGAAACTCCAGTTAGACGCTGAAGGCGTTCTCAGAATTGTCGATGGTAGTGAATCTCGACCAGTCGCCACTGCCGCTAACCCCCTACCTGCCA
This sequence comes from Asterella californica, assembly GCA_036924285.1. Taxonomy (NCBI): domain Eukaryota; kingdom Viridiplantae; phylum Streptophyta; class Marchantiopsida; order Marchantiales; family Aytoniaceae; genus Asterella; species Asterella californica. The sequence goes on along the minus strand of JAYKYS010000006.1, from coordinate 14,376,982 downwards.
CCGGACCAGGTAGCATTGCGGAGTGGGATTGTCAGAGCAAGAATGCTCTGACGGCAATAAATCAGTGTTGCGAGAACACTTTTATCGATCACATTATTTCTTGCCGCTCGGCAACAGAAGCTTGGAACACATTGACTTCTAACTTTGTCACGCAAGACACAGTGACCCAGATGCACTTGAAAGAAAAGCTGCGAACTCTCAAGATGAAGACGAACGACACAGTCACATCGCATGTAAACACTTTCAAGTCGATTGTCGAGCAGCTGGCGTCTGTAGGCGTACAAGTAGGTGCACAAGAGCAGCTGCTCACACTCATGGGTAGCATGCCTGACAGCTACCAAATGTTCCTACAAGTGATGAGATGCAACACCAACTTGACGTTGCAAGATCTCATCTCGTTTCTTCTCACCGAAGAAACTTTTCGTCGAAGAATGTAGCATGAACCTTCGACCGCATTGTTTGCAGGAAAGAGGCAACCACCCAAGCAAGGCAAGAACGGCAACCGTTCTAAGAAGCGGACACCAGACTCCAACATTTAGTGCTTCGGGTGCAATTTAACTGGACACCGTGTCCAGAATTGCCCAAATCAAGCCTCAAGCAGCAGCGCTCCGTCCAATCAACCTCAGCAACAAGGTGGAAATCAGAAGAACCGCAACCAGAAGAATCGTCAGCGCAACAACAACAACAACACTAAGAGAGTACTGATGACCCAGCTCTACAACGAATTTGCACCTCGAACTGTGGATCGTCATTGGTACATTGACACCGGCGCTACCCATCACATGACATTCGACCGCGATCAATTTTGTAAGTACACTGACCGAGAAAGTGCTCTTCAAGATAAGATTCTCTCAGGAGATGACACTACAGTTCAAACTGAAGGTCACGGCGATGTTGAAGTTAAACTTCTCAACGGCGAAAACGTCTTAATTAAGGACGTCTTGCACGTCCCTGCACTACGAAAGAACTTGTTTTCAGCTCGAATGTTTGACTCCAAGGGTGGGTGATGCATTATCGATAATGGTACTTGTCATCTAGAGGATAAGAACAGACGTCCAATTATCCCATGCCCGCTAAGCAATGATGTTTACTTGCTAGGCTCGTCTGTAATTCCCGTGCACACTATGTCACTCCCGCATGCACACCATGCCCAACTGAAGGCAGAGCACTCTCAATCCTTACTTCCAACAATGCCCCTTGAAATTCCATCTCGGAAAAGACTGGGGGTCCAGGAGGTGGCCGTGGTGGCAGATCGACCAACCATGGTCGACCACGGCTGATCCTCCCCTTGCACCCTTTTGCACAGTCACAGTCCACAAACACATTCCCTGCAAATTCACGCACATTTCTCAATGCCGCACCCCTTCCCCCACCAAATTCTCAAGGAGGCACGGATCGCCACGAGGACGATCCGTGGTCCCAAGACCAGGGCGCGTACCTCGACCTAGCATGGCATGCGAACCGGCACGCCCTCCCATGAGGACGTGCCTCATTACTTTCCCCTCCCTGCGTCTCGAGAGGGGACGGCAAGCCAAGGGGCACGGTCCCCAAGACTGGGGCACAGACCCCGAGAGAAGTTCTCCCCGGGCCCCGCCTCCCATCCCGTCCTTTCCGGAAGGAAGGCGGCGGCGGCTGCCCCCCCTCCTTCTTCGGAGGAGCTCTTAGCTCCTCGGAGTGGGACATGCTCCCCGCGAGGGAGTCAACCCACGCGGGGTTGACTCTCCTTGAAGGGGAGGGACTGACAGTCCCTCCCCCACGGGAAAAGCAATCCTCCACGCAGGAGAACTCCCCATGGGAGGAGTACTCCCCCACAGGAGTGTTCCTTCCGACAATACTCCATTAGAAGAAAATTTCTCTTCTCTTGCAGGTCTTTTAGGAGGAGTTTCTGACTCTACAGTCGGCACTTTTGCTTTCAACCCGCCACACACATGATGATGACTCATCCATTCCTACATGCCCTGCATCTACATCTTACATAGTCGATGAGTCCAACACGCCTATTTTCACTCTTTACCGATCTGTCTCTCACCTGCGCTTTGCTTATCTTACATTCGCCACTCCCACCGCCGACCTCTGGCACAGGCGGCTTGGCCACATCAGTCTTATCCGGCTTGACCAGCTTCGTCGTCATCAATCTGTTATCCGCCTAAATCTGCCCACCATTCACAATTTCACTTGCCCCCGTGCTTGCATGGCAAGCAAGTCCGCACAAAATTTCCATGTGCTGCCACTACCAGCGCCACCTAAATTCTCGAAATTGTCCACTCTGACATCAGCGGCCGCATTTTCTCTTGCACTTTTTTCCGCTATGAGTACTTCATGACCATGACCGACAACTACTCCCGTTATACCGTTGTCCGCCTACTGCACTACAAGAGCGACTGCTTCACAGCATTCAAGGAGTTTCACACATTTGTCGAGCGTCAGACCGGCAAGAAACTCAAGACTCTACGCTCCGACAACGGTGGTGAGTTCAGATTCACCCTCTTTGATGCTTATTGTTAGGAACACGGTATCCAATGCCAGTTGACCGTCCTTGACACTCCTCAGCAAAACGGGGTAGCTGAGCGTAAAAATCGCACCCTCTTAAACTCTGTCCGCGCTATGATGTTTTCAGTAGGACTAGACAAACAGTTTTGGGGTGAGGCTATCAACCACACCACTTATTTTTTGAATCGTTGTCCCACCAAGGCCATCGATCCTGCCATCACTCCCTTTGAGCTATGGCATGGCCGCAAGTCCACCATCTCACATCTTCGAGTTTTTGACTGCACAGCTTTTGCCAACATTATAGAGACTCACCACTCTAAGCTAGATAGTCACTCCCACGAGTGCCTTCTCCTCGGCTACAGCAGTCAAAGTAAGGCATACCGTCTCCAACAAAAATCTGACGGTCATACTTTTGTTTCTCGCGATGTTATATTTGATGAGTCTTTCCTCGCATCGACATCATCCCCTCCCAACCCTACTCTCATTGCTATCACTAAGGATGAAATTCAGAATGATGTGCACTTCTTCCATCACCATCCTCCTACTTCGGGTCCAGCCTCTAGCCCTTCAGTGGGAGCTACTCTTCCCCCTCTGAGTTCGTCTGTTCCGCCTCCTTTTGCATCATCTCCCGCCTTCAGTCCTTCCGTTGGCCCTGGTCCCGGTCATCCTTCAAGCAGTAGTCTTGTCCCGGACCCCGTTCCTCTTCTACCCTTAGCGGGATATGGAGGAGGAGGAGTTAGCGGAGGCACATTTCACGCACCAACTCAATCTGTGGCCAGCTCATCTACTAGTAGCCCACAATCCCACAGTCGATATCCGTTCTCAACCTATTCTACCATGAATATATCTTCCCCATTCCGAACTAGACATAGTACATATGTAGAAAACATGAGCACGCTACACCCATACCTACATCGTTCACCACCGCACTCAAGTGACTTTGAGATGACATCGTCTCCTCCCACTGAGATCCAAGCACCACCACCACTCCGGCGATCAACACGTCAATCCAACCCTCCTAATCGCAATCCAGCTGAAGTTTACGACACAACGACTTTGATCTCGAAGGCACGAACGAGTAAGAAGCGTGCGCTAATGATGACTTTGAGACCAGTCTCGATGGAGCCCAACTCCTATCAGGAGGCCCTATCATCTCTAGATGCTGCTCGATGATCCGAGGCCATCATCGAAGAGCTCAAGTCTCACGAGGAGAACGGTACATGGACACTCACAGATTCACCACACGGATGAAGGTCCATAACCAACAAGTGGACCTTCAAGTTGAAGCTGAATTCAGATGGATCCATCGTCCGATACAAGACACGGCTGGTGGTCCGAGGATTCACTCAAGTGTATGGGCTCGACTACACTGACACCTTCTCCCTTGTGGTCCGTGTGCAATCAGTGCGATTGATACTAGCAATCGCAGCTCAACACAACCTCCACGTCCATCAGATGGATGTGAAGACAGCCTTCCTGAATGAAACGCTGAGTGAAGAAATCTACATGGCAGTCCCTAACGGCATCAACGCCCCAGGACTGATAAAGTGTGCAGGCTACTTCATACACTTTATGGATTGAAGCAATCTTCTAGACAATGATATTTGATCATAGATAAGTTCTTACTTTCTCTCGGGTTCAGTAAGTCAGGAGCTGATGGTAACGTATATTACATTCATAAGGATAATCAGTTTGCCATCCTCTACGTTGATGATACAATCATAGCAAGCAGCAGCGAAGGATTGCTAACATACATCAAGAGTAACCTCAGCGCAAGGTTCAAGATGAATGACATCGGTAATATCCACCATTGCTTGAGTATAGAGATTAACCGAAGTCGAGCAGAAGGATGGATCAGACTCAGTCAAACCTTGTACTTGACCCAAAAGTTATTCCAGTTTGGCTTAGAGAATTGTCAACCTGTCAGTACATCATTGACCCCAGGAGAAAAGTTCTCAACTGAAGATTGTCCTGCTACTACTGAAGAGAAGGCGCAATGTGCTTCTTATCCAATCAGAGTGCGACAGGCTCCATCAACTGGGCTGCCGTCTGCACTCGTCTTGATCTAACCTTTAGCATTAGTGTATTATCTCAATACATGGCTAACCCAAGATTAAAACACATCACCGCCATAAAGCGTACATTTCGCTATATCAAGGATACTTTAGACCAGTACTTATAATACAAGTACTCGCCTCAACCAATTTCTCTATTTGGCTACACTGATGCTGACTGGGGAGGTCACATCGAGTCACGACGTTCAACTTCTGGAAATTGTTTCATGTACTCACAAGGAGCAATCAGTTGGTCGTCGAAGAGACAAAAATCTGTTGCACTATCGAGTACTGAAGCTGAGTATATGGCACTCAGCACATGTTCATCAGAAGCAATGTGGCTTCGACAACTCTTAGCTGATATTGATTTAACTGAGAATGAGACTACTACTTTGTATTGTATTAGAATCGTCCAAGTTTCATGACAAGATGAAACACATAGATATTCGGTACCACTTCATTAAGGATCAAGTTACATCTAAGACAATTGAAGTGAAGTACTGCCCTACTCAGGAGATGGTAGCGGATGTCCTAACTAAGGGCCTACCTGCTCCTAAGTAGGATTACTTTCTACCAAGACTAGGATTGAAAGTTTAAATCTACAACTAGTCGCTGAGTGGGAGTGTTAGAATAGACTGTACAGTATGAACGTAAGTACAGCAACTAGTTTAGACTATTTGGGCTCATGTCCTTTCACAGGCTTTGCCTGCCCTTGTACCAAAGTATAAGTACTTGGTCTTTGGGCCTCCTACCTCATTATTCATTTCAGTAAACAAGCTTACTCATACTTGGTCTATCACATCGATTCTCTCTCTCCTTTTCTTATATTATACTCCTCAAGCTGCTCTCGATGACCAAGGGATGATTTCTAAATAACGGATGATTTCCCGGAGCATGGCTGATATTCCTCCTCGGATCCTACATGCTCATTCCTCCTTGGTATCAATCCCTCCCTCCTACAATCAACTTTGAAAAGTAAGTATCAGAGTTAACTGTTAACGTTCATACCATCCGGCTGAGGACCATGCGACTGAGACGCAAGTTGTGTATATTTTCTCCGCCCCACATCGGGGAGGGGGAATTGGCCATTTCACCAAAGGAGGAAGCATTGCTTCTGCTCGAGGAGATCTCGGATCCAGAAGGAGGAAGCATTGCTCCTGCTTGCGAAGAGCTGGAGAGCGATGGTAGACACAGACATTTGGGTGTCTACCATCACCGAAGAGCGCACTTTCATCGAACCCTGGTGTAGCCAGCAGCGAGGTTGTTCCACCCATGTTGTTCACCGTGCTCCTTCGGTTGTCACCACCACCCAAACTGGACCTTGTCGCAGCTTCGCCTCTAACGATTATACTCCTCAAGCTGCTCTCGATGATCATGAGCCTTCCGGCTTCATCACCATCGACTTCATCAACAGCCTCGTTAGTGTGCGCCAACACTGTTACTTGTTGTTGACGCTGGCGCCAGCACTATGACCTGTTGTTGAAAAACATCGATAGCAGCTTGAAGAGTATAATCGTTAGAGGCGAATGGACCACCTGATGATGATGCTCGAGCTACTGCATTTGCTGCGAATAGAGGTGGTTGATGCTGTACGAATGCTACCCGAGCTGCCCGGCGAAACGACCTGTGTCTTGAATTCGAAGAACTCAAGACACCGATCGAACTCCTGGCGGTCGACGTCTTCGGCGAAATCAAATGGAATCAAAAAAATGTCTCAGACATTTTTTGGAGATTGCGTCTTCTAGATAAGCGGTTAAGGAAGACGGCAACTCTATTTTGAGAGCATCATGGCACATCGGGAAGAAACTTCTACAATCAGTTTCAATTGTGGCGCATTTATTCACACAGCAGGCTTGCGGGAAGGCCTGCTTGTGAATAAATACACCACAATTGGCCGACATATGCATGAATAAACAGAGGTAAACTGTTCCACCGACATACTGCACGGACGGAAGGGAGAAAACAGAAAACACTAATGATCGGCAGAATGCAGCATCCTTCCGATCATTAGTATTTTGCCCTCTCTCCCTTTCCAAGATTCCTATTAACATGATATGCAATTGGATTCGTAGACTCACCTGCTTCCTATCTGTCCATGTAGTCGATAAATTGTCTTCTCTCCATCTTCCGAGAAACTGCCATGCTTAATATCGGGACGCAGATAATTTATCCACCTCAACCTGCAACTCTTTCCGCACCGTTTTAGACATTTAACATCACACTTTGCAAAAAACAATCAGCACCTATCATGCATTTAATGATCACAAGTCTTGCCCCGATAAATGTGGCATGCAAGGACACAATTCGAGCTAACGGAGACTCAAATCTGCAATTTTTCTCAGGAAATTCTCTGCGTGACTTGCCAGCTTTGCTGGGAAGAGTGATCCAGTTTCCGCCTGTCCCATTTTGTTCGATGAAGAACTTGAGCTTGGCATCCTCTTCGGGAGACCATGGTTCCTTCTTCACATTCGTCTTGTCGCGACATGGAGCTCCACCCATAGTGATCACTGTTCGAACGAGAGGAAGATCGGTATCGGCAACAAGAGAACCTGTTGCAGTGATGCAAAGTCCAACGACGAGAACTCCAGCCAGGCTTTATTGCTGCCGCGGCCAGACCAGTTTGCGAGTCTAAATTTACCTCCAAACCCAGCACGTAAGATTCTGGTAAGAGCGAGTCACCGCAAGTCGTGTTAATCCCCACAAGTTCTCTAGTTTCCGTTCGTTCAAATCCGTCCTCCGAAAATGTTTCCCAAGATCGTGGAACGTAATAGCGATCACTCCTTGACTTATATGTTAGAGAAGAAGCAAAATATGACCTGCCACAGACAGTAAGAACACAAACCGAAGAAATTTACATGTTACGCCATTAAATATGGAACAGATAAACGTTTTTGCCTTCCCTTCAAAGTTAAAACACAACTTATGTATGTGTTCCAGAAACTGGGACGACCGGGAGGGACCAAATATTTCTCTGTTTTCCTTCGGCAACAGTCTTCACTTTACCTTTACCGACCTTTTTATTTATTATCCGAGTTTCCCAGAATATTTGGAGGAAGTGCCAAGCTGGTCTGATTTGGTGGCAAAAATACTCTTTTAACTGGCGAAGCGAAAGGGTTCGAACTCGAGTTCGGTGATAACAATCCAAGGAATGTGTGTATCGCCCCGTCCATTAACAACAGAAACTTATGCAAGGCCAAAATAATAATTTACCTAGTTTACCGTCTCAACAAGGATTTCGATTTTGGTCACTATGGTAACACGGTTGCCTACATAGTAATACTTTATACTGAGAACTGATTAATTTACTTAATTATACCAGAGGAAAAGATCAAAACACGTTTTTCTTTTATGCAATTTATTCATAATACTGAAACCTATGCTTATTTATATCTTCTGGAAAAGCGTTGCTTAAGGTCCACTCCTGTCGTTGTAATCGTTTGTAAAATGAGGTCCGACAGTTTGAAATGTAATTTAAACACGAAGTTTCATGGAACCCAAGAGGATCTTTTCTGCAACGTAAAGTACATGGTAAGGGGGGGTTTAATGCTCGTATCACTTAAGTTTGCCACTTAGCATCACAATGTTTGGATCCACTTAATATGTTTTGTCAACGATTGGAAAACTCCGACCTAGTGGTAATTAAATAAGAATATTTTTCCAAGAGCGATGAAATCTTACCTATTAAACTCCCCAAAGGTTTCTTTGCGTACAGTTTGAACCTTTACACTTTGTTCACCAAACCATTTTCCAGTAGTCAAGGTGACAAGTCAAAAATAGTGAAATTAGACTTGATAATCAAATAGAGTTTGAATCCAATTAGTACGCTCTGGAGAACAATCTGACCTAGAAGTAAATATATGAATAATTTCCAGAAACGTGAAACCTTGCTTAATAACAATTTCCTGGACTCGTTAAATTTTCGTTTGATATATTTTTCAAGTTTTACATTTGGTTCACCCAAACCAGTCTCGATTATTTGAAAATTATCTGGAAACCATTACTTTATTTTCGATTCTCCTCCAGCACAGCTTTAACCTTTATAACCATACCGGACTTTAGATGACCGGTCCTTGGATTGGGAGCGTACTGAACAAGACTGGATATCTAGCTTGTCACTAGGGGGAGCAAGAGTTATAACCTTTCCTATACTTTTTAACTCTTGAATTATGATTTCGGTTACACATTCACTATGATATCCGCGAGCATTTCCAGAAGTGCTCCTAAAAAATCCTCCATGTCATTTTTTAAAATTTTTTTTCATTCTTTCAGAATGTGATTTGTTACAACGAGAATCTGAATATTAAGTTTATAAATTCCTATTGTCAGAGATAATAAATAATAAATTTAGATACGAGTATAAAGATTCAAAATTTCATTTCTTTATGAATCACGTTCAGAAACAAAGTTAGACGAATAACTATTATTACTTTTTTTGCTTCCGAAGTCCAATAATCTTTGTGTTTAACTTTGACTCACCCTATTGTTTATCTAGAATAGAGATCCATTTGAAGGAAACATTTTCTGCTAGAATACCTAGCCGGAGATATATCTCAGAGGTGTCGTCGTGTCATAATAACGAGATTGAGACATAATCTGGGTACACCCATACTCTCTGTGCTGATGAGCAGTGGGCCCACGACCGTTACCTCCTGCCACAAGGTAGCCTGGTGCCGACCGTAGTCACAATCTGGGGACTGGACCCTGCCTTCACTCTTTGGGTACCATCTGATTACGAACCTTTTCAGCGTGTCAACGACCTGCTTTAACAAAATTCTCCCGTCCTGTCTTTTGTACAGTAAAAGGCCGACATTTCATATCATAGTAAAACGTCGTTATTATAAACGTCAATCAATAATCTCAGGTAACTAGTACTCCTTGGAATTTCTAGTTATAGTCACATTCATTATTAATCACATAATGCTTTAGGTCTTCTAAAACTTTATTTACATTATCATAGAACTAGATAGTCATATAGATCAGATTTATTTAGTTTATTTAATCTAGTTGGTAATCATGCAAGAACTATATCCATGGCATAAAAGCGTAAGGATGATCCTAATGCGGAGTATGAAAGAAGAAGAAAGAATAGATAAAATAATGTGGAGTATGTTGTTCTGAAGTTTTGTATTGAAATTATATCTTAAATATTGCCATCATGGTCTAGGTCCGGACATGTTTCTTTCTGTAGACAAAATTTTTCCGTTGAATACACTCCTTTAGATACTTACTCTTGAATATAATAATTTCTTTATTTTTTTATTGAAAGTTCTTGTGGGCTTAGATATAATTCTTTTCACTTTCTGTTCATTTAAATATATGGCAAAGCAAGATATTGAATATTGCTTACCACATACAATCAAATTAAATAGATACCACACTACATGTCAAAGCTCTTCATATTTGTATGCTTTTTCACCTTTTCCTGGAAGCCCTCTGTATAAGAAGTTCCAAAAGCTATTTTCCTGATAGAGAATTTGAGAAAATAATGGAGAAAAAGAATGACGATGTCTAATCGATGCCTTAGACAGCGAAGGTTCACAAAAAGCGGTCCATAGAATGCCACCAGTCACGTAGTTTCTAAACCACATGGCAGATGCTGTGTAGATCCTGTCCAGACCAGAATCCGCATTATAAGCAGAACATTCATTTCAAAGGATGGATGCGTCTATATATTTTTCTCTCTTCTCTTTCTCAGTCCTTGCATCTATTTTAAACACACCCTTAGCTTTCGAGCTATGGGCGTGCTTAAAAAAGAATGATCTCTGATTATCTCTCTCCTCAACATTGGACAGCCTGGTTCCAACATAAACCTTGAGTCACAGATCGAGCTAGTTACTTACAAAGTAGACATATTGGTCATCAGAGGCTCATATACGATAGTTTGTACGGTGCGCATCCTTACAATAAGCAAAGTACGAACGGTAGAGAGTCATCTCTGCCAAGGCTTCTCTCATACGCTTCTCTCTCTCAGAGTTTTACAGCGAAAGATGGATAGCTTCACGACATAAAGCAACTTCCAATTAGATGTAAAAAATGGATATCTGACAAGTCACACTCACAAGTCACACCGACATTACTCTGAGTCAACTCATCTGTTCAACTCTACTGTCTATAACATTCACCTCCTTCTTTGCTGGACATCTGGTCTCTGTCGTCCCATCAGAACGGTTGCATTGGTACAAGAGAACTAAACCAACCTCAAGAGAAACAGTTTTCTCCTAAGGTTGGTTCAGTTCTCTTGCCTCTTCGGACGATACGACTGGTTTTGCTTTCCTCTCTTAAGTTCTGCTTCAGACTCTTGTCTCCGGATAGCGATAGCTTCATCGAAGAAGACCTCATATGCTCTCTCCATATTGATCATATGAAAGACTTCAGAATGAATTTGAAGGATCATTTTTAGCTCTTTCACTATTGTATTTATGTGACTCACCTAGCAGCTGCTCAGATCTCCTCATAGATCAAGTGTTGTTTTCGGATTTTAATTCAATGATGCGTTCGTATGCTACGTATATGACTTGTATCACCAAGAATATCCTTGATGTTAATCTGAACATATCGTTTATGCTTCTTGTCTAAGCTTCAAGTCTCTCCCCTAACTGTGGCTCCAAACACATTAGCAAATTCTCTGTCTCCATGATGTCATAAAATGACCTCTGATGCTTCGTCTGAAACACATTCTCCAACATCTTTCTGAACTCCTTCATAGGCGGTGGATATCCACTAGGTACAGTTCTTGGTGTCCTAAAGCTCTCAACACAATTCTGCGTAAACCTCGCTATGTATATCTACTCTCCTTCCGTCGCTCGTTGACACATCTTCTTTTTGAACTCATGGTCCTTAGGATCCATTTCTGGATTTTGTACTTCAATTTCTTATGAACTTCTGGTACGAAAACTTTTTGACATCATCAACTCCTCCTTCTGTGCATTCGTTATATGTCTGATTTCTAGATTCAAGTAATCCTTCAGAATGGACCCCTTCAGTTGATGAGGTTTCTTTCCTAAGAATGCTATTCCTTTCCTCTTATTTCTCCGTTTATGAATTCTGTTCTCCGTTCGATCACTACTTCTTTGATCCTATTTTTCTCGTGATCGCTTCTATTCTCCAATGTTTCTTTTGGAGTTGCATGCTCTCTTTGTGTTCTCATATCACTTCTAGTTTTGGAAGAATCATGGTCTCTCCAGATTCGACCGCTATATCGTCAGCTCTTCCTGTATGGTATCCAATATTATGATCTTATCCGAGGCTTGTAAAACATCCATATGTCTCGAATCTTCTGTAATCTTCCCATGTTCTTCTACTTTTTTCCATGTTCTTCTACAGTATCTAGATTGGCGGGTATCACAAGACACTTCTTTGGTTCTTGACTATCTTTCGTGATAGTGTTCTTCGGATTCTCTCTCGACTCCTTGCTTGACCGTTCTTCACAATGATTCTTCATTATAGATTTCACTGGTTCTGTATCTCCTGGAAGCGGAATAGAGTTGATCTCCATCAATCATCGATGATGAGTACTTCATTACCTCCAGTTCCCTCATCTAGATTGTCAAACCCAATCTATCATGCCTCTCCTATCCAATTCATTCACAGGTTCTAGAAAACTCATCCTTTCCTTCGATTCTCCTCTAGTCGATGCATTCTCCAGGATATCCTAAAATCTGATGTGAGTATTCACTCGTGTGGGCTCTGCAGGAGTATGTTTGCTGCTTAGTCTTTCCATTCTTACAACTAATTCTTCTTGTGCCAATTTGTTCTTTAAATTCGAAGATTCTGTATAACTACTCTCCATGCTCCCCTCAGATTCGCTTTCTTCACTCTTTGAACTGCTTTCTTCCTTCACCTTTCATGAAAAAAAGTCCTCATTGGAGCCGTCATACGTCCTGCACTCAAAGTATCTGTGTCGGAGATTCATAATCCACCATCTTGGTTGCATCTTGTTTCACTATTTCCTTCCGAGAGGACTTTGAACTTTCCAAGATCAGCACTTTCCTCATCTCTCGAGGTCTCTCTTGTGACATGGCTAATCTTGGATACATATGTTCCATCATTGGAATGCTTGCTTGTACATTATCATCAAGTTATTATAATGTGAAAAATAGTTTCAACACTTTGAGAAAAACATATCAACCCATATGTTGCAGTAACTGTCAATAAGATGGAACAAAGGGTGTTGGGAGAAAGAAGACCATTGTACAAAATATTCATCAAGCAACGTCAAGACGTTCTACATATTCACGGGTTTGTAAGGTTCTTCAAATAACCACTCGTGATATTATACTATTGGCAGAGTTTTCCTCTATTCGCTTGTCCTCTTTTCCACCTCATTTCAGACCCCCCACTGCTAAAAGTGAGCACTCTTGTATGTATGTATATATATATATATTCATCTCTTCCAAACTTCAATATATATGCACAGGTGATTTAATGTATTACCTAATTTTTCTGACATTAATAATCAATTAATCAATGATTAATTGATTATTTTGGTTACAAACTGTCGTATATATATATTTTCCAAGGTACATCTGGGCTCTCTGCATCTATGGATTAAGTCTTGCTGCATCTGCACATATAACAATTAGAAAATAATTTTATTTAGTTAAGACTAGTTATTATCTAACACATATATCCGTTCTTGTATCATGAAAGAAGTAAAAGTTCCCCAGAAGTTAATCGAGCATGCATATTTATCCATATACTAGAAAGCTCAAAAGAGATATTAGGCTCAAACAATGTCATACATATTCCACCACATTTCATCCTGCAACACATCTTTTGAAGATGCGTATATTAGATATTATTGAATCAATTAACTATTAAAGTCACCACTTAATATATTATGAATGATCCACAGATCACAAAAGTTGATCAAATTTTACAGAGTCTACTTCACAAATTAACCATGAGCCCAATATCTCTTGTGAGCTTACTAGTATATGGATAAATATGCATGCTCTATTAACTTCTGGGGAACTTTTATTTCTTTAATGATATAAGAAAAGATATATGTGTTAGATAATAACTATATCTTAAGTACAATAAAATTATTTTCTAATTGCTATATTTGCAGAAGGAGCAAGACTTAACCCATAGATACAGAGAGCCCAGATGTACCTTGGAAGATATATATACAACAGTTTGTTCAATCAAAATAATCAATTAATCAACAGATTTATTGATTATTAATACCAGAAAATTTAAGTAATAAATTAAATCACCTGTGCGTATATATTCAAGTTTGGAAGAGGTGAATATATATATATACAAGACTGCTCATTTTTAGATGGATAATAGCAACGGTAGTCTGAAATGAGATGGGAAAGAGGACAAGCACTAGAATAGAGAGAAAACTCTGCCAATAGTATAATATCACGAGTGGTTATTTGAAGAACTTTACAAACCCGTGCATATGTAGAACATCTTGATGTTGCTTGATGTGGTATCACATACAATGGTATTCTTTCTTGCAACACCCTTTGTTCAATCTCACTGATTGTTATTGCAACATGTGGATTGATATTTTTTCTCAAAGTGTTGAAATCAGTTTTAACATTATAATAACTTGACGATAATGTACAAGCAAGCATTCCAATGGTGGAACATAGGTCTCCAAGATTAGCCATGTCACAAGAGAGACCTCAAGAGATAACAAAGAAGGTGCTGATCTTGGAAAGTTCAAAGTCTTATTGGAAAGAACTAATGAAACAAGATGCAACCAAGCTGGTGGATTACGAATCCTCCGACACGGACACTCTGAGTGTGGGACGTACGGCGGCTCCGATGAGAGCTTTTCTTCCATGAAAGGTGAAGGAAAAAAGCAGTTCAAAGAGTGAAGATAGTGAATCTGAGAGGAGCATGGAGAGTAGTGATATAGAATCTTCAGATTTAAAATCTTTGTGATAAACGTCATCATTCACCAACAAGGTCTTCATCAAACAATGACGCATTGAACTTTGTTAATACACCTTTCTCTTGTAAGAACCGCTTCAAATATGTATATAGACCTCTCTGCATCTGCTTCTTCTTCAAGCACTTTCTCCCTACACCTATTCCTTTCGACAATAGAGTTTTCACACGTAAGTTATCAGAGTATAGCAAATATCTGTTACTCCACATCATGTTTGCTAGGTTCTGTGATGCACTAACTGCCACTGAACTTTTATGCCATAAAGACAAACGAGATAATTGTGTACGCTCTTCTTCCCTACTGCTGGAAAACCACAGATGTTTATGTATCAATCTTACTGATCAATGGGAGACAAATTATCCTCGTCTAACCATGTTTGGTCATGGACAGTATTGAAAACCTATAGGAACTTGAACAACCTCAAGTAGCTTCACAGCGAATCCTCCATGGAGTGAACAATGCTCTTGCCAGCTGAAGAGTTTCTGAAGTCCATCCTTCAGCTTGAGATCTTAAGTAAAACAGTTGACCAATCTCAATAAGCAGAATCCCAATAGTACCCATGTTTGTACTTTGATCTAAACCTGTTTTTTGCATAATGTATGGTACAACATATATGATAAGTCAAGTATACTCTCCAGCTTTAAAGAATCCTAAACGAGTGAATATATCTTTAAGCCAGCGACCAGTTAAACCATAGGATCTTGTGCGGACGATGTCATCCATAGCCTGTAACAAACTATTTTTCACGTTTGTCGGTGTTTCAATCAACTGTTTAACCTCTCTACATAGTTTTTGAAAATACATAAAGCAAGACAATGCATGTTATCATACACTAGGTATTTAGGTAGATCAAAACTATATAACCTAGCGCGCGCCAAAGCTTAATCTCAGCTGTAACTCCATATTCCATGGAAATCTGAGTTCTCTGTGTACTTATTTCCGCTAGTAATAGTTTCCGTACAGATTCTGTTATCGTTGTTGTGATCTTTGCACCGGAGGATATCTTCCCAGAAATATGTTGTTGAAATACTCAACCCGGCCACCAAAAGCACCTTATCATGGTATTTGCTCCACCTAGTACTTGTAACACGTCTTCGACAACCTGCTTTACCTCCATTGTTAAACCCATCAACTTTGCACTATGCTGGATGATCAGCAATGAACAACATCATGATGTCTCTGATGGTTGTTCTTTGAGATAGAGATATCACACTATCTAATTATGTTGAATTAGTGATATTCATGATTGGTTTGCAATTCATCCACAAAAAACACTTGCAATTCTTGCATGAAAGGTTCTAAAAAGAATCAATATGTACAATCTTCATCTCAGCATTCAACTTGGAA
The DNA here is from genome assembly GCA_036924285.1 of Asterella californica. Classification (NCBI taxonomy): domain Eukaryota; kingdom Viridiplantae; phylum Streptophyta; class Marchantiopsida; order Marchantiales; family Aytoniaceae; genus Asterella; species Asterella californica. The sequence goes on along the minus strand of JAYKYS010000006.1, from coordinate 14,361,184 downwards.
ACAGGAATGAATAGTGTTATCATGTCAAGCAATCTTGAACGAGTTCCAGCGTTCAGAATCTTCACTTCAACTGTCCACGTTGTTCTATAACTCGTGCTTGTCGTCTGAAACTCATCCCAATGTCTTATAGGTGCCAGATCCTGTGGACCCTCTGCACATCATGAAAGTTTATATTAATTATACTTACAAGGGACAAGATAGAAGTGAGAACTTTCATACGTGTTTCTTTTTTAATTATAGACATCAGCTATGTACGATACATAAACATAAAGCTTGTACTGTAGACAAGAGTCATGACCACTCCTCTCGAAGTTTTTATATAAGTACATCAACGAGCAAATAAACCAATAAGAGATAACTCCAGAAGGCGAATATCATAAAATTAAAATAACATCAGTCGGTATCACATTTTTCAGAAGATAGATAATGCACTCATCCGATCGAACGTTCGTTTAACTCGAATGAAGTGACCGCATCGACTGTAATGGAATTAGTATTCTTGAGTTGCTGAATCAAAATTGCAAGGAACTTCAAGTTCCCTGCACCTAACTGGAATAGTTGGATAACTATACCAGCATGTTAGGTCTGAGGGGAGCATGGAGAGTAGTGATACAGAATCTTCAGATTTAAAAAACATGGCACAAGAAGTAGTTGTAAGAATGGAAAGGCTAAACAGCAAACATACTCCTACAGAGCCTACACGAGTGAATACTCACATCATATTTTAAGATACTCCGGAGAATGCATCGACTGGAGGAGAATTGAAGGAAGGATGAGTTTTCTAGAACCTGTGAATGAATTGGATAGGAGAGGCATGGGAGATTTGGTTTGACAGTCTAGACGAGGGAGCTGGAGATAATAAAGTATTCATCATCAGTGATGGAGATCAATTCTATTCTGCTTCCAGGAGATACAGAACCAATGAAATCTATAATGAAGAATCAATGTGAAGAATTGTCAAGCGAGGAGTTGAGAGAGAATCTGAAGGACACTACCATGAAAGATAGTCAAGAACGGATGTTTTACAAGCCTCGAATAAGACCATAATATTGGATATCATATAGAAAGAGCTGACGATATGAGGGTAGAATCTGGATAGACCATGATTCTTCCAGAACTAGAAGTGATATGAGAAGACAAAGGAGAGCATGCCACTCCAAAAGAAACATTGGAGAATAGAAGCGATCATGAGAAGAATATGATCAAAGAAGCAATGACCGAACTTAGAGCAGAATCCGTAAATCGAGCGATAAGAGGAAAGGAATAGCATCCTTAGAAAGAAACCTCACTGAGTGAAGGGGTCCATTCTGAAGGATTACTTGAATCTAGAAACGTTTGGAGAAATCAGACATAAAACGGTGAAAGGATAGAATGCACAGAAGGAGGAGTTGAACGATGTCAAAAAGTTTTCGATCCAGAAGTTTAGAGGAAGTGAAGAACAGAATCCAGAAATGGATCCTATAGACGATGAGTTCATGAAGAGGATGTGTCAACGAGCAACGGAAGGAGAGTAGATATACATAGCAAGGTTTAATCAGAATTATGTTGAGAGCTGTAGGACACCAAGAACTGTACCTTGTGGATATCCACCGTCTATGAAGGAGATTTGGATAGATGTTGGAGAATGCGTCCCAGAGGAAGCATCAAAGGTCATTTTATGACATCAAGAAGACAGAAAATTTGCTAACGCGTTTGGAGCTACAGTTAAGGGAGAGACTTGAAGCTTAGACAAGAAGCATAAACGATATGTTCAGATTAACATCAAGGATATTCGAGGTGATACAAGTTATATACATAGCATACGAACGCATCACTGAATTGGAATCCAAAATCAAGACTTAATCTACGAGAAGATCCGAGCAGCTGCTAGGTGAGTCACATGAATACGATAGTGAAAGAGCTAAGGATGATCCTTCAAATTTATTCTGAAGTCTTCAATATGATCGATATAGAGAGAGCATATAAGGTCTTCTTCAATGAAGCTATCGCTATCTGAAGACAAGAGTCGGAAGCAGAACTTAAGGGAGGGAGGGGGAGAGGAAACAAAACCACGAGTATCGTCTGAAGAGACAAGAGAACTGAACCAACCTCAGGTTTTCTCTTGAGGTTGGTTCAGTTCTCCTATACCGATGCAACCGTTCTAGATGGGATGACAGAGACCAGATGTCCAGCAAAGAAGGAGGTGAATGTTGCAGAAGGTAGAGTTGAACAGACGAATTGACTCAAAGTAATGTAAGTGGATGTAGTTTTGGATAACCGACTAAAAAGTAAGAGTTAGATTATCGATGAGTCTTGTATGTTTGGATTACCCGAGAGTCTCAGATATCTTAGTAATACAAACAGCTCATAAGGTCATTTGATTTGGGTAGTCCATATATCTAGGAATATTTGGAGAAGTAAAGATTAGACTAGCATAGAAGGCTTTGAGACCAGCGTGTTGACTACATATAGTACGGTTAAAGAATTTAGTCACTTATTCGCTACGACTGTATAAATGACTATATTGAGTAGTTAGACAATTAGTCCGTTTTGACCTAACGGTTTGTGGTGGATGAGTTATCGTTGCTGAGTGTCCTTCTGGGAGATCAAGGTCTCGAGGATCTACATTTATCAATCACAAGTGTATAAGGAAAATTTTGATTTTAATGTATATAGGAGATTTGCAGTTTTGGAAGATCTGTTGCACTTGACATGTATATGAATACCTCTTGAAATTGTAGATATAAAGGAGTGTGATAAGAGTTATACTATACGGAGGGACTATATTTCTAGTAATACTAGAAGTCCAGTAGATGTGTCTACGTCCTGAATGAGTGCACATTCGAGGAACAAGATCGGGCCTCTAGTTGTGAATAACTCGCACTTAGAGCAGAACGAAACTGAACGTAGAATCGACAACATAACCTCATAGTTAGTAATTATCTACCACTTAGTAGACAATTATATCAATATCAAGGTGGGATCTCGGATGGGATTTGAAGACAAGAGAGATAAAAGAACAATGATAAAGAGGAGAAACTTGAGATAACACGAGAATGAGGTTTAAACTAAACCAAAGCGTTACACTCTTATACATTATGAGAGACTAGAGATTATCAATGCATCTAATGCTTCTCTAAATGATATCACAGCACATTATTTAATGCAAAGATTAAATTCATAAATCTCTTCATGTGAGTGGTGAAAATAAATTCTAACTATCCTACAAGACTAACCACCGATTCTCAAAAACCTCCACTAAGTGCACTTCCTTCTATGTTGTGATCAAAATTTGGTTTAGAAAAAGACACAGCCAGTTTCCTCATTCAGTTCGGTTAACTAGGTCGTGGACCACAAAATAGTCCTGCCAGAAAAATCATCAGTTGTCGTCCATCTGATCGCTGACAAGTAGTGATCCGCTGAGCACATCACTGACGATCAGCAGACCGGTGATCTGATCGCTGGTGAGTTGTGACAATGATATATTTGTCATAAAAATCATAAAATAAATTGGAATACCAAATGCGATCAATGATCATGTCGTATATATATAGATCATCAACAAAATTAAAAAATTCTCTACTTCAGTTACATAACGTTACTATTTCTCTCCGTTAGGACTTTGTAGATCTTTAATTCTATATTTAAACCAAAATAAAACGAAATTTTGGAATTTTGGTGATATTTTGGTTATTTCAGTGCAAACTCTTGAAATTTTGATTTACCCAAAATTTGGTTTCTAAATAATGGTTGCAATGAAATTGCTTGAGGACGTGCTCTCGATATTACTTACTGATCAATGAGGTTTCTTTTCCACTTGGGGAATTTTTAGAGTTTTGGATTTAAATCTATACATCCACGAGCAGTGGATTTTAACTTTATATTTCAAAACAAGAAAAAGAGAAAGCCTTGGTGGGTGGTACAGGGTTTGCCAATTTGTGCAAGATTACAAAACAGAAGGTGCTATTACGTCTTTTTGGTCGGCGAATCATTTGTAATTTTGTAATTTTTGGCTTGAATTTATTGTCCGTATTACTTCTCTACCCAAGTACCAAATAGTTCGTTGTTATTCGTACCTTTCAATCGGTCACTTTGTTTTCCTCATGATCATCCTCTGCATTTTGTGAGGATACTTGCTATCCGTCGATGATAAATAAAATGAAGACAGATAAGTGCAGATTCAGGGGGCAATTAGAAATGATCTGAAATGATTAACGGTGGAATATAATGACACATGTGGTTTAAACAAGCGGCGAAATGTGGTTCATTATATCTTGTTTTCTTAATATTCAAAGCAATATGAAGATCTTATTAGCCAATCATCATCCTCGATTTTCCAGCATAATTGTAATATTTCGTTTGTTTATTATTTTGTATTTATATTTAAAATAGAAGAAAATTAAAGGTTTAGCTTGTGATTGTAATACATGATTGCTCAATTTTTTGGACACTAGAGTCCCTCGAATTAAAATTTGAATGCAAATTATAGTGATCAGATTTCCATCAGAAACTTCTGATGAACTTGGTAGCCACTACAATCTCTCATAATGATTACATTCTGAGCTGTCATAACATCCTTACATGTTTCTGCTTTCATCGAGAAATAACTTCAAATATCTAATTATCTTACTATACTTGGCGTGACCTAAACTAGTCTGGCCGTCATGTCCCAAGTTCCAGCACGCTTTAGTCTTGAATTCAAGTTTTGTAACTCGGTAGAAGTCTGAACCAGGTTAAGTGCACCACTCGCAAGCCTGTGAAATGTGAACTGCTATCGTTGTATGATCCAATCGGCTCTTGACACAGCGAATAAAATCTTTTACTACTCGACAAAGTTTTTCTTTTTTATTTTCAAACGGGAAGCGAGTTCTATTGCTATTGGAGTATTTTTTGTTTTATTCCTCTACCTGTGGAAATATGCATGCATGATAAACTTCAGGGAACTTTTGCTCGCTTGCTGTTATAAAAAAATTATATATTTTATGTGAAAATTGTAAACCAAGTTGAGAAATAAAATCAAATTGATTTCTAAATGCTAAGTGATAACTGGATCTAGAAATGCGAGAAGATCCCAAACATATCCCATAAAAGAAACATAAACTCACACACTGCAAAAGCTTACAAGACTTAATACAATAACCGGCTAATGAATATTTTATTTAATCTATATATTAACTTATTGCCTAATTTCCCTAAGCGAAGGGTTAGATTATATATTAACCATTGTGTATTAAGACGGAGGAAGCGAATAATTAGAATTATTTTATACAAGGAAGTTATACTTAGTTGAGAACATAAACTTGTTTACGCGTATTCACTCTACTATTTCCCAAGAGGACGCAGGACATGAATCTCTTTATCAGCAGGCTCCTCCTGTCTCTTATGTGGATGAGGGATGGTGAAGGAACCTAGAATAAAACCCTAAACGCTGCGTACGAGGGCGTTGCCTGTGGTCAAAAGTAAATGTTAGTTACTTATAATACATTTACTTTCATTCGGAATGGAATGGTGAATATGCAGGGGCTCGAAATGTGGAGCTCCCGGAAGTCAGTACTCCGCAGTTTGTGGAAGTTCGGGAGAGGGCTTCCCGTAAAGTATGTTATAACAAAAAGCTAATCGCAGAAATTTGGACGATCTCAATAGCACGTCCACGTGGCACACGTAACATCCTCATAACAGTAAGGACAAAAATATGCATCCTGGGTGCACAGGTGGATGAACACGTAGAGGAGGACAGGCACTGGAATAAAGTGAAAATCGATGGAGGAGGTTTGCTGTGCTTCTTTTCTTTGTTGTGCCATGTAGAGAGGCACAGGAATAGCATGAGAACTATTTGATTTGTTATTAGTTTTTCCTTTGTTACTCTACTTTTCTGTAGAAGAAATTGTTTTCTCCAAAAAGTGTTATGCGTAGAAAAACTTTGGAGAACATTTCTTTGCCTTTTATGGTTAGAAAATCTATAAATTTTATATTAAATTTTATACTAAATTATTATGAACATGCTTCTCTCTTCAGATGGAGATGTGAAATATATGTAATGCCCGGGCAACAGGAAAGACAAAAAGGTCTTGAGAAGGTGAGTCACTTTGAAGCTCGCAAAAGTGTTGAAGCCAAGCAAGGCATACTTAAGTTAAAAATATAGAGTTTATATGATAGGTACGAATTTGTCGAACAACGTACCAAAATAGTTAACTGATAGTCTAAGAGTAACTCTGCTCTATAAGCATTCTAAATCAACTTCTAGAATTTTTGTTCTCTATATATTATAGAAAATGTTATAAATATTCTACGGAAAATCTAGACTAAGTTCCAGTAAAATAGAAATAGAACTTAACTGTTAAATGGTAGTCATTCTTGAGACAGCAGCGACATCAGAGAAAAGCCCATAAATGAAATGCAGGGTCAGACGCTTCTTAGAGTACAAGTGCGAGGTTCTGCTGAAGTAAAAATAAATATTAATTCTACATATTTTAATTTTGCACCTAACCCTTCGTGTCGAAAAGGTTAAGTGAAAAATTAATGTTAAGCTTGCCGCTTGTGAGATATGCCCTACTGTGTGCAGATATGCACACAGTAGGGCATATCTCCGGGCGATGACGGTCCCCCACAAGTGGTACATGAAGGGAATCAAATATATGAGACTACTGAACGATAAACAGTAAATGCATAAGTTAGAGCAGTATAGGAAATTCTACTGACCATGTGTACAAGAACAAAGAGCCTCCTTTCATATCCTCTCAGCACGCTTACAGGTCCTACCGCTCCAGCTTCAGTCACTGCTCCATGTCCACTAGAAGTGATGGGAATCCCGTGCATGAAGGATACCCAAGAATGTCTTCAGAAAACACATCCAGCGCTTCATGTGTAGTAAGGCTACAGATACGTGTGATCAGAGTGGATGATCTGCTGCTAGTATAAACATTTTCCGTGTCTTAGTGAAACCAACAAAACAAAGGCTCGTCGTGTTGCTGTACATTCTCTTTACACATGTTGGTGCTGTACGTGACGGCTGTTGGCAGGTTGCACGTGAAGCTGCCTATAAACCAACATTTTGCCCCTGTGCTTGGTTCGTGTGACCTTCACAAATGTGCATTGCAACTCGGTAGTCCCTATTTTTACCGCGACTTTGACGGTGCAACAAAGTGAACTGGGAACATCGGCTTTCTCTGTTCCTTGACGAATGGTGCCACGACCAGGTCCCAACATATGGCTCAATTGACCCCTTCCAAAACTTCTTATTTTGACCTCTTCTGGTACTGAATGAATCAAACTCTTTTCCTCTTTCTTCGTAGTGACCTCGATATGCGTGGTGACAGAATTTTTATCTGTTTTACCTCAGTTTGGTAAACATACACACCACTAAGAATCTAAGAATCGGTAGCTAAAGTGTGCTGCATGAACTGCGTTGAACGTCAACTTCCCAGTTACACACGCGTTTGGTGCCCAGTCACATGCTGAACTCTGCTGAAGCAGCTTCCGTGTTAGCACCGTAGTACTCAGGCAGCCAATAAAGCAACGTTCGCTCCTGCGTTTACCTTTTCCCGTACGAAACCAATCAGGCTCACGACTGTCCAGGCGAGCTCTACATCAACGCCGCACCAAGTGGACCATCTCGTGAACAATTGAGTTGATGTGAAGGTAGAACGACTCCAACGTGAACTGTAGAGGGACGAGCATCAGAGCTCGGTTTCTGACCTCCAGTTGGACATGGTTTCGTACGGGGATGTCATGGATCGTTTGCTGTACTCAGAGTGGACCATCTTGTGAACAATTGCTGGATGAACGGTAGAACGAAGAGAATCAGAGCTCTATTTCTGACATCCAGCAGGACGTGGTTTCCTACGTGGATGTGGTCGATCCTTTGCTGTACTCAGAGCGGACCATCTCATGAACGAGTCTGATGTGAACGGTAGACCGAGGAGATCATAGGTCGGTTTCTGACATGCACTCAGACATGGTTTTGTGTCGGGAAGTCATAGAGCGGACCATCTCGTGAACTATTGTGATGTGAACTGTAGGCCGACGAGATCACAACTCAGTAGCCTCGGTTTCTAACTGAGTTATGATCTCGTCGGCCTAATAACATATAATCGGACATTGTTTTGTGTCGGAAAGTGGTCAACCGGGCCATCTCTTGAACGATTATGATGTGAACGGTAGACCGAAGAAACCAGAGCTCGGTTTCTACAATCGGCTTCAGAAATCCAGTCGGAAGTAGTTTTATGTCGGGATGACCTTAACGGTAGGCCGATGAGATCAAAGCTTGGTTTCTACAATCGGTTTCAGAAATCCAGTAGGACATAGTTTAATGTCGGGAAGTCCTCGAGCGGACCATCTCCTGAACGATTGTTACGTGAACGGCAAGCAGACGAGATCAGATATCCGTTTTACATCCAGTAGGAGGTTGCTTTGTGTCGTGAAGCCGTCCATCCTTTGCTGTAATACTCTGAGAGAGAGAAACTTATGGGAGAATCCTTGGCGGAGATGACTCTCTACCATTCGTACTTTGCTCATGTAGGGATGCGCACCGTAAAAGCTACCGTATATGAGCCTCTGAAGTGAAATATGTCTACTTTGCATGTAACTAGCTCGGTCCGTGATTCCATGTTTATGTTGGAACCAGGTCGTCCAGTGTTGAGGGGCGGGATAATCGGGGATCGTTTTTTTTAAGCACATCCATAGATCGAAAGCTAAGGGTGTATTTAAAATAGATGCAAAGAATGAAAAAGAAGAGAGAAAAAAAAAACGTATAGACGCGTCCAATCGTTGAAATGAATGTCCTGTTTATAAGGCGAATTCTGGTCTGGACAGGATCTACACAACATCTGCCATTTGGTTTAGAAACTACGCGACTGGTGGCATTCTATGGGTCTCTTTTCGTGAACCTTCGTTCTCTTAAGGCATGGGTTAGTCATTTTTTTTCTCCATTACTTTCTCACAATTTCTCTATAAAGAAAATAGCTTTTGGTACTTCTTATACAGAGGGCTTCCAGGAAAAGATGAAAAAGCGTACAAATATGAAGTGCTTTGACATGTAGTGTGATATTTATTTAATTTGATTTGTGTGGTAAGCCTTATTCATATCTTGCTCTGCTATATACTGAAATGAAGGGAAAATGAAAAGAATTATATCTAAGCTCACAAGAACTTTCGAGTAAAAGAATAAAGAAGTTATTATATTCAAGAGTAAGTATTTAAAGAAGTGTATTCAAAGTAAAGATGCTTATTCACCTCATGTACACTTCGAAGTGTATATAGAATTTAATATATGTTTTAATTTTTTTAACAGGAAGAGTTAAACAATATATTAATATCTTCATAAAATGATACAATCTGAAAATTATAGCCTCTGTCTTATCTTTCCAATAACGTATCAGTCCAGACACGACTTGTGGGTTATATTCTGCTGAGTTGACTACTTCGAGACAAGTTAACATATATCACATATGAATTTATTCAGTTTTTCATAATATCTTATTGTAATATATTTATAATATTTACATATTCTTTTGATAAGAAAAAAAACTTCACTATACAAGGCCGTTGGGGATGCTTATTCAACGGCAACATTTTGTCTATAGAAAGAAACGCGTTAGGAACTAGACCTGATGGAAGTGTTTAAGATATAATTTCAATACAAAACTTCAGAACAACATACTCCACATTATTTTATCTATTCTTTCTTCTACTTTCATACTCTGCATTAGGATCCGTACTCTTTTATGCTATGGATATAGTTCTTCAACCAACTAGATTAAATAAACTAAATAAATCTGATTTATATGACTATCTAGTTCTATGGTAATGTAAATAAAGTTTTAGAAGACCTAAAGCATTATGTGATTATAATGAATGTGACTATAACTAGTGGAATTCCAAGGAGCACTAGTTACTTGAGATTATTTATCGAGGTCTATAATAACGAAGTTCTATTATGAACGGTCTTTTACTGTACAAACGGCAGAACGGGAGAATTCAGCTAAAGCACTTCGTTGACACGCTGAAAAGGTTCATAACCAGATGGAACCCAAAGAATGAAGGCAGGGTCCAGTCCCCAGATTGTGACTATGGTCGGCGGCAGGCTACCTTGTGGCAGGAGGTAACGGTCGTCGACCCACTGCTCATCGTGTATCCAGGTTATGTCTCAATCTCGTTACACGACGAAACCTCTGAGATATATCTCCGGCTAGGTATTCTAGCAGAAAACGTTCTTGTTAGAAGGATCTCTATTCTAGATAGACAGTAGGGTGAGTCAAAGTTAAACAAAAAGATTGTTGGACGTCCTGAAACAGAAAAGGTCATAATAATAATTCTTCTAACTTTGTTTCCGAGTGCGATTCATAAAAAAAATGAATTTTTCAATCTTCATAATCGTATCTAAATTTATTATTTATTATCTCTGACAATGAAAATTTATAAACTTAGTATTCAGATTCTCATGGTAACAAATCATATTCTAAACAGATGAATATGATTTGTGAACAAAGTGTAAAGGTTCAAACTGTACGCAAGTAAACCTTTGGGGAGTTTAATGGATAAGATTTCATCGCTCTTGGAAATATACTCCTATTTAATTACCACTAGGTTGGAGTTTTCCAATCGTTGAGAAAACATATTAAGTGGATTCAAACATTGTGATGCTAAGTGGCAAACTTAAGTTCTACGTGATACGAGCATTAAACCCCCGGTACAAGTATACAAGCCAAAAAGGAATATTCCTTCCCCTTACCGTGAACTTCACGCTGCAGATAAGATCCTCTTGGGTTCCACACAACTTCATGTTTAAATTACATTTCAAATTGTAAGGACCTCATTTTACAAACGATTACCACGATAGATTGTTCTGGAGTGGACCTTAAGCAACGCTTTTGCAGAAGATATAAATAAGCATAGGTTTCAGTATTATGAATAAATTGCATAAAAGAAAAACGTGTTTGATCTTTTCCTCTGTATAATTAAGTAAACTAATTAGTTCTCAGTATAAAGTATTACTATGTAGGCAACTGTGTTACCATAGTGACCAAAATTGGAATCCCTGTTGAGTGGACGGTAAACTAGGTAAATTATTATTTTGGCCTTCCATAAGTTTCTGTTGTTAATGGACAGGGTGATACATACATTCCTTGGATTGTTATCACCGAACTCGAGTTTTGCGCTTCGCCAGTTAAAAGAGTATTTTTGCCACCAAATTAGACCAGCTTGGCACTTCCTCCAAATATTCTGGGAAACTCCGATAAGGTCGGTAAAGTGAAGACTGTTGTTGAAGGAAAACAGAGAAATATTTGGGCCCTACAGGTCGTCCCAACTTCTGGAAGACATACATAAGTTGTGTTTTAACTTTGAAGGGAAGGCAAAAACGTTTATCTGTTCCGTATTTAACAGCGTAACATGTGAAATTTCTTCGGTTTGTGTGTGGCAGGTCATATTTTGCTTCTTCTCTAGCATATAAGTCAAGGAGGGATCGCTATTACGTTCCACCATCTTGGGGAACATTTTCGGAGGAGGGATTTGAACGGACGGAAAGTGCATGAAACTAGAGAACTTGTGAAGGGAACACGACTTGCGGTGACTCGCTTTTACCGGAATCTGACGTGTTGGGTTTGGAGGTAAATTTGGACTCGCAAACTGTTCTGGCCGCGGCAGCAATAAAGCCTGGCTGGAGTTCTCGTCGAAGGACTTTGCATCGCTGCAAACAGTTTCTCTTGTTGCCGATACCGATCTTCCTCTCGTTCTAACAGTGATCGGGATGGGTCGGGCTCCATGTTGCGACAAGGCGAATGTGAAGAATGGACCATGGTCTCCCGAAGAGGATGCCAAGCTCAAGTTTTTCATCGAACAAAATGGGACAGGCGGAAACTGGATCACGCTTCCCAGCAAAGCTGGCAAGTCACGCAGCGAATTTCCTGAGAAAAATTGCAGATTTGAGTTTCCGTTAGCTCGAATTGTGTCCTTGCATGCCACATTTACCGAGGCAAGACTTGTGATCGTTAAATGCATGATCGGTGCAAAATGTGATGTTACAGGTCTGAAACGGTGCGAAAAGAGTTGCAGGTTGAGATGGTTAAATTATCTGCGTCCCGATATTAAGCATGGCAGTTTCTCGGAAGATGAAGAGAAGACAATTTATCGACTACATGGACAGATAGGAAGCAGGTGAGTCGACGAATCCAATTGCATGTCATGTTAATAGGAATCTTGGAATGGGAGAGAGGAAAATCCTAATGATCGGAAGGATGCTGCATTCGGCACTAATGATCTGCCGATCATTAGTGTTTTCTGTGTTTTCCCTTCCGTCCGAGCAGTACGTCGGTGGAACAGTTCACCTCTGTCTATTCATGCATATGTCGTCGAATTGTGGTGCATTTATTCGCAAGCAGGCCTTCCCGCAAGCCTGCTGTGAGAATAAATGCGCCACAATTGAAATTGATTGTAGAAGTTTCTTTCCGATGTGCCATGATGTTTTCTAAATCCAGATGCTGTCTTCCTTAATCGGTTATCCAGAAGACGCAATCTCCAAAAAGTATCCGAGACATTTTTTTGATTCCGCCGAAGACGTCGACTGCCAGTAGTTCGATCGGTGTCTTGAGTTCTTCGAATTCAAGACACAGGTCGTTGTGCCGGATACGTTTACAGTGATAAGCCTGATTATTCCAATCTGACGTTAGGAAAAATCAGGCTAATCACCGTCACCTTAAACATTTCGTGCATCCTACGATAAATGGCATGCTCGTTACGAGAAATAATGACGGCATTGTTTCTCGTAACAAGCATGGCATTTGATTAGTAGTTCATCAAGTAGTTGTCTTTTCCTCTGCTTATCTAGCGATAAGTCCTTCAGCCTCGGGAAGTTTTTGTTTGACTGAAGATTGAGGAGTAAATTAGGGAAGTAGTTGAGGCCGTGTAGTCTTGCGAGTCCGTGCGGGTAGAAGACTACACGTCGTCAACTACCGGAGCCGGATGACTCTCTCGCTTCCCTATTTCGATACTCATTCTTCCCTAGGCTGAGTATTAAGATCGGACCTGTATACGGTTTTTTAATTAACAGATCGGTTGTCTACTGCAGATGGTCTCTGATCGCGTCCCAGCTGCCTGGGCGAACTGATAATGATATAAAGAATTATTGGAACACTCGCTTGAAGAAGAAGCTTTCGGAACGAGGCAACGTTTCGCATGTACACTACGGACGTCTCCAACCTTACCAGCAGCACATGTACAATCTGCAGGGCAAATCAAATCAAATGGCAACTGCAGCCGCCGGAGAGGCTCTGTTGCACGGGCAGCACTCGTACAGCATCAACCACCTGTATCCGCAGCAAATGGAGTACCTCCAGCAGCATCATCATCAGGTGGTACATCATCAGGTGGTACAGGATCAAACTGTCCAGCTTCCGACAGTCATCCAGCCTCAGACAGTGCTAGCGCGGACTGTTGATGAAGCGGAAAGGCTAATGGTTATCGAGAGCAGCTTGAGAAATATAATTGGGTCCAGTTGCGGTGGTGGTGACAGCCGAAGGAGCATTGCCGACAATCCCCTTCCCGGCCTGTTCAACACCACCATCCTGGGCTCACAGCGGCAGGTCAGCAATATGCAAAATGGTGCTTCTGCTTCTGTAGATTGCTTCGATGAAAGTGCTCTCTTCGGCGAGGATTTGGGGTTCGTTAAACCCTACCATCGCTCTGATGATGTTGCCATGGTCGTTCGTGGCAACGACGATGAGTGGTGGAATATGGATCCACCGAGCTCTTCGCGAGCAGGAGCAGTGAAGTGGCCAATTCACCCACCCCGATGTTAACGTTAACTGTTAACGTTCATACCAGGATGGTATGAAACGTAAATTGTCTAGGATCCGAGGACGAATGTCAGCCTTAACTGATAGGCATGCTCAGGGAAATCATCCTTTGTTTAGAGAAGCAGGTAGCGCGGCAAGAAGGTTAGACTCCGGGGACCCCGGAGTCTAACCTTCTTGCCGCGTGAGTCGATTAGCTGCGGAGTGTACAGACGTGTACAGTGAGTGATTGTCAAGCTCGAAAGCTAAGGTTCATGGAGATTCGTCGTGACGCCACATCGAAGCTTTCTAGGCTTGTACTCCGTCGGGCTACCATTTTCACACTTGTGCATTAGATACTCAAATTAAAATTTTTTTAACGAGGCTGCTAGTAGTTCATAGTCCACAATTAGATTCAGAGAGAAGGTCACCCTCTCGGCCGCTCGACCGGTCGAAGTCAAATTCGAATTTTGAGTCGGGAGCGGGAGCCGTTTGGCTCCCGCTCCCGACTCAAAATGGATGTAGAGTATGTCACCCGCTCGGCGGCACGACCGCGAACTTCGGAGTCGCAAGTTGAATTTTGAACCGCAAGCGGAAGCCGTTTTGTTGTACAGAAGCTAAGGTCACACTCTCGGCGGCTCAACCCTCTGTCGAATTTTGAGAAAAAAGCGGAAGCCGTTTTTGTTGTACAGATCCTTCGCCTAAAACATGTTGACTTGTTTTGATAATAAATCACTTTTGCTATCAAAATGGTCGTAGTATCTCAGGCTTTTAACCGTCATAGTGGCGGTCGACGTTTTCTAAGACCTTGCAATCGGTACAGTGTACGGAGACCATATGCATATCCTTCGGGCCAGATGCAAGGAATGTTCTGGACGCTGATGCTTTCAGACTGGAAGGTCTGTACAGAGTGTCACTGCACTAGCAACTGCGCATTCATGCAGTGGCGTATCAAGCAGAGGGATGTTGTTGATCAGTTCGTTCCATGTACAGTCCTAGCGTGAGTTTACTCTTCATGAAGCTGACTGAACTCATAGGTCGAGTATGACAGTTTGGCGACGCAAGACTCACCTTTTGATGGGGACGGTCGAGTCTTAGTCTAACTTGATTACTCGAGGAGAAGTTGAGAAATGGTGGAGCCATCAATGGCCAAATTTGTCCTCGAGTAAGCTAGAAAGTGTGATGTCCAGTGACTTCCGCAGTTCTTGCTGTCAGTTTTGCCACTTGTAAATCAGTGTTAGAAGTCCACGAGCAGTTTCAAACTGTGGCCGTGGAGCTGTAGATTCATTTGGAACACCGCGTCGAATTAACATGCATCGATTTGGGCCGGGATTGAAGTATGCTGGGTATATTATATGACACTCGGTGTGCAGTTGTACAGGTCTCTTGTTCGGTCTTCCCCAGCAAAGTTGTGCCATAATGGCCTTCTCGATAAGTATTATGGTCGTTACTCCCTCATCAGGTTAAGATCTTAACCTGATGATATCCGTTCGTATCAGCTGAGGATAGTAGTCAAAGTAAGCTCCAGTCACCTTCTTGGTTCGGATCCCAAACTTGCTGGTCGCTGCTTCCCTAATGAGTACTGCAGCTTTCAATCATGCATCTCAGAGTTACGTCCTTGATGTCTCCTGACGTTGTTTGGATTTTATGGTCGGTTTAGGTACGAATCTCTTTCACGAAGTCTCTAATACAACAGTCGACTTCGATTGATTGAAAGACCTGTAAAAAGGAGAAATTCAAAGTCTATAGGGTTTCGTTTAAGATCTTCACTTGTAGTAAGCAGAATGGCCCCAAATTCACCACCATACGCTATGTCTCGCCGTTGGAAAAGCTCGGGCACCATAAGGACCATAGTCGTCAACCCTCCGGCTTGCTTCTGAATAGAAACAAGAGTTTCAGTTGAACAATGACACCGTCGATTTGCCATCTTCATTGAGGTATCTGGCACAGGGAGTGCGGAAAATCAGTCGATTTCATTTCATGTTCTAGTTCCGTGCCTTTCATATCGAAGGTGGGAGAGTGGAACCATTCGCAAAATGCCCGAGTATTGGGCATGTAGTGCGTGATCTCCTGCTCTATCGTTTTTCTTGGTGTTACGGGTGTTCTATGGTATCAAAACATTCTTTTCTTTGATACAATTATTTGGTGTTCAAGAAGTGAAAAAGTCTTTCGTCGTGCTGCTGGCAGTCGTTTGTCAAACTAGTGTTTGGCACGTCCAAAACTACAGCATTCCTTATTAAAAGGTCTGAATCTGCATCATTATTTTATTTTAGAAGAAATCTTCATTCTTGAGTCACTGAATGAACTACAAGTGCAGAACCTTTTAACGAAAGGAATTGATTTAATGGAATATATTAATTTATTACTTAACTCTTCTTGACGATTAAACATTAAAGCCTATTTGCCTTATTCATCCAAAGCAGGTTAGTCTTTTCACTCCGTGAGTCTACAGCTTCCTGGATCCTTGCGGAAATTGTACCAAGTTGAGAGAAACATTTAAATTTGTCTCTAAGTGGGAAGTGATGGCTACACGTAATTCCTAAATTTAGTGAAGGGAAGCATAGATTCACACGTAGGAAAAATGATTAAGTGCGACCATTGACAGAAAAGTTTATTTAGAAAATGTATTAATTTACTACTATTTTATTTTGGTGAAAGGGTTAGGTAATAAGTAAGCTTCTTTGCATATTCATCACTTTATGATGGTATGCATAGGCTAAATTTGTTATTAACCTTTCTGTCAAGAAAGATAAGTATAAACTATTTTACTGATTAAATAAATTCTTTTCATTAGCAGATGGTCGCATTTGTAATTTTGCAGCAAGTGAGTTTATGTTTCCTTTATTCTTTATGGGTCTTTTTGCATTTCTAGGTCTGATTACCATTTAACATTTAGAGATGAATCAAATTTCTCTTGTCAACAAGGTACAAAAATTACATATAACATTTATATCCTGCATGCATATTTATTGAATCATCCAAAAACTTTCACTTATTTTGATATCAAATATTATTTCAAAAGTCTATGTTTCACACAAAATGACCCTCTTAAAACAAAACGATACAGTATCAGATGACGCTTTTCATTGCCTGTGCAAAACTCGGGAGCTTTCAACATTTTTTCACTCTGAACCTTGCAGTTTGGAGTTAGAAATTTTCTTCAAACCTCCTTACATCTCTTTTGCTCTTCGGGAGCTGCCCGGAAAAGTAATTACACTAGAACACGCCAGAAACTGGTTCAATATTTGAACGGGTCTTATAGTTAATAGTTATGGGGTTTTAATTTATTAGATTAATTTATATTATATTTATATATGAAAAACAACACAGTCAGACCTTTCAATTTTTAAACGGTAAGTCTATTCGATGAAATGTAGATATATAAGTGTTGTAATTTTAGAATTTAAATCTACACATGAGTTTAATAAAAGAATAAAAGAAAATCTGAAATTACGTGGAGATTGTGGACTACGGGTCCTACGGATAAATTAGACTTCGCAGTGGGTACCTGTCCTCCGGTCCTCTACTACGATTCCTGTGCCATGCAGTTACAGGAATGTACGTAGCCAACTGTGCGGTGATGTTTGAAACCCGCTATTCCTTGCAGTTCCTTTTCTCCAAGTTTAGGCTCAAGTCAAGGACTACAGAAATCCAAGTTTTGGAGTGCTGGAAAAGATAAATTATTGTGTAGAATAGATTGAGAAAAAGTGTAGCTTTTTCTCAATTACAAATGTTATATTCTTTTACGTGATAACATTAAACTTCTATCTGAATATCTGTTCCGAGGACTTCCACTCTTTTAACATCAAAGAGCACCTCCAGAACAGAATCTTTGAGACCAAAGAACGGCTTTTCCTCACAAAGTTCTCGGACTGCTTGAGTATCGAGCATGCAGGGCGTGATCTCATGCTCTATCAAAAGTGAGGCATCTGTGAGTATTTTTCACTGAAAGGTTAGGTATTAAATTAAAATCACTGTTTATTAATGTAGAAACAGTTTTAGGTTCTGTGACTTGTACCTATTGCAGTGCGATTGTGTTTATATCCTTATCTGTTCCTGTTTCCAGGCATGAGCTAATACTAATATTTATAAATATTCTGATTATTCCTATCCATTTGGTATATAAATTTTATTTAATATTTATATATTTTCTGATATCATTCAAAGAGCAAAAACTCCCCAGAAGTTCATCAAGCATGCATATTTATTCTTTTTTGATTGTGCTCGGTATCGTGACTTACACATATATTTAAGTCATTATCCATGCACGACATTATACAATGTTTTAAGGTAAGCACAGTGTCACATCTTTTGTAAATCTTTCAACCATATTGCATAAGAAAGAGTATGAAACACTACGTTGCCTGATTGTGAAGGGCTGGATTAATGTTACTTAGGAGAAATCCTCACTAATGGGATAGGAGTTTAGGGTTTAAGCAAGCAGGAACATGTGTGGTGCTCTAGACCAGTACCTTTTCTTGAAACTTCTATAAACGAACAAGTCACCTCGATAGTGTTAAATGAGTATTCCTGGCAAAGCCTTCAACTCCGAGTGAGATGCAAAGGACTATGAGACGATTCTTCCTCACAGCATGGAGGGAGCTGCCCTATGCAGGTCTCCCTCCACGCGGTCTGAATGCTCACATGACGTTGAGCAGAGAGGGAAGAATCACAAATCTGTTTCCAGAAGTCGGAATGTAAGTTTCCGGCATGGCCTTCCTTCCAATCCTTCTTGTCCCCCTCTCTTTCCACTTCTTGCATAAGCTTCGCCGTTTACGTTCTTGTGCGTTTGGATTTCAGTATTATATATGGATTAATTCTTCTGAAGAACTTTTAAAATTTGTAATTAAAGAACACTTCTTTAGACCAAAGATAAATAATTTGTGGAAATCTTCTTAAGGTCTTCTCGTCTCTGTTTCGTTTGATCAAAGGTTCATTTTGTAGTCTTAGAGATGCTTTCATTTGACCCGAGATGGTATGTTATGCTGTACTAATCAAAAGAGCACCAAGTGGGCACAGTTTGATTGAGCTAGTTGGTCAGGGCTAATTATGTTTAGAGTAAGATGAAAGTATTTTGCATTATCTCATTGCTCACGCCGCTTGATGTTCAATTGTTTTGCGAAGTAGACTCTGTAAAATTTGATCAACTTTTGTGATCCACGGATCACTCATAATATGTAAAGTGGTGATGATTAATAGTTAACTGATTCAATAATATCTAATATACGCATCTTCAAAAGATGTGTTGCGAGATGAAATGTGGTAGAATGTGCATGACATTGTTTGAGATTAACCATGAGCTCAATATCTCTTGTGATCTTACTAGTATATGGATAAATATGCATGCTCGATGACCTTCTGGAACTTTTACTTCTTTAATGATATAAAGAAAAGATATATGTGTTAGATAATAACTATATCTTAAGTAAATAAAATTATTTTCTAATTGTTATATGTGCAGAAGGAGCAAGACTTAACCCATCGATGCAAAGAGCCCAGATGTACCTTGGAAGATATATATACGACAGTTTGTTCAACCAAATAATCGATTAATGAACAGATTAATTGATTATTAATACCATAAAAGTTAGGTAATAAATTAAATCACATGTGCATATATATTCAAGTTTGGAAGAGGTGAATATATATATATATATATACAAGAGTGCTCACTTTTAGATGAATAATAGCAGTGGTAGTCTGAAATGAGGTGGGAAAGAGGACAAGCACTAGAATAGAGAGAAAACTCTTCCAATAGTATAATATCACGAGTGGTTATTTGAAGAACTTTTTTACAAACACGTGCATATGTAGAACATCTTGACGTTGCTTGATGTGGTATTGCCTACAGTGATCTTCTTTCTCCCAACACCCTTTGTTTCATCTCACTGACAGTTACTGCAACATGTGAGTTGATATTTTCTCTCAAAGTGTTGAAACCAGTTTTAACATTATAATAACTAGACGAGAATGTACAAGCAAGCATTCCAATGGTGGAACATAGGTCTCCAAGATTAGCCATGTCACGAAAGAGACCTCAAGAGATAAAGAGAAATGTGCTGATCTTGGAAAGTTCAAAGTCCTCTGGGAAGGAACTAGTGAAACAAGATGCAACCAAGATGGTGGATTACGAATCCTCCGACACGGATACTCTGACTGCAGAACGAACGACAGCTCCAATGAGAGCTTTTCTTCCATGAAAGGTGAAAGAAGAAAGCAGTTCAAAGAGTGAAGAAAACTAATATGAGAGTAGCATGGAGAGTAGTGATACAAAATCTTCAGATTTAAAGAACAAACAGGCACAAGAAGAAGTAGTTGTAAGAATGGAAAGACTAAGCAGCAAACATACTCCTGCAGAACCCACACAACTGAATACTCACATCAAATTCTAGGAAATTCTAGAGAATGTATCGACTGGAAGAGAATCAAAGAAAATGATGAGTTTTATAGAACCTGTGAATGAATTGGATAGGAGAGGCATGGGAGATTGGGTTTGACAGTCTAAACGAGAGAACTGGAGGTAATGAAGTACTCATCATCGATGATGATGGAGATCAACTCTATTCCGCTTTCAGGAGATACAAAACCAGTGAAATGGATAATGAAGAATCAGTGTGAAGAACGATCAAGCGAGGAGTCGAGAGAAAATCCGAATGACACTACCATGAAAGATAGTCAAGAACCATAGAAGTGTCTTGTGATACTCGCCAATCTAGATAGTGCAGAAGAATATGGGAAAAAGTAGAAGAACATGGGAAGATTACAGAAGATTCGAGACATCTGGATGTTTTACAAGCCTCGGATAAGACCATAATATTAGGATTAAACCTCGCTATGTATATCTACTCTCCTTCCGTCACTCGTTGACACATCTTCTTTATGAACTCATCGTCTTTAGGATCCATTTTTGGATTCTGTTCTTCACTTCCTCTAAACTTCTGGTGCGAAAACTTTTGACATCGTGCAACTCCTCCTTCTATGCATTCCATCATTTCATGGTTTTATGTCTGGTTTCTCCCCATGTTTCTAGGTTCAATTAATCCTTCGGAATGGACCCCTTCAGTCGGCGAGGTTTCTTTCCTAAGGCTGCTATTTCTTTCCTCTTATCTCTTGGTTTACGGATTCTGCTCTACGTTCGGTCACTGCTTCTTTGACCATATTTTTCTCGTGATCGCTTCTATTCTCCAATGTTTCTTTTGGAGTGGCATGCTCTCCTTTGTCTTCTCATATCACTTCTAGTTCTAGAAGAATCACGGTCTCTCCATCCTCATATCGTCAACTCTTCATGTATGGTATCCAATATTATGGTCTTCCGAGGCTTGAAAACATCCAGATGTCTCTAATCTTCTGTAATCTTCCCATGTTCTTCTACTTTTTCCCATGTTCTTCTACACTATCTAGATTGACGGGTATCACAAGGCACTTCTCTGATTCTTGACTATCTTTCATGGTAGTGTCCTTCGAATTCTCTCTCGACTCCTCGCTTGATATTTCTTCACATTGATTCTTCATTATATATTTTATTGGTTCTGTATCTCATGGAAGTGGAATAGAATTGATCTCCATAATCATCGATGATGAGTACTTCATTATCTCCAGTTCTCTCGTCTAGACTTTCAAACCCAATCTCCCATGCCTCTCCAATCCAATTCATTCACATGTTCTAGAAAACTCATCCCTTCCTTCAATTTTCCTCCAGTCGATGCATTCTCTAGGATATCCTAAAATCTGATGTGAGTATTCACTCGTGCAGGAATATGTTGCTGCTTAGCCTTTCCATTCTTACAACTACTTCTTCTTGTGCCTGTTTGTTCTTTAAACCCGAAGATTCCTTATCACTATTCTCCATGCTCCTCTCAACTTCACTTTCTTCACTCTTTGAACTGCTTTCTTCCTTCACATTTCATGGAAGAAAAGCCCTCATTGGAGCCGTTGTATGTCCTGCACTCAGAATATCCGTGTCCTCCCATCTTGGTTGCATCTTGTTTCACTAGTTCCTTCTCAGAGTACTATGAACTTTCCAAGATCAGCACCTTGCTCCTTATCTCTTGAGATCTCTCTTCTGACATGGCTAATCTTAGAGACCTATGTTCCACCATTGGAATGCTCGCTTGTACATTATCGTCATGTTAATTATAATGTTAAAACTGATTTCAACACTTACAGAAAATATCAACCCACATGTTGCAATAACTGTTAGTGAGATGGAACAAAGGGTGTTGAGAGAAAGAATATCATTGTACGCAATGTCACATCAAGCAACGTCAAGACGTTCTCCATATGCACAGGTTTGTAAGATTCTTCAAATAACCACTCGTGATATTATACTATGGGCAAAGTTTTCTCTCTATTCTAGTGCTTGTCTTCTTTCCCACCTCATTTCAGACTACCACTGCTATTATCCATCTAAAAGTGAGCACTCTTGTATATATATATATATTCACCTCTTCCAAACTTGAATATATATGCACAGGTGATTTAATTTATTACCTAACTCTTTTGATATTAATAATCAATTAATCTGTTCATTAATTGATTATTTTGGTTGAACAAACTGTCGTATATATATCTTCCCAGGTACATCTGAGCTCTCTACATCTATGGGTTAAGTCTTGCTCCTTCTGCAAATATAAAAATTAGAAAGTAATTCTATTTACTTAAGATATAGTTATTATCTAACACATATATCTTTCCTTATAGCATTAAGGAAATAAAAGTACCCCAAAAGTTCATCGAGGATGCATATTTATCCATATATTATTAAGATCACAAGAGATATTGGGCTCATGGTTAATCTCAAACAATGTCATGCATATTCCACCACATTTCATCCCGCAACACATCTTCTGAAGATGCGTATATTAAATATTATTGAATCAGTGATCAAAAGTTGATCAAATTTTACAGAGTTTACTTCTCAAAGCAATTGAACATCAAGTGCCGTGAGCAACGAGAGAATGCGAAATACTTTCATCTTACTCTAGACATAATTAGGCCTGGCAAACTAGCTCATCTAAACTGTGTCCACTTAGTGCTCTTTTGATTAGTACAGCATAACATACCATCTCGGGTCAAATGAAAGCATCTCTAGGACTACAAAACGAACCCTTGATCAAACAAAACAGAGATGGGAAGACCTTAAGAAGATTTCCACAGATTATGTATCTTTGATCTAAAGAAATGTTCTTTAATTTCAAAATTTCAAAAGTTCTTCAGAAGAATTAATCCATGTATGATACTGAATTCAAACGCACCAGAACGTTAACTGCGAAGCCTGTGCAAGAAGTGGAAAGGGAGGGGGACAAGAAGGACTGGAAGGAAGACCGTGTCGGGAACTTACATTCCAACTTCTGGAAACAGGTCTGCTATTTTCTTTCCTCATGCAGACCGCGTGGAGGGAGACTTGCAGAGGACAGCTCCCTCCATGCTGCGGGGAAGAATCGTCTCATAGTCCTTTGCATCTCACTCGGAGTTGAAGGCTTTGCCGGGTATTCATTTAACACTATCTAGGTGACTTGTTCGTTTATAGAAATCTCAAGAAAAGGTACTGGTCTAGAGCACCACACATGTTCCTGTTTGCTTAAACCCTAAACCCTTATCCACTTAGTGGGAGTTTCCCATAAGTAACATTAATCCAGCAGTTCACAATCAGGTAACTAGTCTTACTCTTTTTATGCAACACGGTTGAAAGATCTACAAAAGATGTGGCACTGTGCTTACTGTAAAACATTGTATAATGCCGTGTATGGATAGTGGCTTACATTAGGTGTAAGTCACGATATCGAGCACAATCAGAAACGAATAAATATGCATGTTCGATGAACTTCTGGGGAGTTTTTGCTCTTTGAATTATATCAGAAAATATATGTATTAAATAAAATTTATATACCAAGTGAATAAAAATAATTAGAATATTTATAAATATTAATTATTAGCTCATGCTTCGAAACACGAACAGACCAAGATATAAACCATAAAGCATGAGTACACAACCGCACTACAATAGATACAAGTCAGAGAAACTAAAGCTTTTTCTACATTAATAAATAGTGATTTTAATTTAATACCTAAACTCAGTGAAAAATACTCACAAATGCTCACTTTTGATAGAGCATGAGATCACGCCCTGCATACTCGATACTCAAGCAGTCCTAGAACTTTGTGAGGAAAATTGCTGCAAAATTACAAATGCGACCATCTGCTAATGAAAAGAATTTATGTAATCAATAAATTATTTCATACTTATCTTTCTTGAAAAAAAGGTTAATAATAAATTTAATCTGTGCATATCCATCATAAAGTGATAAATACGCAAAGAAGCTTATTTTATTACCTAACCTTTTCACCCAAAAAATAGTAATAAATTAATATATTTTGTAAATAAACTATCAATGGCCGCACTTAATCATTTTTTGCAACGTGTGAATCTATTCTTCCCTTCATGTAAATTTATGAATTATGTTTAGCCATCACTTCCCATTTAGAGATAAATTTAAATGTTTTTCTCAACTTGGTACAATTTCCGCAAAGATCCAGGAAGCTGTAGACTCACTGACTGAAAAGACTAACCTGCTTTGGATGAATGAGGCAAACAGCAAACTTTAAGGTTTAATCGTTAAGGGTTAAGTAATAAATTAATATATTCCAGTATATCAATTTCTTTCGTTAAATCGTTTCACTATCATGTACTGTACTGTACGGACAGCCGCGTTGTCCTCAGTCCCAACAGGAAGCCCCCACGTTCTCCAAGTGAAGGAACTATTCTAGGCACAGGTGAGTTCACCAGTAGTCTTCTCCCTATGGAACAGCAATTTACCCCGCTCTTGTGGGTCCAGGACTTGCATATATGACGATCTATGCAGCCTAAACCATGCTGAGAAGAATTAAGTGAAGTAACAAGGCTGCCCCTAGAATAAGTTATTCCAAGAAACTAGGAGGAATTCAATGGAGTTGTCTTCTCAAACCGCGAAGCTGATGAAAGGGGTTCTACACGGCCAGCGGGAATGTCACCCATGCTCAGGGAAATCATCCGTTGTTTAGACAAGCAGGTAGCGCGGCAAGAAGGTTAGACTCCGGGGTAGAAACTCACTCGTGAGTCGATTAGCTGTGGAGTGTAGAGAAGTGTAGAGTGATAATAATTGTCAAGCTCGAAAGCTAAGGCTCATGGAGATTCGTCGTGACGCCACATCGAAGCTTTCTAGGGTTGTACTCCATCGGGCTACCATTTTCACACTTGTGTATTAGATACTCAAATCTAAAATTGTTTAACATGCTGCTATAGTTCATAGTCCACAATTAGATTCAGAGAGAAGGCCACCCTCTCGGCGGCTCGACCGACCACTTTCGAAGTCAAATTCGAATTTTGAGACGGAGTGGAAGCTGTTTGGATGTAGAGTAGGTCACCCGCTCGGCGGCTCGACCGCGAACTTCGGTGTCGCAAGTCGAATTTTGAACAGCAAGCGGAAGCCGTTTTGTTGTACAGAAGCTAAGGTCACACTGCCGGCGGCTCAACCCTCTGGAGTCGCAAGTCGAATTTTGAGAAAATAGCGGAAGCCGTTTTTGTTGTACAGATCCTTCGCTAAAACATGTTGACTTGTTTTGATAATAAATCACTTTTTGCTATCAAAATGGCCGTAGTATCTCAGACTTTTAACTGTCACAGTGGCGGTCGACGTTTTTCAAGACGTTGCAATCGGTATAGTGTACGGAGACCATATGCATATCTTTCGGGCCAGATGAAGCATGCAGCTGTGTCACAAATCATCAAACTAATGCAGTCTTAATTAACTATGAAGCGTGTGACGAAGAGCTACCCGACATGTGAATCCGAGTAGGCAAAAAAAAATTCGGGCAGAAAATGTGTAAAGTGTCTCGATGTGTTTATTAATGTGCGGGAGAGCGATTAGTCGTCAACTCGTGACAACGTGGTGGCGATAGCACGAGTGTAGGACGGATAGGTCTCGAGTTCAAATCTCTGATGTTCATATTGACACTGTGGCCCCCGGCCTTAGGAAAAATTGCCTCCTCCTCTAGGTTTAGGAAATAGTGGGCAGCTCTCTGGGCACTTCGCGGGCAGCTCTCCTCCGCTCGCTTGATCCTTAATGGACGGTTGTCCGTCGCTCGCTTAGACCTTAATGAGAGTTCTAATATGGGGTGTCAAAGTTACTGGCGGTAAGGATTATTCGTGGATCCGCGGGCTGTATTTACGAACAACGGCCATGTCGGTCGCGGGTACCTCAGAGAGGCACCCGCAGAAGTGATCCGCGGCTATCATCCTTCTGAACGTAACAGTCTTGGCCGTGAATTAAATTACATGTACTTACATAAGATGATAACAGTACGTGGCTGTACCTCGCCATGTGGCAGTACCTCAGGCCGCTCTACATTTGAAATCAAAAACTCAATCACCTTATAGAGGGAATTTTAGGTATCGTCTAGACTTCTCGACGCTGAATGCTCTGATCCAACAGCGCTCCAGTCGTGTTGAATACCGCACTCAGTGCGACCCTTACTCAAGAATCTAGCTTTCTCAGTGCGACACTCACTCAGGAATCACGTTTTTGCTCAAAGCTTTCTCAGTGCGGCACTCACTCAGGAATCACGTTTTAGTGCGACACTCACTCAGGAATCACGTTTTGCTCACTGCAGCAGAGTGTTGAAGGTCGGCCGAGTGTTGGAGATCGCACTCAGTGCGGTCCGCCTCAGTATTTCGGTGCTCAGTGCGGCGGAGTGGTGAATGTCGCACTGGAATAAGGTGCGCCAACGTACACTGGTCGTAGTAATAGAATCTATCTAAATTTTAACACTTGTGTAGAGCGATGTGGTTTTGAAATTGTGTGTGTGAGGTGAGTCGAGACCACCGTGAGAAAAGACATTTAAATGTTTGAAAGCAAATTATAAATCTTTATTGATATGAGATGATGTTCTTTTTCATATCCTCACGCTGCGCAAGAGTATAGCTCCTAAATAGCACCTCCTCGTCCTCGGATGACAATTTGCCCCAGTAAGCTCTCAATCCCTCGAAAGGATCTCGTCCAAACACTTGCTTGTAAGAACTACGCACTAAATGTGTTGTTTCCACTAGACTCATTCTCCATGTTCCCAACCAAGGCAAAAGAATGTTCACAAGATAGTCGTCTCTATCAAAGTCAGCTGAGTTTGGATGAAAAGGTGGAGGATGAATTGTACTTAAGGGATGGTCAGTACTATTCTTCTGCGGCGAATCATCTACGAGAAGACAATCTCTTGTACATACATTCCACGAGTGAAGTGTAGAGAAGTCTTTCAGGTATAGGTAGTTCCCACTTGCTGCTTCTCTTATCGTCTTGAAACAAAGACACATGTTTTGTGCGAAGATTGTGCAAACCTACATTCATCCGTACATTTCTATCAGTTTTAGTTCAGATATACAAAAAGCATCACCAAAATAAAATGCAAACCATTAGAAAACTTACTTGGCCTGAAGCGATGCAAACCATTAGAAAACTTACTTGGTCTGAAGCGATGCCGGGAGATAGGTACCCTCCAATTTTCATAGATCGGAGAACAGCATTGCAATTGCTCGTAGTGCGAGAGGTCCAAATCAGAATCTGAAAATCTTGACAGCACACATCCATAAATTCTTTTACACCTCTTCGGACCACGTAATACAAATCTTTCTTCCCACATCTCTCCACTTTATATCCTCTTTCCTTCGCACCCTGTAGCTCCAAATCATTCCTTCCCGTCTTCACTAACACTCCATTTAAATCTAAAATGAGTGTTTTGCGCCGAACAGCCGAGGGTTCGATCAATCGAGGATAAAAAACTTTAGAAGATCGTATGCGCTCCACCTCGGCCTTTAAGCCTTGCAATTCCTCTCGTTTCTTGTGAAGCGACTCCTCCATGCTCTGAAGTCTCTCGTGTAAATCATCCTCTGTCGCTCTCACCTTTTCTATCAACTCCTCTTCTTCGATCCTCTTCGTGGACAGACGAATATCGATTTTTTCCTCTTCCTTCCTCTTCCGGGCAACTCGCATGTCAATTTGATCCTCCTTCGCTTTCTTCACCGCAATACGCATGTCCACCTCCTGTGATAAGAAGAGTCAAATCGTGAGAAAACTATGTAATAGCTCTTCCTGCGCTCCTGCATAGTGCGACTCGACATCGCAGGTCGCACTGAGTGCGACTGGTGCGCATAGTGTGACTCCACATCGCAATCAGTGCAATCCGATCACACTGAGTGCGCATAGTGCATGTTTAAGGCGACTCAACATCGCAAGTCGCATTGAGTGCGACACGGTCGCACTGAGTGCGCATAGTGCGACTGAACATCGCATTGACTATGACCTTCCACTGACTACGACCTTGTTCCGCACTCAATGCGACCCGACCTATAAACCCTCCACGATCCCATCAATCAACTACCCCCCTCCCCCCCCATCTCTCAACCTCCACGATCGTCATCGATGAATCTGTAAATGTCGGGTCTATCTCTCACTCAGGGGTCACATGTGATGGCTTTGATGGAAGCACACCATGGACTTGAAGGGAAAAATGCTAAGTTCACTCATTCATACACCCACAAAATTATCAACTAGAAATCTCCATAAACTCATAAACTAAAATCCTCCATTCTAACGACGTCTCTCAAGTTCTCACATGCTAAAAATATCCCACACTCTCTATATTACTCAAGTTGTCATTACGACGATGTGAAAAAAAGGATGAGGAGCTCTTCTCTACTCCTCTATTTATACATTCTAGGTTTTTATTTTGGTACCCTCCGGTAACTCAGCCGTAATTACTTTTACCGAGTTTTACTAAGATATTACTTAAGATAAAAGCATTAATCACATGGGCTTTTTATCTTTTCACATGGGCTTATTCCTTCAAAGTCAACAACTTCTAGAAGGATTCTGGAATATTCTCAAGGAATCTCAAATTTCCACCCCCCTCTACACTAGGACCCACTAAAAAAGAAACATGTGGAATCTCTTCTTGTTTTTAATGCCCACAAAGTCCACAACTTTAATCCAACCACTAATAACAAGTCAAAAAGGAGATAAGGGATACTTTCCACCTCCTTTCTACCTTTTAGACAAGATAGTAGTGCTCACTCTTTAGGAAATATATGAATTCTGCCAAAAGTACAGCTAAGTTTAACCATAACTAACTTTTAGCTAGTCATGACTAACTTGATACCTCCTTAAAGTACTTGGGCAGCAAATAAACATTCTCAACACTTAGTTATAACTAAATACCTTACTAATAGACAAACTTTCTATGTGTAACATAGGTCGTTACAGACCTTAGTGCGACTCCCGTTTCTAGTGCGACCGGAACTCAGTGCGACCCGCACTTAGGAAGATCTGCTTTTGCTAGTGCGACTACCAGTGCGACCCGAACTCAATACGACCCGCACTTAGGAAGATCTGCTTTTGCTAGTGCGACCTACTAGTGCGACCCGCACTTAGGAAGATCTTTTTTTGCTAATGCGACCTATCGCTTTTGCTAAATATCTCTAGTGCGATCCACACTGGGTCGGCGGGACGGAGTTTTGGAATTTCGGTGGTATGCGCGCTCAGTGCGACCGGGGCGCACTCAGTGCGACCTGCAGTGTCGAGTCGCACTTACTCTAAACAAATTCTATCTAAACGACCCAAATCAGAAATGGGCAAGACCATTTACTCGCTTTTTTGAGCAAGACCATGTATTCACTTACGATGAACAAATTCTATCTAAATAAAAAATGGGCAAGACCATGTACTCAGTGATGCAAGAGAAAGTACTTGCAAAATCATCTTCTCTTTCACTCGTTGGTCCGATGTCTGCTTCAGGTTCAGATTCATCAGTTTCAGTGTCAGATTCATCAGCTTCAGGGAGAGTTTGTTCCTCCGAGACGGTTTCTGTGACGATGACCTGTATGGGAACAACATGTTAGCTATGAACTTCATACACGTACAACCGAGTGGTGCTCAAATTGATCGAATTAACTGACCTGTATGGGAACTTCGGTTTGCCGAACAGCATCTTGAAGTTGTGATTGCTCAAGTGGGATACAAACATTATTTCTCCGGAGATTCCCACGTGGATCATCACGTGAGTAAGAGCCATCCCCAAAAATGTCTCCAAAGTTCCACTTTTCTTCTGTTGCCTGACATGTTTCTGAACATGTAAAATCTCGCCTTCTAAGTTCTCCAACATCAGCTGTGCCCAGTCGAAATCTACCTCTAGACTTTCCACTTTCGACTTGACATACAATGCCAATTGTCTTGTGACAATTTGCGGTCTTTTCCTCGCAAGAAAAACAGCATTGAGACACTGAAACACTGCTCTCCACCCCTCGTAAGCACATTCCCTCACGAAATAATGCTTTCTTACTTTGTCATACTCAGGAAACCAGTCTGCAATTCGCACATGTCTCACAAACGAAGGCATTGGAGTAACACCGGGAGAGATTGCGAAAGCTTCTCTGATGAGGTCATGCGTCAATTCGATCTCAATTGATCCCACCTTTGCAATCCGAGTTTCAGGATTATAAGTGTGTAAAAAAGATTTACACAAACAAACCTACAATTCATCATGTTAATATCGACAAACATTAATCTCATCTAAAAGGAGCAGAAAGAAACAAAATTACTAAGCAGCAACATGAAAACATATAATATCGAAATGCAACACGAAAACACATAAGAAAGAAGAATACTCTTACATCGGGAGGAGCAAAATCGAACGATAAGCCTATCAACAAGCCTAACTTTTCAACCTCCTCTTCGTCTACTCCATTCAGCGCTCTCCAAATAACATTCTTATCCATCCGATGTCACTTTATACGATCTTGGACGTCATCTTGCATACTGAAAGAGATAAGAAAAGGTCCTTCCTCTTTTCTCGTGTTTGCCATACTCCACTCACTGCAATTTGGGCTCACTGCGATTCACCAATCTCTATCCTCGTGCTCAGTGCGATCTCTCAAATCCTTCCTCGACTCCCTTCCCCGACTCAGTGCGATCCTTTCCTCTTTTGCTACTCAGTGCGATCCCTTCCCCCTTCGCTAAATCTCTATTCCCTACTCACAGACCTAAATCTCACAGTTTGCAAATCTCTATCTCACAGCGATCCGCTCAGTGCGATCCCTTCCCTTTCATCTATACCCCACGCGATCCCTTCCACTTCATCTCAGCTCAGTGCGACTCACAGCCCTAAATCTCTATCCCACAGCGATCCGCTCAGTGCGATCTTTTCTCCCTCAGTGCGGTCCCACAGCGAACAGCGATCAGTGCGACTCACAGACCTGAATCAGTGCGATTTCAGATCGATTTGCGATCCCTTCCTCTCAGTGCAATCCCTTCTCGATCTCTATCCCACAGGGATCCGCTCAGTGCGATCCTTTCCCCCTCAGTGCGAATCGCTTCCCCTTCATCTCTATCCCACAGCGATCAGCTAAGTGCTATCCCTTCCCCCTTAGTGCGATCAGCTCAGTGTGATCTCTTCCCCCTCAGTGCAATCGCTTCCTCTTCATCTCTATCCCACAGCGATCAGCTCAGTGCAATCTCTTCCCCTTCAGTGCTATCCCACAGCGATCCGCTCCCCTCAGTGCGGTCCCACAGCGATCAGTGCGACTCACAGACCTAAATCAGTGTGATTTCAGACCGATTTGCGATCCCTTCCCCTCAGTGCGATCCCTTCTCGATCTCTAACCCACAGCGATTAGCTCAGTGCGATCCCTTCCCCCTCCGTGCTATCCCACAGCGATCCACTCCCTCTCAGTGCGGTCCCACAGCGATCAGTGCGACAGGCGGACCTAAATCAGTGCGATTTCAGACTGATTTGCGATCCCTTCTCCTCAGTGCGATCCCTTCTCGATCTCTATCCCACAGCGATCCGCTCAGTGCGATCTCTTCCCCCTCAGTGCGATCGCTTCCCCTTCATCTGTATCCACTTCCCTGATTATCAATCTCAATGCAGTGCGATCCCTTCTCGATCTCTATCCCACAGCGATCTCTTCCCCCTCAATGCGATCGCTTCCCCTTCATCTCTATCCACTTCCCCGAGTGTCGATCTCAGTGCGACCGCTGTCAGAATAGTTACAATCGTAGTAAAACCTAAGTCGCATCCCATATTGTCAATCTCAGTGCGTCGCATCCCGATTGTCAATCTCTGTGCGACCGCTGCCAGAATAGTTACAATCGCACTGTTGGGTCGTCTCAGTGCGACCTCAAAAACCTAAGTCGCACTAAATCGTGTTAAAACGTTGCACAAAGCTTAGGAATAAACGATGGTCGCACTGACTAATCGCACATAACAAATCAAACCGACTCAGAGAAATGAATACAAGTAAACGAACGTTTTACTCCCAAAACTCAGAGAAATGAATACAAGTAAACGAACGTTTTACTCCAAATACTCAGTTACATGTTATCGAGCTTCTCGATAATTTCTTTGATTTCCTCGAAAGATTTTCCAGATTTATACAATTCCACAAACAAGGAAGTATGTCTTTTCCTACTCTGTTCCTACTCTGTTCCTTCTCCTGACTTTCTCTCGATCTTTTTTTCTCTTCAAGTGAGGCCATCCTGTACTCAACAAACACTTTCCTATATTGTGCCTTCTCTCTTATACTCTCTTCATACAGACTCAACACTCCTCTTTTTATATTCACCTTGCTGTTGGTGACTCCAGACCTCTGATTTCGAGACATTTCCTGCACTGACTCAGGTATTGCCTCTCTGCTCATATCTTCTTCTCCATCGGAGCTCATCTTGTCTCGTCCACCGTCTCTTTCTTCATTAATCGTTCTCTCTTCATCATCCTGACTCATTTCATCTTCATCACGGTGAGAAATATCCATTTCTCCATCTTCTTCGTCAGCCAACAATGACGCCTCGGATCGAGGAAGACAACTCTCTGCTTGAAATTGAGAATCATATCCCATAAATTCTTCTTCCGAAGGCATCCCAAACACAACAACAGTAGGAGGATCAATGTTGGCACGACTATCAAAAACAGCATTCATGCGATAAAAGTGAGGACATTTTTCATTCAACTTGTCTTCCAACGTCAATCCCTGTAACATTTCATCCTCTGTCAATCCTCCTCCCATATTATCTTGAATCTCTTTCGCCTTCTTGTACATGTCAACGTATCTATCAAATCTCTTTTTTAGTTCTACACCTGTCACAACAGGAAACCCATTTTTGCCAGAAAGTTGGGCGGCCATGATACCAAATGCAGTGGCTTTGTTCAAACATTTCTCTGCACCAACTTTAGTTTTTCGACCAGCTCCGTGCAATGCAGCAAAATTTTCTTCCTCTTATATGTACGCAACTATCTTCTCATAATCTTCTACATTCAACCGTATACGTGATTTCTTCAACACCTCTGAACTTCTCGGAGCCATTGTTGTGCGAAGAGAATCAACTTCAACATCACATTCCCCTTCGTCAACTATACTGGTAACTTCATCCCTTATGCTGCTCATCGTGTCGCACTAGACTTCAGTTATTCAAAAATGACGCTTGTTCACTCTCTGATTCATGTACCACTCGCTCCACTACTTCAACATCGATTGAATGCGGACTTGAGTAAGCGTGTCTCATCATTCTAAGTATGACCACATTTAAGCACAATGTACTTTATAAATATCGCGGGTAAGTTTGAAACGCCCCTTCTATAGCCGCGGCTATAGAATGTAGTACGCCCACGAAGTTACCCGCGGTTATACCAACTCTATACCCGTCGTCGAAGTTACAGAATATATTCCTTCCCCCGTTAGCGAATAATTCTCCCGAACTTTGACACCCCTAATAATTTGTTTATATGTGACACAGCTGCAGGCTTCGGTCAGATGCAAGGAATGTTCTGGACGCTGATGCTCTCAGACTGGAACATCTATACAGGGTGTCACTGCACTAGCAACTGCGCATGCATGCAGTGGCGTATAAAGCAGAGGGATGTTGTTGATCAGTTCGCTCCATGTACGGCCCTAGCGTGAGCTTACTCTTCAGGAAACTCATCGATCGAGTATGACAGTTTGGCGACGCAGACTCACCTTTTGGTGGGGACGGTCGAGTCTTAGTCTAACTTGATTACTCGAGGAGAAGTTGAGAAATGGTGGAGCCATCAATGGCCAAATTTGCCCTCGAGTAAGCTAGAAAATGTGATGTCCAGTGACTTCCGTAGTTCTTGCTGTCAGTTTTGCCACTTGTAAATCAGTGTTAGAAGTCCACAAGCAGTTTCAAACTGTGGCCGTGGAAGCTGTAGATTCATTTGGAACACCGCGTCGAAATTAACATGCATCGATTTGGGCCGGGATTGAAGTATGCTGGGGCATATTATATGACACTCGGTGTGCAGTTGTACAGGTCTCTTGTTCGGTCTTCACCAGCAAAGTTGTGCCATAATGGCCTTCTCGATAAGTATTATGGTCTTTACTCCCTCCAGGTTAAGATCTTGACCTGATGATATCCGTTCGTATCAGCCG
Source organism: Asterella californica (assembly GCA_036924285.1). Taxonomy (NCBI): domain Eukaryota; kingdom Viridiplantae; phylum Streptophyta; class Marchantiopsida; order Marchantiales; family Aytoniaceae; genus Asterella; species Asterella californica. The sequence continues at coordinate 14,326,975 of JAYKYS010000006.1, read as the reverse complement.
CGATTGCAGGAAAGTACCCAAAGTAAGCTCCAGTAACCTTCTTGGTTCGGATCCCAAACTTGCTGGCCGCTGCTTCCCTAATAAGTACTGCAGCTTTCAATCATGCATCTCAATCCTTGATGCCTCCTAACGTTGGTTTGGATTTTGTGGTAGGTTTAGGTACGAATCTCTTTCACGAAGTCCCTAATACAACAGTCGACTTCGTGAAAAAGTCGTAAACTCCGATTGATTGAAAGACCTGTAAAAAGGAGAAATTCAAACTCTGTAGGGTTTCGTTTAAGATCTTCACTTGTAGTACGCGGAATTGCTCCAAATTCACCACCATACGCTATGTCTCGGGCACCATAAGGACCATAGTCGTCAACCCTCCGGCTTGCTTCTGAATAGAAACAAGAGATTCAACTGAACAATGACATGTGAAAATCTGAGTACACTGCTTCTGTTAGTAACTCTAACGCCACTTGCTTGTGTGCCTCCTTCTGAAGTGTCTCCGGAGTCTGACGACATCTGAGCTGGAGGTATTCTCAAACGATCGATGATCTACTGTAACTCTACTGTAAAAGATATCTCAATGCAGATGGGATCGATTCCTATCGTAGCAGGAATGAATCTCCTTTGCCATCTGTCTACTGCCTGTATGAACCGAATAGAGAAGCCTCTCGATAATCACTCAGAACCTCTTCTGAGAGTGCAGGAACTCCCACTGGTTCTTAACAGCCCACAACAAAATCGACCATCACTCGATACAGGTCCAATGTGCGCACAAGGGAACTGACGCACAGGAAGAGATTGCTGGAAAGGATATTTACTAAGTAGAACGTCCAGCTTATATACAGGTTTTCTGTACCTTCTGGCTGAAATTCGATTTGCTACTCTTAAATTCAGATCTATCCCGCACATGCTAGTGCGCGCCTACGACTATTCAAATATAGTCCAAGTACTGCAAGCACATGGATCTATCATGTGCGTTCAGTTGACTTTCTATTCTAAGGTCTTACGATTGAACTGACGATTTGTAAATTCTAACACTCCCACTCAAAACTTCAGTTCAACTCCATTCCCATTCCAATCGAGAATCTATCATGCTTCTCTCTTGGAAGAGCTTTTGTACAAATATCAGCAATCATTTCTTCGGTGCTGATGAAAACTACATTTATCAAAGTACCTTGAAGACTTCTGATGTGATGGTACTTTGTCTCAATGTGTTTGGTCCGTTCTGAAAAAACGGGATCCTTGGCAAGCGCAATTGCTCCATTATTATCAACGAAAATAGTTGTAGGATGGTTTTGCTGAAAACCCAGGTCCTCAAGCAATTTTCGTAACCACAGTGCTTCTTTAACAGCGCTGGACAGTGCCATGTACTCTGCTTCCGTGGTAGAGAGTGCTGTCGTCTGCTGTTTCTTGCTTTTCCAACTCACAGCTGCACCGGCAAGTAAGAAAACATAACCTCCGGTTGATTTTCTATCATCCAGGTCGTCTGCAAATGCAGAATCACTGTATCCAACAAGCACGGTTCCTCCTTCCTGCTTTTGGTACTTCAGTGAAGCATTCATAGTGCCTTTCATATAACGTAGAGTTCTCTTCGCACTATGCCATGCAGTAGCTCCGGGATTATTCAGACATCTGCCTAACAAGCCAACTGAAAAAACCAGATCAGGTCTTGTACAAACCATTGCGTACATGAGTGATCCGATGACTTCCCTGTAAGGAATTTTCTCCATGACTTTTCTTTCTGCATCGGTTTGTGGACCTGTCTTCAAGCTGAGTTTCACTCCTTTCTCCAGTGGAGTACTGACTGGCTTACATTCGGCCATCTTGAACCGTTCCAAGACAGTATTGACGTAAGCAGATTGCTTCAGTTGGATTGTACCTGCCCTCAGATTCCGAATGATGTGAATCCCAAGCATGTAAACGGCTGGTCCCATGTCCTTCATCTCAAAAGCCTCACAGAGATGCTCCTTCTCCTCCCTTATCAGTTCTTCAGCAAGCATAGTAGATTCTTCTCTTGACACAATCCGAAAGAGTCCAGCTCCATTACGGACTCCATAACACACCACATTAGAATCTTTTATGATTATACAGCGTTTAGTCTCTGGATGAAACGTAACTGTATAACCATAATCTAATAATCGTGCTACTGATACTAAGTTCTTCCGGAAGTTAGGAACGAGAAGAACGTCTTCTAAGGAGAGTTTGGTTGGATTTCCATGCTCATCCTGAAATAATCCAATCACTCTACCAATGCTTGAGGCTTCTGATATGCTACCATTGCCCATTCTAACAACTCTAGATTCAACAGCCGCGAGGCTAGAAAAAGATTTTTCTGAGCCACAAATGTGGGAAGTGGCCCCGGAATCAACATACCAAGTGCCGAGATTGGATCCCGAGCTGTGCTTCCGATCTTCTGTCATGAGTACTTCGTCCTCAGTGACCATATCACACTCGACATCACTGACCGTATCACATTCAGCATCACTGAGTTCAGTGAGATAAGCTGACGTCTTAGAAGTTTCTCCCTTCGAATTTCTCGAGCTTGACTTCTCAGCTTTCTTCTCGCTTGATTTCTGTGGCTTGACCGCACTGGTATTTTTCTTCTTGCATAACCTGGCTAGATGTCCCTTTTCCCCGCAGACAAAGCAATTCCGTGTCTCCTTCTTTACGGCTTGAGTATACAACACTTTCTCTGACTTCTCTTGCACGGCCCATTTCTTCTGCTCCTGTTCAATCAATCTATGGGTTACGTATCCCCAATCCATCTCATCTGCAGGCATGGCTTCAATTATCTGAACGGAAATATCAAACCTGGATGGTAGTGATGAAAGGAGCATTATGACCTTGCATAATTCGGTTACCGTGAGGAGTTTAGAATCGGCTAAATCTGAGAAAAGATCTTCTAGCTTTGCAATGTGCACTGTTATACTGTCGGAATCCAGCATCTTCAAGCTAGCTAAAGCTTTCCACTTCTTGATTCCCTTTGCTATCTGTGAAGTCTGGAATAACTTTGTTAGCTTTGCCCATAGCTCCCAAGCGTATGAAATCTTCCTCACTAACGCTGCAACATCCTTGGAAAAACTCATCTTCAAAGTAGAAAGCGCGAAGTAATTGAGCTGCAACCACTCAGGATCATCTTTCACTGCGTCAAATTCAGTGGGCTTCTTTGCCACATAGGTCCAGACTCCTCTACCCATCAAGTAACACTTCATGTCATCCGACCATTGGGTGAAGTTGTCCCTCCCAAGCTTCTCAATCGTCAAGCTCTCCATAGAGACCCCGTGTGGGCCCATAACCTGTGAAAATCTGAGTACACTGCTTCTGTTAGTAACTCTAACGCCACTTGCTTGTGTGCCTCCTTCTGAAGTGTCTCCGGAGTCTGACGACATCTGAGCTGGAGGTATTCTCAAACGGTCGATGATCTACTGTAACTCTACTGTAAAAGATATCTCAATGCAGATGGGATCGATTCCTATCGTAGCAGGAATGAATCTCCTTTGCCATCTGTCTACTGCCTGTATGAACCGAATAGAGAAGCCTCTCGATAATCACTCAGAACCTCTTCTGAGAGTGCAGGAACTCCCACTGGTTCTTAACAGCCCACAACAAAATCGACCATCACTCGATACAGGTCCAATGTGCGCACAAGGGAACTGACGCACAGGAAGAGATTGCTGGAAAGGATATTTACTAAGTAGAACGTCCAGCTTATATACAGGTTTTCTGTACCTTCCGGCTGAAATTCGATTTGCTACTCTTAAATTCAGATCTATCCCGCACATGCTAGTGCGCGCCTACGACTATTCAAATATAGTCCAAGTACTGCAAGCACATGGATCTATCATGTGCGTTCAGTTGACTTTCTATTCTAAGGTCTTACGATTGAACTGACGATTTGTAAATTCTAACATGACACAGTCGATTTGCCATCTTCATTGAGGTATCTGGCACCGGGAATGCGTAACATCAGTCGAGTGGGCACGCAAGGTATGATTTCATTTCATGTTCTAGTTCCGTGCCTTTCATATTGAAGGTGAGAGATTGGAACGATTCGCAAAATGATTTCATATTGAAGGTGAGAGATTGGAACGATTCGCAAAATGCTTGAGTATTGGGCATGTAGTGCGTGATCTCATGCTCTATAGGTTTTTTGGTGTTGCGGGTGTTCTATGGTGTCAAAACATTCTCTTCTGTGATACAGTTATTTGGTGTTCAAGAAGTGGACAAGTCTTTCGTGCTGCTGGCAGTCCTTTGTTGAAGCTACTAGTCGTTTGTCAAACTAGTGTTCGCACGTAAAAACTATAACTTATTAAAAGGTCTGTATTTTCTTCTGGGTTACAGCATAATATTACTTATTAGAAGAAATGTTCATTCTTCAGCCATTGAATGAACTACAAGTGCAGAACCTTTTAACGAAAGGAGTGAATTTTATAGAATATATTAATTTATTGCTTAACCCTTCTTGACGATTAAACCTTAAAGTTTGCCTGTTTGCCTCATTCATCCAAAGCAGGTTAGTCTTTTCAGTCGGTGAGTCTACAGCTTCCTGGATCTTTGCGGAAACTGTACCAAGTTGAGAAAAAAATTTATTAAATTTAAAATTTATCTCTAAGTGGGAAGTGATGGCTAAACGTAATTCAGAAATTTACATGAAGGGAAGCATAGATTCACACGTTGCAAAAATGATTAAGTGCGACCATTGACAGAAAATTTTATTTAGAAAGTATATTAATTTACTATTATTTTATTTTGATAAAAGGGTTAGGTAATAAGGTAAGCTTCTTTGCATATTTATCACTTTATGATGGATATGCAAAGATTAAATTTATTATTAACTTTTCTGTCTAGAAAATTAAGTATAAACTAATTTACTGATTAAATAAATTCTTTTCATCAGCAGATGGTCGCATTTGTAATTTTGCAGCAAGTGAGTTTACGTTTCCTTTATGGGTCTTCTTGCATTTCTAGGTCTGATTACCATTTAACATTTAGAGATGAATCAAATTTCTCTTGTCAACAAAGTACAGAAATTACATATAACATTTATATCTTTCCTGATTTATATCTTGCATGCATATTTATTGAATCATCCAAGGACTTTCACTTATTTTGATACCAAATATTATTCAAAAGTTTATGTTTCAAAATGACCCTCCTAAAACAAAACGATACAGTATCAGATGATGCTTTTAACTGCCTGTGCAGAGCTCGGGAGCTTTCAACATTTAGAGCAAAATTTTCGGTCTGTCTTTGTTTCACTCTGAACCCTGCAGTTTGGAGTCAGAAATTTTCTTCAAGCCTCCTTACATCTCTTTTGCTTCTTTGGAGCCGCCCGGGAAAGTAATCACACCAGAACATGCCAAAAACTGGTGGAAAGTAGCCAACACAGGAAGATTACTCTAGGTCGTAAACTCAAGTAGAGAAGGTCGAGTTCTGGAGTTGAGTCTGAAACTTAGAGAAAGGACGTGCTTCTTTTGTGGGGGCGGTATCACCAGAGGAGAGGTAGTGAGAAGTAACATATAGAAGATTGTCTGACTGAAAAATATTTGTCTGGTCTGAGCGAAGTACTTACGATTGCAGGAGCTTGCCGGAGCTTCCCCGATTGCCGTGTCCACAGACGCGTCGGGAGAAGTGCGATGGTTTGGTGAAATAACTGGGTAACTACGCATTGCGTTAATTTTATTCATATTAACTGAAAAATAGTACATGGAAATAATTATATATCTTTATGTTTTCGTTCATTGAGAATTAAGATTCATGTAAATTCACATAAAATTAATTAGTATAATTTTTCAAAATTTTCTAGACCTATGTTTCTAACTTTCCTCCGTCATCTATAGGATAATAGGGGTTTTAAACTTTACCCCTTTCACTTAGACCAAGCCTTAGGGTTTGGACCCTGGATCTTATCCACTGGTAGAAGGTGAATAAACACTCAGTATTTGAACGGGTCTTATAGTTAATAGTTATGGGGTTTGAATTTATTAGATTATTTATATATGAAAAACAACACAGTCAGACCTTCGACATTTTAAACGGTAATTCTTTTCGATGAAATGTACATGTATAGATGTGATATTTTAGATTTAAGATCTACAAATGAGTTTAATAAAAGAATAAAAGAAAATCTGAGATTGTGAACTACGGGTCCTACGGAATAGTTAGACTTCGCAGCGGGTACCTGTCCTCCGCTCCTCTACTACGATTCCTGTACCATGGAGTTACAGGAATGTACGTAGCCAACTGTGGGGTGCTGTTTGAAACCCGCTATTCCTTGCAGTTTCCTTTCTCCAAGTTTAGTTTCAAGTCCAGGACTACAGAAATCGAAGTTTTGGAGTGCTGGAATAGATAAATAATTGTTATAAGTTAAACGTACAAAAAGTGTAGCTTTTTTTCAATTACAAAAGTTATATTCTTTACGTGATAACATTAAACTTCTATCTGAATATCTATTCCGGAGTACTTTCACTCTTTTAACATCAAAGAGCACCTCCAGAACAAAATCTTTGAGAACAAAATCTTTGAGAACAAAATCTTTGAGACCAAAGAACAGCTTTTCCTCACAAAGTTCTCGGACTGCTTGAGTATCGAGCATGCAGTGCGTAATCTCATGCTCTATCAAAAGTGAGTGCATTTATGAGTATTTTTCACTGAAGGGTTAGGTATTAAATTAAAATCATTGTTTATTAATGTAGAAAAAGCTTTAGTTTCTCTCACTTGGAACTATTTGAATGCGGTTGTGTACTTATGCTTTGTGGTTTATATCTTGGTCTGTTAGTGTTCCAGGCATGAGCTAATAATTATATTTATAAATATTTTGATTATTTCTATTTATTTGATATATAAAGTTTATTTAATATTTATATATTTTCTGATATCATTCAAAGATCAAAAACTCCCCAGAAGTTTATTGAGCATGCATATTTATTCGTTTCTGATTGTGCTGGGTATAGTGAGTTACACCTGTGTGTAACCCACTATCCATGCACGGCATTATACAATGTTTTATGATAAACACAGCGTCACATCTTTTGTAGATCTTTCAACTGTATGGCATAAGAAAGAGTATGAAAGACTACGTTGCCTGATTGTGAAGTGCTGGATTAATGTTAATTATGAGAAACTCTCACTAACAGGATAAGGTTTTGGGTTTAAGCAAGCGGGACCAGTACTTTTTCTTGAGACTTTATAAACGAACAAGTCACCTGAATAATGTTAAATGAGTATTCTTGGCAAATCCTTCAATTCCGAGTGAGATGCAAAGGACTATGAGACGATTCTTCCTCACAGCATGGAGGGAGCTGTCCTCTGCAGGTCTCTCTCCATGCGGTCTGCATGCTCACAGGACGTTGAGCAGCGAGGGAAGAAAATCGCAAACCTGTTTTCAGAAGTCGGAATGTAAGTTTCCAGTGCGGACTTCCTCCCAGTCCTTCTTGTCCCCTCCCCTTCCACTTCTTGCACATGCTTCGTCATTTACATTCTTGTGCGTTTGAATTTCAATATTATACATGGATTAATTTTCTGAGAACTTTTTAAATTTTGAAATTGAAGAAAATTCCTTTAGACCAAAGATAAATAATTTATGAAAATCCTCTTAGGGTCTTACTGTCTCTGTTTTATTTGATCAAGGGTTTGTTTTATAGTCCTAGAGATGCTTTCATTTGACTCGAGATGGTATGTTATGCTGTACTAGTAAAAAAAGCACCAAGTGGTCACAATTTAGATGAGCTAGTTTGCCAGCCCTAATTATGTTTAGAGTAAGATGAAAGTATTTCGCTTTATCTCATTGCTCACAGCACTTGATGTTCAACTGTTTTGTGAAGTAGACTCTGTAAAATTTGATAAACTTTTGCAATCCGTGGATCACTCATAATATGTTAAGTGGCGATGATTAATAGTTATCTGATTCATAACATGTAATATACGCATCTTCAAAAGATGTGTTACAAGATGAGATGTGGTGGAATATGCATGACATTGTTTGACATTAACCATGAGTCTAATATCTCTTGTGATCTTACTACTATATGGATAAATATGCATGCTCAATGAACTTCTGGGGAACTTTTATTTCTTTAATGATACAAGAAAATATATGTGTTAGATAATAACTATATCTTAAGTAAACAAAATTATTTTCTTACTGTTATATGTGCAGAAGGAGCAAGACTTAACCCATAGATGCAAAGAGCCCAGATGTACCTTGGAAGATATATATGCGAAAGTTTGTTCAACCAAAATAATTAATTAATCAACACATTAATTATTTATTAATACCAGAAAAGTTAAGTAATAAATTAAATCACCTGTGCGTATATATTCAAGTTTGGAAGAGGTGAATATATGTATATATATACAAAAGTGCTCACTTTTAGATGGATAATAGTAGTGGTAGTCTGGAATGTGGTGGGAAGGAGGACAAACACTAGAATAGAGAGGAAACTCTGCCAATAGTATAATATCGCGAGTGGTTATTTGGAGAGTTTCCGCTAGTAATAGTTTCCGTACACTTTCTGCTGTTGTTGTGATCTTCGCACCGGAGGATATCTTCCCCGAAATCTGTTATTGAAATACTCAACCCGGCCACCAAAAGCACCTTGTCATGATATTTACCTCCATCTAGTACTTGTAACACATCTTCCACAACCTGCTTTACCTCCATTGTTAAACCTACCAACTTTCCACTATGCTGGATGATCGGCAGTAAACAACATCATGATGGCTCTGATAGTTGTTCTCTGAGATAGAGATATCACACTATCTGATTGTGTTGAAGAATATTCGTAATTGATTTGCAATCCATCCACAAAAAACACCTGCAATTCTTGAATGAAAGGTTCTAAAAAAGAATCAAGACATATAGTCTTCATCTCAGCATTCAACTTGGAAACAAGAATGAATAGTGTTATCATGTCAGGCAATCCCGAACGAGTTCCAGCATTCAGAATCTTCACTTCAATTGTCCATGTTATCTGTAGCTCGTGCTTGTCTCCTGAAACCCATCCCAATGTCCCATAAGTGTCGGATTCTATGAACACTTGCACATCATGAAAATTTATATTAATTATACTTACAAAGTATAAGATAGAAGTAAGGACTTTCATATGTGTCTCTTGTTGAATTATAGACATCAGCTGTGTACGATACATAAACATAAAGCTTGTATTGTAGACAAAAGTCATGACCACTCCTCTCTAAGTTTTTATATAAGTACATTGACGAGCAAATAAACCAGTAAGAGATAACTCCAGAACGTGAATATCATAAAATTAAAATAACATCAGTTGTTATCGTTCGTTTAACTCGAATGACATGTTTGCATCGACTGCAATGGAATGAGTATTCTTGAGTTGCTGAATCAAATTGCAAGGATCTTCAAGTTTCTTGCACCTAACTGGAATAGTTGGATAACTGTACCAGCATGTTAAGTCTGAGAGGAGCATGGAGAATAGTGATACGGGATCTTCGTATTTAAAAATAAACAGGCACAAGAAGAAGTAGTTGTCAGAATAGAAAGACTAAGCAGCAAACATACTCCTATAGAGCTCACATGAGTGAATACTCACATCAGATTTTAGGATACCCCGGAGAATGCATCGACTGGAAAAGAACCGAAGAAAGGGGATGAGTTTTCTAGAACCTATGAATGAATTGGTTGGAGAGACATGGGAGATTGGGTTTGACAATCTAGACGAGGGAACTGGAGGTAATGAAGTACTCATCATTGATGATGATGGAGATCAATTATGTTCCGCTTCTAGGAGATACAGAACCAGTGAAATCTATAATGAAGAATCAGTATGAAGAATGATCAAGCGAGGAGTCGAGAGAGAATCTAAAGGACACTATCATGAAAGATACTCAAGAACCAGAGAAGTGCCTTGTGATACCCGCCAATCTAGATAGTGTAGAAGAACATGGGAAAATTACAGAAGATTCAACACATCTGGATGTTTTACAAGCCTCGGATAAGACTATAATATTGGATACCATACAGGAAGAGCTTACAATATGCGGGTAAAATATGGAGAGACCATGATTCTTCCAGAACTAGAAATGATATGAGAACACAAAGGAAAGCATGCCATTCCAAAAGAAACATTGGAGAATAGAAGCAATCACGAGAAAAATATGATCAAAGAAGCAATAATCGAACATAAACCGAGAGATAAGAGAAAAGGAATAGCATCCTTAGGAAAGAAACCTCACCGACTGAAGGGGTCCATTCTGAAGGATTACTTAGAAACGTTGGGAGAAATCAGACATAAAACAGTGAAAGGGCGGAATGCAATGAAGGAGAAGTTGAACGATGTCAAAAAGTTTTCGCACCAGAAGTTCAGAGGAAGTGAAGAACAGAATCCAGAAATGGATCCTAATGACGATGAGTTCATAAAGAAGATGTGTCAATGAGCGATGGAAAGAGAGTAGATATACATAATGAGATTTAATCAAATTCTGTTGAGAGCTTCGGGACACCAAGAACTGTACCTAGTGAATATACACCGTCTACGAAGGAGTTTGGACAGATGTGGGAGAATGCGTTTCAGAGGAACCATCAGAGGTTTATTTTATGACATCATGAAGACAGAGAATTTGCTAAAGCGTTCGGAGTAACAGTTAAGGGAGAGACTTGAAGCTTAGACAAGAAGCATAAACGATATGTTCAGATTAACATCAAGGATATTGGAGGAGACAAAGTCATATACGTAGCATACGAACGTATCACTGAATTAGAATCCGCAATCAAGACTTGATCTACAAGGAGATCCGAGTGGCTGCTAAGTGAGTCACATGAATATGACAGTGAAAGAGCTAAGGATGATCCTCCAAATTCATTCCGAATTCTTCCATATGATCTATACAGAGAGAGCATATGAGGTCTTCTTTGATGATGCTATCGCTATCTGAAGACAAGAGTCGGAAGCAGAACTTAAGGGGGGGAAAGCAAAACCAGGAGTATCGTTCGAAGAGGCAAGAGAACTGAACCAACCTCAAGAGAAAACCGTTTTTCTTGAGGTTGGTTCAGTTCTTTTGTACCAACGCAACAGTTCTAGATGCGACGACAGAGACCAGATGTCCAGCAAAGAAGGAGGTGAATGTTGCAGAGAGTAGAGTTGAATAGACGAGTTGACTCTGAGTAATGTCAGTGTTAACTTGTCAAATATATATATTTTTACATATAGTCGAAAGTTACTTTGTGTCGTGAAGCCATCCATCCTTTGCTGTAAAACTCTGAGAGAGAGCCACGTATGGGAGAGGCTTTGGCGGAGACGACTCTCTATCATTCGTACTTTGCTCATTGTAGGGATGTGCACTGTAAAAATGACGCGTATACGAGCCTCTGATGACCAATATGTCTACTTTGCCAGTAACTAGCTTTGTCAATGACTCAAGATTTATGTCCAGGTTGTCCAATCTTGAGGAGGAGGATAATAGGAGATCACTTCTTTTTAAGCACACCCATATCTCAAAAGCTAAAGATGTACTTAAAATAGATATAAGGATTGAGAGAGAGAAGAGAGAAAAAGCAGCGACTCCATCCTTTGAAATGAATGTCCTGTTTATAATACGAATTCTGGTCTGGACAGGATCTACACCGTCTGCCACGTGATTTAGAAACTACGTGATTGGTGTCATCCTATGGGTCGCTTTTCTTGAGCCTTCGCTATCGGAGGTATGAGTTAGATGTAGTCATTCCTTTTCTCCATTACTTTCTCAGTTTTCTCTATAAGGAAAATAGCTTTGGTATGTCTTATACAGAGGGCTTCCAGGAAAGAGTGAAAAAGAGTACAAATATGAAGGGCTTTGACATGTAGTGGGTCATGTAGTGGGTCATAGACATCTATTTAATTTGATACTGTGTGATAAGCCATATTCAGTATCTTGCTTTACTATATATTTAAATGAACGGAAAATAAAAAGAATTATATCTATGCCCACTAGAACTTTCAAGTAAAAGAATAAAGAAATTAGTATATTCAAGAGCTAGTATCTAGAGGAGTGTATTCAACGGCAAAAATTTATCTATAGAAAGAAACAAGTTAGGACCTAGACCATGAAGGCAATGTTTAAGATATAATTTCAATGCAAAACTTCAGAACAACATACTCCACATTATTTTATCTATTCTTTCTTCTACTTTCATACTCCGCATTATGGCTCATCCGTACGCTTTTATGCCATGGTTAACTAACTGATCAAATAAACTAAATAAATCTGATTTATATGACTATCTAGTTCTATGGTAATGTAAATAAAGTTTTAGAATACCTAAAGCATTATATGAATGTGACTATAACTAGAGAAATTTCAAGGAGCACTACTTAGTTGAGATTATTGATTGAGGCTTATAATAAAAGTCGTTTTACTATGATATCAAATGCCGGCCTTCTACTGTACAAATGGCAGAACGGCAGAATTCTGTTAAAGCACTTCTTTGACACGCTAAAAAGGTTCGTAAACAGATGATACCCAAAGAGTGAAGGCAGGGTCCAGCCCCCAGATTGTGACTACAGTCGACGGCAGGCTACCTTATGGCAGGAGGTAACGGTCGTGGGCCCACTGCTCATCAGCATAGAAGGTATGGGTGTATCCAAATTATGTCTCAATCTCGTTACACGGCGACACCTCTGAGATATATCTCCGGCTAGGTATTCTAGCAGAAAACGTTTTTGTCAAATGGATCTCCATTCTAGATAGACAGTAGGGTGAGTCAAAGTTAAACACAAAGATTTTTGGACGTCGAGAAACAGAAAAGGTCATAATAGTATTCTTCTAACTTTGTTTCCGAGTGCGATTCATAAAAAGATGAATTTTTCAAATCTTCATCATCGTATCTAAATTTATTATTTATTATCTCTGAGAATGAAAATTTATAAATTTAATATTCAAATTCTCATTGTAACAAATCATATTCTAAACGGATGAATATGATTTGTGAAGAAAGTGTAAAGGTTCAAACTATACGCATATAAACCTTTGGGGAGTTTAATAGGTAAGATTTCATCGCTCTTGGAAAAATACTCCTATCTAATTATCATTAGGTCAGAGTTTTCCAATCGTTGAGAAAACATATTAAGTGGACTCAAACATTGTGATGCTAGGTGGCAAACTTAAGTTGTATGTGATACGAGCATTAAACCCCTGGTACAAGTATACAAGCCAAAAAGGATTATTCTTTTCCCCCTTTCCGTGTACTTTACGCTGCAGATAAGATTCTCTTGGGTTCCACGAGACTCCATGTTTAAATTACATTCAAATTATATGGACCTCATTTTACAACGATTACCACGATAGATTGTTCTGGAGTGGACCTTAAGCAACGCTTTTCCAGAAGATATAAATAAGGATAGGTTTCAGTATTATGAATAAATTGCATAAAAGAAAAACGCGTTTGATCTTTTCCTCTGGTATAATTAAGTAAATTAATTAGTTCTCAGTATAAAGTATTACTATGTATAACGCCAATGATAGGGTAAGGAAAAAAGGCAAGCCGAGACTCGAGACTCAGATTTCTCTGTTCTGCCGGAGATCAGCAGCTGGTCCACTCAATCTGCTCTTCCGAAGGCCGTGTGAAGCTGCTGAACGAGACATTTCTTCCTCCCTCTTGCTCCTCCATCGAGCATGCTTTAGCGGAACGATTTTTGCTGCGTTCATCTTGCGATTTCGCGTCTACGGCTCCGTCGGTTTTTAGACTTATCGGCTTCTAAAAGTTTTGCAGATAATTCTATGGCCTACGGCAAGTGAAGGAACAAGTCCTTGACATGTAAGATTGAACCGGCTATGATATCGCAGGCATGCGGCAAGCATGTGATTGTACTGTTGAGATGCATATGGATCCTTTTACTGCCAAATCCTCGTAGACGATTGACATCATTAGAAGATAAACATCACAGTAATGTCGTTCCGCACCCTCTGGTTTGACACTATGTGATTTCGAGTTAAACAAATTTGATATGAGTTAATTTCTTTGGTCATGGTGGCGACTGGAATCCATGTCTGTAGTGTGTAGTGAGTCAGTCGTATTTCTAGCTCATCTAAAACTCACTTCACGACTCATCCGAAAGTTCGACATAGTAACATAGCTCTATGTACATATGAGCTATGTTACTATGTTTAACTTTCGTACATCAGTAAAACTATCAATATGTTATATTTAGTAGATAACTATGACCTATTTCTACGATGTGAGTCGTCTATATGTCACGCATGCTGTCAAGATAAGAGTTTTCTTGAAAAAGATGGAATTTTCTAGCTGTGATGTGATCGTGAAAGTGGTGTTAAGTCTATCAAGGAAAAGTTGGGTTTCTGGTTGTGGTTGTTTTACTCAAAGGAGAGATATTAGATTGTAACATAAGACTACAAATTCTCACACAGATATCTGTTGAGTCCTCTACTATGTTCACAAAACGAAAATCAAGTTGAACTAGTAATGATAAGATCAGACGGTAAACTTTAACTCTCAACAATAAGAAATACGTGATGGTTTAGGCTTCTAAACTTCTCCTACATGTAAAAGAGACCCTACTGGACACACACACGAATTTTCAACCTGAGATCAAATTAGAACACCGAGATATGAACAGAAACATTTTGAGCAAAGAGATTATGACAATTTCTGGTACCCAGACAGCTATTTTGACCTAGAACAAAGAATTGGCTCGATAACTTTCGATGATTCTTACAGGATTTGAAGTCTATAGCATGCTGAACATCTCTATGAAATTTGACGTCCTGATTGTACACAGTTCTCCAGATCTCGTTCTCCGAAGTTACTGCTCTAGATTGAGAGCTTTTCAGACCCCTTCTGCTTGAGCGGTCGTCCTGAATTACGCTGTCACTCGAATGACATGAAACTTTTTGGGCAGTCGTAGCCCTGCTGACTGTGAATGCAACCAGAAATGTTTAAAGTGATTATTTCAGTTCTGCTGCAATTGACACCAAAAATCCCAAAATTTCCAATTGTGTTATAATTCTGACTCAACTCGAACTTCAGATTGACATAACTCTTTCTTTATTGATCCAAATCAATCAAAACTTTCACTGACAATGGCTGGCACGATGAGCTCTATCTTCCAGTTTCTCAGATTTCACAGTGTCCTTACCAAATGCTCGAACTTCCCTTTAGATCTATGCTTCTAAGTTTAGAGTTTCTAAAAGACAAAAATGGACCAATGGGAATTCATAGTTTCACTCCATTGTCCTTTTTTGTCCCAAACCACGTGGTGACTTAATTTCATACATAGGCTATCACGTCAAGCCTCTATTGTGCCAGCGTAAATCTTAAACTAATACCTAAAATGACACGTAACCTTGAAAGATAACTTAGACATGCTAAAAAGCATGCATAGACGACATGTAAGTACAACCCACGAGATTAACTCTATCAACACGATAAACAACCTAATAGGACTCAAAATATATAACATAATGGACTTCTCTGAGATCTTAACTTCACTAAGAGAGACTAACTCCTAACAGAGAGGTGAATTATTCACTATGTGAAATAATTCACATCACGACATCCATCCTCTCTAAACCTACATATCCTCTCGCATGTGCCAACCTCTTCATTCTTTTGTCTGTTTTTTATCATCATCGTTCTCCTCCGCCTCAGCCTCTTTAGTAGCCGAGGCGTCTTCATCTCTTGTCATCCTCTCCTTCAGTAACTCAATAACCTTAGGTAGCAAGACACGAGGGACTAGAATCGGCTCCAAGTCCCAAGGTACGTGAGGAACAGTGAAGATAACCATCGGAGCTATCACACCAAGATCCACACAACCAATCTCTCAACTGAGAAAGAAAATGCCTTACCATGTCTCACTATCATTTGCCTGAAAGCTCATTTTTCCATTTCAATCAAGAAGCCACCCCCTCTTATCTAGAGCTGCTCGAGTGTCTCTTGAGTAAACTTGTGTCCTACTTGTGTAAGATCTCTAAGCACAAGCTCAACGGTAACTAACTCCATTTGTTGTCGTGAATCAACAGATAATTGGATCGTCAGTAGTTTCACGTTTCTTGCTACAGTTTTGTATCTGGTGTGCACCTCTGCTTCTTGACGAAAGCTACACCATCAGACTGCATCCTTCCATCCATTCTCCAGTCTCGGATGAGGACGATACCGCAAGTATGAGACAATCTCCTCATAGACTTTACGAGAATGGATGGGGATCACCACCCTTCCTCTCATCTTCTTCATCAACTTATCTACATCATCTAGTCAACGAACAAAAGACTATACACCTACAAACTCCTCATAAATACAAGAAATCGTCTCTTCTTCCTTCAGAACTCTTGTACATCGCAGATTTACTGTGTTTTTCTTCATCTGTCTTCTACTCTTCTCAATCAAATCTTCTATCCGCGTAAACTCACTCTAATCATCAAAACTGAAAGTCATCAAACCAGATTTCCAACTATGTACAGTATAACTACTCTCTGAATCTTGAGCAGCCTCTTCACCAACCTCTTGTGATCCCTCAAGCTGCTCAAGCGAGATCATAGTAGTAGTAGATCCATCACTCTTGCTATCTTATCGTACAAGAGTGGTCTCTGAAAATCCTTACTCCTACAAATAGGAGAATCTCTCGGAGTCTGTCGGTTTTATTCGTGGTTTGTACGAATGGTCAGAAACTGCAAAGAACGTCTATTATCTAGACTACAGATCTTAGCATAATGAGATCGGTCATCCATCACTTTGGTCTCCATCCGAACTACAGTGATATAAGACTGACCAAGAATCACAAGATATGAAGTAGAAGATTGCACGAAAAAGTACTGATCCACATCCACATCACCTATCTTCACCTTCACGTTAGGACAAGCGTCATATAACTCACCCTTCTGGTTGTTTGTAGCACGTAACACCCAACCATGGTTCAACTCGATGGACCACTGACCTCTCTCATACATCTATCTCTGGCCGGTCATTGATCTCAGATCCGTGATCAACTAAAACAGCAACAAGTTCAGGAAGACTTCCAAGAGGAACTCGTGTAGCAGTCGTAGCACGAGCCCAATGTCTTCTTCAGAAGTCACTATCAATAGCTGGACTCTCCTCGCCAACTTCCTTATTGTCAAAGTGAAATGATATTGGTAGCAGCAACTAACGCTTCTTGCTGGTAGCCCTGGTCATCAATCTCCTGAAAATGCGCCTTCTCGAATTCTGCATCATTCACAGAAGCTCTTACCACATCTATCATTTGACTTTCTACTTGTTCGGACATCACCTGTTTCTTTCGTTTGATGATGTCCATTATCAGTTCGTGAAACTCCCTCTTCGCAATATCAAGAACCTCCCGAAGAGAAAACTCAATTCCCGCATCCAGTATTCTTTGCTCCAAGATGCTCTTCAAATCAATAGAAGTTTCAATATCAACCGTCAACTTGTATGCCGGCCCCTTCCCCTTCTCTTGAGAAGTAAACCTCCTTCCAGCAGTCATTAGCTCTTGCTAAGATCTCTGCACGTCCTCCATCGAACTTGGTGAAGGTGGAGGAGCTTGAGAAGTAGAGGAGATGTCTTCTAGAAGAGCTGCTCGCCTCCTTGTGACTCTCCGTCTATCCTCAGTCTCCTCAGGAACTCCAATATCAAGTTCAAAGGCTTCTCGTCGTCTCTTTTCCTCCACAAAAGCATCTTGCCAGTGAACGTGTCTATCCACATCCAAGAATGTTTTGATAGAAGCAACGTCTACAAGATCTCTCCACCCTATGACCCTATCAGTAGACTCGATTCTTCCCTTCAGTATCTCGAAAGAACTAGAGCAATACTCTTCTCAGCAGTCCTATATAGCAATTTAGGACTAGAAGAGACTTCGATATGCCCAACATATACATCAGAATTTACCAGCGATGCTATCAACTTAGTTGCCGTTGTAGCCGCAGCAATCTGAGGTAGACTCTTCATGCCTTCTCACCCAAACTGCGTGTTCAATGGCTCTCCACTACGACCTGAGTTTGATCTATGCGTCTTGATGCAGCAGGAGGAGGTCTAGAAGAAAATGGACACTCTGGAAGCCAACCTCCGTACCACGGAGAAGCTCGTAGTGAAATACAAGGCGGAAGCTTCTGCTTCTGCCAAGGAGTTGGTGCAGTTGCGGAAGAGCAACCAAGAGTTGCAGACACGGTTGTAGCAGCGAGAGCAAGAGATTCTAAGAAACAAGGAGAAGCTCACCAGCCTCGCAGAAGAGAAGACGACATGGAAAGCACTGTGGGAAGCCGCGGAAGCTCAAGCTGTTGCGGAAAGAAGCAGAAGCTCGAGCGCAAGAGATCATGGCGTAGATGGTGGAAGCACTTCGGAAGAAGTTCAACTTCATCACGGGTAGGAAGCTTTTCCCTCTAGTGGAATGACGATTCTATGGAGATGTTAGTGGATTGCAAGGAGAGCATACTCCGCTACTTGGATCGGCATATCGAGGGCTTGAAGACTCTCTACAATCTTCCTTCAACTCCCCAGCAGGCAGCTACATCTTCTCACGCACTAGGACCAGCAGCAGGCTCGGATCTGTACAAGGAGGAGTTCGACCTCGCTGTCCACTTGGTAGTGACAGCGTTCGAAGCCGAGAAGACCACAGAAGAAGCCCCCGAAGACAATAAGCAAAGGTGTCTTCTCAGGTGTTTTGAGTGGAGGAAGTGACTTCTTCTCACCACCTTGAGGTCACCTCAGCTCCCAACATCGAGTAGGTGCCGCAAAAGAGCTAAGAAGCGCAAGTGGACTCCTCTTCTCAGAAGCCTCTTCCGTCTTCCGAAGCCGCACCAGAAGCCAACATCACAAATGCCGAGGAGGAAGTCATCTCAGCCACACCTGAGGTACCAGCAGGGCTTCCCACTTTATCAGAAGCCGATTTAGGAGATAAGGTAGGAGAGAATCCAGTGGAGATCGCACCTGGCAATCAAGAATAGATAGTAGAGTTAGGAAGACAATTGACTTGTCTAATTTTGATAAGAAATAGAGTCTACTATTTTAGGAAGAGACAACTCCCTTTGTATTTTTAGATGACTGTGTCTATGTGACAGGATAGACAACGATAGGAGTAGAGAGTTAGTTCCAAACTGCGAATGGAACCGTATGCATGTGAGGTGGTGCCTTTCTGACAGCGGCCCATCTTTCTTGACTGTGAGTGCGATTGGAGGGGATCTTCCTCCTGCTGCTCAAGGGCAGATGTATAAAATCGATGCTAAGTAGGATTTTGCACACATTTTATCACACATTTTATTACACACATAGGTGCTCCGTCCACAGAGTTGGATTACATAGGATAGGTCTGCATTTCCGCTCCCAACAGGAGATCAAAGGATGTAGACAGCAGTAATGGACAACCTATAACAGAGAATGACATCATCGTGTAGTCCTGCTTCTAAGCTGGTGCGTCGAGAAGTAGGGATAGGAAGCAAAGGGAGTGAGTTTCTCGAAACTAATGTATCTTCTTCTCTGGGAATTGATTTCAGATTTCGTTGCAGAAGCTTTGTCTGTGTCTTCTGGGCAATGGGTTTCCTTGAATTTACACCATATTGTGCATGAAAAGCCTTCTCCTTGAGTGGCGGTGATTGTTAGAAGCTATGTAGAGTCGAAGCTTGTTTCATCTAGTGGAGCAATTCGGATCCACATACGGACTATCTTATAAAAAATGATCTCAGAAGACAGAGTAGTCGGAGCAACGACAGAAGAAGAAACAAGACTTCTTCTCACAACAGAAGACGACATCCTCAAGTGAGAAGACTGTGTAACTGTAAGCCGATTTGTGATCTTCTTCCTTAAATTACTACAAGCAGGGATAGCTTGTTAGTTAGGATCCGGACTAGAAGCTTGTCGGAATCTTAATTTCTCTTTTTCATCTCGTTTCCTCTTGTTTGGATTTTCTTTTCTTCCCCATCTTCCCTCATCTTCTCATCTTCCTATCTTCTTCTAGTGACCTTCGGAGACTTCTATTGAGCTTCCGTGAAGATGAATGTCGTTGTAGAGCTACGGGAAGACCGCTTCCGTAGACAGAAGCTTGGGAAGGTTACATGAGACATACACCTTGTGAATGATCTACCTCGTTGGAAATTGGAAGAGCAATGTGTGACAGACATTGATAATTTGACATCTACGAAGTAGGGACAGTCTTCTGGAGGTATCAGAAGCTGAATTGAACCCCCGGAAGACGACAATTGTTTTGAGAAGACCGTCGTGGAAAGACTAGAAGCCATGACCTAGAAGTAGGAAGTGTCTTCACGAGCTTCTCAGTAGGTAATTGTGTGAGATTTTTGGTGGTTTTTGTATGTTTGGGTCCAGGGCATCTTATGAAGTTCTGAAAGCCGTATGGTTTGACGAGAAGAAGGGACTTCTAGGTAAAACTCGTATGTTTGTGAGTTTAGACAGATCTTAGAACTTAAGACAGCGATACTAGTGTAAATCTCTATAGAGAACGAAATCTTTTATGCTATAAGGGCATCTCCACCCGAACACTAGAAATGGTCCGAGAAGTATCAGTTCCCAGTCTCCTCAAAACTTGACATGGTATTCAAGTTTAGCATGGACGTTTACAGGGACGGGACTCGAGACAAATTTACAGTGAAAACATTCCATTTATCGTCTTTTCTCACCCATCACGCCAAGAAGACGACTGGTTACCGGGTCTGTTTACAGTGCCGAGACATTTACAGTGCTCCAGTGGAGATGCCCTAATGAGCTAAAGGAGAAATCCTGAGACACTACACATCTCTCCTGTATACTCACGTAGATATTTAGAAATATCTCTATTCTCAAACCTTCCACATCTATTCACAATCACTTGTAAAGCCATGGTGGATTTTAACTCACACCCTCCAAGGATCGGATGTTATTGGACCAGGACCACAAGCGTCTTCAAGATCTCAGCCGTATCTCGATCAAACGTAGATGTCGCTGCAGAAGACATAAGTGCAGCTGAAGATGCAATAGTAGATGTTGATGCAGCCGTAGAGGTAGTAGCAGTACTTTCGCTCTTGTGATCCATCTCTTCTTTGTGTAAAAATCTCAACCTTCGTGATCAATCATCCCAAGATCTCTCAGTGGACGCACCAGATGTTGTGATAAGAGTTTCTTGGGAAGGACAAAACCTTCTAGCTATGATATCATCGTGAAGATAGTGAAACGTCTACCCAAGAAAGCGTTGGGTTTCTGGCTGTGGTTGTTTACTCAAGAGACAGGCTTCACGTTATAATGTGGTACTACAAACACTTACATAGGTCTGCTGAGTCCTCTAATATGTTCAGAAAACGAAAATCAAGAATGACTAGTAGTAATAAGACCAGACGGTGAACTTTACCACTCAAGAATAAGAAAATATGATGGCTTAGACTTCAAAACTTCTCCTACATGTAAATGAGGCCTTATTGGACACATATACGAACTTTCAGCTTGAGATCAAACTTGAGCACTGAGATGTGGACAAAAATGTTATGAGTAAGAAAATTACGACAATCTATGGTACTCAGATAGCTACTTTGACCTAGAACAGAAAATTTGTTTGATAACTTTTGATGATTCTTACAAGATTTGGTGTCTATAGTACGCTGAACATCCTTGTGAAATTTGACCTGCTGGTTGTACACAGTTTTCCAGATCTCGAGCTCTGAAGTCACAAGCTTTTCAGACCTCCTCTGTTTCAATGATCACCCTGGATTACTCACTCACTCAAATGATATGAAAATTTTTAGATAGTATAGCCCTACTGACAGGGAACACAACCACGATAACTTGAAGCAATTATCTCAATTCAGCTGCAATTGACACCGAAAACCTAAAATCATCAATTGTGACGTAATTTCAGCCCAATCAGAACTCCAATTTGGCATAACTCCCTCTTTATTACTTCAAATCGATTGGAACTTTCACCGACATTGACTTGCATGACTAGCCCTCTCATCCTATGTCCTCATATTCTCTAATGCCCCTACCAAAAGCCCGAACTCCCCTTAAGACCTCTATTTCTAAGTTTAGAGTTTCACAAAAGACAAAAATGGACCAATGGGAGTTCATAGCTTCATAGCTTCTTAGCTTCCTTGTCCTTTTTTTGCCCCAATCCACGTGGTAACTTAATTTCACACATGGATTACCACGTCAAGTCTCTAAAGTGCCAACGTAAACCTTAAACTACCTGCGAAGACATGTATAACAACACGTAACCTTGAATAATTTAAACAAGCTAGAAAGCATGCATGAGCGACATGTAAGTACAACCCATGAGCTTAAACTCTATTAACATGGTAAACAACCTACTAGGACTCAAAATATATAACCGACTTTCTGAGTTCCTAACTTCACTTAGAGAGACTAACTCCTGACAGAGAGATGAATTATTTACTATGTGAAATGATTAACATCACGACAATGAGTTTTGCTCCGCTTGTAGACTATTGCTCCTCCAATCTTGTGAGCTTGATCTGCAGGTCTTGCATTTCATGCATGATCTCCTCAAGGCTTAAATCATTCTTCTTCGGGGACACTATAGGTGCTTGGACAACTGGAACAGATGGAACAACTAGTACTACTTGTCTAGCAACAAGAACCACATGTCGAATTACAATAACATGTGCTACTACAGTGCTTCCAACTACTAGTCAACCCATCGTCTTCTTCCTGATCCTCCAAAAGCACCTCCAACTTCTCTTGTAATTTCTCATCTACAACTCGAAGAAATACTATTTTGTTTGACTGCAGCGTCAACTTCTCCATCCTAGTCAACCTAGAAAACTGTTTCTCAAATTTTCTGAGTAACTCAGTAGCTTGTAAACCTTTCCTTGGTTGCTCAACCCACTCCAAGAATGACTTCTCGATGACTTGATCAGAGTCCTCAAAGAACTATTCATTCATCAAGACATGAGCAAATGTCTCTCAGTCCTTGTCAAAATGCTTCGTTAGCATTTTAACATAATCTCTAACCTCTGGAGCTACAGCTTACTCAAACTTCTCAATCATCTCATCTTCTGATATCCGATTTAGTTCCATCTCTTTCACATAATGTCTCAGATATTTTGAGACATCTCTCTCATCAAATTAGTCAATCTTGCTGATCATTGCTTGAAGCACCTTTTTTGCCAATGTTCCCTTTCGCTCATTAAACTGTTATTGCCGTAAGAACAATGTGAATGGTTGAAACATCGATGCAATCGCTGGATCCAACTGCACCTTCGGCAATCCACCCGAACCACTAGCTCTATTTCCATCATCATTCCCGTCCCTACTCATGGTTACGAATCTCCTCTTCAAAGTTCAAACACAAAAGAAATCTCCACCCCAGACTTTCACGTCGAGTTCACCATCGTAAACACGAGATTCTTGGGTGTGGAGATGTAGTGTGTCTAACAAAGACAAGACATAGAGAAACAACCACGAGACGCAAGGTATACCAACTCCTACTTTATATACACTCTTGATTCTTCTTCTCAAAGAATGCAAAATAAAGAAATACAAACCTGAGTGATCTGTAATCTCCACCAACCCCTCTAAAATGAACCCCTGAATCTCAACCCAGATCCAAAACTATCGAAGCATAGCTTAAAGCAAGAGAAACATCCTTTTGCTAACAAAAAGAGCTACACCAGCATCACATGATCCAAACCCAAGTCCAAACAACATCCACGTACAAGCCTTAGCTGAAGCTAGCTACAAGAAGCCGTACATAACCAATTAGATCTCTAACGAACTCAAAAAGACGAAATCATAGTCAAGGAATCGAGAGAAATCTATCTGAGAACTTCCTTCTTTCACCAAACGATCTTCAGATGTCGATCATGTCTTCCTCCTTGACTCTGTTGGCCCTAAGAACTATCAGATCCGACTCTTCACAGCCGAGATATCATCAATTTCTGATCGCAAGTGACCAAACCTTCAAAAACTCCTTCTTGAGGTTTAGAATCACACGCACCACCCAAACGAATCACTTGATCTGAGATCCGTCTTCTTTGGTAGGTAGATCTAGCTACCCTAAACCCAATGAGACTCCAAATAAGTTGTTTGGAGTTCCTCTCACGAAACCACGCAAGAAATTTGGTCGTAGGAAGCAAAAAACTGACATAAACTTACTTCCTGTTGCTCAAACTCGCTCACTACATGGAAACCAACAATCCAATCCACACACGGTCTTCTGATATGCATAGGTGAAGACTCCCTAGTCGCGTAGGCACAAAAAATGAAGAACTTGGTTAACTAATCTCGAAGAACAATCCAACTTCATATCGTAGACGACGAAAAATTGACGTAAGCATTTTCCTGTGAGTCAATTTCACCCAGAACTCTCAAATTGTCTGCTGAAACTTCGTATCGCTCTTCAGTTTCTTGAAGAACTCGACTTCTGATCTCGATGGATCTAAGGATAGCAAGTTTAGACTCCAAAACGACTTGAACTGTCCAACTCTCTTTCATAGGTCACTAACGCACTCCACAACATTCCTTATGTCTCAATTTCTCCTAGAACACACACCTCGATATGTCTCTTCACAAACTTCAGTACGTAGCCTGCACAGATCTGAACCTAATGACACCTTGCGCATTTGCATTGGATCTCCAAATCTCTTGAACCATCCATCGACAAGTCGTAAGTACAAGCTAGTCCTTTAAGCTGCCCCTTCATGTCAGTTGCTGTACGTGAAAGTTCACAAATAATGAGCAAGCATACCCTTTGCGTCCTTAGTATAGCCTCAAGAGCCACAAATACCCAATCAGCAATAGTAAGCTAGGGTTTAGCTTGATTTTCTCTCTTTCGAGTCTTGTAACTTCACCACTAGACATCCAAATGAAATAGATGAAGTGTCCATCGAAAGCTGACAATGAGCGACACCCATTGATGTAATGAAAGTTAAGATCTGAAGTTGTGCAAAAAGCTCGTAAGCTAAGGCTTAGCTTGTTTTTCCCATCTTTCGAGTCTTGTAACTTCACCACTAGACGTCCAAATGAAGTAGATGAAGTGTCCATGTAAAGCTGACAACGAGTGATATCTGTTGATGTAATGAAAGTGAAGTTCTGAAGTTATGTAAAAAGACTCATTTTTAGTCCTATGAGTGTCTTTGGAGCGATAATGATCAAAATTTTATTTTCAGGTAGGAGCCAATCCACGACACGACATCGTGTCTCCGAAATAGCACTTGACTACCTCGATGCATGTGCTCTAGCTGAGAAAATCTCTCAGTACATAGAAAGAACAGAATATGAGAGCACAATCATACATCAAGATATAGATTCTATAGCATTTTTCAGCATGACTAAAGGAGATTTGAACAACTGCCCAAGATGAGACATGTTATCAAATTAGCTCAGATAATTGAAATTCCTTCTCGTCTTTGGTAGACTTCTCAGTCGTATTTGTTGACCGAAGGTGATGAAGTCTACGGTGAACTTGTGATGAAGAAGTAGACTTCTCGTTCGTATCTGTCGACTTGTGGCGATGAAGTCTACGGTGAACTTGTAATGAATAAGCAGCATGTCTGGAAGTCCACTTTTCAGATAGAAGATGAACTGCATCAAAACAAAGCGGATGGGGACAAGCAAAAGAAGCACGTGCATATCAAGAAGTGCACTCTTCGGACAGATGCGGACAAAGCGGACAAGGACAAGCCTAAGAAGCATGTGCATGACAAGAGGAATATGGAAGATGTAATTGTAACCTCATGTCACTTTGTGTCAAAAAGTGATCTATCAAGGACTATCTCTTGAACGATGATTATGTGAACGGCAGACCACAAAAATCAGAGCTCAGTTTCTACAATCGGTTTCTGAAATCCAGTCGGACGTAGTTTTATGTCGGGATGACGTGAACTATAGGCCGATGAGATCAAAGCTCAGTTTTGACAATTGGTTTCAGAAATCCAGTAGGACGTAATTTAATGTCGAGAAGTCCTCTAGCGGACCATCTTCTAAATGAATGTGACGTGAATGGCAAGCAGATGAGACCAGATAACCATTTTTTACATCCAGTCGGAAGTTGCTTTGTGTCGTGAAACCAAAACTGTAAAACTCTGAGAGAGAGAAATGTATGGAGAAGCCTTGACGGAGACAACTCTCTACCATTCGTACTTTCCTCATTGTAGAGATGCACACCATAAAAATGATCATATATGAGTCTCGACGCTCAATATGTCTACTTTGCAAATAACTAGCTCGGTCCGTGACTCAAGGTTTATGTTGGAACGAGACCACCGAATGATGAAGAGCGGGATAATCGAGGATCGCTCTTTTTAAGCACACGCATAGCTCGAAAGCTAAGGGTGTGCTTAAAGTAGATGCAAGGACTCAGAGAGAGGAGAGAGAAAAAATAACGTATAGAGACATCCATCCTTTGAAATTAATGTCCTGCTTATAATACGAAATCTTGTTTGGATAGGATTTACACAACATCTACCACGTGGTTTATAAACTACGTGACTGATGACATTCTATGGGTCACTTTTCATGAGCATTCGCTCTCTAAGGCATGGGTTAGACGTCTTCATTCCTTTTCTCAACTACTTTCTCAGCTTTTGGTACTTCGTATACAAAGGACTTCCAGGAAAAAGGTGAAAAAGCATACAAATATGAAGGGCTTTTACATGTAGTGTGGTATCTATTTAATTTGATTCTGTGTGGTAAGCAATTTTCAGTATCTTGCTTTGCTATATATTTAAAATTGACAAAGGAATTATATCTAAGCCCACAAGAACTTTCAAGTAAAAGAATAAAAAAATTATTATATTCAAGACAAAGTATCTAAAGGAGTGTGTTCAACGGAAAAATTGTCAAATTTTGTCTCTAGAAAGAAACACGTTATGACATCGACCATGATGGCAATGTTTAAGATATAATTTCAATACAAAACTTCAGAACAACATACTCCATATTATTTTATCTATTCTTTCTTCTACTTTCGTACTTCTCATTTTGGCTTATCAGTACGCTTTTATGCCATGGATATAGTTCTTGCATGGTTAACCAACTAGATTAAATAAACTAAATAAATCTGAATTTATATGACTATCTAGTTCTATGGTAATGTAAATAAAGTTTTAGAAGACCTAAAGCATTATGTGATTAATAATGAATGTGACTATAATTAGAGAAATTCCAAGAAGCACTAGTTACCTGAGATTATTGATAGAGGCTTATAATAACGACATCTTATTATGATATAAAACGTCGGTCTTTTACTGTACAAACGGGAGAACGGGAGAATTCTGTTAAAGCACTTCATTGACACCTGAAAAGGTTCGTAAACAGATGGTACCCAAAGAGTGAAGGCAGGGTCCAGTCCTCAGATTGTGGTTACGATCGGCGGCGGGTTACCTTGTGGCAGGAGGCAACTGTCATGGGCCCACTGCTCATCAGCACAGAAGGTATGGTGTATCCAGATTATGTCTCAATCTCGTTAAAAGAAGACACCTCTGAGATATATCTCCGGCTAGGTATTCTAGCAAAAAATGTTTCTGTCAAATGGATCTCTATTCTAGATAGACAGTAGAGTGAGTCAAAGTTAAACACAAAGATTGTTGGACGTCCGAAGCAACAAAATAATCATAATTATTCGTCTAATTTTGTTTCCGAGTGTGATTTATAAAGAAATGAATCTTTTGAATTATACTCGTACCTCTCAAGAACCTCCCAAAGAGAAAACTCAATTCGCGCATCCAGTATTCTCTGCTCCAAGATGCTCTTGAGATCAATAGAACTTTCAATATCAACCGTCAACTTGTATGCCGGTCCCTTCCCCTTCTCTTGAGCAGTAAACCTCCTTCCAGTAGTTGTTACCTCTTGCTG
The DNA here is from genome assembly GCA_036924285.1 of Asterella californica. Classification (NCBI taxonomy): domain Eukaryota; kingdom Viridiplantae; phylum Streptophyta; class Marchantiopsida; order Marchantiales; family Aytoniaceae; genus Asterella; species Asterella californica. The sequence goes on along the minus strand of JAYKYS010000006.1, from coordinate 14,299,242 downwards.
AGACCTCTGCAGGTCCTCCATCGGACTTGGTGCAGGTGGAGGAGCTTGAAAAGTAGAGGGGATGTCTTCTGGAGGAGCTGCTCGCCTCCTTGTGACTCTTTGTCTATCCCTAGTCTCGTCAAGAACTCCAATATCAAGTTCAAAGGCTTCTCGTCGTCTCTTTTCTTTCATAGAAGCATCCTGTCAGTGAACGTGACTATCCACATCCAAGAATGTTCTGATAGAAGCAGCGTCTACAAGATCTCTCTATCCTGTGATCCTATGAATAGACTCGACTCCTCTCTTCAGTATCTCAAAAGGAATTGGAGCAATACTCTTCTCAACAGTCCTATATAGCAATTTAAGACTAGAAGAGACTTCAATATGTCCAACATATACATCATAATTTACTAGTGGTGCTATCAACGTAGTTGATGTTGCAGCCGTAGCAATCTGAGGTAGACTCCTCATGCCTTCTCAACTAAACTGCATGTTCAATGGCTCTCCACTACGACATGCGTTCTATCTACACGCCTTGATGCAGCAAGAAGAGGTCCAGAAGAAAACAAACACTCTAGAAGCCAACCTCCGCACCACAAAGAAGCTCGTAGTGAAGTACAAAGCGGAAGTTTCTACTTCTGCCAAGGAGTTGGTGCAGTTGCGGAAGAGCAACCAAGAGTTGCAGACAAGGCTGCAGTAGCCAGAGCAAGAGATTATGCGAAATAGGGAGAAGTTCACCAGCCTCGCAAAAGAGAAGACGACATGGAGAGCACTATGAGAAGCCATGGAAGCTTAGGTTGCAGCAGAGAAGAAGCAGTGGGAGGAAGCAGAAGCCCAACGCAAGAGATCATCGAGCAGACGATGGAAGCACTTCGGAAGAAGTTCAACTTCATCGCGGGTAGGAAGCTTCTCACTCTAGTGGGATGACGATTCTATGGAGATGGTAGTGGATTGCAAGGAGAGCATGTTCCGCTACCTGGATCGGCAGATCGAGGGCTTGAAGACTCTTTACAGTCTTCCTTCAATTCCCTTGCACGCAACTATATCTTCTCATGCACTAGGACCAGCAGCAGGCCCGGATCTTTACAAGGAGGAGTTTGACCTCGCTGTCCACTTGGTAGTGACAGTGCTGGAAGCCGAGAAGACCACAGAAGAAGCCCCGAAAGTCTTCTGGAAGACAGGAAGCAAAGGTGTCTTCTGGAGGACAAGAAGCAAAGGTGTCTTCCTAAGTGTTTCAAGTGGAGGATATGACTTCCTCTGACCATTTTGAGGTCACCCCAGCTACCAACGTCGAGTAGGTGCCGCAGAAGAGCTAGGAAGCGTAAGTGGACTCCGTTTCTCAGAAGCCTCTTCCGTCTTCCGAAGCCACACCAAAAGCCAACATCACAAATGCCGAGGAGGAAGCCACCTCAACCACACTCGAGGTACCAGCAGGGCTTCTCATTTTATCAGAAGCTGATTTAGGAGATAAGGTAGGAGATTGCACTTGGAAATCAGGAGTAGATAGTAGAAGCATGTGCATGACAAGAGGAATATGGAAGATGTAACTGTAACTCCCATGTCACTTTGTCAAAAAATGATCGATCGAGGACTATTTCTTGAACGATGATGATGTGAATGGTAGACCACAGAAAGCAGAGCTCAGTTTCTGCAATCGGTTTCAGAAATCCAGTTGGACGTAGTTTTATGTCGGGATGACGTGAACTATAGGCCGATGAGATCAGAGCTCGGTTTTGACAATCGGTTTCAGAAATCCAGTAGGACATAATTTAATGTCAGGAAGTCCTCTGGCAGACCATCTTCTGAATGAATGTGACGTGAACGGCAAGCAGATGAGATCAGATATCCATTTTTTACATCCAATCGGAAGTTGCTTTGTGTCGTGAAACCATCCATCCTTTGCTGTAAAACTCTGAGAGAGAGAAATGTATGGAGAAGCCTTGACGGAGACGACTCTCTACCATCCATACTTGGCTCATTGTAGTGATGCACACCATAAAAATGATCGTATATGAGTCTTTGACGTCCAATATGTCTACTTTGCAAATAACTAGCTCGGTCCGTGACTCAAGGTTTATGTTGGAACCAGGTCGCCGAATGTTGAGGAACGAGATAATCGAAGATCATTCTTTTTAAGCACATCCATAGCTCGAAAGCTAAGGGTGTGCTTAAAATAGATACAAGGACGAGAGAGGAGAGAGAAAAAAGAACGTATAGAGATGTCCATCCTTTGAAATGAATGTACTGCTTATAATATGGATTCTTGTCTAGACAGGATTTACACAACATCTACCACGTGGTTTATAAACTACGTGATCGATGACATTCTATGGGCCACTTCTCATGAGCATTCGTTCTCTGAGGCATGGGTTAGACGTCTTCATTCCTTTTCTCAACTACTTTCTGAGCTTTTGGTACTTCGTATACAAAGGGTTTCCAAGGAAAAAGGTGAAAAAGCATACAGATATGAAGGGCTTTTACATGTAGTGTGGTATCTATTTAATTTGATTCTGTGTGGAAATGGTCGTAGTATCTCGGGCTTGTAACCGTCACAGTGGCGGCCGACGTTTTCAAGACCTTGCAATCGGTACAGAGTGCGAACACTGTTTAAGAACCAAACCAAGTGAATACTCTTCACTGTAGAAATTATATCAGTAAAGGGATTAATCGATTCATCATCTCCCAAGAGGGGGTTGTTATATACTCTAACCTATGGACAACAGGTTAGTCACTAGTCATAGAGATGTGTCTATAGAGGTGACTATAGAGATGACTATAGATGTGACTACTAGATGTGACTATAGAGATGACTATAGAGATGACTATAGACTAGACATTATCTTTAACACCCCCTCTTAATGTCAGTGGTACTGAATATACACCAAGTTCAAGTCTCAATTTTTGAAACCTGTCTGAAGACAAAAGGTTTGGTGAATATATCAGCAGTTTGGTCATCAGTTGTTACCCATTGAGTAACAACCTCTCCCGAAATTATTTTCTCCCTGATGAAGTGGACTTGCACTTCAATGTGTTTTGTTCTAGCATGATGCACTGGATTTTTCGCCAATGCTATTGCACTCATGCTATCAGTCCAGATTACTGTTGGAGTGTCTTGGTTGATACATACATCTTCCAACATCCATCTTAGTCAAATGACCTCTCGTGCTGCATTACACAGGCCACGATATTCTGCTTCAAAGGAGGATAAAGCAATAGTTGACTGCTTTTTACACTGCCAAGTGATGGCACCTCCTCTCAGCATAACTGCAAATCCAAACATTGATTTACGATCTGTAGAATCACCTGCCCAATCAGCATATGTATATCGAACAAGTCCAAGTGACTTATCTAAGCTATATCTGAGCCCATAGCTGGTAGTTCCCCTGAGATAGCGCAAAACTCTCTTTTGCTGCTCTCATATGCATAAGTGTGAGAGACTCCATATTCTGACTGAGTTTGCCGACTGCAAACGAAATATCTGGTCTTGTAGTGACAGCCAGATAAATTAACTTCCCGATCAGCTTCCTGAACTCTGTTGCATCTGCCTGCTCATCATCAACAGAAGAACTATGCCACTCCTTCGAGATAACCATAGGAATAGGCGCAGGCTTGCACTTTTCCATCTGGAAATCCTGAAGTATATTTTCTGTGTATCTTGCCTCAGAGAGATATAACATTTCGTTGTGTTCCAGAAACTGAACTCCAAGACAAAAGTTGAGAAGTCCTAGATCCTTCATATCAAACTCTTGCATTAAAGCTGGCTGAATCTTCTTTACTCCTCCTTGATTACTTCTGGATATTATCAGATCATCCACGTACAATAACAGTAACACAATACCTTGAGAAGTAATCAAAACATGGACCAAGGCGCGATCTCCATTGACGATTCCACATACTTCAAACACTTCTCTTCCAGACCTTCTCGCGAAATAGACCTCGTGCTCCTTCGCACGATTAGCCGAAGATTCAGTAACTTGGCTTTGTTGCCTGCCAACGCGGGACTTATCGCGTATTTGTCAAACACTTGAGGAATGTAATCTAGAATGGGACCTGGTGAGTTTTCCGATCTTTGACCAGATTCTGGTTCCTGCCCTTCCTCTGCTCGTGTTGTCGTGTGTACTGAATGTACTTCACAGACCTCGGACGCTGACACAATCTTCAACACCTTTGACGTGACTAACGATGAAGACAATCGGCTATGAAACAGTAAGTGTTGTTGCGATTCAAACGACACCACAGCGAACTGAAAGTTCAGTGCATCCTCTGTTACCTCTAGATTCACCGAGTCAACAAGAACAATCGAATCATCGAACTTGTACACGTCCATGATCAGACTCAGATCTTTCTGGACCATTTTCTGAGGGCAACTCAGATCGCTTCTCGTAACAACTCCCTCGATTGAACATTCCACGTCGTCATGGATTTCATCCGCAACTTCAACTGTGGAAGCTGGCGCTGGTTTTGGATCCAATCGCAGCACCAGTAGACAAGTACCCTGCGCTGGGAACAGAGACTTGACAATCGAGCTAGTTCCCAGATGAACATTTCCTAGCCTTACCATTGCGGGCTGACTTACTGCACAGACACGTAGTCGGTTGTGTTCATCGTTCCTGCCGGGCACGAAAGCCATCCACTGCACGCGGCCCATTGCGTACTCACTTAGGTGGATGTCAGCCCCCATCCAGTCCATGTGACGGAACGTGTTGTCAAACCAGGAAATTTTGATAAGAGAGATGGTGTGGTCATAGAATGCAATATATCTACTTCTTTCATCAAAGCACATGATATCATACCCTCTTTTAATGTTCTTGATTAGATTCACCAAAGACAGATTCACATGCATCTTTTGGCCGAGGTAAATGTGACACTGTGGCTCGCTGTCTTTGGTATCCTCAATGAAAACCAGTATCTGTCCCACTTTAAGGAAAAAGACCTTATGTAGTTTCTCGGAACCTGGATCAAGATCGATCAAGTCCTTCCCCTCAGAGCATGAAGGATTCAAGACGTATTCCGGGTCACCGTGCATTTTCTCCAAGTCGTCTTTCAAAGGCGCCAACTCGAAGGCTTTCCATGTGACACTTTCTGCTTCTCGCTCCTCCTGACTGAAGGTAACTGACACCTCAGCAGCCTCGCTGACTGATCGGTCGAAGGCGATCAAACTAACAACAGCGTTATACATTCCAGCCTCTTTCTTTATGAACTTGCAACTTAAAGTTAAAGTATCTTGAGACTTCCGTGGTTGTTTTCTTTTCACCTTCGAAAGGTATTCCTTCTTTTCTCTCTCTGCGCTCGGTGTTAGCATATCAAATTCGCCATCCGTCACTCGACTTGAAATTCTCTGCAATCAACTTCTGGCAGTTCTTGTCAGCCCAGCTGTAGATGTTCTTTACGACTTTGTCATGATTGAGAGACTGTACCTCTCCCCTCAACCAGCTTTCCAGACCATCCGAACATGTCGATTTGAACTCCAGCAGAATTTCCTCATTCCGACCCTTCGAAAACTTCAAACGTGCAGCCCGATCGTAAACTACTAGCCCATCCGAGTCGTTGTATGAGGATTTGTATAGTTTACCACTGAAACATTTCCCGTTGCTCTTGAGATTCACATTCACCCCGTACCGAAAGGGCTGCTTCTGCTTGCTTGCCCCGGCTTCTAGCGTACCTACGTCTACTGGTAGCTCATCAGTGGGCGATGTATTTTTATTTTTTATTTTTTTTCGCTGTGCGTATAACGCATGTAAACTTCAGCACCCGGAAACACTAACCGCTTGGTCATTTTCTCCCCAAATATCACTTTGTAAACCTCACTTTCCAGCTCCCTCAGAGTCCGACGAGTCTCTTCCAACGCGGTGACTTTTGTAGGAACCGAGACCACCTCCGCCTCTAGCGCAGCCACGGTGGATATGTTCCCCTCAGGTTCTGCCTTCTCTGCACTTGATAAATCTGCACTGAAAAGCATATTCTCCACGGAAAATTTAATCTCAAGGCATTTGTTAATGCAAGAAGTGAGAAGCTTACGGAGCTTCTTCACCTCAGCTTCTATGACCCCGTCGGCACTAAACTTCTTGTCCTTCCACTCATGCTTCTTCTGCTCGGAAAGGATTTGCAAATCCTTGTATTCTTGAAACTCCTTCCGCTTTGCAGCCTCAAGAAAGACGAGCAGATGAGCATCAATCAGCCTACTAAGGTCCAAACTGTAGTTGGCCTCCCAGTCTCCAACCGTAGAGGGGAACACTTTCCCTGAGATCTACCGCGTGTACTTCTTTAGGTCTACTTTCGGTTGCCGAGGAAACGAAGCAAGCAAAGCAACTCTACTTGAACCTTCGGTCCACTGGAAATCCCTCGGGTTCTTCCCTGAAGTGAGGCTTTTTGGGACTTGAGAGAATCCAGGACTCACACATATGCTATTCTTACTGGCTTTGACGAGTGCGATTTTAAGCCATTGGGTCCGTTGTTTCTTGGAAAAACTCTTGGGTAGTGGTGAAAAAGCTTTCCTTCAAATTGGCCCCGTCTAAGCATACACATACTGTATCACACAAATCGACTATGTATCTCACAAAATTGCAGGACATGCTTCTCTGAGAAGACCAAGGAAGCGAATGCCCTTCATGCCAGTGGAACACGTATAACGATTCTCCTCGCAACGAAACGTACAGGCCAGGAGGAAGCTTGTCATCCGTCATTTGCCTCCAAACCAACTCTTCACTGGCGATTCCCAGCCTGTGAACCATCTCAATCATAATTTCCTTGCTTCCATAGAAGCCAACAACTGTCTTTGACACAGCATCCAGTTTGCCGAAGTCTATTACTCTTCGCCCATCCGCAGTCTTGGCTGAGTTAGAGGCCAGTTTATTGCATAAGGAGACAATATTGTCCTCCGAAAGGATCACTTTCTCTACAACTGACATGTCTTGATTGTCATGGTGAATCTCCATCAGCCTGAAAAACTCGAGAAGTAACATGTCTTACTCCAGAGTTTACTCGTCGATCCAGTCCGTAGACACCATCATGCTCTGATACCATGTTTAAGAACCAAACCAAGTGAATACTCTTCACTGTAGAAATTATATCAGTAAAGGGATCAGTCGATTCATCATCTCCCAAGAGGGGTTGTTATATACTCTAACCTATGGACAACAGGTTAGTCACTAGTCATAGAGATGTGCCTATAGAGGTGACTATAGAGATGACTATAGATGTGACTACTAGATGTGACTATAGAGATGACTATAGACTAGACATTATCTTTAACAGACACCATATGCATATCCTTCGGGCCAGATGCAACGAATGTTCTGGACGCTGATAATCTCAGACTGGAAGATCTGTAAAGAGTCTCACTGCACTAGCAACTGCGCATGCATGCAATGGCGTATCAAACAGAGGCATGTTGTTGATCAGTTCGCTCCATGTACAGCCCTAGCGTGAGCTTACTCTTCAGGAAGCTGACTGAACTCACCGACCGAGTATGACAGTTTGGCGACGCAGACTCACCTTTTGATGGGGACGGTCGAGTCTCAGTCTAACTTGATTACTCGAGGAGAAGTTGAGAAATGGTGGAGCCATCAATGGCCAAATTTGTTCTCGAGTAAGCTAGAAAATGTGATGTCCAGTGACTTCCGTAGTTCTTGCTGTCAGTTTTGCCACTTATAAATCAGTGTTAGAAGTCCACTGTTCTTGCTGTCAGTTTTGCCACTTATAAATCAGTGTTAGAAGTCCACTAGCAGTTTCAAACTGTGGCCGTGGAAGCTGTAGATTCATTTGGAACACCGCGTCGAATTAACATGCATCGATTTGGGCATATTATATGACACTCGGTGTGCAGTTGTACAGGTCTCTTGTTCGGTCTTCCCCAGCAAAGTTGTGCCATAATGGCCTTCTCGATAAGTATTATGGTCTTTACTCCCTCGTCAGGTTAAGATCTTAACCTGATGATATCCGTTCGTATCAGCCGCCATTTCAGGATAGTACTCAAAGTAAGCTCCAGTCACCTTCTTGGTTCGGATCCCAAACTTGCTGGTCGCTGCTTTCCTAATAAGTACTGCAGCTTTCAATCATGCATCTCAGAGTTACGTTCTCTATAGGGTTTCGTTTAAGATATCCACTTGTAGTAAGCGGAATTGCTCCAAATTCACCACCATACGCTATGTCTCCACGTTGGACAAGCTCGGGCACCATAAGGACCATAGTCGTCAACCCTCCGGCTTGCTTCTGAATAGAAACAAGAGATTCAGTTGAACAATGACACAGTCGATTTTGGGAAATTGTACCAAGTTGAGAGAAACATTTAAATCCTCTTTGACACGAGAGGAGTTAAAAATCATTAAACGGTGAACCATAGTTAACCGTCGATTTTTCAGCAACTATGTCTTACTTTCAAAGGGATCCGGATCACGATACCCTATTGGGCTCATCGGAAGGATCCGCATCACTAAACATGCTAAAGCCTTATAGATAAAGTTCCTCAGAACTTTATCTATATCTTCCTGAAGAGTAAGCTCACGCTAGGGCTGTACATGGAGCGAACTGATCAACAACATCCCTCTGCTTGATACGCCACTGCATGCATTCGCAGTTGCTAGTGCAGTGACACTCTTTACAGATATTTCAGTCTGAGATTATCAGCGTCCAGAACACTCCTTGCATCTGGCCCGAAGGATATGCATATGTCTCCGCACACTGTACCGATTGCAAGGTCTTGAAAACGTCGACCGCCACTGTGACGGTTAAAAGCCTGAGATACTACGACCATTTTGATAGCAAAAAGTGATTTATTATCAAAACCAGTCAACATGTTTTAGCCGAAGGATCTGTACAACAAAAACGGCTTCCGCTTTTTTCTCAAAATTCGACTTGCGACTCCAGAGGGTTGAGCCGCCGAGAGTGTGACCTTAGCTTCTGTACAACAAAACGGCTTCCGCTTGCTGTTCAAAATTCGACTTGCGACTCCGAAGTTCGCGGTCGAGTGACCTACTCTACATCCAAACGGCTCCCACTCCCGACTCAAAACTCGAATTTACTTTGAAGGTGGTCGGTCGAGCCGCCGAGAGGGTGGCCTTCTCTGAATCTAATTGGACTATGAACTACTATCAGCCTGTTAAACAATTTTCAATTTGAGTATCTAATGCACAAGTGTGAAAATGGTAGCCCGACGGAGTACAACCCTAGAAAACTTCGATGTGGCGTCACGACGAATCTCCATGAACCTTAGCTTTCGAGCTTGACAATCACTCACTGTACACGTCTCTACACTCCACAGCTAATCGACTCGCGGCTGAGTTTCTACCCCGGAGTGTAACCTTCTTGCCCGGCTACCTGCTTGTCTAAAGAAGGGATGATTTCCCTGAGCATGCTAACATGGCTGACATTCCTCCTCGGATCCTAGAGGATCAACTTTGAAAAGTAAATATCAAATTAACTGTTAAACGTTCATACCATCCGGCATGAGGGCAACGCGACTGAGATGGTATGAACGTTAAGAGTTACTCTGATACTTACTTTTCAAAGTTTTCAAAGTTGCCACCTGGAGGTTACTCTGATACTTACTTTTCAAAGTTTTCAAAGTTCACCTGGAGGAGGAGGTGGCAATCCGATCTAGTCTCTCCGGATCCGCCGAGCTCCGGATTCGGATAATCCTGGAGAGCGATGGTACACACCCAGATTTGGGTGTCTACCATCGCCGAAGAGCTCATCGAACCTCGGTGTGGCCAGCAGCGAGGTTGTTCCCCCATGTTGTTCACCGTCCTCGATTATACTTCTGAAGCTGCTCTCGATGACCATGAGCCTTTCGGCTCCATCAGAAGCCTCGTTAGTCGCCTGTTGTGGACGCCGTTCGTGCCCCATTTCATTTGGGATATGGGGCACGAACTGCGTCAACATCTGGTGCTGGTGCTGCATCACTGTCGGAAGCTGGACAGTTAGATTCGGATCCTGATCCTGTACCACCTGATGATTATGCTCGATGTCCTGCATTTGCTGCGGATACAGGTGGTTGATGCTGTACGAGTGTTGCGGATACAAGTGGTTGATGCTGTACGAGTGCTGCCCGTGCAACAGACCCTCTCTTGCGGCTGCAGTTGCCATTTGATCCTGCAGACCTGCAAACAAATTTGGTTATAATGGAATTTATGAGTAAGAATCTGCTCCTGGTAGGGTTGGAGACGTCCGTAGTGTACATGCGAAGCGTTGTCTCGTTCCGGAAACTTCTTCTTTAATCGAGTGTTCCAGTAATTCTTAATATCATTATCAGTTCGCCCAGGAAGCTGCGCCGCGATCAGAGACCATCTGCAGCAGACAACCGATCTGTTTATATTAGAAAACCGTAGACAGGTACGATTTTAATACTCAGTCTAGGGAAGAATGAGTATCGAAATAGGGAAGCGAGAGAGTCCTCCGGTTCCGGTAGTTCACGACGTGTAGTCTTCTACTCGCACGGACTCGCAAGACTCAACTACTGCCCTAATTTACTCCTTAATCTTCAGTCAAACAAAAACTTCCCCACGCTGAAAAACTGGTCGCTAGATCAGCAGAGGAAAAGATAATTACTTCGATCAACTACTAATCAAATGCCATGCTTGTTACGAGAAACAATGCCGTCATTATTTCTCGTAACGAGCATACCATTTATCGTAGTATACATGAAATGTTTAAAGCGACGGTGATTAGCCTGATTTTTCCTAACGTCGCAATGGAATAATCAGGCTAATCACCGTCAACGTATCCGGCACAACGACCTGTGTCTTGAATTCGAAGAACTCAAGGCACCGATCGAACTCCTGGCAGTCGACGTCTTCGGCGAAATCAGAAAAATGTCTCAGACATCTTCTGGAGATTGCGTTTTCTGGATAAGCGGTTAAGGAAGACGGCAACTCCATTTAGGAAGCATCATGGCACATCGGGAAGAAACTTCTACAATCAGTTTCAGTTATGGCGCATTTATTCACACAGCAGGCTTGCTGCCTGCTGTGTGAATGCGGGAAGGCCTGCTCGTAAATAAATGCACCACAAGCTAGTCGACGACATATGCATGAATAAACAGAGGTGAACTGTTCCACCGAATGGAAGGGAGAAAACAGAAAACACTAATGATCGGCAAAATTCGGCATCTTTCCGATCACTAGTATTTTCCTCTCTCTCCCTTTCCAAGATTCCTATTGACACCTGCTTCCTATCTGTCCATGTAGTCGATAAATTGTCTTCTCTTCATCTTCCGAGAAACTGCCACGCTTAATATCGGAACGCAGATAATTTATCCACCTCAACCTGCAACTCTTTCCGCTTCGTTTCCGCACCGTTTCAGACCTGTAACATCACATTTTGCAGAAAACATTCAGCACGTATCACCTTGCCTCGATAAATGTGACATGGAAGGACACAATTCGAGCTAACGGGGACTCAAATCTGCAATTTTTCTCAGAAAATTCGTTGCGTGACTTGCCAGCTTTGCTGGGAAGCGTGATCCAATTTCCGCCTGTCCCATTTTGTTCGATGAAGAACTTGAGCTTGGCATCCTCTTCGGGAGACCATGGTCCCTTCTTCACATTCGCCTTGTCGCAACATGGAGCCCGACCCATACCGATCACTGTTAGAACGAGAGGAAGATCGGTATCGGCAACAAGAGAAAAGCAGCGATGCAATGTCCTACGACGAGCACTCCTGCCAGGCTTTATTGCTGCCGCGGCCAGACCAGTTTGCGAGTCCAAATTTACCTCCAAACCCAACACGTAAGATTCCGGTAAAAGCGAGTCACCGCAAGTCGTGTTCCTCCCACAAGTTCTCTAGTTTCATGCACTTTCCGTCCGTTAAAATCCGTCCTCCGAAAATGTTCCCCAAGATGATGGAACGTAATAGCGATCCCTCCTTGACTTATATGCTAGAGAAGAAGCAAAATATGACCTGCCACACACAAACCGAAGAAATTTTACATGTTACGCTGTTAAATACGGAACAGATAAACGTTTTTGCCTTCTCTTCAAAGTTAAAACACAACTTATGTGTGTTCCAGAAGTTGGGACGACCGGTAGGGCCCAAATATTTCTCTGTTTTCCTTCAACAACACTCTTCACTTTACCGACCTTTTTATTTATTCTCGGAGTTTCCCAGAATATTTGGAGGAAGTGCCAAGCTGGTCTAATTTGGTGGCAAAAATACTCTTTTAACTGGCGAAGCGAAAGGGTTCGAACTCGAGTTCGGTGATAACAATCCAAAGAATGTGTGTATCACCCCGTCCATTAACAACAGAAACTTATGGAAGGCCAAAATAGTAATTTAATTTACCGTCCACTCAACAAGGATTCCAATTTTGGTCACTATGGTAACACAGTTGCCTACAGAGTAATATTTTATACTGAGAACTAATTAATTTACTTAATTATACCAGAGGAAAAGATCAAACACGTTTTTCTTTATGCAATTTATTCATAGTACTGAAACCTATGCTTATTTATATCTTCTGGAAAAGCGTTGCTTAAGGTCCACTCCAGAACAATCTATCGTGGTAATCGTTTGTAAAATGAGGTCCATACAATTTGAAATGTAATTTAAACATGAAGTTTCATGGAACCCAAGAGAATCTTATCTGCAACGTAAAGTACACGGTAAGGAAAAAAAAAGAATATTCCTTGTTGGCTTGTATACTTGTACCGGGGGTTTAATGGTCGTATCACGTAGAACTTAAGTTTGCCACTTAGCATCACAATGTTTGAACCCACTTAATATATTTTCTCAACGATTGGAAAACTCTGACGTAGTGGTAATTAAATAGGAGTATTCTGCCAAGAGCGATGAAATTTTACCTATTAAACTCCCCAAAGGTTTATTTGCGAACAGTTTGAACCTTTACACTTTGTTCACCAAACCATTTTCTAGTAGTCAAGGTGACAAGCTAAAACTTGTGAAATTAGACTTGAAAATCAAATAGAGTTTGAATCCAGTTAGTACGCTTTGGAGAACAATCTGACCTAGAAGTAAATATATAAATAATTTTCAGAAACGCGAAACCTTGCTTAATAACAATTTCTTGGACTCTTACTTGTTAAATTACTTGTTACTGTAGATGTACCTCGGAAGATTGGAGAATTATCCGGAAACCAATACTTTATTTTCGACTCTCCTCCAGCACAGCTTTAACCTTTATAACCATACCGGACTTTAGATGACCGGTCCTTGGATTGGGAGCGTACTGAACAACACTGGATATCTAGCTTGTTACTAGGGGAGCAAGAGTTAGAACCTTTCCTATATTTTTCTCCCGCGGAGTGGAGTTATGATTTCGGTTACATATTCAGTCTCACGATGCACATGAGTATAGTGCATATTCAGTATGATATCTGCGAGCATTTCCAGAAGTGCTCCTAAAAAAACGTCCGTGTCAATTTTTTTATTTTTTATTCGTTTAAAATGTGATTTGTTACAATGAGAATCTAAATGTTAAGCTCATAAATTTCTATTATCAGAGATAATAAATAATAAATTTAGATACGAGTATAAAGATTCAAGAGAGATAAAAGAATAATGATAAAGAGGAAAAACTTGAGATAACACGAGAATGAGCTTTAAACTAAACCAAAGCGTTACACTCTTATACATTATGAGAGACTAGAGATTATCAATGCATCTAATGCTTCTCTAAATGATATCACAGCACATTATTTAATATAAAGATTAAATTCATAAATCTCTTTCATGTGAGTGGTGAAAAGAAATTCTAACTATCCTACAAGACTAACCATAGATTCTCAAAAACCTTCACTAAGTGCACTTCCTTCTATGTTGTGATCAAAATTTGGTTTAGAAAAAGACACAGCCAGTTTCCTCATTCAGTTCGGTTAACTAACCTTCTGCTCCCACTTCTGCAAGTCAGCAAGTCGTGTATGTGTAGCAAATCCACTCCCAGAAAATCTCACAACTCCTGTACAAAAAGCACTTTCTTTCTCTAGCGAGAGTACCTTCTCCAGTGTACCACTATGTCCTCGCTCTATAGCAGTACTTGTCAAAAATCCTTGAACTCCTCCGTGACCTTAGGCAAGGAGCCACCCCTCAGATAATATCTGTTTCGCTCGTGGTTTGCTGATACAGTTAGAAATTGTATCGCTCTCTTGCCATCCTGACTTCTGATCCGCGCATAAGCAGATCCATCATCCAAAACCTTGGTCTCCATCCTCACAGCTGTAATGTAAGGTTGACCGAGTATCACCGGGTATGATGTACTATCTTGAACAAAGAAGTTTTGTTCAATAGTTACATCTCCCACCTTCACTTTCACATCAGGACAAGCTCCATAGAGTTCTCCTCGTGTGTTGTTCGATGTTCTGATCATCCAACCATGATCTATATCAACAGGCCATCCACCTTGCTTGTAGATGTCCTTAGATACAATATTGATCTTTGATCCATGATCAATGAGAGCAACCACCGGATCTGTCATCTCTCCTACCTTCACTAAGGCTTCGGTAGTAGCTCTAGCCCAATGTCCTCTAGTGTAATGACTAGAGACCTTGTCATCACTATCATCTTCAAACCGAACCTTGCGGTTGATGCAACATTGAGCTAGTTCTAACTCTTCCTCTCTTGATGTCCTTGTGTCTAATGCATTAGACACAGCAGTTTCTCCTGCCAATTGCCTTTTTCGTTTGATGGTGTCAATAATGACATCATGAAACTCCCTCTTGGCAATCCCAAGGATCTCTCGCAAGGTAAACTCGATCTTGGCATTGAGCACTCTCTCTTCTAGTACTCCTTTCAGATCCGTAGCAGCTTCAATATCAGACTGAAGCTTGTATGAAGGAGATTTACCTTTCTCCTTACCTCTGCTCTTCTCTGACTTCTCAGGAGTAGAGGATATGACCTCTTCCATAGTCTCCTCTGGTAGAGACATAATCTCCGGTCTGAACTTTTCTCCTCTTGTTTGCCTCTTGAGAGCTGTTCTCTCTTCGCTAGGGCCTGCTTCATCTCGTTTGCGCTTCTCCTCCATGAGAGCCTCATGTTGACTCTTCGCCAAATAAGCATGTACAGACATTGTATCCACGGGATCATCCCATCCAGTAGCACCTTTGATTGCCGTGGCTGTTCTGAGCAACTCGTCCCTTGCCATTTTCCTCCTTTTGTTCGTGCTTACCGCATGGCTCCACATATCAAGAGTATCTCCATCCTTCTTAGAAGCACTTCTTTCTCGTACTACCTCAACTCCATAAGTAGCAGCTTCTACCGACGCAATAGCATGTTGAGATGGATACTCCTCCAGTACTTGCCTCATTCCTCCTTTCCCGAAGTTGGTTCTAAGAATCTCTCCATTATCCTTCAGAGCAATCTTTCCTTCCTTCCAATAGACTACTCCATCTCGTAGAGTTTTGGCAAAATCACCACACTCTCTTCGAGCATGATCAGAACTATCACACCAAATGCATCTCTGTACATAATCTTGCTTAGGAGCAAGTCTGGTATCATGTGCTCCTCCTTTCTCTTCCAACCTTGCTAACTTGATCTGCAAGTCCTTCATCCCTTTTACCAACTCTTCCATAGCATCTCTTTGCGGTGCAACTTTCGGAACCGAGAATAGTAGGAAGTGGAACTTGAGGTACATGCACAATAGGTGCTTGCACATTGAGTACCATTGGTTGCCTACGAGGTACTATGATCGGTGGTGGTCTCTCTTCTTGTCTTACCACCACCTTCCCTCTCCGGTACTCTCGTTTGGCAAGTACACTCACTGCTTCAGAGACTTTTCTCCAGTCAGTCGTGAGTCCGTTGTCTTCCATCCTATCTTCCAGAAGCAGCTCCAACTCCCTTTGTAATTCATTGTTGGCTGCTTGTAGAAACAACTCCACCTTGTCGTTCTCCAATGTGAGCTTCTCCATCCGAGACAACTGAAGGAATTGTCTCTCATACTCCCGAAATAACTCTGTGGCAACAAGCCCTTTGTTGAGTTTGTTTACCCACTCCATGAATGACTTCTTAGTCACTCGGTCTGCATCTTCTAAAGAATACTCTTCTTTCAGCTGAAGAGTAAATCCTTCCCACGTAGCACCATGAGATCGGATGATGTCCCTCATGTGCTCTCGTAGTTCAGGTACGACAGCAAGCGCAAATGTACTCACCATCTCTCTTTCAGGCACCTTGCTCAACTCTATCTCTCGGGAATAGTACTTTAGGTACTTTAATATGTTCTTCCCGTCAAACTGATCTAGCAACCCCACAACAGATTGCAAGGCTTTAGTAGCCATTGCTTCTTTCCGTTCAGTGGCTTGCTGTTGTTGCATTACCAATGCGAATGCCTCAAGCAATCGCATATCAGACCGTGAAAGCTTGGTCACCTTTGGTGCTGTCCTTATGCGTACAGAGCATTATTTACAAAGTTAGCCCCTTTTTAATACAAGTTTCACAGTTGTCTCCACAAACTCTACCCCTACACTAATAAAGGTTCACATAACCTCATTCTCCATCGCAAGCCTACTCGATGCTTATTTAACTAATTAGCAAAAGTTTCTTGTGCTCTTGATGCCATCCTGAATATACTACAAGCCATCCAATGTAGGCCGAAGCCCTAACACTTATGAGGCTGCCCCACAGGGCTTACAGCCCCCCCATATGCACACCAGGTATCTCCCATAGTATATTCAGGATGGCATGCGGAGGCTTAGGCCAGGAAGCCCACGATTAAGGGAGAGTGGACCACAAAATAGTCCTGCCAGAAAAATCATCAGTTGTCGTCCATCTGATCGCTGACAAGTAGTGATCCGCTGAGCACATCACTGACGATCAGCAGACCGGTGATCTGATCGCTGGTGAGTTGTGACAATGATATATTTGTCATAAAAATCATAAAATATATTGGAATACCAAATGCGATCGATGATCATATCGTATATATATAGATCATCAACAAAATTAAAAAATTCTCTACTTCAGTTACATAACGTTACTATTTCTCTCCGTTAGGACTTTGTAGATCTTTAATTCTATATTTAAACCAAAATAAAACGAAATTTTGGAATTTTGGTGATATTTTGGTTATTTCAGTGCAAACTCTTGAAATTTTGATTTACCCAAAACTTGGTTTCTAAATAATGATGAGTTGCAATGAAATTGCTTGAGGACGTGCTCTCGATATTACTTACTGATCAATGAGGTTTCTTTTCCACTTGGGGAATTTTTAGAGTTTTGGATTTAAATCTATACATCCACGAGCAGTGGATTTTAACTTTATATTTCAAAACAAGAAAAAGAGAAAGCCTTGGTGGGTGTTACAGGGTTTGCCAATTTGTGCAAGATTAGAAAACAGAAGGTGCTATTACGTCTTTTTGGTCGGCGAATCATTTGTAATTTTGTAATTTTTGGCTTGAATTTATTGTCCGTATTACTTCTCTACCCAAGTACCAAATAGTTCGTTGTTATTCGTACCTTTCAATCGGTCACTTTGTTTTCCTCATGATCATCCTCTGCATTTTGTGAGGATACTTGCTATCCGTCGATGATAAATAAAATGAAGACAGATAAGTGCAGATTCAGGGGGCAATTAGAAATGATCTGAAATGATTAACGGTGGAATATAATGACACATGTGGTTTAAACAAGCGGCGAAATGTGGTTCATTATATCTTGTTTTCTTAATATTCAAAGCAATATGAAGATCTTATTAGCCAATCATCATCCTCGATTTTCCAGCATAATTGTAATATTTCGTTTGTTTATTATTTTGTATTTATATTTAAAATAGAAGAAAATTAAAGGTTTAGCTTGTGATTGTAATACATGATTGCTCAATTTTTTGGACACTAGAGTCCCTCGAATTAAAATTTGAATGCAAATTATAGTGATCAGATTTCCATCAGAAACTTCTGATGAACTTGGTAGCCACTACAATCTCTCATAATGATTACATTCTGAGCTGTCATAACATCCTTACATGTTTCTGCTTTCATCGAGAAATAACTTCAAATATCTAATTATTTTACTATACTTGGCGTGACCTAAACTAGTCCCAAGAGGACGCAGGACATGAATCTCTTTATCAGCAGGCTCCTCCTGTCTCTTATGTGGATGAGGGGATGGTGAAGGAACTAGAATAAAACCCTAAACGCTGCGTACGAGGGCGTTGCCTGTGGTCAAAAGTAAATGTTAGTTACTTATAATGCATTTACTTTCATTCGGAATGGAATGGTGAATATGCAGGGGCTCGAAATGTGGAGCTCCCGGAAGTCAGTACTCCGCAGTTTGTGGAAGTTCGGGAGAGGGCTTCCCGTAAAGTATGTTATAACAAAAAGCTAATCGCAGAAATTTGGACGATCTCAATAGCACGTCCACGTGGCACACGTAACATCCTCATAACAGTAAGGACAAAAATATGCATCCTGGGTGCACAGGTGGATGAACACGTAGAGGAGGGCAGGCACTGGAATAAAGTGAAAATCGATGGAGGAGGTTTGCTGTGCTTCTTTTCTTTGTTGTGCCATGTAGAGAGGCACAGGAATAGCATGAGAACTATTTGATTTGTTATTAGTTTTTCCTTTGTTACTCTACTTTTCTGTAGAAGAAATTATTTTCTCCAAAAAGTGTTATGCATAGAAAAACTTTGGAGAACATTTCTTTGCCTTTTATGGTTAGAAAATCTATAAATTTTATATTAAATTTTATACTAAATTATTATGAACATGCTTCTCTCTTCAGATGGAGATGTGAAATATATGTAATTCCCGGGCAACAGGAAAGACAAAAAGGTCTTGAGAAGGTGAGTCACTTTGAAGCTCGCAAAAGTGTTGAAGCCAAGCAAGGCATACTTAAGTTAAAAATATAGAGTTTATATGATAGGTACGAATTTGTCGAACAACGTACCAAAATAGTTAACTGATAGTATAAGAGTAACTCTGCTCTATAAGCATTCTCGATCAACTTCTAGAATTTTTGTTCTCTATATATTATAGAAAATGTTATAAATATTATACGGAAAATCTAGACTAAGTTCCAATAAAAATAAAAATAGAACTTAACTGTTAAATGGTAGTCATTCTTGAGACAGCAGCGACATCAGAGAAAAGCCCATAAATGAAATGCAGGGTCAGACGCTTCTTAGAGTACAAGTGCGAGGTTCTGCTGAAGTAAAAATAAATATTAATTCTACATATTAATTTTACACCTAACCCTTCGTGTCGAAAAGGTTAAGTGAAAAATTAATGTTAAGCTTGCCGCTTGTGAGATATGCCCTACTGTGTGCAGATATGCACACAGTAGGCCATATCTCCGGGCGATGACGGTCCCCCACAAGTGGTACATGAAGGAATATGAGACTACTGAACGATAAACAGTAAATGCATAAGTTAGAGCAGTATAGGAAATTCTACTGACAATGTGTACAAGAACAAAGAGCCTCCTTTCATATCCTCTCAGCACGCTTACAGGTCCTACCGCTCCAGCTTCAGTCACTGCTCCATGTCCACTAGAAGTGATGGGAATCCCGTGCATGAAGGATACCCAAGAATGTCTTCAGAAAACACATCGAGCGCTTCATGTGTAGTAAGGCTACAGATACGTGTGATCAGAGTGGGTGATCTGCTGCTAGTATAAACATTTTCCGTGTCTTAGTGAAACCAACAAAACAAAGGCTCGTCGTGTTGCTGTACATTCTCTTTAGCGAAAATGGTTGGTGCTGTACGTGACGGCTGTTGGCAGGTTGCACGTGAAGCTGCCTATAAACCAACATTTTGCCCCTGTGCTTGGTTCGTGTGACCTTCACAAATGTGCATTGCAACTCGGTAGTCCCTCTTTTACCGCGACTTTGACGGTGCAACAAAGTGAACTGGGAACATCGGCTTTCTCTGTTTCCTTGACGAATGGTGCCACGACCAGGTCCCAACATATGGCTCAATTGAAAGACCCCTTCCAAAACTTCTTATTTTGACCTCTTCTGGTAATGAATGAATCAAATTCTTTTCCTCTTTCTTCGTAGTGACCTCGATATGCGTGGTGACAGAGTTTTTATCTCAGTTTGGTAAACATACACACCTCTAAGAATCTAAGAATCGGTAGCTAAAGTGTGCTGCATGAACTGCGTTGAACGTCAACTTCCCAGTTACACACGCGTTTGGTGCCCAGTCACATGCTGAACTCTGCTGAAGCAGCTTCCGTGTTAGCACCGTAGTACTCAGGCAGCCAATAAAGCAACGTTCGCTCCTGCGTTTACCTTTTCCCGTACGAAACCAATCAGGCTCACGACTGTCCAGGCGAGCTCTACATCAACGCCGCACCAAGTGGACCATCTCGTGAACAATTGAGTTGATGTGAAGGTAGAACGACTCCAACGTGAACTGTAGAGGGACGAGCATCAGAGCTCGGTTTCTGACCTCCAGTTGGACATGGTTTCGTACGGGGATGTCATGGATCGTTTGCTGTACTCAGAGTGGACCATCTTGTGAACAATTGCTGGATGAACGGTAGAACGAAGAGAATCAGAGCTCTATTTCTGACATCCAGCAGGACGTGGTTTCCTACGTGGATGTGGTCGATCCTTTGCTGTACTCAGAGCGGACCATCTCATGAACGAGTCTGATGTGAACGGTAGACCGAGGAGATCATAGGTCGGTTTCTGACATGCACTCAGACATGGTTTTGTGTCGGGAAGTCATAGAGCGGACCATCTCGTGAACTATTGTGATGTGAACTGTAGGCCGACGAGATCACAACTCAGTAGCCTCGGTTTCTAACTGAGTTGTGATCTCGTCGGCCTAATAACATATAATCGGACATTGTTTTGTGTCGGAAAGTGGT
The DNA here is from genome assembly GCA_036924285.1 of Asterella californica. Classification (NCBI taxonomy): domain Eukaryota; kingdom Viridiplantae; phylum Streptophyta; class Marchantiopsida; order Marchantiales; family Aytoniaceae; genus Asterella; species Asterella californica. The sequence continues at coordinate 14,278,506 of JAYKYS010000006.1, read as the reverse complement.
CAACCGGGCCATCTCTTGAACGATTATGATGTGAACGGTAGACCGAAGAAACCAGAGCTCGGTTTCTACAATCGGCTTCAGAAATCCAGTCGGAAGTAGTTTTATGTCGGGATGACCTTAACGGTAGGCCGATGAGATCAAAGCTTGGTTTCTACAATCGGTTTCAGAAATCCAGTAGGACATAGTTTAATGTCGGGAAGTCCTCGAGCGGACCATCTCCTGAACGATTGTTACGTGAACGGCAAGCAGACGAGATCAGATATCCGTTTTACATCCAGTAAGAGGTTGCTTTGTGTCGTGAATCCGTCCATCCTTTGCTGTAATACTCTGAGAGAGAAACTTATGGGAGAATCCTTGGCGGAGATAACTCTCTACCATTCGTACTTTGCTCATGTAGGGATGCGCACCGTAAAAGCTACCGTATATGAGCCTCTGAAGTGAAATATGTCTACTTTGCATGTAACTAGCTCCGTCCGTGATTCCAGGTTTATGTTGGAACCAGGTCGCCCAGTGTTGAGAGGCGGGATAATCGGGGATCGCTTTTTTTAAGCACATCCATAGATCGAAAGCTAAGGGTGTACTTAAAATAGATGCAAAGAATGAGAAAGAAGAGAGAAAAAAAAAACGTATAGACGCGTCCAGTCGTTGAAATGAATGTCCTGTTTATAAGGCGAATTCTGGTCTGAACAGGATCTACACAACATCTGCCACTTGGTTTAGAAACTACGCGACTGGTGGCATTCTATCGGTCTCTTTTCGTGAACCTTCGTTCTCTTTAAGGCATGGGTTAGTCATTTTCTTTCTCCATTACTTTCTCATAATTTCTCTATAAAGAAAATAGCTTTTGGTACTTCTTATACAGAGTGCTTCCAGGAAAAAGATGAAAAAGCGTATAAATTTGAAGTGCTTTCACATGTAGTGTGGTATTTATTTAATTTGATTTGTGTGGTAAGCCTTATTCATATCTTGCTCTGCTATATACTGAAATGAAGAGAAAATGAAAAGAATTATATCTAAGCTCACAAGAACTTTCAAGTAAAAGAATAAATAAGTTATTATATTCAAGAGTAAGTATTTAAAGGAGTGTATTCAAAGTAAAGTTGCTTATTCACCTCATGTACATTTCGAAGTGTAAATGGAATTTAATATATATTTTAATTTTTTTAACAGGAAGAGTTAGAACATATATTAATATCTTCATAAAATGACGCAATCTGAAAATTATAGCCTCTGTCTTATCTTTCCAATAACGTATCAGTCCGGACTTGACTTATGGGTTATATTCTGCTGAGTTGACTACTTCGAGACAAGTTAACATATATCACATATGAATTTATTCAAATTTTCATAATATCTTATTGTAATATATTTTATAATATTTACATATTCTTTTGATAAGAAAAAATACTTCACTGTACAAGGCCGTTGGGGATGCTTATTCAACGGCAACATTTTGTCTATAGAAAGAAACGCGTTAGGACCTAGACCATGATGGCAGTGTTAACGTTTAAGATAAAATTTCAATACAAAACTTCAGAACAACCTACTCCATATTATTTTATCTATTCTTTCTTCTACTTTCATACTCTGCATTAGGATCCGTACTCTTTTATGCCATGGATATAGTTCTTGCATGGTTAACCAACTAGATTAAATAAACTAAATAAATCTGATTTATATGACTATCTAGTTCTATGGTAATGTAAATAAAGTTTTAGCTTTAGTTTTAGTCCTATAACTAGTGGAATTCCAAGGAGCACTAGTTACCTGAGATTATTTATCAAGGTCTATAATAACGAAGTTTTACTATGAACGGTCTTTTACTGTACAAACGGCAGAACGGGAGAATTCTGCTAAAGCACTTCGTTGACACGCTGAAAAGGTTCGTAAACAGATGGTACCCAAAGAGTGAAGGCAGGGTCCAGTCCCCAGATTGTGACTACGGTCTGCGGCAGGCTACCTTGTGGCAGGAGGTAACGGTCGTCGGCTCATCGTATATCCAGGTTATGTCTCAATCTCGTTACACGACGAAACCTCTGAGATATATCTCCGGCTAGGTATTCTAGCAGAAAACGTTCTTGTTAAAAGGATCTCTATTCTAGACAGACAGTAGGGTGAGTCAAAGTTAAACAAAAAGATTGTTGGACGTCCGGAAACAGAAAAGGTCATAATAATAATTCTTCTAACTTTGTTTCCGAGTGCGATTCATAAAAAAAATTAATTTTTCAATCTTCATAATCATATCTAATTTATTACTTATTATCTCTGAAAATGGAAATTTATAAACTTAATATTCAGATTCTCATGGTAACAAATAATATTCTAAACAGATGAATATGATTTGTGAACAAAGTGTAAAGGATCAAACTGTACGCAAGTAAACCTTTGGGGAGTTTAATGGATAAGATTTCATCGCTCTTGGAAATATACTCCTATTTAATTACCACTAGGTCGGAGTTTTCCAATCGTTGAGAAAACATATTAAGTGGATTCAAACATTGTGATGCTAAGTGGCAAACTTAAGTTCTACGTGATACGAGCATTAAACCCCCGGTGCAAGTATACAAGCCAAAAAGGAATATTCCTTCCCCTTACCGTGAACTTCACGCTGCAGATAAGATCCTCTTGGGTTCCACACAACTTCATGTTTAAATTACATTTCAAATTGTAAGGACCTCATTTTACAAACGATTACCACGATAGATTGTTCTGGAGTGGACCTTAAGCAACGCTTTTGCAGAAGATATAAATAAGCATAGGTTTCAGTATTATGAATAAATTGCATAAAAGAAAAACGTGTTTGATCTTTTCCTCTGGTATAATTAAGTAAACTAATTAGTTCTCAGTATAAAGTATTACTATGTAGGCAACTGTGTTACCATAGTGACCAAAACTGGAATCCTTGTTGAGTGGACAGTAAACTAGGTAAATTATTATTTTGGCCTTCCATAAGTTTCTGTTGTTAATGGACAGGGTGATACATACATTCCTTGGATTGTTATCACCGAACTCGAGTTTTGCGCTTCGCCAGTTAAAAGAGTATTTTTGCCATCAAATTAGACCAGCTTGGCACTTCCTCCAAATATTCTGGGAAACTCCGATAATAAATAAAAAGGTCGGTAAAGTGAAGAGTGTTGTTGAAGGAAAACAGAGAAAAATTTTGGGCCCTACAGGTCGTCCCAACTTCTGGAACACATACATAAGTTGTGTTTTAACTTTGAAGGGAAGGCAAAAACGTTTATCTGTTCCGTATTTAACAGCGTAACATGTGAAATTTCTTCGGTTTGTGTGTGGCAGGTCATATTTTGCTTCTTCTCTAACATATAAGTCAAGGAGGGATCGCTATTACGTTCCACGATCTTGGGGAACATTTTCGGAGGACGGATTTGAACGGACGGAAAGTGCATGAAACTAGAGAACTTGTGGGAGGAACACGACTTGCGGTGACTCGCTTTTACCGGAATCTGACGTGTTGGGTTTGGAGGTAAATTTGGACTCGTAAACTGGTCTGGCCGCGGCAGCAATAAAGCCTGGCTGGAGTTCTCGTGGAAGGACTTTGCATCGCTGAAACAGTTTCTCTTGTTGCCGATACCGATCTTCCTCTCGTTCTAACATCTCGTTCTAACATCTCGTTCTAACAGTGATCGGTATGGGTCGGGCTCCATGTTGCGACAAGGCGAATGTGAAGAAGGGACCATGGTCTCCCGAAGAGGATGCCAAGCTCAAGTTTTTCATCGAACAAAATGGGACAGGCGGAAACTGGATCACGCTTCCCAGCAAAGTTGGCAAGTCACGCAGCGAATTTCCTGAGAAAAATTGCAGATTTGAGTCTCCGTTAGCTCGAATTGTGTCCTTGCATGCCACATTTACCGAGGCAAGACTTGTGATCGTTAAATGCATGATCGGTGCTGATTGTTTTTTGCAAAATGTGATGTTACAGGTCTGAAACGGTGCGGAAAGAGTTGCAGGTTGAGGTGGATAAATTATCTGCGTCCCGATATTAAGCATGGCAGTTTCTCGGAAGATGAAGAGAAGACAATTTATCGACTACATGGACAGATAGGAAGCAAGTGAGTCGACGAATCCAATTGCATGTCATGTTAATAGGAATCTTGTAATGGGAGAGAGGAAAATCCTAATGATCGGAAGGATGCTGCATTCGGCACTAATGATCTGCCGATCATTAGTGTTTTCTGTTTTCTCCCTTCCGTCCGAGCAGTACGTCGGTGGAACAGTTCACCTCTGTTTATTCATGGATATGTCGTCGAATTGTGTTGCATTTATTCGCAAGCAGGCCTTCCCGCAAGCCTGCTGTGAGAATAAATGCGCCACAAATGAAATTGATTGTAGAAGTTTCTTTCCGATGTGCCATGATGTTTTCTAAATCCAGATGCTGTCTTCTTTAATCGGTTATCCAGAAGACGTAATCTCCAAAAAGTATCCGAGACATTTTTTTGATTCCGCCGAAGACGTCGACTGCCAGGAGTTCGATCGGTGTCTTGAGTTCTTCGAATTCAAGACACAGGTCGTTGTGCCGGATACGTTTACAGTGATAAGCCTGATTATTCCAATCTGACGTTAGGAAAAATCAGGCTAATCACCGTCACCTTAAACATTTCGTGCATCCTACGATAAATGGCATGCTCGTTACGAGAAATAATGACGGCATTGTTTCTCGTAACAAGCATGGCATTTGATTAGTAGTTCATCAAGTAATTGTCTTTTCCTCTGCTTATCTAGCGATAAGTCCTTCAGCCTCGGGAAGTTTTTGTTTGACTGAAGATTGAGGAGTAAATTAGGGAAGTAGTTGAGGCCGTGTAGTCTTGCGAGTCCGTGCGGGTAGAAGACTACACGTCGTCAACTACCGGAGCCGGAGGACTCTCTCGCTTCCCTATTTCGATACTCATTCTTCCCTAGGCTGAGTATTAAGATCGGACCTGTATACGGTTTTTTAATTAACAGATCGGTTGTGTACTGCAGATGGTCTCTGATCGCGTCCCAGCTGCCTGGACGAACTGATAATGATATAAAGAATTACTGGAACACTCGCCTGAAGAAGAAGCTTTCGGAACGAGGCAACGTTTCGCATGTACACTACGGACGTCTCCAACCTTACCAGCAGCACATGTACAACCAAATATGTCTGCAGGATCAAATGGCAACTGCAGCCGCCGGAGAGGCTCTGTTGCACGGGCAGCACTCGTACAGCATCAACCACCTGTATCCGCAGCAAATGGAGTACCTCCAGCAGCATCATCATCAGGTGGTACAGGATCAAACTGTCCAGCTTCCGACAGTCATCCAGCCTCAGACAGTGCTAGCGCGGACGGTTGATGAAGCGGAAAGGCTAATGGTTATCGAGAGCAGCCGAAGGAACATTGCTGACAATGCTCTTCCCGGCCTGTTCAACACCACCATCCTGGGCCCACAGCGGCAGGTCAGCAATCTGCAGAATGGTGCTTCTGCTTCTGCAGATTGCTTCGATGAAAGTGCTCTCTTCGGCGAGGATTTGGGGTTCGTTAATCCCTACCATCGCTCTGATGATGTTGCCATGGTCGTTCGTGGCAACGACGATGAGTGGTGGAATATGGATCCACCGAGCTCTTCGCGAGCAGGAGCAGTGAGGTGGCCAATTCACCCACCCCGATGTTAACGTTAACTGTTAATGTTAACTGTTAACGTTCATACCAGGATGGTATGAAAAGTAAATTGTCTAGGATCCGAGGACGAATGTCAGCCTTAACTGATAGGAATGCTCAGGAACTTTGTTTAGAGAAGCAGGTAGCGCGGCAAGAAGGTTAGACTCCGGGGACCCCGGAGTCTAACCTTCTTGCCGCGTGAGTCGATTAGCTGCGGAGTGTACAGACGTGTACAGTGAGTGATTGTCAAGCTCGAAAGCTAAGGTTCATGGAGATTCGTCGTGACGCCACATCGAAGCTTTCTAGGCTTGTACTCCGTCGGGCTACCATTTTCACACTTGTGCATTAGATACTCAAATTAAAATTTTTTTAACGAGGCTGCTAGTAGTTCATAGTCCACAATTAGATTCAGAGAGAAGGTCACCCTCTCGGCCGCTCGACCGACCACCTTCGAAGTCAAATTCGAAATTTGAGTCGGGAGCGGGAGCCGTTTGTAGTACAGAAGCTAAGGTCACACTCTCGGCGGCTCAAAATGGATGTAGAGTATGTCACCCGCTCGGCGGCACGACCGCGAACTTCGGAGTCGCAAGTTGAATTTTGAACCGCAAGCGGAAGCCGTTTTGTTGTACAGAAGCTAAGGTCACACTCTCGGCGGCTCAACCCTCTGTCGAATTTTGAGAAAAAAGCGGAAGCCGTTTTTGTTGTACAGATCCTTCGCCTAAAACATGTTGACTTGTTTTGAAAATAAATCACTTTTTGCTATCAAAATGGTCGTAGTATCTCAGGCTTTTAACCGTCACAGTGGCGGTCGACGTTTTCTAAGACCTTGCAATCGGTACAGTGTACGGAGACCATATGCATATCCTTCGGGCCAGATGCAAGGAATGTTCTGGACGCTGATGCTTTCAGACTGGAAGGTCTGTACAGAGTGTCACTGCACTAGCAACTGCGCATGCATGCAGTGGCGTATCAAGCAGAGGGCTGTTGTTGATCAGTTCGTTCCATGTACAGTCCTAGCGTGAGTTTACTCTTCATGAAGCTGACTGAACTCATCGGTCGAGTATGACAGTTTGGCGACGCAGACTCACCTTTTGATGGGGACGGTCGAGTCTTAGTCTAACTTGATTACTCGAGGAGAAGTTGAGAAATGGTGGAGCCATCAATGGCCAAATTTGTCCTCGAGTAAGCTAGAAAGTGTGATGTCCAGTGACTTCCGCAGTTCTTGCTGTCAGTTTTGTCACTTGTAAATCACTGTTAGAAGTCCACGAGCAGTTTCAAACTGTGGCCGTGGAGCTGTAGATTCATTTGGAACACCGCGTCGAATTAACATGCATCGATTTGGGCCGGGATTGAAGTATGCTGGGGCATATTATATGACACTCGGTGTGCAGTTGTACAGGTCTCTTGTTCGGTCTTCCCCAGCAAAGTTGTGCCATAATGGCCTTCTCGATAAGTATTATGGTCGTTACTCCCTCATCAGGTTAAGATCTTAACCTGATGATATCCGTTCGTATCAGCTGAGGATAGTACTCAAAGTAAGCTCCAGTAACCTTCTTGGTTCGGATCCCAAACTTGCTGGTCGCTGCTTTCCTAATAAGTACTGCAGCTTTCAATCATGCATCTCTGGTTTCGTTTAAGATATCCACTTGTAGTAAGCGGAATTGCTCCAAATTCACCACCATACGCTATGTCTCGACGTTGGAAAAGCTCGGGCACCATAAGGACCATAGTCGTCAACCCTCCGGCTTGCTTCTGAATAGAAACAAGAGTTTCAGTTGAACAATGACACAGTCGATTTGCCATCTTCATTGAGGTATCTGGCACAGGGAGTGCGGAAAATCAGTCGAGTGGGCACGCAAGGCATGATTTCATTTCATTAGCTAGTTCCGTGCCTTTCATATCGAAGGTGGGAGAGTGGAACGATTCGCAAAATGCTTGAGTATTGGGCATGTAGTGCGTGATCTCCTGCTCTATCGTTTTTCTTGGTGTTACGGGTGTTCTATGGTATCAAAACATTCTTTTCTTTGATACAATTATTTGGTGTTCAAAAACATTCTTTTCTTTGATACAATTATTTGGTGTTCAAGAAGTGAAAAAGTCTTTCGTCGTGCTGCTGGCAGTCGTTTGTCAAACTAGTGTTGGCACGTCAAAAACTACAGCATTTCTTATTAAAATTAAAAGGTCTGAATCTGCATCATTAATTTATTTTAGAAGAAATCTTCATTCTTGAGGCACTGAATGAACTACAAGTGCAGAACCTTTTAACGGAAAAAATTGATTTAATGGAATATATTAGTTTATTACTTAACTCTTCTTGACGATTAAACCTTAAAGTTTGCCTATTTGCCTCATTCATCCAAAGCAGGTTAGTCTTTTCACTCCGTGAGTCTACAGCTTCCTGGATCTTTGCGGAAATTGTACCAAGTTGAGAGAAACATTTAAATTTATCTCTAAGTGGGAAGTGATGGCTACACGTAATTCATAAATTTACTGAAGGGAAGCATAGATTCACACGTTGGAAAAATGATTAAGTGCGACCATTGACAGAAAAGTTTATTTAGAAAATGTATTAATTTACTACTATTTTATTTTGGTGAAAGGGTTAGGTAATAAGTAAGCTTCTTTGCATATTCATCACTTTATGATGGATATGCATAGGCTAAATTTATTATTAACCTTTCTGTCAAGAAAGATAAGTATAAACTAATTTACTGATTAAATAAATTCTTTTCATTAGCAGATGGTCGCATTTGTAATTTTGCAGCAAGTGAGTTTACGTTTCCTTTATCCTTTATGGGTCTTTTTGCATTTCTAGGTCTGATTACCATTTAACATTTAGAGATGAATCAATTTCTCTTGTCAACAAGGTACAAAAATTACATATAACATTTATATCCTGCATGCATATTTATTGAATCATCCAAGAACTTTCACTTATTTTGATATCAAATATTATTTCAAAAGTCTATGTTTCACACACAATGACCCTCTTAAAACAAAACGATACAGTATCAGATGACGCTTTTCATTGCTTGTGCAAAACTCGGGAGCTTTCAACATTGTTTCACTCTGAACCTTGCAGTTTGGAGTTAGAAATTTTCTTCAAACCTCCTTACATCTCTTTTTCTCTTCCGGAGCTGCTCGGAAAAGTAATCACACCAGAACACGCAAAAAACTGGTTCAATATTTGAACGGGTCTTATAGTTAATAGTTATGGGGTTTTAATTTATTAGATTAATTTAGATCATATTTAGATTATATTTATATATGAAAAACAACACAGTCAGACCTTTGAATTTTTAAACGGTAAGTCTATTCGATGAAATGTAGATATATAAGTGTTATAATTTTAGAATTTAAATCTACACATGAGTTTAATAAAAGAATAAAAAAAATCTGAAATTACGTGGAGATTGTGGACTACGGGTCCTACTGATAAATTAGACTTCGCAGCGGGTACCTGTCCTCCGGTCCTCTACTACGATTCCTGTGCCATGCAGTTACAGGAATGTACGTAGCCAACTGTGGGGTGATGTTTGAAACCCGCTATTCCTTGCAGTTTCTTTTCTCCAAGTTTAGGCTCAAGTCAAGGACTACAGAAATCCAAGTTTTGGAGTGCTGGAAAAGATAAATTATTGTGTAGAATAGATTGAGAAAAAGTGTAGCTTTTTCTCAATTACAAATGTTATATTCTTTTACGTGATAACATTAAACTTCTATCTGAATATCTGTTCCGAGGACTTCCACTCTTTTAACATCAAAGAGCACCTCCAGAACAGAATCTTTGAGACCAAAGAACGGCTTTTCCTCACAAAGTTCTCGGACTGCTTGAGTATCGAGCATGCAGGGCGTGATCTCATGCTCTATCAAAAGTGAGGCATCTGAAGGGTTAGGTATTAAATTAAAATCACTGTTTATTAATGTAGAAACAGCTTTAGGTTCTGTGACTTGTACCTATTGCAGTGCGATTGTGTTTATATCCTTATCTGTTCCTGTTTCCATGCATGAGCTAATTCTAATATTTATAAATATTCTGATTATTCTTATTCATTTGGTATATAAATTTTATTTAATACTTATATATTTTCTGATATCATTCAAAGAGCAAAAACTCCCCAGAAGTTCATCAAGCATGCATATTTATTCCTTTCTGATTGTGCTCGGTATCGTGACTTACACATATATTTAAGTCATTATCCATGCACGACATTATACAATGTTTTAAGGTAAGCACAATGACACATCTTTTGTTAATCTTTCAACCATATTGCATACGAAAGAGTATGAAACACTACGTTACCTGATTGTGAAGGGCTGAATTAATATTACTTAGGAGAAATCCCCACTAATGGGATAGGAGTTTAGGGTTTAAGCAAGCAAGAACATGTGTGGTGCTCTAGATCAGTACCTTTTTCTTGAAACTTCTATAAACGAACAAGTCACCTCGATAGTGTTAAATGAGTATTCTCGGCAAAGCATTCAACTCCGAGTGAGATGCAAAGGACTATGAGGCGATTCTTCCTCACAGCATGGAGGGAGCTGCCCTCTGCAGGTCTCCCTCCACGCGGTCTACATGCTCACATGACGTTCAGCAGCGAGGGAAGAATCGCAAATCTGTTTCCAGAAGTCGGAATGTAAGTTTCCGGCATGGCCTTCCTTCCAGTCCTTCTTGTCCCCCTCTCTTTCCACTTCTTGCATAAGCTTCGCCGTTTACGTTCTTGTGCGTTTGGATTTCAGTATTATAGATGGATTAATTCTTCTGAAGAACTTTTAAAATTTTGAAATTAAAGAATATTTCTTTAGACCAAAGATAAATAATTTGTGGAAATCCTCTTAAGTTCTTCTCGTCTCTGTTTCGTTTGATCAAGGGTTCATTTTGTAGTCTTAGAGATGCTTTCATTTGACCCGAGATGGTATGTTATGATGTACTAATCAAAAGAGCACCAAGTGGGCACAGTTTGATTGAGCTAGTTGGCCAGTGCTAATTATGTTAGAGTAAGATGAAAGTATTTTGCATTATCTCATTGCTCACGCCACTTGATGTTCAATTGTTTTGCGAAGTAGACTCTGTAAAATTTGATCAACTTTTGTGATCCACGGATCACTCATAATATGTAAAGTGGTGATGATTAATAGTTAACTGATTCAATAATATCTAATATATGCATCTTCAAAAGATGTGTTGCGAGATGAAATGTGGTGGAATGTGCATGACATTGTTTGAGATTAACCATGAGCTCAATATCTCTTGTGATCTTACTAGTATATGGATAAATATGCATGCTCATGACCTTCTGGAACTTTTACTTCTTTAATGATATAAAGAAAAGATATATGTGTTAGATAATAACTAGATCTTAAGTAAATAAAATTAGTTTCTAATTGTTATATGTGCAGAAGGAGCAAGACTTAACCCATAGATGCAGAGAGCCCAGATGTACCTTGGAAGATATATATACAACAGTTTGTTCAACCAAAACAATCAATTAATGAACAGATTAATTGATTATTAATACCATAAAAGTTAGGTAATAAATTAAATCACATGTGCATATATAGAAGAGGTGAATATATATATATATATATATACAAGAGTGCTCTCTTTAGATGGATAATAGCAGTGGTAGTCTGAAATGAGGTGGGAAAGAGGACAAGCACTAGAATAGAGAGAAATCTCTTCCAATAGTATAATATCACGAGTGGTTATTTGAAGAACTTTACAAACCCGTGCATATGTAGAACATCTTGATGTTGCTTGATGTGGTATTGCCTACAATGATCTTTTTTCTCCCAACACCCTTTGTTTCATCTCACTGACAGTTACTGCAACATGTGAGTTGATATTTTCTCTCAAAGTTTTGAAACCAGTTTTAACATTATAATAACTTGAAGAGAATGTACAAGCAAGCATTCCAATGGTGGAACATAGGTCTCTAAGATTAGCCATGTCACGAAAGAGACCTCAAGAGATAAAGAGAAATGTGCTGATCTTGGAAAGTTCAAAGTTCTCTGGGAAGGAACTAGTGAAACAAGATGCAACCAAGATGGTGGATTACGAATCCTCCGACACGGATACTCTGACTGCAAGACGTACGACAGCTCCAATGAGAGCTTTTCTTCCATGAAAGGTGAAAGAAGAAAGCAGTTCAAAGAGTGTAGAAAGCTAATATGAGAGTAGCATGGAGAGTAGTGATACAAAACCTTCGGATTTAAAGAACAAACGGACACAAGAAGAAGTAGTTGTAAGAATGGAAAGACTAAGCAGCAAACATACTCCTGCAGAACCCACACAACTGAATACTCACATCAGATTCTAGGATACTCTAGAGAATGTATAGACTGGAAGAGAATCAAAGAAAATGATGAGTTTTATAGAACCTGTGAATGAATTGGATAGGAGAGGCATGGGAGATTGGGTTTGACAGTCTAAACGAGAGAACTGGAGGTAATGAAATACTCGTCATCGATGATGATGGAGATCAACTCTATTCCGCTTTCAGGAGATACAAAACCAGTGAAATGGATAATGAAGAATCAATGTGAAGAACGATCAAGCGAGGAATCGAGAGAAAATCCGAAGGACACTACCATGAAAGATAGTCAAGAACCAGAGAAGTGTCTTGTGATACTCGCCAATCTAGATAGTGTAGAAGAACATGGGAAAAAGTAGAAGAACATGGGAAGATTATAGAAGATTCGAGACATCTGGATGTTTTACAAGCCTCGGATAAGATCATAATATTAGGATTAAACCTCGCTATGTATATCTACTCTCCTTCCGTCACTCGTTGACACATCTTCTTTATGAACTCATCGTCCTTAGGATCCATTTATGGATTCTGTTCTTCACTTCCTCTGAACTTCTGGTGCGAAAAATTTTGACATCGTGCAACTCCTCCTTCTATGCATTCCATCATTTCATGATTTTATGTCTGTCCCACGTTTCTAGGTTCAAGTAATCTTTCGGAATGGACCCCTTCAGTCGGTGAGGTTTCTTTCCTAAGGATGCTATTTCTTTCCTCTTATCTCTCGGTTTACGGATTCTGCTCTACGTTCGGTCACTGCTTCCTTTGATCATATTTTTCTCGTGATCGCTTCTATTCTCCAATATTTCTTTTGGAGTGCCATGCTCTCCTTTGTCTTCTCATATCACTTCTAGTTCTGGAAGAATCATGGTCTCTCCATCCTCATATCGTCAGCTCTTCATGTATAGTATCCAATATTATGAGTCTTCCGAGGCTTGTAAAACATCCAGATGTCTCTAATCTTCTGTAATCTTCCCATGTTCCTCTACTTGTTCTCATGTTCTTCTACACTATCTAGATTGACGGGTATCACAAGGCACTTCTCTGGTTCTTGACTATCTTTCATGGTAGTGTCCTTCGAATTCCTTCTTGACTCCTCGCTTGATATTTCTTCCCATTGATTCTTCATTAAAGATTTCATGGGTTTTGTATCTCATGGAAATGGAATAGAATTGATCTCCATAATCTGATGAGTACTTCATTAGCTCCAGTTCTCTTGTCTAGACTTTCAAACCCAATCTCCCATGCCTCTCCTATCCAATTCATTCACATGTTCTAGAAAACTCATCCCTTCCTTCAATTTTCCTCCAGTCGATGCATTCTCTAGGGTATCCTAAAATCTGATGTGAGTATTCACTCGTGCAGGAATATGTTGCTGCTTAGCTTAGCCATTCTTACAACCACTTCTTCTTGTGCCTGTTTGTTCTTTAAACCCAAAGATTCCTTATCACTAAGTCTCTCCATGCTCCTCTCAGCTTCACTTCTTCACTCTTTGAACTGTTTTCTTCCTTCACATTTCATGGAAGAAAAGCTCTCATTGGAGCCGTCGTATGTCCTGCATTCAGAGTATCCGTGTCGGAGGATTCATAATCTCCCATCTTGGTTGCATCTTGTTTCACTAGTTCCTTCTCATAGTACTTTGAACTTTCCAAGATCAGCACCTTGCTCCTTATCTCTTGAGATCTCTCTTGTGACATGGCTAATCTTGGAGACCTATGTTCCACCATCGGAATGCTCGCTTGTACATTATCGTCATGTTATTATAATGTTAAAACTGATTTCAACACTTTTAGAAAATATCAACCCACATGTTGCAGTAACTGTTAGTGAGATGGAACAAAGGGTGTTGAGAGAAAGAATATCATTGTACGCAATACCACATCAAGCAACGTCAAGACGTTCTACATATGCACAGGTTTGTAAGATTCTTCAAATAACCACTCTTGATATTATGCTATTGACAGAGTTTTCTCTCTATTCTAGTGCTTGTCTTCTTTCCCACCTCATTTCAGACTACCACTGCTATTATCCATCTAAAAGTGAGCACTCTTGTATATATATATATTTTCACCTCTTCCAAACTTGAATATATATGCACAGTTGATTTAATTTATTATCTAACTTTTTTGATATTAATAATCAATTAATCTGCTGATTAATTGATTCTTTTGGTTGAACAAACTGTCGTATATATATCTTCCAAGATACATCTGAGCTCTCTACATCTATGGGTTAAGTCTTGCTCCTTCTGCACATATAAAAATTAGAAAATAGTTTTATTTACTTACTTATTTACTTAAGATATAGTTATTATCTAACACATATATCTTTCCTTATAGCATTAAAGAAATAAAAGTACCCCAAAAGTTCATCGAGGATGCATATTTATCCATATATTAGTAAGATCACAAGAGATATTGAGCTCATGGTTAATCTCAAACAATGTCATGCATATTCCACCACATTTCATCCCGCAACACATCTTTTGAAGATGCGTATATTGAATGTTTATAGAAATCTCGAGAAAAGGTACTGGTCTAGAGCACCACACATGTTCCCGCTTGCTTAAACCCTAAACCCTTATCCCGTTAGTGGGAGTTTCCCATAAGTAACATTAATCCAGCACTTCACAATCAGGTATCTAGTCTTTCATACTCTTTCTTATGCAATACGGTTGAAAGATCTACAAAAGATGTGGCACTATGCCTACCGTAAAACATTGTATAATGCCGTGTATAGATAGTGGCTTACATTAGGTGTAAGTCACGATATCGAGCACAATCAGAAATGAATAAATATGCATGTTCGATGAACTTCTGGGGAGTTTTTGCTCTTTGAATGATATCAGAAAATATATGTATTAAATTAAATTTATATACCAAATGAATAGAAATAATTAGAATATTTATAAATATTAATTATTAGCTCATGCTTCGAAACACGAACAGACCAGGATATAAACCATAAAGCATGAGTACACAACCGCACTACAATAGGTACAAACCGCACTACAATAGGTACAAGTCAGAGAAACTAAAGCTTTTTCTACATTAATAAATAGTGATTTTAATTTAATACCTAACTTCAGTGAAAAATACTCACAAATGCTCACTTTTGATAGAGCATGAGATCACGCCCTGCATACTCGATACTCAAGCAGTCCTAGAACTTTGTGAGGAAAATTGCTGCAAAATTACAAATGCGACCATCTGCTAATGAAAAGAATTTATGTAATCAATAAATTATTTCATACTTATCTTTCTTGAAAGAAAGGTTAATAATAAATTTAATCTGTGCATATCCATCATAAAGTGATAAATACGCAAAGAAGCTTATTTTATTACCTAACCCTTTCACCCAAAAAATAGTAATAAATTAATATATTTTGTAAATAAACTATCAATGGCCGCACTTAATCATTTTTTGCAACGTGTGAATCTATTCTTCCCTTCATGTAAATTTATGAATTATGTTTAGCCATCACTTCCCATTTAGAGATAAATTTAAATGTTTTTCTCAACTTGGTACAATTTCCGCAAAGATCCAGGAAGCTGTAGACTCACTGACTGAAAAGACTAACCTGCTTTGGATGAATGAGGCAAACAGCAAACTTTAAGGTTTAATCGTTAAGCGTTAAGTAATAAATTAATGTATTCCAGTATATCAATTTCTTTCGTTAAAAGGTTCTGCACTTGTTCATTCAGTGCCTCAAGAATGAAGATTTCTTCTAAAATAAATTAATGATGCAGATTCAGACCTTGATGATTCAACAGACATCCCTCTGCTTGATACGCCATTCAGACCTTGATGATTCAACCTTCAGACCATGATGATTCAACAACATCCCTCTGCTTGATACGCCACTGCATGCATGCGCAGTTGCTAGTGCAGTGACACTCTGTACAGACCTTCCAGTCTGAAAGCATCAGCGTCCAAAATATTCCTTGCATCTGGCCCGAAGGATATGCATATGGTCTCCGCACACTGTACCGATTGCAAGGTCTTGAAAACGTCGACCACCACTGTGACGGTTAAAAGCTTGAGATACTACGACCATTTTGATAGCAAAAAGTGATTTATTATCAAAACAAGTCAACATGTTTTAGCCGAAGGATCTGTACAACAAAAACGGCTTCCGCTTTTTTCTCAAAATTCGACAGAGGGTTGAGCCGCCGAGAGTGTGACCTTAGCTTCTGTACAGCAAAACGGCTTCCGCTTGCGGTTCAAAATTCGACTTGCGACTCCGAAGTTCGCGGTCGAGCCGCCGAGCGGGTGACCTACTCTACATCCAAACGTCTCCGCTTCCGACTCAAAATTCGAATTTGACTTCGAAGGTGGTCGGTCGAGCGGCCGAGAGGGTGACCTTCCCTCTGAATCTAATTGTAGACTATGAACTACTAGCAGCCTCGTTAAAAAAATTTAAATTTGAGTATCTAATGCACAAGTGTGAAAACGGTAGCCCGACGGAGTACAATCCTAGAAAACTTCGATGTGGCGTCACGACGAATCTCCATGAACCTTAGCTTTCGAGCTTGACAATCACTCACTGTACACGTCTGTACTCTCCGCAGCTAATCGACTCACGGCTGAGTTTCTACCCCGGAGTCTAACCTTCTTGCCACGCTACCTACTTCTCTAAAGAAGAGATGATTTCCCTGAGCATGCCTATCAGTTAAGGCTGACATTCGTCCTCGGATCCTAGACAATTTACTTTTCATACCATCGTGGTATGAACGTTAACAGTTAACACTAACAGTTAACGTTAACATCGGGGTGGGTGAATTGGCCACTTCACTGCTCGCGAAGAGCTCGGTGGATTCATATTCCACCAGTCACCGTCGTTGCCACGAACAACCATGGCAATATCATCAGAGCGATGGTAGGGTTTAACGAACCTCAAATCCTCGCCGAAAAGCGCACTTTCATCGGAGCAATTTGCAGAAGCAGAAGCATCATTCTGTAGATTGCTGACCTGCCGCTGTGGGCCCAGGATGGTGGTGTTGAACAAGAAGGGAAGGGCACTGTCGGTAATGCTCCTTCGGCTTTCACCACCACCGCAACTGGACCCAATTATACTCGTCAAGCTGCTCTCGATGACCATGAGCCTTTTCGCTTCATCAACAGTCCGCGCTAGCACTGTCGGGTGCTGGATGACTGGCGGAAGCTGGACAGTTTGATCCTGTACCACCTGATGATGATGCTGTTGGAAGTTCTGCATTTGCTGCGGATACAGGTGGTTGATGCTTTACGAGTGCTGCCCGTGCAACAGAGCTTCTCCGGCGGCTGCAGTTGCCATCTGATCCGCAGACCCTGCAGACATATTTGGTTGTACATGTGCTGCTGGTAGGGTTGGAGACGTCCGTAGTGTGCATGCGAAACGTTGCCTCTTTCCGGAAGCTTCTTCTTCAGTCGAGTGTTCCAATAATTCGTGATATCATTATCAGTTCGCCCAGGCAGCTGGGCCGCGATCAGAGACCATCTGCAGCAGACAACCGATCTGTTTATTAAAAAACCTTATACAGGTCCGATTTTAATACTCAGCCTAGGGAAAAATGAGTTTCGAAATAGGGAAGCGAGAGAGTCCTCCGGCGAAGAGGATGCCAAGCTCAAGTTCTTCATCGAACAAAATGGGACAGGCGGAAACTGGATCACGCTTCCCAGCAAAGCTGGTAAGTCACGCAGCGAATTTCCTGAGAAAAATTGCAGATGTGTGTCTCCGTTAGCTCGAATTGTGTCCTTGCATGCCACATTTATTGAGGCAAGACTTGTGATTGTCAAATGCATGATAGGTGCTGATTGTTTTCTGCAAAATGTGATGTTACAGGTCTGAAACGGTGCGGAAATAGTTGCAGACTGAGGTGGATAAATTATATGCGTCCTGATATTAAGCATGGTAGTTTCTCGGAAGATGAAGAGAAGACAATTTATCGACTACATGGACAGATAGGAAGCAGGTGAGTCTACGAATCCAATTGCATGTCACGTTAATAGGAATCTTGGAAAAGAGAGAGAGGAAAATACTAATGATCGGAAAGACGCCGCATTCTGCCCATCATTAGTGTTTTCTGTTTTCTCCCTTCCGTTCGTGCAGTATGCCGGTGGAGCAGTTCACCTCTGTTTGTGCATGCATATGTCGTCGAATTGTGGTGCATTTATTCACAAGCAGGCCTTCCCGCACCACAATTGAAACTGATTGTAGAAGTTTCTTTGCTTTCTAAATGGAGTTGCCGTCTTCCTTAACCGCTTATCCAGAAGACGCAATCTCCAAAAAATATCTGAGACATTTTTTTGATTCCGCGGAAGACGTCGACCGCCAGGAGTTCGATCGGTGTCTTGAGTTCTTCGAAGTAAAGACACAGGTCGTTGTGCCGGATACGTTGACGGTGATTAGCCTGATTATTCCAATGTGACGTTAGGAAAAATCAGGCTAATCACCGTCGCCTTAAACATTTCGTGCATCCTACGATAAATGGCATGCTCGTTACGAGAAATAATGACGGCATTATTTCTCGTAACAAGCATGGAATTTGATTAGTAGTTGATCGACGTAATTATCTTTTCCTCTGCTGATCTAGCGATAAGTTTTTCAGCCTGGGGAAGTATTTGTTTGACTGAAGATTGAGGAGTAAATTAGGGGTGTAGTTGACGACGTGTAGTCTTGCGAGTCCGTGCGAGTAGAAGACTACACGTCGTCAACTAACGGAACCGGAGGACTCTCTGGCTTCCCTATTTCGATACTCATTCTTCCCTAGACTGAGTATTAAAATCGGACCTATCTACGGTTTTTTAATAAACATATCGGTTTGTCTGCTGCAGATGGTCTCTGATCGCGGCCCGCGGCCCAGCTTGCTGGGCGAACTGTAATGATATCAAGAATCACTGAACACTTGACTGAAGAAGAAGCTTTCGGAACGAGGAAAGGATTCGCATGCACACTACGGACGTCTCCAACCCTACCAGCAGCAGATTTCTGTTCACAAATTCCATTACAACCAAATTTGTCTGCAGGGTCTGCAGGATCAAATGGCAACTGCAGCCGCAATCTGTTGCACGGGCAGCATTGTACAGCATCAACCACCTGTATCCGCAGCAAATGCAGTACCTCGATCATCATCAGGTGGTACAAGATCTCAATCAAACTGTCCAACTTCCGACAGTGATGCAGCACCAGATGTTGATTCCCTTCGTGCCCCATTTCTCAAATGAAATGAGGGACGAATGGAGACGAGGCCGAAAGGCTCATGGTCATCGAGAGCAGCTTGAGGAGTATAATCGTTAGCGGCGAAGCTACGACAGGGTCCAATCGCGGTGCTGGTGACAGCCGATGTTGATGAAGCTGAAAGGCTCATGGTCGTCGAGAGCAGCTTGAGGAGTATAATCATTAGCGGCGAAGCTACGACAGGGTCCAGTCGCGGTGGTGGTGACAGCTGAAGGAGCATTTGCCGAAAGTGCCCTTCCCGGCCTGTTCAACACCACCATCTGGCACACAGCTGCAGGTCAGCAATCTGCAGAAATGGTGCTTCTGCAGGCTCGAGGCTGTTCGATGGAAGTGCGCTCTCACTTCCGATGAACTTGGTAGCCACTACATTCTTACATGTTTCTGCTTTCACCGGGAAATAACTTCAAATATCTAATTATCTTACTATACTTGGCGTGACCTAAACTAGTCTGGCGGTCATGCCCCAAGTTCCAGCACGCTTTAGTCTTGAATTCAAGTTTGTAACTCGGTAGGAGTCTGAATCAGGTTAAGTGCGCCACTCGCAAGCTTGTGAAATGTAAACTGTTATCGTTGTATGATCAAATCGGCTCTTAAAACACAGTGAATAAAATCTTTTACTACTCAACAAAGTTTTTCTTTTTTATTTTCAACGGGAAGCGAGTTCTATTTCTATTGGGGTATGTTTTGTTTTATTCCTCCACCTGTCAAAATATGCATGCATGATCAACTTCAGGGAACTTTTGCTCACTTGCTGTTATAAAAAATTTATAAGTTTTATGTGAAAATTGTGAACTAAGTTGAGAAATAAAGTCAGATTGATTTCTAAATGCTAAGTGATAGCTAGATCTAGAAATGCGAGAAGATCTCAAACATATCCCATGAAAAAACATAAACTCACACACTGCAAAAGCTTACAAGACTTAATACAATAACCGGCTAATGAATCTTTTTATTTAATCTATGTATTAATTTATTACCTAATTATCCTTAAGCGAAGGGTTAGATAATATATTAATCATTGTATATTACGACGGAGGAAGCGAATACAACAAGGAAGTTATACTTAGTTGAGAACATAAACTTGTTTACGCGTATTCACAAGATGTATATTCACCCAACCTCAGTACGATCATTTTATTTCAGTGTCACTGTAATTTTGAAACGAATTATTTATCGATTCCATCGAGTCATGTGCTCTCCTCGTAGGCTCTAACAGGATCGAATTATAAGTTGACCTCTCTAACTTACTTTTTATTTCACAAGTGAAATGACGTACATTCAATCGTACAGTATATAATTTTTGACTTCTTTCCAGTTTTTCGGTTGAAACCTGACCTCTTTTCACCTCTGGGTTGAGATTCGAACTCGTGTGGACAGCTTTCCAGATCTAGACAGTAAGCGCTGCGTCAGCCTCTGTACTTGAACTTCTTTTAGAAAAAATATATAAATTCAGAAGCACTCGTCAATGTTTCGATCTCGGATTCAAACTCGTGTGTCCCAGTCCGTAGACCTAGACGGCCGTCATGGCACCAGCATGCATACTTGAAATTAATTATGCCGATTCAAACCCATTCATACTAATTATGTAAAGATAAGATATATTTATATCATTGTTACCTTGGTACTAATACCCCATGCCTGCGAATCTTCTCACTTTATTTTCAGTGCGAAAATACCGATTGTCTCTTTCCTTATTTTTTGCAGACATGCACTTTGGATGTATATTCACTCTACTTTTTCCCAAGAGGACGCAGGACATGAATCTTGTTATCAGCAGGCTCCTCCTGTCTCTTATGTGGTTGAGGGATGGTGAAGGAACCTAGAATAAAACCGTAAACGCCGCGTACGAGGGCGTTGCCTGTGGACAAAAGTAAATGTTAGTTACTTATAGTACGTTTAGTTTCATTCGGAATGGAATGGTGAATATGCAGGGGCTCGAAATGTGGAGCTTCCGGAAGTCGGTTCTCCGCAGTTGTGGAAGTTCGGGAGAGGGATTCCCGTAAAGTATTTTATAACAAAAAGCTAATCGCAGAAATTCGGACGATCTCAATAGCACGTCCACGTGGCACACGTAACATCCTCATAACAGTAAGGACAAAAATATGCATCCGGGGTGCACAGGGGATGAAGACGTAGAGGAGGGCAGGCACTGGAATAAAGTGACAATTGATGGAGGAGGTTTGCTATGCTTCTTTTCTCTGTTGTGTCATGTAGAGAGGCACAGGAATAGCATGAGAACTGTTTGATTTGTTATTATTTTTTCCTTTGTTACTCCACTTTTCTGTAGAAGAAATTATTTTCTCGAAAAAGTGTTTTGCGTAGAAAAAATTTGGAGAACATTTCTTTGCCTTTTATGATTAGAAAATCTATAAATAGTATATAAACTTCTATACTAAATTATTATGAACATGCTTCTCTCTTCAGATGGAGATGTGAAATATATGTAATTCCCGGGCAACAGAAAAGACAAAAAGGTCTTGAGAAGGTGAGTCACTTTGAAGCTCGCAAAAGTGTTGAAGCCAAGCAAGGCATACTTAAGTTAAAAATATAGAGTTTATATGATAAGTACGAATTTGTCGAACAACGTACCAAAATAGTTACTGATAGTTTAAGAGTAACTCTGCTCTATAAGCATTCTCAATCAACTTCTAGAATTTTTTTCCTCTAGATATTATAGAAAATATTATAAATATTATACAGAAAATCTAGACTAAGTTTCAATAAAAATGAAAATAAAACTTAACTGTTAAATGATAATAATTCTTGAGACAGCAGCGATGTCAGAGAAAAGCCCATAAATGAGATGCAGGGTCAGACGCTCCTGAGAGTCAAGTGCAAGGTTCTGCTGAAGTAAAAATAAATATTAATTCTACATATTAATTTTACACCTAACCCTTCGGGTCGAAAAGGTTAAGTGAAAAATTAATGTTAAGCTTGCAGCCTCTCTTCCATCTTCAGATTCCAGATGGAAGAGAGGTGAATAAGCAAGCTTGAATACCCATTCGTAACAATACTCGGACCTTGGCTTAGTGTAGCAGAAGAAAAGGTTTAGGATATTCCTTTGCGGTGGAGCTTTTCTCTTGCCGGTAGGACCTGCTGTTACTAGCTGAGCCCTCCCGGTAAGAAGGTTCGACACCACGAAAAATTTATATAGCTTTTTACTTCGTCGTGACTTCAAGTTTTCCTTGAGTAAGTCACCCCGTAAGCTTGAAAACGGGATTAAGGTTCGAACCTGTAAGCCTCATGCGTCAGAGCATGCAGAATGTGCACAACAACAATATTTCGAGCTAACCTGGAAACAGGAAACTTACGGGAAGAGGCAGTTTTACG
This sequence comes from Asterella californica, assembly GCA_036924285.1. Lineage (NCBI taxonomy): Eukaryota > Viridiplantae > Streptophyta > Marchantiopsida > Marchantiales > Aytoniaceae > Asterella > Asterella californica. The sequence continues at coordinate 14,256,013 of JAYKYS010000006.1, read as the reverse complement.
AGAACTCCTTTAAAGAAATGCAGGATAATGTATGAGAAATTAGGGACGAGAATGAGAATGAACCTGAAATGAGAATTCCTAATTCCTAATTCTTCCAGGGTACTTCCGGAAGTTCCCCGTAAGTTTTATGGAAAAACTGCTAAACGTTTCTGCAGGTGTTAAGTGTTAATTCATGCTTTACGGGAGAGGTTTGAGTAGCGCTAGGCGCAATGATAGTACCCCTGTGTTCTCTCTCTCTCCGTCCCCGAAGGTGATTATGAATGCTGTAGGGGGTCAAGAATAAGCGAAGAGGCTCGTGTGATTGGCAGAAATGAGATTAGCATGAGATCGCCATTTCAAACGCCGGACGATGGTCGTTTAGCTCGTTAATGGGAAGTCTAGATACACGCAGAAAATGCTGAATGGAACGACGACGACTAGGAAGCAAGACGTAAGCATAAGATGATCAGCTGAGCACAGCAGTTTTCTTCCACCCTCCCAACTTCAAGAGGCGCTGAAGTCAAAGGGTCCCAAAGTTCATGCACTGTAGTGAGGAATCAGTCACTCCAGTGCAGTACTGCAGAGCAGAACAAGCGTGCGGCGGGGCTTCTTCTCATTGTCATATCATATACCATTCCAACCATCATCAACCAACGGAGTCTTCAGACGAATCTATCCCTCTCGTCCAACGTCCACCGCCCCAGCCAGTTCCTTGTGCTTCATACCTTTTACCTGTGATCCTTCCGACACATGGCATGAAAACTCCAGTCTTCACTCCCAGCTTTCCACGCGTGTAGTCTGTAGATCTTATGAGCTTTTAGTTCATCGAACTCTAGATCTACATGTGCGTGGTTGCGACACACAGTAACTATTGCAACTTCTTGATATAGGCTTATCTCCTCATGCAGTTGTTTACATCCGCAGACATTCATTCTGCAATCATAGTTCAAAGGGAACGACGACAGCTGATTCAGACAAAGGTCTTGACTTGAAACTACGACAAAAGTAATCCAGGCACCAGTCAAACCGACTCAAAAGTAGACAAATATAATAAAAGCACACTGTCAGGTCAAATAGACTCGAACCTATCACAAAATAATCAGAGAAAGAAACTGTAACACTTTGTGTGTAAGAGGAAGCTGTGCGTGCGCAGAACAGTTACTGCACCCGGCCCGGTTTGGTTGTCCGAGCTTGAATCTTACTGGTTACTCCTCTCCGCATGCCGCAGAAGGCTCTGAGAAATCACTAGAAATCCTTCTGAGTGAAAACAGGAGTAAATCAGGAGAACTTACACAGAGCTTTTAAGGTTATTAAGAAGAAAACTCGATACTCCCACCTTCTGCCGTTCTAATAGCATACATAAACCTGGATCAGCAACTATCTGAGTATCAAAGGGCAGTCTGATCTGAAACCTGGAAACCTGGAAAACTGGAATGGTTTAACAGAAGTTTCTCTGTTGAAGTCATATCCGATCGGAGTAGTCAATGACATGTTCTATAACAGAAAATTATTTTGGAGTAGTCATGCTCATATAGTGCAGTGGCGAACAGTCAGCAATGACTTACCACACGGAAGTGTGACTTCTACCTTGTTTGTCTGGGATAAGATTCATTACTTTGGAACATACCGCACTTACTAGCTGGGTTTGACAGTTAGCTGGCTGTATTTGAACATATCGGCAGCAAAGTGTCACAAACCGGAAAAGCTGGAGAATTCTTGCATGTTTTGGGGATGATAAATAGAAAATATGACAGTTCCGTTGCGGGATTCCTAACTACGCTGTTGGATATGAGAATATTTGATCTGGGTTGTCAGAAGAGCTGATAGGACTGTAAAAGTTCAAGTGTCTATCGTGGAGAACATTTGTCTCGAAAGCAGAAAAGTACATCATGGCTTGAAGGTGCCACCCTTGACACTAGAGAAAAAGACAGTTATTCCTCACAAACACTGCCATACTAATTGTGGGCGCGAGGTGAATGAGGCGGGTACAAGAGCGGTATCCATTGGCGTGCAGGAGAGCTTCTTGGTGCGAGAGTGGTGAAAGAAAAGGGAGTGTGGAAGGGATCACTATCATGTACTGTACTGTACGGACAGCCGCGTTGTCCTCAGTCCCAACAGGAAGCCCCCACGTTCTCCAAGTGAAGGAACTATTCTAGGCACAGGTGAGTTCACCAGTAGTCTTCTCCCTATGGAACAGATATTTACCCCGCTCTTGTGGGTCCAGGACTTGCATATATGACGATCTATGCAGCCTAAACCATGCTGAGAAGAATTAAGTGAAGTAACAAGGCTGCCCCTAGAATAAGTTATTCCAAGAAACTAGGAGGAATTCAATGGAGTTGTCTTCTCAAACCGCGAAGCTGATGAAAGGGGTTCTACACGGCCAGCGTGCAGGACGAAGAGGTGGAAGGGTAGAACATAGAATATAGTGGGCTGCTACTAGTGGTGCTGAAGTACTTGTTATCCTTCGGTTGTTAACCGCCACCATAAGAAGCAGCAGTCCCGACCATCTAGAGCAAGAGCATGAAGATGAGACCCTCCAACTGAAAACACGGTTATGATACTGTGTTCGTCAAACTAAACTTCAATATTGATCAGGTGATTCTAGGTTGACAAGAATAAAATGCTGAGTCACACGTTTTGGTTCTCCCCCTAGATTCAGAACTCCCACTAAAAGCCCGTCCTTTCAAGCAGTTGCATGCAGTGTTCCAATTCCTGAACGCGAAGGAGGAATATAGTTATAGACCCATGTTTCATGCTAGAAGATAGCATGGAAATGCGTGCAATATTGTCTCACGAGTCACAACAACGTGACCATTCAGAAAACACACAGTAGGGCATATCTCCGGGCGATGACGGTCCCCCACAAGTGGTACATGAAGGGAATCAAATATATGAGACTACTGAACGATAAACAGTAAATGCATAAGTTAGAGCAGTATAGGAAATTCTACTGACCATGTGTACAAGAACAAAGAGCCTCCTTTCATATCCTCTCAGCACGCTTACAGGTCCTACCGCTCCAGCTTCAGTCACTGCTCCATGTCCACTAGAAGTGATGGGAATCCCGTGCATGAAGGACACCAAAGAATGTCTTCAGAAAACACATCCAGCGCTTCATGTGTAGATGATCTGCTGCTAGTATAAACATTTTCCGTGTCTTAGTGAAACCAACAAAACAAAGGCCATCCGTTAATTAACACTGGTCGTGTTGCTGTACATTCTCTTTAGCGACACTAGTTGGTGCTGTACGTGACGGCTGTGGCAGGTTGCACGTGAAGCTGCCTATAAACCAACATTCTGCCCCTGTGCTTGGTTGGTGTGACCTTCACAAATGTGCATTGCAACTCGGTAGTCCCTATTTTTACCGTGACTTTGACGTTGCAACAAAGTGAACTGGGAACATCGGCTTTCTCTGTTTCCTTGACGAATGGTGCCACGACCAGGTCCCAACATATGGCTCAATTGAAAGACCCCTTCCAAAACTTCTTATTTTAACCTCTTGTGGTACTGAATGAATCAAATTCTTGTCCTCTTTCTTCGTAGTGACCTCGATATGCGTGGTGACAGAATTTTTATCTCTGTTTTACCTCAGTTTGGTAAACATACACACCACTAAGAATCTAAGAATCGGTAGCTAAAGTGTGCTGCATGAACTGCGTTGAACGTCAACTTCCTAGTTACACACTCGTTTGGTGCCCAGTCACATGCTGAACTCTGCTGAAGCAGCTTCGGTGTTAGCACCGTAGTACTCAGGTGTTAAAGACTGTGCAAGCTAATATGCACTGTAGTAGTAGTTTGCTCTAATTCTTAACCTAGTTAGTTTAGGGTTTGGTGACCCAACCCCAGTTTACCCCTTCCTTGTCTTTTTCTCTCCTGTATTAGTAAAGAGGGACTATGACCCTCGACTCATCCTCTTGTGTGATTTTTAGACTCTCTCCACCTCTCTTCAATTCAGGCTTAGGCTATGGCTGCCGTGTCTTATGAGTGCTTACAGTTCCCTGATCTCAACATGGTATCATAGCAGGAGAGGAAAGATGAGAGTGTTTGAGGTCGAGAATGTGAAGACGAGGTGACAGGATTTTCTGGCATCTTCGATTTTTCAACAAGGTCGAACTTACCAAAGTGGAGTGAAACCCTAAACACAGAAAGGTGATTTTGGAGGTCGTCCACTCTGTTTTAGCATCTGAAAACAGGTGAAAAGTGATAGAAAAAGACTCTGCCTTTTTCGATCGGAGGTCATTTGCAGAAGTTGCTGTTTTCGTCGTTTAGGTCAACACGACTTTGACCGCTGTTTTGAAGGCCTTAACGATCGATTTTCGCCATTCTGACGATTACGGATCGACAGGCCTAGCAGTCGGAGCTATATTTCATTTGTGATTTATTTCTGCGATATCTTTCCATTGCCACTTTTCTCGATTCATTCTGAGTTTGTTCACAAATTCGACGTCTGTCGTCTATAGCGTCATGAGTGACAGGATAGACACATTCTCAGGCATCACAGGTGAACCTCTTGACAAGAACAACTACTCGATATGAAATATCGAATTACTGCCTTTCTCAAGGGGCAGGGACTCCATGATCTTATCACATGCACTGACAGCAAACCACCTGAGGATGCTGGAGATCCGATTGTTGCTGAATGGAACAGACGTGCTCAGCAAGCTGTGCACTACATGTCGTTGTGTGTTTCGTCTCAGATGTTTGGTTACATACAGACAGTCGATACTCCTAAGGAAGTTTAGAATGCCTTGGCGAATGTGTTCCAGACATCAACTGAAGCACGTAAGTTGCAACTGAAGCAGCAGCTTCTGGAGGTCAAGAAAGGTACTTCGACGATTACAGATTATGTCTACCTGATCAGAGGTCTAGTCAAACAACTGAGCAGCATTGGTGTGAAGGTCGAAGATGATGATCTCATTCTCCATACCATTCAAGGACTTGGTAAGGAATACTAGGCCTTCGAAACTTCTATTGCTGTCAGGGATACTTATCTCACATTTGAAGAACTAGTGCCTATGCTAGTATCAGAAGAAATGAGGCTATTGAGTGCAGCTGGTCAAAATTCGACTCCAGAGCAAGCCCTGTTCGCTGGTAGAGGCAGAGACAAGGGTCGAGGCAGAGGCAGAGGAAGAAGCAACTCCTTTAGACGAGGTCAACAACAACAATATATCCAAAACAAAGGTTTTGCAGATATTCGTTTTTGCAACTACTGCAACAAGGCGGGTCACCTTGAGAATAATTGCTTCAAGAAGCAGAATGACATCAAGGATGGTAAGCAACCTCAAAATTCAAACTTTGCTTCCATGGAGGACTCTTATTCAGATGGTAGTATGTTAACCATGCAGTATGTCATGGGTGTTATGACCAAATCTGCTGAAAGCTGATACATAGACTTCGGTTGCTCAAATCACATGACTGCACAAGGAGAGTGGTTCAGTAGCAAAGATCCAGTGAAGACTCCAGCAAATGTCTACACTGGTGATGGTACTCAACATCCGATTACTCATCTCGGTACTGTACCTATCTCTATTTCATCCTCGAAAATCTCAGCTTTAGGGGATGTTTTGTATGTTCTTACCATAACCAAGAATTTGATCTCAGTATGTCAGATTGTTGAACAAGATTATGAGGTTAGATTCAACAAGCATGGTTGTTTTGTTCAAACTGAAGATCACATTGTAGTGGCCAAAAGAACTAAGGTTGGTAAGTTCTTCAAGTTAGATGCAACTATATCAGCAACTGAGACTGTCATGTTGATAGACGGTTCTCAGATTTTGATTACAATTGTGACATAAGAGGTTCGGACACATGAACTTCCCACGCCTTAAGGCTTTGCCTACTTCTAATATAGTTGTAGGTATTCCAAAATTCACAGATGCTATTCCTGTAGAGGTTTGTGAAGCTTGTCAGTTTGGTAAGCAAGCTAGGCAACTCTTCTCTCATAAGGGCACTACAGCTTCTATTGTGTTAGAGCTTATTCACACAGATGTTTGGACAGCTTCTCGAGCGAGTATGCAAGGTTCTCAGTACTTCGTCTCATTCATTGACGATTGTTCGAGATTCACTGGGGTCTACTTCTTGAAGGCCAAGTCAGATGTCTTTGCTGTGTTTCATTCGTTTAAGAGCCTAGTAGCCTTCTTGAACTTTGCCTACGTTCTGATGGAGGAGGCGAGTTCATTTCTGGTGAGTTTGATATATTTCTGCAACAACATGACATAAAGAGAGAAATCACATGCAGCTACAGCCCTCAGCAAAATGGAGTTGCAGAGCGTAAGAATAGACATATTGCTGAATGCGCTAGAGCTTTGCTCAATGAGAAAGCTATGCCTAAGTATTACTGGGCAGAAGCTGTATCCATTGCTGTTTATCTTATAAACAGGTCTCCAACTGCAGCAGTTCATAAGAAGACACCATTTGAGGTACTGTACAATCAACAGCCGGATATAGCTTCCCTAAGGGTATTTGGGAGTGTCTGCTTTGTTCATATACTAGGTGAAAGGCGTAGTAAGTTGGATCCGAAAGCTTAGAAGTGTGTGTTTTTGCTTCAGACCGGAGGGCTATAGATGTTATGATCCCATTTCAAATACCTTGCATGTAAGCAGAGATGTTGTCTTTGATGAAACCAAGTCCTGGTTCAAGTCTACATCCACCGCTGTAGAACCTGTTGTGTCTGTTATACAACCAATAGCATCTACTTCACAATCTACTAGCTCTACTGCTTCACATCCTGTGAGAACTCCTTGGTCTGGATAGGTTATTGCAACACCTACTCAATCCACTAGCTCTCATCCTTTATTACAACAGATGGCAGATCCTGCACAATCTTTACCTCCAATAGATGATCACGTTACTACTTCATCTCATCCTTTTAGAGTTGAGACTACTCCTTCAGCTCAGATGACTGATCTGTGTAGGTCCAGTAGGATCAAGTACCCTGTACAACGTTATCCGTGTGAAGGATTTTTTGCAAAACACCATGCATACATGGTGAATGTCGTACAGGATGTACAAGAACCGAATTCTCTTGAGGAGGCGATGCATCAAGCAGAATGGGTGCAGGCTATGGAGGCTGAACTTGCAGCATTACAACATCAACAAACATGAGACCTCGTTGACTTACCCCCTAGTAAGAAAGCCATTCGCTCCATGTGGGTTTACAGATCAAGAGGAATTCTGATGGTTCTGTGTCTAAGTGTAAGGCCAGACTTGTGGTCAAGGGTTGTGCACAACAGTATGGAATTGATTTCTAGTAGCCAAGATGGCTTCTATTCGTACACTTGTGGCATTGACTACAAGTAGAGGGTGACATCTTCATCAGATGAACTTCAACAACGCTTTTCTTAATGGGGAGTTGGAAGAAGAGGTCTACATGGTGCAACCCCCTGGATATGAAGATTCTAAGTATCTTGAGAGAGTCTGTAGATTCAAGAAGTCCTTATATGGACTTAAGCAAGCTCCTAGAGCTTGGAATGCTAAGATCAATTCATTCTTGTTATCTCTTGGCTTTACTGTGTGCAGTTCGGACTCTTCACTGTATTCTTTGCATTCAAGCCAAGAATTTGTACTACTGATCATTTATGTTGATGACTTGATCCTCACTGGGAGTTGTGAGCATCTCATCCAAAGGGTGAAAGATCAGCTGAAGGAAGAGTTTGACATGAAGGATCTCCAACAACTCAAGTACTTCTTGGGCATTGAGTTTGTCAAGAATGGTGTTGCGTTATGGCTGCTGCAGAGACAATATTGTCTAAACATGTTGGAGAAGTTCAGGATGACTACCTCTAAACCAATCTCTATCCCTCTTGCTGCTAGTGTTAAGCTAAATGCAGAAGATGGCGAGTTGCTAGCAGATCCCTTCATGTATCGACAGATCACAAGTAGCCTGATCTATCTTACTATAACTAGGCCAGATTTATCTTATGCTGTTGGCTTAGTCAGCCAGTACATACAGGCTCAAAGGAAGTCACACCTTGATGCAGTTCGACGGATTCTACGATATGTGAACTTTATACTTCAGTTTGGACTTTACTTTTCTTCTGGTAAGTCTCTTGTGTTACAAGACTTTACTGATGCAGATTGGGCTGGAAGTACTCATGACAGGATATCTACGTCAGGTTTCGTTTTCTGCCTTGGAGATTCTACGATTAGTTGGCAATCGAAAAAGCAACAAACAGTTGCTTTGTCTTCTACAGAAGCAGAATACAGAGGTGCCACCAATGCTACATGTGAATCTGTTTGGCTTCGCACCTTTTTGGATGATATGGGTGTCACATTTTCTGATCTAGTTGTTTTGCACACCGACAACATCAGCAACATTAAACTTACTTCTAATCCTATTTTTCATGTTAGGACCAAACATATAGAGGTCCATTATCACTTCATCAGGGAAAAAGTGTTAGCTGGAGAGATTGATCTTAGGTATCTTCTTACTGATGAGCAAGTTGCTGATATTTTCACCAAGGCCTTATCTAGAGACAAATTTGAGTATTTCAGGTTGTGTCTAGGTGTTAGGACATAGATTCTAGCTTGAGGGAGAGTGTTAAAGACTGTGCAAGCTAACTATGCACTGTAGTCGTAGTTTGCTCTAATTCTTAACCTAGTTAGTTTAGAGTTTGGGGACGCAACCTCAGTTTATCCCTTCCTTGTCTTTTTCTCTCTTGTATTAGTAAAGAATGACTGATGACCCTCGACTCATCCTCTTGTGTGATTTTTAGACTCTCTCCACCTCTCTTCAATTCAGGCTTAGGCTATGGCTTCCTTGTCTTATGAGTGCTTACAGTTCCCTGATCTCAACAAGAAAGCCAATAAAGCAACATTCGCTCCTGCGTTTATCTTTTCCCGAACCAAACCAATCAGGCTCACGACTGTCCAGGCGAACTCCACATCAAACTTCATTAACGTCACACCAAGTGGACCATCTCGTGAACAAGCGAGTTGATGTGAAGGTAGAACGACTCTAACGTGAACTGTAGAGGGACGAGCATCAGAGCTCGATTTCTGACCTCCAGTTGGACATGGTTTCGTATGGGGATGTCTGCTGTACTCAGAGTGGACCATCTTGTGAACAATTGCTGGATGAACGGTACAACGAAGAGAATCAGAGCTCTATTTCTGACATCCAGCAGGACGTGGTTTCCTACGTGGATGTGGCCGATCCTTTGCTGTACTCAGAGCGGACCATCTCATGAACGAGTCTGATGTGAACGGTAGATCGAGGAGATCATAGGTCGGTTTCTGACATGCACTCAGACATGGTTTTGTGTCGGGAAGTGAGCGGACCATCTCGTGAACTATGGTGATGTGAACGATAGGCCGACGAGATCACAACTCAGTAGCGTCGGTTTCTAACTGAGTTTGATCTCGTCGGTCTAATAACATAGAATCGGACATTGTTTTGTGTCGGAAAGTGGTCAACCGGACCATCTCTTGAACGATTATGATGTGAACGGTAGACCGGAGAAACCAGAGCTCGGTTTCTACAATCGGCTTTACAAATCCATCGGAAGTAGTTTTATGTCGAGATGACGTTAACGATACGCCGATGAGATCAGAGCTTGGTTTCTACAATCGGTTTCAGAAATCCAGTAGAACGTAGTTTAATGTCGGGAAGTCCTCTAGCGGAACACCTCCTGAACGATTGTTACGTGAACGGCAAGCAGACGAGATCAGATATCCGTTTTACATCCACTAGGAAGTTGTTTTGTGTCGTGAAGCGTCCATCCTATGCTGTAAAACTCTGGGAGAGAGAAAATTATGGGAGAATCCTGGGCGGAGACGACTCTCTATCATTCGTACTTTGCTCATTGTAGGGATACACACCGTAAAGGCTACCGTATATGAGCCTCTGAAGGCAAACATGTCTACTTTGCAAGTAACTAGCTCTGTCCGTGATTCCAGGTTTATGTTGGAACCAGGCCGCCCAGTGTTGAGGAGCGGGATAATCGAGGATCATTCTTTTTTAAGTACACCCGTAGCTCGAAAGCTAAGGATGTATTTAAAATAGATGCAAAAAATGAGAGAAAGGAGAGAGAAGAAAGAACATATAGATGCGTACATTCTTTGAAATGAATATCCTGCTTATAATGCGGATTGTGGTCTGGACAGGATCTACACGACATCTGCCACTTGGTTTAGAAATTACGTGACTGGTGGCATTCTATGGATCATTTTTCGTGAGCCTTCGCTCTCTAAGGCATGGTTTAGACATTTCTTTTCTCCATTACTTTCTCAGTTTTCTCTATAAAGAAAATAGCTTTTGGTACTTCTTATACAGAGAGCTTCCAGGAAAAGGTGAAAAAGCTTACAAATATGAAGGGCTTTGACATGTAGTGTTTATTTAATTTGATTATATGTGGTAAGCCATATTCAGTATCTTGCTTTGCTATATATTTAAATGAACGAAAAATAAAAAGAATTATATCTAAGCCCACAAGAACTTTCAAGAAAAAGAATAAAGAAGTTATTATATTCAAGAGTAAGTATCTAAAGGAGTGTATTCAAAGTAAGGCTGCCTATTCACCTAGTGTACACTTTAAAGTGTACAAGGGATTTAATATATCTTTTAATTTTTCTGACGAAAAGGGTTAGAATATATATTAATGTCTTCGTAAAATGACACAATCTGAGAACTCGAGTCTCGGTCTTATTCTTCCAGCAACGTATCAGTCCGGACTCCACTTATGGTTTATATCCTGCTGAGTTGGCTACTCCGAGATGAGTTAACATATATTACATATGAATTCATTGAATTTTTATAATATCTTATTATAAATAATTTTATAATATTTATATATTTTTTGATAAGAGAAAATAAAATTCACTGTACAAGGCCATTGGGGATGCTTATTCAACGACAACATTTTATCTATACGAAGAAACACGTTAGGACCTAGATCATGATGACAGTGTTTAAGATATAATTTCGATACAAAACATCAAAACAAAACATCGAAACTCCACATTATTTTGTCTATTCTTTCTTCTACTTTCATACTCCGCATTATGGCTCATCCTTAGGTTTTTATGCCATGGATATAGTTCTTGCATGGTTAACCAACTAGATTAAATAAACTAAATAAATCTGATTTATATGACTATCTAGTTCTATGGTAATGTAAATAAAGTTTTAGAAGATCTAAAGCATTATGTGATTAATAATGAATGTGACTATAAGTAGAGAAATTCCAAGGAACACTAGTTACCTGAGATCATTGATCGAGGTCTATAATAAAGAAGTTTTACTATGATATAAAATGTCGAACTTTTACTGTACAAAAACAGCAGAAAGGCAGAATTCTGCTAAAGCACTTCGTTGACACACTGAAAAGCTTCGTAAACAGATGTTACCCAAAGAGTGAAGGAAGGGTCCAGTCCCCAGATTGTGACTATGGTCGGCGGCAGGCTACTTTGTGGCAGGAGGTAACGGTCGTGGGCCCACTGCTCATCAGCATAGAAGGTATGGGTGTATCCAGATTATGTCTCAATCTCGTTACGGCGACACCTATGAGATATATCTCCGGCTTGGTATTCTAGCAGAAAACGTTTTTGTCAAATGGATCTCCATTCTAGATAGACAGTAGGGTGAGTCAAAGTTAAACACAAAGATTTTTGGACGTTGGGAAACAAAAAAAGTCATAATAATAATTCTTCTACCTTTGTTTCCGAGTGCAATTCATAAAAAGATGAATTTTTCAATCTTCATAATCGTATCTAAATTTATTATTTATTATCTCTGAGAAGGAGAGTTTATAAACTTAATATTCAAATTCTCATTGTAACAAATCATATTCTAAACGGATGAATATGATTTGTGAACAAAGTGTAAAGGTTAAAACTATACGCCAAATAAACCTTTGGGGAGTTTAATAAGTAAGATTTCATCGCTCTTGGAAAAATACTCCTATTTAATTATCACTAGTTCAAAGTTTTTCAATCGTTGAAAAATATATTAAGTGGATTCAAACATTGTGATGCTAAGTGGCAAACTTAAGTTCTACGTGATATGAGCATTAAACCCCTGGTACAAGTATATAAGCCAAAAAGGAATATTCTTCCCCCCTTTCCGTGTACTTTACGCTGCAGATAAGATCCTCTTGGGTTCCACGAGACTTCATGTTTAAATTACATCTCAAATTATATGGACCTCATTTTACAAACGATTACCACGATAGATTGTTCTGGAGTGGACCTTAAGCAACGTTTCAGTATTATGAATAAATTGCATAAAAGAAAAACGTGTTTGATCTTTTCCTCTGGTATAATTAAGTAAATTAATTAGTTCTCAGTATCAAGCATTACTATGTAGGCAACTGTGTTACCATAGTGACCAAAATTGGAATCCTTGTTGAGTGGACGGTAAACTAGGTAAATTATTATTTTGCCCTTCCATAAGTTTCTGTTGTCAGTGGACACACACATTCTTTGGATTGTTATCACCGAACTCGAGTTCGAACACTTTCGCTTCGCCAGTTAAAAGAGTATTTTTGCCACCAAATTAGACCAGGTTGGCACTTCCTCCAAATATTCTGGGAAACTCCGATAATAAATAAAAAGGTCGGTAAAGTGAAGACTGTTGTTGAAAGAGAACAGAGAAATATTTGGGCCCTACCGGTCGTCCCAACTTCTGGAACACATACATAAGTTGTGTTTTAACTTTGAAGAGAAGGCAAAAACGTTTATCTGTTCCGTATTTAACAGCGTAACATGTAAAATTTCTTCGGTTTGTGTGTGGCAGGTCATATTTTGCTTCTTCTCTAGCATATAAGTCAAGGAGGGTTCGCTATTACGTTCCACGATCTTGGGGAACATTTTCGGAGGACGGATTTGAGCGGACGGAAAGTGCATGAAACTAGAGGACTTGTGGGAGGAGCACGACTTGCGGTGACTCGCTTTTACCGGAATCTTACGTGTTGGGTTTGGAGGTAAATTTGGACTCGCAAACTGGTCTGACCGCGGCAGCAATAAAGCCTGGCAGGAGTGCTCGTCGTAGGACATTGTATTGCCGCAACAATTTCTCTTGTTGCCGATACCGATCTTCCTCTCGTTCTCTCGTTCTAACAGTGATCGGTATGGGTCGGGCTCCATGTTGCGACAAGACGAATGTGAAGAAGGGACCATGGTCTCCCGAAGAGGATGCCAAGCTCAAGTTCTTCATCGAACAATTGCAAAATGGGACAGACGGAAATTGGATCACGCTTCCCAGCAAAGCTGGCAAGTCACGCAACGATTTGAGTCCCTGTTAGCTCGAATTGTGTCCTTGCATGCCACATTTATCGAGGCAAGACTTGTGATCATTAGATGCATGATAGGTGCTGAATGTTTTCTGCAAAATGTGATGTTACAGGTCTGAAACGGTGCGGAAAGAGTTGCAGGTTGAGGTGGATAAATTATCTGCGTCCCGATATTAAGCGTGGCAGTTTCTCGGAAGATGAAGAGAAGACAATTTATCGACTACAGGACAGATAGGAAGCAGATCGACGAATCCAATTGCATGCCATGTTAATAGGAATCTTGGAAAGGGAGAGAGAGGAAAATACTAATGATCGGAAAGATGCCGAATTCTGCCGATCATTAGTGTTTTCTGTTTTCTCCCTTCCATTCGTGCAGTATGTCGGTGGAACAGTTCACCTCTGTTTATTCATGCATATGTCGTCGACTTGTGGTGCATTTATTTACGAGCAGGCCTTTCCGCAAGCCTGCTGTGTGAATAAATGCGCCACAACTGAAACTGATTGTAGAAGTTTCTTCCCGATGTGCCATGATGCTTCCTAAATGGAGTTGCCGTCTTCCTTAACCGCTTATCCAGAAAACGCAATCTCCAGAAGATATCTGAGACATTTTTCTTAAATGAAAAATATCGACTGTCAGGAGTTCGATCGGTGCCTTGAGTTCTTCGAATTCAAGACACAGGTCGTTATGCCGGATACGTTGACGGTGATTAGCCTGATTATTCCATTGCGACGTTAGGAAAAATGAGGCTAATCACCGTCGCTTTAAACATTTCATGTATCCTACGATAAATGGTATGCTCGTTGTTACAAAACTGAGAACTGTACTCCCAAGTCTCTCAGAATATAGAATTTATCTCCCACAACAGAATGCTACCAGCCTATTAGAACTGATAACAGATCAGCCTGTTAAAACTAATCAGAAGGAGAACTGAACAGAAATATTCCGAGATGATATGTGCACAGCTTTACTTAGACTTCAGAACTGGTACAGACAGAAAGGGCCTCAGACTCATACTACTCTACAGGGAATGTGAGTTAATATACTAATGATACATAACTGCTGTCACCTCAAAGTGACTTACCTAACTGCTGTCCCAGTGCTTCTCACGTCACAAGTCATGTCACAAGTCACCTCTTCCTTTTTTTACTTTTGTCTTTTTATCTTCCGCAGAGTTTTGATGTGACTGTCTAATGATATTTAACACTCGTTACGAGAAATAATGACGGCATTGTTTCTCGTAACAAGCATGGCATTTGATTAGTAGTTGATCGAAGTAAATATCTTTTCCTCTGCTGACCTAGCGACCAGTTTTTCAGCTTGGGGAAGTTTTTGTTTGACTGAAGATTAAGGAGTAAATTAGGACAGTAGTTGAAAACGTGTAGTCTTGCGAGTCCGTGCGAGTAGAAGACTACACGTCGTGAACTACCGGAACCGGAGGACTCTCTCGCTTCCCTATTTCGATACTCATTCTTCTCTAGACTGAGTATTAAAATCGTACCTGTCTACGGTTTTCTAATATAAACAGATCGGTTGTCTGCTGCAGATGGTCTCTGATGGCGGCGCAGCTGCCTCGGCGAACTGATAATGAAATTAAGAATTACTGGAACACTCGACTAAAGAAGAAGTTTCCGGAACGTGGCAACGCTTCGCATGTACACTACGGACGTATCCAAGCCTACCAGGAGCAGATTCTTACTCATAAATTCCATTATAACCAAATTTGTTTGCAGGGTCTGCAGGATCAAATGGCAACTGCAGCCGCAAGAGAGGGTATGTTGCACGGGCAACACTCGTACAGCATCAACCACTTGTATCCGCAGCACTCGTACAGCATCAACCACCTGTATCCGCAACAAATGCAGGACATCGAGCATAATCATCAGGTGGTACACGATCAGGATCCGAATCTAACTGTCCAGCTTCCGACAGTGATGCAGCACCAGCACCAGATGTTGACGCAGTTCGTGCCCCATATCCCAAATGAAATGGGGCACGAACGGCGTCAACAACAGGCGACAAACGAGGCTTCTGATGAAGCCGAAAGGCTCATGATCATCGAGAGCAGCTTCAGAAGTATAATCGAGGACGGTGAACAACATGGGGGAACAACCTCGCTGCTGGCTACACCGAGGTTCGATGAGCTCTTCGGCGATGGTAGACACCCAAATCTGGGTGTGTACCATCGCTCTCCAGGATTATCCGAATCCGGAGCTCGGTGGATCCGGAGAGACTAGATCGGATTGCCACCTCCTCCTCCAGGTGAACTTTGAAAACTTTGAAAAGTAAGTATCAGAGTAACCTCCAGGTGGCAACTTTGAAAACTTTGAAAAGTAAGTATCAGAGTAACTCTTAACGTTCATACCATCTCAGTCGCGTTGCCCTCATGCCGGATGGTATGAACGTTTAACAGTTAATTTGATATTTACTTTTCAAAGTTGATCCTCTAGGATCCGAGGAGGAATGTCAGCCTTGTTAGCATGCTCGGGGAAATCATCCCTTCTTTAGACAAGCAGGTAGCCGGGCAAGAAGGTTACACTCCGGGGTAGAAACTCAGCCGCGAGTCGATTAGCTGTGGAGTGCAAAGACGTGTACAGTGAGTGATTGTCAAGCTCGAAAGCTAAGGTTCATGGAGATTCGTCGTGACGCCACATCGAAGTTTTCTAGGGTTGTACTCCGTCGGGCTACCATTTTCACACTTGTGCATTAGATACTCAAATTTAAAATTGTTTAACAGGCTGATAGTAGTTCATAGTCCAATTAGATTCAGAGAAGGCCACCCTCTCGGCGGCTCGACCGACCACGTTCAAAGTAAATTCGAGTTTTGAGCCGTTTGGATGTAGAGTAGGTCACTCGACCGCGAACTTCGGAGTCGCAAGTCGAATTTTGAACAGCAGGCGGAAGCCGTTTTGTTGTACAGAAGCTAAGGTCACACTCTCGGCGGCTCAACCCTCTGGAGTCGCAAGTCGAATTTTGAGAAAAAAGCGGAAGCCGTTTTTGTTGTACAGATCCTTCGGCTAAAACATGTTGACTGGTTTTGATAATAAATCACTTTTTGCTATCAAAATGGTCGTAGTATCTCAGGCTTTTAACCATCACAGTGGCGGTCGACGTTTTCAAGACCTTGCAATCGGTACAGTGTGCGGAGACATATGCATATCCTTCGGGCCAGATGCAAGGAGTGTTTTGGACGCTGATAATCTCAGACTGAAAGATCTGTAAAGAGTGTCACTGCACTAGCAACTGCGCATGCATGCAGTGGCGTATCAAGCAGAGGGATGTTGTTGATCAGTTCGCTCCATGTACAGCCCTAGCGTGAGCTTACTCTTAAAGAAGATATAGATAAAGTTCTGAGGAACTTTATCTCTAAGGCTTTAGCATGTTTAGTGATGCGGATCCTTCCGATGAGCCCAATAGGGTATCGTGATCCGGATCCCTTTGAAAGTAAGACATAGTTGCTGAAAAATCGACGGTTAACTATGGTTAAACGTTTAATGATTTTTAACTCCTCTCGTGTCAAAGAGGATTTAAATGTTTCTCTCAACTTGGTACAATTTCCCAAAGATCCAGGAAGCTGTAGACTCACTGACTGAAAAGACTAACCTGCTTTGGATGAACCATGAGGCAAATAGGCAAACTTTAAGGTTTAATCGTCAAGAAGGGTTAAGTAATAAATTAATATATTCCATTAAATCAATTCTTTTCGTTAAAAGGTTCTGCACTTGTAGTTCATTCAGCGCCTCAAGAATGAAGATTTGTTCTAAAATAAATTAATGATGCTGTAACCCACAAAAAAATACAGACCTTTTAATAAAAAATGCTGTAGTTTTTGACGTGCCAACACTAGTTTGACAAACGACTGCCAGCAGCACTACGAAAGACTTTTTCGCTTCTTGAACACCAAATAATTGTATCAAAGAACAGAATGTTTTGATACCATGGAACATCCGTAACACCAAAAAAACGAAGAGCAGGAGATCACGCATTACATGCCCAATACTCAAGCATTTTGCGAATAGTTCCAATCTCCCACCTTCAATATGAAAGGCACGGAACTAGAACATGAAATGAAATCATGCCTTGCGTGCCCACTCGACTGATTTTCCGCACTCCCTGTGCCAGATACCTCAAAGAAGATGGCAAATCGACTGTGTCATTGTTCAACAGAATCTCTTGTTTCTATTCAGAAGCAAGCCGGAGGGTTGACGACTATGGTCCTTATGGTGCCCGAGCTTGTCCAACGTGGAGACATAGCGTATGGTGGTGAATTTGGAGCAATTCCGCTTACTACAAGTGGATATCTTAAACGAAACCCTATAGAGGACGTAACTCTGAGATGCATGATTGAAAGCTGCAGTACTTATTAGGAAAGCAGCGACCAGCAAGTTTGGGATCCGAACCAAGAAGGTGACTGGAGCTTACTGTGGGTACTATCCTGAAATGGCGGCTGATACGAACGGATATCATCAGGTTAAGATCTTAACCTGACGAGGGAGTAAAGACCATAATACTTATCGAGAAGGCCATTATGGCACAACTTTGCTGGGGAAGACCGAACAAGAGACCTGTACAACTGCACACCGAGTGTCATATAATATGCCCCAGCATACTTCAATCCCGGCCCAAATCGATGCATGTTAATTCGACGCGGTGTTCCAAATGAATCTACAGCTTCCACGGCCACAGTTTGAAACTGCTAGTGGACTTCTAACACTGATTTATAAGTGGCAAAACTGACAGCAAGAACTACGGAAGTCACTGGACATCACATTTTCTAGCTTACTCGAGAACAAATTTGACCATTGATGGCTCCACCATTTCTCAACTTCTCCTCGAGTAATCAAGTTAGACTGAGACTCGACCGTCCCCATCAAAAGGTGAGTCTGCGCCGCCAAACTGTCATACTCGGTCGGTGAGTTCAGTCAGCTTCCTGAAGAGTAAGCTCACGCTAGGGCTGTACATGGAGCTGTACATGGAGCGAACTGATCAACAACATCCCTCTGTTTGATACGCCACTGCATGCATGCGCAGTTGCTAGTGCAGTGAGACTCTTTACAGATCTTCCAGTCTGAGATTATCAGCGTCCAGAACATTCGTTGCATCTGGCCCGAAGGATATGCATATGGTGTCCGCACTCTGTACCGATTGCAAGGTCTTGAAAACGTCGACCGCCACTGTGACGGTTACAAGCCTGAGATACTACGACCATTTCCACACAGAATCAAATTAAATAGATACCACACTAGATGTAAAAGCCCTTCATATCTGTATGCTTTTTCATCTTTTTCCTGGAAGCCCTTTGTATACGAAGTACCAAAAGCTGAGAAAGTAGTTGAGAAAAGGAATGAAGACGTCTAACCCATGCCTTAGAGAGCGAATGCTCATGAAGAGTGACCCATAGAATGTCATCAGTCACGTGGTTTATAAACCACGTGGTAGATGTTGTGTAAATCCTGTCCAAACAAGAATTCGTATTATAAGCAGGACATTCATTTCAAAGGATGGACATCTCTATACGTTCTTTTTTCTCTCTCCTCTCTCTGAGTCCTTGCATCTATTTTAAGCACATCCTTAGCTTTCGAGCTATGGGTGTGCTTAAAAAGAGCGATCTTCGATTATCCCGCTCTTCATCATTCGGTGGTCTCGTTCCAACATAAACCTTGAGTCACGGACCGAGCTAGTTATTTGCAAAGTAGACATATTGAGCGTCGGGACTCATATATGATCAATTTTATGATGTGCATCCCTACAATGAGGAAAGTACGAATGGTAGAGAGTTGTCTCCGTCAAGGCTTCTCCATACATTTCTCTCTCTCAGAGTTTTACAGCAAAGAATGGACGGTTTCACGACACAAAGCAACTTCAGACTGGATGTAAAAAACAGATATCTGGTCTCATCTGCTTGCCATTCACGTCACATTCATTCAGAAGATGGTCCGCTAGAGAACTTCTCGACATTAAATTACGTCCTACTGGATTTGTGAAACCAATTGTCAAAACTGAGCTTTGATCTCATCGGTCTATAGTTCACGTCATCCCGACATAAAACTACGTCCGACTGGATTTCAGAAACCGATTGTTTCTGTTTGTTGGTCTGCCGTTCACATCATCATCGTTCAAGAGATAGTCCTCGATAGATCACTTTTTGACACAAAGTGATGTGGGAGTTACAATTACATCTCCATATTCCTCTTGTCATGCACATGCTTCTTAGGCTTGTCCTTGTCCGCTTTGTTCCGTTGCAGTTCATCTTCTGTCCGAAGAGTGCACTTCTTGATATGCACGTGCTTCTTTTGCTTGTCCCCATCCGCTTTGTTCCGATGCAGTTCATCTTCTATCTGAAAAGTGGACTTCTAGACATGCTGCTTATTCGTTACAAGTTCACCGTAGACTTCATCGCCACTGGTCGATAGATGCGAACGAGAAGTCTACTTCTTCGTCACAAGTTCACCGTAGATTTCATCACCGTCGGTCAACAAATACGACTGAGAAGTCTACCAAAGACGAGAAGGAGTTTCAATTATCTGAGCTAATTTGATAACATGTCTCATCTTGGACAGTTGTTCAAATCTCCTTTAGTCATGCTGAAAAATGCTATAGAATCTATATCTTGATGTATGATTGCGCTCTCATATTCTGTTCTTTCTATGTATTGAGAGATTTTCTCAGCTAGAGCACATGCGTCGAGGTACTCAAGTGTTATTTCGGAGACACGATGTCGTGTCGTGGATTGGCTTTTACTTGAAAATAAAATTTCGATCATTATCGCTCCAAAGACACTCATAGGACTAAAAATGAGTCTTTTTACATAACTCCAGATCTTCACTTTCATTACATCAACAGATATCACTCATTGTCAGTTTTACATGGACACTTCATCTACTTCATTTGGACGTCTAGTGATGAAGTTACAAGACTCGAAAGATGGGAAAAACAAACTAAGCCTTAGCTTACGAGCTTTTTGCACAACTTTAAATCTTAACTTTCATTACATCAATGGGCGTCGCTCATTGTCAGCTTTCGATGGACACTTCATTTACTTCATTTGGATGTCTAGTGGTGAAGTTACAAGACTCGAAATATGAAAAAAGCAAGCTAGACCCTAGGTTATGGACTTTTTGCAAAACTCCAGATCTTCACTTTCATTACATCAACAGGTGTCGCTCATTGTCAACTTTCCATAAACACTTCATCTATTTCATTTGGATGTCTAGTGGTGAAGTTACAAGACTCGAAAGAGAGAAAATCAAGCTAAACCTTAGCTTACTATTGCTGATTGGGTATTTGTGGCTCCTGATGCTATACTAAGGACGCAAAGGATATGCTTGCTCATTATTTGTGAACTTTCACGTACAGAAACTGACATGAAGGGGCAGCTTAAAGGACTAGCTTGTACTTACGACTTGTCGATGGATGGTTCGAGAGATTTGGAGATCCAATGCAAATGCACAAGGTGTCATTAGGTTCAGATCTGTGCAGGCTACGTACTGGTTAAGACAGTTTGTGAAGAGACATATCGAGGTGTGTGTTCTAAGAGAAATTGGGACATAAGGAATGTTCTGGAGTGCGATAGTGACCTATGAAAGAGAGTTGGACCGTTCAAGTCGTTTTGGAGTCTAAACTTGCTATCCTTAGATCCATCGAGATCAGAAGTCGAGTTCTTCAGAAAACTGAAGAGCGATACGAAGTTTCAGCAGACAATTTGAGAGTTCTGGGTGAAATTGACTCACAAGAAAATGCTTACGTCAGTTTTTCGTCGTCTACGATATGAAGTTGGAATTTTCTTTCGAGATCAATTAGCCAAGTTCTTCATTTTTGGTGCCTACGCGACCAGGGAGTCTTCACCTATGCATAGCAGAAGACCGTGTGTGGACTGGATTGTTGGTTTCCATGTAGTGAGCGAGTTTGAGCAACAGGAAGTAAGTTTATGTCAATTTTTTACTTCCTACGACCAAATTTCTTGCGTGGTTTCGTGAGAGGAACTCCAAACAACTTATTTGGAGTCTCATTGGGTTTAGGGTAGCTAGATCTACCTACCAAAGAAGACGGATCTCAGATCAAGTGATTCGTTTGGGTGGTGCGTGTGATTCTAAACCTCAAGAAGGAGTTTTTGAAGGTTTGGTCACTTGCGATCAGAAATTGATGATATCTCGGCTGTGAGGAGTCGGATCTGATAGTTCTTAGGGCCAACAGAGTCAAGGAGGAAGACCTGATCGACATCTGAAGATCGTTTGGTGAAAGAAGGAAGTTCCCAGATAGATTTCTCTCGATTCCTTGACTATGATTTCGTCCTTTTCAGTTCGTTAGAGATCTAGTTGGTTATGTACGGCTTCTTGTAGCTAGCTTCAGCTAAGGCTTGTACGTTGTCGTGTGACGTGCTATCTTATCTGGGAATACACCGGGTATCTAGCTGTAGAGAGTACGTGTCGCACTCCGTGACTCAGAACCAGCGATCACCCAAACCTCTCTCTGACCTCCAAGTACACTCTGAACCTATCCCGCTATGATATCCTCACGTCCTCTCGACAAATCTCTCTCTGACTCGACTAGGAATAGAACCAAGGTAACAAGCACGGGCAACCTGTTCCTGCCATCACCGCAAGCACTCTTGGGTCTGCTGGTCATCACTCCAGCCTCACCACAAGAGAAATACCAGCACTCCTAATAGAAAAGAAACCTAAGCGCAACGCTCGCACACAAATCCAATCAAATCAACTGGGCGTACAAACAAGCATGCGAGTATGGAGAGGATCCAAACACAGGAAATGCTGTCAATAACTCTCCATACTCATGATCAAGTGCTCTGAAGCACTAGTAAAATCTCCAGGTCGACTTGTTCTTGAAAAGAATCTTCACTCTTGCGTCTTTCGGAGCAAGAACCTCTCAACTTTACCTCACTGGTACTCTTCAACCACAGCTCATAATGAGATGAAACCAAGGCCAATAGATAGCCTGTAGAATAATCTCTCTATTAAGGTATTACATGCGGAGAGATCATCTCTGAGTTGGCAGCTATGCCCTTCCACAGTTCACTGTTTCTTATAACATGATACTATTTCGACAGAACTTTGCTGTTCGATTCCTCACAAATCACTTGACAAAAATAGCTCAAATTTCTCAGGAAGCTAATGATTCACCATCACTACCACTCTGTAAAGTTTTACCAGCAGATCCTCAACTAAACTCTCGAAATGATCCAAGCCCTTATCGCTGTTTTTATAACATGATACTATTTCGGCAGAACTTTGCTGTTCGATTCTTCACAAACCACTCGACCAAAACGGCTCAAACTTCTAAAGAACCTAATGAGTCACTATCACTACCACTCTGTAAAATTTCACCAGCAGATCTTCAACCAAACTCTCGGAATGACCCAAGCCCTTTTCGTCAATGACACAAGACGATATGGAGACCCTTGTACACAAAAATAGCGTTTTCCTTCAACCCAATAATCCAAATGGTCTGAAATTTCACAGGTAGGTAGCTGACTGTACCTTCTCAGACCCTGGAAGGTTTCATAGCAAAATTAGACCTCAAACTCTCCATATCTCTCTCAATGTCTTCTGTTTACAATCGCCTACTATCATAACCTCCGATTTGAAACACCCAACTTCAGCCCGCCAAACATTTTCACTCCGGCTTAGAATCGATTGATCTCGGAGTCTATCAGCAAGCCCATTTCAAGAGCTTTCCAGCAACAGTCAATTCATCTCCAGCAACCTCACAGAACTCCCAGAAAGTGAGAAAGGCCTCACGGAAACAAAATTAGTCACGAATTTGACCCCCTCAGCTTCAATTGATCGAAACATTCTCATCTGTGCTTCAAATCGAGCAACCATTGAGTCCACGGGCATCTTGTAGTCGATATCGCTTATCAAATCTGTCTTTGTTCTTCAAGCGAGCTTTTCGTAACTGTTCCAGAGCTAGCTCAACATCCTCTGGTCTCCGCTCCAACTGACGAATCCTAAGAGCGAGAAGATCTTCTCTAGAGAGATTATCTTCCCAAGGTAGAACACTCCAAGTAGGTATTTGCTCTTCGATAGGCATGATCGGTTTTTGCCATTGCATTAGTTCTGCTGGCATGTACCCGGTCACCGAGCTATGAGTTGTACGATTGACCCATAGAGCAAATGGTAGAAGCCTTGGTCATTCTCTCACCTTTCCGTTGCAAGCTTTCACAATGGCTTTCCTAATAGGAGGATGGCCGTGCTCACTCTTCGCATTTTCTTCTGGGTTGTAAGCCATGGTAAGAGCTAACTTGATTCCTCGCTTCTTGAAGAACATATCAGCTTCGTGAGCATTCAGTTCTCCGCGGTCTGCTGTAATCTTCCCAAAACATCCGTATCTGCAGATCACATCTTCAAGTAGAAATCTGCACACCCCTTCTGTAGTGTTTGTGCGCAGAGCGCGTCCTTCGACTTGGTTCGATAGATCTTCTCGTGCCAAAATCAAGTATCTCATCTGTCATATCCCAACCGGCATCGTAACCAGATCTACTACCCACTTGTAATGCATTGCAAGTGGATACGTTGGATGAAGCTCATCTCGATGTCGGATGTCAGAGTACATCTGACAGGTTACACACGTCTCCACAAACCGCACTACATCTCTATACATGTTACGTCACCAATACCTCTCTTTGATTTTGATAAAGGTGGCATAAATACCCCGATGTCTAGCCCATAAGTTTTCATGGAATTCTTGAATTAGTTGGGTTTGCATCTCTTGCTTACACACAACTCGTTGCGGCATCTCGCCACTCCGCTTGGCGTGCTTCCACAGATAGCCCCCTTGTTGTATGTAGTTGTAAGCCTTCCTCCTGATCTGTTTGAACCGAGCATCATTCCATTCTGGTTGCCTTGTCAGCGAACCAAAGTAACGCCCAATGTCTAACCATTCTCCTTCATATAGCTCCTCCATGAATGAGTTTTGATGCTCATTCATTCCTTTTTGAGCTCTACAAAAAACAGTTGTGCTTATATCCTCTGTGTCTTCCGTCAAATCCTCTTCATCCTCATATCTGGCCCTAGACAACATATCTGCTACTGGGTTATCTTTTCCCGCTATGTGTCTAAATTCTGGATTCAACGACTTGATATAAGCAATCCATCGCAACATAGTGATATCAAGGGTGTTACAATTTGTAATCATCCTTGACAGTGGCAAACAATCCGTCTCCACTATCACCGGTGCTCCAATCAAATAGTCCTTCTCAACTTTCATCGCAGTGACTACCCCCCATAGCTCTCGCTTTACTTGTGGGTAGTTTCGCTGTCGCTCACTCAACACCTTGGCTCCAAACATGATTGCAAGTTTTACCGATTCTCATCTTCATCATCTTGTCACTGCCCACCGATGTGCACATCCTCACCAAACCCAACAGCGTCCTCATAGTAGTGACGTCTCTACTCCTTTCAGCAAGCTGAAACTGATCGTATCCAGAGTAGAGGTCTCCTATCGAGTAAATGACTCTACCAGCGAATGCTTCAGCAAACTCTCCCACAATAAGTCTGATCTCCGTATTTCTGATGGTCACTTGATTCACCGGTTGCATATCTTGAATGAATCGTAGCGCTCCGCTCTTCTCCGGTACTGTAAACCAGCGGCTGGAATACGGTGTAAACGATGGCTCAAGGATTCTCATCCGCATCTTCTCCTTTAGAAGCTCCATAAGCTTAGGCAAATGTGCCTTAGGTACGGAAATTGGTCTTAAGTCCCAAGGCGTATGCGGTACTGTAAATATGATCATCGGTGCTACAATGCTTGGATCTACACACCCAATTTCTGAAGGCTCAAAAGAAAAAGTTTTCCCATGCCTACTTAACATCTCCTTGAACTCCCTCTCCTCAGCAGGTAGAAGAAAGTCGATAGAACCAACCTTCAACTCCTTGAGCGTAGCTTCTGTAAACTTGTGACCTATTTGATCAGGATACAGTAAGCTCTTCTCCTTTGAGGCTTGTTGAACTCGTTGGTCAGAGTCGCTAGGTAGCGGTTGTGCAACCGGCTTCACCTTTTTATCCACCGTTTTATACCTGGTCTCAACTCTGACTTCATGTATCTGGAACGACTCTATAGCCGAGTAAAGCTCCATAGAACGTATGTACACAACTTGGTCTTCATTCCCTTGCTCAGCCTTGCGAAGCTCTTCCTAAGGATCATCCAAATCCATCTCCACGTAACGCCCTCTATCTTATCCTCCTCACTAAGCACACCAACTCTTTTTAGATATTTTTGGGTTCTTTGCACAGCTTTCTTCTCCCATTTCTGAAGATCAGCGAGCTGTGTATACACAGTAAATCCACTCTCCGAATATCTCACCACTCCTGTACAAAAGGCACTATCCTTCTCCAACGAGAGTACTTTCTCTTGCGTATCGGTATCACTATACTCTCGCTCTATAGTGGTCCTCTGGAAAAATCCTTAAACTCTTCAGCGACTTTGAGTAGAGAAACACTCCGCAAGTAATCTCGATTATGCTCATGATTAACAGACACAGTCAAGAACTGTACCGTTGTTTTGCCATCCTGACTCCTGATTCGAGCATAAACAGAATCGTCATCCAACACCTTAGTCTCCATCCTTACAACTGTAATGAATGGTTGATCAAGAATAACCGGATAGGAAGTAGTATCTTGAACAAAGAAGTTTTGTTCAAGTACCACATTCTCTATCTTCACCTTCACATTTGGACAAGCACCATAGAGTTCTCCTCGTGTGTTGTTTGCTGCTCGGATCATCCAACCATGATCTATATCAACAGGCCATCCACCCTGTTTGTAGATGTCCTTGGAGACAATATTGATCTCATATCCATGATCAATGAGAGCAACCACTGGATCTTTCATTTCTCCTACATTCACTAAGGTTTCAGTAGTGGCTCTTGCCCAATGTCCTCCAGTGTAATGACTAGAGATCTTATCGTCCTCTCCCTTATCCACATCAAACCGAACTTTGCGAGTGTTGTAAGAACGAGCCAACTCTTGCTCCTCTTCCTCTGTAATCACTGTGTCTAGAGCACTGGACACTGCAGTCTCTCCCGTCAATTGCCTCTTCCGCTTGATAATGTCAATGATGACATCATGAAACTCCTTCTTCGCAATCCCGAGGATCTCTCGCAAGGTAAACTCAATCTTTGTATTGAGCACCTTCTCCTGCAACACCTCTTTCATGTTGGTTGCTGCTTCAATGTCTGATTGCAACTTATACATGGGAGCTTTGCTTTTCTCTCTACCTTTATTCTTCTCTGAACTTCCAGAAGGTAAGGTATCCTCCATAGCTTCTTCTCGTAGAGTGTAGTCTCATGTCGGAGTCTATCTCCTCTTAGTTGCCTCTTGGGAGTCGCTCTCTCCTCACTTGGACCAACCTCATCTCTCCTACGCTTCTCTTCCATGATAGCTTCATGTTGAGCCTTGGCTACGTAGGCATGAACGGACATAGCATCTACGGGATCATCCCATCCAGTAGCACTCCTGATTGCTGTGGCTGTTCTGAGCAACTCCTCCCTTGCCATTTTCTCCTTTCTGTTCGTGCTCACAGCATGACTCCACATATCAGTCGTATCCTCATATTTCAAAAAGGCACTCTCTTTTTTGCTAATCACCTTGACTTCATAAGTAGAAACTACTATCGATGTCACATCATGCATTGTTAGATGATCCTCTAAAACTTTCTTCATTCCTCCTCTACCGAAGTTGGTCCTCAGAGTCTCTCCGTTGTCTCTCAAGGCGATCTTTTCTTCCTTCCAGAAAGTTATGCCTTGCTGCAAGGCATCATTGAAGCTCCCGCATTCCTTCCGTTGATGATCGATGTTGTCACACCAAATACACCTCTGAACATATCCTTGTTTTGACGCAAGTCTCCCTTCGGGTACCCCATCCTTCTCCTCCAACCTCGTCAACTTGATCTGTAAGTCTCTCATCTTCTTCTCCAAATCTTCCATTGCTTGATTCCGTTGTGGTACAACCGTAATGATAGGAATAGTAGGAAGCGAAATAGTAGGTAGAGGAGCAATCTGCACCGTTGGTTGCCTGCGTGGTATCTCAATAGGCGGTGGTCTTGGTGCTTGACTCACAACCACCTTCTCTCTTCGGTATTCTCGCTTTGCAAGTACTCCCACTGCTTCGCTAACATTCTTCCAATCAGATGTGAGACCATTGTCTTTTGTCTGATCTTCCAACAGCAACTCTAACTCCCTCTGTAGCTCGCTGTTGGCTGATTGTAAAAATAGCTCCACTTTGTCATTCTCAAGTGTGAGCTTCTCCATCCGAGATAGTTGAAGAAAATGTCTCTCAAACTCCCGAAGTAGTTCGGTAGCAACTAGTTCCTTGCTAAGTTTGTTCACCCACTCCATGAATGACTTCTTAGTCACTCGATCTGCATCCTCCAAAGAGTACTCCTCCTTCAGCTGAAGAGAAAACTCCTCCCAGTTAGCTCCATGAGCTTGAATGAGCCCCTTCACATGTTCTCGTAACTCCGGGATAACAACAAGCTCAAACGTCCGTACCATCTCCCTCTCTGATACCTTACTCAGCTCCATCTCTCGAGAAAAGAACTTCAGGTATTTGGAGATGTTTCTCTCTTCAAACTGATCCAATGTCCCCACCACCGAATGCAAAGCCTTGGTAGCCATCGCCTCCTTCCGTTGAACAGCTTGTTGTTGATCCATGTACAGAGCAAATGCTTGGAACATTTGCCCTATAGCAGGATCAAGCTGCAGCGAAATCATGCCCGAAGGATTTCCAACTCCTTGTCACTCGGCCATGATAAAGTTCTGAGAAGAACTTCACTAACTCTCCACCCTAGAAGTTTCACGTCGAGTTCACCAACTGTCGTGTGACGTGCTATCTTATCTGGGAATACACCGGGTATCTAGCTGTAGAGAGTACGTGTCGCACTCCGTGACTCAGAACCAACGATCACCCAAACCTCTCTCTGACCTCCAAGTACACTCTGAACCTATCCCGCTACGATATCCTCACGTCCTCTCGGCAAATCTCTCTCTGACTCGACTAGGAATAGAACCAAGGTAACAAGCACGAGCAACCTGTTCCTGCCATCACCGCAAGCACTCTTGGGTCTGCTGGTCATTACTCCAGCCTCACCACAAGAGAAATACCAGCACTCCTAATAGAAAAGAAACATAAGCGCAACGCCCGCACACAAATCCAATCAAATCAACTGGGCGTACAAACAAGCATGCGAGTACGGAGAGGATCCAAACACAGGAAATACTATCAACAACTCTCTATACTCATGATCAAGTGCTCCTACTTGAAATTCAAACTTCGATACTTGTTGCTCCAAAGACACTCATGAGAAGACAAGCTAGGCCCCAGTTTACGGACTTTTGGCACAATCTCAGATCTCCATTTTTATCACATAGATGGGTAGAGCTCCTTGTCAGCTTTCCAAAGGCACTTTGTCTACTTCGTTTGGACGCCTAGTGGAGAAGTTACAAGACTCGAAAGATGGAGAAAATAAGCTAGGCTCCAGCTTACGGGTTTTTGGCACCACTTCGGATCTTCGTTCTTATCGCACCAGTGGATAGAGCTCCTTGTCAGCATTCCATAGGCACTTTGTCTACTTCGTTTGGATGCATAGTGAAGAAGTTACAGGACTCGAAAGATGGAGAAAACAAGCTAGGCCCCAGCTTACGAGCTTTTGGCGCAACTTCGGATCTTTACTTTTATCGCATAGATGGATAGAGCTCGTTGTCAGCTTTCCATGGGCATCTTGTTTATTTCGTTTGGACATCCAGAGAAGAAGTTATGCGATTCGGAAAAAGGTAAAATCAAGCTAGGCCCTTAGTTACTTGCTGACTGGGTATTTAGGGCTTCAGGCGTTATATCAAACACGCAAGGGGCCTGCTTCTTATTATTGAGAGTTGAACTTCGTACGTACAGACTGTTGCAAGGGGGCTGCTTAAGGGGCTTGCTTGTTCCTGCGACCTGTCGGTGGATGTTTTGGAGAATTGGGAAGTCCAATACACGCGCGCAAGGTGTCATCGGGTTCAGATCCGTGCAGGCTACGCACAGGTTAAGACGGTTCTTGAAGAGACGGATCGGGGGTTGTGTTCTGGGAGAAATTGAGACGCAGGGAGCAGAATTGGGGTTTTCAGTTACCTGTGAAGGAGAGTTGGACCGTTCGGGCCGTTCCGGAGTCCAAACTTGCTGTCCTTGGATCCATCGGGATCAGAACAACGAGTTCTTCAGGAAATTGAAGACGATACAAAGTTTTATCGGGCGGTTTGAGAGTTGTGAGAGAAATTGGCTCGCAGGGAAGCGCTTGCGTCAGGTTTTCATCGCCTGCGACCTGAGATTGGATTGTTCTTCGCGATCGGTGAGCCAAGCTCTTCGTTCTTGGTGCCTACGCGATCAGGGAGTCCTCATGTACGCATAGGAGAAGACTGTAAGTGAATTGGATTGTTGGTTTGGGTGTGGTGAGCAAATTTGAGCCGCAGGGAGCCGATTTACGTCAATTTTTTGTAGCTTGCGACCAAATTTCTCGAGTAGTTTTGCAAGGGGAACTCCAAACGGCTTGTTTGGAGTCTTGTTGGGTTCAGAGTAGCCAGATCTACCTACCAGCGAAGACGGATATCAGTTTAGACGATCCGTTTGTGCGGTGTGAGCGGTTTTAAGCCGCAGGGAGGAGTTTTTGAAGGTTCGGTCACCTACGACCGAAAATTAGCGATATCTCAACTATCGGGAGCCGGATCTGAAGGTTTCTTGGGCCAACGGAGTCAGGGAAGGAGACCCTATCAACATTTGAAGATCGTTTGGCGAAAGGAGAAAGTTCCCAGATAGGTCTTTTTCGGTTCCTTCGCTACAGGTTTCGTCCTTTTGAGTTCGTTAAGGACTTAGTTGGTTGTGTATGGCTTGTGGTAGCTAGCTTTAGCCAAGAGCTAGTGTGTGGATGTGGTTTGGACTTGGGTTTGGATCGCATGATACTGTTGTGGCTCTGGTTGTTAGCAAAGAGAAGTTCCTCTTGCTTTGAGCTACGTTTTGGCGATTTCATACTAGGGTCACGTTTCAGAGGTTTGTTTTAGGGCTTCTGAAGTAGGTTACAGACCGCTCTGGTCTTTTCCTCAGTTTTGTGCTGTTTGGAGAAAGAATCGACAGTGTACATACTTTCAGAGTGGTATATATCGCAGCATTCCTTTTTCGTGGTTGTTCTTCTCTGTCTTGTCTCTGTTTGGCACACAGCATCTCCACAGCCAGGAACCTCGCGTTTTCCTAGACATCCTTCACGCACAAAATATCCGACACGATACGGTGGTGAACTCGACGTGAAGGTCTGGGGTGGAGATTTCTTCTGTGTGTGAACTTTGAAGAAGGGATTGGCAGTCATGAGTGGGGATGGGAAAGGTGACGGAGATGGAGCTAGTGGTTCAAGTGGGTTACCGAAGGTGCAGTTGGATCCGGCGACTACATCGATGTTCCAAGCTTTCACTATGTTCTTACGGCAGCAACAGTCTGATGAGCGGAAGGAAGCTTTGGCAACAAAGGCGCTACAAGCGGTGGTCAGCAGGATTGACCAGTTTGATGGAAGAGATGTCTCAAAGTATCTGAGACATTATGTGAAGGAGATGGAGCTGAACCGGGTCTCAGAAGATGAGATGATTGAGACGTTTGAGTTGGCAGCAGCTCCAGAGATTAGGGATCATGTTAAAATGCTAACGAAGCATTTTAACAAGGATTGGGAGACCTTTGCTCGTGCCTTGATGGATGAGTACTTCTTGGAAGACTCTGATCGAGTCACCAAGAAATCATTCTTGGAGTGGGTTGAGCAACCAAGGAAGGGTTTACAAGCTACTGAGTTGCTCAGAGAGTTTGAGAAGCAGTTTTCACGGTTGACCAGGATGGAGAAGTTGACGTTGCAGTCCAACAAGACCGAGCTATTTCTTCGGGTTGCAGATGAGAAGTTGCAGGAGAAGCTAGAGATACTTCTGGAAGACCGGGAGGAGGACGATGGATTGACTAGCAGCTGGAAGAAGGTTGAAGAAGCTGTTGGTCTGCTCACCAAGAGGGAGCGGAGGCGAGAGAAGGTTCCTGTTAGGAGACTGACACCAGCACCAACTGCTGTAACACCTGTTCCTGTAGTTCGACCAGTTGTTCCTGTTGCTAGACAGGTAGTGCCGGTTGCTCCTGCTGTTCCAGTTGTTCAGACACCGATAGTATCTCCGAAGAAGGACTCAAGTCTTGAGGAGATCATGCGTGGGATGCGAGACTTGCAGATCAAGCTCACCAGATTGGAGGAGCAAGGATCTACAAGCGGAGCGAAACCTGTTGAGAAGCAAGGCTGGATCCAGCGGTGTATCTGGTGCGATGGTACCAATCATCCGCGCAGAGATTGCAAGGAGTTCAGTGATACCTTGCAGCAAGGGGTGATCTTCTGGAAGGATGGGAAGGTAGCGTTGAGGGATACTGGTGCACTTCTTCAGACCAACTTTGGTAGAGGAGGGATGAAGAAGTTGGTTGAGGACCACCTATCAGCACAAGCAGTCGCCATCGTGGAAGCTGGAACTTATGGCACAAGGGTAGAGGATCAGGCTGAGAGGAGTTTCAACAAGCAAGTTGAGCCAAGTGAGTTGTGGTCATCTGCCATCTCCATGAAACAGAAAGGGAAGATGGCACGTGAGACGTTGCAGAGGACAGCTGTAACGATCAGAAAGGATACTGGATGGGAGGATCCGATAGAAGCTCTATCGGTGCATGCGTACATCGCCAAGAACCAACACGAAGCGTTGTTGGAAGAGAAGAGAAGGCGAGATTCAGAGGATTCAGGAGAAGGGACTTCTTCAAAGAGACAGACTCGAGGGGAGAAGATTCGCCAAGAGCTTCGGGATGCAGGAGCTCAAGACCTACCGATGGACGATGCTCCTTCTCCATCGAAGGAGAAATCTCAGAAGGAGAAGGGTAAGCCGGCTGCGTACAAGCTACAGTCGGATATCGAGGCTTCAACAGACTTGAAGGGAGTCTTGGAAGATCGCATTCTGAATGCGAAGGTGGAGTTTACTTTGAGAGAAGTGTTAGGCATCGCCAAGCGTGAGTTTCACGATGTCATCATCGATGTCATCAAACGGAAACGACAAATTACGGGTGAGACTGGTTTATCACATGCTTTGGATACTAGGATGTCAGTGGATGAGGAGAGAGAGCTTGCAAGGTGCAGTGTCTATTCTCCAGAGGAAGAAAGAGATCGAAGGCGCAAGGTGCATTTCGAGGATGAAGAGGAGGATGGGAAGCGGAGCTCAAGTCATTACAGCCACAGTCACTGGGCTCGAGCTACGACGGAGACGTTGGTGAGGATCAAGGACTTGGATGAGCCGGTGGTTGCTCTGATCGATCATGGATCAGAAATCAACATCATGTCGAAGGAGCTGTACAAGAGGAAGAAGTGGCCGATCGACACAGAGCATGGATGGGTCATAAGAGCAGCCAACAACACGAGAGGAGACTTGTATGGAGCTTGTCCAGACATCAGAGTGCGCGTAGGTGATGTTGCTATTGAGCAAAACTTCTTTGTTCAGGAAGCAACATCATACCCACTCATTCTGGGTCAACCTTTCATCATAGCAACCCGGATGGAGACAAAGGTACTGGACGACGGATCTGCGTATGCTAGGATCCGAAGTCAAGATGGGAAGAGAGCGGTACAGTTCCTGACTGTACCGTCCAACCACGAGCGCAACCGAGATCGTTTGAGGGAGAAGCCGCTTCCAAGGGTGAGTGAAGAGTTCAAGGATTTTCGTTGAGTATCACTATAGAGCGAGATTGTGGTGGTGCGCAAGAGAAGGTACTCTCGCTTGATGGAGATAGTGCCTTTTGTACAGGGTTTATTGGATTTTCAGAGTGTGGGATTGCTGTCTACAA
Source organism: Asterella californica (assembly GCA_036924285.1). Classification (NCBI taxonomy): domain Eukaryota; kingdom Viridiplantae; phylum Streptophyta; class Marchantiopsida; order Marchantiales; family Aytoniaceae; genus Asterella; species Asterella californica. The sequence goes on along the minus strand of JAYKYS010000006.1, from coordinate 14,222,933 downwards.
GAAGATAGAAGAGCTGAGAAGAAAAGAACAAAAACATTTGCGTGGTGTTGAGTTGATGTTGAAAGAGTTGGGTGAGCTAGAAAGGGATGAATGGATTTCTGGTGTTTATGAAGAGGATGGGTTGGAAGATCCCTTGCGAGAGATCATGTCTATTGGATGGGAGGATATGGATAAGGTCGTGCAGATTCATTCAAGGGAGGTCTATTCGGTGATCGAATCATTCCGTGCGCCGGAGGTTCGAGTTGAGACAAGGTACAAGACAGTGGATAGGAAAGTAAAGCCAATTGCTGGTCCTTTGCCGGAAGACACCAACCAACAGATGGATCGAGCTTCAAAGGAGAAGAGTTTGAGAGATCCTGCAATGATAGGACACAAGTTCACGGAGAAGACCCTTGAAGAGCTGAAGATTGGATCTGATGGGTCTCTTCTACCAGAAGAGAGGATGTGCTTCAAGGAGATGCTTTCAAGACATGGGAAAGCATTTGCTTTTGAGCCACTTGAGATTGGATGTGTAGATCCGTACGTTGTTACCCCGATGGTTATCTTCACGGTACCGCATGTGCCATGGAACCTGAGACCAATTCCAGTACCGCGGGCTCACTTGCCCAAACTAGTGGAGTTGCTGAAGGAGAAGATGCGGATGAAGATCTTGGAGCCGTCGTTTGCACCATATTCAAGCAGATGGTTTACAGTACCAAAGAAGAATGGGTCGCTGCGGTTCATCCAAGACATGCAGCCAGTGAACGCAGTAACAATCATAAATGCTGGGGTGGGACCGATTGTGGATGAGTTTGCAGAAGCGTTTGCAGGAAGAGCGATTTACTCAATGGGAGATCTTTACTCGGGGTATGATCAGTTTCAACTAGCGGAGGAGAGCAGAAGCTTCACGACAATGAGGATACCTTTGGGGTTGGTTAGGATGTGTACCTTACCGCAGGGAGCTACCAACTCGATAGCACACATGATGAACGGGATGAATCGAGTTCTAAGGGACTTCATCCCCGAAAAGACGATGCCATTCTTGGATGACATCCCCATCAAAGGATGTGTGGAAGATGAGAAGGATGAAGCATTAGATCAGAGGGGGTGTCGGCGATACGTCACTGATCACATCGCAGACTGTGAGAAGATCTTATCTCGACTTGAGGAAGTTCATCTTACGCTGTCAGGTGCGAAGTCTACATTTGGAGTTAGAGAGGTTTTGATCGTTGGTCATTTGTGTGGATCGTTTGGTCGGAAGCCAGATCCGAACAAGGTGGATGCGATTGGAAGGATGAAGGAGGTTTGCAACTCGCTGACAGAAGTAAGAAGATTTTTGGGTGCTTGTGTATTCTACCACATTTGGATTCCTCATTATGCGCATGTGGCGGATCCGTTGTATGGATTGTTGCGTAAGGGTCATAAATTCAGATGGGAGGAAGAGCATACTGATGCGGTAAGGAAGCTGAAGTCTTTACTATCATCTCCTCCAGTTCTGGGAAGGATTGATTACAAGGGTGCTAGGCCGGTGGTTCTTACTGTGGATACAAGTCCAGTTGCAATTGGATGGGCAGTCGGACAGGATGATGAGGATGGAGACAGGTTTGCGGTTAGGTTCGGAGCGAAGGTGTTAAGTGCTCGACAACGTGCTTACCCGCAAGTGAAGAGAGAATTGTGGGGTATTGTTTCAGCTATGAAAACTGAGAAAGAGTATTTGATTGGAGCAGTAGTGGTGGTTGAAACTGATTGCTTGCCGTTGTTAGGGATGATCATGAATTGTTCAACTCCTGATATTGCGATATTACGATGGATCGCATATATCAAGTCGTTGAACCCGAAGTTTAGACATATCGCAGGGAAGGATAATCTGATGGCGGATATGTTGTCTCGAGCTCGATATGATGGGGAAGATGAGATGGTAGAAGACATTGACGACGTGGGTACAGAGTTCTATTCGATTGCACAGACAGGAAGAGAAGATGAGTTGTTTGTTGAAGGGTTGTATGATGGTGATTTGCTTGATATCGGGAGGTACCTTAGTACGATGGTTAAGCAGACAGGTTGGACAGATGAGAGGTTTCGGAGAGTTAGAAGGAAGGCCTACAACTTCATGTTGCAGGATGGGTTTCTTTGGAAGCGATCGAAGCAAAAAGGTGGAGTACCGCTACGGGTGATTTTGCAACAAGGAAGATCAGCAGAAGTTGCTCAAGGCGTTCCATGAGAGTCTTTGGGCTGGACATCGAGGGATTTGGGCCACTTTTACAAAGATGAAAGAGCGGTATTGGTGGAAAAACATGTACAAGGATGTTGTATCTTTTGTGGAGTCTTGTTTGACATGTCAGATGTATTCGAATATCCGACATCGTGACGGATTACATCCGACTTATCCGTTGGCAATCCACTTCAAGTGGGTGGTAGACTTGGTGATTATGCCGGTTGGATTATGGCAGATGAGATACTTGGTACTTGCTAGAGAGGATCTTTCAAATCAAGTCGAGGGTAGGGCGCTTCGGACGAAGACAACTGAAGGGGTATGTAGATTTCTCTTGGAAGAGGTTGTTTGTCGGTATGGATGTGTGGGGAAGATCACTGCAGATCGGGGAGAGCTAGATGCACATGAGGCTCGTGAATTCTTTGCAAGGTGTGGGGTGAGGTTGTCACTAACAACTGCTTATAACCCCGAAGGGAATGCCAAGAGTGAATGTGGTCATCCACCCATTGTGAAGGCTTTGGTGAAGGCTTGCAACGGAAGGGTGCGCGAGTGGCCTCGACTCTTACCATTTGCGTTATGGGCAGATAGAACGACGCACAGCTCGGTGACAGGTTACATGCCGGTGGAACTCATCACAGGTCAGAAGCCTATCATGCCGATTGAAGAACATGTTCTGACATGGAGTGTGTTACCTTGGGAGGACAATTTGACTAGAGAAGAGCTTCTTGCTATTCGAATTAGGCAGTTAGAGAGAAGACCAGAGGATATCCAAACTGCTTTGGATAGGCTGCGAGAAGCACGGTTGAAGAACAAGGTCAGATTTGATCAGCGACATCGTTTGAGACCTAGGGATATCAAGGAAGGTGATTGGGTGTTAGTCTATGACAACAGTCTAGACAACCAGCATAGTGCACTCCGGAAGTTTTCCAGAAGATGGTTTGGTCCGTATGTGGTGAAGAAGGTTCATGACAACGCAACTTACGCCCTGCAAGAGTTGGATGGAACAAGCTTGAAGGTACCAGTGGCAGATAAACGCGTCAAGATTTTCAAAAAGAGAGATGAGGAGGTCGATTTAGCAGATATCTTGACGGAGTTTCAGTTTGAGGATGAGGATTATGCAGAAGATCTTGAAGGTGAGGTTGGTTACGATGGGAAGTAGGACGATAAGCCGGTCCACTCCTTGGTTGGTATCTCTGGTGCATACCGGAGGATGCACAGGTTCAGAGGGGGTGGATGTCGTGTCGTGGACCGGCTCCTACTTGAAATTCAAACTTCGATACTTGTTGCTCCAAAGACACTCATGAGAAGACAAGCTAGGCCCCAGCTTATGGACTTTTGGCACAATCTCAGATCTCCATTTTTATCACATAGATGGGTAGAGCTCCTTGTCAGCTTTCCAAAGGCACTTTGTCTACTTCGTTTGGACGCCTAGTGGAGAAGTTACAAGACTCGAAAGATGGAGAAAATAAGCTAGGCTCCAGCTTACGGGTTTTTGGCACCACTTCGGATCTTCGTTCTTATCGCACCAGTGGATAGAGCTCCTTGTCAGCATTCCATAGGCACTTTGTCTACTTCGTTTGGACGCATAGTGAAGAAGTTACAGGACTCGAAAGATGGAGAAAACAAGCTAGGCCCCAGCTTACGAGCTTTTGGCGCAACTTCGGATCTTTACTTTTATCGCATAGATGGATAGAGCTCGTTGTCAGCTTTCCATGGGCATCTTGTTTATTTCGTTTGGACATCCAGAGAAGAAGTTATGCGATTCGGAAAAAGGTAAAATCAAGCTAGGCCTCTAGTTACTTGCTGACTGGGCATTTAGGGCTTCAGGCGTTATATCAAACACGCAAGGGGCCTGCTTCTTATTATTGAGAGTTGAACTTCGTACGTACAGACTGTTGCAAGGGGGCTGCTTAAGGGGCTTGCTTGTTCCTGCGACCTGTCGGTGGATGTTTTGGAGAATTGGGAAGTCCAATACACGCGCGCAAGGTGTCATTGGGTTCAGATCTGTGCAGGCTACGCACAGGTTAAGACGGTTCTTGAAGAGACGGATCGGGGGTTGTGTTCTGGGAGAAATTGAGACGCAGGGAGCAGAATTGGGGTTTTCAGTTACCTGTGAAGGAGAGTTGGACCGTTCGGGCCGTTCCGGAGTCCAAACTTGCTGTCCTTGGATCCATCGGGATCAGAACAACGAGTTCTTCAGGAAATTGAAGACGATACAAAGTTTTATCGGGCGGTTTGAGAGTTGTGAGAGAAATTGGCTCGCAGGGAAGCGCTTGCGTCAGGTTTTCATCGCCTGCGACCTGAGATTGGATTGTTCTTCGCGATCGGTGAGCCAAGCTCTTCGTTCTTGGTGCCTACGCGATCAGGGAGTCCTCATGTACGCATAGGAGAAGACTGTAAGTGAATTGGATTGTTGGTTTGGGTGTGGTGAGCAAATTTGAGCCGCAGGGAGCCGATTTACGTCAGTTTTTTGTAGCCTGCGACCAAATTTCTCGAGTAGTTTTGCAAGGGGAACTCCAAACGGCTTGTTTGGAGTCTTGTTGGGTTCAGAGTAGCCAGATCTACCTACCAGCGAAGACGGATATCAGTTTAGACGATCCGTTTGTGCGGTGTGAGCGGTTTTAAGCCGCAGGGAGGAGTTTTTGAAGGTTCGGTCACCTACGACCGAAAATTAGCGATATCTCAACTATCGGGAGCCGGATCTGAAGGTTTCTTGGGCCAACGGAGTCAGGGAAGGAGACCCTATCAACATTTGAAGATCGTTTGGCGAAAGGAGAAAGTTCCCAGATAGGTCTTTTTCGGTTCCTTCGCTACAGGTTTCGTCCTTTTGAGTTCGTTAAGGACTTAGTTGGTTGTGTATGGCTTGTGGTAGCTAGCTTTAGCCAAGAGCTAGTGTGTGGATGTGGTTTGGACTTGGGTTTGGATCGCATGATACTGTTGTGGCTCTGGTTGTTAGCAAAGAGAAGTTCCTCTTGCTTTGAGTTACGTTTTGGCGATTTCAGACTAGGGTCACGTTTCAGGGGTTTGTTTTAGGGCTTCTGAAGTAGGTTACAGACCGCTCTGGTCTTTTCCTCAGTTTTGTGCTGTTTGGAGAAAGAATCGACAGTGTACATACTTTCAGAGTGGTATATATCGCAGCATTCCTTTTTCGTGGTTGTTCTTCTCTGTCTTGTCTCTGTTTGGCACACAGCATCTCCACAGCCAGGAACCTCGCGTTTTCCTGGACATCCTTCACGCACAAAATATCCGACACGATAACGGAACTCTCGCTGGAAAGTTCATATCCAATGGAGGATCCATACCACATCAGAGCAAGATGTAGACAGTAAGATCTCAAACATCGTCGTTAGTGACAATGAGAAGAACAATAGGATCGGAGTAGCCATCACCGCAGCCATAAACGACTCTCTCGACATACGAAGGATATGTGGTGGTTTCACACCCTAGCCAATCTACAACACGACAACGTGGATGGTGTTTGGACTTGGGTTTGGATCATGTGATGCTGGTGTAGCTCTTTTTATTAGCAAAGGGATGTTTCTCTTGCTTTAAGCTATGCTTCGATAGTCTTGGATCTGGGTTGAGATTAAAGGGTTCATTTTAGAGGGGTTGGTGGAGATTACAGATCACTTAGGTTTGTATTTCTCTATTTTGCATCTTTTGAGAAGAAGAATCAAGAGTGTATATAAAGTAGGAGTTGGTATACCTTGCGTCTCATGGTTGTTTCTCTATGTCTTGTCTTTGTTAGACACACTACATCTCCACACCCAAGAATCTCGTGTTTACGATGGTGAACTCGACGTGAAAGTCTGGGGTGGAGATTTCTTTTGTGTTTGAACTTTGAAGAGGAGATTCGTAACCATGAGTAGGGACGGAAATGATGATGGAAATAGAGCTAGTGGTTCGGATGGATTGCCGAAGGTGCAGTTGGATCCAACAATTGCATCGATGTTTCAACCAGTCACATTGTTCTTACGGCAATAACAGTTTAATGAGCGAAAGGGAACATTGGCAAAAAAGGTGCTTCAAGCAATGATCAACAAGATTGACTAATTTGATGAGAGAGATGTCTCAAAATATCTGACACATTATGTGAAGGAGATGGAACTAAATCGGATATCAGAAGATGAGATGATTGAGAAGTTTGAGTTAGCTGTAGCTCCAGAGGTTAGAGATCATGTTAAAATGCTAACAAAGCATTTTGACAAGGATTGAGAGACATTTGCTCATGTCTTGATGAATGAATAGTTCTTTGAGGATTCTGATCGAGTCACCGAGAAGTCATTCTTGGAGTAGGTTGAGCAATCAAGGAAAGGTTTACAAGCTACTGAGTTACTCAGAGAATTTGAGAAACAGTTTTCTAGGTTGACTAGGATGGAGAAGTTGACGTTGCAGTCAAACAAAATAGTATTTCTTCAAGTTGTAGATGAGAAATTACAAGAGAAGTTGGAGGTGCTTTTGGAGGATCAGGAGGAAGACGATGGGTTGACTAGTAGTTGGAAGCACTGTAGTAGCACATGTTATTGTAACTCGACCTGTGGTTCTTGTTGCTAGACAAGTAATACTAGTTGTTCCATCTGTTCCAGTTGTCCAAGCACCTATAGTGTCCCCGAAGAAGAATGATTTAAGCCTTGAGGAGATCATGCGTGAAATGCAAGACCTGCATATCAAGCTCACAAGATTGGAGGAGCAATAGTCTACAAGCGGAGCAAAACTCATTGTCGTGATGTTAATCATTTCACATAGTAGATAATTCATCTCTCTGTTAGGAGTTAGTCTCTCCGAGTGAAGTTAGGACCTCAGAAAGTCGGATATATATTTTGAGTCGTAGTAGGTTGTTTACCATGTTAATAGAGTTTAAGCTCATGGGTTGTACTTACATGTCGCTCATGCATGCTTTCTAGCTTGTTTAAATTATTCAAGGTTACGTGTTGTTATACATGTCTTCGCAGGTAGTTTAAGGTTTACGCTGGCACTTTAGAGACTTGACATGGTAATACATATGTGAAATTAAGTTACCACGTGGATTGGGGCAAAAAAAAGACAAGGAAGTTAAGAAACTATGAAGCTATGAACTCCCATTGGTCTATTTTTGTCTTTTGTGAAACTCTAAATTTAGAAGTAGAGGTCTTAAGAGGAGTTCGGGCTTTTGGTAGGGGCATTAGAGAATATGAGGACATAGGATGAGAGGGCTAGTTATGCAAGTAAGTGTCGATGAAAGTTTCAATCGATTTGAAGTAATAAAGAGGGAGTTATGCTAAATTGGAGTTCTGATTGAGCTGAAATTACGTCACAATTGGTGATTTTGAGTTTTCGGTGTCAATTGCAGCTGAATTGAGATAATTGCTTCAAGTTATCGTGGTTGTGTTCCTTGTCAGTAGGGCTATACTGTCTAAAAATTTTCATTATCATTTGAGTGAGTGAGTAATCCAGGGTGATCATTGAAACAGAGGGGATCTGAAAAACTTGTGATCTAGAGAAATGACTTCAGAGCTCGAGATCTGGAAAACTGTGTACAACCAGCAGGTCAAATTTCACAAAGATGTTCAGCGTACTATAGACACCAAATCTTGTAAGAATCATCAAAAGTTATCAAACCAATTTTCTGTTCTAGGTCAAAGTAGCTATCTGAGTACCATAGATTGTTGTAATTTCCTTACTCAGAACGTTTTTGTCCACATCTCAGTGCTCAAGTTTGATCTCAAGCTGAAAGTTCGTATATGTGTTCAATAAGGCCTCATTTACATGTAGGAGAAGTTTTGAAGTCTAAGCCATCATATTTTCTTATTCTTGAGTGGTAAAGTTCACGTCTGGTCTTATTACTACTAGTCATTCTTGATTTTTGTTTTCTGAACATAGTAGAGGACCCAGCAGACCTATGTAAGTGTTTGTAGTACCACATTATAACGTGAAGCTTGTCTCTTGAGTAAACAACCACAACCAGAAACCCAGCGCTTTCTTGGGTAGACGTTTCACTATCTTCACGATCATATCATAGCTAGAAGGTTCTGTCCTTCCCAAGAAACTCTCAATCACAACATCTGGTTCGTCCACTGAGAGATCTTGGGATGATTGATCACGAAGGTTGAGATTCTTATACAAAGAAGAGATGGATCGCAAGAGCGAAAGTACTGCTACTACCTCTACGGCTGCATCAACATCTACTATTGCATCTTCAGCTGCACTTATGTCTTCTGCAGCGACATCTACGTCTGATCTGGATACGGCTGAGATCTTGAAGACGTTTGTGGCCCTGGTCCAATAGCATCCGATCCTTGGAGGGTGTGAGTTAAAATCCACCATGATTTTACAAGTGATTGTGAATAGATGTGGAAGATTGGAGGGTAGAGATACTTCTAAATATCTACGTGAGTATACAAGAGTGATGTGTAGTGTCTCAAGATTTCTCCTTTAGCCAATTATAGCATAAAAGATTTCGTTCTCTATAGAGATTTACACTAGTATCGCTGTCTTAAGTTCTAAGATCTTCTAAACTCACAAACATACGAGTTTTACCTAGAAATCTCTTCTTCTCGTCAAACCATACGGCTTTCAGAACTTCATAAGGTACCCTGGGCCCAAACATACAAAAATCACCAAAAATCTCACACAATTACCTACTGAGAAGCTCGTGAAGACGCTTCCTACTTCTAGGTCACGGCTTCTAGTCTTTCCACGACGGTCTTCTCGAAGCAATTGTCGTCTTCCGGGGGTTCAATTCGGCTTCTGATACCTCCAGAAGACTGTCCCTACTTCGTAGATGTCAAATTATCAATGTCTGTCACACATTGCTCTTCCAATTTCCAACGGGGGTAGATCATTCACAAGGTGTATGTCTCATGTAACCTTCCCAGGCTTCTGTCTACGGAAGCGTTCTTCCCGCAGCACTACAACGACATTCATCTTCACGGAAGCTCAATAGAAGTCTCCGAAGCTCACTAGAAGAAGATAGGAAGATGAGAAGATGAGAGAAGATGGGGAAGAAAAGAAAATCCAAACAAGAGAAAACGAGATGAAAAAGAGAAATTAAGATTTCGACAGGCTTCTAGTCCGGATCCTAACTAACAAGCTATCCTGCTTGTAGTAATTTAAGGAAGAAGATCACAAATAGGCTTACAGTTACACAGTCTTCTCACTTGAGGATGTCGTCTTCTGTTGTGAGAAGAAGTCTTCTTTCTTCTTCTGTCGTTGCTCCGACTACTCTGTCTTCTGAGATCATTTTTTTATAAGATAGTCCGTACGTGGATCCGAAGTGCTCCACTAGATGAAACAAGCTTCGACTCTACATAGCTTCTAACAATCACCGCCACTCAAGGAGAAGGCTTTCCATGCACAATAGGGTGTAAATTCAAGAAAACCCATTGCCCAGAAGACACAGACAAAGCTTCTGCAACCAAATCTGAAATCAATTCCCAGAGAAGAAGATACATTAGTTTCGAGAAACTCACTCCCTTTGCTTCCTATCCCTACTCCTCGACGCACCAGCTTAGAAGCAGGACTACACGATGATGTCGTTCTCTGTTGTAGGCTGTCCATTACTGCTGTCTACATCCTTTGATCCCTTGTTGGGAGCGGAAGTGCAGACCTATCCTATGTAATCCAACTTTGTGGACGGAGCACTTATGTGTGTAAAATGTGTGATAAAATGTGTGCAAAATCCTACTTAGCATCGATTTTATACATCTGCCCTTGAGCAGCAGGAGGAAGATCCCCTCCAATCGCACTCACAGTCAAGAAAGATGAGGCGTTGTCAGAAAGGCACCACCTCACATGCATACGATTCCTTTCGCAGTTTGGAACTAACTCTCTACTCCTATCGTTGTCTATCCTATCACATAGACACAATCATCTAAAAATACAAAGGGAGTTGTCTCTTCCTAAAATAGTAGACTCTATTTCTTATCAAAATTAGACAAGTCAACTGTCTTCCTAACTCTACTATCTATTCTTGATTGCTAGGTGCGATCTCCACTAGATTCTCTCCTATCTTATCTCCTAAATCGGCTTCTGATAAAGTGGGAAGCCCTGCTGGTACCTCGGGTGTGGCTAAGATGACTTCCTCCTCGGCATTTGTGATGTTGGCTTCTGGTGCGGCTTCGGAAGACGGAAGAGGCTTCTGAGAAGAGGAGTCCACCTGCGCTTCCTAGCTCTTTTGCGGCACCTACTCGACGTTGGGAGCTGAGGTGACCTCAAGGTGGTGAGAAGAAGTCACGTCCTCCACTCAAAACACCTGGGAAGACACCTTTGCTTATTGTCTTCGAGGGCTTCTTCTGTGGTCTTCGCTTCGAACGCTGTCACTACCAAGTGGACAGCGAGGTCGAACTCCTCCCTGTACAAATCCGAACCTGCTCCTGGTCCTAGTGTGTGAGAAGATGTAGCTGCCTGCTGGGGAGTTGAAGGAAGACTGTAAAGAGTCTTCAAGCCCTCGATATGCCGATCCAAGTAGCGGAGTATGCTCCCCTTGCAATCCACTAACATCTCCATAGAATCGTCATTCCACTAGAGGGAGAAGCTTCCTACCCGCGATGAAGTTGAACTTCTTCCGAAGTGCTTCCACCATCTACGCCATGATCTCTTGTGCTCAAGCTTCTGCTTCTTCCCGCTGCAGCTTGAGCTTCCGCGGCTTCCCACAGTGCTCTCCATGTCGTCTTCTCTTCTGCGAGGCTGGTGAACTTCTCCTTGTTTCGTAGAATCTCTTGCTCTCGCTGCTGCAGCCGTGTCTGCAACTCTTGGTTGCTCTTCCGCAACTGCACCAACTCCTTGGCAGAAGCAGAAGCTTCCGCCTTGTACTTCACTGCGAGCTTCTCAATGGTACGGAGGTTGGCTTCCAGAGTGTCCGTTTTCTTCTAGATCTCCTCCTGCTGCATCAAGACGCGTAGATCAAACCCAAGTCGTAGTGGAGAGCCATTGAACACGCAGTTTGGGTGAGAAGGCATGAAGAGTCTACCTCAGACTGCTGCGGCTATAACGACAACTAAGTTGATCGCATCGCTGGTAAATTCTGATGTATATGTTGGGCATATCGAAGTCTCTTCTAGTCCTAAATTGCTATATAGGACTGCTGAGAAGAGTATTGCTCTAGTTCTTTCTGAGATACTGAAGGGAGGAGCCGAGTCTACTCGTAGGGTCATAGGATGGAGAGATCTTGTAGACGTTGGTTCTATCAGAATATTCTTGGATGTGGATGTGGATAGACACGTTCACTGGCAGGATGCTTCCTTGGAGGAAAAGAGACGACGAGAAGCCTTTGAACTTGATATTGGAGTTCCTGAGGAGACTGGAGATAGACGGAGAGTCACAAGGAGGCGAGTAGCTCCTCCAGAAGACATCTCTTTTACTTCTTAAGCTCCTCCACCTTCACCAGGTTCGATGGAGGACGTGCAGAGATCTTAGCAAGAGCTAATGACTGTAGGAAAGAGGTTTACTACTTAAGAGAAGGGGAAGGGACTGGCATACAAGTTGGCGGTTGATATTGAAACTTCTATTGATCTCAAGAGCATCCTGGAGCAGAGAATACTAGATGCGGGAATTGAGTTTTCTCTTCAAGAGGTTCTTGATATTGCGAACAGAGAGTTTCACGAACTGATAATGGACATCATCAAACAAAAGAGACAGGTGATGGTCGAACAAGTAGAAAGTCAAATGATAGATGTGGTAAGAGCTTCTGTGAATGATGCAGAGTTTGAGAAGGTGCATTTTCAGGAGATTGATGACCAGGGCTACCAGCAAGAAGCGTTAGTTGTTGCTACCGATATCATTTCAGTTTGACAATAAGGAAGTTGGCGAGGAGAGTCCAGCTATTGTTAAACCCACCAACTTTGCACTACGTTGGATGATCAGCAGTACACAACATCATGATGGCTCTGATGGTTGTTCTTTGAGATAGAGGTATCACACTATCTAACTTTGTTGAAGGATATTCGTAACTGGTTTGCAATCCATCCACAAAAAAACACTGCAATTCTTGAACGAAAAGTTCTAAAAAAGAATCAAGACGTACAATCTTCATCTCAGCATTCAACTTGGAAACACGAATGAATAGTGTTCTCATGTCAGGCAATCCCGAACGAGTTCGAGCATTCAGAATCTTCACTTCAATTGTCCATGTTGTTCTGTAACTCGTGCTTGTCGTCTGAAACTCATCCCAATGTCACATAAGTGTCAGATTTTATGGACCACCCTGCACATCATGACAACCTACAGAGCTCACACGAGTGAATACTCACATCAGATTTTAGGATACCCCGGAGGAAGGAAGGAAGGGACGAGTTTTCTAGAACTGTGAATGAATTGGATAGGAGAGGCATGGGAGATTGGGTTTGACAGTCTAGACGAGAGAATTGGAGGTAATGAAGTACTCATCACCGATGATGATGGAGATCAATTCTATTATGCTTCCAAGAAATACATAACCAATGAAATCTATAATGAAGAATCATTGTGAAGAATGATCAAGCAAAGAGTCGAGAGAGAATCCTAAGGACACTACCATGAAAGATAGTCAAGAACTAGAGAAGTGCCTTGTGATACCCGCCAATCTAGATAGTGTAGAAGAACATGGGAGAAATTAAAAGAACATGGGAAGTTTACAAAAGATTCGAGACATCTGGATGTTTTACAAGCCTCGGATAAGATCATAATATTGGATATCATACAGGAAGAGCTGACGATATAGAGATAGAATCCGGAGAGACCATGATTCTTTCAGAACTAGAAGTGATCCGGAGAAGGCAAAGGAGAGCATGCCACTCCAAAAGAAACATTGGAGAATAGAAGCGATCACGAGAAAAATATGGTCAAAGAAGCAATGACCGAATGTAGAACAGAACTCATAGATTGAGAGATAAGAGAAAAGGAATAGCATCCTTAGGAAAGAAACCTCATTGACTGAAGGAGTCCATTATGAAGGATTACTTGAACCTAGAAACGTTGGGAGAAATCAGACATAAAACGTTGTCGTGTCGGATATTGCGTGAAGGATGTCTAGGAAAACGCGAGGTTCCTGGCTGTGGAGATGTTGTGTGCTGAAACAGAGACAAGACAGAGAAAAAACAACCACGAAAGCGAATGCTGCGATATATACCACTCCCACTGGGACCCCTATGCCTTTCCTGGGAGAAACCAAGGTGGAAGTTGCTTTGGCTGGCGGAGACGCTAAGAAGGAGGAAGGTAAAGAAGAAGCCGCCCAACTTAAGGTGCTGCCTCCATGGATGATAAGGCAGGGCATGAATTTGACGGCCTCCCAGAGGGGAGAAAATACTAAGGCGGAGGTGAAGATGGAGGAGGGAGTATCACCTAGTGGGCCAGACGTGAAGGATGTCTAGGAAAACGCGAGGTTCCTGGCTGTGGAGATGTTGTGTGCAGAAACAGAGACAAGACAGAGAAAAAACAACCACGAAAGCGAATGCTGTGATATATACCACTCCCAAATGTATGTACACTGCCGGCTCTTTCTCTTAAGAGCACAGAACTGAAAACCAGACCATAGCAGTCTGTAACCTGCTTCAAAAGCCCTTGAAAACAACCCTTGAATCGCAACCTTGACCCGAAAACACCGAAGCGTAGCTCAAAGCAAGAGAAACTTCTCTTTGCTAACAAACAGAGCCACAGCAGTATCACGCGATCCAAACCCAAGTCCAAACCACATCCATGTATAAGCTCTTAGCTAAGGCTAGCTACCACAAGCTGTATACAGCCAACCAGAACTCTAACGAACTCAAAAGAGCAAAACCCGTAGCGAAGAAACCGAAAAAGACCTATCTGGGAACTTCTTCCTTTCGCTGAACGGACTTCAGATGTCGATAGGGTCTCCTCCGCTGACTCCGTTAACCCAAGAAACCTTCAGATCCGACTCCCAACAGCCGAGATATCGCCGATTTTTGGTCGCAGGTGACCGAATCTCCAAAAACTCCTCCCTGCGGCTTAAAATCGCTCACACCGCACAAACGGATCGTCCAAACTGATATCCGTCTTCGCTGGCAGATAGATCTAGCTACCCTGAACCCAACGAGACTCCAAACAAGCCGTTTGGAGTTCCCCTTGCAAAACCACGCAAGAAATTTGGTCGCAGGTTGCAAAAAACTGACGTAAATCGGCTCCCTGCGGCTCAAACTCGCTCACCACACCCAAACCAACAATCCAATTCACTTACAGTCTTCTCCTATGCGTACATGAGCACTCCTTGATCGCGTAGGCACCAAGAACGAAGAGCTTGGCTCACCGATCGCGAAGAACAATCCAATCTCAAGTCGCAGGCGATGAAAACCTGACGCAAGCGCTTCCCTGCGAGCCAATTTCTCTCACAACTCTCAAACCGCCCGATAAAACTTTGTATCGTTTTCAATTTCCTGAAGAACTCGTTGTTCTGATCCCGATGGATCCAAGGACAGCAAGTTTGGACTCCGGAACGGCCCGAACGGTCCAACTCTCCTTCACAGGTAACTGAAAACTCCAATTCTGCTCCCTGCGTCTCAATTTCACCCAGAACACACTCCCTGATCCATCTCTTCCCAAACCGTTTGAACCAGTGCGTAGCCTGCACAGATCTGAACCCAACGACGCCTTGCGCGTTTGCATTGGACTTCCAAATCTCCCGCACCGTCCGTTGACAGGTCGCAGGCGCAAGCAAGCCCCTTAAGCAGCCCCCTTTTCACAGTCTCTGTACGTACAGTTCTCTCCTGAATAATAAGAAGCAGGCCCCTTGCGTGTTTGATATAACGCCTGAAGCCCTAAATACCCAGTCAGCAAGTAACTAGGGGCCTAGCTTGATTTTACCTTTTTCCGAATCGCATAACTTCTTCTCTAGATGTCCAAACGAAATAGACAAAGTGCCTATGGAAAGCTGACAACGAGCTCTACCCATCTATGTGATGAAAGTGAAGATCCGAAGTTGCGCCAAAAGCCCGTAAGCTGGGGCCTAGCTTGTTTTCTCCATCTTCCGAGTCTTGTAACTTCTCCACTAGGCGTCCAAACGAAGTAGACAAAGTGCCTATGGAAAGCTGACAAGGAGCTCTATCCACTGGTGCGATAAAAATGAAGATCCGAAGTGGTGCCAAAAACCCGTAAGCTGGGGCCTAGCTTGTTTTCTCCATCTTTCGAGTCTTGTAACTTCTCCACTAGGCGTCCAAACGAAGTAGACAAAGTGCCTTTGGAAAGCTGACAAGGAGCTCTACACATCTATGCGATGAAAATGGAGATCTGAGATTGTGCCAAAATCCGTAAGCTGGGGCCTAGCTTGTCTTCTCATGAGTGTCTTTGGAGCGACAAGCATCAAAGTTTGTATTTCAGGTACGAGCCGGTCCACGACACGACAACGTTGAAAGGGTGGAATGCACTAAAGGAGGAGTTGAACGATGTTAAAAAGTTTTCGAACCAGAAGTTCAGAGGAAGTGAAGAACAGAATCCAGAAATGGATTCTAAGGATGATGAGTTCATGAAGAAGATGTGTCAACGAGCGACGGAAGGAGAGTAGACATACATAGCGAGGTTTAATCAGAACTATGTGGAGAGCTTTAGGACACCAGAACTGTACCTAGTGGATATCCACCGCATGTGAAGGAGATTAAGACAGATGTTGGAGAATGCATTCCAGAAGAAACATCAGAGGTCATTTTATGACATCAAGGAGACAGAGAATTTGCTAACGCGTTTGAGCCACAGTTAAGAGAGAGACTTGAAGCTTAGACAAGAAGCATAAACGATATGTTCAGATTAACATCAAGGATATTCGAGGTGATACAAGTCATATACGTAACATATGAACGCATCACTGAATTGGAATCCAAAATCAAGACTTAATCTACGAGGAGATCCGAACGGCTGCTAGGTGAGTTACATGAATATGATAGTGAAACAGGTAAGGATGATCTTTCAAATTCATTCTGTAGTCTCCAATATGATCGATATGGAGAGAGCATATGAAGTCTTCTTCGATGAAGCTATTGATATCTGGAGACAAGAGTCGGAAGCAGAACTTAAGGGAGGAGGGGAGGGAAGCAAAACCACGAGTATCGTCCGAAGACAAGAGAACTGATCCAACCTCAGGAGAAAACCATTTCTCTTGAGGTTGAATCGATGCAACCGTTCTAGATGGGATGACAGAGACCAGATGTCTAGCAAAGAAGGAGGTGAATGTTGCAGCCAGTAGCGTTGAATAGACGAGTTGACTCAGAGTAATGTTAGTGGACGTAATTTTAGATAACCGACTAAAAAGGAAGAGTTAGATTATCGGTGAGTCTTGTATGTTTGGATTATCCGAGAGTCTCAGATATCTTAGTAATACAAACAGCTCATAAGGTCGTTTGATTCGGATAGTCCATATATCTAAGAACATTCGGGGAAGTAAAGATTAAGACTGGCATAGAAGGTTTTGAGACCAGCGTGTTGAGTACGGTTTGTGGTAGATGAGTTATCATTGCTGAGAGTCCTTTTAGGGAGACCAAGGTCTCGAGGGTCTGCATTGATCAATCACAAGTATATAAGGAAATTTTTGATTTTAATGTATAAAAGGGATTTGTAGTTTTGGAAGATCTGTTGCACTTGACATGTGTATGAATACCTCTTGAAATTTTAGATGCAAAGGAGGGTGATAAGAGTTATTCTATACGGAGGCACTATATATTTCTGACAATACTAGAAGTCCAGTAGATGTGTCTAACATCCTGAATGAGTGCACATTCGAGAAACAAGATCGGACCTCTAGTTGTGGATAACTCACACTTAGAGCAGAATGAAACTGAACGTAGAATCGACAACATAACCTCGTAGTTAGTAATTGTCTATCACTTAGTAGACAACTATATCAATATCAAGGTTGGATCTCGAATAAGGTTTGAAGGCAAGAGAGATAAAAGAATAATGATAAAGAGGAGAAACTTGAGATAACACGAGAATGAACTTTAAACTAAACCAAAGCATTACACTCTTATACATTATGAGAGACTAGAGATTATCAATGCATGTAATGCCTCCTTAAACCACAGATTCTCAAAAACCTCCATTAAGTGCACTTTTTTCTATGTTGTGATCAAAATTTGGTTTAGAAAAAGACACAGCCAGCTTCCTTATTCATTTTGGTTAACTAGATTGTGAACCACAAAATAGTTCTGCCAGAAAAATCATCAGTTGTCGTCCATCTAATCGCTGACAAGTAGTGATCCGCTGAACATATCGCTGACGATCCGCAGACCGATGATCTTATCGCTGGTGAGTTGTGACAATGATATATTTGTCATAAAAATCATAAAATGTATTGGCATACTAAATAAAGATCGACGATCATATCTCATATCTGTAGATCGTCGACAATATTAAAAAATTCTCTACTTCAGTTACGTAACGTTACTATTTCTCTCCGTTAGGACTTTGTAGATCTTTAATTCGATATTTAAAACAAAATAAAACAAAATATTGGAATTTTGTGATGTTTTAATTATTCCGGTGCAAACTCTTGAAATTTTGATTTACCCAAAACTTGGTTTCTAAATAGTGATGAGTTGCAATGAAAATGCTTGAGGATGTGCTTTCAATATTACTTACTGATCAATAAGGTTTCTTTTCCACTTGGGGAATTTTTAGAGTTTTGGATTTAAATCTATACATCCACGAGCAGTGTATTTTAACTTTGTAGTTGGAAACAAGAAAAAGTGAAAGTCTTGGTGGGTGTTACAGGGTTTGCCAATTTGTGCAAGATCAGGAAACAGAAGGTGCTATTACGTCTTTTTGGTCGGCGAATCATTTGTAATTTTGTTTGTTTTTGGCTTGAATTTGTTGTCCGTATTACTTCTCTATCCAAGTACCAAATTCGTACCCTTCAATCGGTCACTTTGTTTTCCTCATGATCATCCTCTGCATTTTGTGAGGATGCTTGCTATCCGTCGATGATAAATAAAATGAAGACAGATAAGTGCAGATTCAGGGGGCAATTAGAAATGACCTGAAATGATTAAACGGTGGAATATAATGACACATGTGGTTTAAACAAGCGGCGAAATGTGGTTCATTATATCTTGTTTTCTTAATATTCAAAGCAGTGTGAAGATCTTAATCATCATCCTCGATTTTCCAGCATAATTGTAATATTTCATCTGTTTATTATTTTGTATTTATATTTAAGATAGAAGAAAATTAAAAGTTTAGCTTGTGATTGTAATATATGATTGCTCAATTTTTTTGACACTACAGTCCCTAGAATTAAAATTTGAATGCAAATTTTAGTGATCTGATTTCCATCAGAAACTTCCGATGAACTTGGTAGCCACTACATTCTTACATGTTTATGCTTTCACCGGGAAATAACTTCAAATATCTAATTATCTTACTATACTTGGCGTGACCTAAACTAGTCTGGCGGTCATGCCCCAAGTTCTAGCACGCTTTAGTCTTGAATTCAAGTTTGTAACTCGGTAGGAGTCTGAATCAGGTTAAGTGCGCCACCCGCAAGCTTGTGAAATGTAAACTGTTATCGTTGTATGATCAAATCGGCTCTTAAAACACAGTGAAACACATGCATGATCAACTTCAGGGAACTTTTGCTCACTTGCTGTTATAAAAAATTTATAAGTTTTATGTGAAAATTGTGAACTAAGTTGAGAAATAAAGTCAAATTGATTTCTAAATGCTAAGTGATAGCTAGATCTAGAAATGCGAGAAGATCCCAAACATATCCCATGAAAAAACATAAACTCACACACTGCAAAAGCTTACAAGACTTAATACAATAACCGGCTAATGAATCTTTTTATTTAATCTATGTATTAATTTATTACCTAATTATCCCTAAGCGAAGGGTTAGATAATATATTAATCATTGTATATTACGACGGAGGAAGCGAATACAACAAGGAAGTTATACTTAGTTGAGAACATAAACTTGTTTACGCGTATTCACTCTACTATTTTCCAAGAGGACGCAGGAAATGAATCTTGTTATCAGCAGGCTCCTCCTGTCTCTTATGTGGATGAGGGGATGGTGAAGGAAGCTAGAATAAAACCGTAAACGCCGCGTACGAGGGCGTTGCCTGTGGACAAAAGTAAATGTTAGTTACTTATAGTACGTTTAGTTTCATTCGGAATGGAATGGTGAATATGCAGGGGCTCGAAATGTGGAGCTTCCGGAAGTCGGTTCTCCGCAGTTGTGGAAGTTCGGGAGAGGGATTCCCGTAAAGTATTTTATAACAAAAAGCTAATCGCAGAAATTCGGACGATCTCAATAGCACGTCCACGTGGCACACGTAACATCCTCATAACAGTAAGGACAAAAATATGCATCCGGGGTGCACAGGTGGATGAAGACGTAGAGGAGGGCAGGCACTGGAATAAAGTGACAATCGATGGAGGAGGTTTGCTATGCTTCTTTTCTCTGTTGTGTCATGTAGAGAGGCACAGGAATAGCATGAGAACTGTTTGATTTGTTATTATTTTTTCCTTTGTTACTCTACTTTTCTGTAGAAGAAATTATTTTCTCGAAAAAGTGTTTTGCGTAGAAAAACTTTGGAGAACATTTCTTTGCCTTTTATGATTAGAAAATCTATAAATAGTATATAAACTTCTATACTAAATTATTATGAACATGCTTCTCTCTTCAGATGGAGATGTGAAATATATGTAATTCCCGGGCAACAGAAAAGACAAAAAGGTCTTGAGAAGGTGAGTCACTTTGAAGCTCGCAAAAGTGTTGAAGCTAAGCAAGGCATACTTAAGTTAAAAATATAGAGTTTATATGATAAGTACGAATTTGTCGAACAACGTACCAAAATAGTTACTGATAGTTTAAGAGTAACTCTGCTCTATAAGCATTCTCAATCAACTTCTAGAATTTTTTCTCTCTAGATATTATAGAAAATATTATAAATATTATACAGAAAATCTAGACTAAGTTTCAATAAAAATGAAAATAAAACTTAACTGTTAAATGATAATCATTCTTGAGACAGCAGCGACGTCAGAGAAAAGCCCATAAATGAAATGCAGGGTCAGACGCTCCTGAGAGTCAATTGCAAGGTTCTGCTGAAGTAAAAATAAATATTAATTCTACATATTAATTTTACACCTAACCCTTCGGGTCGAAAAGGTTAAGTGAAAAATTAATGTTAAGCTTGCAGCCTCTCTTCCATCTTCAGATTCCAGATGGAAGAGAGGTAAATAAGCAAGCTTGAATACCCATTCGTAACCATACTCGGACCTTGGCTTAGTGTAGCAGAAGAAAAGGTTTAGGATATTCCTTTGCGGTGGAGCTTTTCTCTTGCCGGTAGGACCTGCTGTTACTAGTTGAACGAAAGAAATTACTCCCTAGTTCTAGAAGTAGTGAGAATTGAGCAGAACGGAATAGATATAATTTTGATTATTTATAATTTCAAATTTTATATAGCTTCCTTGGTCGTGACTTCAAGTTTTCCTTGAGTAAGTCACCCCGTAAGCTTGAAAACGGGATTAAGGTTCGAACCTGTAAGCCTCATGCGTCAGAGCATGCAGAATGTGCACAAGAACAATATTTCGAGCTAACCTGTAAACAGGAAACTTACGGGAAGAGGCAGTTTTACGAGAACTCCTATAAAGAAATGCAGGATAATGTATGAGAAATTAGGGACGAGAATGAGAATGAACCTGAAATGAGAATTCCTAATTCCTAATTCTTGCAGGGTACTTCCGGAAGTTCCCCGTAAGTTTTATGGAAAAACTGCTAAACGTTTCTGCAGGTGTTACAGTAATTCATGCTTTACGGGAGAGGTTTGAGTAGCGCTAGGCGCAATGATAGTACCCCTGTGTTCTCTCTCTCTCCGTCCCCGAAGGTCATTATGAATGCTGTAGGGGGTCAAGAATAACGAAGAGGCTCGTGTGATTGGCAGAAATGAGACTAGCATGAGATAGCCATTTCAAACACCGGACGATGGTCGTTTAGCTCGTTAATGGGAAGTCTAGATACACGCAGACCATGCTGAATGGAACGACGACTAGAAGCAAGACGTAAGCATAAGATGATCAGCTCAGCACAGCAGTTTTTGTTACAAAACTGAGAACTGTACTCCCAAGTCTCTCAGAATATAGAATTTATCTCCCACAACAGAATGCTACCAGTCTATTAGAACTGATAACAGATCAGCCTGTTAAAACTAATCAGAAGGAGAACTGAACAGAAATATTCCGGGATGATATGTGCACATCTTTACTTAGACTTCAGAACTGGTACAGACAGAAAGGGCCTCAGACTCATACTACTCTACAGGGAATGTGAGTTAATATACTAATGATACATAACTGCTGTCACCTCAAAGTGACTTACCTAACTGCTGTCCCAGTGCTTCTCACGTCACAAGTCATGTCACAAGTCACTTCTTCCTTTTTTTACTTTTGTCTTTTTATCTTCCGCAGAGTTTTGATGTGACTGTCTAATGATATTTAACACCCTCCTTCATTAGAGCATCACTTCTTTCATACCTAGTAAATCTCTGATATGTATAAACCTTAGCTTTGGTAAAGCTTTGGTAAAGCTTTGGTAAAAATATCAGCTAATTGATCTTCCGATGGACAATATTCCAGCTTGACTATCTTAGCTTCAATTTTCTCCTTTATATGATGTAACCTTGTCTCCAAACCTTTTGTTCTTTCTCTGATAACTCTATTGTTAGCCAAGAACATTGCACTCTGATTATCCACATGTAATACTGTTGGTCTAGATATCTTTTCTCCCATCTCCAGCAATAAATTCCTTAACCATATCAAGGTTATAGAACCATCACTAAGAGCAATGTATTCAGCTTCCGTTGAAGCCCTTGTTATTGTATTCTGTTTCTTGCTGCTCCAACTGATAATTCCACCAATTAATTTCCTGTACAGATATTCTTCAATGGTATTATCAGCTGTTGTCTTCTCAAAACCACTTTCTTGTTCCACACGTGTTGCTGATGACTTACAATCTTCCATCTGAAACTCTCCAAGTATAGACTTTATGTATGCTTGTTGAGAAAGCATAATACAGTCATCCATCTGAAAGTAGCAACTATAGTTGCTATCTTGCTGAAATGATGAGTCCAAAAAACCCCAGAAACTAAATACCAGATTATCACAATTTTAAACCCTTAGCTTGAGCAACCTGTGCTCTGATACCATGTTACAAAACTGAGAACTGTACTCCCAAGTCTCTCAGAATATAGAATTTATCTCCCACAACAGAATGCTACCAGCCTATTAGAATTGATAACAGATCAGCCTGTTAAAACTAATCAGAAGGAGAACTGAACCGAAATATTCCGAGATGATATGTGCACAGCTTTACTTAGACTTCAGAATTGGTACAGAGAGAAAGGGCCTCAGACTCATACTACTCTACAGGGAATGTGAGTTAATATACTAATGATACATAACTGCTGTCACCTCAAAGTGACTTACCTAACTGCTGTCCCAGTGCTTCTCACGTCACAAGTCACGTCACAAGTCACCTCTTCCTTTTTTACTTTTGTCTTTTTATCTTCCGCAGAGTTTTGATGTGACTGTCTAATGATATTTAACAGTTTTCTTCCACCGTCCCAACTTCAAGAGGCGCTGAAGTCAAAGGGTCCCAAAGTTCATGCACTGTAGTGAGGAATCAGTCACTCCAGTGCAGTACTGCAGAGCAGAACAAGCGTGCGGCGGGGCTTCTTCTCATTGTCATATCATATACCATTCCAACCATCATCAACCAACGGAGTCTTCAGACGAATCTATCCCTCTCGTCCAACGTCCACCGCCCCAGCCAGTTCCTTGTGCTTCATACCTTTTACCTGTGGTCCTTCCGACACATGGCATGAAAACTCCAGTCTTCACTCCCAGCTTTCCACGCGTGTAGTCTGTAGATCTTATGAGCTTTTAGTTCATCGAACTCTAGATCTACATGTGCGTGGTTGCGACGACAGTAACTATTGCAACTTCTTGATATAGGCTTATCTACTCATGCAGTTGTTCACATCCGCAGACATTCATTCTGCAATCATAGTTCAAAGGGAACGACGACAGCTGATTCAGACAAAGGTCTTGACTTGAAACTACGACAAAAGTAATCCAGGCACCGGTCAAACCGACTCAAAAGTAGACAAATATAATAAAAGCACACTGTCAGGTCAAATAGACTCGAACCTATCACAAATTAATCAGAGAAAGAAACTGTAACACTTTGTATGTAAGAGGAAGCTGTGCGTGCGCAGAACAGTTACTGCACCCGGCCCGGTTTGGTTGTCCGAGGTTGAATCTTACTGTTACTCCTCTCCGCATGCCGCAGAAGGCTCTGAGAAATCACTAGAAATCCTTCTGAGTGAAAACAGGAGTAAATCAGGAGAACTTACACAGAGCTTTTAAGGTTATTAAGGAGAAAACTCGATACTCCCACCTTCTGCCGTTCTAATAGCATACATAAACCTGGATCAGCAACTATCTTAGTATCAAAGGGCAGTCTGATCTGAAACCTGGAAACCTGGAAAACTGGAATGGTTTAACAGAAGTTTCTCTGTTGAAGTCATATCCGATCGGAGTAGTCAATGACATGTTCTATAACAGAAAATTATTTTGGAGTAGTCATGCTCATATAGTGCAGTGGCGAACAGTCAGCAATGACTTACCACACGGAAGTGTGACTTCTACCTTGTTTGTCTGGGATAAGATTCATTACTTTGGAACATACCGCACTTACTAGCTGGGTTTGACAGTTAGCTGGCTGTATTTGAACATATCGGCAGCAAAGTGTCACAAACCGGAAAAGCTGGAGAATTCTTGCATGTTTTGGGGATGATAAATAGAAAATACGACAGTTCCGTTGCGGGATTCCTAACTACGCTGTTGGATATGAGAATATTTGATCTGGGTTGTCAGAAGAGCTGATAGGACTGTAAAAGTTCAAGTGTCTATCGTGGAGAACATTTGTCTCGAAAGCAGAAAAGTACATCATGGCTTGAAGGTGCCACCCTTGACACTAGAGAAAAAGACAGTTATTCCTCACAAACACTGCCATACTAATTGTGGGCGCGAGGTGAATGAGGCGGGTACAAGAGCGGTATCCATTGGCGTGAAGGAGAGCTTCTTGGTGCGAGAGTGGTGAAAGAAAAGGGAGTGTGGAAGGGATCACTATCATGTACTGTACTGTACGGACAGCCGCGTTGTCCTCAGTCCCAACAGGAAGCCCCCACGCTCTCCAAGTGAAGGAACTATTCTAGGCACAGGTGAGTTCACCAGTAGTCTTCTCCCTATGGAACAGCAATTTACCCCGCTCTTGTGGGTCCAGGACTTGCATATATGACGATCTATGCAGCCTAAACCATGCTGAGAAGAATTAAGTGAAGTAACAAGGCTGCCCCTAGAATAAGTTATTCCAAGAAACTAGGAGGAATTCAATGGAGTTGTCTTCTCAAACCGCGAAGCTGATGAAAGGGGTTCTACACGGCCAGCGTGCAGGACGAAGAGGTGGAAGGGTAGAACATAGAATCTAGTGGGCTGCTACTAGTGGTGCTGAAGTACTTGTTATCCTTCGGTTGTTAACCGCCACCATAAGAAGCAGCAGTCCCGACCATCTAGAGCAAGAGCATGAAGATGAGACCCTCCAACTGAAAACACGGTTATGATACTGTGTTCGTCAAACTAAACTTCAATATTGATCAGGTGATTCTAGGTTGACAAGAATAAAATGCTGAGTCACACGTTTTGGTTCTCCCCCTAGATTCAGAACTCCCACTAAAAGCCCGCCCTTTCAAGCAGTTGCATGCAGTGTTCCAGTTCCTGAACGCGAAGGAGGAATATAGTTATAGACCCATGTTTCATGCTAGAAGATAGCATGGAAATGCGTGCAATATTGTCTCACGAGTCACAACAACGTGACCATTCAGAAAACACACAGTAGGGCATATCTCCGGGCGATGACGGTCCCCCACAAGTGGTACATGAAGGGAATCAAATATATGAGACTACTGAACGATAAACAGTAAATGCATAAGTTAGAGCAGTATAGGAAATTCTACTGACCATGTGTACAAGAACAAAGAGCCTCCTTTCATATCCTCTCAGCACGCTTACAGGTCCTACCGCTCCAGCTTCAGTCACTGCTCCATGTCCACTAGAAGTGATGGGAATCCCGTGCATGAAGGACACCAAAGAATGTCTTCAGAAAACACATCCAGCGCTTCATGTGTAGATGATCTGCTGCTAGTATAAACATTTTCCGTGTCTTAGTGAAACCAACAAAACAAAGGCCATCCGTTAATTAACACTGGTCGTGTTGCTGTACATTCTCTTTAGCGACACTAGTTGGTGCTGTACGTGACGGCTGTGGCAGGTTGCACGTGAAGCTGCCTATAAACCAACATTCTGCCCCTGTGCTTGGTTGGTGTGACCTTCACAAATGTGCATTGCAACTCGGTAGTCCCTATTTTTACCGTGACTTTGACGTTGCAACAAAGTGAACTGGGAACATCGGCTTTCTCTGTTTCCTTGACGAATGGTGCCACGACCAGGTCCCAACATATGGCTCAATTGAAAGACCCCTTCCAAAACTTCTTATTTTAACCTCTTGTGGTACTGAATGAATCAAATTCTTGTCCTCTTTCTTCGTAGTGACCTCGATATGCGTGGTGACAGAATTTTTATCTCTGTTTTACCTCAGTTTGGTAAACATACACACCACTAAGAATCTAAGAATCGGTAGCTAAAGTGTGCTGCATGAACTGCGTTGAACGTCAACTTCCTAGTTACACACTCGTTTGGTGCCCAGTCACATGCTGAACTCTGCTGAAGCAGCTTCGGTGTTAGCACCGTAGTACTCAGGTGTTAAAGACTGTGCAAGCTAATATGCACTGTAGTAGTAGTTTGCTCTAATTCTTAACCTAGTTAGTTTAGGGTTTGGTGACCCAACCCCAGTTTACCCCTTCCTTGTCTTTTTCTCTCCTGTATTAGTAAAGAGGGACTATGACCCTCGACTCATCCTCTTGTGTGATTTTTAGACTCTCTCCACCTCTCTTCAATTCAGGCTTAGGCTATGGCTGCCGTGTCTTATGAGTGCTTACAGTTCCCTGATCTCAACATGGTATCATAGCAGGAGAGGAAAGATGAGAGTGTTTGAGGTCGAGAATGTGAAGACGAGGTGACAGGATTTTCTGGCATCTTCGATTTTTCAACAAGGTCGAACTTACCAAAGTGGAGTGAAACCCTAAACACAGAAAGGTGATTTTGGAGGTCGTCCACTCTGTTTTAGCATCTGAAAACAGGTGAAAAGTGATAGAAAAAGACTCTGCCTTTTTCGATCGGAGGTCATTTGCAGAAGTTGCTGTTTTCGTCGTTTAGGTCAACACGACTTTGACCGCTGTTTTGAAGGCCTTAACGATCGATTTTCGCCATTCTGACGATTACGGATCGACAGGCCTAGCAGTCGGAGCTATATTTCATTTGTGATTTATTTCTGCGATATCTTTCCATTGCCACTTTTCTCGATTCATTCTGAGTTTGTTCACAAATTCGACGTCTGTCGTCTATAGCGTCATGAGTGACAGGATAGACACATTCTCAGGCATCACAGGTGAACCTCTTGACAAGAACAACTACTCGATATGAAATATCGAATTACTGCCTTTCTCAAGGGGCAGGGACTCCATGATCTTATCACATGCACTGACAGCAAACCACCTGAGGATGCTGGAGATCCGATTGTTGCTGAATGGAACAGACGTGCTCAGCAAGCTGTGCACTACATGTCGTTGTGTGTTTCGTCTCAGATGTTTGGTTACATACAGACAGTCGATACTCCTAAGGAAGTTTAGAATGCCTTGGCGAATGTGTTCCAGACATCAACTGAAGCACGTAAGTTGCAACTGAAGCAGCAGCTTCTGGAGGTCAAGAAAGGTACTTCGACGATTACAGATTATGTCTACCTGATCAGAGGTCTAGTCAAACAACTGAGCAGCATTGGTGTGAAGATCGAAGATGATGATCTCATTCTCCATACCATTCAAGGACTTGGTAAGGAATACTAGGCCTTCGAAACTTCTATTGCTGTCAGGGATACTTATCTCACATTTGAAGAACTAGTGCCTATGCTAGTATCAGAAGAAATGAGGCTATTGAGTGCAGCTGGTCAAAATTCGACTCCAGAGCAAGCCCTGTTCGCTGGTAGAGGCAGAGACAAGGGTCGAGGCAGAGGCAGAGGAAGAAGCAACTCCTTTAGACGAGGTCAACAACAACAATATATCCAAAACAAAGGTTTTGCAGATATTCGTTTTTGCAACTACTGCAACAAGGCGGGTCACCTTGAGAATAATTGCTTCAAGAAGCAGAATGACATCAAGGATGGTAAGCAACCTCAAAATTCAAACTTTGCTTCCATGGAGGACTCTTATTCAGATGGTAGTATGTTAACCATGCAGTATGTCATGGGTGTTATGACCAAATCTGCTGAAAGCTGATACATAGACTTCGGTTGCTCAAATCACATGACTGCACAAGGAGAGTGGTTCAGTAGCAAAGATCCAGTGAAGACTCCAGCAAATGTCTACACTGGTGATGGTACTCAACATCCGATTACTCATCTCGGTACTGTACCTATCTCTATTTCATCCTCGAAAATCTCAGCTTTAGGGGATGTTTTGTATGTTCTTACCATAACCAAGAATTTGATCTCAGTATGTCAGATTGTTGAACAAGATTATGAGGTTAGATTCAACAAGCATGGTTGTTTTGTTCAAACTGAAGATCACATTGTAGTGGCCAAAAGAACTAAGGTTGGTAAGTTCTTCAAGTTAGATGCAACTATATCAGCAACTGAGACTGTCATGTTGATAGACGGTTCTCAGATTTTGATTACAATTGTGACATAAGAGGTTCGGACACATGAACTTCCCACGCCTTAAGGCTTTGCCTACTTCTAATATAGTTGTAGGTATTCCAAAATTCACAGATGCTATTCCTGTAGAGGTTTGTGAAGCTTGTCAGTTTGGTAAGCAAGCTAGGCAACTCTTCTCTCATAAGGGCACTACAGCTTCTATTGTGTTAGAGCTTATTCACACAGATGTTTGGACAGCTTCTCGAGCGAGTATGCAAGGTTCTCAGTACTTCGTCTCATTCATTGACGATTGTTCGAGATTCACTGGGGTCTACTTCTTGAAGGCCAAGTCAGATGTCTTTGCTGTGTTTCATTCGTTTAAGAGCCTAGTAGCCTTCTTGAACTTTGCCTACGTTCTGATGGAGGAGGCGAGTTCATTTCTGGTGAGTTTGATATATTTCTGCAACAACATGACATAAAGAGAGAAATCACATGCAGCTACAGCCCTCAGCAAAATGGAGTTGCAGAGCGTAAGAATAGACATATTGCTGAATGCGCTAGAGCTTTGCTCAATGAGAAAGCTATGCCTAAGTATTACTGGGCAGAAGCTGTATCCATTGCTGTTTATCTTATAAACAGGTCTCCAACTGCAGCAGTTCATAAGAAGACACCATTTGAGGTACTGTACAATCAACAGCCGGATATAGCTTCCCTAAGGGTATTTGGGAGTGTCTGCTTTGTTCATATACTAGGTGAAAGGCGTAGTAAGTTGGATCCGAAAGCTTAGAAGTGTGTGTTTTTGCTTCAGACCGGAGGGCTATAGATGTTATGATCCCATTTCAAATACCTTGCATGTAAGCAGAGATGTTGTCTTTGATGAAACCAAGTCCTGGTTCAAGTCTACATCCACCGCTGTAGAACCTGTTGTGTCTGTTATACAACCAATAGCATCTACTTCACAATCTACTAGCTCTACTGCTTCACATCCTGTGAGAACTCCTTGGTCTGGATAGGTTATTGCAACACCTACTCAATCCACTAGCTCTCATCCTTTATTACAACAGATGGCAGATCCTGCACAATCTTTACCTCCAATAGATGATCACGTTACTACTTCATCTCATCCTTTTAGAGTTGAGACTACTCCTTCAGCTCAGATGACTGATCTGTGTAGGTCCAGTAGGATCAAGTACCCTGTACAACGTTATCCGTGTGAAGGATTTTTTGCAAAACACCATGCATACATGGTGAATGTCGTACAGGATGTACAAGAACCGAATTCTCTTGAGGAGGCGATGCATCAAGCAGAATGGGTGCAGGCTATGGAGGCTGAACTTGCAGCATTACAACATCAACAAACATGAGACCTCGTTGACTTACCCCCTAGTAAGAAAGCCATTCGCTCCATGTGGGTTTACAGATCAAGAGGAATTCTGATGGTTCTGTGTCTAAGTGTAAGGCCAGACTTGTGGTCAAGGGTTGTGCACAACAGTATGGAATTGATTTCTAGTAGCCAAGATGGCTTCTATTCGTACACTTGTGGCATTGACTACAAGTAGAGGGTGACATCTTCATCAGATGAACTTCAACAACGCTTTTCTTAATGGGGAGTTGGAAGAAGAGGTCTACATGGTGCAACCCCCTGGATATGAAGATTCTAAGTATCTTGAGAGAGTCTGTAGATTCAAGAAGTCCTTATATGGACTTAAGCAAGCTCCTAGAGCTTGGAATGCTAAGATCAATTCATTCTTGTTATCTCTTGGCTTTACTGTGTGCAGTTCGGACTCTTCACTGTATTCTTTGCATTCAAGCCAAGAATTTGTACTACTGATCATTTATGTTGATGACTTGATCCTCACTGGGAGTTGTGAGCATCTCATCCAAAGGGTGAAAGATCAGCTGAAGGAAGAGTTTGACATGAAGGATCTCCAACAACTCAAGTACTTCTTGGGCATTGAGTTTGTCAAGAATGGTGTTGCGTTATGGCTGCTGCAGAGACAATATTGTCTAAACATGTTGGAGAAGTTCAGGATGACTACCTCTAAACCAATCTCTATCCCTCTTGCTGCTAGTGTTAAGCTAAATGCAGAAGATGGCGAGTTGCTAGCAGATCCCTTCATGTATCGACAGATCACAAGTAGCCTGATCTATCTTACTATAACTAGGCCAGATTTATCTTATGCTGTTGGCTTAGTCAGCCAGTACATACAGGCTCAAAGGAAGTCACACCTTGATGCAGTTCGACGGATTCTACGATATGTGAACTTTATACTTCAGTTTGGACTTTACTTTTCTTCTGGTAAGTCTCTTGTGTTACAAGACTTTACTGATGCAGATTGGGCTGGAAGTACTCATGACAGGATATCTACGTCAGGTTTCGTTTTCTGCCTTGGAGATTCTACGATTAGTTGGCAATCGAAAAAGCAACAAACAGTTGCTTTGTCTTCTACAGAAGCAGAATACAGAGGTGCCACCAATGCTACATGTGAATCTGTTTGGCTTCGCACCTTTTTGGATGATATGGGTGTCACATTTTCTGATCTAGTTGTTTTGCACACCGACAACATCAGCAACATTAAACTTACTTCTAATCCTATTTTTCATGTTAGGACCAAACATATAGAGGTCCATTATCACTTCATCAGGGAAAAAGTGTTAGCTGGAGAGATTGATCTTAGGTATCTTCTTACTGATGAGCAAGTTGCTGATATTTTCACCAAGGCCTTATCTAGAGACAAATTTGAGTATTTCAGGTTGTGTCTAGGTGTTAGGACATAGATTCTAGCTTGAGGGAGAGTGTTAAAGACTGTGCAAGCTAACTATGCACTGTAGTCGTAGTTTGCTCTAATTCTTAACCTAGTTAGTTTAGAGTTTGGGGACGCAACCTCAGTTTATCCCTTCCTTGTCTTTTTCTCTCTTGTATTAGTAAAGAATGACTGATGACCCTCGACTCATCCTCTTGTGTGATTTTTAGACTCTCTCCACCTCTCTTCAATTCAGGCTTAGGCTATGGCTTCCTTGTCTTATGAGTGCTTACAGTTCCCTGATCTCAACAAGAAAGCCAATAAAGCAACATTCGCTCCTGCGTTTATCTTTTCCCGAACCAAACCAATCAGGCTCACGACTGTCCAGGCGAACTCCACATCAAACTTCATTAACGTCACACCAAGTGGACCATCTCGTGAACAAGCGAGTTGATGTGAAGGTAGAACGACTCTAACGTGAACTGTAGAGGGACGAGCATCAGAGCTCGATTTCTGACCTCCAGTTGGACATGGTTTCGTATGGGGATGTCTGCTGTACTCAGAGTGGACCATCTTGTGAACAATTGCTGGATGAACGGTACAACGAAGAGAATCAGAGCTCTATTTCTGACATCCAGCAGGACGTGGTTTCCTACGTGGATGTGGCCGATCCTTTGCTGTACTCAGAGCGGACCATCTCATGAACGAGTCTGATGTGAACGGTAGATCGAGGAGATCATAGGTCGGTTTCTGACATGCACTCAGACATGGTTTTGTGTCGGGAAGTGAGCGGACCATCTCGTGAACTATGGTGATGTGAACGATAGGCCGACGAGATCACAACTCAGTAGCGTCGGTTTCTAACTGAGTTTGATCTCGTCGGTCTAATAACATAGAATCGGACATTGTTTTGTGTCGGAAAGTGGTCAACCGGACCATCTCTTGAACGATTATGATGTGAACGGTAGACCGGAGAAACCAGAGCTCGGTTTCTACAATCGGCTTTACAAATCCATCGGAAGTAGTTTTATGTCGAGATGACGTTAACGATACGCCGATGAGATCAGAGCTTGGTTTCTACAATCGGTTTCAGAAATCCAGTAGAACGTAGTTTAATGTCGGGAAGTCCTCTAGCGGAACACCTCCTGAACGATTGTTACGTGAACGGCAAGCAGACGAGATCAGATATCCGTTTTACATCCACTAGGAAGTTGTTTTGTGTCGTGAAGCGTCCATCCTATGCTGTAAAACTCTGGGAGAGAGAAAATTATGGGAGAATCCTGGGCGGAGACGACTCTCTATCATTCGTACTTTGCTCATTGTAGGGATACACACCGTAAAGGCTACCGTATATGAGCCTCTGAAGGCAAACATGTCTACTTTGCAAGTAACTAGCTCTGTCCGTGATTCCAGGTTTATGTTGGAACCAGGCCGCCCAGTGTTGAGGAGCGGGATAATCGAGGATCATTCTTTTTTAAGTACACCCGTAGCTCGAAAGCTAAGGATGTATTTAAAATAGATGCAAAAAATGAGAGAAAGGAGAGAGAAGAAAGAACATATAGATGCGTACATTCTTTGAAATGAATATCCTGCTTATAATGCGGATTGTGGTCTGGACAGGATCTACACGACATCTGCCACTTGGTTTAGAAATTACGTGACTGGTGGCATTCTATGGATCATTTTTCGTGAGCCTTCGCTCTCTAAGGCATGGTTTAGACATTTCTTTTCTCCATTACTTTCTCAGTTTTCTCTATAAAGAAAATAGCTTTTGGTACTTCTTATACAGAGAGCTTCCAGGAAAAGGTGAAAAAGCTTACAAATATGAAGGGCTTTGACATGTAGTGTTTATTTAATTTGATTATATGTGGTAAGCCATATTCAGTATCTTGCTTTGCTATATATTTAAATGAACGAAAAATAAAAAGAATTATATCTAAGCCCACAAGAACTTTCAAGAAAAAGAATAAAGAAGTTATTATATTCAAGAGTAAGTATCTAAAGGAGTGTATTCAAAGTAAGGCTGCCTATTCACCTAGTGTACACTTTAAAGTGTACAAGGGATTTAATATATCTTTTAATTTTTCTGACGAAAAGGGTTAGAATATATATTAATGTCTTCGTAAAATGACACAATCTGAGAACTCGAGTCTCGGTCTTATTCTTCCAGCAACGTATCAGTCCGGACTCCACTTATGGTTTATATCCTGCTGAGTTGGCTACTCCGAGATGAGTTAACATATATTACATATGAATTCATTGAATTTTTATAATATCTTATTATAAATAATTTTATAATATTTATATATTTTTTGATAAGAGAAAATAAAATTCACTGTACAAGGCCATTGGGGATGCTTATTCAACGACAACATTTTATCTATACGAAGAAACACGTTAGGACCTAGATCATGATGACAGTGTTTAAGATATAATTTCGATACAAAACATCAAAACAAAACATCGAAACTCCACATTATTTTGTCTATTCTTTCTTCTACTTTCATACTCCGCATTATGGCTCATCCTTAGGTTTTTATGCCATGGATATAGTTCTTGCATGGTTAACCAACTAGATTAAATAAACTAAATAAATCTGATTTATATGACTATCTAGTTCTATGGTAATGTAAATAAAGTTTTAGAAGATCTAAAGCATTATGTGATTAATAATGAATGTGACTATAAGTAGAGAAATTCCAAGGAACACTAGTTACCTGAGATCATTGATCGAGGTCTATAATAAAGAAGTTTTACTATGATATAAAATGTCGAACTTTTACTGTACAAAAACAGCAGAAAGGCAGAATTCTGCTAAAGCACTTCGTTGACACACTGAAAAGCTTCGTAAACAGATGTTACCCAAAGAGTGAAGGAAGGGTCCAGTCCCCAGATTGTGACTATGGTCGGCGGCAGGCTACTTTGTGGCAGGAGGTAACGGTCGTGGGCCCACTGCTCATCAGCATAGAAGGTATGGGTGTATCCAGATTATGTCTCAATCTCGTTACGGCGACACCTATGAGATATATCTCCGGCTTGGTATTCTAGCAGAAAACGTTTTTGTCAAATGGATCTCCATTCTAGATAGACAGTAGGGTGAGTCAAAGTTAAACACAAAGATTTTTGGACGTTGGGAAACAAAAAAAGTCATAATAATAATTCTTCTACCTTTGTTTCCGAGTGCAATTCATAAAAAGATGAATTTTTCAATCTTCATAATCGTATCTAAATTTATTATTTATTATCTCTGAGAAGGAGAGTTTATAAACTTAATATTCAAATTCTCATTGTAACAAATCATATTCTAAACGGATGAATATGATTTGTGAACAAAGTGTAAAGGTTAAAACTATACGCCAAATAAACCTTTGGGGAGTTTAATAAGTAAGATTTCATCGCTCTTGGAAAAATACTCCTATTTAATTATCACTAGTTCAAAGTTTTTCAATCGTTGAAAAATATATTAAGTGGATTCAAACATTGTGATGCTAAGTGGCAAACTTAAGTTCTACGTGATATGAGCATTAAACCCCTGGTACAAGTATATAAGCCAAAAAGGAATATTCTTCCTCCCTTTCCGTGTACTTTACGCTGCAGATAAGATCCTCTTGGGTTCCACGAGACTTCATGTTTAAATTACATCTCAAATTATATGGACCTCATTTTACAAACGATTACCACGATAGATTGTTCTGGAGTGGACCTTAAGCAACGTTTCAGTATTATGAATAAATTGCATAAAAGAAAAACGTGTTTGATCTTTTCCTCTGGTATAATTAAGTAAATTAATTAGTTCTCAGTATCAAGCATTACTATGTAGGCAACTGTGTTACCATAGTGACCAAAATTGGAATCCTTGTTGAGTGGACGGTAAACTAGGTAAATTATTATTTTGCCCTTCCATAAGTTTCTGTTGTCAGTGGACACACACATTCTTTGGATTGTTATCACCGAACTCGAGTTCGAACACTTTCGCTTCGCCAGTTAAAAGAGTATTTTTGCCACCAAATTAGACCAGGTTGGCACTTCCTCCAAATATTCTGGGAAACTCCGATAATAAATAAAAAGGTCGGTAAAGTGAAGACTGTTGTTGAAAGAGAACAGAGAAATATTTGGGCCCTACCGGTCGTCCCAACTTCTGGAACACATACATAAGTTGTGTTTTAACTTTGAAGAGAAGGCAAAAACGTTTATCTGTTCCGTATTTAACAGCGTAACATGTAAAATTTCTTCGGTTTGTGTGTGGCAGGTCATATTTTGCTTCTTCTCTAGCATATAAGTCAAGGAGGGTTCGCTATTACGTTCCACGATCTTGGGGAACATTTTCGGAGGACGGATTTGAGCGGACGGAAAGTGCATGAAACTAGAGGACTTGTGGGAGGAGCACGACTTGCGGTGACTCGCTTTTACCGGAATCTTACGTGTTGGGTTTGGAGGTAAATTTGGACTCGCAAACTGGTCTGACCGCGGCAGCAATAAAGCCTGGCAGGAGTGCTCGTCGTAGGACATTGTATTGCCGCAACAATTTCTCTTGTTGCCGATACCGATCTTCCTCTCGTTCTCTCGTTCTAACAGTGATCGGTATGGGTCGGGCTCCATGTTGCGACAAGACGAATGTGAAGAAGGGACCATGGTCTCCCGAAGAGGATGCCAAGCTCAAGTTCTTCATCGAACAATTGCAAAATGGGACAGACGGAAATTGGATCACGCTTCCCAGCAAAGCTGGCAAGTCACGCAACGATTTGAGTCCCTGTTAGCTCGAATTGTGTCCTTGCATGCCACATTTATCGAGGCAAGACTTGTGATCATTAGATGCATGATAGGTGCTGAATGTTTTCTGCAAAATGTGATGTTACAGGTCTGAAACGGTGCGGAAAGAGTTGCAGGTTGAGGTGGATAAATTATCTGCGTCCCGATATTAAGCGTGGCAGTTTCTCGGAAGATGAAGAGAAGACAATTTATCGACTACAGGACAGATAGGAAGCAGATCGACGAATCCAATTGCATGCCATGTTAATAGGAATCTTGGAAAGGGAGAGAGAGGAAAATACTAATGATCGGAAAGATGCCGAATTCTGCCGATCATTAGTGTTTTCTGTTTTCTCCCTTCCATTCGTGCAGTATGTCGGTGGAACAGTTCACCTCTGTTTATTCATGCATATGTCGTCGACTTGTGGTGCATTTATTTACGAGCAGGCCTTTCCGCAAGCCTGCTGTGTGAATAAATGCGCCACAACTGAAACTGATTGTAGAAGTTTCTTCCCGATGTGCCATGATGCTTCCTAAATGGAGTTGCCGTCTTCCTTAACCGCTTATCCAGAAAACGCAATCTCCAGAAGATATCTGAGACATTTTTCTTAAATGAAAAATATCGACTGTCAGGAGTTCGATCGGTGCCTTGAGTTCTTCGAATTCAAGACACAGGTCGTTATGCCGGATACGTTGACGGTGATTAGCCTGATTATTCCATTGCGACGTTAGGAAAAATGAGGCTAATCACCGTCGCTTTAAACATTTCATGTATCCTACGATAAATGGTATGCTCGTTGTTACAAAACTGAGAACTGTACTCCCAAGTCTCTCAGAATATAGAATTTATCTCCCACAACAGAATGCTACCAGCCTATTAGAACTGATAACAGATCAGCCTGTTAAAACTAATCAGAAGGAGAACTGAACAGAAATATTCCGAGATGATATGTGCACAGCTTTACTTAGACTTCAGAACTGGTACAGACAGAAAGGGCCTCAGACTCATACTACTCTACAGGGAATGTGAGTTAATATACTAATGATACATAACTGCTGTCACCTCAAAGTGACTTACCTAACTGCTGTCCCAGTGCTTCTCACGTCACAAGTCATGTCACAAGTCACCTCTTCCTTTTTTTACTTTTGTCTTTTTATCTTCCGCAGAGTTTTGATGTGACTGTCTAATGATATTTAACACTCGTTACGAGAAATAATGACGGCATTGTTTCTCGTAACAAGCATGGCATTTGATTAGTAGTTGATCGAAGTAAATATCTTTTCCTCTGCTGACCTAGCGACCAGTTTTTCAGCTTGGGGAAGTTTTTGTTTGACTGAAGATTAAGGAGTAAATTAGGACAGTAGTTGAAAACGTGTAGTCTTGCGAGTCCGTGCGAGTAGAAGACTACACGTCGTGAACTACCGGAACCGGAGGACTCTCTCGCTTCCCTATTTCGATACTCATTCTTCTCTAGACTGAGTATTAAAATCGTACCTGTCTACGGTTTTCTAATATAAACAGATCGGTTGTCTGCTGCAGATGGTCTCTGATGGCGGCGCAGCTGCCTCGGCGAACTGATAATGAAATTAAGAATTACTGGAACACTCGACTAAAGAAGAAGTTTCCGGAACGTGGCAACGCTTCGCATGTACACTACGGACGTATCCAAGCCTACCAGGAGCAGATTCTTACTCATAAATTCCATTATAACCAAATTTGTTTGCAGGGTCTGCAGGATCAAATGGCAACTGCAGCCGCAAGAGAGGGTATGTTGCACGGGCAACACTCGTACAGCATCAACCACTTGTATCCGCAGCACTCGTACAGCATCAACCACCTGTATCCGCAACAAATGCAGGACATCGAGCATAATCATCAGGTGGTACACGATCAGGATCCGAATCTAACTGTCCAGCTTCCGACAGTGATGCAGCACCAGCACCAGATGTTGACGCAGTTCGTGCCCCATATCCCAAATGAAATGGGGCACGAACGGCGTCAACAACAGGCGACAAACGAGGCTTCTGATGAAGCCGAAAGGCTCATGATCATCGAGAGCAGCTTCAGAAGTATAATCGAGGACGGTGAACAACATGGGGGAACAACCTCGCTGCTGGCTACACCGAGGTTCGATGAGCTCTTCGGCGATGGTAGACACCCAAATCTGGGTGTGTACCATCGCTCTCCAGGATTATCCGAATCCGGAGCTCGGTGGATCCGGAGAGACTAGATCGGATTGCCACCTCCTCCTCCAGGTGAACTTTGAAAACTTTGAAAAGTAAGTATCAGAGTAACCTCCAGGTGGCAACTTTGAAAACTTTGAAAAGTAAGTATCAGAGTAACTCTTAACGTTCATACCATCTCAGTCGCGTTGCCCTCATGCCGGATGGTATGAACGTTTAACAGTTAATTTGATATTTACTTTTCAAAGTTGATCCTCTAGGATCCGAGGAGGAATGTCAGCCTTGTTAGCATGCTCGGGGAAATCATCCCTTCTTTAGACAAGCAGGTAGCCGGGCAAGAAGGTTACACTCCGGGGTAGAAACTCAGCCGCGAGTCGATTAGCTGTGGAGTGCAAAGACGTGTACAGTGAGTGATTGTCAAGCTCGAAAGCTAAGGTTCATGGAGATTCGTCGTGACGCCACATCGAAGTTTTCTAGGGTTGTACTCCGTCGGGCTACCATTTTCACACTTGTGCATTAGATACTCAAATTTAAAATTGTTTAACAGGCTGATAGTAGTTCATAGTCCAATTAGATTCAGAGAAGGCCACCCTCTCGGCGGCTCGACCGACCACGTTCAAAGTAAATTCGAGTTTTGAGCCGTTTGGATGTAGAGTAGGTCACTCGACCGCGAACTTCGGAGTCGCAAGTCGAATTTTGAACAGCAGGCGGAAGCCGTTTTGTTGTACAGAAGCTAAGGTCACACTCTCGGCGGCTCAACCCTCTGGAGTCGCAAGTCGAATTTTGAGAAAAAAGCGGAAGCCGTTTTTGTTGTACAGATCCTTCGGCTAAAACATGTTGACTGGTTTTGATAATAAATCACTTTTTGCTATCAAAATGGTCGTAGTATCTCAGGCTTTTAACCATCACAGTGGCGGTCGACGTTTTCAAGACCTTGCAATCGGTACAGTGTGCGGAGACATATGCATATCCTTCGGGCCAGATGCAAGGAGTGTTTTGGACGCTGATAATCTCAGACTGAAAGATCTGTAAAGAGTGTCACTGCACTAGCAACTGCGCATGCATGCAGTGGCGTATCAAGCAGAGGGATGTTGTTGATCAGTTCGCTCCATGTACAGCCCTAGCGTGAGCTTACTCTTAAAGAAGATATAGATAAAGTTCTGAGGAACTTTATCTCTAAGGCTTTAGCATGTTTAGTGATGCGGATCCTTCCGATGAGCCCAATAGGGTATCGTGATCCGGATCCCTTTGAAAGTAAGACATAGTTGCTGAAAAATCGACGGTTAACTATGGTTAAACGTTTAATGATTTTTAACTCCTCTCGTGTCAAAGAGGATTTAAATGTTTCTCTCAACTTGGTACAATTTCCCAAAGATCCAGGAAGCTGTAGACTCACTGACTGAAAAGACTAACCTGCTTTGGATGAACCATGAGGCAAATAGGCAAACTTTAAGGTTTAATCGTCAAGAAGGGTTAAGTAATAAATTAATATATTCCATTAAATCAATTCTTTTCGTTAAAAGGTTCTGCACTTGTAGTTCATTCAGCGCCTCAAGAATGAAGATTTGTTCTAAAATAAATTAATGATGCTGTAACCCACAAAAAAATACAGACCTTTTAATAAAAAATGCTGTAGTTTTTGACGTGCCAACACTAGTTTGACAAACGACTGCCAGCAGCACTACGAAAGACTTTTTCGCTTCTTGAACACCAAATAATTGTATCAAAGAACAGAATGTTTTGATACCATGGAACATCCGTAACACCAAAAAAACGAAGAGCAGGAGATCACGCATTACATGCCCAATACTCAAGCATTTTGCGAATAGTTCCAATCTCCCACCTTCAATATGAAAGGCACGGAACTAGAACATGAAATGAAATCATGCCTTGCGTGCCCACTCGACTGATTTTCCGCACTCCCTGTGCCAGATACCTCAAAGAAGATGGCAAATCGACTGTGTCATTGTTCAACAGAATCTCTTGTTTCTATTCAGAAGCAAGCCGGAGGGTTGACGACTATGGTCCTTATGGTGCCCGAGCTTGTCCAACGTGGAGACATAGCGTATGGTGGTGAATTTGGAGCAATTCCGCTTACTACAAGTGGATATCTTAAACGAAACCCTATAGAGGACGTAACTCTGAGATGCATGATTGAAAGCTGCAGTACTTATTAGGAAAGCAGCGACCAGCAAGTTTGGGATCCGAACCAAGAAGGTGACTGGAGCTTACTGTGGGTACTATCCTGAAATGGCGGCTGATACGAACGGATATCATCAGGTTAAGATCTTAACCTGACGAGGGAGTAAAGACCATAATACTTATCGAGAAGGCCATTATGGCACAACTTTGCTGGGGAAGACCGAACAAGAGACCTGTACAACTGCACACCGAGTGTCATATAATATGCCCCAGCATACTTCAATCCCGGCCCAAATCGATGCATGTTAATTCGACGCGGTGTTCCAAATGAATCTACAGCTTCCACGGCCACAGTTTGAAACTGCTAGTGGACTTCTAACACTGATTTATAAGTGGCAAAACTGACAGCAAGAACTACGGAAGTCACTGGACATCACATTTTCTAGCTTACTCGAGAACAAATTTGACCATTGATGGCTCCACCATTTCTCAACTTCTCCTCGAGTAATCAAGTTAGACTGAGACTCGACCGTCCCCATCAAAAGGTGAGTCTGCGCCGCCAAACTGTCATACTCGGTCGGTGAGTTCAGTCAGCTTCCTGAAGAGTAAGCTCACGCTAGGGCTGTACATGGAGCTGTACATGGAGCGAACTGATCAACAACATCCCTCTGTTTGATACGCCACTGCATGCATGCGCAGTTGCTAGTGCAGTGAGACTCTTTACAGATCTTCCAGTCTGAGATTATCAGCGTCCAGAACATTCGTTGCATCTGGCCCGAAGGATATGCATATGGTGTCCGCACTCTGTACCGATTGCAAGGTCTTGAAAACGTCGACCGCCACTGTGACGGTTACAAGCCTGAGATACTACGACCATTTCCACACAGAATCAAATTAAATAGATACCACACTAGATGTAAAAGCCCTTCATATCTGTATGCTTTTTCATCTTTTTCCTGGAAGCCCTTTGTATACGAAGTACCAAAAGCTGAGAAAGTAGTTGAGAAAAGGAATGAAGACGTCTAACCCATGCCTTAGAGAGCGAATGCTCATGAAGAGTGACCCATAGAATGTCATCAGTCACGTGGTTTATAAACCACGTGGTAGATGTTGTGTAAATCCTGTCCAAACAAGAATTCGTATTATAAGCAGGACATTCATTTCAAAGGATGGACATCTCTATACGTTCTTTTTTCTCTCTCCTCTCTCTGAGTCCTTGCATCTATTTTAAGCACATCCTTAGCTTTCGAGCTATGGGTGTGCTTAAAAAGAGCGATCTTCGATTATCCCGCTCTTCATCATTCGGTGGTCTCGTTCCAACATAAACCTTGAGTCACGGACCGAGCTAGTTATTTGCAAAGTAGACATATTGAGCGTCGGGACTCATATATGATCAATTTTATGATGTGCATCCCTACAATGAGGAAAGTACGAATGGTAGAGAGTTGTCTCCGTCAAGGCTTCTCCATACATTTCTCTCTCTCAGAGTTTTACAGCAAAGAATGGACGGTTTCACGACACAAAGCAACTTCAGACTGGATGTAAAAAACAGATATCTGGTCTCATCTGCTTGCCATTCACGTCACATTCATTCAGAAGATGGTCCGCTAGAGAACTTCTCGACATTAAATTACGTCCTACTGGATTTGTGAAACCAATTGTCAAAACTGAGCTTTGATCTCATCGGTCTATAGTTCACGTCATCCCGACATAAAACTACGTCCGACTGGATTTCAGAAACCGATTGTTTCTGTTTGTTGGTCTGCCGTTCACATCATCATCGTTCAAGAGATAGTCCTCGATAGATCACTTTTTGACACAAAGTGATGTGGGAGTTACAATTACATCTCCATATTCCTCTTGTCATGCACATGCTTCTTAGGCTTGTCCTTGTCCGCTTTGTTCCGTTGCAGTTCATCTTCTGTCCGAAGAGTGCACTTCTTGATATGCACGTGCTTCTTTTGCTTGTCCCCATCCGCTTTGTTCCGATGCAGTTCATCTTCTATCTGAAAAGTGGACTTCTAGACATGCTGCTTATTCGTTACAAGTTCACCGTAGACTTCATCGCCACTGGTCGATAGATGCGAACGAGAAGTCTACTTCTTCGTCACAAGTTCACCGTAGATTTCATCACCGTCGGTCAACAAATACGACTGAGAAGTCTACCAAAGACGAGAAGGAGTTTCAATTATCTGAGCTAATTTGATAACATGTCTCATCTTGGACAGTTGTTCAAATCTCCTTTAGTCATGCTGAAAAATGCTATAGAATCTATATCTTGATGTATGATTGCGCTCTCATATTCTGTTCTTTCTATGTATTGAGAGATTTTCTCAGCTAGAGCACATGCGTCGAGGTACTCAAGTGTTATTTCGGAGACACGATGTCGTGTCGTGGATTGGCTTTTACTTGAAAATAAAATTTCGATCATTATCGCTCCAAAGACACTCATAGGACTAAAAATGAGTCTTTTTACATAACTCCAGATCTTCACTTTCATTACATCAACAGATATCACTCATTGTCAGTTTTACATGGACACTTCATCTACTTCATTTGGACGTCTAGTGATGAAGTTACAAGACTCGAAAGATGGGAAAAACAAACTAAGCCTTAGCTTACGAGCTTTTTGCACAACTTTAAATCTTAACTTTCATTACATCAATGGGCGTCGCTCATTGTCAGCTTTCGATGGACACTTCATTTACTTCATTTGGATGTCTAGTGGTGAAGTTACAAGACTCGAAATATGAAAAAAGCAAGCTAGACCCTAGGTTATGGACTTTTTGCAAAACTCCAGATCTTCACTTTCATTACATCAACAGGTGTCGCTCATTGTCAACTTTCCATAAACACTTCATCTATTTCATTTGGATGTCTAGTGGTGAAGTTACAAGACTCGAAAGAGAGAAAATCAAGCTAAACCTTAGCTTACTATTGCTGATTGGGTATTTGTGGCTCCTGATGCTATACTAAGGACGCAAAGGATATGCTTGCTCATTATTTGTGAACTTTCACGTACAGAAACTGACATGAAGGGGCAGCTTAAAGGACTAGCTTGTACTTACGACTTGTCGATGGATGGTTCGAGAGATTTGGAGATCCAATGCAAATGCACAAG
Organism: Asterella californica; assembly: GCA_036924285.1. Lineage (NCBI taxonomy): Eukaryota > Viridiplantae > Streptophyta > Marchantiopsida > Marchantiales > Aytoniaceae > Asterella > Asterella californica. The sequence continues at coordinate 14,180,037 of JAYKYS010000006.1, read as the reverse complement.
GTGTCATTAGGTTCAGATCTGTGCAGGCTACGTACTGGTTAAGACAGTTTGTGAAGAGACATATCGAGGTGTGTGTTCTAAGAGAAATTGGGACATAAGGAATGTTCTGGAGTGCGATAGTGACCTATGAAAGAGAGTTGGACCGTTCAAGTCGTTTTGGAGTCTAAACTTGCTATCCTTAGATCCATCGAGATCAGAAGTCGAGTTCTTCAGAAAACTGAAGAGCGATACGAAGTTTCAGCAGACAATTTGAGAGTTCTGGGTGAAATTGACTCACAAGAAAATGCTTACGTCAGTTTTTCGTCGTCTACGATATGAAGTTGGAATTTTCTTTCGAGATCAATTAGCCAAGTTCTTCATTTTTGGTGCCTACGCGACCAGGGAGTCTTCACCTATGCATAGCAGAAGACCGTGTGTGGACTGGATTGTTGGTTTCCATGTAGTGAGCGAGTTTGAGCAACAGGAAGTAAGTTTATGTCAATTTTTTACTTCCTACGACCAAATTTCTTGCGTGGTTTCGTGAGAGGAACTCCAAACAACTTATTTGGAGTCTCATTGGGTTTAGGGTAGCTAGATCTACCTACCAAAGAAGACGGATCTCAGATCAAGTGATTCGTTTGGGTGGTGCGTGTGATTCTAAACCTCAAGAAGGAGTTTTTGAAGGTTTGGTCACTTGCGATCAGAAATTGATGATATCTCGGCTGTGAGGAGTCGGATCTGATAGTTCTTAGGGCCAACAGAGTCAAGGAGGAAGACCTGATCGACATCTGAAGATCGTTTGGTGAAAGAAGGAAGTTCCCAGATAGATTTCTCTCGGTTCCTTGACTATGATTTCGTCCTTTTCAGTTCGTTAGAGATCTAGTTGGTTATGTACGGCTTCTTGTAGCTAGCTTCAGCTAAGGCTTGTACGTTGTCGTGTGACGTGCTATCTTATCTGGGAATACACCGGGTATCTAGCTGTAGAGAGTACGTGTCGCACTCCGTGACTCAGAACCAGCGATCACCCAAACCTCTCTCTGACCTCCAAGTACACTCTGAACCTATCCCGCTATGATATCCTCACGTCCTCTCGACAAATCTCTCTCTGACTCGACTAGGAATAGAACCAAGGTAACAAGCACGGGCAACCTGTTCCTGCCATCACCGCAAGCACTCTTGGGTCTGCTGGTCATCACTCCAGCCTCACCACAAGAGAAATACCAGCACTCCTAATAGAAAAGAAACCTAAGCGCAACGCTCGCACACAAATCCAATCAAATCAACTGGGCGTACAAACAAGCATGCGAGTATGGAGAGGATCCAAACACAGGAAATGCTGTCAATAACTCTCCATACTCATGATCAAGTGCTCTGAAGCACTAGTAAAATCTCCAGGTCGACTTGTTCTTGAAAAGAATCTTCACTCTTGCGTCTTTCGGAGCAAGAACCTCTCAACTTTACCTCACTGGTACTCTTCAACCACAGCTCATAATGAGATGAAACCAAGGCCAATAGATAGCCTGTAGAATAATCTCTCTATTAAGGTATTACATGCGGAGAGATCATCTCTGAGTTGGCAGCTATGCCCTTCCACAGTTCACTGTTTCTTATAACATGATACTATTTCGACAGAACTTTGCTGTTCGATTCCTCACAAATCACTTGACAAAAATAGCTCAAATTTCTCAGGAAGCTAATGATTCACCATCACTACCACTCTGTAAAGTTTTACCAGCAGATCCTCAACTAAACTCTCGAAATGATCCAAGCCCTTATCGCTGTTTTTATAACATGATACTATTTCGGCAGAACTTTGCTGTTCGATTCTTCACAAACCACTCGACCAAAACGGCTCAAACTTCTAAAGAACCTAATGAGTCACTATCACTACCACTCTGTAAAATTTCACCAGCAGATCTTCAACCAAACTCTCGGAATGACCCAAGCCCTTTTCGTCAATGACACAAGACGATATGGAGACCCTTGTACACAAAAATAGCGTTTTCCTTCAACCCAATAATCCAAATGGTCTGAAATTTCACAGGTAGGTAGCTGACTGTACCTTCTCAGACCCTGGAAGGTTTCATAGCAAAATTAGACCTCAAACTCTCCATATCTCTCTCAATGTCTTCTGTTTACAATCGCCTACTATCATAACCTCCGATTTGAAACACCCAACTTCAGCCCGCCAAACATTTTCACTCCGGCTTAGAATCGATTGATCTCGGAGTCTATCAGCAAGCCCATTTCAAGAGCTTTCCAGCAACAGTCAATTCATCTCCAGCAACCTCACAGAACTCCCAGAAAGTGAGAAAGGCCTCACGGAAACAAAATTAGTCACGAATTTGACCCCCTCAGCTTCAATTGATCGAAACATTCTCATCTGTGCTTCAAATCGAGCAACCATTGAGTCCACGGGCATCTTGTAGTCGATATCGCTTATCAAATCTGTCTTTGTTCTTCAAGCGAGCTTTTCGTAACTGTTCCAGAGCTAGCTCAACATCCTCTGGTCTCCGCTCCAACTGACGAATCCTAAGAGCGAGAAGATCTTCTCTAGAGAGATTATCTTCCCAAGGTAGAACACTCCAAGTAGGTATTTGCTCTTCGATAGGCATGATCGGTTTTTGCCATTGCATTAGTTCTGCTGGCATGTACCCGGTCACCGAGCTATGAGTTGTACGATTGACCCATAGAGCAAATGGTAGAAGCCTTGGTCATTCTCTCACCTTTCCGTTGCAAGCTTTCACAATGGCTTTCCTAATAGGAGGATGGCCGTGCTCACTCTTCGCATTTTCTTCTGGGTTGTAAGCCATGGTAAGAGCTAACTTGATTCCTCGCTTCTTGAAGAACATATCAGCTTCGTGAGCATTCAGTTCTCCGCGGTCTGCTGTAATCTTCCCAAAACATCCGTATCTGCAGATCACATCTTCAAGTAGAAATCTGCACACCCCTTCTGTAGTGTTTGTGCGCAGAGCGCGTCCTTCGACTTGGTTCGATAGATCTTCTCGTGCCAAAATCAAGTATCTCATCTGTCATATCCCAACCGGCATCGTAACCAGATCTACTACCCACTTGTAATGCATTGCAAGTGGATACGTTGGATGAAGCTCATCTCGATGTCGGATGTCAGAGTACATCTGACAGGTTACACACGTCTCCACAAACCGCACTACATCTCTATACATGTTACGTCACCAATACCTCTCTTTGATTTTGATAAAGGTGGCATAAATACCCCGATGTCTAGCCCATAAGTTTTCATGGAATTCTTGAATTAGTTGGGTTTGCATCTCTTGCTTACACACAACTCGTTGCGGCATCTCGCCACTCCGCTTGGCGTGCTTCCACAGATAGCCCCCTTGTTGTATGTAGTTGTAAGCCTTCCTCCTGATCTGTTTGAACCGAGCATCATTCCATTCTGGTTGCCTTGTCAGCGAACCAAAGTAACGCCCAATGTCTAACCATTCTCCTTCATATAGCTCCTCCATGAATGAGTTTTGATGCTCATTCATTCCTTTTTGAGCTCTACAAAAAACAGTTGTGCTTATATCCTCTGTGTCTTCCGTCAAATCCTCTTCATCCTCATATCTGGCCCTAGACAACATATCTGCTACTGGGTTATCTTTTCCCGCTATGTGTCTAAATTCTGGATTCAACGACTTGATATAAGCAATCCATCGCAACATAGTGATATCAAGGGTGTTACAATTCGTAATCATCCTTGACAGTGGCAAACAATCCGTCTCCACTATCACCGGTGCTCCAATCAAATAGTCCTTCTCAACTTTCATCGCAGTGACTACCCCCCATAGCTCTCGCTTTACTTGTGGGTAGTTTCGCTGTCGCTCACTCAACACCTTGGCTCCAAACATGATTGCAAGTTTTACCGATTCTCATCTTCATCATCTTGTCACTGCCCACCGATGTGCACATCCTCACCAAACCCAACAGCGTCCTCATAGTAGTGACGTCTCTACTCCTTTCAGCAAGCTGAAACTGATCGTATCCAGAGTAGAGGTCTCCTATCGAGTAAATGACTCTACCAGCGAATGCTTCAGCAAACTCTCCCACAATAAGTCTGATCTCCGTATTTCTGATGGTCACTTGATTCACCGGTTGCATATCTTGAATGAATCGTAGCGCTCCGCTCTTCTCCGGTACTGTAAACCAGCGGCTGGAATACGGTGTAAACGATGGCTCAAGGATTCTCATCCGCATCTTCTCCTTTAGAAGCTCCATAAGCTTAGGCAAATGTGCCTTAGGTACGGAAATTGGTCTTAAGTCCCAAGGCGTATGCGGTACTGTAAATATGATCATCGGTGCTACAATGCTTGGATCTACACACCCAATTTCTGAAGGCTCAAAAGAAAAAGTTTTCCCATGCCTACTTAACATCTCCTTGAACTCCCTCTCCTCAGCAGGTAGAAGAAAGTCGATAGAACCAACCTTCAACTCCTTGAGCGTAGCTTCTGTAAACTTGTGACCTATTTGATCAGGATACAGTAAGCTCTTCTCCTTTGAGGCTTGTTGAACTCGTTGGTCAGAGTCGCTAGGTAGCGGTTGTGCAACCGGCTTCACCTTTTTATCCACCGTTTTATACCTGGTCTCAACTCTGACTTCATGTATCTGGAACGACTCTATAGCCGAGTAAAGCTCCATAGAACGTATGTACACAACTTGGTCTTCATTCCCTTGCTCAGCCTTGCGAAGCTCTTCCTAAGGATCATCCAAATCCATCTCCACGTAACGCCCTCTATCTTATCCTCCTCACTAAGCACACCAACTCTTTTTAGATATTTTTGGGTTCTTTGCACAGCTTTCTTCTCCCATTTCTGAAGATCAGCGAGCTGTGTATACACAGTAAATCCACTCTCCGAATATCTCACCACTCCTGTACAAAAGGCACTATCCTTCTCCAACGAGAGTACTTTCTCTTGCGTATCGGTATCACTATACTCTCGCTCTATAGTGGTCCTCTGGAAAAATCCTTAAACTCTTCAGCGACTTTGAGTAGAGAAACACTCCGCAAGTAATCTCGATTACGCTCATGATTAACAGACACAGTCAAGAACTGTACCGTTGTTTTGCCATCCTGACTCCTGATTCGAGCATAAACAGAATCGTCATCCAACACCTTAGTCTCCATCCTTACAACTGTAATGAATGGTTGATCAAGAATAACCGGATAGGAAGTAGTATCTTGAACAAAGAAGTTTTGTTCAAGTACCACATTCTCTATCTTCACCTTCACATTTGGACAAGCACCATAGAGTTCTCCTCGTGTGTTGTTTGCTGCTCGGATCATCCAACCATGATCTATATCAACAGGCCATCCACCCTGTTTGTAGATGTCCTTGGAGACAATATTGATCTCATATCCATGATCAATGAGAGCAACCACTGGATCTTTCATTTCTCCTACATTCACTAAGGTTTCAGTAGTGGCTCTTGCCCAATGTCCTCCAGTGTAATGACTAGAGATCTTATCGTCCTCTCCCTTATCCACATCAAACCGAACTTTGCGAGTGTTGTAAGAACGAGCCAACTCTTGCTCCTCTTCCTCTGTAATCACTGTGTCTAGAGCACTGGACACTGCAGTCTCTCCCGTCAATTGCCTCTTCCGCTTGATAATGTCAATGATGACATCATGAAACTCCTTCTTCGCAATCCCGAGGATCTCTCGCAAGGTAAACTCAATCTTTGTATTGAGCACCTTCTCCTGCAACACCTCTTTCATGTTGGTTGCTGCTTCAATGTCTGATTGCAACTTATACATGGGAGCTTTGCTTTTCTCTCTACCTTTATTCTTCTCTGAACTTCCAGAAGGTAAGGTATCCTCCATAGCTTCTTCTCGTAGAGTGTAGTCTCATGTCGGAGTCTATCTCCTCTTAGTTGCCTCTTGGGAGCCGCTCTCTCCTCACTTGGACCAACCTCATCTCTCCTACGCTTCTCTTCCATGATAGCTTCATGTTGAGCCTTGGCTACGTAGGCATGAACGGACATAGCATCTACGGGATCATCCCATCCAGTAGCACTCCTGATTGCTGTGGCTGTTCTGAGCAACTCCTCCCTTGCCATTTTCTCCTTTCTGTTCGTGCTCACAGCATGACTCCACATATCAGTCGTATCCTCATATTTCAAAAAGGCACTCTCTTTTTTGCTAATCACCTTGACTTCATAAGTAGAAACTACTATCGATGTCACATCATGCATTGTTAGATGATCCTCTAAAACTTTCTTCATTCCTCCTCTACCGAAGTTGGTCCTCAGAGTCTCTCCGTTGTCTCTCAAGGCGATCTTTTCTTCCTTCCAGAAAGTTATGCCTTGCTGCAAGGCATCATTGAAGCTCCCGCATTCCTTCCGTTGATGATCGATGTTGTCACACCAAATACACCTCTGAACATATCCTTGTTTTGACGCAAGTCTCCCTTCGGGTACCCCATCCTTCTCCTCCAACCTCGTCAACTTGATCTGTAAGTCTCTCATCTTCTTCTCCAAATCTTCCATTGCTTGATTCCGTTGTGGTACAACCGTAATGATAGGAATAGTAGGAAGCGAAATAGTAGGTAGAGGAGCAATCTGCACCGTTGGTTGCCTGCGTGGTATCTCAATAGGCGGTGGTCTTGGTGCTTGACTCACAACCACCTTCTCTCTTCGGTATTCTCGCTTTGCAAGTACTCCCACTGCTTCGCTAACATTCTTCCAATCAGATGTGAGACCATTGTCTTTTGTCTGATCTTCCAACAGCAACTCTAACTCCCTCTGTAGCTCGCTGTTGGCTGATTGTAAAAATAGCTCCACTTTGTCATTCTCAAGTGTGAGCTTCTCCATCCGAGATAGTTGAAGAAAATGTCTCTCAAACTCCCGAAGTAGTTCGGTAGCAACTAGTTCCTTGCTAAGTTTGTTCACCCACTCCATGAATGACTTCTTAGTCACTCGATCTGCATCCTCCAAAGAGTACTCCTCCTTCAGCTGAAGAGAAAACTCCTCCCAGTTAGCTCCATGAGCTTGAATGAGCCCCTTCACATGTTCTCGTAACTCCGGGATAACAACAAGCTCAAACGTCCGTACCATCTCCCTCTCTGATACCTTACTCAGCTCCATCTCTCGAGAAAAGAACTTCAGGTATTTGGAGATGTTTCTCTCTTCAAACTGATCCAATGTCCCCACCACCGAATGCAAAGCCTTGGTAGCCATCGCCTCCTTCCGTTGAACAGCTTGTTGTTGATCCATGTACAGAGCAAATGCTTGGAACATTTGCCCTATAGCAGGATCAAGCTGCAGCGAAATCATGCCCGAAGGATTTCCAACTCCTTGTCACTCGGCCATGATAAAGTTCTGAGAAGAACTTCACTAACTCTCCACCCTAGAAGTTTCACGTCGAGTTCACCAACTGTCGTGTGACGTGCTATCTTATCTGGGAATACACCGGGTATCTAGCTGTAGAGAGTACGTGTCGCACTCCGTGACTCAGAACCAACGATCACCCAAACCTCTCTCTGACCTCCAAGTACACTCTGAACCTATCCCGCTACGATATCCTCACGTCCTCTCGGCAAATCTCTCTCTGACTCGACTAGGAATAGAACCAAGGTAACAAGCACGAGCAACCTGTTCCTGCCATCACCGCAAGCACTCTTGGGTCTGCTGGTCATTACTCCAGCCTCACCACAAGAGAAATACCAGCACTCCTAATAGAAAAGAAACATAAGCGCAACGCCCGCACACAAATCCAATCAAATCAACTGGGCGTACAAACAAGCATGCGAGTACGGAGAGGATCCAAACACAGGAAATACTATCAACAACTCTCTATACTCATGATCAAGTGCTCCTACTTGAAATTCAAACTTCGATACTTGTTGCTCCAAAGACACTCATGAGAAGACAAGCTAGGCCCCAGTTTACGGACTTTTGGCACAATCTCAGATCTCCATTTTTATCACATAGATGGGTAGAGCTCCTTGTCAGCTTTCCAAAGGCACTTTGTCTACTTCGTTTGGACGCCTAGTGGAGAAGTTACAAGACTCGAAAGATGGAGAAAATAAGCTAGGCCCCAGCTTACGGGTTTTTGGCACCACTTCGGATCTTCGTTCTTATCGCACCAGTGGATAGAGCTCCTTGTCAGCATTCCATAGGCACTTTGTCTACTTCGTTTGGATGCATAGTGAAGAAGTTACAGGACTCGAAAGATGGAGAAAACAAGCTAGGCCCCAGCTTACGAGCTTTTGGCGCAACTTCGGATCTTTACTTTTATCGCATAGATGGATAGAGCTCGTTGTCAGCTTTCCATGGGCATCTTGTTTATTTCGTTTGGACATCCAGAGAAGAAGTTATGCGATTCGGAAAAAGGTAAAATCAAGCTAGGCCCTTAGTTACTTGCTGACTGGGTATTTAGGGCTTCAGGCGTTATATCAAACACGCAAGGGGCCTGCTTCTTATTATTGAGAGTTGAACTTCGTACGTACAGACTGTTGCAAGGGGGCTGCTTAAGGGGCTTGCTTGTTCCTGCGACCTGTCGGTGGATGTTTTGGAGAATTGGGAAGTCCAATACACGCGCGCAAGGTGTCATCGGGTTCAGATCCGTGCAGGCTACGCACAGGTTAAGACGGTTCTTGAAGAGACGGATCGGGGGTTGTGTTCTGGGAGAAATTGAGACGCAGGGAGCAGAATTGGGGTTTTCAGTTACCTGTGAAGGAGAGTTGGACCGTTCGGGCCGTTCCGGAGTCCAAACTTGCTGTCCTTGGATCCATCGGGATCAGAACAACGAGTTCTTCAGGAAATTGAAGACGATACAAAGTTTTATCGGGCGGTTTGAGAGTTGTGAGAGAAATTGGCTCGCAGGGAAGCGCTTGCGTCAGGTTTTCATCGCCTGCGACCTGAGATTGGATTGTTCTTCGCGATCGGTGAGCCAAGCTCTTCGTTCTTGGTGCCTACACGATCAGGGAGTCCTCATGTACGCATAGGAGAAGACTGTAAGTGAATTGGATTGTTGGTTTGGGTGTGGTGAGCAAATTTGAGCCGCAGGGAGCCGATTTACGTCAATTTTTTGTAGCTTGCGACCAAATTTCTCGAGTAGTTTTGCAAGGGGAACTCCAAACGGCTTGTTTGGAGTCTTGTTGGGTTCAGAGTAGCCAGATCTACCTACCAGCGAAGACGGATATCAGTTTAGACGATCCGTTTGTGCGGTGTGAGCGGTTTTAAGCCGCAGGGAGGAGTTTTTGAAGGTTCGGTCACCTACGACCGAAAATTAGCGATATCTCAACTATCGGGAGCCGGATCTGAAGGTTTCTTGGGCCAACGGAGTCAGGGAAGGAGACCCTATCAACATTTGAAGATCGTTTGGCGAAAGGAGAAAGTTCCCAGATAGGTCTTTTTCGGTTCCTTCGCTACAGGTTTCGTCCTTTTGAGTTCGTTAAGGACTTAGTTGGTTGTGTATGGCTTGTGGTAGCTAGCTTTAGCCAAGAGCTAGTGTGTGGATGTGGTTTGGACTTGGGTTTGGATCGCATGATACTGTTGTGGCTCTGGTTGTTAGCAAAGAGAAGTTCCTCTTGCTTTGAGCTACGTTTTGGCGATTTCATACTAGGGTCACGTTTCAGAGGTTTGTTTTAGGGCTTCTGAAGTAGGTTACAGACCGCTCTGGTCTTTTCCTCAGTTTTGTGCTGTTTGGAGAAAGAATCGACAGTGTACATACTTTCAGAGTGGTATATATCGCAGCATTCCTTTTTCGTGGTTGTTCTTCTCTGTCTTGTCTCTGTTTGGCACACAGCATCTCCACAGCCAGGAACCTCGCGTTTTCCTAGACATCCTTCACGCACAAAATATCCGACACGATACGGTGGTGAACTCGACGTGAAGGTCTGGGGTGGAGATTTCTTCTGTGTGTGAACTTTGAAGAAGGGATTGGCAGTCATGAGTGGGGATGGGAAAGGTGACGGAGATGGAGCTAGTGGTTCAAGTGGGTTACCGAAGGTGCAGTTGGATCCGGCGACTACATCGATGTTCCAAGCTTTCACTATGTTCTTACGACAGCAACAGTCTGATGAGCGGAAGGAAGCTTTGGCAACAAAGGCGCTACAAGCGGTGGTCAGCAGGATTGACCAGTTTGATGGAAGAGATGTCTCAAAGTATCTGAGACATTATGTGAAGGAGATGGAGCTGAACCGGGTCTCAGAAGATGAGATGATTGAGACGTTTGAGTTGGCAGCAGCTCCAGAGATTAGGGATCATGTTAAAATGCTAACGAAGCATTTTAACAAGGATTGGGAGACCTTTGCTCGTGCCTTGATGGATGAGTACTTCTTGGAAGACTCTGATCGAGTCACCAAGAAATCATTCTTGGAGTGGGTTGAGCAACCAAGGAAGGGTTTACAAGCTACTGAGTTGCTCAGAGAGTTTGAGAAGCAGTTTTCACGGTTGACCAGGATGGAGAAGTTGACGTTGCAGTCCAACAAGACCGAGCTATTTCTTCGGGTTGCAGATGAGAAGTTGCAGGAGAAGCTAGAGATACTTCTGGAAGACCGGGAGGAGGACGATGGATTGACTAGCAGCTGGAAGAAGGTTGAAGAAGCTGTTGGTCTGCTCACCAAGAGGGAGCGGAGGCGAGAGAAGGTTCCTGTTAGGAGACTGACACCAGCACCAACTGCTGTAACACCTGTTCCTGTAGTTCGACCAGTTGTTCCTGTTGCTAGACAGGTAGTGCCGGTTGCTCCTGCTGTTCCAGTTGTTCAGACACCGATAGTATCTCCGAAGAAGGACTCAAGTCTTGAGGAGATCATGCGTGGGATGCGAGACTTGCAGATCAAGCTCACCAGATTGGAGGAGCAAGGATCTACAAGCGGAGCGAAACCTGTTGAGAAGCAAGGCTGGATCCAGCGGTGTATCTGGTGCGATGGTACCGATCATCCGCGCAGAGATTGCAAGGAGTTCAGTGATACCTTGCAGCAAGGGGTGATCTTCTGGAAGGATGGGAAGGTAGCGTTGAGGGATACTGGTGCACTTCTTCAGACCAACTTTGGTAGAGGAGGGATGAAGAAGTTGGTTGAGGACCACCTATCAGCACAAGCAGTCGCCATCGTGGAAGCTGGAACTTATGGCACAAGGGTAGAGGATCAGGCTGAGAGGAGTTTCAACAAGCAAGTTGAGCCAAGTGAGTTGTGGTCATCTGCCATCTCCATGAAACAGAAAGGGAAGATGGCACGTGAGACGTTGCAGAGGACAGCTGTAACGATCAGAAAGGATACTGGATGGGAGGATCCGATAGAAGCTCTATCGGTGCATGCGTACATCGCCAAGAACCAACACGAAGCGTTGTTGGAAGAGAAGAGAAGGCGAGATTCAGAGGATTCAGGAGAAGGGACTTCTTCAAAGAGACAGACTCGAGGGGAGAAGATTCGCCAAGAGCTTCGGGATGCAGGAGCTCAAGACCTACCGATGGACGATGCTCCTTCTCCATCCAAGGAGAAATCTCAGAAGGAGAAGGGTAAGCCGGCTGCGTACAAGCTACAGTCGGATATCGAGGCTTCAACAGACTTGAAGGGAGTCTTGGAAGATCGCATTCTGAATGCGAAGGTGGAGTTTACTTTGAGAGAAGTGTTAGGCATCGCCAAGCGTGAGTTTCACGATGTCATCATCGATGTCATCAAACGGAAACGACAAATTACGGGTGAGACTGGTTTATCACATGCTTTGGATACTAGGATGTCAGTGGATGAGGAGAGAGAGCTTGCAAGGTGCAGTGTCTATTCTCCAGAGGAAGAAAGAGATCGAAGGCGCAAGGTGCATTTCGAGGATGAAGAGGAGGATGGGAAGCGGAGCTCAAGTCATTACAGCCACAGTCACTGGGCTCGAGCTACGACGGAGACGTTGGTGAGGATCAAGGACTTGGATGAGCCGGTGGTTGCTCTGATCGATCATGGATCAGAAATCAACATCATGTCGAAGGAGCTGTACAAGAGGAAGAAGTGGCCGATCGACACAGAGCATGGATGGGTCATAAGAGCAGCCAACAACACGAGAGGAGACTTGTATGGAGCTTGTCCAGACATCAGAGTGCGCGTAGGTGATGTTGCTATTGAGCAAAACTTCTTTGTTCAGGAAGCAACATCATACCCACTCATTCTGGGTCAACCTTTCATCATAGCAACCCGGATGGAGACAAAGGTACTGGACGACGGATCTGCGTATGCTAGGATCCGAAGTCAAGATGGGAAGAGAGCGGTACAGTTCCTGACTGTACCGTCCAACCACGAGCGCAACCGAGATCGTTTGAGGGAGAAGCCGCTTCCAAGGGTGAGTGAAGAGTTCAAGGATTTTCGTTGAGTATCACTATAGAGCGAGATTGTGGTGGTGCGCAAGAGAAGGTACTCTCGCTTGATGGAGATAGTGCCTTTTGTACAGGGTTTATTGGATTTTCAGAGTGTGGGATTGCTGTCTACAAGAAGATAGAAGAGCTGAGAAGAAAAGAACAAAAACATTTGCGTGGTGTTGAGTTGATGTTGAAAGAGTTGGGTGAGCTAGAAAGGGATGAATGGATTTCTGGTGTTTATGAAGAGGATGGGTTGGAAGATCCCTTGCGAGAGATCATGTCTATTGGATGGGAGGATATGGATAAGGTCGTGCAGATTCATTCAAGGGAGGTCTATTCGGTGATCGAATCATTCCGTGCGCCGGAGGTTCGAGTTGAGACAAGGTACAAGACAGTGGATAGGAAAGTAAAGCCAATTGCTGGTCCTTTGCCGGAAGACACCAACCAACAGATGGATCGAGCTTCAAAGGAGAAGAGTTTGAGAGATCCTGCAATGATAGGACACAAGTTCACGGAGAAGACCCTTGAAGAGCTGAAGATTGGATCTGATGGGTCTCTTCTACCAGAAGAGAGGATGTGCTTCAAGGAGATGCTTTCAAGACATGGGAAAGCATTTGCTTTTGAGCCACTTGAGATTGGATGTGTAGATCCGTACGTTGTTACCCCGATGGTTATCTTCACGGTACCGCATGTGCCATGGAACCTGAGACCAATTCCAGTACCGCGGGCTCACTTGCCCAAACTAGTGGAGTTGCTGAAGGAGAAGATGCGGATGAAGATCTTGGAGCCGTCGTTTGCACCATATTCAAGCAGATGGTTTACAGTACCAAAGAAGAATGGGTCGCTGCGGTTCATCCAAGACATGCAGCCAGTGAACGCAGTAACAATCATAAATGCTGGGGTGGGACCGATTGTGGATGAGTTTGCAGAAGCGTTTGCAGGAAGAGCGATTTACTCAATGGGAGATCTTTACTCGGGGTATGATCAGTTTCAACTAGCGGAGGAGAGCAGAAGCTTCACGACAATGAGGATACCTTTGGGGTTGGTTAGGATGTGTACCTTACCGCAGGGAGCTACCAACTCGATAGCACACATGATGAACGGGATGAATCGAGTTCTAAGGGACTTCATCCCCGAAAAGACGATGCCATTCTTGGATGACATCCCCATCAAAGGATGTGTGGAAGATGAGAAGGATGAAGCATTAGATCAGAGGGGGTGTCGGCGATACGTCACTGATCACATCGCAGACTGTGAGAAGATCTTATCTCGACTTGAGGAAGTTCATCTTACGCTGTCAGGTGCGAAGTCTACATTTGGAGTTAGAGAGGTTTTGATCGTTGGTCATTTGTGTGGATCGTTTGGTCGGAAGCCAGATCCGAACAAGGTGGATGCGATTGGAAGGATGAAGGAGGTTTGCAACTCGCTGACAGAAGTAAGAAGATTTTTGGGTGCTTGTGTATTCTACCACATTTGGATTCCTCATTATGCGCATGTGGCGGATCCGTTGTATGGATTGTTGCGTAAGGGTCATAAATTCAGATGGGAGGAAGAGCATACTGATGCGGTAAGGAAGCTGAAGTCTTTACTATCATCTCCTCCAGTTCTGGGAAGGATTGATTACAAGGGTGCTAGGCCGGTGGTTCTTACTGTGGATACAAGTCCAGTTGCAATTGGATGGGCAGTCGGACAGGATGATGAGGATGGAGACAGGTTTGCGGTTAGGTTCGGAGCGAAGGTGTTAAGTGCTCGACAACGTGCTTACCCGCAAGTGAAGAGAGAATTGTGGGGTATTGTTTCAGCTATGAAAACTGAGAAAGAGTATTTGATTGGAGCAGTAGTGGTGGTTGAAACTGATTGCTTGCCGTTGTTAGGGATGATCATGAATTGTTCAACTCCTGATATTGCGATATTACGATGGATCGCATATATCAAGTCGTTGAACCCGAAGTTTAGACATATCGCAGGGAAGGATAATCTGATGGCGGATATGTTGTCTCGAGCTCGATATGATGGGGAAGATGAGATGGTAGAAGACATTGACGACGTGGGTACAGAGTTCTATTCGATTGCACAGACAGGAAGAGAAGATGAGTTGTTTGTTGAAGGGTTGTATGATGGTGATTTGCTTGATATCGGGAGGTACCTTAGTACGATGGTTAAGCAGACAGGTTGGACAGATGAGAGGTTTCGGAGAGTTAGAAGGAAGGCCTACAACTTCATGTTGCAGGATGGGTTTCTTTGGAAGCGATCGAAGCAAAAAGGTGGAGTACCGCTACGGGTGATTTTGCAACAAGGAAGATCAGCAGAAGTTGCTCAAGGCGTTCCATGAGAGTCTTTGGGCTGGACATCGAGGGATTTGGGCCACTTTTACAAAGATGAAAGAGCGGTATTGGTGGAAAAACATGTACAAGGATGTTGTATCTTTTGTGGAGTCTTGTTTGACATGTCAGATGTATTCGAATATCCGACATCGTGACGGATTACATCCGACTTATCCGTTGGCAATCCACTTCAAGTGGGTGGTAGACTTGGTGATTATGCCGGTTGGATTATGGCAGATGAGATACTTGGTACTTGCTAGAGAGGATCTTTCAAATCAAGTCGAGGGTAGGGCGCTTCGGACGAAGACAACTGAAGGGGTATGTAGATTTCTCTTGGAAGAGGTTGTTTGTCGGTATGGATGTGTGGGGAAGATCACTGCAGATCGGGGAGAGCTAGATGCACATGAGGCTCGTGAATTCTTTGCAAGGTGTGGGGTGAGGTTGTCACTAACAACTGCTTATAACCCCGAAGGGAATGCCAAGAGTGAATGTGGTCATCCACCCATTGTGAAGGCTTTGGTGAAGGCTTGCAACGGAAGGGTGCGCGAGTGGCCTCGACTCTTACCATTTGCGTTATGGGCAGATAGAACGACGCACAGCTCGGTGACAGGTTACATGCCGGTGGAACTCATCACAGGTCAGAAGCCTATCATGCCGATTGAAGAACATGTTCTGACATGGAGTGTGTTACCTTGGGAGGACAATTTGACTAGAGAAGAGCTTCTTGCTATTCGAATTAGGCAGTTAGAGAGAAGACCAGAGGATATCCAAACTGCTTTGGATAGGCTGCGAGAAGCACGGTTGAAGAACAAGGTCAGATTTGATCAGCGACATCGTTTGAGACCTAGGGATATCAAGGAAGGTGATTGGGTGTTAGTCTATGACAACAGTCTAGACAACCAGCATAGTGCACTCCGGAAGTTTTCCAGAAGATGGTTTGGTCCGTATGTGGTGAAGAAGGTTCATGACAACGCAACTTACGCCCTGCAAGAGTTGGATGGAACAAGCTTGAAGGTACCAGTGGCAGATAAACGCGTCAAGATTTTCAAAAAGAGAGATGAGGAGGTCGATTTAGCAGATATCTTGACGGAGTTTCAGTTTGAGGATGAGGATTATGCAGAAGATCTTGAAGGTGAGGTTGGTTACGATGGGAAGTAGGACGATAAGCCGGTCCACTCCTTGGTTGGTATCTCTGGTGCATACCGGAGGATGCACAGGTTCAGAGGGGGTGGATGTCGTGTCGTGGACCGGCTCCTACTTGAAATTCAAACTTCGATACTTGTTGCTCCAAAGACACTCATGAGAAGACAAGCTAGGCCCCAGCTTATGGACTTTTGGCACAATCTCAGATCTCCATTTTTATCACATAGATGGGTAGAGCTCCTTGTCAGCTTTCCAAAGGCACTTTGTCTACTTCGTTTGGACGCCTAGTGGAGAAGTTACAAGACTCGAAAGATGGAGAAAATAAGCTAGGCTCCAGCTTACGGGTTTTTGGCACCACTTCGGATCTTCGTTCTTATCGCACCAGTGGATAGAGCTCCTTGTCAGCATTCCATAGGCACTTTGTCTACTTCGTTTGGACGCATAGTGAAGAAGTTACAGGACTCGAAAGATGGAGAAAACAAGCTAGGCCCCAGCTTACGAGCTTTTGGCGCAACTTCGGATCTTTACTTTTATCGCATAGATGGATAGAGCTCGTTGTCAGCTTTCCATGGGCATCTTGTTTATTTCGTTTGGACATCCAGAGAAGAAGTTATGCGATTCGGAAAAAGGTAAAATCAAGCTAGGCCTCTAGTTACTTGCTGACTGGGCATTTAGGGCTTCAGGCGTTATATCAAACACGCAAGGGGCCTGCTTCTTATTATTGAGAGTTGAACTTCGTACGTACAGACTGTTGCAAGGGGGCTGCTTAAGGGGCTTGCTTGTTCCTGCGACCTGTCGGTGGATGTTTTGGAGAATTGGGAAGTCCAATACACGCGCGCAAGGTGTCATTGGGTTCAGATCTGTGCAGGCTACGCACAGGTTAAGACGGTTCTTGAAGAGACGGATCGGGGGTTGTGTTCTGGGAGAAATTGAGACGCAGGGAGCAGAATTGGGGTTTTCAGTTACCTGTGAAGGAGAGTTGGACCGTTCGGGCCGTTCCGGAGTCCAAACTTGCTGTCCTTGGATCCATCGGGATCAGAACAACGAGTTCTTCAGGAAATTGAAGACGATACAAAGTTTTATCGGGCGGTTTGAGAGTTGTGAGAGAAATTGGCTCGCAGGGAAGCGCTTGCGTCAGGTTTTCATCGCCTGCGACCTGAGATTGGATTGTTCTTCGCGATCGGTGAGCCAAGCTCTTCGTTCTTGGTGCCTACGCGATCAGGGAGTCCTCATGTACGCATAGGAGAAGACTGTAAGTGAATTGGATTGTTGGTTTGGGTGTGGTGAGCAAATTTGAGCCGCAGGGAGCCGATTTACGTCAGTTTTTTGTAGCCTGCGACCAAATTTCTCGAGTAGTTTTGCAAGGGGAACTCCAAACGGCTTGTTTGGAGTCTTGTTGGGTTCAGAGTAGCCAGATCTACCTACCAGCGAAGACGGATATCAGTTTAGACGATCCGTTTGTGCGGTGTGAGCGGTTTTAAGCCGCAGGGAGGAGTTTTTGAAGGTTCGGTCACCTACGACCGAAAATTAGCGATATCTCAACTATCGGGAGCCGGATCTGAAGGTTTCTTGGGCCAACGGAGTCAGGGAAGGAGACCCTATCAACATTTGAAGATCGTTTGGCGAAAGGAGAAAGTTCCCAGATAGGTCTTTTTCGGTTCCTTCGCTACAGGTTTCGTCCTTTTGAGTTCGTTAAGGACTTAGTTGGTTGTGTATGGCTTGTGGTAGCTAGCTTTAGCCAAGAGCTAGTGTGTGGATGTGGTTTGGACTTGGGTTTGGATCGCATGATACTGTTGTGGCTCTGGTTGTTAGCAAAGAGAAGTTCCTCTTGCTTTGAGTTACGTTTTGGCGATTTCAGACTAGGGTCACGTTTCAGGGGTTTGTTTTAGGGCTTCTGAAGTAGGTTACAGACCGCTCTGGTCTTTTCCTCAGTTTTGTGCTGTTTGGAGAAAGAATCGACAGTGTACATACTTTCAGAGTGGTATATATCGCAGCATTCCTTTTTCGTGGTTGTTCTTCTCTGTCTTGTCTCTGTTTGGCACACAGCATCTCCACAGCCAGGAACCTCGCGTTTTCCTGGACATCCTTCACGCACAAAATATCCGACACGATAACGGAACTCTCGCTGGAAAGTTCATATCCAATGGAGGATCCATACCACATCAGAGCAAGATGTAGACAGTAAGATCTCAAACATCGTCGTTAGTGACAATGAGAAGAACAATAGGATCGGAGTAGCCATCACCGCAGCCATAAACGACTCTCTCGACATACGAAGGATATGTGGTGGTTTCACACCCTAGCCAATCTACAACACGACAACGTGGATGGTGTTTGGACTTGGGTTTGGATCATGTGATGCTGGTGTAGCTCTTTTTATTAGCAAAGGGATGTTTCTCTTGCTTTAAGCTATGCTTCGATAGTCTTGGATCTGGGTTGAGATTAAAGGGTTCATTTTAGAGGGGTTGGTGGAGATTACAGATCACTTAGGTTTGTATTTCTCTATTTTGCATCTTTTGAGAAGAAGAATCAAGAGTGTATATAAAGTAGGAGTTGGTATACCTTGCGTCTCATGGTTGTTTCTCTATGTCTTGTCTTTGTTAGACACACTACATCTCCACACCCAAGAATCTCGTGTTTACGATGGTGAACTCGACGTGAAAGTCTGGGGTGGAGATTTCTTTTGTGTTTGAACTTTGAAGAGGAGATTCGTAACCATGAGTAGGGACGGAAATGATGATGGAAATAGAGCTAGTGGTTCGGATGGATTGCCGAAGGTGCAGTTGGATCCAACAATTGCATCGATGTTTCAACCAGTCACATTGTTCTTACGGCAATAACAGTTTAATGAGCGAAAGGGAACATTGGCAAAAAAGGTGCTTCAAGCAATGATCAACAAGATTGACTAATTTGATGAGAGAGATGTCTCAAAATATCTGACACATTATGTGAAGGAGATGGAACTAAATCGGATATCAGAAGATGAGATGATTGAGAAGTTTGAGTTAGCTGTAGCTCCAGAGGTTAGAGATCATGTTAAAATGCTAACAAAGCATTTTGACAAGGATTGAGAGACATTTGCTCATGTCTTGATGAATGAATAGTTCTTTGAGGATTCTGATCGAGTCACCGAGAAGTCATTCTTGGAGTAGGTTGAGCAATCAAGGAAAGGTTTACAAGCTACTAAGTTACTCAGAGAATTTGAGAAACAGTTTTCTAGGTTGACTAGGATGGAGAAGTTGACGTTGCAGTCAAACAAAATAGTATTTCTTCAAGTTGTAGATGAGAAATTACAAGAGAAGTTGGAGGTGCTTTTGGAGGATCAGGAGGAAGACGATGGGTTGACTAGTAGTTGGAAGCACTGTAGTAGCACATGTTATTGTAACTCGACCTGTGGTTCTTGTTGCTAGACAAGTAATACTAGTTGTTCCATCTGTTCCAGTTGTCCAAGCACCTATAGTGTCCCCGAAGAAGAATGATTTAAGCCTTGAGGAGATCATGCGTGAAATGCAAGACCTGCATATCAAGCTCACAAGATTGGAGGAGCAATAGTCTACAAGCGGAGCAAAACTCATTGTCGTGATGTTAATCATTTCACATAGTAGATAATTCATCTCTCTGTTAGGAGTTAGTCTCTCCGAGTGAAGTTAGGACCTCAGAAAGTCGGATATATATTTTGAGTCGTAGTAGGTTGTTTACCATGTTAATAGAGTTTAAGCTCATGGGTTGTACTTACATGTCGCTCATGCATGCTTTCTAGCTTGTTTAAATTATTCAAGGTTACGTGTTGTTATACATGTCTTCGCAGGTAGTTTAAGGTTTACGCTGGCACTTTAGAGACTTGACATGGTAATACATATGTGAAATTAAGTTACCACGTGGATTGGGGCAAAAAAAAGACAAGGAAGCTAAGAAACTATGAAGCTATGAACTCCCATTGGTCTATTTTTGTCTTTTGTGAAACTCTAAATTTAGAAGTAGAGGTCTTAAGAGGAGTTCGGGCTTTTGGTAGGGGCATTAGAGAATATGAGGACATAGGATGAGAGGGCTAGTTATGCAAGTAAGTGTCGATGAAAGTTTCAATCGATTTGAAGTAATAAAGAGGGAGTTATGCTAAATTGGAGTTCTGATTGAGCTGAAATTACGTCACAATTGGTGATTTTGAGTTTTCGATGTCAATTGCAGCTGAATTGAGATAATTGCTTCAAGTTATCGTGGTTGTGTTCCTTGTCAGTAGGGCTATACTGTCTAAAAATTTTCATTATCATTTGAGTGAGTGAGTAATCCAGGGTGATCATTGAAACAGAGGGGATCTGAAAAACTTGTGATCTAGAGAAATGACTTCAGAGCTCGAGATCTGGAAAACTGTGTACAACCAGCAGGTCAAATTTCACAAAGATGTTCAGCGTACTATAGACACCAAATCTTGTAAGAATCATCAAAAGTTATCAAACCAATTTTCTGTTCTAGGTCAAAGTAGCTATCTGAGTACCATAGATTGTTGTAATTTCCTTACTCAGAACGTTTTTGTCCACATCTCAGTGCTCAAGTTTGATCTCAAGCTGAAAGTTCGTATATGTGTTCAATAAGGCCTCATTTACATGTAGGAGAAGTTTTGAAGTCTAAGCCATCATATTTTCTTATTCTTGAGTGGTAAAGTTCACGTCTGGTCTTATTACTACTAGTCATTCTTGATTTTTGTTTTCTGAACATAGTAGAGGACCCAGCAGACCTATGTAAGTGTTTGTAGTACCACATTATAACGTGAAGCTTGTCTCTTGAGTAAACAACCACAACCAGAAACCCAGCGCTTTCTTGGGTAGACGTTTCACTATCTTCACGATCATATCATAGCTAGAAGGTTCTGTCCTTCCCAAGAAACTCTCAATCACAACATCTGGTTCGTCCACTGAGAGATCTTGGGATGATTGATCACGAAGGTTGAGATTCTTATACAAAGAAGAGATGGATCGCAAGAGCGAAAGTACTGCTACTACCTCTACGGCTGCATCAACATCTACTATTGCATCTTCAGCTGCACTTATGTCTTCTGCAGCGACATCTACGTCTGATCTGGATACGGCTGAGATCTTGAAGACGTTTGTGGCCCTGGTCCAATAGCATCCGATCCTTGGAGGGTGTGAGTTAAAATCCACCATGATTTTACAAGTGATTGTGAATAGATGTGGAAGATTGGAGGGTAGAGATACTTCTAAATATCTACGTGAGTATACAAGAGTGATGTGTAGTGTCTCAAGATTTCTCCTTTAGCCAATTATAGCATAAAAGATTTCGTTCTCTATAGAGATTTACACTAGTATCGCTGTCTTAAGTTCTAAGATCTTCTAAACTCACAAACATACGAGTTTTACCTAGAAATCTCTTCTTCTCGTCAAACCATACGGCTTTCAGAACTTCATAAGGTACCCTGGGCCCAAACATACAAAAATCACCAAAAATCTCACACAATTACCTACTGAGAAGCTCGTGAAGACGCTTCCTACTTCTAGGTCACGGCTTCTAGTCTTTCCACGACGGTCTTCTCGAAGCAATTGTCGTCTTCCGGGGGTTCAATTCGGCTTCTGATACCTCCAGAAGACTGTCCCTACTTCGTAGATGTCAAATTATCAATGTCTGTCACACATTGCTCTTCCAATTTCCAACGGGGGTAGATCATTCACAAGGTGTATGTCTCATGTAACCTTCCCAGGCTTCTGTCTACGGAAGCGTTCTTCCCGCAGCACTACAACGACATTCATCTTCACGGAAGCTCAATAGAAGTCTCCGAAGCTCACTAGAAGAAGATAGGAAGATGAGAAGATGAGAGAAGATGGGGAAGAAAAGAAAATCCAAACAAGAGAAAACGAGATGAAAAAGAGAAATTAAGATTTCGACAGGCTTCTAGTCCGGATCCTAACTAACAAGCTATCCTGCTTGTAGTAATTTAAGGAAGAAGATCACAAATAGGCTTACAGTTACACAGTCTTCTCACTTGAGGATGTCGTCTTCTGTTGTGAGAAGAAGTCTTCTTTCTTCTTCTGTCGTTGCTCCGACTACTCTGTCTTCTGAGATCATTTTTTTATAAGATAGTCCGTACGTGGATCCGAAGTGCTCCACTAGATGAAACAAGCTTCGACTCTACATAGCTTCTAACAATCACCGCCACTCAAGGAGAAGGCTTTCCATGCACAATAGGGTGTAAATTCAAGAAAACCCATTGCCCAGAAGACACAGACAAAGCTTCTGCAACCAAATCTGAAATCAATTCCCAGAGAAGAAGATACATTAGTTTCGAGAAACTCACTCCCTTTGCTTCCTATCCCTACTCCTCGACGCACCAGCTTAGAAGCAGGACTACACGATGATGTCGTTCTCTGTTGTAGGCTGTCCATTACTGCTGTCTACATCCTTTGATCCCTTGTTGGGAGCGGAAGTGCAGACCTATCCTATGTAATCCAACTTTGTGGACGGAGCACTTATGTGTGTAAAATGTGTGATAAAATGTGTGCAAAATCCTACTTAGCATCGATTTTATACATCTGCCCTTGAGCAGCAGGAGGAAGATCCCCTCCAATCGCACTCACAGTCAAGAAAGATGAGGCGTTGTCAGAAAGGCACCACCTCACATGCATACGATTCCTTTCGCAGTTTGGAACTAACTCTCTACTCCTATCGTTGTCTATCCTATCACATAGACACAATCATCTAAAAATACAAAGGGAGTTGTCTCTTCCTAAAATAGTAGACTCTATTTCTTATCAAAATTAGACAAGTCAACTGTCTTCCTAACTCTACTATCTATTCTTGATTGCTAGGTGCGATCTCCACTAGATTCTCTCCTATCTTATCTCCTAAATCGGCTTCTGATAAAGTGGGAAGCCCTGCTGGTACCTCGGGTGTGGCTAAGATGACTTCCTCCTCGGCATTTGTGATGTTGGCTTCTGGTGCGGCTTCGGAAGACGGAAGAGGCTTCTGAGAAGAGGAGTCCACCTGCGCTTCCTAGCTCTTTTGCGGCACCTACTCGACGTTGGGAGCTGAGGTGACCTCAAGGTGGTGAGAAGAAGTCACGTCCTCCACTCAAAACACCTGGGAAGACACCTTTGCTTATTGTCTTCGAGGGCTTCTTCTGTGGTCTTCGCTTCGAACGCTGTCACTACCAAGTGGACAGCGAGGTCGAACTCCTCCCTGTACAAATCCGAACCTGCTCCTGGTCCTAGTGTGTGAGAAGATGTAGCTGCCTGCTGGGGAGTTGAAGGAAGACTGTAAAGAGTCTTCAAGCCCTCGATATGCCGATCCAAGTAGCGGAGTATGCTCCCCTTGCAATCCACTAACATCTCCATAGAATCGTCATTCCACTAGAGGGAGAAGCTTCCTACCCGCGATGAAGTTGAACTTCTTCCGAAGTGCTTCCACCATCTACGCCATGATCTCTTGTGCTCAAGCTTCTGCTTCTTCCCGCTGCAGCTTGAGCTTCCGCGGCTTCCCACAGTGCTCTCCATGTCGTCTTCTCTTCTGCGAGGCTGGTGAACTTCTCCTTGTTTCGTAGAATCTCTTGCTCTCGCTGCTGCAGCCGTGTCTGCAACTCTTGGTTGCTCTTCCGCAACTGCACCAACTCCTTGGCAGAAGCAGAAGCTTCCGCCTTGTACTTCACTGCGAGCTTCTCAATGGTACGGAGGTTGGCTTCCAGAGTGTCCGTTTTCTTCTAGATCTCCTCCTGCTGCATCAAGACGCGTAGATCAAACCCAAGTCGTAGTGGAGAGCCATTGAACACGCAGTTTGGGTGAGAAGGCATGAAGAGTCTACCTCAGACTGCTGCGGCTATAACGACAACTAAGTTGATCGCATCGCTGGTAAATTCTGATGTATATGTTGGGCATATCGAAGTCTCTTCTAGTCCTAAATTGCTATATAGGACTGCTGAGAAGAGTATTGCTCTAGTTCTTTCTGAGATACTGAAGGGAGGAGCCGAGTCTACTCGTAGGGTCATAGGATGGAGAGATCTTGTAGACGTTGGTTCTATCAGAATATTCTTGGATGTGGATGTGGATAGACACGTTCACTGGCAGGATGCTTCCTTGGAGGAAAAGAGACGACGAGAAGCCTTTGAACTTGATATTGGAGTTCCTGAGGAGACTGGAGATAGACGGAGAGTCACAAGGAGGCGAGTAGCTCCTCCAGAAGACATCTCTTTTACTTCTTAAGCTCCTCCACCTTCACCAGGTTCGATGGAGGACGTGCAGAGATCTTAGCAAGAGCTAATGACTGGCATACAAGTTGGCGGTTGATATTGAAACTTCTATTGATCTCAAGAGCATCCTGGAGCAGAGAATACTAGATGCGGGAATTGAGTTTTCTCTTCAAGAGGTTCTTGATATTGCGAACAGAGAGTTTCACGAACTGATAATGGACATCATCAAACAAAAGAGACAGGTGATGGTCGAACAAGTAGAAAGTCAAATGATAGATGTGGTAAGAGCTTCTGTGAATGATGCAGAGTTTGAGAAGGTGCATTTTCAGGAGATTGATGACCAGGGCTACCAGCAAGAAGCGTTAGTTGTTGCTACCGATATCATTTCAGTTTGACAATAAGGAAGTTGGCGAGGAGAGTCCAGCTATTGTTAAACCCACCAACTTTGCACTACGTTGGATGATCAGCAGTACACAACATCATGATGGCTCTGATGGTTGTTCTTTGAGATAGAGGTATCACACTATCTAACTTTGTTGAAGGATATTCGTAACTGGTTTGCAATCCATCCACAAAAAAACACTGCAATTCTTGAACGAAAAGTTCTAAAAAAGAATCAAGACGTACAATCTTCATCTCAGCATTCAACTTGGAAACACGAATGAATAGTGTTCTCATGTCAGGCAATCCCGAACGAGTTCGAGCATTCAGAATCTTCACTTCAATTGTCCATGTTGTTCTGTAACTCGTGCTTGTCGTCTGAAACTCATCCCAATGTCACATAAGTGTCAGATTTTATGGACCACCCTGCACATCATGACAACCTACAGAGCTCACACGAGTGAATACTCACATCAGATTTTAGGATACCCCGGAGGAAGGAAGGAAGGGACGAGTTTTCTAGAACTGTGAATGAATTGGATAGGAGAGGCATGGGAGATTGGGTTTGACAGTCTAGACGAGAGAATTGGAGGTAATGAAGTACTCATCACCGATGATGATGGAGATCAATTCTATTATGCTTCCAAGAAATACATAACCAATGAAATCTATAATGAAGAATCATTGTGAAGAATGATCAAGCAAAGAGTCGAGAGAGAATCCTAAGGACACTACCATGAAAGATAGTCAAGAACTAGAGAAGTGCCTTGTGATACCCGCCAATCTAGATAGTGTAGAAGAACATGGGAGAAATTAAAAGAACATGGGAAGTTTACAAAAGATTCGAGACATCTGGATGTTTTACAAGCCTCGGATAAGATCATAATATTGGATATCATACAGGAAGAGCTGACGATATAGAGATAGAATCCGGAGAGACCATGATTCTTTCAGAACTAGAAGTGATCCGGAGAAGGCAAAGGAGAGCATGCCACTCCAAAAGAAACATTGGAGAATAGAAGCGATCACGAGAAAAATATGGTCAAAGAAGCAATGACCGAATGTAGAACAGAACTCATAGATTGAGAGATAAGAGAAAAGGAATAGCATCCTTAGGAAAGAAACCTCATTGACTGAAGGAGTCCATTATGAAGGATTACTTGAACCTAGAAACGTTGGGAGAAATCAGACATAAAACGTTGTCGTGTCGGATATTGCGTGAAGGATGTCTAGGAAAACGCGAGGTTCCTGGCTGTGGAGATGTTGTGTGCTGAAACAGAGACAAGACAGAGAAAAAACAACCACGAAAGCGAATGCTGCGATATATACCACTCCCACTGGGACCCCTATGCCTTTCCTGGGAGAAACCAAGGTGGAAGTTGCTTTGGCTGGCGGAGACGCTAAGAAGGAGGAAGGTAAAGAAGAAGCCGCCCAACTTAAGGTGCTGCCTCCATGGATGATAAGGCAGGGCATGAATTTGACGGCCTCCCAGAGGGGAGAAAATACTAAGGCGGAGGTGAAGATGGAGGAGGGAGTATCACCTAGTGGGCCAGACGTGAAGGATGTCCAGGAAAACGCGAGGTTCCTGGCTGTGGAGATGTTGTGTGCAGAAACAGAGACAAGACAGAGAAAAAACAACCACGAAAGCGAATGCTGTGATATATACCACTCCCAAATGTATGTACACTGCCGGCTCTTTCTCTTAAGAGCACAGAACTGAAAACCAGACCATAGCAGTCTGTAACCTGCTTCAAAAGCCCTTGAAAACAACCCTTGAATCGCAACCTTGACCCGAAAACACCGAAGCGTAGCTCAAAGCAAGAGAAACTTCTCTTTGCTAACAAACAGAGCCACAGCAGTATCACGCGATCCAAACCCAAGTCCAAACCACATCCATGTATAAGCTCTTAGCTAAGGCTAGCTACCACAAGCTGTATACAGCCAACCAGAACTCTAACGAACTCAAAAGAGCAAAACCCGTAGCGAAGAAACCGAAAAAGACCTATCTGGGAACTTCTTCCTTTCGCTGAACGGACTTCAGATGTCGATAGGGTCTCCTCCGCTGACTCCGTTAACCCAAGAAACCTTCAGATCCGACTCCCAACAGCCGAGATATCGCCGATTTTTGGTCGCAGGTGACCGAATCTCCAAAAACTCCTCCCTGCGGCTTAAAATCGCTCACACCGCACAAACGGATCGTCCAAACTGATATCCGTCTTCGCTGGCAGATAGATCTAGCTACCCTGAACCCAACGAGACTCCAAACAAGCCGTTTGGAGTTCCCCTTGCAAAACCACGCAAGAAATTTGGTCGCAGGTTGCAAAAAACTGACGTAAATCGGCTCCCTGCGG
Organism: Asterella californica; assembly: GCA_036924285.1. NCBI lineage: Eukaryota > Viridiplantae > Streptophyta > Marchantiopsida > Marchantiales > Aytoniaceae > Asterella > Asterella californica. Next base: position 14,153,364 of record JAYKYS010000006.1, on the reverse strand, counting down.
CTCAAACTCGCTCACCACACCCAAACCAACAATCCAATTCACTTACAGTCTTCTCCTATGCGTACATGAGCACTCCTTGATCGCGTAGGCACCAAGAACGAAGAGCTTGGCTCACCGATCGCGAAGAACAATCCAATCTCAAGTCGCAGGCGATGAAAACCTGACGCAAGCGCTTCCCTGCGAGCCAATTTCTCTCACAACTCTCAAACCGCCCGATAAAACTTTGTATCGTTTTCAATTTCCTGAAGAACTCGTTGTTCTGATCCCGATGGATCCAAGGACAGCAAGTTTGGACTCCGGAACGGCCCGAACGGTCCAACTCTCCTTCACAGGTAACTGAAAACTCCAATTCTGCTCCCTGCGTCTCAATTTCACCCAGAACACACTCCCTGATCCATCTCTTCCCAAACCGTTTGAACCAGTGCGTAGCCTGCACAGATCTGAACCCAACGACGCCTTGCGCGTTTGCATTGGACTTCCAAATCTCCCGCACCGTCCGTTGACAGGTCGCAGGCGCAAGCAAGCCCCTTAAGCAGCCCCCTTTTCACAGTCTCTGTACGTACAGTTCTCTCCTGAATAATAAGAAGCAGGCCCCTTGCGTGTTTGATATAACGCCTGAAGCCCTAAATACCCAGTCAGCAAGTAACTAGGGGCCTAGCTTGATTTTACCTTTTTCCGAATCGCATAACTTCTTCTCTAGATGTCCAAACGAAATAGACAAAGTGCCTATGGAAAGCTGACAACGAGCTCTACCCATCTATGTGATGAAAGTGAAGATCCGAAGTTGCGCCAAAAGCCCGTAAGCTGGGGCCTAGCTTGTTTTCTCCATCTTCCGAGTCTTGTAACTTCTCCACTAGGCGTCCAAACGAAGTAGACAAAGTGCCTATGGAAAGCTGACAAGGAGCTCTATCCACTGGTGCGATAAAAATGAAGATCCGAAGTGGTGCCAAAAACCCGTAAGCTGGGGCCTAGCTTGTTTTCTCCATCTTTCGAGTCTTGTAACTTCTCCACTAGGCGTCCAAACGAAGTAGACAAAGTGCCTTTGGAAAGCTGACAAGGAGCTCTACACATCTATGCGATGAAAATGGAGATCTGAGATTGTGCCAAAATCCGTAAGCTGGGGCCTAGCTTGTCTTCTCATGAGTGTCTTTGGAGCGACAAGCATCAAAGTTTGTATTTCAGGTACGAGCCGGTCCACGACACGACAACGTTGAAAGGGTGGAATGCACTAAAGGAGGAGTTGAACGATGTTAAAAAGTTTTCGAACCAGAAGTTCAGAGGAAGTGAAGAACAGAATCCAGAAATGGATTCTAAGGATGATGAGTTCATGAAGAAGATGTGTCAACGAGCGACGGAAGGAGAGTAGACATACATAGCGAGGTTTAATCAGAACTATGTGGAGAGCTTTAGGACACCAGAACTGTACCTAGTGGATATCCACCGCATGTGAAGGAGATTAAGACAGATGTTGGAGAATGCATTCCAGAAGAAACATCAGAGGTCATTTTATGACATCAAGGAGACAGAGAATTTGCTAACGCGTTTGAGCCACAGTTAAGAGAGAGACTTGAAGCTTAGACAAGAAGCATAAACGATATGTTCAGATTAACATCAAGGATATTCGAGGTGATACAAGTCATATACGTAACATATGAACGCATCACTGAATTGGAATCCAAAATCAAGACTTAATCTACGAGGAGATCCGAACGGCTGCTAGGTGAGTTACATGAATATGATAGTGAAACAGGTAAGGATGATCTTTCAAATTCATTCTGTAGTCTCCAATATGATCGATATGGAGAGAGCATATGAAGTCTTCTTCGATGAAGCTATTGATATCTGGAGACAAGAGTCGGAAGCAGAACTTAAGGGAGGAGGGGAGGGAAGCAAAACCACGAGTATCGTCCGAAGACAAGAGAACTGATCCAACCTCAGGAGAAAACCATTTCTCTTGAGGTTGAATCGATGCAACCGTTCTAGATGGGATGACAGAGACCAGATGTCTAGCAAAGAAGGAGGTGAATGTTGCAGCCAGTAGCGTTGAATAGACGAGTTGACTCAGAGTAATGTTAGTGGACGTAATTTTAGATAACCGACTAAAAAGGAAGAGTTAGATTATCGGTGAGTCTTGTATGTTTGGATTATCCGAGAGTCTCAGATATCTTAGTAATACAAACAGCTCATAAGGTCGTTTGATTCGGATAGTCCATATATCTAAGAACATTCGGGGAAGTAAAGATTAAGACTGGCATAGAAGGTTTTGAGACCAGCGTGTTGAGTACGGTTTGTGGTAGATGAGTTATCATTGCTGAGAGTCCTTTTAGGGAGACCAAGGTCTCGAGGGTCTGCATTGATCAATCACAAGTATATAAGGAAATTTTTGATTTTAATGTATAAAAGGGATTTGTAGTTTTGGAAGATCTGTTGCACTTGACATGTGTATGAATACCTCTTGAAATTTTAGATGCAAAGGAGGGTGATAAGAGTTATTCTATACGGAGGCACTATATATTTCTGACAATACTAGAAGTCCAGTAGATGTGTCTAACATCCTGAATGAGTGCACATTCGAGAAACAAGATCGGACCTCTAGTTGTGGATAACTCACACTTAGAGCAGAATGAAACTGAACGTAGAATCGACAACATAACCTCGTAGTTAGTAATTGTCTATCACTTAGTAGACAACTATATCAATATCAAGGTTGGATCTCGAATAAGGTTTGAAGGCAAGAGAGATAAAAGAATAATGATAAAGAGGAGAAACTTGAGATAACACGAGAATGAACTTTAAACTAAACCAAAGCATTACACTCTTATACATTATGAGAGACTAGAGATTATCAATGCATGTAATGCCTCCTTAAACCACAGATTCTCAAAAACCTCCATTAAGTGCACTTTTTTCTATGTTGTGATCAAAATTTGGTTTAGAAAAAGACACAGCCAGCTTCCTTATTCATTTTGGTTAACTAGATTGTGAACCACAAAATAGTTCTGCCAGAAAAATCATCAGTTGTCGTCCATCTAATCGCTGACAAGTAGTGATCCGCTGAACATATCGCTGACGATCCGCAGACCGATGATCTTATCGCTGGTGAGTTGTGACAATGATATATTTGTCATAAAAATCATAAAATGTATTGGCATACTAAATAAAGATCGACGATCATATCTCATATCTGTAGATCGTCGACAATATTAAAAAATTCTCTACTTCAGTTACGTAACGTTACTATTTCTCTCCGTTAGGACTTTGTAGATCTTTAATTCGATATTTAAAACAAAATAAAACAAAATATTGGAATTTTGTGATGTTTTAATTATTCCGGTGCAAACTCTTGAAATTTTGATTTACCCAAAACTTGGTTTCTAAATAGTGATGAGTTGCAATGAAAATGCTTGAGGATGTGCTTTCAATATTACTTACTGATCAATAAGGTTTCTTTTCCACTTGGGGAATTTTTAGAGTTTTGGATTTAAATCTATACATCCACGAGCAGTGTATTTTAACTTTGTAGTTGGAAACAAGAAAAAGTGAAAGTCTTGGTGGGTGTTACAGGGTTTGCCAATTTGTGCAAGATCAGGAAACAGAAGGTGCTATTACGTCTTTTTGGTCGGCGAATCATTTGTAATTTTGTTTGTTTTTGGCTTGAATTTGTTGTCCGTATTACTTCTCTATCCAAGTACCAAATTCGTACCCTTCAATCGGTCACTTTGTTTTCCTCATGATCATCCTCTGCATTTTGTGAGGATGCTTGCTATCCGTCGATGATAAATAAAATGAAGACAGATAAGTGCAGATTCAGGGGGCAATTAGAAATGACCTGAAATGATTAAACGGTGGAATATAATGACACATGTGGTTTAAACAAGCGGCGAAATGTGGTTCATTATATCTTGTTTTCTTAATATTCAAAGCAGTGTGAAGATCTTAATCATCATCCTCGATTTTCCAGCATAATTGTAATATTTCATCTGTTTATTATTTTGTATTTATATTTAAGATAGAAGAAAATTAAAAGTTTAGCTTGTGATTGTAATATATGATTGCTCAATTTTTTTGACACTACAGTCCCTAGAATTAAAATTTGAATGCAAATTTTAGTGATCTGATTTCCATCAGAAACTTCCGATGAACTTGGTAGCCACTACATTCTTACATGTTTATGCTTTCACCGGGAAATAACTTCAAATATCTAATTATCTTACTATACTTGGCGTGACCTAAACTAGTCTGGCGGTCATGCCCCAAGTTCTAGCACGCTTTAGTCTTGAATTCAAGTTTGTAACTCGGTAGGAGTCTGAATCAGGTTAAGTGCGCCACCCGCAAGCTTGTGAAATGTAAACTGTTATCGTTGTATGATCAAATCGGCTCTTAAAACACAGTGAAACACATGCATGATCAACTTCAGGGAACTTTTGCTCACTTGCTGTTATAAAAAATTTATAAGTTTTATGTGAAAATTGTGAACTAAGTTGAGAAATAAAGTCAAATTGATTTCTAAATGCTAAGTGATAGCTAGATCTAGAAATGCGAGAAGATCCCAAACATATCCCATGAAAAAACATAAACTCACACACTGCAAAAGCTTACAAGACTTAATACAATAACCGGCTAATGAATCTTTTTATTTAATCTATGTATTAATTTATTACCTAATTATCCCTAAGCGAAGGGTTAGATAATATATTAATCATTGTATATTACGACGGAGGAAGCGAATACAACAAGGAAGTTATACTTAGTTGAGAACATAAACTTGTTTACGCGTATTCACTCTACTATTTTCCAAGAGGACGCAGGAAATGAATCTTGTTATCAGCAGGCTCCTCCTGTCTCTTATGTGGATGAGGGGATGGTGAAGGAAGCTAGAATAAAACCGTAAACGCCGCGTACGAGGGCGTTGCCTGTGGACAAAAGTAAATGTTAGTTACTTATAGTACGTTTAGTTTCATTCGGAATGGAATGGTGAATATGCAGGGGCTCGAAATGTGGAGCTTCCGGAAGTCGGTTCTCCGCAGTTGTGGAAGTTCGGGAGAGGGATTCCCGTAAAGTATTTTATAACAAAAAGCTAATCGCAGAAATTCGGACGATCTCAATAGCACGTCCACGTGGCACACGTAACATCCTCATAACAGTAAGGACAAAAATATGCATCCGGGGTGCACAGGTGGATGAAGACGTAGAGGAGGGCAGGCACTGGAATAAAGTGACAATCGATGGAGGAGGTTTGCTATGCTTCTTTTCTCTGTTGTGTCATGTAGAGAGGCACAGGAATAGCATGAGAACTGTTTGATTTGTTATTATTTTTTCCTTTGTTACTCTACTTTTCTGTAGAAGAAATTATTTTCTCGAAAAAGTGTTTTGCGTAGAAAAACTTTGGAGAACATTTCTTTGCCTTTTATGATTAGAAAATCTATAAATAGTATATAAACTTCTATACTAAATTATTATGAACATGCTTCTCTCTTCAGATGGAGATGTGAAATATATGTAATTCCCGGGCAACAGAAAAGACAAAAAGGTCTTGAGAAGGTGAGTCACTTTGAAGCTCGCAAAAGTGTTGAAGCTAAGCAAGGCATACTTAAGTTAAAAATATAGAGTTTATATGATAAGTACGAATTTGTCGAACAACGTACCAAAATAGTTACTGATAGTTTAAGAGTAACTCTGCTCTATAAGCATTCTCAATCAACTTCTAGAATTTTTTCTCTCTAGATATTATAGAAAATATTATAAATATTATACAGAAAATCTAGACTAAGTTTCAATAAAAATGAAAATAAAACTTAACTGTTAAATGATAATCATTCTTGAGACAGCAGCGACGTCAGAGAAAAGCCCATAAATGAAATGCAGGGTCAGACGCTCCTGAGAGTCAATTGCAAGGTTCTGCTGAAGTAAAAATAAATATTAATTCTACATATTAATTTTACACCTAACCCTTCGGGTCGAAAAGGTTAAGTGAAAAATTAATGTTAAGCTTGCAGCCTCTCTTCCATCTTCAGATTCCAGATGGAAGAGAGGTAAATAAGCAAGCTTGAATACCCATTCGTAACCATACTCGGACCTTGGCTTAGTGTAGCAGAAGAAAAGGTTTAGGATATTCCTTTGCGGTGGAGCTTTTCTCTTGCCGGTAGGACCTGCTGTTACTAGTTGAACGAAAGAAATTACTCCCTAGTTCTAGAAGTAGTGAGAATTGAGCAGAACGGAATAGATATAATTTTGATTATTTATAATTTCAAATTTTATATAGCTTCCTTGGTCGTGACTTCAAGTTTTCCTTGAGTAAGTCACCCCGTAAGCTTGAAAACGGGATTAAGGTTCGAACCTGTAAGCCTCATGCGTCAGAGCATGCAGAATGTGCACAAGAACAATATTTCGAGCTAACCTGTAAACAGGAAACTTACGGGAAGAGGCAGTTTTACGAGAACTCCTATAAAGAAATGCAGGATAATGTATGAGAAATTAGGGACGAGAATGAGAATGAACCTGAAATGAGAATTCCTAATTCCTAATTCTTGCAGGGTACTTCCGGAAGTTCCCCGTAAGTTTTATGGAAAAACTGCTAAACGTTTCTGCAGGTGTTACAGTAATTCATGCTTTACGGGAGAGGTTTGAGTAGCGCTAGGCGCAATGATAGTACCCCTGTGTTCTCTCTCTCTCCGTCCCCGAAGGTCATTATGAATGCTGTAGGGGGTCAAGAATAACGAAGAGGCTCGTGTGATTGGCAGAAATGAGACTAGCATGAGATAGCCATTTCAAACACCGGACGATGGTCGTTTAGCTCGTTAATGGGAAGTCTAGATACACGCAGACCATGCTGAATGGAACGACGACTAGAAGCAAGACGTAAGCATAAGATGATCAGCTCAGCACAGCAGTTTTTGTTACAAAACTGAGAACTGTACTCCCAAGTCTCTCAGAATATAGAATTTATCTCCCACAACAGAATGCTACCAGTCTATTAGAACTGATAACAGATCAGCCTGTTAAAACTAATCAGAAGGAGAACTGAACAGAAATATTCCGGGATGATATGTGCACATCTTTACTTAGACTTCAGAACTGGTACAGACAGAAAGGGCCTCAGACTCATACTACTCTACAGGGAATGTGAGTTAATATACTAATGATACATAACTGCTGTCACCTCAAAGTGACTTACCTAACTGCTGTCCCAGTGCTTCTCACGTCACAAGTCATGTCACAAGTCACTTCTTCCTTTTTTTACTTTTGTCTTTTTATCTTCCGCAGAGTTTTGATGTGACTGTCTAATGATATTTAACACCCTCCTTCATTAGAGCATCACTTCTTTCATACCTAGTAAATCTCTGATATGTATAAACCTTAGCTTTGGTAAAGCTTTGGTAAAGCTTTGGTAAAAATATCAGCTAATTGATCTTCCGATGGACAATATTCCAGCTTGACTATCTTAGCTTCAATTTTCTCCTTTATATGATGTAACCTTGTCTCCAAACCTTTTGTTCTTTCTCTGATAACTCTATTGTTAGCCAAGAACATTGCACTCTGATTATCCACATGTAATACTGTTGGTCTAGATATCTTTTCTCCCATCTCCAGCAATAAATTCCTTAACCATATCAAGGTTATAGAACCATCACTAAGAGCAATGTATTCAGCTTCCGTTGAAGCCCTTGTTATTGTATTCTGTTTCTTGCTGCTCCAACTGATAATTCCACCAATTAATTTCCTGTACAGATATTCTTCAATGGTATTATCAGCTGTTGTCTTCTCAAAACCACTTTCTTGTTCCACACGTGTTGCTGATGACTTACAATCTTCCATCTGAAACTCTCCAAGTATAGACTTTATGTATGCTTGTTGAGAAAGCATAATACAGTCATCCATCTGAAAGTAGCAACTATAGTTGCTATCTTGCTGAAATGATGAGTCCAAAAAACCCCAGAAACTAAATACCAGATTATCACAATTTTAAACCCTTAGCTTGAGCAACCTGTGCTCTGATACCATGTTACAAAACTGAGAACTGTACTCCCAAGTCTCTCAGAATATAGAATTTATCTCCCACAACAGAATGCTACCAGCCTATTAGAATTGATAACAGATCAGCCTGTTAAAACTAATCAGAAGGAGAACTGAACCGAAATATTCCGAGATGATATGTGCACAGCTTTACTTAGACTTCAGAATTGGTACAGAGAGAAAGGGCCTCAGACTCATACTACTCTACAGGGAATGTGAGTTAATATACTAATGATACATAACTGCTGTCACCTCAAAGTGACTTACCTAACTGCTGTCCCAGTGCTTCTCACGTCACAAGTCACGTCACAAGTCACCTCTTCCTTTTTTACTTTTGTCTTTTTATCTTCCGCAGAGTTTTGATGTGACTGTCTAATGATATTTAACAGTTTTCTTCCACCGTCCCAACTTCAAGAGGCGCTGAAGTCAAAGGGTCCCAAAGTTCATGCACTGTAGTGAGGAATCAGTCACTCCAGTGCAGTACTGCAGAGCAGAACAAGCGTGCGGCGGGGCTTCTTCTCATTGTCATATCATATACCATTCCAACCATCATCAACCAACGGAGTCTTCAGACGAATCTATCCCTCTCGTCCAACGTCCACCGCCCCAGCCAGTTCCTTGTGCTTCATACCTTTTACCTGTGGTCCTTCCGACACATGGCATGAAAACTCCAGTCTTCACTCCCAGCTTTCCACGCGTGTAGTCTGTAGATCTTATGAGCTTTTAGTTCATCGAACTCTAGATCTACATGTGCGTGGTTGCGACGACAGTAACTATTGCAACTTCTTGATATAGGCTTATCTACTCATGCAGTTGTTCACATCCGCAGACATTCATTCTGCAATCATAGTTCAAAGGGAACGACGACAGCTGATTCAGACAAAGGTCTTGACTTGAAACTACGACAAAAGTAATCCAGGCACCGGTCAAACCGACTCAAAAGTAGACAAATATAATAAAAGCACACTGTCAGGTCAAATAGACTCGAACCTATCACAAATTAATCAGAGAAAGAAACTGTAACACTTTGTATGTAAGAGGAAGCTGTGCGTGCGCAGAACAGTTACTGCACCCGGCCCGGTTTGGTTGTCCGAGGTTGAATCTTACTGTTACTCCTCTCCGCATGCCGCAGAAGGCTCTGAGAAATCACTAGAAATCCTTCTGAGTGAAAACAGGAGTAAATCAGGAGAACTTACACAGAGCTTTTAAGGTTATTAAGGAGAAAACTCGATACTCCCACCTTCTGCCGTTCTAATAGCATACATAAACCTGGATCAGCAACTATCTTAGTATCAAAGGGCAGTCTGATCTGAAACCTGGAAACCTGGAAAACTGGAATGGTTTAACAGAAGTTTCTCTGTTGAAGTCATATCCGATCGGAGTAGTCAATGACATGTTCTATAACAGAAAATTATTTTGGAGTAGTCATGCTCATATAGTGCAGTGGCGAACAGTCAGCAATGACTTACCACACGGAAGTGTGACTTCTACCTTGTTTGTCTGGGATAAGATTCATTACTTTGGAACATACCGCACTTACTAGCTGGGTTTGACAGTTAGCTGGCTGTATTTGAACATATCGGCAGCAAAGTGTCACAAACCGGAAAAGCTGGAGAATTCTTGCATGTTTTGGGGATGATAAATAGAAAATACGACAGTTCCGTTGCGGGATTCCTAACTACGCTGTTGGATATGAGAATATTTGATCTGGGTTGTCAGAAGAGCTGATAGGACTGTAAAAGTTCAAGTGTCTATCGTGGAGAACATTTGTCTCGAAAGCAGAAAAGTACATCATGGCTTGAAGGTGCCACCCTTGACACTAGAGAAAAAGACAGTTATTCCTCACAAACACTGCCATACTAATTGTGGGCGCGAGGTGAATGAGGCGGGTACAAGAGCGGTATCCATTGGCGTGAAGGAGAGCTTCTTGGTGCGAGAGTGGTGAAAGAAAAGGGAGTGTGGAAGGGATCACTATCATGTACTGTACTGTACGGACAGCCGCGTTGTCCTCAGTCCCAACAGGAAGCCCCCACGCTCTCCAAGTGAAGGAACTATTCTAGGCACAGGTGAGTTCACCAGTAGTCTTCTCCCTATGGAACAGCAATTTACCCCGCTCTTGTGGGTCCAGGACTTGCATATATGACGATCTATGCAGCCTAAACCATGCTGAGAAGAATTAAGTGAAGTAACAAGGCTGCCCCTAGAATAAGTTATTCCAAGAAACTAGGAGGAATTCAATGGAGTTGTCTTCTCAAACCGCGAAGCTGATGAAAGGGGTTCTACACGGCCAGCGTGCAGGACGAAGAGGTGGAAGGGTAGAACATAGAATCTAGTGGGCTGCTACTAGTGGTGCTGAAGTACTTGTTATCCTTCGGTTGTTAACCGCCACCATAAGAAGCAGCAGTCCCGACCATCTAGAGCAAGAGCATGAAGATGAGACCCTCCAACTGAAAACACGGTTATGATACTGTGTTCGTCAAACTAAACTTCAATATTGATCAGGTGATTCTAGGTTGACAAGAATAAAATGCTGAGTCACACGTTTTGGTTCTCCCCCTAGATTCAGAACTCCCACTAAAAGCCCGCCCTTTCAAGCAGTTGCATGCAGTGATCCAGTTCCTGAACGCGAAGGAGGAATATAGTTATAGACCCATGTTTCATGCTAGAAGATAGCATGGAAATGCGTGCAATATTGTCTCACGAGTCACAACAACGTGACCATTCAGAAAACACACAGTAGGGCATATCTCCGGGCGATGACGGTCCCCCACAAGTGGTACATGAAGGGAATCAAATATATGAGACTACTGAACGATAAACAGTAAATGCATAAGTTAGAGCAGTATAGGAAATTCTACTGACCATGTGTACAAGAACAAAGAGCCTCCTTTCATATCCTCTCAGCACGCTTACAGGTCCTACCGCTCCAGCTTCAGTCACTGCTCCACCCCCACTAGAAGTGATGGGAATCCCGTGCATGAAGGACACCAAAGAATGTCTTCAGAAAACACATCCAGCGCTTCATGTGTAGATGATCTGCTGCTAGTATAAACATTTTCCGTGTCTTAGTGAAACCAACAAAACAAAGGCCATCCTCGTTAACACTGGTCGTGTTGCTGTACATTCTCTTTAGCGTCACTGGTTGGTGCTGTACGTGACGGCTGTTGGCAGGTTGCACGTGAAGCTGCCTATAAACCAACATTCTGCCCCTGTGCTTGGTTCGTGTGACCTTCACAAATGTGCATTGCAACTCGGTAGTCCCTATTTTTACCGCGACTTTGACGGTGCAACAAAGTGAACTGGGAACATCGGCTTTCTCTGTTTCCTTGACGAATATATTTTTTCAACGATTGAAAACCTTTGAACTAGTGATAATTAAATAGGAGTATTTTTCCAAGAGCGATGAAATCTTACTTATTAAAATCCCCAAAGGTTTATTTGCGTATAGTTTTAACCTTTACACTTTGTTCGAAAATCATATTCATCCGTTTAGAATATGATTTGTTACAATGAGAATTTGAATATTAAGTTCATAAACTCTCATTCTCAGAGATAATAAATAATAAATTTAGATACAATTATGAAGATTGAAAAATTCATCTTTTTATGAATCGCACTCTGAAACAAAGGTAGAAGAATTATTAATATGACCTTTTCTGTTTCCCAACGTCCAAAAATCTTTGTGTTTAACTTTGACTCACCCTACTGTCTATCTAGAATGGAGATCCATTTGACAAAAACGTTTTCTGCTAGAATACCTAGCCGGAGATATATCTCAGAGGTGTCGCAGTAACGAGATTGAGACATAATCTGGATACACCCATACCTTCTATGCTGATGAGCAGTGGGTCCACGACCGTTACCTCCTGCCACAAAGTAGCCTGCCGCCGACCATAGTCACAATCTGGGGACTGGACCCTGCCTTCACTCTTTGGGTACCATCTGTTTATGAACCTTTTCAGCGTGTCAACGAAGTGCTTTAGCAGAATTCTGCCTTTCTGCCGTTTGTACAGTAAAAGGTCGACATTTTATATCATAGTAAAACTTCGTTATTATAGGCCTCGATCAATAATCTCAGGTAACTAGTGCTCCTTGGAATTTTTCTAGTTATAGTCACATTCATTATTAATCACATAATGCTTTAGATCTTCTAAAATTTTATTTACATTACCATAGAACTAGATAGTCATATAAATCAAATTTATTTAGTTTATTTAATCTAGTTGGTTAACCATGCAAGAACTATATCCATGGCATAAAAACCTAAGGATGAGCCATAATGCGGAGTATGAAAGTAGAAGAAAGAATAGATAAAATAATGTGGAGTATTTTGTTCTGAAGTTTTGTATTGAAATTATATCTTAAACACTGTCATGATGGTCTAGGTCCTAACGTGTTTCTTCCTATAGATAAAATGTTGCTGTTGAATAAGCATCCCCAGTGGCCTTGTACAGTGAATTTTGTTTTCTCTTATCAAAAAATATATAAATATTATAAAATAATTTATAATAAGATATTATAAAAAATTCAATGAATTCATATGTAATATATGTTAACTCATCTCGGAGTAGCCAACTCAGCAGGATATAAGCCATAAGTGGAGTCTGGACTGATACGTTGCTGGAAGAATAAGACAGAGACTCGAGTTCTCAGATTGTGTCATTTTACGGAGACATTAATATATATTCTAACTCTTTTTGTCAAAAAAATTAAAAGATATATTAAATCCCTTGTACACTTTGAAGTGTACACGAGGTGAATAAGCAACCTTACTTTGAATACACTCCTTTAGATACTTACTCTTGAATATAATAACTTCTTTATTCTTTTTCTTGAAAGTTCTTGTGGGCTTAGATATAATTCTTTTTATTTTTCGTTCATTTAAATATATAGCAAAGCAAGATACTGAATATGGCTTACCATATATAATCAAATTAAATAAATACCACACTACATGTCAAAGCCCTTCATATTTGTAAGCTTTTTCACCTTTTCCTGGAAGCCCTCTGTATAAGAAGTACCAAAAGCTATTTTCTTTATAGAGAAAACTGAGAAAGTAATAGAGAAAAGAAATGTCTAAACCATGCCTTAGAGAGCGCAGGCTCACGAAAAATGATCCATAGAATGCCACCAGTCACGTAATTTCTAAACCAAGTGGCAGATGTCGTGTAGATCCTGTCCAGACCACAATCCGCATTATAAGCAGGATATTCATTTCAAAGGATGTACGCATCTATATGTTCTTTTTTCTTTCTCCTTTCTCTCATTTTTTGCATCTATTTTAAATACATCCTTAGCTTTCAAGCTACGGGTGTACTTAAAAAAGAGTGATCCTCGATTATCCCGCTCCTCAACATTGGACGGCCTGGTTCCAACATAAACCTGGAATCACGGACCGAGCTAGTTACTTGCAAAGTAGACATGTTTGCCTTCAGAGGCTCACTTATGGTGCGTATCCCTACAATGAGCAAAGTACGAATGGTAGAGAGTCGTCTCCGTCCAGGATTCTCCCATAAATTTCTCTCTCCTAGAGTTTTACAGCATAGGATGCACGCTTCACGACACAAAATAACTTCCTAGTGGATGTAAAACGGATATCTGATCTCGTCTGATTGCCGTTCACGTAACAATCGTCAGAAGGTGTTCTGCTAGAGGACTTCCCGACATTAAACTACGTCCTACTGGATTTCTGAAACCGATTGTAGAAACCAAGCTCTGATCTCATCGGCTTATCGTTAACGTCATCCCGACATAAAACTACTTCCGACTGGATTTGTGAAGCCGATTGTAGAAACTGAGCTCTGGTTTCTCCGGTCTACCGTTCACATTATAATCGTTCAGGAGATGGTCCGGTTGACCACTTTCTGACACAGAACAATGTCCGATTCTATGTTATTAGACCGACGAGATCAAACTCAGTTAGAAACCGACGCTACTGAGTTGAGATCTCGTCGGCCTACCGTTCACATCACCATAGTTCACGAGATGGTCCGCTCACTTCCCGACACAAAACCATTGTCTGAGTACATGTCAGAAACCGACATATGATCTCCTCGGTCTACCGTTCACATCAGACTCGTTCATGACCGCTCTGAGTACAGCAAAGGATCGGCCACATCCACGTAGGAAACCACGTCCTGCTGGATGTCAGAAATAGAGCTCTGATTCTCTTCGTTGTACCGTTCATCCAGCAATTGTTCACAAGATGGTCCACTCTGAGTACAGCAAATGATCCATGACATCCCCGTAGGAAACCATGTCCAACTGGAGGTCAGAAACTGAGCTCTGATGCTCGTCCCTCTACAGTTCACGTTAGAGTCGTTCTACCTTCACATCGACTCGCTTGTTCACGAGATGGTCCACTTGGTGTGGCGTTAATGAAGTTTGATGTGGAGTTCACCTGGACAGTCGTGAGCCTGATTGGTTTGGTTCGGGAAAAGGTAAACGCAGGAGCGAATGTTGCTTTATTGGCTGCCTTGTTGAGATCAGGGAACTGTAAGCACTCATAAGACAAGACAGCCATAGCCTAAGTCTGAATTGAAGAGAGGTGGAGAGAGTCTAAAAATCACACAAGAGGATGAGTCGAGAGTCATCAGTCCTTCTTTACTAATACAAGAGAGAAAAAGACAAGGAAGGGGTAAACTGGGGTTGGGTCCTCAAACCCTAAACTAACTAGGTTAGGAATTAGAGCAAACAACGACTACAGTGCATAGTTAGCTTGCACAGTCTTTAACACCTGAGTACTACGGTGCTAACACCGAAGCTGCTTCAGCAGAGTTCTGTGTTAGCACCGAACTCTGCTGAAGTGTGTAACTAGGAAGTTGACGTTCAACGCAGTTCATGCAGCACACTTTAGCTACCGATTCTTAGATTCTTAGTGGTGTGTATGTTTACCAAACTGAGGTAAAACAGAGATAAAAATTCTGTCACCACGCATATCGAGGTCACTACGAAGAAAGAGGACAAGAATTTGATTCATTCAGTACCACAAGAGGTTAAGATAAGAAGTTTTGGAAGGGGTCTTTCAATTGAGCCATACGGGACCTGGTCGTGGCACCATTCTTCAAGGAAACAGAGAAAGCCGATGTTCCCAGTTCACTTTGTTGCACCGTCAAAGTCGCGGTAAAAATAGGGACTACCGAGTTGCAATGCACATTTGTGAAGGTCACACGAACCAAGCACAGGGGCAGAATGTTGGTTTATAGGCAGCTTCACGTGCAACCTGCCAACAGCCGTCACGTACAGCACCAACCAGTGTCGCTAAAGAGAATGTACAGCAACACGACGAGTGTTAATTAACGGATGGCCTTTGTTTTGTTGGTTTCACTAAGACACGGAAAATGTTTATACTAGCAGCAGATCATCTACACATGAAGCGCTGGATGTGTTTTCTGAAGACATTCTTTGGTGTCCTTCATGCACGGGATTCCCATCACTTCTAGTGGACATGGAGCAGTGACTGAAGCTGGAGCGGTAGGACCTGTAAGCGTGCTGAGAGGATATGAAAGGAGGCTCTTTGTTCTTGTACACATGGTCAGTAGAATTTCCTATACTGCTCTAACTTATGCATTTACTGTTTATCGTTCAGTAGTCTCATATATTTGATTCCCTTCATGTACCACTTGTGGGGGACCGTCATCGCCCGGAGATATGCCCTACTGTGTGTTTTCTGAATGGTCACGTTGTTGTGACTCGTGAGACAATATTGCACGCATTTCCATGCTATCTTCTAGCATGAAACATGGGTCTATAACTATATTCCTCCTTCGCGTTCAGGAATTGGAACACTGCATGCAACTGCTTGAAAGGACGGGCTTTTAGTGGGAGTTCTGAATCTAGGGGGAGAACCAAAACGTGTGACTCAGCATTTTATTCTTGTCAACCTAGAATCACCTGATCAATATTGAAGTTTAGTTTGACGAACACAGTATCATAACCGTGTTTTCAGTTGGAGGGTCTCATCTTCATGCTCTTGCTCTAGATGGTCGGGACTGCTGCTTCTTATGGTGGCGGTTAACAACCGAAGGATAACAAGTACTTCAGCACCACTAGTAGCAGCCCACTAGATTCTATGTTCTACCCTTCCACCTCTTCGTCCTGCACGCTGGCCGTGTAGAACCCCTTTCATCAGCTTCGCGGTTTGAGAAGACAACTCCATTGAATTCCTCCTAGTTTCTTGGAATAACTTATTCTAGGGGCAGCCTTGTTACTTCACTTAATTCTTCTCAGCATGGTTTAGGCTGCATAGATCGTCATATATGCAAGTCCTGGACCCACAAGAGCGGGGTAAATTGCTGTTCCATAGGGAGAAGACTACTGGTGAACTCACCTGTGCCTAGAATAGTTCCTTCACTTGGAGAACGTGGGGGCTTCCTGTTGGGACTGAGGACAACGCGGCTGTCCGTACAGTACAGTACATGATAGTGAAACGATTTAACGAAAGAAATTGATATACTGGAATATATTAATTTATTACTTAACCCTTAACGATTAAACCTTAAAGTTTGCTGTTTGCCTCATTCATCCAAAGCAGGTTAGTCTTTTCAGTCAGTGAGTCTACAGCTTCCTGGATCTTTGCGGAAATTGTACCAAGTTGAGAAAAACATTTAAATGTATCTCTAAATGGGAAGTGATGGCTAAACATAATTCATAAATTTACATGAAGGGAAGAATAGATTCACACGTTGCAAAAAATGATTAAGTGCGGCCATTGATAGTTTATTTACAAAATATATTAATTTATTACTATTTTTTGGGTGAAAAGGTTAGGTAATAAAATAAGCTTCTTTGCGTATTTATCACTTTATGATGGATATGCACAGATTAAATTTATTATTAACCTTTTTTCAAGAAAGATAAGTATGAAATAATTTATTGATTACATAAATTCTTTTTATTAGCAGATGGTCGCATTTGTAATTTTGCAGCAATTTTCCTCACAAAGTTCTAGGACTGCTTGAGTATCGAGTATGCAGGGCGTGATCTCATGCTCTATCAAAAGTGAGCATTTGTGAGTATTTTTCACTGAGGTTAGGTATTAAATTAAAATCACTATTTATTAATGTAGAAAAAGCTTTAGTTTCTCTGACTTGTATCTATTGTAGTGCGGTTGTGTACTCATGCTTTATGGTTTATATCTTGGTCTGTTCGTGTTTCGAAGCATGAGCTAATAATTAATATTTATAAATATTCTAATTTTTTTTATTCACTTGGTATATAAATTTTTATTTAATATATATATTTTCTGATATAATTCAAAGAGCAAAAACTCCCCAGAAGTTCATCGAACATGCATATTTATTCGTTTCTGATTGTGCTCGATATCGTGACTTACACCTAATGTAAGCCACTATCCATACACGGCATTATACAATGTTTTACAGTAAGCACAGTGCCACATCTTTTGTAGATCTTTCAACCGTGTTGCATAAAAAAGAGTAAGACTAGTTACCTGATTGTGAACTGCTGGATTAATGTTACTTATGGGAAACTCCCACTAACTGGATAAGGGTTTAGGGTTTAAGCAAGCGGGAACATGTGTGGTGCTCTAGACCAGTACCTTTTCTTGAGATTTCTATAAACGAACAAGTCACCTAGATAGTGTTAAATGAATACCCGGCAAAGCCTTCAACTCCGAGTGAGATGCAAAGGACTATGAGATGATTCTTCCCCGCAGCATGGAGGGAGCTGTCCTCTGCAAGTCTCCCTCCACGCGGTCTGCATGAGGAAAGAAAATAGCAGACCTGTTTCCAGAAGTCGGAATGTAAGTTCCCGACACGGTCTTCCTTCCAGTCCTTCTTGTCCCCCTCCCTTTCCACTTCTTGCACAGGCTTCGCAGTTAACATTCTGGTGCGTTTGAATTCAGTATTATACATGGATTAATTCTTCTGAAGAACTTTTGAAATTTTGAAATTAAAGAACATTTCTTTAGATCAAAGATACATAATCTGTGGAAATCTTCTTAAGGTCTTCCCATCTCTGTTTTGTTTGATCAAGGGTTCGTTTTGTAGTCCTAGAGATGCTTTCATTTGACCCGAGATGGTATGTTATGCTGTACTAATCAAAAGAGCACTAAGTGGACACAGTTTAGATGAGCTAGTTTGCCAGGCCTAATTATGTCTAGAGTAAGATGAAAGTATTTTGCATTCTCTCTTTGCTCACGGCACTTGATGTTCAATTGTTTTGAGAAGTAAACTCTGTAAAATTTGATCAACTTTTGATCACTGATTCAATAATATTTAATATACGCATCTTCAGAAGATGTGTTGCGGGATGAAATGTGGTGGAATATGCATGACATTGTTTGAGATTAACCATGAGCCCAATATCTCTTGTGATCTTACTAATATATGGATAAATATGCATCCTCGATGAACTTTTGGGGTACTTTTATTTCCTTAATGCTATAAGGAAAGATATATGTGTTAGATAATAACTATATCTTAAGTAAATAGAATTACTTTCTAATTTTTATATTTGCAGAAGGAGCAAGACTTAACCCATAGATGTAGAGAGCTCAGATGTACCTGGGAAGATATATATACGACAGTTTGTTCAACCAAAATAATCAATTAATGAACAGATTAATTGATTATTAATATCAAAAGAGTTAGGTAATAAATTAAATCACCTGTGCATATATATTCAAGTTTGGAAGAGGTGAATATATATATATATATACAAGAGTGCTCACTTTTAGATGGATAATAGCAGTGGTAGTCTGAAATGAGGTGGGAAAGAAGACAAGCACTAGAATAGAGAGAAAACTTTGCCCATAGTATAATATCACGAGTGGTTATTTGAAGAATCTTACAAACCTGTGCATATGGAGAACGTCTTGACGTTGCTTGATGTGATATTGCGTACAATGATATTCTTTCTCTCAACACCCTTTGTTCCATCTCACTAACAGTTATTGCAACATGTGGGTTGATATTTTCTATAAGTGTTGAAATCAGTTTTAACATTATAATTAACATGACGATAATGTACAAGCGAGCATTCCAATGGTGGAACATAGGTCTCTAAGATTAGCCATGTCAGAAGAGAGATCTCAAGAGATAAGGAGCAAGGTGCTGATCTTGGAAAGTTCATAGTACTCTGAGAAGGAACTAGTGAAACAAGATGCAACCAAGATGGGAGGACACGGATATTTTGAGTGCAGGACATACAACGGCTCCAATGAGGGCTTTTCTTCCATGAAATGTGAAGGAAGAAAGCAGTTCAAAGAGTGAAGAAAGTGAAGTTGAGAGGAGCATGGAGAATAGTGATAAGGAATCTTCGGGTTTAAAGAACAAACAGGCACAAGAAGAAGTAGTTGTAAGAATGGAAAGGCTAAGCAGCAACATATTCCTGCACGAGTGAATACTCACATCAGATTTTAGGATATCCTAGAGAATGCATCGACTGGAGGAAAATTGAAGGAAGGGATGAGTTTTCTAGAACATGTGAATGAATTGGATTGGAGAGGCATGGGAGATTGGGTTTGAAAGTCTAGACGAGAGAACTGGAGATAATGAAGTACTCATCATCGATGATTATGGAGATCAATTCTATTCCATTTCCATGAGATACAGAACCAATAAAATATATAATGAAGAATCAATGTGAAGAAATATCAAGCGAGGAGTCGAGAGAGAATTCGAAGGACACTACCATGAAAGATAGTCAAGAACCAGAGAAGTGCCTTGTGATACCCGTCAATCTAGATAGTGTAGAAGAACATGGGAAAAAGTAGAAGAACATGGGAAGATTACAGAAGATTAGAAACATCTGGATGTTTTCAAGCCTCGGAAGACCATAATATTGGATACCATACATGAAGAGTTGATGATATGAGGATGGAGAGACCGTGATTCTTCTAGAACTAGAAGTGATATGAGAAGACAAAGGAGAGCATGCCACTCCAAAAGAAACATTGGAGAATAGAAGCGATCACGAGAAAAATATGGTCAAAGAAGCAGTGACCGAACGTAGAGCAGAATCCGTAAACCAAGAGATAAGAGGAAAGAAATAGCATCCTTAGGAAAGAAACCTCACCGACTGAAGGGGTCCATTCCGAAGGATTAATTGAACCTAGAAACATGGGGAGAAACCAGACATAAAACCATGAAATGATGGAATGCATAGAAGGAGGAGTTGCACGATGTCAAAAGTTTTCGCACCAGAAGTTTAGAGGAAGTGAAGAACAGAATCCAAAAATGGATCCTAAGGACGATGAGTTCATAAAGAAGATGTGTCAACGAGTGACGGAAGGAAAGTAGATATACATAGCGAGGTTTAATCCTAATATTATGGTCTTATCCGAGGCTTGTAAAACATCCAGATGTCTCGAATCTTCTGTAATCTTCCCATGTTCTTCTACTTTTTCTCATGTTCTTCTGCACTATCTAGATTGGCGAGTATCACAAGACACTTCTATGGTTCTTGACTATCTTTCATGGTAGTGTCATTCGGATTTTCTCTCGACTCCTCGCTTGATCGTTCTTCACACTGATTCTTCATTATCCATTTCACTGGTTTTGTATCTCCTGAAAGCGGAATAGAGTTGATCTCCATCATCATCGATGACGAGTACTTCATTACCTCCAGTTCTCTCGTTTAGACTGTCAAACCCAATCTCCCATGCCTCTCCTATCCAATTCATTCACAGGTTCTATAAAACTCATCATTTTCTTTGATTCTCTTCCAGTCGATACATTCTCTAGAATTTCCTAGAATTTGATGTGAGTATTCAGTTGTGTGGGTTCTGCAGGAGTATGTTTGCTCCTTAGTCTTTCCATTCTTACAACTACTTCTTCTTGTGCCTGTTTGTTCTTTAAATCTGAAGATTTTGTATCACTACTCTCCATGCTACTCTCATATTAGTTTTCTTCACTCTTTGAACTGCTTTCTTCTTTCACCTTTCATGGAAGAAAAGCTCTCATTGGAGCTGTCGTTCGTTCTGCAGTCAGAGTATCCGTGTCGGAGGATTCGTAATCCACCATCTTGGTTGCATCTTGTTTCACTAGTTCCTTCCCAGAGGACTTTGAACTTTCCAAGATCAGCACATTTCTCTTTATCTCTTGAGGTCTCTTTCGTGACATGGCTAATCTTGGAGACCTATGTTCCACCATTGGAATGCTTGCTTGTACATTCTCCTCAAGTTATTATAATGTTAAAACTGGTTTCAACACTTTGAGAGAAAATATCAACTCACATGTTGCAGTAACTGTCAGTGAGATGAAACAAAGGGTGTTGGGAGAAAGAAGATCACTGTAGGCAATACCACATCAAGCAACGTCAAGATGTTCTACATATGCACGTGTTTGTAAAGTTCTTCAAATAACCACTCGTGATATTATACTATTGGAAGAGTTTTCTCTCTATTCTAGTGCTTGTCCTCTTTCCCACCTCATTTCAGACTACCACTGCTATTATTCATCTAAAAGTGAGCACTCTTGTATATATATATATATATATTCACCTCTTCCAAACTTGAATATATATGCACATGTGATTTAATTTATTACCTAACTTTTATGATATTAATAATCAATTAATCTGTTCATTAATCGATTATTTGGTTGAACAAACTGTCGTATATATATCTTCCAAGGTACATCTGGGCTCTTTGCATCTATGGGTTAAGTCTTGCTCCTTCTGCACATATAACAATTAGAAAATAATTTTATTTACTTAAGATATAGTTATTATCTAACACATATATCTTTTCTTTATATCATTAAAGAAGTAAAAGTTCCAGAAGGTCATCGAGCATGCATATTTATCCATATACTAGTAAGATCACAAGAGATATTGAGCTCATGGTTAATCTCAAACAATGTCATGCACATTCTACCACATTTCATCTCGCAACACATCTTTTGAAGATGCGTATATTAGATATTATTGAATCAGTTAACTATTAATCATCACCACTTTAAATATTATGAGTGATCCGTGGATCACAAAAGTTGATCAAATTTTACAGAGTCTACTTCGCAAAACAATTGAACATCAAGCGGCGTGAGCAATGAGATAATGCAAAATACTTTCATCTTACTCTAAACATAATTAGCCCTGACCAACTAGCTCAATCAAACTGTGCCCACTTGGTGCTCTTTTGATTAGTACAGCATAACATACCATCTCGGGTCAAATGAAAGCATCTCTAAGACTACAAAATGAACCTTTGATCAAACGAAACAGAGACGAGAAGACCTTAAGAAGATTTCCACAAATTATTTATCTTTGGTCTAAAGAAGTGTTCTTTAATTACAAATTTTAAAAGTTCTTCAGAAGAATTAATCCATATATAATACTGAAATCCAAACGCACAAGAACGTAAACGGCGAAGCTTATGCAAGAAGTGGAAAGAGAGGGGGACAAGAAGGATTGGAAGGAAGGCCATGCCGGAAACTTACATTCCGACTTCTGGAAACAGATTTGTGATTCTTCCCTCTCTGCTCAACGTCATGTGAGCATTCAGACCGCGTGGAGGGAGACCTGCATAGGGCAGCTCCCTCCATGCTGTGAGGAAGAATCGTCTCATAGTCCTTTGCATCTCACTCGGAGTTGAAGGCTTTGCCAGGAATACTCATTTAACACTATCGAGGTTACTTGTTCGTTTATAGAAGTTTCAAGAAAAGGTACTGGTCTAGAGCACCACACATGTTCCTGCTTGCTTAAACCCTAAACTCCTATCCCATTAGTGAGGATTTCTCCTAAGTAACATTAATCCAGCCCTTCACAATCAGGCAACGTAGTGTTTCATACTCTTTCTTATGCAATATGGTTGAAAGATTTACAAAAGATGTGACACTGTGCTTACCTTAAAACATTGTATAACGTCGTGCATGGATAATGACTTAAATATATGTGTAAGTCACGATACCGAGCACAATCAAAAAAGAATAAATATGCATGCTTGATGAACTTCTGGGGAGTTTTTGCTCTTTGAATGATATCAGAAAATATATAAATATTAAATAAAATTTATATACCAAATGGATAGGAATAATCAGAATATTTATAAATATTAGTATTAGCTCATGCCTGGAAACAGGAACAGATAAGGATATAAACACAATCGCACTGCAATAGGTACAAGTCACAGAACCTAAAACTGTTTCTACATTAATAAACAGTGATTTTAATTTAATACCTAACCTTTCAGTGAAAAATACTCACAGATGCCTCACTTTTGATAGAGCATGAGATCACGCCCTGCATGCTCGATACTCAAGCAGTCCGAGAACTTTGTGAGGAAAAGCCGTTCTTTGGTCTCAAAGATTCTGTTCTGGAGGTGCTCTTTGATGTTAAAAGAGTGGAAGTCCTCGGAACAGATATTCAGATAGAAGTTTAATGTTATCACGTAAAAGAATATAACATTTGTAATTGAGAAAAAGCTACACTTTTTCTCAATCTATTCTACACAATAATTTATCTTTTCCAGCACTCCAAAACTTGGATTTCTGTAGTCCTTGACTTGAGCCTAAACTTGGAGAAAAGGAACTGCAAGGAATAGCGGGTTTCAAACATCACCGCACAGTTGGCTACGTACATTCCTGTAACTGCATGGCACAGGAATCGTAGTACAGGACCGGAGGACAGGTACCCACTGCGAAGTCTAATTTATCCGTAGGACCCGAAGTCCACAATCTCCACGTAATTTCAGATTTTCTTTTATTCTTTTATTAAACTCATGTGTAGATTTAAATTCTAAAATTACAACACTTATATATCTACATTTCATCGAATAGACTTACCGTTTAAAAATTGAAAGGTCTGACTGTGTTGTTTTTCATATATAAATATAATATAAATTAATCTAATAAATTAAAACCCCATAACTATTAACTATAAGACCCGTTCAAATATTGAACCAGTTTCTGGCGTGTTCTAGTGTAATTACTTTTCCGGGCAGCTCCCGAAGAGCAAAAGAGATGTAAGGAGGTTTGAAGAAAATTTCTAACTCCAAACTGCAAGGTTCAGAGTGAAAAAATGTTGAAAGCTCCCGAGTTTTGCACAGGCAATGAAAAGCGTCATCTGATACTGTATCGTTTTGTTTTAAGAGGGTCATTTTGTGTGAAACATAGACTTTTGAAATAATATTTGATATCAAAATAAGTGAAAGTTTTTGGATGATTCAATAAATATGCATGCAGGATATAAATGTTATATGTAATTTTTGTACCTTGTTGACAAGAGAAATTTGATTCATCTCTAAATGTTAAATGGTAATCAGACCTAGAAATGCAAAAAGACCCATAAAGAATAAAGGAAACATAAACTCACTTGCTGCAAAATTACAAATGCGACCATCTGCTAATGAAAAGAATTTATTTAATCAGTAAAATAGTTTATACTTATCTTTCTTGACAGAAAGGTTAATAACAAATTTAGCCTATGCATACCATCATAAAGTGATGAATATGCAAAGAAGCTTACTTATTACCTAACCCTTTCACCAAAATAAAATAGTAGTAAATTAATACATTTTCTAAATAAACTTTTCTGTCAATGGTCGCACTTAATCATTTTTCCTACGTGTGAATCTATGCTTCCCTTCACTAAATTTAGGAATTACGTGTAGCCATCACTTCCCACTTAGAGATAAATTTAAATGTTTCTCTCAACTTGGTACAATTTCCACAAGGATCCAGGAAGCTGTAGACTCACGGAGTGAAAAGACTAACCTGCTTTGGATGAATAAGGCAAATAGGCTTTAAGGTTTAATCGTCAAGAAGAGTTAAGTAATAAATTAATATATTCCATTAAATCAATTCCTTTCGTTAAAAGGTTCTGCACTTGTAGTTCATTCAGTGACTCAAGAATGAAGATTTCTTCTAAAATAAAATAATGATGCAGATTCAGACCTTGTAATAAGGAATGCTGTAGTTTTGGACGTGCCAAACACTAGTTTGACAAACGACTGCCAGCAGCACGACGAAAGACTTTTTCACTTCTTGAACACCAAATAATTGTATCAAAGAAAAGAATGTTTTGATACCATAGAACACCCGTAACACCAAGAAAAACGATAGAGCAGGAGATCACGCACTACATGCCCAATACTCGGGCATTTTGCGAATGGTTCCACTCTCCCACCTTCGATATGAAAGGCACGGAACTAGAACATGAAATGAAATCGACTGATTTTCCGCACTCCCTGTGCCAGATACCTCAATGAAGATGGCAAATCGACGGTGTCATTGTTCAACTGAAACTCTTGTTTCTATTCAGAAGCAAGCCGGAGGGTTGACGACTATGGTCCTTATGGTGCCCGAGCTTTTCCAACGGCGAGACATAGCGTATGGTGGTGAATTTGGGGCCATTCTGCTTACTACAAGTGAAGATCTTAAACGAAACCCTATAGACTTTGAATTTCTCCTTTTTACAGGTCTTTCAATCAATCGAAGTCGACTGTTGTATTAGAGACTTCGTGAAAGAGATTCGTACCTAAACCGACCATAAAATCCAAACAACGTCAGGAGACATCAAGGACGTAACTCTGAGATGCATGATTGAAAGCTGCAGTACTCATTAGGGAAGCAGCGACCAGCAAGTTTGGGATCCGAACCAAGAAGGTGACTGGAGCTTACTTTGAGTACTATCCTCAGCTGATACGAACGGATATCATCAGGTTAAGATCTTAACCTGATGAGGGAGTAACGACCATAATACTTATCGAGAAGGCCATTATGGCACAACTTTGCTGGGGAAGACCGAACAAGAGACCTGTACAACTGCACACCGAGTGTCATATAATATACCCAGCATACTTCAATCCCGGCCCAAATCGATGCATGTTAATTCGACGCGGTGTTCCAAATGAATCTACAGCTCCACGGCCACAGTTTGAAACTGCTCGTGGACTTCTAACACTGATTTACAAGTGGCAAAACTGACAGCAAGAACTGCGGAAGTCACTGGACATCACACTTTCTAGCTTACTCGAGGACAAATTTGGCCATTGATGGCTCCACCATTTCTCAACTTCTCCTCGAGTAATCAAGTTAGACTAAGACTCGACCGTCCCCATCAAAAGGTGAGTCTTGCGTCGCCAAACTGTCATACTCGACCTATGAGTTCAGTCAGCTTCATGAAGAGTAAACTCACGCTAGGACTGTACATGGAACGAACTGATCAACAACATCCCTCTGCTTGATACGCCACTGCATGCATGCGCAGTTGCTAGTGCAGTGACACTCTGTACAGACCTTCCAGTCTGAAAGCATCAGCGTCCAGAACATTCCTTGCATCTGGCCCGAAGGATATGCATATGGTCTCCGTACACTGTACCGATTGCAAGGTCTTAGAAAACGTCGACCGCCACTATGACGGTTAAAAGCCTGAGATACTACGACCATTTTGATAGCAAAAAGTGATTTATTATCAAAACAAGTCAACATGTTTTAGGCGAAGGATCTGTACAACAAAAACGGCTTCCGCTTTTTTCTCAAAATTCGACAGAGGGTTGAGCCGCCGAGAGTGTGACCTTAGCTTCTGTACAACAAAACGGCTTCCGCTTGCGGTTCAAAATTCAACTTGCGACTCCGAAGTTCGCGGTCGTGCCGCCGAGCGGGTGACATACTCTACATCCATTTTGAGCCGCCGAGAGTGTGACCTTAGCTTCTGTACTACAAACGGCTCCCGCTCCCGACTCAAATTTCGAATTTGACTTCGAAGGTGGTCGGTCGAGCGGCCGAGAGGGTGACCTTCTCTCTGAATCTAATTGTGGACTATGAACTACTAGCAGCCTCGTTAAAAAATTTTTTAATTTGAGTATCTAATGCACAAGTGTGAAAATGGTAGCCCGACGGAGTACAAGCCTAGAAAGCTTCGATGTGGCGTCACGACGAATCTCCATGAACCTTAGCTTTCGAGCTTGACAATCACTCACTGTACACGTCTGTACACTCCGCAGCTAATCGACTCACGCGGCAAGAAGGTTAGACTCCGGGGTCCCCGGAGTCTAACCTTCTTGCCGCGCTACCTGCTTCTCTAAACAAAGGATGATTTCCCTGAGCATGCCTATCAGTTAAGGCTGACATTCGTCCTCGGATCCTAGACAATTTACGTTTCATACCATCCTGGTATGAACGTTAACAGTTAACATTGGGGTGGGTGAATTGGCCACTTCACTGCTCCTGCTCGCGAAGAGCTCGGTGGATCCCTATTCCACCACTCATCGTCGTTGCCACGAACGACCATGGCAACATCATCAGAGCGATGGTAGGGTTTAACGAACCCCAAATCCTCGCCGAAGAGAGCACTTTCATCGAAGCAATCTACAGAAGCAGAAGCACTATTTTGCATATTGCTGACCTGCCGCTGTGAGCCCAGGATGGTGGTGTTGAACAGGCCGGGAAGGGGATTGTCGGCAATGCTCCTTCGGCTGTCACCACCACCGCAACTGGACCCAATTATATTTCTCAAGCTGCTCTCGATAACCATTAGCCTTTCCGCTTCATCAACAGTCCGCGCTAGCACTGTCTGAGGCTGGATGACTGTCGGAAGCTGGACAGTTTGATCCTGTACCACCTGATGATGTACCACCTGATGATGATGCTGCTGGAGGTACTCCATTTGCTGCGGATACAGGTGGTTGATGCTGTACGAGTGCTGCCCGTGCAACAGAGCCTCTCCGGCGGCTGCAGTTGCCATTTGATTTGATTTGCCCTGCAGATTGTACATGTGCTGCTGGTAAGGTTGGAGACGTCCGTAGTGTACATGCGAAACGTTGCCTCGTTCCGAAAGCTTCTTCTTCAAGCGAGTGTTCCAATAATTCTTTATATCATTATCAGTTCGCCCAGGCAGCTGGGACGCGATCAGAGACCATCTGCAGTAGACAACCGATCTGTTAATTAAAAAACCGTATACAGGTCCGATCTTAATACTCAGCCTAGGGAAGAATGAGTATCGAAATAGGGAAGCGAGAGAGTCCTCCGGCTCCGGTAGTTGACGACGTGTAGTCTTCTACCCGCACGGACTCGCAAGACTACACGGCCTCAACTACTTCCCTAATTTACTCCTCAATCTTCAGTCAAACAAAAACTTCCCGAGGCTGAAGGACTTATCGCTAGATAAGCAGAGGAAAAGACAATTACTTGATGAACTACTAATCAAATGCCATGCTTGTTACGAGAAACAATGCCGTCATTATTTCTCGTAACGAGCATGCCATTTATCGTAGGATGCACGAAATGTTTAAGGTGACGGTGATTAGCCTGATTTTTCCTAACGTCAGATTGGAATAATCAGGCTTATCACTGTAAACGTATCCGGCAACGACCTGTGTCTTGAATTCGAAGAACTCAAGACACCGATCGAACTACTGGCAGTCGACGTCTTCGGCGGAATCAAAAAAATGTCTCGGATACTTTTTGGAGATTGCGTCTTCTGGATAACCGATTAAGGAAGACAGCATCTGGATTTAGAAAACATCATGGCACATCGGAAAGAAACTTCTACAATCAATTTCAATTGTGGCGCATTTATTCTCACAGCAGGCTTGCGGGAAGGCCTGCTTGCGAATAAATGCACCACAATTCGACGACATATGCATGAATAGACAGAGGTGAACTGTTCCACCGAGGTACTACTCGGACGGAAGGGAAAAAACAGAAAACACTAATGATCGGCAGATCATTAGTGCCGAATGCAGCATCCTTCCGATCATTAGGATTTTCCTCTCTCCCATTCCAAGATTCCTATTAACATGGCATGCAATTGGATTCGTCGACTCACCTGCTTCCTATCTGTCCATGTAGTCGATAAATTGTCTTCTCTTCATCTTCCGAGAAACTGCCATGCTTAATATCGGGACGCAGATAATTTAACCATCTCAACCTGCAACTCTTTCCGCACCGTTTCAGACCTGTAACATCACATTTTGCACCGATCATGCATTTAACGATCACAAGTCTTGCCTCGGTAAATGTGGCATGCAAGGACACAATTCGAGCTAACGGAAACTCAAATCTGCAATTTTTCTCAGGAAATTCGCTGCGTGACTTGCCAGCTTTGCTGGGAAGCGTGATCCAGTTTCCGCCTGTCCCATTTTGTTCGATGAAAAACTTGAGCTTGGCATCCTCTTCGGGAGACCATGATCCCTTCTTCACATTCGCCTTGTCGCAACATGGAGCCCGACCCATACCGATCACTGTTAGAACGAGAGGAAGATCGGTATCGGCAACAAGAGAAACTGTTGCAGCGATGCAAAGTCCTTCGACGAGAACTCCAGCCAGGCTTTATTGCTGCCGCGGCCAGACCAGTTTGCGAGTCCAAATTTACCTCCAAACCCAACACGTCAGATTCCGGTAAAAGCGAGTCACCGCAAGTCGTGTTCCCTTCACAAGTTCTCTAGTTTCATGCACTTTCCGTCCGTTCAAATCCCTCCTCCGAAAATGTTCCCCAAGATGGTGGAACGTAATAGCGATCCCTCCTTGACTTATATGCTAGAGAAGAAGCAAAATATGACCTGCCACACACAAACCGAAGAAATTTCACATGTTACGCTGTTAAATACGGAACAGATAAACGTTTTTGCCTTCCCTTCAAAGTTAAAACACAACTTATGTATGTGTTCCAGAAGTTGGGACGACCTGTAGGGCCCAAATATTTCTCTGTTTTCCTTCAACAACAGTCTTCACTTTACCGACCTTATCGGAGTTTCCCAGAATATTTGGAGGAAGTGCCAAGCTGGTCTAATTTGGTGGCAAAAATACTCTTTTAACTGGCGAAGCGCAAAACTCGAGTTCGGTGATAACAATCCAAGGAATGTATGTATCACCCTGTCCATTAACAACAGAAACTTATGGAAGGCCAAAATAATAATTTACCTAGTTTACCGTCCACTCAACAAGGATTCCAATTTTGGTCACTATGGTAACACAGTTGCCTACATAGTAATACTTTATACTGAGAACTAATTAGTTTACTTAATTATACAGAGGAAAAGATCAAACACGTTTTTCTTTTATGCAATTTATTCATAATACTGAAACCTATGCTTATTTATATCTTCTGCAAAAGCGTTGCTTAAGGTCCACTCCAGAACAATCTATCGTGGTAATCGTTTGTAAAATGAGGTCCTTACAATTTGAAATGTAATTTAAACATGAAGTTGTGTGGAACCCAAGAGGATCTTATCTGCAGCGTGAAGTTCACGGTAAGGGGAAGGAATATTCCTTTTTGGCTTGTATACTTGTACCGGGGGTTTAATGCTCGTATCACGTAGAACTTAAGTTTGCCACTTAGCATCACAATGTTTGAATCCACTTAATATGTTTTCTCAACGATTGGAAAACTCCGACCTAGTGGTAATTAAATAGGAGTATATTTCCAAGAGCGATGAAATCTTATCCATTAAACTCCCCAAAGGTTTACTTGCGTACAGTTTGAACCTTTACACTTTGTTCACAAATCATATTCATCTGTTTAGAATATGATTTGTTACCATGAGAATCTGAATACTAAGTTTATAAATTTTCATTGTCAGAGATAATAAATAATAAATTTAGATACGATTATGAAGATTGAAAAATTCATTTTTTTTATGAATCGCACTCGGAAACAAAGTTAGAAGAATTATTATTATGACCTTTTCTGTTTCAGGACGTCCAACAATCTTTTTGTTTAACTTTGACTCACCCTACTGTCTATCTAGAATAGAGATCCTTCTAACAAGAACGTTTTCTGCTAGAATACCTAGCCGGAGATATATCTCAGAGGTTTCGTCGTGTAACGAGATTGAGACATAACCTGGATACACGATGAGCAGTGGGTCGACGACCGTTACCTCCTGCCACAAGGTAGCCTGCCGCCGACCGTAGTCACAATCTGGGGACTGGACCCTGCCTTCACTCTTTGGGTTCCATCTGGTTATGAACCTTTTCAGCGTGTCAACGAAGTGCTTTAGCTGAATTCTCCCGTTCTGCCGTTTGTACAGTAAAAGACCGTTCATAATAAAACTTCGTTATTATAGACCTCGATAAATAATCTCAAGTAACTAGTGCTCCTTGGAATTCCACTAGTTATAGTCACATTCATTATTAATCACATAATACTTTAGGTCTTCTAAAACTTTATTTACATTACCATAGAACTAGATAGTCATATAAATCAGATTTATTTAGTTTATTTAATCTAGTTGGTTAAAGAACTATATCCATGGCATAAAAGAGTACGGATCCTAATGCAGAGTATGAAAGTAGAAGAAAGAATAGATAAAATAATGTGGAGTATGTTGTTCTGAAGTTTTGTATTGAAATTATATCTTAAACACTTCCATCATGGTCTAGTTCCTAACGCGTTTCTTTCTATAGACAAAATGTTGCCGTTGAATAAGCATCCCCAACGGCCTTGTACAGTGAAGTTATTTTTCTTATCAAAAGAATATGTAAATATTATAAAATATATTACAATAAGATATTATGAAAAACTGAATAAATTCATATGTGATATATGTTAACTTGTCTCGAAGTAGTCAACTCAGCAGAATATAACCCACAAGTCGTGTCCGGACTGATACGTTATTGGAAAGATAAGACAGAGGCTATAATTTTCAGATTGTATCATTTTATGAAGATATTAATATATTGTTTAACTCTTCCTGTTAAAAAGATTAAAACATATATTAAATTCTATATACACTTCGAAGTGTACATGAGGTGAATAAGCATCTTTACTTTGAATACACTCCTTTAAATACTTACTCTTGAATATAATAACTTCTTTATTCTTTTACTTGAATGTTCTTGTGAGCTTAGATATAATTCTTTTCATTTTCCCTTCATTTCAGTATATAGCAGAGCAAGATATGAATAAGGCTTACCACACAAATCACACTACATGTCAAAGCACTTCATATTTCTACGCTTTTTCATCTTTTCCTGGAAGCCCTCTGTATAAGAAGTACCAAAAGCTATTTTCTTTATAGAGAAATTATGAGAAAGTAATGGAGAAAAAAAATGACTAACCCATGCCTTAAGAGAACGAAGGTTCACGAAAAGAGACCCATAGAATGCCACCAGTCGCGTAGTTTCTAAACCAAGTGGCAGATGTTGTGTAGACTCTGTCCAGACCAGAATTCGCCTTATAAACAGGACATTCATTTCAACGATTGGACGCGTCTATACGTTTTTTTTTTCTCTCTTCTTTTTCATTCTTTGCATCTATTTTAAATACACCCTTAGCTTTCGATCTATGGATGTGCTTAAAAAAAACGATCCCCGATTATCCCGCCCCTCAACACTGGACGACCTGGTTCCAACATAAACATGGAATCACGGACCGAGCTAGTTACATGCAAAGTAGACATATTTCACTTCAGAGGCTCATATACGGTAGCTTTTACGGTGCGCATCTCTACATGAGCAAAGTACGAATGGTAGAGAGTCATCTCCGCCAAGGATTCTCCCATAAGTTTCTCTCTCTCAGAGTATTACAGCAAAGGATGGACGGCTTCACGACACAAAGCAACCTCCTACTGGATGTAAAACGGATATCTGATCTCGTCTGCTTGCCGTTCACGTAACAATCGTTCAGGAGATGGTCCGCTCGAGGACTTCCCGACATTAAACTATGTCCTACTGGATTTCTGAAACCGATTGTAGAAACCAAGCTTTGATCTCATCGGCCTACCGTTAAGGTCATCCCGACATAAAACTACTTCCGACTGGATTTCTGAAGCCGATTGTAGAAACCGAGCTCTGGTTTCTTCGGTCTACCGTTCACATCATAATCGTTCAAGAGATGGCCCGGTTGACCACTTTCCGACACAAA
Organism: Asterella californica; assembly: GCA_036924285.1. Taxonomy (NCBI): domain Eukaryota; kingdom Viridiplantae; phylum Streptophyta; class Marchantiopsida; order Marchantiales; family Aytoniaceae; genus Asterella; species Asterella californica. Next base: position 14,120,580 of record JAYKYS010000006.1, on the reverse strand, counting down.
ACAATGTCCGATTATATGTTATTAGGCCGACGAGATCATAACTCAGTTAGAAACCGAGGCTACTGAGTTGTGATCTCGTCGGCCTACAGTTCACATCACAATAGTTCACGAGATGGTCCGCTCTATGACTACCCAACACAAAACCATGTCTGAGTGCATGTCAGAAACCGACCTATGATCTCCTCGGTCTACCGTTCACATCAGACTCGTTCATGAGATGGTCCGCTCTGAGTACAGCAAAGGATCGACCACATCCACGTAGGAAACCACGTCCTGCTGGATGTCAGAAATAGAGCTCTGATTCTCTTCGTTCTACCGTTCATCCAGCAATTGTTCACAAGATGGTCCACTCTGAGTACAGCAAACGATCCATGACATCCCCGTACGAAACCATGTCCAACTGGAGGTCAGAAACCGAGCTCTGATGCTCGTCCCTCTACAGTTCACGTTGGAGTCGTTCTACTGCACATCAACTCAATTGTTCACGAGATGGTCCACTTGGTGCGGCGTTGATGTAGAGCTCGCCTGGACAGTCGTGAGCCTGATTGGTTTCGTACGGGAAAAGGTAAAGCGAACGTTGCTTTATTGGCTGCCTGAGTACTACGGTGCTAACACGGAAGCTGCTTCAGCAGAGTTCAGCATGTGACTGGGCACCAAACGCGTGTGTAACTGGGAAGTTGACGTTCAACGCAGTTCATGCAGCACACTTTAGCTACCGATTCTTAGATTCTTAGTGGTGTGTATGTTTACCAAACTGAGGTAAAACAAAGATAAAAAATCTGTCACCACGCATATCGAGGTCACTACGAAGAAAGAGGAAAAGAATTTGATTCATTCAGTACCAGAAGAGGTCAAAATAAGAAGTTTTGGAAGGGGTCTTTCAATTGAGCCATATGTTGGGACCTGGTCGTGGCACCATTCGAGATAAGATCCTCTTGGGTTCCACGAGACTTCATGTTTAAATTACATCTCAAATTATATGGACCTCATTTTACAAACGATTACCACGATAGATTGTTCTGGAGTGGACCTTAAGCAACGCTTTTCCAGAAGATATAAATAAGGATAGGTTTCAGTATTATGAATAAATTGCATAAAAGAAAAACGTGTTTGATCTTTTCCTCTGGTATAATTAAGTAAATCAATTAGTTCTCAGTATAAAGTATTACTATGTATAACGCCAATGATAGGGTAAGGAAAAAAGGCAAGCCGAGACTCGAGACTCAGATTTCTCTGTTCTGCCGGAGATCAGCAGCTGGTCCACTCAATCTGCTCTTCCGAAGGCCGTGTGAAGCTGCTGAACGAGACATTTCTTCCTCCCTCTTGCTGCTCTTCCGAAGGCCGTGTGAAGCTGCTGAACGAGACATTTCTTCCTCCCTCTTGCTCCTCCATCGAGCATGCTTTAGCGGAACGATTTTTGCTGCGTTCATCTTGCGATTTCGCGTCTTCGGCTCCGTCGGTTTTTAGACTTATCGGCTTCTAAAAGTTTTGCAGATAATTCTATGGCCTACGGCCAGTGAAGGAACAAGTCCTTGACTTGTAAGATTGAACCGGCTATGATATCGAAGGCACGAGGCAAGCATGTGATTGTACTGTTGAGATGCATATGGATCCTTTTACTGCCAAATCCTCGTAGGCGATTGACATCATTAGAAGATAAACCTCACAGTAATGTCGTTCCGCACCCTTTGGTTTGACACTATGTGATTTCGAGTTAAAAAAATTTGATATGAGTTAATTTCTTTGGTCGTGGTGGCGACTGGAATCCATGTATGTAGTGTGTAGTGAGTCAGTCGTATTTCTAGCTCATCTAAAACTCACTTCACGACTCATCCGAAAGTTCGACATAGTAACATAGCTCTATGTACCTATGAGCTATGTTACTCTGGCTAACTTTCGGACATCAGTAAAACTATCAATATGTTATATTTAGTAGATAACTATGACCTATTTCTATGATGTGAGTCGTCTATATGTCACGCATGCTGTCAAGATAAGAGTTTTCTTGAAAAAGATGGAACTTTCTAGCTGTGATGTGATCGTTAAAGTGGTGTTAGATCTATCAAGGAAAAGTTGGGTTTCTGGTTGTGGTTGTTTTACTCAAAGGAGAGATATTAGATTGTAACATAGGACTACAAATTCTTACACAGATATCTGTTGAGTCCTCTAGTATGTTCACAAAACGAAAATCAAGTTGAACTAGTAATGATAAGATCAGACGGTAAACTTTAACTCTCAACAATAAGAAATACGTGATGGTTTAGGCTTCTAAACTTCTCTTACATGTAAAAGAGACCCTACTGGACACACACACGAATTTTCAACATGAGATCAAATTAGAACACCGAGATATGAACAGAAACATTTTGAGCAAACAGATTATGATAATTTCTGGTACCCAGACAACTATTTTGACCTAGAACAAAGAATTGGCTCGATAACTTTCGATGATTCTTACAGGATTTGAAGTCTATAGCATGCTGAACATCTCTATGAAATTTGACCTCCTCATTGTACACAGTTCTCCAGATCTCTTTTTCCGAAGTTACTGCTCTAGATTGAGAGCTTTTCAGACCCCTTCTGCTTGAGCGGTCGTCCTGAATTACTCAGTCACTCGAATGACATGAAACTTTTTGGGCAGTCGTAGCCCTGCTGACTGTGAATGCAACCACAAATGTTTAAAGTGATTATTTCAGTTCTGCTGCAATTGACACCAAAAATCCCAAAATTTCCAATTGTGTTATAATTCTGACTCAACTCGAACTTCAGATTGACATAACTCTTTCTTTATTGATCCAAATCAATCAATGGCTGGCACGACGAGCTCTATCTTTCAGTTTCTCAGATTTCACAATGTCCTTACCAAATGCTCGAACTTTCCTTTAGATCTCTGCTTCTAAGTTTAGAGTTTCCAAAAGACAAAAATGGACCAATGGGAATTCATAGTTTCACTCCATTGTCCTTTTTTGTCCCAAACCACGTGGTGACTTAATTTCATACATAGGCTATCACGTCAAGCCCCTAAAGTGCCAGCGTAAATCTTAAACTAATACCTAAAATGACACGTAATCTTGAAAGATAACTTAGACATGCTAAAAAGCATGCATGGACGACATGTAAGTACAACCCACGAGATTAACTCTATCAACACGATAAACAACCTAATAGGACTCAAAATATATAACATAATGGACTTCTCTGAGATCTTAACTTCACTAAGAGAGACTAACTCCTAACAGAGAGATGAATTATTCACTATATGAAATAATTCACATCACGACATCCATCCCCTCTAAACCTACATATCATCTCGCATGTGCCAACCTCTTCATTCTTTTGTCTGTTTTTTATCATCATCGTTCTCCTCCGCCTCAGCCTCTTTAGTAGCCGAGGCGTCTTCATCTCTTGTCATCCTCTCCTTCAGTAACTCAATAACCTTAGGTAGCAAGACACGAAGGACTGGAATCAGCTCCAAGTCCCAAGGTACGTGAGGAACAGTGAAGATAATCATCGGAGCTATCACACCAAGATCCACACAACCAATCTCCTCAGCTGAGAAAGAAAATGCCTTACCATGTCTCACTATCATCTGCATGAAAGCTCATTTTTCCATTTCAGTCAAGAAGCCACCCCCTCTTATCTAGAGCTGCTCGAGTGTCTCTTGAGTAAACTTGTGTCATACTTGTGTAAGATCTCTAAGCACAAGCTCAACGGTAGCTAACTCCATTTGTTGTCGTGAATTAACAGGTAATTGGATCGTCAGTAGTTTCATGTTTCTTGCTACAGTTTTATATCTAGTATGCACCTCTGCTTCTTGACGAAAGCTACACCATCAGACTGCATCCTTCCATCCATTCTCCAGTCTCGGATGAGGACGATACCGCAAGTATGAGACAATCTCCTCATAGACTTTACGAGAATGGATGGGGATCACCACCCTTCCTCTCATCTTCTTCATCAACTTATCTACATCTTCTAGCCAACAAACAAAAGACTATACACCTACAAACTCCTCATAAATACAAGAAATCGTCTCTTCTTCCTTCAGAACTCTTGTACATCGCAGATTTACTGCGTTTTTCTCCATTTGTCTTCTACTCTTCTCAATCAAATCTTCTACCCGCGTAAACTCACTCTAATCATCAAAACTGAAAGTCATCAAACCAGATTTTCAACTATGTACAGTATAACTACTCTCTGAATCTTGAGCAGCCTCTTCACCAACCTCTTGTGATCCCTCAAGCTGCTCAAGCGAGATTATAGTAGTAGTAGATCCATCACTCTTGCTATCTTATCATACAAGAGTGCTCTATGAAAATCCTTACTCCTACAAATAGGAGAATCTCTCGGAGTCTGTCGGTTTTATTCGTGGTTTGTACGGATGGTCAGAAACTGCAAAGAACGTCTATTATCTAGACTACAGATCTTAGCATAATGAGATCGGTCATCCATCACTTTGGTCTCCATCTGAACTACAGTGATATAAGACTGACCAAGAATCACAAGATATGAAGTAGAAGATTGCACGAAAAAGTACAAATACACATCCACATCACCTACCTTCACCTTCACGTTAGGACAAGCGTCATATAACTCACTCTTCTGGTTGTTTGTAGCACGTAACACCCAACCATGGTTCAGCTCGATGGACCACTGACCTCTCTCGTACATCTCCCGTGACATGATGTTGATCTCAAATCCGTGATCAACTAAAACAGCAACAAGTTCAGGAAGACTTTCAAGACGAACTTGTGTAGCAGTCGTAGCACGAGCCCAATGTCTTCTTCAGAAGTCACTATCAATAGCTGGACTCTCCTCGCCAACTTCCTTATTCTCAAAGTGAAATGATATTGGTAGCAGCAACTAACGCTTCTTGCTGGTAGCCCTGGTCATCAATCTCTTGAAAATGCGCCTTCTCGAATTCTGCATCATTCACAGAAGCTCTTACCACATCTATCATTTGACTTTCTACTTGTTCGGACATCACCGGTCTCTTTCGTTTAATGATGTCCATTATCAGTTCGTGAAACTCCCTCTTCGCAATATCAAGAACCTTCCGAAGAAAAAACTCAATTCCCGCATCCAGTATTCTCTGCTCCAAGATGCTCTTGAGATCAATAGAAGTTTCAATATCAACCGCCAACTTGTATGCCGGCCCCTTCCCTTTCTCTTGAGAAGTAAACCTCCTTCCAGCGGTCATTAGCTCTTGCTAAGATCTCTACACGTCCTCCATCGAACCTGGTGAAGGTGGAGGAGCTTGAGAAGTAGAGGAGATGTCTTCTAGAGGAGCTGCTCGCCTCCTTGTGACTCTCCGTCTATCCCCAGTCTCCTCAAGAACTCCAATATCAAGTTCAAAGGCTTCTCGTCGTCTCTTTTCCTCCACAGAACCAGTGAACGTGTCTATCCACATCCAAGAATGTTCTGATAGAAGCAACGTCTACAAGATCTCTCCACCCTATGACCCTACGAGTAGACTCGATTCCTCCCTTCAGTATCTCAGAAAGAACTAGAGCAATACTCTTCTCAGCAGTCTTATATAGCAATTTAGGACTAGAAGAGACTTCGATATGCCCAACATATACATCAGAATTTACCAGCGATGCTACCAACTTAGTTGCCGTTGTAGCCGCAACAATCTGAGGTAGACTCTTCATGCCTTCTCACCCAAACTGCGTGTTCAATGGCTCTCCACTACGACCTGGGTTTGATCTACGCGTCCTGATGCAGCAGGAGGAGGTCTAGAAGAAAATGGACACTCTGGAAGCCAACCTCCGTACCACGGAGAAGCTCGCAGTGAAGTACAAGGCGGAAGCTTCTGCTTCTGCCAAGGAGTTGGTGCAGTTGCGGAAGAGCAACCAAGAGTTGCAGACACGGTTGCAGCAGCGAGAGCAAGAGATTCTATGAAATAAGGAGAAGCTCACACAGCCTCGCAGAAGAGAAGACGACATGGAGAGCACTGTGAGAAGCCGCGGAAGCTCAAGCTGCAGCGGGAAGAAGCAGAAGCTTGAGCGCAAGAGATCATGGCGTAGATGGTGGAAGCACTTCGGAAGAAGTTCAACTTCATCGCGGGTAGGAAGCTTCTCCCTCTAGTGGAATGACGATTCTATGGAGATGTTAGTGGATTGCAAGGGGAGCATACTCCGCTACTTGGATCGGCATAACGAGGACTTGAAGACTCTTACAATCTTCCTTCAACTTCCCAGCAGGCAGCTACATCTTCTCACGCACTAGGACCAGCAGCAGGCTCGGATCTGTACAAGGAGGAGTTCGACCTCGCTGTCCACTTGGTAGTGACAGCGTTCAAAGCCGAGAAGACCACAGAAGAAGCCCCCGAAGGCAATAAGCAAAGGTGTCTTCTCAGGTGGTTTGAGTGGATGACGTGACTTCTTGTCACCACCTTGAGGTCACCTCAGCTCCGAACGGTCGAGTAGGTGCCGCAAAAGAGCTAGGAAGCGCAGGTGGACTCCTCTTCTCAGAAGCCTCTTCCGTCTTCCGAAGCCGCACCAGAAGCCAATATCACAAATGCCGAGGAGGAAGTCATCTCAGCCACACCCGAGGTACCAGCAGGGCTTCCCACTTTATCAGAAGCCGATTTAGGAGATAAGGTAGGAGAGAATCCAGTGGAGATCGCACCTGGCAATCAGGAATAGATAGTAGAGTTAGGAAGACAATTGACTTGCCTAATTTTGATAAGAAATAGAGTCTACGGATCTAAGATCAAGTGATTCGTTTGGGTGGTGCGTGTGATTCTAAACCTCAAGAAGGAGTTTTTGAAGGTTTGGTCACTTGCGATCAGAAATTGATGATATCTCGGCTGTGAGGAGTCGGATCTGATAGTTCTTAGACCAACAGAGTCAAGGAGGAAGACCTGACCGACATCTGAAGATCATTTGGTGAAAGAAGGAAGTTCCCAGATAGATTTCTCTCGATTCCTTGACTATGATTTTGTCCTTTTGAGTTCGTTAGAGATCTAGTTGGTTATGTACGACTTCTTGTAGCTAACTTCAGCTAAGGCTTGTACGTGGATGTTGTTTGGACTTGGGTTTGGATCATGTGATGCTGGTGTAGCTCTTTTTGTTAGCAAAAAGATGTTTCTCTTGCTTTAAGCTATGCTTCGATAGTTTTGGATCTGGGTTGAGATTCAGGGGTTCATTTTAGACGGGTTGGTGGAGATTACAGATCACTCAGGTTTGTATTTCTCTATTTTGCATTCTTTGAGAAAAAGAATCAAGAGTGTATATAAAGTAGGAGTTGGTATACTTTGCATCTCGTGGTTGTTTCTCTATGTCTTGTCTTTGTTAGACACACTACATCTCCACACCCAAGAATCTCGTGTTTACGATGGTGAACTCGACGTGAAAGTCTGGGGTGGAGATTTCTTTTGTGTTTGAACTTTGAAAAGGAGATTCGTAACCATGAGTAGGGACGGGAATGATGATGGAAATAGAGCTAGTGGTTCGGGTGGATTGCCGAAGGTGCAGTTGGATCCAGCGATTGCATCGATGTTTCAACCATTCACATTGTTCTTACGGCAATAACAGTTTAATGAGCGAAAGGGAACATTGGCAAAAAAGGTGCTTTCAAGCAATGATCAGCAAGATTGACTAATTTGATGAGAGAGATGTCTCAAAATATCTAAGACATTATGTGAAGGAGATGGAACTAAATCGGATATCAGAAGATGAGATGATTGAGAAGATTGAGTAAGCTGTAGCTCCAGAGGTTAGAGATTATGTTAAAATGCTAACGAAGCATTTTGACAAGGATTGAGAGACATTTGCTCATGTCTTGATGAATGAATAGTTCTTTGAGGACTCTGATCGAGTCATCGAGAAGTCATTCTTGGAGTGGGTTAAGCAACCAAGGAAAGGTTTACAAGCTACTGAGTTACTCAGCGAATTTGAGAAACAGTTTTCTAGGTTGACTAGGATGGAGAAGTTGACGCTGCAGTCAAACAAAATAGTATTTCTTCGTGTCGTAGATGAGAAATTACAAGAGAAGTTGGAGGTGCTTTTGGAGGATCAGGAGGAAGACGATGGGTTGACTAGTAGTTGGAAGCACTGTAGTAGCACATGTTATTGTAATTCGACATGTGGTTCTTGTTGCTAGACAAGTAGTACTAGTTGTTTCATCTGTTCCAGTTGTCCAAGCACCTATAGTGTCCCCGAAGAAGAATGATTTAAGCCTTGAAGAGATCATGCGTGAAATGCAAGACCTGTAGATCAAGCTCACAAGATTGGAGGAGCAATAGTCTACAACCGGAGTAAAGCTCATTGTCGTGATGTTAATCATTTCACATAGTAAATAATTCATCTCTCTGTCAAGAGTTAGTCTCTCTGAGTGAAGTTAGGACCTCATAAAGTCGGTTATATATTTGAGTCATAGTAGGTTGTTTACCATGTTAATAGAGTTTAAGCTCATGGGTTGTACTTTCATGTCGTTCATGCATGCTTTCTAGCTTGTTTAAATTATTCAAGGTTACGTGTTGTTATACATGTCTTCGCATGTAGTTTAAGGTTGGCACGTTAGAGACTTGACGTGGTAATCCATGTGTGAAATTAAGTTACCACGTGGATTGGGGCAAAAAAAGGACAAGGAAGCTAAGAAGCTATGAAGCTATGAACTCCCATTGGTCCATTTTTGTCTTTTGTGAAACTCTAAACTTAGAAGTAGAGGTCTTAAGAGGAGTTCGGGCTTTTGGTAGGGGCATTAGAGAATATGAGGACATAGGATGAGAGGGCTAGTCATGCAAGTCAATGTCGGTGAAAGTTTCAATCGATTTGAAGTAATCAAGAGGGAGTTATGCCAAATTGGAGTTCTGATTGGGCTGAAATTACGTCACAATTGGTGATTTTGGGTTTTCGGTGTCAATTGCAGCTGAATTGAGATAATTGCTTCAAGTTATCGTGGTTGTGTTCCTTGTCAGTAGGGCTATACTATCTAAAAATTTTCATATCATTTGAGTGAGTGAGTAATCCAGGGTGATCATTGAAACAGAGGGGGTCTGAAAAGCTTGTGACTTCAGAGCTCGAGATCTGGAAAATTGTGTACAACCAGCAGGTCAAATTTCACAAGGATGTTCAGCGTACTATAGACACCAAATCTTGTAAGAATCATCAAAAGTTATCGAATCAATTTTCTGTTCTAGGTCAAAGTAGCTATCTGAGTACCATAGATTGTCGTAATTTCCTTACTCCGAACGTTTTTGTCCACATCTCAGTGCTCAAGTTTGATCTCAAGCTGAATGTTTGTATATGTGTTCAATAAGGCCTCATTTACATGTAGGAGAAGTTTTGAAATCTAAGCCATCATATTTTCTTATTCTTGAGTGATAAAGTTCACTGTCTGGTCTTATTACTACTAGTCATTCTTGATTTTCGTTTTCTGAACATATTAGAGGACCCAGCAGACCTATGTAAGTGTTTGTAGTACCACATTATAACGTGAAGCCTGTCTCTTGAGTAAACAACCACAGCCAAAAACCCAACGCTTTCTTGGGTAGACGTTTCACTATCTTCACGATCATATCACTAGCTAGAAGGTTTTGTCCTTACCAAGAAACTCTCATCACAACATCTGGTGCGTCCACTGAGAGATCTTGGGATGATTGATCATGAAGGTTGAGATTTTTATACAAAGAAGAGATGGATTGCAAGAGCGAAAGTACTGCTACTACCTCTACGGCTGCATCAACATCTACTATTGGATCTTCAGCTGCACTTATGTCTTCTGTAGCGACATCTACGTCTGATCTGGATACGGCTGAGATCTTGAAGACGCTTGTGGCCCTGGTCCAATAGCATCCGATCCTTGGAGGGTGTGAGTTGAAATCCACCATGGCTTTACAAGTGATTGTGAATAGATGTGGAAGGTTTGAGGATAGAGATATTTCTAAATATCTATGTGAGTATACAAGAGAGATGTGTAGTGTCTCAAGATTTCTCCTTTAGCCCATTAGGGCATCTCCACTGGAGCACTGTAAATGTCTCGGCATTGTAAACAGACCGGTAACCAGTCGTCTTCTTGACGTGATGGGTGAGAAAAGACGGTAAATGGAATGTTTTCACTGTAAATTTGTCTCGAGTCCCGTCTCTGTAAACGTCCACGCTAAACTTGAATACCATGTCAAGTTTTGAGGAGACTGGGAACTGATACTTCTCGGACCATTTCCAGTGTTCGGGTGGAGATGCCCTTATAGCATAAAAGATTTCGTTCTCTATAGAGATTTACACTAGTATCGCTGTCTTAAGTTCTAAGATCTGTCTAAACTCACAAACATACGAGTTTTACCTAGAAGTCTCTTCTTCTCGTCAAACCATACGGCTTTCAGAACTTCATAAGGTGCCCTGGACCCAAACATACAAAAACCATCAAAAATCTCACACAATTACCTACTGAGAAGCTCGTGAAGACGCTTCCTACTTCTAGGTCATGGCTTCTAGTCTTTCCACGACGGTCTTCTCGAAGCAATTATCGTCTTCCGGGGGGTTCAATTCAGCTTCTGATACCTCCAGAAGACTGTCCCTACTTCGTAGATGTCAAATTATCAATGTCTGTCACACATTGCTCTTCCAATTTCCAACGGGGGTAGATCATTCACAAGGTGTATGTCTCATGTAACCTTCCCAAGCTTCTGCCTACGGAAGCGATCTTCCCGTAGCACTACAACGACATCCACCTTCACTGAAGCTCAATAGAAGTCTCCGAAGGTCACTAGAAGAAGATAGGAAGATGAGAAGATGAGGGAAGATGAGGAAGAAAAGAAAATCCAAACAAGAGGAAACGAGATGAAAAAGAGAAATTAAGATTCCGACAAGCTTCTAGTCCGAATCCTAACTAACATGCTATCCCTGCTTGTAGTAATTTAAGGAAGAAGATCACAAATCGGCTTACAGTTACACAGTCTTCTCACTTGAGGATGTCGTCTTCTGTTGTGAGAAGAAGTCTTCTTTCTTCTTTTGTCGTTGCTCCGACTACTCTGTCTTCTGAGATCATTTTTTTATAAGATAGTCCGTACGTGGATCCGAAGTGCTCCACTAGATGAAACAAGCTTCGACTCTACATAGCTTCTAACAATCACCGCCACTCAAGGAGAAGGCTTTTCATGCACAATAGGGTGTAAATTCAAGGAAACCCATTGCCCAGAAGACACAGACAAAGCTTCTGCAACAAAATCTGAAATCAACTCCCAGAGAAGAAGATACATTAGTTTCGAGAAACTCACTCCCTTTGCTTCCTATCCCTACTCCTCGACGCATCAGCTTAGAAGCAGGACTACACGATGATGTCGTTCTCTGTTATAGGTTGTCCATTACAACTGTCTACATCCTTTGATCTCCTGTTGGGAGCGGAAGTGCAGACCTATCCTATGTAATCCAACTCTATGGACGGAGCACCTATGTGTGTAGTAAAATGTGTGATAAAATGTGTGCAAAATCCTACTTAGCATCGATTTTATACATCTGCTCTTGAACAGCAAGAGGAAGATCCCCTCCAATCGCACTCACAGTCAAGAAAGATGGGCCGCTGTCAGAAAGGCACCACCTCACATGCATACGGTTCCCTTCGCAGTTTGGAACTAACTCTTTACTCCTATCGTTGTCTATCTTGTCACATAGACATAGTCATCTAAAAATACAAAGAGAGTTGTCTCTTCCTAAAATAGTAGATCTTCTTTGGTAGGTAGATCTAGCTACCCTAAACCCAATGAGACTCCAAATAAGTTGTTTGGAGTTCCTCTCACGAAACCACGCAAGAAATTTGGTCGTAGGAAGCAAAAAACTGACGTAAACTTACTTCATGTTGCTCAAACTCGCTCACTACATGGAAAACAACAATCCAATCCACACACGGTCTTCTGCTATGCATAGGTGAAGACTCCCTAGTCGAGTAGGCACAAAAATGAAGAACTTGGTTAACTGATCTCGAAGAACAATCCAACTTCATATCGTAGAAGACGAAAAACTGACGTAAGCATTTTCTTGTGAGTCAATTTCACCCAGAACTCTCAAATTGTCTGCTGAAACTTCGTATCGCTCTTCAGTTTCTTGAAGAACTCGACTTCTGATCTCAATGGATCTAAGGATAGCAAGTTTAGACTCCAAAACGACTTGAACGATCCAACTCTCTTTCATAGGTCACTAACGCACTCCAGAACATTCCTTATATCTCAATTTCTCCTAGAACACACACCTCGATATGTCTCTTCACAAACTTCAGTACGTAGCCTGCACAGATCTGAACCTAATGACACCTTGCGCATTTGCATTGGATCTCCAAATCTCTTGAACCATCCATCGACAAGTCGTAAGTACAAGCTAGTCCTTTAAGCTGCCCCTTCATGTCAGTTGCTGTACGTGAAAGTTCACAAATAATGAGCAAGCATACCCTTTGCGTCCTTAGTATAGCGTCAAGAGCCACAAATACCCAATCAGCAATAGTTAGCTAGGGTTTAGCTTGATTTTCTCTCTTTCGAGTCTTGTAACTTCACCACTAGACATCCAAATGAAATAGATGAAGTGTTTATGGAAAGTTCACAATGAGCGACACCTGTTGATGTAATGAAAGTGAAGATCTGGAGTTGTGCAAAAAGTCCGTAACCTAGGGTCTAGCTTGCTTTTTTCCATATTTCGAGTCTTGTAACTTCACCACTGGACATCCAAATGAAGTAAATGAAGTGTCCATCGAAAGCTGACAATGAGCGACACCCATTGATGTAATGAAAGTTAAGATCTAAAGTTGTGCAAAAAGCTCGTAAGCTAAGGCTTAGCTTGTTTTTCCCATCTTTCGAGTCTTGTAACTTCACCACTAGACGTCTAAATGAAGTAGATGAAGTGTCCATGTAAAGCTGTCAACGAGTGATATCTGTTGATGTAATGAAAGTGAAGACCTGAAGTTATGTAAAAAGACTCATTTTTAGTCCTATAAGTGGCTTTGGAGCGATAATGATCGAAATTTTATTTTCAGGTAGGAGCCAATCCACGACACGATATCGTATCTCCGAAATAGCACTTGACTACCTCGACGCATGTGCTCTAGCTGAGAAAATCTCTCAATACATAGAAAGAACAGAATATGAGAGCGCAATCATACATCAAGATATAGATTCTATAGCATTTTTCAGCATGACTAAAGGAGATTTGAACAACTGCCCAAGATGAGACATGTTATCAAATTAGCTCAGATAATTGAAATTCCTTCTCGTCTTTGGTAGACTTCTCAGTCGTATTTGTTGACCGACGGTGATGAAGTCTACGGTGAATTTGTGACGAAGAAGTAGACTTCTCGTTCGCATCTGTCGACCAGTGGCGATGAAGTCTACGGTGAACTTGTAACGAATAAGCAGCATGTCTAGAAGTCCACTTTTCAGATAGAAGATGAACTGCATCAAAACAAAGCGGATGGGGACAAGCAAAAGAAGCACGTGCATATCAAGAAGTGCACTCTTCGGACAGAAGATGAACAGCAACGGAACAAAGCAGACAAGGACAAGCCTAAGAAGCATGTGCATGACAAGCGGAATATGGAAGATGTAATTGTAACTCTCACGTCACTTTGTGTCAAAAAGTGATCTATCGAGGACTATCTCTTGAACGATGATTATGTGAACGGCAGACCACAAAAATCAGAGCTCAGTTTCTACAATCGGTTTCTGAAATCCAGTCGGACGTAGTTTTATGTCGGGATGACGTGAACTATAGGCCGATGAGATCAAAGCTCAATTTTGACAATTGGTTTCAGAAATCCAGTAGGACGTAATTTAATGTCGAGAAGTCCTCTAGCGGACCATCTTCTGAATGAATGTGACGTGAATGGCAAGCAGATGAGACCAGATATCCGTTTTTTACATCCAGCCGGAAGTTGCTTTGTGTCGTGAAACCGTCCATCCTTTGCTGTAAAACTCTGAGAGAGAGAAATGTATGGAGAAGCCTTGACGGAGACAACTCTCTACCATTCGTACTTTCCTCATTGTAGGGATGCACACCATAAAAATGATCATATATGAGTCTCGACGCTCAATATGTCTACTTTGCAAATAACTAGCTCGGTCCGTGACTCAAGGTTTATGTTGGAACGAGACCACCGAATGATAAAGAGCGGGATAATCGAGGATCGCTCTTTTTAAGCACACCCATAGCTCGAAAGCTAAGGGTGTGCTTAAAATAGATGCAAGGACTCAGAGAGAGGAGAGAGAAAAAAGAACGTATAGAGACGTCCATCCTTTGAAATGAATGTCCTGCTTATAATACGAATTCTTGTTTGGACAGGATTTACACAACATCTACCACGTGGTTTATAAACTACGTGACTGATGACATTCTATGGGTCACTTTTCATGAGCATTCTCTCTCTAAGGCATGGGTTAGACGTCTTCATTCCTTTTCTCAACTACTTTCTCAGCTTTTGGTACTTCGTATACAAAGGACTTCCAGGAAAAAGGTGAAAAAGCATACAGATATGAAGGGCTTTTACATGTAGTGTGGTATCTATTTAATTTGATTCTGTGTGGTAAGCAATATTCAGTATCTTACTTTGCTATATATTTAAATTTGACAAAGGAATTATATCTAAGCCCACAAGAACTTTCAAGTAAAAGAATAAAAAAGTTATTATATTCAAGACTAAGTATCTAAAGGAGTGTGTTCAACGGAAAAATTGTCACATTTTGTCTCTAGAAAGAAACACATTATGACATCGACCATGATGGCAATGTTTAAGGCCGTTGGGGATGCTTATTCAACGGCAACATTTTGTCTATAGAAAGAAACGCGTTAGGAACTAGACCATGATGGCAGTGTTTAAGATATAATTTCAATACAAAACTTCAGAACAACATACTCCACATTATTTTATCTATTCTTTCTTCTACTTTCGTACTTCTCATTTTGGCTTATCAGTACGCTTTTATGCTATGGATATAGTTCTTGCATGGTTAACCAACTAGATTAAATAAACTAAATAAATCTGAATTTATATGACTATCTAGTTCTATGGTAATGTAAATAAAGTTTTAGAAGACCTAAAGCATTATGTGATTAATAATGAATGTGACTATAACTAGAGAAATTCCAAGAAGCACTAGTTATCTGAGATTATTGATCGAGGCTTATAATAACGATATTTTATTATGATATAAAACGTCGGTCTTTTACTGTACAAAGGGGAGAACGGGAGAATTCTGTTAAAGCATTTCATTGACACCTGAAAAGGTTCGTAAACAGATGGTACCCAAAGAGTGAAGGCAGGGTCCAGTCCTCAGATCGTGATTACGGTCGGCGGCAGGTTACCTTGTGGCAGGAGGCAACTGTCATGGGCCCACTGCTCATCAGCACAGAAGGTATGGTGTATCCAGATTATGTCTCAATCTCGTTAAAAGAAGACACCTCTGAGATATATCTCCGGCTAGGTATTCTAGCAAAAAACGTTTCTGTCAAATGAATCTCTATTCTAGATAGACAGTAGAGTGAGTCAAAGTTAAACACAAAGATTCTTGGACGTCCGAAGCAAAAAAGTAATCATAATTATTCGTCTAATTTTGTTTCCGAGTGTGATTCATAAAAAAATGGATTTTTTGAATCTTTAAACTCGTACCTCTCAAGAACCTCCCGAAGAGAAAACTCAATTTGCGCATCCAGTATTCTCTGCTCCAAGATGCTCTTGAGATCAATAGAACTTTCAATATCAATCGCCAACTTGTATGCCGGTCCCTTCCCCTTCTCTTGAGCAGTAAACCTCCTTCCAGTAGTTGTTACCTCTTGCTGAGACCTCTGCAGGTCTTCCATCGGACTTGGTGCAGGTGGAGGAGCTTGAGAAGTAGAGGGGATGTCTTCTGGAGGAGATGCTTGCCTCCTTGTGACTCTTTGTCTATCCCTAGTCTCGTCAAGAACTCCAATATCAAGTTCAAAGGCTTCTCGTCGTCTCTTTTCTTCAATAGAAGCATCCCGTCAGTGAACGTGTCTATCCACATCCAAGAATGTTCTGATAGAAGCAACGTCTACAAGATCTCTCTATCCTGTGACCCTATGAATAGACTCGACTCCTCTCTTCAGTATCTCAAAAGGAACTGGAGCAATACTCTTCTTAACAGTCTTATATAGCAATTTAAGACTAGAAGAGACTTCAATATGCCCAACATATACATCAGAATTTACTAGTGGTGCTATCAACGTAGTTGATGTTGCAGCCGTAGCAATCTGAGGTAGACTCCTCATGCCTTCTCAACCAAACTGCATGTTCAATGGCTCTCCACTACGACATGCGTTCTATCTACACGCCTTGATGCAGCAAGAAGAGGTCCAGAAGAAAACAGACACTCTGGAAGCCAACCTCCGCACCACAGAGAAGCTCGCAGTGAAGTACAAAGCGGAAGTTTCTACTTCTGCCAAGGAGTTGGTGCAGTTGCGGAAGAGCAACCAAGAGTTGCAGACACGGCTGCAGTAGCCAGAGCAAGAGATTCTGCGAAATAGAGAGAAGTTCACCAGCCTCGCAGAAGAGAAGGCGACATGCAGAGCACTATGAGAAGCCATGGAAGCTCAAGTTGCAGCAGAGAAGAAGCAGCGGGAGGAAGCAGAAGCCCAACGCAAGAGATCATCAAGCAAACGATGAAAGCACTTCGGAAGAAGTTCAACTTCATCGCGGGTAGGAAGCTTCTCACTCTAGTGGGATGACAATTCTATGGAGATGGTAGTGGATTGCAAGGAGAGCATGTTCTGCTACCTAGATCGGCAGATCGAGGGCTTGAAGACTCTTTACAGTCTTCCTTCAATTCCCTTGCACGCAGCTACATCTTCTCAGGCACTAGGACCAGCAGCAGGCCCGGATCTTTACAAGGAGGAGTTCGACCTCGCTGTCCACTTGGTAGTGACAGTGCTGGAAGCCGAGAAGACCACAGAAGAAGCTCCAAAAGTCTTCTGGAAGACAGGAAGCAAAGGTGTCTTCTGGAGGACAAGAAGCAAAGGTATCTTCCTAAGTGTTTCAAGTGGAGGATGTGACTTCCTCCGACCATTTTGAGGTCACCCCAGCTACCAACGTCGAGTAGGTGCCGCAGAAGAGCTAGGAAGCATAAGTGGACTCCGTTTCTCAGAAGCCTCTTCCGTCTTCCGAAGCCGCACCAGAAGCCAACATCACAAATGCCGAGGAGGAAGCCACCTCAGCCACACTCGAGGTACCAGCAGGGCTTCTCATTTTATCAGAAGCCGATTTAGGAGATAAGGTAGGAGATTGCACCTGGAAATCAGGAGTAGATAGTAGAAGCATGTGCATGACAAGAGGAATATGGAAGATGTAACTGTAACTCCCATGTCACTTTGTGTCAAAAAGTGATCGATCGAGGACTATCTCTTGAACGATAATGATGTGAATGGTAGACCACAGAAAGCAGAGCTCAGTTTCTGCAATCGGTTTCAGAAATCCAGTTGGACGTAGTTTTATGTCGGGATGACGTGAACTATAGACCGATGAGATCAGAGCTCGGTTTTGACAATCGGTTTCAGAAATCCAGTAGGACATAATTTAATGTCAGGAAGTCCTCTGGCAGACCATCTTCTGAATGAATGTGACGTGAACGGCAAGCAGATGAGATCAGATATCCGTTTTTTACATCCAGTCGAAAGTTGCTTTGTGTCGTAAAACCATCCATCCTTTGCTGTAAAACTCTGAGAGAGAGAAATGTATGGAGAAGTCTTGACGGAGACGACTCTCTACCATCCATACTTGGCTCATTGTAGTGATGCACACCATAAAAATGATCGTATATGAGTCTTTGACGTCCAATATGTCTACTTTGCAAATAACTAGCTCGGTCCGTGACTCAAGGTTTATGTTGGAACGAGACCACCGAATGATAAAGAGCGGGATAATCGAGGATCGCTCTTTTTAAGCACACCCATAGCTCGAAAGCTAAGGGTGTGCTTAAAATAGATGCAAGGACTCAGAGAGAGGAGAGAGAAAAAAGAACGTATAGAGACGTCCATCCTTTGAAATGAATGTCCTGCTTATAATACTAATTCTTGTCTAGACAGGATTTACACAACATCTACCACGTGGTTTATAAACTACATGACTGATGACATTCTATGGGCCACTTTTCATGAGCATTCGTTCTCTGAGGCATGGGTTAGACGTCTTCATTCCTTTTCTCAACTACTTTCTGAGCTTTTGGTACTTCGTATACGAAGGGTTTCCAAGGAAAAAGGTGAAAAAGCATACAGATATAAAAGGCTTTTACATGTAGTGTGGTATCTATTTAATTTGATTCTGTGTGGGAATTGCCGTAGTATCTCGGGCTTGTAACCGTCACAGTGGCGGTCGACGTTTTCAAGACCTTGCAATCGGTACAGAGTGCGGACACCATATGCATATCCTTCGGGCCAGATGCAACGAATGTTCTGGACGCTGATAATCTCAGACTGGAAGATCTGTAAAGAGTCTCACTGCACTAGCAACTGCGCATGCATGCAGTGGCGTATCAAACAGAGGGATGTTGTTGATCAGTTCGCTCCATGTACAGCCCTAGCGTGAGCTTACTCTTCAGGAAGCTGACTGAACTCACCGACAGAGTATGACAGTTTGGCGACGCAGACTCACCTTTTGATGGGGACGGTCGATTCTCAGTCTAACTTGATTACTCGAGGAGAAGTTGAGAAATGGTGGAGCCATCAATGGCCAAATTTGTTCTCAAGTAAGCTAGAAAATGTGATGTCCAGTGACTTCCGTAGTTCTTGCTGTCAGTTTTGCCACTTATAAATCAGTTTTGCCACTTATAAATCAGTGTTAGAAGTCCACTAGCAGTTTCAAACTGTGGCCGTGGAAGCTGTAGATTCATTTGGAACACCGCGTCGAATTAACATGCATCGATTTGGGCCGGGATTGAAGTATGTTGGGGCATACTATATGACACTCGGTGTGCAGTTGTACAGGTCTCTTGTTCGGTCTTCCCCAGCAAAGTTGTGCCATAATGGCCTCCTCGATAAGTATTATGGTCTTTACTCGCTCCAGGTTAAGATCTTAACCTGATGATATCCGTTGGTAGTACTCAAAGTAAGCTCCAGTCACCTTCTTGGTTCGGATCCCGAACTTGCTGGCCGCTGCTTCCCTAATAAGTACTGCAGCTTTCAATCATGCATCTCAATACTTGATGCCTCCTGACGTTGTTTGGATTTTGTGGTAGGTTTAGGTACGAATCTCTTTCACGAAGTCCTAGTACAACAGTCGACTTTGTTAAGGAGACGTAAACTCAGATTGATTGAAAGACCTGTAAAAAGGAGAAATTCATAGTCTGTAGGGTTTCGTTTAATATCTTCACTTGTAGTACGCGGAAGTGCTCCGAGTTCCCCACCATACGCTATGTCTCGACGTTGGAAAAGCTCGGGCACCATAAGGACCATAGTCGTCAACCCTCCGGCTTGCTTCTGAATAGAAACAAGAGATTCAGTTGAACAATGACACAGTCGATTTGCCATCTTCTTTGAGGTATGCAGTTGTACAGGTCTCTTGTTCGATCTTCCCCAGCAAAGTTGTGCCATAATGGCCTTCTCGATAAGTATTATGGTCTTTACTCCCTCGTCAGGTTAAGATCTTAACCTGATGATATCCGTTCGTATCAGCCGCCATTTCAGGATAGTACTCAAAGTAAACTCCAGTCACCTTCTTGGTTCGGATCCCAAACTTGCTGGTCGCTGCTTTCCTAATAAGTACTGCAGCTTTCAATCATGCATCTCTGGTTTCGTTTAAGATATCCACTTGTAGTAAGCGGAATTGCTCCAAATTCACCACCATACGCTATGTCTCCACGTTGGACAAGCTCGGGCACCATAAGGACCATAGTCGTCAACCCTCCGGCTTGCTTCTGAATAGAAACAAGAGATTCAGTTGAACAATGACACAGTCGATTTGCCATCTTCTTTGAGGTATCTGGTACAGGGAGTGCGGAAAATCAGTCGAGTGGGCACGCAAGGCATGATTTCATTTCATGTTCTAGTTTCGTGCCTTTCATATTGAAGGTGGGAGATTGGAACGATTCGCAAAATGCTTGAAGGTGGGAGATTGGAACGATTCGCAAAATGCTTGAGTATTGGGCATGTAGTGCGTGATCTCCTGCTCTTCGTTTTTTTTAGTGTTACGGATGTTCCATGGTATCAAAACATTCTGTTCTTTGATACAATTATTTGGTGTTCAAGAAGCGAAAAAGTCTTTCGCGATCGTAGTGCTGCTGGCAGTCGTTTGTCAAACTAGTGTTGGCACGTCAAAAACTACAGCATTTCTTATTAAAAGGTCTGTATTTTTTTCTGGGTTACATCTCATTAATTTATTTTAGAACAAATCTTCATTCTTGAGGCACTGAATGAACTACAAGTGCAGAACCTTTTAACGAAAGGAATTGATTTAATGGAATATATTAATTTATTACTTAACCCTTCTTGACGATTAAACCTTAAAGTTTGCCCTATTTGCCTCTTTCATCCAAAGCAGGTTAGTCTTTTCAGTCAGTGAGTCTACAGCTTCCTGGATCTTTGGGAAATTGTACCAAGTTGAGAGAAACATTTAAATCCTCTTTGACACGAGAGGAGTTAAAAATCATTAAACGGTGGACCATAGTTAACCGTCGATTTTTCAGCAACTATGTCTTACTTTCAGAGGGATCCGGATCACGATACCCTATTGGGCTCATCGGAAGGATCCGCATCACTAAACATGCTAAAGCCTTATAGATAAAGTTCCTCAGAACTTTATCTATATCTTCCTGAAGAGTAAGCTCACGCTAGGGCTGTACATGCAGCGAACTGATCAACAACATCCCTCTGCTTGATACGCCACTGCATGCATGCGCAGTTGCTAGTGCAGTGACACTCTTTACAGATCTTTCAGTCTGAGATTATCAGCGTCCAGAACACTCCTTGCATCTGGCCCGAAGGATATGCATATGTCTCCGCACACTGTACCGATTGCAAGGTCTTGAAAACGTCGACCGCCACTGTGACGGTTAAAAGCCTGAGATACTACGACCATTTTGATAGCAAAAAGTGATTTATTATCAAAACCAGTCAACATGTTTTAGCCGAAGGATCTGCAAAACAAAAACGGCTTCCGCTTTTTTCTCAAAATTCGACTTGAGACTCCAGAGGGTTGAGCCGCCGAGAGTGTGACCTTAGCTTCTGTACAACAAAACGGCTTCCGCTTGCTGTTCAAAATTCGACTTGCGACTCCGAAGTTCGCGGTCGAGTGACCTACTCTACATCCAAACGGCTCCCACTCCCGACTCAAAACTCGAATTTACTTTGAAGGTGGTCGGTCGAGCCGCCGAGAGGGTGGCCTTCTCTGAATCTAATTGGACTATGAACTACTATCAGCCTGTTAAACAATTTTCAATCAATTTGAGTATCTAATGCACAAGTGTGAAAATGGTAGCCCGACGGAGTACAATCCTAGAAAACATCGATGTGGCGTCACGACGAATCTCCATGAACCTTAGCTTTCGAGCTTGACAATCACTCACTGTACACGTCTCTACACTCCACAGCTAATCGACTCGCGGCTGAGTTTCTACCCCGGAGTGTAACCTTCTTGCCCGGCTACCTGCTTGTCTAAAGAAGGGATGATTTCCCTGAGCATGCTAACAAGGCTGACATTCCTCCTCGGATCCTAGAGGATCAACTTTGAAAAGTAAATATCAAATTAACTGTTAAACGTTCATACCATCCGGCATGAGGGCAACGCGACTGAGATGGTATGAACGTTAAGAGTTACTCTGATACTTACTTTTCAAAGTTTTCAAAGTTGCCACCTGGAGGTTACTCTGATACTTACTTTTCAAAGTTTTCAAAGTTCACCTGGAGGATGAGGTGGCAATCCGATCTAGTCTCTCCGGATCCACCGAGCTCCGGATTCGGATAATCCTGGAGAGCGATGGTACACACCCAGATTTGGGTGTATACCATCGCCGAAGAGCTCATCGAACCTCGGTGTGGCCAGCAGCGAGGTTGTTCCCCCATGTTGTTCACCGTCCTCGATTATACTTCTGAAGCTGCTCTCGATGACCATGACCCTTTCGGCTTCATCAGAAACCTCGTTAGTCGCCTGTTGTTGACGCCGTTCGTGCCCCATTTCATTTGGGATATGGGGCACGAACTGCGTCAACATCTGGTGCTGGTGCTGCATCACTGTCGGAAGCTGGACAGTTAGATTCGGATCCTGATCCTGTACCACCTGATGATTATGCTCGATATCCTGCATTTGCTGCGGATACAGGTGGTTGATGCTGTACGAGTGCTGCACGTGCAACAGACCCTCTCTTGCGGCTGCAGTTGCCATTTGATCCTGCAGACCCTGCAAACAAATTTGGTTATAATGGAATTTATGAGTAAGAATCTGCTCCTGGTAGGGTTGGAGACGTCCGTAGTGTACATGCGAAGCGTTGCCTCGTTCCGAAAACTTCTTCTTTAATCGAGTGTTCCAGTAATTCTTAATATTATTATCAGTTCGCCCAGGAAGCTGCGCCGCGATCAGAGACCATCTGCAGCAGACAACCGATCTGTTTATATTAGAAAACCGTAGACAGGTACGATTTTAATACTCAGTCTAGGGAAGAATGAGTATCGAAATAGGGAAGCGAGAGAGTCCTCCGGTTCCGGTAGTTCACGACGTGTAGTCTTCTACTCGCACGGACTCGCAAGACTCAACTACTGCCCTAATTTACTCCTTAATCTTCAGTCAAACAAAAACTTCCCCACGCTGAAAAACTGGTCGCTAGATCAGCAGAGGAAAAGATAATTACTTCGATCAACTACTAATCAAATGCCATGCTTGTTACGAGAAACAATGCTGTCATTATTTCTCGTAACGAGCATACCATTTATCGTAGGATACATGAAATGTTGAAAGCGACGGTGATTAGCCTGATTTTTCCTAACGCAATGGAATAATCAGTCTAATCACCGTCAACGTATCCGGCACAACGACCTGTGTCTTGAATTCGTAGAACTCAAGGCACCGATCGAACTCCTGGCAGTCGACGTCTTCGGCGAAATCAGAAAAATGTCTCAGACATCTTCTGGAGATTGCGTTTTCTGGATAAGCGGTTAAGGAAAACGGCAACTCCATTAAGGAAGCATCATGGCACATCGGGAAGAAACTTCTACAATCAGTTTCAGTTGTGGCGCATTTATTCACACAGCAGGCTTGCTGCCTGCTGTGTGAATGCGGGAAGGCCTGCTCGTAAATAAATGCACCATAAGCTAGTCGACGACATATGCATGAATAAACAGAGGTGAACTGTTCCACCGACATACTGCACGAATGGAAGGGAGAAAACAGAAAACACTAATGATCGGCAGAATTCGGCATCTTTCCGATCACTAGTATTTTCCTCTCTTTCCCTTTCCAAGATTCCTATTAACATGACATGCAATTGGATTCGTAGACTCACCTGCTTCCTATCTGTCCATGTAGTCTTCATCTTCCGAGAAACTGTCACGCTTAATATCGGGACGCAGATAATTTATCCACCTCAACCTGCAACTCTTTCCGCACCGTTTCAGACCTGTAATATCACATTTTGCAGAAAACATTCAGCACCTATCATGCATCTAATGATCACAAGCCTTGCCTCTAATGATCACAAGTCTTGCCTCGATAAATGTGACATGGAAGGACACAATTCGAGCTAGCTAACGGGGACTCAAATCTGCAATTTTTCTCAGAAAATTCGTTGCGTGACTTGCCAGCTTTGCTGGGAAGCGTGATCCAATTTCCGCCTGTCCCATTTTGTTCGATGAAGAACTTGAGCTTGGCATCCTCTTCGGGAGACCATGGTCCCTTCTTCACATTCGCCTTGTCGCAAGAGACCATGGTCCCTTCTTCACATTCGCCTTGTCGCAACATGGAGCCCGACCCATACCGATCACTGTTAAAACGAGAGGAAGATCGGTATCGACAACAAGAGAAAAGCAGCGATGCAATGTCCTACGACGAGCACTCCTGCCAGGCTTTATTGCTGCCGCGGCCAGACCAGTTTGCGAGTCCAAATTTACCTCCAAACCCAACACGTAAGATTCCGGGAAAAACGAGTCACCGCAAGTCGTGTTCCTCCCACAAGTTCTCTAGTTTCATGCACTTTCCGTCCGTTCAAATCCGTCCTCCGAAAATGTTCCCCAATATGATGGAACGTAATAGCGATCCCTCCTTGACTTATATGCTAGAGAAGAAGCAAAATATGACCTGCCACACACAAACCGAAGAAATTTTACATGTTACGCTGTTAAATACGGAACAGATAAACGTTTTTGCCTTCTCTTCAAAGTTAAAACACAACTTATGTGTGTTCCAGAAGTTGGGACGACCGGTAGGGCCCAAACATTTCTCTGTTTTCCTTCAACAACACTCTTCACTTTACCGACCTTTTTATTTATTATCGGAGTTTCCCAGAATAATTGGAGGAAGTGCCAAGCTGGTCTAATTTGGTGGCAAAAATACTCTTTTAACTGGCGAAGCGAAAGGGTTCGAACTCGAGTTCGGTGATAACAATCCAAAGAATGTGTATATCACCCCGTCCATTAACAACAGAAACTTATGGAAGGCCAAAATAATAATTTAATTTACCGTCCACTCAACAAGGATTCCAATTTTGGTCACTATGGTAACACAGTTGCCTACAGAGTAATATTTTATACTGAGAACTAATTAATTTACTTAATTATACCAGAGGAAAAGATCAAACACGTTTTTCTTTATGCAATTTATTCATAGTACTGAAACCTATGCTTATTTATATCTTCTGGAAAAGCGTTGCTTAAGGTCCACTCCAGAACAATCTATCGTGGTAATCGTTTGTAAAATGAGGTCCATACAATTTGAAATGTAATTTAAACATGAAGTTTCATGGAACCCAAGAGAATCTTATCTGCAACATAAAGTACACGGTAAGGGAAAAAAAAGAATATTCCTTGTTGGCTTGTATACTTGTACCGGGGGTTTAATGCTCGTATCACGTAGAACTTAAGTTTGCCACTTAGCATCACAATGTTTGAACCCACTTAATATATTTTCTCAACGATTGGAAAACTCTGACGTAGTGGTAATTAAATAGGAGTATTCTGCCAAGAGCGATGAAATTTTACCTATTAAACTCCCCAAAGGTTTATTTGCGAACAGTTTGAACCTTTACACTTTGTTCACCAAACCATTTTCTAGTAGTCAAGGTGACAAGCTAAAAATTGTTAAATTAGACTTGAAAATCAAATAGAGTTTGAATCCAGTTAGTACGCTTTGGAGAACAATCTGACCTAGAAGTAAATATATAAATAATTTTCAGAAACGTGAAACCTTGCTTAATAACAATTTCTTGGACTCTTACTTGTTAAATTACTTGTTACTGTAGATGTACCTCGGAAGATTGGAGAATTATCCGGAAACCAATACTTTATTTTCGACTCTCCTCCAGCACAGCTTTAACCTTTATAACCATACCGGACTTTAGATGACCGGTCCTTGGATTGGGAGCGTACTGAACAAGACTGGATATCTAGCTTGTTACTAGGGGAGCAAGAGTTAGAACCTTTCCTATAAATTTCTCCCGCGGAGTGGAGTTATGATTTCGGTTACATATTCACTATGATATCTGCGAGGATTTCCAGAAGTGCTCTTAAAAAATTGTCCATGTCATTTTCTTGTTTATTTTGAATGTGATTTGTTACAATGAGAATCTGAATATTAAGTTTATAAATATTTATCATTATAGTAATAGATAATAAATTTAGATACGAATATAAAGATTCAAAAATTCATTTGTTTATGAATCACGCTAGGAAACAAAGTTAGACGAATTATTATTATGACTTTTTTGCTTCGGACGTCTAAGAATCTTTGTGTTTAACTTTGACTCACCCTACTGTCTGACTAGAATAGAGATCCATTTGACAGAAACGTTTTCTGCTAGAATACCTAGCCGGAGATATATCTCAGAGGTGTCGTCTTGTAACGAGATTGAGAAATAATCTAGATACACCCATACCTTCTGTGCTGATGAGCAGTGGGCCCACGATAGTTACCTCCTGCCACATGGTAACCTGCCGTCGATCGTAGTCACAATCTGGGGTATCAGAATCAGCGTATCAACAAAGTGCTTCAGCAGAATTCTCTCGTTCTGCCGTTTGTACAGTAAAATGCCGAGGTTTTAATCATAATAAAACGTCGTTATAATAAACCTCGATCAATAATCTCAGGTAACTAGTGCTCCTTGGAATTTCTCTAGTTATAGTCACATTCATTATTAATCACATAATGCTTTAGGTCTTCTAAAACTTTATTTACATTACCATAGAACTAGATAATCCTATAAATCAGATTTATTTTGTTTATTTAATCTAGTTGGTTAACCATGCAAGAACTATATCCATGGCATAAAAGCCTACGGATGAGCCATAATGCGGAGTATGAAAGTAGAAGAAGGAATAGATAAAACAATGTGGAGTATGTCGTTCTGAAGTTTTGTATTGAAATTATATCTTAAACATTGCCATCATGGTCCCAACGGCCTTGTACAGTGAATTTTGTTTTCTCTTATAAAAACATATAAATTTTATAAAAATATTTTATAATAAAATATACTGAAAATTTTAAATAAATTTTAAATAAATTCATAAATAATATATAGTAACCCGTCTTGGAGTAGTCAACTCAGCAGGATATAACCCAATAGTGGAGTCCGGGCTGATACGTTACTGGGAGGATAAGACAGAGACTTTAATTCTCAGATTGCATTGTTTTACGGGGACATTAATATATGTTCTAACCCTTCTGGCGGGAAGTGTTAGAACATATATTAATCCCCATGTACACTTCGAAGTGTATGGGCTGGTGGGACGACCCATGACAGCATTGTCCACTTTGGTGAGCTTTTCAACGTCATATGCTTAGAGAGATGGAGGACTTGGGCTTGTGTGGGATACTTGGTTGCAATAGTTGATGGAGCTCAATGCCAACGAGAGAGAGTGAGCGATGGGTTTTCTTACGAGTACAACGGCAGTAGCTTCGTGACTTCATGTCGTCAGGTGTTAGATCAAGCAATGGACTTGAATTGCTTGACGTGGATTGTTAGTCTTGGATTGGCTGAGCAGGTCGGATGCGATCGACAAGTGTTACTGCTCGGACACTTCTGAGCTCTTTGCCTATCCAGTCGATGGAGATAAAGGCTGAGGGTGAGGCGTGTGAAATCCGTCATCCTTGGACATCTTGAGATGTCGTAGAAGAGAATGTGGAGCTTGCAACTAGGACTGTAGGAGTTCTTTGCACAGTGAAGGTGGAGATTGTTCATGGTGAGCAGAAGGAAACTGCTCCAGAGGCTGCAAGACAAGAGTCAATGACTTCGTCTTCTACCTCTAGCGTGATGACAGAGGATACTTGAGAGTCAGAGAGGAGAGACAAAGAGTTCAAAGATTCCTGAAGAGCTACTAGAATTGTTTTATCTTCAGTATGAAGGAATTGGATACCTTGAAAGGACCTGGTATACGGATCGACTTGGCTAATGACACGCCAATCTTTTGACGTCTTTACAGATACAGTGACATAGAGAGAGCCTTGATCTAGAGTAGGACTCAAGACTTGTTGGAGGTTGGGTTGGTGGAGATGTCACATGGAGAGTATGAATTTGCTATAACTATGTCAGCAAAGAAGGATATGTATGACAACTACACGGATAAGCGGATGTGTGGAAACTATCGTACTATCAATCGGCAGACGAAGTTTGATAAGTATGCCATGCTGACACTTGAGAAGATCTTTGATGCAGTGAGACATGTGAAAGTCTTTAGTACTTTGGATCTTCGAGCAGGGTATCATGAGTTGCCGGTGAGAGAAGAAGATAAGTCCAAGATAACATTATGGAGAATTGACTCTCATGGTAAAGATTGTTTGTATCAGTGACGGTTCTTATCATTTGGGTTGAAGAACGCCCTTGCTGAGTTCCAAATGATGATGGACAAAATTCTAACAAGATTGGATTTTGTCAGATGTTATATTGACGACATCTTAGTCTATAATGCAAGTGGAAGAGCATGAGAGACACTTACGAGATGTGTTTGAGCGGTTGAGATCTCATGGGTTGAAGCGATTCCTTGACTATGATTTCGTCCTTTTGAGTTCGTTAGAGATCTAGTTGGTTATGTACGGCTTCTTGTAGCTAGCTTCAGCTAAGGCTTGTACGTGGATGTTGTTTGGACTTGGGTTTGGATCATGTGATGCTGGTGTAGCTCTTTTTGTTAGCAAAAGGATGTTTCTCTTGCTTTAAGCTATGCTTCGATAGTTTTGGATCTGGGTTGAGATTCAAGGGTTCATTTTAGAGGGGTTAGTGGAGATTACAGATCACTCAGGTTTGTATTTCTCTATTTTGCATTCTTTGAGAAGAAGAATCAAGAGTGTATATAAAGTAGGAGTTGGTATACCTTGCGTCTCGTGGTTGTTTCTCTATGTCTTGTCTTTGTTAGACACACTACATCTCCACACCCAAGAATCTCGTGTTTACGATGGTGAACTCGACGTGAAAGTCTGGGGTGGAGATTTCTTCTGTGTTTGAACTTTGAAAAGGAGATTCGTAACCATGAGTAGGGACGAGAACGATGATGGAAATAGAGCTAGTGGTTCGGGTGGATTGCCGAAGGTGCAGTTGGATCCAGCGATTGCATCGATGTTTCAACCATTCACATTGTTCTTAGGACAATAAGAGTTTAATGAGCGAAAGGGAACATTGGCAAAAAAGGTGCTTCAAGCAATGATCAGCAAGATTGACTAATTTGATGAGAGAGATGTCCCAAAATATCTGAGATATTATGTGAAGGAGATGGAACTAAAGCGGATATCAGAAGATGAGATGATTGAGAAGTTTGAGTTAGCTGTAGCTCCAGAGGTTAGAGATCAGATGTCGATCAAGTCTTTCTCCTTGACTCTGTTGGCCCTAAGAACTATAGATTCGACTCCTCACAGCTGAGATATCATCAATTTCTGATCGCAAGTGACCAAACCTTCAAAAACTCCTTCTTGAGGTTTAGAATCACACGCACCAACCAAACGAATCACTTGATCTGAGATCCGTCTTCTTTGGTAGGTAGATCTAGCTACCCTAACCTCAATGAGACTCCAAATAAGTTGTTTGGAGTTCCTCTCACGAAACCACGCAAGAAATTTGGTCGTAGGAAGCAAAAAACTGACGTAAACTTACTTCCTGTTGCTCAAACTCGCTCACTACATGGAAACCAACAATCCAATCCACACACGGTCTTCTGCTGTGCATAGATGAAGACTCTCTGATCACGTAGGCACCAAAAATGAAAAACTTGGCTAACTGATCTCGAAGAACAATCCAACTTCATATCGTATACAACAAAAAACTGATGTAAGCGTTTTCCTGTGAGTCAATTTCACCC
Source organism: Asterella californica (assembly GCA_036924285.1). NCBI lineage: Eukaryota > Viridiplantae > Streptophyta > Marchantiopsida > Marchantiales > Aytoniaceae > Asterella > Asterella californica. The sequence continues at coordinate 14,091,169 of JAYKYS010000006.1, read as the reverse complement.
AGAACTCTCAAATTGTCTGCTGAAACTTCGTATCGCTCTTCAGTTTCCTGAAGAACTCGACTTCTGATCTCGATGGATCTAAGGATAGCAAATTTAGACTCCAAAACGACTTGAACGGTCCAACTCTCTTTCACAGGTCAGTAACGCACTCCAGAACATTCCTTATGTCTCAATTCTTAATGACACCTTGCACATTTGCATTGGATCTCCAAATCTCTCGAATCATCCATCGACAAGTCATAAGTACAAGGTAGTCCTTTAAGCTGCCCCTTCATGTCATTTGCTGTACGTGAAAGTTCACAAATAATGAGCAAGCATACCCTTTGCGTCCTTAGTATAGCGCCAGGAGCCCAAATACCCAACCAGCAATAGTAAGCTAGGGTTTAGCTTGATTTTTTCTCTTTCGAGTCTTGTAACTTCACCACTAGACATCCAAATGAAATAGATGAAGTGTTTATGGAAAGTCGACAATGAGCGACACCTGTTGATGTAATGAAAGTGAAGATCTGGAGTTGTGCAAAAAGTCCGTAACCTATGATCTAGCTTGCTTTTTCCATATTTCGGATCTTGTAACTTCACCACTAGACATCCAAATGAAGTAAATGAAGTGTCCATCGAAAGCTGACAATGAGCGACACCTATTGATGTAATGAAAGTTAGGATCTGAAGTTGTGCAAAAAGCTCGTAAGCTAAGGCTTAGCTTGCTTTTCCCATCTTTCGAGTCTTGTAACTTCACCACTAGACGTCCAAATGAAGTAGATGAAGTGTCCATGTAAAGCTGACAACGAGTGATATCTGTTGATGTAATGAAAGTGAAGATCTGAATTTATGTAAAAAGACTCATTTTTAGTCCTATGAGTGTCTTTGAAACGATAATGATCAAAATTTTATTTTCAGGTAGGAGCCAATCCACGACACGACATCGTGCCTCCGAAATAGCACTTGAGTACCTCGACGCATGTGCTCTAGCTGAGAAAATCTCTCAGTACATAGAAAGAACAGAATATGAGAGCGCAATCATACATCAAGATATAGATTCTATAGCATTTTTCAGCATGACTAAAGGAGATTTGAACAATTGTCCAAGATGAGACATGTTATCAAATTAGCTCAGATAATTGAAATTCCTTCTCGTCTTTGGTAGACTTCTCAGTCGTATTTGTTGACCGACGGTGATGAAGTCTACGGTGAACTTGTTGCGAAGAAGTAGACTTCTCGTTCGCATTTGTCGATCAGTGACGATGAAGTCTACGGTGAACTTGTAACGAATAAGCAGCATGTCTAGAAGTCCACTTTTCAGATAGAAGATGAACTGCATCGGAACAAAGCGGATGAGGACAAGCAAAAGAAGCACGTGCATATCAAGAAGTGCACTCTTCGGACAGAAGATGAACTGGAAAGGAACAAAGCGGACAAGGACAAGCCTAAGAAGCATGTGCATGACAAGAGGAATATGGAAGATGTAATTGTACCACAGAAATCAGAGCTCAGTTTCTACAATCGATTTCTGAAATCCAGTCGGACGTAGTTTTATGTCGGGATGACGTGAACTATAGGCCGATGAGATCAAAGCTCAGTTTTGACAATTGGTTTCGGACATCCAGTAGGACGTAATTTAATGTCGAGAAGTCCTCTAGCGGACCATCTTCCGAATGAATGTGACGTGAATGGCAAGCAGATGAGACCAAATATCCGTTTTTTACATCCAGTCGGAAGTTGCTTTGTGTCGTGAAACCGTCCATCCTTTGCTGTAAAACTCTGAGAGAGAGAAATGTATGGAGAAGCCTTGACGGAGACAACTCTCTACCATTCGTACTTTCCTCATTGTAGAGATGCACACCATAAAAATGATCATATATGAGTCCCGATGCTCAATATGTCTACTTTGCAAATAACTAGCTCGGTCCGTGACTCAAGGTTTATGTTGGAACGAGACCACCAAATGATGAAGAGCGGGATAATCGAGGATCGCTCTTTTTAAGCACACCCATAGCTCGAAAGCTAAGGGTGTGCATAAAATAGATGCAAGGACTCAGAGAGAGGAGAGAGAAAAAAGAACGTATAGAGACGTCCATCCTTTGAAATGAATGTCCTGCTTATAATATGAATTCTTGTTTGGACAGGATTTACACAACATCTACCACGTGGTTTATAAACTACGTGAGCTGATGACATTCTATGGGTCACTTTTCATGAGCATTCGCTCTCTAAGGCATGGACTAGACGTCTTCATTCCTTTTCTCAACTACTTTCTCCGCTTTTGGTACTTCGTATACAAAGGGTTTCCAGGAAAAAGGTGAAAAAGCATATAGATATGAAGGGATTTTACATGTAGTGTGATATCTATTTAATTTAATTCTGTGTGGTAAGCAATATTCAGTATCTTACTTTGCTATATATTTAAATTTGACAAAGGAATTATATCTAAGCCCACAAGAACTTTCAAGTAAAAGAATAAAAAAGTTATTATATTCAAGACTAAGTATCTAAAGGAGTGTGTTCAACGGAAAAATTGTCAAATTTTGTCTTTAGAAAGAAACACGTTAGGACATAGACCATGATGGCAATGTTTAAGATATAATTTCAATACAAAACTTCAGAACAACATACTCTACATTATTTTATCTATTCTTTCTTCTACTTTCATACTTCACATTTTGGCTTATCAGTACGCTTTTATGCCATGGATATAGTTCTTGCATGGTTAACCAACTAGATTAAATAAACTAAATAAATCTGAATTTATATGACTATCTAGTTCTATGGTAATGTAAATAAAGTTTTAGAAGACCTAAATCATTATGTGATTAATAATGAATGTGACTATAACTAGAGAAATTCCAAGGAGCACTAGTTACTTGAGATTATTGATCGAGGCTTATAATAACGACGTTTTATTATGATATAAAACGTCGGCCTTTTATTGTACAAACGGTAGAACGGGAGAATTCTGTTAAAGCACTTCGTTGACACCTGAAAAGGTTCGTAAACAGATGGTACCCAAAGAGTGAAGGCAGGGTCCAGTCCTCAGATTGTGACTATGGTCGGCGGCAGGTTACCTTGTGGCAGGAGGCAACTGTCATGGGCCCACTGCTCATCAGCACAGAAGGTATGATGTATCCTGATTATGTCTCAATCTCGTTAAACGAAGACACCTCTGAGATATTTCTTCGGCTAGGTATTCTAGCAGAAAACGTTTCTGTCAAATGGATCTCTATTCTAGATAGACAGTACAATGAGTCAAAGTTAAACACAAAGATTCTTGGACGTCCAAAGCAAGAAAGTAATCATAATTATTCGTCTAATTTTGTTTCCGAGTGTGATTCATAAAGAAATGAATTTTTTGAATCTTTATACTCGTATCTCTCAAGAACCTCCCGAAGAGAAAACTCAATTTGCGCATCCAGTATTCTCTGCTCGAAGATGCTCTTGAGATCAATAGAACTTTCAATTTCAACCGCCAACTTGTATGCCGGTCCCTTCCTCTTTTCTTGAGCAATAAACCTCCTTCCAGTAGTTGTTACCTCTTGCTGAGACCTCTGCACGTCCTCCATCGGACTTGGTGCAGGTGGAGGAGCTTGAGAAGTAGAGGGGATGTCTTCTGGAGGAGCTGCTCGTCTCCTTGTGACTCTTTGTCTATCCCTAGTCTCGTCATGAACTCCAATATCAAGTTCAAAGGCTTCTCGTCGTCTCTTTTCCTCCATAGAAGCATCTTGTCAGTGAACGTGTCTATCCACATCCAAGAATGTTCTGATAGAAGCAACGTCTACAAGATCTCTCTACCTTGTGACCCTATGTATAGACTCGACTCCTCTCTTCAGTATCTCAAAAGGAACTGGAGCAATACTCTTCTCAACAGTCCTATATAGCAATGTAAGACTAGAAGAGACTTCAATTGCCCAACATATACATCAGAATTTACTAGTGGTGCTATCAACGTAGTTGATGTTGCAGCCGTAGCAATCTGAGGTAGACTCCTCATGCCTTCTCAACCAAACTGCGTGATCGTATATGAGTCTCTGACATCCAATATGTCTACTTTGCAAATAACTAGCTCGGTCCGTGACTCAAGGTTTATGTTGGAACTAGGTCGCCGAATATTGAAGAACGGGATAATCGAGGATCATTCTTTTTTAAGCACATCCATAGCTCGAAAGCTAAGGGTGTGCTTAAAATAGATGCAAGGACGAGAGAGGAGAGAAAAAAAAGAGCGTATAGAGATGTCCATCCTTTGAAATGAATGTACTGCTTATAATATGGATTCTTGTCTGGACAGGATTTACACAAAATCAACCACGTGGTTTATAAACTACGTGACTGATGACATTCTATGGGTCACTTTTCGTGAGCATTCGTTCTCTGAGGCATGGGTTAGACGTCTTCATTCCTTTTCTCAACTACTTTCTGAGCTTTTGGTACTTCGGTTTCCAAGAAAAAGGTGAAAAAGCATACAGATATGAAGGGCTTTTACATGTAGTGTGGTATCTATTTAATTTGATTCTGTGTGGTAAGCAATATTCAGTATCTTGCTTTGTTATATATTTAAATTTGACAAATGAATTATATCTAAACCCACAAGAACTTTCAAGTAAAAGAATAAAAAAGTTATTATATTCAAGACTAAGTACCTAAAGGAGTGTGTTCAACGGAAAAATTGTCAAATTTTGTCTCTAGAAAGAAACACGTTAGGACATAGACCATGATGGCAATGTTTAAGATATAATTTCAATACAAAACTTCAGAACAACATACTCTACATTATTTTATCTATTCTTTCTTCTACTTTCATACTTCGCATTTTGGCTTATCAGTACGCTTTTATGCCATGGATATAGTTCTTGCATGGTTAACCAACTAGATTAAATAAACTAAATAAATCTGAATTTATATGACTATCTAGTTCTATGGTAATGTAAATAAAGTTTTAGAAGACCTAAAGCATTATGTGATTAATAATGAATGTGACTATAACTAGAGAAATTCCAAGGAGCACTAGTTACCTGAGATTATTGATCGAGGTTTATAATAACGACGTTTTATTATGATATAAAACGTTGGCCTTTTCCTGTACAAACGGAAGAACAGGAGAATTCTGCTGAAGCACTTCGTTGATACGCTGATTGTGATGCCCCAGATTGTATCTCCGGCTAGGTATTCTAGCAGAAAACGTTTCTGTCAAATGGATCTCTATTCTAGATAAACAGTAAGGTGAGTCAAAGTTAAACACACAGATTCTTAGACTTCCGAAGCAAAAAAATAATAATAATTATTCGTCTAATTTTGTTTCCTGAGTGTGATTCATAAAGAAATAAACTTTTGAATCTTTATACTCGTATCTAAATTTATTATTTATTATCTCTGATAATAGAAATTTATGAACTTAACATTCAGATTCTCATTGTAAAAAATCACATTTTAAACGAATAAAAAATAAACAAAAAAATGACACGGACGATTTTTTAGGAGCACTTCTGGAAATGCTCGCAGATATCATACTGAAATATGCACTATACTCATGTGCATCGTGAGACTGAATATGTAACCGAAATCATAACTCCACTCCGCGGGAGAAATTTATAGGAAAGGTTCTAACTCTTGCTCCCCTAGTAACAAGCTAGATATCCAGTCTTGTTCAGTACGCTCCCAATCCAAGGACCAGTCATCTAAAGTCCGGTATGGTTATAAAGGTTAAAGCTGTGCTGGAGGAGAGTCGAAAATAAAGTATTGGTTTCCGGATAATTCTCCAATCTTCCGAGGTACATCTGCAGTAACAAGTAATTTAACAAGTAAGAGTCCAAGAAATTGTTATTAAGCAAGGTTTCACGTTTCTGAAAATTATTTATATATTTACTTCTAGGTCAGATTGTTCTCCAAAGCGTACTAACTGGATTCAAACTCTATTTGATTTTCAAGTCTAATTTAACAATTTTTAGCTTGTCACCTTGACTACTAGAAAATGGTTTGGTGAACAAAGTGTAAAGGTTCAAACTGTTCGCAAATAAACCTTTGGGGAGTTTAATAGGTAAAATTTCATCGCTCTTGGCAGAATACTCCTATTTAATTACCACTACGTCAGAGTTTTCCAATCGTTGAGAAAATATATTAAGTGGGTTCAAACATTGTGATGCTAAGTGGCAAACTTAAGTTCTACGTGATACGAGCATTAAACCCCCGGTACAAGTATACAAGCCAACAAGGAATATTCTTTTTTTTTCCTTACCGTGTACTTTACGTTGCAGATAAGATTCTCTTGGGTTCCATGAAACTTCATGTTTAAATTACATTTCAAATTGTATGGACCTCATTTTACAAACGATTACCACGATAGATTGTTCTGGAGTGGACCTTAAGCAACGCTTTTCCAGAAGATATAAATAAGCATAGGTTTCAGTACTATGAATAAATTGCAGAAAGAAAAACGTGTTTGATCTTTTCCTCTGGTATAATTAAGTAAATTAATTAGTTCTCAGTATAAAATATTACTCTGTAGGCAACTGTGTTACCATAGCGACCAAAATTGGAATCCTTGTTGAGTGGACGGTAAATTAAATTATTATTTTGGCCTTCCATAAGTTTCTGTTGTCAATGGACGGGGTGATACACACATTCTTTAGATTGTTATCACCGAACTCGAGTTCGAACCCTTTCGCTTCGCCAGTTAAAAGAGTATTTTTGCCACCAAATTAGACCAGCTTGGCACTTCCTCCAAATATTCTGGGAAACTCCGATAATAAATAAAAAGGTCGGTAAAGTGAAGACTGTTGTTGAAGGAAAACAGAGAAATATTTGGGCCCTACCGGTCGTCCCAACTTCTGGAACACACATAAGTTGTGTTTTAACTTTGAAGAGAAGGCAAAAACGTTTATCTGTTCCGTATTTAACAGCGTAACATGTAAAATTTCTTCGGTTTGTGTGTGGCAGGTCATATTTTGCTTCTTCTCTAGCATAATAAGTCAAGGAGGGATCGCTATTACGTTCAACCATCTTCGGGGAAATTTTCGGAGGACGGATTTGAACGGACGGAAAGTGCATGAAACTAGAGAACTTGTGGGAGGAACACGACTTGCGGTGACTCGCTTTTACCGGAATCTTACGTGTTGGGTTTGGAGGTAAATTTGGACTCGCAAACTGGTCTGGCCGCGGCAGCAATAAAGCCTGGCAGGAGTACTCGTCGTAGGACATTGCATCGCTGCAACAGTTTCTCTTGTTGCCGATACCGATCTTCCTCTCGTTCTAACCGTGATCGGTATGGGTCGGGCTCCATGTTGCGACAAGGCGAATGTGAAGAAGGGACCATGGTCTCCCGAAGAGGATGCCAAGCTCAAGTTCTTCATCGAACAAAATGGGACAGGCGGAAACTGGATCACGCTTCCCAGCAAAGCTGGCAAGTCACGCAACGAATTTCCTGAGAAAAATTACAGATTCGAGTCTCCGTTAGCTCGAATTGTGTCCTTGCATGCCACATTTATCGAGGGAAGACTTGTGATCACTAAATGCATGATAGGTGCTGATTGTTTTCTGCAAAATGTGATGTTACAGGTCTGAAACGGTGCGGAAAGAGTTGCAGGTTGAGGTGGATAAATTATCTGCGTCCTGATATTAAGCGTGGTAGTTTTTCGGAAGATGAAGAGAAGACAATTTTTAGACTACATAGACAGATAGGAAGCAGGTGGTCTACGAATCCAATTGCATGTCATAGGAATCTTGGAAAGGGCGAGAGAGGAAAATACTAATGATCGGAAAGATGCCGCATTCTGCCGATCATTAGTGTTTTTTGTTTTCTCCCTTCCATTCGTGCAGTATGTCGGTGGAACAGTTCACCTCTGTTTATTCATGCATATGTCGTCGAATTGTGGTGCATTTATTTACGAGCCTGCTGTGTGAAAGCTTGCTGTGTGAATAAATGCGCCACAACTGAAACTGATTGTAGAAGTTTCTTCCCGATGTGCCATGATGCTTCCTAAATGGAGTTGCCGTCTTCCTTAACCGCTTATCCAGAAAACGCAATCTCCAGAAGATGTCTGAGACATTTTTCTGATTTCGCCGAAGACGTCGACTGCCAGGAGTTCGATCGGTGCCTTGAGTTCTACGAATTCAAGACACAGGTCGTTGTGCCGGATACGTTGACGGTGATTAGCCTGATTATTCCATTGCGTTAGGAAAAATCAGGCTAATCACCGTCGCCTTAAACATTTCATGCATCCTACGATAAATGGTATGCTCGTTACGAGAAATAATGACTGCATTGTTTCTCGTAACAAGCATGGCATTTGATTAGTAGTTGATCGAAGTAATTTTCTTTTCCTCTGCTGATCTAGCGACAAGTTTTTCAGCGTGGGGAAGTTTTTGTTTGACTGAAGATTGAGGAGTAAATTAGGGGAGTAGTTGACAACGTGTAGTCTTGCGAGTCCGTGCGGATAGAAGACTACACGTCGTCAACTACCGGAACCGGAGGACTCTCTCGCTTCCCTATTTCAATACTCATTCTTCCCTAGACTGAGTATTAAAATCGGACCTGTCTACGGTTTTCTAATAAACAGATCGGTTGTCTGTTGCAGATGGTCTCTAATCTGTTGCAGATGGTCTCTAATCGCGGCGCAGCTTCCTGGTCGAACTGATAATGATATTAAGAACTACTGGAACACTCGACTGAAAAAGAAGCTTTCGGAACGAAGCAACGCTTCCCATGCACAGTACGGACGTCTCCAACCCTACCAGGAGCAGGTTCCTGCTAACAAATTCCATTACAACCAAATTTGTCTGCAGGGTCTGGAGGATCAAATGGCAGCTGCAGCCGCCAGAGAGGGTCTGTTGCACGGGCAGCACTCGTACAGCATCAACCACGTGCAGCACTCGTACAGCATCAGCCACTTGTATCCGCAGCAAATGCAGGACATCGATCATCATCAGGTGGTACAGGATCGGAATCTAACCGTCCAGCTTCCGATAGTGATGCAGCACCAGCACCAGATGTTGACGCAGTTCGTGCCCCATATCCCAAATGAAATGGGGCACGAACGGCGTCAACAACAGGCGACTAACGAGGCTTCTGATGAAGCCGAAAGGCTCATGTTCATCGAGAGCAGCTTCAGAAGTATAATCGAGCACGGTGAACAACATGGGGGAACAACCTCGCTGCTGGCTACACCGAGGTTCGATGAGCTCTTCGGCGATGGTAGACACCCAAATCTGGGTGTGTACCATCGCTCTCCAGGATTATCCGAATCCGGAGCCCGGTGGATCCGGAGAGACTAGATCGGATTGCCACCTCCTCCTCCCGGTGAACTTTGAAAAGTAAGTATCAGAGTAACTCTTAACGTTCATACCATCTCAGTCGCGTTGCCCTCATGCCGGATGGTATGAACGTTTAACAGTTAATTTGATATTTACTTTTCAAAGTCGATCCTCTAGGATCCGAGGAGGAATGTCAGCCTTGTTAGCATGCTCAGGGAAATCATCGATCCCTTCTTTAGACAAGCAGGTAGCCGGGCAAGAAGGTTACACTCCGGGGTAGAAACTCAGCCGCGAGTCGATTAGCTGTGGAGTGTAGAGACGTGTACAGTGAGTGATTGTCAAGCTCGAAAGCTAAGGTTCATGGAGATTCGTCGTGACGCCACATCGAAGTTTTCTAGGGTTGTACTCCGTCGGGCTACCATTTTCACACTTGTGCATTAGATACTCAAATTGAAAATTGTTTAACAGGCTGATAGTAGTTCATAGTCCAATTAGATTCAGAGAAGGCCACCCTCTCGGCGGCTCGACCGACCACCTTCAAAGTAAATTCGAGTTTTGAGTCGGGAGTGGGAGCCGTTTGGATGTAGAGTAGGTCACTCGACCGCGAACTTCGGAGTCGCAAGTCGAATTTTGAACAGCAAGCGGAAGCCGTTTTGTTGTACAGAAGCTAAGGTCACACTCTCGGCGGCTCAACCCTCTGGAGTCGCAAGTCGAATTTTGAGGAAAAAGCGGAAGCCGTTTTTGTTGTACAGATCCTTCGGCTAAAACATGTTGACTGGTTTTGATAATAAATCACTTTTTGCTATCAAAATGGTCGTAGTATCTCAGGCTTTTAACCGTCACAGTGGCGGTCGACGTTTTCAAGACCTTGCAATCGGTACAGTGTGCGGAGACATATGCATATCCTTCGGGCCAGATGCAACGAATGTTCTGGACGCTGATAATCTCAGACTGGAAGATCTGTATATAAAGAGTCTCACTGCACTAGCAACTGCGCATGCATGCAGTGGCGTATCAAACAGAGGGATGTTGTTGATCAGTTCGCTCCATGTACAGCCCTAGCGTGAGCTTACTCTTCAGGAAGCTGACTGAACTCACCGACCGAGTATGACAGTTTGGCGACGCAGACTCACCTTTTGATGGGGACGGTCGAGTCTCAGTCTAACTTGATTACTCGAGGAGAAGTTGAGAAATGGTGGAGCCATCAATGGCCAAATTTGTTCTCGAGTAAGCTAGAAAATGTGATGTCCAGTGACTTCCGTAGTTCTTGCTGTCAGTTTTGCCACTTATAAATCAGTGTTAGAAGTCCACTAGCAGTTTCAAACTGTGGCCGTGGAAGCTGTAGATTCATTTGGAACACCGCGTCGAATTAACATGCATCGATTTGGGCCGGGATTGAAGTATGCTGGGGCATATTATATGACACTCGGTGTGCAGTTGTACAGGTCTCTTGTTCGGTCTTCCCCAGCAAAGTTGTGCCATAATGGCCTTCTCGATAAGTATTATGGTCTTTACTCCCTCGTCAGGTTAAGATCTTAACCTGATGATATCCGTTCGTATCAGCTGAGGATAGTACTCAAAGTAAGCTCGAGTCACCTTCTTGGTTCGGATCCCAAACTTGCTGGTCGCTGCTTTCCTAATAAGTACTGCAGCTTTCAATCATGCATCTCTGGTTTCGTTTAAGATATCCACTTGTAGTAAGCGGAATTGCTCCAAATTCACCACCATACGCTATGTCTCCACGTTGGACAAGCTCGGGCTCCATAAGGACCATAGTCGTCAACCCTCCGGCTTGCTTCTGAATAGAAACAAGAGATTCAGTTGAACAATGACACAGTCGATTTGCCATCTTCTTTGAGGTATCTGGCACAGGGAGTGCGCTTTTTATTTAATCTATATATTAATTTATTGCCTAATTTCCCTAAGCGAAGGGTTAGATAATATATTAACCATTGTGTATTAAGACGGAGGAAGCGAAAAATTAGAATTATTTATACAAGGAAGTTATACTTAGTTGAGAACATAAACTTGTTTACGCGTATTCACTCTACTATTTCCCAAGAGGACGCAGGACATGAATCTCTTTATCCGCAGGCTCCTCCTGTCTCTTATGTGGATGAGGGGATGGTAAAGATACCTAGAATAAAACCCTAAACGCTGCGTACGAGGGCGTTGCCTGTGGTCAAAAGTAAATGTTAGTTACTTATAATACATTTACTTTCATTCGGAATGGAATGTTGAATATGCAGGGGCTCGAAATGTGGAGCTCCCGGAAGTCAGTTCTCCGCAGTTTGTGGAAGTTCGGGAGAGGGCTTCCCGTAAAGTATGTTATAACAAAAAGCTAATCGCAGAAATTCGGACGATCTCAATAGCACGTCCACGTGGCACACGTAACATCCTCATAACAGTAAGGACAAAAATATGCATCCTGGGTGCACAGGTGGATGAACACGTAGAGGAGGGCAGGCACTGGAATAAAGTGAAAATCGATGGAGGAGGTTTGCTGTGCTTCTTTTCTTTGTTGTGTCATGCAGAGAGGCACAGGAATAGCATGAGAACTATTTGATTTGTTATTAGTTTTTCCTTTGTTACTCTACTTTTCTGTAGAAGAAATTATTTTCTCGAAAAAGTGTTTTGCGTAGAAAAAATTTGGAGAACATTTCTTTGCCTTTTATGATTAGAAAATCTATAAATAGTATATAAACTTCTATACTAAATTATTATGAACATTCTTCTCTCTTCAGATGGAGATGTGAAATATATGTAATTCCCGGGCAACAGAAAAGACGAAAAGGTCTTGAGAAGGTGAGTCACTTTGAAGCTCGCAAAAGTGTTGAAGCCAAGCAAGGCATACTTAAGTTAAAAATATAGAGTTTATATGATAAGTACGAATTTGTCGAACAACGTACCAAAATAGTTACTGATAGTTTAAGAGTAACTCTGCTCTATAAGCATTCTCAATCAACTTCTAGAATTTTTTCTCTCTAGATATTATAGAAAATATTATAAATATTATACAGAAAATCTAGACTAAGTTTCAATAAAAATGAAAATAAAACTTAACTGTTAGATGATAATCATTCTTGAGACAGCAGCGACGTCAGAGAAAAGCCCATAAATGAAATGCAGGGTCAGACGCTCCTGAGAGTCAATTGCAAGGTTCTGCTGAAGTAAAAATAAATATTAATTCTACATATTAATTTTACACCTAACCCTTCGGGTCGAAAAGGTTAAGTGAAAAATTAATGTTAAGCTTGCAGCCTCTCTTCCATCTTCAGATTCCAGATGGAAGAGAGGTAAATAAGCAAGCTTGAATACCCATTCGTAACCATACTCGGACCTTGGCTTAGTGTAGCAGAAGAAAAGGTTTAGGATATTCCTTTGCGGTGGAGCTTTTCTCTTGCCGGTAGGACCTGCTGTTACTAGCTGAGCCCTCCCGGTAAGAAGGTTCGACACCAGGACCACCTGCCTAGGATGGTCAGTTGCCACCATGCTAGTAGGCAGAAAAAGAATCAGGCTGAACGAAAGAAATTACTCCCTAGTTCTAGAAGTAGTGAGAATTGAGCAGAACGGAATAGATATAATTTTGATTATTTATAATTTCAAAATTTATATAGCTTTTTACTTCGTCGTGACTTCAAGTTTTCCTTGAGTAAGTCACCCCGTAAGCTTGAAAACGGGATTAAGGTTCGAACCTGTAAGCCTCATGCGTCAGAGCATGCAGAATGTGCACACGAACAATATTTCGAGCTAACCTGGAAACAGGAAACTTACGGGAAGAGGCAGTTTTACGAGAACTCCTATAAAGAAATGCAGGATAATATATGAGAAATTAGGGAGGAGAATGAGAATGAACCTGAAATGAGAATTCCTAATTCCTAATTCTTCCAGGGTACTTCCGGAAGTTCCCCGTAAGTTTTATGGAAAAACTGCTAAACGTTTCTGCAGGTGTTACAGTAATTCATGCTTTACGGGAGAGGTTTGAGTAGCGCTAGGCGCAATGATAGTACCCCTGTGTTCTCTCTCTCTCCGTCCCCGAAGGTCATTATGAATGCTGTAGGGGGTCAAGAATAAGCGAAGAGGCTCGTGTGATTGGCAGAAATGAGATTAGCATGATTGAATCACCTGATCAATTGTTACATTTATTATTATTATTGGTTGGAAGACCACCGGTGCGGGGGGGAGCGATGGCGGAGCGAGCGCGAGCGCGAAGGATGCGCGCAGTAGCGTTACGGCGACCATTAGCCCCTTGCTAGTGCTGGCGGGCAGGGAGAGAGATCGTGAAGCGAATTTGCAGGGATATAGATAGCAATTGTAGTGCAAGAGTAGTTGTTCCGGAGTATGAGACAAAGCAGAAGTGAGAATGTGAGTGAAAATCGCGACAACCAAGAAAACCAAGAAGAGAAAGCGGCAAGTATGAGTGGGAGAATCCTCATTAGTCAGGAGGCTCAAAACATCGACATTGATAAGGAGAAGAAGCGAGGCAGAGCTTCTGTGTTTATCGACCACGGCTTGCAAAATGCCGGAGGTGACTGCAGAAATAAAGAAACGGGAGCTCCAAAACCGCATGACACGAAGAAGAGACAGCTTGCGGTCCGCCAAGAGGGAATCTTGGAGCCGGAATCTGAAGAGAGCAGCACTCAAGCACGGGAGGCCGCTTCTGCTGCGAGAGATAGGGAGACCACGACAGCAAACGCCACAAATGCTACGTCCCCTCGGGCAGCAGGAGAGGAACAGACGACGGCAAGAGCAGAAACAAGACCCTCAATGCTGATGGTAGAGCAAATAGTAGAAATAACTGCAAAAACATCGAACATCGAGATAAAATCAGCTGAAGGGTCAATGGAACAGTTAGCTGATAATGGAAGCAAGGAGGGCCTCGCTAACTTGGTAACGGAAGCACCCACAGAGACAACAAAGAACAATGCTGCAAAGGGGGATGCAAACGAGGCTCTCAACCTGGGTTCCAAACCAAATTGCTGGTCAAAACCCTTGAAACTGCTGAATAAAGGGGGAGGGAACCCTTACCTCGATGGGCTCGACTTGCTGGCAGGGAAAAACTTACCTGATGCGGAGCTGCTGGAAGCAATGGAAAATATCAAGAAAAACCAGCAGCAAGGTGATTTCAAGAATGAGGTAATTGTGGACCTGAGCAGGGACCTGGTTGCAAGTAGGTTAGTCCAGCTAAAAAGAACTGCAGTGGTTCTTTCTACAGTCTATTGCAATCCTTCACGTGACGCCTTCGAACTCTGGATTAACAATGCTTGGAACCGAATCTAGGGGTAAAGGTACTCCAATTGAGAATGCTGAACAGGAAACACTTTCTGTTAGTACTTAAGGACGAGGAGCAAAAACACCTGATCCTGCAATGGTCTCCTCTGTACTTCAATAGACGGATAGTCATGTCGTCGCCATGGACACAAGGGTTTAACACACACATGGAGAACGCAAGAGCAGTGGCTATCTGGGTCGACCTACCGTTAGTAGACCCGACGTTCGAGATAGGAGCGGACGATCTCCTGGGGGCAATAGGACCGGTATTTTACAGGACGACGATGAAGTCGACAAACGGCTATCCCCACATAAGAGGTTGCATTTTGATCGCTCCCGATGGAGACCTAAAGGACCATATTCAAATTCGCATCGGGGTAAGAGAACCCATCAAACAACAGATTATATACCAATCACTCCCAGATTCTTGTTTCACCTGCAAACGGAAGGGCCACTTTGCAAAAAATTGTCCAGAGGGCGCAAGAACACCTCTGCTCTCCAAGGGGAAGCTTCGGGATCGCGACTGGAGCACACACAGAATCCAGCTGAAGGGGGCACCAAAGCTGCTCAAGGCTCGTCTGCCCAGGTAGGAGAAGGATATACTCAAGTTACGGGCAAACACAGAAAGGATGGGAAGATGGTGAGTAAATGGGTGGAGATCAAACAATCGAACAACCGCTTTGAGGCCTTAAATCTGGAATCGGAAGAACAGGAAACTGCACAGACAATCACCAGAACCAAACACCCAGATGAAGATGCTGTAGAGCTCAGAGAAGGTTCCACTCCGCTTCCACCTCCGACGTCGTCTCTCGAACAGCTACCGCAGGAGGGAGAGGCACTCCCGAATTCTCAAACTGACATCACAATGGAAGGATCCCAACACACTAAGGGAAAAGAGAGAATTCCAGACCTTAACAAGCTGAATGATCAAGAGCGAGACATGGAAGAAGAGAAGGAGGAGAACAGAATGCTGGAGACATCAGAGAAAGCAACAAGGGCTGAGAGCCCGCTACGAAGACAGATGCAGGACAAAAGAGTGACAGAGCGGACTCAAGAGATTAACCCAAGCTACCAACAAACCCGAGTTCAACCATATTCCAATCCCCCATCAAGATCCACGGTCCATTACTCTCCTTGTCTCCTAATTGTCTTCTCCTTTCCGAAAAGACTAACCTGCTTTGGATGAATGAGGCAAATAGGAAAACTTTAAGGTTTAATCGTCAAGAATGGTTAAGTAATAAATTAATATATTCCATTAAATCAATTCCTTTCGTTAAAAGGTTCTGCACTTGTAGTTCATTCAGTGCCTCAAGAATGAAGATTTGTTCTAAAATAAATTAATGATGTTGTAACCCAGAAAAAAATACAGACCATTTAATAAGAAATGCTGTAGTTTTTGACGTGCCAACACTAGTTTGACAAACGACTGCCAGCAGCACTACGAAAGACTTTTTCGCTTCTTGAACACCAAATAATTGTATCAAAGAACAGAATGTTTTGATACCATGGAACATCCGTAACACCAAAAAAACGAATAGCAGGAGATCACGCACTACATGCCCAATACTCAAGCATTTTGCGAATCGTTCCAATCTCCCACCTTCAATATGAAAGGCACGGCCCACTCGACTGATTTTCCGCACTCCCTGTGCCAGATACCTCAAAGAAGATGGCAAATCGACTGTGTCATTGTTCAACTGAATCTCTTGCCCACTCGACTGATTTTCCGCACTCCCTGTGCCAGATACCTCAAAGAAGATGGCAAATCGACTGTGTCATTGTTCAACTAAATCTCTTGTTTCTATTCAGAAGCAAGCCGGAGGGTTGACGACTATGGTCCTTATGGTGCCCGAGCTTGTCCAACGTGGAGACATAGCGTATGGTGGTGAATTTGGAGCAGTTCCGCTTACTACAAGTGGATATCTTAAACGAAACCCTATAGAGGACGTAACTCTGAGATGCATGATTGAAAGCTGCAGTACTTATTAGGAAAGCAGCGACCAGCAAGTTTGGGATCCGAACCAAGAAGGTGACTGGAGCTTACTGTGGGTACTATCCTGAAATGGCGGCTGATACGAACGGATATCATCAGGTTAAGATCTTAACCTGACGAGGGAGTAAAGACCATAATGCTTATCGAGAAGGCCATTATGGCACAACTTTGCTGGGGAAGACCGAACAAGAGACCTGTACAACTGCACACCGAGTGTCATATAATATGCCCCAGCATACTTCAATCCCGGCCCAAATCGATGCATGTTAATTCGACGCGGTGTTCCAAATGAATCTACAGCTTCCACGGGCACAGTTTGAAACTGCTAGTGGACTTCTAACACTGATTTGTAAGTGGCAAAACTGACAGCAAGAACTACGGAAGTCACTGGACATCACATTTTCTAGCTTACTCGAGAACAAATTTGACCATTGATGGTTCCACCATTTCTCAACTTCTCCTCGAGTAATCAAGTTAGACTGAGACTCGACCGTCCCCATCAAAAGGTGAGTCTGCGTCGCCAAACTGTCATACTCGGTCGGTGAGTTCAGTCAGCTTCCTGAAGAGTAAGCTCACGCTAGGGCTGTACATGCAGCGAACTGATCAACAACATCCCTCTGTTTGATACGCCACTGCATGCATGCGCAGTTGCTAGTGCAGTGAGACTCTTTATATACAGATCTTCCCGTCTGAGATTATCAGCGTCCAGAACATTCGTTGCATCTGGCCCGAAGGATATGCATATGTCTCCGCACACTGTACCGATTGCAAGGTCTTGAAAACGTCGACCGCCACTATGACGGTTAAAAGCCTGAGATACTACGACCATTTTGATAGCAAAAAGTGATTTATTATCAAAACCAGTCAACATGTTTTAGCCGAAGGATCTGTACAACAAAAACGGCTTCCGCTTTTTTCTCAAAATTCGACTTGCGACTCCAGAGGGTTGAGCCGCCGAGAGTGTGACCTTAGCTTCTGTACAACAAAACGGCTTCCGCTTGCTGTTCAAAATTCGACTTGCGACTCCGAAGTTCGCGGTCGAGTGACCTACTCTACATCCAAACGGCTCCCGCTCCCGACTCAAAACTCGAATTTACTTTGAAGGTGGTCGGTCGAGCCGCCGAGAGGGTGGCCTTCTCTGAATCTAATTGGACTATGAACTACTATCAGCCTGTTAAACAATTTTCAATTTGAGTATCTAATGCACAAGTGTGAAAATGGTAGCCTGACGGAGTACAACCCTAGAAAACTTCGATGTGGCGTCACGACGAATCTCCATGAACCTTAGCTTTCGAGCTTGACAATCACTCACTGTACACGTCTCTACACTCCACAGCTAATCGACTCGCGGCTGAGTTTCTACCCCGGAGTGTAACCTTCTTGCCCGGCTACCTGCTTGTCTAAAGAAGGGATGATTTCCCTGAGCATGCTAACAAGGCTGACATTCCTCCTCGGATCCTAGAGGATCAACTTTGAAAAGTAAATATCAAATTAACTGTTAAACGTTCATACCATCCGGCATGAGGGCAACGCGACTGAGATGGTATGAACGTTAAGAGTTACTCTGATACTTACTTTTCAAAGTTTTCACCTGGAGGTTACTGAGCTCTGATACTTACTTTTCAAAGTTTTCAAAGTTCACCTGGAGGAGGAGGTGGCAATCCGATCTAGTCTCTCCGGATCCACCGAGCTCCGGATTCGGATAATCCTGGAGAGCGATGGTACACACCCAGATTTGGGTGTCTACCATCGCCGAAGAGCTCATCGAACCTCGGTGTATCCAGCAGCGAGGTTGTTCCCCCATGTTGTTCACCGTCCTCGATTATACTTCTGAAGCTGCTCTCGATGACCATGAGCCTTTCGGCTTCATCAGAAGCCTCGTTAGTCGCCTGTTGTTGACGCCGTTCGTGCCCCATTTCATTTGGGATATGGGGCACGAACTGCGTCAACAGCTGGTGCTGGTGCTGCATCATTGTCGGAAGCTGGACGGTTAGATTCGGATCCTGTACCACCTGATGATGATGCTCGATGTCCTGCATTTGCTGCGCATACAAGTGGCTGATGCTGTACGAGTGCTGCACGTGGTTGATGCTGTACGAGTGTTGCCCGTGCAACAGACCCTCTCTGGCGGCTGCAGCTGCCATTTGATCCTCCAGACCCTGCAGACAAATTTGGTTGTAATGGAATTTGTTGGCAGGAACCTGCTCCTGGTTGTAATGGAATTTGTTAGCAGGAACCTGCTCCTGGTAGGGTTGGAGTCGTCCGTACTGTGCATGGGAAATGTTGCTTCGTTCCGAATGGGAAATGTTGCTTCGTTCCGAAAGCTTCGACTGAAGAAGAAGCTTCAGTCGAGTGTTCCAATAGTTTTTAATATCATTATCAGTTCGACCAGGAAGCTGCGCCGCGATCAGAGACCATCTGCAGCAGACAACCGATCTGTTTATTAGAAAACCGTAGACAGGTCCGATTTTAATACTCAGTCTAGGGAAGCGAGAGTCCTCCGGTTCCGGTAGTTGACGACGTGTAGTCTTCTATCAGCACGGACTCGCAAGACTACACGTTATCAACTACTCCCCTAATTTACTCCTCAATCTTCAGTCAAACAAAAACTTCCCCAGAGATCAGCAGAGGAAAGGAAAATTACTTCGATCAACTACTAATCAAATGCCATGCTTGTTACGAGAAACAATGCCGTCATTATTTCTCGTAACGAGCATACCATTTATCGTAGGATGCATGAAATGTTTAAGGCGACGGTGATTAGCCTGATTTTTCCTAACGTCACATTGGAATAATCAGGCTAATCACCGTCAACGTATCCGGCACAACGACCTGTGTCTTGAATTCGAAGAACTCAAGGCACCGATCGAACTCCTGGCGGTCGACGTCTTCGGCGAAATCAGAAAAATGTCTCAGACATTTTAATTTTTGGAGATTGCGTTTTCTGGATAAGCGGTTAAGGAAGACGGCAACTCCATTTAGAAAGCATCATGGCACATCGGGAAGAAACTTCTACAATCAGTTTCAGTTGTGGCGCATTTATTCACACAGCAAGCTTGCGGGAATGCCTGCTCGTAAATTAATGCACCACAATTCGACGACAATTCGACGACATATGCATGAATAAACAGAAGTGAACTGTTCCACCGACATACTGCACAGAAAACAGAAAACACTAATCATCGGCAGAATGCGGCATCTTTCCGATCATTAGTATTTTCCTCTCTCGTCCTTTCCAAGATTCCTATGACATGCAATTGGATTCGTAGACCACCTGCTTCCTATCTGTCCATGTAGTCGATAAATTGTCTTCTCTTCATCTTCCGAGAAACTGCCACGCTTAATATCAGGACGCAAATAATTTATCCACCTCAACCTGCAACTCTTTCCGCACCGTTTCAGACCTGTAACATCACATTTTGCAGAAAACAATCAGCACCTATCATGCATTTAGTGATCACAAGTCTTGCCTCGATAAATGTGGCATGCAAGGACACAATTCGAGCTATCGGGGACTCGAATCTACAATTTTTCTCAGGAAATTCGTTGCGTGACTTGCCAGCTTTGCTGGGAAGCGTGATCCAGTTTCCGCCTGTCCCATTTTGTTCGATGAAGAACTTGAGCTTGGCATCCTCTTCGGGAGACCATGGTCCCTTCTTCACATTCGCCTTGTCGCAACATGGAGCCCGACCCATACCGATCACTGTTAGAACGAGAGGAAGATCGGTATCGACAACAAGAAAAACTGTTGCAGCGATGCAATGTCCTACGACGAGAACTCCTGCCAGGCTTTACGCGGCCAGACCAGTTTGCGAGTCCAAATTTACCTCCAAACCCAACACGTAACTCCAAACCCAACACGTAAGATTCCGGTAAAAGCGAGTCACCGCAGTTCGTGTTCCTCTCACAAGTTCTCTAAATCATGCACTTTCCGTCCGCTCAAATCCGTCCTCCGAAAATGTTCCCCAAGATGATGGAACGTAATAGCGATCCCTCCTTGACTTATATGCTAGAGAAGAAGCAAAATATGACCTGCCACACACAAACCGAAGAAATTTTACATGTTACGCTGTTAAATACGGGACAGATAAACGTTTTTGCCTTCTTGCCTTCTCTTCAAAGTTAAAACACAACTTATGTGTGTTCCAGAAGTTGGGACGACCGGTAGGGCCCAAATATTTCTCTGTTTTCCTTCAACAACACTCTTCACTTTACCGACCTTTTTATTTATTATCGGAGTTTCCCAGAATATTTGGAGGAAGTGCCAAGCTGGTCTAATTTGGTGGCAAAAATACTCTTTTAACTGGCGAAGCGAAAGGGTTCGAACTCGAGTTCGGTGATAACAATCCAAAGAATGTGTGTATCACCCCGTCCATTAACAACAGAAACTTATGGAAGGCCAAAATAATAATTTAATTTACCGTCCACTCAACAAGGATTCCAATTTTGGTCACTATGGTAACACAGTTGCCTACAGAGTAATATTTTATACTGAGAACTAATTAATTTACTTAATTATACCAGAGGAAAAGATCAAACACGTTTTTCTTTATGCAATTTATTCATAGTACTGAAACCTATGCTTATTTATATCTTCTGGAAAAGCGTTGCTTAAGGTCCACTCCAGAACAATCTATCGTGGTAATCGTTTGTAAAATGAGGTCCATACAATTTGAAATGTAATTTAAACATGAAGTTTCATGGAACCCAAGAGAATCTTATCTGCAACGTAAAGTACACGGTAAGGAAAAAAAAAGAATATTCCTTGTTGGCTCGTATACTTGTACCGGGGGTTTAATGCTCGTATCACGTAGAACTTAAGTTTGCCACTTAGCATCACAATGTTTGAACCCACTTAATATATTTTCTCAACGATTGGAAAACTCTGACATAGTGGTAATTAAATCGGAGTATTCTGCCAAGAGCGATGAAATTTTACCTATTAAACTCCCCAAAGGTTTATTTGCGAACAGTTTGAACCTTTACACTTTGTTCACCAAACCATTTTCTAGTAGTCAAGGTGACAAGCTAAAACTTGTGAAATTAGACTTGAAAATCAAATAGAGTTTGAATCCAGTTAGTACGCTTTGGAGAACAATCTGACCTAGAAGTAAATATATAAATAATTTTCAGAAACGTGAAACCTTGTTTAATAACAATTTCTTGGACCGACATACAAGTTGCCGGTTGATATTAAAAATTCTATTGATCTCAAGAGCATCTTAGAGCAAAGAATACTGGATGCGCGAATTGAGTTTTCTCTTCGGGAGGTTCTTGAGAGGTACGAGTATAAAGATTCAAAAAAATCATTTTTTTTAATCACACTCGGAAACAAAATTAGACGAATAATTATTATTACGTTTTTGCTTCAGACGTCCAAGAATCTTTGTGTTTAACTTTGACTCACTCTACTGTCTATCTAGAATAGAGATCCATTTGATAGAAACATTTTCTGCTAGAATACCTAGCCGGAGATATATCTCAGAGGTGTCTTCGTTTAACGAGATTGAGACATAATCTGGATACACCATACCTTCTGTGCGGATGAGCAGTGGGCCCATGACAGTTGCCTCCTGTCACAAGATAACCTGCCGCCGACCGTAGTCACAATCTGAGGACTGGACCCTGCCTTCACTCTTTGGGTACCATCTGTTTACGAACCTTTTCATGTGTCAACGAAGTGCTTTAACAGTATTCTCCCGTTCTCCCGTTTGTACAGTAAAAGGCCGACGTTTTATATCATAATAAAACGTCGTTATTATAAGCCTCGATCAATAATCTCAGGTAACTAGTGCTCCTTGGAATTTCTCTAGTTATAGTCACATTCATTATTAATCACATAATGCTTTAGGTCTTCTAAAACTTTATTTACATTATCATAGAACTAGATAGTCATATAAATTCAGATTTATTTAGTTTATTTAATCTAGTTGGTTAACCATGCAAGAACTATATCCATGGCATAAAAGCGTACTGATAAGCCAAAATGCGAAGTACGAAAGTAGAAGAAAGAATAGATAAGATAATGTGGAGTATGTTGTTCTGAAGTTTTGTATTGAAATTATATCTTAAACATTGCCATCATGGTCGATGTCATAACATGTTTCTTTCTAGAGATAAAATTTGACAATTATTCCGTTGAACACACTCCTTTAGATACTTAGTCTTGAATATAATAACTTTTTTATTCTTTTACTTGAAAGTTCTTGTGGGCTTAGATATAATTCCTTTGTCAAATTTAAATATATAGCAAAGCAAGATACTGAATATTGCTTACCACACAAAATCAAATTAAATAGATACCACACTACATGTAAAAGCCCTTCATATCTGTATGTTTTTTCACCTTTTTCCTAGAAGCCCTTTGTATACAAAGTACCAAAAGCTGAGAAAGTAGTTGAGAAAAGGAATGAAGACGTCTAACCCATGCCTTAGAGAGCGAATGCTCATGAAAAGTGACCCATAGAATGTCATCAGTCACGTAGTTTATAAACCACGTGGTAGATGTTGTGTAAATCCTGTCCAGACAAGAATTCGTATTATAAGCAGGACATTCATTTCAAAGGATGGACGTCTCTATACGTTCTTTTTTCTCTCTTCTCTCTCTGAGTCCTTGCATCTATTTTAAGCACACCCTTAGCTTTCGAGCTATGGGTGTGCTTAAAAAGAATGATCCTCGATTATCTCGCTCTTCATCATTCGGCGGTCTCGTTCCAACATAAACCTTGAGTCACGAACCGAGCTAGTTATTTGCAAAGTAGACATATTGAGCGTGGGGACTCATATATGATCATTTTTATGGTGTACATCCCTACAATGAGGAAAGTACGAATGGTAGAGAGTTGTCTCCGTCAAGGCTCCTCCATACATTTCTCGCTCTCAGAGTTTTACAGCAAAGGATGGACGGTTCACGACACAACGCAACTTCCGACTGGATGTAAAAAACGGATATCTGGTCTCATCTGCTTGCCATTCACGTCACATTCATTCAGAAGATGGTCCGCTAGAGGACTTCTCGACATTAAATTACGTCCTACGGTTGACTTCCAGAGTGTCCGTCTTCTTCTAGACCTCCTCCTGCTGCATCAAGACGCGTAGATCGAACCCAGGTCGTAGTGGAGAGCCATTGAACACGCAGTTTGGGTGAGAAGACATGAAGAGTCTACCTCAGATTGCTACGACTACAACGGCAACTAAGTTGATAGCATCGCTGGTAAATTCTGATGTATATGTTGGGCATATCGAAGTCTCTTCTAGTCCTACATTGCTATATAGGACTGCTGAGAAGAGTATTGCTCTAGTTCTTTTTGAGATACTGAAGGGAGGAGCCGAGTCTACTCGTAGGGTCATAGGGTGGAGACATCTTGTAAACGTTGCTTCTATCAGAACATTCTTGGATGTGGATAGACATGTTCACTGGCAGGATGCTTCTGTGGAGGAAAAGAGACGACGAGAAGCCTTTGAACTTGATATTGGAGTTCCTGAGGAAACTGGGGATAGACGGAGAGTCACAAGGAGGCGAGCAGCTCTTCCAGAAGACATCTCCTCTACTTCTCAAGCTCCTCCACCTTCACCTGGTCCAATGAAGGACGTGCAGAGATCTTAGCAAGAGCTAATCACTGCTGGAAGGAGGTTTACTACTCAAGAGAAGGGGAAGGGACTAGCATACAAGTTGGCGGTTGATATTGAAACTTCTATTGATCTCAAGAGCATCCTGGAGCAGAGAATACTGGATGCGAGAATTGAGTTTTCTCTTCGGGAGGTTCTTGATATTGAGAAGAGAGAGTTTCATGAACTGATAATGGACATCATCAAACGAAAGAGACAGGTGATGTCCGAACAAGTAGAAAGTCAAATGATAGATGTGGTAAGAGCTTCTGTGAATGATGCAGAATTCGAGAAGGTGCATTTTCAGGAGATTGATGACCAGGGCTACTAGCAAGAAGCGTTAGTTGCTACTACCAATATCATTTAAGTTTGACAATAAGAAAGTTGGCGAGGAGAGTCCAGCTATTGATAGTGACTTCTGAAGAAGACATTGGGCTCGTGCTACGACTACTACACGAGTTCGTCTTGGAAGTCTTCTTGAACTTGTTGCTGTTTTAGTTGATCACGGATCTGAGATCAACATCATGTCACGGGAGGTGTACGAGAGAGGTCAGTGGTCCATCGAGCTAAACCATGGTTGGGTGTTACGTGCTACAAACAACCAGAAAAGTGAGTTATACGACACTTGTCCTAACGTGAATGTGAAGATAGGTGATGTGGATGTGGATCAGTACTTTTTCGTGCAATCTTCTACTTCATATCTTGTGATTCTTGGTCAGTCTTATATCACTGTAGTTCGGATGGAGACCAAAGTGATGGATGACGGATCTCATTATGCTAAGATCTGTAGTCCAGATAATAGACGTTCTTTGCAGTTTCTGACCATTCGTACGAACCACGAATGAAACCGACAGACTCCGAGAGATTCTCCTATTTGTAGGAGTAAGGGTTTTCAGAAACCACTCTTGTACGATAAGATAGCAAGAGTGATGGATCTACTACTACTATGATCCCGCTTGAGCAGCTTGAGCGATCACAGGAGGTTGGTGAAGAGGCTGCTCAAGATTCAGAGAGTAGTTATACTGTACATAGTTGGAAATCTGGTTTGATGACTTTCAGTTTTGATGATTAGAGTGAGTTTACGCGGGTAGAAGATTTGATTGAGAAGAGTAGAAGGCAGATGGAGAAAAACGTAGTAAATTTACGATGTACAAGAGCTCTAAAGGAAGAAGAGACGATTTCTTGTATTTATGAGGAGTTTGTAGGTGTATAGTCTTTTGTTCGTTGGCTAGATGATGTGGATAAGTTGATGAAGCACATGAGAGGAAGGGTGGTGATCCTCATCCATTCTCGTAAAGTCTATGAGGAGATTGTCTCATACTTGCGGTATCGTCCTCATCCGAGACTGGAGAATGGATGGAAGGATGCAGTCTGATGGTGTAGCTCTCGTCAAGAAGCAGAGGTGCACCCTAGATACAAAATTGTAGCAAGAAAGGTGAAACTATTGGCGATCCAGTTACTTGTTGATTCACGACAACAAATGGAGTTAGCTACCGTTGAGCTTGTGCTTAGAGATCCTACACAAGTAGGACACAAGTTTACTCAAGAGACACTCGAGCAGCTCTAGATAAGAGGGGTGGCTTCTTGACTGAAATGAAAAAATGAGCTATCAGGCAGATGATAGTGAGACATGGTAAGGCATTTTTTTTTTCAACTGAGGAGATTGGTTGTGTGGATCTTGGTGTGATAGCTCCGATGGTTATCTTCACTGTTCCTCACGTACCTTGGGACTTGAAGCCGATTCCAGTCCCTCGTGTCTTGCTATCTAAGGTTATTGAGTTACTGAAGGAGAGGATGACAAGAGATGAAGACGCCTCGGCTACTAAAGAGACTGAGGCGGAAGAGAACGATGATGATGAAAAACAGACAAAAGAATGAAGAGGTTGGCACATGCGAGAGGATATGTAGGTTTAGAGGGGATGGATGTCGTGATGTGAATTATTTCACATAGTGAATAATTCACCTCTCTGTTAGGAGTTAGTCTCTCTTAGTGAAGTTAAGATCTCAGAGAAGTCTATTATGTTATACATTTTGAGTCCTATTAGGTTGTTTATCGTGTTGATAGAGTTAAGCTCGTGGGTTGTACTTACATGTCGTCCATGCATGCTTTTTAGCATGTCTAAGTTATCTTTCAAGGTTACGTGTTGTTTTAGGTATTAGTTTAAGATTTACGCTGGCACTTTAGGGGCTTGACGTGATAGCTTATGTATGAAATTAAGTCACCACGTGGTTTGGGACAAAAAAGGATAATGGAGTGAAGCTATGAACTCCCATTGGTCCATTTTTATCTTTTGGAAACTCTAAACTTAGAAGCAGAGATCTAAAGAGAAGTTCGAGCATTTGGTAAGGACACTATGAAATCTGAGAAACTGGAAGATAGAGCTCGTCGTGCCAGCCATTGTCAATGAAGTTTTGATTGATTTGGATCAATAAAGAAAGAGTTATGTCAATCTGAAGTTCGAGTTGAGTTAGAATTATAACACAATCGGAAATTTTGGGATTTTGGGTGTCAATTGCAGCAGAACTGAAATAATCACTTTAAACATTCGTGGTTGCATTCACTGTCAGCAGGGCTACGACAACCCAAAAAGTTTCATGTCATTCGAGTGACTGAGTAATTCAGGACGACCGCTCAAGCAGAGGGGGTCTGAAAAGCTCTCAATCTAGAGCAGTAACTTCGGAGAACGAGATCTGGAGAACTGTGTACAGTCAGGAGGTCAAATTTCATAGAGATGTTTAGCGTGCTGTAGACTTGAAATCTTGTAAGAATCATCGAAAGTTATCGAGTCAATTCTTTGTTCTAGGTCGAAATAGTTGTCTGGGTATCAGAAATTGTCATAATCTTTTTGCTCAAAATGTTTCTGTTCATATCTCGGTGTTCTAATTTGATCTCAGGTTGAAACTTCGTGTGTGTGTCTATTAGGGTCTCTTTTACATGTAGGAGAAGTTTAGAAGCCTAAACCATCAAGTATTTCTTATTGTTGAGAGTTAAAGTTTACCGTCTGATCTTATCATTACTAGTTCAAATTGATTTTCGTTTTGTGAACATACTAGAAGACTCAACGGAGATATCAGAGTGAGGATTTGTAGTCCTATGTTACAATCTAATATCTCTCCTTTGAGTAAAATAACCACAACCAGAAACCCAACTTTTCCTTGATAGATCTAACATCACTTTCACGATCACATCACAACTAGAAAATTCCGTCTTTTTCAAAAAAACTTTTATCTTGATAGCATGCGTGACATATAGACTCACATCATAGAAATAGGTCATAGTTATCTACTAAATATAACATATTGATAGTTTTACTGATGTCCGAAAGTTCGACATAGTTTAACATAGCTCCGACTCATATCGTGAAGTGAGTTTTAGATGAGCTAGAAATACGACTGACTCACTGTACACTACAGACATGGATTCCAGTCGCCACCATGACCAAAGAAATTAACTCATATCAAATTTGCTTAACTCGAAATCACATAGTGTCAAACCAGAGGGTGCGGAACGACATTACTGTGATGTTTATCTTCTAATGATGTCAATCGCCTACGAGGATTTGGCAGTAAAAGGATCCATATGCATCTCAACAGTACAATCACATGCTTGCCGCGTGCCTGCGATATCATAGCCGGTTCAGTCTTACATGTCAAGGACTTGTTCCTTCACTGGCCGTAGGCCATAGAATTATCTGCAAAACTTTTAGAAGCCGATAAGTCTAAAAACCGACGGAGCCGTAGACGCGAAATCGCAAGATGAACGCAGCAAAAATCCTTCCGCTAAAGCATGCTCGATGGAGGAGCAAGAGGGAGGAAGAAATGTCTCGTTCAGCAGCTTCACACTGCCTTCGGAAGAGCAGATTGAGTGGACCAGCTGCTGATCTCCGGCAGAACAGAGAAATCTGAGTCTCGAGTCTCGGCTTGCCTTTTTTCCTTACCCTATCATTGGCGTTATACATAGTAATACTTTATACTGAGAACTAATTAATTTACTTAATTATACCAGAGGAAAAGATCAAACACGTTTATCTTTTATGCAATTTATTCATAATACTGAAACCTATCCTTATTTATATCTTCTGGAAAAGCGTTGCTTAAGGTCCACTCCAGAACAATCTATCGTGGTAATCGTTGTAAAATGAGGTCCATATAATTTGAAATGTAATTTAAACATGGAGTCTCGCGGAACCCAAGAGGATCTTATCTGCAGCGTAAAGTACACGGAAAGGGGGAAAAGAATAATCCTTTTTGGCTTGTATACTTGTACTAGGGGTTTAATGCTTGTATCACATACAACTTAAGTTTGCCACCTAGCATCACAATGTTTGAGTCCACTTAATATGTTTTCTCAACGATTGGAAAACTCTGACCTAATGATAATTAGATAGGAGTATTTTTCCAAGAGCGATGAAATCTTACCTATTAAACTCCCCAAAGGTTTATTTGCGTATAGTTTGAACCTTTACACTTTCTTCACAAATCATATTCATCCGTTTAGAATATGATTTGTTACAATGAGAATTTGAATATTAAATTTATAAATTTTCATTTTCAGAGATAATAAATAATAAATTTAGATACGATGATGAAGATTTGAAAAATCATCTTTTTATGAATCGCACTCGGAAACAAAGTTAGAAGAATTACTATTATGACCTTTTCTGTTTCTCGACGTCCAAAAATCTTTGTGTTTAACTTTGACTCACCCTACTGTCTATCTAGAATGGAGATCCATTTGACAAAAACGTTTTCTGCTAGAAATACCTAGCCGGAGATATATCTAAGAGGTGTCGCAGTGTAACGAGATTGAGACATAATTTGGATACACCCATACCTTCTATGCTGATGAGCAGTGGGCCCACGACCGTTACGTCCTGCCATAAGGTAACCTGTCGCCGACTGTAGTCACAATCTGGGGACTAGACTCTGCATTCACTCTTTGAGTACCATCTGTTTTACGAACTTTTTCAGCGTGTCAAAGAAGTGCTTTAACAGAATTCTGCCGTTCTGCCATTTGTACAGTAGAAGGCCGAGATTTGATATCATAGTAAAACGACTTTTATTATAAGCCTTAATCAATAATCTCAGGTAAGTAGTGCTCCTCGAAATTTCTCTAGTTATAGTCACATTCATATAATGCTTTAGGTATTCTAAAACTTTATTTACATTACCATAGAACTAGATAGTCATATAAATCAGATTTATTTAGTTTATTTGATCAGTTAGTTAACCATGGCATAAAAGCGTACGGATGAGCCATAATGCAGAGTATGAAAGTAGAAGAAAGAATAGATAAAATAATGTGGAGTATGTTGTTCTGAAGTTTTGCATTGAAATTATATCTTAAACATTGCCTTCATGGTCTAGGTCCTAACTTGTTTCTTTCTATAGATAAATTTTTGCCGTTGAATACACTCCTTTAGATACTCGCTCTTCAATATACTAATTTCTTTATTCTTTTACTTGAAAGTTCTAGTGGGCACTTTCTTTTTATTTTCCGTTCATTTAAATATATAGTAAAGCAAGATACTGAATATGGCTTATCACACAGTATCAAATTAAATAGATGTCTATGACCCACTACATGACCCACTACATGTCAAAGCCCTTCATATTTATACTCTTTTTCACTCTTTCTTGGAAGCCCTCTGAATAAGACATACCAAAGCTATTTTCCTTACAGAGAAAACTGAGAAAGTAATGGAGAAAAGGAATGACTACATCTAACTCATGCCTCCGATAGTGAAGGCTCAAGAAAAGCGACCCATAGGATGACTCCAATCACGTAGTTTCTAAATCACGTGGCAGACGGTGTAGATCCTGTCCAGACCAGAATTCATATTATAAACAGGACATTCATTTCAAAGGATGGAGTTGCTGCTTTTTTTCTCTTCTCTCTCTCAATCCTTATATCTATTTTAAGTACATCTTTAGCTTTCGAGATATGGGTGTGCTTAAAAAGAAGTGATCTCCGATTATACTCCTCCTCAAGATTGGACAACCTGGTTAGAACATAAATCTTGAGTCATTGACAAAGCTAGTTACTGGCAAAGTAGACATATTGGCCATCAGAGGCTCATATACGCATCATTTTTACAGTGCACATCTCTACAATGAGCAAAGTACGAATGATAGAGAGTCGTCTCCGCCAAAGCCTCTCCCATACGTGGCTCTCTCTCAGAGTTTTACAGCAAATGATGGATGGCTTCACGAAACAAAGTAACTTTCGACTATATGTAAAAAATAGATATTTGACAAGTCAACATTGACATTACTCAGAGTCAACTCGTCTATTCAACTCTACTCTCTGCAACATTCACCTCCTTCTTTGCTGGACATCTGGTCTCTGTCGTCGCATCTAGAAATGTTGCATCGGTACAAAAGAACTGAACCAACCTCAAGAAAAACGGTTTTCTCTTGAGGTTGGTTCAGTTCTCTTGCCTCTTCGAACGATACTCCTGGTTTTGCTTTCTCCCCCTTAAGTTCTGCTTCCGACTCTTGTCTTCAGATAGCGATAGCATCATCAAAGAAGACCTCATATGCTCTCTCTGTATTGATCATATGGAAGAATTCAGAATGAATTTGGAGGATCATCCTTAGCTCTTTCACTGTCGTATTCATGTGACTCACTTAGCAGCCGCTCGGATCTCCTTGTAGATCAAGTCTTGATTTCAGATTCTAATTCAGTGATACGTTCGTATGCTACGTATATGACTTTGTCTCCTCGAATATCCTTGATGTTAATCTGAACATATCGTTTATGCTTCTTGTCTAAGCTTCAAGTCTCTCCCTTAACTGTTACTCCGAACGCTTTAGCAAATTCTCTATCTTCATGATGTCATAAAATAAACCTCTGATGCTTCCTCTGAAACGCATTCTCCCACATCTGTCCAAACTCCTTCGTAGACGGTGTATATTCACTAGGTACAGTTCTTGGTGTCCCGAAGCTCTCAACAGAATTCTGATTAAACCTCATTATGTATATCTACTCTCTTTCCATCGCTCATTGACACATCTTCTTTATGAACTCATTGTCATTAGGATCCATTTCTGGATTCTGTTCTTCACTTCCTCTGAACTTCTGGTGCGAAAACTTTTTGACATTGTTCAACTTCTCCTTCATTGCATTCCGCCCTTTCACTGTTTTATGTCTGATTTCTCCCAACGTTTCTAAGTAATCCTTCAGAATGGACCCCTTCAGTCGGTGAGGTTTCTTTCCTAAGGATGCTATTCCTTTTCTCTTATCTCTCGGTTTATGTTCGATTATTGCTTCTTTGATCATATTTTTCTCGTGATTGCTTCTATTCTCCAATGTTTCTTTTGGAATGGCATGCTCTCCTTTGTGTTCTCATATCATTTCTAGTTCTGGAAGAATCATGGTCTCTCCATATTTTATCCGCATATCGTCAGCTCTTCCTGTATGGTATCCAATATTATAGTCTTATCCGAGGCTTGTAAAACATCCAGATGTCTTGAATCTTCCGTAATTTTCCCATGTTCTTTTACTGGGTTGCGTATTTCAATAACAGATTTCGGGGAAGATACCCTCCGGTGCGAAGATCACAACAACAACAGCAGAAAGTGTACGGAAACTATTACTAGCGGAAACTCTCCAAATAACCACTCGCGATATTATACTATTGGCAGAGTTTCCTCTCAATTCTAGTTTTGTCCTCCTTCCCACCACATTCCAGACTACCACTACTATTATCCATCTAAAAGTGAGCACTTTTGTATATATATACATATATTCACCTCTTCCAAACTTGAATATATACGCACAGGTGATTTAATTTATTACTTAACTTTTCTGGAATTAATAAATAATTAATGTGTTGATTAATTAATTATTTTGGTTGAACAAACTTTCGCATATATATCTTCCAAGGTACATCTGGGCTCTTTGCATCTATGGGTTAAGTCTTGCTCCTTCTGCACATATAACAGTAAGAAAATAATTTTGTTTACTTAAGATATAGTTATTATCTAACACATATATTTTCTTATATCATTAAAGAAATAAAAGTTCCCCAGAAGTTCATTGAGCATGCATATTTATCCATATAGTTGTAAGATCACAAGAGATATTAGACTCATGGTTAATGTCAAACAATGTCATGCATATTCCACCACATCTCATCTTGTAACACATCTTTTGAAGATGCGTATATTGGATGTTATTGAATCAGATAACTATTAATCATCGCCACTTAACATATTATGAGTGATCCATGGATTGCAAAAGTTTATCAAATTTTACAGAGTCTACTTCACAAAACAGTTGAACATCAAGTGCTTTGAGCAATGAGATAAAGCGAAATACTTTCATCTTACTCTAAACATAATTAGGGCTTGCAAACTAGCTCATCTAAATTGTGCCCACTTGGTGTTTTTTTTACTAGTACAACATAACATACCATCTCGGGTCAAATGAAAGCATCTCTAGGACTATAAAACAAACCCTTGATCAAACAAAACAGAGACGGTAAGACCCTAAGAGGATTTTCATAAATTATTTATCTTTGGTCTAAGGGAATTTTCTTTAATTTAAAAATTTAAAAAGTTCCCAGAAAATTAATCCATGTATAATATTGAAATTCAAACGCACAAGAATGTAAATGACGAAGCATGTGCAAGAAGTGGAAAGGGAGGGGACAAGAAGGACTGGGAGGAAGTCCGCACTGGAAACTTACATTCTGACTTCTGGAAACAGGTTTGTGATTTTCTTCCCTCGCTGCTCAACGTCCTGTGAGCATGCAGACCGCGTGGAGAGAGACCTGCAGAGGGCAGCTCCCTCCATGCTGTGAGGAAGAATCGCCTCATAGTCCTTTGCATCTCACTCGGAATTGAAGGTTTTGCCAGGAATACTCATTTAACAATATTCAGGTGACTTGTTCGTTTATAGAAGTCTCAAGAAAAAGTACTGGTCCTGCTTGCTTAAACCCAAAACCTTATCCTTTTAGTGAGAGTTTCTCATAATTAACATTAATCCAGCACTTCACAATCAGGCAACGTAGTCTTTCATACTCTTTCTTATGCCATACAGTTGAAAGATCTACAAAAGATGTGATGCTGTGTTTATCATAAAACATTATATAATGTCGTGCATGGATAGTGGGTTACACACAGGTGTAACTCATTATACCCAGCACAATCAGAAACGAATAAATATGCATGCTCGATAAACTTCTGGGGAGTTTTTGATCTTTGAATGATATCAGAAAATATATAAATATTAAATAAACTTTATATATCAAATAAATAGAAATAATCAAAATATTTATAAATATTAATTATTAGCTCATGCCTGGAACACGAACAGACCAAGATATAAACCACAAAGCCTAAGTACACAACCGCATTCCAATAGGTCCAAGTGAGAGAACCTAAAGTTTTTTCTACATGAATAAACAGTGATTTTAATTTAATACCTAACCCTTCAGTGAAAAATACTCATAAATGCACTCACTTTTGATAGAGAATGAGATCACGCACTGCATGCTCGATACTCAAGCAGTCCGAGAACTTTGTGAGGAAAAGCTGTTCTTTGGTCTCAAAGATTTTGTTCTGGAGGTGCTCTTTGATGTTAAAAGAGTGAAAGTACTCCGGAATAGATATTCAGATAGAAGTTGAATGTTATCACGTAAAGAATATAACTTTTGTAATTGAAAAAAAGCTACACTTTTTGTACGTTTAACTTATAACAATTATTTATCTATTCCAGCACTCCAAAACTTCGATTTCTGTAGTCCTGGACTTGAGCCTAAACTTGGAGAAAGGAAACTGCAAGGAATAGCGGGTTTCAAACAGCACCCCACAGTTGGCTACGTACATTCCTGTAACTCCATGGTACAGGAATCGTAGTAGAGGAGCGGAGGACAGGTACCCGCTGCGAAGTCTAACTATTCCGTAGGACCCGTAGTTCACAATCTCAGATTTTCTTTTATTCTTTTATTAAACTCATTTGTAGATCTTAAATCTAAAATATCACATCTATACATTTACATTTCATCGAAAAGAATTACCGTTTAAAATGTCGAAGGTCTGACTGTGTTGTTTTTCATATATAAATAATCTAATAAATTCAAACCCCATAACTATTAACTATAAGACCCGTTCAAATACTGAGTGTTTATTCACCTTCTACCAGTGGATAAGATCCAGGGTCCAAACCCTAAGGCTTGGTCTAAGTGAAAGGGGTAAAGTTTAAAACCCCTATTATCCTATAGATGACGGAGGAAAGTTAGAAACATAGGTCTAGAAAATTTTGAAAAATTATACTAATTAATTTTATGTGAATTTATATGAATTTTAATTCTCAATGAACGAAAACATAAAGATATATAATTATTTCCATGTACTATTTTTCAGTTAATATGAATAAAATTAACGCAATGCGTAATTACCCAGTTATTTCACCAAACCATCGCACTTCTCCCGGCGCGTCTGTGGACACGGCAATCGGGGAAGCTCCGGCAAGCTCCTGCTATCGTAAGTACTTCGCTCAGACCAGAGAAATATTTTCCAGTCACACAATCTTCTATATGTTACTTCTCACTATCTCTCCTCTGGTGATACCGCCCTCACAAAAGAAGCACGTCCTTTCTCTAAGTTTCAGACTCAACTCCAGAACTCGACCTTCTCTACTTGAGTTTACGACCTAGAGTAATCTTCCTGTGTTGGCTACTTTCCATCAGTTTTTGGCGTGTTCTGGTGTGATTACTTTCCCGGGCGGCTCCAAAGAAGCAAAAGAGATGTAAGGAGGCTTGAAGAAAATTTCTGACTCCAAACTGCAGGGTTCAGAGTGAAACAAAGACCGACCGAAAATTTTACTCTAAATGTTGAAAGCTCCCGAGCTCTGCACAGGCAGTTAAAAGCGTCATCTGATACTGTATCGTTCTGTTGAAACATAGACTTTTGAATAATATTTGGTATCAAAATAAGTGAAAGTCCTTGGATGATTCAATAAATATGCATGCAAGATATAAATCAGGAAAGATATAAATGTTATATGTAATTTCTGTACTTTGTTGACAAGAGAAATTTGATTCATCTCTAAATGTTAAATGGTAATCAGACCTAGAAATGCAAGAACACCCATAAAGGAAACGTAAACTCACTTGCTGCAAAATTACAAATGCGACCATCTGCTGATGAAAAGAATTTATTTAATCAGAAATTAGTTTATACTTAATTTTCTAGACAGAAAAGTTAATAATAAATTTAATCTTTGCATATCCATCATAAAGTGATAAATATGCAAAGAAGCTTACCTTATTACCTAACCCTTTCATCAAAATAAAATAGTAATACATTAATATACTTTCTAAATAAAATTTTCTGTCAATGGTCGCACTTAATCATTTTTGCAACGTGTGAATATATGCTTCCCTTCATGTAAATTTCTGAATTACGTTTAGCCATTACTTCCCACTTAGAGATAAATTTAAATTTCTCAACTTGGTACAGTTTCCGCAAAGATCCAGGACGCTGTAGACTCACCGACTGAAAAGACTAACCTGCTTTGGATGAATGAGGCAAACAGGCAAACTTTAAGGTTTAATCGTCAAGAAGGGTTAAGCAATAAATTAATATATTTTATAAAGTTCACTCCTTTCGTTAAAAGGTTCTGCACTTGTAGTTCATTCAATGGCTGAAGAATGAACATTTCTTCTAATAAGTAATATTATGCTGTAACCCAGAAGAAAATACAGACCTTTTAATAAGTTATAGTTTTTACGTGCGAACACTAGTTTGACAAACGACTAGTAGCTTCAACAAAGGACTGCCAGTAGCACGAAAGACTTGTCCACTTCTTGAACACCAAATAATTGTATCACAGAAGAGAATGTTTTGACACCATAGTACACCCGCAACACCAAAAACCTATAGAGCATGAGATCACGCACTACATGCCCAATACTCAAGCATTTTGCGAATCGTTCCAATCTCTCACCTTCAATATGAAAGGCACGGAACTAGAACATGAAATGAAATCATGCCTTGCGTGCCCACTCGACTGATGTTCCGCATTCCCAGTGCCAGATACCTCAATGAAGATGGCAAATCGACTGTGTCATTGTTCAACTGAATCTCTTGTTTCTATTCAGAAGCAAGCCGGAGGGTTGACGACTATGGTCCTTATGGTGCCCGAGCTTTTCCAACGTCGAGACATAGCGTATGGTGGTGAATTTGGAGCAATTCCGCGTACTACAAGTGAAGATCTTAAACGAAACCCTACAGAGTTTGAATTTCTCCTTTTTACAGGTCTTTCAATCAATCGGAGTTTACGACTTTTTCACGAAGTCGACTGTTGTATAGGGACTTCGTGAAAGAGATTCGTACCTAAACCTACCACAAAATCCAAACCAACGTTAGGAGGCATCAAGGATTGAGATGCATGTTTGAAAGCTGCAGTACTTATTAGGGAAGCAGCGGCCAGCAAGTTTGGGATCCGAACCAAGAAGGTTACTGGAGCTTACTTTGAGTACTTTCCTGCAATCGCGGCTGATACGAACGGATATCATCAGGTCAAGATCTTAACCTGGAGGGAGTAAAGACCATAATACTTATCGAGAAGGCCATTATGGCACAACTTTGCTGGTGAAGACCGAACAAGAGACCTGTACAACTGCACACCGAGTGTCATATAATATGCCCCAGCATACATCAATCCCGGCCCAAATCGATGCATGTTAATTTCGACGCGGTATTTCAAATGAATCTACACCTTCCACGGCCACAGTTTGAAACTGCTTGTGGACTTCTAACACTGATTTACAAGTGGCAAAACTGACAGCAAGAACTACGGAAGTCACTGGACATCACATTTTCTAGCTTACTCGAGGGCAAATTTGGCCATTGATGGCTCCACCATTTCTCAACTTCTCCTCGAGTAATCAAGTTAGACTAAGACTCGACCGTCCCCACCAAAAGGTGAGTCTGCGTCGCCAAACTGTCATACTCGATCGATGAGTTTCCTGAAGAGTAAGCTCATGCTAGGGCCGTACATGGAGCGAACTGATCAACAACATCCCTCTGCTTTATACGCCACTGCATGCATGCGCAGTTGCTAGTGCAGTGACACTCTGTATAGATGTTCCAGTCTGAGAGCATCAGCGTCCAGAACATTCCTTGCATCTGGCCCGAAGGATATGCATATGGTCTCCGTACACTGTACCGATTGCAACGTCTTGAAAAACGTCGACCGCCACTGTGACAGTTAAAAGCCTGAGATACTACGGCCATTTTGATAGCAAAAAGTGATTTATTATCAAAACAAGTCAACATGTTTTAGCGAAGGATCTGTACAACAAAAACGGCTTCCGCGTTTTTCTCAAAATTCGACTTGCGACTCCAGAGGGTTGAGCCGCCGGCAATGTGACCTTAGCTTCTGTACAACAAAACGGCTTCCGCTTGCTGTTCAAAATTCGACTTGCGACACCGAAGTTCGCGGTCGAGCCGCCGAGCGGGTGACCTACTCTACATCCAAACAGCTTCCGCTCCCGTCTCAAAATTCGAATTTGACTTCGAAAGTGGTCGGTCGAGCCGCCGAGAGGGTGGCCTTCTCTCTGAATCTAATTGTGGACTATGAACTACTAGCAGCCTGTTAAACAATTTTAGATTTGAGGTTCGCGGTCGGGCCGCCGAGCGGGTGACCTACTCTACATCCAAACAGCTTCCGCTCCCGTCTCAAAATTCGAATTTGACTTCGAAAGTGGTCGGTCGAGCCGCCGAGAGGGTGGCCTTCTCTCTGAATCTAATTGTGGACTATGAACTACTAGCAGCCTGTTAAACAATTTTAGATTTGAGTATCTAATACACAAGTGTGAAAATGGTAGCCCGATGGAGTACAACCCTAGAAAGCTTCGATGTGGCGTCACGACGAATCTCCATGAGCCTTAGCTTTCGAGCTTGACAATCATTATCACTCTACACTTCTCTACACTCCACAGCTAATCGACTCACGAGTGAGTTTCTACCCCGGAGTCTAACCTTCTTGCCGCGCTACCTGCTTGTCTAAACAACGGATGATTTCCCAAACAACGGATGATTTCCCTGAGCATGGGTGACATTCCTCTTCGAATCCTAGACAATCAACTTTGAAAATAAGTATCAGAGTAATTGTTAACGTTCATACCATCCGGCTGAGGGCCATGCGACTGAGACGCGAGTTGTGTATATTTTCTCCGCACCACATCGGGGTGGGAGAATTGGCCACTGCACGGAAGGAGGAAGCATTGCTCCTGCTGGAGAGCTCGGATCCAGAAGGAGGAAACATTGCTCCGGCTCGCATGAGTGGTGGAATATGGAATCCGATCTAGTCTCCCCGGATCCACCGAGTTATTCGGATAATCCTGGAGAGCAATGGTAGACACCCAAAGACACCCATCGCCGAAGAGCGCACTTCCATCGAACCTCGGTGTAGCCAGCAGCGAGGTTGTTTCCCCATGTTGTTGACCTTGCTCCTTCGGCTGTCACCACCACCGCAACTGAACCCTGTCGCAGCTTCGCCCTAACGATTATACTCCTCAAGCTGCTCTCGATGACAAGGGATGATTTCTAAGTAACGGATGATTTCCCGGAGCATGGCTGATATTCCTCCTCGGATCCTACATGCTCATTCCTCCTTGGGTCCTAGACAATCAACTTTGAAAAGTAAGTATCAGAGTTAACTGTTAACGTTCATACCATCCGGCTGAGGGCCATGTGACTGAGACGCAAGTTGTGTATATTTTCTCCGCCCCACATCGGGGAGGGGGAATTGGCCATTTCACGGAAGGAGGAAGCATTGCTTCTGCTCGAGGAGATCTCGGATCCAGAAGGAGGAAGCATTGCTCCTGCTCGCGAAGAGCTCGGTCGATCCGGAGAGCGATGGTAGACACAGAGATTTGGGTGTCTACCATCGCCGAAGAGCGCACTTTCATCGAACCTCGGTGTAGCCAGCAGCGAGGTTGTTCCACCCATGTTGTTCACCGTGCTCCTTCGGTTGTCACCACCACCCAAACTGGACCTTGTCGCAGCTTCGCCTCTAACGATTATACTCCTCAAGCTGCTCTCGATGATCATGAGCCTTCCGGCTTCATCACCATCGACTTCATCAACAGCCTCGTTAGTCTGCGCCAGCACTGTTACTTGTTGTTGACGCTGGCGCCAGCACTATGGCCTGTTGTTGAAAAACATCGATAGCAGCTTGAAGAGTATAATCGTTAGAGGCGAATGGACCACCTGATGATGCTCGAGGTACTGCATTTGCTGCGAATAGAGGTGGTTGATGCTGTACGAGTGCTGCCCGAGCTGCCCGGCACAACGACCTGTGTCTTGAATTCGAAGAACTCAAGACACCGATCGAACTCCTGGCGGTCGACGTCTTCGGCGGAATCAAACGGAATCAAAAAAATGTCTCAGACATTTTTTGGAGATTGCGTCTTCTGGATAAGCGGTTAAGGAAGACGGCAACTCCATTTTGAGAGCATCATGGCACATCGGGAAGAAACTTCTACAATCAGTTTCAATTGTGGCGCATTTATTCACACAGCAGGCTTGCGGGAAGGCCTGCTTGTGAATAAATGCACCACAATTCGCCGACATATGCATGAATAAACAGAGGTAAACTGTTCCACCGACATACTGCACGGACGGAAGGGAGAAAACAGAAAACACTAATGATCGGCAGAATGCGGCATCCTTCCGATCATTAGTATTTTGCCCTCTCTCCCTTTCCAAGATTCCTATTAACATGATATGCAATTGGATTCGTAGACTCACCTGCTTCCTATCTGTCCATGTAGTCGATAAATTGTCTTCTCTCTATCTTCCGAGAAACTGCCATGCTTAATATCGGGACGCAGATGCAAGGTTGAGGTGGATAAATTATCTACCTCAACCTGCAACTCTTTCCGCACCGTTTTAGACATTTAACATCACATTTTGCAGAAAACAATCAGCACCTATCATGCATTTAATGATCACAAGTCTTGCCCCGATAAATGTGGCATGCAAGGACACAATTCGAGCTAACGGAGACTCAAATCTGCAATTTTTCTCAGGAAATTCTCTGCGTGACTTGCCAGCTTTGCTAGGAAGAGTGATCCAGTTTCCGCCTGTCCCATTTTGTTCGATGAAGAACTTGAGCTTGGCATCCTCTTCGGGAGACCATGGTCCCTTCTTCACATTCGCCTTGTCGCGACATGGAGCCCGACCCATAGCGATCACTGTTCGAACGAGAGGAAGATCGGTATCGGCAACAAGAGAAACTGTTGCAGTGATGCAAAGTCCAACGACGAGAACTCCAGCCAGGCTTTATTGCTGCCGCGGCCACCAGTTTGCGAGTCTAAATTTACCTCCGAACCCAGCACGTAAGATTCCGGAGAGCGAGTCACCGCAAGTCGTGATAATCCCCACAAGTTCTCTAGTTTCCGTTCGTTCAAATCCGTCCTCCGAAAATGTTTCCCAAGATCGTGGAACGTAATAGCGATCACTCCTTGACTTATATGTTAGAGAAGAAGCAAAATATGACCTGCCACAGACAGTAAGAACACAAACCGAAGAAATTTACATGTTACGCTATTAAATATGGAACAGATAAACGTTTTTGCCTTCCCTTCAAAGTTAAAACACAACTTATGTATGTGTTCCAGAAACTGGGACGACCGGGAGGGCCCAAATATTTCTCTGTTTTCCTTCGGCAACAGTCTTCACTTTACCGACCTTTTTATTTATTATCCGAGTTTCCCAGAATATTTGGAGAAAGTGCCAAGCTGGTCTGATTTGGTGGCAAAAATAGTCTTTTAACTGGCGAAGCGAAAGGGTTCGAACTCGAGTTCGGTGATAACAATCCAAGGAATGTGTGTATCGCCCCGTCCATTAACAACAGAAACTTATGCAAGGCCAAAATAATAATTTACCTAGTTTACCGTCCACTCAACAAGGATTTCAATTTTGGTCACTATGGTAACACAGTTGCCTACATTGTAATACTTTATACTGAGAACTGATTAATTTACTTAATTATACCGGAGGAAAAGATCAAAACACGTTTTTCTTTTATGCAATTTATTCATAATACTGAAACCTATGCTTATTTATATCTTCTGGCAAACCGTTGCTTAAGGTCCACTCCTGTCGTTGTAATCGTTTGTAAAATGAGGTCCGACAGTTTGAAATGTAATTTAAACACGAAGTTTCATGGAACCCAAGAGGATCTTATTTGCAACGTAAAGTACATGGTAAGGGGGGGGTTTAATGCTCGTATTACGTAGAACTTAAGTTTGCCACTTAGCATCACAATGTTTGGATCCACTTAATATGTTTTGTCAACGATTGGAAAACTCCGACCTAGTGATAATTAAATAAGAATATTTTT
This sequence comes from Asterella californica, assembly GCA_036924285.1. NCBI lineage: Eukaryota > Viridiplantae > Streptophyta > Marchantiopsida > Marchantiales > Aytoniaceae > Asterella > Asterella californica. Next base: position 14,049,698 of record JAYKYS010000006.1, on the reverse strand, counting down.
CCAAGAGCGATGAAATCTTACCTATTAAACTCCCCAAAGGTTTCTTTGCGTACAGTTTGAACCTTTACACTTTGTTCACCAAACCATTTTCCAGTAGTCAAGGTGACAAGTCAAAAATAGTGAAATTAGACTTGATAATCAAATAGAGTTTGAATCCAATTAGTACGCTCTGGAGAACAATCTGACCTAGAAGTAAATATATGAATAATTTCCAGAAATGAAACCTTGCTTAATAACAATTTCCTGGACTCTTACTTGTTAAATTTTTGTTTGATATATTTTTCAAGTTTTACATTTGGTTCACCCAAACCAGTCTCGATTACTCTAGATGTCCCTCGGAAAATTTGAAAATTATCTGGAAACCATTACTTTATTTTCGACTCTCCTCCAGCACAGCTTTAACCTTTATAACCATACCGGACTTTAGATGACCGGTGCTTGGATTGGGAGCGTACTGAACAAGACTGGATATCTAGCTTGTCACTAGGGGGAGCAAGAGTTATAACCTTTCCTATACTTTTTAACTCTTGAATTATGATTTCGGTTACACATTCACTATGATATCCGCGAGCATTTCCAGAAGTGCTCCTAAAAAATCCTCCTGTCTTTTTTTAAATTTTTTTTTCATTCTTTCAGAATGTGATTTGTTACAACGAGAATTTGAATATTAAGTTTATAAATTCCTATAGTCAGAGATAATAAATAATAAATTTAGATACGAGTATAAAGATTCAAAATTTCATTTCTTTATGAATCACGTTCAGAAACAAAGTTAAACGAATAACTATTATTACTTTTTTTGCTTCCGACGTCCAAGAATCTTTGTGTTTAACTTTGACTCACCCTATTGTTTATCTAGAATAGAGATTCATTTGACAGAAACATTTTCAGCTAGAATACCTAACCGGAGATATATCTCAAAGGTGTCTTCGTGTCATAATAACGAGATTGAGACATAATCTGGGTACACCCATACCCTCTGTGCTGATGAGCAGTGGACCCACGACCGTTACCTCCTGCCACAAGGTAGCCTGGTGCCGACCGTAGTCACAATCTGGGGACTGGACCCTGTCTTCACTCTTTGGGTACCATCTGATTACGAACCTTTTCAGCGTGTCAACGACCTGCTTTAACAAAATTCTCCCGTCCTGTCTTTTGTACAGTAAAAGACCGACATTTTATATCATAGTAAAACGTTGTTATTATAAGCGTCAATCAATAATCTCAGGTAACTAGTGCTCCTTGGAATTTCTAGTTATAGTCACATTCATTATTAATCACATAATGCTTTAGGTCTTCTAAAACTTTATTTACATTACCATAGAACTAGATAGTCATATAGATCAGATTTATTTAGTTTATTTAATCTAGTTGGTAACCATACAAGAACTATATCCATGGCATAAAAGCGTAAGGATGATCCTAATGCGGAGTATGAAAGAAGAAAAAGAATAGATAAAATAATGTGGAGTATGTTGTTCTGAAGTTTTGTATTGAAATTATATCTTAAATATTGCCATCATGTTCTAGGTCCGGACATGTTTCTTTCTGTAGACAAAATTTTGCCGTTGAATATACTCCTTTAGATACTTACTCTTGAATATAATAATTTCTTTATTTTTTTACTTGAAAGTTCTTGTGGGCTTAGATATAATTCTTTTCACTTTCCGTTCATTTAAATATATGGCAAATCAAGATATTGAATATTGCTTACCACATATAATCAAATTAAATAGATACCACACTACATGTCAAAGCTCTTCATATTTGTATGCTTTTTCACCTTTTCCTGGAAGCCCTCTGTATAAGAAGTTCCAAAAGCTATTTTCCTGATAGAGAATTTGAGAAAGTAATGGAGAAAAGGAATGACGATGTCTAATCGATGCCTTAGACAGCGAAGGTTCACAAAAAGCGGTCCATAGAATGCCACCAGTCACGTAGTTTCTAAACCACATGGCAGATGCTGTGTAGATCCTTTCCAGACCAGAATCCGCATTATAAGCAGAACATTCATTTCAAAGGATGAATGCGTCTATATATTTTTCTCTCTTCTCTTTCTCAGTCCTTGCATCTATTTTAAACACACCCTTAGCTTTCGAGCTATGGGCGTGCTTAAAAAGAATGATCTCTGATTATCTCTCTCCTCAACACTGGACAGACTCTAAACCTTGAGTCACGGATCGAGCTAGTTACTTACAAAGTAGACATATTGGTCATCATAGGCTCATATACGATAGTTTGTACTGTGCGCATCCTTACAATAAGCAAAGTACGAACGGTAGAGAGTCATCTCTGCCAAGGCTTCTCTCATATGCTTCTCTCTCTCAGAGTTTTACAGCGAAAGATGGATGGCTTCACGACACAAAGCAACTTCCGATTAGATGTAAAAAATGGATATCTGACAAGTCACACTCACAAGTCACACCGACATTACTCTGAGTCAACTCGTCTGTTCAACTCTACTGTCTATAACATTCACCTCCTTCTTTGCTGGACATCTGGTCTCTGTCGTCCCATCTAGAACGGTTGCATTGGTACAAGAGAACTAAACCAACCTCAAGAGAAACGGTTTTCTCCTAAGGTTGGTTCAGTTCTCTTGTCTCTTCGGACGATACGACTGGTTTTGCTTTCCTCTCTGAAGTTCTGCTTCAGACTCTTGTCTCCGGATAGCGATAGCTTCATCGAAGAAGACCTCATATGCTCTCTCCATATTGATCATATGGAAGACTTCAAAATGAATTTGAAGGATCATTTTTAGCTCTTTCACTATTGATTCATGTGACTCACCTAGCAGCCGCTCAGATCTCTTCATAGATCAAGTCTTGTTTTCGGATTTCAATTCAGTGATGCATTCGTATGCTACGTATATGACTTGTATCACCAAGAATATCCTTGATGTTAATCTGAACATATCGTTTATGCTTCTTGTCTAAGCTTCAAGTCTCTCCTCTAACTGTGGCTCCAAACACATTAGCAAATTCTCTGTCTCCATGATGTCATAAAATGACCTCTGATGCTTCCTCTGAAACACATTCTCCAACATCTTTCCGAACTCCTTCATAGGCGGTGGATATCCACTAGGTACAGTTCTTGGTGTCCTAAAGCTCTCAACATAATTCTGCTTAAACCTCGCTATGTATATCTACTCTCCTTCCGTCGCTCGTTGACACATCTTCTTTTTGAACTCATGGTCCTTAGGATCCATTTCTGGATTTTGTACTTCAATTTCTTATGAACTTCTGGTACGAAAACTTTTTGACATCATCAACTCCTCCTTCTGTGCATTCCACCATTTCACCGTTATATGTCTGATTTCTAGATTCAAGTAATCCTTCAGAATGGACCCCTTCAGTTGATGAGATTTCTTTCCTAAGAATGCTATTCCTTTCCTCTTATTTCTCCGTTTATGAATTCTGTTCTCTGTTCGATCACTACTTCTTTGATCCTATTTTTCTCGTGATCGCTTCTATTCTCCAATGTTTCTTTTGGAGTTGCATGCTCGCTTTGTGTTCTCATATCACTTCTAGTTTTGGAAGAATCATGGTCTCTCCAGATTCGACCGCTATATTGTTAGCTCTTCCTGTATGGTATCCAATATTATGATCTTATCCGAGGCTTGTAAAACATCCAGATGTCTCGAATCTTCTGTAATCTTCTCATGTTCTTCTACTTTTTCCCATGTTCTTCTACAGTATCTAGATTGGCGGGTATCACAAGGCACTTCTTTGGTTCTTGACTATCTTTCGTGATAGGTTCTTCGGATTCTCTCTCAACTCCTTGCTTGACCGTTCTTCACAATGATTCTTCATTATAGATTTCACTGGTTCTGTATCTCCTGGAAGCGGAATAGAGTTGATCTTCATCAATCATCGATGATGAGTACTTGATTACCTCCAGTTCCCTCATCTAGATTGTCAAACGCAATCTCTCATGCCTCTCCTATCCAATTCATTCACAGGTTCTAGAAAACTCATCCCTTCCTTCGATTCTCCTCCAGTCGATGCATTCTCCAGGGTATCCTAAAATCTGATGTGAGTATTCACTCGTGTGGGTTCTGCAGGAGTATGTTTGCTGCTTAGTCTTTCCATTCTTACGACTACTTCTTCTTGTGCCAGTTTGTTCTTTAAATTCGAAGATTCTGTATAACTACTCTCCATGCTCCCCTCAGATTCACTTTCTTCACTCTTTGAACTGCTTTCTTCCTTCACCTTTCATGAAAAAAAGTCCTCATTGGAGCCGTCATACGTCCTGCACTCAAAGTATATGTGTCGGAGATTCATAATCCACCATCTTGGTTGCATCTTGTTTCACTAGTTCCTTCCTAGAGGACTTTGAACTTTCCAAGATCAGCACTTTTCTCATCTCTCGAGGTCTCTCTTGTGACATGGCTAATCTTGGAGACCTATGTTGGAATGCTTGCTTGTACATTATCATCAAGTTATTATAATGTGAAAAATAGTTTCAACACTTTGAGAAAAACATATCAACCCATATGTTGCAGTAACTGTCAATAAGATGGAACAAAGGGTGTTGGGAGAAAGAAGACCATTGTACAAAATATCACATCAAGCAACGTCAAGACGTTCTACATATTCACGAGTTTGTAAGGTTCTTCAAATAACCACTCGTGATATTATATTATTGACAGAGTTTTCCTCTATTCGCTTGTCCTCTTTTCCACCTCATTTCAGACCCCCACTGCTAAAAGTGAGCACTCTTGTATGTATGTATGTATGTATATATATATATATTTTTTCATCTCTTCCAAACTTCAATATATATGCACAGGTGATTTAATTTATTATCTAATTTTTCTGACATTAATAATCAATTAATCAGTGATTAATTGATTATTTTGGTTGAACAAACTGTCATATATATATATTTTCCAAGGTACATCTGGGCTCTCTGCATCTATAGATTAAGTCTTGCTGCATCTGCACATATAATAATTAGAAAATAATTTTATTTAGTTAAGACTAGTTATTATCTAACACATATATCTGTTCTTGTATCATGAAAGAAGTAAAAGTTCCCCAGAAGTTAATCGAGCATGCATATTTATCCATATACTAGAAAGCTCAAAAGAGATATTAGGCTCAAACAATGTCATGCATATTCCACCACATTTCATCTCGCAACACATCTTTTGAAGATGCGTATATTAGATATTATTAAATCAATTAACTATTAAAGTCACCACTTAATATATTATGAATGATCCACAGATCACAAAAGTTGATCAAATTTTACAGAGTCTACTTCACAAATTAACCATGAGCCCAATATCTCTTGTGAGCTTACTAGTATATGGATAAATATGCATGCTCTATTAACTTCTGGGGAACTTTTATTTCTTTAATGATATAAGAAAAGATATATGTGTTAGATAATAACTATACCTTAAGTACAATAAAATTATTTTCTAACTGCTATATTTGCAGAAGGAGCAAGACTTAACCCATAGATGCAGAGAGCCCAGATGTACCTCAAGTGGAAAATATATATATACGACAGTTTGTTCAACCAAAATGTACCTTGGAAGATATATATACAACAGTTTGTTCATTCAAAATAATCAATTAAATCAACAGATTTATTGATTATTAATACCAGAAAATTTAAGTAATAAATTAAATCACCTGTGCGTATATATTCAAGTTTGGAAGAGGTGAATATATATATATACAAGACTGCTCATTTTTAGATGGATAAAAGCAACGGTAGTCTGAAATGAGATGGGAAAGAGGACAAGCATTAGAATAGAGAGAAATCTCTGCCAATAGTATAATATCACGAGTGGTTATGTGAAGAACTTTACAAACCCATGCATATGTAGAACGTCTTGATGTTGCTTGATGTGGTATCACAAACAATGATATTCTTTCTTGCAACACCTTTGTTCAATCTCACTGACTGCTATTGCAACATGTGGATTGATATTTTTTCTCAAAGTGTTGAAACCAGTTTTAACATTATAATAACTTGACGATAATGTACAAGCAAGCATTCCAATGGTGGAACATAGGTCTCCAAGATTAGCCATGTCACAAGAGAGACCTCAAGAGATAACGAAGAAGGTGCTGATCTTGGAAAGTTCAAAGTCTTCTTGGAAAGAACTAATGAAACAAGATGCAACCAAGCTGCTACGAATCCTCCAACACGGACACTCTGAGTGTGGGACGTACGACGGCTCCAATGAGAGCTTTTCTTCCATGAAAAGTGAAGGAAAAAAGCAGTTCAAAGAGTGAAGATAGTGAATCTGAGAGGAGCATGGAGAGTAGTGATATAGAATCTTCAGATTTAAAATCTTTGTGATAAACGTCATCATTCACCAGCAAGGTCTTCATCAAACAATGACGCATTGAGCTTTGTTAATACACCTTTCTCTTGCAAGAACCGCTTCAAATATGTATATAGACCTCTCTGCATCTGCTTCTTCTTCAAGCACTTTCTCTCTACACCTATTCCTTTCGACAATAGAATTTTCACACGTAAGTTATCAGAGTATAGCAAATAGCTGTTACTCCACATCATGTTTGCTAGGTTCTGTGATGCACTGACTGCCACTGAACTTTTATGCCATGAAGAACAACGAGAAGCCTACTGCTGGAAAACCACAGATGTTTATGTATCAATCTTACTGATCTATCAATGGGAGACAAATTATCCTCGTCGAACCATGTTTGCTCATGGACAGTATTGAAAACCTATAGGAACTTGAACAACCTCAAGTAGCTTCACAGCGAATCCTCCATGGAGTGAACAATGCTCTTGCCAGCTGAAGAGTTTCTGATCCTTCAGCTTGAGATCTTAAGTAAAACAGTCGACCAATCTCAATAAGCAGAATCCCAGTAGTACCCATGTTTGTACTTGGATCTAAACCTGTTTTGTGCATAATGTGTGGTACAACATATATGATAAGTCACGTATACTCTCCAGCTTTAAAGAATCCTAAACGAGTGAATATATCTTTAGGCCAGCGACCAGTTAAACCATAGGATCTTGTGCGGACGATGTCATCCATAGCCTGTAATAAACTATTTTTCACGTTTGTCGGTGTTTCAACCAAACTGTTTAACCTCTCTACATAGTTTTTGAAAATACATAAAGCAAGACAATGCATGTCATCATACACTAGGTATTTAGGTAAATCAAAACTATATAACTTATATAAGCGCCAAAGCTTAATCTCAGCTGTAACTTCATATTCCATGAAAATCTGAATTCTCTGTGTACTTGTTTCCGCTAGTAATAGTTTCCGTACACATTCTGCTGTCGTTGTTGTGATCTTTGGACCGGAGGATATCTTCCCAGAAATATGTTGTTGAAATACTCAACCCGGCCACCAAAAGCACCTTATCATGGTATTTGCTCCACCTAGTACTTGTAACACGTCTTCGACAACCTGCTTTACCTCCATTGTTAAACCCATCAACTTTGCACTATGCTGGATGATCAGCAGTGAATAACATCATGATGTCTCTGATGGTTGTTCTTTGAGATAGAGATATCACACTATCTAACTATGTTGAATTAGTGATATTCATGATTGGTTTGCAATTCATCCACAAAAAACACTTGCAATTCTTGAATGAAAGGTTCTAAAAAGAATCAATATGTACAATCTTCATCTCAGCATTCAACTTTGAAACAGGAATGAATAGTGTTATCATGTCAAGCAATCCTGAACGAGTTCCAGCGTTCAGAATCTTCACTTCAACTGTCCACGTTGTTCTATAACTCGTGCTTGTCGTCTGAAACTCATCCCAATGTCTTATAAGTGCCAGATCTTGTGGACCCTCTACACATCATGAAATTTTATATTAATTATACTTACAAAGGACAAGATAGAAGTGAGAACTTTCATACGTGTTTCTTTTTGAATTATAGACATCAGCTATGTACGATACATAAACATAAAGCTTGTACTGTAGACAAGAGTCATGACCACTCCTCTCGAAGTTTTTATGTAAGTATATCAACGAGTAAATAAACCAATAAGAGATAACTCCAGAAGGCGAATATCATAATTAAAATAACATCAGTCGGTATCACATTTTTCAGAAGATAGATAATGCACTCATCCGATCGAACGTTGTTTAACTCGAATGAAGTGATCGCATCGACTGCAATGGAATTAGTATTCTTGAGTTGCTGAATCAAAATTGCAAGGAACTTCAAGTTCCGTGCACCTAACTGGAATAGTTGGATAACTATACCAGCATGTTAGGTCTGAGGGGAGCATGGAGAGTAGTGATACAGAATCTTCAGATTTAAAAAACATGGCACAAGAAGAAGTAGTTGTAAGAATGGAAAGGCTAAGCAGCAAACATACTCCTACAGAGCCTACACAAGTGAATACTCACATCATATTTTAGGATACTCCGGAGAATGCATCGACTGGAGGAGAATTGAAAGAAGGATGAGTTTTCTAGAACCTGTGAATGAATTGGATAAGAGAGGCATGGGAGATTTGGTTTGACAGTCTAGACGAGGAGCTGGAGGTAATGAAGTATTCATCATCAGTGATGAAGATCAATTCTATTCCGCTTCCAGGAGATACAGAACCAATGAAATCTATAATGAACAATCAATGTGAAGAATTGTCAAGCGAGGAGTTGAGAGAGAATCTGAAGGACACTACCATGAAAGATAGTCAAGAACCAGAGAAGTGCCTTGTGATACACACCAATCTAAATAGTGTAGAAAAATTAGAAGAACATGAGAAGATTACAGAAGATTCGAGACATCTGGATGTTTTACAAGCCTCGAATAAGACCATAATATTGGATATCATATAGAAAGAGCTGACGATATGGGGGTAGAATCCAAATAGACCATGATTCTTCCAGAACTAGAAGTGATATGAGAAGACAAAGGAGAGCATGCCACTCCAAAAGAAACATTGGAGAATAGAAGCGATCACGAGAAGAATATGATCAAAGAAGCAATGACCGAACGTAGAGCAGAATCCGTAAATCGAGAGATAAGAGGAAAGGAATAGCATCCTTAGAAAGAAACCTCACTGAGTGAAGGGGTCCATTCTGAAGGATTACTTGAATCTAGAAACGTTTGGAGAAATCAGACATAAAATGGTGAAAGGGTAGAATGCACAGAAGGAAGAGTTGAACGATGTCAAAAATTTTTCGAACCAGAAGTTTAGAGGAAGTGAAGAACAGAATCCAGAAATGGATCCTATGGACGATGAGTTCATGAAGAGGATATGTCAACGAGCAACGGAAGGAGAGTAGATATACATAGCAAGGTTTAATCAGAATTATGCTGAGAGCTGTAGGACACCAAGAACTGTACCTTGTGGATATCCACTGTCTATGAAGGAGATTTGGACAGATGTTGGAGAATGCGTCCCAGAAGAAGCATCAGAGGTCATTTTATGACATCAAGAAGACAGAGAATTTGCTAACGCGTTTGGAGCTACAGTTAAGGGAGAGACTTGAAGCTTAGACAAGAAGCATAAATGATATGTTCAGATTAACATCAAGGATATTTGAGGTGATACAAGTTATATACATAGCATACGAAAGCATCACTGAATTGGAATCCAAAATCAAGACTTAATCTACGAGGAGATCCGAGCGGCTCCTAGGTGAGTCACATGAATACGATAGTGAAAGAGCTAAGGATGATCCTTCAAATTTATTCTGAAGTCTTCAATATTCGATATAGAGAGAGTATATGAAGTCTTCTTCTATGAAGCTATCGCTATCTGGAATACAAGAGTCGGAAGCAGAACTTAAAGGGGGAGGGGGAGGGGAAACAAAACCACGAGTATCGTCCGAAGAGACAAGAGAACTGAACCAACCTCATGTTTTCTCTTGAGGTTGATTCAGTTCTCCTGTACCGATGCAACCGTTTTAGATGGGATGACAGAGACCAGATGTCAAGCAAAGAAGGAGGTGAATGTTGCAGGCGGTAGAGTTGAATAGACGAATTGACTCAAAGTAATGTCGGTGGATGTAGTTTTGGATAACCGACTAAAAAGTAAGAGTTAGATTATCGATGAGTCTTGTATGTTTGGATTACCCGAGAGTCTCAGATATCTTAGTAATACAAACAGCTCATAAGGTCATTTGACTCGGGTAGTCCATATATCCAGGAATATTCGGAGAAGTAAAGATTAGACTAGCATAGAAGGCTTTGAGACCAGCGTGTTGACTCATATAGTACGGTTAAAGAATTTAGTCAATTATTCGCTACGACTGTATAAATGACTTGCATATTGAGTAGTTAGACAATTAGTCCATTTTGATCTAACGGTTTGTGATGGATGAGTTATCGTTGCTGAGTGTCCTTCTAGGGAGACCAAGGTCTCGAAGATCTACATTATCAATCACAAGTGTATAAGGAAAATTTTGATTTTAATGTATATAGAGGATTTGCAGTTTTGGAAGATCTGTTGCACTTGACATGTATATGAATACCTCTTGAAATTGTAGATGTAAAGGAGTGTGATAAGAGTTATACTATACGGAGGGACTATATTTCTGGCAATACTAGAAGTCCAGTAGATGTGTCTACGTCCTGAATGAGTGCACATTCGAGGAACAAGATCGGGCCTCTAGTTGTGAATAACTCACACTTAGAGCAGAATGAAACTGAACGTAGAATCGACAACATAACCTCATAGTTAGTAATTATCTACCACTTAGTAGACAATTATACCAATATCAAAGTGGGATCTCGGATGGGGTTTGAAGGCAACAAAGATAAAGGAATAATGATAAAGAGGAAAAACTTGAGATACACGAGAATGTGCTTTAAACTAAACCAAAGCGTTACACTCTTATACATTATGAGAGACTAGAGATTATCAATGCATCTAATGCTTCTCTAAATGATATCACAGCACATTATTTAATGCAAAGGTTAAATTCATAAATCTCTTTCATGTGAGTGGTGAAAAGAAATTCTAACTATCCTACAAGACTAACCACCAATTCTCAAAAACCTCCACTAAGTGCACTTCCTTCTATGTTGTGATCAAAATTTGGTTTAGAAAAAGACACAGCCAGTTTCCTCATTCAGTTCGGTTAACTAGGTCGTGGACCACAAAATAGTCCTGCCAGAAAAATCATCAGTTGTCGTCCATCTGATCGCTGACAAGTAGTGATCCGCTGAGCACATCGCTGACGATCAGCAGACCGGTGATCTGATCGCTGGTGAGTTGTGACAGTGATATATTTGTCATAAAAATCATAAAATATATTGGAATACCAAATGCGATCGATGATCATGTCGCATATATATAGATCATCAACAAAATTAAAAAATTCTCTACTTCAGTTACATAATGTTACTATTTCTCTCCGTTAGGACTTTGTAGATCTTTAATTCTATATTTAAATCAAAATAAAACGAAATTTTGGAATTTTGGTGATATTTTGGTTATTTCAGTGCAAACTCTTGAAAATTTGATTTACCCAAAACTTGGTTTCTAAATAATGATGAGTTGCAATGAAATTGCTTGAGGACGTGCTCTCGATATTACTTACTGATCAATGAGGTTTCTTTTCCACTTGGGGAATTTTTAGAGTTTTGGATTTAAATCTATACATCCACGAGCAGTGGATTTTAACTTTATATTTCAAAACAAGAAAAAGAGAAAGCCTTGGTGGGTGTTACAGGGTTTGCCAATTTGTGCAAGATTAGAAAACAGAAGGTGCTAATACGTCTTTTTGGTCGGCGAATCATTTGTAATTTTGTTATTTTTGGCTTGAATTTATTGTCCGTATTACTTCTCTACCCAAGTACCAAATAGTTCGTTGTTATTGGTACCGTTCAATCGGTCACTTTGTTTTCCTCATGATCATCCTCTGCATTTTGTGAGGATACTTGCTATCCGTCGATGATAAATAAAATAAAGACAGATAAGTGCAGATTCAGGGGGCAATTAGAAATGATTAACGGTGGAATATGATGACACATGTGGTTTAAACAAGCGGCGAAATGTGGTTCATTATATCTTGTTTTCTTAATATTGAAAGCAATATGAAGATCTTATTAGCCAATCATCATCCTCGATTTTCCAGCATAATTGTAATATTTCGTTTGTTTATTATTTTGTATTTATATTTAAAATAGAATAAAATTAAAGGTTTAGCTTGTGATTGTAATACATGATTGCTCAATTTTTTTGACACTAGAGTCCCTCGAATTAAAATTTGAATGCAAATTTTAGTGATCAGATTTCAATCAGAAACTTCTGATGAACTTGGTAGCCACTACAATCTCTCATAATGATTACATTCTGAGCTGTCATAACATCCTTACATGTTTCTGCTTTCATCGAGAAATAACTTCAAATATCTAATTATCTTACTATACTTGGCGTGACCTAAACTAGTCTGGCCGTCATGTCCCAAGTTCCAGCACGCTTTAGTCTTGAATTCAAGTTTTGTAACTCGGTAGAAATCTGAACCAGGTTAAGTGCACCACTCGCAAGCCTGTGAAATGTGAACTGCTATCGTTGTATGATCCAATCGGCTCTTGACACAGCGAATAAAATCTTTTACTACTCGACAAAGTTTTTCTTTTTTATTTTCAAACGGGAAGCGAGTTCTATTGCTATTGGAGTATTTTTTGTTTTATTCCTCCACCTGTGGAAATATGCATGCATGATAAACTTCAGGGAACTTTTGCTCGCTTGCTGTTATAAAAAAATTATAAATTTTATGTGAAAATTGTGAACCAAGTTGAGAAATAAAATCAAATTGATTTCTAAATGCTAAGTGATAGCTGGATCTAGAAATGCGAGAAGATCCCAAACATATCCCATAAAAGAAACATAAACTCACACACTGCAAAAGCTTACAAGACTTAAAACAATAACAGGCTAATGAATCTTTTTATTTAATCTATATATTAATTTATTGCCTAATTTCCCTAAGCGAAGGGTTAGATAATATATTAACCATTGTGTATTAAGATGGAGGAAGCGAATAATTAGAATTATTTATACAAGGAAGTTATACTTAGTTGAGAACATAAACTTGTTTACGCGTATTCACTCTACTATTTCCCAAGAGGACGCAGGACATGAATCTCTTTATCCGCAGGCTCCTCCTGTCTCTTATGTGGATGAGGGGATGGTAAAGGTACCTAGAATAAAACCCTAAACGCTGCGTACGAGGGCGTTGCCTGTGGTCAAAAGTAAATGTTAGTTACTTATAATACATTTACTTTCATTCGGAATGGAATGTTGAATATGCAGGGGCTCGAAATGTGGAGCTCCCGGAAGTCAGTTCTCCGCAGTTTGTGGAAGTTCGGGAGAGGGCTTCCCGTAAAGTATGTTATAACAAAAAGCTAATCGCAGAAATTCGGAAGATCTCAATAGCACGTCCACGTGGCACAAGTAACATCCTCATAACAGTAAGGACAAAAATATGCATCCTGGGTGCACAGCTGGATGAACACGTAGAGGAGGGCAGGCACTGGAATAAAGTGAAAATCGATGGAGGAGGTTTGCTGTGGTTCTTTTCTTTGTTGTGTCATGTAGAGAGGCACAGGAATAGCATGAGAACTATTTGATTTGTTATTAGTTTTTCCTTTGTTACTCTACTTTTCTGTAGAAGAAATTATTTTCTCCAAAAAGTGTTATGCGTAGAAAAACTTTGGAGAACATTTCTTTGCCTTTATGGTTAGAAAATCTATAAATTTTATATTAAATTTTATACTAAATTATTATGAACATGCTTCTGTCTTCAGATGGAGATGTGAAATATATGTAATTCCCGGGCAACAGGAAAGACAAAAAGGTCTTGAGAAGGTGAGTCACTTTGAAGCTCGCAAAAGTGTTGAAGACAAGCAAGGCATACTTAAGTTAAAAATATAGAGTTTATATGATAGGTACGAATTTGTCGAACAACGTACAAAATAGTTAACTGATAGTCTAAGAGTAACTCTGCCCTATAAGCATTCTCAATCGACTTCTAGAATTTTTATTCTCTATATATTATAGAAAATGTTATAAATATTATACGGAAAATCTAGACTAAGTTCCAATAAAAATAAAAATAGAACTTAACTGTTAAATGGTAGTCATTCTTGAGACAGCAGCGACATCAGAGAAAAGCCCATAAATGAAATGTTAGAGTACAAGTGCGAGGTTCTGCTGAAGTAAAAACAAATATTAATTCTACATATTAATTTTGCACCTAACCCTTCGTGTCGAAAAGGTTAAGTGAAAAATTAATGTTAAGCTTGCCGCTTGTGAGATATGCCCTACTGTGTGCAGATATGCACACAGTAGGCCATATCTCCGGGCGATGACGGTCCCCCACAAGTTGTACATGAAGGGAATCAAATATATGAGACTACTGAACGATAAACAGTAAATGCAAAAGTTAGAGCAGTATAGGAAATTCTACTGACCATGTGTACAAGAACAAAGAGCCTCCTTTCATATCCTCTCAGCACGCTTACAGGTCCTACCGCTCCAGCTTCAGTCACTGCTCCATGTCCACTAGAAGTGATGGGAATCCCGTGCATGAAGGATACCCAAGAATGTCTTCAGAAAACACATCCAGCGCTTCATGTGTAGTAAGGCTACAGATACGTGTGATCAGAGTGGATGATCTGCTGCTAGTATAAACATTTTCCGTGTCTTAGTGAAACCAACAAAACAAAGGCTCGTCGTGTTGCTGTACATTCTCTTTAGCGACACTGGTTGGTGCTGTACGTGACGGCTGTTGGCAGGTTGCACGTGAAGCTGCCTATAAACCAACATTTTGCCCCTGTGCTTGGTTCGTGTGACCTTCACAAATGTGCATTGCAACTCGGTAGTCCCTATTTTTACCGCGACTTTGACGGTGCAACAAAGTGAACTCGGAACATCGGCTTTCTCTGTTTCCTTGACGAATGGTGCCACGACCAGGTCCCAACATATGGCTCAATTGAAAGACCCCTTCCAAAACTTCTTATTTTGACCTCTTCTGGTACTGAATGAATCAAATTCTTTTCCTCTTTCTTCGTAGTGACCTCGATATGCGTGGTGACAGAATTTTTATCTTTGTTTTACCTCAGTTTGGTAAACATACACACCTCTAAGAATCTAAAAATCGGTAGCTAAAGTGTGCTGCATGAACTGCGTTGAACGTCAACTTCCCAGTTACACACGCGTTTGGTGCCCAGTCACATGCTGAACTCTGCTGAAGCAGCTTCCGTGTTAGCACCGTAGTACTCAGGCAGCCAATAAAGCAACGTTCGCTCCTGCGTTTACCTTTTCCCGTACGAAACCAATCAGGCTCACGACTGTCCAGGCGAGCTCTACATCAACGCCGCACCAAGTGGACCATCTCGTGAACAATTGAGTTGATGTGAAGGTAGAACGACTCCAACGTGAACTGTAGAGGGACGAGCATCAGAGCTCGGTTTCTGACCTCCAGTTGGACATGGTTTCGTACGGGGATGTCATGGATCGTTTGCTGTACTCAGAGTGGACCATCTTGTGAACAATTGCTGGATGAACGGTAGAACGAAGAGAATCAGAGCTCTATTTCTGACATCCAGCAGGACGTGGTTTCCTACGTGGATGTGGTCGATCCTTTGCTGTACTCAGAGCGGACCATCTCATGAACGAGTCTGATGTGAACGGTAGACCGAGGAGATCATAGGTCGGTTTCTGACATGCACTCAGACATGGTTTTGTGTCGGGAAGTCATAGAGCGGACCATCTCGTGAACTATTGTGATGTGAACTGTAGGCCGACGAGATCACAACTCAGTAGCGTCGGTTTCTAACTGAGTTTGATCTCGTCGGCCTAATAACATATAATCGGACATTGTTTTGTGTCGGAAAGTGGTCAACCGGGCCATCTCTTGAACGATTATGATGTGAACGGTAGACCGAAGAAACCAGAGCTCGGTTTCTACAATCGGCTTCAGAAATCCAGTCGGAAGTAGTTTTATGTCGGGATGACCTTAACGGTAGCCGATGAGATCAAAGCTTGGTTTCTACAATCGGTTTCAGAAATCCAGTAGGACATAGTTTAATGTCGGGAAGTCCTCGAGCGGACCATCTCCTGAACGATTGTTACGTGAACGGCAAGCAGACGAGATCAGATATCCGTTTTACATCCAGTAGGAGGTTGCTTTGTGTCGTGAAGCCGTCCATCCTTTGCTGTAATACTCTGAGAGAGAAAAACTTATGGGAGAATCCTTGGCGGAGATGACTCTCTACCATTCGTACTTTGCTCATGTAGGGATGCGCACCGTAAAGCTACCGTATATGAGCCTCTGAAGTGAAATTTGTCTACTTTGCATGTAACTAGCTCGGTCCGTGATTCCAGGTTTATGTTGGAACCAGGACGGCCAGTGTTGAGGGGCGGGATAATCGGGGATCGCTTTTTTTAAGCACATCCATAGATCTAAAGGTGTACTTAAAATAGATGCAAAGAGTGAGAAAGAAGAGAGAAAAAGAAAACGTATAGACGCGTCCAATCGTTGAAATGAATGTCTTGTCTATAAGGCGAATTCTGGTCTGATCTACACAACATCATCTGCCACTGGGTTTAGAAACTACGTGACTGGTGGCATTCTATGGGTCTCTTTTCGTGAACCTTCGCTCTCTTAAGGCATGGGTTAGTCATTTTTTTTCTTCCTTATTTTCTCAGAATTTATCTATAAAGAAAATAGCTTTTGGTACTTCTTATACAGAGGGCTTCTAGGAAAAAATGAAAAAGCATACAAATATGAAGTGCTTTGACATGTAGTGTGGTATTTATTTAATTTGATTTGTGTGATAAGCCTTATTCATATCTTGCTCTGCTATATACTGAAATGAAGGGAAAATGAAAAGAATTATATCTAAGCTCACAAGAACTTTCAAGTAAAAGAATAAAGAAGTTATTATATTCAAGAGTAAGTATTTAAAGGAGTGTATTCAAAGTAAAGCTGCTTCTTCACCTCATGTATACTTCGAAGTGTAAATGGAATTTAATATATGTTTGAATTTTTTTAACAGGAAAAGTTAGAACATATATTAATATTTTTATAAAATGACGCAATCTGAAAATTATAGCCTCTGTCTTATCTTTCCAATAACGTATCAGTCCGGACTCGACTTATGGGTTATATTCTGCTGAGTTGACTACTTCGAGACAAGTTAACATATATCACATATGAATTTATTCAATTTTTCATAATATCTTATTATAATATATTTTATAATATTTATATATTCTTTTGATAAAAAAAGACTTCACTGTACAAGACCGTTGGGGATGCTTATTCAACGGCAACATTTTGTCTATAGAAAGAAACGCGTTAGGACCTAGATCATGATGGCAGTGTTTAAGATATAATTTCAATACAAAACTTCAGAACAACATACTCCACATTATTTTATCTATTCTTTCTTCTACTTTCATACTCTGCATTAGGATACGTACTCTTTTATGCCATGGATATAGTTCTTGCATGGTTAACCAACTAGATTAAATAAATTAAATAAATCTGATTTATATGACTATCTAGTTCTATGATAATGTAAATAAAGTTTTAGAAGACCTAAAGCATTATGTGATTAATAATGAATGTGACTATAACTAGTGGAATTCGAAGGAGCACTAGTTACCTGAGATTATTTATCGAGGTCTATAATAACAAAGTTTTACTATGAACGGTCTTTTACTGTACAAACGGCAGAACGGGAGAATTCTGCTAAAGCACTTCGTTGACACGCTGAAAAGGTTCGTAAACAGATGGTACCCAAAGAGTGAAGGCAGGGTCCAGTCCCAGATTGTGACTACGGTCGGCGGCAGGCTACCTTGTGGCAGGAGGTAACGATCGTCGGCCCACTGCTCATCGTGTATCCAGGTTATGTCTCAATCTCGTTACACGACGAAACCTCTGAGATATATCTCCGACTAGGTATTCTAGCAGAAAACGTTCTTGTTAAAAGGATCTCTATTCTAGATAGACAGTAGGGTGAGTCAAAGTTAAACAAAAAGATTGTTGGACGTCCGGAAACAGAAAAGGTCATAATAATTATTCTTCTAACTTTGTTTCCGAGTGCGATTCATAAAAAAAATGAATTTTTCAATCTTCATAATCGTATCTAAATTTATTATTTATTATCTCTGACAATGAAAATTTATAAACTTAATATTCAGATTCTCATTGTAACAAATCATATTCTAAACAGATGAATATGATTTGTGAACAAAGTGTAAAGGTTCAAACGGTACGCAAGTAAACCTTTGGGGAGTTTAATGGATAAGATTTCATCGCTCTTGGAAATATACTCCTATTTAATTACCACTAGGTCGGAGTTTTCCAATCGTTGAGAAAACATATTAAGTGGATTCAAACATTGTGATGCTAAGTGGCAAACTTAAGTTCTACGTGATACGAGCATTAAACCCCCGGTACAAGTATACAAGCCAAAAAGGAATATTCCTTCCCCTTACCGTGAACTTCACGCTGCAGATAAGATCCTCTTGGGTTCCACACAACTTCATGTTTAAATTACATTTCAAATTGTAAGGACCTCATTTTACAAACGATTACCACGATAGATTGTTCTGGAGTGGACCTTAAGCAACGCTTTTCCAGAAGATATAAATAAGCATAGGTTTCAGTATTATGAATAAATTGCATAAAAGAAAAACGTGTTTGATCTTTTCCTCTGGTATAATTAAGTAAACTAATTAGTTCTCAGTATAAAGTATTACTATGAAGGCAACTGTGTTACCATAGTGACCAAAATTGGAATCCTTGTTGAGTGGACGGTAAACTAGGTAAATTATTATTTTGGCCTTCCATAAGTTTCTGTTGTTAATGGACAGGGTGATACATACATTCCTTGGATTGTTATCACCGAACTCGTGTTTTGCGCTTCGCCAGTTAAAAGAGTATTTTTGCCACCAAATTAGACCAGCTTGGCACTTCCTCCAAATATTCTGGGAAACTCCGATAATAAATAAAAAGGTCGGTAAAGTGAAGACTGTTGTTGAAGGAAAACAGAGAAATATTTGGGCCCTACAGGTCGTCCCAACTTCTGGAACACATACATAAGTTGTGTTTTAACTTTGAAGGGAAGGCAAAAACGTTTATCTGTTCCGTATTTAACAGCGTAACATGTGAAATTTCTTCGGTTTGTGTGTGGCAGGTCATATTTTGCTTCTTCTCTAGCATATAAGTCAAGGAGGGATCGCTATTACGTTCCACCATCTTGGGGAACATTTTCGGAGGACGGATTTGAACGGACGGAAAGTGCATGGAACTAGAGAACTTGTGGGGGGAACACGACTTGCGGTGACTCGCTTTTACCGGAATCTGACGTGTTGGGTTTGGAGGTAAATTTGGACTCGCAAACTGGTCTGGACGCGGCAGCAATAAAGCCTGGCTGGAGTTCTCGTCGAAGGACTTTGCATCGCTGCAACAGTTTCTCTTGTTGCCGATACCGATATTCCTCTCGTTCTAACAGTGATCGGTATGGGTCGGGCTCCATGTTGCGACAAAGCGAATGTGAAGAAGGGACCATGGTCTCCCGAAGAAGATGCCAAGCTCAAGTTTTTCATCGAACAAAATGGGACAGGCGGAAACTGGATCACGCTTCCCAGCAAAGCTGGCAAGTCACGCAGCGAATTTCCTGAGAAAAATTGCAGATTTGAGTCTCCGTTAGCTCGAATTGTGTCCTGCATGCCACATTTACCGAGGCAAGACTTGTGATCGTTAAATGTATGATCGGTGCTATTGTTTTCTGCAAAATGTGATATTACAGGTCTGAAACGGTGCGGAAAGAGTTGCAGGTTGAGGTGGATAAATTATCTGCGTCCCGATATTAAGCATGGCAGTTTCTCGGAAGATGAAGAGAAGACAATTTATCGACTACATGGACAGATAGGAAGCAGGTGAGTCGACGAATCCAATTGCAGTCATGTTAATAGGAATCTTGGAATGGGAGAGAGGAAAATCCTAATGATCGGAAGGATGCTGCATTCGGCACTAATGATCTGCCGATCATTAGTGTTTTCTGTTTTCCCCTTCCGTCCGAGCAGTACGTCGGTGGAACAGTTCACCTCTGTTTATTCATGCATATGTCGTCGAATTGTGGTGCATTTATTCGCAAGCAGGCCTTCCCGCAAGCCTGCTGTGAGAATAAATGCGACACAATTGAAATTGATTGTAGAAGTTTCTTTCCGATGTGCCATGATGTTTTCTAAATCCAGATGCTGTCTTCCTTAATCGGTTATACAGAAGACGCAATCTCCAAAAAGTATCCGAGACATTCTTTTGATTCCGCCGAAGACGTCGACTGCCACGAGTTCGATCGGTGTCTTGAGTTCTTCGAATTCAAGACACAGGTCGTTGTGCCGGATACGTTTACAGTGATAAGCCTGATTATTCCAATCTGACGTTAGGAAAAATCAGGCTAATCACCGTCACCTTAAACATTTCGTGCATCCTACGATAAATGGCATGCTCGTTACGAGAAATAATGACGGCATTGTTTCTCGTAACAAGCATGGCATTTGATTAGTAGTTCATCAAGTAATTGTCTTTTCCTCTGCTTATCTAGCAATAAGTCCTTCAGCCTCGGGAAGTTTTTGTTTGACTGAAGATTGAGGAGTAAATTAGGGAAGTAGTTGAGGCCGTGTAGTCTTGCGAGTCCGTGCGGGTAGAAGACTACACGTCGTCAACTACCGGAGCCGGAGTACTCTCTCGCTTCCCTATTTCGATACTCATTCTTCCCTAGGTTGAGTATTAAGATCGGACCTGTATACGGTTTTTTAATTAACAGATCGGTTGTCTACTGCAGATGGTCTCTGATCGCGTCCCAGCTGCCTGGGCGAACTGATAATGATATAAAGAATTATTGGAACACTCGCCTGAAGAAGAAGCTTTCGGAACGAGGCAACGTTTCGCATGTACACTACGGACGTCTCCAACCTTACCAGCAGCACATGTACAACCAAATATGTCTGCAGGGTCTGCAGGATCAAATGGCAACTGCAGCCGCCGGAGAGGCTCTGTTGCACGGGCAGCACTCGTACAGCATCAACTACCTCCAGCAGCATCATCATCAGGTGGTACAGGATCAAACTGTCCAGCTTCCGACAGTCATCCAGCCTCAGACAGTGCTAGCGCGGACTGTTGATGAAGCGGAAAGGCTAATGGTTATCGAGAGCAGCTTGAGAAATATAATTGGGTCCAGTTGCGGTGGTGGTGACAGCCGAAGGAGCATTGCTGACAATGCCCTTCCCGGCCTGTTCAACACCACCATCCTGGGCCCACAGCGGCAGGTCAGCAATCTGCAGAATGGTGCTTCTGCTTCTGCAGATTGCTTCGATGAAAGTGCTCTCTTCGGCGAGGATTTGGGGTTCGTTAAACCCTACCATCGCTCTGATGATGTTGCCATGGTCGTTCGTGGCAACGACGATGAGTGGTGGAATATGGATCCACCGAGCTCTTCGCGAGCAGGAGCAGTGAAGTGGCCAATTCACCCACCCCGATGTTAACGTTAACTGTTAATGTTAACTGTTAACGTTCATACCAGGATGGTATGAAAAGTAAATTGTCTAGGATCCGAGGACGAATGTCAGCCTTAACTGATAGGCATGCTCAGGGAAATCATCCTTCGTTTAGAGAAGCAGGTAGCGCGGCAAGAAGGTTAGACTCCGGGGTCCCCGGAGTCGATTAGCTGCGGAGTGTACAGACGTGTACAGTGAGTGATTGTCAAGCTCGAAAGCTAAGGTTCATGGAGATTCGTCGTGACGCCACATCGAAGCTTTCTAGGGTTGTACTCCGTCGGGCTACCATTTTCACACTTGTGCATTAGATACTCAAATTAAAATTTTTTTAACGAGGCTGCTAGTAGTTCATAGTCCACAATTAGATTCAGAGAGAAGGTCACCCTCTCGGCCGCTCGACCGACCACCTTCGAAGTCAAATTCGAATTTTGAGTCGGGAGCGGGAGCCGTTTGGCTCCCGCTCCCGACTCAAAATGGATGTAGAGTATGTCACCCGCTCGGCGGCACGACCGCGAACTTCGGAGTCGCAAGTTGAATTTTGAACCGGAAGCGGAAGCCGTTTTGTTGTACAGAAGCTAAGGTCACACTCTCGGCGGCTCAACCCTCTGTCGAATTTTGAGAAAAAAGCGGAAGCCGTTTTTGTTGTACAGATCCTTCGCCTAAAACATGTTGACTTGTTTTGATAATAAATCACTTTTTGCTATCAAAATGGTCGTAGTATCTCAGGATTTTAACCGTCACAGTGGCGGTCGACGTTTTCTAAGACCTTGCAATCGGTACAGTGTACGGAGACCATATGCATATCCTTCGGGCCAGATGCAAGGAATGTTCTGGACGCTGATGCTTTCAGACTGGAAGGTCTGTACAGAGTGTCACTGCACTAGCACCTGCGCATGCATGCAGTGGCGTATCAAGCAGAGGGATGTTGTTGATCAGTTCGTTCCATGTACAGTCCTAGCGTGAGTTTACTCTTCATGAAGCTGACTGAACTCATCGGTCGAGTATGACAGTTTGGCGACGCAGACTCACCTTTTGATGGGGACGGTCGAGTCTTAGTCTAACTTGATTACTCGAGGAGAAGTTGAGAAATGGTGGAGCCATCAATGGCCAAATTTGTCCTCGAGTAAGCTAGAAAGTGTGATGTCCAGTGACTTCCGCATTTCTTGCTGTCAGTTTTGCCACTTGTAAATCAGTGTTAGAAGTCCACGAGCAGTTTCAAACTGTGGCCGTGGAGCTATAGATTCATTTGGAACACCGCGTCGAATTAACATGCATCGATTTGGGCCGGGATTGAAGCATGCTGGGGCATATTATATGACACTCGGTGTGCAGTTGTACAGGTCTCTTGTTCGGTCTTCCCCAGCAAAGTTGTGCCATAATGGCCTTCTCGATAACTATTATGGTCGTTACTCCCTCATCAGGTTAAGATCTTAACCTGATGATATCCGTTCGTATCAGCTGAGGATAGTACTCAAAGTAAGCTCCAGTCACCTTCTTGGTTCGGATCCCAAACTTGCTGGTCGCTGCTTCCCTAATGAGTACTGCAGCTTTCAATCATGCATCTCAGAGTTACGTCCTTGATGTCTCCTGACGTTGTTTGGATTTTATGGTCGGTTTAGGTACGAATCTCTTTCACGAAGTCTCTAATACAACAGTCGACTTCGATTGATTGAAAGACCTGTAAAAAGGAGAAATTCAAAGTCTATAGGGTTTCGTTTAAGATCTTCACTTGTAGTAAGCGGAATTGCTCCAAATTCACCACCATACGCTATGTCTCGCCGTTGGAAAACCTCGGGCACCATAAGGACCATAGTCGTCAACCCTCCGGCTTGCTTCTGAATAGAAACAAGAGTTTCAGTTGAACAATGACACCGTCGATTTGCCATCTTCATTGAGGTATCTGGCACAGGGAGTGCGGAAAATCAGTCGAGTGGGCACGCAAGGCATGATTTCATTTCATGTTCTAGTTCCGTGCCTTTCATACCGAAGGTGGGAGAGTGGAACCATTCGCAAAATGCCCGAGTATTGGGCATGTAGTGCGTGATCTCCTGCTCTATCGTTTTTCTTGGTGTTACGAGTGTTCTATGGTATCAAAACATTCTTTTCTTTGATACAACAAAGAAAAAATTATTTGGTGTTCAAGAAGTGAAAAAGTCTTTCGTCGTGCTGCTGGCAGTCGTTTGTCAAACTAGTGTTGGCACGTCAAAAACTACAGCATTCCTTATTAAAAGGTCTGAATCTACATCATTATTTTATTTTAGAGGAAATCTTCATTCTTGAGGCACTGAATGAACTACAAGTGCAGAACCTTTTAACGAAAGGAATTGATTTAATGGAATATATTAATTTATTACTTAACTCTTCTTGACGATTAAACCTTAAAGCCTATTTGCCTTATTCATCCAAAGCAGGTTAGTCTTTTCACTCCGTGAGTCTACAGCTTCCTGGATCCTTGCGGAAATTGTACCAAGTTGAGAGAAACATTTAAATTTATCTCTAAGTGGGAAGTGATGGCTACACGTAATTCATAAATTTACTGAAGGGAAGCATAGATTCACACGTAGGAAAAATGATTAAGTGCGACCATTGACAGAAAAGTTTATTTAGAAAATGTATTAATTTACTACTATTTTATTTTGGTGAAAGGGTTAGGTAATAAGTAAGCTTCTTTGCATATTCATCACTTTATGATGGATATGCATAGGCTAAATTTGTTATTAACCTTTCTGTCAAGAAAGATAAGCATAAACTAATTTACTGATTAAATAAATTCTTTTCATTAGCAGATGGTCGCATTTGTAATTTTGCAGCAAGTGAGTTTATGTTTCCTTTATCCTTTATGGGTCTTTTTTTGCATTTCTAGGTCTGATTACCATTTAACATTTAGAGATGAATCAAATTTCTCTTGTCAACAAGGTACAAAAATTACATATAACATTTATATCCTGCATGCATATTTATTGAATCATCCAAGAACTTTCACTTATTTTGATATCAAATATTATTTCAAAAGTCTATGTTTCACACAAAATGACCCTCTTAAAACAAAACGATACAGTATCAGATGACGCTTTTCATTGCTTGTGCAAAACTCGGGAGCTTTCAACATTGTTTCACTCTGAACCTTGCAGTTTGGAGTTAGAAATTTTCTTCAAACCTCCTTACATATTTTTTGCTCTTCGGGAGCTGCCCGGAAAAGTAATTACACCAGAACACGCCAAAAACTGGTTCAATATTTGAACGGGTCTTATAGTTAATAGTTATGGGGTTTTAATTTATTAGATTAATTTATATTATATTTATATATGAAAAACAACACAGTCAGACCTTTGAATTTATAAACGGTAAGTCTATTCGATGAAATGTAGATATATAAGTGTTGTAATTTTAGAATTTAAATCTACACATGAGTTTAATAAAAGAATAAAAGAAAATCTGAAATTACGTGGAGATTGTGGACTACGGGTCCTACGGATAAATTAGACTTCGCAGCGGGTACCTGTCCTCCGGTCCTCTACTACGATTCCTGTGCCATGCAGTTACAGGAATGTACGTAGCCAACTGTGGGGTGATGTTTGAAACCCGCTATTCCTTGCAGTTCCTTTTCTCCAAGTTTAGGCTCAAGTCAAGGACTTCAGAAATCCAAGTTTTGGAGTGTTGGAAAAGATAAATTATTGTGTAGAATAGATTGAGAAAAAGTGTAGCTTTTTCTCAATTACAAATGTTATATTCTTTTACGTGATAACATTAAACTTCTATCTGAATATCTGTTCCCGAGGACTTTCACTCTTTTAACATCAAAAAGCACCTCCAGAACAGAATCTTTGAGACCAAAGAACGGCTTTTCCTCACAAAGTTCTCGGACTGCTTGAGTATCGAGCATGCAGGGCGTGATCTCATGCTCTATCAAAAGTGAGGCATCTGTGAGTATTTTTCACTGAAGGGTTAGGTATTAAATTAAAATCACTGTTTATTAATGTAGAAACAGCTTTAGGTTCTGTGACTTCTATTGCAGTGCGAACGTGTTTATATCCTTATCTGTTCCTGTTTCCAGGCATGAGCTAATACTAATATTTATAAATATTGTGATTATTCTTATCCATTTGATATATAAATTTTATTTAATACTTATATATTTTTTGATATCATTCAAAGAGCAAAAACTCCCCAGAAGTTCATGAAGCATGCATATTTATTCTTTTCTGATTGTGCTCGGTATCGTGACTTACACATATATTTAAGCCATTATCCATGCATGACATTATACAATGTTTTAAGGTAAGCACAGTGCCACATCTTTTGTTAATCTTTCAACCATATTGCATAAGAAAGAGTATGAAACACTACGTTGCCTGATTGTGAAGGGCTGGATTAATGTTACTTAAGAGAAATCTCCACTAATGGGATCGGAGTTTAGGGTTTAAGCAAGCAGGAACATATGTGGTGCTCTAGACCAGTACCTTTTCTTGAAACTTCTATAAACGAACAAGTCACCTCGATAGTGTTAAATGAGTATTCCCGGCAAAGCCTTCAACTCCGAGTGAGATGCAAAGGACTATGAGACTATTCTTCTCACAGCCAGGAGGGAGCTGCCCTCTGCAGGTCTCCCTCCATGCGGTCTACATGCTCACATGACGTTGAGCAGCGAGGGAAGAATCGCAAATCTGTTTCCAGAAGTCGGAATGTAAGTTTCCGGTATGGCCTTCCTTCCAGTCCTTCTTCTCCCTCTCTCTTTCCACTTCTTGCATAAGCTTCGCCGTTTATGTTCTTGTGCGTTTGGATTTCAGTATTATATATGGATTAGTTCTTCTGAAGAACTTTTAAAATTTTGAAATTAAAGAACATTTCCTTAGACCAAAGATAAATAATTTGTGGAAATCTTCTTAAGGTCTTCTCGTCTCTGTTTCGTTTGATCAAAGGTTCATTTTGTAGTCTTAGAGATGCTTTCATTTGACCCGAGATGGTATGTTATGCTGTACTAATCAAAAGAGCACCAAGTGGGCACAGTTTGATTGAGCTAGTTGCCCAAGGCTAATTATATTTAGAGTAAGATGAAAATATTTTGCATTATCTCATTGCTCACACCACTTGATGTTCAATTGTTTTGCGAAGTAGACTCTGTAAAATTTGATCAACTTTTGTGATCCACGGATCACTCATAATATGTAAAGTGGTGATGATTAATAGTTAACTGATTAAATAATATCTAATATACGCATCTTCAAAAGATGTGTTGCGAGATGAAATGTGGTGAAATGTGCATGACACTGTTTGAGATTAACCATGAGCTCAATATCTCTTGTGATCTTACTAGTATATGGATAAATATGCATGCTCGATGACCTTCTGGAACTTTTACTTCTTTAATGATATAAAGAAAAGATATATGTGTTAGATTATAACTATATCTTAAGTAAATAAAATTATTTTCTAATTGTTATATGTGCAGAAGGAGCAAGACTTAACCCATAGATGTAGAGAGCCCAGATGTACCTTGGAAGATATATATACGACAGTTTGTTCAACCAAAATAATCAATTAATGAACAGATTAATTGATTATTAATACCATAAAAGTTAGGTAATAAAAATAAATCACATGTGCATATATATTCAAGTTTGGAAGAGGTGAATATATATATATATATATATATATACAAGAGTGCTCTCTTTAGATGGATAATAGCAGTGGTAGTCTGAAATGAGATGGGAAAGAAGACAAGCACTAGAATAGAGAGAAAACTCTTCCAATAGTATAATATCACGAGTGGTTATTTGAAGAAGTTTACAAACCCGTGCATATGTAGAACATCTTGACGTTGCTTGATGTGGTATTGCCTACAGTGATCTTCTTTCTCCCAACATCCTTTGTTTCATCTCACTGACAGTTACTGCAACATGTGAGTTGATATTTTCTCTCAAAGTGTTGAAACCAGTTTTAACATTATAATAACTTGACGAGAATGTACAAGCAAGCATTCCAATGGTGGAACATAGGTCTCCAAGATTAGCCATGTTACGAAAGAGACCTCAAGAGATAAAGAGAAATGTGCTGATCTTGGAAAGTTCAAAGTCCTATGGGAAGGAACTAGTGAAACAAGATGCAACCAAGATGGTGGATTACGAATCTTCCGACACGGATACTCTGACTACAGGACGTACGACAGCTCCAATGAGAGCTTTTCTTCCATGAAAGGTGAAAGAAGAAAGCAGTTCAAAGAGTGAAGAAAGCTAATATGAGAGTAGCATGGAGAGTAGTGATACAAAATCTTCGGATTTAAAGAACAAACCGGCACAAGAAGAAGTAGTTGTAAGAATGAAAAGACTAAGCAGCAAACATACTCCTGCAGAACCCACACAACTGAATACTCACATCAAATTCTAGAATACTCTAGAGAATGTATCGACTGGAAGAGAATCAATGAAAATGATGAGTTTTATAGAACCTGTGACTGAATTGGATAGGAGAGGCATGGGAGATTGGGTTTGAAAGTCTAAACGAGAGAACTGGAGGTAATCAAGTACTCGTCATCGATGATGATGGAGATCAACTCTATTCCGCTTTCAAGAGATACAAAACCAGTGAAATGGATAATGAAGAAATCAATGTGAAGAACGATCAAGCGAGGAGTCGAGAGAAAATCCGAAGGACACTATCATGAAAGATAGTCAAGAACCAGAGAAGTGTCTTGTGATACTCGCCAATCTAGATACATGGGAAAAAGTAGAAGAACATGGGAAGATTACAGAAGATTCGAGACATCTGGATGTTTTACAAGCCTCGGATAAGATCATAATATTAAGATTAAACCTCGCTATGTATATCTACTCTCTTTCCGTCACTCGTTGACACATTTATGAACTCATCGTCCTTAGGAACCATTTATGGATTCTGTTCTTCACTTCCTCTGAACTTCTGGTGCGAAAACTTTTGACATCGTGCAACTCCTCCTTCTATGCATTTCATCATTTCATGATTTTATGTCTGGTTTCTCCCCAAGTTTCTAGGTTCAAGTAATCCTTCGGAATGGACCCCTTCAATCGGTGAGGTTTCTTTCCTAAGGATGCTATTTCTTTCCTCTTATCTCTCGGTTTACGGATTCTGCTCTACGTTCGGTCACTGCTTCTTTGACCATATTTTTCTCGTGATCGCTTCTATTCTCCAATGTTTTTTTTGGAGTGGCATGCTCTTCTTTGTCTTCTCATATCACTTCTAGTTCTGGAAGAATCATGGTCTCTCCATCCTCATGTGGTCAGCTCTTCATGTATGGTATCTAATATTATGATCTTCCGAGGCTTGTAAAACATCCAGATGTCTCTAATCTTCTGTAATCTTCCCATGTTCTTCTACACTATCTAGATTGACGGGTATTACAAGGCACCTCTCTGGTTCTTGACTATTTTTCATGGTAGTGTCCTTCGAATTCCCTCTCGACTCCTCGCTTGATATTTCTTTACATTGATTCTTCATTACAGATTTCATTGGTTCTGTATCTCATGGAAATGGAATAGATTTGATCTCCATAATCATCGATGATGAGTACTTCATTACCTCCAATTCTCTCGTCTAGACTTTCAAACCCAATCTCCCATGCCTCTCCTATCCAATTCATTCACATGTTCTAGAAAACTCCTCCCTTCCTTCAATTTTCCTCCAGTCGATGCATTCTCTAGTGTATCCTAAAATCTGATGTGAGTATTCACTCGTGCAGGAATACGTTGCTGCTTAGCCTTTTCATTCTTACAACTACTTCTTCTTGTGCCTGTTTGTTCTTTCAACCTGAAGATTCCTTTATCACTACTCTCCATGCTCCTCTCAACTTCACTTTCTTCACTCTTTAAACTGCTTTCTTCCTTCACATTTCATGTAAGAAAAGCCCTCATTGGAGTCGTCGTATGTCCTGCACTCAGAGTATCCGTGTCGGAGGATTCATAATCTCCTATCTTGGTTGCATCTTGTTTCACTAGTTCCTTCTCATAGTACTTTGAACTTTCCAAGATCAGCACCTTGCTCCTTATCTCTTGAGATCTCTCTTGTGACATGGCTAATCTTGGAGACCTATGTTCCACCATTGGAATGCTCGCTTGTACATTATCGTCATGTTATTATAATGTTAAAACTGATTTCAACACTTATAGAAAATATCAACCCACATGTTGCAGTAACTGTTAGTGAGATGGAACAAAGGGTGTTGAGAGAAAGAATATCATTGTACGCAATACCACATCAAGCAACGTCAAGACGTTCTAATATGCACAAGTTTGTAAGATTCTTCAAATAACCACTCGTGATATTATACTATTGGAAGAGTTTTCTCTCTATTCTAGTGCTTGTCTTCTTTCCCACCTCATTTCAGACTACTACTGCTATTATCCATCTAAAAGTGAGCACTCTTGTATATATATATATATATATATATATATATTCACCTCTTCCAATCTTGAATATATATGCACAGGTGATTTAATTTATTACCTAACTTTTTTGATATTAATAATCAATTAATCTGTTGATTAATTGATTATTTTGGTTGATTATTATCAAACTGTCGTATATATATCTTCCAAGGTACAGCTGAGCTCTCTACATCTATGGGTTAAGTCTTGCTCCTTCTGCACATATAACAATTAGAAAATAATTTTATTTACTTAAGATATAGTTATAATCTAACACATATATTCTTTTCTTTATATCATTAAAGAAGTAAAAGTTCCAGAAGGTCATCGAGCATGCATATTTATCCATATACTAGTAAGATCACAAGAGATATTGAGCTCATGGTTAATCTCAAACAGTGTCATGCACATTTCACCACATTTCATCTCGCAACACATCTTTTGAAGATGCGTATATTAGATATTATTTAATCAGTTAACTATTAATCATCACCACTTCTGCACATATAACAATTACAAAATATCTTTCCTTATAGCATTAAAGAAATAAAAGTACCCCAAAAGTTCATCGAGGATGCATATTTATCCATATATTAGTAAGATCACAAGAGATATTGAGCTCATGGTTAATCTCAAACAATGTCATGCATATTCCACCACATTTCATCCCGCAACACATTTTTCGAAGATGCGTATATTAAATATTATTGAATCAGTGATCAAAAGTTGATCAAATTTTACAGAGTTTACTTCTCAAAACAATTAAACATCAAGTGTCGTGAACAACGAGATAATGCGAAATACTTTCATCTTACTCTAAACATAATTAGGCCTGGCAAACTAGCTCATCTAAATTGTGCCCACTTGGTGGTCTTTTGATTAGTACAGCATAACATCCATCATGTGTACAGCATGATGTACGGCATAACATACATCTCGGGTCAAATGAAAGCATCTCTAGGACTACAAAACGAACCCTTGATCAAACGAAACAGAGATGAGAAGACCCTAAGAAGATTTCTACAGATTATTTATCTTTGATCTAAAGAAATGTTCTTTAATTTCAAAATTTCAAAAGTTTTTCAGAAGAATTAATCCATGTATAATACTGAATTCAAACGCACAAGAATGTTAACGGCGAAGCCTGTGCAAGAAGTGGAAAGGGAGAGGGACAAGAAGGACTGGAAGGAAGACCGTGTCGAGAACTTACATTCCGACTTCTGGAAACAGGTTTGCTATTTTCTTTCCTCATGCAGACCGCGTGGAGGGAGACTTGCAGAGGACAGCTCCCTCCATGCTGCGAGGAAGAATCGTCTCATAGTCCTTTGCATCTCACTCGGAGTTGAAGGCTTTGCCCGGAATATTCATTTAACACTATCTAGGTGACTTGTTCGTTTATAGAAATCTCAAGAAAATGTACTGGTCTAGAGCACCACACATGTTCTTGCTTGCTTAAACCCTAAACCCTTATCCCGTTAGTGGGAGTTTCCCATAAGTAACATTAATCCAGCACTTCACAATCAGGTAACTAGTCTTTCATACTCTTTCTTATGCAATACGGTTGAAAGATCTACCAAAGATGTGGCACTGTGCTTACCGTAAAACATTGTATAATGCTGTGTATAGATAGTGGCTTACATTAGGTGTAAGTCACGATATCGAGCACAATCAGAAACGAATAAATATGCATGTTGGATGAACTTCTGGGGAGTTTTTGCTCTTTGAATGATATCAGAAAATATATGTATTAAATAAAATTTATATACCAAATGAATAGAAATAATTAGAATATTTATAAATATTAATTATTAGCTCATGCTTCAAAACACGAACAGACCAGGATATAAACCATAAAGCATGAGTACACAACCGCATTACAATAGATACGAGTCAGAGAAACTAAAGCTTTTTCTACATTAATAAATAGTGATTTTAATTTAATACCTAACTTCAGTGAAAAATACTCACAAATGCTCACTTTTGATAGAGCATGAGATCACGCCCTGCATACTCGATACTCAAGCAGTCCTAGAACTTTGTGAGAAAAATTGCTGCAAAATTACAAATGCGACCATCTGCTAATGAAAAGAATTTATGTAATCAATAAATTATTTCATACTTATCTTTCTTGAAAGAAAGGTTAATAATAAATTAAATCTGTGCATATCCATCATAAAGTGATAAATACGCAAAGAAGCTTATTTTATTACCTAACCCTTTCACCCAAAAAATAGTAATAAATTAATATATTTTGTAAATAAACTATCAATGGCCGCACTTAATCATTTTTGGCAACGTGTGAATCTATTCTTCCCTTCATGTAAATTTATGAATTATGTTTAGCCATCACTTCCCATTTAGAGATAAATTTAAATGTTTTTCTCAACTTGGTACAATTTCCGCAAAGATCCAGGAAGCTGTAGACTCACTGACTGAAAAGACTAACCTGCTTTGGATGAATGAGGCAAACAGCAAACTTTAAGGTTTAATCGTTAAGGGTTAAGTAATAAATTAATATATTCCAGTATATCAATTTCTTTCGTTAAAAGGTTCTGCACTTGTTCATTCAGTGCCTCAAGAATGAAGATTTCTTCTAAAATAAATTAATGATGATGTAACCCACAAAAAAATACAGACCTTTTAATAAGAAATGCTGTAGTTTCTGACGTGCCAACACTAGTTTGACAAACGACTGCCAGCAGCACGACGAAAGACTTTTTCACTGCTTGAACACCAAATAATTGTATCAAAGAACAGAATGTTTTGATACCATAGAACACCCGTAACACCAAGAAAAACGATAGAGCAGGAGATCACGCACTACATGCCCAATACTCAAGCATTTTGCGAATCGTTCCAATCTCTCACCTTCAATATGAAAGGCACCGAACTAGAACATGAAATGAAATCATGCCTTGCGTGCCCACTCGACTGATTTTCCGCACTCCCTGTGCCAGATACCTCAAAGAAGATGGCAAATCGACTGTGTCATTGTTCAACTGAATCTCTTGTTTTTATTCAGAAGCAAGCCGGAGGGTTGACGACTATGGTCCTTATGGTGCCCGAGCTTGTCCAACGTGGAGACATAGCGTATGGTGGTGAATTTGGAGCAATTCCGCTTACTACAAGTGGATATCTTACGAAACCCTATAGAGGACGTAACTCTGAGATGCATGATTGAAAGCTGCAGTACTTATTAGGAAAGCAGCGACCAGCAAGTTTGGGATCCGAACCAAGAAGGTGACTGGAGCTTACTTTGAGTACTATCCTGCAATGGCGGCTGATACGAACCGATATCATCAGGTTAAGATCTTAACCTGATGAGGGAGTAAAGACCATAATACTTATCGAGAAGGCCATTATGGCACAACTTTGCTGGGGAAGACCGAACAAGAGACCTGTACAACTGCACACCGAGTGTCATATAATATGCCCCAGCATACTTCAATCTCGGCCCAAATCGATGCATGTTAATTCGACGCGGTGTTCCAAATGAATCTACAGCTTCCACTGCCACAGTTTGAAACTGCTCGTGGACTTCTAACACTGATTTACCAGTGGCAAACTGACAGCAAGAACTACGGAAGTCACTGGACATCACACTTTCTAGCTTACTCGAGGACAAATTTGGCCATTGATGGCTCCACCATTTCTCAGCTTCTCCTCGAGTAATCAAGTTAGACTGAGACTCGACCGTCCCCATCAAAAGGTGAGTCTGCGTCGCCAAACTGTCATACTCGGTCGGTGAGTTCAGTCAGCTTCCTGAAGAGTAAGCTCACGCTAGGGCTGTACATGGAGCGAACTGATCAACAACATCCCTCTGTTTGATACGCCACTGCATGCATGCGCAGTTGCTAGTGCAGTGAGACTCTTTACAGATCTTCCAGTCTGAGATTATCAGCGTCCAGAACATTCGTTGCATCTGGCCCGAAGGATATGCATATGTCTCCGCACACGTACCGATTGCAAGGTCTTGAAAACGTCGACCGCCACTGTGACGGTTAAAAGCCTGAGATACTACGACCATTTTGATAGCAAAAAGTGATTTATTATCAAAACCAGTCAACATGTTTTAGCCGAAGGATCTGTACAACAAAAACGGCGTCCGCTTTTTTCTCAAAATTCGACTTGCGACTCCAGAGGGTTGAGCCGCCGAGAGTGTGACCTTAGCTTCTGTACAACAAAACGGCTTCCGCTTGCTGTTCAAAATTCGACTTGCGACTCCGAAGTTCGCGGTCGAGTGACCTACTCTACATCCAAACGGCTCCCGCTCCCGACTCAAAACTCGAATTTACTTTGAAGGTGGTCGGTCGAGCCGCCGAGAGGGTGGCCTTCTCTGAATCTAATTGGACTATGGACTACTATCAGCCTGTTAAACAATTTTCAATTTGAGTATCTAATGCACAAGTGTGAAAATGGTAGCCCGACGGAGTACAACCCTAGAAAACTTCGATGTGGCGTCACGACGAATCTCCATGAACCTTAGCTTTCGAGCTTGACAATCACTCACTGTACACGTCTCTACACTCCACAGCTAATCGACTCGCGGCTGAGTTTCTACCCCGGAGTGTAACCTTCTTGCCCGGCTACCTGCTTGTCTAAAGAAGGGATGATTTCCCTGAGCATGCTAAGAAGGCTGACATTCCTCCTCGGATCCTAGAGGATCAACTTTGAAAAGTAAATATCAAATTAACTGTTAAACGTTCATACCATCCGGCATGAGGGCAACGCGACTGAGATGGTATGAACGTTAAGAGTTACTCTGATACTTACTTTTCAAAGTTTTCAAAGTTGCCACCTGGAGGTTACTCTGATACTTACTTTTCAAAGTTTTCAAAGTTCACCTGGAGGAGGAGGTGGCAATCCGATCTAGTCTCTCCGGATCCACCGAGCTCCGGATTCGGATAATCCTGGAGAGCGATGGTACACACCCAGATTTGGGTGTCTACCATCGCCGAAGAGCTCATCGAACCTCGGTGTAGCCAGCAGCGAGGTTGTTCCCCCATGTTGTTCACCGTGCTCGATTATACTTCTGAAGCTGCTCTCGATGAACATGAGCCTTTCGGCTTCATCAGAAGCCTCGTTAGTCGCCTGTTGTTGACGCCGTTCGTGCCTCATTTCGTGCCTCATTTCATTTGGGATATGGGGCACCAATTGCAACTGCGTCAACATCTGGTGCTGGTGCTGCACTCCGGATTCGGATAATCCTGGAGAGCGATGGTACACACCCAGATTTGGGTGTCTACCATCGCCGAAGAGCTCATCGAACCTCGGTGTAGCCAGCAGTGAGGTTGTTCCCCCATGTTGTTCACCGTGCTCGATTATACTTCTGAAGCTGCTCTCGATGAACATGAGCCTTTCGGCTTCATCAGAAGCCTCGTTAGTCGCCTGTTGTTGACGCCGTTCGTGCCCCATTTCGTGCCTCATTTCATTTGGGATATGGGTCACCAACTGCGTCAACATCTGGTGCTGGTGCTGCACTCCGGATTCGGATAATCCTGGAGAGCGATGGTACACACCCAGATTTGGGTGTCTACCATCGCCGAAGAGCTCATCGAACCTCGGTGTAGCCAGCAGCGAGGTTGTTCCCCCATGTTGTTCACCGTGCTCGATTATACTTCTGAAGCTGCTCTCGATGAACATGAGCCTTTCGGCTTCATCAGAAGCCTCGTTAGTCGCCTGTTGTTGACGCCGTTCGTGCCCCATTTCGTGCCTCATTTCATTTGGGATATGGGGCACCAACTGCGTCAACATCTGGTCCTGGTGCTGCATCACTGTCGGAAGCTGGACGGTTAGATTCGGATCCTGTACCACCTGATGATGATGCTCGATGTCCTGCATTTGCTGCGGATACAAGTGGCTGATGCTGTACGAGTGCTGCACGTGGTTGATGCTGTACGAGTGCTGCCCGTGCAACAGACCCTCTCTGGCGGCTGCAGCTGCCATTTGATCCTCCAGACCTTGCAGACAAATTTGGTTGTAATGGAATTTGTTAGCAGGAACCTGCTCCAGGAGTAGACGTCCGTACTGTGCATGGGAAGCGTTGCTTCGTTCCGAAAGCTTCTTCTTGAGTCGAGTGTTCCAGTAGTTCTTAATATCATTATCAATTCGACCAGGAAGCTGCGCCGCGATCAGAGACCATCTGCAGCAGACAACCGATCTGTTTATTAGAAAACCGTAGACAGGTCCGATTTTAATACTCAGTCTAGGGAAGAATGAGTATTGAAATAGGGAAGCGAGAGAGTCCTCCGGTTCCGGTAGTTGACGACGTGTAGTCTTCTATCCGCACGGACTCGCAAGACTACACGTTGTCAACTACTCCCCTAATTTACTCCTCAATCTTCAGTCAAACAAAAACTTCCCCACGCTGAAAAACTTGTCGCTAGATCAGCAGAGGAAAAGAAAATTACTTCGATCAACTACTAATCAAATGCCATGCTTGTTACGAGAAACAATGCCGTCATTATTTCTCGTAACGAGCATACCATTTATCGTAGGATGCATGAAATGTTTAAGGCGACGGTGATTAGCCTGATTTTTCTTAACGTCACATTGGAATAATCAAGCTAATCACCGTCAACCTATCCGGTACAACGACCTGTGTCTTGAATTCGAAGAACTCAAGGCACCGATCGAACTCCTGGCGGTCGACGTCTTCGGCGGAATCAGAAAAATGTCTCAGACATTTTAATTTTTGGAGATTGCGTTCTGGATAACCGGTTAAGGAAGACGGCAATTCCATTTAGAAAGCATCATGGCACATCGGGAAGAAACTTCTACAATCAGTTTCAGTTGTGGCGCATTTATTCACACAGCAGGCTTTCACACAGCAGGCTTGCGGGAATGCCTGCTCGTAAATAAATGCACCACAAGTCGACGACATATGCATGAATAAACAGAGATGAACTGTTCCACCGACATACTGCACGAATGGAAGGGAGAAAACAGAAAACACTAATGATCGGCAGAATGCGCCATCTTTCCGATCATTAGTATTTTCCTCTCTCGCCCTTTCCAAGATTCCTATGACATGCAATTGGATTCGTAGACTCACCTGCTTCCTATCTGTCCATGTAGTCGATAAATTGTCTTCTCTTCATCTTCCGAGAAACTGCCACGCTTAATATCAGGACGCAAATAATTTATCCACCTCAACCTGCAACTCTTTCCGCACCGTTTCAGACCTGTAACATCACATTTTGCAAAAGACAATCAGCACCTATCATGCATTTAGTGATCACAAGTTTTGCCTCGATAAATGTGGCATACAAGGACACAATTCGAGCTAACGGAGACTCGAATCTGCAATTTTTCTCAGGAAATTCGTGACTTGCCAGCTTTGCTGGGAAGCGTGATCCAGTTTCCGATTGTCCCATTTTGTTCGATGAAGAACTTGAGCTTTGCATCCTCTTCGGGAGACCATGGTCCCTTCTTCACATTCGCCTTGTCGCAACATGGAGCCCGACCCATAACGATCACTGTTAGAACGAGAGGAAGATCGGTATCGGCAACAAGAGAAATTATTGCAGCGATGCAATGTCCTACGACGAGCACTCCTGCCAAGCTTTATTGCTGCCGCGGCCAGACCAGTTTGCGAGTCTAAATTTACCTCCAAACCCAACACGTAAAATTCCGGTAAAAGCGAGTCACCGCAAGTCGTGTTCCTCCCACAAGTTCTCTAGTTTCATGCACTTTCCGTGAGTTCAAATCCGTCCTCCGAAAATGTCCCCCAAGATGGTGGAACGTAATAGCGATCCCTCCTTGACTTATATGCTAGAGAAGAACAAAATATGACCTGCCACACACAAACCGAAGAAATTTTACATGTTACGCTGTTAAATACGGAACAGATAAACGTTTTTGCCTTCTCTTCAAAGTTAAAACACAACTTATGTGTGTTCCAGAAGTTGGGACGACCGGTAGGGCCCAAATATTTCTCTGTTTTCTTTCAACAACACTCTTCACTTTACCGACCTTTTTATTTATTATCGGAGTTTCCCAGAATATTTGGAGGAAGTGCCAAGCTGGTCTAATTTGGTGGCAAAAATACTCTTTTAACTGGCGGAGCGAAAGGGTTCGAACTCGAGTTCGGTGATAACAATCCAAAGAATGTGTGTATCACCCCGTCCATTAACAACAGAAACTTATGGAAGGCCAAAATAATAATTTAATTTACCGTCCACTCAACAAGGATTCCAATTTTGGTCACTATGGTAACACAGTTGCCTACAGAGTAATATTTTATACTGAGAACTAATTAATTTACTTAATTATACCAGAGGAAAAGATCAAACACGTTTTTCTTTATGCAATTTATTCATAGTACTGAAACCTATGCTTATTTATATCTTCTGGAAAAGCGTTGCTTAAGGTCCACTCCAGAACAATCTATCGTGGTAATCGTTTGTAAAATGAGGTCCATACAATTTGAAATGTAATTTAAACATGAAGTTTCATGGAACCCAAGAGAATCTTATCTGCAACGTAAAGTACACGGTAAGGAAAAAAAAAGAATATTCCTTGTTGGCTTGTATACTTGTACCGGGGGTTTAATGCTCGTATCACGTAGAACTTAAGTTTGCCACTTAGCATCACAATGTTTGAACCCACTTAATATATTTTCTCAACGATTGGAAAACTCTGACGTAGTGGTAATTAAATAGGAGTATTCTGCCAAGAGCGATGAAATTTTACCTATTAAACTCCCCAAAGGTTTATTTGCGAACAGTTTGAACCTTTACACTTTGTTCACCAAACCACTTTCTAGTAGTCAAGGTGACAAGCTAAAACTTGTGAAATTAGACTTGAAAATCAAATAGAGTTTGAATCCAGTTAGTACGCTTTGGAGAACAATCTGACCTAGAAGTAAATATATAAATAATTTTCAGAAACGTGAAACCTTGCTTAATAACAATTTCTTGGACTCTTACTTGTTAAATTACTTGTTACTGTAGATGTACCTCGGAAGATTGGAGAATTATCCGGAAACCAATACTTTATTTTCGACTCTCCTCCAGCACAGCTTTAACCTTTATAACCATACCGGACTTTAGATAACCGGTCCTTGGATTGGGAGCGTACTGAACAAGACTGGATATCTAGCTTGTTACTAGGGGAGCAAGAGTTAGAACCTTTCCTATATTTTTCTCCCGCGGAGTGGAGTTATGATTTCGGTTACATATTCAGTCTCACGATGCACATGAGTATAGTGCATATTCAGTATGATATCTGCGAGCATTTCCAGAAGTGCTCCTAAAAAATCGTCCGTGTCATTTTTTTGTTTATTTTTATTCGTTTAAAATGTGATTTGTTACAATGAGAATCTGAATGTTAAGTTCATAAATTTCTATTATCAGAGATAATAAATAATAAATTTAGATACGAGTATAAAGATTCGAAAATTTATTTCTTTATGAATCACACTCAGGAAACAAAATTAGACGAATAATTATTATTATTTTTTTGCTTCGGAAGTCCAAGAATCTGTGTGTTTAACTTTGACTCACACTACTGTTTATCTAGAATAGAGATCCATTTGACAGAAACGTGTTCTGCTAGAATACCTAACCGGATATATATCTCAGAGGTGTCTTCGTTTAACGAGATTGAGACATAATCTGCATACACCCATACCTTCTGTGCTGATGAGCAGTGGGTCCACGACAGTTACCTCCTGTCACATGGTAGCCTGCCGCTGATCGTAGTCACAATCAGCGTATCAACAAAGCGCTTCAGCAGAATTCTCCCGTTCTGCCGTTTGTACAGTAAAAGGCCGACGTTTTATATCATAATAAAACGTCGTTATTATAAGCCTCGATCAATAATCTTAGGTAACTAGTGCTCCTTGGAATTTCTCTAGTTATAGTCACATTCATTATTAATCATATAACGATTTAGTTCTTCTAAAACTTTATTTACATTACCATAGAACTAGATAGTCATATAAATTCAGATTTATTTAGTTTATTTAATCTAGTTGGTTAACCATGCAAGAACTATATCCATGGCATAAAAGCGTACTGATAAGCCAAAATGCGAAGTATGAAAGTCGAAGAAAGAATAGATAAAATAATGTGGAGTATGTTGTTCTGAAGTTTTGTATTGAAATTATATCTTAAACATTGCCATCATGGTCTATGTCCTAACGTGTTTCTTTCTAGAGACAAAATTTGACAATTTTTCCGTTGAACACCTTTAGGTACTTAGTCTTGAATATAATAACTTTTTTACTTTTACTTGAAAGTTCTTGTGGGCTTAGATATAATTCCTTTGTCAAATTTAAATATATAACAAAGCAAGATACTGAATATTGCTTATCACACAGAATCAAATTAAATAGATACCACACTACATGTAAAAGCCCTTCATATTTGTATGCTTTTTCACCTTTTTCTTGGAAGCCCTTTGTATACGAAGTACCAAAAGCTGAGAAAGTAGTTGAGAAAAGGAATGAAAACGTCTAACCCATGCCTTAGAGAGCGAATGCTCATGAAAAGTGGCCCATAGAATATCATCAGTCACGTAGTTTATAAACCACGTGGTAGATGTTGTGTAAATCCTGTCCAGACAATCCATATTATAGGCAGTACATTCATTTCAAAGGATGGACATCTCTATGCGTTCTTTTTTTTCTCTCCTTTCTCGTCCTTGCATTTATTTTAAGCACACCCTTAGTTTTCGAGCTATGGATGTGCTACAAAAAGAATGATCCTCGATTAGACCGTTCTTCAACATTCGACGACCTAGTTCCAACATAAACCTTGAGTCACGGACCGAGCTAGTTATTTGCAAAGTAGACATATTGGACGTCAGAAACTCATATACGATCATTTTTATGGTGTGCATCACTACAATGAGCCAAGTATGGATGGTAGAGAGTCGTCTCCATCAAGGCTTCTCCATACATTTCTCTCTCTCAGAGTTTTACAGCAAAGGATGGATGGTTTCACAACACAAAGCAACTTCCGACTGGATGTAAAAAGCGGATATCTGATCTCATCTGCTTGCCGTTCACGTCACATTCATTCAGAAGATGGTCTGCCAGAGGACTTCCCGACTTAAATTATGTCCTACTGGATTTCTGAAACCGATTGTCAAAACCGAGCTCTGATCTCATCGGTCTATAGTTCATGTCATCCTGACATAAAATTACGTCCAATTGGATATCTGAAACCAATTGCAGAAACTGAGCTCTGCTTTCTGTGGTCTACCATTCACATCATCATCGTTCAAGAGATAGTCCTCGATCGATCACTTTTTTACACAAAGTGACATGGGAGTTACAGTTACATCTTCCATATTCCTCTTGTCATGCACATGCTTCTACTATCTACTCCTGATTTCCATGTGCAATCTCCTACCTTATCTCCTAAATTGGCTTCTGATAAAATGAGAAGCCCTGCTGGTACCTCGAGTGTGGCTGAGGTGGCTTCCTCCTCGGCATTTGTGATGTTGGCTTCTGGTGCGGCTTCGGAAGACGGAAGAGGCTTCTGAGAAACGGAGTCCACTTACGCTTCCTAGCTCTTCTGTGGCACCTACTCGACGTTGGTAGCTGGGGTGACCTCAAAATGGTCAGAGGAAGTCACATCCTCCACTTGAAACACTTAGGAAGACACCTTTGCTTCTTGTCCTCCAGAAGACACCTTTGCTTCATGTCTTCCAGAAGACACCTTGTCTTCCGGGGCTTCTTCTGTGGTCTTCTCGGCTTCCAGCACTGTCACTACCAAGTGGGACAGCGAGGTCGAACTCCTCCTTGTAAAGATCCGGGCCTGCTGCTGGTCCTAGTGCTTGAGAAAATGTAGCTGCGTGCTGGGGAGTTGAAGGAAGACTGTAAAGAGTCTTCAAGCCCTCGATCTGCCGATCTAGGTAGCGGAACATACTCTCCTTGCAATCCACTAACATCTCCATAGAATCGTCATCCCACTAGAGTGAGAAGCTTCCTACCCGTTGTCGTGTTGTGAGACGTCCCACATGTGAATTCAGTGTAGAACGGGTGTTGTGTTTTCTTTTGTGTTCGGTGAACCTTTTGTGTAGTTCGCATGAGAGAGTATTAGGTGTCACAGAGATCTGGATGTGAGATCGCACGATAACGAGATGTGCCGACTCAATGATCCGTGAACGTTCGCGTGAATGGCTCTTGTTGTCAACATAGGTATAAGATAGTGGGTTGGGGGTTTGTGAGGCATTCTTCTGGAGGGGTAGTTTTCATGAGTGTGTCTTAGTGTCTTACGTGATAAGAAGGAGCGGCAGGAGTTGTATTCATGGATGGAGGACTGAATCGAGTTCCAAATCTGCCATTTCCGAACCCGTTTCATATCAAGCTTCACTTGATCCACCGCGATCACTTTCGACAGTGGTTCGTCGCCTACTTTGGAGAAGAGTTCATGGGGAGGATGATGGACTCGCCTACTCTGGTGATCTTACCAATCGTTACGTATGGAGAGGACTGGGATTTGACAGTGTACATCTTACTTTGAGGAGGGCCAATGGACTTGAATTATCCAGCCAACATCCCTTTCAACGTCTGGGTGGATGTTCGATGTCACTGTCGGCGGAAGATCAATCATCGTGCGTGGATCGCAAGGAACTTTGGGGAGGAGTATTGTAATCAAGTGATGGCTTCTCCATTTCCTTTTGTAGTACCTTTCATTGTAAATCGGTTCCAGGTCGTCATCTTGACCTTGTACTGAATCTTAAGTGTTAAGTAAGATCTCTATAGTTTGACGAGGGTAATTAACTAAGGTTTGGACCAATGCCTTGAAGGCATGAGAGGGTAGCTAGGTCATAGTTGTTCTAGGGTACCAAGTAAAGGACAAAAGAGGTTTCCAGATCTGTTTCTTATTGGTCTATTTTCGACCAATCAAC
Source organism: Asterella californica (assembly GCA_036924285.1). Lineage (NCBI taxonomy): Eukaryota > Viridiplantae > Streptophyta > Marchantiopsida > Marchantiales > Aytoniaceae > Asterella > Asterella californica. Next base: position 14,006,942 of record JAYKYS010000006.1, on the reverse strand, counting down.
GCCATTCCAGATCTGCAGACGGCTTTAGGGTTTTGGAGGTCTTCCCGGGGGTCATTTGAGGAGTGAGTGGTCTTGTTGGAAAGCTCTCGAGACGGGCTACACTCTGGAGACAAAGATCAGGCGATTTGGAATTCTGAGGAGAGAGTGATGGACGTTGAAAGTCAGGGGGGTCAAATCGGTACCCCGAGCCACGTTTTGGAGTGATCCGGGAGTTTGAGAGGTGATCTTTAGGAGCTGTCAAGGGGATCGAGTAGTTCACTCCGTGCTGGTTGTATTGATGTAAAACAATCCTACATTTGGGTTGGATTTGCTCCTGAAATGATCAATTGAAGTTGGCTGTTACAGTTGAGAGGTATGAGAAAACTCGCTTTCTTTGGATTCGAAGCTTGAGTTGCTCCGTGCACATGGGATTGGATCTCTGAGTGAAACTTTCCAGGATGAGAGTGTGCCCTATCAGCTAGTCACATGTGAAATTTCAGTTCAATTGGGTAAGAGAATGTGTGGAGATCTAGGATTTTGGCCATCGAGATCTGTAAAGCTCAGAAGTTAGCACAGGCGGGTGGCTTGATTCATCGCGAACAGTTGGGGGTCAGATCTGAGACTGAAATTTCATACAGTAGTAGAGAAGGGTCAGAGGGGATGTCCTATGGAGTTTGAGCCTGATTGGATAATCGAGGTGAAGGCACGAGAGTGTCAAAGTTCAGTTTGCAGCGAGGCGAGAAAGACGTAGAGAGATTTTGTTGAAATCTCTTGGTTGGAGTTGAACAAAATCGACTTGAAGATGGGAGGTGTGCTTCTTGGAGGTGTCGTGTGGATGACAAGGAGGCTGTATTGTGAGATTGGTACGGCGATCACGCTCAGTGGAGGTGCCACGTCTTGCTGAAGCTGAGGTACCGTTATCCTCGGTATCACGCCCCGAGTTTCTAGCTGTTTTGCTGCCGATATGTCTTGTATCGTTGGGAAGCTTGTGTAGTAGGCGGTCCTTGCTGTGGACATGTGCAAACTCGTATCAGCGAACAATAGAAGGTCAGAGGCTACAATTAGGTAGTTTTGTCGAGAAGAAGTAGTGAAGCGGATGTGGATGAGAGATTGTATGAAGAGTGCTTGGGATCTAAAGCAGACACGTACCGTGTATGAGCCTTGCCTTTATCTAGAGTGGAATCGAGCTCCGAGTCATTTGTGTGATGCACATGTGCTACACTTGGGTCAAGTTAGCTCGCTAGTAACCTACAAAAAACACTGATAGATTAGATATTGAGAGCATAAGTTTTCATCGGTTAGGCCATAGATCCAGTTGTATCTCTCTACAGCCAGATACCCCCTGTATTCCCAGACCATATTTCACGCCCTACGACAGTTGGTGAACCCGACGTGAAACGTCTGGGGTTGAGAGATACGTTTTTTCCAATCATGGACGCTGAGAGCCTATCTCAATTCATAGATGAGGCTTCTACGTCTAGAGAGGTCCCGAGGGTGAACCCACTGAAAAGATCTGACATGCGATTGCTTGAGGCATTCGCATTGATCATGCAACAACAACAAGCTGTTGAACGAAAAGAGGCAATGGCTACTAGAGCTTTGCAGTCTGTTGTGGGTTTGTTGGATCAGTTTGATGGAAAGAACATCTCCAAGTACCTTAAGTACTATTCTAGGGAGATGGAGTTGAGTAAAGTGCCGGAGAGAGAGATGGTCAACACATTTGAGCTTGCTGTCGTACCAGAGATACGAGAGCATGTGAAGGAGATCATTCACTCTCCTGGCGCTACATGGGAAGAGTTTACTTTTCAATTAAAAGAAGAATATTCTGTAGAAGATGCAGATCGAGTGACTAAGAAGTCATTCATGGAGTGGGTAAACAAACCCAATAAAGGGCTTGTTGCTACAGAGTTATTTAGGGAGTTCGAGAGACAGTTCTTTCAGTTGTCTCGGATGGAGAAGCTCACCTTGGAGAACGACAAAGTGGAGCTGTTTCTGCAAGCAGCTAACAATGAGCTACAGAGGGAGTTGGAACTACTTCTGGAAGACAGGATGGAAGATACTGGGCTCACGGCTGATTGGAGGAAGGTTTCTGAAGCAGTGGGTGTACTTGCGAAGCGGGAGTATCGGAGAGGGAAGGTGGTGGTAAGACAAGAAGTGAGACCACCGCCGATCGTACTACCCCGTAGGCAGCCAACAATGCCTAATGTACAAGCACCTACGGTACAAGTACCTCCTATTTCATTTCCTGCTGTTCCTGTCCCTATGGTTGCACCTCAAAAAGATGCAATAGAGGAATTGGTAAAAGGGATGAGAGACTTGCAGATTAAGCTAGCAAGGCTAGAGGAGAAAGGAGGAGTACTTGAGAGCAAAACCGCTCCAAAGCAAGGGTATGTGCAGAGATGTATGTGGTGCGATAGCACTGAACATCACCGGAAAGAGTGCGGAGACTTTGCTGACATCTTACGGCAAGGAGTGATCTACTGGAAGGAGGGGAAGGTTGCCTTGAAGGAGACAGGTGAGATCCTCAAAACCAACTTTGGAAGAGGAGGGATGAGGCAAGTTTTAGAGGATTATCTTTCACAACATGCTGAGGTATCAGTAAAAGCCGCTACCTATGGGGTTGAGGTAGTGAAAGATAGAGATAGTACTTCTGAAGAGGAAGTAAAGGCGAGTGAAATATGGAGTCATGCTGTGACCACAATGGAGAAAGGAAAAGCAACAAGGGGTGAGTTACTCAAGGTGGCCACGACAATCAGAGGTGCTACTGGATGGAGTGATCCAGTAGATACAATGTCTGTACACGCCTACTTGGCAAAGAGTCAACATGAGGCTCTCATGGAGGAGAAGCGTAGGAGGGATGATGCTGGTCCTAGTGAGGAGAGAAGTACTCCTAAGAGGCAGTTACGAGGTGAGAAATCTCGGCTAGATACAACGCCGGTGCGAGAAGAGACTATGGAGGAAGTTCCACCATCTACTACAGAGAGGTTAGAAAGGAGTAAGAAAGGTAAGCCTGCTACCTACAAGCTGCAGTCGGATATTGAAGCTGCTACAGATTTGAAGGGGGTGTTAGAAGAGAGAGTGCTCAACGCAAAGATTGAGTTTACTTTACGAGAGATCCTTGGAATAGCAAAGAAGGAGTTCCATGATGTCATTATTGACACCATCAAGAGGAAGAGGCAGTTGACAGGAGAGACTGCTATGACACACGCTCTAGATACGAGAATAACGAAGGAGGAGGAGCAAGAGTTAGCTAAATATTGCACCAGTCATAAGGTTCGATTTGCTGTCGATGAAGATGAGGGAGATGATAGGGTTCCCAGTTATTATACTAGGGGACATTGGGCTAGAGGTACTACGGAGACCTTGGTGAAGATAGGAGATTTGGTAGATCCGGTGGTTGCTCTCATTGACCATGGATCAGAGATTAACATCGTATCTAAAGATGTCTATAAGCGAGGGAAGTGGCCCATTGACACAGAGCATGGTTGGATGATCCGGGCAGCGAATAACACACGGGGAGAACTCTACGGTGCTTGTCCGGATGTAAGGGTGAAGATTGGGGATGTAGTCATAGAGCAAAATTTTTTTGTTCAAGACGCTACTTCGTATCCGGTGATTCTTGGACAGCCATACATTACGGCTGTAAGGATGGAGACCAAGGTGCTGGATGATGGATCTGCATATGCTAGGATCAGAAATCAAGACGGTAAGAGAGCAGTACAGTTTCTAACTGTACCGCCTAACCATGAGCGCAATCGGGAGAACTTGCGGAGTGGTTCTCTTCCTAAAGTCACTGAAGAGTTTAAGGATTTTCGCATAGGGTCACCATAGAGCGAGGGTATGGTGATACCGATACACAGAAGGAGGTACTCTCGCCAGCGAAGGGAAGTGCCTTTTGTACAGGAGTTGTGGGATTTTCTGAGGGTGGATTTGCTTTATATACGCAGCTTGTTGATCTACAGAAGTGGGAGCGGAAGGCTGTGGAAAGAGTTGAGAAAGATCTAAAAAGAGTGTGTGTACTTGACAAGGAGGATAGAATAGCCGGTGTTTACATGGAGATGGGATTAGAGGATCCTTTGGAGGAGCTTAAGAAGATTGAGAAAAAGAGTGAAGATCAACTGGTGGAAATAAATTCTAGAGAGCTCTACTCGATCATAGAGTCATTCCAGAAACCAGAAGTCAGGGTTGAAACCAAGTACGAAACGGTGGATAGAAAGGTTAAGCCTGTAGCTCAACCTTTACCTGATGACTCCAACAACCAAGTTCAGCAAGCTTCGAAGGAGAAGAGCTTAAGGGATCCTCGCCAAGTGGGTCACAAGTTTACTGCAGCTACGCTCAAGGAGTTGAAGGTAGGATCCGCAGATTTTCTCTTTCCTATTGAAGAGCGAGAGTTCAAAGAGATGTTGAGTAAGCATGGGAAGGCTTTTTCTTTTGAAGCTTCGGAGATAGGATGCGTGGATCCGAGCGTAGTAGCTCCAATGATTATCTTTACAGTGCCGCATGCACCTTGGGACTTGAGGCCAATCCTTGTACCTAGGGCTCATCTACCTAAGCTTATGGAGCTTCTAAAGGAGAAAATGCAGATGAAGATTCTCGAACCTTCATTTGCACCGTATTCCAGTCGTTGGTTTACAGTTCCGAAAAAGAGTGGAGCGTTACGCTTCATTCAAGATATGCAGCCAGTAAACCAAGTGACTATCAGGAATACAGGGATAGGACCGATTGTAGGAGAGTTTGCTGAAGCATTTGCTGGAAGAGCGATCTATTCTGTGGGAGATCTCTACTCCGGATACGATCAATTTCAACTTGCCGAAAGAAGTAGGGATGTCACCACTTGAGGACTCCGTTGGGACTGGTAAGGATGTGCACATTACCACAAGGGGCTACTAACTCAGTGGCGCACATGATGAATGGGATGAATAAAATCTTACGAGATTTTATTCCGGAGAAGACAATGCCGTTCTTGGATGACATTCCAATCAAGGGTTGTCCAGAGGAGGAGAAGGATGAAGCGACAGATCAGAGGGGGTGCCGTAAGTTTGTTGTTGATCACATTGCAGATGTTGATAAGATATTATCACGTCTTGAGGAAGTCCACTTGACGTTATCAGGAGCTAAGTCCTCGTTTGGAGTGCGAGAGGTTGTGATTGTGGGACATTTGTGTGGATGGTTTGGTCGTAGGCCTGATCCAAGTAAGGTAGATGCCATCCAACGGATGAAGGATACATGTAGTTCGCAAACTGAAGTACGGAGGTTCTTAGGGGCTTGTGTATTCTATCATGTTTGGATTCCTCACTTTGCACATGTTGCTGATCCTTTATACGGCTTGCTTCGGAAAGGCAAGAAGTTTAAGTGGGACGAGAAGCACTCAGAGGCAGTTCGAAGGCTAAAAGAACTGTTGTCTTCCTCGCTTGTACTTCGTAGAGTCAGCTATGAAGGGGGTAAACCTGTAGTTCTGACTGTTGATAGTAGTCCTATAGCAATTGGATGGGCTGTGGGGCAAGATGATGAAGAAGGGAACAGGTTTGCTGTGCGGTTCGGCGCAAAGGTGTTGAGTGAGCGACAAAGGAAGTACCCACAGGTGAAGCGAGAACTATGGGGGGTGGTTACAGCTATGAAGGCTGAGAAAGATTACCTGATTGGAGCATCGGTGGTTGTGGAGACTGATTGTTTGCCATTGTTGGGAATGATTACGAATTGTAACACTCCTGATATTGCTATGCTAAGGTGGATAGCGTACATCAAATCATTGAATCCTGAATTCAAGCACATAGCCGGTAAGGATAATCCAGTAGCAGACATGTTGTCTCGAGCAAGGTATGAAGGAGAGGAAGATATGATCGAGGACACAGAGGATGTTGGCACTACCGTCTTTTCTAGAGCACAAAAGGGAGAAGCAGTGTATCCAAAACCATTCGAAGAGGAGTTGTACGAGGGTGAATGGATAGATATTGGGCGTTATCTTAGCACGTTGCTAAAGCACCATGAGTGGAGTGATATACACTTCAAACAGGTCAGGAAGAAGGCATACAACTACCTATTACAAGGTGGTTATCTGTGGAAGCGATCTAAGCGAGATGTTGATTCACCACAAAGAGTTGTGTGTAAGAAGGAGATGCAGACGCAACTTATTCGAGAGTTCCATGACAGTTTATGGGCTGGACATTGAGGTATTTATGCGACCTTCACAAAGCTCAAGGAGAGGTACTGGTGGCGTAATATGTATAGAGATGTTGTGAGGTTTGTAGAATCGTGTCAGACTTGTCAGATGTACTCAGAGATCAGACATCGAGATGGTTTGCACGCTACGTATCCGCTTGCAATCCATTACAAATGGGTAGTAGATCTGGTTATCATGCCAGTGGGGATATGGCAAATGCGATATCTGGCTCTTGCACGAGAGGATCTATCCAATCAAGTGGAAGGACGAGCTTTACGTACAAAGTCCACTGAAGGAGTTTGCAGATTCTTGTTGGAGGACGTGATCTGTAGGTACGGGTGTGTTGGGAAGATTACAGCAGATCATGGAGAGCTGAATACTCTCGAAGCTAAGCAGTTCTTTGAGAGATGCGGGGTGAAACTAGCTCTTACTACGGCCTACAATCCAGAAGGGAATGCTAAGAGTGAGCGAGGTCATCCTCCTATTGTTAAAGCCATTGTGAAAGCTTGTAGAGGAAGGGTGAAGGAGTGGCCAAGGTTCTTACCTTTTGCTTTATGGGCTGATCGCTGCACACATAGTTCAGTGACTGGGTACATGCCAGCAGAGCTAATGCAAGGGCAAAAACCTATCATGCCCATTGAGGAGCACATTCCTACTTGGAGCGTTCTACCTTGGGAGGATAATATGTCTAAGGAGGATCTTCTTGCGCTTCGGATTCGTCAACTGGAAAGAAGACCCGAGGACATAGAGATTGCAGTTGATAGGTTGAGAAAGGTTCGGTTGAAGAATAAAGGCAGGTTTGATGAGCGTCATCGGTTGCGGCCAAAGGAGATTAAGGAAGACGATTGGGTGTTGGTGTATGATTGTAGCTTGGACAACCAACATAGTGTTCTTAGAAAATTCTCTAAGCGGTGGTTTGGACCATATGTGGTTCTTGTTGTACATGACAATGCTACATATTCACTTCGGGAGCTCGATGGATCAAAGCTCAAAGTTCCCATTGCAGGAAAGCGTGTGAAACTCTTCAAGAAGCGAGATGAAGAGATAAGCGTGGAAGAAGTCGGAGCGGAGTTTGATCTCTTGGACGACGACGAGGATGATTTGGTTCTTGAGGATGCTGATAACTATGACATCATTCAAGACGACGAAGACGTGGTGTGATGCCGTCCACAACTTGTAAGTGTTTGTGGCGCATGCCGGAGGATGCGCAGGTTTAGAGGGGGTGGATGTCGTGTTGTGAGACGTCCCACATGTGAATTCAGTGTAGAACGAGTGTTGTGTTTTCTTTTGTGTTCGGTGAACCTTTTGTGTAGTTCGCATGAGAGAGTATTAGGTGTCACAGAGATCTGGATGTGAGATCGCACGATAACGAGATGTGCCGACTCAATGATCCGTGAACGTTCGCGTGAATGGCTCTTGTTGTCAACATAGGTATAAGATAGTGGGTTGGGGGTTTGTGAGGCATTCTTCTGGAGGGGTAGTTTTCATGAGTGTGTCTTAGTGTCTTACGTGATAAGAAGGAGCGGCAGGAGTTGTATTCATGGATGGAGGACTGAATCGAGTTCCAAATCTGCCATTTCCGAACCCGTTTCATATCAAGCTTCACTTGATCCACCGCGATCACTTTCGACAGTGGTTCGTCGCCTACTTTGGAGAAGAGTTCATGGGGAGGATGATGGACTCGCCTACTCTGGTGATCTTACCAATCGTTACGTATGGAGAGGACTGGGATTTGACAGTGTACATCTTACTTTGAGGAGGGCCAATGGACTTGAATTATCCAGCCAACATCCCTTTCAACGTCTGGGTGGATGTTCGATGTCACTGTCGGCGGAAGATCAATCATCGTGCGTGGATCGCAAGGAACTTTGGGGAGGAGTATTGTAATCAAGTGATGGCTTCTCCATTTCCTTTTGTAGTACCTTTCATTGTAAATCGGTTCCAGGTCGTCATCTTGACCTTGTACTGAATCTTAAGTGTTAAGTAAGATCTCTATAGTTTGACGAGGGTAATTAACTAAGGTTTGGACCAATGCCTTGAAGGCATGAGAGGGTAGCTAGGTCATAGTTGTTCTAGGGTACCAAGTAAAGGACAAAAGAGGTTTCCAGATCTGTTTCTTATTGGTCTATTTTCGACCAATCAACGCCATTCCAGATCTGCAGACGGCTTTAGGGTTTTGGAGGTCTTCCCGGGGGTCATTTGAGGAGTGAGTGGTCTTGTTGGAAAGCTCTCGAGACGGGCTACACTCTGGAGACAAAGATCAGGCGATTTGGAATTCTGAGGAGAGAGTGATGGACGTTGAAAGTCAGGGGGGTCAAATCGGTACCCCGAGCCACGTTTTGGAGTGATCCGGGAGTTTGAGAGGTGATCTTTAGGAGCTGTCAAGGGGATCGAGTAGTTCACTCCGTGCTGGTTGTATTGATGTAAAACAATCCTACATTTGGGTTGGATTTGCTCCTGAAATGATCAATTGAAGTTGGCTGTTACAGTTGAGAGGTATGAGAAAACTCGCTTTCTTTGGATTCGAAGCTTGAGTTGCTCCGTGCACATGGGATTGGATCTCTGAGTGAAACTTTCCAGGATGAGAGTGTGCCCTATCAGCTAGTCACATGTGAAATTTCAGTTCAATTGGGTAAGAGAATGTGTGGAGATCTAGGATTTTGGCCATCGAGATCTGTAAAGCTCAGAAGTTAGCACAGGCGGGTGGCTTGATTCATCGCGAACAGTTGGGGGTCAGATCTGAGACTGAAATTTCATACAGTAGTAGAGAAGGGTCAGAGGGGATGTCCTATGGAGTTTGAGCCTGATTGGATAATCGAGGTGAAGGCACGAGAGTGTCAAAGTTCAGTTTGCAGCGAGACGAGGAAGACGTAGAGAGATTTTGTTGAAATCTCTTGGTTGGAGTTGAACAAAAACGACTTGAAGATGGGAGGTGTGCTTCTTGGAGGTGTCGTGTGGATGACAAGGAGGCTGTATTGTGAGATTGGTACGGCGATCACGCTCAGTGGAGGTGCCACGTCTTGCTGAAGCTGAGGTACCGTTATCCTCGGTATCACGCCCCGAGTTTCTAGCTGTTTTGCTGCCGATATGTCTTGTATCGTTGGGAAGCTTGTGTAGTAGGCGGTCCTTGCTGTGGACATGTGCAAACTCGTATCAGCGAACAATAGAAGGTCAGAGGCTACAATTAGGTAGTTTTGTCGAGAAGAAGTAGTGAAGCGGATGTGGATGAGAGATTGTATGAAGAGTGCTTGGGATCTAAAGCAGACACGTACCGTGTATGAGCCTTGCCTTTATCTAGAGTGGAATCGAGCTCCGAGTCATTTGTGTGATGCACATGTGCTACACTTGGGTCAAGTTAGCTCGCTAGTAACCTACAAAAAACACTGATAGATTAGATATTGAGAGCATAAGTTTTCATCGGTTAGGCCATAGATCCAGTTGTATCTCTCTACAGCCAGATACCCCCTGTATTCCCAGACCATATTTCACGCCCTACGACACCGTGATGAAGTTGAACTTCTTTCGAAGTGCTTCCACCATCTGCTCGATGATCTCTTGCGTTGGGCTTCTGCTTCCTCCCGCTGCTTCTTCTCTGCTGCAACTTGAGCTTCCATGGCTTCTCATAGTGCTCTCCATGTCGTCTTCTCTTCTGCGAGGCTGGTGAACTTCTCCATGTTTCACAGAATCTCTTGCTCTGGCTGCTGCAGCCGTGTCTGCAACTCTTGGTTGCTCTTCCGCAACTGCACCAACTAATTGGCAGAAGTAGAAACTTCCGTCTTGTACTTCGCTGCGAGCTTCTCTGTGGTGCGGAGGTTGGCTTCTAGAGTGTCTATTTTCTTCTGGACCTCTTCTTGCTGCATCAAGGTGTGTAGATCAAACCCAGGTCGTAGTGGAGAGCCATTGAACACGCAGTTTGGTTGAGAAGGCATGAGGAGTCTACCTCAGATTGCTACGGCTGCAACATCAACTACGTTGATAGCACCACTAGTAAATTCTGATGTATATGTTGGGCATATTGAAGTCTCTTCTAGTCTTACATTGCTATATAAGACTGTTGAGAAGAGTATTGCTCCAGTTCTTTTTGAGATACTGAAGAGAGGAGTCGAGTCTATTCATAGGGTCACAAGGTAGAGAGATCTTGCAGACACTGCTTCTATCAAAACATTCTTGGATGTGGATAGACAAGTTCACTGACAAGATGCTTCTATGGAGGAAAAGAGACGATGAGAAGCCTTTGAACTTGATATTGGAGTTCCTGACGAGACTAGGGATAGACAAAGAGTCACAAGGAGGCGAGCAGCTCCTCCAGAAGACATCCCCTCTACTTCTCAAGCTCCTCCACCTGCACCAAGTCCGATGGAGGACGTGCAGAGGTCTCAGCAAGAGGTAACAACTACTAGAAGGAGGTTTACTGCTCAAGAGAAGAGGAAGGGACCGGCATACAAGTTGGCGGTTGATATTGAAAGTTCTATTGATCTCAAGAGCATCTTGGAGCAGAGAATACTGGATGTGCGAATTGAGTTTTCTCTTCGGGAGGTTCTTGAGAGGTACGAGTATAAAGATTCAAAAAATTCATTTCTTTATGAATCACACTCGGAAACAAAATTAGACTAATAATTATGATTACTTTTTTTTCTTCGAACGTCCAAGAATCTTTGTGTTTAACTTTGACTCACTCTACTGTCTATCTAGAATAGAGATCCATTTGACAGAAACTTTTTCTGCTAGAATACCTAGCCGGAGATATATCTCAGAGGTGTCTTCGTTTAACGAGATTGAGACATAATCTGGATACATCATACCTTCTGTGTTGATGAGCAGTGGGTCCATGACAATTGCCTCCTGCCACAAGGTAACCTGTCGCAGACCGTAGTCACAATCTGAGGACTGGACCCTACCTTCACTCTTTGGGTACCATCTGTTTACGAATCTTTTCAGGTGTCAACGAAGTGCTTTAACAGAATTCTCCCGTTCTCCCGTTTGTACAGTAAAAGACCGACGTTTTATATCATAATAAAACGTCGTTATTATAAGCCTTGATCAATAATCTCAGGTAACTAGTGCTCCTTGGAATTTCTCTAGTTATAGTCACATTCATTATTAATCACATAATGCTTTAGGTCTTCTAAAACTTTATTTACATTACCATAGAACTAGATAGTCATATAAATTCAGATTTATTTAGTTTATTTAATCTAGTTGGTTAACCATGCAAGAACTATATCCATGGCATAAAAGCGTACTGATAAGCCAAAATGAGAAGTACGAAAGTAGAAGAAAGAATAGATAAAATAATGTGGAGTATGTTGTTCTGAAGTTTTGTATTGAAATTATATCTTAAACATTGCCATCATGGTCGATGTCATAACGTAATTCTTTCTAGAGACAAATTTGACAATTTTTCCGTTGAACACACTCCTTTAGATACTTAGTCTTGAATATAATAACTTTTTTATTCTTTTACTTGAAAGTTCTTGTGGGCATAGATATAATTCCTTTGTCAAATTTAAATATATAGCAAAGCAAGATACTTAATATTGCTTACCACACAGAATCAAATTAAATAGATACCACACTACATGTAAAAGCCCTTCATATCTGTATGCTTTTTCACCTTTTTCCTAGAAGCCCTTTGTATACGAAGTACCAAAAGCTGAGAAAGTAGTTGAGAAAAGGAATGAAGACGTCTAACCCATGCCTTAGAGCGAACGCTCATGAAAAGTGACCCATAGAATGTCATCAGTCACATAGTTTATAAACCACGTGGTAGATGTTGTGTAAATCCTGTCTAGACAAGAATTCGTATTATAAGCAGGACATTCATTTCAAAGAATGGACATCTCTATACGTTCTTTTTTCTCTCTCCTCTCTCTGAGTCCTTGCATCTATTTTAAGCACACCCTTAGCTTTCGAGCTATGGGTGTGCTTAAAAAGAGTGATCCTCGATTATCCCGCTCTTCATCATTCGGCGACCTAGTTCCAACATAAACCTTGAGTCACGGACCGAGCTAGTTATTTGCAAAGTAGACATATTGAGCATCGGGACTCGTATATGATCATTTTTATGGTGTGCATCCCTACAATGAGGAAAGTACGAATGGTAGAGAGTTGTCTCCGTCAAGGCTTCTCCATACATTTCTCTCTCTCAGAGTTTTACAGCAAAGGATGGACGGTTTCACGACACAAAGCAACTTCCGACTGGATGTAAAAAATGGATATCTGGTCTCATCTGCTTGCCATTCACGTCACATTCATTCGGAAGATGGTCCGCTAGAGGACTTCTCGACATTAAATTACGTCCTATAGGATTTCTGAAACCAATTGTCAAAACTGAGCTTTGATCTCATCGGCCTATAGTTCACGTCATCTCAACATAAAACTACGTCCGACTGGAATTCAGAAACCGATTGTAGAAACTGAGCTCTGATTTCTGTGGTCTGCCGTTCACATCATCATCGTTCAAGAGATAGTTCTCGATAGATCACTTTTTGACACAAAGTGACGTGGGAGTTACAATTGCATCTTCCATATTCCTCTTGTCATGCACATGCTTCTTAGGCTTGTCCTTGTCTGCTTTGTTTCGTTGCATTTCATCTTCTGTCCGAAGAGTGCACTTCTTGATATGCACGTTGTAGAGTTGAGAGTTTTCCTCGAGAAGGACGGAACCTTCTGGCTGTGATATGAGCTTGAAGGCTGTGTTCAATCTACTTAGGGAAGCACTAGACTCCTGGATGTGGCTGGTTTGCTCAAAGGATAGGCGTCAGGTTACAAGGTGATACTGAAAAACGCTCATACAAGTCTCTTGGCTCTTCTGATATGTTCAGGAAGCAAAGTTCAGGTTTAACTAGCAACGATAAGATCTGATGGTGAACTTTGGCACTCAGGATTGAGAAATATGTGAGGGTTTAGACTTCAGAACTTCTCCTACATGTCAATGAGGTCCTACTGGATACACATACGAAGTTTCAGCTTGAGATCAATTCAGAGCACCAAGATATGAGTAGAAACTTTCTGAACAGAGAAATTATGACAATTTCTGATACCCAGCCAGCTATTTCGAGCTATAACAAGAGATTGGCTCGATCAATTTCGAAGTTTCTTACAGGATTTGCAGTACACAGCTTGCTGAACACTCCTGTGAAGTTGGACCTCCTGATTGTACACAGAACTCCAGATTTCGTTCTCTGAAGTTGCTGCTCTAGATTGTGAGCTTTACAGACCCCCTCTGCTTCAGCGGCCGCCCTGAATTACTCAGTAACTCAAATCACTTGAAACTTTTTTGAAAGTCGTAGCCCGGCTGACAATGAACGCAACCACGATGGTTTGAAGCGATTTTCCTCAATTCTGCTGCAAATGACACTCAAAACTCCAAATTCAATGAAAGTGCTGCAATTCTGACACAAATCGAACTTCAATCAGCCATAACTCCTTCTTTATTGCTCCAAATCGATCAAACTTTTCGCTGACAGTGCTTGGCACGACGAGCTCTATCTCCCTGTGCTCTCAGATTTTGCAATGTCCTTACCAATTGCTCGAAATCCACTCTAGAGCTTTGTTTCTAAACTTAGAGTTTTACAAAAGACAAAAATAGACCAATGGGACTTCTGAGCTCCACTTGACTGTCCTTTTGTGCCTTAACTACCTGGTTACTTATCTACACTCATAGGCTACCACGTCAAGCCCCCTAGAGTGCTAGCGTAAAACTTAAACTACCTAAAACGACACGCGGCCTCGAAAAATAACTTAAATCAGCTAGAAAGCATGGATGGGCGACACGCAAATACAACCCATGAGCTTAAACCCTATCAATATGGTAATCAACCTACTAAGACTCAAAATATATAACATCTTTCAAAAATGGACTTCTCTGAGGTCTTAACTTCACTCAGAGAGACTAACGCCTGACAGAGAAGTGAATCATTTACTTTGTGAAATGATTCACATCACGACATCCACCCCCTCCGAACTTGCATATCCTCCGGTATGTGCCAATCTCCTCAATCTTCTGTTTGATCTTCATCATCATCGCTCTCCTCCGCCTCCACCTCAGCTTGGGACATCTCCGTCTCTTGTTGTCCTCAGCTCTGACTCTAGAAAGTTGAATAACTCAACTGACCCTCCGCGTCTCTTGAACAGTTTCACACGTTTGCCAGCCACAAATAGCTTCAAAGGAGTACCATCCAACTCACGCAAACTATAAGTGACATTCTCATACACATCTAGCGCAACGTAAGATCAGAACCATCTGCGAGAGAACTTACGAAGTGTAGAATGCTGATTCTCCAACGTGCTATCATAAACCAGAACCCAATCACCAACATGTATTGACTTCGGTCGTAGTCGGTGAGTCTTGTCAAAACGTTCCTTGTTTCTGGCTCGAGCTACCTTCAGCCTCTCCTGCGCATCAGCAAGATCCTCCTCCCTTCGCTCCAACTGCCTAATACGTAAAGCAAGGAGTGAAGCACGATCTATACCATCTTCCCCACGATAGCATAGCCCACGTAGGAAAGTACTCCTCAGCAGACATGATCAGTTTTTGCCTCAGCATAAGCTCAACTGGCATATAGCCAGTCGTAGTACAGTGTGTAGTTCTATCAACCCACAAGGCAAACGGAAGTAGTCTCGGCCATTCTCTAGTTCTATCATCACATGTTTCACTAAAGCGTGAACAATAGAAGGGTGTCCTCGTTCACTCTTACCGATGTCCTCTGGATTCATAGCAGTAGTAAGTCGAAGCTTTACTCCATAACGAGCAAAAAACTCCTTCACTTCAGCGCCTCTCAACTCGTCCCTATTTGCACGTAATCTCCCAACTGATCCATAACGACAGATGATATCTTCAAGCACGAACCTGCAGATATTCTCGGTAGTCTTCGTTCGTAGTGCTCGTCCCTCCACGTAGTTGGAGAGATCCTCTCGAGCCAACACCAAGTAACGCATCCCCCATAACCCCGGCGGCATTATCACAAGATCAAGAACCCACTGAAAATGAATACTAGGTGGATAAGTAGGTACAAGCCCATCTCTGTAACGGACCTTAGAGTAGAACTCGCAGTGCAGACACGACCCAACAAAGTCTACCACGTCTTGATACAAACCCTTCCACCAGTAACGCTCCTTCATCTTTGTGTAAGTAGCCCATACTCCACGATGTCCAGCCCACAAGGTGTCATGAAACTCTTTCAACAGATTCAGCTTCGTCGGTTGATCATCCACCACTCTAGCAGGCATCCCGTCTCTTCTCTTCGGACGTTTTCACAGATAACCTTCACGTAGAAGGTAGCTGTACGTCTTCCGTCTTATCTCCTTGAACTCTACATCACTCCATCCTTCTAACGAACTCAGATAATATCCGATATCGCGAAACTTTCCTGAGTAGAAATTCCTCATTGAACGGCAGTGGTTCCAAGTCTGAAGTCTGCTGACCAACTTGGCACCAAACGTCTCTCTTTTCTTCATTCTCTACCTCTGCAACATCTCATCCTCATCTGTATAACGAGCCCAAGATAACATATCTGCAACTGGATTGTCCTTCCATGCTATATGCTTTAGCTCAGGGTTCAAACTTCGGACATAAGCAATGCATCGCAGCATTGCTATGTCTGGTGTATTGCAGTTCGCTATCATACCCAACAAAGACAAACAATCTGTTTCTAGTATCACACGAGCTCCTATCCAAGAACTCTCGATCTACCTTCATAGCAGTAACAGCTCCCCACAACTCACGCTTCACTTCAGGATAGTTACGTTGTCTATTTGTTAAGATCCGAGCTCCAAACCTTGAAACAAATCGCACACCTTCTGCATCTTCTTGGCCAACTGCCCATCCAATCGCCTTTGGACTCGTATCAACAGTCAATACCACAGGTCTCCCGCTCTTGTAACTAAGCCTCCTTAGTATAGGTGGAGACTTCAGAATCTCCTTCAGCTGCTCCATCGTCTCATGATGTTCTTGCCGCCAAGTAAACCTCCTTCCCTTTCTCAAAAGTGCATACAGAGGCTCGACAATGTGTGCATAATGAGGAATACTCACACGAAAGAACACACAAGCTCCCAAGAACCGTCGAACCTCAGTGATGTTGGTGTAGTCAGCTATCCTTGCTATAGCATCTACCTTCTCTGGGTTCGGACGTCTCCCAAAAGTACCACACAAATGACCCACCACCACAATCTCTGACATACCAAAATGAGATTTGGTACCTGATAGAGTGAGGTGTACCTCCTCCAAACGCATCAGAATCTTCTCCACATCCCGAATGTGGTCTGCAACGAACTTTCTGCATCCATCAGAAGTCACAACTTCGTCTTTGTCTTCCACCGGATAGCCTTTCATGAGAATATCATCCAGAAACGGGATAGTGACCTCACGTACAAACTCTCGTAACACCTTATGCATCGCATTCTGCATATGAGCTACTGTGTTTGTCGCACCCTGAGGAAGAGTACACATCCGCATCAATCCCAAAGGTGTACGCATGGTAATCAAGTCTCTACTCTCCAAAGCAAGCTGAAACTGATCATAACCTGAAAACAGATCTCCAATAGAATAGATTGACCTTCCAGCAAACGCATCAGCTACTTCATCAACCACATGTCCTGTTCCAACGTTTCGAATTGTGATGTTGTTGGCAGGTTGCAAGTCTTGGATGAAGCGCAGAGCTCCTGTCTTCTTAGGTACTGTGAACCATCGGCTAGAGTACGGAGCCATAGATGGTTCAAGAATATCCATCTGCATCCTCTCCTTCAGTAACTCAATCACCTTCGGTAGCAAGGCACGAGGGACTGGAATCGGCTTCAAGTCCTAAGGTACGTGAGTAACAGTGAAGATAACCATCGAAGCTATCACACTAGGATCCACACAACCAATCTCCTCAGTCGAGAAAGAAAATGCCTTACCAAGGCTAACTATCATCTGCTCAAAAGCTCGTTTCTCCTCTTCAGTCAAGAAGCCACCCCCTCCTATCTGGAGCTACTCGAGTGTCTCTTGAGTAAACTTGTGTCCTACCTGTGTAGGATCTCTAAGCACAGGTTCAGCAGCCGCTAACTCCATCTGCTGCTGAGAATCAACAGATAATTGGGTCGCCACAGGTCTCACCTTCCTCGCTACAGCTTTATACTTGGCGTGTGCTTCCGCTTCCTGATGAGAGCCACACCAACAGATTGCATCCTTCCATTCAATTCTCCAGTCTCGGATGAGGATGATACCGCAAGTACGAGACAATCTCCTCATAGACTTCACGGGAATGGATGAGGATCACCACCCTATCTCCCATCTGTTCCATCAACCTATCTACATCATCCAGCCAACGAACAAAAGACTGTACACCTACAAACTCTTCATAAACACCAGAAATCGTCTCTTCTTCCTTCAGGACTCCTGTACAGCGCAGATTTGCTGCACACCTCTCCATCTGCCTTCTACCCTTCTCAGCCAAATCCTCTATCCGTGTGAACTCACTCCAATCATCAGAACTGAAAGTCATCAAACCAGATCTCCAACTATGTACAGTGCAACTACTTTCTGAATCTTGAGCTGTAAACCCTCCGCGGTCCTATCGATCAACTACCCCCCGATCTCTCAACCTCCACGATCGTCATCCACGAATCTGCAACATGTCGGGCCTGTCTCTCACTCAGGGGTCACCTCTGATGGCTTTGATGGAAGCACACCATGAACTTGAAGGGAAAATGCTGAGTTCACTCATTCATACACCCACAAACTTATCAACTAAAATCTCCTTAAACACATCAACTAAAATCCTCCATTCTAACGACGTCTCTCAAGTTCTCACATGCTAAAAATATCCCACACTCTCTATATTACTCAAGTTGTCATTACGACAATATGAAAACAAGGATGAGGAGCTCTTCTCTACTCCTCTATTTATACATTCTAGGTTTTTACTTTGGTACCCTCCGGTAACTCAGCCGTAACTACTTTTACCGGGTTTTACTAAGATATTACTTAAGGTAAAAGCATTGATCACATGGGCTTTTTACCTTTTCACATGGGCTTATTCCTTCAAAGTCAACAACTTCTAGAAGGATTCTAGAATATTCTCAAGGAATCTCGAATTTCCACCCCCCCTCTACACTAGGACCCACTAAAAAGAAAACATGTGAAATCTCTTCTTGTTTTTAATGCCCACAAAGTCCACAACTTTAATCCAACCACTAATATCAAGTCAAAAAGGAGATAAGGGATACTTTCCACCCCCTTTCTACCTTTTAGACAAGATGACAAGATAGTAGTGCTCACTCTTTAGCAAATATCTGAATTCTGCCAAAAGTACAGCTAAGTTTAACCATAACTAACTTTTAGATAGTCATGACTAACTTGATACATCCTTAAAGTACTTTGGCAGCCAATAAACATTCTCAACACTTAGTTATAACTAAACACCTTACTAATAGACAAACTTCCTATGTGTAACATAGGTCGTTACATTTTACCCCCGGACTAAATTTTCGCTCCGTCCTCGGAGTGAAGAGAGAGCTTTCGTCGATGAAACAACTTCAACTTGTCATGATTTACTCGATCAAATCTTCTTCCTCCCAGCTCATGAAGGTCATATGTGAAGTTGCTCCACACCTTATCTACAACAAAAGGACCAAAATATCTCGGAAGAAACTTCTTCCTAGCCCTCTTGAATCTGATAGCATCATACAACATAACCCAATCTCCGACTTGAAAAGGTTTTACCTCCCTCTTGCCCAACCGTTTGTCGTAACTCTTCTTTTGATACGCCTTAGCTCGTTCCATCCGGATCATTGCTACCGCTCGGGTCTCTTCCAACTCCATGAGTTGCTCCCTTCTTGATCTGACCACGTCTTCTCCTCTCGACCTCTTCAACTTTCGTTGAATAGTTTGAAAAGTATCCAATTCGAATTGGATCGGCAACTTGGACTCCACTCCATAAACCAGTCGAAATGGGGAGTATCCAGTAGAAGTCTTTGTTGTCGTTCGGTACTCCCATAAGATGGCATGTAGCCTCTTATCTCAAGTATGTTTCGCAGTTTCAACACCAGCATCTTTGGCGAGCATCATACAAAGTGTAAGATTGGTCTTCTCCGCAAGACCATTAGCATTTGGTTTGTATGAGGTCGTTACTCGTGGCTTGATAGAAAAGTGTTGTAGCATAGCAGTAGTCATGCTCCCTACAAACTCTCCTCCTCTATCTGAGACCAACTCTAACGGACATCCAAATCTCGTGATGATCCTCTCCCATAGGAATCTACCGACTTCTGTTTCATTGGTCTCTCTCAAAGGTCTAGCCTCTACCCACTTGGTACAATAGTCAGTGGCGACTACAATGTATCTATTGCCTCGAGGTGTCTTATTAAGAGGACCTACAAAGTCAATACCCCATTTCTCAAACGGCCCTAATACTGGAATTGATCTTAACGGAGGTGTTCTAGTAGACTTTAGAGCAAATGCTTGACATACGTCACAAGTTTTGCAATAGTCTAAACACTCTTTGAAAATCCCTCTCCAGTGATAACCCGCATCCAAAATCTTGAAGGCTGTTATCTTACCAGCAAAGTGACCTCCGCAAACAGTTCCGTCGTGAAACTCGTGCATTAGCTTGAATGCCTCCTTCTGACCAACTGCTCTCCTTAGTAACCCATCTGCTCCTTGATGAAACAGAATTCCCTCCACCATGGTGTAAGGTTTGCATCTCTTGATCAACGCGTTACGTTCTCGGGTATGCATACCTTCTAGAAAAGAGCCATCTACAAGGAAACTCCAGATTTCCTTGTACTCGTCCGGTATCTCCTCGATGCTTGTGATGGTCATCAGATGCTCGTCTGGAAATGAATCATCAAACGGTTCTTCTCCCTCATCATCATAAGCCCTTGACAAAAGATCAGCATTCGCATGCTTCTTCCCTGGTCTATCTTCGATCACATAATCGTATTCTGTTAGAAGGATCTTTCAACGAGCAATACGACCTTCGGCATTAGGCTTATTAAAGATATACTTTAAAGCCTTGTGATCTGTGACTATGGAAAATTTCCCTCCTAGCAAGTAGTGTCGAAATTTCTTCAATCCAAAGATCACCGCTAATCCTTCTCGTTCAGTCACGGAGTAATTCTTCTCCGCTGGAACCATCTACCTACTAGCATAAGCTATAGGATGATCATGCCCATCTCCATCTAGCTGACTTAATGTACATCCGATTGCTACATTGGAGGCATCCGTATACAGAATAAATGCTTTACTCCACTCAGGTTTAGCAAGTATAGGAGCTGTCACTAATGCTTTTTTCAGCTCCTCAAATGCTTCCTTTGCCTTCTGATCATGCACTATCAAGTCAAAATCAACTCCCTTCTTCATGTACATAGTCAAAGCTATTGCTTTGTTTGAGAAGGAAAAGACAAACCTACGATAATATCCAACCATGCCAAGAAATTACCTCAACTTTGTCAAGTTGATCGGAAATGGAAGATCCACAATCTTCTTCACCTTCTCAGGATCTACCGCAATCCCATTCTTGGAAATGATGTGCCCTAACAGCAGACCTTCTTCGCAGCCAAAGATACACTTCTCTGGATTTAGAGAAGCGTTGGCTTGCTCCAACCGCTGCAAAACTTTGATCACATGATCAAAGTGGTCCTCCTTTCGTCCGTACACACAGAAATCGTCAATGAAATCCCGAACAAACTTCCCTATGAATGGTTCAAACACCTTGTTCATGAACCTTTGAAACGTAGCCGGAGCATTACACAATCCGAATGGCATCACCCGAAATGCAAATGTTCCCCAAGGAGTAGTGAAAGTAGTCAACTGTTGGTACTCCTGTGCTATCTTGATCTGGTTATACCCACTATAACCATCACCAAAGCTGTACCACTCATGACCAGCAACTTCCTCCAAAATCTCATCTATAAACGGTAGAGGATAATAATCCTTCTTGGTAACTGCATTCAGCTTCTTATAGTCTATGCACACTCGCAGCTTACCATTCTTCTTCTTGACAATCACAATGGGTGAAACCCATTCTGAGTTCTCCACTTCATAGATGAAACTCGCCTCCTTCAACTTGTCTATCTCCTCCTTGACCATCATTGCCGTTGTGGGATTGACCCTTCTCTACTTCTGTCGAACTGGTCTTGCGTGCTCCTCCAATTCGATTCGATGAGTCTCGAGAGTCACCTCCTTCAAATCCTTGTAGTTGAAAGCAAACACATGGATATATTTTCGAAATATATCTAGGAATCTACTTTTCTCTTCTTGAGTGACATTGATACCAAACTTCAGGGTAGAGAGTCTTCTCACAATCTCTGCCTCACTCAACTCTTCTTTGTCAAGATCTTTCTCCACTGCTGGTCGAGGCAACAAGTCAATAGCACTAAGCTGATGTAATGATTCATCTCGACCAAATCCTTTGTCCTCAGACGAGGATTCTTGATCGTAAGAATCTCCGGTATCTACTTCTGATACACTCTGATCATCCTCCGTATCAGATTCCCAGTAGTCACTAGTGGGTCTATCAGAGTCAGAAGTCACAACTCCAACACCCGAGAGAGGAACTATCACTCTATGATCTCTAGACCCAATCCGTAAGTATCCCTTGTGCCACCTATCAGTGGTGCGCACAGCTCTCAACCAAGGCCTACCTAGGAGCAAATCATAACTAGAGTCCTTCAACACTTGAAAGGACATCAACGTTTGAACTCCCATCACAGACACGACCACCTTCTCTAACACACCAAGAGGTCTTATCCGTTGCTTGTTAGCCATCCCCACGACAATGCTAGCCGGGCGAGTTGGTTCCATCTCCAACTTCTTCATCAACCTCTCCGATATGGCGTTGACAGCCGATCCTCCATCCACCAATACGTCAGAGACGTAGTGACCATTCAACCGGACTTCAATCTTTGAAGCCCTAGTGCATACCTCTGAAGCATGCACATCCACCACACCAACTCCCACAGACTTTGATGTCTTGCTCTTGGGTTTTTTCTTCTTGCTTCTCTTAGAACTCAGTCCTCCTCTGAGTTCCCTTCGTAAGCTGGGATTAAGTGCGATCAGTTGTCCAACAGTGATGTTGGCTTTCTGAGCACCCACATCTTCAACCACATCATATCCCGCTTGGGAAGATGAAATGGTGAAATCCGCCATCCCCAGCTTCCTTCTTGGCTCCCTTGGTGTACTCGAAACACTACTCGAACGAGTGCTTCTACTAGCTGATTCCTCCATGAAAACCGGTTCATCAGAAAATCGAGTTCTTTTTCTTTCTTGAGCTAAAAGCTCCACCGGTGCATGAGAAGAGTTTGAACTCTCTCCTTTCTCGTAGATGGGATCTCGCACGACATCGATAGTAGCCACCCCTTTGTCTCGTCTTTGTGATGGATTTCCTCCACCCACATTCATTCTGACAGCTTCAGCACCTCTTGCTCCGTTGTTAGGACAATTTCGCTGAAAATGAGAACCTCCACACGTCCAACAAGTGATTCCTCCAAAGTTACCTTGGTTGCCTCCAAAGTTACCTTGATTTCCTCGGTTGGGATTGTTGTCGTAACCTCTTTGACCTCCTCCTCCACCTTTGTTCCTCCATTCTCGTAACTGCACCACGTTTATCTTGAGATCCGCAAGAGTATCGGTGATGCTCTTCAGCTCGGCATGAAAATCAGAGGTGGCAGTAGACATCGTTGTTGGGACAAACGGTCTTGGCACCACCGTTGGAGTAGGAGCTGACGTTGAAGCAATCACCAATTGTGATGGTGCAAGTGCGATCATTGTGCCTACACCAGGAGTCGGAGTCGACACCAGAGCAGCATGATGAGGTTGGATGATATCTTCTTCATCCAAACTCTCTTCCATATTTGTCGCTATCTTGATAGCCTCCGCTTTGGTTGCTGGCTTCTCGTACCTCACTTGGGTTCGAATTGAAGGCCTCAACCCTCCCACCAAGTTCTTGGTCAACACTGCTTCAATCCCCGCCATCGTTAGCTCCACATTGTCTCCACTCTTCCGTAGGACCGTCCGAAACCGTTGCTCCAACTTATCCACCCTTTCGGCATATTGCCGAACTTTCTCGTCGTCTCGTTGCTTCAAATGAGTAAGCTCCACCATGAGCTTCTCATAACTCTCTTCTGGAAGAAATTCTTCGATGAGTGCATTACGCAACGTCTCCCATGTGTCCTCAACTGCACCAGGTGTCTTGCTCTTCACTCGGTCTTCATACCACGTAAGAGCAAAATCTTCTAAAAACTCTAGCAGTAACAACACCCATTCTTCCTTCCTTCTCACGTTGTTTCCGATGCAACCTCTTTTGAAATCTCGTACAAATGGTTCTACATCTTCATTGTCCTTCCCATGAAACACTGGTAACTTCCCCATCTTGTAACTACTCTTCTACACTTCCAATTTTCGTGCAATAACTACTCGCTAAAAGAGCACGAACATCACCAATTCCATTCGCGAATAATCTACCATAGGTAAAATAAAAGGAAATGGTTGTAACAACACCTCTTGTGCCATCTCTTCTCCCAAGGTAATCATGAGCCTGAGTCGCATCACCGCCTTCTCCACCATCCGAATGACGATCTCCATCACAACTCAGCCGAGTCCTCTTTTGAAGTCGACAACTTCTCCGTCTCAGCTCTTTGAGTCTCGTCCAACTTCTCGACTACTGACGTAAGTAGGGCGGCCACATCGACGCACTTGTGTCCTCTTGATAGATCACCCACTCCACAACTTGGACAAGGATCTTCGCCTAAAAGATGAATTGGCGCTGGTGACGATGGACCCACTCGAAGACTTAAATCAGTAAACTCCCGTTTCCCTTTAGCTCTCTCGGTTCTGATTCTAGTTGGACAATTCACGACTTTGTGTCCCAACCCTCTACAGAAATAACACCACAAGTCGGTTTCTACTCTTCTCCTCGGAGATTCTACTTGAGGTTTAGTACTAGGGTTTTCAAACTCGACGATAATCTCTCTCGAACTTTCTTCGACACTTACTATGACATCTAAACCTTGAGAAAGGTTTCTAAGTCTAACTTTCCAATCTTTTGAATTTCCACTCATGTTGCACCTTCTCAACCATTAAGTGGACAAAATATCCTAGAGGAAAATAATTCTACATCACTTTCTTAACTCTTCCGAGCTTTATATTGGAAATCGTGTATTATACATGCTATACACGAAATAAAATCTAATCTAAAATTAACTATCGAAGATATGATCCTCCTCACCATCATTTGTACTAATCACAACAGACATCTTGAACTCACTCTTGTAAGGATCCAACTCTACTTCACCAGGAGCATTCGTGGCCTCCACAATGAATGATGCTTTAAACTCGGCTTTCTTCAATTCTGTGCCAATGGTCGCGGAAGCTTCTTCGTATAAGGTAAAGAGGGCACCCCAAGTGCTATAGATGCGGGTTCGTAACTCATCTATACTTAACTTCGGCTTCTCCGTCTCAGTTCGAACTCCTAAACGTCTCTTCTTCCACCTCGTCATTCGAACTGGATTCCCCATGAAGTATCTTCAAGACTTCCTTGTATGCCGAAACGTATATCTCTTAGTTGGTAAGAGATCTCTCCAAGATTTTTGTGGTTTCCAGTAGCTCAACCTCCAAGCTACTAAATCATGAAGTTTCAACAGAAACTTCTCTAATCAGAAGAGATGGTGATGACTGTACAAATTTTCAGAGAACTGAAATTTGTATATTTTCACTTCCCTCATGGTTGTCAACCCCCTCCACTTTGAAAAATTCTTTCTCTCTCTTCAAACCTCATCTTCTCATGATTTCTTTTGTCCTAGATAGCTTATCAGCCACTCTAAAACACTGGAAAGTTTCTCAGGAAAATAAAATTCACAGAAAATCTGACAATGACTGTAAATTTTTTTCAGATAACAGAATTCCTCAACTCTCACGAATAGACCCCCTCAACTTTGAAAATTCATTGCTTCCTCTTTAGACCACCTTTTCCTATGATTTCTTTTGTCTTAGATAGGTTATCATCCAATCTAAAACACTGTAAAGTTTCACAGGAAAATAAAATTCACAGAAAAGTTGACAGCGACTGTACAAATTTTCCAGAGAGCAGAATTTCTATACTCACAAATTTATCTCCTCTAATAACTTTTCTCTCCTCCTTTCTCTACAACTCTTGTTGCACCCTCTTTCAACTCTCCTCAAACCCTTTCTAAGTGAACAAGATGTAAAGAATGACTTCGAACGCGTCATATATCACTACGGGATACACGAAAGGTTCTAACGTTGCTAACATCGCGTTAGCTCTCTCTCCTCCCAACGTTCTCTCCATGTGCTCTCTCATAATCTCCTTTTGTCGAATATAGAACTGAACTCTAAACATCGTTCAACGATCCCTTCAAGTGAGGTCCCGGCAACGGAACCAAAAATGTAAACCCTCCGCGGTCCTATCGATCAACTACCCCCCGATCTCTCAACCTCCATGATCGTCATCCACGAATCTGCAACATGTCGGGCCTGTCTCTCACTCAGGGGTCACCTCTGATGGCTTTGATGGAAGCACACCATGAACTTGAAGGGAAAATGCTGAGTTCACTCATTCATACACCCACAAACTTATCAACTAAAATCTCCTTAAACACATCAACTAAAATCCTCCATTCTAACGACGTCTCTCAAGTTCTCACATGCTAAAAATATCCCACACTCTCTATATTACTCAAGTTGTCATTACGACAATATGAAAACAAGGATGAGGAGCTCTTCTCTACTCCTCTATTTATACATTCTAGGTTTTTACTTTGGTACCCTCCGGTAACTCAGCCGTAACTACTTTTACCGGGTTTTACTAAGATATTACTTAAGGTAAAAGCATTGATCACATGGGCTTTTTACCTTTTCACATGGGCTTATTCCTTCAAAGTCAACAACTTCTAGAAGGATTCTAGAATATTCTCAAGGAATCTCGAATTTCCACCCCCCCTCTACACTAGGACCCACTAAAAAGAAAACATGTGAAATCTCTTCTTGTTTTTAATGCCCACAAAGTCCACAACTTTAATCCAACCACTAATATCAAGTCAAAAAGGAGATAAGGGATACTTTCCACCCCCTTTCTACCTTTTAGACAAGATGACAAGATAGTAGTGCTCACTCTTTAGCAAATATCTGAATTCTGCCAAAAGTACAGCTAAGTTTAACCATAACTAACTTTTAGATAGTCATGACTAACTTGATACATCCTTAAAGTACTTTGGCAGCCAATAAACATTCTCAACACTTAGTTATAACTAAACACCTTACTAATAGACAAACTTCCTATGTGTAACATAGGTCGTTACATTTTACCCCCGGACTAAATTTTCGCTCCGTCCTCGGAGTGAAGAGAGAGCTTTCGTCGATGAAACAACTTCAACTTGTCATGATTTACTCGATCAAATCTTCTTCCTCCCAGCTCATGAAGGTCATATGTGAAGTTGCTCCACACCTTATCTACAACAAAAGGACCAAAATATCTCGGAAGAAACTTCTTCCTAGCCCTCTTGAATCTGATAGCATCATACAACATAACCCAATCTCCGACTTGAAAAGGTTTTACCTCCCTCTTGCCCAACCGTTTGTCGTAACTCTTCTTTTGATACGCCTTAGCTCGTTCCATCCGGATCATTGCTACCGCTCGGGTCTCTTCCAACTCCATGAGTTGCTCCCTTCTTGATCTGACCACGTCTTCTCCTCTCGACCTCTTCAACTTTCGTTGAATAGTTTGAAAAGTATCCAATTCGAATTGGATCGGCAACTTGGACTCCACTCCATAAACCAGTCGAAATGGGGAGTATCCAGTAGAAGTCTTTGTTGTCGTTCGGTACTCCCATAAGATGGCATGTAGCCTCTTATCTCAAGTATGTTTCGCAGTTTCAACACCAGCATCTTTGGCGAGCATCATACAAAGTGTAAGATTGGTCTTCTCCGCAAGACCATTAGCATTTGGTTTGTATGAGGTCGTTACTCGTGGCTTGATAGAAAAGTGTTGTAGCATAGCAGTAGTCATGCTCCCTACAAACTCTCCTCCTCTATCTGAGACCAACTCTAACGGACATCCAAATCTCGTGATGATCCTCTCCCATAGGAATCTACCGACTTCTGTTTCATTGGTCTCTCTCAAAGGTCTAGCCTCTACCCACTTGGTACAATAGTCAGTGGCGACTACAATGTATCTATTGCCTCGAGGTGTCTTATTAAGAGGACCTACAAAGTCAATACCCCATTTCTCAAACGGCCCTAATACTGGAATTGATCTTAACGGAGGTGTTCTAGTAGACTTTAGAGCAAATGCTTGACATACGTCACAAGTTTTGCAATAGTCTAAACACTCTTTGAAAATCCCTCTCCAGTGATAACCCGCATCCAAAATCTTGAAGGCTGTTATCTTACCAGCAAAGTGACCTCCGCAAACAGTTCCGTCGTGAAACTCGTGCATTAGCTTGAATGCCTCCTTCTGACCAACTGCTCTCCTTAGTAACCCATCTGCTCCTTGATGAAACAGAATTCCCTCCACCATGGTGTAAGGTTTGCATCTCTTGATCAACGCGTTACGTTCTCGGGTATGCATACCTTCTAGAAAAGAGCCATCTACAAGGAAACTCCAGATTTCCTTGTACTCGTCCGGTATCTCCTCGATGCTTGTGATGGTCATCAGATGCTCGTCTGGAAATGAATCATCAAACGGTTCTTCTCTCTCATCATCATAAGCCCTTGACAAAAGATCAGCATTCGCATGCTTCTTCCCTGGTCTATCTTCGATCACATAATCGTATTCTGTTAGAAGGATCTTTCAACGAGCAATACGACCTTCGGCATTAGGCTTATTAAAGATATACTTTAAAGCCTTGTGATCTGTGACTATGGAAAATTTCCCTCCTAGCAAGTAGTGTCGAAATTTCTTCAATCCAAAGATCACCGCTAATCCTTCTCGTTCAGTCACGGAGTAATTCTTCTTCGCTGGAACCATCTACCTACTAGCATAAGCTATAGGATGATCATGCCCATCTCCATCTAGCTGACTTAATGTACATCCGATTGCTACATTGGAGGCATCCGTATACAGAATAAATGCTTTACTCCACTCAGGTTTAGCAAGTATAGGAGCTGTCACTAATGCCTTTTTCAGCTCCTCAAATGCTTCCTTTGCCTTCTGATCATGCACTATCAAGTCAAAATCAACTCCCTTCTTCATGTACATAGTCAAAGCTATTGCTTTGTTTGAGAAGGAAAAGACAAACCTACGATAATATCCAACCATGCCAAGAAATTACCTCAACTTTGTCAAGTTGATCGGAAATGGAAGATCCACAATCTTCTTCACCTTCTCAGGATCTACCGCAATCCCATTCTTGGAAATGATGTGCCCTAACAGCAGACCTTCTTCGCAGCCAAAGATACACTTCTCTGGATTTAGAGAAGCGTTGGCTTGCTCCAACCGCTGCAAAACTTTGATCACATGATCAAAGTGGTCCTCCTTTCGTCCGTACACACAGAAATCGTCAATGAAATCCCGAACAAACTTCCCTATGAATGGTTCAAACACCTTGTTCATGAACCTTTGAAACGTAGCCGGAGCATTACACAATCCGAATGGCATCACCCGAAATGCAAATGTTCCCCAAGGAGTAGTGAAAGTAGTCAACTGTTGGTACTCCTGTGCTATCTTGATCTGGTTATACCCACTATAACCATCACCAAAGCTGTACCACTCATGACCAGCAACTTCCTCCAAAATCTCATCTATAAACGGTAGAGGATAATAATCCTTCTTGGTAACTGCATTCAGCTTCTTATAGTCTATGCACACTCGCAGCTTACCATTCTTCTTCTTGACAATCACAATGGGTGAAACCCATTCTGAGTTCTCCACTTCATAGATGAAACTCGCCTCCTTCAACTTGTCTATCTCCTCCTTGACCATCATTGCCGTTGTGGGATTGACCCTTCTCTACTTCTGTCGAACTGGTCTTGCGTGCTCCTCCAATTCGATTCGATGAGTCTCGAGAGTCACCTCCTTCAAATCCTTGTAGCTGAAAGCAAACACATGGATATATTTTCGAAATATATCTAGGAATCTACTTTTCTCTTCTTGAGTGACATTGATACCAAACTTCAGGGTAGAGAGTCTTCTCACAATCTCTGCCTCACTCAACTCTTCTTTGTCAAGATCTTTCTCCACTGCTGGTCGAGGCAACAAGTCAATAGCACTAAGCTGATGTAATGATTCATCTCGACCAAATCCTTTGTCCTCAGACGAGGATTCTTGATCGTAAGAATCTCCGGTATCTACTTCTGATACACTCTGATCATCCTCCGTATCAGATTCCCAGTAGTCACTAGTGGGTCTATCAGAGTCAGAAGTCACAACTCCAACACCCGAGAGAGGAACTATCACTCTATGATCTCTAGACCCAATCCGTAAGTATCCCTTGTGCCACCTATCAGTGGTGCGCACAGCTCTCAACCAAGGCCTACCTAGGAGCAAATCATAACTAGAGTCCTTCAACACTTGAAAGGACATCAACGTTTGAACTCCCATCACAGACACGACCACCTTCTCTAACACACCAAGAGGTCTTATCCGTTGCTTGTTAGCCATCCCCACGACAATGCTAGCCGGGCGAGTTAGTTCCATCTCCAACTTCTTCATCAACCTCTCCGATATGGCGTTGACAGCCGATCCTCCATCCACCAATACGTCAGAGACGTAGTGACCATTCAACCGGACTTCAATCTTTGAAGCCCTAGTGCATACCTCTGAAGCATGCACATCCACCACACCAACTCCCACAGACTTTGATGTCTTGCTCTTGGGTTTCTTCTTCTTGCTTCTCTTAGAACTCAGTCCTCCTCTGAGTTCCCTTCGTAAGCTGGGATTAAGTGCGATCAGTTGTCCAACAGTGATGTTGGCTTTCTGAGCACCCACATCTTCAACCACATCATATCCCGCTGTCGGGTTGAGAGTCTTTCTTGGGGAGGGCGGACCTCCTGACTGTGATCGATCAGAGAAAAATGACAAGAAAAGAAAATAGGTTGCTGCTGACGATGTGATCTCAAAACACTGCTCCTTGTGCTCACCGATTACAAAAACAAGCACTCAAACACACCCTGGGTACACACATAGGTCTCTCAAGATTCAATTAACTTTATTACAGTGTCGTCTGCACCACCAATTTCTCCAACTGTACAGAAAATCTCTCTCTTCCTCTCCTGCGCACCTGTCTTCACCCGTCAAGCCAAAAGTCTACCCAGTACGTCTCAATCTGAACCTAATAGAGAAATTCAGGCCCCTGAATCTTATTCCTCTCCTTGCCCCAACTGAAACTCTCAGAAATTTTATCCAACGTCGATCAAAAGTCCCCTGTAGATTTCCAAGCGATGTCTCAATAGAACTGTCTCCTGAGAGTAATTTCTCCCCAGAACAGTTTATTTAAACAACGTCTAAGCCTAAAAATCTTGCCTCTCTCTCTTACGATGCTCTCCCAATTCAATCTGTCAGCAATTTGATCTTCCCCCAGCTTCTTAGCTTCTCCTGCGTATTCCCCTTCCGCTCTCTCAGAAAACCTTCCTTTTCAAAAAAAAACTGTCCCCCCGATCTCAAGTCGCCGCAGGTAAATAACCTAAAGTTAAGGCCCCAGCTTAAGCTGCCCCCCTGCTGTCCTTATAAACGCAGTCACTTATCAGAAGTAGGGCCCTAGCTAAGCTGCCCCCCTGCTGTCCTTATCGATGACCCCCTTTTTAACTCTAATTCTCTTTCTTTCGCTTCCGCTTCCGCTGTCGCTGTAATCTCCCGCTGTAATCTTCCGCTTCCGCTTCCGTTGTCGCCCCACTATACTACAACGACGTAACCTTCCGCTTCCGCTTCCGCTGTAATCTTCCGCTTCCGCTTCCGCTGTCGCTGTAGTTGTAGTTTTCCGCTTCCACTGTAATCTTCCGCTGTAATCTTCCGCTTCCGCTGTCGCTCCACTATACTACAACGACGTAATCTTCCGCTTCCGCTTCCGCTGTAATCTTCCGCTTCCGCTTCCGCTGTAATCTTCCGCTGTAATCTTCCGCTTCCGCTTCCGCTGTAATCTTCCGTTTCCGCTTCCGCTGTAGTTTTCCGCTTCCGCTGTAATATTCCGCTTCAAGCTTCCGCGGTAATCTTCCGCTTCCGCTGTAATATTCCGCTTCCGCTGTCGCTCCACTATACTACAACGACGTAATCTTCCGCTTCCGCTTCCGCTGTAATCTTCCGCTTCCGCTTCCGCTGTAATCTTCCGTTTCCGCTTCCGCTGTAGTTTTCCGCTTCCGCTGTAATATTCCGCTTCAAGCTTCCGCGGTAATCTTCCGCTTCCGCTGTAATATTCCGCTTCAAGCTTCCGCGGTAATCTTCCGCTTCCGCTGTAATCTTCCGCTTCAGTTTTCCGTTGTAACCTTCCGCTTCCACTGTAATCTTTCACTTTAATTTTAAGGCCCCATCTAAAGCTGTTCCTCTGCTGTCCTTATGAGTACATAATATTCAGCAAAAGTTTCCCGTGCCCTCGATGCCATCTTGATGCCACCCTGAATATACTACAAGCCATCCAATGTAGGCCGAAGCCCCAACACTTATGAGGCTGCCCCACAGGGCTCACAGCCCCCCCATATGCGCACCAGGTATCTCCCATAGTAT
This sequence comes from Asterella californica, assembly GCA_036924285.1. Lineage (NCBI taxonomy): Eukaryota > Viridiplantae > Streptophyta > Marchantiopsida > Marchantiales > Aytoniaceae > Asterella > Asterella californica. The sequence continues at coordinate 13,975,157 of JAYKYS010000006.1, read as the reverse complement.
ATTCAGGATGGCATGCGGAGGCTTAGGTCAGGAAGCCCACGATTAAGGGAGATACCGGTCTCTCGCCCCTAGATATGCAGGACGTGGCTGCATATCCAACATAGACTCCCTTCCAGGAGGCCAACATGCCGGAATAGGAACCAGAGGCCAGGGGGGATTGATCCTGAGACCACTTCCCTCCTAGGCAGGCGCCCTATCACTGGGATGGCCTTTGGTTCCGTTCAAGAAGGTAAAAACTTTTGTACATATGTTTACCTGAAGGAATTTTTCTGTAAAATCTTCACTAGCCTTTCCTACACTAACTTCTCTATACAACTCCATTTTTAATGAACAAGGAGTCAAAACTATAGTATTTGTGAACACCTACACGCTCACGTTATCCGATTCTGAGTTCGAGTCACGAACCAGAATCGACGGATTTCCCTCTTTCACATATTTCACAGCCTAAAACTCGTACTAACTATTGCTTAAAACACTTTCTGTCAAAACTAGAAGCATGAGGTCGCTCTCCTCGTCGAGCTTTGCATTCTGGTGTCTCTCGACTCCTTTAGGGGTGATATTCTAACCCAAGCTTGGGGGCAGCTTGTCAAGCATAGCCCCAGCTTAGCTCCTGCCTAGCTTGTTAAGCTGCAGGGCAGCTTCCTTTACACAATATAGAAAAAAGTCTCTCTGCAATACTTTCCACTGTATAGACCTATGTACAATACGACATCCACCCCCTCCAAACCTGCACATCCTCTGGTATGTGCCAATCCGTCACCGATCCTCATGGTCCTCCAAATCGTCTTCGCTCTCTTCGACCGTCTCAGAAAGGTCTTCATTTGCTCCTGTCTCCTCTGAACCTAAGAACTCAGGTAGCTCCACAATCTCCCCTCTCTTCTTGAATAACTTCACTCGTTTCCCTGCAACTGGAAGCCTTAAAGACGTGCCATCTAGCTCTTGCAAGGAATAGGTAGCATTCTGATGTACATCTGAGACAAGGTAAGGACCAAACCACCTTCTCGAAAACTTTCGAATTGTAGAGTGTTGGTTCTCCAATGTACTGTCGTATACCAACACCCAGTCTCCAACTTGTATCAGTTTTGGTCGAAGTCTATGAGTCTTATCAAACCTCTCCTTGTTCCCAAGTCGAGCCGCCTTCAGCCGTCGCTGCGCTTCAGCGAGATCCTCCTCTCTGCATTCTAGCTGTCTGATTCGTAGTGAGAGAAGTTGCACACGGTCCACGTTTTCTTCCCATGGTAAGGTAGCCCAGGTAGGAAAGTCTTCTTCAGCTGGCATCATCGGTTTCTGTCCTAACATTAACTCAACAGGCATGTACCCTTTAGTAGAACAATGAGTTGTTCTATCCGCCCATAAAGCAAAAGGGAGTAACCTAGGCCACTCTCTATGCTTACCATCACACGCCTTCACCAAAGCCTGAACTATCGATGGATGTCCTCGCTCGCTCTTGCCAATCCCTTCTGGATTCATCGCAGTAGTAAGCTTGAGCTTCACACCATATCGAGCAAAAAACTCTTTCGCTTCCGTACCACGTAGTTCTCCCCTATCTGCACGTAGCCTTCCTACAGACCCATATCTACAAATAATATCTTCAAGAACAAACTTACATATCCCCTCTGTGGCCTTCGTCCTCAAGGCTCGCCCTTCCACAAAGTTGGAGAGATCCTCACGAGCCAGAACCAAATATCGCATGCCCCATAACCCCAGAGGCATTACCACCAAGTCGAGAACCCACTGGAAGTGAATGCAAGGCGGATAAGTTGGCACGAGACCGTCCCTATACCGGATCTTTGAGTAGAACTGACAATGCAAGCAAGAACTGACGTAGTTCATCACATCCTGATACAGACCTTTCCACCAATATCTTTCCTTCAGCTTGACGTAGGTAGCCCAAATCCCTCGATGTCCGGCCCATAAGGTATCATGGAACTCTTTCATTAGTTGCTGCTTAGTCTGCAGATCGTCCACTACTCGTATGAACATCCCATCTCTCCTCTGTGGCCGTCTCCAAAGATACCCATCATGCAGAAGATAGTTGTAAGCTTGTTTCCTTATCTCTCTGAACTCTACTTTGCTCCACCTCTCCTGCCTCTCCAACAAGCTCAGATAATACCCTATGTCACGAAGTCTACCTGTGTAAAGCTCCTCTCTGAACATCAACGGCTCCAAGTTCGTAGCCCGTCGATTAACCTGACACTGAGCATCCTTTCTCTCCTCTTCCTCAGCTTCTGAAATCATGACATCCTCACCCACAAATCGAGCTCTTGATAACATGTCTGCGACCATATTCTCCTTTCCCTTTATATGCTTCAGCTCTGGATTCAAACTTCTAATATAGGCAATCCAACGTAACATCGCTATGTCTGGCGTGCTACAGTTGGATATCATGCCTAGTAGAGGTAGACAATCCGTTTCTAGAACTACATGAGCACCAATCAAAAACTCACGGTCTGTCTTCATCGCTGTCACCGCTCCCCACAACTCACGCTTCACTTGAGGATAATCTCGTTGCCTGTCTGTCAAGATCCTAGCTCCAAACCTAGAGGTAAACCGCATACCATCCGCATCATCTTGACCTATTGCCCAGCCAATCGCCTTTGGACTAGTATCTACTGTAATAGTGACAGGTCTCCCACACCCATAGTCTACTTTTCTCAGAACAGGTGGAGACTGTAGAGCCTCCTTCAGCCTATTCATAGCTTTTCTATGGACTGAGGTCCATACAAACTTCTTACCCTTCCTCAATAATGCATACAAAGGCTCAGCAACATGAGCATAATGAGGAATGGATAAACGATAAAATACACAAGCACCTAGAAAGCGTCGAACCTCCGTGATGTTCTTACAGTCTGCCATCCTAGCTATAGCTTCAACCTTCTCGGGGTTTGGTCGCCTTCCAAAAGCACCACACAGATGTCCAACCACTAAAATCTCAGACACACCAAACTTGGACTTAGCTCCTGACAGGGTGAGATGCACCTCCTCCAGTCGAGTCAAGATACGTTCTACATCCCTGATATGATCTGCAACAAACCTCCTACATCCATTCGCAAGTACTGCTCCATCCTTATCTTCAACCGCGCAACCCTTTATAGGAATATCATCTAGAAACGGAATGGTAACATCAGGCACAAACTCCCTTAGTACCTTATGCATCGCATTCTGCATATGAGCCACCGAGTTTGTCGCTCCTTGTGGAAGAGTACACATCCGCATCAACCCCAGGGGCGTACGCATAGTAGTTAAATCTCTACTCTCCACAGCCAGCTGGAACTGATCATAACCAGAATATAGATCTCCTATCGAATAGATAGCTCTCCCTGCAAATGCCTCTGCTACCTCTTCAATCACAGGACCCGTCCCAACGTTGCGAATGGTTACGTTATTTGCAGGCTGTAGGTCTTGAATAAAACGCAAAGCTCCTGACTTCTTGGGTACAGTGAACCACCTGCTAGAATATGGCCCCATAGACGGCTCAAGTATCCCCATCTGTACCTTCTCCTTCAACAACTCGATGAGTTTAGGCAACAAAGCACGTGGGACTGGGATCGGTTTCAGGTCCCAAGGCACATGAGGGACTGTGAATATAACCATAGGGGCTATAACCTTTGGGTCTACACAACCTATCTCCTCTGCTGAAAAAGAGAATGCTTTACCATGCTTCACTATCATCTGTTCAAACACTGCCTTCTCGACCTCAGTCAAGAAATCACCCCCTCCTATCTGGAGCTCCGTCAGTGTCTTCTCAGTAAACTGGTGCCCTACTCGTCTATGATCACGCAATATAGGTTCAGTCTCCACTAACTGTACCTGCTGCTGGGAGTTAGCAGGTAGTTGAGCTGCTACCGGTCTTACCTTTCTCAGTACAGATTTATACTTCGCATGGACATTTGCTTCTTGAGGGAGTGCACACCAACAACTTGCTTCTCTTCCTTCATTATTCTGCATCGGATGAGGAAAGAACTGCATGTATGTAGCAATCTCCTCATATATGCATCGAGAGTGGATAGGGATCACCACCACACTATTTTCCCCCTCCATCAATCTACTCACATTGTCTAACCAACCAATAACTGACTGTACAGACTTAAACTCTTCAAACAAGCCAGAAATCACTTCGTCTTCAGGTAGAACTCCTACACGCCACAACTCTGATACCTGTTTCACCATCCATCTTTTTGTATTTTTTCCCATATCTCCAACTCTTGTAAATCGACTCCACCCATCTGCCTCAAACATCAGCAACCCAGATTGCCAACTCTGTACACCACACTTGTCTCCAGAACTTTGTACATGTTTCGCTTCCAATCCTGACGGGACCTCAACAGTAGGTTCTACACCCCTGTCTTCCCGTTCTACAGGAGTGGACTGTGAAAACCCTTACATCTCTTGGTTTGAGAATCTCTAAGGGTTTGCCGGTTCCGTTCATGTCTTGAACGAACCGTTAAAAACTGTACTGAGTACTTGTCATCAGGACTCCGAACTCTGGCATAATGAGACCCATCGTTCATCACCTTTGTCTCCATTCGAACAGCGGTGATGTATGGTTGGCCCAGTATGACAGGATAGGAGGCAGATGACTGTACGAAGAAATGCTGATCAACCTCTACATCTCCAATCCTCACACGCATATTAGGACAAGCTCCGTATAACTCACCCTTTTGGTTATTTGCTGCACGAAGTACCCAACCATGATTCCTTTCGATTGGCCACTGCCCCTTCTCATACACCTCCTTGGAAATGATGTTGATCTCCGACCCGTGATCCACAAGTGCAGGTACTGACTCAGAAAGTCCCCCAAGTCGAACCTGCGTCTCTGTTGTCGCTCTTGCCCAGTGCTTCTCCTTGAAATCGCTGTCTGCGCCTAACCTTTCCTCTTCAAACCCTTCATCTTCATTCTCAATAACAGCAGGACCAGCAACCCATGCCTCATACTTATCATCTCTGAACTGATCAATACCAATAGCATCTACTGCTCCAACCATCTGACTACTTACTTGTTCAGTCAATACTTGTCTCTTTCTCTTCATGATGTCTATTATCAACTCATGAAACTCTCTCTTTGCGATACCAAGCACTTCACGAAGAGTAAACTCAACTCTAGCATCCAAAATGCGTTGCTCCAGAACAGCACGCAAGTCTGTTGTTGTTTCGATGTCTGCCGCTAACTTGTAAGCTGGAGCTTTCCCTTTTTCCTGTGCTGTAAACCTTTTCCCTCGCACTCTATCCGCAGCAGTAGGCTCCTGTGGTAAATCATGTACACCTTCCATAGGGTCTACTGTAGGTGGTGGGGCTGTAGAGGTAGAGGGCATATCCTCTGCAGCAGGAGACCTACCAATTGGTACAGTTGGTGATGGTTCTGCTGCTCTCCTCCTCGTGACTCGTCGACGATCACTGTCCTCTGGTACTCCTGCATCTAAATCAGAAGCATCCCGTCTTCTTTTGTCTTCTACCATGGCATCCTGCTCACTGCTCACTTCTAAAAATGCTCGAATAGAAGTTGCATCCACTGGGTCCATCCATCCAGTAGCTCTCCTAATGCTTTCAGCACCTCTCTTCATCATTTCAACTGAGATCTCATTAGCCTGCTCAACCATAGTTGGATTAGCGCGCACCTCAACCTTCCCAGTATACACATCAGCCTCTGCAGAACCCGCAGTCATCGCTGTAGTATTCACGCCAGTAAGTGCTGGAAGAGAACTCCTCATTCCTCCTCTCCCAAAATATGTGTTCAGAGGCTGCCCCGTGGCAGTTAAATACAACCTGTTATTCTGATAGTTGACTACGCCCTCACGCAAGGCAACCGCCAAGTCTTGACAGTCTCCTCTGAGATGATCTGGGCTGTCGCACCAAATACATCTCCTTGTAAAAGTTCCTCCTACAGGTCGAGCACCTGGCGCAACTGGTCTTTGGTCTCTCCTCAAGTCTGCCATCTCAACCCTCAAATCTCTCAACTATTGAGTGAGCTCTTCTATCAAGTTATTCTGATTTCGGTTCTCAGCAGGTCGCTGTTGCTGTCTAGGTCCTCTCTGTGCTGGGAGAGGTACTGCAGGCGCTTGAGCAATCACTTGGGGAACCACTATGGGTGCTTGAGGAATCACAATAGGTGCCTGAGGTAATGCAGGAGGAGCTACCTGAACTTGAGGAGCTACTCTCTGCTGTTCTGGTAAGGTCTCTAGCTGCAGTACCATTCTACCACGACGTTGCCTAGCAAGGGTAGATACTGCTTCTTCCACTCTCCTCCAATCAGATGTAACTCCCCCTTCAGTCCCTCGATCAGCCAACATGAAACAAAGCCTATCTGCTGTGAACTCATCCAGAGCCCCCAAGAACAACTCCGTCTTCCTAGCATCTAGCGTCAACTTCTCTAGACCAGAAAGCTGAGAGTACCTCTTCTCAAACTCACGAATTACCTCATTCAATCCCATGGAACGTCCAGGCTGACGCTCTATCCAGTCCATGAGAGTTCTTCTGGTGACTCTCTCAGAGTCCTCTTCTAGAAACTCTTCTCTCAATGCACGCTCAAACAAAGTCCACCCACCTAGATGTCTTCTCTGTAAATTTCTCACCTTCTCTCTCAGTTCAGGGACAACAGTCAACTCAAAGCTCAGAATTACCTCAACTTCAGGTGCCCTGACCAACTCCATCTCACCCACATACTCCCGCAGGTACCTAGTAACATCTCTTCCATCAAACCGTCCACACCGACCAACAATTGCTTGTAATGCTCTTGTGGACTTCTGCTCAGCTCCCCCAATTGCAGGCTGCTGCTGAATCAAGGCAGCCAACGCCTGAAGAATCTGAGACGTGTCTACAGCAGGCTGTGCTGTTGCTGTTGGAACCACCGTAGGCCCTCCAATTCCATCTTGACCAGGAGTCCCTTGAACAGGAGCACCTTGAGCAGCAGCTACACCTTGTACGGCAGCACTGTGATCCATTTTCAACCCAATCTAGCCAATTCTCCAAATCGATCACCCCAATTGTCCTCACTGGAGGCACCAGATGTCGGGTTGAGAGTCTTTCTTGGGGAGGGCGGACCTCCTGACTGTGATCGATCAGAGAAAAATGACAAGAAAAGAAAATAGGTTGCTGCTGACGATGTGATCTCAAAACACTGCTCCTTGTGCTCACCGATTACAAAAACAAGCACTCAAACACACCCTGGGTACACACATAGGTCTCTCAAGATTCAATTAACTTTATTACAGTGTCGTCTGCACCACCAATTTCTCCAACTGTACAGAAAATCTCTCTCTTCCTCTCCTGCGCACCTGTCTTCACCCGTCAAGCCAAAAGTCTACCCAGTACGTCTCAATCTGAACCTAATAGAGAAATTCAGGCCCCTGAATCTTATTCCTCTCCTTGCCCCAACTGAAACTCTCAGAAATTTTATCCAACGTCGATCAAAAGTCCCCTGTAGATTTCCAAGCGATGTCTCAATAGAACTGTCTCCTGAGAGTAATTTCTCCCCAGAACAGTTTATTTAAACAACGTCTAAGCCTAAAAATCTTGCCTCTCTCTCTTACGATGCTCTCCCAATTCAATCTGTCAGCAATTTGATCTTCCCCCAGCTTCTTAGCTTCTCCTGCGTATTCCCCTTCCGCTCTCTCAGAAAACCTTCCTTTTCAAAAAAAAACTGTCCCCCCGATCTCAAGTCGCCGCAGGTAAATAACCTAAAGTTAAGGCCCCAGCTTAAGCTGCCCCCCTGCTGTCCTTATAAACGCAGTCACTTATCAGAAGTAGGGCCCTAGCTAAGCTGCCCCCCTGCTGTCCTTATCGATGACCCCCTTTTTAACTCTAATTCTCTTTCTTTCGCTTCCGCTTCCGCTGTCGCTGTAATCTCCCGCTGTAATCTTCCGCTTCCGCTTCCGTTGTCGCCCCACTATACTACAACGACGTAACCTTCCGCTTCCGCTTCCGCTGTAATCTTCCGCTTCCGCTTCCGCTGTCGCTGTAGTTGTAGTTTTCCGCTTCCACTGTAATCTTCCGCTGTAATCTTCCGCTTCCGCTGTCGCTCCACTATACTACAACGACGTAATCTTCCGCTTCCGCTTCCGCTGTAATCTTCCGCTTCCGCTTCCGCTGTAATCTTCCGCTGTAATCTTCCGCTTCCGCTTCCGCTGTAATCTTCCGTTTCCGCTTCCGCTGTAGTTTTCCGCTTCCGCTGTAATATTCCGCTTCAAGCTTCCGCGGTAATCTTCCGCTTCCGCTGTAATATTCCGCTTCCGCTGTCGCTCCACTATACTACAACGACGTAATCTTCCGCTTCCGCTTCCGCTGTAATCTTCCGCTTCCGCTTCCGCTGTAATCTTCCGTTTCCGCTTCCGCTGTAGTTTTCCGCTTCCGCTGTAATATTCCGCTTCAAGCTTCCGCGGTAATCTTCCGCTTCCGCTGTAATATTCCGCTTCAAGCTTCCGCGGTAATCTTCCGCTTCCGCTGTAATCTTCCGCTTCAGTTTTCCGTTGTAACCTTCCGCTTCCACTGTAATCTTTCACTTTAATTTTAAGGCCCCATCTAAAGCTGTTCCTCTGCTGTCCTTATGAGTACATAATATTCAGCAAAAGTTTCCCGTGCCCTCGATGCCATCTTGATGCCACCCTGAATATACTACAAGCCATCCAATGTAGGCCGAAGCCCCAACACTTATGAGGCTGCCCCACAGGGCTCACAGCCCCCCCATATGCGCACCAGGTATCTCCCATAGTATATTCAGGATGGCATGCGGAGGCTTAGGTCAGGAAGCCCACGATTAAGGGAGATACCGGTCTCTCGCCCCTAGATATGCAGGACGTGGCTGCATATCCAACATAGACTCCCTTCCAGGAGGCCAACATGCCGGAATAGGAACCAGAGGCCAGGGGGGATTGATCCTGAGACCACTTCCCTCCTAGGCAGGCGCCCTATCACTGGGATGGCCTTTGGTTCCGTTCAAGAAGGTAAAAACTTTTGTACATATGTTTACCTGAAGGAATTTTTCTGTAAAATCTTCACTAGCCTTTCCTACACTAACTTCTCTATACAACTCCATTTTTAATGAACAAGGAGTCAAAACTATAGTATTTGTGAACACCTACACGCTCACGTTATCCGATTCTGAGTTCGAGTCACGAACCAGAATCGACGGATTTCCCTCTTTCACATATTTCACAGCCTAAAACTCGTACTAACTATTGCTTAAAACACTTTCTGTCAAAACTAGAAGCATGAGGTCGCTCTCCTCGTCGAGCTTTGCATTCTGGTGTCTCTCGACTCCTTTAGGGGTGATATTCTAACCCAAGCTTGGGGGCAGCTTGTCAAGCATAGCCCCAGCTTAGCTCCTACCTAGCTTGTTAAGCTGCAGGGCAGCTTCCTTTACACAATATAGAAAAAAGTCTCTCTGCAATACTTTCCACTGTATAGACCTATGTACAATACGACACCGCTTGGGAAGATGAAATGGTGAAATCCGCCATCCCCAGCTTCCTTCTTGGCTCCCTTGGTGTACTCGAAACACTACTCGAACGAGTGCTTCTACTACCTGATTCCTCCATGAAAACCGGTTCATCAGAAAATCGAGTTCTTTTTCTTTCTTGAGCTAAAAGCTCCACCGGTGCATGAGAAGAGTTTGAACTCTCTCCTTTCTCGTAGATGGGATCTCGCACGACATCGATAGTAGCCACCCCTTTGTCTCGTCTTTGTGATGGATTTCCTCCACCCACATTCATTCTGACAGCTTCAGCACCTCTTGCTCCGTTGTTAGGACAATTTCGCTGAAAATGAGAACCTCCACACGTCCAACAAGTGATTCCTCCAAAGTTACCTTGGTTGCCTCCAAAGTTACCTTGATTTCCTCGGTTGGGATTGTTGTCGTAACCTCTTTGACCTCCTCCTCCACCTTTGTTCCTCCATTCTCGTAACTGCACCACGTTTATCTTGAGATCCGCAAGAGTATCGGTGATGCTCTTCAGCTCGGCATGAAAATCAGAGGTGGCAGTAGACATCGTTGTTGGGACAAACGGTCTTGGCACCACCGTTGGAGTAGGAGCTGACGTTGAAGCAATCACCAATTGTGATGGTGCAAGTGCGATCATTGTGGCTACACCAGGAGTCGGAGTCGACACCAGAGCAGCATGATGAGGTTGGATGATATCTTCTTCATCCAAACTCTCTTCCATATTTGTCGCTATCTTGATAGCCTCCGCTTTGGTTGCTGGCTTCTCGTACCTCACTTGGGTTCGAATTGAAGGCCTCAACCCTCCCACCAAGTTCTTGGTCAACACTGCTTCAATCCCCGCCATCGTTAGCTCCACATTGTCTCCACTCTTCCGTAGGACCGTCCGAAACCGTTGCTCCAACTTATCCACCCTTTCGGCATATTGCCGAACTTTCTCGTCGTCTCGTTGCTTCAAATGAGTAAGCTCCACCATGAGCTTCTCATAACTCTCTTCTGGAAGAAATTCTTCGATGAGTGCATTACGCAACGTCTCCCATGTGTCCTCAACTGCACCAGGTGTCTTGCTCTTCACTCGGTCTTCATACCACGTAAGAGCAAAATCTTCTAAAAACTCTAGCAGTAACAACACCCATTCTTCCTTCCTTCTCACGTTGTTTCCGATGCAACCTCTTTTGAAATCTCGTACAAATGGTTCTACATCTTCATTGTCCTTCCCATGAAACACTGGTAACTTCCCCATCTTGTAACTACTCTTCTACACTTCCAATTTTCGTGCAATAACTACTCGCTAAAAGAGCACGAACATCACCAATTCCATTCGCGAATAATCTACCATAGGTAAAATAAAAGGAAATGGTTGTAACAACACCTCTTGTGCCATCTCTTCTCCCAAGGTAATCATGAGCCTGAGTCGCATCACCGCCTTCTCCACCATCCGAATGACGATCTCCATCACAACTCAGCCGAGTCCTCTTTTGAAGTCGACAACTTCTCCGTCTCAGCTCTTTGAGTCTCGTCCAACTTCTCGACTACTGACGTAAGTAGGGCGGCCACATCGACGCACTTGTGTCCTCTTGATAGATCACCCACTCCACAACTTGGACAAGGATCTTCGCCTAAAAGATGAATTGGCGCTGGTGACGATGGACCCACTCGAAGACTTAAATCAGTAAACTCCCGTTTCCCTTTAGCTCTCTCGGTTCTGATTCTAGTTGGACAATTCACGACTTTGTGTCCCAACCCTCTACAGAAATAACACCACAAGTCGGTTTCTACTCTTCTCCTCGGAGATTCTACTTGAGGTTTAGTACTAGGGTTTTCAAACTCGACGATAATCTCTCTCGAACTTTCTTCGACACTTACTATGACATCTAAACCTTGAGAAAGGTTTCTAAGTCTAACTTTCCAATCTTTTGAATTTCCACTCATGTTGCACCTTCTCAACCATTAAGTGGACAAAATATCCTAGAGGAAAATAATTCTACATCACTTTCTTAACTCTTCCGAGCTTTATATTGGAAATCGTGTATTATACATGCTATAAACGAAATAAAATCTAATCTAAAATTAACTATCGAAGATATGATCCTCCTCACCATCATTTGTACTAATCACAACAGACATCTTGAACTCACTCTTGTAAGGATCCAACTCTACTTCACCAGGAGCATTCGTGGCCTCCACAATGAATGATGCTTTAAACTCGGCTTTCTTCAATTCTGTGCCAATGGTCGCGGAAGCTTCTTCGTATAAGGTAAAGAGGGCACCCCAAGTGCTATAGATGCGGGTTCGTAACTCATCTATACTTAACTTCGGCTTCTCCGTCTCAGTTCGAACTCCTAAACGTCTCTTCTTCCACCTCGTCATTCGAACTGGATTCCCCATGAAGTATCTTCAAGACTTCCTTGTATGCCGAAACGTATATCTCTTAGTTGGTAAGAGATCTCTCCAAGATTTTTGTGGTTTCCAGTAGCTCAACCTCCAAGCTACTAAATCATGAAGTTTCAACAGAAACTTCTCTAATCAGAAGAGATGGTGATGACTGTACAAATTTTCAGAGAACTGAAATTTGTATATTTTCACTTCCCTCATGGTTGTCAACCCCCTCCACTTTGAAAAATTCTTTCTCTCTCTTCAAACCTCATCTTCTCATGATTTCTTTTGTCCTAGATAGCTTATCAGCCACTCTAAAACACTGGAAAGTTTCTCAGGAAAATAAAATTCACAGAAAATCTGACAATGACTGTAAATTTTTTTCAGATAACAGAATTCCTCAACTCTCACGAATAGACCCCCTCAACTTTGAAAATTCATTGCTTCCTCTTTAGACCACCTTTTCCTATGATTTCTTTTGTCTTAGATAGGTTATCATCCAATCTAAAACACTGTAAAGTTTCACAGGAAAATAAAATTCACAGAAAAGTTGACAGCGACTGTACAAATTTTCCAGAGAGCAGAATTTCTATACTCACAAATTTATCTCCTCTAATAACTTTTCTCTCCTCCTTTCTCTACAACTCTTGTTGCACCCTCTTTCAACTCTCCTCAAACCCTTTCTAAGTGAACAAGATGTAAAGAATGACTTCGAACGCGTCATATATCACTACGGGATACACGAAAGGTTCTAACGTTGCTAACATCGCGTTAGCTCTCTCTCCTCCCAACGTTCTCTCCATGTGCTCTCTCATAATCTCCTTTTGTCGAATATAGAACTGAACTCTAAACATCGTTCAACGATCCCTTCAAGTGAGGTCCCGGCAACGGAACCAAAAATGTAAACCCTCCGCGGTCCTATCGATCAACTACCCCCCGATCTCTCAACCTCCATGATCGTCATCCACGAATCTGCAACATGTCGGGCCTGTCTCTCACTCAGGGGTCACCTCTGATGGCTTTGATGGAAGCACACCATGAACTTGAAGGGAAAATGCTGAGTTCACTCATTCATACACCCACAAACTTATCAACTAAAATCTCCTTAAACACATCAACTAAAATCCTCCATTCTAACGACGTCTCTCAAGTTCTCACATGCTAAAAATATCCCACACTCTCTATATTACTCAAGTTGTCATTACGACAATATGAAAACAAGGATGAGGAGCTCTTCTCTACTCCTCTATTTATACATTCTAGGTTTTTACTTTGGTACCCTCCGGTAACTCAGCCGTAACTACTTTTACCGGGTTTTACTAAGATATTACTTAAGGTAAAAGCATTGATCACATGGGCTTTTTACCTTTTCACATGGGCTTATTCCTTCAAAGTCAACAACTTCTAGAAGGATTCTAGAATATTCTCAAGGAATCTCGAATTTCCACCCCCCCTCTACACTAGGACCCACTAAAAAGAAAACATGTGAAATCTCTTCTTGTTTTTAATGCCCACAAAGTCCACAACTTTAATCCAACCACTAATATCAAGTCAAAAAGGAGATAAGGGATACTTTCCACCCCCTTTCTACCTTTTAGACAAGATGACAAGATAGTAGTGCTCACTCTTTAGCAAATATCTGAATTCTGCCAAAAGTACAGCTAAGTTTAACCATAACTAACTTTTAGATAGTCATGACTAACTTGATACATCCTTAAAGTACTTTGGCAGCCAATAAACATTCTCAACACTTAGTTATAACTAAACACCTTACTAATAGACAAACTTCCTATGTGTAACATAGGTCGTTACAGAGCAGCCTTTCCATCAGCCTCCTGTGATCCCTCAGGCTGCTCAAGCGGGATCATAGTAGCAATAGATCCATCACTCTCGCTATCTCGTCCTACGAGAGTGGTTTCTGAAAACCCTTACCCCTACAGATAAGAGAATCTCTCAAAGTCTGTCGGTTTCGTTCGTGGTTCGTACGAACGGTCAGAAACTGCATAGAACGTCTATCATCTGGATTACGGATCCTAGCATAATGAGATCAGTCATCCATCACCTTGGTCTCCATTCTAACCGCAGTGATATAAGGCTGGCCAAGAATAACAGGATATGAAGCAGAAGATTGTATGAAGAAATGTTGATCCACATCCACATCACCTATCTTCACCTTCACGTTAGGACAAGCGCCGTATAACTCACCCTTCTGGTTGTTTGCAGCTCGTAGCACCCAACCATGGTTTAGCTCGATAGACCACTGACCTTTCTCGTACACCTCCCGTGACATGATGTTGATCTCAGATCCGTGATCAACTAAGGCAGCAACATGTTCAGCCAAACTTCCAAGACGAACTCGTGTAGCAGTTGTAGCACGAGCCCAATGCCTCCTTCTGAAATCACTATCAGTAGCTGGACTCTCCTCGCCAGCTTCCTCATCACCGAACTCAATAGTGTTGGTACCAGCAACCAACGCTTCTTGCTGGTATCCCTTATCATCAGCTTCCTAAAAATGCACCTTTCCAAACTCTGCATCATTCAGAGAAGTTCCTACCACATCTATCATTTGACTTTCCACTTGTTCAGACATCACATGTCTCTTGCGCTTGATGATGTCGATGATCAGTTCATGAAACTCCCTCTTTGCAATACCAAGAACTTCCCGAAGAGAAAACTCGATTCGCGCATCCAGTATCCTTTGCTCCAAGATGCTCTTCAGATCAGTAGAAGTTTCAATACCAGCTGCCAACTTGTAAGCCGGTCCCTTCTCTTTCTCTTGGGCAGTAAACCGCCTACCAGCAGTCGTTGGCTCCTGCTGGGATCTCTGCAGTCTTCCATAGGACCTGGTGCAGGTGGAGGAGCTGCAGAAGTAGATGGGATGTCCTCGGGAAGAGCCGCTCGTCTCCTTGTGACTCTCCGTCTATCCCCAATCTCCTCAGGAACTCCAGTATCAAGTTCAGAGGCTTCTCGTCGCCTCTTTTCTTCCACAGAAGCATCCTGCCAATGAACATGTCTATCTACATCCAGGAATGCTCTGATAGAAGCAGCATCTACAGGATCTCCCCATCCTGTGACCCTACGAATAGACTCGGCTCCTCTCTTCAGTATCTCAGAAGGAACTGGAGCCGCACTCTTCTCAACAGTCCTATCTACCAATGTAAGACTAGACGAGACCTCAATATGCCCAGCATACACATCAAGATTTACCAGCGGTGTCATCAACGCAGTTGTCGTTGCACCTGCAGCAATCTGAGGTAGACTCCTCATACCTCCTCGTCCAAACTGCGTGCTCAACGGCTCTCCAGTAGAAAAAAGGTGCAGCCTACCGTTCTGGTAGCGAACCACACCATCTTGCAAAGCAGCTGTGAGCTCCCGACAGTCTCCTCGGAAATGATCAGGACTGTCACACCAAATACATCTACGAACCAGAGCTCCTCCTAGACGTGCAGCAGCAGGCGCCGGTGGCTGCTCTCTCTGCAATCCAGCTAGCTCTACCTTCAGCTCTCGCATCTGCCGAATCAGGTCTTCGATCTGGTTCTGTTGACCATGGTTCTCCGCAGGTCTCTAGACAAGTGCCCTTTGTGCCAGAGCTGGTACAACTGACATCAAAAGAATTGCAGCTTGGACAACAGGTCTAGGAGCAAGGGCCAAAGGCTGCTGTACTTGAGGAGCAGCATAAGGTGGAATGACCACTTCTGCAAGCGGACGTCCTCCCACAGCCACTCTTCCCCTCCTCTGCCTTGTCAGTACAGCCACAGCATCCTCAACTCTATCCCAATCCATAGTAACACCTCCCTCAGCAGATCGATCGGCCAACATAAAACATAATCGATCTGCTGTAGCATCATCGGTAGCTTGCAGGAAAAGCTCTGTTCTCCTAAAATCTAGGGTTATTCGCTCTAGAGTTGAGAGTTGCCGGTATCTCCGATCAAACTCTCTCAGCAACTCACTCAGGCTCATCATACGACCAGGTTGTTGCTCAACCCAGTCTAAGAACGTCCTCCTAGTAACTCTCTCTGAATCCTCCTCAAGAAACTCCTCTCGAAGAGATCGCTCAAAACTCATCTAGATTTTAAGATTTCTTCTCTGTACATCCCTAACTTGGTCCCGCAACTCAGGAATGACAGCTAACTCAAAACTTGCTATCATCTCAGCATCAGTAACCCTAACCAGCTCCATCTCTCCTCTATACTCACGCAGATATCTAGAAATATCTCTACCTTCAAACCTTCTAGACCTATTCACTATCGCTTGTAAAGCCTTGGTGGATTTTAACTCACCCCTCCAACGATCGGATGCTGTTGGACCAAGGCCGCAAGCGTCTTCAGAATCTCAGCCGTATCCAGACCAGGTACAGAGGTCGTTGCAGTCACAGGTGCTACAGAAGGTGCTGCAGTAGACTTAGATGTAGCAACTGCAGAAGTAGCAGCAGTAGCGCTCTTGTGATCCATCTTCTCTCGTTGTAGCAAACTCAACCTTCTCAATCAATCACCCCAAGAGCTCTCAGTGGAAGCACCAGATGTAGAGTTGAGAGTTTTTCTCGGGAAGGGCAGAACCTTCTGGTTGTGATATGAGCTTGAAGGCTGTGTTCAGTCTACTTAGGGAAGCACTAGACTCCTGGCTGTGGCTGGTTTGCTCAAAGGATAGGCGTCAGGTTACAAGGTGATACTGAAAAACGCTCATACAAGTCTCTTGGCTCTTCTGATATGTTCAGGAAGCAAAGTTCAGACTTAACTAGCAACGATAAGATCTGACGGCGAACTTTGGCACTCAGGATTGAGAAATATGTGAAGGTTTAGACTTCAGAACTTCTCCTACATGTCAATGAGGTCCTACTGGATACACATACGAAGTTTCAGCTTGAGATCAATTCAGAGCACCAATATATGAGTAGAAACTTTCTGAACAGAGAAATTATGACAATTTCTGATACCCAGCCAACTATTTCGACCTATAACAGGAGATTGGCTTGATGAATTTTGGAGTTTCTTACAGGATTTGCAGTACACAGCTTGCTGAACACTCCTGTGAAGTTGGACCTCCTGATTGTACACAGAACTCCAGATTTTGTTCTCTGAAGTTGCTGCTCTAGATTGCGAGCTTTACAGACCCCCTCTGCTTCGGCGGCCGCCCTGAATTACTCAGTAACTCAAATCACTTGAACCTTTTTTGACAGTCGTAGCCCGGCTGACAATGAACGCAACCACGAAGGTTTGAAACGATTTCCTCAATTCTTTTGCAAATGACACTCAAAACCCCAAATTCAACAGAAGTGCTACAATTCTGACACAAATTGAACTTCAATCAGCCATAACTCCTTCTTTATTGCTCCAACTCGATCAAAATTTTCACTGACAGTGCTTGGCACGACTAGCTCTATCTCCTTGTGCTCTCAGATTTTGCAGTGTCCTTACCAATTGCTCGAAATCCACTCTAGAGCTCTGTTTCTAAACTTAGAGTTTTACAAAAGACAAAAATGGACCAATGGGAGTTCATAGCTCCACTTGACTGTCCTTTTGTGCCTTAAACTACCTGGTAACTTATCTACACTCATAAGCTACCACGTCAAGCCCCCTAGAGTGCCAGCGTAAAACTTAAACTACCTAAAATGACACGCGGTCTCAAAAAATAACTTAAATCAGCTAGAAAGCGTGCATGGGCGACACGCAAATACAACCCATGAGCTTAAACCCTATCAACATGGTAATCAATCTACTAAGACTCAAAATATATAACATCTTCCAAAAATGGACTTCTCTGAGGTCTTAACTTCACTCAGAGAGACTATCGCTTGACAGAGAAGTGAATCATTTACTATGTGAAATGATTCACATCACGACAACGTGCTTCTTTTGCTTGTCCCCATCCGCTTTGTTCTGATGCAGTTCATCTTCTATCTGAAAAGTGGACTTCTAGACATGCTGCTTATTCGTTACAAGTTCACCGTAGACTTCATCGCCACTAGTCGACAGATGCGAACGAGAAGTCTACTTCTTCGTCACAAGTTCACCGTAGACTTCATCACCGTCGGTCAACAAATACGACTGAGAAGTCTACCAAAGACGAGAAGGAGTTTCAATTATTTGAGCTAATTTGATAACATGTCTCATCTTGGGCAGTTGTTCAAATCTCCTTTAGTCATGCTGAAAAGTGCATAGAATCTATATCTTGATGTATGATTGCGCTCTCATATTCTGTTCTTTCTATGTACTGAGAGATTTTCTCAGCTAGAGCATATGCGTCGAGGTACTCAAGTGCTATTTCAGAGTCACGATGTCGTGTCGTGGATTGGCTCCTACCTGAAAATAAAATTTCGATCATTATCGCTCCAAAGACACTAATAGGACTAAAAATGAGTCTTTTTACATAATTTCAGATCTTCACTTTCATTACATCAACAGATATCACTCGTTGTCAGCTTTACATGGACACTTCATCTACTTCATTTGGACGTCTAGTGGTGAAGTTACAAGACTCGAAAGATGAGAAAAACAAGCTAAGCCTTAGCTTACGAGCTTTTTGCACAACTTCTCAGATCTTAACTTTCATTACATCAATGGGTGTCGCTCATTGTCAGCTTTCGATGGACACTTCATTTACTTCATTTGGATGTCTAGTGGTGAAGTTACAAGATTCGAAATATGGAAAAAGCAAGCTAGACCCTAGGTTACGGACTTTTTGCACAACTCCATATCTTCACTTTCATTACATCAACAGGTGTCGCTCATTGTCAACTTTCCATAAACACTTCATCTATTTCATTTGGATGTCTAGTGGTGAAGTTACAAGACTCGAAAGAGAGAAAATCAAGCTAAACCCTAACTTACTATTGCTGATTGGGTATTTGTGACTCCTGGCGCTATACTAAGGACGCAAAGGGTATGCTTGCTCATTATTTGTGAACTTTCACGTACAGCAACTGACATGAAGGGACAGCTTAAAGGACTAGCTTGTACTTACGACTTGTCGATGGATGGTTCGAGAGATTTGGAGATCCAATGCAAATGTGCAAGGTGTCATTAAGTTCAGATCTGTGCAAGCTACGTACTGGTTAAGACAGTTCGTGAAGAGACATATCGAGGTGTGTGTTCTAAGAGAAATTGAGACATAAGGAATGTTCTGGAGTGCATTAGTGACATGTGAAAGAGAGTTGGACCGTTCAAGTCGTTTTGGAGTCTAAACTTACTATCCTTAGATCCATCGAGATCAAAAGTCGAGTTCTTCAGGAAACTGAAGAGCGATATGAAGTTTCAGCAGACAATTTGAGAGTTCTGGGTGAAATTGACTCACAGGAAAACGCTTACGTCCGTTTTTCGTCGTCTACGATATGAAGTTGGATCAGTTAGCCAAGTTCTTCATTTTTGGTGCCTACGCGACCAGGGAGAAGCACCTATGCATAGCAGAAGACCTGTGTGGATTGGATTGTTGGTTTCCATATAGTGAGCGAGTTTGAGCAACAAGAAGTAAGTTTACGTCAATTTTTTGCTTCCTACGACCAAATTTCTTGCGTGGTTTCGTGAGAGGAACTCCAACCAACTTATTTGGAGTCTCATTGGGTTTAGGGTAGCTAGATCTACCTACCAAAGAAGACGGATCTCAGATCAAGTGATTCGTTTGGGTGGTGTGTGTGATTCTAAACCTCAAGAAAGAGTTTTTGAAGGTTTGGTCACTTGCGATCAGAAATTGATGATATCTCGGCTGTGAGGAGTCGGATCTGATAGTTCTTAGGGCCAACAGAGTCAAGGAGAAAGACCTGATCGACATCTGATCTCTAACCTCTGGAGCTACAACTAACTCAAACTTCTCAATCATCTCATCTTCTGATATCCGATTTAGTTCCATCTCCTTCACATAATGTCTCAGATATTCTAGGATATCTCTCTCATCAAATTAGTCAATCTTGCTGATCATTGCTTGAAGCACCTTTTTTGCCAATGTTCCCTTTCGCTCATTAAACTCTTATTGCCTAAGAACAATGTGAATGGTTGAAACATCGATGCAATCGCTGGATCCAACTGCACCTTCGGCAATCCACCCGAACCACTAGCTCTATTTCCATCATCGTTCTCGTCCCTACTCATGGTTACGAATCTCCTCTTCAAAGTTCAAACACAAAAGAAATCTCCACCCAAGACTTTCACGTCGAGTTCATCATCGTAAACACGAGATTCTTGGGTGTGGAGATGTAGTGTGTCTAACAAAGACAAAACATAGAGAAACAACCACGAGACGCAAGGTATACCAACTCCTACTTTATACACATTCTTGATTCTTCTTCTCAAAGAATGCAAAATAGAGAAATACAAACCTGAGTGATCTGTAATCTCCACCAACCCCTCTGAAATGAACCCCTGAATCTCAACCCAGATCCAAAACTATCGAAGCATAGCTTAAAGCAAGAGAAACATCCTTTTGCTAACAAAAAGAGCTACACCAGCATCACATGATCCAAACCCAAGTCCAAACAACATCCACGTACAAGCATTAGTTGAAGCTAGCTACAAGAAGCCGTACATAACCAACTAGATCTCTAACGAACTCAAAAGGACGAAATCATAGTCAAGGAATCGCTTCAACCCATGAGATCTCAACCGCTCAAACACATCTCGTAAGTGTCTCTCATGCTCTTCCACTATAGCATTATAGACTAAGATGTCGTCAATATAACATCTGACAAAATCCAATCCTGCTAGAATTTTGTCCATCATCATTTGGAACTCAGCAAGGGCGTTCTTCAACCCAAATGATAAGAACCGTCACTGATACAAACAATCTTTACCATGAGAGTCAATTCTCCATAATGTTATCTTGGACTTATCTTCTTCTCTCACCGGCAACTCATGATACCCTGCTCGAAGATCCAAAGTACTAGAGACTTTCACATGTCTCACTACATCAAAGATCTTCTCAAGTGTCAGCATGGCATACTTATCAAACTTCGTCTGCCGATTGATAGGACGGTAGTTTCCACACATCCGCTTATCCGTGTAGTTGTCATACATATCCTTCTTTGCTGACATAGCTATAGCAAATGCAGACTCTCCATGTGACATCTCCACCAACCCAACCTCCAACAAGTCTTGAGACTTACTATAGATCAAGGCTCTCTCCATGTCACTGTATCTGTAAGGACGTCGAAAGATTGGCGTGTCATTAGCCAAGTAGATCCGTATACCAAGTCCTTTCAAGGTATCCAATTCCTTCATACTGAAGACAAAACAATTCTAGTAGCTCTTCAGGAATCTTTGAACTCTTCGTCTCTCCTCTCTTATAAGCTTGGGTCCAATCTCTGACTCTCAAGTATCCTCTGTCACCACGCTAGAGGTAGAAGACGAAGTCATTGACTGCTGTCTTGCAGCCTCTGGAGAAGTTTCCTTTTGCTCACCACCAACAATCTCCACCTTCACTGTGCAAAGAACTCCTACAGTCCTAGTTGCAAGCTCCACATTCTCTTCTACGACATCTCACGATGTCCAAGGGTGACGAATTCCACACGCCTCGTCCTCAGCCTTTATCTCCATCGACTGGATAGGCAAAGAGCTCAGAAGTGTCCGAGCAGTAACACTTGTCGATCGCATCCGACCTATTCAAGCAATCCAAGGCTAACAATCCACGTCAAGCAATTCAAGTCCATTGCTTGATCTAACACCTGACGACATGAAGTCACGAAGCTACTGCCGTTGTACTCGTAGGAAAACCTATCGCTCGCTCTCTCTCGTCGGCATTGAGCTCCATCAACTGTTGCAACCAAGTATCCCACACAAGCCCAAGTCCTCCATCTCTCTAAGCATGTGACGTTGAAAAGCTCACCAAAGTGGACAATGCTGTCATGGACCGTCTCACCAGTCCATACACTTCGAAGTGTACATGAGGTTTAATATATGTTCTAACACTTCCCGCCAAAAGGGTCAGAACATATATTAATGTCCTCGTAAAACAATGCAATTTGAGAATTAAAGTCTCGGTCTTATCCTCCCAGTAACGTATCAGCCCGGACTCCACTATTGGGTTATATCCTGCTGAGTTGACTACTCCAAGACTGGTTAATATATATTATTTATGAATTTATTTAAAATTTATTTAAAATTTTCATCATATTTTATTATAAAATATTTTTATAAAATTTATATGTTTTTATAAGAAAAAACAAAATTCACTGTACAAGACCGTTGGGACCATGATGGCAATGTTTAAGATATAATTTCAATACAAAACTTCATAACGACATACTCCACATTGTTTTATCTATTCCTTCTTCTACTTTCATACTCCGCATTATGGCTCATCCGTAGGCTTTTATGCCATGGATATAGTTCTTGCATGGTTAACCAACTAGATTAAATAAACTAAATAAATCTGATTTATAGGACTCTCTAGTTCTATGGTAATGTAAATAAAGTTTTAGAAGACCTAAAGCATTATGTGATTAATAATGAATGTGACTATAACTAGAGAAATTCCAAGGAGCACTAGTTACCTGAGATTATTGATCAAGGCTTATAATAACGACGTTTTACTATGATTAAAACCTCGGCATTTTACTGTACAAACGGCCGAACGGGAGAATTCTGCTGAAGCACTTTGTTGATACGCTGATTTGTGATACCCCAGATTGTGACTACGATCGACGGCAGGCTACCATGTGGCAGGAGGTAACTATCTGGGCCCACTGCTCATCAGCATAGAAGGTATGGGTGTATCCAGATTATTTCTCAATCTCGTTACAGGACGACACTTCTGAGATATATCTCCGACTAGGTATTCTAGCAGAAAACGTTCTCTATTCTAATCAGACAGTAAGGTGAGTCAAAGTTAAACACAAAGATTCTTGGACGTCCGAAGCAAAAAAGTCATAATAATAATTCGTCTAACTTTGTTTCCTAACGTGATTCATAAACAAATGAATTTTTGAATCTTTATATTCGTATCTAAATTTATTATTTATTATCTATAATAATAAAAATTTATAGACTTAATATTCAGATTCTCATTGTAACAAATCACATTCAAAATAAACAAGAAAATGACATGGACAATTTTTTAAGAGCACTTCTGGAAATCCTCGCAGATATCATAGTGAATATGTAACCGAAATCATAACTCCACTCCGCGGGAGAAAATATAGGAAAGGTTCTAACTTTTGCTTCCCTAGTAGCAAGCTAGATATCCAGTCTTGTTCAGTACGCTCCCAATCCAAGGACCGGTCATCTAAAGTCCGGTATGGTTATAAAGGTTAAAGCTGTGCTGGAGGAGAGTCGAAAATAAAGTATTGGTTTCCGGATAATTCTCCAATCTTCCGAGGTACATCTACAGTAATCGAGACTGGTTTGGGTGAACCAAATGTAAAACTTCAAAAATATATCAAACGGAAATTTAACAAGTAAGAGTCCAAGAAATTGTTATTAAGCAAGGTTCCACGTTTCTGAAAATTATTTATATATTTACTTCTAGGTAAGATTGTTCTCCAAAGCGTACTAACTGGATTCAAACTCTATTTGATTTTCAAGTCTAATTTCATAATTTTTAGCTTGTCACCTTGACTACTAGAAAATGGTTTGGTGAACAAAGTGTAAAGGTTCAAACTGTTCGCAAATAAACCTTTGGGGAGTTTAATAGGTAAAATTTCATCGCTCTTGGCAGAATACTCCTATTTAATTACCACTACGTCAGAGTTTTCCAATCGTTGAGAAAATATTTTAAGCGGGTTCAAACATTGTGATGCTAAGCGGCAAACTTAAGTTCTACTTGATACGAGCATTAAACCATCGGTACAAGTATACAAGCCAAAAAGGAATATTCCCTTTTCTCCTTACCGTGTACTTTACGTTGCAGATAAGATCCTCTTGGGTTCCACGAAACTTCATGTTAAATTACATTTCAAATTGTATGGACCTCACTTTACAAACGGTTACCACGATAGATTGTTCTGGAGTGGACCTTAAGCGACGCTTTTCCAGAAGATATAAATAAGCATAGGTTTCAGTATCATGAATAAATTGCACTAAAAAACGTGTTTGATGTTTTCCTCTGGTATAATTAAGTAAATTAATTAGTTCCCAGTATAAAATATTACTATGTAGGCAACTGTGTTACCATAGTGACCAAAATTGGAATCCTTGTTGAGTGGACGGTAAACTAGGTAAATTATTATTTTGGCCTTCCATAAGCTTCTGTTGTTAATGGACAGGGTGATACACACATTCCTTGGATTATTATCACCGAACTCGAGTTCGAACCCTTTCGCTTCGCCAGTTAAAAGAGTATTTTTGCCACCAAATTAGACCAGCTTGGCACTTCCTCCAAATATTCTGGGAAACTCCGATAATAAATAAAAAGGTCGGTAAAGTGAAGAGTGTTGTTGAAGGAAAACAGAGAAATATTTGGGCCCTACCGGTCGTCCCAACTTCTGGAACACACATAAGTTGTGTTTTAACTGTGAAGAGAAGGCAAAAACGTTTATCTGTTCCGTATTTAACAGCGTAACATGTAAAATTTCTTCGGTTTGTGTGTGGCAGGTCATATTTTGCTTCTTCTCTAGCATATAAGTCAAGGAGGGATCGCTATTACGTTCCATCATCTTGGGGAACATTTTCGGATTTGAACGGACGGAAAGTGCATGAAACTAGAGAACTTGTGGGAGGAACACGACTTGCGGTGACTCGCTTTTACCGGAATCTTACGTGTTGGGTTTGGAGGTAAATTTGGACTCGCAAACTGGTCTGGCCGCGGCAGCAATAAAGCCTGGCAGGAGTGGTCGTCGTAGGACATTGCATCGCTGCAACAATTTTTCTTGTTGCTGATACCGATCTTCCTCTCGTTCTAACAGTGATCGGTATGGGTCGGGCTCCATGTTGCGACAAGGCGAATGTGAAGAAGGGACCATGGTCTCCGAAGAGGATGATGCATGATAGGTGCTGAATGTTTTATGCAAAATGTGATGTTACAGGTCTGAAACGGTGCGGAAAGAGTTGCAGGTTGAGGTGGATAAATTATCTGCGTCCCGATATTAAGCGTGGCAGTTTTTCGGAAGATGAAGAGAAGACAATTTATCGACTACATGGACAGATAGGAAGCAGGTGAGTCTACGAATCCAATTGCATGTCATGTTAATAAGAATCTTGGAAAGGGAGAGAGAGGAAAATACTAATGATCGGAAAGATGCCAAATTCTGCCGATCATTAGTGTTTTCTGTTTTCTCCCTTCCATTCATGCAGTATGTCGGTGGAACAGTTCATCTCTGTTTATTCATGCATATGTCGTCAGACTTGTGGTGCATTTATTTACGAGCAGGCCTTCCCGCAAGCCTGCTGTGTGAATAAATGCGCCACAACTGAAACTGATTGTAGAAGTTTCTTCCCGATGTGCCATGATGCTTCCTAAATGAAGTTGCCGTCTTCCTTAACCGCTTATCCAGAAAACGCAATCTCCAGAAGATGTCTGAGACATTTTTCTGATTCCGCCGAAGATGTCGACTGCCAGGAGTTCGATCGGTGCCTTGAGTTCTTCGAATTCAAGACACATGTCGTTGTGCCGGATACGTTGACGGTGATTAGCCTGATTATTCCATTGCGACGTTAGGAAAAATCAGGCTAATCACCGCGCTTTAAACATTTTATGGTATGCTTCGTGTATCCTTCGATAAATGGTATGCTCGTTACGAGAAATAATGACGGCATTGTTTCTCGTAACAAGCATGGCATTTGATTAGTAGTTGATCGAAGTAATTATCTTTTCCTCTGCTGATCTAGCGACCAGTTTTTCAGCGTGGGGAAGTTTTTGTTTGACTGAAGATTAAGGAGTAAATTAGAGCAGTAGTCTTGCGAGTCCGTGCGAGTAGAAGACTACACGTCGTGAACTACCGGAACCGGAGGACTCTCTCGCTTCCCTATTTCGATACTCATTCTTCCCTAGACTGAGTATTAGGGGGTGTCAGAGTTAGTGTCCGTAGTGATTATTCTACTCCCCGCGGGCATGAGTTCCGGACAACGGCCATTCTGGTTGCGGGTACCTCAAGAGGTACCCGCAGAAACTAGCCGCGGCTGTTTTCTCATTGCCCGTTTTAGTTTTGGCCGTGAAATAAATATGGTGGATAGTACATGGTTATTAAATGCACTAAATCCCGCATTTTTTTCAAAATGAAAAAGAACTGCACGCGTAGCATCGGTAGCGCCTGAGAGCGTTTCTTTTCAGCATCATGAGCGCTTGAGTCTTTCAGCATGCGGCGTTTCAACATCGCGATCTAGGAAACAGGAGGGCTCCTTTAGCGCTTGAGTCTTTCAGCAGCATGTGTCGATTCAACATCCTCGTGTAACACTCGAAGCGAGCGATCTCACCATGCCTCGTGTTTCAGCTAGAAAAGATTTGTTAGCAAGTTTAGAAGAAATTCTTGAGATGCGGGTGATGTTAGCATCATCTAGCTCAGATTGTTCCAGCGATTCGAGTGAAGATGAGAGAAAAACGCCAGATGAGAGAAAAACGTCAGAGAGATCAGAGAACGAGTTCACTAGCTCTAGTGAGGAAGATGATGATTCAGACGATGAATTCTTAGAGTTTTACAGGATTCTGTCTACTTCGCGCTATATAGAAAGACCACGACAGTTTACCTTCTTCAAGAGTCAAGATTTCTATCAAAATTATTTTGATAATCTTCCTCCTGATGCTTTTCGTCAAATCACAAGGATGGATCGGAGAAGTTTCGCAAAGTTGGTAGCTTTGGTTGAAGGACACCCTGTTTTTCACAATAGAGCTCGACTGAAACAAGCTCCTGTGTCATTACAAGTCGCTGTGACATTGGATCGATTTGGACATGATGAAAATGGCGCTGCACTTGGAAGATCTATGTTGCTCTGGGGTATAGGACATGGAACGATGGTTCTATGTACTCAAAGAGTGATGAAGGCTTTGGAGTCGACTCTGAAATCATCAATACGATGGCTGAATCGTGAAGAGAGGAAGGTAAACTCCGAAGCTTTTGCAGCAAAAGGATTTCCTGGATGTATAGGTTTGATAGATGGTACCTTGTTACCTTTATCACAAAGACCTAGATATGATGGAGAAACATATTATGATAAGAAATGCAACTACTCGATAAATACACAAGTTGTATGCTGTCTGAGGAAAAAGATTTTTTTTTTATTCTCAGGCATGCCAGGGAGCTGTCAAGACATCACATGTTTACGAAAGTCTTTTCTCTGGAAACATATGAATAGTCAGAGTCCATTATTTGATCCTGATCAATATTTACTTGGAGATTCAGGATACTCTCCTATGCTTCACCTCGTTCCTTCTTTCAGGATGGCCACTGGAGATAAAGAAAAACAGGATTTCAATACCTGCTTAGCACACGCAAGAGTTGCAAATGAGCACTGTATTGGTATCCTGAAATCCAGATGGCACTCTTTGAAACAAGTGAGGACACAACTGAAAAATAGATCTGAGAATAAGTTTCTAGTTAGATGGATAGGATGTTGTGCTATGTTGCATAATTTTCTAAACAAGAATGAAGACGAGTGGACTGAAACCGATGGAGAATTAGTTATAGAGACAGAAAGAGATATAGAATCACCTCTTCGATACAATGGAGCTAACACCACTTCGGGAATACAACAAAGATCTCGAGTTATGTATATTTGTCTTAGACAGAACAGAAATCCGGGAGGTTTTTTATTTAAATCATAATAAAAATCATACTCGATGATTTCATTTCTTTCATTAGAGTTCATTCTTGTTGTTTGATTTAGCACTTTTCTCTCTCTCGTGCATGAATGTTTGTGTTCTCTGTGACAAAGACAGATCGCACTTGTTCTCACAATGCGTGATAAGATCGCACTTGTGTTCTTAGTAAAGTTTAGTTATCTGAGTGCGATATCGGTAGCTCCATGTTGGTGTTTAGCGAGAGGGTTTCGCGTTGAGTGCGATATGAGACGAGTCAGTCAATACCACACAGGACCACTCAGTGCGACACGAGTTGCCTAGGACCACCTCAGTGCGACGTGAAATGATAAAATACGAAAATCGTGTCTATAGGTCGCACTGAGTGGAATGATCAATAACAAATCGCACAAGGAAGGCTCAGTGCGACTGATAAGGATTCCCACTGCGACCCAGTGACCTCACGGGTCGCACTGGCCTTGCACTCTATCGCGGGTCGCACTGGGATCACCCCAGTGCGACTTGCGACCCCACAGTTTAGGTCGCACTGACACGACCTCGGTCGTAGTGAGCACTCCCAGCGGGTCGCACTAGGTGATCCTCAGTGCGACCCCACAGTGCCGATCGCACTGACACGACCTCGGTCGCAGTGGGCACTCCCTGCGGGTCGCACTAGGTGATCCTCAGTGCGACCCCATAGTGCCGGTCGCACTGACACGACCTCGGTCGCAGTGGGCACCTCTGCGGGTCGCACTAGGTGATCCTCAGTGCGACCCCACAGTGCCGGTCGCACTGACACGACCTCGGTCGCAGTGGGCACCCCTGCGGGTCGCACTAGGTGATCCTCAGTGCGACCCCACAGTTCCGATCGCACTGACACGACCTCAGTCCGCAGTGGACACTCGCTGCTGTCGCACTAGGATCACCTCAGTGCGACCGCAGTGCCGGTCGCATTGGGAGCACGAGTGTCCGCACTGGACACTCCTGCGGGTCGCACTAGGTGATCCTCAGTGCGACCGCAGTGCCGGTCCGCACTGGACATGCCATGCGGGTCGCACTATGATCACCAGTGCGACAGTCCGCAGTGGACACTCCCTGCGGTCGCACTAGGATCACGTCAGTGCGACCGTCCGCAGTGGACACTCCCTGCGGTCGCACTGGGAACGCGACACTCCGCACTGGACACTCCCTGCAGTCGCACTGAAACCACCCAGTCGCACTGAAACACTGATCACCGCACTGAGACCACCTCTGTCGCACTCCCAGAAGTACTCAGTGTAACATGAAAGTCGTATCATAACATATTCTCTTTATGAGACATTCTCATACGAATCCTTATAACTCATTCTCATACGAATCCTTATAACACATTCTCAGAAGAGAGTCCCATCGTAAACACATTCTCAGAGAGAGTCGCATCATAGACACATTCATCATAAACACATTCTCAGAGAGTCGCATCATAACACATTCTCAGAGAGTCTTCAGTAACTTGAATCACTTGTTTGATCATAAACATGAGTTACAAAGCCACCAAAGGGGCACGAAGAAAATAGCGGCCTGTAAAGTTGAAAAGATCCCGAGAGAACTTAGAAAATTATAGCCTGTACTACATAAGGGACAGGAAAGAAAAAAAGGCCGCAGTGGGAACGAAGAACACAGCATACTGTACTACATAAGGGGCAAGTCCTGCCTGAACTTATAAGTATTCTCAAGGAGTACTTTTAAGTTTTCTCATAAACTCCATTTGTTGCCCGACCGGTAAACATTTCCAAGTTACATCCGTATCTTCAAGGGTCACCTCGTCCCAATATTTCTTCAACGCTGGAAAGGGATCTCTTGCGAAAGCTTGAGAGTACTTCGCTTGAACATACATGGGAGTTTCCCATGTATTGTTCAACCATCCTCTCAACCAAGGCAAAAGAACACTCAACAAATAATCATCCCGATCTAAATCTGTCGAGCCACGGGAGAACGAAGGAGGATGAAGTGCATTATACGGGTGATTAGTGATGTTTTTCTCAGGAGAATCATCTATCAGAAGACAATCTCGGGTACAAAGATTAAAACTATACAGACGTGTAAAGTCTTTCAGATAAAGATAATTCCCTGTGGCAGCTTCTCTGATTGTTTTGAATCTCAAACATATGTTTTGTGCCCATACTTTGCACACCTGCAAAAGAGAAACGTAACACAAATCTTCTATTAGATAACTCAAAAGGAACGTATATGATCAATGCTGCACAATAGGAATAATTCAACTAAATATAAGCCATCTTTGAATCACCACTTACTTGACCCGAGGCCACTCCATGAGGAAGATACTCCTTCCTTTTCATATCTCTGAGGATGGCATTACAGTTCGTCTGAGTTCGGGAAGTCCAGATCATAAGATGGAATTCGCTGCAACACGCTTCCATGAACTCTCTTACGCCTTTCTGAACTACATAACAAAGAGGACTCTTCTGGCAGTTCTCTACCTTGTATCCTCTTTCTTTAGCCCCCTGGAGTTCCATGTTATTACGACCCACCTTGATTAGCATTCCATTCAAATCTACTATCAAAGTCTTCTTCCTGCAAACGCTAGGATCCACCAAATGAGGAAAAAAAGTCTCAGAAGCCTGGACACGTGAGGCCTCTGCTCTCAAGCCTGACACCTCCTCGCGTATCCGGGTTAAGACTTTCTCTTGTGAGGAAACTTGCTCGTTCACCTCATACTCTTCCTTCTTTGCTATCACGATCCTGTCACTGATTTCTGTTTCTTCTTGTTTTCTCGCGGCTAGACGCTTGTCCAACTCCTCTATCTCTCGTGTCTTCGACAGTAGTGTTGCATCTTCCACTCCTGTACGAGTAGGAGACAATCCCGCTGCAAAAAAGAAAAAAAAAGCTGGTTAAGACAAGTTTACCATTCACAAACTAAACTTGTTACTGCCGCACTCAAGGGTCTCAGTGCGGCAGGTCGCACTGTGCGTCTTGTGGCCGCACTGTGCGTTGAGTGTTAGTGCGGCCGATCGCACTATGAGGAATGTGGCCGCACTAAAGGATCTCAGTGCGATCCACAATCGCACTGCGCGACCCATGGCCGCACTGAAGAGTGTCAGTGCGAAGGACCGCACTGAGATCCCGTAGTGCGATCCACAATCGCACTACACGACCGATGGGCCGCACTGAAGGGTGTCAGTGCGTCCTATGGTCGCACTGAAGGATCTCAGTGCGGCCCACTATTGCACTGCGCGACCCATGGCCGCACTGAAGGGTGTCAGTGCGATCGGGCGCACTGTGCGTCTTGTGACCGCACTGAAGGATCTCAGTGCGGCCCATAATCGCACTAAGTAGTGAGTGCGACTATGAAGTCGCACTAAGACTTCCCACTGCGACTATCAACTCACAATCGCACTAAGACTGTGAGTGCGATCCACTCATACACTAAGCGCACATGGCCGCAGTAGCTCTCGATCAGTGCGACCCACAACGTCAGAGTCATGAGCTGGAAGAGAAATATCATAACAAAAACAAGAGAATGTACAAACAAACTAAACTTTTACCTGAATGTTGTCCATGATAGTGGATTACACAATCGTGACGAACGAAGTCTGGAACTTGGATAGTTTCAGGTCTTGACAAACCAAGATGGATGAACACGTGAGTAAGAGCTATTCCCGCAAATGTCTCCAGAGTCCCAGCTTTTCTAGCCTGTCCCATGTGTTTTTGGATACGTAAGATTTCTCCCTCCAAGTTATTCACCATGAGTTGCACAAAGTCGTAATTTACCTCCAGATCCTCGACTTTAGACTTTACGAACAGTGCAAGTTGACAAGTGACTGTCTTAGGTCACTTTCTTGCAAGAAATACAGCGTTAAGACACTGGAAAACTGAAATCCATTCTGGATATGAACACTCTCTTGCAAAATATCTCTTTCCGACTTTATCATACTCTGCAAACCAGTCTGCTATGCGGACATGTCTGACGAAAGGAGGCATATCAACAACACCAGTTGGAATCACAAAAGCTTCCCTGAGTAGATCAACATTCAATGAGATTTTCTCTTCGCCGATAGTACCAATAGAAGTCTCCACGTCGTAAGACTGAATGAAAGTTTTACATAACGCAACCTTACACAAACAATCATAAAGTCAAAATAAACTAACAAACCATATGCAGTACTCTTGAATCATTCATGCGATATGCAGTACTCTTGAATCATTCAGAAGAAGACAAGTCAGAAAGTTATCTCACATCAGGCGATGTAAAACAAGCAGAAAAGTTACTCAGAAAAGTTACTCACATCAGGCGCCGTAAAATCGAATGACAATGATATAAGTAAGCCTAGCTGATCCAAGGCTTCTTCACCAATTTCGGTCACTACATTCCATATATCATCCTTCTCCATCCACCCCCACTTAACCCGAGACTCTTCGTCCTCGTGTGAAGAGAACGATATGTAATATGGTCCTTCTTCCTTGGGTGTTCGCTTTGGCTGCTGCCCTTCTTCTTCAGTGGCCATCTTAAACAACAACAAGTCCACCCGACAGAATTATCACTTTTTAAACTCTACAAACTCCCTTAACCCGATCCGAAACACTCTCAGCGTGCATTAAACCATAAATCGCACTGAGGGCGATCCTCCATAATCAAAACGCACTGAGTGCGAAAGATACGAGGCTGAACTCCGTGCCTGTAATCCTAACGCACTGACTGCAAACTGATAGCACGTTTGAAATCCCTGAGTAATCCTAACGCACTGACAGCGATCTATCTTAATCGTTTGTTCGTGAAAATGCTAAGTGCGGTTTAGGGTCGCACTGCACACGACACAACGCACTGAGTGCGAAACTAAACAATCAAATCGCACTGAGTGCGATGTTGAGGGATTGAAACGCACTGAGTGCGATCATTTAAGGATTAAGACGCACTGAGTGCGATCCTCCATAATCAAAACGCACTGACAGCGATACTAAATACTCATCTCCGTCCAAAGCAATCAGCATCGCTCTGAGAGCGATCATGAATAATCAAATCGCACTGAGTGCGATGTTTGAGGATTAAGACGCACTGAGTGCGATCCCAAAAAATAAAAACGCACTGACAGTGAAGTTTAGGGAGCTGAAACGCATTGACTGCAATCCTAAATAAACAAATCGCACTGAGTGCGTTATTAAGGGGTTACGACGCACTGAGTGTGATCCTAAATAATCCAAACGCATTGACTGCGATCCTGGATTATTAATACGCACTAAGTGCGATCCTAGAGTATAGACACGCACTGAGTGCGATCGTACAAACATCAACACCAATAACTATGCACAATGCGGTTAAGGGTCACGCTGAGCGATACTTACCGCACTAGTTTGCTGCGAACCGCACTCTCGTGATATTTGCGCGTCGCACTGAGCTCGATGGCCGCACTTCGAACCGCACTGGCACTGTCAATGCTTCGAAAACAACGAACTGAGCTCCACGGCCGCACTAGCACAGCTTTGAAAACAACGCACTGGCTCTCGAAGCGAGTCTCCGACCGCAC
This sequence comes from Asterella californica, assembly GCA_036924285.1. Classification (NCBI taxonomy): domain Eukaryota; kingdom Viridiplantae; phylum Streptophyta; class Marchantiopsida; order Marchantiales; family Aytoniaceae; genus Asterella; species Asterella californica. The sequence goes on along the minus strand of JAYKYS010000006.1, from coordinate 13,942,178 downwards.
TGACCTCGATCGGCCGCAGTAGCTCTCAAAGCGACTCTCTCTCCGACCTCTCTCTCCAATCGCACTCAACTCGATCTTCGGCCGCAGTAGCTCTCAAAGCGACTCTCTCTGCCGACCGCACTGACCTCGATCGGCTGCAGTAGAAAATGAAATACTCTCGAAGCGACTCTCAGTCGACCGCACTGACCTCGACCGGCCGCAGTGAATCTCGCTCAATCGACCGCACTAGAATGCTCGATCTCGGCGTCCAGCTTCTCCTCTGGTGGTCGAGAACGAAACAATCACCTTAAACACCAAACAATCACCTTTAAGACAAGCATAAGAATACACTCGCCTTAATTTAACTTAAACGTGAACCCTAAACCAGTCCATGATCAACACATAAAACGTAAGGTACACGCCATTTTATAAACGTCAAATTTACTGTTTACATAGTATCTAGTTTCTCGATAATTTCCTTTATCTCCTCGAAAGACTTTCCAGCTTTATGCAACTCAACAAATAAAGACGTGTGTCTTTTTCTACTTTCTTCTCTTTCGTGACTTTCTCTCGCTCTTTTCTTTTCTTCCAATGAAGCCATACGATATTCTACATAAACCTTTCTGTACTGAACTTTCTCTCTGATACTTTCCTCGTATAAATTCAAAACTCCCACTTTCACATTGCGATTGGCTCTGTGATTTCGAGACGTCTCCTGTGCAGACTCGGTAAGATCAGGGACAGTTACTCCCCTCGCTTCATCAATACCCTCTTCCTCCTCATCATTCATAGTAGGTATTTCTTCAGCATTGGGAGTTTCCTCCTGGTAAGTTTGATATCCACACTGAGAGATATCCATATTCTCTTCGTTTCTTCATATCGAGGCAGTGAACTCTCAGTCTCATATCCATATAGGGGCAATGTACTCTCCCCTTGAAATTGAGAGTCTAAACCAAAAACTTCTTCTTCTGATGGTATAGAATACAAAGCCGGAGGATCAATGTTTGCTCTACTACCAAAAACTGCATTCATCCTAAAGTAATGAGGACATTTTCCATTCAGTTTCTCCTCCAATGTCAAGCCTCTAATCACTTCGTCCTCCGTAAGACCTCCTCCTGTGCCGTCTTGAATCTCTTTAGCTTTCTTGTACATATCCACATATCTCTCGAACCGCTTCTTCAGTTCTACGCCTGTAACAACAGGAAACCCGGTCTTCCCTGAGAGCTGTGCTGCCATAATTCCAAAAGCCGTTGCTTTACTCAAACACTTTCCTGCACCTACTTTTGTTTTCCGACCGGCTCCATGAAGTGATGCAAAATTCTCCTCGTCCTCAATATAGGCTACAATTTTCTCATAATCGTCATTGTTTAAACGAATACGAGTTCTCTTCAAAGAGTCTATCGTCTTTGGAGCCATATCACACTCTGATCCTCCTCTACTGGATATCTCTGGATCGATCTTCTCACAACTCTCACAACTGTTTGTATGCGCGTTCCACTTCTCATCGTTACCGCTCTTCCTCTCACATGTATCACTCATCTTTGAACTCTTCCTCTCACATGTATCACTCATCTTTGAGAGCGAATCCTTCCACTACTTCATGCACCTTCAATGCCGGAGTTCCTGCTACGCGAAAAATCAAATTAGTTCAAATAACAAGTACTGCTAATGAACCACGGCTAACTTTGACACAATCCCCTAATTACCCGCAACCATAGGATGTGGGTCCTTGTCAATGTTAGACGTTTGCAGGTCTACTGAATGACCGTCCCCGAGTTACGGACAATATTCCTTTGTCAGTAAGAAAATATATTCCTTTAACTCTGACACCCCCTATTAAAATCGTACCTGTCTACGGTTTTCTAATATAAACAGATCGGTTGTCTGCTGCAGATGGTCTCTGATCGCGGCGCAGCTGCCTGGGCGAACTGATAATGATATTAAGAATTACTGGAACACTCGACTAAAGAAGAAGTTTCCGGAACGAGGCAACGCTTCGCATGTACACTACGGACGTCTCCAACCCTACCAGGAGCAGATTCTTACTCATAAATTCCATTATAACCAAATTTGTTTGCAGGGTCTGCAGGATCAAATGGCAACTGCAGCCGCAAGAAGTCTGTTGCACGGGCAGCACTCGTACAGCATCAACCACTTGTATCCGCAGCACTCGTACAGCATCAACCACCTGTATCCGCAGCAAATGCAGGACATCGAGCATAATCATCAGGTGGTACAGGATCAGGATCCGAATCTAACTGTCCAGCTTCCGACAGTGATGCAGCACCAGCACCAGATGTTGACGCAGTTCGTGCCCCATATCCCAAATGAAATGGGGCACGAACGGCGTCAACAACAGGCGACTAACGAGGCTTCTGATGAAGCCGAAAGGCTCATGGTCATCGAGAGCAGCTTCAGAAGTATAATCGAGGACGGTGAACAACATGGGGGAACAACCTCGCTGCTGGCTACACCGAGGTTCGATGAGCTCTTCGGCGATGGTAGACACCCAAATCTGGGTGTGTACAATCGCTCTCGGTGGATCCGGAGAGACTAGATCGGATTGCCACCTCCTCCTCCAGGTGAACTTTGAAAACTTTGAAAAGTAAGTATCAGAGTAACCTCCAGGTGGCAACTTTGAAAAGTAAGTATCAGAGTAACTCTTAACGTTCATACCATCTCAGTCGCGTTGCCCTCATGCCGGATGGTATGAACGTTTACAGTTAATTTGATATTTACTTTTCAAAGTTGATCCTCTAGGATCCGAGGAGGAATGTCAGCTTTGTTAGCATGCTCAGGGAAATCATCCCTTCTTTAGACAGCAGGTAGCCGGGCAAGAAGGTTACACTCCGGGGTAGAAACTCAGCCGCGAGTCGATTAGCTGTGGAGTATAGAGACGTGTACAGTGAGTGATTGTCAAGCTCGAAAGCTAAGGTTCATGGAGATTCGTCGTGACGCCACATCGAAGTTTTCTAGGGTTGTACTCCGTCGGGCTACCATTTTCACACTTGTGCATTAGATACTCAAATTGAAAATTGTTTAACAGGCTGATAGTAGTTCATAGTCCAATTAGATTCAGAGAAGGCCACCCTCTCGGCGGCTCGACCGACCACCTTCAAAGTAAATTCGAGTTTTGAGTCGGGAGCGGGAGCCGTTTGGATGTAGAGTAGGTCACTCGACCGCGAACTTCGGAGTCGCAAGTCGAATTTTGAACAGCAGGCGGAAGCCGTTTTGTTGTACAGAAGCTAAGGTCACACTCTCGGCGGCTCAACCCTCTGGAGTCGCAAGTCGAATTTTGAGAAAAAAGCGGAAGTCGTTTTTGTTGTACAGATCCTTCGGCTAAAACATGTTGACTGGTTTTGATAATAAATCACTTTTTGCTATCAAAATGGTCGTAGTATCTCAGGCTTTTAACCGTCACAGTGGCGGTCGACGTTTTCAAGACCTTGCAATCGGTACAGTGTGCGGCGACATATGCATATCCTTCGGGCCAGATGCAAGGAGTGTTTTGGACGCTGATAATCTCAGACTGAAAGATCTGTAAAGAGTGTCACTGCACTAGCAACTGCGCATGCATGCAGTGGCGTATCAAGCAGAGGGATGTTGTTGATCAGTTCGCTCCATGTACAGCCCTAGCGTGAGCTTACTCTTCAGAAAGATATAGATAAAGTTCTGAGGAACTTTATCTATAAGGCTTTAGCATGTTTAGTGATGCGGATCCTTCCGATGAGCCCAATAGGGTATCGTGATCCGGATCCCTTTGAAAGTAAGACATAGTTGCTGAAAAATCGACGGTTAACTATGGTTAAACGTTTAATGATTTTTAACTCCTCTCGTGTCAAAGAGGATTTAAATGTTTCTCTCAACTTGGTACAATTTCCCAAAGATCCAGGAAGCTGTAGACTCACTGACTGAAAAGACTAACCTGCTTTGGATGAATGAGGCAAATAGGCAAACTTTAAGGTTTAATCGTCAAGAAGGGTTAAGTAATAAATTAATATATTCCATTAAATCAATTCCTTCCGTTAAAAGGTTCTGCACTTGTAGTTCATTCAACGCCTCAAGAATGAAGATTTGTTCTAAAATAAATTAATGATGCTGTAACCCACAAAAAAATACAGACCTTTTAATAAAAAATGCTGTAGTTTTTGACGTGCCAACACTAGTTTGACAAACGACTGCCAGCAGCACTACGAAAGACTTTTTCGCTTCTTGAACACCAAATAATTGCATCAAAGAATAGAATGTTTTGATACCATGGAACATCCGTAACAAAAAAAAACGAAGAGCAAGAGATCACGCATTACATGCCCAATACTCAAGCATTTTGCGAATCGTTCCAATCTCCCACCTTCAATATGAAAGGCACGAAACTAGAACATGAAATGAATTCATGCGTTGCGTGCCCACTCGACTGATTTTGCTCACTCCCTGTGCTAGATACCTCAAAGAAGATGGCAAATCGACTGTGTCATTGTTCAACTGAATCTCTTGTTTCTATTCAGAAGCAAGCCGGAGGGTTGACGACTATGGTCCTTATGGTGCCCGAGCTTGTCCAACGTGGAGACATAGCGTATGGTGGTGAATTTGGAGCAATTCCGCTTACTACAAGTGGATATCTTAAACGAAACCCTATAGAGGACGTAACTCTGATATGCATGATTGAAAGCTGCAGTACTTATTAGGAAAGCAGCGACCAGCAAGTTTGGGATCCGAACCAAGAAGGTGACTGGAGCTTACTGTGGGTACTATCCTGAAATATACCAACGGATATCATCAGGTTAAGATCTTAACCTGACGAGGGAGTAAAGACCATAATACTTATCGAGAAGGCCATTATGGCACAACTTTGCTGGGGAAGACCGAACAAGAGACCTGTACAACTGCACACCGAGTGTCATATAATATGCCCCAGCATACTTCAATCCCGGCCCAAATCGATGCATGTTAATTCGACGCGGTGTTCCAAATGAATCTACAGCTTCCACGGCCACAGTTTGAAACTGCTAGTGGACTTCTAACACTGATTTATAAGTGGCAAAACTGACAGCAAGAACTACGGAAGTCACTGGACATCACACTTTCTAGCTTACTCGAGAACAAATTTGGCCATTGATGGCTCCACCATTTCTCAACTTCTCCTCGAGTAATCAAGTTAGACTGAGACTCGACCGTCCCCATCAAAAGGTGAGTCTGCGTCGCCAAACTGTCATACTCGGTCGGTGAGTTCAGTCAGCTTCCTGAAGAGTAAGCTCACGCTAGGGCTGTACATGGAGCGAACTGATGAACAACATCCCTCTGTTTGATACGCCACTGCATGCATGCGCAGTTGCTAGTGCAGTGAGACTCTTTACAGATCTTCCAGTCTGAGATTATCAGCGTCCAGAACATTCGTTGCATCCCGGAAGGATATGCATATGGTGTCCGCACTCTGCAAGGTCTTGAAAACGTCGACCGCCACTGTGACGGTTACAAGCCCGAGATACTACGACCATTTTCACACAGAATCAAATTAAATAGATACCACACTACATGTAAAAGCCCTTCATATCTGTATGCTTTTTCACCTTTTTCCTTGGAAACCCTTTGTATACGAAGTACCAAAAGCTCAGAAAGTAGTTGAGAAAAGGAATGAAGACGTCTAACCCATGCCTCAGAGAACGAATGCTCATGAAAAGTGGCCCATAGAATGTCATCAGTCACGTAGTTTATAAACCACGTGGTAGATGTTGTGTAAATCCTGTCCAAACAAGAATCCATATTATAAGCAGTACATTAATTTCAAAGGATGGACATCTCTATATCTTCTTTTTTCTCTCTCCTCTCTCGTCCTTGCATCTATTTTAAGCACATCCTTAGCTTTCGAGCGAATGATCCTCGATTATCCCGTTCCTCAACATTCGGCGACCTGGTTCCAACATAAACCTTGAGTCACGGACCGAGCTAGTTATTTGCAAAGTAGACATATTGGAAGTCAGAGACTCATATACGATCATTTTTATGGTGTGGATCACTACAATGAGCCAAGTATGGATGGTAGAGAGTCGTCTCCGTCAAGGCTTCTCCATACATTTCTTTCTCTCTGAGTTTTACAGCAAAGGATGGATGGTTTCACGACACAAAGCAACTTCCGACTGGATGTAAAAAATGGATATCTGATCTCATCTGCTTGCCGTTCACGTCACATTCATTCAGAAGATGGTGTGCCAGAGGACTTCCTGACTTAAATTATGTCCTACTGGATTTCTGAAACCGATTGTCAAAATCGAGCTCTGATCTCATCGGCCTATAGTTCACGTCATCCCGACATAAAACTACGTCCAACTGGATTTCTGAAACCGATTGCAGAAACTGAGCTCTACTTTCTGTGGTCTACCATTCACATCATCATCGTTCAAGAGATAGTCCTCGATCGATCACTTTTTGACACAAAGTGACATGGGAGTTACAGTTACATCTTCCATATTCCTCTTGTCATGCACATGCTTCTACTATCTACTTCTGATTTCCAGGTGCAATCTCCTACCTTATCTCCTAAATCGGCTTCTGATAAAATGAGAAGCCCTGCTGGTACCTCGAGTGTGGCTGAGGTGGCTTCCTCCTCGGCATTTATAATGTTGGCTTCTGGTGCGGCTTCGGAAGACGGAAGAGACTTCTGAGAAATGGAGTCCACTTACGCTTCCTAGCTCTTTTGCGGCACCTACTCGACGTTGGTAGTTGGGGTGACCTCAAAATGGTCAGAGGAAGTCACATCCTCCACTTGAAACACTTAGGAAGACACCTTTGCTTCTTGTCCTCCAGAAGACACCTTTGCTTCCTGTCTTCCGGGGCTTCTTCTGTGGTCTTCTCGGCTTCCAGCACTGTCACTACCAAGTGGACAGCGAGGTCGAACTCCTCCTTGTAAAGATCCGGGCCTGCTGCTGGTCCTAGTGCCTGAGAAGATGTAGCTGCATGCTTGGGAGTTGAAGGAAGACTGTAAAGAGTCTTCAAGCCCTCGATCTACCGATCCAGGTAGCGGAACATGCTCTCCTTGCAATCCACTAACATCTCCATAGAATCGTTATCCCACTAGAGTGAGAAGCTTCCTGCCCGCGGTGAAGTTGAACTTCTTCCGAAGTGCTTCCATCATCTGCTCGATGATCTCTTGCGTTGGGCTTCTGCTTCCCCTCCCGCTGCTTCTTCTCTGCTGCAACCGAGCTTCCATGGCTTCTCATAGTGCTCTGCATGTCATCTTCTCTTCTGCGGGGCTGGTGAACTTCTCCCTGTTTCGCAGAATCTCTTGCTCTGGCTGCTGCAGCCGTGTCTGCAACTCTTGGTTGCTCTTCCACAACTGCACCAACTCCTTGGCAGAAGTAGAAACTTCCGCTTTGTACTTCGCTGCGAGCTTCTCTGTGGTGCGGAGGTTGGCTTCCAGAGTGTCTGTTTTCTTATGGACCTCTTCTTGCTGCATCAAGGCGTGTAGATCAAACCCAAGTCGTAGTGGAGAGCCATTGAACACTCAATTTGGTTGAGAAGGCATGAGGAGTCTACCTCAGATTGATACGGCTGCAACATCAACTACGTTGATAGCACCACTAGTAAATTCTGATGTATATGTTGGGCATATTGAAGTCTCTTCTAGTCTTACATTGCTATATAGGACTGTTGAGAAGAGTATTGCTCCAGTTCCTTTTGAGATATTGAAGAGAGGAGTCGAGTCTATTCATAGGATCACAGGGTAGAGAGATCTTGTAGACGCTGCTTCTATCAGAACATTCTTGGATGTGGATAGACACGTTCACTGACAAGATGCTTCTATGGAGGAAAAGAGACGACGAGAAGCCTTTTAACTTGATATTGGAGTTCTTGACGAGACTAGGGATAGACAAAGAGTCACAAAGAGGCGAGCAGCTCCTCCAAAAGACATCCCCTCTACTTCTCAAGCTCCTCCACCTGCACCAAGTCCGATGGAGGACGTGTAGAGGTCTAAGCAAGAGGTAACAAGTACTGGAAGGAGGTTTACTGCTCAAGAGAAGAGGAAGGGATCGGCATACAAGTTGGCGGTTGATATTGAAAGTTCTATTGATCTCAAGAGCATCTTGGAGCAGAGAATACTAGATGCGCGAATTGAGTTTTCTCTTCGGGAGGTTCTTGAGAGGTACGAGTATAAAGATTCAAAAAATTCATTTCTTTATGAATCACACTCGGAAAGAAAGTTAGACGAATAATTATTATTACTTTTTTGCTTCGGACGTCCAAGAATCTTTGTGTTTAACTTTGACTCACTCTACTGTCTATCTAGAATAGAGATCCATTTGACAGAAACGTTTTCTGCTAGAATACCTAGCCGGAGATATATCTCAGAGGTGTCTTCATTTAACGAGATTGAGACATAATCTGGATACACCATACCTTCTGTGCTGATGAGCAGTGGACCCATGATAGTTGCCTCCTGCCACAAGGTAACCTGCCGCCGACCGTAGTCACAATCTGAGGACTGGACCCTGTCTTCACACTCTTTGGGTACCATCTGTTTACGAATCTTTTCAGGTGTCACGAAGTGCTTTAACAGAATTCTCCCGTTCTCCCGTTTGTACAATAAAAGACCGACGTTTTATATCATAATAAAACGTCGTTATTATAAGCCTTGATCAGGTAACTAGTGCTCCTTGGAATTTCTCTAGTTATAGTCACATTCATTATTAATCACATAATGCTTTAGGTCTTCTAAAACTTTATTTACATTACCATAGAACTAGATAGTCATATAAATTCAGATTTATTTAGTTTATATTTAATCTAGTTGGTTAACCATGCAAGAACTATATCCATGGCATAAAAGCGTACTGATAAGCCAAAATGAGAAGTACGAAAGTAGAAGAAAGAATAGATAAAATAATGTGGAGTATGTTGTTCTGAAGTTTTGTATTGAAATTATATCTTAAACATTGCCATCATGGTCGATGTCATAACGTGTTTCTTTCTAGAGACAAAATTTGACAATTTTTCCGTTGAACACACTCCTTTAGATACTTAGTCTTGAATATAATAACTTTTTTATTCTTTTACTTGAAAGTTCTTGTAGGCTTAGATATAATTCCTTTGTCAAATTTAAATATATAGCAAAGCAAGATACTGAAAATTGCTTACCACACAGAATCAAATTAAATAGATACCACACTACATGTAAAAGCCCTTCATATCTGTATGCTTTTTCACTTTTTTCCTGGAAGCCCTTTGTATACTAAGTACCAAAAGCTGAGAAAGTAGTTGAGAAAAGGAATGAAGACGTCTAACCCATGCCTTAGAGAGCGAATGCTCATGAAAAGTGACCCATAGAATGTCATCAGTCACGTAGTTTATAAACCACGTGGTAGATGTTGTGTAAATCCTGTCCAAACAAGAATTCGTATTATAAGCAGGACATTCATTTCAAAGGATGGAAGTCTCTATACGTTCTTTTTTCTCTCTCCTCTCTCTGAGTCCTTGCATCTATTTTAAGTACACCCTTAGCTTTCGAGCTATGGGTGTGCTTAAAAAGAGCGATCTTCGATTATCCCGCTCTTCATCATTCGGTGGTCTCGTTCCAACATAAACCTTGAGTCACGGACCGAGCTAGTTATTTGCAAAGTAGACATATTGAACGTCGGGACTCATATATGATCATTTTTATGGTGTGCATTCCTACAATGAGGAAAGTCCGAATGGTCTCCGTCAAAGGCTTCTCCATACATTTCTCTCTCTCAGAGTTTTACAGCAAAGGATGGACGGTTTCACGACACAAAGCAACTTCTGACTAGATGTAAAAAACGGATATCTGGTCTCATCTGCTTGCCATTCACGTTGTCGCGCTACTTGACGGCCACATGCTTGACTTCTACTCCGACGCTTAGGTTTAGTAGTTCTAGAAGTTAGCTCATATTACTTCTAGTCCTTTATGTATATGTTTGACACCTTTGCATACGGTGTTAATACTATTTTGAGTCCTAGTAGGCTGATAGTATGTTAGTTATCTTGTTCAAGCATTTCTGCGCTTGTGCAAGTGACTGCTTACTTGTCTATGACGTTCAATGTACATAACTTAGGGTTTCCATGCTGATAGGGGTTTGAGCTCATGGGTTGTACTTACTTGTCGCCCATGCACGCTTTCTAGCTGATTTAAGTTATTTTTCGGGGCTACGTGTCATTTTAGGTAGTTTAAGTTTTACGCTGACACTCTAGGGGGCTTGACTTGGTAGCCTATGAGTGTAGATAAGTTACCAGGTAGTTTAAGGAACAAAAGGACAGTCAAGTGGAGCTATGAACTCCCATTGGTCCATTTTTGTCTTTTGTAAAACTCTAAGTTTAGAAACAGAGCTCTAGAGTGGAGTTCGAGCATTTGGTGAGGGAACTTCGAAATCTGAGAGCACAGGGAGATAGAGCTCGTCATGCCCAGCACCTCCAGTGAAATTTTCGATCGATTTGAGTCAATAAAGACGGAGTTATGAGCAATTGAAGTTCGGATTGTGCCAGAACTGAATCACTTTTGTTGGATTTAGGGTTTCAGTGTCACTTGCAGCAGATTTGAGGAAATTGCTTCAAAACTTCAAGGTTGTGTTCTCCGCCAGCAGGGCTACGATTTCCCTAAAAGTTTCATATCGATTGAGTGACTGAGTAATTCAGGGTGGCCGCTGAAGCAGAGGGGGTCTGAAAAGCTCTTAATCTAGAGCAGCGACTTCAGAGGAGGAGATCTGGAGTTCTGTGTACATTCAGGAGTCCCAACTTCACAGGGATGTTCAGCATCCTGTAGACTTCAAATAATGTGAGAATATTTGAAATTCATTGAGCCAATTCTCTGTTCTAGGTCAGAATAGCTATCTAGGTACCAGAAAATGCCATAATTCTCCTACTCAGAACTTTTCTGTCAACATCTCGGTGCTAGAATTCAATCTCAGGCTGAAACTTCGTGTGTGTGTTCAGTAGTACCTCATTTACATGTAGGGGAAGTTTAGAAGTCTAAACCTTCATAGTTTTCCTCTCTTTGAGTGCCAAAGTTCACCGTCTAAACCTATTACTACTAGTGAGACCTAAATTTCGCTTTTTGAGCATATTAGAGGATCCTACACTCCTGTGTGAGTGTTTATAGCTCCTGTTGTGACCTGAAAGCCAACCTCTTGAGTAAACAACCACAGTCAGAAGCCCGGCGTTTTCCTAGATAGACGGATCACACTCCGACATACTCTCTTTTTGGTGAACTCGACGTGAAACACCTAGGGTGGGAGTTTTCTTGAGAGTGTTACAGGATCAGATATCATGGCCAACCAAGGATCATCAAGTGGAGGTGTTGCTGCTGCTCAGCAACCTGTTCAGTTGGATGCTGCTACGATGAAGATGTTCCAAGCTTTTTCCATGTTTATGCAGCAGCAGCAGAGCACAGAGAGGAAGGAGGTATTAGCAACCAAGGCGTTGCAATCTGTGGTGCATCAGATGGACCAGTTCAAGGGGACAGATATTTCCAAGTACGTGCGATACTATGCTAGGGAGATGGAGGTGAACAAGGTACTTGAGAAGGAGATGGTGGAGAACTTTGAACTTGCTGTTGTGCCTGAGATTCGTGGGCGTGTAAAGGAGCTCAAGCAGAAGTAAGGACAGAGTTGGGAGAGCTTTATGCGAGCTTTGAAGGAGGAGTATTACACTGAAGATTCAGAGAGGGTGACAAAGAGAACGTTCTTGGAGTGGGTGGTGAAGCCTAACAAAGGTTTGTCTGTAAATGAGCTGTTAAGGGAGTTTGATCGTCAGTATACTCAGCTTTCTAGGACAGAGAAGCTTACACTAGAGGTGGAGAAGACCAAGCTTTTCCTACAAGCAGCGGACGTGACTATTCAGGAGAAGCTTGAGCTGTTGCTGGAAGACAAGAGTGAGGAGAGAGGATTGAAGACTGATTGGAAGGAGGTCGAATAGACTGTTTCTTTGCTGGCCAAGAAATAGAGAAGAAGGGACAAGGTGGTGGTAAGTGAAGCAGCACCTTTGATAATTCCTGTCAAGCAGTTGTCTACTAAACCCGCTTTGGTAATTGCTAGAGAGGAAGACTCATCGCTTGATGAGTTGATTAAGGGTATGAAGGAGCTTAAGCTTAAGCTCACTAGGTTAGAAGAGAAGGAGCAGAATGTACATCCTGCTATGCAGAGACCTCAAATGAGAGAAGGCTTTGTTCATCGTTGTATATGGTGTGATAGCCTAGACCATGTAAGAAGAGACTGTGGAGAGTTTTCAGATGCATTGAGGAAGGATCTGATCTTCTTCAAAGATGGTAAGATCCATCTGAGAGAGACTAGGATGATGTTGGGAACCAACTTTGGCAAGGGTGGTATGAAGAGACTTGTGAATGAGATATCAGCATCACATGTTGTTTCTCTTGTGAATGCTGCTACCTGTGGAGTGAAAGTGGAGATGGAGAGAGAGAAAGGGACTACTGGGTTGTGGTCTGATGTAGTGCGGTCCGTAGCTAGAACAGAGCTAGACAAGGATGTGCTACGAAGGGTTGGCAACTCAATTTGAGAGGCTACAGGATGGAATGATCCTGTGGATACTATGTCAGTGCATGCTTATGTTGCAAGAAGTCAGCATGAAGCTGTACTAGAAGAAAAACGCAGGAGGGAGGATGCAGGTGAGGCTTCTACAGCCAAACGACCTGCTACAAGGAGTGAAAGGGCTAGACCAGAGGCAAGGCAAGAGACAACACCTACTCGGGAGGAAACTATGGAGGATCTACCATCTACAACACCAAAGGAGAAAGAGAGAAGCAAGGAGAAGGGTAAGATGCCTGCATACAAACTTCAGTCTGACATTGAGATTGCTACAGACCTGAAGCAGGTGTTAGAGAATCGTATCTTGAATGGGAAGGTTGAGTTTACCTTGGGTGAGATTCTTGGGATTGCAAAGCGTGAGTTCCATGAGGTTATCATAGATCTCATCGAGAGGAACCGTCAGATTTTGGGTGAAGCAGCTACGCTTAACGCTCTAGGGACCAAACTGTCGGAGGATGAGGAAGATGAGATTGCTGGTTACTGCTCTCAAGTATCAGAAGGGAGATCCTATCAGCACGTGAGGTTTGAAGATGAGGTGGAAGCATCGCAGAAGAGCCATTACTCTCACAACCATTGGGCAAGAGCAACCACAGATACCTTGGTGAAGTTGGGAGATCTAGAGGAACCTGTGGTGGCATTGATTGATCACGGCTCAGAGATTAATCTGATGTCTAAGGAGCTGTACAAGCGTGGAAGGTGGCCCATAGACACCGACCATGGATGGCTTATCCGTGCTGCCAACAATCAGAGGGGAGAACTCTATGGTGCTTGTCCCAACATCAAGGTAACTGTGGGTGACATCAGTGATGTTCAGAATTTCTTTGTGCAAGACATGTCAACCTATCCTATCATTCTAGGGCAGTCTTACATTACTGCTGTTAGAATGGAGACACGAGTTATGGATGATGGTTCAGCCTATGCTAGGATACGTAGTAGAGACGGCAAAAGAGCTGTTCAGTTTTTGACCGTTGCTGCAGAACATGAGAGGAATCGTGATAGCTTGAGAGACCGTCCACTACCTAAGATTACTCAGGAATTTAGAGAGTCTAAGGGTTTTGGCAGAGTACCATTGAAGAGCGAGACTTCAACGGTACAGTAGAGATAAGATTCTCGTCTGATCCAGTAGAGCAGGAAGCTTTATCCACTAGCTTCTTAGGACTGACATCATGTGGATCAGTGTGTTATAGGAAGGTTGAGAATCTGAAGAGGTTTGAGAGACAACATGTGAAGTCTGTACAGGAGTCTTTGAGGGATAGTGGAGAGTTAGCAGGAGATGAATACATATCTGGGGTGTTTGAAGAGCAGTATTTGGTAGATACTATAGGGGAGTTGAAATCTATAGTAGAAAGTTCTATATATGATGTAGATAGAGTGGTGAGAGTGAGCTCCAAGGAGCTTTATGATGTAATTGATAAGTTTATAGATCGACAAGAGGTGTATGTGGAGACCAAGTACAAGTCGGTGGCAAAGAAAGTCAAACTAGTGGCTTTGCCTTTACCACTCTATTACAATCAGAAGATGGAGCAAGCTGCACGAGAACCGACACTCAGAGGACCGAGAAGAATTGGGCACCAGTTCACAGAAACAACACTGAAGGAGCTGAGGATTGGAGGTGATGGATTTCTTACTGAGCAAGAGAAGAAGAGCTTCAGGGAGATGTTATCTAGGCATGGTAAGACGTTTGCGTTCGAATCACATGAAGTAGGATGTGTAGATCCAAGTGTAGTTGCACCTATGGTAATCTTTACTATACCGCATGTGCCATGGAATCTACGTCCTATCCTTGTACCTAGAGCTCATCTACCAAAGCTGATAGACTTGCTCAATGAGAGGATTAGGATGGGTATCTTGGAACCATCTATAGCTCCCTACTCAAGCAGATGGTTTACTGTTCCGAAGAAGAGTGGAGCTTTGAGATTCATTCAAGATATGCAGCCAGTTAACAAGGTGACTATCAGGAATATGGGTATAGGACCTATTGTAGACGAGTTTGCAGAGGCTTTTGCTGGTCGTGCTATCTATTCAATGGGAGACTTATATTCAGGTTATGATCAGTTTCAGTTATCCTTTGAAAGTAGAGACTTGAGTACAATGAGGACACCTTTGGGGTTACTAAGGATGTGCACCTTGCCACAAGATGCTACTTTCTGTAGCACATATGATGAATGGCATGAACAAAGTTTTGAGGGACTTCATTCCTGAAAAAACTATGTCATTCCTTGATGATGTGCCGATCAAAGGATGTGCTGAGGAGGAGAAGAATGAGATAATTGATCAGAGGGGGTGCCGTAAGTTTGTTGCAGATCATATAGTTGACTGTGATAAGATACTGAGTCGACAGGAGGAGGTTCATTTGACTTTATCAGGAGCAAAGTCTGTATTTGGAGAACAAGAAGTGTTGATTGTGGGGCACCTATGTGGGTCTTATGGTCGGAAACCTTGTCCAAACAAGGTTGATGCCATTCGAAGGATGAAGGAGACATGTGGGTCAGTTACCGAGGTGAGAAGGTTTCTAGGTGCATGTGTGTTTTATCATATATGGATTCCACACTTTGCACATGTAGCAGATCCGTTGTACAAGTTGCTGAGGAAGGGGCAAAGATTTCAGTGGCAAGAGGAGCAAAGCGAGTCTATGAGGAAGTTGAAGGATCTTTTGGCTTCACCACCAACTCTACGGAAGGTAACATATGAGTTGGGCAGATCTGTTATCCTTACTGTTGATACTAGTCCCATTGGCATTGGATGGACTATAGGACAGGATGATGAGGATGAAAATAGATATGTGGTGCGTTTTGGAGCTAAGGTGTTAAGTTCACGTCAGAGAGACTACCCTCAGGTCAAGAGAGAGCTATGGGGAGTAGTTACTGCGATGAAGAGTGACAAGGAATACTTGATAGGAGCACCTGTGGTTGTAGAGACAGATTGTTTACCTCTCTTGGGAATGATCACTAGCTGTACAACTCCAGATATTGCTATGTTGAGGTGGATAGCATATATCAAGTCCTTGAACCCAGAGTTTAGACATATTGCAGGGAAGGACAATCTTGTGGCAGATATGTTATCAAGGGCTTGGTATTACGATGAAAGAAATGATAGATGATCAGGAGGATGTTGGAACAAAGTTCTATTCTAGTGCTCTTGCTAGAAGAGATAGAAGCCGTTTTGCAGCTCCGTTAGAGTTTTTTGAGGAAACTGTGTATGATGGAGAGTGGTTGGATCTTGGGCGCTATTTGAGTTCATTGGAAAGGCAAGAAGGCTGGTTTGATGCAGATTTCAAGAGGATCCGTAGAACAGCTTATGGGTACTTTTTATATGGAGGACATCTATGGAAGCGCCCTAAGCTACAAGGAGGTGTATCACAGCGGGTGGTATGTGACTTGGAATTGCAACAGCAGCTGATCAAGGAGTTTCATGAGAGTCTATGGGCCGGTCATAGAGGAGTTTGGGCTACATTTGCCAAGATGAAGGAGAAGTATTGGTGGAAGGGTATGTATAAGGATGTAGTACAGTTTGTTTCATCCTGTATACCTTGCTAGATGTATTCCAACGTACGTCATCGTGATGGATTGCATCCTACTTATCCTTTAGTCATTCATTACAAATGGGTAGTGGATCTGGTAACTATGCCATTTGGGCTTGGACAAATAAGGTATCTAGTCTTGGCTAGAGAAGATCTATCTAACCAAGTTGAAGGCCGTGCCTTGAGGATGAAGACCACTGCTAGTGTCTGTCGCTTTCTACTTGAAGATGTTATTTGTAGATATGGGTGTGTGGGAAAGATTATTGCAGATAGGGGTGAGCTGGATTCACAAGAAGCAGTTGAGTTCTTCAAGCGATTGGGAATCAAGTTGGCGTTACCACTGCTTACAATCCTGAAGGGAATGGCAAGAGCGAACGAGGTCATCCGCCAATCATCAAAGCTTTGGTAAAAGCTTGCAAGGGTAAGTTCCGTGAATGGCCTAGACTGCTACCATTTGCATTGCGGGCAGATCGTACAACTCATAGTACCGTTACAGGTTACATGCCAGCAGAGTTGATACTAGAGCAAAAACATGTGATGCCGATTGAGGAGGTTGTGCCTACTTGGAATGTTTTGCCATGAGAGGATGGTAGAAGTACGGAGGATCTTCTTGCATTAAGGATCCAACAGTTAGAACGGAGACTTGAGGATGTTGCCAAAGCTGTGGAAAGGTTGAAGACTGCTAGAGAGAGAAACAAAGGCAGATTTGATAGAACGCATAGATTACGACCCAAACCAGTTAAAGAAGGTGATTGAGTGTTAATCTATGATAGTAGTCTTGATAATCAGCATAGCACTATCAGAAAGTTCTCCAAGAGATGGTTTGGACCTTATGTGGTGTTATAAGTTTATGATAATGCCACATACTCCTTGAGAGAGTTAGATGGTGCAGTGCTCAAGATACCAGTCGCAGGAAAGAGAATCAAGCTCTTTAGAAGGAGAGGGGAGGATCAGAACGTTGCAGAGTTTACAGAGGATGAAGCTGAAGACTCAATGCAGGTTGAAGATGAGTTGGAAGCCGAATCTGAAGAGTCTTGATCTGGATGGCACATACCGGAGGATGTGCAGGTTTAGAGGGGGTGGATGTCGCGCTACTTGACGGCCACATGCTTGACTTCTACTCCGACGCTTAGGTTTAGTAGTTCTAGAAGTTAGCTCATATTACTTCTAGTCCTTTATGTATATGTTTGACACCTTTGCTTACGGTGTTAATACTATTTTGAGTCCTAGTAGGCTGATAGTATGTTAGTTATCTTGTTCAAGCATTCGTGCGCTTGTGCAAGTGATTTCTTACTTGTCTATGACGTTCAATGTACATAACTTAGGGTTTCCATGCTGATAGGGGTTTGAGCTCATGGGTTGTACTTACTTGTCGCCCATGCACGCTTTCTAGCTGATTTAAGTTATTTTTCGGGGCTACTTGTCATTTTAGGTAGTTTAAGTTTTACGCTGGCACTCTAGGGGGCTTGACGTGGTAGCCTATGAGTTTAGATAAGTTACCAGGTAGTTTAAGGCACAAAAGGACAGTCAAGTGGAGCTATGAACTCCCATTGGTCCATTTTTGTCTTTTGTAAAACTCTAAGTTTAGAAACAGAGCTCTAGAGTGGAGTTCGAGCATTTGGTGAGGGAACTTTGAAATCTGAGAGCACACGGAGATAGAGCTCGTCATGCCAAGCACCTCCAGTGAAATTTTCAATCGATTTGAGTCAATAAAGATGGAGTTATGAGCAATTGAAGTTCGGATTGTGCTAGAACTGAATCACTTTTGTTGGATTTAGTGTTTCAGTGTCACTTGCAGCAGATTTGAGGAAATTTCTTCAAAACTTCGAGGTTGTGTTCTCCGCCAGCAGGGCTACGATTTCCCTAAAAGTTTCATATCGATTGAGTGACAGAGAAATTCAGGGCGGCCGCTGAAGCAGAGGGGGTCTGAAAAGCTCTTATTCTAGAGCAGCGACTTCAGAGGAGGAGATCTGGAGTTCTGTGTACATTCAGGAGTCCCAACTTCACAGGGATGTTCAGCATCCTGTAGACTTCAAATACTGTGAGAATATTTGAAATTCATTGAGCCAATTCTCTGTTCTAGGTCAGAATAGCTGTCTAGGTACCAGAAATTGCCATAATTCTCTTACTCAGAACTTTTCTGTCAACATCTCGGTGCTAGAATTCAATCTCAGGCTGAAACTTCGTGTGTGTGTTCAGTAGTACGTCATTTACATGTAGGGGAAGTTTAGAAGTCTAAACCTTCATAGTTTTCCTCTCTTTGAGTGCCAAAGTGCACCGTCTAAACCTATTACTACTAGTGAGACCTAAATTTCGCTTTTTGAGCATATTAGAGGATCCTACACTCCTGTGTGAGTGTTTATAGCTCCTGTTGTGACCTGAAAGCCAACCTCTTGAGTAAACAACCACAGCCAGAAGCCCGGCGCTTTCCTAGGTAGACGGATCACACTCCGACAATGTCACATTCGTTCAGAAGATGGTCCGCTAGAGGACTTCTCGACATTAAATTACGTCCTACTGGATTTTTGAAACCAATTGTCAAAACTGAGCTTTGATCTCATCGGCCTATAGTTCACGTCATCCTGACATAAAACTACGTCCGACTGGATTTCAGAAACCGATTGTAGAAACTGAGCTCTGATTTTTGTGGTCTACTGTTCACATCATCATCATTCAAGAGATAGTCCTCGATAGATCACTTTTTGACACAAAGTGACGTGGGAGTTACAATAACATCTTCCATATTCCTCTTGTCATGCACATGCTTCTTAGGCTTGTCCTTGTCCGCTTTGTTCCGTTGCAGTTCATCTTCTGTCTGAAGAGTGCACTTCTTGATATGCACGTGCTTCTTTTGCTTGTCCCCCTCCGCTTTGTTCCGATGCAGTTCATTTTCTATCTGAAAAGTGGACTTCTAGACATGTTACTTATTCGTTACAAGTTCACCGTAGACTTCATCGCCACTGGTCGACAGTGCGAACGAGAAGTCTACATCTTTGTCACAAGTTCACCGTAGACTTCATCACCGTCGGTCAACAAATACGACTGAGAAGTCTACCAAAGACGAGAAGGAGTTTCAATTATCTGAGCTAATTTGATAACATGTCTCATCTTGGGCAGTTGTTCAAATCTCCTTTAGTCATGCTGAAAAATGCTATAGAATCTATATCTTGATGTATGATTGCGCTCTCATATTCTGTTCTTTCTATGTACTAAGAGATTTTCTCAGCTAGAGCACATACGTCGAGGTACTCAAGTGTTATTTCAGAGACACGATGTCGTGTCGTGGATTGGCTCCTACCTGAAAATAAAATTTCGATCATTATCGCTCCAAAGACACTCAGAGGACTAAAAATGAGTCTTTTTACATAACTTCAGATCTTCACTTTCATTACATCAACAGATATCACTCGTTGTCAGCTTTACATGGACACTTCATCTACTTCATTTGGACGTCTAGTGGTGAAGTTACAAGACTCGAAAGATGAGAAAAACAAGCTAAGCCTTAGCTTACGAGCTTTTTGCACAACTTCAGATCTTAACTTTCATTACATCAATGGATGTCGCTCATTGTCAGCTTTCGATGGACACTTCATTTACTTCATTTGGATGTCTAGTGGTGAAGTTACAAGACTCGAAATATGGAAAAAGCAAGCTAGACCTTAGGTTACAGACTTTTTGCACAACTCTAGATCTTCACTTTCATTACATCAACAGGTGTCGCTCATTGTCAACTTTTCATAAACACTTCATCTATTTCATTTGGATGTCTAGTGGTGAAGTTACAAGACTCGAAAGAGAGAAAATCAAGCTAAACCCTAGCTTACTATTGCTGATTGGGTATTTGTGGCTCCTGACGCTATACTAAGGACGCAAAGGGTATGCTTGCTCATTATTTGTGAACTTTCACGTACAGCAACTGACATGAAGGGGCAGCTTAAAGGACTAGCTTGTACTTACGACTCGTAGATGGATGGTTCGAGAGATTTGGAGATCCAATGCAAATGCGCAAGGTGTCATTAGGTTCAGATCTGTGCAGGCTACGTATTGGTTAAGACAGTTTGTGAAGAGCCATATAGAGGTGTGTGTTCTAGGGGAAATTGAGACATAAGGAATGTTCTAGAGTGCGTTAGTGACCTATGAAAGAGAGTTGGACCGTTCAAGTCGTTTTGGAATCTAAACTTAGATCCATCGAGATCAGAAGTCGAGTTCTTCAGGAAACTGAAGAGCGATACGAAGTTTCAGCAGACAATTTGAGAGTTCTGGGTGAAATTGACTCACAGGAAAACGCTTACGTCAGTTTTTCGTCGTCTACGATATGAAGTTGGATTGTTCTTCGAGATCAGTTAGCCAAGTTCTTCATTTTTGGTGCCTATGCGACCAGGGAGTCTTCACCTATGCATAGCAGAAGACCGTGTGTGGATTGGATTGTTGGTTTCCATGTAGTGAGCGAGTTTGAGCAACAGGAAGTAAGTTTACGTCAGTTTTTTGCTTCCTACGAACAAATTTCTTGCGTGGTTTTCGTGAGAGGAAGTCCAAACAACTTATTTGGAGTCTCATTGGGTTTAGGGTAGCTAGATCTACCTACCAAAGAAGACGGATCTCAGATCAAGTGATTCGTTTGGGTGGTGCGTGTGATTCTAAACCTCAAGAAGGAGTTTTTGAAGGTTTGATCACTTGCGATCAGAAATTGATGATATCTCGGCTGTGAGGAGTCGGATCTGATAGTTCTTAGGGCCAACAGAGTCAAGGAGGAAGACCTGATCGACATCTGAAGATCATTTGGTGAAAGAAGGAAGTTCCCAGATAGATTTCTCTCGATTCCTTGACTTTGATTTCGTCTTTTTGAGTTCGATAGAGATCTAGTTGGTTATGTACGGCTTCTTGTAGCTAGCTTCAGCTAAGGCTTGTACGTGGATGTTGTTTGGACTTGGGTTTGGATCATGTGATGCTGGTGTAGCTCTTTTTGTTAGCAAAGGGATGTTTCTCTTGCTTTAAGCTATGCTTCGATAGTTTTAGATCTGGGTTGAGATTCAGGGGTTCATTTTAGAGGGGTTGGTGTAGATTACAGATCACTGAGGTTTGTATTTCTCTATTTTGCATTCTTTGAGAAGAAGAATCAAGAGTGTATATAAAGTAGGAGTTGGTATATCTTGCATCTCGTGGTTGTTTCTCTATGTCTTGTCTGTGTTAGACACATTACATCTCCACACCCAAGAATCTCGTGTTTACGATGGTAAACTCGATGTGAAAGTTTGGAGTGGAGATTTCTTTTGTGTTTGAACTTTGAAGAGGAGATTCGTAACCATGAGTAGGGACGGGAATGATGATGGAAATAGAGCTAGTGGTTTGGGTGGATTGCCGAAGGTGCAGTTGGATCCAGCAATTGCATCGATGTTTCAACCATTCACATTGTTCTTACGGCAATAACAGTTTAATGAGCGAAAGGGAACATTGACCAAAAAGGTGCTTCAAGCAGTGATCAGCAAGATTGACTAATTTGATGAGAGAGATGTCCCAAAATATATGAGACATTATGTGAAGGAGATGGAACTAAATCGGATATCAGAAGATGAGATGATTGAGAAGTTTGAGTTAGCTGTAGCTCCAGAGGTTAGATATCATGTTAAAATGCTAACAAAGCATTTTGACAAGGATTGAGAGACATTTGCTCATGTCTTGATAATTGAATAGTTCTTTGAGGACTCTGATCGAGTCACCGAGAAGTCATTCTTGGAGTGGGTTGAGCAACCAAGGAAAGGTTTACAAGCTACTGAGTTACTCAGAGAATTTGAGAAACAGTTTTCTAGGTTGACTAGGATGGAGAAGTTGACGCTGTAGTCAAACAAAATAGTATTTCTTCGAGTTGTAGATGAGAAATTACAAGAGAAGTTGGAGGTGCTTTTGGAGGATCAAGAGGAAGACGATGGGTTGACTAGTAGTTGGAAGCACTGTAGTAGCACATGTTATTGTAATTTGACATGTGGTTCTTGTTGCTAGACAAGTAGTACTAGTTGTTCCATCTGTTCCAGTTGTCCAAGCACCTATAGTGCCCCCGAAGAAGAATGATTTAAGCCTTGAGGAGATCATGCGTGAAATGCAAGACATGCATATCAAGCTCACAAGATTGGAGGAGCAATAGTCTACAAGCGGAGCAAAACTCATTGTCGTTATGTTAATCATTTTACATAGTAAATAATTCATCTCTCTGTCAAGAGTTAGTCTCTCTGAGTGAAGTTAAGACCTCAGAAAGTCGGTTATATATTTTGAGTCCTAGTAGGTTGTTTACTATGTTAATAGAGTTTAAGCTCATGGGTTGTACTTACATGTCGCTCATCCATGCTTTCTAGCTTGTTTAAATTATTCAAGGTTACGTGTTGTTATACATGTCTTCGCAGGTAGTTTAAGGTTTACGCTGGCACTTTAGAGACTTGACGTGGTAATCCATGTGTGAAATTAAGTTACCACGTGGATTGGGGCAAAAAAAGTGGAAGGAAGCTATGAAGCTATGAAGCTATGAACTCCCATTGGTCCATTTTTGTCTTTTGTGAAACTCTAAACTTAGAAGTAGAGGTCTTAAGGGGAGTTCGGGCTTTTGGTAGGGACATTAGAGAATATGAGGACATAGGATGAGAGGGCTAGTCATGCAAGTCAGTGTCGATGAAAGTTTCAATCGATTTGAAGTAATAAAGAGGGAGTTATGCCAAATTGGAGTTCTGATTGGGCTGAAATTACGTCACAATTGGTGATTTTGGATTTTTGGTGTCAATTGCAGCTGAATTGAGATAATTGCTTCAAGTTATCGTGGTTGTGTTCCCTGTCAGTAGAGCTATACTGTCTAAAATTTTTCATATCGTTTGAGTGAGTGAGTAATCCAGGGTGATCATTGAAACATAGGGGGTCTGAAAAGCTTGTGATCTAGAGAAATGACTTCAGAGCTCGAGATCTGAAAAACTGTGTACAACCAGCAGGTCAAATTTCACAAGGATGTTCAGCGTACTATAGACACCAAATCTTGTAAGAATCATCAAAATTTATCAAACCAATTTTCTGTTCTAGGTCAAAGTAGCTATCCAAGTACCATAGATTGTCGTAATTTCCTTACTCAGAACGTTTTTGTCCACATCTCAGTCTGGTCTTATTACTACTACTCATTCTTGATTTTCATTTTCTGAACATATTAGAGGACCCAGCAGACCTATGTAAGTGTCTGTAGTACCACATTATAACGTGAAGCCTGTCTCTTGAGTAAACAACCACAGCCAGAAACCCCGCGCTTTCTTGGGTAGACGTTTCACTATCTTCACGATCATATCATAGCTAGAAGGTTCTGTCCTTCCCAAGAAACTCTCATCACAACATCTGGTGCGTCCACTGAAAGATCTTGGGATGATTGATCACGAAGGTTGAGATTCTTATACAAAGAAGAGATGGATCGCAAGAGCGAAAGTACTGCTACTACCTCTACGACTGCATCAACATCTACTATTGCATCTTCAGCTGCACTTATATCTTCTGCAGCGACATCTACGTCTGATCTGGATACGGCTGAGATCTTGAAGACGCTTGTGGCCCTGGTCCAATAGCATCCGATCCTTGGAGGATGTGAGTTAAAATCCACCATGGCTTTACAAGTGATTGTGAATAGATGTGGAAGGTTTGAAGGTGGAGATATTTCTAAATATCTACGTGAGTATACATGAGAGATGTGTAGTGTCTCAGGATTTCTCCTTTAGCCCATTATAGCATAAAAGATTTCGTTCTCTATAGAGATTTACACTAGTATCGCTGTCTTAAGTTCTAAGATTTGTCTAAACTCACAAACATACGAGTTTTACCTAGAAATCCCTTCTTCTCGTCAAACCATACGGCTTTCAGAACTTCATAAGGTGCCCTGGACCCAAACATACAAAAACCACCAAAAATCTCACACAATTACCTATTGAGAAGCTCGTGAAGACGCTTCCTACTTCTAGGTCACGGCTTCTAGTCTTTCCACGACGGTCTTCTCGAAGCAATTGTCGTATTCCGAGGGGTTCATTTTCGCTTCTGATACCTCCAGAAGACTGTCCTTACTTCGTAGATGTCAAATTATCAATGTCTGTCACACATTGCTCTTCTAATTTCCAACGGGGGTAGATCATTCACAAGGTGTATGTCTCATGTAACCTTCCCAGGCTTCTGTCTACGGAAGCGATCTTCCCGCAGCACTACAACGACGACATTCACCTTCACGGAAGCTCAATAGAAGTCTTCGAAGCTCACTAGAAGAAGATAGGAAGACGAGAAGATGAGGGAAGATGGGGAAGAAAAGAAAATCCAAACAAGAAGAAACGAGATGAAAAAGAGAAATTAAGACTCTGACAGGCTTCTAGTCCGGATCCTAACTAACAAGCTATCCCTGCTTGTAGTAATTTAAGGAAGAAGATCACAAATCGGCTTACAGTTACATAGTCTTCTCACTTGAGGATGTCGTCTTCTGTTGTGAGAAGAAGTCTTCTTTCTTCTTCTGTCGTTGCTCCGACTACTCTGTCTTCTGAAATCTTTTTTTATAAGATAGTCTGTACGTGGATCCGAAGTGCTTCACTAGATGAAACAAGCTTCGACTCTACATAGCTTCTAACATTCACCACCACTCAAGGAGAAGGCTTTTCATACACAATAGGGTGTAAATTCAAGGAAACCCATTGCCTAGAAGACACAGACAAAGCTTCTGCAACCAAATCTGAAATCAATTCCCAGAGAAGAAGATACATTAGTTTCGAGAAACTCACTCCCTTTGCTTCCTATCCCTACTCCTCGACGCACCAGCTTAGAAGCAGGACTACACGATGATGCCGTTCTCTGTTGTAGGCTGTCCATTACTGCTGTCTACATCCTTTGATCCCCTGTTGGGAGCGGAAGTGTAGACCTATCCTATGTAATCCAACTCTGTGGACGGAGCACCTATGTGTGTAGTAAAATGTGTGATAAAACGTGTGCAAAATCCTACTTAGCATCGATTTTATACATCTGCCCTTGAGCAGCAGGAGGAAGATCCCCTCCAATCGCACTCACAGTCAAGAAAGATGGGCGCTGTCAGAAAGGCACCACCTCACATACATACGGTTCCCTTCGCAGTTTGGAACTAACTGTCTACTCCTATCGTTGTCTATCTTGTCACATAGACACAATCATCTAAAAATACAAAGGGAGTTGTCTCTTCCTAAAATAGTAGACTGTATTTCTTATCAAAATTAGACAAGTCAACTGTCTTCTTAACTCTACTATCTATTCTTGATTGCCAGGTGCAATCTCCACTAGATTCTCTCCTACCTTATCTCCTAAATCGGCTTCTGATAAAGTGGGAAGCCCTGCTGGTACCTCGGGTGTGGCTGAGATGACTTCCTCCTCGACATTTGTGATGTTGACTTCTGGTGCGGCTTCGGAAGACGGAAGAGGCTTCTGAGAAGAGGAGTCCATCTGCGCTTCCTAGCTCTTTTGCGGCACCTACTTGACGTTGGGAGCTGAGGTGACCTCAAGGTGGTGAGAAGAAGTCACGTTCTCCACTCAAAACACCTGGGAAGACACCTTTGCTTATTGTCTTCGGGGGCTTCTTCTGTGATCTTCTCGGCTTTGAACGCTATCACTACCAAGTGGACAGCGAGGTCGAACTCCTCCTTGTACAGATCCGAGCCTGCTGCTGGTCCTAGTGCGTGAGAAGATGTAGCTACCTGCTGGGGAGTTGAAGGAAGACTGTAAAGAGTCTTCAAGCCCTTGATATGCCGATCCAAGTAGCGAAGTATGCTTGCAATCCACTAACATCTCCATAGAATCGTCATTCCACTAGAGGGAGAAGCTTCCTACCCGCGATGAAGTTGAACTTCTTCCGAAATGCTTCCACCATCTATGCCATGATCTCTTGCGCTCGAGCTTTTGCTTCTTCCCGCTGCAGCTTGAGCTTTTGCTTCTTCCCGCTGCAGCTTGAGCTTTTGCTTCTTCCCGCTGCAGCTTGAGCTTCCGCGGCTTCTCACAGTGCTCTCCATGTCGTCTTCTCTTCTGCGAGGCTGGTGAGCTTCTCCTTGTTTCATAGAATCTCTTGCTCTCGCTGCTGCAACCGTGTCTGCAACTCTTGGTTGCTCTTCCGCAACTGCACCAACTCCTTGGCAGAAGCAAAAGCTTCCACCTTGTACTTCACTGCGAGCTTCTCCGTGGTACGGAGGTTGGCTTCCAGAGTGTCCGTTTTCTTCTAGATCTCCTCCTGCTGCATCAAGACGCGTAGATCAAACCCAGGTCGTAGTGGAGAGCCATTGAACATGCAGTTTGGGTGAGAAGGCATGAAGAGTCTACCTCAGATTGCTGCGGCTACAACGGCAACTAAGTTGATAGCATCGCTGATAAATTCTGATGTATATGTTGGGCATATCGAAGTCTCTTCTAGTCCTAAATTGCTATATAGGACTGCTGAGAAGAGTATTGCTCTAGTTCTTTCTGAGATATTGAAGGGAGGAGCCGAGTCTACTCGTAGGGTCATAGGGTGGAGAGATCTTGTAGACGTTGCTTCTATCATAACATTCTTGGATGTGGATAGACACGTTCACTGGCGGGATGCTTTTGTGGAGGAAAAGAGACGACGAGAAGCCTTTGAACTTGATACTGGAGTTCTTGAGGAGACTGGGGATAGACGGAGAGTCACAAGGAGGCAAGCAGCTCCTCCAGAAGACATCTCCTCTACTTCTCAAGCTCCTCCACCTTCACCAGGTTCGATGGAGGACGTGCAGAGATCTTAGCAAGAGCTAATGACTGCTGGAAGGAGGTTTACTACTCAAGAGAAGGGGAAGGGACCGGCATACAAGTTGGCGGTTGATATTGAAACTTCTATTGATCTCAAGAGCATCCTGGAGCAAAGAATACTGGATGCGGAAATTGAGTTTTCTCTTCGAGAGGTTCTTGATATTGCGAAGAGAGAGTTTCACGAACTGATAATGGACATCATCAAACGAAAGAGACAAGTGATGTCCGAACAAGTAGAAAGTCAAATGATAGATGTGGTAAGAGCTTCTGTGAATGATGCAGAATTCGAGAAGGTGCATTTTCAGGAGATT
The DNA here is from genome assembly GCA_036924285.1 of Asterella californica. Classification (NCBI taxonomy): domain Eukaryota; kingdom Viridiplantae; phylum Streptophyta; class Marchantiopsida; order Marchantiales; family Aytoniaceae; genus Asterella; species Asterella californica. The sequence goes on along the minus strand of JAYKYS010000006.1, from coordinate 13,915,053 downwards.
GATGACCAGGGCTACTAGCAAGAAGCGTTAGTTGCTGCTACTAATATCATTTCAGTTTGACAATAAGGAAGTTGGCGAGGAGAGTCCAGCTATTGATAGTGACTTCTGAAGAAGACATTGGGCTCGTGCTATGACTGCTACATGAGTTTGTCTTGGAAGTCTTCTTGAACTTGTTGTTGTTTTAGTTGATCACGGATTTGCGATCAACATCATGTCACGGGAGATGTACGAGAGAGGTCAGTGGTCCATCGAGCTGAACCATGGTTGGGTGTTACGTGCTGCAAACAACCAGAAGAGTGAGTTATACGACACTTGTCCTAACGTGAAGGTGAAGATAGGTGATGTGGATGTGGATCAGTAATTTTTCGTGCAATCGTCTACTTCATATCTTGTGATTCTTGGTCAGTCTTATATCATTGTAGTTCGGATGGAGACCAAAGTGATGGATGATCGATCTCATTATGCTAAGATCTGTAGTCTAGATAATAGACGTTCTTTGCAGTTTCTGACCATTCGTACGAACCACGAATGAAACCGACAGACTCCGAGAGATTCTCCTATTTGTAGGAGTAAGGATTTTCAGAGACCACTCTTGTACGATAAGATAGCAAGAGTAATGGATCTACTACTACTATGATCCCGCTTGAGCAGCTTGAGGGATCACAAGAAGTTGGTGAAGATGCTGCTCAAGATTCAGAGAGTAGTTATACTATACATAGTTGGAAATCTGGTTTGATGACTTTCAGTTTTGATGATTAGAGTGAGTTTACGCGGGTAGAAGATTTGATTGAGAAGAGTAGAAGACAGATGGAGAAAAACGCAGTAAATCTGCGATGTACAAGAGTTCTGAAGGAAGAAGAGACGATTTCTTGTACTTATGGGAGTTTGTAGGTGTATAGTCTTTTGTTCGTTGGCTAGATGATGTAGATAAGTTGATGAAGCAGATGAGAGGAAGGGTGGTGATCCTCATCCATTCTCGTAAAGTCTATGAGGAGATTGTCTCATACTTGCGGTATCATCCTCATCCGAGACTGGAGAATGGATGGAAGGATGCAGTCTGATGGTGTAGCTTTCGTCAAGAAGCAGAGGTGCACACCAGACACAAAACTGTAGCAAGAAAGGTGAAACTACTGACGAATTACTTGTTGATTCACGACAACAAATGGAGTTAGCTACCGTTGAGCTTGTGCTTAGAGATCTTACACAAGTAGGACACAAGTTTACTCAAGAGACACTCGAGTAGCTCTAGATAAGAGGGGGTGGCTTCTTGACTGAAATGGAAAAATGAGCTTTCAGACAGATGATAGTGAGACATGGTAGGCATTTTCTTTCTCAATTGAGGAGATTGGTTGTGTGGATCTTGGTGTGATAGCTCCGATGGTTATCTTCATTGTTCCTCACGTACCTTGGGACTTGGAGCCGATTCCAGTCCCTCGTGTCTTGCTACCTAAGGTTATTGAGTTACTGAAGGAGAGGATGACAAGAGATGAAGACGCCTCGGCTACTAAAGAGGCTGAGGCGGAGGAGAACGATGATGATAAAAAGTAGACAAAAGAATGAAGAGGTTGGCACATGCGAGAGGATATGTAGGTTTAGAGAGGATGGATGTAGTTATGTGAATTATTTCACATAGTGAATAATTCACTTCTCTGTTAGGAGTTAGTCTCTCTTAGTGAAGTTAAGATCTCAGAGAAGTCCATTATGTTATATATTTTGAGTCCTATTAGGTTGTTTATCGTGTTGATAGAGTTAAGCTCGTGGGTTGTACTTACATGTCGTCCATGCATACTTTTTAGCATGTCTAAGTTATCTTTCAAGGTTACGTGTCATTTTAGGTATTAGTTTAAGATTTACGCTGGCACTTTAGGGGCTTGACGTGATAGCCTATGTATGAAATTAAGTCACCACATGGTTTGGGACAAAAAAGGACAATGGAGTGAAGCTATGAATTCCCATTGGTCTATTTTTGTCTTTTGGAAACTCTAAACTTAGAAGTAGAGATCTAAAGGGAAGTTTGACCATTTGATAAGGACAATGTGAAATCTGAGAAACTGGAAGATAGAGCTCGTCGTGCCAGCCATTGTCAGTGAAAGTTTTGATTGATTTGGATCAATAAAGAAAGAGTTATGTCAATCTGAAGTTCGAGTTGAACCGACCACTCCGAGAGTAGTGCTTCAGGTAGTTATTCATCGCCATAATCCAAAGTTTAAACTTATGCAGCGAGGGCTCTCCATAATACTCTTGAGGCTTCTCCGGGGAAGGTGCTCTCTTTCGCCGAGTTCTCTTCTTGGATCCCCTCCCCTCCTCACTGTCGGATTCGGAATCACTCGAGCTGTCCGAGCTGCTCGAGGTTCCGCCTGGATCTCCTCCGTCTGCACCAACGGCTGCACTCGGGTCTGCTGCTAGAGGCGGATTTGGGTGGGAGCATGACTTGCCTGATATCTGTGCGCACATGGAGTTACTCGAGGTCGTTAGGGTTCCCTCGAGGAGGGAGCCGGACGACCAAGGTCGTGATGACAGCCAGGCCAGGTGGCCTGCCGCGAGGGGCGGAGGGTGTGGAGCGGGAGGAGGACCCCGGAGGAGGCATTATGCTAGTGCACGGCCAGGAGCGAGTATCAAGACGTACACGCCGCCCGAGAGACGTCAGGCCGCGAAGATAGGGACAGGCGTGAGTTCGAGTCAGAATTATAACACAATTGGAAATTTTGGGGTTTTTGGTGTCAATTGCAGCAGAACTGAAATAATCACTTTAAACATTTGTGGTTGCATTCACAGTCAGCAGGGCTACGACTGCCCAAAAAGTTTCATGTCATTCGAGTGACTGAGTAATTCAGGGCGACCGCTCAAGCAGAGGGGGTCTGAAAAACTCTCAATCTAGAGCAGTAATTTCGGAGAACGAGATCTGGAGAATTGTGTACAATCAGGAGGTCAAATTTCATAGAGATGTTCAGCATGCTATAGACTTCAAATCCTGTAAGAATCATCGAAAGTTATCGAGCGAATTCTTTGTTCTAGGTCGAAATAGCTGTCTGGGTACCAGAAATTATCATAATCTCTTTGCTCAAAATGTTTCTGTTCATATCTCGGTGTTCTAATTTGATATCAGGTTGAAACTTCGTGTGTGTCCAATAGAGTCACTTTTACATGTAGGAGAAGTTTAGAAGCCTAAACCATCACGTATTTCTTATTGTTGAGAGTTAAAGTTTACCGTCTGATCTTATCATTACTAGTTCAACTTGATTTTCGTTTTGTGAACATACTAGAGGACTCAACAGATATCTGTGTGAGAATTTGTAGTCCTATGTTACAATCTAATATCTCTCCTTTGAGTAAAACAACCACAACCAGAAACCCAACTTTTCATTGATAGACCTAACACCACTTTCACGATCACATCACAGCTAGAAAATTCTATCTTTTTCAAGAAAACTCTTATCTTGACAGCATGCGTGACATATAGACGACTCACATCATAGAAATAGGTCATAGTTATCTACTAAATATAGCATATTGATAGTTTTACTTATTTCCGAAAGTTCGACATAGTAACATAGCTCCGACTCATATCGTGAAGTGAGTTTTAGATGAGCTAGAAATACGACTGACTCACTACACACTACAGACATGGATTCCAGTCGCCACCATGACCAAAGAAATTAACTCATATCAAATTTGTTTAACTCGAAATCACTTAGTGTCAAACCAGAGGGTGCGGAACGACATTACTGTGATGTTTATCTTCTAATGATGTCAATCGCCTACGAGGATTTGGAAGTAAAAGGATCCAGATCCATATGCATCTCTAACAGTACAATCACATGCTTGCCGCGTGCCTGCGATATCATAGCCGGTTCAATCTTACATGTCAAGGACTTGTTCCTTCACTGGCCGTAGGCCATAGAATTATCTGCAAAACTTTTAGAAGCCGATAAGTCTAAAAACCGACGGAGCCGTAGACGCGAAATCGCAAGATGAACGCAGCAAAAGTCGTTCCGCTAAGCATGCTCGATGGAGGAGCAATAGGGAGGAAGAAATGTCTCGTTCAGCAGCTTCACACGGCCTTCGGAAGAGCAGATTGAGTGGACCAGCTGCTGATCTCCGGCAGAACAGAGAAATCTGAGTCTCGAGTCTCGAGTCTCGGCTTGCCTTTTTTCCTTACCTTATCATTGGCGTTATACATAGTAATACTTTATACTGAGAACTAATTAATTTACTTAATTATACCAGAGGAAAAGATCAAACACGTTTTTCTTTTTATGCAATTTATTCATAATACTGAAACCTATCCTTATTTATATCTTCTGGAAAAGCGTTGCTTAAGGTCCACTCCAGAACAATCTATCGTGGTAATCGTTGTAAAATGAGGTCCATATAATTTGAAATGTAATTTAAACATGGAGTCTCTGGAACCCAAGAGGATCTTATCTGCAGCGTAAAGTACACGGAAAGGGGGAAAAGAATAATCCTTTTTGGCTTGTATACTTGTACCAGGGGTTTAATGCTCGTATCACATACAACTTAAGTTTGCCACCTAGCATCACAATGTTTGAGTCCACTTAATATGTTTTCTCAACGATTGGATAACTCTGACCTAATGATAATTAGATAGGAGTATTTTTCCAAGAGCGATGAAATCTTACCTATTAAACTCCCCAAAGGTTTATTTGCGTATAGTTTGAACCTTTACACTTTCTTCACAAATCATATTCATCCGTTTAGAATATGATTTGTTACAATGAGAATTTGAATATTAAATTCATAAATTTTCATTCTCAGAGATAATAAATAATAAATTTAGATACGATGATGAAGATTTGAAAAATTCATCTTTTTATGAATCGCACTCGGAAACAAAGTTAGAAGAATACTATTATGACCTTTTCTGTTTCTCGACGTCCAAAAATCTTTGTGTTTAACTTTGACTCACCCTACTGTCTATCTAGAATGGAGATCCATTTGACAAAAACATTTTCTGCTAGAATACCTAGCCGGAGATATATCTCAGAGGTGTCGCCGTGTAACGAGATTGAGACATAATTTGGATATACCCATACCTTCTATGCTGATGAGCAGTGGGCCCAGGACCGTTACCTCCTGCCATAAGGTAGCCTGCCGTCGACTGTAGTCACAATCTGGGGACTGGACCCTGCCTTCACTCTTTGGGTACCATCTGTTTACGAACCTTTTCAGCGTGTCAAAGAAGTGCTTTAACAGAATTCTGCCGTTCTGCCATTTGTACAGTAGAAGGCCGACATTTGATATCATAGTAAAATGACTTTTATTATAAGCCTCAATCAATAATCTCAAGTAAGTAGTGCTCCTTGAAATTTCTCTAGTTATAGTCACATTCATATAATGCTTTAGGTATTCTAAAACTTTATTTACATTACCATAGAACTAGAAAGTCATAAAAATCAGATTTATTTAATTTATTTGATCAGTTAGTTAACCATGGCATAAAAGCGTACGGATAAGCATAATGTGGAGTATGAAAGTAGAAGAAAGAATAGATAAAATAATTTCAATTTGCATTGAAATTATATCTTAAACATTGCCTTCATGGTCTAGGTCCTAACGTGTTTCTTTCTGTAGATAAATTTTTGCCGTTGAATACACTCCTCTAGATACTCGCTCTTGAATATACTAATTTCTTTATTCTTTTACTTGAAAGTTCTAGTGGGCATAGATATAATTCTTTTTATTTTCCGTTCATTTAAATATATAGTAAAGCAAGATACTGAATATGGCTTATCACACAGTATCAAAATTAAATAGATGTCTATGACCCACTACATGACCCACTACATGTAAAAGCCCTTCATATTTGTACTTTTTTTCACTCTTTCCTGGAAGCCCTCTGTATAAGACATACCAAAGCTATTTTCCTTATAGAGAAAACTGAGAAAGTAATGGAGAAAAGGAATGACTACATCTAACTCATGCCTCCGATAGCGAAGGCTCAAGAAAAGCGACCCATAGGATGACACCAATCACGTAGTTTCTAAATCATGTGGCAGACGGTGTAGATCCTGTCCAGACCAGAATTCGTATTATAAACAGGACATTCATTTCAAAGGACGGAGTCGCTGCTTTTTCTCTCTTCTCTCTCTCAATCCTTATATCTATTTTAAGTACATCTTTAGCTTTCGAGATATGAGTGTGCTTAAAAAGAAGTGATCTCCGATTATCCTCCTCCTCAAGATTGGACAACCTGGACATAAATCTTGAGTCACTGACAAAGCTAGTTATTGGCAAAGTAGAGATATTGGTCATCAGAGGCTCATATACGCGTCATTTTTACAGTGCACATCCCTACAATGAGCAAAGTACAAATGATAGAGAGTCGTCTCCGTCAAAGCCTCTCCCGTACGTGACTCTCTCTCAGAGTTTTACAGCAAAGGATGGATGGCTTCACGACACAAAGTAACTTTCGACTATATGTAAAAAATAGATATTTGACAAGTCAACACTGACATTACTCAGAGTCAACTCGTCTATTCAACTCTACTCTCTGCAACATGCACCTCCTTCTTTGCTGGACATCTGGTCTCTGTCGTCGCATCTAGAACTGTTACATCGGTACAAAAGAACTGAACCAACCTCAAGAAAAATGGTTTTCTCTTGAGGTTGGTTCAGTTCTCTTGCCTCTTCGAACGATACTCCTGGTTTTGCTTTCCCCCCCTTTAAGTTCTGCTTCCGACTCTTGTCTTCAGATAGCGACAGCATCATCAAAGAAGACCTCATATGCTCTCTCTGTATAGATCATATGGAAGAATTCAGAATGAATTTGGAGGATCATCCGTAACTCTTTCACTGTCGTATTCATGTGACTCACTTAGCAGCCGCTCGGATCTCCTTGTAGATCAAGTCTTGATTTCGGATTCTAATTCAGTGATACGTTCGTATGCTACGTATATGACTTTGTCTCCTCCAATATCCTTGATGTTAATCTGAGCATATCGTTTATGCTTCTTGTCTAAGCTTCAAGTCTCTCCCTTAACTGTTACTCCGAACGCTTAAGCAAATTCTCTGTCTTCATGATGTCATAAAATAAACCTCTGATGCTTCCTCTGAAACGCATTCTCCCACCTCTGTCCAAACTCCTTCGTAGACGGTGTATATTCACTAGGTACAGTTCTTGGTGTCCCCAAGCTCTCAACGGAATTCTGATTAAACCTCATTATGTATATCTACTCTCTTTCCATCGCTCATTGACACATCTTCTTTATGAACTCATCGTCATTAGGATCCATTTCTGGATTCTGTTCTTCACTTCCTCTGAACTTCTGGTGCAAAAACTTTTTGACATCGTTCAACTTCTCCTTCATTGCATTCCGCCCTTTCACTATTTTATGTCTGATTTCTCTCAACGTTTCTAAGTAATCCTTCAGAATGGACCTCTTCAGTCGGTGAGGTATCTTTCCTAAGGATGCTATTCCTTTTCTCTTATCTCTCGGTTTATGTTCGATTATTGCTTCTTTGATCATATTTTTCTCGTGATTGCTTCTATTCTCCAATGTTTCTTTTGGAATGGCATGCTTTCCTTTGTGTTCTCATATCATTTCTAGTTCTAGAAGAATCATGGTCTCTTCATATTTTACCCGCATATTGTCAGCTCTTCCTGTATGGTATCCAATATTATAGTCTTATCCGAGGCTTGTAAAACATCCAGATGTCTTGAATCTTCTGTAATTTTTCCATGTTCTTCTACACTATCTAGATTGACGAGTATCACAAGGCACTTCTCTGGTTCTTGAGTATCTTTCATGGTAGTGTCCTTCGGAATCTCTCTCGACTCCTCGCTTGATCATTCTTCATACTGATTCTTCATTATAGATTTCACTGGTTCTGTATCTCCTTCATTACCTCCAGTTCCCTCGTCTAGATTGTCAAACCCAATCTCCCATGTCTCTCCAACCAATTCATTCACAGGTTCTAGAAAACTCATCCCCTTTCTTGGGTTCTTCTCCAGTCGATGCATTCTCTGGGGTATCCTAAAATCTGATGTGAGTATTCACTCATGTGAGCTCTGTAGGAGTATGTTTGCTGCTTAGTCTTTCTATTCTGACAACTACTTCTTCTTGTGCCTGTTTATTTTTTAAATACGAAGATCCCGTATCACTATTCTCCATGCTCCTCTCAGACCTAACATGCTGGTACAGTTATCCAACTATTCCAGTTAGGTGCAGGAAACTTGAAGATCCTTGCAATTTGATTCAGCAACTCAAGAATACTCATTCCATTGCAGTCGATGCAAACATGTCATTCGAGTTAAACGAACGTTCAATGGGGTGAGTGCATCATCCATCTTCTGAAAGATGTGATAACAACTGATGTTATTTTAATTTTATGATATTCACGTTCTGGAGTTATCTCTTACTGGTTTATTTGCTCGTCAATGTACTTATATAAAAACTTAGAGAGGAGTGGTCATGACTTTTGTCTACAATACAAGCTTTATGTTTATGTATCGTACACAGCTGATGTCTATAATTCAACAAGAGACACATATGAAAGTCCTTACTTCTATCTTGTACTTTGTAAGTATAATTAATATAAATTTTCATGATGTGCAAGGTTCATAGAATCTGACACTTATGGGATATTGGGGTGGGTTTCAGGAGACAAGCACGAGCTACAGATAACATGGACAGTTGAAGTGAAAATTCTGAATGTTGGAACTCTTTCGGGATTGCATGACATGATAACACTATTCATTCTTGTTTCCAAGTTGAATGCTGAGATGAAGACTATGTCTTGATTCTTTTTTAGAACCTCTCATTCAAGAATTGCAGGTGTTTTTTGTGGATGGATTGCAAATCAATTACGAATATTCTTCAACACAATTAGATAGTGTGATATCTCTATCTAATTGTGTTGTTTACTGCCGATCATCCAGCATAGTGGAAAGTTGGTGGGTTTAACAATGGAGGTAAAGCAGGTTATGAAAGATGTGTTACAAGTACTAGATGGAGGTAAATATCATGACAAGGTGCTTTTGGTTGCCGGGTTGAGTATTTCAATAACAGATTTCGGGGAAGATATCCTCCGGTGCGAATATCACAACAACAACAGCAGAAAATGTACGGAAACTATTACTAGCGGAAACTCTCCAAATAACCACTCGTGATATTATACTATTGGCAGAGTTTCCTCTCTATTCTAGTGTTTGTCCTCCTTCCCACCACATTCCAGACTACCACTACTATTATCCATCTAAAAGTGAGCACTTTTGTATATATATACATATATTCACCTCTTCCAAACTTGAATATATACGCACAGGTGATTTAATTTATTACTTAACTTTTCTGGCATTAATAAATAATTAATGTGTTGATTAATTAATTAATTTGGTTGAACAAACTTTCGCATATATATCTTCCAAGGTACATCTGGGCTCTTTGCATCTATGGGTTAAGTCTTGCTCCTTCTGCACATATAACAGTAAGGAAATAAATTTTTTTACTTAAGATATAGTTATTATCTAACACATATATTTTCTTATATCATTAAAGAAATAAAAGTTCCCCAGAAGTTCATTGAGCATGCATATTTATCCATATAGTAGTAAGATCACAAGAGATATTAGACTCATGGTTAATGTCAAACAATGTCATGCATATTCCACCGCATCTCATCTTGTAACACATCTTTTGAAGATGCGTATATTAGATGTTATTGAATCATATAACTATTAATCATCGCCACTTAACATATTATGAGTGATCCACGGATTGCAAAAGTTTATCAAATTTTACAGAGTCTACTTCACAAAACAGTTGAACATCAAGTGCTGTGACGAAATACTTTCATCTTACTCTAAACATAATTAGGGCTGGCAAACTAGCTCATCTAAATTGTGCCCACTTGGTGCTTTTTTTACTAGTACAGCATAACATACCATCTCGGGTCAAATGAAAGCATCTCTAGGACTATAAAACAAACCCTTGATCAAACAAAACAGAGACGATAAGACCCTAAGAGGATTTTCATAAATTATTTATCTTTGGTCTAAAGGAATTTTCTTTAATTTCAAAATTAAAAAAATCTCAGAAAATCAATCCATGTATAATATTGAAATTCAAACGCACAAGAATGTAAATGACGAAGCATGTGCAAGAAGTGGAAGGGGAGGGGACAAGAAGGACTGGGAGGAAGTCCTCACTGGAAACTTACATTCCGACTTCTGGAAACAGGTTTGCGATTTTCTTCCCTCGCTGCTCAACGTCCTGTGAGCATGTAGACCGCGTGGAGAGAGACCTGCAGAGGACAGCTTCCTCCATGCTGTGAGGAAGAATCGCCTCATAGTCCTTTGCATCTCACTCGGAATTGAAGGTTTTACCAGGAATACTCATTTAACATTATTCAGGTGACTTGTTCGTTTATAGAAGTCTCAAGAAAAAGTACTGGTCCCGCTTGCTTAAACCCAAAACCTTATCCTTTTAGTGAGAGTTTCTCATAATTAACATTAATCCAGCACTTCACAATCAGACAACGTAGTCTTTCATACTCTTTCTTATGCCATACAGTTGAAAGATCTACAAAAGATATGATGCTGTGTTTATCATAAAACATTGTATAATGCCGTGCATGGATAGTGGGTTACACACATGTGTAACTCACTATACCCAGCACAATCAGAAACGAATAAATATGCATGCTCGATAAACTTCTGGGGAGTTTTTGATCTTTGAATGATATCAGAAAATATATAAATATTAAATAAACTTTATATATCAAATAAATAGAAATAATCAAAATATTTATAAATATTAATTATTAGCTCATGCCTGGAACACGAACAGACCAAGATATAAACCACAAAGCATAAGTACACAACCGCATTCCAATAGGTCCAAGTGAGAGAACCTAAAGCTTTTTCTACATTAATAAACAGTGATTTTAATTTAATACCTAACCCTTCAGTGAAAGATACTCATAAATGCACTCACTTTTGATAGAGCATGAGATCACGCACTGCATGCTCGATACTCAAGCAGTCCGAGAACTTTGTGAGGAAAAGCTGTTCTTTGGTATCAAAGATTTTGTTCTGGAGGTGCTCTTTGCTGTTAAAAGAGTGAAAGTACTCCGGAATAGATATTCAGACAGAAGTTTAATGTTATCACGTAAAGAATATAACTTTTGTAATTGAAAAAAAGCTACACTTTTTGTACGTTTAACTTATAACAATTATTTATCTATTCCAGCACTCCAAAACTTCGATTTCTGTAGTCCTGGACTTGAGCCTAAACTTGGAGAAAGGAAACTGCAAGGAAAAGCGGGTTTCAAACAGCACCCCACAGTTGGCTACGTACATTCCTGTAACTCCATGGTACAGGAATCGTAGTAGAGGAGCGGAGGACAGGTACCCGCTGCGAAGTCTAACTATTCCGTAGGACCCGTAGTTCACAATCTCAGATTTTCTTTTATTCTTTTATTAAACTCATTTGTAGATCTTAAATCTAAAATATCACATCTATACATTTACATTTCATCGAAAAGAATTACCGTTTAAAATGTCGAAGGTCTGACTGTGTTGTTTTTCATATATAAATAATCTAATAAATTCAAACCCCATAACTATTAACTATAAGACCCGTTCAAATACTGAGTGTTTCTACCAGTGGATAAGATCCAGGGTCCAAACCCTAAGGCTTGGTCTAAGTGAAAGGGGTAAAGTTTAAAACCCCTATTATCCTATAGATGACGGAGGAAAGTTAGAAACATAGGTCTAGAAAATTTTGAAAAATTATACTAATTAATTTTATGTGAATTTACATGAATCTTAATTCTCAATGAACGAAAACATAAAAATATATAATTATTTCCATGTACTATTTTTCAGTTAATATGAATAAAATTAACGCAATGCGTAGCTACCCAGTTATTTCACCAAACCATCGCACTTCTCCCGACGCGTCTGTGGACACGGCAATCGGGGAAGCTCCTGCAATCGTAAGCACTTCGCTCAGACCAGACAAATATTTTTCAGTCAGACAATCTTCTATATGTTACTTCTCACTACCTCTCCTCTGGTGATACCGCCCCCACAAAAGAAGCACGTCCTTTCTCTAAGTTTCAGACTCAACTCCAGAACTCGACCTTCTCTACTTGAGTTTACGACCTAGAGTAATCTTCCTGTGTTGGCTACTTTCCACCAGTTTTTGGCGTGTTCTGGTGTGATTACTTTCCCGGGCGGCTCCAAAGAAGCAAAAGAGATGTAAGGAGGCTTGAAGAAAATTTCTGACTCCAAACTGCAGGGTTCAGAGTGAAACAAAGACCGACCGAAAATTTTGCTTTAAATGTTGAAAGCTCCCGAGCTCTGCACAGGCAGTTAAAAACGTCATCTGATACTGTATCGTTCTGTTTTAGGAGGGTCATTTTGAAACATAAACTTTTGAATAATATTTGGTATCAAAATAAGTGAAAGTCCTTGGATGATTCAATAAATATGCATGCAAGATATAAATCAGGAAAGATATAAATGTTATATGTAATTTCTGTACTTTGTTGACAAGAGAAATTTGATTCATCTCTAAATGTTAAATGGTAATCAGACCTAGAAATGCAAGAAGACCCATAAAGGAAACGTAAACTCACGTGCTGCAAAATTACAAATGCGACCATCTGCTGATGAAAAGAATTTATTTAATCAGTAAATTAGTTTATACTTCATTTTCTAGACAGAAAAGTTAATAATAAATTTAATCTTTGCATATCCATCATAAAGTGATAAATATGCAAAGAAGCTTACCTTATTACCTAACCCTTTCATCAAAATAAAATAGTAGTAAATTAATATACTTTCTAAATAAAATTTTCTGTCAATGGTCGCACTTAATCATTTTTGCAACGTGTGAATCTATGCTTCCCTTCATGTAAATTTCTGAATTACGTTTAGCCATCACTTCCCACTTAGAGATAAAATTAAATTTCTCAACTTGGTACAGTTTCCGCAAAGATCCAGGAAGCTGTAGACTCACCGACTGAAAAGACTAACCTGCTTTGGATGAAGGAGGCAAACAGGCAAACTTTAAGGTTTAATCGTCAAGAAGGGTTAAGCAATAAATTAATATATTCTATAAGATTCACTCCTTTCGTTAAAAGGTTCTGCACTTGTAGCTCATTCAATGGTTCAAGAATGAACATTTCTTCTAATAAGTAATATTATTCTGTAACCCAGAAGAAAATACAGACCTTTTAATAAATTATAGTTTTTACGTGCGAACACTAGTTTGACAAACGACTAGTAGCTTCAACAAAGGACTGCCAGCAGCACGAAAGACTTGTCCACTTCTTGAACACCAAATAATTGTATCACAGAAGAGAATGTTTTGACACCATAGAACACCCGCAACACCAAAAAACCTATAGAGCATGAGATCACGCACTACATGCCCAATACTCAAGCATTTTGCGAATCGTTCCAATCTCTCACCTTCAATATGAAAGGCACGGAACTAGAACATGAAATGAAATCATGCCTTGCGTGCCCACTCGACTGATGTTCCGCATTCCCAGTGCCAGATACCTCAATGAAGATGGCAAATCGACTGTGTCATTGTTCAACTGAATCTCTTGTTTCTATTCAGAAGCAAGCCGGAGGGTTGACGACTATGGTCCTTATGGTGCCCGAGCTTTTCCAACGTCGAGACATAGCGTATGGTGGTGAATTTGGAGCAATTCTGCGTACTACAAGTGAAGATCTTAAACGAAACCCTACAGAGTTTGAATTTCTCCTTTTTACAGGTCTTTCAATCAATCGGAGTTTACGACTTTTTCACGAAGTCGACTGTTGTATTAGGGACTTCGTGAAAGAGATTCGTACCTAAACCTACCACAAAATCCAAACCAACGTTAGGAGGCATCAAGGATTGAGATGCATGATTGAAAGCTGCAGTACTTATTAGGGAAGCAGCGGCCAGCAAGTTTGGGATCCGAACCAAGAAGGTTACTGGAGCTTACTTTGAGTACTTTCCTGCAATCGCGCTGATACGAACGGATATCATCAGGTCAAGATCTTAACCTGGAGGGAGTAAAGACCATAATACTTATCGAGAAGGCCATTATGGCACAACTTTGCTGGTGAAGACCGAACAAGAGACCTGTACAACTGCACACCGAGTGTCATATAATATGCCCCAGCATACTTCAATCCCGGCCCAAATCGATGCATGTTAATTTCGACGCGGTGTTCCAAATGAATCTACAGCTTCCACGGCCACAGTTTGAAACTGCTTGTGGACTTCTAACACTGATTTACAAGTGGCAAAACTGACAGCAAGAACTACGGAAGTCATTGGACATCACATTTTCTAGCTTACTCGAGGGCAAATTTGGCCATTGATGGCTCCACCATTTCTCAACTTCTCCTCGAGTAATCAAGTTAGACTAAGACTCGACCGTCCCCACCAAAAGGTGAGTCTGCGTCGCCAAACTGTCATACTCGATCGATGAGTTTCCTGAAGAGTAAGCTCACGCTAGGGCCGTACATGGAGCGAACTGATCAACAACATCCCTCTGCTTTATACGCCACTGCATGCATGCGCAGTTGCTAGTGCAGTGACACTCTGTATAGATGTTCCAGTCTGAGAGCATCAGCGTCCAGAACATTCCTTGCATCTGGCCGAAGCCTGCAGCTGTGTCACAGATAAGCAAATTATTAGAGGGTGTCAAAGTTCGAGGGAATTATTCGCTAACGGGAGAAGGAATATATTCCGTAACTCCGACGACGGGTATAGGGTTGGTATAACCGCGGGTAACTTTGTGGGCGTACTACATCCTATAGCCGCGGCTATAGAAGGGGGCGTTTCAAACTTACCCGCGATATTTATAAAGTACATTGTGCTTAAATGTGGTCATACTTAGAATGATGAGACACGCTTACGCAAGTCCGCATTCAATCGATGTTGAAGTAGTGGAGCGAGTGGTACATGAATCAGAGAGTGAACAAACGTCATTTTTTAATAACTGAAGTCTTTTGAATAACAGATGCGACACGATGAGCAGCATAAGGGATGAAGTTACCAGTATAGTTGACGAAGTGGAATGTGATGTTGAAGTTGATTCTCTTCGTATAACGATGGCTCCGAGAAGTTCAGAGGTGTTGAGAAATCACGTATACGATTAAATGTAGAAGATTATGAGAAGATAGTTGCGTACATAGAGGAGGAAGAAAATTTTGCTGCATTGCACGGAGCTGGTCGAAAAACTAAAGTTGGTGCAGGGAAATGTTTGAGCAAAGCCACTGCATTTGGTATCATGGCCGCCCAACTTTCTGGCAAAAATGAGTTTCCTGTTGTGACAGGTGTAGAACTAAAAAAGAGATTTGATAGATACGTTGACATGTACAAGAAGGCGAAAGAGATTCAAGATAGTACGGGAGGAGGATTGACAGAGGATGAAATGTGACAGGGATTGACGTTGGACGACAAGTTGAATGGAAAATGTCCTCACTTTTATCGCATGAATGCTGTTTTTGGTAGTCGTGCCAACATTGATCCTCCTGCTGTTGTTGCGTTTGGGATGTCTTCGGAAGAAGAATTTATGGGATATGATTCTCAATTTCAAGCAAAGAGTTGTCTTCCTCGATCCGAGACGTCATTGTTGGCTGAAGAAGAAGATGGAGAAATGGATATTTCTCACCGCGATGAAGATGAAATGAGTCCGGGTGATGAAGAGAGAACGATTAATGAAGAAAGAGACGGTGGACGAGATGAGATGAGCCCCGATGGAGAAGAAGATATGAGCAGAGGGGCAATACCTGAGTCAGTGCAGGAAATGTCTCGAAATCAGAGATCCGGAGTCACCAACAGCAAGGTGAATATAAAAGGAGGAGTGTTGAGTCTGTACGAAGAGAGTATAAGAGAGAAGGCACAATATAGGAAAGTGTTTGTTGAGTACAAGATGGCCTCACTTGAAGAGAAAAAAAGATCGAGAGAAAGTCAGGAGAAGGAACAGAGTAGGAAAAGACACACTTCCTTGTTTGTGGAATTGTATAAATCTGGAAAATCTTTCGAGGAAATCAAAGAAATTATCGAGAAGCTCGATAACATGTAACTGAGTATTTGGAGTAAAACGTTCATTTACTTGTATTCATTTCTCTGAGTTTTGAGAGTAAAACGTTCGTTTACTTGTATTCATTTCTCTGATTCGGTTTGATTTGTTATGTGCGATTAGTCAGTGCGACCATCGTTTATTCCTAAGCTTTGTGCGCAACGTTTTAACACGATTTAGTACAACTTAGGTTTTTGGGGTCGCACTGAGACGACCCAACAGTGCGATTGTAACTATTCTGGCAGCGGTCGCACTGAGATTGACAATCGGGATGCGACGCACTAAGATGGACAATAAGGGATACGACTTAGGTTTTACTGCGATTGTAACCATTTTGGCAGCGGTCGCACTGAGATTGACAATCGGGGAAGTGGATAAAAATGAAGGGGAAGCGATCGCACTGAGGGAGAAGGGATCGCTGTGGGATAGATATCGAGAAGGGATCGCACTGCACTGAGATTGACAATCGGAGAAGTGGATAGAGATGAAGGGGAAGCGATCGCACTGAGGGGGAAGAGATCGCACTGAGCGGATCGCTGTGGGATAGAGATCGAGAAGGGATCGCACTGAGGAGAAGGGATCGCAAATCGGTCTGAAATCGCACTGATTTAGGTCCGTCTGTCGCACTGATCGCTGTGGGATCGCACTGAGGGGGAGCGGATCGCTGTGGGATAGCACTGAGGAGGAAGGGATCGCACTGAGCTGATCGCTGTGGGATAGAGATCGAGAAGGGATCGCATTGAGAGAAAGAGATCGCAAATCGGTCTGAAATCGCACTAATTTAGGTCTGAAATCGCACTGATTTAGGTCTGTGAGTCGCACTGATTGCTATGGGACCGCACTGAGGGGAGCGGATCGCTGTGGGATAGCACTGAGAGAGCGGATCGCTGTGGGATAGCATTGAGGGGGAAGGGATCGCACGGAGCTGATCGCTGTGGGATAGAGATGAAGGAGAAGCGATCGCACTGAGGGAGAATGGATCGCACTGAGCTGATCGCACTGAGGGGGAAGAGATGGCACTTAGCTGATCGCTGTGGGATAGAGATGAAAGGGAAGCGATCGCATTGAGGGGGAAGGGATCGCACTGAACGGATCGCTGTGGGATAGAGATCGAGAAGGGATCGCACTGAGGGGATGGGATCGCAAATCGGTCTGAAATCGCACTGATTCAGATCTCTGAGTCGCACTGATCGCTGTTGCTGTGGGACCGCACTGAGGGAGAAGAGATCGCACTGAGTGGATGATGTGGGATAGAGATTTAGGGCTGTGAGTCGCACTGAGCTGAGATGAAGTGAAAAGGATCGCGTGGGATATAGATGAAGGGGAAGGGATCGCACTGAGCGGATCGTTGTGAGATAGAGATTTGCAAACTGTGAGATTTAGGTCTGTGAGTAAGGAATAGAGATTTAGCGAAGGGGGAAGGGATCGCACTGAGTCGGGGAAGGGAGTCGAAGAAGGATCTGAGAGATCGCACTGAGCACGGGGATAGAGATTGGCGAATCGCACTGAGTGGAGTATGGCAAACACGAGAAAAGAGGAAGGACCTTTCCTTGTCTCTTTCAGTACGCAAGATGACGTCCAAGATCGTATAAAGTGGCATCGGATGGATAAGCATGATATTTGGAGAGCGCTGAACGGAGTAGACGAAGAGGAGGTTGAAAAGTTACGCTTGTTGATAGCCTTATCGTTCGATTTTGCTCCTCCCGATGTAAGAGTATTCTTCTTTCTTATGTGTTTTCGTGTTGCAGTTCGATATTATGTGTTTTCATGTTGCTGCTTAGTAATTTTGTTTCTTTCTGCTCCTTTTAGATGAGATTAATGTTTGTCGATATTAACATGATGAATTGTAGGTTTGTTTGTGTAAATTCTTTTTACACACTTATAATCTTGAAACTCGGATTGCAAAGATGGGGTCAATTGAGATCGAATTGACGCATGACCTCATCAGAGAAGCTTTCGCAATCCCTCCCGGTGTTACTCCAATGCCTTCGTTTGTGAGACATGTGCGAATTGCAGACTGGTTTCTTGAGTATGACAAAGTAGGAAAGCGTTATTTCGTGAGGGAATGTGCTTACGAGGGATGGAGAGCAGTGTCTCAGTGTCTCAATGCTGTTTTTCTTGCGAGGAAAAGACCGAAAACTGTCACAAGACAATTGACATTGTATGTCAAGTCGAAAGTGAAAAGTCTAGAGGTAGATTTCGACTGGGCATAGCTGATGTTGGAGAACTTAGAAGGCGAGATTTTACATGTTCAGAAACATGTCAGACAACAGAAGAAAAGTGAAACTTTGGAGACGTTTTTGGGGATGGCTCTTACTCACGTGATGATCCACGTGGGAATCTCCGGAGAAATAATGTTTGTATCCGTCCCACTTGAGCAATCACAACCTGAAGATGCTGTTCGGCAAACCGAAGTTCCCATACAGGTTAGTTAATTCGATCAATTTGAGCACCACTCGGTTGTACGTGTATGAAGTTCATAGCTAACATGCATAGTTGTTGTTCCCATACAGATCATCGTCACAGAAACCGTCTCGGAGGAACAAACTCTCCCTGAAGCTGATGAATTTGACGCTGAAACTGATGAATCTGAACCTGAAGTAGACATCGGATCAACGAGTGAAAGAGAAGATGATTTTGCAGGTACTTTCTCTTGCATCACTGAGTACATGGTCTTGTCCATTTCTGATTTAGATAGAATTTGTTCATCGTAAGTGAGTACATGGTCTTGCTCAAAAAAGCCAGTAAATGGTCTTGCCCATTTCTGATTTGGGTCGTTTAGATAGAATTTGTTTAGACTAAGTGTCGACACTGCAGGTCGCACTGAGGGCACCCCGGTCGCACTGAGTGCACATACACCGAAATTCTAGAACTCCGCCCTGCCGACCCTGTGTGGGTCGCACTAGAGATATTTAGCAAAAGCGGTAGGTCGCACTAGCAAAAGTAGATCTTCCTAAGTGCGGGTCGCACTGAGTTCGGATCGCACTGGTAGGTCGCACTAGCAAAAGCAGATCTTCCTAAGTGCGGGTCGCACTGGTAGGTCGTACTAGCAAAAAAAGATCTTCCTAAGTGCGGGTCGCACTGAGTTCGGGTCGCACTGGTAGTCGCACTAGCAAAAGCAGATCTTCCTAAGTGCGGGTCGCACTGGTAGGTCGCACTAGCAAAAACAGATCTTCCTAAGTGCTGATAGCACTGAGTTCGGGTCGCACTGAGGTCGGGTCGCACTGAGTGCGGAACAAGGTCGTAGTCAGTGCGATGTCCAGTCGTACTATGCGCACTCAGTACGATCGTGTCGCACTCAATGCGACTTGCGATGTGGAGGCGCACTATGCGCACCAGTCGCACTATGCCGAAGCGCAAGAAGAGCTGTTACATAGTTTTCTCACGATTTGACTCTTCTTCTCACAGGATCACAGGAGGTGGACATGCGTATTGCGGTGAAGAAAGCGGAGGAGGATCAAATTGACATGCGAGTTGCCCGGAAGAAGAAGGAAGAGGAAGAAATCGACATTCGTCTGTCCACGAAGAGGATCGAAGAAGAGGAGTTGATAGAAAGGGTGAGAGCGATAAAGGATGATTTACACGGGAGACTTCAGAGCATGGAGGAGTCGCTTCACAGAAAACGAGAGGAATTGCAAGACTTAAAGGTTGAGGTGGAGCGTATACGATCTTCTAAAGTTTTTTATCCTCGATTGATCGAACCCTCGGCTGTTCGGTGCAAAACACTCATTTTAGATTTAAATGGAGTGTTAGTGAAGACGGGAAGGAATGATTTGGAGCTACAGGGTGCGAAGGAAAGAGGATATAAAGTGGAGAGATGTGGGAAGAAAGATTTGTATTACGTGGTCCGAAGAGGTGTAAAAGAATTTATGGATGTGTGTTGTCAAGATTTTCAGATTCTGATTTGGACCTCTCGCACTACGAGCAATTGCAATGCTGTTCTCCGATCTATGGAAATTGGAGGGTACCTATCTCTCGGCATCGCTTCAGGCCAAGTAAGTTTTCTAATGGTTTGCATTTTATTTTGGTGATGCTTTTTGTATATCTGAACTAAAACTGATTAGAAATGTACGGATGAATGTAGGTTTGCACAATCTTCGCACAGAACATGAGTCTTTGTTTCAAGACGGTAAGAGAAGCAGCAAGTGGGAACTACCTATACCTGAAAGACTTCTCTACACTTCACTCGAAGAATCTATGTACAAGAGATTGTCTTCTCGTAGATGATTCGCCGCAGAAGAATAGTACTAACCATCCCTTCAGTGCGATTCATCCTCCACCTTTTCGTCCAGACTCAGCTGACTTTGACAGAGACGACTATCTTGTGAACATTCTTTTGCCTTGGTTGGGAACATGGAGAATGAGTCTAGTGGAAATAACACATTTCGTGCGTAGTTCTTACAAGCAAGTGTTTGGGCGAGATCCTTTCGAGGGATTGAGAGCTTACTGGGGCAAATTGTCGCTCGAGGACGAGGAGGTGCTATTTAGGAGCTGTACTCTTGCGCAGCGAGAGGATATGAAAAAGAACATCATCTCATATCAATAAAGATTTATAATTTGCTTTCAAACATTTAAATGTCTTTTCTCACGGTGGTCTCGACTCAACTCACACACACGATTTCAAAACCACATCGCTCTACACAAGTGTTAAAATTTAGATAGATTCTGTTACTGCGACCAGTGCGCGTTGGCGCACCTTATTCCAGTGCGACATTCACCACCCCGCCGCACTGAGCACCGAAATACTGAGGCGGACCGCTCTGAGTGCGACCTCCAACACTCGGCCGACCTTCAACACTCGGCCGCAGTGAGCAAAAACGTGATTCCTGAGTGAGTGTCGCACTAAAACGTGATTCCTGAGTGAGTGTCGCACTGAGAAAGCTAGATTCCTGAGTAAGGGTCGCACTGAGTGCGGTATTCAACACCACTCTGCCGAAAGCTTTATTCATGAGTAAGAGTCGCACTGAGTGCGATATTCAACATCACTCTGCCGAAAGCTTTATTCCTGAGACCGGGTCGCACTGAGTGCGGTATTCAACACCACTCCGCCGCACTGAGCCGGGCAGCACTGAGAGCGACTTTCAACACTCGGCCGCAATGAGCATCAAAATTACTTAGTGCAGGTCGCACTCAGTGCAATGTTCAGCACTCAGCCGCATTGAGCACCGAAATTCTTGAGTGCTGTCGCACTAAGTGAGATATTCAACACTCTGATCGCACTGAGAAAAAAAGGTCGCACTGAGTGCGGTATTCAGCGCTCAGGAGTTGAGCACTGAGCACCAAAATTCCAAAGAGCAGGTCTTGAACGACGCGGTGCCCGTGTATCGTAGACAGTGCGACGTCACTTTAACGAAACAACATTCATCATAGAATCTTAATCTGCGACGCAGTTTTATCGGAACAATATTCAACATCATATCTTAATAGAAAACCAATGTACAGAATGTAGAGCATGCGCACTATCTAAGGTTTGAATAAGAAACCACCCGGGTTTCTATTATGCGCTAGACTATTCTATTTCTGCGAAATACTCCACTGGTAGTGTTAGGCACTGTTCGAACTTCTTCGTCTCCATCTCGTTCGACGATCAACTCTCCATCTTCCTCCGTCCATTCGTCTCGATTCCTGGAAAGAAAATTGTGTAACATAGCACAGCATCCTACCCATCTCACTAAATGTTTATTTTCTGATCTACTTTTCAACTGTGTACGAACTTGTTTTAGAGAATGCCATCGAGATTTTAGTATACCAATATAATGCTCATTCGCAACTCTAGCATGAGCTAAACATGTATTAAAATCCTGCTTATCTTGATCTCCGGTGGTCATTCGAAACGAAGAAATGAGATGCCGCAGTGACGAATATCCGAGTCACCGAGTAATTACTGCTCTTTCTCAAATAATGGACTCTCGTTGTTGTCGATGCGTTTCCAAAGTGGAGATTTTCGCAAACATGTAATATCTTGGCAGCTTCCTGGCATTCCTGCAAATAAGAAGAAAATTTGTTTCCTATGACAACAAACCACTTGTGCGTTCATAGAATAGTTACATTTCCTGTCACAGTAAGTCTCTCCATCAAATCGAGGCCTCTGAGACAAAGGCAATAAAGTGTCATCTATCAATCCTATACATCCCAGAAACCCTTTTGAGGCAAAAACTTCAGAGATGGCTCTCCTTTTCTCACGATTTGGTCATTGAATGTACCCTCCAAGTGTAGATTCCAAAGCCTGCATCACTCTCTTCGTATAAAGCACCATAGTCCCGTGTCCAATACCTCAGAGAAGTAAAGAACGACCTAGAGCTGCACCGTTGCCATTATGACCAAATCGATCCAATGCAACTGCTACTTGTAAACACACAGGAGCTTGTTTCACCCGAGCTTGATTATAAAAAATAGAGTGAGTTTTCACTATATCTACTAATCTAGAAAAACTCCTTTTATCCATTCTAGTTAGCTGTCTAAAAGAATCATCCGGAAGATTTTGAAAATAATTCTTGTAGAAATCTTTGCTCTTGAAGAAGGTGAACTGATCTTGTCTTTCTAAATATCGAGAAGAAGACAAAACTCGATACAGCTCGATCAATTCTTCTTCCGAATCTGAATCTAATCCTCCATCATCTTCGGAAGAACTTATCACCTTCTCCGTATACTCGTCGTTTGTCAAGTTAGCCTCCTTCTCGACGTCTTCGCTTTCGATCTCACTCTCCGTATCATTTTCGGTCTCACTCTCGACAGATTCATCCGAACTGGAAGAAGCTAACATCACTCGCATTTCTACAATGTCCTAGATAATTTTCAACAAAAATTTCCTTTCTGAAACTCGTGGCATATTTCAAATTTTGACCGAAAACTTTGAGAACACAACGCTTGGAATTTTCACTTCGACGGGAGCGCTGTTGGATCAGAGCATTCAGCGTCGAGAAGTCTAGGCGATATCTAAAATTCCCTCTATAAGAAGATTGAGTTTTTGATTTCAAATTTAGAGCGGCCCGAGGTACTGCCACGTTACCATATCGTCATGTACTGTTATCATCTTATGTAAGTACATGTAATTTAATTCACGGCCAAGACTGTTACGGTCAGAAGGATGATAGC
The DNA here is from genome assembly GCA_036924285.1 of Asterella californica. Classification (NCBI taxonomy): domain Eukaryota; kingdom Viridiplantae; phylum Streptophyta; class Marchantiopsida; order Marchantiales; family Aytoniaceae; genus Asterella; species Asterella californica. The sequence goes on along the minus strand of JAYKYS010000006.1, from coordinate 13,891,899 downwards.
TGTGGACCACTTCTGCGTGTACCTCCCTGAGGTACCCGCGATCGACATGGCCGTTGTCCGTAAATACAGCCCGCGGATCCACGAATAATCCTTACGGCCAGTAACTTTGACACCCCCTATAAGAACTCTCATTAAGGCCTAAGCGAGCGACGGGCAACCGTCCATTAAGGATCAAGCGAGCGGAGGAGAGTTGCCCGCGAAGTGTCCAGAGAGCTGCCCACTATTTCCTAAACCCAGAGGAGGAGGCATTTTTTCCTAAGGTCGGGGGCCGCAGTGTCAATATGAACATCAGAGATTTGAACTCGAGACCTATCCGCCCTACACTCGTGCTGTCGCCACCCCGCTGTCACGAGTTGACGACTAATCGCTCTCCCGCACATTAATAAACACATCGAGACACTTTACACATTTCCTGTCCGAATTCTTTTTTTGTCTATCCGGATTCGCACGTCGGGTAGCTCTCCGTCACACGCTGTCGTGTTGTGAGACGTCCCACATGTGAATTCAGTGTAGAACGGGTGTTGTGTTTTCTTTTGTGTTCGGTGAATCTTTTGTGTAGTTCGCATGAGAGGGTATTAGGTGTCACGTTCACAGAGATCTGGATGTGAGATCGCACGATAACAGGATGTGCCGACTCAATGACCCGTGAACGTTCGCGTGAATGACTCTTGTTGTCAAACATAGGTATAAGATAGTGTTTGTGAGGCATTCTTCTTTGGGGGGTAGTTTTCATGAGTGTGTCTTAGTGTCTTACGTGATAGGAAGGAGCGGCAGGAGTTGTATTTATGGATGGAGGACTGAATCGAGTTCCAAATCTGCCATTTCCGAACCCGTTTCATATCAAGCTTCACTTGATCCACCGCAATCACTTTCGACAGTGGTTCGTCGCCTACTTTCGAGAAGAGTTCATGGGGAGGATGATGGACTCACCTACTCCGGTGATCTTACCAATCGTCACGTATGGAGAGGACTGGGACTTGACAGTGTACATCTTACTTTGACGAGGACCAATGGACTTGAATGATCCAGCCAACATTCCTTTCAACGTCTGGGTGGATGTTCGATGTCACTGTCGGCGGAAGATCAATCATCGTGCGTGGATCGCAAGGAACTTTGACGAGGAGTACTGTAATCAAGTGATGGCTTCTCCATTTCCTTTTGTAGTACCTTTCATCATAAATCGGTTCCAGGTCGTCATCTTGACCTTGTACTGAATCTTAAGTGTTAAGTATGATCTCTATAGTTTGACGAGTGTAAATAACTTAAGGTTGGGGCCGATGCGTTAAAGGCATGAGAGGGTATTAAGGTTATAGTTGTTCTAGGGTACCAAGTAGAGGACAAAAGAGGTTTCCAGATCTGGTTTCTTATTGGCCTATTTTCGACCAATCAACTCCATTCCAGATCTGCAGACGGCTTTAGGGTTTTGGAGGTCTTCCCGGGGGTCATTTGAGGAGTGAGTGGTCTTGTTGGAAAGCTCTCGAGACGGGCTACACTCTGGAGACAAAATCAGGCGATTTGGAGTTCAGAGGAGAGAGTGATAGACGTTGAAAGTCAGGGGGTCAAATCGGTACCCCGAGCCACGTTTTGGAGTGATCCGAGAGTTTGAAAGGTGATCTTTAGAAGCTGTCAAGGGGATCGAGTAGTTCACTCCGTGCTGGTTGTATTGATGTAAAACAATCCTACATTTGGGTTGGATTTTCTCTTGAAATGATCGATTGAAGTTGGCTGTTACTGTTAAGAGGTATGAGTAAAACCGCTTTCTTTGGATTCAAAGCTTGAGTTGCTCCGTGCACATGGGATTGGATCTCTGAGTGAAACTTTCCAGGATGAGAGTGTGCCCTATCAGCTAGTCACATGTGAAATTTCAGTTCAATTGGGTAAGAGAATGTGTGGAGATCTAGGATTTTGGCCATCGAGATCTGTAAAGCTCATAAGTTAGCACAGGCGGGTGGCTTGATTCATCGCGGGCAGTTGGGTTCAGATCTGAGACTGAAATTTCATACAGTAGTAGAGAAGGGTCAGAGGGGGTGTCCTGTGAAGTTTGAGCCTGATTGGGTAATCGAGGTGAAGGCACGAGATTGTCAAAGTTCAGTTTGCAGGAGGCGAGAAAGACGTAGAGAGATTTCGCTTAAATCTCTTGGTTGGAGTTGAACAAAAAACGACTTGAAGATGGGAGGTGTGCTTCTTGGAGGTGTCGTGTGGATGACAAGGAGGCTGTATTGTGAGATTGGTACGGCGATCACGCTCAGTGGAGGTGCCACGTCTTGCTGAAGCGGAGGTACCGTTATCCTCGGTGTCACGCCTCGAGTTTCTAGCTGTTTGCTGCCGATATGTCTTGTATCGTTGGGAAGCTTGTGTAGTAGGCGGTTCTTGTTGTGGGCATCTTCCTGGGCAAACTCGTATCAGCGAACAATAGAAGGTCAGAGTCTACAATTTAGGTAGTTTGTCGAGAAGAAGTAGTGAAGCGGATGTTGATGAGAAATTGTATGATAAGTGCTTGGGATCTAAAGCAGACACGTACCGTGTATGAGCCTTGCCTTTATCTAGAGTGGAATCGAGCTCCGAGTCATTTGTGCGATGCACATGTGTTGCACTTGGGTCAAGTTAGATCGCTAGTAACCTACAAAAAAGACTGATAGATTAGATAGTGAGAGCATAAGTTTTCATCGGTTAGGTCGTGGATCCAGTTGTATTTATCTACAGCCAGATACCCCGTGTATTCCCAGACCATATTTCACGCCCCACGACAGTTGGTGAACTCGACGTGAAACGTCTGGGGTTGAGAGATACGTTTTTTCCAATCATGGATGCTGAGAGCTTATCTCAATTTGTGGTGCCCACAAATTACAGGATGCACGAATTTTTGAAATTTTTAAGAATAATGACTTGTTTGTATAACTGAAGAAGCGTTGTTACTTAAGGTTGCGTCTTCCTTAACAGGAAGATGATCTTAAGAGCTGTTTGTAATAAGAAGTTGACTTCTTCAGAAGACGACCGTCTTCGGAAGATCGTCTTCTCAGTTGCGTCTTCGGAAGATGGGAAGACGGCAGAAGACATCTATCTTCGAGAAGACAGCGACCGCGAAGGACCAACCACGAGTTTTCGGATAAAGACAGTATGTGTACCTACTGGAGCGCATCGAATAGGTAGGTAGGTCAGGAAGACACCAAGGACGAGAACCCCTAATCTGCGGGGAAGATGCGTGAGGAAGCACATTAGGCACCTCCCAACTTCCCGCAGCATAGCGCGCCTGAAGAAGATCGATTGAGAGAGTGAGCTTCGCGAGCTAGCATTGAGAGAGGAATCAAGTGAGACATCGAGGTAGGAGAGAGTAAGTTGGCAGCTAGGCGAAGGGTGAGATCGAATTGCGGGAGCACAAACAGCAGAGAAAGTGAAGGCGTTTCTGTGGAGCTTCCGAGAAGCTGACAGTGAAGAGTGGCGAGTAGAAGCAGAGGTGGAATCGAGGTGTGGACCGAAATTGACAGCAGGCGCAGTCGTGTGGATTCGCATTGGAAGCTAGGACAAGAGCCAGAAGCGCGCGCAGGTCGAAGGCAACTCGGGGAGCCGAAGAAGACTGTAGAGGTTCTTCCCCCTGTTCTTTTCTCCTCCCACTTCTTCTCGCCTTTTCTTGGTACTCCCCGCGCTTCCTTGATTGTGGGCAGGCAGCCTGATCGATTACCCCACCCCCATTCTTTCTATTGAGACATTGGGCGCGGAAGCGCTGCCCAATTTCTGTCGAGACATCTCTTTGCTTCTTCCCGAGCTCAATTCGAGCTTCCCTACTCCTAGCCCTCAAATTGGAGATCCCAACTATCAATTTCCCTACCCCCTTACCTCTCTATCCCCGAAACTTGGAACAGAAGACGATTCGGAAGAAGGGAACATCTTCGGAAGACGCTTCTTGAACTTGATTGTCTTCGGAAGACATCTTCGGAAGACTGTCTTCGGAAGTCGACAGAACACAATTCGTATCAAGAGTGGATTTGCTTTGCTTTTGTGTTTAGAGAGACTTGGTACGAATCCTGAGAGGAGTGGTGAGTTGTTGTGTTATTTCGAGAAGTTGGAAGTCGGGAACTAGGCATGTGCCTCCCGGTCTTCCAAGCTTCTCAACTCCCCATCTTCCTAGAGAGACTAGAAGACTGGAAGGCTGGCAAAATGAGCGAGAAGACGCGAGGGTCCATTCGGGTCTCTTCTGTCCGATCCATAGCAGCCGTTCCTTCTTCCCGAACTTAGAAGAGAGTTGTGAGAAGTCTTGCTGGCAGAATCCGGAGGGAATGGTCGAGGGTCATGTCTTCCCATCATGCAGCAAGCTTCTTCTGAGTGCGTATGAGAGGTGAGACGTCAGAAGAACAGAGTGCAGTTGTCTTGAGTCTGTTGTGAGAATAGATTGCGTGTAGGAAGACGAAGACAGGTGAGACCAGTGAAGGGAAGTCTGACTTCGAGAAGTCTTCCGAGAAAGACATTGAATCGGAAGCTGCCCCAAGTGTCTTCCCAGAGGCCACTGTCACCGCAGGAGCCCGCAACCATCTTCTGAACCTTTCTCATACTCTACTTCTCGCATATCTTGTATCTTCTGATAGGAAGTAGGATGTAATGCAAGGTGGGTTGTCTTCTTGGTAATCCATGCGAGGCCTTGCTTAGATAGGATTGTTTAGATATAGCTCGGAAGACGAGAGCTATCTAGGAAGTACTGTTAGAATCCCGGAAGACGGAGTAGCTGTCTTCTGGAAGACTAGTTTCGTCTTCTGAGAAGTAGAAGCTAGACTGTGGGCACTCGGGAAGAACTGAGCCTTCAGCTCATAGTAGGTGCTTGTGGTTTAGTGCAACAGATCTTCCAAGTATGTCGATGCATCCGCGAGGCTTGGTGTTACCCGCGACAGAATTGGCCGAGGCCACTCCTTTCCTCAAAGAGTTGGGTCTCGACTTCTTCTTGTGGGATTGGAACCTCGCAGATCAAGGGCTTCTGGAGGAGGTATGGGCCGCTTTACCACCGCGTAACCGTGTACCTGCGAAGGCAGGAGTAGCTCGGGGAAGACCGTCTTCCTGGACTGAAGACTGGTGGCTTAAGACGTTTCACAGGCTTGAGATCGAGAACCGAGGATATTGGTACGAGAAGAAGATCTTGCCTAGGATTGTGAGTTCATGGCATGTGTCTGGGAGTACCACCTGCCTTTTCGTGGAAGACAGGCAGGGGAGGAACGGTTGGAAGATAGAGTCTTATCGGGAGCCGAAGAAGCGACTTCTGGCGAAGTTGCTTCTGCATCTTTTCCCCAAGGAAAAAGCGCAGAAGACAAGGTACTTAGGAGATCAGGACGTGGAGTTCCTGGAATCAGTGTGGGATGACAGAGTGCCAATCTATTGGGGCGCGTACATCCTCAACTATGTACAGACGGAGCTAGCATACTTGGGTACCCCGGCGGGAGGACATCTGACGCCCTTCTTCTGCTACTTGTATGTAGCCATGGGGGATCTTAGGGAAGATCAGCTGACAGTGTATGGGCCAACGGAGCGACAGGAGGTGAAGGAGGAGACCTCGGAAGACGATGACCGAGAGACAGCAGCAACGCCCCCTCCCACTCTGATGTCACAGCTGAGACCCGGCTCCCACCAGAAGACGCTTCTGGTGAGGGAAGACGAGTCTAGTGGGTCGGAAGACGCCACGCCAGTGAGGAAGATGAGTCACAGAAGTGTACCGAGGACACCCATCTCCCTCATTCATTCAGGATCGGAGTCGGACTCGGAGGAGGACTTGCTGAGTATCCGATCGGAGCAGAAGACAGCTTCTGTAACACCTGGGAGTCTTCCGAAGACTCCAGAAGACGAAGGATGGATGGGCACTCCTACTGTGATGCGAGGAAGCGCAAAGAGGAGTCTTCCACCTCGGAAGATGAGAAGAGTAGCTTCTTCTCGTGCGCAGAAGATGAAGGCCGTAGTGGCGGAAGAGGCTTCCTTGCCTCTGGAAGACGAAGTCGACACCATGGAGCGAGTGGTGGAAATGAACTTGTCTTCCGCAGGAAGACGACTGGAGGAGTTCAGTGCCTACTTCCAGAAGGAGATCCAGCCCGCTATGGAGTTGCTGGAGAGGAGAGCGAGGGCACAGGAGAAGCCTTTACAGCCTGGATTCGGCCTGTGCACCTTGCTGCGACAGGAAGACAGTCAGCAGAAGACGGAGTCGCTGGGAGCTAGCCTCCGCACTACGGAGAAGCTTGCAGCCAGGTACAAGGCGGAAGCAGCCGCTTCTGCCAAAGAGTCGATGCAACTTCGGAAGAGCAACCAGGAGTTGCAGACGCGAGTACAGCAGCGCGATCAGGAAGTTCTCCGAGTGCGGGAGAAGATCACTGCCCTCGCAGAAGAGCAGACCACTTGGAAGATGCAGCGAGAAGCCGCAGAAGCACGAGCTGCAGTGGAGAAGACGCAGAGAGAAGCAGCAGAGACCCGTGCGCAGAAGATGCTAGCTCAGTCGGTAGAAGCGCTTCGGAAGAAGTTCAACTTCACCGCGGGTAAGAAGTTACTTACCTTAGCTAGGGAATGGGACAGCGGGTCCAAGACGAGGTTGGTGGAATGTAGAGATAGCATGTTCAGGTACCTGGATAGACAGATAGAAGGAGTGAAGACACTTTATGGTCTTCCCTCACTTCCGACACCTGCAACCGCATCTTCCCAAGCCCCAGCACCCTCGACTGGATCCGGAATGGAGAAGGAGGAGTTCGATCTCGCTGTACACTTGGTGGTGACAGCGTTCGAAGACGAGAAGACTCCAGAAGACGCCCCGGAAGACATGATGTCTTCTGGAAGACAGGAAGACGAGCCGTCTTCCCAGGTATTCCGCGTGGAGGAAACGACTTCCCCGGACCCCTATGAGGTCGCCATGGTCCCTAGTACTGCATCTGTGCCTCAGAAGACCGAAGACGCACCATTCGACTCGTCTTCCCAGAAGACCATTCCGTCTTCCGAAGTCGAAGCCGAGGAAGACGCAGCCGCAAAAACAGCAGGGCCAGCGAAGAGCGAGGAGAGGGAAGCTACCTCAGTGGTACCCGAGGTAAGTGCAGGGCTTCCCAGCCCATCAGAAGTCGAGGTAGTAGCTCCGGTAGGAGCAGATCATGTGGAGATTACCACCGAGCAATCAGAGTAGTTAGCAAACTTAATCGACACTTCCAGATTTAGTAGGATCGGACATGCTATCTTAAGGGTGACAACTTTTCATGTAAAAATAGTTAGGACCCCATGTGACAGCATAGGTAGCGTAGGAGTAACAAAGTGGAGGGCTAATTGGGAAGAGGGACCGCATGCATGTGATGTGACAACCTCTTGTCAGCGCCTCTCTCTCTCCCTGGTGGTCGCCTCCCCTGACTCTCGAGGCAGATGGTTAAGTAGGATCGTAGAGTAGGAAATGGAGCTCTGCCAGTTCTGTAGGATTCTGTAGTAACTAAACATACACACCGATTCTACAGGCAGGCAGGCGAGACACATTAGAGCAGAGACAGTCTTAGCACACTACACCCGTTGTTGGAAACATACGAATAGTCTTAGAATATACAGGAGGGGTCTGCATACTCGCACCAGCAGTGGTTCGAAGATGTAGATAGAAGTAGTGGACAGTCTAGGAACAGAGAACGGCATCCTCGTGCAGTCCTGTTAGCTAGGCTGGTGTGTCGAGGAGTAGACGCAGGAAGTAGCGGGAGTGAGCTTCCCAATGCCATTGTGACTTCTTCTCGAGGAATAGATTGTGGATTTGAGTGCAGCAGCTTCGCTCATGTCTTCTGGGTGGTGGAATGTATCGAATTCGCTCCCAATTGTGCATGGGAAGTGTTCTTCTTGAGTGGCGGTGAATGTCAACAGTTGTGGAGTGTAGCTTGACTCGTTCAGTAGAGCACTTGGGATCTACGTACGAACGGTCTTCTGGGTAAAGGATCCCAGAAGACAGAGCAGTCAGAGCAGCGAAGTGAAGAAGAAAGAAGCCTTCTTCTCGCAACAGAAGACGACATCCTCGAGTAGAAGACGGTGCTACAGTACACACGTTTGTTGTCTTCCTCCCCAAACTATTACAAGCAGGGATGGCTTGTTAGTCAGAATCCGGACTAGAAGCTAGTTGGAATCTTAATTGCCCTTTTTCATCCTGTTTTCTCTTGTTTGGATTTCTTCTTCTTCTCATCTTCTCCCATCTTCCCCATCTTCTTATCTTCTCTAGTGAGCTTCCGATACTTCTATTGAGCTTCCGTGAAGGTGAATGTCGTTGTAGTGCTGCAGGAAGACAACTTCCGTAGGCAGAAGCCTGGGAAGGCTACAGGGGGCATACACCCTGTGATTTATCCAACCCGTTGGAATGTGAATGTGAGAGTAAGATGTAACGACTGTTACTAGTCGACTTCTGCGAAGCCGGACAGCCTTCTGGAGGTGTGAGAAGACGAGCTAAACCCCCAGAAGACGAGAATCGCTTCGGAAAGACGGTATCGAGAAGACCGGAAGAAGCAACCTGGAAGCAAGAAGATCGTCTTCCCAAGCTTCTCTGTGAATAATTGTATGATATTGTAATTGGTAGTTGTTTGTTTGGGTCCAGAGCACCATTTGGTGTGTCTGGAAGACGTGTTGTTTTGTGTGGTTTTGTGAGAAGACGGGATTTCTAGGCAAAACCCGTATGTTTGTGTGTTTGAACAGATCTTAGAACTTAGAGCAGCGTTACTTGTGCAAATCCTCTGTGGGAACGATATCTTGTATACTAAATGGGCAAAAGGAGAAATCCTACGTCACTACATATAGTGAGGAACCATTTTTGGCACCGCTGCTGGGGATTTTATCTTAGTAACTTCTGTTCTAAGCTTCCTGGATCTGTGTGCCATTAGTTAGGATTCGTTTCGAACTAACTTCGATTGTAGTTGAATGTGTTGTGGGACTCTATCTTGCTAGAAGACGGGAACCGCAACCAGAAGCTGATAAGATACCTCAGGGAAAGTTGGAAGAAGCCGCTCCTCTGCTTCCAAGAACTCCTTGGAAGACTCGATCTTGGAAGATTGCAGTGAGTGCAACCAGAAGCAGGAGAAGAAGACGTTCTGAACTTGTGATCGGTTGTTCAGTCATTTGGTCTCCCGGATCTAGTGGTAGAAAAAGAGAGACATCTGTTCTCAATACTCTGGTGGATGCCTCCGACCGGAGGAAGAAGCAGAAGACGCACGGGTAAAGATCCTGAGTGGGTTAACTCACCCCAGCGAACCGCTTCTAGAGAGCAGCGGATATCCCTGAGACACCAAAGGAAAGAAGAAGAGCTCAGGAAGATCCGATCGGTAGAGTTGGAAGAGCCTTCCATCTCGAGCATAATCTTTGGCGAAGACAGAAGCTAACCGGGTGATCACGTGTATAAAGTAGATTTTGGTACTGGTTACTTGGAAGACGTCTTCCCAAGTGCGGAAGAAGCTTCTCAAGGTGAGGGAAGACTGGAGGAGATTGTTCCAGACGTCTCGGAAGGTAGCAGTGACAGTAGCTCTGACTCAGAAGACGATCTTCCTGATTCAGACAGGCCTGGACCTTCGAGAAGACCATCTCCACCACCTGGACCTAAGGAAGAAGGAAATTGGCAGTCGCACCAGCCGGCAGTCAACATGGCTTCCCACACTCGGCAGAAGTACCATCCGTACGACGATGATGATGATGCGGACGACTTCATCACGATGTTCGAGACCATCTCTAGATCCAACAAGGAAGACGCTGATGTTGACAGACTCCGTGTATTTCCCAGTTTGATCAAAGGGAAAGCAAGGAAGTGGATGAGTAAAACGTTGGATGATGTTGTAGTAATGGCCGCTTGGGCTACTCTGAAGGCAGCTTTTCTGAAGAGGTTCAGAGGAGTGGGCTACGATCGTATGACCCTCATAGAGCTTCAGAGGCTCGAACGAAAGAAGAAAGAGACACTGAGGGATTACACCGAGAGATTTGAAGATCTCTTGGATCACATCCCTCAGAACCAAAGAAGACTCGGCTACTGTGCCCAGCAAGCTGTGGACTGGTACTTGGGAGGATTGTCTCAGGATATGGAATTGTACTGCAGAAGAGGAGGAGGTGATGATTTAGCGGAGGTACAGAAGCATGCCGAGCAGTATGAAACCTCGAGCATCACTCGGAATATGACGAAAGACAAAGGGAAGACCTCGAAGAAGTCCAAGAAGTCCAAGAAGTCTTCCCGGAAGTCCAAGAAGAAGTCCAAGTCCACTGAAACTGATAACAATGATTCGGAAGCAACCTCTACTTCTGAAGAGTCTATTGTCGAAAGTTCAAATCAGAATCTGAACAAGAGAAGAAGACGCGGAAGAAGAAGAAGGAGAAGACGCGAGCAAGGGAGGAAGTTGTGCAGAAGATGCCTCAAACTCAGATCATTCAGTCTGCACCTGATCCCCGCATCGATGAGGTTCTGAAGCAGTTTGCCGACCTGAAAGTTCATCTTCTGAACCAGAAGGACAAGCGGAATCAGCCTACGGCTTCCCGGCCAAACCTTTGGTGCAACCTTTGTAACTCTTCTGGACACACCAGAGATCAGTGTACGCAGGACCAAGCTGTCATTTGGGCAAGATGGGAAGAAGATGATGAGGGATATCTACACGATCCCAGTGGGGAAACCTGCTATAGGATCGAGACGATCCAACCCTCCACTCCTACGCCTCCCGCCCAATATAATCGTTATGTACCGAGGGATAGAGCTAGCAATGTACAGACCAGGACGCCTTGGCAGCCTTCTTCATCACAACGACCTCTCAACCCTCTTCCTGGAGCGTGCAATAATTGTGGAGAGACAGGACACTGGTGGTCCACCTGTCCTCACCCGAGAAGACAGATTGGGCAAGTGCCCTTGTGTGGGAACTGTAAGGAAGCCGGTCATTTCACAGGGAATTGTCCTCAGACCTTACGGCCACGACAAATGGTGAGATTTACAGATACCACGCCTCATGCAGAAGCTGCATCATCTTCTAAGCTCGAGTTAGCAGTGGTACAGCACATCACGGTAGAAGAAGAAGATCCTGGGGATTGTACGGATTGTCTCCATATCGAGGAAGACGAACCAGACCCCGGGAAGCGCGAAGGAAAGGAACCTCAGCTGCAGAACACGACTGCAGCTCAGAAGATGAAGATACCTGAAGAAGCGTCATCTCTCACTTTGACGGATGGTACTGTTTGGAATCCTGACCCGAATTCAGATAGTTGGCCTCCGGAGGAAGTTTTGGATGAAGCTGTGTTCAAGGTAAGTACCAGAAGCAAAGGGAAGTCAGAATCTCGTCAGAAGGACGTCAAGAAGAAGAAGCAGCGTAAGGAGAGGTCATCTTCTCCCGAGCGGCCGTCTTCTCCTACTTACGACCGAGAAGATCCGAAGTACTTTGCTCCTGACATAAGACAAGAGGTTGAAGCGATCATGCAAGAAGAGCTGGAGAAGAGACGGAAGATAGTACAGCAGCTTCCTACACCGACTACGGCAACACCTGTCTCACGGGAACAGCCCCCAGTCGAGGGAAGACACTCATCTGGTCTTCCACCCAAGGAAGCAGCCACTACATCTTCTCTGTTGGAAACACCAGTCACTCTTCTAAAAAGATCTCCTTACGACTTCTTACGAGACTTGTGGAATCAGAAGGCGGATGTAACCTTCCAACAGCTGTTGGATGACAACGCTGGTTACAGGAAGTTGTTACAATCTGCGCTTCGAGGATCGAGGAAGAGGAGGGCAGCTAAACTTCCCAAGAGCACCCCGATCCTAAGGATAGAGCATGAGGACTTGGGAGCCCCAGAACTTGATATGGAGATCCATGGCTGTCTTCTGAAGAAGGTACCCATTGATTCCGGCTCCGGAGTTAACATCATGACGGAAGAAATGGCGCATGCCCTAGGCTTCACTGAGTTCCAGCCTACTCCGAGAATTCTCAGAATGGCGGACCAGACCAGAAGACGACCTTTGGGACAACTGAAAGATGTCCTCACGGTAATTGGTGGAGTATTTTTTTACCTCACTTACATCATTTTGCGACCTGTAGCTAAGGTTGGATATCAGGTGTTGATAGGAAGACCATGGCTGTATGCTGCAAATGTGAACACCGGAGAAGGCATCGTTTGAGATTTCCCAATCCTACACCCAAGCCAGGTGAGAAGAGTAAGGTCTCGCTTCCTTGGATCAAGATGGGACACCAAGGTGAAACTTCGTCTACAACAGAGGGGTACACTTCAGAAGACTCGGCTGCGTCTTCTGACAGTGATGAACGGTATAATGAGTTTATGGTGAATAACGTGTGTGCTACAGAAGTAGCAGAGAAAGTGGAAGATGTGGTCTGTGGATACATTGAGTGCTACGAGATTGCGGAAGAAGAGCTTCCAGAAGACGAGACTATCGTCTTCCCTTCGGAAGATCCGATAGTTGGTCGTCCAGAAGACGAGAATACCGTCTTCCCTTCGGAAGGTCCGACAGTTGGTCTTCCAGAAGACGAATCTGAACTAGAAGAAGCTCCCAAACCGGAATACTTTGGTGCCAGTGAGTACAGCCACACTGAAGGAATGGTAGACCCGGATGATCTCCAAGAGATGGAGGTTGCTCCTGGGAAGAAGCTGAAGCTTCCAAGGTGATCGAGGGCCAGCAGTTGGAAGACTTTCGAGAACTCCTAACGGAGTTCCAGGATGTCTTCGCGTGGACCATAGAAGACATGAAGGGCATACCTCGAGAGTTGGGAGAGCATCGCATCGACTTGCTAGAGGGCGTTGTTCTTGCACGGCAGAGGCAGTATCGGCTCAACCCCAAGTACTCGCTTCTGGTGAAGGACCAGATTGACCAATACTTGAAGGCAGGAGTCATCTTCCCAGTACTTAGCAGTGAGTGGGTAGCTCCTATTGTCATCGTGCCGAAGAAGCAGACAGGGAAGATCCGAGTGTGTCAGGACTTCCGGAAGCTGAACTTGGTCACGAAAAAGGATCATCACCCCTTACCATTCACCGACTCTGTGTTAGACCAGGTAGCAGGACATGAGTTCTACAGCTTCCTGGATGGGTATTCTGGATACAACCAAGTTTCAATCAGAGAAGAAGACAAGTCGAAAACCACTTTCACTACTGATTGGGGCACGTACGCGTACAACCAAATGCCGTTTGGTTTATGCAATGCACTCGCCACGTTCCAGAGGTTGATGATTACAATCTTCAAGGAGTATCTTCGCACCTTTATGGAGATTTTCTTGGATGACTTCTGTGTGTTTGGATCAAGAGAAGACCACTTGATATTTCTAAGGAAGTATTTTCTGAAGTGTAGAGAACATCGTTTGGCACTTCACCCTGAGAAATGCTTCTTTGGTATGTCAGAAGGGATCTTGCTAGGACATAGGATTTCCGGAAGAGGTATAGAAGTCGACTATGCTAAGGTGGAAGTCATCATGAAACTCCACCCACCTGCTAACCTGACACAGTTGAGAAGCTTCCTTGGCAACGTAGGATACTACAGGAGGTTTATTGACAGGTACGCAGAGGTAGCAGGGAGACTCACTAAGTTGCTGAAGAAAGACGAACCATACATTTGGTCTTCTGAGCAGCAGGCTTCTGTCGGAATCCCCTGTCCTACGGCCGCCTGATTGGGAAAGAGTCTTCCACATTTATGTGGATGTTTCTGCTTTCGCCATCGGGGTGGTGTTGAGTCAGAAAGATGAGAAGAAGAAGGATTATCCCATTTACTACGCGGGAAGACAGCTCAGTGATGCAGAGAAGAAGTACTCGACAACTGAAAGGGAGTGTCTTGGCATGATTTACTCCTGTAGGAAGTTTAGACACTATCTTCTACCAAACCCGTTCGTCTTCTATGTAGATCACTTCTCTTTGAAACATCTTGTAAAGAAAGCAGATTTGTCTGGTAGGATAGCTAGGTGGATTCTCCTACTCCAGGAATTTACTTACACAGTTGAGTACAGGCCCGGAAGACAGCATGTTAATGCTGACTACCTATCCAGATTGGAGACAGAACGACGAGAAGATGAAGTGGAAGACGAGTTTCCTGATGAGAAGTTGTTTTCAGTTTTCGCAGAGACACTTTCATCTGAGGGGGGGCGTACCGCCGCTTCCTAGAAGACGAGACTAGATCTTCTGATCCAGTCTTTGCGACTTCCACAGAAGAGTCGATCTTCAAAGACTTGAGGAAGTTCTTGGAAGACCAACAGTATCTCGAGGGAATGGATGCGGAGCAGAAGGCCGTCTTCTTACACAAGGCAGGTCCATATGCTATCTTCCAGGGTATCCTGTTACGAAAGGGACATGACGAGAAGCTGAGAAGATGTCTCGAGCCGTCAGAGATAAAATCAGTGATCACAGGTCTTCACTACGAAGATGCTGGGGGTCACTACGGATTGAAGACCACAGTGAAGAAGATGCTAGACGCAGGATACTGGTGGCCAACTATGTACCGAGACACTTTTCAGGAGATCAGGAAGTGCGATGCATGCCAGAGGGTGGGAAGACCGACCGCTACAACAAGATGGCCTCTTACTCCCATTCTTCCGCTTGCCCCGTTCGAAAAGTGGGGAATCGACTTTGTAGGTCCTATCGCCCCGGTGGCGAGAAGAACACGAGCAAGGTACATCTTAATAGCTACCGACTATGCCACCAAGATGGTGGAAGGCGAGGCCACGAGAAAGAACGATGCCGCAGTAGTAGCAAGGTTCCTATGGCATAACATCATCACTAGGTATGGATGTCCGCTGGAATTGGTGTCAGATAGGGGCACTCATTTCTTAAATGAGACTATCTCCCTCCTGACCCAATACTTCAGGATTAAGCATCGGAAGACGACGCCATACAACCCGAAAGCGAATGGGCTGACGGAGAAGTCGAACGGTCTTCTGTGTAACATCCTGAACAAGGTAACCGTTAACCATGCGTATGACTGGGACACGAAACTGCCATCTGTATTGTGGGCTTTTAGAATTTCACCTAAAGTCACAACCCAGAAGACGCCTTTCTACCTAACTTACGGCATGACGCCCATTGTGCCCATAGAGTTAGAGGTCCCAACATACCGGTTAGCCGTATCCGAACGCATGGGAGAAGAAGAGAGCCAGGAGCAGCGTCTTCTGAACTTCATAGAGTTTGAAGAAGACAGGAATGCAACTTTGGAGAAGACATACGAGGTGCAAGCGCAACGTAAGGTAAACTACGATAGCAAGTTGAAGAAGGTGACTGTTGTGGATGGGGACTTGGTGCTTCTCTACGACAACCGTCATATTAAGTTCCCCGAGAAACTTCATCTTCGCTGGATGGGACCTTACCATGTCTTAGAGATCTTCGACAATGGCTCCTTGCAGTTGGAAGAGTTGGACGGTACACTGATGACCACTCGTGTTAATGGGTGGCGCGTCAAGAAGTACTGGACGTAAACAGCAGTGCAGGAATCACTGATGTTTGCGGGGACGCAAACATGTGAGGGTGGGCGTATGTGGTGCCCACAAATTACAAGATGCACGAATTTTTGAAATTTTTAAGAATAATGACTTGTTTGTATAACTGAAGAAGCGTTGTTACTTAAGGTTGCGTCTTCCTTAACAGGAAGATGATCTTAAGAGCTGTTTGTAATAAGAAGTTGACTTCTTCAGAAGACGACCGTCTTCGGAAGATCATCTTCTCAGTTGCGTCTTTGGAAGATGGGAAGACGGCGGAAGACATCTATCTTCCAGAAGACAGCGACCGCGAAGGACCAACCACGAGTTTTCGGATAAAGACAGTATGTGTACCTACTGGAGCGCACCGAATAGGTAGGTAGGTCAGGAAGACACCAAGGACGAGAACCCCTAATCTGCGGGGAAGATGCGTGAGGAAGCACATTAGACACCTCCCAACTTCCCGCAGCATAGCGAGCCTGAAGAAGATCGATTGAGAGAGTGAGCTTCGCGAGCTAGCATTGAGAGAGGAATCAAGTGAGACATCGAGGTAGGAGAGAGTAAGTTGGCAGCTAGGCGAAGGGTGAGATCGAATTGCGGGAGCACAAACAGCAGAGAAAGTGAAGGCGTTTCTGTGGAGCTTCCGAGAAGCTGACAGTGAAGAGTGGCGAGTAGAAGCAGAGGTGGAATCGAGGTGTGGACCGAAATTGACAGCAGGCGCAGTCGTGTGGATTCGCATTGGAAGCTAGGACAAGAGCCAGAAGCGCGCGGAGGTCGAAGGCAACTCGGGGAGCCGAAGAAGACTGTAGAGGTTCTTCCCCCTGTTCTTTTCCCCTCCCACTTCTTCTCGCCTTTTCTTGGTACTCCCCGCGCTTCCTTGATTGTGTGCAGGCAGCCTGATCGATTACCCCACCCCCATTCTTTCTATTGAGACATTGGGCGCGGAAGCGCTGCCCAATTTCTGTCGAGACATCTCCTTGCTTCTTCCCGAGCTCAATTCGAGCTTCCCTACTCCTAGCCCTCAAATTGGAGATCCCAACTATCAATTTCCCTACCCCCCTACCTCTCTATCCCCGAAACTTGGAACAGAAGACGATTCGGAAGAAGGGAGCATCTTCGGAAGACGCTTCTTGAACTTGACTGTCTTCGGAAGACTGTCTTCGGAAGTCGACAGAACACAATTCGTATCAAGAGTGGATTTGCTTTGCTTTTGTGTTTAGAGAGACTTGGTACGAATCCTGAGAGGAGTGGTGAGTTGTTGTGTTATTTCGAGAAGTTGGAAGTCGGGAACTAGGCATGTGCCTCCCGGTCTTCCAAGCTTCTCAACTCCCCATCTTCCTAGAGAGACTAGAAGACTGGAAGGCTGGCAAAATGAGCGAGAAGACGCGAGGGTCCATTCGGGTCTCTTCTGTCCGATCCATAGCAGCCGTTCCTTCTTCTTCCCGAACTTAGAAGAGAGTTGTGAGAAGTCTTGCTGGCAGAATCCGGAGGGAATGGTCGAGGGTCATGTCTTCCCATCATGCAGCAAGCTTCTTCTGAGTGCGTATGAGAGGTGAGACGTCAGAAGAACAGAGTGCAGTTGTCTTGAGTCTGTTGTGAGAATAGATTGCGTGTAGGAAGACGAAGACAGGTGAGACCAGTGAAGGGAAGTCTGACTTCGAGAAGTCTTCCGAGAAAGACATTGAATCGGAAGCTGTCCCAAGTGTCTTCCCAGAGGCCACTGTCACCGCAGGAGCCCGCAACCATCTTCTGAACCTTTCTCATACTCTACTTCTCGCATATCTTGTATCTTCAAATAGGAAGTAGGATGTAATGCAAGGTGGGTTGTCTTCTTGGTAATCCATGCGAGGCCTTGCTTAGATAGGATTGTTTAGATATAGCTCGGAAGACGAGAGCTATCTATCTAGCTACTGTTAGAATCCCGGAAGACGGAGTAGCTGTCTTCTGGAAGACTAGTTTCGTCTTCTGAGAAGTAGAAGCTAGACTGTGGGCACTCGGGAAGAACTGAGCCTTCATCTCATAGTAGGTGCTTGTGGTTTAGTGCAACAGATCTTCCAGGTATGTCGATGCATCCGCGAGGCTTGGTGTTACCCGCGACAGAATTGGCCGAGGCCACTCCTTTCCTCAACGAGTTGGGTCTCGATTTCTTCCTGTGGGATTGGAAACCTCGCAGATCTGTAACGACCTATGTTACACATAGGAAGTTTGTCTATTAGTAAGGTGTTTAGTTCTAACTAAGTGTTGAGAATGTTTATTTGCTGCCAAAGTACTTTTAGGAGGTATCAAGTTAGTCATGACTAGCTAAAAGTTAGTTATGGTTAAACTTAGCTGTACTTTTGGCAGAATTCAGATATTTGCTAAAGAGTGAGCACTACTATCTTGTCATCTTGTCTAAAAGATAGAAACGAGGTGGAAAGTATCCCTTATCTCCTTTTTGACTTGATATTAGTGGTTGGATTAAAGTTGTGGACTTTGTGGGCATTAAAAACAAGAAGAGATTCCACATGTTTCCTTTTTAGTGGGTCCTAGTGTAGAGGGGGGGTGGAAATTCGAGATTCCTTGAGAATATTCTAGAATCCTTCTAGAAGTTGTTGACTTTGAAGGAATAAGCCCATGTGAAAAGGTAAAAAGCCCATGTGATCAATGCTTTTACCTTAAGTAATATCTTAGTAAAACTCGGTAAAAGTAGTTACGGCTGAGTTACCGGAGGTACCAAAGTAAAAACCTAGAATGTATAAATAGAGGAGTAGAGAAGAGCTCCTCATCCTTGTTTTCATATTGTCGTAATGACAACTTGAGTAATATAGAGAGTGTGGGATATTTTTAGCATGTGAGAACTTGAGAGACGTCGTTAGAATGGAGGATTTTAGTTGATGTGTTTAAGGAGATTTTAGTTGATAAGTTTGTGGGTGTATGAATGAGTGAACTCAGCATTTTCCCTTCAAGTTCATGGTGTGCTTCCATCAAAGCCATCAGAGGTGACCCCTGAGTGAGAGACAGACCCGACATGTTGCAGATTCGTGGATGACGATCGTGGAGGTTGAGAGATCGGGGGGTAGTTGATCGATAGGACCGCGGAGGGTTTACATTTTTGGTTCCATTGCCGGGACCTCACTTGAAGGGATCGTTGAACGATGTTTAGAGTTCAGTTCTATATTCGACAAAAGGAGATTATGAGAGAGCACATGGAGAGAACGTTGGGAGGAGAGAGAGCTAACGCGATGTTAGCAACGTTAGAACCTTTCGTGTATCCCGTAGTGATATATGACGCGTTCGAAGTCATTCTTTACATCTTGTTCACTTAGAAAGGGTTTGAGGAGAGTTGAAAGAGGGTGCAACAAGAGTTGTAGAGAAAGGAGGAGAGAAAAGTTATTAGAGGAGATAAATTTGTGAGTATAGAAATTCTGCTCTCTGGAAAATTTGTACAGTCGCTGTCAACTTTTCTGTGAATTTTATTTTCCTGTGAAACTTTACAGTGTTTTAGATTGGCTGATAATCTATCTAAGACAAAAGAAATCATAGGAAAAGGTGGTCTAGAGAGGAAGCAATGAATTTTCAAAGTTGAGGGGGTCTATTCGTGAGAGTTGAGGAATTCTGTTATCTGAAAAAAATTTACAGTCATTGTCAGATTTTCTGTGAATTTTATTTTCCTGAGAAACTTTCCAGTGTTTTAGAGTGGCTGATAAGCTATCCAGGACAAAAGAAATCATGAGAAGATGAGGTCTGAAGAGAGAGAAAGAATTTTTCAAAGTGGAGGGGGTTGACAACCATGAGGGAAGTGAAAATATACAAATTTCAGTTCTCTGAAAATTTGTACAGTCATCACCATCTCTTCTGATTAGGGAAGTTTCTGTTGAAACTTCATGATTTAGTAGCTTGGAGGTTGAGCTACTGGAGACCACAAAAATCTTGGAGAGATCTCTTACCAACTAAGAGATATATGTTTCGGCATACAAGGAAGTCTTGAAGATACTTCATGGGGAATCCAGTTCGAATGACGAGGTGGAAGAAGAGACGTTTAGGAGTTCGAACTGAGACGGAGAAGCCGAAGTTAAGTATAGATGAGTTACGAACCCGCATCTATAGCACTTGGGGTGCCCTCTTTACCTTATACGAAGAAGCTTCCGCGACCATTGGCACAGAATTGAAGAAAGCCGAGTTTAAAGCATCATTCACTGTGGAGGCCACGAATGCTCCTGGTGAAGTAGAGTTGGATCCTTACAAGAGTGAGTTCAAGATGTCTGTTGTGATTAGTACAAATGATGGTGAGGAGGATCATATCTTCGATAGTTAATTTTAGATTAGATTTTATTTCGTGTATAGCATGTATAATACACGATTTCCAATATAAAGCTCGGAAGAGTTAAGAAAGTGATGTAGAATTATTTTCCTCTAGGATATTTTGTCCACTTAATGGTTGAGAAGGTGCAACATGAGTGGAAATTCAAAAGATTGGAAAGTTAGACTTAGAAACCTTCCTCAAGGTTTAGATGTCATAGTAAGTGTCGAAGAAAGTTCGAGAGAGATTATCGTCGAGTTTGAAAACCCTAGTACTAAACCTCAAGTAGAATCTCCGAGGAGAAGAGTAGAAACCGACTTGTGGTGTTATTTCTGTAGAGGGTTGGGACACAAAGTCGTGAATTGTCCAACTAGAATCAGAACCGAGAGAGCTAAAGGGAAGCGGGAGTTTACTGATTTAAGTCTTCGAGTGGGTCCATCGTCACCAGCGCCAATTCATCTTCTAGGCGAAGATCCTTGTCCAAGTTGTGGAGTGGGTGATCTATCAAGAGGACACAAGTGCGTCGATGTGGCCGCCCTACTTACGTCAGTAGTCGAGAAGTTGGACGAGACTCAAAGAGCTGAGACGGAGAAGTTGTCGACTTCAAAAGAGGACTCGGCTGAGTTGTGATGGAGATCGTCATTCGGATGGTGGAGAAGGCGGTGATGCGACTCAGGCTCATGATTACCTTGGGAGAAGAGATGACACAAGAGGTGTTGTTACAACCATTTCCTTTTATTTTACCTATGGTAGATTATTCGCGAATGGAATTGGTGATGTTCGTGCTCTTTTAACGAGTAGTTATTGCACGAAAATTGGAAGTGTAGAAGAGTAGTTACAAGATGGGGAAGTTACCAGTGTTTCATGGGAAGGACAATGAAGATGTAGAACCATTTGTACGAGATTTCAAAAGGGGTTGCATCGGAAACAACGTGAGAAGGAAGGAAGAATGGGTGTTGTTACTGCCAGAGTTTTTAGAAGATTTTGCTCTTACGTGGTATGAAGACCGAGTGAAGAGCAAGACACCTGGTGCAGTTGAGGACACATGGGAGACGTTGAGTAATGCACTCATCGAAGAATTTCTTCCAGAAGAGAGTTATGAGAACTCATGGTGGAGCTTACTCATGTGAAGCAACGAGACGACGAGAAAGTTCGGCAATATGTCGAAAGGGTGGATAAGTTGGAGCAACGGTTTCGGACGGTCCTACGGAAGAGTGGAGACAATGTGGAGCTAACGATGGCGGGGATTGGAGCAGTGTTGACCAAGAACTTGGTGGGAGGGTTGAGACCTTCAATTCGAACCCAAGTGAGGTACGAGAAGCCAGCAACCAAAGCGGAGGCTATCAAGATAGCGATAAATATGGAAGAGAGTTTGGATGAAGAAGATATCATCCAACCTCATCATGCTGCTCTGGTGTCGACTCCGACTCCTGGTGTAGCCAAAATGATCGCACCTGCACCATCACAATTGGTGATTGCTTCAACGTCAGCTCCTACTCCAACGGTGGTGCCAAGACCGTTTGTCCCAACAACGATGTCTACTGCCACTTCTGATTTTCATGCCGAGCTGAAGAGCATCACCGATACTCTTGCGGATCTCAAGATAAACGTGGTGCAGTTACGAGAATGGAGGAACAAAGGTGGAGGAGGAGGTCAAAGAGGTTACGACAACAATCCCAACCGAGGAAATCAAGGTAACTTTGGAGGCAACCAAGGTAACTTTGGAGGAATCACTTGTTGGACGTGTGGAGGTTCTCATTTCCAGCGAAATTGTCCTAACAACGGAGCAAGAGGTGCTGAAGCTGTCAAAATGAATGTGGGTGGAGGAAATCCATCACAAGGACGAGACAAGGGGGTGGCTACTATCGATGTCGTGCGAGATCCCATCTACGAGAAAGGAGAGAGTTCAAACTCTTCTCATGCACCGGTGGAGCTTTTAGCTCAAGAAAGGAAAAGAACTCAATTTTCTGATGAACCGGTTTTCATGGAGAAATCAGCTAGTAGAAGCACTCGTTCGAGTAGTATTTCGAGTACAACAAGGGAGCCAAGAAGGAAGCTGGGGATGGCGGATTTCACCATTTCATCTTCCCAAGCGGGATATGATGTGGTTGAAGATGTGGGTGCTCAGAAAGCCAACATCACTGTTGGACAACTGATCGTACTTAATCCCAGCTTACGAAGAGAACTCAGAGGAGGACTGAGTTCTAAGAGAAGCAAGAAGAAGAAACCCAAGAGCAAGACATCAAAGTCTGTGGGAGTTGGTGTGGTGGATGTGCATGCTTCAGAGGTATGCACTAGGGCTTCAATATCAGAAGTAGATACCGGAGATTCTTACGATCAAGAATCCTCGTCTGAGGACGAAGGATTTGGTCGAGATGAATCATTACATCAGCTTAGTGCTATTGACTTGTTGCCTCGACCAGCAGTGGAGAAAGATCCTGACAAAGAAGAGTTGAGTGAGGCAGAGATTGTGAGAAGACTCTCTACCCTGAAGTTTGGTATCAATGTCACTCAAGAAGAGAAAAGTAGATTCCTAGATATATTTCGAAAATATATCCATGTGTTTGCTTTCAGCTACAAGGATTTGAAGGAGGTGACTCTCGAGACTCATCGAATCGAATTGGAGGAGCACGCAAGACCAATTCGACAGAAGCAGAGGGGTCAATCCCACAACGGCAATGATGGTCAAGGAGGAGATAGACAAGTTGAAGGAGGCGAGTTTCATCTATGAAGTGGAGAACTCAGAATGGGTTTCACCCATTGTGATTGTCAAGAAGAAGAATGGTAAGCTGCGAGTGTGCATAGACTATAAGAAGCTGAATGCAGTTACCAAGAAGGATTATTATCCTCTACCGTTTATAGATGAGATTTTGGAGGAAGTTGCTGGTCATGAGTGGTACAGCTTTGGTGATGGTTATAGTGGGTATAACCAGATCAAGATAGCACAGGAGTACCAACAGTTGACTACTTTCACTACTCCTTGGGGAACATTTGCATTTCGGGTGATGCCATTCGGATTGTGTAATGCTCCGGCTACGTTTCAAAGGTTCATGAACAAGGTGTTTGAACCATTCATAGGGAAGTTTGTTCGGGATTTCATTGACGTTTTCTGTGTGTACGGACGAAAGGAGGACCACTTTGATCATGTGATCAAAGTTTTGCAGCGGTTGGAGCAAGCCAACGCTTCTCTAAATCCAGAGAAGTGTATCTTTGGCTGCGAAGAAGGTCTGCTGTTAGGGCACATCATTTCCAAGAATGGGATTGCGGTAGATCCTGAGAAGGTGAAGAAGATTGTGGATCTTCCATTTCCGATCAACTTGACAAAGTTGAGGCAATTTCTTGGCATGGTTGGATATTATCGTAGGTTTGTCTTTTCCTTCTCAAACAAAGCAATAGCTTTGACTATGTACATGAAGAAGGGAGTTGATTTTGACTTGATAGTGCATGATCAGAAGGCAAAGGAAGCATTTGAGGAGCTGAAAAAGGCATTAGTGACAGCTCCTATACTTGCTAAACCTGAGTGGAGTAAAGCATTTATTCTGTATACGGATGCCTCCAATGTAGCAATCGGATGTACATTAAGTCAGCTAGATGGAGATGGGCATGATCATCCTATAGCTTATGCTAGTAGGCAGATGGTTCCAGCGGAGAAGAATTACTCCGTGATGGAACGAGAAGGATTAACGGTGATCTTTGGATTGAAGAAATTTCGACACTACTTGCTAGGAGGGAAATTTTCCATAGTCACAGATCACAAGGCTTTAAAGTATATCTTTAATAAGCCTAATGCCGAAGGTCGTATTGCTCGTTGGAAGATCCTTCTAACAGAATACGATTATGTGATCGAAGATAGACCAGGGAAGAAGCATGCGAATGCTGATCTTTTGTCAAGGGCTTATGATGATGAGGGAGAAGAACCGTTTGATGATTCATTTCCAGACGAGCATCTGATGACCATCACAAGCATCGAGGAGATACCGGACGAGTACAAGGAAATCTGGAGTTTTCTTGTAGATGGCTCTTTTCCAGAAGGTATGCATACCCGAGAACGTAACGCATTGATCAAGAGATGCAAACCTTACACCATGGTGGAGGGAATTCTGTTTCATCAAGGAGCAGATGGGTTACTAAGGAGAGCAGTTGGTCAGAAGGAGGCATTCAAGCTAATGCACGAGTTTCACGACGGAACTGTTTGCGGAGGTCACTTTGCTGGTAAGATAACAGCCTTCAAGATTTTGGATGCGGGTTATCACTGGAGAGGGATTTTCAAAGAGTGTTTAGACTATTGCAAAACTTGTGACGTATGTCAAGCATTTGCTCTAAAGTCTACTAGAACACCTCCGTTAAGATCAATTCCAGTATTAGGGCCGTTTGAGAAATGGGGTATTGACTTTGTAGGTCCTCTTAATAAGACACCTCGAGGCAATAGATACATTGTAGTCGCCACTGACTATTGTACCAAGTGGGTAGAGGCTAGATCTTTGAGAGAGACCAATGAAACAGAAGTCGGTAGATTCCTATGGGAGAGGATCATCACGAGATTTGGATGTCCGTTAGAGTTGGTCTCAGATAGAGGAGGAGAGTTTGTAGGGAGCATGACTACTGCTATGCTACAACACTTTTCTATCAAGCCACGAGTAACGACCTCATACAAACCAAATGCTAATGGTCTTGCGGAGAAGACCAATCTTACACTTTGTATGATGCTCGCCAAAGATGCTGGTGTTGAAACTGCGAAACATACTTGGGATAAGAGGCTACATGCCATCTTATGGGAGTACCGAACGACAACAAAGACTTCTACTGGATACTCCCCATTTCGACTGGTTTATGGAGTGGAGTCCAAGTTGCCGATCCAATTCGAATTGGATACTTTTCAAACTATTCAACGAAAGTTGAAGAGGTCGAGAGGAGAAGACGTGGTCAGATCAAGAAGGGAGCAACTCATGGAGTTGGAAGAGACCCGAGCGGTAGCAATGATCCGGATGGAACGAGCTCATGCGTATCAAAAGAAGAGTTACGACAAACGGTTGGGCAAGAGGGAGGTAAAACCTTTTCAAGTCGGAGATTGGGTTATGTTGTATGATGCTATCATATTCAAGAGGGCTAGGAAGAAGTTTCTTCCGAGATATTTTGGTCCTTTTGTTGTAGATAAGGTGTGGAGCAACTTCACATATGACCTTCATGAGCTGGGAGGAAGGAGATTTGATCGAGTAAATCATGACAAGTTGAAGTTGTTTCATCGACGAAAGCTCTCTCTTCACTCCGAGGACGGAGCGAAAATTTAGTCCGGGGGTAAAATGTAACGACCTATGTTACACATAGGAAGTTTGTCTATTAGTAAGGTGTTTAGTTCTAACTAAGTGTTGAGAATGTTTATTTGCTGCCAAAGTACTTTTAGGAGGTATCAAGTTAGTCATGACTAGCTAAAAGTTAGTTATGGTTAAACTTAGCTGTACTTTTGGCAGAATTCAGATATTTGCTAAAGAGTGAGCACTACTATCTTGTCATCTTGTCTAAAAGGTAGAAAGGAGGTGGAAAGTATCCCTTATCTCCTTTTTGACTTGATATTAGTGGTTGGATTAAAGTTGTGGACTTTGTGGGCATTAAAAACAAGAAGAGATTCCACATGTTTCCTTTTTAGTGGGTCCTAGTGTAGAGGGGGGGTGGAAATTCGAGATTCCTTGAGAATATTCTAGAATCCTTCTAGAAGTTGTTGACTTTGAAGGAATAAGCCCATGTGAAAAGGTAAAAAGCCCATGTGATCAATGCTTTTACCTTAAGTAATATCTTAGTAAAACTCGGTAAAAGTAGTTACGGCTGAGTTACCGGGGGTACCAAAGTAAAAACCTAGAATGTATAAATAGAGGAGTAGAGAAGAGCTCCTCATCCTTGTTTTCATATTGTCGTAATGACAACTTGAGTAATATAGAGAGTGTGGGATATTTTTAGCATATGAGAACTTGAGAGACGTCGTTAGAATGGAGGATTTTAGTTGATGTGTTTAAGGAGATTTTAGTTGATAAGTTTGTGGGTGTATGAATGAGTGAACTCAGCATTTTCCCTTCAAGTTCATGGTGTGCTTCCATCAAAGCCATCAGAGGTGACCCCTGAGTGAGAGACAGACCCGACATGTTGCAGATTCGTGGATGACGATCGTGGAGGTTGAGAGATCGGGGGGTAGTTGATCGATAGGAACGTGGAGGGTTTACAGATCAAGGGCTTCTGGAGGAGGTATGGGCCGCGTTACCACCGCGTAACCGTGTACCTGCGAAGGCAGGAGTAGCTCGGGGAAGACCGTCTTCCTGGACTGAAGACTGGTGGCGTAAGGCGTTTCACAGGCCTGAGATCGAGAACCGAAGATATTGGTACGAGAAGAAGATCTTGCCTAGGATTGTGAGTTCATGGCATGTGCCTGGGAGTACCACCTGCCTTTTCGTGGAAGACAGGCAGGGGAGGAACGGTTGGAAGATAGAGTCTTACCGGGAGCCGAAGAAGCGACTTCTGGCGAAGTTGCTTCTGCATCTTTTTCCCAAGGGAAAAGCGCAGAAGACAAGGTACTTAGGAGATCAGGACGTGGAGTTCCTGGAATCAGTGTGGGATGACAGAGTGCCAATCTACTGGGGCGCGTACATCCACAACTATGTACAGACGGAGCTAGCATACTTGGGTACCCCGACGGGAGGACATCTGACGCCCTTCTTCTGCTACTTGTATGTAGCCATGGGGGATCTTAGGGAAGATCAGCTGGCAGTGTATGGGCCAACGGAGCGACAGGAGGTGAAGGAGGAGACCTCAGAAGACGATGACCGAGAGGCAGCAGCAACGTCCCCTCCCACTCTGATGCCACAGCTGAGACCCGGCTCCCACCAGAAGACGCTTCTGGTGAGGGAAGACGAGTCTAGTGGGTCGGAAGACGCCACGCCAGTGAGGAAGATGGGTCACAGAAGTGTACCGAGGACACCCATCTCTCTCATTCATTCAGCATCGGAGTCGGACTCGGAGGAAGACTTGCTGAGTACCCGATCGGAGCAGAAGACAGCTTCTGTAACACCTGGGAGTCTTCCGAAGACTCCAGAAGACGAAGGATGGATGGGCATTCCTACTGCGATGCGAGGAAGCGCAAAGAGGAGTCTTCCACCTCGGAAGATGAGAAGAGTAGCTTCTTCTCGTGCGCAGAAGATGAAGGCCGTAGTGGCGGAAGAGGCTTCCTTGCCTCTGGAAGACGAAGTCGACACCATGGAGCGAGTGGTGAAAATGAACTTGTCTTCCGCAGGAAGACGACTGGAGGAGTTCAGTGCCTACTTCCAGAAGGAGATCCAGCCCGCTATGGAGTTGCTGGAGAGGAGAGCGAGGGCACAGGAGAAGCCTTTACAGCCTGGATTCGGCCTGTGCACCTTGCTGCGACAGGAAGACAGTCAGCAGAAGACGGAGTCGCTGGGAGCTAGCCTCCGCACTACGGAGAAGCTTGCAGCCAGGTACAAGGCGGAAGCAGCCGCTTCTGCCAAAGAGTCGATGCAACTTCGGAAGAGCAACCAGGAGTTGCAGACGCGAGTACAGCAGCGCGATCAGGAAGTTCTCCGAGTGCGGGAGAAGATCACTGCCCTCGCAGAAGAGCAGACCACTTGGAAGATGCAGCGAGAAGCCGCAGAAGCACGAGCTGCAGTGGAGAAGACGCAGAGAGAAGCAGCAGAGACCCGTGCGCAGAAGATGCTAGCTCAGTCGGTAGAAGTGCTTCGGAAGAAGTTCAACTTCACCGCGGGTAAGAAGTTACTTACCTTAGCTAGGGAATGGGACAGCGGGTCCAAGACGAGGTTGGTGGAATGCAGAGATAGCATGTTCAGGTACCTGGATAGACAGATAGAAGGAGTGAAGACACTTTATGGTCTTCCCTCACTTCCGACACCTGCAACCGCATCTTCCCAAGCCCCAGCACCCTCGACTGGATCCGGAATGGAGAAGGAGGAGTTCGATCTCGCTGTACACTTGGTGGTGACAGCGTTGGAAGACGAGAAGACTCCGGAAGACGCCCCGGAAGACATGATGTCTTCTGGAAGACAAGAAGACGAGCCGTCTTCCCAGGTATTCCGCGTGGAGGAAGCGACTTCCCCGGACCCCTATGAGGTCGTCATGGTCCCTAGTACTGCATCTGTGCCTCAGAAGACCGAAGACGCACCATTCGACTCGTCTTCCCAGAAGACCATCCGTCTTCCGAAGTCGAAGCCGAGGAAGACGCAGCCGCAGAAACAGCAGGGCCAGCGAAGAGCGAGGAGAGGGAAGCTACCTCAGTGGTACCCGAGGTAAGTGCAGGGCTTCCCAGCCCATCAGAAGTCGAGGTAGTAGCTCCGGTAGGAGTAGATCATGTGGAGATTGCCACTGAGCAATCAGAGTAGTTAGCAAACTTAATCGACACTTCCAGATTTAGTAGGATCGGACATGCTATCTTAAGGGTGGCAGTTTTTCATGTAAAAATAGTTAGGACTCCATGTGGCAGCATAGGTAGCGTAGGAGTAACACAGTGGAGGGCTAATTGGGAAGAGGGACCGCATGCATGTGAGGTGACAACCTCTTGTCAGCGCCTCTCTCTCTCTCCCTGGTGATCGCCTCCCCTGACTCTCGAGGCAGATGGTTAAGTAGGATCGTAGAGTAGGAAATGGAGCTCTGCCAGTTCTGCCAGTTCTGTAGGATTCTGTAGTAACTGAACATACACACCGATTCTACAGGCAGGCAGGCGAGACACATTAGAGCAGAGACAGTCTTAGCGCACTACACCCGTTGTTGGA
Source organism: Asterella californica (assembly GCA_036924285.1). Lineage (NCBI taxonomy): Eukaryota > Viridiplantae > Streptophyta > Marchantiopsida > Marchantiales > Aytoniaceae > Asterella > Asterella californica. The sequence goes on along the minus strand of JAYKYS010000006.1, from coordinate 13,863,463 downwards.
AACATACGAATAGTCTTGGAATATATAAGAGGGGTCTGCATACTCGCACCAGCAGTGGTTCGAAGATGTAGATAGAAGTAGTGGACAGTCTAGGAACAGGGAACGGCATCCTCGTGCAGTCCTGTTAGCTAGGCTGGTGTGTCGAGGAGTAGACGCAAGAAGTAGCGAGAGTGAGCTTCCCAATGCCATTGTGACTTCTTCTCGGGAAATAGATTGTGGATTTGAGTGCAGCAGCTTCGCTCATGTCTTCTGGGTGGTGGAATGTATCGAATTCGCTCCCAATTGTGCATGGGAAGTGTTCTTCTTGAGTGGCGGTGAATGTCAACAGTTGTGGAGTGTAGCTTGACTCGTTCAGTAGAGCACTTGGGATCTACGTACGAACGGTCTTCTGGGTAAGGGATCCCAGAAGACAGAGCAGTCAGAGCAGCGAAGTGAAGAAGAAAGAAGCCTTCTTCCCGCAACAAAAGACGACATCCTCGAGTAGAAGACGGTGCTACAGTACTCACGTTTGTTGTCTTCCTCCCCAAACTATTACAAGCAGGGATGGCTTGTTAGTCAGGATCCGGACTAGAAGCCTGTCGGAATCTTAATTGCCCTTTTTCATCCTGTTTTCTCTTGTTTGGATTTCTTCTTCTTCCCATCTTCCCCCATCTTCCCCATCTTCTTATCTTCTCTAGTGAGCTTCCGATACTTCTATTGAGCTTCCGTGAAGGTGAATGTCGTTGTAGTGCTGCAGGAAGACAACTTCCGTAGGCAGAAGCCTGGGAAGGCTACAGGGGGCATACACCCTGTGATTTATCCAACCCGTTGGAATGTGAATGTGAGAGTAAGGTGTAACGACTGTTACTAGTCAACTTTTGCGAAGCCGGACAGCCTTCTGGAGGTGTGAGAAGACGAGCTAAACCCCCAGAAGACGAGAATCGCTTCGGGAAGACGGTATCGAGAAGACCGGAAGAAGCAACCTGGAAGCAAGAAGATCGTCTTCCCAAGCTTCTCTGTGAATAATTGTATGATATTGTAATTGGTAGTTGTTTGTTTGGGTCCAGAGCACCATTTGGCGTGTCTGGAAGACGTGTTGTTTTGTGTGGTTTTGTGAGAAGACGAGATTTCTAGACAAAATCCGTGTGTTTGTGTGTTTGAACAGATCTTAGAACTTAGAGCAGCGTTACTTGTGCAAATCCTCTATGGGAACGATATCTTGTATACTAAATGGGCAAAAGGAGAAATCCTACGTCACTACACAATTCATAGATGAGGCTTCTACGTCCGGAGAGGCCCCGAGGGTGAACCCACTAAAAAGGTCTGATATGCGATTGCTTGAGGCATTCGTGTTGATTATGCAATAACAACAAGCCGCTGAACGAAAGGAGGCAATGGCTACTAGAGCTTTGCAGTCTGTTGTGGGTTTGTTGGATCAGTTTGATGGAAAGAACATCTCCAAGTACCTCAAGTACTATTCTCGGGAGATGGAGTTGAGTAAAGTGTCGGAGAGAGAGATGGTCAATACATTTGAGCTTGCTGTCGTGCCAGAGATACGAGAGCATGTGAAGGAGATCATTCACTCTCATGGCGTTACATGGGAAGAGTTTACTTTTCAATTAAAAGAAGAATATTCTCTAGAAGATGCAGATCGAGTGACTAAGAAGTCATTCATGGAGTGGGTAAACAAACCCAATAAAGGACTTGTTGCTACAGAGCTATTTAGGGAGTTCGAGAGACAGTTCCTTCAGTTGTCTCGGATGGAGAAGCTCACATTGGAGAACGACAAAGTGGAGCTGTTTATGCAAGCAGCTAACAATGAGCTACAGAGGGAGTTGGAACTACTTCTGGAAGACAGGATGGAAGATACTGGGCTCACGGCTGATTGGAGGAAGGTTTCTGAAGCAGTGGGTGTACTTGCGAAGCGGGAGTATCGGAGAGGAAAGATGGTGGTAAGGCAAGAAGTGAGACCACCGCCAATCGTACTACCCCGTAGGCAGCCAACAATGCCTAATGTACAAGTACCTCCTATTTCATTTCCTGCTGTTCCTGTCCTTATGGTTGCACCTCAAAAAGATGCAATAGAGGAATTGGTAAAAGGGATGAGAGACTTGCAGATTAAGCTAGCAAGGCTAGAAGAGAAAGGAGGAGTACTTGAGAGCAAAACCGCTCCAAAGCAAGGGTATGTGCAGAGATGTATGTGATGCGATAGCACTGAACATCACCGGAAGGAGTGCGGAGACTTTGCTGACATCCTACGGCAAGGAGTGATCTACTGGAAGGAGGGGAAGGTTGCCTTGAAGGAGACAGGTGAGATCCTCAAAACTAACTTTGGAAGAGGAGGGATGAGGCAAGTTTTAGAGGATTATCTTTCACAACATGCTGAGGTATCAGTAAAAGCTGCTACCTATGGGGTTGAGATAGTGAAAGATAGAGATAGTACTTCTGAAGAGGAAATAAAGGCGAGTGAAATATGGAGTCATGTTGTGACCACAATGGAGAAAGGAAAAGCAACAAGGGGTGAGTTACTCAAGGTGGTCACGACAATCAGAGGTGCTACTGGATGGAGTGATCCAGTAGATACAATGTCTGTACACGCCTACTTGGCAAAGAGTCAACATGAGGCTCTCATGGAGGAGAAGCGTAGGAGGGATGATGCTGGTCCTAGTGAGGAGAGAAGTACTCCTAAGAGGCAGTTACGAGGTGAGAAACCTCGGCTAGATACAATGCCGGTGCGAGAAGAGACTATGGAGGAAGTTCCACCATCTACTACAGAGAGGTTAGAAAGGAGTAAGAAAGGTAAGCCTGCTACCTACAAGCTGCAGTCAGATATTGAAGCTGCTACAGATTTGAAGGGGGTGTTAGAAGAGAGAGTGCTCAACGCGAAGATTGAGTTTACTTTACGAGAGATCCTTGGAATAGCAAAGAAGGAGTTCCATGATGTCATTATTGACACCATCAAGAGGAAGAGGCAGTTGACAGGAGAGACTGCTATGACTAACGCTCTAGATACGAGAATAACGAAGGAGGAGGAGCAAGAGTTAGCTAAATATTGCACCAATCATAAGGTTCGATTTGCTGTAGATGAAGATGAGGGAGATGATATGGTTTCTAGTTACTATACTAGGGGACATTGGGCTAGAGGTACTACGGAGACCTTGGTGAAGATAGGAGATTTGGTAGATCCGGTGGTTGCTCTCATTGACCATGGATCGGAGATTAACATCGTATCTAAAGATGTCTATAAGCGAGGGAAGTGGCCCATTGACACAGAGTATGGTTGGATGATCCGGGCAGCGAACAACACACGGGGAGAACTCTACGGTGCTTGTCCGGATGTAAGGGTGAAGATTGGGGATGTAGTCATAGAGCAAAACTTTTTTGTTCAAGACACTACTTCGTATCCGGTAATTCTTGGACAGCCATACATTACGGTTGTAAGGATGGAGACCAAGGTGCTGGATGATGGATCTGCATATGCTAGGATCAGAAATCAAGACGGTAAGAGAGCAGTGCAGTTTCTAACTGTACCTCCTAACCATGAGCGCAATCGGGAGAACTTGCGGAGTGGTTCTCTTCCTAAAGTCACTGAAGAGTTTAAGGATTTTCGCATAGGGTCACCATAAAGCGAGGGTATGGTGATACCGATACACATAAGGAGGTACTCTCGCCAGCGAAGGGAAGTTCCTTTTGTACAGTAGTTGTGGGATTTTCTGCGAGTGGATTTGCTTTACATACGCAGCTTGTTGATCTACAGAGGTGGGAGCGGAAGGCTGTGGAAAGAGCTGAGAAAGATCTAAAAAGAGTGTGTGTGCTTGACAAGGAGGATAGAATAGCGGGTGTTTACATGGAGATGGCATTAGAGGATCCTTTGGAGGAGCTTACCAAGATTGAGAAAAGGAGTGAAGATCAACTGGTGGAAATAAATTCTAGAGAGCTCTACTCGATTATAGAATCATTCTAGAAACCAGAAGTCAGGGTTGAAACCAAGTACAAAACGGTGGATAGAAAGATTAAGCCTGTAGCTCAACCTTTACCTGGTGACTCCAACAACCAAGTTCAGCAAGCTTCGAAGGAGAAGAGCTTAAGGGACCCTCGCCAAGTGGGTCACAAGTTTACTACAGCTACACTCAAGGAGTTGAAGGTAGGATCCACGGATTTTCTCTTTCCTACTGAAGAGCGAGAGTTCAAAGAGATGTTGAGTAAGCATGGAAAGGCTTTTTCTTTTGAAGCTTCGGAGATAAGATGCGTGGATCCGAGCGTAGTAGCTCCAATGATTATCTTTACAGTGCCGCATGCACCTTGGGACTTGAGGTCAATCCCTGTACCTAGGGCTCATCTACCTAAGCTTATGGAGCTTCTGAAGGAGAAGATGCAGATGAAGATTCTTGAAGCTTCATTTGCACCGTATTCCAGTCGTTGGTTTACAGTTCCGAAAATGAGTGGAGCGTTACGCTTCATTCAAGATATGCAGCCAATAAACCAAGTGACTATCAGGAATACAGGGATAGGACCGATTGTAGGAGAGTTTGCTGAAGCATTTGCTGGAAGAGCGATCTATTCCGTGAGAGATCTCTACTACGGATACGATCAATTTCAACTTGCCGAAAGAAGTAGGGATGTCACCACTATGAGGACTCCGTTGGGACTGGTAAGGATGTGCACATTACCACAAGGGGCTACTAACTCAGTGCCGCACATGATGAATGGGATGAATAAAGTCTTACAAGATTTTATTCCGGAGAAGACAATGCCGTTTTTGGATGACATTCCAATCAAAGGTTGTCCAGAGGAGGAGAAGGATGAAGCGACGGATCAGAGGGGTTGCCGTAAGTTTGTTGTTGATCACATTGCAGATGTTGATAAGATATTGTCACGTCTTGAGGAAGTCCACTTGACGTTATCAGGAGCTAAGTCCTCGTTTGGAGTGCGAGAGGTTGTGATTGTGGGACATTTGTGTGGATGGTTTGGTCGTAGGCCTGATCCAAGTAAGGTAGATGCCATCCAACGGATGAAGGATACATGTAGTTCGCAAATTGAAGTACGGAGGTTCTTAGGGGCTTGTGTATTCTATCATGTTTGGATTCCTCACTTTGCACATGTTGCTGATCCTTTATACGGATTGCTTCAGAAAGGCAAGAAGTTTAAGTGGGACGAGAAGCACTCAGAGGCAGTTCGAAGGCTACAAGAACTGTTGTCTTCCCCGCTTGTACTTCGTAGAGTCAGCTATGAAAGGGGTAAACTTGTAGTTCTGACTGTTGATAGTAGCCCTATAGCAATTGGATGGGCTGTGGGGCAAGATGATGAAGAAGGGAACAGGTTTGCTGTGCGGTTCGGCGCAAAGGTGTTGAGTGAGCGACAAAGGAAGTACCCACAGGTGAAGCGAGAACTATGGAGGGTGGTTACAACTATGAAGGCTGAGAAAGATTACCTGATTGGAGCATCGGTGGTTGTGGAGACTGATTGTTTGCCATTGTTGGGAATGATTACGAATTGTAACACTCCTGTATTGTTATGCTAAGGTGGATAGCGTACATCAAATCATTGAATCCTGAATTCAAGCACATAGCCGGTAAGGATAATCCAGTAGCAAACATGTTGTCTCGAGCAAGGTATGAAGGAGAGGAAGATATGATCGAGGACACAGAAGATGTCGGCACTACCGTCTTTTCTAGAGCGCAAAAGAGAGAAGCAGTGTATCCAAAACCATTCGAAGAGGAGTTGTATGAGGGTGAATGGATAGATATTGGGCGTTATCTTAGCACGTTGCTGAAGCACCATGAGTGGAGTGATATACATTTCAAACAGGTCAGGAAGAAGGCATACAACTATCTATTACAAGGTGGTTATCTGTGGAAGCGATCTAAACGAGATGTTGATCCACCACAAAGAGTTGTGGTAAGAAAGAGATGCAGACGCAACTTATTCGAGAGTTCCATGACAGTTTATGGGCTGGACATCGAGGTATTTACGCAACCTTCACAAAGCTCAAGGAGAGCTACTGGTGGCGTAACATGTATAGAGATGTCGTGAGGTTCGTAGAATCGTGTCAGACTTGTCAGATGTACTCAGAGATCAGACATCGAGACGGTTTGCATCCTACGTATCCGCTTGCAATCCATTATAAATGGGTAGTAGATCTGGTTATCATGCCAGTGGGGATATGGCAAATGCGATATTTGGCTCTTGCACGAGAGGATCTGTCCAACCAAGTAGAAGGACGGGCTTTGCGTACAAAGTCCACTGAAGGAGTTTGCAGATTCTTGTTGGAGGACGTGATTTGTAGGTACGGGTGTGTTGGGAAGATTACAGCAGATCGTGGAGAGCTAAATACTCTCGAAGCTAAGCAGTTTTTTGAGAGATGCGGGGTGAAACTAGCTCTTACTACGGCCTACAATCCAGAAGGGAATGCTAAGAGTGAGCGAGGTCATCCTCCTATCGTGAAAGCCATTGTGAAAGCTTGTAGAGGAAGGGTGAAAGAGTGGCCGAGATTCTTATCTTTTGCTCTATGGGCTGATCGCTGCACACATAGTTCTGTGACTGGGTACATGCCAGCGGAGCTAATGCAAGGGCAAACACCTATCATGTCCATCGAGGAGCACATTCCTACTTGGAGCGTTCTACCTTGGGAGGATAATATGTCTAAGGAGGATCTTCTTGCGCTTCGGATTCGTCAACTGGAAAGAAGACCCGAGGACATAGAGATTGCAGTTGATAGGTTGAGAAAGGCTCGGTTGAAGAATAAGGGAAGGTTTGATGAGCGTCACCGGTTGCGGCCAAAGGAGATTAAGGAAGGCGATTGGGTGTTGGTGTATGATTGTAGCTTGGACAACCAACACAGTGCTCTTAGAAAATTCTCTAAGCGGTGGTTTGGACCATATGTGGTTCTTGTTGTACATGACAATGCTACATATTCACTTCGGGAGCTTGATGGATCAAAGCTCAAAGTTCCCATTGCAGGAAAGCGTGTGAAACTCTTCAAGAAGCGAGATGAAGAGATAAGCGTGGAAGAAGTCGGAGCGGAGTTTGATCTCTTGGACGACGACGAGGACGATTTGGTTCTTGAGGATGCTAATAACGATGACATCATTCAAGACGACGAAGACGTTGTGTGATGCCGTCCACAACTTGTAAGTGTTTGTGGCGCATGCCGGAGGATGCGCAGGTTTAGAGGGGGTGGATGTCGTGTTGTGAGACGTCCCACATGTGAATTCAGTGTAGAACGGGTGTTGTGTTTTCTTTTGTGTTCGGTGAACCTTTTGTGTAGTTCGCATGAGAGGGTATTAGGTGTCACGTTCACAGAGATCTGGATGTGAGATCGCACGATAACAAGATGTGCCGACTCAATGACCCGTGAACGTTCGCGTGAATGACTCTTGTTGTCAAACATAGGTATAAGATAGTGTTTGTGAGGCATTCTTCTTTGGGAGGTAGTTTTCATGAGTGTGTCTTAGTGTCTTACGTGATAGGAAGGAGCGGCAGGAGTTGTATTTATGGATGGAGGACTGAATCGAGTTCCAAATCTGCCATTTCCGAACCCGTTTCATATCAAGCTTCACTTGATCCACCGCGATCACTTTCGACAGTGGTTCGTCGTCTACTTTGGAGAAGAGTTCATGGGGAGGATGATGGACTCGCCTACTCCGGTGATCTTACCAATCGTCACGTATGCAGAGGACTGGGACTTGACAGTGTACATCTTACTTTGACGAGGACCAATGGACTTGAATGATCCAGCCAACATCTCTTTCAACGTCAGGGTGGATGTTCGATGTCACCGTCGACGGAAGATCAATCATCGTGCGTGGATCGCAAGGAACTTTGGCAAGGAGTACTGTAATCAAGTGATGGCTTCTCCATTTCTTTTTGTAGTACCTTTCATCGTAAATCGGTTCAGGTCGTCATCTTGACCTTGTACTGAATCTTAAGTGTTAAGTATGATCTCTATAGTTTGACGAGTGTAAATAACCTAAAGTTCGGGCCGATGCGTTAAAGACATGAGAGGGTATTAAGGTTATAGTTGTTCTAGGGTACCAAGTAGAGGACAAAAGAGGTTTCCAGATCTGTTTTCTTATTGGTCTATTTTCGACCAATCAACTCCATTCCAGATCTGCAAACGGCTTTAGGGTTTTGGAGGTCTTCCCGGGGGTCATTTGAGGAGTGAGTGGTCTTGTTGGAAAGCTCTCGAGACGGGCTACACTCTGGAGACAAAGATCAGGCGATTTGGAGTTCGGAGGAGAGAGTGATAGACGTTGAAAGTCAGGGGGTCAAATCGGTACCCCGAGCCACGTTTTGGAGTGATCCGAGAGTTTGAGAGGTGATCTTTAGAAGCTGTCAAGGGGATCGAGTAGTTCACTCCGTGCTGGTTGTATTAATGTAAAACAATCCTACATTTGGGTTGGATTTGCTCCTGAAATGATCGATTGAAGTTGGCTGTTACAGTTGAGAGGTATGAGTAAAACCGCTTTCTTTGGATTCAAAGCTTGAGTTGCTCCGTGCACATGGGATTGGATCTCTGAGTGAAACTTTCCAGGATGAGAGTGTGCCCTATCAGCTAGTCACATGTGAAATTTCAGTTCAATTGGGTAAGAGAATGTGTGGAGATCTAGGATTTTGGCCATCGAGATCTGTAAAGCTCATAAGTTAGCACAGGCGGGTGGCTTGATTCATCGCGGGCAGTTGGGTTCAGATCTGAGACTGAAATTTCATACAGTAGTAGAGAAGGGTCAGAGGGGGTGTCCTGTGAAGTTTGAGCCTGATTGGGTAATCGAGGTGAAGGCACGAGATTGTCAAAGTTCAGTTTGCAGCGGGGCGAGAAAGACGTAGAGAGATTTCGCTTAAATCTCTTGGTTGGAGTTGAACAAAAAACGACTTGAAGATGGGAGGTGTGCTTCTTGGAGATGTCGTGTGGATGACAAGGAGGCTGTATTGTTAGATTGGTACGGCGATCACGCTTAGTGGAGGTGCCACGTCTTGCTGAAGCTGAGGTACCGTTATCCTCGGTGTCACGCCCCGAGTTTCTAGCTGTTTGCTGCCGATATGTCTTGTATCGTTGGGAAGCTTGTGTAGTAGGCGGTCCTTGCTGTGGGCATCTTCCTGAGCAAACTCGTATCAGCGAACAATAGAAGGTCAGAGTCTACAATTTAGGTAGTTTGTCGAGAAGAAGTAGTGAAGCGGATGTTGATGAGAGATTGTATGATAAGTGCTTGGGATCTAAAGCAGACACGTACCGTGTATGAGCCTTACCTTTATCTAGAGTGGAATCGAGCTCCGAGTCATTTGTGCGATGCACATGTGTTGCACTTGGGTCAAGTTAGATCGCTAGTAACCTACAAAAAAGACTGATAGATTAGATAGTGAGAGCATAAGTTTTCATCGGTTAGGTCGTAGATCCAGTTGTATTTCTCTACAGTCAGATACCCCGTGTATTCCCAGACCATATTTCACGCCCTACGACAACGCTTCACAGTTAATTAAGACTGCATTAGTTTGATGATTTGTGACACAGCTGCAGGCTTCATCTTGCCCGAAGGATATGCATATGGTCTCCGTACACTATATCGATTGCATGTCTTGAAAAACGTTGACCGCCACTGTGACAGTTAAAAGCCTAAGATACTACGGTCATTTTGATAGCAAAAAGTGATTTATTATCAAAACAAGTCAACATGTTTTAGCGAAAGATCTGGACAACAAAAACGGCTTCCACTTTTTTCTCAAAATTCGACATGCGACTCCAGAGGGTTGAGCCGCCGGCAGTGTGAACTTAGCTTCTGTACAACAAAATGGCTTATGCTTGCTGTTCAAAATTCGACTTGCGAGACCGAAGTTCACGATTGAGCCGCTGAGCGAGTGACCTACTCTACATCCAAACAGCTTCCGCTCTCGTCTCAAAATTCGAATTTGACTTCAAAAGTGGTCGGTCGTGCCGTCGAGAGAGTGACCTTCTCTCTGAATCTAATTGTGGACTATGAACTACTAGCAGCATGTTCAACAACTTTAGATTTGAGTATCTAATACACAAGTGTGAAAATGGTAGCCCGATGGAGTACAACCTTAGAAAGCTTCGATGTGGCGTCACGACGAATCTCCATGAGCCTTAGCTTTCGAGCTTGACAATCATTATCACTCTACACTTCTCTACACTCCACAATCGACTCACGAGTGAGTTTCTACCCCGGAGTCTAACCTTCTTGCCGCGCTACTTGCTTGTCTAAACAACGGATGATTTCCTTGAGCATGGGTGACATTCCTCTTCGAATCCTAGACAATCAACTTTGAAAATAAGTATCAGAGTAATTGTTAACGTTCATACCATCCGGCTGAGGGCCATGCGACTGAGACGCGAGTTGTGTATATTTTCTCCACACCACATCGAGGTGGGAGAATTGGCCATTGCACGGAAGGAGGAAGCATTGCTCCTGCTGGGGAGCTCGGATCCAAAAGGAGGAAACATTGCTCCGGTTCGCATGAGTGGTGGAATATGGAATCCGATCTAGTCTCCCCGGATCCACCGAGTTATTCGGATAATCCTGGAGAGCAATGGACAAATCTGGAGACACCCAGATTTGGGTGTCTACCATCGCCAAAGAGCGCACTTCCATCGAACCTCGGTGTAGCCAGCAGTGAGGTTGTTTCCCCATGTTGTTGACCTTGCTCCTTCGGCTGTCACCACCACCGCAACTGGACCCTGTCGCAGCTTCGCTCTAACGATTATATGTTAGAATAGACTGTACAGTATGAACATAAGTACAACAACTAGTTTAGACTATTTGGGCTCATGTCCTCTCGCAGGCTTTGCCTGTCCTTGTACCAAATATAAGTTCCTGGTCTTTGGGCCTCCTACCTCATTATTCATTTCAGTAAACAAGCTTACTCATACTTGGTCTATCACATCGATTCTCTCTCTCCTTTTCCTATGGTATCATAGCTACGGGTTGTTATTTTCCCAGCACAATAACGTAGGCTTCAGGTAGACCCTAGGCACAGATGAAGGAGCAATCAGGAGATGCCTTGATTGCTAAAGCGCGAAGACGCTTCTCGCTTAGACGATCGCAACGCTCAATAGAACCTCAGTAGTTCAGCGATACATCGCGATGACGAACACGTTCAACACTAAAGGCTGGGTAAAGTTCGATGGGACGTACTTCACATACTGAAAACACAAGATGAAACTCCAGTTAGACGCTGAAGGCATTCTCGGAATTGTCGATGATAGTGAACTTCGATCAGTCGCCACTGCCGCTAACCCCCTATCTGCCACCAGACCAAGTAGCATTGCGGAGTGGGATCGTCAGAGCAAGAATGCTCTAACGGCAATAAACAGTGTTGCGAGAACACTGTTATCGGTCACATTATTTCTTGTCGCTCGGCAACAGAAGCTTGGAACACTTTGGCTTCTAACTTTGCCGCGCAAGACACAGTGACCCAGATGCACTTGAAAGAAAAGCTGCGAACTCTCAAGATGAAGACGAACGACACAGTCACATCGCATGTAAACACTTTCAAGTCGATTGTTGAGCAGCTGGCATCTGCAGGCGTACAAGTAGGTGCACAAGAGCAGCTGCTCACACTCATGGGTAGCATGCATGACAACTACCAAATGTTCCTACAAGTGATGAGATGCAACACCAACTTGACGTTGCAAGATCTCATCTCATTTCTTCTCACCGAAGAAACTTTTCGTCGAAGAATGCAGCATGAACCTTCGACCGCATTGTTTGCAGAAAAGAGGCAACCATCCAAGCAAGGCAAGAACGGCAACCGTTCTAAGAAGCGGACACCAGACTCCAACATTCAGTGCTTCGGGTGCAATTTAACCAGACATCGTGTCCAAAATTGTCCAAATCAAGCCTCAAGCAGCAGCGCTCCGCCCAATCAACCTCAGCAACAAGGTGGAAATCAGAAGAACCGCAACCAGAAGAATCGTCAGCGCAACAACAACAACACTAGGCGAGTACTGATGACCCAGCTCTACAACGAATTTGCACCTCGAACTGTGGATCGTCATTGGTACGTTGACACCGGCGCTACCCATCACATGGCATTCGACCGCGATCAATTTTGTAAGTACACTGACCGAGAAAGTGCTCTTCAAGATCAGATTCTCTTAGGAGATGACACTACAGTTCAAACTGAAGATCACGGCGATGTTGAAGTTAAACTTCTCAACGGCAAAAACGTCTTAATTAAGGACGTCTTACACGTCCTTGCACTACGGAAGAACTTATTTTCAGCTCGAATGTTTGACTCCAAGGGTGGGTGGTGCATTATCGATAATGATACTTGTCATCTAGAGGACAAGAACAGACGTCCAATTGTCTCATGTCCGCTAAGCAATGATCTTTACTTGCTAGGCTCGTCTGTAATTCCCGTGCACACTATGTCATTCTCGCAAGCACACCATGCCCAGCTGAAGGCAGAGCACTCCCAATCCTTACTTCCAACAATGCCCCTTGAAATTCCCTCTCGGAAAAGACCGGGGGGTCCAAGAGGTGGCGGTGGTGGCAGATCGACCAACCATGGTCGACCACGGCTGATCCTCCCCTTGCACCCCTTCACACGGTCAGAGTCCACAAACACATTCCTGCAAATTCACGCAAATTTCTCAATGCCGCACCCCTTCCCCCACCAAATTCTCAGGGAGGCACGGATCGCCACGAGGCCGATCCGTGGTCCCAGGACCAGGGCGCATACCCCGACCCGACACGGCATGCGAACCGGCACGCCTCTCCATGGAGGGACGACGCTTCTAAAACGCAAGAGGGCGCGAATCGTCACAAGGACGATCCGTGCCTCGAGTCAAGAGGCACGTCCCCCAATGAGGACACGTCTCATTACTTTCCCCTCCCTGCGTCTCGGGAGGGGACGGCAAGCCAAGGGACACGGCCCCCAAGACTGGGGCACAGACCCCGGGAGAAGTTCTCCCTCGGGCCCCGCCTCCCATCCCGTCCTTTTCAGAAGGACGGCGGCGGCGGCTGTCCCCCCTCCTTCTTCGGAGGAGCTCCCAGCTCCTCGGAGCTGGGACATGCTCCCCGCGAGGGAGTCAACCCGCGCGGGGTTGACTCCCCTCGAAGGGGAAGGACTGACCCTCTCCCACGAGAGAAGCAGTCCTCCCCGCAGGAGAACTCCTCATGGGATGAGTACTCCCCCACAGGAGTATTCCTTCCGACAATACTCCGTTAGAAGAAAATTTCTCTTCCCTTGCAGGTCTTTCAGGAGGAGTTTCTGACTCTACAGTCGGCACTTTGCTTTCAGCCCGCCACACACATGATGATGACTCATCCACTCCTAAATGCCCTGCATCTACACTTTACATAGTCGATGAGTCCAACACGCCTATTTTCACTCTTTATCGATTTGTCTCTCGCCCGCTTTTTGCTTATCTTACATTCGCCACTCCCACCGCCGACCTCTGACACAGGGGGCTTGGCCACATCAGTCTTACCCGGCTTGACCAACTTCGTCGTCATCAATCTGTTATCCGCCTAAATCTGCCCACCATTCACAATTTCACTTGCCCCCCGTGCTTGCATGGCAAGCAAGCCCGCACAAAATTTCCACCTGCTGCCACTACCTGCGTCACCGAAATTCTCAAAATCGTCCACTCTGACATCAGCGGCCGCATTTTCCCTTGCACTTTTTCCGGCTATGAGTACTTCATGACCATGATCGACGACTACTCCCGTTATACCGTTGTCCGCCTACTGCACTACAAGAGCGACTGCTTCACAACATTCAAGGAGTTTCACACATTTGTCGAGCGTCAGACCGGCAAGAAACTCAAGACTCTACGCTCCGACAACGGTGGTGAGTTCCGATCCACCCTCTTTGATTCTTATTGTCAGGAACACGGTATCCAACGCCAGCTGACCGTCCCTGACACTCCTCAGCAAAACGGGGTAGTTGAGCGTAAAAATCGCACCCTCTTAAACTCTGTCTGCGCTATGATGTTTTCAGCAGGACTAGACAAACAGTTTTGTGGTGAGGCTATCAACCACGCCACTTATGTTTTGAATCGTTGTCCCACCAAGGCCATCGATCCTGCCACCACTCCCTTTGAGCTATGGCATGGCCGCAAGCCCACCATCTCACATCTTCGAGTTTTTGGCTGCACAACTTTGCCTACATTATAGAGACTCATCGCTCTAAGCTAGATAGTCACTCCCACGAGTGCCTTCTCCTCGGCTACAGCAGTCAAATCTGACGGTCATACTTTTGTTTCTCGTGATGTTATCTTTGATGAGTCTTTTTCCGCATCGACATCATCCTCTCCCAACCCTACTCTCACTGCTATCACTGAGGATGAAATTCAGAATGATGTGCACTTCTCTCATCACCATCCTCCTACTTCGGTCGAGCCCCTAGCCCTTCAGTGGGAGCTACTCTTCCCCCTCTGAGTTCGTCTGTTCTGCCTCCTTTTGCACCATCTCCCATCTTCGGTCCTTCCGTTGGCCCTGGTCTCGATCATCCTTCAAGCAGTAGTCTTGTCCCGGGCCCCGTTCCTCTTCTACCCTCAGCGGGATATGGAGGAGGAGGAGTTAGCGGAGGCACATTTCACACACCAACTCAATCTGTGGCCAGCTCATCCACTAGTAGCTCACAATCCCACAGTCGATATCCGTTCTCAACTTATTCTACCATGAATTTATCTTCCCCAATCCGAATCAGACATAGTACAGATGTAGAAAACAAGAGCACGCTACACCCATACCTACATCGTTCACCACCGCAGTCTCCACCACCGCACTCAAGTGACTTTGAGATGGCTTCGTCTCCTCCCACTGAGATCCAAGCACCACCACCACTCCGGCGATCAACACGTCAGTCCAACCCTCCTAACCGCGATCCAGCTGAAAGTTACGACACAACGACTTTGATCCCGAAGGCACGAACGAGTAAGAAGATCGTGATCGCTTCTATTCTCCAATGTTTCTTTTGGAGTTGCATGCTCTCTTTGTGTTCTCATATCACTTCTAGTTTTGGAAGAATCATGGTCTCTTCAGATTCGACCGCTATATCGTCAGCTCTTCCTGTATGGTATCCAATATTATGATCTTATCCGAGGCTTGTAAAACATCCAGATGTCTCGAATCTTCTGTAATCTTCCCATGTTCTTCTACTTTTTCCCATGTTCTTCTACAGTATCTAGATTGGCGGGTATCACAAGGCACTTCTTTGGTTCTTGACTATCTTTCGTGACAGTGTTCTTCGGATTCCCTCTCGACTCCTTTCTTGACCATTCTTCACAATGATTCTTCATTATAGATTTCACTGGTTCTGTATCTCCTAGAAGCGGAATAGAGTTGATCTTCATCAATCATCGATGATGAGTACTTCATTACCTCCAGTTCCCTCATCTAGATTGTCAAACCCAATCTCTCATGCCTCTCCTATCCAATTCATTCACAGGTTCTAGAAAACTCATCATTTCCTTCGATTCTCCTCCAGTCGATGCATTCTCCAGGGTATCCTAAAATCTGATGTGAGTATTCACTCGTGTGGGCTCTGCAGAAGTATGTTTACTGCTTAGTCTTTCCATTCTTACAACTACTTCTTCTTGTGCCAATTTGTTCTTTAAATTCGAAGATTCTGTATAACTACTCTCCATGCTCCCCTCAGATTCGATTTCTTCACTCTTTGAACTACTTTCTTCCTTCACCTTTCATGAAAAAAAGTCCTCATTGGAGCCGTCATACGTTGTCGTGTCGTGGACCGGCTCCTATATGAAATTCAAACTTCGATGCTTGTCGCTCCAAAGACACTCATGAGAAGACAAGCTAGGCCCTTGCTTACGGGCTTTCGGCGCAATCTCAAATCTCCATTTTCATCGCATAGATGGGTAGAGCTCCTTGTAAGCTTTCCATAGGCACTTCATCTATTTTGTTTGGATGCCTAGTGGAGAAGTTACAAGACTCGAAAGATGGAGAAAATAAGCTAGGCCCCAGCTTACGGGTTTTTGGCACCACTTCGGATCTTCGTTTTTATCGCACCAGTGGATAGAGCTCCTTGTCGACTTTCCATAGGCACTTCATCTACTTCGTTTGGACGCCTAGTGGAAAAGTTACAAGACTCGAAAGATGGAGAAAACAAGCTAGGCCCCAGCTTACGGGCTTTTGGCGCAACTTCGGATCTTCACTTTCATCACATAGATGGGTAGAGCTCGTTGTCAGCTTTCCATGGGCAGCTTGTTTACTTTGTTTGGACATCCAGACAAAAAGTTATGCAATTCGAAAGAAGGCAAAATCAAGCTAGGCCCCTAGTTACTTGCTGACTGGGTATTTAAGGCTCCAGGCGTTATATCAAAGACGCAAGGGGCCTGCTTCTTATTATTCAGGTATTCAGGAGAGAACTGTACGTACAGAGACTGTTGCAAGGGGGGTGCTTAAGGGGCTAGCTTGCGCATGTGACCTGTCAACAGACGGTTCGGGAGATTTAGGAGTCCAATGCAAGCGCGCAAGGCGTCGTTGGGTTCAGATCTGTGCAGGCTACGCACTGGTTCAAACGGTTTGGGAAGAGATGGATCGAGGAGCGTGGACTGAGGGAAATTGAGACGTAGGAAGAAGATTTGAGGTTTTCAGTTACTTGTGAAGGAGAGTTGGACCGTTCGGGCCGTTCCGGAGTCCAAACTTGCTGTCCTTGGATCCAACAGGATCAGAACACCGAGTTCTACAGGAAATTGAAGACGATCCAGTTTTCATTGGGCGGTTTGGAAGTTCTGAGTGAAATTGGCTCGCAGGGAAGCGCTAACATCAGATTTTCGTTCACCTGCGACCTGAGGTTGGGCTGTTCTTCGCGATCGGTGAGCCAAGCTCTTCGTTCTTGGTGCCTACGCGATCAGGGAGTCTTCATCTACTCATAGGAGAAGATCGTGTGTGAATTGGATTGTTGGTTTGAGTGTGGTGAGCAAGTTTGAGCCGCAGGGAGCTGATTTACGTTAGTTTTTTACAACCTGCGGCCAAATTTCTCGAGTGGTTTTGCAAGGGGAACTCCAAACAACTTGTTTGGAGTCTCGTTGGGTTCAGGGTAGCTAGATCTATCTGCCAGCAAAGACGGATATCAGTTTGGACGATCTGTTTGTGCGGTGTGAGCGATTTTAAGCCGCAGGGAGGAGTTTTTGGAGGTTCGGTCACCTACGATCAAAAATCGACGATATCTCGGCTGTTGGGAGTCGGATCTGAAGGTTTCTTGGGTTAACGGAGTCAGCGGAGGAGACCCTATCGACATCTGAAGTCCGTCCAGCGAAAGGAGGAAGTCCACAGATAGGCCTTTTTCGGTTTCTTCGCTACGGGTTTTGCTCTTTTGAGTTCGTTAGAGTTCTGGTTGGCTGTATACAGCTTGTGGTAGCTAGCTTTAGCTAAGAGCTTATACATGGATGTGGTTTGGACTTGGGTTTGGATCGCGTGATATTGTTGTGGCTCTGTTTGTTAGCAAAGAGAAGTTTCTCTTGCTTTGAGCTACGCTTCGGCGATTTCAAGCTAGGGTTGCGATTCAGGGGTTTGTTTTAGGGCTTCTGAAGTAGGTTACGGACCCCTCTGGTCTGTTCCTCAGTTTTGTGCTGTTAGGAGAAAGAGACGGCAGTGTACATACATTTGGAGTGGTATATATTGCGCGTTCGTTTTCGTGGTTGTTCTTCTCTGTCTTGTCTCTGTTTCAGCACACAACATCTCCACAGCCAGGAACCTCGCGTTTTCCTGGACATCCTTCATGCAATATCCGACACGATACGGTGGTGAACTCGACGTGAAAGTCCGGGGTGGAGATTTTTGTGTGTTTGAACTTGGAAGAGGAGATCAACAATCATGAACGAGGATGAAGATGGATACGATTGTTCGGGAGGATGCTGCGGACCTGGGATGATGGATTTGTAGACGGTTGGGATCATGGGAGGATGGGAGGATGGGACGAGCCATGACTATGGACGGGATGGACGGATCAGAGGGTATACCAGGAATGCAGTTGGATGCAGCAACTGCACGATTGTTTCAAGCCTTCACTTTGTTTATGCGACAAGAGCAAGAAAACCAACAAAAGGAGGCTTTGGGGAAAAAGGCGCTTGGAAGGGTGATCGACAAGTTCGATCTATTTGATGGGGAAGACATCTCAAAGTACTTGAGATGTTACAAGACGGAGATGGATTTGGATCAGGTACCAGAGAAGGAGATGATCGAGACGTTCGAACTCGCTGTGGTGCCTGAGATAAGGGAGCATGTGAAGGGTCTAACAAAGCGTTTTGGGAGGAACTGGGATACATTTTCACATGCGTTGATGGAGGAGTATTTCTTGGGAAACTCAGATCGAGTAACCAAGAAATCATTTCTGGAATGGGTTAACGGATCCAGCAAGGGTTTACAGCCTATAGAGCTGTTAAAGGAGTTTGAGAGACAATTCTCTCAACTACCTCGGGTGGACAAGCTAACCTTGGAGAGCTACAAGAGAGAGCTGTTTCTTCAAGCTGCGGATGAACCATGGCAGGAACAGTTGGAGCTACTTCTGGAGGATGGGGATGAAGAAGAAGGGTTAACACGAAATTGGGAGGTTGTGCATGAAGCTGTTGAGCTTCTTGTCTGGAGACAGACAAGGAAAAGGGTTACAAGGTTGACACCTGCAGTGCTGACTACTACACAAGTTCAGGTAGTATCTGAGGTTCAACTTCCAGTTGTGGTTGTAGAGGAGAAGGATCCAACCATCGAGGACCTACGGCAAAAGATGCAAGATCTACAAGCTCAGGTTACTAGGTTGGAGGATAAGGGATCGTCGACCAAGATGGAGCTTGTACCCAAACCACCTTGGGTACATCACTGCTTGTGGTGTGATGGTACTGATCATCAGCGGGACGATTGCATCGACTTTGCAGAGTCTTTGCAACGAGAGGTTATTTCTTGGGAGGATGGAGATGTTCGGTTCAGAAGTACGGGTACTCTCCTTCAAGCCAACGTTGGTAAAGGAGGGATGAAGAGGTTTGTGGATGATTTCTTTGCGGCACATGTAGTTGTAGCTATTGAAGCTACAAGTTATGGTGCTAGGGTGGAGGAGATTGAGCATGATCTTCATATGGATGATTCGGATGAGCACGTGGATCCAAGCGAGCTCAAGTTGGATACTGCATCTACGATGCAGAGCGAGAAGAAGAGACATGAAGAGACTTCTTCAGGGAAACAAGTTCAGGAGGGTAGTGTTCAACATGAGACTATCCTTCCTGAACAGACAATGGAGGGCGATCCTTCACAACCGGAGGAGATGGTTGGGGTGCAGACAGTGGACATGGTTGATCTGGTTGCAAACATACAACAACCAGATATTGATGCAGTGATGGATGTGAAAGGAGGTTGGGAGGAGTGCATTCGAGATGCAAAGGTTGGGTTCATTTCACGGGAGGTCTTGGGTGCATAAAGCAAGACAATGCATGTCATCATACACTATGTATTTAGGTAGATCAAAACTATATAACTTATATAAGCGCCAAAGCTTAATCTCAGCTGTAACTCCATATTCCATGGAAATCTGAGTTCTCTGTGTACTTGTTTCCGCTAGTAATAGTTTCCGTACACATTCTGCTGTCGTTGTTGTGATCTTTGCACCGGAGGATATCTTCCCAGAAATATGTTGTTGAAATACTCAACCCGGTCACCAAAAGCACCTTATCATGGTATTTGCTCCACCTAGTACTTGTAACACGTCTTTGACAACCTGCTTTACCTCCATTGTTAAACCCATCAACTTTGCACTATGCTGGATGATCAGCAGTGAACAACATCATGATGTCTCTGATGGTTGTTCTTTGAGATAGAGATATCACACTATCTAACTATGTTGAATTAGTGATATTCATGATTGGTTTACAATTCATCCACAAAAAACATTTGCAATTCTTGAATGAAAGGTTCTAAAAAGAATCAATATGTATAATCTTCATCTCAGCATTCAACTTGGAAACAGGAATGAGTAGTGTTATCATGTCAAGCAATCCTGAACGAGTTCCAGCGTTCAGAATCTTCACTTCAACTGTCCACGTTGTTCTATAACTCGTGCTTGTCGTTTGAAACTCATCCCAATGTCTTATAAGTGTCAGATCATGTGGATCCTCTGCACATCATGAAAGTTTATATTAATTATACTTACAAGGGACAAGATAGAAGTGAGAACTTTCATACATGTTTCTTTTTGAATTATAGACATCAGCTATGTACGATACATAAACATAAAGCTTATACTGTAGACAAGAGTCATGACCACTCCTCTCGAAGTTTTTATATAAGTACATCAACGAGCAAATAAACCAATAAGAGATAACTCCAGAAGACGAATATCATAAAATTAAAATAACATCAGTCGGTATCACATTTTTCAGAAGATAGATAATGTACTCATCCGATCAAACGTTCGTTTAACTTGAATGAAGTGACCGCATCGACTGCAATGGAATTAGTATTCTTGAGTTGCTGAATCAAAATTGCAAGGAACTTCAAGTTCCCTGCACCTAACTGGAATAGTTGGATAACTATACCAGCATGTTAGGTCTGAGGGGAGCATGGAGAGTAGTGATACAGAATCTTCAGATTTAAAAAACATGGCACAAGAAGAAGTAGTTGTAAGAATGGAAAGGCTAAGCAGCAAACATACTCCTACAGAGCCTATGCGAGTGAATAATCACATCATATTTTAAGATACTCCGGAGAATGCATCGACTGGAGGAGAATTGAAGGAAGGATGAGTTTTCTAGAACCTGTGAATGAATTGGATAGGAGAGGCATGGGAGATTTGGTTTGACAGTCTAGACGAGGGAGCTGGAGGTAATGAAGTATTCATCATCAGTGATGGAGATCAATTCTATTCTGCTTCCAGGAGATACAGAACCAATGAAATCTATAATGAAGAATCAATGTGAAGAATTGTCAAGCGAGGAGTTGAGAGAGAATCTGAAAGACACTACCATGAAAGATAGTCAAGAACCAGAGAAGTGCCTTGTGATACCCACCAATCTAAATAGTGTAGAAAAATTAGAAGAACATGAGAAGATTACAGAAGATTCGAGACATCTGGATGTTTTACAAGCCTCGAATAAGACCATAATATTGGATATCATATAGAAAGAGCTGACGATATGGGGGTAGAATCTGGATAGACCATGATTCTTCAAGAACTAGAAGTGATATGAGAAGACAAAGGAGAGTATGCCACTCAAAAAGAAACATTAGAGAATAGAAGCGATCAAGAGAAGAATATGATCAAAGAAGCAATGATCGAACGTAGAGCAGGATCTGTAAATCGAGAGATAAGAGGAAAGGAATAGCATCCTTAGAAAGAAACCTCACTGAGTGAAGGGGTCCATTCTGAAGGATTACTTGAATCTAGAATCGTTTGGAGAAATCAGACATAAAACGGTGAAAGGGTAGAATGCACAGAATGAGGAGTTGAACGATGTCAAAAAGTTTTCGAACCAGAAGTTTAGAGGAAGTGAAGAACAGAATCCAGAAATGGATCCTATGGACGATGAGTTCATGAAGAGGATGTGTCAACGAGCAACGGAAGGAGAGTAGATATACATAGCAAGGTTTAATCAGAATTATGTTGAGAGCTGTAGGACACCAAGAACTGTACCTTGTGGATATCCACCGTCTATGAAGGAGATTTGGACAGATGTTGGAGAATGCGTCCCAGAGGAAGCATCAGAGGTCATTTTATGACATCAAGAAGACAGAGAATTTGCTAACACATTTGGAGCTACAGTTAAGGGAGAGACTTGAAGCTTAGACAAGAAGCATAAACGATATGTTCAGATTAACATCAAGGATATTCGAGGTGATACAAGTTATATACATAGCATACGAACGCATCACTGAATTGGAATCCAAAATCAAGACTTAATCTACGAGGAGATCCGAGCGGCTGCTAGGTGAGTCACATGAATACGATAGTGAAAGAGCTAAGGATGATCCTTCAAATTTATTCTGAAGTCTTCAATTATAGAGAGAGCATATAAGGTCTTCTTCGATGAAGCTATCGCTATCTGAAGACAAGAGTCGGAAGCAGAACTTAAAGGGGGAGGGGGAGGGGAAACAAAACCACGAGTATCGTCCGAAGAGACAAGAGAACTGAACCAACCTCAGGTTTTCTCTTGAGGTTGGTTCAGTTCTCCTGTACCGATGCAACCGTTCTAGATGGGATGACAGAGACCAGATGTTCAACAAAGAAGGAGGTGAATGTTGCAGGGGTTAGAGTTGAATAGACGAATTGACTCAAAGTAATGTCAGTGGATGTAGTTTTGGATAATCGACTAAAAAGTAAGAGTTAGATTATCGATGAGTCTTGTATGTTTGGATTATCCGAGAGTCTCAGATATCTTAGTAATACAAACAGCTCATAAGGTCATTTGATTCGGGTAGTCCATATATCCAGGAAAAGTAAAGATTAGACTAGCATAGAAGGCTTTGAGACCAGCGTGTTGACTACATATAGTACGGTTAAAGAATTTAGTCAATTATTCGCTACGACTGTATAAATGACCATATTGAGTAGTTAGACAATTAGTCCGTTTTGACCTAACGGTTTGTGGTGGATGAGTTATCGTTGCTGAGTGTCCTTCTAGGGAGACCAAGGTCTCGAGGATCTACATTTATCAATCACAAGTGTATAAGGAAAATTTTGATTTTAATG
Organism: Asterella californica; assembly: GCA_036924285.1. Lineage (NCBI taxonomy): Eukaryota > Viridiplantae > Streptophyta > Marchantiopsida > Marchantiales > Aytoniaceae > Asterella > Asterella californica. Next base: position 13,840,828 of record JAYKYS010000006.1, on the reverse strand, counting down.
TATATAGGAGATTTGCAGTTTTGGAAGATCTGTTGCACTTGACGTGTATATGAATATCTCTTGAAATTATAGATGTAAAGGAGTGTGATAAGAGTTATACTATACGGAGGGACTATATTTCTGGTAATACTAGAAGTCCAGTAGATGTGTCTACGTCCTGAATGAGTGCACATTCGAGGAACAAGATCGGACCTCTAGTTGTGAATAACTCACACTTAGAGCAGAATGAAACTGAACGTAGAATCGACAGCATAACCTCATAGTTAGTAATTATCTACCACTTAGTAGACAATTATACCAATATCAAGATGGGATCTCGGATGGGGTTTGAAGGCAAGAGAGATAAAAGAATAATGATAAAGAAGAGAAACTTGAGATAACACGAGAATGAGCTTTAAACTAAACCAAAGCGTTACACTCTTATAAATTATGAGAGACTAGAGATTATCAATGCATCTAATGCTTCTCTAAATGATATCATAGCACATTATTTAATGCAAAGATTAAATTCATAAATCTCTTTCATGTGAGTGGTGAAAAGAAATTCTAACTATCCTACAAGACTAATCACCGATTCTCAAAAACCTCCACTAAGTGCAGTTCCTTCTATGTTGTGATCAAAATTTGGTTTAGAAAAAGACACAGCCAGTTTCCTCATTCAGTTTGGTTAACTAGGTCGTGGACCACACAATAGTCCTGCCAGAAAAATCATCAGTTGTCGTCCATCTGATCGCTGACAAGTAGTGATCCGCTGAGCACATCGCTGACGATCAGCAGACCGGTGATCTGATCGCTGGTGAGTTGTGACAATGATATATTTGTCATAAAAATCAAAAAATATATTGGAATACCAAATGCGATCGACGATCATGTCACATATATATAGATCATCAACAAAATTAAAAAATTCTCTACTTTAGTTACATAACGTTACTATTTCTCTCCGTTAGGACTTTGTAGATCTTTAATTCTATATTTAAAACAAAATAAAACGAAATTTTGGAATTTTGGTGATATTTTGGTTATTTCAGTGCAAACTCTTGAAATTTTGATTTACCCAAAACTTGGTTTCTAAATAATGATGAGTTGCAATGAAATTGCTTGAGGACGTGCTCTCGATATTACTTACTGATCAGTGAGGTTTCTTTTCCACTTGGGGAATTTTTAGAGTTTTGGATTTAAATCTATACATCCACGAGCAGTGGATTTTAACTTTATATTTCAAAACAAGAAAAAGAGAAAGCCTTGGTGGGTGTTACAAGGTTTGCCAATTTGTGCAAGATTAGAAAACAGAAGGTGCTATTACGTCTTTTTGGTCGGTGAATCATTTGTAATTTTGTAATTTTTGGCTTGAATTTATTGTCCGTATTACTTCTCTACCCAAGTACCAAATAGTTCGTTGTTATTCGTACCTTTCAATCGGTCACTTTGTTTTCCTCATGATCATCCTCTGCATTTTGTGAGGATACTTGCTATCCGTCGATGATAAATAAAATGAAGACAGATAAGTGCAGATTCAGGGGGCAATTAGAAATGATCTGAAATGATTAACGGTGGAATATAATGACACATGTGGTTTAAACAAGCGGCGAAATGTGGTTCATTATATCTTGTTTTCTTAATATTCAAAGCAATATGAAGATCTTATTAGCCAATCATCATCCTCGATTTTCCAGCATAATTGTAATATTTCGTTTGTTTATTATTTTGTATTTATATTTAAAATAGAAGAAAATTAAAGGTTTAGCTTGTGATTGTAATACATGCTTGCTCAATTTTTCTGACACTAGAGTCCCTCGAATTAAAATTTGAATGCAAATTATAGTGATCAGATTTCCATCAGAAACTTCTGATGAACTTGGTAGCCACTACAATCTCTCATAATGATTACATTCTGAGCTGTCATAACATCCTTACATGTTTCTGCTTTCATCGAGAAATAACTTCAAATATCTAATTATCTTACTATACTTGGCGTGACCTAAACTAGTCTGGCCGTCATGTCCCAAGTTCCAGCACGCTTTAGTCTTGAATTCAAGTTTTGTAACTCGGTAGAAATCTGAACCAGGTTAAGTGCACCACTCGCAAGCCTGTGAAATGTGAACTGCTATCGTTGTATGATCCAATCGGCTCTTGACACAGCGAATAAAATCTTTTACTACTCGACAAAGTTTTTCATTTTTATTTTCAAACGGGAAGCGAGTTCTATTGCTATTGGAGTATTTTTTGTTTTATTCCTCCACCTGTGGAAATATGCATGCATGATAAACTTCAGGGAACTTTTGCTCGCTTGCTGTTATAAAAAAATTATAAATTTTATGTGAAAATTGTGAACCAAGTTGAGAAATAAAATCAAATTGATTTCTAAATGCTAAGTGATAGCTGGATCTAGAAATGCGAGAAGATCCCAAACATATCCCATAAAAGAAACATAAACTCACACACTGCAAAAGCTTACAAGACTTAAAACAATAACAGGCTAATGAATCTTTTTATTTAATCTATATATTAATTTATTGCCTAATTTCCCTAAGCGAAGGGTTAGATAATATATTAACCATTGTGTATTAAGACGGAGGAAGCGAATAATTAGAATTATTTATACAAGGAAGTTATACTTAGTTGAGAACATAAACTTGTTTACGCGTATTCACTCTACTATTTCCCAAGAGGACGCAGGACATGAATCTCTTTATCCGCAGGCTCCTCCTGTCTCTTATGTGGATGAGGGGATGGTAAAGGTACCTAGAATAAAACCCTAAACGCTGCGTACGAGGGCGTTGCCTGTGGTCAAAAGTAAATGTTAGTTACTTATAATACATTTACTTTCATTCGGAATGGAATGTTGAATATGCAGGGGCTCGAAATGTGGAGCTCCCGGAAGTCAGTTCTCCGCAGTTTGTGGAAGTTCGGGAGAGGGCTTCCCGTAAAGTATGTTATAACAAAAAGCTAATCGCAGAAATTCGGAAGATCTCAATAGCACGTCCACGTGGCACAAGTAACATCCTCATAACAGTAAGGACAAAAATATGCATCCTGGGTGCACAGCTGGATGAACACGTAGAGGAGGGCAGGCACTGGAATAAAGTGAAAATCGATGGAGGAGGTTTGCTGTGGTTCTTTTCTTTGTTGTGTCATGTAGAGAGGCACAGGAATAGCATGAGAACTATTTGATTTGTTATTAGTTTTTCCTTTGTTACTCTACTTTTCTGTAGAAGAAATTATTTTCTCCAAAAAGTGTTATGCGTAGAAAAACTTTGGAGAACATTTCTTTGCCTTTATGGTTAGAAAATCTATAAATTTTATATTAAATTTTATACTAAATTATTATGAACATGCTTCTGTCTTCAGATGGAGATGTGAAATATATGTAATTCCCGGGCAACAGGAAAGACAAAAAGGTCTTGAGAAGGTGAGTCACTTTGAAGCTCGCAAAAGTGTTGAAGACAAGCAAGGCATACTTAATATAAAAAATATAGAGTTTATATGATAGGTACGAATTTGTCGAACAACGTACAAAATAGTTAACTGATAGTCTAAGAGTAACTCTGCCCTATAAGCATTCTCAATCGACTTCTAGAATTTTTATTCTCTATATATTATAGAAAATGTTATAAATATTATACGGAAAATCTAGACTAAGTTCCAATAAAAATAAAAATAGAACTTAACTGTTAAATGGTAGTCATTCTTGAGACAGCAGCGACATCAGAGAAAAGCCCATAAATGAAATGTTAGAGTACAAGTGCGAGGTTCTGCTGAAGTAAAAACAAATATTAATTCTACATATTAATTTTGCACCTAACCCTTCGTGTCGAAAAGGTTAAGTGAAAAATTAATGTTAAGCTTGCCGCTTGTGAGATATGCCCTACTGTGTGCAGATATGCACACAGTAGGCCATATCTCCGGGCGATGACGGTCCCCCACAAGTTGTACATGAAGGGAATCAAATATATGAGACTACTGAACGATAAACAGTAAATGCAAAAGTTAGAGCAGTATAGGAAATTCTACTGACCATGTGTACAAGAACAAAGAGCCTCCTTTCATATCCTCTCAGCACGCTTACAGGTCCTACCGCTCCAGCTTCAGTCACTGCTCCATGTCCACTAGAAGTGATGGGAATCCCGTGCATGAAGGATACCCAAGAATGTCTTCAGAAAACACATCCAGCGCTTCATGTGTAGTAAGGCTACAGATACGTGTGATCAGAGTGGATGATCTGCTGCTAGTATAAACATTTTCCGTGTCTTAGTGAAACCAACAAAACAAAGGCTCGTCGTGTTGCTGTACATTCTCTTTAGCGACACTGGTTGGTGCTGTACGTGACGGCTGTTGGCAGTTTGCACGTGAAGCTGCCTATAAACCAACATTTTGCCCCTGTGCTTGGTTCGTGTGACCTTCACAAATGTGCATTGCAACTCGGTAGTCCCTATTTTTACCGCGACTTTGACGGTGCAACAAAGTGAACTCGGAACATCGGCTTTCTCTGTTTCCTTGACGAATGGTGCCACGACCAGGTCCCAACATATGGCTCAATTGAAAGACCCCTTCCAAAACTTCTTATTTTGACCTCTTCTTGTACTGAATGAATCAAATTCTTTTCCTCTTTCTTCGTAGTGACCTCGATATGCGTGGTGACAGAATTTTTATCTGTTTTACCTCAGTTTGGTAAACATACACACCACTAAGAATCTAAGAATCGGTAGCTAAAGTGTGCTGCATGAACTGCGTTGAACGTCAACTTCCCAGTTACACACGCGTTTGGTGCCCAGTCACATGCTGAACTCTGCTGAAGCAGCTTCCGTGTTAGCACCGTAGTACTCAGGCAGCCAATAAAGCAACGTTCGCTCCTGCGTTTACCTTTTCCCGTACGAAACCAATCAGGCTCAGGACTGTCCAGGCGAGCTCTACATCAACGCCGCACCAAGTGGACCATCTCGTGAACAATTGAGTTGATGTGAAGGTAGAACGACTCCAACGTGAACTGTAGAGGGATTAGCATCATAGCTCGGTTTCTGACCTCCAGTTGGACATGGTTTCGTACGGGGATGTCATGGATCGTTTGCTGTACTCAGAGTGGACCATCTTGTGAACAATTGCTGGATGAACGGTAGAACGAAGAGAATCAGAGCTCTATTTCTGACATCCAGCAGGACGTGGTTTCCTACGTGGATGTGGTCGATCCTTTGCTGTACTCAGAGCGGACCATCTCATGAACGAGTCTGATGTGAACGGTAGACCGATCACAGGGAGAAATCATGCCGAACCCAGGATGGGAAAACTCCTACTTTCAACTGTAAGTTTACAAAGAAGTAGGAAAAGCGGCCAACCTTGGGATTTGACACAGGCATATGATATGTTGAGTCTATAACGGTGTAAAATGGCCATATGATGTGACGGAGTGTTTACCTTGGAAGATTGCACGCAATTTCAATGTGCACAGTAGTGAACTTCACAACATTTGTAGTGAAGTATTAGCCAGTTCAGAAAGAGCATTATTGCCATATTCGAGGAAAATATTTCACCCATACACTGAAACATGTAATATACACCATGGTAAAAACCAGAGCTCAGTCACATCCATATCAAAAATTACAAAGTTCTGAAATATTATCAGCCAGAGAAAATACCCAGCATGAGAGCCATATGCAATATGAGTTCTGGCAAAAGTAAGAAAATTTATTAAGAACTTGATTCAACCGCAAAACAGAGTTTCGAAATAGTGAAACTCTCTAGAGACAACTGAAATACAGTTTCAAAACTCAGAAACTGTACCAGCAAAGAATGTAACAGTCTAGTCTTGTCTAGCTTTGAGACAGTACTGCAATTTAAAATCTTTGTCACAAGAACAACTGCAGTCATACGCAGTTAGCATTTAGTGAAAGAAGACGGGGAATCCATTTGTTCCACTTAACAATATAACCATCTTTCGGAGCGCTGAGAAACGGCAAAGAGTTCACGAACCAGCTCCGTGAAGAGTATCTCACCTATAAAGATTGCCACACAAACCGAAGAGGACAAAGTAAGTCTGTAAGGTGCAAACCAGCAAACTGCTGGTAAAAACCCGGTCAAGATTAAGACAAAAGCTGATGCAATTGCACATTCTCAATACAAGGAAGACGTGGACGGAGATTCCATCTTGTTTTCTGTCCCATCCAGAGTAGCTCAGTTTCCGAACACAGACTCGTTGTTCTGCTTCCTGATTGTAGAGAAATCGCCTTCGGAAAGCTAACATGGTACTCGTCGAGCAGATCTATGAGCTTCGGAAAGAGATACATTACAGATGCAAAATAGTTTGCCAAGAGCGCTGAACTGGATAAAGGCAAAAGACATCAGATGAGGAGGCTCTTCAGAAAATCAAGGATACAGAAGTAAACCAATAACAGCACTACTTGCCTCATCGTATACTTCCTCTCTTACTTTTGATAAGTCTTTTGTCCGAATCTCCGACCTATACTTTTCACATGTTTCATGTCATACTCTCCGCTCTGAGATTCCACCATCCGGTAGATGAGTAAGCTGCAGAAAGAACAGACTAAACTGGAGCAGCAGGCACGTGTCGAGATATCAAAACATTCTAGGAAGCAGGCCAGAACAGCAGTTGATGAACTCAAAGCTACACTCGCTCGGGAGCTAGCAGTTCATTCAAAAAAAGAAGAACAATGGCGTCTTACGGTAAGGCGTAGAGCACTATCTATCACAGAACATTTTCAATCATAAGCAAACTGTTCTAACTGTGCTGATACTTTCCATCGAATGATCCTTCCACCTTCAGAACATTCACATGGTTCTAGACTATTGACTAGTTGTAACAATCGTTCAATAGTAACAGTTACATCAGCAGTAGGACTTGCTATCAACTCTCTTGATCTAAATTTTCTCAACCATGAAACATGGACTACACCACATGATGATGAGTTCGTTGCTGTGGATTCTGTCTCTTCCATGTCATCTGCCTCATCTTCAAGGACCTCCTCAATCCTCCGATCTGGTCCATCGCCAGATCTTCGTGCAAAACACACTTCTCGAACTACACAAAGAGCAAACATCTCTGAACTTCTGCTCTGCAACTGAGATGACCTTCTGACTATCATGACGTCGTTCTCTTCAGGATAGGGTGACGGATGTCCAATTGCACCAAGGTCTAATAAAGAGCGTCTTTCTCTACCATCTGTAACCTCCAATGCCAAGATATCTTGAGTTCTTCCATTACCAGAGTCTCTCCTCACAGAAAAGAATTTACCACCTAGCTGTGCAGCAGGTCGAAAATTATCAGATGTATGACTTCTTTCGGTCGAACTCAAAAGCTGCATGCCTGATATGTAATCAATGGACATGCTCCCGTTGACAGTATTGTTGTAAAGCCATCTGAACTCCACAAATATCTCTGCATGATCATGTAAAGTATGAAGGAAAATCATTTGAATCCGACCTTTCCAGTTCCATTGTGTCTTTTGTGACTTCGCAGCATCCTCCAAGATGATAACATGATCATCTTTGCGATAAACGTCACCATTCACCAGCACTGTCTTCAGTATGAAGATCTCTTCATCGAACAATGACACGTTGAACTCTGTTAATACACCCTTCTCTTGCCAGAACCGCTTCAAATATGTATGTAGACCTCTCTGCATCTGCTTTTTCTTCAAGCACTTTCCCCCTACACCTATTCCTTTGGACAACAAAGTTCTCACACATACATTATCAGAGTATAACAAAAAGCTGTTTCTCCACATGCTGTACGCTAGGTTCTGTGATGCACTGATTATCACAGAACTTTTATGCCATGAAGAACAACAAGAAGAACGAGATAGTTGTGTTTGCTCTTCTTCTCTACTACTGGAGACCCACAAATGTTTATGTACCAATCTTATTGCTCTATCGACAAGAGTCATATTATCTTCATCTAACCATATTTGCTCTCGGACAGTATTGAAAAAGAGTCTAACGTAATGCAACGTAAAAGTCTCCTCCATCTCCTTCTTGTTGGTCTTTGTCCGATTATAACCAGACACGAGACGCTCAAACGAATAACACCAAAACACATAATGAGGCCCGTGCCTGACAATGTCGTCTATGAGCTCTCCGTTCCCTACACAAGAGATGACAATTAATCAGAATCTTGTTGAATATCAAAAACAACCATGAGCAAATCTTTCAACCAAAATCAATGTCATAGTATTTACCTGTAACATGTTGTAATATGGAACTCGAACAACCCCAAGTCGCTTCACAGCGAATCCTCCATGAAGTGAACAATGTTCTTGCCAACTGAAGAGTTTTTGAAGTCCATCCTTCAACTCGAGATCTTAAGTAAAAGAGTCGACCAATCTCAATAAGTATAATCCCAATACTACCTAGGTTTGTCATGTGATCTAAACCTATTTTGTACAGAATGTGTGGTAGAACATATATGATAAATCGTGTATACTCTTCAGCTTTAAAGAACCCTAAACGAGTGAATATATCCTTAGGCCATCGACCAGTTAAACCATAAGGCCTTGTGCGGACTATATCATCCATAGCCTGTAACAAACTAGTTTTCATGTTTGGTTGTGTTTCTACCAAACTCTTTAACCTCTCTACATAGTTCTTGAACATACATAAAGCAAGACAATGCATGCTGTCATACACTAGATCTTTAGGTAGATCAAAACTATATAACTTATACAAACGCCAAAGCTTACTCTCGGTTGTAATTCCATATTCCATGGAAATCTGCGTTCTCTGTATACTTGTTTCTGCTAGTAATAGTTTTTGTACACCTTCAGCTGTCGTTGTTGTTGATCTTTTCACCGGAGGGTATCTTCCTTGAAATCTGTTGTTGAAATACTCAACCCGACCACCAACTGCACCTTGTCCTGGTATTTGCCTCCACCTAGTACTTGTAACACATCTCCGACAACCTGCTTTGCCTCCATTGCTAAATCCACCAACTTTGCACTGTGCTGGATGATCGCCAGTAAACAGCATCATGATGGCTCTGATAGTGGTTCTCTGAGATAGAGGTATCGCACTATCTAACTCTGTAGAAGGATAGTCATAATTGATTTGCAATCCATCCACAAAAAGCACTTGTAATTCCTGAATGAAAGGTTCTAAAAAAGAATCAAGACGAACCGTCTTCATCTCAGCATTCAACTTCGAAACAGGAATGAATAGTGTTATCATGTCAGGCAATCTCGAACGAGTTCCAGCATTGAGAATCTTCACTTCAACTGTCCATGTTGTTCTGTAACTCGTGCTTGTCGCCTGAAACCCATCCCAATGTCCCATAAGCGCAAGATTACGTGGATCACCCTGCACATCATGAAAATATATATTAATAATACTCACAAAGCATAAGATAGAAGTGAAAATTTTGATATGTTTCTCTCTTTGAATTATAGACATCGACTCTTTCCGATACATAAACATGAGATGGATGAAGAAAATATAAGATGGATGAAGAAGCTGGATGATGCACTCACCCGATCGAATGCTCGTTTAACTCGAATGAAATGACCGCATTGAACGCAATGGAATGAGTATTCTTGAGTTGCTGAATCAAAATTGCAAGGATCTTCAAGTTCTCTGCACCTAACTGGGACAGTCGGATAACTGTACCAACATGCCGACATAATACTGGGATCTCGAATGTATATTCAGGATCCCAAAACCAACTGAACTCTTGTGCTTTCTTCCCATGCCACCAATCAGTGATAACCGCTGGAACAAAAGTGTGATCTTTTCTGAACCAATCATTTTTGTTTCGCCACATTTCTAACAAAATATGACAGTATGTTCTACTCGAACATATATGTGTCAACATTTTACTGAGTGACACATATTCAAAACTCAACATATTATTGAGAGTACTATCACAATCTCTGTTATCACATATGTCATAAGTTCTACTTGGACCATACACCCGCACATCGTGTAACTTGCCCTTCTCTCCAGAACATAATCTCCACGTTTCAGGCTCTGGCATACCAAGACTTTTGTATGTCTTGATATAACCTCTGAACGATGACAAACTAGAATGACCCAATGGTCCACCGTCCCAATGAGAACCTGCCTGTCGAAGAAGAACTCCGAGTCTGGAATCTGATATATCCAAAACATCTCTTCGTTCTCCACTCAAAGTTGATGTCGAAAATAAAGCTTCAAATACAGCATTCTGTGTATCAATCGAAACTTTTCCTTTGTCTAAGCAGGTCTGCAATTTACATGCCTGTCTATAGATATATTCATGAATAGGAGATAAACTGGATGTGTGACTTATCTGTGGATGAACACTAGATATGATATCCACATTATGTTCGTCAGCTTGAACAGAGTGCTCTATTTCAACAGCACATGGTTCTGCTTCTATGTGTTCTGCTTCAGTATATCCGATGTCTCCGTGCACTTGAAGATCATCAAAGTTTACTCTGCTGCTATGTGCAACCATATTTCGATAGGTTGTTGATCTTGAGATCTTGTCTCTTTGCTCTACCTGCAACCAAGGACAACACAACTATAAATTAAAAAGTTTGAAGTTAAGTCCGGTCACATGTGTTATGAGTTTTTCTAATCGTCTATCAGAACATCTGAAACAAATCTGTAGATAATTTACGATTCATCTAGGAGTACCAAGACACATCTTCACTTCCCTCCCAAGAAAGTGAAGATGGCGTGTAGTCTATTGCTAGAACTGTAACTGATATTTGTCTTGGACAAAGAGCACTCACTAAACTGCCACTTTCAAGTTCTCTCTCTTTCTCTCTCCTCTCTTTTCCTGTAACGACCAGAGCACTATCGTATGCAGCCACCGCCTCCACCCCTGGATCTCTTTTTAAACAAGTGACATTCTCCAGAAGTAGGCTGACAAGTAACAGACGAGCCAGACTCACAAATCTACTCAAAAGGTGTGCGAAGTGAAGTAGAGGTGGAGTACTCAGATAAGTGAAACATCACATCAATTCATGTCGAATCTAATCTTATCAGACTGGATGTTATCGATATGACAGCCACTGGATCTTACGCATCTATCTTCACTGAGTTCTCTTACTTTTCTCCATCTCTCATAGAGCAGCGATACCATCCGGAGCGACATCAATCTGTCGGCCGGTCAAACATCTCAACTGCAGGGTCTGGAGAAGTTGTATCAAGATTATTTGGATGAAAATACTCAACAGTTTGCTCGGTGTTACAAGGACTGGTTGATCTATGATTTGGCGTTTGCTAATAGCAAGAGCCGCAGCAAACCACTGATGTCAATTGCCGAGCCGCCCACTGTTACTATACTGGACGAGCTCGTGGTCATGCCATACTTGTGAAAGCGCAAGATGGTCCTCTTTCATACTGTATCTGAAAACTGGAAGATCCTTCAAAGCAATTTCATTCAACTCTACTCCTTTAGCTTGTTATAGATTCTATGAGCTACAAACGACCATATCATGTAAAATTACTTCTCAGTCCTGATTTATCTTCAAGCAACGTGATTGCCATTTCGCTAGTAACCTCATGCTCCAATATTAACCTTTGCGTCTCATGTCCATTAAATGAAAGTCGCGACTAGTATATTTTGTTTGGTTCCATGATAGGCACCCTCCCTCCCTGAGGTTCAAAAGACCTCAACAGAACGTCGGCCCGCACACAAGCTCATGCCTCTATCCAGAGAAGCGCTCTTCCCCTCAGCGCCCTTCCCCTTTCTTCTGAACATGTTCAACACCTTTCACGTACCTCTACCGGTAGAAAACAGGTAACTCACCTGCGTATGCGCGCCAATTTGTTCGTTTGTTGTATCACGTGCTATCATTCTGCTGAGCTCCGCTCTTGACATAAGCACACCTTCTCTGTCATATTTGGCATGTCGTCGTCTCGTCCGAATACTGACTAGGTCATAGCCTGACGATTTCCGACTACAAGCGTATTTGCAGTCACACTTCACAAGAATCGAGCTTGACATATTAGCCAATACAGAACAGGTTTGTAATGCTAGTTCCTGCTTTTCGGACAAGTGAATGTCAGTAGCCGAGGAAGTGTAGTCACGATCACCCCCGCAAACTCCAAACCCTTTCCTGCTCAAGAAGGACTCGGGCTCTCCTTCGTCATTCCAAACCCTTTACTGCTCTGGAAGGACTCGGGCTCTCCTTCACCATGCTGCAATACCCACCGCAAACTCTCAGCGCTCTTCACACTCACCCTCGCGGCTTTGAGCTTTTGTACATCGTTCGGCGTACTTTTGATGTGGGACTCATGGACTCTAGCAACAAGCAATCCACCTAGACGCTGCAGTAAGGTGACTTGTTTGTTTTCCCCAAAGGTTTACGTCACTCTAAGGTTTCCTGCTCTCCGTCATCTCGGAGTCTCCTTCATCATGCTGCAATATGATAAATACCCACCACATACTCTCAACCCTCGCGGCTCTGAGCTTCTGTACTTCGTTCAATTTCAACGATAGAACTAGCAAGGTACTGTCATTGAGGACCTCATGGACTAGTAACAAGCTTCTCATCGAAACGAGGCAGGAAGGTGACCTCAACGTTTAGCGAAAGGTCCTTTTCCCCGTCCTACGAGAAGATCTTCATGGCACACTGATCCAGCAACGTTGTGGAGCTCAATGCAGACTACTGTACCATGTCCCAGGACAACCACGTCACACACCAAAACTTCCCTCACGACTTGGTTCTTTTTGGCAAACTTGTGAACCTGATGACTTACACATGGTTGACCTAGACGGATTCAAAGGAAGGTTTCAATGTAAAAACGAACTGGAAGATCTTCGACCCGCTAAATATATGCAGTTTAACAGTTTACATTCAAATGAAATGACATTTTGATCTACTGACCAGTCAAGGTTATTATCCAAAAAATTACTTTTTTAGAAAAGTGAGATCAAATCTTACCAATATATCAAAGTTTTATCAAGTCAATTTCTAAAGCAAGTCATGATAAACCAACGATGTCACATGTAGGAGTAAAAGTTATGAGCAGACGGTAAATCTTGCGTACAGCATGAACATAGGAGGTAAATAATGTACATACCTTATGTTTAGGTAGGAGGGTTAGACTCACTATGCCATTTGTTAAGACTCCTGCCAGCGAGATTGGACCCCACGTCGGCACCTTATTCTGAGGTAAATAGAATCAAGTGACTTGCTCGACAGGATAAAATGGATCCTGATCTAACCGGATAAGATAGTCAGGATAGATGCTTTTAAAGGGCTCATCCGGGCTTTTAAGTCCATAATAAGGAAAAACTTAAAAGTAGAAGCAATAGTAATAATTTGTTCCTCTGAATGTAGCGGAAATGTTTAAGAAGGAAACAAGAAGAAGGGAATATGTAAAAAAGGCATGGGAAAAATCATACCTGTAATGACTACTATGAAGTATCAGTACTGTAACATAATACAATACATCCAATAATAAATTGGAGTAAAGTTTAAAAAGCATGGTGTTAAATGCTATTGTAAGATAAATAAATCAAGAATGAAGAAAATTATCAGTTGAGGGTGTTAAGAGAAGAGAAAATCATGAATCATGGTACTACTTCGATATAATAAGATTAAATTGATATAATGGGTATTATTTGACGAAACATCAGAATATATGAAGAAATTAAAGTCTGATACTATATATTCAAATTATTTGAATCATGTAATACTTAATCAAGTTGGACTCCTTTAAACTCTTCATAAAGTTATACATATGATCAAATGGAAAAGAAATATGTAATGTGACATATGAAAAGTCAGTACCTCGAGTATTATAAGAAGGGAATACATGGAAGGATATACTCAAGTAAAGTCAACAAAACTGTTGATATTAAATGGTACATAGGGAAACTGAACATGGAGACAGTATACAAATAGATTGATTTTATATTGGAACTAAGTTCGAATATAAAGCACGTTAAACTTGGCTATCTTGATCATATGGAAGATATCAGAACGATAGGACATGTCCATTTAAGTTTGACGGTTAGACATGAACATGATTTATCATATACGAGTAGCTTAGGGTTTAAACTCATGTAATTCTGAGGAATCTTTAAGATACATGTTAATTTTTAATACTTGAAAAGACAGAGAAGGATGTTCAACTATCTTAAATGAAAAATAGAGTGGTTCAATTGAAAAGAAGAGATGAGTTTCATGAATTAAGATAATACTTTGGCAAAAGTATGAGTCAACGTTATAAGATCAATAAAGCCTCATTGTATGAAGAAATCCTAAAAATGCATAAATGATATAAAGTATAAGTTTTAATTCACAAAAAAATTTAGTTTAATGTTGCAGAAATTAAATTTAGGCAGAAACTGACATTGGTTTCTGAATTATTTTAATTGTTAATTTACATAGTTAGTTGATGAGTAAATATGATCTTTTCTCGTGTTGTGATGCCCACCTAATCTCCATGGTCGGTGCATCCTCGCGTTTAGGATGTTTATATGCATGCAAGATCAACGTTCGAGGACTTTTATCCGCTTGTTGTCACCAGAATATATATCTATATATGTATGATAAGTGAAATTTCTGTACCAAGTTGAAAAAATACAAAAAAATTCAAAATGTTAAATGATAGCTAACCTGGAGGTATGGAAAGATACAAAAAGAACCTAGAAAGGGACATTAACGAACACGTTCTTGAAATTACATATCAGAAGATTAATCTCAAACAAATCACATTCTCTTTGTTGTTTAATTTATTACCTACACCTAGATAAGTTAGAGGCTCTGGTTTACTATCAGGGTAATCTATCATCTGATGATTCATTAGATTGAAAATATATACATGATTTTGGATGGTGAGATAATTATATAACAATAATAAATTAATATATAATCCATCAAGTTTATAAACCTAGTTTCCTTTATCCTCGAAATGTTTGAGGAGGAACAAGGAAATATATAGAATATGGATTTTCAAGACAAGGGAAGGGAAAAGGAAAGAGGAAAAAAAGAAATTATAGAACATACTAAGGGAACCAATATTTATCAAGTCCTTTTATTTTCAATATGCAACACCACACACAGTTTGAGTTTCATAAACAATATAATTTTTGCAAAATATTGATTGGCAAATATGATTAATATTTGATAATTAAATTATATTTTTTCTAACGATTCATTTTACACCTATGACTAAATACTAAATATACAATTTATGATTGTCATATGTAATGAACAAATTAAATGATACTATGTTTTCACACACGTCTGAATATATGATAATATTTTCAAATAAATACTAAAGGTAAATTAACATGATTTCATAACAAATATACTAAAATCGAGAATCATTTGATTTTTACTAGCTGGATCATCAAGGGTGACTGAAGTATGAACCTGGACATTATTTTAACACAATTCAAATTAAAAGTTTATTTTCTTAATGGTAGAGATATATGATTGTTCTTTAAACTTGTTCATTCATGTTTCTTTAACACAACAGTAGTTTAGTCATTTCGGTAACTAACGTCGCGAAAAGAAAAACATAGTAAAGATACAATATCAAATTAATATTCCTTGTTAGCAAAAGACGTCTATGTTTTACAAGTACTGAATCTCCTAGATGAGAAATCGTCTAAAGAAACGTGCAAAATGAGATGATTTAATACCTATTTAAGAAATATATTTTCCTAAAGAATTGGTAATCTTCAAATACTACTAGTTCACAGCAGGAAGACGGTTCATGGAGACTTGTAGACACCTTCTTGCTGCTGCTGGTTCACCAACAGCAGACGATGGATTCTTTAGTCACCGTTCATCTCCTCGCACGTAGTAGTCTTGGGCCGGACAGACTCGGGAAAGTCCTCGGTGGAAAACGTAGATTGCCTGTAAACGAGTAAGTGAATCGGGAAAATTTGTACTCTGACTGGAAAACGTGGAAAACTGTACTCCCAACTGAAAATTAATTGCTCCAAAGCTCGGACTGGATCTACAGTCGGCTTCCTGTTGTAGAATCTCCGGTACTTGTCGTCTACCTTTGTCAGATAGTATGTGCCAGACTGTAGATCCTTGATACATGTGCATGTCAGAGTTAAGAGGAGATACCAGCCAAAACGAGTGTACCGTTTTCTGACTACTTGCTTCCCCGACAGCCATACCCTCGTTATCGTTGCATTTTCTGACTACGTGCTTCCCCAACGGCCATATCCTCGTTATCATTTCATTTTCTGATTACGTGGATGCAGGAGGAGATATCTTATCTTATCTACATTTTGCTTAATACGGGCATATATAGGAGGAGAACACAGCCACTTCCCAAGATACTCGACAATCGGAGGTGCAAGACGTGGATGCAGGAGGAGATATCTTATCTTATCTACATTTTGCTTAATACGGGCATATATAGGAGGAGAACACAGCCACTTCCCAAGATACTCGACAATCGGAGGTGCAAGACGTGAGGTTGCAAGACGTGAGATCAGGTGCAAGACGTGAGATCAGGTGAGATTCCTCGATCTTCATGTAATTATAACTATAATTTTGTTAGAACTGCTGCTACAGGCTCTTTGTGCTCAAGCGCAAGCTAGCAGCTTGTGTGCCGAGCTTGTCAGGCCGCCACCATGATATCTGTACGATGGAAATAAACTTCCGTATACCAAACATGTACCTAGCTGTATGATATGTATGTCTAGCTGCATAAACTGTATGGCGAGCCTTGCGCAAGGCTCCGCTTGCCTTTTGAGGTGGAGGACTGGGGATAACTCCCTGGTGCAGGATGCTGCTGCTGGTACTGGACTGGGGGAGGTCCGTACCACCGTTGCTGATGTACGTTTTGCTCGGCAGCTGGACTGTACGCGGACGAGAAATGTGATTGTTGGAAATGTGATTGTTGCACAGGACATAGAACATCCAAGTGGTGGCTCAGACTGTGAGTGTCCGTGGTGGGAGCTCGAGGCTACTGTGGGCGGCCCCTGACGGGTATGGACTTGGGCTACTGTAGGCGGCCCCTGACGGGTATGGACTTTCCTCTGCTCCTGCTGCTCGATACAGTCCCTAGATGATGCCATTAATTTGTTAATCCGTGCAGGTTACAAGTTTTGGAGTTCTTGACGCCATTGAACGTTTAGACCCGATTAATGCATAACCAGGGAGTTAATTACTGTGTTCGAGCTTATAACTTACCCTGCTTTTGTCCGGCCGGATATCATCAACAAGCCTAGGGCTGATCCCGTTACTTAATCTGCTTTTGTCCGGACATCATGAACCATTCTGACCAAGTTCGAACGGCTGACTCTTGCTTTTGTCAGGTAGATAAGCCCTCACTCACTTTCCCCGTCCCAAAGCTGAGTCCTGTCTACGCTGCAATTAGTACTAGCTAGCCTAAGGATGTTTCCGCCGAAGGGAAAATCTTGACGAGTCGAGGTCGAGGGCGTTGAAGATAAATTCCCGAAAGTCATAACCGCCCCAATTAAAGGTTCATGATCAGTTTCTGAATTAGTTCATGAGTTTCAGTATCATGATCAGTTTATGGAGTTTCCTTATTTCCGGTCTCAATCCATGATTAGCTTCACCGACAGACTAAGCTCCCCCGCCGTTGTTTCCATGCAGCTCCGGTTCTCAGCTGTTCAAGCCGGCTTATTCATAAGGCGCTACGAAATTCTTTTCTCCCACAGCGTCGATTAATGTGTACTGATCATGACCATATTCACATCTATAGCAGAAGCTACTAATTAGCACTCGGTCGAGGTCAGCCCAGAGCTAGCTAGTGCTCTGAACCACTTAACTTTATCCTCTACACCGTTTCAAGTTTTTCTCGTCTCGCGGCCGGATTGGCAATCTCAGAAACCATCGGACTGACCTCCCGATCCAATTGCCAGTAAATTAGTATTCAGAAAACGGCAACGAATCCGTGTTAGGGGTGACGACCGTTCTCGACTTGTAATTAATGTACTGCAGTGAGAAGTATACTTAGGAAAATATAAATACCTTTGAACTTTCAGAACCCCGAAGTGGGTTTCACAATGAGCGAGCTGCTAGTTTATCAAGAAGTTTGTTGTACTGGGTTTAAATGTAGTGTGCAGGTCTCGACTTTCTTAACTCTTCGCTTCGATACAGTCCCTAGATAGATGGGATGGAGCAGTCAGTTGAATAACTTTGAACACTCCATCTGCAGTCCGACAAGTCCGAAAAACTTTATTATTTGTCGGTTTGAAGTGACCTGTAGCGAACAAGGTTGTTTCATCAGCAGACAGTGAGGATTCGTTGTACCGTGGATCTTTAAGCTCATAGGTGTCAAAAGGGATTTTGTTACATCACTTGACTTGTGAATATATGTTTGTCTAAATCTGAGACGCTTTCTGTTCAGGTTATTAGCAGCCCAGGACTTGACACTTGTATACCTTAAAAAGAGAGCTTGTTGGGGAGCGTTGGGCTAGCTTTAATGGAAAAAGGGTGATAGTCTACAGCTACTCAAGGTGACACTAGTGCTGCAGTGCTGGTACTTGGTCCTTCGCGTGCAACTTGTTGGAGGGGTAAGTCTTGTAAATCTTCTTTGTTTCTTTTTGTGTTGTATTGTGTAGTTGCTTAGTTGATTCTATTTTATATTTGTTATAATCTTTATGAAATTGTTAGAAAACAAAAAAACATTAATATAATTTTTATTTATTAAATATTTTTAAAGTAAATATATGTTTATAATATCTATACATTCTAAGGTATGACCTTAATTGGTCTGCAGCGTGGATGTTATGGATAATAAATATATATATATTTTAAAAATATTTAATAGATAAATATCAAAAAAAATATCACTTTATCTTTAAATTAATAACACTTCTTTTTATTAAATATCTTTGAAGTTGATAGATGTTTATAAATATCTTTACATTCTAAGGTATGACCTTAATTGGTCTACAGCGTGATTGTTATAGATTATAAACAAAAATTAACTTCAATAGAAATTTAATCAAAGAAAAGCAAATAAAAACTAAAGCTTATTTCAATTTGTAAAACTTTTGATTTAAATAAATTTAAATTTTGTTATTTATTGTAAGAAATCAAGTTTATTTGTTGATCATTATTTATTTTATTTATTGATATATTACAAATACAATTTTTTGATATGCAGATCTTTAAAAATGGCAGAAGATAATATCGAAGATATTCTTTTCTTTTATGACGTGATCATCGTGCTCTTTTCAATGAAAGAAAAGTTTTTAGAACTCTTTTTTACATGGGTTCTCAGAGAAATTTATTTCTTTGATATTGTTGTCAAAATGCTACTACGGGGAAAGATAACGAGATCACGAGAAAGTTTTTTGAGAGGTTATCATGTATTAGCGGTGACAATAGAAGCTGGAGATTATTGGATATATTTTTTTTCTGAAACTTTATGGAATAGAATTTGTTTTTGTATCGATTCACGGTTGAATATTAATGTTCTTCCGAGTTGAATATTAATGTTTCTTAACCTTCTTCATTTTACACTGTTGTTTCAGGGCAACAAATAGAACTTATTTATACATTAGAAAGTCAGATTATTGCAGGAAGAAAAAAAATGAAATTTGGAGGTGCCTTTATGATATACTTACGACAGTATATCAAAGCTATTTACGATATGAAGCACACATTGAGAAGAGGAGATGCACGAGTTTCCTTGAAGGAAACAATGCGTGGTGTAGGGCCATTGCATAATTGGCATGAACAACTAGGCCCAAATTCATTGACGTTCTTCAAAAATAGTCGTAAGTACAAAAAACTTGCTAATATTATAGAGGGATTTGATAGTTTTATAGAGAAATATTATCATCGTGTTTTATTTGAAACTATTTTAGTTGGTGCTTGTGAAGATTTTCCTTTTGTTGTGGAAGATTTTTTCAAGATACAATCTCCGTATTTTAGTACAGAAGAATCAGTATTGATTTCTAGAGATAATGAAGAGAAGTTTTTATTTTCGGATATACCAGTTTATCTTTTATTTGTTACGAAGAATTATTGTAATTTTCTTCACATAGATAAAGATGATAGTAAATACACAATGTTTTAGTTTCAAATCCATCAAATAATACGAATGATGGTAGTTTTTTATTATCAAATTTAGGTGTTCAGATACCTTTAGGAGATGGAGATTTATTTTTTTTTAGGGGAGATATACCTCATTGTACTACTTATAGATCTTCGAACAATACTGAAGATGTATATGCGGCCGGATGTACAATAAATAGTACACTGGGAAAAGTTTTTTCAAGAATAAAAAAATAGCTGTTATAGCTATATTGGCAATTACGATTTATCTTTTTCACTAGTCTTATTTGAAAGAAAAGACAATTTGTTATTTTAAGAAATCTTGATTATTATTATCTTTACATTTCTATGTATTACTAAAAGCTTTCTTTGTTTCATATTTGTTCTTAAACCTTTTATATGAATATAAAAGTATAGAAATAATTTTAATTTTTCTTCTTAGTGTTGTTTGAGTTTTTGGAAATTATTTTTTCGCTTTAAATAAATTTATTTATCACAATAATTCCGCTCCCTTTCGCTTGAGTTGTTGTTATAAGATGATAATAAAGTGGTTTCTTTTTAACTTCTTGCTTCTATCTAATGAAATTCGATCCTCATAGATCTAGCTGAATATTCCCTTAGGTGCTTTTGCATTTATTCTATGTCTTTATGATTCAAAAATCTTAAAGACGTAGAATAAATCCTTGTGTGAATTTTCTCATAGTTCAACACTGGTTATCTTTTTAGACAACAACGAAACTAGGAAAATTGGTAATTTTTTCAAAAATCAACAGAAAACTAAAAAACTTACCTATGGAGAGATTCCAATTTACCTTGTCAAGAGATGATTTTCATTATGAAAATGCTAATTCATGCAATGGAGATATGTATCATGTGCATTTGCTACCTGTTAAAAGTGATATCGGAAAACATTACGTCAAGTTCATCTATTTACATCCAAGAATCTTTTTCTCTTAGTCAAACGCATGTCCATAAGCCAATGCTTAAGTATCATGAGCAAGACTAAAGAACAAAGGGGTACCAAAGATAATGTCCACTCATAAAAATGAATGAGCCGAATAACAAGAAAAAGATCTGTCGACAAATATCTAAACAATGCATCAAGGTCATTTACTTTAGTTCCCATTTTCTGAGATAACTAAGTAATATAACAAAATCCAAAATCCAAAGTCTTACAGTTATAATGTATTAGTGGGAGATGAAAAACTTACAAGTGAACAAGAACTGATTCGGAACTCCATATGCAATTAAGAACCATACCGTTTAATTTATTATATTGCAAGCTCCCATACAAACACGTGTGTGATCGATTAGGTAATTAGGACAATTGAACACATAGCATAGCATAGAGAGGGTAGGAACAAGCGAAATATCGATATAGATCGGTCCTCATCTAGATTTGATTCAGCTAACGAATGCTGACTGTCATGACACGGTTTGCAAA
Source organism: Asterella californica (assembly GCA_036924285.1). Taxonomy (NCBI): domain Eukaryota; kingdom Viridiplantae; phylum Streptophyta; class Marchantiopsida; order Marchantiales; family Aytoniaceae; genus Asterella; species Asterella californica. Next base: position 13,819,438 of record JAYKYS010000006.1, on the reverse strand, counting down.
TTTATTCAAAGTTATTTAGTAATATTTCATTACTTCATTTTTTCTCTTAAAAGATTTAGATTATAAAAAAAAATATTTTAAGATAAAAAAAAAGTAAAACTATAAGATTAAAAGAAGATTATAGATATATAGTGATAAAGATGTAAAGTTGTTTACTAAGGTCTGATGTAACTTGCTGAGAAATCAGTAAGAAGCATATCAGGTGATTTATAAAAAGTTGTGATATTGATTGTGCAAAGAATTCTTTCAATTTGGCATCAAAAGCAATTACACTCATATAGTTTGCACCCAGTCCAGAAACAATTCCTTGCTTTTAAACTAAGAAAGAGACTTCTGTTCCTTCTCTTTATTTTATAACTCAGGAAGTCTATCTAGAGTGATCATGAAATAAACTTTTCCCTACTCTTTTGCGACATTTGGAACTATACTGCTAATTGCTTAGAGAATCCATGCCTTTACAAGTATAGCTAGCGAAAGAGCTGTTAAATGGGTATTACTCATGAGGTGGTTCACGATGGTTGCAACAACCTTGACCTTGCTTCTCTTTGTGCTAACAATATCATTCTCTTTCATTGCGTGGGTCCAAGGTGTCCATTTCTATACCATACACTTCACTTTTGCATAGGTTACGAGACTAGACCAAGGAGTAGTAGACCAAAGGTGAAGGTGAAGATAACTTTTCTCTGGTTAAGTTTCAACGAAAAGAGCTAACCTCAACACTCTCCATGCATGATCTGGCTTGTCCATATTCAGTCATATCTACATATACAATATATGGCCATGGTGATGCAGTGATGTTAACTAAGGTACGTGAAAAGGTACTCTAGATCTCATACAAGGAGAGGTCTATAAGGAGTCTATATGTGTACAGAACGGGACGAGTGAAGATGATCAGGTAGCAGTATGAGAGATCGATACTAAAAAATCGGAGTATTTGATTTGACATTCTTGATTATTGAAGAAAGCAAGTTTCAGTGATGACCCGACGGGGAAGGACGCCACACCGTGTCGATGGTATTCAAAAGGAGTGCAAGATTGCAGATGACCGCTTTCTCGTCTCCTCGCAGTTTCAAGGCTGTAACGCGGACGAGCATTTAAACGGTTGGAGCGGGACGGAGCTCCTTTGCCGATAACTCCTGAACTTTGCCGTACCACCCGTAGTGGAAATCAAAGTGAGATTTTGAGTACATCGTTCTCGACGACTGATGAATTAACTAAGTGTGAAAATCAAGCAGGAGAAAAGGACAACGTATGATTCTAGGTTAGTGGAAATCAGGCGGGAGTGGAGAATCAGAAGAACGCGGGAGTGGAGAATCAGAAGAACGTGAGAATTTCGAGTTCCTGCCGCGCTTAGTACTAGTGTACTGTGAGAGATTTTCACTGTCGTCGAGTGGATTCACGATCAGCTACGGATGATTCTCTGTTAGTGGAAATGAGGCGCGAGAGGAAATTCCGAAGATCGAGTTCTTTACGCGTTGTTGATACTGTGAGAGATCTTCATCATCGAGTGGAATCACGATCAGCAATGTTACGTATAGTGCACTTTCTCAAATAGTGGAGAATGAATGAAGATAAGTGTTCGAGTTTCTCTCACCTTCATATGCAGTATTAAACTAGATAGACATAACATAGAGCGATTCGCATCTCATTCTCTAAGGTCTTGTTCACGAGTCTGGTTCCTGAGTCTCTCTTGAACGAAACAGAGGTTCTTTCATTCGTGCATCAACAGTATTGTTTGTAGCTCGTGTCTTTGAAATGGCACTTGAGTATCTCGACGCAGATGCTCTAGCTCAGAAAATTTCTCAGTACCTAGGAAGTACAGAATATGAGAGCACAATCATACATCAAGATATAGATTCTATAGCATTCTTCAGCATGACTAAAGGAGATTTGAACAACATTGGAGTGTCTAAGATGGGACATGTTCTCAAATTAGCTCAGATAATTGAGACTCCTTCTCGTCTTTGGCAGACTTCTCGATCGCATCTGTCCACCGGTAGCGATGACGCGTACAGTGAACTTGTGATGAAGAAGCAGATTTTTCAGCCGCATTTGTCGACTGGTGGCGATGGCGATGAAGTCCACGGTGAACTTGTGACAAAGCAGCAACCTGTCCAGAAGTCCACTTTTCGGATAGAAGATGTGCACCGGAACAAAACAGATGAGGACAAGCAGAAGAAGCACGATGTGCTTCATACAGACGATGAACTGCCACGGAACAAAGAGGATGAGGACAAGCGTAAGAAGCATGTGCATGACAAGAAGAGTTCAGAAGATGTAACCAGAACACCTTTCTGGCCAGCATACGGAGAAATCTTCAAACAACGTTCTATCGGGAGGAAATTTCTGAGAAAGGATCATCCAGTGGCATGGAGAGATTTGCTTGATGGGTATCGGATGATTCGACAATGGTACATCCAGTGTATGATAGATCCGATGTTAAAAGACATCATCAATGCAGACTTCAAAAAGAATGGAGATGTTCGCAGTAAATGCAAACAGTTTCTGCAGTCGAAGATTGATAAACTCCCATCGCTTAGGTTTCAGTGTCCCAAGACGAAAGAATGTCATAACCTAACATGGCTTTTTGATGATGTGTATGACTATTTTGTCTCTCACAGACAAGATAACAAAAAACGTTTGAAGCGTAGAAGTACTCTTCAGAGCAGTGATACAGGTAATTCTTTCTCTGTACCAAAACATGTGAAGTCTCATTTTCTGTTTGAAGCGCAGAAGTACAGTCATAGTTCATCAAGAGGTACATACTTTCCCTCTACCGTATGCTGTAAAATCTCATTTTATGCTTGAAACACAGAAGTAGTCTTCAGAGAGGTACTACATGTAATGTGTTTCTCTGTATCATAGCATGTAAAGTTTCACTTTATGTTTGAAGCGGGGAAATACTCCATAGTACTCATCTACAGGTAATTTTTATCTTTGTCTCATAATAGCCAGTAAAGTCTCGTTTTATGTACAAAGAATATATGTACTACATATGTGATGCTAATTGTTACTCGGATGGTCTCTGTTCTGCAGTCACTTTCTCAAAGTTGAACAAAGAAGCTACATCAGCAGTATTGTCCGGACATGACCCGAACTCTTCATCCAAGTCAAAAGATGACATACAAGAAACGCTTCGGTCCAAGTTCAGTGGAGAGAACGATGCGAATGATGAAGAACCGGTACCGAAGAGTGTTAAAGAGATGATTGATATTTTGGTTCCCATGACCAATCGAAGAAAACAACTGTTTTCGTCTGCAGCTGAAAATGGAAGTTCACAACTCTCTTCAGTTGATGATTCATTGAGAGCTTTCAATAAAGACACGGAGACGGAAGAAGTGTTGATGGCATACCAACCAGCTTCTTCATGCTGCAGGTCGCTTAGGAAGAAGGTTAAGTGTAACTCCACTAACAGTCGAAAGTCTCCTGTATATATCCCGAGGTCTTCTTCTCGTATCAGAGCATCACTTTTGCAGGATTCCTCCGAGGAAGCATATGATGATTACATACAAGATACTACGGATCATCCACCGCTACGATATGCTGCTATAAATGATCTTCTACAGACTGAGACAGAAGGTTCAGGCTCTAAACACTATAAGGTACATCGATGCTTCATTCAGTCGCATGTTTTGATTACAGTAACAATGACATTTTTACATATAGATAAGTTCAATCAGAAATTTCTCTTTCATGTCCGTTCAGTCTGTGAATCTTTGATCAAGATACTCTCGTTCTTTCTCTGCGGACAAGATATGTACAGAACCGATCTCCGAGAACAAAACCAAAGAACTGTACCAGTTACAGATTTCTAACCTAGTGGATTTCACTTTGACCGTGATCAAGATCTTACTAGAAAAGGCCTTAACTTTGAACTGAGATCCGGCCGATGGCATGTTAGACTTGTAAACAGTGCTGGATTCACCTGCGTTTTCTCAAACTACCCTAGGCGCGTGTATATGATCTTTGAAGTAGGTGCTTATTGATCTCATTTACATTCTTCTGACCTCTTTCCAGCTAAACTCGTGATACTTAGAACTGTCATGTGTCTCTCTTTCAATTATTTTTGACAAAAAATGGAAGAAGATTGAACGTGTACGCCATTTCTTCGATAAGTTAAGATATATTTCCATTTCATCACCTTAGCTTCAACCATGGTCTTCAACCTCAAGTCTGAAAGACATGAAGCTTGAAGTTCTTCTTCTTATGTTATTTCAGGAAGAGTGTTGATTACAGTAACAATGACATTTTTCCATATGACTTAGTTTGCAATTGTCTTGCGTCTCTCTTTCATTATTTGTGACAAAGAATGGAAGAAGAGTGAACGTGTACGCCAGTTCTTAGGTAAGTCAAGACATATTTCCATTTCATCACCTTAGCTTCAACCATGGCCGTGATCGCCGAGTCTTCTGAGATAGAACCATCCTCTGTCGTCACTGTCTGGATATGGACAGTACTGTTACTTCTGGAACCATTGCTCTTCTAGCTGACGACCAACTGTCGACTGACTTATCTCCAACGACTCTGTGTTTGCAACTTATGATATTTCAGGAAGAGTTTTTATTACGGTAACAATGACATTTTTACATATGATGTGTTTGCAACTTTATGTTGTTTCAAGAAGAGTTTCTAACATATATTGTTTCCTTCTTATGTTATTTCAGGAGGAGCCAGATTTCAACAACATATCTTTGAGGTCGAAAGAGTTAATATGCATGTTGCTGTTCGACGTGCCCCGGAAAACCGAGTTGTACGGCAAACTCAACAAGTTCATATCTGAGACTAACTCGGCTGATAGTTCTCGGAAAGCTTTTAGAGGTCATCGGAGTTTTAACACCGAGGAGAAGATAGATATGGTTGCAACATGGGCACTCGAGAATCAGAAGGTTCTCATCACAGGGCCGTTCATGAAGACTGATGCTGCAGGGAAATATGAACTTACTCGTGGTAATTTGTACATGGGAGATCCTCAAAATTAGTGTTTGATTTGACTACGAGAGAACAATACATATTATGAGGCATACTCCCATGCTGCTAGAAGTCCTGTAACTCTATGGTTACTTCACCTGCTTCCATGACGGATTTGTTATTGTCCTTTGTTGTCATAGCTGTAGATGAATTTTTCTCGTACATCTCTGTTTGTGAGAACCTAGGTTTAAGATCACACCATGATATCAGTAAAGGAGATTGATTTCAAGCATGTCTCTTCTCATTTTATGTTTGTTTACTTTCGGAAGTTGTGCTGCACTGCCGTTCATGCTTCTCTAGCCACTCAGGGTTTGATAGCACGTGCTCTCGATCTTGACGCTGACTGCAGTGAGTGAGGTTTCACAAGTCTAAATTAAAAGCTAAACTAAATGAATATATAGTCACCGCAGGTACATATCGGTAGGGAAGGGTATCTGATCCTACAATTCTGTAGACCGTGCATGCAGGCTTTTGTCTACCGTGTCTAGGAAGGTGTGTCAGAGTCCAAAGTTGGAGACGTACCGCAGAAATAAGACAGCCTCTTTTCTTTTCTTTCACCGGCCGATTTTGTAGATCTGTCCACGGTCCCTATCCTGCACGAGAAAAAATATGCAGCCCATGGATCCGAACGTCGTACAGATGGTGACCTCGTATATAATATATTATCTTTGCAGTTCTACATTCGATAACAACTTTTTCTTCAATCTCTTTCATTCAACCGTTGCTTGATCTTTGGAGGAAATGTAACACTGCACCTGCTTTATATATATCTCATAGGGCAGGTAGAGGCAAGCCACCAGAGCTCGATAGAGCCCTTGAACGTGCAGACTTTGCAGTCTGTTTTGTGATTTTCGGAGAAGTCAAGCTAGCCTACATAAGCCCGACCTGGAAATAGCTGGTACTCCATGCCAGGAATTCGAACATTCCATGCAGTAAACCCCTCGTTTTCCAGGCTGCTCTAATCTACCATGATGTATAGTAGGTGACTCGAGTGTCTGAAGAAGAATTCGACATTCACTTGAAATGAAACTGACATAACTTAGATGTAATATTTCTCACATCTTCTTTGTTATTTGCATTGCACGAAGTGAGCATTTTTCCAAGGAGTAAATACCGTTTCTTGTCAAAACACGGAATAATACACTACTGTGATAAATTTTACCGAGTTAAAAAAACGATTTCTTCTCAGCGTCTGCAAAACGCTCCTTACGAAGAAGACCAAACCATGAATTCCTCGAATACAGACTTTTTACGTATATGATTCAGACGAGTCGTGCAATATACTCCGGTCCATCCGTCCTGAATCTGGGTAGCCATCGATTTCTCCCTGTGCGAGGAGATCATAGGTCGGTTTCTGACATGCACTCAGACATAGTTTTGTGTCGGGAAGTCATAGAGCGGACCATCTCGTGAACTATTGTGATGTGAACTGTAGGCCGACGAGATCACAACTCAGTAGCCTCGGTTTCTAACTGATGTGATCTCGTCGGCCTAATAACATATAATCGGACATTGTTTTGTGTCGGAAAGTGGTCAACCGGGCCATCTCTTGAACGATTATGATGTGAACGGTAGACCGAAGAAACCAGAGCTCGGTTTCTACAATCGGCTTCAGAAATCCAGTCGGAAGTAGTTTTATGTCGGGATGACCTTAACGGTAGGCCGATGAGATCAAAGTTTGGTTTCTACAATCGGTTTCAGAAATCCAGTAGGACATAGTTTAATGTCGGGAAGTCCTCGAGCGGACCATCTCCTGAACGATTGTTACGTGAACGGCAAGCAGACGAGATCAGATATCCGTTTTACATCCAGTAGGAGGTTGCTTTGTGTCGTGAAGCCGTCCATCCTTTGCTGTAATACTCTGAGAGAGAGAAACTTATGGGAGAATCCTTGGCGGAGATGACTCTCTACCATTCGTACTTTGCTCATGTAGTGAAGCCGTCCATCCTTTGCTGTAATACTCTGAGAGAGAGAAACTTATGGGAGAATCCTTGGCGGAGATGACTCTCTACCATTCGTACTTTGCTCATGTAGGGATGCGCACCGTAAAAGCTACCGTATATGAGCCTCTGAAGTGAAATATGTATACTTTGCATGTAACTAGCTCGGTCCGTGATTCCAGGTTTATGTTGGAACCAGGACTCCCAGTGTTGAGGGGCGGGATAATCGGGGATCGTTTTTTTTAAGCACATCCATAGATCGAAAGCTAAGGGTGTACTTAAAATAGATGCAAAGAGTGAGAAAGAAGAGAGAAAAAAAAACGTATAGACGCGTCCAATCGTTGAAATGAATGTCCTGTCTATAAGGCGAATTCTGGTCTGGACATATCTACATAACATCTGTCACTTGGTTTAAAAACTACGTGACTGGTGGCATTCTATGGGTCTTTTTTCGTGAACCTTCGCTTTCTTAAGGCATGAGTTAGTCATTATTTTTCTCTATTACTTTCTCACAATTTCTCTATAAAGAAAATAGCTTTTGGTACTTCTTATACAGAGGGCTTCCAGGAAAAGATGAAAAAGCGTACAAATATGAAGTGCTTTGACATGTAGTGTGGTATTTATTTAATTTGATTTGTGTGGTAAGCCTTATTCATATCTTGCTCTGCTATATACTGAAATGAAAGGAAAATGAAAAGAATTATATCTAAGCTCACAAGAACTTTCAAGTAAAAGAATAAAGAAGTTATTATATTCAAGAGTAAGTACTTAAAGGAGCGTATTCAAAGTAAAGCTGATTATTCACCTCATGTACACTTCGAAGTGAAAATGGAATTTAATATATGTTTTAATTTTTTTAACTCTTCTTAGAACATATATTAATATCTTCATAAAATGACGCAATCTGAAAACTATAGCCTCTGTCTTATCTTTCCAATAACGTATCAGTCCGGACTCGACTTATGGGTTATATTCTGCTGAGTTGACTACTTCGAGACAAGTTGACATATATCTCATATGAATTTATTCAATATTTCATAATATCTTATTATAATATATTTTATAATATTTACATATTCTTTTGATAAGAAAAGAAACTTCACTGTACAAGGCCGTTGGGAATGCTTATTCAACGGCAACATTTTGTCTATAGAAAGAAACGCGTTAGGACCTAGACCATGATGGCAGTGTTTAAGATATAATTTCAATACAAAACTTCAGAACAACATACTCCACATTATTTTATCTCTTCTTTCTTCTACTTTCATACTCTGCATTAGGATCCGTACTCTTTTATGCCATGGATATAGTTCTTGCATGGTTAACCAACTAGATTAAATAAACTAAATAAATCTGCTTTTTATGACTATCTAGTTCGATGGTAATGTAAATAAAATTTTAGAAGACCTAAGCATTATGTGATTAATAATGAATGGGACTATAACTAGTGGAATTCGAAGGAGCACTAGTTACCTGAGATTATTTATCGAGGTCTATAATAACAAAGTTTTACTATGAACGGTCGTTTACTGTACAAACGGCAGAACGGGAGAATTCTGCTAAAGCACTTCGTTGACACGCTGAAAAGGTTCGTAAACAGATGGTACCCAAAGAGTGAAGGCAGGGTCCAGTCTCAGATTGTGACTACGGTCGGCGGCAGGCTACCTTGTGGCAGAAGGTAACGGTCGTCGGCCCACTGCTCATCGTGTATCCAGGTTATGTCTCAATCTCGTTACACGACGAAACCTCTGAGATATATCTCCGGCTAGGTATTCTAGCAGAAAACGTTCTTGTTAAAAGGATCTCTATTCTAGATAGACAGTAGGATGAGTCAAAATTAAACAAAATGATTGTTGGACGTCCGGAAACAGAAAAGGTCATAATAATAATTCTTATAACTTTGTTTCCGAGTGCGATTCATAAAAAAATTGAATTTTTCAATCTTCATAATCCTATCTAAATTTATTATTTATTATCTCTGACAATGAAGATTTATAAACTTTATATTCAGATTCTCATTGTAACAAATCATATTCTAAACAGATGAATATGATTTGTGAACAAAGTGTAAAGGTTCAAACTGTACGCAAGTAAACCTTTGGGGAGTTTAATGGATAAGATTTCATCGCTCTTGGAAATATACTCCTATTTAATTACCACTAGGTCGGAGTTTTCCAATCGTTGAGAAAACATATTAAGTGGATTCAAACATTGTGATGCTAAGTGGCAAACTTAAGTTCTACTTGATACGAGCATTAAACCCCCGGTACAAGTATACAAGCCAAAAAGGAATATTCCTTCCCCTTACCGTGAACTTCACGCTGCAGATAAGATCCTCTTGGGTTCCACACAACTTCATGTTTAAATTACATTTCAAATTGTAAGGACCTCATTTTACAAACGATTACCACGATAGATTGTTCTGGAGTGGACCTTAAGCAACTCTTTTCCAGAAGATATAAATAAGCATAGGTTTCAGTATTATGAATAAATTGCATAAAAGAAAAACGTGTTTGATCTTTTCCTCTGGTATAAATAAGTAAACTAATTAGTTCTCAGTATAAAGTATTACTATGTAGGCAACTGTGTTACCATAGTGACCAAAATTGGAATCCTTGTTGAGTGGACGGTAAACTAGGTAAATTATTATTTTGGCCTTCCATAAGTTTCTGTTGTTAATGGACAGGGTGATACATACATTCCTTGGATTGTTATCACCGAACTCGAGTTCTGCGCTTCGCCAGTTAAAAGAGTATTTTTGCCACCAAATTAGACCAGCTTGGCACTTCCTCCAAATATTCTGGGAAACTCCGATAATAAATAAAAAGGTCGGTAAAGTGAAGACTGTTGTTGAAGGAAAACAGAGAAATATTTGGCCCCTACAGGTCGTCCCAACTTCTGGAACACATACATAAGTTGTGTTTTAACTTTGAAGGGAAGGCAAAAACGTTTATCTGTTCCGTATTTAACATCGGTTTGTGTGTGGCAGGTCATATTTTGCTTCTTCTCTAGCATATAAGTCAAGGAGGGATCGCTATTACGTTCCACCATCTTGGGGAACATTTTCGGAGGACGGATTTGAACGGACGGAAAGTGCATGAAACTAGAGAACTTGTGGGGGGAACACGACTTGCGGTGACTCGCTTTTACCGGAATCTGAAGTGCTGGGTTTGGAGGTAAATTTGGATTCGCAAACTGGTCTGGCCGCGGCAGCAATAAAGCCTGGCTGGAGTTCTCGTCGAAGGACTTTGCATCGCTGCAACAGTTTCTCTTGTTGCCGATACCGATCTTCCTCTCGTTCTAACAGTGATCGGTATGGGTCGGGCTCCATGTTGCGACAAGGCGAATGTGAAGAAGGGACCATGGTCTCCCGAAGAGGATGCTAAGCTCAAGTTTTTCATCGAACAAAATGGGACAAGCGGAAACTGGATCACGCTTCCCAGCAAAGCTGGCAAGTCACGCAGCGAATTTCCTGAGAAAAATTGCAAATTTGAGTGTCCGTTAGCTCGAATTGTATCCTTGCATGCCACATTTACCGAAGCAAGACTTGTGATCGTTAAATGCATGATCGGTGCTGATTATTTTCTGCAAAATGTGATGTTACAGGTCTGAAACGGTGCGGAAAGAGTTGCAGGTTGAGGTGGATAAATTATCTGCGTCCCGATATTAAGCATGGCAGTTTCTCGGAAGATGAAGAGAAGACAATTTATCGACTACATGGACAGATAGGAAGCAGGTGAGTCGACGAATCCAATTGCATGTCATGTTAATAGGAATCTTGGAATGGGAGAGAGGAAAATCCTAATGATCGGAAGGATGCTAATAGGAATCTTGGAATGGGAGAGAGGAAAATCCTAATGATCGGAAGGATGCTGCATTCGGCACTAATGATCTGTCGATCATTAGTGTTTTCTGTTTTCTCCCTTCCGTCCGAGCAGTACGTCGGTGGAACAGTTCACCTCTGTTTATTCATGCATATGTCGTCGAATTGTGGTGCATTTATTCGCAAGCAGGCCTTCCCGCAAGCCTGCTGTGAGAATAAATGCGCCACAATTGAAATTGATTGTAGAAGTTTCTTTCCGATGTGCCATGATGTTTTCTAAATCCAGATGCTGTCTTCCTTAATCGGTTATCCAGAAGACGCAATCTCCAAAAAGTATCCGAGACATTTTTTTGATTCCGCCGAAGACGTCGACTGCCAGGAGTTCGATCGGTGTCATGAGTTCTTCGAATTCAAGACACAGGTCGTTGTGCCGGATACGTTTACAGTGATAAGCCTGATTATTCCAATCTGACGTTAGGAAAAATCAGGCTAATCACCGTCACCGTAAACATTTCGTGCATCCTACGATAAATGGCATGCTCGTTACGAGAAATAATGACGGCATTGTTTCTCGTAACAAGCATGGCATTTGATTAGTAGTTCATCAAGTAATTGTCTTTTCCTCTGCTTATCTAGCGATAAGTCCTTCAGCCTCGGGAAGTTTTTGTTTGACTGAATTGAGGAGTAAATTAGGGAGTAGTTGAGGCCGTGTAGTCTTGCGAGTCCGTGCGGGTAGAAGACTACACGTCGTCAACTACCGGAGCCGGAGGACTCTCTCGTTTCCCTATTTCGATACTCATTCTTCCCTAGGCTGAGTATTAAGATCGGACCTGCATACGGTTTTTTAATTAACAGATCGGTTGTCTACTGCAGATGGTCTCTGATCGCGTCCCAGCTGCCTGGGCGAACTGATAATGATATAAAGAATTACTGGAACACTCGCCTGAACAAGAAGCTTTCGGAACGAGGCAACGTTTCGCATGTACACTACGGACGTCTCCAACCTTACCAGCAGCACATGTACAATCTGCAGGGTCTGCAGGATCAAATGGCAACTGCAGCCGCCGGAGAGGCTCTGTTGCACGGGCAGCACTCGTACAGCATCAACCACCTGTATCCGCAGCAAATGGAGTACCTCCAGCAGCATCATCATCAGGTGGTACAGGATCAAACTGTCCAGCTTCCGACAGTCATCGAGCCTCAGACAGTGCTAGCGCGGACTGTTGATGAAGCGGAAAGGCTAATGGTTATCGAGAGCAGCTTGAGAAGTATAATTGGATCCAGTTGCGGTGGTGGTGACAGCCGAAGGAGCATTGCCGACAATGCCCTTCCCGGCCTGTTCAACACCACCATCCTGGGCCCACAGCGGCAGGTCAGCAATCTGCAGAATGGTGCTTCTGCTTCTGTAGATTGCTTCGATGAAAGTGCTCTCTTCGGCGAGGATTTGGGGTTCGTTAAACCCTACCATCGCTCTGATGATGTTTCCATGGTCGTTCGTGGCAACGACGATGAGTTGTGGAATATGGATCCACCGAGCTCTTCGCGAGCAGGAGCAGCGAAGTGGCCAATTCACCCACCCCGATGTTAACGTTAACTGTTAATGTTAACTGTTAACGTTCATACCAGGATGGTATGTAAAGTAAATTGTCTAGGATCCGAGGACGAGTGTCAGTCTTAACTGATAGGCATGCTCAGGGAAATCATCCTTTGTTTAGAGAAGCAGGTAGCGCGGCAAGAAGGTTAGACTCCGGGGACCCCGGAGTCTAACCTTCTTGCCGCGTGAGTCGATTAGCTGCGGAGTGTACAGACGTGTACAGTGAGTGATTGTCAAGCTCGAAAGCTAAGGTTCATGGAGATTCGTCGTGACGCCACATCGAAGCTTTCTAGGGTTGTACTCCGTCGGGCTACCATTTTCACACTTGTGCATTAGATACTCAAATTAAATTTTTTTTAACGAGGCTGCTAGTAGTTCATAGTCCACAATTAGATTCAGAGAGAAGGCCACCCTCTCGGCCGCTCGACCGACCACCTTCGAAGTCAAATTCGACGGCTCCCGCTCCCGACTCAAAATGGATGTAGAGTATGTCACCCGCTCGGCGGCACGACCGCGAACTTCGGAGTCGCAAGTTGAATTTTGAACCGCAAGCGGAAGCTTGTGGTTGTACAGAAGCTAAGGTCACACTCTCGGCGGCTCAACCCTCTGGAGTCGCAAGTCGAATTTTGAGCAAAAAGCGGAAGCCGTTTTTGTTGTACAGATCCTTCGCCTAAAACATGTTGACTTGTTTTGATAATAAATCACTTTTTGCTATCAAAATGGTGGTAGTATCACAGGCTTTTAACCGTCACAGTGGCGGTCGACGTCTTTTAAGACCTTGCAATCGGTACAGTGTACGGGGACCATATGCATATCCTTCGGGCCAGATGCAAGGAATGTTCTGGACGCTGATGCTTTCAGACTGGAAGGTCTGTACAGAGTGTCACTGCACTAGCAACTGCGCATGCATGCAGTGGCGTATCAAGCAGAGGGATGTTGTTGATCAGTTCGCTCCATGTACAGTCCTAGCGTGAGTTTACTCTTCATGAAGCTGACTGAACTCATCGGTCGAGTATGACAGTTTGGCGACGCAGACTCACCTTTTGATGGGGACGGTCGAGTCTTAGTCTAACTTGATTACTCGAGGAGAAGTTGAGAAATGGTGGAGCCATCAATGGCCAAATTTGTCCTCGAGTAAGCTAGAAAGTGTGATGTCCAGTGACTTCCGCAGTTCTTGCTGTCAGTTTTGCCACTTGTAAAACACTGTTAGAAGTCCACGAGCAGTTTCAAACTGTGGCCGTGGAGCTATAGATTCATTTGGAACACCGCGTCGAATTAACATGCATCGATTTGGGCCGGGATTGAAGTATGCTGGGGCATATTATATGACACTCGGTGTGCTGTTGTACAGGTCTCTTGTTCGGTCTTCCCCAGCAAAGTTGTGCCATAATGGCCTTCTCGATAAGTATTATGGTCGTTACTCCCTCATCAGGTTAAGATCTTAACCTGATGATATCCGTTCGTATCAGCTGAGGATAGTACTCAAAGTAAGCTCCAGTCACCTTCTTGGTTCGGATCCCAAACTTGCTGGTCGCTGCTTCCCTAATGAGTACTGCAGCTTTCAATCATGCATCTCAGAGTTACGTCCTTGATGTCTCCTGACGTTGTTTGGATTTTATGGTCGGTTTAGGTACGAATCTCTTTCACGAAGTCTCTAATACAACAGTCGACTTCGATTGATTGAAAGACCTGTAAAAAGGAGAAATTCAAAGTCTATAGGGTTTCGTTTAAGATCTTCACTTGTAGTAAGCGGAATTGCTCCAAATTCACCACCATACGCTATGTCTCGACGTTGGAAAAGCTCGGGCACCATAAGGACCATAGTCGTCAACCCTCCGGCTTGCTTCTGAATAGAAACAAGAGTTTCAGTTGAACAATGACACAGTCGATTTGCCATCTGCATTGAGGTATCTGGCACAGGGAGTGCGGAAAATCAGTCGAGTGGGCACGCAAGGCATGATTTCATTTCATGTTCTAGTTCCGTGCCTTTCATATCGAAGGTGGGAGAGTGGAACCATTCGCAAAATGCTTGAGTATTGGGCATGTAATGCGTGATCTCCTGCTCTATCGTTTTTCTTGGTGTTACGGGTGTTCTCAAAACATTCTTTTCTTTGATACAATTATTTGGTGTTCAAGAAATGAAAAAGTCTTTCGTCGTGCTGCTGGCAGTCGTTTGTCAAACTAGTGTTGGCACGTCAAAAACTACAGCATTCCTTATTAAAAGGTCTGAATCTGCATCATTATTTTATTTTAGAAGAAATCTTCATTCTTGAGGCACTGATCAATGAACTACAAGTGCATAACCTTTTAACGAAAGGAATTGATTTAATGGAATATATTAATTTATTACTTAACTCTTTTTGACGATTAAACCTTAAAGCCTATTTGCCTTATTCATCCAAAGCAGGTTAGTCTTTTCACTCCGTGAGTCTACAGCTTCCTGGATCCTTGCGGAAATTGTACCAAGTTGAGAGAAACATTTAAATTTATCTCTAAGTGGGAAGTGATGGCTACACGTAATTCATAAATTTACTGAAGGGAAGCATAGATTCAAACGTAGGAAAAATGATTAAGTGCGACCATTGACAGAAAAGTTTATTTAGAAAATGTATTAATTTACTACTATTTTATTTTGGTGAAAGGGTTAGGTAATAAGTAAGCTTCTTTGCATATTCATCACTTTATGATGGATATGCATAGGCTAAAAGTAATAAATATTATAAATTCGCTTTTATTGAAGCGGAATTTGTTATTAACCTTTCTGTCAAGAAAGATAAGTATAAACTAATCTACTGATTGAATAATTCTTTTCATTAGCAGATGGTCGCATTTGTAATTTTGCAGCAAGTGAGTTTATGTTTCCTTTATCCTTTATGGGTCTTTTTGCATTTCTAGGTCTGATTACCATTTAACATTTAGAGATGAATCAAATTTCTCTTGTCAACAAGGTATAAAAATTACATATAACATTTATATCCTTCATGCATATTTATTGAATCATCCAAGAACTTTCAAATCAAATATCATTTCAAAAGTCTATGTTTCACACAAAATGACCCTCTTAAAACAAAACGATACAATATCAGATGACGCTTTTCATTGCCTGTGCAAAACTCGGGAGCTTTCAACATTTTTTCACTCTGAACCTTGCAGTTTCGAGTTAGAATTTTTCTTCAAACCTCTTTACATCTCTTTTGCTCTTCGGGAGCTGCCCGGAAAAATAATTACACCAGAACACGCCAAAAACTGGTTCAATATTTGAACGGGTCTTATAGTTAATAGTTATGGGGTTTTAATTTATTAGATTAATTTATATTATATTTATATATGAAAAACAACACAGTCAGACCTTTGAATTTTTAAACGGTAAGTCTATTCGATGAAATGTAGATCTATAAGTGTTGTAATTCTAGAATTTAAATCTACACATGAGTTTAATAAAAGAATAAAAGAAAATCTGAAATTACGTGGAGATTATGGACTACGGGTCCTACTGATAAATTAGACTTCGCAGCGGGTACCTGTCCTCCGGTCCTCTACTACGATTCCTGTGCCATGCAGTTACAGGAATGTACGTAGCCAACAGTGGGGTGATGTTTGAAACCCGCTATTCCTTGCAGTTCCTTTTCTCCAAGTTTAGGCTCAAGTCAAGGACTACAGAAATCCAAGTTTTGGAGTGCTGGAAAAGATAAATTATTGTGTAGAATAGATTGAGAAAAAGTGTAGCTTTTTCTCAATTACAAATGTTATATTCTTTTACGTGATAACATTAAACTTCTATCTGAATATCTGTTCCCGAGGACTTTCACTCTTTTAACATCAAAGAGCACCTCCAGAACAGAATCTTTGAGACCAAAGTACGGCTTTTCCACACAAAGTTCTCGGACTGCTTGAGTTTCGAGCATGCAGGGCGTGATCTCATGCTCTATCAAAAGTGAGGCATCTGTGAGTATTTTTCACTGAAGGGTTAGGTATTAAATTAAAATCACTGTTTATTAATGTAGAAACAGCTTTAGGTTTTGTGACTTGTACCTATTGCAGTGCGAACGTGTTTATATCCTTATCTGTTCCTGTTTCCAGGCATGAGCTAATACTAATATTTATAAATATTGTGATTATTCCTATCCATTTGATATATAAATTTTATTTAATACTTATATATTTTCTGATGTCATTCAAAGAGCAAAAACTTCCCAGAAGTTAATCAAGCATGCATATTTATTCCTTTCTGATTGTGCTCGGTATCGTGACTTACACATATATTTAAGTCATTATCCATGCACGACATTATACAATATTTTAAGGTAAGCACAGTGCCACATCTTTTGTTAATCTTTCAACCATATTGCATAAGAAAGAGTATGAAACACTACGTTGCCTGATTATGAAGGGCTGAATTAATGTTACTTAGGAGAAATCCCCACTAATGGGATAGGAGTTTAGGGTTTAAGCAAGCAGGAACATGTGTGGTGCTCTAGACCAGTACCTTTTCTTGAAATTTCTATAAACGAACAAGTCACCTCGATAGTGTTAAATGAGTATTCTCGGCAAAGCCTTCAACTCCGAGTGAGATGCAAAGGACTATGAGGCGATTCTTCCTCACAGCATGGAGGGAGCTGCCCTCTGCAGGTCTCCCTCCACGCGGTCTACATGCTCACATGACGTTGAGCAGCGAGAGAAGAATCGCAAATCTGTTTCCAGAAGTCGGAATGTAAGTTTCCGGCATGGCCTTCCTTCCAGTCCTTCTTGTCCCCCTCTCTTTCCACTTCTTGCATAAGCTTTGCCGTTTACGTTCTTGTGCGTTTGGATTTCAGTATTATATATGGATTAATTCTTCTGAAGAACTTTTAAAATTTTGAAATTAAAGAACATTTTTTTAGACCAAAGATAAATAATTTGTGGAAATCCTCTTAGGTCTTCTCGTCTCTGTTTCGTTTGATCAAGGGTTCATTTTGTAGTCTTAGAGATGCTTTCATTTGACCCGAGATGGTATGTTATGCTGTACTAATCAAAAGAGCACCAAGTGGGCACAGTTTGATTGAGCTAGTTGGCCAGGGCTAATTTTGTTAGAATAAGATGAAAGTATTTTGCATTATCTCATTGCTCACGCCACTTGATGTTCAATTGTTTTGCGAAGTAGACTCTGTAAAATTTGATCAACTTTTGTGATCCACGGATCACTCATAATATGTAAAGTGGTGATGATTAATAGTTAACTGATTCAATAATATCTAATATACGCATCTTCAAAAGATGTGTTGCGAGATGAAATGTGGTGGAATGTGCATGACATTGTTTGAGATTAACCATGAGCTCAATATGTAGATAATAACTAGATCTTAAGTAAATAAAATTATTTTCTAATTGTTATATGTGCAGAAGGAGCAAGACTTAACCCATAGATGCAGAGAGCCCAGATGTACCTTGGAAGATATATATACGACAGTTTGTTCAACCAAAATAATCAACTCATGAACAGATTAATTGATTATTAATACCATAAAAGTTAGGTAATAAATTAAATCACATGTGCATATATATTCAAGTTTGGAAGAGGTGAATATATATATATATATATATACAAGAGTGCTCTCTTTAGATGGATAATAGCAGTGGTAGTCTGAAATGAGGTGGGAAAGAAGACAAGCACTAGAATGGAGAGAAAACTCTTCCAATAGTATAATATCACGAGTGGTTATTTGAAGAACTTAACAAATCCGTGCATATGTAGAACATCTTGATGTGCTTGATGTGGTATTGCCTACAGTGATCTTCTTTCTCCCAACACTCTTTGTTTCATCTCACTGACAGTTACTGCAACATGTGAGTTGATATTTTCTCTCAAAGTGTTGAAACCAGTTTTAACATTATAATAACTTGACGAGAATGTACAAGCAAGCATTCCAATGGTGGAACATAGGTCTCCAAGATTAGCCATATCACGAAAGAGACCTCAAGAGATAAAGAGAAATGTGCTGATCTTGGAAAGTTCAAAGTTCTCTGGGAAGGAACTAGTGAAACAAGATGCAACCAAGATGGTGGATTACGAATCCTCCGACACGGATACTCTGACTGCAGGACGTACGACAGCTCCAATGAGAGCTTTTTTTCCATGAAAGGTGAAAGAAGAAAGCAGTTCAAAGAGTGAAGAAAGCTAATATGAGAGTAGCATGGAGAGTAGTGATACAAAATCTTCGGATTTAAAGAACAAACAGACACAAGAAGAAGTAGTTGTAAGAATGAAAAGACTAAGCAGCAAACATACTCCTGCAGAACCCACACAACTGAATACTCACATCAAATTCTAGGATACTCTAGAGAATGTATCGACTGGAAGCGAATCAAAGAAAATGATGAGTGTTATAGAACCTGTGAATGAATTGGATAGGAAAGGCATGGGAGATTGGGTTTGACAGTCTAAACGAGAGAACTGGAGGTAATGAAATACTCATAATCGATGATAATGGAGATCAACTCTATTCCGCTTTCAGGAGATACAAAACCAGTGAAATGGATAATGAAGAATCAATGTGAAGAACGATCAAACGAGGAATCGAGAGAAAATCCGAAGGACACTACAATGAAAGATAGTCAAGAACCAAAGAAGTGTCTTGTGATACTCGCCAATCTAGATAGTGTAGAAGAACATGGGAAAAAGTAGAAGAACATGAGAAGATTATAGAAGATTCGAGACATCTGGATGTTTTACAAGCCTCGGATAAGACCATAATATTAGGATTAAATCTCGCTATGTATATCTACTCTCCTTCCATCACTCGTTGACACATCTTCTTTATGAACTCATCGTCCTTAGGATCCATTTATGGATTCTGTTCTTCACTTCCTCTGAAGTTCTGGTGCGAAAACTTTTGACATCATGCAACTCCTCCTTCTATGTATTCCATCATTTCATGATTTTATGTCTGG
The DNA here is from genome assembly GCA_036924285.1 of Asterella californica. NCBI lineage: Eukaryota > Viridiplantae > Streptophyta > Marchantiopsida > Marchantiales > Aytoniaceae > Asterella > Asterella californica. The sequence continues at coordinate 13,800,186 of JAYKYS010000006.1, read as the reverse complement.
TTTCTCCCCACGTTTCTAGGTTCAAGTAATCTTTCAGAATGGACCCCTTCAGTCGGTGAGGTTTCTTTCCTAAAGATGCTATTTCTTTCCTCTTATCTCTCGGTTTACGGATTCTGCTCTACGTTCGGTCACTGCTTCTTTGACCATATTTTTCTCGTGATCGTTTCTATTCTCTAATATTTCTTTTAGAGTGGCATGCTCTTCTTTGTCTTCTCGTATCACTTCTAGTTCTGGAAGAATCATGGTCTCTCCATCCTCATATCGTCAGCTCTTCATGTATAGTATCCAATATTATGATCTTCTGAGGCTTGTAAAACATCCAGATGTCTCTAATCTTCTGTAATCTTCCCATGTTCTTCTACTTTTTCCCATGTTCTTCTACACTATCTAGATTGACGGATATCACAAGGCACTTCTCTGGTTCTTGACTATCTTTCATGGTAGTGTCCTTCGAATTCCTTCTCGACTCCTCGCTTGATTTTTTTTCACATTGATTCTTCATTACAGATTTCATTGGTTTTGTATCTCATGGAAATGGAATAGAATTGATCTCCATAATCATCGATGATGAGTACTTCATTACCTCCAGTTCTCTCGTCTAGACTTCCAAACCCAATCTTCCATGCTTCTCCTATCCAATTCATTCACATGTTCTAGAAAACTCATCCCTTCCTTCAATTTTCCTCCAGTCGATGCATTCTCTAGGGTATCCTAAAATCTGATGTGAGTATTCACTTGTGCAGGAATATGTTGCTGCTTAGCCTTTCCATTCTTACAACTACTTCTTCTTGTGCCTGTTTGTTCTTTAAACCCGAAGATTCCTTATCACTAAGTCTCTCCATGCTCCTCTCAGCTTCACTTTCTTCACTCTTTGAACTGCTTTTTTCCTTCACATTTCATGGAAGAAAAGCCCTCATTGGAGCTGTCGTATGTCCTGCACTCAGAGTATCCGTGTCGGAGGATTCATAATCTCCCATCTTGGTTGCATCTTGTTTCACTAGTTCCTTCTCATAGTACTTTGAACTTTCCAAGATCAGCACCTTGCTCCTTATCTCTTGAGATCTCTCTTGTGATATGGCTAATCTTGGAGACCTATGTTCCACCATTGGAATGCTCGCTTGTACATTATCGTCATGTTATTATAATGTTAAAACTGATTTCAACACTTATAGAACATATCAACCCACATGTTGCAGTAACTGTTAGTGAGATGGAACAAAGGGTGTTGAGAGAAAGAATATCATTGTACGCAATACCACATCAAGCAACGTCAAGACGTTCTACATATGCACAGGTTTGTAAGATTCTTCAAATAACCACTCTTGATATTATACTATTGGCAGAGTTTTCTCTCTATTCTAGTGCTTGTCTTCTTTCCCACCTCATTTCAGACTACCACTGCTATTATCCATCTAAAAGTGAGCACTCTTGTATATATATATATATATATTCATCTCTTCCAAACTTGAATATATATGCACAGGTGATTTAATTTATTACTTAACTTTTTTGATATTAATAATCAATTAATCTGTTGATTAATTGATTATTTTGGTTGAACAAACTGTCGTATATATATCTTCCAAGGTACATCTGAGCTCTCTACATCTATGGGTTAAGTCTTGCTCCTTCTGCACATATAAAAATTAGAAAATAATTCTATTTACTTAAGATATAGTTATTATCTAACACATATATCTTTCCTTATAGCATTAAGGAAATAAAAGTACCCCAAAAGTTCATCGAGGATGCATATTTATCCATATATTAGTAAGATTACAAGAGATATTGGGCTCATGGTTAATCTCAAACAATGTCATGCATATTCCACCATATTTCATCCCGCAACACATCTTTTGAAGATGCGTATATTAAATATTATTGAATAAGTGATCAAAAGTTGATCAAATTTTACAGAGTTTACTTCTCAAAACAATTGAACATCAAGTGCCGTGAGCAACGAGATAATGCGAAATACTTTCATCTTACTCTAAACATAATTAGGCCTGGCAAAGTAGCTCATCTAAATTGTGCCCACTTGGTGCTCTTTTGATTAGTACAGCATAACATACCATCTTGGGTCAAATGAAAGCATCTCTAGAACTACAAAACGAACCCTTGATCAAACGAAACAGAGATGAGAAAGACCCTAAGAAGATTTCCACAGATTATTTTTCTTTGATCTAAGGAAATGTTCTTTAATTTCAAAATTTTAAAAGTTCTTCATAAGAATTAGTCCATGTATAATACTGAATTCAAACGCACAAGAACGTTAACGGCGAAGCCTGTGCAAGAAGTGGAAAGGGAGGGGGACAAGAAGGACTGGAAGGAAGACCGTGTCGAGAACTTACATTCCGACTTCTGGAAACAGGTTTGCTATTTTCTTTCCTCATGCAGACCGCGTGGAGGGAGACTTGCAGAGGACAGCTACCTCCATGCTGCGAGGAAGAATCGTCTCATAGTCCTTTGCATCTCACTCGGAGTTGAAGGCTTTACCGGGAATATTCATTTAACACTATCTAGGTGACTTGTTCGTTTATAGAAATCTCAAGAAAAGGTACTGGTCTAGAGCACCACACATGTTCCGCTTGCTTAAACCCTAAACCCTTATCCCGTTAGAGGGAGTTTCCCATAAGTAACATTAATCTAGCACTTCACAATTAGGTAAGTAGTCTTTCATACTCTTTCTTATGCAATACGGTTGAAAGATCTACAAAAGATGTGGCACTATGCTTACAGTAAAACATTGTATAATGCCGTGTATAGATAGTGGCTTACATTAGGTGTAAGTCACGATATCGAGCACAATCAGAAACGAATAAATATACATGTTCGATGAACTTCTGGGGAGTTTTTGCTCTTTGAATGATATCAGAAAATATATGTATTAAATAAAATTTATATACCAAATGAATAAAAATAATTAGAATATTTATAAATACTAATTATTAGCTCATGCTTCGAAACAAGAACAGAACAGGATATAAACCATAAAGCATGAGTACACAACTGCACTACAATAGGTATACAGTCAGAGAAACTAAAGCTTTTTCTACATTAATAAATAGTGATTTTAATTTAATACCTAACTTCAGTGAAAAATACTCACAAATGCTCACTTTTGATAGAGCATGAGATCACGCCCTGCATACTCGATACTCAAGCAGTCCTAGAACTTTGTGAGGAAAATTGCTGCAAAATTACAAATGCGACCATCTGCTAATGAAAAGAATTTATGTAATCAATAAATTATTTCATACTTATCTTTCTTGAAAGAAAGGTTAATAATAAATTTAATCTGTGCATATCCATCATAAAGTGATAAATACGCAAAGAAGCTTATTTTATTACCTAACCCTTTCACCCAAAAAATAGTAATAAATTAATATATTTTGTAAATAAACTATCAATGGCCGCACTTAATCATTTTTTGCAACGTGTGAATCTATTCTTCCCTTCATGTAAATTTATGAATTATGTTTAGCCATCACTTCCCATTTAGAGATAAATTTAAATGTTTTTCTCAACTTGGTACAATTTCCGCAAAGATCCAAGAAGCTGTAGACTCACTGACTGAAAAGACTAACCTGCTCTGGATGAATGAGGCAAACAGCAAACTTTAAGGTTTAATCGTTAAGGGTTAAGTAATAAATTAATATATTCCAGTATATCAGTTTCTTTCTTTAAAAGATTCTGCACTTGTTCATTCAGTGCCTCAAGAATGAAGATTTCTTCTAAAATAAATTAATGATGATGTAACCCAGAAAAAAATACAGACCTTTTAATAAGAAATGCTGTAGTTTCTGACGTGCCAACACTAGTTTGACAAACGACTGCCAGCAGCACGACGAAAGACTTTTTCACTTCTTGAACACCAAATAATTGTATAACAGAATGTTTTGATACCATAAAACACCCGTAAGGAGATCACGCACTACATGCCCAAACTCAAGCATTTTGCGAATCGTTCCAATCTCCCAACTTCGATATGAAAGGCACGGAACTAGAATATGAAATAATATCATGCCTTGTGTGCCCACTCGACTGATTTTCCGCACTCCCTGTGCCAGATACTTCAATGAAGATGGCAAATCGACTGTGTCATTGTTCAACTCAATTTCTTGTTTCTATTCAGAAGCAATCCGGAGGGTTGACGACTATGGTCCTTATGGTGCCCGAGCTTTTCCAACGTCGAGACATAGCGTATGGTGGTGAATTTGGAGCAATTCCGCTTACTACAGGTGAAGATCTTAAACGAAACCCTACAGACTTTGAAATTCTCCTTTCTACGGATCTTTCAATCAATCGAAGTTGACTGTTGTATTAGAGACTTCATGAAAGAGATTCGTATCTAAACCGACCACAAAATCCAAACAACGTCAGGAGATCAAGGACGTAACTCTGAGATGCATGATTGAAAGCTGCAGTACTTATTAGGAAAGCAGCGACCAGCAAGTTTGGGATCCGAACCAAGAAGGTGACTGGAGCTTGTTAAACTGTTTATTCACAAGGATAGATGAGTATCACTCAGTACAATGATCGCCAACAGGCAATGATTTAATAGGAAGGAGAGATCAGCGGAAGACGGGAGATGAAAACAAGGGAACCTGAGAATGTAACGTGGGCGTCAGGAAATAGAGAGGAAGACCATGTGCATGGTAGGCCCAGGCGTTAAACTGAGGCATGCGCACATGCTCGAAACTAACACCTCCTCTCATGCCGAAGGATAACAAGACACGGTCATGATTTCAGTCGAACCTGATCCGAGAAAGAATGAATTAAACAAGATGTATGTTTTGCCTCAGCGAAGCTCATAACACCCAGATTATTGCGATGGATTCTGAAGAGTACTTTTCCCAGAGGTTTGGTGAAAATATCCATAATGTTTTCATGGGTCGGGATCCTGTAGAGTTCAATTTCACTAACTTCGATTTTACCGCGAACATAGTGATGCTTGACTTCGATGTGTTTGGTGCGTGCATGATAGACTGGGTTCATGGCGATCTTACCACAACTTTCATTGTCGAAGTAAATTCGAGTTGCAAGCTTAGAATTTTCTCCAAGCTCGTAAGCAACCCTACGTAACCAGACAGCTTTTTTTGTGCTTTCGGTCAATGCAATGTATTCCGCTTCAGTAGAGGAGAGAGCCACCGTTGCCTGTTTTTTGCTATACCAGGTGATTGCACTGGATCCGAGTCGAAAAACAAATCCTGACGTAGAACGACGACCATCAAGATCTCCAGCCCAATCCGAGTCTGAGAAACCATGGATTTTGGAGTCAGGTGAACGTCGGTAGAAGACTCCATAGTCAGCCGTGCCTAACAAGTAATCAAATATCTGCTCCACAGTCTGAAGATGCGGTACTTGTGGTTTGGACATGAATCTGCTCACTAGACCAACAGCGAAGCATATATCTGGACGTGTGTTGGTGAGAAAGACTAATTTTCCTACCATACTCCTGTATAGGTGAATATCCACCTCCTCTGCATCCATGTTTGCGTACAGCTTAGTATCTTCACTCATTGGGACAGTAGAAGTATTCCGGTTCAAGATGTTGAACTCTTTCAACATTTGAAGGAGGTAGTCTTTCTGACACATGAAGGTGCCGCACTGAAGGTGAAAGAACTCTACTCCAAGGTAATGATTTACAACACCGAGGTCGGTCATATCAAATTCTTTTTTCAGCTGTTGTATGATCCATTTGATCTTGACACTGTGATCACCTGTTATCAGCAAATCATCGACGTAGATGATCAGAATTACCAATAACTGATTCTCTTCCAAGTAGTAGAGATTATAGTCAGCATCACTCCGATGAAGTCCTTGACCTTGTAGATATGAGTCGATTCGTTTGTACCATGCACGTGGGGCTTGCTTGAGGCCGTACAGTGCTTTCAGGAGTAAGCAGACTTTCTCCTCTTGACCTTTCTGGACGTAACCTTCATAAACACTTCTTCCTCCAGTTCATCATTAAGGAATGCTGTCTTGACGTCTAGGTGGAGGATCTTCCATCCATGTAAGGCTGCATATGCCACAATTGATCGTACAGTAGGCCATTTGACCACGGGGACAAATGTTTCTTCAAAATCTAGACCTTCCGTTTGCTCAAAGCCACGTGCACACAGTCGAGCTTTGAGACGTTTGACCGAACCATCAGCAGCTCTCTTCACTTTGTAGACCCATTTTGCAGTAATCATCTTCTTACCGTGGGGTAAGAGAACTAATTTCCATGTGGAATTGGCCACAATAGATAGCATTTCTTCATCCATGGCTTCACACCAGTCGGGGTCCTGACTTGCCGTGTAGAAATTCTGAGGTTCTGTCACTGATTCTACAAAACCAATAAAACCTTCGTATCGCTTGGATGGGACTCCAAAATTAGAACGGAAAGATCTTCTGAGACCGGCTGGAGACGGAGTAACAATGGTTTGCACTATTGTCGAAGTAGAACCATTTGTAGAGGGTGAGTCTTCAACAGTAAAATCCTCGTCAAAATGAAGACGAGTAGATGGACCAGACAAAGTAGTTTGGGGAAGAGACTCTGAAAGAGACTGAGAAAGAGATGATCCAAGCGGTGTGGTTTCTTGTAAGAGAGGATTAGTAGGTGAGGAATCCACTTTGGTGAGAGATGGGGACAGAGTACTGTGACTAGCAGGCGAGGATACCAGTGATGAATCTTCTCTTGGAATAATTGTTTTAGGAAGATCAAGATCTACGGGATGTGAAGTAAAAGAAGAGACTGGAAGAAAAGAACTCTTATCAAATGTTACGTCTCGAGAGATTTGAATTTTCTGATTTTCTGGATTATAAAGTCGGTAGGCTTTCGATTGGGAATCATAACCGACTAGATAACAAAGTATTGACTTAGAATCAAATTTACTACGAGACTCTTTGGGAATATGAACATGAGAAGGACAGCCGAAGATACGTAGCAAACTGAAATTGGGTTTCTTACCAGTAAATTTTTCCTCTGGTGTAACACCGGAGTTGGCTCGTGTAGGGCATCGGTTTAGCAGGAAAGCAGCTGTGTTAACTGCTTCGGTCCACAGAAACTTTGGTAGTCTTGCTTCAAGTAACATGCTCGTTGCACATTCTAACAGAGATCGATTTTTCCGCTCCGTGACACCATTTTGTTGTGGAGTCCTTGCCTGGGTAAGCTGTCGCTGGATCCCCAGTAACTGAAAGTATTTCGAGAACTGAGCTGAAAGAAATTCTCCACCACGGTCTGACCTTAACCTTTGGATTTTCTTGCCAGTTTCTCGTTCTATCATGATATGGAATGCACGAAATTTCTCAAAGGCTTCATCCTTTTGTTTGAGAAAAAGACCCATGTCTTTCTACTGAAATCGTCTATCATAGTCATGATGTATCTAGAACCTGACAAGGAGGTTGTTTTCATTGGACCGCACAGATCTGAATGAAGTAGCTGGAGAATGTCATCTGCACGACTCAGACTGTGTCGAGGAAAACGTTCTCTGTGTTGTTTGCCTACAAGACATCCTGTACAGACAGTGGTTATGAAAGGCACTGAAGGAATACCAGTCGCTAAGTTTTTTGTAGAGAGAAAATTTAAGCTATGAAAATTTAAGTGACCCAAACGCTTGTGCCACAAAACAGCTTGACCGGTATCCTCCATCGAGTTGACTTCAGCCGTCGAGAGAGAAGGAGCCTGGTTGTTCATCTTGTACAGACCACGTCCCACTCTAGTCCCTTTTGCTAGAATCCTCTGTGGTGCTTTCTGGATAATCAAGCATCTAGTAGCATCAAAAATGGCCATGTTTCCATTATCTGCAATGGATCCAACAGACAAAAGATTTTTGGTCACCCCAGGCACGTACAGAACGTCATCGACCTTTATTGAGCCGGACACAACTTTCCCTCTACCAGCGATGCTATGGTAATGTCCTCCAGTAGATTTCACTTTGGAATGTTCTGAGTGTAACTCAAATCAGTAAGCAGATCCGAATTACCAGTAACATGAGTTGTGGCTCCCGAATCTAAGTACCATTCTAGACTATCATCGACCACATTTACTTCCTCGAGCTCACTGATGTTGAGAGACGCTAGTGCAGCCTCAAACAGTGCAACGTCTGAAGTATTGTTCTCGTCACTGTCTTCATTGACCAAGTTTATCTCTTTCCCCTTCCGGAACTGAAGAATCTTTTCCCAAGGAATTGTGCAGTCACGAGACCAGTGTCCACGGATCCCGCATCTGTTGCATGAAGTCTGACATCGCTTTGAATCTTCATCGTCCGACTTTGAATGCCTATCTTTCACAAACTTCTTGAACCTGACGAACAAGGCTTCCTCGGCTGGTTCTTGTGTGGGATCTGATTGATGCCGATGTTCCTCCAGTTGCAGCTTGGCCTGAAGTGCATCAAGGTCCAGAAATTTTTTCTTGGTGGTGAGACTGGTAACGAACTGGCCGAACCTTGGTGGTAGTGCATTCAGCACAGAAGCTACTATCCCCGCCTCGTCAGCTTTCTCACCAAGTCGTGATAGCTGATTCTTAAGAGAAATTACTTGCTCCATGAACTCTTCGACAGTAGAGGTCTCTTCCATCTTCAGAGAATTTAGCTTCTTCCGAAGCAAGAGCTTCAATGCAGGTGAGTCGTTGCTGCCATAAAGCTTGATTAGCTTCTGCCAAGCAATATGAGGATCTATGATGTCTTCAAGATGCTCTATGATTTTGTCTCGGACAGACAAGTTGATCAGTGCAAGAGCTTTACATTTGCGCTCCTCAATCTCATTAGCTCTAACGTTAGCTGGAAAATACCCAGTATCTACTAACTCCCAGAGTTTCTCTCGTCTCAAGATGTTAGTTCAAATTAACTAACATACAGAGAAATTAACTTGACCCGCTAGTTTACTGGAATCGGAAACAGTGTACTCACTGAAACTGGACATCGTGAAACAAGTAAAAAAAACAAAATTAGATATGAAATCAGAAGGAAAAAATGACCTGAACGATACGAGCAAAGCTCACTGTGAGATTCCTGATCGGAGAAGGTAGAGCAGTGCTCTACGGAGCCTGAGTGATAATGCCTGAGAGACCAAGGAGCAATGCTCACTCGATCAGAAGAAAAAGTAGTCCAAACATCGAGAAATTCTACCCAGAGAGAATTTGAGCACCTTGCTCTGATACCATGTTAAACTGTTTATTCACAAGGATAGATGAGTATCACTCAGTACAATGATCGTCAACAGGCAATGATTTAATAGGAAGGAGATCAGCGGAAGGCGGGAGATGAAAACAAGGGAACCTGATAATGTAACGTGGGCGTCAGGAAATAGAGAGGAAGACCATGTGCATGGTAGGCCCAGGCGTTAAACTGAGGCATGCGCACATGCTCGAAACTAACAGAGCTTACTTTGAGTACTATCCTGCAATGGCGGCTGATACGAACCGATATCATGAGGTTAAGATCTTAACCTGATGAGGGAGTAAAGACCATAATACTTATCGAGAAGGCCATTATGGCACAACTTTGCTGGGGAAGACCGAACAAGAGACCTGTACAACTGCACACCGAGTTCATATAATATGCCCCAGCATACTTCAATCTCGGCCCAAATCGATGCATGTTAATTCGACCCGGTGTTCCAAATGAATCTACAGCTTCCACTGCCACAGTTTGAAACTGCTCGTGGACTTCTAACACTGATTTACCAGTGGCAAACTGACAGCAAGAACTACGGAAGTCACTGGACATCACACTTTCTAGCTTACTCGAGGACAAATTTGGCCATTGATGGCTCCACCATTTCTCAACTTCTCCTCGAGTAATCAAGTTAGACTTAGACTCGACCGTCCCCATCAAAAGGTGGGTCTGCGTCACTAAACTGTCATACTCGATCGATGAGTTCAGTCAGCTTCGTGAAGAGTAAACTCACGCTAGGACTGTACATGGAACGAACTGATCAACAACATCCCTCTGCTTGATACGCCACTGCGCATGCATGCGCAGTTGCTAGTGCAGTGACACTCTGTACAGACCTTCCAGACTGTGAGCATCAGCGTCCAGAACATTCCTTGCATCTGGCCCGAAGGATATGCATATGGTCTCCGTACACTGTACCGATTGCAAGGTCTTGAAAAACGTCGGCCGCCACTGTGACGGTTAAAAGCCTGAGATACTACCACCATTTTGATAGCAAAAAGTGATTTTTTATCAAAACAAGTCAAGATGTTTTAACCGAAGGATCTGTACAACAAAAACGGCTTCCGCTTTTTTCTCAAAATTCGACTTGCGACTCCAGAGAGTTGAGCCGCCGAGAGTGTGACCTTAGCTTCTGTATAACAAAACGGCTTCCGCTTGCTGTTCAAAATTCGACTTGCGACTCCGAAGTTCGCGGTCGAGCCGCCGACCGGGTGACATACTCTACATCCAAACGGCTTTCGCTCCCGACTCAAAACTCGAATTTGACTTCGAAGGTGGTCGGTCGAGCCGCCGAGAGGGTGGCCTTCTCTCTGAATCTAATTGTGGACTATGAACTACTAGCAGCTTGTTAAACAATTCTCATTTTGAGTATCTTATGCACAAGTGTGAAAATGGTAGCCCGACGGAGTACAACCCTAGAAAGCGTCGATGTGGCGTCACGACGAATCTTCCTGAACCTTAGCTTTCGAGCTGGACAATCACTCATTGTACACGTCTGTACACTCCGCAGCTAATCGACTCACGGCTGAGTTTCTAACCTTCTTCCCGCGCTACCTGCTTCTCTAAACAAGGGATGATTTCCCTGCGCATGCCTATCAGTTAAGGCTGACATTCGTCCTCGGATCCTAGACAATTTACTTCTCATACCATCCTGGTATGATCGTTAACAGTTAACATTAACAGTTAACGTTAACATCGGGGTGGGTGAATTGGCCACTTCACTGCTCCTGCTCGCGAACAGCTCGGTGGATCCATATTCCACCACTCATCGTCGTTGCCACGAACGACCATGGCAACATCATCAGAGCGATGGTAGGGTTTAGCGAACCCCAAATCCTCGCCGAGGAGCGCACTTTCATCGAAGCAATCTGCAGAAGCAGAAGCACCATTCTGCAGATTGCTGACCTGCCGCTGTGGGCCCAGCATGGTGGTGTTGAACAGGCCGGGAAGGGCATTGTCGGCAATGCTCCTTTGGCTGTCACCACCACCGCAACTGGACCCAATTATATTTCTCAAACTGCTCTCGATAACCATTAGCCTTTCCGCTTCATCAACAGTCCGCGCTAGCACTGTCTGAGGCTGGATGATTGTCGGAAGCTGGACAGTTTGATCCTGTACCACCTGATGATGATGCTGCTGGAAGTACTCCATTTGCTGCGGATACAGGTGGTTGATGCTGTACGAGTGCTGCCCGTGCAACAGAGCCTCTCCGGCGGCTGCAGTTGCCATTTGATCCTGCAGACATATTTGGTTGTACATGTGCTGCTGGTAAGGTTGGAGACGTCCGTAGTGTGCATGCGAAACGTTGCCTCGTTCCGAAAGCTTCTTCTTCATTCGAGTGTTCCAGTAATTCTTGATATCATTATCAGTTCGCCCAGGCAACTGGGCCGCCATCAGAGACCATCTGCAGCAGACAACCGATCTGTTTATTAAAAAACCGTATACAGGTCCGATTTTAATACTCAGCTTAGGGAAGAATGAGTATCGAAATAGGGAAGCGAGAGAGTCCTCCGGCTCCGGTAGTTGACGACGTGTAGTCTTCTACCCGCACGGACTCGCAAGACTACACGGCCTCAACTACTTCCCTAATTTACTCCTCAATCTTCAGTCAAGCAATAACTTCCCGACGCTGAAGGACTTATCGCTAGAAAAGACAATTACTTGATGAACTACTAATCAAATGCCATGCTTGTTTCGAGAAACAATACCGTCATTCTTTCTCTTGTTACGAGAAACAATGCCGTCATTATTTCTCGTAACGAGCATGCCATTTACGAAATGTTGAAGGTGACGGTGATTAGCCTGATTTTTCCTAACGTCATATTGGAATAATCAGGCTAATCACTGTCAACGTATCCGGCACAACGACCTGTGTCTTGAATTCGAAGAATTCAAGACACCGATCGAACTCCTGGCAGTCGACGTCTTAGGCGGAATCAAAAAAATGTCTCAGATATTTTTTGGAGATTGCGTCTTCTGGATAACCGATTAAAGAAGACAGCATCTGGATTTAGAAAACATCATGGCACATCGGAAAGAAACTTCTACAATCAGTTTCAATTGTGGCGCATTTATTCTCACAGCAGGCTTGCGGGAAGGCCTGCTTGCGAATAAATGCACCACAATCCGACGACATATGCATGAATAAACAGAGGTGAACTGTTCCACCGACATACTGCACGAACGGAAGGGAGAAAACAGAAAACACTAATGATCGGCAGAATGCGGCATCTTTCCGATCATTAGTATTTTGCTCTCTCTCCCTTTCCAAGATTCCTATTAACATGACATGCAATTGGATTCGTAGACTCACCTGCTTCCTATCTGTCCATGTAGTCGATAAATTGTCTTCTCTTCATCTTCCGAGAAACTGCTACGCTTAATATCGAGACGCAGATAATTTATCCACCTCAACCTGCAACTCTTTCCGCACCGTTTCAGACCTGTAACATCACATTTTGCAGAAAACAATCAGCACCTATCATGCATTTAATGATCACAAGTCTTGCCTCGATAAACGGAGACTCAAATCTGCAATTTTTCTCAGGAAATTCGTTGCGTGACTTGCCAGCTTTGCTGGGAAGCGTGATCCAATTTCCTCCTGTCCCATTTTGTTCGATGAAGAACTTGAACTTGGCATCCTCTTCGGGAGACCATGGTCCCTTCTTCACATTCGCCTTGTCGTAACATGGAGCCCGACCCATACCGATCACTGTTAGAACGAAAGGAATATCGGAATCGGCAACAAGAGAAACTGCAGCGATGCAAAGTCCTACGACGAGAACTCCAGCCAGGCTTTATTTACTGTTGTGATTTCTGCGCCTCCGCTCGTAATTTGCTGCCGCGGCCAGACCAGTTTGCGAGTCCAAATTTACCTCCAAACCCAACACGTAAGATTCCGGTAAAAGCGAGTTACCGCAAGTCGTGTTCCTCCCACAAGTTCTCGAGTTTCATGCACTTTCCGTCCGTTCAAATGCGTCCTCCGAAAATGTTCCCCAAGATCATGGAACGTAATAGCGATCCCTCCTTGACTTATATGCTAGAGAAGAAGCAAAATATGACCTGCCACACACAAACCGAAGAAATTTCACATGTTACGCTGTTAAATACGGAACAAATAAACGTTTTTGCCTTGCCTTCAAAGCTAAAACACAACTTATGTATGTGTTCCAGAAGTTGGGACGACCGGTAGGGCCCAAATATTTCTCTGTTTTTCTTCAACAACAGTCTTCACTTTACCGACCTTCTTATTTATTATCGGAGTTTCCCAGAATATTTGGAGGAAGTGCCAAGCTGGTCTAATTTGGTGTCAAAAATACTCTTTTAACTGGCGAAGCGAAAGGGTTCTAACTCGAGTTCGGTGATAACAATCCAAAGAATGTGTGTATCACCCCGTCCATTAACAACAGAAACTTATGGAAGGCCAAAATAATACTTTACCTAGTTTACCGTCCACTCAACAAGGATTCCAATTTTGGTCACTATGGTAACACAGTTGCCTACATAGTAATATTTTATACTGAGAACTAACTAATTCACGTAATTATACCAGAGGAAAAGATCAAACACGTTTTTCTTTTATACAATTTATTCATAATACTGAAACCCATGCTTATTTATATCTTCTGGAAAAGCGTTGCTTAAGGTCCACTCCAGAACAATCTATCGTGGTAATCGTTTGTAAAATGAGGTCCATACAATTTGAAATGTAATTTAAACATGAAGTTTCGTGGAACCCAAGAGGATCTTATCTGCAACGTAAAGTACACGGTAAGGGAAAAAGGAATATTCCTTTTTGGCTTATATACTTGTACCGGGGGTTTAATGCTCGTATCACGCAGAACTTAAGTTTGCCACTTAGCATCACAATGTTTGAATCCACTTAATATTTTTTCTCAACGATTGGAAAACTCTCACCTAGTGGTAATTAAATAGGAGTAGTTTTCCAAGAGCGATGAAATCTTACCTATTAAAGTCCTCAAAGGTTTATTTGCGTACAGTTTGAACCTTTACACTTTGTTCACCAAACCATTTTCCAGTAGTCAAGGTGAGAAGCCAAAAATTGTGAAATTAGACTTGATAATCAAATAGAGTTGAATCCAGTTAGTACGCTTTGGAGAACAATCTGACCTAGAAGTAAATACATGAATAATTTCCAAAAACGTGAAACCTTGCTTAATAACAATTTCCTGGACTCTTGTTAAATTTCCGTTTGATATATTTTTGAAGTTTTACATTTGGTTCACCCAAACCAGTCTCGATTACTCTAGATGTCCCTCGGAAAATTGGAAAATTATCCGGAAACCAATACTTTATTTTGGACTCTCCTCCAGCACAGCTTTAACCTTTGTAACCATACCGGACTTTAGATGACCGGTCCTTGGGTTGGGAGCGTACTGAACAAGTCTGGATATCTAGCTTGTTACTAGGGGGAGCAAGAGTTAGAACCTTTCCTATATTTTTCTCCCGCGGAGTGGAGTTATGATTTCGGTTGCATATTCAGTATGATATCTGCGAGCATTTCCAGAAGTGCTCCTAAAAAATCGTCCGTGTCATTTTTTTTGTTTATTTCTCATCCGTTTAGAATGTGATTGGTTACAATGAGAATTTGAATATTTAGTTTATAAATCATTGTCAGAGATAATAAATAATAAATTTAGATATGATTATAAAGATTCAAAAATTCATTTCTTTATTAATCAAGCTCAGAAACAAATTAGATGAATTATTATTATGAATATTTTGCTTCCAGATGTCAAAGAATCTTTGTATTTAACTTTGACTCACCTTACTGTCTACGGCATTTTATATCATAGTAAAACGTCGTTCTTATAATCCTCAATCAATAATCCCAGGTAACTAGTGCTCCTTGGAATTTCCCTAGTTATGGTCACTTTCATTATTAATCACATAATGCTTTAGGTCTTCTAAAACTATATTTACATTACCATAGAACTAGATAGTCATATAAATCAGATTTATTTAGTTTATTTAATCTAATTAGTTAACCATGCAAGAACTATATCCATGGCATTAAAGCGTACGGATGAGCCATAATGCGGAGTATGAAAGAAGAAGAAAAAAGAATAGATAAAATAATGTATTAACCTTCTTTGCATATTCATCGCTTTATGATGGATATGCAAAGATTAAATTTATTATTAACTTTTCTTTCAAGAAAGATAAGTATAAACTAATTTATTGATAACATAAATTCTTTTCATTAGCAGATGGTCGCATTTGTACTTTGCAGCAAGTGAGTTCATGTTTTTTCTTGCATTCCTAGGTCCGATTACCATTTAAATTTAGAGATGAATCAAATTTCTCTTGTCAACAAGGTACAAAAATTACATATAACATTTGTCTCTTTCTTTATTTATATCTTGCATGCATATTTAATATTGAATCATCGAGAACTTTCAGTTATTTTGATATCCAACATTATTCAAAAGTCTACGTTTCACAAAAAATGACCCTCCTAGAACAGAACGACACAGTATCAGATGCGCTTTTCATTTCTGCGCAGAGCTCGGGAGCTTTCAACATTTAGAGCAAAATTTTTGGTTGTTTCTGTTTGGAGTCGGAAGTTTTCTTCAAACCTCCTTACATCTCTTTTGCTTCTTCGGGAGCCGCAGGAAAAGTAATCACACCAGAACAGGCCAAAAACTGGTGGAAAGTAGCGAACACAGGAAGATTACTCTAGGTCGTAAACTCGAGTAGAGAAGTTCGAGTTCTGGAGTTGAGTCTGAAACTTAGAGAAAATACGGGCTTCTTTTGTGGGGGCGGTATCACAGAGGAGAGGTAGTGAGAAGTAACATCTAGAAGATTGTCTGACTGGAATGTATTTTCCTTGTCTGACCCAAGTACTTACGATTGCGGGAGCTTGTACGAGCTTCCTACAAGCTTCCCCGCTTGTCGTGTCCACAGACGCACCGGGAGAAGTGGGAGTGTTCGGTGCAAGTAACTAGGTAACTACGCATTGCGTTAATTCTATTCATATTAACTGAAAAATCATGCATGAAAATAGTTATATATCGTTATGTTTTTCGTTCATTCAGAATACAAAATCATGTAAATTCACATGAAATCAATTAATATAATTTGTAATTTGTAATTTTTATTAATAATATAAATTTTAAAATTTTCTTGACTAATGTTTCTAACTTTCCTCCGTCATCTATAGAATAATAGGGGTTTCAAACTTTACCCCTTGCACTTATACCACAGCCTTAGGGTTTGGACCCTGTATCTTATCCACTGGTAGAAGGTGAAAAAAAATTCAATATTTGAACGAGTATTATAGTTAATATTTATGGGGCTTAATTTATTAATTTATTTATATTAATTTATTTATATTATATTTATATATGAAAAACAACACAATCAGACCTTTGAATTTTAATGGTAACTCTTTTCGATGAATTGTAGATATATATATGTGATATTTTTAGAATTTAAAATCTACAAATGAGTTTAATAAAAAATAAAAGAAAATCTGAAATTACATGGAGATTGTGGACCTACGGAAAAGTTAGACTTCGCAGCGGGTACCTGTCCTCCGCTCCTCTACTACGATTCTTGTGCTATGGAGTTACAGGAATGTACGTAGCCAACTGTGGGGTTTCCTTTCTCCAAGACTACAGAAATCAAAGTTTTGGAGTGCTGGAATAGATAAATAATTGTTACAAGTTAAACGTAGAAAAAGTGTAGCTTTTTTTCAATTACAAACGTTATATTCTTTTACGCTATAACATTAAACTTCTATCTGAATATCTATTCCGGAGTATTTTCACTCTTTTAACATCGAAGAGCACCTCCAGAACAATAATCTTTGAGACCAAAGAACTGCTTTTCCTCACAAAGTTCTCGGACTGATTGAGTATCGAGCATGCAGGGCGTGATCTCATGCTCTATCAAAAGTGAGGCATTAGTGAGTATTTTTCACTGAAGGGTTAGGTATTAAATTAAAATCACTGTTTATTAATGTAGAAAAAGCTTTAGGTTATATGACTTGTACATATTGTAGTGCGGTTGTGTACTCGCGCTTTACGGTTTATATCCTGATCTTTTTGTGTTTCCACGCATGAGTTAATAATTAATTTTTATTTTTATTTTTATTATTTTTATTCACTTAGTATATAAATTTTATAAAATATGTATAAATTTTCTGATATCATTCAAAGAGCAAAAACTCCCCAGAAGTTCATCGAGCATGCATATTTATTCATTTCTGATTGTACTCGGTATCATGACTTACACCTATATGTAAGCAACTATCCATGCATGACATTATATAATGTTTTACGGTAAGCACAGTGCCACACTACTCGTAGGAGTTGCCGTCAATTGGAAAAGTTCTTCATCTGAAAAATCATCCACCACGTTATCTTATCTTTCTCCTGTTCGCAACCGTGACAAGTAGTGCGCATTCTCATGATGTTTACTTGCCCGAGTTTGAACTGTGAATTGAACTCCTGCAGTAACAACACGCACCGTGCTATCCTTCCTGACAAATCAGACTTTTGCAAAAGATGCTTTAACGCGTAATGATCCAAGTAAAATACAAACTCACAATCCAATAAGTAGTGTCACAATTTTTTGACCGAATATTCCATTCCTAGTGCTTCACGCTCGGTGGTAGAATAATTCTTCTCTGCAACCGATAGCTGTCTACTTGCATAGTAAATCGGATGATCCTTCTTTTCATTATCTTTCTGACTCCGCACCACTGCGATAGCAAATGCTGATGTATCTACATATACTTGAATGATTGATGCCAATCTGGTGCCCTCATGACTGGAGCTTCAATCAACTTCATTTTCAGCACTCCAAAAGCCTTTTGTCTCTATTCCCACCAAAGGTACTCAGTAGATTTCCTCAACAACTCTGTTAGTGGTGCTGCCAAGATCTCATAATCTTTAATAAATCTCTGGTAATAACGTAAGTGTCCTAAGAATCCTCGTAACTCACTGATACTAGAGGGAGGATCTAGAGCTACTATGACTTCGACTTTATCTACATCTACTGCAATGCCTCGCTGCGAGACCCTATGTCTTAGTAGAATATCTTCTGTCATAACAAAGAAATATTTCTCGAGGTGTAGTGCCAATTGAGCATCCCTACAACGCTGAAAAACTACAGCCAAGGAATTTTACATGATCTTTCCTTGGTCTAAAACCACAAAAATCATCTCTAAAATTTTCTAAAATTTTCTAAAGATACTCCTGAAAAATATGTGTCATCATTCTTTGAAATGTGACAAGAGCATTACACAACCCAAAGGGTATATTACGGTATGCAAGAGTACATCTGTCAATAGTAAAAGTAGTTTCATTTTTGTCTTCGTCCCTAATGGATACTTGGTTTTATCTTGAAAATCCATCAAGAAAACTATAGCACTCATGACCAACTACTCTATCCAAAATAGAGTCTGTAAAAGATAAAGGATGATAGCTTTTTTTCATTGCTGCATTTAATTTTCAAAAATCCTGACTCACTCTAATTTTACCCGTCTTCTTCTTGAGTACTATCACTATAGGTAATACCATTCACTGCTAAGGACAAAAAAGATAATACATGCACTTAAGTACTTGTCAATCTCATCATTGACTAAAAGGGAGTATTTCGGGTTTAGTCAATACTGTCTTTATCTCACAGGTACAAATCAGTGTCACATCCATCCTAGAGAGCACAGTTAGTACGACATGTCCATGAAGAGTTGAGACATTTTGGAGTGAAGCGTACGCATAGCTTACTCCAAGGATAATATTGGTGGCGTGGTATACACGTCGATGTGCAACAGCTTGACGCACGATGTATGATTTGTGATCGAGTACGAGCATGATTTAATGCTCCTACTCCATAGTTACACGTCTTATCGATTATGAGGTTGGGTTACCGTTGGAGTTTGGATTTTGTAAAACCCTTACCGTTGACTGTATGTCACCACCGGTGTGTGTTGGTGATGATCATGGAGCACTTCTCCAAGTGGATTGAGTTGGTGACATTATCAGACAAGGCGAGTGAAGGGACATCGTATACATTCTTAGATCGAGTGCTAAGTCATTTTGGAGCACCAGCTGAAGTGCTAGAAGACCAAGGTACAGAGTTCTTTGGTGAGTTTCAAGCCTTGTGTGATCAGGCGCTGATTGATCATCAGACTACATCTCGAGATCATCTTAAGGCGGATGGTTGATGGAGAGGGTAGTTCAGACGGTGAAGAGAGGATTGCGCAAGTATGTCTTGCAGAAGGGTCACTTGGGAGACTGGGATGTGTTGTTACCATGGTTGGCTATGGGCTACCGTTTCAGCCGTCTTTGGCTTCCTTCTCACCGTATTTTCTGTTGTATGACCGAGATCCAGATCTACCTTCGGTCATTCTTCGTGATTCTGCTGAGGTGCTGAATCTTGATGACCCGGATATGTGGGTGAGAGCATGTTCTCAACGAGCAGAGACGTTTAGAAGAGTTATGCCTATGGCTTTTGAGAACCTAACGATTGCTCAGCATAGAGACATGTTGCGATATGCGACTATTCCAGGAGGAGGTTATCGATCGTCGATTCACAGGTTTCATCCTAGTGATTATATCTATTTACAGTAGATCATACAGACGACGTTGGGTGTGACCGTAGGGCGCACTATTTTACGAGTGCGTGAGATGTTACCTTCTGGAGTACTCATGTTAGAGGGTCGTGATGGTGTTGTGTGGAAGGACCATGTGCGTAATTGCACGCCATGTCATCTTCCCAACATTGATAATACCGTTGACCCAAGCTTAGCAGTTGTACCCGCGGGCTTGAGGTGTATGTTGTGTGGGTCTGCTGGTGGAGCAGCCCGTATGTTGGTGTGTGATGGTTGTTCGAGAGGTTGACACATGTCATGTTTGACTCCATCTCTCATTGTCGTTCCTACTGGACGGTGGATTTGTCCTCGATGTATATAGTAGGGATAGCCGAGTAGATCTTTGCGTGATATGGATTGCAGACATATGACTAACGATGAGGCGATGTAGCATCCGGCCTCTTGATCCTTGCACCCATGAAGGTGTATATCACGTAGTTGAGATATGGAGCTATCTGGAGTTAGAGGGACCTAACCATCTGTTAGGGGGGCGATTGTGGTACACTTGTATATGTGTATGACATCGTCCATGTTATGTGTATGTGTGGTGTACTTCTGACAGCGATGTATGTTGTGTAGCGATGTGTATGCGCACGAGAGCTGTCACGCCAGTTTGGCACCACGGCTAGATTGATCGAGTGCGAAGTGGCGAATCCAAGTAAGACCGTTAGTGCCGTTAGAGCGAGTTGGTGAGAGAGCCCACTAAGAGTATACTTCGCAGGTAGAGCTTGGAGGCCTTAGTTCTTCGAGTTGAGCCTTCAAGCTCCTGGCTATGGTGGATAGTCTTGGTGAGTGCAATCTGGATTTTGCGAGCACAGAGTGGATTTGGCTTGACTTTAGTGATTGTTTGGTGTCCGTTGGCATGGTGGAGTGAGTACATATCATTTATAATTGTGATACACTTGTGTATGTGTATGACATCATCCATGTGTTATGTGTATGTGTGGTGTACCTTTGACAGCGATGTATGTTGTGTAGCGATGTGTATGCGCACAACATCATAAATTATTTATCTTTGGTCTAAAGAAATATTCTTTAATTTCAAAAGTTCTTTAGAAAAATTAATCCATATATAATATTGAAATTCAAACGCACAAGAACGTAAATGAGAAAGCCTATGCAAGAAGTGGAAAGGGAGAGGGACAAGAAGGACTGGAAAGATGGCCGGGCCAGAAACTTACATCCCGACTTTTGGAAGCAAGTTTGTGATTTTCTTCCCTCGCTGCCCAACGTCTTGTGAGCATGCAGACCGTGTGGAGGGAGACCTGCAGAGGGCAGCTTCTTCCATGCTGTGAGGAACAATCGTCTCATAGTCCTTTGCATCTCACTCGAATTTGAAGGCTTTGCCAGGAATACTCATTTAACACTATCCAGGTTACTTGTTCGTTTATAGAAGTCTCAAGACAAAGTACTGGTCTAGAGCACCACACATGTTCCCGCTTGCTTAAACTCTAAACCCTAAACCCGTTAGTGAGAGTTTCCTATAAGTAACATTAATCCAGCACTTCACAATCAGGAAACGTAGTCCTTCATACTCTTTCTTATGCAATATGATTGAAAGATTTACAAAAGATGTAGCACTGTGCTCACCATAAAACATTGTATAATGTCGTGCATGGGTAGTGGCTTACATATAGGTGTAAGTCACGATATCGAGCACAATCAGAAACGAATAAATATGTATGCTCTATGAACTTTTGTGGAATTTTTGTTCTTTGAATGATATCAGGAAATATATAAGTATTAAATAGAATTTATACATCAAATAGATAGAAATAATCAAAATATTTATAAATATTAATTATTAGCTCATGCCTGGAAACAGGAACAGCTCAGGATATAAACCAGAAAGTGTGGGTACACAATCGCAATGCAATAGGTACAAGTCAGAGAACCTAAAGCTGTTTCTACATTAATAAATCGTGATTTTAATTTTATACCTAATCTTTGGTCTCAAAGATTCTGTTATGGAGGTGGTCTTTGACGTGAAAAGAGTGAAAAAACTCCGGAATAGATAAAGTACTCCGGAATAGATAGACAGATAGAAGTTTAATGTTATCAAGTAAATGAATATAGCGTTTGTAATTGAGAAAAACCTATACTTTCTCTACATTTAACTTATAACAATTATTTATCTATTCCAGCACTCCAAAACTTCGATTTCTGTAGTCTTGGACTTGAGCCTAAACTTGGAGAAAGGAAACTGCAAGGAGTAGCGGGTTTCAAACATCACCCCACAGTTACCTACATTCATTCCTGTAACTCCATGGCACATGTATCATAGTAGAGGAGCGGAGGACAGGTACCCGCTGCGAAGTCTAACCTTTCCGTAGGACCCGTAGTCCACAATCTCCATGTAATTTCAGATTTTCTTTTATTCTTTTATTAAACTCATTTGTAGATTTTAAATTCTAAAAATATCACATATATAACTACATTTCATCGAAAAGAGTTACCATTTAAAAATTCAAAGGTCTGACTGTGTTGTTTTTCATATCTAAATATAATATAAATAATCTAATAAATTAAAGCCCATAAGTATTAACTATAATACTCGTTCAAATAAATACCTGGGGGATTTCTCTCTACCCGTTTATGCTGCCCCGATGGTTAATGGTTATACGTCTCAAAGGCTATCACCTAAACCCAGAGGGTTCACTGAGACTCTCTTCCTTCACTTAGAGTGCACAAACACCCTAAGCTGCGACCTTCGGTCGCACAAAATTTCGATTCGAATTTCGAACTCTAGATCTCTCTCTCCACGAACTCATCCGCCAATACGTTACAGCGCCACCATGTTGAGAATCCCCTCAAACAGCATTATAACGAGTATCTCTACACTACATCTGTCCGGAGTGCGTCTGTTTGGGCAGCTGCATTAACACTCTCGAGTGCGAACACACCACTTTAATGTGTCATTTCGTGAACCCACTCCACTGTCCTTTCAAACTTGTAACATCACATTTTGCAGAAAACAATCAGCACCAATCATGCACTTAACGATCACAAGTCTTGCCTCGATAAATGTGGCATGCAAGGACACAATTCGAGCTAACGGAGACTCAAATCTACAATTTTTCTAAGGAAATTCGCTGCGTGACTTGCCAGCTTTGCTGGGAAGCGTGATCCAATTTCCGCCTATCTCATTTTGTTCGATGAAGAACTTGAGCTTGGCATCCTCTTCGGGAGACCATGGTCCCTTCTTCACATTCGCCTTGTCGTAACATGGAGCACGACCCATACCGATCACTGTTAGAACGAGAGGAAGATCGATATCGGCAACAAGAGAAACTGTTGCAGCGATGCAAGGTCCTACTAAGAGAACTCCAGCCAGGCTTTATTGCTGCCGCGGCCAGACCAGTTTGCGAGTCCAAATTTACCTCCAAACCCAACACGTAAAATTCCGGTAAAAGCGAGTCACCGCAAGTCGTGTTCTTCCCACAAGTTCTCTAGTTTCATGCACTTTCCGTCCGTTCAAATCCGTCCTCCGAAAATGTTCCCCAAGATAGTGGAACGTAATAGCGATCACTTCTTGACTTATATGTTAGAGAAGGAGCAAAATATGACCTGCCACAGACAGTAAGAACACAACATGTTACGCTACATGTTACGCTACATTTTACATGTTACGGAACAGATAAACGTTTTTGCCTTCCTTTCAAAGTTCAAACACAACTTATGTATGTGTTCCAGAAATTGGGACGACTGGTAGGGCCCAAATATTTCTCTCTTTTCCTTCGACAACAGTCTTCACTTTACCGACCTTTTTATTTATTATCGGAGTTTCCCAGAATATTTGGAGCAAGTGCTAAGCTGGTCTAATTTGGTGGCAAAAGTACTCGTGTAACTGGCGAAGCGAAAGGGTTAGAACTCGAGTTCGGTGATAGCAATCCAAGGAATGTGTGTATCACCCCGTCCATTAACAACAGAAACTTATGGAAGGTCAAAATAATAATTTACCTAGTTTACCGTCCACTCAACAAGGATTTCAATTTTGGTCACTATGGTAACACAGTTTCCTACATAGTAATACTTTATACTGAGAACTAATCAGTTTACTTAATTATACCAGAGGAAAAGATCAAACACGTTTTTCTTTTATGCAATTTATTCATAATACTGAAACCTATGCTTATTTATATATTCTGGAAAAGCGTTGCTTAAGGTTCACTTCCTCTGAACTTCTGGTGCGAAAACTTTTTGACATCGTTCAACTCCTCCTTCATTGCATTCCACCCTTTCACTGTTTTATGTCTGATTTCTCTCAACGTTTCTAGGTTCAAGTAATCCTTCAGAATGGACCCCTTCAGTCGGTGAGGTTTCTTTCTTAAGGATGCTATTCCTTTCCTCTTATCTCTCGGTTTACGGGTTCTGCTCTATGTTCGGTCGTTGCTTCTTTGTCTACAATACAAGCTTTATGTTTATGTATTGTACACAGCTGATGTCTATAATTCAACAAGAGATACATATGAAAGTCCTCACTTCTATCTTGTACTTTGTAAGTATAATTAATATAAACTTTCATGATGTGCAGGGGGTCCATAGAATCTGATACTTATGAGAAATTGGGATGGGTTTCAGGCGACAAGCACGAGTTACAGATAACATGGACAGTTGAAGTGAAGATTCTGAACGCTGGAACTCGTTCGGGATTGTCTGACATGATAACACCATTCATTTTTGTTTCCAAGCTGAATGTTGAGATGAAGATTGTACGTCTTGATTCTTTTTTAGAACCTTTCATTCAAGAATTGCAGGTGTTTTTTGTGGATGGATACCAAATCAGTTACGAATATCCTTCAACACAGTTAGATAGTGTGATACCTCTATCTCAAAGAACAACTATCAGAGCCATCATGATGTTGTTTACTGCCGATCATCCAGCATAGTGCAAAGTTGGTGGGTTTAACAATGGAGGTAAAGCAGGTTGTCGAAGATGTGTTACAAGTATTAGGTGGAGGTAAAAATCATGACAAGGTGCTTTTGGTGGCCGGGTTAAGTATTTCAATAACAGATTTCGGGGAAGATATCCTCCGGTGCGAAGATCACAACAACAACAGCAGAAGGTATACAGAAACTATTGCTAACGGAAACAAATACACAGAGAACTCAGATTTTCATGAAATATGGAGTTACAGCTGAGAGTAAGCTTTGGCGCTTATATAAGTTATATAGTTTTGATCTACCTAAAGACCTAGTGTATGACAACATGCATTGTCTTGCTTTATGTATTTTCAAAAACTATGTAGAGAGGTTAAACAGTTTGGTTGAAACACAGCCAAACATGAAAAATAGTTTGTTACAGGCTATGGATGACATCGTCCGCACAAGATCCTTTGGTTTAACTAGTTGCTGGTCTAAGGACATATTCACTCGTTTAGGATTCTTTAAAGCTGAAGAGTATACGCGATTTATCATATATGTTCTATCACACATTATGCACAAAAAGGTTTAGATCAAAGAATAAACATGATTACTATTGAGATTCTGCTTACTGAGATTGGTCGACTGTTTTATTTAAGATCTCGAACTGATGGATGACTTGAGAAACTCTTCAGCTGGTAAAAGCATTGTTCTCTCCATGGAGGATCCGCTGTGAAGCTACTCGGGGTTGTTCAAGTTCCGTATTACAACATGTTACAGGTAAACACTATGACATTGAATTTGATTGAAAGGTCTGTGTATAGTTGTTTTTTATATTCAACAAGGTTCTGATTAATTATCAACTCTTGTGTAAGAAACGTAGAGCTCATAGATGACATTGTCAAGCACGGGCCCCATTATGTATTTTGGTGCTATTCGTTTGAGCATCTCGTGTTTGGGTATAATCCGACAAAGACCAACAAGAAGGAGATGGATGAGACGTTCACTACGTTAGACTCGTATTCAATATTGTCCAAGAGCAAATATGGTTAGACGAGAATAATTCGTCTCTCATTGATAGAGCAGTAACATTGATACATAAACATCTGTGGTTTTCCAGCAGTAGGGATGAAGAGCGTACACAATTATCTCGTCGTTCTTCATGATATAAAAGTTCAGTGACAGTCAGTGCATCACAAAACATAGCGTACACGATGTGGAGTAACAGATTTTTGCTATACTATGATAACTTATGTGTGAAAACTCTGTTGTCGATGGGAATAGGTATAGGGAGAAAGAGCTTGAAGAAGCAGATGCAGAGAGGTCTATATACATATTTGAAGCGGTTCTGGCAAGAGAAAGGTGTATTACAAAGTTCAACGCGTCATTGTTGTATGAGGAGATCTTCATTTTGAAGACCGTGCTGGTGAATGATGACGTTTATCGCAAAGATATAAATCTGAAGATTCCATATCACTACTCTCCATGCTCCCCTCAGATTCACGATCTTCACTCTTTGAACTGCTTTCTTCCTTCACTTTTCATGGAAGAAAAGCTCTCATTGGAGTCGTCGTACGTCCTGCTCTCAGAGTGTACGTGTCGGAAGATTCGTAATCCACCAGCTTGGTTGCATCTTGTTTCACTAGTTCCTTCCTATAGGACTTTGAACTTTCCAAGATCAGCACCTTCCTCCTTATCTCTTGAGGTCTCTCTTGTGACATGGTTAATCTTGGGGACTTATGTTCCACCGTTGGAATGCTTGCTTGTACATTATCGTCAAGTTAGTATAATGTTAAAACTGATTTCAACACTTTGAGAGAAAAAGCGTGTTAGAATCGCCTTCCCAGCACGCACCTACTGCACTCTTCAACACCAGAAATTGTCGACTCACAACAACTTGACGTCCACCGACGCACTTCTGTTGACCTCAAATCGATCCCAAAAACCTGTCACAAGAAATTCCAGCAGCGCTTCCGCACTACCTCATCACCAAATCAACCAAGAACAGGTTCAAATGACAGCAAATCTACACAGCGATCGATCACCCAACCAAATAGAACCACCCGCGCACACGCGCATTTACAAATCGAAGATATCAAAGATCTGTCCACTCCGGAGATACCACTGGCTGAAATCTACGACCTGAAAGCTCTCAATCAGATCTCGCAATCTGAGTTCTTCGAGTGATAAATGATATGTACTCACTCCACGATGCCAACGGGCACTAAACAATCACTAAAGTCGAGCTAAATCCACTCTGTGCTCGTAGAGAATCCAGATTGCTTGCTACTCCAAAAGAAACATTGGAGAATAGAAGCAATCACGAGAAAAAATAGATCAAAGAAGTAGTGAGATCAAACGCACAGCAGAACCCGTAAACATAGAGATAAGAGGAAAGGAATATCATCCTTAGGAAAGAAACCTCATCGACTGAAGAGATCCGTTCGGAAGGATTACTTGAACCTAGAAATCAGCAATAAAATAGTGAAAGGGTAGAATGCACAGAAGGAGGAGTTGAACAATGTCAAAAAGTTTTCGAACCAGAAGTTCATAAGGAATTGAAATACATAATCCAGAAATGGATCCTAAAGATGATGAGTTCATAAAGAAGATGTGTCAACGAGCGACGGAAAGAGAGTAGATATTCATAGCGGGGTTTAATCAGAATTATTTTGAGAGCTTTAAGACACCAAGAACTGTACCTAGTGGATATCCACCGCCTATGAAGGAGTTTGGACAGATGTTGCAGTAACTGTCAGTGAGATGGAACAAAGGGTGTTGGGAGAAAGAAGACCATTGTACGCAATATCACATCAAGCAACGTCAAGACGTTCTACATATGCACAGGTTTGTAAGATTCTTCAAATAACCACTCGTGATATTATACTATTGGCAGAGTTTCCTCTCTAT
This sequence comes from Asterella californica, assembly GCA_036924285.1. Taxonomy (NCBI): domain Eukaryota; kingdom Viridiplantae; phylum Streptophyta; class Marchantiopsida; order Marchantiales; family Aytoniaceae; genus Asterella; species Asterella californica. Next base: position 13,772,631 of record JAYKYS010000006.1, on the reverse strand, counting down.
TCTAGTGTTTGTCCTCTTTCCCACCTCATTTCAGACTACCACTACTATTATCCATCTAAAAGTGAGCACTCTTGTATATATATACGTATATTCATCACTTCCAAACTTGAATATATACGCGAGGGTGATTTAATTTAATACTTAACTTTTCTGGCATTAATAAAAAATTAATGTGTTGATTATTTGATTATTTTGGTTGAACAAACTTTCATATATATATCTTCCAAGGTACATCTGGACTCTCTGCATCTATGAGTTAAGTTTTGCTCCTTCTGCACATATAACAATTAGAAAATATTTTTATTTATTTAAGATATAGTTATTATCTAACACATATATTTTCTTATATCATTAAAGAAATAAAAGTTCCCCAGAAGTTCATCGTTCATTCATATTTATCCATATAGTAGTAAGATCACAAGAGATATTAGACTCATGGTTAATGTCAAACAATGTCATGCATATTCCATCACATCTCATCTTCTAACACATCTTTTGAAGATGCGCATATTAGATGTTATTGAATCAGTTAACTATTAATCATCGCCACTTAACATATTATGAGTGATCTACAGATCGCAAAAGTTTATCAAGTTTTACATAGTCTACTTCGCAGAACAGTTGAACATCAAGTGCCGTGAGCAATGAGATAAAGCAAAATACTTTCATGTTCCTCTAAACATAATTAAGGCTGGCAAACTAGCTCATCTAAACTGTGCCCACTTGGTGCTTTTTTGACTAGTACAGCATAACATACCATCTCGGGTCAAATGAAAGCATCTCTAGGACTATAAAACAAACACTTGATCAAACAAAACAGAGACGGAAATATCCTAAGAGGATTTCCACATATTATTTATCTTGGTCTAAAGGAATTTTCTTTAATTTCAAAATTTAAAAAGTTCTTCAGAAAATTAATCCATGTATAATACTGAAATTCAAATGCACAAGAATGTAAATGACAAAGCATATGCAAGAAGTGGAAAAGGAGGAGGACAAGAAGGACTGGAAGGAAGTCCGTGCCGGAAACTTACATTCTGACTTCTGAAAACAGGTTTGCGATTTTCTTTCCTCGCTGCTCAACTTCCTGTGAGCATGCAGACCGTGTGGAGGGAGACCTGCAGAGAGTCAGCTCCCTCCATGCTGGGAGGAAGAATCGTCTCATAGTCCTTTGCATCTCACTCGGAATTGAAGGCTTTGTCAGGAATACTCATTTAACATTATTCAGGTGACTTGTTCGTTTATAGAAGTCTCAAGAAAAGGTACTGGTCCCGCTTGCTTAAACCCAAAACCCTTATCCTGTTAGTGGGTATTTTCCATAATTAACATTAATCCAGCACTTCACAATCAGGCAACGTAGTCTTTCATACTCTTTCTTATGCCATACAGTTGAAAGATCTACAAACGATAGATCTTTCAGCTGTGTTTATCATAAAACATTGTATAATGTTGTGCATGGATGGTGGGTTACATATAGGTGTAAGTCACTATACCCAGCAAAATCAGAAACGAATAAATATGCATGCTTGATGAACTTCTGGGGAGTTTTTGCTCTTTGAATGATATCAAAAATATATAAATATTAAATAAACTTTATATATCAAGTGAATAGAAGTAATCAAAATATTTATAAATATTAATTATTATCTCATGCCTGGAAACAAGAGCAGACCAAGATATAAACCACAAAGCATAAGTACACAACCGCATTGCAATAGGTCCAAGTCAGAGAACCTAAAGCTTTTTCTACATTAATACAAAGTGATTTTAATTTAATACCTAACCCTTCAGTGAAAAATACTCACAAATGCACTCACTTTTGATAGAGCATGAGATCACGCACTGCATGCTCGATACTCAAGCAGTCCGAGAACTTTGTGAGGAAAAGTTGTTCTTTGGTCTCAAAGATTCTGTGATGGAGGTGCTCTTTGATGTTTAAAGAGTGAAAGTACTCCGGAATAGATATTCAGATAAAAGTTTAATGTTATCACGTAAAAATATATAACGTTTGTAATTAATAAAAGCTACACTTTTTCTAAGTTTAACTTGTAACAATTATTTATCTATTCCAGCACTCTAAAACTTCGATTTCTGTAGTCCTGGACTTGAGCCTAAACTTGGAGAAAGGAAACTGCAAGGAATAGCAGGTTTCAAACAGCAACCCACAGTTGGCTACGTACATTCCTGTAACTCCATGGCACAGGAACCGTAGTAGAGGAGCGGAGGACAGGTACGGCTGCGAAGTCTAACTTTTCCGTAGGACCCGTAGTTCACAATCTCTACAATCTCAGATTTTCTTTTATTCTTTTATTAAACTCATTTGTAGATTTTGAATTCTAAAATATCACATCTATACATTTACATTTCATCGAAAAGAATTACCGTTTAAAAATTCAAAGGTCTGACTGTGTTGTTTTTCATATATAAATATAATATAAATAATCTAATAAATTAAAACCCCATAACTATTAACTATAAAACCCGTTCAAATATTGAATGTTTATTCACCTTATATCAGTGGATAAGATCCAGGGTCCAAACCCTAAGGCTTGGTCTAAGTGGTCTAGAAAATTTTGAAAAATTATATTATTAATACAAATTATATTAATTAATTTCATGTGAATTTACATGAATCTTAATTCTCAATGAACGAAAAATAAAGATATAATTATTTCCATATACTATTTTTCAGTTAATATGAATAGAATTAACGCAATGCTTAGTTACCCAGTTACTTCACCAAACCATCGCACTTCTCCCGGCACTTCTGTGGACGCGGCAAGCGGGAAAGCTCCGGCGAGCTCCAGCAATCGTAAGTACTTCGCTCTGACCAGGAAAATACTTTCCAGTCAGACTCACTACTTCTCACTACCTCTCCTCTGGTGATACCGCCCCCACAAAAGAAGCATGTCCTTTCTCTAAGTTTCAGACTCAACTCCAGAACTCGAACTTCTCTACTTGAGTTTACGACCTACAGTAATCTTCCTGTGTTGGCTACTTTCCACCAGTTTTTGGCATGTTCTGGTGTGATTACTTTGGCGGGCGGCTCCCGAAGAAGCAAAAGAAATGTAAGGAGGTTTGAAGAAAATTTCCGACTCCAAACTGCAGGGTTCAGAGTGAAACAAAGACGACAAATTCGCTCTAAATGTTGAAAGCTCCGGAGCTCTGCACAGGCAGTTAAAAGCGTCATCTGATACTGTATCGTTCTGTTTTAGGAGGGTCATTTTGTGTGAAACATAGACTTTTGAAATAATATTTGGTATCAAAATAAGTGAAAGTCCTTGGATGATTCAATTAATATGCATGCAAGATATAAATCAGGAAAGATATAAATGTTATATGTAATTTTTGTACATTGTTGACAAGAGAAATTTGATTCATCTCTAAATGTTAAATGGTAATCAGACCTAGAAATGCAACAAGACCCATAAAGGAAACGTAAACTTACTTGCTGCAAAATTACAAATGCGACCATCTGCTGATGAAAAGAATTTATTTAATCAGTAAATTAGTTTACACTTATTTTCCTTGACAGAAAAGTTACTAATAAATTAATCTTTTCATATCCATCATAAAGTGATAAATATCCAAAGAAGCTTACCTGATTACCTAACCCTTTCATCAAAATAAAATAGTAGTAAATTAATATACTTTCTAGATAAAATTTTCTGTCAATGGTCGCACTTAATCATTTTTGCAACGTGTGAATCTATGCTTCTCTTCATGTAAATTTATGAATTACGTTTAGCCATTACTTCCCACTTAGAGATAAATTTAAATTTCTCAACTTGGTACAGTTTCCGCAAAGATCCAGGAAGCTGTAGACTCAGGGACTGAAAAGACTAACCTGCTTTGGATGAATGAGACAAATAGGCAAACTTTAAGGTTTAACCGTCAAGAAGGGTTAAGCAATAAATTAATATATTCTATAAAATGCATTCCTTTCGTTAAAAGGTTCTGCACTTGTAGTTCATTCAATGGCTGAGAATGAACATTTCTTCTAAAATAAGTTATATTATGCTGTAACCCAGAAGAAAATACAGACCTATTAATAAGAAATACTATAGTTTTTACGTTCCAACACTAGTTTGACAAACGACTAGTAGTTTCAACATACGACTGCCAGCAGCACGAAAGACTTGTTCACTTCTTGAACACCAAATAATTGTATCACAGAAGAGAACAAGTCTTGGACACCAAATAATTGTATCACAGAAGATAATGTTTTGACACCATAGAACACCCGTAACACCAAAAAAACGATAGAGCATGAGATCACGCACTACATGCCCAATACTCAAGCATTTTGCGAATCGTTCCAATCTTTCACCTTCGATATGAAAGGCACGGAACTAGAACATGAAATGAAGTCATGCCTTGCGTGCCCACTCGACTGATGTTCCGCATTCCCAGTGCCAGATACCTCAATGAAGATGGCAAATCGACTGTGTCATTGTTCAACTGAATCTCTTGTTTCTACTCAGAAGCAAGCCGGAGGGTTGACGACTATGGTCCTTACGGTACCCGAGATTCTCCAACGTCGAGACATAGCGTATGGTGGTGAATTTGGAGCAATTCCGCGTACTACAAGTGAAGATCTTAAACGAAACCCTACAGACTTTGAATTTCTCCTTTTTACAGGTCTTTCAATCAATCGAAGTCGACTGTTGTATTAGAGACTTCGTACCTAAACCGACCACAAAATCCAAACAACGTCAGGAGGCATCAAGGACGTAACTCTGAGATGCATGATACGAACGGATATCATCAGGTTAAGATCTTAACCTGATGAGGGAGTAAAGACCATAATACTCGAGAAGGCCATTATGGCACAACTTTGCTGGGGAAGACCGAACAAGAGACCTGTACAACTGCACACCGAGTGTCATATAATATGCCGCAGCATACTTCGCTCCCGGCCCAAATCGATGCATGTTAATTCGACGGGATGTTCCACCTGAATCTACAGCTTCCACGGCCACAGTTTGAAACTGCTCGTGGACTTCTAACGCTGATTTACAAGTGGCAAAACTGACAGCAAAAACTGCGGGAAGTCATGGAAATCACACTTTCTAGCTTACTCGAGGACAAATTTGGCCATTGATGGCTCCACCATTTCTCAACTTCTCCTCGAGTAATCAAGTTAGACTGAGACTCGACCGTCCCCATCAAAAGGTGAGTCTGCGTCGCCAAACTGTCATACTCGACCGATGAGTTCAGTCAGCTTCATGAAGAGTAAACTCACGCTAGGACTGTACATGGAACGAACTGATCAACAACATCCCTCTGCTTGATACGCCACTGCATGCATGCGCAGTTGCTAGTGCAGTGACACTCTGTACAGACCTTCCAGTCTGAAAGCATCAGCGTCCAGAACATTCCTTGCATCTGGCTCGAAGGATATGCATATGGTCCCCGTACACTGTACCGATTGCAAGGTCTTAAAAAACGTCGACCGCCACTGTGACGGTTAAAAGCCTGTGATACTACCACCATTTTGATAGCAAAAAGTGATTTATTATCAAAACAAGTCAACATGTTTTAGCCGAAGGATCTGTACAACAAAAACTTAGTCCGCTTTTTTCTCAAAATTCGACAGAGGGTTGAGCCGCCGAGAGTGTGACCTTAGCTTCTCTAAACAAGGGATGATTTCCCTGAGCATGCCTATCAGTTAAGGCTGGCATTCGTCCTCGGATCCTAGACAATTTACTTTTCATACCATCCTGGTATGAACGTTAACATCGGGGTGGGTGAATTGGCCACTTCACTGTTCCTGCTCGCGGAGAGCTCGGTGGATCCATATTCCACCACTCATCGTCGTTGCCACGAACGACCATGGCAACATCATCAGAGCGATGGTAGAGTTTAAGGAACCCCAAATCCTCGCCGAAGAGCGCACTTTCATCGAAGCAATCTGCAGAAGCAGAAGCGCCATTCTGCAGATTGCTGACCTGCCGCTGTGGGCCCAGGATGGTGGTGTTGAATAGGCCGGGAAAGGCACTGTCGGAAATGCTCCTTCGGCTGTCACCACCACCGCAACTGGACCCAATTATACAGCTTCTCAAGCTGCTCTCGATAACCATTAGCCTTTCCGCTTCATCAACAGTCCGCGCTAGCACTGTCTGAGGCTGGATGACTGTCGGAAGCTGGACAGTTTGATCCTGTACCACCTTATGATGATGGTACTGCATTTGCTGCGGATACAGGTGGTTGATGCTGTACGAGTGCTGCCCGTGCAACAGAGCCTCTCCGGCGGCTGCAGTTGCCATTTGACCCTGCAGACATATTTGGTTGTACATGTGCTGGTATTGGAGACGTCCGTAGTGTGCATGCGAAAGGTTGCCTCGTTCCGAAAGCTTCTTCTTCAGTCTAGCGTTCCAGTAATTTTTGATATCATTATCAGTTCGACCAGGCATAATTCTTGATATCATTATTAGTTCGACCAGGTAGCTTGGCCGCGAACAGAAACCATCTACAGCAGACAACCGATCTGTTTATTAAAAAACCGTATACAGGTCCGATTTTAATACTCAGCCTAATAATAATAATAATGAGTATCGAAATAGGGAAGCGAGAGAGTCCTCCGGCTCCGGTAGTTGACGACGTGTAGTCTTCTACCCGCACGGACTCGCAAGACTACACGGCCTCAACTACTTTCCTAATTTAGTCCTCAATCTTCAGTCAAATAAAAACTTCCCGAGGCTGAAGAACTTATCGCTAGATAAGCAGAGGAAAAGACTACTTGATGAACTACTAATCAAATGCCATGCTTGTTACGAGAAACAATGCCGTCATTATTTCTCGTAACGAGCATGCCATTTATCGTAGGATGCACGAAATGTTTAAGGTGACGGTGATTAGCCTGATTTTTCCTAACGTCAGATTGGAATAATCAGGCTAATCACTGTCAACGTATCCGGCACAACGACCTGTGTCTTGAATTCGAAGAACTCAAGACACCGATCGAACTCCTGGCAGTCGACGTCTTCGGCGGAATGAAAAATATGTCTCAGACATTTTTTGGAGATTGCGTCTTCTGGATAAGCGGTTAAGGAAGACGGCAACTCCATTTAGAAAGCATCATGGAACATCGGGAAGAAACTTCTACAATCAGTTTCAGCTATGGCGCATTTATTCACACAGCAGGCTTGCGAAGGCCTGCTCGTGAATAAATGCACCACAATTCGACGACATATGCATGAATAAAGAGAGGTGAACTGTTCCATCGACATACTGCACGAACGGAAGGGAGAAAACAGAAAACACTAATGATCGGCAGAATGCGGCATCTTTCCGATCATTAGTATTTTCCTCTCTCTCCCTTTCCAAGATTCCTATTAACATGACGTGCAATTGGATTAGTAGACTCACCTGCTTCTTATCTGTCCATGTAGTCGATAAATTGTCTTCTCTTCATCTTCTGAGAAACTGCCACGCTTAATATCGGGACGCAGATAATTTATCCACCTCAACCTGCAACTCTTTTCTTTGCTGGGAAGCGTGATCCAATTTCCGCCTGTCCCATTTTGTTCGATGAAGAACTTGAGCTTGGCATCCTCTTCGGGAGACCATGGTCCCTTCTTCACATTCGCCTTGTCGCAACATGGAGCCCGACCCATATTGATCACTGTTAGACGAGAGGAAGATCGGTATCGGCAACAAGAGAAACTGTTGCAGCGAGGCAAAGTCCTACGACGGAAACTCCAGCCAGGCTTTATTTACTGTTGTGATTTCTGCGCCTCCGCTCGTAATTTGCTGTCGCGGCAAGACCAGTTTGCGAGTCCAAATTTACCTCCAAACCCAACACGTAAGATTCCGGTAAAAGCGAGTCACCGCAATTCGTGTTAATCCCCCACAAGTTCGCTAGTTTCCGCCCGTTCGAATCCGTCCTCCGAAAATGTTCCCCAAGATCGTGGAACGTAATGGCGATCACTCCTTGACTTATATGTTAGAGAAGAAGCAAATATGACCTGCCACAGACAGTAAGAACACAAACCGAAGAAATTGTACATGTTACGCTATCAAATAGGGAACAGATAAACGTTTTTGCCTTCCCTTCAAAGTTAAAACACAATTTATATATGTGTTCCAGAAATTGGGAAGACCGGAGGCCCAAATATTTCTCTGTTTTCCTTCGACAACAGTCTTCGCTTTACCGTCCTTTTTATTTATTATCGGAGTTTCCCAGAATATTTGGAGGAAGTGCTAAGCTGGTCTAATTTGGTGGCAAAAATACTCTTTTAACTGGCAAAGCGAAACAAGGATTCCAATTTTGGTCACTATGGTAACACAGTTGCCTACATAGTAATACTTTATACTGAGAACTAATTAATTCACTTAATTATACCAGAGGAAAAGATCAAACACGTTTTTCTTTTCTGCAATTTATTCATAATACTGAAACCTATGCTTATTTATATCTTCTGGAAAAGCGTTGCTTAAGGTCCACTCCAGAACAATCTATCGTGGTAATCGTTTGTAAAATGAGGTCCATGCAATTTGAAATCTAATTTAAACATGAAGTTTCGTGGAACCCAAGAGGATCTTATCTGCAACGTAAAGTACACGGAAAGGGAAAAAGGAATATTCCTCTTTGGCTTGTATACGGGATTTAATGCTCGTATCACGTAGAACTTAAGTTTGCCACTTAGCATCACAGTGTTTGAATCCACTTAGTATGTTTTCTCAACGATTGGAAAACTCTGACCTAGTGGTTACTATGGGGAGCAAGAGTTAGAACCTTTCTTCTACTTTCTAACTCTTGAGTTATGATTGCGGTTACACATTCACTATGATATCTGCGAGCATTTCCAGAAGTGCTCCTAAAAAATCATTTTTTGTTTATTTTTCATTCTTTCAGAATGAGATTTGTTACAATGAGAATTTGAATGTTAAGTTTATAAATTTCTATTATCAGAGATCATAAATAATAATTTAGATACAAGTATAAAGATTCAAACATTCATTTCTTTATGAATCACGTTCGGAAACAAAGTTAGACGAATAACTATTATTACTTTTTTGCTTTGACTCCAAAAGTCTTTGTGTTTAATTTTGACTCACCCTATTGTCTATCTAGAATAGAGATCCATTTGACGGAAACATTTTCTGCTAGAATACCTAGCCGGAGATATATTTCAGAGGTGTTTTCGTGTCATAATAACGAGATTGAGACATAATCTGGATACACCCATACCCTCTGTGCTGATGAGCAGTGGGCCCACGATAGTTATCTCTTGCCACAAGTTAGACTGCCGCGGACCGTAGTCACAATCTGGGGACTGGACCCTGCCTTCACTCTTTGTGTACCATCTATGTACGAACCTTCTCAGCGTGTCAACGACCTGCTTTAACAAAATTCTCCCGTCCTGCCTTTTGTATAGTAAAAGACCGACATTTTATATCATAGTAAAACGTTGTTATTATAAGCGTCAATCAATAATCTCAGGTAACTAGTGCTCCTTGGAATTTCTCTAGTTATAGTCACATTCATTATTAATCACATAATGCTTTAGGTCTTTCTAAAATTTTATTTACATTACCATAGAACTAGATAGTCATATAGATCAGATTTATTTAGTTATTTAATCTAGTTAGTTAACCATGCAAGAACTATATCCATAGCATTTATGCGGGCAAAGTGGCCGTTTGGCCTGGAGAGGGAAGACGACAAAAATTGAGAGAGGGAGAGCTGTAACGGTAGCGCTGGCGTTGTCGATGATTTTCTTTGGTTTGGAGAGGTTTTCTTGCAGGCTCTCGTAAGTGGGCTTGTTGCCTTGGAGAGAGAAGGCGACAGAAATGCGAGAGGATGGGGGCGGGAGCTGCAGTGGTGGCGTTAACGAGCGTTTTCGTGTGGGTTATTGTGAGCGAGCTTGTTGCCTTGGACAGGGAAGATGGGAAAAAAACGAGAGGATGGGGTCGGACAGTGCTGGCATTAACGAGGGTTTTGGTGCAGGTGGTCGTCACTGATGGGGTTGTCACTATGTTTTACGGAGGATTTGTTCGCTGTCGCGTTTTCTCTTGCAGGCGTTCACGACGTCTGTGTCATTTTCATCGATTTCATGTGTGGACGAGGCGGTCACAAGTTCTGGCTGTCACTAGTTCATCGTCCTTGTTCATGGGTGGACAACCTTTGTGATGTTTCTTGCTTCTTGTCTTGCTGCACCCTTGTTTCCATTTCCGCGTGATCTCGGTTTACTGCCCGATTGAGGGGACTCGGATTCTGTTCTTGTGCTGTTTTCTCTGTGATCTGACGATCTATTTGGCTTGTGTTGGAGACGGTTAGGTTTTCACGGATTCGCACGAGGTTCTTTTTCTTGCTCGGTGGAGGAGAGGCGGCCATGCGGTCCGGTTGCGCTACACGTCTACTTCCAATGTGTGGGCCAGTTGCAGGGGTGGGGGCCAATGATGAGAGAAACTGCTTCAGTGGAGGTAGTCTGATGTCCGATTCGAGTTCCGAGCAGAACGTGCAGACTCGCTGACTGATAGCCATGTATTTCCACCTCTTTCACCGGTTGTTCCTGACTGTTACGATGTCTTGCATTTGTCATAGATCCACCTAAGTACCCTTTTCTTAGTTTGAAACGGCCCATGCTCTGTTTCGATGACTCCAATGTTCAACTAGATCCTACAGTTATCTTGAATTGGATTTCTCGGAAGACATTCAGTCGTTTTTACTCAAATTTGACTATGTAAAGATAGGGACAACTTGCTACCCATGCCCTGTCTACAATCCTCCGCTGCAGACTTTAGCCGGGCCTTCTCGGCTTTTTGCTTACTCCTCTGATAAATTCTGCTTATACTTCCAGGACCGGAGGTTCCGTATGTTTTCTTATCCCGCTTACTTTATTCGAGATGATGATTTCTTAAAAACTACTGTGCACAGTTTATATCGTAAGATCTTTCTGCCTTGCATCTGTGAGAGTCTCGACTGGAAGCACAAGCGTTACATCTGTTCTCATTTTCCCCACTTTGAGCAGGATGTCGCTCCGCAGACAGGCCAGAGCGAAGAGGTCATCCATTGAGACGTCGATGACTGTCTCTAGAACTGAGGCAGATCTAGAGTTGGAGTTGTTCCCCCTCCTCTCCGATTTTCTTCATGCAAAGTGTTTGTTTGGCTTGTTTTTTGTAGAGAGAGGAGGTACACTTTTAGATCTTCATTTTCAGGGCGTTGTTTGTATGTATGCGAAGTCTGTCTCAGATATCAAGAAACGTGTAGTAGAGGCTTTGGGTTTGGCAGAAGAATAGACCAATAGGTGGAGAAGTCTGTATCAAGCTTCTTCCTAACAAACGTCTGCATACCTTTGCGGGGATGATCGGGTATTGCTTGAAGGATGACAGTGAATCACATCACACAGCAACCAGCAAAAACATCTCTGAGGCCATGATGAATGATGGACGGGAACTCTTGATGTTACTGGGCGCTGCAGACACCAAAAATAGGGTGGAGCTCGAGTACATGAACATCCTGCCGAGGGCATTGCAGTTTAATCGTTGTGAAGACGTTATAAGTCTTCACATCCTCTGTCTAACACACTTGCGCGTTGTCTTCATACTTGCGCTTTGTCTTCATAGTATACTTGTTTCTGGAAAATATATTGCTTCTCCTAGGTGGTTAATGCAGGCGGGTATACAGAAACGTCTATCAGATGTTCTCTGGACTTTTGTTACAAGGTCGCACGATGTCACGCCAGAGGATGTGGAAAATATTTTTTTTCCAGAGACAACAGGCGCTGTACTAACTGTCAACATCGGTACTTTAACGAGAGCAGTCCACAACCGGTACACGAGAAGCATACGGAAGGTGCCACACCTCCGGTAGTGCCGAGCGAAGGGGTTGGAGCTGCTGTCGACATTGAGACGCTATCGCATTTCATCCCTTTAACGGAGGCTTTCTTGAGGAGCACAGGCTCAGACCGTGACTTTCCAATACAAGTTTGAGGATTCGGTTCAGCTCAGAAGATTGTACAAGTAGTCGGTACTGTGTCGATTATATTTATAGTTTGTACCTCTGAGCTTCACTTCTGTGAACTTCATTTCTGTAGGGGTACAGCGCCATAGGTAGCGTATGCACAGCGATATGATTTGGTAAGTAGGGTTTAGTTGCTTCGGCAGACAAGCAGCGATAGGATTTTGTAGGTTAGAGTAGAGAAATGTGAAATGTGATATTTTTCCCACAACCAAAAAGAATAAAAATCCCTGGCGCACCACCGTCATTTCCACTACACACCTAAGGCGGACTACAGCAGACGTAGAAGGATTCAAAAATAAACGGACAACAGAGTGAAGTACCGAAAAGAATTCTCCAGAAACCCAAGGGTGCAAAACAAAGGCACGGGCGACACAGACACCCACAGCTATTGGCCGGAAGCTTTAATTTTTCTTTAATAAACCGCTGAACATTGCACCAACTTAGCTTCAGTCATAAAAGCGAACGGACGACCCATAATGCGGAGTATGAAAGAAGAAGAAAGAATAGATAAAATAATGTGGAGTATATTGTTCTGAAGTTTTGTACGGAAATTATATTTTAAATATTGCCATCGTGGTCTAGGTCCGGACATGTTTCTTTCTATAGACAAATTTTTGCCGTTGAATGCACTCCTTTAGATACTACTCTTGAATATAATTATTTCTTTATTCTTTTACTTGGAAGTTCTTGTGGGCTTGGATATAATTCTTTTTATTTTCCGTTCATTTAAATATATAGCAAAGCAAGTTACTGAATATGGCTTACCACACAGAATCAAATTAAATAGATATCACACTACATGTCAATGCTCTTCATATTTGTACTTTTTTCATCTTTTCCTGGAAGCCCTCTATATAAAGAGTATCAAAAGCTATTTTCCTTATAGAGAAAACTGAGAAAGTAATGGAAAAAAAGAATGACGATGTCTAATCCATGTTTTAGAGAGCGAAGGCTCACGTAAAGCGACCCATAGAATACCACCAATCACGTAGTTTCTAAGCCAAGCGACAGACGTTGTGTAGATCATGTCCAGACTAAAATCCGCATTATAATCAGAACATTCATTTCAAAGGAATTTCGTTTATATGTTTCTTTTTCTCTCTCTTCTCTCTCTTCTCTCTCAATCCTTGTATCTATTTAAGGCACACCTTTAGCTTTTGAGCTATGGGCGTGCTTAAAAAAGAGTGATCTCTGATTATCTCGCTCCTCAATACTGGGCAGTCTGGTCCCAACATAAACCTTGAGTCACAAACCGAGCTAGTTACTTGCAAAGTAGACATATTGTCCGTCAGAGGCTCATATACGGTCGTTTAACGGTGCGCATCTCTACAATGAGCAAAGTATGAATGATAGAGAGTCATCTCCGCCAAGGATTCTCCCATAAGTTTCTCTCTCTGAGTTTTACAGCAAAGGATGGACGGCTTGACACACAGAAACTTCCGACTGGATGTAAAAGATGGATATCTGATCTCATCTGCTTGCGTTTCCCGTCACATTCATTCAGGAGATGGTCCGCTAGAGGACTTCACGACATTAAACTACATCCTACTGGATTTCTGAATCGATTGTCTAAACCGAGCTCTGATCTCATCCTCCTATAGTTCACGTCATCTCGACATAAAACTACGTCCAACTGGATTTTTTAAACCGATTGTAGAAACCGAGCTCTGATTTCTTTGATCTACTGTTCACATCATAATCGTCCAAGAGATGATCCAGTCGATCACTTTCTGACAAAAAGTGGTATGGGAGTATGCATCATAATATGTAGTGTTCTCCCGTAGAACAAATCAAACACTAATTTTTTGGATCTCTCTGATACAAATTACCACGAATAAGTTCATACTTCCTTGTAGCATCAGTCTTCATGAACAGCTCTGTGACAAGAACTTTCTGATTCTCCAGTGTCCATGTTGCAACATATCTATCTTCTCCTCCATGTTGAAACTCCGATGAGCTCTAAAAGTTTTTCGAGAACTATAAGACGAAGTAGTCTCAGATATGAACTTGTTGAGTTTGCCATACAACTCTATTTTCCGAGTCACGTCGAACAGCAAGAGGCATATCAACTCCTTCGAGCTCAAAGATATGTTGCTGAAATGTGACTCCTCTTGAAATTAATAAGTTAGAAACAGTGTATGTTAGAAAGACCACTTCCGTAGACAGAAGCCTGGGAAGACTACAGGGGGCATACACCCTGTGATTAATCTAACCCGTTGGAATGTGAGTGTGAGAATAAGATGTAACGACCGTTGCTAGTCGACTTCTGCAAAGCAGGACAGCCTTCTGGAGGTATGAGAAGACGAGCTGAACCCCCAGAAGACGAGAATCGCTTCGGAAAGACGGTATCGAGAAGACCGAAAGAAGCAACCTAGAAGCAGGAAGATCGTCTTCTCGAGCTTCTCTGTGAATAGTTGTGTGATATTTTAGTTGGTAGTTGTTTGTTTAGTTCCAGAGCACCATTTGGCGTGTCTGGAAGACGTGTGGTTTTGTGTGGTTTTGTGAGAAGACGGGATTTCTAGACAAAACCCGTGTGTTTGTGTGTTTGAACAGATCTTAGAACTTAGAGCAGCGTTACTTGCGTAAATCCTCTGTGGGAACGATATCTTGTATACTAAATGGGCAAAAGGAGTAATCCTGCGCCACTACATATAGTGAGCATCATTTTGACGCCGCTGCCGGGGATTTCAACTTAGTAACTTCTGTTCTAAGCTTCCTGGATCTATGTGCCAGTAGTTAGTTTCATTTCGAACTAACTTCGATTGTAGTTGAATGTGTTGTGGGACTCTATCTTGCTAGAAGACAGGAACCGCAACCAGAAGCTAAAAGAGATACATCAGGGAGAGTTGGAAGAAGCCGCTTCCCTGCTTCCAAGAGCTTCTTGGAAGACTGCAGTAAGTGCAACAGAAAGCAGGAGAAGAAGACGTTCTGAACCTGTGATCGGTTGTTCAGTCATTTGGTCTCCCGGATCTAGTGGTAGAAGAAGAGAGACATCTCTTCTCAGTACTCTGGTGGATTCCTCTGACCAGATGTAGAAGCAGAAGACGCACGGGTAAAGATCCTGAGTGGGTAAATTCACCCCAGCGAACCGCTTCTAGAGAGCAGCGGATATCCCTGAGACACCAAAGGAAAGAAGAAGAGCTCAGGAAGATCCGATCAGTAGAGTTGGAAGAGCCTTCCATCTCGAGCATAATCTTTGGCGAAGACAGAAACCAACCAGGTGATCACGTGTATAAAGTAGATTTTGGTACTGGTTACTCGGAAGACGTCTTCCCAAGTGCGGGAGAAGCTTCTCAAGGAGAAGGAAGACTGGAGGAGATTGTTCCAGACGACTCGGAAGACAGCAGTGACAGTAGTTCTGACTCAGAAGACGACCTCTGTGATTCAGACAGGCCTAGACCTTCGAGAAGACCATCTCCACCACCTGAACTTGAGGAAGAAAGAAGTTGGCAGTCGCACCAGTCGGCAGTCGACATGGCTTCCCACACTCGGCAGAAGTACCATCCGTACGACGATGATGCTGACGCAGACGACTTCATCACAATGTTCGAGACCATCTCTAGATCCAACAAGGAAGACGCTGATGTTGACAGACTCCGGGTATTTCCTAGTTTGATCGTAGGGAAGGGAAGGAAGTGGATGAGTAAGATGTTGAATGATGGTGTAGTAATGGCCACTTGGGCTACTCTGAAGGCAGCTTTTTTGTAGAGGTTCAGAGGAGTGGGCTACGATCGTATGACCCTCATAGAGCTTCAGAGACTCGAACGGAAGAAGAAAAAGACACTGTGGGATTACACCGAGAGGTTTGAAGACCTCCTGGATCACATCCCTCAGAACTAAGGAAGACCCGGTTACTGTGCTCAGCAAGCCATGGACTGGTACTTGGGAGGATTGTCTCAGGATATGGAATTGTACTGCAGAAGAGGAGGAGGTGATGATTTAGTAGAAGTACAGAAGTATGCCGAGCAGTATGAAACTTCGAGCTCACTCGAAATATGACGAAAGACAGAGAGAAGACATCGAAGAAGTCCAAGAAGTCGAAGAAGTCTTCTAGGAAGTCCAAGAGGAAGTCCAAGTCCACTAAAACTGATAACAGTGATTCGGAAGCATCCTCTACTTCTGAAGAGTCTACTGTCGAAAGTTCAGAATCCGAATCTGAACAAGAGAAGAAGACGCGGAAGAAGAAGAAGGAGAAGACGCGAGCAAGGGAGGAAGTTGTGCAGAAGATGCCTCAGACTCAGATCATACAGTCTGCACCTGATCCCCGTATCGATGAAGTTCTGAAGCAGTTTGCCGACCTAAAAGTTCATCTTCTGAACTAGAAGGACAAGCGGAAGCAACCTACGGCTTCCCGGCCAAACCTTTGGTGCAATCTTTGTAACTCTTCCGGCACACTAGAGATCAGTGTACGCAGGACCAAGCTGTCAACTGAGCAGGATGGGAAGAAGACGATGAGGGATATCTACACGATCCGAGTGGGAAAACCTGCTATAAGATCGAGACGATACAACCCTTCACTCCTATGACTCCCGCCCAATATAATCGTTATGTACCTAGGGATAGAGCTAGCAATGTACAGACCACGACACCATGGCAACCTTCTTCATCACAACGACCTCTCAACCCTCTTCCTGGAGCGTGCAATAATTGTGGAGAGACAGGACACTGGTGGTCCACCTGTCCTCATCCAAGAAGACAGATTGGGCAAGTGCCCTTGTGTGGGAACTGTAAGGAAGCCGGTCATTTCACAGAGAATTGTCCTCAAACCTTACGGCCACGACAAATGGTTAGATTTGCAGATACCACGCCTCCTACAGAAGCTGCATCAACTTCTAAACTCGAGTTAGCAGTGGTACAGCACATCACGGTAGAAGAAGAAGATCCTGGGGATTGTACGGATTGTCTCCATATCGAGGAAGACGAACCAGACCCCGAGAAGCACGAAGGAAAAGAACCCCAGCTGCAGAAGACGACTGCAGCCCAGAAGACGAAGTTACTTGAGGCAGCTTCTTCTTTCACTTTGGCGGATGGCATTGTTTGGAGTCCTAGCCCGGATTCAGACAGTTGGCCTCCCGAAGAAGTCTTGGATGAAGCGATATTCAAGGTAAGTACCAGAAGCAAAGGGAAGTTAGAATCTCGTCAGAAGGAGATCAAGAAGAAGAAGCAGCGAAAGGAAAGATCATCTTCCCCTGAGCGACCTTCTTCTCCTACTTACGACCGAGAAGATCCGAAGTACTTTGCTCCTGATATTAGACAAGAAGTTGAAGCAATCATGCAAGAAGAGCTGGAGAAGAGACGGAAGATAGTACAGCAGCTTCCTACACCGACTACGGCAACACCTGTCTCACGGGAACAGCCTCCAGTCGAGGGAAGACACTCTTCTGGTCTTCCACCCAAGGAAACAGCCACTACATCTTCTTTGTTGGAAACACCAGTCACTCTTCTGAAAAGATCTCCGTACGACTTCTTGCGAGACTTGTGGAATCAGAAGGCGGATGTAACCTTCCAACAGCTGTTGGATGACAATGCTGGTTACAGGAAGTTGTTACAATTTGTGCTTCGAGGATCGAGGAAGAGGAGGACAGCTAGACTTCCCAAGAACACCCCGATCCTAAAGGTAGAGCATGAGGACTTGGGGGCCCCAGAACTTGATATGGAGATCCATGGTTGTCTTCTGAAGAAGGTACCCATTGATTCCGGCTCCGGAGTTAACATCATGACTGAAGAAACGGCGCATGCCCTAGGCTTCACTGAATTCCAGCCTACTCCGAGGATCCTCAGAATGGCGGACCAGACCAGAAGATGACCTTTGGGGCAACTGAAAGATGTCTTGACGGTAATTGGTGGAGTATCTTTTTACCTCACTTACATCATTTTGCGACTTGTAGCTAAGGTTGGATATCAAGTGTTGATAGGAAGACCATGGCTGTATGATGCAAATGTAAATACCGACTGGAGAAGGCATCGTTTGAGATTTCCCAATCCTACACCCAAGCCAGGTGAGAAGACTGAGGTCTCGCTTCCTTGGATCAAGATTGGGCACCAAGGTGAAACTCCGTCTACAACAGAGGGGTACACTTCAGAAGACTCAGCTGCGTCTTCTGACAGTGATGAACGGTATAATGAGTTTGTGGTGAATAACTTGTGTACTACCGAAGTAGCAGAAATAGCAGAAGACGTGATATGTGGATACATTGAGTGCTACGAGATTGCGGAAGAAGAGCTTCTAGAAGACGAGAATACCGTCTTCTCTTCGGAAGATCCGACAGTTGGTCTTCCAGAAGACGAATCCGAACCAGAAGAAGCTCCCAAACCGGAATACTTTGGTGCCAGTGAGTACAGTCACACTGAAGGAATGATAAACCCGGATGATCTTCAAGAGATGGAGGTTGCTCCTGGGAAGAAGCTGAAGCTTTCCAAGGTGATCGAGGGCCAGCAGTTGGAAGACTTTCGAGAACTTCTGACGGAGTTCCAGGATGTCTTCGCATGGACCATAGAAGACATGAAGGGCATACTTCGAGAGTTGGGAGAGCATCGCATTGACTTGCTGGAGGGCGTTGTTCCTGCACGGCAGAGGCAGTATCGGCTCAACCCCAAGTACTCGCTTCTAGTGAAGGATCAGATCGACCAATACCTGAAGGCAGGAGTCATCTTCCCAGTGCTCAGCAGTGAGTGGGTAGCTCCTATCGTCATCGTGCCGAAGAAGCAGACAGGGAAGATCCGAGTGTGTCAGGACTTCCGGAAGTTGAAGTTGGCCACGAAGAAGGATCATCATCCTTTATCATTCACCGACTCTGTGTTAGACCAGGTAGCAGGACATGAGTTCTACAGCTTCCTGGATGGGTATTCTGGGTACAACCAAGTTTCAATCAGAGAAGAAGACAAGTCGAAAACCACTTTCACTACTGATTGGGGCACGTACGCGTACAATCAAATGCCGTTTGGTTTATGCAACGCACCCGCCACATTCCAGAGATTGATGATTATAATCTTCAAGGAGTATCTTTGCACTTTCATGGAGATTTTCTTGGATGACTTTTGTGTGTTTGGATCGAGAGAAGACCACTTGATATTTCTAAGGAAGTGTTTTCTGAAGTGTAGAGAAATCGTTCGGCTCTTCACCCTGAGAAGTGCTTCTTTGGTATGTCAGAGGGAATCTTGCTAGGACATCGAATTTCCGGAAGAGGTATAGAAGTCGACTGTGCTAAGGTGGAAGTTATCATGAAACTTCATCCACCTGCTAACCTGACTCAGTTGAGAAGCTTCTTGGACAACGTAGGATACTACAGGAGGTTTATTGACAGGTACGCAGAGGTAGCAGGAAGACTCACTAAGTTGCTGAAGAAGGACGAACCATACATTTGGTCTTCTGAGCAGCAGGAAGCACTCGAAGAAATGAAGAGACTTCTATCGGAATCCCCTGTCCTAAGGCCACCTGATTGAGAAAGAGTCTTCCATATCTATGTGGATGTTTCTGCTTTCGCCATAGGGGTGGTGTTGAGTCAGAAAGATGAGAAGAAGAAGGATTATCCCATCTACTATGCGGGAAGACAACTCAGTGATGCAGAGAAGAAGTACTCGACAACTGAAAAGGAGTGTCTTGGCATGATTTATTCTTGTAGGAAGTTTAGACATTATCTTCTAGCAAACCTATTTGTCTTCTATGTAGATCATTTTTCTTTGAAACATCTTGTAAAGAAAGCAGATTTGTCTGGGAGGATAGCTAGGTGGATTCTCCTACTCCAGGAATTTACTTACACAGTTGAGTACAGACCTGGAAGACAACATGTTAAGCTGACTACCTATCCAGATTAGAGACAGAACGACGAGAAGATGAAGTGGAAGACGAGTTTCCTGACGAGAAGTTATTTTCAGTTTTCGCAGAGACACTTTCATCTGAGGGGGGGCGTACCGCCTGCTTCCCAGAAGACGAGACTAGATCTTCTGATCCAGTCTTTGCGACTTCCACAGAAGAATCGATCTTCAAGGACTTGAGGAAGTTCTTGGAAGACCAACAGTACCCCGAGGGATTGGATGCGGAGCAGAAGGCTGTCTTCTTACACAAGGCAGGTCCTTATGCCATCTTCCAGGGTATCCTGTTTCGGAAGGGACATGACGAGAAGCTAAGGAGGTGCCTTGAGCCTTCAGAGATTAGACCAGTGATCACAAGTCTTCACTACGAAGATGCTGGGGGTCACTACGGGCTGAAAACCACAGTGAAGAAGATGCTAGACGCCGGATACTGGTGGCCGACCATGTACCGAGACACTTTTCACGAGATCAGGAAGTGCAATGCGTGTCAGAGGGTGGGAAGACCGACAGCTACTACGAGATGGCCTCTTACTCCCATTCTTCCGCTCGCTCCGTTCGAAAAATGGAGGATCGACTTTGTGGGTCCTATCGCCCCGGTGGCGAGAAAAACACGAGCACGGTACATCTTAATAGCTACCGACTATGCTACCAAGATGGTGGAAGGCGAAGCCACAAGGAAAAACGATGCCGCAGTAGTAGCCAGGTTCCTTTGGCACAACATCATCACTAGGTACGGATGTCCGCTGAAATTGGTGTCAGATAGGGGTACTCATTTCTTAAATGAGACTATCTCTCTCCTGACCCAATACTTCAGGATTAAGCATCGGAAGACGACGCCATACAACCCGAAAGCGAATGGACTGACGGAGAAGTCGAACGGTCTTCTGTGTAACATCCTGAATAAAGCAACTGTTAACCATGCGTATGACTGGGACACGAAATTGCCATCTGTGTTATGGACTTTCAGGATTTCACCTAAAGTCACAACCCAGAAGACGCTTTTCTACCTAACTTATGACATGACACCTATTGTGCCCATTGAGTTAGAGGTCCCAACATACCGGTTAGCCGTCTCCGAACGCATAGGAGAAGAAGAAAGCCAGGAGCAGCGTCTTCTGAATTTTGTAGAGTTTGAAGAAGACAGTAATGCAGCTTTGGAGAAGACGTACGAGGTACAAGCGCAACGTAAGGTGAACTACAATAGTAAGCTGAGGAAGGTGACCGTCATAGACGGGGACTTAGTTCTTCTCTATGACAACCGACACCTTAAGTTCCCCGGGAAACTTCATCTTCGCTGGATGGGTCCTTACCGCGTCTTGGAGGTCTTCGACAATAACTCCTTGCAGTTGGAAGAGTTGGACGGTACATTGATGACCACTCGTGTTAATGGGTGACACGTCAAGAAGTACTGGACGTGAACACAAGTGCCGAGAACACTGATGTTTGCGGGGACGCAAACATGTGAGGGTGGGCGTATGTGGTGCCCACAAATTACAAGATTCACGAATTTTTAAAATTTTTAAAGATTAATAACTTGTTTGTATAACTGAAGAAGCGTTGTTACTTAAGATTACTGCTTCCTTAGAGGGAAGATGATCTTATGAGCTTTTTAATAAGAAGTTGACTTCTTCGGAAGACGACCGTCTTCCGGGAAGCGTCTTCTCAGTTGCGTCTTCGGAAGACGGGAAGACGGCGGAAGACACCTGTCTTCCGGAAGACAGCGACCGCGAAGGCCTAACCACAAGTTTTCAGGTAAAACAGTAGGTGTACCTACTAGGTAACACACAGGTGGTAGGTAGGTCAGGAAAGACACCTAGGGTCGAAACCCCTAATCTGCGGGGAAGATGCGCAAGAAGCGCATTAGCGCATTCCAACTTCTCGCAGCATAGCACGCTTGAGAAGATCAATTTACGAGAGTAGGCTTCGCGAGTGAGCATCGAGTGAGCATCGAGAGAGGAATCGAATGAGGAGAGGACCAGTTGGCAGCTAGGCGAGGGGCGAGATTGCTGAAGCACGGAAGGCAGAGAGCGAAGGCGTTTCTGTGAGCTCCCGAGAAGCTGACATTGGAGAATCGCTGAGTAGAATCGAAGGTGGAATTGGAGCGTGGCCAGAGATTGACAACGGAAGCAATCGTGTGGAGTCGCATTGGAGCTAGGACTAGAGCCAGAAGCGCGCGGGAGGTCGAAGACATCTCGGGAAGAAGACAGAGGACTGTAGAGGTTCTTCCCACGTTCTTCTCCCTTCCCACTACTTCTCGCCTCTGTTGTGTGTTCCTCGCGCTTCCCCGGTTGGTTGCAAGCAGCCTGATCGATTACCCCCCACCTCCCATTTTTCCTATTGTGACACTGGGTGCGGAAGCGCTGCCCAATTTCTGTCAGACATCTTCCTACTTCTTCCTAAGTTCAATTCGAGCTTCCCTACACCTCGTCCCCAAATTAACGATCCCAGCCATCAATTTTCCTACCCTACTACCCCTCTACCCCCGAAACCTTGAACGGAAGACGCTTCGGAAGATGGGAACATCTTCAGAAGACGCTTCTTCAACTTGACTATCTTCGGAAGACTGTCTTCGGAAGTCGACTATAATCAATTCGTATCAAGAGTGGATTTGTGTTGCTTTTGTGTTAAGAGAGGCTTGGTACGAATCCTGAGTGGTGTGGTGAGTTCTTTTGTTATTTCGAGAAGTTGGAACTCGGGAACTAGGCCTGTGCCTCCCGGTCTTCCAAGCTTCTCAACTCCACATCTTCCTAGAGAGACTAGAAGACTGAAAGGCTGGCAAAATGAGCCGAGAAGACGTGAGGGTCCATTTCGGGTCTCTTCTATCCGACCCATAGCAGCCGTTCCTTCTTCTTCCCAAACTTAGAAGAGAGTCGTGAGAAGACTTGCTGGCAGAATCTGGAGAGAATGGTCGAGGGTCATGTCTTCTCACCGAGCAACAAGTTTCTTCTGAGTGCGTATGAGCGGTGAGAAGTCAGAAGAACAGAGTGCAATTGTCTTGAGTCTGTTGTGAGGATAGATTGCGCGTAGGAAGACGAAGACAGGTGAGACCAATGAAGAGAAGTCTGACTTCGGGAGGTCTTCCGAGAAAGACATTGAATCGGAAGTTGTCCCGAGTGTCTTCCCAGAGAGCACTATCACCGCAGGAGCCCGCAACCATCTTCTGAACCTGTCATGCACTTTATGTTTCGCGAATCTTGTATCTTCTGATAGGAAGTAGGATGCAATGCAAGGTGGGTTGTCTTCTGGGTAATCCATGCGAGGCCTTGTGTAGTGACGTAGGATTTCTCCTTTTGCCATTTAGTATACAAGATATCGTTCCCACAGAGGATTTGCACAAGTAACGCTGCTCTAAGTTCTAAGATCTGTTCAAACACACAAACACACGGGTTTTGCCTAGAAATCCCGTCTTCTCACAAAACCACACAAAACAACACGTCTTCCAGACACGCCAAATGGTGCTCTGGAACTAAACCAACAACTACCAACTAAAATATCACACAACTATTCACAGAGAAGCTCGGGAAGACGATCTTCCTGCTTCCAAGTTGCTTCTTCCGGTCTTCTCGATACCGTCTTCCCGAAGCGATTCTCGTCTTCTGGGGGTTTAGCTCGTCTTCTCACACCTCCAGAAGGCTGTCCGGCTTCGCAGAAGTCGACTAGTAACAGTCGTTACACCTTACTCTCACACTCACATTCCAACGGATTGGATAACTCACAGGGTGTATGCCCCCTGTAGCCTTCCCAGGCTTCTGCCTACGGAAGTTGTCTTCCTGTAGCACTACAACGACATTCACCTTCACGGAAGCTCAATAGAAGTATCGGAAGCTCACTAGAAAAGATAAGAAGATGGGGAAGATGAGGGAAGATGGGAAGAAGAGGAAATCCAAACAAGAGAAAACAGGATGAAAAAGGGCAATTAAGATTCCGACAGGCTTCTAGTCCGGATCCTGACTAACAAGCCATCCCTGCTTGTAATAGTTTGGGGAGGAAGACAACAAACGTGAGTACTATAGCACCGTCTTCTACTCGAGGATGTCGTCGTCTGTTGCGGGAAGAAGGCTTCTTTCTTCTTCACTTCGCTGCTCTGACTGCTCTGTCTTCTGGGATCCCTTACCAACAAGACCGTTCGTACGTAGATCCCAAGTGCTCTACTGAACGAGTCAAGCTACACTCCACAACTGTTGATATTCACCGCCACTCAAGAAGAACACTTCCCATGCAAAATTGGGAGCGAATTCAATACATTCCACCACCCAGAAGACATGAGCAAAGTTTCTGCACTCAAATCCACAATCTATTCCTCGAGAAGAAGTCACAATGGCATTGGAAAGCTCACTCCTGCTACTTCCTGCGTCTACTCCTCGACACACCAGCCTAGCTAACAGGACTGCACGAGGATGCCGTTCCCTGTTCCTAGACTGTCCACTACTTCTATCTACATCCTCGAATCGTTGTTGGTGGTAAGAGAATGCAGACTTCTTCCTGCGTTATCCCCTTATTCCAACATCGAGTGTAGTGTACACTGTGTACTTCTAGTGTCTAATATGTCTCCTGCACCGTAAGATTGGTATGTGTGTGCAGGCAGCCAGTTTCTTCGAAGACTCCCCTGTGTGTCAAATATGTCTGCACCGTAAGATTGGTATGTGTGTGCAGAACTCAATTCTCCACACAGGTCTAATGTGCTATGAGTCTGCACCGTAAAATGTTGGTGTTTGTGCAGAACTCCTAATTCCTACTTTGTGATCCTACTTAACCATCTGCCTCGAGAGTCAGGGGAGGCGACCACCAGGGAGAGAGAGAGGCGCAGACAAGAGGTTGTCACCTCACATGCATGCGGTCCCTCTTCCCAATTAGCCCTCCACTGTGTTACTCCTACGCTACCTATGCTGCCACATGGGGTCCTAACTGTTTTTACATGGAAAACTGCCACCCTTAAGATAGCATGTCCGATCCTACTAAATCTGGAAGTGTCGATTAAGTTTGCTAACTACTCTGATTGCTCGGTGGCAATCTCTACATGATCGGCTCCTACCGGAGCTACTACCTCGACTTCTGATGGGCTGGGAAGCCCTGCACTTACCTCGGGTACCACTGAGGTAGCTTCCCTCTCCTCGCTCTTCGCTGCCCCTGCTGTTTCTGCGGCTGCGTCTTCCTCGGCTTTGACTTCGGAAGACGAAATGGTCTTTTAGGAAGACGAGTCGAATGGTGCGTCTTCGATCTTCTGAGGCACCGATGCAGTACTAGGGACCATGGCGACCTCATAGGGGTCCGGGAAAGTCGCTTCCTCCACGCGGAATACCTGGGAAGACGACTCGTCTTCCTGTCTTCCAGAAGACATCATGTCTTCCGGGGCGTCTTCTGGAGTCTTCTCGTCTTCCAACGTTGTCACCACCAAGTGTACAGCGAGGTCCAACTCCTCCTTCTCCATTCCGGATCTAGTCGAGGGTGCTGGGGCTTGGGAAGATGCGGTTGCAGGTGTCGGAAGTGAGGGAAGACCATAAAGTGTCTTCACTCCTTCTATCTGTCTATCCAGGTACCTGAACATGCTATCTCTGCATTCCATCAACCTCGTCTTGGACCCGCTGTCCCATTCCCTAGCTAAGGTAAGTAACTTCTTACCCGCGGTGAAGTTGAACTTCTTCCGAAGCGCTTCTACCGACTGAGCTAGCATCTTCTGCGCACGAGCCTCCGCTGCTTCCCTCTGCGTCTTCTCAGCTGCAGCTCGCGCTTCTGCGGCTTCTCGCTGCATCTTCCAAGTGGTCTGCTCCTCTGCGAGGGCAGTGATCTTCTCCCGCACTCGGAGAACTTCCTGATCGCGCTGCTGTACTCGCGCCTGCAACTCCTGGTTGCTCTTCCGAAGTTGCATCGACTCCTTGGCAGAAGCGGCTGCTTCCGCCTTGTACCTGGCTGCAAGCTTCTCCGTGGTGCGGAGACTAGCTTCCAGCGACTCCGTCTTCTGCTGGCTGTCTTCCTG
The DNA here is from genome assembly GCA_036924285.1 of Asterella californica. Lineage (NCBI taxonomy): Eukaryota > Viridiplantae > Streptophyta > Marchantiopsida > Marchantiales > Aytoniaceae > Asterella > Asterella californica. Next base: position 13,746,874 of record JAYKYS010000006.1, on the reverse strand, counting down.
TCGCAGCAAGGTGCGCAGGCCAAATCCAGGCTGTAAGGGCTTCTCTTGTGCCCTCGCTCTCCTTTCCAGCAACTCCATAGCGGGCTGGATCTCCTTCTGGAAGTAGGCACTGAACTCCTCCAGTCGTCTTCCTGCGGAAGACAAGTTCATTTCCACCACTCGCTCCATGGTGTCGACTTCGTCTTCCGGAGGCAAGGAAGCCTCTTCCACCACTACGGCCTTCATCTTCTGCGCACGAGAAGAAGCTACTCTTCTCATCTTCCGGGGTGGAAGACTCCTCGTGGCAGGAGCGGCTCTCCTCTTTGCGCTTCTTCGCATCGCAGTAGGAGCGTCCATCCATCCTTCGTCTTCTGGAGTCTTCGGAAGACTCCCAGGTGTTACAGAAGCTGTCTTCTGCTCCGATCGGGTACTCAGCAAGTCTTCCTCCGAGTCCGACTCCGATCCTGAATGAATGAGAGAGATGGGTGTCCTCGGTACACTTCTGTGATCCATTTTCTTCACTGGCGTGACGTCTTCCGACCCACTAGACTCATCTTCCCTCACCAGAAGCGTCTTCTGGTGGGAGCCGGGCCTCAGCTGTGGCATCAGAGTGGGAGGGGGCGTTGCTGTTGCCTCTCGGTCATCGTCTTCCGAGGTCTCCTCCTTCACCTCCTATCGCTCCGTTGGCCCATACACTGCCAGCTGATCTTCCCTAAGATCCCCCATGGCTACATACAAGTAGCAGAAGAAGGGCGTCAGTTGTCCTCCCGCCGGGGTACCCAAGTATGCTAGCTCCGTCTGTACATAGTTGTGGATGTACGCGCCCCAGTAGATTGGCACTCTGTCATCTCACACTGATTCCAGGAACTCCACGTCCTGATCTCCTAAGTACCTTGTCTTCTGCGCTTTTCCCTTGGGGAAAAGATGCAGAAACAACTTCGCCAGAAGTCGCTTCTTCGGCTCTCGGTAAGACTCTATCTTCCAACCGTTCCTCCCCTGCCTGTCTTCCACGAAAAGGCAGGTGGTACTCCCAAGCACATGCCATGAACTCACAATCCTAGGCAAGATCTTCTTCTCGTACCAATATCCTCGGTTCTCGGTCTCAGGCCTGTGAAACGCCTTACGCCACCAGTCTTCAGTCTAGGAAGACGGTCTTCCACGAGCTACTCCTGCCTTCGTAGGTACACGGTTATGCGGTGGTAACGCGACCCACACCTCCTCCAGAAGTCCTTGATCTGCGAGGTTCCAATCCCATAGGAAGAAGTCGAGACCCAACTCCTTGAGGAAAGGAGTGGCCTCGGTCAATTCTGCCGTGGGTAACACCAAGCCTCGCGGATGCATCGACATACATGGAAGATCTGTTGCACTAAACCACAAGCACCTACTATGAGCTGAAGGTTCAGTTCTTCCCGAGTGCCCACAGTCTAGCTTCTACTTCTCAGAAGACGAAACTAGTCTTCCAGAAGACAGCTACTCCGTCTTCCGGGATTCTAACAGTACTTCTTAGATAGCTCTCATCTTCCGAGCTATATCTAAACAATCCTATCTAAGCAAGGGCTCGCATGGATTACCAAGAAGACAACCCACCTTGCATTACATCCTACTTCCTATCAGAAGATACAAGATATACGAGAAGTAGAGTATGAGAAAGGTTCAGAAGATGGTTGCGGGCTCCTGCGGTGACAGTGGCCTCTGGGAAGACACTTGGGACAGCTTCCGATTCAATGTCTTTCTCGGAAGACTTCTCGAAATCAGACTTCCCTTCACTGGTCTCACCTGTCTTCGTCTTCCTACACGCAATCTATCCTCACAACAGACTCAAGACAACTGCACTCTGTTCTTCTGAATTTTCACCTCTCATACGCATTCAGAAGAAGCTTGCTGCATGATGGGAAGACATGACCCTCGACCATTCCCTTCAGATTTTGCCAGCAAGACTTCTCACAACTCTCTTCTAAGTTCGGGAAGAAGAAGGAACGGCTGCTATGGATCGGACAGAAGAGACCCGAATGGACCCTCGCGTCTTCTCGCTCATTTTGCCAGCCTTCGAGTCTTCTAGTCTCTTTAGGAAGATGGGGAGTTGAGAAGCTTGGAAGACCGGGAGGCACAGGCCTAGTTCCCGACTTCCAACTTCTCGAATTAACACAACAACTCACCACTCCACTCAGGATTCGTACCAAACCTCTCTAAACACAAAAGCAAAGCAAATCCACTCTTGATACGAATTGTGTTCAGTCGACTTCCGAAGACAGTCAAACTACTGAAGCGTCTTCTGAAGACAGTCTTCCGAAGATGTTCCAATCTTCTGAAGCGTCTTCTCTTCAAGGTTTCAGACTCCTTACGTGGTGAAACTTCCGCGGTTGTCGTTTTCCGGAAGATACGTGTCTTCCGTCTTCCGTCTTCCGCTGTCTTCCGTCTTCTGAAGATACCACCGAGAAGACGCTCTTCCGAAGACGGTCGTCTTCCGAAGAAGTCAACTTATTATTACAAACAGCCCTTAAGATCATCTTCCTGCTAAGGAAGCCGTAATCTTAAGTAACAACGCTTCTTCAGTTATACAATTCAGTTTATAATCTCAAAAATTTCAAAAATTCGTGAATCTTGTAATTTGTGGGCACCACATACGCCCACCCTCACATGTTTGCGTCCCCGCAAACATCAGTGTTTCAGCACTTCTGTGCACGTCCGAAGCATCTCCTCAGCTTCTCGTCATGTCCTTCCTAAACAGGATACCCTAGAAGATGGCATAAGGTCCTGCGTTTTGTAAGAAGACAATCTTCTGCTCCGCATCCATTCCCTCGGGATACTGTTGGTCTTCCAAGAACTTCCTCAAGTCCTTGAAGATCGACTCTTCTGTGGAAGTCGCAAAGACTGGATCAGAAGATCTTGTCTCGTCTTCTGGGAGGCAGGCGGTACGTCCCCCCTCAGATGAAAGTGTCTCTACGAAAACTGAAAACAGCTTCTCGTCAGGGAACTCGTCTTCCACTTCATTTTCTCGTCTGTCTCCTTCTCTGATTGCAACTTGGTTGTACCCAGAATACCCATCCAGGAAGCTGTAGAACTCATGTCCTGCTACCTGGTCTAACACAGAGTCGGTGAATGGTAAAGGGTGATGATCCTTCTTCGTGGCCAAGTTCAGCTTCCGGAAGTCCTGACACACTCGGATCTTCCCTGTCTGCTTCTTCGGCACGATGACAGTAGGAGCTACCCACTCACTGCTAAGTACTGGGAAGATGACTCCTGCCTTCAGGTACTGGTCAATCTGGTCCTTCACCAGAAGCGAGTACTTGGGGTTGAGCCGATACTGCCTCTGCCGTGCAAGAACAACGCCCTCCAGCAAGTCGATGCGATGCTCTCCCAACTCTCGAGGTATGCCCTTCATGTCTTCTATGGTCCATGCGAAGACATCCTGGAACTCCGTTAGAAGTTCTCGAAAGTCTTCCAACTGCTGGCCCTCGATCACCTTGGAAAGCTTCAACTTCTTCCCAGGAGCAACCTCCATCTCTTGGAGATCATCCGGGTTTACCATTCCTTCAGTGTGACTGTACTCATTGGCACCAAAGTATTCCGGTTTGGGAGCTTCTTCTAGTTCAGATTCGTCTTCTGGAAGACCAACTGTCGGACCTTCCGAAGGGAAGACGGTATTTTCATCTTCTGGAAGACCAACTATCGGATCTTCCGAAGGGAAGACGGTATTCTCGTCTTCTAGAAGCTCTTCTTCCGCAATCTCGTAGCACTCAATGTATCCACAGACCACATCTTCCACTTTCTCTGCTTCTTCTGTAGCACACACGTTATTCACCATAAACTCATTATACCGTTCATCACTGTCAAAAGACGCAGCTGAGTCTTCTGAAGTGTACCCCTCTGTCGTAGACGGAGTTTCACCTTGGTGTCCAATCTTGATCCAAGGAAGCGAGACCTTAGCCTTCTCACCTGGCTTGGGTGTAGGATTGAGAAATCTCAAACGATGCCTTCTCCAGTCGGTATTCACATTTGCAGCATACAGCCAGGGTCTTCCTATCAACACCTGATATCCAACCTTAGCTACAGGTCGCAAAATGATGTAAGTGAGGTAAAAAGATACTCCACCAATTACCGTGAGGACATCTTTCAGTTGCCCCAAAGGTCGTCTTCTGGTCTGGTCCGCCATTCTGAGAATTCTCGGAGTAGGCTGGAATTCAGTGAAGCCTAGGACATGCACCGTTTCTTCCGTCATGATGTTAACTCCGGAGCCGGAATCAATGGGTACCTTCTTCAGAAGACAGCCATGGATCTCCATATCAAGTTCTGGGGCTCCCAAGTCCTCATGCTCTATTCTTAGGATCGGGGTGCTCTTGGAAAGTTTAGCTGCCCTCCTCTTCCTCGATCCTCGAAGCACAGATTGTAACAACTTCCTGTAACCAGCATTGTCATCCAACAGCTGTTGGAAGGTTACATCCGCCTTCTGATTCCACAAGTCTCGCAAGAAGTCGTACGGAGATCTTTTCAGAAGAGTGACTGGTGTTTCCAACAGAGAAGATGTAGTGGTTGCTTCCTTGGGTGGAAGATCAGATGAGTGTCTTCCCTCGACTGGAGGCTGTTCCCGTGAGACAGGTGTCGCCGTAGTCGGTGTAGGAAGCTGCTGTACTATCTTCCGTCTCTTCTCCAGCTCTTCTTGCATGATCGCTTCAACCTCTTGTCTTATATCAGGAGCAAAATACTTCGGATCTTCTCGGTCGTAAGTAGGAGAAGACGGCCGCTCGAGAGAAGATGACCTCTCCTTACGCTGCTTCTTCTTCTTGACGTCCTTCTGACGAGATTCTGACTTCCCTTTGCTTCTGGTACTTACCTTGAACACAGCTTCATCCAAAACTTCCTCCGGAGGCCAACTATCTGAATTCGGGTCAGGATTCCAAACAGTACCATCCGTCAAAGTGAGAGATGACGCTTCTTCAGGTGTCCTCATCTTCTGAGCTGCAGTCGTCTTCTGCAACTGAGGTTCCTTTCCTTCGCGCTTCCCGGGGTCTGGTTCGTCTTCCTCGATATGGAGACAATCCGTACAATCCCCAAGATCTTCTTCTTCTACCGTGATGTGCTGTACCACTGCTAACTCGAGCTTAGAAGATGATGCGGCTTCTGCAGGAGGCGTGATATCTGCAAATCTCACCGTAAGGTCTGAGGACAATTCCCTGTGAAATGACCGGCTTCCTTACAGTTCCCAAACAAGAGCACTTGCCCAATCTGTCTTCTCGGGTGAGGACAGGTGGACCACCAGTGTCCTGTCTCTCCACAATTATTGCACGCTCCAGGAAGAGGGTTGAGAGGTCGTTGTGATGAAGAAGGCTGCCAAGGCGTCCTGGTCTGTACATTGCTAGCTCTATCCCTCGGTACATAACGATTATATTGGGCGGGAGGCGTAGGAGTGAAGGGTTGGATCGTCTCGATCCTATAGCAGGTTTCCCCACTGGGATCGTGTAGATATCCCTCATCATCTTCTTCCCATCCTGCCCAGTTGACAGCTTGGTCCTGCATACACTGATCTCTGGTGTGTCCAGAAGAGTTACAAAGGTTGCACCAAAGGTTTGGCCGGGAAGCCGTAGGCTGCTTCCGCTTGTCCTTCTGGTTCAGAAGATGAACTTTCAGGTCGGCAAACTGCTTCAGCACCTCATCGATGCGGGGATCAGGTGCAGACTGAATGATCTGAGTTTGAGGCATCTTCTGCACAACTTCCTCCCTTGCTCGTGTCTTCTCCTTCTTCTTCTTCTTCTTCCGGGAAGACTTCTTCGACTTCGTGGACTTCTTCGAGGTCTTCCCTTTGTCTTTCGTCATATTCCGAATGATGCTCGAGGTTTCATACTGCTCGGCATGCTTCTGTACTTCTGCTAAATCATCACCTCCTCCTCTTCTGCAGTACAATTCCATGTCCTGAGACAATCCTCCCAAGTACCAGTCCACAGCTTGTTGAGCACAGTAGCCGGGTCTTCCTTGGTTCTGAGGGATGTGATCCAAGAGATCTTCAAATCTCTCGGTGTAATCCCTCAGTGTCTCTTTCTTCTTCCGTTCGAGCCTCTGAAGCTCTATGAGGGTCATCCGATCGTAGCCCACTCCTCTGAACCTCTTCAGAAAAGCTGCCTTCAGAGTAGCCCAAACGGTCATTACTACAACATCATCCAATGTTTTACTCATCCACTTCCTTCCTTTCCCTTTGATAAAACTGGGAAATACACGGAGTCTGTCAACATCAGCGTCTTCCTTGTTGGATCTAGAGATGGTCTCGAACATCGTGATGAAGTCATCCGCGTCAGCATCATCGTCGTACGGATGGTACTTCTGCCGAGTGTGGGAAGCCATGTTGACTGCCAGCTGGTGCGACTGCCAACTTCTTTCTTCCTCAGGTCCAGGTGGTGGAGATGGTCTTCTCGAAGGTCCAGGCCTGTCTGAATCAGGAAGATCGTCTTCTGAGTCAGAGCTACTGTCACTGCTATCTCCCGAGACGTCTGGAACAATCTCCTCCAGTCTTCTCTCATCTTGAGAAGCTTCTCCCGCACTTGGGAAGACGTCTTCCGAGTAACCAGTACCGAAATCTACTTTATACACGTGATCACCCGGTTGGTTTCTGTCTTCGCCAAAGATTATGCTCGAGATGGAAGGCTCTTCCAACTCTACCGATCGGATCTTCCTGAGCTCTTCTTCTTTCCTTTGGTGTCTCAAGGATATCCGCTGCTCTCTAGAAGCAGTTCGCTGGGGTGAGTTAACCCACTCATGATCTTTACCCGTGCGTCTTCTGCTTCTTCCTCCGGTCGGAAACATCCACCAGAGTACTGAGAACAGATGTCTCTACCACTAGATCCGAAAGACCAGATGACTGAACAACCGATCACAGGTTCAGAACGTCTTCTTCTCCTACTTTCTGTCGTACTCACTGTAATCTTCCAAGATCGAGTCTTCTAAGGACTCTTGGAAGCAGAAAAGCGGCTTCTTCCAACTCTCCCTGATGTATCTTATCAACTTCTGGTCGCGGTTCCCGTCTTCTAGCAAGATAGAGTCCCACAACACATTCAACTACAATCGAAGTTAGTTCGAAACGAATCCTAACTAATGACACACAGATCCAGGAAGCTTAGAACAGAAGTTACTAAGATGAAATCCCCGGCAGCGGTGCCAAAATGGTTCCTCACTATATGTAGTGACGTAGGATTTCTCCTTTTGCTCATTTAGTATACAAGATATCGTTCCCACAGAGGATTTGCACAAGTAACGCTGCTCTAAGTTCTAAGATCTGTTCAAACACACAAACACACGGGTTTTGCCTAGAAATCCCGTCTTCTCACAAAACCACACAAAACAACACGTCTTCCAGACACGTCAAATGGTGCTCTGGAACTAAACCAACAACTACCAACTAAAATATCACACAACTATTCACAGAGAAGCTCGGGAAGACGATCTTCCTGCTTCCAGGTTGCTTCTTCCGGTCTTCTCGATACCGTCTTCCCGAAACGATTCTCGTCTTCTGGGGGTTTAGCTCGTATCTCACACCTCCAGAAGGCTGTCCGGCTTCGCAGAAGTCGACTAGTAACAGTCGTTACATCTTACTCTCACACTCACATTCCAACGGATTGGATAACTCACAGGGTGTATGTCCCCTGTAGCCTTCCCAGGCTTCTGCCTACGGAAGTTGTCTTCCTGCAGCACTACAACGACATTCACCTTCACGGAAGCTCAATAGAAGTATCGGAAGCTCACTAGAAAAGATAAGAAGATGAGAAAGATGAGGGAAGATGGGAAGAAGAGGAAATCCAAACAAGTGAAAACAGGATGAAAAAGGGCAATTAAGATTCCGACAGGCTTCTAGTCCGGATCCTGACTAACAAGCCATCCCTGCTTCTAATAGTTTGGGGAGGAAGACAACAAACGTGAGTACTGTATCACCGTCTTCTACTCGAGGATGTCGTCGTCTGTTGCGGGAAGAAGGCTTCTTTCTTCTTCACTTCGCTGCTCTGACTGCTCTGTCTTCTGGGATCCCTTACCCAGAAGACCGTTCGTACGTAGATCCCAAGTGCTCTACTGAACGAGTCAAGCTACACTCCACAACTGTTGACATTCACCGCCACTCAAGAAGAACACTTCGCATGCAAAATTGGGAGCGAATTCAATACATTCTACCACCCAGAAGACATGAGCAAAGTTTCTGCACTCAAATCCACAATCTATTCCCTGAGAAGAAGTCACAATGGCATTGGGAAGCTCACTCCCGCTACTTCCTGCGTCTACTCCTCGACACACCAGCCTAGCTAACAGGACTGCACGAGGATGCCGTTCCCTGTTCCTAGACTGTCCACTACTTCTATCTACATCCTCAAATCGTTGTTGGTGGTAAGAGAATGCAGACTTCTTCCTGCGTTATCCTCTTATTCCAACATCGAGTGTAGTGTACACTGTGTACCTCTAGTGTCTAATCTGTCTCCTGCACCGTAAGATTGGTATGTGTGTGCAGGCAGCCAGTTTCTTCGAAGACTCCCCTGTGTGTCAAATCTGTCTGCACCGTAAGATAGGTATGTGTGTGCAGAACTCAATTCTCCACACAAGTCTAATGTGCTATGAGTCTGCACCGTAAAATGTTGGTGTTTGTGCAGAACTCCTAATTCCTACTTTGTGATCCTACTTAACCATCTTCCTCGAGAGTCAGAGGAGGCGACCACCAGAGAGAGAGAGAGGCGCTGACAAGAGGTTGTCACCTCACATGCATGCGGTCCCTCTTCCCAATTAGCCCTCCACTGTGTTACTCCTACGCTACCTATGCTGCCACATGGGGTCCTAACTATTTTTACATGGAAAACTGCCACCCTTAAGATAGCATGTCCGATCCTACTAAATCTGGAAGTGTCGATTAAGTTTGCTAACTACTCTGATTGCTCGGTGGCAATCTCTACATGATCTGCTCCTACCGGAGCTACTACCTCGACTTCTGATGGGCTGGGAAGCCCTGCACTTACCTCGGGTACCACTGAGGTAGCTTCCCTCTCCTCGCTCTTCGCTGGCCCTGTTGTTTCTACGGCTGCGTCTTCCTCGGCTTCGACTTCGGAAGACGGAATGGTCTTCTGGGAAGACGATGTCGTGTCGTGGACCGGCTCGTACCTGAAATACAAACTTCGATGCTTGTCGCTCCAAAGACACTCATGAGAAGACAAGCTAGGCCCCAGCTTACGGATTTTGGCACAATCTCAGATCTCCATTTTCATCGGATAGATGTGTAGAGCTCCTTGTCAGCTTTCCAAAGGCACTTTGTCTACTTCGTTTGGACGCCTAGTGGAGAAGTTACAGGACTCGAAAGATGGAGAAAATAAGCTAGGCCCCAGCTTACGGGTTTTTGGCACCACTTCGGATCTTCGTTCTTATCGCACCAGTGGATAGAGCTCCTTGTCAGCATTCCATAGGCACTTTGTCTACTTAGTTTGGACGCATAGTGAAGGAGTTACAGGACTCGAAAGATGGAGAAAACAAGCTAGGCCCCAGCTTACGAGCTTTTGGCGCAACTTCGGATCTTTACTTTTATTGCATAGATGGATAGAGCTCGTTGTCAGCTTTCCATGGGCATCTTGTTTATTTCGTTTGGACATCCAGAGAAGAAGTTATGCGATTCGAAAGAAGGTAAAATCAAGCTAGGCCCCTAGTTACTTGCTGACTGGGTATTTAGGGCTCCAGGCGTTATATCAAAGACGCAAGGGGCCTGCTTCTTATTATTGAGGGTTGAACTTCGTACGTACAGACTGTAACAAGGGGGCTGCTTAAAGGGCTTGCTTGCGCCTGCGACCTATCAACGGACGGTGCGGGAGATTTGGAAGTGCAATGCAAACGCGCAAGGCGTCGTTGGGTTCAGATCTGTGCAGGCTACGCACTGGTTCAAACGGTTTGGGAAGAGATGGATCAGGGAGTGCGTACTGAGTGAAATTGAGACGCAGGAAGCAGATTTGGAGTTTTCAGTTACCTGTGAAGGAGAGTTGGACCGTTCGGGCCGTTCCGGAGTCCAAACTTGCTGTCCTTGGATCCATCGGGATCAGAACATCGAGTTCTACAGGAAATTGAAGACGATACCAGTTTTCATCGGGCGGTTTGGAAGTTCTGAGTGAAATTGGCTCGCAAGGAAACGCTTACATCAGATTTTCGTTTACCTGCGACCTGAGGTTGGGCTGTTCTTCGCGATAGGTGAGCCAAGCTCTTCGTTCTTGGAGCCTACGCGATCAGGGAGTCTTCATCTACTCATAGGAGAAGACTGTACGTGAATTGGATTGTTGGTTTGGGTGTGGTGAACAAGTTTGAGCCGCAGGGAGCTGATTTACGTCAGTTTTTTGCAACCTGCGACCAAATTTCTTGCGTGGTTTTGCAAGGGGAACTCCAAACGACTTGTTTGGAGTCTTGTTGGGTTCAGGGTAGCTAGATCTATCTGCCAGCGAAGACGGATATCAGTTTGGACGATCCGTTTGTGCGGTGTGAGCGGTTTTAAGCCGCAGGGAGGAGTTTTTGGAGGTTCGGTCACCTGCGACCGAAAATCGGCGATATCTCGGCTGTCAGGAGTCGGATCTGAAGGTTTCTTGGGTTAACGGAGTCAGCAGAGGAGACCCTATCGACATCTGAAGTCCGTTCAGCGAAAGGAGGAAGTCCACAGATAGGCCTTTTTCGGTTTCTTCGCTACGGGTTTTGCTCTTTTGAGTTCGTTAGAATTCTGGTTGGTTGTATACAGCTTGTGGTAGCTAGCTTTAGCTAAGAGCTCATACATGGATGTGGTTTGGACTTGGGTTTGGATCTTGTGATACTGCTGTGGCTCTGTTTGTTAGCAAAGAGAAGTTTCTCTTGCTTTGAGCTACGCTTCGGTGGGTTTGGGTCAGGGTTGCGATTCAAGGGTTGTTTTCAGGGGCTTTTGAAGCAGGTTACGGACCGCTCTGGTCTGTTTTTCAATTCTATGCTGTTTGGAGAAAGAATCGACAGTGTACATACTTTCAGAGTGGTATATATCGCAGCATTCCTTTCGTGGTTGTCCTTCTCTGTCTTGTCTCTGTTTGGCACACAGCATCTCCACAGCCAGGAACCTCGCGTTTTCCTGGACATCCTTCACGCACAAAATATCCGACACGATAACGAGTCGAATGGTGCGTCTTCGATCTTCTGAGGCACCGATGCAGTACTAGGGACCATGGCGACCTCATAGGGGTCCGGGGAAGTCACTTCCTCCACGCGGAATACCTGGGAAGACGGCTCGTCTTCCTGTCTTCCAGAAGACATCATGTCTTCCGGGGCGTCTTCTGGAGTCTTCTCGTCTTCCAACGCTGTCACCACCAAGTGTACAGCGAGGTCGAACTCCTCCTTCTCCATTCCGGATCCAGTCGAGGGTGCTGGGGCTTGGGAAGATGCGGTTGCAGGTGTCGGAAGTGAGGGAAGATCATAAAGTGTCTTCACTCCTTCTATCTGTCTATCCAGGTACTTGAACATGCTATCTCTGCATTCCACCAACCTCGTCTTGGACCCGCTGTCCCATTCCCTAGCTAAGGTAAGTAACTTCTTACCCGCGGTGAAGTTGAACTTCTTCCGAAGCGCTTCTACCGACTGAGCTAGCATCTTCTGCGCACGAGCCTCCGCTGCTTTCCTCTGCGTCTTCTCAGCTGCAGCTCGCGCTTCTGCGGCTTCTCGCTGCATCTTACAAGTGGTCTGCTCTTCTGCGAGGGCAGTGATCTTCTCCCGCACTCGGAGAACTTCCTGATCGCGCTGCTGTACTCGCGCCTGCAACTCCTGGTTGCTCTTCCGAAGTTGCATCGACTCCTTGGCAGAAGCGGCTGCTTCCGCCTTGTACCTGGCTGCAAGCTTCTCCGTGGTGCGGAGACTAGCTTCCAGCGACTCCGTCTTCTGCTGGCTGTCTTCCTGTCGCAGCAAGGTGCGCAGGCCGAATCCAAGCTGTAAGGGCTTCTCCTGTGCCCTCGCTCTCCTTTCCAGCAACTCCATAGCGGGCTGGATCTCCTTCTGGAAGTAGGCACTGAACTCCTCCAGTCGTCTTCCTACGGAAGACAAGTTCATTTCCACCACTCGCTCCATGATGTCGACTTCGTCTTCCGGAGGCAAGGAAGCCTCTTCCACCACTACGGCCTTCATCTTCTGCGCACGAGAAGAAGCTACTCTTCTCATCTTCCGGTGTCGTAGCGAGAGCCTTTCCTTTGAGCAAGGGCGTACTTTCTAGCTATGGCTAGCGATCAATGCACAGCAGAGCGACAAGTTTCCTGTAGATTTCTCTCTAACTTCCTCGATAACTAAGCACTTTCTTTCTCTCAGTAAAGGGTCAAGATAACTACACGAAAACGTTGGATGATCATGGGCACGACAAACGGGATATGTGATGACATGATCTCTCGGTAGTATTCCTCTCCGAAGTTTCTCACTACTAGGGCTTCGTACATGGCTTTGGGTCGACAGATGTGTCTTATCTCGCACTGGGTGTTAAAGTTTACAGGAGGGAGCTGATTTAGATCCATCCTTTGTTAGATGAGGATAAAGACGGTGAGATCCCATTCTTGGCCGTAAGTGACAACAGGTAAGATCACAAGGACAGGCGAGAGCATGACTTGCGCGGTAAAGTTATGCCCGAAGGATCCTATCAGAAACTCTTGAAAGTGAACTCGTTCCATATACATCAGTTTAATCGAGAAAGGGTTTCGAAAAGGGAATCTGGGCGGTAAGTAGAGTCCTTCGTCCATCTCTCACAACATGAGCACTCCAACTACCAAGGTATCTCGATCCATAAAACTCTGATACAATCTCTTAGGATCCTCCCCACGATCTCTCCACGAACAATCTTTTGAATTCCTCCAGGTCGAATCCCCCCACACAGGTCACTCTCCTTTGCTTAAAAGTTTCGAACACCAAAAACAAGGACAGGTGCAAGCTCCCTAACCGAGCAACCCAAGCCTCACGGACCGATGAGGTGGCACACATGCACATCGCATATTTGGTGCCGTCATACTCATCCACATGTGGGTCTTCTGGGTGATAGGTTCTAATGCATGCACCGTAACGTGTCCCAAAACAAGAGACTAGGCTAGACAGCTAGTCGACTTTACAGGTCAAGGATCGCACTTTGCCACGTTGAGTGCGAACCTGACAACCACATGACGTGGTTACAACGTAGGTCGCAAAAGTCTTATCTACGCCTAGAATACACCCCCAAGCAATACAAACATCACACTAGATACTTTTCTGCCAGCTGCCGCTAACAAGACTCGGGACCTGGACTAGATACCGTTGCCGATACAACTCGACAGAAAACCAGCGAACTTTCACACATCAGAGGTACAGATCTACATCTTAGTCTCCTCTCAAACTTGCCACGTAGGTAGGATACTAGAATCCTTACTCACAGGTCAAATTTCAGGAAGATCTGACGGCTAGATCTTCTCCCACAATTAACACAAATCCACAGAAACTAACACGCACTTCCAATCTCAGATTCAGGACAGAAGCTTCTTCGCCTAAATGAACCGTCCACTTCCACTCAAACTTCATGTGCTATCAATTCAGAAGGTAAACTCACTACTCAGGAAATTTGAGCCGATTTGACCGTTCGGATCATCCTCCATAAATCTGCAAAGTTGCTGTTCCAGATTGAGAGCTTTCTGCATCCCGTCACCTTCAAATCGCCATTGCGCTCAATCCGCAGAACATCCGGTGGTGAAATTTGTGGTCAGAGCTTCAGCAACTGACAGACTACAAACTCATGAAATCTGGTCTCAATCTGACGGCTCAATCACTCAAACCCCTTAATCTTACAATCGGAAGAGAAAGCTATGTACTCCCGTCACTCTATGAACTTCAAAATGCCATAACGTATGCCCTGGACCTCCAAATCGAGTGAAATTTGTGGTCAGATTGCTCCTCCTGTCGAGAGCTCTCCGCCCATGCCCTCTGATCTCCAAAATCCCTCGTCAATGTGTCCCGAACCTCCCAGAGCGCACACTTAGGTAGATGATAAATTATCTTCACTTTTTGGTGGACCAATGGGAAGTTAAAGGACTCAACCTTGTCCTTTTCTGCCCCATGGACACCCCCAGCAGATAATAGAGCATTCTAAGCTCATAAGAGCAATGTTTTAGATCCCATTACACCACAACTTCCACAAATGTGTGCAAAACGCACTTACACGGGTAATTTACATACTAACTGGTCCCACAACAGGACATTCACCCCCTCCAAACCTGCACATCCTCCGGTATGTGCCAACGTGTTATCCATAGTCATCATTGTATCCCTCATCGTGCTCCGAATTGTCAGGTTCATCATCATCTTCCCTCGCATAAGGTCTGGAAAGATGAGAATCAGACTCGAGAAGTTCATCGGAATCAAGAAATCCTTCACGTCTTCGGAAGACCTTGACCCTTTTACCAGCAATGGGTAACTTCAAGAGTGTACCATCCAATTCTCGCAAACCATATGTGGCATTGTCGTGGACGACAACAACAACATAAGGACCAAACCAACGTCGTGCAAACTTCTTGATAGTGCTATGTTGGTTATCCAAACAGTTGTCATATACTATGACCCAGTCACCTTCGCGGATCGGCTTCTTTCGCAGTCGATGTGTCTTGTCGAACCGCTCCTTGTTCTTCAACCTCGCCTCCTTGAGTTTGACCAATGCTTCTTCGAGGTCCTCCTCACGTCGCTCAAGCTGCTGAATTCGTAGTGCTAATAGTCCTTCCCTATCAGAACCATCCTCCCAAGGTAAACATACCCAAGTAGGAACGTCTCCTTCTGCTGGCATGATAGGTTTTTGACCGGTCATCAATTCTGTGGGCATGTAACCAGTGACAGTACTATGAGTAGTTCTATCAGCCCACAACGCAAAAGGAAGAAGTCTAGGCCAGTCCCCATGACGTCCCCTGCACGCTTTCACCAATGCTTGGATGATTGGTGGGTGCCCTCGTTTACTTTTCCCATTCGCTTCCGGGTTCATCGAAGAGTCAACGATGTCAAGTTCATGATGTCAAGTTCTCACGATGTCAAGTTCTCACGAACTCACGATGTCAAGTTCATCGTGAGTTCGTGGCATGTGCCTGGGAGCACCACCTGCCTTTTCGTGGAAGACAGACAGGGGAGGAACGGTTGGAAGATAGAATCTTACCGGGAGCCGAAGAAGTGACTTCTGGCGAAGTTGTTTCTGCATCTCTTTCCCAAGAGGAAAGCGCAAAAGACAAGGTACTTAGGAGATCAGGACGTGGAGTTCCTGGAATCAGTGTGGGATGACAGAGTGCTCATCTACTGGGGCGCGTACATCCACAACTATGTACAGACGGAGCTAGCGTACTTGGGTACCCCGGCGGGAGGACACTTGACACTCTTCCTCTGCTACTTGTATGTAGCCATGGGGGATCTTAGGGAAGATCAGCTAGCAGAGTATGGACCAACGGAGCGACAGGAGTGAAGGAGGAGACCTCGGAAGACGATGACCGAGCGGCAGCCGCAACGCCCCCTCCCACTCTGATGCCACAACTGAGGCCCGGCTCTCACCAGAAGACGCTTCTGGTGAGGAAAGATGAGTCTAGTGCGTCGGAAGACGCCACGCCACCGAGGAAGATGGGTCCTAGAAGTGTACAGAGGACACCCATCTCCCTCATTCATTCAGGATCAGAGTCCGACTCGGAGGAAGAACTGCTGAGTATCCGATCGGAGCTGAAGACTGCTTCTGCAACACCTCGGAGTCTTCCGAAGACTCCAGAAGACAAGAGAAGATGGGATACTCCTACTGCGATGCGAGGAAGCGCAGTGAAGAGACCCGCTCCTGCCATGAGGGATCTTCCACCCCGAAAGATGAGAAGGGTAGCTTCTTCTCGTGCGCAGAAGATGAAGGTCATTGTGGTGGAAGAGGCTTCCTTGCCTCTGGAAGACGAAGTCGACACCGCGGAGCGAGTGGTGGAGATGAACTTGTCTTCTGCAGACGACTGGAGGAATTCAGCGCCTACTTCCATAAGGAGATCCAGCCAGCTATGGAGTTGCTGGAGAAAAGAGCGAAGGCTCAGGAGAGGCCCTTGCAACATGGATTCGGCCTGCGCACCTTGCTGCGACAGGGAGAAGACCAGAAGAAGATGAAGTCGCTGGAAGCTAGTCTCCGCACCACGGAGAAGCTCGCAGCCAGGTACAAGGCGGAAGCAGCCGCTTCTGCCAAGGACCTGGTGCAGCTTCAGAAGAACAACCAGGAGATGCAGACACGTGTACAGTAGCGCGATCAGGAGGTCTTCCGAGTGCAGGAGAAGATCACCGCCTTCGCAGAAGAGAAGATGACGTGGAGGAAGCAGCAGGAAGCCGCAGAAGCGCGAGTTGCAGCTGAGAAGACGCAGCGGGAAGCAGCGGAGGCTCGTGCACAGGAGATGCTAGCACAGTCGGTGGAAGCGCTTCGGAAGAAGTTCAACTTCACCGCGGGTAGGAAGTTACTTAGCTTGGCTAGAGGATGGGACAGCGAGTCCAATGCAATGTTGGTGGAATGCAGGGAGAGCATGTTCAGGTACTTGGATCGGCAGATCGAAGGAGTGAAGACACTTTATGGTCTTCCCTCGCTTCTGATACTTGTAAACGCATCTTCCCAAGCACCAGCAACATCAACAGGACTAGACTTGGAGAAGGAGGAGTTCGACCTCGCTGTGCACTTGGTAGTGACAGCGTCGGAAGCCGAGAAGACACCGGAAGACGCCCCGGATGACAAGATGTCTTCCGGAAGACAGGAAGACGAGCCGTCTTCCCAAGTATTCCGAGTGGAGGAAGCGACTTCTCCGGACCCCTATGAGGTCGCCATGGTCCCTAGTCCCGCATTAGTGACTCATAAGACGGAAGAAGCACCGGTCGATTCCGCTTCCCAGAAGACGCTTCTGTCTTCCGAAGTAGAAGCCGAAGTCGAGGAAGACGCAGCAGCAGCGACAGCAGAGCCAGCCAAGGACGATGAGGAGGAAGTCACCTCAATGACACCCGAGGTAACTGCAGGGCTTTCTAGCTTATCAGAAGCCGCGTTAGGAGCTCCGATAGGAGCAGATCTGTAAACCCTCCGCGGTCCTAACGATCAACTACCCCCCGATCTCTTAACCTCCACGATCGTCATCCACGAATCTGCAACTGTCGGGCCTGTCTCTCACTCAGGGGTCACCTCTGATGGCTTTGATGGAAGCACACCATGAATCTTGAAGGGAAAAATGCTAAGTTCACTCTCATTCATACACCCACAAACTTATCAACTAAAATCTCCATAATCTCATCCACTAAAATCCTCCATTCTAACGACGTCTCTCAAGTTCTCACATGCTAAAAATGTCCCACACTCTCTATATTACTCAAGTTGTCATTACGACAATGTGAAAACAAGGATGAGGAGCTCTTCTCTACTCCTCTATTTATACATTCTAGGTTTTTACTTTGGTACCCTCCGGTAACTCAGCCGTAACTACTTTTACCGGGTTTTACTAAGATATTACTTAAGGTAAAAGCATTGATCACATGGGCTTTTTACCTTTTCACATGGGCTTATTCCTTCAAAGTCAACAACTTCTAGAAGGATTCTGGAATATTCTCAAGGAATCTCGAATTTCCACCCCCCCTCTACACTAGGACCCACTAAAAAGGAAACATGTGGAATCTCTTCTTGTTTTTAATGCCCACAAAGTCCACAACTTTAATCCAACCACTAATATCAAGTCAAAAAGGAGATAAGGGATACTTTCCACCCCCTTTCTACCTTTTAGACAAGATGACAAGATAGTAGTGCTCACTCTTTAGCAAATATCTGAATTCTGCCAAAAGTACAGCTAAGTTTAACCATAACTAACTTTTAGCTAGTCATGACTAACTTGATATCTCCTAAAAGTACTTTGGCAGCAAATAAACATTCTCAACACTTAGTTAGAACTAAACACCTTACTAATAGACAAACTTCCTATGTGTAACATAGGTCGTTACATTTTACCCCCGGACTAAATTTTCGCTCTGTCCTCGGAGTGAAGAGAGAACTTCCGTCGATGAAACAACTTCAACTTGTCATGGTTGACCCGATCGAATCTCCTTCCTCCCAGCTCCTGAAGGTCATATGTGAAGTTGCTCCACACCTTATCTACAACAAAAGGACCAAAATATCTCGGAAGAAACTTCTTCCTAGCCCTCTTGAATCTGATAGCATCATACAACATAACCCAATCTCCGACTTGAAAAGGTTTTACCTCCCTCTTGCCCAACCGTTTGTCGTAACTCTTCTTTTGATACGCCTGAGCTCGTTCCATCCGGATCATTGCTACCGCTCGGGTCTCTTCCAACTCCATGAGTTGCTCCCTTCTTGATCTGACCACGTCTTCTCCTCTCGACCTCTTCAACTTCCGTTGAATAGTTTGAAAAGTATCCAATTCGAATTGGATCGGCAACTTGGACTCCACTCCATAAACCAGTCGAAATGGGGAGTACCCAGTAGAAGTCTTTGTTGTCGTTCGATACTCCCATAAGATGGCATGTAGTCTCTTATCCCAAGTATGTTTCGCAGTCTCAACACCAGCATCTTTGACGAGCATCATACAAAGTGTAAGATTGGTCTTCTCCGCAAGACCATTAGCATTTGGTTTGTATGAGGTCGTTACTCGTGGCTTGATAGAAAAGTGTTGTAGCATAGCAGTAGTCATGCTCCCTACAAACTCTCCTCCTCTATCTGAGACCAACTCTAACGGACATCCAAATCTTGTGATGATCCTCTCCCATAAGAATCTACCGACTTCTGTTTCATTGGTCTCTCTCAAAGGTCTAGCCTCTACCCACTTGGTACAATAGTCAGTGGCGACTACAATGTATCTATTGCCTCGAGGTGTCTTATTAAGAGGACCTACAAAGTCAATACCCCACTTCTCAAATGGTCCTAACACGGGAATTGATCTTAACGGAGGTGTTCTAGTAGACTTCAGAGCAAATGCTTGACATACGTCGCAAGTTTTGCAATAGTCTAAACACTCTTTGAAAATCCCTCTCCAGTGATAACCCGCATCCAAAATCTTGAAGGCTGTTATCTTACCAGCAAAGTGACCTCCGCAAACAGTTCCGTCGTGAAACTCGTGCATTAGCTTGAATGTCTCCTTCTGACCAACTGCTCTCCTTAGTAACACATCTGCTCCTTGATGAAACAAAATTCCCTCTACTATGGTGTAAGGTTTGCATCTCTTGATCAACGCGTTACGTTCTCGGGTATGCATACCTTCCGGAAAAGAGCCATCTGCAAGGAAACTCCAGATTTCCTTATACTCGTCCGGTATCTCCTCAATGCTTGTGATGGTCATCAGATGCTCGTCTGGAAACGAATCGTCAAATGGTTCTTCTCCCTCATCATCATAAGCCCTCGACAAAAGATCAGCATTCGCATGCTTTTTCCCTGGTCTATCTTCGATCACATAATCGTATTCTGTTAGAAGGATCTTCCAACGAGCAATACGACCTTCGGCATTAGGCTTATTAAAGATATACTTTAAAGCCTTGTGATCTGTGACTATGGAAAATTTCCCTCCTAGCAAGTAATGTCGGAATTTCTTCAATCCAAAGATCACCGCTAATCCTTCTCGTTCAGTCACGGAGTAATTCTTCTCCGCTGGAACCATCTGCCTACTAGCATAAGCTATAGGATGATCATGCCCATCTCCATCTAGCTGACTTAATGTACATCCGATTGCTACATTGGAGGCATCCGTATACAGAATAAATGCTTTACTCCACTCAGGTTTAGCAAGTATAGGAGCTGTCACCAATGCCTTTTTCAGCTCCTCAAATGCTTCCTTTGCCTTCTGATCATGCACTATCAAGTCAAAATCAACTCCCTTCTTCATGTACATAGTCAAAGCTATTGCTTTGTTTGAGAAGGAAAAGACAAACCTACGATAATATCCAACCATGCCAAGAAACTGCCTCAACTTTGTCAAGTTGATCGGAAATGGAAGATCCACAATCTTCTTCACCTTTTCAGGATCTACCGCAATCCCATTCTTGGAAATGATGTGCCCTAACAGCAGACCTTCTTCGCAGCCAAAGATGCACTTCTCTGGATTCAGAGAAGCGTTAGCTTGCTCCAACCGCTGCAGAACTTTGATCACATGATCAAAGTGGTCCTCCTTTCTTCCGTACACACAGAAATCATCAATGAAATCACGAACAAACTTTCCTATGAATGGTTCGAACACCTTGTTCATGAACCTCTGAAACGTGGCCGGAGCATTACACAGTCCGAATGGCATCACTCGAAATGCAAATGTTCCCCAAGGAGTAGTGAAAGTAGTCAACTGCTGGTACTCCTGTGCTATCTTGATCTGGTTGTATCCACTATAACCATCACCAAAGCTGTACCACTCATGACCGGCAACTTCCTCCAAAATCTCATCTATAAATGGTAGAGGATAATAGTCCTTCTTGGTAACTGCATTCAGCTTCTTATAGTCTATGCACACTCGCAGCTTACCATTCTTCTTCTTGACAATCACAATGGGTGAAACCCATTCTGAGTTCTCCACCTCATAGATGAAACTCGCCTCCTTCAACTTGTCTATCTCCTCCTTGACCATCATTGCCGTTGTGGGATTGACCCTTCTCTGCTTCTGTCGAACTGGTCTTGCGTGCTCCTCCAATTCGATTCGATGAGTCTCGAGAGTCACCTCCTTCAAATCCTTGTAGCTGAAAGCAAACACATGGATATATTTTCGAAATATATCTAGGAATCTACTTTTCTCCTCTTGAGTGACATTGATACCAAACTTCAAGGTAGAGAGTCTTCTCACAATCTCTGCCTCACTCAACTCTTCTTTGTCAGGATCTTTCTCCACTGCTGGTCGAGGCAACAAGTCAATAGCACTAAGCTGATGTAATGATTCATCTCGACCACATCCTTCGTCCTCAGACGAGGATTCTTGATCGTAAGAATCTCCGGTATCTACTTCTGAGACACTCTGATCGTCCTCCGTATCAGATTCCCAGTAGTCACTAGTGGGTCTATCAGAGTCAGAAGTCACAACTCCAACACCCGAGAGAGGAACTATCACTCTATGATCTCTAGGCCCAATCCGTAAGTATCCCTTGTGCCACCTATCCGTGGTGCGCACAGCTCTCAACCAAGGCCTACCTAGGAGCAAATCATAACTAGAGTCCTTTAACACTTGAAAGGACATCAATGTTTGAACTCCCATCACAGACACGATCACCTTCTCTAACACGCCAAGAGGTCTTACCCGTTGCTTGTTAGCCATCCCCACGACAATGCTAGCCGGGCGAGTTGGTTCCATCCCCAACTTCTTCATCAATCTCTCCGATATGGCGTTTACAGCCGACCCTCCATCCACCAATACGTCAGAGACGTAGTGACCATTCAACCGACTTCAATCTTTGAAGCCCTAGTGCATACCTCTGAAGCATGCACATCCACCACACCAACTCCCACAGACTTTGACGTCTTGCTCTTGGGTTTCTTCTTCTTGCTTCTCTTAGAACTCAGTCCTCCTCTGAGTTCCCTTCGTAAGCTGGGATTAAGTGCGATCAGTTGTTGGCTTTCTGAGCACCCACATCTTCAACCACATCATATCCCGCTTGGGAAGATGAAATGGTGAAATCCGCCATCCCCAGCTTCCTTCTTGGCTCCCTTGGTGTACTCGAAACATTACTCGAACGAGTGCTTCTACTAGCTGATTCCTCCATGAAAACCGGTTCATCAGAAAATCGAGTTCTTTTCCTTTCTTGAGCTAAAAGCTCCACCGGTGCATGAGAAGAGTTTGAACTCTCTCCTTTCTCGTAGATGGGATCTCGCACGACATCGATAGTAGTCACCCCCTTGTCTCGTCCTTGTGATGGATTTCCTCCACCCACATTCATTCTGACAGCTTCGGCACTTCTTGCTCCGTTGTTAGGACAATTTCGCTGAAAATGAGAACCTCCACACGTCCAACAAGTGATTCCTCCAAAGTTACCTTGGTTGCCTCCAAAGTTACCTTGATTTCCTCGGTTGGGATTGTTGTCGTAACCTCTTTGACCTCCTCCTCCACCTTTGTTCCTCCATTCTCGTAACTGTACTACGTTTATCTTGAGATCCGCAAGAGTGTCAGTGATGCTCTTCAGCTCGGCATGAAAATCAGAGGTGGCAGTAGACATCGTTGTTGGGACAAACGGTCTTGGCACCACCGTTGGAGTAGGAGCTGACGTTGAAGCAATCACCAATTGTGATGGTGCAGGTGCGATCGTTGTGGCTACACCAGGAGTCGGAGTTGACACCAGAGCAGCATGATGAGGTTGGATGATATCTCCTTCATCCAAACTCTCTTCCATATTTGTCGCTATCTTGATGGCCTCCGCTTTGGTTGCTGGCTTCTCGTACCTCACTTGGGTTCGAATTGAAGGTCTCAACCCTCCCACCAAGTTCTTGGTCAGCACTGCTCCAATCCCCGCCATCGTTAGTTCCACATTGTCTCCACTCTTCCGTAGGACCGTCCGAAACCGTTGCTCCAACTTATCCACCCTTTCGGCATATTGCCGAACTTTCTCGTCGTCACGTTGCTTCAAATGAGTAAGCTCCACCATGAGCTTCTCATAACTCTCTTCTGGAAGAAATTCTTCGATGAGTGCATTACTCAACGTCTCCCATGTGTCCTCAACTGCACCAGGTGTCTGGCTCTTCACTCGGTCTTCATACCACGTAAGAGCAAAATCTTCTAAAAACTCTGGCAGTAACAACACCCATTCTTCCTTCCTTCTCACGTTGTTTCCGATGCAACCCCTTTTGAAGTCTCGAACAAACGGTTCTACATCTTCATTGTCCTTCCCATGAAACACGGGTAGCTTTCCCATCTTGTAACTACTCTTTCTACTCTTCTAATCGTCGTGCAATAACTACTCGCTAAAAGAGTACGAACATCACCAATTCCATTCGCGAATAATCTACCATAGGTAAAATGAAAGGAAATGGTTGTAACAACACCTCTTGTGCCATCTCTTCTCCCAAGGTAATCATGAGTCTGAGTCGCATCACCGCCTTCTCCACCATTCGAATGACGATCTCCATCACAACTCAACCGAGTCCTCTTTTGAAGTCGACAACTTCTCCGTCTCAGCTCTTTGAGTCTCGTCCAACTTCTCGACTACTGACGTAAGTAGGGCGGCCACATCGACGCACTTGTGTCCTCTTGATAGATCACCCACTCCACAACTTGGACAAGGATCTTCGCCTAGAAGATGAATTGGCGCTGGTGACGATGGACCCACTCGAAGACTTAAATCAGTAAACTCCCGCTTCGCTTTAGCTCTCTCGGTTCTGATTCTAGTTGGACAATTCACTACTTTATGTCCCAACCCTCTACAGAAATAACACCACAAGTCGGTTTCTACTCTTCTCCTCGGAGATTCTACTTGAGGTTTTGTACTAGGGTTCTCAAACTCAACGATAATCTCTTTCGAGCTCTCTCCGACGCTTACTATGACATCTAAACCTTGAGGAAGGTTTCTAAGTCTAACTTTTCAATCTTTTGAATTTCCACTCATGTTGCACCTTCTCAACCATTAAGTGGACAAAATATCATAGAGGAAAATAATTCTACATTACTTTCTTAACTCTTCCGAGCTTTATATTAGAAATCGTGCATTATACATGCTATACACGAAATAAAATCTAATCTAATATTAACTATCAAAGATATGATCCTCCTCACCCTCGTTTGTACTCATCACAACAGACATCTTGAACTCACTCTTGTAAGGATCCAACTCTATTTCACCAGGAGCATTCGTGGCCTCCATAGTGAATGATGCTTTAAACTCGACTTTCTTCAAATCTGTGCCAATTGTCGCGGAAGCTTCTTCGTATAGAGTAAAGAGGGCACCCCAAGTGCTATAGATGCGTGTTCGTAACTCATCTATACTTAACTTGGGCTTCTCCGTCTCTGTTCGAACTCCTAAACGTCTCTTCTTCCACCTCGTCATTCGAACTGGATTCCCCATGACGTATCTTCAAGACCTCCTTGTATGCCGAAACGTATCTCTCTTAGTTGGTAAGAGATCTCTCCAAGATTTTTGTGGTCTCCAGTAGCTCAACCTCCAAGCTACTAAATCATGAAGTTTCAACAGAAACTTCCCTAATCAGAAGAGATGGTGATGACTGTACAAATTTTCAGAGAACTGAAATTTGTATATTTTCACTTCCCTCATGGTTGTCAACCCCCTCCACTTTGAAAAATCCTTTCTCCCTCTTCAGACCTCATCTTCTCATGATTTCTTTTGTCCTGGATAGCTTATCAGCCACTCTAAAACACTGGAAAGTTTCTCAGGAAAATAAAATTCACAGAAAATCTGACACTGACTGTAAACTTTTTCCAGAGAACAGAATTCCTCAACTCTCACGAATAGACCCCCTCAATTTTGAAAAATCATTGCTCCCTCTCTAGACCACCTTTTCCTATGATTTCTTTTGTCTTAGATAGGTTATCAACCAATCTAAAACACTGGAAAGTTTCACAGGAAAATAAAATTCACAGAAAAGTTGACAGCGACTGTACAAATTTTCCAGAGAGCAGAATTTCTAAACTCACAAATTTCTCTCCTCTAATAACTTTTCTCTCCTCCTTTCTCTACAACTCTTCAAACCCTTTCTAAGTGAACAAGATGTAAAGAATGACTTCGAACGCGTCATATATCACTACGGGATACACGAAAGGTTCTAACGTTGCTAACATCGCGTTAGCTCTCTCTCCTCCCAACGTTCTCTCCATGTGCTCTCTCATAATCTCCTTTTGTCGAATATAGAACTGAACTCTAAACATCGTTCAACGATCCCTTCAAGTGAGATCCCGGCAACGGAACCAAAAATGTAAACCCTCCGCGGTCCTAACGATCAACTACCCCCCGATCTCTTAACCTCCACGATCGTCATCCACGAATCTGCAACTGTCGGGCCTGTCTCTCACTCAGGGGTCACCTCTGATGGCTTTGATGGAAGCACACCATGAATCTTGAAGGGAAAAATGCTAAGTTCACTCTCATTCATACACCCACAAACTTATCAACTAAAATCTCCATAATCTCATCCACTAAAATCCTCCATTCTAACGACGTCTCTCAAGTTCTCACATGCTAAAAATGTCCCACACTCTCTATATTACTCAAGTTGTCATTACGACAATGTGAAAACAAGGATGAGGAGCTCTTCTCTACTCCTCTATTTATACATTCTAGGTTTTTACTTTGGTACCCTCCGGTAACTCAGCCGTAACTACTTTTACCGGGTTTTACTAAGATATTACTTAAGGTAAAAGCATTGATCACATGGGCTTTTTACCTTTTCACATGGGCTTATTCCTTCAAAGTCAACAACTTCTAGAAGGATTCTGGAATATTCTCAAGGAATCTCGAATTTCCACCCCCCCTCTACACTAGGACCCACTAAAAAGGAAACATGTGGAATCTCTTCTTGTTTTTAATGCCCACAAAGTCCACAACTTTAATCCAACCACTAATATCAAGTCAAAAAGGAGATAAGGGATACTTTCCACCCCCTTTCTACCTTTTAGACAAGATGACAAGATAGTAGTGCTCACTCTTTAGCAAATATCTGAATTCTGCCAAAAGTACAGCTAAGTTTAACCATAACTAACTTTTAGCTAGTCATGACTAACTTGATATCTCCTAAAAGTACTTTGGCAGCAAATAAACATTCTCAACACTTAGTTAGAACTAAACACCTTACTAATAGACAAACTTCCTATGTGTAACATAGGTCGTTACAGATCAGGTAGAGATTACCACCGAGCAATCAGAGTAGTTAGTAACTCCATTGATTATTTCAAATTTAGTAGGACCAAAACATGCTATCTTAAGGGTGGCAGTTTTCAGTGTAAAATTAGTTAGGATACCATGTGGCAGCATAGGTAGCGTAGGAGCAACAAGGTGGATGGCTAATTAGGAAGGGGAACCGCTTGCATGTGGGGTGTCAACCTCTTGTCAGCGTCTCTCTCTTCCTGGTGGTCGTCTCCCCTGGTTCTCATGGCAGCGACATAAGTAGGATCGAAGAGTAGGAGACAAAGTTCTAGAGTTCGATAGTTCTGTAGTTCTGCACGCACATATCAATCTTACGGTGCAGGAGACAGATTAGACACTAGAAGTACATAGTGTACACTACACCCGTTGTTGGAAACATACGAATAGTCTGGGAATACACAGAAGGGGTCTGCATGCTCGTACCAGCAGTGGTTCAGAGATGTAGATGAGTAGTGGACAGTCTAGAGTAGGGAACGGCATCCTCGTGCAGTCCTGCTGGTTAGACTGATGTGTCGAGGAGTAGACGCAGGAAGTAGAGAGAGTGAGCTTCCCAATGCCATTGTGACTTCTTCTCGGGGAATAGATTGTGGATTTGAGTGCAGAAGCTTCGTTCATGTCTTCTGGGTGGTGGGTTTCTTTGAATTCGCTCCCAATTGTGCATGGGAAGTGTTCTTCTTGAGCGGCGGTGAATGTAACAGTTGTGGAAGTGTAGCTTGACTCGTTCAGTAGAGCATTTGAGATCTGCGTACGAACGGTCTTATGGGTAAGGGATCCCAGAAGACAGAGTAGTCAGAGCAGCGAAGTGAAGAAGAAAGAAGCCTTCTTCCCACAACAGAAAACGACATCCTCGAGTAGAAGACGGTGCAACAGTACTCACGTTTGTTGTCTTCCTCCCCAAACTATTACAAGCAGGGATGGCTTGTTAGTCAGGATCCAGACTAGAAGCCTGTCGGAATCTTAATTGCCTCTTTTCATCTTGTTTTCTCTTGTTTGGATTTTCTTATCTTCTCCATCTTCTCCCATCTTCCCCATCTTCTTACCTTCTTCTAGTGAGCTTCCGAGACTTCTATTGAGCTTCCGTGAAGGTGAATGTCGTTGTAGTGCTGCAGGAAGACCACTTCCGTAGGCAGAAGCCTGAGAAGGCTACAGGGGGCATACAATCTGTGATTAATCTAACCCGTTGGAATGTGAGTGTGAAAATAAGATGTAACGACCGTTGCTAGTCGACTTTTGCGAAGCAAGACAACCTTCTGGAGGTGTGAGAAGACGAGCTGAACCCCCAGAAGACGAGAATCGCTTCGAGAAGATGGTATTGAGAAGGCCGGAAGAAGCAACCTGGAACCAGGAAGATCATCTTCCCGAGCTTCTCTATGAATAGTTGTGTGATATTTTAGTTGGTAGTTGTTTGTTTAGTTCCAGAGCACCATTTGGCGTGTCTGGAAGACGTGTGGTTTTGTGTGATTTTGTGAGAAGACGGGATTTCTAGGCAAAACCCGTGTGTTTGTGTGTTTGAACAGATCTTAGAACTTAGAGCAGCGTTACTTGCGTAAATCCTCTGTGGGAACGATATCTTGTATACTAAATGGACAAAAGGAGTAATCCTGCGTCACTACATTAACGTTCATACCATCCGGCTGAAGACCATGCGACTGAGACGCGAGTTGTGTATATTTTCTCCGCACCACATCGGGGTGGGAGAATTGACCACTGCACGGAAGGAGGAAGCATTGCTCCTGCTGGAGAGCTTGGATCCAGAAGGAGGAAACATTGCTCCGGCTCGCATGAGTGGTGGAATATGGAATCCGATCTAGTCTCTCCGGATCCACCGAGTTATTCGGATAATCCTGGAGAGCAATGGTAGATACCCAGATTTGGGTGTCTACCATCGCCAAAGAGCGCACTTCCATCGAACCTCGGTGTAGCCAGCAGCGAGGTTGTTTCCCCAAGTTGTTGACCTTGCTCCTTCGGCTGTCACCACCACCGCAACTGGACCTTGTCGCAGCTTCGCCCTAACGATTATATGTTAGAATAGACTGTACAGTATGAACATAAGTACATCAACTAGTTTAGACTATTTGGGCTCATGCCCTCTCGCAGGCTTTGCCTGCCCTTGTACCAAAGTATAAGTACCTGGTGTTTGGGCTCCTACCTCATTGTTCATTTCAGTAAACAAGCTTACTCATACTTGGTCTATCACATCGATTCTCTCTCTCCTTTTTCTATATGGTATCAGAGCTATGGTTGTTATTTTCCCAGCACAATAACGTAAGCTTCAGGTAGACCCTAAGCACAAATGAAGGAGCAATCAGGGGACGCCTTGATTGCTAAAGCGCGAAGACGCTTCTCGCTTAGACGATCGCAGCGCTCAATAGAACCTCAGTAGTTCAGCAATACATCTGCGATGGCGAACACGTTCAGCACTAAAGGCTGGGCAAAGTTCGATGGGACGTACTTCACATACTGGAAACACAAGATGAAACTCCAGTTAGACGTTGAAGGCGTTCTCGGAATTGTCGATGGTAGTGAACCTCGACCAGTCGTCATTGCCGCTAACCCCCTACCTGCCACCGGACCAGGTAGCATTGTGGAGTGGGATCGTCATAGCAAGAATGCTCTGACGGCAAGAAATCAGTGTTGCGAGAACACTGTTATCGGTCACATTATTTCTTGCCGCTCGGCAACAGAAGCTTGGAACACATTGACTTCTAACTTTGCCGCGCAAGACACAATGACCAGATGCACTTGAAAGAAAAGCTGCGAACTCTCAAGATGAAGACGAACGACACAGTCACATCGCATGTAAACACTTTCAAGTCGATTGTCGAGTACCTGGCGTCTGCAGGCGTACAAGTAGGTGCACAAGAGCAGCTGCTCACACTCATGGATAGCATGCCTGACAGCTACAAAATGTTCCTACAAGTGATGAGATGCAACACCAACTTGACGTTGCAAGATCTCATCTCGTTTCTTCTCACCGAAGAAACTTTTCGTTGAAGAATGCAGCATGAACCTTCGACCGCATTGTTTGCAGGAAAGAGGCAACCACCCAAGCAAGGCAAGAATGGCAACCGTTCTAAGAAGCGGACACCAGATTCCAACATTCAGTGCTGCGGGTGCAATTTAACTAGACATCGTGTCCAGAATTGCCCAAATCAATCCTCAAGCAGCAGCGCTCCGCCCAATCAACCTCAGCAACAAGGTGGAAATCAAAAGAACCGCAACCAGAAGAATCGCCAGTGCAACAACAACAACACTAGACGAGTACTGATGACCCAGCTCTACAACGAATTTTGCACCTCGAACTGTGGATCGTCATTGGTACGTTGACACCAGCGCTACCCATCACATGACATTCGACGGCGACCAATTTTGTAAGTACACTGATCCGGCACGCCCCCCCATGGAGGGACGACGCCCCTAAAACACAAGAGGGCGCAGATCGCCACAAGGGCGATCCGTGCCTCGAGTCAAGAGGCACGTCCCTCAATGAGGACGCGCCTCATTACTTTCCTCTCCCCGCGTCTCAGGAGGGGACGGCAAGCCAAGGAGCACGGCCCCCAAGATTGGGGTACAAACCTCGGGAGAAGTTCTCCCTCGGGTCCCATCTCCCATCCCGTCCTTTCCGGAAGGATGGCGGCGGCGGCTGCCCCCCTCCCTCCCCTCTCCTTCTTCGGAGGAGCTCCCAGCTCCTCGGAGCTGGGACATGCTCCCCGCGAGAGAGTCAACCCGGGTTGACTCTCCTCGAAGGGGAAGGACTGACAGTCCTTCCCTCACGGGAGGAGCAGTACTCCCCCACAGGAGTATTCCTTCCGACAATACTCCGTTAGAAGAAAATTTCTCTTCCCTTGCAGGTCTTTTAGGAGGAGTTTCTGACTCTATAGTCGGCACTTTGCTTTCAGCCCATCACACACATGATGATGACACATCCACTCCTACATGCCCTGCATCTACACCTTACATAGTCGATAAGTCCAACACGTCTATTTCCACTCTTTATCGATCTATCTCCCGCCCGCGCTTTGTTTATCTTACATTCGCCACTTCCACCGCCGACCACTAGCATAGGCGGCTTGGCCACATCAGTCTTACCCGGCTTGACCAACTTCATCGCATCAATCTGTTATCCGTCTAAATCTGCCCACCATTCACAATTTCACTTGTCCCCCGTGCTTGCATGGCAAGCAAACCCGCACAAAATTTCCACGTGCTGTCATTACCCGTGCCACCGAAATTCTCGAAATCGTCCACTCTGACATCAGCGGGCGCATTTTCCCTTGCACTTTTTCCGGCTATGAGTACTTCATGACCATGACCGACGACTACTCCCGTTATACCGTTGTCCGCCTACTACACTACAAGAGCGACTGCTTCACAGCATTCAAGGAGTTTCACACATTTGCCGAGCGTCAGATCGGCAAGAAACTCAAGATTCTACGCTCAGACAACGGTGATGAGTTCCAATCCACCCTCTTTGATGCTTATTGTCAGGAACACGGTATCCAACGCCAGCTGACCGTCCCTGACACTCTTCAGCAAAACGGGGTAGCTGAGCGTAAAAATCACACCCTCTTAAACTCTGTCCGCGCTATGATGTTTTCAGCAGGACTAGACAAACAGTTTTGGGGTGAGACTATCAACCACGCCACTTATGTTTTGAATCGTTGTCCCACCAAGGTCATCGATCCTGCCACCACTCTCTTTGAGCTATGGCATGGTCGCAAGCCCACCATCTCACATCTTCGAGTTTTTGGCTGCACAGCTTTTGTCAACATTATAGAGACTCACCGCTCTAAGCTAGATAGTCACTCCCACGAGTGTCTTCTCCTCGGCTACAGCAGTCAAAGTAAGGCATACCGTCTCCAACGAAAATTTGACGGTCATACTTTTGTTTCTCGCGATGTTATCTTTGATGAGTCTTTCCCCGCATCGACATCATCCCCTCCCAACCCTACTCTCACTGCTATCACTGAGGATGAAATTCAGAATGATGTGCACTTCTTCCATCACCATCCTCCTACTTCGGGTCCAGCCCCTAGCCCTTCAGTGGGAGCTACTCTTTCCCCTCTGAGTTCGTCTGTTCCGTCTCTTTTTGCACCATCTCCCGTCTTCGATCCTTCCGTTGACCCTGGTCCCGGTCATCCTTCAAGCAGTAGTCTTGTCTCGGGCCCCGTTTCTCTTCTACTCTCAGCGGGATATGGAGGAAGAGGAGTTAGCAGAGACACACTTCACACACCAACTCAATCTGTGGCCAGCTCATCCACTAGTAGTCCACAATCCCACAGTCGATATCCGTTCTCAACCTATTCTACCATGAATTTATCTTCCCCAATCCGAACCAGACATAGTACAGATGTAGAAAACATGAGCACGCTACACTCATACCTACATCGTTCACCACCGTAGTCTCCACCACCGCACTCAAGTGACTTTGAGATGGCATCGTCTCCTTCCATTGAGATCCAAGCACCACCACCACTCCGGCGATCAACACGTCAGTCCAACCCTCCTAACCGCGATCCAGCTGAAGGTTACGACACAACGACTTTGATCCCGAAGGCACGAACGAGTAAGAAGCGTGCGCTAATGGTGACTTTGAGATTAGTCTCGATGGAACCCAACTCCTATCAGGAGGCCCTATCATCTCCAGATGCTGCTCGATGGTCCGAGGTCATCACCGAAGAGCTCAAGTCCCACGAGGAGAACGGTACATGGACACTCACAGATTCATCACACGGACGAAGATCCATAACCAACAAGTGGACCTTCAAGTTGAAGCTGAATTCAGATGGGTCCATCGTCCGATACAAGACACGGCTGGTGGCCCGAGGATTCACTCAAGTGTATGGGCTCGACTACACTAACACCTTCTCCCTTGCAATCAGTGCGATTGATACTAGCAATCGCAGCTCAACACAACCTCCACGTCCATCAGATGGATGTGAAGATAGCCTTCCTGAATGGAACGCTGAGTGAAGAAATCTACATGGCAGTCCCTAACGGCATCAACACCCCAAGAACTGATAAAGTGTGCAGGCTACTTCGTACACTTTATGGATTGAAGCAACCTTCTAGAGAATGATATTTGATCATAGATAAGTTCTTACTTTCTCTCGGGTTCAGTAAGTCAGGAGCTGATGATAACGTATATTACATTCATAAGGATAATCAGTTTGCCATCCTAGCACTCTATGTTGATGATACAATCATAGCAAGCAGCAGCGAAGGATTGCTAACATACATCAAGAGTAACCTCAGCGCAAGGTTCAAGATGAGTGACATCGGTAATATCCACCATTGCTTGAGTATAGAGATTAACCGAAATCGAGCAGAAGGATGGATCAGACTCAGTCAAACCTTGTACCTGACCCAAAAGTTATTCCAGTTTGGCTTAGAGAATTGTCAACCTGTCAGTACATCATTGATCCCATGAGAAAAGTTCTCAACTGAAGATTGTCCTGCTACTACTGAAGACAAGGCGCAATGTGCTTCTTATCCAATCAGAATGCGACAGGCTCCATCAACTGGGCTGCCGTCTGCACTCGTCCTGATCTAGCCTTTAGCATTAGTGTATTATCTCAATACATGGCTAACCCAAGATTAAAACACATCACCGCCATAAAGCGCACATTTCGCTATATCAAGGATACTTTAGACCAGTATTTAGAATACAAGTACTCTCCTCAACCAATTTCTCTATTTGGCTACACTGATGCTGACTGGGGAGGTCACATCGAGTCACGACGTTCAACTTCTGGAAATTGTTTCATCTACTCACAAAGAGCAATCAGTTGGTCGTCGAAAAGACAGAAATTTGTTGCACTATCGAGTACTGAAGCTGAGTATATGGCACTCAGCACATGTTCATCAGTAGCAATGTGGCTTCGACAACTCTTAGCTGATATTGGTTTAGCTGAGAATGAAGCTACTACTTTGTATTGTGATAACCAGAGTGCGATAGCACTCGTAGAATCGTCCAAGTTTCATGACAAGACGAAACACATAAATATTCGGTACCACTTCATTAAGGATCAAGTTACATCCAAGACAATTGAAGTGAAGTACTGCCATACTCAGGAGATGGTAGCGGATGTCCTAACTAAGGACCTACCGGCTCCTAAGTTGGATTACCTTCTACCAAGACTAGGATTGAAAGTTTAAATCTACAACAACTAGTCGCTGAGCGGGAGTGTTAGAATAGACTGTACAATATGAACGTAAGTACAACAACTAGGTTAGACTATTTGGGCTCATGCCCTTAGACTATTTTGCTCATGTACCAAAGTATAAGTACCTGGCTTTTGGGCCTCCTACCTCATTATTCATTTCAGTAAACAAGCTTACTCATACTTGGTCTATCACATCGATTCTCTCTCTCCTTTTCCTATATTATACTCCTCAAGCTGCTCTCGATCAAGGGATGATTTCTAAATAACAGATGATTTCCTGGAGCATGGCTGACATTCCTCCTCGGATCCTACATGCTCATTCCTCCTTGGGTCCTAGACAATCAACTTTGAAAAGTAAGTATCAGAGTTAACTGTTAACGTTCATACCATCCGGCTGAGGGCCATGCGACTGAGACGCAAGTTGTGTATATTTTCTCCGCCCCACATCGGGGAGGGAGAATTGACCATTTCACCGAAGGAGGAAGCATTGCTTCTGCTCGAGGAGATCTCGGATCCAGAAGGAGGAAGCATTGCTCCTGCTCGCGAAGAGCTCGGTCGATCCGGAGAGCAATGGTAGACACAGAGATTTGGGTGTCTACCATCGCCGAAGAGCGCACTTTCATCGAACCTCAGTGTAGCCAGCAGCGAGGTTGTCCACCCATGTTGTTCACCGTGCTCCTTCGGTTGTCACCACCACCCAAACTGGACCTTGTCGCAGCTTCGCCTCTAACGATTATACTCCTCAAGCTGCTCTCGTTGATCATGAGCCTTCAGACTTCATCAACAGCCTCGTTAGTCTGCGCCAGCACTGTTACTTGTTGTTGACGCTGGCGCCAGCACTATGGCCAGTTGTTGAAAAACATCGATAGCAGCTTGAAGAGTATAATCGTTAGAGGCGAATGGACCACCTGATGATGATGCTCGAGGTACTGCATTTGCTGCGAATAGAGGTGGTTGATGCTATACGAGTGCTGCCCGAGCTGCCCGGCACAACGACCTGTGTCTTGAATTCGAAGAACTCAAGACACCGATCGAACTCCTGGCGGTCGACGTCTTCGGCGAAATCAAACGGAATCAAAAAAATATCTCAGACATTTTTTGGAGATTGCGTCTTCTGGATAAGCGGTTAAGGAAGATGGTAACTCCATTTTGAGAGCATCATGGCACATCGGGAAGAAACTTCTACAATCAGTTTCAATTGTGGCGCATTTATTCACACAGCAGGCTTGCGGGAAGGCCTGCTTGTGAATAAATGCACCACAATTGGTCGACATATGCATGAATAAACAGAGGTAAATTGTTCCACCGACATAGTGCACGGACGGAAGGGAGAAAACAGAAAACACTAATGATCGGCAGAATGCATCATCCTTCCGATCATTAGTATTTTGCCCTCTCTCCCTTTCCAAGATTCCTATTAACATGATATGCAATTGGATTCGTAGACTCACCTGCTTCCTATCTGTCCATGTAGTCGATAAATTGTCTTCTCTCCATCTTCCGGGAAACTGCCATGCTTAATATCGGGACGCAGATAATTTATCCACCTCAACCTGCAACTCTTTCCGCACCGTTTTAGACATTTAACATCACATTTTGCAGAAAACAATCAGCACCTATCATGCATTTAATGATCACAAGTCTTGCCCCGATAAATGTGGCATGCAAAGACACAATTCGAGCTAACGGAGACTCAAATCTGCAATTTTTCTCAGGAAATTCTCTGCGTGACTTGCCAGCTTTGCTGGGAAGAGTGATCCAGTTTCCGCCTGTCCCATTTTGTTCTATGAAGAACTTGAGCTTGGCATCCTCTTCGGGAGACCATGGTCCCTTCTTCACATTCGCCTTGTCGCGACATGGAGCCCGACCCATAGCGATCACTGTTCGAACGAGAGGAAGATCAGTATCGACAACAAGAGAAACTGTTGCAGTGATGCAAAGTCCAACGACGAGAACTCCAGCCAGGCTTTATTGCTGCCGCGGCCAGACCAGTTTGCGAGTCTAAATTTACCTCCAAACCCAGCACGTAAGATTCCGGTAAGAGCGAGTCATCGCAAGTCGTGTTAATCCCCACAAGTTCTCTAGTTTCCGTTCGTTCAAATCCGTCCTCCGAAAATGTTTCCCAAGATCGTGGAACGTAATAGCGATCACTCCTTGACTTATATGTTAGAGAAGAAGCAAAATATGACCTGCCACAGATAGTAAGAACACAAACCGAAGAAATTTTACATGTTACGCTATTAAATATGGAACAGATAAACGTTTTTGCCTTCCCTTCAAAGTTAAAACACAACTTATGTATGTGTTCCAGAAACTGGGACGACCGGGAGGGACCAAATATTTCTCTGTTTTCCTTCGGCAACAGTCTTCACTTTACCGACCTTTTTATTTATTATCCGAGTTTCCCAGAATATTTGGAGGAAGTGCCAAGCTGGTCTGATTTGGTGGCAAAAATACTCTTTTAACTGGCGAAGCGAAAGGGTTCGAACTCGAGTTCGGTGATAACAATCCAAGGAATGTGTGTATCGCCCCGTCCATTAACAACAGAAACTTATGCAAGGCCAAAATAATAATTTACCTAGTTTACCGTCTCAACAAGGATTTCAATTTTGGTCACTATGGTAACACAGTTGCCTACATAGTAATACTTTATACTGAGAACTGATTAATTTACTTAATTATACCAGAGGAAAGGATCAAAACACGTTTTTCTTTTATGCAATTTATTCATAATACTGAAACCTATGCTTATTTACATCTTCTGGAAAAGCGTTGCTTAAGGTCCACTCCTGTCGTTGTAATCGTTTGTAAAATGAGGTCCGACAGTTTGAAATGTAATTAACACGAAGTTTCATGGAACCCAAGAGGATCTTATCTGCAACGTAAAGTACATGGTAAGGGGGGGTTTAATGCTCGTATCACGTAGAACTTAAGTTTGCCACTTAGCATCACAATGTTTGGATCCACTTAATATGTTTTGTCAACGATTGGAAAACTCCGACCTAGTGGTAATTAAGTAAGAATATTTTTCCAAGAGCGATGAAATCTTACCTATTAAACTCCCCAAAGGTTTATTTGCGAACAGTTTGAACCTTTACACTTTGTTCACCAAACCATTTTGTAGTAGTCAAGGTGACAAGTCAAAAATAGTGAAATTAGACTTGATAATCAAATAGAGTTTGAATCCAATTAGTACGCTCTGGAGAACAATCTGACCTAGAAGTAAATATATGAATAATTTCCAGAAACGTGAAACCTTGCTTAATAACAATTTCCTGGACTCTTACTTGTTAAATTTTTGTTTGATATATTTTTCAAGTTTTACATTTGGTTCACCCAAACCAGTCTCGATTACTCTAGATGTCCCTCGGAAAATTTGAAAATTATCTGGAAACCATTACTTTATTTTCGACTCTCCTCCAGCACAGCTTTAACCTTTATAACCATACCGGACTTTAGATGACCGGTCCTTGGATTGGGAGCGTACTGAACAAGACTGGATATCTAGCTTGTCACTAGGGGGAGCAAGAGTTATAACCTTTCCTATACTTTTTAACTCTTGAATTATGATTTCGGTTACACATTCACTATGATATCCGCGAGCATTTCCAGAAGTGCTCCTAAAAAATCCTCCATGTCATTTTTTAAATTTTTTTTCATTCTTTCAGAATGTGATTTGTTACAACGAGAATTTGAATATTAAGTTTATAAATTCCTATAGTCAGAGATAATAAATAATAAATTTAGATACGAGTATAAAGATTCAAAATTTCATTCTTTATAAATCACGTTCAGAAACAAAGTTAGACGAATAACTATTATTACTTTTTTTGCTTCCGACGTCCAAGAATCTTTGTGTTTAACTTTGACTCACCCTATTGTTTATCTAGAATAGAGATCCATTTGACGGAAACATTTTCTGCTAGAATACCTAACCGGAGATATATCTCAGAGGTGTCGTCGTGTCATAATAACGAGATTGAGACATAATCTGGGTACACCCATACCCTCTGTGCTGATGAGCAGTGGACCCACGACCGTTACCTCCTGCCACAAGGTAGCCTGGTGCCGACCGTAGTCACAATCTGGGGACTGGACCCTGTCTTCACTCTTTGGGTACCATCTGATTACGAACCTTTTCAGCGTGTCAACGACCTGCTTTAACAAAATTCTCCCGTCCTGTCTTTTGTACAGTAAAAGACCGACATTTTATATCATACTAAAACGTCGTTATTAGAGGCGTCAATCAATAATCTCAGGTAACTAGTGCTCCTTGGAATTTCTAGTTATAGTCAATATGCATCGAAAGCGCACTTCCGGGCGGGAGGCGGAAAACGCCAAGCGGGAAACGCGCGGAGGTGTTTAATGACGCAAGTGGGTAGGCGTTAGCGTGGTTTAGCAAGGGGAGGGCGGTGTCATTCATTATACGTTTGGTGATTAATCTGCTGCCGTGGTTGATTATCGCATTCGCGTTGTTTTGCTGTGCGTGAACGATTTAGGGCGGACGGGCGGGGTCGTGGCTGTTTTGGCATCGATGTTTTGGAGCGGGTCGTGGCTTGGCTCATTGCATTTCTTGGTTTTTTGATCAGGCGCGGCTGTTTTGGCGTCGGTGTTTTGGAGCGGACGGACGCGGTCGTGGCTTGCCTTATTGCGTTTCGTGGTTTCTCGATCGAGCGTGGCTGTTTGGCATCGATTTTTGCATTTGCGTTGAAGCTGTTTTCCTCAGTGTTTTTGCTGTTTCGTGTATCGCCGTGGATTGTAGGAGTTCGTTGACGGACAGGCAGTATGGGACGCAAAGAGAACGATTTCATGATGGCGGTTCGTAGCGTGGCAGGGGTTGGCAGCTGGTATGGAGGCGGATCCTGTTGGATTTTGGGACGGGTTGTTTTGGTGGATAGGATCTGGTCTTGTATCGTGGTATTTGTGTACATTTCTGTCTTGGCTATGCACGTTGTTCACGTATGTCTGAGTCAAGCATTTTTTTCTATAGGAAGAATAGTCGAGATCCTCGTTGCTGTCGCAGATATTATAATTCACACGAGGAGGTCCAGACACCACCGCTTGTAGGCAAGGAGAACCGATGGACCGAGCAGCAAGCGGAAGGCGCAGTTCCAGAAGAGCAAGATGGGGGCAGTCCAATTCGTACCGGCGGAACTCTGTTCACTATGGCCGATGCCCTACCGAGGCCCTCAGACAGCCTTTAGGAGACGAGAGAGGAGTGCCGACAGTAGAGTGTACTTCGTGTTTTCTTATATCAATAAAGTTTTTGGGGTCACCGAACCTCTTTTTCTGCGCTATAAAACAGTCCAGGAGCTGCCGAGGACAAAGACCCTATGGTCGGACAGCCGATTGGTCACAGAGTAAAATTAAGTCATTAATTTATCACAAGTCACCACCACCGGATAAACGAAACAGAACTCAACTATAATGCAAGGAAGTCTTAGTCACATTCATTATTAATCACATAATGCTTTAGGTCTTCTAAAACTTTATTTACATTACCATAGAACTAGATAGTCATATAGATCAGATTTATTTAGTTTATTTAATCTAGTTGGTAACCATGCAAGAACTATATCCATGGCATAAAAGCGTAAGGATGATCCTAATGCGGAGTATGAAAGAAGAAGAAAGAATAGATAAAATAATGTGGAGTATGTTGTTCTGAAGTTTTGTATTGAAATTATATCTTAAATATTGCCATCATGTTCTAGGTCCGGACATGTTTCTTTCTGTAGACAAAATTTTGCCGTTGAATACACTCCTTTAGATACTTACTCTTGAATATAATAATTTCTTTATTTTTTTACTTGAAAGTTCTTGTGGGCTTAGATATAATTCTTTTCACTTTCCGTTCATTTAAATATATGGCAAAGCAAGATATTCAATATTGCTTACCACATATAATCAAATTAAATAGATACCACACTACATGTCAAAGCTCTTCATATTTGTATGCTTTTTCACCTTTTCCTGGAAGCCCTCTGTATAAGAAGTTCCAAAAGCTATTTTCCTGATAGAGAATTTGAGAAAGTAATGGAAGAAAGGAATGACGATGTCTAATCGATGCTTTAGACAGCGAAGGTTCACAAAAAGCGGTCCATAGAATGCCACCAGTCACGTAGTTTCTAAACCACATGGCAGATGCTGTGTAGATCCTTTCCAGACCAGAATCCGCATTATAAGCAGAACATTCATTTCAAAGGATGGATGCGTCTATATATTTTTCTCTCTTCTCTTTCTCAGTCCTTGCATCTATTTTAAACACACCCTTAGCTTTCGAGCTATGGGCGTGCTTAAAAAAGAATGATCTCTGATTATCTCTCTCCTCAACATTGGTCAGCCTTTCTAAACCTTGAGTCACGGATCGAGCTAGTTACTTACAAAGTAGACATATTGGTCATCAGAGGCTCATATACGATAGTTTGTACGGTGCGCATCCTTACAATAAGCAAAGTACGAACGGTAGAGAGTCATCTCTGCCAAGGCTTCTCCCATACGCTTCTCTCTCTCAGAGTTTTACAGCGAAAGATGGATGGCTTCACGACACAAAGCAACTTCTGATTAGATGTAAAAAATGGATATCTGACAAGTCACACTCACAAGTCACACCGACATTACTCTGAATCAACTCGTCTGTTCAACTCTACTGTCTATAACATTCACCTCCTTCTTTGCTGGACATCTGGTCTCTGTCGTCCCATCTAGAACGGTTGCATTGGTACAAGAGAACTAAACCAACCTCAAGAGAAACGGTTTTCTCCTAAGGTTGGTTCAGTTCTCTTGTCTCTTCGGACGATACGACTGGTTTTGCTTTCCTCTCTTAAGTTCCGCTTCAGACTCTTGTCTCCGGATAGCGATAGCTTCATCGAAGAAGACCTCATATGCTCTCTCCATATTGATCATATGGAAGTTTTCAAAATGAATTTGAAGGATCATTTTTAGCTCTTTCACTATTGTATTCATGTGACTCACCTAGCAGCCGCTCAGATCTCCTCATAGATCAAGTCTTGTTTTCGGATTTCAATTCAGTGATGCGTTCGTATGCTACGTATATGACTTGTATCACCAAGAATATCTTTGATGTTAATCTGAACATATCGTTTATGCTTCTTGTCTAAGCTTCAAGTCTCTCCCCTAACTGTGGCTCCAAACACATTAGCAAATTCTCTGTCTCCATGATGTCATAAAATGACCTCTGATGCTTCCTCTGAAACACATTCTCCAACATCTTTCCGAACTCCTTCATATGTGGTGGATATCCAATAGGTACAGTTCTTGGTGTCCTAAAGCTCTCAACATAATTCTGCTTAAACCTCGCTATTCTACTCTCCTTCCGTCGCTCGTTGACACATCTTCTTTTTGAACTCATGGTCCTTAGGATCCATTTCTGGATTCTGTACTTCAATTTCTTATGAACTTCTGGTACGAAAACTTTTTGACATCATCAACTCCTCCTTCTGTGCATTCCACCATTTCACCGTTATATGTCTGATTTCTAGATTCAAGTAATCCTTCATAATGGACCCCTTCAGTTGAGGAGGTTTCTTTCCTAAGAATGCTATTCCTTTCCTCTTATTTCTCCGTTTATGAATTCTGTTCTCCGTTCGATCACTACTTCTTTGATCCTATTTTTCTCGTGATCGCTTCTATTCTCCAATGTTTCTTTTGGAGTTGCATGCTCTCTTTGTGTTCTCATATCACTTCTAGTTTTGGAAGAATCATGGTCTCTCCAGATTCGACCGCTATATCGTCAGCTCTTCCTGTATGGTATCCAATATTATGATCTTATCCGAGGCTTGTAAAACATCCAAATGTCTCGAATCTTCTATAATCTTCTCATGTTCTTCTACTTTTTCCCATGTTCTTCTACAGTATCTAGATTGACGGGTATCACAAGGCACTTCTTTGGTTCTTGACTATCTTTCGTGATAGTGTTCTTCGGATTCCCTCTCAACTCCTTGCTTGACCGTTCTTCACAATGATTCTTCATTATAGATTTCACTGGCTCTGTATCTCCTGGAAGCGGAATAGAGTTGATCTTCATCAATCATCGATGATGAGTACTTCATTACCTCCAGTTCCCTCATCTAGATTGTCAAACGCAATCTCTCATGCCTCTCCTATCCAATTCATTCACAGGTTCTAGAAAACTCATTGCTTCCTTCGATTCTCTTCCAGTCGATGCATTCTCCAGGATATCCTAAAGTCTGATGTGAGTATTCACTCGTGTGGGCTCTGCAGGAGTATGTTTGCTGCTTAGTCTTTTCATGAAAAAAAGTCCTCATTGGAGCCGTCATACGTCCTGCGCTCAAAGTATATGTGTCGGAGATTCATAATCCACCATCTTGGTTGCATCTTGTTTCACTAGTTCCTTCCTAGAGGACTTTGAACTTTCCAAGATCAGCACTTTTCTCATATCTCGAGGTCTCTCTTGTGACATGGCTAATCTTGGAGACCTATGTTCCATCATTGGAATGCTTGCTTGTACATTATCATCAAGTTATTATAATGTGAAAAATAGTTTCAACACTTTGAGAAAAACATATCAACCCATATGTTGCAGTAACTGTCAATAAGATGGAACAAAGGGTGTTGGGAGAAAGAAGACCATTGTACAAAATATCACATCAAGCAACGTCAAGACGTTCTACATATTCACGGGTTTGTAAGGTTCTTCAAATAACCACTCTTGATATTATACTATTGACAGAGTTTTCCTCTATTCGCTTGTCCTCTTTTCCACCTCATTTCAGACCCCCCACTGCTAAAAGTGAGCACTCTTGTATGTATATATATATATATATATATATATATATATTCATCTCTTCCAAACTTCAATATATATGCACAGGTGATTTAATTTATTACCTAATTTTTCTGACATTAATAATCAATTAATCAGTGATTAATTGATTATTTTGGTTGAACAAACTTTCGTATATATATATTTTCCAAGGTACATCTGGGCTCTCTGCATCTATGGATTAAGTCTTGCTGCATCTGCACATATAACAATTAGAACAATTTTATTTAGTTAAGACTAGTTATTATCTAACACATATATCTGTTCTTGTATCATGAAAGAAGTAAAAGTTCTCCAGAAGTTAATCGAGCATGCATATTTATCCATATACTAGAAAGCTCAAAAGAGATATTAGGCTCAAACAATGTCATGCATATTCCACCACATTTCATCTCGTAACACATCTTTTGAAGATGCGTATATTAGATATTATTGAATCAATTAACTATTAAAGTCACCACTTAATATATTATGAATTATCCACAGATCACAAAAGTTGATCAAATTTTACAGAGTCTACTTCACAAATTAAGCATGAGCCCAATATCTCTTGTGAGCTTACTAGTATATGGATAAATATGCATGCTCTATTAACTTCTGGGGAACTTTTATTTCTTTAATGATATAAGAAAATATATATGTGTTAGATAATAACTATACCTTAAGTACAATAAACTTATTTTCTAATTGCTATATT
The DNA here is from genome assembly GCA_036924285.1 of Asterella californica. Classification (NCBI taxonomy): domain Eukaryota; kingdom Viridiplantae; phylum Streptophyta; class Marchantiopsida; order Marchantiales; family Aytoniaceae; genus Asterella; species Asterella californica. Next base: position 13,704,426 of record JAYKYS010000006.1, on the reverse strand, counting down.
TGCAGAAGGAGCAAGACTTAACCCATAGATGCAGAGAGCCCAGATGTACCTCAAGTGGAAAATATATATATACGACAGTTTGTTCAACCAAAATGTATCTTGGAAGATATATATACAACAGTTTGTTCATTCAAAATAATCAATTAAATCAACAGATTTATTGATTATTAATACCAGAAAATTTAAGTAATAAATTAAATCACCTGTGCGTATATATTCAAGTTTGGAAGAGGTGAATATATATATATACAAGACTGCTCATTTTTAGATGGATAACAGCAACGGTAGTCTGAAATGAGATGGGAAAGAGGACAAGTATTAGAATAGAGAGAAATCTCTGCCAATAGTATAATATCACGAGTGGTTATTTGAAGAACTTTACAAACCCATGCATATGTAGAACGTCTTGATGTTGCTTGATGTGGTATCACAAACAATGATATTTTTTTTTGCAACACCCGTTGTTCAATCTCACTGACTGTTATTGCAACATGTGGAGTGATATTTTTTCTCAAAGTGTTGAAACCAGTTTTAACATTATAATAACTTGACGATAATGTACAAGCAAGCATTCCAATGGTGGAACATAGGTCTCCAAGATTAACCATGTCATAAGAAAGACCTCAAGAGATAACGAAGAAGGTGCTGATCTTGGAAAGTTCAAAGTCTTCTTGGAAAGAACTAATGAAACAAGATGCAACCAAGCTGGTACGAATCCTCCGACACGGACACTCTGAGTGTGGGACATACGACGGCTCCAATGAGAGCTTTTCTTCCATGAAAAGTGAAGGAAAAAAGCAGTTCAAAGAGTGAAGATAGTGAATCTGAGAGGAGCATGGAGAGTAGTGATATAAAATCTTCAGATTTAAAATCTTTGCGGATAAACGTCACATTCACCAGCAAGGTCTTCATCAAACAATGACGCATTGACTTTGTTAATACACCTTTCTCTTGCAAGAACCGCTTCAAATATGTATATAGACCTCTTTGCATCTGCTTCTTCTTCAAGCACTTTCTCTCTACACCTATTCCTTCCGACAATAGAGTTTTCACACGTAACTTATCAGAGTATAGCAAATAGCTGTTACTCCACATCATGTTTGCTAGGTTCTGTGATGCACTCACTGCCACTGAACTTTTATGCCATGAAGAACAACGAGATAATTGTGTACGCTCTTCTTCCCTACTGCTGGAAAACCACAGATGTTTATGTATCAATCTTACTGATCTATCAATGGGAGACAAATTATCCTCGTCGAACCATGTTTGCTCATGGACAGTATTGAAAACCTATAGGAACTTGAACAACCTCAAGTAGCTTCACAGCGAATCCTCCATGGAGTGAACAATGCTCTTGCCAGCTGAAGAGTTTCTGAAGTCCATCCTTCAGCTTGAGATCTTAAGTAAAACAGTCGACCAATCTCAATAAGCAGAATCTCAGTAGTACCCATGTTTGTACTTTGATCTAAACCTGTTTTGTGCATAATGTGTGGTACAACATATATGATAAGTCACGTATACTCTCCAGCTTTAAAGAATCCTAAACGAGTGAATATATCTTTAGGCCAGCGACCAGTTAAACCATAGGATCTTGTGCGGACGATGTCATCCATAGCCTGTAATAAACTATTTTTCACGTTTGTCGGTGTTTCAACCAAACTGTTTAACCTCTCTACATAGTTTTTGAAAATACATAAAGCAAGACAATGCATGTCATCATACACTAGGTATTTAGGTAGATCAAAACTATATAACTTATATAAGCGCCAAAGCTTAATCTCAGCTGTAATCCATATTTCATGAAAATCTGAGTTCTCTGTGTACTTGTTTCTGCTAGTAATAGTTTCCGTACACATTCTGCTGTCGTTGTTGTGATCTTTGCACCGGAGGATATCTTCCCAGAAATATGTTGTTGAAATACTCAACCCGGCCACCAAAAGCACCTTATCATGGTATTTGCTCCAACTAGTACTTGTAACACGTCTTCGACAACCTGCTTTACCTCCATTGTTAAACCCATCAACTTTGCACTATGCTGGATGATCAGCAGTGAACAACATCATGATGTCTCTGATGGTTGTTCTTTTAGATAGAGATATCACACTATGTAACTATGTTGAATTAGTGATATTCATGATTGGTTTGCAATTCATCCACAAAAAACACTTGCAATTCTTGAATGAAAGGTTCTAAAAAGAATCAATATGTACAATCTTCATCTAAGCATTCAACTTGGAAACAGGAATGAATAGTGTTTATCATGTCAAGCAATCCTGAACGAGTTCCAGCGTTCAGAATCTTCACTTCAACTGTCCACGTTGTTCTATAACTTGTGCTTGTCGTCTGAAACTCATCCCAATGTCTTATAAGTGCCAGATCCTGTGGACCCTCTGCACATCATGAAAGTTTAAATTAATTATACTTACAAGGGACAAGATAGAAGTGAGAACTTTCATACGTGTTTCTTTTTGAATTATAGACATCAGCTATGTACGATACATAAACATAAAGCTTGTACTGTAGACAAGAGTCATGACCACTCCTCTCGAAGTTTTTATGTAAGTACATCAACGAGTAAATAAACCAATAAGAGATAACTCCAGAAGACGAATATCATAAAATTAAAATAACATCAGTCGGTATCACATTTTCAGAAGATAGATAATGCACTCATCCTATCGAACGTTCGTTTAACTCGAATGAAGTGATCGCATCGACTGCAATGGAATTAGTATTCTTGAGTTGCTGAATCAAAATTGCAAGGAACTTCAAGTTCCCTGCACCTAACTGGAATAGTTGGAAAACTATACCAGCATGTTAGGTCTGAGGGGAGCATGGAGAGTAGTGATACAGAATCTTCAGATTTAAAAAACATGGCACAAGTAGTCGTAAGAATGGAAAGGCTAAGCAGCAAACATACTCCTACAGAGCCTACACGAGTGAATACTCACATCATATTTTAGGATACCCGGAGAATGCATCGACTGGAGGAGAATTGAAGGAAGGATGAGTTTTCTAGAATCGGTGAATGAATTGGATAGGAGAGGCATGGGAGATCTGGTTTGACAGTCTAGACGAGAGAGCTGGAGGTAATGAAGTATTCATCATCAGTGATGGAGATCAATTCTATTCTGCTTCCAGGAGATACAGAACCAATGAAACCTATAATGAAGAATCAATGTGAAGAATTATCAAGCGAGGAGTTGAGAGAGAATCTGAAGGACACTACCATGAAAGATAGTCAAGAACCAGAGAAGTGCCTTGTGATACACACCAATCTAAATAGTGTAGAAAAATTAGAAGAACATGAGAAGATTACAGAAGATTCGAGACATTTGGATGTTTTACAAGCCTCGAATAAGACCATAATATTGGATATCATATAGAAAGAGCTGACGATATGGGGGTAGAATCCGGATAGACCATGATTCTTCCAGAACTAGAAGTGATATGAGAAGACAAAGGAGAGCATGCCACTCCAAAAGAAACATTGGAGAATAGAAGCGATCACGAGAAGAATATGATCAAAGAAGCAATGACCGAACGTAGAGCAGAATCCGTAAATCGAGAGATAAGAGGAAAGGAATAGCATCCTTAGAAAGAAACCTCACTGAGTGAAGGGGTCCATTCTGAAGGATTACTTGAATCTAGAAACGTTTGGAGAAATCAGACATAAAACGGTGAAAGGGTAGAATGCACAGAAGGAGGAGTTGAACGATGTCAAAATTTTTTCGAACCAGAAGTTTAGAGGAAGTGAAGAACAGAATCCAGAAATGGATCCTATGGATGATGAGTTCATGAAGAGGATGTGTCAACGAGCAACGGAAGGAGAGTAGATATACATAGCAAGGTTTAATCAGAATTATGTTGAGAGCTGTAGGACACCAAGAACTGTACCTTGTGGATATCCACCGTCTATGAAGGAGATTTGGACAGATGTTGGAGAATGCGTCCTAGAGAAAGCATCAGAGGTCGTTTTATGACATCAAGAAGACAAAGAATTTGCTAACGCGTTTGGAGCTACAGTTAAGGGAGAGACTTGAAGCTTAGACAAGAAGCATAAACGATATGTTCAGATTAACATCAAGGATATTCGAGGTGATACAAGTTATATACATAGCATACGAAAGCATCACTGAATTGGAATCAAAATCAAGACTTAATCTACGAGGAGATCCGAGCGGCTGCTAGGTGAGTCACATGAATACGATAGTGAAAGAGCTAAGGATAATCCTTCAAATTTATTCTGAAGTCTTCAATATGATCGATATAGAGAGAGCATATGAAGTCTTCTTCGATGAAGCTATCGCTATCTGAAGACAAGAGTCGGAAGCAGAACTTAAAGGGGGAGGGGGAGGGGAAACAAAACCACGAGTATCGTCCGAAGAGACAAGAGAACTGAACCAATCTCAGGTTTTCTCTTGAGGTTGGTTCAGTTCTCCTGTACCGATGCAACCGTTCTAGATGGGATGACAGAGACCAGATGTCCAGCAAAGAAGGAGGTGAATGTTGCAGGCGGTAGAGTTGAATAGACGAATTGACTCAAAGTAATGTCGGTGGATGTAGTTTTGGATAACCGACTAAAACGTAAGAGTTAGATTATCGACGAGTCTTGTATGTTTGGATCACCCGAGAGTCTCATATATCTTAGTAATACAAACAGCTCATAAGGTCATTTGACTCGGGTAGTCCATATATCCAGGAATATTCGGACAAGTAAAGATTAGACTAGCATAGAAGGCTTTGAGACCAGCGTGTTGACTACATATAGTACGGTTAAAGAATTTAGTCAATTATTCGCTACGACTGTATAAATGACTTGCATATTGAGTAATTAGACAATTAGTCCGTTTTGATCTAACGGTTTGTGGTGGATGAGTTATCGTTGCTGAGTGTCCTTCTAGGGAGACCAAGGTCTCGAAGATCTATATTTATCAATCACAAGTGTATAAAGAAAATTTTGATTTTAATGAGTTTTGGAAGATCTGTTGCACTTGACATGTATATGAATACCTCTTGAAATTGTAGATGTAAAGGAGTGTGATAAGAGTTATACTATACGGAGGGACTATATTTCTGGCAATACTAGAAGTCCAGTAGATGTGTCTACGTCCTGAATGAGTGCACATTCGAGGAACAAGATCGGGCCTCTAGTTGTGAATAACTCACACTTAGAGCAGAATGAAACTGAACGTAGAATCGACAACATAACCTCATAGTTAGTAATTATCTACCACTTAGTAGACAATTATACCAATATCAAGGTGGGATCTCGGATGGGGTTTGAAGACAAGAGAGATACAAGAATAATGATAAAGAGGAGAAACTTGAGATAACACGAGAATGAGCTTTAAACTAAACCAAAGCGTTACACTCTTACACATTATGAGAGACTAGAGATTATCAATGCATCTAATGCTTCTCTAAATGATATCACAGCACATTATTTAATGCAAAGATTAAATTCATAAATCTCTTTCATGTGAGTGGTGAAAAGAAATTCTAACTATCCTACAAGACTAACCACCGATTCTCAAAACCTCCACTAAGTGCACTTCCTTCTATGTTGTGATCAGAATTTGGTTTAGAAAAAGACACAGCCAGTTTCCTCATTCAGTTCGGTTAACTAGGTCGTGGACCACAAAATAGTCCTGTCAGAAAAATCATCAGTTGTCGTCCATCTGATCACTGACAAGTAGTGATCCGCTGAGCACATCGCTGACGATCAGCAGACCGGTGATCTGATCGCTGGTGAGTTGTGACAATGATATATTTGTCATAAAAATCATAAAATATATTGGAATACCAAATGCGATCGATGATCATGTCGTATATATATATAGATCATCAACAAAATTAAAAAATTCTCTACTTCAGTTACATAACGTTACTATTTCTCTCCGTTAGGACTTTGTAGATCTTTAATTCTATATTTAAACCAAAATAAAACGAAATTTTGGAATTTTGGTGATATTTTGGTTATTTCAGTGCAAACTCTTGAAATTTTGATTTACCCAAAACTTGGTTTCTAAATAATGATGAGTTGCAATGAAATTGCTTGAGGACGTGCTCTCGATATTACTTACTGATCAATGAGGTTTCTTTTCCACTTGGGGAATTTTTAGAGTTTTGGATTTAAATCTATACATCCACGAGCAGTGGATTTTAACTTTATATTTCAAAACAAGAAAAAGAGAAAGCCTTGGTACGTGTTACAGGGTTTGCCAATTTGTGCAAGATTAGAAAACAGAAGGTGCTATTACGTCTTTTTGGTCGGCGAATCATTTGTAATTTTGTTATTTTTGGCTTGAATTTAGTGTCCGTATTACTTCTCTACCCAAGTACCAAATAGTTCGTTGTTATTCGTACCTTTCAATCGGTCACTTTGTTTTCCTCATGATCATCCTCTGCATTTTGTGAGGATACTTGCTATCCGTCGATGATAAATAAAATGAAGACAGATAAGTGCAGATTCAGGGGGCAATTAGAAATGATCTGAAATGATTAACGGTGGAATATAATGACACATGTGGTTTAAACAAGCGGCGAAATGTGGTTCATTATATCTTGTTTTCTTAATATTCAAAGCAATATGAAGATCTTATTAGCCAATCATCATCCTCGATTTTCCAGCATAATTGTAATATTTCGTTTGTTTATTATTTTGTATTTATATTTAAAATAGAAGAAAATTAAAGGTTTAGCTTGTGATTGTAATACATGATTGCTCAATTTTTTTGACACTAGAGTCCTTCGAATTAAAATTTGAATGCAAATTATAGTGATCAGATTTCCATCAGAAACTTCTGATGAACTTGGTAGCCACTACAATCTCTCATAATGATTACATTCTGAGCTGTCATAACATCCTTACATGTTTCTGCTTTCATCGAGAAATAACTTCAAATATCTAATTATCTTACTATACTTGGCGTGACCTAAACTAGTCTGGCCGTCATGTCCCAAGTTCCAGCACGCTTTAGTCTTGAATTCAAGTTTTGTAACTCGGTAGAAGTCTGAACCAGGTTAAGTGCACCACTCGCAAGCCTGTGAAATGTGAACTGCTATCGTTGTATGATCCAATAGGCTCTTGACACAGCGAATAAATTCTTTTATTACTCGACAAAGTTTTTCTTTTTTATTTTCAGACGGGAAGCGAGTTCTATTGCTAATGGAGTATTTTTTGTTTTATTCCTCCACCTGTGGAAATATGCATGCATGATAAACTTCAGGGAACTTTTGCTCGCTTGCTGTTATAAAAAAATTATAAATTTTATGTGAAAATTGTGAACCAAGTTGAGAAATAAAATCAAATTGATTTCTAAATACTAAGTGATAGCTGGATCTAGAAATGCGAGAAGATCCCAAACATATCCCATAAAAGAAACATAAACTCACACACTGCAAAAGCTTACAAGACTTAATACAATAACCGGCTAATGAATATTTTTATTTAATCTATATATTAATTTATTGCCTAATTTCCCTAGCGAGCGAAGGGTTAGATAATATATTAACCATTGTGTATTAAGACGGAGGAAGCGAATAATTAGAATTATTTATACAAGGAAGTTATACTTAGTTGAGAACATAAACTTGTTTACGTGTATTCACTCTACTATTTCCCAAGAGGACGCAGGACATGAATCTCTTTATCAGCAGGCTCCTCCTGTCTCTTATGTGGATGAGGGGATGGTGAAGGAACCTAGAATAAAACCCTAAACGCTGCGTACGAGGGCGTTGCCTGTGGTCAAAAGTAAATGTTAGTTACTTATAATACATTTACTTTCATTCGGAATGGAATGGTGAATATGCAGGGGCTCGAAATGTGGAGCTCCCGCAAGTCAGTTCTCCGCAGTTTGTGGAAGTTCGGGAGAGGGCTTCCCGTAAAGTATGTTATAACAAAAAGCTAATCGCAGAAATTCGGACGATCTCAATAGCACGTCCACGTGGCACACGTAACATCCTCATAACAGTAAGGACAAAAATATGCATCCTGGGTGCACAGGTGGATGAACACGTAGAGGAGGGCAGGCACTGGAATAAAGTGAAAATCGATGGAGGAGGTTTGCTATGCTTCTTTTCTTTGTTGTGTCATGTCGAGAGGCACAGGAATAGCATGAGAACTATTTGATTTGTTATTAGTTTTTCCTTTGCTACTCTACTTTTCTGTAGAAGAAATTATTTTCTCCAAAAAGTGTTATGCGTAGAAAAACTTTGGAGAACATTTCTTTGCCTTTTATGGTTAGAAAATCTATAAATTTTATAATAAATTTTATACTAAATTATTATGAACATGCTTCTCTCTTCAGATGGAGATGTGAAATATATGTAATTCCCGAAAGACAAAAAGGTCTTGAGAAGGTGAGTCACTTTGAAGCTCGCAAAAGTGTTGAAGCCAAGCAAGGCATACTTAAGTTAAAAATATAGAGTTTATATGATAGGTACGAATTTGTCGAACAACGTACCAAAATAGTTAACTGATAGTCTAAGAGTAACTCTGCTCTATAAGCATTCTCAATCAACTTCTAGAATTTTTGTTCTCTATATATTATAGAAAATGTTATAAATATTATACGGAAAATCTAGACTAAGTTCCAATAAAAATAAAATAGAACTTAACTGTTAAATGGTAGTCATTCTTGAGACAGCAGCGACATCAGAGAAAAGCCCATAAATGAAATGCAGGGTCAGACGCTTCTTAGAGTACAAGTGCTAGGTTCTGCTGAAGTAAAAATAAATATTAATTTTGCACCTAACCCTTCGTGTCGAAAAGGTTAAGTGAAAAATTAATGTTAAGCTTGCCGCTTGTGAGATATGCCCTACTGTGTGCAGATATGCACACAGTAGGCCATATCTCCGGGCGATGACGGTCCCCCACAAGTGGTACATGAAGGAATATGAGACTACTGAACGATAAACAGTAAATGCATAAGTTAGAGCAGTATAGGAAATTCTACTGACTATGTGTACAAGAACAAAGAGCCTCCTTTCATATCCTCTCAGCACGCTTACAGGTCCTACCGCTCCAGCTTCAGTCACTGCTCCATGTCCACTAGAAGTGATGGGAATCCCGTGCATGAAGGATACCCAAGAATGTCTTCAGAAAACACATCCAGCGCTTCATGTGTAGTAAGGCTACAGATACGTGTGATCAGAGTGGATGATCTGCTGCTAGTATAAACATTTTCCGTGTCTTAGTGAAACCAACAAAACAAAGGCTCGTCGTGTTGCTGTACATTCTCTTTAGCGACACTGGTTGGTGCTGTACGTGACGGCTGTTGGCAGGTTGCACGTGAAGCTGCCTATAAACCAACATTTTGCCCCTGTGCTTGGTTCGTGTGACCTTCACAAATGTGCATTGCAACTCGGTAGTCCCTCTTTTTACCGCGACTTTGACGGTGCAACAAAGTGAACTGGGAACATCGGCTTTCTCTGTTTCCTTGACGAATGGTGCCACGACCAGGTCCCAACATATGGCTCAATTGAAAGACCCCTTCCAAAACTTCTTATTTTGACCTCTTCTGGTACTGAATGAATCAAATTCTTTTCCTCTTTCTTCGTAGTGACCTCGATATGCGTGGTGACAGAATTTTTATCTTTGTTTTACCTCAGTTTCGTAAACATACACACCACTAAGAATCTAAGAATCGGTAGCTAAAGTGTGCTGCATGAACTGCGTTGAACGTCAACTTCCCAGTTACACACGTGTTTGGTGCCCAGTCACATGCTGAACTCTGCTGAAGCAGCTTCCGTGTTAGCACCGTAGTACTCAGGCAGCCAATAAAGCAACGTTCGCTCCTGCGTTTACCTTTTCCCGTACGAAACCAATCAGGCTCACGACTGTCCAGGCGAGCTCTACATCAACGCCGCACCAAGTGGACCATCTCGTGAACAATTGAGTTGATATGAAGGTAGAACGACTCCAACGTGAACTGTAGAGGGACGAGCATCAGAGCTCGGTTTCTGACCTCCAGTTGGACATGGTTTCGTACGGGGATGTCATGGATCGTTTGCTGTACTCAGAGTGGACCATCTTGTGAACAATTGCTGGATGAACGGTAGAACGAAGAGAATCAGAGCTCTATTTCTGACATCCAGCAGGACGTGGTTTCCTACGTGGATGTGGTCGATCCTTTGCTGTACTCAGAGCGGACCATCTCATGAACGAGTCTGATGTGAACGGTAGACCGAGGAGATCATAGGTCGGTTTCTGACATGCACTCAGACATGGTTTTGTGTCGGGAAGTCATAGAGCGGACCATCTCGTGAACTATTGTGATGTGAACTGTAGGCCACGAGATCACAACTCAGTAGCCTCGGTTTCTAACTGAGTTGTGATCTCGTCGGCCTAATAACATATAATCGGACATTGTTTTGTGTCGGAAAGTGGTCAACCGGGCCATTTCTTGAACGATTATGATGTGAACGGTAGACCGAAGAAACCAGAGCTCGGTTTCTACAATCGGCTTCAGAAATCCAGTCGGAAGTAGTTTTATGTCGGGATGACCTTAACGGTAGGCCGATGAGATCAAAGCTTGGTTTCTACAATCGGTTTCAGAAATCCAGTAGGACATAGTTTAATGTCGGGAAGTCCTCGAGCGGACCATCTCCTGAACGATTGTTACGTGAACGGCAAGCAGACGAGATCAGATATCCGTTTTACATCCAGTAGGAGGTTGCTTTGTGTCGTGAATCCGTCCATCCTTTGCTGTAATACTCTGAGGGAGAGAAACTTATGGGAGAATCCTTGGCGGAGATGACTCTCTACCATTCGTACTTTGCTTTTACGGTACGCACCGTAAAAGCTACCGTATATTAGCCTCTGAAGTGAAATATGTCTACTTTGCATGTAACTAGCTCCGTCCGTGATTCCAGGTTTATGTTGGAACCAGGTCGCCCAGTGTTGAGAGGCGGGATAATCGGGGATCGCTTTTTTTAAGCATAGATCGAAAGCTAAGGGTGTACTTAAAATAGATGCAAAGAATGAGAAAGAAGAGAGAAAAAAATAACGTATAGACGCGTCCAATCGTTGAAGTGAATGTCCTGTTTATAAGGCGATATAAAAAGGCGAATTCTGGTCTGGACAGGATCTACACAACATCTGCCACTTGGTTTAGAAACTACGCGACTGGTGGCATTCTATGGATCTCTTTTCGTGAACCTTCGTTCTCTTAAGGCATGGGTTAGTCATTTTTTTTCTCCATTACTTTCTCACAATTTCTCTTTAAAGAAAATAGCTTTTGGTACTTCTTATACAGGGCTTCCAGGAAAAGATGAAAAAGCGTATAAATATGAAGTGCTTTGACATGTAGTGTGGTATTTATTTAATTTGATTTGTGTGGTAAGCCTTATTCATATCTTGCTCTGCTATATACTGAAATGAAGAGAAAATGAAAAGAATTATATCTAAGCTCACAAGAACTTTCAATTAAAAAAATAAAGAAGTTATTATATTCAAGAGTAAGTATTTAAAGGAGTGTATTCAAAGTAAAGTTGCTTATTCACCTCATGTACACTTCGAAGTGTAAATGGAATTTAATATATGTTTTAATTTTTTTAACAAGAAGAGTTAGAACATATATTAATATCTTCATAAAATGACGCAATCTGAAAATTATAGCCTCTGTCTTATCTTTCCAATAACGTATCAGTCCGGACTCGACTTATGGGTTATATTCTGCTGAGTTGACTACTTCGAGACAAGTTAACATATATCACATATGAATTTATTCAAATTTTCATAATATCTTATTGTAATATATTTTATAATATTTATATATTCTTTTCATAAGAAAAAATACTTCACTGTACAAGGCCGTTGGGGATGCTTATTCAACGGCAACATTTTGTCTATAGAAAGAAACGCGTTAGGACCTAGACCATGATGGCAGCGTTTAAGATAAAATTTCAATACAAAACTTCAGAACAACCTACTCCACATTATTTTATCTATTCTTTCTTCTACTTTCATACTCTGCATTAGGATCCGTACTCTTTTATGCCATGGATATAGTTCTTGCATGGTTAACCAACTAGATTAAATAAACTAAATAAATCTGATTTATATGACTATCTAGTTCTATGGTAATGTAAATAAAGTTTTAGCTTTAGTTTTAGTCCTATAACTAGTGGAATTCCAAGGAGCACTACTTACCTGAGATTATTTATCGAGGTCTATAATAACGAAGTTTTACTATGAACGGTCTTTTACTGTATAAACGGCAGGACGGGAGAATTCTGCTAAAGCACTTCGTTGACATGCTGAAAAGGTTCGTAAACAGATGGTACCCAAAGAGTGAAGGTAGGGTCCAGTCCCCAGATTGTGACTACGATCAGCGGCAGGCTACCTTGTGGCAGGAGGTAACGATCGTCGGCTCATCGTGTATCCAGGTTATGTCTCAATCTCGTTACACGACGAAACCTCTGAGATATATCTCCGGCTAGGTATTCTAGCAGAAAACGTTCTTGTTAAAAGGAACTCTATTCTAGATAGACAGTAGGGTGAGTCAAAGTTAAACAAAAAGATTGTTGGACGTCCGGAAACAAAAAAGGTCATAATAATAATTCTTCTAACTTTGTTTCCGAGTGCGATTCATAAAAAAATTTAATTTTTCAATCTTCATAATCATATCTAAATTCATTATTTATTATCTCTGAAAATGAAAATTTATAAACTTAATATTCAGATTCTCATGGTAACAAATCATATTCTAAACAGATGAATATGATTTGTGAACAAAGTGTAAAGGATCAAACTGTACGCAAGTAAACCTTTGGGGAGTTTAATGGATAAGATTTCATCGCTCTTGGAAATATACTCCTATTTAATTACCACTAGGTCGGAGTTTTCCAATCGTTGAGAAAACATATTAAGTGGATTCAAACATTGTGATGCTAAGTGGCAAACTTAAGTTCTACGTGATACGAGCATTAAACCCCCGGTGCAAGTATACAAGCCAAAAAGGAATATTCCTTCCCCTTACCGTGAACTTCACGCTGCAGATAAGATCCTCTTGGGTTCCACACAACTTCATGTTTAAATTACATTTCAAACTGTAAGGACCTCATTTTACAAACGATTACCACGATAGATTGTTCTGGAGTGGACCTTAAGCAACGCTTTTGCAGAAGATATAAATAAGCATAGGTTTCAGTATTATGAATAAATTGCATAAAAGAAAAACGTGTTTGATCTTTCCCTCTGGTATAATTAAGTAAACTAATTAGTTCTCAGTATAAAGTATTACTATGTAGGCAACTGTGTTACCATAGTGACCAAAATTGGAATCCTTGTTGAGTGGACGGTAAACTAGGTAAATTATTATTTTGGCCTTCCAAAAGTTTCTGTTGTTAATGGACAGGGTGATACATACATTCCTTGGATTGTTATCACCGAACTCGAGTTTTGCGCTTCGCCAGTTAAAAGAGTATTTTTGCCACCAAATTAGACCAGCTTGGCACTTCCTCCAAATATTCTGGGAAACTCCGATAAAAAATAAAAAGGTCGGTAAAGTGAAGACTGTTGTTGAAGGAAAACAGAGAAATATTTGGGCCCTACAGGTCGTCCCAACTTCTGGAACACATACATAAGTTGTGTTTTAACTTTGAAGGGAAGGCAAAAACGTTTATCTGTTCCGTATTTAACAGCTTAACATGTGAAATTTCTTCCGTTTGTGTGTGGCAGGTCATATTTTGCTTCTTCTCTAGCATATAAGTCAAGGAGGGATCGCTATTACGTTCCACGATCTTGGGGAACATTTTCGGAGGACGGATTTGAAAGGACGGAAAGTGCATGAAACTAGAGAACTTGTGGGGGGAACACGACTTGCGGTGACTCGCTTTTACCGGAATCTGACGTGTTGAGTTTGGAGGTAAATTTGGACTCGCAAACTGGTCTGGCCGCGGCAGCAATAAAGCCTGGCTGGAGTTCTCGTCGAAGGACTTTGCATCGCTGCAACAGTTTCTCTTGTTGTCGATACCGATCTTCCTCTCGTTCTAACAGTGATCGGTATGGGTCGGGCTCCATGTTGCGACAAGGCGAATGTGAAGAAGGGACCATGGTCTCCCGAAGAGGATGCCAAGCTCAAGTTTTTCATCGAACAAAATGGGACAGGCGGAAACTGGATCACGCTTCCCAGCAAAGCTGGCAAGTCACGCAGCGAATTTCCTGAGAAATTGCAGATTTGAGTCTCCGTTAGCTCGAATTGTGTCCTTGCATGCCACATTTACCGAGGCAAGACTTGTGATCTTCTTCAGTGATTGTTTTCTGCAAAATGTGATGTTACAGGTCTGAAACGGTGCGGAAAGAGTTGCAGGTTGAGGTGGATAAATTATCTGCGTCCCGATATTAAGCATGGCAGTTTCTCGGAAGATGAAGAGAAAGACAATTTATCGACTACATGGACAGATAGGAAGCAGGTGAGTCGACGAATCCAATTGCATGTCATGTTAATAGGAATCTTGGAATGGGAGAGAGAAAAATCCTAATGATCGGAAGGATGCTGCATTCGGCACTAATGATCTGTCGATCATTAGTGTTTTTTGTTTTCTCCCTTCCGTCCGAGCAGTACGTCGGTGGAACAGTTCACCAGTGTTTATTCATGCATATGTCGTCGAATTGTGGTGCATGTATTCGCAAGCAGGCCTTCCCGCAAGTCTGCTGTGAGAATAAATGCGCCACAATTGAAATTGATTGTAGAAGTTTCTTTCCGATGTGCCATGATGTTTTCTAAATCCAGATGCTGTCTTCCTTAATCGGTTATCCAGAAGACGCAATCTCCAAAAAGTATCCGAGACATTTTTTTTATTCCGCCGAAGACGTCGACTGCCAGGAGTTCGATCGGTGTCTTGAGTTCTTCGAATTCAAGACACAGGTCGTTGTGCCGGATACGTTTACAGTGATAAGCCTGATTATTCCAATCTGACGTTAGGAAAAATCAGGCTAATCACCGTCATCTTAAACATTTCGTGCATCCTACGATAAATGGCATGTTCGTTACGAGAAATAATGACGGCATTTTTTCTCGTAACAAGCATGGCATTTGATTAGTAGTTCATCAAGTAATTGTCTTTTCCTCTGCTTATCTAGCGATAAGTCCTTCAGCCTCGGGAAGTTTTTGTTTCACTGAAGATTGAGGAGTAAATTAGTGAAGTAGTTGAGGCCGTGTAGTCTTGCGAGTCCGTGCGGGTAGAAGACTACACGTCGTCAACTACCGGAGCCGGAGGACTCTCTCGCTTCCCTATTTCGATACTCATTCGTTCATAGGCTGAGTATTAAGATCGGACTTGTATACGGTTTTTTAATTAACAGATCGGTTGTCTACTGCAGATGGTCTCTGATCGCGTCCCAGCTGCCTGGGCGAACTGATAATGATATAAAGAATTATTGGAACACTCGCCTGAAGAAGAAGCTTTCGGAACGAGGCAACGTTTCCCATGTACACTACGGACGTCTCCAACCTTACCAGCAGCACATGTACAACCAAATATGTCTGCAGGGTCTGCAGAATCAAATGGTAACTGCAGCCGCCGGAGAGGCTCTGTTGCACGGGCAGCACTCGTACAGCATCAACCACCTGTATCCGCAGCAAATGGAGTACCTCCAGCAGCATCATCATCAGGTGGTACAGGATCAGACTGTCCAGCTTCCGACAGTCATCCAGCCTCAGACAGTGCTAGCGCGGACTGTTGATGAAGCGGAAAGGCTAATGGTTATCGAGAGCAGCTTGAGAAATATAATTGGGTCCAGTTGCGGTGGTGGTGACAGCCGAAGGAGCATTGCCGACAATGCCCTTCCCGGCCTGTTCAACACCACCATCCTGGGCCCACAGCGGCAGGTCAGCAATCTGCAGAATGGTGCTTCTGCTTCTGCAGATTGCTTCGATGAAAGTGCTCTCTTCGGCGAGGATTTGGGGTTCGTTAAACCCTACCATCGCTCTGATGATGTTGCCATGGTCGTTCGTGGCAACGACGATGAGTGGTGGAATATGGATCCACCGAGCTCTTCGCGAGCAGGAGCAGTGAAGTGGCCAATTCACCCACCCCGATGTTAACGTTAACTTTTAATGTTAACTGTTAACGTTCATACCAGGATGGTATGAAAAGTAAATTGTCTAGGATCCGAGGACGAATGTCAGCCTTAACTGATAGGCATGCTCAGGGAAATCGTCCTTTCTTTAGAGAAGCAGGTAGCGCGGCAAGAAGGTTAGACTCCGGGGACCCCGGAGTCTAACCTTCTTGCCGCGTGAGTCGATTAGCTGCGGAGTGTACAGTGAGTGATTGTCTAGCTCGAAAGCTAAGGTTCATGGAGATTCGTCGTGACGCCACATCGAAGCTTTCTAGGGTTGTACTCCGTCGGGCTACCATTTTCACACTTGTGCATTAGATACTCAAATTAAATTTTTTTTAACGAGGCTGCTAGTAGTTCATAGTCCACAATTAGATTCAGAGAGAAGGTCACCCTCTCGGCCGCTCGACCGACCACCTTCGAAGTCAAATTCGAATTTTGAGTCGGGAGCGGGAGCCGTTTGGCTCCCGCTCCCGACTCAAAATGGATGTAGAGTATGTCACCCGCTCGGCGGCACGACCGCGAACTTCGGAGTCGCAAGTTGAATTTTGAACCGCAAGCGGAAGCCGTTTTGTTGTACAGAAGCTAAGGTCACACTCTCGGCGGCTCAACCCTCTGTCGAATTTTGAGAAAAAAGCGGAAGCCGTTTTTGTTGTACAGATCCTTCGCCTAAAACATGTTGACTTGTTTTGATAATAAATCACTTTTTGCTATCAAAATGGTCGTAGTATCTGAGGCTTTTAACCGTCACAGTGGCGGTCGACGTTTTCTAAGACCTTGCAATCGGTACAGTGTACGGAGACCATATGCATATCCTTCGGGCCAGATGCAAGGAATGTTCTGGACGCTGATGCTTTCAGACTGGAAGGTCTGTTCAGAGTGTCACTGCACTAGCAACTGCGCATGCATGCAGTGGCGTATCAAGCAGAGGGATGTTGTTGATCAGTTCGTTTCATGTACAGTCCTAGCGTGAGTTTACTCTTCATGAAGCTGACTGAACTCATCGGTCGAGTATGACAGTTTGGCGACGCAGACTCACCTTTTGATGGGGACGGTCGAGTCTTAGTCTAACTTGATTACTCGAGGAGAAGTTGAGAAATGGTGGAGCCAAATTTGTCCTCGAGTAAGCTAGAAAGTGTGATGTCCAGTGACTTCCGCAGTTCTTGCTGTCAGTTTTGCCACTTGTAAATCAGTGTTAGAAGTCCCCGAGCAGTTTCAAACTGTGGCCGTGGAGCTGTAGATTCATTTGGAACACCGCGTCGAATTAACATGCATCGATTTGGGCCGGGATTGAAGTATGCTGGGGCATATTATATGACACTCGGTGTGCAGTTGTACAGGTCTCTTGTTCGGTCTTCCCCAGCAAAGTTGTGCCATAATGGCCTTCTCGATAAGTATTATGGTCGTTACTCCCTCATCAGGTTAAGATCTTAACCTGATGATATCCGTTCGTATCAGCTGAGGATAGTACTCAAAGTAAGCTCCAGTCACCTTCTTGGTTCGGATCCCAAACTTGCTGGTCGCTGCTTCCCTAATGAGTACTGCAGCTTTCAATCATGCATCTCAGAGTTACGTCCTTGATGTCTCCTGACGTTTTTTGGATTTTATGGTCGGTTTAGGTACGAATCTCTTTCACGAAGTCTCTAATACAACAGTCGACTTCGATTGATTGAAAGACCTGTAAAAAGGAGAAATTCAAAGTCTATAGGGTTTCGTTTAAGATCTTCACTTGTAGTAAGCGGAATTGCTCCAAATTCACCACCATACGCTATGTCTCGACGTTGGAAAAGCTCGGGCACCATAAGGACCATAGTCGTCAACCCTCCGGCTTGCTTCTGAATAGAAACAAGAGTTTCAGTTGACCAATGACACAGTCGATTTGCCATCTTCATTGAGGTATCTGGCACAGGGAGTGCGGAAAATCAGTCGAGTGGGCACGCAAGGCATGATTTCATTTCATGTTCTAGTTCCGTGCCTTTCATATCGAAGGTGGGAAAGTGGAACGATTCGCAAAATGCTTGAGTATTGGGCATGTAGTGCGTGATCTCCTCCTCTATCGTTTTTCTTGGTGTTACGGGTGTTCTATGGTATCAAAACATTATTTTCTTTGATACAATTATTTGGTGTTCAAGAAGTGAAAAAGTCTTTCGTCGTGCTGCTGGCAGTCGTTTCTCAAACTAGTGTTGGCACCTCAAAAACTACAGCATTTCTTATTAAAAGGTCTGAATCTGCATCATTAATTTATTTTAGAAGAAATCTTCATTCTTGAGGCACTGAATGAACTACAAGTGCAGAACCTTTTAACGAAAGGAATTGATTTAATGGAATATATTAATTTATTACTTAACTCTTCTTGACGATTAAACCTTAAAGTTTGCCTATTTGCCTCATTCATCTAAAGCAGGTTAGTCTTTTCACTCCGTGAGTCTACAGCTTCCTGGATCTTTGCGGAAATTGTACCAAGTTGAGAGAAACATTTAAATTTATCTCTAAGTGGGAAGTGATGGCTACACGTAATTCATAAATTTACTGAAGGGAAGCATAGATTCACACGTTGGAAAAATGATTAAGTGCGACCATTGACAGAAAAGTTTATTTAGAAAATGTATTAATTTACTACTATTTTATTTTGGTGAAAGGGTTAGGGAATAAGTAAGCTTCTTTGCATATTCATCACTTTATGATGGATATGCATAGGCTAAATTTATTATTAACCTTTCTGTCAAGAAAGATAAGTATAAACTAATTTACTGATTAAATAAATTCTTTTCATTAGCAGATGGTCGCATTTGTAATTTTGCAGCAAGTGAGTTTATGTTTCCTTTATCCTTTATGGGTCTTTTTGCATTTCTAGGTCTGATTACCATTTAACATTTAGAGATGAATCAAATTTCTCTTGTCAACAAGGTACAAAAATTACATATAACATTTATATCCTGCATGCATATTTATTGAATCATCCAAGAACTTTCACTTATTTTGATATCAAATATTATTTCAAAAGTCTATGTTTCACACAAAATGACCCTCTTAAAACAAAACGATACAGTATCAGATGACGCTTTTCATTGCTTGTGCAAAACTCGGGAGCTTTCAACATTGTTTCACTCTGAACCTTGCAGTTTGGAGTTAGAAATTTTCTTCAAACCTCCTTACATCTCTTTTGCTCTTCGGGAGCTGCCCGGGAAAATAATTACACCAGAACACCCCAAAAACTGGTTCAATATTTGAACGGGTCTTATAGTTAATAGTTATGGGGTTCTAATTTATTAGATTAATTTATATTATATTTATATATGAAAAACAACACAGTCAGACCTTTGAATTTTTAAACGGTAAGTCTATTCGATGAAATGTAGATATATAAGTGTTGTAATTTTAGAATTTAAATCTACACATGAGTTTAATAAAAGAATAAAAGAAAATCTGAAATTGCGTGGAGATTGTGGACTACGGGTCCTACGGATAAACTAGACTTCGCAGCGGGTACCTGTCCTCCGGTCCTCTACTACGATTCCTGTGTCATGCAGTTACAGGAATGTACGTAGCCAACTGTGGGGTGATGTTTGAAACCCGCTATTCCTTGCAGTTCCTTGTCTCCAAGTTTAGGCTCAAGTCAAGGACTACAGAAATCATTTGCGAAGTAGACTCTGTAAAATTTGATAAACTTTTGTGATCCGCGGATCACTCATAATATGTAAAGTGGTGATGATTAATAGTTAACTGATTCAATAATATCTAATATACGCAGCTTCAAAAGATGTGTTGCGAGATGAAATGTGATGAAATGTGCATGACATTGTTTGAGATTAACCATGACCTCAATATCTCTTGTGATCTTACTAGTATATGGATAAACATGCATGCTCGATGAACTTCTGGAACTTTTATTTCTTTAATGATAAAAAGAAAAGATATATGTGTTAGATAATAACTAATCTTAAGTAAATAAAATTATTTTCTAATTGTTATATGTGCAGAAGGAGCAAGACTTAACCCATAGATGTAGAGAGCCCAGATGTACCTTGGAAGATATATATACGACAGTTTGTTCAACCAAAATAATCAATTAATGAATAGATTAATTGATTATTAATACCATAAAAGTTAGGTAATAAATTAAATCACATGTGCATATATATATTCAAGTTTGGAAGAGGTGAATATATATATATATATATATATATATACAAGAGTGCTCTCTTTAGTTGGATAATAGCAGTGGTAGTCTGAAATGAGATGGGAAAGAGGACAAGCACTAGAATAGAGAGAAAACTCTTCCAATAGTATAATATCACGAGTGGTTATTTGAAGAAGTTTACAAACCCGTGCATATGTAGAACATCTTGACGTTGCTTGATGTGGTATTGCCTACAGTGATCTTCTTTCTCCCAACACCCTTTGTTTCATCTCACTGACATTACTGCAACATGTGAGTTGATATTTTCTCTCAAAGTGTTGAAACCAGTTTTAACATTATAATAACTTGACGAGAATGTACAAGCAAGCATTCCAATGGTGGAACATAGGTCTCCAAGATTAGCCATGTCACGAAAGAGACCTCAAGAGATAAAGAGAAATGTGCTGATCTTGGAAAGTTCAAAGTCCTATGGGAAGGAACTAGTGAAACAAGATGCAACCAAGATGGTGGATTACGAATCCTCCGACACGGATACTCTGACTGCAGGACGTACGACAGCTCCAATGAGAGACGTACGACAGCTCCAATGAGAGCTTTTCTTCCATGAAAGGTGAAAGAAGAAAGCAGTTCAAAGAGTGAAGAAAGCTAATATGAGAGTAGCATGGAGAGTAGTGATACAAAATCTTCGGATTTAAAGAACAAACAGACACAAGAAGAAGTAGTTGTAAGAATGAAAAGACTAAGCAGCAAACATACTCCTGCAGAATCCACACAACTGAATACTCACATCAAATTCTAGAATACTCTAGAGAATGTATCGACTGGAAGAGAATCAATGAAAATGATGAGTTTTATAGAACCTGTGAATGAATTGGATAGGAGAGGCATGGGAGATTGGGTTTGACAGTCTAAACGAGAGAATTGGAGGTAATCAAGTACTCGTCACCGATGATGATGGAGATCAACTCTATTCCGCTTTCAGGAGATACAAAACCAGTGAAATGGAAAATGAAGAATCAATGTGAAGAACGATCAAGCAAGGAGTCGAGAGAAAATCCGAAGGACACTACCATGAAAGATAGTCAAGAACCATAGAAGTGTCTTGTGATACTCGCCAATCTAGATACATGGGAAAAAGTGGAAGAACATGGGAAGATTACAGAAGATTAGAGACATCTGGATGTTTTACAAACCTCTGATAAGACCATAATATTAGGATTAAACCTCGCTATGTATATCTACTCTCCTTCCGTCACTCGTTGACACATCTTCTTTATGAACTCATCGTCCTTAGGATCCATTTATGGATTCTGTTCTTCACTTCCTCTGAACTTCTGGTGCGAAAACTTTTGACATCGTGCAACTCCTCCTTCAATGCATTCCATCATTTCATGATTTTATGTTTGGTTTCTCCCCATGTTTCTAGGTTCAAGCAATCCTTCGGAATGGACCCCTTCAGTCGGTGAGGTTTCTTTCCTAAGGATGCTATTTCTTTCCTCTTATCTCTCGGTTTACAGATTTTGCTCTATGTTCGGTCACTGCTTCTTTGACCATATTTTTCTCGTGATCGCTTCTATTCTCCAATGTTTCTTTTGGAGTGGCATGCTCTCCTTTGTCTTCTCATATCACTTCTAGTTCTGGAAGAATCATGGTCTCTCCATCCTCATATCTTCAGCTCTTCATGTATGGTATCTAATATTATGATCTTTCGAGGCTTGTAAAACATCCAGATGTCTCTAATCTTCTGTAATCTTCCCATGTTCTTCTACACTATCTAGATTGACGGGTATCACAAGGCACTTCTCTGGTTCTTGACTATCTTTCATGGTAATGTCCTTCGAATTCCCTCTCGACTCCTCTCTTGATATTTCTTCATATTGATTCTTCATTACAGATTTCATTGGTTCTGTATCTCATGGAAATGGAATAGAATTGATCTCCATAATCATCGATGATGAGTACTTCATTATCTCCAGTTCTCGTCTAGACTTTCAAACCCAATCTCCCATGCCTCTCCTATCCAATTCATTCACATGTTCTAGAAAACTCATCCCTTCCTTCAATTTTCCTCCAGTCGATGCATTCTCTAGTGTATCTTAAAATCTGATGTGAGTATTCACTCGTGCAGGAATATGTTGCTGCTTAGCCTTTCCATTCATACAACTACTTCTTCTTGTGCCTGTTTGTTCTTTAAACCCGAAGATTCCTTATCACTACTCTCCATGCTCCTCTGGCTTCGCTTTCTTCACTCTTTGAACTGCTTTCTTCCTTCACATTTCATGGAAGAAAAGCCCTCATTGGAACCATCGTATGTCCTGCACTCAGAGTATCCGTGTCGGAGGATTCATAATCTCCTTTCTTGGTTGCATCTTGTTTCACTAGTTCCTTCTCATAGTACTTTGAACTTTCCAAGATCAGCACCTTGCTCCTTATCTCTTGAGATCTCTCTTGTGACATGCCTAATCTTGGAGACCTATGTTCCACCATTGGAATGCTCGCTTGTACATTATCATCATGTTATTATAATGTTAAAACTGATTTCATCACTATAGAAAATATCAACCCACATGTTGCAGTAACTGTTAGTGAGATGGAACAAAGGGTGTTGAGAGAAAAAATATCATTGTACGCAATACCACATCAACCAACGTCAAGACGTTCTACATATGCACAGGTTTGTAAGATTCTTCAAATAAGCACTCGTGATATTATACTATTGGCAGAGTTTTCTCTCTATTCTAGTGCTTGTCTTCTTTCCCACCTCATTTCAGACTACCACTGCTATTATCCATCTAAAAGTGAGCACTCTTGTATATATATATATATATATATATATTCACCTCTTCCAAACTTGAATATATATGCACAGGTGATTTAATTTATTACCTAACTATTTTGATATTAATAATCAATTAATCTGTTGATTAATTGATTATTTTGGTTGAACAAACTGTCGTATATATATCTTCCAAGGTACATCTGAGCTCTCTACATCTATGGATTAAGTCTTCTCCTTCTGCACATATAAAAATTAGAAAATAATTCTATTTACTTAAGATATAGTTATTATCTAACACATCTATCTTTCCTTATAGCATTAAAGAAATAAAAGTACCCCAAAAGTTCATCGAGGATGCATATTTATCCATATATTAGTAAGATCACAAGAGATATTGAGCTCATGGTTAATTTCAAACAATGTCATGCATATTCCACCACATTTCATCCTTCAACACATCTTTTGAAGATGCGTATATTAAATATTATTGAATCAGGGATCAAAAGTTGATCAAATTTTAAAGAGTTTACTTCTCAAAACAATTGAACATCAAGTGCCGTGAGCAACGAGATAATGCGAAATACTTTCATCTTACTCTAAACATAATTAGGCCTGGCAAACTAGCTCATCTAAACTGTGTCCACTTGTTGCTCTTTTGATTAGTACAGCATAACATACCATCTCGGGTCAAATGAAAGCATCTCTAGGACTACAAAACAAACCCTTGATCAAAGGATACAGAGATGAGAAGACCCTAAGAAGATTTCTACAATTATTTATCTTTGATCTAAAGAAATGTTCGTTAATTTCAAAATTTTAAAAGTTCTTCAGAAGAATTAATCCATGTATAATACTGAATTCAAACGCACAAGAACGTTAACGGCGAAGCCTTTGCAAGAAGTGGAAAGGGAGAGAGACAAGAAGGACTGGAAGGAATACCGTGTCGGGAACTTACATTCCGACTTTTGGAAACAGGTTTGCTATTTTCTTTCCTCATGCAGACCGCGTGGAGCGAGACTTGCAGAGGACAGCTCCCTCCATGCTGCGAGGAAGAATCGTCTCATAGTCCTTTGCATCTCACTCGGAGTTGAAGACTTTGCCCAGAATATTCATTTAACACTATCTAGGTGACTTGTTCGTTTATAGAAATCTCAAGAAAAGGTACTGGTCTAGAGCACCACACATGTTACTGCTTGCTTAAACCCTAAACCCTTATCCCGTTAGTGGGAGTTTCCCATAAGTAACATTAATCCAGCACTTCACGATCAGGTAACTAGTCTTCCATACTCTTTCTTATGCAATACAGTTGAAAGATCTACAAAAGATGTGGCACTGTGCTACCCGTAAAACATTGTATAATGCTGTGTATAGATAGTGGCTTACATTAGGTGTAAGTCACGATATCGAGCACAATCAGAAACGAATAAATATGCATGTTCGATGAACTTCTGAGGAGTTTTTGCTCTTTGAATGATATCAGAAAATGTATGTATTAAATAAAATTTATATACCAAGTGAATAGAAATAATTAGAATATTTATAAATATTAATTATTAGCTCATGCTTCAAAACACGAACAGACCAGGATATAAATCATAAAGCATGAGTACACAACCGCACTACAATCGGTACAAGTCAGAGAAACTAAAGCTTTTTCTACATTAATAAATAGTGATTTTAATTTAATACCTAACTTCAGTGAAAAATACTCACAAATGCTCACTTTTGATAGAGCATGAGATCACGCCCTGCATACTCGATACTCAAGCAGTCCTAGAACTTTGTGAGGAAAATTGCTGCAAAATTACAAATGCGACCATCTGCTAATGAAAAGAATTTATGTAATCAATAAATTATTTCTACTTATCTTTCTTGAAAGAAAGGTTAATAATAAATTTTAATCTGTGTTCCATCATAAAGTGATAAATACGCAAAGAAGCTTATTTTATTACCTAACCCTTTCACCCAAAAAATAGTAATAAATTAATATATTTTTTAAATAAACTATCAATGGCCGGACTTAATCATTTTTTGCAACGTGTGAATCTATTCTTCCCTTCATGTAAATTTATGAATTATGTTTAGCCATCACTTCGCATTTAGAGATAAATTTAAATGTTTTTCTCAACTTGGTACAATTTCCGCAAAGATCCAGGAAGCTGTAGACTCACCACTGAAAAGACTAACCTGCTTTGGATGAATGAGGCAAACAGCAAACTTTAAGGTCTAATCGTTAAGGGTTAACTAATAAATTAATATATTCCAGTATATCAATTTCTTTCGTTAAAGGTTCTGCACTTGTTCATTCAGTGCCTCAAGAATGAAGATTTCTTCTAAAATAAATTAATGATGATGTAACCCAGAAAATAATACAGACCTTTTAATAAGAAATGCTGTAGTTTCTGACGTGCCAACACTAGTTTGACAAACGACTGCCAGCAGCACGACGAAAGACTTTTTCACTTCTTGAACACCAAATAATTGCATCAAAGAACAGAATGTTTTGATACCATAAAACACCCGTAACACCAAAAAAAACGATAGAGCAGGAGATCACGCACTACATGCCCAATACTCAAGCAGTTTGCGAATCGTTCCAATCTCCCAACTTCGATATGAAAGGCACGGAACTAGAATATGAAATAATATCATGCCTTGCGTGCCCACTCGACTGATTTTCCGCACTCCCTGTGCCAGATACCTCAATGAAGATGGCAAATCGACTGTGTCATTGTTCAACTCAATTTCTTGTTTCTATTCAGAAGCAATCCGGAGGGTTGACGACTATGGTCCTTATGGTGCCCGAGCTTTTCCAACGTCGAGACATAGCGTATGGTGGTGAATTTGGAGCAATTCCGCTTACTACAGGTGAAGATCTTAAACGAAACCCTACAGACTTTGAAATTCTCCTTTCTACGGGTCTTTCAATCAATCGAAGTCGACTGTTGTATTAGAGACTTCATGAAAGAGATTCGTATCTAAACCGACCACAAAATCCAAACAACGTCAGGAGGCATCAAGGACGTAACTCTGAGATGCATGATTGAAAGCTGCAGTACTTATTAGGAAAGCAGCGACCAGCAAGTTTGGGATCCGAACCAAGAAGGTCACTGGAGCTTACTTTGAGTACTATCCTGCAATGGCGGCTGATACGAACCGATATACTCAGGTTAAGATCTTAACCTGATGAGGGAGTAAAGACCATAATACTTATCGAGAAGGCCATTATGGCACAACTTTGCTGGGGAAGACCGAACAAGAGACCTGTACAACTGCACACCGAGTGTCATATAATATGCCCCAGCATACTTCAATCTCGGCCCAAATCGATGCATGTTAATTCGACCCGGTGTTCCAAAGTGAATCTACAGCTTCCACTGCCACAGTTTGAAACTGCTCGTGGACTTCTAACACTGATTTACCAGTGGCAAATCAGTGTGTATCAGATAACAGTTGATCATCGCTTCGAACAGCCTCGAAGCCTGCTTCTGGATAACTTTGAAAAGTATGTATCAGATAACAGTTGATCATCGCTTCGAGGAGGAATGTCATCCTTGTTAACTGATAGTCATGCTCAAAGTATGTAACAGATAACAAACCCCAAATCCTCGCCGAAGATTCCATCCTCGAGCCTGCAGAAGCAGAAGACCATTCTGCATGCGCAGATTGCTGACCTGCCGCTATAGGTCCAGGATGGTGGTGTTGAACAGGCCGGGAAGGGCACTGTCTGCAATGCTCCTTCGGCTGTCACCACCACCGCAACTGGACCCTGAACCCCCGTAGCTTCGCCGCTAACGATTATACTCCTCAAGCTGCTCTCGTTGAAATGAAAGCTCAGTAGCTTCGCCGCTAACGATTATACTCCTCAAGCTGCTCTCGTTGAATGAAAGCTCAAATGAAAGGCTGTTGATGAATCCGAAAGCTCAAATGAAATGGGGCACGAACGGCGTCAACATCTGGTGCTGCATCACTGTAGGAAAGCTGGACAGTTTGATTCGGATCCTCTATCCGATGATGGTGCTCGAGGTACTGCATTTACTGCGGATACAGGTGGTTGATGTTGTACGAGTGCTTCCCGTGCAATCGACCCTCTGGCGGCTGCAGTTGCCATTTGTCCTGCAGACTCTTCAGACAAATTTGGTTGTAATGGAATTTGTGAGCAGGAATCTGCTGTTGGTAGGGTTGGAGACGTCCGTAGTGTGCATGCGAAGCGTTGCCTCGTTCCGGAAGCTTCTTCAGTCGAGTGTTCCAGTAATTCTTGATATCATTATCAGTTCGCCCAGGCAGCTGCGCAACGATCAGAGACCATCTGCAGCAGACAACCGATCTGTTTATTAAAAAACCGTAGACAAGTCCGATTTTTAATACTCAGTCTAGGGAAGAATGAGTATCGAAATAGGGAAGCGAGAGAGTAGTCTACACGGGTAGTCTTCTACTCGCACGGACTCGCAAGCCTACACGTTATCAACTACTCCCCTAATTTACTCCTCAATCTTCAGTCAAACAAAAACTTCCCTAAAAACTTATCGCTAGATCAGCAGAGGAAAAGATAATTACTTCGATCAACTACTAATCAAATGCCATGCTTGTTACGAGAAACAATGCCGTAATTATTTCTCGTAACGAGCATGCCATTTATCGTAGGATGCACGAAACGTTTAAGGCGACGGTGATTAGCCTGATTTTTCCTAAGGTAACATTGGAATAATCATGCTAATCACCGTCAACGTATCCGGCACAACGACCTGTGTCTTGAATTCGAAGAACTCAAGACACCGATCGAACTCCTGGCGGTCGACGTCTTCGGCGGAATAAAAAAAATGTCTCAGACATTTTTTGGAGATTGCGTCTTCTGGATAAGCGGTTAAGGAAGACGGCACATCGGGAAGAAACTTCTACAATCAGTTTCAATTGTGGCGCATTTATTCACACAGCAGACTTGCGGGAATGCCTGCTTGTGAATAAATGCACCACAATTCGACGATGAATAAACAGAGGTGAACTGTTCCACCGACATACTGCACAAACGGAAGGGAGAAAACAGAAAACACTAATGATCGGCAGAATGCGGCATCTTGCCGATCATTAGTATTTTCCTCTCTCTCCCTTTCCAATATTCTTATTAACATGACATGCAATTGGATTCGTAGACTCACCTGCTTCCTATCTGTCCAGAGAAGATAATTTATGTACTCGATAAATTGTCTTCTCTTCATCTTCCGAGAAACTGCCATGCTTAATATCGGGACGCAGATAAGTTATCCACCACAACCTGCCACTCTTTCCGCACCGTTCAGACCTGTTAACTGTTAAAGATTTAGCAAACCATTCTTCACAGAGAAAATCTCGGATCAAGAATAGAATAATCACGAGTAGCGCACATGATATCTACCAAGTTCAGATCTCTAGACACGCGCACGCAAGCTCGGCACATGGAGGTCAGTCAGGACGCGCATTAAAGATCTGGATAAGGTGGTCTTTCATTTACACCTGAACGTAGTTAGACTATGTATTTAACCTCATCGTTCGATGAGCTTTGTACTCTGATAAACATCCGATTCATGGTCCAATATCTTGCACATGGTATCAGAGCGAGAATCAGAGACTGCAACACTCTAGTGAGTTAGCATTTCAAGAGTCTGAAGAAGGGATTCCATCATCGCGAATCCAAACCTGTTACAGTAGCAAACAGTTCACAGCAGCTTCCGCATACAGAAGGCACACTGTGAAAAAGGGCTTACACGACACAAAATGTCTGACAGCCGATTCAGACTATCACCTCCCGTATTCACTGGTGATGGGTTTGGAATTTGGAAGAAGAAGTTGACCCTTATTCTCAAGGGAGAAGGTCTGTACGGCATTACATCCGGAATCGAGAAGAAACCAGATATCACCAAATGCAGTCCTAAGGAGCTGGAGATCTGGCAGATCAAAGATGACAAAGCTTCTTACATCATAGGCTTGAGCTTGAAGGAGGAGATCTTACTCGAGGCAGATTGCTCATCTAGCTCTATCTTTTGGGATGGTCTGGTAGTGAGATACGAAAAGAAATCAGAGGTGGAGATTCTTCATCTTCATCATCAACTCGAAAAACTTAAGTTTTCTGACTGGGAAAATCTCAGAGAGCACATCCAGCGCATGAAAGATATCTACAACCAGCTTTCCGGTGCAGGAGATGTGTACAAAGTCAACATTGAGCAGCAGAAACTGAAGCTATATCAGTCCTTGGCACGCATTCAAAAGCACACTCATGGCAACCAAGTCTCTTACGTGTGGGAAGAGGTTGTCACCGCACTGCTAAGGAACAAACCATGAGGATCTACTCAGGGATCGACCAGGAGGAGAACTTGGCACTATACTCAAGCTCTCAGAACGACAGAAGGAAGAATGTCTCTGGTCCATCCAAAACCTTTCGAAGAAAAGGGCCTTGCCACTACTGCAAGACTGATGGCCTCACGAGTTTGAATGCTGGTGTCGCGCTACTTGGCGGCTACATGCTTGACTTCTACTCCGACGCTTGAGTTTAGTAGTTCTAGAAGTTAGCTCATGTTACTTCTAGTCCTTTATACATATGTTTGACACCTTTGCATACGATGTTGACACTATTGTGTTATATATTTTGAGTCTTAGTATGTTGATAGTATGTTATCTATCTTGTTCAAGCACGCTTGCGCTTGTGCAAATGATATCATGCTTATCTATGTTGTGAAAGTACATAACTTAGGGTTTCCATGCTGATAGAGGTTTAAGCTCATGGGTTGTACTTACTTGTCGCCCATGCACGCTTTCTAGATTGGTTAAGTTATCTTTTAGGGTTACGTGTTATTTTACATGCCTTCTCGTGAAGTTTAAGATTTACGCTGGCACTTTAGGGGCTGACGTGGTAGCCTTTGAGTGAAGTTGAGTTACCACGTGGATTAGGGCACTAAAGGACAACCAAGTGGAGCTATGAACTCCCATTGGTCTGTTTTTGTCTTTAGTTTAACTCTAAATTTAGAAACAGAGCTCTAAAGGAGAGTTCGAGCATTTGGTGAGGGGACTTCGAAATCTGAGTGCACAGGAGGGTAGAGCTCGTCATGCCAAGCACTTCCAGTGAAATTTTCGATCGATTTGAGTCAATAAAGACGAAGTTATGACCAATTGAAGTTCGAATTGTGCCAGAATTGAATCACTTTTGTTGGATTTAGGGTTTTCAGTGTCACTTGCAGCAGATTTGAGGAAATTGCTTCAAAACTTCGAGGTTGTGTTCTCTGCCATCAGGGCTACGATTTCCCAAAAAGTTTCGCATCGATTGAGTGACTGAGTAATTCAGGGCGGCCGCTGAAGCTGGAGGGGTCTGAAAAGCTCTTAAGCTAGAGCAGCGACTTCAGAGGAGGAGATCTGGAGTTCTGTGTACATTCAGGAGTCCCAACTTCACAGGGATGTTCAGCACCCTGTAGACTTCAAATACTGTGAGAATATTTGAATTTGATCGAGCCAATCTTCTGTTCTAGGTTGAAATAGCCAGCTGGGTACCAGAAATTGCCGCAATTTTCTTACTCAGAACTTTTCTGTCAACATCTCGGTGTCAGAATTTGATCTCAGGCTGAAACTTCGTGTGTGAGTTCAGTAGTACCTCATTTGCATGTAGGGGAAGTTTAGAAGTCTAAACCTTCATAGTTTTCTTCTCCGTGAGTGTCAAAGTTCACCGCCGGATCTTATTACTGCCAGTTATACCTGAATTTCGCTTTCTGAGTATATTACAAGATCTTACACACCTGTGTGAGTGTTTATAGCCCTGTTGTTATCTGAAAGCCAACCTCTTGAGTAAACAACCACAGCCAGAAGCCCGGCGCTTTCCTAGGTAGACGGATCACACTCCGACATACTCTCTTTTTGGTGAACTCGACGTGAAACACCTAGGGTGGGAGTTTTCTTGAGAGTGTTACAAGATCAGATATCATGGCCAACCAAGGATCATCAAGTGGAGGTGTTGCTGCTGCTTAGCAACCTATTCAGCTTGATGCTGCTACGATGAAGATGTTCCAAGCTTTTTCCATGTTTATGCAGCAGCAGCAGAGCACAGAGAGGAAAGAGGTATTAGCAACTAAGGCGTTGCAATCTGTGGTGCATCAGATGGACCAGTTCAAGGGGACAGATATTTCCAAGTACGTGCGATACTATGCTAGGGAGATGGAGGTGAACAAGGTACCCAGAAGGAGATGGTGGAGAACTTTGAACTTGCTGTTGTGCTTGAGATTCGTGGGCGTGTGAAGGAGCTCAAACAGCAGCAAGGACAGAGTTGGGAGACCTTTATGCGCGCTTTGAAGGAAGAGTACTACACTGAAGATTCAGAGAGGGTGACCAAGAGAACGTTATTGGAATGGGTGGTTAAGCCCAACAAAGGTTTGTCTGTAAATGAGTTGTTAAGGGAGTTTGATCGTCAGTATGCTCAGCTTTCTAGGACATAAAAGCTTACACTAGAGGTGGAGAAGACAGAGCTTTTTCTACAAGCAGCTTTTTCTACTTTTCCTATTCAGGAGAAGCTTGAGCTGTTGTTGGAAGACAAGAGTGAGGAGAGAGGATTGAAGACTGATTGGAAGGAGGTTGAAGAGGCTATCTCTTTGCTGACCAAGAGACAGAGAAGAAGGGACAAGGTGGTGGTAAGTGAAGCAGCACCTCTGATAATTCCTGTCAAGCAGTTGCCTACTAAGCCCGCTGTGGTAATTGCTAGAGAGGAAGACTCACCGCTTGATGAGTTGATTAAGGGTATGAAGGAGCTTAAGCTTAAGCTCACTAGGTTAGAAGAGAAGGAGCAGAATGTACAGCCTGCTATGCAGAGACCTCAGATGAGAGAAGGCTTTGTTCATCGTTGTATATGGTGCGATAGCTTAGACCATGTAAGAAGAGATTGTGGAGAGTTTTCAGATGCATTGAGGAAGGATCTTATCTTCTTCAAAGATGGTAAGATCCATTTGAGAGAGACTAGGATGATGCTGGGAACCAACTTTGGCAAGGGTGGTATGAAGAGACTTGTGAATGAGATATCAGCATCACATGCTGTTTCTCTTGTGAATGCTGCTACGTGTGGAGTGAAAGTGGAAATGGAGAGAGAGAAAGGGACTACTGGGTTGTGGTATGATGTAGTGCGGTCCGTAGCTAGAACAGAGTTAGACAAGGATGTGCTACGGAGGGTTGGCAACTCAATTCGAGAAACTACAGGATGGAATGACCCTATAGACACTATGTCAGTGCATGCTTATGTTGCAAGAAGTCATCATGAAGCTGTACTAGAAGAAAAACGTAGGAGGGAGGATGCAGGTGAGGCTTCTACAGCCAAACGGCCTGCTACAAGGAGTGAAAGGGCTAGACCAGAGGCAAGGCAGGAGACAACACCTACTCGGGAGGAGACTATGGAGGATCTACCACCTACAACACCAAACGAGAAGGAGAGAAGCAAGGAGAAGGGTAAGATGCCTGCATACAAACTTCGGTCTGACATTGAGATTGCTACAGACTTGAAGCAGGTGTTAGAGAATCGTATCTTGAATGGGAAAGTTGAGTTTACTTTGGGTGAGATTCTTGGGATTGCAAAGCGTGAGTTCCATGAGGTTATCATAGATATCATCAAGAGGCAACGTCAGATTTTGGGTGAAGCAGCTACGCTTAACGCTCTAGGGACCAAATTGTCGGATGATGAGGAAGATGAGATTGCTGGTTACTCCTCTCAAGTATCAGAGGGGAGATCCTATCAGCACGTGAGGTTTGAAGATGAGGTGGAAGCATCACAGAAGAGCCATTACTCTCACAATCATTGGGCAAGAGCAACCATTGAGACCCTGGTGAAGTTGGGAGATCTGGAGGAACCTGTGGTGGCGTTGATTGATCACGGCTCAGAGATTAATCTGATGTCTAAGGAGCTGTACAAGCGTGGGAGGTGGCCCATAGACACCGACCATGGATGGCTTATCCGTGCTGCCAACAACCAGAGGGGAGAACTCTATGGTGCTTGTCCCAACATCAAGGTAACTGTGGGTGACATCAGTGATGTTCAGAATTTCTTTGTACAAGACATGTCAACCTATCCTATCATTCTAGGACAGCCTTACATTACTGTTGTTAGAATGGAGACACGAGTTATGGATGATGGTTCAGCTTATGCTAGGATACGTAGTAGAGACGGCAAAAGAGCTGTTCAGTTTTTTACCATTGCTGCAGAACATGAGAGGAATCGTGATAGCTTGAGAAACCGTCCACTACCTAAGATTACTCATGAGTTTAGAGAGTCTAGGGGTTTTGGCAGAGTACCATTGAAGAGCGAGACTTCAACAGTACAGTAGAGAAAGGATTCTCGCCTGATCCAATAGAACATGAAGCTTTATCCACTAGCTTCTTAGGATTGACGTCATGTGGATCAGTGTGTTATAGGAAGGTTGAGAATCTAAAGAGGTTTGAGGGGCAACATGTGAAGTATGCACAACAGTCTTTGTGGGATAGTGGAGAGTTAGCACAGATGAATACATATCTGGAGTGTTTGAAGAGCAATATTTGGTAGATACTATAGGGGAGATGAAATCTATAGTAGAAAGTTCTATAGATGATGTAGATAGAGTGGTGAGAGTGAACTCCAAGGAGCTTTATGATGTAATTGATAAGTTTATAGATCGACAAGAGGTGTATGTGGAGACCAAGTACAAGTCAATGGCAAAGAAAGTCAAACCGGTGGCTTTGTCTTTACCACTCGATTACAATCAGAAGATGGAGCAAGCTGCACGAGAACCGACGCTCAGAGGACCGAGAAGAATTAGGCACCAGTTCACAGAAACAACGCTGAAGGAGCTAAGGATTGGAGGTGATGGATTTCTTATTGAGCAAGAGAAGAAGAGCTTCAGGGAGATGCTATCTAGGCATGGTAAGGCGTTTGCGTTTGAGTCGCATGAAGTAGGATGTGTAGATCCAAGTGTAGTTGCACCTATGGTAATCTTTACTATACCGCATGTGCCTTGGAATCTACGTCCTATCCCTGTGCCTAGAGCTCATCTGCCAAAGCTAATAGACTTGCTTAATGAGAGGATTAGGATGGGTATCTTGGAACCATCTATAGCTCCCTACTCCAGCAGATGGTTTACTGTTCCGAAGAAGAGTGGAGCTTTGAGATTCATTCAAGATATGCAGCCAGTTAACAAGGTGACTATCAGGAATATGGGTATAGGACCTATTGTAGACGAGTTTGCAGAGGCTTTTGCTGGTCGTGCTATCTATTCAATGAGAGACTTATATTCAGGATATGATCAGTTTCAGTTATCCTCTGAAAGTAGAGACTTGACTACAATGAGGACACCTTTGGGGTTACTAAGGATGTGCACCTTACCGAAAAGGTGCTACCAATTCTGTAGCACATATGATGAATGGCATGAACAAAGTTTTGAGGGACTTCATTCCTGAAAAAACTATGTCATTCCTTGATGATGTGCCGATCAAAGGGTGTGCTGAGGAGGAGAAGAATGAAGTAAAGGATCAGAGGGGGTGCCGTAAGTTTGTTGCAGATCACATAGCTGATTGTGATAAGATATTGAGTCGACTGGAGGAGGTTCATTTGACCTTATCAAGAGCAAAGTCTGTATTTGGAGAACAAGAGGTGTTGATTGTGGGGCATCTATGTGGATCTTATGGTCGGAAACCTTGTCCAAACAAGGTTGATGTCATTCGAAGAATGAAGAAGACGTGTGGATCGGTTACCGAGGTGAGAAGGTTTCTAGGTGCATGTGTGTTTTATCATATATGGATTCCACACTTTGCTCATGTAGCAGATCCGTTGTACAAGTTGCTGAGGAAGGGGCAAAGATTTCAGTGGCAAGAGGAGCAAAGCGAGTCTATGAAGAAGTTGAAGGATCTGTTGTCTTCACCACCAACTCTACGGAAGGTAACATATGAGTTGGGCAGATCTGTTATCCTTACTGTTGATACTAGTCCTATTGGCATTGGATGGACTATAGGACAAGATGATCAGGATGGAAATAGGTATGTGGTGCGTTTTGGTGCTAAGGTATTAAGTTCATGGCAGAGAGACTACCCTCAGGTCAAGAGAGAACTATGAGGAGTAGTTACTGCGATGAAGAGTGACAAGGAATACTTGATAGGAGCACCTGTGGTTGTGGAGATAGATTGTTTACCTCTCTTGGGAATGATCACTAGCTGTACAACTCCAGATATTGCTATGTTGAGGTGGATAGCATATATCAAGTCCTTGAACCCAGAGTTTAGACATATTGCAGGGAAGGACAATCCTGTGGCAGATATGTTATCAAGGGCTAGGTATTACGATGAGAAAGAAATGATAGATGATCAGGAGGATGTGGGAACAGAGTTCTATTCTAGTGCTCTTGCTAGAAGAGATAGAAGCTATTTTGCAACCTCGTTGGAGTTTTTTGAGGAAACTATGTATGATGACGAGTGGTTGGATCTTGGACGCTATTTGAGTTCACCGGAAAGGCAAGAAGGCTGGTCTGATGCAGATTTCAAGAGGATCCGTAGAATAGCTTATGGTTACTTTTTACATGGAGGACATCTATGGAAGCATCCTAAGCTACAAGGAGGTATACCGCAACGGGTGGTATGTGACTTGGAATTGCAGCAGTAGCTGATCAAGGAGTTTCATGAGAGTCTATGGGCCGGTCATAGAGGAGTTTGGGCTACATTTGTCAAGATGAAGGAGAAGTATTGGTGGAAGGGTATGTATAAGGATGTAGTACAGTTTGTTTCATCCTGTATACCTTGCCAGATGTATTCCAACGTACGTCATCGTGATGGATTGCATCCTACTTATCCTTTAGCCATTCATTACAAATGGGTAGTGGATCTGGTAACTATGCCATTTGGGCTTGGACAAATGAGGTATCTAGTCTTGGCTAGAGAAGATCTATCTAACCAAGTTGAAGGTCGTGCCTTGAGGACGAAGACCACTGCTAGTGTCTGCCGCTTTCTACTTGAAGATGTTATTTGTAGATATGGGTGTGTGAGAAAGATCACTGCAGATAGGGGTGAGCTGGATTCACAAGAAGCAGTTGAGTTCTTCAAGCGACTGGGAATCAAGTTGGCGTTAACCATTGCTTACAATCCTGAAGGGAATGGCAAGAGCGAAAGAGGTCATCCGCCAATCATCAAAGCTTTGGTAAAAGCTTGCAAGGGTAAGATCCGTGAATGGCCTAGACTGCTACCGTTTGGTTTATGGGCAGACCGTACAACTCATAGTACCGTTACAGGTTACACGCCAGCAGAATTGATACTAGCACAGAAACCTGTGATGCCGATTGAGGAGGTTGTGCCTACTTGGAATGTTTTGCCATGGGAAGATGGTAGAAGTACGGAGGATCTTCTTGCATTAGGAATCCAGCAGTTAGAACGAAGACCTGAGGATGTTGCCAAAGCTGTCGAAAGATTAAAGATTGCTAGAGAGAGAAACAAAGGCAGATTTGATAGAACGCATACCAGTTAAAGAAGGTGATTGGGTGTTAGTCTATGATAGTAGTCTTGATAATCAGCATAGCACTATCAGGAAGTTCTCCAAGAGATGGTTTGGACCTTATGTGGTGTTAGAAGTTTATGATAATGCCACATACTCCTTGAGAGAGTAAGATGGTGCAGTGCTCAAGATACCATTCGCAGGAAAGAGAATCAAGCTCTTTAGGAGGAGAGGGGAGGACCAGAACGTTGCAGAGTTTACGGAGGATGAAGCTGAAGACTCAATGCAAGTTGAAGATGAGTTTGAAGCCGAAGCTGAAGAGTCTTGATCTGGATGGCACATACCGGAGGATGTGCAGGTTCAGAGGGGGTGGATGTCGCGCTACTTGGCGGCTACATGCTTGACTTCTACTCCGACGCTTGAGTTTAGTAGTTCTAGAAGTTAGCTCATGTTACTTCTAGTCCTTTATACATATGTTTGACACCTTTGCATACGATGTTGACACTATTGTGTTATATATTTTGAGTCTTAGTATGTTGATAGTATGTTATCTATCTTGTTCAAGCACGCTTGCGCTTGTGCAAATGATATCATGCTTATCTATGTTGTGAAAGTACATAACTTAGGGTTTCCATGCTGATAGAGGTTTAAGCTCATGGGTTGTACTTACTTGTCGCCCATGCACGCTTTCTAGATTGGTTAAGTTATCTTTTAGGGTTACGTGTTATTTTACATGCCTTCTCGTGAAGTTTAAGATTTACGCTGGCACTTTAGGGGCTGACGTGGTAGCCTTTGAGTGAAGTTGAGTTACCACATGGATTAGGGCACTAAAGGACAACCAAGTGGAGCTATGAACTCCCATTGGTCTGTTTTTGTCTTTAGTTTAACTCTAAATTTAGAAACAGAGCTCTAAAGGAGAGTTCGAGCATTTGGTGAGGGGACTTCGAAATCTGAGTGCACAGGAGGGTAGAGCTCGTCATGCCAAGCACTTCCAGTGAAATTTTCGATCGATTTGAGTCAATAAAGACGAAGTTATGACCAATTGAAGTTAGAATTGTGCCAGAATTGAATCACTTTTGTTGGATTTAGGGTTTTCAGTGTCACTTGCAGCAGATTTGAGGAAATTGCTTCAAAACTTCGAGGTTGTGTTCTCTGCCATCAGGGCTACGATTTCCCAAAAAGTTTCGCATCGATTGAGTGACTGAGTAATTCAGGGCGGCCGCTGAAGCTGGAGGGGTCTGAAAAGCTCTTAAGCTAGAGCAGCGACTTCAGAGGAGGAGATCTGGAGTTCTGTGTACATTCAGGAGTCCCAACTTCACAGGGATGTTCAGCACCCTGTAGACTTCAAATACTGTGAGAATATTTGAATTTGATCGAGCCAATCTTCTGTTCTAGGTTGAAATAGCCAGCTGGGTACCAGAAATTGCCGCAATTTTCTTACTCAGAACTTTTCTGTCAACATCTCGGTGTCTGAATTTGATCTCAGGCTGAAACTTCGTGTGTGAGTTCAGTAGTACCTCATTTGCATGTAGGGGAAGTTTAGAAGTCTAAACCTTCATAGTTTTCTTCTCCGTGAGTGTCAAAGTTCACCGCCGGATCTTATTACTGCCAGTTATACCTGAATTTCGCTTTCTGAGTATATTACAAGATCTTACACACCTGTGTGAGTGTTTATAGCCCTGTTGTTACCTGAAAGCCAACCTCTTGAGTAAACAACCACAGCCAGAAGCCCGGCGCTTTCCTAGATAGACGGATCACACTCCGACACCGGAGAAAGCTTGCTGACCTTGTCCTCTAGAAGGAAAAATGGAGTAGAGCCAACGTCAACCTGGTCACCGACACAGCCGAAGCAGAACCAATGGAACACTCTGTTAAAGCCAAGATGTTCACAGTCCTAGAAATGACTACACATGAGCAGATCAACGCGACCACATCAAGTCCTCATCAATATCGTGAAGACAACAGAAGAATAATCCTGGACTCGGGAGCCACCCAACACATGACGTTCCACGATGATTGGCTTAGTTCTTACAAATTGTGCCCAAATTCAAGATCAGTGCAGCTTGGAGATGACACCGAACAAGAGATTCTTGGCAGCGGCACAATTGAGATTCCAGTCGCAACTGGTAAGATGAGGAAACTCCATGATGTACTGCATGTTCCAAGTCTGAAAAAAGATCTCCTCTCAGTAGCACGTATCACCGACTTAGGAGCTACGGTGGAATTCAATTCTAAAGGATTCACCGTGAAAGAACAAGGAACTCACCGGACCCTCACTCGTGGGAGGAGAGAAAGACATCTCTATTTCCTTAATAGTACAGATGCTGCCGACAGTTTGTTCTTGACCACGACCGACGACAGCTCACTAGATAGGTGGCACAAACGCTTTGTTCATGTCGACTATGATACACTACGTGACATGTCTAAAAGGAAGATACTTGCCGATTTAGAAATAGAAAATAGCCGTAACATGATGTTGTAGTGCGTGACATTCCACATGATGAAACGGAACTTCAGAAGACGCTCAACCATCATTTGTTCGAGAAGCTGCGCCTTAGCTTATCAAGCTGGGCAGGAGCTAAGCTGGGGACCATGCTTGACAAGCTGCCCCCTAGCTTAGACTGAAATATCACCCTGAAAGAGGTCGAAG
Source organism: Asterella californica (assembly GCA_036924285.1). NCBI lineage: Eukaryota > Viridiplantae > Streptophyta > Marchantiopsida > Marchantiales > Aytoniaceae > Asterella > Asterella californica. Next base: position 13,665,346 of record JAYKYS010000006.1, on the reverse strand, counting down.
GGCATCAGAATGCAGAGCTCGACGAGGAGAGCAATCTCATGCTTCCAGTTTTGGCAGAAAGTGTTTTAAGCAATAGTTAGTACGGGTTTTAAATTGAGAAATATGCGAAAGAGAAATCCGTCGATTCTGGCTTGTGACTCGAACTCAAAATCTGATAGCGTGAGTGTGTAGGTGTTCACAAATACTATAGTTTTGACTCCTTGTTCATTAAAAACAGAGTTGTATAGAGAAGTTAGCGCAAGAAAGGCTAGTAAAGACTTTATAACAAAATTTCCTCAGGAAAACATATGTACAGAAAATTTTCCCTTCTTGAACGGAACCAAAGGCCATCCCAGTGATAGGGCGCCTGCCTAGGAGAGAAGTGGTCTCATGATCAATCCTTCCTGGCCTCTGGTTCCTATTCCGGCATGTTGGCCTCCTGGAAGATAGTCTATGTTGGGTATGCAGCCACATCCTGCATATCTAGAGACGGGAGACCGGTATCTCCCTTAATCGTGGACTTCCTGGCCTAAGCCTCCGCATGCCATCTTGAATATACTATGGGAGATACCTGATGCGCATATGGGAGGGCTGTAAGCCCTGTGGGACAGCCTCATAAGTGTTGGGGCTTTCGGCCTACATTGGATGGCTTGTAGTATATTCAGAGTGGCATCAAGATGGCATCAAGAGCACGGTGTCGGAGTGTGATCCGTCTACCTAGGAAAGCGCCGGGCTTCTGGCTGTGGTTGTTTACTCAAGAGGTTGGCTTTCAGGTCACAACAAGAGCTATAAACACTCACACAGGAGTGTAGGATCCTCTGATATGCTCAAAAAGCGAAATTTAGGTCTCACTGGTAGTAATAGGCTTAAGCGGTGAACTTTGACACTCAAAGGGAGGAAAACTATGAAGGTTTAGACCTTTAAACTTCCCCTACATGCAAATGAGGTACTACTGAACTCACAGACGAAGTTTCAACCTGAGATAAAATTCTGACACGGAGATATGAACAGAAAAGTTCTGAATAAGAGAATTATGGCAATTTCTGGTACCTAGATAGCTATTCAAACATAGAACAGAGAATTGGCTCGATGAATTTCAAATCTTCTCACAGTATTTGAAGTCTACAGGATGCTGAACATCCCTGTGAAGTTGGGACTCCTGAATGTTTGTAGAACTCCAGATCTCCTTCTCTAAAGTCGCTGCTCTAGATTAAGAGCTTTTCAGACCCCCTCTGCTTCAGCGGCCGCCCTGAATTACTCAGTTACTCAAATGATCTGAAACTTTTTGGACAGTCGTAGCCCTCCTGACAGTGAACGCAACCACGAAGTTTTGAAGTGATTTCCTCAATTCTGCTGCAATTGGCACCGAAAATCCCAAAATTAACAAAAGTGATGCAGTTTTGACACAATCCGAACTTCAATTGGGCATAACTCCTTGTTTATTGATCCAAATCGAGCAAAAATTTCACTGACAGCGCTTGGCACGACGAGCTCTCTCTTCCTGTGTTCTCAGATTTTGAAGATCCCTCACCAACTCTTCGAACTCTCCTCTAGAGCTCTATTTCTAAACTTAGAGTTTTACAAAAGACAAAAATGGACCAATGGGAGTTCATAGCTCCACTTGACTGTCCTTTTGTGCCTTAAACTACCTGGTAACTTTTCTACACTCATAAGCTACCACGTCAAGCCCCCTAGAGTGCCAGCGTATAACTTAAACTACCTAAAATGACACATAGCCCTGAAAAATAACTTAAATTAGCTAGAAAGCGTGCATGGGCGACAAGTAAGTACAACCCATGAGCTCAAACCCCTATCAGCATGGAAACCCTAAGTTATGTACACTGAACGTCATAGACAAGTAAGAAATCACTTGCACAAGCGCACAAATGCTTGAACAAGATAACTAACATACTATCAGCCTACTAGGACTCAAAATAGTGTTAACACCGTATGCAAAGGTGTCAAACATATACATAAAGGACTAGAAGTAGTATGAGCTAACTTCTAGAACTACTAAACCTAAGCGTCGGAGTAGAAGTCAAACATGTAGCCGCCAAGTAGCGCGACATCCACCCCCTCTGAACCTGCACATCCTCCGGTATGTGCCAAACCCAGATCAAGACTCTTCAGCTTCAGCTTCAAATTCATCTTCAACCTCCATTGAGTCTTCAGCTTCATCCTCAGTAAGCTCTGCAACGTTCTGGTCCTCCCCTCTCCTCCTAAAGAGCTTGATTCTCTTCCCTGCGACTGGTATCTTGAGCACTGCACCATCTAACTCTCTCAAAGAGTATGTGGCATTATCATAAACTTCTAACACCACATAAGGTCCGAACCATCTCTTGGAAAACTTTCTGATAGCGCTATGCTGATTATCAAGACTACTATCATAGACTAACACCCAATCACCTTCCTTAACTGGTTTGGGTCGTAATCTATGCGTTCTATCAAATCTGCCTTTTTTTTTCTCTCTAGCAGTCTTTAACCTTTCCACAGCTTTGGCAACATCCTCAGGTCTTCGTTCTAACTGCTGGATCCTTAATGCAAGAAGATCCTCCGTACTTCTACCATCTTCCCATGGCAAAACATTCCAAGTAGGCACAACCTCCTCAATCGGCATCACAGGTTTTTGCCCTAGTATCAACTCTGCTGGCATGTAACCTGTAACGGTACTATGAGTTGTACGATCTGCCCACAAAGCAAATGGTAGCAGTCTAGGCCATTCACGGATCTTACCCTTGCAAGCTTTTACCAAAGCTTTGATGATTGGCGGATGACCTCGTTCGCTCTTGCCATTCCCTTCAGGATTGTAAGCAGTGGTTAACGCCAACTTGATTCCCAATCGCTTGAAGAACTCAACTGCTTCTTGTGCATCCAGCTCACCCCTATCTGCAGTGATCTTTCCCACACACCCATACCTACAAATAACATCTTCAAGTAGAAAGCGGCAGACACTAGCAGTGGTCTTCGTCCTCAGGGCACGTCCCTCAACCTGGTTAGATAGATCTTCTCTAGCCAAGACTAGATACCTCATTTGTCCAAGCCCAAACGGCATAGTTACCAGATCCACTACCCATTTGTAATGAATGGCTAAAGGATAAGTAGGATGCAATCCATCACGATGGCGTACATTGGAGTACATCTGGCAAGGTATACAAGATGAAACAAACTGTACTACATCCTTATACATACCCTTCCACCAATACTTCTCCTTCATCTTGGCAAATGTAGCCCAAACTCCTCTATGACCGGCCCATAAACTCTCATGGAACTCCTTGATCAGCTTCTGCTGCAATTCCAAGTTACATACTACCCGCTGCGGTATACCTCCTTGTAGCTTAGGGCGCTTCCATAGATGTCCTCCATGTAAAAAGTAACCATAAGCTGTTCTACGGATCCTCTTGAAATCTGCATCAGACCAGCCTTCCTGCCTTTCCAGTGAACTCAAATAGCGCCCAAGATCCAACCACTCGCCATCATACATAGTTTCCTCAAAAAACTCCAACGAGGCTGCAAAACAGCTTCTATCTCTTCTAGCAAGAGCACTAGAATAGAACTCTGTTCCCACATCCTCCTGATCATCTATCATTTCTTTCTCATCGTAATACCTAGCCCTTGATAACATATCTGCCACAGGATTATCCTTCCCTGCAATATGTCTAAACTCTGGGTTCAAGGACTTGATATATGCTATCCACCTCAACATAGCAATATCTGGAGTTGTACAGCTAGTGATCATTCCCAAGAGAGGTAAACAATCTGTCTCCACAACCACAGGTGCTCCTATCAAGTATTCCTTATCACTCTTCATCGCAGTAACTACTCCCCATAGCTCTCTCTTGACCTGAGGGTAGTCTCTGTGCCGTGAACTTAATACCTTAGCACCAAAACGCACCACATATCTATTTCCATCCTCATCGTCTTGTCCTACAGCCCATCCAATGCCAATAGGACTAGTATCAACAGTAAGGATGACAGATCTGCCCAACTCATATGTTACCTTCCGTAGAGTTGGTGGTGAAGCTAAAAGATCCTTCAACTTCCTCATAGACTCGCTTTGCTCCTCTTGCCACTGAAATCTTTGCCCCTTCCTCAGCAGCTTGTACAACGGATCTGCTACATGAGCAAAGTGTGGAATCCATATATGATAAAACACACATGCTCCTAGAAACCTTCTCACCTCAGTAACCGATCCACATGTCTCCTTCATCCTTCGGATGGCATCAACCTTGTTTGGACAAGGTTTCCGACCATAAGATCCACACAGATGTCCCACTATTAACACCTCTTGTACTCCAAACACAAACTTGGCTCCTGATAAAGTCAAATGAACCTCTTCCAGTCGACTCAGTATCTTATCACAATCAGCTATGTGATCTGCTACAAACTTACGGCACCCCCTCTGATCTTTTACCTCATTCTTCTCCTCCTCAGCACACCCTTTGATCGGCACATCATCAAGGAATGGCATAGTTTTTTCAGGAATGAAGTCCCTCAAAACTTTGTTCATGCCATTCATCATATGTGCTACCGAATTGGTAGCACCTTGCGGTAAGGTGCACATCCTTAGTAACCCTAAAGGTGTCCTCATTGTAGTCAAGTCTCTACTCTCAGAGGATAATTGAAACTGGTCATAACCTGAATATAAGTCTCCCATGGAATAGATAGCACGACCAGCAAAAGCCTCCGCAAACTCGTCTACAATAGGTCCTATACCCATATTCCTGATAGTCACCTTGTTAACTGGCTGCATATCTTGAATGAATCTCAAAGCTCCACTTTTCTTCGGAACAGTAAACCATCTGCTAGAATAGGGAGCTATAGACGGTTCCAAGATACCCATCCTAATCCTCTCATTGAGCAAGTCTATCAGCTTTGGCAGATGAGCTCTAGGCACAGGGATAGGACGTAGATTCCAAGGCACATGCGGTATAGTAAAGATTACCATAGGTGCAACTACACTTGGATCTACACATCCTACTTCATGTGACTCAAACGCAAACGCCTTACCATGCCTAGATAGCATCTCCCTGAAGCTCTTCTTCTCTTGCTCGGTAAGAAATCCATCACCTCCAATCTTCAGCTCCTTCAGTGTTGTTTCTGTGAACTGGTGCCCAATTCTTCTCGGTCCTCTGAGCGTCGGTTCTCGTGCAGCTTGCTCCATCTTCTGATTGTAATCAAGTGGTAAAGGCAAAGCCACTGGTTTGACTTTCTTTGCCACTGACTTGTACTTGGTCTCCACATACACCTCTTGTCGATCTATAAACTTATCAATTACATCATAAAGCTCCTTGGAGCTCACTCTCACCACTCTATCTACATCATCTATAGAACTTTCTACTATAGATTTCAACTCCCCTATAGTATCTACCAAATACTGCTCTTCAAACACTCCAGATATGTATTCATCTCCTGCTAACTCTCCACTGTCCCACAAAGACTGTTGTACACTCTTCACATGTTGCCTCTCAAACCTCTTCAGATTCTCAACCTTCCTATAACACACTGATCCACATGAAGTCAACCCTAAGAAGCTAGTGGATAAAGCTTCATGCTCTACTGGATCAGGCGAGAATCCTATCTCTACTGTACCGTTGAAGTCTCGCTCTTCAATGGTACTCTGCCAAAACCCCTAGACTCTCTAAACTCCTGAGTAATCTTAGGTAGTGGACGGTCTCTCAAGCTGTCACGATTCCTCTCATGTTCTGCAGCAACGGTCAAAAACTGAACAGCTCTTTTGCCGTCTCTACTACGTATCCTAGCATAAGCTGAACCATCATCCATAACTCGTGTCTCCATTCTAACAGCAGTAATGTAAGGCTGCCCTAGAATGATAGGATAGGTTGACATGTCTTGCACAAAGAAATTCTGAACATCACTGATGTCACCCACAGTTACCTTGATGTTGGGACAAGCACCATAGAGTTCTCCCCTCTGGTTGTTGGCAGCACGGATAAGCCATCCATGATCGGTGTCTATGGGCCACCTCCCACGCTTGTACAGCTCCTTAGACATCAGATTAATCTCTGAGCCATGATCAATCAACGCCACCACAGGTTCCTCTAGATCTCCCAGCTTCACTAAGGTCTCTGTGGTTGCTCTCGCCCAATGGTTGTGAGAATAATGACTCTTCTGCGATGCTTCCACCTCATCTTCAAACCTCACGTGCTGATCTGATCTTCCCTCTGATACTTGAGAGCAGTAACCAGCAATCTCATCCTCCTCATCCTCCGACAGTTTGGTCCCTAGAGCGTTAAGCGTAGCTGCTTCACCCAAAATCTGACGTTTCCTCTTGATGATATCTATGATAACCTCATGGAACTCACGTTTTGCAATCCCAAGAATCTCACCCAAGGTAAACTCAACCTTCCCATTCAAGATACGATTCTCTAACACCTGCTTCAGGTCTGTAGCAATCTCAATGTCAGACTGAAGTTTGTATGCAGGCATCTTACCCTTCTCCTTGCTTCTCTCCTTCTCCTTTGGTGTTGTAGGTGGTAGATCCTCCATAGTCTCTTCCCGAGTAGGTGTTGTCTCCTGCCTTGCCTCTGGTCTAGCCCTTTCACTCCTTGTAGCAGGTCGTTTGGCTGTAGAAGCCTCACCTGCATCCTCCCTCCTGCGTTTTTCTTCCAGTACAGCTTCATGCTGACTTCTTGCAACATAAGCATGCACTGACATAGTATCCACAGGGTCATTCCATCCTGTAGTTTCTCTAATTGAGTTGCCAACCCTTCGTAGCACATCCTTGTCTAGCTCTGTTCTAGCTACGGACCGCACTACATCTGACCACAACCCAGTAGTCCCTTTCTCTCTCTCCATCTCCACTTTCACTCCACAGGTAGCAGCATTCACAAGAGAAACAGCATGTGATGCTGATATCTCATTCACAAGTCTCTTCATACCACCCTTGCCAAAGTTGGTTCCCAACATCATCCCAGTCTCTCTCAAATGGATCTTACCGTCTTTGAAGAAGATCAGATCCTTCCTCAATGCATCTGAAAACTCCCCACAATCTCTCCTTACATGGTCTAGGCTATCACACCATATACAACGATGAACAAAGCCTTCTCTCATCTGAGGTCTCTGCATAGCAGGCTGTACATTCTGCTCCTTCTCTTCTAACCTAGTGAGCTTAAGCTTAAGCTCCTTCATACCCTTAATCAACTCATCAAGCGGTGAGTCTTCCTCTCTAGCAATTACCAAAGCAGGCTTAGTAGGCAACTGCTTGACAGGAATTATCAGAGGTGCTGCTTCACTTACCACCACCTTGTCCCTTCTTCTCTGTCTCTTGGCCAGCAAAGAAACAGCCTCTTCGACGTCCTTCCAATCAGTCTTCAATCCTCTCTCCTCACTCTTGTCTTCCAGCAACAGCTCAAGCTTCTCCTGAATAGTCACGTCCGCTGCTTGTAGGAAAAGCTCGGTCTTCTCCACCTCTAGTGTAAGCTTTTCTGTCCTAGAAAGCTGAGCATATTGACGATCAAACTCCCTTAACAACTCATTTACAGACAAACCTTTGTTAGGCTTCACCACCCACTCCAAGAACGTTCTCTTGGTCACCCTCTCTGAATCTTCAGTGTAGTACTCCTCCTTCAAAGCGCGCATAAAGCTCTCCCAACTCTGTCCTTGTTGCTGCTTGAGCTCCTTCACACGCCCACGAATCTCAGGGACAACAGCAAGCTCAAAGTTCTCCACCATCTCCTTCTCAGGTACCTTGTTCACCTCCATCTCCCTAGCATAGTATCGCACATACTTGGAAATATCTGTCCCCTTGAACTGGTCCATCTGATGCACCACAGATTGCAACGCCTTGGTTGCTAATACCTCCTTCCTCTCTGTGCTCTGCTGCTGCTGCATAAACATGGAAAAAGCCTGGAACATCTTCATCGTAGCAGCATCAAACTGAATAGGTTGCTGAGCAGCAGCAGCACCCCCACTTGATGATCCTTGGTTGGCCATGATATCTGATCCTGTAACACTCTCAAGAAAACTCCCACCCTAGGTGTTTCACGTCGAGTTCACCAAAAAGAGAGTATGTCGGAGTGTGATCCGTCTACCTAGGAAAGCGCCGGGCTTCTGGCTGTGGTTGTTTACTCAAGAGGTTGGCTTTCAGGTCACAACAAGAGCTATAAACACTCACACAGGAGTGTAGGATCCTCTAATATGCTCAAAAAGCGAAATTTAGGTCTCACTGGTAGTAATAGGCTTAAGCGGTGAACTTTGACACTCAAAGGGAGGAAAACTATGAAGGTTTAGACCTTTAAACTTCCCCTACATGCAAATGAGGTACTACTGAACTCACAGACGAAGTTTCAACCTGAGATAAAATTCTGACACGGAGATATGAACAGAAAAGTTCTGAATAAGAGAATTATGGCAATTTCTGGTACCTAGATAGCTATTCAGACATAGAACAGAGAATTGGCTCGATGAATTTCAAATCTTCTCACAGTATTTGAAGTCTACAGGATGCTGAACATCCCTGTGAAGTTGGGACTCCTGAATGTTTGTAGAACTCCAGATCTCCTTCTCTAAAGTCGCTGCTCTAGATTAAGAGCTTTTCAGACCCCCTCTGCTTCAGCGGCCGCCCTGAATTACTCAGTTACTCAAATGATCTGAAACTTTTTGGACAGTCGTAGCCCTCCTGACAGTGAACGCAACCACGAAGTTTTGAAGTGATTTCCTCAATTCTGCTGCAATTGGCACCGAAAATCCCAAAATTAACAAAAGTGATGCAGTTTTGACACAATCCGAACTTCAATTGGGCATAACTCCTTGTTTATTGATCCAAATCGAGCAAAAATTTCACTGACAGCGCTTGGCACGACGAGCTCTCTCTTCCTGTGTTCTCAGATTTTGAAGATCCCTCACCAACTCTTCGAACTCTCCTCTAGAGCTCTATTTCTAAACTTAGAGTTTTACAAAAGACAAAAATGGACCAATGGGAGTTCATAGCTCCACTTGACTGTCCTTTTGTGCCTTAAACTACCTGGTAACTTTTCTACACTCATAAGCTACCACGTCAAGCCCCCTAGAGTGCCAGCGTATAACTTAAACTACCTAAAATGACACATAGCCCTGAAAAATAACTTAAATTAGCTAGAAAGCGTGCATGGGCGACAAGTAAGTACAACCCATGAGCTCAAACCCCTATCAGCATGGAAACCCTAAGTTATGTACACTGAACGTCATAGACAAGTAAGAAATCACTTGCACAAGCGCACAAATGCTTGAACAAGATAACTAACATACTATCAGCCTACTAGGACTCAAAATAGTGTTAACACCGTATGCAAAGGTGTCAAACATATACATAAAGGACTAGAAGTAGTATGAGCTAACTTCTAGAACTACTAAACCTAAGCGTCGGAGTAGAAGTCAAGCATGTAGCCGCCAAGTAGCGCGACAACGGGAAACTTTTGCTAATTAGTTAAATAATCATCGAATCGGCTTGCGATGAAAAATGAGACTATGAGAACCTTTATTAGTGAAGAGGTAGAGTTTGTGGAGACAATTGTGAAACTTGTATTAAAAAGGGGCCAAACTTGTAAATAAAGCTTTGTACGTATAAGGACAGCAGGGGGCAGCTTAAGCTAGGGCCCTGCTTCTGATAAGTGACTTCGCTTATAAGGACAGCAAGGGGGAAGCTTAAGGTGGGGCCTTAAAACTTTAGGTTAAATACTGCGGCGGCTGAAGATCGGGGGGACTTTTTCAAGTGATTTTTGGACTGAGAGCGGAGAGCTGAAGCGGAAGGAAGGGAATTAGAGATTTAGGACCAGTGAAGTGCATGAGAAGCTTGGAGACTGGGAGAGATCAATTTTTCTGACAGAACTGAGGCGGACAAATGTTTGGGAGCGAGAACTTTATCTATTATACAATTTGGAGGCAGAACTACCTTCTAAACGGACAGGAGGTTGTTTTATTGAGGGAGATCATTTGATAATCTGCAGAGGACTTTTGATCGATGTGGGGTTAAATTCTTGATAGTTTCAGTTGGGAGATTGACGCAGAGGGAGGATTAAGAGTTGGAAGAGCTTGAATTTACCTACTATGCTGTTTGAGGTGAATCTGGTGAGCTAGGAGCATCTATCTGAGCGGAGAAGAAGATAGTGCCTGAGAAGATCAGGTTCTTCTGAGAAATTTCAGTGCTGAAGCTGTTGTAAGAAGGGATACAAGGCGTTGGGGTTTCAGATCTACATAGGTTGTGGGTTTTGGAGAGAAATCTGCTGGAGAGAAGACTAGTTGAGTGGAATTGGCTGTTTGGCATCTGTGGTGATCAACGTAAGGCGCTGAGTAGAGATAAGTTGTAAATTGATGTATGTGGAAGACTATTGAGTGTGTTTGGAAGAGAAATAAAGCATCGTGAGTTCAAGTTTCTCTTATCTGCTGTGTCTGAAGATGGATCTGTCTCCTGAGACTTGATCAGAAAAATGACAAGTGACATATGGTCAGAGAGTAGTCTATGTGAGTGACTTCAACCGTTGTGTACTACCAGCCTTGGCTCTTGTCTTGGTATTTGATTTCTACTCCTACCTCACGAATTATCATAGCCAGAAGGCTCGCCCTTCCTGAGAAGGATTCTCCTCGACTACGAAGATCTGTGAAGCTTGTTTACTTGGAAAGCAGCACAGAAAACCTTTCAGTGACATCAGCACGAGAGCAAGGGAGATATTCGAACTCATTCACACCGACCTTTGCGGACCGATGCAAGTCCCGTCTATAGGCGGCTCAAGGTACTTCCTCATATTCGTGGATGATTTCAGTCGGCGCACTATTTTCTAGAGTGAAACGTTTGATTGCTTTAGGGACTTCAAATCCATGGCCGAAAAACAAAGTGGAAAGCAGATCAACAGTTTTTGTTCAGACAACGGGGGAGAATACATCAGCAAGGCTTTCAACGAGTTTTGTCGACGTGAAGGAATAGAACGACAATTCACTTTGCCTTACAGCCCACAACAAAACGGTGTGTCCGAGAGAAAGAACAGGAGCATCATCAACGCCGCTAGGGTCATACTAGCACAAGCAGGACTGCCAAAGAGGTTTTGGGCAGAGGCAGTCGCAACCTCCATGTACGTTGTCGGAGTGTGATCCGTCTACCTAAGAAAGCGCCGGGCTTCTGGCTGTGGTTGTTTACTCAAGAGGTTGGCTTTCAGGTCACAACAAGGACTATAAACACTCACACATGTGTGTAAGATCCTGTAATATGCTCAGAAAGTGAAATTCAGGTCTAACTAGCAGTAATAGGATCGAACGGTGAAGTTCAACACTCACGGAGAGCAAAACTATGAAGGTTTAGATTTCTAAACTTCCCCTACATGTAAATAAGGTCCTACTGAACACACACACGAAGTTTCAGCCTGAGATCAAATTTCAGCACCGAGATGTGGACAGAAAAGTTCTGAGTAAGAAAATTACAACAATTTCTAGTACCCAGGTGGCTATTTCGACCTATAACAGAAGATTGGCTCGATCGCTTTCAAAGATTCTTACAGGATTTGAAGTCTATAGGATGATGAACATCCCTGTGAAGTTGGGACTCCTTATTGTACACAAAACTCCAGATCTCCTTCTCTGAAGTCGCTGCTCTAGATTAAGAGCTTTTCAGACCACCTTTGCTTCAGCGGCCACCCTGAATTACTCAGTCACTCAATCTACGCGAAACTTTTTGGGAAATCGTAACCCTGCTGGCAGAGAACAAAACCTCGAAGTTTTGAAGCAATTTCCTCAAATCTGCTGCAAGTGACACTGAAAACCGTAAATCCAACAAAAGTGATTCAGTTCTGGCACAATCCGAACTTCAATTGCTCATAACTCCGTCTTTATTGCCTCAAATCGATCGAGAATTCCATTGAAAGTGCTTGGCATGACGAGCTCTACCCTCCTGTGCTCTCAGATTTTGAAGACCCCCCACCAAATGCTCAAACTCTCCTTAAGACCTCTGTTTCTAAATTTAGAGTTACACAAAAGACAAAAATGGACCAATGAGAGTTCATAGTTCCACTTGGCTGTCCTTTAGTTCCCTAATCCACGTGGTAACTCAAATTCACTCAAAGGCTACCACGTCAGCCCCCTAAAGTGCCAGCGTAAATCTTAAACTTCCCGCGAAAGCATGTAAAATAACACGTAACCCTAAAAGATAACTTAAACAGTCTAGAAAGCATGCATGTGCGACATGTAAGTACAACCCATGAGCTTAAACCCTTATCAGCATGGAAACCCTAAGTTATGTACTTTCACACATAGATAAGCATGATATCATTTGCACAAGCGCAAGAGTGCTTGAACAAGATAGATAACATACTATCAACCTACTAGGACTCAAAATATATAACACAATAGTGTCAACACCGTATGCAAAGGTGTCAAACATATGTATAAAGGACTAGAAGTAATATGAGCTAACTTCTAGAACTACTAAACTCAAGCGTCGGAGTAGAAGTCAAGCATGTACTCGCCAAGTAGCGCGACAACGTTCAAAACCGCACATCCACCACCGCCGTAGAGGAAATAATGCCTGAAGAGGTCTGGACGGGACTACGGCCGAATGTGTCACACTTGAGAGCATTTGGATGCACAACGTACACCCACATCCCTGCAGAAAAGGTCAAGAAACTCGACAACAGAAGTTTCAAGACCTTCTTCGTGGGCTACGCACTCGAGGCAAAGGGCTACAAGCTTTGGGACTCTACCACCAACAAATTCATGCTCGGCAGGGATGTCACGTTCAATGAGGCAGAATTTTACTCCACAATCTGTTAGCAGCACGGACAGTTATCATTGGGAGATGGCGATGCACGAAGAATACGATTCTCTGATAAAAAATCGCATCTGGAACTTGGTGCAACTCTCGACCGGAAGAAAAGTGGTGGGATGCCGCTGGACTTACAAGATCAAGTATGACGGGGAAGGCAAACTACAGAGGTACAAAGCACACCTTGTAGCCAAGGGGTATTCACAAGTCCAGGGACTGGACTACTTGGAGACCTTTTCACCAGTCGTCAAACTCACAAGCGTACAAGCCATTCTGGCCTTAGCCGCTCATTATGATTGGGAACTTCATCACATGGATGTATGCACTGCTTTCTTGAACGGAGACTTGCAAGAAGAAGTGTACATGTCTCAACCAGAAGGATTTCAGCAAAGCAGAAATCTGGTCTGCAGATTGCGTAAGTCAATCTATGGCCTAAAGCAGGCATCCCGCATTTGGTACAAGGAGATGGATGGTTTTCTGAGAGAAGAAGAATTCAACCCACTTGGATCAGATGGCAACGTCTATTGTCGCAAAGTAGACCAGGCAATCGTACTACTTGCGCTGTACGTTGATGATTTGATTATAGCTTCCTCATGTCTCAATCATCTAGGAGCAGTGAAAGGCAGATTGGCAGCACGGTTTGAAATGAGTACTGTGGAGAGCTTGCATTTTTCTTGGTTGGCTCATCACGAGAAACAGATCAAGCAGGAAACTCCACATCAGCCAAGGTGCCTACGTACAACAGATCTTGCACAGATGTGGATTGGAGAACTCCAACAGCGTTGCAACTCTCATGGAACCACGTACTCAGATTCACAGCTCCAACAATGATCATCCTGAAGAGACTCATGAGGGTTTCTCTTTCAACAGTCTAATCGGTAGTCTCATGTACATCATGATATGTTCTCGTCCCGATATTGTCTTTCCGGTCATTGGGTTAAGTCAATTTGTCTCAAACCGAATGTCTCGCACTGGGCTCAGGCTAAACGCATCCTCCGATACTTGAAGGGCACCCGCTACTTTGGAATACTCTACCACGGGAACACCGAAAGTCTAGAGATGTAAGTATTCACAGACGATGAAGAAACAAGACGATCCATCTCTGGTTTCTGTTTTTCTATCTGCGGGGGAGTCATAAGCTGGCTCAGTAAGAAACAAAAATTTGTGGCGCTGTCTTCCACTGGGGCGGAGTACATCGTAGCATCAACAGCATCACGAGAGATAGTGTGGATTAGGAATTTACTCTCTGATGTCGAGGAGAACATGGACGGTCCAACTGTGCTGAAGTGTGACAACCAAAGCACAATATCTCTCTGTAAAAACCCAGTCTTACATTCCCGTAGCAAGCACATAGAGATCCAATATCATTTCGTTAGAGACATGTTTGAATCTGGTATGCTAACATTAGAATATATCCTAAGCATATCCATGGTAGCAAACACCTTTACGAAAGCTTTGTCTCGAGAGAGATTCCTCTCATGTCGAACTCAGCTTAGTGTGACAAGTAGAAAATCGGGTTGAGGGGGAATGTTAAAGATTTAGCAACCCATTCTTCATAGAGAAAATCTCGGATCAAGAATAGAGTAATCATGAGTAGCGCAGATGATATCTACCAAGTTCAGATCTCCAAGCACGCGCACGCAAGCTCGGCACATGGAGGTCAGTCAGGAAGCGCACTGAAGATCTGGATAAGGTGGTCATTCATTTACACCTGAACGTACTTCGACTATGTATTTAACCTCATCGTTCGATGAGCTTTGTATTCTGATAAACATCCGATTCATGGTCCAATATCTTGCACATTAACATCACATTTTGCAGAAATCAGCATCTATCATGCATTTAGTGATCACAAGTCTTTCCTCGATAAATGTGGCATGCAAGGACACAATTCGAGCTAACGGAGACTCAAATCTGCAATTTTTCCCAAGAAATTCACTGCGTGACTTGCCAGCTTTGCTGAGAAGCGTGATCCAATTTCCGACTGTCCCATTTTGTTCGATGAAAAACTTGAGCTTGCCATCCTCTTCGGGAGACCATGGTCCCTTCTTCACATTCGCCTTGTCGCAACATGGAGCCCGACCCATATCGATCACTATCAGAACAAGAGGAAGATCAGTATCTAAGTCCTACGACGAGAACTCCAGCCAAGCTTTATTACTTGCGGTCAGACCAGTTTGCGAGTCTAAATTTATCTCCAAACCCAACACGTAAGATTCTGATAAAAGCGAGTCACCGCAAGTCAGCAGAAGTTGGATCGGGAGAAGGAACATGAGAAGGTTCTTTTTCTGATAAAGGAGGAGTTGAACGAGATGCGCTTACAGAGGAACCGGAATCAAGACATCGTCACGGAGATGGCGAAAGAGATCGAGGACTTGAAGCGCCGCATAGGCAAGCCCGAGGAACTGAGCGCTCAACTTCGGAGTAGAGTCCAACCTACGTTGAAGAACTACTTCGCCACAGATCTGGATACTTCGGAGCTAGGATTTCTTTGACAGATTTGAGAGGAGTTTACAGCTGCAGATGTAGAGGGTTCTTCGGTGAAGAACCGAGTAGCTAGATTAGGACAACGAATAGTTAGAAAGCTTAGGGAGGTCAGAGCGACTGTTGAGTTCTCAGTTAGTGAGATAGGTAGAGAGTTAGCGTTAAGAAGTGGTGTTGTTCCTGGTGTCGTTTCAGGCACAGGACCTTCATCCGACGGATCAGAAGTACTCCTGACTTCTTAGGAAGAAGATCCGTCATCTTCGGGGAAAAATGTATATAAGCGTTCTGTTGTTCATGTTCAATACCTCTATGTGTTTTATCATTTTTGGATTCTCTATTTTTTGAGTTTACGGAGCCATTGTGTGTTTGTCAACTTCGGGGATTTACCTACGAAGTATCGTAGTTTGTTGTGGTGGGAATTAGTTTGGGTGCCGAAGACATTGCTGTTTGACATCTGAAATCAGAGTAGGAGTTTGTGACGAAGTCTGAGAATAGACCAGCACCTGCGAGGTTAGTTTGCTACGAAGACGGTTTTGGACGAAGTTGACTTTGGAGGAAGTTGTTCTTTAGTGAAGACACTTTGAAAGAAGTTGAACCTGGTACTTCAGTGGAAGAAGAGTCTTCTTCGTCAGAGTTTTTCGAGAGCAGTAGTAGTAAAAGTAACTTAGTGTGAAGATACTTAGCATTTATGGTGTTAGAGGCTATTTAGTAGCACTTTAGCAGTACTTCCTCGTGTGACATTCTATTTGTGGCTCTTTTTCTCTGTTGTTTATCTATTTCTTGAGGTCCCTTACCTGTTTAGTATCTGTTATGTTATTTGTCAGGATTATCAACTCTGTCTTGTTGGATAAACTTGAGTTTGATCTCTACCGGGACTGATTTCTACCCGTGAGAATAAAAGACAACCATAAAGAATCACCTTTGTCACATGTTTATTACTTTTGGATGACTTTACTTGCATCTCTGTGGGTTCAATCATTAAATTACTATTTTCGAGCATCTTTTGGTTTTCTTGTGTTTTATCTCTTAAGCAACCTCCTTACGTCAGTCACAATACGTACCAGGTTTCTTCAATAATGAGGAAGCAGGCCTCTTGCATCTTTAATATAACGCCTGGAGCTCCAAATACCCAATCAACAAGTTAACTAGTGCTGAGCTTGATTTTCTCATCTCCCGAATCACTTAACTTCTCCACTAAGCGTCCAAATGAAGTAAACAAGGTGCCTATGAAAAGTTGATAACGAGCTCTATCCACTGATACGATGAAAGAGAAGATCCAAAGTTGTGCCAAAAGCCTGTAAGCTGGAGCCTAGCTTGTTTTACCCATCTTTCGAATCTCGTAACTTCTCCACTATGCGTCCAAATGAAGTAGACAAAGTGCCTATGGAAAGCTGACAAAGAGCTTTATCCACTGATGCGATGAAAGTGGAGATCCAAAATTGTGCCAAAAGTCTATAAGTTGAAGCTTAGCTTGTTTTACCCATCTTTGGAGTCTTGTAACTTCTCCACTAGACGTCCAAGCAAAATAGACGAAGTGCCTATGGAGTGCTGACAAAGAGCTCTATCCATTGATGCGATGAAAACAAAGATCTGAAATGATGCCAAAAGCACGTAGGCTAGGGCTTAGCTTGTCTTTCCCACGAGTGTCTTTGGAGCGACAAAAGTTGAAATTTGATTTTCATGTAGGAGTCGGTCCACGACACGACATCCACTCCCTCCAAACCTGTGCATCCTCCGATATGCACCAGAGATATCAATCAAGGAGTGGACCGACACGCACACTCGTCTCCCATCTCAGTCAACCTCATCTTCAAGGTTGCAACCTGATCGTCATTTTGAAGTTGTTGTCCTGTCATGATGTTCTCTAGATCCATCATCGACTTTCTTCTCCAACCTCCCATCCAATCATCCCCTCTATATGAACACATCTTTCAATATGCGAAGACATAGAAGGAATAACTCATCATACCATAGAAATGTATCATGATGAAATTTTTCCCATCCGTCTTGTAGAACCTCATTGTCGAGGTTTGTTCCGAGTGTCGTAGTAGACATCGTCCCATCCTCTCAATCATCATCACATATCTTGACTGTAGCCCTCAACCTCAAGTCTGTACATGTCATTGTACGTATCCATTCTTCTTTTTTTATTTTCTGAAAATAAAGAACCACACTGCTGCAACCAAAATCCTCAATCGCAACCGTCATTGTCTCGTTGTACAATGGTATCCTCCTCAACCATCATCCTCCCTGATTTCTTCTTCTGAAAACCTTTGCAACCTCCCAAGCCTCATCCTCCCAACCCTAATCACATGTAAATTTTCACAACCTCTCAAGCATAATCACCTTCAGCAATGGCTTCTCTCCTGTAAGCCATCCGTATCCATCATCCTATACTTGTAGCCTCGAGAGCGTCTGTCCACTCTCCTTCATCCTCAGCATGTCTGTCCTTGATGATGCCAATGATGACATCATGGACTTTCCTTGTAGCTGCACCCAAGATCTTTCGTGAAATGAATCTAACCTTCGCATCTCAAATGCGTTCCTCCCAACCTCCCTTCACATCCATCACTGTACCTATATCTGGTTGTTGTATATCTGCAACTAGATCAACCATGTCCATTGTCCGTCTCCCAACCATCTCTTCCGGTTGTGAAGGATCATCCTCCATTGCTTGTTCAAGAAGAATAGTTTCTCGTTGAACCTTATCCTCCCCAGCTTGCTTCTCCGAAGAAATTTCTTCTTGTCCTTTCTTCTCGCTCTGCATCGTGGATGCAGTATCCAACTTGAGCTCGCTTAGATCTTAGTGCTCATCCAAATCATCCATGTGGAGATCATGTTCAATCTCCTCCAACCTAGTACCATAAATTGTAGCTTTGATAGCTACAACTTCATGTGCCGCAAAGTAATCATCCACAACCTTCTTCATCCCTCCTTTACCAACGTTGGCTTGAAAGAGACTACTCGAACTTCTGAATGCAACCTTTCCATCCTCCCAAGAAATAACCTCTCGTTGCAAAGACTCTGCAAAGTCGATGCAATCGTCCCGTTGATGGTCAGTATCATCACACCACACGCACTGATGTACCCAAGTTGGTTTGGGTACAAGTTCCACCTTGATCAACGATCCTTTATCCTCCAACCTAGTAACCTGAACTTGTAGATCTTGCATCTTTTGTTGTAGGTCCTCGATGGTTGGATCTTTCTCCTCTACAACCACAACTGGAGGTTGAACCTCAGATACTACCTGAACTGGTGTGGTAATCAGCGATACAATTGTCGACCTAGTAACCCTTTCCCTTGTATGTCTCCAGACAAGAAGTTCAACTGCTTCATGCACAACCTCCCAATTTCTTGTCAGTCTTGCTTCTTCCTTCCCATCCTCTAGAAGTAGCTCTAACCGCTCTTGCCATGGTTCATCAGCAGCTTCAAGAAACAGCTCCGTCTTGTAGCTCTCCAAGGTTAGCTGGTCCACCGGAGATAGTTGAGAGAATTGTCTCTCGAACTCCTTCAACAGCTCTGTAGGCTGCAAACCCTTGCTCGATCGGTTGACCCATTCTAGAAATGATTTCTTGGTTACTCGATCTGAGTTTCCCAAGAAATACTCCTCCCTCAGCGCATGTGAAAATGTATCCCAGTTCCTCTCAAAACACTTTGTTAGACCCTTCACATGCTCCTTTATCTCAAGCACCACAGCAAGTTCGAATGTCTCGATCATTTCGTTCTTCGATACCTAATCCAAATCCGTCTCCGTCTTGTAACATCTCAAGTACTTTGAGATGTCTTCCCCATCAAATAGATCGAGCTTGTCTTCGTCCCTAAAGCCTCCTTTTGTTGATTCTCTTGCTCTTGTCGTAGAAACAAACTGAAGGCTTGAAATAAACATGCAGTTGTAGCATCCAGCTGCACCCCTGGTATCCCCTCTAATCCGTTTATCCCGTCCATAGTCATGGCTCGTCCCATCCTCTCATCCTCTCATGATCTAAACCATCTATATATCCATCAACCCAGGTCCGCAGCATCCTCTCGGACAACTGTATCCATCTTCATCCTCGTTCATGATTGTTGATCTCTTCTTCCAAGTTCTAACACAGAAATCTCCACCTCGGACCTTCACATCGGGTTCACCACCGTTGTCGTGTCAGATATTGCGTGAAGGATGTCCAAGAAAACACAAGGTTCCTCGTTGTGGAGATGTTGTGTGCTAAACAGAGACAAGACAGAGAAAAACAACCACAAAAATGAATGCTGCAATATATACCAACTCCAAATGTATGTACACTGCCGGTTCTTTCTTCCTAAGAACACAAAACTGAGAAACTGACCAGAGCGGTCTGTAATCTGTTTCACAGCCCTTAAAATGAACCTTTGAATCTCAACCTTGACCTAAAACCCGAAGCGTAGCTCAAAGCAAGAGAAACTTCCCTTTGCTAACAAAGAGAGCTACACCTGTATCACACGATTGAAACCCAAGTCCAAACCACAACCATGTATAAGCTCTTAGCCAAAGCTAGCTACCACAAGCTGTATATAGCCAACTAGATCTCTAACGAACTCCAAAGGATGAAATCCGTAGCGAAGGAACCGAAAAAGATCTATCTGAGAATTTTCTCCTTTCGTCAAAAGGTCTTCAGATGTCGATAGGGTCTTCTTCCTTGACTCTGTTGGTCTCAAGAACTATCAGATCCGACTCCCGATAGTCGAGATATCGCCGGTTTTCGGTCGCAGGTGACCGAACTTTCAAAAACTCCTCCTTGCGGCTTAAAACCGCACACACCGCACAAACGGATCGTCTAGACTGATCTTCGTCTTCTCTGGTAGGTAGATCTAGCTACCTTGAACCCAACAAGACTCCAAACAAGCCGTTTGGAGTTCCCTTTGCAAAACCACGCAAGAAATTTGGTCGTAGGTTGTAAAAAACTGACGTAAATCGACTCTTGCGGCTCAAAATCACTCACCACACCCAAACCAACAATCCAATCCACACATGGTCTTCTCCTATGCGTAGATGAGGACTCCCTGATCGCATAGGCACCAAGAACGAAGAGCTTGGCTCCGCGATCGCGAAGAACAACCCAATCTCAAGTCGCAGACGAACGAAAATTTGACATAAGCGTTTCCCTGCGAGCCAATTTCACTCAGAACTCCTAAACTGCCCGATGAAACTTCGTATCGTCTTCAATTTCCTGTAGAACTCGGTGTTTTGATCCCGATGGATCCAAGGACAACAAGTTTAGACTCCGGAACAGTCTGAACGGTCCAACTCTCCTTCATAGATCACTGAAGCTCCTCAAATCCTCTCTCTACGTCTCAATTTCTCCCAGAACACAACACTCGATCCGTCTCTTCACGAACCTTCTTAACCAACGCGTGGCCTGCACAAATTTGACCCCAACGACGTCTTGCGTGCTTGCATTGAACCTCCAAATCTCTTGAACCATTTGTTAACAGATCGCAGACGCAAGCTAACCCCTTAAGCAGCCCCCTTATGTTAGTCACAATATGTACCAGGTTTCTTCAATAATGAGGAAGCAGGCCCCTTGCGTCTTTAATATAACGCATGGAGCTCCAAATACCCAATCAACAAGTAAACTAGGGCTGAGCTTGATTTTCCCATCTTCTGAATCACGTAACTTCTCCACTAAACGTCCAAATGAAGTAAACAAGGTGCCTATGAAAAGCTGACAACGAGCTCTATCCATTGATGCGATGAAAGGGAAGATCCGAACTTGTGCCAAAAGCCTGTAAGCTGGAGCCTAGCTTGTTTTACCCATCTTTCAAGTCTCGTAACTTCTCCACTGGGCGTCCAAATGAAGTAGACAAAATGTCTATGGAAAATTGACAAAGAGCTCTATCCACTGATGCGTGAAAGTGGAGATCCGAAATTGTGCCAAAAGCCTGTAAGCTGAGGCTTAGCTTGGAGACCAAGTAGAGTCAAGTGTGCGTAGGGTACTCTCGAAGGAGCATACAATTGAGAGGGAAGTTCCACAACTTCGGACTTCGCCTAAACCAGGAGAAGCGACAACTTCGGCGGGACCGAGTGACTCTAAGGTCGGGAAAGAATTGAAGATGTTCGAGCAGACTCTTGAATTTCTAAGTGGTACAGCGTTGCCACTCATAGCGCAGTTGGATCTTCAACGACATATATATGAGAAGGAGACGAAGGAATCAATTTCATTGAGTGACCTTCTCGACGCTGTGCACTTCGGTCGGTATGGATGGTTGAAGGAGAAGGATGCTCTTACGGCGAAGTTAGAAGAGACTTCGGCCGAAGTCATGAAGTACATGTCACAACGGGAGGCGTTACTCATACAGCAGTCACACGAACAAACGCGATACTTGGATGAGATTCAAGAGGTAGAGACGAAGTTGAACCTTATGACTTCACGCTTTCACGACCTGAAGTCAGAGAGGGATGTCATGTTGGAACAGCTAGCGACGAAGGACGAACAGTTAGCAGCAAAGGATGAGGAGCTTTTGAAGGTAGAGAAAGCGAAGGAGATAGCAGAAACGAAGGCCAAAGAACTTCGGACGAAGGTGGATGAGATCACGACAACATACTTCGCCACCGAACTTGATGCGATGGAGCTAGAGCTACTCCAGCGACTTCGGGCAGAGTTAACGATAGCACCAGATCCTTCGGCGAAGGGTAGGATAGTTCGACTAGCGGAGAGGATCATTCGAGATCTGAAGGAGCTTAGGGAGACAGTTAAGTTTACACTATGCAGTTTAGGACAGAAGTTACAGTTAGGTAGAGTAGATACTGCGGTTTCGCCAACTGGGGGGTCGTGATCATGCGGTCTAGATGTGACCATCTTTTGTAGGAAACGAGATCCGTCATCTTAGGACAAAGGAGTATATAAGCGATGCGACTCTCAGTCATTTTACCTTTTCCATGTTTTCAATCTTTGTTTCTTAATTTTCGATTGCGCAAGATTGCGGAGTGAGTGTGTGAATGAAAGTGGACGAAGGTGATTTACCTACGAAGGACGTAGTTTGCTGTCGCAGGTGTAATTCTGATTGATGAAGGCCTTTGTCATTTACTTTGAACGAAGAGACTTCAGTCTGAAATTTGACCGAAGGTGACTTCGGCCGAAGTTGAAACTGTATACTTCGAAGGTGTTTGAACGAAGATCTGAGAACATATTAGTTACTGTGAAGTGGAGAAGCATAAGTTAAATTGTAAGAAGAGTTCGGATGATGGTGGCTTCGCCTTAAGTTTGGCTTCTTCAAATAAGTGGGATTCTTAAGAATGAGGATTTAGTTGGAAGAACACTTCTTAGGAAGAGTAGGGACTTATTTCTTTGAACCTTGATGTGAAATTTGTATTCTTCTGTCTTTTCAGAAGAACACTAGTAACATTTCAGCAGTATTTTGCTACCTCATTTACCCACACATTTATCTTCTCGAATCTTCTATTTGTATTGTTTGAAAGGTCCCTGATCAAAGAACTATTTCATTGTTGTCTGAATTCGATTTATTAGGTTTGTACTTGGGTTTGGTTTCTTATCAGATTTAAACTCTCATCCGGATATTATTCCATTCCGTGAGAATAACAGAAAACTATCTGAATTATCATTGTGACGTTGTAGTACTGTGTTTTGTGTAATTGTTAACTGTATCTTCGTGGGAACGATCCTTTATTTACTATTTCCGATACTTTGTGTTTCTCTGGGTTGTTACATATAGAAACATTAAAACTTTTGGCGCCGCTGCCGGGGATACTGATTTAACTTTTACTTTGAATCCAGTAAGTTGTAACCGTCGACATGTATGTCGGGGGGAGCACGAGCGCCTTCTGAAGAAGATCAGAGGAGGGGAAGGACCAGGCGAGCGTTGAAAAGAAGATTGGTCCGCGAACAATTGTTGGAAGAAGTCCAACGCCAAAAGGAGGCAACGAGGGAACGAAGACGTCAAGCAGCTCAGAAGTGGCAAGAAGTGAAAAATCTCTCTGAAGGAACTTCATCTTCGCTTGAAAGGAGTTCAGTACCTATTTCACCACGAACGCGTTACGAGAAAGACGAGCGTACATACTGGAAGAAGAAGGGGGATATCGAATCTCCATACTCGAGCGTACGGAGTGGAGAGAGTTCACCTAAAGACGCATCATGGTTACCATTTCCTTCAAGGACCACAAATTTGCATGAATCTTTGTTTGAATCAGCAAGAAAAGAAGAGGGTATTCAAGCTGAAGAAGAGGAGACAGATAGAGAAGAATCACCTTCACTTCGAAGAGTGGAGTTGTTTCAATCTTCATCTTCGTCTTCATCTTCAGGATCAGCACAGTCAGAATCCAATATTTTGACAACTCTTGCGGAAGATCCAAATCCGGACGCGGAAGCGGCCTTGGAGCTGATCGTCAGACATGGGCCTGTAAACCCTCCGCGGTCCTAACGATCAACTACCCCCCGATCTCTTAACCTCCACGATCGTCATCCACGAATCTGCAACTGTCGGGCCTGTCTCTCACTCAGGGGTCACCTCTGATGGCTTTGATGGAAGCACACCATGAATCTTGAAGGGAAAAATGCTAAGTTCACTCTCATTCATACACCCACAAACTTATCAACTAAAATCTCCATAATCTCATCCACTAAAATCCTCCATTCTAACGACGTCTCTCAAGTTCTCACATGCTAAAAATGTCCCACACTCTCTATATTACTCAAGTTGTCATTACGACGATGTGAAAACAAGGATGAGGAGCTCTTCTCTACTCCTCTATTTATACATTCTAGGTTTTTACTTTGGTACCCTCCGGTAACTCAGCCGTAACTACTTTTACCGGGTTTTACTAAGATATTACTTAAGGTAAAAGCATTGATCACATGGACTTTTTACCTTTTCACATGGGCTTATTCCTTCAAAGTCAACAACTTCTAGAAGGATTCTGGAATATTCTCAAGGAATCTCGAATTTCCACCCCCCCTCTACACTAGGACCCACTAAAAAGGAAACATGTGGAATCTCTTCTTGTTTTTAATGCCCACAAAGTCCACAACTTTAATCCAACCACTAATATCAAGTCAAAAAGGAGATAAGGGATACTTTCCACCCCCTTTCTACCTTTTAGACAAGATGACAAGATAGTAGTGCTCACTCTTTAGCAAATATCTGAATTCTGCCAAAAGTACAGCTAAGTTTAACCATAACTAACTTTTAGCTAGTCATGACTAACTTGATATCTCCTAAAAGTACTTTGGCAGCAAATAAACATTCTCAACCCTTAGTTATAACTAAACACCTTACTAATTGACAAACTTCCTATGTGTAACATAGGTCGTTACATTTTACCCCCGGACTAAATTTTCGCTCCGTCCTCGGAGTGAAGAGAGAACTTTCGTTGATGAAACAACTTCAACTTGTCATGATTTACCCGATCGAATCTCCTTCCTCCCAGCTCCTGAAGGTCATATGTGAAGTTGCTCCACACCTTATCTACAACAAAAGGACCAAAATATCTCGGAAGAAACTTCTTCCTAGCCCTCTTGAATCTGATAGCATCATACAACATAACCCAATCTCCGACTTGAAAAGGTTTTACCTCCCTCTTGCCCAACCTTTTGTCGTAACTCTTCTTTTGATACGCTTGAGCTCGTTCCATCCGGATCATTGCTACCGCTCGGGTCTCTTCCAACTCCATGAGTTGCTCCCTTCTTGATCTGACCACGTCTTCTCCTCTCGACCTCTTCAACTTTCGTTGAATAGTTTGAAAAGTATCCAATTCGAATTGGATGGGCAACTTGGACTCCACTCCATAAACCAGTCGAAATGGAGAGTACCCAGTAGAAGTCTTTGTTGTCGTTCGGTACTCCCATAAGATGGCATGTAGCCTCTTATCCCAAGTATGTTTCGCAGTCTCAACACCAGCATCTTTGACGAGCATCATACAAAGTGTAAGATTGGTCTTCTCCGCAAGACCATTAGCATTTGGCTTGTATGAGGTCGTTACTCGTGCCTTGATAGAAAAGTGTTGTAGCATAGCAGTAGTCATGCTCCCTACAAACTCTCCTCCTCTATCCGAGACCAACTCTAACGGACATCCAAATCTGGTGATGATCCTCTCCCATAAGAATCTACCGACTTCTGTTTCATTGGTCTCTCTCAAAGGTCTAGCCTCTACCCACTTGGTACAATAGTCAGTGGCGACTACAATGTATCTATTTCCTCGAGGTGTCTTATTGAGAGGACCTACAAAGTCAATACCCCACTTCTCAAATGGTCCTAATATTGGAATTGATCTTAACGGAGGTGTTCTAGTAGACTTCAGAGCAAATGCTTGACATACATCGCAAGTTTTGCAATAGTCTAAACATTCCTTGAAAATCCCTCTCCAGTGATAACCCGCATCCAAAATCTTGAAAGCTGTTATCTTACCAGCAAAGTGACCTCCGCAAACAGTGCCATCGTGAAACTCGTGCATCAGCTTGAACGCCTCCTTCTGACCAACTGCTCTCCTTAGTAAGCCATCTGCTCCTTGATGAAATAGAATTCCCTCCACCATGGTGTAAGGTTTGCATCTCTTGATCAACGCGTTACGTTCTCGGGTATGCATACCTTCTGGAAAAGAGCCATCTGTAAGGAAACTCCAGATTTCCTTGTACTCGTCCGGTATCTCCTCAATGCTTGTGATGGTCATCAGATGCTCGTCTGGAAATGAATCATCAAACGGTTCTTCTCCCTCATCATCATAAGCCCTCGACAAAAGATCAGCATTCGCATGCTTTTTCCCTGGTCTATCTTCGATCACGTAATCGTATTCTGTTAGAAGGATCTTCCAACGAGCAATACGACCTTCGGCATTAGGCTTATTAAAGATATACTTTAAAGCCTTGTGATCTGTGACTATGGAAAATTTCCCTCCTAGCAAGTAGTGTCGAAATTTCTTCAATCCAAAGATCACCGCTAATCCTTCTCGTTCAGTCACGGAGTAATTCTTCTCCGCTGGAACCATCTGCCTACTAGCATAAGCTATAGGATGATCATGCCCATCTCCATCTAACTGACTTAATGTACATCCGATTGCTACATTGGAGGCATCCGTATACAGAATAAATGCTTTACTCCACTCAGGTTTAGCAAGTATAGGAGCTGTCACTAATGCCTTTTTCAGCTCCTCAAATGCTTCCTTTGCCTTCTGATCATGCACTATCAAGTCAAAATCAACTCCCTTCTTCATGTACATAGTCAAAGCTATTGCTTTGTTTGAGAAGGAAAAGACAAACCTACGATAATATCCAACCATGCCAAGAAACTGCCTCAACTTTGTCAAGTTGATCGGAAATGGAAGATCCACAATCTTCTTCACCTTCTCAGGATCTACCGCAATCCCATTCTTGGAAATGATGTGCCCTAACAGCAGACCTTCTTCGCAGCCAAAGATGCACTTCTCTGGATTTAGAGAAGCGTTGGCTTGCTCCAACCGCTGCAAAACTTTGATCACATGATCAAAGTGGTCCTCCTTTCATCCGTACACACAGAAATCGTCAATGAAATCCCGAACAAACTTCCCTATGAATGGTTCAAACACCTTGTTCATGAACCTTTGAAACGTGGCCGGAGCATTACACAATCCGAATGGCATCACCCGAAATGCAAATGTTCCCCAAGGAGTAGTGAAAGTAGTCAACTGTTGGTACTCCTGTGCTATCTTGATCTGGTTATACCCACTATAACCATCACCAAAGCTGTACCATTCATGACCAGCAACTTCCTCCAAAATCTCATCTATAAATGGTAGAGGATAATAATCCTTCTTGGTAACTGCATTCAACTTCTTATAGTCTATGCACACTCGCAGCTTACCATTCTTCTTCTTGACAATCACAATGGGTGAAACCCATTCTGAGTTCTCCACCTCATAGATGAAACTCGCCTCCTTCAACTTGTCTATCTCCTCCTTAACCATCATTGCCGTTGTAGGATTGACTCTTCTCTGCTTCTGTCGAACTGGTCTTGCGTTCTCCTCCAATTCGATCCGATGAGTCTCTAGAGTCACCTCCTTCAAATCCTTGTAGCTGAAAGCAAACACATGGATATATTTTCGAAATATATCTAGGAATCTACTTTTCTCCTCTTGAGTGACATTGATACCAAACTTCAGGGTAGAGAGTCTTCTCACAATCTCTGCCTCACTCAACTCTTTTTTGTCTGGATCTTTCTCCACTGCTGGTCGAGGCAACAAGTCAATAGCACTAAGCTGATGTAATGATTCATCTCGACCAAATCCTTCGTCCTCAGACGAGGATTCTTGATCGTAAGAATCTCCGGTATCTACTTCTGAGACACTCTGATCGTCCTCCGTATCAGATTCCCAGTAGTCACTAGTGGGTCTATCAGAGTCAGAAGTCATAACTCCAACACCCGAGAGAGGTACTATCACTCTATGATCTCTAGGCCCAATCCGTAAGTATCCCTTGTGCCACCTATCAGTGGTGCGCACAGCTCTCAACCAAGGCCTACCTAGGAGCAAATCATAACTAGAGTCCTTTAACACTTGAAAGGACATCAATGTTTGAACTCCCATCACAGACACGACTACCTTCTCTAACACACCAAGAGGTCTTACCCGTTGCTTGTTAGCCATCCCCACGACAATGCTAGCCGGGCGAGTTGGTTCCATCCCCAACTTCTTCATCAACCTCTCCGATATGGCGTTGACAGCTGACCCTCCATCCACCAATACGTCAGAGACGTAGTGACCATTCAACCGGACTTCAATCTTTGAAGCCCTAGTGCATACCTCTGAAGCATGCACATCCACCACACCAACTCCCACAGACTTCGATGTCTTGCTCTTGGGTTTCTTCTTCTTGCTTCTCTTAGAACTCAGTCCTCCTCTGAGTTCCCTTCGTAAGCTGGGATTAAGTGCGATCAGTTGTCCAACAGTGATGTTGGCTTTCTGAGCACCCACATCTTCAACCACATCATATCCCGCTTGGGAAGATGAAATGGTGAAATCCGCCATCCCCAACTTCCTTCTTGGCTCCCTTGGTGTACTCGAGACATTACTCGAACGAGTACTTCTACTTGCTGACTCCTCCATGAAAACCGGTTCATCAGAAAATCGAGTTCTTTTCCTTTCTTGGGCTAAAAGCTCCACCGGTGCATGAGAAGAGTTTGAACTTTCTCCTTTCTCGTAGATGGGATCTCGCACTACATCGATAGTAGCCACTCCCTTGTCTCGTCCTTGTGATGGATTTCCTCCACCCACATTCATTCTGACAGCTTCGGCACCTCTTGCTCCGTTGTTAGGACAATTTCGCTGGAAATGAGAACCTCCACACGTCCAACAAGTGATTCCTCCAAAGTTACCTTGGTTACCTCCAAAGTTACCTTGATTTCCTCGGTTGGGATTATTGTCGTAACCTCTTTGACCTCCTCCTCCACCTTTGTTCCTCCATTCTCGTAACTGCACCACGTTTATCTTGAGATCCGCAAGAGTATCGGTGATGCTCTTCATCTCGGCATGAAAATCAGAGGTGGCAGTAGACATCGTTGTTGGGACAAACGGTCTTGGCACCACCGTTGGAGTAGGAGCTGACGTTGAAGCAATCACCAATTGTGATGGTGCGGGTGCGATCGTTGTGACTACACCAGGAGTCGGAGTTGACACCAGAGCAACATGATGAGGTTGGATGATATCTCCTTCATCCAAACTCTCTTCCATGTTTGTCGCAATCTTGATGGCCTCCGCTTTGGTTGCTGGCTTCTCGTACCTCACTTGGGTTCGAATTGAAGGCCTCAACCCTCCCACCAAGTTCTTGGTCAACACTGCTCCAATCCCCGCCATCGTTAGCTCCACATTGTCTCCACTCTTCCGTAGGACCGTCCGAAACCGTTGCTCCAACTTATCCACCCTTTCGGCATATTGCCGAACTTTCTCGTCGTCACGTTGCTTCAAATGAGTAAGCTCCACCATGAGCTTCTCATAACTCTCTTCTGGAAGAAATTCTTCGATGAGTGCATTACTCAACGTCTCCCATGTGTCCTCAACTGCACCAGGTGTCTGGCTCTTCACTCGGTCTTCATACCACGTAAGAGCAAAATCTTCTAAAAACTCTGGCAGTAACAACACCCATTCTTCCTTCCTTCTCACGTTGTTTCCGATGCAACCCCTTTTGAAGTCTCGAACAAACGGTTCTACATCTTCATTGTCCTTCCCATGAAACACGGGTAGCTTTCCCATCTTGTAACTACTCTTTCTACTCTTCTAATCGTCGTGCAATAACTACTCGCTAAAAGAGTACGAACATCACCAATTCCATTCGCGAATAATCTACCATAGGTAAAATGAAAGGAAATGGTTGTAACAACACCTCTTGTGCCATCTCTTCTCCCAAGGTAATCATGAGTCTGAGTCGCATCACCGCCTTCTCCACCATTCGAATGACGATCTCCATCACAACTCAACCGAGTCCTCTTTTGAAGTCGACAACTTCTCCGTCTCAGCTCTTTGAGTCTCGTCCAACTTCTCGACTACTGACGTAAGTAGGGCGGCCACATCGACGCACTTGTGTCCTCTTGATAGATCACCCACTCCACAACTTGGACAAGGATCTTCGCCTAGAAGATGAATTGGCGCTGGTGACGATGGACCCACTCGAAGACTTAAATCAGTAAACTCCCGCTTCCCTTTAGCTCTCTCGGTTCTGATTCTAGTTGGACAATTCACTACTTTATGTCCCAACCCTCTACAGAAATAACACCACAAGTCGGTTTCTACTCTTCTCCTCGGAGATTCTACTTGAGGTTTTGTACTAGGGTTCTCAAACTCAACGATAATCTCTTTCGAGCTCTCTCCGACGCTTACTATGACATCTAAACCTTGAGGAAGGTTTCTAAGTCTAACTTTCCAATCTTTTGAATTTCCACTCATGTTGCACCTTCTCAACCATTAAGTGGACAAAATATCATAGAGGAAAATAATTCTACATTACTTTCTTAACTCTTCCGAGCTTTATATTAGAAATCGTGCATTATACATGCTATACACGAAATAAAATCTAATCTAATATTAACTATCAAAGATATGATCCTCCTCACCCTCGTTTGTACTCATCACAACAGACATCTTGAACTCACTCTTGTAAGGATCCAACTCTATTTCACCAGGAGCATTCGTGGCCTCCATAGTGAATGATGCTTTAAACTCGACTTTCTTCAAATCTGTGCCAATTGTCGCGGAAGCTTCTTCGTATAGAGTAAAGAGGGCACCCCAAGTGCTATAGATGCGTGTTCGTAACTCATCTATACTTAACTTGGGCTTCTCCGTCTCTGTTCGAACTCCTAAACGTCTCTTCTTTCACCTCGTCATTCGAACTGGATTCCCCATGACGTATCTTCAAGACCTCCTTGTATGCCGAAACGTATCTCTCTTAGTTGGTAAGAGATCTCTCCAAGATTTTTGTGGTCTCCAGTAGCTCAACCTCCAAGCTACTAAATCATGAAGTTTCAACAGAAACTTCCCTAATCAAAAGAGATGGTGATGACTGTACAAATTTTCAGAGAACTGAAATTTGTATATTTTCACTTCCCTCATGGTTGTCAACCCCCTCCACTTTGAAAAATCCTTTCTCTCTCTTCAGACCTCATCTTCTCATGATTTCTTTTTCCTCTGATAGCTTATCAGGCAAGCTGAAACACTGGAAAGTTTCTCAGGAAAATAAAATTCACAGAAAATCTGACACTGACTGTAAACTTTTTCCAGAGAACAAAATTCCTCAACTCTCTTGAATAAACCCCTCAACTTTGAAAATTCATTGCTCCCTCTCTAGACCATCTTTTCTCCTGATTTCTATTGTCCTAGATAGCTTATCAGCCACTCTAAAACATTGGAAAGTTTCTCAGGAAAATAAAATTCACAGAAAATTTGACAGCGACTGTACAAATTTTCCAGAGAGCAGAATTCTTAAGCTCACAAATTTCTCTCCTCTAATAACTTTTCTCTCCTCCTTTCTCTACAACTCTTGTTGCACCCTCTTTCAACTCTCTTCAAACCCTTTCTAAGTGAACAAGATGTAAAGAATGACTTCGAACGCGTCATATATCACTACGGGATACACGAAAGGTTCTAACGTTGCTAACATCGCGTTAGCTCTCTCTCCTCCCAACGTTCTCTCCATGTGCTCTCTCATAATCTCCTTTTGACGAATGTAGAACTGAACTCTAAACATCGTTCAACGATCCCTTCAAGTGAGGTCCCGGCAACGGAACCAAAAATGTAAACCCTCCGCGGTCCTAACGATCAACTACCCCCCGATCTCTTAACCTCCACGATCGTCATCCACGAATCTGCAACTGTCGGGCCTGTCTCTCACTCAGGGGTCACCTCTGATGGCTTTGATGGAAGCACACCATGAATCTTGAAGGGAAAAATGCTAAGTTCACTCTCATTCATACACCCACAAACTTATCAACTAAAATCTCCATAATCTCATCCACTAAAATCCTCCATTCTAACGACGTCTCTCAAGTTCTCACATGCTAAAAATGTCCCACACTCTCTATATTACTCAAGTTGTCATTACGACGATGTGAAAACAAGGATGAGGAGCTCTTCTCTACTCCTCTATTTATACATTCTAGGTTTTTACTTTGGTACCCTCCGGTAACTCAGCCGTAACTACTTTTACCGGGTTTTACTAAGATATTACTTAAGGTAAAAGCATTGATCACATGGGCTTTTTACCTTTTCACATGGGCTTATTCCTTCAAAGTCAACAACTTCTAGAAGGATTCTGGAATATTCTCAAGGAATCTCGAATTTCCACCCCCCCTCTACACTAGGACCCACTAAAAAGGAAACATGTGGAATCTCTTCTTGTTTTTAATGCCCACAAAGTCCACAACTTTAATCCAACCACTAATATCAAGTCAAAAAGGAGATAAGGGATACTTTCCACCCCCTTTCTACCTTTTAGACAAGATGACAAGATAGTAGTGCTCACTCTTTAGCAAATATCTGAATTCTGCCAAAAGTACAGCTAAGTTTAACCATAACTAACTTTTAGCTAGTCATGACTAACTTGATATCTCCTAAAAGTACTTTGGCAGCAAATAAACATTCTCAACCCTTAGTTATAACTAAACACCTTACTAATTGACAAACTTCCTATGTGTAACATAGGTCGTTACAAGATCACAAGCTTTCTAGACCTCTTGAAGAAACAAAGAGGACAAGAATTAATTCGAGAATTATTACCATTGGGATCACCTGCTCTTCAAATCCCAAATCTTAGACCTCAGGGTACTCCAGGAGTATCGCTCTTTAAGATACGAAGTCAAGAGGCCTCTACTTCGTCTTCACCCAAAAAGGAACATGAAGTAAGACGAGGAAATATTCACTCCGTTGAAGAGCCTTCGGCCGAAGTAACTTTGCCCAAAGTGAACCTCCCAAATATCCAAGTGGGAACAGCTGTTGTGAATGCTCTTGCCAAGCTGACACTTCGACCCTTAAGCAATTTGTCGAATGCAAGATCAGTGAGGATTTCAAACTTGACGGTACCAACAAGACAAGGTCAAGTACAGCAGACAATAGTTCCACCTTCCACACTACCGCATATAATGACAGGAGTACCACTTCCGTCAGGGGCTCCACCTTTCACTCGTCAAAATTATCCAAAATTCGGCGATGACGATTCGGACAGTGATGGAGATGGAGAGAGTGCCGACTCATTTGTCAAACAATTTGAAGCGGTATCTCACGCGAATAAAGAAGATAATGATCCTGATCGTACGCGGATTTTTCCCAGCTTGTTGAAACATGCAGCCGGAAAATGGTACAGTCATGCCAATCTAACTCCCGCGATCTTATCTACTTGGGATCTAATGAAAAACGAATTCCTAAAGAGATTCCGGGAACTGAATTATAACAGGCATGTGTTACATAAAGTAAATAGCGTCAAACGTAAGAGGAAAGAGTCCTTGAAAAGCTACGTCCAAAGATTCTATGGAATTTTGGATAGATTACCTACCAATGGAACACACCCAGCCTACACTCCGGCACAGGCAGTAGAATGGTTTGTGAAGGGGTTACCTTCAAAGCAACAAACATGGGTAAGACGGTTTGATACGTCAACATTGGAACGAGCCATTGATTCTGCTGAGAATTATGAATCCTCCAATATCCTCAGCAGAGATCGTGAAAAAGCCTCAGAGTCGAGAAAGAAGAAGGATTTCAGAAAATCGAAGAAGAGTGCAAAAGATGAGAAGAAGAAGAAGAAGAAGTCAAAACGGAAACACCGAAAATTCTCATCTTCGGAAGAATCCTCAGAAGAGTCTTCAGACGAAGATACCTCATCTTCGGACGAAGAGGAAAAGCATAAGAAGCGGAAAAGAATGACGAAGTCCAGACTTCCGATGGTGAGGAGGACACAGCCATCTAAGGACACTGCACTTGATGATCTTCTTAAGAAGTTCGAAGACCTCAAGGTGCAATTGGTCAGAACGCCCGAGAGGCAAAAATCGCCAACTACTTCACGTCCAAATTTGTGGTGTACTAACTGTGGTAAACCTGGACATGCCAATACGGAATGTTTTAACAGTAAAACATCCTATAACACCCATGCAGTGGAGTGGGCGCCATTATACGAACCCAATTACTTTGTAGAGTGTGAAGATGGGGTCTATGGAGTACAAGCTCAAGATGGAGCCATGATACCCAGTCAGCCTCAACAATTCACGCCCATTCCTCCGGTACATATCCAACGCTTTGTACCTAGACAAATGGCAACTAACGTTACCCAACGAAAGTTTGCCCCTGCAGGTTACCAGGAAAGACCACCGTCTCTTGGTACATCATGTTTTAATTGTGGCGCTAATGGTCATTGGGCTCCTTCTTGTCCTCATCCAAAGAAACAAGTGGGATATATGCCATTATGTGGGAAGTGTGGAAAACCCGGTCATGGAGCTACGGACTGTACGAATGAACCAGTTCAGAAGACCGGAGTCAGATTTCAACCGCCACCCAATCAACAACGATCAGATACGGGAGTAAACATGGTCGAACTGGTCGACGATCTGAAAGCTTGCACTCTGTCAAACGAAGATGGAAATGGGTGGGCAGAAGACAAGGAAATTCTGGTGAACAAAGTGGAGACTCGAAGTGGAAAGAGACTACTTCGAAAAGGAGAGACCCTAGCAAAAGCTGCAGCTCAGGAGACGAAGGACCTTAAAAAGACTGAGCGTAAGCAACTGAAGAAAGAGAAGAAAGCGCACAAAACTTTGAAAGAACAAGTGCGCGAAGTTGTAGAGAAACAGACGATATCGACACGAGCAGATGATCGTCAAGAAGAGCAGAGAAAGAAGAAGACCCCAGGAACATTACCTGCGGACATCTCCGAAGAAGTAAGGGCACTACTCAATAGAGAACTGAATACACGAGCCAAAGAAACAAAATCTAGCAGAGAAGGGTCTGGGAAGATTCGAGCCGAAGTGTGTTCGCCCGAAGTTGATCGACCATCCGAATTGCGAGAGCTGGTGGCAGACCAATCCAAGAAGATTGTTCCAGTGGTGAGCCCTCATTACAATGTGGTAGAAGATTTGTTGAACCAACAAGCTAATATAACTATCAAGCATTTGGTCGAAGACAATAAGCTGTACAGGAAGTTATTACTGGCAGCCTTGAGAAAATCATCGAAGGCTAAATCGAAGAATCTGCCTTCATTGTTTCAAGTTGGATTGGAGGACTTAGGATCCCCGGAAGTAGACATCGAGATAGATGGATGTCTAATAAAACATGTGCCTATAGATTCTGGTTCTAGTGTGAACATTATTACAGAAGAGACAGCGCATGGTTTGGGTTACCATAAGTTTGAATCAACACCACGGGTGTTGAGGATGGCGGATCAGAGCAGAAGAAGACCCTTGGGAGTACTGCGAGATATTCCTACAACCATTGGAGGGATAATCTTCAAACTTACCTACATTGTACTAAGACCATTGGTTAAGTCTGGCTATGGAGTGCTCATAGGTCGACCTTGGCTGTATGGTGCTAAGGTGATTACTGATTGGTACAAACAGAAGTTGTCCTTTAATGATCCTATGAAACCAACAGATAAGGGTGTCTCTGTAAGTTGGAAAAAGATGTCACATCAGGGCAAAACATCTTCGACAGATTCAGGGTACACTTCGGACGAAGACTCTTCATCTTCGAGTACTAACTCGGAAAATGAGAAATCAGGACCTTACATAGTTGTGAACTATTTACAATGCTATGAGATAGAAGATGAAGAAGAGTGCGAAGGGAATGAGGAAGAATAGCAATCACAGTTGGGACAGGGAAGTTCAGAGGTGAGCCACACAGAAGGAATGGTACTGAAGTCAGCGACAATGGACTTGGTTCTCGACGAAGGGAAGGTCTTGAAGATCACAGCGAAGTTACAGGGGCCCGAATTGGAAGTGTACCATGACATGTTAACCTACTACCAGGATGTCTTCGCCTGGAAGATAGAAGACATGAAGGGTATTCCTGCGAAGTGGGATCAACATCGAATTGATTTACTGGAAAACTCTGTACCTGTGAGGCAAAGACAGTATAGACTGAACCCAAAGTACTCTCTTTTAGTCAAGGATGAAATTGACAAGTACTTAAGTGCTGGTATTATTTTTCCTGTCCTTAGCAGTGAATGGGTATCACCTATAGTGATAGTTCCTAAGAAGAAGACTGGTAAAATAAGAGTATGTCAAGATTTTCGAAAACTGAATGCAGCAACAAGGAAAGACCACCATCCCTTACCTTTTACGGATTCTATTCTGGATAGGGTAGCTGGTCATGAGTGCTACAGTTTTCTCGATGGATTTTCAGGGTATAATCAGGTATCCATCAGAGAAGAAGATAAAGACAAAACTACTTTTACCACTGACTGGGGTACTTTTGCTTATCATAAGATGCCCTTTGGTTTATGTAATGCTCCTGCCACATTCCAAAGAATGATGACAAACATTTTTCAGGAGTATCTTAGGAAGTTCTTAGAAATTTTTATAGATGATTTTTGCGTTTTTGGTCCAAGGGAAGAACACATAAATTCCTTGGCAATAGTTTTTCAGCGTTGTAGAGATGCTCAGTTGGCATTGCATCCAGAAAAATGTTTCTTCGCCATGTCAGAAGGCCTTTTATTAGGACATAGAGTCTCGCAGCGGGGCATTGAAGTAGACGTAGACAAAGTTCAAGTTATAGTAGCTTTGGAACCTCTCTCAAATGTTAGCGAGTTGCGGGGATTTTTAGGACATGTGGGTTACTATCGGAGGTTTATCAAAAACTATGCGACCTTGGCAGCACCACTAACCGAATTGTTGAAGAAGACTACTGAGTACATCTGGCAGGAACAGAGACAGAAGGCCTTTGAAACGCTGAAGACGAAGTTGATTGAAGCTCCAGTCATGAAGGCACCAGACTAGAATCTACCTTTTCAAGTGTATGTGGACACTTCAGCATTCGCTATTGGAGTGGTGTTGAGTCAGAAAGATAGCGAAAAGAGGGACCATCCGATTTACTATGCGAGTAGACAGCTATCCGCTGCAGAGAAGAACTACTCCACTACAGAGCGAGAAGCACTAGGGATGGTGTATTCTGTCAGAAAATTTCGACACTATTTGTTGGGATGCGAGTTTGTTTTCTATGTGGATCACTATGCTTTGAAACATCTGGTGCAAAAATCTGATCTGTCGGGAAGAATAGCGAGATGGATGTTGTTATTACAGGAGTTCAAGTTCACAGTTCAAACCCGAGCAGGAAAGCATCATGAGAATGCAGACTACTTGTCTCGATTGAGGACGGGAGAGCGTCAAGATAATGTAGCAGACGACTTTCCAGATGAGGAACTCTTCCAGCTTACAGTAACCCCCACCAGCAGATATCATGAGATATATAGATATTTGTATACGTTGCAGTGTCCTGAAGGAATGGATGTGGAACAGCGTACGGTGTTCATACACAAGGTTGGACCGTACGAGCTGAAGAGCGGTATTCTGTTCAAAAGAGGGACCGATGATGAACTACGAAGATGTCTGGAAGAGGAAGAAGTGGGAAGAGTCGTGGATGCCATGCATTCGGAACCAGCAGGAGGACACTATGCTCTTCGCAACACAGTGAAGAAGATCTTGGATGCAGGATACTGGTGGCCCACCATGTACAAAGATGTGCATGCGATCATTAAAAGGTGTGACAGTTGCCAGCGAGTGGGTAAGCCTACTCGAACTACTCAATGGCCACTCCATCCTATCTTACCTCTTGCATCATTCGAAAAGTGGGGAATTGACTTCGTGGGACCTATTCAGCCAGCAACGAAGAAGACACGCAGGAGATACATCTTGGTGGCTACAGATTATGCAACCAAGTGGGTGGAAGCTGAAGCAACAAAGAAAGATGATGCGATAACAGTGGCAGCGTTTCTACACAAGAATATCATCACCAGGTTTGGATGTCCATTGGAACTGGTGAGTGATAGGAGCACACACTTTTTGAACAATACCATAGAGGCACTGACAGAGTACTTTCAGATCAAGCATCGAAAGACTACTCCGTATAATCTTAAGGCGAATGGTCTTACTGAGAAAAGCAATGGATTACTGTGCAAGATTCTGAACAAAGTGACTGTCAATCATGCTTATGATTGGGATACCAAGTTGGATGCAGCGCTTTGGGCATTCAGAAATACGGAGAAGATAACAACACGACAGACACCGTTCTTCTTGGCGTACGGAATGCATCCCATTATGCCTATTGAGTTTGAAACCCCTACTTATAGGATTTTGTCACAGGATAGACTGTCTGCAGAAGATAGTCAGCTCATCAGATTGCAAAGTTTGATGGCACTAGAAGAAGATCGCGAAGCATCTCTGGAGCTAATTAAGGACATACAAGAGAAGCGGAAAGAAGTATATGATAAGAGGTTAAGAAAAGTTGAGGTGAACGATGCAGACTTGGTCTTGCTATATGATAGCAGACATATTAAGTTTCCAGGGAAGTTACAACTGTGATGGATGGGACCATACATAGTCGCACAATGTTATGGCAACGGTTCAGTCCAACTTAAAGACCTGGAAGGAAATCTCTTTGCTACTCGAGTAAATGGAGGAAGGATCAACCGATACTACAGCTGATGTGTTCGCGAGGTCGCTTCACAATTGAGAGGGGGAGTATGTGAAGCCTTGGATTTTCACTTTACTAAGAAAATTTTTGTTTTTGATAAGTAAAACAATAGAATGGTTAGTATAGATGATAGATAAGATAGATTCAGTGAAGAATAAGATTTCTATGCCGAAGAATGATGCTGAATAGAAATACAGAACTTATGACAGATACATCCTTGAGGAGATAACTTGGTTGTATTCTACGGACGAAGAGATTTCCAGGGATACCTCATTTGCTAAGAATGGACATCGGACGACGAAGTTATGGCCTGGGAAAGAAGAACTAAAATGAGACAGGAGTTAGCGCAACTTCGCGCGCGAGAATCGAGAAGGACTTCGCACGTGAGGAGACGAAGGGAAAAGCTATAAGTAAGATCAAAAAGCATTTTCACTTTACTATTTCCAATCGCGAGTTTACTGTAGTGCTCCGCTTTCATCGATCGGAAGAAAGTGGGCGAAGACGATCTTCGGCGAAGGGCCTCTGTTAAGTCTTATCGTTGCGGTCTGTGGCGGTTACAACGGCGACCACCGAAGTCGACGTTTCTACGGTTAGGTATCAACTTCGGCGAAGAAGTGTCGTAAGCATAGAAGACCGAAGGGACTTCGGACCTTCAGCGAGGATGCGAGGAATGCAGACGGCGAAGCGGCCGAAGTTGAAGACTATAGCGACGAAGTGGCCGGACTTCAGTCCGTATCGAGAACGACTCGAGGAGATGGGATTGGCGTTCTTGCTGGAGAACTGGGGTGTAATCTCTTCGGATCTATTACAGGAGATACTCATTTGCAGAGGACATCCCTCTGAAGATCTTCGGGCGAGACCGAACAACTGGACTCTGAACCACTGGAACTTCGCCCTAGGAATCGATGACGCAGGAGTACCAGGTGACTTAATGTATGACAGTACCTGTAAGCCGACTTCGGACGAAATGACGAAGTATGGCGAACTCTTCTCAAAGTCACCGGTGGGATCGAACGGATTCAAAGTACACACCTACATCGATCCTTTCAAGAGGGATGCCGCGATCGCCCTCAATACCATCTTCAAACCACAACGTACTTCTTATCTGGCCAATTGGCAGATTAACTTCATCGAACAGATCTTCGGGGGCAGGAAAGCGTATTGGGCGAAGATCTTCCATGACCATGTGCAGAAGCTCTTCAACACTTTCGACGAAGACGGGTCGACGTACTTTGCAGCCTTCGCAGTATTCTTCTACAGGAGAATGAAGTTGCTGTCACCAGAAGAAGAGGAGAAGTTCGACCGAAGAACGATCTCGGAAGATGAGCGGGTAATGGAAGCTACTCCTCAGAGAGAAGAAGAAGTGACGACCCCAGTGACAACTTCGGCGGGACCTAGAACTCGGGCGAAGAGGAAGATTGACGAACTTACACCAGGGGACGCGACTTCAAGGAGGAAGAAGAAAGCAAGAAGAACGACGATAACGACTTCGGACGAAGGAGAAGTCAAGAAGTACATGTCACAACGGGAGGCGTTACTCATACAGCAGTCACACGAACAAACGCGATACTTGGATGAGATTCAAGAGGTAGAGACGAAGTTGAACCTTATGACTTCACGCTTTCACGACCTGAAGTCAGAGAGGGATGCCATGTTGGAACAGCTAGCGACGAAGGACGAACAGTTAGCAGCAAAGGATGAGGAGCTTTTGAAGGTAGAGAAAGCGAAGGAGATAGCAGAAACGAAGGCCGAAGAACTTCGGACGAAGGTGGATGAGATCACGACAACATACTTCGCCACCGAACTTGATGCGACGGAGCTAGAGCTACTCCAGCGACTTCGGGCAGAGTTAACGATAGCATCAGATCCTTCGGCGAAGAGTAGGATAGTTCGGCAAGCGGAGAGGATCATTCGAGATCTGAAGGAGCTTAGGGAGACAGTTAAGTTTACACTATGCATTTAGGACAGAAGTTACAGTTAGGTAGAGTAGATACTGCGGTTCCGCCAACTGGGGGGTCGTGATCATGCGGTCTAGATGTGACCATCTTTTGTAGGAAACGAGATCCGTCATCTTAGGACGAAGGAGTATATAAGCGATGCGACTCTCAGTCATTTTACCTTTTCCATGTTTTCAGTCTTTGTTTCTTAATTTTCGATTGCGCAAGATTGCGGAGTGAGTGTGTGAATGAAAGTGGGCGAAGGTGATTTACCTACGAAGGACGTAGTTTGCTGTCGCAGGTGTAATTCTGATTGACGAAGGCCTTTGTCATTTATTTTGAACGAAGAGACTTCAGTCTGAAATTTGACCGAAGGTGACTTCGGCCGAAGTTGAAACTGTATACTTCGAAGGTGTTTGAACGAAGATCTGAGAACATATTAGTTACTGTGAAGTGGAGAAGCATAAGTTAAATTGTAAGAAGAGTTCGGATGATGGTGGCTTCGCCTTAAGTTTGGCTTCTTCAAATAAGTGGGATTCTTAAGAGTGAGGATTTAGTTGGAAGAACACTTCTTAGGAAGAGTAGGGACTTATTTCTTTGAACCTTGATGTGAAATTGGTATTCTTCTGTCTTTTCAGAAGAACACTAGTAACATTTCAGCAGTATTTTGCTACCTCATTTACCCACACATTTATCTTCTCGAATCTTCTATTTGTGTTGTTGGAAAGGTCCCTGATCAAAGAACTATTTCATTGTTGTCTGAATTCGATTTATCAGGTTTGTACTTGGGTTTGGTTTCTTGTCAGATTTAAACTCTCATCCGGATATTATTCCATTCCGTGAGAATAACAGAAAACTATCTTAATTATCATTGTGACGTTGTAGTACTGTGTTTTGTGTAATTGTTAACTGTATCTTCGTGGGAACGATCCTTTATTTACTATTTCTGATACTTTGTGTTTCTCTGGGTTGTTACACATCCTCTGAGATGTCTGGAACAATCCCCTCTAGTCTT
The DNA here is from genome assembly GCA_036924285.1 of Asterella californica. Taxonomy (NCBI): domain Eukaryota; kingdom Viridiplantae; phylum Streptophyta; class Marchantiopsida; order Marchantiales; family Aytoniaceae; genus Asterella; species Asterella californica. The sequence goes on along the minus strand of JAYKYS010000006.1, from coordinate 13,624,094 downwards.
CCTTCACCTTGAGAAGCCTCTCCCGCACTTGGGAAGACATCTTCTGCGTAATCAGAACCAAAATCTACTTTGTAAACGTGGTCATCTGGTTGGCTTCTGTCTTCTCCAAAGATAATGCTCGCGATGGAAAGCTCTTCCAAATCTACTGTTCGGATCTTCTTGAGCTCTTCTTCTTTCTTCTGTGTCTCAAGGATACCCGCTGCTCTCTACAAGCGGTTTGTTAGGATGAATGTACCCACTCAGGGTCCTTATCCGTGCGTCTTCTGCTTCTTCCTCTGGTCGGAGACATCCACCAGAGTGCTGAGAAGAGGTGTCACTCTTCTTCTAGTACTGGGTCTGGTAGGCTGGAGATCTGAACAACCTGTCACAAGTTCGGAACGTCTTCTTCTCCTACTTCATGTTGCACTCACTGCAGTCTTCCAAGATCGAGTCTTCCAAGAAGCTCTTGGAAACAAAGAAGCAGCTTCTTCCAGTTCCTCTTGATGTCTCTCATCAGCTTCTGACTGCGGTCCTATCTTCTAGCAAGATACAGTTCCACAGCACACTCAACATATAATCCAAGTTAGTTCAAAATGCAACTAACAACTAGCACACAGATCCAAAAAGCTTAGAACAATCGTTACTAAGATGAAATCTTCGACAGCGGCACCAAAAATACATAGCTACTATATGTAATGTCTCAAGATTTCTCCTTTAGCTCATTTAGCATAAAAGATTTCGTTCCCCAAAGAGATTTACACTAGTATCGTTGTCTTAAGTTCTAAGATCTGTTCATACACACAAACATGCGGGATTTGTCTAGAAATCTCGTCTTCTCACAAAACCACACGACTTTCAGATCCTTCAGAAGGTACCATGGACCCAAACAAACAACTACTTAAAATATCACACAAACACCCACTGAGAAGCTCGAAAAGACGCTTCCTACTTCCGGATCACGACTTCTAGTCTTCCCACGACGGTCTTCCCGAAGCAATTCTCGGCTTCTAGGGGTTCAACTCGGCTTCTAACACCTCAAGAAGACTGCTCCTACTTCGTAGATGTCAAATTACCACTTTCTATCACACATTGCTCTTTCAATTTCCAATGAGGTTAGATCAATCACAGGGTGTATGCCCCCTGTAGTCTTCCCAGGCTTCTGTGTACGGAAGAGATCTTCCTGCAGCACTACAACAACATTCATCTTCACGGAAGCTCAATAGAAGTGTCGAAAGCTCACTAGAAGTAGATAGGAAGATGGCAAGATGAGAGAAGATGAGGAAAAAGAGAAAATCCAAACAAGAGGAAACAAGATGAAAAAGAGAAATTAAGATTCCGACAGGCTTCTAGTCCGGATTCTGACTAACAAGCCATCCCTGCTTGTAGTAATTTGGGGAAGAAGACCACAAATCAGCTTACAGTTACACAGTCTTCTACTCAAAGATATCGTCTTCTGTTGTGAGAAGAAGACTTCTTTCTTCTTCTGTCGCTGCTCCGACTACTCTGACGTCAGGGATCAATCTCTCATATGTCAGTCCGTACGTGGATCCGAAGTGCTCCACTGGCTGAGATAAGCTTCGACTCTGCACAGCTTCAAACAATCACCGCCACTCAAGAAGAAGGCTTCTCATGCACAATTGGGTGTGAATTCAAGGAAACCACTTTCCAAAAGACACAGACAAAGCTTCTGCAATCAAATCTGAAAATCAATTCCTCGAGAAGAAGGTACGTTGGCTTTGGGAAGCTCACTCTCTCCACTTTCTGCTCCTACCTCTTGACACATCAGCTTAGAAGCAGGACTGCACGATGATGCCATTCTCTGTTCTAGGCTGTCCACTACGGCTATCTACATCTTTCGATCTACTGCTGGAAGCGGAAGTGCAGATCCCTCCTGTGCACTCCCAATCTATTCATATGTCTTTAGCAACGGGCGTAATGTGTCTTATGTGTGTGTATGCACTTGTGTGTAAATGTGTGCGCATTGTGTGTGTGTACGCACTATGTGTAATGTGTACAAAATCTTACTCTGTGTTCTACTTTATACTTCGTCTTTGAGTCACAGGAAAGAGATCCCTCCAATCTCCAACTCGCAACTAGAAAAGATGGGACGCTGTCAGAAAGCCACCACCTCACATGCAGTCGGTTCCCTTCTCAGTTTGGAACTCACTCTCTACTCCTATTGTTGTCTATCCTGCCACATGGACAGTCACCTAAAAATACAAAGGAAGTTATCATTTCCTGAAATAGCAGACTTCACTTCCTATCAAAATTAGTAAGTCAACTGCATTCCTAACTTACTGCCTACTCTAGATCGTCGTGTGTTATCTCCACTGGATCCTCTCCTACTTGAACTCCTAAATTGACCTCTGATAAAGTGAGAAGCCCTGCCGGTACCTCGGGTGTGGCTGAGATGGCTTCCTCCTCAACATTCATGACTTGCTCTTCTAGTGCGGCTTCAGAAGACGAAAATGTCTTCTGAGAAGCGGAGTCCACCTGCGCTTCTTGACTCTTCTGCGACACTTGTTCAACATTGGGAGCTGGGGTGACCTCATAATGATTAGAGGAAGTCACCTCCTCCACTCGAAACACTTGGAAAGACACCTCTGCTTCTGGTCTTCCAGAAGACATCTTGTCTTTTGAGGCTTCTTCTACGATCTTCTCGTCTTCTAGTGTTGTCACTACCAAGCGGACAGCAAGGTCGAACTCCTCCTTGACAAGATTCATGCCAACTGCTGGTCCTGGTGCTTGAGAAGACGTAGCTGTGTGCTGAGGAGTTGAGAGAAGACCGTAAAGTGTCTTCTGGTCCTCAATTTGCCGATCTAGGTAGCGGAACACGCTCTCATTGCCCTCCACTAACAACTCTCAAGAATCGTCATCTCACTCCCGTGCCAAGGTAAGAAGCTTCCTACCCGCGGTGAAGTTGAACTTCTTCCGAAGTGCTTCCTCCATCTGCGTCATGATCTCTTGCGGTCGGGCTTCTGCTTCCTCCGGTTGCTTCTTCTCTGCTGTAGCCTGAGCTTCCGTGGCTTCTCGCAGTGCTCTCCATGTCGTCTTCTCCTCTACGAGGACAGTGAACTTCTCTCTATTTCACAGAACCTCCTACTAGCGCTGCTGCAGCCTTGTCTGCAACTCCTGGTTGTCCTTCCGCAACTACACCAACTCCTTGGCAGAAGCAGAAGCTTCCGTCTTGTACTTCGCTGCGAGCTTCTCCGTGGTACGGAGATTGGCTTCTAGCGTGTCCATCTTCTTCTGGGCCTCCTCCTACTGCATCAAGGTGCGCAGATCAAACCCAGGTCGTAGTGACTTCTCCGGAGCCATCACCCGCTTCTCACCAACTCCATGGCTGGCTGGATCTCTGAACAAAAGAAGACGCTGAACTCTTCCAGCCTTCTTCTCGCAGAAGAAAGGTTCATCCCCACGAATCGATCGGAGGCTTCTTCCTCATCTTCCAGAGGTAAGGATGCCTCTTCTACCATTATAATCTTCCGCTTCTGTGCACAGCAAAACGCTACTCTCAACTTCTTCCGGGATGGAAGATCTCTATCCACCGCAGAAGCAGTCCTCTTCGCTGCACTTCCTCGAATCGCAGTCGGAATGTCAACCCATACCTCGGCTTCTAGAGTCTTTTGAAGACTCCTTGTAGTCACAGAAGTTGTCTTCTGTGCGATCCTGGTGCTCGTCATCTCTTCTTGTGAATCCGACTCGAATCTAGAGTGGATAGTTCGAGAAAGATGCGCTCTTCCTAGACACACTCCTAGGTCCCATCTTCCTCGACGGCGACGCATCTTTTGTATCGCTGGAGTCATCTTCTCGCACCAGAAGCGTCTTCTACTGAGTGTCCGATCTTGTCTGAGATGCTAAAGTGGAGGGAACACATGATCACTGCCTGGTCTTCTTCCTCCGAGGTCTCTTTCTTAACCTCGCGTTGTCCTGTTGGCCCATACTTAGCCAACTGGTCTTCTGTCAAGTCCCCTTTGGACACGTACAAATAGCAGAAGAACGGGATGAGGTGCCCTCCTGTTGGGGTGTCCAAGTACACCAGCTCGGCCTGGATGTATGTGTGGAAGAAGGCGTCCCAACTGACGATTTGTCTTTACCTTGGAGACCAGGAATTCCACGTCCTGGTCTCCAAGGTATCGCACATGCCTTCTCTGCTTTTCTCTTGGGAAAAAGATGAAGAAACAGCTTCGTCAGAAGATGCTTCCGCGGCTCCCGGTACGCTTCTACCTTCAATCCGTTTCTCTTCTGTCTGTCTTCCAAGAAGAGACATGTCGTGCTTCTCGATACATACCACTTCCTAGAGATCATCGATAAGATCTTCTTCTCCAGCTCGTATCTTTGGTTCTTTGCTTCTGACCTGTGAAAAACCATGCGCCGCCACTCCACCGTCCAAGAAGATGGTCTTCTCCGAGCGACCCTGCCTTCACAAGTACATGATTGCACGGAGGCAGTGATGCCCAAACCTCCTCCAGAATACCCTGATCTGCGAGATTCTAGTTCCACAGAAAGAAGTCGAGGCCCAACTCCTTGATGTAAGGTTTGACCTCGGCCAACTCCGCTGCTGGTAAAACCAACCCTCGAGGATGCATCAACATGTTCGAGCCTCTGTTACACTAAGTCACACGTACTTGTTGTGAGCCGAAGGCTCAATCCTTTGTACGTCCTCACAGTCTAGCTTCCACTCTCAGAAGACGAACCTAGTTTTCCAGAAGACAGCTTTTCTGTCTTCCGGGATTCTAACAGTGCTTCATAAGTACCTCTGGTCTTCGAGCTATATCTAAACAATCCTAACTAAGCAAGACATCGCATGGATTCCTAAGAAGACAACCCACTTTGCAATTCATCCTACTTCCTAACAGAAGATACGAGATACGTGAGAAGCAGAGCATACAAATGGTTGCGGACTCCTGCTGTGACAGTGGTCTCCATGAAGACTCCCAGAACAGCTTCTGATTAACTGACGTATTCAGAAGACTTCCCGCAGCCAAGCTTCTCATAACTAGTCTCACATGTCTTCGGCTTCCGACACACCATCTAACCTCACAACAGAAGGAACATTCATACTCTATTTTTCCGACTCTTCGCCTCTCATACACACTCAGAAGAAGACGTGAAGACATGACCCTCGACCATTCTCTCCAGATTCTGCCAGCAAGGCTTCTCACAACTCTCTTCTAAGTTCTGGAAGAAGAAGGAATAAGCTGCTATGGGTCGGACAGAAGAGACCCGTAAAAGACTGTCACATCTTCTCGCATTCTGCCAGTCTTTCCAATCTTCTAGTCTATCTAAGAAGATGTGGATTTGAGAAGACGAGAAGATTAGGAGGCACAAGTGTGGTTCCCAATTTCCAGCTTCTCGAAACAACAATCAACTCGCAAGTTCACCCATGGTTCGTATCAAGCTTCTCTCAACACAAAGTCCAATCCAATCCAATCCAATCTTGATTCGAATTGCAAACAGTCGTCTTCCAAAGACGTTCAGACATTCATAAGCGTCTTCCGAAAATGTTCAGATCTTCAAAAGCATCTTCTGTCCATGGATTCTAGAACATAGGTGCAGTAAGGTAGGGAAATTGATAGTCAGGTTGTCGAATTTGGAGATGAGAAGCAGGAAAGCTCAATTCCAACTTGGGAAGAAGTGAGAAGATGGCTGTCGAGAATTGGACAGCGCTTTCGTGTCCAATTTTCATAGAAGAAAGTTTAGGATAGAGAATTCGAGCGATAGGCTTTCTGTAATCGAACGAGGAAGCGCGGAGGACATCAAATTAGAGACGGGAAGCGGTGGGGAAGAGAGAAAGAACATGAGAAGAACCTTAGTATTGCTTCTGGCTGCTTCTAGTTGCTCCTTCAGTCTTTTGAGCGCTTCTGGTCTTCAATTCCATCTTCAATGTGGCACCACGATCTTGCTTCTATCGTTTAATCTCGAGCTGCGCCGCTCTGCTGCTGCAATAGATCTTGCTACTGCACAGAAGCTTCTCTCCCGATTCCTAATCGACCCTTGATTTCTACCCTTCGTAATCCTTAAGGATTCTTTACTCTCTCAGCTCGAATGTGCTTCTTGGTTGACAAAAACAGCCTCGCTCTCTCTCTTGCTCCAGTTCGATCCTTCTTGCTCCTAATCTTGACCCTCAATGTTTGATTCGAAGTAAGTGGAAGCGAGAAGCAGTGAATATGCTCTGTGCTAATGCGCCTCCGATCTGTATCTTCCTACGCGATTTAAGTAATGGAGCTTTGATTACTTCGACCTACCTACTACCGTAGTGGCTACCTGGTTGGTGTACCTACTCCTTCCTGATGTGACGTGCGGTTGGTACCCTTGCGACTTGTCTTCCCGGAAGATGTCCATCTTCCGACTTCTAGCTTCAATCTTCTATCTTCCGGCTGCTATCTTCCGGCTCCTATCTTCTGTCTTCTAGAAGACATGGTTCAGAAGACGTCTTTCGACTTCAAAAGAAGTCGACTTCTTCTTACAAAAGTCCTTAAGATCATCTTCCCGCTAAGCAAGATATAATCTTAAGTAATAAGGTTACTTCAATTACATAGATACGTTATTAACTTTAAAAAATTCAAAAAATCTCCAATCCTCCAAATGGTGGACACCATAGATGTTCTTACTTGGGTATGTTTGCCTTGTGAGGATGGTTTTGATAGAGAAGGACTATTGGCACTACGGATTCAGCAACTTGAGCGACGTGAGGAGGACCTTGAAGAAGCATTGGTCAAACTCAAGGAGGCGAGGTTGAAGAATAAGGAGCGATTCAACAAGACACATCAGCCGCGAAAGAAGCCAATCCGAGAAGATGACTAGATCATAATATATGACAACAGTTTGGATAACCAACACAACACTATCAAGAAGTTTGCACGATGTTGGTTCGGTCCTTATGTTGTTGTTGCCGTTCATGACAACGCCACATATGGGTTACGGGAGTTGGATGGTACACTCTTGAAGTTACCCATTGCTGGTAAAAGAGTCAAGGTTTTCTGAAGGCGTGAAGGATTTCTTGATTTCGATGAACTTCTCGAGTCCGATTCTAATCTTCCCAGAACCTCCTAATCTCTCCGATGTTGACACAATCTTTCATCCTCCCAGTGACATCAACCTTTGATGGATTCGGACGTCGACCAAAAGCTCCACAAAGATATCAACAACAACAATCTCCAGAACTCAAAAGCTTGACTTCTCTGCTGAAAGAGGGATATTTATCTCCTCAAGTCTTGTTAAGATCATCTCCACATCGTGAATATAATCAACCACAAATCTTCGACAGTCATCCTCTGTAAGCTTCTCGTCCTTGTCTTCGACCGCACATCCTTTCATAAAGATATCATCTTTGAAAGATATGGTCTTCTCTGAAATGAATTCGCTCAAAATCTTATTTATTGCATTCTGCATATGAGCAACAGAGTTTGTCGCTCCTTGTGATAATGTGCACATCCTTACAAGTCCAAGTGAAGTATGTATGGTGGTGAGATCTATGCTCTCTATTACCACCTACAATTGACCATACCTAGAGTACAAATCTCCAATCGAGTAGATACCATGATCAGCAAAAGCTGGTCGTGCTATCTACTATAAATCATGATCACATGTTCCGGATAGTCACCTTGTTAGCCGGTTGCATGTCTTGGATGAACCTAAGAGTCTCAGACTTCTTGAGTACGGTAAACCATCGACTCGAGTAAGGTCCCATAGATGGCTCTAAAATACCCATGCGTATCTTCTCCTTCAACAACTCAACAAGCTTTGCAACATAGCTCTGGTACTGGTATAGGCTTCAAATCCCAAGACACATGTGGTACTTGGTTTCTTAAAGATGCTATTCTTTCCTCTTATTTCTCAGTTTACGGGTTCTGCTCGACGTTCGGTCACTGTTTCTTTGACCATATTTTCTCGTGGTCGCTTCTATTCTTCAATGTTTCTTTTGGAGTGGCATGCTCTCCTTTGTCTTCTCATATCACTTCTAGTTCAAGAAGAATCATGGTCCCCAAATCCTACTCCTATATCGTCAGCTCTTCTTGTATCATATCCAATATTATGATCTTATCCGAGGCTTGTAAAACATCCAGATGTCTCAAATCTTTTGTAATCTTCCCATATTCTTCTACTTTTTCCCGTGTTCTTCTACATTATCTAGATTGGCCGGTACCACAAGGCACTTCTCTGGTTCTTGATTATCTTTCATTGTAGTGTCTTGCGGATTCCTTCTCGACTCCTCGCTTGACCGTTCATCACATTGACTCTTCATTATAGATTTCACTGGTTCTATATCTCCTGGAAGCGGAATAGAGTTGATCTTCATCATCATAGATGATGAGTACTTCATTATCTCCAGTTCCCTCGTCTAGATTGTCAAACCCAATCTCCCATGCCTCTCCTATCCAACTTATTCACAGCTTCTAGAAAACTCATCCCTTCCTTCGATTCTCTTCCAGTCGACGCATTCTCCGGAGTATCCTAAAATCTGATGTGAGTGTTCACTCGTGTGAGCTCTACATGAGTATGTTTGCTGCTTAGCCTTTCCATTCTTACAACTATTTCTTCTTGTGTCAGTTTGTTCTTTAAATCCGAAGATTCTGTATCAATACTCTCCATGCTCCCCTCAGATTCACTTTCTCCACTCTTTGAACTGCTTTCTTCCTTCACCTTTCATCGAAGTAAAACCCTCATTGAAGCCGTAGTACGTCTTGCACTCAGAGTATCCATATCGGAGGATTCGTAATCCACCATCTTGGTTGCATCTTGTTTCATTAGTTCCTTCCGAGAGGACTTTGAACTTTCAGAGATCAGCACCTTCCTCTTTATCTCTTGAGGTCTCTCTTGTGACATGGGTAATCTTGGAGATCTATGTTCCACTATTGGAATGCTTGCTTGTACATTATCGTCAAGTTATTTTAACATTAAAACTGGTTTCAACACTTTGAGAGAAAATATCAACCCACATGTTGCAGTAATTGTCAATGAGATGGAACAAAGGGTGTTGGGAGAAAGAAGATCATTGTACGCAATACCACATCAAGCAACATCAAGACGTTCTGCATATGCACAGGTTTGTAAGGTTCAATAACCACTCGTGATATTATACTATTGGTAGAGTTTTCTCTCTATTCTACTACTTGTCCTCTTTTCCACCTCATTTCAGACTACCACTGCTATTATCCATCTAAAAGTGAGCACTCTTGTATATATATATATATATATATATATATATATATATATATATTCATCTCTTCCAAACTTGAATATATATGCACATGTGATTTAATTTATTACCTAACTTTTCTGACAAATAATCAATTAATCTGTTGATTAATTGATTATTTTGGCTGAACAAACTGTCGTACATATATCTTCCAAGGTACATCTGGGCTCTCTGCATCTATGGGTTAAGTATTGCTCTTTCTGCACATATAACAATTAGAAAACAATTTTATTTATTTAAGATATAGTTATTATCTAACATATATATCTTTTCTTATATCATTAAAGAAGTAAAAGTTCTCCAGAAGTTAATCTAGCATGCATATTTATCGATATACTAGTAAGCTCACAAGAGATATTGGGCTCATGGTTAATCTCAAACAATGTCATGCATATTCCACCATATTTCGTCTCGCAACACATCTTTTGAAGATGCGTATATTAGATATTATTGAATCAGTTAACTAATAATCATCCCACTTAAAATATTATGAGTGATCCACGGATCACAAGAGTTGATCAAATTTTACAGAGTCTACTTCGCAAAACAATTGAACATCAAGTGCCGTGAGCAATGAGATAACGCAAAAAACTTTCATCTTACTCTAAACATAATTAGGCCTGGCAAACTAGCTCATCTAAATTGTGTCTACTTGGTACTCTTTTGATTAGTACAACATAACAAACCATCTCGGGACAAATGAAAGCATCTCTAGGACTACAAAACAAACCCTTGATCAAACGAAACAGAGACAAGAAGACCCTAAGATGATTTCCACAAATTATTTATCTTTGGTCTAAAGAAATGTTCTTTAATTTCAAAATTTCAAAATTTCTTTCTGAAGAATTAATCCATATACAATACTGAAATTCAAACGCACAAGAACGTAAACGGCGAAGCCTGTGCAAGAAGTGGAAAGGGAGGAGGACAAGAAGGACTGGAAGGAAGGCGGTGCCGAAAACTTACATTCCGACTTCTGGAAACAGGTTTGCGATTTTCTTCCCTCGCTGGTCAACGTCCTGTGAGCATGGAGACCACTTGGAGGGAGACTTGCAGAGGGCAGCTTCCTCCATGCTGTGAGGAAGAATTGTCTCATAATCCTCTGCATCTCACTCGGAGTTGAAGGCTTTGCCGAGAATACTCATTTAACACTATCCAGGTGCTTGTTCGTTTATAGAAGTCTCAAGAAAAGGTACTGGTCTAGAGCACCACACATGTTCCTGCTTGCTTAAACCTTAAACCCTTATCCCGTTAGTGGAGGTTTCTCATAAGTAACATTAATCCAGCACTTCACGATCAGGCGACGTAGTCTTTCATACTCTTTCTTATGCCATACGGTTGAAAGATCTACAAAACATGTGGCACTGTGATTACCGTAAAACATTATATAATGCCGTGCATGGATAGTGGCTTACATATAGGTGTATGTCACGATACTGAGCACAATCAGAAAAAAAATAAATATGCATGCTCGATGAACTTCTGGGGAGTTTTTACTCTTTGAATGATATCAGAAAATATATAAATTTTATATAAATTTTATATACCAAATGAATAAAAATAATAAAAATATTTATAAAAATATTAATTATTAACTCATGCCTAGAAACATGAACAGACCAGGATATAAACCATAAAGCAAGAGTAAACAACTGCACTGCAATAGGTACAAGTCAGAGAACCAAAGCTTTTTCTACATTAATAAACAGTGATTTTAGTTTAGTACCTAACCCTTCAATGAAATATACTCACAAATGCCTCACTTTTGACAGAGCATGCTCGATACTCAAGCAGTCCGAGAACTTTGTGAAGAAAAGCCGTTCTCAAAGATTCTGTTCTGGGGGTGCTCTTTGATATTAAAAGAGTGAAAGTACTCCGAAATAGAATTCAAATAGAAGTTTAATGTTATCACGTAAAAGAATATAACGTTTGTAATTGAAAAGAAGCTACACTTTTTCTACGTTTAACTTATAACAATTATTTATCTATTCCAGCACTCCAAAACTTCGATTTCTGTAGTCTTGGACTTGAGCCTAAATTTCAGATTTTCTTTTATTCTTTTATTAAACTCTTCTGTAGATTTTAAATTCTAAAAGTATCACATATATGTATCTACAGTTCATCGAAAAGACTTACTGTTTAAAAATTCAAAGGTCTGACTGTGCTGTTTTTCATATATAAATATAATATAAATAATCTAATAAATTAAAGCCCCGTTACTATTAACTATAAGACCTGTTCAAATATTGAATGTTTTTTCACCTTCTACCAGTGGATAAGATACAGGGAACAAACCCTAAGGTTGTGGTCTAAGTGAAAGGGGTAAAGTTTGAAACCCCTATTATCCTATAGATGACAGAGGAAAGTTAAAAACATTGGTCTAGAAAATTTAAAAAGTTATATTATTAATAAAAATTACAAATTATATTAATTGATTTCGTGTGAATTAACATGAATCTTTATTCTCAATGAACGAAAAACATAACCATATATAACTATTTCCATGCACAGTTTTTCAGTTAATATGAATAGAATTAACGCAATGCGTAGTTACCCAGTTACTTACACCAAACACTCCCACTTTTCCCGGCGCGTCAGTGGACACGGCAAGTGGGGAAGCTCCCGCAATTGTAAGTACTTCGCTCACCAGTCAGACAATCTCTATATGTCACTTCTCACTACCTCTCCTCTGGTGATACCGCCCCCACAAAAGAAGCCCGTCCTTTCTCTAAGTTTCAGACTCAACTCCAGAACTCGACCTTCTCTACTTGAGTTTACGACCTAGAGTAATCTTCCTGTGTTATTTTTCATCAGTTTTTGGCGTGTTCTGTTGTGATTATTTTTCCGAGTGGCACTTGAAGAAGCAAAAAAGATGTAAGGAAGTTTGAAGAAAATTTTCGACTCCAAACTGTAAGGTTCAGAATGAAACAGAAACAACCAAAAATTTTGCTCTAAATGTTGAAAGCTCTCGAGCTTTGCACAGAAATGAAAAGCGGCATCTGATACTGTATTGTTCTGTTATAGGAGGGTAATTTTGTATGAAACATAGACTTTTGAAATAATATTGGATATCAAAATAAGTGAAAGTTCTTCGATGATTCAAAAAAATGCATGCAAGATATAAATCAAGAAAGAAAGAAATGTTATATGTAATTTTTGTACCTTGTTGACAAGAGAAATTTGATTCATCTCTAAATGTTAAATTGGTAATCGGACCTAGAAATGCAAGAAGAAACATAAATTCACTTGCTGCAAAATTACAAATGCGACCATCTGCTAATGAAAAGAATTTATGTTAACAATAAATTAGTTATACTTATCTTTCTTGAAAGAAAGGTTAATAATAAATTTAATCTATGTATATCCATCATAAAGTGATGAATATGCAAAGAAGCTTATTTTATTATCTAACCCTTTCACCCAAAAAATAGCTATAAATTAGTATATTTTCTAAATAAAATTTTCTATCAATGGTCGCACTTAATCATTTTTGCAACGTGTGAATCTATGCTTACCTTCATGTACATTTATGAATTATGTTTAGCCATCACTTCCCATTTAGAGATAAATTTAAATGTTTTTCTCAACTTGGTACAATTTCCGCAAAGATCCAGGAAGCTGTAGACTCACTGACTGAAAAGACTAACCTGCTTTGGATGAATGAGGCAAAAAGGCAAAATTTAAGGTTTTCGTCAAGAAGGGTTAAGTAATAAATTAATATATTCCATTAAATCAATTCCTTTCGTTAAAAGGTTCTGCACTTGTAGTTCATTCAGTGCCTCAAGAATGAAGATTTCTTCTAAAATAAATCAACGATGCTGTAACCCAGAAAAAAATACAGACCTTTTAATAAGAAATGCTGTAATTTTTACGTGCCAACACTAGTTCGAGAAACGACTGCCAGCAGCACGACGAAAGACTTTTTCACTTCTTGAACACCAAATAATTGTATCAAAGAACAGAATGTTTTGATACCATAGAACACCCGTAACACAAAAAAACGATAGAGCAGGAGATCACGCACGACATGCCCAATACTCAAGCATTTTGCGAATCGCTCCAATCTCCCACCTTCGATATGAAAGGCACGGTAGAACATGAAATGAAATCATGCCTGATTTTCCGCACTCCCTGTGCCAGATACCTCAATGAAGATGGCAAATCGACTGTGTCATTGTTCAACTGAAACTCTTGTTTCTATTCAGAAGCAAGCCGGAGGGTTGACGACTATGGTCCTTATGGTGCCCGAGCTTTTCAACGTCGAGACATAGCGTATGGTGGTGAATTTGGAGCAATTCCGCTTACTATAAGTGAAGATCTTAAACGAAACCCTATAGACTTTGAATTCTCCTTTTTACAGGTCTTTCAATCAATCGAAGTCGACTGTTGTATTAGAGACTTCGTGAAAGAGATTCGTACCTAAACCGACCACAAAATCCAAACAATGTCAGGAGGCATCAAGGACGTAACTCTGAGATGCATGATTGAAAGCTGCAGTTCATGGGAAGCAGCGACCAGCAAGTTTGGGATCCGAACAAAGAAAATGACTGGAGCTAACTTTGAGTACTATCCTGCAATGGCGGCTGATACGAACGGGTATCATCAGGTTAAGATCTTTAACCTGATGAGGGATGAAAGACCATAATACTTATCGAGAAGGCCATTATGGCACAACTTTGCTGGGGAAGACCGAACAAGAGACCTGTACAACTGCACACCGAGTCATATAATATGCCCCAGCATACTTCAATCCCGGCCCAAATCGATGCATGTTAATTCGACGGGGTGTTCCAACTGAATCTACAGCTTCCACGGCCACAGTTTGAAACTGCTCGTGGACTTGTAACACTGATTTACAAAACTGACAACAAGAACGGCGGAAGTCACTGGACATCACACTTTCTAGCTTACTCGAGGACAAATTGGCCATTGATGGCTCCAGCATTTCTCAACTTCTGCTCGACTAATCAAGTTAGACTAAGACTCGACCGTCCCCATCAAAAGGTGAGTCTGCGTCGCCAAACTGTCATACTCGACCGATGAGTTTAGTCAGCTTCATGAAGAGTAAACTCACGCTAGGACTGTACATGGAACGAACTGATCAACAACATCCCTCTGCTTGATACGCCACTGCATGCATGCGCAGTTGCTAGTGCAGTGACACTCTGTACAGACCTTCCAGTCTGAAAGCATCAGCGTCCAGAACATCCCTTGCATTGGCCCGAAGGTTATGCATATGGTCTCCGTACACTGTACCGATTGCAAGGTCTTAGAAAACGTCGACCGCCACTGTGACGGTTAAAAGCCTGAGATACTACGACCATTTTGTTAGCAAAAAGTGATTTATTATCAAAAGAAGTCGACATGTTTTAGGCGAAGGATCTGTATAACAAAAACGGCTTCCGCTTTTTTCTCAAAATTCGACAGAGGGTCCCCGCCGAGAGTGTGACCTTAGCTTCTGTACAACAAAACGGCTTCCGCTTGCGGTTCAAAATTCGACACGACTCTGAAGTTCGCGGTCGAGCCGCCGAGCGGGTGACCTACTCTACATCCAAACGGCTACCGCTCCCGACTCAAAATTCGAATTTGACTTCGAAGGTGGTCGGTCGAGCGGCCGAGAGGGTGACCTTCTCTCTGAATCTAATTGTGGACTATGAACTACAAGCAGCCTCGTTAAAAAAGTTTAAATTTGAGTATCTAATGCACAAGTGTGAAAATGGTAGCCCGACGGAGTACAACCCTAGAAAGCTTCGATGTGGCGTCACGACGAATCTCCAAGAACCTTAGCTTTCGAGCTTGACAATCACTCACTGTACACGTCTGTACACTCCGCACCTAATCGACTCACGGCTGAGTTTCTACCCCGGAGTCTAACCTCCTTGCCGCGCTACCTGCTTGTCTAACAAGGGATGATTTCCCTGAGCATGCCTGACAATTTACTTTTCATACCATCCTGGTATGAACGTTAACAGTTAACATTAAAAGTTAACGTTAACATCGGGGTGGGTGAATTGGCCACTTCACTGCTCCTGCTCGCGAAGAGCTCGGTGGATCCATATTCCACCACTCATCGTCGTTGCCGCGAACGACCATGGCAACATCATCAGAGCGATGGTAGGGTTTAACGAACCCCAAATCCTCGCCGAAGAGCGCACTTTCATCGAAGCAATCTGCAGAAGCAGAAACACCATTCTGCAGATTGCTGACCTGCCGCTGTGGACCCAGGATGGTGGTGTTGAACAGGCCGGGAAGGGCACTGTCGGCAATGCTCCTTCGGCTGTCACCACCACCGCAACTGGACCCAATTATATTCCTCAAGCTGCTCTCGATCACCATGAGCCTTTCCGCTTCATCAACAGTCCGCGCTAGCACTGTCTGCTGCTGGATGACTGTCGGAAGCTGGACAGTTTTATTCGAATCCTGTACCACCTGATGATGATGCTGCTGGAGGTACTGCATTTGCTGCGGATACAGGTGGTTGATGCTGTACGAGTGCTGCCCGTGCAACAGAGCCTCTCCGGCGGCTGCAGTTGCCATCTGATCCTGCAGACCCTGCAGACATATTTGGCTGTACATGTGTTGCTGGTAGGGTTGGAGACGTCCGTAGTGTGCATGCGAAACGTTACCTCGTTCCGAAAGCTTCTTCTTCAATCGAGTGTTCCAATAATTCTTGATATCATTATCAGTTCGCCCAGGCAGCTGAGCCGCGATCAGAGACCATCTGCAGCAGACAACCGATCTATTTATTAAAAAACCGTATACAGGTCCGATTTTAATACTCAGTCGAGGGAAGAATGAGTATCGAAACAGGGAAGCGAGAGAGTCCTCCGGCTCCGGTAGTTGACGACGTGTAGTCTTCCACCCGCACGGACTCGCAAGACTACACGGCCTCAACTACTTCTCTAATTTACTCCTCAATCCTCAGTCAAACAAAAACTTCCCGAGGCCGAAGAACTTATCGCTAGATAAGCAGAGGAAAAGACAATTACTTGATGAACTACTAATCAAATGCTATGCTTGTTACGAGAAACAATGCCGTCATTATTTCTCGTAACGAGCATGCCATTTATCGTAGGATGCACGAAATGTTTAAGGTGACGGTGATTAGCCTGATTTTTCCGAACGTCAGATTGAAATAATCAGGCTAATCACTGTCAACGTATCCGGCACAACGACTGTGTCTTGAATTCAAAGAACTCAAGACACCGATCGAACTCCTGGCAGTCGACGTCTTCGGCGGAATCAAAAAATGTCTCAGATATTTTTTGGAGATTGCTTCTTCTGGATAACCGATTAAGGAAGACGGCATCTGCATTTAGAAAACATCATGGCACATCGGAAAGAAACTTCTACAATCAGTTTCAATTGTGGCGCATTTATTCTCACAGTAGGCTTGCGGGAAGGCCTGCTTGTGAATAAATGTACCACAATTCGACGACATATGCATGAATAAACAGAGGTGAACTGTTCCATCGACGTACTGCTCGGACGGAAGGGAGAAAACAGAAAACACTAATGATCGGCAGAATGCGGCATCCTTCCGATCATTAGGATTTTCCTCTCTCCCGTTCCAAGATTCCTATTAACATGACATGCAATTGGATTCGTAGACTCACCTGCTTCCTATCTGTCCATGTAGTCGATAAATTGTCTTCTCTTCATCTTCCGAGAAACTGCCATGCTTAATATCGGGACGCAGATAATTTATCCACCTCAACCTGCAACTCTTTCCGCACCGTTTCAGACCTGTAACATCACATTTTGCAGAAAAGAATCAGCACCGATCATGCATTTAACGATCACAAGTCTTGCCTCGATAAATGTGGCATGCAAGGACAGAATTCGAGCTAACGGAGACTCAACCTGCAACTCTTTCCGCACCGTTTCAGACCTGTAACATCACATTTTGCAGAAAAGAATCAGCACCGATCATGCATTTAACGATCACAAGTCTTGCCTCGATAAATGTGGCATGCAAGGACAGAATTCGAGCTAACGGAGACTCAAATCTGCAATTTTTCTCATGAAATTGGCTGCGTGACTTGCCAGCTTTGCTGGGAAGCGTGATCCAGTTTCCGCCTGTCCCATTTTGCTCGATGAAGAACTTGAGCTTGGCATCCTCTTCGGGAGACCATGGTCCCTTCTTCACATTCGCCTTGTCGCAACATGGAGCCCGACCCATACCGATCACTGTTAGAACGAGAGGAAGATCGGTATCGGCAACAAGAGAAACTGTTGCAGCGATGCAAAGTCCTTCGACGAGAACTCCAGCCAGGCTTTATTGCTGCCGCGGCGAGCGCAGTTTGCGAGTCTAAATTTACCTCCAAACCCAACACGTAAGATTCCGGTAAAAGCGAGCCACCGCAAGTCGTGTTCCTCCCACAAGTTCTCTAGTTTCCTGCACTTTCCGTCCGTTCAAATCCGTCCTCCGAAAATGTTCCCCAAGATCGTGGAACGTAATAGCGATCCCTCCTTGACTTATATGCTAGAGAAGGAGCAAAATATGACCTGCCATACAAACCGCTGTTAAATACGGAACAGATAAACGTTTTTGCCTTCCCTTCAAAGTTAAAACACAACTTATGTATGTGTTCCAGAAGTTGGGACGACCTGTAGGGCCCAAATATTTCTCTGTTTTCCTTCAACAACAGTCTTCACTTTACCGACCTTTTTATTTTTTATCGGAGTTTCCCAGAATATTTGGAGGAAGTGCCAAGCTGGTCTAATTTGCTGGCAGAAATACTCTTTTAACTGGCGAAGCGAAAGGGTTCGAACTCGAGTTCGGTGATAACAATCCAAGCAATGTGTGTATCACCCCGTCCATTAACAACAGAAACTTATGGAAAGCCAAAATAATAATTTACCTAGTTTACCGTCCACTCAACAAAGATTCCAATTTTGGTCACTATGGTAACACAGTTGCCTACATAGTAATACTTTATACTGAGAACTAATTAATTTACTTAATTATACCAGAGGAAAAGATCAAACACGTTTTTCTTTTATGCAATTTATTCATAATACTGTAACCTATGCTTATTTATATCTTCTGGAAAAGCGTTGCTCAAGGTCCACTCCAGAACAATCTATCGTGGTAATCGTTTGTAAAATGAGGTCCATACAATTTGAAATGTAATTTAAACATGAAGTTGTGTGGAACCCAAGAGGATCTTATCTGCAGCGTGAAGTTCACGGTAAGGGGGAAGGAATATTCCTTTTTGGCTTGTATACTTGTACCGGGGGTTTAATGCTCTTATCACGTAGAACTTAAGTTTGCCACTTAGCATCACAATGTTTCAATCCACTTAATATGTTTTCTCAACGATTGGAAAACTCTGACCTAGTGGTAATTAAATAAGAGTATTTTTCCAAGAGCGATGAAATGTTACCTATTTAACTCCCCAAAGGTTTATTTGCGTACAGTTTGAACCTTTACACTTTGTTCACCAAACCATTTTCCAATAGTCAAGGTGACAAGCCAAAAATTGTGAAATTAGACTTGAAAATCAAATAGAGTTTGAATCCAGTTAGTACGCTTTGGAGAACAATCTGACCTAGAAGTAAATATATGAATAATTTCCAGAAACGTGAAACCTTGCTTAATAACAATTTTTTGGATTCTTACTTGTTAAATTCCTTCGATGTTTACTTTAAATTTCCGTTTGATATATTTTTGAATTTTACATTTGGTTCACCCAAACCAGGTACATCTCGATTACTCTAGATGTCCCTTGGAAAATTGGAAAATTATCCGGAAACCAATACTTTATTTTCGACTCTCCTCCAGCACAGCTTTAACCTTTATAACCATACCGGACCGTACTGAACAAGACTGGATATCTAGCTTGTTACTAGGGGGACCAAGAGTTAGAACCTTTCCTATATTTTTCTACCGCGGAGTGGAGTTATGATTTCGGTTACACATTCACTGATGATATCTGCGACCATTTCCAGAAGTGCTCCTAAAAAATCATCCGTGTCCATTTTCGTTTATTTTCCATCCGTTTAGAATGTGATTTGCTACAATGAGAATCTGAATATTAAGTTTATAAATTTTCATTATCAGAGATAATAAATAATAAATTTAGATACGAGTATGAAGATTCAAGATTTCTCTATGAATCACTCTCGGAAACAAAGTTAGACGAATATTATTATATTTTTGCTTCCGGACGTCCAAGAATCTTTGTGTTTTAACTTTTACTCATCCTACTCTCTATCTAGAATAGAGATCCATTTTACAGAAATGTTTTCTGCTAGAATACCTAGCCGGAGATATATCTCAGAGGTTTCGTCCTGTAACGAGATTGAGACATAATCTGGATACACCCACACCTTCTGTGCTGATGAGCAGTGGGCCCACGACAGTTACCTCCTGCCTGAAGGTAGCCTGCCGCCGACTGTAGTCACAATCTGGGGACTGGATCCTGCGTTCACTCTTTGGGTACCATCTGTTTACGAACCTTTTCATCGTGTCAACGACGTGCTTTAACGGAATTCTGCTGTTCTGCCGTTTGTACAGTAAAAAGCCGACATTTTATATCATAGTAAAACGTCGTTATTATAAGCCTCAATCAATAATCTCAGGTAACTAGTGCTCCTTGGAATTTCTCTAGTTATAGTCACATTCATTATTAATCACTTAATGCTTTAAGTCTTCTAAAACTTTATTTACATTACCATAGAACTAGATAGTCATATAAATCAGATTTATTTAGTTTATTTAATCTAGTTAGTTAACCATGCAAGAACTGTATCCATGGCATAAAAACATACGAATGAGCCATAATGCGGAGTATGAAAGAAGAAGAAAGAATAGATAAAATAATGTGGAATATGTTGTTCTGAAGTTTTATATTGAAATTATATCTTAAATATTGCCATCATGGTCTAGGTCCTAACGTGTTTCTTTCTATAGGCAAAATTTTGCCGTTAAAGGGGAAGAGGGGGAGCGCACTCGTTAAACTTTATGCCCCAGGTGTAAGTACAACTGTAAAAGATACTTACTCTTGAATATAATAATTTCTTTATTTTTTTATTTGAAAGTTTTTGTGGACTTAGATATAATTCCTTTCATTTTCCGTCCATTTAATTTATAGCAAAGCAAGATAATGAATATTACTTATCGCACAGAATCAAATTAAATAGATATCACAGTACATGTCAAAGCCCTTCATATTTGTAAGTTTTTTCACTTTTTCCTGGAAGCCCTCTGTATATGAAGTACCAAAAGCTGTTTTCCTTATAGAGAAAACTGAGAAAGTAATGGAGAAACGGAGTTACGATTTCTAACCCGTGCCTTAGAGAGCGAAGGCTCATGCAAAGCGGCCCGTAGAATGCCACCAGTCACGTAGTTTCTAAACCACGTGGCAGACGTCGTGAGATCCTGTCCAGACCAGAATCCGCATTATAAGCAGGACATTCATTTTCAAGAATGGACGCGTCTATACGTTCCTTTGTCTCTCTCCTCTCTCTCAGTCCTTACATCTATTTTAAGCACATTTTTAGTTTTCGAGTTATGGATGTACAAAATATCCCGCTCTTCTCCTCTCGCTTTGGTCGACTGTCTCGCTTTGGTCGCAACGTTTTGCGGCCTGGTTCGAACATAAACCTTGAGTCACGGACAGAGCTAGTTACTTGCAAAGTAGACATATCGGCCGTCAGAGGCTCATATACGGTCGTTTTACGGTGCGAATCCCTACAATGAACAAAGTACGAATGGTAGAGAGTAGTCTCCGCCAAGGCTTCTCCCATACGGTTCTCTCCCTCAGAGTTTTACAGCAAAGGATGGACGGCTTCACGACACAAAGCAACTTCCTACTGGATGTAAAAAACGGATATCTGGTCTCGTCTGCTTGCCGTTCACGTCCCATTCGTTCAGGAGATGGTCCGCTAGAGGACTTCCCGACATTAAACTACGTCCTACTGGATTTCTAAAACCGATTGTCTAAACCGAGCTCTGATCTCATCGGCCTACAATTCACGTCATCCCGACATAAAACTACGTCCGACTGGATTTCTGAAACCGATTGTAGAAACCGACCTCTGATTTCTTCGGTCTACCGTTCGCATCATAACGTTCAAGAGATGGTCCGGTCGACCACTTTCCGACACAAAACAATGTCCGATTATATGTTATTAGGCCGACGAGATCACAACTCAGTTAGAAACCGAGGCTACTGAGTTGTGATCTCGTCGGCCTACAGTTCACATCACAATAGTTCACGAGGTGGTCCGCTCGACGACTTCCCGACACAAAACCATGTCTGAGTGCATGTCAGAAACCGACCTATGATCTCGTCGGTCTACCGTTCACATCAGACTCGTTCACGAGATGGTCCGCTCTGAGTACAGCAAAGGATCGACCACATCCACGTAGGAAACCACGTCCTGCTGGATGTCAGAAATAGAGCTCTGATTCTCGTAGTTCTACCGTTCATCTCGCACTTGTTCACGAGATGGTCCACTCTGAGTACAGCAAACGATCCATGACATCCCGTACGAAACCATGTCCAACTGGAGGTCAGAAACCGAGCTCTGATGCTCGTCCCTCTACCGTTCACGTCAGAGTCGTTCTACCTTCACATCAAACTCGCTTGTTCACGAGATGGTCCACTTGGTGTGGCGTTAATGAAGTTTGATGTAGAGCTCGCCTGGACAGTCGTGAGCCTGATTGGTTTCGTACGGGAAAAGGTAAACGCAGGAGCGAACGTTGCTTTATTGGCTGCCTGAGTACTACGGTGCTAACACGGAAGCTGCTTCAGCAGAGTTCAGCATGTGACTGGGCACCAAACGAGTGTGTAACTGGGAAGTTGACGTTCAACGCAGTTCATGCAGCACACTTTAGCTACCGATTCTTAGATTCTTAGTGGTGTGTATGTTTACCAAACTGAGGTAAAACAGAGATAAAAATTCTGTCACCACGCATATCGAGGTCACTACGAAGAAAGAGGACAAGAATTTGATTCATTCAACCAGACGAGGTTAAAATAAGAAGTTTTGGAAGGGGTCTTTCAGTTGAGCCATATGTTGGGACCTGGTCGTGGCACCATTCGTCAAGGAAACAGAGAAAGCCGATGTTCCCAGTTCACTTCATTCCAACGACAAAGTCGTGGTAAAAATAGGGACTACCAAGTTGCAATGTACATTTGTGAAGGTTACACGAACCAAACACAGGGGCAGAATGTTGGTTTATAGGCAGCTTCACGTGCAACCTGCCAACAGCCGTCACGTACAGCACCAACCAGTGTCGCTAAAGAGAATGTACAGCAACACGACAAGTGTTAATTAAGGATGGCCTTTGTTTTGTTGGTTTCACTAAGACACGGAAAATGTTTATACTAGCAGCAGATCATCCACTGTGATCACACGTCTAGGTACATCGTCTCTCCGTAGCCTTACTACACATGAAGCGCTGGATGTGTTTTCTGAAGACATTCTTTGGTGTCCTTCATGCACGGGATTCCCATCACTTCTAGTGGACATGGAGCAGTGACTGAAGCTGGAGCGGTAGGACCTGTAAGCGTGCTGAGAGGATATGAAAGGAGGCTCTTTGTTCTTCTACACATGGTCAGTAGAATTTCCTATACTGCTCTAACTTATGCATTTATTGTTTATCATTCAGTAGTCTCATATATTTGATTCCCTTCATGTACCACTTGTGGGGGACCGTCATAGCCCAGAGATATGCCCTACTGTGTGTTTTCTGAATGGTCACGTTGTTGTGACTCGTGAGACAATATTGCACGCATTTCCATGCTATCTTCTTCTAGCATGAAACATGGGTCTATAACTATATTCCTCCTTCGCATTCAGGAATTGGGATACTGCATGCAACTGCTTGAAAGGACGGGCTTTTAGTGGGACTTGTGAATCTAAGGGGAGAACCAAAACGTGTGTCTCAGCATTTTATTCTTGTCAACCTAGAATCATCTGGTCAATATTGAAGTTTGGTTTGACGAACACAGTATCATAACCTTGTTTTCAGTTGGAGGGTCTCATCTTCATGCTCTTGCTCTAGATGGTGGGGACTGCTGCTTCTTATGGTGGCGGTTAACAACCGAAGGATAACAAGTACTTCAGCACCACTAGTAGCAGCCCACTAGATTCTATGTTCTACCCTTCCACCTCTTCGTCCTGCACGCTGGCCGTGTAGAACCCCTTTCATCAGCTTCGTGGTTTAAGAAGACAACTCTATTGAATTCCTCCTAGTTTCCAGGAATAATTTATTCTGAGGGCAGCGGTTAACAACCGAAGGATAACTGTTACTTCACTTAATTCTTCTCAGCATGGACCGTAGTAGTTGGTTTATCCCAACCCTAAGATTAAGGGACTTCCATACGAAACAAGTACAAGGTACCCGTGGCTTGCCCACTGGAAAGCTCCCACAAGATAGGTACAATAATCAAGATTGTTAACCATGTGAAGGATGAGATCCGTCGAGTCGTGGGGTCGAATCTTCCTGCCGGGAGGGCTCAGTCCCTGCAAGAAAGCCCTATGGCGAAAAAGATGCTAAAAATAATGGAGTCGTGGGACTAACCAACGTTTCATCATAAAAAGAAAAGAAAAAACCATGTGAAGGATGAATGTGAGTGAGATGCAAGTGAAGTCCAGTATCAAGTAGAACTCCAAGATTTGTATGTATCACCGTATCGTTATTGCGTGAGTGGTACTTTCATGGCTTATGCAGGTCCGGGACCCACAAGAGCGGGGTAAATTGTTGTTCCATAGGGAGAAGACTACTGGTGAATTCACCTGTGCCTAGAATAGTTCCTTCACTTGGAGAATGTGGGGGCTTCCTATTGGGACTGAGGACATCGCAGCTGTTCGTACAGTACAGTGGACATGATAGTGATCCTCTTTCACACTCCCTTTCCTTTCACCACTCTCGCACCAAAAAGCTCTCCTTCACGCCAATGGACACCACTCTTGTGCCCGCCTCATTCACCTCGCGCCCACAATTAGTATGGCAGTGTTTGTGAGGAATAGCAGTCTTTTTCTCTAGTGTCAAGGGTGGCACCTTCAAGCCATGATGTACTTTTCTGCTTTCGAGACAAATGTTCTCCACGATAGACACTTTAACTTTTACAGTCCTATCTGCTCTTCTGACAACCCAGATCAAATATTCTCATATCCAACAGCGTAGTTAGGAATCTCGCAACAGAACTGACATATTTTCTATTTCTCATCCCAAAAACATGCAAGAACTCTCCAGCTTTTCTGGTTTCTGAGACTTTGCTGCCGATGTGTTCAAATACAGCCAGCTAACTGTCAAACCCAGCTAGTAAGTACGGTATGTTCCAAAGTAATGAATCTTATCCCAGACAAACAAGGTAGAAGTCACACTTCCGGTGGTAAGTCCTTGCTGTCTGTTCGCCACTGCACTATATCAGCATGACTACTCCAAAATAATTTTCTGTTAAAGAACATGTCATTGACTACTCCGATCGGATATGACTTCAACAGAGAAACTTCTGTTAAACCATTCCAGTTTTCCAGGTTTCAGATCAGACTGTCCTTTGATACTAAGATAGTTGCTGATCCAGGTTTATGTATGCTATTAGAACGGCAGAAGGTGGGAGTATCGAGTTTTCTTCTTAAAAGCCCTGTGTAAGTTCTCCTGATTTACTCCTGTTTTCACTCAGAAGGATTTCTAGTGATTTCTCAGAGCCTTCTGCGGCATGCGGAGAGGAGTAACAGTAAGATTCAAGCTCGGACAACC
This sequence comes from Asterella californica, assembly GCA_036924285.1. Taxonomy (NCBI): domain Eukaryota; kingdom Viridiplantae; phylum Streptophyta; class Marchantiopsida; order Marchantiales; family Aytoniaceae; genus Asterella; species Asterella californica. The sequence goes on along the minus strand of JAYKYS010000006.1, from coordinate 13,599,192 downwards.
AAACCGGGCCGGGTGTATTGAGAAATTATAAATGTTCTGCGCACGCACAGCTTCCTCTTACAAACAAAGTCTTTTTGTTTCTTTCTCTGATTATTTTGTGATATGTTCTAGTCTATTTGACCTGACAGTGTGCTTTGATTATATTTGTCTACTTTTAAGTCGGTTTGACCTGTGCTTTGATTACTTTTGTCATAGTTTCAAGTCAAGACCTTTGTCTGAATCAGCTGTCGTCGTTCTCTTTGAACTATGATTGCAGAATGAATGTCTGCGGATGTGAACAACTGCATGAGGACATAAGCCTATATCAAGAAGTTGCAGTAGTTACGGTCGTCGCAACCACGCACATGTAGATCTAGAGTTCGATGAATGGAAAGCTCATAAGATCTACAGACTACACGCGTATAAGGCCTTCTACATGTCTCTAAAAGTCCTCTCCAACTTGGATCTGCTTTACCTCCTTAGTATCAGGATCATAAGACCGACAGGAGTGTAGTATACGACTCGGAGCTGATCACTTAGTGAAGATCTATTGTGGTTGTCCAGATCATGAAAAGATGAAGGTCCAGGCAGGCTGTGGTGAATATGGGAAGAAAATACATCTTGTGTGAAGAAATACGAAAGGGACCAGAATGAGGATAAAGTACTTGGGACATAGAGAAATGAATACAAAAGGCATGGTGAAAGTATGACATGGAGTAGTGGACTGGGGACGAAGGCAAGCGGAAGAATCAAAGCTTTGACCTGAAGCCGGGCGAGGTGGAAGAAGTGTGGAAAGCTGGCAAGCTGGCAGTGAAGACTGGAGTTTTCATGCCATGTGTCTGAAGGACCACAGGTAAAAGGTATGAAGCACAAGGAACTGGCTGGGGCGGTGGAGGTTGGACGAGAGGGATAGATTCGTCTGACGACTCCGTTGGTTGATGATGGTTGGAATGGTATATGATATGACAATGAGAAGAAGCCCCACCGCACGCTTGTTCTGCTCTGCAGTACTGCACTGGAGTGACTGATCCCTCACTACAGTGCATGAACTTTGGGACCCTTTGACTTCAGCGCCTCTTGAAGTTGGAGGGTGGAAGAAAACTGCTGTGCTCAGCTGATCATCTTATGCTTACGTCTTGCTTCGCAGTCGTCGTCGTTCCATTCAGCATTTTCTGCGTGTATCTAGACTTCCCATTAACGAACTAAACGACCATTGTCCGGCGTTTCAAATGGCGATCTCATGCTAATCTCATTTCTGTCAATCGCACGAGCCTCTTCGCTTATTCTTGACCCCCTACAGTATTCATAATGACCTTCCGAGAGAGAGAGAGAGCACAGGGGTACTATCATTGCGGCTCGCGCTACGCAAACCTCTCCCGTAAAGCATGAATTCCTGTAACACCTGCAGAAACGTTTAGCGGATTTTCCGTAAAACTTGCGGGGAACTCCGGAAGTACCCTGCAAGAATTAGGAATTAGGAATTCCCATTTCAGGTTCATTCTCCTTCGCAGGTATTTACTTGATCAGGCCCCAGAAAGAATCGCGGACTTGATCGGACCCCAGCCCGTAAAACAAGTAACTGTGCCATGTCAGAGTACAGCTCGGATTAAAAAAACAAGTAACTGTGCCATGTCAGAGTACAGCTCGGACTGTATATGTCATGCTTACAACTGAAGTGTCGGAAGTGTTTTCCGGGAAATTTGAAAGACAGCATACTGACAACACAGTGACCAATTTCCCTCTTTATTCGGCGAGGGGTAGACATTCTTCGACTGATACTTCGGAAGAGAATAGAGTGCGACGGGTGTAGTTAGGAAGCAGTGAGTGCAGACACTTAAACGATGGAGGATGTGCAATCTCCTAGTACTGAAGAGGAGAGATGTCTAGATGGATTATATTTTGAGGATATTGACAGACACGAGTTTACGTTGGATGCGAGGACCGATGAAGAAGAGAGACTTGAGCATACTAGATCAATGGCGGCGACAAATGTCAGAAGCTCGAGCTGATGGCCGCGTGTTGCAAGGAAGAACATTAGAGTCATTGCGTGATGCTGCATGCAGATTGAAGTTGAGAGCGGAATTCTCATCCTTTAAAGATTTTGATTTTGCTGTTGATAGCTGATGTTTCCTTCACAGTAGAGCAAGCCAAAAGGTAAAATCGAAAGAGAATTATAAGCTGCGGACATGCAGGTGGGGTGGCAACGCGCGCTGCCGCAAAAGTGTCGAACAGAGAGGAGAGATAAATAGAGCGGCAGAAGGAGATATTCGCAATAGTCAACCACGCAGCTTTCATGAGTTCTCTCAGAGACAAAGACAACGCCGGCGACGAGATGATCAAGAAGCAAGCTCAGTCACACCAACAGCAGATAGAAGGGTGCCAGAAAATGGTCGCTGTGGAGAGAAATTACGATATTTGAGTGCGGGGAGAACCATCTTCTATGGAGGAGGTTCTATCATCGGAGAGGTGTTAAATCAATGCAAATGGAGAATTAGAGCACAAAGAGGAAAGTTCAGTGCGAAAATCACTGTCACAGTTTGCAATCTAGAACATACTTGCCCGGCACACATGGCTTATTGGCGTGGTCCTGCATCAAATTCAAAGTTTCTTGCTACTGTTCTGTGTAATAGAGTGGCGATTGATCCGCATACACTTATTCGTAACTTGATGGAAGAAATCCGAACATCTTTCAACAAGCGAGCACCTTATAATCAAGTGTGGAGAGGTAGAGAACATTCGCGTGACTGGTTAGAAGGTAACCAAGCCGTCTCGTTTCACTATATTCCATCAGTGTGTAGAAGGCTTAAAGATGTAGACCCTGAGTGTGTAGTAGATTGGGGAACATGGGAGAATCACCCAACTGTTTTCAGCAGGTTCTTTGTGTGTCCAAGTGCCACCCGTAACGCATATAGGTTTTGTCAGAGAGTGATCTGCTTAGATGCTTGTCACAGTAAGAGCCGAAAATTTCCATCTCAGATTTTTTTAGCCACGGTGCTTGATGGCGCAAACGAAGCTATCATCTTGGCATTTGCAGTAGCTCCAAGAGAAGATACCTCAAATTGGACGTGGTTCTGTGGTCTACTGCGTGAGTCGATACATGGGATTTTATCACCCCAAACTGTTATAATCAGTGATCGACAAAAAAGTCTTGAACAAGCCGTTGCTACAATATTTCCTGACACTAAACATGGGCACTGTGCACAACACATTCGCACCAACGTGCGCACACGCATCGGGAAGGATGCTGAGCAGCCGTTTTTAGCATGTCTTTATGTCCGAACTCGTGAAATGTAAGTTCTTCAAATTGAGGAATTGTTATGTTTCAAACTGATTTCTTATCTGCTATCGTTCTATTTGTATGAATCATGTCTGCTTCACTAACGTGGTTACTAATTGGGTTAATTATGTATGAATGCAGGTACGACAGTGTCTTGAGCAAGCTGGCTGATTCCGGAGAAAGAGGCAAACAGCTAGGAGAATACTTACGAGATATCGATCCAGCGAGATATAGTAGGTGTGTCTTTCCTTTACCACGTTATGGGAAGGTTACTTCTAATGTTGCAGAGAGCATGAACAATGCTCTGGGACAAATTCGATGGAATGCACCTCTTAAGATTCTACTCGATCTTTGGTATTATAGTATGCAGCAATTTACGAAGCGAAGGACACAGCTTCAACTCGAGACAAATTTGTTAACGAAATTTGCGAGACTCAGGTTTAATGAGAATGAGCAGGCTGCTGAGGGTTTTCTCTGTCAAATATCGAGACTGAGGCCACGGTTCGTTGTCATAGAACTGGAAAGAGTTATGTTGTGAAACATTCTGTAAACGGTAGAGGTACATGCACTTGTTTGGAGTATCAAGAAATGGCTTGGCCATGTGGTCACGTGATAGCTTTCGACACAGAGTTTGGAGAGAGTCCAGTTACACAAGTAGATTCAATTTGGTACAGTTCTAGTCTTATTTCAATTTATGGTCATTCATTTCTGCCTGCTATGACAACCGATGACTTAGAACCAGTCTGGACTTGTGAACCCCCTCCTATAGCTAAGCGTATCGGGAGACATAGAGTAGTGATGATAGATAATAATACTCAGTTCTCACAAGCGAGAGCTACCGCTGCAGCTGAAGCAACTGGTGATGCTGACGAGAACGTGGCTGAAGATGGAGAAGCAATTTCAAGAGGCGGAGTCAGTATTGAGAACATTTTTCCTTTACATGACATGCCGGTGAATCATTTTCCAAGTCAGGATTTGGCTCATAGAAGGAGAAGAGTAGTTTCAGTGACTGATCCTTCATCATCTGACCAATTAGGATCACAATCACGATCTAGTTTAAGGAGTTGCAGTAGGTGTAAGCAACAAGGACATAACAGACGGACTTGTCTTGGACAACAAGTAGTTAATGAACCCATAGCTTCTCTTCCAGTGGAGGACGATATGTTGGTTGAGGATGAGAACGAGGTAATCTTCACTGCATCTAGTGGTGATGAAGATGAGGATGAGGTGTAACTAGTTGAAGTTTTGTGTAGTTTCAAATATAGCGTAAGAGTCCTAGAACTGAAGTTCAGATGGCTTCAAAACAAAAGATATTGTTTGACGATTAACTATGTAACGATGTTGGACGATTATTTTAACGATGGATATTGACACATGTTGCTGGTATGCATCGTCTCATGTTTTACAAAGCATTGTAGAGTCGAGTCCCTGTTTGTCTCCACATTTACTGTAAACTCCATAATTTCTTAACACGATGAAGTGGTGGCAGCTTTCCATATCGGCTTGAAAGCCAATCCATACCCACTCTTATAAAATATTAGCAGCGTCATGTAATATCAAAATCACACTGAAACTCCCAAAAATTTGCACAAAATGTGATAAAAAATAAGCCAAAACAATGAGAGGAGAGGGAGGGAGGAGAGGGAGAGGAGAGGGAGGCGAGGCGAGAGAGTGGTTTGAGACGAAAGAGAGTTAAGGGAGAGGAGAGTTAAACGAGAGCCGAGAAGAGAGGAGAGTGAGTGAAGGAGAGTGAGTGAAGAGGAGAGTGCATCGTGTGTGGAGCGCGTAAGTGCGAAAGATTTGATAATTCTTGAGTTCGTTTTGAAATCGAAGTTCCTATTCTGAGCGATTTCATCGTTGTGATGAGAACTCGAGGAGTTGGCCGTGGTCGAGGTCGAGGCGATGGGAGAGGACGAGGTCGAGGCCGCGATGGAGTCGCGGGAGAGAGGAGAGTATGAAGAGATGAATCTTGTAAGATATATCTTACATCCATGTGTTTGTTTGAATCAGTGTTGTATGAATCAATGTTGTATTGGTTAGCAAAACATTCTGTTTCGATGTGATATGATTGTTAGGTAGGCGAAACAGTCTGTTTCGATGTAGAATTGTAGTTAGGGCTAGCGAAACATAATATTTCACCAGTTTATTGTTCATAGTGGGCAAAACATACGTGTTTCGTCCACTGTCGAGGCGAAACACATGTGTTTCGCCTCGAGGGGAAGGGGTACCCCTTCCCTGATTTATTACAGTGGGTGAAACATACGTGTTTCGCCCACTGTCGAGGCGAAACACATGTGTTTCGTCTCGAGGGGAAGGGGTACCTCTTCCCTGATTTATCACAGTGGGCGAAACACATGTGTTTCGCTTCGCGGGGAAAGGGTACCCCTTCCCCGATTTATTACAGTGGGCGAAACATACGTGTTTCGCCTCGAGGGGAAGGGGTACCCCTTCCCTGATTTATTACAGTGGGTGAAACATACGTGTTTCGCCTCGCGGGGAAGGGGTACTCCTTCCTCGATTTATATGTGGGTGAAACATACATGTTTCGCCCACTGTGAGGCGAAACACGTGTGTTTCGCCTCAAGAGGAAGAAGTACTCCTTTCCCCGATTTTATATGTGGGCGAAACATATGTGTTTCGCCCACTGTGAGGCGAAACACGTGTGTTTCGCCTTGAGGGGAAGAGGTACCCCTTTCCCTTATTTTATATGTGGGCGAAACATATGTGTTTCGCCCACCCTATTTGTCCTTTCTTTAACTTTTTAGTAGAATATCTTTGTTTCTAGTTGGTGTGTTATAATATCTTTGTTTCTAGCGGGTGTGGCATTGGAGAGTATGAAGGAAGGACCTTCAATGTTCAATTATTCTCACGAAGAGGACGAGAGATATCATTTGAAGTGATGTTGGGTTTCAAGAGATGAAGTGGAGAATTCATTGCTCGGAGTGGAGAATTCATTGCCTTTGACTTTCCTCCTCCTGATGTAAGTAGTCATTCTTATGTAACTTTGGTAAATTGCATGTCCTCCATTTTATAGTAGGGATGTTATTTCCATAACTTCTGTTCGTTTGTAAACCTTTTATATCATTGAGGTTGTTTTTTCTTTTTAAATTTAATTGCAATTCTTTTTATATGATTAGATTGTTTATTTTACAGGTTCAATTTTGTATAGAGTTTATCCAGTCATACGATGAGGGAAATCATCGTGCTATTGTACAAGGACACGAGATAGTGTTGGATGAGTCGGTTTTACGGGAGTCACTAGTTTTACCTATGGGAACAACCATCCCTCGTCCTCATAATGTTAAGAGGAGCATGATAGATGATTGGTTTCTTCAAAAAGATGAGAAGGGAAAGAGATATTTATTGTGGATGTGTGAGTATCCGGAGTGGAGACCCGTTTTCCAGCTTATCAATTGTCTCTTTCTGGCGAGACGGCGGCCAAGAGAAGTACATGGTCATTTAGCTTTATACGTCAAGACAAAAGTAGAGGAGACGGCAGAAGATTACGACTGGACGGAATTCATTTTAGATTCTTTGGATACAGAGATCTCTTCTATCAAAAAACATATGAGCAAGGAGAGATTAGTGAGACATCCAGAGACATGGGTAGGTATGATCTTGATCCATCTTATGATCCACATGGGTATACTTCCCGAGGGAGGACGAGTGGATTCATCTCGGCAACATCAGCCATCATCGAGTAAGATCTTTAACTTCTTGTGAGAGTATTGTCTTTGGTTTCTTTTACTTACATTTTAATGATTAGTCTTGAATATGTAGTGTTTTAATTCACATTTTTCTTTGATGATTTCAGATCGAGCAGAGTCTTCTCCTCATGGTCAAGACCCACAGTCTTCGCAGCATGTTACTCCATCATCAAGTAAGACTTTAGCAATTTAGGGTTTCAGGGTTTCTTCTTTGTTACGGTAAAGTTTGTATTATGTTTAAACTCTCATCTCATATCATGTGGTGTTTCCAGATCCTGCTGTGCAGTCTTCCTCTCCTGGGCAAGATCCTCAATCTTCGCATCATGTTCCTCCTTCGTCAGGTAAATATATTATAGTTTAAAGTGTTTCTAATTAGAGTTTACATATCTTTTGATTCTTTTCAACTTGTTTCTTTAGTTATAGTTTTGTTTTACTAAATAAGATGTGTTGAGACATATTTAGCTTTGTTTTTGTTATCTACAGATGATGAAGCTATTCTCATAGCGAGAATTAATCAACTCCATGAAGCCATAAAAAGGAGGGAGGAAGAGCTTAAGTCCAAAAATGTTGATCTCGAGCATTTGAACTATCAACTCATGGTAGTGAAAGAAGAGTTGACCACGATACGAGCTGCAGAAGAGTTCTATCCTCATCTAGTTGCACCTACTGCAAATCGACGTAAGACCTTAATCCTCGACTTGAATGGTCTTTTGGTACTAGTGGGAAGAAACGAGCATGAGTTGATGCCTGCGCGTGAGAGAGGATATATAATACAAACTACATCGAAGCCGTTTATATGGTAAGTGGCGAGACGTGGAGTGAAGCAGCTTTTGGAAATCTGTCTAGATAAGTTTCATGTCATCATATGGACTTCTCACACGATGTTAAACACGACCACTTTACTACGTGCTATGGAGGATGCTGATTATTTACCTCCTGGAGTGGCAAAAGCGAAGGTATGAACTTTTCCGAGTTTGAACTTCTTTTCAGATCAACTTATCAATATCTTTGTTGTATTATATGTTATATGTTTGAGCTAAGATATATATTCTAATAATGATTTTTTATCTTTGTAGGTATGTCATGTTTTTGCTCAAGACATGTGTTTTAAATACAAGACAATGAGAGAAGTTGCCTTTGGAAACCACTTGTACTTGAAAGATTTTGCAGAGCTTCATCATCGCAACTTGAGCACGAGAGACATATTATTGGTGGATGATAGTCCAGTGAAAAACTGTACTAATCATCCTTTTAATGCTATACATCCTCCTCCCTTCTCTCCTTTCACTATGGATAGTGATAGAGAATTGTATCTAGAAGCCACTTTGTTGCCTTGGCTTCTTCGTTGGGGTGTTAGCCTAGAGACAACACCAGCTTATGTAGAGAGCAGATATTCGCAGGTTTTTGGTCAAGATCCATTTATAGCTCTTAAAAGCTATTGGACCAATATTACCCAGGAGGAGGTAATGTTGTATGGAGATCTGTTCCTCATGGAGTTTGTATGGATCTCTATCCTAAACTTTGATGAGATACATTACTCTTTTTGAGGAAGTTCATAACTTTATCTTGTAAAAAATTATATTTTGTAATACTCATTTTCTCATGCCAAGCTACACTACTTTAAGAGATTGTCCTTCACTACTAAGCTACACTAGTTTAAGAGATTATCCTGTGAAGGGTTGTTTGAGAGAAAGAAAAAAACACAACAAGAGGGGACCGTGTGTAGGGTTCGATTCGGAGAAGCTGTAGGTGAACATCGAGCGAGGTTAAGAACACGCTACAAAGCGAAACATGCGTTTCTGGAAAAGAATCCAGTATTGATTGGAGCCGAGTACACATCATCGATACTCGACTCCAAACAGTTCTGGATTCTATTCCATTGTACTCAAATTTCATCATATCAGGAGCACGCTACAAAGAGAAACATGCGTTTCTGGAAAAGAATCTAGTATTGATTCGAGCCGAGTACACATCATCGATACTCGGCTCCAAACAGTTCTGGATTCTATTCCACTGTACTCAAATTTCATCATATCGGGAGCATGCTACAAAGAGAAACATGCGTTTCTGGAAAAGAATCCAGTATTGATTGGAGCCGAGTACACATCATCGATACTCGGCTCCAAACAGTTCTGGATTCTATTCCACTGTACTCAAATTTGATGAATATCGGGAGGCTCAAGTACAATATCGGGAGGCTCAAGTACAGCCAACTTTCAAATTTGAAGATATCTCAAGCTGAGGTACAGGTTGGCTTGGCCGGGAGAAGCAGTACGTGGACATCGAGGTTAAGAGGACGACGAATAGTTTCTATGCGGATAAAGAACTTCCATGAGCGATTTATTTCTTGCACTTCCTGCAAAGATTTTGTAAAGCGATAAGAGAAATCGCTATAAAGCTATTTTCAAATTAAGGGTTTGCGCGTCCATAAGGGTTTGGGCGTCCAGAGGGAACGTGATGTTTCGTCTCAGAGGACGAAACATCATGTTTAGTCTCCGACTAATCTTCATGAGGCGAAACACTCCATGTTTCGCCTCGTGACAGGACGAAACATCGTGTTTCGCCTCCGAGTAAACAGAAATAGGCGAAACACTCCATGTTTCGTCTCGTGACAGGACGAAATATTGTGTTTCGCCTCCGAGTAAACTGTCGAGACGAAACATGATGTTTCGTCCTCTGCAAAGTCTATCCAATGTCAGGGACGAAACACTCTCTGTTTCGTCCACTGGGTAGGCTTGTACATGCGAAACATGTATGTCTCGCCTATCGAGTGGGTGAAACATACCTGTTTCGCCTCCCATTGGATAATGTTAACGAGCAATATTACTAGTTTTTCCTCGAAAGCACATGCATGAGTTATGAAAACTGTATTGAATTCAAACTTTATTATAAAACTGATGATCCTTTAACATTTACAACTCTTTCAGTTTCCGTAATGCCTCTACTAATTCTAACAGTTCTTCTTTTTCTTGACGTCTGAGCTCTATTACAGCATGCAAATCCCGAGCAATACCTTCTAAGCTCTGTTCAGTCTCTTCTGATTTTTCAACCAGTGCCAGTACTCGAAAATGTAAACGTTCTATCTCAACAAGCTCCGCAGTATTGCCCACTGTAGACATTTCACTTTCTATTGAAGGATAAAATGTCACACTATCCATGGCAGTGGCAAGATCTTCTATAGCGTCTTCGAACTCATCTAACTCCTCTAGCTCCTGCTCCACATCGAACACGATAAACCGATTTTGCTTCGTATTCATACCTATTTTGAATCGCCATTTCTTTTTGCAAACAGCATTGAAAATGCTATCTTGTTCATCAGAAGATAATTTCTCGAACTCTTCCGCAGTGATCCCTAATAGTTTCTCTCCAATACTCCACACAATGGCTATAGGTAAGGCTGCTTCTGGATGATCACTTACACTATAATCGATCAATCCTAAATGAAACCGATATTGTCTTTTACTTCCCCTCTGACCACAAGCGTGTCAAGCCTTCCTACTATCAGATTGCGAGTGATTGAAATATAACACCTTCCTTGCCGAGCTTGACGTGTCTGTTCTGTCACTTGCTTGAAACACCCTGGAAAATTACAAGCAACGTACGATACAGAACTCCACTTCCGATTTTTGATTATGCGCTGAATAGAAGCTACCACCCACAAGGAAGGCATATTATTTATGCACTCTTCAAGTTCTGCCAAGGAACACATTTTGGAGTTCTGTCACCTCTACTCAAGCTCTGCGGACTTCGATTCAACGCGCTCAAGGTCTCCTGCCTTCGATTCAACGCGCTCAAGCTCTTTCTCTACTCAAGCTCTCCCACATTCGATTCAACACGCTCAACCTCTTCCGCTCAAAAGTTTTCAAGCTCTCCCGCTTTTGTAACACGACATTTCTGTAAACTCTCCCGCTTTTGTAACACGACTTGAGTTCTCAACAATGTGAAGCAAGCTTCATTCGAAACTTCTATTCCCGCGTCTTCGTCGCCTGGTCACGTCTTCGTCCCCTGAAACGTACAGAATGTACTCAAATTTCTGATGATGAGCTGTACTCTGACATGGCTCTCGCGTCGTCGTGGTGTGGCTGATATCATCCGAGCTGTACTCTGACATGGCACAATCACTTGCTTTACGTGCTATTGCAGGTTGGGGGTCCAATCAAGAAGGGATTTATAAGAGGGGTCCGATCAAGTCCGCGATTCGTTCTGGGGGCCCGATCAAGTAAATATTTTTCATTTTTTCATCCTCATTTATTCTGCACTTCTTTATAGGAATTCTCGTAAAACTGACTCTTCCCGTAAGTTTCCTGTTTCCAGGTTTGCTCGAAATATTGCAGTCGGACTCTTGTGCACATTCTGCATGCTCTGACGCATGACGCTTACAGGTTCGAACCTTAATCCCGTTTTCAAGCTTACGGGGTGACTTACTCGAGGAAAACTTGAAGTCAAGACGAAGTAAAAGGCTACCTAAATTTTGAAATTAAAAATAAATTAAAATTATATCTATTCCGTTCTGCTCAATTCTCAGTGTTTCTAGAACTAGGGAGTAATTTCTTCCGTTCAGCCTGATTCTTATTCTGCTTCCCTGACGTGGTAGTCTGCCTACTAACATGGTGGCAACTCACCATCCTAGGCAGGTGGCCGTGCTGCCGAACCTTCTTACCGGGAGGGCTCAGCTAGTAACAGCAGGTCCTACCGGCAAGAGAAAAGCTCCACCGCAAAACTGCGCCATAGAAGAAATTAAAAGGAATATCCTAAACCTTTTCTTCTGCTACACTAAGCCAAGGTCCGAGTATGGTTACAGAGCAGAGTTACTTACTCTTAGACTATCGGTTAATTATTTTGGTACGTTGTTCGACAAATTCGTACCTATCATATAAACTCTATATTTTTAACTTAAGTATGCCTGGCTTCAACACTTTCTCACCTTCTCAAGACCTTTTTCTCTCTACTGTTGCCTCGGAATTAAATATATTTCACATCTCCATCTGAAGAGTGAAGCATGTTCATAATAATTTAGCATAAAAATTTTATATAATATTTACAGATTTTCTAATCATAAAAAGCAAAGAAATGTTCTCCAAAGTTTTCCTACGCATAACACTTTTTCGAGAAAATAATTTCTTCTACAGAAAAACATAGAGGAACAAAGGAAAAGATAATAACAAATGAAAATGTTCTCATGCTATTCCTGTGCCTCTCTACATGACACAACAAAGAAAAGAAGCATAGCAAACCTCCTCCATCAATTTTCACTCTATTCCAGCTCCTGCCCTCCTCTACGTGTTCATCCACCTGTGCACCCGGGATGCATATTTTTGTCCTTACTGTTATGAGGATGCTACGTGTGCCACGTGGACGTGCTATTGAGATCGCCCGAATTCTGCGATTAAGTTTTTGTTACATCATACTTTACGGGAAGCCCTCTCCCGAACTTCCACAAACTGCGGAGAACTGACTTCCGGGAGCTCCACATTTCGAGCCCCTGCATATTCACCATTCCATTCCGAATGAAAAGGTAAATATCTAAGGGGAGTAGATGTAATATAAGTAACTAACTTTCACTTTTGTCCAGCGCTGTATATTTACTCCAGACGCAACGCCCTCGTACGCAGCGTTCACGGTTTATTCTAGGTTCCTTCACCATCCCTCATCCACATAAGAGACAGGAGGAGCCTGCTGATAACAAGATTCATATCGTGCGTCCTCTTGGGAAATAGCAGAGTGAATACTGTACGCGTAAACAAGTTTATTTTCTCAACTAAGTATAACTTCCTTGCATAAATAATTATAGTTATTCACTTCCTCTGTGTTAAATATACAACGGTTAATTTATTATCTAACCCTTCGCTTAGGGATAATTAGGTAATTAATTAATATATAGATTCATTAAAATGATTCATTAGCCGATTATTGTATTAAGTCTGGTAAGCTTCTGCAGTGTGTGAGTTTATGTTCCTTTTATGGGATATGTTTGGGATCTTCTCGCATTTCTAGATCTAGCTATCACTTAGCATTTAGAAATCTATTTTATTTTATTTCTCAACTTGGTTCACAATTTTCACATAAAACTGATAAACGTTTTTATAACAGCGAGTGAGCAAAAGTTCCCCGAAGTTGATCATGCATATTTTGGTGAAAGACTTGGGTGAGTAGTAAAAGATTTTATTCACTGTGTGTTTTAAGAGCCGATTGGATCATGAAACGGTAACAGGGTTACATTTCACAGGCTTGCGACCACTCTCAGTTGACCTGAGTCAGACTCCTACCGAGATACAAAACTTGAAATTCAAGACTAAACCTTGCTGGAACTTGGGGCATGACCGCAAGACTAGTTTAGGTCACTCCCAGTATAGTAAGATAATAAGATATTTGGATTATTTCTCGATAAAAGCATAAACATGTAAGGATGTTATGACAGCTCAGAACGTAATCATTGTGAGAGATTGTAGTGGCTACCACAGACTTCATCAAAAGTTTCTGATGGAAATCTGATCACTAAAATTTGCATTCAAATTTTAATTCGAGGGACTCTAGTGTCCAAAAATCGAGCAATCATGTATTACAATCACAAGCTAACTTTTTTATTTTATTCTATTTTATTCTATCCTAAATATAAAGATAAAATAATAAACAGATGAAATATTGCAATTATGCTATCTTATCAGACAATCACCATCCTCGATTTTCATTGGAAAATCGAGGATGGTGATTGTCTGATAAGATCTTCAAACTGCTTGGAATATTAAGAAAACAAAGTATAATGAACCACATGTGTCATTATATTCCACCGTTAATCATTTCAGATCATTTCTAATTGCCCCCTGAATAACTTGGCTGTCTTGATTTTATTTATCATCGACGGAGAGCAAGCATCCTCACAAAATGCAGAGGATGATCATGAGAAAAACAAAGTGACCGATTGAACGGTACGAATAACAACGAACCATTTGGTACTTGGAAAGAGAAGTAATACGCCAACAAACACAAGCCAAAAACAAACAAAATTATGATTCACTGACCAAAAGACGTAAAGCACCTCGTGAAAGAAATGTTATTTTTCCTGTTTCATAATCTTGCACAAACTGGCAAACCCTGTAACACCCACCAAGACTTTCATTTTTTCTTGTTTTGAAATAAAAACTCTAAAATTTCCCCGAGTGGAAAGGAAACCTCATTGGTCATTAAGTAATATAGAGAGCACATACTCAAGCAATTTCATTGCAACTCATAACTATTTTGAAACCAAGTTTTGGGTGAATCAAAATTTCAAGAGTTTTCACTGAATAATCAAAACATCACGAAATTCTAAATTTTTATTTTATTTTGTTTTAAATATAGAATTAAAGATCTACAAAGTCCTAACGGACAGAAATGGTGACGTTATGTAACTGAAGTAGAGAATTTTTAAATTTTGTCGACAATCTGCAGAGGTGCAATATGATCGTCGAAGGCTTCTTTGGTATGCGAGTACATTTTATGGTTCTTATGACAAATAGATCATTGCCACAACTCACCAGCGATCAGATTGCAGGTCCACTGATCGATCATCAGCGATGTGCTCGACGGATCACTGCTTGTCCGATCAGATAGAGGACAACTGATGACTGAAGGAAGGTCGGGAAGAAGACAGAAGACTATGGAGGTTCTTCTCATGTTCTCTTTCCTTCCCACTGCTTTTCGCCTTTTGCTTGGTATCTCCCGCGCTTCCCCCCTGTTTGCAGGCAACCCGATCGATTTATTTCCTCCTCACGTTTTTTCTTCTGAGACATTGGGCGCGGAAGCGCTGCCCAATTTCCGACAGCCATCTTCTTGCTTCTTCCCGAGTGCAATTCGAGCTTCCCTACCTATCGCCCTCAAATTGGAGATCCCAGCTATCAATTTCCCTACCCTATCATTCCTCTACTCCCGAAACCTTGAACAGAAGACGCTTCAGAAGATTTGAACATCTTCGGAAGACGCTTCTGAAACCTGAACCTCTTCGGAAGACGCTTCGGAAGCCTGACTGTCTTCAGAAGACGACTGTGTGCAATTTGTATCGAGAAGTGGATTGGATTTCCTTTGGTGTTAAGAGAGGCTTGATACGAATCCCGAGTGGCTTGGGGAGTTGTTTGTTATTTCGAGAAGTTGGAAGTCGGGAACTAGGCCTGTGCCTCCCGGTCTTCCAAGCTTCTCAAATCCACATCTTCCTAGAGAGACTAGAAGATTGGAAAGGTTGGCAGAATGCGCAAGAAGACGTGAGGGTCCGTTATGGGTCTCTTCTGTCTGACCCATAGCAGCATATTCCTTCTTCTTCCCGAACTTAGAAGAGAGTTGTGAGAAGTCTGGCAGAATCTGGAGAGAATGGTCGAGGGTCATGTCTTCCCATCATGCGGCAAGCTTCTTCTAAGTGTGTATGAGAGGTGAGAAGTTGGAAGAACAGAGTGCAATTGTCTTGAGTCTGTTGTGAGGATAGATTGCGTGTAGGAAGCAGAAGACAGGTGAGACCAGTGAAGGGAAGTCTGGCTTCGGGAGGTCCTCCGAGAAAGATACTGAATCGGAAGCTGTCCCAAGAGTCTTCCCAGAGGCCACTATCACCGCATGAGTCCGCAACCATCTTCTGAACCTGTTATGCACTCTACTTCTCCCAAATCTTGTATCTTCTGTTAGGAAGTAGGATGTGATGCAAGGTGGGTTGTCTTCTTAGGAATCCATGCGAGGCCTTACTTAGTTAGGATTGTTTAGATATAGCTCGGAAGACGAGAGCTATTTAGGAAACACTGTTAGATTCTCGGAAGACAGAGTAGCCATCTTCTGGAAGACTAGATTCGTCTTCTGAGAGTGGAAGCTAGACTGTGAGAGCTTGGGAAGGACTGAGCCTTCGGCTCACAGTAAGTACGTGTGGCTTAGTGCAACAGAGTCTTCAAGTATGTCGATGCATCCTCGAGGGTTGGTGTTACCGGCAGCGGAACTGGCCGAGGTCAAACCCTTCATCAAGGAGTTGGGTCTCGACTTCTTCCTGTGGGATTGGAACCTCGCCGACCAGGGTCTTCTGGAGGAGGTTCGGGCAGCCTTACCGCCTCGCAACCGTGTACATGCGAAGACAGGAGTAGCTCGAGGAAGACCATCTTCCTGGACCGAAGATTGATGACGCATGGCCTTTCACAGACCAGAATCCGAGAACCGAGGTTGTTGGCTCGAGAAGAAGATCTTATCCATGATCTCGAGTAGGTGGCATGTGTCAGGGAGCACATCTTATCTCTTCCTGGAGGACATGCAAGGAAGAAACGGCTGAAAGGTCGAATCTTACTGGGAGCCGCAGAAGCGTCTTCTGGCGAAGCTGTTCCTTCACCTCTTTCCTAAGGAGAAGGCGCAGAAGACGAGGTACCTTGAAGATCAGGACATGGAGTTCCTAGAAGCAGTGTGCGCGGGAGAGAATGTCAAATAGGGTGCGTTCTTCCACGCGTATGTACAGGCAGAGCTGGTGTACTTAGGTACCCCGACAGGAGGACATCTTACTCCGTTCTTCTGTTACCTGTACGTGACCAAGGGGGATCTCACGGCAGATCAGTTGGCAAGATATGAATCAGCAGGGCAGCATGAGACGAAGGAGGAGACCTCGGGGGAAGACGACCGAGCAGCAGCGATGACTCCCCCTCTCACTCTGATGCCGCAGATGAGACCCGGTACTCATCAGAAGACGCTTTTGGTGAGAGAAGACGATTCCAGTGGATCAGAAGACGCGACACCACCAAGGAAGATGGGTCCTATGAACGTGCCTAGGAAGACCACCTCCTTCCCGAGCATTCATTGGATCGGAGTCTGACTCACCAGAGGAGTTCTTGAGTACCCGAGCTGCGCAGAAGACCGCTTCTGCAACACCAGAGAGTCTTCCGAAGACTCCAGAAGACGAAGGATGGATGGATACTCCTACTGCGATGCGAGGAAGCGCAGTAAAGAGGACCGCTTCTATCTTGAGGAGAGATCTTCCACCTCGGAAGATGAGAAGAGTAACTTCTTCTCGCGCGCAGAAGCAGAAGACCATAGTGGTGGAAGAGGCACTCTTGCCTCGAGAGGACAAGGTCGACACCTCCGATCGGATTGTGGAGATGAGTCTGTCTTCCGCAGGAAGAAGAATAGAGGAGTTCAGTGCTTTCTTCCGCTCAGAGATCCAGCCAGTTATGGAGTTGATCGAGAAGAGAGCGAAGGTACAGGAGAAGCCCTTACAGCCTAGATTCGGTCTGCGCATCCTGATGCGACATGAAGAAGGTCAAAAGAAGGAAGAAGCGCTGGAAGCCAACCTCCGCACCACGGAGAAGCTCGCAGCGAAGTACAAGGCGGAAGCAGCCGCT
Organism: Asterella californica; assembly: GCA_036924285.1. Classification (NCBI taxonomy): domain Eukaryota; kingdom Viridiplantae; phylum Streptophyta; class Marchantiopsida; order Marchantiales; family Aytoniaceae; genus Asterella; species Asterella californica. Next base: position 13,581,901 of record JAYKYS010000006.1, on the reverse strand, counting down.
TCTGCCAAGGAGTTAACGCAGCTGAAGAAGAGCAACCAGGAGTTGCAGGCGTGTTTACAGCAGCGTGACCAGGAGGTTCTGCGAGTGCGAGGTAAGATCACCGTCCTTGCAGAGGAGAGGACGACATGGAAGACACTGCGGGAAGCCGCAGAAGCGCAGACTGCAGCCGAGAAGACGCAGCGGGAAGCAGAGGAAACTCGTGCGCAGGGGATGTTAGCTCAGTCGGTGGAAGCGCTTCGGAAGAAGTTCAACTTCACCGCGGGTAGGAAGCTTCTTATCTTAGCTAGAGAATGGGACGACGAGTCCAAGACGATGTTGGTAGAGTGCAAGGAGAGCATGTTCAGGTATTTGGATCGGTAGATAGAGAGAGTGAAGACACTCTATGATCTTCCCTTGATTCCGCCACCTGCAACTGCATCTTCCCAAGTCCTAGCACCATCGACTGGATCCGAATTGGAGAAGGTGGAGTTCGACCTCGCTGTCCACTTGGTAGTGACAGCGTTGGAAGCGAGAAGATCCCAGAAGAAGCCCTGAAGACAGGAAGAAGAACTGTCTTCCCAGGTATTCTGAGTGGAGGAAGCGATTTCCCCGGACCGCTATGAGGTCATCATGGCTCCCAGTGTCGGACTAGTGTCTCAGAAGAGCGAGGAAGCACAAGTCGACTCAGCTTCCCAGAAGACGCTTTCGTCTTCCGAAGCAGAAGCAGAAGCCGAAACAGCAGCAGCAGAGCCAGTGACGAATGTCGAGGAGGAAGCCACCTCAGTGACACCCGAGGTAATTGCAGGGCTTTCCAGCTTATCAGAAGCTGAGTTAGTAGTTCCGATAGGAGCAGATCAGGTAGAGATTGCCTCCGAGCAATCAGAGTAGGTAGCAAACGTAAGAGACAAGTTGACATTTCTAAACTTAGCAAAGAACCGAACATGCTATCTTAAGAGTGGCAGTTCTAGTGTAAATTTAGTTAGGCAGCCATGTGGCAGCGTAGGAAGCACAAGAATAGGAAAGGGAAACCGCTTGCATGAGGAGGGGCAGCTTTTCTCTCCCTGGTGGTGGTTCCCTCTGTTTTCTCGTGGCAGATGCATAAGTAGGATCGAAGAGTAGGATTTTGGACACACACATGACACATTACACATTCTACACAGGAGAGGTGCACGGAGTACACTAGTAGTTGTTGGTGTACACTACTGTGCGCACACACACTACATCCGATGTTAGAGACATACGAATAGATTGGGATTATCCCGGAGGGGTCTGCATGCTCGTTACCAGCAGTGGTTCGAAGATGTAGATAGAGATAATGGACAGTTTAGGAGCAGGGAACGGCATCCTCGTGCAGTCCTATTGACTAGACTGGTGTGTCGAGGAGTAGGAGCAGGAAGTAGAGAGAGTGAGCTTCCCAATGCCAATGTGACTTCTTCTCGAGGAATGGATTGCTGATTTGAGTGCAGAAGCTTTGTCCATGTCTTCTGGGTGGTGGATTTTCTTGGATTCACTCTCGATTGTGCATGGGAAGCGTTCTTCTTGAGTGGCGGTGACTGTCAGCAGTTGTGCAGATTCGTAGCTTGGCTCGTTCAATGGAGCACATCGGATCTACGTACGGACGGTCTTATGGATAAGGCATCCTAGAAGATAGAGTAGTCGGAGCAGCGAGAGAAGAAGAAAGAAGCCTTCTTCCCACAGTAGAAGACGACATCCTCAAGTAGAAGACGGTGCAACTGTACGCACTTTTGTTGTCTTCCTTCCCAAACTATTACAAGCAGGGATGGCTTGTTAGTCAGGATCCGGACTAGAAGCCTGTCGGAGTCTTAATTTCTTATTTTTCATCTTGTTTTTCTCTTGTTTGGATTTTCTCTTCTTCCCCATCTTCTCCCATCTTCCCCATCTTCTTATCTTCTTCTAGTGAGCTTCCGAGACTTCTATTGAGCTTCCGTGAAGGTGCATGTCGTTGTAGTGCTGCACGAAGACTATTTTCGTAGGCAAAAGCCTGGGAAGGCTACAGGGGGCGTACACCCTGTGATTAATCTAATCCCTTGGAATGTGAGAGAGAGTAAGGTGTAACAGCCGTTGCTAGTCGCCTGTGCTCGACTTCTACGAAGTAGGAGCAGTCTTCTGGAGGTGTGAGAAGCTGAATCGAACCCCCAGAAGCCAAGAATTACTTCGGGAAGACGGTACTGAGAAGACCGAAAGAAGTGACTTGGAAGTAGGAAGCGTCTTCCCAAGCTTCTCTGTGAATAGTTGTGTGATATTTTAGTTAGTAGTTGTTTGTTTAGGTCCAGAGCACCTTTTGGCGAGTCTGGAAGACGCGTGGTTTTATGAGAAGATGGGATTTCTAGGCAAAACCCGTGTGTTTGTGTGTTTGAACAGATCTTAGAACTTAGAGCAGCGTTACTTGTGCAAATCCTCTGTGGGAACGATATCTTGTATACTAAATGGGCAAAAGGAGTAATCCTGCGACACTACATATTACAAGCCAGTCAGTTGTGAAATATTGAATAGAACTTCAATTGAATCTTAAGTGCAAATCATATTTGAATGATGCATCCAAGAAATTCACGCATACGAGTGAGATATGTCTCTAATACGACATAATGTCTCATGATCCGGTGCCGTGAAGTTCATGGAGTTCATGACTAGCGTCTGATAAATCTGAAGCAAGAGACGTTATATCACCGTTCGTTCACAAACTTCTGTATGAAAATTAATGTGTCACCTTCGCACAACTTTACTTTTAAGGGTTCTAGTTTCTCAGAGGAAACCATGCTCGTGTATAAAAATCTTTTGAATTTTTTGGAAATGAACTGAAAGTAAGCTATTGCATGATAAAATGATAATATATACATATCTAAATGAATAATTGTAACTTGTGAACAGTAAAACTAATAGAAATCAGAGATAGAAAAATCAATTAAAAATTGTAAAAATGTATTACATTTGAGTTATCATCTCAAATAAGAGTTCAAAAAACTTCCAAAAATAATATAATTTCAATTTAAGATAAAATCTAGAACTTCTGCAGCAGACTAAGTGCAGATATTTATAACTCAATTCAAATTTTTGGAAGACAAGATTTTCAATGCCTATTTTGATTCGAAGTTCTTATTTCGATTAGCAAGTACTTGATTGTTATTAGAACCTATTTGTAGACTATAAGAACCAAGTAGTGACTCCGGAACCAGGTCATGTCAACTTGAGATTGATAGATTTTATTATGGTGTCATATCTTTCTCCGTTTCTTGGAGAAAATATTTATAATCATGTATTATTATGCTACTTACAAAGAAAGGGACGAGTAATCTGTCAGTAACTTATCACGGCGAGATAAATGAAAGTCGATAATTTAAAATGATAATAGATACTGAAAAGATAACTATATTGAGAGAGATATTAAACTTGATAACTATAAGATATAACAGTTGAAACATAAGAAAATGTTTCTCATATCAATAGATTTCTTTTGATTTCAGTTGCTGATCACTGATAGCATCATATTCCTTGTAGAGAAATGATGGAAGATTATTGCCAATACTCCATTTAGACTCCAGAAATCATGTTATAGTAGTTTTGGTTTTTGTATTTATAATAACTTATTTATCATATTTTTAATTTTATTAAATAAATTAAAACGATAATAGTATCTAATTAAATTTCTGATCTAGTTTGTACCGGAAGTTACCAGATTAAGTGCATAAGAACATTCTCAACTTTCACACCAGTAGTTGCACACTCGATTCTCAGGAGAATTCCCGCGATAGCATAACAACCATCATATACAAGCAATCTTTTAAATCATGATGGATTCAAATCACCAGTATTGAAACAGATTTCCCTACGAGTTATAGTTGAATGAATGAGAATAGTTGCATGTGATGTTATGGAATTCTTACTTTCGTCTATTTTATATACGTTTTAACTCCTTGGTTATTTAACCGCTATTATGCATCTTGTTGAATTTCCAAGTTTCTCATGTTGCTTTATATGCAATTTTCTCTACTTCTTTGTCTTCAAGTCCTTTTTTTATCCTTTTGTCAAATTATGCTTTTTCCTTTATATATAGTTGCTTGCATACAATAGTTGCACCATAAGAGAGTGAAAACTGGAAATTTCATGCATTCGTCCGGCACTATAGTCTTTTACATATAAAACAATTTAGTTGCACCTATGCTATACTATTCTCCTTGTCATAGCTCAATATCCACACACAAGCTAAGAACCGAAAAAGATCTATCTAGAAACTTTCTTCTTTCGTCAAACGGTGTTCAGATGTCAATAGGGTTTTCTTCCATGACCCCGTTGGTCCTAAGAACTATCAGATCCGACTCCCAACAGCCGAGATATCATCGGTTTTTGGTCGCAAGTGATTGAACTTTCAAAAACTCCTCCCTACAGCTTAAAATCACGCACACCGTCCAAACGGATCGTCTGATTTGAGATATGTTTTCTCTGGTAGGTAGATTTGGCTATCTTGAATCCAATGAGACTCCAAACAAGTTGTTTGGAGTTCCTTTCACGAAACCACGCAAGAAATTTGACCACAAGAAGCAAAAAAAATGACGTAAATCGACTCCCTACGGTTCAAACTCACTCGTCGCACCCAAACCAACAATCCAATCCACATATTGTCTTCTCCTAGGTGTAAGTGAAGACTTCCTGATCGCGTAAGCACCAATAACGAAGAGCTTGGCTCATCGATCGCGAAGAACAATCCAACTTCAAGTCGCAGATGAACAAAAAACTGACATCGGATCTTACGTGAAGGTTATCCAAGAAAATACGAGGTTCTTGGCTGTGGAGATATCGGTGTGTTGAACAAAGACAAGAAAGAGAGAAACAAACACGAGAACGAGCGTCGTAATATATACCAACTCCCGATTTATATACACTACCGTTTCTTTCTCCTTAAGAACACAAAACTGAGAAATAGACCGAAACAGTCTGTAATTTGTATCGAACCCCCTAAAATGAGTCTTTAAATCTAAACCTAGACCCAAAACTATCGAAGCATAGCTCACAATAAAGAAAACACTCCTTTGCTAACAAAAAGAGCTGCATCAATATCACACAATTCAAACTCAAGTCCAAACAACGTTGTAGAGTTGAGAGTTTTCCTGGGAAGGGCGAGCCTTCTGGCTGTGATATGAGCTTGAAGGCTGTGTTCAATCTACTCAAGGAAGCGTTGGGATTCAGGTTGTGGCTGGTTTACTCAAAGGATAGGCTTCAGGTCTCAAGGTGATACTGAAAAACACTCATATAAGTCTCTTGGCTCTTCTGATATGTTCAGGAAGTAAAGTTCAGACTTAACTAGCAATGATAAGATCAAATGACGAACTTTAACACTGAGGATTGAGAAATATGTGAAGTTTCAGGCTTCAGAACTCCTCCTACATGTCAATAAGGTCCTACTGGATACACATGCGAAGTTTCAGCTTCAGATCAATTCAGAGCACTAAGATATGAGTAGAAACTTTCTGAGTAGAGAAATTACGGCAATTTCTGATACCCAGACAGCTGTTTCTACCTAGAACAAAGAATTGGCTTGATCACTTTGGGAAATTCTTACAGGATTTGCAGTACACAGCTTGCTGAACACTCCTGTGAAGTTGGGCCTCCTGATTCCACACAGAACTCCAGATCTCGCTCTCTGAAGTTGCTGTTCCAGATTGAGAGCTTTTCGGACCCCCTCTACTTCAGCGGCCGCTCTGAATTACTCAGTAACTCAAATCACTTGAAACTTTTTTGACAGTCGTAGCCCGGCTGACAGTGAACGCAACCACAAAGGTTTGAAGCGATTTCCTCAATTCTGCTGCAATTGACACTCAAAACCCCAAAATCAACAAAAGTGATGCAGTTTTGGCACAATCCGAACTTCAATTGGGCATAACTCCTTGTTTATTGATCCAAATCGATCAAGAATTTCACTGACAGTGCTTGGCTCGACGAGCTCTATCTCCCTATGCTCTCAGATTTCGCAGTGTCCTTACCAATTGCTCGAAATCCACTCTAGAGCTCTGTTTCTAAACTTAGAGTTTAACAAAAGACAAAAATGGACCAATGGGAGTTCATAGCTCCATTTGGTTGTCATTTTGTGCCTTAAACTACCTGGTAACGTATCTACACTCATAGGCTACCACGTCAAGCCCCCTAGAGTGCCAGCATAAAACTTAAACTACCTAAAATGACATACAACCCTAAAAGTAAACTAAAATCAGCTAAAAGCGTGCATGGGCAACACGTAAGTACAACCCACGAGCTTAAACCCTATCTACATGGTAAATCTAAGTCATGTACATTGAGTATCATAGATAAGTATGAATTCACTTGCACAAGCGTACGAATGCTTGAACAAGATAAATATCATACTACCAACCTACTAGGATCCAAAATATATGACAGAGCTAACACCATATGCAAAAGGTGTCAACCATAAGCATAAAAGACTAAGAACAGCACAGAGCTAACTTCTAAGACTACTAAACATCAAGTGTCGGAGTAGAAATAACATGCGCCAAGTAACGCGACAGCAGTGATCAGTGAATCATTTACTATGTCAAATGATTCACATCACGACAACGTTCATGTACAAGCCCTTAGTTAAAGCTAGCTACCACAAGCAGTATAAAATCAACTAGAACTCTAACGAATCCAAAACAGCAAAAATTGTAGCGAAAGAACCGAAAAAGATCTATCTCAGAACTTTCTTTTTTCACCAAACGATCTTCAAAGGTCGATAGGGTCTTCCTCCTTAACTCAGTTGGCCCAAGAACCTTTCAGATCTGACTCTCGACAATCGAGATATCTTTGATTTTCCGTCGTAGATGATCAAACTTTCAAAAACTCCTCCTTGCGACTTAAAATCACGTATACTGCCCAAATGGACCGTCTGATTTGAGATCCATCTTCTTTGGTAAGTAGATTTGGTTTCCTGAACCCAACGAGACTCCAAACAAATTGTTTGGAGTTCCCCTCATGAAACCATGCAAGAAATTTGATCACAAGAAGCAAAAAACTAACATAAATCGACTCCATACGGCTCAAACTCGCTCACCACACCCAAACCAACAATCCAATCCACATATTGTTTTCTCCTATGCGTAGATGAAGACTCCCTGATCATGTAGGCATCAAGAACCGAAGAGCTTGACTCATCGATCACGAAGAACAACCCAACTTCATATCGTAAGTGAACAAAAAATAGACGTAAGTATTTCTTTGCGAGTCAATTTCTCTGACGTTTATCGAATCGTCTGATGAAATTTTATATCGTCTTCAATTTCCTGAAGAACTCGGTATTCTGATCTCAATGGATACAAGCAGCAAGTTTGGACTCCGGAACGATCAGAACGGTCCAACTCTCCTCCACATGTCATTGAAGCACTTTAAATCTTTTCTCTACGTCCCAATTCTCTCACAACACACTCTCGGGTCCGTCTCTTCATGAACCGTCTTAATCAGCACGTAGCCTGCACAGATCTGAACACAATGACACCTTATGCGCATGCATTGGACCTCTCAATCTCCGGAAACGTCCACCGACAGGTCGTTAAAACAAGCTAACCTCTTAAGCTGCCCCTTTACATCAGTTTCCATACGTGAAATTTTTCACCGATAATGAACAAGCAGACCCGTTGCGTCTTTAGTATAGCGCTAGGAACCACAAATACCCCAAAAATAAGCATTGATAAGCTAGAGCCTAGCTTGATTTCTCCATCTTTCGAGTCTCGTAACTTCACCACTAGACGTCTAGATGAAGTAGATGAAGTACCCATGGAAAACTGACAAGGAGCTCTACCTGAAAATCCAAAGTTGTGCATGCGATCCACTGCTAGAAGCGAGGATGTAGACCCCTCCGGTGTATCCAAATCTATGTCTCTAGCATTGGATGTAATGTGGTTAGTGCGTACAGTAATGTGTGTGAAATCCTACTCTGTCTCCTAACTTATACTACTACCTTGAGGCGCAGGGGAGATCCCTTCCAATCCTCAACTTGCAATCAGGGAGATGAGGGACTGTCAGAAGGCCACCACCTCACATGCAGTCGGCTCTCTGCCTTGGTTTAGAAACTTACTTTCTACTCATGCGCTGTCTATTCTGTCACATGGACAGTTAGCTAATTTTACCATGGAAACTGTCACTTCTTAAGACAACAAATTTCGACTCCTACTAAAATTAGACAAGTCAACTGTCTTCTTAACTTGCTGCTTACTGTAATTCGCTGGGTGTGATCCTCTCCTGATCTACTCCTACCTGAACTCCTAATTCGGCTTCTGATAAGGTGGGAAGTCCTCCGAGTACCTCGGGTGTGACTGAGGTAGCTTCCTCCTCTCTGTTCGTGGCTTGCTCTTCTGAAACGGCTTCGGAAGACGGAAGCGTCTTCTGGGAAGCTGAGTCCACCTGTGCTTCTTCGCTCTTCTGTGGCACTGGTTCGACACTAGGAGCTGAGGTGACTTCGCAGTGGTCCGAGGAAGTCACCTCCTCCACTCCAAACACATGGGAAGACAACTCTACTTCTTGTCTTCCAGAAGACACTTTGTCTTCCGGGGCGTCTTCCACGGTGTCGGGTTGAGAGTCTTCCTGGGAAGGGCGAACCTTCTGGCTGTGATATGAGCTTGAAGGCTGTGTTCAATCTACTCAGGAAAGCGTTGAGCTTCAGACTATGGCTGGTTTACTCACAGGATAGGCTTCAGGTCTCAAGGTGATACTGAAAACACTCATATAAGTCTCCAAGCTCTTCTGATAAGTTCAGGAAGCAAAGTTCAGGCTTAACTAGCAATGATAAGATCAGATGGCGAACTTTGACACTCAAGATTGAGAAATATGTGAAGGTCCAGACTTCAGAACTCCTTCTACATGTAAACAAGGTTCTACTGGATACACATACGAAATTTCAGCTTCAGATCAATTCAGAGCACTAAGATATGAGCAGAAACTTTCTTAGTAGAGAAATTACGGCAGTTTCTGGTACCCAGACAGCTATTTCGACCTATAACAAGGAATTGGCTTGATCACTTTGGAAAATTCTTACAGGATTTGCAGTACACAGCTTGATGAACACTCCTGTGAAGTTGGACCTCCTGATTCCACACAGAACTCCAGATCTCGCTCTCTGAAGTTACTGCTCCAGATTGAGAGCTTTTCGGACCCCCTCTACTTCAGCGGTCGCCCTGAATTACTTACTGATTCAATTGACATGAAAATTTGGAGACAGTCGTAGCCTTGCTGACAGTGAACACAGCCACGAAGTTTTGAAGCGATTTCCTCGATTCTGCTGCAAATGGCACTCAAAACCCCAAATTGAACAGAAGTGCTGCAATTCTAACACAAATTGAACTTCAATCAGCCATAACTCCTTGTTTATTGCCTCAAATCGATCAAACTTTTCGCTGACAGTGCTTGGCTCCACGAGCTCTATCTCCCTATGCTCTCAGATTTCGAAGTGCCTTCACAAATTGCTCGAACTCCACTCTAGAGCTCTGTTTCTAAATTTAGAGTTTAACAAAAGACAAAAACAGACCAATGGGAGTTCATAGCTCCACTTGGTTGTCCTTTAGTACCCTAAACCACGTGGCAACTTAGTTTTACTCATAGGCTACCACGTCAAGCTCCCTAGAGTGCCAGCGTAAAACTTAAAACCCTAAATGACACGCAGCCCCGAAAGATAACTTAAATCAGCTAGAAAGCGTGCATGGGCGACACGCAAATACAGCCCATGAGCTTAAACCCTTATCAACATGGTAATCAACCTACTAAGACTCAAAATATATAACATCATCCAAAAATGGACTTCTCTGAGGTCTTAACTACACTCAGAGAGACTAACGCCTGACAGAGAAGTGAATCATTTGTTATGTGGAATGATTCACATCACGACAACGGTCTTCTCGGCTTCCAGCGCTGTCACTACCAAGTGGACAGCAAGGTCGAACTCCTCCTTCTCCAAATCTGTCCTAATCGCTGGTCCTGGAACATGGGAAGATGTAGCTGCTTGTCGTGGGATCGAGAGAAGACCGTAAAGTGTCTTCAGGTCCTCAATTTGCCGATCCAGGTAGCGGAACATGCTGTTCTTGCACTCCACCAACATTGCTCTGGAATCGTCATCCCACTCCCTAGCTAGGGTGAGAAACTTCTTACCCGCGGTGAAGTTAAACTTCTTGCGAAGTGCTTCCACCGACTGCGCCATGAGTCCATTTGCTCGAGCTTCTGCTTCTTCCCGCTGCGTCTTCTCTGCTGCAGCCTGTGCTTCTGCGGCTTCTCGCAGTGCCCTCCATGTCGTCTTCTCTCTTGGGAGAGAGATGATCTTACCTCTGATCCATAGAACCTCCTGGTCACGCTGCTGTAGACGTGCCTGCAACTCTTGGTTGCTCTTCCTCAACTGTACTGACTCCTTGGCAGAAGCGGCTACTTCCGTCTTGTACCTCGCTGCAAGCTTCTCCGTGGTGCGGAGGTTGACTTCCAACACATCCACCTTCTTCTGGACATCTTCTTGCTGCATCAAGGTGCGCAGACCGAATCTAGGTCGCAGTGATTTCTCCTGAGCCATTACGCGCTTCTCCACCAACTCCATGGTTGGATGGATCTCTGAGTGGAAGAAGGCACTAAATTCCTCCAACTTTCTTCTCGTGGAAGACAGATTCATCTCCACAATCCGATCGGAGATATCTTCCTTATTTTCCAGAGACAAGGATGCCTCTTCCACCACTGTGATCTTCTGCTTCTACGTACGAGAAGACACTACTCTTCTCATCTTCCGGGGTGCAGGAGCGGTTCTCTTCGCTGCGCTTCCTCGAGTCGCAGTTGGGATGCCGACCCATACGTCGGCTTCTGTAGTCTTCGGAAGACTCCCTGTAGTTGCAGAAGTTGTCTTCTGCGCAGTTCTGATACTCAGCGTCTCCTCCTTTGAATCCGACTCCGATCCAGAATGAATGATCGAGAAAGATGTGCTCTTCCTAGACACACTCCTAGGCTCCATCTTCCTCGACGGTGACGCGTCTTCCGTACCGCTGGAGTCATCTTCTCGCATCAAAAGCGTCTTTTGATGAGTGCCCGGTCTCATCTGAGACACTAAAGTGGGAGGGAGAGTTGCGACTGCTGCTCGGTTGTCTTCTCCCGAGGTCGTTTCCTTCACCTCGCATTGTCTTGTTGGTCCATACCTCGCCAACTGATCTTCTATCAAGTCCCCCTTGGACACGTACAGATAACAGAAGAACGGGGTGAGGTGTCCTCCTGCTGTGATGCCCAAGTACACCAACTCTGCCTGAACGTAAGCGTGGAAGAAGGCGCCCCAATTGATAGGCAGCCCCTCTTAGACGGCTTCTAGGAACTCCACGTCTTGATCTCCAAGGTACCTCGTCTTCTGTGCTTTCCCCTTGGGAAAGAGGTGAAGAAATAGCTTCGCCAGAAGACGCTTCTGCGACTCTCGATACGCTTCTACCTTTCATCCATTCCTTCCCTGTCTATCTTCCAGGAAGAGGCAAGTCGTGCTTCCAGACACATGCCACTTCTCCGAGATCATGGGTACGATCTTCTTCTCGAGCTCGTACTCTCGGTTCTCTGATTCTGATCTGTGAAAAGCCTTACGTCATCACTCCGTCGTCCAGGAAGATGGTCTTCCACGAGCTACTCATGCCTTCGTAGGTACAAGGTTGCGAGAAGGCAGTGCTGTTCAAACTTCCTCCAGAAGACCTTAGTTCGCGAGGTTCCAGTCCCACAGGAAGAAGTCGAGACTCAACTCCTTGATGAAGAGTTTGGTCTTTGCCAACTCTGCTGCCGGCAACACCAACCCTCGAGGATGCATCGACATACTTCGAGCTTCTGTTACACTAAGCCACACGTACTTGCTGTGAGCCGAAGGCTCAGTCCTTCCCAAGTCCTCACAGTCTAGCTTCCACTCTCAGAAGATGAATCTAGTCTTCTAGAAGACAGCTATTCTGTCTTCTGGGATTCTAACAGTGCTTCCTAAGTATCTCTCGTCTTCCGAGCTATATCTAAACAATCTTAACTAAGCAAGGCATCGCATGGATTACCAAGAAGACAACCCACCTTACATTTCATCCTACTTCCTAACAGAAGATACAAGATATGTGAGAAGAAGAGTGTACGAAAAGTTCAGAAGATGGTCGCGGGTTCTTGCTGTGACAGTGATCTCCAAGAAGACTCTTGGGACAGCTTTCGATTAACTGACGTACTCGGAAGACTTTCCGCAGCCGGGCTTCCCATCATTGGTCTGTAACGACCTATGTTACACATAGGAAGTTTGTCTATTAGTAAGGTGTTTAGTTATAACTAAGTGTTGAGAATGTTTATTTGCTGCCAAAGTACTTTAAGGAGGTATCAAGTTAGTCATGACTAGCTAAAAGTTAGTTATGATTAAATTTAGCTGTACTTTTGACAGAATTCAGATATTTGCTAAAGAGTGAGCACTACTATCTTGTCATCTTGTCTAAAAGGTAGAAAGGAGGTGGAAAGTATCCCTTATCTCCTTTTTGACTTGATATTAGTGGTTGGATTAAAGTTGTGGACTTTGTGGGCATTAAAAACAAGAAGAGATTCTACATGTTTCATTTTTAGTGGGTCCTAGTGTAGAGGGGGGTGGAAATTTGAGATTCCTTGAGAATATTCCAGAATCCTTCTAGAAGTTGTTGACTTTGAAGGAATAAACTCATGTGAAAAGGTAAAAAGCCCATGTGATTAATGCTTTTATCTTAAGTAATATTTTAGTAAAACCCAGTAAAAGTAGTTACGATTGAGTTACCAGAGGGTACCAAAGTAAAAACCTAGAATGTATAAATAGAGGAGTAGAGAAGAGCTCCTCATCCTTGTTTTCACATCGTCGTAATGACAACTTGAGTAATATAGAGAATATGGGATAATTTTAGCATGTGAGAACTTGAGAGACATTCGTTAGAATGGAGGATTTTAGTTGATGAGTTTAAGGAGAATTTTAGTTGGTGAGTTTAGGGTGTATGAATGAGTGAACTTAGCATTTTTCCCTTCAAGTCCATGGTGTGCTTCCATCAAAGCCATAAGAGGTGACCCCTGAGTGAGAGACAGGCCTGACATGTTGCAGATTCGTGGATGACGATCGTGGAGGTTGAGAGATCGGGGGGTAGTTGATCGATGAGATCGTGGAAGGTTTACATTTTTGGTTCTGTTGCCGGGACCTCACTTGAAGGGATCATTGAAAATGTTTAGAGTTCAGTTCTATATTAGACAAAAGGAGATTATGAGAGAACACATGGAGAGAACGTTGGGAGGAGAAAGAGCTAACGCGATGTTAGCAACATTAGAACCTTTCGTGTATCCCGTAGTGATCTATGGCGCATTCGAGGTTATTCTTTACATCTTGTTCACTTAGAAAGAGTTTGAGGAGAGTTGAAAGGGATGAAACAAGAGTTGTAGAGAAAGGAGGAGAGAGAAGTTATTAGAGGAGAAACATTTTCGAGTTTGAGGATTTCTGCTCTCTGGAAAAAGTTTACAGTCATTGTCAGATTTTCTATGAATTTTATTTTCCAGTGAAACTTTCCAGGACTGTAGCTTGGCTGATAACCTATCTACTACAAAAGAAATCATAGGAAAAAGTGGTCTAGAGAGGGAGCAATGAATTTTCAAAGTTGAGGGGGTCTATTCGTGAGAGTTGAGGAATTCTATTCTCTGGAAAAAGTTTACAGTCATTGTCAGATTTTCTGTGAATTTTATTTTCCTGAGAAACTTTCCAGTGTTTTAGAGTGGCTGATAAGCTATCTAGGGCAACAAAAGTCAAGAGAAAAGGTGGTATGGAGAGAGAGTCATGAATTTTCAAAGTTGAGGGGGTTGAAAGTCATGAGAGAAGTGAAAATATACAAATTTCAGTTCTCTGAAAATTTGTACAGTCAGCACCATCTCTTTTGATTAAGGAATTTTCTATTGAAACTTCATTAGTTAGTAGCTTGGAGGTTGAGCTATTGGAGATCACAAAAATCGTGGAGAGATTTCTTACCAATTAAGAGATATATGATTCGACATACAAGGAGATCTTGACGATACGTCATGGGGAATCCAGTTCGAGTGCCGAGGTTGAAGAAGAGACGTTTGGGAGTTAGAACGGAGACGGAAAGACCAAAGTTAAGTATAGAGGCGTTGCGATCAAACATCTATTGCAGTTGGGGTGCCATTTTTGCTTTATATCAAGAAGCTTCTGTGAGCATCGACGCAGATGCGAAGAGGGTTGAGTTCAAAGTATCATTCACTGTGGAGGCCACGAATGCTCTTGGCGAAGTAGAGTGTGATCCTTACAAAAGTGACTTTAAGATGTCTGCTAGGATCATTACAGACGATGGTCATGAGGATATTATCATGGACTCTTAATTTTAGATTGGATTTTATTTCATGTATAACCATGTATAATACACGATTTTCAATATAAAGCTAAGTTAAGAAAAAGTTAAGAAAGTGATATAGAGTTATTTTCTTCAAAGATATTTTGTCCACTTAATGGTTGAGAAGGTGCAACATGAGTGGAAGTTCAAAAGATTGAAAAGTTAGACTTAGAAACCTTCCTCAAGGTTTAGATGTCATAGTAAGCGTCGGAGAGAGTGTGAAGCCTTGGATTTTCACTTTGTTAAGAATTTTTTGATTTTTGATAAATAAAACAATAGAATGGTTAGTATAGATGATAGATAAGATAGATTCAGTGTAGAATAGGATTTCTACGTCGAAGAATGATGCTGAGTAGAAATACAGAAGTTATGACAGATATATCTTTGAGGAGATAACTTGGTTGTATTCTACGGACGAAGAGCTTTCCAAGGATACCTCATTTGCTAAGAATGGACATCGGACGACGAAGTTATAGCCTTGGAAAGAAGAACTAAAATGAGACAGGAGTTAGCGCAACTTCGCGCTCGAGAATCGAGAAGGACTTCGCACGTGAGGAGAAGAAGGGAAAAGCTATAAGTAAGATCAAAAAGCATTTTTCACTTTACTATTTCCAATCGTGAGTTTATTGTAGTGCTCCGCTGTTATCGTTCGGAAGAAAGTGGACAAAGACAGACTTCGGCGAAGGTACTCTGTTAGGTTTTATCGATGCGGTCTGTGGCGGTTACGACGACAACGTCCGAAGTCGACGTTTCCACGGTTAGGTATCAACTTCGACGAAGAAGTGTCGTAAGCGTAGAAGACCGAAGGGACTTCGGACCTTCAGCGAAGATGAGAGGAATGCAGACGGCGAAGCGGCCGAAGTTGAAGACTATAGCGACGAAGTGGCCGGACTTCAGTCCGTATCGAGAACGACTCGAGGAGATGGGATTGGCGTTCTTGCTGGAGAACTGGGGTGTAATATCTTCGGATCTGTTGCAGGAGATACTCATTTGCAGAGGATATCCCTCTGAAGATCTTCGGGCAAGGCCGAACAACTGGACTCTGAACCACTGGAACTTCGCCCTAGGAATTGATGACGCATGAGTACCAGGTGACATACTGTACGACAGTAGCTGTAAGCCGACTTCGGACGAAGTGGCGAAGTATGGCGAACTCTTCTCGAAGTCGCCGGTGGGATCGAACGGGTTCAAAGTACACACCTACATCGATCCTTTCAAGCGGGATGTCGCGATCGCCCTCAACACCATCTTCAAACCACAACGTACTTCTTATCTGGCCAATTGGCAGATTAACTTCATCGAACAGATCTTCGGAGGCAAGAAGGCGTATTGGGCGAAGATCTTCCACGACCATGTGCAGAAGCTCTTCAACATTTTCGACGAAGGTGGATCGACATGCTTTGCAGCCTTCGTAGTATTCTTCTACAGGGGAATGAAGTTGCTGTCCTCCGAAGAAGAAGAAGAGCAGTTCGACCGAAGAACGATTTCGGAAGATGAGCGGGTAATGGAAGCTACTCCTCAGAGAGAAGAAGAAGTGACGACTCCAGTGACAACTTTGGCGGGACCTAGTACTCGGACGAAGAGGAAGATTGATGAACTTACACCAGGGGGCGCGACTTCAAGAAGGAAGAAGAAAGCAAGAAGAACAACGATAACAACTTCGGACGAAGGTGGATGAGATCACGACAACATACTTCGCCACCAAACTCGACTGAGGAGTCGTGATCAAGCGGTCTAGATGTGACCATCTTTTGTAAGAAATCAGATCCGCCATCTTAGGACGAAGGGCTATATAAGCGATGTGATTCTCAGTCATTTTACCTTTTTCATGTTTTCAGTTTTTGTTTCTTAATTTTCGATTGCGCAAGATTGTGGAGTGAGAGTGTGAGAAAAGTGAGCGAAGGTAAATTTACCTACGAAGGACGTAGTTTGCTGTCGCAGGTGTAATTCTGATTGACGAAGGCCTTTATCATTTACTTTAAACGAAGAGACTTCAGTGGAGAATTTGACCGAAGGTGACTTCGGCCGAAGTTGAAACTGTATACTTCGAAGGTGTTTGAACGAAGATCTGAGAACATATTAGTTACTGTGAAGTGGAAAAGCATAAGTTAAATTGTAAGAAGAGTTCGGATGATGGTGGCTTCGTCTTAAGTCTGCCTTCTTCAAATAAGTGGGATTCTTAAGAGTGAGGATTTAGTTGGAAGAACATTTCTTAGGAAGAGTAGGGGCTTATTCCTTGGAACCTTGAAGTGAAATCAGTATTCTTCTGTCTTTTGAGAAGAACACTAGTAACATTTCAGCAGTATTTTGCTACCTCATTTACTCATACATCTATCTTCTCGAATCTTTTATATGTTGTTGGAAAGGTCCCTGATCAAAGAACTATTTCATTGTTGTTTGTATTTGATTTATCAGGTTTGTACTTGGGTTTGGTTTCTTATTAGACTTAAACTCTCATCCGGATATTATTCCATTCCGTGAGAATAACAGAAAACTATCTGAATTATCATTGTGACGTTGTAGTACTGTGTTTTGTGTAATTGTTAACTGTATCTTCGTGGGAACGATCCTTTATTTACTATTTCCGATACTTTGTGTTTCTCTGGGTTGTTACATATAGAAGCATTAAAACTTTTGGCGCCGCTGCCGGGGATACAGATTTAACTTTTACTTTGAATTCAGTAATTTGTAACCATCGACATGTATGTCGAGGGGAGCACGAGCGCCTTCTGAAGAAGATCAGAGGACGGGAAGGACCAGGCGAGCGCTGAAAAGAAGATTGGTCCGCGAACAATTGTTGGAAGAAGTCCAACGCCAGAAGGAGGCAACGAGGGAGCGAAGATGTCAAGCAGCTCAGAAGTGGCAAGAAGTGAAAAATCTCTCTGAAGGAACTTCATCTTCGCTTGAAAGGAGTTCAGTACCTATTTCACCACGAACGCGTTACGAGAAAGACGAGCGCACATACTGGAAGAAGAAGGGGGATATCGAATCCCCATACTCGAGTGTACGGAGTGGAGAGAGTTCACTTAAAGACGCATCATGGTTACCATTTCCTTCAAGGACCACAAATTTACATGAATCTCTATTTGAATCAACGAGAAAAGAAGAGGATATTCAAACTGAAGAAGAGGAGACAGATAGAGAAGAATCACCTTCACTTCGAAGAGTGGAGTTGTTTCAATCTTCATCTTCGTCTTCATCTTCAGGATCAGCACAGTCAGAATCCAACATTTTGACAACTCTTGCGGAAGATCCAAATCCGAAAACGGAAACGGCCTTGGAGCTGATCGTCAGACATGAGCTAGAGATCACAAGCTTTGTAGACCTCTTGAAGAAACAAAAAGGACAAGAACTAATTCGAGAATTATTACCATTGGGATCACCTGCTCTTCGAATCCCAAATCTTAGACCTCAGGGTACTCCAGGAGTATCGCTCTTTAAGATACGAAGTCAGGAGGCCTCTACGTCCTCTTCACCCAAGAATGAACATGAAATAAGACGAGGAAATATTCACTCAGTTGAAGACACTTCGGCCGAAGTAACTTTGCCCGAAGTAAACCTCCCTAATATCCAAGTGGGAACAGCTGTTGTGAATGCTCTTGCCAAGTTGACTCTTCGACCATTAAGCAATTTGTCGAGTGCATGATCATTGAGGGTTTCAAATTTGACGGTACCAACAAAACAGAGTCAAGGACAGCAATCAGTGCTTCCATCTTCTACACCACCGCTCACCATGACAGGAGTACCACTTCCGTCAAGGGCACCACCTTTCACTCGCCAAAATTATCCAAAATTTGGCGGTGACGATTCTGACAGTGATGGAGATGGAGAGGGCGCCGATTCTTTTGTTAAACAATTCGAGGCAGTATCTCATGCAAACAAAGAAGATAATGATCTCGATCGAACGAGAATTTTTCCCAGTCTGTTGAAACATGCAGCTGGAAAATGGTACAGTCACGCCAATCTAACTCCAACAATCTTATCTACTTGGGATTTGATGAAAAATGAATTCCTCAAAAGATTCAGGGAACTGAATTATAACAGGCATGTACTGCACAAAGTAAATAGCGTTAAACGGAAGAGGAAAGAATCCTTAAAGAGTTATGTTCAGAGATTTTATGGTATCTTGGATAGACTACCTGCTAATGGAACACATCCAGCCTACACACCACCGCAAGCAGTGGAGTGGTTTGTGAAAGGATTGCCTTCGAAGCAACAGACATGGGTTAGACGATTCGATACGTCAACTTAGAGCGAGCCATTGATTCTGCTGAGAATTACGAATCCTCCAATATCCTCAGCAGAGATCGTGAAAAAGCTTCAGAGTCGAGAAAAAAGAAGGATTTCAGAAAATCGAAGAAGAGTGCAAAGGATGAGAAGAAGAAGAAGAAGAAGTTAAAACGGAAACACCGAAAATTCTCATCTTCGGAAGAATCCTCAAAAGGGTCTTCAGACGAAAGCTCAACATCAGAAGACGAAGGTACTTCATCTTCGGACGAAGAGGAAAAGCATAAGAAGCGGAAAAGAATGACGAAGTCCAGACTTCCGATGGTGAGGAGGACACAGCCATCTAAGGATACTGCACTTGATGATCTTCTCAAGAAGTTCGAAGACCTCAAGGTGCAATTGGTCAGAACGCCCGAGAGGCAAAAATCTCCAACTACTTCACGTCCAAATTTGTGGTGTACTAACTGTGGTAAACCTAGACATGCCAATACGGAATGTTTTAACAGTAAAACATCCTATAACACCCATGCAGTTGAGTGGGCGCCATTATACGAACCCAATTACTTTGTAGAGTTTGAAGATGAGGTCTATGGAGTACAAGCTCAAGATGGAGCCATGATACCCACTCAGCCTCAGCAATTCACGCCCATTCCTCCGGTACATATCCAACGCTTTGTACCTAGACAAATGACGACTAACGTTACCCAACGAAAGTTTGCCCCTGCAGGTTACCAGGAAAGACCACCATCTCTTGGTACATCATGTTTTAATTGTGGCGCCAATGGTCATTGGGCTCCTTCTTGTCCTCATCCAAAGAAACAAGTGGGATATATGCCACTATGTGGGAAGTGTGGTAAGCCCGGTCATGGAGCTACGGATTGTACAAATGAACCAATTCAGAAGACCGGAGTGAGATTTCAACCGCCAGCCAACCAACAACGACCGGATGCAGGAGTAAACATGGTCGAGTTGGTCGATGATCTGAAAGCTTGCACGCTGTCAAACGAAGATGGAAATGGTTGGCCAGAAGACAAGGAGATTCTGGTGAACAAAGTGGAGACTCGAAGTGGGAAGAGACTACTTCGAAAGGGAGAGACTTTAGCAGAAGCTGCAGCTCAGGAGGCGAAGGACCTTAAAAAGACTGAGCGGAAGCAACTGAAGAAAGAGAAGAAAGCGCACAAAACTTTGAAAGAACAAGTGCGCGAAGTTGCAGAGAAACAGACGATATCGGCACGAGCAGATGATCGTCAAGAAGAGCAGAGAAAGAAGAAGACCCCAGGAACATTACCTGCGGACATCTCCGAAGAAGTAAAGGCGTTACTCAATAGAGAACAGAATACGCAAGCCAAAGAAACGAAATCTAGCAGAGAAGGGTCTGGGAAGATTCAAGCCGAAGTATCTTCGCCCGAAGTTGATCGACCATCCGAATTGCGGGAGCTGGTGGCAGACCAATCCAAGAAGACTGTTCCAGTGGTGAGCACTCATTACAATGTAGTCGAAGATTTGTTGAACCAACAAGCTAACATAACTATCAAGCAGTTGGTCGAAGACAATAAGCTGTACAGGAAGTTGCTATTGGCAGCCTTGAGAAAACCATCGAAGGCTAAAGCGAAGCATCTGCCTTCATTGTTTCAAGTTGGATTGGAGGACTTAGAATCCCCGGAAGTAGACATCGAGATAGATGGATGTCTAATAAAACATGTGCCTATAGATTCTAGTTCTAGTGTGAACATTATTACAGAAGAGACAGCGCATGGTTTGGGTTACCATAAGTTCGAATCAACACCACGGGTGTTGAGGATGGCGGATCAGAGCAGAAGAAGACCCTTGGGAGTACTGCGAGATATCCCTACAACCATTGGAGGGATAATCTTCAAACTTACCTACATTGTACTAAGACCATTGGTTAAGTCTGGCTATGGAGTGCTCATAGGTCGACCTTGGCTGTATGGTGCTAAGGTGATTACTGATTGGTACAAACAGATGTTGCCTTTAATGATCCTATGAAACCAACAGATAAGGGTGTCTCTGTAAGTTGGAAAAAGATGTCACATCAGGGCGAAACATCTTCGACAAATTCAGGGTACACTTCGGACGAAGACTCTTCATCTTCGAGTACTAACTCGGAAAATGAGAAATCAGGACCTTACATAGTTGTGAACTATTTACAATGCTATGAGATAGAAGATGAAGAAGAGTGCGAAGGGAATGAGGAAGAATAGCAATCACAGTTGGGACAGGGAAGTTCAGAGGTGAGCCACACAGAAGGAATGGTACTGAAGTCAGCGACAATGGACTTGGTTCTCGACGAAGGGAAGGTCTTGAAGATCACAGCGAAGTTACAGGGGCCCGAATTGGAAGTGTACCATGACATGTTAACCTACTACCAGGATGTCTTCACCTGGAAGATAGAAGACATGAAGGGTATTCCTGCGAAGTGGGTCAACATCGAATTGATTTACTGGAAAACTCTGTACCTGTGAGGCAAAGACAGTATAGACTGAACCCAAAGTACTCTCTTTTAGTCAAGGATGAAATTGACAAGTACTTAAGTGCTGGTATTATTTTTCCTGTCGTTAGCAGTGAATGGGTATCACCTATAGTGATAGTTCCTAAGAAGAAGACTGGTAAAATAAGAGTATGTCAAGATTTTCGAAAACTGAATGCAGCAACAAGGAAAGACCACCATCTCTTACCTTTTACGGATTCTATTCTGGATAGGGTAGCTGGTCATGAGTGCTACAGTTTTCTCGATGGATTTTCAGAGTATAATCAGGTATCCATCAGAGAAGAAGATAAAGACAAAACTACTTTTACCACTGACCGGGGTACTTTTGCTTATCATAAGATGCCCTTTGGTTTATGTAATGCTCCTGTCACATTCCAAAGAATGATGACAAACATTTTTCAGGAGCATCTTAGGAAGTTCTTAGAAATTTTTATAGATGATTTTTGCGTTTTTGGTCCAAGGGAAGAACACATAAATTCCTTGGCAATAGTTTTTCAGCGTTGTAGACATGCTCAGTTGGCATTGCATCCAGAAAAATGTTTCTTCGCCATGTCAGAAGGCCTTTTATTAGGACATAGAGTCTCGCAGCGGGGCATTGAAGTAGACGTAGACAAAGTTCAAGTTATAGTAGCTTTGGAACCTCCCTCAAATGTTAGCGAGTTGCGGGGATTTTTAGGACATGTGGGTTACTATCGAAGGTTTATCAAAAACTATGCGACCTTGGCAGCACCACTAACCGAATTGTTGAAGAAGACTACTGAGTACATCTGGCAGGAACAGAGGCAGAAGGCCTTTGAAACGCTGAAGACGAAGTTGATTGAAGCTCCAGTCATGAAGGCACCAGATTGGAATCTACCTTTTCAAGTGTATGTGGACACTTCAGCATTCGCTATTGGAGTGGTGTTGAGTCAGAAAGACAGCGAAAACAGGGACCATCCGATTTACTATGCGAGTAGACAACTATCCGTTGCAGAGAAGAACTACTCCACTACAGAGCGAGAAGCACTAGGGATGGTGTATTCTGTCAGAAAATTTCGACACTATTTGTTGGGATGCGAGTTTGTTTCCTATGTGGATCACTATGCTTTGAAACATCTGGTGCAAAAATCTGATCTGTCGGGAAGAATAGCGAGATGGATGTTGTTATTACAGGAGTTCAAGTTCACAATTCAAACCCGAGCAGGAAAGCATCATGAGAATGCAGACTACTTGTCTCGATTGAGGACGGGAGAGCGTCAAGATAATGTAGCAGACGACTTTCCAGATGAGGAACTCTTCCAGCTTACAGTAACCCCCACCAGCAGGTATCATGAGATATATAGATATTTGTATACGTTGCATTGTCCTGAAGGAATGGATGTGGAACAGCGTACGGTGTTCATACACAAGGTTGGACCGTACGAGCTGAAGAGCGGTATTCTGTTCAAAAGAGGGACCGATGATGAACTACGAAGATGTCTGGAAGAGGAAGAAGTGGGAAGAGTCGTGGATGCCATGCATTCGGAACCAGCAGGAGGACACTATGCTCTTCGCAACACAGTGAAGAAGATCTTGGATGCAGGATACTGGTGGCCCACCATGTACAAAGATGTGCATGCGATCATTAAAAGGTGTGACAGTTGCCAGCGAGTGGGTAAGCCTACTCGAACTACTCAATGGCCACTTCATCCTATCTTATCTCTTGCATCATTCGAAAAGTGGGGAATTGACTTTGTGGGACCTATTCAGCCAGCAACAAAGAAGACACGCAGAAGATACATCTTGGTGGCTACAGATTATGCAACCAAGTGGGTGGAAGCTGAAGCAACAAAGAAAGATGATGCGGTGACAGTGGCAGCGTTTCTACACAAGAATATCATCACCAAGTTTGGATGTCCATTGGAACTGGTGAGTGATAGAGACACACACTTTTTGAACAATACCATAGAGGCACTAACAGAGTACTTTCAGATCAAGCATCGAAAGACTACTCCGTATAATCCTAAGGCCAATGGACTTACTGAGAAGAGCAATGGATTACTGTGCAAGATTCTGAACAAAGTGACTGTCAATCATGCTTATGATTGGGACACCAAGTTGGATGCAGCGCTGTGGGCATTCAGAAATACAGAGAAGATAACAACACGACAAACGCCGTTCTTCTTAGCGTATGGAATGCATCCCATTATGCCTATAGAATTCGAGACCCCTACCTACAGAATTCTGTCACAGGATAGACTGTCTGCAGAAGATAGTCAGCTCATCAGATTGCAAAGTTTGATGGCACTAGAAGAAAATCGCGAAGCATCTCTGGAGTTAACTAAGGACATACAAGAGAAGCGGAAAGAAGTATATGATAAGAGGTTAAGAAAAGTTGAGGTGAACGATGGAGACTTGGTCTTGCTATATGATAGCAGACATATTAAGTTTCCAGGGAAGTTACAACTGCGATGGATGGGACCATACATAGTCGCACAATGTTATGGCAACGGTTCAGTCCAACTTAAAGACCTGGAAGGAAATCTCTTCGCTACTCGAGTAAATGGAGGGAGGATCAAACGATACTACAGCTGATGTGTTCGCGAGGTCGCTTCACAATTGAGAGGGGGAGTATGTGAAGCCTTGGATTTTCACTTTGTTAAGAATTTTTTGATTTTTGATAAGTAAAACAATAGAATGGTTAGTATAGATGATAGATAAGATAGATTCAGTGTAGAATAAGATTTCTACGTCGAAGAATGATGCTGAGTAGAAATACAGAAGTTATGACAGATATATCTTTGAGGAGATAACTTGGTTGTATTCTACGGACGAAGAGCTTTCCAGGGATACCTCATTTGCTAAGAATGGACATCGGACGACGAAGTTATAGCCTTGGAAAGAAAAACTAAAATGAGACAGGAGTTAGCGCAACTTCGCGCTCGAGAATCGAGAAGGACTTCGCACGTGAGGAGAAGAAGGGAAAAGCTATAAGTAAGATCAAAAAGCATTTTTCACTTTACTATTTCCAATCGTGAGTTTATTGTAGTGCTCCGCTGTTATCGTTCGGAAGAAAGTGGACGAAGACAGACTTCGGCGAAGATCCTCTGTTAGGTTTTATCGGTGCGGTCTGTGGCGGTTACGACGACGACGTCCGAAGTCGACGTTTCCACGGTTAGGTATCAACTTCGACGAAGAAGTGTCGTAAGCGTAGAAGACCGAAGGGACTTTGGACCTTCAGCGAAGATGAGAGGAATGCAGACGGCGAAGCGGCCGAAGTTGAAGACTATAGCGACGAAGTGGCCGGACTTCAGTCCGTATCGAGAACGACTCGAGGAGATGGGATTGGCGTTCTTGCTGGAGAACTGGGGTGTAATATCTTCGGATCTGTTGCAGGAGATACTCATTTGCAGAGGATATCCCTCTGAAGATCTTCGGGCAAGGCCGAACAACTGGACTCTGAACCACTGGAACTTCGCCCTAGGAATTGATGACGCATGAGTACCAGGTGACATACTGTACGACAGTAGCTGTAAGCCGACTTCGGACGAAGTGGCGAAGTATGGCGAACTCTTCTCGAAGTCGCCGGTGGGATCGAACGGGTTCAAAGTACACACCTACATCGATCCTTTCAAGAGGGATGTCGCGATCGCCCTCAACACCATCTTCAAACCACAACGTACTTCTTATCTGGCCAATTGGCAGATTAACTTCATCGAACAGATCTTCGGAGGCAAGAAGGCGTATTGGGCGAAGATCTTCCACGACCATGTGCAGAAGCTCTTCAACATTTTCGACGAAGGTGGATCGACATGCTTTGCAGCCTTCGTAGTATTCTTCTACAGGGGAATGAAGTTGCTGTCCCCCGAAGAAGAAGAAGAGCAGTTCGACCGAAGAACGATTTCAGAAGATGAGCGGGTAATGGAAGCTACTCCTCAGAGAGAAGAAGAAGTGACGACTCCAGTGACAACTTCGGCGGGACCTAGTACTCGGACGAAGAGGAAGATTGATGAACTTACACCAGGGAGCGCGACTTCAAGAAGGAAGAAGAAAGCAAGAAGAACAACGATAACAACTTCGGACGAAGGTGGATGAGATCAC
This sequence comes from Asterella californica, assembly GCA_036924285.1. NCBI lineage: Eukaryota > Viridiplantae > Streptophyta > Marchantiopsida > Marchantiales > Aytoniaceae > Asterella > Asterella californica. Next base: position 13,556,761 of record JAYKYS010000006.1, on the reverse strand, counting down.
GACAACATACTTCGCCACCAAACTCGACGCGACAAAGATGGAACTACTCCAGCGACTTCGGGCAGAGTTAACGATAGCGCCAGATCCTTCGGCGAAGAGCAGGATAGTTAGACTAGCGGAGAGAATCATTAGAGATTTGAAGGAGCTTAGAGAGACAGTTAAGTTTACACTATGCAGTTTAGGACAGAAATTACAGTTAGGTAGAGTAGATACTACGGTTCCGTCAACTGAGGAGTCGTGATCAAGCGGTCTAGATGTGACCATCTTTTGTAAGAAATCAGATCCGCCATCTTAGGACGAAGGGCTATATAAGCGATGTGATTCTCAATCATTTTACCTTTTTCATGTTTTCAGTTTTTGTTTCTTAATTTTCGATTGCGCAAGATTGTGGAGTGAGAGTGTGAGAAAAGTGGGCGAAGGTAAATTTACCTACGAAGGACGTAGTTTGCTGTCGCAGGTGTAATTCTGATTGACGAAGGCCTTTATCATTTACTTTAAACGAAGAGACTTCAGTGGAGAATTTGACCGAAGGTGACTTCGGCCGAAGTTGAAACTGTATACTTCGAAGGTGTTTGAACGAAGATCTGAGAACATATTAGTTACTGTGAAGTGGAAAAGCATAAGTTAAATTGTAAGAAGAGTTCGGATGATGGTGGCTTCGTCTTAAGTCTGCCTTCTTCAAATAAGTGGGATTCTTAAGAGTGAGGATTTAGTTGGAAGAACATTTCTTAGGAAGAGTAGGGGCTTATTCCTTGGAACCTTGATGTGAAATCAGTATTCTTCTGTCTTTTCAGAAGAACACTAGTAACATTTCAGCAGTATTTTGCTACCTCATTTACTCATACATCTATCTTCTCGAATCTTTTATATGTTGTTGGAAAGGTCCCTGATCAAAGAACTATTTCATTGTTGTTTGTATTCGATTTATCAGGTTTGTACTTGGGTTTGGTTTCTTATTAGACTTAAACTCTCATCCGGATATTATTCCATTCCGTGAGAATAATAGAAAACTATCTGAATTATCATTGTGACGTTGTAGTACTGTGTTTTGTGTAATTGTTAACTGTATCTTCGTGAGAACGATCCTTTATTTACTATTTCCGATACTTTGTGTTTCTCTGGGTTGTTACAGAGAGCTCGAAAGAGATTATCGTTGAGTTTGAGAACCCTAGTACAAAACCTCAAGTAGAATCCCCGAGGAGAAGAGTAGAAACCGACTTGTGGTGTTATTTCTGTAGAGGGTTGGGACATAAAGTAGTGAATTGTCCAACTAGAATCAGAACCGAGAGAGCTAAAGAGAAGCGGGAGTTTACTGATTTAAGTCTTCGAGTGGGTCCATCGTCACCAACACCAATTCATCTTCTAGGAGAAGATCCTTGTCCAAGTTGTGGAGTGGGTGATCTATCAAGAGGACACAGGTGCGTCGATGTGGCCGCCGTACTTACGTCAGTAGTCGAGAAGTTGGACGAGACTCAAAGAGTTGAGACGGAGAAGTTGTCGACTTCAAAAGAGGACTCGACTGAGTTGTGATGGAGATCGTCATTCGGATGGTGGAGAAGACGGTGATGCGATTTAGGCTCATGATTACCTTGGGAGAAGAGATGGCACAAGAGGTGTTGTTACAACCATTTCCTTATATTTTAGCTATGGTAGATTATTCGCGAATAGAATTGGTGATGTTCGTACTCTTTTAGCGAGTAGTTATTGCACAAAAATTAGAAGGGTAGAAAGAATAGTTACAAGATGGAAAAGTTACCAGTGTTTCATGGGAAGGACAATGAAGATGTAGAACCATTTGTACGAGACTTCAAAAGGGGTTGCATCGGAAACAACGTGAGAAGGAAGGAAGAATAGGTGTTGTTACTGCCAGAGTTTTTAGAAGATTTTGCTCTTACGTGGTATGAAGACCGAGTGAAGAGCAAGACACCTGGTGCAGTTGAGGACACATGAGAGACGTTGAGTAATGCACTCATCGAAGAATTTCTTCCAGAAGAGAGTTATGAGAAGCTCATGGTGGAGCTTACTCATTTGACGCAATGGGACGACGAGAAAGTTTGGCAATATGCCGAAAGGGTGGATAAGTTGGAGCAACGATTTCGGACGGTCCTACGGAAGAGTGGAGACAATGTGGAACTAACGATGGCGGGGATTGGAGCAGTGTTAACCAAGAACTTGGTGGGAAGGTTGAGGCCTTCAATTCGAACCCAAGTGAGGTACGAGAAGCCAGCAACCAAAGCGGAGGCCATCAAGATTACGACAAACATGGAAGAGAGTTTGGATGAAGGAGATATCATCCAACCTCATCATACTGCTCTGGTATCGACTCCGACTCCTGGTGTAGCCACAACGATCGCACCTGCACGCTCACAATTGGTGATTGCTTCAACGTCAGCTCCTACTCCAACGGTGGTGCCAAGACCGTTTGTCCCAACAACGATGTCTACTGCCACCTCTGATTTTCATGCCGAGCTGAAGAGCATCACCGATACTCTTGCAGATCTCAAGATAAACGTGGTGTAGTTACGAGAATGGAGGAACAAAGGTGAAGGAGGAGGTCAAAGAGGTTACGACAACAATCCCAACCGAGGAAATCAAGATAACTTTAGAGGCAACCAAGGTAACTTTGGAGGAATCACTTATTGGACGTGTGGAGGTTCTCATTTCCAGCGAAATTGTCCTAACAACGGAGCAAGAGGTGCCGAAGCTGTCAGAATGAATGTGAGTGGAGGAAATCCATCACCAAGACGAGACAAGGGGGTGGCTACTATCGATGTCGTGCGAGATCCCATCTACGAGAAAGGAGAGAGTTCAAACTCTTCTCATGCACCGGTGGAGCTTTTAGCTCAAAAAAGAAAAAGAACTCGATTTTCTGATGAATCGGTTTTCATGGAAGAGTCAGCAAGTAGAAGTACTCGTTCGAGTAATGTTTCGAGTACACCAAGGGAGACAAGAAGGAAGTTGGGGATGGCAGATTTCACCATTTCATCTTCCCAAGCGGGATATGATGTGGTTGAAGATGTGGGTGCTCAAAAAGCCAACATCACTGTTGGGCAACTGATCGCACTTAATCCTAGCTTACGAAGAGAACTCAGAGGAGGACTGAGTTCTAAGAGAAGCAAGAAGAAGAAACCCAAGAGCAAGACATCGAAGTCTACGGGAGTTGGTGTGGTGGATGTGCATGCTTCAGAGGTATGCACTAGGGCTTCAAAGATTGAAGTCCGGTTGAATGGTCACTACGTCTCTGACGTATTGGTGGATGGAGGGTCGGCTGTAAATGTCATATCAGAGAGGTTGATGAAGAAGTTGGAGATGGAACCAACTCGCCCGGCTAGCATTGTCGTGGGGATGGCTAACAAGCAACGGGTAAGACCTCTCGGTGTGTTAGAGAAGGTGGTCGTGTCTGTGATGGGAGTTCAAACATTGATGTCCTTTCAAGTGTTAAAGACTCTAGTTATGATTTGCTCCTAGGTAGGCCTTGGTTGAGAGCTGTGTGCATCACTGATAAGTGGCACAAGGGATACTTACGGATTGGGTCTAGAGATCATAGAGTGATAGTACCTCTCTCGGGTGTTGGCATTGTGACTTCTGACTCTGATAGACCCACTAGTGACTATTGGAAATCTGATACGGAGGATGATCAAAGTGTCTCAGAAGTAGATGCCGGAGATTCTTACGATCAAGAATCCTCGTCTGAGGACGAAGGATTTGGTCGAGATGAATCATTGCATCAGCTTAGTGCTATTGACTTGTTGCCTCGACCAGCAGTGGAGAAAGATCTTGACAAAGAAGAGTTGAGTGAGGCAGAGATTGTGAGAAGACTCTCTACCCTGAAGTTTGGTATCAATGTTACTCAAGAAGAGAAAAGTAGATTCCTAGATATATTTCGAAAATATATCCATGTGTTTACTTTCAGCTACAAGGATTTGAAGGAGGTGACTCTCGAGACTCATCGAATCGAATTGGAAGAAAACGCAAGACCAGTTCGACAGAAGTAGAGAAAGGTCAATCCTACAACAACAATGATGGAGGAGATAGACAAGTTGAAGGAGGCGAGTTTCATCTATGAGGTGGAGAACTCAGAATGGGTTTCACCCATTGTCAAGAAGAAGAATGGTAAGCTGCGAGTGTGCATAGACTATAAGAAGTTGAATGCAGTTATCAAGAAGGATTATTATCCTCTACCATTTATAGATGAGATTTTGAAGGAAGTTGCTGGTCATGAGTTGTACAGCTTTGATGATGGTTATAGTGGGTATAACCAGATCAAGATAGCACAGGAGTACCAACAGTTGACTACTTTCACTACTCCTTGGAGAACATTTGCATTTCGGATGATGCCATTCGGACTGTGTAATGCTCCGGCCACGTTTCAAAGGTTCATGAACAAGGTGTTTGAACCATTCATAGGGAAGTTTGTTCGAGATTTCATTGACGATTTCTGTGTGTACGGAAGAAAGGAGGACCACTTTGATCATGTGATCAAAGTTTTGCAGCGGTTGGAGCAAGCCAACGCTTCTTTAAATCCAGAGAAGTGCATCTTTGGCTGCGAAGAAGGTCTACTGTTGAGACACATCATTTCCAAGAATGGAATTGCGGTAGATCCCAAGAAGGTGAAGAAGATTGTGGATCTTCCATTTCCGATCAACTTGACAAAGTTGAGACAGTTTCTTGGCATGGTTGGATATTATCGTAGGTTTGTCTTTTCCTTCTCAAACAAAGCAATAGCTTTGACTATGTACATGAAGAAGGGAGTTGATTTTGACTTGATAGTGCATGATCAGAAGGCAAAGGAAGCATTTGAGGAGCTGAAAAAGACATTGGTGACAACTCCTATACTTGCTAAACCTGAGTGGAGTAAAGCATTTTATTTTGTATACGGATGTCTCCAATGTAGCAATCGGATGTACATTAAGTCAGTTAGATGGAGACCGGCATGATCATCCTATAGCTTATGCTAGTAGGCAGATGGTTCCAGCGGAGAAGAATTACTCCGTGACTGAACGAGAAGGTTAGCGGTGATCTTTGGATTGAAAAACTTTCGACACTACTTGCTAGGAGGGAAATTTTCCATAGTCACAGATCACAAGGTTTTAATGTATATCTTTAATAAACCTAATGCCGAAGGTCGTATTGCTCGTTGGAAGATCCTTCTAACAAAATATGATTACGTGATCGAAGATAGACCAGGGAAAAAGCATGCGAATGCTGATCTTTTGTCGAGTGCTTATGATGATGAGGGAGAAGAACCGTTTGATGATTCATACGAACATCTGATGACCATCACAAGCATTGAGGAGATACCGGACGAGTATAAGGAAATCTGGAGTTTCTTTGCAGATGGCTCTTTTCTAGAAGGTATGCATACCCGAGAACGTAACGCGTTGATCAAGAGATGCAAACCTTACACCATGGTGGAGGGAATTCTGTTTCATCAAGGAGCAGATGGGTTACTAAGGAGAGCAGTTGGTCAGAAGGAGGCATTCAAGCTAATGCACGAGTTTCACGACAGAACTGTTTGCGGAGGTCATTTTGCTGGTAAGATAACTGCCTTCAAGATTTTGGATGCGGGTTATCACTGGAGAGGGATTTTCAAAGAGTGTTTAGACAATTGCAAAACTTGTGAAGTATGTCAAGTATTTGCTCTAAAGTCTACTAGAACACCTCCGTTAAGATCAATTTCAATATTAGGACCGTTTGAGAAGTGGGGTATTGACTTTGTAGGTCCTCTTAATAAGACACCTCGAGGCAATAGATACATTGTAGTCACCACTGACTATTGTACCAAGTGGGTAAAGGCTAGACCTTTGAGAGAGACCAATGAAACAGAAATCGGTAGATTCCTATGGGAGAGGATCATCACAAGATTTGGATGTCCGTTAGAGTTGGTCTCGGATAGAGGAGGAGAGTTTGTAGGGAGCATGACTACTGCTATGCTACAACACTTTTCTATCAAGGCACGAGTAACGACCTCATACAAACCAAATGCTAATGGTCTTGCGGAGAAGACCAATCTTACACTTTGTATGATGCTCGTCAAAGATGCTGGTGTTGAGACTGCGAAACATACTTGGGATAAGAGACTACATGCCATCTTATGGGAGTACCGAACAACAACAAAGACTTCTACTGGGTACTCTCCATTTCGATTGGTTTATGGAGTGGAGTCCAAGTTGCCGATCCAATTCGAATTGGATACTTTTCAAACTATTCAACGAAAGTTGAAAAGGTCGAGGGGAGAAGACGTGATCAGATCAAGAAGAGAGCAACTCATGGAGTTCGAAGAGACCCGAGCGATAGCAATGATCCGGATGGAACGAGCTCAGTCGTATCAAAAGAAGAGTTACGACAAACGGTTGGGCAAGAGGGAGGTAAAACCTTTTCAAGTCGGAGATTGGGTTATGTTGTATGATGCTATCAGATTCAAGAGGGCTAGGAAGAAGTTTCTTCCGAGATATTTTGGTCCTTTTGTTGTAGATAAGGTGTGGAGCAACTTCACATATGACCTTCAGGAGTTGGGAGGAAGGAGATTCGATCGGGTCAACCATGACAAGTTGAAGTTGTTTCATCGACGAAAGTTCTCTCTTCACTCCGAGGACGGAGCGAAAATTTAGTCCGGGGGGTAAAATGTAACGACCTATGTTACACATAGGAAGTTTGTCTATTAGTAAGGTGTTTAGTTATAACTAAGTGTTGAGAATGTTTATTTGCTGCCAAAGTACTTTAAGGACGTATCAAGTTAGTCATGACTAGCTAAAAGTTAATTATGGTTAAATTTAGCTGTACTTTTGGCAGAATTCAGATATTTGCTAAAGAGTGAGCACTACTATCTTGTCATCTTGTCTAAAAGGTAGAAAGGAGGTGGAAAGTATCCCTTATTTCCTTTTTGACTTGATATTAGTGGTTGGATTAAAGTTGTGGACTTTGTGTGCATTAAAAACAAGAAGAGATTCCACATGTTTCCTTTTTAGTGGGTCCTAGTGTAGAGGGGGGGTGGAAATTCGAGATTTCTTGAGAATATTCCAGAATCTTTCTAGAAGTTGTTGACTTTGAAGGAATAAGCTCATGTGAAAAGATAAAAAGCTCATGTGATTAATGCTTTTACCTTAAGTAATATCTTAGTAAAACCCGGTAAAAGTAGTTACGGCTGAGTTACCGGAGGGTACCAAAGTAAAAACCTAGAATGTATAAATAGAGGAGTAGAGAAGAGCTCCTCATCCTTGTTTTCACATCGCTCGTAATGACAACTTGAGTAATATAGAGAATGTGGGATAATTTTAGCATGTGAGAACTTGAGAGACAGTCGTTAGAATGGAAGATTTTAGTTGATGAGTTTAAGGAGAATTTAGTTGGTGAGTGTATGAATGAGTGAACTTAGCATTTTTCCATTCAAGTCCATGGTGTGCTTCCATCAAAGTCATCAGAGGTGACCTCTGAGTGAGAGACAGGTCCGACATGTTGCAGATTCGTGGAGGTTGAGAGATCGGGAGGGTAGTTGATCGATGAGATCGTGGAGGGTTTACAGGTCTCATCTGTCCTCGTCTTCCGACACGCAATCTAACCTCACAACAGACACGAAATATCCATACTCTGTTCTTCTGACTCCTTGTCTCTCATACACGTTCAAAAGAAGCTTGCTGCATGATGAGAAGACATGACCATCGATCATTCTCTCCAGATTCTGCCAGCAAGACTTCTCACAACTCTCTTCTAAGTTCGGGAAGAAGAAGGAATAGGCTGCTATGGGTCGAACAGAAGAGATCCGTAAAGGACCCTCACGTCTTCTCGCATATTCTGCCAGCCTTTCAACCTTCTAGTCTCTTTAAGAAGATGTGGATTTGAGAAGCTCGGAAGATCGGGAGGCACAGACCTGGTTCCCAACTTCTAGCTTCTCGAAATAACAATCAACTCACCAAGTCACTCAGGATTCATACCAAGTCTCTCTCAACACAAAACCCAATCCAATCCAATCTTGATACGAATTGAACACAGTCGTCTTCCGAAGACGTTCAGACTTCAGAAGCATCTTCCGAAGATGTTCAGATCTTCAGAAGCGTCTTCTGTCCATGGGTTCGGGAACAAAGGTGTGGTAGGATAGAGAAATTGACAGTCATGTGATCGAATTTAAGAATGAGAGATGAGGAAGCTCGATTCCTACTTAGGAAGAAGTGGGAAGACGGCTGTCGAAAATTGGACAGTGCTTCCGCGCCCAATTCTCACAGAGGAAATTTCAGGGTAAAGGAATCGATCGATGAGCTTCCTGCAAATGAAGAAAGAAGCGCGGGAAACATCAAATCAGAGGCGGGAAGCGGTGGAAAGGAGAAAGAACACGAGAAGAACCTCAGTACAGCTTCTGGGTGCTTCTGGTGCACCTTCAATCTTCTGCGCGCTTCCGGTCTCAATCTCAGCTCCAATGCGATCCCAAGAATCTGCTCATGTCGTCAATCTTGAGCTGCACCCCTCTACTACTGCAATCGATCCTTCTCTTCCTTGGAAATTTCTCTAATCAACCCTCAATGTCTGCTTCCTGGAATCCGAAAAGATTCCTTCAGCTTGACTGTGCTTCTAGCTCTCACACAATCGTCCTCTCTCTCTCTAGCCTCAATTCGGTTCTCTGAGTTCTCAATTACACTCTCCTTGCTTCCAAGTCCAATTCGATATCCCGATGACAACCGACTTCTCAAAATGCAGACGTCCTTCACTGTGGGAAGCAGGCGATCGATCTTACGCTAATGCGCCTCACCCGTTTCTTCCCTACGTTTTAGGATAATGTCTTGGTAATCCCGATTCACCCACTACTAGGTAGTACCTACTCTCCCGCGATGATATGACATGTGGTTGGTACCCCGAAGGTCCAGTCACCGTCTTCCGGAAGATGTTTGTCTTCCGTCTTCCGTCTTCCAGAGACCTGGTCGAGAAGACGTCTTCTCGGAAGATGTCCTTCCGTCTTCGAAAGAAGTTGACTTCTCTTACAAAAAGTTCTTAAGACCATCTTTCTTCTAAGCAAGATGTAATCTTAAGCAACAGGGTTATTTCAATTACACGGACATGTTATTATCTTCAAAAATTTCAAAAATTCGTACATCCTGTAAATTGTGGGCACCACAGCTAGATCAACCTCTAGAGTTAAAAATAGATGTGAGGTCAATTCTGATGACGAGGAAAATGAATGAACAAAAAACAAAAGACTCTAGAAAGTTGAAAAGTAGAGCTAGAGGAAAACATTAGGGATCTGCATACTCTATTATTTTGGACAGTTTAAAGTTTTAAGAGCATCTACTAATGTTGGAATTAACTAATAAATTCTTCCGCCAAGAGACAAACCAAAATAAATAAGAGGCTACCATCATCCTTAAAGGGCGAACCTTAAAATAATCAATCCCAAAGCAAGAACAACACCCGGTTGCTCCTAAATACACAAAATACAGTGAAATCCACAACAAATAAATATTTCTTTTTATTTTTCTCAAGGGGGGAAATAATTTATTCATAGAGCGGGGAAAAATACCAACAAACAATATTTCATGAAATCCCTTCATACCCTTAGTAACATACATCAAGTCAGCATAAGAGAGTCTTTGCGCCTGCAGTTTTGAAATTGAAAAAAGACTCCCGAAGCATGCGAGATAGAGTTGGTAATAAGCTGCATCCTCAGACTGTGCACAGTTGTGAAGACGGGAACAGGGTTGGAGCAGAAAAGTACAGTTTCCTGCAGTTTACAAGATGAGTTTGAAACAAGGTCTTTTGAGATTTCAAGTTCGCAGTTTTGAGATCACACGAGCAAAAAGTGCCAAGATAGCTTCAAGTAGTGCCAAGTGGTGAAACTATAGCAAAACTACAGAGCAAAGTCTAGAGATAACAGTTCAAAAATGTGATTTTAATGCAAAACTGTGAACAAAACTAAACTGTAAGGAAAATGTTAGAAACTGTGGATATTTTAGTTTCAAAAATGCAGTTGAAGAGATGCTCTAATCCTTACTCCCTCCGCAAAGTATGGGACCTTTATATGCTTCCTGGAACTTTACTCCTCCCATAATCGCTTTAAAAGTGTCATGCATGCATTCATAGGAATCATCATCTTCTCTCTTACTTCTATCCTTCTCTATCCCTATCTCCTTTCATGTACACCAAGTGAATGATCTTCTTTATGTCTATATAGATACTTATTGTCTACTTTACTAGAATCAACAACATGTTACAGGTACCATCAATACTGGATCTTATCCACAAACATATTAAATTGGACCATAGCACAACGATCTCATGGGAAAGATACTACTGCATGGAGCAATAGCTTTCGTCTTCGTTTGACTCTCTGGACCGAGAAACATTTCCAAATACGTTGAACGCATCAACTGCTTTCAACTAAAATGGAAGGACTAAAATACCAACCCTAAAAGATATGAAAGAGCACGAGAATTTACTTTTACTTTATCTGACCCCTAGAAAGAATTTCGAACTTGATCCGAGATTTGATCAGATCTCTTCATTAATTTCTTGTTTGATCAAACTTCTCACCTGGAGTTGCCAGTTATACAAGTCAATTTGTCTAGTCATATCGATAACTGAAACTCGGCATGTTTTATTGAAATAGCAGTGATGCAAGAAGAGACCAAAAAAATTAAATTCTAGATTGTTGATTGACTTCTCTCTATGTTTATAAGGATTTTTTTGCCAACACACATTGCTGACTAGGCAAAGTGACTTGTACGACTATAAAGGTATGATCAAATAGAAAATTATAGAAGAGTTTTGATCAAGTCAGACATCTGTTCAAAGGGTCTGATCAAGTAAATTTCTGGATAGAGCGAAAAATCAATAATTGATTCATAATTTGAAAACGAGCATCAATACAGTAGGAAGAACAAGTACACTTTATTGTTTCCCAGAGACTCCTCTAAGAACTTTGATATTTCTGACATCTGTATTCAGTCATACATTGAGCAAATACTAATTCCTTTTTTCTCAAATGTAATACTCAGTGAGGTGAATCCATCGATGCAAGACGCTCACAACAGGATCCAGAAATGACGCCAAGGTGCACTGCCACAGTTCGGTCTGGTAACCCACATTAGACGAAACGCTGGAGAATAAAAGAGAAAGGTCTAGGCTTACCGAGACCCTTTGTACTCATAGCGAGGCTTTAATAATAAAAGATACTACTGTCCATGGTAAATATTATTACTTGTCCCTTGGGATCTTCGTGGACCATATGACTCTCAATGTGAGGCCACCACAGCGAGATTCGGATCAGAAGTTTCGTTAACAATTTGTAACGCATGCACTTCCAACTGTACTCGCAAGAGATTGAACCTATGACTTTTCTCTTAGAGGATTGTAGGCTAAACCATTCAAGACACCGATTTTTGGTGGATAAGCAATGGAGTATATCTCAGGAACCTTCCGTTATTCTTGGTAATTTACTCTAGATGTAGAAGATGCATCCAAAGTGCACTTTTGACAGAGGAGACGATAACACAGCCTAGAAAATTATAATATATAATTAGCTGAAAAGTGGTTTGAAAGAAGTTTAGTGGATGTTTGTTTAAAATATACTAAGCAACGAAGAATACTTACGGGGGAAGTTTATGCTCGGTTGCTTTGAAAAATACATTTTAGAAAGGAAGACAAATTGTTCTAAATTTATTTTACTATATTTAAGACATCAAATTTCGATTATTAAATTAAGAACCTTTCACTGAACATAGTGAACTTTATTACATGTGGGTACGACAGTGAGAAAACCCATAAGTAAGTTGCGTTAGCTGATCCTTCTTCTAGTATAAACAGCTTTGCTTTCTACGAGTAAAAATATGTTTGATGCAAGTATTTCGATTTAGAACATAACTCTTCTCAGAGGAAAGGTTAAAACATAAATTAAAAAAATTAAAAAGCTTGCATATTTCTCTCTTCTGAACTTGGAGAAGACACAAATATGCAGGCAAGATGAACTTCTGAGGAGCTGTTATCCGCTTGTTGTTATCGGAAAACACAAACATGTTAATTATATTAATATATACAGATCGTCCGTAGTGAATTATCAAGCAAGTCATTTGATACAGCATGCTCCGCAATGAAGTACAGTAATAGTAGCAAGCAAGATATTTGATAAACCATGATTGATTAATAAACTATTATCTTTATATATTATATGATAAAATCATAATCTTTTGAACGCTATATCTAAAAACCTCAGTCAATCATTAGATCTCTGCAAAACAGTCAAGAATTTATTTCTTTTTATTTTTTACGTAGATCACCATCGTAATCATCGTTTTTCAACTGTAGCTTTTTATTCCTAAACATTCCACTCTCCTCAGTTCCATACCAGGGACTGGTTTAGGACTGAAAAACCACTCCCTCCCTTGGCTTCCACTATACATCCAGTCATTACAAAAACAGCCTATCACAAAAATGACAAAAGAGTTGGAGTTATAGTCGGACAATAAGTTCTACCAGAATAACACCTAGGTCGATGTACGATTACTATTAGCTTCATACGATGCACGAGGGTATGAAAATATCCATGAAAGCATATTTCTCTCACACCATAGAGTTGTAAATAGACCACGAGGCGTTAGCGTGGTGGTCTCCCTCACTACTATCCTGGGCAGATAGATGGTCGAGGGGTCGAACCCTCGTGTCGAGAACGTTCAGTCGATAAGGACCCTTGCTACGAATACCAGGAAGGACAAAAGCTTTCCTATGAAACTGTGCAAGAAACATAAAATTCTGAAGATGGAAAGAGCGGAAAGGATCCGGACTTCAGGAGAGTACCAGATCTCTTGTCGTGACGAAAGATGAGTAAGGAATGAGCGTATATACTCGTTAGAGGTGGATGCGTTGGTGTGAATTCCCAAAGTTTACAAGGAGTTTCAACAGTATGATACGTCTACTGTTTGACACGAGGTGTGCTGCGAGTTGCAGCCATCCCGAAAGCACAAGCGGATATCATCATTTGGAAGTTTATGTCTACTCTTCGTCAGTTGACTACGGCGACTTCGTGACTGTTTCGCACGTTTTATGAATGGAAAGCTTCTACGACACTTTCTTCTAGGACATATTCCTTGCCCACTTGCTAGTGTTGTAAGGAAAATTGCCCTCGCGTCTTTGCTTTTGGCTATAGAGAATATCATTTTCTCGTTAGGAACTCGTAAAGGTTGGTGAAAAGGATTGATGAAGGCTAACTGAAGACCGGAGTTGACTCAAACACCCATTCCTGCAAATCCAAACAGATATTTATATATGCTATCAACTTTCAACTTTCAAAGCCTACACCTCAACCTGAGTGGTGTCAGAGGGGTAGGAAATAGTATCGTTTTTGCTGAGTACAGTACTTGGGCATCACTCACCTTGATTCCATACAGTTTAATCTTTCTGGGTACTAACGGCTGATCACTGGCTTGTGTAAGAGATGAAGCATCATTCGAGGTCAATGATATTCAGGCAGGCATTCGTGCATATTCGCCTCCTTCATTCTTCGCATAACCTTTATACTAACGGTTTTACTACCCCTCGGTCACGCCAAAGGACAATACTCATGGTTTTATTGTCCGAGTTCACATCCATGTGTAAAGAATAAAACTAGTCAATAAATTCGTTAACAAATCCGATCTACTAAACTTTTCTAAAATCAAGATATATAAATTACATCTATCATGATTATAAACGCTCTCAGAAACCTGTCCCCTCTCTATTTTCCAGAAGGTGGTTTCATCCTTTGTTCTCTCTCACCGAGTTGGTTCCTCCTCAAGAGTAAACTAGCTACCCATAGAACAATATAATTTTTCTCCCGACTATTACAATTTTCCTCAACAATTTTCATGTAAAGAGATATTGCTTCTGGAAAGGTTAGGTAATAAATTAATTTTTATCATAACTAAGTGGTTCTTTGATATCAATCTCCCAGTCTTGTAATTTTGAAAGCACGTGCTAGCATGCTCTACTTATGGTTTCTGTCTGTTCAGGTTGTAACTCTCAGTTCAACTAACAATTAATATTTATAGAGAACTAAATTTTCATTATTAGTTATGAATAGAAAACTAATAAAACATTTCATCACGTAAAAAAACTAAAAATACTCTCTCTTACCATGCTTGTCCTCTTCCCAGTTTACGTTCGCCACGGCATTGATGCATTGGGATGCTTCAAGGTTCGATCAGTTATTCTTAGTGATTATCAGCCGCTTTTTGATACATCTCGAAGTGACCATTCACGATGCTGACCATCCTCAGGGTCTGGATTCTGGCGGTGCCCAATCCTCCTCATCCCGGCACTGAAGGTGCAACCCACAAAGTGCTAGAGCTGCATCTATTTATAGACAGATTTGTGTTTTCCAAGAGCATACTGTAGATTGCTCTGACTACAGTAGAGACGTTTCGTTGCCTTGCCTTGAGCAAAATCTCAGTTCTGGACGATAGCATGAAATAGTACGCAATATGTAGTTTTCTGGGACCTCGGTTAGCTTAATGGAAAGGTCTCTCAACCTTTGCCGCGATGAGCTGCAGTTCATGATTCCTAGGTGGAGTGTTAAACACGTGCTCTTTGGTTCTCATTTCCAGAATATCGTGTCTACGAGAAGAGAACCGTTGTTGATCAGTATCAAATATTCTGTACACTCTCGTGCCTCTCCAGCCTGCTCTGCGTGGACCCATGCTCGTGGCCACTCTCTACGAAGAATACATATCGTACCTTGACCTCGTTCATCCAAGTGTTGCTCCCAATAGTGCGTCGATAGAGAACAAATGACAAACTTATCCTGGTGTGACAACACTTCTGAGCTTCTGCAACCAAAAAAGATCCTGCGGGAAGTGTACTGTTTAGTACCCTGAAACTGTTATATGACGCATACAATGCACGAAGAAGAGTGGATCGAGAAGACTTTGGCCATTGCTGGACAGAAGAGACAGTAAGCAGTCACTTCTCAGAGAAAGATGCCTCCTGTAAATTATTCCAAGAGATTCGTAACTCCATTCTAGATATATGTAATCACGAGGTGCTTCTTTTCTTCACTGGATATGGATTCTCGACATTTGCGCATTACGCATCACCAGAAAGAAGTTAAAAACTTGTACTACGAGAAGCATAGGTGCAACTCTCAAACTTGATACTTGTCCCAAAAGAGAATTTTCATTGACAAGTCTTGTCCGCGAGCCAATCTTCCTTCTGGGACCTGGGGCCAAGACAAGACTATCAGAAGTGTTGTGGCGGTGTGTGTGCGTTCTACTGAGCTGCCTGGCTTTATGTAGACCAGAGGGCTCGTGGGTTTCGAATCTTGAAGGATGTTGGACCTCTACGTCCGGCAAGTAGGAAAAGTGTAATATTGCTTTCCTTGGAAAGCCAAGTTACTGTATGGGGAAACACTCCCTCATCGGTGTAGGTTCTGATTACAATACAGAACAGTACATTGTGTCTTCCAAGAGGTCAGAGAAGTTGGGATTCCAACGGACCCAAAGTTGCTAAGGAGAAAGAAAATCGGAGGGTAAATATTCTATACCCACTAACAGATTCTCAGAAAGAGACGAATAAATACGCACGTTTTAGTCCTGTCAGTATGCATTCAAAAACCTCATAAGAATCGATTCGCAACGTGAGATCTACACTCCTGAATTGCTGACCTCAGCATACCCAGTTTACAAATCTAGGCTCCTAGAGGTTATATGAGATTGAAACTCTGAACAAGATGAACTCTCATGTTCTTGTTGTATGTATTCTATCACGTTAGATTCCTGTCACAGTATGACAATTTCACATAATGACAGAGGAAATATCAAAATCGACATCCACACCAAACTGTTGAAGAATAATACACTATAGTTCGTAGCCCTAAAACTAGAGTTGACATAACTTCAAAGCTGCTATCCCTTAGCTAGTATGTATACGACGAAATCATGTGAAAGAGTCTTACATGATCATGGACTTCTCACTCAATCTCAATCTGCAGTATCAGAGAAAATCGTTGTAGTCATAAGGGTGAATGATAAATTGAAACTCGCCACTGGAGATCGACATTTCCTTCCAGCTTAAATTGCACTTTTCGTCTGCTACAGGCTGGCTGTATCCCACAAGCCGTGCATTCGCAACTGAAGGATACAGAGAACGATTCAGCTGTGACCCTAAAGCCTCAAAAAGTTTGAGCACTTGTATGACAGCATGGAAGATGTGGTCAGGTTGCTGTAATCTCGAACGATCGACTAGGAGTAAAAGAGAAGGAGCACTGCAGAAAGGAGGTAATCTCCAGATCGGACTGAGATACATATATTGAGATTCCAAATGTTGCAAGGGTGAGGAACGCACGTGCACAAAGTCCTCCTTCTGTCGTTCTACTTTCCTCATTTCTATGTCGTGACAAAACACAGCACGACTAGCTCAAGTCAATATGGATACCAAAGTCATCGAACTCACTCCTGGTGAGTTTCTTGTGGCGGAGAATATGATCTGAAAATAAATAGAAGTGATAAAATGAGAAATGGGTAAAACTGATTTTGAAGGACGTTTTGTACGTATTGTTTTACCCAGAAATATTTCTATCACGACAAGAATAAATCACAACTTAGATGGAAGGGTTAAAATGAAAACTTATTTGTGTGCGGAGCTCAGAGATTTCACTAAATGATATATTTAATCAATCAAATAAAAATAATTAATTACTTTATATAATACTCTGCTCTCTTGATACAAGATTGGACATCTAATCAGTATTAAAATTCTATATCTCAAAAGATCTAAAAATCTAAAATATCTAAAATCTAAAAATGATTTTGACACATTAGGGTTAGAATATTTTAAAATATAGTTCGTGTTCCTGAAATTTCTTTTTAAGTTAACTCCACAGGGTCCAAGCCTAAAAATTAGTCCTTTGGCTCCCAAATTCTTGATATGATAAACTTTGTTATAATCATCTGGTCATAGTCATATCTTCATGGAAATATATTTTAAGTAGGAGTAGCTCATAGCAACGAGCTACGCTTGCAATGGAATTGTGAAGTTATAAGTTTACGATTTATCCTGATCTAAACTCCTTCTTCTCTTATATCTACTTCATCTGTCCCTCCTCTTCTTAATGGTAAGATAATATGAAAATATACAAACACCTCGAAAAAGAAATCCCCCCTCCTTTTCGGTTTCACAATCAATGTATAACTACGCTAACGCATAGTAATAATCATTTTAAACTCAAGAGTTCATCTTTAAAGCCTGAGTTTGACAACAAGTGCTCCACATGGCCCAGAAGACATTATTTTGTAGGTTTGTTTTCAGAGAACTAAGAAATTTAACCTTTATGCAGAAAATAATTTTGGTGATTAGTATTCATCCCGATTTGGAATCTAGGAAATAAAAAATCAAGTTAAAACTATTCACCAGCTTTATAAGTTACGATTCATCTCGAAACAAACTACTGAGTATTGAAAGAGAAATGTCATGAGGAAAATTCTGAGGTTTCCTGCAGGAAAAAGAAATTTTTCTTCTTACTCAAAGAACACTAAAGAACACTAAGAGGAAAAAGGAGTATTCTTTTTCATACTTTTATTAAGTTTTATACTCATACTCGAGGTTTAAACGGTGCCAAAACATATATTTCAATAAGTGATTGTTTTTATTAAAGGTAATGGGGAAGCGAAACAAAAGAACAGTTAGCTTTGATTTTGCGAAAATCATACATTGTTTTCAACCCCTACTTCAATGGAGAAATAGAAAGCAACTCCTTACTATCAACAGGTGCGATTAGTATCTTTTGTATGTACAAATGTGATTAATTTGAGATCCTAACGTTATTTTAAAAGATATCACACTTTCTGGTCAATTATATTTTCGATGCCAAAAGTCTCTACTTTGTTTACTTGAGATCTCGGAGAACGGGACTTTGTATTTTGATATATTAATTAAAATTTTATGGTCAAATGAGATTTGAGAAAATATGTCTGCTTTTAACATTTAGCATTCATAACTCCAAAACATTTGTACCTCTATTTTGGAGAAAATGTATAAGTGGATGTTAAAAAGGATTCTAAGTAAGATAAACAATTTCAATCTGACGACTGAGTTCTTTTACAAGAATTTAAAATTTAATCTAACCATTAAAAATATAATTATTTCAAGAATAACATTTCAAATGCTCATATACTAGGGTGAAAAATTCTCAGACTTATGACTTTATTATTTGCTACATTGAAATTACTTTTATCCATCTACAATTGTATACTATATATATGATATTGATTGTGATAATGAATTATCTAATATAGATTTTCTTTTCATCTTTTGTAGAAAAAAAGTCTATGGTAGTGCTTTGCTAGGAACGAAACCATTTGAAACATAAACTTATAGCCAAACTTTAAAATTTCATTGGAAATTTTAATCTGAAAATAATTTCTAAATTTTACTTCACCCTTAAACCTATTCCAAATCATCCTACCTTTAGTAATACTCAAGCTCCGATTTTACTTACATAGTAAGTAAAATCGGAGCTTCTCTTAAGCTTTTCCTCAAAACATCGCTTTATACAAGTTAATTCTTTTAGAGTTCAGATTTTGTCCAAATAAAAGTAAACTTTCAAAATTGGACAGAAATATTTTTAATATTTGTTACTTAAATGAAATTTGTATAGAAAATTTATCTACTACATTAGAGCAACTCAAACTTCTCTCCGTAAAGAGAAGAATCAGTATTAGGGTGAGAAGAAGTAAGTAATGAATATCATATCAGGGAGTGCAGAACGGCTATAAATATCTAATTTAAAAAACTAACGATATATAAATACATCATGTTGATGAGTCGATATGATAAATGATAAATGGACCAGAAGCTTCATTAACAGTTTGCAGCAGCATGCATCTCCAACCGTGCCCACAAAGGATTGAACCCACTACCTTTCTCTTAGAGGACTGTGGGCTAAATCACTTGGGACACCATCTCAAGATATAGTGTATATTGAAACGTTCAACCGTAGATCTCAGAATAGAACCCTTGTCTGTGATGAATTAGTCGTCGACGTGAACTTCCTTGAAGATCATTGTAACTTTTTTATCTCTAAATCCAGTTCATTAAACATTCCGCTAATGAACACAAGAAGCTTGATAACTGATTTAAGACGACTGACTAGTCTTTTGCAGGTCTCTATTCCTAATCTGAGGATTTAGAACACAGATGGAACTGCTCTGACTTAGAATTAAAAGATATTTGGGCAGCACTCCGCTACGGAGATTCAAACGGAACACAAAGAATCAAGAGAAGCGACCGGTCAGAAAATAATCTCTAGTGGGTGCTTGGAATCAAGAAAGCAAGATAATTGTACAAAAATAGAGTTAACATCACACCGGCGCTTCCATTTCATTTTCAGCATACAAACCCAAGCTTTACTCTCACACTGAAGAGAAAATCAAGAGCTCATAAACATTATACGGTATTCATTTTATTGACATAGATCGCAGAATGTTCCAAAGCGGACAACTGTCTTGTTCTTCCAACCGTATTTCAGGAATTGAGTTCTTAGACAGAACTTTCTTAAAAAACTTAACTTTCTTCCTAACACCTTCAATTATCACTTCCAATAAATTCAAACTCACGATAACATTCTCTAACAGAATCTGAACCGACTCTCCTCAGCTTGCGCGACAGTCTATTCTTTGGAACACAAACCTTTTCTCTGGTCTCTGGTTCTGATCTCGAACCTCTAGTCTCTCGTAACTATATGTAAATTAAAATTTACGAGCTTCTTTATTCCTTCTCTCGTCCAAGCTTCAATCTTCCCTTCTGGGCTTGTACCCGCCGTATGTAATATAATCATTGCCCATGTAGTTACATATTTACTTTAATAAGCGGAGTTACACACCTCTCTAAATAATACGTACAATTTACGGGAGAAAACTTGTAAAAGTTATGCGGCAATTATGGGAATCTTTACGGGCAAAGATGGCCCTATTAACGAGATTATAGTAATAAACCTAATAACGAGATTATAACGATATCCTATATCTGGTTCTGGTATGAGACCGTGTGAGTCACACGGTGTGACATGTCCCGTTTTTCCCGCTATAAAGAGTGGACGCCATATTAAAAGCAGCGACAGATTTGTCTTGTCTGTTGGTTCTACCTGGAGTCTGGGCCTACCAAGTCATGCGTTGCAAAAGTCCACTCTAGTCTGAACTCTAGTCCAGCCAGTTCGAATCCAACTGGACCTTCCTTTGCATTCTCGAACTTCGCATATCCACTTGTTCACTCGACCAGTCCTGCAGACCCACTCGGGCGGTTTGTTGCCCCTCCTGTGGTGAATCTGGACCACGAATAGTCACTACCAATGTGCCCAATATTCTCCCTACTGCAGTCCGCGTTCACTGTTTCATCCATCTGTCGCATGCAGTCCTGCTACGACTACAGGCCATGAGTCGGAAACTCCGTGATCGGAAACTGTATCGGAAAGCGTTAGAATGGAAAGCGGCTAATTTCCCAATATAGTCTTAGACCATCTCCACCCGTATAGAGATAAAGATTTCTTTTATCTCTATAAATAAAGAGTGAAAGATCTTTATCTATAAGAAAAATTTCCCCATCGTATTTTTTAAATAGATCTCTAAAAATATCAAAAATTTATACTTTTCAGAACTACCAAATATTATTTTTTCAAACGGTTTAATATGAAATTAAGAGGTATTATTACAATCTCTAAGTTAGAAGAGAGTGGAAACTTTTAGAGAATAAGGAAATTAAATACTAAATAAATATGAATGGTGACAAAGTTTTCCCCTAACTGACTCCTTTAAAGACCCGCGGTGGAGATGCTCTCAGAGATCAGAGATTTTCGGGTAGTGCTGTTTTCCCTCCGGGAGCGGTTTCAGTATTTCCCGTCGAAAGCATTTCCAGGTTAACATTCCTCTATACCACTTACGGGACGTTGGTACCATTTCTGAGCTGTGTGTAAGGTTATCCTTCCGACAAAAAGTCAACCTGGAACAAGATTCAAGATTCAAGATTCGGATCTTGAATCGTGTTCCAAGACTTTACTATAAATACCGAAATCCCCTAGCATTTCTACATGGCTGGCAAAAGCTCTTGCAATTTTGGGTCCGCCCGCGCCCGTCATTTGACCCATGCTTGTAAACTTTCGCTCTTCGTATGTAGGGTAAGAGTAATCCAGACTTCTTGAAACGCAGTTAGCCATTTCTGTGACATGGTTATCCGGATTCAACCGTGTATTCATAGTTTTCGTAGAGTGGATCAGAGAGATTCACGAGGAGTGTATGAGATTGCTTGATAACAACCAGTCTTTTGCTTTTTACTTGTCCATTTGATGGCTCTTCCTCCTAACAGGAAGAAATATATAAGACTTGCTGTCATGAGCCTGAGTGTTCAGTCAAACTGTGGTCAAATATGAATGCAACATGTACTTTGGGCAGAGGCCAAGAAAAGGAAAAACAGGTAAAATTGAAGGTAAATCTGAACTTGATTGGTTGTTGAAGAGTTCAACTTTAGAATTAGAGAAAAATTTACAATTTTTCTAATATTATCCGGAAGTGTTGAACTGATATATCTCGAGTCTTCATGTGACCATAAAAATTGCACAGAAGAACAAGAATATATAAATATAATAATCTTTATATTATAAATGTATGAAATAAAGAGCATCTGAGTATACAACATGACTACTACAGTGGCAAGAACTTAGGTTTGGAGATGCGTCCGTCCTGGTTCGATCCTTCAATCCTATCATTACAAACGGGGTACAGTACACAACAGGTCATCTCCGTTTTATACCTTGATGGAAAAAAAAAAATTCTCTCAGGATGACTTAGAGGAGTTTGTTTATTATTTATCTTTCACTATAGCAGTCTAGAACACATGATTGATTGAGAGTGAAAAACAAATCACGAATGTGAAAGAAAATGCAAGACATCAGTTCAAAAACATCTTATATTGTTTTTTCATCCTGAACTTTCCCATGTTTAAAGTATAGCAGAAAGCCCTGTCCGCAATGGCCTTACTAGCCTAAACCGCTGCATGAGGCAGCTTATGCAGGTAAGCTCGCTGCCCGAGAGAGTGGCTTATGTGCATAAGGTATGCTGTCCAACTGGTCTTCTACAACGTAATACACAGATAAAACTTTATCTTTATTGTGACTTTATGTGCACTCCCTGTTGCTTTATGCAACCCGAAGAAATTTTACGTAGATTACAGTGTTTAAAGATGTTGTCCCGATGGATAACATCTTTAAACTTGCCGTTGTTTTCCAGTCGAGTATGTGGAGATGTTTTATTTGCAAAGAGGCTTCGAATACTAATTTTCAAAGCAGTGTAATCCAGTCATTAGTTGAGTGGATTAAACAAATTGTTGCTAATGTTTGAATAGCCAACAAGAACGCAAGGTAAGATCAGGTTTCATCATAAATATGCATATATGCAAATGATTGTTATCATGTCTTATTGCAACTTTGTAAGCATTCTAAGGGTTACTTATCTGCAATCTAAGCGCGTAATATGTTTTGTTTCTAGTGACATCATAATCATTAGAAAAGATATGACATTGCTAGATCGTAGGCCTAATTTCATCTCATCATGAGGCTTCTCATTGTCTTTTATATATTTCACTAGGCCCTCCAGATTTGTATCTAGTCTACTTAATCTTGCGCTATGTCACTCGACTCCACTCCTCAAGATTCTCTCGTTCTCAGTTCTAAGCGTTATCATACAGTAGATACATGATAAGAGATATATATGGAACATGTACACATAAAATAGAATGTATAAGTATAAATAATAATGAAGGTTTATCAGAATAGGTTATATATACTTATGATGTTGCACTTTAATACCGCATGGAATTATTAAGATATATATTTCTCCGCTGAATCATGTACACAAAAATATAGAATGCAAATTATTTATAAACTATAACATTTCCTTCTGATACGAACCATTATTCAGAGGAGGATTTTCATGACAAAGGTAATGGCAGAGATGTCGTTCAAGGTGGTTACTAGAAACCTCTGGTTAAGTAGACGGCAATAGCAATGATTTGTGAAGGCAGAAATAGTGGATGACAAAGTAGTCTGATAAATCCGTGATAAATTCATATTTGTGTCTTGACCCCCAAAAGTCTGTAAATACTTCATGCGGAGTTTTGCACTAAGTCCTGTTAGTTCGTCACTTCAACGCAAAAAGTTCATCATTGTGCAACATCTCAACATACCATATCAAACCATAAAGCTAAGATAGCCATCTTAAGCTGCGGATTAACTGATGGCCGAGTACATATTCGCTGCAGAGCGGACATCGTTGGTTTAAAATAATGCACAAAGGACAACGCACTGCAAGGATGATCACAGAATTTTCCTGTTCTTCAAATAGGAGACGATATAAATGTAAAGGAATGTGCCACCCAGAATTATTCCGGCTGTCGTGATCCAAAAAGCCATCTGCACATCAACCAGCTCTGTCAGTGCGGTGTCAAAAGAAGCTTCTTTGCCTGGTACAACTCGAAGATTCATTACGATGATTAGTACTTTCAAGGAAATGAAACATCTAAACCGTTTCCATACATAGCCATATGGAAGCGAACGCAGATCTTTCAGGTAGAAGTCCTTTTTCACCGACACGCATTACGAAAAGTAAAGCAAAAGAAGTTTCACTGCGTGTATGGCAAATCCTTGGTGCACCTCCTTCACTGACCACGAGCCTGACTTGCAGAATTATTCAACACTATTGTAGATTACGAAAATCTCCAAGCCATACTGTTGATGTGTTCAGAAGTGAAGGTGACTCATACCGCTCTTTCTTCCAGATAAGACTTCAAATTCATCCCAAATATGCCTGCATTAAACCGTTTGAGGAAACACAGGAAGAGGGTCAGAACAGCTGGAGACGAGAGCTAAAACAAACAACAGAACTCTGCAACTCACAGGTCTCCAGTAGACGCGAACCACGCAATAGCCTTACCCCCCGCACTAGGAAACAGTGGTCGGTCACTTTGAAGTCCTCTCCCCAACAAAAATAGGAAAATATGGAACGTGGTCGTAGCGGATGAAGTGCAGAGCGCGTGTGCACAAGCACGCATCCGAACGAACCAGGTACCTCTTTTTCCTTCCTCTTTGTGCGCTCTGCCTGGATGGGTGGCTAAGCCCTAAACGCCAGCATGGAAATTGGTAAATTCCCGCACGCCCTAGTAGTGCGGGCAGCATCATAGCTGGGGTTGAACCAACCACCATGGACAACGGTCCTTCCCCACGGTCTAGAAGTGCGGAGCAACCTCTTTAGGGTAACATCACATGGGCGAACCTGTAGAGGCTACGGTGTTACATCAATCTCGTCCCAGAGTGCCAATTTCCTGTAGCCTTCGATGTCTGGCTCATTTCCTGTAGCCTTGGAATTCTGCACCCTGGCTGGTTTGTGTTCGCGTTCTGTAGTTGTGTTAACCCCTGCTAGAGCCTGTTCACTCTGGCAAGCGTGATGATCTCTGGTGGGTAACAAGCGGACCTCTTTAGGTTAAACGGCTTGGGGCCCCGGCACAAATGAGCAGTGTGTTCCTGTCTGGACACTAAGACTTGAAGTTTTAACTTTCTACTCAGATCCCAATCTAAACATTTTACCCAGATATCAAAGTCTAATCCTTGCCGTACCTATCAGTCAAAATATCATCAAGTCCTCACA
Organism: Asterella californica; assembly: GCA_036924285.1. Taxonomy (NCBI): domain Eukaryota; kingdom Viridiplantae; phylum Streptophyta; class Marchantiopsida; order Marchantiales; family Aytoniaceae; genus Asterella; species Asterella californica. Next base: position 13,532,126 of record JAYKYS010000006.1, on the reverse strand, counting down.
AGCATACTTACCGCTAGGTTTATTTCCGCGAGTCGAACAAGTCGCTAGAACTGAAGGGTTTCGATATGGCTAACCGCCAACGTCCAGTAATATTGTTGGGTCTTTGTCTTTGGCGTCAATCCACTGGGTGAATGTATTACATTACATTGCCTTCAAGGTCTCATGTTCTCGATTTTCTGGCTGATACTGTGATCAACCGAACGGTGAATGGGAGGGAGTGTATTTTCTGAATTCTGGTCCCCAAAAGTCCCAACCTTCTTCTGATTCAGCGCCCTAGAGAACAGTTTAGACCCATGAGAACTGAATATAAGTGGAGAAATACTGACGTGGGGAGCAAGACTAAAAACTACCTTGCCATACAAAGCCCCTTAGATAGTAACAGATATAAATTGTTTAGTTACCGCATTCCTACATTGCCGGAGACTGCCCAGAACCTCTATCCGAATATTTGGAAGAAGCCTGCCAAAGCCTCTAAAGAGGATAAATTCCACGACAAGGATAGGCTTAAGCTAGGATCCTCCAAAGTTCTGCGCGTAGAGATGGAGGTGGCTGAGCTCCTTAAGAAAATGACCTGCACATCTGTGCGGGACACATAGGAGACCCTAGCTGCTAATTTGAAGCTGCCACACTATATATGGTAACAAACCAACTCTGCCGGTACTAAAGAAGCGGAAGCCTTCTTTAGTGTTAAGACTACCGTACCAAATTCCAGTCCAAAGGATCGTGTCGTACTGGTTGATTAAACGGTTGGTAGCGAGAGGTGCTAATGTGACATATTGACAGCCCTCCTGTGAGAAACTGGTAGCTAACGTGGGGGTCTGAGGTACTCTGCGAGATCTATATGGGTCCCTCCGAATAAAGTCTCTATATGGCGCGGGGTCTATCGTTGCAAGGTTACTGTGTGAAAACATCTTACGTGCTCTCCCCCTCTCTATATTATTCTTCCACAAGTGTTACCACCCTCTCCTCTCTCCGATACGGTTTCATTCATACCTGTTGTCACGCTCCCCTCTCTCTATACGGTTTCCTCTAAACCTGTTACCACGCTCTGTCTTTCCTACTCGTTGCTCCATATTAATTACCACGCTCCTCTCTTTAGCCCTTCTCTTTGATCCTTACGTATTATCACACTCTCCTCTGTGACCCTTACTCTTTTCTGTTTACCTGTACTCCGCTGTCCCTCACCCCTCAACCGTTACCACCCTCTCCTGTCTTTACCTTTCCTCCTTACCTGTTACTACACTCTCTGGCCCCCCACTCTTCTTTACCCGTTACCACACTCGAATCTTCGACACACCATCAGCAATGTGGAGACAGAAAACTAAGTCGATCAATCTGCTGCGAAGACGTTACCTGCAACAAGAGCCCCCAAAGCTGCACAGAAAGTACCAACTTGAAGAAGAAGCTCAAGGCGACTCACTTCCAGCCTCCTCGAACTGCGCACATGTTCAAAAGTGTTCTTCGATGAGTGAAAAGTCTGGTTGCAGGAAAAAGATATAAAAAATGAACATAGCTCGTGTTATCTACGATATTTCATGCTTTTTAGTAAACAAAAGGTACGGAAGGAGATGTCAGAGCTTCCGTAGTTAAAGGTCCTTCCCTTAGTTCCTAAGATGGTATCCAATCTAAAAACAATATTGTGATTCGAGGAAGGTTATAGTAGCAAAAGCTATTGGTATTTTCTACAAGGAGTGGCACTTCGGATGGAAGACCAGATGGACACCTGTCTACTGTGTCCACTCTTCTCAATCGATATTGATTAATAAAAGAAGCGGGTCCTGTCATTTTCATAAACTTTATTTGAAAAAGAATCCAGTGGTGACGAAAATATGACTGCTCAAGATGTTCTTAAACTTTGTGATGAAGGCTCTTAGAAAAGGTCAAACTGCGTTTTATCAAGAGAAGGCAACTAGCCTTAGCCAACACCAAGCCAAGGCCAAACTATGTCGCGAGCTCCTTCACCAGGCCACTGCCAAAAAGTCGTAAGCTCATTTTTCACCAAGGTCCTAGCGGTTTTAGAAAATTCGTTTACTAAGTCTCTACCCAACCTTCACCTGATACACACCGTTAGCACGCCCTCATGAGAAAATTACAAAATACGTAGAAGCCGAAGCGTGGATACTTTCAGTGATACATCTGGAACTTACCTCAAGTTAACTGCTATTGAATCCTCCATCTCCTTTGCTGCTGACAGCAACTTTTCTGCTTGACCATGGCAAGACTCACATCTGCCGATCAAGTTCAATAAGGAAAGCCTTAAGTACAAGACCAAAACAAGTCTTTCCCGAGAGATTACTCCTATATTACTATACGTAATCGATCATGATTTACTCCGATTAATAAAAGGAAACTAGCCTAAAAGTTTACCAGCACCTAATATACGAAGTCTCTGAAGGATAAATAAACGCAGATGTTCACTCCCCCTAAGCAATTTCATAAACAGCACATAGGATGGATGAACAGAAGGGCCTTTAGTGACAAATATGGCTAAATAACGAAGTTATTCTAGGCTTGAATCAATTATTCTTTTAGAATGCTTTGAAGTGCAAGTTTCCGGAGGCTGAAAGCCAGGGGTGGTGAAGAGGTAGAAAAAGAGGGATGAAACTTTTCCGTACTTTGAGATGAACAAGAACGAAGGAACGCCAATCACATCTACGGAGGCGAAATATAAGTCACGGCGGTATTTAGGCTACGATCAATACATCACCTGAAGATTACCATAAAAAAGATGAAATGATGAATTGAAATGAAGGGTAGGTTGCGAACCTTTGCAGATAATATTCAAGGAGCATTTCAATCTCTTCTTCTTCATCTGTGAACATCATCGAAACAGAGTTGCCACCGAATCAGACAGGGCCAACTCCAGTTCAGACAGCTAGGCGAGCTCACAAATACATATGAAACTGTGAGTCAACCACATTCCATTACACACTTTACGCACATGACCCCAAATGGATGAGTTTGTCTTCGAGAATTCAACGTATGGCCCAAGAAAAGGAGGTCAAGTCTGTGTCCTCCAGGACACTACCTTCAGCAACCTGCTTGTCTTGCGGTACGGTACACAGCACGTTGCCATCTTCTTTGTTGATACTGCAACTTCTACCCATGATCGTCATGCGTCTTATATCCTGAGGAGTCTCAAGAAGCTCTAACAACATATCCCTTAATGCACCCGCCTTTGACCCTACTTCTACCTGTCACACACAAGTCTAAAACAGATGCATAAGCTTGAAAAGTCCCACAAACCTGAAAAGTCGGTGAAAGAATAAAGTCTTGTCTGTGCGCTTACAGAAAGAGATGCATTTGAAGCAGATAGGCAAGCGGTAGTAAGGACCAATACAATACCAGCGCTTGTTTGCTGACACGCAGCTCTTCTAGCACGTCTGCAGTCAAGCGAGTAGGAAGTACTTCCAGGAGCGAAATCACCTGCGAAAATTCGGTCCAAATGCGATTAGCTTAATAGCTTACACATACACGGTTCCCGGCAAACCAGGATGTAACATCCACCCTCATGGAACCAGTCGAGAACATGGACGAACAAATGACTCGGAACCCATCAACTGATTCCCCTGAGATCTCTTCTTGTTAAACATACTCTTGGTTCAACATCCATCAGCGCTCGCTCCAATCTTTGTGTTCTGGAGATCAGTGCTGATTCCATCACCTATCCAAACAAATCATCATAGTAGTGAGTACGGGTGAAAACAACTCAAATACACAAATCTAAAGCGTTTATCACTCACGCAAAACAGCTCGTCTGACTGCTATGACGAATAGAAGACTACGCTATAACGAACCTATTAAAGAAACTTCTAACGGTTGCAAGGATCGGAAGGGGTTTCTCGTACATACAGGGGTCCATGATCAACTGAATGATGGATGCCAATGATTACTCCTTGACAAATTACTATTTGAGCCACAATGGACCCCGTACGTTAAGCATGTCACACAAAATCATAATGAAAGATCATGAAATTATGACACAAAGTGACAGCTCAAAAACGACAAGTAAGTTTAACAAAACCATCACGCAAGCTAACGAAGCTAAGCTTCTACATCATCCATACCTCCAGCTCAAACGGCATATTTCCGTAACTTTTGTCCGCAGCTAACCGTGGGATCAAAATTTCCATAAATCCGCGAGCACCCACACTGTAGAAGAGAATCGCGGGTGTCAATTAAACCACCCGACAAACAATTATGCATTCAATACAGTTGATTAATAAACTAACCACTCAGCCAGCAAGAACTGATAAAACAGGATTCGATCGATCGAAGCTCGAAATGGATCGAGACAATCCAGAAAGCGTACACAAGTTCGGATTATTGTATGCAACTCGAGAACATGAAAGCGAAATCAGCTCGAAATCGTGGATAGGCATGCCTGGGGAGCAAGCACTCGGGGCGAAAATGCCCCTCAAACGTTAGCGATTAGTTCCGCTGCAGCGGCCGACCCAAACCCATCCGCTCCGTGTGGACAAAGGACGTGGATCGTGTTCTAAGTAATCGCCTTTGTGGGCTGGCTGCGTTGGTTCACGCCGGAACTTTTGAGCCCGCGCTATCTGTTGGACGACGTAGAGCGGTTTGGTTACAGGCTTTACCCCATTCGTTTGGGAGTGTAGGCAGAGATCATCTTGATGAGTAGTGTACGTGCACCGTAAGCCTTCAAAAGCTTTACTTGTCCAGGTAACTGTCAAACTCAAACACAGACCTCTCGAGTGGGAGACCTGAACCCAGGTCAACCACGAAATAAGAAAATGTTGCCTCTACAAACGTGTTATAATTCTGGACTGACCACTGCACTACTGATATTCGCAGGACAACTTAAACTCTTACATTTTTTCTTCATGTAACACAAATACACGTCTGGTCGGTGTTCTCTTGTTGTTCTCTTGTTCGTCATTTACTCAGGAACACGAGACTGACATGAGGCCAGGCCAGGGAACACAGTCTCTAGGCAGTACCTGTGTTCCCATAATTAGCCACTGAAAGTCCGTAGAAAAATGTAGAAGATAATATATCCGAATGTGCTTGTCTACCATCTGGGATAGACTTCTGTGTGGTTCAGACAATTTGGCAGCTGGCGTTACATCACAGGGCTTAGATCAGGACCGGGGATGTTCTCACTCAAGGACCCTTCGGTGGGCTTGTTGCCGGACAAGAGGACATGACAGGCTCTCTTGCAGGTAGACTATTCACATATGTAGTGATGATGGTTAACAACTCCAAACTTATCAGTGAGAAGCACTGGAGAAGATTTATGGCACACGCGTTGGATCAGAAACCAAGCCTGTAGACAAAAACATTACTTCTCGCCGAGAAAGAAGCGTCTTGTAGAAATGCCGTACCTTTGGTGATCAAAGATGAGAACATCTTCTGGGGTCGCGATGGCTCGAAGTGAACCTAAGTTGAGCAAGATTGCCCGATCTCGAACCTGCAACCCACAACCACGAATACCAGCAACTATCACCATTAGTTGTTTCACCAATAATGGAGCCATGTCTGACCTGTTCCGTACAGGCAGAACCTCTAACGACAATGCAACATTCGGAAACGAACACATGCGGCAGCTCCAAACTTGGTGGTATCAAACTCTGTCCAGAAGCTAGAGTAAATCGAGTTCCTTCATAGCAGTAACTACAATCCCTACTGAATCAAGAACAACTATGATAGTAGTTAGTCGCTCCTAGGAGGATTTAAAAGCGTCGAGGAGTTATTCTGAGGCTAACCGCTCGGCATAAGTCTTGCGGATAATTTACTCCGATCCTCAGATGTGACTGGCTTGATCAACCATTGTCCGTTTCAATGCTTCCAGAAAACCTTTAGCGGAAAGTTTAGGTGCAAGTGTTAGCAAGAACTACCGTGTACTGACTACCAAGGTGGCAGGTCACTGCTCGAAGCAAGAGCTTACCAGTAATGCCGGTGCAGAGTTTGTGACCCACAAGGATGGATCTACCCGGCGAAGATCACGCAGCCTTAACCCTGCACATAGTTAATTCCAGACTCTGGTAACCATAGACCTTTAACAGCTTTACAGACTGGTGGTTGAGCAAAAGAGACTTGCACAACGGTAGTGTCTTCCAGTGTATGCATTTTATCTTCCTACTGAAAAACAAGGCGGGCTATATCTAGGTAGCAAGCTCCTGTAACCATTACAACAAACTGTGTAGATGCTACCAACATACTATAAACAGCAAACCAAGCAGGGCGTTAAATCCCAGACACACAAACAACTCGAGTGCTGTAGCAAACCTTACGTTTATGTGGGTATAGGTGTAACAGTCTCGTGCTAATTTACTCCAGTACATCCCGTAACAGTCGTTTGCAAGGAACGAGACCCTTATGGACCAGAAGGAAACAGCAGAAGCTCTTACCTCCCTTGGTCCTGAGAAGCTGTCTTCGACTCACGAGTTTCTGCACAACCTCGCCTTTACGATTTATCTCAATGACCTGACACAAAAGGAATAAGGCATGTATTTATGATCATGCATCTGAGATAGTCTAACCCACTGGGTGCCTCAACGCGTAGAGATGCTTAAACGTCCTTCTCAAACATAAATCAAAACTTCAGAAAATAATACATTTTACTTGACAGATTCCAATCTCACAATACCGTGCTATTACCAGCCTTTCAACCATTTGTGTTCATCCAGAATCATTGCCCCAAATTACCTGAGAATGTAGCTATCTGATAATAGTATATGGGTCTGTGTAGCAGCGCGATGCAAGAACTACCCACATACACTGAAGGTAAACGGTGCATCGGAAACCCAGAGAAAGGTTTACTCATCAAGAATTGCATACCAGCCTTTCGACCATAGACCACCCGCCCTGGCTGGACGGTGCTAGAAACCCAGAGAAATACATGGCAAGACAAAGATGGGGTGATTTACCGCCATACTTGTCTACCTTTTAAGCGAGTCCTTTTTACCAGGGATCAAGATATTGGAAATGTGTAGCAAACAGCACATTCCCAGGAACAGTACCACCTGAGATAAAGTAACAATTAGGATAACATATGTATCAGAAAATCCGAGGTCTAGAACTACCCAAACATTCATCAAAATGTATGGGTAGTTCAGAGCGCAGTAAAAACTCTTTGCAAGAATTCTAAAACGGAATATACCTCATAAACAGGCTCCTTCGCTCCAACAGATGGTGATCCAGGTGGTGACAACGAAGAACTCGTAGTAGAACTATCTCCAACTTCACTACTACATCTTTCCCATGAGGCTTCACTGGACTCATGAGTGTTCTCAGTGAGGAACGCGGCACTTTCACCCATGTTTTCCACTCGCGTACCGTTAGATATGCATTGGCTGCTCTGATCCCTTTCGGCAAAGTCAGCCTCAGCAACCTTTCGTCCGCTGCCCCAACCATTGGTGGAAACAAAACCCGCCAGGTCTTCATCATCCTTTCTCCTGCTGGTGGCCCTTCCATTTTCAGCAGACAGAGAAAAGCTGTCGTCCTGGTCTTCAAAATTCTTCACCTCGTCTACTCCTGATGATCCAGGAAAAGAAGACGATGAAGAATTTGTACCGGCAATTCGATACTGATACTGTGAATGTCTAGCAACCCAAAAAACAAATAGACCAATGTGTCTCTTAGAAATGTTTGCACTGCCACTGCCATGGAGAAGCACAATCGAAGAGTTCGTGTTACACGAACTTACACACTATTCACACTCACACGCGAGCTCGAAACACACCACCCACCTTCTAATGAAAGCCACCTTCAGCACATCCCTGTTGCTTCCTTGCGGCTCTCCGACTGCAAACTTAACGCTCGCAGTTAACTGCAAGGGCCATAAATCTCCGAAGCTCTTGCTCCTTACTGCTATAATGTTACTATGAGTTGAGCCTGTGTCTCCCGGCGCTGCTCTGGAATTCCGCCTTCTTCGCCTCCTACTGCCGCTCCATCCATTGAACGTGAACGTGCCCACACCCACGACGCTCGTTGTGACTGTGGTGGTGTAGAATGCTGACATCGCTACTTGAATCGAATTCTTGTTCTCTAACCGATAGATCCCCTCATACACACAAACTTATCAAACACCCCACCCCCACAATCATCTGCGGGGATATGGATTCAACAAGACTGACTGACAACGCCCAGCGCACAAAATCTTAGCTTCTTTCAACCAGTCTACTCAGGTATGCACTCCTGGATATCTTCTTGACCAAAGAATCATTTCCATACGTACGTACAGTCATAAGATACATCGTGCTATATATAAGACCACTTCATCCTTAACCGTAAAACTGTACATCACCAGGAACCAGGGTCTGCTTACGCACATCCACATCCCACCCGGTAATTCCGGGTTTTCCACCTTTCCGACCGCAGCTTTTTCTCTTTGGTTCTATTTATATATGCATTGGTGGTTCTAAAGTTAGGCGCGGAGGGAGGCGCATTCCCCTCCCAACCGGGGGCGGGGGTGGGGGGGGAATAAGCGCGGAATAGAAAATAAATGTTCTTGCGAAACATTTTCATTTTATTGTGTGTGTTTACTACGTCTCACAGCATAGCACACTGGATTCAGTGAAATCTGTTACAAGTATAGATATGGTCCATGCACCATGAATACATATTCACTTTCTGCAAGTTTGGAAGAAAAGAGTATATTTTATAGAATTTATGTTCAAAAATTTTAGAATAGATAAAATATATTTTTATTTATCATATTTATTTTTTAATACTTAAAAGGTGAGCATTTCACATCTATCACTTACAAGTTTGATGACCACAAGAGCCAGGGGTAATAAAAATAATTTTATTTATTTATAATTTTTTTACTTTAGTAAGTTAAATTTAATTATTTAAATTTTATCATGTAAAATAAATTTTGTATTGCAGCTTCACTTCTCTCCAGTGAACTAAATCAACTACTACATATTTTTTGTCTTATACTAAATCGACCAGGTTTTCTCTAAATATTCTTCGCTTTTCTCTTTCAAAAATCAGTTGCTATGTCATACTCCACTAATCATTTGCCATATTTTTTTGACTACATCGTAGTTTGTCTTTCTTTGTTTCCACCAGGAGTTCATGTTGCATTGCATATTCACTTCTTCCACTTTCTGATGAACACGATAAATCTATTTAATTTGTAAAAATATTTATTTTCATAAAATAAATACATAATAAATTAATTATCTAACTGAATCGATATTTTTTTACTGGAAGTATTTTGCGTTTAAATTCTCAAAAGCACATTAGTCTGTTTTTTTATGAGTTAGTCAAGATCATCTCGCATTTTCAAGTCCTATTAATATTTATCATATAGAATATTTTTTTTGTTTTTGTCAGCTTAGTATAGATTTTTCGTTTAGTACTTATGTCTTTTTGGATACAATAATTGACAAGAGTCATTTGGACCCATTGTAGATATTTTGAGTCAATCGTAGTTAGTCAAGATGACAAACGAGATGTCAATTCGACATAAAGTCGCCTACAATATTCTTTGTCCACAACTTGAATAGTGTCTACTTGTGGTTATATCGTTCAGACTTTTTAAAATTTTATGATTAATATTGTTAATCTATCATAAAAAACGTTAAAGGTTCAATTATGAATCTTTCACTACTAAGAAAATGAATGACGACGGTCAAATAAAATATTTGTATTCAATACATTATAGTATTAGCATTACCAGTCTTTAATCAACAGTAAAAAAAGTTATTTATATCTTAAATATTTCTCACTAGTTGTTGAAGGCCGTGAAGTATTAGAATGTTATTTTTGAAAAACATTCAGTCTTCATGACTATCGTCTGGCTATTTTTGACTATTATTTAAATTTTATTTTCACCGAAGAAAAAACACTAGTTTAGACTAATACTACCAATATGATTCCAAGTACTCAAATCAAAGTGTTGAGGTGATACTTGTGCTAGAAAAGCCTAGGATTGCAAACTTAGTTGTTAGAATAGACAGAAGAACTCCTGTTAACATGTAGATGAGACGCACCAATATCTCAAAAATTAAACACAATTTTAAGAACTAAAGTTAAATAGACTCATCATCGTGCTATGGACACAAGTATAGTAAACTAAATCTTTTTTATAAACTATTTCCAAACTATCAGATTATAGTAAATTTTTTCCACTATGTATTATTATAGAGTGTCTTTATGAATGTCAAAGTACTTGTAAAGTTGATTGTTGGCTTATATCATTATAACACATATGTCTCTTCAACATCTTTTTTTTACATCTCTTTTAATTTTAAAACGGCTCTTGATGTAATATTCGCATGTATCCACAATAGTTTTTAGTATAGATCCTTATATCATATTTCATATCTCCAATGTTGTATTCTTATGAAGGGGCAAGTAGAAGAATATGAAAACTATTATCAATATAGAATGATGTAAAAGTTATTATTTTTGCACATATGTATATTTTAAATGTTGAGCATGACATATTTGGGCATGAGCATAGCATTATTTAGTAATTATTATAGTGAAGATATGATGATCACATATGCGAAGAAATTTTAAAAAATTAGTCTTTTATCGATATATATAAAATAAAATTACAATGATTAAATAGTGTAATAATTATTTTTAGTTTTAGTTTTTAGATGATTAACTTATGACATGTTACACTTGATATAAACCTTTTTTTAAAAATCATTTAAATATAAGAATCATATAAATAAAAGTTTATTTGGAAAAGTTAATATTCAGATCATCACAATATAAGAATCATAAAAAACATAAAAACTAAAATATATAAATTATAAATTATTCCAAATATGATATTTAATATTAATAAGTTATGATTTTTCTAAAAAACAAGAAATCTTTTAAAAAGAATAAAGATATTATATTTTGATTAAATTAACATATTTTTCTCTATATATATTATTATTATTAATCTAAATATCATAAAGTATAATAAATTTATAATATTATTCTTCAATATTCTTGATGGATGAATTGATTAATCTCAAAATTTATTTTTCTAAAAATAAAATATTCATTTTTAAGGAATCAACGGCTTCCAAAGCAAGTCCAACAAGTTGATAATAGTTAGTTTCAGCCTACTAAAACAAAAAGAACAGCAAGAACAACCGCAAGCACCCCGGAGAACGACTTCGAAAGCAAGTCCAACAAGTTGATAGTATCAAATAAGCAATATCTTTCAGAGCTTCTTTTGGTCACTAAGTTAGTGACAATGATTGTTACTTATCTATAATAGTGATGTCAAGTGTTAAAAGAATATAATTATGATCTATTCTTAGATAAATATTGGTTGAGAACTGTGCGCACGAAAAATGGATGACACATAAGATATTTATGGATTGGATTTAGAGATCACAAGGTGATAATACATCTCTCGGATGTTAGAACTGTGACTCTGTCTCTAATAGACTCACGAGTGATCATCGAAAATCTGACACGAAAGACGGTCAGAGTGTCTTAGAGCTATATACAATAGATTTCTAAATCAAGAATCATTTTCTGATAACAAAGATTTGGTTGAGACGAGTCATTACATTTTGATCATATATCCAAAAGGAAGAATAATGATGATCATAGTAGTTATTCATTCTATAGCGATTGTTTTTGTTGTTTTTCTTCTATTTTTGTAAGTTGAAACTAACTATTATCAACTTGTTGGACTTGCTTTCGAAATCGTTGATTCTTCCATAGCGTCTACGATTGTTCTTGTTGTTCTTTTTCTGATTGAAGAACCTTTATTCTCTTTTTTTGCTTTTTCGATTTTACTTACTGTCTTTCATAAGATGTAATTGTTGAGGTTGATTGAATAGTTCAGATTTATGAATCAATTCATGATCTTGAACTTGTAACTGATCTACGTCAAACTGATATGTCCATGTTTCTGAATCAATGGAGATTCTTGGATTGTCAACTTTTCAAAATTCATTGTCAAATTTATTCATGTGAATTGAACAAAAAGACTTCAAAGACGATTCTTCCAAACTCTGCATGTTGCAATGGAGTGACGAAAGACGAAAGACCCGAATCAGGAGGTTCCATCATCGATGTAAGAACAAGTGCAATGAGCTCCTGATACCTTATGTGTCTCTTTAGTCATTGGAGTTCGTCAAGTAACTCCACATACTCTCACATGACAAGACAACCCGACTTGATCACGTAAGCCACGATGTTCTTGTTATGCTTGGTCTTCATGTGGACGGTCAGAGTATTGTTCCATGGAGTTTTAAAACGCTTGTTGCAATCTCTGTGAGTACAGACGTAGAATCTCTTTGCCTTGTTCTTCTTTTTGTTATCCCGGTCTTCTTTTGCGTCATGGATCAATAAGAAGAAAAGATCTAGTGCAGCGTTATTGATTGTTATCAAGGTGGTCACTAGTTGTGACCAACCGGAAAAAGGGACCCAATGCAGCGCGACAGGTAGTGACCAACATGAAAAAGAAACGATCAAGTGAAAGAATATTGATCTATCTTTTTGTCAAGTAATAAATATCGATCATTACTTTGATAGCTTTAATTTTCATCATAGATGAAGGTTCATTGTGTCTTTCAGCAGAAAGTTAGGTTAAAAATGCTAAATAACAGAAATGAAACAAGGATGACAATATCTCTTTAGTATTGCATAAGTTGTTTCTGTTTATGTTTAAAAGACTTAAACTTCAAGCTTTTAAGTCTTAGTGCACTTTTTTAAGTATATACATCCATCGAACATCAATCACATCAACTCTCACAAACTTTGATATTTCTTTTTGGATTTATGTTTTTTGTTTTTCTAGAACTCAATCCTCTTTTGAATTTTCTTTGTAACTTAGATCTAGTGCAATAAGTTCTCCAGTTGTGTTGACTTTTTGAACATCCGCATCTTCAACCACATCGAGAAGATGAAATAGTGAAATCCGTCATCTCCAACTTCTTTCTTGGTTCCTGAAGTGTACTTAAAATATTATTCTAACGAGTATTTCTACTTGGTGACTCACTCATGAAAATATATTCATTAAAATATCAAATTTTTTATTTTTAGCTAAAAGTTTCATCTATGCATGAAAAGAGTTCGGACTTTTTTTTCTCATAGATGAGATTGCGCACTACATAGATAGTAATAATTCTCTTATCTCATACTTATGATGAATTCTTTCCATCAATATTCATTTTAGAGTATTCGATACTTCTTGTTTCATTGTTGAAACGAAAATCTTCACAAGTCCAACATGTAGTTCCTCCAAAGTTATTTTGATTGCTTTTAAAATTATTTTGATTTCTTCGATTGAAATTATTGTCGTAACTTGTTTGACTTTCTCTTCCACATTTGTTCTTTCATTTTTGTAGCTGCACCATGTTTATCTTGAGATCAGCAAGAATATCGATGATGCTTTTTATTTTAGTATGAAACTTTGAGATGACAGTAGACATCGCTGTAAAGACAAATGATATTCACACCATTGTTGGAGTAGAAACTGATGTTGAAGTGATTATCAACTGATCACCAAGAGTCGAAGTCGATGTCAACACGATAAAGTGAAATTAGATGAGATCCTTTTCATCCAAACTCTCTTCCATATTTGTCACGATCTTGATGATCTCTGCTTTGATTGTTGACTTCTCGAAATTCATTTGAGTTCGAATTGGCAACTTTAGTCTTCTCACCAAGTTCTTGATCATCGTTGTTCCAATCTTTTCCATCTTAATTTCACGTTGTTTTCACTCTTCAATAAGACCGTCTGAAATTGTTATTATAACTTATTCATTTTTTTGTCATACTGCCAAATTTTTTTATTGTCTCATTATTTCAAATGAGTGAGTTCACTATGAACTTCTTATAACTCTCTTCTAGAAGAAAATTTTTGATGAATGCGTTGCTCAAAGTCTCTCATGTGTCCTCAACTGCACTTTTGATGTTGCTTTTCACTCGGTCTTCATATCACATAACAACAAAATTTTCTAAAAACTTTGACAGTGACAACACATAATCATCATTTTTTTTCATGTTGTTTTTGATACAACTTCTCTTGAAACCTCAAATAAATGACTTTATATTTTCATTTTCTTTCTCATGGAAACATTGACTTTTTCATCTTATAACTATTCTTTCTATTTTTTCAATCTGCGCTAATATTGATCCGTTAAACGAATACAAACTTTATCGTCGTGGAGTATGGCAAAAGGTGGGACAAATTAATTTGAATCTTGAAGCAAGTTAGAAAGGAGGAGCAGCGGAAGCTAGCAAAGCTTTTCCCACTTACATTAAAGCTTGAACGTCTTCACAGAGCGTCAGTCTCAGCAGATCTTCGATGTTTCCTTCCAGATTCAACAAACAGAGGCAATCAGAGATCGTAAGTATAGACTATGGTCGCGTCTTTATTTCCTTAAGGAGGGCGAAGCACCAACATGATTTTTCTTTCTCTTGCACCGTCGGAACAACGCGTGCTGTAAAATGCAGAGTCTCACTAAAAGTGACAGATCCATAACGTCTGAGCACGACGAAATTCGAGAGGAGGTAGGTAACTTCTACGCGTATCTATATTAAAAGGAAGCAACACGAGAAGATAGAACGAGGACCCAAAGGGAGATACTGACGAAAGTCAAGACTCATCTCACGAAGACAGAGGTTAAGTTGTTGGAGGAGAGCCCAAGCAGGAAAAAAATCAATGAAGTCGTTCAATCTTTATCACTGGATAAGGCACCGAGGTGTGACGGCCTCATAACTGAATCCTTATGGAGCATGTGACTTATAATCGGCACAATTTTTTTTCAGCTTACCACACAATTCTGGGAGGAAAGTAAGATTCCGCTTCATTTCCTTGAAGGGTTAATAAAGCTTATCCCGAAGGTTGACCATCCTACTTCTCTTTCACAATGGAGGTCGATAGCCCTGCTCAATTTACATTACAAGATTTTGACAAAAACGCTTGCACTAAGAATGGTTATTTTAATACCTCTGCTGATGCCGTACCAGCAATAACGACTTTGTGAAAGACAGATTGATATTCTCGAATATTTTACAGTTCAGTCTGACTAACGTAGAGCTACGGCATAGGTGTCAATCAGGGCTCTTCATGAAACTAGACTTCGAGAAAGCCTATGATCGACTAGATCATGGTTTTCTCTGATCTGTTTTACGAACCTTAGGATTTGGCACGAAGAGCACTACCCTGATACAAGCTCTCACAGTCGGAACGACATCCTCTGTACACACCAATGGAGACTTCATTTCGAAGTTTGCAGTCACGCGCGACATTTGTCAGGGATGCTCTCTTGCCTCATTTTTGTTTACTCTAACTACTATTCCTCTGATGGCTCAGTGTCCAAAGATCAACAAGGAAAAAGTCTTAAGCCGTTTCACGTTGGAAAGGACATCGCGGACTTCTCTCTGCTTGCAGATGATACGGACGTCTTCCTTCAAGTGGAGGAAAAGTCCTATAACTATTTACAACAAATCATTCACATTTATGAGACGGTCGCAGAAGCACAACTGAATCTGGTGAAGTCACAAGTGATACCGTTAGATTCTCTCTTTACGATTCTGTAGTGACTATAGAACTCGTGATGTTCTATTTTACTACCTGAAGCTTCCATGCGCTGACTGGGAACATGGATTGGTCAGTGTACTTTGGAAGATGACATATAGAGATTACATCTCCAAAAAGTCGGTGACCGACTGACAAGTTTGTCATCCTCCTTCTTGTCTTTTGCAGCTAGGGTTATTATTTTGAAATACTTAATCCAATCTATGTCTGTATATCTACTCTCCGTTTGTTCTCTGTCTAACGCGAACGGAAAGAAGCTGGTAGCCATTTACAGAGTATTCCTATGAGGATCAAATGAGGTTGGTGCATCAAAAGTTCCATTGATAGGATGGAAATGGTTATCTAAACTCCGTCTACATGATGGTCTATAACTTTTAGACTCCATTCACTTTGCAATAACACTACAGGTCAAACATGTAGGTAACTACCTCGATCAGAAAGAAACTAAGGCATGGGAAGGACTATTCAACTCTTTTTTGTCTCAAAATCAGAAAAGAAGGGTAAGGCTTCAACACTCCTAAATTCTCTTACTCAAGAAGAACTTTTAAAAATCTAGGATGTTTCGAATGCTTATCGTGGCCTGGCGGAAGAGTGCTGCCATCTTACAGTGGGACTCCACTAACGGGATACATGATCACCTAACTCTAACAGACTTTCTGAAGTTGTGTGCGGTAGGAAAGAATCTCTCTCAAGCAGAAGAGAAGACTCGTATTCAGTCAATTTCGTAAACTGCGGTTAGCTTCTGTGAAAGGCCTGCTGCGAAAAAAGACCCTTTAGCTGAGGCAATTGTGATTGCAGTCCAGAATTCCAAAAGACTAACCTCGCGATTAATTTCTGACACGGATGGATGGACTCGTGGAAAGAAATCGATGCTGCAATTCTCTCATCCGGTGGATGAGATGTATCAGAAACTAGTGTCTATGGATTTTCCAACAATGGTCAGCCGGATCAATGATATCTGGGTTCACGTGGGAGACGGCGGAAATTCAGAATCTCTTTGACATTATCTGATCTGGTGTGCACCTCGGGATTTGATTTTTCTTTGAGGCTGCTTCAAAATAGTCTGCTTACTTCGTAACGTGCCAGCTACATGAAAATAGGTGATATAATGTGCACTTTCTGCTGCACGCAGTCGGAATCATTAAATCATTTACTTCTAGAGTGTACGCACCTCCATAAGTTCTGGTTTCATTTTACCAAACGTCTACCAAAAGTACAAGGTCAACCCCTTGTATCTTCTCCACAGTTGAGGACGGTTCTCGAAATAGTTTTTAACTGTCAACCTAGTCATCCAACACATTTTGCTTCTCTATATGCTTTTGCTAAAGCGTGGCAATACATATGGATAAGTAGGTGTAATTTATTGTTTCAACTGAGAAGATTTACGGCGATCTTTTGGAAATCATTTAGAGAGGTTTTTTCTACAGTTAAAGCTCTCAATCAAGGCACGGTAGACAAAAGAGGGGAATTCTTGTCTCTAGCAGGTGATTTTCTAGAAGTCACCATATCCGCTCAGTTCCACCAGCAGTCAACTCCCTTGGTTATTGAAAATTAGGTGTCTCGCAATTGTTCCTAACGGTTCCGTTTTTCATATTTTTTGATCAAGTATTTCTTACTGATTTAGGTGCTTTTCCTGTGGCCGTCTTCCTCTCCGGACGAATTTTTGCCTTTCCGAGCTATTGTACCTTGTTTTTTCAATATTGAAAATCTTTGGAAATTTCCAAATGAAAAAAAAGCTCGTAGGTGGATTTGGAGAAAGGGGTCTTGAGGTCCGCCTCCTTCGTGGAGTGTGCACTGACGGGTCTTCTCATTTTTCTTCGAGGACGCATGTCTGGCAACTCATGTATACTTAACTTTTGCTTCTTCATCTCCATTAGAACTTTTCAAAAGTAAAAACACTAATCAGATGAGTTTTCATTCAAAATCAACAACTTCTAGAAAGTTTTTAGAATATTCGTAAGAACTCCCAAATTCTCATCCACTCTTCTACACTAAGATCCACTAAAAAATGACATGTGAAATCCTTTTTTGTTTTAATGCCCACAAAGTCAATAATTTAAGCCTCACCCCTAATATCAAATAAGAAAAGAGATTTGAGGTATTTTTCATCTCTTTTCTATCTTAAAAAAATGAAAAGATAATAGTGCTCATTATTTTAAGAAATATATGAATTCTACTTAAAACTACAGCTAAGTTTAACCATGACTAACTTTAACTAGTCATGACTAACTTGGTACTTCCTTGAAGTACTTGAGCAACAAATAAATATTCTCCACACTCAGTGGTAACTAAAAATCTTACTAATAAACAAACTTCAAATGTGTAACATTGATCATTACAATACGCGCATGAGAAAATATCAAAGAAAGAAAAAGAGACACACACGTACACAGAAGCACGAAAAAAGTCACACTCGCGTGAGAGCATGAACTTTCTAGAAACAAATTTTGGGATGAAAAAAAGAGAGAAAATCCATCCGTAGTGTAGGCAGGAAGACTAAGAACACTCAATACTGCATTTGAGTGTTCATAAGAAGATCGTTTGTAAAAAATATTCAAGAAACACTCGAGAATCATCAAAAAAGATCTAGAGGTCACAAATTCTTAGGAAGAAGGAGCTCCATTGTCGTATAACAAGAGTTCTGTTTTGAAAAAAGTATACCTTCTAGCTATGATCAAGGATCTTTACTCCTCAAAATAAGATCACGGTTGTGACTTGTAAGACATTAAGACAAACAAAACAGATCAATAAGAGAAGTCTCTTCTTTTTATTTGTGTATAAAGATCGTCACAATCTAAAGACTGCCAACAATTCGTCTACCAGCGGTCCGTGAGCCGACAATCTGTTGTGATTTCTCATGTTCACCATGACGGGTAGATCATCCGTACATCTTTAAATAACAGCATGTCATCATTTGTCATCCGTCTATCGATGGTCTGCTATTTGTTAACATTTCTCTATAAATAATAAGTTGCTAATAATAATCGGCGATGCGTCCATCAGAAATCCTTCCTAAATATTAACTTGTTGTCAATTGACATCTTTTTCATTGATTGTTTGTTCGTTGACGATTCGTAAAAAACAACTTCTTGTTATTTGCACTGCGAGTTGTCGATCCGTCAACTTGCCACGTTCACCAGTGATCTATTCGTCGATGCTCCTTCTTGAATAACAATTTGTTGTTAATTTTTATAATCCGTTGATGATTTGTTTGTCGATGATCCATAAATGATAACTTTTTGTTATTTATCATGTTCCATCCACGAAATGGATCGTGTTATGACATGACTCACATGTGAATTTAACGTAGAACTTGTATTGTGTTGATTTTCTGTGGTTCGTGAATTTTTTTGTGTAACTCGTTAGATGACGTATTAGGTGTCATGTTCACAATTATATGGAATGTGAGATCCTAAGATAATGAGAAGTGTCAACTAAGTGATCCGTGGGTATTCGCATGAGTGGCTCTTGTTGTCAAATTTGAGTATAGATAGAAGGTCGAGGGTTTGTGAGGACACGCTTCTTTGCTTGGTGTTTCGCGAGTGTTTCTTAATGTCCTTATCGAGAGAATTTTACTCATGGATGGAACATTGATATGAGTTCTGGATCTTTCATTCTCGAATCCATTGTGTATCAAGCTTCTCTACATCCATCGTGGTCACTTTCAACAATGATTCATTGTCTATTTTGGAGAAGAGTTCATGTGATGAGTGATGGACTTGTCTACTCCAGTAATTTTGCAGATGATCACGTACGAGAAGAATTGTGACTTGACTATGTACATCTTATTTTGACGAATGAATGGACCTGAACTTTCTAATCAATGTTCTTTTCAACGTCCAAGTTGATATATGATGTCATTGTCGATGAAAGATCAATCATCGTGTGTGGACCGCGAGAAACTTTAATGAAGAATATTGCAATCTAGTGATGACTTCCTCATCTACTTTTGTCGTACTATTCATCATAGATCGACTCAAGTCATTATCTTGACTTTGTATTGAATATTATGTATTTTTGTGTCATTTATTGTTATCGTCCGTCGAGAGTGATTTATCTTGTGTTAGTTTGTGATACAAAGTGTTTTGCTTAAAACCCTTGAGGGTGTAAGAGTGTTTTAGAGTTACAGCTCGACCCGTAGTGCCAAGTAGGAGATAAGATGATCTCCCATCTTTTTTTTCATGTTCATTTTTTACCGGTCGAGTTCAATCAAGTTCTGTGGACGATTTTAGAATTTCGACGGCATTCATGAAATATGAGGTCTTGTTGGAAAGCTCTCGAGTTGAGCTACAATTTGGAGAGAAGGATCGATCGATTTGGAGTTCATAGTGCATAGTTATGATTGTTCAAAGTTATGGTGGTTGAATTGATACTCCGAGCTATGTTTTTGAGTGCCTCGAGAGTTTGAGAGAAGATCTTTTGATGTAGTAAAGGGGATTGGATAGTTAACGTCGTGCTTGTTGCACTGATGCAAATCAGTCCTATGTTTGGTTTGAGTCTAACCTTGAAATGGTCGATAGAAATTGATTGTAACAGTTGAGAGGTAGAAGTAAAACCGCTTTGCTTGGATTCAAAGATTGAGTTATTCTTTGAGCATGAGGTCGAATCTCTAACGAAAATCTCTAGAACTGAAGTGTCAGCTTACTACATGTGAAATTTCAATACTTTTGATTAAGAGAAGGTGTTGGGGTCATGGATTTTGACCATCAGGGTTTACAAACATAAGATAACACAGACGAAAGACTTGGTCCATTTCGAGCAATTAGTTTAAGATCTGAAGCTGAAATTTCAAAAGTAGTAGTAAAAGGTCAAAAATTCTTGTGAAATTTGAATCCCGTTGGAAATTTGAGATGAGAGCAATAGATTGTTGAAGTTTAAATTACAACGTGGCAGGTTTGAAGAAGAATAGAGATTTCACCCACATCTCTCGATTGATCTTGAGCAAACAATTTTAGGTTTAGAGGTGGAACTTCTTGGAGGCAATGCAAGTAAGTCAAGGGAATTATGTTATGAATTTGGTGTGGGTATCACAATTAGTGAAGACGTTATGTTGTGTCGAGATTATTGACAATAATCTCTAACTGTAAGATAGCGTTGTCTCTCTGACATCATTTCTCGAACTCAATGATTGCTTGTTACGTGCATGTCTTATCTTGTTAGAAGTTCTAGAAGGTACGGTTTCTAGTGATATGTTGTATGTCTAGTTTGGAGTTTATTTGATCATTCAAAACCTAGATCAAACATGAAGATCATGATGAGAATATGAGACGTTTCAGACTATAAGTGTTAAAAACTGTCAATTTTTGATCGATTGTGATAAGAGTTATTTTGATCTAATCAAGGTGCTATCTATATCAACAAAAAGCTCGTACATAGGCTTTCAATTGCTGTAAGATTCATCTTCATATAAGAGGACTTTAGAAGGTCAAAGTTTAATATTTTAGCTAAGTTGTTGTAAGAAAAGAGTGCACAAATATTGTTAATGTAATAAGTAGAGCTCTACTTATCAACTAGAGGGGAAATTGGTTTGGTAGAAGTCTTTGGTATAAGAATTAGTTATGGATAAGTTGGCCTGAGAATACATGCAGCAAAATAGTACTTTTATCAATAGACGATTGCACCAAAAGTCCGCCGGAAAACTTCCAGAAGGAAGTTTCGAGAACTTTCCAGCCGGGAAACTTCCAGAAGGAAGTTTTTGGAAAGAAGCTTTGAGAACTTTCCAGCGAGCTCTTACGTGGCTCATTCTGAACCCTCTAGATGTTATTTCAAATCTAAGGCTGCATGTAAGCCACGTCAACGATCCGTGTGCTCACTTTGAGAGGTTAGCATTGACCGGGAGCCTATCATGTACTATTCCTTTCACTATATAAAAGATGTGAATGCACCTCCACGGACATTCGGATTTTGAGTTCACTCTAGAGCTCATCTTACAATGGTATTAGAGCAAGGAACTCTAAGAGAGCGGATTGCCCCTCTTAGAAGGACCTTTGATCGAGGTATCGGGCAATTGGAACTTTGAGCGCGTCGAAAGGGTCAAGAGAGCTATGTGATAGATGTGGGTAGATTTAGTGAGCATGGATCTAAAACCTACCCGTTCCTGTTCCCTTGATCATGGAGCTGCAATCCCCAAACCTAGAGTTGGTGATGTAAGAATTGATGCAGGGCATGCTGACCGAATTTCGAGAGATGAAGATGACGGTTGAAGCACTACAGAACAAAATGTTGAACCTCGAGGGTCAGAGTATGACAAATGTTGGAAGGGGAGGATCGTCTCAAAGAGTACCGGTGGTGAGAGAGCAAGCTGCACCAATGGAACCCGTGACACAAATAGTTAAAGCTCCAGTCAATGATGAAGGTGTCTTGTTACTACGGATGAAGAAGACATGTAACATTGAACCGTACAAAGGTCAACGAATCATGGGAGTAATCGAGAATTGGATTTCTCGGATGACAAGTTCGGCAGTATGCCGAAAGGGTGGATAAGTTGGAGCAACGGTTTCGGACGGTCCTACGGAAGAGTGGAGATAATGTGGAGCTAACGATGGCGGGGATTGGAACAGTGCTGACCAAGAACTTGGTAGGAGGGTTGAGACCTTCAATTCGAACCCAAGTGAGGTACGAGAAGCCAACAACCAAAGCGGAGGCCATCAAGATTACGACAAATATGAAAGAGAGTTTGGATGAAGGGATATCATCCAACCTCATCATGCCGCTCTTGTGTCGACTCCGACTCTTGGTGTAATTACAACGATAGCATCTGCACCATCACAATTGATGATTGCTTCAACGTCAGCTCCTACTCCAACGGTGATGCCAAGACCGTTTGTCTCAACAACGATGTCTACTGCCACCTTTGATTTTCATGCTGAGCTGAAGAGCATCACCGACACTCTTGCGGATCTCAAGATAAATGTGGTGCAGCTAAGAGAATGGAGAAACAAAGATGGAGGAGGAGGTCAAAGAGGTTACGACAACAATCTCAACCGAGGAAATCAAGTAACTTTGGAGGCAACCAAGGTAACTTTGGAGAAATCACTTGTTGGACGTGTGGAGATTCTCATTTCCAGCGAAATTGTCCTAACAACGGAGCAAGAGGTGCCGAAGCTATCAGAATGAATATGGGTGGAAGAAATCCATCACAAGGACGAGACAAGGGGGTGGCTACCATCAATGTCGTGCGAGATCCCATCTATGAGAAAGGAGAGAGTTCAAACTCTTTTCATGCACCGGTGGAGCTTTTAGCTCAAGAAAGAAAAAGAACTCGATTTCTTGATGAACCGATTTTCATGGAGGAGTCAACAAGTAGAAGTACTCGTTCGAGTAATGTTTCGAGTACACCAAGAGAGCCAAGAAGGAAGTTGGGGATGACGGATTTCACCATTTCATCTTCCCAAGCGGGATATGATGTGGTTGAAGATCTGGGTGCTCAAAAAGCCAACATCACTGTTGGGCAACTGATCGCACTTAATCCCAGCTTACGAAGGGAACTCAAAGGAGGACTGAGTTCTAAGAGAAGCAAGAAGAAGAAACCCAAGAGCAAGACATCGAAGTCTGTGGGAGTTGGTGTGGTGGATGTGCATGCTTCAGAGGTATGCACTAGGGCTTCAAAGATTGAAGTCCGATTGAGTGGTCACTACGTCTTTGACGTATTGGTGGATGGAGGGTCGGCTGTAAATGCCATATCAGAGAGGTGATGAAGAAGTTGAGGATGGAACCAACTCGTCCGGCTAGCATTGTCGTGGGGATGGCTAACAAGCAACGGGTAAGATCTCTTGGTGTGTTAGAGAAGGTGGTCGTTTCTGTGATGGGTTCAAACATTGATGTCCTTTCAAGTGTTAAAGGACTCTAGTTATGCTCCTAGGTAGGCCTTGGTTGAGATTTGTGCGCACCACTGATAGGTGGCACAAGGGATACTTACGGATTGGGCCTAGAGATCATAGAGTGATAGTACCTCTCTCGGGTGTTGGAGTTGTGACTTCTGACTCTGATAGACCCACTAGTGACTACTGAGAATCTGATACGAAGGATGATCAAAGTGTCTCAGAAGTAGATACCGGAGATTCTTACGATCAAGAATCCTCATATGAGGACGAAGGATTTGATCGAGATGAATCATTACATCAGCTTAGTGCTATTGATTTGTTGTCTCGACCAGCAGTGGAGAAAGATCTTGACAAAGAAGAGTTGAGTAGTTAGAGATTGTGAGAAGACTCTCTACCTTGAAGTTTGATATCAATGTCACTCAAGAGGAGAAAAGTAGATTCTTATATATATTTCGAAAATATATCCATGTGTTTGCTTTCAGCTACAAGGATTTGAAGGAGGTGACTCTCGAGACTCATCGAATCGAATTGGAGAGAGAACGCAAGACCAGTTCGACAAAAGCAAAGAAGGGTCAATCCTACAACAGCAATGATGGTCAAGGAGGAGATAGACAAGTTGAAGGAGGCGAGTTTCATCTATGAGGTGGAGAACTCAGAATGGATTTTACCCATTGTGATTGTCAAGAAGAAGAATGATAAGCTGCGAGTGTGCATAGACTATAAGAAGTTGAATGCAGTTACCAAGAAGGATTATTATCCTCTACCATTTATAGATGAGATTTTGGAAGAAGTTGCTGGTCATGAGTGGTACAACTTTGGTGATGGTTATAGTGGGTATAACCAGATCAAGATAGCACAGAAGTACCAGCAGTTGACTACTTTCACGACTCCTTGGAGAACATTTGCATTTCGAGTGATGTAATTCGGACTGTGTAATGCTCCGGCCACGTTTCAGAGGTTCATGAACAAGGTGTTTGAACCATTCATAGGGAGTTTGTTCGTGATTTCATTGACGATTTCTATGTGTACGGAAGAAAGGAGGACCACTTTGATCATGTGATCAAAGTTTTGCAGCGGTTGGAGCAAGCCAACGCTTCTCTAAATCCAAAAAAGTGCATCTTTGGCTGCGAAGAAGGTCTGCTGTTAGAGCACATCATTTCCAAGAATGGGATTGCGGTAGATCTTGAGAAGATAAAGAAGATTGTGGATCTTCCATTTCTGATCAACTTGACAAAGTTGAGACAATTTCTTGGCATGGTTGGATATTATCGTAGGTTTGTCTTTTCATTCTCAAACAAAGCAATAACTTTGACTATGTACATGAAGAAGGGAGTTGATTTTGACTTGATAATGCATGATCAAGACAAAGGAAGCATTTTAGGAGCTGAAAAAGACTTCGGTGACAACTCCTATACTTGCTAAACTTGAGTGGAGTAAAGCATTTATTTTGTATACGGATGCCTCCAATGTAGCAATCGGATGTACATTAAGTCAGTTAGATGGAGATGGGCATGATCATCCTATAGCTTATGCTAGTAGGCAGATGGTTCCAGCGGAGAAGAATTACTCCATGACTGAACGAGAAGGATTAGCGGTGATCTTTGGATTGAAGAAATTTCGACACTACTTGCTAGGAGGGAAATTTTCCATAGTCACAGATCACAAGGCTTTAAAGTATATCTTTAATAAGCCTAATGTCGAAGGTCGTATTGTTCGTTGGAAGATCCTTCTAACAGAATACGATTACGTGATCGAAGATAGATCAGAGAAAAAGCATGCGAATGCTGATCTTTTGTCGAGGGCTTATGATGATGAGGGAGAAGAACCGTTTGATGATTCATTTCCAGACGAGCATTTGATGATCATCACAAGCATTGAGGAGATATCGGACGAGTACAAGGAAATCTGGAGTTTCCTTACAGATGGCTCTTTTCTAGAAGGTATGCATACCCGAGAACGTAACGCGTTGATCAAGAGATGCAAACCTTACACCATGGTGGAGGAAATTCTATTTCATCAAGGAGCAGATGGGTTACTAAGGAGAGCAGTTGGTCAGAAGGAGGCGTTCAAGATGATGCACGAGTTTCACGATGGCACTGTTTGCGGAGGTCACTTTGCTGGTAAGATAACAGCTTTCAAGATTTTGGATGCGAGTTATCACTGGAGAGGGATTTTCAAGGAGTGTTTAGACTATTGCAAAATTTACGACGTATGTTAAGCATTTGCTCTGAAGTCTACTAGAACACTTCCGTTAAGATCAATTTCAATATTAGGATCATTTGAGAAGTGGGGTATTGACTTTGTAGGTCCTCTTAATAAGACATCTCGAGACAATAGATACATTGTAGTCGCCACTGACTATTGTACCAAGTGGGTAGAGGCTAGACCTTTGAGGGAGACTAATGAAACAGAAGTCGATAGATTCTTATGAGAGAGGATCATCACCAGATTTGGATGTCTGTTAGAGTTGGTCTCAGATAGAGGAGGAGAGTTTCTAGGGAGCATGACTACTGCTATGCTACAACACTTTTCTATCAAGCCACGAGTAACGACTTCATACAAACCAAATGCTAATGGTCTTGCGGAGAAGACCAATCTTACACTTTGTATGATGCTCATCAAAGATGTTGGTGTTGAGACTGCGAAACATACTTGGAATAAGAGGCTACATGCCATCTTATGAGAGTACCGAACGACAACAAAGACTTCTACTGGATACTCTCCATTTCGACTGATTTATGGAGTGGAGTCCAAGTTGCCGATCCAATTCGAATTGGATACTTTTCAAACTATTCAACGAAAGTTGAAGAGGTCGAGGAGAGAAGATGTGGTCAGATCAAGAAGAGAGCAACTCATGGAGTTGGAAGAGATCCGAGCGGTAGCAATGATCAGGATGAAACGAGCTCAAGCGTATCAAAAGAAGAGTTACGACAAACGGTTGGGCAAGAGGGAGGTAAAACCTTTTCAAGTCGGAGATTGGGTAATGTTGTATGATGCTATCAAATTCAAGAGGGCTAGGAAGAAGTTTCTTCCTAGATATTTTGGTCCTTTTGTTGTAGATAAGGTGTGGAGCAACTTCACATATGACCTTCAAGAACTGGGAGGAAGGAGATTTGATCGTGTCAACCATGACAAGTTGAAGTTGTTTCATAGACGAAAGTTCTCTCTTCACTCCGAGGACGGAGCAAAAATTTAGTCCGGGGGTAAAATATAACGACCTATGTTACACATAGGAAGTTTGTCTATTAGTAAGATATTTAGTTATAACTAAGTGTTGAGAATGTTTATTTGCTGCCCAAGTACTTTAAGGAGGTATAAAGTTAGTCATGACTAGCTAAAGTTAGTTATGGTTAAACTTAGCTGTACTTTTGGTAGAATTCAGATATTTCTTAAAGAGTGAGCACTACTATCTTGTCATCTTGTCTAAAAGATAGAAAGGAGGTGGAAAGTATCCCTTATCTCCTTTTTGACTTGATATTAGTGGTTGGATTAAAGTTGTGGACATTAAAAATAAGAAGAGATTCCACGTGTTTCCTTTTTAGTGGGTCCTAGTGTAGAGGGGGGTGGAAATTCGAGATTCCTTGAAAATATTCCAAAATCCTTCTAGAAGTTGCTGACTTAGAAGGAATAAGCCCATGTGAAAAGATAAAAAGTCCATGTGATTAATGTCTTTATCTTAAGTAATATCTTAGTAAAACCCGGTAAAAATAGTTACGGCTGAGTTACCGGAGAATATCAAAATAAAACATAGAATGTATAAATAGAGGAGTAGAGAAGAGCTCCTCATCCTTGTTTTCACATCGTCGTAATGACAACTTGAGTAATATAGAGAGAGTGGGATATTTTTAGCATGTGAGAACTTGAGAGACGTCGTTAGAATGGAGGATTTTAGTTGATGAGTTTATGGAGATTTTTAGTTGATAAGTTTGTGGGTGTATGAATAAGTGAACTTAGA
Organism: Asterella californica; assembly: GCA_036924285.1. Classification (NCBI taxonomy): domain Eukaryota; kingdom Viridiplantae; phylum Streptophyta; class Marchantiopsida; order Marchantiales; family Aytoniaceae; genus Asterella; species Asterella californica. The sequence goes on along the minus strand of JAYKYS010000006.1, from coordinate 13,504,861 downwards.
ATTTTTCCCTTCGAGATTCATGGTGTGCTTCCATCAAAGCCATCAGAGGTGACCCCTGAGTGAGAGACAGGTCCGACATTTGCAGATTCATCGATGACGATCGTGGAAGTTGAGAGATCGGGGGGTAGTTGAACGATGGGATCGTGGAGAGTTTACAGACCACAAACCTTTGGTCTATTTGGAGACGTAGAATGATCTCTCAAAGAGACAAATCCGTTGGGCAGAATGGAGGCAGCGATTCAACATGACCATCACATATGTTGAGGACAAGAAGCAAATTGCGGATGCATTAACCCGCATGCATACGCATAGTCTCTGAAGTCAAGGTGAATTCTGACTTCTAGACAAAATTGATCGAGGGCACGAGATCAGATGCACAGATTGTAACAGCCAAACCTTCAAGAACCATCACCCACAACCATGGTTTGGTATTCCATGAAAGGAAGTTATGGATCTGAGACGATCCAGAACTACGCACCATCATACTAACTGAATGTCACGATTCAGTCATTGCAGGACAAATGGGGGCAGAAAAAATACTAGAAGCAGTCCAACGAGTGTTCTATTGGCCCAAGATGACAGAGGATGTTGCAGTATACAATCGGAGTTGTACATGTGTCAACAAAATAAGGTTACAAATCAAGCACCCTCCGGTCTTCTTCAACCTCTCCCGATCTCTTCCAAACGTTGAGAACATGTTACTATGGACTTAGTGTGTGAACTACCATGACCAGTTCCGGTTTGACTCCATAGTCGTCCTCGTCGATAAGCTCAGCAAGATGATCCATCTTCGACCAACCACGAAAGACGTCTCAGCATCGCAACTTGCCCAGTTATATTTAAACACCATTTTTGCTCAGCACGGTCTGTCTCGGGTGCTTATAACAGATAGAGGTCCTCAGTTTACTAGCTTATTTTGGAGAACCCTATTTGGTCTGTTCAAAACCAAACTTGCCATATTTACTGCTTATCACTCACAAACCGATGGACAAACTGAAAGAATCAATCGCACAATTGAAGACATACTATGAGCCTTTACTTTGTAGGAGCAAGCGAAGTGAGACACCCTACTTCCTTTGATAGAATTTGCCTACAACAACTCCCTCAATGCATCTACTCGTGAAACGTCTTTTTATCTCATGTACGGAGAACATCCTCTCACACCAGCAAGTTTGACACAATGCAATACTTCATCGTCAATCAACACAAAATTGGATGTTGTCAATGAATTCGTTACACGAATTCAACAAGGAGTGGAAAAAGCTAAGGTGAAACTACAAGTTGCTCAGAATCGACAAAAGCAATATGTCGATGGACACAATCGGCATGAAGAATTCATGATTGGTGATCAAGTTTGGTTATCCACAACCAACCTTACTCTGATCGGCAGTCGTAAATTCAACCCTTGCTTCATCGGACCTTTCTCTGTTATCCGTAGAATTGGAGCAGTGGCATATCAACTCGAACTTCCATCCCACATGAAGATTCATCCGATTTTTCATGTGTTTTTATTACGGCGATATACTCCACGACCTCATCAATTTGACAATTCGCAAGAGTCACGACCTCTCTCTCAAATTATCGATGGCAAGGAAGAGTTTGAAGTGGAACGCATCTTAAAAAAATATGTTTATGAGACCCGTCATCAACGGGTAGATTATTTGATGAAATGAAAAGGCTATCCATTACATGAAGCAACATGGGAACCTGCAACAAATCTTACACACGCCCCACTCATAGTGAAAGCTTTCGAACCGTAGTTGAACCGTTGCTTCTTAAAAGGGGGAAGGTTTGTAACAAGTAGAGCTCTACTTATCAACTAGAGGGGAAATTGGTTTGGTAGAAGTTTTTGGTATAAGAATTAGTTACGGCTAAGTTGGCCGGAGAATACATGCAGCAAAATAGTACTTCTATCAATAGGCGGTTGCGCCAAAAGTCTGCCGGGAAACTTCCAGAAGGAAGTTTCTAGAAAGAAGCTTTAAGAACTTTCTAGCCGGGAAACTTCCAGAATGAAGTTTTTGGAAAGAAGCTTTGAGAACTTTCCAGCGGGCTCTTACGTGGCTCATTCTGAACCCTCTAGATGTTATTTCAGATCTAAGGCTGCATGTAAGTCACGTCAGCGATCCGTGTGCTCACTTTGAGAGGTTAGCATTGACCGGGAGCCTATCATGTACTATTCCTTTCACTATATAAATGATGTGAATGCAGCTCCACGGACATTCGAGTTTTGAGTTCACTCTAGAGCCCATCTTACAGTTAATGTACAAGCTACCTAAGGGATCATTTGATGGTGTTTTGTGAACTAAAACACCTATTTATCATGTATGTATTTGTAAACCAATCGAGTTTTAATACAGCTTGCTGCACACCTTGATCTCCTAAGTATTCCAGCAAGGTACAGTATACACGCCTCAAGGCAGTACTCAGTTCACAACAGAGCATCAACGATGACGATATCTGACAGCTCTGCAAAACATGAATAATGATCTTTGACTCTTTGCTTCTTTGCCACGTAAAGCTGAAAATTAGTCGCACATCTTCACAATGTCATTTTCTATGCTGGCATGACAGTTTCAGTAGCAAACTCTTCTCCAATTGCTCAAAAAGAACCAAAAGATGACAATAGATATGATTGAAAACCCACTAATAATAAAAACTTCTCTGAACTTTGAGACCTCAATTCTCCCAACTCGGTTGGTCAATGATGACCAAACTTCATAAGAAACTTTACTAGACCCTCCAATCTTACCTTGAGTAGTTTTCATGTCAAAAATGCAATCCAACTCTCTGACATGGATCAAACTCTAATCTATGTTAACTTAACTTTTACAGATCCAAATAGGTTTGATCTAAGACCTTGAACAACCTAATTGATCATTCAAAATGAAAATATCCAAATTTTTACTGATAAGACATCTTTCAGTCTTGGAGGTTCACTTAGAAATTAGATATAGAACACGAGAAATAACTAATCTCCCATGATTATCATAGTTCGTAGTACTCGTCATGTCACGTCTACAACATTCAACTTCAATTGATCAGTTGACAACCTCAAACAATCAAGAATCAGATGAACTTGATATCAAAACGACCAAATAGTCGTCAGCTGTCCATCCCACAACTCACAGCTTCTCAAACCCCCCCCCCCCCACAAGTCTCTAGAAACAACCAAAAATGTAGTAATGAGTACAAATTTGACTCCTTCTACTCAAATGATCATAACGCTCTCAATCCTCCATGAAATCCCTAATTCTTTAACCCATATTGTAGCCTTGGTCAAGAGCTTTCAAACAATATCCTCCTTTTCTCCAATAGACTTCAGAAACCTCTCAAAATCATTGAAAATGTCATGGAGAACAACTAGAACATCACCGGGTCAAAAGTAGACCAATGAGAGCAAAAAGATCTTTAAGTTTGTTTTTTTCTCACTCAACTCTTTCCACTAGAAAGACTTATAACACATAAGGAAACCCTAGACACCAATAAGACTAGAAGAAACCATAAAATCCATGAGACATGTTAAAGTTTATCCGCGAACATAAATACGTAGAAGCGCTCAATCAGAATGAGACAATCGAGTCATTGACTAATACATAGTCAATATTACAACTTGAAAATGAGATACAATGAAAAGTACGACAAAAGAGAATGGTGAAGCTATCACTTGATTGAAATACTCCTCTCTAAAGGTCCTCACGCTCAATTATTGATCTTTTGTCTGCAATACAACTTTCTTTTTATGTAACAATCAGAAGAATCACCAAAAGCAATAAGTCCATCACTCTCTTCATGAATTCATCACCAACATACGAAACTAATCACTGTTGAAAGTGGTCATGATGGATGCGATGAAGCTTGATGTGAAATAGATTTTGGAAAGGAAGATCCAGAGCTCGTATGAAACTTCCGTCCATAACCACCACTTCACTCCTCCATGCAGACCACCAAGAAACCCTCACAAATCATCCACTAAGAAAGAATGCCAGCATAAACCCTCGATCATATATCATATAATCGAATTCAACAACAAAAATCACTGAAGTGAAAACACACAGATTGTTGATTTGACACGATCACTTAAACAAATAATCCGACCGTGACACTCATAACACCGTTCGGCGAGTTATGCGATAAGATTCATGAGACATAGAAAAGAAACATACCCTAAGTTCTACAAGAATTTCTCACAAGAGATGCACCACAACACGACAACATGCTCGTAAAGTTTCAACTCGTTTAGAAAAATCACGTCGGTTGGTGATGGTTATTATTATTCTATTACTTATGTTATTAACACAATCATCTTACTACATCCATCCTCAATCAAGAATGGATTTACATTTGGGAATGTAAATCCATGTTTACTTAATAATAAACATTGTAGTAATTTATATTGTACCAGAAAACATTAATCACATATCACTAATGAAGAAGGTAAAGCACATATGTACAATGTACTCTATACTTCATGACATCGGCTCTATCCCGCTTGCGACCTATTTCTCTTTAATCTTTGAGTAACATTGCATGTTTTAATATTATGCATGACTTAATGTTTTTTTTCACAGTACACAAAGGGTCGAAAACACACGACACCTAGGTAATGTTTTTTCAAGATGAGGCGATTTCCTCTAATAAGCAATGGAACGCAACCGGGAGAAGCAACACCTGTAGTAGCATGGATTGTCTCCCCATGGAGATACTCCATGAGGACTTTGACACACTGTCGCTTTGAATGTTCTGGTACTTATTGCCCGTCTGGTTTTCATGAGTTCGTGTGGCTGAAAGGATGTCAGACTAGTATTTGAGTCTTGTGTCACAAGAGGAGGGCGGAGCATGTTGGTGCTTTTGTTATTTTCCTCCTTCTCTTAATCGTGGGTCACTTGCCGCTTCCCTCGATCTTCCATTCCTTCGCAGTTCCAGTAGATGATGTATCCTTGATCATGTTTCATTATTCCTCCATCGTAGTTGTGTATGCTTGTTATCCCCTCGACCATAGTTGTTTTGTTTCCTCTATAATTGTGTATGCTTGTTAGCCTCTCGTCCATGTTGAGAAAATTCCCATGTGTATCTACTTCTCTCCTCTTCGCTCGGTCACTACACCACAAAAAATCCTCCTTCTTTTCGTTCCTCACTATCAACGTATAGCTCTACTAATGCATAGAAACAATTGTCCATGGACAAGAAAACGATGCTTATCGCCACGAGGTACTAGAAAACCTGCGGGGTACTCACATGATGCCTTGCAGATATCATAACTCCCGTCCGCCAAAAGTGAAATATTTAATTTTCAAAGACGTTATGTTTTACATGCGTCATGCAGCTTGGGTTTCCTTAGTATAAATCAACCATTTTCCACTTAAACCCCCCGTGGCCCTACAAGAATTCCGGATCACCTAGACTCGGACCTACCGGATTCAGGATCACCGGATCACCTATTACATTCGAGAAGTAAAAGTAATTAAAAATTATCAGTAATATGCAATAAACAACTATTGATCATAAAATTCTCATTCATAGAATCAAAAGCTGTTTAAAACTTTAAAACCTGATTAGTGGTGATTGATCTCAATAGAGTTAAACCCTCGTTACCCTTAGAAATAGTCCGGGTAACCAGCAGGATTTCGCAGGTTCATAGCTATTCAGCGGGTGAAGAATTTAACCGTTAAAGAATAGAATTCGTGGAATTGCAAGAATAGAATCTGTGTAGTAAAACTTTAAATCGAAGCTGACTAGGAGCTTTACAATCTGGAATTCATTTCAGACGGAACGGTTCACCATAGATGGAGGAATGCTCCATGACAAAACCGAATATTTGATCGGCTCAAAAGTACACGGAGAATTAAAAGGGAATATTCTCTTTTCTGTTTTATACCCGCACGGGGGGTTTAAAAGAAAAATGGTTTCTTGGAACCAAAAAGTAATCTTCCCTGCGATCTAAAGTACAAGGGAAGGAAAATTAGATATATATTTTCTTTTCCCCAGACACTGGGATCATCGGTTCCTAAAGTTACTTACAAAACCAATGCCCACGTTAGTTCGAATCCCATGAAGATCCATTTGTGAAATTTCCCTGTACGTCAAATTTCCATCTGTGTCGGGATCTTTGCTTACCTTTCTGATGAACGAGCATTTAGTAGATCTAGCTTCTGCGGTTGACGTGCCGTACTCCTTGAACTTAAACATCTCCATGGTAAGCCTGCAGATTCACTTTTCTGAGGTGTATTCAGTACTTGGCGGTTCCCCAGTGAGCGTACCTCTGCATGCAGTCCTAGTCGTCAAAATGGCTTCAAACACATGGTGAGCTATCGTTAAGAGGACCAAGAAAGTCGACGAGGGCAGCCGGATTCCTTCTGGACCACGTTACGCAGACATGTCTGAGTATTCATGATCCGCCCGAATACATTGATCGATCAACCCGACGCCATGGAAGAAACATGTGGATCCAGTCAACCATTCATTTACGAGGGGATTCTCTGCACCAATCCATTCGTCCATCAGAGAGGGCACCAACCAGGATCCACATTGGCATCCCGAGCGGTCGAAACTGCGCGGCGCCAGACCACATGTACTGTATGTTAAGTGAGCAATTCCTTACCTCTCGCTACTTTCTGCCATTAAAGAGGAAGTCAACCGAATGTTGCATCTGCTTGTCACAAGCTTTATGTTACACATCTAAGTATAAAGGACTTCCTTCTACATCAGAAAAGATGTCATAACTGCCGCAGATGGACACAGGCCACAATCAGACTACGCTCACAAAGGAAACCCCCAAAACTCAGAACCCAGCGGAGGACACGGTGAGTAGCAAAGGGTGGTGTGAATGTGTCGTCTATCCGTGTATACAAGTTCACAATTCAACATTTAGGTTCTCACCGCGGTAGGCACAATTCAGAGGAACCACTTCGTAACGGTCAGCGACAAACACAAACATAGATCGAATGATGAGATAAGAAAACTAGGTTAATCAGGTACGCAAAAGAGGAATTCCACCCATGAAGAAACACAGGCAGATAGCTATGTACCTCCCCATACAACACAAAAGAGTCGCACAAAGCCAGAGTGCCAAATTCGGGATAAATTTGCGAGATGGCCAAGTCCCTGGCCGTTGCAAGCCACATAAATAGGGCATCACATGACTTGGGAGTTTTGACCGTCATGCTACACCCGCTTTACATTTTGTGATTATGTACAAGTTTTTTCGACAAGATTGCTCCCTCACCACACAAGCCCTGGCTGGCTGGAAACTAACCAACTGAAATAAGTTATGGAATATAACCTTCGGAGTAATAAATAGTCAACATATCTCATGTCATTGAGCTAGCAACTCAAAGCCTTCCTCTGGAGATGACAAGAAAACGTTCGGAGCCGAGGCAGAAGATACCATACTCTTCTTACACATTCTCGCTGTACTCGGTGAAGTGCATTTCCTGAATCAAGGCCACGAGAATAATGGTCATCACACAAAGGAGTACATGATCTGAACTGAACGAAATCGAGTAACAGTCCCTTCAATTTTGGCGTATGCACAGATGATCTTTGAACTACAAACCTAACACTCCACCATGCGCTCCGTAATATGTACAGGATCAGATGCACAAATCTTGTGCACCAAAGAATCAGAAACCAGAAAGAAGAAGCCATGTTAGCTGGAAGGCTCCAACGCCTACACAGCGATTCCCTGTTTAGTGAAAACGGGGAATATATCACGGTACGCGGATAAACGGGGAACATATAATGGTACACGGTAAAATAAACGGGGAATATACGTACATATATGCAGGATACCCGGAATGTATGACTTCTAACGGGACATATACTGTGCTACCGGAAATTTAAGAAATCCAAATAAAACGCTTGTCACAAGTCCGTGTTGACAGCAGTTCCACTTGGAGTCTTTACTCGACTTCCGCAATTAAACGTTGACTGTGGAGAGAAAGTAGAATACCTGATCGCAAACTGGGCAGCGTTTGCTTCTTTCCGCCCATTCGTAGATGCATGCCAGATGAAAGTGGTGGCCACAATCAGTGACTATTTTTGGATTTTCCTTATCATAGCCTGCATTACAGGAATGCCTGTGAATATCTTCTTTGCGTAACCTGCATCTCTTCTACCACTCGTTGATTTGTCTACGCCAAGGACTGACAGGACCCATGTGTCTTTCTAACTTCAACTGAAAGTCGAAGTCACACCCGGAAACTTGCTGAGGCTCATCATGACAAACAACTGTAATCCGGCATCTTCTTGCATATACATGTTTGTCATTCCAAGTTACAACAGACACTGAGAAGATAAGAACATATGGCTGCAGAAAGAGAGCACAAGGAGAGAAACACGAAGAGAGGACGAACAGGAGAAAGCGGAAACAGGATGCGGAATAGACCCACGAACTCCTAGAATGCTTCTCGGTGTATGTTGATAGCAGCGCTATACAAGAACTACCCACATACACTTAAGAGTATCCTGGGAAAACAGAGCCCAGAGGATTCTATTCCGCATTCATCCACACTCGGATGGTGGAGTGAGTGAACTGAGTTTCCACTAAGGTGAAAGTCCCCATGCGGGGTAAAGCCTTTTCCGGTCCTTCTTTCATAAAGCCAAAGAAGTCCCCTACAGATCCTGCGTGGAACTAAAGAAATTCCCCAATAAACTTCTTTTCTATTTTTGCGTGTTTGAAAATTTGCTGTGCCCAAACAAGACTTTTTCTTGCGAAGGACATAACGCTGATGAATCATCTATAATGATTCATCAACGTAGCTTGTGGAGAGGGTGAAAACGAGGCCCTGCAATTATCCCCTGACGGCGATAAAGAAGGGGGTTTTAAAAATAACTAGTGTTTATTTTGTTCCAGAAAATATTACAAGCCGGAGTCGGCAACTATTTACTACATGGGTGAAACGTGGATATACTAATGATTTCGTTCGAAATTTGACCGCTGGCAGGGCACTATCAGACAGGTCAACTTACACAGACCCAGAGAACACTATTTTAATAAAATGGAGCAAAGAGAGAATACTATGTACTCATTGAGACTTGCATGACGTAGCCTAGACCACAGACCCGCGCCCTGCTAGACGGTGCTAGTAACAAGGATGGGTTCTGCATAGGGAGAATGGAGGAATTAATATACGCTAAAACTGCATACTTGTAGCGGAAAACTGTCTTACCGGAGGACGTGTGTTGGAAGGTGTATCTTGGTACATGGGAGCAACCGGACGAGGTGTTGGAAAGTGTAGCAAGCAGCACCTTTTCTAAAGGGATGGCTCTCCGGTATGGAAGAAGAACGAGACAGATGACCTGTAGTAGATGGAATGCAAGTTGCTTTATGACTGTGATCGTCCTAATGGGTCAGAAACACCGGGGTCTAGAACCGAGCTAGCATGCAGGGAAAACGGAACGTACCGAATGTGTGAAAGAAACGAATGAAGTAAGAGCTTAATCTCTTGACATCGGTTACTATATTTCAAGGTTAATACACTTCCCATCTTAGGGGTAATACATATTGAGATAGAGCAAGTGAGATGAGAACGTGCAGTGAAAAGAAAGCAAGTCCCGAGCCAATACTATAACTGGTACGTGAATGGCGGACGCCCACACACTGAAGGTAAACCCCAAAACGCGGTGAACCTATTGTACATACTATTCCCACGTATTGGTGTACACCACGAGATGAGAAGAAGTACAGAGCCAGGAGAATGAAGCATGGGATTACGAAACCGCAAGGAAGCAAGGTAGTGTCCATGAGTTCAAAAACAATCAGTGAAAACCAGCTAGAAGTGACGACTGCAGTAACGACCAGCCAGGCAGTGAACCCAGATTATCTCACAAAAAATTTTTCATAAAGTTTACAAACAATTTTCTGCACAATGTTCACTGACACAGCTGTAGGTTTAGTATACATGATTCGTTCAGGACTATGGAAGTTCAGCTAAAGACAAGAACCACGCTCGCAGACAGAGGTAACACCCAGTAGAATACAGTACTGTGGAGTGGAGTGGAGTACAGTGGAGTACATGTGGAGTGGAGTACATAGAAAGTTCCAAAAGGGAAAGGGAGCCTGTATGCAATCTTGAAACGTAAATTTAGCGCAAATTTGTAACTTACGGGGACAGACCAGTAGGAATGTGAAGTGTGGCGCACATTACGTGAGATGGCACCCCCTTTCTCCAAGTCATGGCCACATTTTCTGCCAAAGTGACGGGGTTCTATCCAGAGATTCTTGTCAACGAGGCTCCCGCTGAGCAGGAAACTTCAGTTGGTCACCTTTCCTGCTCATCTACAGCCTCACCCTCTCTTAACAACTCTAAACCCCAAAGTGTAGAAGCAGTCCCAACATAACACTCTAAGCCTCCAATAGTTACATTGTCGCTTCCATGAAGAACGGAACAATGGGCATGACAAGCAAGGTCAACGATACTGAACATGTAGAAGGGCCATAGCTAAGTTTGACTCATAAACATATTGCGTACAAACAGTTAAATCTCCAGAAGGTAGATCCCGAGTCAAATAACCTCGTAAACGAACGGACAACTACGTGCACGAAAACGGGGCGCCAGCTTTCGTCTCTTAAAGACAAAAGGAGATCCAACCAAGTTCTTATTTTGTCTGGAAAGGAGCTACTTGATTCAAGGTTCATATGTCAAACGAAAGAAAAGTAAGCAGCACTCACACGTTCCGTTCCTCATTGGTCCTAAATGTAGGAAAGAAGGTTTCGAACCTTATCTAACAGACAAGTTACAGCACTTAAAATCATGTTGCCTTCCGATTGTCGAACAGGATGAGAGCACAGGAAGGTATTAAGAACGAACTAAAACAGACCAGATTGCCTGACCAGCTCGGCTGTTGGAAGGTCAATATCTTAGGTCTACAGCAGCCTCTATGATCATGAAATGCAAATGTAGTCAGCTTGTGGGTTCCTCTTGCAAAGTGTACTCTGATAGGCAGTTGAACAGAATGTCCTATACAGGACACGCGAAAATTTCGGGTAACACAAAAATCCGTGGGAGGTATCCCCAACATTTTAGGAAGATAATGACCTAGCGATGTGAAAGAAATTATCTATAAACTGCATGCAGCATATTCTACTGCTTGGACTGCGCAGTTTTGACCACTGCAGCTTAAGATCCCAATGACCCAAGTTTATCAAAGGGACATGGCAGTCCTGAAGCAGATACTAAGAGGTGACCATGTCATGAATAGTGTCAGAAGAAATTCTAAGTTCAGTGAAAATGAAACAACTCTCCCTCGTAACAATATCGCGCTCTACCACAAACGTCAGAGAACAAAATTATCTGCAGCAAGTTATCCTCAGATGAAGTGAAACCACAAGTTACAGCTGAAAAAAGACTGAGCACTGATAGAAACACAGAGATTTAGACGATGATAAAATAACATACTAAAGCCAATAAACCATACACCTAGGTGCACGGCAGACATGAAGAAATCGTTGATCCGGAAGGCCCGATCCAACAAAAGAAGCAAAAACATAAGCAACCACAAGAGAAAAGAGAAGAAAAGGTACTTCCCGTCCGACACGAGACTACATGGACAAAACAATAACAAGCCCACACCATACTCACGAACCCTCAATAGCTATGGAGCATGGGTCCCTCCTTACCAAGTTACGAATTACAACTATCATCACTAAAGTATACACGAATTAGAAAGAGCATGTGGTTGTACCTTCCAGACAAGTTGGGCAGATGTCATCTTCCGGATCAAGGTTACCTACAGAATCACTCCTTCTCATTAGTTTCGAGGGTAGGCGCTTCCCTGGAGACTCCGGTCTATACGTCTGCGGCAGCTCATCAAAATCAACTGGCCCTCCGCGTCCCCGCAACTGAGTGAGCGCTTCGCCCCCTCCATCACCGTTATTGCTCCTCCGTTGCAAAGGTTCAGCTTCTACACCATGCAAATGACTCATACCACTCTTGTCACGCCTTGAAACCAAACCATCACGAGGTGTGCGAAGGTATCTGGGGTCTATGTCATAGGATAACGGTCTTGGAGGAGCCCGAAATGTATCAGGAAGGGAAGAATCTAAGGATGTTGTACCTAGGAGCCCTGTTGCTGCAGGCGAATTTCCTTGACTTGGAGGTGACGTATCCCGCCCTTCTCCAGGATCAAACCATGAAGCATACTGCAGAGAAAATCACCAGAATTCTCATGTTATGGCATTCACAACTGGAAAACACAGGATCATCACTAAAACATCCCCAATTGTATGACTGACTATATAGCTAACCTGCTCGATTGTGTTGCTACCCACGGCCAACGCATCATGTGGGCAGCGTGCTACAGGTGATTAGGTCAGTCGTTCGACATGGGTACCGTCCACGCAGAGACAAGAATGAAGGCATACTTGCCCTAGAGGCGACAACTTCTGAACTTAGGTAAGGTTGGGCTACTGGAGGAAAATCAATCTTTCCGTCACGGTCATCTCCAAGTGACTGCATCCTCCCATCTTCAACGGCAGTTTCACCACAGCAAATACAGAGACTTCCTCACGAGGCATGCCCACAAAGTTCGACCTGATTGGACGAACCAAGCGAGAATGCGGGAAGTTCAATACGATAGAAGTATCACGATACGGTCATAACTAATCGTGCAGACCGTGAAGCTGCTTCCAGACTGGCCGATAATTATCTTTCGCAAAGACTACCAGATCTCATGATAAATGACCAGATGCTGATAATCATCATCATCATCATCATCATCAATGTCATGGTTCTATAAGGGTGCCCACGCACAGCCGATCAAGTGAACAATATAGCAATTACGAAAAGTCAGGAAACTCATCCTCTGGTTTGCACCCTTCGTGCGTGTTCACTGGGGATGTGGCCGGTAGCCAGTGCATCCCACAACATCCACGACGAGATACTTTACATAGAGTTCATCCTCACCCCATGTATATTTCGCCTCACACATATGGACTCGGCTGTTCAACCTAAAGGCCTGCTATATGAACAACTTATGACAATTCAGAACATAAGATAGACAGTCAGCGAGCAAAAGTACCATGCGCAGACACCATCGTACGCAGCAGCGCAGACAATAACATCTTTCGTAAAGGCTCCTCCCGCTCGGAAAAGCAGTTAACTCCTCAAAATCCTCCCGGCCTGAACAGCAGCACATACAACCCATAACGCGGCCTACTCTCTATAGATCCTCTGCTCTGTCGCCTCCGATACTGTATCACTCTCGTCTTGTTCAATCGACGGATGATCTTGTTTCCACTCCAAGAGAAGTAATGATCAGACTCCCGTAATAGTTCCTGACACTCAGAGGACTCACGCCGCAATCGAGCTGCCCATATTCAAACATGCTGTTCTTCCATGGTGGCAATTCCTCCACAGATTCTTCGCTTCTCTCGCCATTTCACCTCCTTTACCCGCCGCTCCTCATGACCCGCAGAGGAAACCTGCTTCCATGTGACAGGACAGTTTGAATTGCTCTATCTTGTCATTCCCATCCAAGCTTACCTACCTACGTTCTGGTGATTCTTCGGTCGAGCCGAAGAACCCTCCGCGGAGCTGAGTGGCGGGAGAACGGGGCAGAAGCAAAGAAACTGTGTCGAGGGAACAATCTGTGTACTGTCTCCTCCTGTCTAGATTCGTTCCGCTAACTTCCTTCCCTTTCTTTTTCCCTTGCTCTTCTGCTAAGGCTCTAGAGGGGGTCGACGTCCAAGACTTCTGAGGGTGCTTTAAATTAGCCCAAGGCTATAAAAACCTGTTTGAGTGCATGAATTGAATACCAAAACAGCGCAAAGAGATTCTCTCGTTCAGGAGGAGTAGTGTCATCGCATGCCTACAACAACAGTACCACCCTGAGTCCGACTACAGTGCAGGTGAAGGAGATAGAAAAGACGACCGAAAAAGACTTTCAGAACCCAGTGTACTCCCCACCCCGATGCCCGCCTCGAATTGCGATGCGATGAGACGATCGGCAGCAAAAGTACAAAGCAAGGTTAGCCCCAAACCTCGCCTCGCCTCATACAACACCTTACCACCTCATTTCACATCGACATCACAACCAATTGTGAAAGAAGCACACATGTAATGCACCACTCCTCGTCCTTCCCTCCCAACCTCCCACGCCCAGGCCAACCAACACCGAGTTCAATCACTCGCCCCACCCCCCCTCTTTGTTTCTTGCTCCGCGCGGGACAATTCTTTATCTTCCTTTTCAGAAGTCTTGCTACTCCACCCAGTCTTTCTCCAAATTCACTTTTCAATTTACGACCCCTGCTGCCAAACCACAAAATCCCCAATGCAACTCATCTCGACTCCCCTAGACTCACGGCAACCTGCACGGACCAACTCAAATCAAATTTCCTAGCTCACACGTTAAAGGCGCTAACTTGTCCACGAAGTCCACGCTGCTCCTTCGTTTCCTTCAATCTATCTTTCCCCCTACTTTCACCCGCCTTACCCTTCGTTCCTTCCTCTTCGGGCTGTACAGTCTGTGACTGTGTGTCACTCTCTCGTCACCTCCTTTTCCGCGGGGAGCATAAACAACGACACCTCTCTCCTCCACTGTACATGTACGCACCGCTTCGGATGCGCTCTACTCTGCCTCTAAACCAGTAACTCTCCACATGACATCACGGCTGCTGGTCAATTCGCCAAATCGCTCTCAGCAATCAACGCAGCCCTGATGATTCCCTACAGTGCTCCTCCTCTAGCGTAGTCCATGAGATGGAGCGTCCGTCAGTCCGTCTAGTCAGGTAACGGGGACGGTCATTCTCTTCTGGCCGGCAGAATCCACCGCTCGACAAACTGACGGGCAAGTGACGGCGGAGAAGAAGACCATCAACTTCGTAGTTCATGCAATGTATGGGAACTACTGTACAGTATGTACTGCTGTACCAAACTTAAAAGTCATGCTTCGCGCCACAGAAATTTGCTTGATCATACCCCTAGTACGTTCCGTGAGTTTGTGATCATACCCCTCTTAACGTTTGGTTGCTTGATCATACACCTGACGGATTATTGACAGTCGAACCAGTCATCTTATCTTTTCGTTCATCATTTTAGAACTTTCAATTTCGACAAAATATCACTATAATTTAAAATATTTGAAATTAAGGACGTGTTAGACTATCCATATTCTCATTTCTCTAATATGTACAGTCTCACATCTGAATAACAGGCAATAGCCAGTCAGGGGTGTTATCAAGCCAGACAACGTTAAGAGAGGTATGATCAAGCTCACGAAACCTATTGGGGGTATGATCAAGCAAATTTCTGTTCGCTCCATGAAGAGTCTCCACGTAGGATGGGAGGCATTTGTTTATACGTATTCCATGCAGAATTCAGCTCGGCTGACGTCGCCACCATGTAATCGGTACCGTCGGTTCTTGTCAGATGGGAGAACTTCTCCTTGGACGATGACATCACTCGTGTTTGCCTTGGAATATATCAAGCCTAGTTGGAATTTTGTCGAGCCTAGTTGGATCGTGTGCTGCAAGTGACGAAAAGAACGAACCTCCAGAGTTGGTCCTTCCAGGAATACTGGATGTCGGAGAACGTACCGTGCAGGCAAGTCAGACCCATATGGCAAGAGGCTTGGAACTTGGAAGCCACTCGCATGGCGTGTTTGTACAGGCGTAAGGGACTTGTTCATGGTTCTCTTTGTTTGTGAGCTCTTTGGACGTTTCTCGTTTATCGATACAGTCAATCCTCGTTTAACCACAAAACCCATATTAGTGGTTGTCAAAGTTAAAGTGAAATATTCTTACACGGCTGCGTCGAGAAAAGTCGTAACTTTGCAACGACTAGTTTTGTGTTGAAGCACGGATCGTTTTGCATTGCTGTTACAAATTGAAAATTCGATGTTTTCATTGATTGTTTTTTGTCTTTATCAACCGAAACCAATAATTATTCGCAAGAGTAGGTTTCTCTACTGCAAACAAAAAAAGTGAAATAAATGAAACTCAACAAGAATACGCCCGTGACGTTTTCTACTGGCTCCTCCCAAAATGCCTTCAAAAACCATCCGGAAAAGCATGGTCAAATTAGTAACTCTCTCCCCTGGGGTAAGAATCTTTAGTTAAGATTTCAAATTTGACACTCATATTAGAACATCTCCTGTATGATAAGTACTTCTTAGCGGAGAATCTTTACCAATGTGATTATATACGTAAGAAAGATATTCACCCATGTACACTTAGAAGTTTACATGAGATGTAATATATGTTCTAATCCTTCTCGCGAAAGAGTTAAAACATATATCAATATCTTCATCAAACTGCGCACTTTGAGAATTAAGGTCTTGGATTTATCCTCCCAGTAACGCATCAGCCCGGATTCCACTTATGATTTATATTCGGATTAGTTGGCTACTCCGAGACGGATTAACATATATCACTTATGAATTAATCTAATATTTTATAATAACTTTTTATAATATTTACATATTTTCTAATAAGAGAAAACGAAATTCACTGTACAAGGCCGTGGGGAAAGGATATTTGCCAATGTGACATTTCATGGATTAGAGTAGTCGCTTAAGATTTGGGTAAAAAAATTCCCATGTTGGGACAGCAAAGTGAAAGCCGTTGGGCAAACATAGAGATGGACCCAGCTCTCTTTCATATCGCTAATGGAATACCTCCAGTAGACATCCAAGTTTATCCATAGAACCTCTAGCTCGGAGAATTACTTAGCATGCGAGGTTTTCTTTTTTATCGAAGGCCGTGGATCTTTGTCTTTTATTAACATATTATTTATCTAAAATTTGCTTGATGACACCTCCAGTAAGTTTATTGTGCTTGATCATACTTCTCTTTATGATGTGTTGTTTGATCACATTTTTCACTGGCTATTGATCGTCAAATCAGTTATTTTATCATAACATTTATCATTTTACTACTTTATACTATGATTAAATACCTCCTCCATTCAAATCTTTTCAACAATAAATATACATCACGCTATAAGTGTAAACTTTTCCAAGCAGTTCATGATTGTCTCCAACGTACACGTGTAAATGTGCGGATTGGTTCTGGGAAAGAGGCAGAACAATATTTTCTTACTTTGTTATATGTGATACCGGTTGAGAAATAATATATGAACACGCCATCTAATAACAGACAAACTTGAACATGGTGGGAAAAAGGATAATATAGCTCGATATACATGATCTGTACATCTGTAGCACACCAGTAGATCGATGTTTACTTCCCATGACATGAGGAGATGAGAACTTTATTGAAAGTGCAAGTAACGAGGGAGACTAATCTTCATAGCAAAATTGCTAGAAATTAGTTCTCCAAGAATGAGCAAGCAATGAAGAGTGTCTTATTTTGTTGTATGACCTACACAAGCTTCAGTTCGGTCTCATGGTGAGAGAACAAATTTTGTTGTCAAACACAAAATACTAGTAATGATACAAAAGATTATATTGTCAATAATATCGAAAGAAAATGTGATCTAATTTGTTTTTTTTTTTTAAAAAAAAATTATCACTCAAAGTTTTATTTATCCAACTTGATTCCATAAACCACATGTAAGTGGCCGTCATGCTCAGCCCATAGTAGTTTTCTATCTTCACAACAAACGAAGTACCATAGTACCGTATAAGTACCATAGTAAGAATATAATATGCTTCTAAGTATTGGCTTATGAACTAACACGAATTCTCCATGGTACGTCATCATCGAGAGCTACACCTGTTGTTGAAAGGTTGACTATATGTAAACCAGATGCACGAAAACATAGATTGAGGTTTTTCTCACTCGGAATCTCTAAACGGACCCTCCAGCCCCTCCACGTTTTGACTGATAAATGTAGAGTTTTCACGTGAGAATTAATTGAGATCGATCATCGCTTTCCGTGCATGCGAAATTTCTCCCTGCCCGTTTATGTTACCACAAGTATGTAATTACGCTATCTACAAAGCTATCACCTAAACACGAGAAATCTGTGAGGCTTAGAGAAGTTAGAACCCTAAGCCTGTGACCTGCGTTCACATCAAATTTGATTCTGAATTTAGAACCTGAAACCTCTCTGTCTCACACGGACTCATCCGTCGATACGCTACTGCGCCACCTTGTGAAATGTACCCCCAAGTCCGTTATAGCAGCTCTACAGCCCTACAACCTCACATTTCACTACACCTGTCCGGTGTGCGCTTGTTTGGACAGCCGCATTAACGTTCCAGCGTGCGAATACACCGCTTTAATGTTTCAAAACGTGGAGGGACTGGAGGCTCCCTCTAAACGTACATTATTTCATTTCAGACGGAAACTAAAGCTCGCATATATTGCATGTTCTGCGAAGCACTAACAGTGTACTAAAGGAACAAGTTTGGTTTCCTTATCTAAAGTCCGCTATGACCTCTTTCTTGTCATGTTTAGTAACTTCTTCAGACTGTACATCCGCTTGCTGAGGTTACTAAGTACTGAGTGTAAGAGGAGATGTTACTTCTAACTAGAACAGAGAAAGATGTCAATGAATCTCCCTCTGACACAGTAGGCTCGACCTGGTCAGTACATCGGTCTAGGGAAGCGTCCAGTACATAGAAATGTGCACACTGCAGTCGGCGCAGAAACTGTGAATGTTATCTTATAGAACAACATCCGCAGTTGGAGATTTGCAATCTCAGAAAATGAACATTAGTATAGTAGAATCTCGTTATACTCACACGATTTGTTTTCCACATTTTTTAATTATATGTATTTGTGACTAGATATATATAATATATATAAATAGTGTTATATTTTAAAATTAGATTAATGTAATCATTTTATACTCCGGCGGTGAAAGAAATGTGACTGTAAAAATTAATAAGTTCTTTTTTTCACTTTTTTCTCTTCTGTGCAATCCTACAAGTTCATTGTTTCTCTAAGTTGGATAATGTGATTCTCTTGACTATTTTTCATTACCATATGAAAGAAAAAAGAATATAATCCAGAGAAATCAATGCACGATATCTAATAAAAAATACTTGTCACCCATGAACTACTCACTGCTCTTAATCCTAATTAGGCATGTAGTCATATTTTGGTTTTCAATGACTCAAATATTGGAATGTATATTAACAGTGGGATAGTGACTGCAAAGAGGGAATTTTACAAAAGAAATATCTGTTCTCGCAGCATGCATAGAGTATCTCCGCAAGTCTTTAAAGGCTACCTTCACCAGTTAGGGAGCAAGTTAAACCTCGAGTACGACTACATGTGCTCCAGGTAACCCAGAAAAGGCTACCTTCACCAGTTAGGGAGCAAGTTAAACCTCGAGTACGACTACATGTGCTCCAGGTAACCCAGAAAGTGCATTTTGCGGGTTCGCTGTTGGAGAACTGAGAATTTATCTTATGCGAAAGATGTATCTGGTGATTAAGTCTTCGTGTCAACATGGAATCTGTGAAATCAAGAATCAGATTAAAGCTTTAATCACTAGGTTTACAAGTTGTGAATCATTTCAAAACAAACTACTTAGTATTGACTAAAAAATGTCAGTGAGAAATTTCAGGGGTTTTTGGGAGCAGAGAAAAAGTCTTTTCTTCAAGTTCAAAGTACACTGCGTTCAAAGTAGTCTGTTGCATGCTTTTATACCCATAGTCGAGGTTTAAAGGAAACACCTCTCTTCGCTTATATTTATATTATTCTTTAATTTACAATAGTCTCTAGAAGCTACCCTGCTTCTCTGACTTAAGATTCCAATTAACCCGGAATCCAACCGTTCGAGGAACAATTTTACGTACTTTTGGACTGGTTTCAGTTTCTGGACACTTCAAACCATATAAGGATAAATAAAGATTATTTATTTATTCAGAATAGCAGATGTTTGATCATATCTACAATAGGATTGTTGTGTTTGATTACACCCGTTTTAATGATATACTTTTCACTTAGTATACACGGTAAAACCAGTAACTTTGTCAAATCGAGGATAAGACGAACTGCATACATCCGGTTTGTTTAGAATGGTTCAAACTCTCTTGTGTAAAGGTTTGTTGAAGAAACAAATATAGTAAGTTAGAAAAAAAATCATATAATTTATCCAAAAATATCAAAATTTTGTTTATCTCTTTTGAAGACTAAGATGAAACTTAAACATTTTCAACTCATTATACCAACTAAGATGTACCTAAGTTCATGAGAGCTATTACTAGACTTTTAAGTTTTCGTATTCATTTTGCCTCGCTATAAATGCAAGGACTAGTTACCAGTGATTAGTTAGAGAATCATTGATAACTATATTGAAAAAATTTATATTGAAAAAACATTTCTTTTAATTTATCTTTCTCCAAAAAAGATAGAATGAGACTTTGAAATATTACACAAATATAATTTGATGATTCTTTCGCATGTTAGATTCATCGAAATAAGATACGAGAAGAAATAGTTATGTTAGGATGAATAAAACAATCTTATTTTATTCTTCGTATTTGACTGCATAAGGCACTTGATTTGCATGCATTTTGAATGATATAATTGCAATTATTAAACATTCAATAGGTTCCATCCACTTCCAACTTTGTTTATTTCTTGAACCAATATCAATACTATGTTATTAAAATTCTTAAATTAAATTATAAGAAAATATATACCTGCAAGGGTAATATGTAACATCTTTAGGTCGTGGATAATATTTTCTCAATTTGTCAAATGATTATTTAAACTCAAAGTATCTCCACTTCTCAGTTTCATTTCAAAAAATGTCTACTTCTTCTCTCATTTGGAAATCTTTGGTCTCTTCTCCTTTTTTGTATTGTGAATAGAGAGAAAACTCTCAACTTTTAATCTCATCGATAAAGTCTCATTTTATTTTAGATGTTTGGATGGATGCTTGGATAAAATTATCACGCCCAAACATCTAGTTCAGAGTGACCGCTAAGTTTGAAACCTAATTATCACTTAGTCTTATTAAAGAAGATAAAATGAAAATCACATTATAAGACTTTGGGGATTCGTTCATTACTTACGGTGGAAAAACAATTTTCTAAGCAGCGATATTATAATCTAATTATAAAGCTATGTGTCGGTTACTCGTGCCAAATAAAAGAGAAGATCGATGTACAGTTGACTGAGTTCTACATTTTCGCGCTTAGGTTACTGCACGGTTGTACATGAATATTAACAATAGATTCATAACAATAGATTCATAACATGAATTAACTATGGAACAACGACTAC
Organism: Asterella californica; assembly: GCA_036924285.1. Lineage (NCBI taxonomy): Eukaryota > Viridiplantae > Streptophyta > Marchantiopsida > Marchantiales > Aytoniaceae > Asterella > Asterella californica. The sequence goes on along the minus strand of JAYKYS010000006.1, from coordinate 13,483,719 downwards.
CGGAACAAATGCATTGAGGCTTGTCGGGTTGCTTAAACCTTTCTTTACGTCTAAGCTAGACGACAAATTTCGCCGTGTGCATACCAATGATGTGAATCACCTTCTGTTTGTTCCACATTTCATTTGTTCACTACAAGTGATCAGTGATAGTTTAGGGTTTTCCTTTTCCGCTCGCTGTTCTTTGTTGTGCACAACCGACCGTGTGGGACGAGCCCTTCCCACAAGCCCTTCGAAGCAAATAAAGAACTCGTGATTTCTTTGTTCTGCGCGGTGTGTTACACATCCTCTGCTTCATTTCTCCCAATCGGACAAGAATATTTGTGGGCATTAAGCACTCCTACATCATACAATGTGGTGCATTTTTCTTGTTTTCTTATTTGTAAATTTGGAGCTAACGCTCAGTATCTGAAGTTTTAAACCCTCTTGCTCTTATCAGATCAAATCGATGAATTGGAGCAGCAACTGCACTCTTCTGACATCGTGCTTGCTGTCTCGATCCATTGCGGGGCACCCATGACGACTTTGATAGAGACTTTGGATGAGGAACTTAGATGGCAGTGGCTCGAACCATAGTCGACTTGACTTTGTCACAAGGAGATGCCGTAGTACGTACTTTTATGTGTCAGTTGTTGATCGATTTTATTGTTGTAGGTTTCCTATAGCTGCACTAGGTGGCGTTTTGTGTGTTTCATTTGTTCATGTTTCCAAAGTGTGGACTGTGAATTTTGTGATGTGTTATAGTCAAGTTCATGGACGGGACATTTCTGCAGTTGCAACTCCAACTAGTTATATTATCTCGGTGTTTTAGATTGCGGAGCTGGCGATCGCTCAATTCGTCTCAGAGGCGGAGGTACTTTTGGTGTCATGTCGATTTTCAGACCTTTTCTCTTTGTTGTTCACATCTACGGATGTGATCCTGATCAATGCTGCAGAGAAAGATAAGTTTTAGTTGTTTCGATCTGACTTTTGAGTAGCGGAGGGCAAAATTTTGTACATAGTGAGACGCGTTAAACTTTTTTTGCGTAGAACATTAACAACATGACCCGACTGGTGAAGTAAATGCACGAGATGAGTTCATAAACATACTCTTTCACGAATCAGTTAGTAATGAAAGATACTCTTGCTCACGCAAGACGAAGATAAATATTTAGTGCTAATTGTACAAACTAAAGTTCATCTTGTTCATCTTGTGCATCTACCAAATGTACTACATGCAAATGATGTGAAAGTTCGCTGGAGAAGGATCGCAATGGTGATCCTGTTCACTCCACTCACTTATGCGAGTGTGCGTGTCGTAGCGCAAACTGAGCTCAGTGGTACACAAGGTCACAAGTTTGTCTCGGTTACTCCGGTTTTTGCAAGTGAGCCTCTTTCCCTCCTCTATGTGGTTGTCATGTGTATGATGGTCACAAGCGAGGAAGCTTTTTGTTTTGTTTTATTTTATAAACCCTCCGTGGTCCTACCCCTGATCTCTCAACCTTCACGATAGACATCGATGAATCTGTAACACCACACTCTGATGACTTTGATGGAAGCACACCATGAACTTGAAGAGAAAAATGATAAGTTCAATAATTCCATAAACTCATCAACTAAAATTATCCATTCTAACGACGTCTCTCAAGTTCTCACATGCTAAAATATCACATTCTCTCTATATTGTTCAAGTTGTCATTACGATGATGGGAAAACAAGGACCGAGAGTTTCTCTACTCCTCTATTTGTACATTATAGGTTTTACTTTTGGTACCATCTGATAACTCAGTCGTAACTATTTTTATCGAGTTTTACTAAGATATTATTTAAGATAAAAGCATTGATCATATGGGCTTCTTACCTTTTCACATGGGTTTATTTCTTAAAAGTCAACAACTTCTAGAAGGATTCTAGAATATTCTCAAGGAACTCGAATTTCCACCCTCCTCTACACTAGGACCCACTAAAAACGAGACATATTAAATCTCTTGTTGTTTTTAATGCCCACAAAGTCCATAACTTTGATCCCACCACTAATATCAAGTCAAAAAAGAGATAAGGGATACTTTCCACCTCCTTTATACTTTTTAGACAAGATTACAAGATAGTAGTGCTCACACTTTAGGAGATATATGAATTCTACCCAAAAGTACAGCTAAGTTTAATCAAACTAACTTTCGCTAGTCATGACTAACTTGATACCTCCTTAAAGTACATGAGCAGCAAATAAACATTCTCCACACTTAGTTATAACTAAACATCTTACTAGTAGACAAACTTCCTATGTGTAACATAGTCGTTACAGTTCAGTTCGAGTGAATTAAAAGAGAAGTTCTCATATTGGGAGGAGGTTTAGATCAAACAGGACCTACACTTTAGAATAGAAATGGATAGTCAGCATGCTAAGACTTGTTGTCTACTCGAGTTTCCTTCTCTCGGACTAGCAATTGAGATTCTCTTAATTTCTTTCCTTTGGGGTTTGCAACTCTACAATTGTTAGTTAAAGGTACTTGTGTTGCTTAGATTGGTTTTCTCATGTTCGATCATCTCGGTTTAATGCTAAGTTCATTGGCCTACCAATTCGTTAAGATAGTCGTCCACCATAGATATTCCGTGCTCGATGGGAGCTCATAATCGATGAAGAGCCTCCTGAACTATAATGTGTCTTGAACTCTAGCTGTCACCTTGCTCTTCCACAACGCCCTAACTTCTTGCTGATGGTGTCGTCTCCTGATCTTTCCGTATTCTGACTTCCTTAAGGTCATCACAATTGTGACGGATAACTCAACGACTATGTTGAAGTTCATGCTAGATAAGTGTGTATACCTGCATGCTTGACACGTGCGTGATAATTAGGTGTGGAGTGCATTCACTGGGGATCATCGTAGACAGAACATAGTAAATACTATGTAGAACAATGAAAATAGGTAGTAAATAGAAGAGAAAGAAGTGCATTTAAGTAAGTGTTTGATTTATTTCTTGTTTGTTGTTTGCAGATTTGGAGTGCATATTTACCGTTCTTTGTAACTTGGTATATAAAGCACAAAGTCCAGATGAGGCACTTGAAATGACTGATCAGATAGTTAATAAGTTGCTTATGCAGCTCGTAGAAAGACCTACCTTATGGGTCATAATGTAAGGTTATGAGCATCCTTGTCATATGAGACTCGTTTCCTAGCAATTTCATAATTTTTGTTCTCACTTGAGGAGCTCAGCTTGTGGTGTGGAGTCCGAAGCGATGTAAAGAATGCTTATGTTTGTTTGTATTCTCCTTAGCGTTTTTCACCTGTACAACATGCTCGGAACACCCTATCGTCATTTCTTGATCTTCAAGCATGCACTAGAAACTAGTACTTCTGGGGAAGGTCACTGATCTGATCGTCCCGTCGCTGAAACACCTTGATACTTTTATCAAGGATAGGAATATTGGTAATATTGAGAAGCGCGAACTATATCTCACTACAACAAATATTTTGAAGGAAGCAAAAAGATAATGCACGGAGCTTCAGACTGTTTCTTAAATATTTTTATTTATGACGCATTTACAAAATTAGGCCCCCAAACAACTCCATGGGTGTCTGAGTGTGACACTGTTTCTTTCTCCACCTTCGTCAGCTGATTATTTCAGTTTTTAGCACGACAAGTCAAGAAAAGAGTCTTTTGTATTTCTAGTGGAATATTTGACGACTTTCGTCGAAGAGGATGCGGCGAAGGCAAGCGAAGCAAAGGAAGAAGTTGTTATGGCAATTATTGAGTTTATCAAGGCACCTGACATGTTCCAGGTACTGTGGTACTGACAGACGGACATGTAATGCTATCATTTTTCCACCACTTGCTTAGTTCGATCTATGGAGCGCTTCTACTAGAGATTTAGAAGTTTCAGACGAAATTTTATCTTCAATTTCTATAGATTTTAAGAGAGATTGGATTGTGAATGAACTACTTAGATCTGAAGTTTTCTTGCAAATCAATACTAAATGTGGAAATAACAATCGTAAGATATTTCATGATAAATCATAACTTTTCACATATAAACATGAGAGATAAAGAATATATGATTGAGATTCATGAAGTAGGAATATCGATCACATCGAGAAGTTTGTACAATAAGTAATATTCAAAATTCCAACCAATGGAACTTGCAGCTAGCATTGAAATTTGTCTAAAAATGCAGCAACACATGCTCTGTATTATCATAGTGATCGAATAAGTTGATTCAATTTTTAGGAATTTGTTCTATTCATTTACTTTACACACAAATAGATGTGTGTATTTATTTTTCTTTCCATATATCTACATTATTTTTAATTTACTTAGTCTTTATTTACAAAAAATTAGAATACCCATAATAAATTATACAGGAATTTATATAAATCATTTAGGAGTAAAGGCTAAGCTAAATCAAAGCCTTAATTCATATTTATATTTTTAGATACACTTTAATTCTAATTTTAATTAATGAATGCATACTTTTATAGAAATTGTGAAATTATTGGGACCCTTCATAAATTATGCAGAAATTTACAAAAATCATTTAGAGGTAAAATTTAGCTAAGGCTAAGCTAAAAGAGTACCCGTTTTTTTTACTTAGTCAAGTGAGAGGAAACCTGAGAAGCCTAGACTGTCTGCCATTTGTCGGACCACGCGGATCAAAAGCCTAAACTTTCAGGACTCGGATCAGGATCATTTGTCAGACCATACGCATCAACAACCTAGACTCTCTAGACATAACTGGGATCATTCTTGGTGTCTCGGACCACACATGAGCCTAGAGTGCGGTCGAGTCAATATTTTTTCTCTTAAGGATCCGCACGGATTAGAGTGTTTTCTCATGAGTGTTGTGGAGAGGGGTTCTTTAGTGCGTGTGAGCAACGGTCCGTGGTTCATTAGGACCTCGGTCGCTGAGGTCTCATTCGTTAACTAATATTTGAAGTAGGAGTATCGATCCTATCGAGGAGTTTGTACAATAAGTAATATTCAAAGTTCCAACCAAGGGAACATTGTAGATAGCATTGAAATTTATTTGAAAATGCAGCAACACACCCTCTATATTATCGTAGTGATAAAATAAGTTGATTTCATTTCTAAGAATCTTTTCTATTCATCTTCTTTACGGCAACGTATGCTTGTAAGTTCAAATAAGGAGGTAGAGAATAACTCATGTATTTCATAGTGTTGAATTATCTCTTTGCACATTTGTACTCTTTCCATGGGTACATGTATCATGTATCTATCATGTAGATATATCAAATATTGATGTTCTATATGATGTAGCTTACAATCCTCTAAGAGAAAGGTCGTGCATTCAGTCTCTTGCGGGTACGATTGGAGAGTTAGTTTTAATATTTAGATAATAAAAATAGCTAGAAAATATACAAATGAATATTTTTATCAGAGTTAGTATTAGGAGATGCATTATAAGTATTCTCTATTATTATTATTTCAGTTGACGAATATAAAATTGAGGAGTTATATAAAAGATCACTCATCGAGATTCATGTTCGAAAAAAGATATTGAACAAAAAATGATGATTATTATTATGATGATTGCTTTGAGATTTCATACCACATGTTTTAAGATAAATGTAATTGTAAACAAATTTTTTTTATCATAAACGTTAACATAGAAGGTACTACATTAGAAAAAAGAAGAAACTACTTGAACTTGTTTTCCTCACCATCCTATCATATTTGCATCAATAATTTAAATCTTGTCATATATAAGGTTTTATCTCGTCAAGACATAATTTATCTCAATTTACGTCATGTGATGTTGTAGAGCTAGCAAATTGAGGAATTTTTCTTTGAATACAGTCACTCATCTTCAAGTTTTACTGAGAAAGGTTCACAAGGATCATTTCAATCTCAATAGACTTTTTTCCATTTTTTGTAAAGACTTCCTCGAGGGAATGACAACCATTGTTGGAATTTCAATACTGTACTTTTAAGTAAAGATAAGAGAGGAGCATGTTGTGGAAGTTATAGAACTAACCAAGGAAACTTGAGAAGCGTGTTGGAGGAGGTTTCCATGGATCGATACCCTTCATGTGTACTATATCATTTGGATTTCATAAATGCAAAATTTACAACCCCTACTAGTCACTATCTTCTTTGAATTGGAACAGTTGATAAGTTTAGCATAAATTGAGAGTACGGTTTTCTTGCGAATCAATGAAGTTAAGTACCAACAAAATCTCTCATGTCAACCGTTATGGTTCTATTGTTTCATAAAGAGCAAGATATCTATATCTGGTGGAGCTAATGTTGCAAGCACATCTTGATCAACGGAGAAGTAGAAAAAGATTATAGGTTCTGATGGAGAACCATCCCACAAGCAAGATGACCAAAATTGTCACATGTATGACGAACAAAGAAACCAAAGAAGATGGTGATGAACGAACATCTTCCAAGGAAAAGCATTTCACGGGCAAGAGTACTACAAGTCTAAAAAATGTTAGAAGCTTGAAGTCAACAAACAACAACGTTAACAGACTTGATGATGATGATTCAGAATAGTGAAATATGAAAATACACAGATCGACAACAAATCGACAGATCGACAATAAATTATCTAGAAGTCTTTTTCAATTGTATTAGGGAGAGATAAAGATGTGAACTTTTTTTATGGTCGTATAACATTTCTCTTCATTCATTTGTGTGATACATCCAAGAATGAAAGAATTGATGGAGAAATTTGCAAGAATCAAGATTATGTTACCATATCAACTCGATGTTTTAGAAGATTGAGACTTCTCAATCGTGCATGTGTTGAAGAATAACCACAAGATCACATGTAAGGCCACCATTTTTCCATCACTTGCTTACTTCGATCTGTTCAGCGTTGTTGCTAGAGATTTGACAGTTTCAAACGAAATCATGTCTTCAATTTCTGTGGCTTTCAAGGAGATTGGATTGTGAATGAACTACCTAGACTTCAATTTGCAATGCAAACCAATACTAGATGTAGAAATAACAATCATAAAATATTTCATGATAAATCATAGCTTTCCACATATGAACATGAGAGTACATGAGAGACAAAGGACATACGAATGAGATGTTTGAAGTAAGAGTATCGGTCCCATCGAGGAGTTTATATAATAAGTAATATTCAAAATTCCAACCAATAGAACTTCTAGCTAGCATTGAAATTTATTTGAAAATGCAACAACACACCCTCTGTATTATCATAGTGATCGAGTAAGTTGATTCAGTTACTAAGATCTTCTTTCTATTCATCTACTTTACAACAACGTATGCTTGTCATTTCGAATAAGGAGGTAGAGAATAACTCAAGTATTTCTTATTGTTGCATTATCTCTTTGCGCATTTGTATTCTTTTCATTTGTAAATGTATCATATATATAGCATGTATATATACCAAAGATCGAAGTCCCAGATGGTTGAACTTACAATCCTCTAAGAGAAAGATCGTGGATTCAATCCATTGTGGGTATGATTGGAGGTGCATTCGCTACAAATTGTTAATGAAGCTTCTTGTTTGACTCTCCTTGTGATGGACTACGAAGACCTCATAGGATAAATAATAACATCTATCATTTATATGGATTCACAAATCTTGAAGACTCATTGGTTAATGGATTTTGAATTTAATTTTTTGAAATCAAAAAAATATGAAAAATATGAAAAAATAATTAGTGAACTCATCATGAAATATATTTTTAAAAATAAATAATAGAAAATTTGGTATGATTTGATTATTTTGTATAATCAAATATTCAATATTCATAAGAAAAATATCCAAAATCTTTACCAAACATATATATATTATCATGTATATATTAATATAAATATATAATATTTACAATGTATATATTAATATAAATATATAATATTTACAATGTATCAATGTATAATAATAAAATATTACACTACCAACGCATATTATATGCATTGAACATCATGTCATAAGAAAATAAATCTCTATCACAAAAAATATGAGCACTAGGCTTTGAGAAAATAAACTATTATAAAAAAAACTGTTTCAAATTTTGATACTAAACAAACATTATATCTATTCTGATACTAAACAAACATTACTATGAAACATATTGCAATAATCTTTTGTTAGACCATGCATGTGTGATTGAAATGCAATTTTATGTTTAGTATCAAGTATAGAGCGGATAGATCATACGCATAATTTCACTAATAAAGACTCATCGATCATTTATGTTTTACAACATATTTGATATCATAAAGAGATATGATGTGGTTATGCACAATATTGTGTTAGCTCTCAACAAGCTTTCCTTGTTTTCTTTTTGCAAGTATACTCAACTCATTAGAGTCTATTGATTATACTTCGTTGACACAATAAACACTATAATAAGTTGGAGGTATATCACACCATTATACTTATTTCCTATTTTATATTTCTTTTTAAGAATAAAAAATATATGAAAATTTTACAAAACATATGAGAGTTAAACTCCCGTGCGAACCAAATATGATCAAAGTAGTTGTTTCAGACTGGAGTAAGACTCTCGAGCAGATCAATTTTCTTCACAAGATGTTTCACAACAAAATATTCCACATAAAAAAGAAAATCATTAACTATTAAATAATGACAAAAATTCGTACAACAGAAGTCAATTCTCAAACATTTGTGAAAGTACAACTCCAATAGCAAAAGTAGAGACATCGACGTATGCGTGGAACTTCTCTTCATAATCAGGCGGTCATAAAACATGAGCAATGACTAGGTTATCTTTTAGTGTCTCAAAATATTTATGATGTTTCTTTGTCCGGATGTATTCAACATCTTTTCCAACAACTACTTCAGAGGATCTTTTAGTGCGGTGTAGCTCTCTACAAAACATCTATAGTACTCCGTGATATCTTAGAAGTCTCTCAACTACCTCATATTTACATAGGTTCAATGGACATAACAACAGTTACCTTGTCCTTGTCAATTCTTAAGCTAAACATTATTTAAGTCTTGATATAGACACGATTAGATCGATCTCAAAACGTAAGCAAGTCATAATGTGACTTGGAAGTCTAAGGTTTTAAATGATACTTCCAACACACTTAACGATCAAATCCTCTTTGATGTTTGTATGAGCTAAGGTTCTTGAACGACTGTTTAACTCGTCAATGTACACCTTATGTTAATAATGGGTACATTCAATATGGATTTAATCTATAATATTTATATATGTGTTACAAGACAATTCAACTATAGATTATGAAAAAATATGATGTAATGATTAAGCTTTATTATATTTGAATAAAGCTTAACATTTGCATTTGTTGTACCCACCTTAGTACAACCTTTTTTGTTATATATTATATTTAAATATATTATTTATAGTTGAATGAGCATTTAGATTTTATAACTATATATAAAGAATCACATTTGTATATTATACTGTAGTTTGTGATAAATCTTAAAATAATATTATCTACATATAGTAAAAATAAACTTCACATTTTCTCATACCAAAGATCTCATTTACATGTACTTCATAAAAAAACAATTTAATCATTAAAAGCATGAATTTAATCATTTGCATATATTACATGTCATAGTAAATGGATCATGTTCATTTCATTCCACAAACATTTAATCACTACATGTATTGTGGATCATGAATAATTAATATATTTGAGCTTGTTTGTTGGAGTTTCAACGAGTGTGTCGTTTGATTAATTTATTTTATTGGAATTTTTTGCAGATGTCTCTCAAACTGCACAAAAGCTAGTGCGTACAAAAATAAAGTATTTTCAAGTTGTGATTGATTCCATTTATGCAAAAACTTTCTGATATTTAAAATGACACGTGATATTTTAATCTCTTAGTAACACATGATGTCTTTGTCTTTCAATCGATCTCACAATATACAATATTTACGAAGTCTTGTCCTTTATCTTTACGTCGTTGTAACGTGATTCTTGTCTTTTTGTCTTAAAAATTTCTCTCTCATAAAATATCTCTCATCATGTCCTCGTGTTTCTTATATTCTATTTTAATAGTACATCTTCTGATAACCAATTGTACTCAATGGATGATATGACCATACTGCAAGATGCACATAATTTAATCTTAGTCTTACAAAATCTGACACGAATTACTACCCTCAACTCTCTAACACATGGACAATCATGCATGAAAATATTACTCAATGCTCTAGATAGAACGGTCCGTATGTTGTGTCACAATTCTAGACCTATGTTCACAAGATCGACCGGATGAAGCATCTAAAGCGTGATGTGTATCTAGAATTTGCATCCTCGAGCATCTCTCTCACATGGAACCAAGTTACAGTCCTCAGCCAAATATGTGATACAGGGTATCCCGAACTTTTGTAGTGTAACATGTTACAGTGTATGAGTTCCTCATCTACTATTGTAAACTTTACAGTATGTGCGGACGGTACAATATCTTCGATGGGTTAAAACTCTTCTGAAAGATGACTGACAATGTAACGTAGTTACGGAATCCGTTCTCTTTGCACGAAGTGATCCTAACGAGAGCATATAAAATCCTGTACAGTTGAATCCTGTTATTTGTAGAAGTGCCTGTCAATCCTAGATGACGCACTTTGAAACTAAATGAATCCAAATAATCTACATATAGTGTAACCTTCTTGCTTCTTATTGCATATATGTTATTCAACTCTTCCATCTTCAGAAGAGGAAAATATGCAAAACTGTTTAATTTATCACCTAATCTTTTTGGCTGAAAGGGTTAGATGATAAATCAAACCTTGCAAGATAGTAGATTGGTCTTATGGTTCTAGGTGCGCGATTGAATTCTGACACGTAGTATATATTTAAGATAAAATATTTATTTAGGAAATTTTGATTTAAAAGTATTAATTATTTTGATTTTGCACGTGCAAAATGCCAAAACCTACTCCGCGTCAAAAGAAAGTCGCATAGGATCTGAATCAAATTCATCGTCATGTAATTTTCTCCCAACGTCTTGCTCCCTTCCACACTGTTCCCATCCTCTTGCCTTACCATTGTCATAGTGTGTGGTGTTCAAGATGATGAAACGGAGCTTCATAAGACATTAAACTGGCATTTGTTTAAGAAGTTGCACCCTAACTTATCAAGCTGGGCAAGAATTAAGCTTGGGTTATGCTCGACAAGCTAACCCCTAGCTTGGGTTGAAATATCACCCTGAAAGGGACGAAAGTTTCTAGAATGTAGAGCTCGTCGAGGAGAGCGACTTTGTACTTCCGATTTTGACGAAAAGTGTTTTAAGTAATAATTAGTACAAGTTTTAGGTTGAGAAATGTGAGAAATCTGTCGATTCTAGCTCGTGACTCGAACTCATAATCTAACAGCGTGAGTGTGTAGGTGTTCACGAGTACTATAGTTTTGACTCCTCATTCATTAAAAATGGAGTTGTATACACAAGTAAAGAAAGCTAGTAAAGACTTTACAAAAACATTTCTTCAATAATAGGCACATGTACAGACTTTGTTTGCTTTTAGAACGGAAACAAAGACCATCCCAGTGATAGGGCGCCTGCCTAGGAGAAAATTGGTCTTAGGATCAATTCCCCCTGGCCTCTGGTTTCTATTCCGGCATGTTGACCTCTTGAAAGAGAGACTTAACAACATAGATTCCCTTCCAGGAGTCTATGTTGTATATGCAGCCACATCTTGCATATGTAGGGGCAGGAGACCGATATCTTCCTTAATCGTGGGCTTCCTGGCCTAAGCCTCCGCATGCCACCTTCAATATACCATGGGAGATACATGGTGTGCATATGGAGGGCTGTAAGCCCTATGGGGCAGCCCCATAAGTATATGGACTTCGGCTTACATTGGATGGTTTGTGGTATATTCAGTGTGGCATCAAGATGACATCAAGAGCACGGTAACCTTTTGTTAAATCAAGCCAAGTAATCAAAGAGTCTGCTTTGCAAAGGAAGCTCTGAAAACTTTAAAGGGGTCGGCTTAGTAAAGAAAGATGTGAAACCTTTACTAAAAAAAGGGCCAGTTTAGCAAATAAGGATAGTAGAGAGGCAGCTTAGCTAGGGGGATGCTTCTGATAAGTAGTTGTGCTTATAAGAATAGTAGGGGGCAGCTTAGCTACGGATTTATCTTTTAGGTTAAATAACTTGCAGCAATTTTGGACGAGGACTTTTTGTAGAGAGCTGAAGAGAAAGCCATCGAGACACGTAGGAGAAGCTTGGGGGTTGAGGAGATCAAATTTATGAGAGAACTGAATTGAGAGGTCGTCGTAAAGAGACAGACAAGTGTTTAGGAGCTTGAACTTTGTCTAATAAACTATTTTGGAGACAAATTCTCTTTTGAAGAGACAAGAGGTAGTCTATTGAGTGGAGATCAGTTTGATAGTATGTGAGAGGTTTATGATCGTCACTTAATCAAATTTATAAGAGTTTTTTAGTTGGGAGGTTGACGCAAAGAGAGGAATGAGAGTTTGGGGTCTGAATTTCACCTACTAGACTGGGTTTGAGGTGAACTTGGCGGACATAGAATATTTATTTGAGTGGAGGAGGAACACTGAGATCGAGAAGGTTGGAGTTTTGAGAAATTTCTGTTGTGAACTGTTGCAAGAAGGAATACAAGGCGTTGGGAGTTCAGATCTCTTCTATTGTTGTGTTTCATGGTGAATCAATCTTCTGGTGAATGAGAATTGATTATGTTGAACAATAATAGACTGTCAGATAAAGTTGGAAACTGTGTGAGGCCTTGGCTATTGTGGACCACCGGCTTGGCTCTTGTCTTTGTATTCAATCTCTACCTCTATCTCGCGATCTATCACAATCAAAGTCCTCGCCCTTCATGAGAAGGACTCTCCTCGACACCGTCGATTAGCATTTTCTTTTGTGATAATCCAGTCTGTCTCCTTCCCTACATTTGTGGAATCAGTCTTATATGAACATGATAGATAATTCTTCCTTAGCTAATTGATGAATTGAAACGAGAAAAGACAAACTGAAAACTTTTGTTGGAAACGTCAAGCAACACTTGCTTTGTTCGTTAAGTCACATGCCAATGTAACAAATAAAAAGCTCATAAGAAGTGAAAAGTTGAAGCCGGTCGAAAAGAATAAAAAATTGACTACGCGCTCGTCGTTCGTGGTTGTCTCGCTCACTTCTTTCATTTCGGGCTGCCGACTTTAAGGTTTCTGTATGCATGATCGTGTTGTAGACATCCGAGTGCGGTCATCTCTTGTGATTTTGGTGTTGGTGTTAGACATCTGCCATCATCGCTCAACGACATCTGTTTGACTTTCTTCCCTCTTGATCGTCTTGATTCATATATTGGATTTGTCTTCTCTTCAATTTCTCGCTTTGTATGACCAGTTGGTGCTAACCACCATCATTCGTGCTTCGACCACTAGTGTAGATCAGCAAATCGTCATTTGACAACGAATATCTTTTATGGATCAATCCGGAGTATTTCTGACCAAACCTCTTTGCTTTAACCTCGTCTATTCTCTTTCTTGTTGGGCTCTGTTTTCTCGACTGATGTGCTTTATTCAGATTGAGCCTTCATTTCTTATGAATCTATTGTTACAATTACGGCTATGGAAATGCTGCATGTTAAATACATTCTATATTTTATCATTGATGGGAATTTTGGGATCTATAATTGTTTGATTGGGACTGTTCTCGTCGATGAGATGTAACAGTGTGGTGGTGCAATTGCACTATGTTTTTTAGACAGTGATTGCAGAAGGCGATGCTTCTTCATGTGCAAATGTTGTATGTAAGAGTTTTGATTTACCGGTGTGTGATATTTTAAGAGCGGTAGACGACGTTAGAGATACTGGTAGCGGGGTTTAACCTCGATGTTCTTCCTCCCTTCGGAGCGTTGGTTGCTTTGCCCTTCGAGTCCTTTTTTCCCTTGAATGGCTTGATGAGGTCTTTCCATCCGTTAGCTATTAATTGTTTCACGTTTTTCTCTTTTACATCATCAATAACTTCACAGATTCTCGATGTGACATGTTTGTTCATTTTGTTCTGACTGTCGTTGCATGGCTCAATTGGATGATCTTCTCATCAACTGCAAGGTCTGCATTTTACCGCATCTCTAATACGTTTATAAGGCGTGACTCCATTCTTTCTTATATTCCATTACTTGAATGGAATGTACTCATTACAAAGCACTGTCTTATCTTCTAGAAAGACGAGTTCAGATGTTACAATTACGATGCTCTTCACCATGGTGATCCGCTTATGAACCTTTAAGATGTCGACCACTAGAGAGTATGAGATCTCTCTGGAACTCTTGGACATAAGATCAGCCAAGGACATAAGGCGCATTTTGGTCATCGTCTCTTCGTGCACAACACCTGAAAAGTTACAATCGTGTTTCACATTTATCTGATCTCAAACTCACTCTGTGACGCAGATTACCTTCAAGGATTAAGCATAGATTACCAACCCTATAATTCTACATTGCTGGAAAGTAAAACCTCCACTTACGTCTTGATCGTGGTTGCGTTCACTGCTTGGAACTCGAGGTAAGAATCGAGGTGTGAGATAAGGAAACCTCAAGTAGCCGATACACTGGAGCGTATTTGGGATCCCTTTCTAATTGCCTAACAAGAAGCATATCCAACAAATCACATTGCACCAATAGCAATACTAAAAACGATTAGCACAACCTGTAGACATATATTCACCTCATATAGCACAACCCATAGACATATACTAGATGAGGATGTTTATTAACCTCAGAGGTTGTACGGTTTCAATTTTATTTGTATCCATTAATTTTGTACTTACGGCTTAATATTGTGAAGGTTTGGAGAAAGTCTTTCTGTGTTGTGGTAATGTTCTATGCTTAAATATTTTGGTTGTGACCTAGACGCAGTATGAGCGAGAAAAGAGCGATATGCGACTCCCATATTTGTCGTCCTGCTTTATCACATGTTAGACCGGATTTCTTTATTAACCACAAAACAAACATTCTTATTTAACATACAACAAATATTTTTATTTCACAGAAAACAAACATTTTTATTTCAGTACGCGAACGGCATACAGCTTGACTGACGCGAAGTAAACTTTATGTACATTGCCGACTAGTAAAGTGAAATAGTTCTCCAAGCGAAAAAAAACCTTTGTTTTGCAAGTTCTGTTTGATGAAGTCTGCTACTGCTACTTGGCTTTACTTAATTGCGGACAAGTAAAGTGGAACAATTTTCTCGTACAGCGTTTGCCGAAGACGTACTGAAACATAAACAGTTCTTAAAGTGAAAAAAATGTTCCTTATAGTGATGTAAAGTCTGACATTGGTACAACGACTAACAGCACATAGTCGAAAAGAGCTACTGCTCCTTCTATTGCTACAAACGCTTTTGCCTCTACTGCTATAAATTGTGGTATATACTGGTGTTTACAAACATGTGCACACGAAACATGTCTGCAGCAAGACGTCGAAGAGTGGACTCTGCTGACGTCAAAGATCTCTTCTACTTGGAAAAATGTACAAGTACCGCTAGCTGGTGTAACAAGAAGTCCAAGTTGAGCAGTTACGGTTTGTCGAACCCCCTGCTTCTATGCTCACATCTGCAGGGCCGTGGAGCAG
This sequence comes from Asterella californica, assembly GCA_036924285.1. Taxonomy (NCBI): domain Eukaryota; kingdom Viridiplantae; phylum Streptophyta; class Marchantiopsida; order Marchantiales; family Aytoniaceae; genus Asterella; species Asterella californica. The sequence goes on along the minus strand of JAYKYS010000006.1, from coordinate 13,468,198 downwards.
AATTTATAGTTAGATATGAGCATAAAATGTACATCAGTTGCTTAAAAGAGGAAAATTACCTTCTGTGGCACGTCTGGCTGTTGTGTTTCGAAGAAGAGTGCTGCAGAGCAACATATATTTGGAGAAGGTATTTATTGTCTCGAAGAGGAGAGCGTCGTTATCAATTCTCGGGGATGGCAGATTGAGGAATTGCTCATCTTCAGGAGGTATAGGGATAAAATATCTCCTACGATCCTGGTGGTTGACAAAGAAGATGATGTCTATATCCTTGATTGTAACCGTCTCTGGATGAATGATGGATTTCCACACCTACCTCGCTGTATCCCATTCTCCATCAACCATTTACAAGACAAAGCATACTTACTTGATTGAACCATCGACCTGAGAAAAATGCACAGTGTGTTATCCAGTGGATGTCGGCTCTTATATTTGTTAAATTGTAACGCTCGTTGTAGTATGTTGTTCGAATTGAGCTCCATCTCGATCTTCGTGTCTGTGGCATCTAAAAGTGTAAACAGTTCATGCCCATCTGCAAGCATGCTATCAATAATATTTTTCATTGAGCAGCGGCGGTGCATCTCATATTGATCCTTCATGCAATACCCGAGCATGTCCACGAAGATGTTAAGGCCACGATTGTTCAATCTCTTCACGCATACCTTCCCTCCCAATGATCTATTCACCTCTCTCCAACCGAGGACAAGAAGTAATCGATTTTCACATCTATAGGACTAGTCACCTGCAAAGAGAAGACTCCATGAACATGAAGATGGAGTAAAGCGCCTCCTCTCTCCACTGAGATCAGTCCACTATCGCATTGCTGATGAAGAAATGTACACAAGTAACCCCAACAAGCAAGATCAAGGTCCGCACCCATCCCACTACATTGGCAAAAACTTCAAAGTTTTTCACAGAGCAAGATTTCTTCGGACGAAGTATGCACGGTATCGTATAACATGTTTTTCTGTCTAAGAATACACGGGATATATGGTTGTGTAGAGGTAAGTGATTTGAACAGGTTGGCTATGAACCTTAATCTTTCAACCCTAATGCTCTATATCTACTCTTATAGGACAAATGACTTTGTATCTCTCGACTCAAAGTTAAAGGTTGCTACGGTCCAATGATACGTATAAGTTGTACAATTTTGTGTTACATACAAATCTTTTTGTACTCTATCTGAAATACTCAACTCTGTACTATCTGCATGCAAGTAACTCTAAATCACTAGAAGCATGATTTAACAACTTCTCAACGACGCTAGCTACCCATCAGTTTGGTCGTCACAACTCTATTTGATACAACCAAAAGATACTATAGGATCTCTCAACCAACTTGATCGAATCTCGATACAACTTGTTGTACACCCTGACCTACCAAGCATTCCAGCAAGGTAAAGCATGCATGCTGCATGACACTACTCATATCTCAATATAGCACTAAACAGCGGCTTAAGACTCATGACGACTCTGTTCTCCTTCATCACCAAGAGCTAAAATCAGCCCCACACCTTCCAGCTTCGAGTTGTATGCAGGCATGGCAGTTTCAGCAACAAACTCCTCTCCAAATTGCTCGAAATTGACCAAAGTGACAATAGATGTGAGCGAAAAACTCAAAATCGCTAATAACAGAAGTATCTTCGAACTTTGAGACCTCAGTCCTCCCAAACCAGTTGACCAATGATGATCAAACTTCACATGAAGCTTGATTGGACCCCTCACTCCTACCCTGAACAATTTTTTATCTCGAACCAATTCTCAGATATGGATCAAACCGTAATCTGTGCTAACTTAAGAGCTTTACGGACCCGGGTAAATTTGATCCAAGATTCTGAACAAACTACTCGACCATTTGAGGTGAAACTTCCCAAATATCTTACTGATAAGACATACTTCAATCTTGGAAAGTTTCACTCAGAATTTCGACTCAGAATTCAAGCAATAGCAAACTATCCATAACTATCACAGTTCATTATTCCTGCCTTATCACGTCTGCATTTCTCAATTTCAAGAGTCGGTCACAATCCAAATCGGTCAAGAACTTGATGAAATTGATATCAAAATGACCAGTACGTCGTCATCTCTCCAACCCAATAGACAGCTCCTCAAAACTCCTCACGAGTCTCTCGGAACAACCAGAAACGTAGTGATACGTACAAATTTCACCCCCCTCCACTCAATCGATCATAACGCCCTCATCCTTCCATCAAATTGGTCAATTCTTCAGCCCAGATTGTAGCCTAAGTAGAGAGCTTTCCAACCATACCCTTCGTTTTGCGAATGGACCTCCGAAACCTCCAAAAACCATAGAAACGTCATGAGGATGAGTTAGAACACCATTGGTCCAAAAGTAGACCAATAAGAGCAAAAAGAGCTTTAGTTTTGTCTTTTCTCCACTCAACTTTTGCCCTTAGAACAAATTTTTACTCCCAAGGAGACATAAGATATCAACAAGACTCTAAGACCTCAAAAAATCTTTCAGATAAGTCGACGGATTCTTTACGGTCCGTAACTACACAGAAGCGTTCAACCAGAATGAAACCAGTGAGTCGCAGACTAATACAAAGTTAATGTTACAACCTGAAAACGGTCTACAATAAAAGGTACAACAAAAGAAAATGGAGAAGCTATCACTTGGTTGAAATATTCTTGCCCGAAGTTTCTCACGATCCAAGCCCCATGATTGATCTTCGGTTTGCAATGACATCAAACATCGATCCAAAGGTTGAAAAGAACATTCGATGGATAGTTGAGATCCATCGTTCCTCACAACAAGATGTACACCGTCATATCCCAAGTCTCTCCGTATGTTACGATCGGAAAGATCATCAGAAGCTATAACTCCATCACCCTCCCCATGAATTCATCGCCAGAGTACGCAACTAACCACTGTCGAAAGTGATCATGATGGATGCAATGAAGCTTGATGTGAAACGGACTCAGGAGCCGGTAACAAATCTCCGTCCATAACCACCACTCCTGCAGTTCTTCACTTCTCCATGCAGACCACTGAGAATTCTCACGAATCACCCGATGAGAGAGAATGTCGTATGAACCCTCGACCCACCATTTTATACACAAATGCGGTGACAAGGACCACTGAAATCAACGTGCACAGATCGATGATCCTCTACACTACGATCACTTAAACAGATAATCACAAACGTGACATCCATCTCACCGTTCGGTGAGTTACGCGATACTATTCACGAAACACATAAACGACACACAACTTATGTTCCATGAGAATTTCACACAGGAGTCGAATCACAACACGACAATGGCTTGCTCGCATGGATGGCACGAGCTGCCTGTCACATTTGCATCCGACAAAAAGCTTGGTGTTTACATCTTATTCTATACAATCGTGTGTTGAATCCTTTACAGACGCAAGATATAGTTTTCGGCTTGTATACAGATGACACAATCGGCTTGATGAGGTTCGGATCAATCCTCGCTACAAAAGTATTTAGGATAACAAAAGGTAACAGATCGAGTGTTTTTGAAGATAAGCCATAAGTTCTATGACTCTACGTAGAGGAAAGGACCTTTAATGCACTGATAAAAGCAGCTCGTTCTCGAGAAAGCATAATCGATCTTTATAAAATCTAAGGCAGGCAGGAGGAAGTCTGAAGGTTTAAGACAAAAGCGGAAATCAATACAAACGTAGCTCCTAGTGATATACAACTCGGTCTCAGAGAAAGAAAATAATCGGGATGGTAACAATGGATATGGATGTGAAGTGGATGGAACTGCAAATCAGTCGAAATGACACTTATGGGCACATAATGGCTCGATTGTCTGCAAGACTGAGGGTGCAGTAGGGACCAGAGGACTGTCTTTGTGGACTTCATGGACGGATTTGCCTATCACATGGTTTGACGACATGAAGAAAGGGCTATCAGGGCTGTCTGATATCATAACGGAGGGAGACGCAAGAGGGCTGAAAGGTACCTACGAAGGACTACCGGGATCGTAAAGAAAGAATGCACGAACAGAATCAAACTTCTCATCATCGATGTCCTGGTTGTCTGAGTCCGTAGGCATTGCGAACAAATTGAACAGACAACGTACATCAGAGTAAGATAACTATATGAGACGGCGGTGTAAAGCGTAGAGGAGAAAGTTGCTGCGATAAAGATAGGTGATGATGATCGCGTATACCCTCCCATACAGCTATCATTGGAGAGAGAAACATAAAGCATGAAAGAAAAGGTTACCTTATCGGTTGTCCGTCACGACTCCCGGTACCACCTATAGTCAGTCAATGTCGACAACCTAAAGAGAGACCAGTACAGTTGCACGTGCAATCCGAGTCAATGAGACGATCTGACAAAGCAAAATAAGGAATTCTCACCCCGTCAGCCACTAGTTCTTTCTTGAAGAAGTGGTGACTCACGAACAACGAGATGAAATATGCTGTGTCGGCCCGTCCTCCGATCGAGCAATAGCAGTTCCACCTGCGAAATCGTTTGGGAGATGCAGTCGTTGCCGTCCCGTCCCTCGATCGAGCAGCGGCAATTCCATCTGCGAAATCGCCTCAGACATGCAGTCGCTGCCGTCTCTTCCCTCGATCAACCAGCAGCAGTTCCACCTGTGAAATCACCTGGGACATGCAGCGCTGTCGTCCCGTCCTCCAATCGAGCAGTAGAAGTCCGAGTCGTTGCTCTCCCATCCCGCTTCTAGAAGCAAAAGCAACATCGACTTGCCATCTTGTGATCTCACCTGCAATCGAGAGCAAAGAAACGAACAAGAACGAACTGCAGACATGGTTTCAGACGGTCCCATCAGGAATGACAGCAACAATAAAACAAAACCACGCATCCAAACAAACAATGAAAGAAACGAAGCGAGAAACACAAGTTTTGAATCCCGCCATCGCTGTCAAACGAACCCCACCATCGCACCCAACATAGCAACGATAGCAGCAAAGAAAGAAGCATCCACGACGACGAGGAACGACGAGAAAATAACCATTTTGTCAAACGAGACGAGAAAACAAAAGTGAAGAAAGGAAGCACGCCCACATCTCCATCGCCAGTCACGCTCCACAAGAGATACGCAATGATAGACGTAGAGAAGAGAAAACAGTCGTTCCGCCAAAACTGACGTACCGAACTAAAGTGAAGGAAGTAAGCACGGCCACAATGTTATCACCTCGATGATAACGTTACCATGCAGCGAAAAAAGGATTTTTATTGATTGCTGAAAACGGCACGACTTACTCTTCGCATGTTTATTAAGTTACTGTTACATTCACGACAACCAACACACATTTTCGCTTTCACTCCATCGTAGTCTTTCCAGCTTTGCGATGATGATTCAGCGCATAAACGAGATCCAATACGACCTGCAGTAAACAGAAGAAGAGAAACCTCCTCTGAGGGGCTGCTAAAAAAATACATCTATGATTTGATACTAAAATCCTAACGAAGGAATAAAATGACTTTATTGACTTCTCATTAACTTCATGTTAACCCTCAACAATCCAAGAATTGGAATACTACAGTCAAGTGGCGTTCTGACAGTCATAAATACTTGGTTATTCTTCAACACATGCACGCTTGAGAAGTCACGATCTTTCAAACATTTAGTTGATATGGTAATAGAATCTTGATTCTTGCGATTTTTTCATTAGTTCTTTTCTTCTTAGATGTATCACACAAATCAACAAGAAAAAATGTTATATAATCAAAAAAATTCCACATCTTTATCTCTTTTTAGCATTATTGAAACGGATTTCTCGATAATTTGTTGTCAATCTGTGTGTCGGGTCACAATAGTTTTGTCATATTTCTCTACAAGAGTCAATGCTTTATATTACTTTATATTCAATGCTTTATATTTCTTGTTCTCATATTTGAATGTTTTAAATCAATATCATCAAGTCCGTTGACATTATTGTTTGACTTCAAGCTTCTAACATTTTTTATATTTGTAGTACTTTTGTCTGTTGAATGCTTCTTCTTCGGTTTCTTTGTTGGTTATACATGTGACAATTCTGGTCATCTTGCTTGTGGGATGGTTCTCCTATAAGAACGCGTCATTTTTTCTACTTCTCTGTTGGTCATAGATGTGCTTACAGCATTAGCTCCACATATCTAAATATATTGCTCTTTATGAAAACTATGGAATCAAAATAATTGACATGAAATATTTTGTTGATATTTAATTTCATTGATTTGTAAGAAAACGCGTACCCTCAACAACCCCTATGCTAAACTTATCTACTGTTCATGTTCTAAGAATATCGCAATCCGTACCGTTGTGAATTTTTCATTTATGAAATCCGTAGGATCTATTACGCATGAGGTGTATCGATCCATGGAAGCATCTTCTAACACACTTCTCAAGTTTTCTCGATTAGCTCTTTAACTTCCACAACATGCTCCTCTCTTATCTTTACTTAAGAGTATAGTATTGAAACTCCAACAATGATTGCCATTCCCTCGAGATGAAAAAAGTAAACCACAAAGCATTCATGATTAGATCCAGACACGAAGTCTTTATGAAAAATGAAAAGAAATCTATTGAGATTGAAATGATCTTTGTGAATCTTTTTACAACGACGTCAAATCTCAATAAAACTTGAAAATGAATGACCGCACTCAAAGTAAGTGATTCCTCGATTTGCAAGCTCTATAACATCATATGACGTAAATTAAAATTGATATCTTGGTGAGATTAAACTTTATATATGACAATATTTAAATTATTGATGTAAATATGATAGAATGTAAAAATTTCGGAGTAGTTTTTTCTTTTTTCTAATGTAATATTTTTTATGTTAACATTTATGATAATAATTTTTTATTTATAGTTATATTTATCTTAAAACATGTGGTATCAAATCTCAAAATAATAATCATAATAATAATCATCATTTTTTATCTATAATATTTTTTTCGAACGTAAATCTCGATGAGTGATTTTTAATATAATTCCTCAATTTTAGATTCATCAAATGAAATAGTGATAACAGATAATACTTATAATGCATCTGATGAAAATATTTCTTTATGTAATATTTATTTTTTATTATTGTCTAAATATTAAATTTTTTTAATATCATTCAACTTCATTTAAGAATTTAATTTTATATCTATTATACCTATTTGTGTAAAATATGTAAATAAAAATATATTAGTATATGATTGTATGATAATGTGAAAGCTAAAATTACGACTATAAGTTATTCAAAAATTTGAATCCAAAATGTGAATATTTTAATATATTTTAATTCTTATATTACATAAAATATTCATACACACTGTAGTAGTGTGTGATTTTTTGTTCAATTGTCTTAAACTTAAATCTAGTGTTTCTATTGCATAGTTATTAAAATAACTTTTCACAATTGTATATGAATGTACCAAAATAAATCTTCTCATAGAAAATTATGATCCATCAGACTTTTTTTTATAACATATGCATAAAAATAATTTTAAAATAGACAATCAATTTCAAAATAATTTTGGATGCTAGTTCTTAATATGATGATTTTAATTATGCTAGAAAACTCTAAATAATTTTTTCATATTATCTTATTCAAATTTTGTCTCACTCAAATTTTACTAAACTCTTCCTCAACATGGAAGTTAGTTGATGTTAATGCACTTGAAACCTCCAAAGTATTTCAACATTTTGATAATACTTTCTTTAAAAAATGCTCTCTAGTGAAATATTTTGTCATCTTAAATTTTGTTAGAGACATTCCTTTATCATCCATGTCAAGTCTTTTAAAGAAATTGACATGCATGCTTACATGCACTTTGTCATGTCACATTCATGTTAATCTTAACTTGTCATCTCATCATTTAGTCGATGTTCTTCACCATGTCAAAATTTGAATATCACATCAACATCCATGACATACGAAAATCTAAAGTTTGAAACTTTATGATTATCATTTGAGTTCCATTCATAATAATAAAATTTACCAATATTTCAATAATATCTACACAATGACCGTATCATAAATATATTAGATCGATATATTTATGAGAAAATATATTTCGATAATCATGATTTTTCATCATAATCGATCTATTACATGACAACATTTTTCTCTCTCCATCATCCTAAGGAGATGAGAATTCTCATCTTTCAATCGAATCCAGATTTGTTTATTATATTTTTAATTTTATGTTGTTTATTTCTCACATGTTATTTTTATAATTTTTACATTTATATCAATTATTGTTTCGAATGATTTAAACTCTCTTGTGTAAAGATTTGTTGAAGAAACAAATAGTATAAGTTCGAAACAAAAATCATATGAATTACCCAAAATTATCAAGATTTTGTTTATCTCCTTTGAAGACTAGCATGAAACTTAAATATTGTCAACTCATTATACCAACTAAGATGTACCACTTATATTTTACCCAAGTTCATGAGAGCTACCACTAGATTTTTAAGTGTTCATATTCAATTTACCTCGCTATAAATGCAATGACTAGTTACCAGTGATTAGTTAGAGAATCATTGATAACTATATTTACAGAAATTTATATTAGAAAAATATTTTCTATATAGTTTATCTTTTTTCCATAAAAAAATATAGAATGAGACTTTTAAATATTACACAAATAAAATTTGATGGTTTTTTCGCATGTTAGATTCATTGAAACAAAATACTAGAAAAAATTATTATGCTAAGATGAATAAAACATTGTTATTTTATTGTGTAATTTTGTTTGTAGTTCATCATATCTGACTGCATATGATATTTGATTTGCATGCGTATTGAATGATATAATTACAATTATTAAACATTTGGTGAGTTCCATCCATCTTCTAACTTTGTTACTTTTTGAACCAAGATCATTATTATGTTATTAAAATTTTTAAAATAAATTATAACAAAAATTATACCTGCAAGGGTAATATATGACAATCTTTATGTCATGTATAATACTTGTCAAATGATTGTTTGAACTCAAAATATCTCCACCTTTCAATTTCATTTCACGAAATGTCTATTTTTGTCTTATTCCGAAATCTTTGGTTTTTTTTCTATGGTGAATAGAGAGAAAACTGTCAACTTTTAATCTCATCCATAAAGTCTATTTTATTTTAGATGTTTGGATGGATGGAAGTATAACGCCTAAACATTTCATTCAAAGTGACGGCTAAGTTTTAAACCTAGTCATCACTTAGTCTTATTAAAGAAGATATAATGAAAATCACATTATAAGACTTTGGGGATTTGTTCATTACTTACGGTGAAACAAAATTATAATGTAACTATAAAGCTGTGTGTGGATCACTCGTGTCAAATAAAAAAGAAGATAGATGTGCAGTGGACTGAGTTTTACATTTAAATTTTCCTTGTTTATTCACACTTGGATCGATTCTCGCTGACTGTGATACATTAATTGTGTACGCACTCCTCATAATGATAAGCGATGTGGAATATATTTATATATTTTGCCACAAGTTTTTGTTCTCAGATATTTTTTCAATAAAAGACAACAGAACATTTATTCATACGTTTCACATCAATCATTTTTTTTGGATTTTCCATTAGTTGAATGCGTCTGGTTCCGGTTTATGGTATAGGCTCAATTTTCTCTCACAGACAATCATAAGTTGCCGTTGGAGTTTGATATTCGTTATACAACATATTGAAGTTCGAAGGCATACTGTAAGTTGTGCGTAAATTAAAGATTACAACGAGTCGATAGTAACTTTATTTATATGTTAATAGATTTTGTATGTCAAGAGTCCATCACCGGTCACAATAAGCAAACGAGTTGCTATGCGACTCATCTCCGACTGTGACAGAAAGTAAAATTTGCACAGACGGGAGTTCATGTCTGTTCGGCCGCTACAGATTTGGACTACAAAGAGTGGACCGCAATCTGTCAACCTAGCAACTTCGCTATGCAAAGTTTTGGTACTAAACACCACGAGAAGCTAAAAATATTACCGTCTAACAATAAGCAAACCTCTAAAGCCTTGACTACGATCTCAACTGGAGCTTGGCAACTTCGCTGCAATCGATACTAAAACAAAAGAGAAAATGATAACTTGATTTTTGAATTCATATATCGACTATACAAGGATATCGATTGTAAGGAGCGGACTGCATTGGTTGCGGTTGCTTTTGCTCATAGATGTAGTAACCGTTACGTTTCATCAGTGTTTTGCATAGTAAACTATCGATCGCAAAATCGACAAGAAGAAAACTTTTATCTATAAATCCAAGTATCGCTGGACTGAGTCGTTGCTGCTCCAACGGAGTCGTCTTGTTGTGACGGCCGGCACATGTGATCACATATGCAAGAAACAATTTATTACGGATTGCATGTCGTAGTATGAGACTGTAGAAAAGAGAAAACATAAATGTTTATGTTACTTGTAAAACCTCTGTTCGTTGTCAAGTTCTTGTCCAAAGCACTGCTTAGAAGCATATACTCGGGCAAGACATACAAGGCCTCAAAATGTGATACAGTTCTCTCACATTGAACAAGTCACTTGTGCACTCTCTGTCTAAGAATTGACACAATGGTGACCAGTAACGCATGTCCGAGTCTCCTCTCGTGTAGTTAACTGTCAAGGACATTCTAAGGAGTCTGAGAATTGAGACTCTTCGTGTACCAACGGCATGCATTAGCTCTTGATGCTCTTCCTAAGAACATGATCTGCTAAAGGAAAGTGCTTGCACTAAAAATGAAAAAGAGATGATTCGACGTCGTGACAAACATAGTGCATACAATTGAGACGGTACATATCATGCACAATAGGCTTTTTGAAGATGAGAATCATGCGGACAATGCAAAACATTTGATTACGAGAACAGATTAGAGTTGGAGTCACGTAGAATTAGCAAGCTCTCTTCGGAGTTGATGTAACGAAAAGGACCTATGAGAGCTTACAGACAGAAAAAACAATGGAAAAAGATTTAGATATAAGTACTTAATCTAAGCTTGGAAGGAGAAAATCAGACGAGACTGTGCAAAATTTCAAATCCAGATATATATAAGATTTAACTTATAAAGTTTTGCATCTACAAAGGAAAGAATGTTCCACAATAAAGTAAATACGGTGGTGCAGTTCGAGGCCTACGAAAATGTTATACTTGACACTGATAACGCATGATTATTAGAAAAAACTGTTTCAAAATTATCGAAGGAAAACCTCTCCTCGAGGATGGAATAATCATTGCTGTTATCAGAGGGAGTTGCAAGATCCCGAATAGCAATCCTCGATCGCAGTTGCAGCTCGATTTCCATCCTGTCAGTATTTCGTGTTTCGCTCTTGTCACAAACCTAGTCGTACAGTTTGTTTGATAACGACAATCATCGCCAAGTGTGGACGTGAAGTACTTCTTTAATCGAACGATAATAATCCTCACAGTCTTTCGTCTTCTCATCGCAAACGACAATAATCGGCGAGAAAAGAAAATATCCGCATAAAGTTTCACGAAGAAGAAACCATACAATCCCTGATTCATGAACTGCGCTTGAGAAAATTGTCACTTCGTGTGTGACACCTCCTCTCTCCTTGCGTACATTGTCTAATAAAAAATAAACGATCTCAGCAAAAAAACAAAGAATAGATGATGAAATCGGTTGAACTAATTTGTTGCAGAAGGAAAATGATGACCGTCGTAGCGCAAAGAAGGTGAAGAGCGAAGAAAAACTCAAACAAAGAAATCGGTGGAATGAATTCCTCGTTCGCAAGAAAACGATCAGTCTGATGAAGGTCCGTCCACTGGTCATTTTTTCATAAAGAAAACCATGCATACTCGAAGAAAAACAATCACTGTCGTCACACAACAACCTTCTCCGTTACTCCAATTTTCAACCACGAACTACGTGTCATCCCGCTAGGCATCCATTGTTTAAATTAAGGGTAGCATATTAATTAGATGTAGAATAAAGATCTTTAACGATCCAATGCTATTGGGCCGTGGTACAAATCAAAGTCAATGCGTTTTGATCGTACCTTTAGCGCCCATATTGATTAGCATGGTGTTCGAACGCCCGCGGCAATTTCGTTTCAATCGAATTGCTGAAATATTGACCTGTTCTGTAAATTCAAATATCTCGCGTTGACTCTAACAGCCGTTTGTTAAGACGTAGACGGGGAAGAAATAATTCATTTTCTGTTTCGGTTCCCTTCTATTTTACTTACGCAGTACAAGTCGTTGGGGATCTTTGTTGGCGCTTAGGTTACTGCGCGGTTGTACATGAATACTAATAATAGAAAGATTACAGTAGATTCATAACATGACAAAGACGTTGGCGATCTTTGTTCGCGCCTAGGTTACTGCGCGGTTGTACATGAATACTGATAATAGAAGTATTACAAGTTTTACAGTAGATTCATAACATGACTATGGAACAGCGACTGCGGGAAGAAGTGCATTGAGGCTTGTCGGGTTGCTTAAACCCTTATGTACGTCCAAGCTAGATAGAATTTCGCCGTGTGCGTGCGAACGATGCGATCGCCTTCTGATTGTTCCACATTCCGCCTTTTCGCTACAAGTGATCAGTGACAATTTAGGGTTTTCCTTTGCCGCTCTCCGTTCTCTGGTCTGCACGACCGACCGTGTAGAACGAGCCCTCCCGCGCCCTGACGCTTGCTGTCTCGATCCATTGCGGGGCACCCATGACGACTCTGGTAGAGACTTCGGATGAGGAACCCACGATGGCAGTGGCTCGAACCATAGCCGAGCTTGCTTGGTCACAAGGCGGTGCCGATGTACGTACTTTCTGTGTCGGTTAGATTGTTACTTTTTGTTGGTCGATTTTATTGTTTTAGTTTCCTATAGCTACATTGGGTGGCGTTTTGTGGTTTGCGTTTTGGCGTTTCATCTGTTCCTGTTTCCAGCGCTACGCGCGTAGCGTTTTTTTGGGCCGAGAATGACAGGTTCCTGCCTTACCAAGGGTATCCATCTGCCTAAATGGTTAACATCGTATAAGACGGCACCTCCAGTTTTGTGCGACTGTGAATTTTGTGGCGCGTTATAGTCAAATTCCTGGACGGGACGTTTCTGCAGTTGCAACTCCAGCTAGTTATGTTATCTCTGTTTCAGATTGCGGAGCCGGCGGTCGCGCAGTTCGTCTCGGAGGCGGAGGCACTTTTGGTGTCAGGTCGATTCTCGGACCTTTCGTCTTTGTTGCTCACATCTGCGGATGTGGTCCTGGCCAATGCCGCAGAGAAAGGTAAGTTTCTGTTGTTTCGATCTGACTTTTGAGTAGCGGAGGGCGAAATTTTATACACAGTGAGTCATAACTCAGCGACTATGTTGAGGTTTATGCTAGATAAGTGTGTATACCTGTATGCCTGACGCGTGCGTGATAATTAGGTGTGGGGTGCATGCACTAGGGATCACCGTAGGCAGAATCACAGGGTAGTAACTGTGAAAACAGGGTAGTAATCAGAAGAGGAAGAAGTGCATTCAAAAGAGGAAGAAGTGCATTTAAGTAAGCTGTCTGATTTGTTTCTCGTCTTTTGTTTGCAGATTTGGAGTGCATATTTACCGTTATTTGCAACCTGGTAAATAAAGCACAAAGTCCAGATGAGGCACTTGAAATGGCTGATCAAATAGTTAATAAGCTGCTTATGCAGCCCGTAGAAAGACCCGCCTTACGGCTCAGAATGTAAGGTTATGAGCATCGTCGTCACCTGAGGCTCGTTTCCTGACAATTTTTTAATTTTGTTTTCACTTGAGGAGCTCAGCTTGTGGTGTGGAGTCCGAAGCGATGTGAAGAAGGCTTATGTTTGTTTGTATTCTCCTCAGCGTTTTAAGGTTATGAGCATCGTCGTCACCTGAGGCTCGTTTCCTGACAATTTTTTAATTTTGTTTTCACTTGAGGAGCTCAGCTTGTGGTGTGGAGTCCGAAGCGATGTGAAGAAGGCTTGTGAAGAAGGCTTATGTTTGTTTGTATTCTCCTCAGCGTTTTCCACCTGTACAACATGCTCGGAACACCCTATGGTCGTTTCCTGATCTTCAAGCGTGCACTGAAACTAGTACTTCTGGGGAAGGTCACCGAGCTGATGGTCCCGTCGCTGAAGCGCCTTGATACTTTTATCAAGGAATGGAATATTGGTAATAGTGAGAAGCGCGAACTATATCTCACTGCAACAAATATTTTGAAGGAAGCAAAAGGGTAATGCACAGAGCTTCAGACTGTTTCCTACATGTTTTTGTTTATGACGCATTCACAGAATTAGGCCCCCAAACAACTCCATCGGTGTCCGACTGTAAGACTGTTTCTTTCCCCACCTTCGCCAGCTGATTATTTCAGTTTCTGCCACGACAGGTCAGGAAAAGAGTCTTTTGTGTTTCTGGTGAAATATTTAGCAACTTTCGCCGTGGAGGACGCGGCGACGGCAAGCGAAGCGAAGGAAGAAGCTGTTAGGGCAATTATCGAGTTTGTCAAGGCACCTGACATGTTCCAGGTACTGTGGTACTGGTGGATGGAAAGGAAATCATCGGAGTGTATTTATGACTGTCTGGATTGTCCGTTTCCCAGTTCCTGGATTGCTGAGGGTGAACAAGAAGTCAGTTTATTCCTTCGTTAGGAATTTTAGTCTCAGATCATAGATGTCTTTCTTTTAGCAGCCGCTCAGAGGTGGTTTCTCTTCTCCTCTCTTCTCCTGTTTATTGCAGGTCGTGTTGGATCGCGTTTATGCGGTGAATATATGTCTACGGGTTGTGCTAATCGTTTTCAGTATTGCTATTGGTGCAGTGTGATCTGCTGGAGATGCTTCCTGTTACGCAACTAGAAAGGGATCCCAAGTACGCTCCTGTGTATCGGCTACTTGAGGTTTTCCTTACCTCACACCTCGATTCTTACCTCGAGTTCCAAGTAGCGCACGCAGCCACGATCAAGACGTACGGTAAGTGGAGGTTTTACTTTCCAGCAGTGTAGAATTATAGGGTTGGTAATCTATGCTTCCTTGAAGGTAATCTGCGTCACAGTGAGTTCGAGATCAGATCAATGTGTAACACGACGGTAACTTTCCAGGTGTTGTGCACGAAGAGGCGATGACCAAAATGCGCCTTATGTCCTTGACTGGTCTTGCGTCCAAGAGTTCCGGAGAGATTCCATACTCTCTAGTGGTCGAGATCTTAAAGGTTCGTAAGCGGATCACCAACTTCTCGGGTTCATTATTCGTCATTTAATGTCATGTATGGTATGTTCTGGTGAGAGCATTGTGATTGTAACATCTGAACTCGTCTTTCTAGAAGATAAGGCGGTGGCTTTCCTCATAATCAGCTTTGACTATTATGTTGAGGGACTTGCACTTCTTTCTTTGCCTCAGGTTGCTGAAGATGAAGTCGAGCCCTGGATCGTGAAGGCCATCGGATCCAAGCTGATCGAGGGCAAAATGGACCAGATGCGACAGGTGGTCGTGATCAGGTAACTGAGTCCAAGACTGCTCTCATATCGATTTGGTGAGCGTAAGGTTTTCTGTCCGCAAGCAGGAGTTATTAAAGATTCGTCTGCTCCCTTATATACCGTTTAGTTCAAGTTGCATCATAGTTGCCGAAGTCTTTCTCTAACTTTTTGCCTTTGTTACTATCTACAGTCGCTGTACGGAGCGCGTGTTTGGGGCTCCCCAATGGAGAGAGCTGCGCAACAAACTTGCGATTTGGAAGGTAAGAGAGTTATCATGATGATATCCGTCTCTGTTTGTGATGCTGATTTCTTCTTGACATCTCGGTTTCTCCAGTTGGTTTGGAAGTGCGTGCATGTGTGTTACATAGATGGATGGGCAAGCGAGGAACCCATGCAGAAATGGAAGAGTAGTTCAGTACTACTTTCTGGTTTGTGATTGCGCAATTACAAACCAGCTCTGTGAGGTCCTTCACTTTGAAGGTATGCCCTTTAGTACACGGTTTTGAACCTCTAACAATGACAAGATCTGAGTACCACATTTTGGGAACCTGACAGGAAAACATCATCAGCGTTGGAGGGATTTTGGAGACTGCGAGACAAACAACTGTTCCGACAGGATTGCAGGCAGGAGCAGTAGCGGCTCACTAAAGGGTTCTTGCAACCGCCGTTAAAAGTTGGAATCTAGTGACCCTCACTCACTGTGACATCTGTCTCTGTTCGTCGACCGAGAGTCAAGGACTGTGTTGCAGCAATGTACTGTGTTCTGTGGAAGAAAAGCTTATCGTTAGCTCGTGATGTTGTGTACTTAGTTACAGTCTTCCTCAAGTTACAGTTTTTCCGGTTCTCAGTCACAGAGAGAGATTCGTAACCTCAGCTCGTTCAGTGGAATGGAATTTCCCGTCTACACTGTCGGGGCTTGACGAACTAAAAGGACTACTGGAGTTTGGTGATGGAGGCATGCACTCTGGCACCACACGTCTCCGCAGAGAAAGCAAAACTTGTGTCCTGGTTCGCTGCCGAGGCCGCCATCAACAAAGATAAGACTAATAGTCCCACAATGACAAACTGTTGCCCGCCCATTGTTAGGCTAAAACCGCCTTAGGTACACTTGATTGGATGATCAGTGCCCGCTGTATTTGTCCGTCCGGTGGAAGTGGATAAACTTATGAGCTCGACAAAATCTGAAAGATGCTATTGTAACAGTCATCATGTCTCTGCATCAGCTGCTTCCTGTCGATGCTGGTGACATTTAGTCGCTCACTTCTGATCTGCTGATGCTTCAGTTCTTCAAAGTTCATCTGCGCTCATCGAGTTACCAACAACTGTGAACGGTAAGGTTAGTTTGAGTATCCGCGTATGACTAGTACTGCATGATATTGGCTGCTTTTCATTTTTAGTTGTCAATGCAAGACCTCGTCCACTCATGCATGCGCATCTCATTCACCTTCGGCACTAGCCCGAGAATCCATGAAAAGACTAAACAGGTCCAGGGACCGAACCCTCATTATGAGCGACAAGTCTATGGGAGCTAGGGAAAACCGAGATGGAGATTAACCCATTCAGGCTTATAGTTAAGTCAACTCAGTCCACTCAGTCCACTCAGTCTTATGAAGAGTAAACTGAGAAGGAGCATCTATATGATCCAGAATCCCGGAGGCTAAGTCCGACTGGAAGGCGTGAATCAAGCAAACACATTCAGCTCGCAACCGAATCTGCCGCACTGAACTTCCTGGTCCAGATCCTTGGATTAATTCTATCAGCCAACCCACATGTACATCTGGAGACGAGACCCGGCAGTATCGTCGACTGGTATGACAATCACGAAAGCGAGTTTCACGATCAGTACCAAGCAAAACCTCCTACTGGAGTCGACTGAATCTAGAACGCTCGAACGGCATACAGAACTCTCACCTTTGGAGGCCTGTACGAATGAATGAATATGAAGCCGTAAACCCACCGTCATGATACCCCTAGTGGACCATGGGACCAAGGAAGAAAGTGAAGCACATTACCAGAAAGAGATCGATGTGGGCGCCCAAAAGCGTAAGAAAGCAAGCGCGACGGTAATAAATACTACCCAGAAAGACGAGTGAGCCATTTGACTTAAGACACGGGGAAAATTGCCACCAAGTTAGTCATGTTCCATCATCAATACTCAGTGCCTCTTGATATCTAAGTACTGTAACATAAGAAGAAAGGTTGAGAAACAGTAACCTTAGTGATTCTTCACGAAATTCACAGTAACCGGGCGCTCTGCTGTAGCGGTTTGGGCCCAAACTGCTACAGCAGAACCCGGCGATCAGACCAGCAAATGCGACTGTGTCCAAGGAACAAGTCAGCGGAAGGGAACATAAGGTGTGAAGCGGCGCCGGCCGACTAATTAGAAGCCAATAGTTGCGCAGTAGTCTCGACAATCTCCCTCCCGATGAACTTGTGTGGCTTTCACCGTTTTCTCTTAAGAACTCGCCTCCAGTTGATTGATTGATTTACTCGCCTCCAGGATTTTCTTAAGAACTCTCCATTCGGATGCCACAGAACTTCACCACGAGCGAGATCTTATGTACAACTAATGCGAGTTTAACGGATCCGGACAACAAGTGCGTAGCGATGTGTCTCACTCCACCTGGTGATACAGTACAACAATAGGGCGTGTCAAAGTTGCAATCTTTAGGGAATATTCTCTTTACTGAAAAATATTCTTCTGAAATTAATAAATAATTAAAATATAAATAATTACACAAAATTAAAGTGAGTTAATCCATTGTTTATTTATTCACCAGAGAGTGCTACGATCGCGGCCAAGAGCGGTAGACGTTTCTTATGGCCTATGCCTCTCCTTGGAAGTACTCGTAGGAAAACTCCGTGGCTGTTTTTTACCGCTTCTTTCTTTCTTTTCTTCTTTCTTAACCGTAATTATTTGTAACAAAATAATGTAAAATTTAGATAATCTACTTTAATTTCTAAATATTTTTCTATTAAAAAAGTAAAATTATTATATCAAATCACAAATATAGCGATAAGAGATTCACGGCTCTATAAAGCTGCCCTTGAAGAAATTATAACTGTTTCGCGTCTAGACGTTAGAGAATCTTCTTTCTTAACTTGTACACTTACTAAAAAGAATTCCAAGAATGACTGTGGATAAGTGATGAGAACAATAGGGGTGTCAAAATTGACCATGGCAAAATTTTTTTCCGTGATGTAATTCTGATCATAATTTCGAGAAGTTCAAGACACCAAGTTCGAAATCATTTTGTTCATGACGATAAAAATTGAATAACACAAATACATAATATAGTTAAAAATCAGAAAAATCTCATGACCACAGTAATTTATACCACGACAAACTCACGAGAACATCAGGGAGATTCCCGTGAAAGAATCCTCTCGTTACCTTCCGAACCTAAGCGGAGGGAAGACACGTGTCTATTTACTCAAATTTTGACACCCCCTAATATTAAGTCCATTAATTTCAATAATCCTTTTTGTATATAGAAATGAATTATTCCGGCGAATAAATGACATTTTGGCAATTCTTCAGTAAAGAAGTATCCTTGGAATCCACAAAGGACTCTACTGACGAGAAGGTCCAAATATTATTTTGGTCATTTTTGCTCGTAAACATATACTTCACGGTCTTCGGTCAAGAGGTAAAAAGGTAAAAAGAATCTTTTCACTAGAAGATTTCTACACACGAGAAGTGAAAAGATCACATAATCACTTTCACATAATTGTATTTTTCATTTCATTCATTTTGCATATGCAAGGGATAATTATGGTTTCATTATCCCACCCGTACCGGTGCTGAATATTCTCCACATGGAAATCTTTGATTTTCGCTATATGGCAAGAGTGAAAAGAGAATTGACAAAAGAAATGAAAATAATTCAAGTAACGTAAGACAAACAAATGCATTACTACATGTGTAACTACTCATTACAGACAATGTGTAATAACCTTCTTGCTATGGAGTGCGTTGCGATGTTGCAAATGTAAAACCTCTCAACAATCAGATAATATAAGCACGGTAAGCACACATCGCGATGACCATTTTCCCTCATGTCAACAAATAACTATCGACACTCTTGTCTCTTGAATACAAATTTGACAATGGATTGCATATATAGACTGGAAAATAAGATATTTAGAGGAAACAGTGAAATACCTGTTGCAAAGTTATATTCTTCAAATGACTCTGAACTCCTACATGGCAGCGAACAATTGTACATTGTTGTTGTTTCAACATCTTTCATTGCCGATTTCTTCCATGACATTAGACCTAAGCATATCCAACTCTCCATCAATCTAACGTTACAAGTGATATCATCCTTTGACTGTACTCCTCAGAAATTAAATTCAAGGTTGACACTGCAAAAAGTGTAATCCATCGAGGGATCTATTCTAGAGAAGATCCTATTCAAAGCTAGAATCTTTTGCAAATTTTCTTCACACGCTGGTGAGTGTTATGACTTCTGCTAATATGCATGCAACATGAACTTTCGGGGAATTTTGTCTCTTTTTGTTAACAAGGAATTATATAAATATTAAATAAAAAATATATACTAAGTATATATAAATAATTAAAAAGTTCCATAGATGTTATTTGTTAGCCTATGCCTGCAAACACGGGGAGAACAGGAAAAAACCAATAAGGCTAGTGTGGATTGTCGCGCTTCAGGAGGTACAAGTGCGGGATATTGTACTCAATAATTAATAATTTAATCAGGCATTTGATTTAATATCTCACCCTTCCGGCCAAAAGGGTTAGGTATTAAATTAAACGGCATGCCCCCTCTTCTGAACTCGGAAGAGGGTGAATATGCATGCCTGAATATCTAATGCTAATATGCATCCAAAGCGAACCGTCGCAGGGGAGGAGAAAAAAAACAAGCGGAGAAGGCACGGTGGCGTTGGAAGAAGACTTTGCATGCTGGATGAACTCCGGGGACTTTGGCTCGTTTAATGTTATCGAGAATATATATATATATATGTTAAATATAATATATATATTAAGTAAGTATAAATAATTAAAATATTTTATAAAAATTATCTGTTAGTCCATGCTTGGAAACACGTGGAGAGTAAGAGATAACCCATAAGGCTTGACCCGAGTGCCACGCTTCAAAACATACAAATCCGAGAATCCATACTCATTAAACCACTAATGTACAATGATTTTAATTTAATACCTAAACTCTATTTAACTTTACATATACAAGATGGAAGAGGTGAATATGCAAAGAAGTTTGATATTAGATATAATTAAGCCGTGGATGTTTTATGCATACATCTCCGAAGATACTCGTAGATGCTCATAGAGAAGTGTCACGAGCGTCTCTAAGGTGCTATTGAAATCTTGGGTCCTTATGGAATTTCGTACACAATTCGAAAAATGGCCCAGCAAATAAGTAAAATTCAAAGTGGATTTGTTTATCTCTCTTTTATTTGATTCGATCATAAATTTTAACAATAAGAAAGTTTTGCAAAAATAAAATAAAATAATTATATTAATTAATAAATACAATAATAAATGATTCACGACTCTATACAAAACTTTCCTTCAATAAACTACTGCATTTTTTTCCTTCTACACTTCAGAGAATCTTTAGACAAGCGCTGTCGTCACTGTCCTATTTACATACTACAACAACAATTGTTTCTGCAACTACACTTGGCAATACTACCTTCAACCTCTAGCATACATATGTGAGAATTTTGAAGCTTGGGATCTCCGTGCTGTAACACGCCGTCTCGTCGTTTGTCTTACTCTCATGCTAATTTCAACGCTCAACCTTTGGCTTACCTGGTCTTTGACTACTAAACTACGTCATCAGGACGTAGTTTGACAGTCAGAGTCACGCCACTGCAGTCAAATGTTCATCCCTTATAACCTTCACGCCATTATCCCCACGGTCATAACTTGAGGCCTACACTTGAAATAGCAATTTGCTAGCTTATTTGTTAATTATATATGACAGTTAAATATAATCATTTATTTGCTTCTTTTTTATAGAGTTTTTTGTATTAAAATTCTTATCAACGATTTATATCATCATGCTTTAATTGTACATTTTGATTAAAAAACTATGTTTTATATCTCATATCGTTTTATTAATGATATTTATTAGCTAATACTTTTAAGAAATGCTATTTAAAATATTTATTAAGTCTTACATGTTTGCTACTGGAGATGAGTGACCACCTCGAGCTCTTAGTTCGGTTAAACTGATTTGGTATCCTGAGACGAACTAGTATGAATATAAGGACTTAAATTAATATTGAAACTTGAATCGAGATAAAATCGATCTAGTTAAAACACGAGTATTCGTATAAGGGTTCTGGATATATCAAACTCCTTTTACGTGTGCAGTTCCTGATCACAGAAAATGATCGTATATCTAAATTTTTTATCATCTATATATTTATGGACTGGAATCTAGTAAGTCGGATTCAGTGCAAAGCTGTCGATTATTTTTATTTTAGTCTTTCATTTTATTTCAAGAGAACTTGTATAATAATGAATGGAAAATATGGAGTAAACACATTTACTCCATATTTATTTAGCAAGTTTCTTGAGAAAAGACTTTCTTTCTGGATCTAAACACAAAATTGAGAAAAATAATTAATTGCCTCTCTCTAATATAAGTACTTGTGATGTAATGGAAACTGTCAAGACTTTCGAATCAACCCAGTAGCACTAGATCCTAAAATGATTTGAAAAGAATCAGTTTTGAACTATAAAATTATAAATAAACTATACTATTGAAATTAGAATTTTGTAAATGAATTATTTTTTAGAGTTTCACTCTTTTTTGATTAAAGAATTATTTCAATAGAACAGTTTAGATTTCTTGAAGCAATATACATTGAGTTAGGGGTTAAATCGAAACAAAACCACAAGAGTCGGGTTGGAGGTTCTGTATGGACAGGAGAAACACGCGAGCAATGAATATCCAACGGATGGGGTCCTCCCATCCGTTTGCAATTCATTAGGTCGCGTTTCATTTTCCATAAATATCCAACGGATGGAAAGATCCATCAAGCTTTACAAGGGAAAGAGAGACCCGAAGGGCAACCAACGCCCCGAAGGGAGGAAGAACATAGTTCGGTATGAACCGAAATAGAGCCTACCAGGTAACTGAAAAGGTCAAAGTGAGGGAACCTTTCCACATACAGTAGGCAAACGAACGCAGAACGTGGGCAGTCAAGTACAAAGGCGAGGACGATGTCATCAAGGAAAGAAAGAGGAAGGAAAAGGAACCAACAGCTAGTTATGACCATGACCATGCTGTATCGCGAATCGACGGCTTGTAGCACACCACAAAACCAGAAGCATGTGGCCAGAAATGCCACGGAATATGCAAAGAGCTTTAATTTATATATTAATTTTTCTTTTTGAAAGAATTAGATTATAAATTGAAACTTACGAACTAAAATTATTTTGTTACTCGAAGTAACAGAATTTTATACCAGAGAAAAGTTCTGTTCATATGAGTCACTTATGAGTTTTGTAGAATTGAAATGAATATATGTAATCAAGTTATCAAGTGGATTTTAAATTTAATGATTAAAATTTAATATTTTAAATTTAATATTTTAAATTTAGTGAAATAAACTTAGAGAATTTTGACACAAGTCACAATTTACAAACCTTGTCCAGCAGTACTTTTCTCAGTGACTGTGCGCTTTAGTACACTGCATTTTTCACTAAATTTTGTTTGAAAGTTGTTGTCAGCCAATTGCTGATTATTTCGCTTTCATGTTTAAACGTTTGTCTTGTTTTTCTTTTTTCCTAGAAGTGCAGTTTAGATGCATTATCCTCTCTTGTGTTGTGAATGTTTTGACCTTGAGAATAATCTTTTCCTTTCAAGAAACTCCGCGTTTTGTTGCTAGAAATCAGTTTCCTCTCCTCTGACTTGATCATTAAGCTCTCAAATTTATAGCAGATCATTTGCAATCATACGGCGTTGGTAGGGTCCATCTCCTGCTACAAACTCTAAGAAAAAGAACGAGCACATATTTAATTCAAGTATCATTATCGTTCTCAAGAGACCATTCTCTTCTCACCATGGATCTTACTATAACGAGGTCGAACTATCTCAACTTGTATGTATTCTTTCATCGCGTGCACTTCCTCTAATTTTATATTGCTGAGTAGCAAGAATCGGAAGGATTTCTAGCTCATGTAATGCTTTGTTCTTAATCTTCTTAAATGGAGGTTGGTGATGTTGTGATCAATAATCATGTTCAATGCAGTTCTCTTCTTCGATGAAAAAAGGGAAAAATGTTTACTCTGAACAAATAATTTTGTGTTTTCATTTGTCATTCTGAAGTCTGATTGTCATTTTTACTATTGAATATATTTAGTATGAAATTATTATCCAAATTCAGACATACTGCGATTATTTGTTTATGTCTGTTTATTATTCAGAAGCATCTATCTATGTATTGGATTATAGAAGTATGAATACAGAGAAGATCCAGCAGATCAAGAACGGATAACATGCGATAAGAGGCAAGAACAGATAACATGCGGTGGAGTTCAATATTACTATATAGACACTAATATACTTATTTTATGAACATACTGAAGTTAGTACAGTGGTTGTGCTCTTCTTTTGGAGACTCGATGTCGTTAACTTGAAACCAAAATCATGCAAAAGAGTGTCTTGAAAGGACACTTTAA
This sequence comes from Asterella californica, assembly GCA_036924285.1. NCBI lineage: Eukaryota > Viridiplantae > Streptophyta > Marchantiopsida > Marchantiales > Aytoniaceae > Asterella > Asterella californica. The sequence continues at coordinate 13,444,151 of JAYKYS010000006.1, read as the reverse complement.
TAAAGACGTCTCAGACCGAGACGCGGACGAATCACAGGGTTCGACTTTAGATTGGATCACTGATTTCCGAAAAATGACTAAGTGTTGGAACTCCAGAGACGTTTTAGGTCGTGGACGGAGCCTTACATAAGATCTCGATACGAGGGAGGTATCATTGGAAAGGTCTCGTCGAGAGCTTTCCAGTGATATATAACACTCCTCGATCTGACCTCCGAGATGGAAGTTATCGTCGAACCACGATCAGGTTGTGGTATAATTTTAGGGACCAAAGAGGAGGGCGGGGCCGCCAATCCCCAGAAGTATATATGAAGGGGGCTCGATGCCTGGGTGGGCCAGGACGAGTCATCCGACCCCAGGGTTCGGCGGGCGGACTTTGGGGGCATGAGGTGATAGTTGGACCGGTTCCCAGGCATGTTCCGATCCAAACTTAGATGTCTGGACTTAGGAGCGTTGTAAGAGCTGGGGTAAGACTAGAGAACGAGTCGGCGGGTTAGACCACCGTTCGGGAGCCTAGACCTAGACAGACATCACGGGCGGTTGGACCGCTAGGTGTGCTGGAGGTACCGTTTAGGACCCTAGACGTTACGGGAAGTCCGTCCCAAGTCATCTTGTGACTTGCTCATGTTTGGCGAGTCTAGGTCGGGAGTTAAGAACTGCTGAGCTTGATGATTAGTAAGATGGTCCGGCTCCGATCCAGACTAAAGATAAGTGGTGCATGGATGCTAACTTGTGATTGTGTTTGCATGTTAGTGGTGTAAAGTTCACGATCTACTGAGCAAGAGCTTCCGCTGGCGCCTTGTTAATTATCCTCAAAGTATCATTTCTAGATTCTCAGATAAATAAAAAGAGTGTCTTTGTAAATTAATGATCACTATATCAGTCCACAAAGAGATCAGATTGACTCTCAAGTCAAAATATTCCATCTGGAAAAGTGAGAACATTCTAATACATAGAGTGAACTGAACTAATGTGAATAAACATGCTCGATTGTTTGTTCTTTGGAGAATTGCTCAAGCGTGAATGTGAGAATTGTGAATTTTTTATAAGTTTTTTTCTTTATCCACAAAAGAGACATCTATAGAATCCATGAGACGAGATCCATTCATTGAATGCACTCATCATTTAGTGATTTCAACTCATGAGAATGCACATATAACCTTTAAAAATAGTTAGACCACTCTAAATAACAATGTTTAGCTTATTTGTAGGGTTAATTTAAACGAGTTTAAAAGCTTGACTCACATCATCAAGTTTAAGTACATTTTTACAAGTTATTCTTTTGATGTACAAGGTCCATTTTGATTTTCATTCAAGTCCCAAGGGCCTCCACGACCACTAGTTCAATATTTCACATTATTTCTCTTTAACCCTTCAAGCTGAACGTGGCAAAAAGAAAGAACAACCATGGACCAACCCCATCGTTTCCACCCAATAAGAACAACGAGATGGTCCCAATGATGTCAAAATAAAACATATAGAGGTCACATACCAAATGCTTCACCTTCTGCTCTTGTTGGTAGGAATGGTAACAACTCAATCTTAAGATTATTGGTTATACCAACTGATAACACCCATCAGATCAAAAATACACCTTTTTAGACTTTTAAGTCTAAAGACCATCGTACTGCAACGTTGATTATTTATACAATTTTTTCCTGAAAGTTAAAAAATGATCATTCAACTTGCTTCGCTTGACTGAGTCATAAAGTCTTTTTTCATTGCCATTAGAGGAGCTTATGGAGCCATTGAGGACATCAACTCATGTACATGGCTTGAAAGCAAGTCCTCGTAAAAAACAATATTACTTGCAAAATATCATTTACACTTTGTGAAATCATTTCAGTTTTTTGAGAAAGATCAATAGATCTACACTAGAAGTAGACAAATCCGAAAGATTCCTTTCTATAACGGCCAAAGAATCTTTCTCATGATCGAATAGAATCAAATCATAACAAAAAGATTCCTTTCCAAGATTTAGATTTCCTAAACCAATTTCACGATCAAAAGATGATCTTTTAGGATTTATAAAAGATCTACGTAACAGTCAGAAGATTCTTTCTCACAATTTAGAAAGGACCGATGTCATAGTTAAAATATTCTCTTATACTATTTTTAAAAGATCTATGTCATGGATAGAAGATTATTTTCCAGGATTTAGAAAAATACGACGTCACGGTCGAAAGATTTTTTTTCTAGGGTTACTGATTTAACTGAAACCTTGGACAAAGATTTCATTCTAGCATTATTTATGAGGAACATCTTCCATTAAAAGCCTATCGACTAGAAACAATGATTTCCTATACTCATAAGTCTACACTGAGGTCTAATTAGACACCGGAAAAACCCCTTTTCACCATACATGAAGAAACTATTGGACCTTTGAAATTTGGGAATACCACAATATTACAGACTTGTTTTTAATCTTTGATTTTAAGATTATTTTATAGATTATTTTTAATCTTTAATTTCTAAAACTATTTAAGAATGCTACTCTTGGGATGTATGGTTAAAACCTTGATTGATATCATTATGAGACGAAGGAAGGAATAATACCAGGTTAGGTTTTATAGTTAATATTTAGCTTCCATAAAAGAAAAGCTCCATTTTCTCATCCATCGACATTGGAAAGTCAAATGCATTATTTAGTTAAAAAATAGATTAGGTTATGATCTTCTTGGTTCTTTCATTTATGAACAAATTGGCTTGGAGCTGAACTGTCCACTATATTACAACAAAGAATTACCAACTATTACACCGAATTGCAAATGGATAGGTCTTTTTTCTATAATTAAGCCGTCTTCAATTTTTATCTCTTTACTCGTTCTTTGTCATTAAATGCTTATTTTTTACTATGATGAAAGCAGTTATAGCGAGTGTCATCGCTCGAAATTATCCCCCGTATTCTATATCAATTCGTAGACTTTCTGCCAATGACACTTCCTCATATCATCAACTGATCGCACACTAAATGTAGGTAAAGTGTGGGATTCATGAAGCACGACTGCTCTATGTATATAACTTCATCATGACCCATTGGATCGAGGCACGAGCTCCTCCACATCGGACCGAAACGTCCGATGTTTGTACTGAACACTACTATGTAGCCTCTTCGCCCGAAGAAGGCAAGAGCTCGTCCGAGAACGAAGGAAAGATCCGATGTTTGTACTCTAGCATTACTGTGTAGCCTCCTCGCCCGAAGAAGGCAACAGCTTATCCGAGAACGAAAGATCCGATGTTTGTACTCAACACTACTACGTAGCCTCGAATTCAGGCTTATTATCCGAGAACAAAAGATCCAATGTTTGTACTCAACACTACTATGTAACCTCGAATTCAGCCTCCGACGCTCCTTTACTCTCACCTTTCGTCTTCTTAGAACGCTCGTGTCTCACACAGCATGGAAACAAAGCGCTCATCACGAGCAGCATCCAGAATTTGATACAATTATACCAGGTCCCTTCCCATGTGTGCCTCAAGCATTCTTTTCTTTACGCTCAGCCGAGGAACGGCTAAGAACCTTCGCCAGATATCCTTTCTGGAATCATTACCAAGTGCCAGCGTCCGCAGCTGGAAACGAGACCACGACCGTAAACCGAACTTCCCACTTTTCCCAGTTCTATCCGCTTTTCGCCGTGATGAGTGTTCAAGCACATTTCAAAGTAAGACCCGTTTCTTCCTCCCTCTGTAAGAAGAGTCCTCAGAGAATTTACTTCAACCCTCCACGCCAGTGACTGTTTACTAGACTTAAGTAAACCAAGGACCATTCGGCAAACGAAACGAGAGACAACCCTCCTAATCACGCCCACCACGTGCAAGCGGGAATTATCTCTGCGTATGACCGATTCTGATATCACAGCAGTACGGGATCCGGACTAAACTCGGGGGTACCCGGAAGATCACCCTATACAAGAAATACCAACCTTCCCGTCAACAGCCTCACGGGTTCAATACGATGTCGCTTACCGACGTTTACAACAGTTTCGGACGCCACAAATGAATACCACCCTCATATGGGCGGTCTTTGATCTCATTCACTTCATTCCACCCCCGAGTGGTGGCTAGAACGGTCGTCAACAGGCATTCGGAGCTACCAGTCACGAGGAAGGTTTAATCACGACTACCTTTCCAGAATAGTTAGCGAAAAGAAACTACTTACACTGAGCCCATCAGAAAGCAAGGTGAGCACATTGGTACCAGAACATTCATACCAAGGGCACAAGGGCCCTCCACCGTTCTTGCCGGACCCTTCCCACCTGAGAAGGGAAACTTTCTTTATTGCTTTGTATGACTTCCCAAGTCGCCTGACTTTCCACGATAATTTGCCTTCCTGGCAACGAGAATCTGAACACATTATCTCTGAAGCTGGGCGCCTTAGAAAAGAATGCACCTCCAAGTCGAAGCTAATGTAACGAATTCGGCTTTAGAAAAGATTAACCCTTTGCCATTAGGGTAGCGTAGACGTGGCTAGTGGGTCACACCCACTGAATGCATACCTCACGGGGAACAAGCAACGCCAAAGGAAGGGTCACGTAAATATTCCTCCGTTGTCTGCTACGGAACAAACGAAGAGCTGCAAAACAACAGTGCAGACGACCACTCTACCAGCCGACGGTTCGTTTGTCACGCGTAAGGGGCCCCGACTATGCCTTACCCTTGCTCTCGGAGAGATGGGTTCCCTACTCTGTGATGCCAATGAAGGCAAGAATTAGTCAAACCACCAGCACCCCCATCAACACTAACTGTCCACATATCATTCCATGGGCCAGGTCAGTCAAATACCGCCAGTGCATCATATGGGAATCACATTCCGTGGAGACAGATCGAAGTTTACCATTACAAGTTTGTGAGTAAGGACCTTCTCAACACCGTGGAACAGATGGCTTATATATCTCCCACAGTATAAGGTCTGCCTGCGAGTAAGAGACGATATCATATCCGACTACCGATCGTAAGGAAATTCCATATCATCTTCCAACACTTTGAAGGGCTGTGGATGATTTCCCTTGCAGTACAACTGCCACATCTTAAAATAACACCTCTCCAGGTTGCGCACCTGTGCAAGGAAATGTTCCAAAGTGAGCTTCACATTCAGCCTGCTTCAGAATACATCACGACAGGAAACTTGGAGAAGTACAACGTACTGTCAAGGACGACTGTACACGTACCCAGCGTGTCGTATCAAACAACGGGCTGGTTAGCCGGTTCGCTCGTAACTTGTTACTAAGCTCCTTCAGAAGCAGGGGGTTTTCAGCTAAAAGGACTGCCCTGTCCTCGTACTCCCGCATGCTGGGAAGCACAAGAGAATAGTTAAGTTCCAGAGGAAACTTTGAGCACCATAAAACAATGGTGAAAGAAACCACTCGCGAGACTTTCGTACCTCTTTACCACCATTTCTCCACCACACCCAGCCGCATAACACAGCGACATCGCAACACGAGTAGCCATCTTCTCTAATGGAAGAGTAATCATGGGGAGGCCTGCCCAAAGAACATCGGTGCCCGTTGTATGGGCATTGCAAAGCGGTCTGCACAAGATTTGTCAATATTGAGCAATGAAGTGAGATACAAAACGATGCGTTCCAACTTCGAGGTGAATAAAACATCAAACATATGTCAACATTGCAGACAATAAATCTTCGATGAGCGGTGCGCATCGCTCTGGGAACAGGCAGATAAATAGTCCACCGATTTGAACAGGGCATCTCAGTTGCCACTTTTCTGGTTCTATGGGTGGTTAGAGTAGAGATAAGTAGCAAAAGAGTAAAACATGGTGATACAGTACAAATTCCTAAGCAAAATAACCCACCCTGCTCCCACCCTGCTGCTCCAGGCAAAGAAATCGAAACAAAACGGGCCAAGGCCACCCATTTACCACGAAAATAATCTTTATGCGCACGATTAATTTCTCCCTCCTACAATTTTAGTCATGCAATCCCATACGACGGGTAGAGTCTAGCAAAATCAAAAGACTCTGAAAGTTCCAAGTGTCTTACGTGTCCAGGAAAAGGTCTGCCAGCTCACTCCGGCGAATGTGTTCGTTCTTGGCCGCTACGTCAGTGAAGATTATTTGCTCTGGCCCTACACCCTGAGCTGCGGCAACTGTAAATGCAAGGGGCATACCAGATGTAACTAGTCAATTGCATTCTGGAGGCACACGGACAATGATGTCTTACGAGTTACACAGAACAACCTCCATTATAGACGGGGTACTCACATGCGCGTAGTCGATTTTCGCCAGCCGCGGGAAAGCGTAAAAGCCATATAGCACTGTTGGGTACTCGCTTTAGAATATTACACCTATCAAAAGTATACACACTCCCTTTAGAATATTATACCTATCAAAGGTTTACACACTGAACTTCCGATTTAGAATCGCATAGTATACAGCAACATAGAACACTCGGGAAAAAGATCCACAGCTGAAGACAATACACTTCGATTTTTAACGTATCGACAGTTCTCAAAACCACTCAAGCTGAACACATGCAGCAACATAGAACACTCGGGAAAAAGATCCACAGCTGAAGACAATACACTTCGATTTTTAACGTATCGACAGTTCTCAAAACCACTCAAGCTGAACACATGGTGGAGAAGGAGGAAACAAAAGAGATCCAAAGAAGCTTAAGACCTATACCCTATCCGCTGCAATAACTAACTGCAGACTATTAGGTATGGAAAACAGCGAGGGCTTTCACAGTAGTGTCATACCATGTAGTAAAAATCTCGGGGTCCATCTTATACAGTTGATTGAAACAAGCAAACAAAAATTTGTCTTCCGGTAAACCGTAATCTGATCGCTTCATTTGAATATTGGGATCCAAAACATCCCGGTTTTTCTGGAGAAAACAAGGACTTGTTAAAAGAGCGTACAAACAAGAATAGAACTGAGAACAAACTGATCGCTTCATCCGAGCATTGGGATCCGAAACATCTCGGTTCTCTGGAGAAAAAGTTGGACTTGTTATAAAAGAGCGTACAAACATGACTAGAACTGAGAACAAACACTATCCGACACAAGGATTTTCCAGTAACATCCACAACATTCTCAGCCCGGCATCCGGGGAATGTATGAGTCAAACCTGCTTGTAGTCATTAACAAAATAGCAGTGTGGCAGATGGACGAGCTTTTCAGAGTAGATATGGGCGTACTTCGACGGCGAAACAAGCTGGCAGCACCGGAAACAGCATCGATACGTGAGGGTATCATCCAAACATTGAGATACTGAACCAGCAAACTGTGAAATGCACGGATTACAACAAACAACAACCATCACATCGACAAATCTTACTTCATCTGTCACCAAGTAATCGATGTAATCGGCGCCAGTTGTTCCCGGGAATCCCATATAGGAGACTTGAATAGGAGCTGGCTGTAGAGCGAAAATTTCGTTTCTCGCACCCTAGAAAGAGAAACACACATCAGAACTAAACCTTCGTAACCATGCCCCGAGAGAAGCTCGCCGATACCCATGCCAATATGAATCCTAAATGTCCACCATACAAACTCCGACCCAACTCTGCTCAGTGTGGCGTGGTACTGTGCACGTGTTTCTGGAAGAGAACCAACCAGTATAGAGAGACGCATTACCGTGTACAAGAATGGCCCTTACCTTCCAAGGTACAGCTAAGAAAAAATTAACTTGAAACACATCAGAAACATGCAACCTTGTCACACCGACCCCACAGCATGTTCGACAACAAGGTATCTGCTTGGGTTTTGACTCCACGCCGGTTGTACATAACCTCCATAGTATCGACTAACAACGCCTGTTCTGGGGACACTTCATTCAGACATCCATCACTTAAGAGTGAGCGAGATATACTACCTTGGTGTACCCATTGAGATTGACCAATATCTGTATACTGTCATCTGCTATCATTTTAGCTATGACATCTGAGGAGAACGAGGAAACATCAACAAAGTGTTCTGCCTCGGCAGCTATTCGTTGTCTCCATTCGCTCCCATCGCTTTGGCTTAACGCATAACAAAACACCTGGACAAAAGTACTAAGTGAGACTCATGCAAATCAGGCTCCAGCTGCCCGGATTACTGCTTCACTGACAAATTTAGCGAAATGATGCAAAGAGTGCAACGCTTACCTCAACATGCTCCCGATTATGCATACCGAAAACGGACCCCATAAGATGGGAAAGAGGGTGGTTTCCAAAATCGCTGCTTACGTACCTGTACATAAAGGATGTCATAGTTAAACTAAAAACATAAGGCCAGTACCGTTCAAGCAAATCAGCCATACCAAGCACCACTAAGAAATGGAGCTTGATTAGACGTTTACAGCTCAAGAGACAAAGCGCTGTTCACTTTGTCCCTAGTTTCACCAACAGATGCAAAGCAAATAAGAGGAGAAATCAATGTCTACTAACAAAGCTTCACATGAAAGTCCCACGCTACTCGCCAGAGAGACTTTGAGATACACACCCGACCCGTAACCGACAGCTGCCACCTTCATCTTTTACCGGTACTGCGGCAGGGTGCTGGAACGGTGGCAGCTGCAACCTTGAGGCGATAAGCAAGCAGTGTTCCGCATATTTACGACTGCAAGAATAAAAAATCATATCGTCAAGCAACTCGGTGCACCTGACCGATAGCCCATGGTACAAGAGGAAGGTGAACAAAGAGGAAAGAAAGGGGATGGTTACTGAGTTAGGGACAGTGTATTGGTCTCTACTTTCCAATTGGGACAAATGTCATGCTACTTTCCAGTTACATGTCAGTCGAAGCATAGAAGGACAAGGTGACCCCCATGCCGAACGCTCGACCCGTAATCAGGTCAGTTACAGGTAACGATATGCTGGAAAACAGCATGAACATCATTGTGAAAGCAACCTGGAAGCCCTCGATAATGTTTCGGCCGGTCCGACCACCGATCTGCCCAATTTAGTTGTTTGTAGCTTCTAATAAAACGGTGATGGCATATCAACAGAACTGAGGAAAGACGGGGTAGTTGAACCTCAAGGCTTTTCAGAAGGAATACAGTTGGGAAGATATCCTTTTATATACTCTACTAGAATTCATTTCAGTAGGTAACTCCATGAACTTAAAAGCACTCACGTTCTCATTTCAGTTCTGATCTGAAATCGCTTGCTGTCTCTACTGTTCAATTTTCTCTATTCGAAACTCGTGCTCCTTATTTTAACATCCCTTTTAAGGGCTTCAAGTTCATGCTCCCCTTGGTTAACTGTATCAAGCAGGAACCGTTACCTGAAGGCCTCAGTTACCTGGTACGTATTCCCGACTGTATAAGGGAGGAAACCGTGGGGGGCATGAAACACAACTAGTCTGCAAGGAATCTTAGTTTCACTTACTAGGGAATCCAACCACTAAATGTATTAATATCCACTCAACTTCAAACGCGACGAAGCTTCAAGCAGAAAGATACGTGTCCTACAACGAGGATGCGAACAGTGGATACAACTGTTCGAACTGAACCTGACAATTTCCGGTACTATTTCACGTCAAGACTGTCGGTCGGTACCCGGAGTAGGGACATAACATACCTGATGTCGAGAGCAAGCAAAGGATCAATTGGATAAGCAATCGCATGAAAGGGTTGAACGCTTGGAAGAGCGCACATCTGCAACAGAAATACTGCAAGTAAGACGACGTGGAAACAGTAACCTGAAAGTACCATAAACAATGATGGGTTACATATATCATTGAGGCACGCGAAACAAACCTTCACTTGCCGTTTAACAACCGCCTCGATCTCCAAAAATTTGCTATCGCGATCTTCCCAGTCACAAACACACTGCCAGATTAAAGTGCGCATCATGAGAACAGAGTTTGCCGATGCGGATAGCGGGGCAACTTAGAACTACCCACCTACACTGAAGAACTGCCATACAACCCTAAGAACCACAAACGAACACATGCCCGTGAATGAAAACCAGAGAAGCATCATAAGCTAATACAAATGCTCCCAGTAGCTTCCTTAGTGTGGACCAAATTAAGAGTGGACTGATAACTAGGTTAGTTCTTCCACCGCGATTTTGATCCTTCCAAACTACCGAAAGGGACTTGTAGCAGGACATTTCCACCGAAGGTAGAAAACCCACTAATATTTGCTAGAACAAGACACCTATCTGCAGCCAGATTGTACATGTTCTCCGACTTCTCTCCTGATATGCTTGCCATTCCACTCGCTCTCCGTAAGCATACAACTGGAGAGAAAAGAGAAAAGGATTCTTGCTCCTTCCACAGGTATACCTGGAGGGTGTGAAGAAGATTGCAGGTAGCCTCGGGAAAATCCGACCGTAACAGCAAAGCCTGCTTGTAGCTTTTGATTGCAGCCTCAACATGCCCACTGTATAAAAGATGCATTACATTTGTGAAGTGAGAACCTCAAACAGACAGTTCTCCAGTTCTCAATATCTTGTGCATCGGATAATCCCAGGCTCAAACTCCTCAACAAATCAACCTTGAAAACTGTCTTCCGACCAGAGAGGAGGTGGTTTCACAAAGACCAAATTACTCAAGCAGATAGTATTTCTGAGTGGTGACGCTTGTTGCTTTCCTACCCATTATCTTCTAGTGTAATTCGCTAAACGTTTACACGTTTACATTGTGAAGGCGCATGTAATCACAGCGCAACCCACGTGAACACCTCCAGCGCCTCACATCAAGTCGCCAATATTAAATATATGAATTTCAACACAAGATTAAATTTATTCAGTGACAGGAAAAAGACGAACACTTCTGCATGGATCACGACTGCCACCTCCATTCCAGTTTACTTCACATCTTCCTATACTCAAGGGTCATTTATTAGAAACTACGGGTATGGAGAGAACAGTATATACGACTATCCTGGTACTTTGCGTTAGTAATCATGTTCATTAAGAGGTGAAGGTGGGGCGGAGTCTCCCAGGCGGAACTTATGGTAAATATGGAAACTGTAATGGAAGGATTATAAGCCCACTATCAATGGCACTAAATCCCGTCAAACAGAGACAATACAGACCTATCTTTGTAGGCTGAAGCCAGATTGGCGTGGCCCTCAGCCATATTCGGCCGTATTTGTACTGCTCGTATGTAGTCCGCAATCGCTTCACTTACACGACCGACTTCTTTCAAAGTGTTGCCTCGGTTCACCAGCCCATCTGCGGCGGTAGGATCTATCCTCATAACTTCGTTATAACACGCAATAGCCTCGGCATAGTGACCCTGGAAGCCAAACCAAAAGAAAGTTAGTACGAAGACTCCGTCAAGTTGAACCAAAGGAACTAGCGGAATTGACATGACAATACCATGCTGACTGCAAAGACGCTCATCGGAGCCTGATGACTATTCACGTCGTGGGTCTATTATCTTTCAGTTTCATTTAAAATATACGCTCAGAGAAAGCAGAGAACTGCAAAAGTAACTCTACAAGGATGCGGAAACAAGGCCTAGACAACGCAGGGAGTAACTGCAAACCGAAAGTGGTTAAAGTCTTTAGTGCCCGATGACTATTCACGTCGCTGGTCTATTATCTTTCAGTCTCAATTACATATATGCTCAGAAAAAGCAGAGAACTGCAAAGTAACTCTACAACGATGCGGAAACAAGGCGACAACGCAGGGGGTAACTGCAAAGCGAAGTAACTTCAAGCCGAAAGCGGTTAGTCTTTAGTGTCTTTATTCTCTCAGTAGGCACCCTTCAAGTAAAAATTTATGTACAAAAGCCCTCGCTGTACCAGAATATTTAACCGGAACAAAACCGTCCACTACGGCTGATAGCAGAGTAACAGGTATATAAACAACAGAGTACCTGTTGCTTATAAATGGTAGCAAGGTTACTATATGGAGCAGAAAGCCCAGTAGTAACACTCAGAGTTGCTTTATAAAACGTAGCAGCTGTATTGATGAGATTCCTGCAGCAAGGAAAAGGAAATATTAGAACAGCCACTCTAATTTTCGCCGCTGCAGTTGTACGAGAACGAACACTGGAAACAGTTCAACAGAAGCAAACAACTGTAAACGTAGTTCTGCCAGAAGTCTATACTGTACCATTCCATGTAGATGTTACCAAGATTTGTAAGAGCTTGAGGATGATTAGCCTGTAAGGCAAGACAGGACTGCATGCACGATATCCACCGACGCGAGACCGATTAACCAACTTATGCACCAAATGAAATAGCGATCGCATATGTTCTTGTATAATAGAGCGCAGATACTTCACCTATGGTATAAAAGAGGACAAATGATCAACTCCTAAAAGAGTCAGTGTTACCTGGTAACAACTGATAGCTTCTTCTACCCGGTTGGCATCCTTCAAAGCATTCCCCTGCATAACGACAAAAGAACAAGTTGAGCATATCTCTGAGCCCGTGCGCACATGTTACACTAAACACTGGAAACCCATTCTAGTAACATCACAGATCCATACGAAGTAAACTGGTTCAGCACCACAAAGGAAGTAAGATGGAGAGTCTACCAGATTATTGTAAGCTTCGAGAAACGTGGATTCCAAGAGTATTGCGTGCTTGTAGTGAAGAATGGCAAGATCCAGTTGACCTTGCTCGTAGTACACGCTCGCTAAGTTTCCTGCACACAAGCATACCGTATCCAGCAATCCCCTGTCACCCTACATGCCCTGACATATGTTCCAGCGCTGGAGCAGGGCCGGTTCAGCTTTTATAAGATGGTCACCGAAATGCTCCTGAGGCATAAGGTGCGAGTTCCTCGTCTACTGGGACAGGTGAACTCTGCCGGTTAAATACTGCTGTTATTCCAGGAACCTAACATCGAGGTCGTCCTTCTTATAACAAGGTGACACGTCGGTAAAGATTGACAACTTGGGTTTCTGCGGACAAAGATACTATTACGTGCAACTCAACGGCCCTTAACTACAAGACTGTTATCATCACACGACCACTTGAAAGCCTAATGGCGGGGAACTTGCGGTTCCCATGAATATGTCGCCAGCTGTGCACCTTCGCGAGCGAACAGGATGTATGAGACAGAAAACAGAACACGCAAAGACATTCTGTCAGAGGAGCTACAAGGCAGGAATCAGATTTATCTAACAGACACCCACACGCGACTTCCATAAAAGACACTAACATGTACTAGGACTGGATACCAGCCACTACTAACCCTCCTGCGCACGATACCTACCACAGAGACTAGGAACGTCCGGAGACCATGACCAGAAACGCGTTGAATGGAGAAACATACCATAAGCAATCGCGTAATCAGGTCGCAATTGTATCGCCCTCTGGTAGCATAGAATCGCCTCTTGAGGCATTCCAAGGGCCTGCAGAGAGGATTAACTTTGACTTTGAAATAGGCTTTGAAGCTACTCAGTCGGACCTTCAGCTGAGTTGACAGCGCTGTAAAGTACCTAATATGCAGTTACTTTCAGATGATCAAAAGATTACAGGCACTCGCAACGGCTAACAAACGATACTACACGACTTTTCATTCATACCTTGAGGACGTTTCCCTGATTCAAGTGTGCATCTGAGAAGTTTGGCTTCAGACGAATTGCTTCCTGAACATATCGTATATTCTGAGCTTCAGTATACCACTTTAAAACTTGAGGTTGCACGTAGAACCACTCGATCAAGATAGATAGTCACTGCTTAAACCCTAATAAAATCGACTGGGAAATCATCAGTATTTCAAGATAGGAAAACAAAACCTCTTATCGCAGAAGAGCAGCAGACTTCATGAGTTGCCTGGATAAGAAGTTCAAACAGTACAAGGCTGATAAAAGCTCCAGAACTCCAGATCTGCTGCTAGACACGGACGTTTCTAGCAAAAGTAACGCACCTTATAGTAGGTATGAGCTTTCTCAAAATCTCCTGCCTCCATGAACAAACCGGCCAAGTTTGACCATGCAATGGCGAAATTCGGCTGAATTCGGATCGCTTCAGTGTAGCATACATAGGCCTGCAAAGGTATTTGCGATCAATATCCTACAATGAACTATGAACTTTCAACCAAAAGCAAAACCAAAGTCTTATCAGAAACCGACAGCTGCCAAACTAATGTTTTTCTTCTCTTTCTTCCTTCCTTTCACAGTTGCCTAACTGGTAAACGACCGGTAATTTGACCTTCCAAGTGCCAGTCATTCTACTCTATCCGACTTGAACTGGATGGAGCAACTTGTGCAGATCTGATATTACGTCTTGTACAGGCAACTTATACCCAGAGCGCCTCATGCAATCCAGGGACGTACGTGATGTGTTAATCCTTGAGCTTTGAAAAGGTTGCCAAGATTGCTATGCGCATCGACCTGCATATGACGAAAACGCTCTAAGCAGAGGTAAACAATAAAAACACCAACCAAAACAAGAGCTCACTCATGAGCTGTTAGGCGCAATCCAAAATCACTGGCTTTTCGGCAGTGAGGAGCGCCCATGTGCCTGCAAGGTCCCAGTCCTACCATATCACCAATACAAACGCTCGAACTGCCAGCAGAATGCGACGTTCAAAACTTTATCCATCTTCCTCAAAAAGTTAAAGCTAAAAAAAAAGGACATAGCGCTGCCCTCTAAAGAATAACAATGTGCCTACAAGCAATCGCTGCATTGCCATGCTGGATTGTGAAAGTTCGAAGGTACAACATATTCCTCAGAAAACTAAAGCCAAGCACTTCTAAGCGATGTTAAAATTGTGAAAACCTTTGACCCTTCACAACCAAGAGAAACAAGAGAAAGCTCAAGCCAATTTAAGCACACTGACACGTCATTCTAAAGGCAGATACTTCGGCTAAATCCTCACCAAGCGTGGATTCAGAGTCAAAGCGTGCCTACAGCATTGGGCTGCTTCTTCAAGTCTTCCTTTTCGCATGTATGCACTCGCCAAATTCGACCACGCGTCACAGAAACCTGGTCTCAACTGCTCACATGACGTATTTGAAACACGATTTATGATGATGTCGAAACAAAGCAAGAAGCTAAAAAAAGAGTAACAAAAAAATAACAAAACACTACACAGTAGACTTGCACGAGTGTTCACAAACCTCTATAGCCATCGTGTAATACTGAATAGCGAGGTCGATGTTTCCTTTCTCCTGTAAGCCAAGAAACACACCTTAAGACTCCAGCTCCTGAATATTTCAACCGGAATTCTTTTGAACCGAGTTTTCCTCGACTTCAACGCCAGTAAGAGTTCCCAAGATGCAGGCTACCAATTATACTCATAATACCTAACACAAAGCCTCTGTAATCAGGCAGGAAACAAAGTTGGCACAAACCTCAAGCACTAATTACCTTCAAAGCATTAGCCATGTTACCATAGCATTCTGCAAACTCTGGTTCGAGTCGAATCGCCTCCTCATTCTTCGCAATACACATGTCAAAATCGTGTAACTGCGAACAAGAAAAGTAGTTATTGTTTCCAATCAGTCCGGATACCTACGAAAGACGAAAGAAGGAGACATTCGTAGCTATCAACTCGGAAACCAGAGGGCTGCCAACTTGCAAACACTGGCCGGACTGACCGCCGATACATATGAACCTGAATTTTCTCTTCTCATCGATAGAAAAGAACTTACTTGGTAATAAATGGCACCGAGTAAGAGAAGCGCATCTGTACGTTTGGAGTTCCTCTCATAAACCATGTTACAATGTTCCAATGCCAGTTGATAGTTGCCTGCTTTGTACTGCTGATGCGCTACTGCAAGCAACTTCTCCTCGTCTGCAAGTTGACGAACAAATGTCAAGAAGGAACTATGCCCGGCGATAGCAGTGTGATAGGATTCTACGATCTCATAATCCTGAGAGTAATTTCTTGTTCTAGGATCTGGATGACAACTCGTGGTTACTTCATCCCAACTTCTGTGCAGTCAAAAGTGTAGAACACTTGCTCAGCGACCCAAGAGATTGCTATCTTACTCGCTCGTATGTTGTAAACGCGGATCACGGATGAGCCAAGCAGGGGAGAGATACGGAACTTATTGTATCTCTTTCCCATCTCGATTACTGATCTAGACACTACGCAAACTCTTGAGACATACACTTGACAGCGTCCTCATGGAGTGTTCGGTTCACTTAGACTCCATATCAGCTTCCAGTATCCTCTCAAGCAGAAAATACCAGCTGATTTATAAACTCCAGCTAAACAACGGATAATACGGTCTTGCACATCCACGCAAACAAAGAGGCTGCGATTGGGGCAAATGAGTTATTTGCTACAAGAACGCCTGAAAGTAACTCGCAAAAACTCAATTGTGCATAAAAATACCCCTTCAGCAGTATGGAGCAAGAAACTCTATGCCAAGACCTTCCGAATATGCTAAAAACTGGCATCGTTCAGCTCATTTAAGTGCTGAAGTGATCAGGCCCCATTCGCAACAAACTGAGTATTCGGTTCCTCGACAAATTTTATCGGACAGTTTCCTCCTCAGAACGGGCCAAATAGCCAAATCCTCAAATATTGTACGACAAAAGGCCCATGGTATTGCTTAATATTGAATTCAACAAGCCCCCCTAGGGATGACCCCGAGGCCGAGCCTCAAGTCCTGCTAGCTCCTACGACCACGACTGTTCTACCTATCGATACTGAAAACTGCTGTGAGCTAAAGGTTCAATGAAACTCGTAAAGGTTAAACAGGGGTAATGCTGACCTTGTCTATCCAGTGGTCACTACCTCAACAAGACAAAAGCACCTCACGGGCCTGCCTAAAAAGGACGAGCAACTCAGCCAATGGAATCAACTCTGTGTTTCACTGATCCCCAGTGAAGCATGTAGTCTTCGTTGGTCTAAACTTTCTTGACTTCCGCCACACTGATACGAAAGCTGAAAGCAGGGGGCTCCATGCGAACATCTCCTAGCACTCCATTATCGTGCATGCAACACATGAGACATGAACAAACATTCTCCGGCGAGTAAACTCCTATCCATTTGCTCTGTCGACGAGTAAGAGTTGCTTCTTTCTTCCTTTACTGTGAATCACCGACTAGGTCTTGAAACACTATTGTACAATTAACACAAATATACCACTCGCTTGGGTATTTTCTATAACCATTTCTCCACCCAAACAACTAGTGATCTATACGACTGCCACTAACTTAAGAGACATCCTAGTCTTAGCCGGTAATGCTGGTGTTGCTTACTGAAGCACAGTCAGCACTACGTTTTGAGTGTCAGTTCGCCCATTACAGACGACGTTTCCTACTCTGAAACCTCATCCCGGACTCCGAACATTTGCTCTAGAGTGACAATGATACGGCCAACGAAGTGGTACTACACCAGGGCTGAAAACCCAACGAATGAATGGTGCCACATAACTAGACGCAGGATAATAAAGGGAAATAAACTGAGGGAAAACACACGGCTTCCGTTGATATCGTCAATTTCTCTCAGAACAGTAACCACAGGGTGTGTTCGTACCCCATATCCGGAGCCAACGGAGAAAATCTGCAGTCTTGATTTATATGTACAAGGAGGTGATCCCAACACGATTCAGAACTTCCAACCGTGGTCTAAAAGATTTAGCGTGATCTACACATACATAGCGTGATCGAGCATAGCAGAAGCTAAAAGGAGAATGCTAGCTTGATTGGCGTTCGCAACGATCTTTCAAGAACTGCATACGACGCTGTGTGACTGACTATTCACAATCCTTTAGAAGCTGGTAGCACAGACAGTAAATCACCTTCAACAGTTTCGAGCACAGTGCTGACTGCAGAGTGCACGTTATCTCCGTGAGGAGGCGCGGGACAAAGTAGAAAGGGGTGTTCAGGTTTGTTCGGTTCCCTCAGGTATAGTGTATGGCCCTGAGGCTGAAGGGCGTGGCCCGTCAACCTCATGGTTTTCTGTAAAGGCATCAACATCCTTGCGCGGTTTTCTCCACTCATTGCCGCTTTCGACTGAAACAATGTAATTAACACGATGCTTTCAACTTCCCGCGCGTGTCCAGACATCGGATCTCCCCGATGTCTCTCAGCATCACTCCATCACTATCTCCGTACATACCAAGCGTAGTCGAGCTGACGAAGCTCAAACGAAAAACCTGACCATAATACTTCCTTTGTTTCCTCAATCTTCCGACCGCATCACCACCAATCTAAAACTCGCCTTGTAAGTAGTTTCCTCCTCCGGACTCACAGATCACGCGTGCTACTGAAAGACGCACGAATCAGTCTCCCACAGGCCGCCGGCCTCATAGAGATTACATCCTCCACCTCCTGGCGGCAAAAGCTCATTTCTTCACGCACGCTCTCAGCTTCCGTCCAATCGGCACTTCCTCAAGTTTGCATATAGTGGATTCATCGAGCAGGACACGAACTTTAATTTCTCTTGCTCAGGATCTGATCCCGAATGTGAGAAGGCCACTCTTGTCACCAGATGAAGACAACCAACGACGAAAACCAGCCTCTGTCCGACGAAAGAAATGCGGTAGAAGATCGGGAAGAAGGAATCAAGCGCAGATCCGCTGCTCTCTTTTCGCCGTCTGCTCTTTCCCCTTCACCACTCACTCACACACTCAGCACCGACTTCGCCCACATCTCTCACTCTTTCTCGCAATGCCCACTCTTTTCTCATTTCGCTTTGCGGCTGCCTACCGGTCGTTCAACTTAAGGCACGGCACTGCTGTAAGCTTTTCTCCTGTGTTTGCACATCTCATCAGGTTAGAAAGTAGACGGATCAGATCTACCTAGTTGACACTGACCCGGGAAGTCCCGGGAAGTCTGTAGGCAAACTTCCGCTAATCCGTCCGTTTGCTGTAAACTCTGAAGGAGAATCAATACAACTGCGGTACATACACTTGTCAACCCTACGTATAATACCTTAGGTTCATATCCATTTGATCATATTCTCACTCTTCAGCCCGCAATGCAGCCCCACCGTCCGATTATACGGTCTCTTCTGTCCTGATTTAGACCGCATCTGACGACCGGGGCTCCGTCCTAGGTTACCCCGTTCTTTCTCGTGTGCACGTAGATTTGCTTATGGTCAGTGGATACCCGTCTCTTGTAACTTGATGGCGAATCTGAGGTCTCACTATCATCTCGGGACTGTATTTCATTCCCAGAAGAAAAAGAGAAACGGATTTTAAATAACTACTTTCTCATGCCATAAGATAAATATTGCAGACGAATTAGAAAGGCTGCTCCGTGAAGGGACCAGAGACTCCCTACCATCTGAAAACTGTGACATTAGATGCACAAAAACAGTAGATTTTCATTCAGCTAAATATGCTTGCTCAATGAACTTCTGGGGAGTTTTCCCTCCTTTAATGATTTCAAAAAGATATAAATTATAATTAAGTAGATAAAATAATCAAAAACTTTTATAAATATTATATATTATTCCATGCTTAGAAACAGTAACAGATCAGCATATAAACCATAAAGTATGAGTACACACAAGTGCTGCTAAAGATACAAGCACAAGTTTGGGAATCTGAAGCTGTTAATACATTATTTCAAGATGAATTTAATTTATTACTTAACCTTTCCTGTCAAAAGGGTTAGGTAATAAATTTAACTCGTATATATTTATTTTTTCCGTCAGAAAATAAAATAGATGGATATGCACGGGTGCTTCAAATCAATAAACATGCATCCCAAATTACCTAGCCAAAGATAAGCTAAGAAAAAAACCAGCGGGGTATGAAAAAGAAAATAGAGGAAATGGATTAATTCCAGAGAGTGAAATGGACTCTGTGATTATTTTCATATTCTTCAGAATCTTTTTCACATATGTTAGTGATGTTTTCTTTTAGATATAGAGAAAATTTTATATTTTAAATAAATATTTTAAATTAAATTTAAATATTATATATATTATAATTTATTATAATGACAAGTTGCAATGAGTCTTGAGAGAACTCATAAATACAAACCTTAGCTCGCGGATATGTCCGAGCACCTGTCTAATTTAATCATTAAGTTATGGATGATTTGATTTATGGACTAATCTTTTTCATAGAAAGAGTTAGGTAATAAATAAATCTTGCCACGATGAGGATTATGCAGGGTTGCCTAACTAATAAGCATGCTCGATCAACTTCGATACGTTTTGTTCTCTTTATGTTTCATAAAATATTATAATTGTTATATGAATATTCTAGATTAAGTTCAATAAAAGTATTAAATAATCATAAATGTTAAATATTAGTTGTTCCAAGAACAATAAAAACGTTATTAGAAAACTCATAAGTGGTGTGCAGGTCTACGCGCTTCAGCAGACAGAAGTGCGAGAGCCTACTAGATCAAAATAATAAATAAATACATTCATTTATTATCTAATCCTTCCGACGGGAAAGGTTAGGTAATAAATGAATGTAGCTCGTCGGAAAGATTAGATAATAAATGAATGTAGCTTGCAGTACTATTCCATCTTTAGATAGAAGAGATGAATATACATCCAAACGTGCGGAAGGGCAAAACGGAGGAAGAGGACAAACAAAAGTATCGAGAGCAACAATTTACGTGTATGATAGGACAACAGTTGTGGAGGGACGAGGCGCTGGGGATGGGTTTCAGCGGTTGGTTATTAATGTACCCAACGTGCTGGATTAACTCTTGGAATTTTTTGCTCGTTTATTGTAATCAGAGAAATATATATATGTTAAACAAAATATATATATTAAGTAGATGTAAATAATTAAAATATTTTATAAAAGTTATCTGTTGACTCATGTCTAGAAATACGAAGAGAGCAAGAGATAAACTCTAAGTCTTGGCGGGACTACCGCGCTTCAGAAAATACAAGACCGGAGAACTATACTCATTAACACTCATTAATACATAGAGTTTAATTTAATACCTAACCCTTCTGGCAAGAAGGGTTAGGTATTAAATTCTGATGGAGGAGGTGAATAAGCGAGCATCTTATCTCATCATAATATGAAATGCTATAATATTTTGCAGACTTCAAATAGAAATTATATATTTGTTTCTACATAAAAATGGTATCATCCTTTCGCAACTTTGCTATTGTAAGTCATGTAACAAAAACCGGAATTGACTCATTCACCAGAACAAGGTCATGCCACTTGTGAGTTCCTACGTGCAAACTCGCAGTCTCCTCTCACAACTCTCCACGTGTGCCTCTTTGACCTGCACCGAACCACGTGTGTATCTGTGCGCTGTAACTTCACCTTGAAATCTTGTTGACCGGATCGTGGAGACAAGCACTAGAAGCTCTGTAGAACATTGGGAACACCTCGAGTTCTGTATCACTCTCAGCCAAAAAACTTCAGTGGAATTCAATCAGTTTCTTCTTGTAGGTACACAGTTGAAGATAAATAATATGCATCCAAAGTTACGTTTTCGATCACTGAAGGAAAAAGAGAAGCGTCGGTCTAGAAAAATAACCTGTAGATGTTATTGGTTAATCAATTTTACTTGAAATTAGTAGAAACATGGAAGGATGTTCTAAATTGAATAGATGCGTTAACAGAAATTTGAATTTGAGAGAAACATGGAATGGAATAGAAGTACATGTGGGAAAAAGGATGTTGTTTAATAAAGACGATATCATCTGATAAATCCCACATCTAGATTTGACCGTGATCCGAGATCCATATTGACTGAGAACAGAAATTTTATTTTTGATAAAATATCAAATTGACATGTCTAGATATAAACAAGTGTTTCTAGATAAAGCACCTTGGATTTTGTGAACAGAAATGAATTATAAAAACTGCACGCAAAATGAATTTCATGTCACCATAAACGAGATAAACGGACAAGGTAACAAATTTATCAATTTATTTTATATAAACAGTTCTCTCTGCGTATGATAAATTACAGTATAATACTTTGATATATGGTATAACTTTTCAATCAAAAAGATTATAACATAAATTTAAAATTATTCATATTTCCTCTTCAGAACTTGAAAGAGGCGTGTATACATGCTCATACACATATGGTACACATTTCAAGATAATACACCAATCTATACGTATTAAAACACAAATATAATATAGATTTTAAACTATGTATAAAAATCAGACTAAAACATGTATTATGGTTAAACCTCCAGTATGAATATAAAAGCAAGAAAATAAATATTCTTTTTCTCTCATTGTAATATGAGTCTCAAGAAAATATTCCTTTTTGCACCAAGAAACCTCGAAATCTTCTTCTTAACATGTATATGTCAATACTCAGTAACGTGTTTGTTTCCAAATGAATCATAACTTCTGAAGCTGATGAATAGCTTTAAGTTCATTCTTTATTTTACGGATTCCAAGTTGAGATGAAGACGTAGTCACCGAAAACACTTTCTGCATAATGGTTAAATTTCTCAGTTCTCTGAAAGCAAGCCTGCAAATTAAGGTCTTCTAGGTTACCCGGAGCACTTGTAGTCGTACTTGGATTTTAATAAGATACTTCTGGTATGGTGATAAATGTCAGTACTCTTTATCATAAGAATATCCACAAATTTACTTGATCTCATCCCTAATATGTTTTTCTGACTTTATCCCACTTCTGTTAACGCTATATTACTTGACTGCACCTTTAACTGGGAATAGCAGGATTAACAAATTTATCGTTACGTAAAGATATTGCACAATAGAAATAAAAACTTGACAAAGATGATCGTTTGTTGTAACAATCTATTTGAAATCAAATTTTGTGTGTAGATACATCCTTGCATGCTGCCATGCATGTCTTGTATTTAGACTATGTAGCATTTTGACTTGTTGAATCTGCTATTGCCAGTCAATGGTGTGGTAAAGTAGTGTAATGTTAAAAGGGGTGAATTCAAGTCAAACAAATGTATTAATCTGTTGTAAAACATTATAAAACAAACTTTCTGTGTAGATACATTGTTAGTTATTGACATGCACATCTTGTATTTAGATGATATGGCATTTTGATCTATTAAATCTGCTACTATTGTAAGCCAGAGGTGGTCAAGTAATGCAATGTTAAGAGATGTGGAGTCAAGTCCAACAAATATATTAAAGATGCAGTAAATTATTAGAAAAATGTCACTACTAGTATAATCAAACTCTTGCTTACGAGGATCTGCAGTCTTGGCAGATACACCATCTAAACGCAAAAGTTTCATAGAGGAGAACCATCTTCTTCCCTTTTGTCCCTTAACTCTTATCATGGAGCTAGATGGCATTCTTTCTATTATGAAGAAAGTGGAATTTTGCAAAGTCGCGCAAAATTAGTCGAATATATCTGTTGCTTATTCACCTCTTCTCGTTTACCCCGACTGTCTGACTGATTTGTGCTTGTATTTTCCTCATGGCCTTGGTTTCGACCATTCTAAGAATTTTTTTTCTTTTTTGATTTATTTTAGACTATGCTAAGGTTCGATTTTTCTCTTCAAACCTGTCTTTCCTGCAAATTACTGAAGTTCATCACGCACGGTTTTTACGGCCCTGAAACGTAGGGGTGCTTGGGCTCGAACTCTAGACCTGCAACTTGTAAACGAGCACATTTCTCACTGTGCTAACTGAAAAGTTTATAAAAATAGTGATTTTCTGAAGTCATAAAGCTACGCGCGACTGACGCTGGTCGTGCAGCGTGGCCGTGAACCGCCCGCAAAAAAAGGCATTTGAAAGGTCCCGTTAATCTCGGCGCGAGAACAGCGCATTTAAATTTTCATACTAAACTCGGCTGTTAACCAACCGGCGTTCCGGATTTTTTCTCCGAACTCCTCGACGCGGCGTCTTCTGCCAAAAGCCCGATGGGAATGCTTATTAGGTTAGTGGAATATTCTACAAGCAGAAAAACAAACACACAAAATTCTTTATTATGAAACCCGATAGACAAGTGATATAAATCGACTCTCAATTATTACGGTTGGACAATTTTCATAAACAAAAACATATCAACTCGACCACTAAGTCTTCTACGTACTATAAGAGAACTTAATGAATGAGCTAATTGATTTAGTTTGAACTTCTCATTCGAGAAAGGTTTGGTTTTACTCTGAACTTAACATCCAATTCTCAAACTTGGAGATAGTATACTTTCATTATTTATTCACCTCACCTCTCCATGGAAGAATGCATCAATCCTTCTTGTCAAGAGGGTTAGGTAATAAATTAAAGTAGTGATAAAAGTAATAATTTTGGTCAATAAACGTCTAGACTTACATAGTTGGAGGTGCATTGGTATGGATTTCATTTATGGATTCTAGATGTTTCTGTAGTACTCTTTGTGACTAACATTTATATATTACTGTTGATTTTCAATAGGAATTAATATAGAATTGATGTTGAACAATTATATTGTTTTATATAATTGATATCGAGCAAAAGTTATGCATAGGTGGTTGAGCATGGTTATTAACTCAAACTAATAGTAAATATAAACATCTAAGTTTATAAAATTTGTTTAAACCACGAGGTTTTGTTATTGTCCCCTTCCTCCATCCATCCAAATTCACCTGAGGCATACATATTATAGAATTCAGCTAAGTTATTGATGGAACTCTATGAATAACAATTGGCATATGTTAAGAACAAATAATTCATCCACCAAACAATATTTCAAAACTTTTTTGCATGAAAAGAGAACATTGAGTGAATTGAGTTAAGAAGAAGAGAACAAGGAATGGGATATTGATAGAGCATTTTTATTAAATATTACAAGTTTACCATTACATAAAACTTGTGCAAGAAATCACCGCTGACAACAATCAAGTAATCGCTAATCAAAACAAGAACTTGAGGACAATTCCGGAATGTCAAGAACCTACCTAGTAGAGAAGTTGATCAAAATATGACATCTTGCATTTAGGTTGATGTCAATTTCATAAGATTAGTCAATTCCAACAAAATATTATAATATTGTTAGAAAAGATCTGATTTCATATTGATTGTCAATATCTGATAATATCCAGCATAACCTAACATGTATTTTACTAAAGACGAGAAAAATATAACACATAAACAAATAATATTCTTAATTTGTAAATATATATGGAGTATGATATGCATTGAGATATAGATCCATGGAGTTCATGGACCGTTCATACTCAAATCTTGTACAAGTTAGTTTTAGCATTAAGAGTTATACAAAGATACGTCGGATTACATTAAACATAAGATCATTATGAGACACAGTGCCGAGGACAACCTGAAGTCCTCTACATTAACAAAATTGAAAGAGAAATCCATTCAAGACTTTCTGAGGAAGTTCAACTACAAGGGAAGTCCATGAGTTCATGAGCGACATGACAACAAACAAAACTGAACAGTGGGTATGCTATACTCTTCTCATTATTCACGTAAATAAAGTGAAACTAAGACTCTGAAGAGGCAATGTCTACGTCTTCAGTACTTTCTAATGCTTCATCATTGGCTATCTCATGTCCATCTTGATCTTCAATGATATCTTTATCTTCTTCCTCAGCTTCTTATTCTTCATTATCATATGTAGGTTGAATTCATGCTTCATTGCTATTTCATGTTCTAGTATGAACAATTGATTTCTTATTTGGACTATGATTGTCTAACGCAATCAATTACTCGTGGTGAGAACAAAATCAAAAGCTAAAATTCATACTTCTGAAATATCAAACTCTTGTTTGTAGAGTGCATGTCTTTCTCTACCACTTGGAACTTTACGTCTATTTGGATAATATTTTATGATGTAAAGATCAATCGACTCGATTGCATAGCACTAGATTTCTATCCTGCAAGGTTCTTCGTTCTCATCACAAGTCAAAATTCCTAACACTTTATAGACCCAAAAGGACTTGTTGTTTTCGGCAAGGACAACAAGTAGTTGATTCTCTCATGAATCTTTAACGTCACTAATCTTTGTAGACGATCGTATATAATGCTTTAAGGTCTCGCTTGTTGTGTTATTGCATAAAATGGTTTTTTTCATCAAACACTCGTCGTTCCAACTCATCAACATTTATCACTATGTTCGAGACAACTGTATTCTTTATTGTTAACTTCGACTGAAGGAGTTCCATGTCCGATCCAAGTTCTCGTCAATAGAAATAGACGCTCATATAATATTTACCAAACAACTTTTTCTTGATTGTAGAACCAATAATTCAATCATGTTTTATCTATCTCATCCAAATACATGTAACATGTATTCTGAATATCTCTTTTGATGTCGAGGACATTTCGTGATGCGTAAGGTCCACTTTCTTTTCCTTCGATTGAGCTCATCAATGTATATTTAACATATTTTGTTTATGAATAAGACTTCAATGGTAGTATGTCTGTTGCATGCATTTCTGGTCTGGTGGGAAAATTCTTATTGGTGAGCTCCTCTTGTTCAGATCCATTTGACATCAGTCAAAAATCTTTTACTCCATGTCTGAACCTCCTCACACTTGTCTTGCTTTATTTTGAACTATTGGTTGTAAGTGATATCATGAAGAGGTCAAACTGGACAAGGTGCTTCTTCAATAAAACGCTTGAAGTTGTAAGTTTGCTCAAGAAGATTAACTTGAGGTTGTAGAGTGTATGCTTGTCGGATGATGGCACTGAGTTGTGATAAAGTAAAAGCGTTATTTGACTAGAGAGCTGTACATTTGATCAACACGATCACGAGTATATCCTACCATGAGAAAAACTATATTTATTTGTTTGAAAATCTGCCTATATACTAACATAACAAGATAAGCGAAAACAATATTATTTTTATCTTATGTTGTTATGTTATCTAATTGTAAGTATAAAACTGATGGCAAAAGATCTTCCAATTCACATATCATATGGTGCAGAATAGAGACAGTAAGATTAAATTGGACTTAATATTGTTTAAGAGAAAAAAGACTTTGGTTTGAAATGTCTCATTAAAAATTAGCGCACCTACAAGATGAACTCCTACCACAGAAGAATCATCAACAGCTTTTAGGACTTTAGAGAAATGCGGAACGTATGTCTTCGCTTGATCCATTCTAACTAGAGAACAGTACACTTGATCTTTGGATGAAGATAGAGCTTTTTTTTCTCCTTGTGATAGTACAACGTTCGTCAAGTTGTTGACTATGATGAGTCTTTAAACAAGTTATTACAAACTTTGTAAAACACATAGTATGAATAAATCAGATAACATCTTGACACGATGTTCATCGATGGACCTCATGGACTGATCATGTACATATATACTATTGAGAGTTACGCTATTCAAAGAACAAGACACAAGTTCGGACAAAAATATACAATCATTATTTTTTTTGTCCTTGCATGTGATCGATCACGTTGATTCTTGATTTGCTCATAGAAGTCAGACCTTGAAAATCGATTATGTAGTGGAATTCTCACCAATGGATAGTAATGATGTCAATGTCGAGTAGAAAAAGAAAAACATAAAAGCTTCATCCTGTCCTCGTTAGCCGAAGAGGACATGTCTGTCTTGTAGTAATCATAAATCTCACTTTTTGACAAATTGTTGGGAAGATAGTAACTGGTTGCATTGCTCTGTCTCTCACAATGCGACAAGAAAAATAAATCCAACCATTCTTGTAACAAAAAACATTCAACACTATTTGGTAAACAAATGTGTACAGAGGCTGGATGACGATTGAGATCGCGTTGGATTCTATGTCAATGATTATTACTTACGCAAAAAACAACCTTGAAAGCTTTACGTCACACACCACTTGAACTATAAACACTATACATTTTATAGTTTACTTGTTATTGATAGTCACTTCTCAGACATATGAAATATAGAAAAATAAATCTTTCATTTTGTTTCAAACAAAAATAACATTCACGTTTGAGTTTCAAACGATCACAACTCATGCTTCACAAGCATAATTTCTTACAAAAGAACTTCCTTCTATCTCTCTCTATTATATCAAGATTTATTTTACAATGGATGAATTTTTCATCAACTTTTCTAGGGGTGCACATTTGGATGGTTGACTTGAATTTCTTTGAGAAAGTGAACTACCACATAAAGTTTCTAAGCGTTGCGTCTCTTCGACCAGAACTACAATCAAAGTATATAACAGTTGGATCTTTCATGGACGGATTCATCTCTCAACCAAGTGGTCAAGTGGTTAGAGGTAAATGACTTCTCAGAAGACTAGTATGGACACTCCTCTACAACCATCACGCATAAATGGACTAGACGCTCGCACTTAATGAGCTGCTATGCATCATTGTTGAGTGACATCTTAAAACATTCTCCAAAAGTGAGAATTTCTCTAGAATTAGACACTGCCCAAACACGAGAGCTTGCTCTTCACAAGGTGCTCGACCAATTGGAGCAAATAAAGTACTTGTGGTGTATCCAGTTTTCCTTCTAGTCTCTCTCGAATCATTAGATTCAAAATGAGAAGATGTTGCATCAAAAGTCAACTTGCGACGTCAGTTTGTATCCTCTTCTATATGAAATTTGTCTGATTTATATTTTGGGTTTGCTTTATCACATGATATTACAAGTTTTTAGAAAAAAGTAGAAAATGCAAGGAAAGGTATGTAGAGCAGTTGTCATTATGATTACTCATAAGGTACGTGTTTCCTATGAATGTGATAGATGCAATACTAATTATAGCTGTACATTCATGTCACTAACAAGATAAAGTCTTGTGTCATCTTTCAACCCCATTGCTTCATGCACGATATATACAGCACACTTCTCTTTCGGTGTTGCAGCTACGTGTCGAGTATAAGCATATGATAGATGCGCTTAGTGAGTAGAACATGGATTCTTTGCAAGCACAGAGTTGGTTTGGCTTGATTTGTGAGTGATATGTTGCTGGTTAGCAGATGTTTATGCATGTGTTCTCATATTACTCTAGAAAAGTCAATCACTAAGTTTTGATTGTAATCAGGTCACAGATTTTCTGCCGGTGGTATCTATGGATGGTCGTAGATTGATGATAATTTCAGTTTGTGGATTGTGGGTGATTTATGATTCGTTTGGTGTATCCACGAAGTGATTTGGTGGAGATTTGGTCGCTGGTCGGATCTAATTTTGGTCGCTTGTGACAGTTTATCATCTACTCTTGAAATCCAACATTTGACTGATGTGCGGAAGCAATCATCATATTTTCTTTGTGATCGGTTTTGGTCCATGATGGGTGCATTAGAAGCGCAGTGGGAAGACACTTTCAACACAATCGAAATTGTTCAAACGGAGTCTGTTTGAGTTCAGTAGAACTCTTTGTATGTTGCTAGGAAAATCAAAATCGAGATTTACGTTAGAATTGATGAAATTCGTGGGTTTGCTGTGAGTCTTGTTGGTTGTTTAGGATCGTGAAGTATACGGCGGTCTTGTGTGAGTGTGTTCTCCTCGTAAAATTCTGATTCGTGAAATTGGAAAAATTCTGAAGATAGCTTTGGTGATTTTTGCGTCAATTTTTTTATATTTTGTGTCTTCGTGTGTGTTTTTTGGTGTCCCGTGGACAGATTTTGTCTGTTTTTTGTCTACACCAACGGTGCGGAGAGTGGTTCACAATGAGGAGGTGTTTAGAGATTTCGAGGAGTAGAGCTGCATGAGTGCGAAGTGAGAGAGTAGTGAAGGAGGAGCTAGAGCTAAAGCTGACCCGACACGTCTTGTCTCGTCTCGTCTCGTCTCGTTGAGCCGAGCCGAGCTGAGAAAGCAAGCCAGCTTGCTGACATGTGAGAGATAGATAAGTTTTCAATGGTATGTGAGTGCATAAAACGTGGTCATTCATCATGACACTATTCTTGAAGCTTGCATTTAATTTTTCCGTTCTTAGTTCTGGACTATACCACTAGATCACTAGCTCTTGGTGTCTTACAAGCATGATCATAGGTACTAAGGAACTTGTTCTATGCTCTATAAGACATTCCGAAGAGAGTGATAATGAGATCTTATAGTCTTAAGAATAAGCTACACTTGAGGTATTGTTCTCCATGTTATAGGTGAATGCATGAAGGATGCTAGTGGATGTTGAGTGGTATGAGCTAGTATAGCTACATGGTTGAAGGTCTTTGGAGTTACTAGAGGATTGGACATCTAGTTAGTAACTCCAAACAAATGTTATGATTGTTGCTGGCCATATATTTTACATATGGCTACTCGATGAAAGAGATGTCAGCTCGGGTGGGACTAGATTTCTATCTTTGTGAATGTTTGAGGATGAAGGATTGTTGTTTGGACTTCTTGTGGAGGCCACGAATGCTCCTGGCTAAGTAGAGTGTGATCCTTACAAAAGTGTCTTTAAGATGTCTGCTAGGATTAGTACAGACGATGGTCATGATGATATTATCTTAGACTCTTAAATTGGATTTTATTTTGTGTATAGCATGTATAAATACACGATTTTCAGTATAAAGCTCGAAAGAGTAAGAAAGTGATGTAGAATTATTGTCCTCAAAGATATTTTGTCCACTTAATGGTTGAGAAGGCGCAACATGAGTGGAAGTTCAAAAGATTGGAAAGTTAGACTTAAAAACCTTCCTCAAGGTTTAGATGTCATAGTAAGTGTCAGAGAGAGCTTGAAAGAGATTATCGTTGAGTTTGAGAACACTAGTACAAAATCTCAAGTAGAATCTCCGAGGAGAAGAATAGAATCCGACTTGTGATGTTATTTCTGTAGAGAGTTAGGACATAAAGTAGTGAATTGTCCAACTAGAATCAGAATCGAGAGAGCCAAAGAGAAGTTTACTGATTTAAGCCTTCGGATGGGTCCATCATCACCACCGCCGATTCATCTTCTATGAGAGGATCTTTGTCTAAGTTGTGGAGTGGGTGATCTATCAAGAGGACACAAGTGCGTAGATGTGGCCGCTTTACTTACGTCAGTAGTCGAGAAGTTGGACGAGATCCAAAGAGTTGAGACGGAGAAGTTATCGACTTCAAAGGAGGACTCGGTTGAGTTGTGATGGAGATCGTCATTCGCGTGGTGGAGAAGGCGGTGATGCGACTTTGACTCATGATTATCTTGGGAGAAGAGATGGCACAAGAGGTGTTGTTACAACCATTTTCTTTCATTTTATCTATGGTAGATTATTCACGAATGGAATTGGTGATGTTCGTACTCTTTTAGCGAGTAGTTATTGCACGACGATTAGAAGAGTAGAAAGAGTAGTTACAAGATGGGAAAGCTACCAATGTTTAATGGGAAGGACAATGAAGATGTAGAACCGTTTATTCGAGACTTCAAATGGGGTTGCATCGAAAATAACGTGAGAAGGAAGGAAGAATGGGTATTATTACTGCTAGAATTTTTAGAAGATTTTGCTCTTATGTGGTATGAAGACCGAGTAAAGAACAAGACACCTGGTGCAGTTGAGGACACATGAGAGATATTGAGTAACGCACTCATCGAAGAGTTTCTTCCAGAAGAGAGTTATGAAAAGCTCATGGTGGAGCTTACTCATTTGAAGCAACAGGACGACGAGAAAGTTCGACAGTATGTCCAAAGAGTGGATAAGTTGGAGCAACGGTTTCAGACGATTCTACGAAAGAGTGGAGACAACGTGGAGCTAACGATGGCGGGGATTGGAGCAATGCTGACCAAGAACGTGGTGGGAGGATTGAGACCTTCAATTCGAACCCAAGTGAAGTACGAGAAGCTAGCAACCAAAGCGGAGGTCATCAAGATCGCGACAAATATGGAAGAGAGTTTGGATGAAGAGGATATCATCCAACCTCATCATGCCGCTCTGGTGTCGACTCCGACTCTTGGTTTAACCACAACGATAGCATCTGCACCATCATATTTGGTGATCGTTTCAACGTCAACTCCTACTCCAACGGTGGTGTCAAGACAATTTGTCCCTACAGCGATGTCTATTGCCACCTCTGATTTCCATGTTGAGTTGAAGAGCATCATCAATACTCTTGCGGATCTCAAGATAAACGTGGTGCAGTTACGAGAATGGAGGAACAAGGTGGAGGAGGAGGTCAAAGAGGTTACGACAACAATCTCAACCAAGGAAATCAATATAACTTTGGAGGCAACCAAGGTAACTTTTGAGGAATCACATGTTGGACTTGTGGAGGTTCTCATTTCCAACGAAACTGTCATAACAACGGAGCAAGGGGTGCTGAAGCTGTCAGAATGAATGTTGGTGGAGGAAATCCATCACAAGCACGAGACAAGGGAGTGACTACTATCGATGTAGTGCGAGATTCCATCTATGAGAAGAGAGAGAGCTTGAACTCATCTCATGCACTGGTGGAGCTTTTAGCTCAAGAAAGAAAACGAACTCAATTTTCAGATGAACCAGTTTTCATGGAGGAGTCACCAAGTAGAAGTACTCGATCGAGTACTGTTTCGAGTGCACCAAGGGAGCCAAGAAGAAAGTTGGAGATGACGGATTTCACCATTTCATCTTCTCAAGCGGGATATGATGTGGTTGAAGATGTGGGTGCTCAGAAAGCCAACATCACGGTTGGGCAACTGATTGCACTCAACCCTAGTTTACGAAGGGAACTCAGAGGAGGACTGAGTTCTAAGAGAAGCAAGAAGAAGAAATCCAAGAGTAAGACATCAAAATTTGTGGGAGTTGGTGTGGTGGATGTGCATGCTTTAGAGATATGCTTCAAAGATTGAAGTCCGATTGAATGATCACTACGTCTCTGACGTATTGGTGGATGAAGGGTCGGTTGTAAGTGTCATATCGGAGAGGTTGATGAAGAAGTTGGAGATGGAATCAACTCGTCCGGCTAGCATTGTCGTGAGAATGACTAACAAACAACAGATAAGACCTCTTGGTGTGTTAGAGAAGGTGGTTGTGTCTGTGATGGGAGTTCAAACATTGATGTTCTTTCAAGTGTTAAAGGACTCTAGTTATGATTTGCTCCTAGGTAGGTCTTGGTTGAGAGCTGTGCGCACTACAGACAGGTGACACAAGGGATATTTACGGACTGGACCTAGAGATCATAGAGTGATAGTACCTCTCTCGGATGTTGAAGTTGTGACTTTTGACTCTGATAGATCCACTAGTGACTACTTGGAATCTGATACGGAGGATGATCAGAATGTCTCTGAAGTAAATACCGGAGATTTTTATGATCAAGAATCCTCGTCTGATGATGAAGGATTTGGTCAAGATGAATCATTACATCATCTTAGTGCTATTGACTTATTGCTTCGACCAGCAGTGGAGAAAGACCTTGACAAAGAGGAGTTGAGTGAGGCAGAGATCGTGAGAAGACTCTTTACCTCGAAGTTTGGTATCAATGTCACTCAAGATGAGAAAAATAGATTCTTAGATATATTTCAGAAATATATCCATGTGTTTGCTTTCAATTACAAGAATTTGAAGGAGGTGACTCTAGCGACTCATCGAATCGAATTGGAGGAGAACGCAAGACCAGTTCGATAGAAGCAGAGAAGGATCAATTCTACAACAGCAATGATGATCAAGGAGGAGATAGACAAGTTGAAGGAGGCGAATTTCATCTACGAGGTGGAGAACTCAGAAGAGGTTTCACTCATTGTGATTGTCAAGAAGAAGAATGGTAAGCTGCGAGTGTGCATAGACTATAAGAAGCTGAATGCAGTTACCAAGAAGGATTATTATCCTCTACCATTTATAGATGAGATTTTGGAGGAAGTTGTTGGTCATGAGTGGTACAGCTTTGGTGATGGTTATAGTGGATATAACCAGATCAAGATAGCACAGGAGTACCAGCAGTTGACTACTTGCACTACTCCTTGGAGAACATTTGCATTTCGAGTGATGTCATTCGGACTATGTAATGCTCCGGCCACGTTTCAGAGGTTCATGAACAAGGTGTTTGAATCATTCATAGGAAAGTTTGTTCGTGATTTCATTGACGATTTCTGTGTGTACGAAAGAAAGGAGGACCACTTTGATCATTTGATCAGAGTTTTGCAGCGATTGGAGCAAGCCAACGCTTCTCTAAATCCAGAGAAGTGCATCTTTGGCTGCGAAGAAGATCTACTGTTAGGGCACATCATTTCCAAGAATGGGATTGCGGTAGATCCTGAGAAAGTGAAGAAGATTGTGGATCTTCCATTTTTTATCAACTTGAGAAAGTTGAGACAGTTTCTTGGCATGGTTGGATATTATTGTAGGTTTGTCTTTTCCTTCTCAAACAAAGCAATAGCTTTGACTATGTACATGAAGAAGGGAGTTGATTTTGACTTGATAGTGCATGATCATAAGGCAAAGGAAGCATTTGAGGAGGTGAAAAAGACATTGGTGACAGCTCTTATACTTGCTAAACCTGAGTGGAGTAAAGCATTTATTCTGTATACGGATGTCTCTAATGTAGCAATCAGATGTACATTAAGTCGGTTAGATGGAGATGAACATGATCATCCAATAGCTTATGCTAGTAGGCAGATGGTTCCAGCGGAGAAAAATTACTCCGTGACAGAACGAGAAGGATTAGCGGTGATCTTTGGATTGAAGAAAAATTTCGACACTACTTGCTAGGAGTGAAATTTTCCATAGTCACAGATCATAAGACTTTAAAGTATATCTTTAATAAGCCTAATGCCGAAGGTCATATTGCTCGTTGGAAGATCCTTCTAACAAAATATGATTACGTGATCAAAGATAGACCGGAAAAAGCATGCGAATGCTGATTTTTTATCGAGGACTTATGATGATGAAGGAGAAGAACCGTTTGATGATTCATTTCCAGACTAGCATCTGATGACCATCACAAGCATTGAGGGGATAGGGGACGAGTACAAAGAAATCGAGAGTTTTTTTGCAGATGGCTCTTTTCCAGAAGGTATGCATACCCGAGAACGTAATGCGTTGATCAAGAGATACAAACTTTACACCATGGTGGAGGGAATTCTTTTTCATCAAAGAGCATATGGAATACTAAGGAGAGCAGTTGGTCAGAAGGAGGCATTCAAGCTAATGTACGAGTTCATGACGGAACTATTTGTGGAGATCAATTTGCCGGTAAGATAACAGCCTTCAAGATTTTGGATGCAGATTATCACTAGAGAGGGATTTTCAAAGAGTGTTTAGACTATTGCAAAACTTGCGACGTATGTCAAGCATTTGCTCTGAAGTCTACTAGAACACCTCCGTTAAGATCAATTCTCGTGTTAGGACCATTTGAGAAGTGGGGTATTGACTTTGTAGGTCCTCTTAATAAGACATCTTGAGGCAATAGATACATTGTAGTCGCCACTGACTATTGTACCAAGTGGGTAGATGCTAGACCTTTGAGGGAGACTAATGAAACGTAAGTCGGTAGATTCTTATGAGAGAGGATCATCACAAGATTTGGATGTTTGCTAGAGTTTGTCTCAGATAGAGGAGGAGAGTTTGTAGGGAGCATGACTAATGCTATGCTACAACACTTTTCTATCAAGCCACGAGTAACGACCTCGTACAAACCAAATGTTAATGGTCTTGCGAAGAAGACCAATCTTACACTTTATATGATGCTCGCCAAAGATGCTGGTGTTGAGACTGCAAAACATACTTGAGATAAGAGACTACATGCCATCTTATGGGAATATCAAACGACAACAAAGACTTCTACTGGGTACTCCTCATTTCGACTGGTTTATGGAGTGGAGTCCAAGTTGCCGATCCAATTCGAATTGGATACTTTTCAAACTATTCAACGAAAGTTGAAGAGGTCAAGGAGAGAAGACGTGATCAAGTGAAGAAAGAAGCAACTCATGGAGTTGTAAGAGACTCGAGCGGTAGCAATGATCCGGATGGAACGAGCTCAAGCGTATCAAAAGAAGAGTTACGACAAATGTTTGGGCAAGAAAGAGAAAACCTTTTCAAGTCGGAGATTGGGTAATGTTGTATGATGCTATTCGATTCAAGAGGGCTAGGAAGAAGTTTCTTCTTAGATATTTTGGTCCTTTTGTTGTATATAAGATGTGGAGCAACTTCACATATGACCTTCAAGAGCCGAGAGGAAAGAGATTCGATCGGGTAAACCATGACAAGTTGAAGTTATTTTATCGCATAAAGTTCTCTCTTCACTCCAAAGACGGAGCGAAAATTTAGTCCGGGGGTAAAATGTAACGACTTATGTTACACATAGGAAGTTTATCTATTAGTAAAGTATTTAGTTATAACTAAGTGTTGAGAATGTTTATTTGCTGCCCAAGTACTTTAAGGAGGTATCAAGGTAGTCATGACTAGTTAAAGTTAGTTATGGTTAAACTTAGTTATACTTTTGGCAGAATTCAAATATTTCTTAAAGAGTGAGCACTACTATCTTGTCATCTTGTCTAAAAAATAGAAAGGAGGTGGAAAGTATCCCTTATCTCTTTTTTGACTTGATATTAGTGGTGGGATTAAAGTTGTGGACTTTGTAGGCATTAAAAACAAGAAGAGATTCCACATGTCTCTTTTTTAGTGGGTCATAGTGTAGAGGGGGGTGCAAATTCGAGATTCCTTGAAAATATTCCAGAATCCTTCTAGAAGTTGTTGACTTTGAAAGAATAAGCCCATGTGATTAATGTTTTTATTTTAAGTAATATCTTAGTAAAACCCGGTAAAATTAGTTATGGCTGAGTTACCGAAGGGTACCAAAGTAAAAACCTAGAATGTATAAATAGAAGCGTAGAGAGGAGCTCCTCATCCTTGTTTCCACATCGTCGTAATGACAACTTTAGTAATATAGAGAGTGTGTGATATTTTAGCATGTGAGAACTTGAGAGACGTCGTTAGAATGAAAGATTTTAGTTGATGAGTTTATGGAGAGTTTTTACTTGATGAGTTTATAAGTGAGTGAATGATTCAACTTAGCATTTTTTTCTTCAAGTTCATGGTGTGCTTTCCTCAAAGCCATCAGAGGTGACTCTTCAGTGAGAGACATGCCCGACAGGTTGCATATTCATCGATGATTATTGTGGAGGTTGAGAGATTTGGGGGGTTAGTTGATCGATAAGATCACGGAGAGTTTACAGTTCCTCCCAACCTCTCTTCACATTTGTCATCATCCCAATATCTGGTTGTTGTTTGTATGCAACCAGTTCATTCATTTGCATTGTTCGTCTTTCAACCATTTCTTCTAGTTGTGAAAGATCGTATTCATCCCCAATTCAAGAAGAATAGTTTCATGTTGAACTTTATCCCTTCCCGAGTTTACTTCTATGAAGAAGTCTTTTCTTGTCTCTTCTTCTCACTCTAGATCGTGGATGCAGTATCCAACTTGAGCTCGTTTGGATCCCGTGCTCGTCTAAATCATTCTTCTGAAGGTCATGCTCAATCTCTTCCATCTTAGCACCATAGCTTATAGCTTCGATAGTTACAACTGCATGTGTCACAAAGTAATCATCCACCAACTTCTTCATCCCTCTTTTATCAACGTTGGCTTGAAAGATAATATCATACTTTTGAATGTAACATTCCATCCTCCCAAGCAATAAGCTCTCGTTGCAAAGACTCTGTAAAGTTCATGCATTCCTCCCGTTGATGATCATTACCATCACACCACATACACTGATGTACCCGAGATGGTTTGGGTACAAGCTTCGTCTTAGTCAATGATCCCTTATCTTCCAACCTAGCAACCTTAACTTGTAGATCTTTCATCTTTTGTCGTAAGTCCTCGATGGTTGGATCCTTCCCCTCTACAATCACAAGTGGAGGTTGAACCGCAAGTACTACCAAAATTGATGTGGTAGTAAGTAATACAAATGTCAATCTTGTAACATTTTCTCTTGTATGTCCCTGTTTGGCAAAAACCTCAACTGCTTCATGCACAACCTCCCAATTTCTTGTCAATCCTTCTTCTTCCTCCCCATCTTCCAAAATAATTCCAATTGTTCTTGCCATGGTTCATTAGCAGCTTGAAAGAAACAACTCTAACTTGTAGGTCTCCAAGGTTAACTTATCCACCCGAGATAGTTGAGAGAATTATCTCTCAAACTCCCTTAAGATCTCTATAGGTTGTAGATCTTTGTTAGGTCGGTTGATCCATACCAAAAATGATTTTATGGTTAATCGATCTGAGTTGTGTAAGAAACATTCCTCTATCAACGCTTGTGAAAACGTATCCCAATTTCTCATTAAACGCTTTGTTAAACCCTTCACATGCTCCCTTATCTCAAGTACCACAACAAGTTCGAATATCTCGATCATCTCTTTTTATGATACTTTATCCAAATCCATCTTTGCAACATCTCAAGTACTTTGAAATGTCACTTCCATCAAACAGGTCGAGCTTGTCAATCACTCTTTGAAGCACTTTCGTCCCCAAAGTTTCCTTTTGTTTGTTCCTTGCAAAAACAAAGTGAAGGCTTGAAACATTCGTGGAGTTGCTACATCCAACTATGACACTCTGTACTTGTTATGTATTTTATATTTTAGAGAACGATGTATGTTATGCAGCGATGTGTATGCGCATGATAAATTATCACGTCATTTCATCAGTTGTTAGTTTAACCGAGTGCGAATTAGCGCGTATCTTTAGCACTGATAGTTCCTATAGTGTCGTTAGGGTCGTTAGGGTTGTTAGCGGAGTTTCTTGGGTCGAGATCACCAAGGAATATATTTCAAGTTGGAGCTTGTAGTCTCTCACTTTTCTCGAGGTGAGTCTTCAACCTCCTAGCTATGATAGATGCGCTCAGTGAGTAGAACATGGATTCTCTGTGAGCACAAAGTGGGTTGAAGCAACAATGACAATTTGGATCCTTATCATATTTGAGTTGTCAATCACTCTTTTGTCGAGAGGTTGAGGAAGACAATGCAAGAGAATGCATACGCTCACTACAATAATTTCTTAATTGTTGTTGATCCTCGCGATTGTCTTACAAATGTAAAATGGATTTCATCTCTTTCTCATAATTGACACTTCTACATAATCGAAGATAATCATAATGCATTTGCGAGAATGGAGCTTCTTGCACAATATCCAAGTTGTTACCAACAGTTAAGTTGGTGCAATTGGATTGTCTACGTGTGTCTTAACAAGAGTGAAGCTGCACTCTTTGCACACGATGATAACACAAATGTGCGACACAAGTACACATTCCATCAGAAGGTGGAATGCTTTCATCAACAATTCACCGAGAGTAAGAAGACTAGTGAGAGTACAAACGAGTTGAAGAGATGATTGACATTGGAGACAATTAACGTCTAGACTAAAGATGAGCTCCAAAAGAACATGTTGACTTTGGAGGGTACTTTCCTAATGGTCTTCAGAGTGGAACCTCTCTGAAAAATCTAAGAATATATATTCTAAAAATGAGAACGACATGAGATCAAAAGACAAAAGCCTCTCACCAAAGATGAATAGACATAGAAGCACGATGATGGTGAGATGAAAGACGTCTGATGGAGAGCAGTACAGAGTGTGACGGACTATTGAAAAGTCTATTTCTCTCAGTTATCTTGTTGACTAATTAATTTTATCCTCATTTTACATAAAGATAGTTCTCTTGTAACGTTTTGTCCAAACGACTATTCAATGTTGAAGAACTGGTTGAAGAAGGACAATAGGAACGTCCTTCTAAGATGAAGACTTTGTTGGAGATTTTGCCACTTGACTTTCTTGATTGTGTTATGTGTGCTCCAGAATACAAGGAGGTGAAAGAAAAAGATGGAACGATTATTGTACGTCCAACTATTTTTTGTAGTTGGTGCAAGGAAGGTGCATAGGAAGCTTACAACTAAGAAGTCTATCTAGCGAACGTGAGGAAGATGTCCACTTCGATCGAGAGCAGAGATTCATGTTTACAATCATTGATATTCCATACAGGTTTCACCTTAAGCATTGTTCGCACGGTGATTCGAAAGCTTTCTCCAAAGCTCGTATGACCAAGATGTTGATGCACTTCGTTCAGCTTTCGACATCAGAGTACTGGAGAATGATCATGCTCCATAGTCTTCGACAAGCCACATACGTTGGAGAAGCTCTATGCGGATGCAGTTGTACAGTTCTTTCCCGGTGTTGGATGAAGATGAATTGCTAGAATGCGGATGGACCTAAAATAATCATGAACCACAAGTACTAGACAGGAGGATTCTGATCGAAAGATGACAAAATGCAGATGAAATACTTTGGATCAGGTGTTGAGATATCTTGAGACTAGAATTGTCGCTCCAGCTTACAATTACAATATCATTTTTTCCGATGATAAACTCGTGAATGTTTATCAGAAGTCATAAGCTATGATCAATATACTGATCCATTATTTCTTCAAATAAGGTGACTAAATCATGGATCTTTGTTCATGTCAGAGTACAACATCGGTGTGTGCATTGCAAGCCAATCGACATTGTATTGCAGTGGAGATTGATCGTCATCAGTTCATGTACATTACTTCGCGCGTCTTCAACATGAAAATATTACATGACGCATAAGCAAAGACTAAGAAAGATGGAGCACATAGTTTTGATGTGTTAGCACCTTCTAGAGAAGATGCAGCTATGCTTCAACACATAAAATATTTGTAGGAGGTAGAGAGAGACATGATATACACTTTGAGCTTCAGAATGAAACCGCCACTACTTCTGAACCAGAAGTTTAGCCGTCGTTACATGAGAGTGAAGTAGCGAACGAGTCGATAAAAAAGTCTGTACGTGTTGCAGATTCTATGATCGATCATTTGTTGAGTTGAGCGGATCCAACTATTGTATCATGCCATTTCATTCTATATATATATGAAGTATTAAACTGTGGATTATTTATATTGATCAGTTGATATTCTTCTCTTTCAGTAATAGATCATGATTAAATATATGAAATATGATATATTTTTTATCAGTTCATAAATTATATATAATTTTGAATTTGCCGAAGAATTTATCTCATCGGAAGTTAAAGTTCGTCAAAGTCAAAACAGAAACTCGTTAGCGAGTACATGGTTGTTGTTAGCGGCTGTTAAGAAGGCCAGGTCATAGATTGAGGATTGTTTATTAACCCATTCTGAATATATGGAAGAGATGAATGAGTTACCAAGATGTATATTTTGTCAAGAAGAAAAAAGAGAAAATATAAATGACGGGTACAAAAATGTTTTAATAGCCACCAATAAAAAATCAACTTGTGTGAGAATAAAATAATTATCATATGAAACAATGATTTATTTCAGTACTCAAGCGAAGCGAATCTAAACTTAGCAAAGAGGAAACTTAACATGTCTCTATGTCATTCACCTGAAGATGAAAGAAGTGAACATCAATAAATATGCATGTATATTTAATCATCATTCAACCTGGAAAGGAAGAAGAGGACAAGAGTGGAGAGCGGAAATAAAATCTTGGGTGTAATTAGCACGAACGGGGCGGTTATCAGACTTTTGGGTAAGAACTTTTGTTATCAAGGCTTCATTATTTTTTGTCTGTGTATGATTAATGATAGTTATATACGTATTACATTACAAATAGAAACTAAAAATATGAAAAAAATATATTAAATATTATGCACAAGCCGAAAATAGTGACAAACCCTATAAGTAATGCACTGAAACAACGCTCAAGGAGATATATGACTGGCTGTTTGTAGGGTAAGAGAAAATCTTTTATTGCAAGTCACCTAACCCTTCCGGCCGGAAGGATGAGGAGTTTAATCAACCACCTTGCATATTCTCCTTCTCTCTCTGAAGATAAAAGATGTGACGTATGAGTCACCAAGATGGATACTTCATAAAACATAATATAATTTCGTGAACGATGAGTGAAAAATAGCTATATTATAAGGGTTATTTATAGATAGATATAAAAATTGTTTAGTTAGACGAATAATCATCTCTCGAGGTGAATAAGGAACTTTACATAATATTTCAATATAATATAGTGAATGAATTTAAATAATGATGAAAGAAAAATAATAACTTGAAGGAGTTTCTCGCACGGACTCAATCGTCTCTTGTACTCTAATGGAGAGCTTAGCACAGTCGACATCCATGTTTAGCTCCGAGAATATGCAATGGATAAGCATATTATTTACTCAACTGACTAAGCATGCTCAACCACTGATGCACAACTTTTATCTGTTATAAAAAATAATATAATGGTTAAACATAAATTTTATATTAATCTCTATTAACAGAAAATATGAGTCTCATACAAGTATATTAACTTCTTTTTTGGGTCTCTTTTTTAACAAAAAGGCCACAGTATGCAAGCCAAAATTTATTCACTTTCTCCATATTTATCCTCTCCCGAAGAGAATATTCTGGCTGCTTTAAGGAATATTGTACATTTCATCTTAAGGTTTCTCTTTCAATACTAAGTAGTTTGTTTTGAAGTGAGTTGTACTTTATAAATTAAACCTGAGGAAGAGCTTTGGTTTAATTCCTCACTTCACATATTCCATGCTCTGATTTATCACCAGATGCATTTTCTGTTTAAATCGCCAATGCAGGTATAAAAGCAATGAAAAGAACATTTTTTTGTTTTTACGAGATAGAGCCAATATTCTGTTTTGTTCCAAGAAGCAACATAACCTTCGTTTTAATATGTCTCAATAGATATGAATGCAACATAAGCTTCTTGGCAACTTTTGTCCGCTTGCTGTCGTTGGAAAAGACAGAAGTGTTGAGTAAAATTCTATATTAAACTTTTAGATTAGTTTTATATATGCAGTTCAACAGGTAGATCTCCTCGTAAAACATTGTAGACTTCACATTGTTATAAAACAAAATAGATTTCATATTTTTATAAAACAGTCTATACTCCATATTCTTTATCTTTTGTGCTGCGAAAACCAAGATCGTAATAATGGCTTCTCAAACTAAACCACTCCCGAGGTGGACCCGATAGAGAGCGGAATGTTAGTACTCCTTCCCGTGGGTTATTCTATACATAAAGTACAACGAACAATATACTCTAATGAAATAAAAACTGTAAAACTCTCAAGAACATACAAACTTCCATCCGTCAACCTTGAAACTTCCCAGCAAGAAAACTCACAGAACTGAAAGCATTACTACAGAACTGGAAAAAAACAGCTTAATAACAGTGTTTTCCCAAACCTTACAGAATGCCCGCTTGATAGAAGTATAGTGAAACTGGAATGTGCACAGAAACTATTCGTAATCGTAAGAAGGGGAACTACCGTGTTATTATTCCTGTGCCAAGACGGTTTTAACCATGAAACTCTCTCACTGAATGAAGGCATTGCACTGAAAAGGGAGACAGAGAGCGCGAGAGCATGGGTGACAAGATGTCTGCATGGTTTCCGATGGAGGCTTTAGCGGGAAATTTAGCAGTTTAGAGGTAATACAAGTGCAAATTTGGCAGCAGGTGTCTCAGAACCAGACCCATGAGTGTGTGGAGGAGCGTGAGCAGCTATAACTCCAGCTGCTTTTCAGATTCCGATGGGCCTTGTGCACTGGTACGATTGTGTGTTCGTTACTGAGAGCGAGGTTCTCCTCCTCCTTGCCGCGTTGCTGTTGAATCGGAAGATGACGCTGATGCATGAACCAAGTCGCGCTATGACGACAAGTGTCGTCTACCTTTGGATCCCGAGTTTCCTAGGTTGTACTGTCCTCGCTGGGTCGGTAGGATTTGACCATAGGGTCTAACTT
The DNA here is from genome assembly GCA_036924285.1 of Asterella californica. NCBI lineage: Eukaryota > Viridiplantae > Streptophyta > Marchantiopsida > Marchantiales > Aytoniaceae > Asterella > Asterella californica. Next base: position 13,400,877 of record JAYKYS010000006.1, on the reverse strand, counting down.
GCTGTGAACAGGACACGCATATCTGCCTCCCGGGATTCTTTCACTTCAAAATGGAAGTGAATGGAAAGGGATGGATGCAAAGCTGTTCTTTGTTGGAGCAAGCATAGTTCGAGTGGGTATACTCCGAATTCTCCTAGTACATGTGGGATTCTTACAAGAGTAAAAAGGTTGAGACGCGTGAAGGAAACGTGCATCGAGCATATAAATGTTAAAGTTCTTCATTCATGAGTAAAGTGAAGCAGAAGGAAGGGTGTGCTCAACTTCGGATGGAACACACAGAGTTCTACGGGTGATTAAATTCTTCCTATAAAGAGAGCTGGGGAATCGACGGTGTTCCGACATGATGGAGAATGTTTGGAAGAAGCTATGAACTATATTTTAGGTAGAGAGCACTATGAGCTGAAGGGGTCTGAGAAAAATAGCGAGAGCGAGAGCGAAGGAAGAGTTTTCACAAGGAGCGGAATGGGATGTTGAAGGAAAACGAGATGTCTTCGACATAACATCGTTTTCGTTTTAGCTACACGTAACCAACTACGACGCACTTGTACCTGTCCCAATAAAAATTCTGAAGAAACGGCCTGAACACAGTTCAATCAAAACAGGATGAATGCTCTGCCTTGCTTGAGCTTTGGAACCTCAACAGTGTTCAGTTGTCTCACGCGGCCACTGCCGAATCAATCCTACCGGTTTATCTCCTGTGCTTGTCACGATGTCAACAAGGTCGCATGCAAACCTACAACTGATTCAAGGTCATTGAAAAATCTTGGGAAAGGATCTAGACGCTGGGGCACCAATTCTGGTGTTTGGAGTCCGGGGATACGCGGGCAAGGCCAATGTGGCCGCTCCTTAAAGACGATTTGTCAGGGCTCCGATACCTCCTCGTCCGCATTATTCAATGAAGAAAATGGACTCAAAAAGAAACTCCGACAGAGTTTGTTGTCACGAATGTCGGCAGGGATGCAAGATGTCATGAACAAGCCAGAAGTCTGTACAGCCGACGAATTGCATTATGTGGCAGTTCCTGGTACCCATTGGAGGCTTGCACTATGGCGATATCACCCTTCTCCCAAGGTAAGCTGCATAATCGTGCACCTATCGCAGTTGTTGAAGTTGAGGACTGATTATTACTTCAGCTTTATGGTTTCCACCACTACATTATATTACCAGATAGGTGTATATTCTCATATAAGTGGAAGGCAGGTCACAGATGATATTCTCGTCGGATGTTTAGGTTCTAGATACCTGTTAGAAAACACTGCTATTATATGTTGTATGCATGAGCCTGTCACTCTTCGGCGTTTGTAGGTTGTCTGCAAAGTACTTTAACCTCAGGTGCATGCTGGCAGATTGAAGTAGAGGACTTGTTCCATGGCCCAGCATGTGCATCATTCCTGATGATGTTCATCCTCTACGCTTCCTTGCAGGCACCCAGGCGAAATCATCCGTTGCTTTTGCTATCTGGCATCGGCACAAATGCCTTGGGATTTGATCTAGACCCCAACGTAAGTGACAAGTAACACCTCGTTGAGCTCATTGCCTGGCATCGAAATTTTGTTCTGGAGTAACAAAACTAAATCGTTAAATGTTGTCATACTAGAATACTGTCATGATTCATGGTTCATGTATTTTTGCGTATGATGAAACTGTGTTCACCTTTCAGGTTTCCATGGCCCGCTACATGGCGGAAACAGGGTTCGATACGTGGATACTGGAAGTGAGAGGTGCAGGTCTTAGCAAGGCAGAAGCAGAGCTCGGGACCGAAGAGGAGGAAGAGGCAAAAGAAGAAACTGGCAATGCTGAGGTCATAAGGAATGAAGATGCTGCTGGTAGAAATGGTGCGCCCGAAAGAAATGGTTCAGCTGTAGAGTGCGATGATGAGTCGATTGCTGTAAAGATGGGGACCAAAAATGGATCGGCGCAACAGGCCGTTCCCTCCTCTGATGAAGACCCTGTGGCTAATCACCAAGAAACTGTAGTATCCAGCCTTAAGGTGGCTGAAGGGGGGGCATCATGGGAAGCATGGAGCACAGCAACTCGAATTTCCAACGCAATTCTCAGATTGTCGGATAAGTTAACCCGTCTGCTATCTAGTGGAGAATCAAAGACCATTACATCACGTTTGGTTGAAAGGATTTCGAATCTAATAGAGTTGAATTCACAGTCTGGCCGTATTGCTGAGCTAAGAGATTGGCTGGCAAGTTTGATCGAAGCTAGAGAAAGTGGTGCTTTAATCCCCTCTCAAATTGCAGACTTGAGAAAGAGGTTAGCAAAATTACTCGAAGATGGTCAGGTCGCAGTTTCACCCACAGTCAGTGATCTGCAATACAGACTGAGCACCACTGTTGATGAGTTTCAAAAGGTTGTAGATCTTATAGCAAAATATGACTGGGACTTCGACGACTACCTGAATGAAGACGTTCCGACTGCGGTAAGGATTCTTTCTAACCACGCATAATCAGGATTAGACATCGTTGGTGCTATCCTGCGCATTGTGCAATTTCGTCAGCAAAGAGCACTCTGGAAGATTACTAGTAGCGTCTAGAGATACAGCTCAACTCAGGTTGTTGTGGTTGCCCTTGGAGGAGCTTCGTACTACGAACCATGTCTGACTCATTGTTGCTGGCAATGAAATCTCCTTGCAGTTAAACTATGTTCGGAAGATAAGCAAGCCTGTTGATGGTAAAGTGCTCAGTATTGGTCACTCTATGGGTGGCATTGTGCTATATGCCCATTTGTCTGTACAAGGTAGGTAGGAATCTTGATTTAGGTGTACCGAGAGGAGTCTATACAGTATCCTCGTTGTGTTTATTAGCGTGATTCTTTTCAGTTGTACAAGCGCACATGTATACTTTTAGTGCGATTCAGTACTTCCAAGGTTGCAACAGATGCAGAAGTTCCACAAACGTGTTGGCAGGTGACCAAGATATAGTTTGCTTGCGCAATTTTCTTCTCACTAGCGTGTTTTGGATGTCAGGCGGTGAATCTGGACTTGCTGCTGCTGTGTCACTGGCATCAGCGTTGGACTATGGAGTCTCCGATTCGTCACTAAAGCTGTTGCTTCCTCTGGCAAGTACCGCAAACTTTGTGTCTTTCCAAAACACAAACAATCAAACGACGTATTCAGTAAAAGGAGCACATAAAACAGATGATCGTCTATCCTGTTGCGAGAAACTAGAAACTTTGCTTTATTATGTCTTTGTGCTCGATTACTCAGGAGAGAGGAAAGATTGCTTTGTGCCACTGACTTTCTTAATGTCTGCACCAAAATAGGGAATAACATGAGCATGAACAATTTTTACACAAAAAACAAGTATTCCTTGTTGTTCCAGGCGAGGTTAGGCGAGGTTAGCCGAAAGATGGTGATCGGTTCAAGGATTTATGAGCAGAAAACAGGCCATTGAGCATTTTGCTGAACCTCTTCTTGTTTATCCGTGCAGGCTGACCCAGCTCAGCTCCTGAATGTTCCGGTAGTTCCACTAGGAGCTCTCATGACTGCTGTGCAACCATTGGTGTCAAGGCCACCGTATGCACTGGCTTGGATTGGCTATCATGTTTCAGCTCAAAATATGATGGACGGATCATTGTTCAACAAGCTAGTCCTGAACAATTTTGGTACCTTGATGTTCATTAACAGTGTCTGTTAGAAATGATTAAGAAGCTGCATGTTATGACTTCGAAACTGGCAGATTTCTTCTAACCTAGATACACTCAAATGGTAATTGTTGATAGATACGCTTCAAAAGGTAATTGTTGAAGACCCCTTTGTGCAGGTACTATTCCCTTAAAGCTCTTGCTTCACCTTGCCACAGTTTTCCAACCTGGGGGTTTGCAAAATCGTGATGGTTCCATCAAATACAAAGAAAATATTTGCAAGTGTGACGTGCCGGTTCTTGCCCTAGCAGCTGACAAAGATCTCATCTGCCCTCCAATTGCCGTTCTTGGTGAGCTTGCTCTCTGCTGCCTCCTCGTCTGGCTCTCTTGTCAGTTCCTTGGCAGCTTCTTTCTCATTGCTGTTTTATAATCGGAGGGCTAGTTCGAAGCTGTTACTCAGCTAAACGGGATCACTTGACATGCAGATACTGTAAAGGAGTTTCCAGAAGATACCGTCACTTACAAGGTTTTTGGCGGAGAGAATGGAAGACATTATGGTCACTACGATTTGGTTTGCTCCCCCGCGGTATGGCCACTATCTTACATGAACAATATTTGATAGTACGGAAAGGTTGCTTTGTCTCGATGATATACCAGCGCCCAAGGGATATGCTGGGCCAGCATATTCTAGACGAGTATCATTTGATGTCAAGCGTGACCGATCCTTTTGGTCTTGTTGCTTTTTACAGGCAAAGGAAGAAGTGTTCCCGTATATTCGAGACTTTCTGGTGAAAAGTGACTCCGTGAGAGTGAAGGAGGATAAAGGTGATTCGGTGGTGCTGAATCAAAGTGGTTGAGAACGCTGTTTAACTTCTCCCTAGATTGGATATTCAGGTATCTAAAACATCACATCCTTCTGGAGATGCTGATCAGATGCCACACCGTGAAGGCTCCACAAAGTAACGACAAGTTAAAGGCACAATGTCGCCTGCAACAGCTACTGTCTGGAGCCACAATTCTTATATGAAGAGAAGACTGGTGGGCTTAATGTGCACTTCAAATTTGTACACCCGCTCACTGATCAGATCCAGTTCTCGATCCGGCCCTTCTGGCTGGCCGAGAGACGACATTGAAAGGAGTACATAAACGAACAGGGTGTTGTTCCACAATTTCTGGGCTGGCTCTGCATAGGTGGTGTAAAATATGGGAGAGGGTAGGGACTATTAGTCGAGAGAGGAGAAATTCTGAAACGAGTTGTCGACACGGGTCTCTTACTCGGGCGGCACTCATAACTTCCACACTGAATTAACACAGCGTGGAATGTAGTGACGGCCTCCAATGAAAATGGGAGTCTTGGAGATCTTGGAGACTTACATCAGTGTGGTTCTAGCTTATTCGAATCAGAGGAGTTTGAGGCATGCTTGGTAACGACAGCTTCTCATACTCCCAAGTAAAGAATGGCTCAGGCTGCTTCTTCTTTCCTATCCATGTCTGTTTTACACTATCCTTACCACTTACACCATTTCTGTCAGTCAGTCTGGGCTGTAAACTTTTCAGACTTGTCTGAAGAAATGGCAGAAATGCGAAAAGCCCATTTCAGAGTAGAAAAGTGGAGTGTTAAAAGAATGGAGAGTTTCAAACTTTACCGAAATCAACAGAAGGCGTCAGATGTCGTAGACCCTCAGCCGATCGTAAGCCCCGAGACGAGTTCCAGTGATGCGCAACCCCGAAAAACTAGGAGACTTCACTTGAGAAGGGAGGCTGACGTACTCGAGCACCACACCCAGTGCTCGGGGAGAAGTTTTGGGTAACCGGAAAATATCCGCCGTAACGCCGTAACTGAAGAATCGTCGGGTGATATGGATCGGAACCGGTTATCGTAACAGGTACTGTCATTGTTTTTCATTTTCTACCGTTCTTTTCCCGGCTAGTTTCAACCCGAGTTTTCACTATTCCAGCCGGTTGAGAACACAGAACAACGGTAGCCCCGAGCACTGACCACACCGACACTCAACATGACTACATTCGTTACCTTCGCGAGAACTACAGAAACTACGTCGAGTAGTAAAACCGGCGTATACAACTTCGGACTGCCGAGGGCACGTCCCGACAAGGACAGTCGCAAAGATCTCCGAATGTGATTGGAAGTTGTGTCAGATTTGGTTTGCCTGCCTTAAGGGTGCACGAACTGCAATAGTAACGTGATCCGGCTATGTTTAGCTCCGAAGTTAGTCTCTGTATGTTGTCGTCACCGTCCAAATTCCAGGCTTTTCTGTGAGCACGAGGAACAGCGATTCTTTCATGCTCGCAACTGATGATTTTAGTGAAGAGGCAGGAGGTATATCATGGTAATGTTTGGGGCAGAACATGGTAATATTTGGGGCAGAACTGTGGAGTACTAGTGACGAGCGATCGAGTAGAGGGTAGCAGATTGGGTCATTTCCTCACGAGTCACGATGAAGGTACCTCAAGATCTCAGTGATCCTTCGGACTCGGTTGATAACAGGGGGTCGATTTGATGTGAAGTGGTGATTGTAGTATGTAGTCCGTGTACTCGAATTTCATCATGAGTTAGATCCACTCCGGTTCGGGTGTATACGAAGTTTAGTTACACACGGATTTAAGACGCCGAGTTGCCGTAGACATTGGCAGAATCCCGGAAGAATTTACCAGCAACATTTCGGATGGTTTGGCAACAACCAAATGCAGAAAAAGAAATATAATAAATAGAATCACCATAAGAAAATCCGTAAAGCATGAATAACATACCGGGACACCATTTCTCAAAGTGTGCAAAGCCCGGCGATCGGTAAAAATGGAGTTCCATGGCAAAACAGAGTCGGACTGACGATAAAAACAGAAAGAATTAGTTTCCAGTCAACCTATCTGTTTAGGCAAGGAGAGACAAGAACAGACTGAAAACAATGTTTTCGGCTCCAGGTGAACCGACTCTGTATTTTTGAACCGGTTTCAAAATTTCCAGCGAATAATACTCGAGTAAATCGACCAAAACTGCCGTTGAAATCATAACTGAAAAGATAATTTTCCATCTGTAAATCTAGGTAGTAAAGTTCCAAGCAGAACAAAGCTTTCGGTAAAAAGGCGTCAGGAAAGTAAACTTGGGCAGACTTTCAGGCCAATCTTCTCCCTGCCGAAAAGGTGCAGTATCTCGCCGACTTCTCTGGAGACTTTCCCGGGGGCTTCCGGTCTGAAAGGAATAATAATAATAATCAAATAAAATTCTATCAAATCTGAGGCGGATAAAGTTACAACAGATCTTATGGAACACTTGAGGGTGCTTGACAGCGCCGCTGTTGATTTGAGGAGCCTTTTATTTAAATACTCTTTCCCATAAAACTCTTCATAAAAACCAGCCCAATGATTATGCAGTTAGCAATCAAATTCTGAGTTTTTACTTTTACATCCTCCATTTTCCAGAGTTGAACTAGATCGTCCTCAGAGTGATGGAGTTTACTTCTCCGGCTTCTCGTGGGTTCAGATGCGGTGAAATGCTGAGTTGTAAGTCAAGTGGATCAGGTATCAACCAGTTCAAGAACTACAATAAGACGTCCCTACTGTTTCGGTCGACTCCCTGGAAACCTCTTGCTAACTCGACTCTAGTCGAAAAAGTATCGTACGAGTAAATTCTATCACCTTGGGTACGTTATAGTTCAACTCGGAAAACTAGTGGCTGTACAAGTAAAAACCTCGTTTCTCAAACTCCCAGCTAAATTTCAAATCTTCAAAGGCTACGCCGCTAAACCGAAACATAAAGGGAAAGTGAGAATCCCCGACTTTCAGCAGCATCCGGAGCGACCCGAGGCCACTAGACCACGTGGATCATCAATGCCGTCCCTCCGCCACTAGCAGTGTAACGCGCTTCCATCCACTGCACTGCAGCCCAGTCGGAAAGCAAAGATTTGCACACTACCGTTCCGTGGTAATGGCCGCGCCATTGCGCCAAGAGTTGATGACGTCGACTCCTTGATCACACTACATCCGCTATAAATCGCGGAAGCGTCGGACTTCTTACAGCGGCACGCATACACACACGCACTGATCGTACTTCAGGAACCTGCAGCGGAGGAGCGATCCAAGCAGCAGCGAGCAGCGATACGGTGGAAACATCTGCTCAAGTATTTGAGAGTGTGCGAGTGGAGTAACAACAAGCAGCTGTTCTTACTCCTGTTCCTCCCTACAAGCGAATATGGATTTCTTTAAGCAAGCAGCCAGTTTTGTTGGAAGCAAGAAGGCTGAAGAGAGCAGTAACACCAGCGGCGAAGGGTTTGATGTTAACAATGTGTCGGATTTGATGAGTAAAGCAGAAGGCTTCCTCGCTGAGAAAAAGCCCGAGACTTTTGCTCCGAAGCCAGTTGAGGAGGAAGAGCCAGTTAAGGAGGAAGAGGTAGTGAAGAAGCCTTCGGAGGTTACGGAGGACGTTCCAGAGTCCGCGACTACCGAGGAAGACACAGAGAGGCAATCATCTGCAGACCCTGTGAAACCCACTGTGCCTGAGGACTCCCCAGTAAATAAGACGACGACGGCAACTTCCTCCGAAGTTCCACCAGAGTCTAGCAAATCCGACGCCAAGCCTTCGTATTCGGAGTTGTATAAGAGCGCTCAGACTCTGTACTCGGGACTTCAAGGTAAGTTGGAGGGCAAGACTGACGTTGACAACCAGCAGATAGCCGGTGCTGCGGAACATTTGGTGCAGGGAGCCGAATCTTTTGGCCTACTGAAGGCCGACAATCCGTACAGTAGTTACTTCAAGAAGGCTGAAGGGTATTTGCATGACTACAGTTCCTCCGATTCCGCACCTAAGAAACCTTCTTCGGACGAGAATGCTTGAGGTAAATCTTTTGTTTCTCTTAGATTCCTGTTGTCATCGTCAAGAAGGAAGGTGAGAAGGTTGAGTCGGGCGCCGCCGACTCAGTTACTCCGAACAAATATATACGCTCTGTGAAAAGCCAAAAGTGGAAGATAAAAGTTATCCTTCAAGCTGAGGTCACTGCTGTCTCTCTAGGTGTAGAGAGTGCTTGTTTTCGTTCCATCTGATCATCAACTTCGTTAGAATTCTCGAGTACGCACCGAAGGTAGTTATCGGGCTTCAGTGTTGAGTTAAAAGCCGGGCTCGTACTCCGGTGAAAGCAAGTGCATTCGCTTAAAATAGAGAGTTTTCATAGATCTAGAGATATATGCAGTCCCCACTTCGACGCTCTTGATCACTCTCCGATTACATGGTCTACGTGACCTCTCCTACGCTCCTGTAAAATTTGGCAACGGGGATAAATAAAGGGATACCGTCTGATAGTAAGAACGACGCGATTGTGGGATTGCCAGTGGAGACGTTCATGGTTCCTTTGGAAATCTGATTACTCTGGAGAGTTGGTCGTTGTATCCCGCGAGCTCTCTCTCCTTGAACGTTTGTTATCTAGCTCGCGTTGACTGTTGATTCGTCCCTCAAATTGCTCGATTGGTGGCCCTAGGGAGATCGATGACGGCCAACAAACGTTGACAATAACATCAACGTAACCTGCATGGATACAAAATTTTAGCCTTAAGCAGAGTGCGAAGTCGATCCTTACGGCAACCGTAGGCCATTCCTCTAAACTCAATATCATATCGTGCACCGTAGGGAACGGTAGTTTGATCTCCAATGATTTGCACAAACTGGACTGGATTCAAATTAACACTCTCTATTATACTGTCTCTCAGAAAAATTTTATGCAACCAAGACAACAGCAGAGGAAGAAATACAACAATGAATAAGCAAGGAAACCGAAAGAGGCAGACTCCAGGCAGTAACTGCTGCCTACGTCGGTTTATGTCGGCTATGCCTGCCTTTCGGGAGTACAGGTAACATGAGGTAGGATAGACCACGAAAAGGCTACGCTTGTGTACCTGTGGTAGCTGATCTGCACGCAATCAGACTCTGTGGCATTGCAGGGTACTAATTTGAGATAAGCTTTTGACTCGGTACTGCATACCGTACTCCTATTCAAATTCGCTGTAACTCATTCTGATAGTTTTCGATATTCGCGGATTGTTTCCGAGGTGTCTGATATTAGTTTTGATCATTCGCTCGTTTTGCATATTCGTATATTGGTATAATTCACTAATTCTACTTCAGTTCAAAAGAAAAGTGTTTGTTTTTTATATGACCATCAAGTATAGACGGTTATTGTTCTAAGTCGAAACTCAGAAAATTATTTATATGATGTTACATTATCATATGTTACCTAATGAAAATAGTTTAAAAGATCTGCTTTAGGTAATTTATAAAGAATAAGAAATATTTTAACATAAATTGTTAATACTATAAATATTAGACAAAGGTTATTATAAATATGAAAATACTATATGGAAATATTGTATATTCTATAAAATTTATACATCTAAATCTAAAATATTTTAGAAGTAATGTTCAAATATACATATAAATAACGTAATATAAAAACAAAAACAAAAACAAATCAAAAGATTAACTTTTGTCGCACATTACATTCCAAAGTTAAACTAAATGATTTCTCTTAAAAGATGACATTTCTTCTGGCATTTGTGATAGTACAATTCGCAAATATTGCCTCGAACGTAGGTCCAAATTGCTATTCTCAAAACATTAATTCTTTAAGTAGCAAATCTGAATAACAATACGATGATCCACCCAAATAGTTACATCGCAATTTATCTTGATTACTGTAATCCAGCCAAATAGTTGCATCGCAATTTAGCCTGAGTAGCAAATATTCCTTCTAGTATCATTATTGGGAAAAGCGAACCTAGTTTACAGAGTGTTGAATGTTATGTCGTTACCCAACTTCGCCATTCCGGAGAACTCGAGCTGATGGTATGCTAGTCTCGTGAACCACAGCTTTTTGAAACACAGACGAGGAAACCAAACTATAGTCATGAGGTGGAGAGAATGATAGACGTTCAGTATGTCACTATTCTTTATCTTATTAATGGTGCAGAGACAAGAACCATTGATGCTAATACAATCAATTGTAGCTCTCACATTGAGAGACCAAGTGTGACTACGAACTTACGAAGACTAACGTGGTCGAGAAAAGTTACTCTGAAATAACAACCAGAGAAAAAGTGCACTAACTTGTAGAAAAGATCTTAGATGTCCCTGTTAGGCGTTGTTTCAAGCTCTTGTTTTCTAGTTGACCATTCTATTATTGCAGATCTAACTACTACAGACGTAGTGATCACTGATGAAAAAGTTCTCGAGATTGTGAACGACGAATGAGTTCAAGTCGCTACTACAACTGTAGTGTCAATTATTCTTGGATGAGAGATGATTCGGACACAAATGATAAAGACAATTGAGATCAATGTAAAAACGATTGAGATTGCATTTGATGTAAATGCGTCTCTCTCAGTGTAGGAAACTAACGTAACTTACTCTAAGACTCTTAACTGTGAGAAAAGAAACGAGAGAGAGCTGAATACTCCAAGCCAAAGATAAAGTCTGATAAATGAATAATGATGAGAGGACCAGGTAGGTCCTCCTGATATACAAAGAGAGTCTGTAAAAGGTCGAGGGGTGGCTTCTCCTTGTGTCTCTTCACAATATCCAGTTTAGGATAGTTATTGTTCACACAGTATTCTATCACTCCCACTTAATTACTAATCTTTAACAATCCGAGTTTTGGTAATAAGTATTCTACTTTAGGAGTTGGTAAACTCTTAGTAAGAATATCATCTACCATGTCAGCCGTTGGGCAATACTGAAGAAACACTGTTCGGAGAATGACTTGATCCTTTATGAAGTAATACCGGATATCTATATGTTTTGTCTTATCATGAAATTTAGTCGTGTCAACTAGGGCAATAGCACTTTAATTATAACAAAATAAGATCGTTGGCTGTTCATCCTTCAGTCCAATATATGTGAGTAGTTGTCCTAACCAAATCATTTCTGAAGAACACGTACTTAAGGCTACGTACTCAGCTTCCGTACTTGACAATGCTACAGATTGCTGTCGCTTGGATGACCAACTGATCGCTCCTTGGACAAAAATGAAATAATTTTCAGAAGTGGAACGTCGTAATTCAACATCACCTCCCCAGTCAGCATCACAATATCCGAAAAGGGAGCGTGGATTGGGAGAGTATCTGTACTCAAGATGATAGTCCAAAGTATCTTTGATGTATCTGAAAGCTCTCTTCATTGCAGTGATATGAGCTGGCCTGGGACTTGCCATATGCTGAGATAATGAGCTTATGATATATGACAAGTGAGACCTTGTACGTACAGCTGCCCAGTTGATGGATCCAGATGCGCTTTGATATGGATAGTTGGCGCATAAAGTCATCTCCTCTTCATTGGTGGGAGGATCATGAGCAGGAAGTTTCTCACTTGGAGTCATGAGAGTACTTATAGGCTTACAGTTCTCCAGACCGAATTGAAATAGCTTTTGGGTGAGGTATAGAGATTGACTGAGTCTTATCCATCCTACTGATCTGTCCTTGTTTATCTCTATGCTCAAACAATGATGTACTTCTCCAATGTCGTTCATCTGGAATCTAGAACTGAGTTGTCTTTTTATTTTTATCATCGACTCCATGCCACTGCTTGCTATGATGATATCGTCAACATACAGGGCCAAAATCATGAACTGGTTGACCTGATGTAAGTAGTAAACATTCTCATCGGCACCAGACTTGGTAAACCCGAGGAATATGAGGAACCATCGATTATTAGATACCATTCTCGTGAGGACTGTTTTAATCCGTATAGTGTGCATAGTAATCTGCACACTTGTCCTTTTATCGAGACAATAACTCCTTGCGAAATATTCATGTATATCTCCTCATTGAGTCTTCCATTCAGGAAAGCTGTCTTAACATCCATCTGGTGCACATGTAAATTATGTTGTGCAGATATGACCAGAATCAGACGTACGGATTGAACTCTTACCACTGGAGAAAAAGTGTCAGTGTAGTCGAGACCGTAGACTTGAGTGAATCCACGAGCCACCAGACGTGCTTTGTATCGAGAGATGGAACCATCGAAGTTCAACTTTAGCTTAAACGTCCACTTGTTGATGATGGGACGTCTGCCATGTGGTAGGTCAGTGAACATCCATGTTCCCTTAGCTTGATGCGATTCCTGTTCCTCTTGTATGATTTTCTCTCACTGTTCTGCATTGGAGGAAGAAGGCATCTCTGTAGGACACAGACTCCATGAGGACTGGTGAGAGTGTTATCATTAATGCGCCCTTCTGTTTCCTCGGCTTTCTTGGTTTTGGAGGAGCAAGGGGGTTTTCATAACCTTCAGCATGGTCACGCCTTGGAGGCACTGATTGTCTTGTTGATCGTCTCAACACTGGAGGAACGGGAATACTTGTGGGTGAAGGAATCTTCTCTTGTGAACATTCAGTTGGCGAAGTCTCAGGGAGCCGGATCTCCTGCGGTGGTCAACGTTGCTGGATGCTTGGTGATGTCTTCTTGAGATAGGGATGGTACTGACTTATGTTTCTAGCTACCGAAGACTGATCACGGTGATGGTTTGTCGGTGACGTTGGAGACTGAGGGATTGTCAATGCAGTAGGTAGATTGTTCTGGTTCGATTGTGAGCTGGATGGCATCGTCGTCTAGGTCACATTAGCTTACAACGTTTAGACCAGCTTAGACGTGAGAACTCAGTCACTGGTCTTAACCTGCGAGAAGTGAGAAAATAGATCTGCCCAGCATGTCAGCACGGCAAGCAATCACGCACCAAATTCTCACGTGTAGCAACCACCCGGGCAATAGAACCCCTTGAGTTGATACATTCAGACATAAGCGAACGCATTTCTCCTTGCACATATTCTAGCTATGAATATTTTTTAACTTTCATTGATAATTATTATCGTCACACCATCGTTCAGCTACTCCATTACAAGAGCGATTGCTTTCAAACTTTCAAAGAATTCCATGCTTTTGCTGAAAGGCAAACTGGTCACAAGCTGAAAACACTCGCTCAGACAACAGTGGTGAGTACCTATCCATAGATTTTGAAGCATATTGCATTGAGTTTGACATCCAACGCCAACTCATTGTTTCACACACGTCTCAACAAAATGACGTAGATGAACGGAAAAACCGCACCCTTCTTAATTTTACCCGTACCATGCTGCATGAGTCAGGTCTGCCAAAACCTTACTGGGGAGAAGCTATCAACTGTGCCAACTACCTCCAGACTAGGTACCGACAAAGGCACTCCCTCCTAAGTTGACACCATTTGAGTTGTGACACAACCGCAAGCTTGATATTTCACACTTATGTGTTTTTGGATGCACTGCAAATTCCCAAGTCCCAGCTGATCTCCGCTCTAAGTTAGATGATCACTCTCATGCTTACATCTTACTAGGTTATAGTGCACGCAGCAAAGCATACCGCCTACAACGTAAATCTGACGACCATGCTTTCACTTCACGAGATGTCATCTTTGACGAATCTCCTTTCCTTCATGTACCCTCACCTGTTCTCCCCGATAATTCTAACAGAAGAATTTTTCCAGAGTAGCATTGAGTTCTATAACAACCACCTAGTATCTTCCGCACTAGCTCCCACTCTAGTTTCAGTGGGAGCTCAACCCCCTCCCTCAGTGCTCTCTCTCTCTCTTTCGTGCCACCTCTCATTCCTCCTATCACTGATCCACTTACCTCTCATCACACCGTCCAGTTCTGGAGGAGGAGAAGGTGGTGGAAGAATCGCACCAACACCAACCTTGATTGTGAGTTAGTGTAGCGTTATTGCTGACGACGTCTGTGCAGGCTGCAAAGTAGAGAGATGAAGGAACGGGAGCAGGCACGGATGAAGAGTCTAAACACGTGTCGCGGCGTTGAACAATGGCCCGATGATAAAACCCAACTCGCTGTTCGGAGAAGAGAATGGAGTACCTTCGTGAAGGAGATCCGATCTGTCATTTGTGAGAGCACGATCCGCTCAGGTGGTTGGCTAGGAAGTGCTCTCCGCGGAGAGCCCCTATCCATCTTTTGTGGAGCTGCGCCCCTACAAAGAGGCACATTCCACCGAGGTGGCAGACGGTCAGGTGCCCCTTGGGGGCCATGATCCCTCGTGGGGTTCCTTGCCCTCCTGAGGACTTGGCTGCGCGTGGGATAAATTACCCCCACGTTCCGAAGACTGGCAAGTGTCCGTCGGGGGTTGTGATCCCGCGTGAAGGGACGTGTCCTGCGCGGGACTTGGCCGCACGTGAGGATAATTATCTCCACGTCTCGAAGGTTAAGTAGTGTCCGTCGGGGCCGTGACCCCACATGGGGGGACATGTCCTCCGAGAGATTGTTTAGTGCTCTTCGGGAGACGTGACCTCGCATGGGGGTCCGTATCCCTCGAGGCTCCTTGGTCCCAAGCAGACCTCGATTTGCGATTGAGGACCTCCCCGCACCTTGGAGCCCTTGGCTCGCGTCCTCACGAGTCAAAGGGTGTCTCTTGGGTACGCGTGTGTCCTCTCGCGAGATGGGAGGGCACACGCGTAAGCTGTCTAACATATGCCCAGACGGTTGCGTGTCAAGAGGTTCGTGAGGAATTTCTGGAATTTCAAGTTCCAAGGGGGGAGACTGCAGAGATCATGGATTTAGCTCTCATTTTCGCTGCGTGGGGGTAGCAGGATTATGTTGAATTCGTAGAGAGCGTAGATAAGAGTGCTTGGCTGGTGAATGAGTAATTGCATGATTGGAAGGATAAATTCTACGTTTTCTGGGTCTGACGCGCATGCGTGGTCTTGGACTGTGACAAGGTGGTAGAGTGTATCTTTCACGCGTGACGATGTGCAAGAGTGATGTTTACTCCGTTACTAATACAAAATTTCCAAGCAAATACAGATCGTTTGATAATGGACATGAGCATAAGCTTCGAAAGTACTTATCTTCGGGGTAACATATGTCATTTCCGATTAAGCACCAACCTCCCTTGGAGTCGAATTGACGTGCCGAGAAGAGATTCTTGTGCAATGCGAGCACATGCAGTACGTCACGGATCTGTACTTGTTCATCATTCAGCAGCTTGATTTCAACAGTCCTAGTGCCTTCAATGTACACTGTGGTGTTGTCTCTCAATAAAATTTTATCATTTTGACGACGCTCTTCTGAGTATGGAATGTATGTAATGAATTGGTGTCGATCATGGACCATGTGGTGCGTTGCACTAGTATCCACGTACCACATGTTGTCCATCTGTGATAATGCGCTTAGTCTAGTAGATTTGATTATCATGAGGACTCTGCGTGTATTATTTTGTTGGTTGTTGTTGTGCGATTTATGACGGTTTCTTTGATTTTGTCCTCATCCTGTCCTCCTTGTTGTCTGTTACCGCTGTGCTGCTGTTGGTTACTGCTGCTTGTTTGGTTGAGACACTCGTTAAAAAGGTGTCCAGTTGAGTCGCAACCGAAGCATTTGACGCTACCTACTTGGAGCCGACGATGAGGTTGACTCCATCCACCTTGGTTGCTACTTCATCCTCGTCCTTGCTGTAAACGTCCAGCGAGCAAGGCGATGGAAGATTCGACAGACATCTTCCAAGACAGGAGCTCCTCCTCGATTAAGAAGGAGATCAGATCTTGTAGAGAAAGGTTCGGGTTCGTGCGCATTGCATGCAAGAATGTTAGATAGTTGGGTGGCATGCTGCCCATCAGTGTGAGAATTTGTTCCTGTGCGTCTACTATAACTCCAGCAGATACGAGTTGCTGCACGAGGGCCTTAAAGTTGTTGATGTGGATCATCACTGAATCGTTTGACTTCATTCTGAGAAGCCCGAACTTTCCTCTTAAGTGCATGAAGGTGACATGACTTGACCAGTAAAGTTTGCGGTCAGGGTTGTCCATACGTCATTCGCTGTTGTGCAAGCGAGTATGTGATCGGCGACTGAGTTTGCACAGCATTCGTTGATTGCAGTTAAGACGTTTTTGTTCTTCTTGTCTCATTCTGCAATGCTGCCCGGTCTGATAGTTGATGTCGCTGTTTCGTCGAGACTTGTTGCTCCAGGTCGTGAGATTGTGTCATCCACCACGTCGAGTATCTCTTCCAAATCGAGTCGGAGGATTATTTTATGCTTTCAAAAGGTGAAGAAAGTGCCATCGAATACCGTCCATCCTTTCGTGTTGAATGGTGCAGTCATTCTGCGCAGTCGTGATCATGAGAATTGAACTGGTCCTTTTTCGCGCTGTGTTGGTCTATGCGAGGAGCGTTGTCGTAGCGAGAGCCTTTCCTTTGAGCAAGGGCGTACCTTCTAGCTGTGGTTAGCGATCGATACACAGCAGAGCGACTAGTATCTCGTAGATTTCTCTCTAACTTCCTCGATAACTAAGCACTTTCTTTCTCTCAGTAAAGGATCAAGATAACTACACGAAAACGTTGGATGATCATGGGCACGACAAACGGGATATGTGATGACATGATCTCTCGGTAGTATTCCTCTCCGAAGTTTCTCACTACTAGGGCTTCGTACATGGCTTTGGGTCGACAGATGTGTCTTATCTCGCACTGGGTGTTAAAGTTTACAGGAGGGAGCTGATTTAGATCCATCCTTCGTTAGATGAGAATAAAGACGGTGAGATCTCATTCTTGGCCGTAAGTGACAACAGGTAAGATCACAGGGACAGGCGAGAGCATGACTTGCGCGGTAAAGTTATGCCCGAAGGATCCTATCAGAAACTGTTGAAAGTGAACTCGTTCCATATACATCAGTTTAATCGAGAAAGGGTTTCGAAAAGGGAATCTGGGCGGTAAGTAGAGTCCTTCGTCCATCTCTCACCACATGTGCACTCCAACTACAAAGGTATATCGATCCATAAAACTCTGATTCAATCTCATAAGATCACCACGATCTCTTCACGAACAATCTCTTGGATTTTTCCCCAGGTCGAATGCCCCCACACAGGTCACTCCCCTTTGCTTAAAAGTTTCGAACACAAAACAAGGATAGGTGCAAGCTCCATAACCAAGCAACCCAAGCCTCACGGACCGATGAGGTGGCGCACATGCACATCGCATGTTTGGTGCCGTCATACTCATCCACGTGTGGGTCTTCTGGGTGAAAGGTTCTAATGCATGCACCGTAACGTGTCCCAAAAACCGGAGACTAGGCTAGACATGTAGTCGACTCTACAGGTCAAGGATCGCACTTTGCCACGTTGAGTGCGAACCTAACAACCACATGACGTGGATACAACGTAGGTCGCTAAAGTCATATCTATGCCTAGAATACTCCCCAAAGCAATACAAATGTCGCACTGGATACTTTTCAGCCAGCTGTCGCTAACAACTCGAGACCTAGAGTAGATATCGTTGCCGATACAACTCGGCAGAAAAACCAGCGAACTTTCACACATGATAGGTACAGATCTACAGCTCAGTCTCCTCTCAAACTTGCCACGTAGGTAGTATACTAAAATCTCTACTTGCAGGTCAAATTTCAGGAAGATCTGACGGCTAGATCTCCTCCCACAATTAACACAAATCCACAGAAACTAACACGCACTTCCAATCTCAGATTCAGGACAGAAGCTTCTTCGACTAAATGAACCGTCCACTTCCACTCCAACTTCCTGTGCTATCAATTCAGAAGGTAAACTCACTACACAGGAAATTTGAGCCGATTTGACCGTTCTGATCGTCCTCCATAAATCTGCAAACTCGCTGCTTCAGATTGACAGCTTTCTGCACCCCGTCGCCTTCAAATCGCCATTGCGCTCAATCCGCAGAACATCCGGTGGTGAAATTTGTGGTCAGAGCTTCAGCAGCTGACAGAATACAAGCTCATGAAATCTGGTCTCAATCTGACGGTTCAATCACTCAAACCCCTTAATCTTACAATCGGAAGAGAAACTCTTGTACTCTCATCACTCTATGAACTTCAAATCGCCATAACGTATGCCCTGGACCTCCAAATCGAGTGAAATTTGTGGTCAGATTGCTCCTCCTGTCGAGAGCTCTCCGCCCATGCCCTCTGATCTCCAAAATCCCTCGTCAAAGTGCCCCGAACCTCCTAGAGCGCACACTTAGGTAGATGACAAGGTATCTTCACTTTTGGGTGGACCAATGGGAAGTTAAAGGACTCAACCTTGTCCTTTTCTGCCCCATGGAGACCCCCAGCAGATAATAGAGCATTCTAAGCTCATAAGAGCAATGTTTTAGATCCCATTACACCACAACTTCTACAACTGTGTGCAAAACGTACTTATACGGGTAATTTACATATTAACTGGTCCCACAACAGGACAGCGTCCTCCATGCAACGATCAAGGCGTCCTTTGATCGCTCTGGTTTCCAATGTCTAAGACTTAGAGAGAACTTATGTTGTCTTAATATATCATCTAACAACACAGGCTCCGATACCATGTAAGAAACTAAGGTAACTACTCTAAGACTCTTAACTGGAAGACATACACAGAATGTGTGAGGAAAGAAACGAGAGAGAGCTGAATACTCCAAGCCAAAGATAAAGTCTGATAAATGAATAATGATGAGAGGACCAGGTGGGTCCTCCTGATATACAAAAGGAGTCTGTAAAGAGTCGAGGGTGTCTTCCCCTTGTGTCTCTTCACAATATCTAGTTTTGGATAGTTACTGTTCACACAGTATTCTATCACCCAGAAGAAAGATAAGCTTGATAATGATGCGTGATAAAAATATGTTAAAACTATACATACATTTTATCAATTTTGTGATTCAGAATAAAGTTCAATGTTGTTTTTGGTTGAATGTTATAACGAAACTCAATATGCTTATTTTACATGTTGATAATGTCTACTCTTGTATTATATTGAATTTGCAGGTGAAGTTTTTCCTCAGCGGAAGAAAACCTTGATACAACCAAAAGAACCATCAACGGTTACTATTGCAACCGGTGATATTGGATCATCTTTGAAATGGATATAAAAAAAATGAAACTTCGTTGTCGTGCCATTTGGCGGCTACATGCTTGACTTCTACTCCGACGCTTAGGTTTGATAGTTCTAGAAGTTAGCTCATATTACTTCTAGTCCTTTATGTATATGTTTGACACCTTTGTATACGGTGTTAACACTATTTTGAGTCCTAGTAGGCTGATAGTATGTTAGTTATCTTGTTCAAGCATTTGTGCGCTTGTGCAAGTGACTTCTTACTTGTCTATGACGTTCAATGTACATAACTTAGGGTTTCCATGCTGATAGGGGTTTGAGCTCATGGGTTGTACTTACTTGTCGCCCATGCACGCTTTCTAGCTAATTTAAGTTATTTTTCAGGGCTATGTGTCATTTTAGGTAGTTTAAGTTTTACGCTGGCACTCTAGGGGGCTTGACGTGGTAGCTTATGAGTGTAGATAAGTTACCAGGTAGTTTAAGGCACAAAAGGACAGTCAAGTGGAGCTATGAACTCCCATTGGTCCATTTTTGTCTTTTGTAAAACTCTAAGTTTAGAAACAGAGCTCTAGAGGGGAGTTCGAGCAATTGGTGAGGTATCTTCAAAATCTGAAAACACAGGAAGAGAGAGCTCGTCGTGCCAAGCACTGTCAGTGAAATTTTTGCTCGATTTGGATCAATAAACAAGGAGTTATGCCCAATTGAAGTTCAGATTGTGCCAAAACTGCGTCACTTTTGTTGATTTAGGGGTTTTCGGTGCCAATTGCAGCAGAATTGAGGAAATCACTTCAAAACTTCGTGGTTGCGTTCACTGTCATGAGGGCTACGACTGTCCAAAAAGTTTCGAATCATTTGAGTAATTGAGTAATTCAGGGCGGCCGCTGAAGCAGAGGGGGTCTGAAAAGCTCTTAATCTAGAGCAGCGACTTCAGAGGAGGAGATCTGAAGTTCTGTGTACATTCAGGAAGCCCAACTTCACAGGGATGTTCAGCATCCTGTAGACTTCAAATACTGTGAGAAGATTTGAAATTCATCGAGCCAATTCTCTGTTCTATGTCTGAATAGCTGTCTAGGTACCAGAAATTGTCATAATTCTCTTATTCAGAACCTTTCTGTCAACATCTCGGTGCTAGAATTCAACCTCAGGCTGAAACTTCGTGTGTGTGTTCAGTAGTGCCTCATTTACATGTAGGGGAAGTTTAGAAGTCTAAACCTTCATAGTTTTCCTCTCTTTGAGTGTCAAAGTTCACCGCTTAAATCTATTACTACTAGTTAAACCTAAATTTCGCTTTTTGAGCATATTAGAGGACCCTACACAACTGTGTGAGTGTTTATGGCCCCTGTTGTGATCTGAAAGCCAACCTCTTGAGTAAACAACCACAGCCAGAAGCCCGGCGCTTTCCTAGGTAGACGGATCACACTCCGACATACTCTCTTTTTGGTGAACTCGACGTGAAACACCTAGGGTGGGAGTTTTCTTGAGAGTGTTACAGGATCAGATATCATGGCCAACCAAAGATCATCAAGTGGAGGTGCTGCTGCTGCTCAGCAACCTGTTCAGTTTGATGCTGCTACGATGAAGATGTTCCAGGTTTTTTCCATGTTCATGCAGCAGCAGCAGAGCACAGAGAGGAAGGAGGTGTTAGCAACCAAGGCGTTGCAATCTGTGATGCACCAGATGGACCAGTTCAAGGGGACAGATATTTCCAAGTACGTTCGATACTATGCTAGGGAGATGGAGGTGAACAAGGTACCTGAGAAGGAGATGGTGGAGAACTTTGAACTTGCTGTTGTGCCTGAAATTCGTGGGCGTGTGAAGGAGCTCAAGCAGCAGCAAGGACAGAGTTGGGAGAGCTTTATGCGAGCTTTGAAGGAGGAGTACTACACTGAAGATTCAGAGAGGGTGATCAAGAGAACGTTCTTGGAGTGGGTGGTTAAGCCTAACAAAGGTTTGTCTGTAAATGAGTTGTTAAGAGAGTTTGATCGTCAGTATGCTCAGCTTTCTAGGACAGAGAAGCTTACACTAGAGGTGGAGAAGACCGAGCTTTTCCTACAAGCAGCGGACGTGACTATTCAAGAGAAGCTTGAGCTGTTGCTGGAAGACAAGAGTGAGGAGAGAGGATTGAAGACTGATTGGAAGGAGGTCGAAGAGGCTGTTTCTTTGCTGGCCAAGAGACAGAGAAGAAGGGAGAAGGTGGTGGTAAGTGAAGCAGCACCTCTGATAATTCCTATCAAGCAGTTGCCTACTAAGCCCGCTGTCGTATTGCACATAGGTCTGTACAGTGAAAAGTAATGCAAAGAGATTTTTTTCTATATTGTGTAAAGGAAGCTGCCCTACAGCTTAACAAGCTAGGCAGGAGCTAAGCTGGGGCCATGCTTGACAAGCTGCCCCTTAGCTTGGGTTGGAATATCACCCCTGAGGGAGTCGAAAGACACCAGAATGTAAAGCTCGACGAGGAGAGCGACCTCATGCTTCTAGTTTTGACAGAAATTGTTTTAAGCAATAGTTAGTACGAGTTTTAGGCTGTGAAATATGTGAAAGAGAGAAATCCGTCGATTCTGGCTTGAGACTCGAACTCAGAATCTGATAGCGTGGGTGTGTAGGTGTTCATGAATACTATAGTTTTGACTCCTTATTCATTAAAAACAGAGTTGTATAGAGAAGTTAGCACAGAAAAGGTTAGTAAAGACTTTACAGGAAGATTTCCTTAGTAGCATATGTACAGACTGTAAAACCTTTTTGAACGGAACCAAAGGCCATCCCAGTGATAGGGCGCCTGCCTAGGAGAGAAGTGGTCTCAGGATCAATCCCTCCTGGCCTCTGGTTCCTATTCTGGCATGTTGGCCTCCCGGATGGGAGTCTATGTTGGGTATGCAGCCATGTCTTGTATACCTAGGGGTGGGAGACCGGTATCTCCCTTAATCGTGGGCTTCCTGGCCTAAGCCTCCGCATGCCATCCTGAATATACTATGAGAGATACCTGGTGCGCATACGGGGGGGCTGTAAGCCCTGTGGGGCAGCCTCATAAGTGTTAGGGCTTCGGCCTACATTGGATGACTTGTAGTATATTCATGATGGCATCAAGAGCACAGGAAACTTTTGCTAATTAGTTAAATAAGCATCGAGTAGACTTGCGATGGAGAATGAGGTTATGTGAACCTTTATTAGTGTAGGGGTAGAGTTTGTGGAGACAACTGTGAAACTTGTATTAAAAAGTGGCCAACTTTGTAAATAATGCTCTGTACGCATAAGGACAGCAAGGGGGCAGCTTAAGCTAGGGCCCTGCTTGTGATAAATGACTACACTTATAAGGACAGCAGGGGGGCAGCTTAAGCTGGAGCCTTAACTTTTAGGTTTAATACCTGCGACGGCTGGAGATCGGGGGACACTTTTCAAGGGAGTTTTCTGAGACAACTGAGGCGAAAGGAGGAAAAAGGAGCAGAATAGGGATTGAGGAGAGGAGACGCTGAGAAGCTTGGAGGCTGAGTGGGGATCGATTTTTCTGACAAAATTGAGTGGATTGAGAAGAGGAGACGTTGAGAAGCTTGGAGGCTGAGTGGGGATCGATTTTTCTGACAGAATTGAGTGGATTGAGAAGAGGAGACGCTGAGAAGCTTGGAGGCTGAGTGGGGGTCGATTTTTCTGACAGAATTAGGGATTGTGGAGAGGAGACGCTGAGAAGCTTGGAGGCTGAGTGGGGATCGATTTTCCTGACAGAATTGAGTGGATTGAGGAGAGGAGACGCTGAGAAGCTTGGAGGCTGAGTGGGGATCGATTTTTCTGACAGAATTGAGTGGATTGAGAAGAGGAGACGCTGAGAAGCTTGGAGGCTGAGTGGGGGTCGATTTTTCTGACAGAATTAGGGATTGAGGAGAGGAGACGCTGAGAAGCTTGGAGGCTGAGTGGGGGTCGATTTTTCTGACAGAATTGAGTGGATTGAGGAGAGGAGACGCTGAGAAGCTTGGAGGCTGAGTGAGGATCGATTTTTCTGACAGAATTGAGTGGATTGAGGAGAGGAGACGTTGAGAAGCTTGGAGGCTGAGTGAGGATCGATTTTTCTGACAGAATTGAGTGGAGTGAGCAAGGGAGATCGTGAGAGAGACAGGAAAGTGTTTTGGAGACAAGAACCTCATATGTTACACAGTTTTGAGGTTTGGAAGGAGTAGAATTGAATGGACAGAGGTGGTTTATTGGAAGGAGATCGTTTTTGACAAGGCTTTGGTTGTCATAAGATCAAATTCCTTGGAATTTTCAGCTGAGAAGGACTTAGGAGAGGAGGAGAGAGATATTTTCTTAACAGTGAAGCAGTTGACGCTGAAATAAAGCTATTTCTACTCCGGAGAGACATATTTGTGTACCTGAGTGCGTGCTTGAGTGTTTATTTTGCAATTGGTGGGCACAAGAGGATGTGTTTTGAGATTTCATCGTCTGCAGCGACCTATTTTCCTTTCTGGTCATTTCTCTTTGATCTATCACAGTCAGGAGGTCCGCCCTCCCTAAGAAAGACTCTCTCCACGACATCTGGTGCTTCCACTGAGAGCATTTGGGGTTATCGATTTGGAGAATTGGCTAGATTGGGTTGAAAATGGATCACAGTGCTGCTGTACAAGGGGTGGCTGCTGCTCAAGGTGCTCATGTTCAAGGGACTCCTGGTCAGGATGGAGTTGGTTCTCAAGGAGGACCTACGGTGGTTCCAACAGCAGCAGCACAGCCTGCCATAGACACATCTCAGGTTCTTCAGGTGTTGGCTGCCTTGATTCAACAACAGCCTGCAGTTGGAGGAGGTGACCAGAAATCCACGAAGGCGTTACAAGCAGTTGTTGGTCGATGTGGACGATTTGTTGAGAGAGATGTTACTAGGTACCTGCGGGAGTATGTAGGTGAAATGGAGTTGGTCAGGGCACCTGAAGTTGAGGTAATTCTAAGCTTTGAGTTGACTGTTGTCCCTGAATTGAGAGAGAAGGTCAGAAATTTACAGAGAAGACATTTAGGTGGGTGGACTCTGTTTGAACGGGCACTGAGAGAAGAATTTCTAGAAGAGGACTCTGAAAGAGTCACCAGAAGAACTCTCATGGATTGGATAGAGCGTCAGCCTGGACGTTCCATGGGATTGAATGAAGTGATCCGTGAATTTGAGAAGAGGTACTCTCAGCTTTCTGGTCTAGAGAGGTTGACGTTGGATGCTAGGAAGACAGAGTTGTTCTTAGGGGCTCTGGATGAGTTCACAGCAGATAGGCTTTGTTTCATGTTGGCTGATCGAGGGGCTGAAGGGGGAGTTACATCTGAATGGAGGAGAGTAGAAGAAGCAGTATCCACCCTTGCTAGACAACGTCGTGGTAGGATGGTACTGCAGCCAGAGACCTTGCCAGAGCAGAGAGTAGCTCCTCATGTTCATGTAGCTCCTCCTGCAATACCTCAAGCACCTATTGTGATTCCTCAAGCACCTATAGTGGTTCCCCAAGTGGTTCCTCAAGCGCCTGCAGTACTTATCCCAGCACAGAGAGGACCTAGACAGCAGCAGCGACCTGTTGAGAACCGAAATCAACATAACTTGATAGAAGAACTTACTCAACAGTTGAGAGATTTGAGGGTTGAGATGGCAGACTTGAGGAGAGATCAACGACCTGTTGCACCAGGTGCCCGACCTGTAGGAGGAACCTTTACCAGGAGATGTATTTGGTGCGATAGTCCAGATCATCTCAGAGGAGACTGTCAAGACTTGGCGGTTGCCTTGCGAGAGAGCGTAGTCAACTATCAGAACA
Source organism: Asterella californica (assembly GCA_036924285.1). Lineage (NCBI taxonomy): Eukaryota > Viridiplantae > Streptophyta > Marchantiopsida > Marchantiales > Aytoniaceae > Asterella > Asterella californica. The sequence goes on along the minus strand of JAYKYS010000006.1, from coordinate 13,375,674 downwards.
ACAGGTTGTATCTAACCGCCACTGGGCAGCCTCTGAATACGTATTTTGGAAGAGGAGGAATGAGGAGTTCTCTTCCAGCACTTACTGATGCGAATACTACAGCGATGACTGCGCGTCCTGCGGAGGCTGATGTATATACTGGGAGAGTTGAGGTGCGCTCTAATCCAACTATGGTTGAGCAGGCTGTTGAGGTTCCGGTTGAAATGATGAAGAGAGGTGCTGAAAGCATTAGGAGAGCTACTGGATGGAGAGACCCAGTAGATGCAACTTCTATTCGAGCGTTTTTAGAGACGAGTGGTGAACAAGATGCCATGATCGAAGACAAAAGAAGACGGGACACTTCCGATTTAGATGCAGGAGTACCAGAGGACAGTGACCGTCGGAGGGTTACAAGGAGGAGAGCAGCGGAACCATCACCATCTGTACCAGCTGGAAGATTTCCTGCTGCAGAGGATATACCTTCTACCTCTACAGCTCCACCACCTGCAGTAGATCCTATGGAAGGTGTACAGGATTTGCCACAAGAGACTACTGCTACAGATAGAGTACGGGGAAAGAGGTTTACAGCACAGGAGAAGGGAAAAGCTCCAGCTTACAAGTTAGCGGCAGACTGCGAAACAACAATAGACTTGCGTGCTGTTCTAGAGCAACGCATTTTGGATGCTAGAGTTGAGTTTACTCTTCGTGAAGTGCTTGGTATCGCAAAGAGAGAGTTTCATGAGTTGATAATAGACATCATGAAGAGAAAGAGACAGGTATTGACTGAACAAGTAAGTAGTCAGATGGTTGGAGCAGTAGATGCTATTGGTGTTGATCAGTTCGGAGATGATAAGTATGAGGCATGGGTTGCTGGTCCTGCTGTTATTGAGAATGAAGATGAAGAGTTTGAAGAGGATGGGTCAGACGCAGACAGCGATTTCAAGGAGAAGCACTGGGCAAGAGCGACAACAGAGACGCAAGTTCGGCTTGGAGGACTTTCTGAGCCAGTACATGCACTTGTGGATCACGGGTCGGAGATCAACATCATTTCCAAGGAGGTGTATGAAAAGGGACAGTGGTCAATCAAAAAGAATCATGGTTGGGTGCTTCGAGCTGCAAATAACCAAAAGGGTGAATTATACGGAGCTTGTCCCAATATGCGTGTAAGGATGGGGATGTGGAGGTTGATCAGCATTTCTTTGTACAGTCATCTGCCTCCTATCCTGTCATACTAGGCCAACCATACATCACCGCTGTTCGGATGGAGACAAAGGTGATGAACGATGGGTCTCATTATGCTAGAGTTTGGAGTCCTGATGACAAGTACTCAGTACAGTTTTTGACGGTTCGTTCAAGACATGAGCGGAACAGACAAACCCTTAGAGATTCTCAGACGAAGAGATGTAAGGTTTTTCGCAATCCACTCCTGTAGAGCGAGAAGACAGGGGTGTAGAACCTACTGTTGAGGTCCCGTCAGAGTTGGAAGCGAGACATGTACAAAGGTCTGGATACATGTGTGGTGTACAGAGTTGGCAGTCTGGATTGATGATGTTTGAGACAGATGGGTGGAGCCGATTTACAAGAGTTGAAGATATGGAGGAAAATACAAAAAGATGGATGGTGAAACAGGTATCAGGGTTGTGGCGTGTAGGAGTTCTATCTGAAGACGAAGTGGTTTCTGGTTTGTTTGAAGAGTTTATGTCTGTACAGTCAGCTGTTGGTTGGTTAGACAATGTGAGTAGATTGATGGAGGGGAAAAATAGTGTGGTGGTGCTCCCTATCCACTCTCGATGCATATATAAGGAGATTGTTACATACCTGCAGTTCTTTCCTCATCCGATGCAGAATAATGAAGGGAGAGAAGCAAGTTGTTGATGTGCACTCCCTCAGGAAGCAGACGTCCATGCGAAGTACAAATTTGTACTGAGAAAGGTAAGACCGGTAGCAGCTCAACTACCTGCTAACTCCCAGCAGCAAGTACAGTTAGTGGGGACTGAACCTATATTGCGTGATCATAGACGAGTAGGGCACCAGTTTACTGAGGAGACATTGAAGGAGCTCCAGATAGGAGGGGGTGAATTCTTGACTGAGGTCGAGAAGACAGTGTTTGAACAGATGGTAGTAAAGCATGGTAAAGCATTCTCTTTTTCAGCAGAGGAGATAGGTTGTGTGGACCCGCAGGTTATAGCACCTATGGTTATATTCACAATCCCTCATGTGCCTTGGGACCTGAAACCGATCCCAGTTCCTCGTGCTTTATTGCCTAAACTCATCGAGTTGTTGAAGGAGAAGGTACAGATGGGGATACTTGAGCCGTCTATGGGGCCATATTCTAGCAGGTGGTTCACTGTGCTCAAGAAGTCAAGAGCTTTGCGTTTTATTCAAGACCTACAGCCTGCGAATAACGTAACCATTCGTAACGTTGGGACGGGTCCTGTGATTGAAGAGGTAGTAGAGGCATTTGCAGGGAGAGCTATCTATTCAATAGGAGATATATATTCTGGTTATGATCAATTCCAGCTGGCTGTGGAGAGTAGGGATTTAACTACCATGCGTACGCCCCTGGGATTGATGCGGATGTGTACTCTTCCACAAGGAGCGACGAACTCAGTGGCTCATATGCAGAATGCGATGCATAAGGTACTAAGGGAGTTTGTGCCTGATGTTACTATTCCATTTCTAGATGATATTCCTATAAAGGGTTGCGCGGTTGAAGACAAGGATGAAGCAGTACTTGCGAATGGATGTAGAAGGTTTGTTGCAGACCATATCAGGGATGTAGAACATATCTTGACTCGTCTGGAGGAGGTACATCTCACCCTGTCAGGAGCTAAGTCCAAGTTTGGCGTGTCTGAGATTTTAGTGGTTGGACATCTGTGTGGCGCTTTTGGAAGGCGACCAAACCCCGAGAAGGTTGAAGCCATAGCAAGGATGGCAGACTGTAGGAATATCACAGAGGTTCGACGCTTTCTAGGTGCTTGTGTATTTATCGTTTATCCATTCCTCATTATGCTCATGTTGCTGAGCCTTTGTATGCATTATTGAGGAAGGGTAAGAGGTTTATATGGACCTCAGTCCATCGAGAAGCTATGAATAGGTTGAAGGAGGCTCTACAGTCTCCGCCTGTTTTGAGAAGAATAGACTATGGATGTGGGAGACCTGTCATTGTCACAGTAGATACTAGCCCGAAGGCAATTGGCTGGGCGATAGGTCAAGATGATGCGGATGGATTGCGGCTTACCTCTAGGTTTGGAGCTAGGATCTTGACAGACAGGCAACGAGATTATCCTCAGGTGAAGCGTGAGTTGTGGGGAGCGGTGACAGCAATGAAGACAGATCGTGAGTTTCTGATTGGTGCTCATGTAGTCCTGGAAACGGATTGTCTACCTCTACTAGGCATGATATCCAACTGTACCACGCGTAACATAGCAATGTTACGTTGGATTGCCTATATTAGAAGCTTGAATCCAGAGCTGAAGCATATAAAAGGAAAGGAGAATATGGTTGCAGATATGTTGTCAAGGGCTCGATTTGTGGATGAGGATGTCATGATTTCAGAAGCTGAAGAAGAAGAGAGACAAGATGCTCAGTGTCAGGTTAATCGACGGGCTACAAACTTGGAGCCGTTGATGTTTAGAGAGGAGCTTTACACAGGTAGACTTCGTGACATAGGATATTATCTGAGCTTGTTGGAGAGGCAGGAGAGATGGAGCAAAGTAGAGTTCAGAGAGATAAGGAAACAAGCTTACAACTATCTTCTGCATGATGGGTATCTTTGGAAACGACCACAGAGGAGAGATGGGATGTTCATACGGGTAGTGGACGATCAAGAGACTAAGCAGCAACTAATGAAGGAGTTCCATGATACCTTATGGGCCGGACATCGAGGGATTTGGGCTACCTACACCAAGTTGAAGGAGAGGTACTGGTGGAAAGGTCTGTATCAGGATGTGGTGAACTACGTCAGCTCCTGTTTGCATTGTCAGTTCTACTCAAAGATCCGGTATAGGGACGGTCTTGTGCCAACTTATCCGCCTTGCATTCACTTCCAGTGGGTTCTCGACTTGGTGGTAATGCCTCTGGAGTTATGGGGCATGCGATATTTGGTTCTGGCTCGTGAGGATCTCTCCAACTTTGTAGAAGGGCGAGCTTTGAGGACGAAGACCACAGAGGGGATATGTAAGTTTGTTCTTGAAGGTATTATCTGCAGGTATGGGTCTGTAGGAAGGCTACGGGCAGATAGGGGAGAACTACGGGGTACGGAAGCGAAAGAGTTTTTTGCTCGATATGGTGTGAAGCTCAAGCTTACTACTGCGATGAATCCAGAAGGGATTGGCAAGAGCGAGCGAGGACATCCATCGATAGTTCAGGCTTTGGTGAAGGCGTGTGATGGTAAGCATAGAGAGTGGCCCAGGTTACTCCCTTTTGCTTTATGGGCGGATAGAACAACACACTGTTCTACTACAGGGTACATGCCTGTTGAGTTAATGTTAGGACAGAAACCAATGATGCCAGCAGAAGAAGACTTTCCTACCTGGGCTACCTTGCCATGGGAGGACAATATGGACCGTGTGCAGCTTCTCTCACTATGAATCAGACAGCTAGAATGTAGAGAGGAGGATCTCGCTGAAGCGCAGCGGCGGCTGAAGGCGGCTCGACTAGGGAACAAGGAGAGGTTTGATAAGACTCATAGACTTCGACCAAAACTGATACAAGTTGGGGACTGGGTGTTGGTATACGACAGCACGTTGGAGAACCAACACTCTACAGTTCGAAAGTTTTCGAGAAGGTGGTTTGGTCCATACCTTGTCTCTGATGTACATCAGAATGCTACTTATTCCTTGCAAGAGTTAGATGGCACGCCCTTAAGACTTCCAGTTGCTGGGAAACGAGTGAAGTTATTCAAGAAGAGAGGGGAGACTGTGGAGCTAGTTGAGTTCTTAGGTTCAGAGCAGACAGGAGCAAATGAAGACCTTTCTGAGGCGGTCGAGGAGAGCGAAGACGATTTGGAGGACCACGAGGGTCAATGACGGATTGGCACATACCAGAGGATGTGCAGGTTTGGAGGGGGTGAATGTCGTATTGTACATAGGTCTGTACAGTGAAAAGTAATGCAAAGAGATTTTTTTCTATATTGTGTCAAGGAAGCTGCCCTGCAGCTTAACAAGCTAGGCAGGAGCTAAGCTGGGGCCATGCTTGACAAGCTGCCCCCTAGCTTGGGTTGGAATATCACCCCTGAGGGAGTCGAAAGACACCAGAATGTAAAGCTCGACGAGGAGAGCGACCTCATGCTTCTAGTTTTGACAGAAAGTGTTTTAAACAATAGTTAGTACGAGTTTTAGGCTGTGAAATATGTGAAAGAGGGAAATCCATCGATTCTGGCTCGAGACTCGAACTCAGAATCTGATAGCGTGGGTGTGTAGGTGTTCATGAATACTATAGTTTTGACTCCTTATTCATTAAAAACGGAGTTGTATAGAGAAGTTAGCACAGAAAAGGCTAGTAAAGACTTTAGAAGAAGATTTCCTTAGTAAAGCATATGTACAGACTGTAAAACCTTTTTGAACGGAACCAAAGGCCATCCCAGTGATAGGGCGCCTGCCTAGGAGGGAAGTAGTCTCAGGATCAATCCCTCCTGACCTCTGGTTCCTATTCTGGCATGTTGGCCTCCCGGATGGGAGTCTATGTTGGGTATGCAGCCATGTCCTGTATACCTAGGGACGGGAGACCGATATCTCCCTTAATCGTGGGCTTCCTGGCCTAAGCCTCCGCATGCCATCCTGAATATACTATGGGAGATACCTGGTGCGCATATGGAGGGGCTGTAAGCCCTGTGGGGCAGCCTCATAAGTGTTAGGGCTTCGGCCTACATTGGATGGCTTGTAGTATATTCAGGATGGCATCAAGAGCACAGGAAACTTTTGCTAATTAGTTAAATAAGCATCGAGTAGGCTTGCGATGGAGAATGAGGTTATGTGAACCTTTATTAGTGTAGGGGTAGAGTTTGTGGACACAACTGTGAAACTTGTATTAAAAAGGGGCCAACTTTGTAAATAATGCTCTGTACGCATAAGGACAGCAAGGGGGCAGCTTAAGCTAGGGCCCTGCTTGTGATAAGTGACTGCACTTATAAGGACAGCAGGGGGGCAGCTTAAGCTGAGGCCTTAACTTTTAGGTTTAATACCTGCGACGGCTGGAGATCGGAGGACACTTTTCAAGGGAGTTTTTTGAGAGAACTGAGGCGGAAGGAGGAAAAAGGAGCAGAATTAGGGATTGAGGAGAAGAGACGCTGAGAAGCTTGGAGGCTGAGTGGGGATCGATTTTTCTGACAGAATTGAGTGGATTGAGAAGAGGAGACGCTGAGAAGCTTGGAGGCTGAGTGGGGATCGATTTTTCTGACATAATTGAGTGGATTGAGGAGAGGAGACGCTGAGAAGCTTAGAGGCTGAGTGGGGATCGATTTTTCTGACAGAATTGAGTGGATTGAGAAGAGGAGACGCTGAGAAGCTTGGAGGCTGAGTGGGGATCGATTTTTCTGACACAATTGAGTGGATTGAGGAGAGGAGACGCTGAGAAGCTTGGAGGCTGAGTGGGGATCGATTTTTCTGACAGAATTGAGTGGATTGAGAAGAGGAGACGCTGAGAAGCTTGGAGGCTGAGTGGGGGTCGATTTTTCTGACAGAATTAGGGATTGAGGAGAGGAGACGCTGAGAAGCTTGGAGGCTGAGTGGGGATCGATTTTTCTGACAGAATTGAGTGGATTGAGGAGAGGAGACGCTGAGAAGCTTGGAGGCTGAGTGAGGATCGATTTTTCCGACAGAATTGAGTGGATTGAGGAGAGGAGACGCTGAGAAGCTTGGAGGCTGAGTGAGGATCGATTTTTCTGACAGAATTGAGTGGAGTGAGCAAGGGAGATCGTGAGAGAGACAGGAAAGTGTTTTAGAGACAAGAACCTCATATGTTACACAGTTTTGAGGTTTGGAAGGAGTAGAATTGAATGGACAGAGGTGGTTTATTGGAAGGAGATCGTTTTTGACAAGGCTTTGGTTGTCGTAAGATCAAATTCCTTGGAATTTTCAGCTGAGAAGGACTTAGGAGAGGAGGAGAGAGATATTTTCTTAACAGTGAAGCAGTTGACGCTGAAATAAAGCTATTTCTACTCCGGAGAGACATATTTGTGTACCTGAGTGCGTGCTTGAGTGTTTGTTTTGCAATTGGTGGGCACAAGAGGCTGTGTTTTGAGATTTCATCATCTGCAGCGACCTATTTTCCTTTCTGGTCATTTCTCTTTGATCTATCACAGTCAGGAGGTCCGCCCTCCCTAAGAAAGACTCTCGCCACGACACCGCTTTGGTAATTGCTAGAGAGGAAGACTCACCGCTTGATGAGTTGATTAAGGGTATGAAGGAGCTTAAGCTTAAGCTTACTAGGTTAGAAGAGAAGGAGCAGAATACACAGCCTGCTATGCAGAGACCTCAGATGAGAGAAGGCTTTGTTCATCGTTGTATATGGTGTGATAGCCTAGACCATGTAAGAAGAGTTTGCGGGGAGTTTTCAGATGCATTGAGGAAGGATCTGATCTTCTTCAAAGATGGTAAGATCCATCTGAGAGAGACTGGGATGATGTTGGGAACCAACTTTGGCAAGGGTGGTATGAAGAGACTTGTGAATGAGATATCAGCATCACATGCTGTTTCTCTTGTGAATGCTGCTACCTGTGGAGTGAAAGTGGAGATGGAGAGAGAGAAAGGGACTACTGGGTTGTGGTCTGATGTAGTGCGGTCCGTAGCTAGAACAGAGTTAGACAAGGATGTGCTACGAAGAGTTGGCAACTCAATTCGAGAAGCTATAGGATGGAATGATCTTGTGGATACTATGTCAGTGCATGCTTATGTTGCAAGAAGTCAGCATGAAGCTGTACTAGAAGAAAAACGCAGGAGGGAGGATGCAGGTGAGGCTTCTACAGCCAAACGACCTGCTGACAAGGAGTGAAAGGACTAGACCAGAGGCAAGGCAGGAGACAACACCTACTCGGGAGGAAACTATGGAGGATCTAACACCTACAACACCAAAGGAGAAAGAGAGAAGCAAGGAGAAGGGTAAGATGCCTGCATACAAACTTCAGTCTGACATTGAGATTGCTACAGACTTGAAGCAGGTGTTAGAGAATCGTATCTTGAATGGGAAGGTTGAGTTTACTTTGGGTGAGATTCTTGGGATTGCAAAGCGTGAGTTCCATGAGGTTATCATAGATATCATCAAGAGGAAACGTCAGATTTTGGGTGAAGCAGCTACGCTTAACGCTCTAGGGACCAAACTGTCGGATGATGAGGAGGATGAGATTGCTGGTTACTGCTCTCAAGTATCAGAGGGGAGTTCGTATCAGCACGTGAGGTTTGAAGATGAGGTGGAAGCATCGCAGAAGAGCCATTACTCTCACAACCATTGGGCAAGAGCAACCACAGAGACCTTGGTGAAGTTGGGAGATCTAGAAGAACCTGTGGTGGCATTGATTGATCACGGCTCAGAGATTAATCTGATGTCTAAGGAGCTGTACAAGCGTGGGAGGTGGTCCATAGACACGGACCATGGGTGGCTTATCCGTGCTGCCAACAACCAGAGGGGAGAACTCTATGGTGCTTGTCCCAACATCAAGGTAACTGTGGGTGACATCAGTGATGTTCAGAATTTCTTTGTACAAGACATGTCAACCTATCCTATCATTCTAGGGCAGCCTTACATTACTGCTGTTAGAATGGAGACACGAGTTATGGATGATGGTTCAGCCTATGCTAGGATACGTAGTAGAGACGGCAAAAGAGCTGTTCAGTTTTTGACCGTTGCTGCAGAACATGAGAGGAATCGTGATAGCTTGAGAGAACGTCCACTGCCTAAGATTACTCAGGAGTTTAAAGAGTCTAGGGGTTTTGGCAGAGTACCATTGAAGAGCGAGACTTCAACGGTACAGTAGAGATAGGATTCTCGCCTGATCCAGTAAAGCAGGAAGCTTTATCCACTAGCTTCTTAGGATTGACGTCATGTGGATCAGTGTGTTATAGGAAGGTTGAGAATCTGAAGAGGTTTGAGAGACAACATGTGAAGTATGTACAGCAGTCTTTGTGGGATAGTGGAGAGTTAGGAGGAAATGAATACATATCTGGAGTGTTTGAAGAGCAGTATTTGGTAGATACTATAGGAGAGTTGAAATCTATATTAGAAAGCTCTACAGATGATGTAGATAGAGTGGTGAGAGTGAGCTCCAAGGAGCTTTATGATGTTATTGATAAGTTTATAGATCGACAAGAGGTGTATGTGGAGACCAAGTACAAGTTAGTGGCAAAGAAAGTCAAACCAGTGGCTTTGCCTTTGCCACTCGATTACAATCAGAAGATGGAGCAAGCTGCACGAGAGCCGACGCTCAGAGGACCGAGAAGAATTGGGCATCAGTTCAAAGAAACAACACTGAAGGAGCTGAGGATTGGAGGTGATGGATTTCTTACTGAGCAAGAGAAGAAGAGCTTCAGGGAGATGCTATCTAGGCATGGTAAGGCGTTTGCATTTGAGTCACATGAAGTAGGATGTGTAGATCCAAGTGTAGTTGCACCTATGGTTATCTTTACTATACCGCATGTGCCTTGGAATCTACGTCCTATCCCTGTGCCTAGAGCTCATCTGCCAAAGCTGATAGACTTGCTCAATGAGAGGATTAGGATGGGTATCTTGGAACCATCTATAGCTTCCTACTCTAGCAGATGGTTTACTGTTCCGAAGAAGAGTGGAGCTTTGAGATTTATCCAAGATATGCAGTTAGTTAACAAGATGACTATCAAGAATATGGGTATAGGACCTATTGTAGACGAGTTTGCAGAGGCTTTTGCTGGTCGTGCTATCTATTCCATGGGAGACTTATATTCAGGTTATGATCAGTTTCAATTATCCTCTGAGAGTAGAGACTTGACTACAATGAGGACACCTTTGGGGTTACTAAGGATGTGCACCTTACCGCAAGGTGCTACCAATTCTGTAGCACATATGATGAATGACATGAACAAAGTTTTGAGGGACTTCATTTCTGAAAAAACTATGCCATTCCTTGATGATGTGCCGATCAAAGGGTGTGCTGAGGAGGAGAAGAATGAGGTAATGGATTAGAGGGGGTGCCGTAAGTTTGTTGCAGATCACATAGCTGATTGTGATAAGATATTGAGTCGACTGGAGGAGGTTCATTTGACCTTATCAAGAGCAAAGTCTGTATTTGGAGAACAAGAGGTGTTGATTGTGGGGCACCTATGTGGATCTTATGGTCTGAAACCTTGTCCAAACAAGGTTGATGCCATTCGAAGAATGAAAGAGATGTGTGGATCGGTTACCGAGGTGAGAAGGTTTCTAGGTGCATGTGTGTTTTATCATATATGGATTCCACACTTTGCACATGTAGCAGATCCGTCGTACAAGCTGCTGAGAAAAGGGCAAAGATTTCAGTGGCAAGAGGAGCAAAGCGAGTCTATGTGGAAGTTGAAGGATCTTTTGGCTTCATCGCCAACTCTACGGAAGGTAACATATGAGTTGAGCAGATCTGTTATCCTTACTGTTGATACTAGTTCTATTGACATTGGATGGGCTGTAGGACAAGACGATGAGGATGGAAATAGATATGTGGTGCGTTTTGGTGCTAAGGTATTAAGTTCACGGCAGAGAGACTACCCTCAGGTCAAGAGAGAGCTATGGGGAGTAGTTACTACGATGAAGAGTTATAAGGAATACTTGATAGGAGCACCTGTGGTTGTGGAGACAGATTGTTTACCTCTCTTGGGAATGATCACTAGCTGTACAACTCCAGATATTGCTATGTTGAGGTGGATAGCATATATCAAGTCCTTGAACCCAGAGTTTAGACATATTGCAGGGAAGGACAATCCTGTGGCAGATATGTTATCAAGGGCTAGGTATTACGATGAGAAAGAAATGATAGATGATCAGGAGGATGTGGGAACAGAGTGCTATTCTAGTGCTCTTGCTAGAAGAGATAGAAGCTATTTTGCAGCCTCGTTGGAGTTTTTTGAGAAAACTATGTATGATGGCGAGTGGTTGGATCTTGGGCGCTATTTGAGTTCATCGGAAAGGCAAGAAGACTGGTCTGATGCAGATTTCAAGAGGATCCGTAGAATAGCTTATGGTTACTTTTTACATGGAGGACATCTATGGAAGCGCCCTAAGCTACAAGGAGGTATACCGCAGCGGGTGGTATGTGACTTGGAATTGCAGCAGAAGCTGATCAAGGAGTTCCATGAGAGTTTATGGGTCGGTCATAGAGGAGTTTGGGCTACATTTGCCAAGATGAAGGAAAAGTATTGGTGGAAGGATATGTATAAGGATGTAGTACAGTTTGTTTCATCCTGTATATTCTGCCAGATGTACTCCAATGTACGCCATCGTGATGGATTGCATCCTACTTATCCTTTAGCCATTCATTATAAATGGGTAGTTGATCTGGTAACTATGCCATTTGGACTTGGACAAATGAGATATCTAGTCTTGGCTAGAGAAGATCTATCTAACCAAGTCGAAGGCCGTGCTCTGAGGACGAAGACCACTGCTAGTGTCTGCCGCTTTCTACTTGAAGATGTTATTTGTAGGTATGGGTGTGTAGGAAAGATCACTGCAGACAGGGGTGAGCTGGATGCACAAGAAGCAGTTGAGTTCTTCAAACGATTGGGAATCAAGTTGGCGTTAACCACTGCTTACAATCCTGAAGGGAATGGCAAGAGCGAAAGAGGTCATCCGCCAATCATCAAAGCTTTGGTAAAAGCTTGCAAGGGTAAGATCCGTGAATGGCCTAGACTGCTACCATTTGCTTTGTGGGCAGATCGTACAACTCATAGTATCGTTACAGGTTACATGCCAGCAGAGTTGATACTAGGGCAAAAACCTGTGATGCCGATTGAGGAGGTTGTGCCTACTTGGAATGTTTTGCCATGGGAAGATGGTAGAAGTACGGAGGATCTTCTTGCATTAAGGATCCAGCAATTAGAACGAAGACCTGAGGATGTTGCCAAAGCTGTGGAAAGGTTAAAGACTGCTAGAGAGAGAAACAAAGGCACATTTGATAGAACACATAGATTACGACCCAAACCAGTTCAGGAAGGTGATTGGGTGTTAGTCTATGATAGTAGTCTTGATAATCAGCATAGCGCTATCAGAAAGTTTTCCAAGAGATGGTTCGGATCTTATGTGGTGTTAGAAGTTTATGATAATGCCACATACTCTTTGAGAGAGTTAGATGGTGCAGTGCTCAAGATACCAGTCGCAGGGAAGAGAATCAAGCTCTTTAGAAGGAGAGGGGACGACCAGAACATTGCAGAGCTTACTGAGGATGAAACTGAAGACTCAATGGAGGTTGAAGATGAATTTGAAACTGAAGCTGAAGAGTCTTGATCTGGGTCTGGTACATACTGGAGGATGTGCAAGTTCAGAGGGGGTGGATGTCGTGCCATTTGGCGGCTACATGCTTGACTTCTACTCCGACGCTTAGGTTTGGTAGTTCTAGAAGTTAGCTCATATTACTTCTAGTCCTTTATGTATATGTTTGACACCTTTGCATACGGTGTTAACACTATTTTGAGTCCTAGTAGGCTGATAGTATGTTAGTTATCTTGTTCAAGCATTTGTGCGCTTGTGCAAGTGACTTCTTACTTGTCTATGACGTTCAATGTACATAACTTAGGGTTTCCATGCTGATAGGGGTTTGAGCTCATGGGTTGTACTAACTTGTCGCCAATGCATGCTTTCTAGCTAATTTAAGTTGTTTTTCAGGGCTATGTGTCATTTTAGGTAGTTTAAGTTTTACGCTGGCACTCTAGGGGGCTTGACGTGTTAGCTTATGAGTGTAGATAAGTTACCAGGTAGTTTAAGGCACAAAAGGACAGTCAAGTGGAGCTATGAACTCCCATTGGTCCATTTTTGTCTTTTGTAAAACTTTAAGTTTAGAAACAGAGCTCTAGAGGAGAGTTCGAGCAATTGGTGAGGTATCTTCGAAATCTGAAAACACAGGAAGAGAGAGCTCGTCGTGCCAAGCACTGTCAGTGAAATTTTTGCTCGATTTGGATCAATAAACAAGGAGTTATGCCCAATTGAAGTTCGGATTGTGCCAAAACTGCATCACTTTTGTTGATTTTGGGGTTTTCGGTGCCAATTGCAGCAGAATTGAGGAAATCACTTCAAAACTTCGTGGTTGCGTTCACTGTCAGGAGGACTACAACTGTCCAAAAAGTTTTGAATCATTTGAGTGATTGAGTAATTCAGGGCGGCCGCTGAAGCAGAGGGGGTCTGAAAAGCTCTTAATCTAGAGCAGCGACTTCAGAGAGGGAGATCTGGAGTTCTGTGTACATTCAGGAGTCCCAACTTCACAGGGATGTTCAACATCCTGTAGACTTCAAATACTCAGAATTGAGGAAATCACTTCAAAACTTCGTGGTTGCGTTCACTGTCAGGAGGGCTATGACTGTCTAAAAAGTTTCGAATCATTTGAGTGATTGAGTAATTCAGGGCGGCCGCTGAAGCAGAGGGGGTCTGAAAAGCTCTTAATCTAGAGCAGCGACTTCAGATAAGGAGATCTGGAGTTCTGTGTACATTTAGGAGTCCCAACTTCACAGGGATGTTCAACATCCTGTAGACTTCAAATACTGTGAGAAGATTTGAAATTCATCGAGCCAATTCTCTGTTCTAGGTCAGAATAGCTGTCTAGGTACCAGAAATTGTCATAATTCTCTTACTCAGAACTTTTCTGTCAACATCTTGGTGCTAGAATTCAATCTCAGGCTGAAACTTCGTGTGTGTGTTCAGTAGTACCTCATTTACATGTAGGGGAAGTTTAGAAGTCTAAACCTTCATAGTTTTTCTCTCTTTGAGTGCCAAAGTTCACCGTCTAAACTTATTACTACTAGTGAGACCTAAATTTTGCTTTTTGAGCATATTAGAGGATCCTACACTCCTGTGTGAGTGTTTATAGCTCCTGTTGTGACCTGAAAGCCAACCTCTTGAGTAAACAACCACAGCCAGAAGCCCGGCGCTTTCTTAGGTAGACGGATCACACTCCGACATCGTGCTAGTTACGATCTACTTGTCTTGAAAATTAACTTGTTTTCTCATTGGAGAGATTTCTTTTTCCAGTGGAGCTTCAACATTCCTGCGGTTATCACAAATCTCTTGTCAGAGACGCAGTGGAGAAATATATATGTTGGAAATGTTCTTCTGCAGATTGGTTTTTGAGGAGATGCTCCTGATATTTTGATATAGTGATATGGTCTCATGATTTGAGAACAATGTGAAATATCAAGTGAAATTCTTTTTCACTGATAATGAACAACGATATCTCTAATTCTTGTAGTATGGACTACATTACACAAATGTTTCTCTTTGATAGAAGTAGAATCCAAACTAAATATCAAAACATGTTCATCTTAAAAATATTAAATTCATTTGAGAAAAATATCCTAAATATAATGTATTCAGTTTCTTAGTAATAGACATCAAACCTCAAATGACAATCTTGAATCATGTTTGTTCCTCGATTCATCCAAAATCTTATGCAGATAACAGAAATGATGGTTATGTTTTCAAAATTCTTTGACCATATATAGAAAACTTTCATCCAGTTTCATTCCATTCTACCCTTTTAGCAGAAGGTATACCAAAAGTAAATTGAGAACATCGCTATGATACATTTAAAAAAAAAAGAAATTTTTAAAGCGAACAAATACAAGTTCTCTCTTGGACTTGTAGACAATAGAAAATTATCAGAAATTACAAAAGGAGAGAAAATTCTTTTATCTAATTTATCTTTTTTTTCTTAGATCTATTATTAGATTTATCTCCCTTACAAGAGCTTATCAGCGAGATGGAGTAGCTCAATCAAGATGTATTTTCGATGTTTATTTTTTCTGTCAGAAAGTTTATAGCAGATTTATTTTGTAATGTATTCTTTGTAAACACTTTATCCTTCTCTTGGATTGAAGTGTACCAAATACTTATATAATTCAAATTCATCATGATATTTGATGTTCTTTTATTGCAAAGATATGTGCAAAGATGTATTTGGTGCGATAACATTGAATATCGTCGAAAAGAATACGAAGACTTTGCTGATATCTTACGACAAAAAGTGATTTACTAGAAGGAGGAGAAGATTGTCTTGAAGGACACATGTGAGATCTTCAAAACTAATTCTGGAAAAAGAGGAATGATGCAAGTTTTAGAAGAATATTTTACCCAGCATGCTGAGGCATCAGTAGAGGCTGCTGCCTATGGGGTTGAGGTGGTGAAAGATAAAAATAATATTTTTGAGAAGTAGGTAGAAACGAGTGAAATATGGAGTCATGTTGTGACCACAATGGAGAAAGAAAAAATGACAAAAGACGAGTTACTCAAAGTGACCACGAAGTGCTACTGGATGGAGTGATCCAATAGATACATTGTCTGTAAATGCTTACTTGGCCAAGAGCCAACATGAGGCTCTCATGGAGAAAAAGTGTAAGAGAATTACACTTGAATATGAATTTTCGTCCATTAATTTTTGTGATCTATGTTTTACACTTAACAAAATTTAAAGATGTCTATTATCTTAACCAAAGCATGGATCCATAGACCTTTAGTTTTGAAATCTATGTTAGACGCTTTAGAAAATTTTTAAAAAGTTTATTACCTCTAGCCAAAACATGGATAAAGAGAACTTTAGTTTTGAAATGTATGCTACTCTTAACCAAAACATGGATTATGAGACTTTAGTTTTTCTATTTAAAAAAATATAACATAGATTTGAAATCGATCCTAGCATGATTTCCAAACCTACATACATATTTTCTAACATGTTAATCGAAGTAAAAAACTTTAAATATTACATGATCGATATTAATAATATAATTTCAATATGTGTAAAAGAAGAATGGTACATATAACATCTATGTACATATATAGTTGTATTCTACAGGAAGTACATCTATGAAATCTATTTGAATATTTGGATATATTCAACTGGCATATAGACAATTTCATATCAATATATTAGACAATTCAGTAATAATTTCAGAACTTTCAAACTTAACGATTAAATAATTCAAGATGAGTTATAGACAAAATTTTAGACAATTGTCTAATTCTACTGAATACTCTGATAATAGTTTTAAAACTATTGATAATGACAAGAAGCGATTTGTACTTTAAGTCAACAGTAAATACATGAGTCCACTGGAAATCTCAGGCTAGTCTTACTTTCTCTTCTTAGATGATATTGTCAAAATGTGTAGTTTTGAGTTATGAATGAATGTCTATTTTCGTACCTTCTACTTTCCAAATGTAAAATTATCTAAGTCACTTAAATCTAGTAAGATATTCTTTTAATTTATCAATAACACATCTAGAACAAACTTTGTACGTAATCTTAGTATACTTTTTGAAATATATTTTGTTGCATATATTCAAAAAGTATGATTCGTTTAGTCTTCATATCACTCTTGTTTATTGACAGTAGTCTAGCCGCATAGTTTATATAATGTCTCATTTAACACCTTACAGTTTACTTCCCAATCAACGGATCGATTTCCTCCCATGATCTGTCTCTATTATGGTATTTTCTATTTCGGTTTCGATTTTCTATTTTTTCGATTTCTTTTTTCTCCCGTGGTAAAATTGTATGCGGAACCCACTCAAGCGATCGCGAGAATACGAATAAATGCAATTATATAGTCTACAGTTCACGCTAAGAATAAATAGAGGGATATTCTAAATAAAATTACAAAATAAAGATTTGAATAACGCTCAACATTTTGGAATTGTGTGTTTGAGTTCAATTACAGGAACCACAAGAAAGAATCTAACATTTTAAGTTGAAATCAAAGTATGAAATAAGGGTATCGCTAGAGCTGCTCTTACTAGTTGTTTTAATTAAAAAAAATCATGGAAAATCGTTATTAAATGTTCTGAATATTAGTTTTAAATCCCTCGTACGGGTATATAAGGCACTAGAGGACAAAAACCGACATGGCATTCAAGCGTGGGCTAAGTGAGAATGGAAAGAAAATTTTTGATAGAACTGTAACCTAACTTTTGGTATTGTTGTATATTAAATAAAATATTAAATTTCTCTCTCGTCTGGACTTACTAAAATTAATACTATTATGAGACAGTTTTCTAAATACCAAAACTATAAATAAAAAAACTCTGACGTCCAAGTTCTCATCGAAACTTATTTTGACCGGGATGAAGTATGATCCTTGTAATTTTATTATACTATAATAAATATATTTATTCCATTATTTATTTTTAATATTGAAGTCTTTCAAAAGTGTGTGTGTGTATATATATAAATATTTAGAACCGGAAATTCAAGACTCTGCAAAGTTTTGTATCATCTGTTTTTAGTTCTCAAGCCTGTATAATGAAAATAGTCGACTCCTTGTAACATGCATAGGAACCAATTAAACCAACTAGGGGTTGAACTTCATTCAAATTACAAACCATATTATGCGAGATTTAAAGTAACATATTAAAATCCACACTCAAACATATAAGTTGTATACGAGTAAATGGGGAAGGGTTAGTCACAGATCTTCTTGCACTTTTACGAAAGCAACATTATATTTTCTGCAAAATGAACAGCTTAAATGAAAAGGTTATAGATATTTAAAGATAGGCAAAAGAAAGTGTTAACTTTAGTTGTTTGAGATATCCTCAAATCGTAAATTTCTTACCTCTTAACAGATTTTCGACTTTGAATTTTTTTGTTTAATCATCTCTTTCTATGTCATACATAAAAAGTTATTTTCAAATCAGGAACTGACTAATGTACATGATGGATTCAGGTGGAACATCAAATAGATGAGTCATTGTCTATACATAAGAGAATACATATAATAGGTCATATTTCATCCGAATTAGTTGTTAGAGAAATGAACTATAGAAAAGTTGTTCCAAGAGGTGTAACTTGTGGCTTAGTTGCGCTTGAGAGTGTCCAAGTCTTTTGCGAGCATTAACTTGCAAAGCTCTTTGAGCTCTTTCAACCTTGGGCTTCATGCACCCCTTAGTAATAACGTCCGCATCTCCACAACTGTAGCAAGTAAACTTAGAACCATTGCCATAATAAGGTGTCGAATCTTTTGGTTTCAACTTTGTTTGTTGTCGCTTTGCTGTCAAGATAGAAGAGTCGTTACGGTGTCGCGCTACTTGGCGGCTACATGCTTGACTTCTACTTTGACGCTTAAGTTTAGTAGTTCTAGAAGTTAGCTCATATTACTTCTAGTCCTTTATGTATATGTTTGACACCTTTGCATGCGGTGTTAACACTATTTTGAGTCCTAGTAGGCTGATAGTATGTTAGTTATCTTGTTCAAGCATTTGTGCGCTTGTGCAAGTGACTTCTTACTTGTCTATGACGTTCAATGTACATAACTTAGGGTTTCCATGCTGATAGGGGTTTGAGCTCATGGGTTGTACTTACTTGTCGCCCATGCACGCTTTCTAGCTGATTTAAGTTATTTTTCGGGGCTATGTGTCATTTTAGGTAGTTTAAGTTATACGCTGGCACTCTAGGGGGCTTGACGTGGTAGCCTATGAGTGTAGATAAGTTACCAGGTAGTTTAAGGCACAAAAGGACAGTCAAGTGGAGCTATGAACTCCCATTGGTCCATTTTTGTCTTTTGTAAAACTCTAAGTTTAGAAACAGAGCTCTAGAGTGGAGTTCGAGCATTTGGTGAGGTATCTTCGAAATCTGAAAACACAGGAAGAGAGAGCTCGTCGTGCCAAGCACTGTCAGTGAAATTTTTGCTCAATTTGGATCAATAAACAAGGAGTTATGCCCAATTGAAGTTCGGATTGTGCCAAAACTGCATCACTTTTGTTGATTTTGGGGTTTTCGGTGCCAATTGCAGCTGAATTGAGGAAATCACTTCAAAACTTCGTGGTTGCGTTCACTGTCAGGAGGGCTACGACTGTCCAAAAAGTTTTGAATCATTTGAGTGATTGAGTAATTCAGGGCGGCCGCTGAAGCAGAGGGGGTCTGAAAAGCTCTTAATCTAGAGCAGCGACTTCAGAGAGAGAGATCTGGAGTTCTGTGTACATTCAGGAGTCCCAACTTCACAGGGATGTTCAACATCCTGTAGACTTCAAATACTCAGAATTGAGGAAATCACTTCAAAACTTCGTGGTTGCGTTCACTGTCAGGAGGGCTACGATTGTCCAAAAAGTTTCGAATCATTTGAGTGATTGAGTAATTCAGGGCGGCCGCTGAAGCAGAGGGGGTCTGAAAAGCTCTTAATCTAGAGCAGCGACTTCAGAGAAGGAGATCTGGAGTTCTGTGTACATTTAGGAGTCCCAACTTCACAGGGATGTTCAACATCCTGTAGACTTCAAATACTGTGAGAAGATTTGAAATTCATCGAGCCAATTCTCTGTTCTAGGTCAGAATAGCTGTCTAGGTACCAGAAATTGTCATAATTCTCTTACTCAGAACTTTTCTGTCAACATCTTGGTGCTAGAATTCAATCTCAGGCTGAAACTTCGTGTGTGTGTTCAGTAGTACCTCATTTACATGTAGGGGAAGTTTAGAAGTCTAAACCTTCATAGTTTTTCTCTCTTTGAGTGCCAAAGTTCACCGTCTAAACTTATTACTACTAGTGAGACCTAAATTTTGCTTTTTGAGCATATTAGAGGATCCTACACTCCTGTGTGAGTGTTTATAGCTCCTGTTGTGACCTGAAAGCCAACCTCTTGAGTAAACAACCACAGCCAGAAGCCCGGCGCTTTCCTAGGTAGACGGATCACACTCCGACAACGGTCCTTCTCATCCCCATCCCATTGTCGCTTGAAGCCCTTGTTCTTCTTATGAATCTTATTCATGTTGTGTGGTTCAAAGAGTTTATGTTGATGGACTTCGTCATCCTCAATCTGCTCCGTCAGTTTCAAAAGTTCAGCACTTGCGTCGGTCAACTTCGACATCTGAAACAAAGCCTCATACAAGCTAGACTTGAGTCCTCCAATAAATATGCATATCTTGATCTCTTAGATCAAAAGACGAGTGACGGTTGAGCCAAAGATCAAGTCTAATGGACGGACTAGATGGTTGGAGTTAGGAATAACTTCGCATATCCAAAATGAAGCACTTCACCTTATAGTCGTAAAACAGTTTTATAAGTCGTTCCATATCTACAAACATTTACGTTGGCAAATTATCTATTGACAAAGACTCTACTATCAGATCTATCTCTACCTCCATAGACCTTTGAGAATCACAGACAACATGTAACAAAGCTTGCGAGTCATATATAACGGTGTTCATGTTCGAGTAGGATGTGAAAACCTAAGCAAAATAATACGAATAGTTAATGTTATGTCAAATACTTACATTCAACATCATATTACTAGTCATCCAATACATATAAAACTTGCAATAATGTATTTGATAAAACAGTTGAAGCTCTTACCGATGGAGTGCTGATGAGAATGTCAAACACATGAAGAATCTCTAGAGATGCATCAAAATCTATCACTCTCACGGTTGCGTCAATCCTCCTCAGATCACCCTAAGATCACCCTCTTTTGGCATTACATCTGGTACACTCTCCTCGTTTACAACAACATCCGCTCTTGTAGCTGCTTCCCTCGCCAAATGATCGATGCGAGGACGAGCAATCTCAAAAAGAAACAGAAAAATTGTTGTGTGAACAACAGCAGAGCCCAAAAGATACATCATTTATCGCACCAACCATAACTCCAACACTCTCATCTTCCCGCTTGGTACCTCAAGACATCCTTTTGGTAAGTGACGGTCCTCAAGTCATCTAGACCATACTCTCGAAGGCACCTTCTAACTAAAACATTGAAGTCAAACTGTAATTCTTTTACAACTGAAGTGAAAGAAAAATGCAAAAAAGCAAAAAACAATTGTGTGTACAATCTACACACACCTCTTCTCGAGATGTGTGTAAGACTCTACAGTAGCAAGTGCAAGAGAACAAAACTATATAGAATAAACATCAAATAAAAATATAATAAGAAAATCAACTAGAACTGAATGAAAAAATGAAAACAACTTAGATCTAAGACAAAGAATGGAGAGAATGGAAAAGAAGAGAAAAGAAGAAAGAGGAGACGATGGGAAAAAAGAGAAGAAATAAACGAGAACGATAAGCCAAATACCCCAAAAATGAGAAACAAGAAAGGAGGAGGACTCACTCCTCCTCTGCAAGCACGTGAAGCGAGGAGGAGTGAGCCACATCTTTTCTGTAAATTTGAATTGTGATTCTGTCTGAAATCTTTTTTGAAGCTCGAAAATCCATGACAATTTAGGCAGGTGAAAAAAACATTCTGCTGAGAAGTTCTTTCTTCTTCATGCATAAGTTTCATTTCACCTTCCTCTTTTGATGTTCTTCTATCTAGCAATCTTGTCCTTGTAACTAGCAAGTGTTCAAGGATCACCTCATAAACTCAAATTTTGAAATGATTGGCTGAGAGTGCAGCAGAGACTTCTTGAGATTTTCTCTGCCGTCAGATGTACAAATCCTGCCATCAATGACTCAAAATGTAGATCTCAAAGAGATGCTCATTTTGAACCTTAGATGAAAATCAAGACGAATAAAAACACGTCGATGAGACACATTTTGCTGCAGGCCTCTTCATTTCATGACAGTGAGTCTTTCTAACTAAAGATGAGTAGAGATCAAGATCCTCACCTCTGAAGTAACGAGAGGGGTGGTTTAAAGAGGACCGGCAAAAATAGGTACTCTTGGTTACCAAGGGTACTTCTACACATACTTGGGACTAAACCTCTTGGATACCAAAGATCGGTGTCCCAAGTAGTTTAACCTACAATATTCTAAGAAAAAGGTAGTGGCTTCAATCCTTTGCGGGTATGATTGGAGATGCATGCGTTGCAAACTGTTAACAAAGCTTCTGGTCCGAGTCTCGCTGTGATGGACTCACATGGACGGTCTCATGGTCCATGAAGACCCCAAGAGACATGTAATAACATATATTGTATACCGGAGGTTTTATTGCTATACATCAACGATGTGTGGGTCACCGCTGGTGATGTTTGTAAACTAAAGAAAAAAACGTCCTTGCAAATTTAAGTCTCATTTCTTTTCTATTATTCTCTATGTTATAAAAGCTTTATAAACGACGTTCGAAATGAAAGGAATATTGTAGAGCGTAAAAGTTCTTCCATGAACCACATCTAAAGTTAAACTTTAGTCACTCGAGTTCAAATGACGTGATTGTTAGTCTTTGGTTCGCTCTTCGGTAACCTTCTCTTCCATCGATCCGGTAGATCTTTTTACTGGTGATCTCGACAGGTTCCTGATCCGGTATCACCAACTGGTTCTAAGATCACTACTCTCACGATGTTGACTCTCCAGTCTCGACATGTACTTAAGTTAACACATCGGATTCCGATATCTTTTATCAGTAACTTATACTGAAGTTTTATCGGATCTAATACACACAAACACCGTACAATACATACATCAACTAGTTCAGTCACAATGATCAGAATAGAAGGGACACATCGTATCTCAAGATGGTTCTCTGTAAGTCTTTACAGAAACTCTTTGAATAATTCTTAGTTATCGGTAGAGGATCTCTCGGAGATAGCTCCACCTCACTCCTCACCGGTGCACTCATAGATGCCTCTGATATTTTATCTAGATCTCGGAGGAGAGAGATGCCGATCAGCTCTTACTGACGTTGATACCATATCACTGTATCCTTGATAAACCACGTTAACTCTACTTCTATTAAAGGTAGAATCGTGTGTACGAGGAGATAATTAATATGTACCATGCATGCCGTGGATATCATATACTTAATGGACGAGATACTCAATTTAAGACTTAGACCTTTGTACTTAACTTCAAGTTATATACATACGTGGAGTCACATGTCTTCCATTGGGACTTACCAAGACAACCATAAACATATTTGTAATATCATTCTGTTCTGTAAATCACAATCTAGCTTGAGAACAGTATGAAGAAAAGATGATGACGCAAACGAAAAGGAACACGAGAAAAAGTGAGAAACAAAGCTTCTGTGTTATGCATTTTTTTTGTTTCTCTGTGTTATGACAATAATATGGGTCGTAATTGTTTCAATCTGTGATGATGTGAACGCCGCTAGCCATGCTTTCAAAGTCTTCTACTTTATGTAGCTGAATTTTCTGCTGTTGCTTCTGCTACCTCATCTTTCTACCTGAGGAAGAACAGCTTGGTCAAAAGTTGGATCGCTTTTTGATGATCTAAACGGGTAGAAAAGTTCAGAATATTCCTTACAACAAAATCCTTGACTGCCTTCTCCGTCCACATCCCTGTGAACTGGTATGGAGTTGATTTCTCGAGGTGTATATCTCGAGGACGGGTGAACTCGAGTGCAGGACGGAGGGTGCACTGTCTCGGCACAGCTTTGACTGAACTTGACAATTTATAGATCCTACCAAAGGTATTCCAACAAGACGTCAGTCACTACTATCAGACACCAAGTAGAAACACTATGCACAACCCCAAGGTCGAAATCGTAGCATCCCAAACTTCATACCTCGATGATTCTTGATAGATCTTCAGCCACACTGTTCACGACTGAAATTTTCTCATCTAACTCCGGCATGTTGAGAGGACGGAAGAAAGACACCAACCATACATCTCGCTCTGATCCTGATACTTTCTGCAAGAAGGTCGGGCTATCAAGTTGCTCGACTGCTTTGCTTAACTCAATACTCTTCCATTGCTTGGACTTTCCAGAACTTTAATCACTTCCACCAAACCCTCCAAATGCATCTCTCACATTCTAGAACTTCTTGCCAATTGAGCCGAAAAACATGTCAAACATAACCCTCCCGAACAGAAGTCGAAGAGAAAATTGAATCCACTCGAGCCTTGGGAAGCTTCCTCTTTCTTTCGAGAAGTATAACCTTGCTGTTCATTCGGGTTGAATGACCAATACTGCTGATACTGACCCATATCAAGTCCATTTTGAAAGTTGTGGTAAAATATTTTCTGAGAACCACTCGGCTTTCCTTGTTGATCCTGAAAATCCTCAGGAAGGCAGTTGAACTCTGCTCCTCCTGGAAACCTTGATTCAAGTGCAACCCGACCACTTTCATCTCCAGTCAAATCGTAATTCTTCCTCCTCTCCTCGTCAGACAAAGTTTTGTAAGATGTTCATAAGGAACTGATCGTCAAGACAACAAACATCCATAGACTTACACCGAGGGATTCGTTATGAGAATGACTACAATTTCAACAATGACATGAAGCACGTCGTGACTCATTTTAGACTCCTCCTTCTCTTTCAGCTGCCGCTCCTCTGGTCTCTGGCTCGCTCTGCTCTGGTGCTCTGTTTTGTTGCTGAACATTGTCTTACTCCCATTCCCTCGTCCTCTTTCCTTGCTACGGATGCTGACGCGATATGATTTCTACCTAGTGCTCTGCATGAATGGATTAACAAGATTCTCATTGTCTCTATCTACTATCTAGAGAAACCACAGCCAAGAGAACGGGCTTGGAAGAATCAGCGGGGAAAGAAGACCCTGTTGAGCTTGACGCAATGTGATTTCTGCCCAGTGCTCTGCATGAATGGATTAACGAGATTCCCACTGTCTCTATCTACTGTCTAGCGAACCACAGCCAAGAGAACGGGCTTGGAAGAATCAACGGGGAAGAAGATCATGTTGAGCTTAACATGATGTGATTTCCGTCCAATGCTCTGATGTGATTTGTGCCCAGTGCTCTGCATGAATGGATTAACGAGATTCTCATTGTCCCTATCTACTATCTAGCTTAAAACACTGAAACATCTTGTTCACAATACAGATATCACCCGGACTGGTGTCTTTTTCTGTACTTTTTGTTCCGGGACTCTCGATTGATTTAGCTCCATGGTTACTCGTGCTGGGAGAGTGACCTGAAACCTGCTTTGCAACTGAAGTGACCTGAAACCTGCTTTGTAGCTCGATTGCTTTCAACTTTCCAAAGCTAAGTAGGAGATGTAGCTCAATTACTTTCAGCTTTCCAAGGCTAAGTTCGAGCTAATTACGAGATGTGGCTCAGTTATTTCAGCTTTCCAAATCACTTATCTGATGTAATCTTAATGCTAATTAGAAACTGATAAGAAGTAAGTAGAAACTGGTAGTATAACTGAATCATGGAGTTCTATGTTCTAGTATTAGAAACTGGTAAGAAGTACGTAGAAGTTGATAGTATGATTGAAGCATGGAGTTTCATGTTCTAGCATTAAAAACTAGTAAGAAGTAAGTACATGCTGATAGTACGACTGAAGCGTGGAGTTTCATATTTTCTGTAGTAAATATCTTTCTCGTTTTTACATACACATAGCAGTAAGCACATCATATTATGATATGAAGGTGAAAGTGAGTTTAAACTTGTACACTTGTGCAGATGCACGTCCAACTTCAATAGAAGATATCGCTGAGGTGCAAGGAGCCACAAGACAAATTCCAGGAGAAGATGTCCAAGTACAAGAGATCATGAGGAGTCCGGTGATATCAGCGGTTGCGATAGGAAAACAAGATGAGCATTGGGATCGTATATCTATAGAAGGCAGAATTAGTCATTTTCAGTTTCTGTGCTTAATACAGTCGAGTGTGGATTGTGGATCTTAGCAATATATTGTCTCTTTTGGACGGCATTTTTTGCAAGTCCATGACATGAAACTTGAGAAACCGAGGCACGGAAGACTTATCACTAGAGCGAAGCTGATAAAAAGTACCAAACGTGAAAATGCTACAGATAAAAACAATGGTCATTTTTCCACAAAATGATGGAAGCGTAAGAAATATTAGATGGAGGTGATTCTACAAAAGATATATCCTCAATGTCTACACATGTATATGGTCAATCTTGTATGTCTTTTTTAAAGTGTTTTCTGATTTATTCTTGTGCACGATGTTGGTTGCTTTGTAAGTACAAGTGAAAAGACAAGAACATCAGAAAGGAGTTCATGATTTTGTTGTCATCAATAACAAAGTACATAGCATTTTTGCCAACTGGATTCTCTCACCTAGAGCTAAAAGTATCCGGTTGAGACTAGGCGAGAGCATTTTACAATATTAGACAAATAAAAGATTCGACATTGCAACTGCACGAGAAAAGATATTACCTTCTCAACTGATTAGATTGCTTGTTGTCTGGTGTGTGATTTATC
The DNA here is from genome assembly GCA_036924285.1 of Asterella californica. Taxonomy (NCBI): domain Eukaryota; kingdom Viridiplantae; phylum Streptophyta; class Marchantiopsida; order Marchantiales; family Aytoniaceae; genus Asterella; species Asterella californica. The sequence goes on along the minus strand of JAYKYS010000006.1, from coordinate 13,349,493 downwards.
TATGGTCTTCCATGAAGAGTTCTTTCGCTTAATTTATTAATTTTCTGATGCACGGATAAGTTCCTAAGGATTTGGATAAGTACACATCAGATGCAGACATTTCATCCATTAAAGAAGATGAGAGTAGAGTGTTTAAAATCTTCCGGCTTATGAAGAGTAGCAAAATGTGATGGTGAAAAGTTCATGTGCTGTATTCTGAAGTGCACTCAGTCGTGATGATACAAAAACATACTGCCAAGTAAAGCAATTTCAATAAAATCAACATTAAGAAAACAACGTGAAGCTTACCAACAGATGAAGAAGTCATCAATGCGTGTTCTCCAGTGAGAGCATCTGCATCAACATCAGTTTCGTGGTCTTGCGGGAGAAGATCTCCATGGTCAAAAATCTGCGGACCTACATGTTCATTCTCATTATCTGAAGGTTCAAGAAACTGCTGCTCTTGCTCACTCATGTTGGCGAACGATTGCTGATCAGATGGCTGGTGATCTTCGTTCTCACTTTCATTAGATTGACGCTCACTAGTCTCATTCTCCTCAGAAGCAGTATTCTTCTATGAATTGTCATTCGAACTGAATTCTGATGTAAGCATCCGATGTAATGTGATTACGAGTTTTGGCATAAGTACCAAATGTCATAATGGTAACTTCATAGTAATAACATATACTCATGATTACAATTTCCTTTTCAAAGTTACTATCGTAATAACACTTATCAGTTTATAAATTTGAAGTAATAACTGTAATAATGAATAATAGTGATTACGATATTATATTGTTTATAATTACAGTCGTAATAACAGTTACAGATGATTACTATGTATAAACTGAAAATTATATATGTAATAACCAAAAGATTTGATTAGTGTATAATGTAATAACACTTCCACATGATTACGCTATACATTGATTTACAGTTACAATCATAATAACAATTATAGATGCTTACAATGTATAAACTGAAAATTACTACGGTAATAAGCAAAAATTGTGATTACAGTATTACGTGATAACACTTACTTATGATTACTCTATATATTATACAGTTTATAGTTACAATCGTAATAACAGTTATAGATGGTTACAATATATAAACTAGAATTATTACGATAATAACCAAAAGGTGTAATTACAGTGTTACATAATAACATTTATGTATTATTACTAATGTCATAATTCAAAATCATATATAATTCAACGTAACCAATACATTATTGCAATTAAAAATCCTAAGTGCTTCACACGTAATAACACCTTATAGTGATTAGCACTTACTGAATTCTATGATACCGTCGTAATAATAATTAAAAATGATTACGATGGTATGTATCGTACTTCATTTTCAAAGTTATAATCATAATAACAATTACTAATGATTACAATTAAACACGGTTATAATTTACAGTTATAATCGTAATAACAGTTTCTGTTGTTTACGTAATGCATATGACAAGATAATCATGTTACTGTTATTATATCTTTCAATACAAGAGATTACAGTAGTGCATATTTGATGCATTTTGTAAGATATAGAAGCAAGTCCATCGCTATGACAAAATGATCATAATTTTTTTTTTCAAAGTAAGGATAGCAATCAGAGTACCACCATGGTAATAACATTATCTGGTGATGTCTATGGTATCTAGTAATATCTTGATGCCATTACTACATGATGTCATGTGTCTCATCTATTTCAGTTTCTTCTTCTTTTAGTATTATCTTTGAGCATATGAACGTTTACATTAGCTTGAGCTAGACTTTCTAATTGCTGCTGACGAGTCTCTCTTTGCACACCATGTTGAAGAGGAAAATTCCAGTATAGTGATATCAGTATTACCATCATGTGTTGCATTTTTCGTCGATTTCCTCCATGAAATAAGTCGACAATCTTGTCTTCGCTTCAATGTCAATTTCAAAACACGCGGAAAGCACTCAACCCTCTGTTCAATCCCTTGATCTTCTGATTGCTCCTTGAATGTATGAAGCATAGATTTCATAGTGATGATAGCCTGCTCAATAATGCGAGAATTATCAAGTACTTGTTCCATACACTAAGTCAAAAGCTCCATCAGCAGATCTTGTTCAGATTTTTTGAACCATTATCTTTTGTAATTGGACCTATATCTACCACCACAACTTCGTTTGAAACAACATCATCATTCACTTGATAATCCAACGACTCAAGGAATCACAATCATTTATGATTTTTGGTTGAAGTTGAAATTCCATAACCTCATATGCACCTTCGTTCAAATCAGGCAACACAAAATTTGGCCGTAGATTCTACATATCTCATTGCTGTCCTCCGAAATCTGTACCTAGTTTCTGAACCAACAGACGTGGACTATGACCTCTCATCATCAAAACTTTTACTTGATGTTTGCACAAGTTTTCTTCTACCGCCCAAGTGTAGTCACAAGAAGACTTCTCACTATATATATTGGACACTGTATATATCTTCTTAGGGACTGTGGTACTCTCCACTCTGCACGATATACTATCCAAATCATCAAAGTGAACCAGATCATCTGACATCAAGTGTGCTCTGATAACACTAGATAGAACAATCTCTTCAGCCTTGTAGTTGGTGCACCTACCTCTCTCTTTTCTTCGCAAGTTGTATAAGAAATATGGCAGAACGTTATGAAACAATACATCCAGAATTCTATCATAATGTTTGGTGGTTAAAACACCAACAATTCTATTGAGAACTTTTTGTATGTAAGATGGCAAGCTTCGATGGCACCATTGATATTCTGGTTTGCTTTTTGAAACATCCTGAAACAACTCATCCACTTGCCTGAACAAGACGGTAAAAACAATACTTTATAGTTAATACATGTTAGTAAAACAATATTTTACTATTTTCATATCAATATTCACAACTTTATCCTATTTACATGCTGGTAATAACAAAATATTGATGTTTTAGAAAAATTCATATTTCAAAGTATAAGATCTGAGTGTCATTAATATAACTACAACAACTCTCAAATCATGAATAAGTCATAAACTTGATGCAAAATGAACTTACTTGTTGAAGATAATCATTCTTCCTCTATATATCTTATAAAATTTTGCTGATGTTGATATTTCTCTTTGAATGCAGACCAGACTTCCAAAGCATTCCGTTCATCTCGTGCATACATTAGGTCTCCAAGCATAATGTTCATCTCAGCAGATTCATTTTGATTGACAACTTTCTTGATAAGGTTCTCCTTCCATGCTCTCCGTATATGCCATGTACAAAATATAATTTGTACTTCTGGAAAAACACTTCTGCAACATCATAGGTATAAACTTCAAAGGATCATACTACTACCATTGACTAAAAACGTGCAACATTGATAACAGACATTGACATTTCAGACGAATCAATAGTTTTTATCCTTAAGCACATGATAGCTTTCACCTCGGCTTGTGCACAATCAATGATGATAGCAACTGGTCTCCATGTTGACATTCGTTTCAACACACTTTGTTTCATCTTACGAAGAAACTGTTCGATTTGAGTAGCCTTTTCAGATTCTTGGATGCATCAAGTCAATGGTATGTGATGTATGTGAGTCATCCATTTGATGCATATCAAATACCACCAGTGTGAAAACTGAAAACTGTCATAATAAAACAAATATAATTAATACAAAAAGCTTCAAATTATCTCAGAAATCAATACGATAATAACAATTAATTAATCAATTACAAGATAACAAGTAAGTATGATTTCAGTACCCCATAAACATTTGTGACAAATGTGCTGTCCATTGTTAGTACACACTCGTGACTGAACCTTAACATCTGTCTTTGTTGCCACGGGGATTGCAATGCTAGCGTGAATTTTGAACAGCCAACACCACCACTGTAAGGAGAATTAAATAATACTTTTTGTGGAAACCTGCGTATTCATTTTTGAACACTCATTTGATCGTTCTCATCCCATCTCCATTCTTCGCTATTTTATATTTCGAATGTCTTATTTTGAAACTAAGTCATCTCTCATATCTCTTGATAGGAGCTCATCCAATTCCATGTAAATGTCTCTTTTGTCAACTCCTTCTCTACATAATTGTCTTTCACAGTGTAAATCATATATATTTGCAACCGACCACTGTGATCTAATCAAGTATTCTAGAACACTCTTCATCTCCAGACCCAAACGTGGTGCAATTGTAAACTTCTCTGGCTGTTCTTTCTTTATGTGCAAATCCGTGACCGTACTTGCCGGCTGAGTTTACATGCTCTATGTATGTAATAACAATATATCAACATTAGTAGCACGATTTCATGTAATAACAATTCATCATCATTAATATCATAAGTTTGACAGATCTATTCTCGACTTTCAGCGTTTCAAAATAATACACTTACCTCAGAGGGTATGTCAAGATACAAATATATGCAGCATAACTCCATCGTCGAGCAGTGAAATGACATTGACATCCACGCTTTTGGTGATTGTTGAAACAATTTTTCTTCCTTGGACGACTTCCAGCTCCTGATTTTGGCTTCTCTGCTTGAGCGGGAGGAACATTCACTACACCGTTAGTGCCTTCGTCTGTTGGTCCATATGCACAACAATATTTTCTATCATCTAATAAGTGACCTTCTGCATTATGCTTGCATTGTCTAGAATTTCTGATGTAAAACACTCTTTCAGAATCAGGATTTGATAGTCCTTTACCAATGACAAAATTTTCTAATCTTTGCCAAGGAATGTAAGCCTGTTTGAACTGATCCCATGATAACACTGAACTGTTAAATCTCCCACATGGAAGATCTTCTTGCACACAAAGTTCGATTGCTGAACCAGATGACATGACGCTCTATTCAGTTCCGACAACACGCTCAGAAATATATCGTTGTATCTAGAATACTCTGTCGAAGATGATCTTGTTGTCAAATGAAAATCACATTTGACTGTTATTACTACTTTTGAGAGGACACGCGTCTTTCGGAGAATTCTTTCTACTTAACCTCGCCTATAAACATATGATTAGAGCGCGAAGTTATCTTATTCAAACTCGAACATGTAGTATTTTATAATACATGTAATACTAGTGGTATGGAACCAACCATCATCTCAGTTTCTATATTTTCTGCGGATGCTGGACATGCATATTTATTGCATATGACTAGTATCATTTGTCTTTAATAGGACTAGACCTAACGTGAACTATGTTACTAACAGTGATCAATTTGAACGTTGGAGGCTCGTTACACGAATGCTCCACAGTGTCAATGAACAAGCGGGCCGCGCCTAGCTCACGACTGGTGGATGTTGCTAGAGCTTGAAGAACACAAAGTTCGGACTGTTCGGAGTTTAGAAAGAGTCTATTTGACGTACTGGAAACGAATTGTTGTAATTGGACTGTGCTGTAACTATGCAGCATGTGCACTACCAAGAGAGCTTCATGACCTGCACGAGGAGAGTTCAGTACCAACACGCTGACACAGATTAACAAATTAATGTGCTCTTCATCAAGGACCAAGCGAGTGACGGACAATCTTTCATTAAGAGCCAAGCGAGTGACAGAGAGCTGCCCGCGAAGAGCAAGGAGAGCTGCCCACTATTTCCTAAACGGAGAAGAAGAGCTCTTTTTTTCTAAGGCAAGGACCCTAAGCCTGCGGCCGGGGGCCGCACCGTAGAGCTCCAAGTACCTTAGGACTGCGACCGTAGGCCGCAGTGTCAAAATGAATATCGCGAGAATTGAACCCAAGACCTGGCATTCCTACACTCGAGCTATCACCACCACGTCACGACGAGCTGATATTTAATAAACAACTGGGCTCTATCTCCACATCTTCTGCCCAAGTTTCTCCCTTGCCTACCCGGATTCACACGTGCTGTCGTTCGCGGGCAGTTCTCTGTCACACGCTTGGCAATTACTTAAGAGAGCATTAGTTTGTTAATCTGTTCACTCACTATAGGGTTCACGCTTACGGCGGTGGACACTTGTGGTGGTCAACAGAGTCATGTGGGCTTCCATGAGCTACCGGGGTTTTCGGGAATCGGAACTGAGGGGGTGGTGTTATCTACGTAAGAATATTTAAGCCTCTCGACGGAAACAACTCCGAAACAAATTGAGGGACTTTGTACGGGACTTTGTGATCGAAGTGATAATTTTCTTGTTAGTCCACCTGGGCTGGCTACCGACGACCTGTCTGTCAGTTTTTCTGGTGAGTTCAGAAGGTGTCGAATGTCCATGCTGAGCATATGGCGTTCTTGTTTTGCAGAAGGATCATGCCAGTGATGATATAGTAGGTGCTATAAGCGAGATGAGCATTGGAATCACATGGGATAGACTGACGAGGAGGGCGGGTTCCTGCCTACCAAACAAGTTGTAGGACATTTCCTTGCGATTTTCGTCTCTGATGATGAGAAACAGGTTGTAGTTGGGTATATCGTGATGTGTTCCGTTAACGTTCTTCCATCCTTGGTCCTTGTCAGCAACAGCACATGTTATTGAACGATAGACATATCACTGGCGCTTGACCCTTAATGCGTGATCAAAAGAAGCACCATGAGACCTGAACGTTCGTCCAGATACTCTTCCTGGCCTTAAGAGGGTTTGGAATCGGGAGATCCTCGGACTCCAGATCTTTTGTGTGCGGTCTTTGGCGACTCTATATTAGTGCGTGCCTCCATCTTAAGAGAAACTGCCATTGGGTGGTTCTATTGTTTCGTCGGTTGTTTGTGTGCACTGATCATTTGCAACTTCAAGGGCTGAGCAGTCCTTCTAACGTATTCGGGGACGCGAACATTAGGTCATTCCACAGTGCAGCGGAACAAAATGTTTCATCGCCGTCTGTGAGGACCGCGGTGGAATTGTATATGCTTGTTCCATACAACTCGTGCCTTAGCTAGGTCTTCGTATGTGCACGCGCTGGCGCCTCGTGAGCGATACTAAAAGAGCAGATCCCTAATCTGGACATTCGTTCATTCATTCTTTGTTCTACCCGTCCCCACGTGCCTCGCTGAATACCAACATAATCACGATATTCCCGAAGAGGATCGTTCACCTTTCTTGCATGCTAGCCATTTGAACCTTTTTCCTGTTTTTCTTCCTTCAAAAAAGGGTGGAACTGTCCCACCAGCAGAAACCAGTCTTTAATTTGATCCTCCGCCATATGTCCAGCTTTATACTCCTATCACTTTTGTGTTAAGTGACGAGCTGATTTTGCCATGAAGAGTCAAGAAAGAAACCACGGTATGGGAGAGGCAAGTGCCATCATAATCTATAAGTACAGCAACTCTTAGGTGTGGGCTGTCGGGGACTTTGCTTCTCGCTAAACTGGTTCCCCAGTTGAAGGGAGGTTCAAATCTTCTTGTTTCACTCGTGTTGCAGATTTGAGTGGAGTTGTGAGAGTGACACTAAAACTGAATTCAGACATACCTTTTATTTTATGAATGATTGCTTGTCTCTTTTCCGTTTCAGCTTATCTGAAGCGAGAGACCGTTAAAGATAATGTCTAGTCTAGTAGTCACATCTATAGTCATCTTTATAGTCTCTCTATAGTCACCTCTTTAGGCACATCTCTATGACTAATGACTGACTAGTGACTAACCTCTTGTCCATAGGTTAGAGTATATAACAACCCCCTCTTGGGAGATGATGAGTCGATTGATCCCTTTACTGATATAACTTGTAAAGTGAAGAGTATTCACTTGGTTTACTTCTTCAACATGGTATCAGAGCTTAGGCACGAACATTAGCAAGGAGAATGAAGAACCAGAGAGTGAAAAAGACATAGAGTGAGCACACCACCTTCAACTGAAAAGTGAAAAAGAAGGCGTAAATTTCTGGTCAAACTACCTTTGACTGCGTTTTTGGAGGGGAAGGAGATCGAATTAGACAAATCTGAGAGTGGATTTGGGGTTAAAAAGGCTCTGCCTAAAAAGACTCCGTCTTTGTGTAAGGGATTTGCAAAGAGCTTTCCAACGGTTCAACTTTCGACCCAAACGGATCTCGTATAAGGAAGTTACACTTTGGGGAACCCTTGGTCAACGGATCTTTGACTGCACTTTTGAAGGCTTTAATGATCGATTTTCGCATTTCTGAGATTTTTGCCGTGCAGGACGAGACTGCAGAGGATTACAATATAAACACTACTTCCACCTCCACAACCACTTTGAGGAGTTCCAGATTTTTCCCACCTACTTTGCTTCCGATCGATGGCTAACGTTAGTGATAACATACTTCATGATCATCATAAGTTGGATAGCACCAACTATCCAATATGGTGCTTCAAGGTTCAAGCCATTTTTCAGAACTACGACTTATGGGACATAGTGTTGGGTGAGGAAGAAAGACCTATTGATTCACCAGAACTAAAAACTTAAAAAACTTAAAAACTTAAAAACTTTGGAACTAATAAATAAACTCTAATTCTGTCGTTCACTGTTAACATCGCGGGTCCGTACAGCCGCGATGATGATGAAACTGAAGACCCGAAAACTATATAATATACGCATATTCACCAGGTAGTGGTTCTTCGTTTCGCAAGAGGCAGGGCGAATGCTCCGCCCTAGTCCTCTTGATGTTCTACGCAACCAACTACGCCTACTTCGCGCAAGCTGTAGAGTTAAGAGCACTAGAAAGAACCACGAGAATTTCATCTGGACAGGAGGATTTTTAGGTAGGACACCACGACTGGTTTCACTGCTGTATGGATAGGTTTTTCTGTGTCCTGAACCAAGACGTTAAAATAGTTTTATGATGATTGCACCATTCGGGTTCGAGTCCCGGGTTCCTCAGGAGGACTGTTCATCGCTTGGTACATGAGGAGTGTGCGAGGCTCCTCGAAAGATTAGAAACGATCCGTTTCTTGATTCCTGTCACCTCATATGGTGTTTTAGACATGGCGCAGAGGTTAACATGCATTCCGACATTTTGAAAATGCGTTGCACATGGTATGTATTTAGTGCCAGTGTCAGTGCACGTGTTACCTTTTACTGGTATGTTTTGGTCACTTACTGTACAGACTAGCTTGTCACTTTGCGGGGATATCGTACTAGCCCCGATTTTCTGACAGGTATATATGGTCAATACATCCCTTACAATTGAACCAAGTTCGGACCCATCGGCGAAATATTTTCATTTTATAGATACTGAGGTTAGTTAGGTATGTACCTCCTTAATTGCTTCGACAGAATGCATGTTCTCACAGCAGTTCCAGCTGAGCTTCTTTCACATGGAAGGGAGAGTTTTCTATTTCAAACCAATAGCTAGAGGTCAGCTGCAGTTGAGATGTCACTAGGAACATTCCTGAATGTCTGGCTCTTGAACAGAAGCTGATATTGGAGGGCGCCGAACACCGTAGAAACTCGAGTTCGCGACTCTGAATTCTCCATTCTATGGGACGATGCAGAATATAGAAGATTTTTGGATTAAGGTCTTCTAATACCCACTGTCCCCAAGAAATGTCTGTTTATAACAATCTCCATTCCACAGCATTCCATCGGACCACCTCTCTATGGGACAATGCAGAATTTAGAGGATAGTTTTCCATTGAGGTATTCTAATACCCACACTTCACAAGATCCACAGCATTCCATCAGACCAGTTCTCTATCTCTGATTCCATAAGAACATCACTCCCACAACAGTCCGTATTTACTGAAATATGACCGGCCTACTGGCTGCAGGAAACGGGCTGCCCTTCAGTCATGACTAAAGGCGTGTCAAAGCTAGAATCTTTGTAAAATATTCGGCTCGCGGGCAAGAGTTACGACTTCGGCCGGAGGTCGCGGACGCTTTCTGCGAGCACCTCCACAGACTGCGATGCGATACTCCACGGTTCCATACAAGGTTTCTTGTTGATATATTACGGTGTTTTTCCTTTTTCCTGTTAAAGAATCAAGCTAAGAAAGAAGATTCTTTAACAGGCGTGTTTTAATTTGACAGTAGATTAGATTATTTTAATTTGACGCGCATGCGAAAGCTTTTGTAGAAGCATTTCGTCTAATCATCGTGACCACATGAAAATCTCGTGCATTTCCATCATAGCTTATGAAGGTCCTTGGTGAATCACTTCACCAATCAATCACGGTAGTGTTCTCCGATAAGATTCCCGGACATGGAGGTATTAACCACATCTGCGAAGACTGCCTGCCTTGATAGCTCTTGTGATCACTGGCCATGGATGTGGCCCATTCTCAGTTGTTTCTACAAGAGCTTTCGCATGCGAGGTCACGAAGGACATCCATATATTCAATGCCACAGTACCACAGCTGTAGATAGCTCATCCAGTTCACAGCAGGTGTAAACAGGCGAGATTCGTTCCGTAGAGCCCACCCAAACCATAGCGCTAAGTCATGAATACTGTTTCCTTCTGCTGTAGGTACATTTTAGCGGAAGTGCTGTATTTGGGTGGAGTGGGACAGCTCCCAAGGCAAAATCATGGCTCCTATACACTATCTCGCTTCTCTATGTTTAAATATATACAATCAACGTGTCTGGAACTCCAACAGGTCCAACGCATGCATCTGCAGAAGAACATATCCACATACGTGCTTCAGCTTGGCATCTTCCAGGGTTCAGGCCACTCGACTTCCCAGAAATTACCAATACTGTTGGCACATCCACACTGTAGACAGCAGCTTGTTCCTGAAAAGGCTGTGTGGGCACTACTGACACTGTAAGGCAGGTACAAGGTGGGAAACTGCTATACAAGTAAAAAGCCATGGGGTTCCGATGCGGACTTGAGAATCTGAAAACTTTCTGCCAACACAGTAAGAATCGGTGAGTCTCATGTTGGCCTTCTTTCACTGAAACAGTCTCAAACTTCTCAGCGGATCTCATCTTTTGCATGGGTGCAGGGTTTGCCTTCCATACAAAAAGACAATCTGTCACGTGGTTGACCTGAGGAGAATGGAATTTGTTTTGAACTTTTAGTCAGCCTAAAGCTTCTCGTTACAGCATTCAGGTGGCGCGGAAAACTCTGGTCAACTTTCTGGTAGAAACAACCCTCCACCAACTTGCTGAGGTGGATGGTTGCCATTCTTACGTAAGAGCAAAGACGACCCAGATGAAAAGGATCGATCTAATGCAGTGCACAACCAAGCCTATGGACCAACCACACAGCGAAGACTGGAAGTGCGATCAGAAAGTCACTCCTGTTCAGAATATTTCTGTTACAGGGAAAGGGTATAGGCCAGCGACTGGTACTGGTACGTTTACGCCGATGAACTTCGGTCACTTCATTTGTCTTCAAGTTCCCGCATGAATCGGCATGATTGAGATGCACAGTACCGAGACGACCTCTTCAGTAGCAACTGCTTCCTCCGGACCGCCATATGGATCTGGAGGACACTCCTCCAGAATCCCAAGCCTAAAATGATCAATCCGCATCCGCACTATTTCACTATCCACATTAAGCTTGCGAATTGGTCGAGGTATTCTGCGGCAGACACGACAAAGCATCTGGGAACAGAGCCTCCGTTGGTAGTGTGCACCTCTGTAGGTTTTTCTGCTATCTCTCACTTCCTGCAGCTGAAGTCATGGCAGTGGGTACAGTATAGTTATATACTCATACAATCTGCCTCTGCTCCTAACAGTACCCAATGCGCTTCTATACTGTGTGAAAGCTTGTTAGAGTTCATGTAAACCAACATGTTGGACTGTGGGCTTAGCTACGTTATCAGTAAAGTTTGATGTTTGTATATCTGAAAATGGCTTAGCAGAAAACAGCCGCTATTTACAGATTCCAGCGCTCCATACCAACTCACGTCGGGTTGAACTCAACAGAAGCTTGCTACGTCACATACTGTTAGAAACAGTTTATTGCTGGCAAGGCAAGTTCGACTTCGCCGCTGTTGAAAAGCAATAATCACTTTCAGGATACAACTCAAGTAGGATTGAAATATCTCCACACAAGCTTACTACGTCAATAACTGCTGTTAGAAATTAGTTTAGTGCAAGGTTGCTGGCAAGGCAAGTTCGACATCGCCGCTGTTGAAAAGCACTGATCACGTCCAGTAACCAGAAGTAATGCTCTCCAGAATTTGCTAGAGCTTCTTCGCCAATTTCATACCATGATGTGCAGGCCTACAGACCAAACAGTGACCAATTCTTGTTCTGGACCATTCACTTCGTTTCTAACGAAGTGAATGTGTCTAGTCTATGTGCTGCAGAACTTCGTAAGCTTGAGGATATCAAAGCAATATCCAAAGAAAGCGAGTGCAAGACTGCTGAAAGCGTTCCTCTTAAAGTTGACAACAGTGAAGCCAGTGAGTCTTACTCAGAGCTAAAACTGGCGAGCTGTAAATCGGCCCGACATGTAATACATCCAGGTGAACACATCATAGTTAGAAATTGAGCATGAGCTAGCAGACATACGCCTTGTCTGCGTGGGAGACTGGTAAACATCTCGTGCACAAGGTAGGGTTAGGAGGCGCGGCATTCAACACGTAATTTCTGTCGCCATCCTTCCGCACGAGCACAGTCATAAGTTTGGGTGCGACTGGAAGGGCAAACCTTTTCTTCACTCGGAGGATCTGCAACGCCAAGCATTTCCTCCACTATAAACTACACCATGATGACCAACCGAATCACGAAACTTAGACAATTAAACTGGCATGAGTATACATCCAGCCGAAAATGACTACACAAACCTCGGTGGTGACATACTACTTGATCGTAATCAAGTCAAGCACTCATATGTCCTCCGCTGTCCATCAGGTCCAAGTTTATCCTCGAGGACTGCAACAGAAAGGTGGCGACTCTGCCGCAGACTCCTGCAGCTCTCCTGCTGTAGACCGATGAAGACTTCCATGCGCAGCCAAGACTCTGGACTCTAGGCTCTTGCACAGAACCTTCCACAGCGAGTTCAATCTCGATAAGACAGGGCAGAATCTCACGTGGCACACACTTTCGGGATGTCATCAGACTCATCACTGTTGCTGCCCTGCCATGCACCTTGGAAATCATCTCCTTCTGGGACTTTCCGGACATGTTCTCTGGGTTGGACCCTGTGGTCTTGACTCTTGAGTTAGCGCTCCTGAAATTTGAAACCAGGGATAGGATCCTCACGCGCAAGTAGCACAACTGCCAGGTGTCGGCATAGAAGCTCCTAGGGTTCCAGGTTCATGCAGGTACATCGACCGTACTCTGCAGTTAATCGTTGTGTGTTATTTAGCATGCATATTCAACTCTTTCGATGGAAGAGGGATGCAAGCTTAATTTATTGTCTAATGCTTTCTATGGGAAAGGTTAGGTAATAAATTAAATTTTTTCATTGTAATCGATAACGGTCGTACTTATACAGTTGGAGGCTTTTCGCTTCATGTTTTGACATTCCTTTTATAGCTAACATTTAATATTTTCATTTTCATTTTCAAAAATACTGTGGACTGCAGCTAATGCTAATGACAGTGAGAGTTCTGGGGCCATGTGATAGTCTCTTCTCTTGCCTTATAAGCAGTTATTCACTGCCATTCAGCATATACTGCTACTGGAGGCAAGTAAGTATATATATATATATATATATAGCTCTACTCGTGGTTTCTTTTCTGAGGAGCTACCAATCCAAAATAGTATCAAACGTAAACAAGAGCGTTGCCAATGATACCGATGATAACGGGCAGCTGGAGGTTATGTCATCCTATATCATTAGGCTTTGTGACTTTCGCTGGTAGAATATTCTCGGCATGTCATTATGTGGACGGATTCTTAACAACCATCTGCAACTTATGTACAAAAGTGTTCAGGAATAAACGACATGATAGGCGAGTTGAGATGTCAATCATTGCTCCTTCAGAACTCGACACAGCTTTGCTCTTTAGGGCCTGACCATGACAGAAGCAGATCTGACATGTCTTTCTTCATAAGGGCAAATGGGTGCCAAAAGGTCGCCTTGTAAACAGAATGTTGACAACATGCCACGACTACGATGTACGCTATAGGTACGATGTTGCATGTGTGACGTTTTTCTTCGGTCGAGTATACCACAGTACAGTAAAATCTTCTCTACATTCACTCACGTACTCACCATTCTCATAACTTCCTTCATTCCAGTTCTCTAGTTATACTCACTTTAACTATCACCATAGTTTACTGCTAGGGGGTGTCAAAGTTAAAAGGAAATATCCCTCAACGGTCGAGAGAAAAATACCTGTTTTCGTCACGGATAACTTTGTGTGTAACGGAGAGGTCGTCCTTGTGAATAGACTTTACTTCTTTCTCGCGGTTTTTGAATTTTGCGGAAAAGTTTTCAACTTTGACACCTCTTATTAGTGCGTGTCCAAGTTAACATTTTTCTTAAATATTCTTAGCTCGCTGACGAGAGTTACAATTTTGGTCGACAATAAGAAAGTTTAATACTCAAAGAACTAATTCCAAGTCTCAGTAAAATAAAAAGTTAAAATTGAAATACTACAACAGATCTATAATAGTGAGTATGAAAGTTAAGAAAGAAGATTTTAACTTCTTTCTCTAACTTTCATATAAAATTCTTTTGACTAAAAATTCCACGTTAACCGGACGTTTACAATAAAACCAAATAAAAACATGAGACTGTCTATATCTGTAAAGTGAGAATTTTATCATGATATACTGATTTAATTTATTCATATACCTTTACGATATACCTTATTGATATACCTAAGAAATAAAGGTCTTATTTCTTAGGTCCAATGCAAGAGCAAGATGATGAGTTATAACATCCTGTTATCAACTCATCCGATGCAGTTAGATATATTTAATTAGTATAATTAAGTCTATATTTTTTCTTTTTGCTATTCATTTACATACCTAACCGTTGATATGAAATATACCCCAAAAATGACAAAAAATGTAAATAATTGGTAGTTTTTTTATTTAACTTCACATCCAGTTTCAATATTTTTTCCCTTGTCACTAACTATAGTCACTGTCTCTGCGGTACAAAATGCATAGTCCCACAATTCCATTTTGCAGCACTTTGTTAACGACAAATCTGATTATTCGAAAACGAGAAACGAAAAATTAGTCAGTTATTAGTAACATAACTTAAATACGCAGCAACTCAATACCTTCCCGCTTCGACCAGAAAATGGATTGCTTGGGCACCTCTTAGATATTACAAACGAAGCGTTGTAGTTTTCGGTAGTAGTTTCGGTGACCTACACTTCATGCAAGAAATCAACTACCGTAATTTGGGATGAGATTTGACAAAAAATAATAATTACAAGAAAATCATGTATAAAATATTAAAATTACATGAGTATAATATCGAACTCTAAAACCTCTGAAATTGTAGTATATTTAAATGAACAATGAATGAAATATGAAAGAATTGAATTCCTAACAGTTAATAAAAAGATTCGAGATTATGTCGAATTTCTTTTTATTTTCAATCTTGGGTGCCGAATTCATTTTGTAGAAAACCTGAATATTCGGCAAGTGCCGAATCTGACCTGGAGTTACGGTACTGTAGGTTACTCAATTATTATTTAAAAAGATAAAAAACAAAACAAAATAACTTCGTTATAACAGCACAGGAAGATTGGCATCAAACTAAATACATATGAATGCATTCGTGCAGCTTGAAGCGCGTTCATGATACCAAAGCCAGCAGTAAAGAGCTCTTCATCCAAAGTTGAGCTTCTGCAGCCTGTGCTATCAATGAATGCCATGCCATATGCCTCTGTTCCGAAACTGGTGATACAGCGCAGGAGCAGGAGCATGAGCAGATGATGTCGCGATATCGATGGTTTCTCCCGCCAATGCTCTTCCCTTTAGGCTGCAGAAAATCCGAACGACCTCCTAAAGCTAGAACTTTTGGCGTCAGCAGTTCAGCATGAGAAACTACGAGAATAGGGATGAATCTAAGATTGACGCAAAGCAAGAAAAGGAGTCCAGTGACTCCAGTCGGTGACATGATTCATCGCATCTAGCCTCTTAAGGCCTCTTCTTCAGCAAGGATTGGAGCGCTCTTACGGGGCAAGCAAGAGGCAGCCGATCTTTGGGTTCTCATTCAAACATGTTTCTCTTCATCAATAATTCTTGTTTTGAAGTTTACAAATCTTCCTTTCTCAACAGTTTTATTGAAGAACAAAAACTGGAGTGGCTCTACTAGGATCACTCAAACCTTTCTCCTTAATAAAAACTACAAGATTCAGATGAGAAGAAGTAAGTCTAAATTATCAGATTTTGTTAAGGATAGCGAAACGGATGTAGTCATCAGATTCAATTGTTTACACTGATGTTCAAACCTTTCATCGTACTAAAAACTACAAGATTCAGATGAGAAGAAGTAATTTTAAATTATCAGATTTTGTTAAGGATAGCAAAACGTATGTAATCATCCGATTCAATTGTTTACAATGATGTTCAAGCGATCTCATTTATGAGTCCAATGAATTCAAATTGTATTATCATTAAAGTTATTCTACTCTTGACAAAGCATACGCGCGTTCCGGATGATCTGACGGTCTTATGCGAATACTACTCAGATGCTTATCTGACGGAACAGATTCTTCCATTATTATTGACTGAATTTTGGTATTCAGTCGTAGAGAAAGCCTTCATATCTACGGTGAAGACTGCGGAATATCTCAATATATATGAATTACATAACAGTTATTTATCGTTTTAGAAATTTGTTTCATCACATCTGTAATATGTTAGATTGTGTGTGAACAAATTATTTTTGCTATGTGGTAGTATAGTGATACTTCGATTGTGAAAACTGGAAAGAAAAAGAGAATGTTTTTATTTCATAACAAAAATGACAAATTGAGTCGTGATAAAAATCGAAAAGAAAAAAGAAACAGAGAAAACGGACGGATAGAGTCGTTACGAAAATCAAAAAAAAAATAAAGAAAAAAAAATCCAGAAAATAGATAACGCATTATCCCAAAATTCCATTGCAAGCGGAGTTCTTTGTTAATGATGTATTCTTTCATCACACTTTTGATTGACTATCGATTATAAAATCAGTCACTTTTTCATATCAATAATATATCAGATTTACAGCTTTCTAGACATATATTGTTTTATCGACTCTGATTTCTATTTTCTATCGAGAGAATCTGAATGATGAATGATTTAGCCCCGTTATGTATTTGCGATGGGACATAGTAAAACGATAAATGAAATAATATAATGTTTAATTTTACTATCAATATCCAGTTAAAATTGTGATAAAACAATACATCGCTAAGAATAGTGTGATAAACACAACTAACCTATTGAGGGGTGATCAAACATATTTCTGTTTAAAATTCTATTCTTCGAAAATATTTAAGTCAGAATCGAATTATCGGAAACTCCACTGATTCTTATTGTTTATTTATTTGGATATTTATCTGAGAGGGACGCTGGACTAGAGAGGACCAGAATTACTCAAAGAGGGGTATCACTTTGTAGAATCGATTTCGATTTAGCGTCGTGCTATACGACGAGTATACTCCCACCGGTAGAGACAGTTTCCTCTAGAAGGCGACACAGTCTAGACTCCAACAAATAGTACACCATAAGGAAAAAGAAACTAATAAACAGGCCTGCAATACCATAAAAACACGTTCTTACAGAGAAGCGCAGAGATTCCAGAGAAGTGTGTGAGCGAGTATAGGTCCCTACCACATCCAACCGCAGCGCGCTTTCCGAGTTCCGTGGACCTTTTCTGTGCCAGAGGACAAAGAGTACCGTATATGGAAACAGGTTGACACCAGACAACAGCAGAAGGAGGAAGACGGGAAGGGAAGGGAAGGGAAGAGAAGGGAGCAAGGGAGTGTTGGGGAGGGTAAGCGGAGCAGCTGTCGGTGTGTGTATGTGTGAGATTCTGAGGCGGATCGGGGTAGTTCTGCTCGATCGTGTCGATGCTCAGTCTGTTTGTTTTGTTGGAGGTTGTTTCAGCGAGGGAGGGAATTTGTTTGAGGATCCGACGAGGAGCGACTTGTGGAGCTTGGAGATGCAGTGAGTAACTTGTTTGTTTTGGATGGTATGGTTTGCTGTTTATCGTGAGGTTGGGAAAGAAGTGGGGAATGGACTCTGTCAGAGGCTTCTGTTTGAGGAGTTCTAACAGTTGGTATTGAATCGCGAGTGGGAAAGGGCAAAAGATGGATTGAAGCGCCTAGGAGGAGAAGGAAGGAGTCTTGAAGAAGGTCGTATCTGGACAAGAGCCGGTGAAGATCAGTCTGAGAAAATGGTGTTCCGACTTCGGGATATGCTTCTGCGGGCTGGCAGAGGGCGCTAGACGGATGAAGATGCAGTGACCTAGAAAGGCTGCCCTGCTTTGGATCCTGCTTTATTATGATCAGCTCGCTTTCCCGGCTAGGACACATGGGACTCGGATAATGTGTGCTTAGTAGGGCCTGCGACAGGAGACTCATGTCGGAGGGTGTCACCATAATTACGCGTTGGGAATGTCAGTTGCCACGAGTATGGTGGAATTCACGCTCTGATTAGCTGCTCTGGTTGGTATCTCGTACCCCTTGTTTTGGTTGTGTTCGATTCTGAAAACTGATCAAACTCGTACAAGACAAATGCCTTTCGTGCGATTATAATCTTGGTTTCCCCAAGAGTGAGGTAGCGGGTATTAGCTTCTTGCTCTCGCTCTGATTAGATGCTCCGGTTGCTAACTCGTCCCCTTTGTTTTGGTTATTTTCTGTTCTGAAAACTGATAAAAAACTCGTGCAAGAGAAATGCCTCGCCTTTCGTCCGATTATAATTTTGGTTTTCCCAGGAGTGAGGTAGCGGGTATTAGCTTCTTGCTCTCTCGTGACCTAGTACCTTGTTCGTTTGACAATGAGAGCCCTTCAAAATATACGGTTGCTTCCGGTGGAAAGTACTTAAGTGAAAATTTCAGTGAAGCAACGGACACTTGCAAAGCTTCATAATCCTGACCTAGTGCGCGCGCGCACGCACACACACAAACCGTAGAATTTTGAGAATACTGTCTCTTTTTGTTCGTAGAAGTTCGCAGATCTTAAGAATGCTTATAGAGCTCGAGCTCGTCAAGCAGTGCATTTGGAGCAGCTTCTCCAAGGATGGCCTTCATGTCCCGTCGTCAAGCAGAAATACATCACCTACTAGTTGAGTTAGGGATCTGGCTTATGTTTAAGATTTGCTACTTTATCATCACCTTAGGACCAGGTTTTCACCACTCTGTTTACGTACTTTCGTACTGTGCTACTTCGAATTGTGAGTTACTCCCTAGTGTATTTACGCATTGCTCTAAACCTAGGGTTATATATACCTAGAAGACAGATACTACTTTCGGGACTTTACCACTTTCCGGTCGCTTAAGCCCACTTTACACCGCCAAGTCCCGAGTTCCAGCCAGGCCATATTGTGTTCGGTAGGGGTTCCATACTCTAGTATCATTTTCATTGTCCTTTTACATAACAATAGATTCCAGTTGGGTGTCAGAAAGAATATGTCAGAAATTAGGTACCGTGGAGTTGAGTCTTGCGAATAGGTGGTTCTAGAAGATTAGCAGAGTTCCATGCCACATCAGCGCCATCTCATCACCATGTAGGAACGGTGAATTTCCTCACCAAAATGGGACCTGTGTATATGTAATGGCAACTGATTAAATCCCTCCTTCATGGGACATAGGACTCAGGACTTCGTGTAGAGAGAGCCTTAGTCTTCAGTCTTTGATTTTCTTGCTATCCCCTCACTTCTGGTCCCACGTCGCAGTTATAAGGTCAGCGCGAGACCAAACCAACTCACACCATAGCACTCAGGCTGGGGATGTTGAACGCGTCAGCCTAGTTTCCGACTAATGTTATTTTTTGTATGCCCTACTATTTGTAAGTGAAGTTATTTGTGTAGCTTGAGTATGTTTCCTTCCATGTTCGATGGTCACGGCTGGATGCTCAGGTAACTGGCCTACCGGTAAACAAAGGAAACGGATCCACCCAGAGAATGTTTCGGACAGAATAGAAACCCAGAATAGAATAGAATAGAAACCTTTGACCTACTAGACCTCCCTAACTCGAAATGCATCCATGTTCTTCCGACTTGTTTTGGTATGCCCATCTACTCGTAAGTAAAGTTTGTGTAGCTTCCGTCGATGTTCGATAGCCACGGCAGGATACTAAGGTCACTGGCCTACCGGTAAACGAAGAGAGGGGTCCACCCAGAGAAAGTTTGCAACAAAATAGAAACCCTTGGACCTACAAGACCGGCGCGAACTCGAGATACGTCTACCTCCGTTGTCACCTTTCCTTGTCGTCTATGTCCTAACTCCTTCTCTGGGTTCATTATCTTCGGGTTGTCTTTACAAGTGTGTCTGGGCAGTTCTTGTGTTGCGCTGCTATCCACATAGATCATTATTTAGCAACATATCTAAATCCCTGTTGAATATTCACGGGTTAACTCAAGTGTTATGTGGTGTTGTTGCATAGCGCTGCAATCCACAGAGACAGCATATATCCTAACCCCTCTGCTGATCGCGTCCTTGTATTGGGGCGTCATACAGTACCCTTCTTTGGTTCGTCACAGTGCTGCCCACGAAGTCCGAGACAAGTCTGAGGTGGATGCCACGAAAGTGTGGATACCTGCGTGCTTGGGTGTAATTAGGTACTGGGTGAACACCACGTACTCAGTACCCACTGCGGTTTTCAGAAATCTTGAGTAGAAGGTTCATTGAGGTTCTCTTACATTGATGTATGCTTGTTGCTTGCTCTCTGATTCATTCTCGACTAAGTTGTTTGGGTTCTACACTTCGCTCTCACCTGTGACTATAACATCCTATCAGATTGTTTGCCCATGATGTTCTGGCTAAAATGTCAGTTTCTTCCCACGGCAGATGATTGATATATTATCTCCTTCAAGGTCTGCGTTGTAGGGGGCCCAGTGTTTTTCAGCGCACTTTCTCCATTTAAAGTTTCTATATTTATAATTTGTTTCTATTATTTAGAATTTCAGATGTCCCGGAACTGAACAGAAACTCTTGGACGGACAAGGCCCTGATGAGTCGGTTAAGTCTTCATCTGCGTGATCACTTTTCCTACTCATCTACAGCCTAACCCTCTCTGTTGGGTGCTGATGAAGTCAGAGAGCAGGTTGAGGTGCATGCGACGGGAGTGTGTTCCGCTGCATGTTCCGAGTGTATATTGTGGACCAAACACTCTATCAAGGACTTTGTCCCGCTTGATTATCGAATCGAAAAACTTGTCTTTACGCGTTGTTCCAAGCCTGATTTTAATCAATCCAGACATTTTCCGGATCGATGCAGGACATATAGGAGTATTTGCAACCTTGTTACCTAGTTACCACATGCTTCTTGTTCATCGTCTGTTTCGTATCGGCCACCGAATTCCTCTTTACACTGCTTGTTCGGGGACGTGTAATAGCCATATTCTCTGCCTCCCTTCCCTTCTCCCTATCTGCCGTTCTCGTCGTATGAATATATGTTACTCCGAGGTGTTGACAGTCTTAGCCGAAAATCACCCATCTTCGTGTCCCTCTAAGTGTATGTTGGTAGTTCGACCATGCATCTCAGTTTATTAGTATTATAGAAGTATCGTATACACTGCTTACAGGAGGTCCAGCTAGCATGTTGGCTTGCTGTACAACTACCCACATACACTTAGGGTAACCTGTCAATTATAAGCCCCGAGAAGATGTACTTTTTATAGTACATGCCGCAGCCTTTCGATACAGATACAGCCTTTCGATTGGGAGTCTTCCTCCGGCTGGACGGAAGTCCAGGAAAGCTAATCAACGATTGGTGTAAATGTATAATAAATTCGTTAACATTTGACCGAGAAGACTGCCCAAGGATCGCAGTATTGGGAGTCTTTAACAAACAGCACATTTCGAGGAACAGGACCCCCTGGTGTAGCAAACAATATAGAAAGCTCCTACAAAGGTGCGATGCAGACGAATCAGTGCTAATCACATAAAACAGCATGTATTACTTCGATTATGATTATAATTATTACTCTCTCTCGTCACGAAAGTGAGTCGTATCTCTTCGTATTAGTTTTAGTCATCTTCATGAATTTCTCCTGTAAGCTGTTTCTCTGTCACGTCAGGAAGCTGTACATCATACACATTGCACTGCCTGACCAGCAGCTACCTCGGCGTGTTCGTGATGTATGACGACTATACCGTTATCGGATCGCATCAGCAAATCCTCATGGGTTTGCATTCGTTGTTGCGGGTGAACTTTATTCTCTGACATGTAGCATTGTTGGTGTAGTATCTTGCTGGTTCAAATGCTGTGTCAGGGCTGTGTCCGGGCTGTGGTCTTTGACAGTATTTGTGTGCAATTACTGCAGGTTCAGGACACACAACCTAGCTCGTAAGGGACGGAAGATCATTGGAGTTCAAGATGGAATGATCTTGGATTTCTGAAAATGGAGTTCGCACCTCCATCAGCGAGTGCTATGTCGTGGTTGTCGGAGCTTGTACGTTTCCCTTGAGTTTCGTTAGAGTTGCAAGAACCAGGACAGGAAGAAGTTTAATGGAAAACCAATAAAATTCTTTTTGGACAGTGGCCCCTGAGTACGGGATACAGCTGTGATCGTTGCCTGCTCATTCGGTGCCTCAACACTTTGGTTCTTGGTTCTTTGGAAAGGCAATAGGATTTGTTTCTCTTGCACCTTGGCTCGACTTTCTCTTGTAATCGAGTAGCAGTAATACTGGTTACTCACTCCTTTCCGGTCGTGTGACATGGGTTGATCCTTGTGAAACAGGGGCTGGAAGATCCATCTCTCGTGAGGCACTTGGATAGTCTCTTTCCCCCGTCATCGGAACAGCTTGTGAATCTAACCGGACATCAAAGTGGCAACAATCTTAGTTATCCGCCCTCCTCAGTGCCAAGTTACAGAACGGGTAATGACATCAAGCCCCCAATCGCAGTCCCGTCTAACAGCTTTTCGTCATATTCATCCCCTTTCGACAGCTTTTATGGTCTTGGAAGGCCTATGAAAATGTTCAAATCAAACGCCTGGGAGGGAAGTATATCTCATCAAGCGCAAAGGAGCGGCAGTGTTCCAGTTTATTCTGGAAGGCCTCTGGAGCGGATTGGGCAATTTATGCAGCCTGACAAAGTGGGGAACCAACGTCTTGGAGGGTTCGTTGCTTCACTCCCGAAAGCGGAGGAGACACTTGAGTCTGTTGCCTCAACAGTGCCGTCTGTACCACGGTCTGCCTTATTAGGAGTCCAGGAGATTTGCAATGATGTGCACTCTCCCGTAGAAACGGAAATGCTCGGACGGGAGAGTCCAAATTCTCTTGGTGACTCAATGACAGGAAAATGGAAACCAGATTTGGGGTATATGGATGTGAAGCCGGAACGATTCAATGCTGTTCAGGAACCATCTCCACCTGTGAAAGTTTCTGGTCATACACAAGACCATATTATGGCCGAAAGGAAACGTCGGGAGAAGTTGAGTCAACGCTTCATTGCGTTGTCCGCAATAGTTCCAGGTCTTAAGAAGGTGAATATCGTGCTCCCTGATGTGATTTTTGGTCAAGGAATGGTAGGTTCATATATCTCAGAATATCTGCTCTATACGCCTAGCCCTAGTTCCTTGACAAAGAAAATCTAGATAGTGTTGCTGGATATGGCTTGGAATGGGGAGCACTAGTAAGTCTCTTGTCGTTGTTATTGTCTTGGGTCGTAAAACTTGAGACACAGAATGATTCAGAATAATAAACTTGTCTCACTCTTTTACTGGCAGATGGATAAAGCTTCTGTTCTTGGTGATGCGATAAAATACGTTAAGCAACTCCAAGACCGGGTTAAAAATTTCGAAGAAAATGCACCCAAAACGGGTGTGCGATCGGTCTACACAGTGAAGAAGCAGTCTAGGAACGCAAGTGAGGAGGAGAATACCAGCGAGAACACCACAATCACAGCGGTTGAAGATGACGACCAGACAGCAGAAATTGAAGCACGAATGATCGAGAATAATGTTCTCATCAAACTGCACTGTGAGAAGAAGAAGGGCGTGCTGGTCAAGTCACTGGCGGAATTGGAGAAGCTTAACTTGGTCGTAGTCAGTGCGAACATTCTTTCTTTCTCAGCCACAGCACTTGATCTTACCTTTAACGCCCAGGTGTGAACCCTCTTCCACCTACCTAGAATATGTCTTGTGCGATTATGTGGATGCGAGTAGTTACTCCGTCGCTCCATGCAGCTTGGTGTATGTCTTGTCACCTGTAAGTTTAGCGAACACTTTCAGAAACCCGATTGAAGATGCTTGCCAGTCTGCAACGGTTTCTTCTAGACCTGAACGTATTCACAAGCTTCTGGTGATGTGGTACGAAAAGAAGCTCCCAACGGTACGTCTGGATTTCGCGGTCTTGGTATCTGTGTTACGCAAAGAACAAGGTCTACAGTTTTCGTGTCTGTATCGCAGAAGTGCCACCGAAGTTCTGTTCAGAGTCATGAAGCTAGAACCTTCGTCCCTGTGCTTTTGGGGAAAAGTTCAGTTCTCTCTTAACGTTATAATGACAACACAAGCCTTGCGAGGCATGTGTCGTCAATCTAGTTCCTTCGAACACGATGTTAGTGTTAGCTTTCCTTCTGATGGCAAAGGGCACCCCAGTTGTGCCGTCTTCTGACTGTTGGGGCCGCTTAGCCTTTAATCAGAGGGAGTGCACACGAGCCTGTCCGTTTCTCATATTAGTGTACATTTCTGGTGGAAATAATCACAGCTATCTAACATGGTTTCGGCTACGTGTTATTAATCAGGTCGAAGAGGGGTCTGAATTAACTGCAGATGACATAGTCAACGCGTTGCAGAAGCTTTTCAAGACATTCAGCTGAACCTGGCTCGAGAAATGCGAGCTGTGTTAAGATCACTAACATAAGAAAACAGAAGAATCGTCTGCGGTGGAGGGAGTTCTAAGTCTTTGGAAGTTTCGAAGACTCCGTGAGGTCTTTTGCTACATCTATCAGATTACTTGTACAGGACACAGAGCCAACTATGTTACGAGAGCAGAGTACAGGGCTTTGGGATTTCTCCCTAGTCTTTCTTCCCTTTCTTTCTTTTCCGACTTGTTTTTCCCCGCATTTGAATCGACTATGGGTTCTAAGTGTGCACTTGGGAATGTAGACCTATACATGTCCTATCTCGCAGTCTCAGAGTCTACAAAAGCAAATCCTAGACTTTACAAGTTTTGTACGAGAACATCCCTAGAAAACCCCTGAACCCCGTTTTGTAACTTCTTCACCTTTCCCTCCGTTACTTACTCCGTTTTTTAAGAGGATGCTTTTCATTCTCTTTTCTTTTCTAAAAGGTGGGTGTATGAGACTCTAGCATTTCATTCCCATGATGTGTTTTTCGTTCCTTGATATCCTGGCTCCCTTCTGAACTGCTGGTGGACTCTTGGTGATCATGAGAACCTTTTTTTCAGGGTCCATATCCTGTTTCCCTTTTTCTCGGACGACCGAAAGCCCACCAGTTCAGTTTGGTCTTCAGGTATCAGGCGTCGCAGTGTTACAAGCTAAGTCATCAGGGATCGGGGACGGATATTCAGGGGTGGTTTTGTGCTCAAATCTGGTTTGGTGTTTTTAGTGCTTCGACTAGTACCAGGACGCTTGTATGCTTTCACTAGAAAATAAAAATGTACAAATAGGAAAGTTTTGATGAGGAGGATCCTTTCATTTATGCAGTTTTCTCAAGATACTAATAAAATATGGAAGGCCTCTTTCAGAGCTTTCTAAATGTTTGGTGTGGTCAGGGCGGACTGGTTTATCAGATTTTAGCGTCTTGATTTTTTACCATCTTCTGTGTTGCGTTGACATAAGCTACACATCCCTAACGAACTCCGGAGCCCGGATGCGGAAGCTGATAAGAATGTTTTACACGGGGAGAATGTTCTCATTTGTTGTACTGTCAATGAGTCGTAGTGGCTGTACAGGGTTGGAGAAAGGAAGAGAAAAAACTGGGTGGGGAGAAACGGGCAAAATTATTTGGCTGGGGTTAGTACACATGGAATAGGGATTAGGTTCGGAGAGGAGCATGTTGTTTGATATGAAGTATGAAAACTCGAACTTTTCTTATCTTGATGAATAAAGATTAAGCAAAGGAGGTACCACGTATGGAGCCACGTCCTCTCTGCTACTTACTGGGGCCAGCGCTCGGGATAACCGGAACTACTTGGAACTGGAGAATTTGGTAAACGATCCCTTGTGCTGAAGAATTCGATACGAAAACGAATAACAGATTAGAAACCTGTATGAAAGTTTACTTAGTGACTTGTTTGCGAAACGAGGAATACTTTTACTGCTTTTGGACCTTTATATCCTCGAAGAAGTATTCCTCGTTTGATGCTCTCGGGTGACGATGCTTTAGGACCATGTAGCTACAAGGATGACGATGATTGACTTCCTTCTCTATATTACTAAGAGTTCCCTCCACTCAGCTTTTCTGTGTGTTTGTTCCTACTTAGTTGACCTGAGTCACGACACCAAGCTTTTGTTCTTTCGCCCTGCTTTCCTAAAGCGGCTTCGAGTTGGCTGGAAGCTTGTTAGCTAGAATATACCACGAAGTTCGGGTTGATCAGGATGAAGATCTTGCATCATTTGGCAGCAGGTGAGATGTAAGTGACAGGATGAAGATCTCGCATTATTTTGGAAGCAAGTGAGATAACGAGGTACAGTTTGCTTAAGAAATACGGGTATGTACACAACTCTTAGTTTCGTGGCAACCAAAACTTCTGGGTCAACGTTGAGACCAATTCTTACAGTAGCTACCCAACCGCCACCATTACTCAGTAACAGCAGTCCAAGCAGTTGCCGCAGATAGATGAACAACTAGTGAAAAAGTTCCCCCCGGTGCCGATTCAAGTTCTCGTACAACCGAAAATCTCATATTTTATGCTCCATGGTAATTTATCGTAACTTGACCATCAGTTGAAATGTTATGCACCATGCATACGCTCATCCAGATCAAGTAAAGCACGGTCGAAAATTTCGTCGTGCAGCGTAATGTCATGGACAAGAGAAGTGAAATCACGAGCACAAACATAAATTTTTCTAACGTGTTCTATGCAAGCGAGTGTTTACGGGCAGCGCAAGCCGTGTACTCGGGCAGTGATTCAATGCATTATTTTATTCACACCATCACGAGAGTGTTGAGAACAGTGAGGATATTATGTATTAGCGGTTGTCAAAGTTGGAGCCTTTTCAAAGTTTTGGAGTTATGTCTTCGGTCAAGTTTTTGAGGATGTTTCTTTCATTGAGTTTTTATCAGTTTCACTCGTTAAGTTTTTATAATAAAATATTAGTTTTTTAAAATAATGGTTTTAAGTGTCAATTAATAAAGACATCATACTTTCAACTCATCAAGATTATTGTGTATACATAAGAAAATACCCCTCAAGAGTGTATGAGAGGAGTACCGGGGCTTAGGGCCCGAAATAGGCACAATACAGTACTGAAAATCAATTACCTTCCATAATGGATAAAGGATTGGAATTGTTGGACAAAATCTGGTCATCTTGGTATGCTGAAATGTCCGAGAACGTTTGCATACGGAGCTTGCCGACTTGGTAACAAACGCGGAAGACGCAAAACGCAGGTCAAAGTGGGACTCTGACCTCCGTTTGCGTTTTTGGTCTGTTCGGTTCCGGCAAAGAAGATTCTCATGGTTGCATGTTTGCACTTCGGAGTAAGGAGTTAAAAATAAATACCGATTATACAGTAGACGACCGGTAGATCTTGGATCTATGACCGGTCGTCTACTGAAAGTTAAAGGTACTATTAGATTAAGTCTTGAAAAGTACATCATTTCTGATTATTTTTCTTTTCTAATTTGGTCGAGTTTTATGCTCTTGCCATGGACAAGTTTTAGTTTTAGTTTTTGTTACTATTGAACCGGAAACAGTGGAAGTGTAGAAGATCTATCTTTAGCAAGAAAGAAGGGTTTTGAAGACTCTTTCACTTCAATGAAAATCTAGTCATTTCATGTAAGAAAATATGCATCAACATTCTTCATACATCAATTAATCATCAGAGACACATTTTTGAAAGTTTACATGATTAGAACCTATCAGATATTTTATCACAAGATTTTGCGCTCTTCACTTCACTTCGGAGTTGAACCGGTTGAGTAATATCTTTCCACTGTTCGAAGCGCTCATGTAATGTTCATGTTTGTCGATAATTCATGCTCAACTTGTGAGGTGACATGTCTCAATATGACATTTAGATATTCAACAATAAAAAGATTTTTTTCTGTTTTAGAATAAAACTAGAATATGTATCGGGCACACAAAATCAAACAGTTCGTTCAGCAAAGTTTTGGTCATCTTAGTATATGAAAAACTTGCCGGAGAAAGTTCAGCGGAGCTTTCCAGAGAAAGCATGCATATTTCACCTTCTTCCGTCTTTCAATGGACGAGGGCTACAAGCTTAACATTTTTTATTTTTTTCGATAAAAAGTTAAGTAATAATTTAAAATATTTATAAATATCTTATTATAAACGAAAACCGATCGCATTTATACAATTAAAGGTTAATTGTTATGGATTTTGATTTCATATTTTCTCAAATTTATATATTATTAATATTTAACTTTAATTATTTTAAAAAACTATTATAAAATTTCTAGATGAAAGTTACAACTTTTCCGATAACATATGCCCAACAAAAGTTCCCCAAAGGTGATTGATCATGCATATTTGTCGAGTTATTGTCGATTATACACGCCTCCAAGTTGTCAGGGATATATTGAAAGCATGCATAGTTATTCACTAAGAGACATGTGCGAGAAACATAAAATGGAATCCATGAGAATCCCACTTTAGATACATGACAAGAATATGACATTGTTGGAACGTCATCCTCAGCCAATTCCTTCAAACATGCAGCATCCGTATCGCTGAAATGGTGCAATAGTAAGTGAATGGACAGATCCTACCTCGTTGAGCTCATAGCTATTATAATCATCCAAGATCAACTCCTGCTTCCACTCGTACATTCCGCCTTGACTGGCAGCTGGGCGTGGACTTGGACTGTCGTGGATTACTTGGCAATGAGAGAAGTAGACTACTTGGCCCTTGCAGTGGAGGATCGGGAGAAGCCATTCAATTTAAATTGCTAAAACTGAACTCTTCCGGACTCCAGAGTGAACGCCCGGATGATGAGCCGGATCTTATTTTTGAACACATCGGAAGCGAATTGTAGCCACGGACCGTCGGATTGTTAGCCTTTGTTTCAATCTGAGAATTGTGTCAGTCATACACTTTCAAAAGAATGAAAGGCGATGCAAGGAATAGCCAACGGATGGGAAGACACCCTTTCCCATCCCCATCAAGCCTTGTAAGGGAAAGAGGACTAGAAGGACCTTCTAACGTCTTCTATCGTTCTTAAAATATCACACACCGGTAAATGAAAACTCTTGTATACAACATGTGCACATGAAGTAGCATCGTTTACTGCAATTGTTCTCCTGTTAACCTTTCCTGCTAAAACTCTATATAGAGTAATGAAAACTCACTTTCTAATAGATGTGATTACGTTTAAAAATTAGCTTCCAATGGGGTAACAATTGTAAAACCTCTTAAAAACTGCTTTAAGTTGCAAAAGCTCCTCCAAGAGTTTGCTATGGACTGTAAAGGCCTTACTTATCTCGAGGCGGGAGCCGAGGAGAATCCATTACATACTCCTCGGCAGGACTGTTACCCTCCACTATCTGTGCGTAAATAGCTGTTCCAGATACTAACGATTTGCATGGATTAGCAAACATGACAATGTTTCACGCTCGCGCCAGGAGGCAAGTGGTCTGGGCACGTGAAGCTTTGACAGAAATGGCATGCACACGCACAATGTCGTTTCATCCGCGCACCAAAGTATGATCGAGCACGAGGAACCCTTTCTTGTCATCTGAACTGTAGAATGCTCTCAGGCTCTCCTCGAGGAGTCTCATCATCAACTTCGATCAGACAACCAACACTTTAAGGGTTCCTAACTGTTTGGGCTATCGCACTGCAACTATGGCACTACCAGTCTAAGACTATCCTGGAAAGCACGTTCTGGATTTAGTGGACAGCAGTCTACGTTCATTCCACCATGATTCAAAGCTTCTGAGATCTAAGAGATGCCCTTAGTCTGAATATTAGTGCGTGTCAAAGCTTTGAAAATATCTTTTCGAACGGCCTAGACCATAAAAGATAGAACTCGGCCACAGCTGCTGGACTAAATTTTGACAATCAATTTTGCTATACATAAAGACCGGATCTTTTGTCCGCGAGAAATTTTCAGAGTCCTACATAACAAAAGAACCAGAGTATTTTTCATGCGACCAAACGATCTTATGGAAGCCGTGAGAGAAATGATAGTAATCGTAATCTCTGTCTGCGACCTATGAATATTTAGAATTGATTCTAGCTTTGACACTCCCTATTATACAGCAAGTGGGAGAGTGGCTACAGCGAATCTTAGCTAGAACAGTTCATGTTGAGGGTAAGGCATTCACTGTTTAATTACTTGATCCTTCGGATAATATCTTGCTTCAAACCCCTGCTTGGCACACAAGTGGACTAATGCAGTGCATATCATGTCCTTGCTTTTCATTTTCCTTTTTGCTTCAATTGTCTGCAGCAGTTCCCTTCGAGTCGAGTGTAGTGCATCCTGGCTACGCCAGATAACAGTACATGTTGAACTGAGCCAGCCTACTCCCAATGACTATCGATGTCTTTGCTCGGTATCCCTTCTACCTGGCACAGTGCCAACCGAACTTCATGGAGTTCATTTCATCTTTGCACCGAGTTTCAGACTCTGAAAATCCGCCTTATCTCATACAGTCTGGTCAATCATTTCGAAGGGGAGTGTGAGCCGGGAACATGTCCGCTACGGTAGCAAAAGCTGTAGGTATATGACATTTTCTGATGAGCACATCGTAGAAACGTGACTGATGCAGATTCATGAAAATGTTCTTGTTCACGATGCTTTATCTGTCTATGCGAGAGATCCTAAAGTTTATGTTCGCAACCAGAAGGGATTCTATAGTCATATAGGGATTACAGTTTAACGTCTCCGAGTATCACGAGAATTCGTTTCTTCTTTCATTACTCTTCGTGATGAAACGTGGGATTATGTCTACTAGTTTAGCTTTCCCTTGCGATGGAGCTGCCCTTTCACAGACTGAGCTCTCCTGCTGAAGATTCGACCCCACGACGTCTCGGTTACGGGCGGATGGGATTGCTGAAACTCACGAGAATCTTAAGGGGTCCCAAACTTCACCCCGAAACTTTCTTTGTCTTCTGCTTAGGAGAGCTCATATTCCCTAACCTCAAGGACTCGAGTATGCTTCTCTTGCACCGAGAAAATGATTCCAATGATGTTTTCTTGTCCATGATCAGAGTGCATCTTTGTCAATTAACTATCACTAGAAACTCAATTCACTTCAAAAACTTGAAAGCTCAGATGGTAAACAGTTCAAATAAAGCTGAAGAAACTGAAATATGATAAACTTACATGTTTACCCACACAGAAATGAACTCAACAATATCAGGAGTTACAAACGAGTGAAAGAGATGTCTTCCATTCTCGAACATTGCGCCACTTCATACGATACTATGAAGTATGAGCTTTCACTTCATTCATTTCACGAGCTTTGAAGCACATGACGTCTAAGTCAGAGTCAGTACTCACAGAACTGCTAATGAAATTAAAAAACATTTTCAAACCTATATTTTCAGTCGATATCTCTAGCTCAAATGTGCGTTTCTGATGAGCTATTCTGCAGGCACAACTAGGATCTATTTGCGATTCTGCTTTTTCTAGACGGATCACTGATTACTACAGAGGGGATGACAAATTGTTAACGAATGCTTCTCAAAACGCCAAAAGCAAGGCATGGGAGTATACCTTCATTCCGTTGTCTTTCCGTGGAATTTACCAATGATCTATCATTGATTGGTACGTATATCCAGGTTTCTCTTTCTGGTTAGATGTTTCATATTCACTTGTATATTATTCACCTCTTCTATCTTTCGATCGAAGATTGCTGCAAGTTTAATTTATTATCTAGTTCTTTCGAGGAAAGGGTTAGGTAATAAACTAAAGTATTTATTGAATATTTTATTATAGTCAAAAACTAACTGGAGTTATACAGTTAGAGGGAAGTTGCTATAGATTTCATTTATGGGTTTTCATTTCACGTTTTGGTAGTATTGTGAATATTTTATAAATAAATAATAATTTTAATTAAAAACTTGATATAGAATTTCTATATAACAGTTCCAGCTTTTCTGATAATAAATACCGAGCAAAAGTACCCCCTAGGTGGTTGAGCATGTTCAGTTGTTGAGTATTAAACTTGAAACTTTCAGTTTTTCCTTCAATTTCAAGTTATATAGCAAAAAATCTAAACTCTTACTTAAGATTGGATTGCACAAAGTCATGTGCGTGACTCCTCTTGACGCATTCACAAGGCTATTGGAGGGTCTGACAAGACTTTATTATGGTATCATATCTCTCGTCAGAAGAATATTATAGAATCATGCATTATTCCACTACTTTTGGAGGCTTACTATAAATGTTCAGTAGTCATGTTTTTCTAGTTTTGGCGTATCTTTATAATTAGTTAGTTTAGACAACTTAATCAGTCATCTATCAAACTTCTGACCTGTTAGGGCGTGTCCTTCCTCCGTCCTTACCTTTACATTTTTACTTTAGATGAAAGGAAAAAAATACGCTACACGACAAAAGAGCTCCCTTCCTTACTGAACCTTCGCAGGAGTCCTTCCGTCCCTCTCTTCTAATACCGGTCAGAGAAATTCCCTCTCTTACACAACTTTTTTCTAGATATGATCGGAAATAGTTCTACCCGTGAAGGAAAGTATAACATGTCCGGCCGTCCGTTGCATCAGATTCCGACTCGTCGAATGTCGGCAAAGAAGAAGGACAAGATTCTCCAGGAGCTCGGAAAGTGAGAATGAGAGGATCTAAATTTGTAAAAGCCAGTCTTAGAATGTGGACCATGAATTGTTCCCTTTTGTCGGGAAGATGCACGAGTGAGAAAAACATGAAAAGTACCGCACGAGTTTAAGGTTCTGAGAATGTGGGCCATGAATTATCCTGTCAGAATCATCTCCTTCACTTCTCTTCTTCCCTCATATTCTCCTATCCCGCTTCAGCTAAATCTGATGTGTTCGATGATAACGATCGACTTTTGAATATGCGTGTGATTGGCGACGTTCATTCTTTTAGTACATATCATAGACAAAAACGCACTACACTTAGTTTGAGAAGAACATGTGTCGGTTTTTAAGTAAATAGTGTCATTTCATTTATACATTAATTTATAGTCTAACCCTTCCGCCAAGAAGGTTACAGCATAAATTAATGAGAGCCCTCTGGGTTTTCCAAGTGTACATTAGATGAATAAATAATATGCATTCTCCATCATCTTTGGAGAAATTATTTTCGGTATTTGTTATTAAAAAGATTATAATTGTTATGTAAAAATTCTATATCAAATCTTTTGAAAATCAAAATGAATGTTTAAATATTAAATATTAGCTATACCGGGAATTTCCAAAATTTGAAATGAAAATCCATAAATGAAATCTATAGCAACGCACCTCCAACTGTATAGTTACGAACGGTTATCGACGATAATAAAATATTCAATAAATAATTTAGTTTATTACCTAACTCTTTCCATCAAAAAGATTAAGCAATAAATTAAGTTTGCAGCCCTCTTCATGAACTCGCGAGTGTGTAGCAGGAGTAGTAATAAGCGGGAGGTCTAGACTGTTCACAGTTTCAGTTTGACAAATAGAGTTGGGGGTAACATACATATTCTCGTATTTTTGGAGAAAGTTTGTGGTTGGATACTTTTGAGTTTTTGCAGTTTAGATCATCACGCACGGGACGGTATCCTTGCTGGATGGTAGCTCGCCTCCACATCAGCATGGACAGGAATGCAGACAGCAGGAGAACCTATTGTGACTCACTAATAAACCCACTTCTGCGAGATGACTGTCCACATAGATTCCACATCGGTTTCTTACTGCCACGAAACTACGAAGCTGCAAAAGACAGTGCGGGGAGAAACTCTGAAAATGTACAGAGCTAATAAACTGAACTTGACTCGGAAGTCTTCTCTCGGTAGCGAAAATGCCAGAAATTGCATGAGATGCAGTTTTGGAACTGCATGTGCATTGGAGCTCTTAAGCTTGATACCGAATAAGAATAAATTGTCATTCAGCAAACTGCACATAAACCCAAGTACCTCTTATATCCTAATAGACTGATCCACCGAGATTGAGCTAATACTGAATGGTCATATAACTGCCATTCAATAGTAAAGTTCACCAGCACGGACAACTTTGTTTGCTACGTCGTCATAAATAGCCATTCAATAGTAAAGTTTGCCATCACAGACAACCTTGTTTGCTATGTCATGTCCTAAGTGTCACTACGTTGAACCTTCTCCAACAAGGACTCCACGTCAAACGAGCGATTGAAAAAGTGACAAAGGGTGTGACAAAGTAACATCTATAAGTCGATGGTGTGACCAAGTAGGGCGTGATCAAGTAAATTACCTGATTCAGAAGGAGGAAAGCCAGCTGAGTTTGTAATGCTCAGTGGTTTCGAGCAAGTCTTGAAACACGTTTGATAAGCATGAAAAGCGTATGGTGAGAAGAATCAAGTCTGTGAAGGTAAACCATGAAGATCTGAACTCTCTATACATGAAATGTTGTGTAACGTACTTTTACAGTCAGAATTCTTCTGCTAAGCGTGACCGACAGTGAGGAAAATCATGACGATATGTGGATGCAACGAGTGAGAGAGTGTCTTGGTTGTACTACTAAAAGCACCACCAACAACAAGAGCATGTGGTATGGGTCTTCTTACCATTCTTTAGACCGTATTGTTTGACATCCATCCATCCCGTTAGATGATAAGCAGAAGTGTAAGATTCTTCTCTTGGTGTACGACTGATTATGAATAAAAGTGTTTGTGAGGTCTGCGTGCTAGCTCTTCTGATTTTCTGTCCAATTGTGTCACATTTTGTCATATTAATGCACGTTTCTCATGTGTGACTTCAATGAGCGACAAGTACAGAATGTGCGAGTTACGATGTGGTTCCTCAGACATGGTTAGATGTGTTTGCGTGGTTTCTTAGACATGGTTAGACGAGTGGTCTTATCGCTTTCAGATGTAGTTGTAACTCACAACTGTCACATGATCATATGCTCTCAATGCTCGTCCTCTCTCTTGATCGTTGCTCATCCTCTCGTTGCAGTGTGCAGCTTTGTATCATCAAGCTTGCTACTAGTCCTGTCTCTCATCTTGGTAAACCTCTGATGGTCTTTATTGAGACGCATCATAGAACTAGGAGTGCTTAGCTAAACCCAACTCTCAACACTTTCATATCACTTTCTTCTCAAAATGAGAACTCTCATCAAGATGTAGAGATGAAGAACATATCTTTTATAGCCTAACGGCTTCAACATTGTCGTGTTGTGAAACGGCTCACATGTGAATTTAGTGCAAAACGTGTCTTGTGTGTGCTCAGTGGCGCCTCTTTTACATGTAAGAGAAGTTTAGAAGTCTAAACCTTCACATATTTCTCGATCTTGAGTGTCAAAGTTCCGTCTGATCTTATCATTGCTAGTTAAGCCTGAACTTTGCTTCTTGAACATATCAGAAGAGCCAAGAGACATGTATGAGTGTTTTACAGTGTCACATTATAACCTGAAGCCTATCTTTTGAGTAAACCAGCCACAGCTAGGAGCCTAGTGCTTCCTTGAGTAAACATATCACAGCCTTCAAGGTCATAACACAGCCAGAAGGTTCCGCCCTTCTCAAGAAACCTCTCACCTAGACATCTGGTGCTTCCACTGCGAGTTGAACTCAGGGGATGATTGATCGCGGAGGTGGAGATTCTTATACAAGGAAGAGATGGATCGCAAGAGCGGAGCTGCTGCTGCTGTCTCTGGGGCTGGAGCATCAACGTCTACTGCTGCACCGTCAACTGCACCTGCATCTTCTACAGCGACATCTACATCTGATCTGGACACGGCTGAGATCTTGAAGACGCTTGCAGCCCTGGTCCAACAACATCCGATTGTTGGAGGGGGTGAGTTAAAGTCCACCAAGGCTTTGCAAGCTATTGTGAACAGATGTAGAAGGTTTGAAGATAGAGATATTTCTAGATATTTGCGTGAGTATAGAGGAGAGATGGAACTGGTTAGAGTTACTGATGCTGAGATGATAGCAAGTTTTGAGTTAGCTATCATTATTGAGTTGCGGGACCAAGTTAAGGATGTACAAAGAAGAAATGTTGAAATTTGGATGAGTTTTGAGCGATCTCTTCGAGAGGAGTTTCTTGAAGAAGATTTAGATAGAGTTACTAGGAGGACGTTTCTGGATTAGGTTGAGCAACAACCTGGTCGTATGATGAGCCTGAACGAGTTGTTGAGAGAGTTCGATAGGAGATACCGACAGCTGTCAACGCTTGAGCGCATAACCTTAGATGCTAAGAGAATAGAGCTTTTCTTGCAAGCTACCGACGATGTTACGGCAGATCGATTATGCTTCATATTAGCAGATCGATCGACTGAAGGAGGTGTTAATATGGACTGGGAGAGAGTTGAGGATGCCGTGGCTGTTCTAACAAGGCAGAGACGAGGGAGAGTGGCTGTAGGAGGACGACCGCTTGCAGAAGTGGTCACTCAATTTTATGCTGCTCCGAGATCTGTTGTCCCGGCTGCAGTTCCTTTGATGCCAGTTGGTGCCAGCCCCTGCACAAAGAGCACCTGTTTAGAGACCTGCGGAGAACCATGGTCAGCAGAATCAGATTGAAGACCTTATCCGACATATGCATGAGTTGAAGGTGGAGCTAGCTGGCTTGCAGAGGGTGGCTGAAGACATGTTCATAAGTAATAGGTAATAAGTAGGGGATAAGAAATGATAACAGAGGTCTAATGTTATGTTGTTCGCATGCAGGTTGGTATGGATGCGAGAGAAGGTCACGATTGCCAGCAGAAGAAGGTTTTCGTCCATGCACTGTCATAAGAAGGACCAAAATAATGGATACAATAAGTATCGTCTAATTTGTCTATTTACTTCAGTTAGTTTTCTTACAAACTAAGATCAAAATTTTCTTTCTTCGAATGTAAACCATTTTCAAGATGATTCCTAAACCATAAGTTAATAACATACTCTTAGATATTTGATTCTTTCTTAGCTTACTAGTATAAATATTAATATGCACTACACTCTTTACGACATTTAGTGTTATATCAAATTTTTGATCAAGTAGCACTAATTAATGTCAGCTCTAAAACTAAATATGTGAGGATTTGTAAATAACTGTAGATTTCATAATATATCTGTTTTTCCTTGAATTAAATTAGCGCTTCTGAAGTGATGGTGTGAACTTCAAGTGATGGACATTATTGTCAAACTGGAAACATTTGTGTGAATATATATTTCATCAAAATGGTAGCAACAGTCAGACAAGTGCAACGAATTGGTCTCGTCGAGAGTTTTTCTAGTTATCGAACAATAAATTTATGATCAATATTATCACATGTTATTTCACGTTGAGCTTGAAAAGTAAAGCAATTGTTGAAGTTAGTGCCATCACATGTGCAAAATATCACAAATTAAGTACAACATGAAGATAGTATGAGCAGCCATCTCTCTTGTCACATTGTTGAGATGCGATCAAGAAAAGAAGCAATAAGACTGCTAATTTTGTTGTGATGAAAATTTCCATGATGCATTTGTAGAATGTATTTGAGAGTTTTGATGACCATCGATACATCAAGGTAGTGAGTGAGATCTTTTAAGGGTTTCTTTTAAATTTATCATATCATTATGTATAAATAAACACAAAAATAACATTTTTCTTCACTCTTGTATTTGAATGTGTAATAAATCTTCCAGTTTATATGAATACAATATATTAGGAAGAAAATATTATAATTACATATTTAAAAAAAACCAAATTATATATAGCAATCTGTTGAAGTAAACCATATAAATGGGAAATAAAGCATAATGCTACTTTTAGAAATTAAAAGGTGGAGTTAAACACAAGAAAATAAATAAGATTAAAAACCTAAAACTGGATAGGACTACATAAACATGAAGAGCAACTTACTAGAACAGTGTTTATTCTTTCTTTTATACAAATAAATAGTCAATGTCATCAACAAATTTTTATACATAAGCATAAAAGAGAAAAGAAATTTTATCTTCAATAGAGATATAATTTTTCCTATTGTTTCATCCAATCGTGAGCTATTGGAACTCGTGGGCTCTTAGAATCGTGGCCTACAGTTATTTACTTGCTCTACCTCATGAAGAATGATGAACTCTATCCACTCCATCTTAGTGGATATTTGTTTGATCAGCCATTAACTTGCAGTAGACAACTCTCCAAGTTACCATGACACTTGAGATGTCTATCATGCATGATGGACAGTGCACGAAGTGATTGAAAGATTTGAGATTTTTCTTTTAAATCACGAGATAGTGTAACAAATCATAATTATCATGATCTAGAACTGAAATGAAAATCTCACCTGACTTTGAATCAGGAAGTAACCGAGAAGACCGTTGGTTGGTCGAAGTACTGATCAAGCAAGTATTCATTAAGAGAGGGTGGACCGGATTCATAAAACTTTATTGGGTTGAAACAAGTAAATTTTTGAAACTCCAGTTAGAGCATCTCTGCACTTACAGTTTCAAAATAGTTTTCGTGCAGTTTTTGACATTTTCGCTGCAGTTCGGTTTTGTCGAGCTTATCGCAGCTTCATCATCGAAGGGATAGTTTTTATCTTTCTTTTTGCACTGTACTCTGCAGTTTCGTGAAATAATATATTGTGAAATACAATAGTGAAAAAACAAAAACAACACTCAAACTACACAAAATGAACTGAAAATGATATTTTGAAATTATATTTTAAAATGTAAAAAATTATACTTTGTCACTCCAACTTTATTCACTGAAAGTGTTCACAGGCTGGATATCTAGCTTATTACCAACCTTTACTCGAATGCATACAATCCATCCTGGCAGTTTCAAAACGGTAAGTGTAGAGATGCTCTTAGTCCCGATCTACAGGAGTCAAACTCCTCGTGGGGTTGACGTGATAGTACAAACCGATCAGAATCCAGCAAAGGTGCAGGTAATGAACTGTACCCAGAACTCTGGTTCTGAGGGTAACCTTGGTAAGGTTAAATACACTCAGAAGTAACCAGCGGGAGCAACACTATGGTGATTGATTCGTACGGCCGCGATGGGGCTATGTGCTTTAGAAATTGGCTTGATCATACCCCAATACGATTGTTGCGCTTGATCATACCCTTCTTAACGTTTGGTTATTGACAGTAGAACCAGTCATTTTATCTTTTAGTCATTTTAATTTTTATCTATTGGAGTACTTAATACGGCACGTGGCATGTTTGCAATCAATAAAAATACAATTTATCTCGAATCACGATTCCGGTCGGTCCACGTGTCCGTGTCGCCATCATGTACGCGTTCGTTGAGGGCGTGAAGGGCACAGAACCCTTCAAATGCTATCATCCTTTCCATCTTCCCTTCGACCGAGAGTCTAGACATTGTCGGATCCTGACCTACAGTACGGGTTCGTACCCATTGACGTGTACCTTACTGTATGTGCTCAATCTCAAGCTCCTTGTGAAGGGTTTCTTGATGGCGAGCAGGCTGAAAGGTCTCTAATGGGCCCGATTAACGGGAGAACCCATCCCACATGCCAAAGAGCAGAAAGCCAAAGGGGGATTCAGAGGGCACATGCTTGCCCAAAGGCCATATATCAAGAATATCCTTCTACTGAAAGCTTACATAATACATACATAGCTCGGGGTTAAAGTTTCGCAGAACCGGAAAATATCCATGCAAGATCAACTTTGAGGAACTTTCCCAGCTTGTTGTTATCGGAAAAATATATGAGAGTTTAAGTGAAAAAGATGTATCAAACTGAAAAGAAAATTAAACTATTTATGAATGTGAAGTGATAACTAGTCTGGATACATGAAACGATAAAAAGAAAACCCATAAGAAAAGCTCTAACAAATGTGTTCCCGAAACTACAAATCGAGGGTTGATTTTAACAAATTATAATTTTTTTGTTATTTAATTTATTAACTAATCTTTCCTAATGAAAGAGTTAAGTGATAACTTAAACCCTTGCATCATCAGAAAAAAGTTAAATTTAGTAATGTAGCAGAACAATAAAACATCTAGATGATGGTAATGAAAGAGAGGTGATTTATATTGATCATTTATTGGTTTTTATAATATATAAAATTTACTAAAATATAATATTTTGGACTGTAAAGGAATGTGGAGGTATGGTTCAAACTGTCAGGAGTCGTCCCTCACAATTTCAACTAGTCAATTGAGAATACAAAAAATGCAGGTTAGCCTCGAGCGTTCACACACATGTAATAAGACTTGTCAAAACTGATCCTGTAAAGTTGAGAATAGGAGTTTAGAACTTCGGAGTCATAAACTAAAAATGTCAGAGACGGTCAAGTCTTGCAAAAGTGCAAAGTATTCTGATTAGAAATTTAAAAGTTGCAGCAGAGAAAGAAAGCTTACGGGACTCTGCATCACGAGTATTCCAGTGAGATGAGCGCAGATAAACCCATTTCTTTGCGGGCAACTTCTCATAAAAAGGTTTGTGAACCTCTATTGGTTACCTTTGATGTACACTAAGGCATGCATAATCACCTGTTTCATGTTTTTCAGGAGAAGGTATTAATGCATGTTTTATTTTGGACGAAATCATTTTTCTTAGGTATTGTCATAAACTGATATGTAAAATATTAGTTATTTTTATTCGTTCGAGGAAGAAAATTTTATGCGAAGAAAAGGATCATTCACTTCTAGGTTTTAGATCGCATAGACATGTGTAACCAAGTTAACTAATATAATTAGAGATTTTTAATTTGAATAATTTTAATTTAGTTTTTTAAAATTAGTTTAGACATATTTTTCATTTCCTCTCATCTTTTCTCGTATGTATTTTTCTGATCTTTTCATATCTTCTCAATTTTTCTCATATTTCCTCTTCCCGACTCATTCTATCCAGCGCAACCGGGATGCATATTAACATAACATTCAAATTTCACCCATTAGAATCAAAACGGGATTAATGTTTAAACTCATAATTTCGAGTGTCAAAGAATGTCTGATCATGCAAAAGATTACAAACGTCGAACTGAAATATTTTGAGCAAAACGAGACTTACATAATAGACTGTTGACGTCCATTCCTAAGGCACTCTTCCTGAGGTACCGGAACAGTGCTCGAGAAGGTTTTATCGGAAAGTCAAGAAATTTCCAATTGAAGGAAAAGAACAACAGCAATTCTACACCTAGTCGGGAAATTTACACAGTTAACCTTGAAAAGTAAATGTTTCTCTCTGCAATTATTTTCTGACAGATTTCGCTTAATAACAGGAATTCTGAAAAAAGAACAAAAGTAATAACAATATTCTATATTCTATATTCTAACAACATTCTATATTCTGGAGCATTGCTCCAAAAGTACACGTTTCGTTTTATTTTCTAAATTTCATAAACACTCGATCTAATTTTGTATTTAGACGAGATTAATCTCAGGATGTATTAAAATATTAAGTAATTACGTATAATGAATATAGCAATAGAGTAGTGCACGCACTGTGCCTACGAGCATAAGCGATTGCCCTCTACGAGAGTGATGGCAGCGCATTACATAGTGAAATCCGTTTGACGTGAAATTCTTCAATATCCTTTACTTATATAGTACAGGCAGTTTCCTTCTCTGGAGAAAAAGAATTATCTAAACTCTTTTTACAAGGAGAGCAATCATCAAGAAGAAGAGCATGGCAAAAATGGAATAATCAAACCTTGCTGCAAAACGTACTTCTCGTCTTCTATCTTTGAATAGCTATGTTTACGTATTTTTCTCTTTATTTTCTATTCTTTTGCGATCCCTTCAGTTAGTGTTAGTAACTTTCGATTCATATACATCTGTATTAGTGTTAGTAACACTATTTCAAGGCTACCCCATCCACTTGTAACCCGGGCGCCGTGGAGTGGAGTCCTCCTGGCGGGGGGACTTATGTTGTGTAAGGGCAACAACATACGGCTGCAGAAAGTCCCATAGCGAAAAGAGGCTTAAAAAAAAAAACTATAAAAAAAAAGTACTATTTTTAGTGAGTTCACTTTATTAAAGACAATTGAAATAATGTTATCCGCACTAAATACCGTAAAGAATATAACAAGAAGACAGAAAGTATAATTCGAAAACAGTGATTGCATCTTTCAAGGCTAGAGCCAAACAGTAAGCTTTCCAAATTATTGATGCAGCAAATTGTATTATCCACTTGTCAGCAGCCGGATCTTATGACTGGGTAGTTTGCAGAAGGGACAAAGACAGATTTGTCCTGCTTGATATGGGCAACAGCAAATTTCTGAGCCGTTGTAGATTGTTATGACCGGTCGTTGACAGTTTCCTCCAAAGAGAGGGATTTTGTTTGACTGGGAGTAAGATAGATTAGGGTCTGGACTCTGGAACCACATCATTCTCGATCTTAGGGCACGAGAAAACTAGGTCGAACTCTTTCGGTCCTGGCATGGCGAGAAAACGAGAAACATACCCGCATGAGAAAGAGTTGACTTCGTCTGCTGCTGTATGAAACCAAAGTCTTCAGAAGAGGTGAAAGACTTCGTTGTGACTTTCTTTCTGGGAAGTTTGTAAGTAGATAGTATCATCAAAAGTCTTCCGGTCTTCACACGAAAAGTAGATTCAGCAGAGTTACACAAAAGTACGATCAGCATCATGATAAACTACATAACTGTAACTGTCATTGTGCCTAATTACCTTGAAAATCTTCACAAAACACGGAAAGAGAAAAAGCATATAGAAGATTAATGGGATGTTTTCTATTGTCGAGGTGAAGCGAACAAGTGTAACTGTATTATGGTGTAGACGTTTAGGTCTATTTGTCTTCCAAAACTGATTACATAGATGCAAAACAGTGATGTGCATTAGTTGCCTTCCAAAATTAATGTTAATGATGCGCACATGCGAACATGTCTGTCTGCTATCTGCTAGACAAGGAACTTATGCTTTGGAGAAATTAATTCCATAAATCACAAGTAACACTATATAAGCTCTATACTTCCTTTGTATCAAAAGTGTGATAGCTCA
This sequence comes from Asterella californica, assembly GCA_036924285.1. NCBI lineage: Eukaryota > Viridiplantae > Streptophyta > Marchantiopsida > Marchantiales > Aytoniaceae > Asterella > Asterella californica. The sequence continues at coordinate 13,306,405 of JAYKYS010000006.1, read as the reverse complement.
GGTGCTATGGGTAATGTCTGGGAAGATAAAAGTTCTCAGTTTGAATCCTGTTGTTAGTTAAAAAATTTCCATAAAATACAAGTATGATGAAACAGATTTCAGTTTTAGGGGGATCGGTCATTATAATGAGATTTTCTCTCTCTGTAATGAGAGTTTACTTAAACTTATCAAATTTCAACAAAAAATATATTCTTAGTTTCTTGTCTCTATTGAAGCTTGCTTTTCCTCTTTGCTTTTCAGTCTTAGTTGGGGAGCATCATGGTTCATTTTGTAGATCTCAAGATTTTGCTCATTTTGAGCACTAGCTCATCAGTTTCTGATAACAAATAAGAATGTGATAACTATATTTAGTTTGGATGGACTAGCTCGTTGTTGCAGAGCACGAAGTTTTGTCTAAGAGTACACAAGATATCTGGTTGTACAGAGATACGGAAAGACTTTGGATCAATGATAAATCCTTATCTCTTCACTATGCATTTGATCTAGTTTTATCTCAACTCTAGTATCTATTTGTCTCGATTTCTATCGATCTAACTTGACTTTAAGTGTAACGCACGTGCACCAACACAACTGATAGTACAGTCATATGCTAAGTACATGAAGATCCATATATGATAAACATATGCTCTAGATCACAGAAGCACCTTCAAACAATCCCTTAGGTCGACTTGTGCTCTAACAATAACCTTTTCATCATAATCTACGACAAAGCAACTAAACTACTCAACTTCGACCTTCTATAATTTGTTGATATGAGCTCCGTCCGAGATGAATCTGACAGCAATTGATAGTTTATTGTACAAGCTTCTCAAGCATATAGATAACGCCTTGATTGGATCAACGTATATCACAACACAATAGATCAAAATTGATCATTTTAACACTTAAGACACCCAAAAGTAAGATAAATGTACATAAGTGCAACCAACTCGACGTTAACTATCCAATCCCCTTGACAATATCGAAGATCATCTCTCAAACTCTCGAGATATTCAAAAATGTGACTTGGGTATCACTTTGATCCCTTGACTTTGAACGATCATAACTCCACACTCAGAACTCAAAATCGATAAATCTTCTCTCCAAATTGTAGCATAGCTCGAGGGCTTTTCAACGAGAACTCTCACTATGCGAATGAGTCTTAAGAAGATCTTTGAGAAGCAAAAACCGTCCATAGAACTTGATTGAATCCGATTGACAAAAATTTAGACCAATGTGAGAGAAGATTGGAGATCACCTTATTTCCTACTTGGAGTTGTAATCCTTAAAACACTCTCATACCCTCAAGAGCTTGAAACAAAACACTTTGGATCCCAAACTAACACAAGATAATCACCCTTGTCGTACGACAAAGATAAGAACAACACGAGATTCAATACAAAGTCAAGCTAATGACCTTGAATTGATCTACGGTGAAAGGTACTACAAAAGAAAACAAAGAAGCCATCACTTGATTGCAATATTCCTCATAAAAATTTCTCGCAATCCACGCATGATGATTGATCTCTCGCCTGTAGTGACATCAAATATCAATCCAGACACTAAAAGAAACGTTGGCTTGAAAGTTCAAGTCCATTCACTATCAAAGTAAGATATACATTCATGTCCTAATTCTCTCCGTACGTGACGATTGAGAGGATAATCGGAGTAGGCAAGTCCATCACTTTCCTAAACTCTTCTCCAAAGTAGACAACGAACCACTGTTGAAAGGGATCATGATGGATGTAGTGAAGCTTGATATGTAATGGATTCAAAAATGAACGATCTAGAACTCGGATCAATCCTCCATCCATGAATACAACTCTCATAGCTCCTCATCTTTCATCTAGAACAGACTCACAAAACACCAAAAAAGAAGCATGCCATATGAACTCTTGACTCTCTATCTTATACACAAATTTGATGACAAGAGTCACTCATGTGAATGCACACAGATCAATGAGCTAGCACATCTCATTATCATGCCGTCTCACATCTCAGATAACCGTGAACATGGCACTTAATATATCATCTAACGAGTTACACAAAAGGATTCATGAAACACAAAAATTTACACAATACAAGTTCTAAGCTAAATTCACATGTGAGCCGTATCACAACACGACATCCACCCCTCTTAAACATATGCATCTTTTGACATGCGCCACAAATACTTACAAGTTGTGGAGGACATCACACAACTTCTTTGTCCTCTTGAATGATTGTCGTCGTTATCAACATCCTCAAGACCCAAGTCTTATTTAAGAGATCAAACTCCACTCCGACTTCCTCCAAGCTTATTTCTTCATCTTATTTCTTGAAGAGTTTCACACGCTTTTCTACAATGAGAACTTTGAGCTTTGTCTCATCAAGCTCTTGTAGCGAATATGTAGCGTTGTCATGTATGACAAAGATCACATATGGTCCGAACCATCGCTTAGAGAATTTTCTAAATGCGTTGTGTTGGTTGCTCAAGCTACTATCATATACCAACACCCAATCACCTTCCTCAATCTCCTTCACTATTTTGCGCACCTATTGTCTTGTTGCGCCAGCGGAAGCTCTTGCTCAGTAGGTCATGAAACTCACAACGCTAACCTGCAAACCACAATCACACGTTAGCATTCATGCACCACTTACCTTTGTCTCGTTTGATCTGGACAGAGTCGGACGTCTTCCTAACTCTCCAGCTCAACCTTCTCTAAGTCCCGACCTAGACCCAGCTAGGTCGGTCTCAAAACATGAGCAAGTCACAACATGACTTGGAGCGGACTTCTCATAAAGTCCAGGATCCTAAACGGTACCTCCAACACACCTAGCGATCCAAATGCTCATGATGTTCGTCTGGGTCCAGGTTTCCAAATGATGGTCTAACCCGCCATCTCGTTCCCTAGTCTTGTCCTAACCCTTAGGTTGTTCCTAAGTCCAGACGTCCAAGTCTGGACTCGAACGCGTCTTGATACTGATCCAACCATCACCTCATGTCCCTAGAGTCTGTCCGCCGAACCCTAGGGTCGGATGACTCATCCTGACCCACCCAAGCATCGAGTCCCCTCTCATATATACTTTTGGAGATCGGTGACCCCGCCCTTCTCTTTGATCTCTGAAAATTATACCACAACCCGATCACAGGATCGGCTATAATTCTCAGCTCCGAAGTCAGTACGAGAGGTTCTACATATCACTAGAAAGCTCTCGCAGAGTCCTTTCCAATCATACCTTACTTACCTCGAGATCTGATGTGGAGCTCCGTCCACAACCAAAAACGTCTCTAGAGCTCTAACACTTCAGATTTTTCCAAGAAACCATAGTCCAGTGTCAGACTTGGACCTTGTGGTTCGGATCAGCGTCCGAACCACAATCCGTCTGCACCGGACCCACGTCTTAGACCTATGTCTCAAACTTATGTTTTGATATGTTTCCAGACTTGCCCTCTTAGGTCAGCGTTCGTCTGGGTCATCTTGGATAGACCTTTATGTCTTAACCCAATGTTCCAACCTTGGTTCGATGAACCACTTATCTGTTCTCGACTTCCCGATCAAGCCGTTAAGTCTTACTCACAACATTCACAACCTAGCGCAAGTCCATTGTTGTTCGCATCTGCGCCCGACCTTGAGATTGAGGGTCGTGATATTCATTTCTATTTTGGCGGTTGATGCCCTCATGAACAATAATACTTAAGTTAACGCCAAGTTCAAAATGAGTAGCTAACCTCTTGGCGTCTGAATTACGTTCTGGTAGCTAATCCACAATTCTCTTCTCGGCTTGAGTCTTAAGTTGTCGCTAGAACACTTAGAAAATTCCAACTAGTCTCAAGAAAGCCTAACTTTTTTGACCATCCTTGAACAAAACTAGTTGACAATTTCTAAACATTCTACTTAAGACTCTAACTTGCTAACTTATAAATATTCACACCTACTTACAGGGTCTCGCGAAGCTCACTTTCTGGTCGCAACTTGATTTGACTTAGACGCGTGACTAAGTTTATCTTGCAGTTAGAAAATCGCAACGCAAAATCACCCCAAGCTCCAAGACAAGTATAAAATGCATTCTAAACTAGACTCACTCTTGTCAACGTTGACAAACAGCTTATGCTTCCGCAGCTTCGTCAACACCACTCTTAGTTGCTCTGCGTGCGACTCCAAGGTTTTGGAATAGATCAAGATGTCGTTGATGTAAAAGATGACAAACTCGTCCATCTCCTCACGAAAAATTATTTTCATCAATGAAGTGAACGTTGAAGGGGCGTTGTAGAGTCTAAATGACATCACCACGAATTCATATGATCTGTATCTGGTTCGACAAGCGGTCTTCTCAACATCAGGGTCGGCTATTCAGATCTGATAATATCCTGACTTCTAGTCTATCCTGCTGAAGCGTCGTCACCTTATTGAGCGCATGATCATCTACACAGAGTCGTAACTTCTCATCCTTCTTCTTTGCAAAAAGAACTGGGGCTCCGTAAGGGACTTGCTGGTCCGAATATATCCCCGGGCTAACAGCTCACCGAGTTGTCTTTTCAACTCAAGGAGTTCCACCTGATTGAGTCGGTAAGGAGCTTTGGAAGGTGCTTCAGATCGTAGCAAGACCTCAATCTTGTGATCCACCACCCCCCTTGGAGGTGATTCAGCAGGTAGCTCATCCGTCAAAACATCCTCAAACTCATTAATCACTTCATGAAGCACATTGGGAAGTTTAGTCGCGTCTCTTGATGTTTCCACTTGTTCGCCACCCGTCATCTGCAACCCGCATCAAACACATGACTCTGTCGTTGAAGTCCATCTGTTTGTCTTTGATCAAGTCCACCACAAAGTCGTCAATTTTTTGCACCTTTCGAATCAGTCTCATTCCTAGCTTCGGTCCTTTAACTCTGACGTGCAACTTCAAAGATTTCCGTCTAAGTTCACTTCGAACTTATCCAAGAAAGTGTTTCTTAAAACATCATAGATATCATCGATCTCGCACACCGTGAAGTTCTTTGTGAACTCCAACTTTCCCACACGCAAATCGTACGTCCAAGGCCACTTCAAAAGTTTGGTACGTCTTGCCCTTGGCAAAGCGCATCTCAATAGACTTGTCTGCCTTGGAGGTAGACAAGCCCAACTTCTTCACCAACTTCAGACTTATGAAAGAGTGGGTCGCTCATGTGTGCACAAGAAAAATAACATCACGATTAGCAACTTTAGCTTGTAAAAACATCAGTCTCGGAGTCTTCTCGTGGTTCTCAAGGTCATAGTCATCTGGTCCTCCAACAAGTCTTTTGCAACAAATGCATTCATGCTACAGTTACTAATCTTAGGTTTCGTACCTCTTAGCAATATGACCCGCCTCGTCACAATTGTAGCAAGTAAACTTAGCACCATTGTCATTCTGAGGTGTTTGCCCTTTAGGTTTTGATCTTGTTTGTTGCCGCTTTGCTGCCGAGGTAGAAGAGTCTTTCAAATCTTTCTCATCCCCATCTCATTGTCGCTTGAAGCACTTGTTCTTCTTATGAACCTTGTCCATGCTACGCGGTTCAAAAGATTTTTGTTGCTGGACTTCGTCGTCTCCAATCCGCTCCGCTAGTTTCAAAAGTTTAGCACATGTCTCAAGTAGCTTCGGCATCCGAAAGAGAGCCTTTTCTGAGTTAGATTTGAGTCCCCCGATTAATATACATATTTTGGTCTCCTCAGTCCACTTAGAGAACGAATCCAACTTAGCACTAAACTCGCACACATAAGCACTCAAGACCCCGTTTGCTTCAACCTAACTAGCTCAACACCATCCCGAATCCTTTGATACTCTGGAGTGAATCGTCCCACAAGCAACTCCTTGAACTCTTCTCAACCAAGCGTTGAGGCAGTCAAGGTATGCTCGTCCTTGTATGCTTTTCATCAGAGAAGCGCATGATCCTTTAGGAACGTAACCGCCGCCCTCACGTTGTCTGACTTCTTAGCCTGTTGTGTCTCAAAGTATAGGTCCAACTCAGTTAAGAAATCCTTAACCTTACGAGCTCGTCCTCTATCTGAAAACGGGATCAGAAAATTCATCTTACAAAACTTTCTGGTAGACAAAGAATTCCCTTGGCCTACCTCAAGCTTAGCGATACGTTTATCCCTAGAGGTCATATCTTCCTGCATGGTCCTCATCATCTGATGAGCTCTGCATACAAAGCTCCTCGACTTCATGTGTCTGAATCGTTAGGCACCGTTGGCAAGACTCCATCTTGCTGTACAGGTGCCGCGGCTGCTATTGAACTTCTTTGACGTTAGGACGAAGGTTGTCGGTTATCGTTCTCTGACTATGCCTCGGGGTTAGCTCGAGTCGATCTGATCTTGGTGTCAGCCGCCACTCGTTTCTTGATCTTCCTCTTGGAACTCTGTCCTACGTCAGCCATTGCTCCAAGTGTTCACCTAGAAATGTTGATCCACTTTGTATCTTGCGTCCTTCCTCAAGCGTCCAGTCTTCAGCCGCTATCTCAAGTTCTCGCTCACCGAAGCGTCAGCTCTGATACCACTTTTTGTGCACCTACCATCTTGTTGTTTCCGTTGAAATTGTTTTCACTCCCAACGGATTCTCCAAACCAATCCTGCAACCAAAAAGCCTCCGCAAGCTCTCGAAAAATCCTAAAATCAACCAGCAAACTTTGAACCTTTGTAACTTCCTCGTACCAGCTCCAAATGAGATGTTTTTATATCATTTGAAGCCCTTGAACATAGCTTTCCAACAAGACTACTTGCACTCCAATATGACATTCCCACATGAAGCTTTATCCTCTCAAAGATTCCAAACTTCCCTCCAAGTTTAAAAACCTCCGAGTGCAAGGAGGCTTTATCTTCCCAAGTGCCTTCTCCAACCTCTCTTCCAAAAACTTTCACGCATGCAGAGCTTTTGGAAGGGTCCAAAATCATCCAATATCCTCAAAATCCACTAGAAATGCATCTAAAAATACCAGAAATCACTGTTGATAATCCAGCAGCCTAACGGCGTCTGAATCCAAATGATCCCTTTTGTCCTCGAAGGCTCAGTTTATATACTGCTCATGAGCACCACGTCATGTACACGTGTCGATTCCAAACCTAACCAAATGTCTTTCATGCGACCTCGTCACACAACACACATATATATCCTCCCAAGTGATATCCATCCAGCTATCCAAGTGGCACCCATGCAAGTTACCATGTCACTAATTTGCCACATCACTCTCACTACCAAATCAGCACACTGTCATGTCATAGTCCATCCTAGTTAACATCATCAAGTCACGTTATAGGTCAGCAAAATGTCAAGTCATCATTGCTATGTCAGCAATTTTTCCCAGTCAGCATAGACACATCATGAAAGTGTCCGGTGAGCACTATCCACGTCAGCCTTCAAACTATCATGCCAGTATCATAGCTCGTCAAAACCTTAAATCTTTAACCTGCTATAACTCCCTTAATTATATACGTTGGCGATGGTCCAAGAACTAAAGTTCATCTAATTGACGAACCTTACACAATGATGCACTCATATGTGCATTATCATCGAGTCGACAAAATTTACCTCCCAATCCTCTCTTTCATCCACAAGCCGATCCACCAAGCGATAATGTGATCAATGAGAGCAACCACCGTATCTATCAAATCTCATCATAATCTCTTTTCACTAAGGTTTTTGTAGTAGATGTGGCTCAATGTCCCTTAGTGTAGTGACTAGGAATCTTATCATCTCTCTCATTTTCATCCACAACAAATCAAACTTTACGATTGGTGCAACATTCAGCTAATTCTAGCTCTTCTTCCTTTTTTATTCTCGTGTCTAGAGCATTAGTCATAGCAGTCTTGCTTGTCAATTGCCTCTTCTACTTCATGGTGTCAATAATGACATCATGATTTTGGATGAGAGATCTTTGTACCAAACACCAGAGATCTTTAGAATTGATTTTCTTACTCCTTTCTGATCTCTCTAGTGTAGATGGTAAGACTTCCTCCATAGTCTCTTCTCACATCGGTACCTCTCTCTTCACAAGGACCTGCATCTTCTCTCTTGCGCTTCTCTTCCATGAGAGCCTCATGTTGACTCTTGGCTAAGTAAGCACACACAGACTTGGTATTGACCGGATCACCTCATCCGCACTTTTAATTGCCGTGGTCACTTTGAGTAACTCATCTCTTGTCATTTTTTCTTTCTCCATCGTGATCACAACATGACTCCATATTTCATTCTCTACTCGCTTCTCAAAAGTATTATCTTACAGTTTATAACCGCAACCTCATAGGTAACAACTTCTATTGAAGTCTCAACATGCTATGTAAGATAATCATCTTACAATTGTCTCATTCTTCCTTGTCTGAGAATTTGGCTTGTGTATTTCAAGACAATCTTTCCCTCCTTCCAATAAATCACTCTTTGTCGTAAGATATCAATCTCTTCACTCTTTCGATGATGTTCAATGCTATTGCACCAAATACATCTCTGCACATATCTTTATCTTTGAATGGGTTTGCTTTCAGGTGCTCTCCTTTTTCCTCTAGCATTGCTAGCTTAATATGCAAGTCTCTCATCTCTTTCATCAACTCCTCTATTGCATCTCTATGTGGTGCAACTGCAAAGACAAGTACAGTAGAGATCGGAGGAGACATCTGTACTATAGGTGTTTGTATAGTATGTATTGTTGGTTGCTTACGAGGTAATATGATCGACAGAGTAGTACAACTTGAAAACAAATGAACCTTTTCATCATACTATAGACCTTATTCCTACATGATGATTTTCATCTGATTCAGATATCACCCTGAATACTATAAATTACTCGTTCTTATTAGCTTGGTGTATTCATTATCCTCATGATGGATTATGTTTCTGTCACTTGTTAAAAATTATTTAATAGAAATGAATGTTTTTAACAAATTATTTGAATAAAAATAGATTTCAATAAAAAGCTTTTAATTACCTTTTTTTGCCATGGAGAATATCACAAATTCTCAGTGGGATGAAACAATGAGAAATTTCTTTGCCACAAAAAAGATAAGACTAGACGGAACAATGAACCCTGCAATTAATCTGGAGATCACCTGCTCGTAGTACCGCAGGAAACCACTCCATCTAGCTCATATTTAAGCCACTTTGGCTCACACTTGGATGCAAACTCGTCAGGAAACAGAATATAAAGTTATAAACTCATGAGTAAAGATAATCAAATTCAATTATATATTTTTAATTTGAGTAATTTATATTTAACTATTTAATTAAACAGATAAATTAGAAAAAGTTTTTCAGTTCTTCTTCATTTCTCACATATGTAGTTTTTCTACCTTTCAAAGCAAGTTGTGACATCATTTTTGTTCTATCTTTTTCCGTTCACTATAACTCAATAGTAACAACCGATCTACTTTGTTTATTTGGTCATGTTATCACTCTTGTCCTCTTTTCGTGCCACCTTCTCCAAGGCATTTGGGATGCATATTCACCTAGATGTAGTTAGATTGTAGTAAGTATCAAATACTTACCTATTAGACCAGTTTCTTATGATTTGAATGAATAGAAACTCTCTTCTCATTGTCTCTGCTTCTTTTTCTCTATTTCTTTTCACAATCATAATTAGAATTTTAGAAGATCACGGTTGAAAATAATGTATTTCTCACAAACATAGATTTTATTGCAGAACGAGGGCTGTTGCGATCACAAAACTTGTAACTGGAGTATGTAAAATGGTCACTTTCTGGTATAAATGCAGTTGCCATGAACGAATAAAAGTAATTATTATATTTACATATTTATTTGTGACCAACTTTTCCAACAACAAAGAAGGAAGTGTTTGCTCATAAATGAAGTATGCAGTAATACCTCCTCCATCTGGACACGGAAGAGGTGAATAATATGCACTGAAGATCAACTTCAGGAAACTTGTTGTTATCAGGAAACAATATAAATGTTAAGCGAAAATCTTATACCAATCTAACAAGAAAGATCATGATATTATAAATATTAAATATTAGCCAACCTAGAGATGCGAGAAGAGCCAGACATAAACCATAAGGAGAGCGTCAACAGACACTCTATGAAAAGTACATATGCGAGATGCTGATTACCACCATAACATATTTCTTACATACTCTTTCTCAACAAAAAAAATTAAGAAATAAATTTAATCCTTGCATATTTACCTCCTCCATCGAGAAGAAATGAATATGTAAAAAAGTGAGGAGAATAATAATAAGCATGCTCGATCAACTTGAGGAACGTTTGTACATATATGCAGGGAAGTATAGAGAGGTGCATTTGTAAAAAAGATGTCATTTTGCTGCAATCATCTATACCAAGGCAATTTATTAGTGTCAACTAGGATATTAATCTTATGTCATTTAGTAAACTAATGCTTATTTGGCTGCATATTCACCTCTTTCATCTTTCAATCCGCAACTTTGAAACTATGAGTGCAGAGTACCTCTAAGTTAAACTGTCACTGAGAGTTTACTGAATGACGATTTATTTAAGTTAAATTGTCATCACATATTACTGACGGTCATTCATTTATTGTCATGTAAGGGTCATGACCATGACCACGAATTATACTGAATAGCGAGAGGACTGGGTTTTGGGTCAACCTAGTGTATTGTAATTCAGAATTGATCTTAAGTTAAATCATCCGTCGTGAGTTTAATGAATGGAGTTTACTGCTATTCAGTCTGATCTCACCACGAGTATACTGAATGACAACGAATGACGTCTACATCAGCAACGACTCCATGTCTGATAAGCAACCAAAAACTTGATAGAAAGTGTGACCAAGTGACCTCTATAAGTCAAGAGTGTGACCAAGTGAAAACACAGTTTGAGGGGTGTGACCAAGTAAATCCTAGTTCTGAATACCTAATGAATCCTGATCGTCTGATGAAGTGAAAAATAACGATATATCGCTATTACACTTCACAGCAGGGAAATTAATATGAGTAGAGTAACGTGTTACCATTCCACCGCCAAAACTGTAATTCAAAAACAAAGCAAGCGAGGGAGAAAGGACAAGAGAATATTCTATACTTTCCTAAAGAAAGGAAGAGCATATTTCTTAGTGCTCGAGGAGAGATTCTTGAGTTACTGATAAATATCGCATTGTAAAAGGTAATAACTGGTTTTTATCGATCGATATCCGGTCAAAATTGACGACTAATTTATGAGTATATGTGAGTTTTGCTGGTAAGCAACCGGCTGAGTACAGTCTCAACCCACTATCTCCAACAAGCCTCCTGTCGATCTTCCAAGTAACTGCGGTTACCTCCGGGCAGTGACGGAGTCGAGCCAGTTCGAATCTTAGTGTAAGAAATATAAGACAAGATTAGGGTTTGCTCTACCGGAGATTTGGTTGTAGATTTCAAATTATATTCTTTTCACGTATAGACGTTAAAGCCCGAGTATGACTACAAGTGCTCTTGGTAACTCAGAAGACTTTAAACCACTATTGCGGCTAGCGGCCGATCCCCACCGCTAATCACTTTTAGTTCTGGCTAAGTAAAATCACTTCGAGCGGGGCCCCTGACAGAATCGCGCCTGAAACTCACAGGAGGTACATGATATGAAAAACTGCGATCTGGGTATCAAAATGACCAGCAGACAAAGATGTTGAAAATGATATCATGATCTTGTCTTTCTGATATCGGACGGATGAGAAATTAGCAAGTAAGATACAGACGAATAAGAACCATAGAAACAGAATATTCTAAATTTTGAATTTGAAATGGTTCTTATATCAATACAGTTTCAACATAGTCATAGACGAGATGTGCTACAAGAGCTTAGATGAAGAATCCGGTACCAGAATCATTTACCTCTCGACGGAAGTGATCATCATACGGACGATTTTGAAAATTCCCTCTTGCAAAATTCCTCCTGTCCTCTCTTCGCATGAGGAAGGAAGGAAAGCTCCCTCCTGTGAAGGGAGCTCCCTCCTTCCTTCCTTCGCAAGAGGAAGCTTCCTGCTTGCCTCTTCAACTGCAGGGAAGACCTCCATATCGAGATTCATTTTTTATCTCATCATTTGGGTGTGAGTTTTTTTCAGTAGCATAAGAGAGTTTGGAGAGTGTACATAGTGAACTAAGTTTTTTGGTGTTCTAGTTCTTCCTATGTGACACTTGTTCTTTTTTTCTTCATATTTTCTAGAGTTGGTTATCATTTAGTCTTGTTTGGACCTCCGGACTGATAAGGTAATCTTTTTTATAGTTTTGATTATTTCTTATACATTTATTAGTTTTGTAGTGATTTGTTGATACCTCCTAGAGTGCATCCTAGGCGACTCGGAGATTGGTACTTATCTAGAGGATGTCCGGAGGTCTCTGTGTCGTGTCGTGGACCGGCTCTTATTTGAAATTCAGACTTCGATGCTTATCGCTCCAAAGACACTCATGGGAAAAGCAAGCTAGGCCTCAGCTTACGGGCTTTTGACACAATTTCAGATCTCCACTTTCATCGCATCAATGGATAGAATTCTTTGTCAACACTCCATAGGCACTTCGTCTACTTCGTTTGGACGCCTAGTGGAGAAGTTACAAGACTCGAAAGATGGATAAAACAAGCTAGGCCTCAGCTTACGGACTTTTGGCACAATTTTGGATCTCCACTTTCATCGCATCAAGGGATAGAGCTCTTTGTTAGCACTCCATAGGCACTTCGTCTACTTCGATTAGACGTATGATGGAGAAGTTACAAGACTCGAAAAATGGATAAAACAAGATAGACCCCAGCTTACGAGCTTTTGGTACAACTTCAGATCTTCATTTTCATTACATCTATGGGTAGAGCTCGTTGTGAGCTTTCCATGGGCACTTTGTCTACTTCATTTGGACGCCTAGTGGAGAAGTTACGAGACTCGGAAGAAGAGAAAATCAAGTTAAGCCCTAGTTTACTTTGCTGACTGGATATTTGCAGCTCCAGGCGCTATACTAAGGACGCAAGGGGCCTGCTTCCTCATTATGGAAGAAAACTTGTACGTATAGAGACTGACGTAAGGGGACAGCTTAAGAGATCGGCTTGTTTCTGCAACTTGTCGATGGACGGTTTTAGGATTTGAGAAGTCCAATACACGTGCGCAAGGTGTCATTAGGTTCAGATCTGTGCAGGCTACGTGTGGGTTAAGACGGTTCTTGAAGAGACGGATCGGGGGATGTGTTGGAAGAAATTGAGACATAAGAAAGAGATTTTAGGAGTTTTAGTGATCTGTGAAGGAGAGTTGGACCGTTCGGGCTGTTCCAGAATCCAAACTTGTTGTCTTTGGATCCATTGGGATCAAAACGCCAAGTTCTTCAAGAAATTGAAGACGATACGAAGTTTCATCAGACGATTCAGGAGTTCTTAGTGAAATTGACTCGCAGGGAAGCGCTTACGTCAGATTTTGTTCACTTGCGACTTGAGATTGGTTTGTTCTTCGCGACCGGTGAGCCAAGCTCTTCGTTCTTGATGCCTATGCGACCAGGGAGTCTTCATCTACGCATAGGAGAAGACAGTACGTGGATTGGATTGTTGGTTTGGGTGAGGTGAGCGAGTTTGAGCCGCAAAGAGTTCATTTATGTCAGTTTTTTGCAACCTGCGATCAAATTTCTTGCGTGGTTTTGCAAGGGGAACTCCAAAAAGCTTGTTTGGAGTCTCGTTGGGTTGATGATAGCTAGATCTACCTGCCAGAGAAGACAGATATCAGATCAAGCGATCCGTTTGAGCGATGTGTGCGATTTTAAGCCGTAAAGAGGAGTTTTGAAAGATTAAGTCAGCTACGACCGAAAACCGACGATATCTCGGCTGTCGAGAGTTGGATCTGAAGGTTTCTTGGGTCAACGGAGTCAGGGAAGGAGACCCTATCGACATCTGAAGACTGTTTGGTGAAAGGAGGAAGTTCTCATATAGGTCTTTTCGGTTCTTTCGCTAAGATTTTTCATCCTTTGGAGTTCGTTAGAGATCTAGTTGGCTATAAACAACTTGTGGTAGCTAGCTTTGGCTAAGAGCTTGTACATGGATGTGATTTGGACTTGGGTTTCAATCGTGTGATACTGGTGCAGCTCTGTTTGTTAGCAAAGAGAAGTTTCTCTTGTTTTGAGCTACGCTTCGGTGGTTTTGGGCCAGGATTGAGATTCAGGGGTTCGTTTTAGGGGCTTTGAAGCAGATTACAGACCAAGCTGGTCTGTTTCTCAGTTTTGTGTTCTTAGGAAGAAAGAACCGGCAGTGTATATACATTTGGAGTTAGTATATTTTGCACCATTCGTTTTCGTTGTTGTTTTTCTCTGTCTTGTCTCTGTTCAGCACACAACATCTCCACAGCCAAGAACCTCGTGTTTTCCTGGACAGTCTTCCTCACCATGGATGTGAAGAGTTCTTCTCGCTTCCGACAATCAGTGTCATCCATCAGACGTGGTCATTGAAGTTTAGTCGTCACACTTATGGATGGAGATCTTGTGAGATGGAGTTATACAATGGCGTCCCTGATATTACTCATCGTCTTTATCATGCTATATTGAGTGCGAGATTGGGTTACACTACACTAGATAGTGTTCTTCAGAGGTGGGATTAGCTCCTTGCTCTCAGACCCATTTCTTCAACTTCCAAAATGAAAAGACCCATCCCGTTCGTTGGATCCAAGCTGCAATGGAAAGTTGAGCCATGAAGAAGGAGAAGGTTCAAGCTAGTGTCTTACGCAGATTGCTCTCGACTTGAACGAACTCCCAGTTGGAGGTTAATTTATACATCCTCCATGCTATAACTTGTACGCTTGTGAGTTATTACATGTTTATTACGTGTCATTGTTGCTTATATCATCTTCTCACGTTCATGTATTGTCATTAGAAAATTTTGTTTGGTATGCGGACTTGCGTTATGATTCAAGTCGTAATGGATACAATGGGACATGTGCTTTCAACGATTCTCATGACGGTCGCGTAGTCGAGATGGTGAACATGACTCGAGTTGAAACCGAAAACAACTCGTGGTTGATAGAGGACCGTGCGTTTCAGGAAAGAGTACATAGGTTGATAGCGCGTGGACTGGTCTCGGATGAGGTGCTTCATGACGATAAGTCATCAGTTGATGCAATCTTGTCTCGCTATGACATTGTTATCCAAAAGACCTATGGCACAAGTGCAAGAATGTCATCAAGACGTTCTTGGTTGAGGTCCAGAACAAGAAGCGTCTTCCTGGTAGTGTCGAGGATGCTGAAATCATCTCTAATCTTGAGCTCCTCACCAAGAGTTAATTGGCGGTATGGCTCCGTGCTCAAGGAGTGAATGCAGCTGGGAACAAGCCGGATCTAGTCCGTCGAGTGGCAGAACTACGTGGGTTGGAGGAAGGAGAAACTGTCGTGTCGCACCGGTTTATGTATCCAAAGCTTCAAGTGCATGATATAGTCGACAAGTTGAAAGGATGGATATAGAAGTGCTGTCAGTTGAATGCTAAGAGAACGGTCGATGTCGATGATCGTTATTCGCAAGAGCAAGACGATGCAGATGTTTTGGTTTTGGACATAAGAAATGCCGTTGATCATTGGGCAGGAGACCATATAGTTTGTAGAGACTTGCTCGGAAATCGACCTTGTTGTACGATTCCGGACATCAACCGCCTAGCCTCTGACGTGTACTATACACCAGGTGAGTTACTTGGTAGCAATAGCTCTTGCTTTACACTTTAGGGATGAGTTTATTACAATTAGAGTTTCTGGTTTAACTTTATATTCTAAAGCTAAATGTTGTTACAATTTATATCTCTATATTTGTTGCATTATTGTGTTCACAACAACTAGGTTCGTCCACCCATCTGACGATGGTGTCCTTCTTGGCCAAGGCTATAACTCCGACCAAGATGAGATTTTATACAAGAGCCCGTGAGAACTATATATTAGAGACGTTCAACTCAATCATCAACAAGTTGACATCAAAAAGGATCCATTATCCTAAGACATACGAGGCCCGACTCGCCGTATGCGCCTTGGATTGGAACGAGAATATCACACGTGAACCAATAAAAATTTTGCAGCGTCGACCTGTGCACACTACTATTCGACACAAGACATCAACAATATGAGTGTTATCCCTACGGACGACAAAGTGGAAAGCATAGCTACGATAGGTTTTATTTGACGAACGACCAGCACCGTCACCTCTAATGTAATACTGCTGGCACATATATTCTAAAACTATTTAATATGGATGATATTATATATATATATCGTATATTATATATATCTGAGATATATTTAAACTTATGTCAAGCCATTGGAAATATCACTAGTTTTTTTGCCAAGATGATGAAATCTCTGGATTAAATTCTGAAATTATAGTTAATTCAGATTTTTCATCACTAATATCTAGAACTAATTTTCTAACATTTCCTCTGTTTATTTCAGGAATGAAGAGACGGAATAAAGATCCCCGCGTTTTTCTTACAGATAAACTCTTTCGAGACCTGGTGGGTCTAAGTAGGGTTTAGTTCCAGATTCAAGGTTACTGGAATTTTGTCTAGATCAAGTACACGAGAATGTTACAAATTTACGGAATATTTTGTATAATGTTTTGCAAACTCAGTCTTTATTGCACGATACTGACAAAATTGGTAGAGACCCAGCGTATAGTGAAGTTCCGGGCCTGCAGATTTTGTAAAGTCTATTACCTCCTTACTGTAAATTTATAATCACGTTGTCAATGGAAAAACATAGACTCTTTCAGGAGGAAGTAACTCTCCTTCTACGAGGATTTTGGAAAAGTAAACCATCGGATACCCCTTGTACAATCTTCATGATCGATCAAAACATGTACTATAGAGATTGTCCAAAGGGGTTACTGTAGAGAAAGGGGGTACTATAGAGAAAAGTAATTTATAAAAAAGAGTTTTTTTCCACTTTGTTCCTAAGGATTTCTTATTCGTGACAATCGATTGCAAGTTATGCAAATGGGTAATGATAAAGCTGAAAAATCCTTAGACTCAGCTGCCGCGAACTGATGTTTACACAACAGGTCGCTGCGCAGTTGTAAGACCATCGATATCTTATCTCCGTAGCAATGAACAATCTCTATAGTACCCCCTTTGATTGATCATGATGATTGATCATTTTGTTTCTTGAAATACCAAAAACTTGACCCGAATTTCTGCACGGACAGAAGGTTTGATGAGCACACTTTCTCTACATTCTACCTTTGGTTCTAAATATTTTGGTAACGAAAACTCTGCACTGTCAAGACACAGTCTTCCATGCCCGGCTGTTATGGGAGTGCATGAAATCATGCGTGGGAACAGTCCTCATACGTTAGTGCAAGGTAAGAAAGGGAAGGATAGTGAGACGGCAATGTCCTTCAGTGTTGATCTATCTTGACATGATAATACACATGAGAGCTTTATTGAGAATTGCTGGTCTCCAAACATACATCTTCAACATATGTAGCTATACTTCCATTAGTTATCATCGAGTGCTGCGAACGCTATGTTCTGACATATTGCAGGTTCGGAAACCTCTCACGAGAGCAAGCTCGAGAAAATGCTATGCTCATTATAGTACTAACTTCTGAGTACTTACGTAGGTTTACAAGTCTATCACTCGGAGGTGAATGCTAAGCTCGTTACGTCACTGTGAGACAGTCATCCTGAGGACCACGCTGAGCAACCGGTATGACGAGGCTGCTGTGGCTGTAAGAAGCAGCTGTGCTGCAAAGTCTGTACTTCCCATCCGCTTTTCTTAGGGACCTCTTCTTGCAGATTTGCCCGTCTGGTGAACGTGAAAGTGAATCGTCCTCGAAGGCTGCTTCCACTGTGAGCGCCAGAACTAGAACAACGGGCGAGTGCTGCTGCAGCCAGCTTCATGATGAAACAGAAATTTAACTGCCAAGTCTCAAAGGAAATGCTCTCAAAATGATGGGAAAAATTGTAGCGGTCCGAGAGTCCTTCTGGGAGGAGTTGAACCCTCTTCACTGCACCAGTTGCAGCAGAAAGTTGTGACATCTACTATCAATGGTTCCCTGGGATGAAGAGACCTACTGCAAAAAAAGTGACATAAAAATCTCAAAACATTAAGCCACAAAGCCAATGTGAACTTCACCTGGTGTTTCCCACGTAGACTGAACATCAACTTCTAAAACAGATGAGAAGGGAGTCCTTTCCACAAATCCAGCAACACGGGCGAGCTATTTATACACTACATATCGCTCTCTCTTGGGTTCAGACTCAGAAAAGCTGTATGCTGCACACAAAATTAACCCATCTGATTTATCCATGCCCAACTCAGCTGCTGCTAAATCACATGCGGCACAATAACGTGGAAACTGCTCTCTAAACTTACTCACGCTACAAAATCGGTTCTTGCGCTTCGGACCTCCGGGAATCACACGTACTGGCCAAGACATCTTGTAAATATCCTCGAGTATCAACTCGAGAGAAGGTTGTCCCCCTCTATCCCGAACTACATCATCGTGAGTCTCAAATAGATCGCCGGCTTGATCCGAGTCCATCTGTGATACACATCGAGCCAACCTGCCAGATACACACACAATGTATTCTTGTTACTCCACTGCGTATTCAGTGCTGGAGACCAATGACAATAACAGAAAACAATTCAGTGCTTTAGTGTCAAGAACAGAAAACGTCCATTTGGAGCAAAGAATGGTGGCAACATGGACATGTTCGAGAGAGATAAAGCCGGCTTAGTTTCAAAATCAGAAGTTCATGTAACATATCTCTTTGAAACCTTCGTTCTGAACAATATCTGAGGAGGAGTGAGAGATATATAAATACCTCTCAGATATCTGCTGGGTTCTACATATCATGGTCACGATCCAATCCAGTTCTTCCAGCTAGCGGAAGAGACTGCAAGTATTCTGGATCAGCAATAACAGAGTACTGGACAGATACAGTACTAAGCATAGTTAGTGGTCCATTCTAACGTAAGAATATATAAACTATGATTGCTATTGTAGGAGAGGAAATTTTCATTCCATATATAAGCAGAAACGTGCATCTGTCGGACTCTGTAAGAAGTCACTAACTATTTTTGTGTGGCATGAGTGTTGCTTAGGCCTGCAGCTTCCAACAGACATTGGAATCTTCAAGATTATTTAGAAAATAGATCAATTCACTCATCAAACATGTACGCATTGTCATGATCAAGAGAAGATAATGTCAAGAGAGAATGTACTAAGAAGAACTGAGAAGAAGGGAACCAACAAAAGGTCTGCGAGAGAAGCGCACTGCTATCACGCTGCTACCGCGCTGGAAGTTTGCAATACAGTGACTGCCAACAAAGGATATAAATCCAAATAGTGATCAAAACAAGAGTACTCTACACATCTTCCTACCGAACTTACGAACAGGTCTTCAACACAATTATCTCACGGCCATCAAAGCATTTACCTGCAGCGACAGACGAGAAACTATTCAACAAACGGACGATATCCGGATAAGAGAACCAAACTCATCGGAATGATAAAGTCAGAACACAGCTTGAGACTTTAGAAATGTGATTCGCTAAGCTAACATTGACGCTCTGTACGTGTAGCAAATTCGTCCGTCAACAATAGTTCCGAGTGATAAAGGACATGCCCTATGTGCACACTCATCACGTACGCATCTAGCACGCCCGAGCTTCCCTCATAAGAGCACCCAAGATTCTTCAAAACTCTTGACTGGAATCTATCAAATCATTATGCAAGCTGCTACCACTCTCCGAGATGGAACAAAATCAAAAAGTATAGTCTACGAGAGAAGTAAACTGCAACGCCTGGAGACAGAAATCAAAAAGTCGAGAAGAAGATGTCCGCCGTTGGAGAGTCTGCAAGAGAGAGAGTCTGTGAGAGAAGTCTGCCGCGCTCACTGGAACCCTAACCTAGAGAACCGCCCGGAAAGTGTACGCGTCTCCTTCCGAGAAAATGCTCAGCTCGCTAGAGTGACGAGAAAAAGGACCCACGTGTCCACTGGGGCTTTTTATACCCCAGTTGTGATTTAATTGCGAGACCGTTTTCAGAGAAATGAAAAATTTAACCGTTATGCAGAAATTGTTATTGGTGATTACTTCTTCATCCCAACTTAGAATCTGTGAAATAAAAAAATTAAAGCTATTCATTAGTACTACAAGTTATGGTTTATCTCAAAACGAACTAGTTAATATGGACAAAGATTTCAGGGTATTTTATGATATTTTCACCTTTTCAGAGTTTCATTCTCAAGCTACTGCCAAAATACATTTTTAATTCATAATAATTACAGTTATATAAATACTACTATATATTAATAATTAATAAGTAAAATACTAATACTTGCGGGGAGTGCATATAACATCTCATTGAAATTAGTTGCGACTATATTAATTACGATGAACAGAGTACCCTTCCGATAAAACGAATATCACCTTTAGCACGCGGGTGTGTTCCCGCCGCCACTCCTTGAGCTCTCTCCCATGACTCTGTGATAACTGGACAACTGACTCACGTTTCTCCAGCATGATGGTCGTTCACGAGAGTCTCGAGTAGAGGGATGTAACAAGGACACATCGGTGTACTTATCCAAATCTTCTCTTCTCTCTCGTCCAGTCGTCCATGCGATGACGATGACAGGCTCTTGTTTATCAGCACAGCACTGTTTCGTCTGCTACTGAAAGCTGTTGCAAACGAGGCATGGTGTCGTCGTGCATAGGAGTGAGGTTTCTACTTCTGGAGATGACAAGCCGAGTAGATGGTGAACCACTTGAACAAACAAGTGTCATTTCTCAAACAAAGAAGACGTTCATTCGATAGAATCATACTACAGATCGTCATTTGTGGTCTAATCTCGTGATATCTTTCAGGACTGTAGACATGCGTTAGATCCACCGTACCTACTCTGTCTCTATGTTCGTGATCCTTGTGGACTTGCCAGTGAGTGGTGGTTCCATCTCCACTGGGGGCCTTTCTGGGGTCCCACACTAGCAAGTTGTTTGTGACCTGAAGCCACCCTTGAGGTTGGGCTTTTTGACTGTCTTGTCGGTTGCTAGACTCTTAGCCTTTAGCGACTGCTTTTTGGTCTCGCCAGTGTGACTTGGTCACGAAGAACTGCATGGATGAAATAAAATATTCTTCTTTTGTCTTCAACTTTGCTTGCATAGCTAACGGCTGCTAACTGTCAGTTGCGTCAACCAATCAGATGTTACAGACTTACATGTTGATGTTTAGAGGCAATATAGGATAAGTAAGAATATAATATGATATAAAGAATGGTGTACAATGCTAACAAATGGGACAAATGATCAACTTTGATGGACATGATTGTCAAATGGGAACATTTGTGTTAATATATATGTCATCGAAATGGTAGCAACAGTCAGACAAGCGCAACGAATTGATCTCTCATCGAGAGTTTTTCTAGTTACAGACAACAAAATTATGATCAATATTATCATATGTTATTTCACGTCGAGCTTGAAAAGTAAAGCAGATCGTTGAAGTTAGTGCCATCACATTTGCAAAATATCACAAAACAAGTACAACATGAAGATATTAGGAGCAGCCATCTCTCTTGTCACATTGTTGAGATGCGATCAGAAAAGAAGCAATAAGACTGCTAACTTTGCTGTGATGAAAATTTCAGTGATGCATTTGTAGAATGTATTTGAGAGTTTTGATGACCATCGATACATCAAGGTAGTGACTGAGATCTTTTAAGGGTTTCTTTTTAAATTTATTATATTATTATGCATAAAAAAACACAAAAATAAAATTTTTCTTTCACTCTTGTATTCGGATGTGTAATAAATATTCCAGTTTATATGAATACAATATATTAGGAGAAAAATATTATAATTACATATTTTAAAAACCAAATTATATATAGCAATCTGTTGAATTAGACCATATAAATGGGAAATAAAGCATAACGCTACTCTTAGAAATTAAAAGGTGGAGTTGAACATAAGAAAACAAAATAAGATTAAAAACCTAAAACTGGATAGGACTACATGAACATGAAGAGCAACTGACTAAAACAGTGCTTATTTTTTCTTTTATACAAATAAATAGTCAACATCCTCAACAAATTTTTATACATAAGCATAAAAAGAAAAGAAATTTTATCTTCAGTAGATACATAATGTTTCCTATTGTTTCATCCAATCGTGAGCTATTGGAACTCGTGGGCTGTTAGAATCGTGGGCTACAGTTATTTACTTGCTCTACCTCATGAAGAATGATGAACTGTATCCACTCCATCTTAGTGGATATTTGTTTGATCAGCTCCTTGACTGGCGATAGACAACTCTTCGTGTTACCATGACACTGGATATGTCTATAATGTATGATTAACAGTGCACGAAGTGATTCAAAGATTCGAGATTTTCTTTTTAAATCACGAGATAATGTAACAAGTCAATAATTATCATGATCTAGAACTGAAATGAAAATCTCACCCGACTTTGAATCAGGACGTAACCAAGAAGACCGTTGGTTGGTCGAAGTACTGATCAAGCAAATATATATTCACTAAGAGAGGGTTGATCAAATATTCACTAAGAGAGGGTGGACCGGATTCATAAAACCTTATTGGGTTAGAACAAGTAACTTTTTTGGAATTCCAGTTGGAGCATTTCTGCACTTACCGTTTCAAAATAGCTTTTTGTGCAGTTTTTGACATTTTTGTTGCATTCCAGTTTGGTTTTGCCGAGCTTATCGCACCTTCATCATCGAAGGAATATTTTTTATCTTTCTTACCGCACTGTACTCTGCAGTTTCATGAAATAATATATTGTGAAGTACAATACGTGAATAAATAAATACAAAACTTAGAACTGCAAAAACTTATCTGAAAATGATCTTTTTGAAACTATTTTTTAAAATGTAAAAAATTATACTTTGTCACTCCAACTGTATCCACTGAAAGTGTTCACAGGCTGGATATCTCGCTTATTACCAACCTCTACTCGCATGCATAAAATCCCTCCTGGCAGTTTCAAAACGGTAAGTGTAGAGATGCTTTTAGTCTCGACTCCCGATCTACAGGAGTTAAACTCGTCTGTACACGTGGGGGTGACGTGGTAGTACATACCGATCAGAATAAAAAGGTGCAGGTAATGAACTGTACCCGGAACTCTGCTTCTGAGGGTCCTCCTTTCCCTTGTAAGGCTTGATGGGGTCTTTCCATCCGTCCATCCATTATTCATTGCGTCGTAACTGTGTTCTTCTGAGGGTAATCTTGGTAAGGTTAAATACACTAAGAATTAACCAGCGTGAGCAACACTAGGGTGATTGATACGTACGGCGACGATGGGGCTATATGCTTTGGCGTGCTTCCATACGGCACGTGGCGTATTTGTCAATCAACAAAGTACTATCCATATCTCTAATCACGAATCCTGTCGGCCCACGAGTCCGTGACTAGGTCGCCATCATGTACGCGTTCGTTGACGGAGTGAAGGGCACAGAACCCTTCAAATGCTATCCTGCTTTCCATCCTCCCGTCGACCTGAGCGTCTAGATATTGTCGGATCCTGACCTACAGTACGGGTTCGTACCCATTGACGTGTACCTTACTGTATGTGCACAAGCTCAAGCTCCTTATGAAGGATTTGTTGATGGTGAGCAGGCTGAAAGGTCTCTAATGGGCCCGATTAACGGGAGAACCCATCCCACATGCCAAAGAGCAGAAAGCCAAAGGGGGATTCAGAGGGCACATGCTTGCCCAGAGGCCATATATCAAGAATATCCTTCTACTGAAAGCTTACATAATACATACATAGCTCGGGGTAAAGTTTCGCAGAACCGGAAAATAATATCCATGCAAGATCAACTTCGAGTAACTTTTTCAAGCTTGTTGTTATCGGCAAAATATATGAGTGTTTAAGTGAAACTTTTGTATCAAAATGATAAGAAAATTAAAGAATTTTTGAATGTTAAGTGATAACTAGCCTGGAGACATGAAACGATAAAAAGAAAAACCCAATAAGGAGAGCTGTAACAAATGCGTTCCCGAAAGTACATATCGAGAGTTGATTCTAAGAAATTATTATTGTTTTTTTTAATTTATTAACTAATCCTTTCTAAGTAATAAATTAAAACTATTGCATATTTATCTCCTCCATCAAAAGAAGATGGAGAAGATGAATATGCAAAGAAGTTAGATTTAGTAATGCAGCAGAACAGGAGAATATCTGATGGTAATGAAGGAGAGGTGATTTATATTGATCATTTATCGGTTTTTATAATGTATAAAATTTACTATTATATAACATATAATCATCATTATATAATATTTTGGACTGTAAAGGAATGGAGGTATGGTTCAAATTGTCAGGAGTCGTCCCTCACAATTTGAACTAGACTTTTCAGAATTCCAGTCAACTGAGGTTACAAGAATGCAGGTTAGCCTCGAGCGTTCACACACATATAATAAGACTTGTCAAAGTTGATCCTGTAAACTTGAGAATAAGAGTAGGTTTTGAACTTCGGAGTCGTAAGCTAAAAATGTCAGAGACGGTCAAATCTTGCAAAAAAGTGCAAAGTATTCTGATTAGAAATTTAAAAGTTGCAGCAGAGAAAGAAAGCTTACGAGACCCTCCATCACGAGTATTCCAGTGAGATAAGAGCAGATAACCCTTTTTTTACGGGCAACTTCTCATAAAAAAGTTTACGATGACGCACCGTGAACCTCTATTGGTTATCTTTGATACACACTAAGGCATGCATGTTCTGAAGCATGCATAATCACCTGCTTCATGTTTTTCAGGAGAAGGTATTAATGCATGTTTTATTTTGGACGAAATCATTTTTCTTAGAAAGATTTTGTCATAAACTGATATGTAAAATATTAGTTATTTTTATTCGTTCGAGGAAGAAAATTTTATACAAAGACAAGGATCATTCACTTATAGGTTTTAGATCGCAGAGACCATGTGTACCCAAGTTAACTAAATATAATTAGGGATTTTTAATTTCATTAATTTCAATTTAGTAATTTAGTTTTAGTTTTTTAAATTCTAGTTTAGACATATTTTTCATTTCCTCTCATCTTTTCTCATATGTATTTTTCTGATCTTTTCAAATCTTCTCAATTTCTCTCATATGTACTCTTCCGACCCTTTCAAAACAAGTGGCGATATCAGTTCTCATTATTCTTTTCCAGCAACTATAACCCAATAGCAACATCTAGTCCACTTTGTTAATTTGGTCCCTATTACTAAACTTGTCCTCTTCCCGACTCATTTTCTCCAGCGCATCTGGGATGTATATTAACATAACATTCAAATTTCACCCATTAGAATCAAAACGGGATTAATGTTTAAACCCATAACTTTCGAGTGTCAAAGAATGTCTGATCATGTAAAAAACTACAAACGTCGAACTGAAATATTTTGAGCAAAGCACCCAACAACAGAGAAAGAAGAAGACATCTCTGGGAATGGTTGGGATCTAAAATAAAGAACGGACCGTGGGTGTTGATGAGTGACTGGAACATGGTTGAGCTTCCGGACGATAGCATAGGCCCCTCATCACTGCTCCACAGGAGTGAACTCAAGCTGTGGCGGAATACATTACTGCAAACTGACCTCGTTGATGCTTACTTTTGTGCGGTCACGAAAGAGGACCCTACCTTCACACGACAAGTTATTTTGAGAACCAGATTTGACCAAGCTAGGTTGGATAGGATCTACCTCAACGACAGAGTTGAGTGGAGTCATATGGTCACAAAGCTGACCCATGACAGAAGACAAACCTTATTGGACCACGTACTGATGATCATGGAGCTAAAACTGAAGAAAGAAGAGAAGGGCGCTCAGAGAAAGAAATCCACGTACTTTAAAATAGACGTTGAGTACCTGAAAGAGCCAAGAGTTAGAGACGAGGTCAAAAAAGCATGGTAGAACCACCCCCTAGAACTAAGAGATCTGAGAACCAAATGGGTCCTAGTTTGGGGAAGAGTTCGAAAGGCTCTAATGAAAGAGAAACGAGAAAGAGCCAGCCAGCTTCAACCGAGGGCCCACTTGGAGAAAAAACTGATGAGCCTCAGAGTAAGAGCAGAAACATGCAACTTTGTTGCTCTCCACCTGGAGCTAAGAAATAAGGAATGCTATCTAAGGAGAAGGGAACACCAGGACGCCTGCTTATGGCGAAAAAGAAGCAAGATTAGATGGTTGAAAGAAGGCGAAGCTCCATCCAGATACTTTTTTGCTCAGCTAAAAGCCAAACACAGCAGAGAAGAGTTAAGAGCAGTCATGCTAGAAAGAGGAAATATAACGGAAGACCACGAACAAATTTTGCAAAGGATACACCAATTGATATTACTCGGTGCTGTACAAGGAGGATGCTATAGCAACGGCCAACCTAGAACAAAGGAAGAGTTTTCTAAGTCTGACCTCGAAGTTCATAACAGAAGAGGAGAATTCTCACCTTAGCACCAATCCTACAAAGGAGGAGATTGAAGCGGTGGTCATGGCCTTCTCCAAAGAAAAAACACCGGGAGCGGACGGAGTAACCTACGAAATGATACATGTATGTTGGTCTTTCATCAAAACAGACTGCATAGAAATGGTTCAAGCCTTCTAGTCGAGCGGCACGATTGACGAGAAAACCCTCCAAGGGGTCGTCAAACTCATCAAGAAAGGAGGCTGCAGGTCGGACTTGGACAACTGGAGATCAATCTCACTTCTCACGGCCACCTACAAGATTCTCAGCAAAATTCTTACCGAAAGGCTGAAAAAAGTAGTGGGATCAGTGGTTGACGAACAACAAACCGGATTTATACAAGATAGGGACATCTTTGACAACATCCTCAACTTCAAGATGGGTCAAGAGATGATTGAGAACACACAACAACAAGCACTCTTCTTCAAAGTGGATTTCATGAAGGCCTACGATGGAATATCACATGACTACTTGTGAAAGTCGATGGTGCACATGATATTTGATAACCACTTCATACTCTGGTAAGAGGGTTGACACAAGGAGGAACCTCCAAAGTCCACGTCAACGGTGCATTCACTGAAGGATTCAATCTAAGTAGAGGAGTACGCCAAGGTTGCCCAGTGGCTCTTTATCTTTTTGCCGTCGCCACACAACTGCTAATGGACATGCTCAAGGACGCACAAAGAAAGAGGAAAGTTCAAGGCATTAAAGTAAGCGAGGAACAAAATCTACTCCATCAACTATTCGCCGATGACACAAGACTGATGATAAAAGACACAAAGGAGGGTTTTGTAGAAGCTCAAGAAGTCATAAAACAATATGAAGAGATCTCGGGAGCAGCGCTTAACCTGAGCAAATCCCTCGTAGTACCACTAGGTATGAGATCCGTCTCGACCTGGCTGGAGGAAACTGGTTGTGTAATAGCTCGCCCATGTCAAATCTTTAAGTACCTAGGCGTGTCGATAGGCATTGGGCTGTCAGAAGGGCAAGTTGTAGCCTCCCTAGTGGAAAAACTACAAAAGAAGCTCAAACACTGGACAAATTGCTTTCTATCTTGGACCAGCAGGGTGATTCTCTTACAGCATGTTCTCAAAAACATCCCAGCTTACCAGCTTACATGCTTAAACTAGTCTTTAGACGGTTTCAAAAAGATGGAAGGAGTTTGCCGTGTCTTTCTGTGGGAAGAAACGAGGAGGGGCGAAATAAGACGGCCCTGGTGACTTGGGACAAGATCACTACAAGCAAGGAAGAAGGAGGATTAGGGATATCTCTCTTCACTGAGGTAGCTCAAGCGCTGAAGCTAAAATACCTAGGCAAGCTATTGGAGGACGGTCAACACGAGTGGAAAAGCATAGCCAAGTGGAGTATCAGAGAGACTTTGAAGAAAGGTACACATAAAAGAAGACTTCAGGAGTGGTCACCAGAAGAGGGTCTTATTATGACGTCTAACTTGCAATGCAAAGCGCTCCTAGCCTTAAACTCGCTCTTGAAAGGGTGGAAAAAGATACATACGAAACTCACTCTCTCGAGAAATCCGCTAGAGTTAAGGGAGGACCTGAAGAGTGAATAGGTTGTTGAATTGTGACAACGTCACACCAAGATCAGTGACCAGGAGAAAGGGGCAGCTCTGAAGGAAGTCAAAAAGTGAAAACTGACAACACTCAAATGCATCAAAAACCAGGACTTATCCAAGCTCTGGAGAATTGCCAACTTGGTGTGAGCCCAGACCCGGATGCAGATGAGTCAACATCCGCTTTCCAAACCTTGGTCAGATGAGGTGGCGATATCGTGCTAACCACCGAGAGTCTACAAAAATGTCCAAACTGGGGATGGGTGGTCGGAGATTCGCTGCAGAGAGGATGGACCCAGAGCTTCCGAACATGGAAGGACCTACTCTTTAAGCCGACCTCTAGCGACACTCAACTCAGCAGGAGGTGAGGAAATTCAGACTCAAGAGAAACATGGCAAAGAAGGTGGCGCGGCATGTGGAACAAAGGTGACTCACCTAGAACAAACCTATGGCTTTGGAGGGTACTAAATAGAGGAGTCTTCACTAATAAGAGAGGTCTCCAAATGAAAATAGGAGATGAGATCTGTCCAAGATGCAGGAGAGAAGAAGAGACAATTGAGCATCTACTATGGGACTGCTGCTAGTTAAGCGAAGATGGAACCGTCTCAACATAGATTGTGGGATACACTACCACGCTGAGGAGGGGCTATTGAGTAAAGATAAAGCAATAAAAGTTTGCTCAGTGAACCCAGCCCTCTTTTATCTTACCATCGAACACACTCATGTGGCTTGGTCAGAAAGGGCTGACGCGATTTTCAAGAATACTAGATCAGATCACTCCGCCGTGAGAATAGTGACCGAGGTTGTCAAGTCGGCATGGATGACCCTGAAGAAAGATGCGAGCGAAAGGAGAAAACAAACGTGGATCCGAGCTATGCACACCATCGCAAATATACAAAAGCATTTAAATCTAAGGGAAGGCAGAGAAGGGGGAAGCGAAGTCCTTGTTCATGACACATGAAACCAGCTGGCCCAGACAAGCTCACCGAAGACCATGGTTACCTTCCGAAAGGATCTCAGGAGCCTCATCAGCGGAAGGAGAAGAAATCAAGACAAGATACCAAACCTGACGGCAATCATCTCCAAAGCGACCAGCTCGTTGACGACGTCAAAGAGGTCACCAAGAGGTAGAGGACACACTCATCCACTTTTGCCAAGGACAAGAAGGCCAGGAATTCATCCCCTTCCATGACACCGAGTCAAAAGCACCTGCCTTCTGACACCAAAATCGACAAACTAGAGAATCAGCAAACAATAAGTGCAGATTTCGACAACAACAAGCCCGCTACGAGGTCCCACTAGTCCAAACGGACAACGAAGAAGTCAGAGAAAGGAGAACTGGCTAGGGAGGGACGCCTGGTCAACTTCACTGATAGCGGCCTTGCAAGGAGAAATGCTATTTTTCATCTCTTCTCAGATTCGAACCACGAAAGCGAAGAGAGGAAGAACTCAATCAAGCTTAGCCGCAACGTCTTCTTCTACAGCAAGCGGCAGTTTAGACAGACGATTGAGCAGGCCAGGACCCATCTCCCTTCTTGTGCTTCGCTCAATCTAGACCACCTCAGGCACCGGACGACGTGGGTTGTTGACTGCCCTCTCGCTCTTTGCACGATCATGATGACACGGAGAAGTCCTGATAGAAAGAAAAGTCTCGTTTCTCCGGCCAGAGCTTACACATCGAGGGTTCACATATAGACGCCGCTGATTAACTACAACGAGGGTAAAAAGTACGGCACTTCTGCCATGGTCAGCATCGATCTCCTCCAGGATGGGACCGCGACTAGAGACATGAAGCAGCCTAGGCAGACGAAGTGCGTGGAAAGAGGAGGTGGGGCCAAAACGTCCAACATCGAGATCCCTAAGAGCAAGAGCTTCGAGGACAAGTTGTGCAGCAGCTTTGTCATCGATAGTATCGACCCGCTTCGGGTCTAGACGCAGACTAGGAAGAAAGGGTCGACTAGGTTAGCTAAGAGCGAGTTTAGCCATAACGAGGTCGCCTCGGGGAAGTACGCGGGCGACCATAGTTGCATTTTAAAAATCTGGGACCTTGGTGTGGGGGTTCAGGTCATTATTCATGTCTGAAATAAAATTCTATCGCGAGCGTACTGTCGCTCCTTCCTTAAAATAATAATAATTAATTAATTAAAAATCAAAAATTAAAATCAAAAAGTTGGAAAATTTCCAATTGAAGGAAAAGAACACCAGCAATTCTATACATTAGTCGGGACATTTACATAGTTTACTTTGAAAAGTAAATGTTTCTCTCTTTAATTCTTTTCCGACATATTCGGCTCAATAACAGGAATTGTGAAAGAAGAACGGAAGTAATAACAATATTCTATATTCTAACAACATTTTTTATTCTGAAGCATTGCTCCAAAAGTACACGTTCTGTTTATCTTTCAAATTTCGTAAACACTCGATCTAATTTTTGTATTTAGACGAGATTAATCTCACTGATAGCAATTCAGGATGTTTAAAATATTAAGTAATTACGTATAATGAATATAGCAATAGAGTAGTGCACGCACTGTGCCTACGAGCATAAGAGATTGCCCTCTACGAGAGTGATGGCAGCGCATTACATAGTGAAATCCATCATTTATGTAAATATTTGTTTTTTAAGTAAAGAGAAGGAAACGAAGAAAAGTGACCGCTGCTTAACTTGCGTCAATGCTCTGGGCAAGAATGTCTCCTAACCATCTTCTCTTATTTGCGGGGGTGGTGTAAGTTCAATGTCCTGCGTTCAATCAGCATTTGCTAGGTGTCCCATGTAGATATGCAGATTCCCTTCTTGTTTCACAGGCAAGAACAGTTGTAGATGGCTGTTGAGGAAGGGAAAGCTCCAGTCAACAGAACCGAGTGGAAGATGAGATATATCTGAGGCACAGCTGTTTGTAGAGAGAAGCTTGTCCAGATCCTCCAGAAATCCTCATCCCTGTTGTTCTTACCAGACCCACTGTTGATATTGTTTTTGCTGATTGATGCTTGCTGAAGATATTTAAGCCATTAGACTAGTGTCGGAAAGAAACGAGATAGATTGCCGTATTCTTGTTTGTGCACTTTGGATGCATATTCATTGCTTCCAAGTTCGGAAGCAGCTGATAATGCAAGGAGAATTAATTTATACCTTAACTCTTCTTTTTGAAAAGTTTAGGGTATAAATTAAACTTGCAAAGTTAAAAATATTCTATTCGTGTAAGTGACTGCTATTTGTATCAAAGGAAGGTTCTGTTCCAGTGACTCGCTTATGGGTTTAACTCAAGAGAAAGTACCAAGTGTAATGACGGTGCTCTCAGATCTAAATTTATAGTCAAGAGACCTTTCAAAGATCAGTTGACTATAAATACTATTTTTTCCTGACTCTGCGCTTTCCGTTATCTTCGCATGCATTTTTCACTCATCTGTATTTTAAGGCTGCTGTAAGCCTTAAATACATGATTAATTTTTGTCTGTTTGAACTTCTGTTTTTTTCTCACATTGTATGTTTCACTTATCTTTATTTTAAGGCTGCTGTAAGCCAATCACACATAATTATTTTTGGCATGTTTGGATTTTTGTTTTTTTCCTCCGTTTTCTTGTTTGTGCACTTTGGATGCATATTCACTCATGATAGTATGCGGAATGAAGCAGCAAAATATGCATGCTAGTTGGGGTTTGGAGGAATGAGAGAATATATGCATCCAAAGAGACGTCCTGGAGAGAATATATACATGCATGAGCAATGAACTTCTGGGGAATTTTTGCTCCCTTCATGTATATGGAAACATATATGTATTAGAAAATAATTATATCTAAAATAGTTAAAATAATTAATTTATTATCTAATTATTCTATATTAGTTGGACAAACACATGAGGAAGGAGTAAGACTTAATCCATAAGCGCAGAAGGTCTAAATGCACCTTGGATGATATAATTGCGATAGTCTGTTCAACTCAAATAATCGATTAATCAACAGAATATATTACCTAATCATTTCGGACGAAAATTTCGTCCTGAATGATATTAGATAATAAATTAAATCTCCATTGCATATCCCTCTTTCTGAACTTTGGAAGAGGTGAAAAATATGCAAGGTGCTCTGAATAATATACCCCCAACTCTCCTAAGCAGAGACAAACGGAAAAGATGGTAGAAAACTTCATAAGCTCATAAGTTTAGCATAGAGTGTACATTGATGCAATACTCCCCACTTCTGCACTAAACTGACCCAGGATAATCAGAGTTTTCGAAAATCCAACCATGAACCAAACATAGCCAAAATCAGAGAAAATTGGATGAGAGCATTTTTCCGCACTTCTTGCGATTGTCCTTTTCTAGTGAACTCCTCCTTATATAGTTTTTCTTAAGGATGGTCAACATCGATGTCAGAAACGAACCAGCATACTAGTTTTAATGACTTTGTTAGATTGATTTCATCTTAGTCGTTGGTGGGTGGAAAAGCTACAAATTGAGAATCTAAACAGAGATTCACATCTTTCTTGCCTCCACTACAGCAAGAAGACAGCGATGATCATTATTTCTTTTCCACTTTCACGTAGAGGTTAAGTGTCCACAGTTGTGAATTTTACATTTTTTACATTTTTCTAGTTTTTTAGTTGTAATATCAGATGATAAAGTAGGCCCAAAATGAACATCAGACAAATTTCTTATAGAAGAGGATACAAACTGGTGTCAGAAGTTGACGTTTGATGAAATCTCTTTTGAATGATTCAAGAGAGGCTAGAAGAAAAACTGGACACACTACAAATATCATATTTTCTCCACTTGATGAGCGACGAGTGACAAGCAAGCTTTTATGTTTGAGCAGTTACTCAATTCTAGAGAAATTCTCGCTTTTGGAGAATGTTCTATGATGTCACACAACAACGGTGCGAAGCAGCCCATGAAGTTTCTTGGAGCGGTCAGTCCATTTACGCAGAGAATGATTAGACTGTTGTACACATTGATTCTAGTTTTGACTTAGATGATGAAATTGAAG
Organism: Asterella californica; assembly: GCA_036924285.1. Classification (NCBI taxonomy): domain Eukaryota; kingdom Viridiplantae; phylum Streptophyta; class Marchantiopsida; order Marchantiales; family Aytoniaceae; genus Asterella; species Asterella californica. Next base: position 13,273,537 of record JAYKYS010000006.1, on the reverse strand, counting down.
AGATTTCAACCGACGAATCAGAAGTTAGTGACGACAGTACTTCAGACGAACGTCATCTAGAATTAGAATTGTCTCCGGAGAGAGTTTTACTAGGCTTGACGTTTGGCCCTCGATCTACGAGAGGCAGCAACCACAGTTGTGAAAGATCATTATCTCGTTCGTCTGCATCAAATGAGTCCTTTGCTCTTCCAAGAGATATAAGTGAAGGTCTTGCCATTGAAGTGTCTACCAAGGACGAAGAGACACGCTAGTAAAGAGACTCACACACATTACTTGTTCTACTTTACTCAAGTAAGAATTTTCTTACTTTAGCTTTTTCAAAGTGTTAACTTTTCATACTATCCAAAAGGAAGATGACAACAAACTAACATGTCTTTTGAAGAGCATCTTTAGATACTTGTGCATGACATTTTGTAATGCATATAATCAGCGATGGTCAACAAAATTACATACTTTTGGGAAGTATATTTGGAGCTATGCATTTGTCACGAAATGCTATAGTGAAATTTCTAATAGTTTCTCAAATTAGTTATAATTATCTCAGCTAGTTATGACTAGTTTTGGTAACTCTAGATTTGGATCTTCTAACTAGAATAATCTATAAGATAGTCATACCTAACAAATGTAATATAAACAAACGCACAAATAATGAGATACTTGTGGTGTGGCATCCCGATGAAATTTTGACATAGGAGGAAAAAGTGACAAGCATGGTTGAATTAATAACGTTAATTGGCGGTTGGTGTCTTGCTATAGCCATGAGAGAACAATACAGATAGACAAATGAATCTCTTAAATGAACAGATAGATCTCTTAAATTATTTTAGACAAGAGGAGAAAAAGAGATAAAGTTTTTCAAATTTATTCTGCTAAAATTATACTATTAAATATAAACTATCAAAGTCAAACATTTAAAACTGAACTCAGTTACTTTGAACACACATGATCTTCGACTGATGATCAAACCCATAAACAAAGTTTGCAAAGTGATCCATGTCTTGATATAAACATGTATAGTTTGCATGAATAAAAATATTTTGAGTTTAATAACTTTAATTTATGACTTAACTCTTCCAAGAGGAAGGGTAAGGACATAAATTAAAGGACATGTATATTCTCTCTCTTTTGAATTTGGAAGAGGATGAATATCCTTCCCCACGGTCTTGTACAGTGAAGGAAGAGGGAGAATATACTGTCTCTTGCAGTGTAAATTTAACCCCACTGTCTTGTACATTGAAGGAAGCGGTGGGGTGCAGTGTAAATTAAAATTTTTCGTGGCTGCTTAAATTAGTGCAAGTCTAAATTTGAATTAAAAGAAGAGGGAAAAATATACAGTCGTACTTATATTTTACTGGGGTGAAAATTTTAATCCGTGACTAGTTTCATGAAGATAAGTCAAAAGACAAATTACAGTCTAAATCTAAATGTCTAAATTTAAAGTCTTAAATCTAAATTACTATATTTAAAAAATCTAATTTAAACTTCTCTTAGGTGAACGAAACACATGGCCTCTGGAAACCAGAAAAACTCATAAGCGTAGTCACTATACCTAGAACCTATCCAATTATAAGTCAAGTCTTATTTACAAATGAAGTCAATTTTTTAGACACTAACCCTTAGAGTTAACCCTTCCTAAGAGAAGGATTAGCTCATAAATTACTCCTCATGTACTCTTCTAAGTGTACATGAGGTGAATATCTTGTCCCTCTCTTCTGAATTTAGAAGAGGGTGAATATGCATGCAAACAGTGGTTTTGAGAAATGATCGGTAAAAGATGAGCTGGCATTTCAGGGACGAGAAATTATTGGCAGGATAGGGCGAGAAGTGCATAGAGGGACGAGGAAGCTGGTAGCTTGAAGCTAGTAGTATATATGATTATTTTGGCAAAAAAAATTCTTGAAAAAATTATGCAAACATTGTGCCTCTGCACAAAAGGTTTGGATTTTTTTGCCACTGCACTGAGCACAGTGGTTAGATAAATCTAGATCTAAATTAAAATATTTGAATTTAAATCTCTAAATTTAATTTAGTAATTTAAAAAATAAATTTACATACTTCTCAGCTGAACGTAACACATGGACGGTGGGAAAAAGAAAAGCTATAAGCTCCATGAGTTAAAATTTAACCCCATCTATTATAAGAACAGTGTTCCGGACCAATAAAATCGAAAAGCAATTTTTATTTAATCACATTAATTTATAAACTAATATTTTCCATAATTATTTTTAAAAAGATAAATTATAAATTAATGTGCATGCATAGTACCTCCTCCACTGCATGTAGAGCATCCAATATCCATGCTCTACATAAACCTAATATTTGTAACGTGATATAGTCTTTCTTGTGAGAGTTTTTGCAACAAAATTTCAGTTCAAAATGTCTTTGCAATCTATTACCTTTCTTGTGTAATGTTTAGATATGGCGATGAACCTGCAAAACTTGCTGTTTCCAGTCAGAGCTGCAGTCAAATAGACCGCGTGATTCTAAGGGAGTTGCGATCAAGTTCAACAAGCGTATCAGAGGTGCGTTTTCAGGCAACTTCGGCTTTTATATTTGCAATTTATAAGTACAAACTACATACTCTTGTCCTCTTGCACTTATCCAGCTCCGACTGTATCTAAAAGCTGAGGTGGATACTTTCCGGATCTATTCAAAGGGGTAGTAGAGATCGTCCATAAAGGAAAAAGAGCAAAAGCGCAACCAACTGAGCCCGTCGATTACGGAGGAATATATGACGAATCGTGACTGTCATATACGCCGTCAACTTGAAGGGCGTAAGCACACTGATGAGTACCCGTAGGTCGAGCCTAGAATACCATGATATATAAATATATGAAGTAAAAGGATCGTCTGGACGGGGAGTACACTGTGCAGGGTGCAGGACTGGCAGTGTGGGGAAGGAAGTCTGTCGTAAGTTTACAGTTTACGGGCAGTTACTGTACGCACACAAGCGGCATGGCGAGCAAGTCAGGCGCCCAGGACTTGCCCTGCTAGCCATTGCGGCGGATCCGAGTGACACCTGGCCGAGTTTTACGGCAGTTGCAGCTGCACATATCTCTCTCGTCGCCTCTCCATTGCTGCTCCTGCCTTCTGACGCGTCTCCGTCACTCACTCTCACGTCCTCTCAGCTTTTGCTTTCTTGCCTCCATCATTTCATCGATTATGTCTGATTGGATCATGTCTCCCTAGTGCTATATATACTCACTGCAATCACAATCGGCAAACTAGCTTCTTTCCGTGTCTGCAACCTTCCACCTGCCTGCAGTTGGGAGTTTGTCTTTGGCTTGTATGTGGTCGGTTTGACTTCGCCCTTAGCGTGTCTCTCGTTCCTCCCATACAGGGCAAGTTTTAGCAACTTGCACGACTCGTGTAAAATTGGAACTGACAGCAGGTTCTTGGACTCTCTGATTCTACGGTCGTGTGTGAGCAGGTGATGTAAACTAGCTTTGGCGCATGGAGCTGCCTTAAAATGCGGCGGACTTGTGATTGAGCTCAGTATCAGTCTGCAGATCAATCCATCGACCAGTGACTGCGACCCAGCATTTCTTCCTCACTATTTCGATTGGAGATCATTTCAAGCTCCAGCTTGTTGGAACGTAATCTCAAGCGAGCATATGCAAAGAATCAACCTCTCGAGCGAAGGGAGTGATACTCGAGCTGGGATGGTTGCGGTGTCCAGAGCGGAAGGATCTGTGAGACTACAGGAGGAATCGGGCACCAAAGAGATCAGTATAGATAGTCTTGTATTTGTTAGCCGGATCCATAGTCTAAGAAAGAAGCGTGAACCCGCACAGTTCGGGATCGATCGGAGTGCTCAGGCAGGACTGGAGGGAGTGATGGACAGACGGAAGAGCTAGCGGAGTCGGGACCAGATCAGTGAATGTGAGGCGACGTTTACAGCTCTTACTAGCCAGCGCTGCTGGGGCTGCTAAGCTACTGACCAGAGAGAGATTCATATCTCGATGAACAAGTGTAGAAGCTGGAGTAAAATGTGCGCATTCTCTCGGGTTGATCTAGCATCAGCATCGGCTTAGTAGCCGAGTGAGTCGCCTGGCAGCGCGCGTGCTAGCAGTAATTACATATTGACGAAGAATTTTCTTTCGTTACCGGTTTCAGTTGAAACGAAGATGGCAGCGGTGAGACGCATGCGCATTAATATTTGCGCGGGGGGGATCCAGCCCGTGAGGGTGGTACATGGAGATGGGCAGGTCCTGCAGCTGGCACCGAACGCAAAAGTGGCAGAGTTGCTCTGCAAGTACCCTCACCATTACGTGTGCCACATGAGCCCAGACCAGTCCAACAAGTCCTCAATGCTGCCTCTGGACACAGAGCTCGAGCCCGGTTCTGTCTACTTCCTCCTTCCCCTTCCCCGTCTGTTTCCGAGTCCGGGCAATTCGACGAGCTCCTCGTGCTCGTGCTACATGCACGACAGAAGCCAGGTGCAGCACGAAGGCGGAGGAGGTGGAGAGAGCCCGCACAGATTCACCCCGGTAATGATCAAGCAGATGATAACGAGAATTGGGTCCCCCATGAGAAATCCGAAGAAGAAAGTCTCCCCGATATTCTCCCGCCAGTCGTCAAGAACGGAACCGTCAAGCACGAATCCTTACAGTCCCAACTTCGGCAAGGAGAACAATCCGCTTCTGTCACCCGTTTATAAGCATAAACGGAGTAACTCGTCGCCCAAGAGAAGCAAATCCCCCAAGTCCAAATCCCGGGATACTTCCAGTGGAAGAGAAAGCCCAGTTTGCAACAGGTGGAAGCCCAGGCTCGGCTGTATCTCGGAGACCGATGCGTTCGTGGCCGCATGCGAGGAGCTCCGCATCAGCCTCGATAGGAGAAGGTTGACTTTCGAAAGCAGAGGTCGCCCTGGCTCTCCTCTCAGGATGACAGCCGACTCGGGCAGCAAGAGTCCATCCAGAACGGGCCCAGGAGACTACAGCACAAGTCCTTCGAGGTACGTGGATGATTTCCTCGTCTGATTTTTCTTCGCGTTTTCCCGCCGAGTCCTTCGGTTCAGTTCAATTTCTCTCCTCCCGCTCTTGTGATGATAATCCCGTCGTCAACCGCGCGTCCACGCCGTGTTCTCGAGAATTTTCATCATTACGAGTCCAATCATCCACGCGTTCATTTTCATGTCACAGCAGTTTCCAGTCACCGATCTTATATTATGATCGGATCGAAAACTTTGATTCTCATCTTTTTTCTTCTCTATATCTGCTAGTACTTAGTGATCGATATCGTTCACATACCTTGACCTCAGTGTTCCTTGGATTCCCAGTGAGACAAGTGCGTTGATTCCTTAGTGCTCGCACTTCTCAGTTCTAATTAGAATTGCAAGGCAGCTGCTACAGGTCGTAGAGCGAAATGTGGACCTTGAATTCTGCTGACTTAACTTTTACATCACCGTCAAGGGCAGCGTGCTCTCTTCGTGCTCAGACTTCTACTTTCGCCGCATTATACTTTAGGTACAGCAGGGATCAGAATCAGATGATACCAGTGGTCTCACGTTTCTCAGTGCGGTAGAATTATTCCTTCTTCTTATCCTTCATAAAGGATTCTTATGGCTGTTTTGAGGTATCGTCGTTGGAGCCAACCAAGCAGACACAGCCTACAGTAGTCGTGAGACGCAGTCTGAGAAGATGCCGATCACGTATGTACGGGGGTATTGGATGCTCGTGGGGACAGGAAGTTAAGCGAACGATTCTATGACTGATTCGTTGCTTTCTTGAACAATCACGCATCTTGCCACTGTAGCGGTAGAAAATGGGCGGACATCGATCAGCCCGTATATATAGCTACTGTAGCGATCACCGACATGAGGCTGTCCTTCGACCTTTTCTGCTGTCACACGGCCCGATCTCGAGGCAGCAGAGAGAAAGAGATTCTTCAACGAAAGCACAAAACTATCATCACACATGAGTCATGGCTGTTTGGTCGGAAAGCGTGCGCACCTTCAATGGATGCTTATGCTCTCATGTCTGACATTCTTGCCCCTCGTGTCTGCATGCGCAGGGACCTCAGGACTCCCAGAGAGTCGTATATGTCATCGCCAAGGCACAATATGCCTTTATCAGGCTACGTTTTCGCCTGAGCACGCCAAGTTCAAGGTACAGGCAATTGGTTGCACATGTACACGCAATGCGAGGCAAACCGTAGGCAGAGCAAATTAATTAAGTGGAGCGATCGAAGGGACGAATCCCGACAAGCTTTTTCGTCATTGTGCCCGGGCAAGCAACTGTCCGTAGCTAGTGAGTAGTAGTCTGGATCGATTGCTATTCAGCACATGGGCGAAAAGCTTGACTCCTACTGTGGATGCGGCAGGCATCTGGAGCTTTAATCATGGTTGCGAGTGTATATATGGTAGTGTGGAAGCGATCTTATGAGTTTTTTGGGATGCTCGAATCGGAGCAGCTAGCGCTAGAAGCTGCTGCAGGTGCTGGAAGAGAAAGTGTACCACGTAGATAAGGAGAGGAGTACTGTAGCTGCAGACACTGCCGCTGATCCATGCCGCTGAGAGGTTTGTGTACAGATGAGAATCGCTGAGCCGTCACCGACCCAAACAGGCAAGAACGAAGAGGAGAAGAACTGAAACATCGATCGTCATATTACGAGACCAACAACCCAACCCGTTAGACCCCGAACCATAGGGGTAGGTGGTCGTAGTGTATAGGCCTCGTGTTGAAATCATAGCGATAGATGAGATATCGGATCTCTGCCGCATCTACAATCTGTAGTGAATGACGGCCAAGCTCAGCTCTTCTACCAGGTCCACGTACTGAACGGATTTAAAGGCATCTGAAAGTAGACAGACAAGTGTCACCCCAAGTTGAGACTGGCGTGAGAGCTTCCACGATGCAGAACATGATGAGCTGTGTTCTTTATCTGCACCGTGCTGCGTGCAAGGCGCTGAAAGCCGAGGAAGGACTCCGAGAGAGAATTCTACAGAGATAGCCTCCTGGGCCAGGAACGAACTCGCGATCGTTAAGAAGAAGATTCTGAAGGAGAAGAAGATGATGATGACGACGAAAATGATGACGAAACCTGTAAATCCCCACTAGTACAAACGCGTGAATTGATAGTTGTGCAGGGGATAGACTAGCTAGAACCGAAGACGGTGCACATGGGAAACATGATCCAGTTGAGAAAGCGAGTTCGGTGCCGTAGAGGAGGAAGGGCTTTAACTCTATGGCAATTGTACACGCTTCCACTCGTCAGATATACCTTGCAAATAGTTCGCGAATATTTGCGGTTTCTGCGTTCAGAGCTGAAACTTGCATATGTACAATTTTCCACTCGGAAAGGAACAGAAGTTGGAATGCTTGAATGTCTACTACGCTTTGCTCCAATTATTCTCATGTGGAAATTGTGAGTTCAGGTCAGATGACTGTAAAGAAGGCTGTTCTTTACGTTACACTTCCGCCGAAGAACTGTAACGCACAAGAATCGTCCGGATTCTTTTTCTTTTGGTTCTCGAGCTCGTTCACGTGGATAGTGTTTAGCTCTCTGCCGATGTTTTCATCTGATGTCTGTTCGGGTATCAAAGTGGCAAGTGTCTGAAGACGTGATCACTTTCGGTTGCAAGAAGTGTTGTCGTTCGCTGGAGTTTCCTTCCTCCGCTGGTGTTCAACTGCGTCTTCATGTTGTTGTGTTTGAACGCCGTAAAGAGTTCTCTTCTACGTGATGTAACTATCACTCTACTGCTTGATTGATGAGTACCTTCAAGCAGCTCTGAGTCATGAGTCTGTTGCAGCTGACGAAGTATCAGAGCTTCATAACAGAGGAGCGCGTTCCATGGATGGTAGAGAGGGCTCAGGCGCTTTATTCCACAATTATAGAATCTGTTCTTCGAGTTTTTTTTTCGATCGGGTGATTCACTCAAGAGGCATGCATGCACTGATTTGCAACTTGGAAGTCCGAGAAAGAAACGCAGTTGGTAGAGAGCTTTCCTGGAAACTTGAGTCCAAATCTCAGAACTAGACAGATGAAGTCTTACTGAGTCACTTTCGGCCACTTCCCGCCCGTTTGTGCATGCAAAGCGAGGACTGGAAAACCCGAGCCATTCCATGCAGACCCGACAACTTCGTAAAGTTCCAGCCTTCCAGCAAGCACAGGAGTTGCCACCATGTTGATTACATATGCATGGGCCTGGACCACTACAGAAGTCCCAACTGATTGTTTCACTGATTGTCTACAGATTGACCATCTCAGCTGTGGCCGTTCCCCCTGGGGCCTGCGCACATAAATGAGACAAGAGTATAATTGCCTCTACAGCCAAGACACCAGATGCAGCATGCTGATATTCTCTCCCATCAGCTCCATCATCATGTACGTTGTCTAACATGGTCCTGGGACCTGGATATACCGCTGAGTGCATATTTATTACTGCGCTTAGATGACTCATACTTTCAGCCGTGTGAGAGCATTTACTGAAACCTGAGGCACGCTGACAGAACCATTTCAGGAGTCAGGATTCGTCAGTATGTGCTTTGAGTGTAACAGTCTCTGCAATCTGGACACAATGATTTCTGTCAGAAGAGAGGATCCAATGATTCCACTCCGTCCGAAAGGAGAAAGCTTTCCATGTAACCATCGGAACCAAATCAGAACCATCCTGCTTTACGCGAACTAGCTAGTTTAGGTAAGTGCATAAGCGGAGGAAGATTTGAGGAGTATCTTGTACTACAGGAAGGAGCGACAGTCTCCAGCGTCCACAGCCACTGAAGTCTGATGTCTTGAAGTCCGATGAAGCTTTTGCAAGTGTTTTCTCCGGCCTCCGTAGCAGTAAATGCGTGCTGAGTGAACAAGATGCTTATGGACAACTGACAATGGACTTGAATGCTGCATACGGTACTGCAGATGTTCCACAGAAGATCCACGAACACCGGCTGTAGCCTATAGCTCCGAACTCCGGATTCCAACTAACGGGTAAATCAGCGATCATCAGCCACTTTGCCCCGATCTCAGCTTCGACAGTCCATTTGAGTCCTGACTCCTGACCGATTGACGGAATGACAGTCCGACATGGCACAACACGTGCTACAGAACTGATGACATGGACCACAACAGACTGTTCTGATTCGCACGTAAAGTGAAACCGGTATCACAATTTCGAAATACAGTATCACAAACTGATTATAGTCATTATGTTCATGAGAACTAATTAATTCCTGGGGAAAAGTTTTCTCCTTATATATTTTCCTCCTGTAGTGAAACTCACAAGAAATTTTAGAGTTCTTAAACCACCTGTAGTGGTATAAAAGGCTTGACTTCGCACGCGGAGGACATTTTTCTCAGTCAGAGTGCGGGAGACCAAAGCTCCAGTTGAGCTCTCTGTTTCAAAAGAGCTCGATGGGTCATGTAATGCGAAGGATAAATGATTATAACAATATGCTGGATAGTAGAACATTTCAAAATTTAAAATTTAAAATATTTTATTTCAGTGATTCTCAGTGACCCTAGATGCACTTGATAATTTTAAAATCGTCCGTATTCCTCCTGAGTTCACCATGGGCTCAATTTGAAGCCCTTTCTCTTCTGCTCATTTCGCTACCAAGATCACAAAGTTTCATCAAGTACTGCGATGGTGACTGCGTTGCGCAAATCTCTGAGGGATCCCCGTCCGTGCCGAACTTACTTAGCAAAGGTTAAAAGTGATTAGCGATGGGCATCCCCACCGCTAATATAGCGGTAGTTGTGGTTTAACAACAACAAAGAGTTTAATAAAATTTTGATTTTTTTGGGTTTGAAACAAAGGTTCTAATATAGATAAAAATTACTAGACATGTAGTTCTAACTATTTAGTTATAATATATTCTCATTCCCGAATTTTAATATTTTGAGAAATTCCTAAAATATATATCTCCAAGTTTTCTTGACCCATAAAGGTATATTATTTGCATTTCATAACACTAAATGATGTTAGTGAAATAATAACTAAGAGAATACTACTAAGCCTTTATCTTATGTTCTTCAAGATAAAGTTTTCCCAAACAATTTATGTAAGGCACATTTATAAAGTACTTAATAATCACACTTGGTTATAATCACATCTTTCTATGTCACCAACTGTGTGATTATCAAGTGCTTAGATGTTCAACTGTAACAGCTCTGCCGAGAACAAATAACGAACTGAATTGATTTCGCCACTATAGGTAGTAACTATTTGGTAGGTCATTTCCCACTCAGCTGTTTCACTTCGTGCAAAGCAAGTCTAATTAACACGTAAATTATATAAATATTTTACATATCAACTGAAATTTCAGATAATTAGAGGAGAGGTAGAAAGCCTAAGATTTCTGAGGAGGCCCAGAGTCCGTAGGGACTGCGGATCAGATCTTGCAAGGATAAACTCAAAGTCAAGAGGAAAAGGAAACTCAAATCAGATTCTGAAGGATTTTATTATTTGAATATATATATATATATATATATATATATATAATCTTCATAAATCTTAATTTTACCAGATAAGTTTATATTCATGTTCCGAATCCCTACATGTATGTGGTTTTTGTTGTAACACCAGACAAATCCTAATGAACTAACGGGTGAAGATATAAAGAATTATAAATTTATGTGCTGAAGTATAAGTTATTTCATATTATAATTTCATATCGAAAATTAAGAAGTTATATATGGAGTAACATTTTCTGCATGTAAAAATTATTCAATCCAAAATTATTATGTATCTTGATATTCTTCAAAATATAGGTAACATTTTGCACTTCCCCACATCTACCTGGGTTTATTGCTTTACGACTCTTTGGCATAGCTAACCATCGATTTATGCAAAACGAAAGTTAAAAAGGAAAACAAAAAATGATATATTATAATAGATAACGGAATAATATACGGAATATAATACTATATTCCGTATCATATTCCGAATTATGCATGATCAAATGTGGACTAAAGAATTCTGTTTCCGCTACACAAAGTTAAGTTAACTTCGCAATTCTGTTGGTTCGTAATTCTTGTTAAAGCTATTTCTCTTCAATAAAGAAAAATAAATAGTTTGGCAATTCTGTTTCTACTTGACGAGCAGCAAGCACCTTTCTCGCAATGCAAGTGAACACAAATGTGTGTCGACTTGAATTAAAGAAGACCTCCCATTGTACCAGCAGAGGTCTTCTGCAGCTAACAAAATATCCTACTAGTGTATGTTTGTGCACAGTAGCTTCATAGCCAATAGCCACAGCTGACTGACAGTCAACTTTTGATCCACGGTTACATTCTTACTACCCTCCTACTGGCAGTCAGGGACCGGTCAAGCAAACTCATGCACTACTCCATCCCAAGATCGAGCTAAAACCTCAACACTAATATTCGAAAGTACGTAACCGAGCATGTTCGACTAACACGCTGCCTTGGAAATTCTCTGTGACAAACGTTAATATTTTCACCTGCTCTGAGTCTGGATCTTTCTCTGCCCAGTTCTTCCTTACTTTCCGCATATCTCTTCAGTAACAGAAATTGGCTTGATCATACCCCCAATACGATAGTTGTGTTTGATCATACCCAAAATGACAGTAGAACCAGTCATTTTATTTTTTGGTTCATCATTTTAGTACTTTCCATCTTGACTAAATATCATTATAATTCAAAATATTTAACATTGAAGACACATTAGACTATCCATATTCTGATTCTTTTAATATGTGCAGTCTCTCATATGAATAACATCACAAAGTGACTGGTTTTACAAAACATACATCGTTAAGAGGGGTATGATCAAGCTCACGGAACCTACTTGGGGTGTGATCAAGCCAATTTCTGCTAGATCTAGCAAGTGTATACTATAGGTAGTTTGGTATTGGAGGATGAACAAGAAAAAGGATTTGAACTCAGCCTGGAAATATCAAAGGAGAAAATGGAGAAAGATTTAATTTTATTTCTTATGAAAATGATAAATAAAAGACGCTCGGGACATTTAATCGCAGACGCAACCCCAAATGCTTTCGCTTTCGCGTCTTTCTAAAGTAACGGTCATAGTAAAACTTGGTTTTTATAAGTTACTGACATCTGTGGAGGTGCCCGTAACTTATTCTACAATTACAAAAATGATAAATAAGAGACGTCCGGGATATTTTCTTACGGACACCTTCGCAACCTCTTGACTGAAACTGTAACGATCGCTGGCCAAAAATATTTATCAAAGATTTCAACTTTTACACGCTCTAATAGTGGAGTCAAACCCATAGAGTATGCAATCTCAACTGAGTCAATTTGAGATAGTAGTTCAGTCGTCCAACTCTTACTCTTGTCACAAATCCATTTACAAAGCGACTTGGGAAATAGTGTCTTTTGTACTAGACTATGAAGTCTAGAGTTTAACATTAGTCTAGATGTATTAAAAAACGCACGTTTCAAATTAGTGTCGATCATGCATAGATCTTTAATCTTTAATTCTTTAACTAATCACTCTTTCATCACTTAGCCAGAGTGAGGTTACTGATGAGGTAACCCTCTTGACAAAGCAGAACCTGCTGGATGAAACTAGTAGTTTCGGCCTTAGTCAGTTTTCAACAATTCACCTTACTTTGACAAGACTAATAATTCCGATAGTGAAAAGTAAGAACCTGGAGTGACACTGGCTATACTGTTGCCCCTTCAGTTTTATTTTGCCTATTTCATGAAGCGAAATAAAAGATAATGAGCGAGAAAATGCGGTTATTCCCGAACGGTGAAAAAAGCTGGAGAAAAGCCGGACGGTGAAGGTGCTGGAACACGGTAGTGCGTTTAACCTTTTTCTTCATAAAGAGTCTTTTCTCAAACTTGACTACAACTTCTTCAGGTACCATATTCTCTTGTAGAAAACGAAAGAAATCTTCTAGAACATAATTCGAATCTCAAATATATGATTCTAGTAAAACATGAAGAATTCTTCTACAATATAATTCAAATCTAAACACATGATTTAATTTCAAACATTGACCAGTGTACTTTGATAGTTAAATCAGTTTGTTAGATTCATTGTATATCGGTTTGATTTGGAAAATACTGAAAACTTAGGTATAGACAATATCATTTATTTAGATGGGTCTACTTTGCAAAGTAAATTAAATAGATGTAATAAATTTTAATATCTATTCAAACATAATTTGTTTTAAATCTTATATCAAAACTAATCAATTTTATTTGTTATAGATTTTAAAATATTTTCTACTAAAATTTATATTAGTCTTATTCCAATGTGGATCTTATTTAAATGTAGATATTACTAAATAATATTAAAATAATATACCACAATTAATAACAAATATTTCATAGAACATTTGAACATGTATTCTTGTGTTCATACTAGATAATAAAAACTAGTAGGATAATTTTTAATCACAAGTGTGGGTACTATGTTCCTGTCATCCGGTGTCCTGCGGCCGGTCATTTCTTTCAAACTGTTTGTAACTTTTACAGTTAAATACCGTTGTTTTACACCGCATATCGAAATGTATAACACCAAAACTTCACCGGACACGTATCTATACTACGAAAAGCATATCAAGCTTTGGTTTGTTTGCAGCCATCCGCTTGATCATGGATTGATGTCGAAGGCTCAATCTATTCTTCTATATTTGGGGCTGGGGGGCGGAAGAAGAGAGGATAATGTATTAATTTATTACATAATCTTTTAATAGTTAATGCGTGTATATTTTGAATCAAGGTCCCAAATGGTATGTTTAGAACCACGTAGAGTTCTGTTTGTCTTATGGGTATGGGATACTTCTCTGTAAGTATCAATTTGGACAACATATAATAATTACAAAAAGATATATATTTTCATATTGCTTTAGTGTAGAACTTATAAGAATATTTATATCTATTTCACTAAAAAGAACGTTACTTAAAGTTTAAAAAACATGCGTATGCTTAACTTCTATTTCAACCAATAACGGTCTAAGACTTTTCACTACACAATTGTCAACTTTTTTCTTTTGCCAAAAAGCTTATGTTCCAAGCACATTTAGTTGTAGAAGCTTCAGAGAGAGAGAAATCTAAAACAGTAAATATAGTTCTACGTTTAAACCACCATTTTTTTTTATCGATGAGATCCTCACTTCTAATCAATTTACTCTCTAACTAACACAGTTTATGTCCGTACAACACCACCCATTACAAATAGATCTCTTGATTCATGTCTAGACATGAAGGTATGTTCCATGACCTCTTTCGTAATAATATCGATGACTTACAATCAAGTATTGTATTCTCTTGCCAACTCTTTCATTATCTCGACTAGAGTTGATCTCAATCTCTCAGGTTCTATTTCTTAGTTGAATTCTAACTGGAAGAATAAATGTACCCCTAAGCTTACATCTCAGTGTGAAATCTGTGAAAGATATCCATGCAGATGGTGTTTGCAGTGCGAGCACAATTGCACCAAAAAACATCTCATAGTACTTTTTAGGGTTTAAGGTTACGGCCTGTACGGTTTGTATACAGTTTCTCATGTTGTTATCTCTTATGAGCAGTAAAACTCTTTTGGGTATTTATCTCTAAAGAAAAAGAATAAATGTATCTCTAAGCTTACATCTCAATGTGAAATCCGTGAATGATATCGATGCAAATGGTGCTTGCAGTTCGAGCACAACTGTACCAAAAAGCATCTCACATTACTTTTCAATTTGGATCTATATTTGTAAAGACACATCTCGTTTTTAGTCACAGTCATCCTGCCATACAGATGATCAATCGCATTATCCGTCAACCTACATGAGAGGATCCGGCTAAACACGCTGCTACACTTGTCACTTTTCTAAAAAAAAAAAAGAGAATGGCGGAAAAAGATTCATCATTCACCAGAAGGAGGAAACTGAAGGGAGCCACTTACAATGACTTCTTTGAACGTGGGAGACCCAAGTCAATCAACGCGGAAATACATGTGAGGAATTTTTTACAAAAAATCAAACCTCACGTACTTTGTTTACAAGAAACTAGGGTATCAGAGATTTCATTTCATCTCCATTGTCATAACACAGAAATACCAGATGATATCGACAAAAAGAGAAGGGTCCTTAGTTGGTACAACTTTATTCATACACCCCGATTTGCAAGTTATAAAATCTGGACACATACAATCAGGTCAATTTGTGTGGGTGAGAATACAATACGAGGGAAAGCAAATTTTGTGTAGGTTCAGTGTACACACCAGTGAAGAGACATGACTGTGACAGGTTCTAGAGAGAATTACAGAAAGAACTTCTAGAAAAGAATTGGATTCTTGCCCAGGAATGAAATGTGGTAGAAGAAAAAGAGGAGTCATCGAAGAAGAGCTTTGTCATCTGGTCAACTAAAGTTGAAAATTCAAAAATTTCAAATTCAGTCAAGGTTTAGAGGACGTAATCAACCTTGCCGCAAAAATTGCAAGTCTGTCGTATACGCAGTGACAACAAACCACTATCTCCACCAACTGGTCCAGACTCAACTGTATTTACGTCAATAGTGAAGACGTATGGATTCTTGAGATAAAATCACTATCACATCATGCAAATCGTATGTTGTCTGATCATTTTCTCTTGTCATGCAAGTTACATTTGACGAATATAACTTCAGAAAGGAAGTGATACTGATCCTACTACAAGATAGACCCAAGTACGTTCCAAAATCTCTACATCTTGGAGAATATCCAACGGATATGAAAGTCCAAGCGCTCTCAAGAAGATCCCATGGAGGATTTCTTGAAAGACTATCTACAGAAGTGGCACCAACCAGTAGCTCTTTGAAGCGGGAAGGGAGGATGGAGAAAAAAAATAGCTGCTCTCTCGTCACGGAATGAGACATTAAACTGACTACACACGAGATACAACATACATCCTTCAAATCCTTGGCTTCTGAGGACGACAAAATATGCTCGAGATCGTTAATATCAGCTATGATCATGATTTTTCTTTCTGGGAGAAGAGAAACACCTAGCAAGTTCTTTTTTCACATGCATAAAGACAATAATGACAAGTGTAAATTCGCTCACTTACAAGACAAGACGGTGATGTGATCACGGTCCACACTAGTATCATGGAAGAGTTACACGATTTCTCTCCTTATGAGAGATAACGGAGATGTAATGGAGGAGACAAGAGTCAAGGCTCTAAAACACATCAAGTGTAAGTTGACCTGAACGAAAAAGAAGTTACTGGAGGAGAAGCTCTCACAACTTGAGCTCGATGACGTGATCAGATTAATGTCACCCGAGAAGGCACCCTGGATGGACGTGCTCACCTAAGAATCTCTCCAGAAGCTGTGGCCTATTATAGGTGAGAGCTTCTTTCAATTTACTCTTCAATTTAGGGAAGGACACAGTTGTCCAAAAGTATTTTGGAAAAAAGATAGATCAAGTAGCCTATCGCATTGACGACCCACTGCACTATTGGGATTGCACTATAAAATCATAGCTAAATTAATTGCGCTAAGGGTAGCAGTAGTCCTCCTTAACATCACTCCTCATCAACAAAGCGGTTTTGTTAGAAGAAGATCTATCTTTTCTAATATTTTGCAGTTTAACCTAACCAACGATGCCCTAAAAGTCAAGAAAAAATCAAGACTTTGATCAAATTAGATTTTGAGATAGCATATGATCGGCTAGATCAACACTTTCTCTTGGCAACAATGGATCAACTCGATTTTGGATAGAAGTTCTTAGAAATTGTGGTAGACTAAACGGAGAGAGTCAGCGCCACAATCCTTGCCAACGGAGATTTCTGCAAAAAATTCGATATCACACGGAGGTACGTCAAGGGTGCCCTCTTGCACCTTTTTTGTTTGTAATTTCTACAATTTTGCTGATGCAACAATTAACCCAATACAGACGGACAGATAAAATCTATCCATGTGGATAAAGCAACGGCGGATTTCTCCCTGCTAACGGACGACTCTGAGGTCTACATAGAAATAAAATATGCTCTGTTCTTTAATTTACGGGCTTTCATAGTAGATTACGAGAAGGCAATCGGATCTAAGCTTAACCAAACAAAATCGATAGTCATCCTCATGAGAGCTCAGTTTAGTACACTCACGTGGTTGAAAAACTCGGGCTGCAAAATCCTCAAGCCGGAGGAACAGACAAAGTGACTGAGAATACAGATCAGACAGATGTACCAGAGGATATTATGTGATAATGTCATATGAAATCAGTCACACTGAGAATAGTAAGCATATCTTCTCCATTCTTGTCGTTTGTAGTCAGACTGGTCTACTACGCCACTTGTTACAACCCACAGCAAGATTGGTAGCTGAGATGGTTGAGTTCTAGACCTCTAAGTGAAAGGTCTAGGGTTCAAATCCTCCTCCTCTCGATTGGAAGTGCTGCAAAAAAATTGTTGTTGTATGAATCTGGTCCGCGTACGCTGTGGTTACTTATAAAGGACAGTCCGATGCCCCTTGAAGAGATAAAAACGGACATGGTAAAGATTTTATCCCTTTTTACATTTTATACTTATTATATGTTTACTCGCTATTACAGTTAACATTGGCAATCTTACAGCATTGTACAGAGCATATCTAGGGAGAGCGAAGGAAGATGGTTCCTCGAGAATCTCTCTAATCAGTTGGAGGTGGATGACATTACCCAAAAATATGAGAGGCGTTGATCTATTAGATCAAAGAGTGTTCGACCAAGCTTTAAATAGCAAACACATGAGATTACCTTGATGACATCTCAACGGAGACATGGGGACCGATTTTTCCACATTCTTAGAAGATAGACAATTCAGCGCACGAGCGAAATTGGAACCAGAGGAAATATTTTTCTCCAGAAGAATATTCTCTTTCAAAAATCAACAACTGTTCAATGTCTGACGAAATAGTATCAGGTTGTTGAATTGAGAAGCTGCAGGAGCACACGTACCGGATCATCTAACGCTATGAGAATTCATACGTCTCAATCTGATTAATCATGAACATTCGATGATCAAGGATAAGAGAATTATGTAGAATTTTTGAGATGAAAAGATTACGTCGATAAAAGATCTATGGATGATCTGTAGATTTTTCAAAATCAAGAAAGACGAACAGAAGGAGCGAATTCTTGAATCCTTTACATCTTCCAAAGGTCTCTTCAAACGATCATCAGTCGAATCGGAAAGATGAAAATGAGATAAAGAGGACACATAATCCTTATCACAACCGGTAAACAATATATACAAAGAACTGATTCAGGAGGAGACTCAACACGCGGATCAGCGTATCAGAACAATCTGAAAGACTAGATGAGAGGACACAGAAATCAAAAAGCTCTGGTCAAACATGGACGGATAGATTTCATCCGAGAGATTCAGTAATCTTTTAGAAGATAGTCCAGAACGGACAACTCACAAGCTCACGTACAGTTATGATGAGGATAGGTGACGAAATATGCGTGTTCTGTACGGTTTGTATACAGTTCCTCATGTTGTTATCTCTTATGGGCAGTAAAACTCTTTTGAGTATTTATCTCTCAAGAAAAAAGAATAAATGTATTCCTAAGCTTACATCTCAATGTGATATCCATGCAGATGTTGTTTGCAGTTCGAGCATCAAAAAACATCTCACATTACTTTTCAATTTGGATCTATATTTATAAAAGCACACTCTACAATCTGAAATGCAGTTTGTTCTCTAGAAAGCACGACTATGAAGAGGTGAACAACACTCCATTGATCAGTCAAATTTTATGTAAATTTTGAACTTCTCGTCCGGTCTCATTCTACTCGTCCACTTCTCGGACCGATCTTAAAATCCAGCATTAGAGATCTTGGTTCTATTACTCTCTTGCAACCCGTAAAGAGAAATTGTCGCTCGAAGGATGAGAAAGATAAGATCAATATCCAACCAGTTCCTCTGTTATTTTTAAGCGACAAGGTCCCCGACTAGTTGAACATATATTCTCTTATTTTTTCACCCGAGCCACACAACTAATTACTAGCTGGCGAGGGTCTTGTTACTCATAGTAGCTAGTCCAAGTTTTATCCAGGCAACCCGAAGGACTTTTACTGGGCAACTGTTCACAATTCCGGTCTCTGGATCTTTCTGCAAACAGTCGGAATAGTCTGGTCCAAGAAAAGAGCTATTGCCTTGTAAGGACAACTTCCTTCTTGATCCTGACCAGATTTTTTGTAACCCGGGATCTTACTGCTTGACATAATCTTACTCCCTAAGAGGACTACAATTTTTTCCGAGAGAGAAGTCACCAGGAGATCGGGAACGGTCCCAACAATGACTGGAGAAACTGAAGACGGAGACAATATAAACGGTTGCATTCCGTTAGTATGTTGCGAGACCTTCTCCTAGTTCATTTAGTCATCGAAGTCCACATAGCGGACAGGTAGGTGAAGTTTTTGCTATTTTATTTTCTCTAATCGTCGGTGTGAAGAAAAGACACCCGGTTTTAGCTTGTGCTAATCACTGTACTCCTCGAGCCAGTTTGAAATGCTCCTTTTTTGCCAACACCAAGTATTTAGGGGAGGGATGAAATCATCGTCTGTCATATGTCACTTTATCTTTTCTCCCCTTCCTTGTATCAAAGACTTCTCATGTGATCTATTTAGCTTGTCCTGTTGCTTTTCTACCGGGGTCCATCCACCACCTGCGAATAGTAAATAGGATAGAATAGGGACGCCTTTTTGATCTCTTGGAGATGGTTTCCTTGATAGTTTCTCTCCATAGAGAATCTAGTTTTTGGAACTTGTCCGGATCCAAGTTAGCCTAGTCGTGGTCATTGTACCTAGAATTCTCTCTGTAAAACCACCATAGATATTTGTTCGGATTCTCTTGATTTCTCAATGATCCATTTGAGGACCGTAGAGATGATTGACTATACCGACCTAACTTGGTGCCAGCCTTTCCTCACTCGTTATTTCACAGCCATAGGTTATAGCTGGAATAATAATTATCTTCAATAATTTATAATTTATCTCAAATTGAGATCCCTTATTGATCAAGGTGAATTTCCACGTTAACAAAAGGTTCCGTCTCATTTCCATCTTTTCCTTTATCCAGATGTTAGTAATGTTTCTTAACACCCTTGGGAATGTGATCCCTAGGTATTTGTATTTCCCTATCACTTCTATCGCTTTTCCTTGTAGAATGAATGGCTCTCTCAGTTTTGTACTTGTTCCAAATGGTATGACTCCACATTTGGCATGTCCTACTTCTAGTTCTCATGTGGCCGTCCATTCTCCAAACTTACGGATAGTCTCTTAGAGTTCTATTTCCATAGACTCTATGAGGACTACATCATCTATTAGCAGAAAGGTAGCTAACTTCTCTTGTATCTCCGGCATCACAATTTTTACCGTAGCTTCATTAACACAATCATTAATGTAAACATTAAAAGAGGAAGGGAACAGCAAACCTCCTTGTCTGACCCCCCTCTTCATATTTACCTCCCTCATCTTAAAAGGTCTCAGTATCTATGACCGCCCTAACCGCAGATAGATAAGACGTCGTGATACTTATCTTCCAAATTCAGTTTGCATTTGATTTCGATTGACATTCTGCTATACATGGATATTGTTCACATCTACACATTACAAACATACAACTGATCGAGATAATTGTCAATATTTTCATCATCCGTCTCCATCTTTATAAATTACATTGCACAAGTTCTACACTGCAATCTCTCATAAGAGAACAACACTCCTAACCTCAATTCTCAATTTTTTATAGACCCATCATTACCTTCTTCTCGCTTGATAACTCTATTCTTTTTTTTTGCAACACTTGTTTGTGCTTTGTCATCTATCTAGTACACAAGCGCCACGTATGACTAACTAACCACCAGCAAGGACACTACATGTCACATTGATGACAAGTCGGATGCACGTCCAAAAAACTATCATGAAACATGATCAAGATGCAGTCTGTAAGTCACATGTGTGACCAAGAATTTGCCAATTTTCATGGTTGATCATGAAATTATCTTCATGAAAGAAGAACGTATACCAAATAGCAAGGCTGAGAATGAGGTGCATTGGATCAAAGTTTCAACCTCTATCAAAATCTCTATGAAGTGAATTGACGTAAAAGGTGGAAAGTTGTGTCCACTAACATAACTCATCTTCTTCCTCCGTCATGTGCTTCGGCCTGAATTGCACTAGTCTGATTCTCAGTGAAAAAGATAAGTACATTGCTAAATTGAACTTTATCTTAATGGATTAGACAAATATCTGACGGTCGTCACACATACATGGTCACGCTCTGAAGTTTTTGGTCAATATATGTACACAATACAGTACAATATCGATCTATAATATGTAATAACTCTCATTACATTAGGAGGCAATAATTAGATCAGCATAAAGACCCGTGACATGACTTGTAGTCTCTTTGTCAACTGGATATAAGAAAAATGATGACACTTCAAAATAAGTAGTGCAAAGAGGATAAGAAAAGAAATAGAGGATAATAAGAGGCATTATTTTTCCAAGAAGTGAAGGAATAAGAGGGAAGGGGAGAGATTACTCTGGAAAAAAAAGCTGTCTTTTCACAAGCTAGTTTGATCACAATCAAGAAAAATCAGTGACTATATCAATGTCTTGAGATAGAGAGCAATAACAATACATAGAAAATAAACTTTAATAGAATATTCAGTAATGAGGATTGGACTCGTGAGACGTGCAAATTACAATTTGAACCGGATCACCAACTTGACAACGTGTCTTATTTCCATTACTAGTCCACTAGAGGCCACTAGAGTATCAGTGGGTTTGTTAGCATGTGTGCAAGAACCTAGTTAGATTTTCCTGATTTTTGTACCTAGTACAGTAGCATTGTTCAAATTATTTTGAATTTAGTCGATCCAAGTTAGAAAGCCAGAATTGGATCTAAGACCGGAAGATTGAGCATTCTACTCAAGGAGGTTTTCGCCATTAGCTCAAGTTTCAAATCTTGAGGAAGTCTAGATTATGACTGTTTCATAATACATACAAGTGAGTGATTAGAAGCAAAATTGCTAATTGGGTCTTATCAGCATGCAACGTACTCGGATGAACATTCGCTCGCGTGCATGTGATTGGTGTCACTTTCAAAAATGCTCGATCAAGGTTTAAAGGTAATTTTTCTCAGATGTCCGATGAAACAAATTTCTGTAACAATATAACAGTCCGGATATGTCCATGAAAGTAGCATACTGGTGTTTCGTGCAGGCTGGAGAGAAAAACTTGCTTTTGTGAGATCTTATAGTTTTTTGCATTGAAAATTAAATGAACGCATCTTTGCTCGTGTTGGGTTAATTAGCTTAGGTACAATATCTCCAATGGCACACTCGAATCTGGACAAGCGAGGAAGAGAATCGGACAAGGGTTCAGAAGATGGAGCCGGACTCATTTTATTGTACTATAAATCTTATGCAGTCCTATCCATCAACTACCCACACATCTCTCAAACTCAACAGTAATGTCGATCGATCGATGACGTGTCAAGTTTGTCTCACTCTCAACGATCATCTCTAATGATTTTGGTGGTAGCACACCATTAACTAGAAGGAGAAAATGTTCGAGTTTAGTCCCTCACAAACTCATAAGCTCCAATACTCCATTCTAACGACGTCTCACAAGTTCTCGTATTCTAAATCCGCATATTCTCTATATTGCTTAATGTCATTACGATGATGTGAAAACAAAGATGACGAGCACTTATTTACACTTCTATTTAAACATTCTAGGTTTTTATCTTGGTATTCTTTGATAACTCCTTCGTAACTATTTTATCAATTTTATTAAGATATCATCTAAGGTCTAAGTATTAATCACATGGACTTCTTTCGGTTTCATATGAGCTTATTTCTTCAAAGTCAACAACTTCTAGAAAGAGTATTTTAGAATATTCTTAAAGAATCTCAAATTTCCACTCCTTATACAAAGACTCAATAAAAGATGATATGTGGAATCTCTTTTTGTTTTTAATGTCCACAAAGTCAATAAATCAAGTCTCACCACTAATATCAAGTCAAAAAGAGATAAGGGATATTTTCCACCACCTTCTCACGTTTTAAACAAGAAGACAAGACAGTAGTACTCATTATTTAGTAGATATCTCAATTTTGTCCAAAAGTATAACTAAGTTTAATCATAATTAACTTTAGCTAGTCATGACTAAAATACTTCTTTAAAGTACTTTCACAGCAAATAAACATTGTCCACGCTTAGTTATAACTAACATCTTTCTAATAAATACACTTCTAATGTGTTAATATAGGTCGTTACAATATGAGAGAGAATAATTTGTCATCAACTCGTAGTAGCATAGAGATGAGAAGTCAAAATTAAGAACGAGAGGGTTCTAGTTCGATTCTCTGATAGTCATTTTACGATGCGACCACAAGTCACAAGCTTATGATGTTTGGTTACTATGATGCTTTTGGAAAAATATTCCCTCTTGGTTTAAGAAATAGTGGGCAACTTCTTGCGAGTAACTCTCTCAATCGTTTATCAGCTAGACTTGACCTATCATACGCTTAACTTGGCACGAGCGATGATGCATTAGTTTGTGATTCCATACCAACATTGTACAATTCTTTTTGTGGATCATGGATGTAGGTTAGCTGCTGTTTTGAGCACCTTGAGCTATTAACTTGTTATTCTGAAGGAGTTGAAATAGAGATTATATACAACCATCACAAGCAAAGAGATCCTTAGTAGCCTCTAATCAGTCTCTTTGCTCTTTTGATCTAGCTTTTATGCTACTTCACGAGCTCTATTGTCATAGAGCGTGAAGTTTGATCTGGGAATACAAAGGATATCTAGATATAGAGAGATACGATAAGACACTAGACCAACTCGATAAAAATTCTTGTGTCTTCACTATCCAATCACTCAGTCTTTATCTCGACTCTAGTATCTATTTGTCTCGGTTTCTACTGTCTTAATCTGACCTGAAGATTAATGGATGTTCAATCATGCTCTAAGTAGATGAAGGATTCATACATGATAAACAGATGCTTTAGTTCACACAAGCACCTTCAAACAATCCCATAGGTTGACTTCTGCACTAACAATATCTTCTTCATCGTTTTTTCATCACAAACTAACTAAAATACTCAAATCTGACTTTCTATAGTTCCGCAGTTAGTGACCATGAGAGTAACTTATCTATCTTCTACGTTAGTTTGTCATGAAATTACTCTCATGGTCACTATATACTGCAGGCATCGTTGCATCACACAAGAAAACGAGGAGTATTAGTTCTAGTTTTAAAAGAAGATGCATCAGTAGCAGCATAAGGATGTGACGCTATTAGTTTATGATTAGAAAAAGTGACATGTGTACACATGTATTTCGATGTCCACGTGATTATAAGGAAACATAACTTTATGAACCCAAAGTAGTAGTTGTTTAGAGCTTGTCCTTTCTGCTTTCCTTTTTGCTCCATGTTCTTTGACTTTGGATTCCACGGTGGAGAATTTTCAACATGTTGTGTTACATATACTATTTTACTTTTACACATACGAAATAGAAAGACAGAATTAATCAAATGACATAACATGTGTATCTTCTAGACTCTGACTTGCTTGCATGTGCTTGCATGCATGGTTTTTCCAACTTGAAGAAAGCTTCCATGAGACAACTTGCCATATATGCGTATCTTGTTGATTAAAAGACTCCTTCCAATTATATACTCGTAAAACAAAAGACCATAGCGTATAAAAGTCACTACCTTACCTATAATTTCATTCGATCTATATGTCTAATGTTGTCTTTTATGCTTCTAACGATCATCGCGTTGATCATCTTCTTTTGGTTCTCTTACCATGAACTGACTGAGATGATTCAAGAACTGAAAGTCGTAGACGTGATGTTCTCTTGCGGTATATTTCAGAGCACATGCATATTCACCACTCCAATCTTTCACCTCTTCCATCAAAAGTTGGAGGAAAAAAATATCCAAATATTTAATTTAATATTTAACCTTTTCGGAAAAAAGGTTAGGGTATTACATTTAACTTTGAATAATTTAATATATTAATGAGTAAAACTTCTTGGACTTGTACCTTCTAAATCATAAAAGTCGAGTGGTTTATCTCCTGCTCTCGCCATGTTTCCTAACATGAGTTAAAAGATAATACTTACATAATATTTTAATTACTTATATTTACTTAATATATATTTTTTATTTAACACTTATATATTATCAACCAGCATGCGTATTCTTGCGATCACAGTGGTTTTGTGTATATACTCCAAGAACTCAGATTATATACATTCGCTGATTTCTCAAACCAAGTTAGCATACATGTTACCACTCTGTGTTATCACTTTGTACTTGCATGGGTTCAAAACTATTTTGGGATTACCCGAGTGTGAGGCGAAGTTCCTCTTTTCTTAGAAGGCTGCTTTACCCGTGTACCAATATATATTCCAAGACCCTGCTTGCACTGTCATTACCATTTAGGTCATCAGGGGATTCCATAACTTTGCTGAGGTATATCATTTCCATCTAACCATATCCCCACTGCGCGGATCTGCGCAGCAAAGGTTTAGAGCTGATATTACTTTTCAGGGACTTTCACTGGAGCCAATGGAGACGGAGGAGTGCACGGAGAACAACACACCCCTCAACAACTAAAATACGTACTAGAGAGTTAATGGATTCAAAGAGTGACCTCTGCACAGACATGGCACAAAAGTGATCTCTTGAGTGATTCATCTAGAACACGACGAGGCAACTGACAAGGTCAATTAGGCAGGCCGCCACCCGAGGTTTAGCCATGCCGGCCTTTCGACCCTTAGGACCCTGGCTTCCACAAAGCTCGTACGGTGTACCGGTACCTAAGGTGATTGAAATTGAAACTGAAATGCTACGGTAACGTGGAATCGTTTAGAACTCCTTAGATTCAAGAGGTGCTATGCTAATGACAATGACATACCATCTTCAGCACGTTAGGGTACCTGTTAACAAGACTTTCCATAAGATTCACTCGATAGGAACGCTTAACAGAGAACAGATAGCATCTTCTGGTTCAAGATCTTGCGGAAGCTGCGCACTCTGGAGGCACAGCCTTGTGGATGAAGGAATCACCGGGGGTACTTACTTCCAAAACTGGTGTTAAGTTTGATCGTGACAACGAAATTATTGTTTCTGTATCCAAAAGCGATACCACACAAGGGCTAGCAGAAGTGTCAGTAAAGCTCCAGCAAAAGCCAAGGGGTTAGTGAAACTCTTTTTCTTGAGAACCGTGGACTCATTAGTCCTGAAACCCACATTTGTACTTATGGATCTGGAAGTTTGTGTGGTAGTTGGATACGGAGCTGGAGCTGGGGCTGCGGCTGACAGAACTTCTTCCGGAACTTCGCCCAGAGTTTCAGTCTCCTTGAAGGAGGAAATATCCACCGATTGTTCGAGCCCAAAGAGATCTATACAACGCTCTTGCACATCCTGTACAGTTACATGAACTTCAGGACAAGTTGCCCATAGATCTGATTTAAACAATTTATGAGGGACGTTGCAAGTTGCAAGACTCTAACAAATCCATACTGAAAAAGACGTTCACAGTTTGTACCCATGACAAAACATCACAATGGAGACAGAAGAACAGAAACAGCGAGAGATATTATAGTAGCAGAAACAAATACCACAAGAACCTTGCAAAAATGTTCTCATGGTCAGCCCCATAGTTTACCTCCAAACTTTCGTCAGGAAGCATGTAGTCACATATCATAACTCCCTCCAGCCACGGAACAAGTACCCTCTTTGGCATAGCGAAACTATGTTCCTTAGCACCCAAGCTGTTTGGGAACAACAAATCCGAATGTTACTTCACGCTGGGTACTAGTTGACTTTCGAGTTTAATCAGAGACCCACGGCAACGGCATAAACTGCTCATCAACTTAAGGAACGGGATTCTTAGAAGCGGAGATATGCTTTAAGTCGTAAAAGTCTGAATCACCTGAGTTGAGTGCTGAGTAGTGTTTCAGCAGGTGGGACACTTGGGGTATCTGAATGCTGATCCTGTATTCTAGCATCCTCTTCCGCTTCTTCAGCTTCGTCAACAAGCAGCTCCAGTCTAGATCGTAGGCTGGCCACTATATCTCCCTGCAACACGCAACAAACTTGGTTGTATTAACCACAGACTCATGGTAAAACCCACCAAACACCAAGAGGGACGTAAGAGCATTAAGGAGACCTCGTGGATAGGCTAAGTTTCATTCGGTGGGATATGGGAATTAAGCTAAAAATTGCATTATTAAACTCTGCTGAAATCAGACAAGGACCGGAATCTAGGCAAGATAAAGAACAACTGTGTCAAAGAGGCCGCACAGGATCGTAAAACATATTCAAAGGACCCTAAAAACAATGAAATACCTTCAAGTCCGCCACGGCACGAGAAAGAGGCTCCCGAACAACGGCATAAGCTCGAACATGCATATCTCCTTTGAAAAAGACCCTGCCCTTTGTCTTCATGCCATTTCGAATTGCTGCACAGACAAGACTCAATGGTTACTAACACGTCCTAGTCAAAAGCGTATAAACCCAGTGATTATAAGCTATCATCGACTAGAATTGCTTCTGATATAATCGAAAGAGACTGGAGTCACCTACATCCAGTGAGACCACCTCCATCGATTGGCTGAATGAACTCGACCTCATGGACAGGATTTCCTGAGCCCAGAACGCCCTCAGGTTGCACCTGGAAGCAATAATAGATTGGTTTGCCAACATTCAGATTGCTACCCAATGTGTTTCGATCAAAAAAATCCAAGAGCCCAATTTTTCTACCGCTCACCTCATAAGCAGTGAAGGAAATCAACAACTCGCTTTCAGAAACTTGAAACTGAATTCCACGCTTTATAAGACATGGCCAACCCCTGTACACGTATCCTGGTTGATTCCCTCAATTTCACATAAGCAGAAAAGCCTCACGATTGTTCAGCAAGGTAATCACCAGAGAGCCATCAACGATAGCCTGGGCAGTCCGAAGACGGGTAGCCTCGGCGGCAATCGAATAAAACAAATATTTCCTCAGGCTTCCCAATTCCTTCTCAGGTTGATCCACGACCACAGGATACCTGCAAATCACGTAAAACTACTGCGGTCAACATTCCGAACAACTGGCGTACTCACTCTACTCAAATCAGTCTTTTATCAAGTCAATCAGAGAAGCAGTCTGCCACGTGTAAACCAAATCACTCATCCGTCCACATAGGGGCGGAAAACATGAGCTAGACACAAGCTCAAGGAAACCATCTTTTGTGTCCGAGAGCTCACTCCGCTAGAGTTAAAAAAAACACTGTAGATACGTAACCTATAAACATGATAACATTTCAAAACGAGAACAAAAACGCGGTTTCCAAAGCAAATGACTAACGGTAATCCACCTAGGGGCGGAAAACTATAGTAAACAGGACTGAACCATGCTAAAATTCCAATTAGGACATATCGAGCTCAGTGAGCAAGTTGTATAAGACTAACATAGACATGACTAACATAGCGTACAGTACCTGATGTCAACAGTATACGTGCATGAGAACTCATGTAGATTGTTCAAAAGCTTTCCAGTCTTCCATTCACACGGTCGCAATGCAGTAGATGAAAAAGGTGCATTTCCGGGACAACTTCGACAAGACAATCTGTCCACATTCGGTTTTAGACATATTAGAAACGAATTGCAGATGCTGAGGCTCAAACGATACAGAACTATGGTTATCATTCTAAATCATTCATGTCTACCAGAATTACAGAGGTAACATGAATCTGATATTTTAAAAAGCGTTGTACAGACGAAGTAGCTTATCTGAAGAGCTACGGGATAGTAACATCATAAAACAATAGGCCAGGACAAACAAACCTCCGCGGACTGGAAGATACGTGAAGCAGAAGGTACTCTGAGGCATCTCCTCCATCATTAGCAGAAGAAACTACTGCTGCAACTGCCGTCACTGCCTGCCCAGAATAACAACTGCTACCATCATATTACTCTATATGAGGAATTAAACTGACATAACCTATATTATGGAATACTCTATGTTTCAATGGAACTCTAACTTTTGCTGCCTTCAGTTCAAACTGACCTTCCACAGAGTTGCTAAAGAGCTTTTGAATGATCCTTCGCTTGAAAATATGTATATACCAACTACATAAATTCCTCCTAGAAGCATCCTTGATACCTGCGAGTCTTAACGAGTAGGCAAACATTCCCGTTAGGACGCATCCAGAAGAAACGAAGACAGTATGAGTTTAGGCTCAAACAAATGAGGGGGACTTAGCTCCCAGCAGAAAACTAGGTGCCCACTTGCACAAGAGGAACCGGTGATTTGACCAAGGTGCATTTGTATGCTTAGAAATGGATTATGTCAAATGGGAAAAGAAAAACAAGATTTAATTTCCATTGTGTGCTGATTCTACTCAATAGTAGTACAGATGAGAATAACCTGCCGCGCGTGCTCAGCCACCCAATTCGTGCCAATTTGTACTGGAACCCCATCGGACGCAGGCTTCCCCTTGTTTCCCTTCTTGGAGCCAGCATCTTTCTGGACCTGTGGATCACCAGGGCCCAGCGATGCCGCTTCCTCGCCATCTTTTGGTGGGGTTGGAACAAGGGCAAACACC
The DNA here is from genome assembly GCA_036924285.1 of Asterella californica. Lineage (NCBI taxonomy): Eukaryota > Viridiplantae > Streptophyta > Marchantiopsida > Marchantiales > Aytoniaceae > Asterella > Asterella californica. The sequence continues at coordinate 13,244,023 of JAYKYS010000006.1, read as the reverse complement.
AGATCCCGAGAAGAGCCCGCACCTAACTTGCCAACCAGAAGTCCTACCTGAGGAATGAAATTAGGTTATTAAGAGAATGACCATCTTCCGTAGGCCCAAAACCCCTTAATTTACCTTCAACACACTGCAGCAGAGACGACCGTCTATCGCCATTTAAATCAGAACGAAAGATAGCAAGTATAATGAATACTGATTAACTTCCTCGACGTTAAGTCACTTCACTTTCCAAAAATAAACTTTGTTCATATTCTGCTCCGCTAACGCATTGACAAGAGAAAAATGCTTGCAGATCCTGTTTTCAGTTCTGTTGCGAACGGGCCACAATCCCATGACCAAAACTTGCAAAAGATGACGATCCGTGCCACAAAAGTGCGTCGAGAGAAGGCCGCCAGAACTACCTGCACAGAGACGCCAGACCGAAAAATTGCGTCCACCTGAGCCTCTAACTGGCTCTCATCCCCAACAACGGTTCGCCCCATGGTGATCAAACTACCACCAATGATCGTCTGGTCGAACTATCACCAATGATCGACTGATCGACCGATCGATCAATCACTCGCCCCCCAAACATCCCCTATGATCAACTCTCCGAACAAGAAAACTTCTCATGAAACCTCGGTCTGTTCGAATCTCAACCCAAAGCCCTGCTCCCCGAAGGCAAAACTGGTTATAACCTTCTGGCCATGAACAGAGCAAAGAGTTTGGAAGCTGGAATACACATGAACCGGAAGATGATGAGAGGACAAGCTCGTGCTGTCACGTCTCAGACAGAGTCCTGGACTCCTGGCAGCGAGCAGAATCGTTGTCAGCATATACGGAAGCAGAAAGCTCGTCCTTTTGGGCTCCTCCAAATTTGGTGGCTTTCGTTACTCTACTGAGCCTACTCATAGATGAAAGACAGAGGAGCTCTGCGGTACTGCAAATTTCGGGGATGTGGTCCACGACTGTAATGGGAAGGACTTCCAAAGCTCCCCGACGTACTGTGTAGTTAACTGCGCCGCGCAGTGAGATGGAGTGGGCCCACAACATCCGTTTACGTCAACTGCTATGGATCATACGCTCCTTACGCTCTTTCGGCCAAAAGAGCTTGGAGCGTGCGCCTCCCTCGAGCACTCATTCTTTCGTTCTGTCAGTCATCCAGTTTCGTTCTCTTAGAGACGAGAGGGGGTTTCTTGAGATTCTCGTGCCCGTCTCTGTTGTCGGAATTTTGCTTCGGCAGAATGCCGAGTAAAGTAGTTGCGGCACTATCAGTACTCGGTTGATTGAGAGTGCATCTGTGGTTTGAATGTGAATTTCTCGGCAGGTCGAGACCATGGCGATGACGTCGTCTCTGCAGTTGAGAGGCTTTGGTTGCGCGCTCGTGCAGGGACCATTGCACGCAGCAGCAGCAGCCACGCGTTCCAGGCGGCAACTGGGATTTTTCTCTTGCAAGTCCGTGAATGTGCTGGCCTTCGACGTAAGCCCTCCCGTCAAGTTCGTTCATTCATTCAACTTCGATAGCAACTGGATTCGTACACTTAGGCTAAACGGGATGTGTTGCTCATGAGGAAGTTCTGGCAGAGCAAACCCTTCCGAGGGTTTTGGTTTTGCTTAACTGATTGTGGCATTCTTTTACGTCTGTTCGTCGTAGATTCCGATGAGGGACTCGAAAGGAGTTGGCTTCCGCTCTTCCTCCTCCATCGCTTTTCCAATGACAGCTGCGGTTGTTCGACCTCGAATGCATAGGGGACAAAGGCAGAGAATGACCTTCACGACAAGTGCTCTGCCCGCGGACACGTACTGGATTACAGTGTCCCAAGCCGTAGGGGTATCTGTCTTGATGGCTTTGACAGCAGTCATCTCAGGAATCGCTATAAACATCGGAATTGAAATTAAAGCCATCAAAGAGGTGAGTTACTTTCTGCTCCTTGTGTTCGGTTAGCCCGTCAAAGTTGCAAGAAACGGAGGAGCTACTGTGTCTGACTGACTCGCAAATTGGCATAGAGTGACATCAGAGTGTTGGCTTGAAACAGTTCGTCGAATTGGAGAGTAAAGGAGAGTTCAAGGAAGAAGATTATCTCTTGGTACCTGACGAAGATTTCGGAAGTTTTGAAAACGAAGAAGCCCTATATATTTTCACCAACAAAGATCTGGCTGGAAATCGCCCCGCTAGGAATCGACCAGTTCGTGAGCTGAATGAAGCTGAGCTGCAAGAAGTGCCCACCGACCAATAGATCACCGAGAGCGTCCGGGTACAGCGCGATGTAACATTTCGAAGCTGAAAAAATGACCAACAGCGCTTCCGTGTGCAACGTTAGAACCGTGAAACAGCTAATATTTTAGACAAAAAGCTTCGTTAACGATGAAGGTTAGTTGAGCGGCTGTAGAGATTGTAGTTTTAGATATCAGTGTTGTACAATGCCCAGTTATTGCTCAGTTAATTGCTCTCAGCTTGTGTTGGCAGGTCAGCAATCGTAGTCATCGGGAACTAGATTATCTCCATATATCCGACGTTTGTCCGGCCGAGAACAACTGGTGATGCCAACCTTTTCTAAACCCAGGCATCGCTGTTTTGAGTCTTCATAAATGTAGTATATTGTATTAAATTCGTAGTCTGATTCCTTCTGCTACGCTCATGTACCAACATTTTTACATTCAATTGTTCTTATGAGTTAAAACCATTGAATCCATTGCTCGGAAACTGTATGCTATGTTTACCAATGTTTACAGCGCTGCCGTTATCACGGGACTATAATGAGAAGCCAGATGTTTATCAAAGTAAAACTTGGATAAACAAACAGCACTGAATGAATCATGTTCACCTACGGTCGGCACTTATTTGGCCTAACACAGATATGACTTCCAAGTGATCTCCCAGGTCTTGACGGACAGGGAGCTGCACCTGCTCCCTTGCAAGAGCGTAAGGTGAATTAGCTTTCTCCTCGTGCCTCCAGACGCTTCGAGTCACACCAAATGCTCGCGGAAATGAATCATATTTACCTACGGCCGGCATTTATTCGGCCTGACACAGATAATGATTTTCAAGTGATCTCCCAGGTCTCGACTGTGCGGCAACTCGATTCGCGTCGTCTAAAGTAATGTGGTCTTTACTGATACAACGTTCTCTAGCCGAACTGGATGTTGCTGTGAGCACCGGGATGCTAACCTTAAATCAAGCACCAGGATCTTTCTCAGCCAATAAAGGTCCTCACACGTTTCCCGCATCCTTCCCAGTATGTCAAGCTCAAGGGCAGACGCTCCAGAGGCGAGTCAGTAAACTTACAAAGTGCTAATGAATTTCATCGGACAAATGAAAAAGAGACAAGGCTCGTTCTTGAGGCTTTTGGTGTGCCATATCATTCCATGCATACCACGAACCACAAGGTTCACACTCCCAAAATCCTGCAGCTGCTTGCACTGAACCATGACATCCACCGCTAGATCGACACATAACTCATCAACCGAGCAAATAGATATAGCCGCAATAGAGCAAATGATTCTCAGAGATGGGCCTTTACAAAGGGAAATTGAAAATGCTCACTTCTGGCAGACCGGCAATAGAACATTGCCGTAACAGTTCACTTTCACGTTACATGGTTGCTACTTGCATGGAAAGTCAACAAGACAAAACAACAGTAATCAAATCATCAGCCCTTGCTACGATGCTAGCATTAAACATTGAAAGCATCCAAACTATCGTAGAACTCACGGAATGTTCTATTCTGCCAGCAGCAAAAACACTTCCTGACAAGAGGGAAGAAGTTGGAAATTTACAGAATGGAACAATCTTCGCTTACAGTACTTGCGGCATCATACCTGGCAGCAGTGTGATCAAGCCCGTCCTAGAAACTTATTGTTAATCCTTCTCCGAAACTCACTGCACCCGTTACAGACTGGAAGTTTGATACAAGGGAAATCTTGAAGCACGCTCAAGAAGTCAATCCGGCAGGGTCGCTGAGCAAATGCTTGTGGATGAAGCTAACGGGGAATCTTGAATCCCAGTTGAGCACAAGTTTTAGGCCCTGTAACGAGGCTACAGCTTAAGGAACACGGTTTGAAAATGTAGCCCCGCAGTTTCAGTTCTAATGTCTCTTTGAAATACTTGGTGACATGGCACGGTTTTGTAGGAGTGTCAAAAACACCGTGCTTCAATCACTCAGCTGAATAAGCGTTTCAAATTTTACATGTGCAATGTCTGCAACTTCTGCTTTGCAGTGGGACTTTTAAGACCCAGCCTACGTAATCCTCACTCACCTACAACTAGGGGATTGGCAGGCTGATCGTTTGACACTTCAGGGGAAGAACCTTGATCGATAAAATCCAAAATCCTACGCTGATAATATGAGTGGTAGGCATCCTTGGACTTGAGAAAGTTGAACTTGGGATTCCGCTTCTCGTTGGAAAGAATCCGTTGCTCAAAATCAAGTCCGTTCTGGGCAACGAATTCGGCAGTCTTGTCCACTATGCAGCGGATTTCGGCCGGAGGTTCAACAGCTTCACCGCTTCTAGTTGGAGTGGTAACAGCTGCACTGCTCGCCACAACTCTTACCGGAGCTCTTACTGGGGACTCCCCGCTGTTATGTGACTCCCTCACCGCCAGCGGTTTCTTCGCCGATTTGGGAGCCAGAGACTGGAGCCTCGGCGTTCCCTGTGTCTGCTTCAGCTCTAATGGAGCGAGGGACTCGCGCCGCGGCATGACTAATCGCAACTCCAGGTTTTCTGCTGACAACATCAAAACTAATAAATCTATGGCATTGCAACCCTTCTACTCATGTCAGTTCTCTCCGAAAAACAAATGGATACGGGAAGTACTACACACCGATAACGACAACGCAATCTATCAGCGACTAAGACTTACCTTGGACCAAATAGAAGGTTACTGGGAACCGCGGCAAGTTCAGACGACAAAAAGGGTGAGGAAGAAAAGAGCACGATATCGTCTATCAACCACAGCAACAATACAAGCGCCATCTTAAAGGATCTGCTTGCACTAGACAACAATGCATACTAAAGGTGCATTTGCAATCTGCTGAAGAGCGCATTGGTTGGTCAGCGGATGATCCATGGCTACTAGCAAGTAGATGGAACAACTGAGTAAATCATTACGATCCAAAAACGAAATGTTGCCCCAGCTATACACAAACCTTAGGAAGCGCTATAGAGCTGTGCAAGCACACACATTCCCAGCTTCAATCAGCCTACATTCACACTTGCAAACAGTAAAATATTCAAATTTCAAATCTGCCAGTAGCTTCCAGCTACTAATACTGGACCATCCAGGGCGGCAAAACATCACGACGTCAGCTTTCAATCCCGGCTAACACAAGGCCAAAACGCTGGATCTTCGACCAAGCACCGATACAGCTAGTCCACGAAGCAGCGTCGAGGATTGGAAACAACATAGTTTGTAAGCTCTATATGATTTCGTTCTTAACACTGTTCTTGTTAATTGGCACTGAACTTCAATTTAGTACGCAGCCAAAAGCATCGAGCAAGACAATCGCCAAACAAACACTGTCAATCCCCAGTCAGAAATCCTGTGACATAAGCTCACTCGATAGCAAGCATCGACAATTTTCCTTCCGAAGCACCTCCATACATAAACAAAACGCTATGCAAACACTGTACACCACTGTGACAACGGGTTGAATCATCATCACTGTATCAGGTCAAGCCTCTACGATTGCTACATGGGTTACTCATTCTGCCTTCTCAAAGTTTTCTACCTGCAGCAAGGAAAATTGTTTGAGAGGAAGAAGATTCGCTTACTCGTTCCGTTTCCAAACTAGAGTCTCCAGTGATTCCCACCGTCTGTCGCTTTCCGGCGAGGGGTTGCCACTTCAAACTCAACTTTTCCTCGTTTGTTTAAAACGTGGCCCTACAAAATCGATGTTCGTCGGGCCCGCCTCCTGCTGCCGTTACTGTTGACAAGCTCTTCTCCAACTTCGCCTCGCGTATCGTCCAATTCCAAGCAGCTTTTCCTTCGTCTTCTGTTTTCGGGGAGCGTCGGTCGTCAACTCTCCACGCTCTACCATGCGAACTACGCCTTAGTAAACCTACCGGTTTCGACGCGCACTTTAGCGGGACACCTGTGACCTCTCCACTCACAATCTGGTGGAGAGAAGTAAGACACTTTGGTTCCTGGGTTTACCAGCTGGGTGCAAGCTGTCTTCACCCGTAGGAATAGGGACGACTGGCTGAATGTGAAGGGGGGATGATAAATCTGCTGACTAGGAAATAGACAATGAAACCATTTACTTCCTAGGAGAAAAAGAAAAAAGAAAAAAAAACCATAGGTAAATGTTATTTATGTTCATCGTAGATGGACCGTCAACCTCCCGGACCCAAGACGGGAAGAAGACACGCGGGGAATATAAATTTTATCTTCTATATGTCGTCATGATAGGGAATGGTTTTTGAAAATGATAGTATATGCATGCTGGATGAATGACGGGAACTCTTGTTGTTATGGGGAATTATATAAATTTTAAATAAAATTCTATACTAAATGGATAAAAATAATCATAAATTTATATAATTATTAATTATTAACTTATGTCTGAAAACACAGGGAAAGCAAGAGATAAACCATAAGTCATGAGTTCACTGCTGTGATTCAAAAGTACAAGTCCTGGAAGCGGTAGTTATTAATATATTAATTCGATGTGAGTTTAATTTTATACCTAACTTTTTCTATCAGAGGAGTTAAGTAATAAATTAAACATTTGAATATTTATCTGTTCCATCCAAAAACAACATATTTTTCATTACATCATCATTAAGTTCCGTCGTTTCTAAATAAACCGATGTGTATCAATTATCCACACCCGAATCTCAAGTTCACTCAGAAATTAATAACGAATGAAGCAATTTGTTTTGATTTTTCTAGAGAAAGATGTATTTGTTTCGGTTCTTGCAATCAACTTCCGTATCGAGAACATCTTTTAGATTGTGACACTCGGATTTAATGTTCAGCTGGAACTAAATAAAATTAGCTACAAAGTTGATTTACACGTACATATGTCATCATTGACCATCAGTAAACAGACTGTGATACTCTTTCTCCTCTAGAAACTACATGCATTCAGATAAGAAATCCAGTTTTAGTTCTTCAAACCGTAGAGTTAAAACTTAGCAAGTTGAGTTTCAAAACTCTACACATTGCAAAATTAATCTCTAAAACTATCAAGAGTACAATTGAATCATTTTCAGTGATCTAGTTACCTAGTGATCCGACATACGGAAGCATAGTTACACAGTGAATCGATTATGTTATATTGCACATGACCAAAGACATATCGAGTGAAAGGATGAGATACAAAAGACCTATCAAGTGCAAAAGAACTTATGAAGTGCGTGTCTCAACAATATCTTCAAAGATTTTGCACTTTCACTAAATGATTCACAACATAATTGAATCATTTCCGTTGTACACCTAGTGATCTGACATACGGAAGCATAAGTACACTGTGAAACTGATTTTGTTATACTGCGCATCAAGAAAAACCTACCGATCTTAATTAAGACATATGAAAAGATTATTGAATGCAAGAAAGATCTATGGATGGTGCATCTCAACGGTGCGTTCAAAGATCTTGCGCTTTCAGTAAAAAGAGGCAAGTTCTTTTAAAAAGACCATGAGAGCATGTCACATAGATTATACAAAGAAAGACACATCAAGGTGCACATGTATAGTTGTGGGTGTATGATCTAAAAAACATAAGAGCTTTCTAGACCCACTATCCAATTTTATTTTTTTCTCTTTGACTTTGACCGGTTTCTCACGTCTTATGAATGTTCTCAGGGAGTTCCAATGTCCGTTATGTATTGAAGGACTTGATTAAAGACGTTATCGTGTCGTGCGCCGACTATGACATGAAACAAAGATTTTAGAAATAATTTTCCTGAACTTGCTGTTAACATAGTTTTGATGGCAGCATTGGATAGATCTCGACGAGGAGATCAAAATTGATTTTTAGATCATCATAAATAGAGCAAAGATGAAATAATTATGATGATTTTCACTTTTATGAATTTTTGACAAAAGATGGACAGATAGACCGCTAATAGAACATGACAACTAACAACAAGTTGTTATTTATGGATTGCCAGCGAATAGATTCCTGATGGGTCGTGGAAATTAACAAGAAATTGTTATTGAGAGGAATGCCAGCTTACAGATGACAAATACAACAACTTGTTATTTCCGGAAGGTTGACAGACAAACGATAAATACTAGCAAGTTGTTATTTTGAGAAGATCATCATCAAACAGCGGACCTCTGGCAAACGAAGACAAATGACATTATATTGTTATTTAGAGCAGACTACCGATAGACGGACCGCTAGTGAACATGATGAATAACAACAACAGTTTGTTATTCATCAACTTGAAACTTAATATTCAAAGTATATTTGAGTTTACTTAATATTCAAAGTATATATCAAAGTTTGTTATTTACGAAACATCGACTTGCAACAGATTGTTTACGTTGTTTGTTATTTGTAGTGGATCACCGAAGAACGGATGATCGACAATGCAGATGGAAAATACCAGTAAGTCGTTATATCTAATGGATAATTACAACTTTTTGTTATTTTGTAATTATATAAACTATAGGTCGAAGAGTTTTTGGGGGCTCGATTATTCCTTTTGGGTGATTTTCTGGCAACAGATAAGCTTGGGAGGATTTTGAGAGATGTACGCATTGTAGTTGACAATGCTAAGGGACTAGTTTGAAGATACGAGTTGGCCATGGAAATCTTGAGAAATTGATGAATCTAACTATAGTGTCTCATGATTTCTCTTTTATCTCATCGTAGCATAAAAATTTTCGTTCCTCAAGAAGATTTACACTATTACATTGTTCACTTTGAAAAACAATTCACGAAAAACTATACACCAGTCTAGACGTGAATGTTTAATTCTTTTTTATAATCTGTTAAAAATCTGTGTTTTCTTCTCGTCTCGAGAATTATTGTTTATTCACAAAAACAAAAACAACACTGTTTAAAGAAACAAGGTGCGACCATGCCCTTATCCTAATCCTTATTATTTGAATTGCATGCTAGTGCTCTCTGCTTATGGGTTATATTTGGATCAGACAGTAACTCTCAGTTTACCTATCACTTAATATTGTATAAGAATATAGATTCAAATATTCATTTGATATATATATAAATATATCTGTAAAAAATAAAAAGTTAAAGAAACAGAGGCAATACAAGATTCCATAAAGCAGAAATCCAAAACTTCTGAAAATACTCCCAGGACCCATCTCACCAGAAAGCCAATCCACTTTCTCAGCTTTCTTCTTGTTACAGCGTTGTCTTCTTCCATGTCTACGTTGGGCACGGCACTTTGGATGCAGACTTTCTGATTCTTTAGGAGGCTTAACTAGGAAGACGTTTTAAATACCAAACACGAGTTAAAGAACATGCTGATTTAATAAATTCCATTCGATATCTTCGAATGGAATATATTGAGAGCATTTTACACATAGAATAGGGTGATTTCAAGATGAAAGATCTCCGCAATAAAATACTCGAAAACATCGGAACTGCTTCACAACTCTTCCTTGGACGTCTTGAAAGTCTTCACTTTTTGCGTCACGAGCTGCCAGATTTGCTCTAGTCTCTGTTTCCCTCTCTTAACCGAGTCCGACAAATGGTTCCCAATTTCAAGGTACGAATGGACGTTAGCGCAAGTCACTCTCACTCGGTACGAGAATCAAGAAGCTCAGTTCCTTCACTTATCCAGCCAGATCACTGTAATATTCTGTACAGCTTTCTCGAGCTTCTGGAATGAAATGGAAATAATCTAAAACTTGTACGAACGAACGAACTACAGTAGAGGAAACTGTGTCAATGAACGATGGCCCACATGCACAGCTCCCGACAACCTGGTTGTCACTCATCGTGATCCTTCCAAGTTCTAAACACGGATGAATGATCATATTATATGCCTCGTTTACCTAAAATCAAGTACATAGAGAACATCAGATCTTATCTGCGTTCCTTTTTCCTGTTCGACCTTCATGAACGACGTGAAGAGCAAACGTTGCTTGTCAGGACGGGAAAGAGTTGGATTTAACTATATAGACACCTTTAAAAGTAATAATGAAATAAAATAAACTATTTAGGCACCTTTTAGATCTGGTTTGCTCACGCTTACTCGAAATCCTTCCTACACTCCGAATGTCTTGTAATTATTCAGAGTTCAGAATATCTTGTTATAAGATATATGTTACATGAGAAATTCGACGAATCTTCGAACTAATAATTGGACAAGTAAATAATTACACATGGGAAATGCTTCAGTACATAGATTACTATGTTCTTTTTAGTACAAAGAGAAAAACTCAAAAACCAATTTGATTTGACGAACAAAAATATCTAAAATAATTTATTAATATTTAATGGGTTTAGATTTCAGATTACTATGTTCTTTATGAGTACAAGGAGGAAAATTCAAAAACGAATTTGATTTGGTGAACAAATATATATATATATATATATATATATATATATTTTACTAATATTTTACTCACCCAGTGACAAGTAATTCAATACGCAGATTACTATGTTCTTTAAGTGTACAAGGAGGAAAACTAAAAAAACAATTTGATATGGTGAACAAAAGTATCCAAATAGATTTTATGAATATTTTACAGCCCCAGTGAACGAAATGAATATCAGTACGGTATTCGCCGGCCCCCGCAAAGACTCCTCTAGAGATTAGTCCGAGTGCAGTCAAGTAAAAGTTAAGAAAAAATCGAAGAAAATATGTAAAATAGCCTCTCGTGTATTCAACTGCATCGTCGTACACGTATACACATGAAATCCATGACGCAGTCGCGACGATCGTAGCCTCCAAGCGAACTTTGCAGAGTTCTTTACACTCAATCTCACCATTCATTTCGTCGCAGGCGAACTTCCAGTATAAATTCACTGTGAAAATTGATGTGCTAACGTGAAAAACACTTCCAGCACATCCGGAGAAGCCGTCAGCCGTATCGACGCATCTGATCGCCCACGTGACGAGTACGACGTGTCGTGCATAAGGTAGAGTGTTTCCCGGTCACTTCTCGTTAGAGTGTGGGGCGGTGCGCAGTGGGCTAGCGCGTCGGTCTCATAGCCGCAAGAGTAACTAACTCCCCGTTAGAGTGTCCCCCCACTCTAACTTGACTTAAACTTTGGTTCTCACCTTGTACGTTGTAGCTGTAACCAACCGTCAAGGCTGTAAACCACAAACGCATTCCCACTTGTAACATCCCAGCCTAGTGAGTCGCGCCTTTTGAAGCTATCCACGAATCCTTCTCACAAGGTTCCTGACGCGCATAGTTTCTGCGTACTGGCAGTAGCAAGAAGCCACGTCATGGTAGAAGCCGTCATGTTGTAGGCCCCTGCACAGCTGCTATCTGCACGCAGCTACTTGTCGCCTGCTGGTTGCTTACTGCGCTTCAGGACGATGCGCACGTAGTCTTCGGTGGCTGGTTCTTTGAACGAGTACATCTAGTCAGCAGTCCAATAAGTGAAGATGCATCCACTTCCTTTACCACGTCGGATTTCATTGTGTTGTTTTTGCTATGCATTTGCATAGCTAACCGTCGATTCTACTCAAGTCAGAGGAAGATAAAAGGCAGAGTTGAAGGTGTGACTTTTTGGTCGTGTCTAGTCACATGATTTTCACATGATTAACCCGTCTCCTCTATATATATACATGAGGATTTCATTTTGCGGACAGGCTATATGAAGAACGAGAAATTCAATATTTGACTCTAAACTTTAACTTTTACTGATAAGATTTTTTGCAAGAACCGATTCTATTAAATTATGATTTTATTCAAAGCTATTATGTGACTGATGGTAATTATTCTGATATCTTTTGAGAAATTTAAAATGATGTTTTGGTGATTTTTAGAATAAAATAATACATTTTGCTTAACAAGAGTAAACAAGGAAAACAATATTTTAGGTTTTAGTTTTGTACCCGCACCTACGGTTACGTAGCAAAGGTACAACAGCCGACGATCGGGACGTTGACAGTCCGCAGGAAACACATCGGGAAAGTATTGCTACGCTAGACCACCAACAATGACCAGAAATTTGCTTGATCACACCCCCAGTAGGTTCTTTGAGCTTGATCATACCCTCTTAGGTTCCTTAAGCTTGATCATACCCTGACGGGTTATTGACAGTAGAACCAGTCATTTTATCTTTTGGTTCATCATTTTAGTACTTCTAACCTTGATTAAATATCTGTAATTCAAAATATTTAACATTATTCAGAATAGTTATACTATACATGCTTGGAAATTTAATATGTGCAGTCTCACATGTGAGTAACATCACAAAGTGACTGGTTTTACAGGCAACAGCCAGTCAAGGGTGTGATCAAGCCATACATCGTAAGAGGGGTGTGATCAAGCTCAAGGAACCTACTGGGGGTGTGATCAAGCAAATTGCCAACAATGTGATACAAGTACGAGCATAAACATGTCCGTCTTTCAGCTATTGAATTCAGCTCCCGGTCAATGTACCGATTGATCTGTACGGGTCATTTCTATCCTGTACAAACTGTCCTCTATGACCACCCTTCGCCTAAGTCCTAATTTAATCTTTCGAGTAGCTAGCAGACCCCTGCAAGAGGACGTGCACACTGTGCAGAGAAGAAACGAAGACGAAGATAACATATACATGCAGCAGAAAACGCAGCGAACTGTACATGCGTTCATCCGAACGATGACGAGGGGCCTAACAGATATGCCGAGCTTAGAGCCCGATAACGGCAACTACTGAAACCAAGCCAGAGGTTTCCAGTCCTACTTCTGTTCTATACGTCCGAATTCCTTTGGATTCCTATCTTGCAAAAAGTCATATACATTTCGAGCGTTTACTGTTATAGGTCTGGAATTCCAGCTTGTAGTTACTCCAGACCTGCCTATTGCAGTACTCCAGCTTTGTAATTACTCCAGACGACCGTGTTGCAGTTCTCTCACTTTCTATTCAATAACAAGCTTTTCCTCGCATTCTGCTCAAGCCAAGTTTCGCGTCATACGACTTTTCTTTGCAACACGTCAGTCCATTGCACTTCTGTGCAATCAATATCACTTGTACTGTTCATTCTATGTCAGAAGAACGAATTGTATACATATTCACAAGTTCCTGCTGCTATTTATCGCGCAACACGTTCATACAGTTCGAAAAGCTTCAAACACTATCAACATAATATACCGTTCGAACTTAGAAAGTCTTCAAATACTATCAACGTAATATAACACAGAAAAGGCATCGTCATTTGCTTCAGAACGGCCTTTCTGTGTTGCTGCTAATTTCGCACGTCCAACCATTTCGAACAAAGTGACCACACTTTCGGCGAGCACGTTCCACTTGTACTTGCTATATAATTCTAGAAAACAATGCGAGACTTTCTATTTGCTTAGTTCTTTTCTGTCATACGGTAAGGTAATAAACACTTTCTTTTGCACCCTTGGTTCCTCGTCTCAAGAGCACAGTAGGCTCATATACTTTGGAATACAAGAGAACTATAAATCTGTTTGGATCAACATTGCTTCGATTTACATGTGCTTGAAGAAACAAGGGAGATAAACTATCTCTACTGTATTGCCAACTAACTTCGCAGAAAGACATGTTCGTGCAGACTAACCTCTAAAAAGTTCCAAGATTCAGTACTGTAATCCACGAAATGCTAAGGGGATAAATGGAAGTACTGCATAAAATCAGAAAACCATTGTTGTTATAAAGAAAAAGCCACAAGCATAGATGCATTCTATAGAACAACATAAATACAACTTTGCGTAAAAAGACTGTTTGAAGTACATGAAGTTTAATACGGATGGATTATACTAGAATCTTGTAAATACTGCATGAAATGTGTCTGAGTATTATGTGTATGTTCACCATCATATCTGAAATCATGAAGAGTGCTAAGAGTTGAGAATCCTGTTGCATTTTTCATTCAGATTCATCCCAACGTTATCTTTCACCAATAAGGTGTTTTCAAATTTCATTCAGAGTGAATATTCTTTATTCATATCTTATGGTTATCAGACTTATGTAGTTATTACGATAAGCATCCATGAAGGTATTACTTGTGATCTGTCAATGGATTCTCTAAATAAATCACCCAAACCATGTGCCTCTATAGCTTTTAGCTGAAAATTAAGACTAAAAGCTTACAGTAAATTATATAATTTTGACCCCCGATCATATTTTAGCATGATGGACTTGCTCTTTAACTCCTTGTGAGCAATAAAGAGAACCTTGCATACAATATTGTGGAGGATATGGATAGGAATTTCTTTTTGGATCTCTTTCTTGCAAACTTTGGGTAACTCTCTCGATCATCCAATCCTCGTACTCACGCTGAAATGATATCTTCGACAAACTTCTCGGAAGGGTGTCACAAGATATCTATTAACAAAATACATTTCTTTTAACTAAAATGATACATCTTCTCATTCTCATATCTTTTTGTACCAAAGTTTGAAGATGTTCATCTTTCCACTACTAACAAGTGATGGTGTTACTCGAGTGATTATCTTAACGAGTAATTGCCATCTTGTATGAACCAAAAATTGTTAATGAGGACAATTGGATAAACTATGATAAGTGTTACCTTGAAAACTGAGTTTGAATGGCAACAACTTACCGCCTGTGGTTAAGAAAGGAATACATGTATTTGTTGTCCTTATCGTCCACTACGATTTCATGAGTTCTTTTACCTACATAGGTTCTTCATCCAATAAGTTGTAATACATATCCGTTTAGTTCATATCATGATTAAATCAGCCGAGAGGTTACATTTTCATGGAAAAAGTTAAAGTCAAAGTCAATAAAGATTCTATTCTTCCTTTTTCACTTCTCAATTCTTTTAGGAGCGATAGGCTACTTTAGAGCTACTGATAGTAGAGGTTAGTCCCGATGTTCTTCCCAGTGCTCGGGGTAAAAAGTTTTGAGAACAGGAAATTATCCGATGGTAATTAACGGTAAACGGTTTTTTCAATCATTTATTAGTTTTCCCGGTTCTTTTAACGGGTAAATTGTCGTTTCGCAAAACTTTAACCTGCAAAAAATCCGGCTCGACACTATTTCAACCCGACTTTTCGAAATTCTAACCGGTTGAGAATACAAAGAATGCCGGTTAGCCCCGAGCGCTGGTTCTTCCTCCCTTCGGGGACGTTGGTTGATTGGCCATTCGGGTCCCTCTTTCCCTTGTAGGGGTCTTTCCTTCCGTTGGCTATTCATTGTGTCGTGTGTTTCCTTCCCAATTTACGTCCTGATGTTTAGATTCATGACCGCGGCTCCTACTCTTGCGCTTGAGTCTTGACCTGCTGACTTTGGTTCATAGTTCCCGTGAACTATGAACCTGAAAAAGGGTGTCTTCTAGCTTTGGTTATTCCTCATGGGACTGTACAGTAGACGCAGTACCGGTAAGTCCTTTTCCGGAGCTTGGTCTGGATCGGCGAATGGGAATTCCACGAAAGATATCTCTCTTTGTTCAGTACAATCTTCGGCGCAAGATCTGTTCCTCATTCTCAGGGGCCCACTACTTCCTTTACGGATGGGTGGCGGTAAAGCCGCCTGGTTCTTGGCGGCCGAGAAAGCGAGGATTCTCGGAAGTTGGAGGACGTGCTGGCTCAGGACTCAGCAGGTCAAACAGTGACCGGTCCCTCACATCTTTAACAGTTGACGTACGGTACTGTATTTTATGATTATTTTACTGATAATGGATATGATGATTATTTCTCCATTAATTAAATAAGAAAAAGCAAGGCTAATTGGTCTTCTTTTACTTCTACACGTCTTGGTGGATTGTTACTCGGGCTAATAAACCGTCTATTACAGTAAGAGTTACGATTATACATGTAAACTAATTTTTATAATTTTTATAAAAGGGCATGCGGATTAAATATATAAGAATATGAATTAATTATATAACAGTCTTTATCCAGAGATTTACTTGAACTCACCTCTATCACAATTTTCGGATTTTATCCTATTCCTCTTAACTTTACATTACTTGATCGTATTTTAACTGGATATAATAAATTTAACAGGTTTATTGTTATGTGAAGACATTACACTAAAACAAGTAAGAGATAATCTGAACTGATAATCGATTATAAAACGATTTGAAATTGAACTTTCCGTATAGATACATGGCTCATGGATCACTTGCATTTCTCGTTTGCATTTGGAACTCTTTGAATAGCAAGTATACCGTGCCTTTATTAAAATACAAGAATTAAAAGAAAACCCTGAAAAACTTATTGATTGCACAATGTACTCTGTTATTTTCTGAGAGTTTTTTTCATCTTTTCCAATGAGAATGAGATTTGAGATTTTCGGAAAATATTGTGCACAGAAATTGCAAAGCGTCGAAAAATGCATTTTCAGTTATAAAGTTACTGCAAATTACTTTCTTACCGTGCAAAACAGACAAAGCATTCCGCACTTATATAGGCAAGAAAGAAAAGAATTGCGAAAAGCATTTCGTATGGAATGCCCAGAAAGCATTCAGTAGTTCATACGTTGGGAACTCTTTTATATTTTACGGGTTACTTTGAAAGGTACCGTGGACAGTTAAAAAGTTATGAAAGATTACTACACATTTTCCCTCAAACGTAAATATGCATGCAATATCAACTTCGGGGAACTTTTGTTAGCTTGTTATTTATTTTTTTATTTTTTTTAAAAAAATAGATTATATGTGAAAATTCTAGAGGAGAAACCAAATTATCTATAATATTAAATTGATAATCGGATCTGGATATGCGAGAAAATCCAGACATAACCAATAAGGGCAGTTTAGTCTCACGCTCTAAAAGAACTACAAGTGTAGTAACTTGCACGTCATTCTTATTTAATCAACATATTGATTTATTACCTAACTCTTCTTAAAGAAAAATTAGATAATACATTAAACCTTTGTATATTTGTCTCCTACATCTTTTGATGAAAGAAGTGAATAATATACAAGGAAGACGTCTTTCAGAGAAATATGCATCTCAACTCTCTTTCGAAGCTCGAAAGAGAAAAAGAAATAATCGTGATGAAAATACAATGATGCTGAAAATATTTCCACTTATGTTAATAGTGGAAATAATTAACTCAATCTATATTTATATCATGTTAGCTCTGCTCATATTACTTGATGTTGTGCGACTCTGCATGAATCCTGATAATCCGATAGAATAACAAAATAACAAAATATTACTATTACTATTCACAGCAGGGCAATTAAGATAGGTGAACGTGTTGTCAAGGAAGGGTCAGGTCACAATTAAAGGTGGTTTACTTGACCTCTTCCTTTAACGGATGAGAGAGGTGAATAATTTATTCTAATATATGCATTCAAAACTGACTTCGGAACAGAGAAACGCAAAAAGATAAACAATAAAATGGTGCAAAATCTGGTAATATTATTGATGAAGTCCTACTCGCAGAAGAGAAGCTCTAGACGGGTGTGGAAATATAATGTGTACAAGCAGACATAGAGAGAGAATATACATCCAGGGTGCACTTTTAAGAAAATAGAGAAAAAAGAAAAATATTTGAACAAATAATCATGGGCAATTGGCTGATAACATTCTTCAAAAAATATAATGAAAAATACAATTTGCTAAAGCGTAGAGTCACATAGTAAAGTGGTGCTCCACTGGGTTTGCTAAGGGTGACTTGTGAGTGACAAAGTTCTCTGAATTTGTTTCATTATATTTAAAATATTAAAAATAAATTTCACTTGGTAACTTGATTATATACGATCACTTGAGTTACAAAAAACCCACAAGTAACTCACGCTAACAGAACCTTCTTTTGGTATAAAGACCAATGTCTTTCACGAATAAAAGTATTTTTAGTTTTATTAATTTATAACTTAACTCTCTTAAAAGGAAAAATTAAGAAATAAATTAAAACTCTTTGTATATTTTTTTTCCCTAACATGGAATAGTTGAATATATGGACCGAGAGCACCTGCATATTCATCTCCTCCATCTTTCGATGAAGGAGACAAATATCCAGGTATTCAATTTAATACATAATCTTTCCAACAGGAAGGGTTAGGTATTAACTTAAACTCTACGTAAATGAATGTATTTCTGAGTATAACTTCCCGGACTAGTACCTTCTGAAGCGCGGCAGTTGAGTCAAGATTTATGGTTTATCTCCTGTTCTCTTCGTGTTTCCAGGTATAGACTAACAGATAACTTATATAAAATATTTAATCAATTATATTTACTTAATTATATTTTTTATTCTTCTCAATAACAATAAACGAACAAAAGTTCCCAGGAGTTCATGAGCATGCATATTTTGTTACATCCGAGTCAGGAAGTGGAGGGAAATAATAGTACATGCGATAGTGTGTAAGTTTAATCGATCAAAACCTGCTAAAGATAAATAAAGACGTGTGCAATATGGAGACTCCCTCAAGAAACTAGACATGGGTAGTAGTATTACTGCATGCAAGATGAAATTCTGGGAAAGTTTGCTCGTTTACTGTTATCGGGAAAATATATATAAATATTCAAGAAACTGTTTACATCAAATCGAAAAAAAAAATTATGTATAAATATTAACGATTAGTCCAAACCTAGAACGCCAGAGATTGAGACACAGATTGAGACACAAACCGTATGGCAGACTACCAGAATTATGAAAGTACAAGTCCAGGAACCAGTAGTTATTTTTACATTCATTTAATGTGACTTTAATTTATTATCTAACCCTTCCTGCCGGAAGGGTTAGGTAATAACTTAAACCCCTGCATATTTGCCTTACTCTAAGACAGGAAAACAAATACTGTTGAACCCACCGTCTCTGGTATGAAGCACTGTTCTCTTCAAATAAGATAATTTAGTTTTAAATGTGCATTTTCATTTGTAATCAAATTTTTGGTAATAATAAATTAGTGTCCATCAATATTCCCCTTCTCTGTAAAGCTGAAAGAGGTGGAAATATGCATGCTCGATCTATTTCGGAAAATTTATTTTCTTTCTAATATCAGAAAAAATATAGGTATTATATTTAAATTAGTTTAACTTTTTAATTATTATATGTTAGTTGGACCTACAGTTGCGAGAGGAGAAAGACTTAACTTATAAGTGGAGTGAGTCCACACGTGCCTTTGAGAATATAACTGCAATAAACCTACTGAACTTATTTAATCAACAGATTATTTTATTACATAATCTTATCAGAAAAAAATATTATATAATAAATTAAACCACTTGTGCATATTCCCTTCTTCCAAACTTGAATATGCAAAGAAAAACGTGTATTTCTTTTTAAACCCCGCTCCTGATTATTAAGAGTATGAGTTATCATGATCTCATTTTTTGACGTGCACGGACGTGAAAGACGGACCTCTGGGTTACCTAGAGCAAACTGCATCTTTTCATAATTGTTTGAGTCTGACTTCCATTGTTGACGTGGTAGGTAGCGTTAGAAAGAGACTGGAAAGCGTTACATTTTGACAAAATATTTTTTTGATTTTCATCTAAGCATTATCAGAACCCAGTTTGTTAAATTCTAAGTTTTTCTGTTTCTCAGATTTCAGAGAGATTTTGAATTTTAGAAAAAAATCCAAGAAGAATATTCCAGCTGGGACCCTTTTATACCAGGAGTGGGGGT
Organism: Asterella californica; assembly: GCA_036924285.1. NCBI lineage: Eukaryota > Viridiplantae > Streptophyta > Marchantiopsida > Marchantiales > Aytoniaceae > Asterella > Asterella californica. The sequence goes on along the minus strand of JAYKYS010000006.1, from coordinate 13,224,386 downwards.
TTAACTACCCCTCGATTCACACCGCAAAATATTGCCAGTTTAGTACCATGTTTTCCTGGTTCATCATTTCACTAGTGAAGCTATAATTTCACTGTCGATGGATCGTTGCGAGTGTGATCAAGCAACACATTGTTTAAAAAGGTGTGATCAAGCATAACAAACATACTGGGGGTTATGATCAAGCTAGTTTATGCGTTTTGCTATTCTCTTCCTGTGGGGTTCTCATGTGTCCCAAGTCGTACACGCGGTTCTGTCGTCTCGGATACACATGCCGAACTGTGGCTAAATTGCAAGTTATTTATATGCTCTATCCTTTGGTGACAGTTCCGAAGGGAGCATGCGGGAAGGAGACGTAGAAAAAATTCCAGTTGCGGACGAGTATAAACTTGGAAAACGAAAAGTAAACCTGGAAAAGCGAAAACAGAACTGACGGCTTGCAAGCAGCCAAGATAGACGTGCTCGGAGGGAGTTAACCAAAGTCTAAAGCACGGCAAAGCAACCGAACCTTGGACAGACAGACCATCCTGGTGGAGATGCCCTTTGCTCTCGAGTCAATAAAACGCAACAGGTGTTGAGAAGTAGTGCGCACGTGGCGGGCAAACTTGATGGCGAGAGTAGCATGGGCCCGCAGTGCCACTTTGGAGAGAGAGCAAGGAAGGACACATCGGGGCACATGCATGCCAATCGCCGGCGCTGGCGCGCACAGTCATACGCGAGTTCGAGGTCCCCTCTCGACTCCGTGTCACGCGTCACGGGTCACGAGTCACGGGTGCTGTGGTCCTTCCGCCTTTGCGTGCGATCTGCTGCTAAACCGTCGTGACCTCCCGTGCGCTTTCGTGACTCCAAAGAGACAGACGGAGGATGGCACACAAGCGCGGGCGGGCCCCTGGTCCTCGTACTGCTGCGACTGTCACCATTCCGTCTTTTCCCTTTTTCTTCGCCTACTTCTCTCTCGTGGTCGTCCCTTCCTGGACTTCCTCATCGTTTTTGCGCATATCTTCCCGGACGCTGCATTCTTCTTCCTGGGCTCGCCACTTCAAAAGCACCATCCCATTCTCACTTGTAAATCTCGTCGCTCTCGTGTGGAAGATTTATCGAATACTAGGTTTGAAGTGGTTGCAAGCCGGTGGAGTGTGCAGTTGGTGTGTTGTTCTCTGGGTAGATTTTGACCTTGTTTATTAAGGTGGCGGAGTACCTGTGGGCTGGTTTCCTGAATATGGACGAATCGAGGAGAGTGCACCTGCTGTATCATCGAATGTTCCCCGTGTTTGAACGGATATCTACGTCGTCCAGGTCTTAGTGATTGTTATACATAAGGTTTGGATAAAAGTTGCATATCGTGAATAGGAAACAGGAGCGTGTTGGAGTGAAAGGGCGTTAGGGTTCCCAGTGACAGTTCGAGAAGCGATCGTGCTCGGCCGGTGTCAAACAGGCAGGCGAGGAACGGAAGAGGATTTGTCCCGACCCTGACATAGACGGTATTATAAGTTTCGGTTGTGGATTTTGGAGGAGCTACGTAAGGGAATTGTACGATCTGGTATCATTGATCGTTGCGAACTGACATTGGGCAGGGGCATCGAAGGATAGGGAGGTGGTATGTTAATGGCTGGGATAGCCCTATACTCCAGCTCGCCCCCGGCGGCAATTTGGACTACGCAGAGCTCTGTCAGTTGTTCTACCACCTCTGCGTATGATATTGATTGGCTGAGTCGGTGTTCTCCTTGCAATCCTGCTGTGAGGCCATTAGGGGGATTGAGTGGCCTCTTCTCCAGCCCGTCAAGTAAGCCCGCCTATTTGACCCCCTGTTCTCTCGGCGATGGTTTGGACTATGCGTCAGTCGGTTTGGGTGCCGGAATTACCCGCAGTTCTCAGAATGATTCAACTCATAGTGTTGGGGCCTGGGACATCACCGATAATCGTAGCGGATCTGTCAGTATTCCTACCATGTCATCCTGCCGGGTGAAAGATCGGAGTCCTGTGTCGGTTCTGTATGGCCCAAATTCTCGGAGCAGTCACCACAATTCTCCAATTCATTCACTGATTGCATGGGATAACGCCGCGAGCACTGCAGGTCTTCCACCTTTGGACCCTCACTTAGAACGACACAGTAGGAGGAGAAGTTCTTTCACTGTAGATGAGCGGCGGCCGCTTTCGAGAAGTATAGGCTTTGAAGTTGGTGGAGATGGCGCACCCGTTGGGTATCAAGCCAGACTCACTAATTCAGATTCTTCAGCTGCTGGCGCCCATATCGCTGCAGACGATGAGAGAAGCAGTTGTCACAGATACTTTACTCCGAGTGATGGTTTCATCCGAGCGAACGAAGGCGCACAGAGGACGTCCAGAGCAGAAGCGCAGGAACTACAGGAAACTAGGAGGAGACTATCGAGGCTAGCAGAGTCCCCACTTCCTTCTTCGCCCCCTAGGAATACTAGCTTAGTATCTTCAGCAGACCAATTGCTATCATACGCCAAGGCCCGACATAAGATATTCGAAGACCCCCTTGTCATCAAGGCATTTCAGGTTGCTGAGGATGCCCACAGGAACCAAGTAAGTGATATTGAGCCGCTGTGTTGGTTAGTTTTGGTCTGTTGAGGGTGTCCCAAGTTTGATTATTATGGTTTTACTGCTTTGTTATCATTGGGCGTGTTCTTCGTCTCCTTTGATGACATGTAGCGAAGCTGCTATCCATGTATCGTCATGACTTTGTTGGGGCCGTTTATCCGACTCTTCTGTCAGTTTTGGAAGTTTGGTAGCTGGCCAGGTCGTAACAGTGGGTAATGTTCTCTGATCAAGTCCGCTTCGCTTTCTGCAGGTTAGGCGGAATGGGGATCTGTATTTATCGCATTGCGTAGAAACAGCTCTTCTTCTCGCCCAGACAGGTGCGGACAGCACGGTTGTGGCAGCAGGGTTGCTGCACGATACTTTGGATGACTCGAACTTAAGCCAGGAACGACTTCGAGTTACTTTTGGCTCCGAAATCGAGTATCTTGTTGCTGGGGTGAGCACATCTTTTCTTTGCCACACCGCTAACGGTTCTGACGCGATAATAGCCGTGCAGTGCAGCTTACATGATTAGCTTTGCTTACCCGTTGAGCGGCGTTTAGTCTGTGAGAATTGACTTTGGACTGCACATTTTTCAGGTGTCCAAGCTGAGTACCTTCAGTCAGCTAGCGCGGGATAACGACACCGTCTGTAATCCTGTGGAAGCCGACCGCTTGAGGACTATGTTCATTGCCATGGTAGATGTTCGGGTGGTTCTCATTAAGCTGGCAGATCGTCTACACAACTTGAGAACTTTGGACGCTTTGTCGGCTGACAAGCAGACTCGCATTGCTGAAGAAACTTTGGAAGTATTTGCACCTCTCGCAAATAGATTAGGCATTTGGAGCTGGAAAGCAGAGATTGAAGATATCTGCTTCAAATACTTGCACCCGCGAGAATACCAAGAGTTAGCTTCAAAAATGGTGGAGGGTTGGCAAGAAAACGTTGTGCTTTCCTCCATTCAGCAGTTGGAGGAGGCTTTGTGTTCGGAGGGAGTTGATTTCTCTGACATCTGCGGCCGGCCCAAAAATCTCTACAGTATCCACAAGAAAATGCTCAGGTCCGTTGCACAGTATTTCTCGTGCTGTTAACCATACATGTATAGCTGTATTCATTTTCCCCTATCCTCGGACCTTCAGATCAAGGTCGGTTTTTCTGAATATCAGATCTGACCTGGTGACTCATCTATGCGCAGAAAGCAGCGAACCATCGATGAGATATTTGATGTTCGTGGCGTGAGGTTGGTCCTTAAAGACAAGGAGAGCTGTTATGCGGCTTTGGAAGTCGTCCACCGTCTATGGACTAACATTCCCGAGAAGTGCAAGGATTATATCAGCCAACCTAAATCCAACGGGTGAGTTCACTTGAAACTAGTGTCCTTCATTGGAACTTCCTTGAAGGAAGGAATACCGGTTTCGTCGTTCTCGCTTCTCGTTTGGATTTCCAAGCTGTAAGAGCTATTTACGAGTATATATGAGCCTGTATTGGTCTTGAAGATCTAGTCATGCCTTCTGTAGGAGAATGAGCCAGGAGGCTAGCTGTTGCTCGCCTAACACCCCTAGTCGTTATGTTTGCAGTTACCAGTCGCTTCACACCGTCATTTTGGGTGAAGATGGACATCCACTGGAGGTACAGATTCGGACGATGGAAATGCATCACCAAGCGGAGTATGGGATGGCCGCCCACTGGAGGTACAAAGAGAACAATAGTAAACATTCGTCGTTTCTGCTGCAGAAAGTGGAGTGGGCAAGATGGGTGCTTACCTGGCATAGTGAGATTCTGGACACCAAACTGCGGGTATCATCTACGCGAGTGGACCTAAGGCCGCCTTGCCCGTTTCCAGTTCACAGTGACGACTGTCCTTATGGTCTAGGCTGTTCACTGCCACCACAAAGTGACGATGATCCACTGTTTGTTATCGTGGTAGAGGATAATGATGTAAGTTATCTACTTACCACTTTGGGACGATTTGGCTTCTTGAGACTTGTTGCACCGAATCTAGTGGTTGCCGCGACAGAGAGGGGATGGTTCGCGGTATGTCGGTTGGTTCAGGGAGTTGTCAAAGAGTTTCGTCGTCTAAGGCAAGTACGCTGTTCTCACTATCTTACATGAATGTGCAGATGACTGTGCAGGAGTTGCCTCCTGGTTCTACCGCGGGTGATTTGTTGGTGAATATGGTTTCTGATCGGTACTCTATATCTGATTCAAGCAACCTTCTTAGTGGGAGATGGTCCCGGCCCAAGGTGAATCATCAGTTGATCGAAAATTTTCAGCAGAGGTTGAGAATGGGTGATTTTGTGGAGCTCAGTCGGGAAGTGAAGCCTCTGATGGTTCCCAGGCCCAAGAGAGAGGTGGAAGTTGTCCGTGCGCAATCAGGCAAACTTTATGGCGAGATTGCACTGGAGTTCCAAAGAGAACAGCTCAAGCGGTTGTACCTAGATGAAGTTAGTTGCAGGGAGGAGGCTCGAAGAAAAACTGCTAAAGAGCAAAATGCGAGCATCGCGAGTTTTTCGTAGAAGCTGGACGGATATATTGTAACATAACTCACTGCGATCGCCGGTTTGCTGTATGGAGAACCCTTGGCCCATGTACATATTGTCTATAATTACCAAAAAGTTAGGTGAAGCACGGTAGGGAAGAAATGATTGATAGTCGGATTATTCTTTGCCCTTGAAAGATTGCGTGGGGTAAATGCACATTGCACCAAAGCCCTGATTTTGTATAGCTGCCATCTTTCCGAGATTGGTACCACAGTTTTAACTGTGTTCATGCCTCTGCTTCTTGTAAATAAAAGCGGAATACACATCTCTCTGGCTATCAGTGACAAGACTCTTCGCAGGTGGTCTTTCTCAGGTCATTTGGCTGTACCCTCGAAGCATGCTTTATAAATTTTCATGGTGATCTATCGCTGCTAGCCCTTTCGGATGTGTCACGCGTGTCTTTTAGCAGTTTCCGCCAAAGCATGTTAGTGATCGGTTCGAAACTTATGCGGATCATGTTTTTGCTGTTGCATTGGTACAACCAAGGAAGTGCTAAACTCCGTTCAATCGAACGTTGGAGGTACAGTATGGTAGAGTTTTGGAAGCAGCGTACATGGGAAAGAAAAGAAAAGAAGGGACATGCTCAGAGCGTATGCTCCGAAGACACAGTCTGTGGCGTTTTATTATTGACACTCGACTGGGAAGTATTGTTGTGCTGAAGAAAGTCTGTCGCCAGTGTGTGGGAAGCCGGACGTTTGAAACGCATCGCGTGTCCAGGTGGCCCCCGAAGTGCACGGGGTCGTCCAGAAAGCCCGGAAGCAAGTGCGGGGTTACAATCAGAGAGTAACGACGGCTTAGAAGTCTACCCTCGTTCCCTGTAAGTTATATGTTGTATGTACAATAGTAGAAACACGCGACGCAATGAGTAGCCAAAGGATGGAAAGACCCCATCAAGCCTGTACAATAGTCACTGTCAGTTGTATGTACTAACCTGTAGATGTACACTGTAAGTTATAAGTTGTAGGTACAGTGTAACTTGGATAAATGTTAGGGTTCTGCTGTAGAGAAATCCTAATCTTTACCTAAGAAGGAGATTATAATATCGTAATCATTTAAGTGTTTTAGTAGACAACGAATTAGTTATAGCAGATAATAAACATATAATCCGTGTATCATGACACGTGAAGAGAAGCTAGGAAAGGAACACATAAACATTCACTAATAAGGAAGCATAAAGTATAGGATTAGCACATATGAAGTGAAAATGATACTTAAAACTGAATAAAACTGTGTCATTTTCTTCATGACACATTATTAAACTTCTTAGTGAAAGAAGGCACGAATATCAGTATAAAACCTCTAACTGAAAGAAGCCATAAATATCTGTCTGAACGAGAGATCAGGAAAACTTAGGTCAAAATTCTCTATTAATTGAGTACTAATTTACAGTTAATTTATAAGTTTCATATTACGTATTTCTGATAAATTTGTACGTCTACTATATTGGTACATATGTTAAACCATTGATGTACAATGTACATGCACTAAGCGTCGTGAAACTTCAGCTGATGTATTTAGTATTAGAGCATGTGCAGTGACAAGATAATTCAAGCTCGAGAAGAAGAATAATATTTAGTCTATTTCATTGTGACTCGATTGAGGGAAGTACTCAAAGTTTACCAGTTACAGTACTACAATACCAACCGTACCCTCGAGTTAAACCCCAACCCCGAGTATGAATACAAGTGCTTGACAGCGGTTGTATAAATTTTCGAGAGAACAGAATTCCTTAATTTTTTAATTTTTTTTCATCTAATAACTTCTTTTTCCTCATTTCTTTACAACTCTTGCTGTATTTGTTTTTAACTCTCCTTAAATTTTTTCTAAGTGAACAAGATACAAAGAATAACCTCGAATGCGTCATAGATCATTACGAGATACAAGAAAGGTTCTAAAGTGAATAACATCGTATTAGCTCTGTCTCCTCTCAATGTTCTCTCCGTGTGATCTCTCATGATTTTTTTCTATTGAATGTAGAATTGAACTCTAAACGTCTTTCAACGGTCTCTTCAAGTGAAGTCTCGACAACGGAATAAAAAATGTAAACCCCTGCGATCTTATCGATCAATTATCCCTCAATCTCTCTATCTCCACGATAGTCATCGATGAATCTACAACATGTCAGGTCTGTCTCTCACTCAAGGGTCACCCCTGATGACTTTGATGAAAGCACACCATGGACTTGAAAAAAAAATGTTAAGTTTAGTCACTCACACACTTATAAAATCATCAACTAAAATTCTCAATTCTAATGACGTTTCTCAAGTTCTCACATGCTAAAATATCACACACTCTCTATATTACTCAAGTTGTCATTACGACGATGACAACTTGAGTAATATTTTTCTTCAAAATCAACAACTTTTAGAAAAATTTTAGAATATTCTCTTTCCACCTCTTCTTTACACTAGGATCCACTAAGAAAACATGTTGAATCTCTTCTTGTTTTTAATTCTCACAAAGTTTACAACTTTAATCAGACCATTAATATCAAATAAAAAAAAAAGATAATGGATACTTTTCACCTTCTTTCTACTTTTTAGACAAGATGACAAGATAATAGTGCTCACTCATTAGAAAATATCTGAATTCTATCCAAAAGTACAGCTAAGTTTAACTATAGCTAACTTTAGCTAGTCATGACTAACTTGATAACTCTTTAAAGTACTTGGGCAGCAAATAAACATTCTCCACACTTAATTATAACTAAACACCTTACTAATAGATAAATTTCTTATGTGTAAGATAGATCGTTACAGCACAATCTAGACATCCGACTTATTCCCAATCATAAATCACATGCTTGAGATTCCTTTCTGCTGTTTCAAAACTATAGTTGAAGAGACGCACTAAAGATTAAACATAAAAAGCATCGTTGCAACTTACATAATGATCTTAAGGATTTGGTTACAAATGATGATGAAACATTATTTGCCGTTATGATTAGAACTCGCGATGCCTTTACTTTTTTCACATAGAAGCTTCAGATCCTTCAACTCCTAGATCCCTTCAAATCTTGTTTTGCTCTTTAATGACGACCGTGATAAAGATATGCAAGATGCAAATGTAAGAATCGACCCACTTTTTCAATATTCCAACCATCAAAAGAATAAAACTGTAAGATGATACTTATAGATTCCAAAAATATCCATCATTGCGGATCATTTTAGTTATCTTATTCATCCATGTACACTGAAGTGTACATGAGGTGTAATCTATATTCTAACCCTTCCGGCCGGAAGGGTTAGAATATAAATTAGTGTTCACCTGGAATGATGCGTATTGATAATGAAAATCTCGGACTTATACCGCCAAGAATAAGTTAGGTTCTCAAAAGTCATAGACATAACACTCTGAAATGTCTCTGCTCGTTAAGAACATGCTCTCACTCACATATCCGGGTCATCAAGATGCAGAACCTCAGTAGAATCACGACGAATGACCGAAGATAGATCTGGATCTCGATCACACAATAAAAAGTATGATGAGAAAGAAGCCAAAGACGCTTGTTGGTTAAAACAGTAGCCTATAGCCAACCATGATAATTGCACATCCTAGTCTCCCAAGTGGTCCTTCTGCAACCCATACTTGCACAATCCTCTCTTCATCGTCTGAACTACTCTCTCCGTCAAACCATCCACCTCAAGATGATCTCGAGATGTAGTCCGCTGTTCAATCATTGCCTAATCACACAAGGTCTGAAACTCACCAAGAAACTCTATACCTTGGTCGATCAACACTTCAACTGGTGCTCCAAAACGACTCAGCACTGCTCTTGACCCAGAATACTTTATTTTGCGGGTTTGTTGTAAGAGAACTGAGAAATTAACCTTTATGCAGAAAATGCTTTTTGTGAGTACTGTCTTCATTCCAGTTGGAGACCTCTAGAAAACAAAATCAAATTGAAGCTATTCCCCAGCTTTACAAGTTATGATTCATCTGAAACCAACTCCTTAGTATTTACTCACTGAAGTCTCACATATTATTCATCTCTCTTTTTTCCGAGAAAAAGTAAGAAAAAATATAATGAAACGATTCAATTTATCACTTTACCTTTCTGGCAATAAATAGTAGGTGATAAATTTAGAAAAATATAATGAAACGATTTAATTTATCTTTTTATCTTTTTACAATAAAAATTAGGTGATAAATTTAATTTTGTAATAAAATTTATTTTCTGAGAGGAGAAGAAATCAATCCTATAGTCCATGGAGCGCCTTTCTACGTATATGGCTTAAGGGGTTCGCTGGAGTTTCAAATATTTTATCTACAGAATATAGAATATATATTTTTAAAAATAGATTGTTTATATAAATTTAAATTTAATCATAATTAACATTTCATAAACTAGCATAATCTGATTTGATTAATAAGCCCTGAAGTTCATAAAAGACCTCACTGCACTGGTGCTGTTGGATTTAGCTTTTCTTTTCATACTTGTCGTATTTCTTTTTCCGATCAGAAGTTCATCTTGCATGCATATTTTATAGAGATATTAAAATAAAAATTTCGAAGCTTTTGGAGCAAAAGAAAATCTTTTCTTCCGACTGAAAGAACTCGATGAAAAGAGAATATTTTATATTTTAATTCCTACTCAGAGGTACGGGATGAAAATTATACAACAGTTAAAAGAAATATCAACTGGTATTGTAAGCTGGTTGTTCTATTGAGTCGATCTAACTGAATTATTGTGACATCTTGGTTAACATAAATTATATATATTCAGATGTATTAACAAAATAATAGATTCTCGAGAAAATAATTAAAATGATAACAATTATAAAAGGATAAAAATAACCAGGTAACGTTTACCTTGCTGACTGTAGTTGCATGAGAGAAGGCAGATGCATATACGAGTTACAGCCGTGATAAATGCCTTACGCCGTGACGATAAGGTCATAAAAGGGTTCGTGTCGTGGACAATAAGGTCCTAAAAGATATGACAGCAGTGACCGTAACCTTTTACCGTCAACGTTTGAGAGCTCTTACACTCCTTACAACATTTAGTCATATATCCACTATTACCAACACTAATTCTGGTTTTAATTTCATTTGTGATCAAATAAAACTATTTAAATCTAAAGTCAAATCTGAAGTCAAACTGGAAGATATGTTGATTATTGTAAAGATTACCATAACATATCTTTTTGTCTTTGAACTATAGGAATATATTAGATATTGGTAGAGTGTTCTTGAACTAAACAAATATTTCTGAGGTGGTGTAGACTTTCATAGACTAAGTTCTGACTAAAATCTGTGATACATATTCACACAGTAACAAGTTTTCTGTATTCTTCTCCCAAGAAGATCTTTGTCGTTGCAAAATTTTGCTATTTAGGAATGCACTATTGCTGTCCACTTTTGTTATTTCCATTTAACTGGTTAAGTTCAAAATGAGATATTATTAACATTCACTTCATGCTGCATATATTAATGTGTATCACTTTATTTCAATGCAATCAAGATTGTCCCTTGTTTGAATATTTTCTCCCTTAAACTAGATGTCAGTTTAATATATATGCATTCCGAAGAAAGAAAACGATAAACGATTAAATAGAGCAAAATCTCTAACAGAATTAGACAGAACAAGACCGGGAGTGCAAGTCGAAAACTGAATTTCAATTATCAATGTCTATAGATAAAATATGAAATAATTCTGTAAATATATAAATTAACATTTATTTATAAGGTAAATTTTTAATATTGTATACCGAGTACATGCCGCAACTTCCGGATAAAACCCATAAGTTTTATCCATGAGCGCGCTTCAGGAACCATAACTACGGCTTCATGTCTTGTATAAGAGAAGAGTTTATTTAAATTTTAATTTATCGACTTACCCTTCCCGCTAAAATTAAGCTCTTCGTATATTCTCCTCGCCTGAACTTGGAAGAGGTGAATATGTGCAAGGAAGAATTGGAATACAATATGCCTGATAACAATAAAACTTCATTCTACGGATGGGCTATTTGCGAAGGAAGAAACTTAACCGTTTAATCAAAATACCGATTTGTTAAGTAATGATTTAAAAATATTAAAATGATTTAAAATTTAAAAATATTAAACTGTGTCGGCCCAGCAGAGTGCTTTCGCCATTTATTTAAAATTTGAAAATGATTTAGAGCGTTACATAAATATCATTTATTTCACTGCTAACTATTGAATAGCTAATGAGAAATAATGAAACTAAAGTTTTGTAGTTTCTTAAAACAAAACAGTTCTTCTCTAAACCTAAAGTAGACAGGGAAGGAAAAAGAATACTGCGTCCCTGCTTTTTAACTTGTACCTGAGGCTTGACTGGTTCAGTCCAAAATACATAAATCAGTGCCATTAGAACACAGAATATATACCTTTACAAATGTTACCCAAAATTGCCAGTTCGTAAATGACCGTTAGTATTTCGAGAATAATTGAGAAATTCATACCGTATCAGGAGTTTGTGTCCTTAGGGAGATTTCTCTGGATGCGTGCTCAGAAGGTAGAGCGAATTAAATCGCTTGACTACCTAACCTCTACCGACAGCTAGGCTCTTTTGTAGCTCGCTTTTGGATAAAACCGATCTGAAGCGAACTATTTAGAGTTAGCAGTATCTGAAATTAAGTTACTTTCCAACTTAAACTTATAAGTGGTTATCAGATACGAATTTGTATAGATACATGATAGCCTTGAAATGTTGATGGATCGCATTTCTCTCTTCGGGAATCCGAAGTAGCGTAAAATGGGAGCCGAATAAAAACCGATAGGCGCGCCACTTTCCCGCTGCAGTCACCACAATGACAATTGACCACCTTCCGCACTCAAGAATAGTCCAGCGGTGTCCAAACATAGGGCATAACGTAGCACTAGTCCACACACCTAAGAAACACAGCATTTGATATCAGTATCCTTCCAGTGCAACTTTACATCTATAGTAAAAGCAATGATCAGATGTGAGATAGATGAAGAATAGTATGACGGTATGGTTAAGGACGGTATGAACCAGAGCGGGACTGTACAACTTTAGAAACTGAAGGAATACGACAAGAACGGCTCCGCCTACAAGGTCAGATATCAGCCTCCAGGGAGGGGCATACATTACATTGGCAACGTAAGTTACTCAATTCCTGCCCCCGAAATGCCCACTGATGAAAGATTCTGTCCAAGTAACCATTCTTTCGTCAATCATTGAATCCAAAGCACAATCAAACTTCATCTGCGGTAACTCATCCTATACCGGAGAGTCTCGATTCTACCCATTCTAATCCTACCAGTTACTATCCGCGTGTTTCGGCCGCATTTTTTCGCTGGGCTCTACTGACTTTTACATGCCAACTACAACCATACTTGACTGAACAACGATACCTGTCATATCTATGATGGCTCTAGATGCTCTATTAACATTGGTTTTCTGTTCCAGCTTATCCTGCTGTCGCGCCATTAACTAAGCGGAACATTCACCACAAGCTCGCACTCAGGACCTTCCTTGCTAACAAATTCTAATCGCCTCAACGATTATTGACCTGCCCGCGTCAAGCCTCTGTTACATACAGAGGCCGCTTTGTTGGGCTGCCGATCAGTCCTGGAAAGCTGACGACTTTTAAGTCTTTTCGCCAACTACCGAAAAGTTATCAAGCGACCGACCAGCGCAGGCAAGTGGTCACTCACAAATCCCAGAAGAACCAGGTTCTACCGGAGAAAATTCACTCGCTTACAACAGCCGTGGGCATCTGACAATCCAACAAAACGGTTCATAAGCTAGCATTCCAATCCTATAACTGGCACGAAAGAGCTCAAATTCGCTCTCAAGACAAACTGGAGGGACAACCTGCAACAGATAAGAGCATATCAGGGCCAATGGAATTCCATCCCATCGGACTTTGAAGGTGTGCAAATGGAAATGAAAACGATAGACTGACTTCGCTTCCTGTAACAGTTCAATCATATCTTTAAGATCATGCAAGACCATGCATGTAATCTCACGCCCCTTCCACATGATGGTCTCTAGTTAAGCCTAAGACCGACTGCGGCCGTTGTTGCATGATAATTCAATATGAAGTGGCCACATATCCACGAATCGAAGCTTAGACCTCGTGTTGCTTCCGAGAACCACAGGCAGTGACATGAAGAGCCACAGTACTCATTAACAGTTCCCTTCCCGGCAACAAGGAATCTTTCCAAAACAAGAACTTAAAAATAGGCAAAGAAATGAACTCACCTAGTTGACGATGCCTGTCGGCAGAAACGGCATTCCTTCCAGAAAACACATCCACATGCCTCATGCATAACTATCAAGTGCCCAGAACGAATATTAAAGCTGGAATATACAGCGCAGTGGCCAAGTGACAGAAAAGACTCGCTCCAATGCGGAGCACTGTGTAGTCCAACAGTTTCTCAAGATCGTAAAACTACATCAGTAGAGAGCATAGAAACTTCTGTGGCTCATCAATCTTCTCTGTTGGCTTGACCGTGGCGTTCCTCCAGATAACCTGTTTGAAAAGAATGTGAGATCATTACAGTAGAATAAATAATATCGACCCTAGCTTTACTTTGTGTTCCACCAGGACCCGTCTTACTTCTTTGAGATCAAAACTAAGTCAGGGGAGACGATAGACAATTAGACAGCGTCGCATTCCCAGCTGCTGCTCGCAAGTAGTCCCTCAACCCATTCGTGATCTTACATGGTGCAAAATGCATTTTGAGTTGAAGCGTCTCACGAGCGTTCTCCTTCCTCAATATACCACACCAATGAGAGCTGTAAATTCCCGAGCCAGGACCTGCCGAGTATGATGGCAATCATGGCAACAAATTCTCCCCTGTCATACGAGTCGATCTTGGTTTGTTCAGATAAGGTCGAGAAGTTTGAGGAGGATGCCAACTGCAACCCATTGCCCAGTTGATGATACCGTCCACGTGCTCCAGGTTCGTTCCTAACTCCACCTATTGTTATTTCCAAAACACCAACAATAATCCTAAGAGGAAGTACGAAAGGATAGGAAGACAACGATACTAACGTAAATAAACTTAAAATATCCGTCACTTCTTTCTTCGTACCGGCAGAGAGAACAGCAACAGTGAACCCTTGGGTGGAACAAAGGTCAGGTAGCTAAGCGGGATCAACTGCAATTAACGGCATAAGTCATATACGTTTAGATGCTACTTACCAGACTACTAAAATTCGCTTCGATTTGGAAAATCATTATTCCTAATCCTCTTGTCTGGTCGGTTTCGGCCTGCACAAAGGGGATGAACAATATGAACTGTGCGGTGGAACAGAGAATTTGGATTACTAACGCTATCATTTCCGAAGAGAAACTGTTTTTGGTTTTGGACCAAGTAACACTCACCGCACACGCACAGATCTGTATTCCTGATGCTCCCAAAAGTGATGTCACCTCAGCAAGCATACCTGATGTCGACAAAAGCTTAAGATTAGATTCTTAACAATGCTGTTGAGAGTGAATCTCGATACGATGATGCCTGCATTGAGGTGATCAAGGATGATTTAAGGAAACTCAAGCGTCGAATTACGGCTACAATCCCAGCATGTTTGAATAACGAACTACAACATGTTAAGGAAGGGGTATACACTTGCGGAACTAAGTTAGTTACGAAGAGACTTTACTGTATCCCCACAGGCAAAAGAGTAAGGACTTTCTGCAGCCACCTAAAACAAACGATGGCTACCCGTGCTACCATCCATCCAGGAAAGTAACTAGAAACGTACTCTTTCGGTCCGTGCAGATAATGCTAATCCACAAAAGTGAACGACCTCCACTTCCGTGCCACATGGCCACCCTCCCTGATTGCCATGCCTCAAATACAAACCGTGAATCATCCTCGATTTGAGCTAGCGTTAATTTCCCTGCCTTCCAGCTTGAAATCGCAGCGCCATTACTGGAACCTCGACCCACCTTCCCAAACATCTCATCTACCAGCTTGTTGTGCTTCCCGTTGACAGCGGTCTTCGATTCAGAAAAAGCTTCGCCAGGCTCACGGTTTCCAGGACCTGATCCTTTAGACCAGTAGGCAACAACATTTCTACCATTAACTGAATCCGTCCTCAAAGAAGAATATCTACTCCGATTTGACGAGCTTGCAAATGAGCCAGAATCTAGACGTTCTTCCGTCTCATTATCATCGATAGCATCTAAGTCACCCTCTTCGAACTCCGAAAGGAATTCGTTCACAGACTCCGCTGTAATTTCTGCGGCAGATAGGGCGGCTTGTTCTTTCAGAAACTGCACCACAGCAGAGATCAGTAAGCATGTGGCAAAGAAGTCATGCTATTCGAAGTGAACCAACCACAGACAACTACACCTACAACGCAGTTCCTCGAATTCTGGTCTTCCAAGAAAAGAAGATTCCGCACGTGCGAATGTCGAGCTGTCATCGATGAACAAATTCTTGGTTCCATCCACTCATCATCAATATATATATATATCTGGAGCGATTTACGGTTTATACATATTAAGGACATGTTCAGTTGAAGAGCCAGAATTAAGGACAAAGACAAATGAAAGTAAGAATTATGTAGACCTTCGTAAGTTTATGCCGCGCACTTCGGGTTCTTGCATACTGCAACCACTGCCGATGGAGCTCAAACAACTTCTTCTGAGAAACACCCTTCAAGAGCCAAACACATAATGAATTAGCTACAAACTGTCTACATCTAGGATCACGCTGCCTTTATCCAAATCTGATTGGTGGGCATCCCGCCCAAGGGAAAGTCGACGGTAGCGACTCACCTCATACGTTACAATTTCAACTACCTCAGCATTAGCCAGAGTGTGCGTCGGAGACACAAGATTTCCGTTCACCTGTATGAAAATACCTGAATATTATTAACTGCTCATCTGCTTAAACGTCGCACACTTTGGTTCCACTTACCAAAACAAGTTAGGAAGAAACTTGATTTACTGCGCTACTGATTGCTGCCGTGCAAAAGCAAGAAGCACGTCTGTGCATACCTTCGCAGCTACCATGTTATTCCCAACATCTGTATGAATCTGGTAAGCATAATCAACAACCGTGGCACCCTTAGGAAGGTTCTTCACCTGAAAAACATTCCAACAGATAAACAAACGTCAAGACTTTCGTACAGACTCTGTTGTGACCTCAGACACCAAAGCACAGGTGGTAAAACGCGGCTTCACCTCTCCTTTCGGTGTAAAGACGAAGACACGACTGCCGAGTAAATCCCCGGTGATCGTGTCGACAAACTCTCGCGAAGTCATGTTGCCAACAAATTCCTCCTGCCATTCACGTATAGAATTCAACCAACTTACCTGCAACAAAAAGCCGTTTGGATTTACAAAGATAACGTACGATGAGACTGTCCTCTGTATCGGTTTCCGTATGTAAGTTCGTCAAGTTTTACAGAAGCCAAAAGGGGAACAACAGCCGAACCGTCCTTACCCTGCGCGCAATTTCTGCGTCATTCAGATTCTGATTCCAACCATGACGAGTGGATCCGTTCGTTACAAGGACTCCATTTCCAGAATAAGAACCATTCGAGTTTGCATTACAATTATCGTTGCCTTTCCCACTGTGGTGAGCGGCAATACCCCACTCAGCAAGCTTATCCATCTCACCTGTTCTTATCTGCAAAAGTATAAGAGCAAAAGAGAAGTGACGGAGAATACGTACTGCTCAAATGAACCGGAATAAGCCGTCAAAACAAGGTCTGAGTGAGTATATTCAAACAGAAGTGTCAGAACGTCACACATACTTCGGCGTCCAAACAAGAAGCACAACGAGAATCATCATTCAAGACCGGACAGGTACCTGTATCTCCAGGGGAAAATACGTTTTTGAGCCGAATGGTATGACCGTCGTGTGTAGACTTTGATATCCATTTGGCTTGGGCGTGGCGATGTAATCTTTTACCTACAGGGGGGCCTCGAGCAGAATGCTTAATTAGACTGGCGGTAAGCTTATTCACACTCATATGTTTTGGGCAGCCGTTTTGCAACTACCAAAGATTGCCTTTAAAAAAGGATTTCCAAGAAACAAGCTTATCATGGCAAAATGACCTCACCGTTTGAGGAACTGGAGGCCACATCGCATGGACTAATCCGAGAACGTGGTAGCACACCTGTGAAAGGTTCCGTTGGGTCAATCTCGGAAAATAATTCACTCAGAATACTGATGACTGGTGGAAAGCATCCTTAACACTGACGAGAATAACACAGAACATACCTGTTGTGCTGTGCAAATCTGACCCAAAGTTGCACCCGGCTTCATCTTCAAGATTACTCTAAGCTGCAGAGAGAGCGAAACCAAGCACCAGGTGAGTGCACTGTGCTCCAGTGCTAAGTTCCGACTTCTCATCATCTTCCTAACTGAGAGTACATATTCCATATATGCTCAATCAAATGCATCCTCGCTTCTCTTCGCCAAATTTGGTAAACGGCTTATCGTCAGAAATCAAACCTGAGCAACATCACGTATTTCCTCCATTGAGCACTTCGTCTCCATGATTTTCTTATATATGCTGCACATTTATGAGCGGCAATCCACTTCCCAGTTAATCTGAGCTTGCGACTTATGTAGCGGAATAAAACTAATTAACAGCGGCACGATTTCAGTAGGAGATACTCGAGGTACAACAATCAACCAGCATACCAAACATTCGATGCCAGGCTTGTGGGCGTCCGTTAAAGGCATACCTGTAGAGTTCTTTATATCGCGTTAAGACCTTCACTTCCACAGTCATGTAACTAAGAAACTGGTCCTTCAAAATAGTGTCTAGTACCACGTTCTTTGCCTACAGTACCAAGAAGACCCGTAGAAGCAAAGTGAGCAACGTCCGATATATATTCACCAGATAAAAGTTTTTTCTACGTTCAAAAACTGACTTATGCCCTGTTCGAAAGGAAAGTCAACCCCCACAATAAAGATTCTGAGCTCCTTGCAGCAGTTCTCCTAATTAGAGAAAACACGTTACCTCCAGCAAAACTTCCTCTTGTTCCTTGCGTAGTGCAATGACACGATTCTTCAGGCGATTGTACTCTTCCCCATTAGAATACATAAAGGACAAGTCCTCAAGTTCTGACTGAAAGTCAACCAAAGGTCGTGCGAGTCATTATCGACTTATGTTGTTGACCGGCGGCTAGTTAAGCACTGCCCTCTGACGAACATGCAACCTGTTTCCAAAATAGTCATGGTACGTACAAACAAAACTTTCAAAGAAAGTGACGAAGGGCAAGCACCTTTATTCTGTACATTCCCAGCAACTTCGCCAAGGGTGCAAACACTTGAAGAGTCTCTTCGGCTATGTACTTCTGCATATTTGCACCGAAACCGATTAGAAAGTTGAGACACGATACTGATTGCCGAGAGATGGTCCGTGAAAACCATCAAGAAAGCTCGCACACTTCGGAAGGACTGATCTGGTTTAGAATGGGCAGATACATCTTGGTTCGAAACTTGATGAAAGATCTCAGCGTACCTGCTTATGAGGGGGCATATGAGCTAAAGTTCGCATGTTATGCAACCGGTCGGCTAGCTTAACTATGATTACACGAACCTGAAGTCAAAGACGATATAATTATTTTCTTTTGAAGCCTGAAGAACAAGTAACGTAACCGCCAGCAAACAAGTAATAAGGCAATGACAACTTATTTCGAAGTAGAGCCGAATGTCATGCTCCTTAGTCAGCCATGGTCCCCACGTATTCAGTGAACATCACAGGAGAATGGCAGGTTGAGAGTGATCCAGGCTTGCAGTCAAATCAATAAACCAGCCACGTGTGAAGATCTCTAGACAGTTGCCAAGTATTCAGAAATCTTCCGTAGAGCATACACAGAGAAGAAGAGAAGCTAGCAGTTAGTGTAGTACCTCCTCCGTCATCGCAAGAAACATCTGTCTCAGATCGTCAGCCTTCACATCACCGCTTGAAGCCGGAGAGTTTGAATACTGCATCTTTCCAAGTTTTGACACCTGCACCAAGAAAGAATCAGATGCGCTACAAACGCCAGATACTGTATTCTGGCCAACATGAAGATCAACCAGTTTGCCCGTTACCTTCGTCTCGCCTTCGACTATTCGTCGTACCACAGTCCCAAACTGCTCCTCAATCCTCTCAAAAGTCACGTGTTCAGTATCCTCGACGGTGTCATGTAAGAGTCCCGCAACAATGGTCTCCCAATCCATCTCCTGTTTCGCACAAATTACGGACTCGTTAACGACTAGAATAACGCAGACGGCAAGGATATCGTTCGCGTTTAGTTTAGTGGCACTACAACGCAAGATATGCACTAGTGAAGGAGAAACAGATGCAGAGAGATAGAAAAACTGCCGATTCGGGGCTTTGGTACCCTTCCAAGCCGAAGCTGTTTTGACTTTCATACTCGCGGGGACCTCCGACCATTAAAATGCACGTCCCAATCATTTGCAGCAGATTCCAGACTGAATTACTGACATATGGTAACTTAGCAATCAATATAAGCAACTTTTGGAGTCCTCACCAGCTCTCCTAAAATGCCTGCCACCGCCACAGGATGAATGATAAAAGGTTCTCCGCTTCGTCGTTTCTGACCGTCATGAGCTTCAAAAGCAAGCTGAAGTTCACAACGATCGAGATTAGAGTCTCAAAACGTCCAAACATGCAGGCTGAGAAATTCCAAGTCGTTCCTGGACCAAAACCATTCAAACGGCAATAACAGCACATGCCCCAAAGTGCGTCCAAAATATATGCAGTCTATTTTCAAGGATCTTAAATATCGACAGGGTATCTTGGTACATGCGAAAAGCAGGTGCAGAGAAACAGTAACTTCTTCCACACAGTTAGGTAAACCCCAAATAGTTCTGAACCCAGGGAAGAGTATCGACAGAGTATATCTCGGTGCGTAGGTAAGGCAGTTTCCGAAGAAAACAGTAACTTTCTCCGCACACTTAGGTAACCCCCAAATATTTTGAACCCATGGAAGTACAAAGTGCTTGTACGCTAACTTGGTATCGACAGAGTATAGTTACCTGCAAAGCGTCTTTTACTTTCCTCAGACGAGAAGAAGGGAGATAGCTGACGGTTGACTTCAATTCCTGTAAACAGAATTCCAAAGGAATGCATTGTAGTATCAGACTGCTGGTAAAACACGTCGCCAAACAAGAATCTGGAGAGCCATACTCGTCCAGACAACCTGGTCCGGCAAAGAACTGGCCCTTATATCATGATGAAGATTCAACAGTTCATCTACAGTTCTGTAGGGAACTTAGCTCATCACGTAGTATCACTAATCTGCTGGGACATCAAGGGGATGGTGCAAGGCGGGAACTAGACTGCGATACATAACCATATATCAGTCCATGAGGATAGCAGCGCAATGCAAAAACTACCCACACACTTGAGATACCCATACAGACAGTGAACACAGAAGAGTACATATATTCCTAAAGACAAGTACATATATCCATACGTCGACAATGGAAGATTTTATCAAGGACCACTCTCTAGTACATAGGTAACCCGCAAGTAACCCGGCCAGGTATATAGCAAGTAGCAATAGGGGCCGAATGTGCGCTAACTTGCTAAGTGAAGTAAGCCAATTCTTTCTAACCAAAGGGTGTGCCGACTGGAATGTGCAGTGCGAAGCACATTTCCAGAGAAGGTTCCCCTTCGTATAGCAGAGAAATATGCAAGCTGATCGATTCTAATGCAGAACTGAAAGAACTGTATTTTAACTGAAAAGGCAGGAGTTAAACAGAACGATGGCGAGCATAGAATGAGACAGCCAAAACGCACAAGACGAGCGCGAGTTTAATGAGCTCAAGAGCAAAGACTTATTGAGTGAAATCAGCTATCAGACAGGCCAAAGATAAAGAATAGGAAATAGAGGAAGAAATTTTTGCCACAGGGTCACTGATGCCTGTAGGTACTGAGTAGGTGTAAACTCAAGAACCTAACTACCACAAAGATACACTCGGAGCATGCAGCAGAACACACTCGTGTCGCATGCACCTCAACCGGCTCTGTTAGAGTAGGCTGTAGATGAGTAGGAGACTCTTTGTCGGTCCAGGAGTTTCCGTTCAGTTCCGAGATATCTCAGGGCAACCTCCCAGTCTTTCTGTAGTGGTAGATCAATGAGCTTGGCAACCAAATTAACGGACCAACATCACATTGCCAAAACGCATGTGAAGAAAACCGGAAAAAAAGGAAAAAGGGAACCAGTATCGAAACCTCAACTAGAAGGAGGTCGGCGACGAAAACATTTCCTGCAACACCATGCCGACTGAACTAGACAGTCTATACCGAGCCGCACAGTACACTGAATTCATATCGGGCAGAAGCGCTGGACATAGTGCTGTACTAACTAAACTACGTTGGCGCTGCTCTGTAAACGAAGGAGTAGAGAGAAAAGAGAACAGCCTAAAGTAGGCCGGGACCTGAGGAACCTCTGGAGTCAGAAGGTGTAGAGTGAAAAAGAAAGTGCAGAAAAGGTACATATATTCATACGTCGAGAATGGCAGATTTTATCAAGGACCACTCTGTGGTTTCTCAGGTCCCGGCCTATCCTACCTTATCCTATCCTATCCTATCCTACTTATACATGGTAGGTACCCTAGCTAACTTGATGCTTTATTCTATTCTATTCTATTTATTCGTTCTCGACGTATGAATATATGTACTCGCGATGTTACGCTTAAAGTTAGCACACATTCGGCCCCTAATCGCAGATTTTATAAGGCCTACAGAAAAGGTACATAGTAAGTACATATATTCCTCCACGAGAATGGCAGATAGAATCAAGAACCAAGAACCACGCTCTAGCACTTAGGTAGCCCACAAGAACCCAGCGAAGTACATAATAGTACAGACAGACATCGCGAGTACATGTATTCATACGTCGAGAATGGCATATTTATCAAGGACCATTCTCTAGTACAGAGGTAAGCCCGGCCAAGTACATATATTCATACGTCAAGAATGGCAAATTTTATCAAGGACCACTCTCTTGTACAGAGGTAGATACGGGACCAAGTACATAGTAAGCAGCGATTAGGGGCCGAATGTGTGCTAACTTTAGGCGTAACATCGCGAGTACATATATTCATACGTCGAGAATGGCAGATAGGATTAGCATTAAAACATCAAGTTATATTCATACGTCGAGAATGAGTAGATAGAATAGAATAGAATAAAGCATCGAGTTAGCTAATATTCAACCAGAGAACAGATATACTGGAATGTGTAGCACAGAGAAATTTCCAGAGATTGTTCCCCCGGTATGTAATTGCACAACAGATGAAATGCAGTGCAGACGGATATATGCGTATGATCGTATGATCCCAATGCATAAGAGATAATGGTGAACCTCTGTCTTTGTGTTGTGGGAGATCCGAACGGGCAAAGCAGTTTCCGGACAAAACAGTAACTTCCCTGCCCACTTAGGTAACCTCCAAATAGTTGTGAACCCATGGAAGTACAAAGTGAGTAACAAAGAGTGGTGTACATGTACGCTAACTTGGTTTGAGAAGTTAGCGTATAAACAAATACATATAGGGATCTCAAGTAGCAGACCGGTGAGTGAGTGATAAAGTGATAACTCGAGTGATAAAGTAAGCAGCAACACTGAAGCAGACCGGAGACATTAATGAAGCAAGCAGCAGATTCCAAGCCGAACGGAGACAGTAATGTGTTACATACAGCAAAATTTGGTAAGCATGTTCGGAGCTCGAAGCTGAGTAATTATAATAGATCAGTTGAAAGAATGTATAGTATGATCAGAAAGGCAACTGTACTAAAAGGAACTTTGGAACTCCTGCGCCCAATGTTACTAATGTCACTTATCAAATGCATAAGAGTCATCCTAGATTTCTCACTTCTATTACCTCCCAAAGAGTTGCAGGAGTAATTAAGGCTGCAGTGATTCCCGACGGGGGAGCTTCATTTGGCGACTGGCAGCGAACGCATACTTCCGACCACGAATTTGACTTTCGAGGGTGTCGTTCCAGCGCAAAGCTGGATGTAAAATCCTCCAAGAAGTATCCACTTGTAAAACTCCGACAGGAATCAGCATGCTACAGGGCAACGAAGAATACCATATTATAAGAAGTGTGAACGGCCCGCCCGATAGTACACAGCGGATAACCTCTCTCAATCAACAGAAACTTCAACCAGCCGACTGCAAGTTCCATAAGTTTGTAATAAAGAACTTTACGTAACTTCTATCGCTAGATGGTATGCGTATGTATTACACGAAATCATACTGTTGAACGCTACAAGATACAGTCACGAGAAACCTCAGCATGAAAGACAGCATGATGAGCAGGCTTTTTCTTTACAGAAAACCTTACTCAGCAAAAAGTTTCACGGCAGAATCAAAAGGGAGTATCTGGCAGCTAATGATGTAAAGGTTGTGCAGGCACACATCACCATACATGTTTAAAATTTGCACCGATTCCACGTTTCTGCCACTTAGGGCTGCTGATGAGAGACACAGCTTGAACTGAGTTGGAGAAGAAGCCATTGAAGGTACGAGCTAGACAGACAGTATCCTTATTTTCAAATTTGGCGAAGACAGGCAGTAACAAGCTTCGTGAACCACCACAATCTGTACACCCTGCACAACAAACCGGGCAGTCAACCGTACCGTTATTCCGCCACGCAAACTAACCCTTGTCCCTCGACAGCCTCACAGTACACGGTGGAAGTAGGGCTCATGCCTGAAGGTTGAACAGCCAATTGACTTCAGAACCTCCGCGGAGGTGTCAAGAGTATTCAGTGAAATCCAAGACAGAAGGAAAAGCGAGAAAACGTGAACTTGTGCTCATTTATGAAGACCTTGAGAAGGCCAAGCTCGCTCAAAGGGCCCACCACGGCATTTTCTGCCGCAACAGGTAATGTAAACCATTTTGATGAACTATCGAACTACATTTAACCAGTCCTAACAAATCCACCGTTCTGGTTCAGGAGTTGCAATTGCTAACAAATTGGACACCCGCACACATGGAGGGCACTGCAGTACAATCTATTCTTCGAAAATATTCTGGCCCGTCGCTAAACGGCTGACCTGTAACCTACTGCTGGATCCCAGGGAACTGTCCCGGGGCCTCCACGTACTCAAGAGAAGCACAACCCTCAATTGCGATGTCTCTTCAGTATCATCTACATGTTCTATGAGACAGAACGACTACAGGCCAGGAAAGGCGTCCTCAGGTTTCTAAACTTAAACTGGAACTCAGTGGTGCTACATGCATACTTTCTCTGAACTTGCTTGCTGCAGAACGCGACACCTCGAACCAATTTTAAAACCGGACATGTCCGTCCTGCAGAGGGGTGGGGGTTCAACTACACTCTAAAGCACAGCCTTCTTCCGAGAAGGATACTGTGAAAGAAACGTCCAAACTTTGCATGACGGACTTACATAAAACTGCACTAAAGGCCGAAAGTCCGATAATTTCAAAATCGGGATAGAATCACAGTGTCGAACGAGAAAAGTGGATTGAACAAGTGCATAACACAGAACACCTGCAAGCCGGAGAACATAGAAGTGCTAACCTGAAAGATGAATCGACCTGGCCATGGAATGAGGTCTGCAGATTTATCCCCGAAACTCTCTGACATGTAGAAGGAATGCAAACGTTTGGAGGATCACCGCGTAGAAGCAACAGTCACCCGTACAATCACTCCTAGACACCTTTCCCAACGAGTTTCCCATGTCTGCGTCTACCCTGCTTGCAACCTATCCAACGGCGTGACATTCCCCAGCTCCAGCTACTAATCTCCACGAACGCAGAACCTTTCTAACCACTTATTCTACACCTCTGAAAGCGCGCTTGCATTCACAGCTCGCTACTTTTTATGCTCACTAGCATCGTCCCACAGTTCCCGTTTCTTTAAGCTCTCCACCAGCCCGTCCTCCACTCCTCCAATTCATGCCGATCCCTTGCACACCAGGATTGCTTCCACTCTGGACCCTACCAACATCACTGCCTTAGGCTTATATGCTTCGCATGCACGGAATTTGAACCATATCACTTGCGGAAACTCCGCTGAATTTGCACATCTCGAAGACGAAATACAAATCGGGGGGAAGTTCCAGCCACGCAGTTGAAGTCAAGACCCGTATCTACAGAAATCCACGCTCATATCCGTCCTATCTTCCGTAGTCTTGGACGTGTCTCGCACATTCTGCTCTTCTTTGCTCTGCTCTGTTCTCCGCCTTTCCTCCCTCTGCCTCCCCTCTGAGGAATGAATGGTCTGCTCGATCTCTCGCGCATGAAAGGTGGCAGGCAGCGATAGATAGACCTGGATGACCGGTTGCTTGGACTCCTCTCCGCCCTTCTGCCCTCCGTCCAACCGGGTTCGTTCGGCACGACCAGTTGGCAACCGCAGTGCTGGACGGACAGGCGACCGATCACGGGAGGAAACGCGAGAGCCGGGGATCGGATAGCATTGAGCGTCCGTATCCAAAGGAAGTGCGGGGAAAAGGTAAGCGCATTGGATATATGGGTAGTGATGGTGCGGGTTGACCGGGTGATGCTTGCATTCTTCTAGATGGTTTAACTTCTTCCTTTCGGTGCGTTGGTTGCTTTTCCTTTCGGTTCGTTCTTTCCTTGTGAGGCTTGATGGGTTCTTTCCATCCGTTGGTTATTCATTAGGGGTGTCAAAGTTCGGGAGAATTATTCACTAACAGACGATGGAATATTTTTTGTAACTCGATGACGAGTATTTGAGTTTGTATAACCGCGGATAACTTTGTGGACGTACTACATCCTATAACCGCGGCTATAAAAGAGAGCGTTTCAAACTTACTCGTGATATTTATAAAGTACATTGTGCTTAAATGTGATCATACTTAGAATGATGAGAGACACGCTTACGCAAGTCCGCATTCAATCGATCCTGAAGTAGTGGAGCGAGTGGTAGATCGATCATATTGTGAACAAACGTCTTTTGAATAACCGAAGTCTTTTGAATAAATGAAGCGACAAGATAAAGAGTATAGGTGATGAAGTTACCAGTATAGTTGATGAAGTGGAATGTGATGTTGAAGTAGACTCTCTTCGCAGTGCGATGGCTCCGAGAAGTTTAGAGGTGCTGAAGAAATCACGCTCTGTTTGAATGTAGAAGATTATGAGAAGATAGTTGCATATATTGAGGATGAAGAAAATTTTGCTGCACTTCACGGAGCTGGTCGAAAAACTAAAGTTGGTGCGAGGAAGTGCTTGAGCAAAGCCACTGCATTTGATATCATGGCCGCACAACTTTCTGGAAAAAATGGATTTTCTGTTGTGATAGGTGTAGAATTGAAAAAGAGATTTGACAGATACGTTGACATGTACAAGAAGACAAAAGAGATTCAAGATAGTACGGGAGGAGGATTGATAGAAGATGAAATGTTGCACGGATTGACGTTGGAAGATAAGTTGAATGAAAAGTGTCCTCACTTTTATCGCATGAATATTGTTTTTGGTAGTCGTGCCAACATTGATCCTCCTACTATTCTTGCATTCGGGATTCCTTCAAAAGAAGAATTTATGGGATATGATTCTCAGTTTCAAGCAGAGAGTACTCTTCCTCGATCCGATTGTACATTGCGAGCTGAAGAAGACGATGGAGATATGGATATTTCTCACCGCGATGAAGATGAAATGAGTCCAATTGATGAAGAGAGAACGATTAATGAAGAAAGAGATGATGGACGAGACGAGATGAGCTCGGATGGAGAAGAAGAGATGAGCAGAGGGGCAGTACCTGAGTCGGTGCATGAAATGTCTAGAAATCAGAGATCCGGAGTCAATAACAGCAGGGTGAATATAAAAGGAGGAGTGTTGAATTTGTACGAGGAGAGTATAAGAGAGAAGGCACAATATAGGAAAGTGTTTGTTGAATACAGGATGACCTCTTTGGAAGAGTAGAAAAGATCGAGAGAAAGTCACGAAAGGAACAGAGTAGGAAAAGACATACTTCTTTGTTTGTGGAATTGTATAAATCAGGAAAGTCATTCGAGAAAATCAAAAAAATTATCGAGAAGCTCGATAACATGTAACTGAGGTTTGGGAGTAAAAAGTTTGTTTACTTGTATTTATTTGTACTCCCATGTACACATTTTTGATTGTTTAGCAAAAGCTTGTCGATCGGATCATCAAAGATTTCTTGCAGAGGGCGTGTTCGAAGACTTCGAAGACGAGTTAGAGAGAGACTGAAGAACACTTACGTGACAAAGGGCGCATCTGGAGATAAAGAGTCCCGCACAGTGTATCAAGTGAGTTCGATATAGTTCTGGACGTTGTTATTCTCTGTTATCTCTCGATTCGGTTTGTTTAGTTATTCGCGATTAGTCTGTGCGACCATCGTTTTAATCCTAACCTTAGTGCGACTCGTTTTAACACGCGATTAGTGCGACTTAGGTTTTAAGGTCGCACTGAGTCTATCAACAATGCGATTGTAACATTCTCACAGCGGGTCGCTTTAACCTTAAGCTTAGTGCGACTCGTTTTAACACGATTAGTGCGACTTAAGTTTTAGGATCGAGAATCACACTGAATCGGAAATCGCACTGAGTCGAAAATCGCACTAAGTCAGGAATCGCTCTGAGAATCACACTGAGTCGAGAATCGCACGAGTCGGGATCGCATTGAGTCAGAGAATCGCATTGAATCAAGATCACACTGAGTCGGGAAGTAATTTGTGCGTGAGATTTAGAGTCGAGGAAGGACTCCGAGAGATCGCACTGAGTTGAGAAGTAATTTGTGCTTGAGATGTAGAGTCGAGGAAGAGATCGTCGAGATCGCACTGAGTTGGGAAGTAATTTGTGCGTGAGATTTAGAGTCGAGGAAGGACTATGAGAGATCGCACTGAGTTGGGAAGTAATTTGTGCTTGAGATTTAGAGTCGAGGAAGGGATCTGAGAGATCGCACTGAGTCAAGATCGCACTGAGTCGGGAATCGCACTCGATGTCTACTGCCACCTCTGATTTTCATGCCGAGCTGAAGAGCATCACCGACACTCTTGCGGATCTCAAGATAAATGTGGTGCAGTTACGAGAATGGAGAAACTAAGGTGGAGGAGGAGGTCAAAGAGGTTACGACAACAATCCTAACAGAGGAAATCATGGTAACTTTGGAGGCAACCAAGGTAACTTTGGAGGAATCACTTGTTGGACGTGTGGAGGTTCTCATTTCCAGCGAAATTGTCTTAACAACGGAGCAAGAGGTGCCGAAGCTGTCAGAATGAATGTGGGTGGAGGAAATCCATCACAAGGACGAGACAAGGGGGTGACTACTATCCATGTGGTACGAGATCCCATCTACGAGAAAGGAGAGAGTTCAAACTCTTCTCATGCACCGGTGGAGCTTTTAGCTCAAGAAAGGAAAAGAACTCGATTTTCTGATGAACCAGTTTTCATGGAGGAGTCAGCAAGTAGAAGTACTCGTTCGAGTAATGTTTCGAGTACACCAAGGGAGCCAAGAAGGAAGTTGGGGATGGCGGATTTCACCATTTCATCTTCTCAAGCGAGATATGATGTGGTTGAAGATGTGGGTGCTCAGAAAGCCAACATCACTGTTGGACAACTGATCGCACTTAATCCCAGCTTACGAAGGGAACTCAGAGGAGGACTGAGTTATAAGAGAAGCAAGAAGAAGAAACCCAAGAGCAAGACATCAAAGTCTGTGGGAGTTGGTGTGGTGGATGTGCATGCTTCAGAGGTATGCACTAGGGCTTCAAAGATTGAAGTCCGGTTGAATGATCACTACGTCTCTAACGTATTGGTGGATGGAGGGTCGGCTGTAAACGTCATATCGGAGAGGTTGATGAAGAAGTTGGGGGGAACCAACTCGCCCGGCTAGCATTGTCGTGGGGATGGCTAATAAGCAACGGGTAAGACCTCTTGGTGTGTTAGAGAAGGTGGTCGTGTCTGTGATGGGAGTTCAAACATTGATGTCCTTTCAAGTGTTAAAGGACTCTAGTATGATTTGCTCCTGGGTAGGCCTTGGTTGAGAGCTGTGCGCACCACTGATAGGTGGCACAAGGGATACTTACGGATTTGGCCTAGAGATCATAGAGTGATAGTACCTCTCTCGGGTGTTGGAGTTGTGACTTCTGACTCTGATAGACCCACTAGTGACTACTGGGAATCTGATACGGAGAATGATCAAAGTGTCTCAGAAGTAGATACCGGAGATTCTTATGATCAAGAATCCTCGTTTGAGGATGAAGGATTTGATCGAGATGAATCATTACATCAGCTTAGTGCTATTGACTTGTTGCCTCGACCAGCAGTGGAGAAGATCCTGACAAAGAAGAGTTGAGTGAGGCAGAGATTTTGAGAAGACTCTCTACCCTGAAGTTTGGTATCAATGTCACTCAAGAGGAGAAAAGTAGATTTTTAGATATATTCCGAAAATATATCCATGTGTTTGCTTTCAGCTACAAGGATTTGAAGGAGATGACTCTCGAGACTCATCGAATCGAATTGGAGGAGAACGCAAGACCAGTTCGACAGAAGCAGAGAAGGGTCAATCCTACAACAGCAATGATGGTCAAGGAGGAGATAGACAAGTTGAAGGAGGCGAGTTTCATCTATGAGATGGAGAACTCAGAATGGGTTTCACCCATTGTGATTGTCAAGAAGAAGAATGGTAAGCTGCGAGTGTGCATAGACTATAAGAAGTTGAATGCAGTTATCAAGAAGGATTATTATCCTCTAGCATTTATAGATGAGATTTTGGAGGAAGTTGCTGGTCATGAGTGGTACAGCTTTGGTGATGGTTATAGTGGGTATAACCAGATCAAGATAGCACAGGAGTACCAACAGTTGACTACTTTCACTACTCCTTGGGGAACATTTGCATTTCGGGTGATGCCATTCGGACTGTGTAATGCTCCGGCCACGTTTCAAAGGTTCATGAACAAGGTGTTTGAACCATTCATAGGGAAGTTTGTTCGAGATTTCATTGACGATTTCTGTGTGTACGGAAGAAAGGAGGACCACTTTGATCATGTGATCAAAGTTTTGCAGCGGTTGGAGCAAGCCAACGCTTCTCTAAATCCAGAGAAGTGCATCTTTGGCTACGAAGAAGGTCTAATGTTGGGGCACATCATTTCCAAGAATGGAATTGCGGTAGATCCCGAGAAGGTGAAGAAGATTGTGGATCTTCCATTTCCGATCAACTTGACAAAGTTGAGACAATTTCTTGGCATGGTTGGATATTATCATAGGTTTGTCTTTTCTTTCTCAAACAAAGCAATAGCTTTGACTATGTACATGAAGAATGGAGTTGATCTTGACTTGATAATGCATGATCAGAAGGCAAAGGAAGCATTTGAGGAGCTGAAAAAGGCATTGGTGACAACTCCTATACTTGCTAAACCTGAGTGGAGTAAAGCATTTATTCTGTATACGGATGCCTCCAATGTAGCAATCGGATGTACATTAAGTCAGTTAGATGGAGATGGGCATGATCATCCTATAGCTTATGCTAGTAGGCAGATGGTTCCAGCGGAGAAGAATTACTCCGTAACTGAACGAGAAGGATTAGCGGTGATCTTTGGATTGAAGAAATTTTGACACTACTTGCTAGGAGGAAAATTTTCCATAGTCACAGATCACAAGGCTTTAAAGTATATCTTTAATAAGCCTAATGCCGAAGGTCGTATTGCTCGTTGGAAGATCCTTCTAACAGAATACGACTACGTGATCGAAGATAGATCAGGGAAAAAGCATGCGAATGCTGATCTTTTATCGAGGGCTTATGATGATGAAGGAGAAGAACCGTTTGATGATTCATTTCCAGACGAGCATCTGATGACCATCACAAGCATTGAGGAGATACCGGACGAGTACAAGGAAAGCTGGAGTTTCCTTGCAGATGGCTCTTTTCCAGAAGGTATGCATACCCGAGAACGTAACGCGTTGATCAAGAGATGCAAACCTTACACCATGGTGGAGGGAATTCTATTTCATCAAGGAGCAGATGGCTTATTAAGGAGAGCAGTTGGTCAGAAGGAGGCATTCAAGCTGATGCACGAGTTTCACGATGGCAGTGTTTGCGGAGGTCACTTTGCTGGTAAGATAACAGCTTTCAAGATTTTGGATGCGGGTTATCACTGGAGAGGGATTTTCAAGGAGTGTTTAGACTATTGCAAAACTTGCGACGTATGTCAAGCATTTGCTCTGAAGTCTACTAGAACACCTCCGTTAAGATCAATTTCAATATTTGAAATTTAATATTTGACCATTTGAGAAGTGGGGTATTGACTTTGTAGGTCCTCTTAATAAGACACCTCGAGGCAATAGATACATTGTAGTCGCCACTGACTATTGTACCAAGTGGATAGAGGCTAGACCTTTGAGAGAGACCAATGAAACAGAAGTCGGTAGATTCTTATGGGAGAGGATCATCATAAGATTTGGATGTCCGTTAGAGTTGGTCTCGGATAGAGGAGGAGAGTTTATAAGGAGCATGACTACTGCTATGCTACAACACTTTTCTATCAAGGCACGAGTAACGACCTCATACAAACCAAATGCCAATGGTCTTGCGGAAAAGACCAATCTTACACTTTGTATGATGCTCGCCAAAGATGCTGGTGTTGAGACTGCGAAATATACTTGGGATAAGAGGCTACATGTCATCTTATGGGAGTACCGAACGACAACAAAGACTTCTACCGGGTACTCTCCATTTCGACTGGTTTATGGAGTGGAGTCCAAGTTGCCGATCCAATTCGAACTGGATACTTTTCAAACCATTCAACGAAAGTTGAAGAGGTCGAGGGGAGAAGACGTGGTCAAGTCAAGAAGGGAGCAACTCATGGAGTTGGAAGAGACCCGAGCGATAACAATGATCCGGATGGAACGAGCTCAGGCGTATCAAAAGAAGAGTTACAACAAACGTTTGGGCAAGAGGGAGATAAAACCTTTTCAAGTCGGAGATTGGGTTATGTTGTATGATGCTATCAGATTCAAGAGGGCTAGGAAGAAGTTTCTTCCGAGATATTTTGGTCCTTTTGTTGTAGATAAGGTGTGGAGCAACTTCACATATGACCTTCAGGAGTTGGGAGGAAGGAGATTCGATCAGGTCAACCATGACAAGTTGAAGCTGTTTCATCGACGAAAGTTCTCTCTTCACTCCGAGGACGGAGCGAAAATTTAGTCCGGGGGTAAAATGTAACGACCTATGTTACACTTAAGAAGTTTGTCTATGTCGCACTGAGAATCGCACTGAGTCGAGATCGCACTGAGTCAGGAATCGCATTGAGAATCGCATTGAGTCGTGAATCGTACTGAGAATCGCACTGAGTCGAGATCACACTGAGATTAAGATTATCCGTGAAGTGCTATAAATCGCAGTGATCTCTATCATGCGACCCCGGTTTTTGACATCCTTGTTTCTTGTGTAGTTTAGTGATTCTTTGTTATGGCAAACACGAGAAAAGAGGAAGGACCTTTTCCTCTCTTTCAGTACGCAAGATGATATGCAAGATCGCATAAAGTGGCACCGGATGGATAAGCATGACATATGGAGAGCGCTAAACGGAGTAGACGAAGAGGCGGTTGAGAAGTTAGGCTTGTTGATAGCCTTATCGTTCGATTTTGCTCCCCTAGATGTAAGAGTTATCTTTTTTCTTATGTGTTTTCATGTTGTTGTTCCATATGTAAGGATTATCTTGTTTCTTTCTGAGAGTTTTTATATATTCGAGGGATAGTTAAACTATTTTAGATGAGTTTAATGTTTATCTGAATTAACATTATGAATTACAGGTTTGTTTGTGTAAATCCTTTTTACATTCTTATAATCTCGAAATTCAGATTGCAAAGGTGGGGTCAACTGAGATCGTGTTGACGCTCGAACTCATCAGGGAACCCTCCCGGTGTTACTCCAATGCCATCGTTTGTGAGACATGTGCGAATTGCAGACTGGTTTCGTGAGTATGACAGAGTAGGAAAGCGTTATTTTGCGAGGGAATGTGCTTATGAGGGATGGAGAGATGTGTTTCAGTGTCTCAATGATGTTTTTCTTGCGAGGAAAAGACCCACAACTGTTACAGGACAATTGCCATTATATGTCAGTCAAAAGTCGAAAGTCTAGAGGTAGATTTCGACTAGGCACAGCTGATGTTGGAGAACTTAGAAGGAGAGATTTTACATGTTTAGAAACATGTGAAGCAACAGAAGAAAAGTGGAACTTTGGAGACGTTTTTGGGGATGGCTCTAACTCACATCATGATCCACGTGAGAATCTCTGGAGAAATAGTGTTTGTATCAGTCCCACTTGAGCAATCGCAACCTGAAGACGTTGTTCGGCAAACTGAAGTTCCCATACAGGTTCATTCATTCGATCAACATTTGAGCACCACTCAGTCCGAAAGTCATAGTTCATATGCATAGTTGTCTTATATTCAAGTGTTTCATATCTTTTGTATGTTATATGACGATAAAGGGTACGGTCCATCCATTCGATCTAACACTCCAACACCATTCAATCTGAAGTTCATAGCTAACATGCATAGTTGTTGTATGTTGTTCTCATACAGGTCATCGTCACAGATATTGAAGTCCCGGAGGAGCAAACTCTCCTTGAAGCTGATGAATCTGAACCTGAAACTGATGAATCTGAACCTGAAGCGGACATCGGACCAACGAGTGAAAGAGAAGATGATTCTGCAGGTACTGTCTCTTGCATCACTGAGTACATGGTCTTGTCCATTTTAGATTTAGATAGATTTTGTTTACAGTAAACCCTCTTCGCTTCAAGCGAAGAGTTCTGATCAGTGCGACCAATGCGCACCTTAATTCATGAGTGCATCTTATTCCTGAGTGCGGGTCGCACTCAGTGCGATATTCAGCACTCAGTTGCATTGAGCAAAAGCCTTATTACAAGGTCGCACTAAGTGCGATATTCAGCACTCGACCGCACTAGCAAAAGTCTTATTACAAGGTCGCACTGAGGGCGGGTCTCATTGAGTGCGATTTCAGCACTCGGTCCCACTAGCAAAAGCCTTAGTACTTGGTCGCACTGAGTGCGATACTCCCTTGTACCGCACTCAGTGTGATGTCCAATTTCGTGCACCTACCGCCTTGTTGCGTCAGCGGAAGCTCTTGCTCAGTAGGTCACGAAATTTACACCGCTAACTTGCAAACACAATCACAAGTTAGCGTCCATGCACCACTTATCTTATCTCAGTTTGGTCCGGACCGTCTCCCTAATCATCAAGCTCAGCAATCCCAAATCTCGACCTAAACCCGCCTAGGTCGGTCCCAAACATGAGCAAGTCACAATATGACTTGGGGCGGACTTCCCATAAAGTCCAGGGTCTTAAACGGTACCTCCAGCACACCTAGCGGTCCAACCGCCCGTGATGTCCGTCTGGGTCTAGGCTCTCGAACAGTGGTCTAACCCGCCGACTCGTTTCCTAGTCTTGCCCCAGCCCTTACAGCATTTTTTAGTCCAGACGTCCAAGTCTGGACGGGAACGTGCCTTGGAACGGGCCCAGCCATCACCTCATGCCCCCAGAGTCCGCTTGCCGAACCCTGAGGTCGGTGACACGTCCTGGCCCATCCAGGCATCGAGCTCCCCCTCATATATACTTCTGGGGATCGGCGGCCCCGCCCTCCTCTTTGGTTCCTGAAAATTATATCACAACCCGATCGTGGTTCGTCCATAATTCTCAGCTCGAAGGTCAGATCGAAGAGTACTACATATCATTGGAAAGCTCTCGTCGAGACCTTTCCAATGATACCTCACTTGCCTCGAGATCTTACGTGGAGCTCCGTCCATGACCTAAAACGTCTCCGGAGCTCCAACACTTAACTATTTTTCGAAAAACCTGTGGTCCAGACCCAAACTCGAACCCTGTGGTTCGACCAGCGTCCGAACCACGGTCCGTCTGCGTCTCGGTCCCACGTCTCGGTCTCGCATCTCGGACCCACGTCTCAGATCTATGTCTTAGACATATGTTTCGGTCCGTTCTCAGACTCGCCCTTTTAAGTTAACGTTCGTCTGGGGTCCTCTTGGGATAAGCCCTTATATCATAACCTAAGGTTCCAAACTTGGTTTAGAGAACCACTTAGGGTTCATCTGATCTCGACTTCCCGACCAAGCCGTTAAGTCCTACTCGTAGCGTTCACAATCTAACGCAAGTCCACTAGGGTTCTGTTGTTCGCGTCTGCTTCCGATCTTGAGATTGAGGATCGCGACACTCACCCCCACTTTGGAGGTTGATGCCCTCATCAACAATGATCCTTAAGTTAACGCCAAGTTCAAATGGGTAGCCAACCCTTTGACGTCAGAATTGCATTCTGGTAGCTAACCCGCAATTCCCTTCTTGGCTTGAGTCTTAAGTTGTCGCTAGAACACTTAGAAAATTCCAACTAGTCTCGGGAAAAGCCTTACTTTTTTAAAAAAGTAACTAGTTAAACAAAACTCGTTGACAATTTCTAAACATTCTACTTAAGACTCTAACTTGCTAACTATAAGTATTCACACCTACTTACGAGGTCCCCCGAAACTCACTTTCTGGTCGTAACCTGATTTGACTTAGACGCGCGACTAAGTTTACTTTTTAGTTAGAAAACCACAAAGCAAGATCACCCCAAGCCCCAAGACAAGTATGAAAGTTCATACTTGCTTTGCCAATGCTACGGCAAACCTAAGTCTTGACATCAAGACTTAGTCTTGATTTAGATGCTTATCCAAACCAGCTCGCTTCCTTTGAGTGTGCTTTGTTCCTCCTCTTGACAACATCCTAGGCATCTGATCAGAACTACTCATAGTTCAAATCAAAGTCTTTTTTCCAAATACAAGACAAAGCTACAAAGTCCATCGGCCCAAATTGCCTCAAGTTGCTACTCGTATGGTTCGACGTTCCTTCACTCCTCGCTGGAAGGAGATGTCCTCATCTTGCTAACGCCCTTGTTGTCCTTGTCTCCGTTTGAATAGATCCAATACTTTGCTTGCATGTGTTAGCTCCTCCTCTGGCACCCAAGTTGCTTCCTTCAAATGGTAACCACGCCATTTGACCAAGTACTCCATCCGGTTAGACTTGCGTCCGTGATCGCAAAATGGTCTCTACTTCATATTCTGCTTCGCCTTGCACGACTTCAGGTTGAGACCTGAGTACTGACGCTCCGGCCGCAAATTATCCTTGAAGTATTTCTTTAATAAAGAAACATGGAAAGTCGGATGCAACTGCCACTCGCGAGGAAGGTCTAATGTATAGACATCTTCGTACGGATTCTTGACAATGACAAAAGGTCCCGCGAACTTTGATGAAAACTTCACCGATATTTCCTTCAGAAGAGTGAAGTTTTTTGTACTTAACCATACTTCTTCGCCCACTTGAAACTTCACTTGCCGCCGATGCTTGTTTACCTGCTTTGTGTATCGTTTCTACGCCTTCTTGAGGTTCTTCTTTACTTGCTCCTCGCCCCGCTGCATTGCCGTCACCAACTCTTCAGCTGATATTTGCCGTGTTCTTGGTCGTGCTGATGTAGAACTCCCTACAAGAGTCAAGTCAAGAGGCCCTTCTAGCTCATGTCCGTAAGCCAACAAGAAAGGCGATTCGCCGGTTGCTGAATACTTCGTGGAATTGTAGCAATACTCTGCAAGACTAAGCCACTTCGCCCAATAACTTTGGTCCGCGCTCACATAATTCTTGAAGTATTGATTCATAACCGAGTTAACTTGTTCCGTTTGCCCGTCTGTTTTTGGATGAAAGGTGGTACTAAATTTTAACTTAGTCCCCAATTTCAAAACCAGCCCTTGTCCGGATTCAGACAGCTGGCCTCCAGAAGAAGTACTGGATGAAGTAGTATTCAAAGTAAGTACCAGAAGCAAAGAGAAGTCAGAATCCCGTCAGAAGGAGATCAAGAAGAAGCATAATAAGGAGAGGTCATCTTCCCCTGAGCGGCCTTCTTCTCCTGCTTACGACCGAGAAGATTCGAAGTACTTTGCTCCTGACATTAGACAAGAAGTGGAAGCGATAATGCAAGAAGAGCTGGAAAAGCGACGTAAGATAGTACAGCAGCTTCCTTCATCGACTACGGTAGCCCTTGTCTCACGAGAACAGCTTCCAGTCGAGGGAAGACACCATTCTGGTCTTCCATCCAAGGAAGCAGCTACTACATCTTCTCTGTTAGAAACACCAGTCACTCTTCTGAAGCGATCCCTTTATGACTTCTTGCGAGATTTGTGGAATCAGAAGGCGGATGTAACCTTCCAACAGCTTTTGGATGACAACACTGGTTACAGGAAGCAATTACAATCTGTACTTCGAGGATTGAAGAAGAGGAGAATAGCTAAACTTCCTCAGAGTACTCCGATCCTAAGGATAGAGCATGAGGACTTGGGGGCCCCAGAACTTGATATGGAGAT
The DNA here is from genome assembly GCA_036924285.1 of Asterella californica. NCBI lineage: Eukaryota > Viridiplantae > Streptophyta > Marchantiopsida > Marchantiales > Aytoniaceae > Asterella > Asterella californica. The sequence continues at coordinate 13,187,004 of JAYKYS010000006.1, read as the reverse complement.
CCATGGTTGTTTTCTGAAGAAGGTACCCATTGATTTCGGCTCCGGAGTTAACATCATGACTGAAGAAACTGTGCATGCCTTAGGCTTCACTGAGTTCCAGCCTACTCCGAGAATCCTCAGAATGGCCGACCAGACCAAAAGACGACCTTTGGAGCAACTAAAAAATGTCTTGACGGTAATTGGGAGAGTATCTTTTTACCTCACTTACATCATTTTGCGACCTGGAGTTAAGGTTGGATATCAGGTGTTGATAGTGTGGTGCCCACAAATTACAGGATTCACGAATTTTTAAAATTTTTAAGATTAATAACTTGTTTGTATAACTGAAGAAGCGTTGTTATTTAAGATTACTGCTTCCTTAGAGGGAAGATGATCTTATGAGCTTTTGAATAAGAAGTTGACTTCTTCGGAAGACGACCGTCTTCCGGGAAGCGTCTTCTCAATTGCGTCTTCGGAAGACGGGAAGACGGCGGAAGATGAGAAGACGGCGGAAGACACCTGTCTTCCGGAAGACAGCGACCGCGAAGGCCTAACCACGAGTTTTTCAGGTAAAACAGTAGGTGTACCTACTAGGTCACACACAGGTGGTAGGTAGGTCAGGAAAGACACATAGGGTCGAAACCCCTAATCTACGGGGAAGATGCGCAGGAAGCGCATTAGCGCATTTCAACTTCTCGCAGCATAGCGCGCTTGAGAAGATCGATTTACGAGAGTAGGCTTCGCGAGTAGGCATCGAGTGAGCATCGAGAGAGGAATCGAGTGAGAAGAGGACCAGTTGGCAGCTAGGCGAAGGGCGAGACTGAATTGCTGAAGCACGGAAGGCAGAGAGCGAAGGCGTTTTTGTGAGCTCCCGAGAAGCTGACATTGGAGAATCGCTGAGTAGAATCGAAGGTGGAATTGGAGCGTGGCCAGAGATTGACAGCGGAAGCAGTCGTGTGAAGTCGTATTGGAGCTAGGACCAGAGCCAGAAGCGTGCGGGAGGTCGAAGACATCTCGGGAAGAAGATAGAAGACTGTAGAGGTTCTTCCCACGTTCTTCTTCCTTCCCACTACTTCTCGCCTCTGTTGTGTGTTCCTCGCGCTTCCTTGGTTGTGTGCAGGCAGCCTGATCGCTTACCCCCACCCCCATTCTTTCTATTGAGACATTGGGTGCGGAAACGCTGCTCAATTTCTGTTAGCCATCTTCCTACTTCTTCCTAAGTTCAATTCGAGCTTCCCTACACCTCGTCCTCAAATTGACGATCTCAGCTATCAATTTCCCTACCCTACTACCCCTCTATACCCGAAACCTCGTACAGAAGACTCTTCGGAAGATAGGAACATCTTCGGAAGACGCTTCTTAAACTTGACTGTCTTCGGAAGTCGACTAGAACCAATTCGTATCAAGAGTGGATTTGTGTTGCTTTTGTATTAAGAGAGGCTTGGTACGAATCCTGAGTGGTGTGGTGAGTTGTTTTGTTATTTCGAGAAGTTGGAAGTCAAGAACTAGGCCTGTGCCTCCCGGTCTTCCAAGCTTCTCAACTCCACATCTTCCTAGAGAGACTAGAAGACTGAAAGGCAGGCAAAATGAGCGAGAAGACGTGAGGGTCCATCTCGGGTCTCTTCTGTCCGACCCATAGCAGCCATTCCTTCTTCTTCCCAAACTTAGAAGAGAGTCGTGAGAAGACTTGCTGGCAGAATTTGGAGAGAATGGTCGAGGCTCATGTCTTCCCACCGAGCAGCAAGTTTCTTCTGAGTGCGTATGAGAGGTGAGAAGTCAGAAGAACAGAATGCAACTGTCTTGAGTCTGTTGTGAGGATAGATTACGCGTAGGAAGACGAAGACATGTGAGACCAGTGAAGGGAAGTCTGACTTCGGGAGGTCTTCCGAGAAAGACATTGAATCGAAAGCTGTCCCGGATGTCTTCCCAGAGGTCACTGTCACCGCAGAAGCCCGCAACCATCTTCTGAACCTGTTATGCACTTTATGTTTCGTGAATCTTGTATCTTCTGATAGGAAGTAGGATGTAATGCAAGGTGGGTTGTCTTCTTGGTAATCCATGCGAGGCCTTGCTTAGATAGGATTGTTTAGATATAGCTCGGAAGACGAGAGCTATCTAGGAAGTACTGTTAGAATCCCAGAAGACGGAGTAGCTGTCTTCTGGAAGACTAGTTTCGTCTTTTGAGAAGTAGAAGCTAGACTGTGGACACTTGGGAAGAACTGAGCCTTCAGCTCATAGTAGGTGCTTGTGGCTTAGTGCAACAGATCTTCCAGTATGACGATGCATCCGCGAGGTTTGGTGTTACCAGCGGCAAAATTGGTAGAGGCCACTCCTTTCCTCAAGGAGTTGGGTCTCCACTTCTTCTTGTGGGATTGGAACCTCGCCGATCAGGGACTTCTGGAGGAGATGTGGGCAGCATTACCACCCCGCAACCATGTACCTGCGAAGGCAGGAGTAGCTCGAGGAAGACCATCTTCCTGGACTGAAGATTGGTGGCGCAGGGCTTTTCACAAGCCAGACTCTGAGAACCGAGGGTATTGGTTTGAGAAGAAAGTTTTGCCAAGGGTCGTGAGTACGTGGCATGTACCTGGGAGCACCACCTGTCTTTTCGTGGAAGACAGGCAGGGTAGGAATGGGTGGAAGATCGAATCTTACCGGGAGCCGAAGAAGCGACTTCTGGCGAAGCTGTTTCTGCATCTCTTTCCCAAGGGGAAGGCGCAGAAGATGAGGTACCTAGGAGATCAGGACGTAGACTTCCTGGAAGCAGTGTGGGATAAACGAGTACCCATCTACTGGGGCGCATACATCCACAACTATGTACAGACGGAGCTAGCGTACTTGGGTACCCCGGCGGGAGGACACTTGACACCTTTCCTCTGCTACTTGTACGTATCCATGGGGGATCTTAGGAGAGATCAGTTGACAGAGTATGGACCAACAGGGCAACATGAGGAGAAGGAGGAGACCTCGGAAGACGATGACCGAATCGCAGCCGCAACTCCCCCTCCCACTCTGATGTCACAGCTGAGGCTCGGCTCTCACCAGAAGACGCTTCTGGTGAGGGAAGACGAGTCTAGTGGGTCGGAAGACGCCACGCCATCAAGGAAGATGGGTCTTAGAAGTGTACCTAAGACACTCATCTCCCTCATTCATTCAGGATCAGAGACAGACTCGGAGGAAGAACTGCTGAGTACTCGATCGGAGCAGAAGACCGCTTCTGCAACGCCTGGGAGTCTTCCGAAGACTCCAGAAGACGAAGGATGGATGGGCGCTCTTGCTGCGATGCGAGGAAGAGCAACGAAGATAGCCGCTCCTGCCATGAGGAGTCTTCCACCCCGGAAGATGAGAAGAGTAGCTTCTTCTCGTGCGCAGAAGATGAAGACCATTGTGGTGGAAGAGGCATCCTTGCCTCTGGAAGACAAGGTCGATACCTCTGAGCGAGTGGCGGAGATGAACGTGTCTTCCGCGAGAAGAAGACTGGAAGAGTTCATCGCCTTCTTCTACAAGGAGATCCAGCCAGCTATGGAGTTGCTGGAGAAGAGAGAGAAGGCACAGGAGAGGCCCTTGCAACCTGGATTCGGCCTGCGCACCTTGCTGTGACAGGGAGAAGACCAGAAGAAGACGGAGTCGCTGGAAGCTAGTCTCCGCACCACGGAGAAGCTCGTAGCCAGATACAAGACGGAAGCAGCCGCTTCTGCCAAGGAGCTGGTGCAGCTTCGGAAGAGCAACCAGGAGTTGCAGGCGCGTGTACAGCAGCGCGATCAAGAAGTCATTCGAGTGCTGGAGAAGATCACTACCCTCGCAGAAGAGCAGACCACTTGGAAGACGCAGCGAGAAGCCGCAGAAGCGCGAGTTGCAATTGAGAAGACGCAGCGGGAAGCAGCGGAGGCTCGTGCACAAGAGATGCTAGCACAGTCGGTGGAAGCTCTTCGGAAGAAGTTCAACTTCATCGCGGGTAGGAAGTTACTTACCTTAGCTAGAGGATGGGATTGCGAGTCCAAGATAAGGTTGGTGGAATGCCGAGAGAGCATGTTCAAGTACTTAAATCGGCAGATAGAGGGAATGAAGACACTTTATGGTCTTCCCTCGCTTCCGACACCTGCAACCGCATCTTCCCATGCTCCAGCACCATCGACTGGATCCGGAATGGAGAAGGAGGAGTTCGATCTCGCTGTGCACTTGGTAGTGACAGCGTTGGAAGCCGAGAAGACTCCGGAAGACGCCCCGGAAGATAGGAAGACGAGCCGTCTTCCCAAGTATTCCGCGTGGAGGAAGCGACTTCCCCGGACCTCTATGAGGTCGCCATGGTCCCTAGTCCCGCACCAGTGGCTCAGAAGACGGAAGACGCACCACTCGACTCTGCTTCCCAGAAGACGATTTCGTCTTCCGAAGCAGGAGCCGAAGCCGAGGAAGACGCATCCGCAGAAGCAACAAGGCCAGCGAAGAGCGAGGAGAGGGAAGCTACCTCAGTGACACCCGAGGTAAGTGCAGGGCTTCCCAGCCCATCAGAAGCCGAGATAATAGCTCCGATAGGAGCAGATCAGGTAGAGATTGCCACGGAGCAATCAGAGTAGACAGCAACCGAAGTGACACTTCCAGATTTAGTAGGACCAAAACATGCTATCTTAAGGATGGCAATTTTCAGTGTAAAAATAGTTAGGACACCATGTGACAGCATAGGTAGCGTAGGAGCAACAAGGTGGATGGCTAATTAGGAAGGGGAACCGTCTGCATGTGAGGTGACAACCTCATGTCAGCGCCTCTCTCTCCCTGGTGGTCGTCTCCCCTGGTTCTCATGGCAGCGACATAAATAGGATCGAAGAGTAGGAGATAGAGTTCTGTAGCTACTGCACACACATATCGATTCTATGGTGCAGGCAGACGAGACACATTAGAGCAGAGACACAAGATAGATAGTGCTTCGCACACTACACCCGTTGGGGGAAACATACGAATAGTCTTGGAATATACAAGAGGGGTCTGCATGCTCGTACCAGCAGTGGTTCGAAGATGTAGATAGAAGTAGTGGACAGTCTAGGAACATGGAACGGCATCCTCGTGCAGTCCTGTTAGCTAGACTGGTGTGTCGAGGAGTAGACGCAGGAAGTAGAGGGAGTGAGCTTCCCAATGCCATTGTGACTTCTTTTCGGAGAATGGATTGTGGATTTGAGTGCAGCAGCTTTGTTCATGTCTTCTGGGTGGTGGATTGTATTGAATTCGCTCCCAATTGTGCATGGGAAGTGTTCTTCTTGAGTGGCGGTGACTGTCAGCAGTTGTGGAAGTGTAGCTTGACTCGTTCAGTAGAGCACTTGGGATCTACATACGGACGGTCTTATGGGTAATGGATCCCAGAAGACAGAGTAGTCAGAGCAGCGAAGTGAAGAAGAAAGAAGCCTTCTTCCCACAGCAGAAGACGACATCCTCGAGTAGAAGACGGTGCGACTGTACACATGTTTGTTGTCTTCCTCCCCAAACTATTACAAGCAGGGATGGCTTGTTAGTCAGGATCTGGACTAGAAGCCTGTCGGAATCTTAATTTTTTCTTTTCATCTTGTTTTGTCTTGTTTGGACATTCTCATCTTCCCCATCTTCTCTCATCTTCCCCATCTTCTTATCTTCTTCTAGTGAGCTTCCGAATCTTCTATTGAGCTTCCGTGAAGGTGAATGTCGTTGTAGTGCTGCAAGAAGACTATTTCCGTAGGCAGAAGCTTGGGAAGGCTACAGGGGGCATACACCCTGTGATTGATATAACCCGTTGTAATGTGAGTGTGAGAATAAGATGTAACAGCCGTGCTAGTCGACTTCTGCAAAGCAGGACAGTCTTCTGGAGGTGTGAGAAGACGAGCTGAATCCCCAGAAGACGAGAATCACTTCGGGAAGACGGTACTGAGAAGACCAGAAGAAGTGACCTGGAAGCAGGAAGATCATCTTCCGGAGTTTCTTTATGAATAGTTGTGTGCTATTTTAGTTAGTAGTTGTTTATTTAGATCCAGAGTATATTTTGGCGTACCTGGAAGATGCGTGGTTTTGTTAGAAGACGGGATTTCTAGGCAAAACCCGTGTGTTTGTGTGTTTGAACAGATCTTAGAACTTAGAGCAGCGTTACTTGTGCAAATCCTCGGTGGGAACGATATCTTGTATACTAAATGGGCAAAAGAAGAAATCCTGCGTCACTACAGATAAGAAGACCATGGCTGTATGCTGCAAATGTAAATATCGATTGGAGAAGACATCGTTTGAGGTTTCTCAATCCTACAACCAAGCCAGGTGAGAAGACCAAAGTCTCACTCCCTTGGATGAAGATTGGACATCAAGGTGAAACTCCCTCTACGACTAAGGGATACACGTCAGAAGACTCAGCTGCGTCTTCTGACATTGATGAACGATATGATGAGTTTGTGGTGAATAACTTGTGTACTACAGAAGTAGCAGAGATAGCAGAAGAAGTGATCTGCGGATACATTGAGTGCTACGAAATTGCGGAAGAAGAGCTTCTAGAAGACGAAAGTATCGTCTTCCCTTCGGAAGGTCCGACAGTTGGTCTTCTAGAAGACGAAAGTATCGTCTTCTCTTCGGAAGATCCGACAGTTGGTTTTCCAGAAGACGAATTTGAACCGGAAGAAGCTCCCAAACTGGAATATTTTGGTGTCAGTGAATACAGTCACACAAAAGGAATGATAAACCCTGATGATCTTCAAGAAATGGAGGTCGCTCCTAGGAAGAAGCTGAAGCTTTCCAAGGTGATCGAGGGCCAGTAGTTGGAAGACTTTAGAGAACTTTTTTCGTGCACCTACCGCCTTGTTGCGTCAGCGGAAGCTCTTGCTCAGTAGGTCGCGAACTTTACATCGCTAACCTGCAAACACAATCACAAGTTAGCGTCCATGCACCACTTATCTTATCTCAACTTGGTCCGAACCGGAGCCGGATCGTCTCCCTAATCATCAAGCTCAGCATTCCTTAAGTCCCAACCTAGACCCGCCTAGGTCGGTCCCAAACATGAGCAAGTCACAAGATGACTTGGGACGGACTTCCCATAAAGTCCAAAGTCCTAAACGGTACCTCCAGCACACCTAGCGGTCCAACCGCCCGTGATGTCCGTCTGGGTCTAGGCTCTCGAACTGTGGTCTAATCCGCCGACTCGTTTCCTAGTCTTGCCCCAGCCCTTACAGCGTTTTTTAGTCCAGACGTCCAAGTCTGGACGGGAACGTGCCTTGGAACGGGCCCAGCCATCACCTCATGCCCCTAGAGTCCGCCCGCCGAACCCTGAGGTCGGGTGACTCGTCCTGGTCCACCCAGGCATCGAGCTCCCCTTATATATACTTCGGAGGATCGGCGGTCCCTCCCTCCTCTTTGGTCCCTGGAAATTATACCACAATCCAATCGTGATTCGGTCATAACTTCCAGCTCGGAGGTCAGATCAAGGAGTGCTATATATCACTGGAAAGCTCTCGACGAGACCTTTCCAATGATACCTCACTTGCCTCGAGATCTTATGTGGAGCTCCGTCCACGACCTAAAACGTCTCTGGAGCTCCAACACTTAGCCATTTTTCAGAAACCTGTGGTCTAGACCCAGAGTCGAACCCTGTGGTTTGTCTGCGTCTCGGACCAAGTCTCGGTCTCATGTTTCAGCCCGTTCCCAGACTCGTCCTCTTAAGTCAGCGTTCGTCTGGGGCCCTCTTGGGGTAGGCCCTTATGTCCTAACCCAAGGTTCCAACCTTGGTTCAGAGAACCACTTAAGGTTCATCTGATCCCGACTTCCCGACCAAGCCGGTAAGTCTTAGGAGATGTCCTCATCTTGCTAACGTCCTTGTTGTCCTTGTCGCCGTTTGAAGAGGTCTAATACTTCGCTCGCATGGACGAGATCTTCTTCTAGCACCCAAGTTGCTTCCTTCAAATGGTAACCACGCCATTTGACCAAGTACTCCATCCGGTTTGATTTGCGCCGAGATCGCAAAATGGACTCCACCTCATATTCTGGTTCGTCTTGCACGACATCAGGTTGAGGCCTAAGAACCTATTTGCGCTCCGGCCGCAAATCGTCCTTGAAGTATTTCTTTAATAAAGAAACATAGAAAGTCGGATGCAACTACCACTCGCGAGGAAGGTCTAATGTATAGACATCTTCGTGCGGATTCTTGACAATGACAAAAGGTCCCACGAACTTTGATGAAAACTTCGCCGATATCTCCTTCAGAAGTGTGAAGTTTTTCGTACTTAACCATACTTCTTCGTCTATTTGAAACTTCACTTGTCGCCGATGCTTGTTTACCTGCTTCGTGTATCGTTGCTGCGCCTTCTCGAGGTTCTTCTTTACTTGCTCCTCGCGCCGCTGCATTGCCGCCACCAACTCTTCAGCTGATGTTTGCCGTGTTCTTGGTCGTGGCGATGTAAAACTCTCTGCAAGAGTCAAGTCAAGAGACCCTTCTGACTCACGTCCATAAGTCAGCAAGAAAGACGATTCGCCGGTTGTCGAATGCTTCATGGAATTGTAGCAATACTCTGCAAGACTAAGCCACTCCGCCCAATCACTTTGGTCCGCGCTCACATAATTCCTCAAGTATTGATTCAGAACCGAGTTAACTCGTTCCGTTTGTCCATCCGTTTCGAGATGAAAAGGCGATACTGAATTTTAACTTAGTTCCTAACTTTTGAAACAAGTGTTTCCAAAAGGCACTTGTGAACTTGGAGTCTCGGTCTGAAATAATACTCCGAGGCAATCCATGTGAACGCCACCAAGTATCTAAGAACAACCGAGAAGTCGTGAACGATGTTGCAGTATCCAAGGTCGGAGCAAACTTCACTAGTTTGCTAAACCGATCAACTATCACAAAAATCGCGTTGTATCCATTCGAGCCAGGCAGAGAAGTAATGAAGTCCATGCTAATGCTTTCTCAAGGTCTGGCTGGAATCGGCAAAGGATGAAACAATCCTTGTTTCTTCTCATAAGAAACGCGATTCGCTTGACAGGTTACGCATGTTTTCACAAAGTGGGCAACATCGTCTTTCATGTGGGGCCAATAAATTTTTTTAGCTATCACTGCTAAAGTGGCTTTTCTCCTTTATGGCCTGATGAGGGTGCATCATGACATTCTTTTAACAACTTAGTCCTAAGTTTTCCTTGTCTCACATAAACCCGACTTTGCTTGGACATGAGTAAACCATGTCTTAGCTGCATGTTCTGCAACTTCACTCCTCGCTTGAGTTGTTCCAAGTACTTCTTCGCTTGGTCATCCCCCATGTAACCTTCACGTATTCACCTCTCCAAGTCTGACTCCTTAGGATACATAGTTCGCAAAATATGTGTTGACGATGAAAGATATTCCTCCTTGCGACTCAAGGCGTCAGGAACCACATTGTCCTTTTCCGCTTTGTGGATTAATTCCACGTTCATGAGCGCCAAGATATCATGCCACCGTAGTTGCTTTGGCGTCACCCGATCTTGTATCTCAAAGTACTTGAGCGAAATATTATCAGTATACACTTGGGTTTTGTGAAGTCCCAAGTAATGCCGTCATTTCTTCAAGCAATGAACCACCGCAAACAGTTCCTTCTCGTGAGTCGGTCATCGACTCTTTGTCCCAGATAGCTTCTTGCTTTCGTACGCTACAGGTTTTCCATCCTGCACCAACACTCCACCAATCGCATAGTCGCTCGCGTCCGTGTGCACCTCGAATGGTTTGTCGAACTCCGGCAGCTTCAAAACTGGCGCCTTTGACAAAATAGTTTTGATCGTCTAAAACGCATCATCCACCTCCTTGGTCCAACTTACCTGTGCGTCTTTGCCCGTCCAGTCCGTCAGCGGCTTCGCGATCTTTGAAAATCCCTTCACATACTTGTGGTAGAACTGCGCCAATCCTAAGAATCGCCGCATCCCCTTCACTGTAGTCGGAGGCTCTCAAGTCACAATCGCGTCCACTTTCTGCATATCCAGGCCGACTCCTTCTGCACTAATGACATGTCCTAAGAAGTTAATGCGCTCCAAACCAAACTCACTCTTGTCAATGTTGGCAAACAACTTATGCTCCTGCAGCTTCGTCAACACCACCCTTAGCTGCTCCGCGTTGTCTAGGCGAGAGTCTTTCTTGGGGAGGGCGGACCTCCTAACTGTGATCGATCAGAGAAACAACCAAAAGAGAAAAATAGGTTGCTGTCGATGATGAGATCTCAACAGACTGCTCCTTGTGCCCACCAATTACAAAACAAACACTCAAACACACACTCAGGTACAGAGATAGATCTCTCAAGAGTCGAAATAACTTTATTTCAGTGTCGCTGCACCATCAATCTCTTCAACCTTAAAGAAAATCTCTCTCTTCCTCTCCTGCGTGTTTCTCAACTGAAAATTTCTAAGGAGCATGATCCATCGATAATCAAAAGCCTCAAAAGCCTCTCTGCAGATTATCAAACGATCTCATTCAATAAAACCGCCCCTAGTCGTTCAGTTTGACCTCCAAACCCGAAACAGTATAACAGATGGAGTCCAGCCCCAAAACACTTGCTTGCTCTCTACCACGATCTCCCTGTTCACCAACTCAATTCTGTCAAGAAAGTGATCTCTCTCAACCTCCAAGTTTCTCTTGCGTTTTCTCAACCTCCCGTCTATTCAATTCTCTGTCAAAAGCCTACCAAGTTCATCTCAATCTAGGTGAAATTCAGACCCCTGAATCATATTCCTCTCTTTGCCCCAACTGAAACTCTCAGAAATTTGATCCAGCGTCGATCAAAAAAGTCCTCTATAGATTTTCAAATGATCTCTCTCAATAAAACTGCCTCCTGAGAGTAATCTCCTCAAAACAGTTTATTAGACAACGTCCAAGCCTAAAAACTCTTGCCCCTTTCCCTGCGATGACCTCTCAATTCAATCTGTCAGCAATTTCCTCTTCCGCCAACCTCCTAGCTTCTCTTGCGTGTCCTCAACCCCCTCGCTTCAGCTCTCTCAAAAAAATCCTTTTCAAAACTGTCCTCGATCCCAAGCCGCCGTAAGTATTTAACCTAAAAGTTAAGGCCCCAGCTTAAGCTGCCCCCCTGCTGTCCTTATAAGCGCAGTCACTTATCAGAAGCAGAGCCCTAGCTAAGCTGCCCCCTACTGTCCTTATGCGTACAGAGCTTTATTTACAAAGTTGGCCCCTTTTTAATACAAGTTTCACAGTTGTCTCCACAAACTCTACCCCTTCACTAATAAAGGTTCTCATAGCCTCATTCTCCATCGCAAGCCGACTCGATGGTTATTTAACTAATTAGCAAAGTTTCCCGTGCTCTTGATGCCATCTTGATGCCACCTTGAATATACACCATCCAATGTAGGCCGAAGCCCCCACACTTATAAGGCTGCCCCACAGGGCTTACAGCCCTCCCATATGCGCATCAAGTATGTCCCATAGTATATTCAGGATGGCATGCGGAGGCTTAGGTCAGGAAGCCCACGATTAAAAGAGGTACCGGTCTCCCGCCCCTAGATATGCAAGACGTGGCTGCATATCCAACATAGACTCTCTTCCAGGAGGCCAACATGCCGGAATAGGAACCAGAGACCAAGGGGGATTGATCTTGAGACCACTTCTCTCCTAGGCAGGCGCCCTATCACTGGGATGGCCTTTGGTTCCGTTCAAAACTGTTAAACTTCCTGCACATATGCTTTTGCTAAGAAGTTTTCTTATAAAGTCTTTACTAGCCTTCTCTACGCTAACTTCTGCATACAACTCCGTTTTTAACGAATAAGGAGTCAAAACTATAGTACTTGTGAACACCTACACACTCACGTTATCAGATTTTGAGTTCGAGTCACGAGCCAGAATCGACAGATTTCCCTCTTTCACATATTTCACAGCTTAAAACTCGTACTAACTATTGCTTAAAACACTTTCTGTCAAAACTAGAAGCATGAGGTCGCTCTCCTCGTGGAGCTTGCGTTCTAGAAACTTTCGCCCTCGTTCAGGGTGATATTTCAATCCAAGCTAGGGGGCAGCTTACCAAGCATAGCCCCAGCTTAGCTCCTTCCCAGCTTGATAAGCTAGGGTGCAGCTTTCTGAACAAATGTTAGTTGAGTGTCTTCTGAAGCTCCGTTTCATCATCTTGAACGCCACGCACTACGACAGCGTGCGACTCCAAGGTTTTAGAGTAGATCAAGATGTCGTCGATGTACACTATGACAAACTCATCCATCTCCTCGCGAAAAATTATGTTCATCAATGTAGTGAAAGGGGCGTTGCAGAGTCCAAATGACATCACCACGAATTCAAACGATCTGTATCTGGTTCGACAAGCGGTCTTCTCAACATCTGGATCAGCTATCCGGATCTGGTAATATCCTGACTTCAAGTCTATCCTGCAGAAGTACTTTGCGCCCGCTAACCTATCAAAGAGGTCGTCTATCCTTGGCAAAGGATAATATACTTCACCGTCACCTTATTGAGTACACAATAATCTACGCAGAGTCTAACTTCCCATCCTTCTTCTTTGCAAAAAGAACTAGGGCTCCATAAGGTGGCTTGCTGGTTCGAATATATCCCCGCGCTAATAGCTCACCGAGTTGTCTTTTCAACTCAAGGAGTTCCACCTGATTGAGTCGGTAAGAGGCTTTAGAAGGTGGTTCTGATCCTGGCAAGACCTCGATCTTGTGATCCACCACCCGCCTTGGAGGTAACTTAGCAGGTAACTCGTCCGTCAAGACATCCTCAAACTCCTTAATCACTTCGCGAAACACGTCCGGAAGTTTAGTCGCGTCTCCTGATGTTTCCTCTTGTCTGTCACCCGCCATCAAATCTGCAACCCGCATCAAACACATGACTCTGTCGTTGAAGTCCATCTGTTTGTCTTTGATCAAATTCATCGCAAAGTCGTCAATTTTCCGCACCTTTCGGATCAGCCTCACTCCCAGCTTCCGTCCTTTAACTCTGACGTTCAACCTCAAAGGTCTCCGCCTAAGTTCCACATCGAACCTATCTAAGAAAGTGTTCTCCAAAACCGCATGGATATCATCCATCTCGCACACCGTGAAGTTTTCTCCAACTTCCCACACGCAAATTGTACGTCCAAGGCTTCGGAAGTTTGATACGTCTTGCCCTTGGCAAAGCGCACCTGATAGGCTTGTCTGCCTTGGAGGTAGACAAGCCCAACTTTTTCACCAACTTTGGACTTATGAAGGAGTGAGTCGCTCCTGTGTCCACAAGAAAAGTAACATCACGGTTAGCAACCTTGGCTTGTAGAAACATCAATCCCGGCGTCTTCTTCGTGGTTCTCAAGGTCACAGTCATCTGGCCCTCCAACAAGTCCTTTGCAACAAACGCATTCATGCTACAGTTACTAACCTTAGGTTTCGTGCACCCCTTAGCAATATGACCCGCCTCGCCATAGTTGTAGCAAGTAAACTTAGCGCCATTGCCCTTCTGAGGTGTTTGCCCCTTAGGTTTCACTCCTGTTTGCTATCGCTTTGCTGCCGGGGCAGAAGAATCCTTCCGATCCTTCTCACCCCCATCCCACTGTCGCTTGAAGCCCTTGTTCTTCTTCTGGAACTTGTCCGTTGTCGTGATGTGAATCATTTGACATAGTAAATGATTCACTTATCACTGCTGTCGCGTTACTTAGCGCATGTTATTTCTACTCCGACACTTGATGTTTAGTAGTCTTAGAAGTTAGCTCTGTACTGTTCTTAGTCTTTTATGCTTATGGTTGACACCTTTTGCATATGGTGTTAACTCTGTCAAATATTTTGGATCCTAGTAGGTTGGTAGTATGACATTTATCTTGTTCAAGCATTCGTACGCTTGTGCAAGTAAATTCATACTTATCTATGATACTCAATGTACATGACTTAGATTTACCATGTAGATAGGGGTTTGAAATCATGGGTTGTACTTACTTGTCGCCCATGCACGCTTTCTAGCTGATTTAAGTTATTTTTTGGGGTTGCGTGTCGTTTTAGGTAGTTTAAGTTTTACGCTGGCACTCTAGGGAGCTTGACGTGGTAGCCTATGAGTAAAACTAAGTTGCCACGTGGTTTAGGGTACTAAAGGACAACCAAGTGGAGCTATGAACTCCCATTGGTATGTTTTTGTCTTTTGTTAAACTCTAAATTTAGAAACAGAGCTCTAGAGTGGAGTTCGAGCAATTTGTGAGGGTACTTCGAAATCTGAGAGCATAGGGAGATAGAGCTCGTCGAGCCAAGCACTGTCAGCGAAAAGTTTGATCGATTTGAGGCAATAAACAAGGAGTTATGGCTGATTGAAGTTCGATTTGTGTCAGAATTGCAGCACTTCTGTTCAATTTGGGGTTTTGAGTGTCATTTGCAGCAGAATTGAGGAAATCGCTTCAAACCTTCGTGGTGGTGTTCACTGTCAGCAGGGCTACGACTGTCTCCAAATTTTTATGTCAATTGAGTGAGTGAGTAATTCAGGGCGGTCGCTGAAGTAGAAGGGGTCCGAAAAACTCTCAATCTGGAGCAGCAACTTTGGAGAGCGAGATCTGGAGTTCTGTGTGGAATCAGGAAGCCCAACTTCACAGGAGTGTTCAACAAGCTGTGTACTGCAAATCCTGGCTACGACTGTCTCCAAATTTTTATGTCAATTGAGTGAGTGAGTAATTCAGGGCGGTCGCTGAAGTAGAAGGGGTCCGAAAAGCTCTCAATCTGGAGCAGCAACTTTGGAGAGCGAGATCTGGAGTTCTGTGTGGAATCAGGAGGCCCAACTTCACAGGAGTGTTCAGCAAGCTGTGTACTGCAAATCCTGTAAGAATTTCCCAAAGTGATCGAGCCAATTCCATGTTATAGGTCGAAATAGCTGTCTGGGTACCAGAAACTGCCGTAATTTCTCTACTCAGAAAGTTTCTGCTCATATCTTAGTGCTCTGAATTGATCTGAAGCTGAAATTTCGTATGTGTATCCAGTAGAACCTCAATTACATGTAGGAGGAGTTCTGAAGTCTGAACCTTCACATATTTCTCAATCTTGAGTGTCAAAGTTCGCCATCTGATCTTATCATTGCTAGTTAAGCCTGAACTCTGCTTCCTGAACATATCAGAAGAGCCTAGAGACTTATACGAGTGTTTTTCAGTATCACCTTGAGACATGAAGCCTATCCTCTGAGTAAACCAGCCCCAGCCTGAAGCCCAACGCTTCCCTGAGTAGATCGAACACAGCCTTCAAGCTCATATCACAGCCAGAAGGTTCGCCCTTCCCAGGAAGACTCTCAACCCGACATCTGGTGCTTCCACTGAGAGATCTTGGGGTGATTGATTGAGAAGGTTGAGTTGCTACAAGGAGAAGAGATGGATCGCAAGAGCGGAGCTGCTGCTGCTGCCTCTGGAGCTGGAGCATCAACATCTACTGCTGCACCGTCAACTGCACCTGCGTCTTCTACAGCGACATCTGCATCTGGTCTGGACACGGCTGAGATCTTGAAGACGCTTGCGGCCCTGGTCCAACAGCATCCGATCGTTGGAGGGGGTGAGTTAAAATCCACCAAGGCTTTGCAAGCGATAGTGAATAGGTGTGGAAGGTTTGAAGGTAGAGATATTTCTAGATATCTGCGTGAGTATAGAGGAGAGATGGAGCTGGTTAGGGTTACAGATGCTGAGATGATAGCAAGCTTTGAGTTAGCTGTCATTCCTGAGTTGCGGGACCAAGTTAGAGATGTACAGAGAAGAAATCTTGGAATCTGGATGAGTTTTGAGCGATCTCTTCGAGAGGAGTTTCTTGAGGAGGATTCAGAGAGAGTTACTAGAAGGACATTTCTAGAATGGGTTGAGCAGCAACCTGGTCGTATGATGAGCCTGAGTGAGTTGCTGAGAGAGTTTGATCAGAGATACCGGCAACTCTCAACTCTAGAGCGAATAACTCTAGATGCTAGGAGAATAGAGCTTTTTCTGCAAGCCACAGATGATGCTACAGCGGATCGGTTATGTTTTATGTTGACCGATCGATCTGCTGAGGGAGGTGTTACTATGGATTGGGGGAGAGTTGAGGATGCTGTGGCTGTACTGACAAGACAGAGGAGAGGAAGAGTGGCGGTGGGAGGACGTCCGCTTGCAGAAGTGGTCACTCCACCTTATGCTGCTCCTCAAGTACAGCAACCTTTGGTCCTTGCTCCCAGACCTGTTGTCCCAGCTGCAGTTCCTTTGATGCCTGTTGTGCCAGCTCCAGCACAAAGGGCACCTGTTCAGAGACCTGCGGAGAACCATGGTCAACAGAATCAGATTGAAGACCTGATCCGGCAGATGCGAGAGCTGAAGGTAGAGCTAGTTGGATTGCAGAGAGAGCAGCCACCGGCCCCTGCTGCTGCACGTCCAGGAGGAGCTCCGGTTCGTAGATGTATCTGGTGTGACAGTCCTGATCACTTCCGAGGAGACTGTCAAGAGCTAACAGCTGCTTTGCGAGATGGTGTGGTTCGCTATCAGAACGGTAGGCTGCACCTTTCTTCTACTGGAGAGCCGCTGAGCACGCAGTTTGGACGAGGAGGCATGAGGGGTCTACCTCAGATTGCTGCAGCTGCAACAGCAAATGCGTTAATGGCACCGCTGGTAAATTCTGATGTATATGCTGGGCATATTGAGGTCTCTTCTAGTCCTACATTGCTAGATAGGAATGCTGAGAAGAGTGTGGCTCCAGTTCCTTCTGAGATACTGAAGAGAGGAGCCGAGTCTATTCGTAGGGTCACAGGATGGGGAGATCTTGTAGATGCTGCTTCTATCAGAGCATTCTTGGATGTAGATAGACACGTTCATTGGCAGGATGCTTCTGTGGAGGAAAAGAGGCGACGAGAAACCTCTGAACTTGATACTGGAGTTCCTGAGGAGATTGGGGGTAGACGGAGAGTCACAAGGAGACGAGCGGCTCTTCCTGAGGACATCCCGTCTAGTTTTGCAGCTCCTCCACCAACGCCAGGTCCTATGGAGGATGTGCAGAGATCTCAGCAGGAGCCAACGACTGCTGGTAGGCGGTTTACTGCCCAAGAGAAGGGGAAGGGACCGGCTTACAAGTTGGCAGCTGATATTGAAACTTCTACTGATCTGAAGAGCATCTTGGAGCAGAGGATACTGGATGCGCGAATCGAGTTTTCTCTTCGAGAAGTTCTTGGTATTGCAAAGAGGGAGTTTCACGAACTGATCATCGACATCATCAAGCGCAAGAGACAGATGATGTCCGAGCAGGTAGAGAGTCAGATGATAGATGTAGTAGGAGCTTCTCTGAATGATGCAGAGTTTGGAAAGGTGCATTTTCAAGAAGCTGATGACAAGGGATATCAGCAAGAAGCGTTGGTTGCTGGTACCAACACTATTGAGTTCGATGATGAGGAAGCTGGCGAGGAGAGTCCAGCTACTGATAGCGATTTCAGAAAGAGACATTGGGCTCGTGCTACAATTGCTACACGAGTTTGTCTTGGAAGTTTGACTGAACCTCTTGCTGCTTTAGTTGATCACGGATCTGAGATCAACATCATGTCACGGGAGGTGTACGAGAGAGGTCAGTGGCCTATCGAGCTAAACCATGGTTGGGTGCTACGAGCTGCGAACAACCAGAAAGGTGAGCTATACGGCGCTTGTCCTAATGTGAAGGTGAAGATAGGTGATGTGGATGTGGATCAACATTTCTTCGTGCAATCTTCTGCTTCATATCCTGTGATTCTTGGTCAGCCTTATATCACTGCGGTTCGAATGGAGACCAATGTGATGGATGATGGATCTCATTATGCTAGGATCCGTAGTCCAGATGATAGACGTTCTGTGCAGTTTCTGACCGTTCGTACGAACCACGAATGAAACCGTCAAACTTTGAGGGATTCTCCTATCTGTAGGGGTAAGGGTTTTCTGAAACCACTCTCGTAGGACGGGATAGCGAGAGTGATGGATCTACTGCTACTATGATCCCGCTTGAGCAGCCTGAGGGATCACAGGAGGTTGATGGAAAGGCTGCTCAAGATTCAGAAAGTAGTTGCACTGTGCATAGTTAGAAATCTGGGTTGATGGCTTTCAGTTCTGATGATTGGAGTGAGTTCACACGGATGGAGGATTTGACTGAGAAGAGTAGAAGGCAGATGGAGAGGTGTGCAGCAAATCTGCGTTGTACAGGAGTTCTGAAAGAAGATGAGATGATTTCTGGTGTTTATGAGGAGTTTGTAGGTGTGCAGTCTTTTGTTTGTTGGCTGGATGGTGTAGATAGGTTGATGGAACAGATGGGAGGTAGGGTGGTGATCCCCATCCATTCTCGTGAAGTCTATGAGGAGATTATCTCGTACTTGCGACATCATCCTCATCCGAGACTAGAGAATGGATGGAAGGATGCAGTCTGTTGGTGTGGCTTACATCAGGAAGCGGAAGTACACGCCAAGTATAAAGCTGTAGCGAGGAAGGTGAGACCTGTGGCGACCCAATTACCTGTTGATTCTCAACAGCAGATGGAGTTAGCGGCTGCTGAGCCTGTGCTTAGAGATCCTACACAGGTAGGACACAAGTTTACTCAAGAGACACTCGAGCAGCTCCAGATAGGAGGGGGTGGCTTCTTGACTGAAGAGGAGAAACGAGCTTTTGAACAAATGATAGTTAGCCATGGTAAGGCATTTTCTTTCTCAGCTGAGGAGATTGGTTGTGTGGATCCTGGTGTGATAGCTCCGATGGTTATCTTCACTGTTCCTCACGTACCTTGGGACTTGAAGCCGATTCTAGTCCCTCGTGCCTTGCTACCGAAGGTGATTGAGCTACTGAAGGAGAGGATGCGGATGGGTATTCTTGAACCATCTATGGCTCCGTACTCTAGCCGATGGTTCACAGTACTTAAGAAGACAGGAGCTCTGCGCTTCATCCAAGACTTGCAGCCTGCCAACAATATCACGATTCGAAACGTTGGAACAGGACCTGTGGTTGATGAAGTAGCTGAGGCGTTTGCTGGAAGGTCAATCTATTCTATTGGAGATCTGTTTTCAGGTTATGATCAGTTTCAGCTTGCTTTGGAGAGTAGAGACTTGACTACCATGCGTACACCTTTGGGATTGATGCGGATGTGTACTCTTCCTCAAGGTGCTACAAACTTAGTAGCCCATATGCAGAATGCGATGCATAAGGTGTTACGAGAGTTTGTACCTGAGGTCACTATCCCGTTTCTGGATGATATTCCCATGAAAGGCTGTCCGGTGGAAGACAAAGACGAAGCTGTGACTTCTGATGGATGCAGAAAGTTCGTTGCAGACCACATTCGGGATGTGGAGAAGATTCTGATGCGTTTGGAGGAGGTACGTCTCACTCTATCAGGTACCAAATCTCGTTTTGGTATGTCAGAGATTGTGGTGGTGGGTCATTTGTGTGGTACTTTTGGAAGGCGTCAGAACCCAGAGAAGGTAGATGCTATAGCAAGGATAGCTGACTGCACCAACATCACTGAGGTTCGACGGTTCTTGGGAGCTTGTGTGTTCTTTCGTGTGAGTATTCCTCATTATGCACACATTGCTGAGCCTCTATATGCACTTTTGAGAAAGGGAAGGAGGTTTACTTGGCGGCAAGAACATCACGAGACGATGGAGCAGCTGAAGGAGATTCTGAAGTCTCCACCTATACTAAGGAGGCTTAGCTACGAGAGCGGGAGACCTGTGGTACTGACTGTTGATACAAGTCCCAAGGCGATTGGATGGGCAGTTGGTCAAGAAGATGCAGAAGGTGTGCGGTTTGTTTCAAGGTTTGGAGCTCGGATCTTAACAGATAGACAGCGTAACTATCCTCAAGTGAAGCGTGAGTTGTGGGGAGCTGTTACTGCTATGAAGGTAGATCGAGAGTTCTTGATAGGAGCTCGTGTGATACTAGAAACAGATTGTTTGCCTTTGTTGGGAATGATAGCGAATTGCAATATACCAGGCATAGCAATGCTGCGATGGATTGCTTATGTCCGGAGTCTGAACCCTGAACTAAAGCATATAGCAGGGAAGGACAATCCAGTTGCAGATATGTTGTCTAGAGCTCGTTATACAGATGAGGATGAGATGATTGCAGAGGTGGAGAATGAAGAGAGGAGAGACGTTTGGTGCCAAGTTGGTCAACAGACTTCAGACTTGGAATCACTGCCATTCAACGAGGAGTTCTACACGGATAAGTTCTGTGATATTGGATTTTATCTGAGTTCGTTATCCAGGAGAGAAGGATGGAGTGATGCAGAGTTCAAGGAGATCAGACGGAAGACGTACAGCTACCTTCTGCGTGAAGGTTATCTGTGGAAACGTCCGAAGAGAAGAGACGGGATGCTTGCTAGAGTGGTGGATGATCAACCGACAAAGCTTAATCTGCTGAAGGAGTTTCATGATACCTTGTGGGCTGGACATCGTGGAGTATGAGCTACTTACACGAAGATGAAAGAGCGTTACTGGTGGAAGGGTTTGTATCAAGACGTGGTGGACTTTGTTGGGTCGTGTCTGCACTGCCAGTTCTACTCTAAGGTCTGTTACAGAGATGGACTTGTACCTACTTATCCACCTAGTATCCATTTTCAGTGGGTTCTTGATCTCGTAATGATGCCACCGGGGTTATGGGGGATGCGTTACTTGGTGTTGGCTCGAGAAGATCTCTCCAACTATGTGGAGGGACGAGCACTACAGACGAAGACTACAGAGAATATCTGCAGGTTCGTGCTTGAAGATATCATCTGTCGCTATGGATCGGTTGGGAGATTACGTGCAGATAGAGGCGAGTTGAGAGGCGCTGAAGTGAAGGAGTTTTTTGCTCGTTATGGAGTAAAGCTTCGGCTTACCACTGCTATGAATCCAGAGGCATTGGTAAGAGTGAACGGGGACACCCTTCTATTGTTCATGCTTTAGTGAAAGCATGTGATGGTAGGCCTAGAGAATGGCCGAGACTACTTCCATTTGCTTTGTGGGCTGATAGAACTACACACTGTACCACGACTGGTTATATGCCAGTTGAGCTTATGCTGGGGCAGAAACCAATCATGCCTGCTGAGGAGTACTTTCCCACGTGGGCTACACTACCGTGGGAAGATGGTATAGATCGTGCTTCACTCCTTGCTTTACGTATTAGGCAGTTGGAGCGAAGGGAGGAGGATCTTGCTGATGCGCAGGAGAGGCTGAAGGTGGCTCGAGTCAAAAACAAGGAACGTTTTGACAAGACTCACCGACTACGACCGAAGCCAATACATGTTGGTGACTGGGTTCTGGTATATGATAGCACGTTGGAGAATCAGCACTCTACACTTCGTAAGTTCTCTCGAAGATGGTTCGGGCCTTATGTTGTGCTAGATGTGTATGAGAATGCCACCTATAGTTTGCGTGAGTTGGACGGTACTCTTTTGAAGCTATCTGTGGCTGGCAAACGTGTGAAACTGTTCAAGAGACGCGGAGGGTCAGTTGAGTTATTCAACTTTCTGGAGTCAGAGCTGAGGGCAACAAGAGACGAAGACGTCCTAGTGTCTGATGAGGCTGAGGCGGAGGAGAGCGATGATGATGAGGATCAAACAAAAGACTGAGGAGATTGGCACATACCGGAGGATGTGCAGGTTTAGAGGGGGTGGATGTCGTGATGTGAATCATTTGACATAGTAAATGATTCACTTATCACTGCTGTCGCGTTACTTAGCGCATGTTATTTCTACTCCGACACTTGATGTTTAGTAGTCTTAGAAGTTAGCTCTGTACTGTTCTTAGTCTTTTATGCTTATGGTTGACACCTTTTGCATATGGTGTTAACTCTGTCAAATATTTTGGATCCTAGTAGGTTGGTAGTATGACATTTATCTTGTTCAAGCATTCGTACGCTTGTGCAAGTAAATTCATACTTATCTATGATACTCAATGTACATGACTTAGATTTACCATGTAGATAGGGGTTTGAAATCATGGGTTATACTTACTTGTCGCCCATGCACGCTTTCTAGCTGATTTAAGTTATTTTTTGGGGTTGCGTGTCGTTTTAGGTAGTTTAAGTTTTACGCTGGCACTCTAGGGAGCTTGACGTGGTAGCCTATGAGTAAAACTAAGTTGCCACGTGGTTTAGGGTACTAAAGGACAACCAAGTGGAGCTATGAACTCCCATTGGTATGTTTTTGTCTTTTGTTAAACTCTAAATTTAGAAATAGAGCTCTAGAGTGGAGTTCGAGCAATTTGTGAGGGTACTTCGAAATCTGAGAGCATAGGGAGATAGAGCTCGTCGAGCCAAGCACTGTCAGCGAAAAGTTTGATCGATTTGAGGCAATAAACAAGGAGTTATGGCTGATTGAAGTTCGATTTGTGTCAGAATTGCAGCACTTCTGTTCAATTTGGGGTTTTGAGTGTCATTTGCAGCAGAATTGAGGAAATCGCTTCAAACCTTCGTGGTGGTGTTCACTGTCAGCAGGGCTACGACTGTCTCCAAATTTTTATGTCAATTGAGTGAGTGAGTAATTCAGGGCGGTCGCTGAAGTAGAAGGGGTCCGAAAAACTCTCAATCTGGAGCAGCAACTTTGGAGAGCGAGATCTGGAGTTCTGTGTGGAATCAGGAGGCCCAACTTCACAGGAGTGTTCAACAAGCTGTGTATTGCAAATCCTGGCTACGACTGTCTCCAAATTTTTATGTCAATTGAGTGAGTGAGTAATTCAGGGCGGTCGCTGAAGTAGAAGGGGTCCGAAAAGCTCTCAATCTGGAGCAGCAACTTTGGAGAGCGAGATCTGGAGTTCTGTGTGGAATCAGGAGGCCCAACTTCACAGGAGTGTTCAGCAAGCTGTGTACTGCAAATCCTGTAAGAATTTCCCAAAGTGATCGAGCCAATTCTATGTTATAGGTCGAAATAGCTGTCTGGGTACCAGAAACTGCCGTAATTTCTCTACTCAGAAAGTTTCTGCTCATATCTTAGTGCTCTGAATTGATCTGAAGCTGAAATTTCGTATGTGTATCCAGTAGAACCTCAATTACATGTAGGAGGAGTTCTGAAGTCTGAACCTTCACATATTTCTCAATCTTGAGTGTCAAAGTTCGCCATCTGATCTTATCATTGCTAGTTAAGCCTGAACTCTGCTTCCTGAACATATCAGAAGAGCCTAGAGACTTATACGAGTGTTTTTCAGTATCACCTTGAGACATGAAGCCTATCCTCTGAGTAAACCAGCCCCAGCCTGAAGCCCAACGCTTCCCTGAGTAGATCGAACACAGCCTTCAAGCTCATATCACAGCCAGAAGGTTCGCCCTTCCCAGGAAGACTCTCAACCCTACACCGTGCTGCGTGGTTCAAAAGGTTTCTGTTGCTGGACTTCGTCGTCTCCAATTCGCTCCGCTAGCTTCAAAAGTTCGGCACATGTCTTAGGTAGCTTCGGCATCCGAAAGAGAGCCTTCTCTGAGCTGGACTTGAGTCCCCCAGTGAATATACATATCTTGGTCTCCTCAGTCCACTTGGAGAACGAGTCTAGTTTAGCACTGAACTCGCGCACATAAGCACTTAAGGTCCCCGTCTGCTTCAGTCTCACCAACTCAACACCATCCCGAATCTTTTGATACTCCAGAGTGAATTGTCCCGCGAGCAACTCCTTGAACTCCTTCCAACCAAGCGTCGAGACAGTCAAGACATGCTCATCCCTGTATGCAGTCCACCAGAGAAGCGCATGATCCTTCAAGAACGTAACCGCCGCTCTCACCTTGTCAGACTCCTTAGCCTGTTGCGTCTCAAAGTATAAGTCCAACTCGGTTAAAAAATCCTCAACCTTACGAGCCCGTCCTATATCTGAAAATGGAGTCGGAAAATTCGTCTTACAAAGCTTCTTGGTAGACGAGGAACTCCTTTGGTCTGTCTCAAGTTCAGCGATACGTTTATCCCTGGAGGCCATGCCTTCCTGCATGGTCTTCATCATCTTGATGAGTTCCGCATACAAGGCTCCTTGACTTCCCGTGCCTGAATCATTGAGCACCGCTGGCAAGACTCCATCTTGCTGCACCGATACCGCAGCTGGTACAGAGCTCCCTCAACGTTGGAGCGAAGGTTGTCGATTATCATCTCCAGACTGTGCTTCGGGGTTAGCTCGAGTCGATCTGCTCACATTAGCCGTTCTTCGTTTCTTGATCTTCCTCTTGGAACTCTGTCCGTCGTCGGCCATCGCTCCAAGTGTTCACCTAGAAACGCTGATCCGCTTCATGTCTCGCGTCCCTCCTCAAGCGTCCAGCCTTCAGCCGCTACCTCAAGTTCTCGCTCACTGAAGCGTCGGCTCTGATATCACTTTTCGTGCACCTACCGTCTTGTTGCGCCAGCGGAAGTTCTTGCTCAGTAGGTCGCGAACTTTACACCGCTAACCTGCAAACACAATCACAAGTTAGCGTACATGTACCACTTACTTTATCTCAACTTGGTCCGGACCGGAGCCGGACCGTCTCCCTAATCATCAAGCTCAGCATTCCCTAAGTCCCGACCTAGACTCGCCTAGGTCGGTCCCAAACATGAGCAAGTCACAAGATGACTTGGGGGTGACTTCCCATAAAGTCCAAGGTCCTAAACGATGCCTCCAACACACTTAGCGATCCAACCGACCGTGATGTCCGTCTGGGTCTAGGCTCCCGAATAGTGGTCTAACCCGCCGACTCGTTCCTTTGTCTTGCCCTAGTCTTTACAGCGTTCTTAAGTCCAGACGTCCAAGTCTGGACGAGAACGTGCCTTGGAACCGGCCCATCCATCACCTCATGCCCCTAGAGTCTACCCGCCAAACCCTGGTGTCGGATGACTCGTCCTGGCCCACCCAGGCATCGAGCCCCCTTATATATACTTCTGGGGATCGGCGGCCCTGCCCTCCTCTTTGGTCCCTAGAAATTATACCACAACCCAATCGTGGTTCGGTCATAACTTCCAACTCGGAGATCAGATCAAGGAGTGTTATATATCACTGGAAAGCTCTCGACGAGACCTTATGTGGAGCTCCGTCCACGATCTAAAATGTCTCTGGAGCTCCAACACTTAGCCATTTTTCGGAAACCTGTGGTCTAGACCCACAGTCGAACCCTGTGGTTCGTCTGCGTCTCGTACCCACGTCTCGATCTCACGTCTTGGACCTCGTCTCAGACCTATGTCTGAGTCTCATGTTTCAGCCTGTTCCCTAACTCGCCCTCTTAGGTCAGCGTTTGTCTGGGGTCCTCTTGGGGTAGGCCCTTATGTCCTAACCCAAGGTTCCAACCTTGGTTCAGAGAACCACTTAGGGTTCATCTGATCTCGACTTCCCGGCCAAGCCGTTAAGTCCTACTCGCAGCGTTCACAACCTAGCGCAAGTCCGCTAGGGTTCTGTTGTTCGCATCTGCGCCCGATCTTGAGAATGAGAGTCGCGACACTTTTGACAGAGTTCCAAGACGTCTTTGCTTGGACCATCGAAGACATGAAGGGCATACCTCGAGAATTGGGAAAGCATCGTATTGACTTGCTGGAAGGCATTGTTCCTGCACGACATAGGCAGTATCGACTCAACCCCAAGTACTCGCTTCTGGTGAAGAATCAGATCGATCAATACCTGAAGGCGGGAGTCATCTTCCCAGTACTTAGTAGTGAGTGGGTAGCTCCTATTGTCATCATGCCGAAGAAGCAGACAGGTAAGATCCGAGTGTGTCAGGACTTCCGGAAGCTGAACTTGATCATGAAAAAAGATCATCATCCTTTACCCTTCACAGATTCTTTGTTAGACCAGGTAGCAAGACATGAGTTCTACAGCTTCATGGATGGGTATTCTGGGTACAACCAAGTTTCACTCAGAGAAGAAGACAAGTCGAAAATCACTTTTACCAATGATTGGGACACGTACGCGTATAACCAAATGCCGTTTGGTTTATGCAACGCACCCGTCACATTCCAGAGACTGATGATCACGATCTTCAAGGAGTATCTTCGCACTTTCATGGAGATCTTCTTGGATGATTTTTGTGTGTTTGGATCGAAAGAAGATCATCTGATATTTCTGAAGAAGTGTTTTTTGAAGTGTAGAGAGCATCGCTTGGTTCTTCACCCTGAGAAGTGCTTCTTTGGTATATCAGAAGGAATTTTGCTAAGACATAGGATTTCTAGAAGAGGTATAGAAGTCTACTACGCTAAGGTGGAAGTCATCATGAAACTTCACTCATCTGCTAACTTGACTCAATTGAGAAGCTTCCTGGGCAACGTAGGATACTACAAGAGGTTTATTGACAAGTACGCAGAGGTAGCAAGAAGACTTACCAAGTTGCTGAAGAAGGACGAACCTTACATTTGATCTTCTGAGCAGCAAGAAGCGTTCGAAGAAATGAAAAGACTTCTGTCATAATCTCCTATCCTAAGACCACCTGATTGAGAGAGAGTCTTCCATATTTATGTGGATGTTTCTGCTTTTGCCATAGGAATGATATCGAGTCAGAAAGATGAGAAGAAGAAGAATTATCCCATCTACTTCTAGCCAATCCGTTTGTCTTCTATGTGGATCATTTTTCTTTGAAACATCTAATGAAGAAAGCAGATTTGTCTGGTATGATAGCTAGGTGGATTCCTCTACTCCAGGAATTTACTTACACGGTTGAGTACAGGCTTGGAAGACAGCATGTTAATGCTGAGTTACCTATCTAATTGGAAACAGAGCGACGAGAAGATGAAGTGGAAGACGAGTTCTTTGACGATTTCTACAGAGGACACTCTCATGTGAGGGGGGGCGTACCGCCTGCTTCCCAGAAGACGAGACTAGGTTTTCTGATCCGATCTTTGCGACTTCCACAAAAGAATCGATCTTCAAGGACTTAAGGAAGTTCTTGGAAGACCAACAGTACCCCGAGGGATTGGATGCCGAGCAGAGGGCTGTCTTCTTACACAAGGCAGGTCCCTACGCCATCTTCCTGGGTATCCTGTTTAGGAAGGGACATGTGAGAAACTAAGGAGATGCCTTGAACCTTCAGAGATTAAGCCAGTGATCACGGGTCTTCACTACGAAGATGTTGGGGGTCACTATGGGCTGAAGATCACAGTGAAGAAGATGTTGGACGCCGGTTACTGGTGGTCGACCATGTTTAGAGACACTTTTCAGGAAATCAAGAAATGTGATGCGTGCCAGAGGGTGGGAAGACCAACAGCTACTACTAGGTGGTCTCTTACTCCCATTCTCTCGCTTGCTCCTTTTGAAAAGTGAAGAATCGACTTTGTTGGGCCTATCGTCTCGATGGCTAGAAGAACGCGAGCACGGTACATTTTGATAGCTACCGACTATGCTACCAAGATGGTAGAGGACGAAGCCACAAAGAAGAACGACGCCACAGTGGTAGCCATGTTCCTCTGACACAGCACATTATCACTTGATACGGATGTCCGCTGGAACTAGTATCAAATAAGGGTATTCATTTTAAAATGAGACTATTTCTCTCCTGATCCAATACTTCAAGATAAAGCATTGGAAGACGACGTCATACAATCCGAAAGCTAACACACTGACAGAGAAGTCGAATGGTCTTCTTTGTAATATTTTGAATAAGGTAATTGTTAACCATGCATATGATTGGGACACGAAGCTGCCATCTGTGTTATGGGCTTTCAGAATTTCACCCAAGGTCACGACCCAGAAGACACCCTTCTACCTAACTTATGAAATGACACCTGTTGTCCCCATCGAGTTAAAGGTCCCTACTTACAGATTAGCCGTAACAGAACGCATGGAAGAAGAGGAAAGCTAGGAGCAGCGTCTTCTGAACTTTGTGGAGTTCGAAGAAGACAGGAATGCAGCTTTGGAGAAGACGTACGAAGTGCAAGCACAACGTAAGGTGAACTATGATGGCAAGCTGAAGAAGGTGACCGTCGCAGATGGAGATTTGGTTCTTCTGTATGACAACATGCATCTCAAGTTCCCTGGGAAACTTCATCTTCGCTGGATGGGTCCTTACCGAGTCTTGGAGGTCTTCACCAATGACTCATTGCAGTTGGAAAAGTTAGATGGTACGTTGATGACCACTCGCGTTAATGGGTGACGGATCAAGAAGTATTGAGCGTGACCAGGTCTGATGTTTGCGGGGACGCAAACATGTGAGAGTGGACGTATGTGGTGCCCACAATTTACACGATGTACGAATTTTTGAAATTTTTGAAGTTAATCACATGTCCGAGTAATTGAAATAACCTTGTTGCTTCAGAATACATCTTGCTTAGAAGGAAGATGGTCTTAAGAACTTTTTGTAAGAGAAGTCTACTTCTTCTAAAGATGAAAGAAGGACATCTTCCAAGAAGACGTCTTCTCGACCAGGTCTTCAGAAGACGGAAGACGAAAGATGCGTGTCTTCCAGAAGACAGTGACTACATAAGCCTAACCGTGCACCACCCAGTAGGAAGGTAGGTGTACCTACCAAGTAGTCCAAGGTAGTAGGTAGGTCAGGTAGGTCGAAGAACCCCTAACTGCGTGAGAAGATACGGGAGAAGCGCATTAGCGCAGAGTCATCACATGCTTCCCGCATCGAAGGCATTAGCACAGAAGAGTGAGTTAGGAGGTGCTGAATTGAATTAGGAGATGCCAAATTAAATGAGGAGGGCCAGCAGAGTGAAATTGAGATCAGCTAGGATCGAATTGCAGCTAGAGAGAAAGCGAGGACGAATTTCTGAGAGTAAGAAGCACCATCGAGCTGAAGGAGTCTCCTGTAGATTCCCGGAAGCAGACATTGAAGGGCGATTGAAGAAGGATCTGAGGTGGAGCCTTGATCGATTGAGAAGCAACAGGACATTGATGGTAGAAGCAGCTCTGTGGAGTCGCATTGGAGCTGAGGTGGAGCCGGAAGCGCGCAGAAGACTGAAGGCACTACGGGAAGCAGGCAGAAGACTGTTTGAGGTTCTTCTCATGTTCTCTTCCCTTCCCACCGCTTCTCGCCTCTTGTTTAGTATCCCGCGCTTCTCCGGTTGTTTGCAAGAAACCCATCGATCATTTTCTTCATCCCGCATTTTCCTTCTATGAAATTGGGCGCAGAAGCGCTGTCCAATTTTCGACAGTCATCTCCTCGCTTCTTCTCGAATTATAATCGAGCTTCCCTGTCCGTCGTTCTCAAATTTGATCTCTCAGCTATCAATTTCCCTACCCTACCGCACCTCTACTCCCAAATCCTTAGACAGAAGACGCTTCGGAAGATTTGAACATCTTCAAAAGACGCTTCTGAAACTTGAACATCTTCGGAAGACGCTTTTGATGTCTGAAGTCTTCGGAAGACGACTGTGTGTAATTCGTATCAAGAGTGGATTGGATTTGCTTTTGTGTTAAGAGAGGCTTGGTACGAATCCTGAGTGACTTGGTGAGTTGTTTGTTGTTTCGAGGAGCTGAAAGTTGGGAACCAAGCCTGTGTCTCCCGATCTTCCAAGCTTCTCAAATCCACATCTTCCTAGAGAGACTAGAAGACTGGAAAGACTGGCAGAATGCGCGAGAAGACGTGAGGGTCCTTTACGGGTCTCTTCTGTCAGACCCATGGCAGCCTATTCCTTCTTCTTCCCGAACTTAGAAGAGAGTTGTGAGAAGTCTTGCTGGCAGAATCTAGAGAGAATGGTCGAGGGTCATGTATTCTCATCGTGCAGCAAGCTTCTTCTGAGTGTGTATGAGAGGTGAGGAGTCGGAAGAACAGAGTATGAATGTCTTGTGTCTGTTGTGAGGTTAGATTGCGTGTCGAAAGCAGAAGGTGAGACCAGTGAAGAGAAGCCTGGTTTTGAGAAGACTTCCAAGAACGTTATCAAATCGGAAGCTATCTCGGGAGTCTTCCTGGAGGTCACTGTCACCGCATGAGTCCAAGACCATCTTCTGAACTTTTCATACACTCTACTTCTCGCATATCTTGTATCTTCTGTTATGAAGTAGGAAGAAATGCAAGGTGGGTTATCTTTTTAGGAATCCATGCGATGTCTTGCTTAGTTGGATTGGTTAGATATAGCTCGGAAGACGAGAAGAGCTTAGGAAGCACTGTTAGAATCCCGGAAGACGGAGAAGCTGTCTTCTGCAAGACTAGATTCGTCTTCTAAGAGTGGAAGCTAGACTGTGCGAACTTGGGAAGAACTGAGCCTTCGACTCACAGTAAGTACGTGTGGCTTAGTGCAACAGAGCTTCAAGTACGTCAATGCATCCTCGAGGGTTGGTGTTATCGGCAGCAGAGTTGGCCGAGGCCAAACCCTTCATCCAGGAGTTGGGTCTCGACTTCTTCTTGTCGGATTGGAATCTCGCAGACCAGGGTCTTCTAGAGGAGGTTTGGGCAGCATAACCTCCCCGCAACCGTGTACCTGCGAAGACAGGAGTAGCTCGGGGAAGACCATCTTCTTGGACAGCAGAATGGTGGCGTAGGGCTTTCCACAGATCAGAAGCAGAGAACAAGGGATACGAATTAGAAAAGAAGATCCTAACCCATGATCTCATGGAAGTGGCATGTGCCTGGGAGCACATCTTGTCTCTTCTTGGAGGACAGACAGGGAAGAAATGGATGGAAGGTCAAAGCTTACCGGGAGCCGCAGAAGCGTCTTATGGCAAAGCTGTTCTTTCACCTCTTTCCCAAGGGGAAGGCGCAGAAGACGAGGTACCTTGGAGACCAGGACGTGGAATTCTTGGAAGCCATTTGGGAAGGGCTGTCCATCAACTGGGGCGCATTCTTCCACAGATATGTGCAAGCAGAGCTTGTGTACTTTGGCACCCCGGCAGGAGGACATCTTACTCCGTTCTTTTGTTACATGTACGTGGCCAAGGGGGCTAACAGAAGATCAGTTGGCGATATATGGACCAACAGGGCAGCACGAGGAGAAAGAAGAGACCTCGAGAGAAGACGACCGAGCAGCAACAATGACTCCTCCTCCTACTCTGATGCCGCAGATGAGGTCAGGTACTCATCAGAAGACGCTTCTGATGAGAAAAGACGACTCCAGTGGGTCGGAAGATGCGACACCACCAAGGAAGATGGGACCTAGGAGCGTGCCTAGGAAGACCACCTTCTTCTTGATCATTCACTCTTGATCAGAGTCTGACTCTCAGGAGGAGCCATTGAGTATCCGAGCTACGCAGAAGACCGCTTCTGCAACACCCGACAGTCTTTCGAAGATTCCAAAAGACGAAGGTTGGATGGACACTCCTACTGCGATGCGAGGAATCGTAGTAAAGAGGACCGCTTTTGTCATGGGGAGGGATCTTCCACCCCGGAAGATGAGAAGAGTAGCTTCTTCTCGCGCGCAGAAGCAGAAGACCACATCAGCAGAAGAGACATCCTTGCCTCTTGAAGACAAGGAAGACACCTCCGATCGGATTGTGGATATGAACTTGTCTTTCGCGAGAAGAAGATTGGAGGAGTTCAGTGTCTTCTTCCACTCGGAGATCCAACCAGCTATGGAGTTGGTGGAGAAGAGAGTGATGGCTCAAGAGAAGCCACTACAGCTTGGATTCGGTCTGCGCACCTTGATGCGGCAGGAAGAGAGTCAGAAGAAGGTAAGAGCGCTGGAAGTCAACTTCCGCACCACAGAGAAGCTCGCAGCGAAGTACAAGACGGAAGCAACCGCTTCTACCAAGGAGTTAGCGCAGCTGAGGAAGAGCAACCAGGAGTTGCAAGCGCGTTTACAGCAGCATGACCAGGAGGTTCTACGAGTCCGGGATAAGATCACCGCCCTCGCAGAGGAGAAGACGACATGGAAGACATTGCATGAAGCCGTAGAAGCACAGACTGCAGCCGAGAATATGCAGCGGGAAGCAGCGGAAGCTCGTGCGCAAGGGTTGCTAGCTCAGACGATGGAAGCGCTTCGAAAGAAGTTCAACTTCACCGCAGGTAGGAAGCTTCTTACCTTAGCTAGGGAGTGAGACGACGAGTCTAGAGCGATGTTGGTGGAATGCAAGGAGAGCATGTTTCGTTACTTGGATCGACAGATGGAGGGAGTGAAGACATTTAACGATCTTCTCTCGATTCTGCCACCTACAACGGCATCTTCCCAAGCCCCATGACCATCGATCGGATCAGAGGCTATCCACTTGGTAGTGACAACGTTGGAAGCCGAGAAGACCACGAAAGAAGCCCCGGAAGACAAGGTGTCTTCTAGAAGACAGGAAGAAGAGCTGTCTTCTCAGGTATTTTGAATGAGGAAAGCGACTTCCCTGGACCCCTATGAGGTCACCATGACCCCTAGTGTCGAACCAGTACCGCAAAAGAGCGAGGAAGCGCAGGTTGACTCAGCTTCCCAAAAGACGCTTCCGTCTTTCGAAGCAGCACCAGGCGAGCCAACTACGAATGTTGAGGAGGAAGCCACCTCAGTGACACCCGAGGTATTCACATGGCTTCCCAGCTTATCAAAGCCGAGTTGGGAGTTCAGGTAGGAGCAGATCATATGGAGCTTGCATCCGAGCAATTAGAGTAGGCAGCAAAGCGCAGAAGACAAGTTGACTTGTCCAAACTTAGTAAGAACCGAACATGCTATCTTAGGAGGTGACAGTTTCAGTGTAATATTAGATACGTGACAATATGACAGAGTAGGCAACGCATGAGTAGCAAGATAGATGGCTAAACAGAAAGGAAACCGCTTGCATGTGGAGTGGCGTCCTTCTGACTGCACCCATCTCTCCCTGGTTGTAATCAAGGATTGGAGGGGAACATCCCCTGCGCATCAAGGTGGATGCATAAGTAGGATTGCAGAGTAAGATTCAGTGCGCACTAAACACATTAGACTCATTGTGAACACAGTGTAAACACACTACACCCGATGTTAGATACATACGAATAGATTGGGATTACACCGGAGGGGTCTGCATGCTCGGTGTCAGCAGTGGTTCGAAGCTGTAGATGGAAGTAGTGGACAGTTTAGAGTAGGGAACGGCATCCTCGTGTAGTCCTGTTACTAAGCTGGTGTGTCGAGGAGTAGGAGCAAGACGTAGAGGGAGTGAGCTTTCCAACACCAATGTGTCTTCTTCTCGAGGAATGGATTTTGGATTTGAGTGCAGAAGCTTTGTCTGTGTCTTCTGGACAGTGGGTTTCCTCGAATTCACACCCAATTGTGCTTGAGAAGCCTTCTCTTTGAGTGGCGGTGATTGTTAGAAGCTGTGCAGAGTCGAAGCTTATCTCATCCAATGGAGCACTTAGGATCCACGTACGGATGATCTTATGGATAAGCGATCCCAGAAGACGGAGTAGTCGAAGCAACGACAGAAGAAGAAATAATCATTCTTTCCACAGCAGAAGACGACATCCTCAAGTAGAAGACTGTGTAACTGTAAGCAAATTTGTTGTCTTCCTCCCCAAATTACTACAAGCAGGGATGGCTTGTTAGTCAGGATCCGGACTAGAAGCCTGTCAGAGTCTTAATTTCTCATTTTCATCTTGTTTTCTCTTGTTTGGATTTTCCCTTCTTCCTCATCTTCTCTCATCTTCCCATCTTCCTATCTTCTTCTAGTGAGCTTCCGAGATTTCTATTGAGCTTCCGTGAAGGTGAATGTCGTTGTAGTGCTGCAGGAAGACCATTTTCGTAGGCAGAAGTCTGGGAAGGCTACAAGGGACATACACCATGTGATTAATCTAACCCATTGGGAATTGGAAGAGCAATGTGCGACAGACGTTGCTAGTTCGACTTCTACGAAGCAGGAGTAGTCTTCTGGAGGTGTGAGAATCCGAGTTGAACTCCTAGAAGCCGAGAATTGCTTCGGGAAGACTGTGTTGAGAAGACTGGAAGAAGTGACCTGGAAGCAGGACTCGTCTTCCCGAGCTTCCATGTAGATAAGTGTGTGATATTTTAGGCGGTAGTTGTTTGTTTAGGTCTAGAGCACCTTCTGAAGGACTGGAAGAAGTGACCTGGAAGACGGGATTTCTAGATAAAATCCGTGTGGTTGTGTGTTTGAACAGATCTTAGAACTTAGAGCAGCGATACTTGTGCAAATCCTCTGTGGGAACGATATCTTGTATACTAAATGAGCAAAAGAAGAAATCTTGCGTCACTACAGGTCTCCTCAGTCCACTTGGAGAATGAATCCAGCTTGGCACTGAACTTGCGCACATAAGCACTTAAGGTCCCTGTCTACTTCAGCCTAACTAGCTCGACACCATCCCGAATCCTTTGATACTCCGGAGTGAATCGTCCCGCGAGCAACACCTTGAACTCTTTCCAACCAAGCGCCGAGACGGTCAACCTAAAACGTCCCTGGTGCTCCAACACTTAGCTATTTTTCGGAAACATGTGGTCCAGACCCATACTCGAACTCTGTGGTTCGACCATCGTCCGAACCACGGTGTCGGAGTGTGATCCGTCTACCTAGGAAAGCGTTGGGCTTCTGGCTGTGGTTGTTTACTCAAGAAGTAGGCCTTTCAAGTTACAACAGGGCACTATAAGCACTCACAGAGGTGTTTAGGATCCTCTAATATGTTCAGAAAGCGAAATTCATGTCTAACTAGTAGTAATAGGATCAGGCGGTGCACTTTAACACTCAAGGAGAGGAAAACTATTATGGTTCTGACTTCTAAAATTCTCTTACATGTAAGAGAGGCCCTACTGAGCACACACACGAAGTTTCAGCTTGAGATCAAATTCTAGCACTGAGATATAAACAGAAAAGTTCTGGGTAAAGATATTGCGGCAATTTTTGACACTCAGACAGTTATTTCGACCTACAACAGAAAATTGTCTCGATCACTTTCAAAGATTCTTACAGGATTTGGAGTCTCCAGGATGCTGAACACCCCGGTGAAGTTGGGACTCCTGATTGTACACCGTTCTCCAGATCTCGTTCTCTGAAGTTGCTGCTCTAGATTGAGAGTTTTTCAGACCCCCTCTGCTGCAGCGGTCGCCCTGAATTACTCATTCACTCAAATGACTTGAAACGTTTTGGATAGTCGTAACCCTCCTGACAGTGAACGCAACCACGAAGGTTTGAAACGATTTCCTCAATTCTGCTGCAAATGACACTGAAAACCTCAAATCCAACAAAAGTGACGCAGTTTCAACTCAATCCAAACTTCAATTGGGCATAACTCCTTCTTTATTGCTCCAAATCGATCAAGAATTTCATTGACAGTGCTTGGCACGACGAGCTCTTCCTGTGCTCTCAGATTTTGCAGTCCTCTCACCAAATTCTCGAACTCTCCTTTAGACCTCTGTTTCTAAATTTAGAGTTTTACAAAACACAAAAATGGACCAATAAGAGTACATAGCTCCACTTGGTTGTCCTTTTGTGCCTTAAACCATGTGGTAACTTAATTCCACTCATAGGCTACCATGTCAAGTTCCCTAAAGTGCCAGCGTAAATCTTAAACTACCTAAAACGACACGCAGCCCTGAAAGTAAACTTAAACTAGCTAAAAAGCGTGCATGGACAACACGTAAGTACAACCCATGAGCTTAAACCCTATCAACATGGTAAATCTAAGTTATGTACATTGAACATCATAGACAAGTAAGAAGTCACTTGCACAAGCGCACAAATGCTTAAACAAGATAATTAGCATACTATCACCTACTATGACTCAAAATAGTGTTAACACCGTAGGTAAAGGTGTCAAACACATACATAAACGACTAGAAGTAATACGAGCTAACTTCTAGAACTACTAAACTCAAGTGTCGGAGTAGAAATGTAACATGTAGCTGCCAAGTAGCGCGACAACGGTCTGTCTGCGTCTCGGACCCACGTCTCGGTCTGGCGTCTCGGACTCACGTCTCAGACATATGTTTCGGTCCGTTCTCAGACTCGCTCCTTTAGATCAGCGTTCGTCTGGAGTCCTCTTGGGGTAGGCCTTTATGTCCTAACCTAAGGTTCCAACCTTGGTTCAGGGAACCACTTAGGGTTCATCTGATCCCGACTTCCCGGCCAAGCCGTTAAGTCTTACTCGCAGCGTTCACAACCTAGCGCAAGTCCGCTAGGGTTTTGTTGTTCGCGTCTGCGCCCGATCTTGAGATTGAGGATCGCGAGACCAGTCGCACTGAGTGCGGTACAAGGTCGCACTCAATGCGATCTCCAATCGCACTCAATGCGACCTAAGCGCACTCAGTGCTGTAGATGAATTTCGGGTCGCAGTAATCGCGACCTGAGCGCACTCAGTGCGATTGATAACACTTCAGGTCGTAGTGCGATAGATGAAAGTGGATCGCAGACTCGAGTAAATAGACGCTTTGACATAATTTCCTCAAGTTTGGCTCTTTTTTCTCACATGATCTAGCGATACATCTCACCGCATGCATATTGCTGAGGAAGAGGTGGACATGCGTATTGCTTCGAAGAAATTGGAGGAGAAACAAATTGACATGCGACTTGTCAAGAAGTAGAAGGAAGAAGAAGAACTCAATATTCGTCTGTCGACCAAGAAGATCGAAGAAGAGGAGTCGACACTGAAGGTGATCACGAAAGAAGATGATTTACACGGGAGACTTCAGAGTATGGAGGAATCGCTTCACAGGAAACGAGAGGAATTGCAAGGCTTAAAGGCCGAGGTGGAACGCATACGATCTTCTAAAGTTTTTTATTCTCGATTGATCGAACTCTCCATTGTCTGACGCAAGACACTCATTTTAGATTTAAATGGAGTGTTATTGAAGACGGGAAGGAATGTTTTGGAGCTATAGGGTGCGAAGGAAAGAGGTTATAAAGTAGAAAGATGCGAGAAGAAAGATCTGTATTATGTCGTCTGAAGAGGTGTGAAAGAATTCATGGATGTGTGCTGTCAAGATTTTCAAATTCTGATTTGGACATCTCGAACTACGAGCAACTGCAATGCTCTTCTCCGATCCATGGAAATTGGAGGGTATTTGTCTCTCGGCATCGCTTCAGGTCAAGTAAGTAGTATCTTAGCAATTCTTATGGTTTGCATCTTATTTTGATAGAAATTGGTTATGCTTTTTGTATTTCTCTTATTGCTGGAATTGATTCTGTATGCAAATTTGCGGATGAATGTAGGTTTGCACTGTCTTCGTACAAAACATGTGTCTCCGTTTCAAGATGGTAAGAGAAGCGGCAAGTGAAAACTATCTATACTTGAAAGACTTCTCTGCACTTTATTCATAAAATCTGTGTACGAGAGACTGTCTACTCGTCGATGATTCGTCGCAGAAAAATAGTACTAACCATCCCTTTAGTGCGATTCATCCTCCAGTTTTTCTTCTCGACTCAGCTGACTTTGACAGAGATGATTACCTTATGAATATTCTTTTGCCGTGGTTGGGAACATGGAGAATGAGTCCATTGAAAACCACAAATTTCGTGCGTAGTTCTTACAAGCAAGTGTTTGGGCGAGATCCTTTCAAGGGATTGAGAGCTTATTGGAGCAAATTGTCGATCGAGGATGAAGAGGTGCTATGACGGAGCTGTACTCTTGCACAGCGAGAGGATATGAAGAAAAATGTCATCTCATATCAATAGAGATCTATAATTTTTGTCTACGGATGTTCAAAACATTTAAATGTCTTTGCACTATTTTCTGGACTCACATCACACACGACAAGCACATGCAATTTCAAAACCACATCGCACTCAAGAAGCATAAAGATGGTATCGCATAGATTTCAGATTTAGATAGATTTTGTCTAGAGTAAACCCTCTTCGCTTGCGAGTTCTGGTCAGTGCGACCAACGCGCAGTGCGCATCGTATTCCTGAGTGCGAGTCGCACTCAATGTGATATTCAGCACTCCGCCGCACTGAGCACCGAAATTCCTGAGTGCGTGTCGCACTCAATGAGATATTCAGCACTCGGCCGCACTGAGCAAAAGCCTTATTCCTGAGTGCGGGTCGCACACAGTGCAACGTGCCGTCCACTACGACGCGGTGACTGTCTATCATAGAGAGTGCAATGCGGTTTTATCGATCCAGAGAGCAGAAACAACATTCAACATCATACCTTAATCAACATTCTAGAAACAACATTCAACATCATATCTTAATCAACATTCTTGATGAATCAATCTTCGTATTTATGAAAATCAATGTACATAGTGAAATCGCAGAGGAGTGCGCACACTCTATCTAAGGTCTCATTCTTGATGAACCTGCAATCACTGCACACTCTATCTAAGGTTTGAATAAGAAACCACCTGGTTTTCTATTATGCGCCAGACAAATTTGTACTATTCTATTTCAGTGAAATACTCCACTGGTATTGCTTGGCACATTCGCTATCCGAACTTCTTCGTCTGTATCTCGCTCGATGATCAACTCTCCATCCTCTTCCGTCCACTCGTCTCGATTCCTGGATAGAAAATTGTGTAACATAGCACAGCATCCTACCCATCTCACTAGTTTATTTTTTGATCTACTTTTCAACTGCGTGCGAACTTGTTTCAGAGAATACCATCGAGATTTCAGTATACCAATACAATGCTCATTCGCGACTCTAGCATGAGCTAAACATGTATTAAAATCTTGCTTGTCTTGATCTCTTGTGACCATTCGGAACGAAGGAATGAGATGCCGCAATGACGAATATCTTGAATCACCGAGTAAATATTGTTCTTTCTCAAACAATGGACTCTCGTTGTCGATGTGTTTCCAAAGAGGAGACTTCCGCAAACATGTAATATCTTGGCAGCTTCCTGGCATACCTGCAAATAAGAAGAAAATTTGTTTCCTATGACAACAAACCACTTGTGCGTTCATAGAATAGTTACACTTCTTGTCATAGTAAGTCTCTTCATCAAATCGAGGCCTCTGAGACAAAGGCAGTAAAGTGTCATCTATCAATCCTATACAACTCGGAAACCTTTTCGAGGCAAAAACTTCAGAGATTGCTATTCTTTTATCGCGATTTGATCATTGAATATACCATCCAAGTGTAGATTCTAAAGCCTGCATCACTCTCGTCATATAAAGCACCATAGTCCCGTGTCCAATCCCCCAAAGAAGCAAAGAACGACCTAGAGCAGCACCGTTGCCATTATGACCAAATCGATCCAATGCAATTGCTACTTGTAAACACACAGGAGCTTGCTTCACCCAAGCTTGATTATAAAAAGTAGAATGAGTTTCCACTATATCAACTAATCTTTCTATCCATCCTGGTTAGCTGTCTAAAAGAATCATCGGAAGATTTTCAAAGTAATTTTTGTAGAAATCTTTGCTCTTAAAGAATGTGAACTGATCTTGTCTTTCTAAATATCGAGAAGAGGAAAAAACTCGATACAGTTCGATCAGTTCTTCTTCCGAATCTGAATCTAATCCTCCACCGTCCTCGGAAGAACTTATCACCTTCTCCATGTACTCTTCTTTTCTCAAGTCAACCTCCCTCTCGACGTCTTTGTTCATTTCACTTTCAGTCTCACTCTCCGTATCATTCTCGGCAGATTCATCCGAACTGGAAGAAGCTAACATCACTCGCATCTCCACAATGTCCTCTATAGTTTTCAACAGAAGTTTTCTTTCAGAAACTCGTGGTATATTTAGAATTGTGATCCTAACTTTGAGAGAACAACGCTTGGGATTTTCACTTCGACGAGAATAGTGATGTCTCTCTATCTAGTTAAACTTGGATCAAAGCATTCAGCGTCGAGAAGTCTAGGCGAAACTTAAAATTCAAAGCTGCGCAGGGTACTGCCACATCGCGAGGTACTACCACGTTGCCATGTCGTCATGTACTGTTATCATCTTATGTAAGTACATGTAATTTAATTCACGGACAAGACTGTTACGGTCAAAAGGATGAGAGCCGCGGACCACTTCTATGGGTACCTCCCGGAGGTACTCGCTGTCGTGTCATGGACCGACTCCTACATGAAAATCAAATTTCGATAGTTATCGCTCCAAAGACACTCAAGGGTAAAACAAGTTAGAGCCCAGCTTACGGACTTTTGTGACGACTTCGGATCTTCACTTTCTTTACATTGATGGGTAGAGCTCATTGTCAGCTTTTCATAAGCACTTTGTCTACTTCGTTTGGACGCCTAGTGGAGAAGTTACAAGACTCGAAAGATGGAGAAAACAAGCTAAGCCTTAGCTTACGGGCTTTTGGCACAATTTCAGATCTCCACTTTCATCACATCAATGGGTAGAGCTCGTTGTCAACTTTTCGTATGCACCTTGTTTACTTCGTTTGGACGTCTTGTGAAGAAGTTATGCGACTCGAAAGAAGGAAAAATCAAGCTAGACCTTAGTTTACTTGCTGACTGGGTATTTGAGACTTCATGCGACGCAAGGGGCCTGCTTTATGATTATCACAGAAATCTTGTACGTACAGAGACTGACGTAAGGGGGCAGCTTAAGGGGTTAGCTTGCATCTGGGACCTGTAAGCGGACGGTTCAGGAGATTTGGAGTTTCAATGCAAGCGTGCAAGGCGTCGTTGGGTTCAGATCTGTGCATGCTACGCACAAGTTAAGACGGTTTGGGAAGAGACGGATCGGGGGATATGTACTGAGAGAAATTGAGACGCAAGAAGGAGATTTGGAGATTTCAGTTACCTGTGAAGGAGAGTTGGACCGTTCGGACCGTTACGGAGTCCAAACTTGCTGTCCTTGGATCCATCGAGATCAGAACACCGAGTTCTACAGAAAATTGAAGACGATATCAAGTTTCATCGGGCGGTTTAAGAGTTCTGAGTGAAATTGGCTCGTAGGTAAGCGCTTGCGTCAAGTTTTTCATCGTCTGCGATCTGAGATTGGGTTGTTCTTCGCGATAGGTGAGCCAAGCTCTTCGTTCTTAATGCCTACGCGATCAGGCAGTCTTAATCTACGGATAGGAGAAGACCATGTATGGATTGGATTGTTCGTTTGGGTGTGGTGAGGGATTTTGA
Source organism: Asterella californica (assembly GCA_036924285.1). Lineage (NCBI taxonomy): Eukaryota > Viridiplantae > Streptophyta > Marchantiopsida > Marchantiales > Aytoniaceae > Asterella > Asterella californica. The sequence continues at coordinate 13,146,416 of JAYKYS010000006.1, read as the reverse complement.
GTCGCATGGAGTCGATTTACGTCAGTTTTTTTGCAACTTGTGACCAAATTTCTTGCGTGGTTTTGCAAAGGGAACTCCAAACGGCTTGTTTGGAGTCTCGTTGAGTTCATGGTACCTAGATCTACCTGCCAGAGAAGACAGATATCAGATCAAGAGATCCGTTTGAGCGGTGTGTGCGGTTTTAAGCCGAAGGGAGGAGTTTTTGAAGATTCGATCGTCTGTGACAAAAAATCGGTGATATCTCGTTTGTTGGGAGTCGGATCTGAAGGTTTCCTGGGCCAACGGAGTAAAGGAAGGAGACCCTATCGACATCTGAAGACCGTTCGACGGAAAGAGGAATTTCTCTTATAGGTCTTTTTCGGTTCTTTCGCTACGGATTTCGTCTTTTTGAGTTCGTTAGGGACTTAGTTGGTTGTGTACGGCTTTTGGTAGCTAGCTTTAGCTAAGAGCTTATACATGGATGTGGTTTGGACTTGGGTTTCAATCATGTGACACCCTTTTACGTCTTGCGTCCACGCGGAGGTGCAGCTCTTTTTGTTAGCAAAGAGAAGTTTCACTTGTCTTGAGCTACGCTTCGGTGGTTTTGGGTCAATGTTGTGATTCAGGGGTTTGTTTTAAGGGCTTTGAAGTAGGTTACAGACCGCTCTGATCTGTTTCTCAGTTTTGTGCTCTTAGGAGAAAGAACCGGCAGTGTACATACATTTGGAGTTGGTACATATTGAAGCATTCATTTTTCGTGGTTTTTTTCTCTGTCTTGTCTTTTTTTCTACACACAGCATCTCCACAGCCAAGAACCTCGCGTTTTCTTGGACATCCTTCACGCAAAATCAGACACGATACCGCGACTGATATGGCCATTGTCCGTAAATACAGCCCGCGGATACACGAATAATCCTTACGGCCAATAACTTTGACACCCCCTATTACTTCGTGTGTTCATCGATGGGTTGATGAACTTTACAGCGATTTCATAGTTTCACAAAATAATGTCTAGCGATACGTGTGAAATTAATTATCATTGAAATTAATTATCATTGCTGTGAAAATTTAGATGAATTTTTTCGTTATTACGATTATAACGATACAAAAGAATTGAGTATGCAACGACTGCAGTGGTATTTTTCTTAGAATAATAGATCAGAGTGTCAAACCGATTCAAAAATTTGTTACAGATTTGAAATGTGAAATTGATCGATGTTCATTGTTGATATGGAACGTATGCGCGGTATGATGTGTTGGTTTCGTTTTGTTCGTAAGCTCTATGCCAGTGAGGAGGTGCCACCGTTCTTGTGACAAGCGAGGTGCGGATGTTCGACGTGAGGAGAAATGAACGAAGAGTTGTTCGTCGTGAGGAGATCCGAACGAGGAGTTGTGACAAGCGAGCGATGACTTCTTTCACATATGAGACAGATGTGAATTGCTGAGTGTTGTCGACTGGCTTCGGAACGGACAGAAAGCAAACAAGACTTTTTGGATTCAGATTCATATTCTCGCATATGAATTAGATAATTTTCATACATATGACGAGTGTGTCACATGCAATGAAGATTGTTGGATTTTGCTAGTGGTGTTCGAAGTGCAGGCGAACAGTTCATTATATAAAGTGATGTTTTAGATTGCATTTTCTTATCGTTCACCAGTCCACTGAGACTTGGGTCGTGGCATGGGACGTTGATACTTGATGGATATGTCAGCTAGTGAGTTCAGTGTACTTGAGTAGCAAGGTGAAGACTTAGAAGTTCTCGATAAACTAATTGGACATTTTGTGATGGTTACATTAGACTCGAGCATGCTGATTCGTGTGTTAGATGGACGTTATTTTCTCCACAATTCTTAACTTCTCGCAATAGCACAATTCCGACTTCTACACATTGTCGAGACAGAGAATGATCCACAATCATCTCAACTTTCGTTAGACGTTGCACACATTCGATTTGTGAGAAGAAAAGAAGTAGCATCAGTCTAGTAGTCTCAGTACCAACCCCACCGAGTTTCATCTGAGATATTTTCTGAGGTCGATGAGTATTATCATTTGTTTCATGTCGTTAGACATCATTGTTGCGCTCACTATGCATTGACGAGGTGGCAGTACTTCAGTAAAATTTGATTATCAATTTGCAAATTTCTCTCTACATGTGCATTGTTGTATGAATAGAGGCACTGCTCGAGACATTACAATCTACATACTTTAAGTTATTTTTGACTAAGATCACTTCTATCATTCTCTATACTTGAGTTTTAATAATCTTGCTTGATATGTTTTGTTGATATATAGCTCATCACCCTCCCACAACTCTGCCACTCACTCATTCACTCCTTCCGCTTTCATTTTTTCATGTGGAACTTAAAAATCCATGTTACACGAATGAGTCTACCTAGCTATAAACTCCATCACGAGAAAGCTTAAGAATGATTATTCTGAATGAGAAATGAGGAAAATGATTAAAGCTACGGAAGTTAAACCTTAGTACCTTATAGTTCAGTACTTTCATGGAAACGTCTCCGTGCACATTTGAAATATTCGAGTTCATGAATGAGTTGGAGTATACCAGCTGGAGTCTTGTTTTAGCTTGTGTATTATTGGATTGGCTGAGCAACGTCAGATGCGATCGACGGATGTTATTGCTCGGACACTTCTAAGCTCTTTGTCTACCGGGTTAATGAAGGCAAAGACTAAGGACGAGGCGTGTAGAGTTTGTCATCTTTGGACATCATGGGATGTCGTAGGAGAGAGTGTAGAGCTTGTAGTTAGGACTGTAGGAGTTTTCCGCACAGTGGAAGTGGAGGTTATTGATGATGAGCAGAAGAAAATTGCTCCAAAGACTGCAAGATATCAGTCAACGACTTTGTCCTTTACCTCTAACGTAGTGACAGATGATACTTTAGAGCCAGAGATTGGACCCAAGCTTATAGGAGAGGATAGACGAAGAGTTTAGAGATTCTTGAAGAGCTACAAGAATTGTTTTGCTTTCAGTATGAAGGATTTGGGTATCTTGAAGAGACCATGTATATGGATCGACTTGGCTAGTGACACGTCAATCTTTTGACGTCCTTATTGATATAGTGACATGGAGAGAGCCTTGATCCAAAGTAGAACTCAAGACTTGTTGGAGGTTGGGTTGATGGAGATGTCGCATGGAGAGTACACATCTGTCACAGTTATGCCAGAAAAGAAAGATATGTATGACAACTACAGAGATAGATGGATGTGTAGAGACTACCGTCCTATCAATGAGTTCCAAAGGGTGATGGACAGGATCATAGCAAGACTGGATTTTGTTATATTGATGACGTCTTAGTCTATAATGCTATAGTGGAGGAGCACGAGAGATACTTACATGATGTGTTCGAGCGGTTGAGAGCTCATGGGTTGAAGTTACACCTTGAGAAGTGTAAGTTCTTCCAGGAGTTGGTAGAGTATATGGGCCACACCATCTACCCAGGTGGGTTGGGTGTTCCACAGACAAAGGTTGAGGCTATTGCATGTATCTCATGTCTCACAAATGTGAGTCGAGTTCAGGCATTTGTTGGTTTGATGAATTTCTATCATCGGTACCTGAAAGGATTTAGTGCAATTGCGAAGTCATTGATCAAGCTGATGAAGGTGGACTAGGAGTGACAATGAGAAGATGAGCAAGAGCGAGCTTTTGTAGAGCTCAAGGATAAGTTGACATCTGCTCCTATCTTGAGGAGACCCGTTAGGGGCGTCCCTTCCAACTGCACACTGATTGGAATATGTTGGAACTTGGAGCAGTGATGACTCAGCATGATGATGAGAAAAAGGAGTTTGTGGTGGCGTATGTCAGCCGCTCCAACAATTTGACGGAGGTGAGTCTCTCGTGAGGTGAATTCTCGTCCATGTCTCACAACAACGGTGTGGTGACACTAAACTCACCATCAGAAAACGCGTTGTCTGCGTCTGACTCGTCCTCTGGAACAACTGACGGTAATGACGTAGGTAGTCGGTACCTCATCCCACTCCGTGTATACCCACTGTCCGAGAAGTCTCCACCAGAACCTCTTGAGAACTCCGTGATGATAGAATATCGGTAACATACTCTCCAACCAAAATGTCGAAATCTCTGTCACCACCGTAACCACAACTTGCCTAACCCTGCTCCTACTGTACTCACCTATCTCCTACTAGGACGATCAAGGTAAGGGCAACCTGTACCTACCCATCACCACAAGTAACCTCTCATAGTTTGTTGGTTGTCACTCCAACCGCACCGTGAGAAAAACAAAGATAGTATGACTGGTCCGCAACTCCAGTCTCACTATCGACAGCACACTAGAGTAAACTCACTCTAGAAATCAAGCGCCAAAACAAGCAAAAGCGGCGCACAAACAGAAAACGAGAATACGGAAGAGTTCCAATCACAAGAAGTCCAGACGATAACCCTCCACACTCAAACATTCACATAAAGAGAAATCCAACCCCACTCGAACTGGCGCTCGCCGACGCACTTCTTTCGACCTCAATTTGACACCAAAATCTGTGACAGAAAAATCCAGCAGCGCTTCCGCACTACTTCACTCCAAATTCTACCAAGAACAGGTCCAACTACTACTAATCCACACAGCAATCGATCACACAACCAAACATAACCATTCCTCGCACGCACGCACCTGCAAATCGAAGATACAAACGATATGCTCACTCCGGAGATACCACTGGTTGAAATGCGTGACCTGAAAGCTATCAACCAGACCTCGCAATCTGAGTTCTTCAAGTGATAAACAGTATGTACTCACTCCACCATGCCAACGGACACTAAACAATCACTAAAGTCGAGTCAAATCCACTCTGTGCTCGTAGAGACTCCAAATTGCACTCACAAAGACTATCCACCATAGCTAGGAGCTTGAAGGCTCAACTTAAAGAACTAAGGCCTCCAAGCCCTATCTGCGAAATATACCTCTAGTGGGTCATCCCAAGAACTCCCTCTAACGGCACTAACGGTCCTACCAAGATTAGCCACTCCGCACTCGGCCAATCTAGCTGAGGTGCCAAACTAACGTGACACACGCTTCACTTAAGGATAATCTCGTTGTTTGTTCGTCAAGATTCTAACCCCAGACCTAGAGATAAACCGCCCATCACTCGCATCATCTTGACCTATCGCCCAGCCAATCGCCTTTGGGTTAGTATCCACTTTGATAATGACAGGTCTTCCACACCCATAGTCTACTCTTTTCAACACAGGTGGAGACTTCACAGTCTCCTTCAACCTACTCATTGCTTCTTGATGGATGAAGTCCATACAACTTCTTACCCTTCTTCAATAATGCGTACAAAGACTCTGCTACATGGGCATAACGAGGAATGGATAAGCAGTAAAATACACAAGCTCCTAGAAAGCGTTGAACCTCCGTGTCTTATAGTCTACCATCTTTTCTATAGCATCAACCTTTTCTGGATTTGGTCACCTTCCAAAAGCACCACACAAATGATCAACGACTAAAATCTCTAGCACACCAAACTTGGACTTAGCTCCAGACAGGATGAGATGTACCTCCTCGAGACAAGTCAAAATGTGTTCTACATCTCTAATGTAGTCTGCAACAAACCTTCTACATCCATTCGGAAGCACTCTTCATCCTTGTCTTCAACCGCACAACCTTTTCTAAGAATATCATCTAGAAATGGAATGATAACCTTATGTACAAACCCCATAATATCTTATGCATCGCATTTTGCATATAAATCATTGAGTTTGTCGCTCCTTGAGGAAGAGTATACATCCGCATCAATCCCAAAGATGTACGCATAGTGATCAGATCTCTTACTCTCGACAGCCAACTGAAACTGATCATAATCAAAATATAGATCTCCAATCGAATAGATAGCTCTCTTTGCAAATGTCTCCGCTATCTCATCAATCAGGACACGTCTCAATGTTGCAAATGATCACGTTATTCGCATGTTGTAGGTCTTGAATGAAACTCAAAGCTCTTGACTTCTTGGGTACAATGAACCACCTGCTAGAGTATGTCTCCATAGATGACTCAAGTATCCCTATCTGTACTTTCTCTTTCAGCAACTCAACGAGTTTAGGCAACAAGGCACGAGGAACCAGAATCGATTTCAGATCCCAAGGCACATGATGGATTATGAATATAACCATGGGCGCTATTATTTTTGGATCCACACAACCTATCTGAAAAAGAAAATGTTTTACCATGATCCGCTATCATCTGCTCAAATACTATCTTTTCAACCTCAGTAAACTGATGTCCTACTCGTTTATGATCACGCAATATGAGCTTAGTACCTACTAACTGTACTTGTTGTTGCGAGTTAGCAAGTAGTTCAGTTGCTACCGGCTTCACTTTCTTTAGTACAGATTTGAACTTCGCATGGACTTCTATCTCCTGAGGAAGTACACACCAACAAACTGCTTCTCTTCTCGCATTGTTATGCATCGGATGAGAACCTCAAATACGTAACAATCTCCTCATATTTGTCGAGAGTGGATAGAGATCATTATCATATAATCTTTCCTCGTCATCAATTTGCTTACATTGTCCAACCAACTAGCAACTGACTGTATAGACATAAACTTTTCAAACAAGCTAGAAACTACATCATTTTCATATAGAACCATGCACGGCACAGCTCTGATACTTGTTTCGTCATCCAATTTTTTTGTATTTTCTTCCATATCCTCAATTCTCATAAACTTACTCCACCCATCGCTCTCGAACATCAACAATCCAAATTGCCAACTATGTGCATTACACATGTCTCCGAACTCTTGTACATGTTTCATATTTGACTCCTCCACCTTTTGTACTAACTCGGATGGGATCTCAATAGTAGGTGCTACATCCTTGTCATCTCGTTCTACATGAGTGGACTGCAAAAAACCCTTACATCTCTTTGTCTGATAATCTCTAAGAGTGTGTCAAACAAACGAACGGTCAAAAACTGTACTGAATACTTGTCATCAAGACTCCGAACTTTTGCATAATGAAATCCAGCATTCATCATCTTTGTCTCTATTCGAACAGCGGTGATGTAAGACTGGTCCAGTATGACATGATAAGAGACGGACGACTATACAAAGAAATGTTGATCAACCTCTACATCTCTAATATTTACACGCATATTGGGACAGGTTCCGTCTAACTCACCCTTTTGATTATTTGCAGCACAAAGTACTGTAAACCCTCCACGATCTCATCGATCAACTACCCCCCGATCTCTCAACCTCCACGATCGCCACCGATGAATCTGCAAATGTCGGACCTGTCTCTCACTCAAGGGTCACCTCTGATGGCTTTGATGGAAGCACACCATGAATCTTGAAGGGAAAAATGTTAAGTTCACTCATTCATACACCCACAAACTTATCAACTAAAAATCTCCTTAAACACATCAACTAAAATCCTCCATTCTAACGACGTCTCTCAAGTTCTCACATGCTAAAAATATTCCACACTCTCTATATTACTCAAGTTGTCATTACGACAATGTGAAAATAAGGATGAGGAGCTCTTCTCTACTCCTCTATTTATACATTCTAGGTTTTTACTTTGGTACCTCCGGTAACTCAGCCGTAACTACTTTTACCGGGTTTTACTAAGATATTACTTAAGGTAAAAGCATTAATCACATGGACTTTTTACCTTTTCACATGGGCTTATTTCTTCAAAGTCAACAACTTCTAGAAGGATTTTGGAATATTCTCAAGGAATCTCGAATTTCCACCCCACCCCTCTACACTAGGACCCACTAAAAAGGAAACATGTGGAATCTCTTCTTGTTTTTAATGCCCACAAAGTCAACAACTTTAATCCAACCACTAATATCAAGTCAAAAAAGAGATAAGGAATACTTTCCACCTCCTTTTTATCTTTTAGACAAGATGACAAGATAGTAGTACTCACTCTTTAGGAAATATCTGAATTCTGCCAAAAGTATAGCTAAGTTTAACCATAACTAACTTTTAGCTAGTCATGACTAACTTGATATCTCTTTAAAGTACTTGGGCAGCAAATAAACATTCTCAACACTTAGTTATAACTAAATACCTTACTAATAGACAAACTTCATATGTGTAACATATGTCGTTACAGTACCCAACCATGAAACTTTCGATTGATCAACATTCTCATACACCTCTTTTGAAATGATGTTAATTTCTGACTCGTGATCCACAAGTCCATGTACCAGTTCATAAAGTCTTCCAAGTCGAACATGAATCTTCGTTGTCGCTCATGTCCAGTGATTCTGTTTAAAATCATTGTTTGTGCTTGACTTGTCATCCTCAAATTCTTCATCTTCATTCTCTACAACGGCAGGACTAGCAACCCATGCTTCATACTTGACATCCCTGATCTCAGTAGCATCCACCGCTCCAACCATCTGTCTAGTTATTTGTTCTGCCTACACATGCCTCTTTCTTTTCATAATATCTATTATCAACTCATGAAACTATCTTTTTGCGATATCAAGTACCTCATGAAGAGAAAACTCAACTCTGACATCTAGAATGCGTTGCTCCAGAATAGTACGCAAGTCTGTTGTTGTTCCAATGTCCGTAGCCAACTTGTAAGGTGGAGCTTTTTCCTTCTCTTGTGCTATAAACCTTTTTCTTCATACTCTGTCAATAGCAGTAGCCTCTTGTGACGAATCATGTACACCTTCCATAGGATCTACTACAGGTGGTGGAACTGTAGAGGTAGAAGATACATCTTCTACAGTAGGAAACCTACCAGTTGGTATTGATTTGGATGACGATGGCTCCGCTGCTCTTCTCCTCGTAACTCTTCGACGGTCACTGTCATCAGGTACTCTGCATCTAAGTCAGAAGCATCTCGTCGTCTTTTGTCTTCCACCATGGCATCTTGTTCACTACTCGCTTCCAAAACGCTTGAACAGAAGTTGTATCTATAGAGTCTCTCCATCCAGTAGCTCTCCTAATGCTTTCTGCACCTTTCTTTATCATTTCAACTGAAACTTCAGCAGCTTGCTCAACTATAGTTGGATTAGAGCGCACCTAAACTCTTCCAGTATATACATCAATTTCTGCAGAGCCCGTAGTCATTGTTGTAGTGTTCACATCAGTAAGTGCTGAGAGCAAATTCCTCATTCCTCCTCTTCCGAAATATGTGTTCAGAGGTTGCCCAATGACGGTTAGATGCAACTTGTTGTTCTGATAATTGATCGCGTCCTCGCGCAAGACAACCGCTAAATCTTGATAATCTCCTCTGAGATGATCTGGACTGTCGCACCAAATACACCTCATAGTAAAGGTTCCCCCTACAGATCGAGCACTTTGTGCTAGTGGTCGTTGATCTCTTTTTAGATCTGTTATCTCAATTCTTAAATCTCTCAACTGTTGAGTGAGCTCTTCAATCAGGTTGTGTTGATTTTGGTTTTCAACAGGTCGCTGTTGTCTATGACCTCTTTGTGCTAAGATTGACGACAATCTTTCCAGACCAAAAAGTTACGAGTATCTCTTTCCAAACTCACGAATCAACTCATTCAGGTCCATGGGTATGTCCAGGCTGACGCTCTATTCAATCAAGTAACGTCCTCCTGGTGACTCAGTATCTTCTTATAGAAACTCCTCCCTCAGTGCACGTTCAAACAGAGTCCATCCTCCTAGATGTCTCCTCTGTAGATTTCTCACTTTCTCTCTCAGTTCAGGAACAAAGTCAACTCAAAGCTCAGAACTACCTCAACTTCAGATGCCTTGATCAGTTCCATCTCACCCACATACTCCCGCAGGTACTTAGTAACGTCTCTGTCATCAAATCGTCCACATCTATCAACAATTGCTTGCAGCGCCGTTGTAGATTTTTGCTCAGCTCCTCCAATTGTAGGCTACTATTGAATCTGAGCAGCCAACGCTTGAAGAATCCGAGCTGTATCAACAACATGTTGTGTACTTGTCATTGGAACTACAGTAGGTCCTCCTTGAGAGCCAATGCCATCTTGACCAGGAGTCCTTTGAACAGGAACACCATGAGCAGTAGTAACACGTTGAACGGCAACACCATGATCCATCTTCCTCACTCAATCTAACATGTTCTCCAAATCAGTCATCCCAATTGCTCTCAGTGGAAACACCAAATGTTGTGGTGAGAGTCTTTCTTGGGGAAGGAATACCTCCTGACTGTGATTGATTATGATCGATCAAAAGAAAAATAGACGGCTATCAACGATCAAAACTCAAATTTGATCTCTTACATCCACCAAATCAAATCAAACACCCACTCTGTGCAAATAAATCTTCCCAAGACCCAAGAACTTATTCACGTCTCAATTTTTTACATCAAGATCATCAACAATCAAAATCGTCCCCTCTGTCTCTTGCGCGCGCCTCCTTCTCTCTCAGTCTAGTTCTCTATAAAAAAATACATCTCTCGAACTACCACAACATGTCGATTTACCTAAAACTCAAGCCCCCTGCTAAGCAGCCCCTTAGCTAAGCAGTGGTCTTTATGTCCTAAAAAACACACTCACTTATCAAGCAGCCCCCTTGCTAAGCAATCCCCTAGCCAAACTAACCCCTTGTTAAATAAAAATTTCTCAACTCTCGATGTCATCTTGATGCAACCCAGATTATGAACTAAGCCACGATTTTAGAGCATATGCCACAGCTACGAGACCACCCCACAGGGCTTACAGCCCTCTCATAGCTGTACAAGGTATCTCCCAACTCATATTATCGGTTGCATGTAGAGGCTTAGGTCAGGATGTCCACGTTTAAGGAGGATACCAGTCTCTCGCTCCTAGACGTGCAAGACGTAGTCATACACCCAACATAGAGTCTCATCCAGGAGGTCAACACGCTGAGATAAGAAACATGAACCAGAAGGATTTGATCCAATGACCTCTTCTTCCTAGGTGGGCGCCCCTTTCACTGAGGTGGCTCCTGTTTCCGTTTAATACAATAAAGAAACTTATACATATACTTATAAAACTCGCTTTTATCTCCTTTGCTAGCTTTTAAAGTGCTACTTTCACTATACATCTCTGTTTCTAGTGACGAAAGAACCAAAACTATACTACTCAAGAACACCTATACGATGGTGTCTTCAGATAATGAATCCGAGTCATCAGTAGAAAACGATAAAGTTTCCTCTTTTGTCACTTTCTTAATCTAGAAGCGCACAAACATCTACATATATCATTATTTCGCATAAATAAAAACACGTGTCTGCTCTAATCAAGAAGAGCTTCCACCTGGTACCTTCGTGGCTTCTTAATCGTTCTTTGGAATATAAGCTAGAGGGCATCTTGTCTAGCTTTGCCTTAGCTTAGCACCTGTCCAGCTTAACAAGCTCTTAGACAACTTCTTTTACAACTATGTACCCAATGGAATAAAACTTCTTCTTGCTACCAACTTTCACTTTACAGATCCTCATGCAATATGACACCGGTCCGAGCAACAACAACTTCTTGTCTTTGTACTCGTTCATTTACAACTTATTTTTGCTGGATAGCTTAAAAAACTCTTAGTTCAACTCTTCCAATTCTTGTATCTTACTCTCGATTCGTACATCAATCTAGTCTTTCTTTTTTTGCAAATTAAGTGCTATTTGGTGATCTGATCCTCTTGTAAACAAACACACGTAAACATGAATTTAAACCTTAAACTTTAAACCTTAAATAAAACCTCGCACTGAGTTCAATACGAACTGAGAGCACCATTGACATTGTGCTATATGAGTTAATTCACACTAAGTATAAAACTCGCATTGAGCTCAGTGTGAATTGTTCTTGAGCGCTCAACTCGCATTGAGAACATTATGAAAGTGAACAGTTTGCACTATACTCAATGCAAACTAAGTGCTCAACACACTACATTAACTTAAGTGAGTGCGTATTGTTTACAATTAACACTATAAACAAACTGGTGCTCACAAGGATTCCATTAAAACCCAAAAACTGGTGCAAAACAAAGATTCCATCAAACAAAAAGATAACAACAAAGGTGACAAGAGCAAAGAAAAAGACAACAGCAAAGATGGAAAAATGATGGATAAGAAAGAGAAAATTGGAAAGACATTTGAATACGCTAAAGAGTGAACAACTTACATTATGTTTGACAAACATTCACTTAGGACATTCGATCGAGAAAGATTCAAATGACAAGGCAATTAACAAGTCCAACTGCTCTAACGCCTCTTCATCTATTTTGTTTACTACTCTGCGAATGTCTTCTTGATATATCCATTCCTATTTTATTTGTCATTGTGTATCGTCTTGCTATGAAACTGACGAGATACGGCCCTTCTTCTTATGCTATTCGACTCATGCTCACTTCTTGTGCAAATGCCTCATTAGTGAGAGTCATGTCTACAGAATGTATCCATAAAGTTCGAAGTGAGTCATATATCACAATCCAAACTTTGATAGAAACTGAACTTCAACCTATTCGACCTTCAGAAAGTCCTTGCACCGGAGGTTCACATCGATAAATTGATTCACGTAAAAATAATAATATAGATCTTAAACCCTAAGTTCGTCACTATGACCGAGCAGAAAATATGCAATGCAATAGAACAAATTGTACACAATTGTGATGAACTTCTACATCGCACTAAACACTAAATGCGATGCAGCGCAAATCATATTGTGTGCACTTGTGCAATGCGCAATAGAGAATATCACATTGTGCGTAGCGCGATATAATTCTAAATCACATTGTGTGCATTTCGCACTACACTGTGTAGTACGAAATAGAGAATGTCGTGCGGTATGCAATGTGATATACTGCAAATCGCACTACACACATGCCATAGAACGGATCTTTCACACTTATTGGGATCGACTTCTAGATCACACTGAACACTAAGTGCGATGTAGTTCAAATCGCACAGAGTACAGTGCAATAAAATGCAAATCGCACTACAAATAGTGTGAAACTGACCAAAATCACACTAAGTACAATGAAAACTCGAGGTCGATTCACACTGAGTAGACTTCAATGTAGGTCAAATTTGTAATGATCATGGAAAATCCTTTGCTCAATGCGCATCACTAGTCGAAATTACATTAAGTTTCTGATTACGAATTGTGATGAGTGATTACTACACTACACTCAAACCACAACACTACACTATGCATATGGATTTCACAATTGCTGACTACACACAACATTACACTATCCATATGGATACCGCAATCGTTGATTTCTACACTATAGACCCATATCTTGAGCTACTCGCACTTCGCATTTGCACATGGATTACACACAATGTAAGAACTCATACCTCAACCTACACTGGCAATTCTCTCTTGGACGTTGTACTTTGCATTCGCACATCAATTACACATAACAATAAGTTCGCACTTTTCTCTTGAAACGGTGATTCTTTGGCTCCTTATCACGTGTTGCACTTGTCTTGGCTTTATTCAGATCTTCAATGTTCATTTGATCTTTCGTAATCAGTTTATGTACTCGCCACTCTTTCGCTCCTCTTATAGTCAGTCCTCTCGATCCTCTAAATCCTAGCAGACAAATCCTCGCTCTTTTTCTTCTCACGAAGTGAGCACGAAGATATATAGAGAAATAAATTATGTAAAACGCTCGCAATGAGATAATTCCTAAACCCTCATGTGCTCACACAACACTCAAAATCGTAGAAGATCATTCAAGAAGAAAATCCAAAGAACGAAGACACGAAAGAAAGCTAGAGAACAAAGACAATCGAAATATTTTAACAAAAGAGACAGAACTCTCATTTTACTTCTGAAATCAAAGATACATGCTATCGAGCTTCTCGATAGTTTCTTTTATTTCATCGAAGGACTTACTTGTCTTATGTAACTCAACGAATAAAGAGGTATGTCTCTTCCTACTCTCTTTTTTCTCTCCAATGTAGCCATGCAATAATCAACGAACACCTTCCTATACTATGTTTTTCTCTGATACTCTCTCCGTATAAGTTGAACACACCAACTTTCACATTTATGTGACTTCTTGTTCTCTGATTTCTAGATGATTCAAGCACCAACCGAGGCATATTAGATACACCTCCTCAACTTATATCGTCATTTCTATATTCATCTTCGTCTTCATTGATAGTTTGCTCTTCATCAATCAGATCATTTTTTCATCAAGTGGATATTCGTCAGATCGATATCCACCTTGAGAAATATCCATATCTCTATCACCACCTCCAACATATCTAAGAAAACTACTATCAGTATCAACCAGAGGAAGAGTATCAGCAACTTGACATTTAGAGTTATATCTCATAAGCTCTTATTCTGACGATATGCCAAACTGACTATAGTAGGATAAATGATGTTTGCTCGACTACCGAACACAACATTCATATAAAAAGATGTCAATATTTTTCATTCAGATTGTCTTCTAACGTCAAACCGATCAGTATTTCATCCTCGATAAGTCCACCCTCGTGCTATCTTGGATTTCTTTTGTTTTTGTATAAATTTTAGCGTATCACTCGAATCGCTTCTTCAATTCCACGTCAATAATCACAAGAAAATCATTATTTCTTAAAAGTTGAGCTGCTATAATCCCGAACGCGGTAGCTTTGTTTAAGCACTTCTCATCATCAACTTGGTCTTCCTACCTGCCTCGTGTAATGGTGCAAAGTTCTCTTTGTTTTCAATATATACAACAATTTTCTTGTAATCATCAAGATTCAAACGCATGAGAGCTTTCTTCATTACTTCTGCATTCTTGGGAGCCATGACAATATGTGATCTGTCAAGACTATCCATAGTCGACTTCATCTCTTCACATACAATGCTCGTTTTTAATTAACTCACTCATTCTCCAAAGAAAAGAGAATTCTCAAACGGAAGGTCATTCTGTCACTCACTCCACTACTTCACAGATTGAATGACTAGTTTCAAAATGTGAGTGGTTTGAGTAAGAGTGTGATGATGATGCGTAAATCGGAATGATATCAGACATCATTTCGAATTATACGTCACTTAAATAGAAAGTACATATCAATTGTTGTGGGTATGTTTGACACCCCTTACTTACTCGCGGCTATAAGATGTAGGATAGTGATATTGTTAGACGCGTCAAATTGAGTTTTGTGACCGTGGTCGAGTTACGATAAAAATTTTCATATCTTTTATAGAATAATTCTCTCAAACTTTGACATCCTAATGAAAAGATAAACAAATAGATTTAACTTTCTTTAAAATGAGTGCGTATTTATAACCATAGATCTCAAAAGAAAAAATAAAATGGCAAGATATACTATTATTTATAATGATGATTGAATCAATCTATGTATATTTTGTTATTTCCTAGACACAGTTAAAACAACCGAGTCCGTAATCAAACTAAAGATACCTTCCACTTTACCCGTCAGACTAGACCATCATATCCATAGTGAGTTACCCGTGATTCGATATGGACTAGAAAATCCAGTCCTTCAATAACTTGTAGTACACCTGCTCTTGATTCTCAAAGCAACTGCAGAGTTGTATGGAGTACTGGCATCAAATCTTCAATTCTGTGAGCGAGTACCAAGGACATTCAAATGTGTTTCAGATGTCCGTCTCCTATCACGTCCAGAAATGTCCCAATCACCAATCACCTTTCCGGGTGAGAAATCAAGGTGATCTTCTTCTCATCGGTCATTGTCGGTCACGTCAAACATGAATTTCAGGGTCCTTCCTGCGACTTGTGACTGGGCGCGCTAGGCCCGACGGAGGAGAGATGGTGCGCCATACATGGACCTTTCCATGTCACTGATGTGATGGTGTAAAGGAGCTTCTGGGAGTAAGCAAATGTTGTCACTGAGTGTCAACGAACATCACATGAAAAAGAGAAAAGTAAGAACCAAACCGAATGTCACTTTCACTTTAGGTAGTTTTGGTATCCATCTCCCATCTACTCGTCAAAGCTCAATCTAACCTCACTTAACCCGTCAACTGCGCTGACGTGGTCAAGTCAGGTCCAAGTGATTCGGGTTTTCCACTTTCCAAGCACAAGAAACTTTCACTTGGAAAGTTTTATTGCATTTGGTCTTGATTAAGTCCAACTTTTATGCAGCGAAGACTTATATCAAAGAGCTGCATCCAGCATTGGTACTCGTACATAATAAAAAATATTTCTCATTCTTGAAGGAAAATGTCACAACCACTTCGGTTCTATATAGCTTGTTTTATAAGTTATGTTTGTGGTATTCAAGGATACTATCGAACTAACTTTTCAGCAAACTCGTACTATATCAGCAAGACTTCACAAGTTCTGAATAAAAAGCTATGTAGGAGAAAAGCAGTGTAGGATCTGAACATGAAAAATGAACCTACTGCACCTGTAAATCTGTATACATCTTTGGGGTCCAGAAACGGGATGAGGATATTAGTCCTCGTAGCTTGCAACGTGATACAAGTGAGTGAGAGCACAACACATCTTACTTGATGCGAAAATAGATATTGCAGACTGTTTCTCCTCAAAAGAGTAATGTATGAACCAGAACATGATGATCCATCGGCGCTTCTTTCGTAAAAGCCAAGGAAGTATGACACCACAAGTTGTTGCAACGGAGATTCACATGCTTAGCGTACCTTTACAGTGTAGAAGGGAGACTGGAGCAGTCGCAAGGTGGTGAAATCCCGTGAAACTCTGAAAGGGGAGTGGGCGGATATGCAGAATATCATTTCTTACAAGAGTTATGATTTGAAGCCTCTGGAGTCTGGAGATCGTGACTGCCGCTCAACATTCACATGACATTCACATGGTCTTTGACGAGAAGATGGTGGAGAGAGTTTTGCCAGAGTAGGTAATATCTTCTTTTCTGCGACCATGCCTACTATTTTTGGGCTCTTTCGCTGTGGGGACTTTGCAGCCAAGCGCTACTGTCGTTACACAGACTCAGTACTCTTGGCAGCAAGACTCGACCCCAGGCCACCCTGACTATGGGCTACTAACAAACTAATGCTTTTAGAGTAGAAAATTATGTTTTTATTATTTCTTTTGTGGATATAGAATGTCTTCTATGTATAAATTTTAATTTTAATTTTAATTTCTGTCTCTAATCAAATATTTTAATAAAAAATAATCTTTTCTTCTTGCAAGAGCCGAATTTTGATTATTCATACTTGCTTTCTTCTGTTCTTTCCTTTTAGTATAGACAGAGATCCATTTAAGGAGCAACGGTTTTACCGATAATTTCTATTTTTCTTCTGATTTTATTCTGCAAACTTCTTGAAAATCAAATAAAATTACCTAAGGCTCTCATTGGTAATAAAAATATTATAAAAAAGATTTAAGACTGCATAAAATGTGAGACTCATTTCAACCGTCGTTAGTCCTTACAACACTATTTCACTCTCTTGCAGAACTGAAATCATGTTACAAACAAGAAAAAACACATTTTACAGATATTACAAAGGAAAGGAAATTTAAACGAAAAGAGCATCAAGCATCACCTTCTGCTCTCGTGCTCTATTTGTTTAAATTTCCTTTCCTTTAAAAAGAGCACGAGAGCAGAAGGTGATGCTTGATGCTCTTTTCAAACGATAACGGTGGTGATAGGAATGATCTGAAACGTACACATCATTTATAGTTAACGTTTTACCATTTGAACCAACAATGTTTTTACAAATAGATCTTCGTTAACTTCCACATCGTCCCTGCGGTATGTTTCTCTAGAGAATTGTTGTTATAAGTTAACATAGTTATACGTCGATTATGAAAACCGGGAAGAGAAAAGGCACTCTTTTTGTCTCGCAGTGTATTTTGTCGTCTTGTTAGACAGTTAAGACGAGAGAGTGACGGACTCGGGGAGTAACAGTCCGAAGATAGAGAATCGCTGTGAAACCCGGAAAAGAAGGAGGAAAATCAGGGAAAGAACACGGAAAACAGGAAGAAACCCGCAAGTTCCACTGCAACCGTAGCTCCTTGTTGAAAAGATATTTACGGATACGTTTCCTTCCTGTCATGTTCAGATCCGGAATACTCTTGATTTCTTTTGGTACAATTTCCGGCGCTACCCTGAACTGATCGGCAAAGTCGGTGTTTAAATCGGAAATACTACTCGTACTTCCGGAAGTGCCCGATCACAGGTAGGCAATATCCTTACCATGGGCTGTGCTCTCTGTCGTCTGACCATCTGATGTTCATGAGAACCAAATTATACGCGAGATGCATGGAAAAGACAGGCAATGCGTTGACGTTTTCTTCTTTGACTTCACGCGTTTTTGACATGTCAATATCAGAGTCTCGAACTATGTCCACTTTCTCTTCTTTACCAACTGCACAGCCACGCAGTTCCAGTTGCGCATGCGAAGAATCTTGTTCGTATCTTACGAATCCTTGAGATGACTACCGTGGGAAAGGGAGTATCGGAATAATCGGATGCTAGAAAACCAACTGCCGTCAAAGCAGTATCACATTGGAGGAGTGCAAGTGCAGCTGGTCCCTGCGCAGCCACGCAGTTCCAGTTGCGCAGAACCTTCTTTTTCTCGTATCTTAGGAATCCGTGATACTGCCGTAGGAGAGCGAGCATCACATGCTAGCAAATCCACTGCCGTCTAAGCACTAGCACATTTCCTACCATCACATGCTAGCAAATCCACTGCCGTCTAATCACTAGCACATTGCAGGTGTGCAAGTGCAGCTCGGACCACCTGCTGTGGAAGGGCCAGGATGGGGCGGAAGTAGGCGAATATCCACAGGTTCTTTGCCCTTCTTCAGCGAATTGCAAGCTCAGAGGCATCAGCACGTCGCGAAACCCTTCAACGTAGCAGTCCTACGAACTGGTAAGCTTGCTCAGCTGCACGATCCTCCTGCGTGAGTCTTAAGCTTGGATGCTTCGAATGGTTGATGTAGGCAAGGAACCGGTTCGTTTATCTGCGGATGAAAAGTTTGGGAGTATAGATGCAGAAGAACAAACTCCATCAGAATTACCGAGAGCACCCGTAATTTACCTCTGATGAGCCATTGCACAGATTTGGATCGGAATTAATTTTCAAATCCCAGGTCCTCGCGACAGTACAGAGTGCTGCAGTGAGTGATGTATTGATGTTAACTCCAACCTGGGCAAAGTAACTTAGATGTGTTCCTCGTACAATCTTGTCTCCTGCGTACTTTCTGCTCGAATCTTCCACATTTCAAACTGTATTGAAATATCTACTCCTTATCATAGTATCCAGAGACCAACATATGCTTTTGACGAAATTAGACCGAGTTGGGATCCCGGCGGTGTCCAGTTCCTCGCCTGACTATCTTGAAGGATTGTGACTCGCTGGGACATTTGATTTCAGCTCCTCGCCGTAAACCATGGAAACATGGCTGATTGTCACGATGTAAATCTGAAAATAAGGCTGGGAAAGCATTTATTTCCGTGAGTCGAAAACCTAGACAATAGTCTCATCGTTAGAAAGAATTCTGTGGCTTAGGTCCAGACTGTTAGCCAGCTAGAAGCTAGTGTGCTTTAGAAAAAGCTTTCGAACATTCATCACTTCATGACGTAATACAGTACCTGACGTACCAGGGTAGGCTTGCATGCTCTCATCATCTTACAGGTAGCTAAGAACTGATGTTATTACGGATCTCTACTTTACTGTTGGGGTTTGCCTTTACTCAGGGATCGTGTGAGGGCCTTAGATATCCTCTTTTGCAGTATGTGGCACATTGTAGAACCAAATGCACTTTCTCCTCATAAGTGGCCACACTGCGGAAATCCGAAACTACTTTCGACTCTCGCTTTCTTTTTTGGAGCGACACACACCCTTACACCAATTCACAATGGGGTTTACCTTTACCTCTAAAAATGGCGGAGGGGCCTCAAGACATCTCTTGCATATTTCCCAGTTTTGTTTATTCGTCACACTGTAGAACCGAGTGCACCTTGTCCTCACAAATAGCATTACTGCATACATCAGAAACTACTCTCTTATTTCTTTTGGGCTTTACACCCCCTTACACGAATTGATGTTGGTTTTACCTGGAGAAGATAGTGGGACTCAGGATATGGCTTTCCACAAATAGCATTACTGCATACACCAGAAGATACTCTCTTATTTCTTTTGGGCTTTACACCCCCTTACACGAATTGATGTTGGTTTTACCTGGAGAAGATAATGGGACTCAGGATATTTCCCCTTTGGTCTGTATGGCACCTTGTGCTCGCAAGTAGCTTTGCTGCGCACCGCCGGAGCTATTCTTAGCTTTCTCGTTTCCCCTTACACCAATTCGTATAGCGGTGCTGGAAATTTCGTCAGTTCTGCTGGTGAAGGAGTGAAGGAGTTGGACGATTACTGAGCTATTCTGATGAAAAATATGTGATTGTAGGTGGGAGCACGTCCTGAAGTATAGTCGCGATATAAGTTTTATGAAGGACCATCAAGAAGGCCTATGGTAATGATCTCTACGATACAACCAATGCAAGTAAGTGCTTTCAGTTCTTGTGTTTCGTGACATTTATATTTGGACACTGCCTTCTGAACAAACAGAGAAGCGTTCCATACTCCAAGTTTCTCTCAAGGGAAGCAGATCGTCTGGCAACAAAATTTAAAATGCTGGACGATGGAATCTTCCAGCATCTTCTTGTCCTTGTGTCCTAACATCTGTTTGTCGCGTGTCAGGAAAACAAGTCGTAACATATCACGAGAGCAATTTGAGACGCTTCAAATAGTCTACGCCTAAAAGCTCTGAGTCTTCAGGTGGAAACATGAGTAGGTTCACGGCTGGCCTGACGTTTCTTTTAGTTGGATCGCTTTGTTGGGGGCAGGCCTTTGCGCAGTGCAGTAATGGGCAGTGTCAGGTAAGACTTAGCTGATTGGCCAATAGCTATTGGCACACATGTACCTCGTCTTTCCGTTAATTATGTGATTGTTGTTAATCGCGTCTCAGGAACTAATAACTTATGGACAGAAGGTGACGGAAATGATCTGGATATTGACTCAGGTAGTCAAGATGTTACATTTTTGTTTGGAATGAAGAGTAGCCAGGAATGCTGGGTCTTCCCACGAGGTCTGACTCAAGAAATGTGAACAGCTTCTGGACAGGTGCCACACCGATACAGATTGTGCTCTTGGATTTTTCTGCAGTTCCTGCGTTGTATCCGGCATTTTTACTCCAATCTGCGTACGAGATAAAACAACAGCACTACCGAATGTGCGTAAGGAGCAGCTGCTTTTCTGGTTGCATCGGTCTTTTACTGCAATTTTACATTCTTGTCCTTCATGTTCGTTATTTTGTTCCTGATAAATTTGGGCCTCTCTGCGGCAAATTTATTGAATTTATTGAATATGCTATTACTTGTGTTGTCATTGTAGATCACATCTTTGCCGTTCAACAAAGTTGCTTGGCTCACAACACATAATTCTTTTTCGATTGTTGACGCTCCTGAATTGACGGGTTCGCGAATCACGTTTTATAATCAAGAGGACTCCGTAACCGATCAGCTCAATGTAAGTTATGGTTGTTGCCCGTTGTACCTCCTACTGAACCATACTTGTTTTCCCTTTACTCGCAAGTAAGGGTTTCATCTCGTTCTAATGCTAAAATCTGCTAGAATCACCGGAAACGGGTTCTGAGTAGCAATGTATTTTACCTTCTCGATCACCAGCTGGAACTGAGAAATCATGTCTGCCCGCATGTTTGGTCTCTATGTCCACTCTTAGGTCGAGTTATGTCATCCCCCATTTGCTTATTGCACGAGTCAGAGATGCAATGTTTCTTTGGATGGTCGCAGGATGTGTAAATGCTTTCGAAATTCTTCAAGACCAGTTTGCTTGCTGAGTTATAAGGAGTTGATTTCTCTTTTCTGTAAACATGTATCTGTTATGTAAGTTGTTTTCATGAACAGATGTGCTGTAGCGTGGATACGCGGACTTTTGATGAGATATCTTTCAGGTTGCTTCATGTATTCTCGTCGACTATTGTTAACATCTGGTTGATCTAAACGCAGAATGGTGTGAGAGGTCTGATGCTTGATATGTACGACTTTAGAAATGATGTATGGCTCTGCCATTCCTTCGGTGGCGAATGCCTTGACATAACATCTTTCGTAAGTTATATCAATCCATAAACTATTCATAGTTCTTCGAAATGAAGACAAAGCGAGGTGCTCTGTTAGAATAATCGTCTAGCTTCTTGAATCATGTTCTCTATTCTTATACGGTTGGAGAATCCCGTTTATTATATGTATGCTGAAAGGGAAATATATGGTTATAGGAGGAGAAGCAGCGGTAAGTTTCTTATAAATTACCCCTCAATGTCTCCAGATACTGAAGAATGCTTTGTATTGTGTTAGATTAGCACAAACAAGTTTATCTAAGTTATGGTTTGTTTGTACACCTTCATCAGGCACCCGCCCTTGACACAATTAAAGAGATTATGACATTCCTGATTAATAATCCGTCGGAGATCGTCACCGTATTCATTGAGGATTATGTTTCAGTTAATGGGATCACGAATGTCTTCAGGGCTGCCGGTATCGACAAGTACTTGTTCCCAATGGCCAGTATGCCCGCACCTGGAATGGACTGGCCAACTGTTGCTACTATGATACAGAATAACTGGCGGTTTGTGGTATTCACTTCCAAGTCCTCAAAGCAAGCTTCTGAAGGTCTTGCTTACCAGTGGAATTTCGTGGGTGAGAATCAATGTAAGTGGAATCGTTCGCCTCTATCTGCTTCGTGTCTGTTCGCACACGAAGTTATGATCATCCAAAAGCAACTCACGTTGTACATGTTATCCAGTTCCCACAGAATCCACCTAGTGACATAGGTCCTTAGCATAGATCCTGTCGACAGTGTCATCAATTTTCATTGCCAATTATCGCATTTTCATTGGGCGTGGAGAAGATAATACCTAGGATAATGACTTCAGTGGTGATTCTTGTAGACTTGGTAGCTGTTGACTGGTGATCTTAACTTCTAAGCACAATACTTCTGCAGATGGCGATGACGGAATGATTGCAGGGAAATGCCCCAATCGAGCTGAGTCACCCTTTATGAACAGCACTAGAAATACGCTCATTTTGCAGAACTTTTTCAACACAAACCCTGTTGAGACTACAACTTGCAGGGATAACTCCCAAGATTTGTATGACCAGCTTGATGCTTGCTTTGCTGCCTCTGGCAACCGATGGGCTAACTTTATTGCCGTCGATTTCTATAAGGTAAGGCAAAAGATGAGAGAAGTAGATAGAACAACTTTCATATTTTTGAACGCCTAGTTCGGACGCACCAAGGTTTGACCTATAGTCACATAATAAGCATACGAGTGTTGTTCTGTTGGACCCTCAGAGGAGCACCGGGGGTGGCGTGTTTCAAGCTCTCGACAAACTGAACGGACAAATGGAATGCGGATGTAACACTCCCGTTTCCTGCCAGGTTTTTTTCTATTCCTTGCAGATTGTGATGGTTAATGGTTTATACGGTGAAAATATGGCAGAGACCTCGAGCACTGTTTTACTATTGACATACTTTATTCGGACAGTAATTAGTTTTGTGTTGTCTGTGATCCTGTTACAAGTCACATTCCCCTCTTTTAGCTTGACTTCCTCAGAGTGAGCTGAATTTCTGCAACAGAACTAAAGAAGGAAAGGAAAGATTATCAGAATTTGATGCTTGTAGCCGTTTTGTATTAGTATACCCGATTGTTTCCAGAGGTTATTGTTCGAGTTTAGAGTTCTGTAAGTTCAAGTTAAGCCTTTGCTATGAGGATGTTATTACAGCTGTGTAGACTAACACTCTAATATGATATTTAACACTCGGTGTGGTCTAATGCACAACAGACACAGACTGCACCTGGGCAATGTCCCGCTGATGTCTAACACACAGAGTGTGGACTGCGCCACAAGCACAAACTGCACTTCGGGAATGCCTATTATCTAATTCACAATATCGACGATTACGTCAAGGACACAGATTGAACTTCTGCAATGTCATTTGATGACTCACCGTGACGAGCACACACTGTTCGGGGACTTCTGCACAGCCACAAACTTCACTTGGGCGATTTCTTATTGATGTGTAACATGTTCACCGTATCTGTATGACTAATATAGACGTGGGCTACTGCGTCACAGACACGAACTTCATCAGGGCAATGTCCTTCTGATCTCACCCTTTCAGCAGCTGCACCAGAGCCATCGGGCATCACCGATAATGGATCCCCTAATGCTGCAGCAAGTGCTTCGGGGCCTGTTCAGGAAAGTCATGCGGACAAAGTTGATCCCTCGTTGGCTTTTCTGACCTTCTTGTGTTGGGCCATAGTCCATATGCTAAGATAAAAATTGCATATTGTTTCAAATTCCATTTGCCTCCCGTCAAAGTAGGTGGGTAGGTTCTGATTGATTCGCAATAATGTGTACCAACGTCTACGGACATATTTGGTCTCGTACAACAGTCGACAATTGTCGACGTGATTCTTTTACAGTCAAGTGTGACGAAACAAGTTAGTTAATAAAGCTAAAAATTGGTCGTCGAATATCGATGTATTGGTGCACTGATGATTCATGATATAGCTTCACTATTCGCGTGAAATAGTGTTTTAGAGAACATTTTATTGGTATCCGCTGTACTTGTGTCCGCTTGTACTTCTTTGGATTGTTGCGATGTCACGCCAATAGTCTTCATATAAAAATGTTTAATGCGCGCGTAACTCGTCCATCGGACATCGACTCAGTTTCCGAGCGACTGTATAAGCCAGCAGGATCCCGAGTGAGATTGGCAAATTTTATGACAAAGCCATGTTCGATATCCGAGGAGCTTTTTCTGGTGGACACACGTCCCTTCTTCGTTGTTTGACCAGCCATGATTTACGATGTTAACTGAACTTGAGAGGTGTCAGCCGCAGACCGGAAGACGGATGGGTTGACGACTTCAACAAGGTAGATGCACAAAACTCACATTTCCTTCACTTTCGTATGGTGGCTGTTTTACACACATGCATGGTTTAGCCGTGAGGTCTTCCACA
The DNA here is from genome assembly GCA_036924285.1 of Asterella californica. Lineage (NCBI taxonomy): Eukaryota > Viridiplantae > Streptophyta > Marchantiopsida > Marchantiales > Aytoniaceae > Asterella > Asterella californica. Next base: position 13,121,523 of record JAYKYS010000006.1, on the reverse strand, counting down.
TTTAAAGCTGACACGAAACTGGATTCTTGTCCTGGTGATACGTGATTCGAAGGAGATAGGAGATTATGTTTGGACGAGCTCCAGAGAGTGCTTCTCAGTGGGGAGGCACGGAGCAAGAGAGAACTTGAAGGTTGGGGTTCCTGCGAACCCTCTAGCGACTCGAGCATCATGGATGGGGTCTTTCAGACTGGACACTCACCCATGTGGATGACGCTGGTAAAGCCGCCATGGTGAATGTTACAGAGAAGCCGGAGACGAAGCGGGTAGCAGTGGTCTCAGCTAGGGTGTTTTTGGGCCCAACGACGTTCAGTTGGTCGCTAAGTACAACCCCTCCAACAGAGACGTGCTGACGGTTGCGAAGATTGCTGGAATTCAAGGAGGCAAGCAGACTAGTAATATGATTCCTCTTTGCCATGATATATTGCCAAGTGGCATGGGGTAGAGGTTTCACTATTTCTTAATGAAGCGCCTACATGCTGTTGAGATCGGAGCAGAAGCTACTACCTCGGGCCGACAGGTGTGCATATGGAAGCCTTCACGGCCGTTTCTTTTGCTTGCCTCAGTTGCGAGCCTCAGAGCCTCGGAGAACATACAGATAGGCAACGTGCAGCTGGAGTCTAAGACCGGTGGTAAGAGTGGCGACTAGTACATGGAGTAAGTTGCTAATCTGTACATCTGCTTCATCCTCCTTTGGTTGTAGTTAGATGTGGAATGGACCTTAGAACAACAGTAGCTGGCATAAGGGTCCCTCTTCGACATTGCCAACAGTGGTTTTGTTGGTGTAAAAAATTTTCTACAGACAGAACATTTGAGGACTATAGATGCAAAGTACTTTTAGACTACCAGTGGTTATAACTTTGGGAGTTCTCCTGGCACAGACCCTCATAGCTCACTACGACACAATGAGATTGCCTTTGGACTATCCAAAATTTGGGAAGTCTGTGCCAGTACTTTACTCGGTTGCCAATCGGAGCGCCCGTCTTCACGACGAGGCCTTGTTGGATCAGTGGGGCTCGAAGTTTCAGCTCTTGTCAGTCGCTTTGACGTCGGTGAAACTAGTGGTGGTGATGGTGGCCAGGATGCAGTGCGAATCTCATTTGATCAGTTAGATCTACAAAGTGAGCTCTCGATTACATACAAGTTAGAATTTCATCATTCTAGATATGTAAGGTTGGTCCTGGGATTCTTGCTTCAAGTGTTTTCTATACGGATGAGGCCTTGTGAATTGCGCTTCAACTTATTAGTAACAGTGAAGCTCCTCATATTGCTTTGGCCATGCTCCATGTGTATCTTGTGGTAGTACGGTTTTTTCAGTATACACCTACTCATTACTTACAGCTGCGTCCGGGACTTCTGTTGAGAGAATTGCCTCTGACCTTCTTCTTGGTTGAAAATCTGGTGGTACGAATGCTGGTTCGATTTCGATTATGTCTAGTTTTTTCATGATTGTTTCTCCAGACGATGCATATTGCTTTCTGTATGTTCATGCTTGTCCTTATCTAGATAACTCGCTCTTCATGCACTTTACTTTTCGCTTTCCGCTCTGTATTATCTGTATTATAGATGCGTTTTCGTTTAGATCGTGATACATCGCATATTGTATGTGCCATCTGTCCTGCACTTCCCCACCTGGGGGTACCATCTTGGAATGATGTTTTCACTATACATTCCCCTCGGTCCGAACTCGGTTATATAGATTCGCTAACTTTGGAGGTTACTGTTTTCTCTGGAAACTGCTTTACCCGTGTACCATGATATATTGTTTTGGTCAGTCGCTATGTTGGATCCGTATCTACTGGTTAACTTCGCATTTCCTTCATTGGCTATGTCGGATCCCTACTTTTATAACCCCTTTCTGCAATTCTCCGGATAAGCTCACTGATCTATCCCTACACCAAGAACGGAGTTTGCTCTCAGATGTCCTCTCTCGAACTGAACAGAACCTTCTGAACCGACAAGGCCCTGTTGAGTTGAAAAAGTCCTCGACTTCGTTTGATAACTTTCCTACTCATCTGTAGTCTAACCCTCGCTACCCGGTGCTGATGAAATCGGGGAGCAGGTTGAGTAGCATACGGCGGGAAAGTGTTCGGCGGCATGCTCCGCGTGTATCTTGTGTAGTTAGGCAGAGAACCGCCTCTAACTCTTTTGCAAGGTTGGCAATCTGGTTGGGCGAATACTGAACGATTGCTTCTTCAGATGATGCATAACTGTCGTCCTTATTTTAATGTTTTCCATTTCTAGATAACTCGCTCTACATGCACTTTACCCTTTGCTTTACTGCTCTACGATAAAATAGTCTTACACTTAGATCGGGAAGCACCGCATATTGTACTGGCCATCTCTTCTACACTTCCATACCAAAGTACCATCTATGGAAATGTGCTTCGCACTACACTTTCCCATTGATCCAACCTCGGTTATATACATTCGCTAACTTCTTAGTACACCCAAGTTAGGGAACTGTACACCGCTCTTTGTTACTTACCTTGTACTTCCCTGTGTTCAAAACCAAGTGTGGGCGAAACTACTATTTCTCCCGGAACTGCTGTTCCCACGATATAGATGTACAGTTCGTAATGGGATTGGATTGAGACTGGAACCTAGATAACTGTATCAGCCTGTCAACGTCATCTCGACGGAAGTCAACACCATTCATACAGAGTTGATCCGACTCCAGCGATTCGTCTCAGTGTCAGCTGAACTACGGGCATTTACAACCTTATGATTGTTCATGAGGGAATGGATCCGCTTCGACACTTCTCTTTCCTTTCTTCCGTGATGCGTAGGATAGAAGAATGGGAAGATCTAGGTCCGTCCACACAAGGAGATTCTGCTGTGCTTGTGCAAGATTCGACTGAAATTTTATCATTCTGATTACTGATGATCAAACGAAAGCAAATGTGTAATGGTCAAATGAGTTAAGAAATCACCTTCTAGGGGGACATAACAATATCCTGCATCACAGGCCGCTTGCCATAGTATTTGGTGAACGACACCACGTGCAGGTTCCGTGTTCACGAAAAGGTAAGTTTGTGCTTCTTGAGTAGCATTGCTTACCAGGTACAGTTGCTACCTCCAGCTTCTTTCCAAGAGAGTCAAGTGCAGCACTTCACTGATGCACGTGAAGCAGAAAGGAAGTCTTCTTACACTGAAAGACTCGGTCTGGAAGAGTGCATCGAGTAAATTCTTAGGACTTTCGGTTATTAACAACGGTGAACTTGCCCGTCCATTGTGTAGCTTCATTACTAACAACTGTTAACTGGCATTCCGCTTGACTCTTCGTCCAGCGAGTTCAGCTTGGATTGGAAATAAATTCTCTTGCATTGCATTCTCTATCATCTTATCTTTCTCAGACATGTTGCAGAGAAATGAGCTGATTGATCAACTGTCCCCTTTTTCGTGGAGGTTGCTGGACTGGTAGCACCCTCCTCCTAGTTCGAAGCCGTGGCATCGCCTGGACGAACAGCAACGGCCCAAGGTGCCGGGCAGTTCGCCATCAAGGCACTCAATCATAAAGGTAAGGCACACCACCAACAATCAATACAGGGTGTCAAAGTCAAATGGAAATATTCTTCAACGAGTGAAAGTTCCTCAGCGGTTAGTTTTCTATAAAATAGAGGATCGTTGATACTACTCACTTCATTTATTATGTTTGACTTATGAGAGCCGGAATAATTACACTGAGTAATAAATTTCTTTATTGCAAAAATAAACAAATGAAACGAATGAAAATTGAGTGTAAAATCATCCGTACAAACCTGGTCGTAAAAGTCATAACTCTTTCTTGCGAGTCAAGAAAATATTCTCAACTTTGAGATACTCTAATAGCTTGTTGGCAACTCCATCCGTCTCTAACTGGGGGACTTTGGGTCGAGTCCTCTTGCCGACAGTTCTTGCCGACAGTCTCAGGCTATGCAATGGAAGCAACGCACGGCTGCAGAAAACCCCACAACGAAAGATGTCAACAACAAAAATGAAAAGAAAGAAGAATGGTAAAAAGGTGAGGGACACCCCCGAGAAGGTGAGACACGGTACTCGAGGATACGAGGAATTCAGCTGTTCTGCGTTGACGAGCACGCGCGGAGACCAAGAAAACGAGAAGAAAAAGCAGAGGGGAGTTTTGGAAGGTACGTCGTTCCGCAGAAGTGTAACCGTCCTTTCCCTTCAGTTGTCAACCTGGGAGCGCAATACGAGCCCATATTATCCTATATCCGATCACGTACATGCGCTCAGTTTGCCATGTGAATGACGGTGTGTCTGCTAGCTTTGAGCAAGACAACAAACTAGTGAGTACCAAAGCTTTAAAAGAACCACTGAATCTGAGTACTAGACGAAGACAAACAATATGCATGCAACATGAACTTCTGGGGAACTTTGGTCCTCTTTTTATTATCCAAAAAATTTAAATATTATATGGGATTAGTATAGTCAGTTGACTGGAAAAGTCAATTTAGTTATAAATATGAGATGGTAACTGCACCTAGAGTTTGCGAGGTATCCCAGAAAAAGCCCATAAGAATTCCAAAACTATTAACTGCAAAAGATTATTAGCCAAAAATATTAATCCATAAGTCTTATGTATGTAACTTTTGCTCGTAAGTGTTAAGTGAATATGCGCGGGTTCCTCTCTCTGTACTCTCCATCTCATAGCCTTATATTATCTAGTTCATCACTGAGCCGACAGAAGTAGGGTTTATGAACAGGATGCGAGGGGCCCTATGGTCACGTACTAACACACCAGTGCTGCCATGTGTACATACATTTCACCTTAAAAGAGTAACTAAGCAAGAAGAGTAAAAAATTCAACATAAATAGTATGGAGGTCGAGAAGGAACTCCATGTTATTATTTTCCTCTCCTATGGTTGGTACGCACAGCTCGAATAAATAACCATGCTAAACCACCTTTGGGGAATTTTGTTCCCTTTCTGTTAACAATCAGAAAAGATTTAAGTATTAGATGAAATTTTATAATAAGCTATAAAAAAATATAAATTCGCATTTAAATGTTAAATGATAGCTGGAACTACAGTTATGGGACGATCCAGACAAATAGTGCGTGGACAGACCGTGCCTTCGAAACTTAACAAAAAGACTTCATTTATTACCTAACTCTTTTTTACAAAAAGGTTAGATAATAATAATTCAGATAGAAGAGGTGAATAAGCAAGCTAGAGGACACAGCAGCCATAAAAACCTTTAAAACTTTTCTTCTGACATCCATTCATTATATTCTTTTTTGATACTACTTAATATGTTTCCCAGATAAGTCGACAACTTCTGTAGACTGCAGTTCGCACTACCTCTGAATGCAAGATGAAGTTCTGGTTAACTGTTGCACGGTTGTTGTTATTAGAAAATACATAAATGTTAAGAGAAAACTCTATAGTAAGTTGACAAGAAAAGTTAAAGTATCTCCAAATGTATTAAATGTTAAGTGGACCTGGAGATGCGAGAAAATATTGAGAGAGGCTACTAGCAAAAGAAGTGGGTAATTAACAACTGAATAATTAATTAATTACCAAACCCTTTCCACTGAATGACCATTTAAACCCTTGCCTATTTTGCTCCTCTATCGGAACACGTAAGAGGTGAATAAGTAATATGCAAGGAAGACTCTTTCTTAGACTATGTGACGTGCAAAAGAGTGAAAACAGAAAGGAATCACAGAAAGAGATACCACCGAGAATCCTCTCAGAGCTCGACTTGTGTGTGTAGGGACTCTGAACGAAGACCTTTGCACTTCTAGATGCTTGTTCCTTAACAATTTGGGCTTGATGGGAGGAAGGAAGCATGGAATCAGTTCGTACCAAAATCACAGGTTTCACTCTTTCTAACTTTGCTTTCGCAGGGGCGGAGAAAAGGAAAGGCCAACGTCTTCACCAAAAGGAGAGCACGATTCGAACCTCGATGCGACTCGATCCAAACCCGCCGATGGTCGAGGCTCGTAGCAGAAGAATCCCATGTCACAATTTCCTAAGTTCCCGAATCCTTACTCCCTACACAAGTAAGTTGCTCCTTCTTCCTTTCTTGCTCCTTCTTTACTCTGAATGACGCTACAGCTCGGAGAAAACAGTATCCCTCGCACTGTCTGTCACTCACAAAATCAAATGATCAATGACTCCTCCCATCTTGATAAACGTCTTCCCACGCGCCAATAATTATTCCTTTCCAAAACGCCACTAGGCACGGTTACGGTCGGACCCTTTTCACCATCGGACCACCACCAGCCATGCCAAGCCAACCACTCGCCTCTTGCGAGGGAGTATGGCCGGTCTGGTCCTGGAGTCTGGACTCTAGTAGAACTTCCGCAAACTGAATGTAGGATTCCAGTTATGACTCAAGAGAAGAGCGGAAGAGCCGCAGATGCTGCGCAGCTGATCGGCCGTGCGTCGTTACCTTTCATTAGGTACAGGTACGAGGTCAAGAGAGCTAATTATTAACGGAAGACGACTCGACTCGGCCGTCCGCTGAGCAACTCTCGTCCATTAATTTTGTCTTCTTTTTAGTCGGTCGCTCGGAAAGAAGAAGAAGAAAGAAAAGAACTTGACCGTAATAGATGCTCACTGTTGATCTTCTTGTGGGAGCGAGAGAGGAAAGGGGTGGAGAGAGACAGTCAAGTACAGGAGTACAGGGAGTGATGTGATGTGAAGTTGTTTGTGAAATTGGGGAGCACGATCGAGGAATCTGGCACAGGGACACATGCAATGGGAGTGATTCAGGCTTGCTCTGCAAGAAGTGAATCTCAAGAAGTCGTCAAGGTCGAAGTTAGTGGATGAAAGAAGGCGGTGATACTTTCTACTTTGAAGCCTTTTCCCAGCGAGAGGAACGTGCTCTGCGTGTTTGCGGGCGACGAGGAAGTCGACTGGGATTGCATCTCTGTTCTTGGTCGGGGAAGTGCAGGGATCAGTAAGACAGGATCTCACGCTGGATAACAGAGAGATGATTCAGGGCTTTGACTTTTGACTTGGGGGTAAGATTAAAGCCCCGTGCAGGAAGAGAAAGAAGAAGAAGAAGAAGAAGAGTGTAGGTTATTTTGATTCAGTTCTTAACCTCACGAGGTGGTTCGAGTTTGGTGCCGACTGTGTCTGGAGTTCTACAGAGCGACGACCGATGAGTAACAATTCTCACAAAGGAATTTCGTGGTTTGCAGAAGGCGCTGAATTACGGAAATAAGTTTGTCATGATGAAAGAATCTCTGGGTAGTCGAAGTCCTTGAAGAGAAGTTCGGCCGGCAGATTCAAGCAGCAGCAGCTGAATCGGCATCGGGAAGCTCGTTCGTGTTATATAATCATTAGAACTTCCTGGCTTGACAGAAGGTGCAATTGCAGTGCCTTCTCACGCGAATTCGCACTTATTACATCAGAGGTTGCGTGTGCCTTGTGAGGCCAATCAGAGTGCCGTTGGATGGATTAGATTGTTGGTTCATTTCTTGCCGTTGCTCGTCAGTTGTTTTCCGGTCATAGCCCGTGACCATCATGCTCTCCTCTTAATGTACAAGCAGTCTGATTGATCGTGCTTGTGAGTGTTCCTCTAGTAGAAGGAGAAGTCTTCGAGTTTTACCGTGGCACAGGCAGAGACACATTATGTCCATAAACTCATACTCCCTTTCTTCTTGAGCGTTCACTGTGTGTCTAAGCCGAGGATTCGTTTTGGCCGGCAGCATAGTGAATTGGATCAGAGTTTGGTAGGTCTGAGGTCGCCTGGAATAGTGAGGAAATCTAACAAAGTGTGTGCGGGTGGTTTTATTGGATCAGATCCACGATGACAGAAACGATGCAGCTGCCAACGAAGAAGGCGCTGATCTCCGGTATCACAGGGCAAGACGGGTCGTACTTGACAGAATTTTTGCTGAGCAAGGGATATGAAGTGCACGGCATCATTCGGCGTTCGTCGAATTTCAACACCCAGCGCCTAGAGCACATTTACATCGACCCGCATAACTCGAGCGCACGCATGAAGTTGCACTACGGTGATCTGACAGATGCATCCGCTTTGAGAAAGTGGGTCGACAGCATCTGCCCGGATGAAGTTTACAATCTGGGAGCTCAGTCTCATGTTGGAGTGTCATTCGAGAATCCTGACTACACAGCTGATGTTGTGGCTACAGGAGCCCTGCGACTTCTCGAGGCTGTGAGAACCCATATCGCCACCACAGGAAGAAAGGTTAGGTACTATCAGGCTGGTTCGTCCGAAATGTATGGAGCTACTGCCCCTCCACAGGATGAGAACACAGTCTTCCATCCCAGGAGCCCATATGCCGTGTCCAAAGTGGCTGCCCACTGGTACACAGTCAACTACAGGGAGGCATATGGCTTGTTTGCTTGCAATGGCATCTTGTTCAACCACGAATCTCCTCGCAGAGGTGAGAATTTCGTCACCAGGAAGATCACCCGAGCTATTGGCAGGATCAAGATCGGATTGCAGAAGAAGCTCTTCCTTGGGAACTTGAAGGCTTCCAGAGATTGGGGTTTTGCTGGAGACTACGTTGAGGCGATGTGGCTCATGCTGCAGCAGGACAAGCCTGACGACTACGTTGTCGCTACAGAAGAATCTCATACTGTGGAGGAGTTTTTGGAAGAGGCTTTCGGGTATGTGGGACTTAACTGGAAGGACCACGTTGAGATCGATCCCAGATACTTCCGGCCTTCCGAGGTTGACAATCTCAGGGGCTCAGCGGCCAAGGCCTCCGAGGTCTTGGGATGGAAGCCGAAAGTGAACTTCAAGGAGCTCGTGGCTATGATGGTCGAGTCTGATCTGGAGAGGGCCAAGCGTGAGAAAGTCCTCGCTGACAATGGTTACATCGCATCTCATCAACAACCTTGAGCACATTTTTATTTATTGACCAACTTCAGGTCTTCTACTTGGGACAGTTTATTTCGATTATGAACATTTTCTTAAAGCATTCAGAACCACTGTGGACTGTGGCACGAGGAGATGCAGTCGATCAGAGGGCATTTTCTAGGACGTCCCTGAGGGCCCTCCCTGTACAGACAACTTGGTCCAGTCTGAATTGTCAGTGAGCAGATAACAACAGTGCAGATACTGCTGATTGAACAGATCTGCTTAGGTTTCGGAACTTAGGGATTTGCCCTTGGCGGGCAGATGATTTAAAGAAGCAGAGTAGCATATGTTGCAGAGTATAAGTAAACATATCTCCATTCACGGAGGTATGAGCTACATTGTTTCGAAGGCATATTTTCTTCACCTATTCTTTATTCGGAGGTTGTCCTCCACGAATCAAAGCTCAATTGAGCACTTAGTAAGATTGTCCGTGCGCCTGAGAAACTGTGCGTCTGTCTGCATCTGCGTGGGGATCTTGAATCAGAAGCTTCTCAGGTGTCGTTGGCATGGGGATGTGTCAAGGAACGTTCTGCTGCAGACCATTTAGGACCTGTCGTAGTGGTTTATCCTTCTTGTTTGGCACGTTAGCAAACAAGAACTATTCGCTTCACGCTCTCGCACGGGAGTAGGTTAAGCTTCCTGACCGGGTAAAAGTGATATTATTGCAGGAGAGGTAAGATCTGAGAAAACCCATGTTTGAGCATTGATTAGCGAGGAATTTCAGTAATTTCCCTTGCCTCCTAACCGTATTCAGCTAGCAACAAGCTGCTTCTTTTGCTTAGCCTCCAGTTTCAGTACATGACTTCTCGAGAGGGAAGTACCTGGTGGGCGACTAGCGAAGCAAGTTTACGGTGAAAGCACAGACTGCACATCTTACAATTCAGGTTTGGTGTCCGTTGAGGACTTGGTCCGGGGAGCTCATGTGATCACTCGTGCAAGTCCATGTCCATTATCCCGTAACGATTCACAAGGGAAATGACGAGTTAAAAGATATTAGCAAAAAACAGCATTCTGACTTCGAGTTCAGTTCGCTGTTCTTAGACCGGTGCCAATAACATCAACAGACGTACATTAGAGGCTAAACCTTATAGACAGATGGTACAAGCACCGTAGCGTTGCAGCAACAGATGCATATAACATCATACACACCCTCCTCGCGTCAGACTCTCTTAGGAACTCTGCAGGAAACGCAGCTCCTCTGATGTCCTTTTGCAACATGATCAAAGAGATATTCCCTAGACACACGGCCAGATTCCTCAACCTAAAGGTTTCTGGAATACTACAAATTAGATGTGATGCAAGTTCTCAGCGACATGAAAAGTACTGTATGGAAAACGTAGCCAATGCTGTGAAGAGGGCCAAATTACTAATACTAGCTACTAGTTCTTTTTCTCTGAAAAGCATTCGACAGATTCAAGGGGTATCGATAGTGAAGCAAAGCAGAACAGTCTTCTGACTTGGAAGAGTTGAAACTGAAAGCGGAAAGAACAAGTAGGAAATCAGATTTCGATAATAACTCGTTTACTTTTCTCATTGGTCTTTCTTGGCCGCCTATCCCAGAGTATACCGTACCCTTGGCCAAAACCATATCCTAAGCCCACTCCACAACCGAATCCCACCCCTAACACTAACCTTAGCGCATTCCAAGGAACCACTCCAAGACCTGCCCCTCCAGTAAGTCCTATCCCTACTCCAGCTCCGCATCCTATTCCGAGACCACCGCCAGGGCCAAGATTTGGCCAATCGATCTTATGCTTCTTGTCATCCTTGAAAAGACCAAACTTGAGTGCCGATTTCTTGCGTTTCTTTTCGTCCCAAATACTTGCTACTGGAGTGAGCCAGTCGCTCCACTCATCTGAACTCTTGCCAGTTCCACCAGACGATTCCACTTGAGACATGACTGTTTCACCGTCGTACCTGGATTCTGGAAGCCCTGCAGGTGCCGCTCACTGACTGTTCCGCAAATTGCTTGTCAAAACCAACTACCCATTCTCTGTTACGAAAACAATGACTTGGTCAGACCCACAGCGTTCATGAACCCCTCCGATCTCACCGGCGAATTGCGCTCCCTTCAACAATCTGTTGATTACTATTTCCTTTTACTTCTGAGCTTCCTCCCAATGAACGCGGCAGAGACAGAGACGCTCCTTGGAATTCTCCACAACAAGCTCAACTTTCTGTCACAGTTTTCCTCTATCACGTACAAGCAGCACGTCCATCTTATACGAGATGATCCAGATAGAGATCTCAACTCTGTTCAGGAGCTATAATGTATTATTCTAACCTAGACTGCATGAATCTCCCGATATATGTGAAAGAGTAGAACATCACTTACCTTGAAAGCGATGCATTCGAGGAATTGCGATCAAAAGGAACATCTTGAAATTTCAACCAGAATCCATACGCATCATTAGCTTGCCCTCAAACAGCCCTCCTGCACCTGTAGAGAGATATTTCCTCTCCACGCGCTGCCGGCACTTCGCAGTCCCACTTACAAAGCTTCCATTAACCAACGCTGACAAGCACATGAAAACAAACTCCACAAACACAATCTCTCCTTAAAACCTTATCTTCGAATTGTCCGTCGGTTGAAACTATCCTTCACTGATCCGATCATTCTCTCGACACGAGCAAAAACGTTAACCTTCATTAGCTACTCACCAGGATCAAGGGCAGGCGCCACTCTCCTCGCTCCTGCGGAAGGTGGAGAAGAAAGCCCACCCGTGAACGTGAACTCTCAATTCATGGATGCAGTCATTCATTCAACCCAGCAACGAAGGAATCCGAAGAAGTCTGATAGGCAAGCACGGACGCAGATAAGCTTGAGCGTTGCTGCCATCGCCATCTGGATCCTGGAGGAGGAATTACAAGCCAGCCTGTCCAATAACCAGCAAGGATCCTCCGCGGCAGCCTTTTCCTGGTCCCAAACTGTATCGAAACTTTTGTACGGAAGATTGAACTCTTTTGTCCTCAGGTTTTGCTTCATATCTGGAGTTTTCTTCCTCTATCCGAATGACTTGGATTCATGACTACATGGTCGAGTTGTTCGTGGGTACCGGACGGTTGAAACGTTTTAGTGGAATCTATTCTAAGTTAGAGCTAAATGTGCTTATCTGTGCCCTGTCAAAACTTGTTTCCGGACGTAGCTTAGCTTCGTTTTACACGCGATCAATAATAAAGGGTTTGGAAGACCCCACCAAGCCGAAAAAGAAGGAAAAGCGACCCAATATCCTTCCCCACGGCCTTGTACAGTGAAGGAAAAGGGGGCAGTGTAAATTTAAATATATAATCTTACTTGTGTTTTATTGAGGTGGAGTGAAAATTTTAATCCATGATTGGTTTTGTGAATACGTAGAAGTCAAACGACAAATTTAAATATTTAAATATAAATATTTACAGTTAAAGTGTTAAATTTAAATTATTAAATTTAAAAAATTTAATTTAAACTTTTCTTAAGTGAACGAAACACATGGCTTCTGGAAACTAGAAAAACCCTTAAGCGAAGTGACTATACCTGGAATCTATCGAACTACAAGTCTCTTATTTACGAATGAAGTCAATCTTTGAGACATTAATTTAGAGCTAATCTTTTCTAAGAGAAGGATTAGCTCATAAATATACGTCTCATGTCCACTTCTAAATGTACATGAGGTGAATATACCATGATCATGATATATAATATACATCCCAAATGACTTTCGTAGCGAAGTTTGAAGAAAGAGAAATCGAGGAAAAAACAACCACGGTCGTCATTGACTTCGGACTCGCTAAATTAATCTTTGTCAGAATAGACTCAAACATAATACAGATATGAGAATAATTATCCTTCTCCACGGCCTTGTACAGTGAAGGAGGAGTGCAGTGTAAATTTAAATATACTTGTGTTTTACTGAGGTGCAGTGAAATTTTAATCCGCGTCTGGTTTTCTGAATACGTCAAACTCAAATGATAAATTATTATCTAAATTTAAATGGCCTAAATATAAATTACTATATTTAAAAAATCTAATTTAAAATTTTCTTAGGTGAACGAAACACATGGCTTCTGGAAACCAGAAAAACCGATAAGCGCAATGATCATACCTAGAATCTATCAAACTATAAGTCAAGTTTTATTTACGAATGTTAGAGCTAACCCGTCTTAAGAGAAGGATTAACTCATAAATTATGTCTCATGTACACTTCTAACTGTACTTGAGGTGAATATACAGTCTCATTCCAACGGCCTTGTACAGATTTCGCATACTCTTATCAGAAAATGTGTAAATTTTATAAAAGTATCTTCTAATAAGATATTATAAAATATTAGCATCCCCAACGACCTTGTATAATAAATTTCGTTTAATCTTATCAGAAAACGTGTAAATATTATAAAAATATCTTCTAATAAGGTATTATAAAAAATTAAATAAATTCATAAGTGATATATGTTAACTTGTCTCGAAGTAGCCAACTCAGTAGGATATAACCCATAAGTGGAGTCCGGACTGATGCGTTATTGGGAGCATAAGGCAGAGACCTTAATTCTCAGATTGTGTCATTTTACGAGGACGTTAATATATGTTCTAACCCTTCCCACCGGAAGGATTAGAACATATATTAAACCCATGTACACTTTGAAGTGTACATGAGAAATAGAAGCGTAGGTGAAACTGTTCAAATTATAAACAAGAAGATAACTTATCAAGTAAAGATTCATTGTTCTTCCTAACCACGATACGTGGATGATTGACGTGGTCGAAAGTTTCAAAAGTTAAAAAAGAAGAACATGGTCGACCGTGCAAAACAAATCGAGTTCAAAACTAAATAGCGATAGTGTGGACGATCGATTCGATCGATAGCTTCAAAACAAAAAAACAACTTATCAAGCAAAGATACATTGTTTCGTGATACCACGATACATGAACGATCGACGATATCGACAGCTTCAAAAGTTAGAAAAGAAGAACCGTAATCGATTGTGCAAAACAAACTGATTTCAAACTAAATAGCGATAGTGTAGACGATCGATGCGATCGGCAGCTTCAAAAGTTAAAAAAGAAGAACCGTGGTTGACCCGTGCAAAACAAATCGATTTCAAACTAAATAGCGGTAGTGTAGATGATCGATGCGGTCGACAACTTCAAAAATTAGAAAAGAAGAACCGTGGTCGACCGCACAAAACAACCGATTTTAAACTAAATAGCGGACTATCGTGTTTCAAATTATAACTAAGTTCAAAAGGAAAAAAAGATAACTTATCATGCAGAAAATAGACATTTTGTGCTTCACGCGCTCACACCGTGCAAAGCAAACCGATTTTCAAACTAAATAGCAAACTACCGCGAATCGTTGCTACGTGGATGGAGCAGCAGCTGTCAGCACATGGAGGAAGTCCATAGAATACCTTCTTCTTTCTTCATAACAACGACAGATCACTTCGCTTAACTTCTTGCTGCTTTGACTCCGGTCGCTGCATCTTGCTTTTCATCGTCTTTACTTTTGCATATTTGTTTCATACATTTTGCAGAAGATTCAATTCTTTCGATCTTTACTATTTCGCTTGTTCATTATTTACTTGTAGAATGTGCATCATGTACGATTTTGTTATGATCACCGAGTTGTCACTTCTTGTTTCAATCTTACGTTGTGCAAAAGATTCAATTCTTTCGATCTTGACTACTCGTTCTTTCTTTATTTATTTATACAATGTGCACCTACGTACGGTTTTGTTATGACGATCGAGTTGTCGTTACATTTTTTTGATCATCTTATTTTGTTGAGCTACGCACGGTTTTGTTATCACGACCAGGTTGACGGTGTGATTCGTGCAAGAAGAAGTTGCTCTATCGCTCCTTCACTATTTTACTTGTATCATTTCTTATTTTTCTTTGCTTGTTCATATGCACGCTTTCGTCATGAGGACTAGTTACGTATTTCGGATCGAGCTTGTGAATACATCGCTATTTTTCCTAACCAATTAGGATTACTCTTGCTTTTACTCGCTCTCCTATCATAAAACGATTTGCTATCATTTAATCTACTTCCTCATTACACTTACTTCTGAATTGACTTATTGTATATAATGTGCAGGTATGCACGGTTTGGTTATGAGAATCGAGTTGTTGTTATCGTTTTCATTCTAAACAAAAAACTACAACTTTGAAGCTGATGATCCATATATTTCCAAGGCTAGAGAATGAAGATGAGACTAAATGATGAAGATGTGTTACTCTTGAATACCCTTATACATGATCATTTCTTGACTTTGAAGATTGACACGTAGACCATCTAACATCTACTTAGGATGGAGTTAGGTGAGCATAAGGAAGATAGACTCAAAGTCAACTCTACTCATATTAATTGATGTAATGTGAGTATGCATGAATCTTGATAGTCTTACGAACTAATAAATAACGATATGTTATTAGTACCATTCACGGCAGAACAATTAATATGAGTAGCGTTAACTAGTTGCGGTGATTGTCAGTTGTACAAGTATCTGGAAGACTCTCACTCAAGAACACCGTCTACAGATTGTCAACTTCTCTAGTTCCCTGCAAGTTTTGTATTTACTTCACGGTGTCCCCCGTTCTTATCTTCTTGATTGATGGGAAGAGATGTGAAAGCTACTCATTATTTTCCTTTTGGACAGAGGCACAGATCATGTCCAAGCAAAACAATGTGATAAGTAATGGAACTGAACTTATCCATTCAGAGATTATACAAGGACTCGAGAAGGAGTCAGCTTCCAACCTTGACATGATAAGATAAGAATCCCTATGACATGAAACATGCCTCAGATATATTTATAAACTGAAACAGAAAAACGTTAACCAGAGTATACGTTTCAGAACAAGATCCTTCTCTGTCTGCTGTGAGAGACTTTTACGTGGACATTTACTACGTCCATTATGAGTACTAATTATCCAGTGAGATGGAAAACTTTCTTATGACTCTGTTATGACTCTTGTCATACGTGACTTCTTTTTATTAGGAATCCACAGTCACTTGACTCTCTATTAGTTAAGCCAACAAAAGATATATATACTGTGAGCTAAAAGTAGCTTCCATGTCTCATTTAGAGCTGGATTAGCCCAGTTGGTTAGAGCGTGAGGCTGTTAACCGCAAGGTCGGAGGTTCGACCCCTCCATCTAGCGCCTCCATTTTTCTTTATGTTGTTTTTCTTTTGTTTTCCATGAATTTGTTCCGTAACGGATTGTTCTTTACTGAGGTGGTAAAGAATCATGTGAATCTTGCCATATGTGACTTGTCTTTAGTCAGATGGATGAAGGCCAATGTCACTTGCCTACTAAATTAATCAACTATCACTTGTCTACTAATAAGTCAAGCCAAGAAACGACTAAAGGGAAAGCTGGCAAATCAACTTTTAACCTCCCTTCCAGAGCTGGATTAGCTCAGTTGGTTAGAGCGTGCGGCTGTTAACCGCAAGATCGGAGGTTCGACCCCTCCATCCAGCGCCTGAGGTAACTCTTCGGTGTCGAATTATTTTAGTTTTCATCAACTTGGTCACGTAGAAAGTTTCCTTCTCTGAATGAAAAACCTGGAATACTCTGAATGAATGAGAAACCCTAGTCTGGTAGTTACCTCCAGAGTGATATAAACATGTATATGCATGTTTCAAAGAGGGCAAAAGAAGTGGATTTCAGATGTCTATAAGGTGATTTTAGGCTAAAATCAGACCCTGTACTTGGTATGGTGATTTCTTTTACAAAGATTTCACAAGACTTCTGCACTATTCCCTATTGCCCGTTTTGGGAAGCATGCATGTATTCACCCTCTTCCAAGTTCGGAAGAGGGGGAATATACACATTTGTTAAATTTATTTCTTTACTTTTCTTCTTGAAAAGATTAAGTTATAAATTATATTTATTTGACTCAAAATACTTTTTCCCCGTGCAAAACAGAGATGTTTACACCCATATAAGGATCAGTTCACATACCTTGTTATGGGTTTGTCGACTGCAGCTGCCATGTGTAATCAGACTAGCTGAGTTTAGTTATATATGTTTAAACTAATAGTTTATATTTAGTAATTTAAATTTAATATAATAAATTTAGAAATTGTTTGCGAGGTTCACTAACCGTTTTTGTTATAAACACGTGTAAGTAAATATAAAAATATTTAAAGTATTTATAATTTTAAATGAATTTTAAAGTAAAAATAAATAATTTTTATATAAAAGGTAAATTCTTTTCAGAATAAAGTTTTTATAAATTTTTTTATAAATTTAAATTTAGAAAAAATAGTTTAATATTTTTTTATTAAAAATAGTTTTTGACTCGCAAGTGTTATCCGTTCACCTTATTGAATTAAGTTTATGATCGATCAGCAAAATACAAAAAATTGTTTCCTCGAGAAAATTTGTCCTTATTCTCCTGTTGTCTAGAATGTATTTTAGAAAACCAGTCGAGCATCGTTTGTCTTGTATTTTTCTCTGATCACTGTAATCGAACACCAACCACCAATCAATTTTATTAATTTAACCACGCTTGTCTTTAATTCCCCTGCCATAAGTTCATCTAGCATACATATTCTCTTTCTGGTGGGAATGCAACTATAGATTCGTGTAAAATTTCTTCAAGATATCGACTTCTGTTATGTGATGGATTTCTCACCTGACCGGAAGCTCAAAATAATGAGAGTTTGGAGTCAGAATATGGGTTGGTGCAAATTCGGAGAGCTTATTGTTCATGATCATTTCACTGTCAATGGTAGTCTTCACAGTCCTTTTGCAGCACGTTACATATTCTCTTGCTTGCCCTTGATCCAAAGCGGAATTCTTCTTGCTCTGGTCCTTTAGAGGTACTTTGCTGTTCTTGCCTTCAAATCTTCTGTTTCAAGGTTCTGCCGTTCGACTTCGATAATGAATCGGGAAGATTAGGACTGTATTTGTCTAAAGGTATTTGGAGAAAAGACATTCATCTCTTGAGATCGAAAGATGAAAACCAACACCAATCTTGTCGATGAGAATCAGGTGTACGTAATATGTGTGAGTTTACGGACCTCAGTTGGAAGATCTTTAGAGTGCAGTTCGAGACTGTTAACCAATATCATGTTTTTATTGCCATTTTAAGTAAATGCACGATTTAAACGCTCACGATATCCTTCGTATATCATCTTCTCAGCTTTAGGGAAGAGCGAAGCAGATGGAACAATCGGAAAAGAGAGAAAAGAACGATTGAAGCTTTTTTCTCCTTGTACGGAAAAAGGATTCGAAGGGAATTACATTTCATCATTTACAGTAGCAAAAGTTTCAGTTTCACTTCGATATACAAATGTGGAAGGTCGAGGTCCTTCTTAACATCTATGAAGTCCTCAGACTGCTGTTCGTTATTAGCAAATACAAAGTAACGGCAAGTTCAGATCTTGCATCGATGTTCTAGTGCTTACTACAGCATACAGTCCCGCTTGTAACATATATTTCCCTAGACAGATCCAGATCTCCTGCTTTCTAGATCAGGATATATAACATTCTATCCACTATTGAGGTTCCAAGTCAAGAGATGGCAGAATAGAAAACAAAACATGTACAAAGCTGAACACTAACTGATTTGCGTTGCTTTTTTACAATCGGATGATTGTTGCGAGAAAGGATGTAGAAGCAAAACTAGTTCTTCTGGCCGTGGTAGAACGCTCACCTCAAACTGGTAATTCTGTAAAGTCGTGATCTCGACTTCGTCCGTCTCCTCCTAGTCTTTTGCCTTACCGTTCATGGGTTAGGAGCTGAACAAATACAGAATTGAGTACTGGGAATAGTGTAGGTTGGCGACGAAGAAGTCACCATTGAAGAAGTCCAAAGAGGAGGACTTTATAGTCAAGCCAAGGCAGCTCCATGTACATTCCCATGGAAATGACGGGATGACAGTAGAGCTTTCTTTACTGTTTGGCTTCCAAGCCTCTAGAAACCTCTCTCCTTGCTCCAAATTTACTTGTAGAGTCATTTCAGACTGCTGGACGATTCATTAGCTGCTTTAACTTCCTGATTCGTATGAGGCATGTTTGATATTTTGTTCGTCGGTCTGAATTGGTCTTCGAAAAACCAACTTTCTCTCTGTATTACATGCATGCTTGGATGGTAGACTGGGCTGTGCTAAACTCTGTTTCAAGTAAGGAATATATCGATGAGAAGAGAACAGAGCAGGTAACAACGGCCGAACTTTCAGTTCACATGGATCAAGAAGTGGAAGTGCTGCTGGACATCTATGAATGATGGATTCTAGGGACGGAAACAACAGGAAGAAGTTCCATTCTATTGCCTCACGCGGTTGGAACTCAAGGCAGAGTTTAGAAAGTTACGTCATGATCTTCCCTATATCTTGGAGATAGTTAGCCACGTCCCTCTAATCCATGGAGTACCGTCCCGTCGCATTCTGAACGTTACCGGCTGACTCACTCCCTTCTCCTCGTCGAATCTATTGACTGTCGGCAGCAGATGGTTCCTTCTTAGAGCCGAACCGGATCATGAAATCTAGTGATAATGACTCTTCTATTCAATGAAACTATGTATATTCACCTCCTCCATCTTTCGATGGAGGAGGAAAATATACAAGTGTTTAATTTATCACCTAACCCTTCCTAATGGAAGGGTTTAGTGATAAATTAAACTTGTGAATATATTATATTTTTTGTAGACGATGATGTTTATAATGATCGGAAGAACGACTCTCAGTGCTTGAGTTATGATTTTTTCGCTATCTTCATCTAACACTTGTCCATCTGATCCATCCATTGAGACTAAGTCTTTATAATCTCGAGGTGTACATTATATAAATAATAAACACAGGCTATGTTCCATGTTTAATATTAAACATACTAATCATAATTTTTTATTTCATGTCTATACTTGCTGTCTCTCGTATTAATAAATGAAGTGTGCACAGCTATTTCTGTTCTCCTATCTATAGAGAAATCTTATCCCCGTACACTATATATTGATTTTCGAGTTTCCAGCTTGGTCTTTTCCGTCTATCTGACATTCGTACGCTTTTGATGTATATTATATTCTTTGTGTTGTAAATGAGACATGGGATTGATTGATCAAGATCACGAGGTACTGCGACAGATCCCTCCACTTGCAGATGTAACACCAGAACAACAACAACGGCCTTAGCATATGCGCGCAAGCACTTGCTCCCTAACAAGTTGTATCCAAGTGGAGCTACTCTCGGCTCCTCCTGTTCATCGTTGCTGCTTGACTGATTGCAATCAGTTCTTGTTTGAGACAAAGTTTTCAGCCTTCCTGCTGTCCTCGTGGGCGGACGGGTCTTGAAGCTGGCTCTCCCTAGCTCAGTAGCAATCGGATCTCATCAAGACTATAACAGGCAGATGACAATATAACTACACCAGAAAAGAAGAAAAGAAGATAATTACACTACACAAGGAGAAAAGATAAGAACCAACAAAATTTCAATATAGAGAAGTGAGTTGAATGATTTTGCAAGATTGAAGAGCTAGAACTTTGAATCCATTGCAAACTTTAGGGTTACACTATTATTAAAACCAAAGTACACTTCCTTGCATATTCAGGAGACAAATATGCAAAAGTTTAATTTCTTACTTAACCCTTCTATACGAAAAAACAAATTAATAAATTAAACTGCAAAGAGAATATGATGTGTTTAAGATCAACCTTCTGGATATCTAGTTTCGAGAGAGCGTTTGTTAGCACTTCTTATGAGTTCTTTCTGAATCTTCTCGTGTCTCCAGATCAAGCTAACACTTAACATTTAGAAACTTAGAATATAATCTTTTATTTCACTTAACATTTATATATATTTCCGATAATAACAAGCGAACAAGAATTCCCAAAGTTGATCTTGCATGCATATTCATTTACTGGAGAATAAATGCATATGAACTATTATGAAGCGCCTTGTAACTCAACCTTTCACTTCTTCTTAAATAGAAACGTTATTTGTTGCTGGCTATTTTCTTCAGAAACCCTAGTATCTAACAGTTACAAAGAACGTCACCGTGATGAATCTCAATACCTTTTCTTCTCCATATGACAAGAAGTGCTTCAAGGAGCTAAAAGATTGAAGAGTACATACATCATGCTAACAACCCACGACCAAGTCCATCAATTGATTTCTCCTTCAGATAGGATCATCTAAGGCCTGTGAAAAGTGACAGATCAAAATTTAGGTTGTACGATATAAGTTAGATCTAAAGAGAAACTAAGGCAAAATCAAGCTCTTCACTATATCAATATCTGCTGTCCGATGAGATGTTTTCATGCGTTCTTTGTACGACACATAAGGCTGTTTATGAGCTCTTGCGGGCTCCACACGCCTCCACATAACTTCATCTCCTTTTGCACTATTTAGCGGTATAGGCACCGAGTTGACTCTGCAAGTAAAGATGGATGGATGCATTTCAGATTTAAAAACCAAGTAATTAAAGCAGCAAAGTGTGAAGTATCTGTTTTGGACTTCTATTTCCTCCTGCATCGAACAGATTCTAGCACAACAAAGTAGTCTTGATTTGCAGGTAGAGTAGTATCTACAGGAAGATCAGACCATTAAAACATTTGAGACAGAAGTTGCATAGCAGTGTAAATGGGGTAAATTAATCATTACAAGCAGTGCCTAAGATTTCAAGATTTTTGTATTTAAAGTGTTTCATGGTAATTCTCAAACCCTAATATGGTAGTCAATGTCCATACATTTGTAGATCTTGGTCCATTTTCAAGATCAATATGGTTAGTCAACTTCATCTCTTCCCGTGTGGAAGAAATGAATTTCAAAGCACAACAAAGGTGGATTATAACACTTTGTAAGCATAGGAAGCTCTTACCAATCTCACAGAGGGTACCATTTGGTAGACATAAATATTTTAAAACTTATATGAATATGCTTATGACGGAGAAAGAACTTACTCCGTCAATGATGGTAGCTTGATGAATCCTTCTGAAAGCTTTCGTCCTTCTATGGTGGCTCTCCGAACAACGGCACCGACACTTTTCGCAGAGTCTAACAAAGATCCTCTTCCACCCATCTCAACAGGAAGTGGAGTTGGCAACTAGGAATCCATAGAAACAAGCGAATAATTGAACTCAGTTTAAATTTAGTGTAAACTCATAACTTATAGTGAAATCGTCTGAAACTAAAGAATTCGAGTAAAAAAGATTTAAAACATAATGTTTTATTATTTACTTTTAGATAGTTAATGCTTATAATTGTAGTACCAAGTAAATAATACTTTTCCATCTTTAAACTGCTAATATCTCGAAGGAAATCAGTATTAGGTCAAAGAGCTATATGAACGTATGAGGTTTTCTAAATTACTCGGTTTAGTACGTTGAGATGATGTGGCAATTGGTTGAACCTTACTTAAAATACGATAAGCAGCTCTTTGGCCCTTGGTTCTTTTTTCTTATTTATTTATTTAACACTTACGTTCAGAACTTATTTACTTAACTCTACAGTGGTCTTTTTCTTTAATACATTTACTGAAAATATGAGATGAGTATCGGACTTGACAACAGAACCAAACGATAGAAGATGTTGATACGGCCTGTAACTAAGCTTGAAGACATTAACAAGCTTAAGAATTTGACTTTTATTGAGCAACTTGCAAGATTTCACTATCCCGAAACTAGAGAAGCAAATATATTTAATTGAAGACAAATTATACAACCATACCCAACATGTGAAGATGAACAATAAATCTTTGGAAACAGGCTAGTAGAAGATTCTCCCGACTCGCCTTAACAGAATAGAACGATATACGCAACCTCTAAGCACGAGACTAGAATGTTAAAACCCTCCTTGAAGGAGGACCGGATTCATGGTACCCAAAATTCTGTCATTTGGTTTTCAAATGATTAAAAATCCAATCGTTTAAAGGTCGAATGATTCGTTCTTCAATCATTAGCTCACTAAATGATTGGATGTCAGAATCTAAGAAAATAAATAATAAAATTCTAAAGAATTTTATAGCAAAGATTGACTTAAACAAAGTGTAGATTTTATATTAAAATTTTTAAAAAACATCTAATATTTAAGAAAGTTAAAAAGAACTCGATAAATCAATAACAAAAAACTTCTCTTGCGTCTTTTCTCATTCTCTCTTCTCCCACCTTACACTACCTCCTCAAAACTTGGCAGTCCCCTTTGGCGTCCCCTTTGACAGCATACTAAGATGTTTTAGAGAGATCAACCATTCTAACCCAAACGCGTAATGTAAAAAAGAGTTATCTTGCTCATGATAAAAAGTGGATGAGATTACTCTAAGGCTGACTAACCGTTCTACAAAATACTAGCCATTAATTCCGTCATGTTAGTATATTTTCTTAGGGTTTCAAAATATATCTAGAAATTTATATTTTTCTTTGGAGTTTAATCAAAAGATTCTTAGCCGAACTTTGGGTCTGAAGGACTGAAAAATCAATGATAAAAAACTAATTCAGCAAAATATGCCAACAATGAATAAGCTTGTTCGCAAAAGCTGAGAGTCTAACTACGCACGAAGCGTACTCGAGCTTTAAATAAATATCTTCAAAAGCAGAGGGTAAATTAAAGAGGGTCTTAAGAAATTTATGAGATGAGGTTCGAACCCTAGCACGTCCTCTACTTGATCTTGGCATGAGGGTAACCGGCCGTTGGGTCTTCAGGTATTGCAAGCAAAAGAACCAAGATATATGATTCTTGTATCGCCCTTATTTTAATTATTCCTATAATATAATTTATTATTTAAAATTCAGGAGAATATTTTGAGGAAAAAAACAACACTGAATTTAACCACCTCTTCTTTTTTATTTGAGGGAAAAACTATACAACTAAAAGGTCAAGGAAGACAGAAGTAAGAGAACGTCAAACGTCTTCTCCTTCCTTTGGCATACAACAACTCGAGTTATTCATGTCACCCGTAGCATATGTAGTGAAGGCTACATACAATCATGTATTGAATTACGAGGGTTACTGCCAACAGATGACAAGGTCCCTTAAGAGTAGAGATTTAGTAGAAGGAAGAACCAAACACACGAGAAATACCTGGAAGGAAACTGAAGAAGCTTTCGCAGGCTGGAGCTGAGGCCGCTGTAAGACTCCTGGAGCAGGCGGAAGAGCTTTTGCCAGAACTTCAGGTGCAAGAACTTGGGAACCTCTG
The DNA here is from genome assembly GCA_036924285.1 of Asterella californica. Classification (NCBI taxonomy): domain Eukaryota; kingdom Viridiplantae; phylum Streptophyta; class Marchantiopsida; order Marchantiales; family Aytoniaceae; genus Asterella; species Asterella californica. The sequence continues at coordinate 13,097,570 of JAYKYS010000006.1, read as the reverse complement.
GGCTCAGCGGCAGGAAAATAATTATGGACGTGATCATGATGGGCACCTTCAGAATGAGATGTTGTTCCTTCCATAAAGACATGTGGCAATGTGCAAGATTTTGAAATTGCACATGAATGTGCCACAGGTATAGAACCTCTTGGCAGGTAAGGCCCTGGGATGTAATAGTTCTTTTCTTTGTCTTTCAGGAACATCGCCGCTTGAACCTCGTTGAGACTGGAGAAAGTCAGAACAAAAACGTAGTCAGGAACCAACAAGAAGGTTTCATGTGATTCCGTACTATACTCTGCTCATGGATGAGTTTCCATCAGCATGATTCGTTATTCCTCCCCTTAAACCGACTTCATATAATATGCCGTCGAAATCATCGCCATATATATCATCTCGCTCTATCTATCCTTTTTACTCACCTGCTTCTGTTTCTGAATGCTATTTCTTTGAAGGACACGAACCACAGCAAGCTTGCTTGACAATGCAAATAATGATGATCAAAGACAGCACTCCATAGCAACGTGTAAGGTAGTTTAAACCATAAACAATAACATGTGACAAGATGGATTCTATCTTTTGATTTTAAAGTTGTTCTACCGTCATACTGCAATAGAGCTATTATCCTACCGGGATCAAGGGTTTACAGACCAACATATGACAGGAGGGCTCGACCCGACCACCATATGTCTAACATGGAGAGATGTGAACCGCATGCTTGGCAGGGTGGTCGACAGTGGAATTTGTAGATTTGGACGATCGCGTAATGTGACTAAAAGGTCATCAACGACTATATAAACTGCGTACATGGGAGAAGGAGGGAAGGGAACAAAGTACTTCAAGGACAACCATTGAATCCACAGTTCACAGTAGACTGGACAGGATATAGATTCTGCATCAAGTTCAAAGACCTGCTACGGTGACGTATCACAGTGTCCATTATCACCATATCTAGCAAAATAACTGCCTCAGCTATAATCGCTGATCTTGATAGGTGCTCTACAGCAGACATCGCGTCAGTGAGATCTGTAAAAGTTCTATCGCTGATGAAGGATAGATAAACCCGCTCAAGTTGTTGACTCCTGAAGAATTAAACTGAACACGGGACAATGATACATCAAACCAAATTAAGATATATGTCGTGCACGGAGAAGGAGATCAAGAAGAAAACTGCAGTATCATCTGCGAGGGTAGGAACGCAGATACAAGATATGCTAAAACATCAACTTACTGAGAGAAGAAGCAGATGAGCTGATCTAGACTGCGCGTATGTTTCTAAGCATTTACCAGTCTGAAAATTAAATAGACTTGAGAATGTCACCTCCTGGAACAAGCGCAATCGAATGATAGTCGTAAATAGGTAGCCAACCTACTTGTATTGGAATGAATTTCCGGTGGACATCATGGCGGGCCTTTGATAAGTCAGGAGTTCTCCAGAGAAGGTATTGTACCTCTGCTCGTTATCAGCCCTGAAAATAGTTCAGCTTGGCCATCACAAGTATCAGTAGAAGTAAGCCTTGGGTAGTAAGATGGAATCTGCTGCTCTTGGATTTCTAAATTTTGGATTTCCAAGTCTGTTAGTGTTGTGGAGTAACATGAAGACCTTGGATTTCTCCAACCCTTGTGTGCAAAGAGCTGGTAATTACTGCGTATATTCTGTGCAAGATATAGAATGTGGATTCAGTGTTTAATATTCTCCAAGCAACAGCTTTCATATGACTTCATCTACCCTAGACCATTACTCTAGAAACCATGATTCTGGAGCAGTCTTGTGACTACTAAGGCTGGAACTTGATTCGTGCCTAGTGGGTTAGCTCCAGTGGCACAAAAGCAAGTGGATACCTCCCTTTTGTACGATATCGGTGTGGGCTGGTTTCCGGTCAGGAAAAGAAGTCCTCATAACCTACCATACAATCTTCGTGCGGCCCTGCTTAGGCTCATCCAGGATGACAGCACAACCTTGGCCCATGCATGAAGGTTTTTGAGCTTCATATTTGCACTGCCCCCAGTCTACTCCAAGATTATAACCGAGTTTATGTGCCTGGTCCATTTCCAAACTGAAAGCACAGTCGAAAGCAATGGACATCCATATTAATGTTCAGTGTAGAGAGCTTACTCGTCTTCATTTTCTCAAGACTTCGATCGACAATGTGCTCCAACCTCCAAGTGACCACGGTCCTACTTATGTTAGAAGAGCTTGTCTCCTGCCCGCTGATAGACTGATAGCACTTACCCATCATTATGCCTCAACTGTGCCGCGAAGTCCCTTGCACTGCATAGTAGAGAAAGCCGCAAGAATACGCAAAGTTGATTCAGCCTGAGGTTAAAGATCGGTTATCCAACTCATATCTCAAACAAATCACTTAACAAATAGTATTCAGTTTAACTGAGTAAACCATAACCATGATAGGAAATAGTAGCCTAACGACATCACTAGTCAGATAGATGCATTACGTCCGTATTCTGTAGAATCTGATAACCATATGAACTTTGTTGCTAATGAAAAGACATTCATGAAAAACAAGATGATAGAAGTTTAATTCAACTCTAGAAGGAAAGGTACACTTACTTTACCACCCCTCTCCCTTCTTTGTCCGCAAAACGAAGTAGCCTGGCATAATCCTTGTCATTGAAACTTAGACCAAATTGTTCTAAGCTTTTCCTTAACCCTGCGTAGTCCACGCATCCCTGTGATAAGGAAAGCTTCCGTCAATGCTTGCACTCCAGAAGTACCACCTAAGTCGTTTGGCTTCCAGCATCTTTGAGCCTAAGAACCATACAAAGTGCGCTACATTGTCTTATCATCAGAGTACAGTACTGGGGAAACCTTACCGAGTATAGATCCCCGTATCGTCTGCAGACGTCTGGTAGTTGTTCAGACTTCCAGTACATCTGCAGTCCAAAAAGCAGATTCAGAATGCAATCTTGTTCAAACCATATATAAGAGCAACCAACCATAGTCCCTATAATCTATGTTCATGCTTGCAGAATAGCAAAAGCAACATTTCAGTTGTCTCTAGAATCACATGTAACAACACTATGGCTTGCGTTTAGTCTTTAACTACAGATGTCCTTTCCAACAACAAAATATTTATGATCCATGAATATCTGAAGTTGCTCACTGCTTGTTTTATCGGGAATATTTCTGGAAGCCCCACTAGCTCAACTACTGGTATGTTCAGTCCACAATACATACCACATCAAGGATTCTCTCGCAAACATTGGAATTCTCTTTGTGTGGTTGTAGGACAGCCTTCTTGAGTCTTTTGTACTCTGCCAGCATTAAGTGCATGGAGTATCATTTTCTAGCTACTCTTTCATTAAACTCATGGTCTTATGATAGACACCCATCTCCGGGCAATAAAAACCTTAAGCTGATTTTAGATAGTACAACATTTAGGAACTTTATGTAGATATGGCTGCTAGATTTACTGAGCTCATGGCGTGGTGCTTATGAGAATTATACTTTTTGTGATACAAGTAGTAAAACACAGAGTTAGGTTTAGATATACAATTTACACACAAACATTTACGTAGTTACAATCACAGGTCAACTTACTCATGGCCGGAGTCTCGTGAGGTTCAGTCGCATAGAATGGTTCAGTCGGATTAGTCTGAGGATATCTTATAAATCCAAAATGTTTCTTTCCCAGATTGATGTCAGATAAATTCAAGCAGCCTCCAACGTTACACCTCATCCGCCTGCAATCCATAACCTCCGTCGGACCGGCGCATTTAAGAACGGAGCAATGTCTTCAATAAGGTTCATGTTCTGAACTGCTTAAGGACTTGTACACTACAAGTAGCTATGAGTTCTCTTGGTGCTCCAAATATAAAGCACTCTGCTGAAATTCTTGGATGGCATCAGAAATATAGCGTACGTGTGAGTCAGTTTAGATGGACGAGTCGTCGGATCTATTACACAACCATAGCATTCTCGGAGTGGTCGCTTGTAGTATTCTGTGGGCTTGGCACCCAAAATGTCACTACAGTCCATCGCGTTACTTACTCTGTCGGAAAAGTGCTGAATATGAATCAGGCCATCCATGTCAGAAATCTTCAGTGACAGATAGCCGTTGCAAACTGACATTGTACACATACATACATGATTACCACAGAAGAAATTAGCTTACCTTCTACTTCAAGGAACTGAAACTCAAAACTTGTAAGCAACAACAAGAACCAACTGTTGCAAAGTTTGGCATCTAAGAACCAGAATGAGAAGTTTACATCCGAGTTTCCAGCAGGCATAATGCTCTCGCCAGCGGGTAGTTTATACTGCGGATCCAGTGGATTAGTGTGCCGATGTGTTTGCATATGTCCCTCAAGATTCTTTTTTTTCTCACCCGCTCCTATTAACCAGATCTCCGGGTATGGTTTGTCCAAAGTCTACAATTCCCTTCAGTAATGTTCAGTCAACCTTCCATCAGAAATGATAAATTGATGTGCTTTTCAACTTCTCACGCTGCAAAATTCATTCGGCGGGCACTAGGATGCAAAGACAAATTTATTGAAAAATCATCTATCTAACATGTAGTGATTCGTATGTATGACGTAAACGAGGAAGAGACAGCGGGACTTCCGACATCACCAGAGGATCCAATGGTTCCTTGATGGTCCATCTCGGTTGCGACTTCTCTATATCATCGTTTCTCAAGTTGTTGTAAGGAACTTTCTTGGGGCAAGCCAGGAACTCGTCGTGGATTGCGAATGGTCCTTCATTCGATACTTCGTCGATCCTTGTCGGATTATCCTTGGGCATGGGATGCAACAAAGCCGGCAAAGCCTTGGGGTTCAACACTACAGGAGCAAACCACGCCCTGTCTAGTGCCATGGTTGCGACTCTTAATAGCACAGCTATAGCGACCACTATTAGTGTCCTCACTCCTTGGTGAACAATGAGCCGCGCAAGTGATGAGGGCTAGCTGAAACACGGCACCATCCTAGCATATCACTGTCTTCAAACAATGCACCAGGATCTCGTTAGCAGAAAACTAACTCTCAAAGTTAAACCTGCACAAGAAACAGATGTAGTTGACAAGGACAAATAAAAGACCACGAGAAACATTCGATATTTCAACCTCTATGCTGGGAGGAAAATGAAGACAAACGGAGGCTGAAAATACTCCGAGATAAGCGGATGCAGCGATAAGAGGAAACACGGAAGGACGATTCAAGTTCCACAATCTCTAATATAATATGGAATGCCATGCATTGCACTTAACCGAAATTTCGCTGTTAGGATCCTCATGTGTCTCTAGGGTATTGTCATACTAAGTGGTCATACCATTGCGATCATTCACTTCTCTGCTTCCAAAGCCAGTGACGAGGCTCGTACAGTTACGACACTTTTCATGCCCCTGAGTCGCCACGGATATTACTTATAAGTTGTCACGATGTTCCGAGGAAACGCATGAAAACGACGAGGAATATCTTCACAGTATTTTCTTGACCAGGGCCGGAATCGCATTCGCAACTGCTCTGTGAATCCAGTCATCGAAGGATCAAGTACCCCTAAATCCAGCAGCGCACTGCGCTTTCCTGGATTGCGTCTTAAAGCATATGGTTGAATGAGCGACTGAGGTGATAAATTAAAGCGTTTTTCTCCGTGACCTTTTGTCTGGCTTGTTCCCACAAAAAGCTGATGATCCAGAGCATTATCGTCCGAGGTGGAGGAATCGAGTCGGAGTGCCTGTACAATACAATTCATGAGAAGTGGAGCTGAAAGATCAGCGCAGACTTAAGCATCAGAACATAAAGGTAGGTACAACCCCACGGTTCAGGATGATCCATTGGTATTTTCTGCTCCTCAGACTTCTCCATCACAAAATAGGTGAGTTTTGTATCATCATAGCCTCGGACGGATTTTGGGGGAGAAGGCCTAAGATTAGAGATAGGATACTGTCATCAGGTATCAGACAATGTAGGTAAGATTGTGATCGTCATCGGCCGGACTAGGCAGGAACTGCAGCCTACATCGACAAAAGCTGGTTTATCATCTGGAACAGGCTAAACCTAATTTCATCACGTAGCAGAGACTGTGAAATCATTGAGGGCGTGCTTGAAAATCGAAGACATTACTGAAATACGGACGGTTGCGGACCTCGGGGCACCCACGTTTCCACATGAATTTCAACTTAGAGGACCCTCGTACGGGAAACATGACCGTCAAGGTCGCGAATAGACTGGAGTGGCTTATAGAACTGCGATCCAGCTTTCAATTCCGGATGCTGAATGATCACGTCTGTATCCAAGTCCGCCATCCCTGCACTTTACGGTGTCTACACGGCGAAACGAAGAATCATGGCGGTACAAGCAGAACAAAGAACATGAATTAACTATGTTATGCGGGATTATTTTCCCTTCCATCTTCTTACGAGGATTATCTACACAGCTGAGGGGAAGTTTGGGACAATAAATAACGGTGGATTAGCATGGAGCGGACTGTATAGATAGACCAGACGGGATAATAGGGGGTCTTATGGAGCACCGATGGAGATGGTCAATAAACATTTATTGGGGTGCTCATAACCTGACTTTGGCCGTAATAATTCTCTAATATGTATTATACTTGAGAAATTTCCGATATAGTTTTTTTCTTTAACGGCATGTTCAGACATTGTGAACTTACCGTGGATTACGCCTCGGACGTTTATTTGACGTTCGATCTTTGAGACTCTCTAAAAGTGAGTGTCAAAGTTAAAATCGTTGGCAAACATTCTTGGCTTGCGGGTGAGTGTTAAGCAATTTTCTGTTAGGTATTTCTACGGGCATTACCGAAGGTGGTCATAAAAAGACTCTGCAGACATCTCTTATTGAATTTTTATTCGATTTGACTGTGAGTTTCGTATCGAATGAAGTTACTTAAGAACTTAAGAACTCAAGAAAATTATTTTATACTTTAAATAAATAACAATATAATTTAATTCGTAAAGATAACTGTAAGCGGTTGATGGTTCTATACAAAACTGTCGTCCAAAGCTATCTTCTGATAAACTATTGATTTTTTCCTTCTGGAAGTTGAAGAATCTTATGACTTAACTTTGACACGAGCGTGACAAACAAAGTTTTTCGAGCTACACTCCTCTCTCTGGAACATGAGTTTAAAGGATTTACCACTTCTGAGTTACTCCAAAGTCATCATCATGCTTTTCTTGATACATAGTAGGTCATACTCACGAAGATGGGTGTCTTCTTCTCCGTGTTGCAGAGAAGTTTGTCTAACAAGTATATCTCTTCGTAATCTTAATTTATGGATGATTTGATGTTAAGAAGAAGAAAGCTATCTCGTGTTTCATCCAAGAAGTGGTTGATTGCAAGGCACACATCCAAGATCATGTGGAGAAAATCACAAGACAATCAACTCATGTGGCTTTCAAATTCTCCATGAGAGATAATATCTCGATCTATCAATACCAATACGTATATGACGGTCCATGGCTTCCAGTGTATGAACATTGAATTTGGAAGAGAGTGGATCTCAAGTCAAAGATAGATATTTTTGTCTCCTTGTCTCGTCGTCAATCGGTTTCAAGAAGAATAGCCCCTAGTCATACGAAAGTCATTGAGATAACATGTTACTTGAAGAGTTACACTAGATTCTTGAGGCACATTCAAATAAGAATGACAATGATGACAATTCTTATTAGACTGATAATATTATGATTGCATATATTGGGAGGAGATATGTACATTGTTTGAAAATGGTTGGGATACAAACGAAAGATTTTGACCTTCCACTAATCATGGAACAGGATACATGCTCTCAACATAGAAGCATCAAAAGATATTCATAGAGAAGATGATCTCTTATATCATGAGGTGGAAGAAGAGATCATTGAGTAGATGAAATATTTATGAGTAATAAGAGATGCAAGAGAACGCGAGAACTTTGTACCTGTTCTTGATAGCAAAAAGGATCTCATGGTGCTAATCTATCCTTCTTTTGATTTTGCAGTACAAGAATATTTACGGTTGACCAAGATTAAGACAAATGTGGACTGAGAGGATGGATCACCAAAGATAAACAAAGTGCTTGTGGAATGTGACGTCCTAAATATCATTCTTCACATGCAAGTGATGTTTAGAGATATGGAAATTGCATGTAAAAACATTTTGAGTGGGAGAAGGATCCATGTTATCTCGATGGTGAAGACTGGATTGAGACAAGTACATTTGTGTATTCATGAAAATCAAAGAATAAATCATCTATCAAGACGAAAATCCCAAAAAGAATTAGAAAAATAGCTCTTGCTACGTTAGAGAGAACAGTAGAAGAAATGTTGGTATTGTGAAAGAGTTTAAAATTCTTCATCAAATATTTTGAAGCTTTACAATGATTATTTTTGTTTGAAATTGAGATTAAATGTTGCACAATGATTTCTCAGGAGTAAAATCTCATATGGTGGAGTCATTTTGACTTGGATCAATATTTATTTCTTGCACATTGCTTAACATAGTAACTTTTACTGTTTCAATAACTTTAGTCTTTATTTTAACTTGACTAAAATATTTACATTTACACACTGATCAATGTAGAAATTTATCATTAGTTAGATTTACATAATAAATATCTCAAGATATTTAATAATTGATAAGTTAATAATTATGCTCATTAGTTAGATTCAATCTACAAAGCAAGTTTGTTTAGGCTAATGTGCTTGTATATGAATGTGTTAAATGTTGATATAGTCCCAAGCTCTAATAGATCAAAGGTTGATAGCAGCTAGAGTAACTAAGGATTGTTATGTACAGTTAGTTAGAGAGTTAACTCACCATTAGGGTTTCTTATATATACATGGAGAAGTGAAGCATCTCTTATCTCAATCCTATTTATTTCATTGTCTACTCGCTATCTCTTCTCGGAGTGTCTTTCTAGAAGTATCGATCTTTCTAGATGGTATCAGAATAGCAGAGCGCACGTGTCTCTTGCTGATAAGCAAGATGAAGTTATGTACGGAGAAGTACATAATAGATCAGCTGGAGTGGTGCATGATGTCGAACACTATCTTGCTGATACGTACGAGTGAGGTGAAATCTTTTTCGTCATCATAAACTTTGAAGACATATTTGGAGATCTAGACGATATTTTCTCGACAAAATCTGTCGATCATCCTCATAGATGTTGTTTTGATCAAAAGGTGTGAATTGTATAGTCGGTAAAATTTCTGCAAATTTGGAGCTTTCTAGCGATAGATTTTCAAACGAATCTTTTGCGACCAAAATGAAAGTTTTAGGACTTGACTCCAAAACATATACTGATTTGATTATGATGACGTTTAGGATTTAAACGTACCCTTGACACTCTAAAAATTTTGTGAAATTCTGAAATATTGTGAGTCCATTTCTAATCTCATTTGGTCCAATCATTTGATCCGTGATCTTTCTTGGAGTGTTCCTTCGATATTTCCGCCATGTTTTATACACGTATAGTTTACAAACAGTTCTTTCTTTGTTCTCATTGCAGGAGTGTGTGGAGTTGCTTTTGGGTGACTTGTGATCAACTCATGATCACGAGGAGTCGGCAGACGAGTTTCACTTGTGAGATTTTTCACATATAAAACACTACAATTAGCCCTCTTGCATCCTTAGTATAGCTAGTATAGCACCAAGACCACAAATACCAGTCAACAAGCTAAGATTTAGCTTGATTTGTTCTTCTTTCGAACCTCATAACTTCGTCATTAAGCGTCCAAATGAAGTACACGAAGTATCCATGGGAAGCTTACAACAAGCTCCATCACTTGATGCATTAAGATTTTAGATTCAAAAGTTGTGTAAAAAATCTATTTTAACTCTATGAAAGTCTTTAAAGCGATAATGCATAACATTGAAGTTTGATTTATAGGTAAGAGCCTGTCCATGATACGCCAACGTTCCTACCAAATGGTCAAAGGATGTCCGCCTTCCTCCTAGAGACTTTTATCTTTGAGATAATTAACCACTTCTCTCGAATCCATAGAGTCTCATCTTGTCGCCTTCCAAACTTTACCAGCGAACTCACTCCTTTTTCTCATCAAATCCACTGACTCTCGCCAGCCAATCCTTCCTTCTTAGAGTCGGACCTCTCTTAAGATCATTAAACGTAATCATAATGAGTCTTTGTGTTGTAAATGGAGCAAGGGTTGTCTGTTGCATGTGATTGATTGATCAAGATCACAAGATATTGTGAAGATTCCTCCACTTGCAGATGGCAACACCAGAACAACAACAACAACGGCTTAGCATGCACACGCAAGCTCCTACTCCTTAAATATTGTATCCATGTGGAGCTACTCTTTGCTCCTCTTGTTCATCGATGTTGTTTGATTAATTACTTCTTGTTTGAGATAAAGTATTCAGCTTTTCTACTATACTCGTGAACAGAAGATCCTTGAAGCTAGCTCTCTCTAGCTTAGTAGCAACGGTGAATCCGGTCAAAACAAGCACACATGAAAACTTCTTGGATAGATATGTGTTACATCTCGGAGTATACGAGCAAGCCGTGATTCCAAATCTCAGATCATGAAATTGATCTAGTTGATAATCTTGGACTTCAAGCTCAAGAAGTTTTTGTGTTGTCGACTGAGCTGTAGTAGAGCTTACGATTTGCCATGAACAAATCATTCATGCAAGACAACAACAACAATGGATGAACACCACTATTGCTAAGGAGACAAGAATCCATATTTTATGTAAACGTAAGATAAACAGACTTGTTTGGATATCAGTCTACATAAATTAGACTAATCATCGCTCGGACAGACTACTAACAAGTACGAGAATTGTTTGTGATCTTAATCACACTCAGAAATGCATTGCATTTTAAGATTAATGAGGATGATTCCAAGATTCATCCAACGTCAGAGAGTCATAGTGTGCTCATTTTGTCTTCCTTGTTTGAGAATTGAGATGATTTTGATGGCATCAGCTTCCTCTTTATTTATTCTTGTTAGTCTGTCCATATTACTTGCATCTGTCTCTATGCTCTGATATTGATGATTGATGAATCATGCATACCTCTGTGTGAACTTATCTCCACATTGGTCCCACTTAACTTACTTGTTGTTGCTCTTGTGGCCATGAAATAGCTCTATCATGAAAATTCTACATGGTTGAGATCAAATGTATTACCCACCCATGTTAACTGAAAATTTTTATGGATTCTATTTTTGTTATCTAGCTCAACCTTGTAATGTATCAAACAAGCAAAGGGTTTGCATCTCAATGTATTTTATCATAGCATGGAAAACAAGATTACTAGCTAACTTCATGTTGTTAATGCTGTTAGTATATCCAACAACATGATGTATACACTCGACATCAATATCAGGTAGTAGACATGATATCCAAATCTATTCACATATAGCATTCTTTGGTACTCTCCTTTAGTGGATGACATGCAACAATATGTTGCTTCTTAGAAGTTTAATTTATAACAACACTTCCAAGTCCAAAAGTATAACTTGACATGGATCTCTTATATTATCAACATCTATGTAGTCATGTAACAACATTGGTCCATCATATGGATAGTGAAGTCCGTACTACATCGAGAACTTCACGTAGCGGAGAATTCGCATGACAATCATTAAATGTGATCTCTATGGTGATTGCATGAACTTATTGATCAGACCAACGACATAGTCAAGTCTAGTCTGGCGATATTCAAATAGATGTGACTTCCAATCATCTATCTGTACATGCAGAGATCATCAAGCAACTCCTCATCCTCTGCTCTTAGCTTTACCCTTTGCTCTAATGACGTAGCAATGAGTTTACAATCAAGCATACAAAATCTCTCAAGCATATCAAGAGCATATTGTCATTGTACAAGCCAAACATCATTCTTATCTATAATGAACTCCACAACAAAGAAATACTTGAGCACTCTTAAGTCCATCATCTCGAGCTCAGACTTCCAATGATCCTTGATCTAAAAAAACATCTTGTTGATAGTTACCGATAATGATCAATCATCAACATAGATGATGATCACCACAATTCGATCTCATACTCTCAGTGAATACAAGATAGAGTCTGAATTGCACAGATGAAAATCAAGAGACTGCAAGTAAGAATTGATTTTTGCATACCATGTTATTTGTGTTTGCTTCATACCACAGAAGACAACTTACACACCCAAGAAGAGAACTAAGGATCCTCATAACGTAGAGGTTGCTGCTTGTAGACCTCTTCTTGAAGATCATCATTGAAGAAAGTGTTCTTGAAGTCCATCTAGTGATTCTCTATAATATTTCTTCACCAACTTGCTAAAAGTTGATGGAGAACGTTGATAGTACTTCGACATAGCACTTGCTTCTCAACAAATAGATCTAAGTTTAACGTGGATGATCATCAACGAAGGACATCAAGTATTGAAAACTAGTCATCATTGGGTGAGAAGCAATCAAACATCAGTGTGAAAAACTCCGAAGTGTCGCGCCCCCTCATTCTCAAGATCGGACGCAGACACGAACAACAGAACCCTAGCGGACTTGCGCTAGGTTGTGAACGCTGCGAGTAAGACTTAACGGCTTGGCCGGGAAGTCGGGATCAGATGAACCCTAAGTGGTTCTTTGAACCAAGGTTGGAACCTTGGGTTAGGACATAAGGGCCTACCCCAAGAGGGCCCCAGACGAACGCTGACCTAAGGGGGCGAGTCTGGGAACGGATTGAAACATGAGTCTCAGACATAGGTCTGAGACGTGGGACCGAGACGTGGGTCCGAGACGCAGACGAACCACAGGGTTCGATCCTTGGTCTGGACCACAGGTTTCCGAAAAATGGCTAAGTGTTAGAGCTCCAGAGACGTTTTAGGTCGTGGACGGAGCTCCACATAAGATCTCGAGGCGAGTGAGGTATCATTGGAAAGGTCTCGTCGAGAGCTTTCCAGTGATATATAACACTCCTCGATCTGACCTCCGAGCTGGAAGTTATGGCCGAACCACAATCGGGTTGTGGTATAATTTTCAGGGACCAAAGAGGAGGGTGGGGCCGCCGATCCCCAGAAGTATATATGAGGGGGGCTCGATGCCTGGGTGGGCTAGGACGAGTCACCCGATCCCAGGGTTCGGCGGACGGACTCTGGGAGCATGAAGTGATGGCTGGGCCGGTTTCAAAGCACGTTCCGATCTAGACTTGGATGTCTGGACTTAGGAACGATGTAAGGGCTGGGGCAAGACTAGGGAACGAGTCGACGGGTTAGACCACCGTTCGGGAGCCTAGACCCAGACGGACATCACGGGCGGTTGGACCGCTAGGTGTGCTGGAGGCACCGTTTAGGACCCTGGACTTTATGGGACGTCCGCCCCAAGTCATATTATGACTTGCTCATGTTTGGGACCGACTTAGGCGGATCTAAGTCGGGACTTAGGATTGCTGAGCTTGATGGTTAGGGGGACGGTCTGGCTCCGGTCCGGACCAAACAGAACTAAGGTAAGTGGTGCATGGATGCTGACTTGTGATTGTGTTTGCAGGTTAGCGGTGTAAAGTTTGCGACCTACTGAGCTAGAGCTTCCGCTGGCGCAACAAGGCGGTAGGTGCGCGAAACGTGGTATTAGAGCCGACGCTTCAGTGAGCGAGAACTTGAGGTAGCGGCTGAAGGCTGGACGCTTGAGGAGGGACGCGAGACACGAAGCGGATCAGCGTTTCTAGGTGAACACTTGGAGCGATGGCCGACGTCGGACAGAGTTCCAGGAGGAAGACCAAGAAACGAGGAGCGGCTGACACCGGGACCAGATCGACTCAGCTAGCCCCGAGGCACAGTCAAAGGACGATAACCGACAACCTTCGCCCCAACGTCAAGGGAGCCCAGTTCCAGCTGCGGCACCGCTGCAGCAAGATGGAGTTTTACCAACGGTGCCCAATGATTCAGGCGTGGGGAGTCAAGGAGCTTTAACGCAGAACTCATCAAGATGATGAAGACCATGCAGGAGGATATGGCCTCCAAGGATAAACGTATCGCTGAGCTTGAGGCAGGCCAAGGAAGTTCCTCGTCTACCAGAAAGCTTTGTAAGACGAATTGCCGATCCCGTTTACAGATATAGGACGGGCTCGCAAGGTTAAGGATTTCTTAAACTGAGTTGGACCTATACTTTGAAGCGCATCAGGCTCAGGAGTCAGACAAAGTGAGAGCGGCGGTTACGTTCCTGAAGGATCATGCGCTTCTCTGGTGGATTGCATACAGGGATGAGCATGCCTTGACCGTCTCGGCGCTTGGTTGGAAGGAGTTCAAGGAGTTGCTCGCAAGACGATTCACTCCGGAGTATCAAAGGATTCGGGATGGTGTCGAGCTATTTAGGCTGAAACAGACGGGGACCTTAAGTGCTTATGTGCGCGAGTTCAGCGCCAAGCTGGATTCGTTCTCTAAGTGGACTGAGGAGACCAAGATATGTATATTCATTGGGGGACTCAAGTCTAGCTCGGAGAAGGCCCTCTTCCGGATGCCGGAGCTACCTGCGACAAGTGCCGAACTTTTGAAGCTAGCGGAGCGAATTGGGGACGACGAAGTCCAGCAACAGAAACCTTTTGAACCACGCAGCACGGACAAGTTCCAGAAGAAGAACAAGGGCTTCAAGCGACAATGGGATGGGGGTGAGAAGGATCGGAAGGATTCTTCTGCCCCGACAGCAAAGCGACAACAAACATGAGTAAAACCTAAGGGGCAGACACCTCAGAAGGGCAATGGCGCTAAGTTACTTGCTACAACTGTGGCGAGGCGGACCACATTGCTAAGGGGTGCACGAAACCTAAGGTTAGTAACTGTAGTATGAATGCATTTGTTGCAAAGGACTTGTTGGAGGACCAGATGACTGTGACCTTGAGAACCACGAAGAAGACGCCGGGACTGATGTATCTACAAACCAAGGTTGTTAACGTGATGTTACTTTTCTTGTGGACACAGGAGCGACTCACTCCTTCATAAGTCCAAAGTTGGTGAAGAAGTTGGGCTTGTCTACCTCCAAGGCAGACAAGCCTATTCAGGTGCGCTTTGCTAAGGGCAAGACGTACCAAACTTCTAAAGTGGCCTTGGACGTACGATTTGCGTGTGGGAAGTTGGAGTTCACAGAAAACTTCACGGTGTGCGAGATGGATGATATCTATGCGGTTTTGGGGAACACTTTCTTGGACAGGTTTGAAGTGGAACTTAGGCGGAAACCTTTAAGGTTAAACGTTAGAGTTAAAAGGCGGAAGCTGGGAGTGAGGCTGATCCGGAAGGCGCGGAAGATTGATGACTTTGCAGTGAATTTGATCAAAGGCAAACAGATGGACTTCAACGACGGGGTCATGTGTTTGATGCGGGTTGCAGATTTGATGGCGGGTGACAGACAAGAGGAAACATCAGGGGACGCGACTAAACTTCCGAAGGTGCTTCGCGAAGTGATTAAGGAGTTTGAGGATGTCTTGACGGATGAGTTACTTGCTGAGTTACCTCCAAGGCGGGTGGTGGATCACAAGATCGAGGTCTTGCCAGGATCGAAACCACCTTCCAAAGCCCCTTACCGACTCAATCAGGTAGGACTCCTTGAGTTGAAAAGACAACTCGGCGAGCTATTAGCGCGAGGATATATTCGAACCAGCAAGTCACCTTATGGAGCCCCAGTTCTTTTTGCAAAGAAGAAGGATGGGAAGTTACGACTCTGCGTAGATTATCGTGCACTCAATAAGGTGACGGTGAAGAATAACTATCCCTTGCCAAGGATAGATGACCTCTTTGATAAGTTAGCGGACGCAAAGTACTTCAGCAGGATAGACTTGAAGTCAGGATATTACCAGATCCGGATAGCTGACCCAGATGTTGAGAAGACCG
Source organism: Asterella californica (assembly GCA_036924285.1). Classification (NCBI taxonomy): domain Eukaryota; kingdom Viridiplantae; phylum Streptophyta; class Marchantiopsida; order Marchantiales; family Aytoniaceae; genus Asterella; species Asterella californica. The sequence goes on along the minus strand of JAYKYS010000006.1, from coordinate 13,081,792 downwards.
CTTGTCGAATCAGATACAGATCGTTTGAATTCGTGGTGATGTCATTTGGACTCTGCAACGCCCCTTCGACGTTTACTACATTGATGAACACAATTTTCCGCGAGGAGATGGATGAGTTTATCATCATTTACATCGACGACATCTTGATCTACTCCAAAACTTTACATCGATGACATCTTGATCTACTCCAAAACCTTGGAGTCGCACGCGGAGCAGCTAAGGGTGGTGTTGACGAAGCTGCGGGGGCATAAGCTGTTTGCCAACATTGACAAGAGTGAGTTTGGTTTGGAGCGCATTAACTTCTTGGGATATGTCATTAGTGCAGAAGGAGTCAAACCGGATATGCAGAAGGTGGATGCGATTGTGACTTGGAAGCCTCCGACTGCAGTGAAGGGGATGCGGCGATTCTTAGGATTGGCGCAGTTCTACCGCAAGTATGTGAAGGGGTTTTCAAAGATCGCGAAGCCGCTGACGGACTGGACGGGCAAAGACGCACAGGTAAGTTGGACCAAGGAGGTGGATGATGCGTTTCAAACGATCAAAGCTATTTTGTCAAAGGCGCCAGTTTTGAAGTTGCCGGAGTTCGACAAACCATTCGAGGTGCACACGGACGCGAGCGACTATGCGATTGGCGGAGTGTTGGTGCAGGATGGGAAACCTGTAGCATACGAAAGCAAGAAGTTATCTGGGACGGAGAGTCATTGACCGACTCACGAGAAGGAACTGTTCGCGGTGGTTCATTGCTTGAGGAAATGGCGACATTACTTGAGACTTCACAAAACCCAAGTGTATACTGATAATATTTCGCTCAAGTACTTTGAAACACAAGATCGAGTGACGCCAAAGCAACTATGGTGGTATGATACCTTGGCGCTCATGAACGTGGAATTAATCCACAAAGCGAGAAAGGACAATGTGGTTCCTGACGCCTTGAGTCGCAAGGAGGAATATCTTCCATCGTCAACACAGATTTTGCGAGCTATGTATCCTAAGGAGTCAGACTTGGAGAGACGAATACGTGAAGGTTATATGGGTGATGACCAAGCGAAGGAATACTTGGAACAACTCAAGCGAGGGGTGAAGTTGCAGAACATGCAGCTAAGACATGGTTTACTCATGTTCAAGCAAAGTCGAGTTTATGTGGGACAAGGAAAACTTAGGACCAAGTTGGTAAAAGAATCTCACGATGTGTCTTTATCAGGCCATAAAGGAGAAAAGTCCACTTTAGCAGTAATCGCTAAAAAGTTTTATTGGCCCCACATGAAAGACGATGTTTCTCACTTTGTGAAAACATGCGTAACCTGTCAAGCGAATCGTGTTTCTTATGAGAAGAAACAAGGATTGCTTCATCCTTTGCCGATTCCAGCCAGACCTTGGGAAAGCATTAGCATGGACTTCATTACCTCTCTGCCTGACTCGAATGGATACAACGCGATTTTTGTGATAGTTGATCGGTTTAGCAAACTAGCGAAGTTTGCTCCGACCTTGGACACTGCAACAGCGTTCACGACTTCTCGCCTGTTCCTAGATACTTGGTGGCGTTCACATGGATTACCTCAAAGTATTATTTCAGATAGAGACTCTAAGTTCACAAGTGCCTTTTGGAAACACTTGTTCCAAAAATTGGGGACTAAGTTAAAATTTAGTACCGCCTTTCATCCGGAAACAGATGGACAAACGGAACGAGTTAACTCGGTTCTGAATCAATACTTGAGGAATTATGTGAGCGCGGACCAAAGTGATTGGGAAGAGTGGCTCAATCTTGCAGAGTATTGCTACAATTCCACGAAGCATTCGGCAACCGGCGAGTCGCTTTTCTTGCTGACTTACGGACGTGAGCCAGAAGGGCCTCTTGACTTGACTCTTGCAGGGAGTTCTACATCGGCACGACCAAGAACACGGCAAACATCAGCTGAAGAGTTGGTGGCGGCAATGCAGCGGCGCGAGGAGCAAGTAAAGAAGAACCTCGAGAAGGCGCAGCAAAGATACACGAAGCAGGTAAATAAGCATCGGCGGCAAGTGAAGTTTCAAGTGGGCGAAGAAGTATGGTTAAGTGCGAAAAACTTCACACTTCCGAAGGAAATATCGGCGAAGTTTTCATCGAAGTTTGCGGGACCTTTTGTCATTGTCAAGAATCCACACGAAGACGTCTATACCTTAGACCTTCCTCGCGAGTGGTAGTTGCATCCGACTTTCCATGTTTCTTTATTAAAGAAACACTTCAAGGATGATTTGCGACCGGAACGCAAACAGGTCCTTAGGCCTCAACCTGATGTCGTGCAAGGCGAACCAGAATATGAGGTGGAGTTCATTTTGCGATCTCGGCGCAAATCAAACCGGATGGAGTACTTGGTCAAATGGCGTGGTTACCATTTGAAGGAAGCAACTTGGGTGCCAGAGGAAGATCTCGCACATGCGAGCGAAGCATTGGACCTCTTCAAGCGGAGACAAGGACAACAAGAGCGTTAGCAAGATGAGGACATCTCCTTCCAGCGAGGGGTGAAGAAAGGACGAACCATACGAGTAGCAACTTGAGGCGATTTGGACCGATGGACTTTGTAGCTTTGACTTGTGTTTGGAAATAAAGATTTTGTTTCTTGAAAATTTGTCTAAGCGTATTGGTAGTGCATGGCTATGACTAGTTCTGATCAGATGCCTAGGATGTTGTCAAGAGGAGGAACGAAGCACACTCAAAGGAAGCGAGCTGGTTTGGATAAGCATCTAAATCAAGACTAAGTCTTGATGTCAAGACTTAGGTTTGCCGTAGCGTTGGCAAAGCAAGTATGAACTTTCTTACTTGTCTTGGGGCTTGGGGTGATCTTGCTTTGCGGTTTTCTAACTGCAAAGTAAACTTAGTCGCGCATCTAAGTCAAATCAGATTGCGACCGAAAAGTGGGTTTCGGGGGACCTTGTAAGTAGGTGTGAATACTTATAGTTAGCAAGTTAGAGTCTTAAGTAGAATGTTTAGAAGTTGCCAACTAGTTTTGTTTAGGGTAAGCCAAAAAGGTAAGGCTTTTCCCGAGACTAGTTGGAATTTTCTAAGTGTTCTAGCGACAACTTAAGACTCAAGCCAAGAAAGGAATTGCGGGTTAGCTACCAGAACGCAATTCTGACGCCAAGGGGTTGGCTACCCATTTTGAACTTGGTGTTAACTTAAAGGATCATTGTTGATGAGGGCATCAACCTCCAAAGTGGGAGTGAGTGTCGCGCCCCCTCATTCTCAAGATCGGACGCAGACACGAACAACAGAACCCTAGCGGACTTGCGTTAGGTTGTGAACGCTGCGAGTAAGACTTAACGGCTTGGCCGGGAAGTCGGGATCAGATGAACCCTAAGTGGTTCTTTGAACCAAGGTTGGAACCTTGGGTTAGGACATAAGGGCCTACCCCAAGAGGGTCCCAGACGAACGCTGACCTAAGGAGGCGAGTCAGGGAACGGGCTGAAACATGAGTCTCAGACATAGGTCTGAGACGTGGGACCGAGACGTGGGTCCGAGACGTAGACGAACCACAGGGTTCGATCCTTGGTCTGGACCACAGGTTCCCGAAAAATGACTAAGTGTTGGAGCTCCAGAGACGTTTTAGGTCGTGGACGGAGCTCCACATAAGATCTCGAGACGAGTGAGATATCATTGGAAAGGTCTCGTCGAGAGCTTTCCAGTGATATATAACACTCCTCGATCTGACCTCCGAGCTGGAAGTTATGGCCGAACCACAATCGGGTTGTGGTATAATTTTCAAGGACCAAAGAGGAGGGTGGGGCCGCCGATCCCCAGAAGTATATATGAGGGGGGCTCGATGCCTGGGTGGGCCAGGACGAGTCACCCGACCCCAGGGTTCGGCGGGCGGACTCTGGAGGCATGAGGTGATGACTGGGCCGGTTCCAAGGCACGTTTCGATCTAGACTTGGATGTCTGGACTTAGGAACGATGTAAGGGCTGGGGCAAGACTAGGGAATGAGTCGACGGGTTAGACCACCGTTCGGGAGCCTAGACCCAGACGGACATCACGGGCGGTTGGACCGCTAGGTGTGCAGGAGGTACCGTTTAGGACCCTAGACTTTATGGGAAGTCCGCCCCAAGTCATATTATGACTTGCTCATGTTTGGGACCGACTTAGGCGGATCTAAGTCGGGACTTAGGATTGCTGAGCTTGATGGTTAGGGGGACGGTCTGGCTCCGGTCCGGACCAAACAGAACTAAGATAAGTGGTGCATGGACGCTAACTTGTGATTGTGTTTGCAGGTTAGCGGTGTAAAGTTTGCGACCTACTGAGCTAGAGCTTCCGCTGGCGCAACAAGGCGGTAGGTGCGCGAAACATAGTATTAGAGCCGACGCTTCAGTGAGCGAGAACTTGAGGTAGCGGCTGAAGGCTGGACGCTTGAGGAGGGACGCGAGACACGAGGCGAGTGAGGTATCATTGGAAAGGTCTCGTCGAGAGCTTTCCAGTGATATATAACACTCCTTGATCTGACCTCCGAGCTGGAAGTTATGGCCGAACCACAATCGGGTTATGGTATAATTTTCAGGGACCAAAGAGGAGGGTGGGGCCGCCGATCCCCAGAAGTATATATGAGGGGGGCTCGATGCATGGGTGGGCCAGGACGAGTCACCCGATCCCAGGGTTCGGCGGGGGGACTCTAGGGGCATGAAGTGATGGCTGGGCCGGTTCCAAAGCACGTTCCGATCTAGACTTGGATGTCAGGACTTAAGAACGATGTAAGGGCTGGGGCAAGACTAGGGAACGAGTCGACAGGTTAGACCACCGTTCGGGAGCCTAGACCCAGACGGACATCACGGACGGTTGGACCGCAAGGTGTGCTGGAGGCACCGTTTAGGACCCTGGACTTTATGGGACGTCCGCCCCAAGTCATATTATGACTTGCTCATGTTTGGAACCGACTTAGGCGGATCTAAGTCGGGACTTAGGATTGCTGAGCTTGATGGTTAGGGGGACGGTCTGGCTCCGGTCCGGACCAAACAGAACTAAGATAAGTGGTGCATGGACGCTAACTTGTGATTGTGTTTGCAGGTTAGCGGTGTAAAGTTTACGACCTACTGAGCTAGAGCTTCCGCTGGCGCAATAAGGTGGTAGGTGCGCGAAAAAAGCTTGTTCGCTCATCTATTTGATCTCTTAAATGGCTGTCCAGCTTGCTTGCCAAAATGATGTGCTGCATAGACTCTAATGGGCTCACTAGATTAGAATTTGGACAGACTTGTAACCAAGTCAGAACTCAAAAGACTTTTCAACCTCTAGAAGTTCATGTGTCTAACTCATTCGTGCTAGATGTTGTTGATATAGTCCCAAGCTCTAGTAGATCAACGGCTAATATAAGCCGTAGTGGTTAAGATAGTTACATATAGTTAGTTAGAGGGCTAACCCACCATTAGAATTTCTCTTGTACTCACCTCCACTATATATACATGGAGAGGTAAAGCTTCTCTCATCTGATTCTTATTTTTACTTCCTTGTCTACTCGCTCTCTCTTCTTGGAATGTCTTAGAAGTATCGATCTTTCTACATGGTATCAGTGCAGTAGAGAGCGTGTGTCCTTTGCTGATGAGCAAGATGGAGTTTGTGCATGGAGAAGTACAGGAGAGAGCAGCTGGAGTTGTGTATGATGTCGAGCACTACCCAGCTGATGCGTTCAGATGAGACGAAATTGTTTCTTTCATCACAAGAAACTTTGAACGTGATTTTGAATGCCTAGATGATTTTTTTCTTGTTGATATTTGTCGATCAGTCTTATAAAAGCTGTCTTGTTCAGAAGGTGTGAATTGTGTACTATGCCAAGTTTCAGTCGATTTGGAGGTTTCCAGCGGCAGATTTTCAATCGGATCTTTTTTGACCAACAGTTTTAAGACTTGAGTCCAAAAGAAATACTGGTCCGATTAGATAAGTTTTTTTTACGATATGACATCAAATCTTTTATGGAGGTATGGGCTCACAATCAGCGAGAGTACTAACTGATAATGTACATATCAAAACTGAATAATCAAAACTAAGAAAGATAATGTAAATTACAGTTGCTCTCAATGATGAAAGTTTCATAATGTTTGATAAATAGTAAAATCTGAAACTTTTTTGATATTTTAGATTTTTGTACATAATATGTAGCTCTTTACATTCAAAGTTCCACTTTTATGCATTATTTAATAAGAAATTTGATTAACAACTCTAGGTCATCAAGATTTTATTTTTTAAGAAAACTAAACAAAAGATTTGATCAATGAATAGCTCTCTGTCGTCGAGACTTCAAGTATTTAAAAAATCTAAATATTTAAAAAACTTATCATTTGAGATCATCAAATTAAAAGTTTTGGAATATATAATTTACACATAGAACTCTCAGTCATAGAGACTTAATTAGAAAAAACAAAACAAAACAAACAAAACTCTCTATCGTCGAGATTAAAAATATGCCCCGACCATCAAGAGCAGTCTCCACATTCCATTGGAGAAATTTTTGTTCTTTTGACGATTGTCAAAAAACATGACTTTTGCTCAATGATTTGATCTCATCATTCCATTTTAGTAAAATACTTGAAAAAGGAAAAATAACTCCTAATCATTGAGAGCAATCTAGACATCAGATTTTTAACAACATCATTAGAGTGTATGTAAATGCTAGTGAACTTCAAAACATCTTTTCTTACTTACGATAAGGTTGTCTAGAATGAAATCTTTCTCACACGGACGAAGTTTCTAATGTATGACCTCGCAACTCGCACTCCCAAACACTTGAATGAAAGTTATACATGGTTCATCTCACATTCGTCTTGCCTTCGTGACGTACATATAACTTTATGGATTTTAGTGCTTGTATCCTTCACATCACAACTCGCACTTTGACGCTTACTGAAAACTGAAGATTAGTGTGTGATAAATGACACTTTCAAAAATCACTTTATTATGATTAGTTTATGGATGTTCATGTTACATCCATCTCGACCATTGAGAGCGGGCTTGATATTTTGATTTCAAACAAAATAATGTTTTTAAAACTGAAGTCATCCAAATACGTTCTAAAAGCTATTGTTACATTCAGCAACATAAGAACTTATAATCATCTAAAGTTCATAAAAGTTCCTAATAGCGTAGAATGATATCACATTAGTCTTCATGAATGCTTACAAAAATATGATAGTGATCCAACGCCTTGGTTGTTAAAGTGAAGAAGCTCAACCAAATGTGAAACAATGGTAAAAAATAACAATGTCAAAATATTTAAGGATGCACTTTGAATGTCGAGAGTAAATTATTTTTGATGTCAAGAGTTAAGAATATTTGCAATATGTTCACCGAGAGTTCTAAATGCTGCATGCCACATGTCGAGTGACTGGCGTCTCTATGATCTCATTCACATCCAACACTTTTTCTATGATCCTACCTCGAGATCCTCTCAAACTTGCAAAACTGATAAATTCCTATTGGCCCGTAAAAGTATAACTCCCCAATAGACGCATCTCCTCTCTTAGCATCATATGAACTAGCTCATCAAACCGTAGAAGAGGTTCCCTAAGATGAACGACTTATACTCAACATGCAATCCTTGCTATTTGAACCACATCAAATAGCTCATAGATCAATTGTCAAGATCAAGATCAGGATAGTAAGATCAACATTGATCTTACTATCCTGATGCACATCGACCCCTTCTTCTCGGTGTGCTATAAAATTACAACTTTTGCGTCTAATTGAAACAAACGTGCTAGTGCATCCCAAGCTTTCTTAGACGCATCATAGTCTTAGATGTGAACGATCATCGATGTTGAAACTGTCAACTTGATGTAATAAATTGATTGGTAAGATCATTTCTTCCACTATTTGAATTTGCATCAGAAATAGATACATAACGCGCTCTCTCCTCGTCATTGATAAGATCCCATAGATCTATCCTTGCAGGAAAGTCATCATCCTGAACTTTCATATTTGGTAGTTGTTCTTGTCAAACTTCTCTCCAATGATCAAAGACTTGGACTCCATATCTGAGATGAGCGCATATACTATCAACTAAGATAAAGGGCAGCTTAAGGAATCAACTTGTACTTTCAATTTATTGGTACACGTTTTGGGAGACTGTAACTTGATTAAGAAGACCAATGTATGTGCATAAGATGTCATTGGGTTTAGATATGTGCATGTGACGCATAAGATAAGACGGTCCGTGAAGAGGTGGATCATGTTTTGTGTTTTGAGGAGAAACTGAGACGTAGAGAAGGACAATTGGAGTGCTTCATTAATTTGTGAAGGAGAGTTGGATCTTCCGGACCGTTTGTGGTATTACATATTTTTTGTCTAAGAATACACTAGGTATATAGACTGTGAGAGGTATGTAGTTTGAACAAGTTAGCTCTAAAATGTTTATTTTTCAACTCAAAGGTTTCTCTAGTTATCTTCTAACACAACGGACCTTGCACTCTTTCGACTTAAAGATAAAGCTTGTTATGATCCAAAGTGTATGTAAAGGTTGCAGAATCTATGCTACAAATAGATTTTACTATGCTCTATCTGTAGTACTCAGCTCTATATCATCTAACTGAAAGTAACTCTATTTCACTAGAAGCACGACTTAATAAGCTTTCTAATGATGCTTGTTTCACATCAGTCTTATCACCACAACTCTATCTATTATAATCGAAAGATGCTCTAGTGCGGCATTCTCACTTATACAACTTCCAAAACTTGACCAAACTTCATTTCTGTATTTGTAAACCATTCAAGTTCTAGTACAACACACCTTGGTCTTCTAAGAATTCCAATAAGATAGATCGTTCGGCTCAAGACAATACTTAGTTCACAACATAACATCAACATTGACGATACTTATTAGCTCTAAAAATCCATACAACAATTTTTAATTCACTGTGACTCCTTGCTCCTTTGCCATGTAGAGCTGAAATCAATCCCACACTTTCACAATGTCGTCTATGCCAGCATGGAAGTCTTAGTAGCAAACTCCACCCCAATTGCTCAAAGAGACCCAAAGGTGACAATAGATATGACTAAAAACTCGAACTCGCTAATAACAAAAACTTCTCCAAACTTTGAGACATCAGTACTTCTAACTCGATCGACTCATGGTGATCAAACATCACAAAAAAATTTATTGGATCCTTAACTCCGACGCACAACAATTGTCAGGTCAAAATCTCAATCCAACTCTCTGATATGGATCAAACCTTAGTCTATGCTAACTTAAGAGCTTTACAGACCCATGTAGGTTTGATCCAAGACCTTGAACCCTATTTGACCTATCAAGATGAAACTTTCTAGATATCCCTCAATCCAAGAAAGTTTTACTCAGCAATTCGACCCAAAACTCGAGAAATAGTCAATCTTCCATCACTATCACAAATTAGAATACTCGTAATATCTCATCTACACCCTTCAACTTCAATCGATCGGTTGATAACCCAAAACAATCAAGAATCGGCTGAATTTGATATCAAAATGACCAACTCGTCGTCAGCTCTCCAACCCAGTTCACATCTCCTCAAACTCATCACAAGTCTTAGGCAACAACCAAAAATATAACGATATGTACAAATTTCATTAACCTCAACTCAATCGTAGTCATTGTGAGAGCTTTCTAACCATATCCTTCTTCGTTCGAATGGCTTCCAAAAACCTCCAAAACCACAAAAAAATTGTTGGAAACATCTAGAACACTATTGGGTCAAAAATAAACCAATGAGAGCAAAAGGAACTTTAAGTTTATCTTTTTCTCTCTCAACTCTTTCCACTAGAATGACTTGTAACACTCAAGAGAACACTAAACACCAATAAAACTAGACAAAATCATAAAATCCTTGAGACGTGTCAAAGGAATCATTACGGAACGTAAATACGCAGAAGTGCTCAACCAGAATGAGATAATTGAGTTACCAACTAATGCTAGTCAATATCACAACCTTAAAATATTCTATAATGAAATATATGAAAAACAAAATCGTGAAGCTATCACTTGGTTGAAATACTCTTTTCCAAAGTTCTTACCTATCCACACTCCATGATTGATTTTTGGTCTACAATGACACCAAATATCGACCTAAACGTTGAAAAGATAGTTGAGGTTCATTCTTCATCACAACCAGATGTACATCATCAAATCTCAAGTCTCTTCGTATGTAACAATTGGGAGAATCACTGAAGAGGCAAGTCCATCACCCTCCATGAATTCATCACCAAAATAAGAAACTAATCATTATCGAAAGTGATCACGATGGATGCAATGAAGCTTGAGGTGAAATGGAGTTTGGGAAGAGAAGATCCGAAGCTGGTATCAACTCAATAACCACCACTCCCGCAGTTCTTCACTCCTTCATGTACACCATCAAGAAATCCTCATAGAACCACTCGCTAAGAGAGATTGTCTCACGAACCCTTGACCCACCATCTTATACTTGAATTCAGTGACAAGGATCATTGAAGTGAACTCATACAGATTGCTGATTTGACATATTTCACTATCGTGCGATCACTCAAATAGATAATTGCGATCGTGGCACTCATCACATCATTCGGCGAGTTGCACGATGAGGTTCATGAAACGTAGAAAAGAAACATAAGCTAAGTTCTAGGAGAATTTTATACAACAACCGCATCACAACACGACATTGTTGTGGAGTCCAAACTTGCTATCCTTAGATCCATTAGGATCAGAACACAATATTCTTCAAGAAATTGAAGACGATACAAAGTTTCATCGGGCGAATCAAGAGATTTGAGAAAGATGGACTCACAAAGAGAAAGTTTCTATCACTTTTTTTTTGCTTGCGACCTAAGAATGTTTTGTTCTTCACGATCGGTGGATCAGTCTCCTCGTTCTTGATGCTAATATGATCAATGAGTACACATCTATGCATACGAGAAGATCATACATGGATTGGATTGTTTTGTTGGGTGTGATAAGTGAAGTAGAGTTATAAGGGATCAATTTATGCTAATTTTTTGCTTATTGTGACCAAATCTTTTATCGTTCTTCGCGAGAGAAACTCCAAACTGATTGTTTTGGAGTCTCATTGAGACCAAAGTAGTCAAATCTACTTGTAAGAGAAGATGGATCTTAGATCAAACGGATTGTTTTGCGGATAATACGTGGTTTTAAGCCACATGGAGAAAGTTTTGGAGGTTTGTTCATCAACAACCAAAAATCAAAGAGATCTCGGCTGTGAAGAGTCAAATCTGAAAGTTCTTGGAGCCAACGAAGTCAAGAAAGAAGACCCTATTGATATCTGAAGACCGTTTGGTAAAAATAGAAAGTTTCTAGATAGGTTTACTTCGGTTCCTTCATTATGATTTTTATCATTTTTAAACCCGTTAGAGTTTCAACTTGTTATGAGTAGCTTGTGATAGCTAACTTTTGCTAGAGGCTTGTACATGGATGTCTTTTGTTGTTTGTTTTTGTTAGCAAATAGATGTTTTTTTTTATTTTGAATTTCGTTTCGATAGTTTTGATCCTAGACTTGAGTTCGAGAACTTATTTTATGAGGTTAGGCGTAGATTACAGACCACTCAGGTCTGTTTTTCAGTTTTGTGTTCATAGAAGAAAAATAAAAATATATATAAAGTGATGGTTGGTGTATCCTGCGAACCTTGACTCGTGGTAGTTTTTCTTCTCTCTCTTATTTTTGTTCAGCACACGTTACTCCACAATCAAGAACCTAGCATTTTCTAGAACAACCTTCACGCGAAATGCGATATGATTATGCTTTCCTGCTTGCATCTTTTATAAAAAAGATCATGATGTGTGTGAAATAAAAATTAACTTTCTAAACTCTACCCTTCCCTTGGTTCCAGTCGTGTGCAGCAATAGAGTGAGATTTCTTCTTGTTGTTCCCCCGCCTCCTCTCCTTGGAATCCATCACACATAGATGTCCAGCAGGACTTGCACTTCTTAGTCGAGGAAACTGGAAAGTTGTGCCGGTTGTTACTCGTTCTTTTCTCTTCTCCTCAACATATTCCTTAACTGAAATAGCGCAGCCCAGTCTAACATCTAAGCATGGATGCATGGAGCTTTGTTTGAAGAGAATATATGGAGAAAGTTGGTTTTCAAAGACTATTTCAGACTGACAAACAGAATATCAAGAATGCTTCATACGGATCAGGAAGTTAAAGCAGCTAATAAATCGTCCGGCAGTCTGCAGTAACTCTACAAGTAAATTTGGTGCAAGGAGAACGTTGCAGAGCTTTAGAAGCCAAACATTAAAGAAAGCTCGACCGTCCCATGGAATTTTAAATGGAGATGCCTTAGCTTGACTATAAAATCTTCCTCTGTGGAGTTCTTCAACAGTGACTTCTTCATTTCCAACCTACGCTACTCTCAATAGTCAGCTGTGTATTTGTTTAGCTGCTCACCCATTAACTGTAAGAGAAAAGACTTTTTTGGCGAGAGAGATAAGCGGGTTAAGACGCTGCTTAAAGAGAAAACAACAAGAGGATACAATGAGCAGACCTACCAGACGGACAATTGAAACTATTAGGCAGATCTTGGCTGTTATTCGAGTTTGAATCCAAATATGCCTCGTGGTCACTTTGAATGTCAAGACCCCTGGCAGGATCATTGCTGCCGCTCTCAAAGTACTGCGTCTCCGTTCTCCAATCACTCCTCGCAACGGAAAGGCTGTTGGGTAAAGGACGCAGAATTCTGCGTCTGCTTCTTCTTTCCACCTGATATATGTATTTAGGTTGTCTTCTCTCTCTCTTTCCCAGCTCTTCAATCTAGCAAGTGCATTTTTCCATTCGTCCTCCTCCTTTTTGTTCTTGCCATGTGTAGCGAGAATCTCGACTTGCCGTATCGTTTGCTTCATGCTACTATCGAACTTCCTATATCCTGGCTTTTGTGAAAATTGAGCTCGGTTCCGACCATGGCAAGTATTATGCAGAATACACGATAAAAGACTAGGAGGAGAGAGACGAAGTTGAGACAGCAACTTTACAGAATTACCAGTTTGAGGTGAGCGTTCTACCATGAAAGGAAGAACTAGTTTTGCTTCTACATCCTTGTCGTAACAATCATTCGATTGTAGAAAAGCAACGCAAATCAGTTAGTGTTTAAACTTTATACATGTTTTGTTTTCTACTCTGCCCCTCTCTTCTCTTGACTTGAAACCTCAATAGTGGATAGGACGTTATAAATCCTGATCGGGAAAGCAAGAGATCTGGATCTGTCTAGTGAAATGTATGTTACAAGTATGTTGTTGTTAGCACTAGAACACGAAAGAAAGATCTGAACTTGCCGTTGGTTTGTATTTGCTATTAACGAACAGCAGTCTGAGGCTTTCATAGATGCTAAGAAGGGTCTCGACTTTCTACATCTATTCGTAGAAGTGAAACAAAGTACTGAAACTTTTGCTACCTAAGTGATGAAATCTAGTTCCCTCGGAATCTTTCGTTCGTACAGAGAGAAAGTAAACTTCATCGTTCTTTTCTCTCTTTTCCTTTTTTGCTTGTTCCATCTGCTTCGCTCTTCCCTAAAGGATATCATGAGTGTTCACATCTTCTTAAAATGACATAACGGTAAAATCTTGATCGACAATATATATCTCGAATTGCACTTTGAAGATCTTCCGATGTACCATTGACAGTGAAATGCTCATCAACAGTAAGCTTTCGGAATTGCACAAGATCATATTTTGAGCTTCGAGCTTTGAGAATCCATCACATAACCGAAGTCGATATCTTTAAGAAATTTTGAACTCACCAGAAAAAGAATAGGAAAAGTCTTGTGATTCCTTGTAAAAACAATCAACAAGTTCTCGTCATATTTACACTACGGACCGATCCACACTCCCATACCAAGTATATGGTCAGATTTTAGTCCAAAATCACCTTATCGACATCTGAAATCTCCACTTCTTTTCCACCCTTTTTCACACTCCATGCTTATATTATTCACTTTGGAGATAACAACTATCAGACTAAGGTGTCTCACTCAGAGAACAAAATGAATCATCTGGTAAACTTTCCTATGTGTAACTTCCGGACTCTAAATTGAAACCACCCATGTCGTACTGAAAGGAACACTCACTACGTGACCAAGTTGATGAAAACTAAAATAACTTCAACGCCAAAGAGAGACCTCAGGCGCTAGATGGAGGGGTCGAACCTCCGACCTTGCGGTTAACAGCCGCACGCTCTAACCAACTGAGCTAATCCAGCTCTGGAGGATCAGTTAAAGTTACTTTTTACGCTTTTTTATTCCTTGACAAAGTAGGAGGCAAGTGACGGTGTCCTTCGTCTATCTTAATAAAAAGATAGTAACGAATGACAAGATTCACATGAAACTTTACCACCTCAGTAAAGACAAATTGACAGGGAAAAAAGTGGATTGTAAGGACAACTTAAACGCTAGATGGAGGGGTCGAACGTTCGAACTTGTGGTTAATAGCCTAACACTCTAACCAACTGAGCCAATCCACCTGTGTAAGGTGGGATCAAACTCTGATTTATTTTGTTCCATTGATTCATTAGTAGGCAAGTGACCGTGGCCTTCATCTAGCTTATTAAACAGAAGTCACGTATGGCAAAGAATCATAAGAAACTTTACCACCTCAGCAAAGAACAAAATTTTATGCGGAGCGAATTGATAAAAATTAAAAGACAATTCAACATTAATCAAAAGTTCGTGTAACCAAACCACTTTTATGGAGTTGTTGCTATGCGAGAGCTATACGTTAGTATAGTTATAGGTCAGATTGTGAAAACCGAAAAGGAACCTATTCCATTGCAAGCGTACCTCCTTGTTTCTTGCCTATGGATTCCTAATAAAATAAAGTCACGTAAGACAAGAGTCGTTCCTGACTCACTCATTCCATCCCACTAGATAAATATTACTGAGAAATGAACGTCGTAAAACTCCATGTAAAAGACGTCGTAAAAGTCCCCAAAGAACTTCATTTCTCACAGCGGACGAGAATGATGCTGTTCTGAAACGTATACTCTGTTTAAATCGCGAGAGTGCGGGGTATAAAAGCAGGAAGGGGAATATTCTCCTCTTTCCCAGTGTGCTTTGCCGTGGAGAGAATATTTTGTCTGAACATTTTTCAATAGATACTCAATAGTATTTTAGGAAGTGAATTTTGGATTGTAAAGCTCTTAAAGAGCTTGATTAAAGTCCTTATATGAGATATTTTATTCTCGCAAGAAAGTTTTGTCAACAAAAGCATTTTAGGTTTAAGGGTTAAACTTTTTTGCTCGCAAAATGAAGGCATGAGGGTTACCAAGACTATTTCTAGGGCACGGGGGATTTAAGGTTTTCCCATTGTCAGGTACGAAAATATTTGAGACATATTTCGTATTTTAGCAGTTTCCTTACATATTCTAATACTAAAGGGTTAGGTAGTAAGCAGCTTCTCTCATATCTAGTTCACATTCATTTCTCTCATGGGTTATATCTGGATCGGCTTGCAACTCTAAGTAAAACTATCACTTAAATATATTTTATTTTATAATTCTTCTGGCAATATTATAATTTTCCCGATAAAAGATATACCTTTCAAATGTCAGTATTTAAGGAACAACTCGACTAGGTGGTCATAGAATCCAAGTCATTCTCCGGATGGAGGAAGAAAATCTCGGATATGAAGCAAAACGTGAGGACAAAAGCGTTGAACATTCCGTACAGAAGTTTCGATACCGTTTGGTTTCACAGGTAAAGGCTGCGGGGGAGGATCCTTGCTGGTGTTGGTGCTCACATGGGACACCAAGTAGGTTGTTACCATTTCTTTTTATGTTTTTTTTTTTTTATCTTAAATGCGTTTTATTTCATTATCACAGTGAGAAATACCGCGGTTAGTAATAAACCACAGTGACGGGTAGTACTAGGGACTTAAACAGTCAACCTCCTTCTTTCCTTGTTTTGCTTGATGGAGTCTTCCTATCCGTTCGATATTCATTAGTCACGTTTTTTCTGTTTAAAGCAAGAGTATGATGGTAAGTGATCCGGGTGACCCAGAAGATTTTATTTTGCTAGTTTATTTTGAGAGAATTGAGAAATTTAACCGTTATGTAAAAAGTAGTTTTGATGATTACGTTTTGATCTCAACTTGGAATTTGTGAAATAAAATATCAACTTAAAGATATTCATCAACTTTACAAGTTAACACCATTTGTATATCTGTATAAATATGTATATTCAAGGAAAGGCAAACGTAAGGTTATGAACACCCTGATAAACAAGGAGCTACACTTGTAATGGAATTACCAGACTATGTGGTAACGATTTTTCCGAATCCATTCTTTTATTTTTCTTTTTTACAACTACTTCATTTGTATGTTCTTGTTACTTCCTTCTCTTTCTTACTTTCACCAAGACTCTATCTGTCCGTTTCGCTAACAAAAATTTCCCTTTTTTTTCCGGATTTCACAATCGACGTATAGCTACGTTACGAACTGACAGCAATAAAGGGTTCTATTGCCGTAACTGTTTTGGGCCGAGACCCCCTATTATCCGGTCTGGTCCGGTCCATGCTAATCCACCGTTATTGTCCCAAACTTCCCCTCATCTGTCTGGATGATCCTCGTAAGACGATGAAAAGATAAATAATCCCGCATAACATAGTTAGTTCATGTTCTTTTTTCTGCTTGTACCGCCATGATTCTTCGTTTCGCCGTGTAGACACCGTAAAGTGGAGGGATGGCGGACTTGAATACAGACGTGATCATTCAGCTTCCGGAATTGAAAGCTGGATCGCAGTTCTATAGGCCACTCCAGTCTACTCGCGACCTTGACGGTCATGTTTCCCATACTAGGGTCCTCTGCGTTGAAATTCATGTGGAAACGTGGGTGCCCCGAGGTCCGCAATTTAGGTCGTTATTTCAGTAATGTCTTCGATTTTCAAGCACGCCCTCAATGATTTGACAGTCTCTGCTACGTGGTGAAATTAGGTCTAGCCTGTTCCAGAGGATAAACCAGCTTTCGACGATGTAGGCTGCAGTTCCGTTGTTTCCTGCCTAGGTCCGGCCGATAACGATCACAATCTTACCTACATTGTCTGATACCTGGTGACAGTATCCTATCTTTAATCTTAGGCCTTTTCCTCCAAAATCCGTCCGAGGCTCATGATGAGTCAAAACTCACCTACTTTGTGATGGAGAAATCTGAGGAGCAGAAAATACCAATGGATCATACTGAACCTTGCTGGAAAGTCTTTCTTGTCCTACAAGGGAGACTGTGTGTCCAGTACATGTCAGTTGACTGACATGAACACTGTTAATTGTATCGGTTCGCGTCCGTGTCACTCATAAGTTCGGGCGGGAGTGAGGACTTCAGTTAGATGTCTGAGATGGGAACATCGCTTTGTGTCAAGAGATTTTAAGGACAGAACACGTTTCAGCTTTCCGATTAGGGACACTCAAAACATCTCAATTTTACCGAAGGAACGAGAAACCGAACAACGCGAAAGAGCAACCCTGTAATTCATCTCATCTATGATCTATCTTTGGTCTTCTAGTGGCCATAAGTTTAAACCGAAGGAACTTTGGGACGATGAAGAAGTTAGAACACCGTCAACCAGAACCGTGGGAGGTGGAGACTCCGACGTTCTTCTCTGCTCCTTTCTTGTTTGTGAGGGGAGAGTAGAATGGCACTGCAGCTACGGTCCCATCTACTCTCTTCTCCTGGTCACAGTGCGTTTCACGGAGGAACAGCTGCAGCCGTAAGGTGAGTTGATCTCCAAACTATTTGAATTGAATTGAATCGAACCGAATTTCTGAGGCTCAATCCGGTAAACGGTTAGTCGAGTTGAACGTCTGAAATGGAATTTGTGGAATTTTTGTTTCCAAGTGGTACTATAAAATTCGAGGGAGTTGTCAGTTATACGGTCTTAGTTCTCTCCTTGTCCTCGCTCCCATTTTCGTGTTACTTACTTCTAATTTGTTCAGATTCTGTCTAGGATGCATCAGTGTACCGTTCGTTAACCTTATCTGTCTACTGCATACAGTCTTCATACGTTTTACACGCTTTCATTGTTTGAGCTTTCAGATCACAAGTCTGTATGCTTTTGATAGGAAGTGCAACGAAGAAACGGAGGAGGCTATCCGGACGAGAGTTTTCTCAGCGGTGGTTTCTGCCCAGTTAAGACAGGTGACCACCTGCTGCCTAGTATGTTTACATAAAATCTTATCTAGAAGACTGAGGGACCTGCGAACGTATATACTTGAATAACATCAATAACCTCCAAGATGCAGGGGAGAGTGTTTCGACCAATGCACCAGAGAGCTCGTTACTGCAGATCAGATCCTTGAATGGCTTGTCTGTCTATTGCTATCTATTTAGAGAGGACAATGGATTTTCAGGCCAGAGAAGATAAACACAAGCCGGGGCTTGTAGCTATTCTTCAGAAACTTTTGCACCTATATGCGAGCACAGTGCTCTCGTAACGAAGTGATGCAGTCAAAGGTCAGTCAGTCTCTTATCTGATTTTATGTTTTGTTCGATTATAAAAGCTACTGAATATGCTTTCACCCTCGTAAGAAGGACCGGCCATAGTGCAAATGGCTCATTTGCATGTGCACTGGGGTTAGTCTAGGTTGGGGTCCTGATCATGGTCGCTGCTGGTGACAAGATCTGAGGTTTCTTTCAGGATCAGGATTAGATTGTATCCTGCCGAGGACGGTTAAGAACCGTCTGTGTGTTATGACTCTAGCAAGCAGGCTTGATATCATCCAAAGTTCCTGAAAGATCTGCGTAATTAGGTCGTTGTCGAACGAGAACGAGAACTATTTCTTTCAGTATCTATACATTGCGGAAAGCAGTTCCTGCTGGAAAGGGTCACGGGGCTTCCTCTCATCTCAAAATTCGAGACAACTCAATTCTTCATTGTTTGACTGAGATTGCGGGCTTGAGGACGCCGGTCCTTCTGATGCAATCGAGGGCTACACGCCGGTTACCTCTACCGGGTAGTTGGGACTTCGAGAAGGTAATTTGGTCAGATTCCATCATTGGGTATATCATCGCCTATGAAAAGTACTTAGAACCTGTGAATCATCTCCCTGAAACGAAAGTCAGCGTTGAAGCCGGATGTTGGGATAAGGGCGGAGATGTAGTGCAGGTCAAGGAAGTCAAGCGCGCGTAAGAGATGAGCAGCGAATCTGTATGCCTGTTGTGAACCGCTAAATGTTATGTTAGTAAAAGTTATGTCACGCGTTAGAATAGCGAAACGACCACACATTTGAGAGCTTCGTGCTCTCGCTTCGTCCCAAACTCTCCTTTCCCTTGGCTTTCACTTTTCTTTCTTTTGTCCGCTTTCTTGTGGTGTCTCTTATTGCTACTGCTTCAATCCACCTTTCTCATATACATTTCCTCGCATATTGTGACCCGTTGTGTCACATACTATGACTAGCACGCGCATTGGATCGTAATTGCCTCTTGAGTTGTCTCTTGTAATGATAGAAGATATCTTCTCTTTTCCTCACCTTTCACATTAGTTTCACATTAATTACAATTGCAATTCGAATACTACAAAATTATGTTACATGACAAAACATTCAGTTCTTTTTCTAGTTTCACAATAGAATTATGCAGATGCATAGCGAAAACCCTTTCTAATGATACTTAGCATGCACTAACGCTTTAGAACTTTGTAAGAGTTATTCCCCATCAAGGTTTTTGATCTTTACGAAGACAAAAATTGTAGGAGAACTTGTACGAAGGGTCGCATAGTTTTGAAACATAGATCCAAAATGATCCAAATGTTTCTTCATTCAACCTTTTAAGTCCTAAAAATCCAATCAAAAAATTTGGATAACTTTTCTAGGTTTAACTCAATGTGCAGATTGAGTTCAGTTTTTATATTTTTAACAAGTAGAGGGTAAAATCCAGTTGTCACTATCTGAACTCATCATATGTCTTGCATGCAAAGGTATCAAATATCACGCGTGTTTGATCGTCAAGTGTCACGTATGCAAAGTGAAATTTCATTTGAATCTCTCACCTCAACTTTAATGTTTTGGCATCATCTTGTCTCAATTAGTAGTCAGCATCTAGTATTGTCAACATGGAAGTCATGTCAACCGGAAAGATGTCTCGTAAGTGTTCGTCGTCACTCAAAATCCTAAAAGTTCAAATTATGTGTAACTCTGTCGTCTAAGATTCGTTCGTGACGATCAAAAGATCAATTTTGATCTCTTCATCATGATCTATCCAATGTTGATGTTCAGAATTGATAAATTTTATCACAATTTTATATTTACACCATAGTTGGTCTTAGACACGACAACGAGTATGATATCGTATTGTATGTTGCATGATGTTTGTTCAAGAAAACATGAGGTTCCTAGCTAAATATCATCAATGATGTGAGGGATTGCAATAGACTATGCAGTACTAGAAAAGAAAGGATGAAAGTTGAAGTAATAGATATGGTCTTAGGTCATGAATTACCAAGAGTCATGAATGAGAATCAGACATCTTGATTGGATGTCGTTGTCAACGTTGTCCTCTTACATTCTTACATTCATGGGAGTGCAGTCCCTAAGATACAAGAGCAATTCTCTATGTTATGTCTTTTTAGAACACTTTTAAGCTTGCGGTGCTAGAGAATGGTTGTTGTTAGATCCTAAGTGCCATAAGATCTGAACTTGTCCACATCTGACACAAACAAAGAGACGTAGACGGTTGGATTGAGGGTTGAACGACTTTCTTGCTTGTAAAGAATTCTCTCAGTATCTTTAATTCTTAGATTCTTGTTGAGGACAAAAAAGACTCTAGATAAAGTATTGCTTGTGGGACAAGCATCAAGCGTAAGTATATTCAAAGTTATAAAATCACAATTATAAAGTAATAGGTTCAGTTAATTTGTTGTGCATCACAAGATTATTTGCAAGCACTCGTATGCATGATTATTTACTAAACCACTGCTCTCTATGTACGCTTAGTAATTGTTTGATCGAAGGACCAAATAATTACTAAGCGATGCAATTGTGTCACAAAAGGTGAAGTGTAATACATTTCTCTAACCAAACAACTACTAAGCAGTGCAATCGTGTTGCAAAAGGTGAAGTGTCATACCTTTCTCTCACACCACTTATTGATACAAACTCTCTTTGCAGTGCAGACTTCTCAGACAATGGATGCTTGAGTAATCAAAATCATACACGTTATCAGATCTTGTTCAAACGGTGGTTCTACTTTATCTCTTTGGTCATCTCAAAAGCGAAGCTAGATTGAGACGAATCAACTTCAAATTCTAGGGTTCAAAACTAGATGTCACACTGAGAAAACTATTTTCTTTGTGCATGTTGTAGAGTCAACCTGGAAGAATGCACAGAGAAAATGAAAATG
Source organism: Asterella californica (assembly GCA_036924285.1). Taxonomy (NCBI): domain Eukaryota; kingdom Viridiplantae; phylum Streptophyta; class Marchantiopsida; order Marchantiales; family Aytoniaceae; genus Asterella; species Asterella californica. The sequence continues at coordinate 13,060,507 of JAYKYS010000006.1, read as the reverse complement.
ACGTAAAAGAAGTCAGAACACCTAAAAGAAGTGGACGACTAGATTGAAGCTATAAAATTGACGAACTCGAGGAGGATTGCTATTGACAGATACTTGCTGGATCCAATGACTTCACATATCCATGCTGAAACATTGACTCCTTTCATTTAGAGTAAGCGTCCCATCATTTCTCAAGAGAAATGAAAGTGTTTTTTCAATGAAATTTGATAACCTTTTGATAAATCCTTTGTTGTATGAATATCACAACACCTAAGCAGCTGTTGGTTTCAGTGATGAAATTAATCTTACTTACTGAACCCTCGTCCTTCTCCATCCAACGCACAAACGACCTTGACAGAAATTCAGAATACATTTCATTAAAACAAAGAAAGTTAACCTTCTTGAAAAAATCTCTGCTATGTCGAGCTAATCATTCTTTCGTCTTTGTTTCCAGCTCTTCTCATATATACGTGAGTTATGGATTGGAAGAAGATAGGTAGAAACTGGTGGTTGACTATGAAGTCCATGTGGAGGAACCTTCGAAGCACCCCTTGGCTTTGTGATGGACTTGTTCTTGGTGCAACCGTGGCAGTGATTTCATCGACATCAGCCTTAGCCTTTTCTTCAGCATTGGTGCGGTTTCCAAAAATGGACGACACTTTCTCTTCTAGTTCCTTTTCTCTCTTCTCTGTATGGCCAACCTCAAAGGTCTTGCAACAAGCACTCATCGACACGTTCTGCCATGAATGTAATGCCTTACGACTATACATGTATTCAAGAAGCAGCACTAGTCATGTCTCCTCGCTGCTAGGCTTCTCCACGGACACGATCATCACCGAGACAGTCATGTCATTCCTTATATCCTTCATCATTGTCACATTCTCCGTCTTTCTTGTTCGAGAAATGAGATGATGTAGACATGATGAGCTTCCCTTCCTTCCTCTTGTTAGTGTTTTAATACAACTCCAGTTTCCCTCTTGACTCTTGATACTGGTGACTCATGAGTAGTGCATGTCTCCTTGTGAACATATCTGTTTGATGTAGATGTCCTCTGCAGTGGTCTCACTTCCTTTGCTTGTTCTTGCTCTTGTGGCCATGAAACAACTCGGTAATGAAAATCCTACCTGATTGAGATCAAATATGTTATCCAACCATCTCAACTGAATTGACCATGTTAATCTAATGAAGGATAAAAGAACTCTAATATGACTCTCATATTTTCACCATCTTTAGAGCATCTCCACTGCATGTCTTTAAGGATCAAGAATCGTTAAGAAAGGATCCTTAACGATTTAGTGAGCAAGTTAAGGGAGATCCTTCTATCGTGATCTTTATAGAATTATTTAGCGTAAGATACTCCTTTAAAACTATCGTGCTTCTCTAGCATGATAAATAATTCTTTAACAAATCATTTAATTGTTTGATCATTTAAAGAATCAAACTATTTACTTAATTCACAGTTTCATTAAAATTGGACTGTAATATTTGTTTTGAACTACTCAAAAAAGTAAAATGGACTATTGGAGAGTTTGTTTTGGACTTTTGAAATTGTTAAATTGGATATTTCAAGTTATATAATGGAATTTTAAGAAGAAATATTTGGGTAATCTAAGAATATAATTTGAGCATCTTTTCTATATTAAATTTTGAAATTTAACACCAAAATAATATTTCATAACTATAACAGAATGTCATGATACTTATATCAAAAGAATTATAGTACAAAATAAACAAGAATTGAAAATAATAGATTGTAAAAATAATATGAAGGAATTACGCAATAACAATTTTTAAACGAAGTTAAACTAACTAATCGGATTCTATACTCTCATGTTGATTCGATTAACTAATTCAACACATTCACATACAAGCACATTGGCTTAAACCCACATGCTATGTAGAATTAAATATTGAATTTGACTAATGAGCATAAATATCAACTTATCAATTATGTAATATCTTGAGATGTCATTATACAAATCTAACTAACTGAAATTTAACTCAAAGAAAACTGCTACACTAAGCATTTAATGTGCAAGACATAAATATCGATCTAAGTCAAAACTAATGCTTAAGCAACTGATATTTAACTCTTGAGAAATCATAGTGCAAGATTTAATCTGAATTATTCAAACAAATGAAGTCAATTTAGAGCTTCAAAATTTAATCAAGAGCTTTTAAAACTCTTTCCCAATAACCAACAAATCTATTCAACGTTTGCTTCTGTTAATCTCTCTAATATAACATAGCAACCTTGCTCTAACTGTCTCTAAGATTTTCATTTTGATAGATAATTTACTCCTTTACTTCCATGAATGCATAAATCCATTTACCTCAATCTAGTCTTCATCATCGAGATAAGTTAAGATGTCATCATTCCACAAGCACTTTGTTTAAGTTTGATGATCCATCCTCTCGATCCACACTGTTCATAGTCTTGGTCAACTATAAACAATCTTGTACTGCAAAATGAGAAGAAGGACGGATGAGCATCATGAGATCCTCTTTGAGATGAAGAACATGTACAAAATTTTGACATTTTCTCGCACTTTTGTTCCCCACAAATATTTCATCTCCCTCATCAATCTCTTCCTCCACCTCTTGACGTAAGAGGTCATATTTTTATGAAGATCTATTGATGCTCCCATGTTGGTGATCCTTATTCTAGGATTAGTGGAAGGTCAAAATTCTTCCTCCGATGGTAACACTTCATGTGTATCCTAATCATTTTCATGCACTGCACATATCTCCTCTCAACATATAATCAGAATATTATCAATATTATAGGAATCGTCATCATTGTCACTCTTGCTTTGAATGTGTTTCAAGTATATATGTAACTCTTGATGTAACTTATTTTCTCAATGACTTTGATATGACTAGTGTCATTTCTTTAAAAACTGGTTGACGACAAAGTCTAACTTTGACTTGAGATCCACTCTCTTCCAAAATGAATGTCCATACGTTTAGGAGTCATAGATCACCATATACACTTTGGTAGATTAGGATATTATCTTTCATGGAGAATTAAAAAGTCACATGGACTGATTATCTTGTGATTTTCTCTACATGATCTTGGACATGTATCTTGTAATCAGCCACTTCTTGGATGAAACACGACATAGTTTTCTTCATCTCAACATCAAAAACCTTAGTCAAAAATTGAGATAACAAAGAGATATGCTTGTGAGAACTTATATGCAACACCGAGAAGAAAATATCCACGTATAACCTACTATCACGAAAGACATGATGATGGTTTTGAATACATCAAAAGCCACTAACTTGCACATGAAATCCATCATCATCCAATTCTTGTTTTCATTCAGCGAGTTGTTGAGTTGAATGAAGAAGATTTCTTACAACTTATTAAAAATGATATTTTCACAAATATTTGAATCAAAAACTATTGTACCGTTGTTTTCTTCATTGCAAGCAATGTCTTCTCAAATACATTTTTGGTCAGGTAGAGCTTTGAATAAGGATGTGCAGGTTCATCTTTGAGACAAATCACCTCTCAGATCTCCATTGAAATTCTTGCAACCCCGTAGATACTTTGCCTGTGAAGTAATAGTGTAGTTAAGATAACTTCGCAACATTCTTCGACACAAATATGTGCCATAATTTAAAGATCATAATTTAATTTTGTCCTTATTGAGTATATTTGCAACTTTGGGAGGTATCGGGTACAACATACCTTTACACTGACTTCACATGTTCTGCTAGTTTTGATATTGATGTCTCCCTCGAGTCCATATCATCATGTTTTCCATACTTGTAAGACGTAAGATCAAACTCCGTTAGCTGATTATGCCCATAGTAAACATTACGTCTGACATTTGAAGACTTGGATGACTTGCTCGTTCTTTCTCCAACGTTGCTATCTGATTAGCTCTTCTTTCTCTCATAAAAGATCTTTGTATTGCTGACAAACTGTGCATTTGGCAAAAGCACTCTTCTTACGGTTAATAATTTCCAAAACTTTCACTCCACATCTTGTAAAATATGGAGACTGAAATATTTGGTACACTAACAAAATCCATGCTAAGATATATCTCGTTGTACACATCTTCTTACATATGTGTAACAAAATGGTACTTTGCAGTGGATATTATTTGCCCCAATATCCTTGTGTAATGCAGCATCAGTTCTCCCAATGTTTCTAAAATGGTGCCATGATCACTAGATTTCTGGATACTTGTATAACCATGAAATCTTGTTTTTACCTCTTCAACAGAATCCCCCTTGTAATTGTAGCATGTAGACTTGTAGATATCATGGAACAATCAAAAAGTCCTCTAACAGATATATCTTCCATCCTTGAAAGGAACCATATGATCAATTTTTGTTTGGCTCATATTTGTCTTTGCATAAAAGTACTCTTTTTGCCTATCATGTTTCATCTCATAGAAAACTGATATTTCTTCTGTAGCCTCCTCCTTCTTGAATACCCTACAACAATCTTGCGAACATGAACATCCTTTGAACATGTCTGTGATGATGACATCGTCTGTGAGATATTTCAGAGCTTTCTTTGTAACTCTTTCTGCTCTTTCACTTTTGGATCCATACGTGTTTGTTTTGTACTATGGTGAGCACGTTTTGGCTTGGAATCTTTGCTTGTGTCAGCTTGAGTGTCCATCACAAAATCAGCATTTTCATAAACTGAGTAAAGATCTCTTAGGAGCTTCTCATTCTTCACAATTCATAACTTCAAGATTGATCACCTCATGAGGAAAAGATGATTGGACACAAAGTTTGGTAAGTTACGTGCAACCACTTCTTGTTCGACACCAATAACCAAATTGAGTATCATTACCCTTGCATGGTCTTCGTCTATAATATTTCCCTCAATGCAAATAGTATTGTCAAGAAAAAACATCTCTTTTTCAGTAAGTCACTCTCTTCTACACTTAAACAATAACCTTCTCTCCCTTCTAGTTGTGTCAAAACTTATATCATAGTAGATCTTTTAGCTCAAGCTCGAGAATCTCTCTATTCGAAATGATTTTTTCATCTCGTGAATGATCTTCAAAAGTCACGACACAGACTGCTCTCAATCTTGGAGTATTCCTCCTCTAATTCGTGTGCCTACATTCTCTCCACATGAACATCCATTTTTTCTAGAGAGAAAATGAACCAACAACCTCACTTGAGATATTGAATGAAAGAGAAGATAAAAGTATATCCACGATCATCTTGCTTGAACCTAGTACTTGTCCATGACAAACATCGGTCTTATCTAGAGATTTCAAAAATGAGAGATCGATAACTTTCGAAGCCACAGAGAGCACCACCTTATCTCTCAATGGAACTCTAACGTAATGCTCACTCATTGTATCCATGTAGACAACCAAAAATATGACTTAGGAAAATATGGTTTGGTTATACATATTTTACACTCCAAGGACAAGAATAATGATAAAGTACTAGCATAAGATGACAAGAAGAAGAAGTTAAGTGGCAATAATCAACTAAAGTAAGCGGTAGTAGATCACCGTTGTATCAAACGACAAGAACCACTTTCAAAGCATTGTGTCATATTGTGAGACACAAAAGATGTATCCATGAATACACAAGGTATTTAGCTGTGGAAAGCACGTAGAGTCGAGAAATGCAAACGGCAACACATGAGTGCAAACTTCTAAACCAAAATCCACTACATAATGTTTACAAATGGTCTCAATGGTATGTGGTGTTAACACAACTTCCTAAAACTGTGATACAACTCTATAGTTGTGTAGCCTCAAAAAACCAAATCCAACGATATCCAATATATCTCCAATCGACTCTCGAGGAACAAGTTACGTCACTTCCAAGATCACAATCTTCAAACTCCAAAATTACTGAAACTATTTTCCAGAAATCCGAATTTGAATAGCTAGATGTGTTGCTTTTGAAAATCCGGTTTCGATGATATCTTTTGTGATCCGAACGGACACTCCATTAGAAAGTTACGGGTGTAGTAACCTTCAGAGTCCAAACTCCTTACTCAAGTAGGATCTTCGGGAGCCCTAATGCAGATTTTTCTCGTCACTTGGTCTTGAACTCCCACTTAACTTCAAACCTATGTGATTCCTTCCTTGTACGTCAAAACAAGTTGTTCTTGGTGTCATTGGAGAGCTCTTGGTGTCCTCAGATGAATAACTCAGGGAGCTACTAACTCGGTTGCGCATATGATGAAAGGGGTGAACAAGGTTTTAAGAGACTTCATCCTTGAGAAGACGATGTCATTTTTGGACGATATTCCGATCAAGGGGTGCCAGAAGTATGTCATATATCACATAAGAGATTGTGAGAAGATCTTATCTTACAAGAAAGAAGTTCATTTCACAATATCAAATGTGAAGTCAACGTTCGAGGTAAAGGAGGTTGTTATCATAAGACATCTTTGTGGATCGTTTGGACAAAAATCAGATCCGAGCAAAGTTGAGCGATCTGGAGGATGAAGGAAATCTGCAACTCCTTAATTGAGATGCGAAGGTTTTTAGAGGCATGTGTAGTTTATCATATATGGATTCTTCATTATGCTCTTATAGCGGATCCACCATATGATTTATTACGAAAAAGACATAAGTTTCGGTGGGAGGTGAAGTACACCGAAGTCATACAAAAGTTGAAGATGTTGTTATCATCTCCTCTAGTGCTATAGAAGGTGGATTACAAGTGTGGTAAGCTTATAGTCCTTAATGAATATCAGTCCTATTGCGATCTGATAGACCGTGAGACAAGATGATGCAAATGGTGACAGATTTATCATACGGTTTGGAACTAAGGTCCTGAGCGCTCGTCAACACGCTTTTTCGCAAGTCAAGAGAGAATTATGAGGAGTCGTATCAACCGTGAAGATAGAGAAAGTGTACCTTATATGTGCATTTGTAGTGGTTGAAACCGACTTTTTTTTCATTGTTAGGTATGATCACAAAATGCATGACCTCGGACATAGCAATGTTGAGAGTGATCGAAGTCATAAAAGTGCTTAATCTAGAGTTCAAGTACATCGTGAGAAACGATAATCCCGTAGTTAATATGCTATCATGAGCAAGGTATGATGAGGAAGAAGATGATGGATGACGCAGATGACATTGGTGTAGAGTTTTACATTGTTGCACACATAAGGAGGATGAACGAACTTTTCATCGAAGAATTATATGAGAAGTCTACTAGATATTGAGAGGTATCTCAGTACGCTAACTAAACATGATGGTTGGACTAAAGAGGAGTTTCGAAAGGTTCGTCGGAAGATTTACAAGTTTCTACTACAAGATGGGTCTCTTTTTGAAACAGTCGAAGCAGAAGAATGTGATGTCATTGCGAGTGATTTACAACAAGGAGGATCAACAGAGATTGTTGAAGGAGTTTCACTAGAGCTTGTGGGCAAGACATAGAGGGATTTGGGTCATCTTTGTCAAACTGAAATAGCGATATTGGTGGAAAAATATGTACAACACTAGAAGCAAATGAGTGTTTTTATGACTGTACTAGTTGGGACTCACTGACTAGATAATTCACATAGTCAGATATAGTAACAAAATATATTATTTATAACTAACTTATGACTATAATAACACTAGTTATTAAATTATTTTTAACACTAGACTTAATTTATGATCTTCTTTAAACACACTTGAGACTTTAGAATCATAAAATCTTTAGGTAAGAGAGAATATATATTATGCTCCAAGAAACGACAAAAAATTATTCTATTATTTCTCAACAATACATAATAGTAGTTCTGAAGTGAATCATAGCGTAAATTTTCTGGAGAGCTTTGACTTAAGTCCTTATTTAATAGATTTTCTTCTCACTAGAAAATTCTATCAGCAACTAGTTTGCATATAAGAATTAATTTTCTCTGTTCACAGAAAACTCACCTGTATAATGAAGTACTCCTGGTTATCAGTTACAAATATATTTCTTGGGGCACAAGGAGTTAACGGATTTTGCATGTGTTACGTGACAATAAACTCAAGAAAAAGAGACTCCGGGTGACTCGAAGCCCTTATCTCGATACTTCTGATTTCAGACATATTGTATATCTCTACTTTTTGCGATGACTTTGTAAGTAGAGAATCAAGAATTCTCAACACAGATAGCGATCACAGAACCAGATGATTAGGAATGCACTCATGTACATATATGGCGTGATAGTTAGAATGTTATATATCAAATGACAGTTATTGCTCTCTGTTGTCATTTATATAGATTTCTTTTTAGATCATGCGATAATTTGAGATAAATATATAGTAATCTCATACTTCTTGTCAAGTGAATTCAGAAAATGGCTTATATGTCGTATAACGAATCAAAAAACTATATTAAACAAATCGCTACGCATGCAATCGAATTGCAAGGGCTATGCGTTTGCAAGACCTCACAATCCTAGAAGGTGAAATCTGTGAAGGTGAATATTAAAAGTGAAATCCATCTCACCTCACGAGTCTTAGAAGGTGATACATATGAAGCTGTAATTCTAGAGATGTGGATGAATGTTAAAAAAATGATGAAAATTAATAGTCTTTGAAAGCCATGATAAGATTATCTTAGGATATTAAAAGAAGTAGTATTTAAATTTATGTAACTCACAACGTGCATCTTTCAACATGTATTCATATGTGGATAGTAACATGTCTGCATCATTTATGCAAATATATAGTTGTGAAGCTTCGGATCATTTTGAAGATAGTGATCCTAAGAATCTTCAGATGTATGAAAATGTAGAAGTTTATGGACCGATTCGAAGGTAGTGATAAGTTACAACTGCAGAAAAGAACATTTAGAATATTGTGGAGGTTAGGAAGGATAATTTCAGATTGTGTTATTACATATATTTCAAAATTTATGGAAGTTAAGAAAAGATACATAAATGACATTTTGATATTTTTGTTTGTGTATGATTTAATTATTGTAAAAAATATAAAGGAATATATGATATCATAATTGTTGAAATTAGCTTTAACTCGATGCATATGAATTTGTATTGAATGGTTCGAATGATGAGCATATGAAGAAAATAAATAGACTAATTTGTTTAGCGACATGAGAATATATTAACATATGATGATTTTTGAAATGAGAAAATATAAAATGAAGATTGTGAGAGATTTAGTGAAGATTATGTACATTGGAGTATCGATAATATATAAGATATGTCAGAAATGTATAGAATAATTTGAATCTTGAGGTCGTTTTGAGAGCAATGATGAATCTTAACTGCGAAACAAAATATTTGGAATATTATGGATGTTAAAATGAGCATGTTTATATTGTATTGAATGGATATGGATGCATACATTTAGGAATTTTGCAAAGTCAATAGCTCATGACATGATGATGATTTACAATTTATATAAAGAATGTTTTTTTTCAAGAAATGTAAAAGGGAGTACCTTGTTTCGCAACTGTTGAAAATCTCTTGAATATGAAATATATGGTCATGAACATCACTCGTATAGCTCGATTGATGAGTACACGAAGAAAACAAGATTGGATTTATTTTTCACGTAAATGAGAACATATTAACATGTGATGACTTTTTATAGAAAATAAAAATAGGATCATGATCTGTCCAATAAGCATATGATGATGAAGAGAGATTTTCGTATTGAGGAACGTTAGTCCATATTTGATCTAGATTTGATCTGTATTTTGTGATTGGTTTTTTGAAAGTTAGAAAAAAATTGAATGAAGTCATGAAAGATGCGAAAGATGTAGTGTGGTGATCATCGATTTTGAGCAGATCGATATTGAAATCTCCTTTGATTATCATGGGATAATCCTTAGGTATGTTTTGAATAATGGTAGTAAAATTGATTAAAAACTCATCGACATGCATATGAGAAGATTTGTATACAACTATGATGTGAATTGCACGACGAGTTAGAATGTTGAAATCTGCAGAAATTATTTCCATGTTATGAGTTCCAAAAATATTGTGCGTCTAGAGTTGCATTGTGTTTCGATATGTTAGTAGCAAACTTCGACTTGTGTGCATATGTATATATTGGAAACGTTCGATGTCTATGAAATATGAAACAGAAGTAGGATTTTGTACAAGTGTCTCACTGAAGCACAAATTATCAGATAGTTGTAAATTATGATATGCTCGAACATCAAGGTGATGTTTTATTAATGATCTTGTGTTTAGAAATTATATGAGCATGTAAGTGGGAGATGAGATATTCATCTGAAGATCATGGATGTGGAATTGTCACGATGATTTTAGTTTCAACCGTTTCATTGCGAGAGTGACTCTGCTGTCTACAACTATATGACGATGCTCGATCAATTGTAATATATGTAAGTGCTTAGGATTTTTCACTCTGGATAATGCAGTGTATGTCAATCCGTGTCGATTTATGTACTTGGGACTGAAAGCTACCTGATGCATGGTCAATCCTTGCGATCTGTGGATAGTTCGTGCAGATGCTTGTTGAACAAGGAATTGTGTTCTAGTGATCTTATGTTCTATGGTATATTTATTGATTGGAAATTGTTGTGAAATTCTCATAATGGACATCCAAGATGGATGAATGTTATTGGAATACAAATGTTTTTGTTTGTTCCTCGTTTGTGTTCCAATCTTTGGATCAAAAAATTGGATCCAAATGATTTGATCATCGTTAAATGTTGTTGTGGACATGAAAATCCCATCACTTCCATTGGTGAGTCCATCTCGTGTGTTATAATTATAACATAATTCTACTAACATGGTAACTTTTAAAGATAAAGTAATGTGTAATCCAGCTGTATCTTTTGGATTTATGGATATCTTAAATCTTTTCGATATAACGAAAGAAAAATGATTTTTTGAATGGAATAAATATTCGTTCTCATCAGTCATACTAAATATATGTTTATTATGAAGTTTCGTATCTTTGTTAGTGTAAAATAAATGAGGTATATCGTTTGGTTTAGAATACATTTTTTGATAAGTTGAATTTAAATAATGTAGATAAGAAGATGTTTGTTGGTTGATGCGATTATGATTCAAAATTTGTATAAAACTTGTATTGTTTTGACGCATAGGTTGAGTCAGTTCATAGTGTTTGAAAAATGAAGACCATATGTTAGTGGTAATATTTTGAGAATAAATATTAGAAGACTAAAAAATCCATGAATCTTGAACATGTTGTACTTGATAAAAATCACCGCAAACAATTATATCTATGCCACCGAATGGAAGGTTGAAATTCTGAGTTATTTGTTGTAGCCTTTGGTTTATGTAAGAAAACATTCTTGCGGTCACTAGAGAGATTTTATCTATCACTAATAAGCTTAATTGGCTATAATATTTGATGTATTTATCCAATCGATCTGGACTTAATTTTGACACGTTCATATCGTAAGAGTCTTTAGGGATTGCTAAGGCACTATGAATAGTCATTCCTTGTATGTTATATGCAGCTCGTCCTATGTATGCTATCTTCAAAACTTTTATTTGTTCGGGATCATTAAACATGGATTTATCATCTTCGTATATCCATGACAATCTTTATATAACTTTTAATAAGGTGAATGTTTTATCGGTTCTTGCTTCTCCCGTAAGAAATAAATGGATTGGTTCATGTGGAAAGTGTTTTTTTTTGTACATACAATCATTGAAGATTAGCTTTTGTTGTTTGTTCAATTGACGTTATCGCATCGGATTTTGCGTGAAGGATGTCCAGGAAAACGCGAGGTTCTTGGCTGCGGAGATATATTGTGTTCAACAAAGACAAGACAGAGAAAAACAACCGCAAAAATGAATGCTGCAATATATACCAACTCCAAACGTATGTACACTGCCGGTTCTTTCTTCCTAAGAACACAAAATTGAGAAACAGACCAGAGCGGTCTGTAATCTGCTTCAAGCCCCTAAAACGAACCCCTGAATCTCAACCCTGACCCAAAACCACCGAAGTGTAGCTCAAAGCAAGAGAAACTTCCCTTTGCTAACAAATAGAGCTGCACCAATATCACACGATTGAAACCCAAGTCCAAACCACATCCATGTACAAGCTCTTAGCTAAAGCTAGCTACCACAAGCCGCACATAACCAATTAGGTCCCTAACGAACTCAAAAGGACGAAACTCGTAGCGAAGGAACCGAAAAGGGTCTATATGAGAACTCTCTCCTTTCGCCAAACAGTCTTCAGATGTCGATAGGGTCTTCTTCCTTGCTCCGTTGGTCTCAAGAACTATCAAATCCGACTCTCGATAACCGAGATATCGTCGATTTTTGGTCGCAGATGATCGAACCGTCAAAAACTCCTCCCTGCGGCTTAAAATCACACACACCGCACAAACGGATCGTCTAAACTGATATTCGTCTTCTTTGGCAGGTAGATCTAGCTAGCTTGAACCCAACGAGACTCCAAACAAGCCGTTTGGAGTTCTCTTTGCAAAACCACACAAGAAATTTGGTCGCAAGTTACAAAAAACTGACGTAAATCAACTCCTTGCAGCTCAAACTTGCTCACCACCCCCAAACCAACAATCCAATCCACACATGGTCTTCTCTTATGAGTAGATAAAGACTCCCTGATCGCGTAGGCACCAAGAACGAAGAGCTTGGCTCATCAATCGCGAAGAATAAATCAATCTCATGTCGCAGGCGAACAAAAATCTGATGTAAGCGCTTCCTTGCGAGCCAATTTCACTCAGAACTCCCATACCGCCTGATGAAACTTCATATCGTCTTCAATTTCCTGAAGAACTCGTTGTTCTGATCTCGATGGATCCAAGGACAGCAAGTTTGGACTCCGGAATGACCCGAATGGTCCAACTCTCCTTCACAGGTAACTGAAATCTCCCAAATCTACTTCTTGTGTCTCAATTTTCCTCAGAACACAACCCTCAATCCGTCTCTTCAAGAACCGTCTTAACCCACACGTAGCTTGCACAGATCTGAACCCAACGAAGCCTTGCGCGTTTGCATTGGATCTCCAAATCTCCCGAACCATCCGTTAATAGGTCACAAGCACAAGCTAGCCCCTTAAGCAACCCCCTTACGTCAGTCACAATACGTACCAGGTTTCTTCAATAATAATGAAGCAAGCCCCTTGCATCTTTGATATAACGCCTGAAGTCTCAAATACCCAATCAGCAAGTAAACTAAGGCTTAGCTTGATTTTTTCTTCTTTCGAGTCGCATAACTTCTTCGCTAGACGTCCAAACGAAGTAAACAAAGTGCCTATGAAAAGCTGACAACGAGCTCTACCCATTGATGCGATGAAAGTGGAGATCCGAAATTGTGCCAAAAGCCCGTAAGCTGAGGCTTAGCTTGTTTTCTCCATCTTTTGAGTCTTGTAACTTCTCCACTAGGCGTCCAAACAAAGTAAACAAGGTGCCTATGAAAAGTTGACAAGGAGCTCTATCCACTGATGCGATGAAAGTGGAGATCCGATATGATGCCAAAAGCCCGTAAGCTGGGGCCTAGCTTGCTTTTTCATGAGTGTCGTTGGAGTGACAAGCATCGAAGTCTAAATTTCAGGTAGGAGCCGGTCCACGACACGACAACGTAACTCAGCACAAAATGATTCTATTGGTATTAGAGGATCTTTGATCGGGAAGGTTTCTTCACGATTCGTAGTCTTAGAAGTACATTTAAGAGTAGTTCGTTGCATTAAGTCGACATTGTCCAAATCCAAATTGCTTGAATCCTGTTCCAGTTCGCTTTGTTTGTTATGATATTCTCTTATTTCTTCAAGTTCTGCCACCTCATCCTCAAATTTTTTCCAATCCTCGTTTACTTCATCAATATTGTACTTAAAAGTATACAAATTTTGTAACAATAGAATATGTGATTTATGTCTATTATATGTATTTTTCCATGTTTCAGTTGAATCTTTAATGTTGATCTCGTCGTAAAGAAAAGAGACATATAACAGCACTTGCTCTCTGAAATACTCTTCGGGTTGTTTATATTGGTCGAAACATATCCATCGAACGATTTTAGATTTTCTCAATCTTCTATTTTGTGAAGTATTAAACTTGGCCATGAATTCTATCAAAGCCGTTGAATTTGTTTGTAGATGTTATGGACGTCGTGCATACTTATCTATGATGGATGGTAATCTTATGTTTGTCGAAGAATCATCTTCAGAAGATAGTTGTTTGGCACTTTTGAGGATGAATGTTCGATCGGATGGACTACTAGTGTCTATGAATTGAAAAGAACGAGAAGCATGATACAAAGGTAATTTTAAGATTGTATAGATGGCTAATTGAGCCGAAACTTGTCTAGAATTCAGGAATGCATTGCCTAACTTTTTAATTCGTGTGGTTATTTCTTGATTTTCCTCGGTACATATTTTATTAATTTTCTTCATCTCATTCGTTATTGTATTGTCTACTTTTGTTAGATATGAGATACAATATTGTGCCGCAGCATGTGGATCCAACACGTATTGACAATCTGTGTTGGCTTGCCAAATGGAAGTAGCATTTTTTGGAACAGAATTATTGTAAATATCTATTGGATGACGTTTGAGATATATAGAAGGTTTTGATAAAGAATATCTTAAAGCTAATAAGTAAGTTTCATATGTAAGTTCTAAATGTTGAAGATACTGATCGAAGTTCATATCCAATCCAGCTTTGAAAGAAGAAATGATGTTTGAAATTCTTATAGATTTAAGCTTTATATCTCTCGTCGTTTCATCATCAAGTTCATCGTTACTTAAAGGATATAATATTGTCGTTTTCGACATGGGATGCCATGGAAATCGATATTGACAAGAAGAAGAAGATCTTTTCGTATAGCAAGTATTTGTGTGATGATGAGTTTGATTCATCTCAATAAGTGATGATCAGTAGAAATGTACTCGTCTATGAAAGTTGTTATTGATTCATCAGGATCTATCTTGAAAACAGGAGCATTTTTTATCCACAGTAGTCCGTGGTCATGTGGACTGCTTCTGCTTTAAAATTCGGTTACAAAAAAGAAATCAGATACATTTTCCAAAATTAATTGGTTATGTTGAATAAGTTTACAGAAATATTGTGTTTTATGTTCGTAATATCGTGCACATGTGACAGGATCTTATCTAAGAAGTTGTTGTTTTTGTGAAGAACTTAAGGTTTCTTCATCGTCCGGCAATGGTATATGGTTATCCACTTTGTTCAATTTGAATAAGGTGTTCATCAACGGTTTCCAGTTTTTTTATTCGCAGTTAAAGTAATGAAAAATGTAGGTTTTCCTAATTGTCGATCATCGCGAAAAGATTTCGCTTAATGACTTGGTAATAGTCTAGAGTGAATCGTAATTGGGACAAACAAGGAAAAGCTTGATCTGATATAAGAAGTTGTTGTTTGAAATTGTCATCCTTGACTTGTTTCGCCGTCAAAGGAGAGCCTTGTAGTTTGCTTTTCCTTACTCGAATCCAAGAAATACTTAGAATTTTCTCGATGCAGATTTTGGACATCTTGAAAAAAGATGTTTGGTAAATGTCTAGCAAATTTATGAGTTTTGTATAATAATTCCCATGAAGCTAGTTTGTGATATGACATCTTTGAAACGATTTGTTTGTTTCTTTCGTTGCCAAAAAACAAACAAGAGAAATCACTCTCTTCACAAAATTCATCTTTGAATAAACTCAAAGGGTGATATCCTTCGCTAGGAGCCACAGTAAGTTTATACTTTTCATTGGCGTAAATCATTTCAGGATATAAAAAGTTTGCAATAAATGTATTAGTGTTTGTGTTCGGTTCATGATTATTTTCATCGAACTCGTTATTTGTTTCGATGATTTCTACTTCATCGAATCGGAGTTGTTCTTTGGAATAATTATCGTTGAAAGTGTGAATCCAATTTTCATTCAGCTCGATATTGTGATGTTTGTATAAGTGTGTATCAATAAGACAATGTAAAGCTCGCATTACTTTGTTAGGTCGAACGTAGCTTGTTTTATAGATTGATTTTGGAGTCAGTTTTCTTTTGATTTCCACTATGATAGAACCTTCTTCATCGGCCATACGTGGTAAATGTGTTTGGACCATGCTTGTATTTGACGAGATATTGATAACACTACCTCTTAGATGCCATTGTTGGAAACCATTGTATATATGAATGTTTCTGAACATGACTCGCGGTGAGATCAATCTTTCTTTGACTTCGTTTAAACATTCAAGATATGGTATTGTATTGTTATTGTAAACTCTAGATATCTCAGAGAAAAGAGGTATTTTGTTATCGTTTATATACCGCATACACATCAAACAAATCCTTGTATTATCTTTAAGCTGTTCGAAATTTATGTTAGTTGTTTCAGCATAAGAGGAAATGAAATCGTAATGAATTTGATTGATATATTTTAAATTCTTCAAGAAATCATGTTTATAGCATATGTCACACGAATGATATGGAACGTCGAGTAAAGACTTGGAGTAAGTATCTACATGTTTTCTTCTAATGATAGTTTTTTTGTTTTTTAGAAGTACGGTTAGATGTGTTAATTGAATTAGTCTTATTCATTATTTTGTATTATTTTATTTTGTAAGAAAGTGTTTTTTTCATTCTAAAGAGTTGTATATCATATTGTTTATGAGATTGTATGAAATTCTTTATGACATCTCTTATGGATAAATACGGATATCTCTGATAGAATAATAAGAGTTCCGAATATAGAATGTTTAATTGATGAGAGTCAATATCTTGCAAAGGATGGTTTACTTTGGTATTTTGGAGATTTAGTTTATCTATACCTAGTTTATAAATTCTAGTTTGAATAGTGTTTAAGTCATTCTCTTAAGTAGGATTTTTACTTATCAATTTACGTATTAATTGTACTATTGGTACGTTTAGATAAATTAATCGTAAATCTTGCAGTTGTTTCACTATATACTCCCATTTCTCAGTAAGAAATTCATCACGAATCAATATGATTGGTTCGTAATGACCGGAACTATCTTCATTATCATCATATAGAAGATTGAAAGTAACATGATACGAGTTGTTGTTTGAAATTGAATTATATTCTTTCCAGAAGTAGAACTGTAGATGTGTATATTGTTTTGTAGTATGGAGGATAAAGCTAAGAGACATAAAGAATCACCCAACGCACCACCTTCTTTTGCCATTTTACCAACTTTGGTTATATATTCATCTACAGATTCGGCATGATGCGACACTCTCAATTCATCTTCCATGAAATAAGATAATATCAATGAATCATGTGTATCTCTAGCTCTTGAATAGATATTATAAAGTTCATTTTGAGTTTGATTTCGTAAAGATGCGGTAGAAGATTTATGATGCAATAAATATTATATCGAATCAAACATACAATCTCCTAGAGTATATCAGAAATCTTCACACTTTTTAAATTCGGACAAATCTTTAGACATCTGAACAGAATAATAGAAGATTATGTTTGTTGTTTGATAAACTTAGAAATTGTAATCCATGAAAATTATGCAAAGGTTGTAATCCACATACTTGATTATGATGACCGTCGTGCTGTTCAACTTGGGTTGTTGGATTATGGTTTGATGACGAAGTTTGAGTTCTCTTCCTTCTCCTCTGGGTAGTTTTTTGAGCAAGAACAATGTGGAGCAGAAGCACATAGATCATGTAATCTTGAATATTTGCTACGTTTCATATGTTGCATTAAGTTTAAATTTCATACATTTTCACTGTGTGAAGATGTTTGATGTAATTTGTATAAAATGATGTCACGTTTTAAGAGTAATGAACGTTTCTGAAGTATTTACGTTTGAAATAATCTTGAATTTTCCGTTTAATGCAATTAAATTTTATGTTTCGATTTATTTTTGTTCGCAAAGATGTTTGTGAATCACATCACGTATGAATGGTAGTAAATTTTGAAAATAATTGTCCTTTCAAAGTGTTTCAAAAGCGTTTCAAAGCATTTCAAAGCATTTCATAGCATTTTTTGTTTTGTTTCAAAACGTTTCAAAGTGTTTCATAGCCTTTTTTGTTTTTGTTTCAAAGTGTTTCATAGCATTTTTTGTTTTTGTTTCAAAGCGTTTCATAGTGTTTCAAAGCGTTTCATAGCATTTCGTAGTGTTTCAAAGCATTTTTTGTTTTTTGTTTCTCCCAGTTTATACGTTTCTTCGTGGGCTTTATTGTTTCATGCATTTCGCACGTTCATAGAGTTGCATTTGGAAAAGAGTTTCAAGTTCTACATATATCATCGTAGGTCAGACTCCGTTTGATCATGTGATATATACCTGAAAAACAACATCAAAGAAAGCGTTGTTGGAAACTTCAGGTAATGTTGAATTTACCTTCGAATATATACAACTGGTATTGATTTACTTGAATGCTTAAACAAAAATGCTATAAAATAAAAGTCAGAAATAAAATTTATTATAAATTAGATACATGAAATTAACTACAACGGTAAAACTATAATTATATAAAATATCAGATATATAGTGACAATAAATGCAGAAGACAAAACAGATCTTGAAGTGTTCAATGTTACGTATGTTTGTGTAACTAGATTATTTAGATATAAAAAAAGTTCTTAGAACTTTACCGATGTTTACCCTTGATTAAACGGTTGGAATTGTGGAGGTTTTCGACGATTCTCCCTCAGCAGATGTAGTCTCCTTGATCTGTTAAAAAGAAAAGTTAGACGTTCAATGATGTCATTATATTAGTGGTTTTGTAATATTCGATAGTGATTCTTATATTGATGCAATTAATTTGAGATGACATGAGTCAATGTTCTAAAGAAATTATTAAAAATCATCATGATACTTCTATAATTGAAAATGAAATAAAGTATAAATTGAATACTTGATCAAATCCACAACAATCACCGTTTGAATTAAACGAGAAAATTCCTACTGTTGCGATCTCCTCAATTTGATCCAGTAGGATATCTCGATGGTCGTCGCTGTCATAATTTTGGACAACCTCTATTTTCACTAGGCCCGTCAGGTCTTGGAACCAATTACCTTTTGCATGGACCATGTATTGTTTACCATTGGAAAGATCTTCCACATACCCTTCAATCCATGGCACAGGTCGTAATTGACAATCCAGATTACAACTTTTGCACAAGCCTCGAAGATGATTCAAATCTTGAATTTGTAAGTGCGTCGAATTGCACGTGACGCATGTGTATTTGTAGGGTATGTCATCATAATTACGTGGTCTGAAAGTACCACGTACATAAACACATGGAAAGAAGTTATAAACATAAGATATATCTACGAATAGGAAAGTTGATTCTGATTATTCACATAAAAAATTGATTATATACCTTGATGTTTTTATTTTCTCTTGTGATGTGAGCGTTCCGCACTCTTTTCAAAACGTCAATTCTCGATTGGATCGAAGGAGTTGCCCATATAGTAGCTGCGTGTGTATGCAACTTTGGAAGATCATTTTCTTCTCTTGTGGACAAAATCTGTCTTGATACAGATTTCAAGTGCAACATTACAGCATGTCCAGAGTGAAAACGAGTCTCAATTTTTATACTCTGTTGCAAAATCATAATGGATGATCAACTGCAACATGAAAAGAAAATGTGTTAGTCTAGAAGTTTCATGAATAGCAAAATTCTGAAATCAGTTGCGGAATTATTTCTTATTAAACGTAAGTTATTTAATGTACATAATTACTTACCGTCATCTTGTCTTCTTCAGAATCACCATCCACAATTGTGATCTCAATTTTTTGGTATTCGTTTTCACCGTGTACAGCAATAACGGCAACAGATATGTCTACTGTCGTGAATCGAATAGTAAGATGACGCATGCACATTCGAAGAGGCATGAAGTGTCGGAATTTGAAAATTGGAGTAGAACTCCAAGGTGTAATGGTCTGAAATGTTGTTTGTCCATCGATCAAGAGGATGAATTTGACATCCCCTCTGTGATTGAGAGTTTTTACTGGTCTCTCTACCTGCACGGCCCTATGATCAAAGTATTGTATTCTACAATACGTATTTCTATTCACTTTATCTGATCAGTTTATAGCGTTGTTGCCTTGGGCACTACATGTAATCATCTTTTCCATACGACGATCAACCATATTGAAAAGAAGAAATGAGCTTTTTGTTATAAATCTATTAATATTACCATATTTGTTTAATATAATTTCTTCAAATATATCATTTCTTTTCACATATTCTATATTATCTAGACATATTAATAAGTTTTTATCTACAGTTGGAGTTTCAGATGGAATAATTGTCTCTTGTTCTTTTTTCTCTTTTTGGAGACTTTATAGGAGATGCTGGAGCAGATAAGTTTTTATCTGCAGTTGGAGTTTCAGATGGAATAATTGTCTCTTGTTCTTTTTTTTTCCTTTTTGGAGACTTTATAGGAGATGCTGGAGCAGAACTTGGCTGCTTCAGTATTTGTACTATGGGTTCATTCCCTTCTGTATCATCAGTGGAAATCTTTTTCATTTTTCCTTTTTTGGACGTAGTGGAATCCATTGTATATATGAATCTGAAAAACACACATAATATCATTTTCTATCCAAGATAGATATAATATATACAATCATGACAATAGACAAAAAGCTATTTCAATTGGATGTCTTAGGTCTTACCTTCGTGATTAAAAGCAGTAGTTATGATTTCGTAAACTTATTTCAGAGATAAAACGTCTTTATGAAAGAAGGTCTTGCTTTGGATCGATACTATCACTTTGTTGCAGGTAGGTCTTGCTTTGGATCAATACTATCACTTTATTTCACCTGCAGAACGTAATCACATCATATTGATAAGAATATAAAAGAAGTTATAGCAAAGTGGTAGGACTGCGAGACTAAAAGAACTTATCTTCAAATGACCTTTACAGTCAGCTTAACTCTCGCAACTCTCACAGAAAATAGATTTCGTGACTATGATTCCATACGAAATTAAAATCTATAAAATGAAAAATGAAGTTACAACTATTCATCAATTCTACAAATTACAATGTAGTCAAACATAGGAAGGAAAGGATAAAGGGGTTCAACAAGACAGAAGAATTATTGGACTGTAAGGTTTAGGAGACAAGGTTGAATTCGTGTCCCCTTCTTAACACAAGTAAAACAATCCTATAGTCTGATCATGTCGAGTCAAAGTGAAATAGTTTGAAATAGTTCAAGTTACGTAGCAGCAGACGAAGCAAGACCACAAGCTACCTCAACGCGATCTTCACTCGCATCATCGTCGTCGTTATTCGTCGCTCTCGACCCACATACTTGGCTCAAGATCAATGACTACCAATACATAAGTTCACAAGACCAGCAGCAGCCAACAAGCCCAGCCCCAGCTCAGTCACGAAGAGGAAAACTAAATTGACAAACTATATTTATAAAAATTATTTATAAGATTATAAATAATATTTATAATCTTATTAAACATTATCAAAGAGTGGAATAATTAATATTCCGGATATAAAATAATTCAGAGAATGTACATAAAGTAAGGAAAAGAACGGTTACACAAAGTCCTGATACAGTAAAATATTATTAATAATGAGAGTAGAAAGTAGTACTCTATTTTCTGCATCTCAAAAGTTTAGCGTGAATTTGAATTTGAGCCTTCATTAGCACCGCAATGAAGACTTAATATTTGTCTGGAAAGAAACTCTTTACTGATGAGTACTGCAAACTACAGCTTGGGATCTGAAAACCGACGAGCAGGGGAGCCTCCACCGAAGAGGATAGAGCTGCTATCCCATCAGCTCGACACTGAATCATCTAAGGACTGAACATCAGACGAAGCGAGGTATCTACTATAATGTAGTATCCTACTCTTTGTTAGTGCAGACTGGTATCAACAATATGATGACCTTTAACCTAGCTTATACATGAAGTCGAGGTATTTACGGCAAGATTGAACCTAAAAGTTCCATCTGCTGAAGGAGGTCCACCCGATCCCACAATGCGTTATAGATTCGGGTTGCATGGAAACTATTCCAGGTGAAGAGTTGTACTTATCTAGGAATATTGGCTAGAGAAGAACTACAAGAGAAACATATGTTGCGGCTTATCACAAGCAAAATAGTCGACAAATGAACTCACAGGTTCAACGCTTACAGATCATCGTTTCTCGAACTAGAAGAAACATCAATGGTCAAAAAACAAATGTCACAGAATCCTGAAGGTCTTACATAACGGGGCTCTGGACCTGAAGGACCGTGGACTGAAGATCCTTCAGACTAGATGAGTTCTTCGCAATCTCTGACCTCACTTTATCTACCTCGAGCTTAGTTGACTGCAGTAAATCTCTAGCTTCCTTGATCTTCCGTTCATAGACAACAACCATACTTTTTAGTTCTACAATTATCCCTATAGAGTGGATGACATCCTTCTCTTGCAGTTGTGCAGTGCTCACGTACTCCTTGACCTTCTCTTCGGCAGTTTTCAACCTCTCTACAAGCTCGATACATTTAGACTCTGCATTGCGCAAGCTTTCTTCCAGCTGAGCCACTTTGTCTGCACTTCCCTTCATTTTAGTCTCACTTTCACTAACTTCATTTTGCAAAGATTGGACGGCATCTTTGTAGACCTTGAGATCGTCCTCACGGATGACAGCCATATCCTCACGGTCCCTAACCTCACCTCTTATCGTCTGCACCTTCCAATTACTAAAATTGCGATCATGGACATCAAACAAACAACTCGGATTCTCATTCAAAAGCTCCAAAAATCAAATGTTTCTTACCTTCGTGAGTAAAAGCAGTAGTAAACTTATTTCAGAGGTAAAACATCGTTATGAAAAAAGGTCTTGCTTTGGATCGATACTATCACTTTGCTGCAGGTAGGTCTTGCTTTGGATCAATACTATCACTTTGCTTCACCTGCAGAACATAATCACATCATATTGAAAATCTTTTCTGGGGTGGCTATCTTGGAGCGCCAAGTTAGGGTAACTCTGTATCCTGAGGGGGATATAGAGATACTTGAGAATACTGTCACTTAGTTTTTTCAACGCCTTCAGAGTACTGGTCAATCGTGGGAACTGCAGCACAAAAAGTTATCGTGAGTCATGCAAGAAGAAATGAGCGAGCCGAAGAAGATTTTTCTTTTTCTACCTGTACAAAATTTTCTGAAATGTCTTTTATCTCGTTGTATAAAGACCTTGCTGCTGCAGAAAAAGAAAAAAGTAAAGATAAAAAATAAAACATACAGTAACCAAACCAAAACTATTTCAAACCCTCGCACGAAATACTGAACTATACATAAGGTGAATAATACCCTCCTTAATACCAAAGGAAGGAATTAAGGAGAAGATCTTTCCAAAAAAGAAGTACCAATATAAAATCAATCACCGTGAAAGTCTCAAGCAACGAAGGGAGAAGTGCGCTGTGGACACGAGTGTTACTCGCGAGAGAACTCAAAACATGAAGTAATGGAGCGGCTATACGACCAGAAGCGGCCATGTAAAAGACCTGAGAAGCAAGAAGTCACAATGCCAAGTGACACATTAGAAGTTGAGTATCACGTGGGCCCTGAATGCATGTCCTAGGAGAGGAAGACATCACCAGGAGTCACATTCAAGTCACAGTAACCACATCAACAACTACGTTTCGGACTAACTGCGTTGAAAGCTGACACGAAGTTCATAAGAACGACTATTGTTATTATTTAAACAGGTGTAGAAAGTTATGTCGAGTGAAATCAAAGTTCTCAAAGATTTACAGTTTAAATACAATTCGAGTAGGTTTACTGGATGGGACAAAAACCAATAGGCCATGTATGCTAGAGAGTGGAACCCTCCGTTAAAATATGGGAATAAATGTCTGGTTTTCCATTAAGAAAAAAGAAAACTAAAGCCCAAGTAATAACTGGTTGAATCTCACCTCAGGTTAGAGTTTTCGCTTCAAAAACGCTTAGAGTACAGTTTCACTGAGATGATCCGGATCTCAGTGAAACAAGAGATCTCTCTTTGTACAAAAAAGAGAGATTCTTGTGCAAAATTATAGTACAAAAATGACAGATGCATGCACCAAACAATGAAAAAAGCAACACATAAATTCGTGCAGTTTACTCAGTCGAAAAGACTGTCAATTTGTTCCCACAAATTCATCTACATAACAATGCACATTGACATTTGTCTGCCTAGGTAGGCACACAGGAAACACTCCACACAACTTGATTGTCAAGGTCTGTAGATTTTCTACGTTTTTCACCTCCAGCATGACACTCTGGTCTGCTTCCAGAGGCAGACATTCTTACTACAAAGAAGTAGTAGGTTGTTACGATATCTCTCACGTACTTCTGAGAAGAAAGAACAGAAGATGTCTCTACTTCAGAACTTTAGGTAGATGCTCCATACACTAGCGAGAGTGTATTGAGCATCTACTTGTGGCGTAGTGGAAGCGATACCGATCATAAGCCGGACAGCTTCCAACTGCATAGCCTCCCGCCGAGGTCTTTGGCTCGTCGATGACTTGTTGCTTGCTTGTCAGCCTTTCTGGGATACTTGTCTGGGATGCTTGTCAGCAACCAAGACAGCACCCCAGACAACACCTTCATATTTGAGTATAGTGCATGTGATGTGCAAGAATACAATTCGTTTGGGATTGGATGTTATGTATCTATAGACAAGGAATTGCTCAATCCATTCACCTTACGATGGCCGTTCTCAACAGTACAAGAGGTGTGGCCCTCCCACATACTGTACTCTGAAAATTCCATTCCTAGGTGTGTAAATTTCGATCTCGGGATGAGGTGCACCTCCGTTATATATAGTTCCACTCCTGGGTGCACAAAAGTTTCCATCTCGGAATGAGGTGCACCTCCCTTTTAGTTCCAGTGATTGGTCTACTTTCTTCCTTGTTCCACAAAATCCTGGGTGTGCAAAATTTTCGATCTCGGAATGAGGTGCACCTCTGTTGGAAATGGATTGCTAGTAGAATAGGCTAAGGTAAAACTCTAAGTCACGGCATAAGGACAGTATGAGAGTGTGGGAGAGCTCCTCAAGAGAGTGTAGGCAAAACCAAGTAAGTAGATACTCAATAATGTACAATGGCCTTGGGCCTGAATAATATACCTTGGGGTCTTGGCCTTGGTGACTTTTCGAAAGGTCACCATCTAAAAGCCTGAACTGCTTACTGCTAAGAGGAGTATTCACACTGTGTACGGTATTCTAACACTCCCACTCAGTAACAGTTCGGATAAAAATATTACTTAGCTAGAAAATATTCCTAGCTTCGGTAGTAGATAGTCCAACTTGGGAGCTGGTAAGCTCTTTGTCAGAATATCTGCAACCATGTCCTCAGTAGGACAATATCTAACTTCTATAACTTTTCCAGCGACGTGATCTTTGATGAAGTGATATCGGATGTCGATGTGCTTCGTACGGTCGTGGAACTTGCTGGTGTCGACAAGACCCATAGCACTTTGGTTGTCATAATATGTAACGGTCGGCTCCTTGTCATGCAATCTGATGTCGGTCAAGAGTTGACGTAACCAGATTGTCTCTGAGCAGCTCGTGCTAAGAGCTACATATTCTGCCTCTGTACTTGAGAAGGCTACTGATTTCTGTCTCTTGGAGGACCAGCTGATGGCTCCTCCAGAGTAGACGAAGCAATGTCCTGATGTGGACGTCTTGTCTCCGCATGTCCTCCCCAATCAGCATCGGTGTAACCGAATAGAGAGTAGGGTTGGGGTGAGTGAGCATACTCAAGGTACAAATTTAAAGTTCCCTTGATGTAACGGAAAACCCGCTTCATAGCGGCAATGTGTTTAGGTCCAAGACTACTCATGAACTGGGAGAGTACACTAATGGGATAAGACAAATCAGGACGAGTGCATACTGCGGCTCAATTAATAGAGCCGGCTGCACTCTGGTAAGGATAACTATTACATAGCTTCTTTTCATCCTCAGTGACAAGGGAGTCATCCGAAGAAAGTTTCTCACCTGTAACTAGAGGAGTGCTTACAGGTTTGCAGTCCTGTAAGCCAAACTGAAATAGTTTCTGTGTCAAATACAAAGTTTGACTAAGTCTGATAGTGCCAGAAGATGGATCACGGTTAATCTCAATGCTAAGGCAATGATGGACTGGACCGATGTCAGTCATGTTGAACCGTGAGCTCAATTTCCCTTTTACGTGAGACAGTAGAGCCTCACTGCTGTTGGCAATCATAGTGTCATCCACGTAGAGGGCAAGGATGACGAAGTGTTGTTTCTGGTGCAAGTAGTAAACGTTTCCGTCTGCACCGGACTTAGCAAATCCAAGAGAAAGTAAGAAGTTGTCGATGATCAAGTACCATTCTCTTGATGATTGCTTAAGACCGTAGAGAGTCTTGAGCAATCTGCATACTTGACTGTGCCTTGCTGTAGTCACGCCTTCCGGAACACTCATGTATATTTCCTCGTTAAGTGTTTCATTCAGAAATGCAGTTTTAACATCCATTTGATGTACATGTAGATTATACTGCGCTGAGATGGCAAGGATGAGCCGTATTGACTGAATGCGGACTACAGGGGAAAAGGTTTCTGTGTAGTCCAAACCGTAGATCTGGGTGAAACCACGAGCCACTAGTCTCGCCTTATAACGAGCAATGGACCCATCGGTATTAAGTTTTAACTTAAAGGTCCACTTACATGTTATCGGTCGGCGTCCTTGTGGCAAGTCGGTGAGCTTCCAAGTGCCGTTAGATTCGTGGGAATCTAGCTCTTCCTCTATTGCTCTTCTCCACTGATCGACATCAGGAGAAGATACTGCTTCTGTGTAAGAAACAGGTTCCATTAGCACTGGTTTGAGAGTTACCATCAATGCACGCTTGATGTTCTTCAGAGACTTTGGGATCAGCGATGAAGGGTCGTAACCTTCATCTGGGTTCCGTTGTGGAGGAACTGAATGTCGAGCTGATCGTCTCAATGGAGGCGGTGCTGGGAAATCCAATGGAGGAAGAGAGGACTCGCTGTGGATGGAGTCGGAAACTCGTGGTGAGCGTGGTGATGTGCGCCGAAGGTAAGGATGGCGCGAGCTCAAGTTCTCTGCAGGGAGAGAGTGATTGCTTGAGGAATGAGAATGTGGAGGGCGACTGCTCCCAGTAGACTGTGTACTGCTGGTGACTTCTCCGCCAAGGCCATGACTGCTAGGGACTCCTCCTCCAGATCCAAGACCAACGGATGGGGTTGGAGCTGGATTGGCAGGAGATGGCAGAGGAACTCCCACTGAAGGGAAACCGGGAGAGACCGACGGGAAATGAGCTGGGCCAGCTGAAGGGGCGGGCACAGTGTGATAAAAATGAACGTCGGTCTCAGGAGATGCTTGAGTGAGTGGGGGATCACCAGAGGGGGTGGATGTGGGTGGGAGAGTCGGGGAAGACTCATCGAAGATAACATCACGAGAAGTGAAGGTATGACCGTCAGATTTTCTTTGGAGACGATAACCCTTACTCTAGCCGCTATAGCCAAGGAAGATACACTCGTGAGAGCGATCATCGAGCTTTGTGTGCTCAACCTCGGGGACCTGGGAAAAAGCGCGACAGCCAAAGACGCGCAGAAAGGAGAGATCGGGTCGACGAGGAGTTGTGGAGGCATAGGAGTGCCAGAGTTCATAAGGTGTAGACATAGGCGGGATAGCCTTAGACGGACACCGGTTCTGGAGGAATGTGGCGCAAGTGATTGCTTCACCCCAGAAGGACTTGATGAGCTTGGAAGTGTAAAGCATAGAACGGACAGCATCAAGCAAGCTGCGGTTCTTACGTTCAGCAACGCCATTCTGTTGAGGAGAGTAAGGGATTGTGAATTGGCGCTGGATGCCACGCTCGCGACAGAAAGCGTCAAAAGCAGCTGAACGATATTCCTCGCCATTGTCAGATCGCAAAGTGACAAGAGATTGACCAGTGGCGCGCTCAGCAAATGCTAGATAGTCCCGGAAAGCAGCAAAACAGTCACTCTTATAGTAGAGAAGACGAGTGACGGTGTAGCGCGAGTAGTCATCAATAAAGGTGATGAAATACTCATAGCCAGAAAAGGTGCAAGGGGAGATGCGACCACTAATATCAGAATGGACCAGTGTCAGAGGACGAGTGGATCGAGTGGAGCTGGCACGTGGGAATTTAGTGCGTGCATGCTTGCCGTGTGCACAAGCTGGACAAATATCCTCAGAGAGCGGGAAGGAAGGGAGGCCGGTAACATACCTGCGGTGGCTCAGCTCATGGACGCGATGATGGTTGATATGACCGAGTCGCTGATGCCACAGGGTAGAGAGATCGCCCGTCGTAGTAACAAGAGCGTAGGGTCGAGGTGGCGTCGGTGGAGGAGTCCGACTGCCAGATGTAAAGCCCTGAAGGCCTGCCAACAAATGCGGAGGAGACCGAGGTCGAGAAAAGGAAGAACCCGACTGTTCGTCAAAGAGAATCCGAGATGAAGCCAGGTGAGCATGGTAAGGACTGTAGGGACGAGGGCCAAGAAGGCCCTCTGTCCCACCTTGGGGGACTATGTCCCTATTAGGGGGATCGTCCCCCTGGTCCCTGGACGGACGGCCGTTGGGGTGTCCCCGGACGGACGCCACCAGGGCAGTCCGCGGGGGTTAGATTGCCGGCTCCGTGGCGCGGGGGAGCAATATCCTCTGTGCGGAGATATTGCGTATCCTCGTCTGGGGATATTTCATGTGGCCGGGGAGTCCGGCCCGAATCCCCAATCCTCAGGGATCCGTGCCGGCCCCTTCCTCCCAGGTCAGCGGGGGTCGCGGCGACCTCCCGCGGCCTGAGAGGTGGACTGCCTCCGTGCGGAGGCAGTCCGTGGGAATGGGATGGCACCCATCCTCGTCGTCCCATCCTCGTCCCTCCTCGAGGGGTGCGTTACCCCCGGCGCGAGACCCAGAAGCGAGGGGCTTCCGGGAAGAGGCGCCAATGCCAGGAGGCGCGCGTGGGAGTCCCCACTGGCTGCGGGCTCCGTGTGTGTACCAGTGACAGTTTGGCTTAAAGGTGCGGGGCTTTCAAGGGGTGTGTGAGTTGGATCGATCCGCGTAGAGGGAAGGGACTCGATCCGTGTGCTGCCAGTGGACGCGCGTGGAAGAGGTGGAGCACCAAGAGGTGGTGTCCTTACAGGAAATTGACCAAGGGGTGTCATAGTGAGGGAGGTAGACGTCGCGCGGACTGAATTTGAGCCAAGTGAGACAATTCCGAATTTTGTGGAGTGATAGGGACTTCTCTAGTGAGAGAGTGCTCCGAATTAGGGATTTGAAAATTCCGTGAGTGACTTGGGTGATTTGGATGAATTTCAGCTTGGGTGTGCGCATTCTGTGAGGCGGGGTTGGGCCTGGACCGTGGGAAGCAGATCCTGCGCATGTTGCGGTTGAATAGTGAGGTGCTAGTCCGCTGGTTAGATTGCGGTCTAGCTCGCAAGCGCGGTCCTGATCTCTGGCTAGGTGGTAGTGTGTGGATTACTGAAGTCCTACCAGCTGTAGCTACAAGCGCGGTTTGGTCAGCGATCAAAATTGAATTCCCGAGCATGTAGAGGTCGTCCACAGTGAGACAGGGAGCTAGCACTTGACCAAATCTGTCTTCAAGGTGACAGAATCCGTTGCCGATTAGGCACCAGCCGCCATTGGCATCAAATTGCCGAGCTGAGAATAAATTCTTCTGCAAGGCAGGCACGTGAAGAACGTCACGTATGTACACATGCTCGCCGTTGAGCAAACACACTTCCACCATGCCGGAACCAGCAACGTGGATGGTGGTGTTGTCACCGAGTAGAATCGCATCATTCTCGGCGTTCTCAGAAGAGACGGGTGAGTATTCGACGAATTGTCGTCGATTATGCGCCATGTGGTGTGTGGCACCCGTGTCTACATACCAGTTAGGATCAGCTGTCTGCACGATTGCAGACGAACATTGTGCCACCAAAACCCGACGAGTGTTGCCGTTGTTGTTCTGTGAACGACGATTCTTGTTCTTATTCTTGTTACCAGCAGTCGAGTTTTCATTGCTGCTGCTGCTGGGTTTGTCCGGGCATTCAGCGATGCGGTGTCCGGACTTGTTGCACTAGAAACATTTCTCGTTAGGATATGGCGGTCTCTTCGGTGGCTGGTTACCGCCTTGTCGGTTGCCACCATTGTTGCGCCGGCTGTTGCCATTGCGACCTCCTTGCCGACGACCTGCAAACAAGGCAGTGGATGTTCCATCGATAACTTGCGCCCGATCGTTTCCTCCTGAATGAGGAAGATGATGAGGTCCTGTAGCGAGAGATTTGGGTTCGTTCTCATCGCCTGCAAGAATAGATGGTAGTTGTTGGGCATGCTGCCCATCAACGCGAGGACTTGCTCCTCGTTGGCAATTATCAATCCAGCTGAAGTCATCTGCTGGATGAGAGACTTGAAGTTGTTGACATGTTGGGTAACAGTCTCGTTGGGTTTCATCTTTAAAACCCGCAACTTCTCTCTCAAGTGCATCTTGGTCACCATGTCTTGACCTGCAAAGTGTCTGGTCAAGGTGGACCATGCATCGTTCGATGTGGTGCAAGACATTAGATGTCCTGCCACACTATTCTCGCAGCATTCGTTGATCGCTGCGAGCGCGTTAACGTCACGTTGATCTCAATCTGCGATGCTACCGGGTCCGGTAGCAGGGGGAGGGATGGGTACCACAGTACCTCCGGATGTCGTGGCACGTGGTCTCTGCACGTTCCCTTCCACGATATCAAGAACACCATGGGCCCTGAGCCGCAAGGTTGTCTTGTGCTTGCACAGCGTGAAGTATGTGCCGTCGTACTTGACCCAGCCTTTGGTGTCAAAGGGGGCAGACATTCTGTATCAGATTGATCGCTAGAACGGTGAAATTCTGTTAGCGAAGGTACAGAATATGGGTGCGTGAAGCGTCCTTCTCGCAGCAGCTGA
This sequence comes from Asterella californica, assembly GCA_036924285.1. Lineage (NCBI taxonomy): Eukaryota > Viridiplantae > Streptophyta > Marchantiopsida > Marchantiales > Aytoniaceae > Asterella > Asterella californica. The sequence goes on along the minus strand of JAYKYS010000006.1, from coordinate 13,029,772 downwards.
AGCGTCCTCCAACTGCTCTCACCTAAGGGCCGAAGGCCTACCTAGTGCCTATGCTATTGTGCTAGTGCATCAACAATGCAAAGCTCTGATACCATGTTGGAAATGGACTGCTAGTAGAATAGGCTAAGGTAAAACTCTAAGTCACGGCATAAAGACAATATGAGAGTGTGGGAGAGCTCCTCAAGAGAGTGTAGGCAAAACCAAGTAAGTAGATACTCAATGATGTAGAATGGCCTTGGGCCTGAATAATATACTTTGGGGTCTTGGCCTTGGTGACCTTTCGAAAGGTCACCATCTAAAAGCCTGAACTGCTTACTGCTAAGAGGAGTATTCACACTGTGTACGGTATTCTAACAACCTCCCTTTTAGTTCCAGTGATTGGTCTACTTTCTCCCTTGTTTCACAAAAATCCCGTACCTTACATCTGGGGGCGAATGGAGGCGAATGCACGGGAACAGGAGAGGAATGTTCCCACGTTAACACACTCACTGGATTCCTGCTTGTCCTTCGTAATCACTCCTTTTTGTTCTAGAAAAGTACTGATGCGATTATCTAGGACGCGAAAGAATAATTTACCCAGTCACACTTAGCGAGGCGATTCCTCTATGATTACCAGAATCTTCCTTCCCCTGCGATGATATGAACCCTCACTCCACCTTCACATTCCTGGGTCAGAAGGAGGTTGACGGTATCATGGCGTCGCTACCAAATCGCTCATTTACTATGTTATCACCAGCGCTCGGGGTAAAAATTTTCGGCCGCCGGTTTTTTTCCGATTCCACTGGCTTTTGAACTGTTTTGCAAATTTCCAACCCCCAATAACCGGGTGATCCTTTACTGAAGGATAAAAAACCGGGAGAAGAACATTATACTCTAAGAGTATCCGGTTACTTCTTGTCAGCCATTCATGATAACCGGCTTTATCTTGTCTTTATGGGTTTTAATCCGGTTCTGAAACTTTTCGACCGGTTTGCATTAAAAAAATTTGCACTTTCTCCGAAACTCGCAGATTTCCAGTTCACAGGTTTGTTGTTCCGAAAGTTTACAGATTTGCAGTTAACAGTTCACAAGTTCTTCTTTATTCCGAAAGTCACAAGTTTACAAGATTAACTGTTTACAAGTAAACTACTTCACAAGTATACGGTTTACAACTTGGTAGTGAAATCAACCCGGTTTTGGAACTCTTCTGGCAGGAGTTGAACCTGCATTCAGGTATAAAATCTGAATCTCCCAACCAGTTGGGACCAGAAGACCTAACTAATCTATCTACGAAAGCATCAAAAGTACTAGAACTACTGTATGTACAAAAAACGAAAGCATCCAAGTACTCAAAGATTCTGTGCAGAAATTGAATTCCTGAAGATGAAAGAGATTATCAAAGCTGTTAGAATTAAGTATCCTCGTTCTCTGCATCAACCATGTAAATCTGAGGGTTATTAACGAAGCGACGATGGTGGACAGTGCTCTTCCAGATCTCCACTGCATCTGATAGCAGATCATCGAAAGAGTCCTCAGGTCCTTCTAAGTTCAAACGCATGACACTGTCCAAGTTGGTTATCTGGAGACAATTCCTGTACTTCGTCTTGATAACACTTTGAATACTGAATGCCCTCTCACAGTGTGTTGTAGAGACACATTGAACACGAGCAATATCAGCCAAGATAGAGAGTTGTGGATACTTACACTTCAAAGTGTCACTAAAACTTATCATCGCCCACAGATCTTTAAACGAGGACTCCCTAAACTCACTATGTGCGTGAGTTTTGAACTGTTGAAACTCTAATTTAACCGAAACAGGTTGCACACAAGGGGCTCGTGAGACCCCACTAACATGTTTCTCCGTCCCAAAATGAGCAGAAAGAAGATTAACTTCTTTACTTCCCCACTCGCGTAAAGGAACTAGTTGAGATGGCATCTGTGAAGGAGATAAGATCTTAAATGCTCCAACCAGATCATTGTTAGAAAATCTCTCCATAAGCTGCGCACAAATAGCCTCAGAAAAACTCTTCTGGAAACTCACCGCCTCTTCCAAGTCTCTTCCCAACCGGTCCCTCTCTAGTTGAATAGAATGGAAGAAGGTACCTCTTACCTCTGAATGAAGGCGCTTCAAGAAGCCACCTTCCGGACCATAATCAGGCAAAAGATGATACCCAGTATCTTCATTGATGAAGAAAGCATTGAGGTTAACACTAGGATCGACAGTATAATGCATTCGGATGGTAGCAACTTCAGTAGCAATCAAGGCACCGATGGTACTAACATCTACAAATCTCTGTTGAAATATCCGAGACAACACACTCAGAGACTGTAAAATATCAGCAAGAAAGAACAGACAGTACACAGTCTTGAAAGAGCGCAGCTTCTTGAAAAGCTGACCACCTACTCCATGATCTTCGGTGGGATCCGCTTCAGACAAAAAGTACAGAACTGACTCCAAAGAGTCACAGAGACTAGTTACTGCACTCCAACGAGACAACCACCTGGTTCGATTATAACGCTTTAAGAACTTACGAGAATCTGCAAATTCGGACTGTAAAGCTTCTAACCCTTCCTTTCGTTTAGTAGATCTCTTGAAGTACAAAGCTATTGCATTTATCAAGTCATCTACATCCTCACTAAGGGTCACACACGAAATGTGTCTAGAAGCCTTCAACAATGCTAAGTTACAACGATGAGCAACACAATGAGAGGTAAGCATAAAAGGATTGACAATACGTTTCAATCGAGTTGCAACTCCGTTCTGTATACCAGTCATTACTGAAGCTCCATCCGAACCAAAACTTACCATCTTCTCATGTTCCAGCCCCCAAACCTTCATCAGTTCGAGAAGAGTTTCTGTTATTGCCTCAGCATGCTTCTCGGACAATCTAATCAGACCAAGAAAGGTGGTAACCACATGTCCTTCTTCCAAGAAGGTTGCAAAGATAACCAAATGACCATGCACAGCAATATCAGTCGCTTCATCACACATCAGACCGAAAAAACTACTGCGCTGAACTCGAAGAAGTATACGTTTCTGCATAACAGAGCTAATGCAGCTGATCATCTCTACGCACGCCTTGTCATCATGATAAATACTGTCTGTCATATAAGATGAAACAGTTTTCAACATTCGCAAAGAACCGGGAACTTTGAGAATGCAATACATTCTCTACCAATGAAGTAAGCAGCACGGAATAAAGTAAGCAGCGTCCGATCGCAAGTCCTATTCGCTATTTCGTATGCTTGCTTGAAAGCCTGTTTTCCTTCGTGTTGAGCCCAAGCCAAAGTCCTATGCAATGTTGTACTCGCATGATCGTGAAAGGCTGAGACTCGGACATTAACAGCACCAGATAGAGCAAAAGGTGACTTACTCTTACCCCGACATACCTTACAGATACTCTTCCGAGGTCTCGATCGAAATGTATCCAGTCAAACAAATCGTACCAAGTATCATCCCATAGTTTACACTGCGCCTCGACTCTAGAAAGGACATGCTCGACAACAGAAGGATCTTTTCCTTTCTCGATATCTGCAGACGAGTTAGAAGATGAAGAAATTGAAACGAAACCAGATAGAGTCTTCTGTTTCTTCGCGAACTTACCCTTCTCAGAATTACCTCCACCGGGTTTCATGCTGTCAATTGGAGAGGAAGCAAGCTACGAGGTCGAGTCTGTAAGAAGAACACTACGATAAGTCTGGAACCTGAGTCGTCCAGATGATCTTAATAAAGAAACACCAACCCTGTATACACAAGTTCGACTCAGACCACAGACTGTGGATAGTTATCCACCTATCAGGAAGAAATGTACCAGCAGTTAGTGTAAGTGGAGACCAGACCCGTTAGAGTTACAACAACATCGACAATCAAGATGGCAACACCAAGCGAGTGGTCCCACATCGGCAGCCACCAGATCTTCTCTGGAAGAAGTGGTGGCTCACGACTAGAATCCTTCGATCGATCCCGCTGAAACCTCGAGAAAACCTCTTCTGCAGCTGCCGCACCGCCGTCCACCTCTCAAGATGTTCTACAGCACCCCTTCGAGGTTGAAAAACCGAGAAGAAACCTCGAGACAAGGCGAGACTGCCACCGTCCCAGCACTTTCTTCGGGGTTGCAGAACCTCCAGCGGCAGCGGCAGCACCACTGCAGCAGCAAAAGCAGCCAAGATCGATGATACGGCGACCCAAGCAGCGGCAGTGAGGCAGTGTGGCAGCGGCAGCACCCAACTTCGATGACACCTCCAAGAGAAAACAAGTTAGAAGCAGCGGAATTGCAACGGGGATCTCCAGTGACAGCCTCGACTCTCGATCTCGACTGCTGCTGCACCGTCCCGCACCTCGGAGAGTCCTCGAAGAACAACAAGCGGAGCGGATCAGAAAAGCGGAGCGGATCAACAAGCGGAGCGGATCAGAAGTGACAGAACCTGGAAGGAATTCGCAGCGATGAGCGGACTAGAACGGAAATCACAGCAAAGAATCGAAGGAAACGCAATATCGATAGAAGCTCGAAGGAAACGTAGACTATCCGGTATCGATAGAACCTCGAAGGAAGCGCAGCGGCGACTGGATTAGAAAGCAAATCTCGCTACAACCTGGAACGAGTCTGAAGCAAACAGGCAATCGATAAACCCCGAAGAAAAGCGCAGCGCAGCGGCAAGAGGGGATTTGCGAACTGCCAAAATGTCTCGACGACTGGACCAGACTCGACCCTCCCGACTCCCGCTGCCCGAAACACCCTATTACCCTAATCGCGGCATCGTCCTAATGTTCTCCCAACCGTCCTGCACCGTCGATTGATTTAATCCAGACCGTCAGATTTGATCCAAACATCTAAGCCGTTTAATTCAAATCTGTGTAACGTGTAAATAACCGTCCTGCACCGTCAGATCTTCTACTTAGAGATTAACCGTGCGATTCGATTAATCCTGACCGTCAGATCTGATCCGAACATCTCAGCCGTTGAAAACAAATCCGCCTGACGTGTCCTAAACCCGGTAAATTTCCGCCTGGAGGTATGCATCGACCACGTAAATCCGAAACTCATCATGCACAACCTGTTAAATATCCGAGGAGAAGCGACAAGTCGTTGCAAAAAAACCGGGATCTTGGTTAAAGGAACAGCGATAATCCGAATTATATCTTTTTGGTCCCGGTTTCGAATCCGGGTAGGAGCGCTGGGAACCCGACTTTTCAGAATTCCAGCCGGTTGAGAATACAAAGGATGCCGGTTAGCCCCGAGCGCTGGTTATCACGTCCCCTGGCCTTAAGAGTTGACTAGCTCAGATACTCTTTGGCAATTTTCTCCACACTGAACCATTTATTGGATGTTCAAACTCTTCAACCCTATCTGCAGATAGCTTTGTGGTTCTGACAAAAGTCTCCACTTGACGAACAACTATTTGTTCTTCTGGAAACCCAGAGAAGATGTATTCAAATTAAATTGCATGCCGTAGCCTTTCGACAGTATACCTCGTGCCCAGTTGGACGATGCTAGAAAGAAGGATAGGGTGAGAAGGTGAAGACAAAGCAGAAGAGATACGTACATGAGGAACCCAGAGAAGTACATATACTCATGGGCCGGGCTATATCCCGGTCCATGAGTATACCAGTTCTACACAAGAACTACCCTAACAAACAGAAGGTAACCTAAAATTTAAGGTAACCAAGAAAGTACATAGCAATTAGAATAGCAAGACGGGGTAAATGTACGCCAAAACTGTCTATTTCGTTAGCGAATAACTCTACCCACGGAACACGACGTGAAAAAACAGTATATACTCGGAACATGACATCCTAGTGTGGGAAAGAAGAGATGCAGACTAAGTGTACTGCAAGCCGCAATGCAAGAACACCGCATACACTCAAGGTAAGCCAGAGTTTATGATGTGCTCATAAACTGCATGCTGAGATAGACCCCGCAACCTGGGTTCAGAAGAAGACGTAGCAGAAGAGACAGCTATCTGAGGAAAGAGAGACTTACTCAAAGAAACCCAGAGAAGATGTACACACAAAGAAGAACATACATCCGTAGTGACACTCTCCGTTCTACTCATATATGTAAAATGGAAACCATTTTACATATTACAATTTACACCATGAGTTCCAGACTAACCATAGTGTAAGTTGAACATGCCAAGACGAAGGCCCTCGGCTACTCATCATTCCAATACTATCCTGTGAGCACGAGTGTGAGCAGTGTCTGTGTATTTTATGTAACATGACCGAGAATCTGACTGCAGATGGTGAACGTTAACGTAGCGAAGGGTAATGAATTACCATCGGGAAAAATATGACAGAAAGGAGAAGAAAGAATGTGGCTAATAAGCTCGGTGGAACAAGAGTGAAACGAGGATATTTGGTGTCCAACACGAAACAGACTATAAATAGAGGATAAGCATGTGGTGAAACTACGCTGAAAGGAGACCGAGTACCCCTACCATGCCCTGCATCAAATCCGGAATAAGTGAGGGTTGACACAAATCAGGCTTCGGACACCGAGTAAATGGAGAAGTGCGCTGAAATCTGAGGGTTGATACAAGTCAGACTTTGTCGAACGAGTAGATCTGAGAGTGAGTATGTATTGAAGTTAGGAACAGTAAACAGAGGAAGTGCAGCGAAAAGGAAGCATACATTGAGCGAATGAAATTACCTGAATTATGCAGAACCTGAACAGTACAGTGCATCGTAGTTACAAGAGTAAACCAAGGGAGCAAAGTGCAAGCAGCAAGCCATAGTCCATGTCAGAAAGCCAGTCAATCGGTCTTTAGCTCAGAATTCACTGACACGGCCTGAAATAATTTTCCCGACTGAATCCTGACTTGCAGCAAGGAAAGAACGACGCTGCGCTCCTCGAGTAAACTTGCAGACCTCTTGAAGACTCTGCTCTTTGATAGGTGCTTCTGAATATTCCACTTGAACAGATCTAGAAGGCAATTGAAGAAATCTAGAGACACCCAAGGGTAAACAGTTAATGACATCAACTAGAAGAACTTCGGGATCTTTACAGTCCTCTAAACTCTATCGAGTTAAAGACTGAACAGGAGAAGGTCTTGTCGAGACAGAAGATGAATGTAGATAACTATTTAGTCCAAGGACTGAACACAGATATTTTATCACTGCATTTCGGAGCAGGAACCAGGTTCAACCAGAGAATCTTGAGAGGTGGGTAAGTGAAAGATATTGCAACTTAAGCTAAGTACTACAACCGGATAAGGACGAAACCAGACCTACGGAAACAGAGCGATGGCTCTCTTCAGTTGCTGTAAGACGCCCTATTCTACCTTGATAATGTGCATGACCCGTCACTATGAGAACTTTGATAGTTTTATGCACCTTCGTTTGTTGAGAATACAAAGTCTACCTTTTTGTTTCATTTTCTTGGTATATACGAATTTATCACAAGAGGAGATAATACTAATATTTTGCATCTCTGCAGATGTATCAGGTCCAACACAAGGATGGTTATGAACCTTACTTTCTCTGTGCTCGTCGATTGGTCCCATGGTACTTCAAAAATATCTACCTACATGACGTTTCTCTGTGATACTTAAGCTGATGCTGAAAGTAATTGGGAAACCTACAAATATTTACCAAGTGAGAGCAGGACAGAAGTTGTCTGATCCCGTTGATTTATAGTTACAGACTGTGCCAGACATGCTGAGCTGGTAAATAGACAGATGGAGCTGATGCAAGATCTATTAATCGTAGATGAGATGGAATAGTTTATTGATTCTGTACTTTGCGTGTGAGAAGGTATGATGAGCATTTTATCGGCTACGGAAGGAACAAGGTCATTCATGCATTTCACATCGCAAGCTTGGATTTCAGGTGCTGGATCAGTCACAATTCTCTTGCAATCGCCCCATTTATCGTGGAAAATTTTGGTAGTCTGTTTGTACTCAGAATTATCTTCAGAGCCAGTCCAGAAGATTTGAATGGGATTCTACAGTACTAAGGAAGACGTTACGAGGCTCAAAATCCTGTACGTTTGGCGGTTAATTGGGCCGGCCGGCTCTACGCATTAATGAATTTCGATGAGTCATTTCGAAGTCTTACGTTCGGTGTTACCTGTCAAGAGATAGTAATCCAAACTGCAGCTGAGAAATGCACCAAGGGCCTACTCGACTTTGCTGGTTGGAAATGACAGAAACACGGTTTATCTGTTTGATATGGAAACTGGAACAAAGTGTCAGCTCTCGTCGAAGTGCGGATGCCTTCTTGCTATCAGAACAGAGTGGTTTATCTGAAACTAAACCACCTCTTAGAGTCCAGAAAGATAAGGAGAAATATAGCGAGTGAAGCCGGTAACTCGTACCGGCCCGTAGCTGCAAAGTAGTTTCAGCTGTTGATCTCTAACTTCACACTCTGTAACTGGAGGAATGAGTGGAGAAGCTTAAATTTCAAATATGTGTTTTCTGAGATCAGCAGAGTGTCTTAAATCCTGTTGTTTTCCTGCTTGGTGAAAATTGCAGATTTTGGGTACATCCTGACTGGTTTGTGGTGCATGTTGATCATCCACTCTCCCCAGCCTGGATTGCGACTTTAGTTCCTGACCCTCTTGCAAGCGAACGACTTCAGAATGTGAAGTCCATATATCATGCTGTGAAGTCTCAGCTCGTTTCACTTCCGACTCACACGGGGATTTGTCTTTCTCCTGGAGTATGCATCTGGGATGTGTCTTCTTCAAGGGTTTCGAAAGTATCTCGGAGCCTTCTTCCATACTCGTGGTCCAGAGCAACACATAAGCATCTGGGAGAGGAGAAAATATGGCATTGGAGCTGTGTTGATAAGCCCCCACTGCATTTCGGAGCAGGAACCAGGTTCAACCAGAGAATCTTGAGAGGTGGGTAAGTGAAAGATATTGCAACTTAAGCTAAGTACTACAACCGGATAAGGATTACCCTTCCCAACCCACAAGCTGAGCAGAACTCTGAACTGATCATACCAACGAAGAAAGAGAGGTCGAATTCAAAAATCAGATAACTGCAGCAGCTGAAACTCTACTGTTCTTTGCGGGTCATTGGAAAGTTAAACGAAGTAAGAGTTAAACGAACGATAGTGTATGGAGTGACGATCGTCGAAGGTGAGCAAGAAGGAAATAGCCAAGAACCGAAGAGCTTTAAAATCGAAGAGAAGTAAGTACATAGAAAGAAACTATAATCCCCCAGCGTGTGTTAGTGTACGGTGGAAACTTCAGCATTAATGGAAGTACATCTCTCTGAAGACATACGTAATAACTGCAGGCATTTGCCCTTGCAACGCGGATAAGCTGCTCTGAAAACCTGATGACGAGTAAAAAACCAATCTACCACAACTAGTACCCATTAACCGGCAATAAAAATTATGATCTGTCTGCTGAAGGAATCCTAGTGGAACTGTCTCTACAGTCTCATTACACTGCTAACATAACTCTTCGAGGATCTGTTCTCATCCTTCGCTGATTGAGCGAACGATAAAAGATAGTCAGTCCCACGGTCGCTTACAGCCTTCGACATGTGCATCTCAGGGCCTCCCTTAATGACCAATTCCCCAAGATCACCCCGCCCGGCAGTTCCAACAGCAATAGAAGCGAGCCTCACATCTGTAGCCTTCCTCCCCTCCAATTTCCTCGTCAAATCTCCAATGGCCCACTGAGGCTTCCTCTCCACACTACCATTTCCATCCCCCAACTCACATCTGGTGGTGGAGTCTGCGCCTCGACTGGATGCTTGTTCCAAATTTGGCGTCGCATCCATATTACTTAATCGAGCCCTAAGGCATGAGCGAGGCATGGTTGTCACCAGCAAGAGCCATCGTCGGCACACTGCAGCCACGGCGTAGCGGTCTCGAGCTCATGATAACGACTGAAATACCTCGTATAGACATTCATCCGGGAGTAAACTGATAAGATCGTTCAAGGATCTCTCGCTTTCTCGTTCTTAGTGAAATTGTCGCCAAGAAAAAAATATCCGTCTCCAATCCACTCAGCTCTCTGAGACATATCTTCTGGATCGTCCTCCTTTTTGCTCTGTACTAAACCAAGTTTGTAATACCAATCCGCGGCTTCTCTGTCCAAACCCGTAACCTTTGCACCAGCGGGACAGCAGGGCTCTGCAGGCACAACTTCCATACTGACATACCCATGTCCAGTACCAAGAATGCTATTCGTCTTGAGAACAGACCGGATCAACGTAACGAGACCGGACCTGATTTGTTTCAGAATTTTGTTTCAGAATTCAAAATCGATCACGGAGGTTTGCAGGACTGTATTCTTCGCCCCGGAGGACATTCATCTAGAAACTGAAGACGCAAGTTCGTTGACAAGAACGCACACGAGAAAAATAGTCTCAGCTTGGAATGTAGCACACAATCCCTCGTCTGGCTCTAATGCAATGATGTGAAATCTTTAGATCTGCGATCGCTCCAAGCTCCATATAATTTCAATTTATCAAGTGCAGTTCACCCACAATCATAACATTACACTGCGGCTTGCCGACATGTACGCACCCGAAAAAGAATAACCTTGGCTTGGAATGCACCACACGATCGCTTGTCTAGCTCTAATGCAGTGTAGACGAAGAGTACGTGGGCTTTCAGTAGTTCCTCTAGGATTCAATCGTTTTTTAACAAAAATGTGTTATTGCCTCGCGTGTCTAGCTCTAATGCAGTGTAGCTGAAGAGTACGTTAGCTTTCAATTATTTCTCGAGGATTCAATCGTTTTTAAACGGAAACACGTTATTATCTCACGATGATGTGAATCCAAAAGTGGAAAAAGTTTCCTATATTTTAAGATTTCATAAAATTCAAAAAATTGGTAATAAGCTATGCGCTAACGCATAGCAATTACAAATGTAATATTCTTTTTATCTATAAATTAGATTTTCTATTTGAAGGAATAGTATATGCATGGGATGCATGAAAAAGCTATATGAATGTTTTCTATGTATCTAAGAATGTGATATATATATTTGAATAATATTTCAGATAATGAGTTTCATGCTTCTATTCTCTATGATACTAGCTATTTTCTTGATTTCCTTATGTTAGAATTGGTTGTGCGTTAGCTTTATTTTAAATAAGAGAGGGTATTTCTTCCTTGATATATTTCCTAAGAATTTTTGTCTCTTCTGCTTCACACCGTCGTTGACTACAGGTAACATAGACCAGGTCCGCCTCTTGTTCAAATTTCAGAACGGATTGCGCTTCTAATTGAAGACCTAAATTTGGAATTTATTAGTCACGACACGTGTCCAAATTTGGACCGTTATATGCTCGTAAGAGCATGCTAAGAAATAATGAATATTAAAGATAAGAAAGATACACTACAAAGATGAGCTGGTATGATGGCACCTGCATATTTCACCCTGAAGAGGGTGAAATATGCACCCTCTTCAGAGTTCTGAAGAAAGAAAATAATTATTTAATTTATACCTAATTCTTCAAGGTTAGATATAAATTAAATTATCACGTCTCGTTAATGTAACTATCAGTACAGTCCTCCGGTCTTGTACTTCCTGAAGCGCAGGAACAGAGCACTACTTATGGGTTTTCTCCTGATTTCTTCGTCTTTCCAGGCATGAGTTAACATATAACATTTATACAATTTTTATTTTTATATTTATTTGATATATATTTTTCACTTAACACTTATACATTTTCTGAATAACACTAAACGAACAGAGTCCCCAAGATTCCCAGAGTTCATCGAGGGTGTATATTAACATCTCGGTTTTCCCGCTTATCTATTTCCGCTCCCTGGCCGGAACCGCGATTGCTACGTATATTCTCTTCAAAATGCTTTTCGATATGAGCAAGAGCAGCATTTTGACTTCAAGTTCAACTCGCTGTTTGTTACCAGGGCCAGTAACATCAGCAGACGTAGATTAGTCATGCAAATTAGTCATGAAATCCTCAAACAGCCGATGCCACAAATAGATGATCCGAGCAGCAAAGATTTGTCACTGAAATCTGGTGCATCCTTCAATCTCAGAGAAAGGTTTCAGTGGATAATGTCTTACCTTTGCTTTCTACAACTGAAGCCCTTCGTATATTCGCTTTACCCTACAGACCAATTGTACAAGCACCGTAGCGGTGAAACCATCATATGTTTGCCAGATAACATCATACAAACTCTCCTAGAAACTCTGCTCGAAAAGCAGCTCTCCTGACTCCTTTTTTGCAATATGATCATGTCTGATATCTACCAATGGATTCTCTAGACACACCGCCAGATTCCTCAAACTAAAGGTTTCTGGGTACTACCAATTAGATATGATGTGAGTTCTAAGCGACATGAAAATACTGTATGGAAAATGTAGCGAATGCTGAGAAGAGAGCCAAGCTACTCATTTTTCTTCGTTTCTTCTTCTCTGAAAAGCGTTCGACAGATTCAAGGGATATCGATAGTGAAGCAAAGCATAGCAGTCTTCTAGAACAGCCTAGTAACTCTGAAGGACCGGAGCAAGAAGAGTTTCGCTATGGATCAAAGACGACAAAGAGGAAAGAGGGTGTCATTTCTTCATTTTTGACGAGAAAATGATCCCCGTGGATGGTGATTTTCAATGGATATCCCGCTTGGATATAAGGGGTTGTCATTTCTTCACTCTGGCTCCGGCGACCATGTCTACGGTGTAAGATTTCAGACCTCTTTATTTATTATCTAACCCTTCCCTTGGGAAGGATTAGTAATAAATTAATTATCATCAATTAATTTTTTCTCCAGAGCAAGGTTCCAGTCTTAATTTTTCAGAAGCGTGTGTTGTCACTATATGAAATGGGTTTTCTTTGGATACAGACGCAGCGTGTGGTTCTCTTAACACTTAACGTCTATAGGATAATTTTAATTCATTCTAAATCTTTTGTCTAATATATACACATATCTCTATAATCTAAACAAAAACATCAAAACACACAAAGGAAAAATCATATTCATATTCATAGACATCGATATTCCTAAGATGATCTTTCACTCCATATTATCGATATTCAATCTAATTTTTGTATTTTGTCTCGCTTATCGTCTTCTTTTCCTTGGTGCATGTCGCATGCATATAAAGGTGAAATCCCTAAATCAAGTTATTGGAAATCAAATATTGATCGTAACATCCAGCTTTGACACCACTAACCGGTCAAGAAACTGTCATGATGTGCATTCACGACAATCGTAAAACACTATCGGGTTTGGGTGCTTATTTTCGTAGAGTAGTTATCATGGAGTCAAAAATCGTGTAACACTTTATTTGAAATATAATTTAAAGATAATAAGTATATATATCCATGAGACTGTGAGATTACGTTATGTAGTCTCATGATCTCATGCACAATCTCACGATCTCATTATATCCTAGCGATGAAGACGTTAAAGAGATCAAATGTTCAGTGTTTAATATATAAATATTTAAACTATATCAGCTGGAAATGTTTATAACCACTTTATGCATTATACTGTGTAATGCAATCTTAGTCGAGCATTACGTCTGTTTCAGATCTCCACCTCGACTGTGACTTCCAAAAGAACGCAGTGCACTCCTAAGAGTGCATTACCTTATACGTACCACGTACTCACAATTTTAGCCCACGTGGTTATCGGAGGATGAGTTACCTACGTCTGGTAGAGTAGACCGAGTCAAACAAATGATACCCTAATATGTAACTTGCTGAGCTCCAAGGGTCCATTGAAGACTACCATTGACAATGAATGTTCCTCAACAGTAAGCTTTCCGTATTTGTGCCAAACCATATATTTACTCTAAACTCTCATTATTTTGAGCTTCGCGTGAGATGAGAAATCCATCACATAATCGAAGTCTATATCTTGAAAACTTTTTGATCGAATGTGTATCTATTCATCTTCACTAGAAAGAGAATTCTAGTGCAAAAGTCTTATGATTCTTTGTAAAAAGAATCATCAAGTTCTCTTTCTTTACCATACCTCCCATACCAAGTATATGGTCGAATTTTAGTCCAAAATCACCTTATTGACATCTGAAATCTCCACTCCCTTTCTTCCCTTTTCACACTTAACATTTCACTTCGGAGGTAACTATCGGACTAAGGTTTCTCATTCAGAGGAGAACTTATATCATCTATAACTTCTGGCCTCTAAACTAAAGAGGCCAAAAGTTACTTGAGAGAACAAACTCGCAACGGGACAGGATTAAAGACACAAAAAGTAAATCCAATGACAATGGGAAGTTTGCGGCGCTAGATGGAGACGAAGAACCTCCGACCTAGCAGTTAACAGTAGCATGCTCCAACCAACTAAGGATCGAACGAACTGCATTATTGTTCAGTGTAGAATCATCCATCGCATCCATTTTGATCCACGTTGGCTCGGAGGTAATGTTTACGGTTGGTTGGTATTGTGTAACTCATATTGCCATGAGTTTCATTTTCTCGACAATTTGGAAGTATAAAAGAATATCACTGTCACAAGCTTTTGTTCTTTTCGAACGAAATTCAAGATAAGTATGTTTTGCAGAAATCTACTTAGTCAACCCCCTTCAGCAATTTCATGACTCTGTCAACACGATCAATTTCACGACTCTGTCAACACGATCAATTCAAAAGTTTCTTTGTCAACCCCTGGACCTGACATTGCCAGTAAGAGTAAAATGTACTAACCAGTAGCCGGTAAAATGTGAAGTAGAAGAACATATCACAATAGATTTTTGGACTAAGATGAGGAACAGCAATGTAACTTTGCCAGAGTCCAGGTTTTCTATGATTTTGTCTTCGTTCTTGTTCACACTCCAGCTGCCTCGTAGTATCACCAACTTCGAACGAGACTAGGAAAGAGAGCAGAGTGGATGGCACCGCTTCACTGTGCAAACCTGTAGGATATGTATGAACGCATGCGTAATGGTAGATTTTTCTTGAAATGGGTTCTTTTTTACGTGAGGCTGATGGACAATAGTGTGGAAAAGTAGAAGCTCGTGCATAAAGTGGTTGTGTTTCAAATCGGCAGGTGATGAGTTCATCTCTTGTGAGTTGGAGCAACAAATAAAAGCACTATAGAAAATGTTGCAAGAGGTATCGATAGTACAATTGGAATCGAATTTGAGGTCATGCAACCTGGAGGTTATTATGCAACAAGCGAGATGTGATGAATCTTCATCTTCTTGAATGCCGATGATACTGCCGCAATCGATAACCATACTAGTGACTATGAATCGGTTGTTAACGGTATCAACGACACGTTCCAGTCGTCCACTTCTCTAAAATTGTCAAACTCATGTGTCATAGATTCTCATATGTTACAAATGTTAACGGCTCACAAAAGATATCTATGGGGCTTAGAGTTGACGATGCGAGAACTTCAAACTGAGAATGAGGATTTGATAAAGCTTAGCAATAAGCAACGAGAGGATATTTTTGACATAAAACAGAAGTTAGAAAGTGCATCTCAAGTTGAACCTACTTGATCTTCTAGAATTCGTATAGTAAACGGATTAGTATCTGACAGCAATGTTAGATTTTTGGACATACTATCTTTAACACAAAATAATTTTGTAGCTGTGAATCGTATTTCCATCTTCACAAGTTAATGTAACGGTCATGTATTTCCATCTCGTCACTTAAGTCAATCTAGATTGCATATATGGGCTCGAGCTAATTTAAAAACACTAGTACTAGTAGAGGCCGGAGACATCAAATTAAAGCTAGAGTAGCTGAAAGATATTAACGAAAAACGATATGAGATGGTTCCAGATCAAAAGCTTACTTGTGAGTCATATGAAAAAGACAATAGTATGCCAATTAGAAGAGTCAAAAATCTGTGCTTGATCTCCATTTTTTGGTTATCAGATGGGGCTTATGTATTGGTTTAGATGCTTCTCACTGTTCTTTTCATTTGAATGACATTAAGAGATTTCTTGTGATTATCTGACTGACTAGTAGAAGACTCACTGCACTGCTAGAGGGGGCTGACTAAGTAGATTTCTGGTATGTTTTGCAAGTACTAGCGAATGTGTCAGAAAAGTTTTTGTCAGAATCATAAGGGAACGTGCTACAAATTAAAACCATTGAGAATCTAGTCTAGTTCTATTTGCTACTTTGCTTATACATCTTTTCGTACAAGTGTACTCTCTTTTGGACACGCATCATCTTAATACACGTGGATGATGTGAAGATGAAATTAATGATTTAAATTAGTAGTTTTGAAACGAGATGCTACACTTGCAGTAACATTGCCAAGTTATGCATTTGCCTAAGAATCATGGTATAATTCACATGTTATACAAGAATCAAAACGGCTCTTCTTTATGGAAGAGGACAAAAATTCTCACTTTGCTTTCTGGGCTTTGTCATGTTATGAACTCTGCAAAATCGACGGTTAGCTATGCAAATGCATAGCAAAAGCCTCCAAATGTAAACACCAAGTGAAGGGGACTACTTTCACATCAGAACGGAATGTGTAATTTACTAGACATGATCAATTCAATAAAGACTGTACGACAACTCGAAATCGACAACACCCATTTTCTGATGGATTAGTGCGGTTTGAACCTAAGCTAATCCAGCCATGGCAGAATTGAAGGAATAAATTTTACTAGTTATTTGCTGGCTCGAGTAATGAATAGACAAGTGACCGTGTCTCTCGTCTCTAGAATAACCCAGAGTGAGTATGACTACAAGTGTTCTCGATAACACTGAAGATCTTATTTTATGCAGAAAAACGTTTCTGGTGATTACTTCTGCTTCCCAACTTAGTATCAATGAACAGGAATCAAATTAAAGCTATAATAATCACTAGCTTTAGAAGTTACGATTCATCGAAAAAAACTACTTAGTATTGGCAAAAATTACTAAAGTGAAAGAAACTAAACTAAAAAGTATATAACATTCACTTCTGGCCGGGGAGAAGGAAGACAACGTTTGATCAACTCAGAAAATTTCATCAACAATTGGCTGACAACCGGTTTGGTTGCAAGTGAAAACTACATTTAAGTAATTTAGATAAACGTTCAGGGAAAAGGAAAGACGACAAAAATACAATGCTCAAGGAGGAGAAATTTATACTTAAATTATAAATTCTATCTAAATTTAATTTATAAAATTTACATAGCTAATTTTAAGTTTTTAAATTAAAAACATAAATTTATACTTAAGTTATAACTCTGTTTAAATTTAATATAAAATTTATATAGCTAATTTTAAATTATTAAATAGAAAGCAATTCACATCATAGCACATGACCGTTACAATGACAAAACCCATAAACAGAGAGCGTAAATTTGACCCTCGTATAGACGCTCTGCCTTCTAACGACTGGAAATACTGAGTCCGGGGACTATCTCGTGGGGCTCGCTACGCCAATCACCTATACCAGGCATTTTACTGGATGTCATATGATGAGCTTCTTTTTTATGTAATAACATTTTATTTATAGTTATATTAAAAAGCGCACATAATTCCCCTCTTCCAAACTTGGAAGAGTGAATAAGATGCACGCCTTCACTAGCCTCTCGGGGTTTCAATAAATATAAGCCACTATTGGCTAGAGCTAAGAAAAGCCTTACCACCTCAACGAGAAAATTGAACGCTAGATGGAGGGGTCGAACCAACTGAGCTAATCCAGCTCCATAGTGGGGAATTGAAGCCCATCCAGGACACTTGTGGTTCATCGCGTTATTTTGGCTTGACTCACAAGTAGGCAAGTGACGAGTGGCCTTCATCTACCTTATTAAATAGGATTCACGTATGGCAAAGAATCATAAGAAATGTTACCACCTCAGCAAAGAATAAAATTTGGTACGGACCGAATTGTGAAAATTAAAAGACAATTAACATTAATGTAAAGCTGAAAACCTAGATTAGAGTCGAGCCTCTTACCTTGCAGTTGACCGCCGCACGCTCTAACCAATCTAGCGCTTACTGGAAAAGTAACAGTTCGCGTTACCAAACCGGTTTTGTGGAGTTGTTGCTGTGCGTATAGCATAGCTATACTTCAATTGTAAAAACCGGAGAGGCATGGAGGGAATTTTTTTCCGTGTAGTGAAACGGATGGAAGCGTTATGAAAATCGAAAAGAAAAAGAAAATAGAATAATACACGGATGGAGTCTTTGTGAACATAGAAAAGGCAAGGAAAAGGATAGATCCGGATAACTCGCTAATGCATAGCCTCGCTATTCCATTGCAAGCATAACTTCTTGTTTGTTGACGTTGAACCATGGAGAGGTATGTGTATGTGGATTCCTAATGAATGAAATTACGTAGGATGAGTCATTCCGGACTCACAAGAAACTTTTCCTCTAACTGGATAAATATTACTAAAAAGTGAACGTCGTAAAACTCCATGTAAAAGTCCTAAAAGACTCGAGTTCCCAGAGCACACGCGTCGTAAAACTCCATGTAAAAGTCCTAAAAGACTCGAGTTCTCAGAGCACACGAGAAGGATGCTGTTCTGAAACGTATACTCTGGTTAAATCGAGAGTGCGGGTATAAAGCAAGAAAAGGAATATTTCATTTTTCTCCTTGGGTGCTTTACAGTAGAGAGAATACCTCGGTTTATTCTTTTGTCTGAACATATTTTAATTGATCCTCAGTAGTTTTCTAGGAGATGAATTTCAGATTGTAAAGTGTTGGAAATGGACTATTGCTAGAATAAGCTAAGGTCAAACTGTATGTCACGGCATAAGGACAATATGAGTGTCAGACAGAGAGCTCCTTGAAAGAGAGTAGGCTGAACCAAGCAAATGAATTACTTAATGTACAATGACCTTGGGCTTGAATAATATAGTCTTGGGCTTGGTCTTGGTGACCTTACGAAAGGTCACCACCTAATGTTCTTGAATGTATGTTTTCATACTGTACATATTCTAACACTCCCGCTCAGTAACAGTTCAGATAAAACATTATCAGCTAGAAAACATTTCTAGCTTCGGTTGTAGATAATCCAACTTTGGAGTTGATAAGCTCTTTGTCAAAATATCTGCGACCATGTCCTCAGTAGGACAATAACAAACTTCTATAATTCTTCCAACGACGTGGTCTTTGATGAAATGATATTTGATGTCGATATGCTTCGTACAGTCATGGAATTTGTTAGTGTCGACAAGAGCCATCGTACTTTGGTTGTCACAATATGTCACAGTGGGCTCCTTGTCGTGCAATCCAATGTCAGTCAGGAGCTAACGTAACCAGATTATTTCTGAACAGCTTGTACAAGGAGCTACATATTCTACCTTTGTGCTTGACAAAGCTATTGACTTTTGCCTCTTAGAAAACCAGCTAATAGCTCCTCCAAAATAAATAAAACATTGGTCTGATGTAGAACGTCTTGTCTCCGTGTTTCCTCCCCAGTCATCATCGGAGTAACCGAACAGAGAATAGGGCTGGGATGATTGAGCATACTCAAGGTATAAATTCAAAGTTCCCTTGATGTAACAAAAAATCCGCTTCATAACGGCAATATGTCTAGTTCCAAGACTACTCACGAACTGGGAGAATACACTAATGAGGTAGGATAAGTCAAGACGAGTGCATACTGCGGCCCAATTAATAGAACCAGCTGCACTTTGGTAAGGATAACTACTACATAGTTTTTTCTCTTCCTCAGTGACGGAAGAGTTGTCTGAAGAAAGCTTCTCACTTGTAACTAGAGGAGTGCTTATAGGTTTGCAGTCCTGTAAACCAAACTGGATTAGCTTCTGTGTCAAGTACAGAGTCTGACTAAGTCTGATACTGCCAGAAGATGGGTCACGGTTAATTTCAATGCTCAGGAAATGATGGACTAGACCGATGTCAGTCATTTTGAACCGTGAGCTCAATTTCTTCTTTACATGAGATAATAGAACCTCATTGCTACTAGCAATCACAGTGTCATCCACGAAGAGAGCAAAGACGACGAAGTGCTGTTTTTGATGCGTGTGCATCGAAGAGAGAAAGCAAGAATTTATCTATAATCAAATACCATTCTCTTTATGATTGTTTAAGGCCGTAGAGAGTCTTAAGCAATCTGCATACTTGGCTGTGCCTTGCTACAGTCACTCCTTCCAGGACACACATGTATATTTCTTCATTAAGTGTTCCATTCAGAAACGCAGTTTTGACATCTATTTGATGTACATGTAGATTATACTACGCTGAGATGGCAAGGATGAGCCGTATTGAATGTATATGGACTACAAGGAAAAAAGTTTCGGTATATCCAACCTGTAGATTTGAGTGAAACCATGAGCCTTGTAACGAACAATGGACCCATCAGTATTAAGCTTTAATTTAAAAGTCCAGTTACATGTTATTGGCTGGCGTCCTTGTGATAAGTCGGTGAGTTTCCAGGTATCGTTTGATTCGTGAGAATCCAACTCTTCCTCTGATCTTCATCAGGAGAAGATACTGCTTATGCGTAAGAAGCATGTTCCATTGGCATGAGTTTGAGGGCTATCATCAAAGCCCGCTTAGTATTCTTCCGAGACTTTGGGATCAACGATGAAGGGTCGTAGCTTTTGTCAGGGTTCCGCTGTGGAGGAACCGACTGCTGAGTTGATTGTCTCAGTGGAGGCGGTGCTGAAAAATATGATGAAGGAAGAGAGGACTCGTTGTGGACAGGGTTGGAAACACGTGGTGAGCGTGGTGATGTGCCTCAAAGATAGGGATGACGCGGCTCATGTGCTCCACAAGGAAAGAATGATTGTGTGTATGGCTAGAGGAGTGAGTACATCGAGGACAACTACTCCCACTAGACTGTGAACTGCTAGTGAGGTGTATGGTAAGTCCTCCTCTAGGACCACGACTGCTAGAAACTCCTCCTCCATATCCAAGACCAACGAATGGGGTTGGAGCTGGATCGGCAGGAGAGAGCAGAGGAGCTCCCACTCAAGGAAAGCCGAGAGTGGCATTTCGAAGCTGGACCAGCAGAAGGAGCAAGCACAGTGCGATAAAAGTGAACGTCGGTCTCCGGGGGCTCTTGAGTGAGTGAAGAAAGAGCAGAAGGGACGGATGTGGGAGAGAGAGTCGTGAAAGACTCATCAAAAATTACATCGCGAGAGGTGAAGATATTCATGACCATCAGATTTCTTTTGGAGACGGTAGTCTTTACTCTGGTCACTATAGTCGAAGAAGATACACTCGTGAGAGCGACCATCGAGTTTTGTACGCTCAACCTCGAGGACCTAGGAAAAAGCGCGACAGCCAAAGACGCACAAAAAAGAGAGATCAGATCATCGAGGAATAGTATAGTCGTAGGAGTGCGACAGTTCATAAGGTGTGGTCATAGGAGGGATGGTCTTAGACGAACATCGGTTCTGGAGGAGGTGGCGCAGGTGCTTCGTCCCAAAAGAGCTTCATGAGGTTGGTGATGAAAAGCATAGAGCGTACAACATCAAGCAAGCTACGGTTCTTGCTCCCAGCATTGTCATTCTGCTGAGGTGAGTAAGGGACTGTGAATTGACGCTGAATGTCGCTCATAGCAGAAAGCATCGAAGGCAGCTGAACGATATTCCCCTCCATTGTCAGACCGCAAGGTGACAAGAGATTGACTAGGGGCGCGTTCAGCAAAGGCAAGATAATCTTTGGAAGCAGCAATCAGTCACTCTTATAGTAAAGGAGGCGAGTGATAGTATAGCGCGAATAGTCATCATAAAGGTGATGAAATACTCATACACGAAAAAAGTAAAAGAGAGATGCGTCCACTAATGTCAGAATGGACCAGTGCCAAGGGACGAGTTGAGCGGGTTGAGCTAGCACGTGAAATATGATACGTGCATGCTTGCCTGTTCACAAGCGGGACAAATATCCTTAGAGAGTGAGAAAAAAGTGAGGCAAGTAACGCACATGCGGTGACTCAGCTTGTGGACCCGGTGGTGGTTGATGTGACCGAGTCGTTGGTGCCACAAGGTGGAGAGGTCTCATATTGTAGTAACAAGAGCGGAGGGTCGAGGAGACGTCAGAGGAAGAGTCCAGCTGCCTTTGAAAAGCCTTGAAGGCCGTCCAAGAAAGTGGGAAGAGTTGAGGATGTGCCATCCTCGTCCACGTCATTGTCAAAGAGACTGAGAAATGAGTCTCGAGAGTTGGACAAGTGTGCAGGAACGTCTCTGGTATGCTAGGGCTGCTGCTGGAACATGCCAGGCAAGACAAAAATCACGAGGAGGTCAAAGTGTCTGGCGTGCAGCTGCGAGAAAAGGCATGGCAGGTCAAAAATTGGACTAGTGGTGTAAGCCATGCCGGAAAGATCAAGTTACGGACCGGAGGAAATAGGGAGGCCGGAGAAATGGACCATCCGTGTGAGTGGGCCGTCGTGGTCCTCGGAAGGACCCTACAAATTGAGTCCAGCGCGGATCTCAGAGGGATCATGCAGAGATGTCCGGCACGGAGAGGGATGACCGGGAGCCCCTTATTAAAGAAGGCTCCAACGCGATCCCTCGGAGATCTGTTTTTTCCGGAGACTAACACTTGTGCAAATCTGTCCTCGAGATGACAAAGTCCATTACCGATTGAGAAGTCCTATCCGGAAGCTTAGTCTTTGCAGGTTGAAGGCGACACTAGTCCGTTGGCTGCATCGTGATCTTGCTCGTAGTCGAGGTCCGGATCTCTGGCTGGGAGATAAAGTAGGAACTATTGAGATCCTCCCAGCTGAGACAACGAGTGCTGTCTGGTCAATGACCAGGACTGATTCCTCAAGCATGTATAGATCATCAACGGTCTAACAGAAGACTAACACTTGTCCAAATCTGTCCTCGAGATGACAGAGTCCATTATCGATTAGACACTAGTCGCCCTTCGTGTCGAACTGTCGAGCTGAAAATAGATTTTTTGCAAGGCAGGCACATGGAAGACGTTGCGTATGTACACATGCTCGCTGTTGAGCAGACGTACTTTCACCATGCCAGAACCAGCAACATGGATGGTTGTGTTATCATCGAGTAGAATAGCATCGTTCTCGGTGTTCTCAGTTGATACGGATGAGTACTCGATGAACTGTCGTCTATTGTGTGTCATGTGGTGTGTGACATCCGTGTCCACATACGAGTAAGGGTCGGCTGTCTGCACGATTGCAGATGAGCATTGTGCCACCAAGATCCGACGAGTGTTGTTATTGTTATTCCGAGAACGTCGAATTTTGTTTCAGTTCTTGTTTTTTCGTTGCGGTTGGTTTGGATTTCCAGCATTCGAATTTTGTCGCTGCTACTGCTGGCTTTGTCCGGACACTCGACGATGCGGTGTTCGGTCTTGTTGCAATGAAAACACTTCTCGTTAGGATCTGGTGGTCTTTTCGATGGCTGATTATCACCTTGTCGGTTGTTGTCATTGTTGCACTGGTTATTGTTGTTGGGTCTTTTTTGTCGGCGTCCTGCAAACAGAGCAGTAGAAAGCTCAACCAATAGCTTATGCCCTATCGTTTCCTCTTGCAGAAAGAGCTGGAAGTTGTTAGGCATGCTGCCCATCAACGCGAGGACTTGCTCCTCGTTGTCCACTACAAGTCCAGCAGAAGTCATCTGCTGGAAGAGAGACTTGAAGTTGTTGATGTGCTGAGTAACGGTCTCATTGGGTTTCATCTTTAGAACCAGCAACTTCTCTTTTAGATGCATCTTGATCACCATGTCTTGATCAGCGAAGTGTCTGATCAAGGTGGTCCATGCTTCGTTTGACGTGGTGCAAGACATTATATGTACTGGCACGCTATTCTCACAGCATTCATTGATTGCCGCGAGTGCATTTACATCACGCTGGTCTCAGTCCATGATACTGCCAGGTCTGATAGCAGGAGGAGGGACGAGTACCTTAATACCCCGGGTGTCGTGGCGAGCTGTCTTAGCGAAAACTACCCATTCTCTGGTAAGAAAACCATGACTTGGTCAGACCCACTGCGTTCATTGATACTCCGATCTCATTGGCCGCTCGAATTGCCACTCCCTTGAACAATCTGTTTACTTTCTCGTATAACTATTTCCTTCTACTTCTGAGCTTCCACCTAATGAACGAGGCAGAGATAGAGACTCTCCTGCGTGCGCATTACCTCCAATCGGAAGATCTTCAGAGTGCAGTTTGAGATATATACTACCGAGCAAGATTTCTGCTTTTGTGCCATTTTAAGTAGATCCGAACGCTCACGATATCCGCAGTACATCGACTCCTCAGCATTAGGGAAGAGCGAAAAAGATGGAATAAGCAAAAAAGAGAGAGAAGAACGATTGAAGTTGACTTTCACCCTGTAAGAAAGACAGATTCCGGGGGAAGTAAATTTCATCACTGACAGTAGCAAAAGTTCCATTATTCTGTTTCACTTTCACAAATAAATGTGTGACGCCTCTTCTTAACATCCAAGGTCCTCAGACTGCTGTTAGTTAGTAGCAAATACAAACTCAAGGCAAGTTCAGACCTTTCCTCCATGTTCCTCGTAGCCTTTTCTTCGCTTGGCTCTACCGGTCGGTGTTAAGTTAGAGCGACAGAAACTCGTACAGTTCATGGGTTAGCAGCTGACAAATACATAATCGCAAACTCACTGTACTACTTTCAGCCGTAAGTGCCATGAACAAATAGAGGAACCCCAGAAATAACTAGAGCATCACAGTTATACTAGTAGCCCCAAAACAACTGTATACTTCTGTCGTGAACTTAGTATGCTGTTGATTGTGATTAGTCTTGATCCCCGCAATACAATCATTTTATTTTAGTGCATGGTTACGATCCTGTCGATCTTATATAGCTATTCTTCCCCCCCTATTGATGTGTTCGTTTGTGGTATCTTACAGAACTCCTTCAGTCCTGCGGCACACTGTTAATACCGTTTATTTCATTGCACTAGGTTTACCACAAAAGGGGGTCACGTAACGATTTGAAATGGTGTTTCATGGACCGAGTTGAGACTGAACAGTTTTGACAGCTTGACAGTTCGCTTCAGGTATTGGTCGACGATACTACTCCGCCGTAGAACAGGCGCGCGCTTTGAATTCCTCCATTGCTAGAACTAGCAAAGCTTTGAACTGATCGTGAGTTGCTTCATTTGAACCTTGAAAGCTCAAGAATTGAAGAATCAGGACAAGGTGATTAATTTCATCTCATGCATCCTCCAAACTCATTCAACTCGTCAAGTGGAGATCTAGTAATTAAGTGACAAGTACCGGATCACGGCCGGATGGGCTTCTTGCCACGAGGACGCACACAGGAACCCTGGCATAGGTCTGGATCGAGGCATGTTGAAATCTGTTCATGCAGGAAGAGTAGAGCACGACTCACTGCTTGCTTGGAGCGCTGGGATGCGTGAAATGCTGCAAGTGTCGTGATTTTCTGGGTTTCGCGTTCTAAGCCAGATATTAATATCTTACATTCAGATCTAGAAGAGCGAGTGCAAAGCGAGAGATATGGAGGGGCTTGGACCCGCAGTTGAGAACCCGGCGATCGCACGCGGCATGGAAGGATGCCCCAAAGCACGTGTCTGTGAGACGATTCGCCGACTCGAAAGACGAGCTCTGATCCGAACAGGGATTTTAAGCCTTCAAGATCTGAACCATAATCGTACCACTTCGCATTCCTGTCCTCTCGGGTCCCCCCGCCTGAACTTCGACAGAACTCGTTGGGTCCGTTGACTGTCTATTCGAGGGCGAAGAATCAATCGCTTGGATCGGATGTAAAGGACATCATGAGTTCCGCGAGGGCATAGTGCCATGGAGCACTAAGGTAGCAAAGCTCTAAGAAACTCCTTAAGTAATCCATATCTCAAAATCAAGTGTTGATCTAGATTTATCTCCTGTGCGCTCAGAAGCTTGTGAAGTTCCCGTGAGGACCGCCGGAGGTGCTAGCTTTGAGCACCGGAACCCGCTAGTCCGATCCAGCACAAGCGAGGGAAAAATGAGAGAGTGCATATCAATTCACATTGGCCAGGCGGGAATCCAAGTTGGCAATGCGTGCTGGGAGCTTTACTGCCTCGAGCACGGTATCCAGGTATCCATCCGTTCGTCTTACCTTGTGTGCTTTTTCGGCTACGGTGGGGAATGTGTTCCTCGATGTTCATTTCCAGTGGTGGATCAACACAACACTAATTAGCTTGGGTTCGTGGAAGTGTAGTAATTCAAAGTGACCAGGGATTGAGTTCAAAAGATAAAAGACTACAGTGGTACTCATCAACAGATAAGTACTTTTGTCCACCGTAGTTTCTCAGTCGGCAATGGAGACATTCTGAGAGCATGGACGATGCTCAAACGCTCATAAGTTTCACAGCAGTACTTGCGTTCGTCTGCATTCTCGGTCGTAAAAATCACCCAGTTCGGCATTTGCCTTGAAAGAGTCCGATCGTCACGGTGCCTTGTGTGGTGGAGTGCCCACGCAGCCAGACGGGCAGATGCCTAGTGACAAGCAATGCGGAGGTGGAGATGATGCATTCAACACTTTCTTCACGGAGACTGGTTCGGGGAAGCATGTACCCCGTGCTATATTCCTTGACCTAGAGCCCACGGTAGTCGATGAAGTGCGGACTGGTAATTATCAGCAGCTGTTTCATCCTGAACAGCTTATCAGCGGCAAAGAAGATGCTGCCAACAATTTCGCTAGGGGTCATTACACAGGTCTGTCTTTCATTCTGCTCAAATTCTAAATGCCGAGGAAATACGTAGCATTTAAAGCTTAACTAGCAATATCTGATATACACTGAGGCCAGGCGTAACATTCTTTGCTGTCTCATCAAATCAACATCTAACATTGCTCACCGGTAGATGATTTGGTTATAGTTTTCCTTGTGATGGCCCTGGACGTGTGACAACATTTCAGTCGCCTACGATGAAATTTGTAGATAACGAAAATAGTTACGTAGCTAGTCTCTGCTGTAATCAGATATAGATTGCACATTCTGTACATGCGAACTACCGTTCATTGCTGGCTAATCATTTGACTTCTATCGTGGGAATGATATTTCTCTTACTTGTCGGACTGCGTATAGTTTTAAGGGGCTCTACAGTGCTGCATCAGACCTTTGGCCATGGCACCGATCGCGAGTATCAGGAGCTAGATTTAGTATAACGAGGCAAGGCTGCTGCAAGTTGCAAAGCTTACTCAGAAGCCTTCAAAGTTCGTTCAGCATAACCTTCGGATGGGAAACCGTCAAGTGACATTACATCAACTCCGAGCAGAAGAAGGTTATGAAATTGACTGCACATATGCATGCTCGCGCGCGACAATCCATGGCCATACCGAGAATGAATCGGAAAGTTCTTTGCAACAGATATCGATACTACTCTCAAGCTGAAAATATACAGAGACCAGGCTAGGCTTGCGCAGATGGAGCATCTGAACATATATACGTTCATCCGTCCATGTTCAAACCTTCAATTCTATTTCCTAAAGCTTCAAATTTGCCATTCCGATTTAAAATTCAGGTAGCAGACGGCGCTTAAGCTTTAAATATTTTAGAGAGAATACTGAAGATATACTGACGATCGTTGCGTCGTGCACAGTTGGAAAGGGAATTGTCGACCTTTGCCTTGACCGTATCAGAAAATTAGCAGACAACTGTACCGGCCTGCAAGGGTTCTTGATCTTTCATGCTGTGGGAGGCGGCACCGGATCAGGTTTGGGATCGCTGCTTCTGGAGCGCTTATCTGTAGACTATGGCAAGAAATCCAAGCTTGGCTTCACGGTCTTTCCATCCCCTCAAGTCTCGACCGCCGTGGTAGAACCGTACAACAGCGTGTTGTCCACCCATTCGTTGCTGGAACACACTGACGTTTCCGTCTTACTTGATAATGAAGCCATCTACGACATCTGCCGTCGCTCATTGGACACTGAACGACCAACTTATACTAATTTAAATCGGCTTATTTCACAGGTACATACAAGTTCGTCTGATGAATTTCATGATAAGGCGCGAGGTCGAAGATAAGGGTATTCCAAAGCTGGAAATCACTACAAACGTATATAATTTTGGCTCATATATATTGAAGAGGCCTCGTACCACTTATAGTTAGACACAGAACAGAAACTGAATGAATCACACATCATGTTCACTGCAAAGGTTCTCTCTCGAGATGTGTAAAAGGTCTATGATGAGCTTGAAACTTTGCAGGTAATATCTTCATTAACTGCTTCCCTACGCTTTGACGGAGCCTTAAACGTGGACATCACAGAGTTCCAAACGAATCTCGTTCCTTACCCTCGTATTCACTTCATGTTGTCATCGTATGCTCCTGTGATATCTGCTGAGAAAGCCTATCACGAACAGCTCTCGGTGGCAGAGATCACAAACAGCGCATTCGAGCCTGCTTCCATGATGGCCAAGTGCGATCCTCGGCACGGTAAGTACATGGCCTGCTGCATGATGTATCGCGGGGATGTGGTCCCTAAAGACGTGAACTCTGCCGTTGCGTCCATCAAATGCAAAAAGACCATCCAGTTCGTCGATTGGTGCCCGACTGGCTTCAAATGTGGTATCAACTACCAGCCGCCGACTCTAGTTCCTGGAGGCGATCTTGCAAAGGTGCAGCGCGCAGTTTGCATGATTTCCAACTCCACCAGCGTTGCCGAGGTCTTCTCGAGGATTGACCATAAGTTCGATTTGATGTACGCCAAGCGCGCGTTTGTTCACTGGTATGTGGGCGAGGGCATGGAGGAAGGTGAATTCTCTGAAGCAAGGGAGGACCTTGCGGCCTTAGAGAAGGACTACGAGGAAGTAGGCACGGATTCCACTGAGGACGACGGCGACGAAGAAGAGTATTGACTGGCTGACTTCACCGTTTCACCGCATATTGGGATAATATACAATTTTGCACATATGTCTATCATAGCCCATAAACTTTGGGTGCGATTATGGACTAGGTAGAATTCAGTTTTAGGTACCAGATCTTGATGATCTAATCTACTTTAATGTTATCTTTGGAGAGAAGTGAGTACGTTAAATCTTCACAAGACATCGTTCATATTTAAATCGTATTTTGTTTTTTTCTCTTTAATCTTTAAGTTTCTGAGGTTTATATTTGATAACCAATCCCGAAATAGGGAAGTGTTAAGAGACGTTGGTTTATCAAACGCACGGCACATAGAGATTGTGGTTTATCCAATCGACTGTACATGTTGCCTATCAAATCGACGGTGCAGAGAGATTGTGCTTTATCACGAAGGATGCATGGTTTACGAAATAAAGATCTTAGAAGACATAATATAAACTCATTCATGAAAGTTATAATTGCACTTTAACTATATTTGATATAAATTCATATAATGGAACTCAGGTTATATAACCGTTACCTTCACCTTTGTATCATATTCTACAGTTATGTCTGAAAGACACTTGTCACGTGTATTTGTCACGTGAATAAATGCATAATACGAGTATTATGCGTTTATTTACATAGACAATTATTGGTACTATGCGAAAGTTGTAGTTTAAAATATAAACAAATATAATATAATATAACATACTATAATCTCTAGTCTAAACGTTAAACCCCAGTGTAGACACTATAAATACTCATGGTAACATAAGGATATTTTTTTGGGGTTCATTTTCAGAGAACCAAATTTAGCTGTTAAGCGAAGAATACTTTAAATTTCATGATATATCTTTGATGATGCGAGAATAGAATCTTTAAGTTACTTAATGAATTAAACTAATTAAAACTTTTGCGAGTTTTACACTTTATAATTCACCTCAAAGCAAAGTGAGAATGAGAAATGTAAACATGAAGCTTGAAGGTTGATTAGAACACTCCTTTGAAAAGAGTCATTCTATCTGGTTCGTAGATTGAAAGCAAATGAAAGAGTGTCATACATTGTTCAGACATGCAGTGATGATCATGAGCTGCAAACATTTAAGAAAATTCGGGACATTTGTGCCATTTTCCCTTGTTGTTCATAGATTATTGTAATAATGCAGAAGAACAATTAAACTTATAATCCCGGTAATTAAGTTACCGGGATTACAAGTAGTATTGATAAAAATCTACTTTTAAATCGAGTTGATCATTTATTTTAATAATCATAACAAGATAAATATACTCAGAATTATATTTTCTCATCATAATTTTCGACATAGTACATTGTTCTACATTCAATGAAGCTAAAGACTCCGTTGAACGAATCCAAATAGAACTGTATTATACAACTTATAGGAGTTTTGTATTGTTATTAACATAGATTATGTATTTTCCAGTGTTGGTGATATCGAATATTTTGAGCAGATATCTTGAGACTCTTGCAGATGGTTGCAATACAACTAATCTCTGCATATAGCCAGAGGAGAAATATTTTCCTAATAATTCCATGCGGTATCACAATGAAATGTAATAGTTTATAAATAATTTGCATTCTATATTTATGTGTACATGTTCCATATATATCTCTTATCATGTATCTACTGTATGGTAACGCTTAGAACTGAGAGACCATGAGAAGCCTCATGATGAGATGAAATAGGCCTACGAGCTAGCAATGTCATATCTTTTCTAATGATTATGATGTCACTAGAAACAAAACATATTACCCGCTTAGATTGCAGATAAGTAACCTTTAGAATGCTTACAAAATTGCAATAAGGTGACATGATAGCAATCATTTGCATAAATGCATATTTATGATGAAACCTGATCTTACCTTGCATTCTTGTTGGTTATTCAAACATTAGCAACATGTTTAATCCACTCAACTAATGACTGGATTACACTGCTTTGAAAATTAATATTCGAAGTCTCTTTGCAAATAAAACATCTCCACATACTCGACTGGAAAACAACGGCAAATTTAAAGATGTTTAAACACTGTAAAACTCTAGGTAAATTTTCTTTGGGTTGCGTAAAGCAACAAGGAGTGCACATAAAGTCACGAATAAAGATAAAATTGTATCTTTGTGTATTAAGTTGTAGAAGACCAGTTGGATAGCATACCTTATGCACATAAGCCACTCTCTCTGGCAGCTAGCTTACCTGCATAAGCTGCCTCATGCACCAGTTTCGGATAGTAAGGCCATTGCGGACATGGCCTTCTGCTATGCTTTAAACATGGGAAAGTTCAGGATGAAAAAACAATATAAGATATTTTTGAACTGATGTCTTGCATTTTCTGTCACATACGTGATTTGTTTTTCACTCTCAATCAATCATGTGTTGCTCTAGAATGATATAGTGAAAGATAAATAATAAATAAACTCCTCTAAGTCATCCTGAGGGAATTTTTTTTCTTCTTTTCATCAAGGTATAATCGGAGATGATCTGTTGTGTACTACACCCCGTTTGTAATGATAGGATTGAGGGGTCGAACTAGGACGGACGCGTCTCCAAATCCAAGTTCTTGCCACTGCAGTAATCATGTTGTATACTCAGATGCTCTTTATTTTGATATATTTATAATATAAAGACTGTTACATTTATATATTTTTCTGTGCAATTCTTATTGTCACATGAAGACTCGAGATATATCCGTTCAACACTTCTGGATAATATTCAAAAAGTGGTAGATTTTTCTCTAATTCTAAAGTTGAACTCTTTCACGACCAATTCAAGCTCAGATTTACCTTCCATTTTACATGTTTTTTCTTTTCTTGGCTTCTGCCAAAAGTACATGTTGCATTCATATTTGACCACAGTTTCATTGAACACTCAAGCTAATGAAAACAAGTCTTATATATGTCTTCCTGTTAGGAGGAAGAGCCATCACATGGACAAGTAAAAAGCAAAAGCCAACAAACGCGAACCAATGAATAACAAACGGATGGAAGACCCCATCAAGCCTTACAAGGGAAAGAAGGACCCGAAGGGCCAAGCAACAACCACCCCTAAGGGAAGAACACACGGGCTAAGACCGCTATCAGTAGCTCTAAAATCACCTGTCGCACCTATAATATCGAAGACCAGAAAGTCAGTATGTCTACAAATAACTGGTGCACCTGAAGAAGCATCACCTACTGCGATTGCTCTCTTGTGAACGGCGCCTGCTAAGACTCTCTATAGAGCAATGGAAACTCGCTGCCTAAAAAACATGGTGCAGAAAGAAAGAGAAAAGTGATACCCCTGGGGCCTCTCATGATAGGCTCTGGCACAATCTCTCAGAAAGAGGTCGAACTCCAAGCCTGTCGATCCGTATATCTCCAAAGCTAAGGAGATGAAGCGATGTCTCACTTGCATACCCCTATACTTGGTCACCTTTGCTGCTGCCGCCACGCTTGCAGCTCATCCTGGGAGATGGGTGATCACATGTGCCGCCACTGAGTCTCGTGTCGGATCCGTGACAACCCACATCAGCCACTGAGACCATCCTCCTTCATCATGTACAAGTCAGCTCTCACTAATCCTCCTGTCTGAAGAGTATACCAACGCTCTCTCCACGTCATGTGACCGCTCTCACGTGCTAAGGCAAACACGACGTCTCTGATGGCATCGTGAGGACATCGAGCAAGATGTCGACTTGATGTGTCGAGCGAGACACCGCACTCGCAGGTAGATAGTGTCGAAGCAACAGGTTGGACCAAGCCTAGGCGGAACCTCATCGCTGTAGAAAAGATAGTCGGTGCGAGTCGGAACGCTCTAATGCAAGGTCGAGCTATGAGCCAAGAGACTGCACCCTTGTCCGAACAGGAACGGAACGGAATCGAGCTCTAGTATCCCGTGAGATGGAAGGATCCACTAAGAGCGCTGGAGAACCTGCTGGAAGTGATGCCCGTCAGAGAAGACTGTAGTCCGCGTGATCCATCGGTAGCTAAAGTATCGCATCGAGGGTGTGCCTCACGTGCCTCAAGAGTCAAACTATCTCTTGTCTCACAGAGACACATCTGTAGTGGGTAAGAACCATCCTCCATCTCTGTCACATAGCTGTCTAGAATGTCTATCTCGCACGAGAAAACGGCAACAGAGCCAAGGTGTTGAGAGGGCCCAACTACCCAAAAAGGCTGCCGGAGCATTCTCCTCCATGGATAATAGACCCACCCCATCACATGATATCGGTAAAGATGTCTACCTACGTGCGAGAGGTCCTGCCACACAGTCAAAAGACTCCGGTCCTGTGATGTCATCAAACACCTCCATGATCTTCCTGTCAAACTCTCTAAGGCGCGAGATGAAGATAAGAGATGGAGGTACTGTGCGGAGTGAATAACTAGGAAATAACGTGCAATGGAAGAGGAAAGAATACCAAAGGCAACTTGAGGATCCTCCAACATAGAGAGATCCTCGATATGCAAAACGTCTTCCGCCAGGGCGACATCTAAGAATCGAGAGACAAAGTCCTCTGTATCCACAGGTACTCCGAGGATGCATAAACCATCTGTAGGGGTAACAAATCCCTCCGTGAGCTGTAGATCTGACGGTATACCTATGGGAGACCAAGCCTTGCACTTTGACACCTTCACTCTCAGCCCTACCAAGACCAATTGAAAGACAATGTGGTCAAAGGCAACACCGACTTGGTCCGCCGAACCTATGATGTGCGTATCATCAGCTAGAGATGGAAAAACACAACCTAGAGCAGCCAAGGCGGTGGCCAAGAGAGCTCTATAGTGAGCTAAGGCAAAGAGCGGTCCACCCAAAGGATCTCCCTGACGAGTACCTGCAGCGGAGCTGATGATTGTAACCCCTTCTATCGTAAGATCGTGCTGGTAGTAAAGAGAAGAAGAAGAACCATAGAACGATCGCATGAAGAGGACGAGATCTGTCAGAGATCCCCCGCCATCCATGAGCTTCCTAAAGATGGAAGCGCGAGAAATGCTATTAAAAGTATTTTCCACGTCCACTTGTAGGACAATCCAATCGGGATGGATGTCCAAGAGAGCCGTAATGCCAAAAAACACAGACTCACAACTTCTCGGCGTCGCAACTCCAAACTAATGTGGACAAAGGTGGTCCTGAAAAGAATCTCAAAGCTGAAGGACAATGATACGACTGATAAGTCGTAAGAGAATCTCACCGATGACTATCGGTTGAATCCCTCGACCATCCTTCGTCATGATCAAAAGTCTAGCTGCCCCTAGTACTTGAGGTTTAGACTGAGTAATATGTCCATAAGCTAGTGCTATCGCTACCTGAAAAAGCTCCGTGAAACCACTAGAGGGGTCGTCTGTCTGAAAACAATCCCGTATGTGCTCGTAGACCATCCCAGACAGACCTCCAGAGGATAGACGTGGAGCTGTACACAAGGCCTGGGCAAACAAGGATCTATCGAGATATAATGACTCCTCAGGCTGATAGTTCTGAACCTCAGGTGGTGAAAGATCACCGATTAGGGATGAAGAAAACGTAACGCAGCGATCATCTCCTCAGTAAGACATGCAAATGACAAAGGATGCAATGCTTTAGCAGCTCTACTGTACTCTCCAACCTGACTTAACATCCTACAACGTCGTATGCGGACGGAAGATGAGACATCACGTGTAGAGGCAGACTCACTCCTACCTCGTATCGCACGGACTGATTCCTCATGTAAGGCCGCCCAATCACCTGCACGGAATCTCCGAAGACGGGCCGTCACCTCCCGATGTCCTCCTCTGCCACCTCGAGTATAACGGAGACACCTACGAGAAAGTAGGAAGAACAATAACCACGCCGCCTCGTCCTTGGTGTTCCGTGTCAATATGTCGAGAGGTAGACGGAATGTCTGTCTCACCTCATCGTGAAGAGCACGAGGTAACAGATGGAACAAACGCGGACAAGGGAAACTCGTCTCGAACAAACTCAAAATAGTGCCAGAGTGGACTCTCAATCACTCCTACGACTCTGGAGGAACTCCAGGAAGAAGAGCTAATGGTGTCATAATGATTGCACGTGTAGACCTCCGATCTCGGCTAACCTGGGCATCCCATGTGGTCGTATCATAGCTCTTGTGCATCTTTCTCACATGAGATTTTACCCCTTGCGATGTAAATAACTGATTGCACACCAAACATGGTGTGTCTCGAATCAGTCTCGATCTCATGGGAGAAAGAGTACCCATAGCTAAAGAAAAGATGATATCCGGTCACACGATACTCGTAATAGAAACATCTCCAAAAAAAGAAAAGAAAAAGAAAAAAGAGAGAAAACAAAGAAAAAGAAAAAGAAAAAGAAAAACAAGGAGAACCTTGAACCCTGATATGTAGAGATAAAAACATAAAAATAACTAAATATACTAAATATGACAAGAAAACACTAAAAAGAACACTCTCTAACCTTAAATTCTTAGAAAAATTGAAACTATTTAATACTCACTCATCTCTCCACCAAATGTGTCAATTCTAAAATCAAAAGATGAAAAAAATGAAAAAAAATATGTAAGCTGCCCTTGAATGAATGGGGGGTTACAAGCCCTCCAGCATTTTCAGCACGAGAGCTACTACCAGCTCGTCCTGGAAGCAATCGGCTAATCGATTCACAACACCCTGGGCAGCCCGAATCGCTGCGTGCGCTTCTAGGCTCAGGCTCGATTCAGACTAAAAGGAAAAAAACACTCTTATCACATTCTACAACCCTCCCCCTCTCAGAAGAAGCTCTCACTCTCATCCTCCCGCACTCCGCTCCCCGCTCACGCTCCTCCAGGGTCTCAAAAAGCGAAGGACCGGTTGTTGTAAGTAGCGTATGAAGCAATCTCATATACTTCTTGTGAATCTCTCTGATCCACTCTACGAAAACTATGAATACACGGTTGAGTCCGGATAACCAAGTCACAGAAATGGCTAACTGCGTTTCAAGAAGTCTGGATTACCCTTACCCTACATACGAAGAGCGAAAGTTCAACAAGCATGGGTCAAATGACGGGCGCGGGCGGACCAAAAATTGCAAGGCATTTATAGTAGAATCTTGTTCCGGGTTGACTTTCCGTCGGAAAGGATAACCGGTAAACACACAGCTCAGAAATGGTACCAACGTCTCGTAAGTGGGATAGAGGAATGTTAACCTGGAAATGCTTTCGACGGGAAATACTGAAACCGCTCCCGGAGGGAAAACAGCACTACCCGAAAATCTATGATATCTGAGAGCGTCTCCACCGCGTGTCTTTAAAGGTGTCAGTTAGGGGAAAACTTTCTCAGCATTGATATTTATATAGTATTTAATTTACTGATTCTCTACAAGTTTCCACCTTTTCTAACTTAGAGATTGTAATAAATACCTCTTAATTTTATATTAAATCGTTTGAAAATATATTTTGGTAGTTCTGAAAAAAATTGAATTTTTATTATTTTTTAGAGATCTATTTAAAAAGTAGGGTGGAGAAATTTCTCCCTTACAGATAAAGATCTTTCACTCTTTATTTATAAATTAGAGATAAAGTATTTCTATACGGGTGGAGATGCTCTAAGACTATATTTCGGAAATCAGCCGCTTTCCTTTCCAACGCTTTCCGATAGAGTTTCCGAGCAACGGTTTCTCCGGCCGAGTTTTGTCACGGAGTTTCCGACTCATGGCCTGTAGTCGTAGCAGGACTGCATGAGACAGATGGGATGAAACGGTGAACGCGGACTGCAGTAGGACACACTGGTAGTGACTATTCGTGGTCCAGATTCACCATAGGAGAGGGCAATAAACCGCCCGAGTGGGTACAGTACACAAGTGGATATGCGAAGTTCGAGAATGCAACTGAAGGTCCAGTTGGATTCGAACTGACCTAGACTAGAGTTCAGACTAGAGTGGACTTTTGCAACGCATGACTTGGTAGGCCCAGACTCCAGGTAGAACCAACAGACAAGACAAATCTGTCGCTGCTTTTAATATGGCGTCCACTCTTTATAGCGGGAAAAACGCGACATGTCACACGGTCTCATACCGGAACCAGATATAGGATCTCGTTATAATCTCGTTAATAGGGCCATTCCATCTTTACCCGTAAACATTCCCATAATTGCCGCATTACTTTTTACAAGTTTCTCCCGTAAATTGTACGTATTATTTAGAGAGGTGTGTAACTCCGTTTATTAAAGTAAACATGTAACTACATGGGCAATGATTATATTACATACGGTGGGTACAAGTCAAGAAGGGAAGATCGAAGCTTGGAGGAGAGAAGGAATAAAAAAGCTAGTAAATTTTAATTTACGTATAGTTACGAGAGACTAGAGGTTCGAGATCAGAACTCAGAACTAGAGATAAGAGAATATATATGCATCCAAAGTGATCTTTTGTCAGAAATGAAGAAAAAGACAAGCGGAAAAAACGACAAAAAATTCATTCAGATGATTAGTTCTAAGATTATTTATAGTCTCTTTTGGAGATATGTTTGATTAAGGCTATTGTGAAATATGAAACAGAACTGCAAAACCCAGAATGTCTATAACAAAGAAAGAGTAGTTGGTGGTCCCATAGGTTTTTATCAGCTGCCTGATGAGGACTGACTGTACCTTACGTCTGAGTCTCCCCTTAATAAACACACCCTGGGAGTCTCTTGTCTCGGGCCGGCTCTTCGTGGTGCTATGCCTCGATGTTCTTTATTTCTTCACTCAGTAAAGTTTGGTGGCGTACTGTGCTGTGAACCTAGAACTGTGCAAGTGAAATAATTTTTTTTTAGAGTATAACTTCGGAGAAGTACACATAGAACTCAGAAACGATTTTAACCTATAAGTCTAACACGGAAAAATTTCTTGCTGAGATTATAAGTGCAAGGTTGCTAAAAACTTCACATTCATTCATCTTTAAATAATAAATTAATCTAGACATTAATTTATTACCTAACCATTTCCAACTAGAGGATTAGGTAATAAATTAACATATTTGCCTCCTCCATCAAAAGATGGAGGAGATGAATATGCAAGGAAGCCCGAAATTGAAGACTGCCACGCAAGCTGAGGAGAGTCAGTTCAGATTCTGTTAGAGAATGTTACCGTGAGTTTGAATTTATTGGAAGTGATAATTGAAGATGTCAAGAAGAAAGTTAACTTTTTTAAACCACAAGTAGAGGTATAAAAGATCTCATTTCGCACGCGGTGGACTTTTTTCACTGTAGCTTCTTTTCTTCTCTCAGTCAAAGTGCGACAGGCCAAGGTCTTAGCGAGCTCCCTGTCTCAAAAGAGTTCGCTGTGTAATTACACGGTCATGGTAACGCGAGGGGTAAATGACTATAACAAAATATGCTGAGTAGTAGAACATTTCAAAAATTAAAATATTTAGAATATTCTATTTCTATGATTCTCATTGATCCGAGATTCACTTGATAATTTTGAAAATTTCGGGTCTCTACTGTCCGACCCATAGCAGCCCATTCCTTCTTCTTCTCGAACTTAGGAGAGAGTCGTGAGAAGTCTTGCTGGCAAAATCTGGAGAGAATGGTCGAGGGTCATGTCTTTTCATCATGCAGCAAGCTTCTTCTGAGTGTGTATGAGAGGTGAGAAGTCAGAAACCGTCCGTATTCCTCTTGAGCTCATCATGGGCTCGTTTTGATCATTTCACTACCAAGATCACAATGTTTGATCACGTACTGCGATCGTGACTGCATTGTGCGAATATGTCAAGGACCCCGTCTGTGCTGAACTTACTTAACGAAGGTCGAAAGTGATTAGCGTTGGAGATCCCTACTGCTAATATAGCCGAACTATGACTGCTATATAAGAACTCAATTACTGAAGTACGGTTGGAGGAGCAAGACATTTGTCAGCTTGGGAACCTTCTGCAATCTATGTCAGTAAATGAACATTGTGTAATGTTTATGAGCTCTTGATTTCCTCTTTAGTGTGAGAGTAAAGCTTGGATTTCTGTGCCGAAGATGAAATGGAAGCGCCGGTGTGATGTTAACTCTATTTTTGTATAATTACCTTGCTTTCTTGGTTCCAAGCACCCACTAGAGATTACTGTCCGACCGGTTGCTTCTCTTGATTCTTTGTGTTTCGATTTAAATCTCGATAGCGGAGTGCTGTCCAAATATCTTTCAATCTTAAGCCAGAGCAGTTTCATCTGCGTTCTAAATCCTCAGATTAAGAATCGAGACCTACAGAAGACTAGTCAGTTGTCTTAAATCAGTTATGAAGCTTCTTGTGTTTATTAGCGGAAGATTTAATGAACTGGATCTAGAGACAGAAAAAATATAATGGAAGTTCATGTTCGACGACTAATTCATTACAGACAAAGGATTCTATTCTGATATCTACAGTTGAACGTTTCAAATGATATATAATCTACTCTATATCGACTCATCAACATGATGTATTTATATATAGTGAGTTTTTTAAATTAGATATTTATAGCCGTTCTGCAATCCCTGACACAATATGATATTCATTTCCGACTTCTTCTCATCCCTTATACTGATTCTTCTTTTTACGGAGAGAAGTTTGAGTTGCTCTAATGTACTAGATAAATTTTCTATACAAATTTCATTTAAGTAACAAATATTAAAAATATTTCTGTCAAATTTTGGAAGTTTACTTTTATTTAGACAAAATTTGAACTTTAAAAGAACTAACTTGTATAAAGCGATGTTTTGAGGAAAAACTTAAGAGAAGGTCCGATTTTACTTACTATGTAAGTAAAATCGGAGCTTGACTATTATTAATGGTAGGATGATTTGGAATAGGTTTAAGGTTGAAGTAAACTTTAGAAATTATTTTCAGATTAAAATTTCTAATGAAATTTTAAAGTTTGGCTATAAGTTTATTTTTCAAATGGTTTCGTTCCTAGCAAAGCACTACCATAGACATTTTTTTCTACAAAAAGATGAAAAGAAAATCTATATTAGATAATTCATTATCACTATCAATATCATATATGTAGTATAGAATTGTAGATGGATAAAAGTAATTTCAATGCAGCAAATAATAAAGTCATAAGTCTGAGAATTTTTCACCCTAGTATATGAGCATTTGAAATGAAATTGTATTTTTATGGTGAGCTTAAATTTTAATTCTTGTAAAAGAACTCAGTCGTCAGATTAAAGTTGTTTATCTTACTTAGAATCCTTTTTAACATCCACTGATACATTTTCTCCAAAATAGAGGTACAAATCTTTTGGATTTATGAATGCTAATGTTATAAAGCAGACATATTTTCTCAAATCTCATTTGACCATAAATGTTTAATTAATATATCAAAATACTAAGTCCCATTCTCCGAGATCTCAAGTAAACAAAGTAGAGACTTTTGGCATCGAAAATATAATTGACCAGAAAGTGTGATGTTTTATAAAATAACGTTAGGATCTCAAATTAATCACAGTTTGTACATACAAAAGATACTAATCGCACCTGTTGATAGTAAGGAGTTGCTTTCTGTTCTCCTTAAGTAGGGGTTGAAAACAATGTATTATTTTCGCAAGATCAAAGCTCACTGTTCTTTTGTTTCGCTCCCCCATTACCATTAATAAAAAATAATCAATTATTAAAATATATGTTTTGGCACCGCTTAAACCTTGAGTATGAGTATAAAACTTAATAAAAGCATGAAAAAGAATATTCTTTTTTCCTCCTAGTGTTCTTTGAGTATGAAGAAAAATTTCTTTTTCTTGCAGGAAACCTCAGAATTTTCATAGTGACATTTCTCTATCAATACTCAGTAGTTTGTTTCGAGATCAATCATAACTTGTAAAGCTGGTGAACAGTTTTAACTTGATTTTTTATTTCACAGATTTCAAATCAGGATGAATACGTAATCACCAAAACTATTTTCTGTATAAAAGTTAAATTTCGTAGTTCTCTTAAAATAAATCCGCAAAATAAAATCTTCTGAGTCATCTGGAACTTGTAGTCAAACTCAAGCTTTAAAGATGAACTCTTGAGTTTAAAATGATTATTACTATTCGTTATCGCAGTTATACATTGATTGTGAAACCAAAAAAGAGGGGGGATTTTTTTTTGGGGTGTTTGTATATTATCTTTTTATCGTACCGTTAAGAGGAGGAGGGACAGATGGAGTCGTTATGAGAGAAGGAGTTTAGATCGATATAAATTGTTAACTTATAGCTCCACAATTCCATTGCAATCGTAGCTCCTTGCTATGAGAGAGTTATCCTACTTAAAATATATTTCCATGAAGATATGACTATGTCCAGATGATTATAACAAAGTTCATCATATCAAGAAATTTGAGACCCAAAGGACTAATTTTTAGGCTTGGACCCTGTGGAGTTAACTTAAAAAGAAATTTCATAAATAAGCACTATATTTTAAAATATTCTAACCCTAATGTTTCAAAAGCATTTTTAGATTTTAGAATATTTTAGATTTTTAGTTCTTTTGAGATATAGAATTTTAGTATGGATGAGATGTTCAATCTTGTATCAAGAGAGCAGAGTATTATATAAAATGATTAATTATTTTTATTTGATTGATTTAAATAAATTATTTTCATTCTCAAGTAGTTATAACGGAATCATTTAGTGAAATCTCTAAGCTCCTCACACAAATAATTTTTCATTTTAACCCTTCCATCTAAGTTGTGATTTATTCTTGTCGTGATAGAAATATTTCTGGATAAAACAATACGTACAAAAAGTCCGTCAAAATCAGTTTTATCCATTTCTCGTTTTATCAGTTCTATTTATTTTCAGATCATATTCTCCGCCATAAGAAACTCACTAGGTGTGAGTTCGATGACTTTGGTATCCATATTCACTTGAGCTAGTCGTTCTGTGTTTTGTCATAGAAATGAGGAAAGGAGAACGACAGAAGGAGGACTTTGTGCACGTGCATTCCTCACCCTTGCAACATTTGGAATCCCAATATATGTATCTCAGTTCGATCTGGAGATTACCTCCTTTCTGCAGTGCTCCTTCTCTTTTACTCCCAGTCGATCGTTCGAGATTACAGCAACCTGATCACATCTTCCATGCTTTCATACAAGTGCTCAAACTTTGTGAGGCTTTAGGGTCACAGCTGAATCGTTCTCTGTATCATTCAGTTGCGAATGCACGGCTTGTGGGATACAGCCAGCCTGTAGCAGACGAAAAGTGCAATTTAAGCTGGAAGGAACTGTCGATCTCCAGAAACTGCTAGCGTGGCGCGTTTCAGTTTACCATTCACCCTTATAACTGCAACGATTTTCTCTGATACTGCGATTGAGGTTGAGTGAGAAGTCCTTGATCATGTAAGACTCTTTCCCATGATTTCGTCGTATACATACTAGCTAAGGCATAGCAGCTTTGAAGTTATGTCAACTCTAGTTTTAGGGCTACGAACTATAGTGTATATTCTTCAACACTTTGGTGTGGATATCGATTTTGATATTTCCTCTGTCATTATGTGAAATTGTCATACTGTGACAGGAATCTAACGTGATAGAAAACATACAACAAGAACATGAGAGTTCATCTTGTTCAGAGTTTCAGTCTCATATAACGTCTAGGAGCCTAGATTTGTAAACTGGGTATGCTGAGGTCAGCAATTCAGGAGTCTAGATCTCACGTTGCGAATCGATTCTTATGAGGTTTTTGAATGCCTACTGACAGGACTAAAACGTGCGTATTTATTCGTCTCTTTCTGAGAATCTGTTAGTGGGTATAGAATATTTACCCTCCGATTTTCTTTCTCCTCAGCAACTTTGGGTCCGTTGGAATCCCAACTTCTTTGACCTCTTGGAAGACACAATGTACTGTTCTGTATTGTAATCACAACCTGAACCGATGAGGGAGTGTTTCCCCATACAGTAACTTGGCTTTCCAAGGAAAAGAAACATTACACTTTTCCTACTTGCCTGACGTAGAGGTCCAACATTCTTCAAGATTCGAAACCCACGAGCCCTCTGGTCTACATAAAGCCAGGCAGCTCAGTAGAACGCACACACACCGCCACAACACTTCTGATAGTCTTGGCCCCAGGGAAGATTGGCTCGCAGACAAGATTTGTCAATGAAAATTCTCTTTTGGGACAACAGTATCAAGTTTGAGAGTGGCACCTATGCTTCTCGTAGTACAAGTTTTTTAACTTCTTTCTGGTGATGCGTAATGCGCAAATGTCGAGAATCCTATCCAGTGAAGAAAAGAAGCACCTAGTGGTTACATGTATCTAGATTGGAGTTGAGAATCTCTTGGAATAATTTACAGGAGGCATCTTTCTCTGAGAAATGACTGCTTACTGTCTCTTCTGTCCAGCAATGGCCAAAGTCTTCTCATCCACTCTTGTTCGTTCATTGTATGCGTCATATAACAGTTTCAGGGTACTAAACAGTATACTTCCCGCAGGATCATTTTTGGTTGCAGAAGCTCAGAAGTATTGTCAACCAGGATAAGTTTGTCATTTGTTATCTATCGACGCACTATTGGGAGCAACACTTGGATGAACGAGGTCAAGGTACGATGTGTATTCTTCATAGAGAGTGGCCACGAGCATGGGTCCACGCAGAGCAGGCTGGAGAGGCACGAGTGTGTACAGAATATTTGACAACAAACGGTTCTCTTCTCGTAGACACGACATTCTGGAAATGAGAACCAAAGAGCACGTGTTTAACACTCCACCTAGGAATCATGAACTGACCTTTCCATTGAAGACCTTGAATGTGTTGAACGTGTTGAAGACCTTTCCATTAAGCTAACCGAGGTCCCAGAAAACTACATATTGCGTACTATTTCATGCTATAGTCCAGAACTGAGATTTTGCTCAAGGCAAGGCAACGAAAGGTCTCTACTGTAGTCAGAGCAATCTACAGTATGCTCTTGGGAAAACACAAATCTGTCTATAAATAGATGCAGCTCTAGCACTATGTGGGTTGCACCTTCAGTGCCGGGATGAGGAGGACTGGGCACCTCCAGAATCCAGACCCTGAGGATGGTCAGCATCGTGAATGGTCACTTCGAGATGTATCAAAAAGCGGCTGTTAATCACTATAGAATAACTATCGAACCTTGAAGCATCCCAATGCATCCAAAGTGCCGTGGCGAACGTAAACTGGGAAGAGGACAAGCATGGTAACAGAGAGTATTTTTGGAGAATACTTTTAGTTTTTTACGTGATGAAATGTTTTATTAGTTTTCTATTTATATATATATATATAATATTGAAATGTTAGTTCTCTAATTGTTAGTTGAACTGAGAGTTACAACCTGAACAGACAGAAACCATAAGTAGAGCACGCGAGCACGTGCTTTCAAAATTACAAGACTGGGAGATTGATATCAAAGAAACACTTAGTTATGATAAATTTTACTTTATTACCTAACCTTTCCAGAAGGAATATCTCTTTACATGAAAACGGTTGAGGAAAATTGTAATAGTCGGGAGAAAAATACTATCGTTGTACGGGTAGCTAGTTTACTCTTGAGGAGAAACCAACTCGGTGAGAGAGAGAAAAAGGATGAAACCACCTTCTGGAAAATAGAGAGGGGACAGGTTTCTGAGAGCGTTTATAATCATGATAGTTGTAATTTATATTTCT
The DNA here is from genome assembly GCA_036924285.1 of Asterella californica. Lineage (NCBI taxonomy): Eukaryota > Viridiplantae > Streptophyta > Marchantiopsida > Marchantiales > Aytoniaceae > Asterella > Asterella californica. The sequence goes on along the minus strand of JAYKYS010000006.1, from coordinate 12,985,643 downwards.
TGATTTTTGGAAAAGTTTAGTAGATCGGATTTGATAATGAATTTATTGACTATTTTTATTCTTTACACATGGATGTGAACTTCGGACATTAAAACCATGAGTATTGTCCCTTGGCGTGACCGTGGGGGCAGTAAAACCGTTAGTAAACCCTAAAGGTTATGTGAAGAATGAAGGAGGCGAATATGCACGAATGCCTGCCTGAATATCATTGACCTCGATTGATGCTTCATCTCTTAGACAAGCCAGTGAATGCTGATCAGCCGTTAGTAACCAGAAAGATTAAACTGTATGGAATCAAGGTGAGTGATGCCCAAGTACTGTACTCAGCTGAACGAGACTATTTCTTACCCCTTTGACACCACTCAGGTTGAGGTGTAGGCTTTGAAAGTTGAAAGTTGATAGCATATATAAATATCTGTTTGGATTTGCAGGAAATGGTGTTTGAGTCAACTCCAGTCTTCAGTTAGCCTTCATCAATCCTTTTCACCAACCTTTACGAGTTCCTAACGAGAGAATGATATTCTCTATAGCCAAAAGCAAAGACGTGAGGGCAATTTTCCTTACAACACTAGCAAGTGGGCAAGGAATATGTCCTAGAAGAAAGTGTCGTAGAAGCTTTTCATTCATAAAACGTGCGAAACAGTCACGAAGTGGCAGTTCACGAGTAGACATAAACTGCCAAATGATGATATCCGCTTGTGCTTTCGGGATGGCTGCAACTCGCAGCACACCTCGTGTGCTTTCAACAGTAGACGTATCATACTGTTGAAACTCCTTGTGAACTTTGGGAATTCACACCAACGCATCCACCTCTAACGAGTATATACGCTCATTCCTTACTCATCTTTCGTCACGACGAGAGATCTGGTCCTCTCCTGAAGTCCAGATCCTTTCCGCTCTTTCAATCTTCAGAATTTTATGTTTCGTGCACAGTTTCATAGGAAAGCTTTTGTCCTTCCTCGTATTCGTAGCAAGGGTACTTATCGACTGAACGTTCTCGACACGAGGGTTCGACTCCTCGACCATCTATCTGCCCAGGATAGTGAGGGCGACCACCACGATAACGCCTCGTGGTCTGTTTACAACTCTATGGTGTGGAGAAATATGCTTTCATGGATATTTTCATACCCTCGTGCATCGTATGAAGCTAATAGTCATCGTACATCGACCTCGGTGTTATTCTGGTAGAACTTATTGTCCGACTATAACTCCAACTCTTCTGTCATTTTGTGATAGGCTGTTTTGTAAGGACTGGATGTATAGCGGAAGCCATGGGAGGGAGTGGTTTTTCAGTCCTAAAGCAGTCCCTGGTATGGAACCGAGGAGAGACATTCCCCTGTGGGAATGTTTAGGAATAAAAACCCATAGTTGAGAAACGATGATTACGTAAAAGATAAAAAGAGATACCGTCTTGATTGTTTTGCAGAGATCTAAGGATTGAGTGAGGTTTTTAGAAATAGAGTTCAGAGATTATGATTTTATTTTATTAATATATAAAGATCATAGTTTATTAATCCGTCATGGTTTATCAAATATCTTGCCTGTTACTACTACTGTACTCCATTGCGGAGCATGCTTTATTAAATGTCTTGCTTGATAATCTGTCGTACATATAGCCATTACCAAATATGAAGGAAGAGGTGAATATGCATGCTCTTTGAAGTTTTATCCAGAGAGGCGCGTCCGGACAAGCGGCAAAAGCGGTAAAAAATTCGGGGTTCTAGTTCGGTGCTGGTGCCTTGTTAAGAGAGCTTGCGTTTAGTTAGGGCCTGCCGATTTAGCTTTTCGGGCAATGTGAACTTCTTAACTTCTGAGAACTTGTGTTCTCTTTTTGTTATCAGATAATTATATAAGTGTTAAATATTAAGTAGATACAAATAATTAAAATACTCTATAGACATTATTTGTTAGCCCATGCTTGGAAACACGGAGAACAGGCAAAAATCCATAAGTGTAGTCTTGATCCTCGCGCTTCAGAAGATACAAGTCCGAGGCACTGAATCATGAATATCTACTTTTAATCATGCATTTAATTTAATACCTAACCTTTCCGGCAGGAAGGCTTAGGTATTAAATTAAACGGGCACGCATTTCCCCCTCTTCCAAACTCGGAACAGGGTGACTATGCATGTTTTCACTGAAGGAAGAGGTGAATATGTAAAGTTCTGATGGATGCAGTGAAGATAAGAATATACGTTGAGTCCCAAGGCTGATAGGCCCGGGTTTAATTTATTATCTAACCCTTCCATCGGAAAGAGTTAAGCAATAAATTAACATTACAAGGAAAAAGTGATGTTTTGGGTTCAGCCTCTCGGATATGTAGTTTCAGGAATGCGTTTTTCAGCGATCTCCTTACGAGATATGTCTAGATCTTTTCCCATCTCCCTATCCAGTTATCATTTAACATTTAGAAATATTAATATTATTATATTAATTATATTTTAGCTGTCAGATTGTTACAGAATTTCCACCTAACAGTTATATTTTTTCCAGTAACAACAAGCGAGCAAAAGTCTGTATTTTTGTAATACTTTTTCTGTATGTTATTTTGTAATATATTTTTCTGTACATTTTCATCTGAAGAGGCAAGAGAGCATACCTAACTACCAACTTCCCACGAATATAAAACATATGCGTTATATTAAAATTGGTCAAAAAGCTCAAATTTTTAAAACATTGAGTTATTAATTCAAATACATTTTCAATTACAATGCATAGAGGTCTATAAACAATAGTATAGAATCTGTTATTGTTTATTGTAATATAGAATCTCACTCTACTAAGAATTACTTCAATTCGACAAAAGAACTTCTATAAATGCCTCTAGATCATTAGAAAAGATGATAATTCATTAATTATACTTCACGGTAATATAAGGCCTATATGTTATATTAGAATAGTAGCAAACATGTTTACTCTTCGAATAAGACACACACTGCTTTTTATTCGGGACACAGTAGCCCTTCAAACCACACAATAACCATTTCATGCATAGTGTTTCGCCGCATATTTACATAAAAGTGTTTAAATGCATGAAAACGTGACATATTATCTCTGCCTTATCTCATGAAGTATTAAAATTTCTCACGATTCATATGATAATTAGATAATTAGATCTGTGTGAGTAAATGCAAATTTGATATACACACAATTCTGTCTCTTTAGACTCAATGAAATGTAGTCATGTAGAGGTTATCACGCAATTTGATCAGGAATGGCTAGTACAGTATATACAGCTATTTAAATTTATGACTAAATAAAAGAATTCTATTATAAACTGAAATATATTTCAAGGTTCGGACGGAAATTATGACAGGAATTCCGGTCATGAAGTTTCGATCTCAACTGTCGTTATTTTGATAGTTCGGTATTATATAAATTGAAATTGCAATAATTTCAATATTCTGTTTGTAATTTGATTCATCTAGAACTCTGATATATTTTGGATATTATTATTATTTGCTGATGGCTAATGTCTTTACAGAGTCAGACCGGCTCATAACCATTAATTTACAGTTTATTCCTTTCTCTTTTATCAAGTGTAAGACTTCTGAAGGAATACCTGAGTAAAACTAGCTACAACAGAACTGTAGTTAAAGTTCAACTTCTTTAACTTTAGACGGATAAACTTAAACTCTTCCCCGTTTAGTGTAAGAAATGATATATATGCCTTGAATATTTAACCCTTGCCAGAATTCGATCCTCCTTCTGTTGAATTTATTCTACAGGAGGGAGGATCTCTACTCTAATAGCCATCAAATTCTAGGCATGCATATTCCCCGTCTTCCGGGAATATGCATTTAATCCTTAAATCCTTAAATGATGTGGTTTAATCCTTAAATCCTCCACTGATTTCTCTCCACTTCCCTAGTAGCGTCTGATATATATATATATACGGTTTGCATCGCGTTCATGTCTGCTTGCCTTATGGGTTATGTCGTTATGGTTTTCACATCTCTATGTTTATTTAACATATAAAGTTTGTAAATATTTTGATTTTCTTTTTTATTTAGTATAAATTTTCACTTAACAACAAGCGGATAACAAATCCTGAGAAGTTCATCTTGCATGGATTTTTTTACCCTCTTCCAAGTTCGGAAGAGGGAGAAATATACAAGTTCTTTAAATTATGTTTTAACCCTTCCTCTGAAAAGAGTTAAGTTCTAAATCAAAATATTTGAATTAAAAATATTTTTACTCGTAAAAAGCAGACCTGTACTAGAGAAATAATCAGCTAAGGTAACTTACTTATGGGTTTTCTAACTGTCGCAGCCATATGTATGAAGTTCACTATGTTAAGTGAAAATTTCTTAATTTAATAATCGAAATCTGATGTCTTAAATATAGTAAAATAAATTTAGAAAACTCTATCTTCCTCTCTATAATGTAGTTTTCAAAGTAGTTGAGCATCAGCTTCCCCATAAGTATTTGTCGTTACCTAGTATATTTAAAACAAACATCCACTAAATTCTAAAGAAACCACTTGCCAGTAAATTATATATGATAATTTTCTAGGCTATGTTATCGTTTGTCTTCTTTTCCTCGGCCAAAAGTGCACTTTGGATGCATATTCTCCATAGATAATAATGATATTTATCATCTTCTGAGTTCGGAAGAGAGAGAAATATGTATATTTATTTAATTTAATACCTAACTGAGTGAATTAATGTATTCTTGAGTACAGCTTCCCGGACTTGTACCTTCTAAAGCGCGATAGTCGAGTCAACACTTATGGTTTTTCTCATGCTTTCCGCATGTTTCCAGGCATGGGCTAATAAATAATATTTATAGAATATTTAAATTGTTTATATATACTTAATATATATTTTTATTTAATATTTATATATTTCTTTCATAACAATAAACGAACAGAAGTTCCCCGAAGTTCCTCGAGCATGCATATTCTCCATCTAGAGTAAGTTACCACTAATAACGAAAGGTTCCAGAGATATACTCCATTGCTTATTGTCAAAAGCCCGCTCTGAGTTAAAGGGTCTGGTAAGCCTAGACCTTTCTCTTTTCTTCTCCGGCGTCTCGTCTAATACCTCACTGAGTATTACATTTGAGGAAAAAGAATTAGTATATGCTGAATGTATGACTGAATACAGATGACTGAAGTATCAAAGTTCTTAGAGGAGTCTCTGGGAAGGAATATAAAATTCAAACTCACTAAAGAAATCTATGAGAATATTCTCACTAATAACCTTTTGTACCAGGAGGGAAGGTACAAAAGGTTCCTTCCCTCCTTTATCTACTCATTTATGAATAAATAAAATAACACATTTATGACATGATAATGCATCGCGCCAGCGTATCAAGATTCGAATAAATGCAAATACTTTTCTAATAGCTCATCAGAATATACAAGGTAAAATAACCTTGCTCACCAAGAAAGTGATGTAAATAAACTCCCTCTCGTGTGGGGGAACATGACGGATGTATTGACATTTAACTTGTCATCCCGGAATGAAATTTAGATACACAGGAATGCAAATATTCGTGGATGGAAATGGATCCAGTGAGATAAAAGGTACTTGTTCTTCCTACTATATTGATGCTCGTATTCAATTATTGATTTCTTGCTCTTTCCAGAAATTTACTTGATCAGACCCTTTGAACAGATGTCGTACTTGATCAGACATCTCTTATAATTTTTTTATTTGATCAGATCTTTCACCTGGAGTTTATAGTCATACAAGTCACTTTGCCTAGTCAGCAATGTGTGTTGGCAAAAAAAAACTTATAAATATAGAGAAAAGTCAATCAACAATCTAAAATAAAATGTTCTTGGTCTCTACTTGCATCACTCCTCTTGCCATAAAACATGCAAGGTTTCAGTTATCGATATGACTAGACAAAATGAATTGTATAACTGGCAACTCCAGGTGAGAAGTTTGATCAAACAAGAAATTAATAAAGAGATCTGATCAAATCTCGGATCAAGTCCGAAATTCTTTCTAGGGGTCAGATAAAGTAAAAGTGAATTCTCTTGCTCTTTCATATTGGGACATCGAAGATCGGTGTTCCAAGTGGTTTAGCCCACAGTTCTCTAAGAGAAAGATCGTAGGTTCAATCCATTGTGGGCACGGTTGGAGGTGCATGCTGCTGTAAACTATTAACGAAGCTTCTGGTCCGAGTCCGCTGTGGTGGACTCACATGGACAGTCTCATGGTCCTCGGAGACCCCAAGGGACAGTAACACATTTAAAAAAATAAAAAAATTTCTTTTAGGGTTGGTATTTTAGTCCTTCCATTTTATTGCCGTCTTATTTTAGTCGTTATTTTAGTTGATAGCAGTTGTTGCGTTGAACGTATTTGGAAATGTTTCTCGGTCCAGAGAGTCAAACGAAGACGAAAGCTGTTGCTCCATGCAGTAGTATCTTTTCCATGAGATTGTTGTGCTATGGTCGAATTTAATATGTTTGTGGATAAGATCCAATATTGATGGTACCTGTAACCTGTTGTTCATTCTAGTACAGTAGACAATAAGTATCTATATAGACATAAAGAAGATCACGCACTTGGTGTACATGACGGAGATAGGGATAGGGAAGGATAGAAGTCAGAGAGAAGAGGATGATTCCTATGAATGCATGCATGACACTTTTAAAGCGACTATGGGAGGAGTAAAAAGGTAGAAGAAGCATATAAAGGTCCCATACTTTGCATGAGAGAGAGTAAGGATTAGAGGGTATTTGCAACTGCATTTTTGAAACTAAAATATCCACAGTTTCCAACATTTTCTTTACAGTTTAGTTTTGTGAACTATTGAACTGGCGACAATAATTCACATTTTTTAACTATTTTTTCCAGACTTCGCTCTGCAGTTTCGTTGTAGTTGCACGACTTGGCACTTGGAACTACTTGAAGCTACATTGGCACTCCTCGCTCGTGTGATCTGAAAACTGTGAACTTGAAATCTCAAAAGATCTTGTTTCAAACTCATCTCCTAAACTGCAAGAAACTGTACTTTTCCGCTCCAACTCTGTTCGCGTCTTTGAAACTGAGATGCCTCTTTTTACCAACCTTATCTGGTATGCTTCTGGAGTCTTTTTTCAACTTCAAAACTGAAGATGCAGAGACTCTCTTATGCTGACTTGATGTATGCTTACTAAGGGTATGAAGCGATTTTGTGAAATATTGTTTGTTGGCAGTTTTGTCCGTGCTATGAATAAATTATTCCCCTTTGAGAGAAAATAAAAATAAAAATACATTTGTTGTGGATTTCACTGTATTTTGTGTATTTAGGAACAACCTGGTGTTGTTTTTGCTTTGGGATTGATTATTTTAAGGTTCGCCCTATAAGGATGATGGTAGCCTCTTATTTATTTTGGTTTCTCTCTTGGCAGAATAATTTATTAGTTAATTCCAACATTAGTATATGCTCTTAAAACTTAAAACTGCCCAAAATAATAGAGTATGCAGATCCCTAATGTTTTCCACTAGCTCTATTTTCAGTTTTCAAGAGTCTTTGGTTTTTGTTCATTCATTTTTCTCGAGTAACCTCGCCATGAGAACTGACCTCACATCGATTTTTAACTCTAGAGGTTGATCTAGCTAACAAGTTATTGTTGTTCCCTCAGTTTTCTCAGGCAACTTATCATAACATTAATTATTCAAGATTTATGGCTGTATATTGTGTCGGACAACCTTCCGGCTCTAACTGTGACGCATACTCTATCTTTCGATGGGAGAGATAAATAAATTAATATATTATTTAACTTTCAATTAATAAAGATTAAATAATAAATAAATTATTTAATTTAATTTAATATTCTGTTGCTAGCCGCTTCCCGCTCTTATACTCTCTGAAGAGATTTTGTTCACCCTCACTCATTTATAGGTTATGTCTGGACTATCGGCAATGTTAGTTTACCCACCATTAATCGTTAAGTCAAAACTGCTAATTGTCTAACTACTCCATACCGGATAACTAGTATGCAAGTCATTTATACAGTCATATAATCGACTAAGTTCTTTAACCGTACAATCCGTACTCAACACGCTGATCTCAAAGTCTTCTATGCTAGTCTTAATCTTTACTTCTCCTGAATGTTCTTAGATATATAGACAATATGAATTAATTGAATTTACGAGCTATATTACAAGAATATTCGAGACTCTCAGATAATCTAACTCTTACTTTTCAGTTGGTTATCCAAACTACCTCCACTAACATTGCTCTGATTCAACTCGTCTATTCAACTCTACCACTTGCAACATTTATCTCTTTCTTTGCTGGACGTCCGGTCTTTATCGTCGCGGAACGATTACATCATAGCATGTAATTTTCTCATGATGTTGATTCTTCTCTTGTCTCTTCAGACGATACTCCTGGTTTTGCTTTTTTGTCCCTTAAGTTCTACTCCAACTCTTGTCTTCGGATAGCGATAGCTTTTTTTCCATCGAAGAAGACCTCGTATGCTCTCTCCAGATCGATCTTATGCAAGACTTCGACATAAATTTGAAAGATCATCTGTAGCTCTTCACTACCGTATTCATGTGACTCACATAGCAGCCGTTCGGATCTCCTCGTACCTCAAGTATTGATTTCAAATTTTCAATTCAGTGATGCGTTCGTACGCTATGTATAAGACTTGTATCACCTCGAACATCCTTGATGTTACTTTGAACATATTGTTTACGCTTCTCGTCTGAGTTTTGAATCTCTCTCTCTTAACTATAGCTCTAAAAGAATTCTTAGCATATTCTCTATCTCCATGATGTCGTAAAATGACCTCTGAAATGTATTCTCCAACATTTGTTGAACTCTTTCATAGTCGGTGGATATCCACTAGATACCGTTCTTGATGTCTTAAAGCTCTCAGCACAATTCAGATTAAACTTTGTTATGTCTATCCGCTCTCCTTCCATCGCTCGTTGACACGCCTCCTTTACGAACTCATCGTCCTCCGGATCTATTTCTGGGTTCTGTTCTTCACTTCCTCTGAACTTTTGGTACAAAACCTTTTTGATACAGTTCAACTCCTCCTTCTATGCATTTTACCCTTTCATCATTTTCTGTCTGATTTCTCCCAATGCTTCTAGGTTCATGTAATCCTTCAGAATGGACCCCTTCAGTATGTGAGATTCTTTTCTTAAAGGTGCTATTTCATTTCCCTTATCCTCTCAGCTTTCGAGTTCTGCTCTCCATTTGATCACTATTTCTTTGTCCGTATCTTTCTCGTGATCGCTTTTGTTCTCCAATATTTCCTTGGGATTGACATGCTCTTCTTCATTTTCTCGTATCACTTCCAGTTCTAGAAGAATCTTGGTCTCTCCGGATTCTATCTTTTCACTCGGCTCTTCCTGTATGATATTCAATACTACCGTCTTATCCGAGGCTTGTAAAACATCCAGATGTCTTGAAATCTTCTATATTCTACCCTTGTCTTCTACTTCCTCCCTTACACTGTCCGGATTGGTGGATATCACAAGGCACTTCTCTAGTTCTTGACTATCTTCTATGGTAGTGTCCTCTGGATTCTCTCTCAACTCCTCGTCTGATCCTTCTTCACCTTGATTCTTCGTTATAGATTTTCTTGGTTCTGTATCTCTTAGAAGTGGAATAGAGTTAATCTACATCATCATGGATGATGAGTACTTCATTGTCTCTAATTCTCTTAACACTAGTGCAGACCGCTAGATCCAATCTCCCATGTCCTTCATATCCAATTCGTTCACAAGTTCTACAAAACTCATCCCTTCCTTCGATTTTCCTCTAGTCGTTGCATTCTTCAGGGTATTTTGAAATCTGATGTGAGTATTCACTCGTGAGGACTATGTAGGAGTATGTTCTCTTAGCCTTTCCATTCTTACAACTGCTTCTTCTTGTGTAAGTTTGTTCTCCAAATTCAAAGATTTCGTATCACTACTTCCATGCTCCCCTCAGATTCTTTTTCTTCAAGCTCTGAACTACTTCCATCCTTCATCTTTGGTGAAAGAAAAACCCCCCTTGAAGTCGTCATATGTCTTGTACTCAGCGGATCCACCATCTTGGTTGCATCTTGTTTCACTGGTTCTTTCTCATATGACTCTGAACTTTCTAAGATCATCACCTTCCTCTTTATTCCTTGAGGTCTCTCTCATGAGATGACTAATCTTGGAGACATACGTTCCACCACTAGAAAGCTTGATTGTACATTATCGTAAAGTTAGCAATGACTTAATGTTAGAACTGGTTTCAACACTTCGAGAGAAATATCAATCCACATGTTGTAGTAATTGTAGGTCAGATGGAACAAAGGGTGTTCAGAGAAAGACCATTGTACGTAATATCACGTCAAGCAAGGTCATGACATTTTACACATAACAGACTAAACAAGATTGACGACATCAAACATTTAGTTGTAGATCAATTGTTAGCAATTTTAACAGAGGATGGTCAATCATTTTGGGTATGTAAGGTTCTTCAAATAATCACTTGTGGTGAAAAAAAGAACCTTGTAGAGTTGAGATCCAATGGTACGCAACAAAATCGTCATATTCTATGTTGGTAAATATTTGCTAGAGAAACAAAAAGTTGTAGGTGGTAGAGAGAGACCAACTATGTATAAGCAAGAACTCAATATTTCTGAAATACAAATTTTAGCTTTTGATTTTTTTCTGACCATAAACAGTCGATAGAAGGTCGCCGTCACACATATTTAGGATCAGTTGTTTTGTTTAGATCAAGAAATAGTACTCAAAACTGGAGTACGAGATGAGAAGGAAGGTGAAGATGATGAAGATGTCGTTGACACTGTAGAAGAGACTTAGATGGTCCTGATCATTCACATCAGCATTCAGATTAATAGTAGTAAAGTTAAGCATTATGTCTTTGGAATCGAGAGATTTCAAAGTCATCCACTCTATAAGTATTAATGTTTTCAAGTTGGTGTTACTTTTGGTGTAAAATGCATTATAGAAATTATTACAAGCCAAGTCAAATGTGAAATATTGAGTAGAACTGCAATAAGAATCTTATGTGCATATCATATTTGAATGATATATCCACTAAATTCACTCATTCGAATGAAATGTCTTTAATACGACATAATGTCTCTCGATTCAACTCTGTAAAATTCATGAAATTCATGGACTAACCTCTGGTAAATCTGAAGCAAGAAACATTATATCACCGTTCGTTCAAACTTCTATATGGAAATGAATGTGTCGCCTCTGTGCAACTATACTTTTAAGGGTTCCAGTTTCTCAGGTGAAACCATCTTTTGAATCTTTTGGAAATGAACCGAAAGTAAACTATTTGCATGATAAAATGATAATATACATATAAACACGAATAACTTGTGAACAATAAAACTGATAGAAATCAGAGATCAAGAAATCAATTAAAAACTGCAGAAATGTTTTACATCCGAGTTATAATCTCAAATAAGACTTAAAAAAACTGCCATGACATGATATAATTTCAATTCAAGATAAAATCTAGAACTTTTACAGTAGACTAAGTGTATATATATTTGTAACTCAGTTCAAATTTTTGGCAGACGAGACTTCTAATGCCGATTTTGATTCAGAGTTCTTATTTCGATTAGCGAGTACCTGATTGTTATCAGCGCTGCTGGTAGAGTACAAGAACCAAATATCGACTCAAGAATCAGATCATGTTGACCTGAGATTAATAAGATTTTATTATGGTGTCATATCTTTCTCAGTTTCTTGGAAAAAATATTTATAATCATGTATTAGTATGCTACTTACAAAGAAGGAGACGAGTAATGTATCAACAACTTATCACGGAGAGATAAATCAAAGTCGATAACTTAAAATGGTAATAGATACTTACTCAATAACTATATTGAGATAGATATCAAACTCGATAACAATAAGAATGATAGATATTAGTTGAAATATAAAAAAATTTCTTGATATCATGAGATTTCTTTTGATTTCAGTCGTTGATTATTGATAGCATCCTATTCTTTGTAGAGAAATGATGAAAGATTATTGACAATACTCCAGTAAGACCGCAAAAATCATGTTCTAGTAGTTTTGGTTTTTGTATTAATAATAATTTATTTATCCTATTTTTTATTTTATTAAATAACTCAAAGAGGAAGTAGTATCTATTAAACTTCTTACCTAGTTTGTACCGAAAGTTATTGGATTAAGCTCATAAGAACATTCTCAACTTTCACACCCGTAGTTGCACACTCGATTCTCACGAGAATTCCCACAGTATAACAACCATCATATAAAAGCGTCTTTTAAATCATGATGGCTTCAAATCACCAGTATTGGAAAAAGTTTCCCTACGAGTTGTAGTTGAGTGAGTGAGAATAGTTGCATGTGATGTTATGGAATTCTTACTTTCTCCTATTTTATTTAATTTTCATTTGAGCGTTTTAACTCCCTTGGTTATTTAACCGCTATTATACACCTTGTTGAATTTCCAAGTTTCTCTTGTTGCTTTATATGCAAATTTCTCTACTTCTTTTTCTTCAAATCCTTTTTTTATCCTTAATTTAAATTGTGCTTTTTTCCCTTGCATATAGTTGCTTGCATACACTAGCTGCACAATAAGAGAGTGAAAACTGGAAATGTTATGCATTCGTCCGGCACTATAGCCTTATACATATATAACAGTTGAGTTGCATCTACGCGATACTATTCCCCTTGACATATATCCTCTTAGTACAATATCCACACACAAGCTAGTAATTCTGTGCCTCCAGGAAAAGAGTTATAGAATCAATAACATCTTATTGCCCACTTGTATGAAATTCAAATGTTACTTCGATTATCCACGACATCGGTAGATTGCTAACTTCTACATCGGTAGAAGTTAGCAATCGTCGAATAAAATATGAAGAGCAAAATATGCTTGCGATAGGCATAGATGTGAGAAGTTATACCATGATAATATTTTTATGTGTTTGACTTAGTGGAAATATGCACCCATACGTTTTCATGCGAGCCAAAGAAAAAGAAGAAACGGAAAATTTGTTGTGGTTTTTGGGTGGAATAGAGTTTTGGGTAAACGCTATTAGATATTGAAGTATTTTTTGTCTAGTTGCATTGGAGAGCGTGTGATTTTCTCCATCACATGTTTTTCTCTTTACTGTTGCAATGCAGACACTTGGCTGCTGTTTGGTGGTCTGCCACTTCCGTCCTGCCGGCATTCACAATGCATGAAAGATCTACTTCGGTAACTTTTGCTCGCTTTCTGTTATAGAAAAAACATAAGTGTTATGTAAAATTGCTATATTATACTGCTAAGAATTTAATTTTCTCTAAGTATTACCAAGACCAAGGTCGAGGATCTTCATTCATCAATCACAAGTGTATAAAGAAGATTTTTATTCTAGTGTATAAAAGAGATTCGTAGTTTTGAGACATCTGTCGCACTTGACATGTATATGAATGTCTCTTGAAATTACAAATGTAAAGGAGAGTGATAAGAGTTATTCTACATGAAGACACCGTAGTTCTGGCTATACAAGAAGTCCAGTAGATGTGTCTAACGTCCTGAATGAACGCATATTCAAGGAACAACATCGGACCTCTAGTTGTAGAGAACTCACCCTTGGAGAAGAATGAAACTGAATGTAAAACCAATAGCATAACTTCATAGTTAATAATTATCTACCAGTTAGTAGACAACTATATCAATATCAAGGTTGGATCTTGAATGGGGTTTGAAGACAAGAGAGAGATAAAAGAATAACGATAAGAGAGAAACTTGAGATAATAAGAAAATGAGCTCTAAACTAAACCAAAGCGTTCCACTCTTCTACATTACGAGAGAGTAGAGATTATCAATGCATGTAATGCCTCTCTAATGATATCTCAACACATTATTTAATGCAAAGACTAGAGTATTAAACCTCTTTCATGTGAGTGGTGAATAGAAATTCTAATTAGATTACAAGACTAACCACAAATTCTCAAAAACCTCCACTACGTCCACTTTCTTCCATGTTGTGATCAAAATTTGGTTTGGAAAAAGACACAATCAGCTTCCTCTTCCTCATTCTTTTCGGTTAACTAGGTGACGGGACACAAAATAGTCATGCTAGAAAAATCATCAGTTGCCGTCTATCTGATCGCTGACAAGCAGTGATCCACCGAACACATCATTGACAATTAGCAGATCTGATCGCTGGTGAGTGGTGACAATGATCTATTTGTCATAAAAACCATAAAATGTAAATCTTTGTAAATCTTTAACCCTATATTTAAAACAAAGTAAAATGAAGTTTTAGAATTTCGTGATATTTTGATTATTTTGGTGCAAACTCTTGAAATTTTGATTTACCCAAAACTTGATTTCTAAACAGTGATGAGTTGCAATGAAATTGCTTGAGGATATGCTCTCGACATTACTTAATGATCAATGAGATTTCTTTTCCACTCTGTGAATTTTTAGAGTTTTGGATTTCAATTTATACATCCACGAGCAGTGTATTTTAACTTTATATTTCAAAACAAGAAAAAGTGAAAGTCTTGGTGGGTGTTACAGGGTTTGTCAATTTGTGCAAGATTAAGAAACAGGAAAAACAACATTTCTTTCACGAGGTGCAGTTAAGTCTTTTTGGTCAGCGAATCATTTGTAATTTTGTTTGTTTTTGGCTTGTGTTTGTTGTCCGTATTACTTCTCTTCCAAGTACCAAACGGTTCGTTGTTATTCGTACCGTTCAATCGATCACTTTGTTTTCCTCATGATCATCCTCTGCATTTTGTGGGGATGCTTGCTCTCCGTCGATGATAAATAAAATCAAGACAGCCAAGTGCAGATTCAGGGGGCACTTAGAAATGATCGGAAATGATTAATGGTGGAATATAATGACACATGTGGTTTAAACAAGCGGAGACATTTGGTTCATTATACTTTGTTTTCTTAATATTCCAAGTAGTTTGAGGATCTTATCAGACAATCACCATCCTTGATTTTCCAGCATAATTGCAATATTTCATCTGTTTATTATTTTATCTTTATATATAAAATATAATAAAATAAAAAATTTAGCTTGTGATTGAATACATGATTGCTCAATTTTTTTGACACTAGAGTCCCTCGAATTAAAATTTGAATGCAAAAATTAGTGATCAGATTTTCATCAGAATTTTTTTGATGAATTCTGGTGGTAGCCACTACAATCTCTCACAACGATTACGTTCTTAGCTGTCATAACATCCTTACATGTTTCTGCTTTCATCGAGAAATAACTTCAAATATCTTACTATCTTACTATACTGTGCGTGACCTAAACTAGTCTTGCAGTCATGCCCCAAGTTCCAGCAAGCTTTAGTCTTGAATTCAAATTTTGTAACTCGGTAGGAGTCTGACTCAGGTTAACTGCGCCCACTCGCAAGCCTGTAAACTGTTATCGTTGTATGATCCAATCGGCTATTAAAACACAGTGAATAAAATCTTTTACTACTCACCAAAGTTTCTCTATAAAATCACATTGGTTTCTAAATGCTGAGTGATAGCTAGATTTAGAAGTGCGAGAAGATCCCAAACATATCCCATAAAAGAAACATAAACCCACGCACTACAAAAGCTTACAAGACTTAATACGATAACCGGCTAATGAATCTTTTTATTTAATGTATATATTAATTTATTACTTAATTATCCCTAAGCGAAGGGTTAGATAATAATGTATCTAAGACGGAGGAAGTGAAAAATTATAATTATTTATGCAAGGAAGCTATACTTAGTTGAGAACATAAACTTGTTTACGCGTATTCACTCTACTATTTCCCAAGAGGACGCACGATATGAATCTTGTTATCAGCAGGCTCCTCCTGTCTCTTATGTGGATGAGGGATGGTGAAGGAACCTAGAATAAACCATAAACGCTGCGTACGAGGGCGTTGCGTCTGGACCATATAAATAGCGCTGGACAAAAGTAAAAGTTAGTTACTTATAATACATCTACTCCCCTTAGATATTTACCTTTTCATTCGGAATGGAATGGTGAATATGCAGGGGCTCGAAATGTGGAGCTCCCGGAAGTCAGTTCTGCCCAGTTTGTGGAAGTTCGGGAGAGGGCTTCCCGTAAAGTATGTTATAACCAAAACTTAATCGCAGAATTCGGGAGATCTCAATAGCACATCCACGTGGCGCACGTAGCATCCTCATAACAGTAAGGACAAAATATGCATCCCAGGTGCACAGATGGATGACACGTAGAGGAGGGCAGGAACTGGTATAAAGTGAAAATCGATGGAGGAGGTTTGCTATGCTTCTTTTCTTTGTTGTGTCATGTAGAGAGGCACAGGAATAAGCATGAGAACATTTTGATTTGTTATTATTTTCTCCTTTGTTCCTCTATGTTTTTCTGTAGAAGAAATTATTTTCTCGAAAAGTGTTATGCGTAGGAAAACTTTGGAGAACATTTCTTTGCTTTTTATGATTAGAAAATCTGTAAATATTATATAAAAGTTTTATGCTACATTATTATGAACATGCTTCACTCTTCAGATGGAGATGTGAAATATATGTAATTCCGAGGCAACAGTAAAGACAAAAAGGTCTTGAGAAGGTGAGTCACTTTGAAGCTCGCAAAAGTGTTGAAGCCAGGCAAGGCATACTTAAGTTAAAAATATAGAGTTTATATGATAGGTACGAATTGGTCGAACAACGTACCAAAATAATTAACCGATAGTCTACGAGTAAGTAACTCTGCTCTGTAACCATACTCGGACCTTTGGTTAGTGTAGCAGAAGAAAAGGTTTAGGATATTCCTTTTAATTTCTTCTATGGCGCAGTTTTGCGGTGGAGCTTTCCTCTTGCCGGTAGGACCTGCTGTTACTAGCTGAGCCCTCCCGGTAAGAAGGTTCGACACCACGACCACCTGCCTAGGATGGTGAGTTGCCACCATGATAGTAGGCAGACTACCACGTTAGTGAAGCGGAACAGAATCAGGCTGAACGGAAGAAATTACTCCCTAGTTCTAGAAACAGAGAATTGAGCAGAACGGAATAGATATAATTTTAATTTATTTTTAATTTCAAAATTTAGATAGCTTTTTACTTCGTCTTGACTTCAAGTTTTCCTTGAGTAAGTCACCCCGTAAGCTTGAAAACGGGAACCTGTAAAGCCTCATGCGTCAGAGCATGCAGAATATGCACAAGAGTCTGACTGCAATATTTCGGGCAAACCTGGAAACAGGAAACTTACGGGAAGAGTCAGTTTTACGAGAATTCCTATAAAGAAGTGCAGGATAGATGAGGATGAGAAACGAGGGACGAGAATGAGAATGAACCTGAAATGAGAATTCCTAATTCCTAATTCTTGCAGGGTACTTCCGGAAGTTCCCCGCAAGTTTTACGGAAAAACCGCTAAACGTTTCCGCAGGTGTTACAGGAATTCATGCTTTACGGGAGAGGTTTGCGTAGCGCGAGCCGCAATGATAGTACCCCTGTGCTCCCTCTCTCTCTCTCTCTCTCGGAAGGTCATTATGAATACTGTAGGGGGTCAAGAATAAGCGAAGAGGTTCGTGCGATTGACAGAAATGAGATTAGCATGAGATCGCCATTTGAAACGCCGGACAATGGTCGTTTAGTTCGTTAATGGGAAGTCTAGATACACTTACAGCAGATACAGAAGTCTAGATACACAGCAGAAAATGCTGAATGGAACGACGACGACTGCGAAGCAAGACGTAAGCATAAGATGATCAGCTGAGCGCAGCAGTTTTCTTCCACCCTCCAACTTCAAGAGGCGCTGAAGTCAAAGGGTCCCAAAGTTCATGCACTGTAGTGAGGGATCAGTCACTCCAGTGCAGTACTGCAGAGCAGAACAAGCGTGCGGTGGGGCTTCTTCTCATTGTCATATCATATACCATTCCAACCATCATCAACCAACGGAGTCTTCAGACGAATCTATCCCTCTCGTCCAACCTCCACCGCCCCAGCCAGTTCCTTGTGCTTCATACCTTTTACCTGTGGTCCTTCAGACACATGGCATGAAAACTCCAGTCTTCACTGCCAGCTTGCCAGCTTTCCACACTTCTTCCACCTCGCCCGGCTTCATCTCAAAGCTTTGATTCTTCCGCTTGCCTTCGTCCCCAGTCCACTACTCCATGTCATACTTTCACCATGCCTTTTGTATTCATTTCTCTATGTCCCAAGTACTTTATCCTCATTCTGGTCCCTTTCGTATTTCTTCACACAAGATGTATTTTCTTCCCATATATTCACCACAGCCTGCCTGGACCTTCATCTTTTCATGATCTGGACAACCACAATAGATCTTCACTACGTGATCAGCTCCGAGTCGTATACTACACTCCTGTCGGTCTTATGATCCTGATACTAAGGAGGTAAAGCAGATCCAAGTTGGAGAGGACTTTTAGAGACATGTAGAAGGCCTCATACGCGTGTAGTCTGTAGATCTTATGAGCTTTCAGTTCATCGAACTCTAGATATACATGTGCGTGGTTGCGACGACCGTAACTATTGCAACTTCTTGATATAGGCTTATCTCCTCATGCAGTTGTTCACATCCGCAGACATTCATTCTGCAATCATAGTTCAAAGGGAACGACGACAGCTGATTCAGACAAATGTCTTGACTTGAAACAAAAGTAATCCAGGCACGTGTCAAACCGACTTAAAAGTAGACAAATATAATCAAAGCACACTGTCAGGTCAAATAGACTCGAACCTATCACAAAATAATCAGAAAAGGAAACTGTAACAAAAAGACTTGTGTAAGAGGAAGCTGTGCGTGCGCAGAACAATTACTGCACCCGGCCCGGTTTGGTTGTCCGAGCTTGAATCTTATTGTTATTCCTCTCCGCATGCAGCAGAAGGCTCTGAGAAATCACTAGAAATCCTCCTGAGTGAAAACAGGAGTAAATCAGGAGAACTTACACAGGGCTTTTAAGGTTACTGAGAAGAAAATTCGATACTCCCACCTTCTGCCGTTCTAATAGCATACATAAACCTGGATCAGCAACTATCTTAGTATCAAAGGACAGTCTGATCTGAAACCTGGAAAACTGGAATGGTTTAACAGAAGTTTCTCTGTTGAAGTCATATCCGATCGGAGTAGTCAATGACATGTTCTTTAACAGAAAATTATTTTGGAGTAGTCATGCTGATATAGTGCAGTGGCGAACAGTCAGCAAGGACTTACCACCCGGAAGTGTGACTTCTACCTTGTCTGGGATAAGATTCATTACTTTGGAACATACCGTACTTACTAGCTGGGTTTGACAGTTAGCTGGCTGTATTTGAACACATCGGCAGAAAAGTCTCACAAACCAGAAAAGCTGGAGAGTTCTTGCATGTTTTTTGGATGAGAAATAGAAAATATGACAGTTCTGTTGCGAGATTCCTAACTACGCTGTTGGATATGAGAATATTTGATCTGGGTTGTCAGAAGAGCTGATAGGACTGTAAAAGTTCAAGTGTCTATCGTGGAGAACATTTGTCTCGAAAGCAGAAAAGTACATCATGGCTTGAAGATGCCACCCTTGACACTAGAGAAAAAGACTGTTATTCCTCACAAACACTGCCATACTAATTGTGGGCGAGAGGTGAATGAGGCGGGCACAAGAGTGGTGTCCATTGGCGTGAAGGAGAGCTTTTTGGTGCGAGAGTGGTGAAAGGAAAGGGAGTGTGGAAGAGGATCACTATCATGTCCACTGTACTGTACTGTACGGACAGCCGCGATGTCCTCAGTCCCAATAAGAAGCCCCCACATTCTCCAAGTGAAGGAACTATTCAAGGCACAGGTGAATTCACCAGTACTCTTCTCCCTATGGAACAACAATTTACCCCGCTCTTGTGGGTCCCGGACCTGCATATATGACGATCTATGCAGCCTAAACAGCCATGAAAGTACCACTCACGCAATAACGATACGGTGATACATACAAATCTTGGAGTTCTACTTGATATTGGACTTCACTTCATTTCACTCACATTCATCCTTCACATGGTTTTTTCTTTTCTTTTTATGATGAAACGTTGGTTAGTCCCACGAGTCCACTATTTTTAGCATCTTTTTCGCCCTGGGGCTTTCTTGCAGGGACTGAGCCCTCCCGGCAGAAAGACTCGACCCCATGACTTGACGGATCTCATCCTCCACGGTACTTTGTACTTATTTCGTATGGAAGTCCTTAATCTTAGGGTTGGGATAAACCAACTACTACGTCCATGCTGAGAAGAATTAAGTGAAGTAACAAGGCTGCCCTTAGAATAAATTATTCCAGGAAACTAGGAGGAATTCATAGAGTTGTCTTCTCAAACCATGAAGCTGATGAAAGGGGTTCTACACGGCCAGCGTGCAGGACGAAGAGGTGGAAGGGTAGAACATAGAATCTAGTGGGCTGCTACTAGTGGTGCTGAAGTACTTGTTATCCTTCGGTTGTTAACCGCCACCATAAGAAGCAGCAGTCCCCACCATCTAGAGCAAGAGCATGAAGATGAGACCCTCCAACTGAAAACAAGGTTATGATACTGTGTTCGTCAAACCAAACTTCAATATTGACCAGATGATTCTAGGGTTGACAAGAATAAAATGCTGAGACACACGTTTTGGTTCTCCCCTTAGATTCACAAATCCCACTAAAAGCCCGTCCTTTCAAGCAGTTGCATGCAGTGTCCCAATTCCTGAATGCGAAGGAGGGATATAGTTATAGACCCATGTTTCATGCTAGAAGATAGCATGGAAATGCGTGCAATATTGTCTCACGAGTCACAACAACGTGACCATTCAGAAAACACACAGTAAGCCATATCTCGGGCGATGACGGTCCCCCACAAGTGGTACATGAAGGGAATCAAATATATGAGACTACTGAACGATAAACAATAAATGCATAAGTTAGAGCAGTATAGGAAATTCTACTGACCATGTGTTTCTAGAAGAACAAAAAGCCTCCTTTCATATCCTCTCAGCACGCTTACAGGTGCTACCGCTCCAGCTTCAGTCACTGCTCCATGTCCACTAGAAGTGATAGGAATCCCGTGCATGAAGGACACCAAAGAATGTCTTCAGAAACACATCCAGCGCTTCATGTGTAGTAAGGCTACAGAGAGACGATGTACCTAGACGTGTGATCACAGTAGATGATCTGCTGCTAGTATAAACATTTTCCGTGTCTTAGTGAAACCAACAAAACAAAGGCCATCCCTTAATTAACACTCGTCGTGTTGCTGTACATTCTCTTTAGCGACACTGGTTGGTGCTGTACGTGACGGCTGTTGGCAGGTTGCACGTGAAGCTGCCTATAAACCAACATTCTGCCCCTGTGCTTGGTTCGTGTGACCTTCACAAATGTGCATTGCAACTCGGTAGTCCCTATTTTTACCACGACTGTGTCGTTGCAACGAAGTGAACTGGGAACATCAGGTTTCTCTGTTTCCTTGACGAATGGTGCCACGACCGGGTCCCAACATATGGCTAGCGCTCAACTGAAAGACCCCTTCCAAAACTTCTTATTTTAACCTCGTCTGGTACTGAATGAATCAAATTCTTGTCCTCTTTCTTCGTAGTGACCTCGATATGCGTGGTGACAGAACTTTTATCTCTGTTTTACCTCAGTTTGGTAAACATACACACCACTAAGAATCTAAGAATCGGTAGCTAAAGTGTGCTGCATGAACTGCGTTGAACTTCAACTTCCCAGTTACACACTCGTTTGGTGCCCAGTCACATGCTGAACTCTGCTGAAGCAGCTTCCGTGTTAGCACCGTAGTACTCAGGCAGCCAATAAAGCAACGTTCGCTCCTGCGTTTACCTTTTCCCGTACGAAACCAATCAGGCTCACGACTGTCCAGGCGAGCTCTACATCAAAACTTCATTAACGCCACACCAAGTGGACCATCTCGTGAACAAGCGAGTTTGATGTGAAGGTAGAACGACTCTGACGTGAACGGTAGAGGGACGAGTATCAGAGCTCGGTTTCTGACCTCCAGTTGGTTTCGTACGGGGATGTCATGAATCATTTGCTGTACTCAGAGTGGACCATCTCGTGAACAATTGCGGGATGAACGGTAGAACTACGAGAATCAGAGCTCTATTTCTGACATCCAGCAGGACGTGGTTTCCTACGTGGATGTGGTCGATCCTTTGCTGTACTCAGAGCGGACCATCTCGTGAACGAGTCTGATGTGAACTGTAGACCGACGAGATCATAGGTCGGTTTCTGACATGCACTCAGACATGGTTTTGTGTCGGGAAGTCATCGAGCGGACCATCTAGTGAACTATTGTGATGTGAACTGTAGGCCGACGAGATCACAACTCAGTAGCCTCGGTTTCTAACTGAGTTGCGATCTCGTCGGCCTAATAACATATAATCGGACATTGTTTTGTGTCGGAAAGTGGTCGACCGGACCATCTCTTGAACGATTATGATGTGAACGGTAGACCGAAGAAATCATAGCTCAGTTTCTACAATCGGTTTCAGAAATCCAGTCGGACGTAGTTTTATGTCGGGATGTCGTGAACTGTAGGCTGATGAGATCAGAGCTCGGTTTAGACAATCGGTTTCAGAAATCGAGTAGGACGTAGTTTAATGTCGGGAAGTCCTCTAGCGGACCATCTCCTGAACGAATGTGACGTGAACGGCAAGCAGACGAGACCAGATATCCGATTTTTACATCCAGTTGGAAGTTGCTTTGTGTCGTGAAGCAGTCCATCCTTTGCTGTAAAACTCTGAGAGAGAGAAACGTATGGGAGAAGCCTTGGCGGAGACGACTCTCTACCATTCGTACTTTGCTCATTGTAGGGATGCGCACCGTAAAAACGACCGTATATGAGCGTCTTACGGCCAATATGTCTACTTTGCAAGTAACTAGCTCTGTCCGTGACTCAAGGTTTATGTTGGAACCAGGCCGCCCAGTGTTGAGGAGTGGGATACGGGGATCACTCTCTTTTGAGCATACCCATAGCTCGAAAACTAAAGGTGTGCAAGGACTGAGAGAGAGGAGAGAGAGAAAAAGGAATGTATAGACGCGTGCATCCTGTAACGTTCGACCGCAGATCTCGGAACAGATTCTTTAATCTCTAACCCATGAACTGCCGAACGTGAACCTCCCTAGAGACCTGTATACTTTATTTGTGTCTCCAGATCCAGTTCGTTAAAATATCAGCTAATGAGCACCGATGATTTGATAACTGTGGAACGGGTTTCGAATAACCAACTAGTCTTTTGTAGGTCTCTGGTCAATCTTAGGTTGCTAAATACAGGTGGAACTATTCTAAACCTGGGTTGCATGAAATTTGGGCAGCGCTTCCGCTACTGGTGATCAAGTCGGAACGCCAGGACCCACAAGGAGCAACCGCCAAGACTAGGAGACCTAGTAGATGCTAGGAAGTAGGAAGGCAAAGCAATTACACCGAAATAAAGTCAACACGACACCAGATGCGCCCAACTCAGTTTTGGCACACAACTCAAGTCTACTTATCAGAATGGAGAAAGTCACGGGCTCATATACATTACATGGCATTACTTGCTGACAAGGTCACGCAGCGCTCTTGGACCGGCAATCCTTCACTACTCAGCAACTCCAGAACTAAGACTTCACCAGAGAACCTAATTTCACTCTGAACGCCCTGATTGCTGTTACTCAACAGATCAGACCCCAAGTCAGCGCCCTAATCAACACCCCAAGTCTGCTCTCAAGGTCCCTCTTCAAATCTGCTCTCCAAGGAGCTTGATGTGCATCAGTTCTAGCTCCTCATTTCTGACCTCAAAGGCAATGTACACTACACTGAAAAATACAGTCTCCTCCCTCACTACCAAGAGTGCTCTCTCCAAAACTGAAAAACTGAGAATGGTCTCCTTTAGGGCTCGCGACACTCTTTTATCTAGTCTCTTGAGCTTGCTTTATGACCATGCAGCTGCCACTTTTGGATTAATCACTGTCCGAATGCCATCTGGTTTGGGGAAAAAGCAAAAGGTGTTACAATCGCCCCAACCAGCAAAACGCAGTTCTTCCACTGAACTGCGGTATCTACAATACCACATTAGAAACAACACTTCCTCAAATCCAGAGGAACAGTACCCCATCCATGGTAAGATTAAGCCCTTTCTCAAGGCTATGCTCCATTACCGAGCATCCGTTGAAGCTTTCGGGTGAGACAGAACCCTAGCTTCCAGGTGGTGAACTCGTCAGTTTCTTTTTATCCACCTCCTTACTATGATACACCATAGTAGCGTCAGCCTAAACCTGATTGACATCCGACAGTCATAAGAAGTCAGCAGACCACAACTCCACCTTTAGACGAGCAGATTGGCCAGATCTACTCGGTTCCAGTGTCCTTGAAGGGCCCTTTGCATGACTCTTCTGACTCGATTCAATCCACCGCTTAGCTGGAAGAGACCACTGCGGACTGTCGTCTCACAAAATATCTACGCAGTGGTTCTTGAAACTTGTACAATGCTAGATCATCTAGGTACTCCCAAGCTTCACTTACCAATCCCGGAACTCTACCTGTCCAACGACATAGGTATTGAGTAACGGGTTCTCCAGCTCCATCTGGATTCGGTGATGCTTGATGATCTACTATCTCAATCAACTCAAGATCATCAGCTCTTGGTAATGCTTCTAACACTGGATGCCATTTTTGATATCTTCCAGGCAACGATTCTAGTTCTTCACGAAACATTTTCAAGTTAGAAACATGAATGATGGGGTGATAATGTTTCATACTAGCTGGAAAACGTAACTTATAAGTCACAAGACCTAACTTTTTCTCGATCAGGAACGGTCCTGCCCACTTTGGAAGAAGCTTCTTGGCTAAATCTACCCCTGCTGGGATTCTGAAGTTCTTGGTTCTCAACCAGACTCTCTGTCCTTCTTCGAATTGTAAATCTTGTCTACCACGGTTTGCATACTTAGCATACCGTTGTTGTGCCTTCTCCATGTGTTTCTTGGCTTCTTGAAACACAATACCCTGAACACGTATGAAAGTCTCTAGATCTGGAGGATCATGATTCGACCTTCCTGTATTTTCATGCCCCTTGGTAGCCAGAGCTATAGGAGTCCAAGGTGCATGAGAGCCCCGATAAACCACTTCAAATGGTTTAAATCCTGTACTCGAGTGCTTGGTGTTGTTATATGTAAACTCCACCAAGTCCAAGTGCTCGCTCCAATCACTCTGATCTCGCATGATATAGTTTCTCAATCCTTGTTCTACTATCTGGATCATCCTTTCCGTCTGACCATCAGTTTCAGGATGATAAGAAGAACTGAACTTGAGGGTAGTTCCGAGCCTTCGAAACAAACCCTTCCAAAAATCAGCTACAAACCTCCTATCCAGATCTGAAACAATGTCTTTAGGCATCCCATGATACTTAAAAACATATCGTATAAACAGTTCAGCGGCACCTCTTGACGTCACTGCTTCCCTACAAGGGATGAGGTGAGCTTGCTTACTGAAACGATCTATAACAACTAACAGAGCATCAAAACCTCCTGATTCGGGTAAACCTGTGCATAAGTCCATACTTATGCTCTCCCAAGGCCCATCAGGTATTGGCAATGGCCTCAGCAACCCTGCAGGTCTCCTCCGCTCAGTTCGTTGTTGCTGACATGTCAAGCAAGTCTGCACGTACTTGATTACATCCTCCAACATGGACGACCAATAGAACTACTCTTTAACTCGTTGCAATGTTCTATTTTGTCCTCCATGTCCAGCCAGTTCACAATCATGACATTCTTGCATGACGAGTGTCCTTAGAGATCCAACTGGAACGTAGACCTTGGTTTGCTTGTAAAACCAAAGGCCATTGCGAAATGAGAGATGACGTACCAATGGATCTCTCCCTTGTTGGCTGGTCCAACGTTGAGCCTGAGGATCATCTGGCAATGCTTGTCTGATTCGATCCAAAAGCTCTTCACATGTGTCTTGGGTTGTTAACGCCTCGACACGTCTGCTTAACACATCCGCTGGAATATTTTCCTTCCCCTTTTGATACCGCCATTCGATATCAAAACGTGCAAGCTCCACTTGCCACCTCTGTTGTTTACGTGACAAACGAGGTTTACTCTGAAAGTATGTATTACCCTCACAGTCCGTTACAACAGTAACTTTGCTTGGTAACAAATAATGCTCCCAACGCTTCAAACAATGGATAACTGCGAACATCTCCTGTTCATGAGCAAGCCATTTTGCCTCAGTCTTTGAGAACTTGTGACTTTCGTAAGCCACCGGATGCTTTCCTTGCATCAACACTCCTCCAATGGCCCATTGAGAAGCATCTGTGTGAACCTCGAAAGGTTCTCCCATCTTTGGAAGAGCTAGCACGGGCATCTCTGTCAGTGCTTGTTTCAATCCTTGAAACGCTCGTTCAGCTGCTGGATTCCAAACAACTTTGGAAGCCTTGCGCAATAAGCCAAACAAAGGTGCGGCTTTATGCGCATACTGATAAACAAAGCGCCGAAAATATGTGGCTAATCCAAGAAAAGATCTGAGCTCATGAACACTCTCAGGTCTCTTCCATTCAACAATGGCTCGAATCTTAGCCCTGTTAGGATGAATGCCCTGCGCATCGATCAAACATCCTAGAAACACTACACTCTCTTGTCCAAAAGAGCACTTGCTCTTCTTGAGATAGAGTTGATATTCTTCTAGGCGCTTAAACACCATTTCAACATCTACTAGATGCTGATCCCAAGTGGATGAGAAGATGATGATATCGTCTAGGTACACGATAACACTCTCATCCAAGAGATCTCTGAAGATCTCGTTCATTAGCCTGCAGAAAGTACCAGGTGCATTGGACAATCCAAACGGCAACACTGTATACTCAAACAAGCCATACCTCGTCCTTACAGCTGTCTTTTCTTCATCACCTTCTTTGATCCGGATTTGATGATATCCAGAACGCAGATCCAGCTTGGTGAAATACCTTCCTGTGGCCAACCGATCGGTGGTTTCATCCATAAGAGGAAGAGGGTACTTGTTCTTGACAGTAACCTTATTGAGTGCACGATAGTCCGCACACATGCGAATACCACCATCCTTCTTGGCCACGAACAACACCGGGGCAGCATAAGGTGATATACTAGGTCGTAAGATACCTTGAGCTACCAACTCTTTCAACTGAGTCTTCAGCTCTGTCAGCTCATCAAACGACATCCGTCTTGATGGCACTACAGTAGGGGTAGCACCAGGAACCAGATCAATAGCACGATCCAAGGCTCTCCTCGACGGAAGTCCTGTTGGTAACCAGTCCGGCATTAGGTGAGAATACCTCTCAATCAATGCCTGCATATCAGGATGTATGGGAAGAGCAGCAACACGTTCTTCCTCATCCGTCTCCACCTTAGGTTTAGACATCACTGCAACCCAAGCTTAGTCTACCAACTTGATCTGCTTTCCAAACTGTCTAGCTGTGCAGATTTGAAATGCCACCTTGGCTCGTTGGAACCTACGAGCAGCATGGTTTGGCTCCTTGGGTCTCTCTTTGATGATCAAAGGATGTGGTTGACCCAAGCCCCATTGATCCATGACAATGACATTCCCTTCTTGAACATCTAGCTTTGCCTTGGTCTCTTGTAACCAGGACCAGGACAAGATACCTTCCATCGTGTCACCTAAGCTCATAACTAAAAACTCATGCTTCCTAGTTACCCCTCCAACAGTAATAGGAACACTCATGAGCTTTTCTGTAACGGTTGTGCTGCCTTGCACAAACCTTACCAACAACGGGCTCATGATCTTGGTTCTAGTCACCCCTAAGGTCCTGACTAGTTTTTCATCCAAGACATTCACATCTGCTCCAGTATCAATAAGCAAACAACACCGGTGGTTTCCTATTTTTACTTCAATCCACGGTAGAAAATCTCCATGTTCTATCAAATGCTCACCAGCACATACCTCTGCTTCAGTAGTCGTCTCAACTTGTTCTTCAACATTGGTTGTCTCTTCAGCTGTCAACCCACGAACGTTGCTCGCTGTTGAACGTTGAGGACACTCACGAGCAATGTGACCATCCCGTCCGCATCGAAAACAGATGATCGTCCTTGAAGGTGTAGCACGGCTAGCTCCACTGCTCCTAGCACCTGAAGTCAAAGCTTGGTTGGATCCTACATTGGATGCATAAGATCCAATAGGTCGTGTCTGAGTAGGACCACGAGAAACTCCTTGTTGTTGAGACCCACGAGAAAACCTCCTTCCCGCTGCACCAAATCTTCCACCACCACGTCCTCTACCACCTCTACTCTGAGAGGACGCTATCTGTCCTTGAGGATTGCGCCAAAATCCTCTACTAAGCTCGCCACCACTTGTTCCACGTTGAAACTTGGAGGGCTGCACGGTGTAGTTACGTTCCCTAGTGTTCTCTGCTGCTTCCAGAAATGCAAACAAGTCTTGCATGTCCTCAGACTTGTGAAACATAACCCAGCTATCAAACACACTAGCATAGAAACCCTGCAGACCTTTCTTCAAGTGAAACAGCAAGTCGGTGCGATCCATCATGTGCAAACGAGTAACCAACTCAGAAAATCGCTGGAGGTACTGTCTAATACTCCCTGTCTGTCTCAGATGAATGAGCTCCAGCCGAAACTGTGTAGCTTCATCCACTGGTACCAGATGTCTTCTGAGTTCATCCTTCAGCTCCGGCCAAGTGGACATAGGAGTTGTACCGTTCAAACTCCTCATCCGCTGTTGACCTCCATACCATTCCTTAGCCTCTCCTTCCAGTCTACTAACAGCATAGGTGAACCAACTGCGCTCATCGAAGTTCTCCAAGTAATTCTCCATCTCAGTAACCCATAACTCAAACTTGGAAAAGCTTTTCTCACCGTTGAAGGCTGATGGCGTTGCTGGTTCAGCCCACTTCACTTTCCGCTTGTGTCCTTCTTTGGCTGAGCTGCCTTCCGCAACATTCTCTTGCGCCTTTTGTGATCCATCTTCATTCTTATCTGCTTGAGTAGCATCAACTGCTCCTTCACCCAGCAGTGCTAAATCCTTGACTTGCTCAGCTTGTAGTACAGGGACCTCTGCTTCTTTCTCCTGTGTTGCTTTTGCTTGAGCTAAATCCGCCTTAAGCACCTTATTCTCAGCTTCCACTTGCTCAAGTCGGCCTTCCAACTTCTTCAGAAACGCCTGCATCTCGTCCATCCCAGTCGGCACGGCTTCCATTATCGATGGTGTTCAACAAAGATTCAACCTGAACCTGCTCTGATACCAACTGTAACGTTCAACCGCAGATCTCGGAACAGATTCTTTAATCTCTAACCCATGAACTGCCGAACGTGAACCTCCCTAGAGACCTGTATACTTTATTTGTGTCTCCAGATCCAGTTCGTTAAACTATCAGCTAATGAGCACCGAGGATTTGATAACTGTGGAACGGGTTTCGAATAACCAACTAGTCTTTTGTAGGTCTCTGGTCAATCTTAGGTTGCTAAATACAGGTGGAACTATTCTAAACCTGGGTTGCATGAAATTTGGGCAGCGCTTCCGCTACTGGTGATCAAGTCGGAACGCCAGGAACCACAAGGAGCAACCGCCAAGACTAGGAGACCTAGTAGATGCTAGGAAGTAGGAAGGCAAAGCAATTACACCGAAATAAAGTCAACACGACACCAGATGCGCCCAACTCAGTTTTGGCACACAACTCAAGTCTACTTATCAGAATGGAGAAAGTCACGGGCTCATATACATTACATGGCATTACTTGCTGACAAGGTCACGCAGCGCTCTTGGACCGGCAATCCTTCACTACTCAGCAACTCCAGAACTAAGATTTCACCAGAGAACCTAATTTCACTCTGAACGCCCTGATTTCTGTTACTCAACAGATCAGACCCCAAGTCAGCGTCCTAATCAACACCCCAAGTCTGCTTTCAAGGTCCCTCTTCAAATCTGCTCTCCAAGGAGCTTGATGTGCATCAGTTCTAGCTCCTCATTTCTGACCTCAAAGGCAATGTACACTACACTGAAAAATACAGTCTCCTCCCTCACTACCAAGAGTGCTCTCTCCAAAACTGAAAAACTGAGAATGGTCTCCTTTAGGGCTCGCGACACTCTTTTATCTAGTCTCTTGAGCTTGCTTTATGACCATGCAGCTGCCACTTTTGGATTAATCACTGCCCGAATGCCATCTGGTTTGGGGAAAAAGCAAAAGGTGTTACAATCCTTTGAAATGAATGTCCTGCTTATAATGTGGATTCTTGTCTGGACAGGATCTACACCGTCTGCCACGTGGTTTAGAAACTATGTGACTAGTGCCATTCTATGGGCCGCTACTTTTGAGCCTTCGCTCTCTAAGGGATGATTTAGACTAAGTCATTCCTTTTCTCCATTGCTTTTTCAGTTTTCTGTATAAAGAAAATAGCTTTTGGTACTTCTTATACGGAGAGCTTCCAGGAAAGGGTGAAAAAGCGTACAAATATGAAAGGCTTTGACATATAGAGTGGTATCTATTTAATTTGATTCTGTGTGGTAAGCCATATTCAATATCTTGCTTGGTTATATATTTAAATGAATTAAAAATGAAAGGAATTATATCTAAGCCCACAAGAACTTTCAAGTAAAAGAATAAAGAAGTTATTATATTCAAGAGTAAGTATCTAAGGAGTGTATTCAACGGCAAAATTTTGTCTATGGAAAAAAACACGTTAGGACCTAGACCATGATGGCAATGTTTAAGATATAATTTCAATGCAAAACTTCAGAACAACATACTTCACATTATTTTATCTATTCTTTCTTCTACTTTCATACTCCGCATTATGGCTCATCCGTACGCTTTTATGCCATGGATATACTTCTTGTATAGTTAACCAACTATATTAAATAAACTAAATAAATCTGATTTATATGACTATCTAGTTCTATGGTAATGTAAATAAAACTTTAGAAGACCTAAAGCATTATGTGATTAATAATGAATGTGACTATAACTAGAGAAATTCCAAGGAACATTAGTTATCTGAGATTATTGATTGAGGCTTATAATAACTGCGTTTTTTACTATGATATAAAATGTCGTCCTTTTACTGTACAAAGAGCAGAACGGCAGAATTCTGTTAAAGCACGTCGTTGACACGCTGAAAAGGTTCGTAAACAGATGGTACCCAAAGAGTGAAGGATCCAGTCCCCAGATTGTGACTACGGTCGGCGGCCGGCTACCTTCTGGGCAGGAGGTAACTGTCGTGGACCCACTGCTCATCAGCACAGAAGGTATGGGTGTATCCAGATTATGTCTCAATCTCGTTATACGACAACACCTCTGAGATATATCTCCGGCTAGGTATTCTAGCAGAAAACGCTTCTGTTAAATGTATCTCTATTCTAGATAGACAGTAGGTGAGTCAAAGTTAAACACAAAGATTTTTGATTATCGGAAGTAAAAAAGTCATAATAATAATTCATTTAATTTGTTTCATAAATAATTGAATTTTTGAATCTTCATACTTTTATTTTAAATTTATTATTTATTAGCTTTGATAATGAAAATTTATAAATTTAATATTCAGATTCTCATTGTAACAAATCACATTCTAAACGGATGAAAAAGATAAAAAATGACACTGAAGATTTTGTAGGAGCACTTTTGGAAATGCTCTCAAATATCATCAGTGAATAAGCATCCCCAACGGCCTTCTACAGTGAATTTGGTTCTCTTATCAAAAAACGTGTAAGTATTATAAAAATATATTCTAATAAGTTATAATAAAAAATCAAAATTATTTATAAATATCATATGTTAATCTCTCCGAGACTAGCTAATTGATCCAGACAGAACCCATAAGTGAAGAGCGGGCTGAGGCGTTCTTGCAGGTATAAGTCCGGGACTGGAATTGTCAAGGGTTAGAACATATATTAAACCCCATATACACTTCGAAGTGTAGATGGGTGAATAAGCAGCCTCAGTTGTATGTGTAACCCAAATCATAACTCCATTCCGCGAGAGAAAAATATAAGAAAGGTTCTAACTCTTGCTCCCCCTAGTAACTAGCTAGATATCCAGTCTGTTCAGTACGCTACCAGTCCAAGGACCGGTCATCTAAAGTCCGGTATGGTTATAAAGGTTAAAGCTGTGCTGGAGGAGAGTCGAAAATAAAGTATCGGTTTCCGGATAATTTTCCAATTTTCCAAGGGACATCTAGAGTAATCGAGATGTACCTGGTTTGGGTGAATTAAATGTAAAACTTCAAAAATATATCAAACGGAAATTTAAAGTAAACATCGAAGGAATTTAACAAGTAAGAGTCCAGGAAATTGTTATTAAGCAAGGTTTCACGTTTCTGGAAATTATTCGTATATTTACTTCTAGGTCAGATTGTTCTCCAAAGCGTACTAAGTGGATTCAAACTCTATTTGATTTTCAAGTCTAATTTCATAATTTTTGATTTGTCACCTTGACTATTGGAAAATGGTATGGTGAACAAAGTGTCAAGGTTCAAACTGTACGCAAATAAACCTTTGGGGAGTTTAATAGGTAAGATTTCATCGCTCTTGGAAAAATACTCCTATTTAATTACCAGTAGTTCAGAGATTTCCAATCGTTGAGAAAACCTATTAAGTGGATTCAAACATTGTGATTCTAAGTGGCAAACTTAAGTTCTACGTGATACGAGCATTAAACCCCCGGTACAAGTATACAAAAGGAATATTCCCTTTTTCCCTTACCGTGTACTTTACGTTGCAGATAAGATCCTCTTCATGTTTAAATTACATTTCAAATTGTATGGACCTCATTTTACAAACGATTACCACGATAGATTATTCTAGAGTGGACCTTAAGCAACGCTTTTCCAGAAGATATAAATAAGCATAGGTTTCAGTATTATGAATAAACTGCATAAAAGAAAAACGCGTTTGATCTTTTCCTCTGGTATAATTAAGTAAATTAATTAGTTTTCAGTATAAAGTATTACTATGTAGGCAACTGTGTTACCATAGTGACCAAAATTGGAATCCTTGTTGAGTGGACGGTAAACTAGGTAAATTATTATTTTGGCCTTCCATAAGTTTCTGTTGTTAATGGACGGGGGTGATACACACATTCCTTGGATTGTTATCACCGAACTCGAGTTCGAACCCTTTCGCTTCGCCAGTTAAAAGAGTATTTTTGCCACCAAATTAGACCAGCTTGGCACTTCCTCCAAATATTCTGGGAAACTCCGATAATAAATAAAAAGGTCGGTAAAGTGAAGACTGTTGTTGAAGGAAAACAGAGAAATATTTGGGCCCTACCGGTCGTCCCAACTTCTGGAACACATACATAAGTTGTGTTTTAACTTTGAAGGGAAGGCAAAAACGTTTATCTGTTCCGTATTTAACAGCGTAACATGTAAAAATTTCTCCGGTTTGTGTGTGGCAGGTCATATTTTGCTTCTTCTCTAGCATATAAGTCAAGGAGGGATCGCTATTACGTTCCACGATCTTGGGGAACATTTTCGGAGGACGGATTTGAACGGACGGAAAGTGCAGAGGAAACTAGAGAACTTGTGGGAGGAACACGACTTGCGGTGACTCGCTTTTACCGGAATCTTACGTGTTGGGTTTGGAGGTAAATTTAGACTCGCAAACTGGTCTGGCCGCGGCAGCAATAAAGCCTGGCTGGAGTTCTCGTCGTAGGACTTAATTTGCATCGCTGCGACAGTTTCTCTTGTTGCCGATACCGATCTTCCTCTCGTTCTAACAGTGATCGGTATGGGTCGGGCTCCATGTTGCGACAAGGCGAATGTGAAGAAGGGACCATGGTCTCCCGAAGAGGATGCCAAGCTCAAGTTCTTCATCGAACAAAATGGGACAGGCGGAAACTGGATCACGCTTCCCAGCAAAGCTGGCAAGTCACGCAGCGAATTTCCTGAGAAAAATTGCAGATTTGAGTCTCCGTTAGCTCGAATTGTGTCCTTGCATGCCACATTTATCGAGGCAAGACTTGTAATCATTAAATGCATGATAGCTGCTGATTGTTTTCTGCAAAATGTGATGTTACAGGTCTGAAACGGTGCGGAAAGAGTTGCAGGTTGAGGTGGATAAATTATCTGCGTCCCGATATTAAGCATGGCAGTTTCTCGCAAGATGAAGAGAAGACCATTTATCGACTACATGGACAGATAGGAAGCAGGTGAGTTTACGAATCCAATTGCATGTCATGTTAATAGGAATCTTGGAAAGGGAGAGAGAGGAAAATACTAATGATCGGAAGGATGCCGCATTCTGCCGATCATTAGTGTTTTCTGTTTTCTCCCTTTCTCCCTTCCGTCCGTGCAGTATGTATGAACAGTTCACCTCTGTTTATTCAAGCATATGTCGTCGAATTGTGGTGCATTTATTCACAAGCAGGCCTTCCCGCAAGCCTGCTGTGTGAATAAATGCGCCACAATTGAAACTGATTGTAGAAGTTTCTTCCCGATGTCCCATGATGCTTTCTAAATGGAGTTGCCGTCTTCCTTAACCGCTTATCCAGAAGACGCAATCTCCAAAAAATGTCTGAGACATTTTTTTGATTCCGCCGAAGACGTCGACCGCCAGGAATTCAAGACACAAGTCGTTGTGCCGGATACGTTGACGGTGATTAGCCTGATTATTCCAGTCTGACGTTAGGAAAAATCAGGCTAATCACCGTCGCCTTAAACATTTCGTGAATCCTACGATAAATGGCATGCTCGTTACGAGGAATAATTACGGCATTGTTTCTCGTAACAAGCATGGTAGTTGATCGAAGTAATTATCTTTTCCTCTGCTGATAGCGATAAGTTTTTCAGCCCGGGGAAGTTTTTGTTTGACTGAAGATTGAGGAGTAAATTAGGGGAGTAGTTGACGACGTGTAGTCTTGCGGGTAGAAGACTACACGTCGTCAACTACCGGAACCGGAGGACTCTCTCGCTTCCCTATTTCGATGCTCATTCTTCCCTAGACTGAGTATTAAAATCGTACCTGTTTACGGTTTTTTAATAAACAGATCGGTTGTCTGCTGCAGATGGTCTCTGATCGCGGCGCAGCTTCCTGGGCGAACTGATAATGATATCAAGAATTACTGGAACACTCGACTGAAGAAGAAGCTTTCGGAACGAGGCAACGCTTCGCATGCACACTACGGATGTCTCCAACCCTACCAGCAGCAGATTCCTGCTCACCAGGGTCTGCAGGATCAAATGGCAACTGCAGCCGCCAGAGAGGGTCTGTTGCACGGGCAGCACTCGTACAGCATCATCAACCACCTGTATCCGCAGCAAATGCAGTACCTCGAGCATCATCAGGTGGTACATGATTCGAATCAAACAGTCCAGCTTCCGGTAGTGATGAAGCACCAGATGTTGACGCCGTTCGTTCCCCATATCTCAAATGAAATGGGACACGAACGGCGTCAACAACAAACGACAGTGCTGGCGCGGACTAACGAGGCTGTTAATGAAGCCGAAAGGCTCATGGTAATCGAGAGCAGCTTGAGGAATATAATCGTTAGGGGCGAAGCTGCGACAGGGTCCAGTTGCGGTGGTGGTGACAGCCGAAGGAGCACGGTGAACAACATGGGGGGAACAACCTCGCTGCTGGCTACACCGAGGTTCGGTGAAAGTGCGCTCCTCGGCGATGGTAGACACCCAAATCTGGGTGTCTACCATCGCTCTCCAAGATTATCCGAATCCGAATTCCACCACTCATTGCCACCTCCTCCTCCATCGCCAGGAGGAGGTGGCAAGGAGTGGTGGAATCTGGAATTCGATCTAGTCTCTCCGGACCCACCGAGCTTTTCGCGAGCAGGAGCAATGCTTCCTCCTTCCGTGAAGTGGCCAATTCTCTCACCCCGGTGTGGTGCGGAGAAAATATACACTTCGCTTCAGACACAACTCGCGTCTCAGTCGCACGGCCCTCAGCCGGATGGTATGAACGTTAGATGCTCTGATACTTACTTTTCAAAGTTGATCGTCTAGGATCCGAGGAGGAATGTTTCCTCCCTTGTTAACTGATAGGCATGCTCAGGGAAATCATCCCTTGCTTAGACAAGCAGGTAGCGAGGCAAGAAGGTTAGACTCCGGGGTAAAAACTCAGCCGTGAGTCCGTGAGTCGATTAGCTGTGGAGTGTAGAGACGTGTAGAGTGAGTGATTGTCAAGCTCGAAAGCTAAGGTTCATGGAGATTCGTCGTGACGCCACATCGAAGCTTTCTAGGGTTGTACTCCGTCGGGCTACCATTTTCACACTTGTGCATTAGATACTCAAATTTAAAACTGTTTAACGAGGCTGCTAGTAGTTCATAGTCCACAATTAGATTCAGAGAGAAGGCCACCCTCTCGGCCGCTCGACCGACCACCAAAATTCGAATTTTGAGTCGGGAGCGGAAGCCGTTTGGATGTAGAGTAGGTCACCCGCTCGGCGGCTCGACCGCGAACTTCGGAGTCGCAAGTCGAATTTTGAACCGCGAGCGGAAGCCGTTTTGTTGTACAGAAGCTAAAGGTCACACTCTCGGCGGCTCAACCCTCTGGAGTCGCAAGTCGAATTTTGAGAAAAAAACGGAAGCCGTTTTTGTTGTACAGATCCTTCGGCTAAAACATGTTGACTTGTTTTGTTAATAAATCACTTTTTGCTATCAAAATGGTCGTAGTATCTCAGGGTTTTAACCGTCACAGTGGCGGTCGACGTTTTTTCAAGACCTTGCAATCGGTACAGTGTGCGGAGACCATATGCATATCCTTCGGGCCAGATGCAAGGAATGTTCTGAACGCTGATGCTCTCAGACTGGAAGATCTGTACACAGTGTCACTGCACTAGCAACTGCGCATGCATGTAGTGGCGTATCAAGCAGAGGGATGTTGTTGATCAGTTCGCTCCATGTACAGCCCTAGCGTGAGCTTACTCTTCAGGAAGCTGACTGAACTCATCGATCGAGTATGACAGTTTGGCGATGCAGACTCACCTTTTGATGGGGACGGTCGAGTCTTAGTATAAACTAATTTATTGATAACATAAGTTCTTTCCATTAGCAGATGGTCGCATTTGTAGTTTTGCAGCAAGTGAGTTTATGTCTCTTCTTGCATTTCTAGGTCCGATTACCATTTAACATTTAGAGATGAATCAAATTTCTCTTGTCAACAAGGTACAAAAATTACATATAACATTTATATCTTGCATGCATATTATTGAATCATCGAAGAATTTTCACTTATTTCGATATCCAATATTATTTCAAAAGTCTATGTTTCACACAAAATTACCCTCCTAAACCAGAACGATACAGTATCAGATGACACTTTTCATTGCCTGTGCAAAGCTCGGGAACTTTTAACATTTAGAGCAAAACTTTTGGTCGTTTTTGTTTCACTATGAACCTTGCAGTTTGGAGTCGGAAATTTTTTCAAATCTCCTTACATCTCTTTTGCTTCTTCGCGAACCGCCCGGAAAAAGTAATCACACCAGAACACGCCAAAAACTGGTGGAAAGTAGCCTAACACAGGAATATAACTCTAGGTCGTAAACTCAAGTAGAGGAGGTCGAGTTCTGGAGTTGAGTCTGAAACTTAGAGAAAGGACGGGCTTCTTTTGTGGGGTTGGTATCACCAGAGGAGAGGTGAGAAGTAATATATAGAAGATTGTCTGACTGGAAGATATTTGCCTGGTCTGAGCGAAGTACTTACGATTGCACGAGCTTGTAGGAGCTTCCCCGCTTGCCGTGTCCACATACACGCCGGGAGAAGTGGGAGTGTTTGGTGTAAGTACCTGGGTAACTACGCATTGCGTTAATTTTATTCATATTAACTGAAAAACCGTGCATGGAAATAGTTAGATATTATTTTGTTTTTCTTTTATTCGTAATAAAAATAATTCATATGTATTCAATTAATATAATTTATAATTTATAGTAATAATATAATTTTTAAAATTTTCAGATCAATGTTTCTAACTTTCCTCAGTCATCTTTAGGATAATAGGGGTTTCAAACTTTACACTTTTCACTTAGACCACAGCCTTAGGGATTGGACCCTAAGACTGTGGTACTGCTACGGTACAGGAAAAAAATTACTTATAGATGAGCTCTGAAGAGTATTTCTGCACTTCAAACATAAAATGAGTTGATCATGCTACGGTACAGGATGGAAACCTAGAAACTTGGATCCAGATATCATAAACTAATAGTTGAAAAGTTACCGAGGAGTACAATACTTTTAGAGGATGATAGTTCAATAAAAGAACTATAGACGAGTATCCTTTGGGGAGTCGCACCGCAACTTGCATCGCTGGCAGTATCACTCAACTTCCGCCTGCATTATACAATGGACAGCTCACCGAACAGCGGTGACTCCATAGAATCCCTTAAAATCATATCTGAATTAAAATTATTCTTCTTTTTCATGAAAAAACATTTAGTTCCGTCAGAAATAGAATTCAACAGATTGAATACTTCCGAAGAGTCCGTATCAGCAAGGAGTTTTATATCTGACACATCTGATATAATTCATCATTTTCTTTAGCCGTATCAAAAATTGTAAAGTCTGATGAATATTTCATTGACAAGTCACATGATTTATTCGGGAGTAGTCATAAACTTTTCAAACTCCAATGAGAATTATCAGGTCTAGGTGTACAATGTGTACAAAACAGGAATGCGGTGAAAGAAGACTGAACACTGGGTTTAGTTTCATGTTGTTTCATTGTGTATT
Source organism: Asterella californica (assembly GCA_036924285.1). NCBI lineage: Eukaryota > Viridiplantae > Streptophyta > Marchantiopsida > Marchantiales > Aytoniaceae > Asterella > Asterella californica. Next base: position 12,947,107 of record JAYKYS010000006.1, on the reverse strand, counting down.
ACACCATGTAACTTTTTCAAATGCCACCATTTGTCTTTCGTACCAAGTGCAGCATGTTCTTCTGCAGCTTGTATTTTAAGACGGGAACACATAATCATTTGTGGGTATGAAACATCTTTTTAGTACCATATCATTTGTTTTATGGAAGTCTTCTAAGAAAGAGAAACATAACATCTTTGTGTTCCTTTGAATAGTTTTTGGAGAAACATTTACTACATGCCATGATACTTCACGCACTACAAGTAGCATGTTTCATAAGAATTACAAGGAAGAGTTCTTAACTATGCGATCTTCGTATTATAGCTTTGGATTAATTTAAAAAGAATTCATGGATCCATAAGTGAGTGTACGGAAAACTTCATAACTATGCATTCTTTGTATTATAGCTTTGGACTAACTTACCAGGATTCATGCTGAACGAGTCCCGACGTTTAAACATGACATCAATTTATCTTCTATAAATTCAAAGGTAGCATAAACATGAAAAACAAATATAGATTTGCGAGTATAAGATCTAAGGCTTGTTGTTATACATTTGCATAGTAAATCATTTTTCGTGTTGAAATAGGAAAAAAAAAGGAGAAAAAGAATGTGAGAATTCAAACCAACTTTCAATAAAAGAGTTAGGTGCTACAAAACTTGAAATTCAGTTTAGTTCTATAGCTTTACAACTACAGACTAACTTCACAATTAAATATTCAACCTTCATTGAACAACATTGAATAAAACATTTATGTTTTTTTGAAAGCAAATAAAGATCGAAAGGTCAAGAGATTTTCATGTTTGTGCGTTGATGTTGTACATCTCTAGTGTAACATCAACACCTCCAATGTGCAAGTAATTTTAGAAGTTTGAGCTATCTAATCATTCAATAATATACTCTATTTGTGCTAATGATATATATACCTATCCAATGTTCAAGATTATTTCAAAGATGATAATAGTTGTAGAACATAAATGATCATGCTGAAATCGCAATGTAAAAATGTGTAACATAGTACGTTAGACTATGTGGTATATCTAGAATGTTGGTGTTTTTTTAGGAAGATAATATCTTGAGTCCGCACCAAATGTCATGTAATCTTCTAACTCAAAACCATAAATATATACTCTAACAGTGTCGTGATGTGAATCATTTTACATTGTAAATAATTCACCTCTCTGTCAAGCGTTAGTCTCTCTGAGTGAAATTAAGACCTCAGAGAAGTCGACACTGGAGGATGTTATATATTTTGAGTCTTAGTAGGTTGATAACCATGTAGATGGAGTTAAGCTCATGGGTTGTAATTACATGTCGCCCATGCATGCTTCCTAGCGAGGTTAGGTTATCTTTCGGGATTACGTGTCATTTTACATGTCTTCGCATGTAGTTTAGGGGTTACGTTGGCACTTTAGGGGCTTGACGTAGTAGCCTATGTATGAAATTAAGTCACCACGTTGTCGAGGAGAGTCCTTCTCAGGAAGGGCGAGCCTTCTGGTTGTGATAGATCGCGAGATAGAAGTAGAGATTGTATACCAAGACAAGAGCCAAGCAAGAGATCGCAACAGCTGAAGTCACTCACATTGACTATGACTATAGATCACTTACTAATCAACAGATCAAGTCTCAAGTCTCAGGAGACAGATCCACCTTCAGACACAACAGATAGGAGAATACCGAACTCACGATACTTTATTTCTCTTCCAAACACACTCAATAGTCCTCCACATATATCAATTTACAACCTATCTCTACTCAACTCCTTACGTTGATCACCGCAGATGCCAAACAGCCAGTTCCCACTCAACTAGTCTTTTCTCCAGCAGATTTCTCTCCAGAACCTACAACCGATGAAGATTTGAAACTCCAACGCCTTGTAGCCCTCCCTACGACAGCTTCAGCACTGAAATTTCTCAGAAAATCTGACCTTCTCAGTCTCAGTCCCCCTCCTCCACTCAAATAATGCTCTCTTTCCACCAAATTCACCTCAACTCAAGTCTGGTAGGTGAAATTCAGACCCCAAACTCTTAATCTTCTCTCTGCGTCAACCTCCCAACTGAAAACTATCAAGAATTTAATCCAACGTCAATCAAGAGTCCCTTGCAGATTATCAAAACGATCTCCTTAAAAAAAAACTGCCTCTTGTCCGATCAGAAGTAATTCTGCCTCCAAACTGCTCTCAGTCCTCCAAATACTTGTCCGTCCCTCTGTCACGATCACCCAATTCCTCAATTCAGTTCTGTCAGAAAAATCTGTCTCCCTCAGCCTCCAAGCTTCTCCTTCCGCTTCAGCTCTAAGCTCTCTGTAAAAAAAATCTCCTCAGAAAAGTGTCCCCCCCCTCCGATCTCCAGCCGTCGCAGGTACTTAACCTAAAAGCTAAGGGCCCAGCTTAAGCTGTCCCCCTGCTGTCCTTATAAGCACAGTCGCTTATCACAAGCAGGCCCCCATCTTAAGCTGCCCCCCTACTGTCCTTACGTACAAAACTCTTCTTTCAAAACTGACTCTCTTTTAAATAAAAGTACACAGCTACCTCTGTAAAGCAGACTCCTTCACTGTAAAACGTCACACTGCTTCCTTCGCCATTGCTAAACCGACTCGATGGATAAATAACAGATTGACAAAAGTTTCCCGTGCCCTTGATGCCACCCTGAATATACTACAAGCCATCCAATGTAGGCCGAAGCCCTAACACTTATGAGGCTGCCCCACATGGCTTACAGCCCCCCCATATACGCACCAGGTATCTCCCATAGTATATTGAGGATGGCATGCGGAGGCTTAGGCCAGGAAGTCCACGATTAAAGGAGATACCAGTCTCCCGCCCCTAGATATGCAGGACATGGCTGCACACCCAACATAGACTCCCATCCGAGAGGCCAACATGCCGGAATAGGAACCAGAGACCAGGAGGGATTGATCCTGAGACCACTTCCCTCCTAGGCAGGCGTCTTATCACTGGGATGGCCTTTGGTTCCGTTCAAAACAGTTAAATTTTCTGTACACATGCTTTTACTAAGAAGTTTTCCTGTAAAGTCTTTACTAGCCTTTCCTACGCTAACTTCACTATACAACTCCGTTTTCTATAAATAAAGAGTCAAAACTATAGTACTTGTGAACACTTACACACTCACTCTATCAGATTCTGAGTTTGAGTCACGAGCCAAAATCGACAGATTTCTCTCTTTCATACATTTCTCAGTCTAAAACCCGTACTAACTACTACTTAAAACACTTTATGTCGAAACTGGAAGCACGAAGTCGCTCTCCTCGCCGAGCTCTGCATTCTGATGTTCTTCGACCTCTTTCAAGGTGATATTTCAGTTTAAGCTAGGGGGCAGCTTGTCAAGCATGGCCCCAGCTTAGCTCCTGCCCAGCTTGATAAGCTAGGGCGCAGCTTCCCGAACAAATGCATGTTGAGTGTCTTCTGAAGTTCCGTTTCCGCACCTTTAACATCATGCACTACGACAACGTGGTTTGGGACACAAAAGGACAGGGGAGTGAAGCTATGAACTCCCATTGGTCCGATTTTATCTTTGTGTACCGCTAAACTTAGTAGTGGGGGTCTTAAGAAGAGTTCGAGCATTTGGTGAGGAGACTTCGAAATCTGAGAGCACAGGGAGATAGGGTTCGTCGTGCCAAGCACTGTCAGCTAAATTTTTGATCGATTTTGGAGCAATAAAGAAGGAGTCATGGTTGATTGAAGTTCGATTTGTGTCAGAATTGTAGCACTTCTGTTGATTTTGGGGTTTTCGGTATCAATCGCAGTAGATTTGAGAAAATCGCTTCAAACCTTTGTGGTCACGTTCACTGTTAGTAGGGCTACGACTGTCCTCAAATTTTCATGTCAATTGAGTGACAGAGTAATTCGAGGCGACCGCTGAAGTAGAGGGGTCCCGAAAAGCTCTCAATCTAGAACAGCAACTTCAAAGAGCGAGATCTGGAGTTCTGTGTACAATTAGGAGGTCCAACTTCACAGGAGTGTTCAGCAAGCTGTGTATTGCAAATCTTGTAAGAATCTTTGAAAGTGATCGAGCTAATTCTCTGTTCTAGGTCGAAATAGCTGTCTGGGTACCAGAAATTGCCGTAATTTCTCTGCTGAGAACGTTTCTGCCCATATCTTGATGCTCTGAATTGATCTCAAGCTGAAACTTCGTATGTATGGTCAATAGGGCCTCATTTACATGTAGGAGAAGTTCTGAAGTCTAAACCATCGTATGTTTCTGATTCTAGACTGTTCAAGTTCGCTGTCTGACCTTATTACTGCTAGTCTGACCTGATTTTCGCTTCCTGAATATATTGGAGGGTCTATTCGACCTGAGTGAGTGTTTATAGTGTTCCCTTTTGATCTGAAGCCTACCTCTGTAGTAAGCAACCATAGCCTGAAGCCCAACGCTTCCCTGAATAGACTGAACACGACCTTCAAGATCATATCACACTCAGAAGGTTCTGCCCTTCCCAAGAAAACTCTCAACTCGACATCTGGTGCTTCCACTGGGAGCTCTTGGGGTGATTGATTGAGAAGGTTGAGTTCACTACAAGGAGAAGAGATGGATCACAAGAGCACTGCTGCTGCTACTTCTACGACTGCTGCAACTCCTTCTGTAGCACATGCGGCTACAACGACGTCTGTATCTGATCTAGATACGGTCGAGATTCTGAAGACGCTTGCGGCCCTGGTCCAACAGCATCCCATCATTGGAGGGGGTGAGTTGAAGTCTACCAAGGCTTTGCAAGCGATTGTGAATAGATGTGGCAGATTTGAGGGTAGAGATATTTCTAGATATCTGCGTGAGTACCGAGGAGAGATGGAGCTGGTTAAAGTTACTGATGCTGAAATGATTGATAGTTTTGAGTTAGCTATCATTCCTGAGTTGCGGGACCAAGTTAGGGATGTACAAAGAAGAAATCTAGGTGTCTGGATGAGTTTCGAGCGATCTCTTCGAGAGGAGTTTCTCGAAGAAGATTCAGAGAGAGTTATTAGGAGGACGTTCTTAGACTGGGTTGAGCAGCAACTTGGTCGTATGATGAGTCTGAATGAGATGCCGAGAGAGTTTGATCGGAGATACTGACAACTTTCAACTCTAGAGCGCATAACCTTAGATGCTAAGAAAACAAAATTATTCTTGCAAGCTATCGATGATGCTACGGCAGATTGGTTATGCTTTATGTTGGCTGATCGATCTGCTGAAGGAGGAGTTACTACTGATTGGAGAAGAGTCGAGGACGCTGTTGCTGTACTAACGAGACAGAGAAGGAGAAGAGTGGCTGTGGGAGGACGTCCGCTTGCAGAAGTGACCTTTCAACCTCGTGCTGCTCCTCAAGTACAACAACTTGCGGCTCCGGCTCTGACAGCTGTTGTCTCGGCTGGTGTTCCTTTGATGCCAGTTGTGTCAGTTCCTGCACAAAGAGCACCGGTTCAAAGACCTGCAGAGAACCACGGAGAGCAGAACCAGATCGAAGATCTGATTCGGCAGATGAGAGAACTGAAGGTGGAGTTAGCTGGATGCAGAGAGAGCAGCCACCCGCGCCTGCTGCTGCACGTCTAGGAGGTGCTAAATGTTCGTAGATATATCTGATGTGACAGTCATGATCATTTTCGTGAAGACTGTCAAGAGCTTACGGCTGCCCTGCGAGATGGTGTGGTTCGCTACCAGAATGGTAGGCTACACCTTTCTTCGACTGGAGAGCCGCTGACACGTAGTTTGGACGAGGAGGCATGAGAAGTTTACCTCAAATCGCCGCAGCTGCAACTGTAAATGCGTTGATGACACCACCGGTAAATCCTGATGTATATGCCGGACATATTGAGGTTTCTTCTAGTCCTACGTTGCTAGATAGGACTGCTGAGAAGAGTATTGCTCCCTTTCCTTCAGAAACACTGAAGAGAGGAGCAGAGACTATCCGTAGGATCACAGGGAGATCCTGTTGACGCTGCATCTATCAAAGCATTCTTGGACGTGGATAGACACGTTCACTGGCAGGATGCTTCTGTGGAAGAGAAGAGGCGGCGAGAAGGCTCTGAACTTGATACTGGAGTTTCGGAGGAGGCGGGAGACAGACGAAGGGTCACAAAGAGACGAGCGGCTCTTCCTGAGGACATCCCGTCTACTTCTGCAGCTCCTCTACATGCACCAGGTCCGATGGAGGACGTACAGAGATCCCAGTAGGAGCCAACGACTGCTGGTAGACGGTTTACTGCCCAAGAGAAAGAGAAAGGACCGGCTTATAAGTTGGCAGCTGATACCGAGACTTCAATTGATCTCAAGAGCATTTTGGAGCAGAGAATACTTGACGCGCGAATCGAGTTTTCTCTTCGGGAGGTTCTTGGTATTGCGAAGAGGGAGTTTCACGAGCTGATCATCGACATCATCAAGCGTAAGAGACAGGTGATGTCTGAACAAGTAGAAAGTCAGATGATAGAGGTGGTAGGAGCTTCTATGAATGATGCAGAGTTCGGGAAGGCACATTTTCAGGAGGCTGATGATACAGAGTACCAGCAAGAAGCGTTGGTTGCTGGTACCAACACTGCTGAATTTGATGATGAAGAAGCTGACGACGAGAGTCCAGCTACTGATAGCGACTTCAGAAAAAAACACTGGGCTCGTGCTACGACTGCTACACGAGTTCGCCTTGGAAGTCTTGAACCTGTTGCTGCGTTAATTGATCACGGTTCTGAGATCAACATCATGTCACGAGAAGCGTATGAGAGAGGTCAGTGGCCTATCGAACTGAACCATGGTTGGGTGCTACGAGTTGCAAACAACCAGAAGGGTGAGTTATACGGCGCTTGTCCCAACGTGAGAGTGAAGCTGAGTGATGTGGAGGTAGATCAGCACTTCTTCGTGCAGTCTTCTGCTTCATACTCTGTGATTCTTGGTCAGCTTTATATCACGGCAGTTAGAATGGAGACGAAGGTGATGGATGATGGATCTCACTATGTTAGGATCTGTAGTCCAGATGATAGACGATCTGTTCAGTTTCTGACCGTTCGTACGAACCACGAACGAAACAGACAGACTTTGAGAGACTCTCCTATCTGTAGGAGTAAGGGTTTTCAGAAACCACTCTTGTAGGACGGGATACCAAGAGTGACGGATCTGCTACTACTATGATCCCGCTTGAGCAGCCTGTGGGATCACAGGAGATTGACAAAGAGGTTGCTCAAGATTCTGAAAACTGCTACACTGTACATAGTTGGAAATCTGGTCTGATGAGTTTCAGTTCTGATGATTGGAGTGAGTTCACGCGAGTAGAGGATCTGACTGAGAAGAGTAGAAGACAGATAGAGAAATATGCAGAAAATCTGCGCTGTACAAGACTTCTGAAGGAAGGTGAAATGATTTCTGGTGTTTACAAAGAGTTTGTAAGTGTACAGTCTTTTGTTCGTTGGCTGGATGATGTAGATAGGTTGATGGATCGGACGAGAGGAAGGGTGGTGATCCCTATCCACTCTCGTAAAGTCTATGAGGAGGTTGTCTTGTGCTTACAATCTCGTCCTCATCCGAGACTGGAGAGTGGATGGAAGGATGCAATCTGCTGGTGTGGCTCTCGTGAAGAAGCAGAGGTTCACACCAAGTACAACACCGTAGCGAAGAAAGTGAAACCAGTGGCGACCCAGTTATCTGTTGATTCTCGACAACAGATGGAGTTAGCGGCCATTGAGCATGTACTGAGAGATCCTAAACAGATAGGGCACGAGTTTACTCAAGAGGCACTCGAGCAGCTCCAGATAGGAGGGGGTGGCTTCTTGACTGAAGTGGAGAAACGAGCTTTTGAGCAGATGATAATTAGCCATGGTAAGGCATTTTCTTTCTCAGCCGGAGAGATTGATTGTGTGGATCCTAGTGTGATAGCTCCGATGGTTATCTTCACTGTTCCTCACGTACCTTGGGACTTGAAGCCGATTCCAATCCCTCGTGCCTTGCTACCGAAGATTATTGAGTTACTGAAGGAGAGGATGTGGATGGGTATTCTTGAACCATCTATGGCTCCATACTCTAGCCGATGATTCATAGTACCTAAGAAGACAGAGGCTTTACGCTTCATCCAAGACTTACAGCCTACTAACAACATCACGATTCGAAACGTTGGAACAGGACCTGTGGTCGATGAAATAGCCGAGGCATTTGCTGGAAGATCTATTCATTCTATTGGAGATCTGTTTTCAGGTTATGATTAGTTTCAGCTAGCTTTGGAGAGTAGAGACTTGACTACCATGCGTACACCTTTGGGGTTGATGCGGATGTGTATTCTTCCTCAGGGTGCGACAAACTCAGTAGCTCATATGCAAAACGCGATGCATAAAGTGTTATGAGAGTTTGTACATGAGGTTACTATCCCATTTCTTGATGATATCCCCATGAAAGGCTGTCCGGTGGAGGACAAGGACGAAACTATGACTGCTGATGGTTGCAGAAAGTTCGTTGCAGACCACATTCGAGATGTGGAGAACATTCTGATGCGTTTGGAAGAGGTACACCTCACTCTGTCAGATACCAAATCTCGTTTTGGAATGTCAGAGATCGTAGTGGTGGGTCACTTATGCGGTACTTTTGGGAGACGGCCGAACCCAGAGAAGGTAGATGCTATAGCAAGGATAGCAGATTGTACCAACATCAATGAGGTTCGACGATTCTTAAGAGCTTGTATGTTCTTTCGTGTGAGTATTCCTCATTATGCACACATTGCCGAGCCTCTGTATGCACTTTTGAGAAAAGAGAAGAGGTTTACTTGGCGGCGAGAACATCACGAGACGATGAAGCAGCTGAAAGAGATTCTGAAGTCTCCATTTGTACTAAGGAGACTTAACTACGAGAGTAGAAGACCTATCATACTGACTATCGACACAAGTCCAAAGGCGATTGGGTGGGCAGTTGGCCAAGAAGACGTAGATGGTGTGCGGTTTGTTTCTAGGTTTGGAGCTCGAATCTTAACAGATAGGCAACGTAACTATCCTCAAGTGAAGCATGAGTTGTGAGGAGCTGTTACTGCTATGAAGGTAGATCGAGAATTCTTGATAGGTGCCCGTGTGATAGTAGAAACAGATTGTTTGCATGTGCTTGGTATGATAGCAAACTGTAGTACTCCAGACATAGCAATGTTACGATGGATTGCTTATATCCTGAGTATGAACCCTGAGCTGAAACATATAGCAGGAAAAGATAATCTTGTTGCAGACATGTTATCTAGGGCTCGTTATACATATGAGGATGAGATGATTGCAGAAGTCGAAGATGAAGAGAAGACAGACGTTTTATGTCAAGTTGGTCAGCAGACTTCAGACTTGGAACCACTTCCGTTCAACGAGGAGTTCTACACAGAAAAGTTCTGCGATATCGGATACTATCTGAGTTCATTATGCAGAGGGGAAGGTTGGAGTGATGTAGAGTTCAAGGAGATCAGACGAAAGGTGTATGGTTACCTTCTACGTGAAGGTTATCTGTGGAAACGCCCGAAGAGAAGAGATGGGATGCTTGCTAGAGTGGTGGATGATCAACCGACGAAGTTGAATCTGCTTAAAGAGTTTCATGACACCTTGTGGGCTGGACACCGTGGAGTTTGGGCTACGTACACGAAGATGAAGGAGCGATACTGGTGGAAGGGTTTATATCAAGACGTAGTGGATTTTGTTGGGTCGTGTCTGCACTGCCAGTTCTATTCTAAAGTCCGTTACAGTATGGACTTGTACCTACCTACCCACCTAGTATTCATTTTTCGTGGGTCCTTGATCTTGTGATGATGCCGCCGGGACTGTGGGGGATGCGCTACTTGGTGTTGGCTCGAGAAGATCTCTCCAACTACGTGGAGGGACGAGCACTGCGAACGAAGACTACAGAGAACATATGTAGATTCGTGCTTGATGATATCATCTGTCGTTATGGATCTGTTGGAAGATTACGAGCAGATAAGGACGAGTTGAGAGGTGCAGAAGTGAACAAGTTCTTTGCTCGTTATGGAGTAAAGCTTCGGCTTACTACTGCCATGAACCCAGAAGGCATTGGTAAGAGTGAACGAGGACACCCTTCTATTGTTCACGCCTTAGTAAAAGCATGTGATGGTAGGCCTAGAGAATGACCGAGACTACTTCCATTTGCTTTATGGGCTGATAGAACTACACACTGTACTACGACTGGTTATATGCCAGTTGAGCTTATGTTGGGGCAGAAACCGATCATGCTTGCTGAGGAGGACTTTCCCACGTGGGCGACACTACCGTGGGAAGATGATATAGATCATACTTCACTCCTTGCTTTACGAACTAGACAGTTGGAGCGAAGGGAGGAGGATCTTGCTGAGGCGCAAGAGAAGCTGAAGGTGGCTCGAGTTAGAAACAAAGAGCGTTTCGACAAGACTCACCGACTATGACCAAAGTCAATACTTGCTGGTGATTGGGTTTTGGTGTATGATAGCACGCTGGAGAACCAGCATTCTACACTTCGTAAGTTCTCGAGAAGATGGTTTGGGCCTTATGTTGTGCTAGATGTTTATGAGAATGCCACTTATAGTTTACGTGAGTTAGATCTATGGTACTCCTTTGAATCTATCTGTGGCCGACAAGCGAGTGAAGTTGTTCAAACAACGTGGAGGATCAGTAGATTTGTTCAGCTTTCTGGAGTCTGAGCAGAGGATGCCAAGGGACGAAGACGACTCGGCTACAGAAGAGACTGAGGCGGAGGAGAGTGACGATGAAGAAGAACAAATAGAAGACTGAAGAGGTTGGCACATGCCGGAGGATGTGCAGGTTTGGAGGGGGTGGATGTCGTGATGTGAATCATTTTACATTGTAAATAATTCATCTCTCTGTCAAGCGTTAGTCTCTCTGAGTGAAATTAAGACCTCAGAGAAGTCGACACTGGAGGATATTATATATTTTGAGTCTTAGTAGGTTGATAACCATGTAGATGGAGTTAAGCTCATGGGTTGTAATTACATGTCGCCCATGCATGCTTCCTAGCGAGGTTAGGTTATCTTTCGGGATTACGTGTCGTTTTACATGTCTTCGCATGTAGTTTAGGGGTTACGTTGGCACTTTAGGGGCTTGACGTAGTAGCCTATGTATGAAATTAAGTCACCACGTGGTTTGGGACACAAAAGGACAGAGGAGCGAAGCTATGAACTCTCATTGGTCCAGTTTTGTCTTTGTGTACCGCTAAACTTAGTAGTAGAGGTCTTAAGAAGAGTTCGAGCATTTGGTGAGGAGACTTCGAAATCTGAGAGCACAGGGAGATAGGGTTCGTCGTGCCAAGCACTGTCAGCTAAATTTTTGATCGATTTTGGAGCAATAAAGAAGGAGTCATGGCTGATTGAAGTTCGATTTGTGTCAGAATTGCAGCACTTCTGTTGATTTTGGGGTTTTCGGTGTCAATCGCAGTAGATTTGAGAAAATCGCTTCAAACCTTTGTGGTCACGTTCACTGTCAGTAGGGCTACGACTGTCCTCAAATTTTCATGTCAATTGAGTGACAGAGTAATTCGAGGCGACCGCTGTCGAGTTGAGAGTCTTCCTGGGAAGGGCGAACCTTCTGGTTGTGATATGAGCTTGAAGGCTGTGTGCAATCTACTCAGGGAAGCGTAGGGCTTCTGGCTGTGGCTGGTTTACTCAAAAGGTTGGCTTTCAGGTCACAATAGGGCTATAAACACTCACACAGATGTGTAAGATCTAGTAATATATCCAGAAGGCGAAATTCAGGTCTAGCTGGCAGTAATAGGATTCGGCGGTGAACTTTGACACTTACGGAGAGGAAAACTATGAAGGTTTAGACCTCTAAACTTCCCCTACATGCAAACGAGGTACTACTGAACTCACAGACGAAATTTCAGCCTGAGATCAAATTCTGACACGGAGATATGAACAGAAAAGTTTTGAGCAAGAAAACTACGGCAATTTCTGGTACCTAGCTGGCTATTTCAACCTATAACAGGAGTTTGGCTCGATCAATTTCGAAGTTTCTTACAGGATTTGCAGTCTACAGGGTGCTGAACATCCCTCTGAAGTTGGGACTCCTGAATGTACCCAGAACTGTAGATCTCCTCCTCTGAAGTCGCTGCTCTAGATTAAGAGCTTTTCAGACCCCCTCAGCTTCAGCGGCCGCCCTGAATTACTCAGTTGCTCAATCGATATGAAACTTTTTGTGAAATCGTAGCCCTGCTGGCGGAGAACACAACCTCTAAGTTTTGAAGCAATTTCCTCAAATCTGCTGCGAGTGACACTGAAAACCCTAAATCCAACCCAAATGATTCAATTCTAGCACAATCCGAACTTCAATTGCTCATAACTCCGTCTTTATTGACTCAAATCGATCGAAATTTTCACTGGAAGTGCTTGGCATGACGAGACCTCTCTCCCTGTGCTCTCAGATTTCGAAGATCCCCCAGCAAAAGCTCGAACTCCACTCTAGAGCTTTGTTTCTAAATTTAGAGTTAACAAAAGACAAAAACAGACCAATGGGAGTTCATAGCTCCACTTGGTTGTCCTTTAGTACTCTAAACCACGTGGCAACTTAGTTTTACTTATAGGCTACCACGTCAAGCTCCCTAGAGTGCCAGCGTAAAACTTAAACTACCTAAAATGACACGCAGCCCCGAAAAATAACTTAAATCAGCTAGAAAGCGTGCATGGGCGACACGCAAATACAACCCATGAGCTTAAACCCTATCAACATGGTAATCAACCTACTAAGACTCAAAATATATAACATCCTCAAGTGTCGACATCTCTGAGGTCCTAACTCTACTCAGAGACACTAACGCTTGACAAAGAGGTGAATTATTTACAATGTAAAATAATTCACATCACGACATCCACCCCCTCCAAACCTGCACATCCTCCGGTATGTGCCAATCTCCTCAGTCTTCTGTTTGATCTTCATCATCATCGCTCTCCTCCGCCTCAGTCTCATCAGACACTGGGACGTCTCCGTCTCTTGTTGTCCTCAGCTCCGACTCCAAAAAGTTGAATAACTCAACTGACCCTCCGCGTCTCTTGAACAATTTCACACGTTTGCCAGCCACAGGTAGCTTCAAAGGAGTACCATCCAACTCACGCAACCTATAAGTGGCATTCTCATACACATCTAGCACAACATAAGGCCCGAACCATCTTCGAGAGAACTTACGGAGTGTAGAATGCTGATTCTCCAACGTGCTATCATATACCAGAACCCAATCACCAACATGTATTGGCTTCGGTCGTAGTCGGTGAGTCTTGTCAAAACGTTCCTTGTTTCTGACTCGAGCCACCTTCAGCCTCTCCTGCGCATCAGCAAGATCTTCCTCTCTTCGCTCCAACTGCCTAATACGTAAAGCAAGGAGTGAAGTACGATCTATACCATCTTCCCATGGTAGCGTAGCCCATGTAGGAAAGTTCTCCTCAGCAGGCATGATCGGTTTCTGCCCCAGCATAAGTTCAACTGGCATATAACCAGTCGTGGTACAGTGTGAAGTTCTATCAGCCCACAAAGCAAATGGAAGTAGTCTCGGCCATTCTCTAGGCCTACCATCACATGCTTTCACTAAAGCATGAACAATAGAAGGGTGTCCTCGTTCACTCTTACCAATGCCCTCTGGATTCATAGCAGTGGTAAGCCGAAGCTTTACTCCATAACGAGCAAAAAACTCCTTCACTTCAGCGCCTCTCAACTCGCCTCTATCTGCACGTAATCTCCCAACCGATCCATAGCGACAGACGATATCTTCAAGCACGAACCGGCAGATATTCTCTGTAGTCTTCGTCCGTAGTGCTCGTCCCTCCACATAGTTGGAGAGATCCTCTCGAGCCAACACCAAGTAACGCATCCCTCATAACCCCGGTGGCATCATCACAAGATCAAGAACCCACTGAAAATGAATACTAGATGGATAAGTAGGTACAAGCCCATCTCTGTAACGGACCTTAGAGTAGAACGAGCAATGCAGACACGACCCAACAAAGTCCACCACGTCTTGATACAAACCCTTCCATCAGTAACGCTCCTTCAGCTTCGTGTATGTAGCCCAGACTCCACGATGTCCAGCCCACAAGGTATCATGAAACTCCTTCAGCAGATTAAGCTTTGTCGGTTGATCATCCACCACTCTAGTAAGCATCCCATCTCTTCTCTTCGGACGTTTCCACAGATAACCCTCACGTAGAAGATAACTATACGCCTTCCGTCTGATCTCCTTGAACTCTGCATCACTCCATCCTTCTCTTCTGGATAACGAACTCAGATAAAATCCAATATTGCGGAACTTTTCTGAGTAGAACCCCTCATTGAACGGCAGTGGTTCCAAGTCTGAAGCCTGCTGACCAACTTGGCACCAAACGTCTCTCTTCTCTTCATTTTCCACCTCTGCAAACATCTCATCCTCATCTGTATAACGAGCCCTAGACAACATATCTGCAACTGGATTGTCTTTCCCTGCTATATGCTTTAGCTCAGGGTTTAGACTCCGGACATAAGCAATCCATCGTAGCATTGCTATGTCTGGTGTATTGCAGTTTGCTATCATACCCAACAAAGGCAAACAATCTGTTTCTAGTATCACATGAGCTCCTATCAAGAACTCCCGATCTACCTTCATAGCAGTAACAGCTCCCCACAACTCACGCTTCACTTGAGGATAGTTACGCTGTCTATCTGTTAAGATCCGAGCTCCAAACCTTGAAACAAACCGCACACCTTCTGCATCTTCTTGGCCAACGGCCCATCCAATCGCCTTTGGACTCGTATCAACAGTCAGTACCACAGGTCTCCCGCTCTCGTAGCTAAGCCTCCTTAGTATAGGTGGAGACTTCAGAATCTCCTTCAGCTGCTCCATCGTCTCATGATGTTCTTGCCGCCAAGTAAACCTCCTTCCCTTTCTCAGAAGTGTATATAGAGGCTCGGCAATATGTGCATAATGAGGAATACTCACACGAAAGAACACACAAGCTCCTAAGAACCGTCGAACCTCAGTGATGTTGGTGCAGTCAGCTATCCTTGCTATAGCATCTACCTTCTCTGGGTTCGGACGCCTCCCAAAAGTACCACACAGATGACCTACTACCACAATCTCTGACATCCCAAAGCGAGATTTGGTACCTGATAGAGTGAGGTGTACCTCCTCCAAACGCATCAGAATCTTCTCCACATCTCGAATGTGGTCTGCAACGAACTTTCTGCAACCATCAGAAGTCACTGCTTCGTCCTTGTCCTCCACCGGACAGCCTTTCATGGGAATATCATCCAGAAACGGGATAGTGACCTCAGGCACAAACTCTCGTAACACCTTATGCATCGCATTTTGCATATGAGCTACTGAGTTTGTCGCACCCTGAGGAAGGGTACACATCCGCATCAATCCCAAAGGTGTACGCATGGTAGTCAAGTCTCTACTCTCCAAAGCAAGCTGAAACTGATCATAACCTGAAAACAGATCTCCAATAGAATAGATTGACCTTCCAGCAAACGCCTCAGCTACTTCATCAACCACAGGTCCTGTTCCAACGTTTCGAATCGTGATATTGTTGGCAGGCTGCAAGTCTTGGATGAAGCGTAGAGCTCCTGTCTTCTTAGGTACTGTGAACCATCGGCTAGAGTACGGAGCCATAGATGGTTCAAGAATACCCATCTGCATCCTCTCCTTCAGTAACTCAATCACCTTCGGTAGCAAGGCACGAGGGACTGGAATCGGCTTCAAATCCCAAGGTACGTGAGGAACAGTGAAGATAACCATCGGAGCTATCACACTAGGATCCACACAACCTATCTCCTCAGCCGAGAAAGAAAATGCCTTACCATGGCTAACTATCATCTGTTCAAAAGCTTGTTTCTCCTCTTCAGTCAAGAAGCCACCCCCTCCTATCTGGAGCTGCTCGAGTGTCTCCTGAGTAAACTTGTGTCCTACCTGTGTAGGATCTCTAAGCACAGGCTCAGCAGCCGCTAACTCCATCTGCTGCTGAGAATCAACAGGTAATTGGGTCGCCACAGGTCTCACCTTCCTCGCTACAGCTTTATACTTGGCGTGTACTTCCGCTTCCTGATGTAAGCCACACCAACAGACTGCATCCTTCCATCCATTCTCCAGTCTCGGATGAGGACGATATCGCAAGTACGAGATAATTTCCTCATAGACTTCACGAGAATGGATGGGGATCACCACCCTACCTCCCATCTGTTCCATCAACTTATCTACACCATCCAGCCAACGAACAAAAGACTGCACACCTACAAACTCCTCATAAACACCAGAAATCATCTCATCTTCCTTCAGAACTCCTGTACAACGCAGATTTGCTGCACACCTCTCCATCTGCCTTCTACTCTTCTCAGTCAAATCCTCCATCCGTGTGAACTCACTCCAATCATCAGAACTGAAAGCCATCAACCCAGATTTCCAACTATGCACAGTGCAACTACTTTCTGAATCTTGAGCAGCCTTTTCATCAACCTCCTGTGATCCATCAGGCTGCTCAAGCGGGATCATAGTAGCAGTAGATCCATCACTCTCGCTATCCCGTCCTACGAGAGTGGTTTCAGAAAACCCTTACCCCTACAGATAGGAGAATCCCTCAAAGTTTGACGGTTTCGTTCGTGGTTCGTACGAACGGTCAGAAACTGCACAGAACGTCTATCATCTGGACTACGGATCCTAGCATAATGAGATCCATCATCCATCACCTTGGTCTCCATACGAACCGCAGTGATATAAGGCTGACCAAGAATCACAGGATATGAAGCAGAAGATTGCACGAAGAAGTGCTGATCTACATCCACATCACCTATCTTCACCTTCACGTTAGGACAAGCGCCGTATAGCTCACCTTTCTGGTTGTTTGCAGCACGTAACACCCAACCATGGTTCAACTCGATAGCCCACTGATCTCTCTCATACACCTCTCGTGACATGATGTTGATCTCTGATCCGTGATCAACTAAAGCAGCAACAGGTTCAGCCAAACTTCCAAGACGAACTCGTGTAGCAGTTGTAGCACGAGCCCAATGCCTCCTTCTGAAATCACTATCAGTAGCTGGACTCTCCTCGCCAACTTCCTCATCATCGAGCTCAATAGTGTTGGTACCAGCAACCAACGCTTCTTGCTGGTATCCCTTGTCATCAGCTTCCTGGAAATGCACCTTTCCAAACTCCGCATCATTCAGAGAAGCTCCTACTACATCTATCATCTGACTCTCTACCTGCTCGGACATCACCTGTCTCTTGCGCTTGATGATGTCGATGATCAGTTCGTGAAACTCCCTCTTTGCAATACCAAGAACTTCTCGGAGAGAAAACTCGATCCGTGCATCCAGTATCCTCTGCTCCAAGATGCTCTTCAGATCAGTAGAAGTTTCAATATCCGCTGCCAACTTGTAAGCCGGTCCCTTCCCCTTTTCTTGGGCAGTAAACCGCCTACCAGCAGTCGTTGGCTCCTGCTGGGATCTCTGCACATCCTCCATAGGACCTGGTGCAGGTGGAGGAGCTGCAGAAGTAGACGGGATGTCTTCAGGAAGAGCTGCTCGTCTCCTTGTGACTCTTCGTCTATCCCCAGTCTCCTCAGGAACTCCAGTATCAAGGTCAGAGGCTTCTCGCCGCCTCTTCTCCTCCACAGAAGCATCCTGCCAATGAACGTGTCTATCTACATCCAAGAATGCTCTGATAGAAGCAGCATCTACAGGATCTCCCCATCCTGTGACCCTACGAATAGACTCTGCTCCCCTCTTCAGTACTTCAGAAGGAACGGTAGCAATACTCTTCTCAACAGTCCTATCTAGCAACGTAGGACTAGAGGAAACCTCAATATGTCCAGCATATACATCAGGATTTACCGGTGGTGCCATCAATGCATGTACAGTTGCCGCCGCAGCAATCTGAGGTAGACTCCTCATGCCTCCTCGCCCAAACTGCGTGCTCAACGGCTCTCCAGTAGAAGAAAGGTGCAGCCTACCGTTCTGATAGCGAACCACACCATCTCGCAAAGCAGCTGTGAGCTCTTGACAGTCTCCTCGGAAATGATCAGGACTGTCACACCAAATACATCTACGAACCGGAGCTCCTCCTGGACGTGCAGCAGCAGGCGCCGGTGGCTGCTCTCTCTGCAATCCAGCTAGCTCTACCTTCAGCTCTCGCATCTGCCGAATCAGGTCTTCAATCTGGTTCTGTTGACCATGGTTCTCCGCAGGTCTCTGAACAGGTGCCCTTTGTGCCGGTGCTGGCACAACTGGCATCAAAGGAACTGCAGCTGGGACAACAGGTCTGGGAGCAGGGACCAAAGGCTGCTGTACTTGAGGAGCAGCATAAGGTGGAGTGACCACTTCTGCAAGCGGACGTCCTCCCACAGCCACTCTTCCTCTCCTTTGTCTTGTAAGTACAGCCACAACATCCTCAACTCTCCCCCAATCCATAGTAACACCTCCCTCAGCAGATCGATCGGCCAACATAAAACATAACCGATCTGCTGTAGCATCATCGGTAGCTTGCAGGAAAAGCTCTGTTCTCCTAGCATCTAGAGTTATTCGCTCTAGAGTTGAGAGTTGTTGGTATCTCCGATCAAACTCTCTCAGCAACTCGCTCAGACTCATCATACGACCAGGTTGCTGCTCAACCCAGTCTAAGAACGTCCTCCTAGTAACTCTCTCTGAATCCTCCTCAAGAAACTCCTCTCGAAGAGATCGCTCAAAACTCATCCAGACTCCAAGATTTCTTCTCTGTACATCCCTAACTTGGTCCCGCAACTCAGGAATGACAGCTAACTCAAAGCTTGCTATCATCTCAGCATCTGTAACCCTAACCAGCTCCATCTCTCCTCTATACTCACGCAGATATCTAGAAATATCTCTACCTTCAAACCTTCCACACCTATTCACTATCGCTTGCAAAGCCTTGGTGGATTTTAACTCACCCCCTCCAACGATCGGATGTTGTTGGACCAGGGCCGCAAGCGTCTTCAAGATCTCAGCCGTGTCCAGACCAGATGCAGTTGTCGTTGTAGAAGACGCAGGTGCAGTTGACGGTGCAGCAGTAGACGTTGATGCTCCAGCTCCAGAGGCAGCAGCAGCAGCTCCGCTCTTGCGATCCATCTCTTCTCCTTGTAGCAACTCAACCTTCTCAATCAATCACCCCAAGAGCTCTCAGTGGAAGCACCAGATGTCGAGTTGAGAGTCTTCCTGGGAAGGGCGAACCTTCTGGCTGTGATATGAGCTTGAAGGCTGTGTGCAATCTACTCAGGGAAGCGTAGGGCTCCTGGCTGTGGCTGGTTTACTCAAAAGGTTGGCTTTCAGGTCACAATAGGGCTATAAACACTCACACAGATGTGTAAGATCTAGTAATATACCCAGAAGGCGAAATTCAGGTCTAGCTGGCAGTAATAGGATTCGGTGGTGAACTTTGACACTTACGGAGAGGAAAACTATGAAGGTTTAGACCTCTAAACTTCCCCTACATGCAAACGAGGTACTACTGAACTCACAGACGAAATTTCAGCCTGAGATCAAATTCTGACACGGAGATATGAACAGAAAAGTTTTGAGCAAGAAAACTACGGCAATTTCTGGTACCTAGCTGGCTATTTCAACCTATAACAGGAGTTTGGCTCGATCAATTTCGAAGTTTCTTACAAGATTTGCAGTCTACAGGGTGCTGAACATCCCTGTGAAGTTGGGACTCCTGAATGTACCCAGAACTGTAGATCTCCTCCTCTGAAGTCGCTGCTCTAGATTAAGAGCTTTTCAGACCCCCTCAGCTTCAGCGGCCGCCCTGAATTACTCAGTTGCTCAATCGATATGAAACTTTTTGTGAAATCGTAGCCCTGCTGGCGGAGAACACAACCTCGAAGTTTTGAAGCAATTTCCTCAAATCTGCTGCGAGTGACACTGAAAACCCTAAATCCAACCCAAATGATTCAATTCTAGCACAATCCGAACTTCAATTGCTCATAACTCCGTCTTTATTGACTCAAATCGATCGAAATTTTCACTGGAAGTGCTTGGAATGACGAGACCTCTCTCCCTGTGCTCTCAGATTTCGAAGATCCCCCAGCAAAAGCTCGAACTCCACTCTAGAGCTCTGTTTCTAAATTTAGAGTTAACAAAAGACAAAAACAGACCAATGGGAGTTCATAGCTCCACTTGGTTGTCCTTTAGTACTCTAAACCACGTGGCAACTTAGTTTTACTTATAGGCTACCACGTCAAGCTCCCTAGAGTGCCAGCGTAAAACTTAAACTACCTAAAACGACACGCAGCCCCGAAAAATAACTTAAATCAGCTAGAAAGCGTGCATGGGCGACACGCAAATACAACCCATGAGCTTAAACCCTATCAACATGGTAATCAACCTACTAAGACTCAAAATATATAACATCCTCAAGTGTCGACATCTCTGAGGTCCTAACTCTACTCAGAGACACTAACGCTTGACAAAGAGGTGAATTATTTACAATGTAAAATAATTCACATCACGACACCGCTGAAGTAGAGGGGTCCCGAAAAGCTCTCAATCTAGAACAGCAACTTCAAAGAGCGAGATCTGGAGTTCTGTGTACAATTAGGAGGTCCAACTTCACAGGAGTGTTCAGCAAGCTGTGTATTGCAAATCTTGTAAGAATCTTTGAAAGTGATCGAGCTAATTCTCTGTTCTAGGTCGAAATAGCTGTCTGGGTACCAGAAATTGCCGTAATTTCTCTGCTGAGAACGTTTCTGCCCATATCTTGATGCTCTGAATTGATCTCAAGCTGAAACTTCGTATGTATGGTCAATAGGGCCTCATTTACATGTAGGAGAAGTTCTGAAGTCTAAACCATCGTATGTTTCTGATTCTAGACTGTTCAAGTTCGCTGTCTGACCTTATTACTGCTAGTCTGACCTGATTTTCGCTTCCTGAATATATTGGAGGGTCTATTCGACCTGAGTGAGTGTTTATAGTGTTCCCTTTTGATCTGAAGCCTACCTCTGTAGTAAGCAACCATAGCCTGAAGCCCAACGCTTCCCTGAATAGACTGAACACGGCCTTCAAGATCATATCACAGCCAGAAGGTTTTGCCCTTCCCAAGAAAACTCTCAACTCGACAACGGTGTATAGTGCTTACTACGAGAGAGTTTAGCATATTAATGTGCAACAATTAAGTACCATATATGGTTAACCAGAAGCTTCAATATATTAAGCATTAGATCATCGGATGAAATCTCAAGATTTATTTCTAACTAAACATTAACATCTGTGAACATCGAATCAGTCGGACTCAAGTATCAGGGTGGTCTCTATAAGAACACAGTTTTATGCCGAGCAATAATCAACCAATAGTGGCTTTATTTTGCAGCTGGGTCTTTAGGGAAATTAAAATTTAACCGTTATACATAAGAACAGTATGATGATTACGTGTTCATCTCAGTTTGGAATAAGTGAAATAAAGAATCTAATTAAAATGATTCATTAGCTTTGCATTATTACAATTATGATTCATCTCAACTACTTAATACCAACAAAGAAATGTTAAGACGAAGATTTATGGGTTTGTTGCAACAGAACAGAATCTTTATATGTTCCTAGGAAAAAAATAATATTTCCTTTCATACTTTTATACTATTAGTTGAGAGAAAAAGAAGAGAGAAGACCAAGGCAACTGGTGTGAACCTTGAAAAGAAAAAGAAATAAATATAATCAATCTCTAAACCCAAACGTAGCTCCTTGTTCCCAAATTCTTTTCTTTTCACCCTAAATATGTATGCAAGATAAACTTCTGGCAGGACAAAAGACGACAAGCGTGATAACAAAGATTAAATTAATAGTGTACCATGACGGATGACATTCTGTTACAATGGTCAAGGAAAATAACAAGACAGATGATAGATGATGCTCTATTGGTTTCAAAAAAGTGATTTTAGACAAGAGGAGAATAAAGAATAATTTCTTTCTAAATTTTATTTATTAAATTAAATTACTAAAATAAATAACTGAACGTAGTTTACCTTTATCCACAACCATAAGCTAATGTATGTAAACTGATCCATGACTTGGTATAAACATGTCTGCTTTGCACGAGTATAAACATTTTCAGCTTTTTAACTTTAATTTCTATGTTTATGTTGCTCGATCACGTTGCTCGATCGACCTCGTTAGCGTCAAGTACATTAGGGAGACCTTTTCGTATGACAAGGAAAAAGACCTTTGGGAAAACGTGCAGGTCACCTTGCTACGGCGTTTGGGTGAGAAGCTTGTTGCTGGAGTCCACGAGGTCCACATCGATAGTATCTTGCAAGATCTATCATTCAATTGAAGGATAGACAGAAGCTCAGAGCCGCAAGAGTTGAGGGATTAGGTGGATATTGCAGCATGACGAAGGAGACTCCGAGTTTAGGGAGAGCAGGAAACTCTTGGTGTGAGATAAACATGAAGGGGAAAACAAACATCATTTGGGTGAATTGCTTGTTGCTGGAGTACCTTGAACGATGTACAGAGGCTGAGAGCCACTAGGGCGAGTGTGAATAGCGTTGAGAGTTTACGGTGGGGATTGCAGCATGGCGAAGAAGAGTCCGAGTCCTTGAAAAGCAGGAAACCCTTTGGAGTTCACGGGGGTGATTGTGGTTGCACTTCCTCCGCTACTGACATTCACTTGCTTGAGAAGCAGCGACTAGCATTACAAACTTGTTCTATCTCGTAAACTATACTGGTTAATATGTCAAGCTTGATTCTTGTGAAGTGTGACTGCAAATATGCTTGTAGTCAGAAACCGTCAGGCTATGACCTAGTCAGTATTCGGATGAGACGACGACATGGCAAATGTGACAGAGAAGGTATGCTTACTTCAAGCACGGAGCTCGGCAGATTGATAGCACGTGATACAACAAACGAACAAATTGACGCGCATACGCATGTGAGTTACCTGTTTTATTATTGCAACACTCTCTTGCAAACGTTTGTAACGTCCTCATGGTGATCACTTATTTGAGTTGAACGATAGACGTACGTAGATGTAACCTACTGTCGTCATATTGGAGTAAATTCCTAGAAGATATGTTTAGAAAGAGATCCGGCACCGGTGCTCAAATGAAAGATGATATTATAGCTCTTTGCTTTTTGAGACTTTGTATTCTGTTCCATCTTCCTTCATTGGCGCTCTTCCCCTTCCACGACAAGGCACTTGTATAACTGAACTAGATGTAATTCCCGGAGAGAGGACAAGGTTACTGCTCCGGAATAGCTCCATACTTCCTACAGAGTCTCGTCAGCTCTACAGCTGATAATAACGTGCCGCAGACTGTGATAGATCTGGAGGCTCTCAAGGAACAGTAGTACTGGTACAGTAGTCTTGGTACTTCTTAGATGAATCACAAATGGTCCAATGACTTGTTTCAGATGTTCTGATATACAAACTTTTGTAGGTGAAATATCGATTAAACAGTCCATGAGAATGACACATGTGACCGGACTAAACTTCAGACTTTCTAATTCATAGTTCTGTCATTTCTGGATGCAGGTAGAGCAAAGAGACAATATCTCAAGATCAACCACCTATTGAAACATGATTGCACATAACATAGTAGAGTCTGTAGATCTTTAAGTGCACGAGAACGAAGACAACGAATATACTGAAGCAGAGCACATAGAAATAGAACCATGTGCTATTCAAGCAGAGCATTCTGATCAAGCAGACGAACATCATGTGGATGTCATATCTATTGCTCACTTAGAGATAAGTCACACATCGAGTTTACCTTCTATTCACGAATAGATATATAGATAGGCATGTAAGTACAAGTCTGTTTTGATAAAGGAAAAGTTTCGATCCATATGCAGAATGCTGTATTTGAAGTTCTATTTTCAAAATCAACTTTGAGTGGAGAAGAGAGAGATGTTTTGGATATTTCAGATGCGAGACTCGGAGTTCTTCGGCAGGCAGGCTCTGATTGGGATGGTGGACCATTGGGTCATTCTAGTTTGTCATCTTTCAGAGGTTATATCAAGACATATAAATCTCTTGGTATGCTTGAACTTGAAACGTGAAGACTATGTTCTGGAGAGAAAGGAAAGCTACATGATGTGCGGGTATATGGTCCAAGTAGAGTTTACGACACATGTGAGAACAGAGATTGTGATATCACTTACAACAATATGCTGAGTTTTGAGTAGTGTCACTCAGTAAAATGCTGACACATATATGTTCGAGTAAGACATACTGCCATGCTTTGTTAGAATGTCGCGAAACAAAAAGAATTGGTTCAAGAAAGACCAGACTTTGTTCCAGCGTCTATTACTGATTGGTGGCATGGCAAGAAGACACAAGAGTTTAGTTGGTTCTAGGATCCTGAATATACATTTGAGATTCCAATGTTATGTCGGACACGCTGGTACAGTTATCCAAGTGTTCCAGTTAGGTGCAAAGAACTTGAAGATCCTTGCAATTTTGATTCAGCAACTCAAGAATATTCATTCCATTGCAGTCAATGTGGTCACTTCATTCGAGTTAAACAAACATTCGACTAAGTGAGTGCATCATCCATCTTCTGAAAAATGTGATACCGATTGATGTTATTTTAATTTTATGTTCTGGAGTTATCTCTTGTTGGTTTATTTGCTCATCGATGTACTTACATAAAAACTTCGAGAGGAGTGGTCATGACTCTTGTCTACAGTACAACCTTTATGTTTATGTACCGTACAGAGCTGATGTCTATAATTCAACAAGAGACACATATGAAAGTCCTCACTTCTATCTTGTACTTTATAAGTATAATTAATATAAACTTTTATGATGTGCAAGAGGATCCACGGAATCTGACAAATGTGCGCTCATTCAGGACGTTAGACACATCTATTGGACTTCTAGCATTGCTAGAAATACAATGTCTTCGTATAGAATAACTCTTATCACCCTCCTTTACATCTACAATTTCAAGAGATATTCATATACATGTCAAGTGCAACAGATCTTCCAAAACTACAAACGGCCTTTATACATTAAAATCAAAAATTCTCTTATACACTTGTGATTGATCAATGCAGATCCTCGAGACTTTGGTCTCCCTAAAAAGACACTCAGCAATGATAGCTCATCCACCACAAATCGTTAGGTCAAAACCGTTAACTGTCTGACTACTCCGTATCGGATAATAAGTATGCAAGTCATTGATACAGTCGTTTCGGATAATTGACCGATTCATCTAGTACATATTATACGGTTAGGATCATTATAATGGACATCTGGTATCTATCATCTATCTAGAACGATTTCATCGGGTACAAGAGAACTGAACCAACCTCAAGAAACGGTTTTCTCCTGAGGTTGGTTCAGTTCTCTTGTCTCTTCGGACGATACTCCTGATTTTGCTTTTCCTCCTCTTAAGTTCTGCTTCCGACTCTTGTCTTCGGATAGCAATAGCTTCATCGGAGAAGACCTCATATGCTCTCTCCGTATCGATCATATGGAAGACTTCAGAATGAATTTGAAAGATCATCGTTAGCTCTTTCACTATCGTATTCATGTGACTCACCTAGCAGCCGCTCGGATCTCCTCGTAGATCAAGTCTTGATTTCAGATTTCAATTCAATGATGCGTTCGTATGCTACGTATATGACTTGTATCACCTCGAATTACCACGATACAGATGTCTGTTGGATAACTTAAAGTTAGATTCAAAACATAAATAGTTTATCATTCCAGAATCTAAAATTTGTAGTATTATAGTACTTTAATCTGATTATATTGAAATGTACATTGAACAGTGCAAGCCTTAGACATCTAATGATAAAAAAACGTTAAAATAGTACGAACTTAAGAAAAAAGATCTTTTTGACGAAAAATTGTATACTTCCAAATAGCTATAGGATTCCTCGACCTAAGAGGTTATGTGGGCAGATAGTCCAAATTGAACCGTTTAGAGTAGAGACCTGAACTTTAATAATTAATGCTGGTGGCATCAAAGCCGGAAGAAGTAGACCAGACCAGATAGTGATAAATAATATGCATCCAAAGTGTACTTCTGGACGGGTGGAGGAAAAAGATAAACGTATAAAAATATTTCTTTTCTATCTTATGTCACATGTCTTTCTGGGAGCTGGCACGACAAACAGAAAAATAGAGTGGATGCATATTTGCTGATGTCTTCGAGATTATGGAACATAAATAAAAATATATATAATTATATATAAATAAAATTTTTATTATATAAGTATTTATTTCTATTTCTATTTCTATTTCTAGAAATACCTGGAAACACGAAGAGAGTAAGAGATAACCCATAAGTCTTGATCCGAGTGCCGCGCTTCTGAAGGTACAAGTCCAAAAATCCATATTCATTAATGCATAATATACACTGAGGTTAATTTAATATTTAACTCTTCTTGCAGAAAGCGTTAAGTATTAAATTAAACATATTTTCCTCCTCCATCGGAAGATGGAGGAAGTGAGTATGCATAGCAGTGGCATTTCCGGACAGAGAGCAGAAACAGACAAACGGCAAAAGTGCGGCCGTAAATGCAGATAGCCAGTAGGACGCGCAGGAGTTATAGGGGTGGTTCAAAAAGAAGAGCGTTAGGGCGCGACGGTATTAGCCCGTTCGAATATTGACTTGAAAGGGGTGTGAAAATAAGGGTGTGAAAGGAGATTGTGTTATGGTTCGCATTCCTTTTTTCTTCTGTCTTCGGCTTTGTTCGTGCACTGTGGCGGGGTGAAAATACTGAGCATTAGGGTGTGGCTGGATTTGATGGTTCAAATATGGAGTTAAGGATGTGAAAGAAGAAAAGAGATCGGGTTATGATTCACTGTCTTTTCTTCTCCTGTCATGGGCTTTGTTCGTGCATTATGGCGAGGTCGGCATGCAAGGAGGTGCGGTCAGCTGCTTCATGAAGCTGCGTGGGGTTCTCATATCGCCTATCGTTTATCAGCTGTTGTCATTTTCATTTGTCGTCTGCTGATCTTGTCATCTTGTGTTTTGACAGCCAGGTTTGCTGCTGCGTTTATCGCCTGTCGCGGTTTTGGTTTTCGTCTACTAATATTTTCTGCCAGATCAAAAGCCTCGACACTCGAGTTATATGTCACGGTGTGCCGGACCGAGAATGATTTAGAGCTTTCTCTCTTTTCTTTGCTTTCCACTTTCTTGCACAGGCAGTGCCTGTCCAGAATATTTTCCGTAGAGCGAGGGGGTAGTTTGTTACACTTGCACTTTCAGGGGTTATATCGATCCATGACAAGTCTTGCCTAGAGGTGAAAACAAAACTTCTTCAGGCGGTCGGATGAGACCAGCAGCGTCCAATCGGGGCCGAGATATGTGTGAAACAACTTTCTAACAGAGGATTACACACCTTTGTTGGCATGGTTGGATACTCTCTAAAGGACGAGAAGCTCCAACATCATCACGCTGTGATGAAGAATATCATTGAGAGTATGCTCGCGGACGGTAAGGAGTTATTTATCCTTTTAGGAGCTGCAGATACAAAAAATTATGTTGAACTGACTTGCATGAACCTTTTACCCAAGGCACTCCAGTTTAACAGGTACAAGGCCTCGAACCCTCTCTCCAATACTCTCGCTCGCTGCCTCTGCCAAATGTTAGTTTCGGAGAAGTATTCTGCTTCACCTAGGTGGATTATGCATGCAGGTATACAGAAGAGGCGGTCTGACTCGCTTTGGAACTCTTTCATCAGGCCCAAGCAGATAACACCAAAAGACGTTGTAGAGTTGAGAGTTTTTCTCGGGAAGGGCGGAACCTTCTGGCTGTGATATGAGCTTGAAGGCTGTGTTCAGTCTACTCATGGAGGCGTTGGGCTTCAGGCTGTGGCTGGTTTACTCAAAGGATAGGCTTCAGGTCTCAAGGTGATACTGAAAAACACTCATATAAGTCTCTTGGCTCTTCTGATATGTTCAGGGAGTAAAGTTCAGACTTAACTAGCAATGATAAGATCAGATGGCAAACTTTGACACTCAGGATTGAGAAATATGTGAAGGTTCAGACTTTAGAACTCCCCCTACATGTCAATGAGGTCCTACTGGATACACATACGAAGTTTCAGCTTCAGATCAATTCAGAGCACTAAGATATGAGTAGAAACTTTCTGAGTAGAGAAATTACGGCAATTTCTGGTACCCAGACAGCTGTTTCAACCTATAACAGGAGATTGGCTCGATCAATTTCAAATTTTCTTACAGTATTTGCAGTACACAGCTTGTTGAACACTCCTGTGAAGTTGGACCTCCTGATTCCACACAGAACTCCAGATCTCGCTCTCTGAAGTTGCTGTTCCAGATTGAGAGCTTTTCGGACCCCCTCTGCTTCAGCGGTCGCCCTGAATTACTCACTCACACAATTGACATGAAAATTTGGAGACAGTCGTAGCCCTGCTGGCAGTGAACGCAACCTCGAAGGTTTGAATCGATTTCCTCGATTCTGCTGCAATTGACACTCAAAACCTCAAAATCAACAAAAGTGATGCAGATTTGGCACAATCTGAACTACCTTGTTTATTGATCCAAATCGATCAAGAATTTCACTGACAGTGCTTGGCTCGACGAGCTCTATCTCCCTGTGCTCTCAGATTTCGCAGTACCCTCACCAATTGCTCGAAATCCACTCTAGAGCTCTGTTTCTAAACTTAGAGTTTTACAAAAGACAAAAATAGACCAATGGGAGTTCATAACTCCACTTGACTGTCCTTTTGTGCCTTAAACTACCTGGTAACTTATCTACACTCATAGGCTACCACGTCAAGCCCCCTAGAGTGCCAGCGTAAAACTTAAACTACCTAAAACGACACGCAGTCCCAGAAAATAGCTTAAATCAACTAGAAAGCGTGCATGGACGACACGCAAATACAACCCATGAGCTTAAGCCCCATAAACATGGTAATCAACTTACTAAGACTCAAAATATATAACATCTTCCAAAAATGGACTTCTCTGAGGTCTTAACTTCACTCAGAGAGACTAATGCCTGACAGAGAAGTGAATTATTTACTATGTGAAATGATTCACATCACGACATCCACCCCCTCCAAACCTGCACATCCTCCGGTATGTGCCAATCTCCTCAGTCTTCTGTTTGATCTTCATCATCATCGCTCTCCTCCGCCTCAGCCTCATCAGACATTGGGACGTCTCCGTCTCTTGTTGTCCTCAGCTCTGACTCTAGAAAGTTGAATAACTCAACTGACCCTCCGCGTCTCTTGAACAGTTTCACACGTTTGCCAGCCACAGATAGCTTCAAAGGAGTACCATCCAACTCATGCAAACTATAAATGGCATTCTCATACACATCTAGCACAACATAAGGCCCGAACCATCTTCGAGAGAACTTACGAAGTGTAGAATGCTGATTCTCCAACGTGTTATCATATACCAGAACCCAGTCACCAACATGTATTGGCTTCGGTCGTAGTCAGTGAGTCATGTCAAAACGTTCCTTGTTTCTGACTCGAGCCATCTTCACCCTCTCCTGTGCATCAGCAAGATCCTCCTCCCTTCGCTCCAACTGCCTAATACGTAAAGCAAGGAGTGAAGCACGATCTATACCATCTTCCCACGGTAGCGTAGCCCATGTAGGAAAGTACTCCTCAACAAGCATGATCGGTTTTTGTCCCAGCATAAGCTCAACTGGCATATAGCCAGTCGTAGTACAGTGTGCAGTTCTATCAGCCCACAAAGCAAATGGAAGTAGTCTCCGCCATTCTCTAGGCCTACCATCACATGCTTTCACTAAAGCATGAACGATAGAAAGGTGTCCTCGTTCACTCTTACCAATGCCCTCTGGATTCATAACAGTGATAAGCCGAAGCTTTACTCCATAACGAGCAAAGAACTCCTTCACTTCAGTGCCTCTCAACTCGCCTCTATCTGTCCGTAATCTCCCAATCGATCCATAACGACAGATGATATCTTCAAGCACGAACCTGCAGATATTCTCTGTAGTCTTCGTCCGTAGTGCTCGTCCCTCCACATAGTTGGAGAGATCCTCTCGAGCCAGCACCAAGTAACGCATCCCCCATAACCCCGATGGCATCATCACAAGATCAAGAACCCACTGAAAATGAATACTAGGTGGATAAGTAGGTACAAGCCCATCTCTGTAACGGACCTTAGAGTAGAACTGGCAGTGCAGACACGACCCAACAAAGTCCACCACGTCTTGATACAAACCCTTCCACCAGTAACGCTCCTTCAGCTTCGTGTATGTAGCCCAGACTCCACGGTGTCCAGCCCACAAGGTGTCATGAAACTCTTTCAGCAGATTCAGCTTTGTCGGTTGATCATCCACTACTCTAGCAAGCATTCCATCTCTTCTTTTCGGACGTTTCCACAGATAGCCTTCCGTCTGATCCCTTGAACACTGCATCACTCCATCCTTCTCTCTTGGATAGCGAACTCAGATAAAATCCAATATCGTGGAACTTATCTGTGTAGAACTCCTCGTTGAATGGCAGTGGTTCCAAGTCTGAAGTCTGCTGATCAACTTGGCACCAAACGTCTCTCCTCTCTTCATTCTCCACCTCTGCAAACATCTCATCCTCATCTGTATAACGAGCCGTAGACAACATATCTGCAACTGGATTGTCTTTTCCTGCTATATGCTTTAGCTCAGGGTTCAGACTCCGGACATAAGCAATCCATCGCAGCATTGTTATGTCTGGTGTATTGCAGTTCGCTATCATACCCAACAAAGGCAAACAATCTGTTTCTAATATCACACGGGCCCCTATCAAGAACTCTCGATCTACCTTCATAGTAGTAACAGCTCCACACAACTCACGCGTCACTTGAGGATAGTTACGCTGTCTATCTGTTAAGATCCGAGCTCCAAACCTTGAAACAAACCACACACCTTCTGCATCTTCTTGACCAACTGCCCATCCAATCACCTTTGGACTCATATCAACAGTCAGTACCACAGGTCTCCCGCTCTCATAGCTAAACCTCCTTAGTATAGGTGGAGACTTCAGAATCTCCTTCAGCTGCTCCATCGTCTCATGATGTAAACCTCCTTCCCTTTCTCAAAAGTGCATACAGAGGCTCGACAATGTGTGCATAATGAGGAATACTCACACGAAAGAACACACAAGCTCCCAAGAATCGTCGAACCTCAGTGATGTTGGTGCAATCAGCTATCCTTGCTATAGCATCTACCTTCTCTGGGTTCAGACACCTCCCAAAAGTACCACACAGATTACCCACCACCACAATCTCTGACATTCCAAAACGAGATTTGGTACCTGACAGAGTGAGGTGTACCTCCTCCAAACGCATCAGAATCTTCTCCACATCTCGAATGTGGTCTGCAACGAACTTTCTGCATCCATCAGAAGTCACAGCTTCGTCTTTGTCTTCCCCGGACAGCCTTTTATGGGAATATCATCCAGAAACGGGATAGTGACCTCAGGTACAAACTCTCGTAACACCTTATGCATCGCATTCTGCATATGGGCTACTGAGTTTGTCGCACCCTGAGAAAGAGTACACATCCGCATCAATCGCAAAGGTGTACGCATGGTAGTCAAGTCTCTACTCTCCAAAGTAAGCTGAAATTGATCATAACCTGAAAACAGATCTCCAATAGAATAGATTGACCTTCCAGCAAACGCCTCAGCTACTTCATCAACCACAGGTCCTGTTCCAACGTTTCGAATCGTGATGTTGTTGGCAAGCTGCAAGTCTTGGATGAAGCGCAGAGCTCCTGTCTTCTTAGGTACAGTGAACCATCGGCTAGAGTACGGAGCCATAGATGGTTCAAGAATACCCATCTGCATCCTCTCCTTCAGTAACTCAATCACCTTCGGTAGCAAAGCACGAGGGACTGGAATCGGCTTCAAGTCCCAAGGTACGTGAGGAACAGTGAAGATAACCATCGGAGTTATCACACTAGGATCCACACAACCTATCTCCTCAGTCGAGAAAGAAAATGCCTTACCATGGCTAACTATCATCTGTTCAAAAGCTCGTTTCTCCTCTTCAGTCAAGAAGCCACCCCCTCCTATCTGGAGTTGCTCGAGTGTCTCTTGAGTAAACTTGTGCCCTACTTGTGTAAGATCTCTAAGCACAGGTTCAGCAGCCGCTAACTCCATCTGCTGTTGAGAATCAACAAGTAATTGGGTCGCCACAGGCTTTACCTTCCTCGCTACAGCTTTATACTTGGCGTGTACTTCCGCTTCTTGCTGAGAGCCACACCAACAGACTGCATCCTTCCATCCATTCTCCAGTCTCAGATGAGGAAGATATCGCAAGTATGAGACAATCTCCTCATAGACTTCACGAGAATGGATGGGGATCACCACCCTACCTCCCATCTGTTCCATCAACCTATCTACATCATCCAGCCAACGAACAAAAGACTGTACACCTACAAACTCCTCATAAACACCAAAAATCATCTCATCTTCCTTCAGAACTCCTGTACAACACAGATTTGCTGCACACCTCTCCATCTGCCTTCTACTCTTCTCAGTCAAATCCTCTATCTGCGTGAACTCACTCCAATCATCAGAACTGAAAGCCATCAAACCAGATTTTCCAACTATGTACAGTGCAACTACTTTCTGAATCTTGAGCAGCCTCTCCATCAGCCTCCTATGATCCCTCAAGCTGCTCAAGCGGGATCATAGTAGCAGTAGATCCTTCACTCTCGCTATCCCGTCCTACGAGAGTGGTTTCTGAAAACACTTACTCCTATAGATAGGAGAATCCCTCAAGGTCTGTCGGTTTCGTTCGTGGTTCGTACGAACGGTCAGAAACTGCACAGAACGTCTATCATCTAGACTACAGATCCTAGCGTAATGAGATCTGTCATCCATTACCTTGGTCTCCATTCGAACTGCAGTGATATAAGGCTGGCCAAGAATCACAAGATATGAAGCAGAAGACTGCACGAAGAAATGTTGATCCACATCCACATCACCTATCTTCACCTTCACGTTAGGACAAGCGCCGTATAACTCACCCTTCTGGTTGTTTGCAGCACGTAACACCCACTCATGGTTCAGCTCGATAGGCCACTGACCTCTCTCATACACCTCCCGTGACATGATGTTGATCTCAGATCCGTGATCAACTAAAGCAGCAACAGGTTCAGCCAAACTTCCAAGACGAACTCGTGTAGAAGTTGTAGCATGAGCCCAATGTCTCCTTCTGAAATCACTATCAGTAGCTGGACTCCCTCACCAGCTTCCTCATCATCGAACTCAATAGTGTTGGTACCAGCAACCCACGCTTCTTGCTGGTATCCTTTGTCATCAGCTTCCTGAAAATGCACCTTTCCAAACTCTACATCATTCACAGAAGCTCCTACCACATCTATCATTTGGCTTTCTACCTGCTCGGACATCACATGTCTCTTGCGCTTGATGTTGTCGATGATCAGTTCGTGAAACTCCCTCTTTGCAATATCAAGAACTTCCCGAAGAGAAAACTCGATTCGCGCGTCTAGTATCCTCTGCTCCAAGATGCTCTTCAGATCAGTAGAAGTTTCAATATCAGCTGCCAACTTGTAAGCCGATCCCTTCTCTTTCTCTTGGGCAGTAAACCGCCTACCAGTAGTCGTTGGCTCCTGCTGGGATCTCTGCACGTCTTCCATAGGACCTGGTGCATGTGGAGGAGCTGTAGAAGTAGACGGGATGTCCTCAGGAAGAGCCGCTCGTCTCCTTGTGACTCTTCGTCTATCCTCAGTCTCCTCAAGAACTCCAGTATCAAGTTCAGAGGCTTCTCGTCGCCTCTTTTCCTCCACAGAAGTATCCTGTCAGTGAACGTGTCTATCTACATCCAAGAATGCTCTGATAGAAGCAGCATCTACAAGATCTCCTCATCCTGTGACCCTACGAATAGACTCGGCTCCTCTCTTCAGTATCTCAGAAGGAACTAGAGCCACACTCTTCTCAGCAGTCCTATCTAGCAATGTAAGACTAGAAGAGACCTCAATATGCCCAGCATATACATCAGAATTTACCAGCGGTGCCATTAACGCAGTTGCTGTTGCAGCCGCAGCAATCTGAGGTAGACTCCTCATGCCTCCTCGTCCAAACTGCGTGCTCAACGGCTCTCCAATAGAAGAAAAGGTGCAGCCTACCGTTCTGATAGCGAACCGCACCATCTCGCAAAGCAGCTGTGAGCTCTTGACAGTCTCTTCGAAAATGATCAGGACTGTCACACCAAATACATCTATGAATTGGAGCTCCTCCTGGACGTGCAGCAACAGACGCCGGTGGCTGCTCTCTCTGCAATCCAGCTAGCTCTACCTTCAACTCTCGCATTTGCTGAATTAGGTCTTCAATCTGGTTCTGTTGACCATGGTTCTCCGCAGGTCTCTGAACAGGTGCTCTTTGTGCCGGAGCTGGCACAACTGGCATCAAAGGAACTGCAGCTGGGACAACAGGTCTGGGAGCAAGGGCCAAAGGTTGCTGTACTTGAGGAGCAGCATAAGGTGGAGTGACCATTTCTGCAAGCGGACGTCCTCCCACAGCCACTCTTCCCCTCCTCTGTCTTGTCAGTACAGCCACAACATCCTCAACTCTCTCCCAATCCATAGTAACACCTCCCTCAGCAGATCGATCAGCCAACATAAAACATAACCGATCTGTCGTAGCATCATCGGTAGCTTGCAGGAAAAGCTTTGTTCTCCTAGCATCTAGGGTTATTCGTTCTAGAGTTGAAAGTTGTCGGTATCTCCGATCAAACTCTCTCAGCAACTCACTCAGGCTCATCCTTCTAGTAACTCTCTCTGAATCCTCCTCAAGAAACTCCTCTTGAAGAGATCGCTCAAAACTCATCCAGATTCTAAGATTTCTTCTCTGTACATCCCTAACTTGGTCCCGCAACTCAGGAATGACAGCTAACTCAAAACTTGCTATCATCTCAGCATCAGTAACCCTAACTAGCTCCATCTCTCCTCTATACTCGCGCAGATATCTAGAAATATCTCTACCTTCAAACCTTCCACACCTATTCACTATCGCTTGCAAAGCCTTGGTGGATTTTAACTCACCCCCTCCAACAATCGGATGCTGTTGGATCAAGGCCGCAAGCGTCTTCAGAATCTCAGCCGTATCCAGACCAGGTACAAAGGTCGCTGCAGTCACAGGTACTACAGAAGGTGCTGCAGTAGACGTAGATGCAGCAGCCGCAGAAGTAGCAGCAGTAGCGCTCTTGCGATCCATCTTCTCTCCTTGTGGTAAACTCAACCTCCTCAATCAATCACCCTAAGAGCTCTCAGTGGAAGCACCAGATGTAGAGTTGAGAGTTTTCCTCGGGAAGGGCGGAACCTTCTGGCTGTGATATGAGCTTGAAGGTTGTGTTCAGTCTACTCAGGGAGGCGTTGGGTTTCAGGCTGTGGCTGATTTACTCAAAGGATAGGCTTCAGGTCTCAAGGTGATACTGAAAAACACTCATATAAGTCTCTTGGCTCTTCTGATATGTTCAGGGAGTAAAGTTCATACTTAACTAGCAATGATAAGATCAGATGGCGAACTTTGACACTCTGGATTGAGAAATATGTGAAGGTTCAGACTTCAAAACTCCCCTTACATGTCAATGAGGTCCTACTGGATACACATACGAAGTTTCAGCTTCAGATCAATTCAGAGCACTAAGATATGAGTAGAAACTTTCTGAGTAGAGAAATTACGACAATTTCTGATACCCAGACAGCTGTTTCAACCTATAACAGGAGATCGGCTTGATCAATTTCGAATTTTCTTACAGTATTTGCAGTACACAGCTTGTTGAACACTCCTGTGAAGTTGGGCCTCCTGATTCCACACAGAACTCCAGATCTCGCTCTCTGAAGTTGCTATTCCAGATTGAGAGCTTTTCGGACCCCCTCTGCTTCAGCGGTCGCCCTGAATTACTCACTCACACAATTGACATGAAAATTTGGAGACAGTCGTAGCCCTGCTGGCAGTGAACGCAACCTCGAAGGTTTGAAGCGATTTCCTCGATTCTGCTGCAATTGACACTCAAAACCCCAAAATCAACAAAAGTGATGCAGATTTGACACAATCCGAACTTCCTTGTTTATTGATCCAAATCGATCAAGAATTTCAGTGACAGTGCTTGGCTTGACGAGCTCTATCTCCCTGTGCTCTCAGATTTCGCAGTACTCTCACCAATTGCTCGAAATCCACTCTAGAGCTCTGTTTCTAAACTTAGAGTTTTACAAAAGACAAAAATGGACCAATGGGAGTTCATAGCTCCACTTGACTGTCCTTTTGTGCCTTAAACTACCTGGTAACTTATCTACACTCATAGGCTACCACGTCAAGCCCCCTAGAGTGCCAGCGTAAAACTTAAACTACCTAAAACGACACGCAGCCCCGGAAAATAGCTTAAATCAGCTAGAAAGCGTGCATGGGCGACACGCAAATACAACCCATGAGCTTAAGCCCCATCAACATGGTAATCAACCTACTATGACTCAAAATATATAACATCTTCCAAAAATGGACTTCTTTGAGGTCTTAACTTCACTCAGAGAGACTAACGTCTGACAGAGAAGTGAATCATTTACTATGTGAAATGATTCACATCACGACAACGTGAACAACATCTTCTTTCATATTGACAACCGCCGCTGTCCACATTGCAATCAAAGGTACTTCGATGGACAGGAAGAACCACGGGAAGAGCAAGGAGCCGAAGAACTTCCAAGCGACTTGGAGCGGCCAGCAGACCTGGAGGAAGCAACCGCAGTGCAGACAGAACCGCATGATAGTCTTCCAGAGTTCATAGCACTTTTCGATGTCTTGTTGAGGGCCAGGCGACCTATCGGCAGCTACAACTGCCCTATCGAAGTGGACTAGCTAGTAAATGGTTTATATATTGTTTCCCCTCTGTACTCTGTGTTGTAGATATACTCTGCGTTGTACAGGTACTACTCAGAAGCTTATACGTTCAGTACTATATTTTCCTCCGTGTAGTGTACAGACTCCTGCAGAAGTCCCTGTAGTAAACCGTTGGTATTTCTTGCATATATGTGCCTGCTTATTGTTTTCTTTGGCAGAAGGCCATGCAGTAAACGTACTTTTTCTTCTTTACAGCCGTCTCGATGGCAATCCTGTATGGGCAATAAAAGTTTAACAGGAATATTTTCATGTCTCTCGTTTTACAGCTCTGTCCCTATCACGATGGTATGTTTGTCTCCGCTCCGGAACACCAGAAAGGACAGAACGGTTAATTGAAGTATTGAAATAATAAACTGTGCGTGAAATGTATAATCGGTTCACGACTTAGTGAACCCACTTTCTTTGCAAAGCAAACCTGGAGGAACAACAGCGGAGGGCTTAGCAGATAATTAAACCAGTCGAGGAAAAAAAGGTCTCTATCGCTTTCTTTGCTTCGTATTATCGACAATTCAGTGAACAGCAGCGGAAAGCTTAGCAGATAATTAAAACACCCAGGGGAAAAAAAATCCTCCATCGAAAGTTCCCTTGGTGAATATGCACCAAAAGCGTACTTCCGGCCGGGGACGGGAAAACGCCAAGCGGCGTGTGCGGCTGGTTCTCGGTTGGTGGAACGCGCGTAGGGAAGGGTTAGATTAATTTTTCGAAATAGGGCGGCCGCACGTCGGGATGACATTAAGATGTATTAAGTGAGAGGGGGACGCTGTACGCAGGTTCTGTTTTTTATATTAGAGAATTATATATATATTAATATATATATAATAATTAAATTATTTTATATACTTAATATAACGGAAACACACGGACAGCAGAAAAAAACCTATAAGGTTTGAGTGGATCGTCGCTCTGCAAGAGGTATAATCGCGGGCTACTGTACTCATGAATACCCATTTTTCTGACGTGTTTAATTTAATACCTAACCCTTCCGACAGGAAGGGTTAGGTATAAAATTAAACGTACATGTATTATCCCCTGCTTCCGAACTTGGAAGCAGTGATAATGCATGGAAGTCCCTTGGTGAATATGCAGGTGCTGTCAGTGAAATTTGGAGGAGCTGAATATATGCATCCAAAGCTGAAACTGCTACTCTAGTCTTTTCCTAACCAAATGAATTTCTCACTTGGGCTCACTTGGGCTCCGGAGTCCGAACTGCAAGAAATTCAACCAACTCGCTGTCTGTTACGTTACTGGCTTTGGGGAAGAAGCTTTCTACATCGTCGCTATTAATATACATTGTCATTAAATTTTATATTATTTAATTTTCTCCAGATTGTAAAGTTACGGTCAAGATCCTTGGACAAATATATAATCCATTCTCATGACCAAATCTGGAGAAAATCAATAGATTGTCACATAATAACATAAAAGCAAATGAAACTTACTACAAAATTACAAGGATGAGAAACTACTAAATGGCTAATTATGTAACTTTGGTCTCAGCTGGAAACCGTTACAATATTTTGCCTGGACTCTGGAGTCTGGATCCGGAGGTGCTAAAACGCATGGAAAAGACATTTTCCATATACCATAATAATTCGGAAAACGACGGACTGTGTAACTCAACAACTACGTACGGTATACAAGGATGTAAATGGTAACCTGGACCAATCTCAGACCACGTAACACCACCAATTAAAATATATGACGCGGCGCCTACTTCCAGAGCAGATTCTCTACTTTCAGAGATCGCGGCTGCTCATAACCAATTTCTGCTGTTCCCTGGGCATTGTCAAATTACACGACGAAGCATCCAAAGCATACAAAAGTCGGATCATATAGTACTTAAGCATCTGTGTGTTGTGAAAGTAATCTCCGCGCGTCAGGAACGCACAACACTTCAAAGATTAGAATCCGTTACGCAGGTACGTAAAACTATCGTATGATAGTGTTGAATTCGACCGAAGAAAAAGTTCGTTGCGTATGGAAATTCGATTTATTAGTTGAGATGTGATCGTTCATGCCGCGCCGGACGAAACACTGGAGTTCCTCAGATCCTAAGGCGCTAGTATAATATAGATTTTAGGACCAAGCCGAGGAAGCAGAATGTGATCATCTGCACATACGGCAAGATCATACGGAGGGTTGTAATATGGAGGTTGATTGATCCCCAGATATCTAGTGACACAGTCATGATCTGTTGTTTGCCTTCCAAGTCGACAGAGGAGGAGAAGAATTGTTGTGGAAGAGAGCAGACACATGTGTCTGTACATCACTTGCCAATCCGTATCGATCTCCTGCGACTTCTTTGGCAGGTACAGCGGCTGCAATTTCGTCCAATTTCGTCCTCGCTGAATTTCACAAAAAGAGAAGCAAAATTCTCCTCTAGATTCTTCACCTTGGTTGTCCCCGGTATCGGCACTACGTCGTCTTCTTGATGTTGGAGACAAGCGAGGGCAACTTGACCCGAGTGCACTTCTTGGCTCCCGCGATCTCCGCTAAGCGATTGTAAAACACTATATTTGTTTCGTAGTTTCCACTCGCGAAGCGTGGCGCATTCGGCTGTTACTCGAGACAAAAGAATCCACTGGCAGTCAGTCTTTTATAAGAGAATGATTTTGGCCTGAGAAATGTTCATTCATTTTTCACATTTCATCTGGTCTAGGAGAAGTACTACTCCAAAATCAAGATAATGACCTCCTTCAACAATTAGGTCCAGTATCCGAAGCTTTCGTTCTGACCAACGAAAGTCCTTTTGCGGAGACGTGATAATAGGATCACATACCTTGCGCCAGTCCATGTCGCCTATATCGCTTGGTTGACGTTTCACGCCGGTGAAGAAGCCCCGTCCAAGCGGACAGTAAGCAACGATCCCAATTCCGAGCTCCCTTCCAATGTGCACATATATAAACACATACATTTGATTAGATTATACGCATAGTGAGTTAGAAATATGGAGTTTTCTATGGGAAGAATTAGGGTACATCCGTACGTAGGTCCAGTCTCATACCTGCAAGTAGGAATGATTTCCTCCTCCACATCACGCGCCCATAGTGACCATTCCAGCTGAACAGCTGTGATCGGGTGTACAGCATGAGCCCGTCGGATGTCTGACGCCGATGCCTCTGACGGTCCAATATGCTTTACTTTCCCCTCGTTCACCAACCTTTTCATTTCACTGACCTGATTTCCATGCCGAAATGTTTGTCCATGATCAGGGCAATTTCAGTAAGGTACAACTGAACTCAGAACTTGAAATCGATCGTACATGCAAATGGACTAGCTAGGAGCTGTTCAGTTCTGTCTGTCCATGTCCGATAATCCTAGAGGGTGGATTATGGGGCTCACACAGTTACTTCGATGGAGACGGTGGGATCCATCCGATGCTGGAAGTACAAATCGATGTAGTCTACGTCCAGCCGCTTGAGACTGGCTTCACAGGACGCGCGCACGAACTCTGGACTTCCGTTGGTAAGGACCAGCCCGTTCTCCCGGTAGCATCCGCATTTCGTCGCAATCTGGACCTTCTCTCTTATACCCTTGATAGCCTGCAAATGATCATGAATATCGTTCCAGACCAGAAATCCATCAGCCTGAGGGAGATTTCTGAACAGGTATGTACCCGCTGCAATATAATTCAAACATAACGTGCAGGTCACTGCATGCGCCTATCTGGATTTTAATCATGATCAGCACATATTACTCAGGCTCAGATATTTAAGTAACAGAAGCAATTGTAGATAAATTTATCGATGCGTGTTTCCATTTCTCGATTCGACTCCGTCATTTACCTTTCCTATAAGAACCTCATTTGTACAAGCTCCACATAGCGGAGCAGTATCGAGGAAGGTAACACCGCAGTCGAGTACGGCATGTCTAACCAGCTCGACCATCTCGCTCTCAGGCTTGACAGGCCCGTAGCAGGTAGTCATACTCATGCATCCCAGGCCCTGAGCTGACACCACCAATCTCGAGCTCTGCCCCAAACTTCTCCTTGGCACTTGCATCCTGCTGGCAGCAGCCATTTCGTTCCTGCTGCCAACGTTGTAGACTGATCAGCACGTCTTGATTAGCAGAAAGGTCTTGATAACATGATCAGAATACGAAGAGAGGACATGTTATCAGACTCGGCATCGCCACCTTGTGCTTGCTGATGCTTCTTGCTAAGTGAAATTACGAGACTGAATAGTTTGTGAGAACTGTATGCCTTCCCGTTCAACTCAAGGCGACAACGCACCTCAAATCAAGTTAAGTCTTTTCTTGTTTCCTTCGTATTATAAGACTTACCTTCGCTGCAGGAAAATTCTGCTCAGAGTTGGAGAGCTGCTCGGCACAAACGGCACTCAGGTTTGCAGCGGATGTGTTGAATATGTCTTCTGGTAGCTAGATCTGAAGGCTCTGTCGTCCCAGCACTGAGCTCTGGGTCTTATAGAGCTCGAGTTCGTGTGAGCGTTGCTGAATAGCTAATTACAAGCGAATCCGTAATCTGTCGTCACTAGCGTCTAATTATAGAAGCATCCTTCCCACTGGATGTGGACGTGGTACGAGCACTGCTGAGATACCTGAGAAATTGTGCATTAATTTTCCAAGATCCAGATCTATAGCTACAAGTCAGTCAGCTGTCATCATAAGATTGACTTGACAGATTGGAAGTTTACATGAACCTTCTCAGACCTCGTCCACGGATTTGCATTATTGCTGATAACGCAAGTGTATCAAACGACGTCATGAGTTGTCGAAATCCAGGTTTGCGCCGAATGGAGAAGACACAAGATTCGAAACCTAGCTCGGCACTGATGAAACAGTTGCACTTTCAATTGTCCTAGACGTACAGGTAGTCCTGGGAATTGTTGTGATTGTCCTTGGTTGGTTTCTGTTGATCTATTATTAGGTAATATGCAGAGCTACATTTTATGCAGCCTGCTTGTGAGGTAAGACGCAAAACTTCAACTTCATATGAATCTTAAACTTCAAGTGTGAAGTGTGCTTGAGCACCGTTAATAGACACAATGCGGATCCATTCAAGGAGGGAATTCTCCCAAAAGTAGAGCTCAGCGATCATCGCGCACCTTGCGAACGGTGTAAGCATTGGATTCTACTTTCGTTCTTAAGCTTGGGGACGCATGCGCAGTGCTTGGAACCTGTCGCAGCAAGTACTTCGTCTTACCTTGGCTATCAGATTCCTACCTCTAAGGAATTTTCCAGTTCTCTGGTCTCAACATTTGACTTCTCTGGATCGCGAGCTTCGACTATGAAGAACAACCAAGTATAGATCCAGACTGTACTAACGTCGAATTACATACTAGTGTTGCGCGTGTAATATGAAGAAAAATAGAGTAGTTTGAAGTCGTCCGAGTCTCTCATACTATGGACATTATTTGTCACTTCGCCTGCTCTGTTAATACGTTATGTTTTCCGCACATAGCTGCTGAAGTGCTCATCCCCTACCTATAGCCAACGGGAAGCTAATATATGGTCGATAGTAACCATGCTGGCTCGACTACTGATGCAGTTTGTGCTGAATTAACGCAGTGATCGTTCTCTCTTGATGGTAATCGTTCCAATCACAGCGCAGTGATGAGGTAGCTAGCTGTTCGTTCACAGCAAACCGACGCATGCTCGAGATGTCTCAAGAAGTGCTCAAAGGCTGCGTCTGAGGGCTCGCATTTGATTCAGGTTAGCTCTTGTAATTACCGCACTCTATTCCAGTTCGCTGGTCACGAAGAACCGTACCTTCCAGTGTCCACCTTCCCTACCGACTCGCCGCGTGATATGGGACGTAGGTTCCTCCGACGAAGAGCGAAATCACAGTCACCGTTCATTAGGTACGTAATTGCTGTAATCTTCAATCAGTGTCGAATGTGCTTGGCGTAGTAATTGGAGAAATGAATGCACTAACACTGCGGCACATGACTATCATCTGAAAAGCAATAGAGTTGGAGTAGAGGAAAAGTTGTCGTACAATCCGACCGCTCCAAATTGTCTTTATGCACAGTTGGATGATGCAGTTCACGTCTAGTAGAAGAAATGAGGGCAAAACAGGCCAGCAGGCATAGTGTTCACATACAAGAGGAAACGGAAGTGGTTTCATATCCCAACATACATCCTCTCGAGCCAACAGGAAGTTGTCTACCGAAACAAATTAGGTAGTACACGATTTCTAACCAGAATTCTACCTCATCATAAGACTTCTCGTACACCAAACAAGAAGTACCAAGAATCCCTATAGCTCTAGATCTAGCAGTATGAATTAAAGCACAAGGAACTCAACCCATAACTAGGTAAAATGGCGTAGATCAAGACTTGTCAATCAGCATCGGATTCATTAATGATCAACAAAGTGGTTCAACTAGCAGGCTGAGATGATGGGGAAAATCGATACAAAATTTAAACTTTGAAGCTTAAGTAAGGCAGTTACATGTTTGATACATCCAGCACAGAATGGCTAGCTGGCCTCTTTCAGTGTTCAAGCACACGCCATAGCACGCTTGGGACTGTCCTCAGGTTAAGTTAAACTGTAAAAAAGACAGGTATAGACTTGATCGGGCCCTTGCGCCATAGTTTAGCCTGACCTGACTCCTGGTGATGTCGCCATCACCAGGGGACGAAGCGCCATGGCGCTTCCTTCATCAAGCCCTTATCGTTTGCCACGTCAACAGCGGTCCCTTCCCTCTAAAACTGGAACAGCAGCATTCCTTTCCCATCCCACCAGCCGATGTTTTTTTCCCTCACACCACGTTCATTTGACAAATAAAGAACATGACTGCTTCACTACCTGCTCCACGTCCACGTGTGACCGACGGTAGCCTGTCTGGAGCTTGAGCAAAGAAAAAGAAAGGCGCAAGCGCCCGATCCAGTCTATACCTGCTGTAAAATATCGTATTTAAAGCTCTGTTATGATTTACATGGCTTTCTTGTGAGTACTTATCGCGAGCACATTATTCTCGGGAAACCAGTCACGCCAGTGGTTTGCTAACATGCTAGTCTTACGGTTATGTTAAGACCACAGCTGGGGTTAAAAGAACCCCAGCAGTTCAATCCTAAACGACCTTCACATCAAGAAAGGCTCCGTGACCCGTCCCTTCCCCGGAAATGCGAACTCTGCTCGGCTAGCGCCTCGCGGGGAGACGTCTTTTCCCCGGAAAGCGACCACTCCAGAGCCCTGCGCTACGGTTAACAAGAAGGCAGACTTTCTGTACCACACTCTCCTAAGACCGGAGAGTCGCAAACATAAGTCTTAGATGATAAGTCCCATGTCTGAAAGGAGTTCGAACTACTAGCTAGTACTCGATTA
The DNA here is from genome assembly GCA_036924285.1 of Asterella californica. Taxonomy (NCBI): domain Eukaryota; kingdom Viridiplantae; phylum Streptophyta; class Marchantiopsida; order Marchantiales; family Aytoniaceae; genus Asterella; species Asterella californica. The sequence continues at coordinate 12,903,076 of JAYKYS010000006.1, read as the reverse complement.
ACCAACTAGAATGGTAACAGTCGTAAACATTCCACGATTGTAGAGGACATTCGCAAGCAGCTCCGGCGTGAACCATACCAACTCTGGCAATGGGGTACTTTGCTATGTCAGTAAGTTGTTACATATACAGCCAAGTTGGTTGTTACATCACTTGAAGCTGTTGTCAAGTTAATAAGTCAGTTGCTACCGTCTTCTTTCTCTCTGTAATAATTCTCAGAGGTCTTTGTGTATACGTAGATGTGTACGTTTAAAGTTTCTTCATCTTTTCCGAAGACAAACTTTCTGTGTACATGTCGTAAAGAAAGAAGAGAATTTCAAAGAAACGGACAGGTAAAAGTAATTCATATCCAGTAAATGTCAGTGCCTACATACAGTGTGGTAACCGTACCAACATAATAATGATAGTCAGCAAACTGATCAGGGTGATGGTTGCTGCAAAATTCAGTCAGTGACGCCTGCTGCTTAGTCTGAGCCACGAATCGAACTAGTTGATGCTGGGAATTCTCCATGTGGAGTACGAATTTGGAAGTGACTCCGAGTCGATGTACGTCTCTTGACAATAAGCACCAAGTCTTGATTAATTAGGTCTTTATCTAGTTCTTGCGATCGATGCTTTGTGTAATGCTAATTAATGGGCAATGTTTCCTAGTACAAATAGAAACTAGACTCACGATGTCGATTCACTCCAGCAGCACTCTTCGTGGCACTTGCTGCGCATCTATAGGTTTTAATCTTAGTCTAAGAGTAAGAGCACATACTGGTACGTGAAGTCCGTGTCTTTATCAAGATCGATATCAGCGCTAGCGAGGGTTTCGTTTGGACCACTTGAAGGTAAGCGAGTATCTTCTCCACGAGAATAGAATTCGAAGTTCGGTTCAACGTATTTGGTGTTCATCTAAACGTAATGTTGGCACCTCCATGCTCTTATTGCTCATCTAAACGTAATGTTGGCACCTTCATGCTCTTATTGCTCCATTGACGTGTAAACATTAGTACCAGTATATTAGCCCTTTAGTTTATATAACTGTCGTGGAATTCTCTCTGCTCGAGTCATCTCTAGTGATCTGGTAATTAGCATGAACGACATTGTGCTTTTCTTAGTAAATTCTTACGATAAAAAGAAACATATGTATCTTTATTGCTACGTGCTAACTTATGAAATGTTAATTTGTGGAAGCCCACTAACTTAAAGGTAGTCTCGATCGGCAAGAGGAAGCTTTTGAATTGAGTCTAACTTTCTACTCTATGTCTAAAACTTCTGAACATGCAGGCACATGGTCCACTCTTCGAAGTGAACAGAAGATTGCAAGTCTTCCAATTGGCCACACCGCGTTTCCGTCACGAGTTTTATTGTTAGAATGGCCTCACAATATCCAGATCTAGAAGAGAATCAAGAACCGGCTGTGTCGACTTATCTGGGAAGTCTACTACTTGAGTTGGAACAGCTGCATAAATTAGCTGTTCCCAAAGTGTTGACTAGTTTGGTGTTTTACATTCAATCCTTCGTATCTGTTTACTTCATGGGAATGCTTGGACGCCAAGAGCTTGCAGCTGGATCTTTCGCAATCGGCTTTGCGAACATTTTTGGCTACTCCGTTTTGACAGGCCTAGCCCAAGGTATAGAATCCATTTGTGGCCAGAGCTATGGTGGAGCTTATCTATCACATCTTGGCCTAGCACTGCAAAGGATGGTGATTATTATCGTGGGTTGTTCAGTCCTCTTGTGCTTCTTGTGGACAAACATGGCAAGACTTTTGATTTCCTTGAAAAGTCTTGACGTTGACATGCTGAACTCAGCCCAGATTTATCTGAACTTCTTGCTACCGGATCTCTTTGCTCAGTCGTTACTCCTTCCTCTAGAAGTTTATCTCCGCTCCCAGCAGCTGACAAAGCCGGTGATGTACACTACAATTGTCTCAGTCGTCCTTCACGTTCCTAGTAACCTCCTTCTGGTTCATTGGTTTGATATGGGTATCAGAGGAGTGGCCCTTGCAACATCAATGACGGATCTGATCCATATCCTTCTTCTGTCGATATACTTGTATTGCTCTGGAATCTGCCGACAGACATGGGTCAGACCCACTTGGAAGGCGCTCACAGGATTGAGCCGAATGCTGAAGTTGGCAGTGAGCAGCTGCGTGGCTGTGGCTATCGAGTGGTGGTGGTACGAGATAATACTCATAGCAGCTGGTTTTCTTCCTGATGCGGAGGCGAGTGTAGCCAGCATGGGAATCCTTATACGTCTCACTGCACTGACGTATACTTTCCCTTCCTCTCTAGCTGCAGCAGTCTCCACAAGAGTTGGAAATGAACTCGGTGCAAACAGGGCTGAAAAGGCTCGCAAAGCTTCGTTGGTGGCAACCGTCTACTCGTTTGTCTGGGGTCTTTTGGCTTGCAGCTTCACTTTCTCAGTGCGGAACAAATGGGGGTCTTGGTTCACAGGAGATCCAGCGACTTTGTCCATGACTTCTGTGGCTTTGCCTATTGTGGGACTCTGTGAGTTGGCGAATTATCCCCAGACTGTTGCATATGGAATTCTGATGGGTAGCTCGAGGCCAAACGTTTCGGTGGTAATATACTCCATTGCCTTTTATTTTGTTGGCTTACCAACTGCCATGATTCTGGGCTTCTGCCTTAAAGTGGGACTCGTTGGCTTTTGGTATGGCTTACTTGCCGCTCAGCTGACCTGTGTAGTTCTCATGCTGTCTGTGGTCCTTCGCACGAGCTGGAGAGAGCAAGCACAGCTCGCTCAGGCTAGACTTCTGTCTTCCATTTCTTCTGATCAGGAAGAAACAGCACCGCTGTTGCTTTACTGATTTACTGTTCCTCGGCCAGTTGAAACATTCAGCAACTTTTATGTATAGTCCTCAGGAAAGTCGATTAAGCATTACCTTAAAGTATGCATTTTGATAGTAGGAAGTCTCATGTGGTATAAGTTCCTTATCTTCATATATATAGCAGACTGGTGATGTAGAGAAAGGTTGGTGACAACCTCTTTTGGATAAAACATGTACATACATAGGTTTGGTGGTTAGTGTTGTACAAATATCTCAGACTGACTGTTCATATCGGATGTTGTAATAAAACGATTGAAATTTTCTTCTTGCACACAATAGAATACTAAACCTTCTTGATATGGTTTCAGTTTGAAGTTCCACTGATCCGGATCTGGACGAAAACTTGTCTATTATATCCTAAGCATTGCTGCACATGTTGCAAGCAGAGAATTTTCCTAGATATGGATGGCAATTCAGTAGTTTGAAATCCGTGCCGGTACCTCAAATATGTCCTTGGTAATCTCAGAAATGTTGTTCTAAAACTTTGCATATAAGTTGGTATGCGTGAGAGAGGCTCCTCATCTTCGAGGGTATCGTTGATCAAGATCTTCTCTATAACAAGTTTAGTTCTGATGTACCTCAAGATCATTCTCAAATTCCTCCTCTCCAATATATATAATAGCTAATATAGAGTCAATCTTTCAGAGTCATGCATGTCAGAGGAGTGTGTGGGAAGATCATATATGGGAATTACTATAAATCTGGTTTGATCTTTCCCTTGCATAACAGATATGGTAGATAGAAGATCCAGGCGTAAGAAGAATTGAGAATGCTTGTCAAGTTTTCAATGAGCATAACATTATAGGATGGTGAGAGAACATGCTATTCTGAATAGAAGGATGCCCTCACTGACAAGCCACTCTGTCAGTGAGTTGTTATCTTCGAGAAAAAAGAAAGAACATCATGAGAAAAAATAATAATTACGGATACACAGCTTAATTAGTATAAGAATACTACTGTACGTACTACGTAGTCTCAGAAGGTTGTTATTGTGTTCATACTGTCGGCAGTCTAAGAGATGTTGGCATCACAATCTAAATATTAGCTTCAATAGCGCATATTAAAATAATCGGTTGTAATTGCGAATTGACATTCAATACGTTGGAATACAGCATATCTGAGCGGGATAATGCGTATATATGCAGCGTGTGCTATATCAAAATAAGTACTTTCATGATCACGTCTGTTACCCTAAGAATGCATTAAACTGTAATACCGTAGATAACTAGGATAATTGTAGTATTGAGGGAAATAAGCATTTTCTCCTGGACGGATATCGATGATAGTTTGATTTTAGAACTATGGAGAAAACAGCCACCAGAGAAACATAATAATATGCAAATTTTATAGTTTCATATGGTTTTATCATATAGTATCAATATGGTTTTATCATAGAATATTATTCATAATCACCTCTCTTTGTAAACTCTCTAGAAATGATGTGCTTACTTAGTAAGTTTAGTATGATAGTGACTATATAAAGGTCAAAATTATGTTAGAGAAAATTTATCTCCATATATCTGGTAACTATAACAGGTGTGATTGTAATGAGATACTTTGGTACGGTATTTGAGTCTCTGAGGTCTGCTCAAAGCCTAAAATCAAATCTGGTCACCCGATGTTACCATAACCAGTACAGAAGATTATGATAATGATGAAGGAAAGCATGATTGTGCCTTTAGTCATTATAATCAATTTGCTGAAAGAAATAATCGTGGTTAGGTTTTGTTATATGATGTTATTTGTGATTCACAGCACGGGAAAGTCCTTTGTAAATAGATCCTAATATTCATACAATATGATATTCAGACGTGGTGCACTAGTTTTCTCTAAAATTATAAATCTCCTTTATATAAAAGTTCTCATATACATTTGATTGATCGATCAAAGAATACTATCCTCAGAGACAGTGTCTTTTATATACTAGTTGTTCAACAACACACGGATAGACCGTTACACCAAAATCAAAAACCTCCTAACTGCCTAACGACCCGGATGTATCCGGACCTCAATCCGTTAGTAATCTGAAATAATCTCTATCCGGTTATAACTTTCGGATTTACAACAAGTATCCGGATAATCCTAACGTATCTATCCGAACTGACTTTCGTACCTATCCATAATATATTTCCGGATGATACGTCCAGATTTTCCTCAAAAATTCATAGGTGAAAACTAAGATAACACATTGGTTTCTTAGAACAACAGGATGCTCAGATTTTGAGAAGATTACATCAATTAATTTTCTTTCATGGTTGTTTGGAAGACAAGATGGAAAGATTATTTTTGGAAAATAATGAAAGTGTGTACGATATCATAGAGACCACTAGAAAAGCATTCAATGTTCTTTTACTAACAATTACCACAGTACTAAGAAAAGCCCAAAAATCGATAGAATAAGGAAGCAACGCAAAATTGATGCCATGAAAACTAAGAAAGGGGATTCAGTTGAACCAGTTTTCAGAGTGTCATCTGGTTAATCTTGTATAAATAGTATTCAAACCGCAAACCATCGCAACTTTGTTCTTAGACTAATATTCATACAGACTAAGTACAAAAGTGTAGATTAGACAAGGTGATGGGATAGACTAATGAATAATGCAAGGACAATGCCATATGACTTGGATATCGATACTGTATAGGTGCAAGTAAAAAGTTTTGTTATCATAAATTAAACATCAACAAATTCCGGAGGCCCACTTTCATCTTGTGAGGTAAGATTTGATAGTATCTGTTATAGCTCGAAGGTGCGAAAGGTTATGGAGGAATTGATGTAAAATTTTGTGTGTCCACTGCTATCACAAGAGAATTATGGCAAGGAAACTTTCAGCCAGATAGCAACAGAAGCTCAACTTTTCCCGATGAAGAACGGAAGAGCAAACTTCTGTTTAACTTCTAAATGGACCTAACAACAAGATATTTAAAGAATGGCAGATTCTAGATTCTAGAGAAAAGCTGACAGAACTAGAGCGGTAGATACTATGATGATGAGGAGAAACGAGGGAAGCTCCCACCGAAGAGTGGAGCAAGAACTTGACTGAAAGAGTTAGTAAATTGTTAGAAAGTCCTCGCATTCGAAGGAGAAAAGCGCTCACCAATTCGAAGAGGTTTATATGTAGACCTACTTTCACGGGCATACGAGAACAGTGTTCAATGTTCAAACCTCTGCCTCTGATGATTCCTGAATCTCTACAGCAGAACTCTCGGTGACGTCTGGAAGCAGACAGAAGACTCCGTTGATGCTCTTGGACACTCAGGTTGATGATCTTCCGAGTGGTTTAACTCTTTGTCGACAAGCTTCATCCAAACACATATATTAGTCAGCCTCACCAGAACATTACGTGATCCGAGCTCAGTTGTACGAGTTCTTTCCAGGAGATCTAAGGATGAGTCTCTCGGAACACCAGATGCAGCTGCATAAACCAGAAGCAAATGTCATGATCACAGCTACCAGTACTTGAAAGATGTCACTATCTATACAGATATTCACCACATAGACTGCTTCTGGTACAGAGTCACTTCCTTCATCGTTGTTTTCCGGATGAATATGGGCCAGATGGACTGCTTCCTTTCCTGCAAAGGATGGTGCTGAGAGCTTACCTTATTGGAGACAGTGAGAGGTTTCCTACTTGAGAGCTTGCTTTTGCTTCCGTCCCCGTAAGAAGGTTTAGGGCTGATGATCGATGGTGATGAATATGACTAACAATCCTTCAATATCTAGAAGAATGAACTTTCTGGTAATCCTAGTTATCTTATCTTAGCTCATGGTTAGTTTCATAGCTAGCTTTTTACTTCGGTGGTAGTCTTTTACCTACAGAAGTTTACTTGATCCCCTTTTGACCAGGTCTCTCTAATGGCATAACTGCACTGGAGTTTCTTTTAGCTCTCAGCTTTGGAGAGTTTAGTGTCGGTAATAAGCAGTACATCGCATGGAGTAAGTTTTTGTTTGGATTGTCTGCTCCACAGTTGACGGAATAACCTGAGTGACCTAACCTGTTAAAATCTGATTAGTAGTTTTTTAACCTTCTTACGTTTCAAAAACTATCTATCCATCCATCTGATGTCTACCTGGCTGTTAAGTGTTGAGAAGTAATAAATTCATCAGGTGTGTTAAAAAACTAGAGAAATCCAAGGCTTGGAGTTGCTAGCAGCTGATTTTGTTTTTATTGCTTTTCGTGAAAACCCATAAAAAAAAAACTCAATAAACAGATGTTTTCACTAGGATAACTAATCTTTCCCTTTTAACTTACGATTCACTATATTTTCATTAGGAGTAACTATTGATTCATAACTTGTCTGGTAAAGTTGCAGAACGAGCTGTTCAAAGTAATATCATATGGTATAAGTAATAATACTACGTTAAGTCTACAATCAATAAACGCATATTAACGTTGTTGAACTAAATACTGCAAGTTTTGCTTGTAACTAACCGTTTATATTCATTTATATACAATATATATTAACATATTGTTGGGAATGGTCATATGAGATGACTATCCACACCTCATACACAAGACTCTGCCAAAGAAGAGTGGATAATCACATGTCACGACTGTAAAGACTTTATGTTTCTTTAATTACAGTTCGTTTTTCCTCAGAGTGCTTTTCTTTTAATTTAAGATACGTAAAAGCGAGCCATGGATATCAGATTTTCAATTTGCCATCGATGTCAAAAAATAAAAGTAAAAAACTGCCGACACAATTAACAAGTCAAGATCCTTGGACAGTGTGTTATTAATGTCTGACTAATCTTTGACTAATCTCTGACTGTATGTTTACACTAGTTACTGTAACACATTACACAATGTCCATAGCTCATTATCTCAATAATAAGTTGATGAGATAAATTTCTCAAAAGATATCACACGTAATATATTTGGAAAAGATACAAAGAGAAAACTGGAAGAAAAACTATGATTTAGGATTTGATTTTCTAATGTTAACTATTTTTGAAAAAAAAAATTACTTGAAGTAGTAGGTTAAGCTCAAGTGCCCCTATAAATATGTGCACGTAATCATGAGCATTTAATTCTACGAGTGTGTTTTTTATGAACAAAGAGAAATTTAACCTTCGTACACAAAATACTTTTACTGATAAAAATTTTTTGTGAAAATAAAATCTGTTAAATAAAGAATAAAATCAAAACTCTTTCAGTCTGAGAGCTTTAATTTACACCGTGATTATGTGATTCACTTTAGGACTAATTATTATCCATTAGAAATACTGAAGTAAGTTTTGGTGGTATTTTGGAACAAAACAGTATCTTCACTCTAACCTAAAGTACACGGGTAGCAAATATAGTATATAATTTTCTTTAAATAACCCCACCAGTGAAGATTGTCAAACATACAAACTATTGAATGCGTATCCTAAACTACGTGATGGTAGTTTTGGAGGGGTTATTGGAGCTCTTTAAAAATTCGGATATTTATACTTGATATCCAGATTCCCTCGCGCATGGACTTAATACTCTAATTCATGACTAAAAATAACAGCAGAAAAGAATAAATTCTTTGTAACAGCAGTTAAGAACAACCAGGTACTTGCTAATGGGTTATTGTTTTGACTTTCACGAACGTTAACTTCTGAGGAGGTAATTTTAAAAGAACTTCAAATTTATATATAATTTATAAATTATTAAAAAAATTATGCTATATTTCATCATGATCGATCACTGAAAGAGAAGAATCTCAATTGATCAATAAAAATAATCCACACTTGAATATTTTCCATCCAGAAATAAAATTTATATATATATATATAATTACATTCATGATACAAGAGTTTGGTCCACTCAACTCAGCAGATGATCAATCATAGAATCTACAACATGTACAGGATTTTCGATCGACTCATTTGCTACTTGACTCTCATGGAACAACAGCTGAACTTCTGGTTCTACAGTAGTGGCGGCTTCACTCTAGGGCATAAAGTGTATATTCTCTCTCTCTCTGTTACCTTTTCAAAATAATGTATGTCTTGAAACATAGTAGCATCTTCTAGAAGGTGCTGGCACATCAAAACTATGTGCTTCACCTTTCTTAGTCTCCGCTTCTACGTAAGATAATATCTTCATGTTGAAGACACGAGAAAGAATTTACATGAACTGACAATGATCAATCTCCACTGCAATACAATGTCGACTATTTTTTATCACCTACTGTCTTGTTGGACCAGCGGAAGCCTTTGCTCAGTAGATCACAAAGCTCACAATGTTAACATGCAAACCAAACTCACACATGAGAGTTCATGTATCACTTATCTTTACCTCGTTTGGTCTATATCAAAGCAGGACCGTCTCCTTAACTCTCAATCTCAACATAGCTAAGTCTCGATCTAGACTCGGCTAAGTTGGTCTCAAAACATGAGCAAGTCACAATGTGACTTAAGACGGACTTCTCATAAAGTCCATGGTCCTAAACTGTACCTCCAGCACATCTAATGACCCAACAGTCTGTGTGTCTGTCTGGGTCCAGGCTCTCTACTGATGGTCGAACCCGCCGTCTCTTTCTCTAGTCTTGTCCCAACCCTTAGGTTGCTCTCAAGTCCATATATTCACGTTTGGATCAGAAAGTGCCTTGGAATTGACCCAACCATCACCTCATGCCCATAGAGTCCGTCCGTTGAACTCTAACGTCGGGTGACTCGTCTTGGTCCACTGAATTAAAGACCTTAATCCTCCCACCAAGTTCTTGGTTAACATTGCGCCAATCCTCACCATCATTAACTCCATGTTGTCTCCACTCTTCAGTATGATCATCCGAAACCGTTGCTTCAACTTATCTACCCTTTCGGCATATTAATGAACTTTCTCATTGTCTCGTTGCTTCAAATGATTGAGCTCCACCATGAGCTTCTCATAACTCTCTTCCGAAAAAATCTCTTTGATGAATACGTTACTTAACGTCTCTCGTGTATCCTCAACTGCACCATGTGTTTTGCTCTTAACTCGATCTTCATACCATGTAAGAGAAAAATCTTCTAAAACTCTAGTAGTAACAAGACCCACTTTTCTTTTCTCTCACGTTGTTTCCGATGCAACCCCTCTTGAAGTCTCAAACAAATGACTCTACATCTACATTTCTTTCTCATGAAATATTGGTAACTTTCCCATCTTGTAACTAGTCTTTCTGATTTTTTAATATTTGCGTAATAACGACTCGCTAAAAGAGTACAAACATCACCAGTTCCATTCAAGAATAACCTATCATAGATAAAACAGAAGAAAATGATTATAACAACACCAACACCTCTTGTGTCATTTCTTCTCCCAAGATAATCATGAGCATGAGTCGCATTATCACTTTCTCGACCATCTGAATGACGATCTCCATCACAACTCAACCGAGTCCTCCTTTGAAGTGATAGCTTTTCTATCTCAGCGCTTTGAGTTTCATCCAACTTCTCAACTACTGACGTAAGTAGAGCGGCCGTATTTACACACGTGTGTCCTCTTGATAGATCGTCAACTCCACAACTTGGACAAGGATTCTCTCTTAGAAGATGAATTGACGTTGATGAAGAAGGGTCTACTCGAAGACTTAAATCAGTAAACTCTCGCTTCTCTTTAACTCTCTCTGCTCTGATCTTAGTTGGACAATTCTCTACTTTATGTCTCAACTCTCTATAGAAATAACATCATGAGTCGATGTCTACTCTTCTCCTTAGAGATTTTACTTAGAGTTTTTGCGCTAGTGTTTTCAAGCTCAATAGTAATCTCTCTCCAGCTCTCTCCGACACTTACTATGACATCTAAACCTTGAGGAAGATTTATAAGTCTAACTTTCCAGTCCATTAAACTTCCACTCATGTTGTTGTGTCTTCTCAATCATTGAGTTGATCATATATGTTTGAAGAAATCAAATCTGCACTATTTACTTAACTCTTTCGAGCTTTATATCAGATAATCGTGTATTATACATGTTATACACGAAACAAAATCTAATCTAAAGTCAATTGTCTAAGATAATCATCTCATAACCATTGTCGTTACTTATCGCAACAAACAATTTAAAGTCACTCTTGTAAAGATCTAACTCTACTTCATCATGAGCATATATGACCTCCATAATGAATGATGTTCGAAATTCAATCTTCTTCACATCTGCTCCAATGATCTCAAAAGAATCTCGGTATATATCGAAGAGGTCACTCCAAGTGTTATAGATGCATGTTCGCAATCTATCTATACTTAACTTTCACTTCTCCATCTCCGTTTGACTTTTAAACGTCTCTTTTTCTCTCTCGACACTCAAACTGGATTCCACATGAAATATCTTCAAGATCCTCTTTATGTACAAATATATTTTTTAGTTGGTAAGAGATCTCTCCAAGATTTTCATGGACTCCAGTAGCTCAACCTCCAAGCTACTAACTCATGAAGCTTGAACAGAAAATTCTCTAATCAGAAGAAATGGTGTTGATTGTACAAATTTCTAGAGAACTGAAATTTGTATGTTTTGACTTCACTCGCAAATGTCAACCCTCTCAACATTGAAAAATTATGTCTCTCTCTCTAGACATTTTCTTCTCATGATTTTTGTTGTCACTGATAGCTTATCAACCAGGCTAAAATCTTGGAAATTTCAATAGAGAAATAAAAGTACAAAAAAAGTTAACAACCACAGTACAAACTTTAGAGAGAGCATAATTTCAAAACTCTAACAAATAAACCCTCTCAAATTTGAAATATAGTACCTCTTTTTCTAGACCACCTCTTTTCATGATTTTTGTGGTCTCTAATAGCTTATCAACCAAGCTAAAATACTAGAAATATCCACAGTGAAATAAAAAGTAGAGAAATCTGAGAATGATTGTACATTTTTAGAGAGTAAAATTCATAAACTCTCAAACTTCTTTCTCTTCTTTTCTCTAAAATTCTTTTTTGCATCCACTCTTAACTCTACTCAAATCTTTTCTAAGTAAACAAGATAAAAAGAATGATCTTCAATGTGTCATAGATCATTACAAGGATACACGAAAGGTTCTAAAGTTACTAACATCTTTTTAGCTCTCTCTCATCCTAACGTTCTCTCCATGTGCTCTCGCATGATCTCCTTCTGTCGAATGTAGAACTAAACTCTAAATATTCTTCAACAATTCCTTCAAATGAGATCTCGATAACGGAACCAAAAATATAAATATTCTATGGTTCTAGCGATCAACTACCCTTAATCTCTCAACCTCCAAGATATTATTGATCAATTTGCAACATGTTCGCTATGTCTCTCACTCAAGGGTCACCTCTGATGGCGTTGATGGAAATACACCATTAACTTTAAAGGAAAAATGTTAAGTTTAGTCTTTCACAAACCCATCAACTCATAAACTAAATTTCTCCATCTTAAGGACATTTCTCAAGTTCTCACATTCTGAAATCTTACATTCTCTCTATATTGCTCAAATGTCATTAAGACAGTGTGAAAACAAGCATAAGAAGCACTTTTCTACTCTTTTATTTATACATTTTAGATTTTTCTTTTGATAATTCAGTCATAATTATTTTTATCGAGTTTTACTAAGATATTATTTAAGATAAAAGCACTAATTCTTTCCAAGTCAATCACTTCTAGAAGGATTTTGAAATATTTTCAAAGAATCCTGAATTTCCATCTCCTCTACACTCGAATCCACTATCAAGTCAAAAAAGATATAAGAGATATTTTCCACCTCCTCTCTATCTTTTAAACAAGATGACAAGATAGTAGTGCTCACTATTTAGGAAATATCTGATTTCTACCCAAAAGTACAACTAAGTTTAATCATAACTAACTTTAGCTACTCTTGACTAACTTTATATCTCCTTAAAGTACTTGGGCAACAAATAAACATTCTTCGCACTTAGTTATAACTAAACATCTTACTAATAAGCAAACTTTATATGTGTAACATATGTCATTACAATATTGTACATAGCCGTTTCCAAATAATGATTCATGTAGAACATCGTCAGGTAGACGTGGTTGTCGTGTCTGAAGTGAGGTTTCCATGGGGGTGAGCGAGGAAGCAAGGAGTCCTTGATAATGAGGGGTAGACTAAGTTGCGAGCGTAATAGCAAGCTCCAAGTGTGCCGATAGTGAAGATGGAGAAGGAGTAGAGTGACAAGCGGAAGAGGCAATAAGAGGAGACGTTGAGTTTGGAGATATAATTTGATCAAGAAGATATGGAAAACGGAGCGAGAATGCCAAAACCTCCAAAGCTAATGTCATGTGCAGCACTTGTGGACACTCTCGACGAGGTCCCACCGAATTGTGGAGAAGATAAGAATCCGTGTAACCATGGAGATCCACAGAACTAGATCTATGGTGCTAAGGAGCTATGGCAAAAAATCCTTCCATAAAGACCTCTCCCTCATAAATGAACATAAGTGCGGCTTGAGCATGATAGAGCCATAAAGAACATAGAGCTTGAGAATTTTCAAATGTAGACCGGACTGCGGACACTGATGTCGAGGAGTTGGAGACTTTGAGCGCCAACAGCTGCGAGAGCAGTTTATCATCAATAGAAGAGGCAGTGATATTGGTCGAAGGAGTTGCTCGTGAAGTCTGATCGCTGTAGATTGAGAGGGTGCACCCTGTGAGAACAATATGGAAGAGCAAAGAAGAAGAAGAAGTAAGTGCATGAAATTCAAAAACGATAGAGCGAAACAAGTAGTCAGTTCTCGACGCCGTGGTCCTCGTATTGTAACCTTAAGAAATCATGTAGAGGACAATCAGGTCTGAAAGACGGCAGTATCCAAAATGTCATTGACCATGTTTCTCTAGAGTAAAAGTAACATATTTACTCCCAAGATTTAATAACAATACGATTAGTGTGATAGACAAGCTCGAAATGAAACACATTGTTAGAGAAATGTGGAATTGCATATCAGCATACAATAAGAACGTAGAGCAAACGTAGAGCAATGAGGAAGAGTGTAGTGCCTAGTCTACCCAAGCAAAAAAGCTATCAGATGTCTATGCAACACTGTACTTGCCGAGCATATGCAGATGATGAACGCGGTAGCGATAGCACACATGAGCAATATCGGCTGGTAGAAGGATGGACGGTAGTCGAGAGCATGCGAGAGCCTATGCAGAATATGTGCGCTTGTCGTAAAGACTTCAGATTATATTGGGATAAATGAAACTGGACACCATGCTTGGAACATACTCTTAACCGAACATGAAGATTATTTTGCTTGGTCTGTTATTTTTTTGATTCGAGCTGGCTGGTGAGCATAACCGGTTCGATAATACATGGTATCAGATCTTCGATCGACAAGACGAGACAACGATTTTTTACTTCGTCTCACGACGGATCGCAAGCTCGAACAGACTGCTGATCTTATATTCACATTGCGAGAGCTATGCGTGTGTTTTCTTTCTCCATCAGTTATTTGAGTGAGATAATTCTTCTTTATATGCAAGAAAGTGTGAATGAGTAAAATTACAATGTTCATTATTTCTCTAAGAATTATGTAACTGAGTTTGCAGTATAACTACACCTATACATCAACAAAGAAGAAATCAAAGAACTCCCTTAGATGGAAACGCAAAACCAAAAGTCTAGTCTGTTACCATCTCTCCATCTTGTATTATGTGCTTCCATCCTCAATTGCGATAAAACCAAAGAATGTTCAAATTAGATTGCACCACATATGGACTGTAGGCTCCTTTCACTCATAGGTTTCTGTATTTGGAGGGTGGGATGTCCCATCGTCTTCCTTGCACATGTTAGGTTCCTCTTACCAAAAATTATGATCGTTTTAATCTTAATTGTATCTGTTGATTACTCGTAATTACTTTTAAATGCGGTGATAGAATTTATCAAACGCGTATTTGAATGAGAGCTCTTTCATTAATTAGAAATTTTACTTTACTTCAAGATTGGACTGTATAGTATAAACTAAATAAAACAAGAAATCAATGATTTCTTGGAGCAAATCAAAATCTTCTCTTCGACATGAATTAAACAGAAAAAAGAAAGCCTCGCTTTTATACCCATACTAGTGGTTTGAAAAATTATTCTTTTTCCCGCTTTTAAACGGCACTGGTGGTTTAAGGTTACACATTTTCAGTTTTCCGGTGGTTTGAGGTTACACATTTTCAGTTTTCTTAAGGTTACACATTTTTACTAACACGAGTAAGGATTACAGCACCTGAAAATAATCACATGTTATAATGATTGTTATTATCCGCATATGCTGATCAGAACCACAATTTCGTGAATTCCAGAAGATACCAACGGCATTGGGCACTGAGCACTGGGTAGTCCACCTAGACGGAGGAGCAGTTGGTCCGTAATTTAGGCAGGATGAACTTGAACAGTGAACAGTCAAGAAAATAAGGAAACACCTCACTTCTAATGGCCTGATCTTTGCACCTGACTGAGAACCAGAATTCAGTTCACAGATCGGGTTACTGCCGGGACTTTTTCTCTGTCTCTTTTGGAGGGGCACCTTGGGAATTGCACCACATTGGTCACATTCTCTTTCTACCATCTTAGGGGGTATCCTGAAACACAGTCTCTGGAATTTCTTCCGGTGTATACATTTCGCCCTCAACATCCAACCACCCTACCAACAGAAATATGTTGCTTTTAAGTGGTCAAGCGAATTCTCAACACTTAGAAGTCAGCAAGTATGTATAAAGCTGAATTCAACGCATTTGCAAAGTGCAATCTTTCAAGGCATGGATGTACGAGTTCTCCATAGGTCATATCTTCACAGGCAGTGCAAAACTCAACCACAAACAGTGAACATTCTGTTGCCGCTTAACCGGCCAGTTCTGCAGACAGTCCTAGACGTTAGCTCTGAAACATTTTGTTTCAGAGCTAACCTGGGTTCTCAGTTCTAGAAGGTTCTTCGACATGCCATCAGAATAGAAAAGGTGCAAAGATAGACTCTTTCATTTCCTCAAGTTCCAACGGCTCGTCGCTAACTCGTGTACAAAACGCAAAACTACCAAGAATCTACAAGTTTTACCCTGAGGTCTTCATACGCCAGAGTATCCAGAATCTTGTGATCCCTCGCATAGCTTCACTGACAAGAGAAATGTGTAAAACGGCTCATAGGTTCAAACTGGTGGAAACATTGGTCAAAGAACGGAGTGTGCAAGGGTCCATGACCTTCATGTGCATTGACCAAGGAACAACTCGTTGTGCGGAAGTAAAGCCTGCGGAAACCACGGGGCTTCGCTCACAATGGCTCGTACTTCAACAAGTAAGCTCGACTCCTCCCATATCCAACATTCAGTTACCCAGCCTATATGTCGCAAAGGCCAGAAACGTAAAGAGTCTACTTTACAATGCCCTATACGGCAAAGTATACTTTTTGAGAGTCCTCCTTCTAAATCTCCTCACTCATATAACTCCCTTTTTGAACTGCCCAGTAACGGACCTCGCGTTTTCATCCCACTACAGACTTCTATGTCTGGTTAATACACATTCAGTCCTGATCCCAGGGGACGGAGGACGCCGCAGAAGCTATCCACTCAAACAGTTAGCGTCGAAGTATGCCTCGGTCCGAGAGGATAGCAGCGCAATACAAGGACTATCCACACTAAACCGAAAACATTTTAAGCCGTCAAGTCAATCAAACTCCTACTACGCCTAATATCCTGGGAAGTCGTGCGTGTCAAGAGATAACATGTGCTCATGTGAGACCTGGGATGTACACTTATATCAGATAAAAGTACTAGACTTCTGGAACTCTGGACCGAGACTCTTACCAGTAGAACCTCAGCGCAAAGGCTTCTAATCGCAAGTTACACCACGGACTGACTCGGTCACAGTTTCTGAGCTACGATCGAAATCATCTACGTACGCTCCTTTAATCAGGTAAATAAGCTGGAGATAAAACCCTACACTGCAGTACATGGTCCTAGGCATAGGCGTACCTAAACCGACCTAACCACGGAACTACTTTCTACTGTTGGCTTGGACTCTGCTGTACCTACCTCACAACTAGGCACAGAGCTTGAGGGAACAAGGAACTTCTGCATGTTTGAATTTCCAGACATATTGCATAAAGATAAACGTGGTCCCCAGACTGAAGAAGGAATACCAGACGCACAGGAGAGAGAACTGGAGAGATGAATACAGGTGTTGGGGAACTGCACTTCCCAGCATCTCATAACAGTAGTAGTACATCGCTTCTAACATACACCGATGGCATGCGACGGATTTGAGAATTTCAGAAAAATCAGCACTGCTCGAGTGCTTTCCTAATATCGGGTTTCTCACATGAGCATGCTCCTAGAAATAAGTCTGGAGTACTTACACCTGAAGTGGACAGGCGCTAAAGCCCACTCATCAAACGAAAGAAGATCAACCTCCAAGAAAACATACCTTGAACTTCAGTCGAGAAAAGTATCAGATATCGGGTTTCTCTCACATGAGCATGCTCCTAGAAATAAGTCTGGAGTACTTACACCTGAAGTGAACAGGCGCTAAAGCCCACTCATCAAACGAAAGAAGATCAACCTCCAAGAAGACATACCTTGAACTTCAGTCGAGAAAAGTATTTTACGTTAAAACCTAGTAAAAAAGACCGTCCTACTCAGCTTAACAGACCAGGTTATTGTTGGAAAAAGTTTATCCAAAACCTACTGTGCGTTCTGCGAAGAAACAAGAAAGATTACGCGGATTACTGCATTGACTCTACATACTGTATCGCATAACGCAGGAACGATTTGGTTTCGAAAAGTTCATTCATTCGCCCTTGAGAAAGTTGGAATACAGTATGATAGACCTTCCAGTCTATCAAATTTTTCACTCCTTTGCAATATACCTAAATTGCCCTCGAAGTGCAGTAGACTGGTGCAAGAGAATAATAACATACGATTATCATCAAGGAAACACCTCAAGGGTTTGTCCTTGTGACAGTCGTACTTTGCCCTATACTGGTAAGCTCGGCGCTTCCGGAATGCCTCAATGTAGAGGTTAGTAACCTAAGAAACAATAGCAAATTCAAGATCTAAGAGGTCACAAAAAGCGTACCAGATAGACATACACAACATGAAACAACCATCCAGCTCAACTCCTTAGACCTCAACTCGTGGATCGAAATCTGAACAAGTCGCTCCTTGAGAATGCAATTTAACTGTCAACTGGAACTCAGGCAACAGATAGATTCCCAGATATTCTTACTCATACACCGGTCGTTGAACTGTTCAATAGTCTGCTTGTTTATACACATCACTATAAATACTTTCAACTCTTGCCAATGCAGCACAGAATTGCGTGCCAGATTTTTCCTACATGAGAAGTAAATGGTTTTCTTTCAAACAAGGTGGCTCAAATCTGCCAAAACAGTCAGTGAGGAGCCTTGGGTAACGCTTGGTAGCTCGGACGCTAGTGTGGCCTCCTCCCGTAATTGGGTAGATTAATGTTAGTGAATTCTTGCACAACCGCAGCGAAAACAAGAAATCTGATGTCTCAAAAGCAACTATAAGCTAAGGGAGAAGGGCCGACACAAGATCCACCCGAGCAATTGCAATAAGAACGTAAAAACATGTGCGGTGAAAACAATGGGTTCTCTGCTAGACTAATACATGTAGGGCACTTGTCGAGAGGGATATTGTAGGACCATACAAAGCATTATTGCGACCTTGTGTTAGACCTGGGGGTAACCCCATGTAACAACTTTGTGAAGCCAATAAAACTCAATTTGCCGTCTGAATGTCTGACCCACTCGTGCAGAACAACTTGAGCAGGGACAGTAGGTCCAAGTCCTACTTCCTGCAACCAGGCAAACATCCGTTGATTGTCAGCGATAAGTTGGTACCAAAATCCTGACGTCGACAAATATTGCATCTTGTAGGAACGCATCAAAAAGATGTGCTCGTGTGGAGGTGGTCTGATGGCCGAAAAGTATACCCGAGCAAGCTCTTCAATCGCAACAACACGATTGCCTTCGCTCTCGAAGTACTCGTAGGCCTGGCGGGCATGCTGCTCCCACCGATCCGTCCCTTCAAGCTGATGTACACTAATTGATGCGGCACAGAATTCTTGAAAGTCCATTTTCTTGAACGTAAGCGCATCCATCTGAGGAAGACCATTGCATCAAGTCAAATCACAAGCGGTCTTAGTCACACGCAAACCATGTATCTTCATCAAAAACCTGAAACAGGGTCTAGTTGCGACGATACAGCGTTTTCCAATTTGGATGTTCGAAGAAGCAATATAACTGCCGTAGTAATGCCAATGTCACTCACTGTGGAAAGCACTTCAAACACTCTCGACTCTTTCATGGCTTCCGTCGCGTTTTTCAGGAGTGCCTGGGAAACCGGAAAAGGAGTCAGGATGCAGTGTCAACAAGAAGAAGCGCCCAGGAGGAAGAGAACCTCCTGGTTATTTCTTCACTCCCGGACGACCTAGGGCACACGAAAACATATCAACCTACTGCGCTAAGACCAGACCGTACAATCGTCAGAACTCACCGTCCTAAAGTTCTCATACGAGATTCGACCATTTCGATTAGGCTCAAGCAGAATAAACTGGGCCCGAAGGTAGCTCAATTCATCTTCAGTTAAAGTCTTCGACAGTGCCTGCATTATAAATTTGGACGCTGATGCTTTTAGAAAGTGGAAAGCAAACGCATCTTTACCACATCATTCCGATGTGGTAGCTGGATGACGTACGTCACGGACGGTTCCTTTGTTAGGAAATGTATACCAAGCTGGCATTAATGTCCGGTACAGACATAAAACTTCAGAAAAACGGAATGATCAACAAAGAACTGCGCCGCACTCAAGAGCAACACGCCAACCCTCTACACATAACCGTAAGCATTGGTAGAGACGAAAACCAACCCTTAGAGCAGCTCGCTTCATTGACGAAGCCCGAAGATAAGACCTGACTAGTTTGTACACCAATATATCTAAGGGGATTTTGTTGTTGTCGTCTCGAATCCAAGGATGTGCTGCAGAGCCATTAACATTTTAAGAGTCAGATAAAGAGATTGTTGCAAGATCTCTTTCCAAGCATCTTTCCGCCGTAAATGCATGAGGGACTGCCTGAGTTTCAGCAAGATGAGAATCTCGGGTACGGCAAGAAAATATGACTCATGTAACTCGAAACAAGCATCTTAGGCTATAGTCCCCCACCCTAATTACCAGAGGGCGACAGGTTGCTGAGGCGCAACTAGAACCATAGCTGAAAAGTAGAAACTGAAATGTAAAAGCCACGACTTCAAGATCCTTACTTAAAGCCTGAGCTGCAGTCATCCGTCTTCTCAGATCCTTGTTGAGGAGCCGCTTAACGAAATCTTTGGCCTCGGGCGACACTGAGGGCCAGGGCACTTCATCGAAACTAGGATCTGCACGAAGTACAGCGCGAAAAATCCCAGACTCTGTGCGAGCCCAGAAGGGACGACTTCCACATAACAGAATGTAGGTTATCACTCCAATGCTCCAGACATCAGCCTCCATACTGTAAGATCTATGCAGGACTTCAGGGGCAACGTAGTAGGCACTACCTACTATATCTGTCAGCCTCTCATCTGCAATACATGATTCCGGGTTAGTATAGTTCAAATTCGTTACAGAAAACCACGCACTGTAGCAGAGGCCAACATAAGCAAAGTCACCAGTATGAACCGTGCTACAGTCTACGCGATAAAAATATACCAGGCTTGATGAAGTCAGACAATCCGAAGTCGATGGCCTTGAGCGGTGCACTCTCGTCCTTTGTTGTGAAGAGGAAGTTCTGGCATTAAAATGTCTTCAGTCAGTATTTTGGTGTTAGGAAAAATGAGTGAGGGAGAAGGGACGAGTTCGCATACAACCCAAACGAATAATACTTAAACCCGGGACTAGTCTTGGGGAAGAATCTGAACGTGGCAAAGCTAAACTGGACCCAGTTTAGCTTTGTCGCGTTTCAGATCTAAGCTCCATTAATCTGTTAGTTAACGAAACAACGAGAGAACATTACCTCGGGCTTAAGATCACGATGAACAACCCCTTGAAGGTGGCAAAACGCCACAATACTCAGTATTTGGCTAACCACCACCTTTGCATCTTCCTCTGTGTACCTACCTCCCCTGTTGGAGCCACACATATTATACGAAACGAGTTAATGGGTTGCCAAAAGCTTATTCCTGGCTCAATGCCTATGAGCAAAAAGTCTACACGTGAGATCAGGAACAGCTATTGATACTTGCCTTGAAAGAATACGATCAAGGAGCTCACCGCCTTCACATAACCTGAGGTAGCAATTTAAAACGGGTAAGATTCCCAACAAAAAGTGGGTCATCGACTAGAATTAGTGAAATCAGTTTGTCGACCGAACCACCCGCAACGAAAGGTGGGCGTGTAAGCAGGAACTGAAGTGTGAATATCCGTACAGTCAGATATATCCTAACTCGAAATGCAACCAAGAAAGTGTTCAGAGGGATACGTACTCCATGACAATGTACACATTTAGATTGTCCTCACAAGCATCGTAAAAGCGGACCAGATTATGGTGACCCGTCAATGCTTTCAGAATCTTCACCTCTCTGCGCACATCCTCGATAGCAATGGCTGTGGTCATCTGGAGAGATCCAAGACAAACAAAGTTAGTCTCTCATACGCAGCTTCCGGTAGATGTTGGAGTGACTGAAACAAGATCTCTAATTCCTCAATTTTGTCCCGCGGCGGCACTTGGAAAGATACAAAATCTGGGCAAGAATCTGGTCTAGGTGCGCACAAGACGAGCTGGAACTTTGAGGTTCCTTATGGAACAGCACATGGTTCAATCTTCGTCCGCAACGGACTAGAGTTCCTTCATATACAAATTACCGACAACCAGAAATGTGGCGGACAATCTACCTTTGCCTTTGAGATGATCTTCACAGCAACAGGCTGGCCTTTCAGCTCTCCTTTCCTAACCTTCGCCAGGCATGTGTGACCGAAGTGACCACGCCCAACTTCATGTCCGAGCTCATACTTGGCGGAGAAATTCTTCGCGTAGCCAAAAACCTTGTCAAGAGGCTTTTCACTCTCGGTCTGTTCTTGAACAACACCTTCTAGCTTGGGTTTGGATGTACCCTGTCTCTTAGCTAGAGAAGACTGGATGTGCTTAGCGGGTGATGGAGGAGGGAACGGCTTTCTGAACAGCCTTCGGGGAGTGGAAGGCGCAGGCGAGGGGGCGAAATTAGGAAGCGGGCTAGCAGGTACGGGGGAGTTGGCACCAGAAGCGAATTTCGGATGGAAAGGGGAGACTCCTCCATTTACATAATTTCGGCCACCCGCTTTCGGCTTTGGCTCGGGTTGTTTGGTCAGTGGCTGCTTGGCATCATCGCACTTACCGTAGCACTGGCCCATCGCATTACGGGCCCTTCGTCGCTTATATTAAGTTCCTGGCTCTCACAGTAGACGTAGCCTGCTGATTGTTCATTGTTCGATGCTCAGCATTGTGTCCGAAAGGTGGGTAGGCAGAAACTTCGGGATCAAGCGCAAGCGAGAACAGATCTTATGCGTGCCCGACAGGGCCATAAAACTTCTAGGATGGAAACATACGCTCAAGATACAAGATACAAGGAAACGCGGCCTAACTCCACAACAGTCAAATTTCCCTTCGTTTAAAAACCACTCGCCTTAGCAAAGTCCACGATCAGCCCTTTGTAACTCTCCTGGTCACGTTAACCTCCGCTGGTGCGCTTCCTCTATCGATGCGCCCAACACCGTCCCAAAGAAACAGTTAACCTCAGGCCTGCGACAGAATCCCCGCCGAAGTTGCTCCCATTCACCTAAGCCAAAGCTAAACTCGCATGTTCCAGTCCACACCGACGAAGGCCATCCTCCAACCTCCTAACTCCAATCCCCGACAATTATGATTGGTCCTCCTACTGCTCCTCCTCGAGCCGGCTGAGCTACCGTGCGCACGACGGTAGACGCGGTAATACGAAATAGAGTACCTGTAAAACTTACCCGCTCCTCACCGTCTCACTCTCAGCTTTCCCGAGGTCTTCCACGTGAACAAAAAGAGGGAACAATAAATACACAGCTCCTATAACACACGCTCCCCCGTTGGTTGTAATTCCAGAGATCCCTTCT
Organism: Asterella californica; assembly: GCA_036924285.1. Taxonomy (NCBI): domain Eukaryota; kingdom Viridiplantae; phylum Streptophyta; class Marchantiopsida; order Marchantiales; family Aytoniaceae; genus Asterella; species Asterella californica. Next base: position 12,880,220 of record JAYKYS010000006.1, on the reverse strand, counting down.
CGCATGACACCACCGTCTAAACACTCAACACCTGACCTGTGCAAAGCATCTACAACTCAATCCTAAAACAAATCAAGAGTCTACTACTCGCTCGAGGGGTGGGGGCAGGAAATCTCGAGAAGTTACAGCTCAGTCCGATCCCAAGGAACGGCTAAGAAGCTTTGCCGACCTCGAGCCTACGTATACCTCTAAAGCCTCTAGCTTTGTTCTTAATCAAAATGTCTCAAATCTCTCTACTGTCAAGCCGAACTGTGAGTTCGCGTGGGGTATGTGTGAGAAGAGAGAGAGCGAGAGAGAGAGACGGAATCAGGGCACGAAGCCAGTACGTTCGGCAGCGGCAGCAGAAGGACCGGGGTCAACAACTGAACGCAACACCAGCACCAGCATCAATCAACCCACTCTCCGCACACGATGAGGACAACCCGAAAGCACCATACGATATGCTGGCGCTCACTCGGTCAAGAAAACTCGTCCCGATCAGAAAAGTAAGGTCTCCCTCTTCGACTCTTCCACCTACACTACACACACATCGATTTCGCTAACACTACAGTTCCGCTCCTCCACCTTTCCTACGTTCACTCCCTCGCAGGCAGACAACCCATCCGATCCCCTCCCTGCTTTTCGCCCGATCGTGCTCCTCTTCCTCCTGCTGCTGCTTCCTTTACTACTTCTCCTTCTCTTCCCTTCCGTTCCCTGCCCAGTCCTGCCCTGCCCAGCCCAGACCACCCTGGCTGACCTGTTCCCCACGCTCCTCCCTCCTTCCCTCTCCCTCACCAGTCGCATACTCCGCAACTCAAACTTCACGCACCAAACTCCTCGCCTTTGCTGTGCTCTACTCGGTCTGCCATCGCCCTCTCTGATGTTCGAGTAGAGTAGCTTAGCTACTGATGGTGCCGGACGTGGAATTCCAGCCTCTTACCAACCCCACCCTCCTTCCGTCGTTGTAGTGGTCGTCGTCGTCGTCGTCGTCGTCTTCCGCACTGCCTGTCTTCTCTACTACCCGTTTCACCTCCGCTTCCGACCCCGAGGCTGCCGCTCTCTTTCGTTCTCGTGTTTTCCGCTCTTTCCCTTGACTGTTCCTGTACCGCCTAACCCTAGCGACGTTCAACCCTAACCAGGGGTTGGGGTACGAGGGGAGTCGGCCGTCGATCTTTCGTATCCAGGACGCTAGATCCTCACTGGCTAGTAAGACGGCAGGGTTTTTGTAACGGAGCACCGGCAGAAGACCGGCTGGCACTGTGAGATGACGCTGACCTGTGGTTAGTTAGTTCTAATCACCGAGCCCGTCCGTGGTATTTGTTTTTGACAGATATTCTACCGGATATTGAATAGATAAGATAATAGTGAATACTGAAGGACTCGCTTGTCGTTTGTAATGTCAATCATCTGTCACCGCGCCTACACCCAACAGGAAACTGACATTCAGTTCCTTTTCTCTCGTTCCGCCAGAAATTTAGTCCTCTCCTCATGCTACCGTAGTCCATCTTCCTCTCCAATCAATAGACAAGCAATAATTATTATTTTTTACTCTTTTTTATGTTTTCTGGGGAACCGGGACGGCGCCGGCCCATGGAACTTTATAAACCGGTAAGGGGTAAATTAACTTCCTTTCCAAACGTCCCGTTCGTTTGAACGGACGGGATTCGAATCGCACTCTTTCATCTGAACCGGAATTTCCCAACTGCAAATCATCGGTTTAACATACCGGTATCAGATGTTCATGCGGACGTCCTGCTGGACTCCCAATGCACTCACCTCGTTTTGGGCTTCACGACTCGTGAAGGGTTTATGGAGATGGTCTAGCCCTTATTCTCATAGGCACATGCACTGGCACATGCATATGATTCCATGCACAGTATCCTATTTTACTACCGTACTTTGTTTTGCAGAAAAGAAGGGTTTATGGATTTAGAAGTGGAAAAAGCTAAGATACGTTACGATCAGCTTTGGAAAGTGTCGATCAAGTGTGCAGAGAAACGCCTAGTTTGACGTTGCTACATCATAATACACTATTCTCATCTAACCACGTCCAATTGTTAGACCATTGTTCTAACCACGGACCAATTCTCATCTAACCACGTCCACCATGTCATACCCAAGAGGGAAACCCCGAGACAGACGTAATGCACGACTAATAGTGCAGTAGATAGCCTAATGCCCAAAGGGTTACATGAATTCTGAACAAGTCTGGTTTAAATATTTACACGTTAGGCACTGAACATTTGAATTTTTTAACGTTTGCAGTGTTAAGATCTACTTAAGTTTACAGATCTAAGTAGATCTTATGAATAGTGTATTGGATGTTTATTTCAAAATTTATTTTATTTAATATTCTTAATATCGTGGAATTACGTTGTGTAATCTCATTATTTGATGAGATCGTGAGATTACACAACGTAATTCTAAAATCTCATGGACATCTTATTATATTCAAATTAAATTATCTTATACGAATTTTACTTCACTATAACTACTCTAAACAAGAGAACGCTCAAACTCGATAGTGCTTTACGCTTGCTAGGAATAACTTTTTCGAGCCAACTTTGTATAGAGACCGGATACTTTACAGTAGATGATTTTCATAATGATAAAAGAACATAACCTCCATATCTTTGACAATTATTCCAACTTTAACACACCCTAATAAGAAAGATGGGCACCTCTACTCTTAGCGCATCTCCATCGGATTGGTAAATATTTTAGGGAAAATTAGAATTTTCTGTGGAAAGTAACACGAAAGAAAGGTTTTTTCTAATATAAATTTGCATGAGAGTGGTTGTTATCACAATGAAAATATAGTGGTTGGTATGCGCACTAAAACCTATTTTGGATAAATTTTTCAAAATTTCTACTCTTCACAAAGCTGACATATCAAACAAAGAACAACGATTATTTCAGTTTGAAGTTGTAGTAGCCAGATGGGTATCATATGTGTTTTTCTTCTTCTCGGTTACGTTTTGACTTCTTTCCTTCTTCTAAGGTATTTTGATTTCAGATTATGGGCTTGCCATGGATGATGAATACATAGTTCTATCTCTTTGGTAGAGTCAGGATAAATCTTCCCTTGGTCTCCTCTCAAGGATTGCTTGATAATCTACACAACATTTATATATGGATATTTTCCTTGCTTCATCATTAGATGTGTGTCTCTCTAACGTCATTGTATTGTAATCCAACTATGTCTCTCGCGCCTTCGAGGTAGTATAATCCTTGTTGTCCGTTATAAAGTTAGATTCCTAAGCTTGTTGATGTATTTGGACTTTAATGTGCTCTTTGGGTGTGATTTTACATCTATATTCCTCTGTTATTCAGTTCTATCATCAAGTCTTGTACTCATCTTTTACTTGCAATAAAAAATTATATAAAGAAAGGAAAAGTTAAAATCAAAGTTAAACTTGAAGCCAAATAGCTAAATGATGATTGAATATGAACCATCATTGAGCAATGCGATAATTTGGAATGATTGACGAGTCGGATGGAAATAATTTTATGTTATACAACGGTGAAAAAATATCAAAATAAAAAACAGTAGTGTGTTGGATGAGCTTGATGGAGATGTTCTTATAGTAATGAAATGACAAGAAGATATATTACTAGAAACTCTTTCTATTCAAGGCTACATACTATCTTAATTCAAAAACAACTCTAAACTTTAAGATAACAACAACATAGTTATTCATATGTGTAACTCTTGTACATGATATGGTCATATGTCCACATAGTAGAACTGCAAACATAAAAGCTTCGGAGTCCAAGCGAGAGTTGTAAGTGCAAGCATAAGAATCGAATGACGAATGTAGAACATTATTTAAAAGATAGAAAGAAAAAGAGAGATGAACACCCAAAAGTTAACAATCTTTTACTACTGTCAAATGATATGCATCACAATGTCTTGATCAACGCTATCATATCATTTGTTGCATGAGGGGTGTTTGATAAAACATGATGTTATTGGTTGTGGAGTTCTTGTGTGTAAAAAATGCATTGAGAAGCGTGCAATAGTGAAATGATGAACAACAAAATAGAATGATCGGTTTCACAACAAACCACTGGTAAACAAACCTACTGAGGGTGTGATCAAGCAAATTTCTGTATCTTTCATGCAGATACAAGTTCAAAAAGTCTATACTTACAACCACTCAATACATGTATAAGGAGAACATAACCTACGCTTTGCTTATTCGTAAGTCCTGTTCGAACTTTACAAAAGCTGAAGGTTCCGAGCTTCTAAAGCTTTATGCAAATCCCTAAGTCCAGTTACTCAAGATCCTCGAAAAGTCTCCTCAAAAAGTTGCGCCATCTCTGTGGTTTGATTATTTTCGGATCTAGTCAGTATTGGTACTTTTGCAAATCTTGACTGCCCTTGAGCTATACCAATCAAGTATACACAAGATTCAACAGTACGCTCCCTGCCGAGGTACCGTACTCGGGTGACAGTTCGTGAAAACCCATGCAAACACTCCTGGAGCTAGAGGAAGGGTTATTTTCCCTTTGTGCATGGAGGTCATGGGCCCCATCTCAACAGAGTGTGCAAACTGGTAAATATTGAGGCCAGCAAGTAGGGGCCAAATGTCCTGTGCCGGCATGAAACTGCACTCTCTACGGTAGCCGCCCTTCCTGGTTATATTTCACGACGTAGAACATTTGTTTACACTGGAAGTACATGGTGTATGTCGATTACTTCGACTCTGTCGTAACCTGTTTAACTTTCAGCGTAAAATTCGAAGAAAGACAGGGAGTTTTAATAGAGGAAGATAATGTCAGACGAATTACGAGACCAAAACTCTGAGAAAATCCTTGTCACGAACGACACTGATACCGAACAGAGCGGTGAAAGCACGTGAAAGAGAGAAAATGGAAAATGACTCCAATAGAGAATGTAAAGTATGAACGGGTGAACTCGTCATCAGTCTCCAGGTTAGAGGCATTTTCATAGTTCAGTGTGATCGGAGCTGTTCGTAAAAGTGCAGTGATGTAGTGGCTCCTTCTCTACATTTACCAAGGAGGGATGAATGGCAGCCTGGAATAAATCAATGACTCAGAAAGGAACCGACCTACTAAATGCAGGGAGCAAATCCAAGGTGTAGTAGCGGTGTAAAAAGGATTGTAGACCTGGCTTCCTCAATCTACTACTGCCATGCCAAGAACAAGCACAAGATCACAACTACTTATTTCTTTTGTTGTAGAGGACTACCGTAGCAACCGTGACCGTCCTGCTTCCCACCACCATCACAAGTGTAGCAACACCCGTCACTTCAACTTACTGTCTTGTCTCGTCGTGTCTTGGTTCAAACCTACAACGTAAGTTTGTTTGAATCTGCCGACCGGGGAGGATTTTCCATTTCTGCGCAAAGTTCTCAGATGTCTCACTGGAATCTTGTTTGTCACCTTAGTGATCACATCACTCGTTTATCTCGCTGCACGTTTAACAGTTTATGCTTTTGTTAGAGCACTGTTGACGGATAAATCATACGTTGGCCGATCCGCTTACTTTAGCCAATCAGAGCGTTACCACTTACCAGATCCAATGTTTATTATACAGCGCTTCCAGATTAACTCCGATTCGTTAGACTACTCCAGCTCCCATGTCTACAAACTTCTCTGACTACAAATAAAGAACATCGGTAAAGCATGCAGTATGCCTCGATCCGCTAGAAAATTGAACTTCATAAACAACTTCACACAAAGAAAACGGACCAAGTTCCCGCTTTCTTCACTTCCCATACATGTTTCCGGGAACTGCAAAGCATGGAAGTCTGTTTCCTCTCAGGTTTTAGGATTTGCTCGTTGGAATACGCGATAAACTGCACACTCGAATTTGCAGTGACCATCAGACTGCCGAGTAAGTGACACATGTAACCTAGAGGCAGTTCGCATGACAAGGAGATGGTATACCAAAAAAGCGACGTGTGTTCCTCTCGAAATTCAGAAATGGTGAAGAGAGAGAACATCGTTTCAACTGCTCATGCACATGACGGCCTTGCTACGCTAAACGCTCCCGTGAAAAGCGAACCACAACGTGGCGACAAAGCTCTTGTTAGTGGCTGGGCAAGAGCGTATGTAATGAAGAACCAAGATTACAAAGAGGTGGTCGAGCATGGAATCAATAAAGTAAAGGTGCAGCCAGCTAAGGCTTCGACCACGTGAAAGTGAGGGGGGTGGTCGGGGCCCGGGAGGCCTTGAAGAACAACTTCTCACCCACAGTAAGCTAGCGACTGTTGGCCTCTTCTTCAGTCCTACAAAGCATGGGACGGTAGGAACCGCGTGTCACCTTCCAACTGCTGTGGCCCTCGTGCACTGGCTGTGGCCTCTTATGCCTCCCTCGCGTTTGGAGAATTCTTTCCTTTTCTTACTTCCGTCGAGGATACGAGCATGACTGGAGCCACGCCACAGTCAAGGGTACTGATTCAATCTTTCGGCTCCTTCACCGGCATGAAGCTCACTCTTTATTCAGCTAAAGGAGAAACGAGAGTTTCAAGATGACTCATCAGAACGAAAGCTAAAGAAACATACGCGAATGAAATATTCAGCGTTGAAAAGAATATGTTTTTGCTTTTCTAGTTGGAATACGTCATCCATACGGGTATCCAGTATCACTACCGAAAAGCTCTACTCTCTTTGTCCCTAGTAGTTTGCTACAAGAAACAGAATTTCCAGTACAGTACCTCCAGGTTAGATTTGGCACTTGATTGTCGAATATTCGTTTTTTCTTACAAAAGGAGGTTGGGCACTCAAGGTTGAAAATGAAAAAGAATTCAACAAATTGCTAAATTTTCTATTAACCTTAAGAAATTTCAGTTTATTTTACATTTCCTTCCTTGTTCAGTCAACATATAGTAGAATTTCAATTACCTTTTCCTTTTGGGATTTCAACAATTTACTTTTGTAACTTTTTCAAACGTTATACGTCATTTTTCTGTAATTATTTTCTACCAAATTTGATCTCAAAAATCTATATAAATCCCATCGTCTGATATTTTAAGAACGATTAGCAACTTTAGAGCTACAGATTGTGATGCTTAGCTCCCTTTCTCGTCACTTTCAGGATCTCAGGTGCTGGCCATCTGGGTCTTTTTTTTTAACTCTTCTCGGACCCTGTGGTTTGAACCAGCGTCCGACCAGCATCTCTTTACATCAGTTTCACATCTCGATCAGCTCGGACGCATGTCTCAGACTTACATTTCAGACTTACGTTTCGATCTTTTTTCAGACTTGTCCATTAAGTCAACATTCATCTAGGATCGTCTTGAGATAGGCCCCTACGTCCTCATCAAGTGTTCCAACTTTGATCTTGAGAATGATTTAAGATTAATCTGTTCTAGACTTCTCGACAAACCGTTAATTCCTACTCGTAGCGTTCACAATCTAACACAAGTCCACTAGGGTTCTGTTGTTCTCGTCTGCGTTTAATATTGAGACTGGGAGTCACGACACTTCACATGCAAACGACCAAAAACGAATAGAGCTTCACAAGCGGACGAGCTTCATAGCGAGCTCGATAGATGAGTGCGCTTCACATGGAAGTATTTGCTCGATAACAACATGACTTCAATTTGTTTTCTCTTTAGACAATCTAATTCATGACTGATGTTTGGTGCGAGAGTAGAAGATATTATTATTGCATCAAAAACCGACGATGAACGGGAATGATCAGGTTCTATCTTCTAACCTAGCTTGCGATTTGTAGTTTTCTCTTGTTTCTTAGAAATGGAGAAACATTCACTTAGTTCTCTAATAGATTCTTCCTTACTGATGAACCTATGTCTGATGAGATAAGTCACCACTCACGATGCGTTGCTTTATATCAGCTTTATATCGACAAGTTGTCCACTTATCCACATTATGTCACCCCGAATACAGATTAGACGAGAAGAATGACACTCTCTTGTACTCTCGAAATCTCAGAATTCTGCAAATCTGCAAACCATGGCAATGGAAGTTGGCGGACCACCGGTTGTACTACAAGATGTCTGTGTTGGGACAGAGTTCATGTGGAGCGGAACCTGAAACGATTACAGTTTCGATGTTTGATCAATATCCCGCATGCATGCTTATCATGGCAGAGTGTTGACTCCTTTCAAAAACATTTCCTCAATGTATATGGGATGGTGCTTGAGGCTTCTAGGTGAGATAGACCGCCACCAAAAGGACGAAACAAAGTCTTTGTGAAGGATCCATATGCAACTGAGAAAAATGATGGACATTTTCTTACAAAATGACATAGGGCACGTAAATACCACTTGGAGAGATATGTGTCTCAAGACTCTCCGACTCTATGTAATATTTTTTCAAGTTCTCTTATGTTCAACCACTTATGTCCTATCAAGTTTTGTTCTTCTTTCATTGCATTCTAGAGAATTCAGTATACACTTCAAATGTGCATGCCATGAAGCAGCTCAACCACAACGGAGTAACAAAATTTCAACCGATAGTAGAGCGAACCACAACTTACTATGACGAGTGGAAGAGATCTATTGGAGCATTGAAATCATGTCAGACCCTGGTAGACAGTGCCGTCAAATTTTAGAGTGGATATTGAACTCTCCATAAAAATATAGAGCAGAAGTACCCATCGATCTTGAGTTGATATCTCTGGCCGAGATGGTCTGGTGGTGAAACGAGGTAAGAACTGGACCTTCAAGGTTGGATAGAAGCTCGAGTTATCAAAGAAACATCAGTTGAGTCCGAAAGTAGCTCTAGTGCTATAGAGACTGACTCCGATGAAGAGGGTCTAGAGGAGGAAAAAGAGATCCATGATAACTCGGAGGAGGAAGCTATAGAGGATATTACAGAAGACGGGTTGGTTATCCAAGACAATCTTGATGATCAAGTTTCACTGGAAAGTGATAATGTTCCTCACTTGGAGGAGAACGTCGATTTGGAGCATTAGAGACGCGTTCATATATAGACGACAGTCCTCTAGAAGAAGAGTAGAGTGAGACAAAAGGTGATGATTGTGTTTCATCATGCTCTTCTCCCAAGCTGTGGATAGAGATTGTACCCGGAGGTAAAAAATGCTCTAAAATTGGACTCTGTCAGCGATGAGATATCATACGAGATAGCAGAAGTCGAACAAGAAAATGCAAGTCGAGAAAATGAACGTCAAGTGATAATTCCACAGGGACATGAACTTGGTGTTCCTCCACTCGGCCGACTGAAGCTTCGGTTCAAAGGAAGAGGTCGAGGATGACCGATGGGTTCCACACCGACAGCTAACACAAAATCGTCGATTTGACGTTATCCACAAGAAGGTCACATGTTCGTGACATTATTCTCAAAAGATCGAGTAGTATAGTAACTCGGAGTAAGATCAAGAAATAATGCAATAATGAGTAGTTCCTGTTGATACTAGTTTGAGAATAGGGGCTATATAATATACACAGTTTCGCATAGTTTCACATAGAGTAGTGTCATTTTATAATCAGAACGCTATTGATGCATCATTTTGAAAACAAAGGAAGAGAATTGTTTATTCGATTTGTGCACTTACACATGTATGATATAATATAGTCATTCTCTCTTCAGTCAATGTCATTTCTCAATGACAAACAGATAGCACATCTACAGTCGCTATCGATGTCACTCTTTTCTCCGTCATGTACTACCCAATCGAGATAGAGGTTGAAAATGATAACATCGGAGGTTTTTGAAATGATAAGAATTTATCTTCGACCTCTAACGCTTTAGAATGTGTCATTGTCAGTGTCCTCTCTAAGTCAATTATATTGACAAATCTTATAGAGACCAAGGAAAGTACTTGCTCTAGAAGATTGACAATGAAGCTCATCTCACTCTCAGTTCTTCAGGTTTCTCACTTGCCTTTGGTGCTTCAGTGATACTTGATGAGTCATTGCACAAACAAAATAACAGACGATCAGAATTCATATGCAAGCATATACGAAGAGAAGTACACTACAGCTCACAGATGATCCTAACTGATCGATAGCTCCCCACTCCAGTATTATTTGCGTGAGAAGTCGTGTTTGAGCACGATTGTATGAGCGTGATGCTTCGTCTCTCCCGCTCTATACGATGTGCTGCTTGTGTCTCGGGTGCTGTTTGTGTCTCTTGGCTCCCTCATGTGTGCGAATTAGATATTTCTATGTCTTTTGTGTATATAAGATCTCATCAGACACCACGTCAGAGAACTATCCATTTCATCTTCCACGTTGGATTACACGAGAGATGGATGATCGAGAGATTATTTTACGTTCTGACCAAATTATGCACAATAAATCATAGATGATATCAAGTGAAAAACGTTCTGTAAAGGTGTGCCCAAGTAAATTTCCCTCTAAGTTTCACTGAACAAGAAAGACGTTGCTGCATAAACATGTGCCACACGTTTGGGAATTTAGTGTGACGGAAACGACGTATTACCTTGAAGGAATACTAATCTCTCCTCTATAATATCAGTGGATAATGCTATAGTGGAATAAATTATGGAATTAAGTCGGTTATATTCAATCAAAAACGGGTCGTGGAGCAACAGTGCCGCAGCGTAAGAGATAGACACGGTAATTTTTGGTGAAAATCATTTTCTCGGTGTAAATTTACCGGCAATAACTGACGCAAACGCGTTTGGAAGTAACATAAGTACAGGAGTCACAACTGTTTTAACTCTCAGTGGTAACTTGTAACCTTATCGCGCCTGCTTCCCAGCGCCCGTGTCAGCAGAAAACGACAAGAGATTGGAAGGCCGAGAGACATCTCCCCAACGATCAAAGCTTAACAATTGGGACATAAAATAAGGACCACTATGGATGTTAAACCCGAAGGTTTGTCCTTAGTCAAACTTTTCAAAAGGGTCGTGGAGTGATTGATGCATCGAAAACGTTCTCAAGTACTCAAAAGTAGGAGAAGCGCTATCACTCGCAAGACATGGAGCATCCCATTGCCGCTACTCGCACCGGAAGATGCCAGTAGCGGAGACACAACCTAAGTTGGCGTTAGAGCCTATACTCAGATACAAAAACCGGCTGTCTTGGCACTCTAGTGAAGCTCCCAAGCATGCACTACCGGTAAACTGACTTTCGATGAATCCAGCTGGAGGAGCTGTTTCAAGCCACAATCTTACCTTGTGAGAGAGGTGTATCGCATTCCTAACCCGTTACCTGCCGCCATATCCTACCTTAGGGTCAAGGATTTCGAAAACAGTCCGCCACACGGTCTGGAGAATAAGCTAGAGGGCTCTAACCGAGTTTGTCCGCGAGGCTGCTAAATTGAAGACTGTCATCAATCCGGATGTTTCTAGATTCCGAACCAAAGTTGGAGTGGCGGTGAAAGCAAAGGACAACTTGAGGGACTGGAAGGTAAGAAACCATGTTCTTCAAAACCCGTCATGCCATTGCATGCAACACACACATCGGGGTCGACAAGTGTGTCAACCAGAGTTTTGTACAAGCGTATGTCAAACTTCGCCCGTAAAATTCAACGGGCGGCGTTTCAGTTATCAGTTTTATGAGTTTCTAGAGCTATTCCACAAAACTGTAGCGACGTCAACGTTGACGAACCTTCCTCGTAAGAGAAAGAAAATGAAATCTGACTTATTTCCCGCTCGATTATATTTTCATTTGACCTCACTGTCTGTACTTGGTTTCCACATTCTCTTGGTTATCCATCTCGGTTTTGTCAAATATATCTCGTGATTCTGTACTATATACTTGCCTCTCGAAGATCTGTACTGGTCGGCTCGGTGATTGTTTTGTCAAAATTCCTCTCGTATATATTACATAAAATTCACTTAATGGTCTTTTGAACAATCATGGTACTCATTTCCGTGATGATTATTATGGGAGTTTTACGATTTAAATTTTTAACTCCATAACGAAACTTACTGGCGAAGGTTTGACAACTTTGACGTTTCTCTGCAAAGTTACAAATAGGAGGTGTAAATGGTGGAACCTTTCTCAATGATTCTGGACCCGCTGGAAGGAGTTAAGACTTCGGCTGGACCTTGACGGGCGTTTCATGCAGGCACTTCCATAGTGCTTATAGAAAAACATCACTGGAATCTTTTGATTGAGTTCTCACTCGTTTCTCCTGTTTGTTTTTGCGTAGAGAAATCTAGTCGTCAAAATAATTATTACAGATGACAGAGTTAAAAGAAAATCAATGAAGGGATTCTACTCTCAGTTCAGAAAGATGACCCAAAACGAACCACGATTAAATGAAAAACTAACCATCAAAAAGTTTCAGCCGTTTGTCCATCACCCGTCTGGGAATATTCCTCGTAACATTCACACCTCCCTAATAACACCCCCTAATAGGAGATGGTGGTTGATTTATAAATACACTTATTCAATGAAGCACAAGGTATAGCTAGACCACTTACTCCACTCGCCGGGAACCTTACCGGCGAGTGAATGTCCGACGTGCTACATGGAGCTAAATAAACCTCTATATTAGGTCGAGATAGCTTTCGTGATCTGCCTTCCGTGAGCTTGAGAGGTGATCTACTATGGTTGATACTGATATAACTGAGTCCCACTGCGTGGTCAAGCGTTGAGTCAGTCCAAATGCTAATTGTTTATTATGAACTGAAAAGCTCAGAATTATTCCACAGTTTTCACGCAACCAAGAAGCTAAACGGAATAATTTAGCTCTCTAAAAGAATTAAATTCAAAGAGTGAAAGGAGAAGAAAGAAGAATAGTTGAATCACACCGTAATTCTAACTTAAACTACAAGTTAAATTTGAAGTTAGTTCTTAAGTTCTAACCTAACCTCTCAACCCTGACGCAGCCTGCTTACGTTAGGTTTTTAGCTTCACCACGATAACGCCTTACAAAGGAGCCAATACGAAATTCTCCAGTCATTCCAATGGGAAACCGAGACTTGAGGCAATCTAAAATTGCGCCAACGCTACAGATCGATTAGAGAAAGACGACTATACGAACCTTGTTCATGTTCTAGGAAGAAAATTTCACCACTTATCGATTCCAGAGCTATAATCGGAAGACTCTAGAGATCCAAAGACTATACAAAGAACAGGACAGAACACGAAGGAGCGAAAGGAGCAGAGGACGGAAAGCAGAAGAGCTAATGAATGGAGCGTCACGGTGTCATGGGCAAACGCGAGTGGATCAGCGTGGGGAGAGGGTGGTTCAACAAATTCATCAATCATGAACCATATGAAGCCCTACGTTCTTAGTTTCCATCACAAGGAAAGAAGAGGGTGGTGGATAGAGAAAAGGAGTGAGAATGTCCATGATGTACCCTCGGAGTGCAGTGCACGAGAAGAAACCACAAGCAAATTCGGAACCAAGACGAGGAAAAGAAGAGCGTCGTTGAGGTGGCGGTGGAGCCCATGGAACGTCCGTCTTCTAATGACGGCACCTGTGTCATGACTCACGAGGAGGTGAGAGTTGACTTCAGACTCCATGAGTGATTCTAGCGGTTTAATTGATTGAGGGTTAGATAGATATGAGCACGCTCCGTTCAACTTTTAATGACGTAGTGATCATAAAGAGAAAAAAAGAACTTTGTTTAGTCGGCAATGACTCGGCATATGCTTCCACGTTCGTTCTCCACTTGATTTGGTAGCCTCTCTTCCTGGTCTCTCGTTTATCTTGCTATCGTGACGCTCATCTACTGTCTGATCAATTCACAAAACAGTCAAAAACTTCTGGGACAATTCCAGTCTCTTCCCGATTGGTATCCGATGCGATCTGATGGCGCCTGTGAATTGTCGATGATTCTTCCATCTGATTCTCCGCTACAGGTCTTACCAGTTTCTATGATACTCTGGCTCTCTCGTGATCACTTTAATCACCTCCTTGTCGAAATCTATAGCACTGTAGCTCTCTGGTGATTAGTTTATCATATTTGCTTATACGCTTCGATCTTGACTCCTCAAGTAATGACAAATAGAGTATAGATAACAATTAGGGAACAGAAAGAATAGCTACCGGTCAGTTCCCAGTACCGTACTTTGTCTTGTGACTTAATCTTTTTACCACCAAAGTTTACTGTAATCTACTCTTCTACTCTTCGATTCTTTCTTTGTCCAGACTCCGCTCAGCTCTATTTCCAGGAATTTACTTGACACCACCCCCCTTGACGTTGCGTTACTTGACCGTACCCCTTACTGGCAACAACAGGTTTATCGTTATGTAAAGACACTACACTAAATCAAATAAGAAATAATATAGATTAATAATTTATTATAAAAGTATTTTAATTAAACTTGTCGAATAGATGTATGACTGATGGCTAATATGCAGTTCTCGTATTCTCATGACGTGCTATTTTGACTTAATGATGTAATCAGTCAAGAGTGTGGTAAAGTAACAAAAGGTTAAGAGGGGAGAGGTCAAGTCCGAAAAACCTATTAGGGGTGGGGTCAAGTAAATCTCTGGCTCTATTTCTTGTTCTTCTCTCCCTCGGCCATGCATACACACCTATTTTTACACTTCCGTCTCCACACATGACTGGCTGCTTACACAGCTAGACTCTGCGATTTTCATCCAACATCAAGTTGGAATTATTCGCCGGTATTGGTGATCCTTGGAACTATTCGCCGGCAATCCTTCTCTCTATTATTGGAATTATTCGCCGGTAATCCTTCCCTCTATGTTGCTTTTCTGTACGTTCAGGCCGTGTATCCCGTTTCTGTTCGTCGATCAACTTGGTCTTCGTTGACTGCGCAAAATTGTGACTTCTAATCGGTAACTTGATTCTCGTTTCGCTCTTGACTTGATGAAGGACATGTTCACAACAAAACGATCATATAAACCCTAGACAGTGTGCAACCCAAGAGAAGGTCAAGCTCCCATTACGTAACTTAAGCTGGAAGCGATGTTTTGCCTAACATGCCTTGTAACTCGTGCTGTTTCAGACTAGTGAAATACCTAGTCATATTTTGTAAAAGGCTCGAGAATAGTGAAAAAGGTTAAGAATATGTTCGTAGAAGAACTTCTCTTCTTGGATCCGGATATAAGTCCAATTTCAAGTTAGTTAGTCCCAGGCGCGTCATTACAAACGAGTCCTCGTCTTTCGCCGTAATTAGCCATCCTACTTATATGATATCTGATCCTATTTCGAATATCCTATTCAACTACTTCCATATACGAAGTTTCGGAGTGTGTTGCTCTTATAAAATGATGTATCACATTCCCGTGTTGTGTTTCATATATCGTTGACGAAAGGATCACACAAAATGTGCCATCCTACTTATGAGATATCTGTTTCTACTTCGAATATCGTATTCAACTACTTCCCATTACGAAGTTTCTAAGTGTGTTGTTATTTGTAAGATGATGTATCACATTCCAGGTTGTGTTTTAGATATCACAGATGAAAGGATCACACCACTGTGTATAACAGAAAAAGAGAAGTACATGGACATAGGGTGTACGAAGCATATAGCAGAAAGGTTCGTAGGCACCCAGGAAAAGCAAAAGATGAAACAAAAGCATAATTAAGTGCTAGTGGTTTACCGATACCATAGACAGTCTGGATAAACCGCGTCAAACCGAACACCCATTCACATCAAAAGATTCGCCCTTGTCCTTTCACATACGGATGGTAACTTCATACTCTATAGTAGTCTATAAGATGCAAGAATCCTGGACATGATGCGCATCTTTGTGACGATGGTGTAACCTCCCGACTCATGAAGACAGAGTAGACAGAATAATCAACGAAGAATTGGCCCGTTTCTTATTTATTGTAACCTTTTTCTCTGGAGATTAGCTCACGAAGAATTGGCTCTATCGAGATTCGATAAGATTGTTAGCGTGTGTTCTGAGGTCTCTGTCAAGCAATGACTTGAGAACGCCACCACGCCAGCGCCAGCCTAGATCCGGCATCCCGTGTAATGTGCCCCAGCAACTTTTCTAAAAGTGCAGGAGAAGTAGAAGAATGCGTCGGATAATTTTTATCTCAAAACACACAAAAAAGTGAAAAAATACTCGAAAATTTGCTAAAAGTCGCCAGTGAATTAACACAGTAGTCCGTAAATTGGCAAAAACCGCCGGAAAATTACAGGTAAGCAGGAAAAACCTGGGCTGGGCCTGCTTGACAAGGTTCGCATGAGTCTTCATTCAGCATACAACTTTCATCGTATACAAGGAACCGGTGGTGGTTCGAGCGCTGACTTCTAGGTGAGAACTACATGCATGAGTTGGTCTAGCTCCTGCTCGCGATCGATTCCATGTAAGCACCGATTGTCAACTCCAGTTTTGACTATTTCTCTCTCTCTAAACACCAAAGTCAATGTTCATCTGCCACATGTTGGAGAAAAAATCTCTGTCTTGACATGTCTCTGAGTCACATTTCGATTCTGGAACTGGTAAGTGAAACTTTCTCGTTCCTCACTCCGCACTCCCCAGCTGACTGGAGAGTGATTTTTCAACGATTTTGATGTTAGAGTAGTAAGCCTACCACACTTATTATCGCTTGACTTCACTCTGGCCTTTGATGTGTGATCCGTTCTTGATCGTTTCTTTACATCCCGCATGCCCACTGCCCACTTACTTGACACGAAACTCTCAAGCTCTCCCTCATCCTACTCTTACTGTACAACTTGGCGGTGCCACCCGAGTTTTGGAGATGACCAAATCTACGCCGTAGCTACAAGAGTAACTGTAGATGCCTACAAAGAACAGATAATTAATGTTAATTAGAAACATATTGGACGCCACAGAACGTTCAAGGATTTACCTGCAAAGTAAGTAAAAATATATGATTCACTCTACCACGTGACGGCCTACGATGTCTCAAACTTGGTCGAACCTGGTTGAGACGGTGTTGTTCTTTTTCTTTAAAAGAAAAAGCCACGCAATAGATACCTCTTTTCTTTCCGCTTCATTCTTCACTTTATGAACGCCGGGCGAGCTCGGGAAGAGACGGTGTGCTGATTCTATTAATGGACCGGGAAATATATAAAAGAAATACGAGTACCCTTCCGTCCGTCCGTCCGTCGTCCGTCCGTCTTGGTTACCACACTGTCGGCGAGAACTGGCAAGCTGAGCAGCAAGTTTACTCATTCGGGCAGTTTGGGATAGATTTCTAATTTTCGGGGAAGTTAACTTTTCGGTGTACAGACGAATCCTAGAAGAATAAACAAGAGTGGATAATTTGCCTGTAAACTAACTTATATAATTTTATATAATATCTGACTTACAAGTAACAACAAACGGAAAAGGCTCAGCTTCTGCACGACGTCCACTTGTTTTCAAGCTTCAGTAATAAAAGTTTCGGATAATAATAAAAACATTAAATCCGACGTCAGAAGTAGTACCCGATCTTGGAAACCAATTTTACTCTCAAAGCTCGAGAGCAAATGATAGGGAAATGTCAGAACAAGACAAGCTCGAAAAGAATGTACCTAGAATTACTCGGTTGTCAGAGTAATGCCAAAGTGACGCAGTCGTTAATAGTTGCCGCTGCCGCGCCTTCTCCATCGCGTGGCAGCGACATGCTTGTTAGCAGCCTCGGCCCTCGGCCATCCGCCCGTAGCCGGAGCGACGTGGGGTCGAATCCTGCTACTGGGACGGCTCCGTCTCCGTTATGCTGCAGAAAATCTCCAAGAGAAAGAGGCGTCCTAAAATAGTAGAGAAAGTCTCTCTTTTAATAAAGGGAGAAAAAGCTTGTGACGCGGCAGCGATCAGATGTAAACTAATTCATAGTTATTATTTATTTAATAAAGTAATGATCTATATAGTTTAAAATTCAAACAAACTCAGATAGTTAACCGTTAACGTTCATGCTCCCAATCGACGGACAGAATCCAACGGTCTCAGCCAAATCTACAGTTATCTGAATCAGCGCACTGTCTGGACGATATGATGGAAAACCTTCATCATGTCTTTTCACGCGGTATATTCCTGACAATGTGAAAAGCAACCGGATGGAAATCCGATTGTTATTTGAATATAACTCTGGTCCATTTCCGATCGTTCAGTTTGAACCCTGGGTTCCGACAGCTATTTTGTTAGCGCCAGAAATCTCCGAAACATTCCGGTGAATCTATCCGAGCACTGACGTCGTCGTGGGTGCATGTGTGTGCTGCTACCGTTCCAGGATGGGGAGCTGCTACCGTTCCAGACTTCTAAATAACCAGAGTCACTACAACTGTAATTGTGTGTGTGTGTCATAGTCTTTGGTTATAATGGGATTCGCTCAACGCCCTTTTTCATACAAGTCTCAATTATAACCTCGAGAATCTCTGGAGAATGATCAATAATACTGTGGTAGTGATCATTAGAAGATTAAGTAAGGTGTACTCTTAAAGCCTGACTCAAAGACACATAGGAAGATCTGGGTTCTTTTCTTTTCTGTCCAAAAGTTCATCAGACAGACTTACAACCAGCAAGTACTTATTCGCTATTCATTCATTCTCAGATTCATTCCTAGATCCTTCCTCTTACGCGGTCTTCTATTAGTGCGTGTCTGTTTTCCGCAATCTGACTCGATTTCATTCAAAATAGTACTTACTCAAAGCTGATGAGTTGACAGTAACCTAGAGAACATATTTATGTGTAGATTAACCTGATTCGAAGGCCGGGAGCGAAGGAAGGCAGCTGCAATGACTAACTAACCATCCGTCAGTCCACTTGTTTCATTTTGCTGTATGTAGATCCATCACTCCTCTCATTTACGAAACGCACGTCTGCTGGTATTCCCGAGGAGAGGAACTGAGAGGAGAGAAGAGGATATGAAGAAGTGGGGATGGCAGCAGCAGCAGTGCTTGCTGTACAGTATGAATGAATGTAAAATTGCCTGGAGGTCTCCCATCATTTATGCACAAATGGTCGTAAGTGTGCTATTACTATACCTACCCCTGGACTTCGTTCACCTAATTTCACTCGCCTTTCCTTCCTTCATCGTCTCTCTCTCTCACGAGATGATCGCAGTCTTCCTTCTCATAGTATTTACTTGTTGTGGATTAGGAATGTATTCAATGAAAAGGTTCTGTCTGGTGTTTGTTGGATATCGTTTCTCTCTCATTAAGGAACGGTGCTTGTCAAGTTATAAATGATTTTCCCTGCGACATGTTATCTAGCAACTCTCTCTACTGTTAAGTGAAAAACTTTACGCAAGCGTCAGACATCTTTTCATGCTTTGTGCGCACACGTTTTCCTTTCTCTTGCGTAGGTTGATGAATCAAGATCTCTCGAAATCAGATAGTTTTGTTCGCCTTATATTTCCTTGTCTTTGCTTTGCTATAACACCGAGTTGTGAAATCATATCTATAGGGGAGGTTACTTTCGCCGTATGTTTCTATGCATCGGATAGATCGTTATCACAACGTAAGTGTTTATACTCTCGTACGTTTGTGCTCTTTACCTCTTCATATATACACTTGTAGTCTGACTAACTGTTGTCACGAGAAGCTTATCACGGAGATCAATCATATGTCATCATCACTAGCACTCGGCCCCTCTAACCTTTCAACGTAAGACCGAACCGAACTCACCATATTACTAAGAACCGTTTTCTAATCCTTGAAAAAGATAAATCTGAACCAAGTGTTATTAAGGAACCACCAAACCACTCTTTGGGGGTTTATTAGTTCATTTCGTTAAATATAAGTGGAAGTAAAATAAAGTATTTTATTTTAAAAATGTTAACTTTTTATTTTTCAATTTTTTAGAACTATTAAAATTTCAGTATATTTAAAAAATTCGAAAATAGATTTTATTTTTTTAAACTTAATTATAAAAGTAAAATAAAATATTTGATTTATGGATTAACTCGCAAGTGATATGGACAAATAAGTAGAAGTGAACATCAGAAGAATCATTTCAGAACCAAATAGCTGCTAAGAGTATTCAACTGCTATTCAATAGTTCGAAACGAACTTAAGCAACCCCGAGAAGATAATACTGGGTTTCGAATCAACACCAAATCACATTACTTAAAGCGAACCACTTTGGAATAGAACCCGTAAAATACGATCCATTACGAATCGTTAATACGACCCATGAAAACTAATGAGATATGAGAAAACTGTTATCTTATCCAACAATCAAATTCGATTAAAGGTATGTTACATGCTTAGCCTAACATATTTCCTACAATATTGACTCCATCTGCTGCTTGTGTTTCTTTTTAACAAATAGTTAGCTGCTCTGAGTGAACGGTCCTTACGGCCACATGTTCATTGAATTGAGGTATGCAGACCACTCAAGCATACCTATGAATTCCCATAACAATGTTCTTGTTCCATACACAAGAGATAGAAGTTTCATGTGTCTAAGTACTTTTATTGTTTCTCAAACAGCACTTATGGATTATCGATCAAGATAGAATTTCCATATGTGGGTTATTTATCTGAAGTCATTCATACTTACGTAACACTTGCTATATTTCTAAGTACTTAATGTGAACTGTACTACATTTCAAATATGCAAGTACTCGAAGTACAAGATAAGACATGTCACTTGCACTTATGCTTTGTCTAGTTAGCCACTCCCTCCACATTATGAGCTTCTCTCGAATCAATCCTCGTTCTCCTCGTTCATGTTTCTTTGTATTACGAAGAATAACGCAAATATCATATAAATACATGTCATACAGTATTGTGTATTTAGTAATCATACTTCGGGGACTCAGCTGGGTTTAGGATGATAATGATAAACTCATCGACTGATGTTGTGAAACTTGAGTTTTACTTTATATGGAAAAGTGATTATACCTTATGTGATTTATCACTAATGATATTCTTTACACTCGATCGTAATCACCAAACACAATGTGATAATGTCATTACAAGGAGAACTATAGTCGATAAGAAATAGTTACTTGCATCCTCTAATTGGGCTCTCTAGATTTTTTTCTTCTACTTCACATGTTTCTTTGGATTTTACAGTTCTTGACGATATTTCACGAATAGAATTCGTTGGAGAGCTTACCAAGTAATGGATTTGCTTTCATCTCCTCTCCATTTCAGATCTACCAAATCATCATGCAAACTTAGAGATCAACTATGACATTATGATATCCCACATAGTCACTATTATGGACTTTGAACTCTACGGTAGGTATGATCATTCGTATTATCAGTTCTGTTTTGCTAATATTTATCAAAAATTTGATATTCCGCTAATGTTTATTTGTTCGAGTTTTATTCTTATTAAGAATGTTAAAAGATTTCATGTCTTTCTTATACAGAAAGACATGAAAATTAAAGTTATTTCTATTAAAATAGTATAACGCTTTTATTGTAGTAAATATAATGAAAAATAATTATTTTGAACATAATATAATTTAGGATGTGTAAAATTAAATGATTAAATGTATTCTTTTAACCGCACAGGCTTCATTATGAAAGAGTAAATATGATATTATTATATTTAATGAATTTTATTATTTTATATTAAAATTGGTTCGCATATTTAATTCTATACACTTTTATGAATGAATCTTTTTGGCTTCTATTTCTTCACTATGTTTTCTATAAGTACTAAGGTTGGTAAAATAATAGAAGTTGTTGCGTAAACATATAATTATAATTTATACCCTTAAAAGAAAAGAAAACTAAAATAAATCATAAAAGACTCAAAAGTTGTACATTATTCTATTTATCAGAATCATAGTTTATGAAAAGTAACAAATTTTAAATAACGGATCAGAAATCATTTGAGTTAACATATAAAAGTGAACACACATGTTTGCAGCTTGACAGTTTGTCTTGGCATATCAAAAACTGAAAATTTGAAATATTATGACTGAGATAAAGTCATAATATTTTCTCAATGCTAATAATTGTTTAGATATAAGAAATAATACTTGTCATATGCTTAAACCCCCGGTGCGGCTAGAAATAGAAATAGGACATTATTTTCCGATTCCGCGGTCTATGAACAAAGAATTTTGACCGATAGACCCCAAATTTTCTATTGATAAAATTTCCTTGCTAGAATAGAGTCTGTAAAGCAGGGACTTAAATCAAAGTTCTCTAAGAGCTTTATAATCTGTAATTAATTTCAAAGCAAACTTTTGAGTATCGATAGAGATATGGCAAGACAAAAGTTTTGCCATATCTCTATCGATACTCTCTATTCTAAACTACACGAGGAGGAAAAAGGGAATATTCCTTTCCATGCCCTCAATGGAGGTTTAAGTATTGTTTGTTTTTGGAAACAAACAATACTTAAATATTAGAACTGAAATAAACCACATAAACAAAACTAGATTAGTTGGATTAGAAACAACAAGTATCCCTATAAAGTACTCTCGGTAGCTTCTTTCTTTTTGTTTGATTTGTTTTTAGGTATTTTTTTTGCTGTGGGGCTTTTTACAGCCGTGTGCTGCTGCACTTGCACATAATGAGTCCTCCAGCAGGAAAACTTGACCCCATGCCGCCCGGAGCCCCCCCAGAAGGACTCTCGGTTGCTGAGATACCTTCTTTCACAAGTTCGTAAGGGCTAATTTCTTAAAGTTTACTTTAATTATTATAAGTTAAGTTTTCTTTGCATGGTTTTACCTTTTATTGTTTTTTACTGTAAAAATTTATATTTTATATTTTTTGATATTTATTTATATATCGGTCATTATAATTAATTAATATATTTGATTAATTAATATAAAATATTATTAATCTACTTATATAAGATTATGCACATGAGTTAATAATAACATCCAATGACTTCAAAGAGATTATAATTAGTCCTCCAAATCCAATGTGTTGATTACAATCTTTTGCTCTGTAAAAGTTTCATTTACATCTTTGGTTGAAGACATCAATGATCTACTTTTCCTCATGAGAGATGCGCATCGTCATGTGAGAAATGAGATAAGTGGTCTCTTTCTTTAGTGTATCTTTCTCGATGACATGTAGATTTAGATTTCAACCATGAGGGAGTTGCGTATGTGAAAGACATGTTTATAGCAGATCCGATGACTGACTCTTGTGTTCGTCAAGTGGCACTTACTTCAGGACACACAACTTCTTTTGCGACCAAACGGAAGATCTTCGACTACTCATGTAGGGACGCTTCTGTGGATTTCTCTTCTCCTTGCGAATGAAATCTTCCGATGTCTTCATCCGAAGTTTATTAACATATTGGATTTGGTAATACATAATGCAGATGTAAAACTCTAGAGGACTACTTTAACACTAAGAATGTATGCCGCTTATGTGCAACAGAAGATCGGTTACTGTATTGCTTTGCAGAGGGTATTATCTGAGGTATTGCAAAAAACAGTTGCAGCATTTTCTTCGTTTGTTAAGAAATGTGATACATCTGTGACTCCGGCTTCCAAACTTGAGGAAGTTGTGTAGCTTGCTAGACATAACTAGTGTTCCCATAGTTGTTCTTCTCTGCTTGGTGATCTTCACATTATATCTTACAGTGAGGTTTTTTCCACTTGTCTATTATGTTATTTTCTTTTTTGATACATAATTCTGTTCGTTTAATTCCCATGGATGACTTGAAGATTCATGCGAGTGAGTTTTCCGTCCGGCCAAAGCAGACTTCTAATATTCCAGCTTTACCGTGAACACGCACTGTTATTTTCCTCCTTTCGCAGGAGATATTATTTCCAGCCATAGAGGCTTATCTCCCAACAAGGAGAATCGAACTTGGAACAGGAATCATTCTTTTCCTACACAGTTCCCACGGAAGGAATGGGAGGGGGAGGAGGAGAAGCTCGCATGCATGCAAAGTTCCGAAATCAGATGCTTTTGCTACCTTGAGATTTATCACGGAAGCCATAACTCCAACTGAGGGCGGTGGTGGACTAGTTTGGAAACCACTATTTCCATTCAACACAACGCTGCAAATAATGACTCCCGTAGATAAGATCTGCTCTTTCTTGTCTCAGATAGTTATGACTCGTGAGTATGTGTATAAAACTCTTGCTTTGATGCTCAAAACTCCATTTATGCTAGAATCCACCGATCGATACAACTCTCTTTCTCGTGCATTACTTCGATAAGGACGAGCTCAGCCAGTCTGATACACGTTCTCTCTCTCTCTCTCTCAATCCATTTAGTTCTGCTACGTACTCTCGATTTATTTCCTGTACTTTGCATGTTTATGAACCTCGAGGATCCCGTGTGCTACTCCTCCCATGTCCATATAAACATCCTGTAGACATTACTTCATATCCAACTAACTTTTTACTGGTGTGTCAAAGCTAAGAGAAAAGATTCTCTATTGTTCAGAAGAAAATAACCGTGGTTTACTGATTGCAAGCTTTGTTAGAATCGTGAATCACTTACCATCGAATTTCTGAAATGGTATAATTATTTCAATTTTTCATAACATTATTTTTTGACAATCAAAATAAATTGTTTAAATCCTACACTACCCTACTGCCAAACTCACGACTGAATCTGGAAGAAAAATATCAGAAATTTCTGCGACTTCTTGGCCGAAGATTCCAGTTTTGACACACCGTATTTGTTTGGTATAGCCTAGATGAATCTTGGGTTAATATGAAATACATATGTACTGTATACTGTATTGCACAATCCTGTTAAAGAGCAAGTACGATGCATTAGGTACGTATTTTACCATTTTGCAGTGTATTTCTTTATTAGCCAGAAAGATGAAACACTTGAAAGATTAACTGAAGAGGACTTAGGAAAGCTTTTGAATAATATGAATGATTATTATGTTCTCTCTTTAATTCTGTTTCTAGAACATGGAAAGCAAAGGGAGAAAATCATTGATTCATGTGGAAGAGAAGAATATGCGAGGTGGTTTAATTTATCACTTCATCCTTTCGATTAGGTCATAAATTTAAACTCTGATAAAATATTTTCTCTGATTGAACAGACCACCTCTGTGGTTTCACTTTTGCATTACTTATGGGTTTTCTCCACTACTGGACCGCCCAGATCCCACGACTGAGTGGTCCGACATGCACATACCATTTGATCATTATAAATAGGCTTTATTAGTCTGTCATTATTGCACATTAACACGTACAGAATTCTCATTAATAAATATATTATACAAAAGTTCATTTCACTTTGATGCATGCAACCAACTCAAGAGTTCTCTGAATCTGATAACAAAGCTCGATCATGGCCCAAGTTGACCTTTCTCTTTTCTCACTTGTCCTCTTGTTTAATTCTGGCGAGAACTCCAATCACTCATTACCTTTTCTCTTCTCTCTCTGACTCCTTAACAATAACAAATATTATGGACCTAGGATAGTGTACTGCTTGTGATGACACATAATAAACGCTTGACAAACTTTTCTCAACCTTTGTGACTTCATAGAACCAGAATGTTAGTGAAGCGTCCAGAAAAAGAAAAAGAAAAGCAAAAGTGTAGTAACGAAAGGTTTGAAGGTTTATCTGCTTTTTCATGTAGAAGTGGCAACAACCGTGAAATATGTTTGAGAAACAAGGCCTAGTCTGCTATTTATTTAACTTACATAACCGCTATTATTCTTTTATATGTGTGTTCAGGGAGCCTGCTGTCTAAAAGGAAGAGCTGAATTGAATTTATATTCCATGTACAATGTTTTAAGTTCGTTATGATCCTGGAGTTATTATTGCTCATTCTGATAAACCAACACTGCTAGGTAGTGTAAAGGGCAAGAGTTAAGCATCTCCCTCTTACTTCACTTCCATGGAGCAAATATAAAAAAACATAAGAACATGGTGTGGTATTGGAACATAAGATTCTGAAATATTCTTGAGTGATCTAAAGAAAATAACAATGGTACTAAAATACAAATTTCTCCTTCAGTTATTATCAATACCCCATAATAAAAAGTGTTAAATATAATCTCCAGTTTCAGACTTCAGTAATCCTTACTACTGCCAAAATTCATTCCCTCCTACTATATCATACACCATCTGATCTCTTCATGACTGACTGGTGACCTCTTATGTAACCTTTGTAATAAAAATCAAAGTATATAACAACTCCACATGTGTGCATGAACACAAAAATAATAAGATTTAGTTCAATAAATTATTTTTAAATGTATTTCAATTATATATATATATTATTTATTCGAGAGATATGATGCTGCTTCTGATCCCTTACGAGTGTCTCTTGTGTGTTGGAGAGAGCATTCGCTGCCTTTGCTTTTCTCACCAAAAGTGCTTTGTATTACCATTTCGATCCATAATCAGTTTACAACCTTTTTCAGTTGTGAGAGATATAAACATGCGAGATTTCCACTTTTCCACCTCCACCTCCTTTCCTGCTTTCCTTCTACTCTCGACTAAAATGGATGGTGCTGGAGAACCCACACCATCGCCTTTTTCTCTCTGTAAATTATATCAATATTCATGGTAAGTACTGACTTGGGTGTTGTGAGGCAGATCACTTTTGTAACGATAAACGACCTTCTGGAATGTGCATCAATATTCAACTCAACTCTTGGATGAATAGGGGTGTCAAAGTTAAAGGGGAAATATTTCCTAAAAGTCCAAAACGAAAAAAACCCATAATTTAGAACTTGCTAGTTTTGTTTAGAACCGTGGTTCGCTGAAAGTCTACCTTAGTTTACAGTACGATTTTTTCTTACATATTTTTATTCTTCTGAAACCTGGAATCATTATTTGGAGTTGTAGTCTTCCCTGCAAAAACTCAAAAGGAAAACGAGCAAAAGCGAATAGGAAACACCCGCGATGTTTCGCAGAAAACATCACGGGTGTTTAGCAGAAGTCGTAACTCTCTCTCGCGGGTCAAGAATATTTGAAAAAAGTTTCAACTTTGAAACTCCTAATGCAGATTGATAATAGAAAGTAGAAATGCTTCAAAACATATCAAAGACAAGAAAGCAAAATAGGAAAGAGAAGATGGATCTTAGAACAAGAAAGAAAATAACTAGAAAAGGAAGAAATTCGAAACAGAAAGGTGCGAAGGAGCATATCAAATTCGCGATAAATTATCGCGAAATGTGAGACATGACTGGTTGAGGCTTTCGCGACCCTTGATCTGACTTCTGTGGGTTTTCTCGACCTCTAGATGGAGTTAAATAAAATTTGTCACTACTCTTGAGTACAAATCAGGAATGGATAGTCTTTCTTTTTCTATTTGTCTGCAACTGTGGACAACAGTCGTACATTTATTATATGACACTTGAGATATTTTCTTTTTGGCTGTTTACTTCTAATATTAGAATAAAATGTAATTTATTTTTGCTTTTCCATTCATGTAGCAAATCATAAAAAAGCAACAAGGTACAAGCAAGAAAATGTAACTTTTGCACGTGTGGTCAAGAAATAATGCAAAATTTATTTCTTGACCACACGTGCAAAAGTTAACCTGTGTGGTCTATTAACCCATAGAGATGAACATCGTGGAGTCAGTAATTGCAATCATATGGTCGAAGTAGAAAAAGGTTTCAGCAAAAGGTCTAAACTTCTGGGAGCCTGAAGAAGCAGGATGTGTAGGGATAGGGACACGTGGAAGAACAAGAACCAGAAATATTCTGATATTCCAGGAATCATATTTGTTGGAATTTATTTATTCTCTATGTTTTTCTGTAATAAAAAGTTGTACCTGAAAGTTTTCAGAACATCCAGTTGTGTAAATAAGATTTTCGTCATCACTGTGCCATAAATGGCACTGACTACAATTTGACCGGTAGATTACGGTTTGAGAGTTGTGATGATTACAAAAGCCTATTTCTGAGCAGCACAAATCTAACTGTTGCAGTTGGAGACTAGACAAGGATCATTCATTCTCACATGAACTTTTCTTCACTACTCTACCTTTTCTAGCAGGCCCAAAATGCTAAAGCCTAAAGGATTGATATATAAGTGCTCACTTTCTCCACACTCCATGTGCTCATATGAAGTTCGTTTCTTCTTCTTCCCATGCTGCTCATTTTCTCGAAGAGGGTTTTTGCTCATCAAGTCAAGAGTTCAAGTAATTAGTATAGGATAAGGTGGTTTTTCAGTTCTAAATCACTCCTCGAGGTGGAACAGAAGGGAATGGATTGTTGAGGATTGAGAAATTCACGACTATGAGTTTGGTTTCTATAGCGACAAGATAAAAGGAAATATATGTTTCTATTTTTTTACGAAAATATTTAATAGTTGAATATTGTTTCGGAAAATCGTATTTATAAATTATAGTTTCTCAAATTAATATATAAATTATAATTTATTAAGCAATCATAGTTTATTAATTGTCTTGCTTGATAATCCACTAGGGAAGATGATAGGGTTTAGGGTTTAAGTTTAGGGTTTAGGGTTTAAACCCTAAACCCTAAACTAAACCCTAAACCCAATACATAAAAGAACTCCATAAAATAAAAGAGAAGAGAATTTGTAGTCCCATAACCCTTCAGGATTGCTAAGTGATCACTTTTTCTACACTTCTTCTGCTTCTTCTTCTCTTCTTCTGGTGCTGGTGATGTTTTCGAGAGGGTTTTTTTGGCTCATCAAGTAAAGATGAAGGAAAAGAGAAAAGGATGGTCTTCACTTTATTCCCCCTCCCGAAATACGCCGCACCGTAAGGAAGCGCGCCATCCACGTGAATCAATTCTACCTTCCTTCCAATGGATGGACAAATATAGGAGTCAAATTTCCTTTCTCTTTTGTCTTCTCCCGCCATCCTCCTAATCGATTGCTTTGACAAAACTCCAACTCTTTCGCATCGCATCTCGACACGCCTGGCCTTCTGATCCTCCTTGTCAAAAGAGCCCCAGGCCGCGTGGCTCCACCTCATTGGCCATCGTCAACAGTCAACGTCCGTCCGCCCTCCCGACGTTGGCCACCTCCGCGACTCTGCTCCAACATCCTGCGTCGGGGAGTCGGAAATCCAAGAGGGCCAACTGCAAACGCAACGGTCAAGGCGCGATTTCACCTGGGTTTGGAGGTTCAAACTTAGCTCAGATCAAACCCAGGGGTAACGGTGGTTTAACATGGAGTCACCTCTGCATATTCACTTCTTCCAGAGAAGAAAAGTCCAGCATGATCATTAATTCATTAAAAAACTCTTTTAGTTAAATGAAAAGTAAAATAATGTTTTTATTAATTCAGTAATTTTTTCATGATACGATTCAGATTTGCTTTCTAACGTTTATTTCATGCAATAACCTTATGAGTTAATGTCTAGAGAATACATAAAATATGTTTTCTATAAATATGATATAATTTTCTTATATTTTAAATATAAATTCTTTAGAAATGATATTTAATCTTATATATCTTCTAATAACCCAAACCAAAACATCTACTAACTAAGTCTGACTCCTCTCACTGTGACCAGGGCCAATCCGCTTTGCAGTTAAGGGCATGTAAATAAATATTTATTCTCTGGTATTTTATCAATATTTAGAGTTAATCTGGTTCTACGATCGATCTCGGAAAAAAGGAGTTTCTCTCAGACTTTGTTCAAGAGATCTAACTTATACCTCCACGATGGAAGATGGAAGATGGAAGCTCTTCCGATCAAGTTACAAAAGCTTCTCTTCTCTTTGGAAACCGCGACTGCTCCGACTGGAAACGATTCAATCAGCAAAGCCAATAAATAACCCCCACGATGGGAACTGGACAGTGAACGGGTTGACTGATTTCGATGAGCTTCTGCTTCAGCTCCCGAGCTTGAACCCATCGAGCGAGGCAGTTCTCTCTCACGTGGAAATGGGAATATATCGTAGAGATGCTTTCTATGCATCTGACGAGCTTTTGGAGAGAGAGAAGTGCGAACACGCTTCTGTCCTCCTCCTGATGCTGTCCTTAGGTTCCAGCCTCCAGGACACATACAAGACTGCAAACATTTCGATACTTTTCAAGCTATGGAATCCGACTTGTACTTTATCCTGGACTTGGCACTTGTAAGGATTCAGGAAGAAAGGTTGGAGCTTGTAAAGCGAGTACCGACACGTATGGGACTTGTCAACTATCTAGAAGGCGCAGCATGTATATACGGGTCTCGGAGGACTACCGAGCCTATGAGTAGTTAATCAGGAGACGGGAGCTTTTGATGGAACTGAAAGCCTCAGTCTGTTGACGTCTACACTGCAAGGAAATCTGTTAAAGGTTGAGAGGACAGTTTTAGGGCCTGCTGCTGGTGGGTGCATTCTCGTCAGCTGATGACAATCTCATTCATGGAGAGAGGGCGCTAAAGTGCACGATGGATAGAGGAAGCCTTTGCTTGTCCGAAAAGTCATTAGCTTTCCAGTCTATAACTTGTCCCGTGTGTCAATTGCACAGACCAAAGATTCTCCTCATGAATAAGAAAACTATGCCGTCCATCATTTCGTACTGACTTGTTTGAGAATGTCAAGGGCACATACGAGAGCAGACGAAATGAGATTCTCGTCATGAGTGAGGCAACCAACCCTAATACAACGTGCAACTGTGGATGAGGTTACATGAGATGAGAGTCTGTTATCGCAAGGCCAGTTCTGTTCATCGGACAGTATCTGTGTGTACAACCGCATTCATCATCGACACTGCTTGTACACCCTCTCAACTGGATTTCAGATTGGCTTGCAACTGACAGATAGAGATGGATATTGGAAAGAGATAAATACCGTACCAGCCTTGCTGTAGGTAAAAGTCTAACTTTGAACTGGACATTTCTGTCGACTACGAGGTCCGTCTGATGGACGAGAGTGGTCAAGTTGAAGGACGCCATGGGCTGGAAGGAGATATTCTGGGCTCATCATTAAGGAGTGGACTGGGCTCATTCCGTCTTACGGCGTGCAAGTAGATGTCTTACGTATCACAGGCATGTTCTGCTTTCTATGGAAGGTAACAATCCCACTCACTTCGAGCTGAAACTTGCGGACTTATGAACAAGTAAGTCGAAGAATCTTGCTCTCATACATGCACGCACAAAAGCAGATGTGCGGAATCCAACATCCTAACATCATCTAAAATGAAGTGCCGTTCTGAGGTCTGTTTTGAGCTCTGGAATACTTAACGAGGTAGAAGACGACTTACCGTGGCATTGTTCTTATGTTCCAAGTTTCAGCTAAGTTTCAGAGTTAAGTAATCAATACATGCAACTGTGTCAGGCTGACCCCAAACGATTTGCAACAAGGCGCAGCTGCTTTGGGTTTCGACTCCAGGTGGCTGAATCTTGCACAGATGGTATCAGAGGAAGAGATTAAATTTGACGGAAACATTCTGAAGGCTATAATGGTTAGGAAATCTATCATGCCGATGACTATCAGCAAGAGAGTGAAAGAGAGAGAAATTTGATGGAAACATTCTGAAGGTTATCATGGTTAGTAAATCTATCATGCCGATGACTAACACAGAGAGAGAGAGAGAGAGAGAGAGAGAGAGAGAGAGAGAGAGAGAGAGAGAGAGAGAGAGAGAGAGAGAGAGAGAGAGAGAGAGAAATTTGATGGAAACATTCTCAAGGTTATCATGGTTAGGACATCTATCATGCCGATGACCAATGACTTTGACTAGGTACTTCTCGTTGAGGAAACAGAATTTTACCTGGACCTGCTATCGGGAACACACTTGAGGTAGAAATTGGTAAGCGCTTGAAAACTCTGAACCCTCGTATATTCGTCAACCTTCTGAAGCGAAGCAGTCTATCCAACAAACTACCGTACGTCAGAACACACTGATGAACGCTTTCTGCACCTGATATATATCCAGAGTTTGTGCCTTTATTCTCTACACCCGCCTTTCACAGCTAGAAAATGTATCCTGCTGGACCCTTTGAGAAGTTCATAAAGAGGATCGATGGATGAGTCGGTGGATACCCTACTCATTGTGAGCTCTCGCCGCTGGCGAGACTACGGTGGTCTGCCCGGAAGTTTGAACGATCGGATCGACGGTTGTCAATATATCTGGATTCATTCAGCTTCCGTCCAGCAGCCACAGCAGCAGGAAAGGAAAGAAAAGGAAAGCAAAAGGGAACGAGGATTCTGATAACCACCTCTCGGAAGCACAGACGAAACGAGAACTCACTCATCAAGTGTATGTAATTATTTTGGGTCAATTCTCCGGGCCCAAATGCAGGCGCACAGCAGTACTGTGAAAATTGCATCTGTCTACAGCGGCTCCGAGTTGAGGTTTGTACGCGTCGTGGCAGTTATGACAAGAACTTTTAGAAGCATGGATTGAAACTGCCATCATAAGGCTGACGTCAATCTCTACACGCTTACGTACACGGAGTCCAGACTCCAGTGAACCTTCATTGATGGTTTCAGCCTACAGGTGATGGGCAACTCGGTAACTTCTTAGCCCGTCTGCCAGACTGTGGTGAGGAGCATGAATTTTCGCACGTGACTCATTACTGGTTTTGTGAGGGGGGTAAGGTGTTCACCAGATTCGTACTGTCACCCAGATCGAAGCTCTTACACGAAAATATACGACACATGCATGGAACGCGATGATGATAATTGTTGATGTTGAAAACTAATAACTTGCAAGGTCGACTAAATCAACGGAAGCAAACCTTGAAATCTATCACCAAAACATTCAGTTCTTTATACTTTTCTCTCCATTTGCAGACAGGTTTGACCCTAGTCACGCGAGACGTACTACTCCAGACAGTCCGTACAAATTTAGGCATACTGGTAGTCTACGCACCAACGTAGAATGCCTTGGCGGTATGTTTCGTCCTTCCTTCCTTCATATCTCATGAAAGTTTACTTATGGACAAACAAGGGTATGTGATGGAATCTAGCCCGTCTGCATACAAGCTTGAAGAGGGAAAAAAGCGCATGGCGAGGAAAATGACTAGGAAGAGCGAAAAGGAAAAAGCTTGACATCCCCGGGTTTGGAAAGTTCGTGATCCCAGTGCACGATAACAGCGATATGACGAAAAACCCCCCTCACTCTACTGTAGAAGGCACTCAGAACGTCTGAGACTAATGCATAGAAAAGATAGATCTAGCAAGCATACACAGCGGAACAGCACAAGTTGACCAAGCACGAATACTGCAATTCAACTTGAAGCCAACTTGAAACTACTTGACCTCGATGATGTCGGCAGGCCACCCACAGGATTCTCCATGTGCGAGTTCTCTCATCAAACATGAGTCTCACCTGACTGCTTTCCTGTAAAGTATGGGAGTTGTTCAAAGAAAGTATTACAAACTCTTGATGGAAGCTGCCCCTGGAATATGAAGGTTGTTCAAAGAAAATATTACAAATTCTTGAGGGAAGGTGCCGCAGAGAAACTGCAGTCATGCACTTCCACGGAAAATTCTAAACCAGATTTCGCACGTGAGTATAAAGATACTCGCCTTAGCGTTTGCTGTAAGCATTCGAAACCCATAAAAAAGCAAGCATTGTGCGTAGACGTTAATACTCCCTGAATGATCCGCTCAATACTGTGCTTCAGCTCTTCCAAAGATTCCACCGTGAATACAGCAAACATTGAAGTTGACGGAGAAAGAAGTCAACATTTGCTCTACGAGCTTGCAGCGGAATCTTAGGATCTTGCTCTGATACACATGAGAGGTGCAAGATTTACACTTACAGCTTCCCAGAATTGTCTGGAAGGCCTCTGGCACATGGGGATGATACCGGATTTGCATACAAGGCCAACGGAGATATACTACTAAAGGTCAAAGAGCTGAATGTGCAAGCAAGCTGCTGCTTGAACTCCCTCGTGTACCTACATGGTCAAGGGAGACGAGACACGATCTACCTAAAGGCTTGTATGTACAAACCTGTCATCTTCCGTCAGGAGGAAATCGTTTGACTAACATGGCTAGAAGTAAATATGAGGACCTCAGAGATCTAAAAGATGGTCGTGTGAAGGCTGAAAGATTTTCGAAGTTGGACTTGAGTCACATTTCTACCATAACGTGATGAATCATATCTGCTGGATCCGCTGGACACACTACACCAGACACCTTCGACTTGTGAAACGATGCATAAACCGGCAATCGCCAAAATCCACAGGTGTCTTCTCAATGCTTCTCAAGATCTAGAGGATCCTGAGCCAGTTCTTGAGCTCTGTCAGAACGTGCTGGAGATACAAGACTGGTTTTGGAGGTTACGGAGGGAGAAACAGGAGTTCGCTGAAGAGAGAGGGTTCTCCTTGCAGTCAGCTCGGGGGAGCTTGCGTTCCTTATACGGAAAGATTCCCCCTTCCTTTGGACATCTGCTGACGGATCAGAACTCCGGAAACTGAAGGATGCTCGCCCTGGAAGCTTTGTCAACTCACGACCACCTTGAAGAAGCGACGCTCGCTGTGGATTGAACAAAAGCATTTGTTGCATGTCCTTGGGCAACACATTAAAAATAGCTCGCAAGTCACTCCGCAGCTTCTGGCAAATTGGTCCTTCTGAATTTCCCAATCCTGCTCGTTGTACAATCTGCACACGTGAAGGGATAAAGGTGTTGTGACACAACAGCGATTCCTGAAGAAAACGACGAACCCAAAGTCCGAGACAAGTACACACGGTACAGATCGTGGGGGAGGGACGAAAATTAAAACATACGTCACAGCCAGGATTCTAACAAAACTCACAAACCAGAAGGTCGTCTGTAATTGAATAATTCCCCGTCAAATAGTAAAAGCTCTACCTATCCGCTAGTTTGTGTAAGTTTCCAGACATTCACATGAGAATTACCTGAAGTTCATTAATAAGGTGCCGTTCTATAGCACTAAAGGAGTCTATGATCTCGACCTCCGACATTTTGGCAAGAAATCCGCGTACATCTGCCTTAGATCTGGCCTGCCGCCATATTCGATGCTGCTCCTGCTCAGCTACAGCTCGTCGGCGCTGAAACCAAGGCATGAAATTTGGTCCTTCCAGAAAACGCCTGGCAAGATGTTGCATGTGATTTAGAACTGTGAAGATCCTAGTTTGTGGGGAGGTTACCGGCCCGGGAAGACCGGAACGTAACCGGTTCCCTAGTTTTCAGTAAAAGGTACTCGGCTTAAGTTACAGCTCTAACCTACTCCCTTATACCAGGATACACGATACATGCCAGGTACCAGGATACCCTGGCGGTGGGATCTCTCCATGCCGCATAAGGAGTCCACGAGTGTGATGAGCGAGATACAGGGAGAAAGATTGTCCTAGTTTATTAGAGGAAAATGCATTGACCTAAACCATGTAACCAATGAAACAAAAGTTCTCTAGTGAACGGGGAAGCAATGTGTACAAAACGGAAGTTTAACCACAAGATCATCAAGTGGACGCACATCTTTCTACCAATACAGACGACAGAAAGATACAGTGCTCAATGCTAACAAACATTGTATACGTACATGATTGTGGAAGTAGGTAAAGCGGTCAAAGTGGAATACCTGTAAAGCTCAAGCCAGTTGCCTCGCAAGCGTTTAGCCAAAAACTTGCCGGACCCTCGTGCAGCTAATCCACCAAGAAACTCGTGAGCATCAAACCGAGGCAACGGAGGAGGATCTGCGAAAGGAGAAGCCCCTTCTTGAGGTGCAGAAGCTCGTAAGTAAGGACCAAATGGAGACAAAAAGTTGGTCGTTAGCTCAATGAAGTGCCGACGTAGAATCTCGTTGTTTACTAGTGTCATAGATTCTTCAGTTCTGGGTGTTGTCCCAGCATCGACTAACCGGTTGAGGACAGCTGTGTCCGGCTTTGTAGATGCAGCAAAGTTGGTCCACAACGCCTCTCTGTGCTCTGACATGAGCGAAATCGGTCCATCCTTTTTCACGCGAGCTACCTTGAGAAGATTCGTAGGAGAGAATCGCTTCAAAGGAGAGAGCTGTACTTGTATCTGAAATCGGCCAGAGTTCACTTTAGCCCCGTTGGATCCATTCTGTGAAGGAGATCTGGAAACGACCTTGAACCTGTTGGATGTCGACTGTGTACTGCCAACTGATATGACATGGGGAATGCTGCGGAGTGCTTTCAAGAAAAATAAATTTGTAACTCCAAGGACCATGGGAGGAACAGGCTCACCTTCTTTAAGTGCATTGAGGGTGGCAAAATCAGGATCATGAATAGTGAAGTAAGGGCGAAAATCAACACTGCACGGAAGAGGAGCTACCAAACCAACTAGCGCTGCAACGGCTTCACAACACTGTGAAGGGGTCGGTGCAATGACCAGTAAAGGCTCTCCGACCAGCAGAAGCTCCCACAGCACCCAGAGCTGCATCAAGACACCACGGAACATTCCGAACAGATCTGCTTCATGGAAGATTCCTTGTGGTACCGACCTTGCCACAGGTGCAGCAGGTGCAATAGCACAGGTGAACTCATCCACAGGATTACCTGATCCAGGAGGTAACGTATGAGCAGGAGGAAGATGGGCTCGAACGGTCGAACCGGCAACTGAAAGTTCCATCAGTTGTCCATGAAGTGGAGCTGGCCATTGTGTAACGTCAGCCGCAATCTGTTCCAACGCCTTTGGACCAATGTCAAAGTACAATGGACCTAATATTTGAACGAGAGGCTTATAAACGCAGGAAAAAGGACGCTCTGACAGCACCACTACAGATTTTTGCTCACCACCCCTCTTCAGCCGCTCGTCCTGTCGCTGCCGGTTGAAAACAAATCCGTAGAGATACTTCTGTGCTCCACTACCAGGACCCCCACGACTGCTTCCAAAACTTGCATTTCCTTTGTCCCTGGACATACTTATGGAACCCTTCGGTGGGCTGCCATTGACGACCTTTGGAGTTGGAGTTTCTCCTGTATTTACATTGCCAGTCTCTAGAGGCTTTAACTTGGGAGATATGACACTTGCAAGTTTATCTAGAACAGATAAACCCCAAGAACCTTCACTGCTTTGTCCTCCAGATGCACTCTCCTCTGACCTTCCTGCTGAAGCTGTCGATCCCTCGTCTGCTGTAGCTCTCTCAGGTGTTTCGTGCTTAACAGATCCCTGGCGCACAGTGAATGAAGGGCTATATTCTTTAGTGATCAGAGGCCCATTATTCCCGTTCACACTTTTGCAAACTGGAGAACCCTCAAGGCCAAGGCCGCCTTTCAAAACGGGCGATCCCTGCACATTGTTATATCCAGCATCAGCTACATCCCTCAGTGGTGACCCGTCAACGCTTCTGCTATCAGCTTCAGCCGCTTCCCTAAGAGGTGATCCCTCAACACTGTTTTGGCCGGCTTCAGCAAGATCTTTCAGCACTTGCGAGGCAGGAGAACCAACTGGAGTAGTTTCTTCAGCAGCTCGTTCATTAGCTACCGAGGCGGTGCGACGTAACGTAGAGGGAGATATCGTGGTAACTACTGATCCCCGTCGTCGAATTCGGAAAAAGAACACACAATCGTGGATGCTTGCGCGGTTTTCAGCCTGGATTGCAAGATCAAATCCATGTAAGCAAGTAATAAGTAAATTAAGGAAAAAGAGGAACTACACTGAAAAGGAGGTTCAGTTTGAGACACAACAACAACAATGTATAACTGGCACCATTTCACCTTGGACTCACACCGCAAAGACTCCTTCAGGCCTAGCCACTACTTCTCAGCGTTTGATTTACTGATCAGGTGATATTCATCTGAGCTTACTCTACTAACAAATCATTCTGAAGAGAGGAAAAGAAATTTTATACCACAACGATTCACAAACCCCATGTAATCGCAATCGGGCAAAGGAGAGAGTCTCAGCGGCCTGGAAGAAACTGCATATAGAAAAAACTCCTAGCTGTCTGAGTAAAGAACCCCACTGCCCGATGCCCTAAGTACAATGGAAGTAAGGAAGTGGTAGAGCGACAAACACAACCTCCAAGGAAAAAACACAAACATTCCCGACATTTTGCTTTCTTCAAGTGTTCTTACTGGAGGTACAACACCATCGCATTCACATGTCACATTTGGAGCAGATCCCGCAATATGTAAATGACTCGTCATTTCACCAAAATTCAAGATCTTAACTCTTTTTCAGTTCTGAAACATCGTTCCAAGATTAGTTTGGGACTTGTAGGATCACGAGACACTCAGCTAACCTGTGACATAGAATCCGGAAATGAGTTGAAGGCGACATCAAGCTCCTCTTCGGCACTAAGGGCACCGGCTGGAAAACATTCCTCAACAAGCTGACCTTGCTCAAGATCGAACCTGATAGAGCAAAGAGCCACAAGCCACCGCCTGAAAGCTGTTCCGTCAGGCCTCCCAACTGAGTCAGAACGAGATACTGGGGCTCGATTCATTGTTAGCTGTTACTTTCTTCAGTTTGTGTCTCCTCCTGTGTACAACTCTCCATCTGATGGAGTTCAAGTGCTAGAATCTACTCCTACTCTTTGCAAATTTCCGCAACAACCCTCATGATAGCACCTCAAACCGGATTAAATGTTGTGGGTTGTCTCATGACTATACAAAGCATAACCCGAATTCTCCGGGTGTTCCCCAGTCTGCAAGGCCAAGAAACTTTCATGCCTTAAGACTGTGTCCAGTTACAGTAGCAGACGAGAGGTATATAGTGACGTGAGTGAGAAGTTCTCGTTCCTTCCTCCTCATCAGAAACAGATCTTGAAGCCTGTGCGTCATGCGTCTTTCAATCTGTACAGAGGCAGACCATCCTCCTGTCCAGTTTAGAATATTTCTCCACAATTTGTCACTGCCACTGGACGTAAAGCAAGCTCCGGTGATGGCCACCCTTCATCTAAATGACTGGTTCCCTCCACATCCCTGGTACTGTAATTCCCGAGACACTGTTTCCTGATGGCCCTGCTTCCTGCCGCTCCTACAAACTTCCGACACTGCTCCTTCTCGTGTGAATAAGCGCTTTCACATTAACCTACCGCACGACATCTTCAAGTCAATTCTGCATAATGCTGGACACACAACACCCCGCCTGCAACTCACTAGAATAACTCCAAAATCAAGCGCCGATAGTGTCGGGACGCCCGAGTCATCAGTCTGGTTCTTGCAGCTTCTTCCCTGATGCCTAGAGCTCTGTCCCCGCCTCATAAGCTCATGGCCATCACCCAACAACGGCATCAGACATGCTAATGTTTCAAACGGGCTGTACAGGCAGCGGAAAAGTATAATTTGACCGGACACGGATCCACAAATCTGAAGTCTCGAAACCTCCTGTATAATTAGGTCTGAGACTGAGCATTTTAGGTCTACCAGCAGTGCTTCACGTGGTTTTCTATCTAAATAACCCAACCTGCGAGGACAAGCAGATGTGAGTACCGATCCCAAACCTTCTCTCCGCTCGCATTACGCCATGAAATTTCTACAGCTCGTAACTCAGACTCCTCCCCTTCCATTCCGACTCACACTCCTCGCTCCTTTTCCTATCTCTCTCAATGTCCGTCTCTCGCTCTGACAGAAGACGTCGTCAAGTCTGTCATGCACAGAGGACGCCAAATCCAAAACC
The DNA here is from genome assembly GCA_036924285.1 of Asterella californica. Taxonomy (NCBI): domain Eukaryota; kingdom Viridiplantae; phylum Streptophyta; class Marchantiopsida; order Marchantiales; family Aytoniaceae; genus Asterella; species Asterella californica. The sequence goes on along the minus strand of JAYKYS010000006.1, from coordinate 12,841,098 downwards.
AACCGAAGCTTTTCTCCAGCGGCGTGAGAAACTCGGCGAACCATTCCAAACTCCACGAAGGCAATGCCGAGTCGCCTTCACGAGATTGCCCACACTCAATTCAGATTCAAAACTTCTTGCTAGGAACGATGTGAGTGCCTCGCTCACTTGGCGGTGGTGTAGTCTACAGTACAGTCCCCTTTAACAATAGCATACCACCGCGTGCCCAGAGGAGCAGGGCGAGATGTGCGGGCACAACAGTCAACAGTGTAAACCACAATTCACACCTGCACGATCCGAGCAAATCACATGTCCCAGACAGAAGAACTGACTGACTCAATCACTCTCACACACACCCACTGACACTCAATCACACACTCCTACATTCACTGACCCTCTGCTGGTCATAGAAGCGGTTTGCTGCTACAAAGAAGGTGCTTGCTGATAACCCGGCAGCTCAGAAAATGTTCAAAAAACTCCCAGCCAAGGCAGGGAGCCACTCTGATTCTTCGTATGGTCCTAAATGCTTAAATATAGGCAAACTTATGAAAAAGAACATAAAACTCCATATCTTTCTCGCTGTCGCTACTCCTCCACTCACTCACTCGCTGTCCTCTTGGACTCGCCTGCTCTCTCGGCGGATGCTGATGCATCTACTACCTTTTGCCCCTCTCCTGATTCTTCCACTCCATGACTCACATTCTTGGGCAGCCATCTTCATCGTCCTTTTTCCTTCTTTTCCTCCCTTCATCTACCTATCTCTCTTCTCCTCGCCTTCGTAATCAAGGACCACCTTCCAAGCCGTCATCATACTTCCCTCACTGTTTCTTTCTGTCGTTCCTGCCCCGCTCCACTTCTCGTCGCTCCAGCCTCGAGACATCTGTCGCACACACTCTCCGTCTCTTGCTGCTCCCACAGACAGCACTGGCTTTCTTTCCCTTACACTTCCCCTTCTTTTCTCCCTTCCATCCGGTCAGACTTTCCCTTCCTGTCCCGCTCCTCCGTTCTGCTCTCCTTGGCTTCTCCTCGGCTCCCCACGGTTCCTCCTCTGCCATTCTTTCCCTTCTCTATTCCCTTTCCTTTACACTTCCTCCCCATTTCCGTCCACCTTTCCCTGGCTAATTGGAGAGGTCGTTTGTATTTATTAAGCGTCAAATGTAAAGGATATTTCAAAATGCAAACATTTTTTAATTATCTACTTCGTTAATTTTTAATCTATTAAAAATATGATTGATTTTAATAGAATAGATTTTAACATCTAGTCACGGATCGATTGCTCGTTGTCTCTTATTGATTGATATCTTCATATTTTTTTATTGTCTAGTTGGTTTTTTTTTTCGTCGGTGGTTGTATATTTTATTTAGTGTTATATTGATGACATTTGCTTATGATACACATAGTTGATATTGTCGCATTAATGTATCATTTCTTTTGTTACATTGATTTATATCATCATTTGTTATATTATTTTATTGTTGGTGTTTGCATGTGAAACATATAACTCTTATCTTATTACTACCGTGTTTGTTGTATATCATTCTTTATTGTTATTGTTATATTAACGGTGTTTGTCTTTGAGTCACATTGTTGGTAATGCATATTGTCACGTTAACTCACTGTCTCTTTTGTCACATTCTATAACTATTCTATGCATGTCAGATATTGTTTTGTTCTTTATGTGATTTTGTCTTTCAGTGTCATCATCCTAGTTTGTCCATATTACGTTTTTTTTCTCTCTCTAATATATAAATGTGATCTGTCCATATTGTGTTATGTTCTCTTTAGTTGATTCGGTGTGTGAATCCAACTGATCCTAAGAAATTATATATCACATTTATAGTGTTAATTATATTTAATATATGACGTTGTGTTGATTCACATATTTTGATTTAACGTGACGTTGTACTATTACACAATCATTGAGTTTGTGTTTGTGGGTGCTAGTGCGAATAATAAGTATCGTGTTCTCTTCATATGATACTTGTCATGAGGACTTTAGGTTCTTGTCATTTCATTACTAGAGAAAGGACTATTGTTATTTGTGTTGAATGCAATTTGCTTGGATCATTGATTTCATGTCGTGTCATATTTTGTTACTTGAGAAACTACTTGTCAAAACTTTCAAAGAAATGAGATGTTATAGATATTGTGGTTACGTTGTGTATGATAATATTCTTGATAAGAAGATGAAGTTGATCTTGACTTTTGATCCTCCTCCTTATGACATATGTAACGCTTACATGCTTAAGTACATTCAACTTGAATCAAGTTCAGTTTACATCTATAATCTTTGTCTAAAAAATTGATGTCATCGAGAAATGAATTATTTTATTTCTTCATGTTATACACGTGATATATTTGCTACCAAACCGTTGTATATGCAACAGCTTTCCCTAATGGAATCTCGGATTGACATCACGACTAAATACAATGGATTTCACGAGAGATCTTTCAAGTCGATTTCTCTCTAGATAGCATCTTGGTAGTATGGAATGATGAAAATTTTGAATGCAATATTCTTGATGTTATTATTTGTATCTTTTATTTTGTACTTTTGTTCAACTTTTTAAGTAAATTTGTTGTTCGTAGACTATTTTTGTTTAGTATAATTGTTTGATCTGGACCTTGGTCTTTGTGTGTTGAACTTTGATGTTGTATCTCATATACACCAACAACAACAAGACAAAGATATTGTGATCCATTTTATGTCTTGCTCGTCTTACGATCTAGACATTCAAACACTTCAAGATGTTTTTTTTGTTCTTACGTCAAAGAAACGATCATTTGATTTGTTTGATTCTAATGTTTTTACAAAATATTTGATTGGAGATGATAATATGAGTCTTATCACTAATATCAAAAGTATATCAGTTGATCATATTATAGCCATCAAGACTGCATTATTTCTTTTTTTTTCACATCAAATATGAATTTTATCAAGGTAAGTCATTTTAACTGATTATTTTTGTCGTCGGGTGCAACAGTTATTCAGTGTCTTTATTTTGTGTAAATCTTACATCATTATGATGTATCAACTTCGACGAACGGTTCGTTTGACTAATTCTACTAAATCTTGTACTATAGAGAAATATTATAGACACATAAAATATCGACATTTTGAGTACAGTGAAGATGAATTTTTTTGACGGCTTGTTAAACATGGATTTTTTGATGCCATTCTTATCTGTCTATAGTCCTGCTTGGCACAATAAGTATTTGAAAGATTTGATGGTTATGATTAACCAGTATGTTATACCTGAGACTTTTAAGTATCTTAACACTCACATGCGATGAGATTACATCAACTCCTTGGAATGAGATTGATGATCTAAAGTGTATCTTGAGAAAAATATTATGATTTTACTTGAAAAGATACTCTTTCTGAATGTGTTATTTTGTTTTATGTTTGTCTGAACGTTTTTTTTATATGTTATATAAGAAAAAAGAATATTATGTGAAATCTTACATTACGCTATTCGGTATGAACTACAGTGTCGCGGTTCGTTGCATGCACACATAGTTTTTTTGGGTTGACAAGGAATTTGTGAGCAAGATATCTCTAAAATCTCAAGTTACATTCTTGTTCGCTTTGATTCTACTGTCGTCCATGTTTGTACATCCACACCAAAAAAAACAGCAGATTTTGTTGTGTAAAGTTGGATTTCTCAAGATAGTTATATGGAGCACACTATCTCCATCGATCCTGATTACATCCATAGGTATGTCTTATTGATAATTTATGTAAAACAAAAATTTAGATTTTTAAATATATTATATAAATCTGATATTATTTTAACTATAAATATTTATTATTTTGCATGGGTTCTAAAGTGAAGACATTAAATTTTCTTGTGATATCATATCGTATCGTATCTTATGATCAGAAGTATGGATGCATCATTCCTCAAAATCTTTTTGATATTGATTGTTGGCAAAGTCATGTTTTTCTTTATTATTTTAACAATTTTGAGAAAACATGTGAGAAATCATTCTTATATGAAATGTTCATGAGAGATATCGAACATTAAGGAAGTTACAAAAGAATGAGAAATGATTTATTTATTTGATGAAGATTGAGAAAAAGTAATTTTTCATATGGCATAAAAGTTGAGTCTTACTCATTTGTTATCGTATTTGGTACGATGTTGTTGTGCTACATGACGTCTAATATAGTGAAACAGATTTCAGAAGACACCCAAGTGACATTTCTACAAGAAGTTGCATACGAGCTTACCAGCTTGGTAGAAGTCAGCCTTAGCTTTGAAGAAGAGTGAAAGTATCAAAATGCAGAGCTGGTTGAGGAGTATGACCTCGCGTCTTCAATTGTGAGAAGTATCATTATATGCAATAGTTAGTGGAGTTTATAAGTTATGAAAAATGTAAAAGACAGAAATCCGTCAATTATGGCTCGTCTTGGATCCATAATTTGAAGATACAAGTGCGTAGGTGTTAGTGAGTATTATAGTTTTGACTCTTTGTTCACTAAGAATGCAGCTATACAGAAAAATTGACGCAGAGAAAATTAATAAAGAATGTAGAAATAACCTCCTTTAGGTTTATGTATGAGTTATAGAATCTATAAGTTCGATAGAATCTACTGATTATTTTTACGAGAACACGGGTCATCGTCAATGTTAGAGGCGTCCACCTAGGAAGAAGAGGTCTAAAGATCATATCCTCCTAGCCTCTGTTTCTTATTCCGGCATGTTGATATCTTGGATGGGATATGTAGCCAAGTCTTGCATATCTAGGGATGGAGATCGATATCTCTCTTAATCGTGGGTTTCCTAACCTAAACGTACGCATGCCACTTTGGTTATATGTCAAGAGTTATTTGATGTAGCTATGGAAGGACTGTAAGTCTTGTGAGGTGACTCCATAGTTGCGATTTAGGTCGACATTGGATGACATGTGTGATCCTGACCTAACCCTCCACATGACACTTCGGTTATAGGTGAAGAGTTATCGAACCTGGACCTGCGTCTCCGTTATTGCACATGCTCAATATTTCTGTTTGAAGTCATTGTATGTGCTTGACTTCTCTTTCTCAAATTGGCATGGGTTGCTAGTCCCGTTAGATGACAAACAAATCCTTAAAGGTCCTCAGACAAAGTGATGTAAGGGTTTTCGGTGTCCACTCCTACAGAGCGAGATGACAAGAGTGTAGAACCTACTATTGAGAACCCGTCAAGATTGATACAAGAGATGAGAGAGCCAGAAGAGAAACATGTACAAAAGTTCAAAGATATGTATAGAGTACACAATGGACAGTATGGGTTGTTGATATTTGAAAGTGATGGGTGGAGGTAGTTTGCACGAGTTGAAGATTTGAGAGAAAATACAAAAAAATGAACTGAAAGACAAGTTTCAAAGTTATGGTGTGCAAAGATTCTAGAGAGAGAAGATTCTCTGGGATACCTACGAGGTTGTATTGCGGTGGTTTTATAGTCTGTTTGGTGGAAAATCATACAGCGAAAATAACCATATGTCCATGTGGACTTATGGATGTGGTATACTTTTTTTGGGTTAGCAAGCTCCGACTGTCGATGAACAAATACTCGGCTCTCAGTCTTTATCATGAGAAGTGAGAGAAGTGGCTGGTATCTCCTCCGGCATGTCTGTAGTCAGCAAAACGTACGATAAGATAAGACGAGGGTATGGCTGATATCTTCTCCGGCATGCACGTAATCAGAAAAATGGTACGATAACGAGGGTATGACTGGTATCTTCTCCGGCATGCTCGTAGTTAGAAAAACGATACGATAACGAGCGTTTTCGTTATTGCACATGCTCAATATTTCTGTCTGAAGTCATTGTATGTGCTTGACTTCTCTTGCTCAAATTGGCATGGGTTGCTAGTCCCGTTAGATGACAAATAAACCCTTAAAGGTCCTCAGACAAAGTGATGTAAGAGTTTTCGCTGTCCACTCCTACAGAGCGAGATGACAAGAATGTAGAACCTACTATTGAGAACCCGTCAAGATTGATACAAGAGATGAGAGAGCTAGAAGAGAAATATGTACAAAAGTTCAAAGATATGTATAGAGTACACAACGTGCAGTACGGGTTGTTGATATTTGAAAGTGATGGGTGGAGGTAGTTTGCACGAGTTGAAGATTTGAGAGAAAATACAAAAAAATGAATTGAAAGACAAGTTTCAAAGTTATGGTGTGCAAAGATTCTAGAGAGAGAAGATTCTCTGGGGTACCTACGAGGTTGTATTGCGGTGGTTTTATAGTCTATTTGGTGGAAAATCATACAGCGAAAATAACCATATGTCCATGTGGACTTATGGATGTGGTATACTTTCTTTGGGTTAGCAGGTGCAAGTGCCAAGAGCAAGATAAGATATTCGCTATTCGTGAATGATCAAAGAGCATTGCTCCATGTCTGTGTGGACGGATGAGCCACGCATACTGTGATCGGAGTTCAGAAAATCAAACCATTTTCTGTCGTCAGTCTTCACCAGTCGATTAATAAACTGATTCACGGGAGACAACTGCAGTGCAGTATTGGATGAAAAGTTCCTTAGACATGTACTTTAAGAATTGAGAAAACTCAATTAATGAGATTCTTTGCAGATGATTCCTCCTTGATCCTTGAGTGTTATATATGTATATGTACGTGCAAGCCTGGAAGAGCTACACAAGCCAGAAAGCAAGACTTTAGAAAGTTAATATGATCCTCCTTGGTTTTGTTCTGTTAAAGTTGTTTTCGCTACGATCATGATGAGATGAGATCACCAAACAGACTATAAAACCACCGCAATACAACCTCGTAGGCACCATAGAGAATCTTTCCTCTCTAAAATCTTTGCACACCATAACTTTAAAACTTATCTTTCAAATCATTTTTTTGTATTTTCTCTCAAATCTTCAACTCACGCAAACTACCTCCACCCATCACTTTCAAATATAAACAACCCATACTGCCCGTTGTGTACTCTATACATATCTTTGAACTTTTGTACATGTTTCTCTTCTGGCTCTATCATCTCTTGTATCAATCTTGATGGGTTCTCAATAGTAGGTTCTACACTCTTGTCATCTCGCTCTGTAGGAGTGGACAACAAAAACCCTTACATCACTTTGTCTGAGGACCTTTAAGGGTTTGTTTGTCATCTAACGGGACTAGCAACCCATGCCAATTTGAGAAAGAGAAGTCAAGCACATACAATGACTTCAGACAGAAATATTGAGCACGTGCAATAACGGAGACACATGTTCGGTTTGGAGGGCTTTATGAACCAGTACATGCACTTGTGGATCATGTATCAGCAATCAGCATAATTTCAAAGAGGTTTATGAGAAAAACAAGTGATCAGTTGAGAGGTACCATGGTTGGATACTCTGTGCTGCCAACAATCAAAAGGGTGAGTTGTATGGTGCTTGTCTTAATAAACGTATGAGAATTGGGGACATAAAAGTCGAGCAACATTTTTTTGTACAATTATTTGCTTCTTATCTTGTCATACTAGACAAACCTTACATTATTGCTATTCGAATAGAGACAAAGATAATGAATGATAGGTCTCATTTTGCTAAAATTTGGAGTCCTGATGACAAATATTTAATATAAATTTTAATTGTTTAGGCAAGACATGAACGAGATGACAAACAAACTCCTAAAGATCCTCAGACAAAGAGATGTAAAGGTTTTCGCTGTCCACTCTTACAGAGCGAGATGACAAGAGTGTAGAACCTACTATTGAGATCCAGTCAAGATTGATACAAGAAATAAGAGAGCCAGAAGAGAAACATGTACAAAAGTTCAAAGATATGTATAGAGTACAGAACGTGCAGTATGGGTTGTTGATATTTGAAAGTGATGGGTGGAGGTAGTTTACGCGAGTTGAAGATTTGAGAGAAAATACAAAAAAATGAATTGAAAGATAAGTTTCAAAGTTATGGTGTGCAAAGATTTTAGAGAGGAAAGATTCTCTATGGTACCTACGAGGTTGTATTACGGTGGTTTTATAGTCTGTTTGATGATCTCATCTCATCATGGTCGTAGCGAAAATAGCTTTAACAGAACAAAAAGGAGGATCATATTAACTTTCCAAAGTCTTGTTTTCCGGTTTGTGTAGCTCTTCCAAACTTGCACCTACATATAGATATATAACACTCAAGGATCAAGAAGGAATCATCTGCAAAGAATCTCATTAATTGAGTTCTCTCAACTCTTAAAGTACATGCCTAGGGAACTTTTCATCCAGTATTGCACTGCAGTTGTCTCTCGTGAATCAGCTTAGTAATCGACTGGTGAAGACTAGCAACAGAAAGTGGCTCGATTTTCTGAACTGATCACAGTATGCGTGGCTCATCCGTCCACACAGACATAGAGCAATGCTCTTTGATCATTCATGAACAGCGAATATCTTATCTTTCTCTTGACACTTGCATCTGCTAACCCAAGGAAAGTATACCACATCCATAAGTCCACATGGACATATGATTATTTTCGTTGTATGATTTTCCACCAAACAGACTATAAAACCACCGCAATACAACCTCGTAGGTACTTCAGAGAATCTTTCCTCTGTAGAATCTTTGCACATCATAACTTTGAAACTTGTCTTTCAATTCATTTTTTTGTATTTTTTCTCAAATCTTCAACTCACGTAAACTACCTCCACCCATCACTCTCAAATATCACAACTCATACTGCTTGTTGTGTACAATATATATGTCTTTGAACTCTTGTACATGTTTCTCCTCTAGCTCTCCCACTTCTTGTATCAATCTTGACGAGATCTTAATAGTAAGTTCTATACCGCTGTCATCTTACTCTGTAGGAGTGGACAGCGAAAACCCTTACATCTCTTTGTTTGAGGATCTTTAAGGGTTTGTTTGTCATCCCGCTCATGTCTTGATCAAACAACTAAAAATTGTATTGAATATTTGTGATCAGGACTCCAAATTTTAACATAATGAGACCCATCATTCATTATTTTTGTCTCCATTCGTATAACAATAATGTAGAGTTTGCCTAGTATGACAGATAAGAAGCAGATGATTGTACAAAAAAATGTTGTTCTACTTTTACGTCCTCAATTCTCATACGCTTATTAGAACAAGCACCATACAACTCACCCTTTTGATTGTTGGCAGCACAGAGTATCCAACCATGGTACTTCTCAATTGATCACTTGCTTTTTTCATAAACCTCTTTGAAATTATGTTTATTTCTGATACATGGTCCACAAGTGCAAGTACTGGTTCATAAAGCCCTCCAACCTGAACCTGCGTCTCCGTTATTGCACGTGTTCAATATCTTTGTCTGAAGTCATTGTATGTGCTTGACTTCTCTTTCTCAAATTTCTCATCTTCATTCTCAATAATAGCGGGACTAGCAACCCATGTCTCAAGTTGTACATCTTCAACTTCATCAACATCAATGACTTTCATCACTCCGATCATCTTACTAGCTACTTGCTCAGTTAAAACTTGTCTTTCCTTTTCATGATATCAATGATCAATTCATGAAACTATTTCTTCGTAATGCCAAGTACCTCACAAAAAGTAAACTCCACGCTAACATCTAGAAGTTTTTGCTCAAAGACAATACGTAAGTCGATCGTTATTTCAATGTCAATAACTAACTTGTAGGTTGGAACCTTCTCTTTCTCTTGTGCTGAAAGTCTCTTTCCTCACACTTTGTCAGTAGCAGCAGCTTCCTGTGAAGAATTCTGCACACCTTCCATAGGTCCTATTGTAAATGGTGGAGCTATAGAAGTAGAAGGTCTATCTTCTAGAGCAAGAGATCTATCATTTGATACAGATCTAGATAGTGTGTTTCTGCTGCTCTTCTCTTTGTAACCATTCGACGTTCACCATCATCAAGTACTCTTGCATCTAAGTTAAATACATACTTTCGTCTCTTATCCTCTATCATAACATCTCGTTCTCTATCTATATCCAAGAAGGCTCGATATAATGAAAGTGAAGATCCGAAGTTGTGTCAAAAGCTCGTAAGCTGAGGCCTAGCTTGCTTTTCTCATGAGTGTCTTTGAAGCGATAACAATCAAAATTTGATTTTAATGTAAGAGTCGGTCCACGACACGACAACGTTCTAACCCAACTCTAGTTGAGCAAGCGGCTGAAGTTCCTATTGAGGTGATGAAGAGAGATGCATATAGTATTAGAAGAGCTACATGATAAAGAGATCATGCATGGGAAGTCTATTTCATTTGGACGCCTAGTGGAGAAGTTACGAGACTCGAAAGATAGGTAAAACAAACTAAGCTTCAACTTACGGACTTTTAGCACAACTTCGGATCTTCATTTTCATTACATCAATGGGTAGAGCTCGTTGTTAGCTTTCCATTGGCACTTTGTCTGCTTCATTTGGACGCCTAGCGAAAAAGTTACGAGACTCAGAAGATGGGTAAATCAAATTAAGCCCTAGTTTATTTGCTGACTGGGTATTTGCCGCTCCATGAGCTATACTAATGACGCAAGGGGTCTGCTTCCTCATTATTGATGAAAACTGGTATGTACTTTGACTAACGTAAGGAGGCTGCTTAAGGGGCTTGCTTGTTCCTACGACCTGTTGGTGGACGTTGGAGAATTGAGAAGTCCAATGCATGCGCGCAAGGTGTCATTGGGTTCAGATCTGTGCAGGCTACGTGTGGGTTAAGACGGTTCGTGAAGAGACGCATCAAGGGATGTGTTCTGGGAGAAAATGAGACGTAGAGAAGAGATTTGGAAGCTTCAGTGATATGTGAAAGAGAGTTGGACCATTCTGACCGTTTCGGAGTCCAAACTTGCTATCCTTGGATCCATCGGGATCAGAACAACGAGTTCTTCAAGAAATTGAAGACATTACAAAATTACATCGGACGGTTTGAGAGATATGAGTGAAATTGACACGTGAGGAAACGCTTACGTCAGATTTTTGTCAAAAAGCATGATGGAAAACATGTAGCGTACGAAAGCAAGAAGTTATTTGGGACGGAGAGACGATGATCAACTCACGAGAAAAAGTTGTTTGTGGTGGTTCATTACTTGAGGAAATGACGGCTTTACTTGGGACTTCACAAAACCCAAGTGTGTACTGATATTATTTCGCTCAAGTACTTTGAAACACAAGATCGGGTGACGCCAAAAGCAACTATGATGATATGATACCTTAGCGCTCATGAATGAATGTGGAATTAATCTACAAAGCGAGAAAGGAAAATCTGGTTCTTGACGCCTCAAGTCGCAAAGAGGAATATCTTTCATCGTCAACATAGATTTTGCGAGCTTTTAGAGACGAATACGTGGAGGTTACATGGATGATAATCAAGCGAAGGAGTACCTGGAACAGCTCAAACGAGGAGTGAAGTTGCAGAACATGCAGCTGAGACATGGCTTACTCATGTTCAAGCAAAGTCGGGTTTATGTGGGACAAGGAAAACTTAGGACTAAGTTGCTCAAAGAATGTCATGATGCGCCCTTATCAGATCATAAACGAGAAAAGTCCACTTTACCATAAATAGCTAAAAATTTTTATTGGTCCCACATGAAAGACGATGTTGTCCAATTTGTCAAAACATGCATAACTTGTCAGGCGAACCGCGTTTCTTATGAGAAGAAACAAGAGTTGCTTCATCTTTTGTCGATTCCAGCCAGACCTTGGGAAAGCATTAGCATGGACTTCATTACCTATATGTCTGACTCAACCAGATATAATGCAATCTTTTTGATAGTTGACCGATTTAACAAACTAGCGAAGTTTTCCCGACCTTAGATGCCGAAACAACATTCACGACTTCTTGGTTGTTCTTAGATACTTGGTGGCGTTCACATGGATTACCCCGGAGTATTATTTAAGACCGAGACTCGAAGTTCACAAGTGTCTTTTGAAAACACTTATTTCAAAAGTTGGGAACTAAGTTAAAATTCAGTACCGCTTTTCATCCCGAAACGGATAGACAAATAGAACGAGTTAACTCGGTTCTGAACCAATACTTGAGGAACTATGTGAGCACGTACATAAGTGATTGGGTAGAGTGGATCAGTCTTGCAGAGTATTGCTATAATTCCACGAAGCATTCAGCAACTGGTGAATCGCTCTTCTTGCTGACTTACGGACGTGAGCCAGAAGGCCTCTTGACTTGACTCTTGCAAGGAGTTCTACATCGACACGATCAATAACACGATAAACATAAGCTGAAGAGTTGGTGACAGAAATGCAGCGGCACGAGGAGCAAGTGAAGAAGAACCTCGAGAAGACGCAGCAACGTTACAGGAAGCAAGTAAACAAGCGGACGTTGAAGTTTCAAGTGGACGAAGAAGTGTGGTTGAGTACGAAGAACTTCACCCTTCCGGAAGGAATTTCGACTAAGTTCTCAACTAAGTCCACGAGACCTTTTGTCATCATCAAGAATCCGCACGAAGTTATCTATACGTTAGATCTTCTTCTCGAGTGGCAGTTGCATCCAAGTTTCCATGTTTCTTTATTAAAGAAATATTTCAAGGATGATTTGCGGCCGGAGTGCAAACAGATTCTCAAGCCTCAACCTGATGTCGTGCAAGACGAAGCAGAATACGAGGTAAAGACCGTTTTGCGATCGCGTCCTAAATCTAACCGGATGGAGTACTTGGTTAAATGACGTGGATATCATTTGAAGGAAGTAACTTGGGTGCCAGAGGAAGAGCTAGGACATGCAAGTGAAGTATTGGATCTCTTCAAACGGCGACAAGGACAACAAGAGCGTTAGCAAGACGAGGACACCATCTTCCAGCGAGGAGTGAAGGAACGACGAACTATACGAGTAGCAACTTGAGGCGACTTGGGCCGATGGACTTTGTAGCTTTGCCTTATGTTTTGTGGAAATAAAGATTTTGTTTCTTGAAATTTGTCTAAGTGTATTGGTAGTGCATGGCTATGACTAGTTCTGATCAGATGCCTAGGATGTTGTCAAGAGGAAGAACGAAGCACACTCAAAGGAAGCGAGCTGATTTGGATAAGCATCTAAATCAAGACTTAGGTTTGTAGTAGCGTTGACAAAACAAGTATGAACTTTTATACTTGTCTTGGCGCTTGGGATGATCTTGCGTTGCGGGTTTCTAACTGTAAAGTAAACTTAGTTGCGCGTCTAAGTCAAATCAGGTTGCGATCAGAAAGTGAGTTTCGGAGGACCTCGTAAGTAGGTATGAATACTTATAAGTTAGCAAGTTAGAATCTTAAATAGAATGCTTAGAAATTGTCAACTAGTTTTGTTTAGGGGTGGTCAAAAAGGTAAGACTTTCTCCGAGACTAGTTGGAATTTTCTAAGTGTTTTAGCGACAACTTAAGATTCAAGCCAGGAAGAGAAATACGAGTTAGCTACCAGAATGCAATTCTGACGCCAAGGGGTTGGCTACCCATTCTGAACTTGGCGTTAACTTAAGGATCATTGTTGATGAGGACATCAACCTCCAAAGTGAAGATGAACGTCGCGACTTTCAATCACAAGGTCGGGGACAAACACGAACAACAGAACCCTAGTAGACTTGCGGTAGGTTGTGAACGTTGCGTGTAGGACTGAACGGCTTGGCCGGGAAGTCGGGATCAGATGAGTCCTAAGTGGTTCTCTTAACCAAGGTTAAAACATTAGGTTAAGACATAAAGGCCTACCCTAAGACGACCTCAAACAAACACTGGCCTAAGAGGGCAAGTCTAGAAACGGACCGAAACATAGATCTCAGACATAAGTCTAAGACGTGGGTCCGAGACGTAGATGGACTGTGGTTCGGATGCTGGGCCGAACCACAGGGTTCGAGTCTAGGTCTAGACCACAGGTTTTCAGAAAAACGATCAAGTGTTGGAGCTCCAGCGATGTTTTAGGTCGTGGACGGAGCTCCACGTAAGATCTCGATGAGAGTAAGATATCATTGAAAAGGTCTCGACGAGAGCTTTTCAATGATATTTAGAACTCCCAAAGAAGCTACACCTTAGCTTGGCAAGTTGGGCAGGAGCTAAGCTGGGACGAAGCTGAGTAGGAGCTAAGTTGGAGCTATGCTTGACAAGCTGCCCCCTAGCTTGGGTTGAGACGTCACCCTGGAAGGGGGACGAAAGGTTCCAGTACCAACTTTATTTCTCTTTTGAACGGAAGCACAAGCCATCCCAGTGATAGGGCGCCCGCGTATGAGGAAAGTGGTCTCAAGATCAATTCCCCCTAGCATGTTGGTCTCCTGGAAGAAGTCTATGTTGGATATGCAGCCACGTCTTGCATATCTAAGACCGAGAGACCAATATCTCCCTTAATCGTGGGCTTCCTGACCTAAGCCTCTGCATGTCACTTTGAATATATCATGGGAGATACCTGTGCGTATATGAGGGGCTTGTAAGTTTTGTGAGGCGGCCTCATAAGTGTTGGGGCTTTGGTCTACATTAGATGGCTTGTGGTATATTCAGGGTGGCATCAAGATGGCATAGAGAGTCAAAAAAACTTTCATTTTAATTTAAGTAGGGGCCCAGCTTAGCTAAGGGGCTTCTTTGATAAATAATCGTGCGTATAAGGATAGCAAGGGCCTAGCTTAGAAAGGAGGCAGCTTAGCTAGGGGTTTATCTTTTAAGTACATCAACTTGTGGCAGTTTTCGACGAGGACTTTTACAAAGAACTGACAGAAGAGAGAGGAGACGTGCGCAAGAGAGAGAGGAGAGATTTTGACGATTGAAGATTTTGATGGTGGAGTCGATACTGAAATAAAGTTTATTTGAGTCTTGAAAGGTCTATCTGTGTATCTGAGTGTTTGATTTGTATTTGATGGATGCAAGAGACAGAATTTCGAATTCTCATCGCCTGCAGCAGTCTGTTTTTTTATCGTTCTCTTGATCAATCACAGTCAGGAGGTTCGTCCCCCCCAAGAAATATTCTCGCCACGACAGCGTGTTTGTGTGTTTGAACAGATCTTAGAACTTAGAGCAGCGATACTAGTGTAAATCTCTTTGAGGAACAAAATATTTTATGCTAAATGGGCTAAAGGAGAAATCTTGAGACACTACACAATCGAACCAGAAGGCAGAGGAAGGCAATGAGCTTGAGAGTTAAAAAGATTCATGCAGGTTGAGGATTAAGCTCTCACTCTCTCAAAAATAACATTGTAAGTGGACTCGTCGTTCTTGCGTTGGGTGGTATTGTCAAAAAATACTTTGGTATCTGCAGGAAGAAGACATAACAAGCAGAAGATTTCTATCCAAAAACAGAGGACAGAATCAAGATCAATATTTCATATAACTGTGCAGCTATATGGAACAGATGCATTGCTTAGTATTTATTTTGCTCCTCTTGGATTTTTTGGAGGAAGTTTGGAAATAAAAAGTAAAAAAAAGCTTGATTTGTATCTTCAGAGATACACAAAAATCAGTCAAAGGAGGTTACAAGTGAAGTAGGTTGTCTCTAACTATCAATTAATTGAGTGTGTTTGAGAGAGAGAGAGAGAGAGAGAGAGAGAGTGAGGAAGAGTGCAGTAGTTTAGAAAGCTCGAAGGCTGAGGTGTGGGAGCTAGGGGGGGCTACAAGCCTCTGAATATCACCTACTGGAAGTGTGTGAGACAGCTGATGTCACAGGATGTTAAAAGGAGACTTAGGGTGTGCCTAAAGTTTTTTTGTGAAAGTAGAAGGTGATTTCAGAGCCTAGAAGGCTCCCTGGTGAACATCAGAGGTAGCATGTCATTTATAGTATGAACTGATGATGGAGAAGACAGATCTAAAAATAATCTGATGATTATTCTCAAGTTCATATCAAAAAAGATCTAGAAAATAGTTTAGAAGGCAACAGAAGACAACGAAGGCTTGGCCTAGAAAGTAGTGTTCAAATGCTGAATTTGGTGAATTAGAGTGTCAATACACAGCAGAAGGTACTGAAGTCCTTAAAGGACAGTTAGTGGGATTGTAAGTTGACGAGAAAGCATAGAAGATAGAAGATAGAACACCTTTTGGAAGACATAAACATTGATGTTGACAGCTCTTAAGACTAAGTGATCTCTTCGGACAAGAATCTTTTCAAAGAATAAAATTTTTATACTGTAAATACGTAAGAGATTAAAACCTTAGACGTTACAAATAAGAAATCATTAGTTTTTCTGGTGCTTCCTAGTCTTCGTGAAATCTTCCATTTTCGTTTCCAGCCTTGGGATTTACATTGATTTTGACTCATAGCTACTCGCTATGAGTCGAAGAATGTACTTCTGCGAACATCTATCTCTCTCATCCATTTTGGTTGTCTAGACTAGATCATCCATTCTGGTATGTTTAACTGATCTCGCTGAAGCTTGAGCACCAAGGTTTGTATGTTCTTTTGCAGAAGCATCTCTTGTGGTGTTACCTCCAACTTCTTGTTAAGCGAGAGTAGTTCTCTTCTCCCGTAATCCTCTGAGTGGTTTTGCCTTTGTTTCTTGATTTTCCCCCGTTGTTGCACTGTCTGTTTTGCAGCCCTTGAGACATAACGTGATGACAACTTGTGATGTCGTAAATGGTCTTCCCCGCTGCAAGTGGTTCGAACTAATGTTTATCCATAAGCACGTTACCTCCTCTTGTCTACAAGTAGCGAGATGTTCATGCGGTATCTTGCCTTCCTTATAACTTTGGCGTGATCTCAAGAGATGACAAGAGCTGTCAAGAAGGGACCGGATAATACTTGATCATCTAGTACCTCATAAGACTAATGCTCGAGAGATCGAAAGATCTACCTTGACTGATTGTTTTCTGGAGTTGACAGTGGTTAAATATAGTTTATTATTCTAAACCACTCTTCCTCACCATACGATATTACTATCATCACGAACACTACGTCGGATAGGCAAACCATCAATAAACAGAAGGAGAATTTCATCCGAAATTCATGTTTGTCTTCTTCTTTTCCCTCGCTGCAGAGGTCACTTTTGATACATATTCTTGTGTAATAATTCGGTGATTTATTCAAGAATACAGTGATAGAGCCTAAAGTTGCTCGCACAACATTATTGACTTTACTCAGTGACATTTGGCACTATATATATATATATATATATATATATTTATTTATTTATTTATCTTCTGACAACAAAGATTGCAGTACATATATTGCATCGTCTTCTTCTTGATTCTGATTCTACTGTCTTTTCATATGCTACGATTAAACGACTTCTCCAAACGAATAAACTCCTTTTGAGTACTATAAGAAGCCTAGGAGGATTATTTGGAGTTCCTTTATGAACTGTTTCGTGGAATTTGTCTGAAAATTAGAGACACAAGACCATCCATCTGTCCACTTCCCAATTAGACGAGCGGTTCCTAGGAGGCCTCATGTGGGAATGGCATCTAAACAGACTCGCACCTCCTGTAGAAGTTTCGAACAATAGTGAAGACGTCGAGAACTTATAAAGGAATAAACTGGATTTACCTAGAAAACTGCGATCAGACTCGACAGAATGAAAGGGATGAGCGGCACGAATCACGTGAACTAAGCGAGAACAGGCGAGATGCCTGCAATGGCGTAAAGCCATTCTGAAAGAGCTCGCCCTCAACGAAACCGCTGTCCCACGCAGATAAAGGATAGGCAGATCTCAACTTAGTGGCGGTGAAACAAATGACGATAGTGGAAACAAAGTGGTTACCAAAGCCAAAAACCACAAACTAAGTTGCTTTTAACATCAGAACTTCGAAGTAAACGTATTAAAACTCCATATTATGTACCTGTAGACCCCCGCTGGAAGCAACGGTCGATACTTGACCAGTACTCTCATTCTTAACTTCAGCATTCTGCAGGAATGACGGGATTGCCTATCCGGGGAGCTGCAAAACCCAATTGCAAGCAAAGATTGGTTTTCTTATTCAACATTCCTTCTCCATCAAATTGAGCAAAGTAGCACGATCTAGAGGTCTCCATGTTAGAAATTACCTTGTCAATTTTGCCTCCGTGCATTAGAAAAAAAACCTTCTGCTTTCCTCAATCACTGAGGAGTTGCGTATTTTTCTCTTTGTGAAAGTAAAGAAAGGTTTTTCTTTTATAGGGTGGACCAATTTCACATCGCGCCCAGTGACAGTTTCATCTCTCCAAAGACGAGTAGTATTTTTCAGATGGAATGGGCCGATTTCTCTTCCGGCCAGTGAAAGGTTTCATCTTCACAAAGATTAGTAGTGTTCTTCAGACGATTCCTCTTCCCACCTGAAGCGCTCCATATTTCTGCTAGAGAACAATAATGTAGAAGTTGGAAGCGAACGAGCGAGCATAAAAAAGAGAGATGGCACTCGACTACTAGCGCCTTCCGCCTTCCACTCTTTCGAACTCCGGAGCATAAACTTATAGGCGCACCACGCGCTGCCGCCTCGGAGCTAATGGTCTGGCCGGGCCGGGTGCGGGCCGGGGCCGCGATGGAAGAACTTGGTCGGATTACGACGTATGGCATTGGCGATCATCTTCTTTGTCCAGTCTTTTTGTGAATACGTGGTCGGGCGGACCGAAGAGTCCGGCCCACACTTCCACCTGAGTCCCTACTTGCCGGATTGTAAAACCCAGTGTGCTCTATCTCTTTGCCACGTTGACAACCAACCCACGTTTCCGCCACCCGGCCACGTGAACCGCGCTCCGAGAGCTCCATTTCTCCTCCTATCAAGGTCGCATAGGCGACGTATGTATGTCGACGTCATAGGTCGACATACATGCTCTGTACATGTACGTAGACTGTACTGTACCCTGAGGACTTTGACGGCTTCCGATAATCATTCTATTAGAAATATACTTTACCGCACCCTAATATTTCGTTATACTTTACCTTGCCCTCTTAATATTGTATTACTTGACTGCACCCTTGGTTAATGGACAGCATTCTTGATTAACAATAGCAAGTTCAGTAAACTTATTGCAAAGACTGATAATCTGTTACAAAAATATTTTATTTTAAATTTAAATTTTTGTGCAGATACATCATAAGCTGCTCACATGCTCGTCTCACATTTGGATTACATGGCATTTTCATCTGCTAAACTTGCTGTTGCAAAAATGATCAGAGATGTAATCAAGAGTATGGTTAAGTCCAACAAGCGTATTAAGAGTAAATTTTTTGTCATTCTATACATTTACGCTCAAGCATATATAGAATAGAAATCTCTTTACACCATTTGGTATTTTGCTCAATGTTATTGCGATACGATCGATATTAAAGTTGTTCTTCATATCAAGTGACTTTTATTAAAACTTGAGTATGATAGTTTCCAAGTATATTCAGTTCTTTTTCTATAGATTCTCAAACATAATTAAAATACAATGATTGGATGGTGTGAAGTGTATGTATTCCCGATCCTAATACGTGGCCAATATTTCTACCGTCGTTAAATCCTTAGAAATTCTAACTGAAACTAAGTAGATGAATAATTATGCATCCCCAATCGCCTCTGGTGTTCATGTTGCGAAAGAAGACAAGCGCTGGATCGTGGGTTTAATTCTCCTCAGTGATTGGAGAAATACTGTCATTATCGTTCGTCTAAAAAATAAAAAATTGATATTTCTTTTCTTTACAGTAATATATTGTACTTCTAAAATCTCCTCTTGTGGGTTCTGTATGTTCTATTATTTTTTGCAGTCTGTTTTTATCTTTATTGTTTTTACACATAGCAGTACACATGATCCTTGAGTTCTTATTTGCTATTTTATTTGCTATTTTATTTCTAATTTTTACTATTTTTACACAAAATAGGGTATTATAAACGATACCCAAGAGCGGATAATCTAACAGATCTCTCTATATATAGTTAAGTGTAGAATTTGTTCGTATAAGCGCAGTAAGAGTACAATAACACCTAAAGATTACAGGAGCAAGAGACTTAACCTGCAGAAATATTAAAAGTAAAGAGATGAAGTTTGAACCCTTTTGGGTCACCCCGACAATAACACTTGAAATGAAGTCACCTCCTCTATGTTAAGATGGAGGAGGTATATGCTCACCCATTAATTTATGTCGCAATAATTTTCATATTAAGATATATTAAAGTTAATTATTTTTACTTGGCGAAGAGACTATCTTTACAGTAGTCAATCATTGCACTTACAGGTTTTTTGTCAACATAGAGAGGCAATGTGTAACATTCATAGGATAATTATAATTATAGAAATTTAAAATTAATACTTTAATATTAGTACATTAAATTAAAAAATAAAATTAAAAAGTGTAATTGATCTTGTCAACTCTACTTAATGGTTAGTGATAGACAATATGGTTATTGATTCTTATGCATGTTTGCTTACTATACCAAATGATTTTTATTCTCCCGAAAACATCTTTCCAAAAGTGTATTATGACGTACAGCCAACCAGTTGCAATGATTTTAAGACTATATTCCCGTTTGTATGTCTCTTTGCTTAAACACTCATTTGGGATGCATATTTGTGTTAAATGAAACATTCATTCTGCCGAAGACAAAAAAACAGTTCAATTAGTCGTGCTGTTCTGCATAGTACGCAATTTTAAGCAAATATGTATAACACTTACACATATACTTGTCTACTTATGATGATATTTGCATCCTTCACTCAATTATCGATGGATGAACTAATGATTAATCAAACTAGGTTCCCTAATATGCATGTTTCCTGAGCTTTTGACCAGAGGAGAAGAGAAGCAGGAGGCGTGGGATTAATATGGTGTCATCATTGGAAGGTGTAAGGGTCGAGAATCCAAAGTGGTTTTAATTGGAGGAGAAATAATTTTGGATATATAAATAATGTCGTGCACGGTAAAAAGTGCTAGCCAAGCAAGATAAATTTATATTGGATTTACGTTTTTATACTTGGAAACGTAAGGCACATGTACTTCTTCATATAAAATTCTATACTTTTCGATCAAATGGATATTAACACACACATGCACACTCGTTTGAATAAAAAAACTATATACAAAGTGAACGAAACTACTCTCGTTATGCTATATAGTGCATGTTTTTATCGATGAATAAAATTTATTCCTTTATTTAATTCACAATCAAACCCTTCTGCAAAAAATTATATTTGGTCATAAATTAAAGACTTGCGTAATTGCACCTGAAGATGGAGAAGATGATTATGCATGATTCTTGTATCGTGTTTCTAATTTGGTTTGCATATCACGAGTTCTGACTTATTATCGCTGACCTCGAAGGGGTTGCTTCAGTTCACCACGAACACCGTTTGCAAAATGCAAACAACAACCATCACTGAGTGAGTTCAGCTTTGATTGGACTGGAGGAAAACATGAACTAACTGCTTGCTGCTGAGATAGAATGAGAAGCTTTTCCCCTTTTCCATGTGAAGCAGCAGCATTGTCTCAAAACTCCTCAACAATATCACACACGCTATATCTTCCACACTCGTACTCCACTAGAATAATGTGCGGAACTCAGAGTCAAAGTTTCAGCTGTTGCTGAGCCTCCATCCACCAAGACGCCAGAAACGGACAGTCCTCCTATGCTGAGGGATACTTCTTCTTGCAGATGAGTACAGCTTTTTCACTGAGAATCGAAAAATCCCTCCTCGACTCGTTGAGCATAACATGTTCGATGCTCGAAGAAGAAGATAGTTTTCACTTGTAGTACACCGTTTGAAACCGGTTTCAACTATGATGTCCCGGTTTTGCAACTGATAGATGTTGCAGTTTCGTTACGGAGCGTAACTAAAATTTCTGGAAATTTACCTACTATAATTATCTAATGGTATCTCCACCCGAACACTGGAAATGACCCGGGAAGTACCAGTTCTCAGTCTCCTCGAAACCAAAACGTTATAGACAATATCATTTCATGCGTTTCAAGTTTATCATTTACTATCTTTTCTCCATCACGCCAAGAAGACGACTGTTTACAGTTCCGAGGCATTTACAATACTCCGGTGGAGATGCTCTAAAAATATCTTGGTGAGTTAAAAGGATGTAAAGCCAACTTTTGTACTGAAGTACTTCGGTTTGTACCATTGAAGTTAATTATATATCTATTTATTTATTGCATTCACTTGATCACACCCTTTAATACGTTTCTCAAACTTGACTCCACTTTTTGGAAGATTGTTTTATTTGATTGAACCCTTGACTGAGAAAGGCAGGTCCAAATTTATCACGGCTCGTGACAAGTAAGCGGTTTAACAGGCTGGAATTTGTTATAAAGTCAGATATAAAAGTTGATAATCTGTTATGAAAACACTTTAAATTGAATTTTGTTATAAAATTTAACATAAAAGTTGATAATCTATTATAAAAAAATTTTAAATTGAACTTACTTTGTAAATACATGATCTTCTACTGCAATACACATCTTACATTCAAACGACATAACATTTTGACAGACTGAAACTTCCTGTTGCAGTCAAAGCTGCGATCAAGAAAAAGAACAATTTGACCGACTTATCGCAAGTCAAAAGGGCAATCAAATAAAAAAATCTTAAAGCCCAAGTCTGACTACAAGCGCTCCGGTGACCCAAAAGACATTATTTTACAGATTTACTTTCAGAGAGCTGAGAAATTTAATCATTATGTAGAGAATGGTTTTAATAACTAAGACCTCATCCCAACTTGAAATCTATGAAATAAAGATTCAACTTAAAATTATTTACCAGTTTTACACATTATGATTCATCTTGAAACAAACTACTGAATATTGACAAAATATACTCAAAAAATATTTAGTCGGATAAAATTTCAGAGGTTTCTTAGAGCAAAGGGAAACTTCTCTTCATACTCAAAATACACACGGAGGAAAAGGAAAATATTCTAAAGAAAAGGTAGGGTGAAGTCAAGTCAAGTCAAATACAAAAATCTTAAGAAATGTAAAGTCAAGTCCAAAACACGTATTAAAGGTAAGGTCAAGTAAATTTCGGGTGTTATATTTGCCAACACCAATCGTCGGATTGTCTACGTCCAACAAGGCTCGTATGGGCCGAGGAAGGTAGCACCGTGGCGTACAAATTCGAGTCTTGGTGCAATGTCCCGAGGACCTGTTCGTGATTTAGATCTCGTCTCTTCTACGAGAAATGGTCTGAATGAACATATCCCGCTGTATATGTCGAATGTTTAGTGAATAGTGATGCGACGTTGGCTAAAGTCATGCAGTTTTAAGTTCCAGTTTGCAATATACAGTCCTGTAGACAACTCGATGCTTCCTGCTCTTCCCCGACCGGGAATTAACCACGTGCTCTTAAAAGAGTCTTACAAAGTCCCTTGAGACTGGATAGTGCACTCCATTGTTCTTGTCTGGGAAGGCTCTGACTCAATCCGAGTTCGGTAGACTACTTGTATCAATTTTCCCTAACTACTTAGGATGTAGAGCAATGTCGAACACCAGAATATTCGCGATTTGAAACCAGGCAGCAGCTTTTTGCTTCACTCTGACCTCCCACTACAAGATGGATCCAATCAGGGCTCCCAACTGCTTCGTTCAGTGATGAACTGCGTCGTCCCATATACTTTAGCGGTCCTCGTCCTTCCGTGCCATGAACCATCTACCCTACAGGCTAGGACTCCGAACTCATATGTTGTTGTGATTTGACACTCACATGGTCTGTATTTTGAGAAGGTCCTGGCTTTACCGAACAGCTCAGCTGAACCCGTGGCCCTTGTTGAGTGCACTCTCGAAAACCATCTGCGAATGGCTAGGAACTTCTACCAGTTATTTGGGGATCGAGTTACTCCTTCAGAACCTTCCATCTCTCTTGCCACTCTTTCAACTATCCCTGGTGTCCGTTTCCAGTTGGATCCGCTCAATGCCCTCCCCTCTGCCTCCTGGGTGACTTCAGCTTTGTCTATGTCTGCCGGCTGGCCATCTGACCCCTCCATAGGGCCAGGAAACGTCTCTCCTCCCCATTCGAGAAGTTGAGAGTTTCTCTCTATGTTCCAACATTTGTGTCGTAGATGCTCCATTATAGTCGATCCGGCCCACTTGGGTAACCCAGGGTCGTAGGTGTCTCCTAGACTTCTCGTAATCACCAAAGCCTGGGTTGTCTGGAAGCCTCCACAGCCAAGAACGCCACGACCCTCCTTAGTGGTGGTGTAGTCCCTGTACAAGGACACTATCAGACTAAACTTTAAACTCTACCTCGGGCATCCATCCAACCTCACTAGCTCTTTTCCAGCAAAACAAACGCACCTCCAAGTCCTCATACCCTTCCACGCAGAGGCTACCCCCTATTCTCCTACCTACATCGTCGACCCTACTAGAAGTACTAGAATCCAGACAATCATCACCCTGGTCACGACTGCATTCATCATGAGGAACTCATGAGTGTCTCGTGACACAGTCCCTGTAAACGGTGTCCCTAGTATACATGAAGGTCATCATTCATCATAAGTGTCAGGATTACAGAAAATTGGCCGCTGTCCGAGTAACATATGACACACACACGACAGAAGACTGAACTGATCCAGAGCATTCCACTCATCGACCCCTTTCCACCCAAGCAGCTTATCCTAACAGCAGGCAATGACATTCTGTGACAAAATATTCAGCGAAGTATTCACCTGGTACTTTCTCCCTTCAATGGAAACAGGCAAACCCCACAAGAATATGCTTAAATAACGAATTGTTGCCACGTCAGACGTTTATTGACCTCACGTGTTGTTTCAAGTCGTTGGGCAGTAGCGCTAACTTCCGTAGCACCAAGAGACTTGCACGGAGGAACTGTGCAAGTAAATCTCTCTACAGCTTTGATGCCCTAGTACACAGTTTCAGTCCTTTCAATTCATCACTTATACGTCAGCTGCAAATGTCCTTCAGCGGCATTCGGGAATGTCGAAATACATCGGGTCATCCATGACTGCCAAAACTCCATGAAGTCCTCCATAAGTTCAAATCCTCGAATTTTGCTTCCTTTCAGGTGCTCACTTTCACAGACCGGAGGTCCTCATACCTCCTCACCTGTAGTTACTGCAAATGGTCGTGGGACAGTCCTAAATTCAGAACGGGCTGTGCAGTTAAGAAGCTCAGCTTCATACCATTCACACTTTCCTCGTCCTGATCGGGAAGTTACTACGAGAAGGTCCCCATTGAGAGCATTCAATGCCCAGAAACCATCCAGTTTGTGATGGAAGCTTTTGAGAGCAACTGCCTGCGTCCTGTCTCTGTTTCGGTCCATGGGGCTGCAGACTGAGATGAGAGTGGTTCCTATGTGATGATGTTTCTTGACTATATCAACTGATGAGTCGTAGCTCACTACGTACATCTTTCTCCACACCATGATCTTGACATACACACCTTCAATTTCCAGTAGCAAGGATGATAAGCTGTGGACCATCTCAATAAGTTCATCATCATACCTTGTTCTGATATGTGTTGTACTCTCCCACAAATCAACCCCTGGACTTTCAACTACTTGTAAATACATTCAGCTAACAGGGGACCGGATCTACATAGAATACACTCATCCCTGTTGACTCTATACTTGAACATGGATGTCAACGACCATGAAGGATGCCAGATTGTAACTTCAAGCAACCGCTTAGAAGTACAACAAAAACTTGCTATCTCACTTGGAAATCCAGTAAACAATGAGAAATAGAGTGCAGGCGGCAATGACGGCAGAAAGAATATAAGTATCCTTTGATCGTTTCCGCTTGATAGATCCTGTTTAAGAACCATTGTACAAAACCAAGATGTTACTACGTCATTATCCGGCCATAAATCAGAGCATTCCAAGGACCTCAAGCACAATATCTTCCGAAATCTTTCTCTCACAGGCTCTTGCTTCGCAGAACTCGTCCTTGACAAAAACTGTCGATGAAGATGTGTAAACCAGTACTCTACTACTTACTCAACGTACCTAAGACTTCACGAATGACTGGGAATCTGTCGCCCAACTGCTTTACTTTGCCCTGAATTTCCGTGAATGTAGTCCGTTGTGCAACTAATGCACCCTTATTTGCTTGGGCCTGGTTTATCACCTCATCGAGCTGGAGACGTTCATAGACAGCCATGGTATACCCATCCGTAAGTCACTTACGTCCACAAGACACAAGTTCATTCATACACTGAAGCACATGATATGACAAACTGCCTTACCTTAGTACCAATTTGATGAATGGTTCCCCGCTCCCTAAGAATACGAGGTCCTGGCGATAAACTTCCTGAAGCCTGCATGCAACCGTCAGCATACCAGTATACATGACCGGAGACAGAGACGAAGGCATGCAGATGCGGAGGGCAGATAGATAACATCGCAGAGGAGAGCTTCAACAAGGAGAGCCCCGGAAGGAATTCCGGTCGATACCTTATACTCGCTGATATCATTACGAACAGAAGTCAAAAGCTCAGCATGTTCTCGCATTGAGCTTATGTTCCCTCTGGTCCGTCGGAATTCCTGCAGACATCAGAACAATTAAAAACAGAAAACAACATCGGAAGCTCAAACAGAGTGGTTAAAATTGGGTACCTCTTGACTCCATGACTTTCGTCTTGAAAGGCGCATAATGACATACAAACAGCGGAAGTCTCTGAAGCACTACAAACTGACCGACCAGGATGACAACAATACTAACCACATAAGGTCAGCATTTGTTTCAAGTCTTCTTTCAAATCAAGCTACTCAGGTGTACCTACAACTTACATCTCAAGCTATACTAGTCCAGAGTTCGTAATTAGTGTAAGAGAGATCCTCTGAACTCCCTGTTTCTCAGTCATTGCTTAAGGACACTAGAAATTCCACAATATTTTGGCCGAATTCCACTACTGCTTATAGCGCCTCTGAACACCTCTGTTACTCAGTCACTGCCTAAGGTCTAGAAGTTCCAAAATATTTTGCTCGAAGATGCTTTTGGACACTTGAAACTCCACTATCCGCTCATAGCGCTTTTGAACATACGTTGTGCAGCACCTATGTGCTTTAGCAAAATTAACGTCTGCACCCCGGCGACAAGGTCCTACATGACAAAGACGAACATCGAGGAGAGAAGATGTACTCGACCTCGACCTATTCGACCACTGACCCGCCTGCTGAAAGTTGATATCAAAACGATCAAGAATCGGCTGAAAGTTGATATCAAAACGACTAGTTCATCGTCAGTTCTCCAACCCAACTCACAGCTCCTTAAAACGCCTCACAAGTCTCTATAAACGACCAAAAATGTAACAACTAGTACTAATTTCACCCCTCCACTCAATCCTAGCTTCTTTTATAAGTCATAGTCTTTGTTCGCCCTGGGTGTGTTGTGGAAATCTTGTCTTTTCAAGTCTTTGTTCCGCCCTGGGTGACGAAATCTGGGAGACAGGAAATCCTGTCTCTTCTTAAGCGACAAGTTATTTGTTCGCCTGGGTGCATTGTAGTGCGACAGAGACTTGTCTCTGCGACAGTGTGTAAATCGCAGTTGTAAGTGCGACAAGTCTCTTGCGACAAGTTTCTGTTCCGCTCTCGGTGTCTCTTGTGCCAAGCCCAGTTTATGTTTAGATTTATTCCTCCACTTGTATTTTTCAAAGAGACTCTTAGACAAAATGCATGAAGCATGATCTCGCATATAAACTGTGACAAAGAAGTAAAGAAAGGCTGGGCGGTGCTGTCGAAGGAGAGAAGAAGACTGAAGGTAAGTACATACACAGAAACATGTCAACAGAAAAATGTAAAATAACCTGTGTAAATTCGTGAAGTATATCTCTATGCCGTGCAAGCTTTTGTGTGACAGACGTTGTTGTCGTAGCACCCGCCACACATCGACTCATAGCGTCGTTCACATCGAGAAGCTTCTCAAGCAGCGACTCGATCTCCATCTCCATTGACTTCCACGATCCATCACCTCCCAATCCATCCCCAGATCCACTATCATATCCTGCGGAGTCGGTTCAGAGTCAATAAGCTCGTCGCTTTACTGCCTGGAGACCCTACACTTTGGATAGGTAGTAATGTTCCAACAGAAAACTGAGCTCCTGAAAATTCCCCGGTTGGGACAGCCTGCAGGAGGCCTAGGATCTCAGAGCCAGGGTACAATGTTACAGAAGTTCTAGAGTGAAAACTCGGAAGAAACAAGTAACTGTTCAAATTTGTTTACAGCCACAAAAACGAAGTACAGAAGGAGTACAGGAAATCCAGACCGCTAACTAATTCCAATGCTCAGTGTTTTAACAAGTGGACAAAAAATGAGGCACTGCCAAGTACAAATGCTGTAGTCATATCTCTAGACAAGACGTAAAAATTTCCCAGAGAATTGTCTGCCAGGAAAGCTGAAATCTGTCATAGTTTCAAGCTGTGACATCCGGCTCTGACGTCGATCTGGAGGCAAGCCATCTGACAGTGTTCACCACACACGCCTAACTAAGCTTCGTTTTTGTCTGCAAAGGACCTAAAGGTTGAAAATATCCTGAAAGCGAAGTACCTTCAATTTCCGAACTATTACGGACAGCAAGAGACTTGAATTACCTCCGTGAGCCAGCATACCACCAAACTTGGCATACGACGAGAGCTTGACATCAAGGTCACCTTCAATCTTTCTCGCCTCCTTCCTCAGCTCCTCCCATCCCGGGTCAGCATCCTCCATTGTTCCCTTGCTCGGAAACCTAATTGAACCAGGTTTCTTTGCGCCTTACCCCCACCAAAGAAACAGATCACAGCATTGTCTCACAGCCCGATCCAATCTTCGCAGATCACCATCCTATTAGGTGCACACTTGGGAAGAGCGAACAAAAGCAACAAACGCGATCATCGTCTTCGATATGATCACTAGCGATCAGCACCCATCCATCTCCTGTTTTCCAGATAGATAAATCAATCAATCAATCGAGAACCTCAACTGGCCTGGCTTCGCCTCGCGTAGTTGAGCATCGCCACTGGAACAAAAAAGAACAGATCGGACGGAAACAAAATCGGCACGAGGGAATGATAAATCACTTAACAGAAACACGTGATGGGTTCCTCTTTCCTTCTTCCACCTCCAATCTCTAATCTCTAATCTCTAATCCTCCTCGTCGAGGTGCCCTTCTCCTCGACCGGGGCAGAAGTGCTGATCGTGAGTTTTGTATCCAATTCGCATTCTTCCCTCCCGTCTCCTTCTGATCTCTATAATCACATCATCATCTATCTGCTCCTCCGCCTCCTCCTGTCTTCTACTTCTGCTACTATATTACTTACTCTTTCCTCGACTCCTTCTTCTTCTTCCTTGCCCTTCGTTTCGTCCTTCCGTTCGTTCCTTTTTCGTGCTCCTACCTCACCTCACCTCACCTTTAGCCCTTCTCTCGTCACTTCTAAACCCTCCCTCTCTATCCTTCTCATGCCAC
This sequence comes from Asterella californica, assembly GCA_036924285.1. Lineage (NCBI taxonomy): Eukaryota > Viridiplantae > Streptophyta > Marchantiopsida > Marchantiales > Aytoniaceae > Asterella > Asterella californica. The sequence continues at coordinate 12,811,959 of JAYKYS010000006.1, read as the reverse complement.
GAGAGAGATTTCACTCACTAACTCAGCCAACAGATGGAACTACTGTAGTCGCACCTGACCTTACAATTATCTAACTCAAAGTGACTCTAACTCTTCGCTTGACTTCACTTATCCTGCACTAAGTTCTGAGTGCTGTGATTCTACTTGTTTCAATCCAGTACTCCAGTACTAAAGCCACGACCACGACAGCCCTACCGTACAAGGCCGTTCTCATGGGCCACTCACATTCCATTGTAGGCTCGATTGCGGTACTCCACAGTGCAACCATCTTTTGTCGTGATTTTTAACTTTTGACTGCAGCATGGTTTTCTTTGTGGTAACACGTGACTTGAGATCGTGACCCGCGAATGCGTGTCTACCCGAGATCGAAGAACCGAGTGCCAATTCGAACTCTCTCGGGAGCTAACGATGATGCTCGCCTTAGTCTTTAACTGGTTACAACTGTACCGTCTCAACTGCGTAGGAATTAAGATGAGTAAACTCTTAACTACGGAACTGCGAAGTAATTTGCAACTGCTAATGTAGGTGGGCTTCTCAGCCGAACAACAAGGAAGTTTTAGCGCTACTGTACTATGTCGCCAGGAAATAATAACCTTGGACGATTTCTAACAGATCCTCCGCCCGTCCTTCTAACCTTGGACGATTTCTTCTACGTAGTCCATAGAAGATCTCAAGCTGGATGACAAACAAAATATAGGAGAAGACACGAGAATTGAGTAATGCACTCTTGCAGGTGCAATATTTGGTTTTCATGCTCGAATTTGTGTTGTTTCTATTCACATTTATTCGAGACTATATAGACTGTGTAATCTCACTAGTGAGATTATGGAGTGTAATCTCACTGGTGTAACCATTCGAGTCCAAGCTTGGCATTACGGCTTTTAAAGCCACTTAAAGTACTCATAAAAAAAGAATGTGAAAACTGCATAGTGATTTACGTAGTATTATACTACATCGCCATATTACTCAGAAATTTAATTAACTGCACCCCTAACAAGTTTCTCGGACTTGATCGCACTCTCTTAAGATTGAATCACTTGACTGCAGCAGGTTCAGCAGGTCAAAATGGTCATGTTATTTAAATATGTGTATGTCAACAATCGAATATGCATGTTGATGAACTCCCAGGAACTTTTGCCCTCTTATTGTTATCAAGAAAAATATATATATTAAATATATATATATATATTAAGCAGATTTAAATAATAAAAATATTTTATAAAAAATATCTGTTAGTCCATGCCTGGAAACACGAGAAAAACAAAAAAATAAACCATAAATTTTGACTCGACTTCCACGCTTCAGAAAGTACTAGTCCGGGAAGTTATACTCAGAAATATATTCATTTATGTAGAGTTTAATTTAATATCTAATCTTTTCGATATTAAATTAAACGTTTGAATATGCATGCTGTGTGTTTGCCAAAAATGTTCAGTTTAAAATGTATGTATAGTATATTATCAAGCTGGTGCGATATACTACTTGTCGTGTGCATTGTAGTCACATGACGGTAAACCTGCTGTGACCAGTCAAACGTAGGGTCAAATATTACAACCAGATGCTTCATTCCTCCGCCCGTACCTCTGACCTTCTACGCTTCTACGCATGAGCCTGGAGGTAATTTTCTCACCCCCCTACTCCCCGATACTTGAACTGGACACGGCGGAGGAGGTAAGGTCGGGTTGGTTAACTCTAGGTCTCGATAGATCCTAGTAAGCTCAGGCCAGTGAGAGCCGCAAGTCTCTCGTCACTATTGGCTCTCTCACCGTGCTCGTCACGGTGAGAACAGCTGTTAGCTGTTCTAAGTTGGGTCTTGACTTGGGTGATTGGTCTCGCTTTCTCTTCTCGTCAGCTTGTCTCTACTGGAGTAAAGTAGCAACGTGTAGACTCAACCAGATGCACAATCGGTTTATATTACCAAGGAGGGCCTAGTGTGGTGCATGAGTCTAAGGTTATTAGGTACTGAGTCCTGATGCGCGCCGTATCATCCAAGCTGAGTGTTTTGTACTGTCTGTTTATGGGTTTAGTTTTTTCACGATCAAGTGTTCAAATAACATAATTTGCTTTGGTTCGTGTGTTCATAGAAACGATTCTAGACTTCTTGCAGAAATAGTGGTTTTATTTATTTTATTTTTATACTGTATGTTTCTCCATAAAATCTGATCAGGTTTTTATCTTCATATAATTTTGACAGGTAGTAGATTCTAGACTTTTATATATAAGTAACATCTCTATTTATTATTGTTTTAACCGTTTTCTTGTAGACTTTCGTGGATGCTTGTAATAAGTTCTCTCATCTTTGATTTCAGTGGGTTTAGATTTCTTTGCTAATTTTTTTCATCTTTTCTTCCAACTTCAGAGGATAATAAATCGTTCGTGCGTCCAAAACTATTCTAAGTCTCTGAAAAACCAATCCGTTCCACAAATATCTTTTTTGCACGTGACGCATATCGTCTTCCTCACAATCTTCACGAAGGCTCATTTGCATGCATATTATGATATTTTGGATGAAACATGTAGGAGGTATTATGCATACGCTTAATTTATGATCTACCCCTTCCTTAAGAAGGGTTAGCTCATAAATTAAAAAGAGATTATTTTTATTCGTTCCAAACATTTCTCTTATAGTAGAAAGGGTTAAGTTTCAACTCACAGTGCTTGTAGATTTTTCTTTTCCCACAGTCCATGTGTTACGTTCAGCTGAGAAATTTAGTAAATCAAATTAAGATGTTTAAATTTATATTCAAATTTATCTTACCACTGTGTTCAATGCAGTGGCAAAATAAATCCAAATCTTTGTGCAGCGGTGCAATATTTGCTTGCTGTAGAAAAAACTTTTATTTTTTCAACAAAAAATTTACCGCAATGATCATATATAACGAATCATTTGAAAAAAATTCAAATCTGTATTTCTTGTTGTTTTGTTGTGTGTTCCCGCACTCATTTGAGATGCATATTCACTTCGATAAAACACAGATAATCTGCCTTTTCACGGCACTTCAGAAACAGTAAATCCTGGAGAAAATAAACACAAAGTCCTTTAACGAAAGGAGGTGCGGTCACATCTTATATATGTTATTCATAATTAACCATCTGTAATTTATAAATAATTTATTTCACGGAGATTTTTTTTTTGTTTGGTTTTTTTTTAAGACCTCTTTTCGCTGTGGGGCTTTCTGCAGCCGTATGCTGCTGCCCTTGCACAGCATGAGTCCCCCCGCCAGGAGGACTCGACCCCACGACGCCTGGGCAACAGACGGATGGGGTAGCCAACAAACTAGCGGCAATTTTCATCTTTTTCCAACCAAATGTGACGTAGCAACCTCAAAACAAAATAGACAGTTTGAAGAGAAATATACATGATCCAAATTTAAATGTTCAAAATTAACTTCACTTACTTTTCTTTGAATCTTTAACCAAACGCGATAATCTCTCTACCACGGATACAAAACAAATTTTATATTTATTTGAATTATCATAGCCAACCACAAGCAAATATTTTTCTCTGCTTTTGTCGCTTGTCATCTTCTTCACGTTGTTCTAGTTTAGGATGCATGCCCATATTTATAAGTCGACATGCATATTCATCCTCTTCCAAGTTTAGAAGATGGGGAATGCAAACCTAAGATCAGTGTCTTTATCTAATTATTCACCTAAGATTAATGGATTTATACTACTTAGGAGAGTATTCGTCATCTTGTACTTACATGTTATAGATGAGAGCAGCCAAGTGTAAGTTTCTGACGAGCGCAGACGAGTGTATCATATGTAATTTTATGTATTTATAGTTTTTGACTTTAGTGCACTAAATTCAACAGTTTGAATTTAGTGGATTAAATTTAGTAGCGTCTATTGTCCCAGCCAAGCTTCGAGAAAAATGAGCTCCTCTTGCAGTTTATTATATAAACACTATGTAGAACACAACCATAAAAAAACAAGTTCTCAATGCAGCAGCCACCAATAGACTGCAATAAATATTCCTCCGTTTGTGCCGCTTGTTCTCTTTTTGGACCATGTCTCACAAGACTTTTGGGATGCATATTCATCCTCTTCCGAGTTTGGAAGAGGAGGAATATGCGTATCCATTTAATTTATTACCTAATAATTTTAGCAAGAAGGATTAGATAATAATTTAAACTAATCTTTAATGAATACATTAAATGACTATAGCTTCTCGGACTTGTATCTTCTGAAGCGCAGAAGTCCACTCATGACTTATAAGATTTATTTCTTGCTCTCCCCGTGTTTTTATACATGAGCTCATAATTAATATTTATAAAAATAGTTTGATTAATATTTTTTACTTGGTAAATTTTTTTGTTTAACATTTATTAATTCCTCTGATAACGATAAACGAGCAAAAATTCCTAGAAGTTCATCGAGCACGCATGTTTGATTCGGACTATTTTCTTTGTGCAAGATCTCGTACTACTTTTCTTATTTTTAGACTTAGAAGTTGAAAAGTTTGCGCTAATATGTAGTTTGTTTAAGGGACAATTCTTTGAGATTTGGAGTATGTTAAAATTCTAATGTGGTTAGAATTTACCTAAAGCAAATTAATGTATATAACTTTGTAACAGAACTTCAACGGTTGTAACATTGTAAAGATATGGTATTTTTCTAGCATCACTAAGGGCCGCTCTACACCTACAGTTTTTAAACTAGAAAAAGAGATATGATGTGTGCGAGTTAGGATTAGTAATAAGCAGGATGTCTAGACTATGCATAGTGTGAGTTTTGGGAATAGGGTTGGAGCAGCATAGTGTGAGTTTGGGAATAGAGTTGGAGCAGCAAAGTACGATTCTTTGTAATTTGGAGATGGTTTCAATACAAGTAATTTTCAATTCAGTTTTCAAAGTTTGAGTATTGTTCGTTATTAAAACTGATATTGTGAAACTGCAAAGTTGAATGCGAAGAGAAAAATTAAAATGTTCTTTCTATGATGAAACTACAGTCGGCTTGACAAAGCCAAACTCCAAAGCGATTGTAGTTTTGGATCATAATGAGACAACCAATAGAAAAAATTTCATGTGATATTCTAGTTTAAATAGAGATTTCTTCACATCATGACACATCTTTGTACTATCACACCATTAAGTATCAACTCCGAGCAAGTTGTTCCTAGAATGTGCGCTCATTCAGGACGTCACACACATTTGCTGAACTTCTCATCTTGTCAAAAATACAGTCGAATAACTCTTCTCACTATTCCTTACAATTGTGAATTCCAAAGGCATTAAGATATGAAATAAGTGCAACAGATGTCCTCCAAAACTGCAATTCCTCTTTGCACATTGAAATTGAAAATTTCCCTATACACTTGTGATTGATCAATGAAGATCCTTGAGGATGAGATCTCCCTAAAAAGACAGTCAACAACGATAACTGTGCAGACTGTTAAGCTTCAAAATAATTGTATAACTACTCCATATCGGATAACCAATATACAAGTTGTTTGTACACTTGTCACAAATAATCAACTAACATTTCTTTAACTGTTCTATATGTACTTAACAAGTTGGTCTCAAAGTCTTCTATGCTAGTTTTAGTCTCTACTCTCCTAGAGTCTCTCTAGATATACAGACTATCCGAAAGAATTATCCTAACGATTTTTCTTTATTATTCAGATATCCAAGAATCTCAGATCATTCGATCATACGGGATTTTTTGAATAATATACACATACATGACTCTCGGATAATCTAACGTCTATTTCTCCGCTGGTTATCCAATAATACTTCTACTAATATGGCTCTAAAGCAATTCATCTATTCAACTATACCGTCTGCAACATTTATCTCTTTCTCTATTGGACGTCCATCCTCATTCGCTGTCCGTTCATTTAAGACGTCAACCACATTTGCTGAACTTCTCACACTGTCAAAATACAGTATCTCCGTATCGAATAACCCTTCTCACTCCTCTTTACAGTTGTGAATTCCAAAGACATTCAAATACGAACTAAGTGCAACAAGTGTCCTCAAAACTGCAATTTCTTTTTATACATTGAAATAAGAAATTCTCCATCTACACTTGTGTTTCTCGAGGTTGAGACCGAGGTCTCCTTAAAATTTCTTTGAGACCAAGGTGTCACTAAAAGTATAGTCAACAACGATAACTCGTCCACTGCAAAATGTTAAGCTCCAACCGTTAAGCTCCATCCGTTAACTGTCTAACTAAATTTTTAAAATAACATCACCGACTCCACATCTTGACCGAGCAAGACTAGGTGAGCGTCCCCGGCAGAAAAAAGAGACGATTCGTCAGTGCACACCTCATGAAAGAGACAGACAGTCGAACCCTCTCCAAGATCCAACTACGAGCTTTTTTATATTTTTTTTAAGAAGAAACAACCTCCAAAAACAGCTTTATAGCACAAGAGAGGAAAACAGAACCGGAACTGCAAAACGATCAAAAAGGATCGAGTGCCACAAGTAAAACATCTGAGCGATCAAGCAGGAAATCCAATCATGAATTAGGAGTTCCGCAGCAAGCTTTCATCAAAATCTCACCTGATCTTTGCGTTTGACAAGAGCGTAGATGGAACCAACGTGAAATTTGGTGTCATAGAGCTTCACGCAAGCTCACATGAAGTGACCTTCTAAAGAAGAGCCATAGTCGATTATCTCGAATTAGCAGTGCTGTTCTCTCGCTCGAGTCTATTCCTTCGGATGAAATTAGACGGTAATCTCTCTCAATTGTTGTCGCGATGTACTGTAGTCGTCGATTGGAGACACGTGTCTCTTGTATAGCAAGAATGTGAGGGTTGTACGTCTGCATAAAAGATCGCATCTTGTATTTACGGTCAGATCTTTCCAATCCACCCATGTTCCAAGAGACCATGCAAAGTAAACCTTCATTTCAATCAGACGAGGTCGTGATCCGAGACCATCCATTTTGGAGCCCTGTTAGCACAGATCAGGTAATTAAGTTCAAATTTGAAGTTAATGCAGCGTGTGTATAGACGCATGTGATTCGAACCTCGTGAGAGATGTCGTCACGTCAGACGTCATCCGCGGAGTTAGGGTCGTGCTCCCTCAGCCTTCTCATTCTTCTTTCTCTTAACTGGCACGGTGTGACGCATGTCACTCTATCGTTTTAGAGTAGAAGAAGAAGTTGATCGGGATGGAAACAACATCTTTTTCGCAGAGCTTTCTCGTGCGTTAGACGGCTCTTCGTCTGGAAAAGATGAAGGATGGATTGTGTGACAGACAGATCGCTTTTTCGGTGTGGCTATGAAGTTCCGTGGCGTCTTCCGATCGTCACGTATTTCTTCTTGAGTGGAGGGATTGACGATTAAAGGATCGTTTGGATCAAGTTAATCTTCTGTCTAGCTCCTTGCAGCACGGTGTCGGAGTGTGATCCATCTATCTAAGAAAGCGATGGGCTTCTGACTGTGGTTGTTTACTCAAGAGGTAGACTTGAGGTTACAACAGGACATTATAAACACTCACACATGTCTGTTGGGTCCTCTAATATGTTCAGAAAGCGAAAATCAAGTCTAACTAGTAGTAATAAGATCTGACAGTGAACTTTAACACTCGAGGAGAAGAAACATATGATGGTTTCTACTTCAAAACTTCCCTTATATGTAAAAGAGACCTTACTAAACACACATACGAACTTTCAGCATGAGATCAAATCTGATTACTGAGATATGATAAAAAACATTCATACTAACGAAATTACTATAATTTCTGACACCTAGATGAGACTTCGACCTAGAACAAAAAATTGGCTTGATCAGTTTTGCTCATTCTTACAGGATTTGGAGTCTACAACATGCTTAACATCCCTGTGAAATTAGACCTGCTGGTTGTACACGGTTCTTCAGATCTCGAGGTCTGAAGTTGCTGCTCTAGATTGAGAGCTTTTTAGACCCCTTCTGCTTCAGCGATCGCCTTGAACTACTCACTTACTCAAATGACATGAAACTTTTTAGACAATCGTAGTCCTGCTGACAGTGAACGCAACCACGCAGATTTGAGACGAAAAATCGGCTGTTGGAATTGTCTGTTGCGACGATTCCTGCAGACAATTTTTTGTTGAAATTGACACCCAAACTCCAAAATCAACAATTGTGTTGCAATTTCAACTCAATCCGAACTTCAATCTGACATAAACCTCTCTTTATTGCTCCAAATCGATCAAAATTTCACTGACAATGACTGACACGACGAGCTCTATCTTCCTATGTTCTCAGATTTTTGAATACCTCTATCAAAAGCTCGTATTCCCCTTAAAACCTCTGGTTCTAAGGTTAGAGTTTCACAAACAACAAAAATGGATCAATGGGAGTTCATAGCTCCACTGAACTGTCTTTTTCTTCTTCTTTTTCATTTGGAAATTTTCAAAAGAGTTTCAATACTGAAAAAGCAAGGTACAATAGCCTAGAAACGCAGAAATTCGTCCGGAGAGGAAGACAGCCACAGGAAGAACACCTAAATCAATAAGAACAACCTGGTCTAAAGATATGATGGACTGGAACCGCCAGAGATAAAAGCAAAACACCTAGATACTAGTAACCAGCAGGGTTGACTGCTGGAGGAACTAGCCGGTACAGCGACTTCTAGTAAGTCATCTGCTAGAGACAAAAATTTCACTCTGTTACCTACCGTGCTCTGGCTGAGAGCTTTAATCGTGAGAAAAGCCTCTCTAAATGATTTCCAGGAGATCGCCGTGAATCTCTTCTGTTGGAACAATAGATTACACCTACCTAATCATATGTATTGTCACGCTTTGGCAAAAGCATATAGAGAAGCAAAATGTGTTGGGTGACTGGGGTGACATTTAAGAACTATATCAGGAATCATTTTCAGCTGCGGCGAAGATATAAGAGGTTGGCCTTGTACTTCTGGTAACCATTTGATAAAATGGTGCCAAAATTTACGTAGGTGCGTGCACTCTAGAAGTAGATGATTTAGTGATTCTGTCTGCGTGCAGCAGAAAGTGCACCTTCCATCTCCTATCCCCATGTAGCCGGCACGTTGAGAAGTAACCAGACCATTATGAAGCAGCTTCCACAGAAAAACTGAATCTCGAGGATGCACCCTAGACCAAATAGTGCCAAACAGATTCTGAACTTCCGCCATCTCCCACGTGGAGGTCCAGATATCATTGACCACTTGAAGGAAGACGCTTGTATCATCAGCAAGCAATGAGAAGTCCGCGATACCCTTTCCAACATGAAGCGGCTTGAGACTTCCTCCTTGTTGGCCTTCGGACAACTGAACCATCAGGGGAATGATAGTTAGAGTAAACAAAAATGGAGCAAGTGGGCACCCTTGACGAATACCGCACGTAACAACGAACTTTGAAATGAAGTCTCCATTGGTGCGTACCGCAGATGTCGCTCCAACTGTAAGAGCATGTATCAAGGGTGCACCCTTGACAGTGACTTCATGTCAAATCCTAGGGTACGTAAAATAGATCAGAGAAGCTATGATCTAACCGATCATAAGTTTTCTCGAAGTCTAGTTTCATGAAGAGCCCTCATTACCGTTTGTGCCGTAGTCCTTCATTGGTCAGACTGAATTGTAAAATATTTGAGAAAATCGACCTGCATTTCACAAAGCCATTCTGATGGTACGGCGTCAGCCGAGGTATTAGAATAGCCACTCTCAATGGAAGCGTTTTTGTCAAAATCTTGTAATGTAGGTTGAGCAGAGCTATCGGCCGCCATTGTGAAAGAGAAGTAGGGTGATCAACCTTAAGGATAAGCTTTATTAACCCTTCAAGAAAATGAAGTGAAATCTTCCTTTCCAAAACTATGTGGTAAGCTGAAAAAAGACTGAGTTTATTATAAGCCACAGAATTCGTAACGATTCAGCTGTTAGGTCGTCACACCCTGGTGCCTTATCCAGTGGTAAAGATTGAACGACTTCGTCTATTTCCTCCCTGCTTGGACTCTCTTCCAATAGCTTAACCTCAGCCGACGTGAGGCAGATCTTGACCTTCGTCAGTATCTCTCCTTGGACCTGTCGTCCCGTGCTGCTTCTCCTTGATATAGAGCCGCATAGAAATTGCCTACCTCCTCTCGAATTTCGCCGTGCTCTGACGCTATGGAGCCATCAATTTTAGTGAGACTCCGTATTTTGCAGCGCGCGTTATTTCGACTGTGCAAGAGAAAGAAGAATCTACTTGGAGCTCCGCCTTCCTTAAGGAAGTGAAGACGTGACCAAAGTCTATACTTTCGATCTCTGATTGCTTCTGTTTGTTGGATCTGGAAAGAAACCTCGGAGATCTACTGGGATTGACGTACTGATCCATCAAAAGCTTTATGAAGACGTTCAAGCTTTACTGCCAGAGGAGAAAGCCTTGCTAGTTTCCGCTGCTCCTCTTTTCTAACTTGCTTCAAAATTTGAATTAAACCGTCCCACCTTCTGTCATACGCCGCGGCCGCATCTCCTGGAATGTCCACCTCTTGATTCCACACTGATTTAATTTTTTCCAGCGTATTACTATCAGCCAACCAGGCTGGATCTATTTTGAAGTTTGATTTTCTATGCATTTTTAATAGAACCTCGTCCTCTACCCGCATGGTGATCAAAATTGAGAAATGGTCTGACAAATGGATACCTGCATGAATGATATGAAAGTACAATCGGAAGATTATAAGCCGCCGTTACTTATGTAAACCTGATCTATTCTGGACCACGTGGTATCTACCGCAGAATGTAACCACTGTGTATACCTCGGCCCATCCGCTTTCTCTGCCAGCTCCTGAAAATCTGTAGATCTAGCTTAATTTTTAGCGAGCGAAAAGTGTTCTCCTCCGCAAGACGAATTAAGGTACTGCTCCTTGATGCGTCCTCCGATTTCTCTACTACATTAAAGTCACCGGCTATGAGCCAGTCTCGAATCGGTAACTCTACAGCAAGTTTCTCTCAAAACACTTTCCGCTGATGATGCTTAACTGACGCGTACATCGATCCCACATAAAAGTCATTATTGAGCCATCAGATTTGAGCCCACACAAATCTACCATCTGACATTCTCCAATATTGAATAATCTCCACATCAGGATGAATGAGCAGAGCCGTGCCACCACTGGACCCTTCCCTTCTAGAGGAAAGAAGCTAATACTTCCGGGCTATCGTAAGTGTAATAAATTTTAGCTTTCGATCTGATACTCTGATCTCCTGTAACGCTAGCACGTGTGGGCGAGAAGCACGAAAGAAGAAACGTATCCTGAGTTTACTGTTGGTATGGCCGAGGCCGTTAACGTTCCATGAAACTAAGCAAAATTCTCCCCCTCGAGTATCCCCGCCGTTGAGTGTCTTCTTGTCGTCAGATCCTTCCGCACATCTATTCTGTTTGGATTTCTCATCTTTTGCATTTTTTCTCTTTGGAGTGACGGCCGTTGGGTTGTCCTCACCAGCGCACTTATGAGAAATGCCAACTGCTGATTCGACGTAAATTTGTATTTGCCTCGAACCTTCTGTCGGAGAGCATGAAGAAGATTGCTCGTTGAATGATGAATCAGATGTATCTGACAGTGTAATCTCCTTAGCAGTTACACTCGGAGCTCTAGCTACTGTAGATCGTGGATCACGAAGATCTTCCTCCTCTTCCGTCGTCTTTTGACTTCTCCGAGGTGCTTTGGATGGAGTTCGTGCGAATTTACGTGGGGATTTCATCCCACGTGTCTTCCTTCTACTAGCCAAATCGGTATTAAGGAATCTCTCGTCTGTTTGAACGTCGATGGAGGAAAACACCGACGATCGTATAGTCACGTTTTTCGGGATAGACTCCTCTTCTTCTAACTGCGCGTCCGATAAAGACGGATCTAACTCTTCAAGAATTTGAATGTGCTCGTTACAGGCAGCGGGAATTGTATCACTTTCTCTTAGGTCGGGGAGATCTGAGTCTTTCTCTGTAGTTGCTCGTGTACGCATTGCACCAGATGAACTGCTCTTCTCGACCTTGGAGAAAATGACTTTCTGGATGACAAATGAGTTATCTAACTCAATTTCTATATCCGTAGGAGGGATCCGTGAAGAATTTCAAAGGATAGTGCCCCTAGCACTACCAAATTGGATGAGAGCTGAAGTAGGCGGTATCTTGATCATCGACCCGAGTAATTCCAAAATTGATTTCAACCACGGAGAGCATCACGACTGAAATTCGGGTAGATCTACCCAGACGGGAACAAGTTTGGGGCGAAACAATGAAAGTTCAACTTCTGGTGACCACGGAATGCAGACTAACAGAGAGCCACGAACATTCAGAGGTGGGTGCTTCAACACCTTGTCCCTTTCTGCTTTCGTTGCAAATGCTGCCAGAAAAGATGTTCTTCCGAGGAAACGCGTATGAGTTGTCTTCACCTGGATCTCCGTTTCCCACTCACTTTCTATCCACTTCCTAAAAGTCTCCAATGACGGATGCCTGTCGTGGAAGTAGATGATGAGAGTAGTGTCCACTAGATTCTGTACGTACTTTTTGTCTTCTGCTGACGGAATAGTGAATCGTAGGATCGACTTGTTGGCTGATACTTTGGTTTTGCATGCACGCTTCGTTTCCTCCATTTGCTTGAGAGTTTCTCCCGATATTGTTTTCTCACTGCTCCACGTAACCTTGACACCGTATATGAGATCAATCCGCATTAAAACTGAATTGCTGTAACACCGTTGGTAGATGAGATCCTATCGGGACCCTTCTACAGCTTCCTCTCGATGCTCCGTCTAAGTCGCCAGTTGAGATGACATCGGTTCGGTACTAGTACGATGAAGTTGTAGATTATCCCGTTTGGAAGCCTAGAAGAGCCTTCGTCGCTGCCACCTACATGTGATTGGAGCGAATAGAGAACTGTAGCCGCTGCAATGATTGAATGAAAATCCTGTCAAACAAGAGAGAATTTGTCAATCGGTACTTTCATTCGTTTGTCTGTTATCCTGTGACTATGGTGTTACTGGATTTGATGCCAAAAACAATAGCTCTGGAAGTTGCGTCCATCGCGTCGTGACGCCTGTAAGCCGTTGATAGTCTTTGAATTCGTCAGATCGAGCAGAATGAGATCAAAATCTATAACTGTCCCAATCCAGGTGATAACTTAATTTCACACTTAGGTTATCACGTCAAGCCTCTAAAGTGCCAGCATAAACCTTAAACTTCTTGTGAAGACATGCAAAATAACATGTAATTTTGAAAAATAACTTAAACAAGCTAGAAAGCATGCATGGGTAAAATGTAAGTACAACCCATGAGCTTAAACTTTATCCACATGGTAGACTTTAAATGATGTACTTTAACAACATAGATAAGTATGAAATCACTTGCACAAGCGTACAAGTGCTTGAACAAGATAAATAACATAATAGTGTTAACACTATCAACCTACTATGACTCAAAATATATAACATAATAGTGTTAACATCATATGCAAAGATGTGAAACATATACATAAAGAACTAAGAATAATATTGAACTAACTTCTGGAACTACTAAACTCAAGTGTCGGAGTAGAAGTGTAGCATGTAGTCATCAAGTAGCGCCAGACCATTATCACGTCAGGGATGATATCAAGTTCTTTAGTAAGAACATCAGACTCTCTCGGGTTTGACACTTGATGATTTTTAGCAAGAGGTGTGGAGGTTGAAGAAATTTCTCTTGATTCGAAGGGATCTTGTCCTCGTGAATCCCTGTTCGTGCGCGCACGGCCGCTTGAGAAATTGATCTTTTCTTGCTTCGAGAAGATGATCTTCTGCCGTCTAATCGACCTCGATTTCCAAAGATGACGTGTCGATGATTCCAGAGGATACACGCCTTCACTTGATTACAGGAGAGAGCTTTGGTAGCCGGTGGAATTTGGATGACATGACCAAGTGATTTGATGATTGATTTGAGCCACGGCAAGCACCACGATTGGAAGTCCGGAAGCTCTATCAAGACCAGAGATAGCTTTAAACGAAAAGACGAGAGTTCGACTTCGGGAGTCCACGGAAGTATGACCAAGAGTAGTCCTCGAAGAGTAGGAGGTGAGTGCCCCAGAATTTTATCTCAATATACTTTTGAGTAGAAAGTCATGATGAATGAAGAGCACCCAAGAAATCTGGAATGCTTTGTTCTCACTCCTAGAACGTCTTTCCAGTCAGTGATCGCCGACGTTCGAAAATTGTCGAGTGAAGGAGGTCTCTAGAAGAAAAATACAATAACTGTTGTGTTGACTAAAGACTTGATGTAAGAGATCCCTCCGAGCTTAAGAATAACAAATCGAAATTTTCGATCTCCAGTCGAGGATGAGGAGGGTTTCGTTAACCTTCCCAAGAGATCCATTAAGCCGAAACATAGTTCGTCTGATTTTGCTGTCGTGAGATCTGTCAGCATATGATAGGAGAAACACCGAATAATCGACTGTCGAGATCTACTCGGTCGTTTGTTTCCAGTTCACTGATCGAGGCACTTGTGAGAGTCAAAACGTCGTCTTGTCAGGTGTTCGAATTCTAGTGATCCATTCGCCGTTTTGCTGGTGAGTAGCAAGAAGCCAGCAGTTAGGTTGTAGGAACAAGGTAACAGTTGAGGGAAGACGAAGCGCCAGGAGTCTATAGATCTCTGTCTGAAAATCGATCGGTCGTTTGTAATTCCTGAGAGGTTTCTCTGAGACGAAGCGTCAGGAGTCCGCCGACCGAGACACGTCATTCCAGCTGTCAGGTCCATCAGTTGAACTACAGTCTGATTCGGTCAGATTTGTCACTTGCTGCCACTTTAATCATCGAAATAGGAAGTCGAGGTCCCCACGAGCCTAGGTCTGAGAAGCCTAGACCTGTAACAATATGAATACTCACTAAGATGCTTAGAAAACAGAATGGATGCAATCTTTTTATCTTTTGTTTTGAATGTTATTAATGCTCTGGAATGCATGAAATGTTAGTACTACACTATCCTATGAAGTTTCTAGAATGTTGTCTATGATGCATAAAATCACGGAGTTGTTGACTACCGCTTGTCTCTTTCAGCTAACGCTTCGTCATGGAGAACGAATGTAGAACCTTCAACACCTAAGGCAAACTACTCTCTCACTCCTAGGTCAACGCCGATTGCGGAGCTCCTAAGCACGTTCGGGAGGTGCGAGCCAACCAACTCCAACAACCAACTCAACTCCAACTACGAGCTTTTTTTTTTCTTTGACAAATTTTCAAAAAAATTTCAATACTGAAAGGAATAGGGTACAATAGCCGGAAATGCAAGATTTTCGCCCAGAAAGTGAAAACTGGAAAAGTCCACAGGAAAAAAAACACCCTAATCAATAAAGAATACCTGGCCAAAAAGATATGGAGATAGAATCGACATGAAAAACTTTGAAGCACATAACTACAAGTAATCGGAGACGTTTGACTGAAGAGAAACTGAAGGTATTGCTGCCTCCAGAAGATCGCCCATTGAGGAGAAAAAATACCCTCTTTTGGTACTAACAGTATCCCGACTGAAAGCTATTGTAGTAGAGAGTGCTTCCTTAAAAAATTTCCAGGAAACAGCCGTAAAACTAATATGTTGAAACAAAAAATTACATCTTTTTATTCATATATAGTGCCATGCTTTAGCAAATGCATACAACGGAAGAAGCAAGTGCAGAAAATAAGAGCCCATGGAAGCAACATTCCTGCAAGGAGACTGACATCCTCCAGCACTGATAGCTCCCGTAGGGCGACGGTCCCAGCAAGAGATGAAATCTAGAGCCAGCAAGCAAAATGGATGAGTGAAGAGAAGCCACAACTGAGCCTGCAAGAAAAAACAAGAGACCCTTGAACTCCACTTGCAGACAAAATTGTGACTGCCAGCTTTTGCCTCAGCAAGAAAAGAAGCCATGATCGACTTCGACAGGACAGTAAGAAAAGAAGTCACGAGCGACTTCGTCTGGCAGTAACAGCGACCTCACGTCGGAATGACTTCACGAGCAGATTTGTAATGTCTAGAGACAGCAGTGAGATGAAATCGAGCAACAGCTTGCGTGAGAGATACACGAGAGAGGGTCTGCAAGAAGCCATCCCAGTCTGAAGCTACCCCGGATGTTACGTCAGAAAGAGCCGACGGGAGCGAAGCTGCAAGAACGACAAACAAAGAGAAGCACGAGGGACCCTTGAGTAGACGAGCGAAGAGGAAGAACGGCCATGGAAGCAACGGCTCCGCACGATCTCCAGTAAAATAAAATCTTTTTTATCTTTTTTATTTTTTAAAATATCAACGTTTTTAAAATAAAAACGATTTATTTGACAAATGATATTTTATAAGAGTTATGTCGTTTATAAAAATAAGATATTTACTATGAATTGTATATCTTGTTTTTCAAATTTTCAAGTAAAAGAAGATTCTAGAAAATTCAGAAGTGATTTTAAGTGTTAATAATACTTCTTCTTTTATGCTTAAATGAAAAATAGCTTGACTCGCAAATGATATGGACAAATAGTTCGAAGTGAACCCGGAGCAAGCCTTACATCGGTCTTTTATTTAATAAATATAGCTCTAAAATTATATCATCAGGAAAAAGTAAACCATCAGATATTAAACCCAAGGCATATCGGAGGTCATTTACGAAGCCATCATTACATTTATCAAATATAAGGAAATAGTTACATCGTGTAAAAAATTGAGGCTTAAAAGACCATGAATTAAATCTTTATTTGCGTTATCGTCATCAGAACGAGATACCGAGAGTCGTCACAACGTTAAACCATTGCTATATCGGTGAATATACATGTATATTCACCCTTCGCTTGCCGGAGTTGAGTCTGACTGATTTGTTCTTGTATTTTTCCTCATTGCTTTGGTTTCGACCGTTCCAAGATTTTTATTTCTTTCTCGACTCGTTTTAGAGTATGTTAGTGTTCGAATTTTCTTTTCAGACCTGCCTCTCCCGTAAATTACTGAACTCTTACACGCACGGTTTTTACGGTCCTCCAACGTCGGGTGCTTGGGCTCGAACTCAAGACCTACAACCTGTTACTGAGTACATTTGTCACTGTGCTAACAGAAGCATTTGTAAAAACAGTGTTTTCTCTCTCTGTAAAGCTACGCGCGAGTCTAAGTCTCCCTGGTCGTACAGCACCCGTGAAAAAAGGCATTCGAAACGTGCCCGTAATTTCGGCGTGAAAACAGCGTGTTAAAATTTCCAGTCTAAACCCGACCGTTAACCAACCGGAGTTCCGGATTTTTTCCCCAACCTCCCCGACGTGCCGTCTGCTGCCAAAAGCTCGATGGGGATGCTTATTCGGGAGTTGGGAGGAAACAGAAAATAATTACATCGGGGTAAAAATTTAGGCTAAAGGCCCTAAATTAAATCGTATTTTCGCGTTGAAGTCAAAGGAATGGGATTTTCGGAGCCCATCGCTTCCTTAGAGCATCACTCTATCGGGAGGAGGAGACAGAAAAGTTAAACCCTAACCCTTTAATTCGTTCCTCCCACTTTATTAAGTTTAATCTAGCGTAAATAATTCAGAAGGGACCAAGGAGGAAATATAATTTACTTAGCCTTAGCCTTGAATTCCAAGTGAATCTGCAACAAAATGAAACTTGGGTATCTGTAAACGCAACTGGGACCAAGTTCTACGATTATATAATTGAGACTAAATCCCTCCTTCATGGTAGAAAATATGAGACTCATGACTTTATATGTAAAGCGAGCATTAGACAAGTAATATCACAATCACTTTTCTGTTGATTTTCCAACACTTACTGGTATCTTCAATCATTATTTCCAAAAATGCTCACTACAGAGGTGCACTCACATGGCTCACGTTAGACACATTTGATAGCACCGTTTCTGTGCAGGTTTGGAAAGAGCCACGTAAATGAAAATCTACCGTGTTTAACCACCTTTTAGGCTTCATTTTGAATATTATGAAAGGTGGATCTTATCAGTCTATTGGATGTTGAAAATATGATTCACTTGACATTACTGTTAAGAGTGTTGTACCCTGCAAAACCAACTCCATTTCGTCATGCTTTCACATGAGGTAGTGTGTAAAAAGTTTACAAACAGTAACTTCAGTATCTTTTATCTTTCATATCTTTCACTGTATTACGTTTGGACTCTAGCTAAACGTTTTCAGCCTAAAGATATTTTCACACAGTTTGAGTTTTTATAGCAACCGCATGCCGTCAATAGCTGCCTTATGCCGTGGTAACAGACGTACTACTGAGCTCACGTCTCATGCCGGAAACGTCTCTTTAATAGCCAGGTGAGTGTTAGTTTACAAGCTAGTACAGTTTTGTACTTCCGTGAAGCACTATCCAGTTCTCACGTTCTCTCTCTCCGACCACTTTGGTTGCGCACGATCTTCTTTGCAAACATTGCTGATTTGATCGTCCTCTCAACCTGACACTCAAGACCACCACAGACCTTGGTAATGCTAGCCATCTAGTCCATCTTCCACGGAGAAAACCAAGACAATGTTTTATGTATAGGAACATGCGTTATCCCCGAGGAGAAGACCCGAAAAATGCATAATGCAGTCTTGCTAGGGCATTATTTGGCTTTCATGATCGATTTTCTGTTGTTTTTCTTCACACTTATTTAGATGGCCGTGTAATAAGTAGCTCTCGATCCACGAAGATAGTGAGGTTACGGAGCGTAATCTCACCATTCACCTTCAAGCCCAACCATGGCATTACGGCTTTTAAAGCATGGAACGCCTGTGAGCATGAAAGCACCTGCGTCTGCGTTTATAAGCAGAGATGATATGGGATGGTCCAGAATGTCGTCGTTGGACTTGATAGTGGATTTTAGTAGAACAGAAACACTGTCTTCTGCACGTCTGTGAAGAATCACCTAGATGTTCATCTTAAGAAATGTTAACGCAGAAAGGTGTTCTCTCGTGTTTACGACTCATGCAAAACTGTTTTGGGTTAGTTTTCTGTGGATTGTCCTGTTCAGGACAACATTCCGTATAAGAGAGGGTAAGTTGCCAGAAGATGGCGTAACGATTTTCCACGATATAAGACTAGACGGACTGAAGCAGTACGCGTTTCGATCCGGAGCAGGCATGGTAAGTGCGCAATGACTGAAGGTATATGAAGGGAGAGCCTCCAGGAAAGAGACTCCTCAAGATTCCAGATAGAGTTTCGCTAGTGTAAAACCGCAATGGTCTCTCTATCCACAAACAGCTGAACTTGATCGATGACAAGCGAATGGTTTGTGTGAAGGTGCCAGAAAGCCTGCAGATGTGTCAGGCTTATGCTTCTGGGAGAAATCTCAGTTATCAGCAGCACTCTGAAGTATGCTTATGACAATTCCCCCAGGTATACAATGTCATGTCTTCCTTTCTCTAAAGTTCTTGACAACTTTATGACCTTTTAAGATCCCTAGGTCGTGCATTCACACATGGCTTAGCCGTAGGCTTTTGAATTACAGTGTACAGTGAAACTACGGTCTTCTTGATTCATTGATTTCGCTCCCTATCATAGAGGTGGACTAGTGTCGCAGTTATCGTTCGTATTAACGATTTGTGACCCTGTGCACTAAAATAAGTAGTCCGCTCTTTTATGGGGTCCATGTACGCAGTGTGGGTGCTAAGTAGATGCGTTTATGTTCGGAACATCGCAGAGAATACCGTACCCTTTCAGAATTGAAACAAATAACCTGTGCAAGTTGGATTACTAGCGGCTGACTGGTCGGTAGTTATGAATATCATTAACATACGTTGCCCTTCACTCGCTTCGTCAACCAAGTTGTTTCTAGATTCACGGCAGATGGCGTTTTAAGACTATCGTAACTAGCAGGAGAGTGAGTCGTTGATGTGCTCTATGAACCAATGACGTTGATGTGCTCTATGAACCAATGACGTTGCAAGAGTGAATTTTGACAGTAACCGTACGAATCTCGTCTTGCTGCTGCGAATAATGTGAATGCTAATATATCACTGTTGCTAGGTTAAACACCAGGAGTTCTGTCTGGTGCTTGTAACTGGACGGAATCTGTTGGAAGGGTGTTTATGTAGGGTGGTAAGTTTCTGCTTTGTTCTTTCCGCACTGGAACAACGCGTGTGTGAACTAGTGAACATGTGCTATCGAACATGATAATCATGCGCGTTGTGATTATGAAAGCATTTGGATCCAATCTACTATTCAGTGTTCACCTAGTCAATCAAGCTTGTTCCATGCTCACGTACTCTCATGACAACAATATCGTACCGTTGCTATGGCAGGAAAATGAAATTGTTTACGTGATCTCCAGAACAAATAACAACTGAGATATGATACAAAACATACGGATCAGCTCTTTTTGCCGCTGCTGCTAACGTTTTCAGCACACATCCTGATCGAGACGTTTTCTCTGCAGATGAGTTAAGATTGCAGTGTTTCAGTTGCACAATAGTTGTCAAGTCAGTGTATTGCACGCTAGCTTGATATCGATGCGTCTGTCTAAGGTTCAGAGTGGCTTCACTTTTAGTTAGTTGTTCGTTGAGTGAATGCCAGCGTGGGATGCTGTGGGGGAGGTGGCTCTTATTGACTTTGCTTAGACAAAGATATCGATTGCCGTCCTTCTTCAGTATGATGAGTCTCAAATCTCTCTCGCGCATGTGTTTTTGCCTAAACTTGAAGTCGTTCCGTTTGGCGCTGCTCTGTGTCTCGGAGTGGAGAGCGTCTTCCTCGTGGCAATCAAGTCGTCCTTTGATTGCCCTTCAGGCTTCACCATTGTCATGTATCTACTTCCTGTTGTGTAACTACGTTACTGTTCTGTTAAAGCTGTACATATAGCTGCGAATGCAAAGACTTAAGTTCGGGAGTAACTCCCCAACTACACTGTCAACTACATTAGTGCTTATAACACTATTTCAGCGATGGTGCTTAGACCCCGATTACACTTAAGTTACTGTATGAACGCTACCGAAGTTTAACCTTAATTGTGTGTACTCTAATTTAGTGTATATACCACTAGAATTTCCTTTTCTCTCTCATCCCCGAGAGTTGCGCTAAACGGGGATGAACGAGAACTGAAAGGCTGGAGGCTGATTGATTTTCTAATTTTATACTGGTTGATTTCCAGTATTCAGCTCTCAATTCTCATAAAAAGCAGTTCAGAACACGTTCAAGCTCAGTACTGCCAGATGACTGCAAAGAAGGATCCGACAGTTGACTGCAAAAACCAATTCCCAAGTTGTCCATTTGAACCTTGCTGTCACCTTTGCGTTGTCACTAATCGATCTTAATGTTCGGTTATCTATAAATTAAACAAGGAGATTAGTAGATTGAGTAATCACCTCGCAGATTACCATAATCAGTGTTCATGATCTTGAAGATCACTCAAGAAATATTGTTATCAACACTATTTGCTAGTTCTGCTAAAGGCTGGACTCTGAGAGGTGAAAGGCGACCGTCTGCAAGCAAATGGACTACTCAAGGAAGGAAGCCGATCGAGTATTAGAAGGACAAGGTGAACACGTAAGTAGCGACACCGGACGAAAGTGCCTCCGATATATTCATGCAAGCCTCCGACCTTTGCATGAACATAGTTTGGACCGTATCTGCAAGGCATAAGAGAAAGAGATTACGTTAACCACTTTGGAGTTTTATCGGCTCTTTCCATGATTGTATTTTACCGTGTTTAATTTTCTCAAAACTAACTTTTAAAAATATTGATATGCATTTAATCAATGATATATAAATGTTAGTGTCATTATTCAACTACTGCTTTTAGTTAATCAACCACCTTTGAACGTTACTTCTCATTAATTGTTATTCTCTTCGAACTCGATAACAGTAAATCTCCACGTGGTTAACTAAACGAGTCTACATCGTGATGACATGAAGGTCATCACCCTTCACTGAGCCTTCACTTCCGTCTCCTCGAGCATGACCTTATATGTCATAAACCACTCAATAAAGTGGTTTATCTAGAACATTCATTCCCTAACAGAAAGAATGGATAATAGAGCTCTGTTTCATATCTGGCGTTTTCCACACTCAAGACTCTGCAGTTAATTGTTGATAATAATCGCACAGTGTACTCCAGTGAGTGAGTTTAAACCCTTTAAACATTTGAAATAACTATTTAAAATAGTAGATTTTTTTACTGGAAAAAGAAACAAACAAAACGAATCAAACCGGAAAGAAGAGATGCGTGCAAAAAACACCCGCAAAGACCTGGACTAAATCCTAACTCCCTCCCGCAGGTGAAGAATCTTACAGAGAGGTTCTAACATAGACAACCCCTATTACACTTGGATGTCATTAAGAGTTGCGTATAGTAGTGAGGAAAGTAATAATTTTTTTCTTCATATATTACTTAAGGTTACACTAAATATTCCTTTTGTTCCAAAAATACCTTATAAAGTTAATTTCATCTCTAGTTTTCTCTATCAATACTAAATTTAATCCCTTACTTAACAGATTCTATTTTGGAATGAAACTTTTATCATCAGAGCTGCTAATTGTTTGTATCTGACAACGAACTCGCGAAAAGACTTACTCCTGGTTACAAGAGTCCTTATAGGCACATGTGAAGTTTAACAACCAATAAGGTTTATGTTAAAGAGACACATGGTCAAATATTATATTTGACAATCAACCATTTTTACATATTGTAGATGGTCACTGAATTCATGTACGCCTTGAATATTTGAGTAAACGTGATTGTGTCGAAATGATGCATAATAGCAGTTTGGTTCCGTATCCGCGCGGGCCGTTTCAACACTGAGAAACGAGCGCGCCACGCTTTTCTTTAGTTTATGCTGAATAATATGCATACTCGGTGGACTTCGGGGAACTTTTGCTCCTTTAATGAAATGACAAGATAGATGTGTTAGTTGGTAATTATATTTAATTTAATAAAATACTAATATTAATATAATTTGTGTATGTTAGCTTGAATTACAGTTGAGAGAGGAGAGAGATTTAACCCATAAGCGGAGTTCTAGACGAAGCTTTGGGAATATAAGTGTGGTAGTTTGTTAAACTCATTCAATCATTTAATCAATAGATAATTACCTAACCCTACAGAGGGAAGGGTTGGATAATAAATCAAACCCCCTATGCATATTCTCTTCTTTTGAACTTGGAAGAGATATTCTCTTCTTTTGAACTTGGAAGAGATGAATACATTCAGAGATTTTTGAGAAACTTAGAGTAGGTCATCTGGAAAAAATAACATGTATGAACAAGTGTCGATATCAGTAAGATAAACATGACTGAAATAAGAGACGAATGAGCAGCGAAGGTCGGAGAAGATCGGAGCTATGGCGGACGGATAGCAAGAGTGAAGTGATACCAAATTGAATAGAGGCCGGGAGAGACTAGCTCTCTCGGCAGCCGGGGTGCTGTAGCTTAGCGGAGGTGAACAAAGTAGAAATTGTAAGGGATGAAATCTAGATCTAACAAGGACCGGAAGCTGGCAAATGACAAAAGCCTGAATGCGACTAGACGACCATTGACAAGCATTACCAATGGAATCAGGAACCTCGATGTAAATCCACTCTTCGAGATGCAAGGAAGCCAACTAGAATCACGTCGTACGACGACGGGAACCGGGATGAGGACGCAGCGTAGCAATGTAACAGGAAAACCAAGGAGGAAGGGGGCTACTCCAACAATGACAACCGGAGCATCGGGAGAAGAGGAGGCTACAACGGAAACGTCAACACCAATCTCGGCATACGATCTTGCAGTAGAGAAGATGGTCTCAGCGATCCTTTGGAGGGCAGCAAGTATGAGAACGAGGAGTGGAGGAATGCCACTTATTTGCAAACAAGCCTTAGCAAAAGCTCTGGACATCGAAGACAATCCACGAAGAAGAAAAGCTATAGATTTACTCAGTGAAGGGGAGGATATTGAATGGACCGCAAATTGGCCCGAAATATGGATACAGCCAGAAGCATTGAATACTTTGCTGCAGGAATTTCCAGCAATTAGCAAAGGCATCCGTGACACGAGATCGGAGATACAACCCAAGTAACGCTAAACATACAGCTACACTAGCAGGAAGTACCACTAAAGCAAATCACATCGTGACACACAACAACCTTCCCGCAGGAACCCTGTCGCAGTCAACAAGCCCGGCGAGGAACTCGACCACCACCGAACAGGATATACTTGAGAAGATCGACAGCCAACGCTCGGTGGAAGGAGCAATTCAGCAGGAGACAATAGCAACGGCACAGGCGCAGCAAGAGAAGAACTCAGGACGTCCGATCGCATGGTCGCTAGAAGGATTAACGCTGGCTGAAAAGCTCTTCACCAGCAAACATCCTGCAGCAAAAGAGAAGGAAGAGAAATCAAACAAAAATCTTTACTTACGCAACCTAGCCAAGGACACAAAAATAGTGATTTCAGATGCACAACTCAATGTGATCTTCAGCAGAGAAGTTTCAGAGAAGCAAGCAAAGCTAAAAGAGAGGCACGTAGAATTCAAAGTGGACGACGACCTTTTGAAATGCCGATTCGCCAACCTCTTGGAAAAAGGTATAGTTGTATTCACTGGAGATTTCAACCCTTCCCTTGACTACGTCTTAGATTGGTCAGCAGATATTTACACACGAATGAAGGGAATTCAATTCACACAGATTAGACAGCTAGGAAAGCACTTCTACCTCCTAGTTACAGAAGATAAAGAGAGTA
The DNA here is from genome assembly GCA_036924285.1 of Asterella californica. Classification (NCBI taxonomy): domain Eukaryota; kingdom Viridiplantae; phylum Streptophyta; class Marchantiopsida; order Marchantiales; family Aytoniaceae; genus Asterella; species Asterella californica. Next base: position 12,787,413 of record JAYKYS010000006.1, on the reverse strand, counting down.
AGATCAAGATCCTCTCAGACGATATACACTTCATGGAAAGAAGACGTGTATACGTCTTCCTCTGGGAGCCTTCGTTGGAGCCAACGCAAGAGTCAACCTTTAGGACGGTGAGGGCATGTATACTATGGAATCTCAATGAAGAGCCAATCAGACACATCAAGATGAGCAGATCGAACGGGAAGTTCTACATGCAACCGGTAGTATACTACGGTTTACCCAACTCATGTTTCACCTGCAAGTTGCAAGGCCACATGACGAGTGAATGTGGGAGAAGGAAGGCCAATCTAGAGTACGAACTAAGAAGGAAAGCACAGGGAGGTACACCCTCCAACAAAAGCTCAGGAAATATTCATCACAGAGGAAGGAGACAGACGAAGAAGGATTCGAGAAGGTAGGGAAAAAAGCCACCCCGAAATAGGAGACTACTGCACAGGAGAAGACCAAAGAACGGAGCAACCAGTTTGAAGTACTAGCGGAGGCAGAATTCGATGCAGTCAGGGAGACGGAATCATCGCAACCCCCAAATGCTGAGATGCAGGAGGCACAACCACCGAAGCAACAAGGAGAACAGCAGATAACTCCAAACCTGAACACAACACAACACCAAGACGTAAGCCAAGCAAGGCAAGAGAAGGCAACAGAGCCAACAGAAGAAGAAGGAGCGGAGTATGAACATATCCAGGAAGGGCTAAAATCCCAGACTAGAATGGATGATTCATTCATCGCAGTGATAGAAGGCATGATCAAGGCAGGCGTTGACATCGAATCATCAGGATACGCGAAGACATTAGCAGCAGCCAAGAGAAGGGTACGGCGGAGGTGCTCACTGCCAGCACAAACACGTTCATCGGGCCTAGGAATGGAACACCTCGAAGGACGAAGAGACACAAAAAAAGCAAGAAGCAACGATCAAGAGTGGGGTACAGATATGGACCAGGTAGAAGAGCGGGAAGCGGACGAAGACCACAACATGCGAGTAGAGGAGCAATACCTCACGGAAACCAAGATGGAGGTTTCTCAACCACGAACCCAGGGGTCGCCAAACCAGGTACCATAGACAAGTGCAATTCCTCAAAGAGGAAGTCAGTAACTCATTAGATAGAAGATGACAAATCAGCTGAAAATCGCATCCTGGAATGTATGTGGACTGGGTGCACCACGGCGACTGATCATTCTAAAGGAATGGCTACACAACCATCACAAGGACATAGACGCCATGGGACTCCAAGAACTAAAAGCAGGAGAAGAGCAAGTAGAATTCAACGGAAACCAGATTCTAGAAGGAGGAAAAGTCTTAACGGACTACTCAATAACAGGGAGGAGAGGAGTAGCCCTAATAGTCAAACCACAACTAAAAATCATTAGCCAAGGCAAGCGAGGAGATGGAACGTGCGTGTGGGCAACAATAGACACATGATTAGAAGTAGTGGATATAGCATCAGTCTATGCGCCAAACCTAACAGCAAACAGAAAGAGCTTATGGAAGTGGATGGGCATGAACTTATCAGAGGCAAAGTGGACGCTAGTAAGAGATTGGAATATGGTAGATCTAACGGATGATAGCATGGGCCCATCAACCTTCATCACAGGAGGAGAGGCGCGTGCATGGAAGAGATTAGTGGAAAAGATGGACCTGGTAGATGGATACATGATAGCAGCAACCCGGAGAGGTCCCAAGTACACAAGACAGGTGAGGAGAGGAGCAAGATTAGACCAAGCCAGACTAGACCGGATCTACCTAAGTGACAGTGCGGAATGGACTCACTGTATTTTAAGCATAGATCACGATGGCCGACAAGCCATGTCCGAACACATTCCAATAACAGCAGTGATCCAGCTGGTAGAACCACCAAGTGCAGGCTCAAGAAGAGGAGCCCACTTCAAAATGAATTTAAAACTCCTCAGGATACCGGGAGTAATGACGAAGATGAGAGCAAGCTGGGAAGAAATGCGAGCCAAATACAGTGACCCTCGCATACGATGAGAAAAGGCCTGGCAGAAAATAAAAACCGCGTTAGTAGCAAACCAGAAGGAACACAGAGCGGAAATGACACCAAAGAAGATTCTACAAGAGCGAGTAAATGTCCTAAAGGAAGAGCTCAGCATTCAACCGGAGGAAGGAAAAGAAGACATGCTCATCCGAACAGAGGCCGAATTGCGCAAGAGGGGGCAGATCGATGCAACCAACTGGAGAAGACGGAGCCAAATCAGATGATTGAAAGAGAGAGAGGCCCCTTCAAGGTATTTCTTTGCTCAACTGAGAGCAAAACACGCCAGAGAACGGATTCAATCACTAGAAAGCGATACAGGTGGTATCATTTCTGAAGATGAGCAGATCCTTGAAGAAATCAGAAAGATCTACATCAACCTTTTCACACGGGACGAGGAGGTAGAAAGGAATAGTGAAGAAAGGAGGAGGATATTGGAACAACTCATCACCGAAGAAGTGTCTCCAGTAGAGAACCTGATTCTCGAACGCCAACCAACAAAGCTGGACGTCGAAGAGGCAATAAAGAGCCTTCCAGAAGATAAATCACCAGGTCTAGACGGTCTAACGATAGAAGTGCTGAGGGAGTGCTGGGAGTTCGCGGGGGAGGACTGCGTTGAAGCAATACACAAATATTGGACAACCCACCATTAGCAAGCAAGACAACCAAAGGTGTAGTTAAACTAATAGCCAAAAACCATCTAAAACAGTTCATAAAAAACTGACGTCCGATAACTATGATGCCTCTAATGTATAAAATCATCAGTAAGATCATAGCTCAGCGACTATCCCTAGTTGATGGAGAGGCTTGTAGATCGGCAGCAGACTGGATTTATGCCAGGGAGATCCATCTTCAAAAATGTCCTGACACAACAAATGACACAAGAATTAGCAAATAGCAGGAGAAAGCCTCTAGTTTTCTTAAAACTCGACTTCATGAAAGCGTACGATAGAATATCACACACTTATTTGTGGGATCATCTCTACACAATGAAGTTCTCAGAGAAGTTCATAGCACTACTACGAGGCATGATGGAAGGAGCGAAATCGGTGGTGCATGTGAACGGGAGATACACAAAGGAAATAGCCATATGGAGAGGAGTCAGGCAGGGATGCATAAAGGCACCAAAGGAATTTGCCTTATCCTCACAACCACTCATGCGACTGCTTGCTCGAGCTCACAACCAAGGCCAGTTTCGCGGCCTGAACATCAACGAAGGATGCGACCTGATGTATCAACTGTTCACCGGCGACACATGAGTTTTCAACGAAGAATCATCAGAAAACTTCCAAACGGCATGCAAAGCAATTCAGACCTTTGAAAGTATCTCGGGAGCCAAACTCAACGTGGAGAAATCGGTAATCATCCCGATAGCCATGGAACCATTACTAGAGTGGGTGACGGCCACTGGCTGCACCATTGCACAAGCGGGTGAGATCCACATTTACCTCAGCTGTCCAGTCAGACGCAAGCTAACTGAGAGTCAGAAAATTGAATTCCTAACTAGCAAGCTACGCAAAAAGCTATTTCATTGGTCCTCTAGGCTACTCAATTTTACCAGTAGGACGATTCTGCTTAAGCACGCACTACGTTCAATCCCCTTGTATACACTCACATGCCTAAGACTACTAGAGAGTGGATACAAAGAACTCGAAGCAACTTGCAGACAATTTCTTTGGAGCTGGACAAAGGAAGGGGAACCCAAAAAGGCGCTGGTAGCATGAGAAACGATTACACACACGCTACAGGAGGGCGGCCTCGACATTCGTCCTTTCAAACTGCAGACTCAGGCTATGCAACTAAGATGGGTTGCACAACTGCTCCAAGGGGCCGAAGAGGAGTGGGCCCAAATGACAAGAAGTCACATCCAAACAGCACTTCAAGATCGGGTCTTCACAAGCGAGGGCCTTCTACTGGCGGAAGACTTTAAAATCACAACTTCCCGCACATGCAAACATCTCCTGAAAGGTTGGAAGGAGGTTAGCAACCACTTAACCTTTGCCGTTGAAGGTGCCCGACTTCCACGACACCTATCCATCATCCAACTCGTCATGATACTGAAGAGACACAGTAACGGAAGGGATCTAGAACAAGGACCGATAGTTGAATTCATGAGAAGAAGACGAATCTCAACGTTGGAACAACTACAAGCAGAGGACGGTACCTGGATCTCTCTCGAAGTAGTCACAGGAGCTCTCAGGACACACCACCAAACGATCAACAGCCAGGTAAAGAAATTTCTTGGATTGTTGTTGAAATGCAGCACCGAACCTTGCAATACCCTGACGATGAGCGAAGGATGACAATGGAGGAATAGGAGTTCGAAAACACAAGTGAACCCCTCGAGTACGTCAGTTTGGTCCCTCAACACGTCACAATGGACCAAACTACTTCTTCCAAAATCTTGGGACGCCTCTCAACTCCAACTCAGATGGAGACTAGCTTTTCGACAAACAGAGTGGAGGCAGTTCTGGAACTCCCTATGGCGCGCGTTCTCCCCATACGCGGTAAAGTTGAGAGTCTGGAGAATCCTAAACTATGGTTTCTTCTCACACGAACGAGCGGCCCTATGGGGTGTCCACGACGGCCATTGCCATTCCGGCGGTGAAACAATCGAAGACGCGAGACATCAGTTCATGGAATGTCCTCGTAAACTGGTCCGATGAAGGAGGATGACGTTGATCCTTAACAAATTCTACCAAAAGCCCGCGCTGACGATGGATCTTCTTGAATCGATTGAAAACTGCATACAGAGCTGATGCTGATTACTAACGAGTTGATGAAAGCGGCGTGGATCGAAAAAAATGAAAAGGTGTTTAGAAACAAAACTACAGAACGACCGCTACAATATATCTTGTCGGAAGCTCTAAAGGCGGCTGAAGCGTTCCAAGACAACCAATTGTCTAGGAAAAAATGAGAGACGATGCAAAGGAGTATGAAGAAGATACATGCCATGCTCGACGAAGTTCGCTCCCCGAATAAAAACCTTCAATATGCACAAACACAACTACGAGAAAGTTCAAACCAGGAATAAGGTGTTCACGCAGACATCTACTTCCAACAATAAGCACAAGCACATGAGGAGTTTTGACACGAGCACGTCATTCGTTTGACAGAAGGAACCTGACAGTAGCCCCAGTTTGACCGTTCGAAGATCACGGAGAGAAAGTCTCGACGGGATTCTAGGTTGAATCCGACCATCCAGGTTATGCGCGACAACAACCACAACAGAAGTGTTGCGACTAACGACAATCCCAAGTCTACTAACAAGCATTGTCCGAACAACAATACCAGCAGACCCTTCTCCAACAATCGCCACGACTTCCGCACTTCATCGCCGAGGGCTACCACGATCGCCCTCATCACGCATAGCCAACATAAACTGCAGTTCCCGTCCTACCCTAACCCTGCTACGGGCTAGAGACCTCACCTCAACTCCGGTAGGAGGAGGACGACGAGTCATTGGGGTTCTATGTAGTTTTTTCTTATCAATAAAGTTATGACGGGTATTCCACTCCCAGTTATTTAAAAAAAAAAACATGACTGAAATACGTTTTTCTTCATATTTCAGTTTACAATATCATTCGCAGCAAGTAAGAGCTCTTTAAAATCAGAACAATTTGCTCTACATTTCCAACTTATCAATATGGAATTATGTGAAATTTTGTTTCTATGATTTATGAGAAATATAGCATTAGAAAATGAAATAGCATTCATGATAGGAGACACAATTCAGTCTACAGCAGAAAAAAATTTGATGAGAAGTGGAATATGTTGTTGATGATTGAACTTGATCTTCAACAACCTTAAATCAGCCGATCAAGAGCTTTTTGGGTGGTACTAAGACAATTCACCTGGTGAGAGGTTGTTCACAAACAGTTCTGGACAATGCAATATGATTTTCTAGACACGCATGAGAAAAAAATACAAAATGTCTTACTCAAGTTTCAAAACTAGGTTATGAGATATAGCCATTCATGTCAACAATAAGCAACTGATCTCTTGCTAGGAAACGGATTGAGTTGGAAAAATGTGTAGTTGTAATCTTGTACATGCTTGCATACAACAACCAGGTATCTTGGTAAATCAACGAACCCATGACTTTTATAGTGTTTACAAGCATGGGATAAAAGTCCAAGTGTTGTCGTGTGTCAATGCCATGTAACACGCATACAACCCGTCAAGCGTCATGTGTATCTTGCTACCAAGTGACATCCATGGGTAGTGACTGTTGATATAGTCCCAAGCTCTAGTAGATCGACGGCTATCATTAGCCGGAGTGGTTAGGGTTGTTAGAGTTAGTTAGAGGGCTAACCCACCATTAGGGTTTCCCTTGTACTCACCTCCACTATATATACAGAGAGAGGCAAAGCCTCTCTCATCTCATTCCTATTTTACTTCCTTGTCTACTCGCTCTCTCTCTCTTCTTGGAGTGTCCTCGAAGTATCGATCTTTCTACATGGTATTAGAGCTGGTGAGAGCGTGTGTCCCTTGCTGATGAGCAAGATGGAGATTGGAGTACAGGAGAGAGCAGCCGGAGTTGCGTCTGATGTCGAGCACTATCGTGCTGATGCGTTCGGGTGAGGCGAAACCGTTTCTTTCGCCACCAGAAACTTTGAACGCGATTTTGGAAGCCTAGACAATTTTTTCTCGCTGTTTTTCTCGCTGATCTTCTTCAGAAGGTGCGAATTGTGTACTGGGCCAAATTTCAGTCGATTTGGAGATTTCCAGCGGCAGATTTTCAAACGGATCTTTTTCGACCAAAACGAAAGTTTTAGGACTTGAGTCCAAAACTAATCCTGTTTCGAATAAGGGTGGGCTATTTGAAAATTTCTGAAAATTTCAAGGGGTCGCACGCCCATTTTCGACCTCATTTGGTCTAGTTTCGACCTTTCTTGGGGTGTTCTTTCGACGTTTCCGTCGTGTTTTGTACACCTACAGTTCGCGCACAAGTTCTTTTCTCGTTGTCGCTGCAGGAGGAGTTCGCGGAGTCGCCTCGTCGTGACTTGTGACAACTCTTGATCGCGCGGTGGGGAGAGACGAGTTTCGTGCAGTTTCTGGGAGGTTTTCCGCGTACAGAACAGTGCAATTTCGACATTGCAGCTATGACGGAGTCTGTGTCTTTGATCACTGGAGAGAAACTCGACAAGAACAACTACCAAGTGTGGAAGTTCCGGATGAAGACTTTCCTGCAGGGACAAGATCTATGGGATCTTATCACTGAGGAGGAGAAAGCGCCTGAAGTGCCAATTTCTGATCCGAAATTCAAGGAGTGGAAGAAGCGCTCATATCAGGCTATTCACTACATCGCGCTGACAATTTCAGCATCGATGATCGGTCACATCCAGGATTGTGATACGCCCAAGAAAGCTTGGGATGCACTCGCGCATCTATTTCAATCCGAAACAGAGGCGCGAAAGCTGCAATTGCTGCAACAGTTCAATACCGTGAAGAAGGGGTCGATGTGCATAAACGACTATGTGAACGGGGTCAAGCAGCTTGCGGATCAGCTATCTTCTGTCAAAGTCGAGATTGATCCTACTGTCTTGATCGGAGCCACATTGCAGGGACTGCCTGCAAAGTACAAACAGTTCATAACATCGATTTCGACCAGAGAACCTCTTCCGCGGTTTGATGAGCTTGTTCTTATGATGTTAGGAGAGGAGGTGCGCCTACTGGGGAGTTCTACTTCGACGGGTCAGCAAGAATCTGTCTATTTTGCAGGTTCTGGAGGATCTCGAGGTAGGGGTCGTGGCAAAGGTGCAAGACGTGGACGGGATCGCGGACAGCAACAGCAGAACCAGCAACAGTCTGGTGGTTCCAACAACAATCAGAGAAGAGCGCCTGGTTCCTGCAACTACTGCAAGAAACAAGACCACAATGCGAATCAGTGCTACAAGAAGCAGAACGATCAGAGACAACACGACAACAACCCCCAACAAGGTAACAGCAACCAGCAAGGCTATGCAGTCACTGAGCATGTCTATTCGGAGCAATTGCTGATTACTACGCATCAGAGTTATGCGGCTTTTGAGCCACAGACTGACTGGGTGATCGACTCCGGCGCCACCAGTCACATGACTCTCCATCGGGAGTGGTTTAGTTCACTCGAGCCTGTGGAGACTCCACAGTTTATGGTGACATGAGATGACACCAAGCACAAGATCCAGCACAAGGGTAACATTCCACTTGACATTCCTACCTCAACGTTTACTGGTATACGGAATGTCTTACATGTACCTACATTGACTAGAAACCTGCTATCTGTAGGACAGTTGATAGAGCAGGGTCTGCAAGTGCGCTTCAATAAAGATGGATGCTTTATTGAAGATTCAAATGGCACTGTCATAGCTCGAGGTATCAAGAGTGGTAGGCTGTTTAAACTAGATGCATCTACGCCTAAGTTACAGGCTGCCATGTATGGACAGAGTGGTCCAGTAGTGTCTGATATTGACATCTGGCACAAGCGAATTGAGCACATGAACTTTCAGAGGCTGAAAAGCCTTCCGAGTTCTGACTTGGTTACAGGTCTGCCCAAATTCGAATCCAGTGAGCCCACTGGAGTCTGTGCAGCATGTCAATTCGACAAGCAAGCTAGACAGCCCTTTAAAGGATCAGGCAGTAGAGCGAACAAGCTTCTGGAGCTTGTTCACACTGATGTATGGACTGCTTCTCAGCCAAGTATGACCGGTTTCCAGTACTTCGTGTCGTTCATTGATGATCATTCGCGTTATACTTGGATCTATTTGTTGAGAAATAAGTCCTCTGCCGAAGTACTGTCAGCATTCCAGACTTTCCGCAAGTTGGTGGAGAAACAGTCTGGAGAATCTATCCTCTGTTTGAGATCTGATGGAGGAGGCGAGTTTCTTTCTGGAGAGTTCGATGCATATCTGCGTGAGCATGGTATCCGACGCCAGAAGACCTGCAGTTACAGTCCGCAGCAGAACGGGGTTGCGGAACGCAAGAATCGACACATAGCAGAAGCTGCTCGTGCGATGTTGAATGAGAAGACCATGCCTAGACCTTACTGGGCAGAAGCTGTTTCATGTGCGGTGTATTTGATGAACCGGACGCCTACAGCGGCAGTCCACAGCAAGACACCGATGGAGGTCTTCACAGGCAGTAAGCCTGATTACTCTTTCCTTAAAGTTTTCGGATGTATCTGTTATGTGCACATACCTGATGAAAGACGTAAGAAACTAGATCCGAAAGCAAATAGATGTATCTTCCTTGGTTATGCTTCTGATACGAAAGGATATAGGTGCTACAATCCTTCGTCCAAGCAGTTCTATATCAATAGAGATGTCGTGTTTGATGAGCTACAGTCTTGGTTTGCACCTGCACCTGTGATAACCATCCCTGTACCTACTGTAGAACCAAGGAGTCAGTCCACTGTAGTACCTCAGAGTAGTATGTTGAGTGGAGGATCTGGAGAAGTCACTGATTCCAGATCAGAATCTGTTGCACATAGAGCTGTTGTTAACGCTGGAGTCCACGTAACACAGCCTAGTGGAACTAGTGTAGTTTCTACATAGGATGAGCGCGTGCTATTGCAGCGTATGTTTGACTCATCCAGATATGTGGATCTTCCACATCCCCTGGATACTTTGTCCCAGACCTTGGCATCTACGTCAGATCAGTTGCAAAGGGAGGTGACTAGTGCACCGATTACCTCTCGCAGATCTGAGCGGCCAAAACATCCAGTGAGTAGGTATATGCATGAAGGTTTTCTTGCTGCGTACCATGCATATATGGCCAATGTTCTTCAGGAACAGGAACCGAGTTCGCTTGAGGAGGCGATGCACAAGACCCAATAGATAAGTGCTATGGAAGCTGAACTTGCTGCGCTTCATCACCAACAGACTTGGGAGTTGGTAGACTTACCTCAGGGTAAGAAAGCGATTGGTTGCAGGTGGGTCTTCAAGGTCAAGCGCAACTCGGATGGTACCGTGTGTCGGTACAAGGCCAGATTGGTAGCTAAGGGCTACGCACAGCAACATGGAGTGGATTTTGAGGAGACCTTTGCTCCTGTTGCGAAGATGGTGACTATTCGAACAGCAGTTGCAGTTGCAACTCAGAAAGGTTGGAAGATGCACCAGATGGACTTCAAGAACGCCTTCCTCAATGGCGATCTTGAGGAGGAGGTCTACATGCAGCAACCTCCTGGTTATGAGGATCCTAAGTTCCCTTCCCGTGTATGTAAGTTACGGAAGGCTCTCTATGGTCTGAAACAGGCACCAAGAGCATGGTATGCAAAGATCAATTCTTACTTGCAGTCTCTTGGTTTCCACATGTGTAGTTAGATTCTACCTTGTATTCATTGAGAATACGAGACCGGATTGTTGTGATCACCATCTATGTTGATGACTTGATCATTACCGGTAACTTTGAGGAGCTTATTTCCCAGATCAAGGATCACTTGAAATCCGAGTTCGAGATGATGGACTTAGGAGAACTCAAGTACTTCCTTGCTGTGGAGTTCATTAGAGATGGGAAGGATGTTTGGCTTGTACAGCGACAGTATGCTCTCAGTATGCTTGAGAGATTTGGTATGCTTGATTGCAAACCCATTGCTACACCATTAGAGCAAGGGGTAAAGCTAGAAGCAAAGGATGATGAGTTGTTGGATGATCCACGCATGTACAGACAGATGGTTGGGAGTCTTATCTACTTGACCATCACCAGACCAGACTTGAGCTATGCTGTCGGTCTGATTAGTCAATTCATGCAGTCACCACGGAGACCACATTTTGAGGCTGTCAAGCGGATCCTCCGCTACGTGAAGTTCTCGAGCAGTACGGACTTCACTATCGATACGGTGGACCATTGTTGTTACATGACTACACAGATGCTGATTGGGCAAGAAGTGCCGACAGGAGATCCACGTCAAGTTACGCTTTTGGACTTGGAAGCGCTGCTATAAGCTGAGCTTCTAAGAAGCAACCCACAGTTGCTTTGTCATCCACGGAAGCAGAGTATCGAGGAGCAACGAACGCAACATGCGAATCGATTTGGCTTCGATGTCTGCTATCTGATATTGGTGTGGAGTGTACAGATCCTGTTGTTGTATATACAGACAACATTAGCAGCATGAAGTTGGTTAGTAATCCTGTTTTCCATGCTAGGACGAAGCACATTGAGGTGCACTATCACTTTATTAGAGAGAAGGTCCTTGCAGGAGAGATTGAGCTCAGTTATGTGAGCACATGAGATCAGGTTGCCGATATCTTCACTAAGGCGTTGCCTAGAGATAAGTTTGATGCTTTCAGACATTGTCTAGGAGTACAGGATGTAGAGATGAGCTTGAAGGGGAGTGTTGATATAGTCCCAAGCTCTAGTAGATCGACGGCTACCATTAGCCGGAGTGGTTAGGGTTGTTAGAGTTAGTTAGAGGGCTAACCCACCATTAGGGTTTCCCTTGTACTCACCTCCACTATATATACAGAGAGAGGCAAAGCCTCTCTCATCTCATTCCTATTTTACTTCCTTGTCTACTCGCTCTCTCTCTCTTCTTGGAGTGTCCTCGAAGTATCGATCTTTCTACAGTGACATCTCACCTTAATCCGTCACCTCAACCATCTAATTTTTTGACAGCATTTTCATCCAATAAGCACCTGCCATGTCAGCAATAAAGACTAATTTTGATTGTCTCGACAAGGACTAATTGATGATATAGTCATAAACATGTTTGGAGCAAGTGGATAAAATTCCATCCCAAAATCTTAGTTGAACACCACCGCCAGTCCATGACACAACACCATCTGGATCAAAAGCCAGTCGTATGTCAGATTGCTTGACATAGATGCTTCCTGTCGGACCTTGTACGTCAAACCATCTAACATACGATTGGGTAGTAAAAGTGGATTCGACTGGTCGTTAGTGGATTAAGTGTTGTAACGTACATTCAAACCATGAATTGACCATGTACAAGTCTGTAACTTCTTGAACATGTTTTGAACTTAGAGCTTCTCACTCCAAATGTTTCATTCTTTTTACTCTTCGACTCAACCTCAAACTTCATAACTTGATCATCTCTACTAAAGTTCGTGTCTTTAACTCAAAACGACCAACACTTAAATGATTAATATGTTCATATTAATCATCAAGGGTTGTATGTTTAGAGCTTTGTTATCAAAAGAATGTATCTTGTTGTTTTTCAAAATGGTGTTTTGATTTCATTGATAAATCAGTTTTAGGTTTTGCTAATGTGCATTGTGAACTCATTGATCGTGTACGGAAGCACCTCTTTCACGTCTTCATGGCTGAAAAGACTCTTGTAGCTATCTCAATTGACATAGCTGAAAACGCTGGTCTAGAGATTGATGGGGTTGTGCAAGATTCTCAAACCTTGGGAACGAAGAAATCTGCCACAACAAAGAAGAAAGCGAAAAAACAAGTTGAAACTAAAGGTATGAACTTGCACCTTGTATCTTGTTAATTAATTACATGTGCAATGTATCTTTGATGTTCTAGTGCTCAATGGTTGTATGTTGTTTGTTGAATATTTGATTTCAGATGGTTCTTTGTCAAAATAAGCCAAAGTTGAATGGAGTCGCAATCATGTGGAAGATTTCTAGACTTGTATGAAGACATCTACTTCAATTGAAAACTATTTTTGTCAAATTCAATGAGGTTACAAAGTTCATTCCACTGTTAGACGTCTAGAGTCTACGTATTAAATTAGATGGACTCATCAAGAAGTATAGAGCAGAAAAAATTAACAAAGTCAAACTCGAGCAGAGTAGAGCAATTGGGAACTCTATTGAGCAATTGCATATGATTAGAGACATTTCTCCAAGGAGTTAGAAATTCCAGGTGCATGTGATGGTGGTGCAAGTATTCTTGACAGTGTTGAGTCTCCAGTTGTTGATTTAACCATGAGCCAATTGATATGAACGAAGGAACATATGAGGAGGTTAAGAACCCCTTATTGGTACAAGTTAATGATCATTTGTGTCGGAGTTGCTTTCTGATGATGAAAGAGAATCACCACTAGTCGAGATGCCTTCAGTTGATACACCAATGGAGACATCGTGAGAAAAGTACCACGAGTCTGAGGAGTAAGACGTGCAATCATCACGGTGTTGTTGGTCAACGTAACAAGTAGAGAAAGCTCTATACAAATAATGAAGAGGGCATTAAAAATTGCATGAATGAGTTTACTCAAGTGGTAAAAGAGGCAAATGACAGAAGAGCTATTCAAGAAGACCGTAAGTTTGAGTTTATGACTGTACAAGAACATCAATATGATGAGTGAGATGATCGAGTTAAAGCGTATGGAGCTATAACTCATGAGGAATAACGTACGCGGACCTCCAACTTGAATAAGTAACTCTACTTTCTTCCCAAGTTATATTATGTACATCAAGATGGTTTATGGATGCTTTTGAAATTCTTGTACATAACTTGTCTCACTAATTCATCTTTGGTAGTACTTCGTTTATTGGCTGCAGATCTTAGAAGTGGCAAGATGTAACCTTGACATTCAACCTTTTATCTACCGCGTTCATCTCATTAGGTAATGACTCTCCTTGTTAAAGCATAAAATTATGTAGTATTCCACATGCTAGTACAACTTCTAGTTGCAAAGAACACTCTCCTTTTTAGTTGACCAAAAGCATTCTCAACCCGAACTCTTGTCTTTGGTTATCAAAACGTTCTCCATATATGTGTGTCGATGTCAACGTTTTAGTATCCACTCTCCCAGTTGAAAAGCTATATCATCTAGTATCATTGGTGGAATCACGCTTGTTGTATTGTCTTCTAGAGGTAGAATGAGTCTTCCGTCTATGAGCATTGTCATTGATTACATTGCTTGATAACGCATTCTGGTGAAGTTTGTCGGATTTGGCCACAACTGTTCTTCTGTTCACCAGATCGAGTGACATGTCAAAGGACATGTGATCTTTCGGATTAGCATTGGTTTTGTTTCACGATTTTTTGATTTAGCATCAATTTTTGTCTTACCGATTTGATATTCATGCAGTGTACATCACATAATTCAAGATTCATAAGAATGCATTCGTGAACAACACACACAATGATTAAAACAATAGATTTATTGCTTGTACATAAGAAACGTCCACTCTTCACTCTTCACTCAAGCAACAAACATAATCAATCAAGCTTTTGGATGGCAGGCCCCAAAGCGACAAACTCCATAAATCAGAAAAGTCTTTCTAAGTATACTTGAAGAGTCTCCATCTCTACTTTCATCGGTAACTTGCAATTGTTCCTTGACTTGCCAAATTTCTTCAAAAGTAACCCAATAGTGTCGAGAATGACTTGACAACATATCAGTCGGCTTCGTCGTTTCTATATGTTCCATGTCTCAGACCATCGACTCGATCCAAGCTGATGGATCTCACAGCAACGTCTATTTGTGGACCTTGGACATGATACAACCAGAATAGTCTTCTCTCATCCTTTCTTGCTTAAACCTACTTCTAGGTTCCAAAATCCACAGAAACATGCATCAACTTGGATTGTTTTTCTTCACTCTTTGCACAAAATTAATCGCCTTGAAGTCGATAAATGCCTCTTATGATTGCCAAAGAGTGAAATACACTACTATCATTGTGGATATTTGACTAGCAGAAAAAAAATGTATCCAAGATATATACAACGATCAATAGCAACATAATGTGAAGAGAGTATATTAAAGTTTCAACAAATATGTGACATTCCACAAATCATTGGAGCAATAGGATGGTACTCATATAAAGTTGAGAACTAGATCACCAATGAGGTTCTTCACTGAACACCATAGAAATCTACACTCTGATTCCTCTGTGCTTCTTCAAGACGTATGTGACTCAAATCTTAGGTTTGGAGATTTGTGTTGCACTATGTCAGGTTTTTCTCACGATGCTGCACATTTGAGACAAATAAAATTTTTATCAATTTCATATCTGTCTTGTATGTTATTGGATTCTCATAATCACGTAATGAACTTCAACAGCAGTAGCCGCACATTAACAAGAGAATAACAGCTTTTGACGGAAGCTCTTACTATAAAACTTGAACGTGTCTCAAAGGTTCATTAACGGTTTTTGTTATAAACACGTGCAAGTAAAAAGTTATTTATTTAGTTACTTAATAATTTTTCAAAATTAACAAGATTAAAATAAAATATATTAATAATTAAATAAATGTTAAAGTAAAATAAACTATATTTTATACAGACGTATATTCTTTTGGAAATATTTTTTGTTATTTATAATAAAATATTTAAAATAAATATTAAAATATTAATCTCCAGTACTCAAGTATTATCAGCAAAATACAAAGAGTTTTCTCCCGAGTAGAGTGCCATAAGAGATCCTAGTAAACCTTAGATCTTAGGTTTAATAACCGATATTTGAATCTGTTCTTGCGTTCCTTGGCAAAACATCCCCATTTGGATGTTGAAAACGAAAGAAGCGCATCCAAATTTCGAGTTCCACGCTCGAGAAACGATGACACGAAAATAATGTACGAGATGCAAAGAGGGAAGGGACGAGAGAGAGAGATAAGATCGCACCACAAGTCCACAAGCAGGAGGGTGGTTCACTGGAGGCAATCCTCGACAGCCCAAATCGACGTGTGTGGAAGATCAAAACAGTGAAGCTTGTGCTGGCCTCCCAAATGATACTAGTACAGAACCGATTCTACCCGGGGACTGCTTGTCCCTCATTCGTGCTCAGCAGATGAACATGCCCTACAGTCAAATTTCTCTTCCGGTAACTTCTTCTGGTTATGGGGAGGGTTTCAAAAGATCAGACTTTCTCGATCCATGGAAATTCAACTTCGTCCGCTCTGAGAAAATAAAATATATAAATAAGAATAATATCAATATCGTCCACTCTCTACTTCACATTGCCGTCGGATTCACATATCGGACGAGGGAGGTGCGTAGAACTGTATATTGCAAATAAAGTATGAAAATTGCAGTTCCCTAGAGAGGCGAGAAAGAGCATAGAAAGAATGTGTCGTCCAGGGCTTTTCTTCTTTGGCCTTTTCTTGTTTCCCGCACTTAATGCGGGGGTCGCACCGCGAGAAAATCCAACGGCCTTTCCTGCCACATCATCGGTCAAAGACCATGCGGACCGTCGATGTCCCAACGATGCACCCGCCGATGCCGTCCATCGAGACTCGACTTGCCATGTCACTGAGAAAAAGTCTAGTCGGAGACGCTGTTCCAGCGTCCCGAAGTCAGAGGACACAACCCATCTTCACCCTCCATCTCACAACGCCGCAACATTCGGCTCCGTCGATTCACCTCATTTCCCACCTGGCTATCCACGTCAGAAAGTAGTATCATTTATGTTTGTTTAGGGACCAACGGGTAGATCGCCGTGCTCGCATCTCACTTGCAGACACGTGGCTCTGAAGTCCTTACGATGAGTGTGCCGTTCGAGAAGAATAGCGCGGGAGCCGCGCAGGCTCTCTCGGCGGAGCCTGATGAGCTGCTGCAGCAGCTTCTGCAGGGGGTCGTGTGCTCGGCAGATTCCCTTCCCATCTCATCCCATCCGGTTTAGAGGATCTAAATTAACGGGCAAATGAAATTCTTTTGCCGTGTGTTTGATGGGAGCTTTCAGCTTGCGAGGGGTGACTTTCAAGCCCAATTGTTGACGACTTCCTACGTTTTCTCTCCACTGGAATTGGTGGAGAGCAGTGCCTCCAATTTGAGGAGAGAAACTGGCGGAAGATTACAGTGTGGCAGTGGTTTCCAGAAGAGGAGCGACGGTTTCGGGTGGGCCGTAATTCATTGATTGATCAGAGTGAGGAGAACAGAACGGGAAAGTGCGAGTGAGATGAGATGCATGGATATATCGGTTGTCGTGGACACGCGCGCTGCAGCATTCTTGTCGAGAGGGATTGCAGGCTTAACGCTTTGCTGGACTGATTCCAGTGACTTGTGGTGTTGAGTGATCTTTTCACTTGAAAGAGAGCGAGCGAGCGATCGAGATCGCCATTCGAGAATTAGACCAGATCAGTCAGGGTGAAGGCGGGCAATCATCCGAGTAGGTCTTGGTTGCACTGTTGTTGGAGACCAATTGAGATCTAGCTTGTCACTGTACTCCTTCCCCTCTTGCTCCGCTCTCTCCTTCGGTCTCACGCTGCTGCCCTTCCTCTCTCTCTGTGCACTCTCACAACTCATTTGAGGCTTCTCACAGGTTTTGTTTTGCGGCAGGCCCTCGCTCGGACTCAAGAATAGAGTAGAAGGTTGCGAGTACCTTGTGTGAGTTGTAGCTGCTGGCACTTGTGTGCACATTACGACCTTACTTTTAATTATCACATTCACATTGCATTTCAAGGACAGGAAACCTTCGGTTCGTGTTGCGGAGTATGAGTTTCTTGCTACTGTGTATACCATCCTGATAATTATCATCAGCATTGTTGGAAATGACCCTCCTTTCGTCCTGGAGTGCTTCTACAATCCACTTTATTCTGCAAATTCGGTAGCATATGGAGTAACACCTTCTCGGCGGTGGCATTGTCACCTGCCAATAAGTATCGAGTCACTTTCCAAGTCTTGTCACTTCTCATGTCTTTTTTAATTGTTGGCATCTGGCAACTGTCATTTTATTGCGGTCTAGTGTCCACCGGATCTCTTCGAAACCACAGGGTGCAATCAGTGGGACTGGAAATCTAGTCACAACTTGATAGAATCCACGCGAACTTGTGTCCTGATCGAATTGGTCGACGGCTCTCGCTGCGCATGTTTGTCTGTGTTTCTGTGAGCAAGTTGGTGGGGAGACCACTCCGCAGCAACCCGCGTTGGCTGGGGAGTATTGCGGTAGTTGGTTCGACCAACATTTCTCACGAGGAGCTTCATCAAGGATCAGTAACTCGGTGGAGGAAGGCGGATGTGGTACTCCAACGCTCTTTACGGCGTCAAGGACATTAGCTAGATTCATTATCAGCCCTTACGTGTCCGAGAGTTGGTAATTTCTGCGAGTTAGAACGTTGCAAGCATGGGAAGTTGCTGGTCGCGAGATGTAGACGCAATTGAGCATGATTGGAGAACTGATATTCCGAAGCCCTCTGCTGTGGTACCAGCTTTGGACTCACCGTCAACCCAGTCTCCAGTAAAATTACCTCCCGTAGTTGTGGCAATGCCCATGCACAAAAAGATACAAGTGCAAGAGCAGGTGAAGGTGAATGAGAGGGAGGTAAGGGAGGTGAATTCCCTGAGACTGTATGGTGATCCAATGTGTCCGTTTACAATGCAAATTCTCTTGGCCTTGCGCCACAAGGAAGTACATTATGAATGTTCTTGGCAGGACAAAGACTGGTCGATGAAACAGGAGTGGGCTGCGAGAAATGGTTCCGAGTTGAAATTGGCCGTCTTACAGCACGGACGAAACAAGATTTCTGGTTCGCCAGATGCCATTCTGGAGTACGTAGAGACGAGTTTCCCGGAGAAACCTCTCGTGCCTCAAGGCGAAACCGCTAAGAAAGTTGAAGAGTGGAGGGTGTATTTGCGCGACACCCTCGGCCCACTCGTCTCTCAGCTGTTGTACGATGGCGAACCTTCTATTCAAGAAGAACTAGCACCAGAGCTCGATCTTGCATTGGCAAAGGTAAATGGTGGGCTTCTAAAGTTCCATGGCGACGGTCCTTACTTCTTTGGCGAGCAGTTCACTATGGCTGACGTTTTGCTGATACCGTTCATGGCCCTCTTGGACCCCCTGAAAGAGTTTCGTGGTATTGGCGTCTGCTCTGCTTACATTTCTCTGCTAGCATACAGGAGGAACATGCAGAGTTTTCCGGTGTATGCTGCAGCCAAGGTGACTCCCGAAGCTTTGAACAAGTATGTAAGTAAGAAGTTGGAGCAGAGGGCACCCCCACCTCTTTTAATTCTCATGTTGATGCAGCACCGTAGCATTTTGTGGCACTTCAACAAGCTCGTGCTACTGGTGGACGAGCTCTTGAAAGGTGTTCAAAGGAAGGCCAACTACTCTCCATCTGTCGGCATCTCTCAACTGAAAAGGTTGTGGAAAGGCTATGGAAGACTTGTCGAACTGCTGCAAGAACACGCTCAGATGGAGGAACGTGTTATTTTTCCTGCCGTTGAAGAGTATAATCAGGGTATGTGTGCATGCGTCCTCTGTCGTTCTCCCCATGTTCCTTGTCTTTCCCTCATGCTCTCAGCTTCCGCCTCTGTTGCTTTTCAGTGGTAGACCGTAGAAAACGTATCATTTCTTGAGTAAACTCCTGAAAGGCTCAAACCCCGCCTACCTCTTGACTGTGCGTTCTTCGTGTACTTTACGGCGCTCCTGAGAGGAATCTTCTCACCGCCCCCGCAAAACCGGTATAACTTGGACACGGATGACTTGCCTTCAGGCACGTGCGGCCAGATTTCCAGGATGTAGTTGCCGCAATGCGTAACCAAGTATCCCCCTGGCTTTCTCTATGATCTGGTGTTTTAGTGCCGACAAAACCAGTGCGAGGAACTAAAACCCTCGCTTCTTCTTGACGATTATTTGTTCCCTCTCTGATGTAAAATCTTCAAATGTTAGTGGATAGCTGCTGATTAGTTTCGTGTTCGTAGGTAGCATCGTGTCAAGCTGAAGTAGCATGTACCTGGGAACGAGGGGAGTCTCATTAGGACGCGATTAGCCTCGATTCAGAAAAGACGCGTTGCCAGAAGGTCGTCTCCCAGCGTACTCCGGTCTGCCTGATAAAACGTGAGGAGAGTCTAAGGGATCATGTCCCGTCTGCCGTTACTATAGTGAACAGTGTCGCTGTGTAGCGCGCGTCTAGTATGGCCGAGGTCAAGTGGAGAGTTGGGCCCAAATATCCGCACAAGCTAAGGCTTCGATTAGCGGAGTACCATGTCCGTCGCTCCAGCCAGGAACCGAGATTGTTTCTTTAGACAGGTGAATAAAGTCCCGCTCTTTCAAAGCTGGCTGGCCACAACGAGAAGACTATGTAGAACGTGAATCAAATCTTTCCGCTGCTGTACAGCTTTTGGTTAAGCATCCAAGGACGATGCAGCGGACACCAGCTACTCTGGCCTCCGTCGGAGGAGGTGTCCCACGTACGTGAGGTCACGGGTGAATTCAACCCGCCGTACCTAAACACCACAAGAATGCACTCTTCCCATGGACGTGGATCGCTGAAGCCGCTTGCCCGATATTCCACACATATGCCGTCTGGTATTGTCATGATTCTCTCCTGAAACTTAGGAGACATTTGATTCAACACCCGATCTCTGTCTCGGAGAAGGTGTCCTTTCCTGTAGTTTTCTTTTACTTCCAATCATTGCGAAGGTTTGGAAGGGGAGCCTGGGGAGGCCTCATAGTTCCTGTCCCTGCGAGCCTTGAGATGCCATGCACCATCACGGGAGCTCTCTGGTGTCGCCCGACTTGCTTCCCTCAGATGGAAGCTCTTATCGCAATGACATGGAAATCTGCACTGCAGATTTCTTGCAAGTCTTTTACCTAAGTCTTTTACCTGCAGAAACGTCTTGTTTTCTATTACAGATCTTGGTGCGTTAATGTCTACTCGTTCCGTGTCCTTTGTACACCGAAGGACAAAACTAACTATCGGCCTCGACAAACTACAATGGCCTATAGGAAGCAAGTGAGCTTAATGTTTAGCATTTCCCTGTGTCCAGAGTTAGTCGAATGTTAGATGAGAAAGAACATATAACGGTTATACGTTGATCACTTCAAGTGGATAGTTTCGGCTGCAATTCCCTTTCGAAGAGGCACATATACAGTTGTATCATACTGTTATACGTTGATCACTTCAAGTGGATAGTTTCGGCTCCAATTCCCGTGCGAAGAGGCACATGTACAGTTGTATCATATAGTTCGGACTTCATGTCTGAAACTCAGGAGTTTGCATGGCGTCCTGCCTTTTTATCTGCATCGTCTCACAAGTGAAGAGGTCGAGGATTGAGGTGGTCTGATTGTCGTGACTCTTTTCTCTTCCAAAATACTGTGATCAGGTGTGACGGAGGCGGCTAACTCGGAGCATGGAAGGGATCTTCCGATCACGAATGGAATAAGAGAGGAGATCAAGATCCTGGTGTCTTTAGATGTCGGCACTGCCGACTACAATGAATCTCTCGTCAATCTTGCTACCCGTTTGCGAACATTACAGGTGAGTTTCAGTTTCTAGATTTGCTGCGAATGGGCATGGGTTGCATTCGGCCTCACGAAAACCAGGACCGTCCTCTTCAACTAAGCGTGGGGCAGAAGTTCTGTCCTGGTGTGAGTTTCTTATCTTCTCCCTTCTAAACTGAGTTATGAAATGAAAGATAGTACTATATGAAGAATCTGGTTACTCGTTCCTAGGTGTTCAAGAAATGTGAAAGTTCACAGCCCATCATTGGGTGAAAACTTTAGATCATCCAGCCTCGTAGCATATCCCCCAGTTATCATTATTAATGATAACTGGGGGATAAACTACGAGGCTGGATGTTTGGTAGCGATGATCCTCCTGCTTCTACCTGCCAGCGACCTGCCTGAAATCGTCTGAAATGACACAATGTAAACCTCTCCTCAGGCACAGGTATTACTTTTGTACCTTAGAGTACTTACTATTCACTTATTCTCAAGAGACTTTCGTATTATCTGCTTTAGTTCTGTATCTGGTACCGTTCAGACAGCCAACGCTAGGTTGAGTAAGTGACTCCCATCACCTTGCATCCAGATCGGTACGACCTTAAATCTCTCTGGATGACATCGTGACCTTAGTATTTATTTATTGATTATTTGGATCACAATCCATCTCTGCAGATGAACACCGAAGAACATTTTCAAGAAGAAGAAAAGGAGCTTCTACCTCTGCTGGACTCCGATACGTTTGGCAAAGACCAGGTGGAGCCCATGGTTACGCATTGCTTAGGAGTGATGGAATCATCACACGGGCACCTACTGCCCTTTTTCCTTTCAGGCCTGAATCCTCAAGATATGTATCAGTACATGATGGTCCTGCACAAGAGCCTGTCGGAATCAAAACCGTCTGTTTTCACACGAATGCTTCACGTGGTACGGAACGCGGATGATGAATTTCAAGACGTCAGGAGAATAGTCCAAGAAAAGTTTTCGACATCTTCTCCGTTCAGGAATCCTCCATCCGCGGCCTGGTAAACATCATAATTAGCTTTAGTATCACACCTACCATACATATTACTTATATCCACGCATTGTGGAGGATATGATATGGCTAATTGTTCGAAGGGAAGGGCGGCCTCTCTGTGAATTGCACCCTGCGAAAATTAGCTGCGGGGTTCACACATCGCCTCCTGCTTTACCCCATGTTTAAACAACTAAGCTGAGACGCAGATTATTCGCGACAGAGCCAGGCACAAGATTCTGTCACAGATTGTGCTCGACAGCAGAAGGGTGCACCTTGACCAGATTGTGCGGAAACGCGGGCACACAGCTGTGTCGAGTGAGGTACATGTGCTGTACACGCACCATCACATCTATGTTAATCAACCCGATATTTTGTCCACACTGTTAGGCTTTTGCTCCCCGCAGAGAAGTGAGGAACTTTCACTGGAGAGCGATCTTTCTAGAGGCCGGAAAACTCCTCTGGTGATAGGGAACTTGAGGATAGCTAGAGTATAGAGATGAGAAATTGGGAGCATGCTTAACTTCACATGCATTCTTTTGGTGCTATTTTCCGTTGGCACCAATATAGGGTTTGTATATTGACCCTTCTTTGTAACATGTACTGCATCATCTGTAGATAATAGAGCACCAGCGGAGAGAGTAGCAGGGATCGGGGTTTTCAACACTCCTGATTGCTTGTAATATGCACAACATGTGTCCTTGGATGCAATCAAAATTCGGGGAATCTGGATGTCCTAAAATTGAATTAAGTGCTGAAATTTTCGGACGTACTTGAGCTACCTTCGTTGCTGTGAACGGACTGTCCCTCCTTTTTACTGACCTGTCACTCCTCGTTCTCGAATACCGGACGAGTCGAGGGCTATCTTAGGTTGGTAGAACTGAATCTGTATGTACAGTGTTTGAGCACGTGTCAATGCCCAAATCACGTTTGATGCAACGGAGAAGTGAGGTAGTGCCACAACAGAGAATTGCGTTGTATATGCAACCAGCTTGATCATCTTCCCGGGTTCTCTATCTCAGTTTACCGATGACTAATTGTCATTTTGTTCGATCTGCCCTCAGAAGAGCAAACTGCCTATACTGCTGTAGACTTGGGGGTTCAACGCATACCGGTTTCTCGGGAGCGTGCGTCTTCGTTTCGATGTCGTCTTATATGGGGGCAGTCCTTTCTTCAGTAACGAAATTTACTTGACTCCATCTCTAATACGTTCTTTTTACTTTACCCCAGCCCTCTTCAACGTTTTGTTGCTTTACCACACTCATGACAAACTATAGCAGGTTCAATAGGTTAAAATACCATTTCATCAAAATCTTAGTCAAGTTAGAAACTAGATGACTTTGCTTAGTTGTCACCATAAAATCAATTAACTTATCCACTTACATCTGTCACTCCAGAATCCATCCAAGCTCAGTTCTTCCAAATACCGATGTAGTTGATTTAACTCTCCTCTTCAATCTGAAGTTGAGTTAAAGTCCAAAAGTATAGTTGAACTCTGAGTATGAGTTTAAAAGCATGAAAGAGAATATTCTTTATATTTCTCGTATTGATTGTTCTTTGAGTCTGAAGAGAAGATTCTGTTTTGCTCTAGAAACTCCAAAATCTTCATCTTAACATTTGTCTGTATATACTAGTAGTTTGTTTTGAGATGAATCATAACTTGTAAAACTAGTGAATAGTTTTAAGTTGATTTTTTTCTTCACAAATTCAAATTTAGATTACGCCGTAATCACCAAAAGCAATTTCCACATAACAGTTAAATTTCTGCAAAATAAACTCTTCTGGGATACCGGGCACTTGTAGGAACATCGGAGTTTAAATTGATTCACCAATTTACTAACACTTCCAAATAGTTGTTGCATAATCATGATCAGTAGTTATAGGTAATTATAAATCTGTCTCGTAAAATTACATCTATCCAGAAGTATTAACAAAGAAACAGAATATCTAACCGATATTAGTTAACAAGTAAAAGATTTGCAAATATCTGCTTTATTGAGAAACCAAGTTCCATTAATTTTGAAATTATAACACTGAAGTAATTAACATTTATCCAGTGCAGACTGTCTTAAATTTTATCACTTCTATTCTACAGCAGAGCTTTCTGTCTTGTCTGAATACTGAACTCACTCTTGTGCTCTGATTGAACTTCTTCATTTCTTGCCCTCATTCGTGATGTGCTTTACTTCTTGTTACTTCAACATCTTGTTCTATTGCCTCCTCGGGTTCAGGTGTAAACAAGGGGCTATGCTTGCATTGTAACTGCGAGCTAAGCGTTAGTGATTTATCGGAATCTAACTTTTTCTTTTTTCTTCTCGGTTTTCGTAACAATTTCAACCGTGCATTTTCGTTACTTTCTTTGTCTTTTCGGTTTTCACGAAGATCTTATCTGTCCTTTCCGCTACACTATACATAAATTCTTCTCTTCTTTCCAGTGTCGTGAGCATACACATCACTACACAGCATACATCGCTGTCAGAGATACACTACACATACACATCGCTACACAACATACATCGCTGTCAGAGGTACACCACACATACACATAACACATGGACGATGTCATACACATACACAAGTGTACCACAATAATCTGCATTGAGAAATTATCATATCCAACACTACAACAACGATTACTCACAAACGGTCAAGCCAAACACACTCTAAACACGAAGAGAATACGGGTTACACTCAACTAGACTATCCACCATAGCCTGGAGCTTGAAGGCTCAACTCGAAGAACTAAGGCCTCCAAGCCCTACTTGCGAAGTATATCCCTAGTGGGCTCTCTCATCAACTCGCCCTAACGGCACTAACGGCCTTACCGGGACGCGCCACTTCGCACTCGGTCAACCTAGCCGGGGTGTCAAACTGACGTGACACCAGTTTTCACAATTGACGAATAGACAAATATATTTGTGTTGGTTATTAATTAGTTTACAAATCTTCGTAACATCATGACAAATAAAACTATAAACTAGAGTTGATCGAAAGTTTCTATCTTCGTATATACTCATTTTCTTTATAGATTGAAAAGTAATATACATACCTTTAATTATGATCAAGTAAGGTTCTGTGATAGTGGTCGCCCCATGATAAACTTAACTATTAAATGATCACTAGAAGAACAATGGAGACGTCAGTAGAAAGCTCATAAGTGAAATGCAGAGCCACGCGCTTCTGGGGGTACAAGTGAGAGAGCTTGCTGAAATAAGAAAATACATTAATCCACACATTAATTTATCACCTAACCTTTCGCACTGGAAGAATTAGGTGATTATTAATGTTAAGCTTGCAGCCCTCTTCCATAGTTTCATACTTATTATGAAACTCTAAAGAAGGAGCCATTTTCTCTAGTTACAATATCCGCTCGTTGGTTAAGGAAGGGACCAAAAGTTAGAGGGGTAATTATGAAGTCCATCTATGAAGATCATCCTCATGGTGGTGGAGAAGGTAGATCACCTATTGATAGAATTGATTGCTAATCCAAATCAATTGAATTTGGAAATTCTTTTCTTATCCTAGATGATCCTTTCTCCTCACTACTGTAATCTCTATAGCTCAGGTTTTCTTATTTAGTGCTTGAGCATGAGCATTAGTTTTATTCATTGGGTTAAATAAGAAACAATTTATTTTTTGCTATGCGTTTGCGCATAGCTTATTGTAGATTTTCCAAATCCTGAAAAATAGTAACTTTTCTCTTCGTCAAATTAACACTCATCGTGGAGTGAGACATAATGGCCGTTCAGGTATTTCGGCCTCGTCGATTGGGTTGAAAAGTTCGCATCTCTCCTATTCGGTTATTCGTTGGTTATGCACCTTGCGACCATATTCTCCTGGGTAATGACATGACTTTTCTTGTCTTATCGACGGACGACGAGGTAGTTACTGCATGCATGTCTATAGGTTTCACGTTCACAATAGTTCCTACGTAGTGCTGGAGAATTTTAAGAAAGATGACTCGCTTAAGCCTGAAATTTTTGTAATCGAAAGCGCTGGAGCTGTTCTCAGCACAAGTATTTGTTTGTCAGAGGTCTCATCCAGTGGAGTAGATGCTAAGCTAGAGAAAGTTCTTTGTTCGACCATATCGACGAACATATCACGAGATTTCAATCAAGGCAAAAAATATCCCACATGTTGCCAACATGATGTTTCTTCTGAGTAAAGTCACACTGCAAGCTTCCATATCACAATCCGTTTCCCAACACGTGACAAGTTCTCTTCACCTGAGAAATGTTGCAGCCTTGCGAGAGACCATCTCAAGTAACACAATTTGAAAATGAGAAGTGAATCTTGTCTTACGTCTACGCGAGACCATACGGTGACATTGTCCACAGTCCTGAGGAGGAGGAGGTGGTTTGAAAATTTGAAATCTGAGAAGCGTGCAGAAGTTGCCATAACATCTATTATTGAAGCCTCGTTTGCACTGCCTCGCATCTCCCGCTGCTAGATCTCACGATAAGTCCCTCCGTATAATTTCTTATAGGCCTGCACAATCACCCATTCTATGCTCTCAAATTTCTCCATATTGAGTCCAAGAAAGAGGTAGCACGTTGTGCTCCAGCAACGTAACGTAATGGGTCAAGTTGGGACAATGATGACAATTGTTCGTTATCGCTGACAGTATGTTGTCCATCTTTATCGAGACATGTCTTTTCTTCCTCGGCAGAATTTACATCCAACTCACTATCGCTCCTTTCCACCTCCAGAGAGTTCTTACTACCATTTCTGCATTTGCTGCCAATGGCAATTCTTGCTCTGTCTCGTTGTCAGAGGGGAGCTCTCTGTCTATGTTGACAAGCTGTCTATCTTAACCAAGTCATTACTTCCTCTGCCGGAGAAGGGCATAGGCTAACGGACATTGAGAAATGATCTACGACAATGGAAAATATAAACTTATTGTGGCTCATAGTGAGGAATATCACCCTTTGAGTTTATTCAAAGATAAATTTTGTGAAGAGACTAATTTTCTCTGTTTGTTTTTTGACAACGAAAGAAACAAATAAATCGTTTCAAAGATGTCATATCACAAACTAGCTTCATGAGAATTATTATACAAAACTCATAAATTTGCTAGACATTTATCAAACATCTTTTTCAAGATGTCCAAAATCTGCATCAAGAAAATTCTAAGCATTTCTTGGATTAGAATCAGGAAAAGTAAACTACAAGGCTCTCCCTTGACGGGGAAACAATAGAAGGATGACAATTTCAAACAACAACTTCTTATATCAGATCACGCTTTTCCTTGTTTGTCCCAATTACGATTCACTCCAAAATTATTATCAAGTCGTTAGACGAAATCTTTTCGCGATGATCCGACAATTAGAAAAACTTACATTTTTCATTACTTTAACTACGAACGAAAAAAACTGGAAATCATTGATGAACACCTTATGCAAATTGAACAAAATGGATAACCATATACAATTGCCGGACGATGAAGAAACCTTAAGTTCTTCACAAAAACAACAACTTCTTAGACAAGATCTTGTCACATGTGCACGATATTATGAACATAGAACATAATGTTTCCGTAAACTTATTCAACATAACCAATTAATTTTGGGAAATATATCTTATTTCTTTTTCATAACTGAATTTCAAAGCAAAGGCAGTCCACATGATCACGGACGACTTTGGATAAAAAATGCTCATGTTTTCAAGATAGATCTTGATGAATCAATAACACTTTCATAGACGAGTACATTTCTACTAATCGTCACTTATTGAGCGAAGAGATGACCAAATGTCAAACTCATCATCACACAAATACTTGCTATAAAAAAGATCTTCTTCTCGTCGATTTTGATTTCCATGACATTTCATGTCAAAAACAACAATATTATATTCTTTAATTAACGATGAACTTGACGATGAAACGACGAGAGGTATAAAACTTAAATCTATTAGAATTTCAAACATCATTTCTTCTTTCAAAACTAGATTGGAGATGAACATTTAGAACTTACATATGAAACTTACTTATTAGCTTTAAGATATTCTTTATCAAAACTTTCCATATATCTCAAACATCTTCCAATCGATATTTATATTAATTCCTTCCCAAAAACTGATGCTTCTATTTGGCAAGCCAACACAGATTGTCAATACGTGTTGGATCCACATGCTGCGGCACAATATTGACATCATATCTAACAAAAGTAGACAATACAATAACAAATGAGATAAATGTATTGAGCAAAATCAAGAAGTAACCACACGAATAAAAAATTTAGACAATGCATTCTTAAATTCCAGACAAGTTTTGGCTCAATTAGCCATCTATACAATCTTAAAATTACTTTTGTATCATGCTTCTCGCTCCTTTCAAATTCAAGATACTAGTAGTCCATCCGATCGAACCTTCCTCCTCAAAAGTGCCAAACTGCTATCTTTTGAAGATGATTCTTCAACAAACATAGAATTGCTATCCATCATAGATAAGTATGCACGACGTCCACAACATCTGCAAACAAATTCAATGGCTTTGATAGAATTCGTAGTCAAGTTTAATACTTCACAAAATAGAAGATTGAGAAAATCTAAAATCGTTTGATGGATATGTTTTGATCAATATAAACAACCGGAAGAGTATTCAGAGAGCAAGTGCTGTTATATCTCTCTTTTCTTTACGACGAGAACAACATTAAAGATTCAACTGAAACATGGAAAAATACATATAATAGACATAAATCACATATTTTATTGTTATAGAATTTGTATACTTGTAAGAACAATACGGACGAAGTAAACGAAGATTGGAAGAAATTTGAGGATGAGGTGGAAAAACTTGAAGAAATAAAAGAATATCATAACGAACAAAACAAACGGAAACACAATTCAAGCAATTTGGATTTGGAGAATGTCGACTTAACACAACGAACTACTCTTAAATGTGCTTCTAAGACTATGACTCGTGAAGAAACATTCCAGATCAAAGATCCTCTAATACCACAGAATCATTTTGTGTTGAATTACGTCAATTAAACCAACAACAGAAGCTAATCTTTAATGATTATATGTACAAAATACACTTTCCACATGAACCAATCCATTTATTTCTTACAAGAGAAGTAGGAACCAGTAAAACATTCACCTTATTAAAAATTATACAAAGATTGTCATGGATATATGAAGATGATGAATCCAAGTTTAATGATCCTGAACAAATAAAAGTTTTGAAGATAGCATACACAAGATGAGTTGCATATAACATACAAGGAATAACTATTCACAGTGCTTTAGCAATTTTTAAAAACTCTTACGATATGAACGTATCAAAATTAAGTCCAGATCGACTAGATAAATACATCAAATGTTATAACTAATTAAGGTTATTAGTGATAGATGAAATCTCTCTAGTGGGTGCGAGAATGTTCTCATACATAAACCAAAGACTACAACAAATAACTCAAAATTTCAACCTTCCATTTTGTGTCATAAATATAATTGTTTGCGATGACTTTTATCACGTACAACATGTTCAAGATTCATGGATTTTTCAATCATCTAATATTTATTCTCAAAATATTACCACTAACATATGGTATTCATTTTTCTAACACTATGAACTGACTCAACCTATGCGTCAAAACAATACATATTTATACAAATTTTGAATCGTATTCACGTCAACCAACAAACATCTTCTGATCTACATAATTTAAATTCAACTTATCAAAAAACGTATTCTAAGCCAAACAATATACCTCATTTATTTTACACTAATAAAAATATGAAACTTCATAATCAACATATATTTAATATAATTGATGGGAATGAATTTTTATTCCATTCAAAAGATTATTTTTCTTCTGTTATATCAAAAAGATTTAAGATATCCATAAATCCAAAAGATACATCTGGATTACACTGTACTTTATCTCTAAAAGTTATCATATTAGTAGAATTATGTTATAATTATAATACACGAGATGGACGCGATGAGATTTTCATATCCACAACAACATATAACGATGATAAAATCATTTGGATCTAATTCTTTGATCCAAAGATTGGAATACAAACGAAGAACAAACAAAAACATTTGTATCCTAGTAACATTAATCCATCTTGGATGCCCATTACAAGAATTTTGCAAGAATTTGCAATCAATAAATATACCAGAGAACATAAGATCACTAGAACACAATTCTCATTTCAACAAGCATATGCACGAACTATCCACAAATCGCAAGGATTGACCATGCATCAGGTAGCTTTCAGTCCCAAGCACATAAATCGACACGGATTGAAATACATTGCATTATCCAGAGTCAAAAATCCTAAGCACTTACATATATTATAATTGATCGAGCATCGTCATATAGTTGTAGACAACAGAGTGACGCTCGAAATGAAACGGTTGAAACTAAAATCATCACGGCAACTCCATATCCATGATCTTCAAATGAATATCTCATCTTCCACTTACATGTTCATACAATTTCTAAACACAAGATCATTAATAAAACATCACCTTGATGTTCAAGAATATCATAATTTACAACTATTTGATATTTTGTGCTTCAATGAGACATTTACACAAAATCCTAGTTCTGTTCCACATTTCATAGGCATCGAACAGTTTCATTATATACATACACACACAAGTCAAAGTTTACTTCTAACATAGAAATAATTTCTGCAGATTTCAACATTCGAACTCGTCGTGCAATTCACATCATAGTTGTATACAAATCTCCTCGTATGCATCTCGATGAGTTTTTGATCAATTGTATGATCATTATTCAAAACATACATAAGGATTATCCAACGATAATCATAGGAGATTTCAATATCAATCTGCTCAAAATTGATGATCATCAAACTGCATCCTTCGCATCTTTCATGAATTCATATAAATTTTTTCTAACTTTCACAAAACCAACCATAAAATTCAGATCAAATCTAGATCAAATATGGACTGACGTTCTCCAATACGAAAATCTCTCTTCATCATCACATGCTTAATGGATAGATCATGATCCTATTTTTGTTCTCTATAAAAGACCATCACATGTTAATACGTTCTCATTACGTGAAAAACAAATCCAATCATTTTTTATTCGTGTACTCATCAATCGAGCTATACGAGTGATGTTCATGATCATATAATTCAGATTCAAGAGGTTTTCAACACTTGCGAAATAAGATACTCCCTCGTACGTTTCTTGAAAAAACAAATCTTATATAAACTAAAAATCATCATCATGTCATGAGCTATTGACTTCGCAAAATTCCTAAATGTATGCATCTATAACTGTTCGATATAATATAAACATGCTCATATTAACATCCATAATATTCCAAATATTTTTTTTCGCAATCATTGCTCTCAAGACGACCTCAAGATTCAAATGATTCTATACATTTTTTGCATATCTTATATATTATCGATACTCCAATGTACATAATCTTCACAACATCTCTCACATTCTCCATTTTATATTTTTTCATTTCAAAAATCATCATATGTTAATATATTCTCATCTAGCTAAACAAATTAGTCTACTTATTTTCTTCATACGCTCATCATTCGAATCATTCAATACAAATTCATATGCATCGAATTAAAGCTAATTTCAACAATTATGACATCATATACTCCTTCATATTTTCTAACAACAATTGCAATCTAAAAACTAGCACAATATCATTTATGTATCTTTTCTTAACTTCCATAAATTTTGAAATGTATGTTATAACACAGTTTGAAGTTATCCTTCCTAACCTCCACAATATTCTAAGTTTTCTTTTCTGCAGTTGCAACTGATCACTACTTTTGAATCAGTCCAAAGACTCATAAACTTCTACATTATTATACATCCGAAGATAATCTTAGGATCACTATTCTCAAAATGATCCAAAGATTCACAAGTATATATTTGTATATGAAGACATGTTGAAAGGTGCCTATTGTGACTTACATAAAATTATAAACTACTTCTTTCAGTATCCGAAGATAATCTTATCATGGCCCAAAGACTATATTAATTTTCATCATTTTTCTAACATCCATCCACATCTCTAGAACTACACCTTCACATATCTCACCTTTTAAGACTTGTGAGGTGAGATGGATTTCACTTTTAAGATTCACCTTCACAGATTCATCTTCTAGGATTGCGAGGTCTTGCAAACGCATAGCCCTTGCAATGCCACTGCATGCGTAACGCCTTGTTAAAAATATATTCAAAAAACTATTTAAATTTCATTGTATCTCTCAAGAGAAACCTGCACAACGAGCTATTAGTGGGTGCCAAATCTACAACATAATATTATTCTATGGAATAAGCACATTTTCCGTCGTAAAGTTATGCATTGGACAAACAGATATCAACGTTTAGATTTAAATGGAACCCGGAACTGCAGTTATGGACACACGACGGAGTATCGAAAGACGGTAATACTCTCAATTTAAGTTCAAAATCATAACACACACTTACTTGACGAGAGAACAAAAAGCTTAAATCAAAATCCGTCACATCATCATGAGATATCTTTTTAAATACCACGTGAAGTTTTACAGGTGAACCCCGGAGCTAAAGTTTCAAAACCGAATATCACCGAAAAGTTACAGTTTTGACACCCCTAATATTAGCTTAGTGATAGAGCGTACCTCTGATAATTGTGAAAGCTCTTACAACGCTATTCCTCTTCGATTAAGCATCAATGAGACTCGCAGGGGTACGAAGCTGAGCAAGGATTGATGGAGTCGGAAGAGGGTGCAGTATAAAGATACCAATGTATATAGAAACCGTTTTGACAAAGAATCGTGGTAGCGCAAAGATCAGTTTAGAGAACAACAAGTATGAAGTTAGATATATAACACCAATTTAACAATGACTTACGCTTGCAATGGAATTGTAGAGCTCTACATTAGTGATTTATCCGGATCTATCTCATTCTTTTTTCTTTTCTGATTATCATTACGACTCCATCCGTCTGTTCCCACTGCTTCCTTTTGTTTCGACAAAAGTTTTCCCCGACAAAAGTTTTCCCCTCTTCCTTTTTGGTTCTCACAATCTACGTATAGCTATGCTATCGCATAGCAACAATAGGTCGTGGTAGAGTTCGGGTGAAAAATCAATCCGGAGAACAACAAGTCTGAAGTTTGATTTTTGGTTAATATTTTTCCAAGTCTGAAGTTAGATATATGAAATTGTGATGACGTAAGAATGAAAGATAAATTCAAGGATTACAAGTTTAGTGGTCTATTTTTGACACCTTGTTTAAGATTCTTGTCTTCCTATTGTGTGCAATCGAAATCATAGTATCCTTGGTGAGATTTAAATTCTAAACAGTACACATAGTTTCTTTTATCTATTTAGGGTTTAGCTAAGACACAAGAGTCCCTTGCGAGCAGCAGTGCCCGAGGGTGTCCAGCAATGTTGTCTAATGGATAATGGAGAAAACTTAGTGACTGATGCTTACAATTCATAACTTTTTTCAAAACAGGTTTTTAATTTTTGGAGTTTTAAATATTTTAAATAAAATAAAAATAACATCATATCCCAAAAAAGACCATGTATAATCCTGGGGAGTGTCTCAACAGTATAACCTAAGGCATCCAAAATGACTACCATCATAATATGAGTTTACCAAGATGACTTAATATAATTATATAAATATTACAGAAGTGCTTTGAGTTTACCAAGATGAATTAATATAATTATATAAATATTACAGGAGTGTTTTGAGTTTACCAAGATTTCTTATGACTAGACTAAGTGATTGAATAGCTTTCACTATCAATTATGTAATTATCACTATCAACTATGTAACGCTTAGCTTAACGGTATCCTTAACACCTGGCATTACTCGACACAAGTTGACGGAGGTTTCTGTCTTACACCGCATACGCCGAAGGAGGATTGCTTTCGTCTTGTACAAGGACCCTCTGGCGTAGGGCTGTTCTTCCTGGGGGATTTCCGTTCGGAATCGATCTAGATTCCGTAGATTGATTGTCACCCAGGTGTATGCTTGAATTAAACCTAGTTCGTCTTTCTTCTACAGGAAACGAGAACCCTGTCCAGTGGTATCTGCAAGATTCTTAGACCAGGTATGTCAATAAACGCTGTGGTTAGCCATGAACGATCAGACAACCAGATAGCTTGCACTGTGAATCATAACCACCTCGATCATGGTCTGGCTGGCTATAAGTCTAACTGCATTCTAATTTGAAGTTATTCTCCCGATCAGACACCTGGGTCTGACCTATCTGATGGGATCAGCGTTAATGAAGTGATCTTCATCAACAGGTGAAGCAGGAGAGGAAGGAGCCTGGTAGAGTTGGGTTCGAGTATGCCCTACAATCGTCAGATTCCGTAAGCAGTTCAGTGCACTACTGGGAGTTGAGAGTCCTGATCCGGTTCTCCAGAAAGATCAAAGTTCTAGTGCTACGTCAATGTAAAGTTATCATCTCTTTCTGTTCGTCCAGGAAGGCCTTCCGTAATGTGCCACCGAACTTCAAGGCATCAAATACGGTGGCAATGATCACGTTCATACGCGCTTCCAGGATTTTCAAGGTGAGTCTGTAGAGCCCGTGGAGATCTGCTGAACGGATTTCCGGATCTACTATACTATTTCCAACTGCTGTATAATATGAGATTAGATAGAACTGAAAGAGTTTGGACAAATCAATCAACTTCGATCTTCAGATGAATGTCTGTGAGGTGAAATCTTCAGAGGTAAGAAGAATCTGGCAGAGACCAATAAGTCCCATACACATATCCTCTGCTCATATGTGAGGAGTTTTAAGGGCAAATGACCGGATAGAGATACAACTGATCAACCTCCTCTTAATTAAGAGGACGGTTCATACGTATAAGATTAGACAGAACCGAAAGAGTTCAGAGAGAACGACAATCCATCAACTTCGATCTTCAGATGCATGTCTGATATGAAAGCTCATGAGTTAAGAATCTGGAAGCGACCAATAAGTCCCATACACATCTCCTCTGGTCACATGTGATGAGTTTGTCAAGGGCAAATGACCGGATAGGAAATACTACCGATCAACTTCCTCTTAATTAAGAGGACGGTTCATACGTAAAAATTAGACACAAGTTGTGTCACAAGTTAACCGGTGCGTTGCCAATACATAAAAGGTCGAACGAGGAAATAGCTGCAGGTATGTGTTCTGTTGACCGAAACCCAAGGCTCCATATGAAAGTCGAGGTGATTTTCACAGACTTTCAGCTGGATTTGGTCGCGCCGAGCAAACAGTTTCCACAGAATTCAATCGCCGGAGAAGGGAGCCAGTCGAGGCTCAGGGTTTCGTCTTTAAAAAGATCGAGAAGATGTTCGGTATAAGTGGGGCGCTCGTAGGAAACTTCTACAGCAATGGAGTATGATAGGGTTATGAAATGTGAGGTCTTACCTCGGATTCCAAGGTCACTGTGTAATCGGGACTTTACTTTTACGACGATCACCCGATCAAGTCCTTGATCAATCACGATGAAATGGCTCGGATTTCTTCGTGACTGATCCGAAGAATCAATCCGGATAAATTGCTTCTTCACGGTCACTGATAAATTGCTTCTCTGATAAAACCTTCTTGCGAGAATGGAATCTGTCAAGTAATGATTTCAATCAAAGCTGTCTGAGACCTTTATACAGTCTGTAACTCACTTCATAATAAACTGTTCGAGTATCGATTGAGAAATGTTTAGACCAAGGTTTTGTGGTTTTTCTGGAACAAAACAGGATATTCTCTCTACTATAAAGTACACGGGAAGAAAGAGTATTCCCTTCCCTGCTTTTCCCGCACTGGGGGTTAACCTCAAGCATAAGGAAAAGTGACCTCCGTAGCTACTACTTGTTCGTGTTTGTCGGTTCCCATGGTCATTGTCACTTCAAGCAGTGGTAGAATGTCTTCTCTGATCCTTGTTCCTACTCATATCCGCAAGTCCGTTGTTGTCCAAGTGTACGAAAGTTGAAGGGAATGCTGTAGCTTCCCGGCAACTGAATTGCAATTTCAACCACATGAACTGAAATAAACTTTCCAGCGTGCGTCATGAAAGAACTGAATATAACTGGGTAAGCACCTTGTACAGAGGTCATGCGTTACATATGCTTTTAACGACCCACATTTGGTGTCAGCTCAATCTTGTCCCTCCGAAGATCTGACAGAAACAAAGGACAGACGTCCATAACCACAGTCAGTGACAAAAGAAATTGGAGCACTTTATACAAAAGACTAAGCTGAGACTTCAGTCGCAT
This sequence comes from Asterella californica, assembly GCA_036924285.1. Lineage (NCBI taxonomy): Eukaryota > Viridiplantae > Streptophyta > Marchantiopsida > Marchantiales > Aytoniaceae > Asterella > Asterella californica. Next base: position 12,751,120 of record JAYKYS010000006.1, on the reverse strand, counting down.
TCACCGCACAACCAATGGTTCTATGGACGATGAAGTCAAATCCGGTGAACACTTCAGTAGTACTTCTCGACAACAAGCAGGATATGTCTCGGAGTGATCCCAACTTCGGTCTCATCCGACAATATGCAACGGAACAAATTCTTCCGCATTCACTAGTACAGGAGACACGAGTGTCAAGCATGTGGGTCTGGGTAGCATTTGCAGACGTTGTGTCTACACTAGGATGAAGGAGTGGCGCCCTCTTGCTCAGTGTTCACAGGAGTTGGGCCAAACCTCATGCTTTAGGTTCTTCTTTTATCATAGTTTTGAGTGTATGATGCAGTACTAGAACAGGTGCCGAACCGGATAGATCACAAGGAGTCCCTTCTTATAAACCAAAATTATGGGAGTTGAAAATGTCAAGGCAGTTCCAGCTGGTGGTGATAAGAACCCTCTTGGTACCCTCTTTACTTTCGTCCAGACCTTGAAACTGGAGCTTGTACTTCTTAGTTTCTGCAGTGGAGCTCGAGCGTAAACAGGTTGATGTAAAGTTAGATAATTGTTTCCTAGTAGGAGTGTCAGATTCTTCCTTCCTTACGTGCTCCTGTATATGGGATCTCCTCTGTGAGCAGACTGGGCCGGCCGGCGTCGATGCCCTTCCCCACTCCCCACCCCTCCTCAACCCTCGTCGGAGTGGCCCCAATTTTATCTTCTGCGCTCCCTTCCGTTTGTTCCTTAACCAGAAAAGGTGCATCTGTAGCTCGAGGTCCCTACTGGAAATTTGGGACTAGCTTCTCCACTACGGGCGTGTCACAAGTCATATCTTATGAGTTATTCTCAACAAACATGGAGGTTGACTGTCGAATGCAGTTATATAAACTTTTCTTCACTTTTGATATCTTGATATCGATGGTTTCAATACCGACAGAATCTTGGAGCACGCGTACCTTGATCAACATGGCGCTGTTAAAGTGCTCTGAACACTCGTACTCGTCGAGCTGGTAAACTTTATGATCATGAGATCCAGCGAGCAGATGTAATGTGGTTGGGTGTATCTCGGATATATCTGACTGACATTTTGACAGCTGCTACATCTCGGGAAAGGAGGATGATGATCATGGTGGGGACCCTCTCTCACAGACCTCGAGAGAAATGTGCCTTCATGCATGACAAAAACGGTTGGTGGTGAGCGATTTATTGCTATGTAGTCTAGTAGTTGACGCCTCTCTCCGGGTGAAACATAAGAACGTAAGATAGATAAAGTATCCGAACTTTGCTCCCATGCTCTTTAAGTTACTAGAAAGTCATGCATGGTACGACCACAATTCTATCTCTGCTCTCCATCGCACCACTTTGTCTTGGTCTCTGTCTCCGCACCTCCTTCTTCTCGTACATCGGAGATGGGAAAGTTCTACTTTCCAGCTGCGTGCCGCCGCAGGTGTGCCGCCGCATGTGTTTGTATTTTCGGTGTGCTACCGAAAGCAGCATCCTCCAAACCTTGATTGACGCCGATAACTCCAGTAGATTTTTGCGTGCTTGCCTGCCAATGATAGTCAGCACACAAAATATAAGGGAGTGACAGAGATGGATATGGCCGATTTGCATGGTATTGATTAGATTCAGACAAACACTTCAGCTCTTGCGGGCAAACGACGTGAGAATGAGAACTTTCACGAACTCGCTGACGGCTCTCGGAGGCTCGTTCGTTTCCAACTTTCCATACTGCAACTCGTGGAGGTTTACTTTTGGTGGAAATATGAAGCCCACGAGCGTGGCGCGGAAGGCAAAGGTTCAAAACAGGCAAATTAACAACTGCACAAAGCCCCGATCGATGGGGCGTGGGACGCAGTAATGCTTACCGAATTTAAATCCAACACTCCCCACCACAACACGGAAGATCGGAGAAATTCCCAGTCAACTGCCAGAAAAAGCACCTGACTTTCTCCTCCCGGATTGAACGAGTGCCTGCGGAAAGCCTGACACTGCGAGATCTTTGTCCTTCGTCAAGACTACTACTAGATCCGAAAGCAGAAAAAGGTGGACCTCAACTTTGCAGCTCGAGTTTTCCACGGATCGAGCCCGAAAATAGGGTTTCCTATTTTAGGTTAATAGGTGAACCTGTAAATCTATCCCCATCCTTTCCCGATTACGCTTGTCGGTGCTTTTCAGTACAAGCAGTCAGAGGGAAGAATCGTTCCCATATGCAAGGCTGAAGATGGAACACCGTCCGCCACCAGTTTCTCGCCAACAGAGCCAAAACCCTACTGTCAATGATTCCGGAGAGGACCTCCCGTTGTGATGGTCGCTTTACATATAGGTAATCTACGTCGAAACCATGCACAGAGCGAAGGGGCGAGTGCAACCCCGAGCGTGAAGTGAATTCAGTATACGGCGCGAGAAGACTACAACAAGGAGGGTTTGAGAAGAAGGGCCACCCGTGACCCGTCCCTCCCTCCACATCCATCAACTGGAGCAGGACTCGATGATATTCGAGGTAGACTTACTCGCCTTCATTGGAGCCGTCGACTTTGTCTTTAGTCACACGAATGTATAGAGATGATAATGGAATGTTCACGTCATTTGACAAAGCAATGATTGGCACTCGAGTTTTCCCCTATTGTGATTGACTGACTAGAACAACTACGAGGAGACCTCTCTACCTAAATCAAAGAACTCGAAGTTCTTTCTCCCTCCAAAATGACGTGAGCGCGCATCAAAGCATCCTTCTCTTCCTCTTGCATGAAACGTCGAGCGATATGGTATGTATCGTACAGGCATCTTCGCTCCTTCCGTTCATCGTTGCTAGTATATGAGGATGGGAACTCTTATCAAGTTTCTTGTCTGCATGGAATCTGAACCGAAACTCGTACGATAGTTTCATGTACACTCTTGATCTGCTTGCAAATTTTGTTGTGGGTCCTGTTTCGAAGCTAAACTGGAAACCAGAGACGACGGTTTGCCTCTCAAAGTCCACCGAATCATAAAACGGCTTTGCATGCCACGATGTTTCAGGTCGAGAGAAGATGGTCATTTTCATACGCTTCAGATGGTTGCTATGGTCTCATATCCTTATCATTTGCCAGTGCACTCTCTCTTATCAGTGTTCAACTTCTCGTGGGCCCTAATTTCCATGGAGTCGGAAAGCTCAACTCTCCACTCAAATTCAAGAAGGCATTAAAGGACAGTAGCTTGGACGACAATTATGTTGTTACGCTACAAACGACAGACTATGTTTGGATCAGCTCGACATCTTTTCTTTGTGTTTATATCTATAATGGAATGGACGTGTATGTGATACGAGGTGAGGTAACTTAACTCAACCCAATGGGGGAGTCCCACTCTTGAGCTGGTTCGGAAGTAACTGTGCTTTATATTAGAGGTTCTCTTCTCTTAGCACTTTTCCCTTTCTGCACCTTTTTATGCCACTGCCTCAAATATGCAATAATTTAATAAATTAAAACAAATCCAAAACTATAGGTTGATTAAATTACTCGATAATGATTTTATGCTGGAGTGGGGTCTCTTTTCTTCTCAACCTTTACTGTTTAATTTTCAGTTAATATTCCCAGTGTCAAAGAGAATCATGAAAGTCGAAACTGGAACTATAATATAAGATAGACACTTGATCAATTTATATTTAGAGAAAATCAGACACGCAATTTTCACTTCATTTGTTGCATGAGGGAGACTGCTACTCCGAGTTTAGTCGAGAAAGATATTCTTTGACTTGATGTTTACTTGAGAAATATATTAATTTGTCGTTAAACCCTTAGTCTACCTATTTAAGTTTAGGGTCGCCAACCGCTACTAAAATATCAGAACGTGGTAAGTCGAATAGTCAAAAGCTATCTTGACTTCGGAGCGCGAGAACGTTATTCCTTAACCCACCTTTTGTACCTCACAAACTCGACAGAAATTTATTTTATCTTACCCCTAATACGTTTGTCTTACTTGATTTCACTTTTCTTAACATTGCATTAATTGATCACACTCTTCACTGGCTACAGCAAATTCAGTAGGTTAAAATGCCGCATCATCAGAAAAAAAGAATTGCATGTTAGCTTTCAGCAATATATCTATTCTAACAGTTTAATTTATAATATATTGTTTTTTATTTGATTTAATACTATATATTTACATAACGATAAACTTGCTGTTTCCGATCAAGGGTGCGATCAAATAACGAAACTTCAAATGGAGTGGAATCAAGTCCGACAAACGTTAACGATGTATGGCTTGATCACACCCCTGACTGGCTATTGCCTGTAAAACCAATCACTTTTTGCTGTTACTCACATATTAGACTGCACATATTAAAGGAAAATATGGATAGTCTTAGTGTCTCTAATGTTAAATATTTTTACTTACAGTGATATTTAGTCAAAGTTGAAAGTAAGAAAATGATGAACCAAAAAATAAAATTACAGGTTTTACTGTCAATAACCAGTCGAGGGTATGTTCAAGCAACCAAACGTTAAGAGGGTATGATCAAGCCAATTTCTGGCAAACTGGACTGCGGTAGCTACTGTAGATTCAAAAAAAAAGCTACTGTAGATTCATCTTGAGAGGATCTGACAACTACGCTTGGAGTACGAGCACCTAGTACGTACTGTACTGTGATATGCTTTACGGTACAAACTACTTCTCTAATCATGGAAACGTAACTCGATCGAGGCTTCGGGTGGACCGTGGAAGTACTGTACTTCCACGGTCCATGAAAACGTTTGATTACGGCCCCATAATGGCTATTCGGCTATTTCAGCGACCACATTCTCACTTCAAACGTCGAAGAAGCTGGGGCTAGATCTAGATAGCGTCAGAAAGTAAGGCGTGACTGGTCAACTTCAAGCCAAGTCTGAACTCTGGAGTGACTCTTCTGCACTCTGGACCAGTCATACAAACCTGTGACTGGTTCGGTCGGTGGTTTGTTGTTGTCTTGCCTTACTTTGATCTGATTCGCTCACCGACTGATTCATGTGATCGTCATGATTTCTCGATTTTATTGATTCAATTTCTGAACTGATCGTAGCGAGTAAGTAGGTCGCTCGGCACTTGTTTGGATGTTTCTTCTGATCCTGGAACTGACAGGCAGGCTTTGCCCCCCAAGACTCACATTCTTCTGGGTCAATGAATCATTCAGTCATTCATGCCATGAAGACGTTGAGCTGAGCTTGTAGAATCTTGACAGCTCGGACCTGAGAAGGAACACAACAAAACCAGGACTTGATTTTCTCTTGAGAGTTCAGACGATTGGGACTCGTACTGCAGGGAATGAGCAGAAAATAGTCGTTGTTGCTCGCTATGTCGGCTGTCCTTGAGCTGCCACTGACAGTTCCATCGCGAGAGCACACATCCAGACAACTGGGAGTTACTGAATGTTATCTTCCTGGAACTTCACACTTTCTTTCTGTTTCTGGTTCCAGTCTTCCAGAGAGTATTCGGTTCATTGTTCGCTCTCGTAAAATGAAGCTGCTGTACCAAAAGCTGGCAAGGTGATCAAGGAAGGAACAGACAATGTTGGAAATGGACTGCTAATAGAATAGACTAAGGTAAAACTCTAAGTCACGGCATAAGGACAGTATGAGAGTGTGGGGAGAGCTCCTCAAGAGAGTGTAGGCAAAACCAAGTAAGTAGATACTCAATAATGTACAATGGCCTTCAGCCAGAATAATATACCTTGGGGTCTTGGCCTTGGTGACCTTACGAAAGGTCACCATCCTAAAAGCCTGAACTGCTTACTGCTAAGAGGGGTATTCACACTGCGTACAGTATTCTAACACTCCCACTCAGTAACAGTTCGGATAAAAATATTACTTAGCTAGAAAACATTCCTAGCTTCGGTAGTAGATAATCCAACTTGGGAGCTGGTAAGCTCTTTGTCAGAATATCTGCAACCATGTCCTCAGTAGGACAATATCTAACTTCTATAACTTTTCCAGCGACGTGATCTTTGATGAAGTGATATCGGATGTCGATGTGCTTCGTACGGTCGTGGAACTTGCTGGTGTCGACAAGGGCCATAGCACTTTGGTTGTCACAATATGTAACAGTCGGCTCCTTGTCATGCAATCCGATGTCGGTCAAGAGCTGACGTAACCAGATTGTCTCTGAGCAGCTCATGCTAAGAGCTACATATTCTGCCTCTGTACTTGACAGGGCAACTGATTTCTGTCTCTTGGAGGACCAGCTGATGGCTCCTCCAGAGTATATGAAGCAATGTCCTGATGTGGATCGTCTTGTCTCCGCATGTCCTCCCCAGTCAGCATCGGTGTAACCGAACAGAGAGTAGGGCTGGGGTGAGTGAGCATACTCAAGGTACAAATTTAAAGTTCCCTTGATGTAGCGGAAAACCCGCTTCATAGCGGCAATGTGCTTAGGTCCAGGACTACTCATGAACTGGGAGAGTACACTAATGGGATAAGACAAATCAGGACGAGTACATACTGCAGCCCAATTAATAGAGCCGGCTGCACTCTGGTAAGGATAACTATTGCATAGCTTCTTTTCATCCTCAGTGACAGGGGAGTCATCCGAAGAAAGTTTCTCACCTGTAACTAGAGGGGTGCTTACAGGTTTGCAGTCCTGTAAGCCAAACTGAAATAGTTTCTGTGTCAAATACAAAGTTTGACTAAGTCTGATAGTGCCAGAGGACGGGTCACGATTAATCTCAATGCTAAGGCAATGGTGGACTGGACCAATGTCAGTCATGCTGAACCGTGAGCTCAATTTTCCTTTTACGTGAGACAGTAGGGCCTCACTGCTGCTGGCAATCACAGTGTCATCCACGTAGAGGGCAAGGATGACGAAGTGCTGTTTCTGGTGCAAGTAGTAAACATTTCCGTCTGCACCGGACTTAGCAAATCCAAGAGAAAGCAAGAAGTTGTCGATGATCAAGTACCATTCTCTTGATGATTGCTTAAGACCGTAGAGAGTCTTGAGCAATCTGCATACTTGACTGCGCCTTGCTGTAGTCACGCCTTCCGGAACACTCATGTATATTTCCTCGTTAAGTGTTCCATTCAGAAATGCAGTTTTAACATCCATTTGATGTAAATGTAGATTATACTGCGCTGAGATGGCAAGGATGAGCCGTATTGACTGAATGCGGACTACATGGGAAAAGGTTTCTGTGTAGTCCAACCCGTAGATCTGGGTGAAACCACGAGCCACTAGTCTCGCCTTATAACGAGCAATGGACCCATCGGTATTAAGTTTTAACTTAAAGGTCCACTTACATGTTATCGGTCGGCGTCTTTGTGGCAAGTCGGTGAGCTTCCAGGTGCCGTTAGATTCGTGGGAATCTAGCTCCTCCTCTATTGCTCTTCTCCACTGATCGGCATCAGGAGAAGATACTGCTTCTGTGTAGGAAACAGGTTCCATTGGCACTGGTTTAAGAGTTACCATCAATGCACGCTTGGTGTTCTTCCGAGACTTCGGGATCAGCGATGAAGGGTCGTAGCCTTCATCTGGGTTCCGTTGTGGAGGAACTGAATGTCGAGCTGATCGTCTCAATGGAGGTGGTGCTGGGAAATCCAATGGAGGAAGAGAGGACTCGCTGTGGGTGGAGCCGGAAACTCGTGGTGAGCGTGGTGATGTGCGCCGAAGGTAAGGATGGCACGGGCTCAAGTTCTCTGCAGGGGGAGAGTGAGTGCTTGAAGAGTGAGAACGTGGAGGACGACTGCTCCCACTGGACTGTGTACTGCTGGTGACTCCTCCGCCAAGGCCATGACTGCTAAGGACTCCTCCTCCAGATCCAAGACCAATGGATGAGGTTGGAGCTGGATTGGCAGGAGATGGCAGAGGAACTCCCACTGAAGGGAAACCGGGAGAGACCGACGAGAAAGGAGCTGGGCCAGCTGAAGGGGCGGGCACAGTATGGTAAAAGTGGACGTCGGTCTCAGGGGATGCTTGAGTGAGTGGGAGATCAGCAGAGGGGGTGGATGTGGGAGGGAGAGTCGGAGAAGACTCATCGAAGATAACATCACGAGAAGTGAAAGTATGACCGTCAGATTTTCTTTGGAGACGGTAACCCTTACTCTGGCCGCTATAGCCAAGGAAGATACACTCGTGAGAGCGATCATCGAGCTTTGTGCGCTCAACCTCGGGGACCTGGGAAAAAGCGCGGCAGCCAAAGACGCGCAGAAAGGAGAGATCGGGTCGACGAGGTGTTGTGGAGGCATAGGAGTGCTAGAGTTCATAAGGTGTGGTCATAGACGGGATAGCCTTAGACGGACACCGGTTCTGGAGGAAGGTGGCGCAGGTGATTGCTTCAGCCCAGAAGGGCTTGATGAGCGTGGAAGTGTAAAGCATGGAACGGACAGCATCAAGCAAGCTGCGGTTCTTACGTTCAGCAACGCCATTCTGCTGAGGAGAGTAAGGGACTGTGAATTGACGCTGGATGCCACGCTCGCGACAGAAAGCGTCAAAAGCAGCTGAACGATATTCCCCGCCATTGTCAGATCGCAAAGTGACGAGAGATTGGCCAGTGGCGCGCTCAGCAAATGCTAGATAGTCCCGGAAAGCAGCAAAACAGTCACTCTTATAGTAGAGAAGACGAGTGACAGTGTAGCGCGAGTAATCATCAATAAAGGTGATGAAATACTCATAGCCAGAAAAGGTGCAAGGGGAGATGCGACCACTAATATCGGAATGGACCAGTGCTAGAGGACGAGTGGATCGAGTGGAGCTAGCACGTGGGAATTTAGTGCGTGCATGCTTGCCGTGTGCACAAGCTGGACAAATATCCTCAGAGAGCGGGAAGGAAGGTAGGCCGGTAACATACCTGCGGTGGCTCAGCTCATGGACTCGATGATGGTTGATATGGCCGAGTCGCTGATGCCACAGGGTAGAGAGATCGCCCGTCGTAGTAACAAGGGCACAGGGTCTAGGTGGCGTCGGTGGAGGAGTCCGACTGCCAGATGTGAAACCCTGAAGGCCTGCCAACAAATGCGGAGGAGACCGAGGCCGAGGAAATGAAAGATCCGACTGCTCGCCAAAAAAGAACTGAGATGAAGTCGAGTGAACGTAATAGGGACTGTAAGGACGAGGGCCAAGGAGGCCCTCTGTCCCACCTGGGGGGACAATGTCCCTATTAGGGGGATCGTCCCTGGGCGGACGGTCTTCCGTGGGGAACGGACGGCCGTCCGGGCTGGCCCCGGACGGACTGCCAACAGGGCAGTCCGCGGGGGTTGGCCTGCGGGCCCCTCCGCGCGGAGATGCGCGATCCCCTATGTGGGGATGCGCATCCCTATGCGGGGACGGACTGCCAACAGGGCAGTCCGCGGGGGTTGGCCTGCGGGCCCCTCCGCGCGGGGATGCGCGATCCCCTATGTGGGGATGCGCATCCCCATGCTCATATCCTCGCGGCGGCGGGGATATGGTGGTCGCATCCCCACTCCGGGGATGCGGGAGCTGCACCCCCGATGTTGGGGTGTGCAACAGGGGGAGGGGCAGCGTCGCGGGGTTCGCGCCGCTGCCTCTGCTGACGGGGTGGGGAGGGGGCGGCACCCCCGATGTGGGGGTGCCATGATGTGGGGGATGGCCCCATCCGGGTGGAGATGGTCCCATCCGGATGGGGTCCCCATCCCCATTCGGATCCCCTCTGTGTCCCCGCACGCTGCGGGGTGCCGGCGCCTGCGCGCCGCGCGCGCCATGCGCGGATGGGGATCCCATCCCCATCCGGATGGGGTCCTCGACCTCATCTCCGACTAGTACGGGGATGTCTACTTCGCGTAGGGGCGCGTGTGCCAGGAGGAAGTTTCCAGGGTCTTCCCAATCGGCGGGGACCAGTAAGGAAGTTGGACTTGGATCGATCCGCGTAGAGTGAAGAGGTGTGCTCTCAATGAGCTCGATCCGTGTGCTGCCAGTGGACGCGCGTGAGAGAGGTGGGGCACCAAGAGGTGGTGTCCTAACAGGAAATTGGCCAAAGGGTGTCATGGTGAGGGGGGTAGACCCCGCGTGGACTGAATTTGGGTCTTCATTTTCCAAGTGAGACAACTCCGAATTTGGTGGAGTGATAGGGACTTCTCTAGTGAGAGAGTGCTCCGAATTAGGGATTTGAAAATTCCGTGAGTGACTTGGCTGAATTTCTGCTTGGGTGTGCGCATTCTGTGAGGCGGGGCCTGTCCTGCGCATGTTGCGGTTGAATAGTGAGGTGCTAGTCCGCTGATTAGATTGCGGTCTAGCTCGCAAGCGCGGTCCAGATCTCTGGCTAGGTGGTAGTGTGTGGATTACTGAGGTCCTACCAGCTGTAGCTACAAGCGCGGTTTGGTCAGCGACCAAAATTGAATTGCCGAGCATGTAGAGATCGTCGACGGTGGGACAGGGAGCAAGCACTTGACCAAATCTGTCTTCGAGGTGACAGAATCCATTGCCAATTAGGCACCAGCCGCCATTGGCATCAAATTGCCGAGCTGAGAATAAGTTCTTTTGCAAGGCGGGCACGTGAAGAACGTCACGTATGTACACGTGCTCACCGTTGAGCAGGCGCACTTCCACCATGCCTGAACCAGCAACGTGAATAGTGGTGTTGTCACCGAGTAGAATCTCATCATTTTCGGTGTTCTCAGCAGAGACGGGTGAGTATTCGACGAATTGTCGTCGATTGTGCGCCATGTGGTGTGTGGCACCCGTGTCCATATACCAGTTAGGATCAGCTGTCTGCACGATTACAGACGAACATTGTGCCACCAAAACCCGACGAGTGTTGCCGTTGTTGTTCTGGGGACGGCGATTCTTGTTCTTGTTTTTGTTGCCAGCATTAGAGTTCTCGTTACTGCTGCTGGGCTTGTCTGGGCACTCAGCGATGCGGTGCCCGGATTTGTTGCATTGGAAACATTTCTCGTTAGGATCTGGCGGTCTCTTCGGTGGCTGATTACCGCCTTGTCGGTTGCCACCATTGTTGCGCCGGTTGTTGCCATTGCGACCTCCTTGCCGGCGACCTGCAAACAAGGCAGTGGATGGTTCCATCGATAGCTTGCGCCCGATCGTTTCCTCCTGAATGAGGAAGGTGATGAGGTCCTGTAGCGAGAGATTTGGGCTCGTTCTCATCGCCTGCAAGAATAGATGGTAGTTGTTGGGCATGCTGCCCATCAACGCGAGGACTTGCTCCTCGTTGGCAATTATCAGTCCAGCTGAAGTCATCTGCTGGATGAGAGACTTGAAGTTGTTGACATGTTGGGTAACAGTCTCGTTGGGTTTCATCTTCAAAACCCGCAACTTCTCTCTCAAATGCATCTTGGTCACCATGTCTTGACCTGCAAAGTGTCTGGTCAAGGTGGACCATGCATCGTTCGATGTGGCGCAGGACATTAGATGTCCTGCCACGCTGTTCTCGCAACATTCATTGATCGCTGCGAGTGCGTTAACGTCACGCTGATCCCAATCTGCGATGCTACCGGGTCCGGTAGCAGGGGGAGGGATGGGTACCGCAGTACCTCCGGGTGTCGTGGCACGTGGTCTCTGCACGTTCCCTTCCACGATGTCAAGAACACCATGGGCCCTGAGCCGCAAGGTTGTCTTGTGCTTCCACAGCGTGAAGTATGTGCCATCGAACTTGGCCTAGCCTTTGGTGTCAAAGGGGGCAGACATTCTGTATCAGATTGATCGCTGGAACGGTGAAATTCTGTTAGCGAAGGTACAGAATATGGGTGCGTGAAGCGTCCTTCTCGCAGCAGCTGAAGCGTCCTCCAACTGCTCTCACCTAAGGGCCGAAGGCCTACCTAGTGCCTATGCTATTGTGCTAGTGCATCAACAATGCAAAGCTCTGATACCATGTTGGAAATGGACTGCTAATAGAATAGACTAAGGTAAAACTCTAAGTCACGGCATAAGGACAGTATGAGAGTGTGGGGAGAGCTCCTCAAGAGAGTGTAGGCAAAACCAAGTAAGTAGATACTCAATAATGTACAATGGCCTTCAGCCAGAATAATATACCTTGGGGTCTTGGCCTTGGTGACCTTACGAAAGGTCACCATCCTAAAAGCCTGAACTGCTTACTGCTAAGAGGGGTATTCACACTGCGTACAGTATTCTAACAGACAACTCTCAACTCTCAACTCTCAACACTCTAAATGTGCAATAACGACAGATTTCTTCTTCCTCGGTCCTCAAAACGAACTGCCGATCTCCCTCAAACCCCCGGAGTAAATTGTCTTCCTCATCCCCAACCGGCTAGCTCCCTGGTCACGACTGTGACACTTGATCTCTAAGAAAAAAGACACGAATGAAGCAGAAGAAAAATATTCTAAATCTAATCAAAGAGTGCAAGTTCGATCCCCTGCCCTGATCTTCCATCTAATATTCTGCCCCACGGAAAATAAGAAAAAAAAGACAAAAATTTAAAATACCACATGCGGAAGGCCCCATGGCTTTGTATAGTGAAGAAAGCGGTGTAATGTAAATTGAAATACAAGTCTTACAGGGGTGCAGTGGAAATTCTTCAAGGCGGAAGTACAGAGGAAGGAAAAATATCAAGATCTGGTTAAAAAATAAATTATTATTTAAATTTAAATGATTATATTTGAAAAACTTAATTTAAACATATCTTAGGGTCGAAACACATAGCCTCCCGAAACCAAGAGAACCCATAAGTGAAGTCACTGTACCTGGAACTAACCCACTAGAAGTGTCATTCTTTTTTACAGATGAGGTCTATATTTGAGATATTATTTAGAGCTAACCCTTCCTAACATAGGATTAGCTCATAAATAACACCTCATGTACACTTCTGAAGTGTACATGAGGTGAATATAGGCAAAGGTCTAGAGCATGAATACTAAAAGCATTTCATTTCATACCCAAAAATATCTTTCTAGTGATTAGGTTTAGATCGGGATGTTCTCGCGTGACAAGCTCGATTCATTTTTGTAGGTCATTTACTTTTTTTGCTGTCAAAGCTCCCGGACAAGTTTCTAACTGAAATTCTACACAAATCTTGTCTGGGAGATTATCTGAGATATTTACTCGGGTTTGAGAGTATTTTCCACTCAGACTCGAGTTTAAATTCTCCGAGCACGACATCATCTTTACCAAATATGTAAAAATGACACTTCTACCATGTAAAGCAATATTTCTCACGATGAGTTGGATCAATCATACTCATGGCGAAACGAAATTAACAAAAAAGGTCAAAGTGAAAAGAAATATAAAAAGAAAGAGAGAAGAAGACAAGCAAAGGTGAAAGGATATAATGTGCCCTTTTACCTTAGCTTGTGTTTCTGTGTTCAAAAATTAATATCAAAAACTAATGATATTAATTTTTGCAAATTAATTTCATTAGTTTGCAAAAATATCATTTGCAAACTAATGATATTTTTCCATTCACAAGAATGCGAGTGGAAATAAATGTTAAGAGGACCGAGAAGTATTGATGACATATTGCCATTGTTGATTTCAATCCTTTTGTAGACGTGAATTGTTGTACACTAGGCTATTTTCACTGATCCGAAATTATTTGAAGCTACAATAGCCATACTAACAAGTAAAACTCTATCTAACCTGGTAACGTAAAACGATGTCAAGTTCGACCATTTAGTTGCTTCTGAACCGCAGTCGAATCTTCACAAAGTATTCATACTTTGCATTTCGTATAATCTTTGAATTTATTGGTTACGGAAGAGCTCTAGCAACAAGTAGAAAACATCATATGAAAGCTACATCACAAGCTTGAAACTTCTAGCATCTAGTATTTAAACGACCTCTCCCACTATATTAGCGGTGGAAGCCCCCACCGCTAAACATTCTTAACCAAGGTTAGTCGATATCGACCAAGTGTTGTCAGAGTCCCCGGGAAGTGTATTAACCATGAATACCCGAAATTCATATCAACCAGGCATGCATATTCACCCTCTTCCAAGTTTGGAAATGGGAAATATGCAATGTTTTTAATTTATATTCTAAATTTCCTCTTGGAAGGGTTAAGCTATAAATTATAGTTGTGAAATTAAAAATATTTTGACTCGTGGAAAGCACAAGTCTTTATACCAGAAACAGATTCAATCTTGACTCGCTTGTGAGTTTTGTGTAACTGCAGAGATCAAGTTAACCAAGTGGTTTTTAATTTGAGTATTTTAATTTTAGCAATGTAAATTTAGTAAAATATATTAGAATAATTTGTCACTCTCTAAAACGAATTTCAAAACCCAGTCGAGCAATCTTTCCCGTAAGTATGCATCCCTTTCCCTGTTGTTTAATGTATTTTTGCCTAAACTCTTATGAAGCGAGTTGTATGTAAATCTCTCTTGATAATTTTGTGACCTCTGTGAAAGTTTTTCCTTTTTTTTTCTCCTCAGCCAGAAGTGCACTTTGCATGCATATTTAACCATGATTACTCGAAGTCCGATCACTCTCCTTGTCTATGCTTGACAAGTCAGAAAATAATGGAGAGTTGATGGGTCAGAGTTAAATTCTCAAGGGGATCACTTCATTCTGTCTGTCTAAATCATTTGTAAGTCAGATCATAATTTAATATCTTTTTATTCTCCAGTTAGAAAAGAAATAGTTTCTTTTGTAAAAAGATACTCTTGTGTCAAGAAATTTCATGTGAAAAATACTTAAAATTTTAGCGTTGTATAATACTTATAATTTCAGCTCCATTACATTACTTCACAAGTCCATGTATTAACGAAATTAAGTATTTAGTCCTCAAAGTGTTGAATTGTGTAATGGATGAGTGGGTTGGAAGAGATTTAAAGGTTTAAACCACAAATGATTGAATTCTAGATATGTATCTCAACATCTAAATGTTTTCAGCCAAGAATTCCTATTGGATTTGAATCTAATTGCAAAAAGTCCATTGGTTCTCAATCCATATCTTAAATGATTTTCTTGATATATCACGCGTCAGTTTGATGGGAGAGTGTATTGTTTCCACCTTCTAACATGGAAGTGCAGGTTCAATACTCCGCACTTCCTTCGACCGAGGGATGTTTGATCGAATGAACTCCATGACAAAAGAATATCAAGCTAAAAATATAATAAAATTAAATCACTCTCTTTTGAGCCATTGATGAAGCCAATCAAACATGGGACAGCTGAGAGTGAGCAGTTTAGATTTGTTCTCCTCTGATTGGAATGCAGGAAATATATATATGTTTCTAGAGAAGAAATTATTTTAATTTAAACAGATTTTACCATTCCATGAGGAATTGTAATGTGTTTTCATTATTTTAGCAGTTCATTTACATAGCAACCCCTTTTTTCTAATTCAGTCATAGTGAGCAGTATGTGAAAGTAGTTTTCCAACCAGTCAGATTTTATGTGTCATAGAGTTTCAAGTGCCTGATGTAGAGTTTCTTGACAGTTTCTTGCCTCCTTGTCGGTGTGAACAATATTTCTTCTTATATTTGCATGCATGTTCATTTCTTTCGTCCCCAAATACAAGAGAGGAATATGCAATGAAAAAATTAAATTTATTCCTAAATTCTTCCAAGAGTTTAGTCATAAATCAAAGTTAAGATTCAAAAAAGTAAGAAAATAAATAATTCATCCTCGAGTAGGTAGGATTGATTTATTTATCCTCTAATCGAGACATTTGTTCATGCTTGATGGATGATGAGTTGTCAATTTTGGAGCATCCAAAGATCATCGCTACCATGACAGCCTATATTTTCTTAGGTCAATTTTGGTTCACTTGTCATTTTTTACTTTTATTCACAAATTTTTGAAGTGATCTTTAAAAATCCAGGTGATTATGACCAAATATCAAACACCTCGACTAAAACGGGCACTGGATTGATGGGCCTCGAAATAAAGATCATTTGTTTTCTTGAAAAGTAGAGACGATATGACTAATGGTACAAAATCCTGGCAGAATTAGAATGTAAACCTCAGGATGCTAATGGTTTACTATACTTTCTACAAAATATATCCAAGTTCCAAGCCTATCATAGCACTATCGACTCGAAAGACTAGTTTGGTCCATATGCTCATCTGTTTTTGTTACTCTGGCTGGTATTTAGTCTAGAGTCTTTTACATCTTCCACGTGGATCTAACCTTATCCATCCAAGAACACAATTTATTCGTGTGCGTTTAGCTCTAATTTCGAAGTAATAAAATAAATTAAATCGAAATAAAGCTGGCCAAGTAGAGAAAAATGAGATAACAAAATGGACTGCTTTCGCTTAATATAAACTAATCCTCCACTCTTACTCGGACCTTTCACTTTTGACATACGCTGACGTGGTTTTCTGGGTTATCTAGAGTAAATTAAGTCTGTTAGTAACATTTTGTCTGAGTTTCATAATTGATGCAGAAAGCAACATATAAAAGCAATTAAAAATCACTAGATTTATATTAAGAATAAATCTGATTTGGATCCAAATATGATAAGAAACTCACTTAGTAAAGTTTAAAGTTATTTTGTCACACGGAGAAACTCTCTTTCCCAAATAGAGACTCTGATTCAAGATAATAAGTCTAAAAGCGATATTCTCATCAGTCGCCTTTTGTGCCATGAAAGGGGTTGGAAGGGTCGCCTTTTATACCAAGTAAATTAATATGAATATATTACTTTTATATTATAGATTCACACTTTTAGGGAAGGAAGATTTTTTATCCTTAGCTGAATAGTAAATACACATCAATTACCGTAAACTGAGGAAACACGTGACTCAATGAATAGCAAGGGGATGGAAAGACCTCATCGAGCCATAAAAAGAAAAGAGGAAACAGAAGGAACAAGCAACCAACTTCTGGAAAAAATAGAGAGGAAAAATATGAAGACTCAACTCCACTATCAATAATTCTAAAATAATCTATTATTTTTAAAATATCACACATCAATAAATCAAAACTCTTACATATAACATGTATAAATAAAATAACATCACCTACTACAGTTTTTCTCTTGTGGACAATCTCAACTAACTACCGTAAACATGGGTGTCAAGTTGAGCATCAACCTAACCTCCAACTCCCGGTAGCGAAGAGCGGACTGGGTTTGTGTTATAGTTGTACGTGCATGGGAACGCCGTACTCAGTACGTTCAGTACTGAGCACAGAAGAGAATTACCGGTTACCCGGAACTCAACATCTGGGTCCACTCTAGTGTGCCTGCCGCTAGAATGTCTGTGACCTGCTGTTCCAGACAGAATATATTTGAAATTAGCCTCTGACACTGAATAGAATAGATTAGAAAGCCGGATACAACAGTCGATCGGAGCCCCAAGCGTCAAGGAACCGCAGGATGTGTTCCGATGACTCTCTAAACGCGAAAATGCGGTGACGCCAGTCCATGACACTTCCTATCAGAGTACTTGATCGACAAATCTTATGACATCCGGTTTGAAAAGATTCTCGAGTTCAAATCGACGTCCTGAACGGTAAGTTTTCCAGACTTTGACTTCCCAGACAGCCGCCATTCTACAGAAGTCGACAGACGTCGTTAGGCCTCTACTGGTATCCTGGTCACCGACTGCTACTGACAGTAATTGCCAGTTTAGCGAAGGAGACTATTGTGGGGAGCAGAACGTGGTGGCCGCAAATGAAATCGAATGATGGAACTTATCTGGGCCCAAGCCAAAATAGGATACCGTCAGACCTGGACCGTCAGGGTGGTCCATGAACTATCAGCCGGTTCCCGGTTAGCAGGACAGAAAACACTGTGATATCTCTGATATCATGATATGTCGGCCCCAAGAAGACTAACGGTAATGTGAACATTTGTGACGATCACAGCTGTACAACCTGCTTCGACTGTGAGGATAAATATTGTTTACCACGTTAATACTTTCAAGTTACTGTAGCAATAACAAATAACATGAGTTTACCCAGAATCTACATAATAAGGGTGTCAAAGTTCGGAGGAAATATTCTTCAACAAGGAAGAGATAACTGGTTATAAAATTATCACAGATAATTTTGTATATAAACGTGACTCATTCTGGATCGCATCTGTGACTTAACATCATAATTTTATGATTGATTTGTACACTCACGATAATTACTCAGAGCAGTGGAGAATCCATTGTAAAAGAGAACGAGAGAACAGAGTAAAGAATCATTAAACCACCAGGGATATATAAATCCCTCTCGCAGCGACAACACCTTTTTTGTCATTGTATAGTAGGTCTGGCACCAGGAGCCGGAACGAGAGAGAGTTTTTCCGATGATTGTCTAGGGTTCAAGACTCTTGGAACTGTCAGGTAGGCTGAGTGCGAGTGTGAGATCGACGGTTTGGATTTTCTCTGTCTTCGCTTTATTGTGCAATGGGCGGAGCAGCTCGCTGTGTGCAGCACAGCCATCACACGAATATTTCTGTGAGATCAGCGGTTCAGTCAGACGACATCGTCATATCGTTGCACTCTCGCTTGGTTTCTGGTGACTTTTTGCATGCCGTAGCTTCTCGTTTGGAGATTTTGAAACTCATTTCTGCATCAATGTGAGCTTGAGATTCTTTCTCGTGGTCTCTGGAGTCTGACATTCGCTTTGCACTAATGTTCACAAGTTTTCGTAACCTATTGGGCTCAAATCTTTAACGGCGGCTCAATCTAGTTTTACGAACTACTGTCTGCACTTTTTGGCTTGGTCGCCATTTTTGGTTTCTTGGTAGTACCCGCTTCGGTGACCTTTCTGACTTCTATTTCCACTTCTTGATATATTTTGAGCTCATAGTGAGGATCTACGGGTTGACTGATGTTCTTCTTGACTCAACGATTACTGCTAGAACATTTTCGTAGTATCTTGTGGTCTCTTTTTCATCGTTGGCTGCAGTTTCTACAGTGTCGTCGGCTTACTGCTCTTGTTTTTTGGGCTGAAATCTTTAGCGGCGACTCAATGTGATATTGCGAACTACTATTTGCACCTTTTGGCTTGGTCGTCGTTTTTGATTTCTTGGTAGTACTCTCTTCGGTGACCTTTTTGGCTCCTATTTCCACTTCTTGATAGTTTTTGAGCTCGTAATGAAGATCTATGGGTTGGCTGATGTTTTCCTAGACTCAACAGTTTAATGTTAGAACATTTTCGTAGTATCTTGTGGTCTATTTTTCATCATTGGTTGTAGTTTTTAGATTGCCATCGGCTTACTACTCTTGTTTTTTGGGCTGAAAAATTTAGCGGTGGCTCATTCAGGTTTTGCGAACTACTATCTGCACCTTTTTGGCGTGGTCGTCATTTCTGATTTCTTGGTAGTACTCGTTTCGTTGATCTTTATGGCACCTATTTCCACTTTTGATATATTTCGGGCTCGCAGTGAGGATCTATGGATCCTAGGTATAACCAACGTCATTCTTGGGATGAGGATCGAGGATATTGGATGGTTTTTGGGAGAACTTCAAAAGATACATTATTAGTTACTCAGGACGAACTGAAAGAGTATTTTCCGGTCTTTCATGAAGTTTGTGTTCAAGTGGCGAAGATGGAACAATTTACTAGTATGTGAGACAATCTTGATCTTTTGAAACACTCTCTTCTTGGATGTGCTTCTGTTTCTTATTCAGAACCTGGTTCATCCAAACAGCAATTTCAGGTCTACCGACTTGTGGCACTTGTTCTAGATTTTATTGAACGTACACAGCTTCCAGGTGTCTTAGAAACTGCAGTGAAATAGACATGGAGCACTCCGGATGAAATATTTGCCGGGTATCAAGAGTAAACACATTCTTTAGTTCTGCATTTGCACACATTTTGTTTTTGCATAATTTTGAAAAAAGAATTTGAGCATTTGCATCCCTGTCGGGTCCAGGGAGAGTGTGCCTCCTGCGGTGAAGACTGCTACATGGGCATTTATTGGGTTCAACTCCCATGTCTGCAAACTGAAATTTTATAGAACTTTAGCTTACAAACAAAACATGAATTTCCAAATATTGAATGAAGTGTAGCTCTAGCTCTCAGAGCCACTCAGCGCTGGAAACCAAGAGTCAAGTGCTGAAAATCTATAACTGAAGGAAAAAAGATAAAAAAAACCTAACATGTAATGAATACTTATTTCGTTTGAAACAAGTTTTCATGACCTGTTTTTGCCTTAGTATGATTGTGCAAAACCAAATAAATTGTGACAAAACAAGTTACTCAAACTTTTTCTTTGACTGAAACAGGTTTCCATAACCTGTTCAAGACCAACCATGTGCATATGGACCATGCATAAAGGGTCTGCCGAATTCTAATAGGGATGCTATGATACATCTCCATTCCTGATGAATGAGAAATCAAATGTGTGACCGATCGAACATCTAAACTTCACACTCCAGGTCGAGATAAGTCAAACTCCTCGTAGTCATAGCGAGGACATTGAACTAATGTCTGACACCTGATCCCAGAAGTCTCATATGAAGGACTCATAAGATGACTCATTGGTTTAGACTTGGAAGAACCGCTGACTTGAACCTGAGATGCAGAGCATTGCTGCCTTCTGAGTTTATGCCATCTCCTCGTCCTTGAAGAATATATCAAGTAGATGTGGTTTATAAATTGAGAACATATGATTGTTCTAGTATAAGTGACATAAATTTAAACACCGATAAAATATCTAAATTCACCTCCATCACGATAATTTTATAATATATTTTGAGAAAATAAAATCAGAACATTATTTACCTTAGAGGTGTTGATCTTTCACCATCTCGTACCTCTATTTTCCATCTTGTAAGGACAACACTCGTACCGTTGATGTTCGATGTCGCATGGTGATGTGTACATGTCGACATTGTAAAATCTTGATTGGTTCACGTGTGATTCTCGTTCCAATCCAATGCGCATGCTGCAAGTCGGACCTCATGTGTCTTTGGGTAATGGATCCATTTTACGCGAACTTGTTGATGACGGAGTTGAATATCTCTGACATATAGTTCTCACGTGCCCTTGTATAAAATCTCATCTTGGTCGGTGTTATAGCCTTGGTCAAGAAAGCTATCATAGCCCGATGGATGGGTGAACTTGCACATAATAACACTTATAAAATTCTAAACAAAATAACTTTAAAAGAAAGTTTGTTAAATTTTACTATGTCTAGGTTGAAATTGTACCATAATCTCTACATACTCATCTCTATACCACTTACCTTAAACCTTAAATATGGAGCAAAGACAGTAGTTAATAAATCACTTGGTGAATAGTATACATCAGCCGCCGGTCGATTGATGTATGGAATCAGACAACAAGGTCGATCTCCTGGCAAATCTCTGCATGCTGTATGGTCTCCTGCCCAATGACCGACGACATTTCTTATGTCTAGAACCAAAAATAGATGCATCATCTTGCTCTTGCAGATAATGACCATCGGCACCCATAGTCCTCCTAGCTGACCATAAGTGTATATCCATCTTTCAACTTGTCGGCTATGTCATGCACTTGAAGCTCTGGATACATAAACCGCAGTGAGACTATCGTCTTGTCCGTCTCTAATCCGTGCATGTCAGCCACTCGACGGACTAGATCCGGCTTATTCTCTGTGACATTCGCTCCTTGAGCTCGGAGGCATACCACCAACTGTCTCTTTGTGAGGAGCTCTAGATCCATGATGATTTTAGCATCCTCGACGTTGTCAGGAAGTCGCTTCTTGTTCTGAATTTCAATCAAGAACTTCTTGATGACATTCTTGCACTTGTGTCATAAGTTTTTTTGACTAACTATGTCATAACGAAACAAGATAGCATCAACTGACGACTTGTCATCATGAACCACTACATCCGTCATAAGCTCACGTGCTATTAGTCTTCATACTCTCCTCGAATGTACGGTACTCTATCAACCACGGGTTACTTTCGACTTCAACTCGTGTCATATTCACCATCTCGACTACACGACCGTCATGAGAGTCGATGAAAGCACATGTCTCATTATATCCATTACGACTCGAATCATAACATAAACCCACGAACAGAACAAAGTTCTCTAATGTCAATACATGAACATTCAGTTTAGTATACTATGATCAATGACACATTGTCAACACTTGACGGACTCACTGACTAGCAAATCATGTACACTAGCATGTGTAAACTGAGTTCTAACTAGAGCTTCGTTCAAGTCAAGAAAGATTTGCACTAAGGCACTGGCATGAACCTCCTCTTTCTCGATGGCCCACCTCTTGCAGCTTGGATGCATCCAACGGGACGGATCTTCCCACTTTGAAAGTTGAAGAAATGGGTTTGGGAGCAAGGAGCTAATCTCACCTCGCGGAGAATACTATCTAGTTGAGTGTAGCTCAATCCCGCACTCAATACAACATGATAAAGGTGATGGGTAACATCAGAGATGTCATTGTGTGACTCCATCTCACAAGATCTCCATCCATAAGTGTGACGACTAGGACATGTAAAATTCAATGATCACGTCTGATGGATGGCATTGGTTGACAAAAGCGAGAAGAACTCTTCACATCCATGGTGAGGACATCTCACCTTGAAGTCTCGAAATAACTCTCTAAGTTTAGACAAAGCTACAAAGGCATACAAAGACAATGTATCGTCCAGTGGTAGAGGATCATGAGATAGAATTACAACCGCAACTAGAATGTGGTGCACGTAGAGGATCTTGTAAGTCCAAAACAACCATATTCGTTGCAGTTTTCATAATAGCAGCCGTAAGAGACTCTTGTACGGAGACTTGTGAGTCATGAACCACGACTCTTGGAGCTAACCATCACTCATCCCTCTAGCATCAACATATATTTGTTTGAAAACAACAAAAAATAGCTGTAATCAATAACTGTTTATACAAACCTACATTTTTCTCTAAAATCAAGACATGCACTAATAAGAGACATACCTCAGTTGTTTTCATCGAAATATCTAGTGCTTGGAGTACGTCTCGTTGATCTATGAAGTCTTCAGGTGTATCAACCACATCTTCCCTCCTCTAATCACCCTCCTTTGGAAGTATATCTTCCGTGTCAACTCTTGCTTCTGCATCCCTCGTCGTTTGATCTATACAGTCCACTCGCATTCGCAAAAAGGAAGTGGAAAATTTCTGTGTGATCTGCTCTCGGCTCTAAGAGTCTCATCAGCTGTACATACTTAACCAGTAAGGACAGCGGGACTCTCACTTTTTCTCCCGAGACCTCCGTCTATAGGTAAGTGCCGATCCTCGGATCGCCTCAGTTGCACTCTAGGAGGCATCTAGAAATAACTACAAAACTAATAAATGTATAAAAATAGTCAAAACTACAAAAAAAAGTTACATTATCATTCTAGAGGTCCATACGCAACTAAATGGTGACCATCCCTTTCAAGATATGATCAATCAATGGACGGAAACATATGCTAAATCAGATATAAAGCAAAATACAAAATGAACTATTCCTGCAAAAAAAAACCTAAAACCCAACTGTGGAAAATATGAAAAGAAGAAGAACAAGTGCTACGTGTAAAAGATCAGAACTCTAAGTACATTGAGAAAAGTTACAGATCCAATACATCAAAGTGCACTGTAACCTAGAAACGAAGAAAACAATTCCAACACCAAGGGACAAAGTTCACTTTAAACTCTCTCAACCCTCCTCTGCGAGATGTGAAAGACACTCATCAACAAATGGTGAGAAAAAAGAGGTTGAGCCAAGGTTTAGGTGGTCCTTCTGACAAGGAGGATTGAGAGAAAAGAGGTCGAGCCAAGGTTTAGAGGATCAAAGTTTCGTCTTGGCAGTTCGCGTCTTGACATGATGATCTTTTTCCCCCTTGTCAAAGCGCAAAGGAAGCTCCTATGGAGCTTCTTGTTTCCCTTTTCCTTGCTGAGGAGAAGGGAAACAAGCCCCTTTGGTGGTTCCTAGGAAAAAGTCTCTCCTCGATGGAGGAGAGACTGCTGGCAAGAGGGCAGTTTGCAGGAGGGCTGTCGAGAATTCTCTAGAAACAATGTGGGTGGTTGGTTCGAGGTCCGAGAGGGAAGGACTTTCCAAGAAGGTCCCTTGGAACTTTATTTCCATCGTCAGCAAATGAATCCAGTACTAGATTCAAAACGATCTCAGATTTTTACTTTCGATCTTGGATCGCAATGCCGTCGGGGCTCTTGTACCAGGTCTCGTCTATGACTAACTTGAAATTTTATTAATATAAGAACAATTTGATATTTAAAATTTAATATATTCTTTATATGATTTTCATTCATCAGCTCTTTGCTTGCTAATTTCTCATCCGTCCGATTTCAGAATGGGACGATCATGATCTCATTTTGAACATCTTTGTCTCTTGGTTATTTTGGTACCATATCGCTCATTTCCATATCATGTACCTCACGTGAGAAAAAGGTGCGATTATGTCGAGGCTCTCGTCTAAACGGAATTTTCTTAGTCAGAACTAAAACAGGTTAGCGGTGGTGATCCCTATCGCTAATATAGTGACATAAGTGGTTAAGAAAAATCCCGCTGTGTTTTCTTGTGGGTACTTCCGGAGTTGCCTGCATGAAACACCGATCGAAGTCAGGACGAAGTCGTAACTCACCTACGGGTCTCAAATCTTTCAGAAGATTCTTAACTTTGACACCTCGTAATAGATGAACAACTTCAAGACGTGTCTCGAAATCATCTCTTCGAGACCAACACATTTATCCGGACATACAACAAGGGAACTTGAGAACTTGTAATTTTCTATCAAGGAATTTGAGGTGCATCTTGAAGTTGGTGTAGATAGAATAAATTATGCATGCATCTCAAAGTCAATTGCTAGGAAGAGACCTAGGGGATGCGAGCAAAGTTGATCGAAAGGAGGAGAAAAATGTGATCTATTGAGAAGCAATACTTCTTGTCTTATATTATGTTAGAAGAAAAGTTAGATATGATTGAAATCATCATTGGAGAAGATGACTTGAGAAACTAAGACCTATCGAACATTATAATTTCCAACAAAGAACTTCAGGAAGGGTCTCAAAGTTGATAGCTATGAGGTGATTTTTGAAAAAGTAGAACTTCTGTAGGAAGATCAGTTTGAGACAGATCGAGTGTTATCGAGACGCTGTTTACAACACTTTCTCTCTAGCTTGTCAAATCCAAGGTTGAGTGTGTTTGAGAATATATGTATAAGAGAAATAAAGGATGCATCCCAAAGCTGACAAGTAAGGAAAATATAAAGGTGAAGGTTGAACTTGAAGAGACTATTTTTTGTTGAGATTTCTGTTTCAAAAACATTGGATGGACTAGTACCAAGGTGCGTTCTGATCGAGACTTGGACGTTTTGACTTAAGGTCGACCTAAGGACTAGACAAGACTAAAGAATGAGATTGTGGGTTGGACCACCTTATAGAAGATTGGATCCAGATGAAAATGAAAGATAGTTGGATCACTAGGTGTGTGAGAGATACCGTTCATGACCTCGGTGCGGACTTCTCATAAAGTCCAAGATCGTGAATGATACCTCTCGCACACTTAGCTCATATTCTAAGATCGACCTAGCCGGGTCTAGGTCGAGACTTAGGGAATGTTGAACTTGAGAGTTAAGGAGATGGTCTAACTCCTGTCGAGATCAAACGAGATTAATGTAAGTGTTGCATGAACACTAACTAGTGATTGTGGTTTGCAGGTTAGCATTGTGAGTCTCTACAGACGCAATAAGACGATAAATGTACGGAATAAAATTAAGTAAATGATGGATCTGATCGATTTCAGAAGTCTTGAGAATAACACTTCTGAACACTAGAATCAAAGCGATCTGATCAACCTCTTGTCCAAAGATGGAGTTGTTGCTTGTCTACTGTGTGAAGTTGTCTGGATGCCAATCAAGTTTAGGGTGGTGCCATAAAGAAATGACGAGGGGTGTCAATTGACTAAAGAGTCATTATCACCTAGAACCTACAATTACTACTGAATTCGAGAACTTCAAATGATGCTCAAGGATTGAGCTGATTTCTAGGACTCCGAGATGAAATCAAATAATCTATCATGAGATTGAGTCACGTTATTCTTTTGTAAGTTCATAGTTTAGAGGAAGAACTACTTTTTTCTGGTTGAGAAGTATAACACAATAACAACCACCTCTATCTCTAAACCCTCAAGTTATGATTAGTAAAGCTCCAAGATAAATCTTAAAGGCCACGTATGATTATGGAGGGAAGGTGACATGCATGTCACTTAAACGATATGGTAACCACGTCATATTAAGTAGTAAGCTTGTGGTTACAGAGAAAGGCAATAAGATTTTAGAGATAGACATGAAAATAACACGATCTACATGTGACAGAGAAGTGTTGACATCATTTCGTCCAGCTTACTTCATAAGTAAGAAAAGTATTTTTTTCTCGAAGTTCCTTGAACTCTGTAGAATGCTCCATTTCATTACTGATGCTATTACTACTTCGATGTACCAAGATGACAAGAGTTGCTCAAAGATAGTATTTTGCATCAATCAAAATTCTACACAAACGTGTTTTGGCTAAGATAAGGAACTCTCCTTTGTTAAAGTTTGGTAGATGAGTATACAAATATTTCAGTAATTGGTCATCTAGTGACTTTCTGCATTTTTTTGAATGAGAAATAATGAAGTTCGCATTTCGTGATTTGTTACATATTCGGGTGAAGGATGCGAGAGTCATTACGTCAGCTATAATGCTATTGATATCTGAGTGTAATTTAGAGTTCAATCGATTCATTGAATTTGGTTCTGATGGTGCTAGCACCATGATGAGTGTCTGCAATGATGTTGCTGCAGTTTGAAAAGGTGTGTGAATCCTCATATGATTAGTGTACATTGCATAGTCCACATGACTAACTTGGCGAACTTGGCTGCAGCTAAATGTCTCAGCTGCAAAGAAATAAGTGATGATATGGATAGCATACTAAACACTCTGACTTTTTATTTTCAGAGCAGCTCTAAACGTAAGGCTAGTTTGGTTTCTTTGCAAGAGGTTTTGAACTATGCACTTGAAGAGATATCTGAAAATTTGATGGCTTAGTCGTTAGCAAGCTATTACTACTATTTGCGATAGCTATGCATATGTTCTTGTTTAGTTTCATCATGTGTCTAAAGCTGATGACAACATGACAAAATGTTTGTTTGAAAAGTTTAGGTCTTTCCAATGTTATACATACTGTACTTTCTTGCTGATATTCTAGGGAGTCTTGGGAACTTGAACAAATGCTTCTAGAGTTCTTCTGTAGACTGTTCTAATGTTGGACCTCTTGTAAAGACCACAACAACAGAGATTAGGATTAACTTTTTAGTTGAGACTACAGATCTGAACGCATGTATCTTGAACGAAGACACATGATATCGTATTTAGTTCGAATATGGTCCTCCAAGTGGTTACTTGAAGCGCCTACAATCGGAATTGAGAGATAAGACCTTCCACTCTGTGACTCTAGGAAGAGATCGTCTGGAAAGAGATTTAGAAAATATGATTTTTTTTCAAAAAGTATTTACTTTCGCTGTTTGTTATATTTTAGAGTAAATGTTCGAGGATAATTCTGTGATCAGCTGTTTCAATGTTCTTAGTCCTCTTTTGATGTCTTCAACTGCCTTGGCAATAAGAGAGTGAAGTGCGAAAGAGATAAATGCACTTTGTGATTTTTATGACCAAGATCGTACTTTAGGTTCAGATAGGACAGAGAAAGTTTCGATATCGTCTTCTGTTATTAGAGGTGAGTTTCGAAAGTTCAAGTTTCACTGTCGATCTAGTGATCAGATAAAAAGTTTAACAAGTTGTGGTTCATATTGTCTGACGATCTGGTCAATATTGCACGCATCTAGTGTGTTTCTACTGCAATCTGTGAGAGGGTACTTTCAGTCCAGAACTCCATCAAGAAAAAATTCATAAATAATTTACAAACTAAAAATCTTGAAGCCACATTAGGGAAGAGTTTAGAATGTCTTCATGGAACAGAAGAGGAACTACTGGGTGAAGTTGTGTCTCTGTGGAGAAACAGTGTGGAGTAAAAACATCTATATGCTATAGCACCCATCGGTTCATTTGAATACCTCTTCTGGAATTGATTCTTGTAGTTCCAAGAGTTGAGCTCTGAATTTTTTCTTCTTCCTGCTGCATGAAGTTCTTAGGAACCTTCTCTAGAATACAAATTTTGTTTTCCAAAGGGGGTTTGACCTCCAGTCCCAGTTGAAGGATTTATGGATTCAAAAACCCCGCTGGAAGTGTTATCTTAGAACTTTTTCTTCTCTCAAGTTCAAAGAACTGGATAATGCATGAACGTATAATTGTATAATGTTCAAAGCGAAAGTGTTTACTCAGTTACTAAAGCTGACACTTCACAAAAATATGACCTCAAAAAATTTGGAGTTCCGAAAGCAAAAGGTTCAATAAAAAAACACTGATAATGAATGGAGAATATCAAAAAATTTAAAGAAGAAAAGAAAATACAGAAAATATATAATTATAGTCAGAAAATTTTATCTTTTCGTTAGTTCGTCCAGAAGATTCCAGACGTCTCAAAAATCCACCGATATCAACTCATTATTTAGCGCAAAATATCGTCTTTAGCAAATACCGTCTCTAGCTTGTACGTATACAAGAGGTTTAACTCTCGCACGTAACTTTCCAGATGCAATCAATCATATAAGTAATATAAATTATGTTTATCGCAGTTATGATTTCTGTCTTACTTCCTTGTTTACCTGGTTCACTATTCCACGTTTTACTTCCTTGTTTACCCGGTTCACTATTCCACGTCTTACTTCCTTGTTTACCCGGTTCACTATTCCACGTTATGACTCATGAGTTCGTCCGGTTACCAATAATCTTCAGTGTCAGTTATGCACGAAAAGAAGTAACGAATGTTCGTGAATATTCCAGCAACCACAGCATATTCTCTAAGACCCCTGCACCCAGCGCTCGGGGTAAAAAATTTCGGTAACCGGTAATTATCCGACGGTAATAAATGAAACCGGTTTTTTTCAGTCATTTATTAATTTTCCCGGTTTTCTTAACGACTAACTTGTCGTTTTGTAAAATTTTAACCTACAAATTATCCGGCTGAGCCTCATTTCAACCCGAGTTTTCAGAATTCCAACCGGTTGAAAATACAAAGAATGCCGGTTAGCCCCGAGCCCTGCCTGCACCTCATGCCTTCTATCCCCCTGCCCTGCTTCCTGATATGTGTGCTGTCTACAGTAGAGAGAACATGGTGGAGCTTGTCAACTGTACAGTATCGCCGTACTGCAGGGTCGACGGCGATTTTGCGTTGTGGTCTTTTATTTATCTACTTTTCCGCTGAAGTCAGAGTTAGGGAATTTAGCCAGAAAATAGAAAGGCAAGTTTGTCCTTTCCAGAATTTGTTCCTCCATCGCCCACGATCAAGCGGAGAGGAGGCCTTGGACATCGGCCACTTGGCGTTGATCCAGTGCTTGAAGTTTAGAGTCTTCACTATCAGCTTCGCCAACTGGCCCTTCCGCCACTTGGAGGAAGTATAGCATCCGGTGTTGATTAGCGCGCCTCGATAATTACGGTATATCTCAATTTGACTGTAGTGTTAAACTCTAGACACGTTGTGTTATGCTTCGGACGTCTTTATCCCTGTACAGTCGGGCCTCGTTGTAGTCACGTAATGGGTGACTCTGTATTTTGTGCTTATAATGTTTTGTGCTTGTAAATTATAATCATGTTTGTAAATAAAATAAAATGGAAATTTTATCTGTTTTAAGAATTCTGTAGAAATTTAAAGAAAAATGTAGAAAAGATCAACCTTGTCTTTCGAGTTCATGAATAATGGAAAACAACGTTCTACAGACAAAAGCAAAACAAACAAAATAGCTGGAGAGAAAAATCTTTTTTATTGAAAACATGAAGCTTGTCACATAATCGTATGTTTTTGTATTTTTTATCAGAAAAGATATCATTATACATGAGATACTGAAACACGAAAGATCTTTGCTGCTCTTAGTGTTCTTTTAAGAATTGAAGTGTTTTTCTTTTAGTTTTTGACTCATTTACTTATACAAAAAGAGGCAAACCTCATCCATCTATGACACGGATGACGTGGAGTCGAGTCCTCCTACCAAAAAGTGCCACGTTGTGCAAAGACAGTAACAAACGACTGTAGAAAAGCGAACGAGACTTAGAGCTGCTATGCACCTGCAGTTTCAAAACCGTGGATAGGTTGTTCACGCGTGCAAGTGAGGGTTGGTAATAAGCGGGACGTCCAGACTGCGCATAGTTTTGAAACTATGAATAGGGTTGGAGTGAAATCGTACAGCGGTCCGCATTTCAGGAGAAGGGTTTCAAAACAGCTCCTTTCGGAGACGTCTTTGTAGTTTCGAGCGCCACATGAACGAACTCTGCCACAGTGGACTTTTGTCTCATCCAGCTCAGATCAAATGTCGTCAGTTTTAACGAGAGTTTTTGGAGAACGGGAGTTTTTGGGTCTACAAGGACTTGAGGTTCTGCTGCATGGAGGAAAGAGAGACGAGGGGTGGAGATCAGTGATCGAGAGGTGTCACGGAGCAAGTGATAAGGCTTGAGGTGACAAAAGACTTCGCAAGCTGACAGAGTGCATAACTCCGATTTGTATAATCGCTTTCTTGCTGTTGGTGTGGTGTGGGAGGCTGTTTGTGTGGTTGTTTGAAAGACAAGGTGCAATGACACTTTGTAATCAGTGATGAAAATATTTACAAATGCAGATACTCCCATTGATAGCGAGATTCTGATTGACTTGAATCATGATTCGGCGAACTCAGACAACCAAGTCCCAGACCAAGAGGCAAGCCGAGATTAAAAAAATCTGAGAGAGGTGATGGGTTCTTCATTGAAAAAGGTTGTGTCGATGGACGAATAGACATTTGAGGCTATAATGCTACATCACTCACTCATCTCTAGACGTCGATCCATGTCTGTTCCACGAACAGAGACTCTTGAAACAAACTATGAACTTTGTTGCGGTGAGAGTCTTTCGTGGGGAGGACAGACCTCCTAACTGTAATCGATCAGAGAAACGACCAAAAAAAAAACAGGTTGTTGCTTACGATGAGATCTCAAAATCCTGCTTCTTGCGCCCACCAATTACAAAACAAACACTCAACCAAACACTCAGGTACACAGATAGGCCTCTCAGGATTCAAAATAACTTTATTTAAGTATCGACTCCACCATCAATTTCTTTCACCATAGAAAATCTCTCTTTTCTTCTCTCTCTCTCGTCTATGAATTCTCTGCCAAAGTCTGCAAGTTCATCTCAAAACTGATCTAGTGGGTGAAATTCAGACCCCTAACTCTCATACCTCTCCTTGTGTCAACTACCCAACTGAAATTTTCAGAAATTTGATTCAACGACTATCAAAAGTCTCTCACAGATCATCAAACTGATCTCCGCTCAGTAGACTGCCTCCTGAAGATAATTTTCTCTAAAAAACAGTTTGTTAGACACAGTTCAAGCGTTAAAACACTTGTCCCTCTCCTTGCGACGACCTTCCAATTCAGTTTTCTCATAAATTTGATCTCCCTTGCTCCCAAGCTTCTCATGTGCGTCCCGATGGCTCCCCTTCAGCTCTGTGTCTCAAACCGCCGCATGTTATTTAACCTAAAAGATAAGACCCTAGCTAAGCTGCCCCCTGCTGTCCTTATAAGCACAACCACTTATAAGAAGTAGGCCTCTAGCCCCTATTGTCCTTATGCGTACAAAATTTTATTTACTAATCTGACCCTTTTTTTATAAAAAGTTCACAGCTTTCTTTACAAAGCAGACTCTTCCACTGATAAAGGTCTCACAGCTTCCTCTGCAATTGCTAAGCCGACTCGATGATTACTTAGCTGATTAACAAAAGTTTCTCGTTTTCTTGATGCCATCTTGATGCCACCCTGAATATATCACAAGCCATCTAATGTAAGCCGAAGCTCCAACACTTATGGAGCTGCCCCACAGAGTTTACAGTCCCCTCATATGCGCACCAGTATCTCTCATGAGATATTCATGGTGACATGCGGAGGCTTAGACCAGGAAGCCCACGATTAAGAGAGATACCGGTCTCCCGCCCCTAGATATGCAGGACGTGGCTGCATATCCAACATAGACTCCCTTCCAGGAGGCCAACATGCCAGAATAGGAACCAGAGGCCAGGAAGAATTGATCCTGAGACCACATTGATCCTAGACAGGTGCCCTATCACTGAGATGGCCTTTGGTTCTGTTCAAGAAAGTTAAAAATTCTGTACATATGTTTTCTTGAAGAAGTTTTCCTGTAAAGTCTTTACTAGCTCTTTCTACACTAACTTCTCTATACAACTCCGTTTTTAATGAATAAGGAGTCAAAATTATAGTACTTGTGAACACCTACACACTCACGCTATCAGATTCTAAGTTCGAATCACAAGCCAGAATTGACGGATTTCCCTCTTTCGCATATTTCTCAACCTAAAACATGTACTAACTATCACTTAGAACACTTTCTATCAAAACCGGAAGTACGAAGTCGCTCTCCTCGACGAGCTCTGCATTCTGGAAACTTTCGCCCTCTTCAGAGTGATATTTCAACTCAAGCTAGGGGGCAGCTTGCCAAGCATAGCCCCAACTTAGCTCATGCCCAGCTTAATAAGCTAGGGTGCAGCTTCCTGAACAAATGATGGTTGAGTGTCTTCTGAAGCTCCGTTTTCATCATGTAGAATGTCACGCACTACGACAACGTTTTAATCCATGAGAGGTGATGGGTTCTTCGCTGGAGAATGCTGTGTCGACGGACGAATAAACATTTGAGGTGTTAATGCGCGATCGTCCATCCATCCTCAGACGCAGATTGATGTCTCTCCCACGAACTGAGACTCCAGAAGTTGATTCTCAACCTTCCTCTCTTGTCACATGTAACTCTCATAGAGGTAGGTTCACATGGCAAGATTGACAAACTATAACGTTGATCGAAGAGAAGAGAGTAGAGTGAGAAAAAGAATCAAGTAACAATTCTAGAGATATGTAGAACGCTGAGTTGAAACTGCACAAAATCCAGCAGTTCTTGCGTGCGAAAGACATAGATGTCAGCACAAACCAGATAAAAGCGAAGTGGGAGAATCACATTTTCAATTTCAAGAAAGTTCGAGACAATGACAAGCTATCTGAGAGTGCCCGTTATGTTGCAATGGATCATTTCGAGAGAAAAGAGAGAAAACTCCCGTCTGATTTTTCTCTCCATCACATACCTCTGATTGAGTCCTGATATCGTCAGCGACGATCGACAACTCCACCTTGCATGTCATAGTCAATGGTCCTTAGTTCGAGCATTAGACGTCCTTTTGTATCCGGACCTCCCTGTTGCTCAGCAAGAATCGAATGATTGAAATGTTTCATCACTTGAAACTGAGACGGCTAGTCGACTTTACTTTGGAAAGAGGAAGAGGTCTCAAAATCGAACTAGTTCGGCACTCAATGACACTCTCAGCTCATGAGAGATAAGTCTAGAGCAGAGAGTATAAACGTACGTTCAAATAAGATAGTCTCAGTGTTAGATAAGATGGCTGGAGCTCTGTTGGACATTGGATCCGCTTTGAATAGTCAGAGATGGTAGATACACCAGTCGAACCGTCTAGAGTTTTGCTGTACAATTTTTGGAGCTCAACTTGAAAAACATCGGATGTATTAAGTTTCACCTGAATTTTCTAGAGTACTCGATGTTAATTGTGTGTATTTTATAATACAATTGCACTTAATTTTTGCAGAGTTCTTGTTCTTCATTTTTCAGCCAGTTTGATTCTAAAGGAGTCATTGAAGGGGTCAATGTGAGTAGTGCTCGAGATTCAAGCAATGCAGTATGGGAAGCCTTAGAGGACTTTCTAGCAATGGGTTGACATGTGCAGTATCTTTCGAAGTACAAACTATATATGTTAAACTTATATATTTCAGAAGTGTATCTCAAATTTCATCGTCTGTAGTCTTCTACTTGTTTTTTTTCTTTCTCGACTCGCACCTTTGGAGTATAACAACGTAACCTGCTATACAACGTATTGTACATGTGTCTTACATGATAGCTGCATAGAAATGGTAGCTGCGTAGAAAGCCTTCGTGGCTTTCTAAATCTTAACATGCAGCGATGGCTGCGTGGGAAGCCTTCAAGACGATTCAAATCGTTTAGTCTTTACTTCGCAGTGCAGCAAAACATCGAGGTCTCATTGCGAGACATGACATCATTTTTACTTGGAGATTTCTTTCTGCTGCACTTTGTCCATCGAGTTTTACCCTCGCTCCTTCGCAAGTGTTATCTTCGCTTAAAATTGTTAGCTCATGAGTCCGTTCGCTGACATCCGACTTTGATTATCGTTCGCTTTTTTCGCTTTGAGTCGAGTTTGCAGATTATCGCTAGTTGAGAGAAGTCAAATTTGCAATTCTGAGTTTTGCACGAACCGTTCAGGCTTCAGACTTATTGTCGATTTTTATTCCTATAATTGTTTTTGGACTGTCATGGTTGTACTCGCTTGCAGGGCTGTTCTTTGTCGTTTCTCTTTGGGTTGAATTTGCAGATTATCGCTTGTTGAGAGAAGTCAAATTTGCAGCTCCGAGTTTTGCATGAACCATTCAGGCTTCGGACTTATTGTCGATTTTCATTCCATGTAATTATTTTCGGGCTGTTATGGTTGAACTCGCTTTCAGGGCTGTCCTTCGTCGTCTGCGAACCGGTGGACTCTGCTAGGGAGATTTCAGTTGAGGTTACTGTGGAGTTGGAAATTGTGCTCTTCGCACCACAATGTGTAATTTTTCCAGTTATAAGCAGTGTGGATGAGAAATATGAGCGATAATGAGACGAGACACAATCGAAAACGTCAGACAATGCAGTGTTCAGAAGATTCATCAAGAATTCTCCACATGGTCCGAAACTTACCTCGAGTGGCACTCTGAAACAGAGCGAGTGAATGAACAAGTTCCTTATGACAATTTGTCGGACTTGTTTATGACGATTGTAGCTAGCTTCAGCAATGTTGAGCATCATTTGAAGCGTGATGTCGTAAAACAGCAGCTACTGTCGATGTTTGAAGTCCCATTGTTGCAGTTTGTTGATGAAGAGCTTATCACAGGTCTGCACTACGAATTTTCATGTCCATCATCTTGCAATCTTTGTACGGACTAACATCGTGATTTGCTTCGATGAGTGTATATAACATCGCTGGTATGATGAGTGTATATTTGCTGAGTACACTTTATGAACTACTGAAATAAAGCAACCGATTTCAGGTTACTTTTGAATTCTAGTTTCTATTTATATGTGAAAAAAGTTCAAACCGAAACTATACGCGTAGCTCTTCAGCTTTGCTCATGAATTCGATCACATATGGAGTTTCAGTTCTTTTGCACTTCATATTTCTGAAACATCATTTTCTCACGAACACATTTCTTGCATACACGTGGCACACTCTAAACACTACGCGCGTTCGTTTCTACACGTACTGTGCTACACAATAATTTATTGAGTGAAACTGCAGACTCGAGTGCGGAGACAAACGTAAAAAATGCACCCTCAAAGATGAAAACGCTCAGGGTCGATGAAATCAAACTATGCTGAAAGTATCAAAAACTACGGCAAGATATGCACCTGAAATTGCAGGTGCAGAGCAGCTCTTAAAAATGAATCAAAGAAAAAATTCCATATAAAAGATCACCAGTCACATAAATGTCAACATCTCATCTCTTCTAAATGCTGTGCAAAGACAATAATACACAACTGCAGAAAAGCGAACCACAATTAAAACGAATCAAACAAAAAATTCAATACAGGAGTTCACCACTCACATCCATGTAAACGTCTCACCTCTTTTGAACTCACAAGTTGTTGTTCAATGCACAATGCATTAATGAAAAATTTGTGTAAAATAGTGCTGATCAAACAAATCCTCCAATTAGTGAACTTTTCGGACCTAAAAATGAGCAGAAACGTATCACCTAAATAGAAAAATCATTGATGTGAAGATACAATGAATAGAAAAGAAAAATCGAGAAAAAGACATAGACGAAGATATGCGATGATCTCTTTTTCTCCTTGAAGCTCCAGGTCGGTCCGCTTGATTTTCACTAACACTCCATTCAAGTCTAGAAGGAGTGTTTTGCGTCTTATTATGCTAGGATTCGTTACCTGAGATAAAAGACCTTGGAAGATGAATGCGTCCAGCCTTAGCTTTTAACCCTTACAACTCTTCTTCTTTTCGATTGTACTATTCTTTACTATGTACTTTCTCTTTCATTTCATCTTTTGTCTTCGTTGTCTCTGTTATTTTTTGTATTAACTCTTCTTCCTCCAGTCTCTTACTTGACAGACGTTTGTCAACTTCTTCTTCATCCTCAACTTCTTTGCAAGACCGAGAGATCTCCGCCCAAATGATTCTAAAGAAAAGAGAAAGAAGATTGGGTTAGTAAGTCGTGGTCTTGCGTGCGAGACTCACTTAAAAACACATAGTGCATAAGGTCTCATGGTCACATTGAGAGCGTAAAAATCATTCTCATTACAACCCGAAGGCACAATCACTCCGATCCGAATCCGAAGTGCTTAGTGCTTAAGTGTCATAGGCTCATTCAATGCACCTGGATCGTACTTAGTGCGATCCGAATGCATAATGCATTTGAGGTGCACTCAAGCGATCCGAACGCGAGGTGCTTAAGACTCACAATCCTTAAGAAAGCTTAAGGATTTACGGTACACTTAGTGCGCTTAGGTCACACTCAATGCTGACCGAAGACGCATTTAGTGCAATCGGACGGGTTAAACACACACAGTGTGACCTAGACGAGCTTAACGTGCTAGAGCTTTTCATGTTCAGTGAAACTTGACGGCTTCTCAGCACTCACCTTTTTTCAAAACGTATCTTGATCCTAAATACCTTAGAAGTGGACCAACTAGCTGAAATCAAAATTTCTCACAATACAAGGAAATTCATTTCACATAACATATGAACATAATTGACAATATCTGCATCATCATTGTTTGTACCGAAGAACTCCTGATATTCATCTCCTGGCTGAATTTGTCTGTCGTATCTTGGCTGAGTTGGTTCTTGTGGGTCTCCCTCTTCTCTCAAGATTCTCAAATGAATCAGAATGCGAGTTAATGCTATCCCCACAAATGTCTTGACAGATCCACTTTTTCTCTATGTTTGATGTGTTTTTGAAGATGCAGAATCTCTCTTCCAAGTTATCCACCATCAGTTGTGTCCAATCAAAATGTGGATCGAAACTTTCAACTTTTGACTTCACATATAACACCAACTGACCCGGAACAGCTTTAGGTCTCTTCCTTGCAAGAAGTACAACATTGAGACGCTGAAATACTCCTCTCCAGTCGAGATAAGCGCATTCTCTAGCAAAATATCGCTTCCCTATCTTGTCATACTCCAGAAACTAGTATGTAATACGAACATGTCTTACAAATGAAGGTATTTCAGTAACACCAGAAGGGAGTGCGAAAGCTTCCCTGATGAGTTCAAGATTGAATTATATTTCTGTTGCACCGACCTTGGCGAAACGGGTTTCAGAATTGTAAGAGTTTAAAATACTTACACATCCCAATCTACCGTAGTGTTTATATCATAGGTCTCATAAACCAAAAGTACTAGCCCAAAAGTACTAACGTTGATATATAAACATAAACAAACAATGAGATTACATCCTAGACCAAAAGTACTAGCGTGAATATATAAACATAAACAAACAATAAGATTACATCTTAAGTAAAGATTACATCCTTTCAAAAAACAGAACAAAAACTCCTAAGAAATCAGAAAAGAACAAAAAAAAGTAGAAAGATCAAAGCATACTTACATCACGAGGAGCAAATTCAAACGATAACGCTATCAACAAGCCAAGTTTGTCCAAAGCTTCTTCATCCATTCCATTCACTGCTCGACATACGTGTTGTTTATCCATCCATTGCCACTTGATCCGATCATGTAAATCATCTTGCGTAATAAAAAAAGTAAGGAAAGGACCTTCTTCTCGTATCACACAGACGATTTCCTGATCAAGTGACCTTTTCTTCTTAACCGCCGCCATGTCTATACCTGAATAGACATCGAGATCAAAGTGTGTCAAAGAACATACAAGCAAAGAACCACTAGACCTTGACAAAAACTAGGAAAAAATATCACCAAATACAAAACTGGAGTCATAAACCTTAACTCAATTGATCAGTGCGATTCCGTCGAAGTCGCACTGATAAGTTTATGACAATTTCAGAAGTTTAGTCACCTCGCACTAAGTGAAGTGCGACCGAGGCCAAATCATGCTGATTAGTGCGACACGATAGCTCTCAGTGCGATTTTCCTAGTGCAGCTCACACTGATCAGTGCGACATGAAGTACGCGAGGAACGGATTTGCACTGAGCGATCAGTGCGGTAGGATACACTAGGATAATCTACACTATGTTACACTAAAAAGATTACTTGTGGAATCCTTTCTTGTTTCTAATGCACACAAAGTCAATAACTTTAATCCCACCACTAAATCAAGTCCAAAAAGAAATAAAGAATATTTTCCACCTCCTTTCTATCTTTTAGACAAGATCACAAGATAGTAGTGCTCACTATTTAGAAAATATCTGAATTCTGTCCAAAAGTACAATTAAGTTTAACCGTAACTAACTTTAGCTAGTCATGACTAACTTGATACCTCCTTAATGTACTTGGGCAGCAAAATAAATATTCTCCACACTTAGTTATAACTAAACACTTACTAATAGACAAACTTCCTATGTGTAACATAGGTCGTTACAGAACGAAGGAAGTTCAAAAAAATAGAACATGCCGACCTGAACAATAGAAGTCCAACGAGATAGATTTGAAAATGTCTTATTTCGAAATCAAGTTACATGATATCAAGCATCTCAATAATTTTTTTGATTTTCTTGAATGATTTTCTAGCTTTATGCAGTTCAACAAACAAAAACGTACGTCTCTTTCTACTCAGTTTCTTCTCGTAGCTCTCTCTAGCTTTTTTCTTCTCTTCCAACATGACCATTCGATATTCAACAAACACCTTTCTGTACTGTACCTTTTTTCTTATACTCTCCTCATATAAATTCAGCACTCCCCCTTTTATATTCTTGTTGCTTCCTGATCTCTGATTTTTTATCTTTGATTTTCTGATTCTTGTTGCTTCCTGATCTCTAGATATTTCTTACATCGACTCAAGTACAATTCCTCGGCTCATCTCGTCTTGTCCACCACCTCTTTCTCCAATAATCATTTTCTCCTCATCAATCGGACTCATCTCATCCTCACCGCAATCAGAGATCCATATCTCCATCGTCTTTTTCAGTATATCGAGACAAAGTACTCTCATATCGAGGAAGAGTACTTTCTGCTTGAAACTGAGAATCATATCCTAAAAATTCTTCTTTCGATGAAATTCCAAATGCATCGATAGCAGGAGGATAAATGTTAACATGACTATCAAATACCGCATTCATTCGATAAAAGTGAGGACACTTTTATTCAGCTTCTCTTCCAACGTCAATCCGTTCAACATTTTTTCTTCTGTTAGTCTTCCTCCTGTGCTATCTTGAATTTCTTTCACTTTCTTGTACATGTCAATGTATCTTTCAAATCACTTTTCAATTCTACACCAGTCGCAACAAGAAATCCATTTTTTCCAGAAAGTTGTGCAGCCATGATCCCAAATGCAGTGGTTTTGCTCAAGCACTTTCTAGCATCAACTTTCGTTTTTCGACCTACTCCGTGCAGTGCAGCAAAGTTTCTTTCATCTTCGATATACGTAATTATCTTCTCATAATCGTCTGGATTCAAACAGATGCGTGATTTCTTCAACATGCCTACATTTTTCAAAGTCATCGCACTATAGAGAGTCTACTTCAACATCACACTCCACTTCATCACCTATATTGTGTATCTTCTCGCTTCTATTAGTCATTTTATCAAGAAAAGATTATTGTCGAACAAAAGATCGATCCACTACTTCAGATTGATTGAATGCAGACTTCGATAAGTGAGGGGTTTGAATCTCCATGTGCTTATCATGATTCCAAGTTTTGCATCATTTAAGTTAATTGTACTTCACAATTAAGACAGATATGTCTGAAACGCCTCCTCACTTAGCCAGAGCTATAGGATGTAGTACAGAGACAAAGTTAGACGAGACTTTCTTCAAACAGTGGCCGTCATCGACTTACAGAAAAGATTCCTTCATATGGTAGCGAATAATTCCTTAGAACTTTGACACCCCCTATCAGATACGTAAAGAGAAGCTTATGAACGTGTGCTAGATTAGATCTTCTGGCGCCGCGTAGTCATACCGTCCGCAGTATATACGTATGGATATCCCCAAGCAACGACCCGAACAAAAAGAGATGGCCAAAAAGAAAATCTGAAAATGAGATATGCCCAAGAGCGGGGGCTTCTTGCGTTCATCCCGTTCTGGTAAGTCGAATCCGTTAGGGGTATTTAGGGCAGGTGCGGTCGGTCGTTCGTTCTTTCTCGTGGTTCGCTTGCTTTCCATTCGAGACGTGTTTTCCCGGCCGCTAGGAATGTCGATTCACCATCAATTGAAATCATACTTTTATGTGCCAAAAGTTGCAAGACGTCTGCATGATAGATAGATTCAGAGGTGACAACTCTTTACGCGTTGTTGTAAATTCTACTACAGCGTGTCTTGCTTTTCCATAACGTCCATGGCCGGGGAGGACGAGAAAAGTGGAGACGGATCTACCCTCGTCACTTTCATGGATACTGAACTCGAAAGGGTTGATTTAATAGGGGTAGAGTGTGGGTAAGCCCACGTGTTCTTGAATACTGGCAGAAAAGCTGAGCGAAGTACAGATAGGGAGAATAATGAAAGGAAACGGGAGAGATTTCGGGTGCAGATGAGAGCGAACTTCAACTTGGCGAAGAGTTTGGAGCAGAGAGAGACCGGTATTGATCAAGAAGCGTTGAAAGGTAAGAGTAATGATGGTGTTAAGGGCTTAAATGAATGAGGTATTGATATCTCGGCCGGTGCTGGCGCATTTCCGGGCGTTTTAAGTGGTCCACAACTACGACATAAACTGTTCATCCATCAATCAAAGTCAGTCGGTTGCGTGCTCCCGAGTCGGTTTTGGTATCGAGATCTTGTGAGGTTTCTATTCAAGACTTTGTATGGTCCATGATCCGTCCATCTGGTTTCGGGGAAATTGATCTGGCCGTGTACTCCCGGGGCCTGGCCTGTTTCTTGATCTTGCTCTTGTTTGGATTCCCCAGTGTTTATGGGTGGCCATCAGTCCCAGGCTGGCTGGCTATTAAGACCAACTTTATGCTACTCTTGTGCTACACGATTCTTTGTTGGCATACTTATAGAAGACTTTTTCCCCTCCTTTTTGGGAGCCCTGAGATAAAGGGAATCCATCCGCACTACCATCAATCCGTGGAGCTTTTTGTTCCTTCTTCTGACTGACTACTACGGTACACCTTTGGTGGTGATGTATTTTTGTACGCGAATAGGAACACCATCTGCCTCCTTTAGTATCTCTCGGCTGAGATTCACGGTTGGCTTGGCGGTAACAGCAGCATCATCTGGAACCGAGCCGTACCGGGTGAATTGCCCTCCGTGGACTCTGGCTGAACATGATAGTTCACCAGACTAGGAGAATGCACAAAGGGAAGTTGTTGTTGGAGGCCTGAAAGCAAAATGTGGCAAAAACTAGTACATTCACTCATCCACCCAACACTACGGAACTCAATCAGGTTTGGATACCAACAGAGGTAGCGCTTTATTGTAGTAGATTCCTCAAAGTTCTGATAGGGATAGGTCTTGAAGGACAACATTTTAACCAAGTACAAATGGACAACGTGACGCGAGATTGGGGAAGAAACTGTTGTGCACATCCTCTAGCTCCGCTCCATATCACACTATACGCGGGAACGCATTGAGGATATTGCACGGAAGAACGTCTTATCATTCCTGGTCGGCAGTTGACTACAACTGGTCCTCGACATTTGTACTCACAAGGTTAGAGCTATACCGTATGGACGATGCAACTTATAGGCAATGGACCACAACCGTCTATGCCAGTGGGAAAGTGGAAACAGCATTTTGACTGTTGGCTCATCTGTAGTATATATACTACAAGCGTGAACAAAGATGCAAAAGAGAACGGAGAGGAGAATCTCTCAGGGTCAAGTCTACCCAATCTTGGCGCACAATCAAGTGTAAGCAAACGACCGACACTGAACTAAACTCGTAGTCCATCTATAAGTACAAGTATGGTACAATGCGATGAAATATAAATAGCAAAATGCTAGGCGGCACCGACGAAAACCAGAAAGCGGCGAAGGTTGAAGGGCATAACGAAATGAATTCAAAGAGGATCAGTGGATTTTGCTTACAGCCGACGAAGGATTTCTTGACCTACAGTCAGTCAGGCAAGAGCACATAGTGTTTGCCATTCGCTAGACGCGAGAAACTGGATCCTGTAGATCTATCTTGCACCTAAAAGAGAGGAGACTTCGCCTTTCTACTTTTTCCTGACCGCCGGAGCTTCGAGGTCCATATTTCCTTGTACAGACAAGAAAGTGGGAAAACTTCACAACCATTCACTCCATCCATAGCGTATTTACCTAGGATACATACTTCACTATTTCATGATCCATTCAACTGGAACTCTGGAGTCGGCTCGGTAAGATTTCAGCACCTTCTCACTTCTTTTATATTTCTCTCTGCAAGAAACTTCTCTAGCACAGACACTTAGTACTCCAGGAGGGTCTATAAACGGCAAGCGTTTTGTTATGGTTTTAGTACCTCAGGGGGAAGTAGGCGGAGCTCCCTAGTCTACACTAGTATGTGTGAAGAAGGACGCAGCAAATGATGTTCTGCTTCCTACACCTCAGCTAGTCTCATCTAGAGACAAGGAGTAACACAAGTCAGTCAGTTTGTTTTTAATTAACCAGTACAAATTAGCTGACTAGTTATTACCTTCTACGCTGTTGCAAGAAGTACCTACCTCGACAGTATCAGGCATATATATATCCCCCTTACTCATGAAGATTCATGCTGATGAGAAATCTTATTTGCTCATAGCTACATGTTCAGGTGCCTCACGGTTCCCTGGAACAGCCCCTGAGAAATCAGTATATTTTACTGGTTGGTGACGCAGAAGGATTACACACTAAAATGCATTCCAGTTTACAGTAGTCTACAGTCCACCCTCGATGGGTACTTGGCCTACTGGCTTATCACAAGTGCTTAACGTGGCTAGCTGGCTTCGAGCACCAAACATCCATATTGAGGGAGCGATGTTTGACTGACGTGAGCCAAAGTGAAGCTTGTTAGAGTTTATGCATAAATTATTATTCAGGGTGACAACTTCTGTATTCAGGTGAGGAACTGGGCGTCACGCCGATGCTCCAAGAGTAGAGAAAGTATCAAGCACGGCAGAAAGTTGTTGGCTCCATCTCAGTCTTTCTAGGGATGACTACTGAAGTTGCAAGAATGATCCATCGTTTCTGAAGGTAAGTGGAGCTGGCAGATGCAGATGCTGGGAATGGTGTTGACTAGCCCTTTGTGTCGGCTACAGGACCTTGCTATAATACGCACAATCAATTAGAGGTAGCGTTCCTTTTTATCATCCCAATAGTCTCTAGGTCCTTGCAACT
Organism: Asterella californica; assembly: GCA_036924285.1. Lineage (NCBI taxonomy): Eukaryota > Viridiplantae > Streptophyta > Marchantiopsida > Marchantiales > Aytoniaceae > Asterella > Asterella californica. The sequence continues at coordinate 12,707,736 of JAYKYS010000006.1, read as the reverse complement.
TGACAGTCTCCTGTCACATGGAAATTCTGATTGTGAGTGATATTCTTGCTTGTGAGGATTGCTTCTGAACACCCATCCAAAGTTCATGGCTCCAAGTTGAGCTCACAGAATGTCACACAAGTGGATGGATATATCTACTTCCTCAAACGGATCTTCAGCAGCTCACAAAAAGGGCAAGGAGATTCTGAGGAAAGATTCAGTATGAGAGATATCCAGAGCAAAAGCAGAGGAATAAACCGTGACACGCATGGCTCGTGAAGTAGATGCTACGTTAGAAGCGCAAGAAGGCTTAAAATAAAAGCAGGGCTAGAAACAAACAATTTATAAGCTCATGCTGCCAGCATGAAATGATTACTCTTGCAACCATCATTGGCTTGACATGGATGGAGGAGTTTAGGGTCCAGAGTGCTCCCAGAAAGTTCTTCTTTCTTTCTCTTTTCTTTTAAGAGTGCTCCCAAAAAATCGAGGTACATTGTGTATAGGATAGTGCCCTGTAAGCAGTGAATTCTACCGTGTAAATGCTTCCCCGGGGCTGGAAGCTGAGGGGAAAACTGGAAACGGTGAAACTCACTGCTTTCAGAGACTTAAACCCCGAGTTTTAGTATAAAAGAATGAAAGGGAACTATCTTTTTCCCTTCGCAGTGTTCTTCCGGTCTAAAAAATAGGATTTTTTTGAACTCCAAGAAATCTCGAAATCTTTATCTTAACATGGCATTATTTCACAAAATGCCATGTTAAGATGAAGAAGTAGTGCACAGGAGCCTTTTCTCATTCAGTTGCCTTCAACTTCATGGAGAGGTTGAGGATTTTCTCGAAGAAAGAGTGATGTAGACTTTGTGAGAGAAAAGATGTCTGTCGCTGATCCAAACTATCCTAGCGCTGGGGCTGCTTATAAATTGTACATAAGCAAGAGTAAGTGGATCCCATATTTAGACCAGCACGTATCTTTATAGCCATCTCTTGTTGAACTAAGTTCAATGACAGTTTCCTGTATCCAAATGAGCGAGACCCTTTTGGCTGTAATTATTGTTGGAGAAGATTGAGACACTTATGGCCAATTTTAGAGCCAGTCGTGCACGTTCATCAATTCCTTCCAGGAGGTTGTTGTTTTCCTTCATTATGCACTGACTCTCTAGAACTCATTGAAATATGAACATTAAGTGATAACTGCATCTAAAGTTACAGGACGATCGAAACATAACCCATAAAGAGCAGCTATTTACTTGACAGGCTCTGTGAGCACAAATACTTGCTTAACAGGTCTCGCACGCACAATACAGTACTTGACAGGACCTCTTACCGGTAACAGTAAGTCGGTGACTGCCAACGTGACACTATAGTCTGATGAGACAGCCAGCAAACAGGTTTAAGGTGCATGGCTTGAATTATGACTGCATGGAGTGAAGTTTCGAGTTGAGGTGACGTGGAGCGGACGAGATGTAAATGTCTAATAACAACATGTTGTTATTTATATTTTCACACATGTGTGAACACCTTGTCTTCTAAAACCTGCTCCTAAAACTTCACTTAAATAACAACAAGTTGTTATCGACACTTCCCACGTGGTGTGAGAATACCACGGAATACCGGGAGGGAGGCGGTATTCCATTCTGATGACCCAAAATAATAACAACAAGATGTTATTTAAAGGTCAGGATTGCCCAAAATATTAACAACATGTTGTTATCAAAGATCAAGATTTTTGAGTTCAAATTCCGATGTGAAACGGCAATGCTGAACGCGGACTTCGCACGCGAGTTTCGCACGTGGGAAGTGTAAATAACATTTTGTTCTTATTTAAGTGAAGTTTTAGGATCAGGTATTCGGACAATGTGTTCACACGTGCGAAAATATAATTAACAACATGGTGTTATTAGACACGCACACCTTGTCCTTTCTACGTAACCCTAAATCAAAATTCCACGCTACGCAGTCGTTATTTGTGTCACGTCATCTTAAATCTCTCTGCTGGCTGTCTCGTCCGTCTATAGTGTCACGTTGAAAGTCATCGATTGACTGTGACCGATAACGTGTCCTGTGAAGTACTGTATTGTGTGCGCGAGGTCTGTCAAGCAAGTATTTACGCGAACATGGCCTGTCAAATAAATAGATGCATAAAGAGAGCACAGATAACGCGATTGTGAAACTACAAGTGCGAGGTAATTAACAAACACACATTAAATCAATCTAGACATAAATTTATTACCTAAAGAAAGGATTAGATAATAAATTTAACCTGTTAATCTTTTATGATTCATTTTCAGATGGAAAAGGTGAATATGCGAGGAAGTATAAATAAGAGTCTAGCCATATCTCGACTGGTATCTTGTTCTTTCTTCTCAAGAATTCAGTTGTTTCATTCATGAGTCCAGAGGATATTGGGCTCAGGATGAAAACAGGTCAATTAAAGCATGATTGCGTATGAGAAGAGAATGAGGAGCCTTCCTATACCTTCCAGTTTCTGGGATTCCTCTAGTTGACATGGGGAATGGAAACGACATGAGAAAGAGTTATGAATCTCTTGTGTGAGCTCAAGTTTGTGAGCAGGTGATGGAGAGTGACATCTCTCCATCGAGTGTAGGAGGGATCTTCTCATCGAGTTCAGAAGATTTACGTGTCGTTTCATTCTCTCGTGTATTATGACCATCACTGCTTCAGTTCTTCCTCCTTGCTATATACTCTTCATGATGACGAGCCTCCTTACTCCAACAACGTCACTGCTCAGTCCAGCTGACGCTAATTCTAACAAACCCGAAAGGAAGGAGGAAGGTGGATTAAATGGACCCATTTCTTTACCTAGTGTTACGTCTTCTTACTCTTTGCATCTGTACTCTGGAGGGAGCCTAAACATAAAGCCTAAACCCTTGCAAGGCTCGTGAGTGAGAATTCCATCAGTGAAGGCTTTACGATGATCATTACGAAGAACATTGCTAATATGAATGCTAATAGTCGAAGCACACGGATCGGCAGTACACTACGACTAGAGAGGGTAGGCACAACAATAGAGAGGAGTTGAGGAACCCCAAGTTTGGAGACGGTCACACCCAGGAGCCTGGATGGACGTTGTACATCAGCGGGTGACGTGCCCCGCCTTTGCGTTGGTAGTAAAGTTCTCGTCTTGGTGTATACTGATAATGATAATAATAATAATATTAATATTAAGATCTTTATCCTCGCTTCTCTTTCTTACAACTTATGAAAATATTATTATTATTATTATTATTATTATTACTACTAAGATCTTTATCCTCGCTTTCCTGTCTTACAACTTATGAAACTAATAATAATAATATTATTATTATTATTATTACTACTAAGATCTTTATCCTCGCTTTCCTGTCTTACAACTTATGAAAATATTAATATTACTAAGATCTTTATCTTTGCTTCCCTTTCTTACAATTTATGCCTCTGCTCCCATTCACTACGTTGTACTTCTCATACACTAAGAGCTGAAGCTCTGGTCGTTTACGTCCAACGGATCAGAGTTTAGGTAATGAAGCCGGTAGTGAAAGATTGGCTTGAATAGTCCCATGCGGAAAAAGACTAGCTTGAACGGGCTTTACCAGAACTTATATGTGTTAACTTAGAAATACTTAGAAAATTGTCACGTCAATTTAGCATCTCAGCTAGGTCGATCGAGTGTATAGTGCTTAATCCCAGTAGAGTCGTTAGGGTCATTAGGGCGAGTTCTTGGGCTAGCCCCACTAAGGGTATACTTCGCAGGTAGAGCTTGTACGCTTTAGTTCTTCGAGTTGAGCTTTCAAGTTCCGGCTATGATGGATAGTCTTGGTGAGCGCGATCTGGATTCTCTGATGCACATAATGGATTTGGCTCGACTTTAATATTTGTTTGATATCCGTGACAGGTGGAGTGAATACAGATCGTTTATTATTGTGGTACACTTTTTGTATGCGTATGACATCGTCCATGTACTTTTTAGTATTGCATAAAAAAAAACCTCCATCAGAAAAACATACTATAATTAATGGTAGTCAGGTTGAGCATCTGCTGTTTTTGCGAGTAGCGCGTTAAGCTACTATCAGGCATCCGTCCCCGGCGGCGATTATGTGTATGTGTGGGGTACTTCCGATAACGATGTATGTTGCGCAGCGATGTGTATACGTACGATAAAATAGACATTAGAAAAGAAAGATTTGAGTTCACGAGCGACGCTGAACGTTATATATTTTTGATATATAATATTTACGTGTAACACTAATCTAACGTGATAAGTAAAAAACATTTGATTCTTGTCAAGGTCCGTTCAAGACAAAGATTATGCGCTTTGGACTGTCCAAACCAGTATTTGTGCGCATGGAGCCGTTCAAGCCAATCTTTCTCTTTGCAGTGAAAGTGGATTTGAGGAAGAGTTAAACTTAAGATGAGATTAATTTCAGGTCTCTTCACATTTGTTCTTTAAATGTTTTTCTATACAATGTTGAACAGGTTCTCATGAAAAAATCTCGTTTTTTCACATAAGTGTTTTTTAGCTAAAGTCTCTTACTGCAGGTTTATAGGTGAAGGTAATTCCTCTGTAATCTTGGGAATTTTTGCCAAGAGGTATGTCCACTTTATAGAATCCATATGGCAAGAGACAACTTCTATGTTGGGAGTGAAACCAGAATGTAGGAGGTGTGAATCATATAATCAAGACTACAAACACAAACTCGAAAACGTGACGATAAACATATAATCACATTTCTCCAAAAGCATCTCTAGAATGTGATTATCTAGCTTAAGGTCCTCGAAAAAGATTGTAAAGATTAGGAAGTCAACTGGACTTTTCAAACATCGTTATATTTTCATTTCTTCTCAAAATTTATTACAATGGGAAAAAAAATTCTTGGAACTAAGAGCATGAGAATGTAACTAAGGTTTCACAATCCGGACATGATGTCAGGTAAAATCATCTATAATCAAATCCTTGCGTATATATCTTCCAAAAATATGAGATTATAAAAGACCAAAATTACGCTAAAAAATAATATCCCCTTGATATTGATTATTATGATAGAACTATGACTATAATGAATGTAACTATATAACAAGATTTCACTATACATGGTAAAAACATCATGGAACACACTAAAACTACTTTCCTGTTGTCTGGCTCTGGTTCCAGATTTACCTTGTTACCAACCTTTTTTACAGTGTACCGTGTTCTCTAAGCTCTTATAAACACTTATGGGCTTGGACATGGTTGATCATTGGATGTGGTTTGCTCCGGTTCGGTTTGCCTTTAACTGCGCTTCTTTTGATAAAATAAAGTAGTAAAAAAACAAGTGCATGCAAAAGTTTCGAGGTTCTTTCATGATTCCTTCTAAACGAAATCAAAAGTTACGTACATTTTAAATTTAAACTTCATTCTGTTGTCAGTTATAATAACTGATCTTTGTTTTGTTAAAATAATAAATTAGAGTATTACCTGCATGTAAGTCCGATAATCAGTGTTACAGTCACGAATAGTTAGTTAGATGAATTACGGTTAGTCTTCTCTGAAATGCTATATGTTCAGTTAATGTTATTAACACTGTTTTGGTATTAACACTATTTTGATTGAACATTATATTAAACCCCATGTGAATATAAAAGAAAAATTATGAATATTCTTGTTTTCTCTCGTGTATTTTAGTATAGAGAGCATATATGCATGCTATGGAGAAGAGGACAAGCGTGAGAAATTGTCTGTTCCGTTGGCTTTGTTTTTTGTTACGTTTGGGTCGCGATTAAATTTTATGAAAATGCTTTTTGTCGGCTGGTTTATTATTTATTATTACTTTTATTATCTTGCTTCTTTGACCGAAAGACATCCCAAGGATATGTTTATCAGTGGGAACATTTTTGGGCTCTATAGATTGCGATACTAGAGTACTTGTTCGGTTACCAACTAACCAGAGATCGACTGTGATATTAGAATATGTGTTTGGTTACCAGTTAACTAGAGTTAAGAATGAAGGTCACTTTATTCGCTATACAAATATTTTTCCAAGTTTTTGTTTTTATGGATACATCACTCTAGTCAAATTTAACTCACTCTGCACATCAGAAAATCAAAATTATCATCACTCGGTTCATCTATCATGACCTAAGTGCTTGAAAATTCGACTAGAAAAAAGTGAAGTCTACAAGTTCTTATCCCGCACTATATTTCTCAAAAAGATCAAAGAACATCTCCTAACAGCACTAACGACTTTAACATGACTAACTATCGTGCACTCTGTCAACTAGTAGAGCCACTACACATAGCATGACAACTCATTTGGTCGGTTGTGAAGATTTCGTCCCTCAACATTTTATTGTGATTCCGGTGGATTTATTACACTCTACTGTCTTTGTGTCACCTTAGGTGCAATACTGCCGCTCATAGTCATCTTGGATCATCGCAGTCATCATTTGACGAGTCAAATAATGATCATTTCAAAATCTTTAATCGTTATTATTTCATCTTGTTAGAAATTTATAGAAAAAACTCAAAGTATATATCTATGTATCCACATAACTATAATGTGTAACTAAATATAATAAAAATAGCTCTTTCTATCGCGGAAGAGGTTGTCCTGGTTAGGTCAATCGTCTCTAGGCGTCCATTGTTGCACTCGTGACGTGATCTCGTCTCCAGGGCACGGTTCTTGGTTGTATCATACTTCCCCGGGTTAAACCACAAGTAGTGGTATAAAAGACTTGACTTCGCACGCGGTGGACACTTTTCACTGTAGTTTTTTTCTTCTCTCAATTAGAGTGCGAGAGACCAAGGGTTCAGTTGAGCTCCTTGTCTCAAAAGAGCTCGTTGGGTCGTGATAACGTGAGGATAAGTGATTATAACAAAATATGCTGGGTAGTAGAACATTTCAAATTCAAAATTTAGAATATTTTATTTCTGTGATTCTCAGTGATCCGGGGTTCACTTGATAATTTTGAAGCCGTCTTTATTCGTCTTAGTTCATCATGGACTCATTTTGAAGTTTTTTTCTTCTGTTCATTTCGCTATCAAGATCACAAAATTTTATTAGATACTGCGATGGTGACTGCGTGACACAAATCTCTCAGGACCGTCCGTGCTGAACTTATTTAACAAATGTTAAAAATGATTAGCGGTGAATTTCCATCGCTAATATAACGATACTTGTGGTTTAATGGCGGGGTGACTCAAGGGCAGCAGCATACGGCTGCACAAAGCCCCACGGCGAAAAAAGGCCTAAAAACAAAAACCAAACAAAAGAACTGACGACCGCAGGAACCTGGACACGAAAGTGGACCCCTTGAAAATTGTTGAAGTGGACCCCTTGAAAATTTGTTGTTGCTTGTACTTTTGTGGTCGACACCAAACAAAAAAAAAAAAAAAAAAAAAAAAAAAAAAAAAAAAAAAAAAAGTGGACCCCTTGAAAAGGAAGTCCGTGACTACGGAGTTGGAACTGCATGAGGTGGAACACCACGCGTATTTACTCATATGAGTTAGGGTGATGCCACTCCGCCAAGCACGCCGACTGGGCCGTGTCGAGGACAGTATCTGTGACGTGATCCAAGCCCCAGTTTCTTGTGGGATGATACTGTAGTTAAATAAGGGATCCGTGAACCTGACCTGGAGTCCCCCCATCTTTTGTGCTGCTCGAAAACTGCGCCGTGAAAACTTTCTTGACTCATCCGGGTGTGACGTGATGTAACTGGCTAGGTGAAGAAACACCCGGATGGTTACGGAGAAGGCTAGGTTACCCCCGGTTTCAAGAAGGCTAGGTTAGGCAAGTGGTTTGTTCTTGAAACCGCGGGTGAATGAACATGCTGCCTACTGTCTGTCATCTGTCCTACTTGTTTTGTTTTACTTCTATTTTGTTTTTTTCTCTGGAGAATGTAACGGGAAACCGGAGAACTCTGCCCATATGCGGTTAAGTTATGTCTTAAGTCAGGCCAGAAAGTCCTTTGACTCCTGTAGTCTTTGTTGTTGAGCATCTGTAACGTGACGAGGAGACCGGTTTTGGTGGGAGGAGAAAACGATGGTTAAATGAGGGTTAGACTCCGTTAGAGTATCCGAACCTCGGATCCCGCACTCCATTCATTGCCTTGGCCATTATAAACTCCGACCAAAGCATGTTACGTCGGTTTGACGTAATAGGGAGTGTCAAACCTGTGAGTTACAGGTGATATGCCTTTCTCCGAAAATAGTGTTAATGCGTTCAATCGGCGAAGTTCACGGTGTACCTAAAGAGGTATTTTGTGACTGTCCGACAATCCTGTCACATCTCCGGTCAGTTTAAAATTTATAAATATATGAATTTAAAATTTAGTTTGTGTATTTTAGTATATATATTTCTCTTTAATAAAAGGCTATATTCTATTTAAATAGAATAATATAGGCTTTTATTCTAGTCTAATTATTTTAAATAATGTTAAATATTTTGAATTACAATGAAATTTAGTCAAGGTTGGAAGTACTAAAATGATGAACCAAAAGATGAAATGACTGGTTCTACTGTCAATAACCCGTCAGGGGTATGATAAAGCTTAAGAAACCTAAGAGGGGTAGGATCAAGCTCAAGGAACCTACTGGCGGTGTGATCAAGCAAATTCCTGAAGTGAAAGGTCCAGAAAAATTATGAACCGGCAAACAATATACTAATAAATTTTAAAAGAGAAGTTGTATTGTGCCCAAATACGGATTTATTGCAATTCAACATAGAGAACTGACATCTCTTACATTAATGGTTGGAGAATGGGCACGTTGAATGACCATCTTTTTATCACCTATTATATATATTTTAGCGATACGTAAAATGATTTTAATTCGCCGATACACGAAACTTATAGAAGAATGTTTGGCGCACACCGTCAGTCGAAATGAACTCTGAACCGTCCCTCCTACATAGTCCGTTACTCTTGGTGTAAGAACATTGATTTTTAACTCTGGTTCACTGAAAGTTCTGGTTTATCATACCTTAGTTAGTTTCTGTTGCCCCAAGTACTGTAGTACGTACGCGTGTGCCGAAGTTCGAATCACGGGAGGAATCATTCCAGTCTTATTCGAAGTAATAACGAATAAAAGAGAAAGTCAATCGACGATCTTCTGCTGTCTATTCACGCTCGATGCATACTCTTCATGATTATTACGCTACGTGGCGGCAAACATGGGGGACAGAAGCGTCGCATGGACCTAACTTGACCTCTGACCAAATTGGTGAGCACAAACTCGGGACCCCGGGTGAGTCGGGGGAGCCCATTTCGAGCCCTCTGCGTCGCATGAACGAGGCCTTCTTCATGGTTAGATACAACCTAAACAAGGGTCAAATGGAGCAGGTAACGAGACCTTCTTCATGGGTTTAGATACAACTATCTAAACGAGGGTCAAATGAGCTCGTACTCCTCCAAGTTCTTTCACCGTCAGGGTGGACGTCAGAATCGGTCCGTTAGGCATGTCGTTTGTCTGAGCAACAAATCAGTGACAAGGATTAGAGTGATGAACAGTTCAGACTCAGAGTACAAGTGGCCCCGGTCGCACGAGCCAAGAGGCCAGTTCGCTGATCATTTGAATCCGTCCAGCACCACCCACGGTCAGGACATGTGTGAGTGAGTTCACACCGTATTTGACCTGAGCTGACTCCACAGTCCAGCCTAAGCCTTGAGGCTGTAGTTTCGGCGACTCGACCACGGTGGTGTCACTAAGCTAATGCAAGTTCCTACATCCTCCTCTGGATGTGCGACACGCGAGTGGAATGTTTGCTCTAACCCAAAACTCTCAAAAGTTCATGCAGTACGTACTCGAGGACAGGAATCTTTCTGCAGGATTAGATCTCTGACTCACCTCTTGAGTGAAGTTGAGTCTTGACTAGTCTGGATTCCGATGTTTAGTTGGGGTTGTCATGAGCCTTGTACTCTCTGCTGTCAAACTTCCTTCCTGTGACGGCTACATTTCTTCACGTGCCAAATCTTATACGAGGTTATTTGAATTATCCTTTTTCTTAATTTCGGATTGATCTTTTTGAAGTAAACTATTTGTAAAATTTTATGAAAGGCAAATGGTTCTGGAGATCAAAGGTAAAATATGCATGTAACATGGAGATCTCGCCAGAGAGGAATAAACCGAAATGGGTAAATGTAGGAAGGTAAAATTTCTGGGTTCGTTGGATGGTATGAGATCTCGATATGTATGTTAGATTTGGGAGTTAATTCAAGATGATATGGTACCTTAGGAAATTGACCAGTTTACTTTATACATGTCATTTTACTTTGGGATAATGTTCTTGTGATAAATGTACTGAGAAATACGTAAATTATAAAATCCAATTAAAGACTAAGTAGATGTGATAAATTGAAATGTAATCCAACTGTTAAATGTTACATCCCAAACAAGAGTTACAGAAAGAATCCGTAAGCGAAGTACTTGTAAACGCGCTTGAGAAACTGTATTAGCGAGAGACTTACTAGTCTGTCTTTAGTGAAAGTTTATTTTATTATCCAACCTTTCTGTCGTTAAATTCTAGTAATACAACTGAAACTTTGAGTAATTGCCTCTTTTTCTTATATAGAGATGTCCAAATGCATCAACATGCACATATTTGAGCATCTCTAATCGCTTTTGGAGATTTTTTGTTCGCTTTCTATGATCAAGAAATATGTAAGTGTTATGTATAAATTTTCGATCAATTTAATATGAAAATAAATGTTTAATTATAACTATATCAAGATTACAAATAAATCCAAACATTACCCATAAAGCTAACGCACATTCACACAATTCCAAAACTACAAGTAGGATAACCTAGTACCAAATAGACATTCATTTATTGTAGCATGCTACAATAAATGTCATTCATTTTGCAAGTTCTTTTTCTTATGTTTTGCTCACGATAAGGTAAATATGAATATAAGAATCAAATGGAAGTGAGTGTAGAAACGATAGTCCATAACACTGATGAAAATTTCGAACACTAATTCTTTCACTGCTTCTTAACTATTGAGCTCGTTTGAATCCATGGCTTGTAGGAGCAATTATCTCAATTAGCACTTACCATTTAGAGATCAATTTAGTTATTCTTGGCAGCTTGGTACATTATATTCTCATATTTTATATATTTTTCATTAGCAAGCGAGCAAAAGTTCTCCTTAGTTGATCTTGCTTGCATACTTACGAGCATAGACTGCTAATATCATTTGACGTTTATGTTTCCGTAATATCACCTCTAGAGATAGTGCGTAAGTTTTACAGTAAACCTTGTAAAAATTCTCACAGAAGTTACAGAAATCCTTTACGGTGACCCTACTATCAGCGTTATGTTTGGGGGCAGTAGTCCTTGATGACTTGTCATCTTTCTTTGTATTGCGACTTAGTTCGCCTTTATTTTGTGAACTGATTCGCTCTTTGTTTATCTTAAAAAGAAAAATAAATAAATAAATGATTGTAAATGAAATTCTGTACAGTGATCGGTCTTTCCCCGCATTCTTTTCATTCGTACTTTGCTTCTATCTTTTATGCATCTGATTTTCCCTCAGAAATTTACTTGACCGCACCTTTATTAGTAAGTTTTTCTTACTTTGCCTTATCTTTTTTAACTTTATCTTATTTGACTACGTCTTTGATTGACTATAGGTAAAAATATCACATCATCAGAATGAGAGAAACATTTATATGAAAAATTCAAATTCAAATATTTCATTCAAATAAATAACAAATTATCAATCGAGATTATCTCTTATTTGTGTGAATGTAGTGTCATTACATAAGAGTAAACTTGTTGAACCTGTTATTTCCGATCAACGATGCGATCAAGTAATGCAAAGTTAAGAGGAAGTTCAAATCCGACAAACATATTAGAGATGGTATCTTCCCTTTGGGTCGTCTTGTACCTTTGAGTGAGGACAACGCTGCAAGTGGTGTAGAATACCGTTGGCAGGGTAACCCAAATACCTGGAGAAATAACTCTACCCGTCCCCCGTCCCCCTGTATCTTGTGAGAACGTACAGGCAGATCGGTACGCTCATTCCTGTTACGGGCCCAGTAAGACGAGTTAATGAGATGAAAGTTGAATGCTTGGAGGAGGAGGAAGAGCCATGCGTGCCATTGGAGGTTTCCGAGGCGCCTTCTCCAGCAAATTATGGCGTAAGTGTTTCTTGATCGATGCTTCTTACCTTATGTAACAACGACAACAACATACTATAGCAACAGTGTGAAGCCCGCGATATATCCACACTGCAGAAACGCGCAAAGAATCTCATCAGGGGAGAGAGCAGAATCCAGATGAATGTACATTCTCTCTCTGTGGGGCCTGTGAGTGCAGTGAGAGAGAAGAGGAGGGAAGGAATGTTCTTTCTGTCGTTGCGTGAAATGAAGAAGAGAGGCTATCAAACTTTGGGTTGGAATTGTACTCTACTCAAGAGTCAAGATGGATGGATAGATAGATGGATGACTGGAGCAAGAAACCGCTGGAGTTTAATTCGGGTCTTTATTGACAAGCATGCATGGTTCCAACCTGACCATTGCTTATGCGGGCTTGGGCTTGGGCTTCCTTCTTCACTTTTCTCAATCCACACTCGTGGAAAAGTTGTGTACCGGGGTCTTCAATTCCCTCAGTACTGTAGCACTGTTTCGGTTCATCTTTCCAGTCACCGTCATTCACTTTTCCATACAGTAGATAAAGATAGCAATCAAGTCCACTCGATTGGCGGAGGAATACTCATCTTTCTTTACTCTGCAGGAAAGCGAAGTGAACCAAGAAACTGAGTCATCGGAAATCTGCCGAGGAAACTGAAAGCTACTGTACAGTACATTCCGGTCCCGGAAAGACCAGCTAAGCACTGGAAGAAACATCTGCACGTGTAAATACTGATATTAAGCCCTACTATTAGTTATTAAGCTAATATTGATTAATACACATTAATCGGTATAAACTATACCACTGCTCATTATGGAGGGTTCGCTCTCTCGTCCTTTGCTCAAAGTTAATAGGAAAATATTTTTGTTTTCTAAGAGGAAAAGAATAACTTCATGCAGTTTCAGGGCTTTTTCTCGCCTCCACAACAAAGGAAACTAATTGCCACGTGGAATTATTTCATGACCTGGAATTGAAATAGTAATTAATAGAAATCAAGCCCGGAAGAACTCTAGAGTCCAAAAGCTGTAGCAAAAGGAGAATGCTCGCAATGAATAGCAAACAGATGGAAAGACCCAATCCATCTAGCAAAAGCACATGTGTTATTTTTCTTTATTGACACTAATAGAATTATTGAATAGAATTATCTATTATATATGAATTTATAGAAGAAAAACTAAGCAGGGAAACATGACAGCTCAAGAAAGAGAATCTTCTAAGGACATAGTCAAGTTCCTGAAACTGGTACAGTCCGTTTTCTAGTTCGGAGTTTATTCTTTCTCCCGGGCTTAATTATAGACATCCACGATCTACTTCGGGTTCTCCGACCTGAGTACCAGTAGGGAAATCCGTATTTCCTCACGTATTTATTATGTTAGTATCACTCGATTTCATTCCAGCTTCTCCTAACTTTTAACGGGGTGTGAGCTTGACCACCGTTCGTCCCATTCTGCCACTTCCATCCAACTTCTTCAGAGCACCAGTTACGGTCTTTTATGCTCGGGATAACAGAGCCTTGGTACGTACTGTAGTAGGCAACTTAACTGTGCCTGGATGAAGTACAGCCCGATCCAACGATTCCGCTTGGTTGTGAGGTGTTCGACGCGCACGTGATTAACTCCAGTCTTAAACTTGGTTAGACCCCACGACCACCGGAAGATCTGCAGCGTTTGGTTCTTGGAGAGTTATCAACCCAGTAATTATGGAGTGTGATCTTCAGTATCAAAGATTAGTTTGATTTACTATTAGTTACGCAGTTGCGATTTTGGTTATAGGATTCTGCACGGTTCGTTATGGAGAAGAATATAAGATAGACGCTTAGTACATAATAAATAATAACTAACACTCATAATGCTAATAAGTGCCACTAATTACTAATACTAATAATGTTAATGCATGTCTTACATAGTAAATCAAAGACTAGCGTGTTTAAAGACATAACGACTCATTTTCCCTTAGAAAGCATTTGCGGGAAATATTCACTTATGGAATTCTGGTGTCTTGAATATCACGCGCCTAATCATATCGTTCGGGTGAAGTATACTTCATACATTGATTTGACTTGTAACGCCATCGAGCTTGATATAAATTATTATTACCAGGGGAAATTAAAAAGCACAATATAAGACAAAAGATTTACTTTTATCACGATATTATATTACAGAATATGAAAAAGATTTGCTTTATCACACCCCTAATAGGTTTGTTGTGCTTGATCACCTTTTATTAATGATGTATTGCTTGAACATTTTTTTTATAGAGTATATATTATAAAACCAGTCACTTTATCGTATCGTTGACATGTTAGACTGCACACCAAACATGTATGGTCTGAAGTGTATTTGTTGTTGAAAAATTTGAATGGTAGAGATGCTTAGTCTCAATCGAAAGTATTAAAATGAAGAATGATATGGTAAATTAATTAATTTGACTGACAAATAAATGTATGATAAAACAGTACATCACTAAGAAAGTTATCATTCAGCAAAACAAACCTATTAGAATTCATGGTTATTCACCTCTCTTCTATCTGAAAGTAGAAGAGGGTTGCAAGCTTAACATTAATTTATCACTTAATCTTTCTTACGCGAAGGATTAAGTGATAAATAAATATGTGGATTAATGCATTTTTTGACTTCAGCAGGCTGTCGCACTTGTACTCCCAGAAGCACATGGCTGCACTTCACTTATGGGTTCTCTACTGAGATAATTATCAAAATGACTACCATTTAACAGTTAAATTTTAATTCTGATTTTTATTAAAGATTAGTCTAGATTTTTCATATAATACATATAACATTTCAGATAATATATAGAAAACAAAAATTCCTGAAATTGATCAAGCATTATTATTATTATTGGGGGTGTGATAAATCAAATTTCTGGAGAACATGAAGGCGTGAATTCTCTTAGTCAGAAGTACAAGGTTGGAGGTGCAAGAAGTCGCTATATGTGTAATCTGATCCGGGTGCGCTGTGATTATCCACAAAAGATAATACGTTGTCCCTTGAAGGGATA
This sequence comes from Asterella californica, assembly GCA_036924285.1. Taxonomy (NCBI): domain Eukaryota; kingdom Viridiplantae; phylum Streptophyta; class Marchantiopsida; order Marchantiales; family Aytoniaceae; genus Asterella; species Asterella californica. The sequence goes on along the minus strand of JAYKYS010000006.1, from coordinate 12,692,641 downwards.
AAACGGACATGGTAACAACTTTTACAAGGGAGACAAGGGTTCAACACGTATTTACGTGGGATAATGGAATCCAGTTTCCGTTCAAGGGACTCGCTGCTTCGCCCCTTCACTCTTACTCGTTGCGTCATGGAGACGAAAAGCATATGACGTGATAATCCGCAATATCACAAGAGAGTTTTAAGGGCGTCACCGTGGTCCGTGGGTCCGTCCTTGTGGTCGTTTTCCTGGTTCAGCGGGTGGACGGAAAGAGTCAAGATAATACCCAGAGCAATTGAGCCTCGATATACAAGGGAATGGATCCCCCATCGTCCGATGAGGGGCGATTCTAGAGCGAATTTCCGGAACGATATAGCAAGGTACGAAATTCAAACAATATTTAAAAATCGGAGCGGTTTACAGAGCAGGTAAATCGCGTAGAGGCTAGAGCAATTTCACCGCGGGAGGAAGGCAAAGAAGCTCCATTTCCATCAACAGAATTTTCAAAATTCTGGCGCCTTGGTCTTCGGGCGGCCACCAGCCGAAGGATCCACAATCTCGGTCAGAGGAACGGCGCACGGAGCCGTTCGTGGGTCCCCTCCCGTTACCGGTCTTCATGTGTATGTGAAGACTCCTAAACACAGCGGACACAGGATCACTGACCCCGGACCACGATTCGAACTGTCAGTCGGGTATGATCTGCTACGTACGGGAATCGTTACCGACAACAGATACGCATTTCCCGTAAACCACGTAAGCGGTTGGATGAGGTACCGTAGGAGTGCTACCACGTTGAGTGCGTGCCGTGTTTCGTCCTGAGCGTGAAGGAACTGGAAAATGTTGGACCAGGCCTAGCCTCGAATTTTCCGCTTACCCGTAATTTGCCGGCGGTTTGGGACAATTGAGGGCCAAATCTGAGAGTTGATTTTGGGCATTTTTCGAGTACTTTTCACTTTCCTTTACGTTTTGAGACAGAAAATAACCGGCGACTTCTCTACTTCTCCTGTTCCGAGAAAAGTCCCCGGAACAGATTACAAGGAACGCCGGATCTAGACTGGGGCTGTGGTACGCGTGACAGATCACTTCTTTGTTTGATCGAGTCGCGAGTCAAATCCAGGCAGTTCGTCGTGGGCCCGGCAACTTGTCGCGAGCGAGGTAGAGAAGAAGACGACGAAGCGCAGTGCAGCCAGTCCAGGGGTATACAAGACAGATGACAGAAGAGAGGGGAGGAGAAAAGAATTATGCAGCAGCAGGTGCCAAGGAGAGGACCGACGTACTGACCGACTGAATGACCGAAACGGTTGACAATCGGTGGTGGAGGGGGACAATCGGTGGGGAGTTTGTCGCCAGGCTTCCCTATATAATCCACAAGAAGACAAATGCTAGAAAACACTACAAGACTTTTGTCGTTTTTATAAAAAGGGAAAAAAAGAGAAATGGTGACAATCATTCAGATAAGATTACTTTTACATACGTTTCAGTAAGATTGTTACTCGCTCTTCCGAATCCGTCTCAAATTGACCGGCACAAACCGCTCGAACCGGCACAAAACTATGTTCCTTACTCCTGTAATGTATTTCAGGTCCTTAGCTCTTTTCTTACTTTACTAAACTTATTTACGTAATTATACTGCAAAATTTATTCAGAAACTCCTTTTTCCGTGTTAATATTCAGTGTTAAAATTTACATATTTCCAGTTACGGAAGTTTGCACATGGGCTGGTTACACATAGCAGCCTGCACACATAATGGTTGAGTGCACATCGGCTGTACACACATGGGGTTCATTACAGAATCGCTCGTTAGAGACCTCTCGCTGGAGAAGAAGTGCAAGAATGATTCCCATGTAACAGCACCCAGACCTGGCACACAACGAGTATAATCTGTGAATATAAGCTGAGTTGTGTCATGCTGTGCGTTGCATTAACCGTTTGTTTTTGACAAGTGAGATGGAGAAGGGAAAGTCTTTCGTGTGGAGAGGACTTACCTTCTGTATCAATTCTGTTGAAAACACCTTCAAATGTCTCTCGTTTGCCATCCTTGTTCTTTGCTCTTGATAGTTGCATGAATGCCGCAATCTACACGTATTTCGATTAGATGGGCAGCCCATTATTAGTCAGACAAAGGCGGTATTTCAGATTGCAGAGTAAGGTACTTCTTAAGATTATGTACGGCGTCACTGTGGAGGAGAGTGGTAGTAAGAAATGGCTCTTACATCTTTGTCACGTTTCATGGCCTCCATCAGTTGTCTCTTACTGATCGTCCTGCATCAAGAGTTTGTAACGACTGGTGAGTCGTAGGGAAACAAGACATAAGGTGGTGGTTCTACAACTCTAATGCAGCTGCATGATTTGTTTCATCCGAGAGGTGGGACGATCAAACCAACGATCTACTCACCCAACTTTCTCAATATCGATTTTGTTGAACATCTCAAGCAGACGCTGGTACTCCTTCACAGACAATCCCACAGCAGCGGCAAGAGAATGGAGGTAGGCCACATCTCGAGCATTTCTGCTTGCTTTCCTAACATGACCGAACGCAGCGCTTAATTGCTCCAGTGCCCTGTAATAACCGTTCTTTTCCACGAGGAAAGTGTAAGCCGAACCTAGAAGATATCACTATTTCATCATGTATACTTCATGTATAATAACTATTAAGTTTTTAATTACTTTTTTGGTATATAAATCTAGCATTATTATAGATATTTTTGTGATATTAAATCTAAAATTGATAAATATTCTTTCTTCATCATCGTCCAGTGCATATTTGTTCTGTAGGTTATTGACTAAGAATTGATGTTTGATATGCTACTTGTGTATATAAGAATAAAGAAAACTGACATACTAAATTTAGTTTATTACTTATTAATTTGAATTTTGACAATTTTTAAAATATTGATTTTTATCTCGCATGATTTACAAACAGAAATTCAGTGAATCCCTTGGAAAACCCAATATACAAGAGAAGAAGACATAAATAAATTCCACAAGTTGATGATGAGTTACCTTGCGTGAAAAGATACTGCACTGTGCAAATACTGTTCGATTAGTTGCTGCACTCGACCAAACAAGATGAATATAAGAGGTGCTGGAAGATATAAAGGTGATGTATCTGTTCATATTTTAGCCTTGGTTAAAGTCCGTGTCCGTTAAACTTTATGGTCAAGCAGATGAACTGAGCCCAAGATGCAATTGTGATGAATGAACATGCATGAAATCAACATGAATATCATACTGCTTACAAGGCGGACAGCTGCCATAGTAGTAGACACTCACTAGATAAGGCTCAAAGGGATCTCCTAAATCGCCAGGCCAACGGGGTTGCCAACCATCAGTCATTGGTTTCACTACAGGTTTGGTTAATTCATTCCCCCTTCTCGGTATTTGACATCCAGCGCAAATCTCAGGAAGCTGTCAGTTAGAAAACGACGAACTGCTCGTTAGAGATTTGCTACATGTAAGAAGAGAGTTTAAGCATGTAAGAAGAGAGTTTAAGCAACAACAAATGTTTAAGTTGGGCGAATTGAAGCACTAGAAGTGAATTGAAGATAGTAGCATACTTTGATTACGCCTCTTGAACCAAACAGAAGATTAGATGCATCGAGAGCTGCCCTGTTTCTCTCTGCCTGCAAACACGTATAATTCTTGTTTTAGTAACCAACTACTTACATGAACACTCAAATTCCGATCAGGTTAGTACATAATTATGCTCTTAAAGAGTCATGAAGAGTACGAGGAAAAAGACAAGGGGAGATATGAATTATTCTCGAGGTGATCAAGTCAACAAACCATAAAATTATGCATCTCCTCTACCGCCATGATTGACTCTGCTGCTCCCAGCAAGCTAGCGACTTGGTCCTCTGCTCACAAATCCTCCCCGCCTTTGTCAGTGTCCTATCACTCTCAACTATACGAGGAACCGAACAACAGCAAAGGAGATGACGCGTGACTAAAAGAAACTGACAGAGTATGATCGACCTTCACATTCACAAAGATGTTTCCGAACGCATACAACGAGCTTGTGATCAAAGGCTCAAACTGAACTGTATGACTAGGAGAGAGTCAAGAGATTACGTCGATCCTTTTTTCTATTTTATTCTTCAGTTATATATGTTATTAAAAGAAGTTATCTTCTGTTATAAAATATCTGTTGAGAATTTTATTTAATAATATGATAGAAAATATGCCCTTTTTCTCGAACCGGGATTGAAAAATATCCATTAGCTTAAACAGAAAATACTCCTGTATTACTGTCAGAAACTAACTACTGTAGTGAATCCCTCGGTGTTTCTAGATGATCACTTCGAATAATAGAGACAAAAGTTTATAGAGAGGACGAGATTAAACGTAAATTTAGTACAGTATTGGATAATTCTCTTATCCAATGTGCCAAATTGGGGGAAGGATTGGAAGGGCAAGGAGGAGAATGAATTACGGTTGCTCTGATAGATGTCAACATCGATATTATGAAGGAGACTTTGCTCAAGGCGAGCACAGTTTTGGACCGCAGTTGACAATTCAACGCACACGTTCTTCATCCCTGAGCGAAGAAGTATAGACTAGGTTATGTTAGAGACATCATCTTAGTGAATTTGATGCGTTTAGCCAGCCATAACTGAACATAGAGAGTGGAAGATTGAAGGGAGCTTACGTTTCACTTCGTGAGCCCATTGGCGAAGCGCTAGACGTAGAGCTCGCACGCAGTTGCTGCGCATATGAATGGGATCTTTCCAAAACGGCCCACATTCGGCTATCGTGAGCCCCAGTTGTTCCATTACCTCCTCCAGCTTCACTAGCTTCTCTCGTCGGGCCCGAAGCCCTTTTTCTTTTTCTTTTTCCTTTTCTAATTGTCTTGTAATTGAACTAATTCCAATTACCTTTGCTTCCTTTCCTACGATTGCACTGGGCGTTCTTGAAACCCCATCACCGCCCGTAACATCCGGCTAGCTTTCCGGCCGGCCCTCGTTCCATCTTGCATAAGAATGCCGCTCTGTCGAAATCCGTCCTCACGGTTTCCTTCCTTCTTGGCCGTCGGAGCAAACTGACGGACGTTCGCGGGTTGATGTTCTACTAGCTGAAATGTCGTAAGCGAACAGACGGACTTGCTCCTCTCGTCGGTGTTCACTCCAATTGCTCCACGCTTCGAGGTCTCAGTTCATCAGGGGATCACAATAAGTTGCTATTATTTAGTTAACATTCTTGTTTGATTCTTCTCGTGGTGTTCTCGAACCTGAAGATCATAAATTTCCTAATTTCCTAAGGTTGAAATTCCTTGTAATGCTGAAACTCGCTCCGTCCACCTTCTAGTTATGTGCTGGGCAAGCGGAAGATGATGAGGATATGGTGGGGTCGGGGTTGAATTGTGAGAAAGTGGTGGGTTCCGGGAGGTAAAGGAAAAGGACAGAAACGGAAGACGAGGAGAAGGGATAGCTGGCGGAGTCGAAGAGAGAGCTGGCTGGCCTGTGCAAGCGAAGGCGAAGGGGAAGGGAGGGGAGGGGAGAGAAAATAGGAGGAGGCGGTCGGGCAGCCGGGGCAGAGAGAGCGACAGAGAGGTAGTAGAGCCAGCCAGACACGGGTAGGAAAAGAATCGTGAGTCGTCGAACTCGTCGGCTGCTTTGATTTTCTGTTGCTCGTTCGTCCGGTTCTCCTCCCTCAGCCTTCTTCTCTCCAAGTCTCAGTTTAGTCTGTTGCATGCCGGGCCGTGCGTTGCCTTGCCTGCGCATTCAACATCATTCATTCTCTCCTCGCGCATCCGACTTGAATGAGGGACGGAAGACTTGGACTTTGAGGCGACTCTGGAGCTTTTTCTGTTACGCTTTGTGATGCGCCTGAGTGGATTCTTGTTTCTCCTTCTGCCAAGTGCCGCTTGCTCTGCCTGTCTCTTCGTGTTGGTCCTCGACTCGCTCATCATCCTTCCTGCGTTTTCTCTTCTCACACCCAGTCAGGCTCCCTCGCGCAACGAGTACCTACTTAAGCGCACGAGTGCTGTTCCATTCCAATTTTCTGTCGCGGTTCCTTTCTTGCCTCTTTCCTACACCACCTCACTAATGCTAATGAGCGACAGCGAGAGGGTGGATCTAGCTAGAAGATAGTAGCTGGAGATAGAATACAAACTACACTGGATTTTCCCTTCCGCGCGAGAGAAGTTGTGTGCTCTGGCCTATGAGGGAGTGAGTGCCTTAGATGTGTACCCGGGATCATCTTTCTTGTTCTACAGAGCGTCTGTCGCACCTGATCTGAGGTTTGATAGACCTGGGGTCTTTAACTCCGAGCAATCCATTCCACCTACACCTCTTTCTCTGTCCTGTATCGCACAGGCCGCCTTTCTTTTGTTTCCACGATTTCTCGTTTCTTTCACTACGGCTTCCCGGAGGTTATACCCCAGATTTTGGGTCTCGATACCACCGTAGCGGTTTGCACAGGCTTCTGTTTCTGCTTGACATCAGTACTCGTTGGCTGGGTGAGAACTATGTACTACAGGAGTTCAAATTCAGCATTACCGAAGACAGGTTTGACCGCCGATATCCTTTTCCCTTCTACTTTTCTCTCTCTCTCTCTCCCTCGTGTGTGCTTTGAAGCTGACTCGCCTTACAGCCGTAAAGAGGCCCGTAATTTGTGTTCGTTTAGGGATGAACAATTGGAGTAGAAGATCACTGGAAAGAGATAACGAAGCCAGCGGCTGGTCGCAGCGCTAACTGCTGGCGCGGGTTCATTCCCTGCCAGCCGAGGACTACTGTCTTTCTCATCACCGTCGATTCTTTCCAATCCGCTCTATGTCATTGACGTGGAAGCGCAGCTCTGCATCGGAAGAATCGTACTTGTGTTTCTGGTCGTCTCTTGGACACGCTCGATAGCCCTCCAAACGCCCGGCCCCGGGTGGAGCAATTCAGAGAGCTTTGGTTTTAGTGCAGGACAGTGCTGTGTTGATGCCCGCGTGGGATCAGCAAAATTTGCGCAATCCTAGGTTCGGGATAGCATCAGAGAATTTGGCCATCACCAGGCTAGACTTTACGTTCACAGTCTCTGAAGCAGTTGATTCTGTCGAATACCGTTGGTTCCGCAAGTCACACCTGGAACGCTAATTGTCAGGCATGAGAGACTTATTTTCGGTTACATTTCCGGATATCCGAGAGTCACATAGACACTCGTTGGGGAAGTGTGAATGTTCTGTGAGACTTCTTCTCTGCGTGCAGTGGATATGTACATCCTCCGCTGCTGTTAGGAGTCACGGCAAGACGCCTCACGGACGCCAGTCCCCGTCCATTTTGGTTTATTTCACATTTGGTTTCCGACGCCCTGACTCAGCCGTGGAGACTCCCTTCCGAAGCAGCTTCCGAAGTCCTAACGTCTGTAACCGTTAGCCGTTTTCCTCTTGAAATTAGTGGGCAATTCAAGAGGGTTAAAAGGTCGCATTCAGAAGTTGGAGCGCTTGAGGTCTTGTGGATTGAGTGTTGGTGTTACATCCCTTCGCTGGTCTCCGAGGAATCACCGCTCTTGTGTGGCGAGCGTCGTTCGTGATGGGTTCGTTAACCTGAAGCCGCTGTTCATTTGTACTCCAGGTTCTTTGTAATAATGATATAGTGAGTCAGAACACGACCACCGTCCTCCGTCATCGTTTCAGGGTGGTTCGCCTCGTCTCGTTCTCGTGCTGGTGAGAATTCTGAGCAGTTTGTGTGTCAGTGTGCCCGTTTCCCGTTTTCGTGACTTGGTTTTGTCAAGCTTCTCACCGTGTGTTCGTTTCTTGGCTTTTCGTTTCGTATGCTTGACAGTAGATACGTATTTCATTCTTGCGTGGTCGCTGGGTGGGTCAAGACCGCGGGCAGTAAGAGAATCTAAGTGTTCTAAGTGGTATTTGAGAATCCTACTTGCATATCCAAGAATCATTGCAGTAACTGCATGAGCAGGCCTCTCCCGTGATATTCCTACCGACGTAGATTATTTGTTGTCGCTACTGGCAGGAAAAGGGAGAGCACAACAGGAAGGAAGAGAGTACTACCGAGGACTGAAAAGTTGTTGTTATGCTTCTGTTTTGCTCTATTAGGGAGAAGGGACCCTTTCTTAGGTAAAGCCGTGCCGGGACCTGGAGGACTGGGAGACGACCGTTTCAGAGTGAAGAAGGGTATGACAGAAGTCCTGCCTTCTCGAGCGCACTACCAGTCGGACACGAACACCGATTCCGACGAATACAGCTGCGGCGGACAGTACACTTCTGACGAAACCGATTCTGACTTCACCTCTGGGAATCCTTCGTCTCCTCTGATGCAAACTCTTCTTGTAGATGGAAGTGGGCGCCACCAGAGGATGTGCACAAGCACAGCTCTTACAACTGTCGACTCCGAGGACGACGTCATGACGGGAGACGATGGGGATGGGGATGGGGAAACGAGGATTACCCGCCAGTCAGGTCATGGAGAAATCGTTCGCAGGAGAGAGACCGAGCACGAGAGAGCCCAACGGCAGCTGTCGATGCTGGCACTAATGCTCGCAGCTTTCCGACGATCCCTGCTCACCTGCCGCACCGTCGAGGAAGAGAGCCCTATGGACATCGGATGGCCCACTAATGTGCAGCACGTAGCTCATGTGACGTTCGATCGGTACAACGGGTTTCTCGGATTGCCTTCGGAGTTCGCAGGCGAAGTGCCACGAAGGGTTCCCAGTGCTAGGTCCGTTGCCAGCTCCCTGACCTTGGAACCATGTCTATGTTGCTTGCTAATGCACTCGTTTAGCATTGCGCTTTGTTTCTAGACGACTTCGAATGTCGCCAGCGTCGATCGAACGTTTGTCCATCAAGTAGCGTTCGTCGTGTCTTTCCTCGGCCGCGGTTGATCTTGAAAGAAATAAGCAACTGTACACACTAGTATCCATGATTGGTCTGTTACAGATTGACAGATTGACAGATTGTCGCTGAACTTTTAAGTGTGCCGTGCTGATTGCGGTTCATCCTTTGTCTTGCGCAGCGTTAGTGTCTTTGGTGTCTCGGCGGAGTCAATGCAATGTTCATTTGATCCTAAAGGGAATAGTGTTCCAACTATTCTACTCCTGATGCAGGAGAGGCTCTACAATCAAGGGGGTTTGCAGGTATGTCGTTGATTTGACCTTCCTTCGGATCATAACGAATTAGCTTATTCGGTGTTATCTCGCCCTTCACCTGTTAATTTTCTCCTTAGGAAGCTTTGCCGTCAAAGTATGCCCGCCCATTTCTAGCACGCTCCAGCAGCTCGTGACTTTCGGTGGTTTGTCGGGTGTTATACTTTGATCCATCCAGCCGATCTGCGTAGAATCTTTTGCACACATGGAGCATTCTCGAAAATGTCTGGACATTTCTGTGGGGAGGATTATTTTACGGAGAAAGGATGTGAAAATTGTATTTTGATGCTGACATTTGGCGGTTTGGGGTCCTAGACAGAGGCTGGTTCTGCCTCGTAGCGGGCTGCTTTAGTCACGGCTCCGACGATGGTCAAACTTACCTTGTCTCGGAAATCGTTGCAGGTTGAAGGAATTTTCAGGATCAATGCCGAGAGTATTCACGAAGAGCATGCTAGGAAGCAGCTCAATAAAGGCATCGTGCCCACTGATATCGACCTTCACTGTCTTGCCGGTCTTATCAAGGTAAGAGAGCATTTACCGTTATCAGCATTGATTCGATGTGTTTCGTCAAACCCGTTTTGCGAAATCCTGAACTTCAGTAGATCGTCGCTGCGCGAGAGAGCTGTCCAGACGCGTGAACTAATTGCATACGACAACCTACTGTTTGAACGAAAATCGAGAAAGACCGGTTTTCAGTCAATAGATTGTGCTCATGGTTCCCGTAGACTCTCGTCTTGCCGATGACTGCAGCCCGGGAAAAAACTTTGCAATCACCGTTCACTTACAGTATGATGGCGATGCTTTAGGGAAGGCAGAAGTTGGCTGCGTCTCCTCTGTTATCCGTCAAAACGCTCGAAGCTTTTGTGTAATGAACTAACATATGCACCGTACGTAACGACGAAGACTGTAATCAGGTCGGCACTGTTGTTGAGTCTTGAGTTTCGGCTTCAACCACATCAACACTAAACGAACTCCTCTCTGCTAAAGTTGTGAATCGGAGACAGTGTGCTCGTGCTTGATGCTACCAACCACCTCATCACTGATCGTGGCCACTTGTTGGCCTTCCTGCATTCATTCTAATCCAGGCTCTGGCCCTCAACGTGCTGATGGCCGGAAGTCGGCAGATTTCGTCGGCTTGATGTTGGAAGTTCTCCGGGATAGTAGCACGATTGTCTTTACAGAACAGTTGTATGTGAGTGAGGATTGGATTTTGAAAGCTGGGGCCTGCGTTTGGCATAGGGTGCGCGCTGTCCTGTCGTCAACTCTAACGACGTTGTAACACGCGAGAGATAATGAACGGCGTAGGGTGAGAGAAGCTACATGGTTGTACGGGTGGATGCCGTAGACCACTTAAGGTAGATGATTGGGGGCCACGCCTAATGTACCCTTCTTTCTCCATGCAGGCGTGGTTCCGCGAGCTGCCCCGAGGAGTCCTTGATGCCCTGTCACCGGAGCAGGTGATGCAGTGTCACACCGAGGAGCAATGCGTGGAGTTGGTCAGGCTGCTGCCTCCTACACAGGCAGCACTTCTTGACTGGGCTGTGAATCTGATGGCCGACGTCGCTCAAGAAGAGCTGAGCAACAAGATGAACGCCCGGAACATCGCCATGGTTTTTGCTCCAAATATGACGCAGGTAGCTTTTCCTTTCATCGCTCCGACAAGTCGCCCTCCAGAACGCTTCGTCTTTGGATTGGCGTTATGAGGATAATGTCAACCTTCATGCTAAACTTGTAACGTTCATACGCAGATGGCCGACCCTCTGACTGCGCTGATGCACGCTGTGCAAGTGATGAACTTTCTGAAGACTCTGATTCTGAGGACGCTTCGGGATCGCGAGGAGGCGGTCTTAGAACCCATGCCCGCGTCCTCTTGTCCCGGCGCCCCGGATGAGGACGGCCATAACAACGACTACGGTGGCGCTTTACTGAATGGGTACCACGACAGAGCGCCTGTGGCAGAAGTCCCTCGCGTAGAGTATCATCAAGAGTACTGCAAGATCGTGATTCCCAAGAAGCGCGGGAAAGGGAAAGCGAAAGGAGGAAGGCTGGTTAACACCATCGACCAACAGAATGAGAGGGTAGAAGCCTGGTAAATAAGGATGATAATCCAATAGGGCATGAAATAACAATATGGTAGGGTGCTTCAACAACCCGTGGCTTTTGCTGTCGGTGCTGTAGATTAGTTCAGCCTTTGCCAGATAAAAGGGCCCGATGCAGATAAGTCCGACGTAAGTGGTGGGAGAGAGAGAGAGAGAGAGAGGGATGGTGGTAGTATTGCTCAGAGAGAGAGAGAGAGAGAGAGAGAGAGAGAGAGATGGTGGTAGGAGAAATGCCGTAGTTGGAGGTGTAGATTGTAGAAAGCTGAAATCACTTAAATTTTTTCCATAGGTGAAACACGGTGTGGGAAATGAGGGAGGATGTTCGGAGAGTTTGACGATGCAGGACTGGAGGAGCGCATGTACGCCCTATGTTGAAACTGACGAAAGGGCCCTCCAGTATCGGTTGTCACCATAGAGAACAATACTAGGAAGAGAGGGTGGGTTGGAGGTCTCTGCTTCAGCAATGGGATGGTAGACCAATACATACCAACACTACCCATGTAAACCTTGTACAGTATCCAAAGCTTGTAATGCAGTTCAACAGATACTCTAGGGCGCGCTTCACGGACAATTTATTGTAAGTACTTCCATTTTATTTAAATTCAACTGTATCTGCAGTAGGTTAGGAGAATTCAGTCCAGAGTTCCCTTTCCCGATTATGTTGAACACAGTCGCCAAAGACGAAGTGAAGTGGCGAGACCACCCCGAACTCGAGGGGCAAGTCGGCAGCTCGCTGCGTTACAAGGCATTTGTAGTCCTTCCACAAATATTGTATGAGCTATTATCAAGCAAGCCACTGCAGCGAAAACGTTCATAAACCCAGAAGGACGCATGCCAACCATTTTGGGCAGCAAGTGGATAAAATCTATGTTATCCATGCACACGAGCGTCTGTGACGATTATGTGACAGACGGAATCGAACTACTTAAGTTGTGGTGACTCCTCCAGCGGATGTTTAGCTGGAGTGTAGATTGTGGTGACTCAGCACCAGTAGAAGAAGGTCCCAAGTTCATCATATCGGCAACCCAGCTTCTAACGAACATCACTTTTGTTACAAAATGCTCGTAACTCATTTCTCGTGTTCGTGACCGACATGGTCTTTTTACATCAATTGTCTGATCTAATCACACAACAATGTAGTCACAATAAATCTTGATCGGTGTAATGTCTCACGGAAGTCGGTCAGTATAGTACCACCGTTGTTCCGTCTTATTTGCTCGACGTATAAAGCATTATTTGTCTGTTCAGTGGGTGAGGGGTCCTGAGTATTGGGGACTTTGCAAGCTCGTGATAGACTGAAGAAGCGGCACGATTTGCGACGCACGCACGAAGCATACGCACCACATAGTTTAGAGATGTCACTGTCATTGAAACTACATTTCCCACTCCGTGCGATAGTACTTGATGAATTTGCAAAAGTTTCACTGTTTACCGCACAGGTTGTGCGTCTGATAGCCCACTGACCACTTCAGTACCACCCGAAGTATGTGATGCCAAAAATCTTTTGGATTCCCACATTAATATGCCAGAAGCGCTTTGATATCTCTCTAGAGTAAGATAAAGCATGCCCTAAACTTTTCAGATTATAATGCTATCTCGTGTATCGAGTATCAATACCAGCGGTCGTGCGGGAAACAGTTTTTGGCCGAGAGAAGTGCTACTTTACCGATCGATAACGTAGTGGAGAACCGAGTTGTCCGGAGCTCCGGTATTTTCGTAACATCGTCATCATTACATACATTGCAACAAAGTCACGGCAGGACCAGTGCCTTACGTCGCGGATGCTCCATCTGCTGCGCTGAGAAGACTCTCTTTGGTCAGCGACGAGTGCCTTGTTCCCGCGTGTCCGCGCTCATCGCTTGATTAGTGTGACGAACACTGAGCGTGTGCTCATCAGTGAATTTTGAGCTAGAAACCGGACACAAACCCTGGAACCCAGGCAGCCCCATCCGCCCGCCCATCGTGGGGTTGAATCCATGCGGGGACGGCTGTGAAAGGGGAGCAGTTCCCGGCTGCAGGAGACCCGACAGCGGAAAGGGTCTAAAAAGCGGCGTAGTCCCGCGTTTCATCACAAGAAAGAAAACCCGGATCGGCCAGACGGCCCCAGGGATCAGGGTAGTATCCTCTGTATATACGGTGATGGGTACAATACTCTGGTCTCCAGGTCAGCAGCGAGAGCACCTGCCGTTGGAGCAGTTCAAATTGGCGTTGGCGTTGGCGCCCATTTCTCTACTGTATACTGACCGCGTTCTCCTGACTCGGTTATGGTACACTTCCTTCCTTCCTTTCGTGTGTGTAGGGATTTGTTGTCTAGTCTTTTCACGCTTTGCCGTTTCCCCGCTCGACAGTAGCTGTCGTTCTGTGGGCCTCCGTCGCGGCTGTCATCGTTGTCCTCGTGGGTGATCCACTTATTTCACCATGTGGGATCATCGATCGGAGGAATATCTAGGCTTGGGATGGGTTCACAGAAGGAGGTTCTGTACACGAACAGGTTTTCATCCGTGGTTTTTCAGTATATGTTGTAGTAGTTGTTGGCTGAGAAGAAGATCTCAAAGAATGGAAGCCACTGAAGTGGTGGGTTAAATCTGGGACGCAGGGAGGGTGAATGAATGAATGACTGGTCGGCCTTGTTGTCTATGTTCGAAGTAAAAGTTCGTTTCTTCCTTCCCTTCTTTCAAGGGTATTGTGGTGTGGAGAAATGGAACGTTTCGTTTTGCTCTTGCTGCTGAGTTTGTCTCGCGATCTGGATGAGGGACCTTTGAACGAGGTCTTCCATGGTGATGGAATGTCTGGTGAGTCCCTCGGCTCCTGAGAACAGGACGAAGTTCTCGACCTCGCTGATAGTTTCCATTGCCTGCTCCAGTTTGTACTCAACACCGTTCTCCCTGAAATTCTCTAAAAAGAAAGGATCTGTATTGCATAGGACCACAATAAACTCGATGCTATGACGACGAATCCGAGGAAAGTTGCTTTGAGTGTTGTGCTCGAGATTCGTTAGCAGTTGTTGCACGAGCCTGGTTTTGTCGATCTGGGAGAATACATCTTCGTACGTGTCTTCGTCCAAGACAGCGATCACTCGAGGCGCCAGGCCTACGACGGCTTCCTGCATCTTCTGGGATCTACTCTCCGTAACGAGCTTCATAATCCTCGGACTGCAGGCGGCGATTTCTCGCTTGTCCGCCTCGCTACCATACTCCATAAGGCTACGAAGAATCTTGGCAGCACAGATAGTGTGCTCGCGGTGCTCGTTAAGCAGTTCGATGAGAGCTGGAATAAAAGGCCTGAAGCCGCTGCTGTCCTTGAGATCGAGCATTCTGCGTGAGTTTTTGGAGTTCTGGATCGCCAGGAGGTTGAGAGCATCTCCAGCCCTCTTGGACACGGCCATCTCGACCCTCAGCTGCTCCTCGGTAGCAAAAACGTCTCCAGATCGCATGTAATGCAAATGCCTGGTGTAGATATGAAACAGAATTCGAATCACGCCACCAGTGCTGCCTATAGCCCTTCGAATAGAGTCGTCCAGGGCCAAATTCGTTAGAATCTCGATCGCCATCCACTGGAGCTGCGGACGCGAGTCCCCTTCCTCCAGTATGTCCCTCAGATTGGCAATGCTGGACACCACCCTCGCGATACCTGTACGCAAGATATTCCCCGATACGTTTCTTGCCGCCGCCAGCAACGCCAGAAGCCTCATAACCTTCTTGTATATCTTCAGCTCTACCCCGTCCATCTTCTTGAACTGGTGCCTGTCTTTGACTGCGATGAACGAGACCAGGATCGGGACTAGCCCTCGAGTTTCTCCGATCTTGAGCAGATTCACCCTGTCTCTCGTCAAAGCCACGAGGATTCGCAAGCCGTCCAAGCGTAGAGTCAAGGTGTAGTTGGAGAGGCGGCCATCGGTCGTTGTTCGATTATTAGATTCTGTACATTTGAGTAGTGCTACTATACCCTCCATGGCTCCGGGCACGGCCGCGATCCTGAAGCAATTCTTGCTGTACCTGGCAACTTGACAGATCAAGCCCGCCACCTCCTTACGAATCTCATCCTGGTTTGGCCCTCGCCATGACAGCATCTCGACCAGCCTCTCGATGATGCCCGCCGCGGTCCCGATCCGCCTCAGTGCGTCGGCAGCAAAGTCATCGTATCGGCCAATCATCTTCCTCAGCACTCGGGCGCCGCCCAGCTGCTCGTACGTGTTATCGGACTTGAGGAGGGTGAGGCTGTACTCGACGAGATCCATGTCCAAGCCATCGAACACGCTCCCCTCGACGCACTTCTTATAAACTTCGTAAAAGAACTGCTTCGTTAGCTCCTGATTGTCATCTCCCAGATCGCATCGATCGTTCACGTCAACCAGAAGCTTTTCGATGGTGATTTTCCATTCCCAATAAGCCCTCTCGAGTAGAAAGAGGGTTGCCTCTGTCAGAGCTAGAGCGTAGAAAATGTTGACAGACCAGTATAGATTGACGGGAGTTTCATCCGAAGAAACGTCGGCAGGGTTGTACTGCTGCTTCGACACTCGCCACCCGGAGAGGATCAAGCAGATGATTGCAGAAGCCAGTTGAGTCCAGTAGAGCACGCTGCTCACTCCTCTCGTGCTCAGAATCGAGTCGAATCCACACGGGATCATAGGCACAACTTGGGCTGTCCAGGTCCTCTTGATGCTCTTGGCGCTCAAAGATCCGAATAGGTTCTTCTGCATCCTCTCGCGCTCGGGACTCGCTTCCCGAGAAGTTTTCGGGTACACGCTTTGAGGCTCGATGTTATCATCGTCGTCTGCCTCGAGCGGTATCGTCTTCTTCTGGCCTGGCTTCTCCACGCACACTGTTATCGATGGCAAACAGTACCCCTTCTGCAGCTGCGGCTGCTGCTGCCCCCCACCACCATCATCTCCACTTTCCAGCACAGCACCGCTTGCAACCGGGCTTTCTCTTCTCGGTGAACGAATTTCTCGGTGCTGCTCAGGAGAGTTTTTATTCACAATTTCAGCTTGCTGCTGCTGGGCAGTGGCTGCGGCGGCGGCTTGATTCTCCCTTGCAGATAATCCGTCCTGCCACTCGATATCGTCTTGCGGCTGCTGCTGTCGGTGTAGACTTAGATTCGTCTTGTCGGAATTGGATTTGTGGTATTTCAAGGACTCTGTCGTTTTCGATGTTACGTGCTGCCACTCGAGCTCGCGACTGCGAGTGAAAATTCTGGTGCCCTCCGTGATAAGAATGATGGTGACCACCAAAAAGTCTGACGGGTTGATGTTTGAGGCGAAGCCCCCGAGGATGATAGTACTGGCCCAGATAAAAGACAGTGTGCCGATTCCGCTGGCGGCTTTCTCGATCATAGCCAGTCTGAGGGCGAATAGGGTGATGTTCTGCTCGGGCGCCAGCTTGTCATCGTCCTCAACCTTTTTGAAGATCACGGTCGGATCCAGACCACTGGGTTGGAATCGGTTCCTCTCGTTAGTGAACAAGTCTTCGTCGTCTTTGAATTCTCCGATTCTTGTCACGCTCGTCGATGGGTAGAAGTGAATTCCTGGCCCCAACGAAGAATTCCTCTCAGATTCCACCTTCTCGTGCTCTTCTGCTCCCTGCAGGAATCCCCTCAACGTTGCTCTTCGGCCCAGCTGGTCCTGTTGGTCGATTTGGTTCGGAGAGGCCACATTCGGACTGCCACCTTCCATCTTCAGTTTTTGGACAGTTACTTCACTTCACTCTACGTCAGACTCTGCCTGCACGCACGCAACGCAACGATTTCATTCGCACATAATCAGCATATTACCTTGTTTCTTGTTCATGTATGTCACGTACGAAACTTCTGTCCTTACGTGACAAACAAAATCTCGTGAAAAATGTGGAAACTTTTCCGAGGAGCAAATTGCTTTTGCTGACCCGTCTTCTTAACTTTACTCCACTTCACCTGCCAGAAGTGAAGGTTACTTCATCGTTGCCCCCTCCTTTGAACTAACCACATAAACCACATACCAAGAGGATCTCTGGAGACTTGGGCAATTCCAGCGAGCCTTTTCTCAAATCCAAACTCGTCAAGATTTCTATCTCAAACCTTTGTACACAGTCTACATATTCACGAGAGGTGTCTTCTCTACTGACAAATGAAACTGCAACGACCTTTCTGAAGAAGTACCACACGTCTGAAGCAGCAGGGGAGTAAACTTTTACCTGAACTAACTGACGCAAGGAAAAATGTTACGGTATTGAAAAAAAATCCATAACAGTTTGTGTTCATAAACGTTCACAGCGAGCAGCGGATTTCCTTTTGGAAGGTTTCTAGAATGCAAACATTACACAACAAGAACTGTCTGGCTCCATCTCGGTAACTACAGGATTATGCAAATGCCGATGGCTCCCAACAATTCGGTCACGCACCTTGCTAGGAAACTGATTCGATCAGACTTTTCCAGTTGTATTGGTAGACGAACAAGGTATTGTTAGACCTGATGTTCCATTTAGACGAGCAGATCAACTCCAGGTGCATTGGACGAACTTGAGCGCCAGAGATTTCGTCTCGTGCTCACAATGCAGAAGAAGGCTGAGAATGAAGTATGTCTATCAGAGGAGTTACACAAGACGCGAGCTGTGCTACTTACTGCAGTGAAAGCCAAAAAATTCCTCTCTTAGGTGTCAGAGCAAAATAGTTCAGCAGGTGGACGAGGAGGAGAATGCTGCAACGTGTTGAAATTCAGAGCAGCTGGACGGAAGGGTTTGGAAGGTATATGATAAGGTGCAAGTTCAACCCCCAAAAGAATGAGCGAAGAGTTCTTGTCCGGACAAGTGACAGAATTCATGCAGTGGAGCGATTGATACACTTCAAGACTGGAGTCGTACTGCTTTGCAGATCTACTCTTGACACTTGCTTGACTGCACGGAAGGCCACGACCGACGCCGAGGCCACAGAACAGCTAGCTAGAGCGAGGGTTCGTGCAATCATGCGACTGAACAGAACTCTGATCACGACATCAATAACTTCTTTAGACGGGATGAGGTATACATGAGTTGAAACAAGCAAGAATAATCGATGGTGAGTTCATTGTCATCCCCATCAACTGAACGTAGGACTGCCACCTTGTACATAATAGGCAACAATCCGTCTGCTATTGTCAGAAGGTTTACTGCATGCAGAGCTAAAGAGAACAGAGAGGGAGTGCGGGGTCGGATGCTTACCAGTAACTATTGTCGGAGAAGAAGGAGCTGAATCCCGCTGTCTGCCTGTAGACCTATGTCTATTGATCGATGTCAATCACTTTCTGGCAGCTGTGAATTGGTGCTCGGGGCTCTATTCAAACGTGCTTCTTCTTTCTGGACAGGAATCCCCCTCTTCTCTTCTCGGTCTTTTTCTTTTCTCCTCTGGTTGACAGTTTCCTCAATTAGGCTGGGCCACCACAATCACAACCTTAGGCTGCAAAGAGTCGAATGTCTTGGGGGTTATTCACAGTATGTTTCTGCCTCTAGAGGTCTATGTCTCTGTGTCCGACCGCTACTCTGCCCAAGAAAACACCGGCAGCACCACCACTCACATGTACATAGATAGATCAATTAGGATCCCGTTTCTTGCTCAGGTGCCGTAGAGCTACAGAATTTCCTTTTTCCTTCTGGTGCGCTTGGAATAGAAAAACAGTCCACCACTTCTCTTCGTCCTCGTCCCCAACTCCAACTCCAGGAATCCTCCTCTCCCCTCTCCTTACCCTTATCGTCTTCTGCTCAACCATCCTGCTGTGGTCCATTCCTGCGTCTTAAGCAAGCACTTCCTGCCGTCCAGGCCCTCGAAATCAGGAGGTGAAGTGAGAAGCTGGAAAGGGAGATCTTTCACCCCCGGGACACTAAACCTTCTTCCACGTCGTCTTCCACACTTCACCTCATACACACACAAACACACAAAATACTTTTCCTTCTCCCCTCGACTGACTAAGGTTCAGCGCTCTCTCTTCCCATTCCAAAACCAGCTCCTGGAGGTTTGGCTGCAAGCAAAGCTTAGAGTGGAGCACAGTTCAGCTCGTGCACTTTCTTGCAGGAAACACTATTCCTACATTCCTCCTCCCGAAGTCCCATCGTCGGAGGAGGAGAGCGAAAAGGAGGGGAGTTCGCTTCTAGATCTGCTGAGGTCACGAGACATGACATGACCAAAAGCTGCCATTCAATCCCAGAGAGACGCTGCTAGATTCCAACTGTTTCCAGCCCCTGTTCAGTGTTCAATGGAAGGGGACCGCCGGAAGCGGTTACAGTTTACAGCTTCATCACATCGCCTCTTATCCTGCTCTCGGCATGATGCTGATGCACACTGCCCCACCACCACCTCCACAGCTCTGTCCTACCTTTGACCCATTCCATTTCTCCTTGCGGGAAGGACCGATGCCTTTGATTGCTTGGGAATTCTTATCCTTGGTGTCCTCTAAAAGTTCCTTCCGTAGGAATACCGGTAATACTACAGTACTGCATTCTGCACCACGTCCCTTGTAGTCATCTCATGTATTGTTTTATCCTGCCCTATGATTGTGCCCGTATGTCGTTACTCCGAGAGGGGGACTAACATCTGTTCATACGCAGGTCTATACTGGGAAATGTGTCTATTCCATTCAAGGCGGAAAGCCGTTCAATGCGACGCTCGGTCTCATGGGCCAGTCACAATCGAGTTAGGCTCGACTGCGATACTGCACAGTCAAAACACATTTGTCGTTTGTGAAACTGTGATCACTGTGGAGATTTTAACCTTGACTGCAGCACGGTTCTCTTTGCAGTAACATGTAACTTGAGATCGTGACCTTGTAAGGCTTTTTTACCCGAGATCGGAGAACATCTCCCTCTCGTAACCAACGATGGCGCCCGCTAGGACTAGGATGGGGCAGAAAAATGTTACGAGTTCCTTCAACTGCCTATGGCAGTACCCTTTCAACTGCGCATAAACTGATAGAGTTAACTCTCATCTGCAGGACTGCGAAGTGATTTGCAACTGCAAAACACCGTCTCTGGAGTAGCTCGTTAGTAAAAGCTGTACGGCCGTTGCTAGTGGCCGACGGTAGTCGATATCAAAATGCTCGGTTCACCTTCTCTTTCTAACGGGACTCGGTTATCTTGTACTGCAAGTGATAATTTATGGCTTCTAACAAACCATAATATTATACTATCGGTCAGCGTCCAAAAGGATTTGAGTACTGTCTGTCGATAAACATATTTGCAGCGGAGCGCGCGAAGGAAACGTTCTGTCTGGACTCTCGACTGAATCGCAGCAGATCTAAAGGAAAGAATTCCATGCAGACCGTAAAGTACCGTATGAGTACGTCAGCAGCGAGTTCCAGATTTGGTTCAACTCAGTGAGTACTACTCAACTCTGCATACATTTCCATGACCTCGAATGATCCTTGGAATCTCTCTTGCTGCCTTAAAGAGCATCTCCACCGCAGCAGGCCCCTAAGGAAAAGCTCCCCCGCCGTTTACTTTACCAGACTTTTAATTTAAAGCAGTTTTGGGAAAAAAATACAATTTCTTATTTTAAAAATGCCAATAAAGACTCCTTAGCGAAGATCTAACGGGTCGAGGAACAGTTTATCAAGTATCCGTTTTTGTATATGAAGTTAATGTTTTCAAGAAATTCATATAAAACTAATATATTTCGGTGAGAAATTTCACCTTTGAAAGATATAGATCCTTCACTCCTGATGCGTAAAATATAGATAAGGAGATCTTTATCGCTATTAGAGTGGAGATGCTCTAAAGCTTTTTCTTTTGTGTGTAGAGAAGGTAGAGGTGAAGACATGTTGACCGTGGTCCGGACGGATCCTACCCTCGGTTAACAAACTATAGGATAACCCTTTACTGATTGATGGATGACATGGATGCTGACGACCTTTGAACAGAGTGGACCATGTTGATCTACACGTGTCAGTTACTCTGCTCTTCCCTGATATGTGGGCTGTAATAATGCAAGAAGTTTGGTTTATAAGAATTAACAAAAGAATATATATCATGGTATGAGCTCTGAAACTAATAATAAACAGGTTTTGCTCATTTAAAAAAGCATTTTTAAAAGCTTAAAAGCCCCAATATGAATATAGGTGGTCGTCCTGTATTAGAGTGTTTCTGGTTTGCAAGAATAGCCGGTCTCTATCCAAAGGCTTGGCAATGCACATAGCGAGGGGGAATTTGGCATTTGCATTATCATTCAAGTTGAAGCAAGCATATTCACCTCCTCCATCTTTTCATGGAGGATGCAAATATGCAAGCGTTTGAATTTTTACCTAACCCTTACGGTAAAAAAGGTTGCGTAATATGTTAGTTCAATAGTAGTTAGCAACTCTCACAGTCTCATCAGCGCAAAACGTTAGAGTAACGTTATTTCCAGTAATTCAATTTAGAGGCTGGTTTGCGTACATAGACGTTGTGAGCGTGGATCACTGAGCGCGGATCATTGGGTCTTGTCTCAGGCTCTCTTTCATGTGGTTTCCACGGTGAGGTATAACTGACATTCTTTGGATCAGTGCAGTAAAAATCTCTCGTGGAATTTCTCATCTGTGATCGTGAAACAAGGTTTTCTGGTTTTACTGCTTCCGCATTTTCTGACATGGTAAATTTAACTAAAATTAAATTAGTTTAGTAATAGCTGTAGGTTCTCAGACTTGTACTTTTGGAAGCGCGGAAGTCTACTCATGCATTATGGTTTATATCTTGTCTTCTTAGTATTTTTGTTAACAGTTAATATTTATAAAATACTTTAATTATTTATTTTTATTTAATATATTTTTATTTTTTAATATTATTGAGCATGCATATTCACCGCCTCTATGTTCAGATGGAGGAAGTATATGAACAACCCTTATAATATATACAAAAATAAATACTTTTATTCGTTGAAGGCAACTGGTTCTATACGAAGAAGGGGATCATTTTACTTATATCACTTATAGCTTTTAGATAGCAATGGCCATATGTCACCAAGTTGACCAAGTTCAGTATAGACATTAATTTTAGTATTCTAAATAACTTTATAAATTTAACAAACAACAGTTCTTCCTCTTTCAGTTTTATGTGTTTTTCCAACCCTTTCAAACGCAGTTGCAGTTTACACTTTGTATATTTTTACAACCACTATAATCCCCCAACAGCCAATCTATTTTGTTAATTTTGTCCTTGTTGCCACGTTTGTCTTCTCTTGGGTCACCTTCCCCAGGGCATTTGGACTGCATACTTTTTTGTTAATTTTGTCCTTGTTACCACGTTTGTCTTCTCTTGGATCACCTTCCCCAGGGCATTTGGACTGCATATTCCTTGACCGTATGGTTCGGTTAAATTCCAACGAGTATAAAATTATCGAAGTGTTTTATCCATCGACTTTTTACGTGGTATTTTATATAGACTTTGTATGATATAATCAGTATATCGATGGGCTTTGGATGGTGCGTTAGATAGTTCTAAGCAGATGCAAATGACAAGAGCTGTATTGATGACCAGAGAACAAGTTTGTTTAGGGTGTGTTTTGAGCGCATGGAAGCAGTTTCTCATATACCACAGTTAAGTTCTACTAAGAATAGAAGTAGAAAAGTAACATCTCTTTTTTTGTCGAGCAAGAACCGATTAAACTCTTCGTATGGATATGAAAGTATGAAATGAATATTTTATTTTTCTTCATAGTGTACTTGAGTTTGAAAAAATACTCTTCTCTTTGAAGAAATCTTATAAACTTCATCTTAACATTTATCTATCAATCAGTACTAAATATTTTGTTCTAAAGTGAATTAGAAACTGTAAAGCTAATGGAGAGCTTTGGTTAAGTCATTACTTCACAGATTCTTCCAAGGATGAAGATTTTGTCATCAACAACATTTGTTGCTTGACAGTCATATTAACAAGAAACTTCTAGGGTTTTCGACTTAAGAACTGCATTAACTCTAAACTCAAATCTAGGTATTATCTCTTCTTGCTATTGCTACTCGTTAAGACCTTGTGTCTGAGAAACTATCTACATCGATATGGTTCAGATTTTACAAATTGCATCATCAAGAGTAAAATATTTTTGTTGGAAATTTGAGTCTAATCATGTTGCTTTAAAAACCCGACTCTCATCATTATGTTACGGCTGCTTGTTATGAAATTTGTAAATAAAATTAAATCAGCTGACGAGTTTAGTTTTTCGCTTGTCTCGTTTTGTGAGGCCAAAGTCACTCATTATAAACTAAAGACCGTTAGAAATATGAGCGTTACAAAGAGACTCTCACTGTGAGACTTTAGCATGCAGTCCAGAAATGTACGTCCTGCAAGTTAACATTGTGCACGAGAAATGAAGCAGCACATGACTAAAGTAGAAAATAGCGACAAGAAGATATCAAAAGACAAAATATTAAGCACGAAGAGCAAATGAAGTAAAATATGCCGCATAAGGGGAACAAGATCAAGAAGAAGTCAACTACCAAAGAAAAAGAGACTGAGTAATACATAAACGATGAGCAGCAAAGACGGTTGATGCAAAGAGTTCAGGAACACGTACCAGCAGAGAATAGTGGAGGGAAGACTAATATGGATAATGATAAAATGGAGGTCAGTAACTTCATTTAGGGTCACTGTACTACCTGGACCAGTTATCTTGGTCACGAGAACGGTAGAGCAATGATCCTTTATCACAATTTGTTGGTAAATATTATCTAGATTCAGCTAGTTTATTTTAAAATAAACTCGTAGCAGTGTAAGCATCCCAAACGGCGGATCGTTTTTGATCGCCGGAGGAAAAGTCGACTGTATGTTTTTTCTTCAATACGGTGGCTTAGACTCCTCTGACCTAACACACTTGCTTTGATTATTAAGGCGATGTGCTCGTCTGTGCTTTATTGTTGCTTGTTATGTGTCGTCGGTGATGTCTTTTTCTGCGGGCAACTGGACGCTCAAGACAACAGAAGGCATGCGTTTCTTTCCATGTCGTTAAAGCGCAAGATCGCTGCTGTATCCGAGTTGGCGGCGTCGCCGCTCCTAGCTGCTCGTCACTCTTACGTCTTACCTCTAATCCTACTTTGTTCTCTATCTCCACTGCTCGCTGGCGTCGCCGCTCGTAGCTGCTTGCCACTCTGTCGTGCGCATACACATCACTACACAACATACATCGCTGTCAGAGGTACACCACACATATACATAACAAATGGACGATGTCATACACATACACAAGTGTATCACAATCACCCCCCTAACTGGCGGTTAGGTCCCTCTAACTCCAGATAGCTCCATATCCCAACTACGTGATATACACCTTCATGGGTGCAAGGATCAGGAGGCCGAGTGCTACATCGCCTCATCGTTAGTCGCCTGTCTGCAATCCATACCACGCAAAGATCTAATCGAGTATCCCTGCTATATACATCGGGGACAAACCCACTGTCCAATAGGAACAACACTGAGAGGTGGAGTCAAACATGACATGTGTCAACCTCTAGAACAACCATCACACACCAACATACGGGCAGCTCCACCAGCAGACCCACATAAAATATACCTCAAGCTCGCCCGTACAACTACTAAGCTTGGGTAAACTTGTACCATCGATGTTGAGAAGATGACATGACGCGCAATTACGCACATGGTCCATCCAAACAACACCTCACCAAAGAACTCTGTACTTTGATTTGTCAGCACTTCAGCTGGTGCTCCAAAACGACTCAGCACTCGATCTAAGAACGCATACGCCGTCCCTTCACTCGTCTTATCCGATAATGCCACCCAACTCAATCCACTTAGAGAAGTGCTTCACCATTACCAACACATACCGGTGGTGACGTATGATCAACGGTAAAGGTCCTGCAAAATCCAAACTGCTGCACATCGACGTGCATACCACGCCACCAATACTGTCTTTGGAGTAAGCTATGCGTACGCTTCACTCCAAAATGTCTCAACTCCTCATGGGCATGTCGTACTAACTATGCCCTCTGAGATGGATGTGACACTATCCGTACTCTCCCATCATCCCAGACTCGAAGTACACGTCGTCCTTCTCGTCGAAATCTCTTTGCTCGTTGAAAGACACGATCTCGCTCCTTGGCACTTATTGTGTCTATCATCACGTCAGTACGTAGATACTCCATTACAGTGACATCATCATGGATATCTCGCTGATCTGGTACACCATCTCCCTCCTCAGGATATGGAGAAAAATAATAGAGAAAAATACTAGAGAAAAATACTAGAGAAAAATACATCATGCCATCGAGCCCCAGTCTGATCCTGCTGACTCGTGCATGAGTTACGACTCAACCCATCGGCATCTAAGTTTGCAACTCCAGATCTATGTACTACCTGGAAGTCATACTCTTGTAAGATAAGAGCCCATCGTGCAAGCTTCCATGTAAGCTTGTCGGACTCCATGAGCCACTTGAGCGGCTGGTGATCAGTGATGAGAGTAAAGGGGTTCTTAAACAGATAACATCTGAAGTGTGCAACAGCTCACACTGCAGCTAAACACTCTCTCTCGTATGAACTGTACCTCATCTCCGCCGAATTATTGGAGCGACTGATATACGTCACCACAAACTCTTTTTTCTCATCATCATGCTGAGTCAGCACTGCTCCAAGTCCCAACATACTCCAATCTGTGTGCAGTTGGAAAAGACGCCCCCTAACGGGTCTCTTCAAGATGGGAGCAGATGTCAACTTATCCTTGAGCTCTACAAAAGCTCGCTCATGCTCATCTCCCCACTGTCACTCCTGGTCCATCTTTATCAGCTTGGTCAATGGTTTTGCAATTGCACTAAACCCTTTCACGTACCGATGATAAAAGTTCGTCAAACCAACAAATGTCCGAACTCGACTCACATCTGTGGGGCGTTGTTGGAGTGTGATCCGTCTACCTAAGAAAGCGCCGGGCTTCTGGCTGTGGTTGTTTACTCAAGAGGTTGGCTTTCAGGTCACAACAGGGGCTATAAACACTCACACATGTGTGTAGGATCCTCTAATATGCTCAAAAGCGAAATTTAGGCCTAACTAGTAGTAATAGATTTAGGCGGTGAACTTTGACACTCAAGGAGAGGAAAACTATGAAGGTTTAGACTTCTAAACTTCCCCTACATGTAAATGAGGTACTACTGGACACACACACGAAGTTTCACCCTGAGATCAAATTCTAGCACCGAGATGTTGACAGAAAAGTTCTGAGTAAAAACATTATGGCAATTTTTGGTACCCAGATGGCTATTTCAACCTAGAACAGAAGATTGGCTCGATGAATCTCAAATATTCTCACAGTATTTGAAGTCTACAGGATGCTGAACATCCTTGTGAAGTTGGGACTCCTGAATGTACACAGAACTCCTGATCTCCTCCTCTGAAGTCGCTGCTCTAGATTAAGAGCTTTTCAGACCCCCTCAGCTTCAGCGGCCGCCCTGAATTACTCAGTCACTCAACCGATATGAAACTTTTTGGGAAATCGTAGCCCTGCTGGCAGAGAACACAACCTCGAAGTTTTGAAGCAATTTCCTCGAATCTGCTGCAAGTGACACTGAAAACCCTAAATCCAACAAAAGTGATTCAATTCTAGCACAATTCGAACTTCAATTGGTCATAACTTCGTCTTTATTGCCTCAAATCGATCGAAAATTTCACTGAAAGTGCTTGGCATGACGAGCTCTACCCTCCTGTGCTCTCAGATTTCGAAGTCCTCTCACCAAATGCTCGAACTCTCCTTTAGACCTCTGTTTCTAAATTAAGAGTTTTACAAAAGACAAAAAAAATAGACCAATGAGAGTTCATAGCTCCACTTGGTTGTCCTTTAGTACCCTAATCCACGTGGTAACTCAACTTCACTCAAAGGCTACCACGTCAGCCCCCTAAAGTGCCAGCGTAAATCTTAAACTTCACGCGAAGACATGTAAAATAACACGTAACCCTAAAAGATAACTTAAACAATCTAGAAAGCATGCATGGACGACACGTAAGTACAACCCATGAGCTTAAACCCTTATCAGCATGGAAATCCTAAGTTATGTACTTTCACAACATAGATAAGCATGATATCATTTGCACAAGCGCAGGAGTGCTTGAACAAGATAGATAACTTACTATCAACCTACTAGGACTCAAAGTATATAACACAATAGTGTCAACACCGTATGCAAAGGTGTCAAACATATGTATAAAGGACTAGAAGTAATATGAGCTAACTTCCAGAACTACTAAACTCAATCGTCGGAGTAGAAGTCAAGCATGTAGCCGCCAAGTAACGCGACAGCATGAGATACATGCAATAATCTCAACCTTCCTCTGTGAAACACCCAATCCACCTGGGTAGATGGTGTGACCCAGATACTCTACCAACTCTTGGAAGAACTTACACTTCCCAGGGTGTAACTTCAATCCATGAGCTCTCAACCGCTTGAACACATCTCGTAAGTGTCTCTCGTGTTCCTCCATAGTAGCACTATGGACTAAGATGTCGTCAATATAACATCCGATAAAATCCAATCTTACTAGGATCTTGTCCATCACCCTCTGGAACTCAGCAAGGGCGTTCTTCAACCCAAATGGTAAGAACCGCCACTGATACAAACAATCCTTGCCGTGAGAGTCAATTCTCTAGAATGTTGTCTTGGACTTATCTTCTTCTCTCACTGGCAACTGATGATACCCTGCTCGAAGATCCAAAGTACTGAAGACCTTCACATGCCCCACTGCATCAAATATCTCCTCAGGTGTCAGCATGACATACTTATCGGACTTCGTCTGTCGATTGATACGACGGTAGTCTCCACACATCCGTCCATCCGTGTAGTTGCCATACATATTCTTCTTCGCTGGCATAACTATAGCAGACGCATACTCTCCATGCGACATCTTCACCAACCCAACCTCCAACAAGTCTTGAGTCCTACTCTGGATCAAGGCTCTCTCCATATCACTGTATCTTTAAGGACGTCGAAAGATTGGCGTGTCATTAGCCAAGTCGATCCGTATACCTGGTCCTTTCAAGGTACCCAAATCCTTCATACTAAAGGCAAAACAATTCCTGTAGCTCTTCAGGAATCTCTGAACTCTTCGTCTCTTCTCTCCTATAAGCTTGGGTCCAATCTCCGGCTCCCAAGTATCCTCCGTCACCATGTTAGAGGTAGAAGACGAAGTCATTGACTGCTATCTTGCAGCTTCTGGAGCAGTTTCCTTCTGCTGAGCATCAACAACCTCCACCGCTACTGTGCGAAAAACTTCTGCAGTTCTAGCTGCAAGCTCCACACTCTCTCCTACGACATCCCATGATGTCCAAGGATGACGAACTCCACACGCCTCGTCCTCAGCCTTTGCTTCCATCGACCCGGTAGGCAAAGAG
The DNA here is from genome assembly GCA_036924285.1 of Asterella californica. Taxonomy (NCBI): domain Eukaryota; kingdom Viridiplantae; phylum Streptophyta; class Marchantiopsida; order Marchantiales; family Aytoniaceae; genus Asterella; species Asterella californica. Next base: position 12,664,192 of record JAYKYS010000006.1, on the reverse strand, counting down.
CTCAAAAGTGTCCGAGCAGTAACACACGTCGATCACATCCGACGCTGCTCAACCAATCCAAGGCTAACAATCCATGTCAAGCAATTCAAGTCCATTGCTTGATCCAATACTTGATGACGTGAAGCCTCTGACACCGAAGCTACTGCCGTCGTACTCGTAGAGAAACCCAACCCATCGCTCTCTCTCTATCGTCTGCATTCGGCTCCACCAACTGTCGTAATTGAGCATCCCACACAAGCCCAGGTCCTCCATCTCTGTAAGCATGTGACGCTGGAAAGCTCACCAAAGTGGATAACGCTATCATGGACCGTCTCACTAGGTTCACCACTGCCATGAGTGATCTATCGACGACTCTCACTACTTGAGATCATCGTCTTGCATCCAAGATGCTATCAACCGTGAGGTGCGCTGGTCGTCTCACTCCATCACGTGCGCGCTTAAGCACCTCTCTGTAACAAGTTCGTCTACCACAACCGTGGACGATGTGCACGAGATCCTACTATCGCTGCATCCAACAACATTGTTGGTCTAACCCAAGACCGCACTTGGTGCACACTCGTCATCATCTGTGTATGAGCATCACCCAACAAAAGAACGTTCTCCAAGATGTACGCTGGAGAATCCACCTGATGCATCTGGAGATGTCGTAAGATCCGTAACATTTCCCAGAACATCCTAGATCGCGGGTCATGTAAACCTTGACCTCTCTCAGCACGCGTGTGACCTTGACATGACCATCCGGCTATCACCAAGTGAATGGTGTCAACAAACGTATGATCATGCACCCGCAACAATGAAATATCTGACGGTAATGCTTGTTGGTATCTTCTAACAGCTGATATGGACAACAACTCAAGACATCTCTGCACCAAACGTACCACATGTCGCAATGAGGTGCGTCTCGCAATCCTATCTCTCTTTACATACAAGTATCGCTGTACTTGTATGTATGCTTGCAATATCGCAGCCAAACCTGTGCTGATCTCTCCAAACAACTCTAGCACACATACACCTTCCTTTGGATACTGCTACACAATGAGAGTCGTATCCAACGGTGATAAGGTCACAGGGTCAGTAGCAGGAACAAACCTTTGTTCCTCTACTGGTGGTACAAAGGCTTCACTCCAAGCTTGCTGCACCAACCGATCAGCATACTACTACAACTCTCCACTCGAACTCCAGAGTGGCACATCCAAGGAAGATGCTATTACCATAGATATGCTAGGCATGTCCTCCACCTCCTCAAAGACCGGATTATCCTCCGCATGGACGTTACCCTCTAACAACTCGTCCGGCCAAATGATGATCGAACTGAACCCTGCAACGGATGTCATTGTCTCTGGTGTAGGCTCCATTGTCCCAACTCTAGCACTCTAGTCTTAGTTCTTCAAGTGATAAACGGTATGTACTCACTTTATCATGCCAACGGGCACTAAACAATCACTAGAGTCGAACCAAATCCACTCTGTGCTCGCAGAGACTCCAGATTGTACTCACAAATACTATCCACCATAACTAGGAGCTTGAAGGCTCAACTTAAAGAACTAAGACCTGCGAAGTATACCCCTAGTGAGCTCTCTCACCAACTCGTCCTAACGGCACTAACGGCCGGGACCTAACCGCCAGTTAGGGGGACGATTGTGGTACACTTGTGCATGTGTATGACATCCTCCATGTGTTATGTGTATGTGTGGTGTACTTATGACAGCGATGTATGTTGTGTAGCGATGTGTATGTGCACGACAGCTGTCACGTCAGCTTGAGCACCTCGGCTAGGTTGACCGAGTGCGGAGTGACGAATCCTTGTAAGGCCATTAGTGCCGTTAGGGTGAGTTGGTGAGAGAGCTCACTAGGGGTGTACTTCGCAGGTAGGGCTTGGAGACCTTAGTTCTTCAAGTTGAGCCTTCAAGCTCCTAGCTATGGTGGATAGTCTTTGTAAGTGCAATCTGGAGTCTCTGCGAACACAAAGTGGATTTGACTCGATTTTAGTGATTGTTTAGTGCTTGTTGGCAGGGTGGAGTAGTACATACTGTTTATCACTTGAAGAACTAAGGCCTCCAAGCCTTACCTGCGAAGTATATCCCTAGTGAGCTCTATCACCAACTCGCCCTAACGGCACTAACGGCCTTACCGGGATTCGTCACTCTGCACTCTGCCAACCTAGATGAGATGTCCAAACTGACGTCACAACTCGTACGTCTTGTCTCTAACCCTACTTTGTTCTTGTGTGGTTCTCTGTCTGTCGTTGCATTGTTGTGGAACGTCTGCCGTTGTAGAGGAGCGGCTGCTGTATGGGTGTATGCGGGGGTGCTCTTCATGGATTTTTGCTTGCTCGTTGGGGCTCGCTGCTCGCTCGCTACATCGCTTTACCTCTAACTCTACTTTCTTCTCTAGAGAAGTCGATGCGCGGGACTCGTCACTCTTCGACTACATTGCTCATGCCTTTGCAGCGGACCCTCTGGACTGTGCTACTCTTCTCGGATTGTTCATTGCAAGGCTCTTCGTCGTTTCTGCATTTGCGTTCTTCGATGTGTGGACCGGGGTGCTTCTTGCTTTCGTCTCTCTCGTCTATTGGCGTTCTTGCTTGTGAGACCGTTCTAATCGTCGGAGGAAAAGTCGTATGTATTTTCTTCTTCAACACTATTGCTTAGATGGCTCCAGCCTAACGGCACTTGCTTTCATTATTGAGGTGATGTCTCGCTTGTGCTTTACTGCCGCTTGTTTTGCGTTGTCACCGATGTCTTTTTTCTCAGACGCGAAAGACAACAGGCGAATGAGGATTGCTTCCCGGACTTGTATGTTGTGAAGCGCGGAAATTGAGTCAAGACTTATGGTTTCATCTCGCTGTGTTGGAGGTAAAAAATGGTGCAATTTAATTCGTACCCCGCATTAATTATCTCCCTTTGTCTGGGGTTGTGAGTTCGGTCAATATTGCTGGGGGTTTCGGTGCACTGTGCACGGTGCATCAAAAAGATGAGAAAACGAGGTGCTGCAAAAAATATAACTTTAGATCGCCGTTCTTTGCGGGGGTGTCTTATACTATATGTACTGTCTTGTACTATGGGTGCGCACCACATCCACTATGTATATATATGCGGTTCGTTTTGAAATTGGTTGGGATCAAGATTTGTTTGACATACTTTTATTCCTGATCGATGCAACACACCGACGAAAAGAACATTGGCCGAACAGTATCGAAGATATTGCTCGCTCTTGATACAATAAAATAAAGTAATGGTACATATATGTTTCTTTCTCTTCTCTCTGTATATAGCCGAACAACAAAACATAAGGGTACAGCACTGGTCTCCCGTAGAGCATTATTTTCCTATGCTATGATGAGCAATGCCGTTATAGTGCTGAAAGATGAAAAGAACACTGGTCGAGCAGTACCGAAAATACTCGCTCACTCTCGATACAATAAAATTATGATACGAATATGTTTCATTCTCTTCTCTGTTTACATAAGAAAACAACAAAAGATAGGGATACAACATTGATCTCCTGTACTGCACTATTTTCTCGTGCTAACAGTGTATTGAAACGCAGGAGAAGAACATCTATTGTTAAGAAGCTTCTGGCCTTCCAGCGAGAGTGTGTGCTCCTATTTGGCTGTCTGTGCGCAAAGAAGGAGTTAGGTACCCAAAAAAAGAGATAACTGCAGGTAGAGAATAGTAACTAAAGTATCTTCGACTGCTCGTCGGACCTTCGTGTCTCGAAGTAAAGCGTTGCAAAGAGGTATGTAGTCAAGAAATACTTGCACGGTTTTGAATAGTGGACAGACGTACATTGCAAGGGAATGCAGATCGAGCGACCGCTCTTCTTCTTTAGGAGTGAGTGTGATGAAGTACTGTCTTCGATCTTCGCGATTGGAGAAGAATATTGTATCAATATCTCTCATGGTTATGATTTGCAGATGGCCAATGGACTTCCAAAGAGTCTCACTTCTGACTCATTGTATACTGTTATCCATCAACCATTTGCAGACGGAGCATACTTGCCAGACCAAACCATCGAAAGCAGAGAAGTCCGCAGCATACTACCGAGAGATGGTGACTTTTATACTTGTTGAACTGCAAAACCCGTTGCAGTATATTGTTCGAGTTGAATTCTATCCTGTTCTTGGTGTCTGCAGCACTGAAAAGAGTAAACAACTTATCTCCATCTGCAAGCATAACATCACTGATATTTTGTATGCAAGAGCGGTGATGTACTCAGATTTATCTTTCATACAGTAGCCAACAAAGGTATGATGGCCTCTCTTATTCAGCTTCTTGATGCAGACTTCAGCTCCTAGTGCTCTACTACTCTCTTTCCAACTTAGGACAATTACCAGTATGTGCTTGACATCAATTGGGCTGCTGGCCTGCAAACATAAAACTCATTGAACGTGGAGATGTCAGACCTCTCTCTTTCCACGGAGATGAGTTCACTATCACATTCTTGTTGTAGAAAAGCACACAACGACCCCCAACAACAGAGGTCGGGATCTCCACCAGTATGACCAATAGTGACGGAGACTTAAGAGTCTTCAGGGAGATTGTTTTTCTCGAGCGAGGACAGAAGCCACTTGCCTCATTTGCATCAGACGGAAATGAGAAATGTTGAACTTATCCTATAAACTCTACTGTTCACTGCTTTGCAAACATAACTTAAAGATTTCTGTCTGTAGACAGAGGAAACTACTGGTTTCATAAGGTTCTCGTGGACCTCGTGTCGCAAGAATTTTGGATAACAGAAGAGAGTAGAGCTGCTGTCCTTTAAGACGAGCCACAACTGTTGAGATTGGATAAATAAAAAAGATCCAATTATACACCGGAAGCACTCGATCGTCCCTGAGAAAGCATATGATAGTTTAATCCAAGCCAAGCAGGAGGAATTCAGATGATTTCAAACAGAAACGAAAGTTGATGTACATATAGCTTCTTGTCAAGTACAAATTTGTTTCAGAGAACGAAATGTAGCCGGAAGGTAGCAAGGGAAAGGGGAGAGGAGTCGATGGAGGAGCAAATCGATCAAGTTGGCACTTGTAGCTTTCAATTCTGTGGAGGCAAAACGGCTGAATAGACTGTAGGGATAGAGGTACTAGTGCTGGACAGAGAAGAGAAGACGTCAAGAGACTGGAGCAAGTTCGATCGGGGCCGAGGACTGGATGGCACAAGCAAAGGACTATACGGAGGACTAGAAGCCTAGAGGTGAACAGTGTCAGATTTATCATCATCGATCACTTCTTCACCTTCAGAATCAGTAGGCATTGTGGAGAATTGAAAGATATGTGAAAGAAGTACCTGGAAATGTCCGAAGCAGGGTGCGGCAGACGTGAAGTAAGAAGAGAGCAACATGCAGAGAAGTAGGCAGGCCGTCGACATGTGCTTGTAGCAGGTGTGCAAGCATAGGACTCTATCTCTCTCCATACCACGAGTGAGACGGAGTAGAGCAGTACAGCCGAAGAGAGAAGGTGCGAACTCCCGAGCAAAACCACATCCCAGATCAAAGAACGGCACCCGGTCTGCTTAAGAACAAACTGCAAATGTCCTGCACTTCCTGCAAGAGTAGTTGTAAGAAGGACTTCTCTACCCAGTCTCAGAAGCAAGCACGCCAAGTCCTGACTTCAGAACGCGTACAACAGCGACCCGTGCAATAGAGGAGAGAAGAAAGACAGCGTCTCTGCAAGAAATGCAGACCTCCTGCAGTTCTCAAAATCCACTCCGCTACAATCCGTTAGAAGAACGACAAGTCTCGAGCAGCGACTCGTCCAAATCCTTCAGATAGAAAAGTTTCACCTCTTATACAGTAGACTCGGTGTTGGAAAAGACGGTAAAAGACATCGACGACGACGGCATGCAATGACAAGTAAAAAAAGTCAGCCAACACTGAAAGAGAAAAACTACGAAGAAAGGCAGTTGCCAAACAAGCGGATCACAAAAATTGTGACGAGAGACAGCTTCCATCCCGGTCCCACAAGCAAGAACAACATCAGGTCGGCAACAACAACGACCTCCCAAAGATGCCAACAGACGAGACAGCTGAACACAAGAAGCAGCCCGATCCCACAGCAAAGAACGCAAATGCGCAAAGGACGAAGAGACCTACAACAGACAATCCGTGAAGAGCAGTAGAGTCCAGAGGCTCCGCTACAACAATAGGAGGTCCTCAACAATGCGCTCGAAGAGCAACGAGTCTCGACCAGCGACCCATCTAGAGAAGAGGAAGGGCGACGCCCCTCCCATACAGCAGTTAGGTCCGACGAAGACCCCTACAAGCAGCAATCCGTGAAGAGCACCCCCCCACACAGCCATACAGCAGCCGCTCCGCTAGAAAGACAAGGGCTCCGCAGCGACCCGTCCAGACAGAGCACAAAGTAGCATAGAGGTAAGGCATTAGGATAAGTATACAGCTCATATACAGCAGAGACCTCACGCTTTAACGCCGTGGTAAAAAAACACTCATTCATTAACACACTGATTTACAGAGAATTCAGTTTAATATCTAACCCTTCCTACCAGAAGGGTTATGTATTGAATTTAACGCCTGTTTTTTCACCTCATCGAGGTGAATAAGCATCCCAAATAGGGATTTGAATTTATTGTCAACCAAAGTGTATGTTCCTTTTTCCTGAAGTAGATATCTTAGGTCATGTCGCAACGAGTCAATAAATTGATGGTTGCTGAATCTCACCACTGTCCTTTATAATCCTCATCGAACTCTTTATTTGATTATATATAAAAGATTTACATCCACATATATTGTAGTCATGGGTTTTCCAAAATTCATAATAATAAAAAAACTGAAAAGCAAAGTGAACCTATTTTACAGGTGATTTTACTTTATTTTAACAAATTATTATTATTATCATTAATTCTCAAGCAAATGCATAGTCTCTGCAGTGTTATTGTAAGCATAATATCTTGTTAACTCCCAAACGTTGTAATTTTAAACTGAAAAATGATGCTTATTACCACACCGACTCCCAGCGTCAAATCCTAGAAGGAGAAAAGTAAGTGCAAAGGGACACTCTATAATTTCGTTAAGTGAGATGTTCTTCTCAGTTAAACCAAATACTTCTCTAACCTATTTGTCAATTTTTATTGCTGTCTCCTAGTATCTTATGAAATTATGAGTAGGAGTATTCCTACTTAATTTTCCTTTGAACGTGTTCGTGAAGAATGATCTTTGCAATACAACACTAAGTCGTTTCTTGTTCTTAGCAATATTAAGCAACCAAGATAATAGAAATATAATACCATAATTAGAGTCTGACTATAATTGTACTAAAACAACCAAAATATTCGAAATGGCCTCAACGTCTAAAGAGGAAAAAGCAAGTAATGAATGAAATGAATGAAAGCAATAAGAAATATCAACTACTAAAGGCAAGAGAAGAAGATCAACGGGAAAGTGCCAGTGACCAAAAGAGAGAGAAAATGTACATCCATCCAACTTTCAGGTGATCAATTTGACCTCAGATCAAGGTCTTTGTGCTCGTACTGATTTTGCTTGACGGTCCTGATCTGGTGGGAAAACAAGTCAATTCCTCGTGTGAGGTCCTTACAAGTCCAGCAGTAGTAGCAGCCCCGGCGTCGTGAGAAATGCCTGAATCTACTCGTGCTCCTTGTTCCATCTCGTGACTGCTGTATTGTCACGAAAACCCCTTTCTCTTTTCTTTGCGCCTTCATCTTCTCCACAATCAGCTTGCAAAATTATCGCCTTGGATGGCTGCTGATAACGCCCACTGGGACCTGCTCATTTCATGCGGGGGGTTTTAGCCTTCGGAGGCGGAGGCGACCCTCTTCCTCATATGTATATTTATTATTACACTTTTATTCGTGTAAAAACTTATTTCTGAAATACGATAATTCAAAAGAAAACTCTATATTTGTTAATAACAATGATTCTATGCTAAAGTCTCGTCGGGTTTGATGGATCGGGTTAGCGTTTATTCTTCGTATTGATACGGTTATTGCAAGAGGATGCAATCTAATTTAATTACTTCACCATATTGAAGTCGTTCTCAAAATTCAGTCAGTTGTTGTGGAAGGATTATCAATTACAAGAATGTGGAAGGAATCTAAATTACATGTTACGTCTAAAAGTTAATAGATTCTGAAGTGAAAGTATTTGATGCTTTGGAGAGATGGATGCTTGGAAAAAACATATGCAAACTGGACCTGTAATTAGTTTTTTTCTTTCTTACATGTCGATCTTGAAATGATCAGAGTGCTCTCATGGAGTGTGCGTTGTACATGATTAGATTAGTGAAAACTTGCTCAGTCTCTAGATTATTTCTCTTGATGGAATACAGTTGTAGAGCCTGTTTGCAAGGCTCTACTAATGGCTTAGTGAAATTATTCCGGAGCAATTCCCTAGGCCTGTAAGTTCAGAAGATGAAACGAATTAAATAAGGTTCTATCAGACGGGACCTTCATTTCGTCCTGAAGAACTTCAATCTCAATCCAACGCAACTACGTGAATAACATGCACATTAGGGTTAGCTCGTAAATTCAAAATGTATTAGAAAAAGGTTATTTTTCTCGTCAAGAAGAGTTTACTTATAGTAGAAGGGGTTACGTTTCAACTCATTGCGCTTAAAGCTTTTCTTCTTTGCAGAGTCTATGTGTTACTCTCAGCTCAGAATTTAATAACTCAAATTTAGATATTTAGATTTAGATTTATCTTAGATTTGCATTTGAATTTACCTTTGGATCATTTAAATTTACACTTTGATTTAACGATGTTCATATTCCACGCGCGTTATCTCTTACATACGAAACCGGCAGCGAATAGTATAGCAGTATTAAGCCCAAATTATGTTTTCCGCTATCAACCCATCATTGTTGTGAGTTGAGATGTATATATATTAGATTCTCTCTTGCCTCACTCAGAATATCTTTCCCCACAGCCTTGTACAGTGAATTTCGTTTTCTCTTATCAGAAAATATCTAAATGTTATACAAATATATTATAATAAATTATAAGAAAAAATAAATTAATTCATAAATGATATATGTTAACCAGTCTCAGAGTAGCAACTTATCAAAATATAACCCATAAGTGGAGTCCGGGCTGATGCGTTGCTGGGAAGATGAATATGGGACACTAACTGTCAAACAGCGCCACCCATGTACACTTCGAACACGGAAAGGGTTAGAACATTAATGAATGTACACTCATGTACACTTCGGAATGTACATGGGTGAATATCCTCTCTCAACTTGGAACTATTAGCTCCAAGTACTTTTCTGAAGGAAACACAGACTTATGTCAAAGACGGAGCTTGTAATTTCGATGGCAGTTACTGCGAAAATTCTTCTCTTTTCTCCTCGTATCTGCTGGAACTGAATGTCAGTCACATGCGCTGGACTTTGTGAATCACCTTTGAATCATCAACGGATTGCATGGACTCCATCCTTGTGAGCACCGTTCTCAACGGTTCGGTTCAGATCGGGTGTGCTGGAAAATAGTTTAGTTTAGATTTTTATAAATAATTTAGGTTTTAAATTGTCTGGTTCTCTAAGTAGATGCTCCTTAAATCTAGAGTTTTACTACAAGTGCTCCGGGTAACCCAGAAGACTTTATTTTGCAGGTTTGTTTTCAGAGAACTGAGAAAGTTAATCATTTTACAAAATATGCTTTTGGTTACTATTTCTTCATCTTAATTTAGAATTTGTGAAATAAATAATCAAATTAAAGTAATTTATTAGCTTTATAAGTTATGACATCTCAAAACAAACCACTTGGTATTGACAAAAAAAGGTTCAGATGAAAATTTTGAGGTTTCTTGGAGCAAAAAACTTTTTTTTTGCAGACTCAAAGAACACGATGAGGAAAAAAGAATTTTCTCTTTTATGCTTTTATATTCATACTCAAGATTTAAAGGTGATATGGTTTTATAGTTTCAGCAAAAAGTATATATAATTTAAATTTTTATCATAATTAGCATGAATAATAAACTATTAATTCTAAATTGAGTAGTATAATATCATATTACTTGTATAATAATCAAATAAAATCTAAAAGTTTAATGATAAAAGCTCATTGATAATGCAGTTCAAGGATTTTTTTTCAAACGGTTCAAAGATATTCCAAAACGGTTTAATTCATAAATGGTTTAGCTTAGAATTTAAAAATAGTTTAATCTTGGTTCAATTCGATTCCATGTAAAACTATTCAGTTTGGAACCTTACCGACTGCTGCTCTAGGTATATAGGAGCTCAACTCTTTCTAAGCGTTAATGTTATTAGTTATTAGTTATTAAAGTTTTGCATTAAACCTCGAGTACGGGAGAAAAGTATGAAAATAGAATATTCCTTTTTCCCTATAGTGATTTTTTAGTCTGCAAAAAGATTCTTTTTTGTTCCGAGAAAACTCAAAGTTTTCCATCTTAAATTTCTCTGTCAATACTTAGTGATCTCTTTTGAGATGAAACATAACTTGTAGAGCTAGTGAATAACTTCAGTTTGATTCTTTATTTCAAAGATTCTAAGTTGGATGAAGTTAGAATGAGCAAATTTATTTCTTTTATGTAACGGTTGAATTTCTCAGTTTTCTGAAAGCAAACCCGTAAAATAAGATCTTCTGGGTGACCAGGAGCACTTGTATTCATACTCGGGGTTTAAGTCACCCGCATGAGAAGTAAGAATAGACTTAACACCAGTTAAGGTTTATTACTCGATTCAACAACCAGAGTGATAAGGAAAAACGATAATGTAGTAGTCAAGATATGCATGCAAAGTGCACCGGCTCACTTAGAGCATCTCCACCGGAGCACTTTAAATGCCTTGGCACTGTAAACAGGCCCGGTAACCAGTCGCCTTCTTGGCATGATGGGTGAAAAAAAGATAATAAATGACAAGTTTTTATTGTAAATTTATCTCGAGTCCCGTCCCGCTAAATGTCCACGCTAAACTTGAAACCATGTAAAGTTTGGAGGAGACTGGGAAGTGGTACTTCTCGGGTCATTTCCAGTGTTCGAGTGGAGATGCCCGGGAAGAAAACAAGCGTAGAACGAAAGAAAAAATGCACAAATGAGATTCGCTTGCCGGGAGGATTTAGAGGGGAGGATTTCCCTTCTTTTTATCTACGGTTCTGATGTAGTGCCTTTAGTGTCTTTTTTGGTTTTATTTAGATATATATATATGTTATATAAAATATCTATACTAACTAAAATCTAAATTAGTATTTTTATGTAAATATTAAATGACAAGTCAATCAAGAATCACACCTTCATCTGGAAATAATCCATAATAAAATATACAAAAACACGCCTTCAAAACTACAAGACCGGTGCTCTACGTACTAAAAAGATCATTGATTTTTAATGACATTAATCTATTACTTAACCTTTCTCGCCGAAAATGTTACCTAATCAATTAATGGACATACCACCCCCTCCATCCAAGTGAAGTCCGGATTCGAGAAAAGCTCTCTAGTTTGATCTTTATTTCTGTGTGCGGTAGAGATTACTCCCTGAGGGTTCTCTCTATCTTTAAGATGCTTGCAATTTTGTAAAATCTTTAGTTCCGGATTTATTTCCTCATGGTATGACATGCAGGCAGGGATAGCAAACATAACTAGTCTAGTAGATAATTCTGTAATTCTTGGATCGAATATTATAGAAGTTTTGAAGTGGATTCTTACCAAGAACCTTTGTTCCGTTGGTCTGAAACAACCACATTCAAGACAAAAGAGGTACAGAAGAACTGAGTGCTTATTCCACGCTTCCGACTGTGACTTTAGACACCGACTTACCTAGTAGCATATAAGAGGAAGTTACTGTTTTTTCTTTCAACAGCATATTTCCATTTAGGGAAAGCGAGATCAGCTACTGTACGTATGACTATATACGCTCAGACATAACCCGAAGAGAAGTCAATGAGTCATGGCGATGTCAGTTGATGCCGAATGAGGAGATTCAAGCGACTCGATGCTCGACGGAAGTGTTTTGTTCGTGGACATGCTTTCTGTTCTTTCTGGTGTCCGTGTTTCGGACGTACTATTCAAACCCTGTACTTAGAAGAACTTGGAAGGATCGAGTGCGAAAAGGGCTCTTTCAGTGAGCTTCCGGTTTCTTATTGTGGCTGATCAAGAGCGCCAAGCAAACGAAGCAAGATGTAAAAGAAACGCTTCGAGAGGAGGAGGAGAAACACGTGTAGGCAAATGACCAGAGCTAGGCTTGACTTGAAGTGCCCGGGAAGTCACTGATTCTATGGGCCACCTCCAAGACCTGCAAATCCAACTCTTTTTTCTCTTGACTTGCGCGTTGGCAGATCCAGACGACGACCGACTGAGTGAGAGCGAAGTTGATCACTTTTGATCCGCATCGATCGACGGATCATCATGAGTCGGGTCGGCTCGGCTGTTGCGTTGGATCATTTCTATTCCTGGATGGGTCCTAGCGACGCCTTTCTTTCATGAAGGAGCAGCAGCTAGTAAAGTTCCCCTCGTCTCCGTTCTTTCTGGTCTCTGAGCCTCATCTGCAGCGCTCAGCTCCTGGAACAGTAGTCAGATCTGCTCCACGTTCACATGCGAACTAGTTACAGCCATGAAAAGCCCAAGATCCGGGAGAGTTTGCCATGTTTAGTCACTCGCCAGCTAGCAGATGTCTGATCAGTCCCGCACCAAGTCAACCCAACAAGAAATATACCTATCCCTAAAATGCAGATGACTCCAAGGAGACATGGACAGCATCCATATTAAGTAGATCTAGAGAGAACATGAAAAGCGAAGCTGCATGAACATGCAAGCCACTGGCAGCAAAGCGAGTCCGATCTGATGCTCACTCTCTGCACACTGTTGGCGTTCAGTTCAGTAGCCTGATCAGAAATTGGACGTCACTTACACACATTCGAGGCCGAAAAGGTCAACCTGGAGACGTCAGTGACTCGATGGAGTGGCAACGAACAGCAAAGAGAAACCTTAAGCCGCCTTGAAGCTTGTGCTGCTGGCTGTCTGTCTGCCTCCATACCTGACCTGGACACAGTTATCGTTACTGTACTGAACTATCCAGATGAAGGAAAGGAAATGAAACGTGCAATCTGAAAGTCCCGATGATGAGACAAGAGAAAGAAGTAACGCCAACTGTTGCAAATATCCATCCATCTATCGTTTAGTTTCTCACTCAAGAGCTGAAAAGTTTGGATGATTTTCTATTGATCGTGCCATGTTTTCCTGGCTTCTTCTTCTGAGGTTATGGATACCAAGATGAACAATCATTTTGTATAGGGTAACGCACTCTTAAGAGTGCATTACATGTTTTGAAGGTAATAGCGGAGGAGGAGACCTGAGCCAGAGGTAATGCATGATCAAGAGTGCATTAGACAGCGTAATGCACAAAGGGTTTGCATGAATTTTTAAACAACTTGGTTCAAATATTTGTACGTTAGTCAATCAGAATTTGATATTTTTAACGTTCAGATTTTTAAATTTACTAATATCGTGAAATTATGTTTTATAATCTCATGATCTGATAGAGATCGTGAGATTATGCATCAAATCGTGAAAATACGCTCTGTAATCTCATGATCTCATAGACATATTATTACATTCAAATTAAATAGTGTTATACGTGTTTTGATTTCACGATACTCTAAACAAGATAGCACTCAAACTCGATACTGCTTTATGCTTCTGTCACTTACGAAATGAACGATAAACAAGTAAAAAATACCTGCGATGAATATCTACATATGTCTGACAGAAGTCATAACTCCCTCCTGCAGATCAAGGATATTTGAATAAGGTTCCACTCTTGACAATTCTCGAATAACATCCCACCGGGACGAGTTATATTTTGGATCAAATTTGAATATAGCATGGAAAATAGTGCGGCAAAAAAGCATCTGCTAATTAGTTTCACACAGGGAGTGTCTACTGTACACGCAAAATAACTGTATTGAATAATAAGTTTTCACTCTTTTCCAAAGCTTACACATTCTAACATTCTGATGATAAAATTTAAGTTCGAAGCTAAAATTCAAATCAAATAGCTGAATTATGGATCAAATATGATCCATCAATTTTGTAGTAGCGATTTAAGAGCCAGGTGGAATGTTCTAAGAGCATTTCCCCGGATAGCGTTATATTACAGAGTAAATTTGAATATAGTGTGGAAAATATCATGTTCTTTGCTACCGCCTTTCACTTTGGTTCCTAGCCTTGTCGGCTGCATCGTCTTATGATGCACACACCGAAATAATAGAGGTGTCAAACTAGGAGGATTTGTTGAAAAACGGTTCTACAACATAAAATGATAAATGATATTATCTGTACCTTGGGGTCTTCGAGTACCATGAGACTGTCCATGTGAGTCCACCACAGCGGGACTCGGACCAGAAGCTTCATTAACAGTTTGCAGTAGCATGCATCTCCAACCGTGCTCTCAAAAGATTGAACTCACGATCTTTCTCTTAAAGGACTGTAGGCTAAACCACTTGGGACACTGATCTTTGGTATAGCTTCTTCGAGCGACGAAGTCCACTTTGCAAAGCGAGATACCTCCTGAAAAACCCCATTTTGTTGAGTGGCAAAAAGCAATTGACCACTGGCCATTGTAATTAAAATCCTCTATCGTACCTAGGGTGTATGTAGATCAACGTCCCTTGATTAGTTCAAACTCTAAGATTTTGTTAAATATTCTACTTAAGACACTGGTATCTAGATGACCGTACTTTTATAAAGAAAAATTTTGCTATGGGTCAAAGTTAGATGCATACCAAAACTAGCCGAGCCACTGTCGAAAACTGACAGAACGCTCAACTTGCTGATTAACATTACCGCTTCCTTAGTTTGACACCCCTAATCTGTCATGCACGTTAAACCACTACTCTGCTTAGAAGAGATCACTTGAAGGTGACTTAAATCACACGAATCAATGTTTCTTCGATGTACTCAGTTATTCGTGCCGGATTAGGTTGCAAGTCAACTAAATAAATTCATTCTCAACTCTTCATCTAGTGTATGAAATTAGATAAATTACGTAGGAGAGAAAGAGTTGTTTCTATTGTGACAATCTTCACGAATCATGTCAATATGAATGGAATATCAGCAGGAAAATCATCCATTTTTTATAAATCAAAAAGTGAATCATTAATTTCTCTCTAACCTGTTCACACTGCAAAATAATCCTAATGATTCTCTGTTTCATTTATTTATAGTGAGAGTTGAGATTTAAAATTATTATAGATGATTTTTCACTAAATAGATGACGAGATCGTTTAAACCTCGAGTATGAGTATAAAAGCATGAAAGCGAATATTTTACTTTTTCTCTCAGTGTATTTTGAGTATGAAGTAAATATTCTTTTTTGCTCCAAGAAACCTCGAATCTTCATCTTAACATTTTTTTGTCGCTACTCAATAGTTAGTTTTGAGATGAATCATAACTTGTCAAGCTGGTGGGTAGCTTTCAGTTGACTCTTTGTTTAACAGATTCCAAGTTGAGATGAAGGCATTGTGAACAAAAGTATTTTCTGCATAACGTTTAAATTTCTCTGTGCTCTGAAAGCAAACCCGCAAAATAAAGTCTTCAAGGTCACTGGAGCTTTTGTAATCATACTCGGGCTTTAAAATAGAAGCTAAAATTTGAGTTAGTATTAGGGTCCGTAGTGTTCGAACTAACCATCAACTTTGTTTGTTTTTTTTTGCTTGACCGTGATTCTTGTAAAGAAACTGAATATAAAAAATGATGGTTCACGATTACAATGAACAACCCCCACGGTTTCAATCATGACTGCTTGAGGAGGTAGCTTTCCGGATTATTACTGTCACCGTGCGTATCACCGTGATTTCAGAATCTTCACCTAATTACTTTTCATACCTTTAATTATTTTACGAAAACGTAAAGCAAATGAGCATTAGTTTGTTGGCAATCCCATCCGCTCACAACAGCGAGACGTGAGTTCGAATCCTGTCCCGAGAAGTCTCAATCAGTGAATAACGACTAGCGTTCAGGCTCAAAAAGTCTCACGGCAAAAGATGCTTAAACTATTGCATCGTCTAACATACTTCTTCTTAATCTCAAAGAAAAGAGAAAAAAACTTGGTATAGTACCTGGACGTCAGATTCCGGAAACGGTGAATATTTATTGTTGTAATAATATTCGATTGTCCGAGTTATCTTAAATTTCAGTCAATCCAAAGTTAGAAAACTAGAACTGGATCTGAGACCGAAAGATTTTAGTTTATTTTGAATGAATTATTTTGAATGAACAATGAATAAAATGTAAAAAGAGTTAAACATCTTAAGACTAATAATAAAGACTTTTTAATTCTTAACTTTTAATCGACTGTCAAATCTCATTTTGTAAAACCATGTGTGACGTAATATATACCCTAAAAAAAGAAAAAGAAGAATTAAAATATATTATATCTACTTTGAAAATCATTCCTTTAATAACTGTACTTTACTCATATTGCTTTACTTACTGTGAAAATTATAAATCAGAAATTATACGCTAAACTCTACAAAACTTTTGTTTCTATCTTAAATCGTACTTAACATTTAAAGCTTATTCTATACACGATTACTTATCGGCCTGAACACGGTAGCTTATGTGTTCAAAACAAGTACCACGATTCAGTGTACCAGGTGATATAGTACACGCACTTGACCCAACCACGTATTTCGACCTACCGGAAACATCACGTCGGCGGAGCTTAGACGTAAGCGCGTTAGTTAGTAGATTCACTCTTCGCCTCAGCAGATTGTGTAAATAATGATCGCTAGATCGAAGTATCGACGAACAGGAGAAGGTGGGAGATGAGTGCTCGAGCTGCAGTTGTGCGCAAATGTGTACAATTCCGGCGGCCACATCAGGAACCGTCACTGTCGTTTGGTCGGGTTCCATGGAACAAACCGATGGCCAATCGAATTTCATGCCTGATTGATGTAGATTGCTTCATAACGTACGCCAGTCATGGCTAAGCTGTCCATGCAGCTTGGTGCTTGACACGTGGAGTCGGTCCTGCCTGCTTATAATGTTGCCAAATCTGTGGAATAACGGTCTGCAACTTCTTGATCTTCCTCTTGTTTTCTCTTCTTAGAGCTTAGAGCATCTCCACCAATACTTTATTGCTATGCATTTGTGCGTAGTTTACTACCAGTTTTTAAGATTCTCGAAGTCCTGAAAAATAAGACACTTTTTCCATCTTTGGATTGATCACGATCGTGAGGTACATGAAGAAATTGGTTAAGGAACGGACGCAACGCGAAACGGACGCGACATGCTTTGACTAAACTTTCGAGCACATGAGCAGAGTAGTTATTTCGTGCGCATCTTGGTAAAATGGACACTCGTGAAGCTGATGAGCGAGAGATTTCGCAAGGACCAGTAGAGTGAACTAAAAGAATCCATTGATGTGCCTTACTTGTTCGGGTGGCTGAAGGGCGTTTGCAACACCATTTTGAGAAACTCGGGACTCTTTGAAAAGACCGCCTTGTAAAATCTTGTAAATCGATCTCGTCCGACTCGAGTTGTGACATCGTCATCCGAGTCGCATGTGAAAGAGAGAGAGATATTCTCTATGGGGACCTTCTGACCGCAGATCACGAGATAACGGAGAAAACTTCTGCACTTTTACTAATAGGAAGCGCACAAGTTCTTGCAAATTTGCAAATTCGCGACTCAGAGGTGTAAGGTACTTCCTTCTTAATTCGCTCTGCCGCACTTATGAATGTTCAGCGTGTGATTGTCCATAGAGAGCATAGTACTGACTCTGCGCACATTAGAGCTTGAATTAAACGTGCATGGAAGTTGTGAGCACGATGCAAGCGGCATGGTGGGATCAGCGTATGGTTCCACAACCGAAACTGCAGTCCGTTAGCACTCGCAGACGAAGGGAGGAAAATGTGGAAGTCGTGGAGAAAAATAGAAACTTCGCGTGCACGACAGGGATGGATCAGGAAGTAACATCCACAAGTGGATACTGATACGTCTGGCAGCCAAGGCTAACTGCAGAACTGGAAAGTAAGGTTGTTGTCTATGAAGGGAAGGTCAAGAAAGCTAGAGATTTACTGCAGTCAACTAAGCTCGAGCTAGATGAAGCGAGGTCAAAGATTGCGAAGAACTCCTCTAGTCTGAAGGATCTTGAGTCCACGGTCCTTCAGGTCCAGAGCCCCGGTATGTAAGACCTTCAAGATTCTATGAAATTCGTTCTTTGATCATTAATGTTTCTTCTAGTTTGAGAGACGATGATCTGTAAGCGTTGAAGCTACTCGATGAGGTTTTGACACTCGATGAGGTCCATTTGACACAAGCTGTTGAAAAACATTTCACATGGATGATTATTTCTCAGCGAGTCTCTTATGTATGTATGCTCTTATGCTACATTCCACGTTTCGAGGATTAAAGAAAGTGGTCGGTCCTCTCAATGTTTACACTCCTCATGGACGGAAATAACAACTCATCCACCATCAATGGCTTTCAAACTATTTCACGAAGACCCGACATGATCAGGCGATAGGATTGTTTTACTTGTGTTAAGAAGGGGACACGAATTCAACCCTGCCAAAACTATGAGAAATGTTAAGGTTATTTTAAACATTGAATGGTCAAGTTGTGCACAAATGTTTTTACAAAGTCTTTCCAGTACAAGGTTCGGAGTAAGTCAAAATTACAAGCAGAAAACATAAACTTTTATAATTACTAAAAATTTAAATTTTTTCTTTTCAGTTTTAATTAAATGATGTATAAAAAATTTAATTAAAAAAACAAACTATCAAAATAACCATAGTCAAGATCAAAATTTCATTATCAAAATTCCTATCGTAATTTCAACTTGGAATTATTTTCAGACCTTGTTCCAGTATAACAGAACTCTGCTCTTAACTTCCTTGCATAATAATCTCTGCATCATCTCATATTTTATCTCTTCTCTGAATACTTCTTTGCATCTTTCGATGGAAGAAGGCACAGTCGTTTAATTTAACACCTAACCCTTCCGGCAGGAAGGGTTAGGTGTTATACTAAACGACTGTATATTTTGTAGTATTAAGAGAAACTTTCCCGGTCTTGTATCTTTCGGAGCGCGACAGTCCAGCCAAGGTTTATGGTTTATCTCTTGCTCTCCACGTATTTTCAGACATAGGTTATCAAATAAATTTATAAAGTAAATAAATTTTGTATTTATTTAATATTAATATTTGTGTAACATATATAGATTTCTGATAACAATAAGAGAATAAAAAATCACAGGAGTCTATTCCAGCACGTACAGAAAAAAAGTTTTATGATGATTCAAAACCCAGCCTCCAACGCCCCGCCCCGACCACAACTGCTGACGTATCCATCACTTGTATTTTTGGCTCTGAAAAATC
This sequence comes from Asterella californica, assembly GCA_036924285.1. Lineage (NCBI taxonomy): Eukaryota > Viridiplantae > Streptophyta > Marchantiopsida > Marchantiales > Aytoniaceae > Asterella > Asterella californica. Next base: position 12,644,882 of record JAYKYS010000006.1, on the reverse strand, counting down.
TGCTTGTCGTCTTCCGCTCTCTGACCGGAATGGCGACTGCTATGCATATTCACGAGGTGCCAATCAACAATCTTCTTTTATACTTTGGACAGTGAGTCTTTCAAGCTCTCCTGTAATGGTTTATGTTCGGGTCTTCTCATGTTTCCAAGTTTGGCTAACGAGTAAAGAAATCATAAAAGAGTTGTGAGTCAAGAAAGTATTCCAACACCACTCTGTGGTAATTAATCAAACATCGATTGAACTGTTAAAAAAGCGGCAAGTCCTCGTCGCACATGACTCAAACGACACGAATACAACATATGGAGAGCCAAGCGAGGTCACATAAAATAATTTTATATTTGTACCGAGTCCGTCCGTCCCAACGTCCGTCCTTCAAGGAAAAAACACAACGATGCAATGAGTAGCCAACAGATGGGAAGACCCCATCAAGCTATACAAGGGAAGGAGGGATCTGAAGGGCCAAGCAACCAACGCCTCGAAAGGAAGAATAACATCGTGCCTAAACACCACTATCAATAACGGTTTTCACCTTCCTGCCCTATCAACATATTGTATTTATTGACATATCAACATTATTTATCAACATATTGTAGCACGATATTAAAGCTTGTCCTTTTCTCTTCTTCCGGCAAACATTCATTTTCTATGCATATTTTATTCTTCTTGCTGTAGTTAGATGGTAGTTAGCATCAAATATGAAACACTTAAAGGAGTAGTTATTTATGTCGCTCACCAATGAAGATCACACTCACGTCTTATTGCCACTATTTTCCCGCTACTCTTTAATCATATTAGAAAATATTTTTAAAATATATAGTCAGAGGTAAATAATTTATTTTGAAGAGAAGACAGAGAGAATTTATTCTAGATCAGGAGTAACGCCGGTTACTTGATTTATAGTCTTCTTATTTGTTTCTCGCTGCTTTACATCCAAGTGTTTATCTTTTTCTATTTAAAAAGTGTAACCTATAACATTCAACATTCATTTCATTTCATTTCTTCTCAAATTGTTTTCTCCAGTTCTCTATTTATTATACATCGTTCATAGTATTCTCGATTTCCTTTTCATGTCACTATAACCTACTGTTTCTCTGAAGTGATATTATTTTTCATGTCATTGTAATATATTCTTCTTCCAAAGTGGACTACAACCAGTAGTGAAATGAATTTTCACGCTCATTTTCCGCTTGTCCTTTTCTTTCTCTTCCATCCGAAACTCATGCATATTCAAGAGAAAGTTACTTGCATTATCATCTCTTCCAAGTTCGGAAAAAGAGATAATGCAAAGAGGTTTAATTTATCACTTAACTTTTCACCTAACCGAAGGGAAGGGTTAGATGATAAATTAAACCTTGAGTAAAATGTATATTTTTGATAGGACAAGAAGCCTCTCGTATGGCTCCTGGAGTGCATTTGCACTTACATGACTTAAAAGTCTTGTCCGGAACTTCTGACTTGTATTTTATATTTAATAAATAATATTTATATTCTAAATATATTCTGATTCAAAGACTACTTCATATCTATTATTTAACATTCCTATAATTATTATTAACACCTAAAACATAACTTTTATGTGAGAATGATATAAATCTTGATTCATCGATCTGTACGGATCGGTCTTCCACTGTACTATTTGATGCAATCGACGTTTTAGGTTTTGCTCCTGTTCTCTCGTTTGTTTTTTTTCGCTCGGATAGAAACTGCATGTTGCATGCATATATCAGTGAATTCATTTAAAGATTAAACTTTTTTCTTATTTTATCAATCTTTTACTGAAAATAATTTAAATTTTGTGCACCTACCGTTTTGTTGTGCTAGCGGAAGCTCATACTCAGTAGTTAACGAAACTCACAATGCTGACCTACAACTCATAATCACAAGTTAGCATCCATACACATGGTTAATCTCGTTTGGTCCGGACCGGAGTTGACCCGTCTCCTTAACTCCTAAGCTCAGTAATACCTAAGTCTCGACCTAGATCCGGCTAGATCGGCCTCAAAACATGAGCAAGTCACAACGTGACTTGGTAAAGTCCAAGGTCTTAAACGAAGCATCTAGCACACCTAGCTGTCCAACCGTTCATGATGTCCGTCTAGATCTAAGCTCCTGAACGATGATCTAATCCACAGTTTCATTCCTTAGTCTTGCCTTAGCCCTTGTATCGATCTCATGTCCATACGTCTAAGTTTGGACCAAAACACGCCTTGGTATTGATCCAATCATCACCTCATGCACCTAGAGTCCATCCGTCAAACTCTGGATCGGGTGACTCGTCATGACCCATCCAAGCATCGAGGCCCTCTCATATATACTTCTAGGGATCGGCGATCCCGCCCTCCTCCTTGGTTCTTGAGAATTATACCACAACTAGATCACGGGATTAGCTCCGATGTCAGTTTGGAGAGTTCTTGGTATCATTGGAAAGCTCTCGGCGAGTCCTTTTCAATGATAACTTATTCGTTTCAAGATCTTACGTGGAGCTTTGTCCACGACCCAAAGTGTCACTGGAGCTCTAACACAACATTTTTATGAAGAATCGTGGTCTAGTGTCAAACTAGGACCCTGTTGTTTGGACCAGCCTATCTATTCTATTGAAGCATTGCGAGGTTCCGTCTTCTATGAACCAGACGGTATCCACAAAGTTTCCATTCAACTTCAAGAATTCCTTAAATCATAATAGCTTTATTCCCTCCTCGAATAGTATTGAACTTACTAAATGTTTATCCTTTGACAAGTTTCACTTTGACGCATCTATCATGCCATCTTCCAAGGATCGTGTAATAGACGCTCGAGAGAGAGAAAATGTGCGTTAAATAGACCTTCTGGGTTTGAAGGAGCTCCAAAGAAAGTCAAGTCCGAGAGCCGTGTGATGGACGACTATCTCGTATCAATAGCAAGCTACTACTCCCTACAAGTAGTCGCTAACTATTGACAAGCATCTTTCACCTTCGGTCGCGACTAGACAACTCAAAGCGCATGAGACTAGAGAGAGAGGTGCAAGTATCTCTAGGGCACGTAGTGCTTGTCGGATCATAATTTAATTGATGACGATTATAAGTTGAAAGTTCATCTCCAATCGATGCGTTGAAAATTCATCTCCATTGAGATTTGCTGCCAATGAAAGTGTTGCATCACAAAATCCTCCGGCCGCTCTTGATAAGCAGGTCCTTTACGTAAATTGATTTTTTGATAGATTTTGATATTATTTATTATGTATATATATATATATCTTATGTTTATTTTAACTTACTTTATTTTTTTCGTGGTTTATATTATGGAAGTTATGCGAGTCCTAGCAAATTATATTTTTTGAGTAGTTTTTATTTACACATGTAGCGTCCGGTCAGTGTCCGTCTATGCTAGAGCCACGTCCCAGACTTGCATTTTGGTCTAATTTCAACCTTACCCTCTGGGGTAAGCGTTCGTATGGGGTCATCTTAGGATAGGTCCCTATGTTGTCGTGTCGTGGACCGGCTCCTATATGAAATCTAAAGTTTGATGCTTGTCGCTCCAAAAAACACTCGTGAGAAGACAAGCTAGGCCCTTGCTTATGGACTTTTGGCACCATTTCGGATCTTCGCTTTCATCACATCAGTGGATAGAGCTCCTTGTCAGCATTCCATAGGCACTTTGTCTACTTCGTTTGGACGCCTAGTGGAGAAGTTACAAGACTCGAAAGATGGAGAAAACAAGCTAGGCCCCAGCTTACGGGTTTTTGGCACAACTTCGGATCTTCACTTTTATCGCATAGATGGGTAGAGCTCGTTGTCAGCTTTCCATGGGTATCTTGTTTACTTCGTTTGGACATCTAGAAAAGAAGTTATGCGATTCGAAAGAAGGCAAAATCAAGCTAGGCCATAGTTACTTGCTAACTGGGTATTTGAGGCTTCAGGCATTATATCAAAGACGTAAGAGGCCTGCTTCTTATTATTCAGGGTGAAGTTCGTACGTACAGAGACTGTAACAAGGGGGCAGCTTAGGGGCTAGCTTGCGTCTGCGACCTGTTGGTGGATGGTTTGAGGATTTGGGAAGTCTAATACACGCGCGCAAGGTGCCATTGGGTTCAGAACTGTGCAGGCTACGCACAGGTTAAGACGGTTTGTGAAGAGACGGATCGGGGGGTGTGTACTGAGGAAAATTGAGACGTAGGAAGCAGATTTGGAGATTTCAGTTACCTGTGAAGGAGAGTTGGACCGTTCGGACCGTTCCGGAGTCCAAACTTGCTGTCCTTGGATCCATCGGGATTGGAACACCGAGTTCTACAGGAAATTGAAGACGATACCAGTTTTCATTGGGCGGTTTGGAAGTTCTGAGTGAAATTGGCTCGCAAGGAAGCGCTTACATCAGATTTTCGTTCACCTGCGACCTGAGGTTGGGTTGTTCTTCGCGGTCGGTGAGCCAAGCTCTTCGTTCTTGGTGCCTACGCGATCAAGGAGTCTTCATCTACTCATAGGAGAAGATTGTACGTGAATTGGATGGTTGGTTTGGGTGTGGTGAGCGAGTATGAGCAGGTATGGTTTGGACTTGGGTTTGGATCGCGTGATATTGTTGTGGCTTTGTTTGTTAGCAAAGAGAAGTTTCTCTTGCTTTGAGCCACGCTTCGGCGGTTTTTGGGTCAGGGTTGAGAATCATGGGTTGTTTTTAAGGGCTTTGAAGCAGGTTACAGACTGCTCTGGTTTGTTTTTCAGTTCTGTGCTCCTAAGAAAAAGAATCAACAGTGTACATACATTTGGAGTTGGTATATATCGCAGCGTTCGTTTTCGTGGTTGTTTTTCTCTGTCTTGTGTCTGTTTCAGCACACAAAATCTCCACAGCCAGGAACCTCGCGTTTTCCTAGACATCCTTCACGCAATATCCGACACGATAACGTCATAATCCAATGTTCCAACTTTTGTTCAAGGAACAACCTAGGGTTAATCTTTTCTTAACTTCTTGACTAAGTCATTAAGTCTTACTTGCAGCGTTCACAACCTAACACAAGTCCACTAGGTTCTGTTGTTCATGTCTGCATCCAATCTTGAGACTGAAGATCATGACATAAAATATCTTATTTTTACTTCATGTGTTTCTAACAACAATTTTACTTCATGTGTTTACTAACATCGTTAATGAACACCTCGAGTTCTTGAGCACTCGTGCATATTCACATCCTCCATCTTTCAATGAAAGAGATAAATATGCACAAGATTTATTTATTATCTAACCCTTTTGTTAGAAGGGTTAAGGTAGTAAATTAAATATACGATGTATTAATGTATTTAGTGAGGGGATCCAAGACTTGTACTTTTTGAAGCACGTCGGTCTACTCATGCCTTCTAGATTATTTCTTTCTTTCTTGCATCACTCTCCCTAGTTAACATTCAACATTTATCATAACTTTTAATTTTCTTTTCTGATATACTCTAAAATCTTTTTGTAATATTTACTTATTTATTTTTAACACAAATCAAATATACTATCATTTGAGTTCAATCCATTCAAGAGACTTTATGAGTATTAATTGAATCCAAAACCTCCTATTGTCATGATCGGAACCAATCTACATCAGGAGTTTCTCTATCTTTTTGCTTATCTTCTCTGTCAAACTCATGAAGCATGCATATTATTTGTCTAGGGTGGTTATGTCTAATGACAGCTAGAGATAAGATTTTGAGGGTTCACAAGTGCTCTCCATAGAGCCACAACTTGTCACTTCTCCATTCTCCACTCTATTCTCCAACCGAGAGAAGTAAACCGAAGACATGATGCGAATGAATTTTCCAACGATGAATGGTTGGAAAGGTTAGTAAAATATTAAACATTTGTTTTATTTTAGTTTGATTCTTGATCGATAGATTGCATTTTCGCTATGCTTGCATAGCTGAGTGGAGGTTTGGAAAAGTGAATAAGACAAAGCTTGGAAAAGTCGGAGGAGAACACTTCTTGAAACATAATCTGATGTGATAGTCAAATAAAACTAAAGTATAATTATGTGAGAAAAATATATGAAAAATAGAAAGAAATGAATCATTTGATCGTTCTTCTTGTGTGATGTAATCAATTATGATTGTGCAAATATGTGTGAATGACAAGCATGAGCTCCGTGATGAGTTGATATGGAGACAATGGTCAAAAGTGTGAGCACAATTAAAACTATCTCCACCTTTTTGACCATCATCTTGATCTGTATCAGGTGAGCTTGTGTCTCTATGCTTATACCACCACCTCAATCCTTAACCCATGAGCTAATGTCTTCATGCTTTCAACCATCACTTAGATCAACTATCACCTCAATCCTTGACATGTGAGCTTGTGTCCTCACGCTTTTGACCATCTACAATTCAACCATTGCCTCAAATCCTTAGCTTGTGAGCTTGTGTCTCACGCTTTCTATCATTGTCTTGATCTTGGTTTCTCGTCTCGTCTAACTTATGACTTCGTGTCTTCATATTTTTGACGGTCGTTCTAATCGATCATTATCTCGATCTCTAGGATGTGAGCTCGTGTTCCCAAGCTTTTGATCATTATCTCGATCAATCATCGTCTCACTGTTTAGTCATGTCTGCACACTTTCAACCATTATCTCGACATCACCTCACCATCGACTTCACAAACAAGTATGATTATCAAGATGAGTGTGATCGACAAGATCTGAAACAAATATTGTTGAGCCAATTCTTATGTCTGTTGTTCAAGAGTAGGATAAGACTTGTATACAGTTAAGTTTGGTAGTGTTGTATAATAGATGGTAGTCGAGGTTTAGATGTGAAAGAGACGATTTAGATAATCGATAGAGGTTTGTGGTGCATGGTGAGTAATGAGTGCTGAGTGATGCAATACATATAATCTGTACTATACATATAAACTTACTATATTGAAACAGTAAGTTTCACACAATCAACTCCTCAACTCAATTCTCATACTTTGAAACAATTCAATTTTCTTATTTTGAAACGACTTAATTCTCCTACTATGAAACAACTCAATATCTTGTTTCAATATCCACATTGATCATTGATACGTATGTCTCTAACATCGGGTGTAGTGTGTGTGCGCACAGTACACCAAAAACTACTAGTGTACTCAGTGTGCCTCTCCTGTGTAGAATGTGTAATGTGTCATGTGTGTCCACAATCCTACTCTTCGATCCTACTTATGCATCTGCCACGAGAAACAGAGGGAACCACCACCAGGGAGAGAAAAGCTGCCCCTCCACATGCAAGCGGTTTCCCCTTCCTATTCTTGTGCTTCCTACACTACCACATGGCTGCCTAACTAATTTTACACTAGAACTGCCATCCCTAAGATAGCATGTTCGATTCTTTGCTAAATTTGGAAATGTCAACTTGTCTCCTACGTTTGCTACCTATTCTGATTGCTCGGAGGCAATCTCTACCTGATCTGCTCCTATCGAAACTACTAACTCGGCTTCTGATAAGCTGGAAAGCCTTGCAATTACCTCGGGTGTCACTGAGGTGGCTTCCTCCTCGACATTCGTTGCTGGCTCTGCTGCTGCTTCGGAAGACAGAAGCGTCTTCTGGGAAGCTGGGTCGACTTGTGCTTCCTCGCTCTTCTGAGGCACTAGTCCGACACTGGAAGCCATGGTGATATCATAGGGGTCCGATGAAGTCGCTTCCTCCACTCGAAATACCTGGGATCTCTTATTATTCTCATTCTCAAAATTATTTTATCTTCTCTCAAATTGTCTCAGAACTGTATACTTTCTCTCAAAATATCTCAAAATAGAAATAGATTCTCTCGAACTATTTTCATTAAATTGGTTATTTGTCGAATTGTTCTAAATCAACTTTTCTAACTTGATTGTAGATAATATTGTTGATTATAAGATTCCCTTGCACCAGCATGGATGATATCGTAATTATTTCAGTACTGAATGCGTTCGAACTTCGAACAGGGTGGTAGTACCTCACTCGTCTCCTTCAAACAATGGAGCAGAAATACAACATCTAACATGTTGCAAATAGTGAAGACTACTCATTATTCAATGTAACTAACTAGGATATTATTCACCCATGGACATTTAGAAAGTCGGAGGGGTTGCGATCCATTTATCTACTAATCCTTCCGGTCGGAAGAGTTAGGGAATAAATTGATGTGTGGATGAAATGATGACTTCTTGATAGTAGGCTCCCGCACTTATACTTTCTTAGTGCATGAGTATGTGAACCACTTATGAGTTATGTGGAGCTCTCTCGGTAACTTCTGGTAGTGTTATCTTTTAACACTTAGAGATTAAATAAATATTATATAGTATAGAATTTCAACATAATATTCAACATTACATAGAACATGCTAAACAGTCAAATGTACAAGGCCGTGGAGAAGGATATCCACCTCAGGTAAATATACAAATTTATTACTTAAACCTTTTGTGGAAAGGGTTAAGCAATTATCTGTTACTTGGTTTAAATTAATGTGCATTCGTTAAAAGCTTCTCATAAATTGATAAATGGTGTTACCTGCCCCTTGGGGTCTTCGAGGACCATGAGACTGTCCATGTAGGACCATCACAGCGGGACTCGGACCAGAAGCTTCATTAACAGTTTGCAGCAGCATGCACCTCCAACCGTGCCCACAAAAGATTGAACCCATGACCTTTCTCTTAGAGGACTGTAGGTTAAACCACTTGGGACACGATAGTTTATAGTTATAATTATCATAGTTATAGTTTCAGAATCGAGTTTTTCTACCTTCGCTTTATATGTTATGTTTGGACAGTGTATAACTCTAGGTGTGATTGTTATATAATATTTACAAGTAGTTTAGTTTTTCCTGATATCTTGGTATACAGTTTATACATTTCAATATTTCCGGATAATAGAAAGCGAAAACAAATTCTCCTAACTTGATCTTGCATGCATATTCTTTTGTATTTATGACCTAAAGTACAAAGAAGGAAAAATAATATCGTTTCCTCCTTTCATACCGATACTTGAAACTTGTACATACGCATTTCACGTCGTTTTTTCTTGTCTCCACATTTAAGCATGCATATTCACCCTCTTCCGAGTTTGGAAGAGGGTGAATATGCATGATCTTTTAATTTATTTCTTAACCCTTTCGGCAAGAAGTGTTAGATAATGTATTAAATTTATATTTAAATACATTAAATAACTACAGTTTCCTGGACTTATATTTTTTGAAAGCACCGCAGTCCACTCAGCACTTATGGTTTATCTACTACTCTCGTTGTGTTTTCATGCATGGGCTAATAATTAATATTTATAAGAAATTAATTATTATTATTTAATTAGTAAATAATATTTGTTTAATATTTATTAATTCCCCCCAGAAGTTAATCGAGCATGCATATTCTCTTACTATCCTCTTTCCTCAATGTGGAATATGTACCAAAAGCTTCAAAGACATTCAAAATATTATGTGTCTTAGAGAAATAAAAACATAACTTTTCGATGAGATACACTTCATGTATTGAAAGTTCACTATCTATAAAATAAATTTTTGACTTGTTGTTCACTGTGAAAGATAGTTAATGCAGTTCACAGTAATAATACAGTAAATTTACACGAATGCGTTGCCTTCACAAATTGTGGACTGTGAGTATATATGGACTAATTGAAATGAACTTTGCATTGAGCATATACGAACTCTTCCATGTGATTATATTCTAAATATTCTTTGTTTAAAGCATGAGAACTTTGCATGGCGACGAAAAATAAAAACGCTGAAGTGGAAAATGACGGCTGGTATGGCTCCTCCCACCCGGAAAGTTGGACAAGGAATATGAGAATGTCCGGAAAGGCGTAACAGAAATAGAGCCGTCAAAACACATTTACAATGTAATGGAACGGGTCTATAGACGCGAAGTATATACTAATCATGACAACCCTGGAAGGGTGGATAAATTGCCAAAGGAAATATACATGCTAGACTTGAATAACAAACGGATGTGAAGTCCGTTCACTAAACATGCTAGACGGCTAAACATGGATTTCGGCTAAATCTGAAAGTAGTAGTTAATTAATTCCACTATTAAGAAATAATTACATATCTCATATAGATCTGCAATTATGATACATCCTACTTGTAGTAATTAACTCCAACAAAAGAATTACTTACTATATCAATTTAATGTAATCCTCATTGTAACAAACATGTATCATAGTTTTTAATTTGTATTAAAACTTTATTTATTTATTCTAGCTGATTATATATAGTTATGATGGGTTAAATATCAAAAATCTTAAGTACCAGCGTAGAATTTAAATAATCAAACTATTTTACTCTACAAAGTTCCATTAAAACAATGACATGTTTAACGTAAACCAAGATAATAATATATACAGATTAAAATTAAAAAAGAGTTTTATAAATCAAGATACTTGTCACGGTTAGAGAGATAAACATTGAATATGAGAAAATAATAATTTTAGTTCAGTAATATAAATTCTCTTTTTTGAAGTAACAGTACTGTAATTCTAGTTATAATAATTTCATTATTTACTTTGTATGACAAAAGTACTTTCTCTTCCTCTGACATTATCATAACACATATTTTAGTGGTTAACCTCTAGAATGAGCACAGTCATATATAATAACTTAACGTGGTGACGTACATGAAGGGTGCGTCAGCATCTGACTGACAAGTGACACATCGGTGGAGGAAATGATCGTTGATATTATAGACATACCAAAATCAAAATGAAGGCTCAAAACAACGTCCTTTTATACCTATTTTTCCTCTTTCGTTCATGATTTAATTTATTTGTCCTTTATCAAGTCTCTCCTTATCCTATCCTCAGCTGTAGTTAGAGCGTCCATGAACAGTCTCCACTTTCGTTACCATGAGTCTAAACCATAACTGGACTCTAACTAACCATATCTGACCATTGTAAAACTGTACTAGAAAAGACAAGAAGTCACGACACCACCGGGCACTTGTTAGGGATCTTCGCACGAGGTACCTACCAGGTGAATGGTCTCGGAGAATGCCGGTAACGACGGAGGTTGAACATCGGCGCTGACGCTGCTGCAATGCTGCATATGATCAAGGCAATGCGCAATACGCAGTCTCAAAGAAGACATCTCCAGGCTCGAGGGCAGAGTGCACAAGTGGATTGCCAATCGTGCAGAGCATCGATCGGCTTGAGGTGATCTCGTCGTCTCGTTCGGTTTTGGACTGCACAAGCATTCCGTCACAATGATTCAGGCAAGATGGAGTTTGGCCACTGGCCCCGTCGTCATGCTCGCTGGGGTCTTTGTCGCCACGACTGCTGCCAGTTTATTGTGGGAGGTGGGTTTTAAGGATTCAGCAAGACTCTTCTTTGGCCGTTCTGGGAACATCATTGAGCAAGCTGCCTTTCGACATTTTTGTTTGTTTTGAAGTCTCTTGTTTAGGCTGCTTGATCTGCTTGACCTTTGGAGATTTATTCAGATCCTGATTAGAAGAAATCGGATCTGTCATTTCTCGCGTCAATATTATCTTCCAGTCTACTTAAGATGAGAAATTAGCAGGAAGAAGCTGTTGTGTAAGAGTACCAGTCTGTAGAAACCATACCTAGGACTTTCTAGGTCAAGTCGGATGCCCCGGATGTTACCTAGGTTTCAGTCCCTCGTTCTTCCCGTTCTTGTTCCTTTACGAAATCTAGGATGCCGGAATTCCTGTTTCGGGATTAAGATGTCTTCCTTACGGGTAAGAGTACTTTATCTTTCTTATACAACTAGTCCTAGGTCTGTGTCCACTTACGAGGTACATTGAGATTAATGATGCAGGTTCAGTTATAGAATGATTTTTGTTGTCTGTTATGTCGTATATACTCTCATCGAGCGAGCGATCATGTATACATTTGCTTGGTCTTAGTAAGCTTGTTTTGAGTGGGACTTGCGCTTCTGTCAAATTTCTAATCAGGCACAGCCATCTGCATTTTCAGTTTATTTCTTCCCTTCTTCCTTTTGAGGCGCTCCTTCCTCCTCCTTACTCGTTATCATCTCTTGGTCCTGCTTGGTTCCGCAGAAATGCTTTGTCGAGAAAATATGAATCCTCTGAGAATGACGTTGTCTCAAAACTTGAATTTTCTTCGTTTCTTGGCATTTCAATCTTATGAGTCTTCTACTGGTAATGTTTTGCAGAAGTATTCGCAGAAGTCTGATAAGGACTCACCAAACAGTTCGAAGTGAGCGCTCAGTTATGGTGCTCTGAGCAAGAGTGACATTTTTATAATGATCCGTTGGGTCTGAGTGGTATAACTTGAGAGCAGTAACTCCTCCACCTTCTGTATATATGCAGTTGAAATGAAGACAGCATGATTTTTTACTTAAACGTATTTGATGATTCTGCTGAGCTTATATCTGAATAAAGCTATAGCTTTTTGAGTTGATCCGAATCGATGACTTGAAGACATAGCATGATTTTTTACTTAAACGTATTTGATGATTCTGCTGAGTTTATATCTGGATCAAGCTATAGCTCTTTTGAGTTGATCCGAATCTGGCAGCTATTTGTGAGGTCCTTATGTCATTTAGACATCTTCAGAGGTGAGCGTATTTCGTTCTGAGAGTAATTACACTGGACGTTAATCTATCGACCACAATCAACGTCCACGGAATCAGAACAAGAATGATGCAGGAAAGCACCTGTACTCTCGTCGTTGACGTCGTAATCGGATGTAGTGTTGGAGTAAGAAAAGCCAATTCCAGCCGGGGATTCCACATACAGCAGGTTCGACGCTAAAGTTTCACCACCAACAGTTAATTGTTATATATGCTGAGCATATAATCTCACAAAAATCCGCTAGTTGGAATGTATTGAGAAGATTCTTCATGCTGAACTGTCGGAAGTGGTTCATTATTGTAGAGTTTCTGGAAACTGCTACTGGGAAATTATTTCTTAAGGTGATCGAAACGAGGCGGGAGATACGCTGGTCGCGAGCTCCTCACCTTGGTTCCAAGAATATGGATTGATCACTGGACCTTCTTGCATGTTGAACGGGCCGGTTTCGGTTAAGGCCCCAACTGCAACACTGGAGCAGCCTGGACCTGTGAGACGAACGAACAGAAAAGTGTCAACACGAGTGAAGGACAGTCAGATCTTGGCCATGTATACGTACAAGTGGAGATAGATTAAAACAGTAGCAACTTTGAGCATGAAAGCACTAAATTCCTGCAAGTGAGGGCAGTCTACAGGAAGAACAACCAAAAATATGTGCTCGAGGGTAGCAACTTAAAGACAGTTATGAACTTTGCATGGCGATATTGCCATGTATAGAGCTCTCGCGCTCTCTCTCGCTCTTTCGCCCTAGAAATAATCTCTCTCGACTCTACTAGAGAGTCATAGCATTCCATCTCTACGCAGTGTCCCAAGTGGTTTAGCCTACCGTCCTGTAAGAAAAAGGTCGTGGGTTTAATCCCTTGCAGGTACGGGTGGAGTGCAAGTGCTGCAAACTGTTATCGAAACTTCTGGTCTGTTCTGAGTCTCGCTCTGGTGGACAGTTCTATGGTCCGCGAAGACACCAAAGGACGGATAATAACATTTACCATTTACTAGACGTTGATTGGATGATCTGCAAATTCGGGGCCGGTAATGGACTCTCTGTTCCCCACCCGCAGAGATGTAAGGGGCGAAACGAAATTCTCGGAACCCAATCATCATCTCTCGAGTTTTTCTCCCGTTGGTAGAGAGCTATACGGATTGGTTTGAGCTGGTAGAGCTTCCCTGCGACTGACCACACGTTCATCCCCATTCAACACGAAGTCTATCAACTTGAGATTCGTGAGAATCATAGAGGTATTTTAAAGGCAATTCCAATCAACGGACGAACACAGAAACCTTTTCCAAAACTTCAATTTGGACATCACGAAGTTCAGATAGACATTATTTCCGTCTGAACTGTGTCATGGAGTCCAATATTCCAGACATGGTGCTCATGTAGCTTTCATGCTTGCGCAGGAGCCTTGTCGACAGGCCGAGGGACTGCAAGGATGGTGCATTGATCGTTGGCGTCAAGAGAGTTGATTTGAAGAATCTTAGAAAAAGCTCGTAGGGAAATTGATCACTTACAATGGGTCCGATTACAGTGGAAATGATCCGCAAACGCTCCGAGCACAATGATGGAGTGCTAGAGACGCTGGAGGTTTTCTTCCTTAATGCAAATAACTTAAATCCGTCTGATTTGTGTCACGACTAATTATTATAATAGGTTTCTGATTTCTCGTGACCAGAACGTGGAAAATGTGGAAATGGCGTGGAAGTAACTGACTAAGATGAACACGGTTGACAGGAGCTAGTTCTACAGGAGGAAAGCATTGACAAGATTGATACGCTTGGACGGCTTTGCCCTAACATCAAGATTCTTTACATGCCGAATAATCTTATTCCCAAACTTGGTATGGAACTTATGTTCCCATATACTCGAACGATATCCAATCAGATGAAATCCTGAATAAGAGGCCTGGCTAAGAACAACTGTCACATCACTTGACTCTAATCTGTGAGTATTCCATCGGAGCACCATCTCGCGTCTTGATGACCTCCAATATTGCAGAAAATATGCATAGGCTGAAGGCACTCGAGTACTTGAATCTCGCCATCAACAATATCACGAAGGTAAGCTAGCCGGACGCGAACATCTTCTTGAGTAGCGAGCTCACCGGTTCTTCAATTTTCAGTGGTGTATGTGGGGTTCACAATGCCAGTTGCCTTATCGTATGCGGAGACCCGCAGGTGCATACTGCAACTTTGTGAATGTAATCTTTCACTTCAACAAGTGCAGTTGGACGGATTAGATGGATGCGAAATGCTGAGTAAATTGGACATGACCTTAAACTTCGTCGACAAAGAAGGACTGATGACAGTCCCAAAACTTCGTGCAAACATCCACTTGAAAGAACTGTAGGCTGCGCTCCTTTTCCATGGTTGCTTGTTATCTCCAGAAGCTGATTTTGACTTCCTATGAACGTCCTACAAGGGATATCAAGCATTTGTTTCAGCTGTAAGAACCTACGTAGACCTCTTCTCCTGATCGCTAGACTGCATGACAGTAATGATGATGAGCATTTATGTGTCCATTCAAGATTCTTATCAGGCAATCCATGCACGGACTACCCCGGATATCGCAAATACGTCATTGCGGCTGTTCCATCACTTAAGGTACATGGATGTTCTCCCTTTGCTATTCTTATCAGTAGTCTCCAAGACTAACGAGTGTAAGTAAATTAGCCGTATCTTCTTTCCACGATCTCTGAGTCCACTTCCACGCTCTCTTCGACGAGCATTTTAGAATGTTGACATCGTCTGTGATCTGGCATGTCGTCGCAACTAATTGCACTCTAGTTGAGCAATTCTCCAATAGGTCTTCATATCGGGCATTATGTGACATGTGTGACAGCATCTCGATGCACACAAGATCAAGCCTTCGGAACGAATAGCCGCTCAGCAGGTACCCAATTCCACCATCGAACAACTATCTTCTTGGACTTTGCTTCAAAACTAAATGCAGAACACGCGGATGATGAACAGCAGTTGAAACAAAACGGGAAGTCCGCAAGTTTTGCCGAGATGGCTCACGCTTACAGCAGGAGTCGCGATGGCGGTCCGAATAATTTAGCTACAGAAATCGTCTAGATGTCAAATCTGATTTCGCATTTCGACCTCAGGATCGAGGTCCTTCAAAAGCTTTTATTGTTTTGCAGGGTTTTAATGCGCTGCATGCAGAACTTTTGGAGACTTGCAACGCGCCGCCTGGTAAAGACATCGCTAAATTGGAGCAAAAGTCACCACAGCTGTAAGTAATCAGTAGATCCCCGACAAACCTGAAAGGTGAAGAGAACCATTCTTGAACCACTTGAGAGTGGAACACCTTTTTCTTAATGTTTGTTCGAGAGGGACTGGGATGCAGAAACGAGAAGGGAGAAGAAGTGCGCGACTATACAGTAGCGAACAGAGTGAAAGAGCACAATGAGATGCAGCACTTGCGTGAGGAGCAGGAAAAGAAATCAAAGAACAAAGTAAGTTCAGCATAGATTCAGTGTATCCACACAGTACGAGACTCCCAAGACACGAGAACATGTACATGTGCTTCTTTGGTATCGCAATAAGTTTAATTGGTGGTTTCCTTTTCTAGTATTCTCTTGCTCGCAGTAGTGAATCTGTCAGAAAAGATCAAAACAGAACTCTTGAATGCACTCTTGTGTGTGTGAATGGAAGCAAACGAAACCGAAGGGTGATGAAAGAATCAGTTGAATAAAAGATCTGGGATTGTAGAAAGATGGTAGCCTATAAACCTTGACATCCTAGTCTGTAATATCAACTGTGGGCTCAAACTTTGTCAAGCGTACCTCCAGTCACAAGAGCAAAAGTCTAAACGGCGCACGGGCTTCGATCCACTGCCCACTGAGGGCCGCATATACCAGAGAAATGAAGGCAGGTAAAGTCCTCTTCCAGCAGAACTTTCTGCAGTACCCAAAAACGTTGATCGGAGCATGTACATCGGGTCACCAACCACCGTGCGGATGCACTAATTCCGTTCTTTTGCTTTGTTTTGGAGCATTCTGTCTTTCCTGTTGGCATCTCATTCGAATATTGTCTGGTTCAGTTCTCGAATATTCAGCAGGTACAGTACAATGACTGAAGAATCTGTTTACTGGCACCAAACCAGAAATGGTTTGGCGTTAGGAGCAAAAACTTCTTAGCTCTAGCTAATTCAGACGCGGATGCAGAAAAATCCCTAAAACTGAAAGCACTCATTTCTTATCAAGAAACAGTTCAGGTTCCTTTCTTAAAGTTCTCGGAAAAGAACTGGAGAAACTACAATTCGCAGTCATCATCCCCTTGATCGTGCTAGGAAAATGCTGTGACCGATAGTGCCCATGCCGAACGCTGGATGGCTAGTCCCGTGGTTGTCTAGAGGTCCCTATTCACATACAAGGTTAATACTTCTTAAGTTATATCTTTTGTTTTGTGTGATAATATTATCTTTCGACGACTGTGAGAGATTCTAAAATGATCCCCACAAAAGAGTTTGCTCTCAGACTAGTCAGACAACGGCGAGAGAACGATCCACTTGAGGAGAGGAGGATTCTAGCTATCAGGCTAAGGCGCAATGGTTTAAGTCCGATACAATTTACGCTTCTGGGGGCTCGGTATTGTGTGGTATAATGCAGCTTCGACTTCAAAGTTGTGGAGAGCGATTGTGGACGACAGGTCCTATGTGACGTAGCCGTGGGTCGGTATTTGGATACGTCCTTGATTGACGTTGACATCCAGCCATCATGGTTACGAATTCTCGTCAAAGGGAAGCTCCTACAGTTGCGACTTCCGTGCGAGGTGCTTCTAAACTCCCGTCCCTGATTCAGTGGTGCAGCTTGCAAAATCCTGGGCTGAGTTTGATTATCACGTCTAGCCTATAGTGGAAGTGCTCTTGCTCGAGCTACTCTACACCACGGTAATTCCTTGTTTTCTAGAATTCAGATAGAATTTCAGCTACAAATTTCTTCAAGTGAAGAGAGAGTCAAGACCTACCGCAAAAGACCCTCTTCATATGCTGTCTAAAGCTCTAGACGTCTAATTAAGCTCAAACCTACGATTATTTCTGCAGGTGAAAACGGATGAGAGCTTCCTGCAGCGGTCAACGACGACTGGGAGTTTGTTGGTGACAATGCCGAAAGTGCTTCCTGATTCTAAATGGTCTGCTCCTGGCGTACCTCATATCGAAGGGAAAACAAACAAGACTCCTACCGCAGCGAAGAAAAGCAGTAGAAACGTTCTCCAGCCCTCAGCGGCTGTCAACATCCACGACATTGTGCCCGATGCATCAGTTGATGCTCCACCCAAACATGAGGTATGTAGAGTTCCATTACTGTCAGAGGTCAGCATCTCCCATCCTGAGCGCTGAGCAAAATCTGAAAGAACAAGGATGGAACAAGGATGCTGCTACATGTAACATGAATATGTGACCATCTCTTGTTCTTCCTGTTAGCCAAGAGGTATCTGTTGTATTTATGTCCTCCTTGAGCGGCTTGAAGATAGTAGCAAGCTTCTTTCTTCTCTCCCGCTTTATTCGTATCGAGAATGAAGGCTGAAAAAGAAAGGGTCGAATAGAATAAACAATAATTTTCCTTCTTTTGCTTTGCCTCCTCTTGGTTTCGATCAGGTTCAACACACGACGAAATATAACGATTCTGGTAGTTACTTACTTCAGCCGTTGACGACTAACAACTGAAGTTGACCTTCTGCACCTTGTGCAGCCCCAACGAGCCAATATTTCTGAGAGCGACGCCGAAGTGATTAAAGCTGGAGAGAAGAGGGATCTGAGGACTTCCATAGACTGGGAGAATGATGTGCCCCCTTTGGAGTAACTTTAACTGAATCTCACTTTTGCAGTTTCCTGTATTAACCTTTGAAAGAGTGCGAACAAGCACTATAAATTTCTGCTAAATATTTGTGCAGTGCTTGCATCTTGAATCGGCCAGTGACGAGAGCTCGTAGAAAGGTAATTTGTTCTCAGCAATGCTGTCCATCATGCAACGCAGCGTAACTGCTTCACCCTCATCAGTACCAACCCTTGACGATGTTAAGAACGAACAGATTTTGCTCAGCGCTGATAGTCTAAATTCACACAGCTGTCATGGACCGTAGCTGGAGGGTCTATACCAAACTTCCGGATCGAGGCAGCTGCCTTGGACTATCCTCTGTTCACGTACTGTGGGTTAGGAAAACAATGGGACAAAAGCCTTCTAGTTAGTCGGCTGGCCTACTGTTGACATGATGACAGAAGAAGCCATTCGGAACGCCACTGATCATGCAGAGTCCAGAGACTGAGGCTGTTAGTCGTGACTCGTGATAGCCTAGCTCATCCAAACAAGAGGAATTCAATCACCGTTCTCGAGATTGAGTTCCAATGTTCCTTAAAACCAACGGTAAGGCCGTGCGTTAAACCCATCTTCACTCATCACCTGCACCGACGAACAGCTTCAGGTATGAGGAATAGGAACAGCTTTAGCTCATTGAAAGCCAGCACCAGTGGGATTTTCTGGCATCCGTCTGGTCTATAGATTGTTTACAGCGCTGATGATAATACTGCGGCTACCGTCTTCTAACACTAACACAGCTCACCAGAACCGAGAAATTTGCGTTCTCTATATTTCTTAGGTTTCACGTGTGGGCAACCATTATGTACCCGAAGACACAGAGCGACCAACCAAGATCCTTGTCCAGGATCACGTGGACTGACTCAGCGCCAGTCTAGATCCGGCATCCCGTGTAATGTGCCCCCGCAACTTTTCTAGAAATGCAGGAGAAGTAGAGAATGCGTCGGATAATTTCTTTCTCAAACAACCAAAAAAGTGAAAAAATACTCGAAATTTGCTAAAAATCGCCGGTGAATTAGCACAGCAATCAGTCAGTTGTCAAAAACCGCCGGCAAATTACAGGTAAGCAGGAAAGACCTGGGCTGGGCCTGGACTGACTGATTTGAACAGAGCATTATTCGTGTGAAAGTTCCAACACAGGAGCCATACTGGGTGTGAGTTCCCAACTGTGAGCTTGTACAACAGTATTCGATGACAGTCTGAACTGCGGAAAGGGGCCTTGAAAATGTTTTTCTTCTCTAAGCCAGACTTCAGACCATTTTGCCCCGATGAGACAGAACCTGATGCAGCTCTGTGCACATGATGGAACGATGAGAACACACCACGGTCAGACCGCTGGGACTACCAGTGTCGAGGGTAAGGAAGATATCCACCCGTGACCATCGCTGGGAGAAGGCCAACTCAACGATTTTCAGACCACACGGAATGACACTATCGTCCCCCATAAGAGGATCTGCGTAACGATCCAGCATCACTGCCCGCCTCTCTCCAAGCCGGGAATAGCGCAAGCAGTAGCGAAGCAGTAACACGCAGGTCAAGTTGGGGCGGCAATAACTTTTAGCTTTTGTCGGAAATGATTCCAGAATGGTAAGGTCATGCAGGGTCGGAAATCGCACTCCATGATTGCTCACTGCTCTTCGCCTTTTACTGTACTTCGGTCGTCAGCTCTGGATGGACTAGCGCAGGTCTCATGAGAGGGAGCAGAAAAGGAGGTGGGGCGCAGTAAAGACGAAGTTCCAATAATGGTACGATCTGCTTGACCATTACCCACAACGCAAGAGTACGGTGTGGTGCCCAACTAACCACGACCGTAAGCCCAGTTGGGTTGGGTGGAGAAAAATGCAGCTTTTACTGCATCTTACCAAGACGGTGCCGAGCAGCCCATGGTTCGTTCCACAGCAGCTCACAGAACAATACTCTCCCTCTCTTCAGCATCTCTCGGAGCAAACGGAGACAGTCAGGGCTCACTGAAGTTCCCTAAGCTGCCTTTCGTGATAAGAAAAGATGGGGTTGACAATACGTCCCCAGCCCGTATGTGGTCACTGCTACTGTCGAAACGTGGGTGCAGTTACCAACACAGCACACATCAAACGTTCTTACTTTTAGCTTACGGTCGGGCAGGAGAGGCCATTCTCGACCCACAGCTCGCCTTTTCAGTGGGTGGGCCTTTTCGTTTCACTTTTCTCTCTCTTCTTTAGGGTGCGGTGCGGTATACATACGCACGTTTCCCATCTCTCACAGAGAATGGGTTGCTTTTGTGGTCGTTTGCTGCCTTCTTTATACGAGAAAAATGATTAAGTTGTTCCTTCGATGATTTATCTGGGAGGCTGTAAAGTTTTCTTTTCCAGAAGCTTTTCCCACACACACACCTAGTCAGGACCAAAGGTGGTGTTTCTGGAGT
Organism: Asterella californica; assembly: GCA_036924285.1. Lineage (NCBI taxonomy): Eukaryota > Viridiplantae > Streptophyta > Marchantiopsida > Marchantiales > Aytoniaceae > Asterella > Asterella californica. The sequence continues at coordinate 12,624,154 of JAYKYS010000006.1, read as the reverse complement.
TTTGAGCATATTGGTCAAGCTTGCTTTTCACCTGCCAACCGGACTTTGGTACTGAAGGTAGCAAACGCTCAAGAGACCAGGGATACGTGCTCTGGCTTATTACCTTTGAACACATGCATCGCCTTATAAAGGCTTAGGATTTTGTGGGTATCTATTGTCTGAAACCGTAAATTCTTCCTTCCGGAAGACATACCATTCACTTCTCAGTGCATGCTCGGACCAACTCCTTGAAAGCAAACAGGAAACAGCTTGCCAATTATTTGAGTCGAGCATCTGAGATGCTTACAATCATACAGCAAGAGATGTTAAATATGGACGGAAGAGGTAGGGTGCAAATATCTGATACAGCTTATCAAACTCTATCTCGTCATAATGCCAACTTTAGGCCTTTACAGCAACCGTAAAAGGTCTAAGCGGAAGAGAGCATCTCTATCAGATGAAGCTCTTAGCCTCCAGAGTCCAGGCTGAGCAAAACAACGACAACTAAGAGATGAAGCTGGTAATTTCGATGAACCTCAAGCAAAGCTAATCACAGCCTCACAGGTAGACTCGGTGACAGATTTTGAACCTGGCGCGTCCTTCTGATAGCAGATTTTGTCAGTGCAGCATGAAGAATCTAGATTAGGTCACTGATTGAGCACAACAGCGTCCTCTCGTTGAAACAAGTTGGTCCTTGAAACTCCGAACCTTATCCCAAACAACGCGATCAGGTAAGTTCGTTCCTCAGCATCAACTTCCTGTCCACCAATGCTCCTTGAACCCTAGTGCCAAACGGCAGGCCTACGATGTGAGGTCTACGATTCCTTGGAGCTCCTCTCGAGTCTTGTGCCCTTTACACCGAGCACAGACAATCAGGAACTAGAGACACAGTGAATGATTGAGGATCTTCCATGCTTCAACAGCAATTCTCCGGTTCATCGACCAGCCCTGCCATGACCACATTATGACTTTCATGCATTTATGACGTAGAACAAGCTTTGCTTCAATCAGGACAGTACAGATGTCTCTAGGCTACCTCGTCTTTCAAGTACTTGTGCCACAAAGCTATTGTCTGCGAGGCTGCATATATATGGTACGGTGTCCTTCCTGGGATGCGACTGTTATGTCATTTCCTCTTGAGCTCTTTTACCTTCTTTCACTGACGTGTAGTTTGAGAAAAATAACAGAGCAGAATTCTACTTCCATAAGGGAAACATATTTCCCGTTTTCATCCTCTTTTCCCTTTCTTAATAAGCCCATTAGCACAATTGCAATTAGAGGCCAAGTTGGGTTCGAGAATCAGATATGAATTATGGGTAAGGAATGTATAGAAGATTTCCCAGTGCGAAGTTCATTTCGAGCTGCCCGGCTCCCCAACCCAGCAACGAGCTACATTCACACCTACCGATTTTGCGGCTGTGGCTCCGTCGGTTGTAGACTTTAACTCGTTTGGTCTGAAGGGCACCGTCGTTCGTTGACTTGCAGAGTGAAGCGGCTGTGAGACCGCAAACGCACAGCACGAATGTGATGTACTGTCGTGATGCATATTGATCTATTGGTGCCAAATCTTCTCCCCAAACGTTCTCATGTTACCTGTTACAGCACGGTAAATATATGCATGCAACATGAGGTTTTGCATGTAGGGAAGAAAATTACAAGCAGAAATTGCAGATGAGCAATTCAAGGTTTTTCATTTCTTGTTCATGGTGTTTGGCTGTGATTTCTTTTGAGAATCGATTGAGATATTATGCTTAAACCTCCCTTCTTGTTCTAAATAGGGACGAACAGGAATATTCTCATCAGATTATTTTTCAGGATTTTTCATCTCTCTTTGTTTGCGGTTCCTTCTCCCCAAGACAGGCAGAACTTCAACTTGAAGAACTGTTTTCAGACAAGTACTGAGTCAAATTCTAAATATTTGTTGCAAAAAATTTTGAAATGCTTTCTATTTGTTTTCCAATGCTGAGCACGGATTGTGTCTCCTTTGGAGCATAGATGGATAACTGCTTTGGGTAATCTAGAGGATTACATTTTACGTTTGAGTTTACCGCAAAGTGGAAGTTGTAGATAATCCAGAGCATAAGCATGAGTTTAAACCTCCGATGCGGTATAAAGCAGCTACTTCAACAAGAAGTCGACGTGACATTCTACCGTCATGCTTACAGATGTAAACGAAGAACACAACCCAAAAACTAGAGTTTAGATTTTGTTTAAATTGAGTATAGATTTAGCTGAAATGTGCTGGACAGGTAAATGACAGGTTATCTATTACCAATAGGTAGTTGTAACGCTTGTATACTCGTAAGAAGATTGAAGATATAATGCCTGATAAAGACACTCTTTTCTTTTATATACTAAAGAGAGGAAATAAGATAAGGATCCACTATACCCTTAAGAAGTTTATCAGCTTCTGTCAGTTTGGTTCAGTAATAAGCTGGTTCTTCCCATTATCATAGTTTCTTGTAGTTTTGAGGATATTTATGAAAATTTATAATCTCTACAGTTTTGAGGTGGATGTACCTTGAGTAAAGTCTCTCCGGATTTTCCGTTGTTCGTGCCTGATAACAACCACCTATGCTCTCCACATGGACAAGGATGAGGTTTGGTTTGCTCAGTTATTTATACGGCTGGTTTTATGTCTGGTACTTTACTAAAACGTGAACTAGAACACCCTCTAAATCATCCTTTTCGTGCATTATCGAGGAGAGTTTTTCTCTGGAAGGACGAGCCTTCTAACTATGACTAACTGCGAGGATATAGATTGAATGAGAAGACAAGAGTCAACCAGTTTGCCTAAAACAACCAAAGTCTTCCACATATATCAATTCTGTCTGACAATCGATCTCTACTCAATAAGATCAATTTACATTCATCAAAAAGTATATTTATCTTCAAATACAACAATAGATAAAATTCGAACTCCCAATTTTGTATTCCTTTTCTTGTAACTTTCTCACACTTGAAAACCTCAAAATCTGATCATCTCAATCTTTCTCGTCCTCCCGTATGCGTCGACTGTTCTCTTTGACGATAAAAAGACAATACTCTTAATCGCACGATGTGATATTTTTCTTAACTAACATCCCAGCTAAGCATCCTTCAGCTAAGCTAAGGTCTTTATCAGCAAACCAGCATATCAAACAAGCAAGCCCTTGCTAAACTAAGCCTTTGCTTATTAAAAATTTCTCACCTCATGATGCTTTCTTGATACCACTTCTGTTATAGTATAAGCCAACAAGTGTCGACCAAAGTCACATCTATGGAGCCACCCCACAAGGCTTACAATCCCCCCTTAGCTGCATCAAGTAACTCCTGGCCTATAACATAAATGGCATGGAGAGGCTTAGGTTAGAAAATCCACGATTAAGAGAGATACTGGTACCTCGCCCCTAGATAGAGATGACGTAGCTACATATCCAAGATAGACTCCCATCCGGGAGATCAACATGTCAAAATAAGGAACATAGAGCACGGGGATTTGATCTTCATACCTTTTTTTCTTAGGTGGATGTCTCTACCACTAAGGATAGTCTCTATTTCATTAAAAAGAGAATTAAAACTCACACATTCTTTATTAACTTTCTCTACTCAACTTTTCTGTATAGCTCCATTTTTAATTAATGAAGAGTCCAAACTATAGTACTCACTAACACCTCCGCACTTATATCTTTAGATTATGGATCCAAGTCACGATCCATGACTTTATATAAAATTCATTTTTTAGGTGTATCAAAATACATTATTTTCACAAAGCGTATGACCAAAATTGCCAGATTTCTCTCTTTCACATTTTTCATAACTTGAAAATTGCACTAACTATTGCATAGAATGCTACTTCTCACAATTGAAAGCACGAGGTCACTCTCCTCAACGAGCTCTGCATTCTGGTACTTTCAATCTTCTTCAAAGTGATAATTTAACTCAAGCTAGGCTGCTCTAGCTCAGCCCTAGCTAAACTCCTACCCAGCTTGGTAAGCTCGGGTGCAGCTTCTTGTGGAAATGTCTTTTGGAGATATGTTTCACTGTATGAACATCACGTAGCACGACATTCATCTCTTCCGAACCTGCACATCCTTCCATATATGCCAACTCTTTCATGAGTTTCTAGGACTCTAAGTTGCCATCGTTCTCTTCAACGTCTTCAAGTAGAAGATCTTTATCAGTATCTCTGATATGTTTTGACTCCAAAAAATTGGTTAGCTCAACATATTCTCTTCTTCTTCTGAACAACTTGATGCGCTTATCGATAACAAAAAGTCTCAAAGATGTATCATCAAGCTCCTACAAAAAACAAGTAGCATTCTAATGCACAACTAAGACAACATATGGACCAAACCACCTCCTAGAAAACTTTCAAACCGTAGAGTGTTGGTTCTCTAGAGTACTATCATACTATCAAAAGGGTTAGGTATTAAATTAAAGCTCTACATATTTACCTCCTCCATCGAAAGACGGAGGAGGTGAAATATGCACAAGTGCTCACTTTGATAAAGCAAGTCTCGAAGGATCTAACTCTTGGCATAGCATCTAAGTATTCACCTCTAAAACTTAATAGAAACTAAAACTTAATAAAAATAAAAAGTTGAAATTATAAGTATAAATTAAAGACAAACTCACCTCTAGAACTATCATGACTAAAAGGATATTAGGGGGTGTCCAAGTTAATAGAAAATATTTCTCAGTGATAGAGAGAGAAACAGTCATAATCATCGCATGTAACTTTGTGTAAAACTGCAAGTCATTCTAGGTCGCATTTGTGAGACACTACGATAATATGATTTTGTTATTGGATTTTTCTCAGTTTTGACACCGAGAATAATTATTCAGAGAAGTAGATTCTCTACTACAGAAAAGAACGTGTCACGTCAATTTAGCACCTCGGTTAGGTTGGCCGAGTACAGAGTGGCTAATCCCGGTAGGGCCGTTAGTGCCGTTAGGACGAGTTCTTGGGATACCCTACTAGGGGTATACTTTGCAGGTAAGGCTTGGAGGTCTTAGTTCTTCGAGTTGAGCTTTCAAGCTCCTGATTATGGTGAGTAGTCTTGGTGAGTGTAATTTGGATTCTCTACGAGCACATAATGGATTTGGCTCGACTTTAATGGTTGTTTAGTGCCGGTTGGCATGATGGAGTGAGTACATATCGTTTATCACTCGAAGAACTCGAATTGCGAGGTTTGATTGAGAGCTTTCACGTCGTGGATTTTTGCCGGTGGTATCTCCGGAATTTGTAGATCGTTGGTACCTTTGATTTGCGAGTGCGCGCGTGCACGGAGTGGTTCTTTTTGGTCGTGTGGTTGATCGTTGTGCAGATTAGTAGTGGTTAGACTTGTTCTTGGTTGGATTTTGTGGTGAGATAGTGCGGAAGCGCTGCTGGAATTTCTCGTGGCAGATTTTGATGTCAATTTGAGGTCGATAGAAGTGCATCGGTGGACATCGGATAGGCGTGGGTGAGAAATTTCTGGTGCTGAAGAGTGCACTAGGTGCACGTTGTGAAGACGATTCCAACGCATCAAAAATCAGCCGATTTGGTGAAAGATCGAAGGAGTTACAAGAAAAAGAAGGTCACGGGTGGTCCAAATCTGACGTAATCCGGCCTGTGAGTGTCAATTTGACAGATTTTGACCTTGTGGAGTGTGTTTTCGACCTCTGAAATTGCTGTTTTGTGATTTTCCTTCTTGTATGTCCTTCTTGTGTTGTTTGGCTCGAGTTTCTATTCTACTCCAAGCGGAGCGGAGTGGAGGTGTCGTGGAGGCATCGAAGAACAGAGGTGCATGAGTACGGAGACGTGAGAAGCGGAGTGCGAGACTGCGGAGATGGAGCGGAGCCCGAGTCTCAGCTCGAGCCCGTCGCAAGCCAGCTTGCAGGTGTGCGTGAGAGAGATATGCAAGCTTTCAATTGTGTGGGAGGTGTAAAACTAGCAGATCATCCATCCCAACACTATTCTTGAGTTCTTAGCTTTGGTTTTACCACTAGACCAATAGCTCTTGGTGTCTTCTAGGGATGCGTGTAAGTATTTATGGATTTGTTTAAGGTAGTAAGAGATCTTCTCGCACGTTCCAAGAGGAGTGATAGGGCGATCTCATAGTACTAGGTGGAAGTTGTCGTTGTGGTAGTGTTTACTTATATCATAGAGACACGTATGAAGGCAGTTGGTGGCAGTTGGGTGAGCTAGTAGAGCTACCACAAGATACTTTTGGAGCTACTAGAGGTGTGACATCTAGTTAGTGACCTTAGGTACATGTTATGACAGTTGATGATAACATATTATGCATGTGGTCATCGAAGAGGAGACATCAGTTCGGAGTGGGACTGAGTTTCTCGTTATGTGAATGTTTGAATGTGGAGGGTTATCGTTTGGACTTCTTGTGGTTGAAACCTCTCTATATTCTACTTCTTGTTTGTGCACCGCGTTTGCTTGTGTTGGCGCTTGATTTCTGGAATGAGTTCACTCCAATGTGCTGTCCGTAGTGAGGCTGGAGTTGCAGACCAGTCAGACTACCTTAGTTTCTCTCACGGTGAGGTTGCACTAGCGACCAACAGATCGTGAGAGGCTGCTTGTGGTGATGGCAAGTACATGTTGTTTTTATCTTGATCCTCCTAGTAGGAGATATGTGAGCTCAGTTGGAGCGAGGTTAGGCAAGTTGTGATTACGGTGGTGATAGAGATTTTGACATTCTGACTGGAGAGTGTGTTCACGAGATTCTATCATCACGGAATTCTCGGAAAGTTCTAGTGAGGACATCTCGGAGAGTGGATATACACGAAGTGGGATGAGATACCGACTACCTACACCATTGCCGTCGGTTGTTCTAGAGGATGAATCAGACGTAGACAGTATGTTTTCTGGTGGTGAGTCTAATGTCATCACATCGTTGTTGTGAGACATGGATGAGATCTATGAGACCACGAAGAGACCTCGACAATACTCGAGTACGGTGGATATCATTGAGCTGGATGACTTCATCCATGAGGTTGACAGTTGGTGCGATATGCAGCAGATGCGAAACCCACAGCTGTTTATGTTCTTCATGGCGTGAAAGAGTTTGTTCTAACAGTTGGAGGGACCGTCGATGGACGATTACCATGAGTTCATGCGAGACTACAGCGTGAAGATTAAGTTGTGGAGACAACATTGGTCTCCCAACTACATTTCTATCACTATTGGCGCAGTTTCAGGAGGCTTAGCACTTGCGAGTTCGAGTGCAATAGACAGTGGTACATCCACGAGTGGCGGAGTACCTACCACTAGCGGTGTGTTCACTAGTAGTGGAGCAGGCGGTAGTAGGAACGGCATACCACCAGGGTTTAATCCTGTGGTTCAGTTCTTCTAATGTTTGAGAAAGAACTATCAGGGTGTGCGGACCGACAAGTTGAGGAGTCTGTAGGAGTTTCAGCGGAAGACTGGAGAGAGTCTACGCGAGACGTTTACTTTCATGAGGTGGTTGATCAGCGTTACCCAAGGAGTGACAGAAGTACATGCGGTCCAATTTTGGTATGGGATATTGAACCGAGAGCTGCGTAAGAGAGTCAGAGATGCGACTCTCCTTAGAGACACCGCTCCGATGTTGGTGGTTGTCTTTGATCTGGCTGAGCGGATTGAGCTCAACATGATGGAGGAGAGGGTAGTGATTGTTGGATTCAGCAGAGAGGCACCACATGAGACGATCACCTCTTCTCGAGGATCATAGACTATGAAATAACATGGTGGTGGTGGTGGTAAAGATCGTGCTGAACAGTCACGATCACAAGGAGGTGTTGGAGGACCTGGTGGGCAGAAGCCCATGTCGTTTTTCTCTAGTCAGCAGCAAACGGGTCCTTGCTAGACGTGTGATGATCCTCATCAGCAGAAGACTGTCCACATAGGAGAGGTGGTTATGAGTCGTCTGGGACGTCTCAAGCGGTGCATAGACAGTGTGAGCATTGCGGACGACCAGGTCACAGTAGTGACCGTTGTTTTGATCATTTTGATCGTTTTTGTTTTATTTTGATATTTTGATTGTTTTGTTATCACCCCGAGCTACATCAAGGGAAGGCTAATCGTGGACTAGACAGAGGAGCTCAAAGAGGCCATGGTGGTCGAGCTGGAGATAGAGATCCAGCATCTGAGAGAGGATCATTCGGTCCACCGCTTGCTACGATGTCAAATTCGAGTATGACTGCTCGGATTGAGCAGTTAGAGTCTGCAGAGGATAGCTAATATGACTATGGCTCAGCGAAGATCTAGTTCAAGAACAAGAGCTTCAACGTCTTATGGTGGAGAAAGAGTTGACTTCGACTTCATGGCTGGTGTGACGTAGATTGAGACATCTGCTACAGTGACTCGGGGTGCAGTACATGCCTTTGAGTCACAAGGTGCATCGGTGGAGTTGGATCCACAACACGGAGAGGTTGGTAGACAAGCCAGACTTCCTCAGTCGTTCATGCTATCGGAGACGTTTAGGACCACATCTTTGGTTCCTAGATGACCTACAGATGATATAGTGGAGTTGGAGACATCGACATCCAGGAGTGGAGGTGATGCGAGTGGCTCAGCGGAGATCTGGTTCAGGAACAGAGACTTCAACGTCTTATGGTGGAGAAGGAATTGACTTCAAATTCATGGCTGGTGTGACATAGATTGAGACATCTGTGGTAGTGACTCGGAGTGCAGTACGTGTCTCTGAGCCACGAGATGCATCGGTGGAGTTGGATCTACAATGCTGAGAGGCTGGTAGACATGTCAAGCTTCCTCAGTCGTTCATGCTATTGGAGGCGTTTAAGACCACGTCTATGATTCCAAAACGACCTACAGATGGTACAGTGGAGTTGGAGACATCGACATCCAGGAGTGGAGGTGATGCGAGTCAACTCTCGATGTCTGTGGATGCGATGTCAACACCGATGTTGGGCGCGGCTACAGTAGTTTTGTGAGCTTCACTTATTTCAGCCACAAATATGACGGCACTGGGAGTTAGCTTGGCTCAAGTGTTCCCGTTGACAGTCACGCTCAGTGAGAGCGAGGATGTAGTTACCTCTTGTGCTGAGGTGGTTCAGCAAGAGACGGTAGATGTGTCTATGGAGTCGAGGATCAAGACAGCTATCAGTGGTACTTGACAAGCGGTGGCTGCCAAGTTAGATGAGTTATCAGCTATGCCGACGATTGACCGTGCTGGTTTGGCACTAGGTGTGGTGTTGTTGGACAACAGAAGTGGTATTTTCTGTTTGGTGACACCTTCAGGGAAGGTGTATCAACTGCAACAAGTCTTGTTAGACTCTAGAGTCCAGCCGTTGATGCTGGAAAAGGTGACGTGCATTGGTTTGGGTCTGAGGAAGTCCGAGATGGAGAGATGTCTCTTCAAGCTGCAGACATCTCTAGGGGGGTCAAGAGGTACAGTTCTACACATGACACGTGAGATGTTGACAATGAGAGTTCGACCAGATCACCCCACGGATGGTTACAACCGTGGAGTCTTATGATGTATTGGTTGGAGATGATGTGTTATACTCTATGGGTTTGTGATCGACTATTGGACGGAGACAACATCATATATACCAGGTTGGCAGTCCGGTGAGGGATGAGTGAGCCGCTTACCAGCGGGGTTCAATGCTAGAGTTGGGACAACAGAACCTACACCAAGGACGATTGCATCCGTTGTCGTGTCAAATTTTGCGTGAAGGATGTCTAGGAAAACACGAAGTTCCTGGCTGTCGAGATGATCGTGTGCTGAACAAAGACAAGAAAGAGAGAAACAAGCACAAAAATGAACGTCGCAATATATACCAACTCCCAATGTACATACACTGTCGGTTCTTTCTCCTAAGAATTCAAAACTGAGAAACAGACCAGAGCGGTCTGTAATCTATTTAAAAACCTCTCAAAACAGTTTTGAAAGTTTTGAATCTCAACCTAGACCTAGCTATCGAAGCGTAGCTCAAAGCAAGGAAAACTTCTCTTTGCTAACAAAAGAGCTGCACCAGCATCACACGAGCGTTTTATTACTTTGGCCGTGTTAAGTCCTAGTTTCGTCTGCCTAACCACCGGCTTTGTCTTGCTTTCAAACCCAAGTCTAAACAACATCCATGTACAAGCTCTAAGCTAAAGCTAGCTACCACAAGCTGTATATAACCAATCAGAACTCTGACGAACTCAAAAAGACAAAACCCGTAGCGAAGAAATTGAAAAAGACCTATCTGAGAACTTTCTTCTTTCGCCAAACGGTCTTCAGATGTCTTCTTGCCTGACTCCGTTGGCCCAGAAAACGTTCAAATCTGACTCCCAACACTTGAGGTATCTCCGATTTTCGATCGCAAGTGACCAAACCTTCCAAAACTCCTCCCTGCGACTTAAAACCGCACACACCGCTCAAACGGATCGCCTGATCTGATATACGTCTTCTCTGGTAGGTAGATCTAGCTACTCTGAACCCAATGAGACTCCAAACAAGTCGTTTTGAGTTCCTCTTGCAAAACCACGCAAGAAATTTGATCACAGATTGTAAAAAACTGACATAAATGGACTCCCTGCAACTCAAACTCTCTCACCACACCCAAACCAACAATCCAATTCACTTACAATCTTCTCCTATGCGTAGATGAAGACTCCTTGACCATGAAGGCACCAAGAATGAAGAGCTTGGCTCACCGATCGCGAAGAACAAATCAATCTCAAGTCGCAGACGAACGAAAATCTGACGTAAGTACTTCCTTGCGAGCCAATTTCACTCAGAACTCCCAAACCGCTCGATGAAACTTCGTATCGTCTTCAATTTCCTGAAAAACTCGTTGTTCTGATCTTGATGGATCCAAGGACAGCAAGTTTGGACTCCCGAACGGCCCGAACGGTCCAACTCTCCTTCATAGATCACTGAAGCTCTCACAATCTCTCTCCTACGTCTCAGTTTCTCCTACTACACACTCCCTGATCCGCCTCTTCACGAACCGTCTTAACCAGCGCGTAGCCTGCACAGATCTGAACTTAATGACGCCTTGCGCGTTTGCATTGATCCTCCATATCTCTCGAACTGTCCGCTGACAGGTCGCAGCCGCAAGCTAACTCTTTAAGCTGTCCCTTTACGTCAGACGTTGTACGTACAAGAATTTCCAGATTATGAGAAAGCAGGTCCCTTGCGTCCTTAGTATAGCGCCTGGAGCTACAAATACCCAGTCAGCAAAGTAAACTAGGGTCCAGCTTGATTTTTCCATCTTCCGAGTCACGTAACTTCTCCACTAGGCGTCCAAATGAAGTAGACAAAGTGCCTATGGAAAGCTGACAACGAGCTCTACATATTGATGCGATGAAAGTGAAGATCCGAAGTCGTGCCAAAAGTCTCTAAACCCGTCTTGCTTTTCTCATGAGCGTCTTTGGAGCAATAATAGTCGAAATTTGATTTTCATGTAGGAGCCGGTCCACGACACGACACCCTTGCGTCCTTCCCGGTCCTCTCGTACTAGAGAATCACTTGGCCGTACGAGTTGTTAGAGGGCAATGTCCATGCGGAGGATACTCCGGTCTTTGAGGAGGTGGAGACATGCCTAGCATGACTACGGTAGTACCATCTATCTTGGATGTTCCACTCTGGAGTTCGAGTGGAGAGTTGTAGTAATATACTGATTGGTTGGTACAACAGGTTTGGAGTGAAGCCTTTGTATCATCAGCAGAGAAACAGCGAGTTGTTCCTGCTACTGGTCTTGTGACTTTATCACTGTTGGATACGACTCTCATTGTATGACAGTATCCAGGAGAGGATGTGTGGGTGCTAGAGCTGTTCGAGGGATCAACACATGTTTGGCTGCGGTATTGCAGGCAAGCATACGAGTACAGCGATACTTGTATGTGGAGAGAGATGAGATTGTAAGATGCATCTCATTGCGTCATGTGGCACGCTTGGTGCAGAGATACCTTGAGTTGTTGTCCATATCAGCTGTCAGAGGATACCAGCAAGCATTACCATCGGATAGTTCGTGTTGGAGGCGCAAGATCTCACATTAGTTGACATCATTCACTTGGTGATAGCCGGTGGTCATGTCAAGGTCACATGCGTGCTGGAAGAGGTCAAGATTTACATGATTTGCGATCTAATATGTTTTGGGAGATGTTACGGATCTTACGACATCTCCATATGCATCAAGTGGATTCTCCAACGTACATCTTGAAGAACATTCCTTTATTGGATGATGCTCGTACACAGATGATGACGAGTGTGCACCAAGTGTGGTCCTAGGTCGGACCAACAATGTTGTTGGATGCAGCGAGAGTGAGATCTCGTGCACATCAGCCACGGTTGTGATGGACGAACTTGTTACCAAGAGAGGTGTTCAAGCGCGCGCACAATGCAGTGAGACGACCAGCACACCTCACAGTTGATGGCATCTTGGATGCAAGACGACGATCTCAAGTAGTGAGAGTCGTCGATAGGTCACTCATGATAGTGATGAACCTAGTGAGATGACCTAAGACAGCATTGTCCACGTTGGTGAGCTTTCCAGCTTCACATGCTTACATGGATGGAGGATCTGGGCTTGTATGAGATGCTTGGTTACAACAATTAGTGGAGCTCAATGTCGATGAGGGAGAGCGAACGATGAGTTTCCTTACAAGTACGAGGATAGTAGCTTCGATGTTAGAGACTTCATGTCATCTGGTATTGGATCAAGCAATAGACTTGAATTGCTTGACGTGGATTGTTAACCTTGGATTGGCTAAGAAGCGTCGGATGTGATCAACGGGTGTTACTGCTCGGACACTTCTAAGCTCTTTACCTACCAGATCGGTGGAGGTAAAGGCTGGAGACGAGGCGTGTGGAGTTCATCACCCTTGGACATCATGAGATATCGTAGGAGATAATGTGGAGCTTGCAGCTAGGACTCCATGAGTTTTTCGTACAGTGGAGGTGGAGGTTGTTGGTGGTGAGCAGAAAGAAACTGCGCCAAAGACTACAAGATAGCAGTCAACGACTTCGTCTTCTACCTCTAGCATGTTGATAGAGGATACTTGGGAGCCGGAGATTGGACCGTAGGAGAGGAAAGACAAAGAGTTCAGAGATTCCTGAAGAGCTACAAGAATTATTTTACCTTCAATATGAAGGATTTGGTTAACTTGAAAGGACCAGGTATCCGGATCGACTTGATCAGTGACACGTCAATCTTTTGACGTCCTTATAGATACAATGACATGAAGAGAGTCTTGATCCAGAGTAAGACTCAAGACTTGTTGGAGGTTGGGTTGGTGGAGATGTCGCATGGAGAGTATGCATCAGCCACGGTTATGTCAGCAAAGAAAGATATGTATGACAACTACACGGATAGATGAATGTGTGGAGAGTACCGTCTTATCAATCGGCAGACGAAGTCCGATAAGTACGTCATGCCGATACCTGAAGAGATCTTTGATGCAGTGGGACATGTGAAAGTCTTCAGTACTTTGGACCTTCGAGCAGGGTATCATCAGTTGCCGGTGAGAGAAGAAGATAAGTCCAAGACATCATTCTGAGGAATTGACTCTCACGACAAGGATTGTTTGTATCAGTGACAGTTCTTACCATTTGGGTTGAAGAACACCCCTGCTGAGTTCCAGAGGATGATTGACATGATCCTAGCAGGATTGGATTTTGTAAGATGTTATATTGACGACATCTTAGTCTATAATGCTACAGTGGAGCAGCACGAGAGACACTTACAGGATATGTTCGAGCGGTTGAGAGCTCATGGGTTGAAGTTACACCCTGAAAAGTATAAGTTCTTCCAGAAGTTGATAGAGATCACATCATCTACCTAGGTTGGGTGTTCAACAGACATAGATCGAGACTATTATACGTATTTCACGTCCTACAAATGTGAGTCGAGTTCAAACATTTGTTGGTTTGACGAACTTCTATCGTCGATACGTGAAAGAGTTTAGTGTAATTGCGAAGTCATTGACCAAACTGACGAAGGTGGACCAGGAGTGACACTGAGGAGATGAGCAAGAGCGAGCTTTTGTAGAGCTCAAGGATAGGTTGACATCTGCTCTCATCTTGAGGAGATCCGTTAGGGATCGTCCTTTCTAACTGTCCACTGATTGGAGTATGTTGGGACTTGGAGCAGTGTTGACTCAACACGATGATGAGAAAAAGTAGTTCATGGTGGCGTATGCCAGTCGCTCCAACAATTCGGCGGAAGTGAGGTACAGTTCGTACGAGAGGGAGTGTTTAGCTACAGTGTGAACTGTTGCACACTTCTGATGTTATCTGTTTGAGAACCCCTTTACTCTCATCATTGATCACCAGTCGCAAGTGGTTGATGAAGTCCGACAAGCTTACACAAAAGCTTGCACAATGGGCTCTGATCTTACGAGATTATGACTTCCAAGTAGTGCATAGACTTGGAGTTGCAAACCTAAATGCCGATGGGTTGAGTCGCAACACATGCACGAGTGAGGGGCTCGATGACATGACGAGGTTGATGAGGAGATAGTGTCAGAATGGCATGCATCTATCTTTCTTTGTGTGTTGATCATGAACTCTAGTATGGAGGACCAAGTCGTATCTTTTTATGATCAAAGAGTAGATGATGAGTCTCTAGATCTTGAGGGTGAAGATGGTGTTCCAGATCAACGAGATATCCATGACGATGTGACTGTAATGGAGTATCTACGTACTGACGTGGTGGTATACACAATAAGTGCCAAAGAGCGAGATCATGTCTTTCAACGAGCAAGAGATTTCGACGAGAAAGACGACATGTACTTCGAGTGTGAGATGATGAGAGAGTACGAATAGTGCCACATCCATCCTAGAGAGCATAGTTAGTACGACATGCCCATGAAGAGTTGAGACATTTTGGACTAAAGTGTACGCATAGATTACTCCAAGGACAATATTGGTGACGTTGTCGTATCGTGGATCGGCTCCTTTCTGAAATTCAGACTTCGATGCTTGTCGCTCCAAAGACACTCATGAGAAAAAAAGCTAGGCTCCAGTTTACTTGCTGACTGGATATTTGTAACCCCAGGCGTTATATTAAAGACGCAAGGGGTCTGCTTCCTCATTATGGAAGAAAAACTGATACGTATTGTGACTGACGTAAGAGGGTTGCTTAAGGGACTAGCTTGCATCTACGACATGTAATCGGACGGTTCGAGAGATTTGGAGGTCCAATCCAAGCGCACAAGACGTCGTTGGGTTCAGATCTGTGCATGCTATGCACTGATTAAGACGGTTCGTGAAAGGACGAATCAGGAGATGTGTTTTGAGGGAAATTGAGATGCATGAAGAGGATTTGGGGAGCTTCAGTAACTTGTGAAGGAGAGTTGGACTGTTCGGGCCGTTTCGGAGTCCAAACTTGCTGTCCTTAGATCCATTGGGATCAAAACGCCGAGTTCTTTAAGAAATTGAAGACGATATGAAGTTTCATCGGACAGTTTGAGAGTTCTGAGTGAAATTGGCTCGTACGGAAGCGCTTACGTCAGATTTTCGTTTGCATGCGATCTGAGATTAGTTTGTTCTTCGAGATCGGTGAGCTAAGCTCTTCATTCTTGGTGTCTACAAAAAGAGTCTTCATCTACGCATAGGAAAAGACAGTACGTGAATTGGATTGTTGGTTTGGGTGTGGTGAGCGAGTTTGAACCGCAAGGAGCCGATTTATGTCAGTTTTTTGCATCTTGCGATCAAATTTCTTGCGTGTTTTGCAAGGGGAACTCCAAACGGCTTGTTTGGAGTCTCATTGGGTTCAGGGTAGCTAGATCTACCTGCCTGGGAAGACAGATATCAGCAGACAATCCATTTGTGCGGTGTGTGCGGTCACTTGCGATCAAAAATTGGCGATATCTCGGCTGTTGGGAGTCGGATCTGAAGGTTTCTTGGACCAATGGAGTCAGAGAAGGAGACTCTATCGACATCTGAAGATTGTTTGGCGAGAGGAGAAAGTTCTCAAACAGGTCTTTTCCGATTTCTTCGTTACGGGTTTTGCTCTTTTGAGCTCGTTAGAGTTCTGGTTGGTTATGTACAGCTTGTGGTAGCTAACTTTAGCTAAGAGCTTGTACATGGATGTGGTTTGGACTTGGGTTTCAATCGTGTGATATTGGTGCAGCTCTGTTTGTTAGCAAAGGGAAGTTTCTCTTGCTTTGAGCTACGCTTCGATGGTTTTGGGTCAAGGTTGAGATTTAGGGGTTCGTTTTAAGGGCTTTGAAGCAGATTACAGATGTCTCGGTCTGTTTCACAGTTTTGTGTTCTTCGGAAGAAATCCGGCAGTGTACATACATTGTGAGTTGGTATATATTGCAGCGCTCGTTTTTGTAGTTATTTTTTTCTGTCTTGTTTTTGTTCCACATAGTACATCTCCACAGCCAGGAACCTCGCATTTTCCTGGACATCCAACGCGATATCGGTGGTGAACTCGACGTGAAAGTCTAGGGTGGAGATTTCTTCTGAGTTGGAACTTGGAAGAAGAGATTAACAATCATGAACGAGGATGAAGATGGATACGATTGTTCGGGAGGATGCTGCGGTCATGGGATGACGGATATATAGATGCTTTGGGAGGATGAAAAGGTAGCATTCAGAAGTACGGGTACTCTCTTTCAAGCCAACGTTGGTAAAGGAGAGATGAAAAAGTTTGTGGATGATTACTTTGCGGCACATGCAGTTGTAGCTATCGAAGCTACAAGTTATGGTGCTAGGGTGGAGGAGATTGAGCATGATCTCCATGGGGATGATTTGGATGAGCACGTGGATCTAAGCGAGCTCAAATTGGGTACTGCATCCACGATGCAGAGCGAGAAGAAAGGACAAGAAGAGATTTCTTCGGAGAAGCAAGCTGGAGAGGATAAGGTTCAACATGAAACTATTCTTCCTGAATTGGCAATGGAGGATGATCCTTCACAACCAGAGGAGATGATTGGGATGTAGACAATGGACATGGTTGATCTGGTTGCAGACATACAACAACCAGATATTGGTATAGCGATGGATGTGAAGGAAGGTTGAGAGAAGCACATTCGAGATGCACAGGTTGAGTTCCTATCACGGGAGGTCTAGGGTGCAGCTACAAAGAGAGTCCATGATGTTATCATTGGCATCATCAAGGACAGACATGCTGAGGGTGAAAGAGAGTGGACGGATGCTCTCGAGACTATGGGTATAAGATGATGGATAAGGATGGCTTACATTGCTGAAGGTGATTATGCTTAAGAGGTTGTGAAAGTTAAAATGTGATTAGGGTTGGGAGGATGATGCTTGGGAGGTTGTAAAGGTTTTCAGAAGAAGAGATCAGGGAGGATGATGGTTGAGGAGAATACCATTGTACAGTGAGATAATGATGGTTGCGGTTGAGGATTTTGGTTGCAGCAGTGTGGTTCTTCTTTTTCAGAAAACAAAAAAGAAGAGTTGGATACATACGATGACATGTACAGACTTGAGATTGAGGGTTAAAGTCAGGATATGCGGTGATGACTGGGAGAATGGATGATGTCTACTACGACATTTGGGTCACAAACCTAGACGATGAAGTTCTACAGGACTGATGGAAGACATTTCTATGATATGATGGGTTATTCTTTTTATGTCTTCGAACTCATGTTGAAAGATGTAGATATTTAGAGGGGTGATTGGATGGGAGGTTGAAGAAGAGATGCGATGAGTATGGATCCAGGGAAAATCATGACAGAGTTGCAACTTCGATCAGGTTGCAGACTTGAGGATGATGTTACACCGCAAATGAATGTACCAGTAGTAATCGAGATATAGTTGAGAGACCAATATTGTCTCCACAACTCGATATTTGTACCGTAGTCTCGCATGAACTTGTGATAATCGTCCATTGGTGGCCCTTCCAAATGCCGAAACAATCCTTTCCATGCCATGAAAAGAGTAAACAGCTACAGGTTCTGCATCTGTTGCATAGCACACCAACTATCAAACTCTTGGATTGAATCATCTAGCTTGATGGTGCCCACTACACCTGAATATCATTAAGGATCATTCATGGTCTCATAAATCTTGTCCATATCTCACACGATCAATGGGATAACAACGTGAGAAGTACCACTGACACAAGTCAAAACGATATCCCTCGTTGCTGAAACTGATATCTTTGGCTGATACCTACAACACTCTGTGTAAACCCATCATGTACTGTAGAAAAATCTTTCGTGGAACCTCCCAAGAGCCCCATTATAACAAAATCTTTTGTCAATCACGGACACACCACCAACCATGAACCAATTGCTCCAACTTGAGCACTGAAAACAAAACCTCGTCATCACATGTGACCACTGCTGCCGTAACTCAGCTCGTATTAAGCTAATCTATCCCATACTAAGATGAGTATCGGCAACCTGAACCTATCATCACCACAGACATCACGTTCTGTTGGTCCGCAAGTCCAACCTCACCGTGAGAGAAACATAGATAGTTTGACTTGTCCGCACTCCAACCTCACTACGGACAACACACTAGAGTAATCACTCCAGAAATCAATATGTCAACACAAGCAAACGCGGCGCACAAATAAGAAGTAGAGCATGGAGGGATTCCAACCACAAGAAGTCCAAACAGTTACCCTCCACCTTCAAACATTCACAAAGATAAAAACTGTCTCACCTAGACTGACGTCTCTTTTATCGGATAGTCATATGCACAATATATGACCACCGACAATCATAACATATGTTTGGAGTTGCTAACTAGATTT
Source organism: Asterella californica (assembly GCA_036924285.1). Lineage (NCBI taxonomy): Eukaryota > Viridiplantae > Streptophyta > Marchantiopsida > Marchantiales > Aytoniaceae > Asterella > Asterella californica. The sequence continues at coordinate 12,605,530 of JAYKYS010000006.1, read as the reverse complement.
CCAATCCTCTAGTAACTCCAAAGACCTTCAACCATGTAGCTATACTAGCTCACACCACTCAACATCCACTAACACTCTCCATGCATCCACCTACTACATGGAAGAACGGTACCTCAAATGTAGCTTCTTCTTAATACTATGAGATGTCGTTACTAGTCTCATCGGAATGCCTAGTAAGGTCCCCTAAGACACAGAACAAGTCCCTAAGTACCTATGAGCATCCTTGTAAGACACCAAGAGCTAGTGGTCTAGTGGTACAGTCCAAAACTAAGAACGGAGAAGTTAAATGCAAGTTTCAAGAATAGTGTCGGATGGATGACCACGCTTTACGGACTCGCACACCATAGAAAACTTATCTATCTCTCACACGTCAGCAAGCTGACTTACTGATAAGACGAGACGAGACATGACATGTCAGGTCGACTTCGGCTCCACCTCCGCAACTCTCACATTCCGCTTCTCACGCCTTCGCATTCATGCACCTCTACTCCTCGAAGTCTCATCAAAGCCACCTTTGAGATACCAAAAAAAGATTTCCACAAAGAGAACACGTTCACACAAGACTCGCGCACACTTCACGACCCTAAAAAACCAACAAGACCCACTACAAACCCGTGGATTTCATCAATTTTGACGTAAATCTTGATTTTGGTTCTCGGCAATACAAAAGAGCTCCATTGGACTTAAACGGACTCTATATCAAACAGTTTCAGTTGCTTTGGAAGCGTCCTCTCAACATGCTTCTACTATACCCTTCGTGGACCAAAACCTATCACCAAAGAAAATCTGACCAGCGCTTCCGCACATTAGCCAAATATCTGATTTGAAGCAATCAAAGTTTGATCCGACCAGCGACCAAACCTCTACCAAATCACTTCATGAATACACCAAGCGAAACGTAAATCACCCCCATTCCACAAATTGAAGGTATCATCTATCTATGACCGTCCGGAGATACCATCGATAGAAAATCCGTGATCTGATTTCTCTCAATCAAAACGACTTTTCTCGAGTAATCTGAGAACACATGCATAAACATCTGCTAACCAACAACATATCACTCACAAATCAAGCCAAACCCACTTTTTGCTCATAGAGAATCCAGATTCTACTTACTAAGCGCATCTATCATAACTAGGAGCTTGAAGGACTCAACTCGAGAAAAGTGAGAGACTACAAGTTCCAACTCGAAATATATCCTTAGTGATCTCAACCCAAGAAACTCTGTTAACGGCCCTAACAGCATTATTGACACTATCGACACTAACGGTGCTAACAGTGTGTGTCACCTTGCACTCGATCGAACTAACAACTGACGAAAACGACGTGACAATTGTCAAGATTTAGCAGTTGTTTTTCGAGAAGGTGTAGTCAACTATCAAAACAACATACTACATCTGACAACTACTAGACAACCTTTGAATACACATTTTGGAAGAGGAGGGATGAGGAGTTTACTTCGTGCACCTACTATTGTGAACATTACAACAATGACAGCATACCTAGCAGAAGTTGATGTTCACAATGGAAGGATTGAAGTACGCTCTAATCCAACTTTAATTGAGCAAGCAGTTGAAGTTCCTATTGAGGTGATGAAGAGAGGTGCATAGAGTATTAAGAGAGCTACATGATGGAGAGATCATGTAGATGCGACTTCTATTCGAGCCTTCTTGGATATAGACAAAGAAAGAGATGCTATGGTGAAGACAAAGAGACAAAGAGATGCATTTGACTTAGATGCAAGAGTACTTGATGATGGTGAACGTCGAAAGGTTACAAAAGAAAAGAGTAGTAGAAACACAACCATCTAGACCTGTACCAAATGGTAGATCTCTTGCTCTAAAAGATATACCTTCTACTTCTACAACTCCGTCACTTGAGTAGGACTTATGGAGGGTGTGCAAAATTCTCCATATGAATTGATGTTATTGACAAAGTGCAAGAAAAGAGACTTTCAGCACAAGAGAAGTAGAAGGCTCCAACCTACAAGTTAGCTGCTGATATTGAAATAGTGACCGACTTGCGTATTATCTTGGAGCAAAGAATTCTGGATGCTATGATGGAGTTTACTCTACGTGAGGTACTTGGCACTACGAAGAAAGAGTTTCATGAATTGATCATTGATATTATGAAAAAGAAGAGATATGTTTTAACTGAACATGTAGCTAGTAAGATGATTGGAGTGGTGGATGTCATTGATGTTGATGAATTTGAAGATGTACAGCATGAGGAATGGGTTGATGATCACGTTATTGTTGAGAATGAAGATGAGGAATTTGAGGAGGAAAAGTCAAGCACAGACAGTGACTTCAGATAGAAGTATTGAGCACATGCAACAACGGAGATGCAAGTTTGGGTTGGAGAGCTTTATGAACCAATACTTGTACTTGTGGACCATGAATCAGAGATGAACATAATTTTAAAAGAGGTCCGTGAGAAAAGACAGTGGTCAACTGAGAGAAATCATGGTTGGATACTCCCTGCTGTCAATAATTAGAAGAGAGAGTTGTATGGTGTATGTCTTAATATGCGTGTGAAGATTGAGGATGTAGAAGTTGAGTAACATTTCTTTGTATTATCATATACTTCCTATCCTGTCATACTGGACCAACCTTACATTACCGCTGTTTGGATGAGACAAAGATTATGATTATGGATTCCGAATTCTATCAATGACCTGTGAAGGAGAGTTGGACCGTTCGGACCGTTCCGTTATGATAGAATTCGGAATCCTGGTGACAAGTATTCAGTACAGTTTTTGACTATTTGTTCAAGACATGAACGGAACTGACAAACCCTTAGAGATTCTCAAACAAAGAGATGTAAGAGTTTTCGCGTCCACTCCTATGGAAAGGAATGACAAGGGTGTAGAACCTACTAAGAGGATCCAGTCAACGTTGATACAAGAGTTGGGTAATAGACATGTATAGGAGTTCAAAGAGATATATAGTGTACACAACATGCAGTCTGGGTTGTTGATGTTTGAGAGCGATGGGTTGAGTCAGTTTGCCCGAGTTGAAGATTTGAGAGAAAATACAGAAAACGGGTTGAAAGACAAGTTTCAGAGTTATGGTGTGCACAGATTCAAGAGAGGGATGAAGCAATTTCTGATATATTTGAGAAGTTTGTGTGTATATAGTCACTTGCGAGTTGGTTCAATGGCGTGAACACGTTGTCGTGTCGTGGACCGGCTCTCATCTGAAAATCAGTTTGTGATACTTATCATTATCGCTCTAAAGACACTCATGGGACTAAAAATGAGGCTTTTGGCACAACTTTGGATCTTCATTTTCATCGCAGCAATGAGTAGAGCTCATTGTCAGCTTTTCATAAGCACTTTGTCTATTTTATTTGGACGTCCAGTGGAGAAGTTAGGAGACTCGAAAGATGGGTAAAACAAGCTAAGCTCTAGCTTACGAGCTTTTGGCACAACTTCAGATCTTCACTTTCATCGCTTTAATGGATAGAGCTCGTTGTCAGCTTTCCATAGGCACTTTGTCTACTTCATTTGGACGCCTAGTGGAGAAGTTACGAGACTCGAAAGATGGATAAAACAAGCTGGGCCTCAGCTTACAAGCTTTTGGCACAATTTTGGATCTTCATTTTCATCGCATCAATGGGTAGAGCTCATTGTCAACTTGCTATATGCACTTTGTCTACTTCATTTGGATGCCTAGTGGAGAAGTTACGAGACTCGAAAGATGAAAAAATCAAGCTGGACCCTAGTTTACTTTTGTTGACTCGGTATTTGCAGCTCCGTGCGCTATACTAAGGACGCAAGGGGCATGCTTCTTCATTATCTGTGAATTCTTATACATTCAACGTCTGACGTAAGGGGTTAACTTAAAGGGCTAGCTTGTTTCTGCGACTTGTCGATGGACGGTTTGGAGAAATTGGGTTCAGATCTGTGCATGCTATGCGTTGGTTAAGACGGTTCGTGAAGAGGCTGATCGAGGACTGTGTTCTGGGAGAAATTGAGACGCATGAGAGATTTTTGGAGACTTCAATGACCTGTGAAGGAGAGTTGGACCGTTCGGACCGTTCCGGAGTCTAAACTTGCTATCCTTGGATCCATCGAGATCAGAACGTTGAGTTCTTCAGGAAGTTGAAGACGACACAAAGTTTCATCGGACGATTTGGGAGTTTTGGGTGAAATTGGCTCGCAGGGAAGCATGTACGTCAATTTTTCACCGTCTGCGACTTGAGATTGGTTTGTTTTTCGCGATCGGTGAACCAAGCTCTTCATTCTTGATGCCTATAGGATCAAGGAGTGTTCACCTACGCATAGGAGAAGACCATGTGTGGATTGGACTGTGGTAAGTAAGTTTGAGTCGCAGGGAGTCGATTTACCTCAGTTTTTTACATCCTACGATCAAATTTCTTGCGTGGTTTTGCGAGAGGAACTTCAAAAGGCTTGTTTGGAGTCTCATTGGGTTCAGGGTAGCTAGATCTACCTACAAGAGAAGACTGATATCAGATCAGATGATTTGTTTGAACGGTGTGTGCGATTTTAAGCCGCAGGAAGGAGTTTGGAAGGTTCGGTCACCTACGACCGAAAATCAGAGATATCTCGGCTGTTGGGAGTCGGATCTGAAGGTTTTCTAGACCAACGGAGTCGGAGAAGAAGACCCTATCGATATCTTAAGATTGTTTGACGAAAGAAGAAAGTTCTCAGATAGACCTTTTTCGGTTCTTTCGTTACGGTTTTCGTCTTTTTGAGTTCGTTGGAGTTCTAGTTGGTTATGTATAGCTTGTGGTAGTTAGCTTTAGCTAGAGCTTGTACATGAACATTGTTTGGACTTAGGTTTGAATCGTGTGATACTGAGATAGCTCTTTTTTTAAGCAAAGGGATGTTTCTCTTGCTTTGAGCTACGCTTCGATAATTTTGGGTTTGGGTTGAGATTCAGGGACTCGTTTAAGGGTTTTACAGCAGATTACATACCGCTCTGGTTTGCTTCTCAGTTTTGTGTTCTTAGGGAGAAAGAACCGGTAGTGTATATACGTTGAGAGTTGGTATATATTGTGACGTTCATTTTTGTGCTTGTGTTTTTCTTTCTTGTCTCTGTTCAACACACTACATCTCTACAACCAAGAATCTCGTGTTTTCCTGGACATCCTTCACGCAAAATCTGACACGATACGATGGTGAACTCGACGTGAAAGTCTAGGGTGGGGATTTCTTCCGTGTTTGAACTTTGAAGAGGAGATTGATAATCATGAGTGGAAAAGGAAAAGGTGATGAAAATGGAGCTAGTGGTTCGAGTGGATTGTCGAAGGTGTAGTTGGATCCGGCGACTGCATCAATATTCCAAGCTTTCACAATGTTCTTAAGGCAGCAACAATCTGATGAGCAGAAGGAAGCTTTGGCAACAAAGGCACTTTAAACAGTGGTCAGCAAGATTGATTAGTTCGATGGGAGAGATGTCTCAAGATATCTGAGGCATTATGTGAAAGAGATGGAGCTCAACCGGGTGTCAGAAGATGAGATGATTGAGACTGTTTGAGTTGGCAGCAGCTCCTGTGATTAGAGATCATGTTAAAATGCTAACGAAGCATTTTAACAAGGATTGGGAGACGTTTTCTCATGCCTTGATCGATGAGTACTCCTTGGAAGACTCTGATCGTGTCACCAAGAAGTCATTCTTGGAGTGGGTTGAGCAACCAAGGAAGGGTTTACAAGCTACTGAGTTACTCAAGGAGTTTGAAAAACAGTTCTCTAGGTTGACTATGATGGAGAAGTTGACGTTGTAGTCCAACAAGACTGAGTTATTTCTTCGGGCTGCAAATGAGAAGCTGCAAGAGAAGCTGGAAGTGCTCCTGGAGGATCGGGAGGAAGACGATGGTTTGACCAGTAGCTGGAAGAAAGTTGAGGAAGCTGTTGGTCTGCTTACCAAGAGGGATCGAAGACGAGAGAAGGTTCTTGTTAGGAGACCGGCTCCAACACTTACTACTGTAGCACATGTTCCTATAGTCCGATCAGTGGTTCCTGTTGCTAGACAGATGGTACTAGTTGTTTCAGTTGTTCTAGTTGTCCAGACACATGTAGTATCTCCGAAGAAGGATGATTCAAGCCTTGAGGAGATCATGCGTGGAATGCGAGACCTGTAGATCAAGCTCACAAGATTGGAGGAGCAGGGGTCTACAAGCGAAGCAAAACCTGTTGGGAAGCAAGGTTGGATCCAAAGGTGTATCTGGTGGGATGGTACCGATCATCCACAAAAAGATTGCAAGGAGTTCATTGATATCTTGCAACAAGGGATGATCTTTTGGAAGGATGAGAAAGTGACATTGAGAGATACCGGTGCACTTCTTCAGACCAACTTTGGTAGAGGAGGGACGAAGAAGTTGGTTGAGGACCACTTATCAGCGCAAGCGGTTGCAATTATGGAGACGGGAACTTATGGCACAAGAGTTGAGGATCAAGCTGAGAAGAGTTTTAACGAGCATGTTGAGCCGAGTGGATTGTGATCATCTGTCATCTCCATGAAATAGAAAGAAAAAATGGCACGTGAAACATCCGAGGATATTGGATGAGAGGATCCGATAGAAGCTCTATCGGTACATATTTACATCGCTCAAAAACCAACACGAAGCGTTGTTGGAAGAGAAGAGAAGGCGAGATTCAGAGGATGCATGGGAAGGAACTTCTTCCAAAAGACAGACTTGAGGAGAGAAGGTTCGTCAAGAGCTTCCGGATGCAGGAGCTCAAGATCTACCGATGGATGATGCTCCTTCTCTATCGAAAGAAAGAGCAAAGGAGTTTCAAAACGAGAAGGATAAACCGGCTACATACAAACTACAGTCGGACATCGAGGCTTCAACAGACTTGAAAGGAGTCTTGGAAGAGCGCATTCTAAATGCGAAGGTGGAGTTTACTTTGAGGGAAGTTTTGGACATTGCTAAGCGTGAGTTTCATGATGTCATCATCAACAGCATCAGACGGAAGCGACAGATTACGGATGAGACTAGTTTATCGCATACCTTGAATACTAGGATGTCAGGGGATGAGGAGAGAGAGTTTGCAAAATGCAATGTTTATTCTTCAGAGGAAGAAAAAGATCGAAGGTGCATGGTACATTTTGAGGATGAGGAGGAGGAGGGGAAGCAAAGCTCAAGTCATTACAATCACAGTCACTGGACTCGAGCTATGACGAAGACGCTGGTGAGGATCGGAGACTTGGATGAGTCGGTGGTTGCTCTAATTGATCATGGTTGCTCTAAATCAACATCATGTCCAAGGAGTTGTACAAGAGGAAGAAGTGGTCAATCGATACAGAGCATGGGCAACACAAGAGGAGATTTATATGGAGTTTGTCTAGACATTAGAGTGCGCATAGGTGATGTTGCTATAGAGCAAAACTTCTTTGTTCAAGAAGCAACATCATACCCGGTCATTCTTGGTCAACCTTTCATCACAGCAACTCGGATGAAGACAAGGGTACTAGACGACGATCTGCTTATGCTAAGATCAGAAGTCAAGATGAGAAAAGAGTAATACAATTCTTGACTGTCCCATCCAATCACGAGCGCAATCGAGATCGTCTGAGAGAAAAACCGCTTCCAAAGGTGAGTGAAGAGTTCAAGGATTTTCGTTGAGTACCACTATAGAGCGAGATTGTGGTGGTGCGCATGAGAAGGTACTCTTGCTTGAAGCAGAAAGTGTCTTTTGTACATGGTTTGTTGGGTTCTCAGAGTGCGAGATTGCTGAGAAGAAAAGAACAAAAACATTTGCGTGATGTTGAGTTGATGTTGAAAGAGATGGATGAGCTAGAAAGAGATGAATGGATTTCTGGTGTTTATGAAGAGGATGGGTTGGAGGATCCTTTGCGAGAGATCATGCTATTGGATGGGAGGATATAGATAAAGTTGTGCAGATTCATTCAAGGGAGGTCTATTCGGTGATCGAATCATTCCATGCACTTGAGGTTCGAGTTGAGACGAAGTACAAGACAGTGGATAAGAAGATAAAGTCAGTTCTTGGTCTTTTGCCGGATGACACTAACCAACAGATGGATCGAGCTTCAAGGGAGAAGAGTTTGAGAGATTCTGCAGTGATAGGACATAAGTTCACAGAGAAGACCCTTGAAGAGCTGAAGATTGGATTTGATGAAACTCTTCTACCAGAAGAGAGGATGTGCTTCAGAGAGATGCTTTCACGACATGAGAAAGCATTTGCCTTTGAGTCACATGAGATTGGGTGTGTTGACTCATACGTTGTTACCTCAATGGTTATCTTCACAATACTGCATGTGCCATGGAATCTGAGATCAATTTCAGTACCGCGGTCTCACTTGCCTAAACTGATGGAGTTGCTGAAAGAGAAGATGCGGATGAAGATCTTGGAGCCGTTATTTGCACCGTATTCGAGCATATGGTTTACAGTGTCTAAGAAGAATAGATCACTGCGGTTCATCTAAGACATGCAACCGGTGAACGCAGTAACAATCAGAAATGCTGAGGTGAGACCGATTGTGGATGAGTTTTTTGAAGCATTTGTAGGGAGAGCAATTTACTCGATGAGAGATCTTTACTCAGGATATGATCAATTTCAATTAGCGGAGGAGAGCAGAAGCTTCACGACAATGAGGACACTTTTGGGGTTGGTTAGGATGTGTATCTTACCATAGGGAGCTACCAACTCGGTAGCACACATGATGAACGGGATGAATAGAGTTCTAAGGGACTTCATCTCTAAAAAGACGATGCCGTTCTTGGATGACATTTCCATCAAATGATGTGTGGAAGATGAGAAGGATGAAGCATTAGATCAGAGGGGGTGTTTGTGATACGTCATCAATCACATCAGAGACTGTGAGAAGATCCTATCTCGACTTGAGGAAGTTCATCTCACACTGTCAGGTGCGAAGTCTACATTTGAGGTTAGAGAAGTTTTGATCGTTGGTCATTTGTTGTGGATCATTTTTGGAACCTAGACCCGAACAAAGTGGATGCGATTGGGAGGATGAAGGAGGTTTGCAACTCGTTGACAGAAGTAAGAAGATTTTTGGATGCTTGTGTATTCTATCATATTTGGATTCCTCATTATGCGCAAAGGTCAAAAATCAGATGGGAGGAAGAGCATACTGATGCGGTGTAGAAGCTGAAGTCCTTACTATCCTCTAGTTTTGGGAAGGATTGATTACCAAGATGCTAGACCGGTGGTTCTTACTGTAGATACAAGTCCAGTTGTAGTCGGATGGGCAGTATGACAAGATGATGAGGATGGAGACAGGTTTGCGGTTAGGTTCGGAGCGAAGGTGTTAAGTGCTCGACAACGTGTATACCCGCAAGTGAAGAGAGAACTATGGGGTATTGTTTCATCCATAAAAACTGAGAAAGAGTATTTGATTGAGCAGCAGTGGTGGTTGAAACTGATTGTTTGCCGTTGTTAGAGATGATCGTGAATTGTACGACTCCTGATATTGCGGTGTTACGATAGATAGCATATATCAAGTCATTGAATCCGGAGTTTAGACATTTTGTAGGGAAGGATAATCCGATGACAGATATGTTATCTCGAGTTCGATATGATGAGGAGGATGAGATGGTTGAAGTATTGATGACGTGGGTGCAAAGTTCTATTCGATTGCACAAACAGGAAAGAAAGATGAGTTGTTTGTTGAAAGGTTGTATGATGATGATTTGCTTGACATTGGGAGGTACCTTAGTGTGATGGTTAACCAGACGGGTTGGACAGATGAGAGGTTTAGGAGAGTTCGAAGGAAGGCTTACAACTTCATGTTGCAGGATGGGTTTCTTTGGAAGCGACCAAAGCAGAAAGGTGAGATACCGCTATGAGTGATTTGCGACAAGGAAGATCAGTAGAAGTTGCTCAAGGTATTTCATGAGAGTCTTTGGGCTGGACATCGAGGGATTTGGACCACTTTTACGAAGATGAAAGAGCGATATTTGTGGAAAAGCATATACAAGGATGTCGTATCTTTTGTGGAGTCTTGTTTGACATGTCAGATGTATTCGAACATCTGACATCGAGACGGATTACACCCGACTTATCAGTTGACAATCCACTTCAAGTGGTTTGTAGACTTGGTGACTATGCCAGTTGGATTATGGTAGATGAGATACTTGGTACTTGCTCGAGAAGATCTTTCAAATCAAGTTGAGGGTAGGGCGCTTCGGACAAAGACAACTGAAGGGATATGTAGATTTCTCTTGGAAGAAGTTGTTTGTCATCATGGATGTGTGGAAAAGATTACTGCAGATCGGAGAGAGTTGGATGCATATGAGGCTCGTGAATTCTTTGCAAGGTGTCGGATGAAGTTGTCACTGACAACTGCTTACAACCCCGAAGGGAATGCCAAGAGTGAACGAGGTCATCCGCTCATTGTGAAGGCTTTGGTGAAGACCTGCAACAGAAGGGTGCGCGAGTGACCTCGACTCTTGTCATTTGCGTTATGAACAGATCGAAGGACGCACAGCTCGGTGGCAGGTTACATGCTAGGGGAAGTCATCACATGTCAGAAACCTATCATGTCGATTGAAGAACATGTTCTAACATGGAGTGTGTTACCTTGAGAAGACAATCTGACTAGGGAAGAGCTTCTTGCTATTCGAATTATGCAGTTAGAGAGAAGACCTGAGGATATCCAAGCTGCTTTGGATAGGCTATGAGAAGCACGGTTGAAGAATAAGGTCAGATTCGATCAGCAACATCATTTGAGACCTAAGGAAATCAAGAAAGGTGATTGGATATTAGTCTATGACAACAGTCTAGACAACCAATATAGTGCATTCCGGAAGTTTTCCAGACGATGGTTTGGTCTGTCGGTGATGAAGAAGGTTCATGACAATGTAACGTACGCCTTGCAAGAGTTGGACGGAACGAGCTTGAAGATACTAGTGGCAGGTAAACGTGTCAAGATTTTCAAAAAAAAAGATGAGGAGGTCGATCTAGCAGATATCTTGACAGAGTTTCAGTTTGAGGATGAAGATTATGCGGTAGAGCTTGAAGATGAGACTGACTATGATGAGAAGTAGAACGACAAGATGAGGTGCGTGCCGATCCAATCCTTGGTTGGTATCTTTTGGTGCATACCGAAGGATGCACATGTTTAGAGAGGGTGGATGTGGTGTCGTGGACCAGCTCTCATCTGAAAATCTGTTTGCGATACTTATCATTATCGCTCCAAAGACACTCATGAGACTAAAAATGAGACTTTTGACACAACTTCAGATCTTCACTTTCATCGCATCAATGGGTAGAGCTCGTTGTCAGCTTTCCATAGACACTTTGTCTACTTCATTTGGACGCTTAGTGGAGAAGTTACGAGACTCAAAAGATGGGTAAAACAAGCTAAGCTCTAGCTTATGAGCTTTTGGCACAACTTCGGATCTTCACTTTCATTGCAGCAATGGATAGAGCTTATTGTCAGTTTTCTATATGCACTTTGTCTACTTCATGTGGACGCCTAGTGGAGAAGTTACGAGATTCGAAAGATGGGTAAAACAAGCTAAGCCCCAGCTTACGAGCTTTTGGCACAATTTCAGATCTTCACTTTCATCGCATCAATGGGTAGAGCTCTTTGTCAGCTTTCCATATGCACTTTGTCTACTTCATTTGGACGCCTAGTGGAGAAGTTACGAGGATTCGAAAGATGAGAAAATCAAGTTGGGCCCTAGTTTACTTTTGCTGACTGGGTATTTGCAGCTCCAGGTGCTATACTAAGGATGCAAGGGGCCTACTTCCTCATTATCTATGAATTCTTGTACGTACAGCGTCTGACGTAAGGAGGCAGCTTAAGAGGTTAGCTTGTTTCTGCGATATGTCGGTAGACAATGTGGAGAATTTAGAAGTCCAATGCATGCGCGCAAGGTGTCATTGGGTTTAAATCTGTGCAGGCTACGCGTTGGTTAAGACGGTTCGTGAAGAGGTAGATTGAGGATTGTGTTCTGGAGGAAATTGAGACGCATGAGAGGTTTTTGGAGACTTCAGTGAAATATGAAGGAGAGTTGGACCGTTCGTGCCGTTCCGGAGTCTAAACTTGCTGTCCTTGGATCCATCGGGATCAAAATACCGAGTTCTTCAGGAAATTGAAGACGATACGAAGTTTCATCAGACAATTTGAGAGTTCTGGGTGAAATTGGCTCACAGGGAAATGCGTACGTGAGTTTTTCATTGCTTGCGATCTCATATTCACTTTTCTTCGCGATCGGTGAACCAAGCTCTTCATTTTTGGTGCCTATGCGATCATGGAGTCTTCACTTACGCACAGGAGAAGACCGTGTGGATTGGATTGTTGGATTGGGTGTGGTAAGCAAGTTTGAGTCGCAGGGAGTCGATTTATGTCAGTTTTTTGCATCTTGCGATCAAATTTCTTGCGTAGTTTTGCGAAGGGAACTCCAAACGGCTTGTTTGGAGTCTCATTGGGTTCATGGTAACTAGATCTACCTACAAGAAAAGACGGATATCAGATCAGACAATCCATTTGGGCGGTGTGTGCAATTTTAAGCCGCAGGAAGGAGTTTTGAAAGATTCAGTCACCAGCGACCGAAAATCAGAGATATCTCGGCTGTTGGGAGTCGGATCTGAAGGTTTTTTAGACCAACAGAGTCAGGGAAGAAGACCCTATTGATAACTTAAGTTCTCAGATAGATTTTTTCGGTTCCTTCGTTACGGTTTTCATCTTTTTGAGTTCGTTGGAGTTCTAGTTAGATATGTATAGCTTGTGGTAGTAAGCTTTAGCTAAGAGCTTGTACATGAACGTTGTTTGGGCTTGGGTTTGAATCGTGTGATACTGAGACAACTCTTTTTGTTAGCAAGGGATGTTTCTCTTGCTTTGAGTTACGTTTCGATAGTTTTGGGTTTGGGTTGAGATTCAAGGACTCGTTTAAGAGGTTTTACAGCAGATTACAGACCACTCTGGTTTGCTTCTCAGTTTTGTGTTCTTAGAGAGAAAGAATCGACAGTGTATATACGTTGAGAGTTGGTATATATTGCGACGTTCATTTTCGTGCTTGTGTTTCTCTTTCTTGTGTCTAATTCAGCACACTACATCTCCACAGTCATGAACCTCGTGTTTTCTTGGACATCCTTCATGCAAAATCTGACACGATAACGTTGATGGAGAACAGAGATGATATAACAATGATCCCAGTTCACTCTCGAGGGTGTACAAGGAGATCGTTGTGTATCTGCTGTTCTTTCCTCATCCGATGTAGAAGAGTGAAGGAAAAGATGTGATTTGTCGGTATGCACTTCCTCAGGTGGCGAAAGTCCATGTAAAATAAAAGTTTGTAATGAAGAAGGTGAAGCCAATAGTAACTTAATTACTTGTTAACTTGCAACAGCATGTACAATTAGTAGGCACTGAGCTTATACTGCATGATTGTAGATGGTAAGACATCAATAAACTGAAAAGACCTTGCAAGAGCTCTAGAAAGGAGGGGGTGATATCTTGACTCAGATTGAGAAGAAGCTCTTCGAGCGAATGATAGTGAGTCATGGTAGGGTGTTTTTCTTTTCAGCAGAGGAGATAGGCTGTGTGGACCCAAAGATAAGAGCACCTATGGTTATCTTCATAATTCCTCACGTGCGTTTGGATCTGAAATTGATTCCGGTCTCTCGTATTTTGTTGCCTAAGTTCATTGAGTTACTAAAAGAGAAAGTACAGATGGGGATCCTTGAGCCATCTATAGGACCGTACTCTAGCAGATGGTTCATTGTACCCAAGAAATCAGGAGCTTTATGCTTCATCTAAGACTTACAACTTACAAATAACGTAACCATTCGTAACGTTTGGACAAGTCCAATCGTTGATGAGATAGCTGAGATATTTGCAAGAAGAGCTATTTATTCAACTAGAGATTTGAATTCAGTTTATGATCAGTTTCAATTGGCTGTTGAGAATAGAAATCTGATCATCATCACGTCTTTGGGATTGATCCGAATGTGTACTTTTCCTCAAGTGGCGACCTCCTTTCCACTTGAATACTTATAAGTTAGCAAGTTAGAGTCTTAAGTAGAATGTTTAGAAATTGTCAACTAGTTTTGTTTAGGGATGATAAAAAAGGTTAGACTTTCTCGAGACTAGTTGGAATTTTTTAAGTGTTCTAGCGACAACTTAAGACTCATGCCAAGAAGGAATTGCGGGTTAGCTACCAGAACACAATTCTAGCGCCAAGGGGTTGGCTACCCATTCTGAAGGCGTTAACTTAAGGATCAATTTTGATGAGGGCATCAACCTCCAAAGTGGAGATGAGTCTCACGACCTTCAGTCTCAAGATCGGACGCAAACGCGAACAACAAAACCTTAGTGGACTTGGGTTAGGTTGTGAATGCTATGAGTAAGACTTAACGGCTTGACCGAGAAATTGAGAACAAATGAATCCTAAGTGATTCTCTGAATCAAGGTTGAAACATTGGGTTAGGACATAAGGGCCTACCTCAAGACCACTCGAGACGAACGTTGACTTAAGGAGGCAAGTTTGGAAACGGACTCCAACATAGATGTGAGACGTAGGTCTGAGATGTGAGTCCTAGACGCAAGACCGAGACGTGCTTTGGACGCTGGTCCGACCACAGGGTCCAAGTCTGACGGTGGACCACGGTTCCTCGAAAAAATCTTAAGTGTTGGAGGTCCAGCGATGTTTTGGGTCGTGGACGGAGCTTTACGTAAGATCTAGAGGCGAATAAGATATCATTGGAAAGGACTCGGCGAGAGCTTTTCATATATGTAAAACTCCTTGAACTAACCTTGGAGCTGAGAATTATGACCGATCTCGTGATCATGTTGGGTATAATTTTCAAGGACCAAAAGGAGGACGGGGTCGGAGTATATATGAGGGGGGCTTGATGCTTGGGTGGACCAAGACGAGTCACCCGACCACAAGGTTCGACATGCAGACTCTGAGGGCATGAGGTGATGGTTGGGTCAATACCAAAACGCGTGCCGGTCTAGACTTGGACGTCTGGACTTAGTAACAACCCAAAGGCTAGCGCAAGACTAGAGAACGAGACGGCGAGTTAGACCACAAAGCTTGGACCCAAACGGACATCACGGACGGTTGGACCACTTGGTGTGCTTGCGACACGTTTAGGACCCTGTACTTTATGAAAAGTCCGTCGCAAGTCATGTTGTGACTTGCTCATGTTTTGAGATTGACCTAGCTAGGTCTAGGTCGGGACTTAAGGAATGTTGAACTTGAGAGTTAGGGAGACGGTCTGGCTTCGGTCTAGATCAAACGAGACAAAGGTAAGTGGTGCATGAACGCTAACATGTGATTGTGGTTTGCAGGTTAGCATTGTGAGTTTCATGACCTACTGAGCAAGAGCTTCCGCTGACGCAACAAGACGGCAGGTGGAAGAAATGTGAGAGTTCGTACTTAAGATTACCATCTCTTTTCTGGATGACATTCCTACGAAAGGTTGTGCAGTTGAAGACAAGGATGATGCGGTGCTTATAAATGGTTGCAGAAAATTTGTTGTGGATCATATTAGAGATGTAGAGCGCATTCTGATGGATTAGAGGAGATACATCTCACCTTGTCAAGTGTCAAGTCTAGATTTGGTTGCCAAAAATTTTGGTGGTTGGTCATTTGTGTGGTGCTTATGGAAAAAGACCAAATCCAAAAAAGGTGGATGCTATAGCCAAGATAGCAGACTACACTAATATCATAGAGGTTCGGCGTTTCTTGAGGACTTGCGTATTTTACCGCTTATTCATTCCTCACTATGCATACATTGTAGAATTTTTATATGTATTATTGAAGAAATGTAAGAGGTTTACTTGGACCTTGGAGCATCATGAAGCTATAGAAAGATTGAAAGAGACCTTGAAGACTCTACATGTGAAGAAAGTTGTCTATGAAAGTTGTCTTGACTAACAGACAACACAACTATCCTCAAGTGAAAGCATGAATTATGGGGTGTTGTCACTGCGATGAAGACAAACCGTGAGTTTCTGATTGACGCTCATGTAATTTTAGAGACATATTGTTTGCCCTTGCTTGATATGATAGTCAACTGTAGCACGCCAGATACAACAATGTTGCTTTGGATCGCCTATATCAGAAGCTTGAATCTCGAGATGAGACATATAGCGGGTAAGGAAAAATTGGTTGCAAATATGCTATCGAGAGCAAGATAAATAAGTGAGGACGATATGTTTGCAGAAGTTGAGGAAGAAGAAAAGAAAGATGTTTTGTGTCAGGTTGATCGGTGAGCTACAGACTTGGAACCATTGTTGTTCAAAGAAGAATTGTACACAAGTAGGCTTCGTGACATAGGTTACTACTTGAGTTCATTGGAGAGACGGGAGATTGGAGTGAAGTTCAGTTCAAAGAGATAAAGAAGAAGACATATAATTACTTGTTACAACACGAGTATCTTTGGAAGCAGCCAAAGAGAAGAGATGGAGCACTTCTACAAGTTATAGATGATATATAGATCAAGCAGCAATTGATGAAGGAATTTCGTGACATCTTGTGGACCGATCATCGAGGAGTTTGGGCTACCTACACAAAGTTTAAGGAGCGATACTGGTGAGAATTGTATCAAGATGTGGTGAACTTTGTGACTCATGCTTGCATTGTCAGTTTTATTCAAATTTATGTTATACAGCTGGTCTGGTGCTTACTTATCCACCTAGTATTCACTTCCGACGGATTCTTGATTTGATGGTGATGCCCTCGGGATTAAGAGGTAGGAGATACTTGATGTTGGCTTGCGAAGACCTCTCAAACTTTGTGGAAGGACAAGATCTGAGGAGGAAGACCACAATAGGTATATGTAAGTTTGTTCTTGAGGACATTATTTGTAGATATGGGTCTATTGGAAGATTTACGTGCAGATAGAGGAGAGTTATGTGGTGCAGAAGTGAAGGAGTTCTTTGCTCAATACGGAGTGAAACTCAAACTCACAATTCTCATGAATCTAGAAGAGACTGGTAAGAACGAATGTGAACATGCATCGATTGTTCAAATGTTGATGCGACATGTGATGATAGACATAGAGTGTGACCTAGGTTACTCTCGTTTGCTTTCTGGGCTGACAAGAAGACTCATTGCATGTTAGATCAGAAGTCGATTATGTCAATAGAGGAAGACTTCCCTACATTGCTACTTTATCATGGGAAGATGAAATAGATCATATATAGCTTCTTGCACTTTATATCAAACAGTTAGAACATAGAAAAGAGGATCTTATAGAGACACAACAGAAACTCAAAGAAGCTCGTCTCAAGAATAAAGACAAGTTTGACAAGAACCACAAGCTTTCACCGAAACTCATACACGTTAGAGATTAAATTTTGATAATTAATGTATAAACAGTTGCAAGTTCTTCACTTCTACTTTTGACAATGCTGCTGTGTACTCATACCTTATGGTTTATATTTTGGTCTTCTCACGTTTGCAAGTATGGACTAATAACTAATATTTATGAATTATTTGTATTATTTGTATTTACTTAATAAATAATTTTTATAATTAATATGTACTTTTATTCTCCGATAACAACCAGCGAGCAAAGTTCCCAAAAGTTCATCGGGAATGAATAGTGCATATTTGGCAAGGTCCACTCTCATCGTCGCAGGAGGCTTGATTCGACTGGCTTGGCTTGATCTTCTATTGATCCCAGCCAGCCCCAAAGAGGGCCATCCGTCCAATGAAATGATCCTAATTCCCTTCAGGCCAAGTCATGACCAGTAAATCTTTCTAGTCTAGGCCGAGAGCTCTGATCTTGCGTCGCGCGCCTGAGGGAAGTGAGGTCATTTGAAAGTGGAAGGCCTGTAGCGGTAGAAATGATATGATGGTCGTCGATGGTCGGAAGAGAAATTGCTTCAGAGCATCGGTTTTTTTCTCGTAGGTAGGTAGGGAGGGAGGAAGCACAGTCTCATGGACAAGAGAGGTGGAAGTGCGTGGAGGGTCCCCCACTGGACGCGCTTCGCTTCGCCTCTTCCCCTGTTTGACGCCAAGCAGAGAAAAGGCTAGGGGCGATCGTAAGCCTATCACAGAGAGGCACACACTCCGAGCAAAGAGTTTGCAAAGCCAAGGGCAAGAAGAAGGTAAATGAGGGCAAGCGAGAAGGGAAGAACGGAAAAGACGACGACGAGCTGAGGCGTAGAGAGCCAGCCAGTCGGTGAGAAGGAAGGAAGGAAGAGAGACAGCAGACGCATGAAGCGAGCCTTCTCCGGACGGAAGGAGGACGAGGACGAGGCCGAGACTCCAGATGTGATTTGAGGAGAGCAGACACCAGGAAGGATTGTTGATGCTACTGCTACTGCTTGTGGTGCTGTCTGTGCTTGCGCTTGTGGACAGCAGCTGGAGGAGGAAGTGAGGGGAGACAGAGAGAGAGAGAGAGAGAGAGAGAGAGAGAGAGAGGAAAAGAAGGAAGGACGATCCGAGGGTTGGTGGCTGTACTGCTTTGGCTGGCGGAAGGGCAGGCAAGGAAGGAGAGAACAGTGGGTGCAGGAGATGATATGATAAGAGGGCTGAGAGGTGGAAAGAGAGATGAATAAAGCGGGACTGAAAGGAGTGTTTAGTGGCAGCGCGGAGCAAGAGCATGCTGTCGACTGGGAGTTGCGACCGGGTGGAATGTTAGTGCAGAAAAGAGACCCCGATGCCGTCGCTGCCCAACAGGGCCCCATGATTAAGGTCAAAGTGTCGCACGGACTCTTCTCCCATGATGTCTCGATCCCTGCCCAAGGCACTTTCGGTTAGTTCTCAACTCCTGATATTCTTCCTCGTCGCTTGCAATCTTGCATAATAGCTTTGCGGACTGCGATGGAAATCTCGCGTCGCCGTTGAGATTCCTTTCTGCGCTTGTTTGGGTGGTTTGTTCCTTACTTTATTGATTATCGAGCTTTTAATGTTTACACTCTCTTGTTTTGAGTTCTACGAGGAGAATCCAAATCCTTTAGTGCCTGGCCGGCCCCTTGAACACAGGATTTTTTAAGGTAGAAGCTGTTGATTGGAACATTCCGCTGATTGAGTGTAGACTTTCCCGGGGCACAGGTCAACGATTGAATTTACGTCTTCATCCCTTATCGGCAGAGCCGTTTACTCAATTCCTTTCGTCCGGACTGGCCCTATCTTGCTTACCCGGTGCACTGATGACATCCAAATACTGCTGGTAAAGAGTCGGTAGAGTTGCAAATTGCCACCCCCAGGCGGCAATCTCGTAAATCTCTTTGATTGGTTCATTGATTGCCGATTAGTGGTGCCCTTTGCCGAGGTCGGGGTACATTGGATGTGCGTGCTGAGCGTTTTGTTCTGTGATGCAGGTGACCTCAAGAAACTTCTTGTGCAGGACACTGGTTTGCAACCAAACGAACAGAGGCTTCTCTTCAGAGGCAAACAAAAGGAAGACTCCGAGTTGTTACACGTCAGCGGAGTGAAAGACAAGGCCAAAATAATTCTTGTCGAGGATCCAGCCAGCAGAGAACGAAGGCTAGAAGAGATGAGGAAGCAAGAGCAGATTGCCAGAGCTTGCAAGGCGGTCACCGGAGTACGGTCCGAAGTGGACAAGATTGCAGGACAGGTGTGTGATTGCATCCAGTGATCGAGACCTCTTTTAGTTTATGCTCCCTTTCGCTCGTCTCTAGGTGGTCTAGTTAAAGTGGAGAAGCTGTCTTTGCACGTTTTCTGACGACATTTTTGTGTACCACGAAGCTTTCGTCTTGTGAAACGAACTTAGCGGCTTACGTGCAGAATCTAGGTGAGTGGAGTCGTTCGGACGATTAGCTGTCATGGTGTCCTTACTTTTATGCCTTTTTGAATGTCCCAGATATCGGAATTAGAAGGGAACTTAAAAGACGGAATCGTTGCTCATGATAGTGAGTTTACGGTTCTTACGGAGTTGTTGATGAGGCAACTGTTGAAGCTGGATGGTATTCAGGCAGACGGAGAAGCGAAAGCTCTGCGCAGGACAGAGGTAAGTTGAATAGAATGATTCTTGAGCTAGAATATTGCAGATCCGAGGTCAGGACTACTGTTTCTGTTTTGTTTGCTGTGTATGAAGTGAGTTTCGATGTGGAATCGTACTGTTTGTTGGCACTTCGTGAATCAACTTATGGTTTAAGCTCCCTGGGAGGTGTTAGATTGAAGGTTTCCGACGCCATATTCCTTGCAGTTATACTGGTATATGTCAAGATTGTCACCTGATGCGTGCTGCTGGTTCTCATGTTGAATCAGGTTAAACGGGTCCAAGGTTTTGTGGAGGCGGTGGATGGAATGAAAATGCGCAATTCCCAGCCCCAAGCTTCCAGTAATTCGGTCGTGGTTACCACTCAGTGGGAGACATTCGACTGTGGTATGGGCAGTCTTACGGCTCCACCTCCTCCGCCTGTACCAACTTTCACGGACTGGGAGAGATTTGACTGAGAAACCGTACCGTTCTGTCCCTCACCCAATTGTATTTGCACTTGTTTTGTAGCATGCGTTCTTTGTCAATAATTTTTTCCTCATTTTCTAATTCCTTTAGAGGCCACAGTACAAAATTTGTGGGTCATACAGTATCCATGTCGAGTTTTCTAGTTTACATGCATGTACACATAATTTATCGGTTTCCTAGTCAGACCTCATGAATTTGAGTTTTACCCACTCTTTGCTCACCGTTGGAGCCCTGAAAATAATCAAATCAGGACGTTCCGGATTATGATTGAATATACTCCAGTCCAGGAGTTGGAATGTGTATAATTTGCGCGAAAGTGTTTTATGCTAAGTATTCACTGTTCGAATGTTAGCGTACTGCCGACTGGTGTTGGAACTGTTCGTTCTCTTTACGCCTTCAAGACCTTGTGGAGTCGACAGGGGAGGCAAGCCCTTGCTCGTGACTGTTTCTGAAATGACATAGTCAAGAGAAGTGTGGAGCAAGTTGGAGCTCCTTCCGCATCGTCAGTGAATGGCACTATGAATATCATATCACTATTCCATCTTCCCATCATGGGGTGCACTCAGTACTTCTGACACTCTAAAGAGACGTTCATGAAATGTAAATCTACCGGAATTAAGGATGGAAGTGTGTCACCTGATTCATTCGTTTCAAGATTCATGGAAGAACCGGGTGGGAAGTTCCGACGATGCTCAGGAGACGTGTAAAACATAAATACGTCGCAATGAACGGGGGAAAGGAGTTACTGGTTCCTCTGTAGGATATAAGGGTCAAAGTTCTTTACACTCACTCGGGTCTTATCCTGTGAGAAAGGATGTACGTCTTCTGGACCTAAAATGGTCCCAGTGTGAGGAAGGAAGAGAGCGCATGGAGTGTGCAGTTACCGTATGACTCCGGTCTACGAAGTCTAATATCTGCGAGTAAAACTCCCTATGAAAGCGGGAGATGGTAATACCCTCTATGACTACGTTTAGATGTAAACATATATGGTGTCCGAGTTAGCAGCAAGTACTTTGTAAGGGAAGGAAGAGCCGCGGGGATGGGACGAGTTGAGGGTGAAAACTCTATGTTTAAGTCGACAAAGCCGGCATATAAGATTATCCATCATATGCGGAGCTAAAATTCTTGTTTGACAGAGTTGGGGGTACCCATCAGACAATTCTGATTTGATCGCACTAAATATGTACAAGGTAGTGGGAGAACCTGTCCTAACAGGAGGAATTACCAAATATATGGTTGATCATCCATATACCATGAAGTGGCCAACTGAACTGGCAGAAATGGCCAACTGAACTCAGAAAAGTCGAAGTGCGATAGGGATTGGATGTGTACAGGCTAGACTTTCTAGGACAGGTCCTAATACTCTCGCGAAATCTACATGTACCCCCAACTAAAACAAGATAGACCAAATTAGGATAGTAAACGTCACCGCTCCTGGCATGTGTAAATTCAACCCGCAAGTAAGCAAAGTTTGACCCCCATAAATCTGTACAGGGGTTGATAGAAGGAATCACATAAATCAAGCAAAAGATAACTGACATAGTCTCTACACCAGAATACTTCGGAGCAGAAACCCGACACCCAAAGACATTGAGAGAGGTTCCATTGTGTGCCGTCAAAACTCGCGTTCCATTCTCGCAGCCAGTTTCAACCTTGGAAGTAAATTCTCTTACAGAGATGGATAGCACGGAGAACGCTCAGGACCCACCATCAATAAGTTTTATTCACCTCCTGCTTCATAACTTCTATTATCGATACTGTATTTATAGCAGTGCTAACACATGGCACTCAAACCCGACCTCTAGCAGTTGAACTTCTATCTAGCCAACTTCTCATTCGCTAACTCCAGTAATAGCTTCTCTTTCACTTGTTGAAACCGCGATGACGTTGTTCATGTTTCTCTTTTCTTGTATTATATATTGCCCAAAAGTGAGATCCGGAAACAAAGAGAAGACCTGACTACTCTCAATTGATATGTCTCGGGAACATGAATATGAATACTAAAGCTCCTTATTCTACTGAAGCTTCCTATCGGTGCGTTTGGGGGTTGTATGAGAGACTCGCTGGCGTCTCCCGAGCGTTGCAGATTCACTTATCCCTGCCTCCGTATCCTCATTGTAAATCTGATATACACTTACAACTTGGAGGTATGTTTCCCCCTAGCGTGGTGATGGTTGAAGATCATCACTACATGTTTACAGAATTTTCCGTCAAAAAGTCCCTCTACGAGAAAGATGTGCTTATGTAATTGAATAGCGGAAATACCTGGATACTGGTCTCTACTTATCTAGGCCTACCTTCTCCTACCTTCTCTTCAATGGTTACAAAATTCTTACATACCTTTCAATACACCTAAATATACAACCCATGTAAAGTACCTCCACCGGATCACAACGTTAGAGCGAAGTCTACGTCTTCCTCACCAAGTGTTGCCTCGGTGTCATCAACCTTCACCCAAGAGCTGCCCTCTTTTCTGTATTGAGGAACAGCAAGGGTTAGATTCAACGGGGAACTTGCCTGTGAATTCTGGCAGTCCTCTTTAACAGAAGGAGCTGACGAAAGTCCAGGAGGTTCAATGAACCTGCAGGGGCTTACATCTGGACTACTTTCTGTAGAGCCCTGCAAAACAAACAGTGGCAGAGGTTCCACGAGGGTTCGATTTGACTTTGTGTTCTTGCCACCGAGACCTAATTCTAGATTGGGGTACGACCCAGACTCTGTTACAGTAGTAACTCTTCCTACTTCCATAGGGAAAAACTGATAACCAGAGGAATCTGTCATCTTCTCTTCTTCCCATGCCACACCAGTGGTGTAAGTTTCTGATGCAGGCCGTTTCTGCAGCAGTTCAAAGGTACTGGAACTTGCACCGAGGGATGGAAGTCCTTTGGGAAACAATGGTCGCTCCAATGCATCCTCGCTTGTGTCATCTTCCAAGAGATCTTTCGATTCAGCTGGAAGAAATACATGATAGTGTGGAACCGCGCTCTTCTCTTCTCCGTTCTGTTCCTCCATCCCCCCATTAGGCCCGTTCATATCCCAGAAAGGTACTCGAGATACAGTCCTCTCCACAAGAGCTTTGCCTTCCTCTGCTCTTGACACCGCAGATATGCCCTTTGTCAGCTTCTCTTCCTTACCAGAATATACTGTCCGTCTGTTCCCTTCAGTATTTCTAGCTGCCTCTCTCGAAGGCTTATCTCCATCTCTCTCACAGTCGTCACGACGAGGTGTACCTCCTCTGACGCTTGCACTTACTTCATTCGACTGTTCTCTACTGTCCCCATGTCTTTCTACAGATGTTATTTTCCGCGAAGGTCTCCCATGATATGAATCTAGGGAATCTGAATGAGATCTCGACCTATTTCTTGATCGATATTTCGGCAAAGTTCGCCTTCTTCCTGGAGAGCCTGATGGTGAACGAGGCCTTCGTCTTCTTCCTGGAGAAACTGATGGTGACCGAGGCTTTCGCCTTCTTCCTGGTGAGACTGACGGTGACCGAGGCCTTCGCCTTCTTCCCGGAGAGACTGATGGTGACCGAGGCCTCCGTCTAGATGCTGATCGAGAGCGTGAACGTGATGGTGAGCGTGATCGTGCATGGCGACGATATTTGTTGCCTCTGGGTCGATCACCCCGGTCCTTGTACCTGTATTCTTTGAACTTATCTCTCTCTCTAGCTACTAATCTGTCTTTCTCCCGCTCCCTCTCCCTGTCTCTGTCTCTGTCTCTTCCTTGGTCTTTGTCCCTCCGTCCTTCTCTATCCCAATCCTTCTCGCGTCCTCTGTCCCTCATATGATAACTTGGCCTTCCCGCGCTAGAGCCCCTAGTTTTGTCTCGATACCGTGTCGGTGATCGTGAACTTGACCGTGAAAGCCTGTGTACTGAACTCCGTGATGGACCAGACCCGAAGTCTTCATTCAACTCTTTGGGACTGGGGCTCGGAGCAATCATAGGTGAGGCTTGTCGCGGAAACAGTAAAGGTCTCCTCTCTACAACATTCTTCTCTCTCTTCAAAGAATCGTGTTGCTGGTTGGTGTCCTTCTCCGGGTTCTCAACTTCACCTATATGTACATGATTACTTTCGCCTTTGATACTCACCTGCGGATAGAAATCAATATGATCCAAGTCAATTGGACAACAAGGACAACAAAGTCTTCTTACCGGTGCAACGCAGGAACAGCAGCGGCACGCAACCTACCGCTACTGTAATTTCAAGCAGAGGTACAGCAAGCAAGACCATCATACGGCCTTACTACAAGTAAACAGCGTAGACGCGCCAGCAGCCCGGAACTTTTCGAAAACATCTTCTTCTTCAGTGGTAGGTTGTAGTGATTCAATGGTACATAAGCTATAGACACAAACGTAAAATCTCCGCTTTGGTTCGCAGCAAATAACTGAGAATAAGGACATCATCTACCAACTACCAGAATTTATCAATAGTATATTACCTGGGGATGTAATGCCAGACCTCCATCTCTGACTTTCGCGAATCCAGGGGGCCTACTTGGAAGGGACTCGCTGCTTCGAGTTGCAGCCAGAGAACTGTCAAACCCTGGAGGAGCAGGACGTACAGGAGATTCACTCGCAGGCTTCTCGAAACCAGGAGGCACAACCGCAAATACCTTCGGAGTAGATCCAGTTGGCGGAATCTCAAAACCAGGAGGACCAATAGGCGGTGGTCCGACTCGAGGCGGTGGCAATGCCCCTGGCGACAGTCCACCTTGGTTCATTTCATACCCCGGTCGCTCAATCGATACAGGAGTGTGTGTATGAGATGACACGGTTGCAGAGTTCATGAACCCTGGAAGCCCAACCGGAACAACAGAAAGCATCGGTAATGAAAGAGGTGCAGCTGAAGTCGTCGGAAATACGTGGGCTCCAACTGGAGCTGACAACTGCTGCTGTGGAGGTCCAAAACCAGGTGGTAAGTCCAAGTCCGTCGGGCATGTCTCCTTCAAAACCACTTCCTTTGAACTGATACATTCACCTGCTCTGCCATCCTGCGTACATCCACCCATAACTCCAGGAGGTGGAGGTTGAACAGGGGCTGGTTCAGGTGGCAGAGGAGGACTTACTAACTTCTTTGGCTGATCCCAACCTGATTTTCTAGTAGGCCTCTCTGGTACTCCCAGCTCTTTGTCTCCAATCATATCAATATCCATGTCCACCTCGCCAGAATCACCACCATATGGTGCTGCTAGAGATTCTAAACTGCCCCGCTTCTCAGTCTGAACTTGGGCCACACCTATATCCAAAAGAAATGCAGGAGACTGCCCACGAGTTTCAGCTCCCTTCTGGCCTTGTGCTCCAGGAATAAGCCTTGAAGTTATGTGCGCGAGAGAAGACATCGCTATCTGCTCCGAAATTTCAACAGAAGGCGGTTTCGGAGCTGGGTTTGTCCTCCTCGCTCGATAGACTCCCCAGAGAAACAGCTTAGTTTTCCATCCTGAATGAACGAGGTGGAGTAGTCAACATATAGATCACATGAAGCCACTAGGGGGAAAGGACTGCAGAACAAGAAAGGCAGACCATTCACTATCCGAGCAGAAATCAGATGCCAACTAACAACCTTTCTATACGTAACTGAATAGATTAGTTGTGAAAAGGTAAGAAAAGATGACACTATTATCGCGGGACTGTTCCATCACTACTTCATTTGTGTGGAGAAGGAACCAAAGTCTTGAGATTCGCCTCCCTATACGAATCGACTAGAGCAACTTTTTAGAATGAAATCTAAAGCAGTTCCGTCATCGGCAAGAGGCAACAGAAATTCTAGGTGAAAATTAGGCCTGATCTGATAAACGAGTTAGGCCTGTCAAGCTCCGTCTCTGAGGAACTGCATAAAATAAACTAACGGTATAAGCCTCATGTGTGTTTGGTGATTAGTAGCGATACGCAGACTGATCTCTAAACATCTGAGTTTTCTTCCACTTGATAGCCGAATCCCAGTACATGGACCGGACGACGCAGGCTAAATGTGCGCACATTTGACCACATTTCTTGTTGAGAAAACTGAACTGAACTGTCCTTATTGTCGGCGTCATAGGTGTAGATAAACTTACGGTGATACTCTGCAGGAAGCAGGTGAGAGGGAAAAATGAGTATTTCTGCACCCTCAACCTGGCCCATTAGCACAAGATCGTTGGTAATCATATGCTCCACTAAACCGTCGTAGACCTTCTCAGAGCTGCAACAATATTCACCGGTAATCTGGAATCAGCAATCAAATGTCTTACTTTATCATGTTCCACATCGTATGAATCTTTCGATGGAGAAGGCTAATGGACATAGTCGCAACAATCTGGAAAGTTTAAATAGGGCAAAACATTCTGCTCATAGGACAACCGGACTGCTGATGACTACGGGAGCAAGCCTTAGCGATATATTGGGGGTTCTTGCTGTCAGGACCCTTGCCGTTACAGTATTTTCCTGTTAAAACCGGAGTGTGAAATTCAACTGGAAAATATAGTGTCGCCAGTGTGTAAAACTAATTCCCACCTTTCCCCCTTCGGGAAGAAATAGAGTGCTATCTCTTTGTCAGTAGGAGGCTTCTGCTGAAATTGCTTCGGCCATGCTTCCGCACTGAGCATCCGTCTTACTTCCTCCAGCTCCAGCACCGATGGCAAAAGCTTTGTCACTGCCCGAACTTTCGGAGCTGCAAAGGTTGAGGAGTATCCTTCCAGCCCATCATAAAATGCTGGAGATGCTGCAGACACTACTTCGAATCCGCCACTGCAGCCAAATTTGTCAGGATACATCTCGTTAGAGCATACATTTCGCGCATTTCAGATATAACTTTGATACGCCAGAATAAACAAAAGTATCATCCATTTCTTTCAACCTAAAATAATCCAAAATACAACTATATCGTAAACTTTCAGTGGTCAAACTCGTACCTCCAGAGGCATTGGGGTTGAGGCACTGCAGGGGGGCCTGAACTTGCGAAGGGTGGACCTAAAGGTACTACAGCTCCGTAAGCCATACCTCCCACTGGAGTTCCAGCTGTGTCCTGTTTACCCATGCCTTCAAAATCTAAGGTCGGGCGAGTCCCAAGTGCAGTTCCCAACTGCACCCAAGGAACCATACTTGGAGTAGCGACGCCCCGTTGTTGCTGCGTGACTGACATTAGACTTGGCACAGGAGGAACCAAACTCAGATTCGGAAGAGGTGTCTCCAGGGCCCTGCCCACTAAAATTTCACCTGGTATAGATGGAGGTCGTGAGAGGGGAGTCACTTCGGCACGAGAAGCTTGATTCGTCTCTTTTGAACAATTCCGGGGCACATTTTCATTTATGGCGGTTCCAGTTTCAGGCTTCGGAGATTTCACCACGCCTACACCAGCTGTGAAATTGCCAGGTGAAACTCCAGATGCGTATAAACCACCCTCAGTCAGAACCGGGACAGGATATCTAACCTGGTTTAGTGGTTTCAAAGTAGATGCTTGACTACGTATGCCATCCTTCAGTCCGGAACTTCCAACAACGGACCTAACTTGTTCAATCGGTGGTGATTTGGTCCCGACATCTCCAGCCGATACAACAGAGGTCAATGGGCTACTCTGACTGGAAACCCTGGCAAGATTACGAACCTGGCTTATCGACAACGGCGTGCCAGTTTGTCCAGGTATCTCCTCTCTACCTAGAGAAGCTGATGACTCAAACGTAGTCATGGCTGACCTTGTGCAGCTCCCCTGGTCAAGCTCTACTGGAGTATCAGACTGAACTGTGGAGCCTAAAGTCATAGTGGCCGGTTTGCTGATCAACGGAGCACCATTTATCGAAAGTACAGCTGTTTGACTTTGTACTCCTACTTGAAGGCTCTCCGGAGCCTTCGGTCGAGGCCCTTTCGAAAAGCTTGAGCTCGGCCCTGCAAAGTTCTCCCTGGGGCTCTCAACTGATGTGAGGGGAGACTGAGTGATGGTCGAACCTATTTCCAGATGATTGGAAGATGGAATGCCGCGACTACTACAACTCTGCGCAGTGTGCCCCCATTCCTTACACTTATAGCACCTGGTACTTCCCATCGTTGGAGCATTCTTCAGAGCAGACCAGCACCCCTCGGAAATGTCTTTCCTCTTGGCATCCTTAACTTTACTAGGCAAACTCTTTGGGCTACTTGTCGCATCTTCTGCCAGAGCAATTTCCTTGACGAGAGGAGGCTTGGATGGAAAGAAACCAGGAAGACGCCTCTCTGCTTCGTCCAAGAATTTGGTTGCAGATCTTGCCGTAGTCGTGGACCTCAAAGCGTCACCTACACCCATACCCGAACATCATCACGCAAATTGAACAAACCAGCTACACGATGTACTCAGACATCCGGCGTGTGCAGAACACACCAAGACCGTCCCGGAAGACAAACTGGAGTACTGACTTGCCTGCTTAAATGAGTATGAAGGGGAAGTACAGAGAATTTTAAGAAATGTAACCGCAACCATGACGGAAGAAGATATTGTCCAACGGGTTCTTCACCTGGTTAAAGAGTACTGAAAAGGAGACTACAAGGAAGAGAGAAAATTTTTCGGGCTTTAAATGATGATCATTCAACCAGCGTTCTACTCAGAAATAACACAAGTCTAACCACTGACATAAAGTGGATTCTGGTACCACATACCCGCAGGACGGAAGCACTCCATTTTGGAAGAATCTCCAGAATCTTTGCCCTTAGGACATGATCCTTGCCCTGATCTTACTTCGAACTCCGATGATGACAGCATGTTCCGTGACGGCAAGGTCTTTGCGGGTGGAAGATTCACTGCACCAGATTTTTCATCTAGCCTGGATCTAGTCGTGACGTCAACGTCGTGATTCAACCTATATCCTTCTTTGTAGACCTGAGTTGTCTGGGAACCTGGGGCAACTGGATTTGATGTGATACTCTGTGTTTTCAACCTTTCCACGCCGGGTGAAAGCCCAGTCGACCCATGAGGCTGGAACCCACTACCGGCATCGGCTTTAAGCCTAGGGCTCTTCATACCAGAACCTGAAGACTGTGTACTTTGTCTTCCTGTGTCACCCCACTTGCTATGTTCCGCCGCTCCTTGCACAAAAGGACTACCTCTTGCCATCTTGCTCGAAGTCGACACCACACCTCCTCTAACATTTCCACCACCTGGCATATTATCTCTCACCTGTAATCCGTTTCCTTCTAAAGAGCACTCTTTACCAGCCCTAGGGGTGGTGGTGCCCTTCATACTAGCTGATCTCATGAATGATGGGCCAGATTCATTAGACCTTTGCAATCCTGTACCTCTGTTGGAAGAGAGAGGGGATGGAGACGCCAGAGGGAATGCTGAGGAACGAGGCGTGACTGCTGGACTAGCCTGTTTGTTCCCGGCTGAAGTATTGCCCGACAAAACATCATTGTGTCCGGTATACCGAATCTTACTCGATGATTGCCCCACTGGACTCAAGCCCGGTCGTGTCACGTGAGACACAGTTCCGGCAGACCCTGCAGACTTGCCTGAATTTCTGCCTCCACCAACGGCAATACTTGCCAGAGCATTTGGTGATAAGAATTTCACTTTCCCAGAATCAGGACTTTTAAAAGAACCTTCTCTAGATAGAGCTCGACCTGTTAAACCAGATACTCCCGGGACTGGTGTACCAGCACTGTCCAAAGCTTGTTTCTTTGCAGGAACGGGGTTCGCCGCCTCATCTCCTGGTCTTTTATCAGAGCCTTGATGATCATGTGTACCTTTCATTGCTCCCTTTCTCTGAGGACTCGCCTTTCCCTTGTCCAAGCGAGCAGATAGCCTTGAACGTGTATTGCCCTTGCTCAGTGACTTCTTTTTCGGACTCAAATGTGATGCTCCAGGAAGAAGAATATTAAGCGACTGCTGTTCAGGAATCTGACGCTCAACTTGCTTAGAATTACCAGCAATCTCCTTCGCTTTACAGACTTCACACTTCCACCCATCGACGGGTACGGAAACAAGGGGAACCTGCATACAGTAACTGTTCACATAATTTGCCAGTCAAGGAAGAGAACAGAATGATCCTTAAGAGACCGTTATCCCGACAGAACAAGAACAGTATTCCAACATAATATGCAAAACCTTCAGCATGAGTTTTTTCCGACAGTTTCGAGACGTAGTTTATAGATGTTAATCTTACACGCAGAAGGAGCTGCAGAAGACGTGAGATCCTTCATGTATGACTGTACAGGAAAACGTTTCCAATATACTTACATATGTTCCGCGCCCTCATTGCATGCACTGCATACGGCCAGGCATTCCTCATAACCGGGATCTCCACAAATATCACATACTTTAATCTGAAAGAAGGAAAGAGAGAAAGATGCATAACGTCAGCTGCGCTAGTAGTTCGCAGTAAATCATGAGAAAATGTGAGAGCTTCATTAAGGTACGCCCCAGTATTAGGAGAACGGACTGCAAAAGGAGTAGTTCGCGGCCATAACATTCTCTCCGTAATATGCATTATCAACAGAAGAAAGAGAGCAATTATTACCTACATACAAATCTGACAACAGCGCTACCCGCACAAACAAACATTCAAGTCACAACTGTACAGGGAACCTTATACAGTACGGTCCACTGACGTTTGCCGAGCACACGATCAAAAGGCGACTGACGAAGCATGAAAACGAAACGGGATAACATGAGTGATCGACAGACTTAGTGACATGAGGCCCTAGGAACACGGGAAAATGTACCCAAAAGAGAAATGAAAGGAAAACAATGAGCAGAGAACTCCTAGTATGGATTAGGAAACAGTGTATGTTGTAGACCTGAAGATACCACTTCCCATCTCATATTGATGGACAACGGATGTGGAGAAAGAGTAACAACCTGAACCAGATAGAATTCCACATCGATACTCTACCGCGCACAAATTTTGACAAAGAATGACCGCGACAACCTCGTCATGCGCCAACACATCAATCTACTTACGTAATGTGCAGTTCGAAGCACATTTCCAGAAACGGTTCCCCTTGGTATAGAGTGCGATGCAGCTGGCGAATACAATATGCAATGATGCAAGCTGATCTATTCTAATGTAGAATCTACTGCAGAACTGAAAAACTGGATTTGAACTGAAAAACTGGAGTTGAACACAACGACAGTGTGCTCCACTGACTGAAAACTAAAAAATGAACACAGTATATATTGGTACACGGTTAAAAACAGTTTTCGGTGAAAACAGTGACTTCCCCCGCACATTTAAGGTAACCCCCAAATCATTATGATGAAACACAGTAAATGACACACACAAAATAAACACAGTATAGTTACTGCCGGGCATATTGCAACAAACTGGTATACAGAACCATTGGGGCTCACCCCGTAGTTCCTCCCCTGGAAGCGAAGGAGACTATTTTGCCTCCCCGATGTTCAAAGCCCCGGATGTGGCTCGACGTTGCACATGATACAGGGCCAGTCTCGTGTCCTTCGGATCGAGAGTGTCCGGGCGGAGAAAAGGAGTCCTGAAGCTCCTAGTTTGCTAACATCCATTCATTATTTTGCTACAAATCAGTAAGGCATGCGGAAGGACAGTGATATGAACAGAGAATCAGAGAGTACAAACCTGCATGTCATCATTACACTTCACTGCCATCGCTAACTAGACACACTTAAGGTAACAACACAATGGGAGAACCCAGAGAACGTGTGCTCATAAAGAATTGCATGCCGTAGCGGTCAGCCATACACCCTGCGTGGCCGGTGTTAGAAACAGATGAGTTGAGAAGAAAACAAAGCAAAGGAGACCGCCACCTGGGGAAGGGTGGTCTTACTCAAGTTGTAAGACGACCTGCCGTAAAGGATAATCGTCCTTCCTTCAGCCATCAGGACCAGAAAACGAGTTGGACAACATGGTAGCTGCTATGGGTTTCGACTCTGCTCCGAATGGTATCTGCTTGAAGTCACTAGAAAGGTTTGGTTTGAGAATATTAAATTATACAGCCTCCCTATCTTCATAGAGACTACACACCTTACTCTGCTGGCTCATCTTTTCCCTCCTGGTGTTCAAAGGGATGCTACCTGCCCGAAACTTAACTTCAACGTCGCACCTAGAGCAGGTTCTCAAGGTAAACTCCCTTCAAGGGAAAATACCAATTTTGTAATCCCCCCATCTCTGTCTTTTTACGGGAAACTCTGCCCATTGCCTGTTTCAGTCTTATTCATTTCGAGTTCCAGATCTCTGATAGGTCTGCTACTCCCAAAATTTCTGACACATTCTTTGTCCAAGTTCTCGCTTGTTTAAGGGTGTATCCTGCACCAAGTGGTGTTAGACAACTTCTTCGGGTAACTGCTTCCCTCTAAATGCTCCAATTGTCATCCTCCCTGAAGCTTCGCTATCTCCCTAGTGGAAGCAGTACCGATCATACCAGCGGAGGTCTTTGCTTCATACTCACGTATAGGGCGTGCGGTGTGCAGGAATACAGTACGTTTAGCCGAGGATGTAATATCTCTGCCAAAGGAAATTGCTGACCGATCACCTTACGACGGCCCTTCTCAACGGTGCGAGAAGATGTGGCCCTCACATACACTCCTCTGAGAATTCCTACTCTAGGTAGGTATAAGACTTTACTCTTGGTGTGAGGTCTGCACCCACGTGCGCCACAACCATAGATCCATGCTGAACTGTCAGTCATTGGCCTTCTCAGCAAGATTGGCTGCAAACAGGTAGGTGTGGAGTAAGTCTGCAGCCAGTGACCTGACGAGGACAACCAAGCCGAGAATGCAGGTATCTACAGAGGACAATACCACAACGAACCACTCTATGTTTAGGTAGAGTATCAACAGGCCTCCACAAATCAAACCTGGGCCGATCTGAGCTGTTCAGGTTCTGTGGCAGGTGTGACAACCTTCCCACAACATCCAAGCAGCGATAATTTATGGTGCAGACCCTAGACTGCAGGACATGATCCCAGGTGGGCTGGGCAGAGAATGTTAAAACAGAACATTCTCTGCACAGCGAACATGTCCCTCGTCCCAGGTTTCTCTCACCTTGACAAATCCAGAAGATTCTACGTTCTACAAGTATAAGTTCGTCCGGGAGAATGGCACTTCAGCAAAGGAACAAGAACCATCCTCGTAAACAGAGGTAACACCCAGTAGAATAACCCAATGCAGTACACAGAAAGCGCCACAAGAGAAGGCGGCCTGTATACTATCTTGGAACGTCAAGTTATATTCATACGTCGAGAATGGCAGATATGCTCAAGGACCACTCTCTAGTATAGAAGTATCACGCAATTAGCCCAGTCAAGTGCATAGTGAGGAGAAATTAGAACGAACTGGAACGTCAAGTTAGCGCGAGTCTGTAACCTAAGGGGACTGACCAACGGGATTGTGAAGTGCGGCACACATTACCTGAGACGGAGGCCCTAGGTATGGAAGTGCAAAGTAGTGACATGTACAGTATGCAGTGCAAGCGGATCGAAGCGAATCAAGAATCTAATGCAGAACCAAAATCCTGGGCTGAAATTCAGCAATAGTGAAATAAGTAGGGTGTAAAGAACCGCAAGAGCGAATGTAGTATCTGATTACAATGCCGCAAGAGAGATACTGTGCATGAGTTCAGTATCAGTCAGTGAGAAACAATCAGTAGGACCAGCCGGAGGGGACGAGTGAAGTGAACGACCAGTCAGGCAGACGAAATTACGAACAATTTTGCGCACAAAAGTCACTGACACAGATCAGAGCGCAAGCTTATATACCGAAAGCTAACCCCATTTAGTGTGTAAGTGATCAGGGTTTAAATGTACCCTACAGGCGACAGCAGGGGGAGGAACAATCTGGCGTTTGGGAGCAAGGTGCAAAAGTACCCGAAGTAAGTCTGACGTAAGACATGTATGATACCTTGAAACGTTAACTTAGCTCAGATCTGTAGCAATTAAGGACTGTACATAGTGTGCAATGCGTATAACAGAACTGCAGCTATTTGGCGTAGACCATGAAGCGGGCTTTTAATGTAGCTCCACACCTATCACACAACCTCCCTTAAGGAAAAATATATATTGGTACACGGGAAAAGCAGCTTTCTAAGCAAACAGTAACTTCGCCCGCACACTTAGGTAACCCCCAAATAGTTTTGAACCCATGCAAGTACAAAGTGAGTAACAAAGAGTTATATAGTGGTAACATGTAAGCTAACTTGGTTTCAGAAGTCAGCGAATCGGGACAAGAGGGAATGTGTAGGGAACGAACACTTCCAAGATGGTACCCTCCGGTGGCTGTAAGACAGAATACAAGTACAAATTACGATGCCTAACGATACGAGCGAGAAAGCAGCTATAACTATAAAATAGAGCGACAAGTCGCAAACCAGAGAACATGAAGGGCAGGTTATCTAGAAAATGACGAACATAAACACAATATACATCGTCTGGAGAAGCAAACGGAAGCATCCGAGAATAATCGAGCCAGCAAACAACACCATAGTGTCAACCATAGTTAGAAGCAATTCTCCCAACAGTAGGTAATGAGTAGGTGTACACTGAAACACCTAACAACCAAAAGGTACACACAGAGCATGTAACAGAAAACTCTCCTGCCGCATGCACCTCAACCGGCTCCCTGACTTCATCAGCACCCAACAGGGAGGGTTAGGCAATAGATGAGTAGGAAAAGTGATCACGCGAAGTTGAGGACTTTTCCAACTCAGCATGGCCTTGTCGGTACAGGAGTTTCTGTTCAGTTCCGGGAACATCTTAAAGAGAAGAATATACGTTGGCAATAGACGAGAAAGAGGGTAGGGATGGTTAGTGCTACAAGTATTTCTCGTTCTATGTGCTATAGAGATGTCATCTGAAACCGAATGGTAGAACATAATCCAAAGGGATACACCCCGGCAGTGTAGGACCACGATGAAATTGCTACCGGTTCATACCACCCTATCGCCTCCATCTTCTCAGTTCTGGCGCAATCGGAATCTACACGTATCGGACTGGTTGAGCAGCTTCATCCTGAACCACTGGGACCTCACGCGTGGCAACGAACTCCGTACTTAACCAACAAGTTCAGCGGAGACTCTGTTCTGCTCTAGATAAAGAGAACGAGCAACCGCCCTGTCGAGTGTGAGAGCCACATCCAGACTCCCTGACTTTCACACACAACCAAAAATGTACCATCTAGACTACGTAAGGATCTAAGACACCTGAAGCAGAAAGGTCAACGACGAATGTCGTGAAGAAAACAAAAAAGCGACACAGTACCGGAAGAAACAAACAACTCCCTCAAGAGAAAAATGAAACTACGACGGCGACACTGAACGCAAGGACTCTTGCGAGAGAAACAAAAAACAGATATTCCACCTGCTACTTCAGAAGCGACAGACAAGTAAAGCTATATTCCGCGACGGAAACGGAAGAGAAATCGAGAGAATGCTGGGAGAGAAGAACGACTCTCCCAGGACAAAAACCAAGAAAGGAATCACTGATGTACAAGGAACAAAAGGCTACTGAACCTCAAGACAGGAGACCACACTTTTCACTTCCGATACACACGCCGGACCAGGTGTACCCCAGGCAGTAAGGCAACTTACCGTAGAGGATGTTGGTCCTACCTTCCGATACACACGCCGGGCCAGGTGTACCCCAGGCAGTAAGGCAACTTACCGTAGAGGATGTTGGTCCTACCTTCCGAGTTTTCAGCCAGGAAGGATTTGACTAGATCATCGACCGAAGAGACTGTGTCAGGCTGACCCCAAAAGTATTTGGACAACAAGGTAGCTGCTTTGGGTTTCGAGTCCAGGCGACTCAATCTTAGTACGCTGGTGCAGAAGCCATCAAAAGATGTTGTACTCACTAAACGGAAGAAAACGGAAGAAAAGCACGATGTGTGATCTGTTACTGGAGCAGTCTTGTAGCAATTTGCATTCAACACGGAAGAGCCCCTCAGATCCAACATCTTCACTTAACAACTTACATCTTCAACGTCCTCCAAAGGATATGCATCCGCCGGTTCTGTGATGCCAACGTCTTCCTCTTCTTCTGAATTCGTCCTTACGGCGCCAAATGAATCAACTTCCACCTGCGTCTGATTCACTATGTGTGCTGATGTTGCACTTACCGCGGGTACTGTTTCTCTGCCAGAGTCTGCATTTACCTTCTCCCCAACATCCGCAGTGTCATTTCTTTGTAAGTAAGGAAATTTTTCTGATGATGCATGAGCAATGATAGCCGCACTTAATTTGCTATCTGGAACAGCGGATTGTTTTACACCTGAAAGTGACATCCCCTTGGAGATTTCATTGGCTCTACCTGCGCTTGCAAACGCCTCTACAGCTTCAGGTATTCTAGCAACTACGTCACCTATTGCTTCTTGAACAACAGGAGCCAACGACCGACTGCAAATATCCAGGGGCTTGTCCTCAGGAGGAACCAGTCTTCGGGTTGTAGGAGACTTTGTTTCAAAAGTACTCGGACTTGCTAAGTCGTTCAAACCACTTGCAGTCGTGACACTTGCCAGTGTTAACGAGGCCGCTGTGCCGCCCCCACCTCCAAGTAACTGCGTAGACTCACGTGCTTCCTCAAGACTTGCTACAACAGGAGACTGAACCTTGGCACGTAACACGGACACTGGTGGTGGCAGAAAGAGCTGGTACTGTACTTCTCCGTTGTCAAGACTTGACAAACAAGACGGTGTTATGCCGGATGCGGGAGAAACAGCGTGCACTAAGCTTGAAGCGTCCAAATGATCAAGTGCAAGATTTCTGGGTGTGGTGATAGACACTTCGTCTGAAACATGTTGAACACAAGAATTTCCTGACTTTGCAGCTGACATGCTGCCCGTAGCGGTGACATCTTCCAGAAGGAAAGGAGGCTGTGAAATTCCGGACGACAAAGTAATATCCATCGACTTCCCCACATTTGAGCTCATGCCTTCGCTTGCGACCGTGCTCTCTCGAAGAGTTGCTGCACTGGTCGAAACCGCAGTACCTTCCTTAGCTTCCGGCCCGGGAATCGCTTCAGCAGTGTTTAGAGTTTCTTCTGCTTGAAGTTCTTCGACAGCAGACTCTATTACTGTGGAATGTTCTACTGACTCCTGCGTCCTCAAAGCTTGACTTATGTTGCCAATGTCACCATCGCTTCCAGCAACCTCATCACCAGCAGCTAAATCATTTACTTCTGACTTCTTCGTGTTTGATGGGACGCGATCCACAATCTGCACATCCTCTTCCAGCATTTTTCCAGAATCTAGAACAGTTCCCACACTCCTGCCTTCAGCTGAACCATCAGCTGTTCTTATCCCATTGCTCAGTTCATCATCTTCTACTATGAGCACTCCACGGCGGGAACACCCTTGACTGTCATTGGGCTTTGACTGACCGTCGAGTGCAGCTTCTTCTCGAGCTGGAACCATAACTACCTTCACTAGCTCTGAGTCATCTTCCTTGCCTCCCACATTCTCAGGGAACTCCCTCGAACATAGTATCGAAGACCCCTCAAAGAACTTCTCTGGCTGATTCCTTTTATTCGGATCTGGAAACTCCTCCATTGCAATCTGATCTTCGAGCCTCCGTGCCTGCAGGTTGTGATGTTCATATGCGGGCATCGCGCCAGTAACAATCTCACTATGGTTTTCTTCTTTGAAAGACATTGGTTTGGTGGATACAAGACATTCAGGGAGCTCGGCCCCGGAACGACATTTCCCAAGACCCTCCAATTTTGGTAGCAATTTCGTCTCCTCAACACTTGCGGCATATAGTTCCGCAGAACGTCCAACTGGAGTGATTTTCCCAGTCCTTCGTACACAATTTTCTGCTGCAGTACCGTTGCCCTCACTATTCTTACTATCATCACTTCCAAATTTCATGCCTACTGACTTAGACGAGAACTTATCAGATAGCCTCTTCGGACACTTCCCTGCAACCTGGTCCTCTCGTTTAACCACCAACTCTGCTGGAGGCTCCACCAAAAGCGAAGTCTCTCCAATGGCGCAAGCATTCTTCTCCTCGCTTAGGTCCAGCTCGACGTCCTCATCTTTCCCACAGCTAAGATCTTTCAAGCCCTTGAACTTCTCTATTTTCATTCCAAGCTCATCTTCTTCATCGGCAGAATTCCTTGACCTCCCCTGGGATACTTTCTCACAATGTCGGCTTGCCTGCTCAACGCTTCTACGTTTACTTGGATGAAGACCACCAACTGGTTTGTAAGGTCTTCCCCTTTTGCTGCGTCTTACAGGCTCAAGGGCCGGCGACTGTTCACTGGTTACCTTTTCCCCATAATTGCTTTTACTGCTGTCTTCTGAGATTACGCTGCATGCACGATCTACAACATGGCTGTGTCCTCCGTCAAGAGAGTCGGTATTCGTTACTAGATCATTCTCGCTAGCTACGCTTTTACTTCCTTGTTGCGAAGTTTCCTGGGAACTGGAAAATGTCGAGCCTTTTGAATTAAGGTCCTGCTTGCCAGATAAGCAATCAGCACTTGACGGAGTTGACGTCCTCCGACTTGCACCAAGATCAGGTATGGAAGAAGCCTCACTTGGTCGCTGCTGAAGGCTACTTGATTCAAGACACTGCTTACATATTCGCTCCGCAACAACCGATACCTGCCGAGAAGAAAAAGTTCACGGTTGTCAACAAACAAGGAGCGCGTATCTTCCCTACAAGTTATACACAAAGACTGCGATCTACAACGAGAGTTTCGTTCACTTGAACGTACGACTCTTTTGAGCCCTTTGTGAGCTACAACCTCCCAGGAGTATACCCCGACCTTTGGTTTTCTCCCTTGTAGTTTGCAGCCCTGATAGCTATACTAGGCCACTTGAGAAAGGTCTACCACGAACAGAACTTGAGTAAAGGCTTAGGCCCTTGAGTGGCGGTTAAGTCTTCCCTTGACATCCAACCAGAGGTGAAGAAAACACAGAACAATAATTCGTTAAAGCCCTAAGAACCGTGTGTTGTTGAACAGAACTACGACACTCTCCCATGTCTAATATTAAAGCGGATTGCGTGAAATGCAGTCTCAGCAACGTCCAGACAGGGAAAACCATACATTCAGGAATACTTCGAGACACGCCGTATGAAAGCCTCGCTCACCTGTCCACAGTACAAACGGCAAGGTTTAATCAAATTAAGCAGCTGGCATCTACTTGAGTAATGTTTATTCCGAAGCAGAGCAGACAACGAGAAACACGTTGAGACAGATTTCACTAGCGTGTTTCCAAACGGTAAGCAAAAGCTGCGAGATGAATGTCAAACGATGAGATAAAGAATAGGCACGGAGAGAAAGCCTTACAAGTGCTGCAGGTACTGAGTTCACCATGATGAATGGGGTTCTTACACTTTTCACAAGCCTAACAGAAAGGACAAGAACTTTATCAGTACCAAAACCACTTTGTGAGTTCAAGCGGTTAACAGATAATACCCACAGAACCTTTCGGCGTAAGGCATAGAGTGAATTAAGGAGGCAGCCGGAAGAGTAACCACAGAGCAAGACTTACAATAAGGACCAAAATTCACGTTTAACATTCACCATTCTCCTAAACATTTCAGTCAAAATCTTCAGAACAGTATCCAGGTTCAGTAAGCAGAGGCTTCCATTATTGGCGATGACAATTTTGTACCTCCTAATTCAGCTATTCTCAACGCCGGCGGTATTCTCAGGTACAGAAAAGCAAGTTCAAGAAATCACAGTATTCCTGTGTGAAAACCACAAGAAACCATGATAACCACGCTGATAATCTGGAATGTCCGTACCACCCTTCCTACTTAGAGCTAATCTGTTATACAGCCGTCTTGTGACCGCTTAGGGCGATAAACAGAGCCTGCTACTAGCCTGAAAGAATACTGACGCTAGAAATTGAACGGCCTCAAACGTGTGGGGAAAGTGGACAGGCAGAGGGACAGAAGAGTCGAGGCTGAGTCAGCTGCTACAGCGACGGTGAGAAGGTTATCATTACCTATCTGAAGGGAATAAAAGGACGTGTGGAAACGCCCATTCACATGCATAGAACGGTTAAGACCTGTGCTGGGACCGAGACGGGTAGTTACATCTGAATCCATTCCCAACCCAGTGGTTGGGAATGGAGGTCCTATCTGAGGTGTGGTTTGGGCTACAGCTCGAAACCCTTCGCGAGAGACGGCAAGATATGAGTAATTTACCACCGTCCGGCTAACAATCACAGTAAAGGTAACCCATGATGAGGATGCTTATTGCAGTGGAAGTAAGTATCAGATAAGCTCAACATACTCAGAAAGAAAATAACGGAGGGATCATAATTATGAACCTAGATTTACATTACCAAAACTGCATGCACCCATGAGGTGTTACTTCAATATATTAACGAAATCTTCTCAGTGTCAGTAACTAATGAGAAGAGCATCTCAAAGGAAAATTAAAAGTGGTAACAAGTTTGAGTCACCAATTCAACTCCCTTAAGAACAGGACTATCTGACTTCCTAATTGTGGACGTAAAAGACAGCGGACCCTCTCACAGACGGATGCCTTTGGCTGCGAGTCAGCTGTCTTAAAGACTGGCTGCCAGTAACTGTAGACCCCGAGCGCATGCCACAAGTATAGCATCAGTCTGGAACGTCAACTATGCCGTCCTGCTTTGAATTGCGGACACTCTGGTAGAACTGTACGGTTCTAAGGTCTTCAGGTTACTACATGACCACCGTACTTCGATGATTATTCAGATGTGCTACCATTTGATGTGTCTCATGGCACACTGTTGCCCATTATCTAAGCAAGGTCTCCTGCTTGGAGTCATTAGCCAGATCAAACTCGGTGGAATCTAACTTCGTAATGAAAGCTGTAGTCGAAGGCATCCAACTTGTGTGACTCTTCGACTGAGTCCGAGTGGGACAACTTGTTCCCAGATTCAATCCTGGTGTCACACAAGTTAAGCACTTTACCGCTCTAGACATGCGAACAAGTACCTCGTTCCCTTTGTACTTCCATATGCACGGTTTCACTCTCTAGCCTCCACATTTTCCATTTCAGAAGGCAAGAATCCTTCAGTTATATCCTAAGCCTTAAATCAGCATCTATTCCCCTACTTTGATACTCTTCCCATCGTGACGCTGTCCAATCTATGTCCGCTACAGGAACTTGTCGTATTGAGCAAGTAAGGGCGGGTGACACCATCAGCTAAACAAAGTATAACTGCAGTTAGGTAGTGGAGAAGGGGCGAACAAGGAAGCCAGGGACGCGGTCTTGAGCTAAGAGCATCTCCACCCGAACACTGGAAACTGCCTCGCAATATCCAGTTCTGAGACTCTTAGAAACCGAGGGGAAAAAGGTATACCACGCGTTTCCTCGTCATTCTTTAAAGATTTAGCGTGGATATTTACCGGGACGGTTGTCGAGATAAATATACCGTGAGAAAACACACTTTACGATATTTTCCCATACCACGCCAAGAAGACGACTGGTTACCGGAATTGTTTACAGTGCCGAGGCATTTACAGTGCTCCGGT
Source organism: Asterella californica (assembly GCA_036924285.1). Lineage (NCBI taxonomy): Eukaryota > Viridiplantae > Streptophyta > Marchantiopsida > Marchantiales > Aytoniaceae > Asterella > Asterella californica. The sequence continues at coordinate 12,563,794 of JAYKYS010000006.1, read as the reverse complement.
GGAGATGCTCTAAGCGGCCATCCCGCCAGTCAAACTACTGCTTCAGATTTAAACCCATCAAATCAAGGCTACAGATCAACTCGCAAACTAACCTTATAGTACACTGAGATTTGGACAAAATACTAAAGCTGCATCTTGTAAGGACGGATCTAGCTCCCGTGGAGGACGCACCCTGAATCCGATAAGACAGTTACTTACTTTTTGAAAGGTAAATTCTGAGAATACAGGCGAAGACCCATTGTACAACTGTAGTGCGTAACAGAACTTCCTTGACTTTTGTCATGATTCTTACTTATACAACTCAGTGAAATGTCGTAAACTAGTCTCTCTTTCACGTAAACTCAGAAACAAGAAGGAAACGAACAACAGCCCAGTTCCGGTTCTGCTGTACAAGAACTTATATTCGTACATCGAGAATGGCAGATGTTCTCAAGGACCACTCTCTAGTATAGAGGTAACATGCAATTAGCCCGGCCCAGTACATAGTAAGAAGCGATACGGGGCCAAATGTGCGCTAAACTTGCCAAATGGAGTTAGCCAATTACAGCCAATCTGTACAAAGATTTAGAAACATACAATGTTCCTGCTCGGCTGCTAAATCGATGAGGAAGAGAAAACTGTGCGAAGTCCATAAGTCCTCCCGATCGGTATTAGGGGAGCGAAAGACTAGTCCTTAGCGTATCGAGATATACGAGGGATAAATGAGAATGAAATAGATCTGGCCACTCAGAATTATGCAGGGTTCCTACTATTCACGAGGTTTTCACAATACAGGTTTCGTTAGCTTTAAGTAATCTGGACCATAACCACGCGCTTTACTTCTCCCTAACAGGTTTAAATCTGCAGATCCCGTTATACTCCCACAGACGCTGAGCAGACGAACCATGAAACCGCATAATCATATCCAACGTCCTCAATGCTGACTTCCCTAAACCTCTCAGGCCTGAACTTAAAACTGTACTTTGAGCGGTTTCAACCAATTGTCTCAGGAAGGGCCATAACCTGATACGGCTCTAAACTGAAGAGCAATTTTTCAATCAACTATTCAATTTTTCAAAGAGAATGAAAACTGCCGGCCATTCCGCGTTACCTCTCGGGCGTCCCCATCCTCAGAAGGATCGTTGCGACCAGGCCCCCGCATTTTTGCCTTCCCCTCCAAAACACATGATGGCTACCATAGCAAGCACGAGAGCCGACGTAAGATTAGAGCCAAAAATAGACCAGAAATGAGGAAAGGACAAAATGCCACATAGATGCAACAGGGGAGATAGAAAGCACAAACAACTTCGACCGAAAGAGTGGTCTTGCGCAGAAGAAACAGTTCAATTTAAGTAAAATATTCCTGTGTGTAGAAGTCTAGTAGATCAGCCACTTTCATGAACACGAAAAACCACCCCTCGCTGTAAACTAATTAACCGCTCGAATACAAGAGTGGAGAATTCCAGGCCCCAGAACTCCTGCCTGTTACTGATTTCAACTGCACCAAAGTGGTTAAAGTATTATAGTTCGAGTTCTTCATGTCCCAGCAAATATTGAATGAAATTAACAGTATCAGCTTTCACGTCTCTTAACCATACCAAAGTCTGACGATGGTTCCTAAGTAGAATTACTTAGCACTTCAAGCTAAAACTCAAATCTTTGCACTAATTTACAGCTCGAGTGAGAGCATCACAAATGCTTAAATTGTTGGGCCTCAGTTACTCTGAAGAGGTATTTAGTAGTTAAATGCCGGAGAGCAAATCGCACCCACTCACATATCTTCTAGCACATTTTACATTCTTTCTGTCGTGTTCCATATATCTTCTAACAATTTATCTCCGTCGAACAGAAATTTGTCCATCGGCTCTTCAACTTAACGCTGTAGAGGCCGTACCCGAGACTTACTTGCCATTCAAACCCTGATAGAACTCTTGAGCAGCCGGGAACGTGGTTAGCAAGCACTACGTTCCCCGGACTTAAGCAGTGGACTACATGGGACGACTAGAACCTCATTTAACATATCACAAACAGCCTTGCTCCATAATCTCCGGTTAACCCTTATACCCCGGTTACTCCAAACCCATGGGATGGTAAATCTTCTTGCGCATGCTAAATCTACAGTATTCGTGCTCATTACCGAGTAAGTAAATGCCCGTACCCAGAGTTAAGATGCACGCTCTAAACAGCTCGGTACGCGAACTCACCTGCCCTTGAACTCCTAAGTAGCTCCGGACAAGGGGGCAAGTATTCGATATACGAGGTAATAAATTTCACACTAGCATTTACAACACCAGATTGCCAACCATGAAGAAGGCAGAGGTTAGAAGCAATTCTCCCAACAAAAGCCACGGGCACAGCTGTAGGTAATGAGTACGTGTACACTGACACAACTACCTACCACAAGATACACACAAAGCATGCAACAGAACACTCTCGTGTCGCATGCACCTCAACCGGCTCTCTGACTTCATCAGCACCCAACAGGGTGGGTTAGGGTGGGTTCGGCAATAGATGAGTAGGAAAAGTGATCACGCGAAGTTGAGTACTTTTCCAACTCCGCAGGGCCTTGTCGGTACAGGAGTTTCTCTTCAGTTCCGGAAACATCTAAGAGCAAACTCCCGTTCCTACTGAAGTGGTAGATCCGTGAGCTTGTGAAGAGGAATGCAATACATTAGTGAAAGTAAAACACGTCGTTAGTCAGCAAAACGTTTAAATAGAAACTTATGTAGGCCCAGGGTGGTCCAGGTTGTCTTCTGATATAGAAATGTCCAGGTAATTACAAGCATCGCCACAGGCCGTAATGTTTAGGATAGATCCCTCCACCAGTAGCGTTGGGTCAAGGTACATAAAAGAATCAAAACTAGGAATATCAATTACTAGCAAAATCGTCTACTAAGGCGAACTAAGCCGAGGGAGATTAATAAGTCGGGGTGGGTATTTGCAGTAATCAAACGTTGCATGGACTCCGTTTCATAGGTGTGCAGGAATAGGAACTCCGTTCCATATATATCTTGTTTTCGGCTCAAAGAGTCGAACTGAATACAAGAATCACACTAGCTCTGCTATGGTTCTTGGCGAACAGAATCCAATCAAAATTTTACCACAATTCAAAATTCGAATTTGATCGATTGTTGTGCCATCGATTATGACACGTGTGGCAACGTGAGGAGATCTTAAGACTAATTTTACACACCGGAATGCGACTGATCTCAATCCTTCGGGATGCATATGAGATACCAACAAATCGCCAACATGAACTACTCTTGAGAGAAACTCCAACTGTTCAAGCGCATCGCAGTCGCAGAGTGCAGATACAGGCCAGCAGCCTCGACGTTTAGATTCTGAGTTCAGCTGCGAGATCCTTATCTCCTAATCCCCGGCGCTTCGCTCTACTGATGGTGTGACAGATCTACGAAATTTAGTAGTCGAGGCAAGAGTGTGCCGCAAGCATTCTAAGGCTCTCGAAATCAGATGATTACGTGCCGTCTCACATTTTCCGGACTTACTGAAATTTCCAATCCGAGGGAGAATAACACCCGTAGAAATCGTGTGTGCATCTTGTGTGTATTCAGAAGTGCTACACACGGTATCCTCTACGTGAATCTTGGAAACAACCTACCGACACTACCGCATCTCCGTGAATATGTTTCGGTCTAAGCGGATAGCAGTGTAACGCAAGAATTACCTACCCACATACACTGAAGGTATCCCGTGAACTAGAACCAACAGAAGATGTACTCATTAAGAACTGCATGCCGTAGCTTCTCGATCATAGACCCACGCCCGCTGGAGCTAGAAACAAGAATGGTTTGAGAAGATAAACACAAAGCAGGAGACAAGCTACCTGCGGGAAGGGGAGACTTACCCAAGTAGTACGACGACTTACCACAGAGGACGCTCTTCAAAGGTTCAGCCAGGAAGGATTTGACCAGACACTTGAGGATGAAATGCCCTTGAACCTGGTGGGTACTACCAACGGTCTTCTACAGATAAATACTCTACCACCAAGAATCTTGTTTGTCTTCCTCTCATAGTATGAAAGACTCGAATGTAAAATATCCATGTGTAGAAGACCGTTAAAGTCACCTCTCAAGGTGGATCCTCCCAATGACTCTCAGTGCCTCTCGTTCTTGAGATTATATGCGAAAAAATTAAGCTTTCGCAACGATCCCAAGTATGAGGGAGATGTCTTTCTTAGTCCAGTTAGTGAACTTCAGTAAAGCAGGCGAGAGCGAAAGGTTCCTATATCTACAAATATGCTCCGAACCATACTGGCTTGGTTCGGAGCCAAGTTCCAACTGTTTTTAAAGTACATTTTCTGCCGTGTTCCACCCAAGAAGGAGTAATTACATGTGACCAAACCTCACCTCAGGAATTTCTAGGCTTACCTATGTATGAACTTAGCAAGTCTAAGGAATGTACTATTCCAGACTGGAATTTAGTTCATAATTCATTTATCCCATTAGGCCATAATAGACGCAACTTAAATAACATGAGGGGCCCAACCCGTGTGAAACAAATGCATGGAACTTCCAAGGATTCAAGATCAGAAAACATACCCTGGGCTCAGAGAGTTTCTTCGTTACTCGCAGAAGTTCATCGATTGTCTTCTCCTTCGGTTGAGCCATCGCAAAGTTCTTTCAGGCTCAAACGACGCTGATCCGGCTTTTGTCGGTCATATAAAAGCCCATCGTAAACCAACTCATCAAATTCGCCTGCTCCAGAGAACCTTCCGTTGCGTTGCTCAGTAATCCGTCAGAGATGCTGTATCCTCTTATCAACCTCGCGTTTACAAGGAACGATAATTCCGATAGTTCCATGGAATGAAGGGTCTTGCTGACGCTACTCACGGAGTGCCAAAGATTCCACCATGGATCGCCCACTAAGGTACAAAACTGGGTTTCGCAAATCTGTTACGTAACGAGTGTCAAAGAAGGAGCCAGTCCTCGACCGACAGAAATCTCAGTAACAGATCGCAAATACGAGATGCACGTATCAGATATAAAATAACATGACCCGATAACCACACAGGAACAGATTGCAAGGGGAAACGGAAACAGCTCTTCGGTTCGAAAATGTTGAAGTCTAATTCCCAAAAACTGCTGTAGACGTCTTCACTCGGACAAAAACCACAACCTCAACACTGCATTCCGCTTAAGTAGAGAGGCAAATTCTCGCTCACGAAGAAAAGCCACAAACGTAAAATGAGTTACGCTATTCGTGCACATCCGACTTGTGGGTTATTCGACACAACAAGACAAAACCGTTACACAAGACGGTATAAGAAATGGTGCAAGGATATCCCTTGTACGAAAACTGGACCTGCTCCTTTGGAGCTTTGTCACATTTCTTTCGTTCAGAAAGTGAACACGATTTGAAACCATGGGGCACTAACTCGTTTGAGAAAAATAAGGACAATTCCCGGTTTCCAAGTCTCCACTCTCACACGGCTTGTTGAACTGTTGACGCATGGCACGATGACTCCTTCAGCAAAGAGGCATCGCGTACATATACAAATTCAAGAGTGAGAGATGAAAGGTTTGTACATAGGTATGAAAGGAACTGTTCAACCCCAATTACCCTTCATTCCAGAGTTAACATTCCAGAATAATTTTGTTGCAAAGTGGAATCTCAGAGCCCCACTTACTTGGCCCAAGAAGGAGAGACGAAGAAGACGCGTACGAAGAGACAAAGCGTTTGAACTAAAAAAGAACGATGCCCCGAATGTCGACCAACGGGACGCTTGAGTGACTCGTATCTGCACAGGAATACGGAACCAGACCAACTCAATGTCACTGAGTTTCAAGCAGCAGACATCAGTCCTTAGCTACGAGGAGCTGAACGGTAGAGTGTGCAAATTGGTTCAATATTGAACAGAAAATCCCAGAGATAAAACTTATGCGCTGTCAAATTATAACCTACAACTAGCCATAAGACTGTCAACTGCGAACGAGCCTCAATCCATGCGAAGTCCAGAAAGACTCTTGCAAACAGCTAACAAAATCTTTAGGTCAATTGGACACAGGCCTCTGGCAGGGTGGAGACGCCTGAGAGGAAGATGAAGCGTTCGAGGAACTATGGGCCAGATTCAAGCTCCAAGACGAAAAGACCGAGTCTGAGCATAATACTGAACGTCCAGCAACTATTGGTTGACCCGCAATAGATAATATCTCCCGAGGGAGACTACGATGGACGATCAAATGTACATTCGGGTAAAATTCCGAAATGGTAAACGAGTGAATCGAAGTGAATCATTTTCTCCGATCCCGTGATGGAAAAGAGAAGCCAACAGACAGTAGACCTTTTTAACTCTTTACATCATCCGAGTAAAGCTTGTGTGCTAAATCCCGACTCAAAATCTTATCTCCAATACCTTCGGCAACAAATTCCACGCATCCACCATTACATATAAGGGCCGTTATGTAGAGTGCGGCCCTTATATCCTTATCGTTCAAAATTGTACACTCCAGGCAAGGCAGTTGTGAAGAGTTGAACCACTTATGGTCAGATGAACCAGTAAAAGGGAGCTCAGTAAAAGGGAGCTCACCTGCTGCAGCATATGCAGGCTCAGGTCCCAAGGCCCAAAAGAGGCCGAAATGCAAATCTTCGGTCACAATAGCCAATGCAATTGATGCTACACGATGATAGACGAGTCGGAATTCCAGAATTTCCGGGATCATGAATCCAATCCGTGCGAAGCTCCAGAAGCCCAAATACATATTATTTGCACATGATAGCAAACTTGCGCAGTCCAACGGCAGAAAACATCTACACCAGAGCTGCAACTTGCTCTCCACCACGTCCGACAGAGAATCTTCCGCCCTAGTCGAGTTGCAATCAGCGTCGTTCCCACCTGCTTGCCCTCCTTCCCAAGGAATGTTCGTTACCGCCTGATCTTCCTCCCTTTCCTTGTAATATATTGCCTTGTTCGCTAGAGTAATATTTCTTTCTTCTTGTGTGTGGTACTTGCAGCACAGGCAGCGGACTTACACCGCTGTCTACTCCAACGCTCATCGCTCGTCTCTTTTGCCTGAAGCAAGCGTACATGAGGTACCTCCGTTGCTTCCCTCGCAACCTCGAATTGCTCCCATGTTTCTTTCGCTCTGCTGTGCTTGCTGGCTTGCTGCTCCTTGCTCCTCCTGCTCCTCCGTCTGTGCAGACACTAGGGTGTGTTCATTCTGTTGAACAGATGGAAGGCAGAAGTAGCCAAGCTCCACTGTACCAAGCGAGACAGCACTGCGTTGCCGAAGAGAAAGCTAATCAGCGTATGTCAACCACGCTGTTCCCATGGAACGGCTGCCCCCAGCCAAAGAAAGGCAGGACAGGAAAGGGAAGTCGGGATAGAAAAGTGTAGCAGAAATGGACACCCACTGCAATCAAAGTATGGACCTAACTATAGTCCGGTCCTTGCTGCCTGCGTTGCTTTTGGTTTACACTTATCTAATTTACGGACATAAATTTCAATTCAGAGGAAAGACGGTATGATATGCATATCGAGACTAACAAATGCGTCATTGATGATTTAGCTGACTATGGCTTGCCAAGTCTTGCTCCCCTTCATCGGTTATTCTATCCGGACACACGCCGACGCATTCCTTGTAAACCCGTCTGAATATTGTGCATTCCCCCGGACCAGTCCGGCTTGCTTTATATGTTTTGGTGAGCAGCAGTCTAAGGACTAAGGATGGATAGCAACCTGGGCCACCAGAAATGCAACAAACTTTTCCTTCCATATTTGACCTTTTCTGTCTCCGGTCACCAAGCGTTACGTACGCATCGCCTCTTTGATATTTGTAGTTTTATCCCGCCTCCTCCTTATATCCTATCCCGTCTCCTCCTTATAGCCTCTAGGCTATAAGGAGGAATACGATTCAGGAATACGATTCAACGTGGGAGGCTGTAAGGAGGAATACGATTCAACGTGGGAGGCTACAGGAATTGGCTTGATCACACCCCCAGTACGATCGCTGCGCTTGATCACACCCCTCTTAACGTTTGGTTGCTTGATCATACCCCCAACCTGCCATTTCCAGTCCTGCCGGTATCCGCGCCATGTAGATCAGGCCATGTCACTGCCAACACGGCATGTGCATAGGCGTAAAGAGCGAAACAGACTGTTTCGCTGCAATGCACCGCAGGTCTGTTTCGCCCTGCAATGCAGCGAAACGTATTTCGCCTCGCAGTTCAGCATTAGGTCGATTGCGGTTCAGCATTAGATCGCAGGGTGCGGTCCAGTACTGCGCCTCCGCCAGTATCTTGTGTGGAGAGAATGAGCTTTGACGGGTTAGATTATTTTGAAATCTGCAAGAAACAATTCGGAATCACAAGCTGAAACGCCTCGAGTCCTAGAAACTCTTCTCGGTGCGGAGAATGAACGACGTCCAAGCAGTCGCGGTCCACGTCGTCAACAAGAAAGAAATCCAAGCTGGCTTGATCTACCGGTAGGACGGACGATTGCAAGTTGGGGGTATGATCAAGCAACCAAACGTTAAGAGGGGTGTGATCAAGCGCAGCGATCGTACTGGGGGTGTGATCAAGCCAATTCAGGAGGAACGAGGAATACGATTCAACGTGGAATACGATTCAACGTGGGCCGACATAAGTTCGACCTGAGCAACGTGTCCTCTCATTTCAAGGGAATTTGATAGAGCGTTATTTCACTTGGTGGTATACAGTATAAACATCCATTTCGTGACAAGCATATTTACCTTGCATATTTATTACCAAGCGTGGGCTTTTTTTTTCTTCCTTTTTCTTTTCACACCTATAGGTATGTTACGCTTGATCGCACCCCTTTTAGACTCTAGTATAGTATATAAACTTCAATCCATTACCATTCAGGGCTTTCTGGAGTGCTTAAGTCCTATGACCGGTAAGAGATCTTTGTTTTTTATTCACTTATCCTGTGTAACCCAAAGTGCTTGTTTGAGTAACCCGAGCGAACATATGGCACACCTCAACTCTCGAACATTGCATATTGTCAGCGACCCCTTGCTCATTTGATTCGCATCGCTTTGCAGATGCGAATTGAATCTACATTTGAAAGTTTCCTCAAAACGGACAGGAGGTTGCACAACACAACCGATTTTATCTTTTTGCGAGTGACGCGACGTGTTCTCTATCTTCTTGCTGTACTTCGTACTCGCATGATGCATCGAGAAAATCATCGAACAGTCGATCATGTTTTCTCTATTGTCGTCAAGGAGTGTCTTTGCATATCGCATCTTAATATTTGATACAGTGTGCTCATCTATCCGCATTAGCACAATAATGAAATCTATCTGATTAGCGCTTGATATGTTGCAAGATTGACCACAAACGAACAGGAGGCGAGGCTGAAGAACTTACGTCTAGCAAGAAGTGTGAACAGATTTGCAAGTCCGCACAGAAGTGATCGTTTGTCTAATCACTCGGTCCAGACGTCTCCAGTGAAAAATGAGAAATCATTGGGGGTTTTATTGTAGAATCATCATGTGAAAGTGTGTGAGATTGAAGTCTATCTATGATATTCACGTTTTATGATTGTCTATTATTAACTCTTGTTTATTATCATCTACTGCAGAAGGAGGATCAAGTGCTCTTGTTCAATAGTGCAATAGACTTGATTATGTGCGCAAATGTATCTCAAACCCAACTCAAGAAAGCGCATAAATGCTTCATTATTTACAAGCATATTATTGACTATTTGAGTTTTGGCTTGAGAACTCGTCTACCATCAGTACTCAAAGCTGAAATAAAGACTAAATGATCAGACTCTATAGATAAGTATGTAGGTTACATAGGATAGCTTCAGTTCTGGACTGAATGATGTGATCTCGTGATTTCTTGATTTTCTAGTTGTCTAGATGTGTTATGCATGGTTGCTCTCCTCTATAAACGTTTTGTATCTAAGTCTCTTCGTTATGTCATTGTTGGATGATTGTATGAATAGCTCCACTTTGTCATTCTCAAGTGTGAGCTTCTCCATCCACGACAACTGAAAAAATTGTCTCTCAAACTCTCGAAATAATTCCATGACAACTAGTCTTTTGTTGAGTTTGTTCATCCACTCCATGAATGACTTCTTAGTCACTCTATTTGCATCCTCTAGAGAATACTCTATCTTCAATTGAAGAGTAAAATGAGAGAAGTTTATCTTCAATTGGTGGTTTTGGGAGGCTTTGGATGTCCATTTGTGTGAAGAAGGATATGGTTGGAAAGCTCTCGACTATGGCTACAATCTGAATTAAAGAATCGAGAGGTTTCATGGAGGATTGAGGGTGATATGATCGATTGAGTACAGAGGATGAAATTCATATCCATTGCAACATTTTTGATCATTTCTAGAGACTTGTGATGAGTTTTGAGGAGTTGTCAGTTGGTGTAATAAGTAGAGCTCTACTTATCAACTAGAGAGGAAATTGGTTTGATAGAAGTCTTTGGTATAAGAATTAGTTACGGCTAAGTTGGACTGAGAATATATGCAACAAAAGAGTACTTCTATCAATAGACGGGAGCGTCAAAAATCCATCGGGAAACTTCCAGAAGGAAGTTTTTGGAAGGAAGCTTTGAGAACTTTCCAGCGAGCTCTTACGTGGCTCATTCTGAACCCTTTAGATGATGTTTCGGATCTAAGGCTGCATGTAAGCCACGTCAACGACCCGTGTGCTCATTTTGAGAGGTCAGCATTGGTCGGAAGCTTATTCTGTACTATTCCTCTCACTATATAAAAGATGCGAATGCACCTCCACAGGCATTTTGAGTTTTGAGTTCACTCTAGAGCTTCATCTTACAATGATATCAAAGCTAGGTATTCTAAGAGAGCGGATTATCTCTCTTAGAAAGATCTTTGATCGAGATACCTGATAATTGAAATTCTGAGTGTGTCGAAAAGATCAAGAGAACTATGTGATGGATGGGGGTAGATTTCCAACTGCAGAATTACCATTCTTGAATCCTTTCTACATCAAGCTTATGTATCTACGTCGGGAGCATTTTTGAGTGTATCTTGTCTATCATTTCGGTGAGAATTTCATGAGTCAAGTGATGAATTCGTCAGTCCCGGTGATTATTTCAATATTGACATATGCGGTCAGTTGGGATTTGACCATCTATATCTTGATTTAGTGAGCATGGATCTAAACCTATCCGCTCCTGTTCCATTCAACACGTGGGTGGAGCGATCCACTATGTCTGTAGACCAAAATCGTTACATAAAGAGTTTATGATTAGAAATTTTGGTGAGGATTTCTATCGCGAGATAATCGATTCTCCCATCCCTTTTGTAGTATCTGTAGTGTATGAACATTTTCGAGTGGCCGTCATAACTCTATACTAGAAAAAACCTGACACTTTTGTGTTGTTAGAGAGAGGGAGAGAGAGCGCCATCATGGAGCCGCAACCTCCAAACCCAGAGTTGGTGATGCAAGAATTGATGCAGGGCATGCTGAACAAATTTCGAGAGATGAAGATGACAATTGAAGCATTACAAAACAAAATGTTGAACCTCGAGGGTCAGAGTATGACAGACGTTGGAAGAGGAGGATCGTCTCAAAGAGTATCGGTGGTGGGAGAGCAAGCTGCACCAAGAGAACCCGTGGCACAAATCATTAGAGCTCCAGTCGATGATGAAAGTGTCATGTTACTACGGATGAAAAAGACATGTAACATTGAACTGTACAAAGGTCAACGAATCATGGGAGTAGTCGAGAATTGGATTTCTCAAATGAATCGACATTTGCGACTTTTCAGTACGCAAATCACGGATCACGTAGCGAGAGTGTTTGCGTGTGGATACTTGAATGATAAAGCTCTCACGTGGTATGATGCATGAGAGAGATCGGTGTTGACGAAAGAGAGAACAGTAACATGGACTGCAATGCAAGAAGGTATGTTAAAGAATTTCCAATCTGTAGATTCTGTGCAAATGACTCGAACGAGGATGTGAGGATTGAAACAGAAGGGAAGCCTTGAAGAGTATGTAGAAGCCTTCCTCGACTTGCAAGTTGCAATCACTGATATGGGTCTAGCGGAGGCTCTTGATAATTTCAAGAGAGGTTGAAGAAAAGAATCCGACAAGAAGTAATGGTGCAAAATCCACTCACGGTTTTTGGAGCCATCGCTTGCGCTCAGAGAATTGTTGGAGCATTAAGAGGATCATCCATCAAATCATCAGAATCGACCCGAAATCCAATATGCAAACGGTCCGACACCCATGGAGCTAGGCAACATTCGCTATCAACCACGACAGTTTCAAGGTGGATATCATCGAGGACGGCCAGAAGAAAGACGTCAGAGAGCTTTTCGCGCACCTACCGCCTTGTTGCGCCAGCGGAAACTCTAACTCAGTAGGTTGCAAACTTTACACCGCTAACCTACAAACACAATCACAAGTTAGCGTCCATGCACCACTTACCTTATCTCAGTTTGGTCCGGACCGGAGCCGGGCCGTCTCCCTATTCGTCAAGCTCAGCATTCCCTAAGTCCCGACCTAGACCCGCCTAGGTCGGTCCCAAACATGAGCAAGTCACAAGATGACTTGGGGCGGACTTCCCATAAACTTCAGGGTCCTAAACGGTGCCTCCAGCACACCTAGCGGCCCAACCGTCCGTGATGTCCGTCTGGGTCTAGGCTCCCGAACGGTGGTCTAATCCGCCGACTCGTTCCCTAGTCTTCTCCCAGCCCTTATCTCGTTCCTAAGTCCAGACGTCCAAGTCTAGACCGGAACGTGCTTTGGAACCGGCCCAGCTATCACCTCATGCCCCTAGAGTCCACCCACCGAACCCTGAGGTCGGGTGACTCGTCCTGGCCCACCGAGACATCAAGCCCCCTCATATATACTTCTGGGGATCGGCGGTCCCGCCCTCCTCTTTGATCCCTGCAAATTATACCACAACCCGATTTTGGTTCGGCCATTACTTCCAGCTCGGAGGTCAGATCGAGGAGTGTTATATATCACTGGAAAGCTCTCGACGAGACCTTTGTAATGATACCTCACTCGCCTCGAGATCTTACGTGGAGCTCCGTCCACAACCTAAAACGTCCCTAGAGCTCCAACACTTAGTCATTTTTCAGAAATCTGTGTTCCAGACCCAGACTCGAACCCTGTGGTTCGTCTGCGTCTCGGACCCACGTCTCGGTCTCACGTCTCGGACCTATGTCTGGGACTCACGTTTCAGCCCGTTCCTAGACTCGCCCCCTTAGGTCTGCGTTCGTCTGGGGCCCTCTTGGGGTAGGCCCTAATGTCCTAACCCAAGGTTCCAATCTTGGTTCAGAGAACACTTAGGGTTCATCTGATCCCGACTTCCCGGCCAAGCCGTTAAGTCCTTCTCGTAGTGTTCACAACCTAGCGCAAGTCCGCTAGAGCTCTGTTGTTCGTGTTGTCGTAGGGCGTGAAATATGATCTGGGAATACACGGGGTATCTGGCTGTAGAGAGATACAACTGGATCTACGACCTAACCGATGAAAACTTATGCTCTCAATATCTAATCTATCAATGGTTTTTGTAGGTTACTAGCGAGCTAACTTGACCCAAGTGTAGCACATGTGCATCGCACAAATGACTCGGAGCTCGATTCCACTCTAGATAAAGGCAAGGCTCATACACGGTACGTGTCTGCTTTAGATCCCAAGCACTCCTCATACAATCTCTCATCCACATCCGCTTCACTACTTCTTCTCGACAAACTATCTAATTGTAGCCTCTGACCTTCTATTGTTCGATGATACGAGTTTGCTCAGGAAGATGTCCACAGCAAGGACCGCCTACTACACAAGCTTCCCAACGATACAAGACATATCGGCAGCAAAACAGCTAGAAACTCGGGGCGTGATACCGAGGATAACGGTACCTCAGCTTCAGCAAGACGTGGCACCTCCACTGAGCGTGATCGCCGTACCAATCTCACAATACAGCCTCCTTGTCATCCACACGACACCTCCAAGAAGCACACCTCCCATCTTCAAGTCGTTTTTTGTTCAACTCCAACCAAGAGATTTAAGCAAAATCTCTCTACGTCTTTCTCGCCTCGCTGCAAACTGAACTTTGACAATCTCGTGCCTTCACCTCGATTATCCAATCAGGCTCAAACTTCACAGGACATCCCCTCTGACCCTTCTCTACTACTGTATGAAATTTCAGTCTCAGATCTGACCCCAACTGTCCGCGATGAATCAAGCCACCCGCCTGTGCTAACTTCTGAGCTTTATAGATCTCGATGGCCAAAATCCTAGATCTCCACACATTCTCTTACCCAATTGAACTGAAATTTCACATGTGACTAGCTGATAGGGCACACTCTCATCCTGGAAAGTTTCACTCAGAGATCCAATCCCATGTGCACGGAGCAACTCAAGCTTTGAATCCAAAGAAAGCGGGTTTTCTCATACCTCTCAACTGTAACAGCCAACTTCAATTGATCATTTCAGGAGCAAATCCAACCCAAATGTAGGATTGTTTTACATCAATACAACCAACACGGAGTGAACTACTCGATCCCCTTGACAGCTCCTAAAGATCACTTCTCAAACTCCCGGATCACTCCAAAACGTGGCTCGGGGTACCGATTTGACCCCCCTGACTTTCAACGTCCATCACTCTCTCCTCAGAATTCCAAATCGCCTGATCTTTGTCTCTAGAGTGTAGCCCGTCTCGAGAGCTTTCCAACCAGACCCCTCACTCCTCAAATGACCCTCGGGAAGACCTCCAAAACCCTAAAGCCGTCTGCAGATCTGGAATGGCGTTGATTGGTCGAAAATGGACCAATAAGAAAACAGATCTGAAAACCTCTTTTGTCCTCTACTTGGTACCCTAGAACAACTATAACCTTACTATCCTCTCATGCCTTCAAGGCATCGGCCCCAACCTTAGGTTAATTATATTCGTCGAACTATAGAGATCGTACTCAATACTTAAGATTCAGTACAAGGTCAAGATGACGACCTGGAACCGATTTACGATGAAAGGTACTACAAAAGGAAATGGAGAAGCCATCACTTGATTACAGTACTCCTCCCCAAAGTTCCTTGCGATCCACGCACGATGATTGATCTTCCGCCGACAGTGACACCGAACATCCACCCAGACGTTGAAAGGGATGTTGGCTGGATAATTCAAGTCCATTGGTCCTCGTCAAAGTAAGATATACACTGTCAAGTCCCAGTCCTCTCCATACGTGACGATTGGTAAGATCACCGGAGTAGGCGAGTCCATCATCCTCCCCATGAACTCTTCTCCAAAGTAGGCGACGAACCACTGTCGAAAGTGATCGCGGTGGATCAAGTGAAGCTTGATATGAAAGAGATTCGGAAATGGCAGATTTGGAACTCGATTCAGTCCTCCATCCATGAATACAACTCCTGCCGCTCCTTCTTATCACGTAAGACACTAAGACACACTCATGAAAACTACCCTTCCCGAAGAATGCCTCACAAACCCCCAATCCACTATCTTATACCTATGTTTGACAACAAGAGCCATTCACGCGAACGTTCACGGATCATTGAGTCGGCACATCTTGTTATCGTGCGATCTCACATCCAGATCTCTGTGAACGTGACACCTAATACCCTCTCATGCGAACTACACAAAAGGTTCACCGAACACAAAAGAAAACACAACACCCGTTCTACACTGAATTCACATGTGGGACGTCTCACAACACGACATCCACCCCCTCTAAACCTGCGCATCCTCCGGCATGCGCCACAAACACTTACAAGTTGTGGATGGCATCACACAACGTCTTCGTCGTCTTGAATGATGTCATCGTTATCAGCATCCTCAAGAACCAAATCATCCTCGTCGTCGTCCAAGAGATCAAACTCCGCTCCGACTTCTTCCACGCGTATCTCTTCATCTCGCTTCTTGAAGAGTTTCACACGCTTTCTTGCAATGGGAACTTTGAGCTTTGATCCATCAAGCTCCCGAAGTGAATATGTAGCATTGTCATGTACAACAAGAACTACATATGGTCCAAACCACCGCTTAGAGAATTTTCTAAGCGCACTGTGTTGGTTGTCCAAGCTACAATCATACACCAACACCCAATCGCCTTCCTTAATCTCCTTTGGCCGCAACCGATGACGCTCATCAAACCTGCCCTTATTCTTCAACCGTGCCTTTCTCAACCTATCAACTGCAATCTCTATGTCCTCAGGTCTTCTTTCCAGTTGACGAATCCGAAGCGCAAGAAGATCCCCCATGTAACCTTCACGTATTCGCCTCTCCAAGTCTGACTCCTTATGATACATAGCTCGCAAAATCTGTGTTGACGATGAAAGATATTCCTCCTTGCGACTCAAGGCGTCAGGAACCACATTGTCCTTTCCCGCTTTGTGGATTAACTCCACATTCATGAGCGCTAAGGTATCATGTCACCGTAGTTGCTTTGGCGTCACCCGATCTTGTGTTTCAAGTACTTGAGCGAAATGTTATCAGTATACACTTGGATTTTGTGAAGTCCCAAGTAATGCCGCCATTTCCTCAAGCAATGAACCACCGCAAATAGTTCCTTCTCGTGAGTCAATCATCGACTCTCTGTCCCAGATAGCTTCTTGCTTTCGTACGCTACAGGTTTTCCATCCTGCACCAACACTCCGCCAATCGCATAGTCGCTCGCGTCGGTATGCACTTCGAATGGTTTGTCGAACTCCGGCAGCTTCAAAACTGGTACCTTTGACAAAATAGCTTTGATCGTCTGAAACGCATCATCACCTCCTTGGTGCAACTTACCTGTGCGTCTTTGTCTGTCCAGTCCGTCAGCGACTTCGCGATCTTTGAAAACCCCTTCACATACTTGCGGTAGAACTGCGCCAATCCTAAGAATCGTCGCATCCCCTTCACTGTAGTCGGAGGCTCCAAAGTCACAATCGCGTCCACCTTCTGCATGTCCGGGCCGACTCCTTCTACACTAATTACATGTCCCAAGAAGTTAATGCGCTCCAAACCAAACTCACTCTTGTCAATGTTGGCAAACAACTTATGCTCCCGCAGCTTCGTCACACCACCCTTAGTTGCTCCGCGTGTGACTCCAAGGTTTTGGAGTAGATCAAGATGTCGTCGATGTAAACGATGACAAACTCATCCATCTCCTGGCGAAAAATTGTGTTCATCAATGTAGTGAATGTCGAAGGGGCGTTGTAGAGTCCAAATGGCATCACCACGAATTCAAACGATCCATATCTGGTTCGACAAGCGGTCTTCTCAACATCTGGGTCAGCTATCCGGATCTGGTAATATCCTGACTTCAAGTCTATCCTGCTGAAGTACTTTGCACCCGCTAGCCTATCAAAGACGTCGTCTATCCTTGGCAAAGGATACTTATTCTTCACCGTCACCTTATTGAGTGCACGATAATCTACGCAGAGTCGTAACTTCCCATCCTTCTTCTTTGCAAAAAGAACTGGGGCTCCATAAGGTGACTTGCTGGTTCGAATATATCCTCGCGCTAATAGCTCGCCGAGTTGTCTTTTCAACTCAAGGAGTTCCACCTGATTGAGTCGATAAGGGACTTTGGAAGGTGGTTCCGATCCTAGCAAGACCTCGATCTTGTGATCCACCACCCGCCTTGGAGGTAACTCAGCAGATAACTCATCTGTCAAGACATCCTCAAACTCCTTAATCACTCCGCGAAACACCTTCGGAAGTTTAGTCGCGTCTCCTGATGTTTCCTCTTGTCTGTCACCCGCCATCAAATCTGCAACCCGCATCAAACACATGACCCCGTCGTTGAAGTCCATCTGTTTGCCTTTGATCAAATTCACCGCAAAGTCGTCAATTTTCCGCGCCTTCCGGATCAGCCTCACTCCCAGCTTCCGCCCTTTAACTCTAACGTTTAACCTTAAAGGTTTCCGCCTAAGTTCCACTTCAAACTTGTCCAAGAAAGTGTTCCCCAAAACCGCATGGATATCATCCATCTCGCACATCGTGAAGTTCTCTATGAATTCCAACTTCCCACACACAAATCGTACGTCCAAGGCCACTTCAGAAGCTTGGTGCGTCTTGCCCTTGGCAAAGCGCATCTGAATAGGCTTGTCTGCCTTGGAGGTAGACAAGCCCAACTTCTTCACCAACTTTGGACTTATGAAGGAGTGAGTCGCTTTTGTGTCCACAAGAAAAGTAACATCACGGTTAGCAACCTTGGCTTGTAGAAACATCAATCCCGGCGTCTTCTTCGTCTTCTTCGTGGTTCTCAAGGTCACAGTCATCTGACCCTCCAACAAGTTCTTTGCAACAAATGCATTCATGCTACAGTTACTAACCTTAGGTTTCGTGCACCCCTTAGCAATATGACCCACCTCGCCACAATTGTAGCAAGTAAACTTAGCGCCATTGCCCTTCTGAGGTGTCTGCCCCTTAGATTTTACTCCTGTTTGCTGCCGCTTTGCTGTCGGGACAGAAGAATCCTTCCGATCCTTCTCACCCCCATCCCACAGTCGCTTGAAGCCCTTGTTCTTCTTCTGGAACTTGTCTGTGCTGCGTGGTTCAAAGGGTTTCTGTTGCTAGACTTCATCGTCCTCAATTCGCTCCGCTAGCTTCAAAAGTTCGGCACTTGTCGCAGGTAGCTCCGGCATCCGAAAGAGAGCCTTCTCCGAGCTTGACTTGAGTCCCTCGATAAATATACATATTTTGGTCTCCTCAGTCCACTTGGAGAACGAGTCCAGCTTGGCACTGAACTCGCGCACATAAGCGCTTAAGGTCCATGTCTGCTTTAGCCGAACTAACTCATCACCATCCCGAATCCTTTGATATTCCTGAGTGAATCGTCTTGCGAGCAACTCCTTGAACTCCTTCCAACCAAGCGCCGAGACGGTCAAGGCATGCTCATCCTTGTATGCGGTCCACCAGAGAAGCGCATGGTCCTTCAGGAACGTAACCACCGCTCTCACTTTGTCTGACTCCTGAGCTTGATGCGCTTCAAAGTATAGGTCCAACTCAGTTAAGAAATCCTTAATCTTGCGAGCCCGTCCTATACCTGTAAACGGGATCGGCAAATTCGTCTTACAAAGCTTTTTGGTAGACGAGGAACTCCCTTGCCTTGCCTCAAGCTCAGCGATACGTTTATCCCTAGAGGCCATACCCTCCTGCATGGTCTTCATCATCTTCATGAGTTCAGCATACAAAGCTCCTTGACTTCTCGCACCTGAATAGTTGGGCACCGTTGGCAAGACTCCGTCTTGCTGCACCGATATCGCGGCTGGTACATGACTTCCTTGACGTTGGGGCGAAGGTTGTCGGTTGTCGTCCCTTGACTTTGCCTCGGGGCTAGCTCGAGTCGATCTGGTCCCGATGTCAACCGTCACTCCCCGTTTCTTGGTCTTCCTCCTAGAACTCTGTCCTACGTCGGTCATCGCTCCAAGTGTTCATCTAGAAACGTTGATCCACTTTGTGTCTCGCGTCTCTCCTCAAGCGTCCAGCCTTCAACCGCTACCTCAAGTTCTCGCTCAATGAAGCGTCGGCTCTGATATCACTTTTCGTGCACCTACCGCCTTGTTGCGCCAGCGGAAACTCTTACTCAGTAGGTTGTAAACTTTACACTGCTAACCTGCAAACACAATCACAAGTTAGCGTCCATGCACCACTTACCTTATCTCAGTTTGGTCCGGATCGGAGCCGGGCCGTCTCCTTATTCATCAAACTCAGCATTCCCTAAGTCCCGACCTAGACCCGCCTAGGTCGGTCCCAAACATGAGCAAGTCACAAGATGACTTGGGGCGGACTTCCCATAAACTTCAGGGTCCTAAACGGTGCCTCCAGCACACCTAGCGGCCCAACCGCCCGTGATGTTCGTCTGTGTCTAAGCTCCCGAACGGTGGTCTAACCCGCCGACTCGTTCCCTAGTCTTCCCCCAGCCCTTACCTCGTTCCTAAGTCCAGACGTCCAAGTCTGGACCGGAACGTGCCTTGGAACGGCCCAGCCATCACCTCATGCCCCTAGAGTCCGTCCGCCGAACCCTGGGGTCGGGTGACTCGTCCTGGCCCACCCAGACATCGAGCCCCCCTCATATATACTTCTGGGGATGGGCGGTCCCGCCCTCCTCTTTGATCCCTGAAAATTATACCACAACCTGATTGTGGTTCGGCCATTACTTCCAGCTCAGAGGTCAGATCAAGGAGTGTTACATATCACTGGAAAGCTCTCGACGAGACCTCTCCAATGATACCTCACTCTCCTCGAGATCTTACGTGGAGCTCCGTCCACGACCTAAAACGTCCATGGAGCTCCAACACTTAGCCATTTTTTGGAAATCTGTGGTCCAGACCCAAACTCGAACCATGTGGTTCGTCTGCGTCTCTGACCTACGTCTCAGACCTATGTCTGGGACTCACGTTTCAACTCGTTCCAGACTCGCCTCCTTAGGTCAGCGTAGGTCTAGGGTCCTCTTGGGATAGGCCCTTATGTCCTAACCCAAGGTTCCAACCTTTGTTCAGATAACACTTAGGGTTCATCTGATCCCGACTTCCCGGCCAAGCCGTTAAGTCCTTCTCGCAGCGTTCACAACCTAGCGCAAGTCTGCTAGAGTTCTGTTGTTCGCGTCTGCACCCGATCTTGAGAATTAGGATCGCTACAGAGCTCCTAGAGGAGAAGGTGTCAAGAATGCTGCACCTCAACCCGAGCAACGTCGATGTTACAATTGTGGAAGATTCAGTCACATAGCTGTAAATTGTCGAAATCGTTTTCCTAGAGACCCAATACGTCCATATCGTCGACCTTTGAATCATCTGAACGAGACGGAAGGAAATGAAGAAGTCGAGGTAAGATTGAGAAATGAAGAACACCAGTAAATGCACCTTACGGCCTTATTGATGCAAGGAGAGAGAAGAAAGACGAGGGAAGGAGAAGGAGATTGACAAAAAATAATGCGCATTGATTGTCACGGACGGAGTCTTGGAAGGGACCCATGTGAGAGTACTAATCGATCTTGGTGCAACATAGAACTTTTTGTCTCGATCGATTGCTATGAAGTTGAGAATGGAGTTAGAAAGTGATGAGAGTGAAGAGATGGAACTACCCAATGGACAAACCGAGAAGATTGAATCTCTATCACGAAAGATAGAACTTACTTTAGGTGAATATCGCGAAGATATTGAGTGACGAGTGGTCAAATAGCCTGTTATGATGTCATGTTGAATATGCCATGGATGGAGCAGTATAATCCTGAAGTGGATTGGCAAAGAAAAGTTATGAAAACCAAACAGTGGAAAATCTTCAGAGATAGAGTAAGATCTCGAAGACAGAACTTGTCTTTGTATGTAATAGATATGAGTGCGATACGTAATAGCGATGTCTGTTTTCTGGGTTTAATATGAGAGGTCTCGAGTGCGCAGCTCGACGGACAGATTCTAGAAAGCTTGACAGATGTGATAGCAGAATATGAAAATGTCTTTCCCGGTAATCTTCCTTCAGGACTATCATCAAAATGAAGGATTGACCACAAAATCGAGGTGATTCTAGAGAGCACACCTCCTTGTAAGGCCCCATACAGACTAGCACCACATGAATTGGAGGAGTGCAAGACACAAATCGAGGAGATGTTGCAGAAAAGGTTTTCCAACCCAGCGTGTCATCATATGGAGCTCAAGTCCTTTTGTGAAGAAAAAAGATAACAGCCTACGGATGTGCATCAATTATCGAGCACTCAATCAACAAACGATGAAGAATAAGTATCCACTACCTCGGATGGATGACTTGTTCGATCAACTCGGAGGAGCAAAGTACTTCACGAAGCTAGACTTACGGAGCGGATATAACCAAATTTGAATTGCTGATGAAGATGTGGAGAAGATTGCCTTTCAAACAAGGTATGGTCACTTCGAATACTTAATGATGCCATTTGGTTCACAAATGCACCAGCCATCTTCATGGTCTGATGAATGACATATTCCGCCTTTACTTAGACAGATCAGTCGTTGTATTTCTTGACGACATCCTAGTCTATACCAAAACTATGAAGGAACATGTGCACCATTTGAAAGAGGTTCTCCAAGTACTCCGCCAAAATAAATTGTACGTCAAAATTTCAAAATGTGAATTTGGCAAGACGGAGGTAGATTACTTAGGACACAAAGTGAGTGCAGAGGGTATACAAGTAATGGTAGACAAAATAGCTGTCATTCAACAATGGAAGGCTCCAGAAGATCAGACTCAACATAAGAGCTTCCTGAGATTGACAATATTTTATCGTAGATTTGTTAAGCATTTTGTCAAGCTTGCACAACCACTAACGGCAAAGGAAAGAAATGGATGTGGAGAACAGCGCAAGACGTAAGTTTTCAAGCACTGAAGATCGCACTACTACATGCTCCGATCCTCAAGTGGTACGACCCAAAGAAACTTATAAAGTTAGCAACTAACACATCAAGCATGGCAGTAGGGACAATGTTGCAGCAAGAATGAAAAGATGGTTGGCATCCAATTGCATACTTCTCTCAAAAGTTGTTACCAGCAGAACAAAACTACCACACCATCGAAAGAGAAGAATTGACAATAGTCCTTGCCACGAAGCATTGGAAGCACTATCTAGGGGATAAGGCTTTTGTGATCGAGATAGACCACAAACCTTTAGTCTATTTAGAGACGCAGAAAGATCTCTCAAAGAGACAAATCCGTTAGACAGAATAGAGACAACGATTCAACATGACCATCACGTATGTTGAGGACAAGAAGCAAATTATTGATGCATTAACCTGTATGCCTACTGTGCATAACATAGTCTCTGAAGTCAAGGTGAATTTTGACTTTTGAACAAAACTGATCGAGGACACAAGATCGGATGCACAGATCGTAGCATCCAAACCTTCAAGAATCATCATCCATAGCCATGGTTTGGTATTCCATGAAGGGAAGTTATGGATCTCTGAAGATCCAGAACTACGTACCATCATACTAACTGAATGTCACGATCAGTCATTGCAAGACACATGGGGACAGAAAAGACATTGGAAGCAGCCCAACGAGTGTTCTATTGGCCCAATATGGTAGAGGATGTTGTAGTATACACTCGAAGTTGTGCGATGTGTCAGCAAAATAAGGCTACAAATCAAGCACCCTGAGGTCTTATTCAACCCCTCTCGATCCCTTCCAAACGTTAGGAACATGTTAGTATGGACTTAGTGTGTGAACTATCCCTGACCAGTTCTGGTTTTGATTCCATAGTGGTCTTCGTCGTTAAGCTCAACAAGATGATCCATCTTCGATCAATCACGAAAGACGTCTCATCATCACAACTTATCCAATTATATTTGAACACCATTTTTGCTCAGCACGGTCTATCTCGAATGCTTAACACAGATAGAGGTCCTCAGTTTACTAGCCTATTTTGGAGAACCTTATTTGATCTTTTCAAAACCAAACTTGCCATGTCTACTGCTTAGCACCCACAAACCAATTGACAAACTGAAAGAGCCAATCGCACAACTGAAGACATGCTACAAGTCTTTACTCTGGAGGAGCAAACGAAGTGAGACACCTTACTTCTTTTGGTAGAATTTGCCTATAACAACTCCCTCAATGCGTCTACCCGCCAAATGTTTTTTTATCTCATGTACGGAGAACATCCTCTCACACCAACAAGTTTGACACGATTTGGTACGTCATCGTCAGTCAACACAAAGTGGATGCTGTCAATGAATTTGTGCACAAATTCAACCAGTAGTGGAAAAAGCTAAGGTGAAACTACAAGTTGCTCAGAATCGACAAAGCAATATGTCGATGGACACCGTCGGCATGCGATTGGTGATCAGGTTTGATTATCCACAACCAATCTTACTCTGATCGGCAGTCGTAAATTCAACCCTCGCTTTCATCCCACGTGAAGATTCATCCAGTTTTTCATGTGTCTTTATTACGACGATATACATCACGGCCTCCTCAATTTGACAATTCGCAAGAGTCACGACCTCTTCCTCAAATTAGTGATGGCGAGGAAGAGTTTGAAGTGGAACGCATCTTAAAGAAACGTGTTCGTGAGACTCGTCATCAACGGATAGATTATTTGATGAAATGGAAAAGATATCCATTACATGAAGCAACATGGGAACTTGCAACCAATCTTGCACACGTCCCACTCATAGTGAAAGCTTTTGAATAGCAGTCGAGCAACGAGGATGTTGTTTCTTAAAAGGGGGGAGGTTTGTAATAAGTAGAGCTCTTCTTATCAACTAGAGGGGAAATTGGTTTGGTAGAAGTCTTTGATATAAGAATTAGTTACGGCTAAGTTGGTCTGAGAATACATGCAGCAAAAGAGTACTTCTACCAATAGACGGGAGCACCAAAAGCCCGTCGGGAAACTTCCAAAAGGAAGTTTTTGGAAGGAAGCTTCTAGAACTATCAAGCGAGATCTTACGTGGCTCATTCTGAACGCTATAGATGCTATTTCGGATCTAAAGCTGCATGTTAGCCACGTCAGCGATCCATGTGCTCACTTTGAGGGTCAGCATTGATCGGAAGCTTATCCTTTACTATTCCTCTCATTATATAAAGGATACGAATGCACCTCCACGAGCATTTTGAGGTTTGAGTTCACTCTAGAGTCCCATCTTACAGTTGGGTTGGAGAGCTGACAACGAGCTGGTCATTTTGATACCAAGTTCAGCCAAATCTTGATCGTTTTGGATTGTCAATCGTCTGATTGAAATTGAATGATGTAGACGTGATGAGACGGGTATTACAAATTATGATAGTTATGAGAGATTTGTTATTTCTCGAGTTACGGGGTCGAATTTTTGAGTGAAACTTTTCAAGGTTGAGGGATGTCTTATCAATAAGATATTTGAGAAGTTTCATCTTGAATGGTTGAATAGTTTATTCAAGGTCTTAGATCAAGCTTACATGGGTCTGTAAAGCTCTTTTAAATTAGCCCATATTACGGTTTGATCCATATAGGAGAGTGGGTTGAGGTTTCTAACTGAAAATGGTTCAGGGTAAGAATGAAGGGTCTAGTAAAACTTTTTGTGAAATTTGATCACCATTGGTCGACCAGTTTGGGAGAACTGAGATCTCAAAGGTTATAGAAGCTTTTGTTATTAAAGGATTCTAATTTTTAGTCATATTTATCATCATCTTTTGGTTTTTTTGAGCAATTGGATAGGAGTTTGTTGTTAAAACTGCCATGTTAACGTACAAGTTCACATTCTGAAGGTGTGAGTTTGATTTCAGCTCTGGGTTTTTCGGCAAAGGGAAAAGTAGTACAAGTGAGTAGCAAGGATCCGAGGCTATTGGCATGGATGAAGAACAAGTGTTGTCATGGAAATATGAATTGTATGAATATGCATGCTTGATCAACATTAGAAAATGCTTGTATTATAGTTAACCGAATATATAGAATTATACATAAAAATTATAGACTAAGGTAGTCAGAGAAATATTTTCTATAAATTTTATATGTTAATTTTTTTCGTGGCAAGTCCTTCGCTGGGCGCAGTGTGCCACTTGGTTTTACATGCCTTCACTTTGCAGGAGTCGTCTCACGAACGCTTCATGCATATTGCATATTTTTTTCACCTGCAAGCTTTATTTATTATCTAATCATTCCGGCGGGACGGGTTAAGTAATAAACTAAAGTATTTATTTAACAGTTTATTACAACTTGCCACCTGCAGTTATACAGTTGGAGATACGTGACAATGAACTTCAATTATGGGTTTTCTATGATGTCTTCACAGTTCTTTGTAAAGCTAACATTGAATATATAAATATGATTTTTTAATATTTAATTTCTAAAATAATACTTAGTATTTTCTAATAATATATACGGAACAAAAATCTCTCAAAAGTGGACGAGCATGCATTCTCCGTCTCACGAATGCTTCTTTTGTTTTACATTTCCTTGGTTATATCGCACTTTAGTTGCTATCTACTCCAATAGAGGGTGTCAAAGTTAAAGGGAAATATCCCCAGCGGGTGGAAGACAAAAGACCATAATTATCCAACTTGCTGTTACTGTTTGCAAAGAAAGAACCTGAGATACAAGAGCTTCACCTTTTATTTGTGATCTTATAAAGGTACTCAACGCGCAAGATACTGTCAAGCCCAGATTATCAGCAACCACTGTCTGCACCTGCCCCCATCACGCAAGTAAAACGAAAAAAATTGTGTAAGATAGGAGTTCTAAGTATCCTAAGTAAGCAGCACATAAACGAAAATGAGATACTAGGAAACAAATTCCAGGTAATCATTTGACTGAGTTTGATGAGTTCTCAGCTTCTCATCTGTCCTTTCGCAGCAATATCTGCAAGGTTGTCCCCGACTGCAAAGCTCTTGTTAATAGCTGACTGAAATCATTGACAAGGTACAGCAGTCTCAAACACAACGCGGAACATATGTGCTCAGATCTATAACGACCTATGTTACACATAAGAAGTTTGTCTATTAGTAAGGTGTTTAGTTATAACTAAGTGTTGAGAATGTTTATTTGCTGCCAAAGTACTTTAAGGAGGTATCAAGTTAGTCATGACTAGCTAAAAGTTAGTTATGGTTAAACTTAGCTGTACTTTTGGCAGAATTCAGATATTTGCTAAAGAGTGAGCACTACTATCTTGTCATCTTGTCTAAAAGGTAGAAAGGAGGTGGAAAGTATCCCTTATCTCCTTTTTGACTTGATATTAGTGGTTGGATTAAAGTTGTGGACTTTGTGGGCATTAAAAATAAGAAGAGATTCCACATGTTTTCTTTTTAGTGGGTCCTAGTATAGAGGGGGGGTGGAAAGTCAAGATTCCTTGAGAATATTCTAGAATCATTCTAGAAGTTGTTGACTTTGAAGGAATAAGCCCATGTAAAAAGGTAAGAAGCCCATGTGATTAATGCTTTTATCTTAAGTAATGTCTTAGTAAAACCCGATAAAAGTAGTTACGGCTAAGTTACCGGGGGTACCAAAGTAAAAACCTAGAATGTATAAATAGAGGAGTAGAGAAGAGCTCCTCATCCTTGTTTTCACATCGTCGTAATGACAACTTGAGTAATATAGAGAGTGTGGGATATGTTTAGCATGTGAGAACTTGAGAGACGTCGTTAGAATGGAGGATTTTAGTTGATGAGTTTATGGAGATTTTTAGTTGATAAGTTTGTGGGTGTATGAATGAGTGAACTTAGCATTTTTCCTTCAAGTTCATGGTGTGCTTCCATCAAAGCCATCAGAGGTGACCCCTGAGTGAGAGACAGGTCCGACATGTTGCTGATTCGTGGATGACGATCGTGGAGGTTGAGAGATTGGGGGGTAGTTGATCGATAGGACCGCGAAAGGTTTACATTTTTTGTTCCGTTGCCGGGACCTCACTTGAAGGGATCATTGAAAATGTTTAGAGTTAAGTTCTATATTAGACAAAAAGAGATTATGAGAGAACACATGGAGAGAACGTTGAGAGGAGAGAGAGCTAATGCGATGTTAGCAACATTATAACCTTTCGTGTATCCCATAGTGATATATGACGCGTTCGAAGTCATACTTTACATCTTGTTCACTTAGAAAGGGTTTGAGGAGAGTTGAAAGAGGGTGCAACAAGAGTTGTAGAGAAAGGAGGAGAGAAAAGTTATTAGAGGAGAGAAATTTGTGAGTTTAGAAATTATGCTCTCTAGAAAATTTATACAGTCGCTGTCAAGTTTTCTGTGAATTTTATTTTCCTGAGAAACTTTCCAGTGTTTTAGATTGGCTAATAAACTATCTAGGACAAAAGAAATCATAGGAAAAGGTGGTCTAGAGAAAGAGCAATGAATTTTCAAAGTTAAGGGGGTTTATTCGTGAGAGTTGAGGAATTCTATTCTCTGGAAAAAGTTTACAGTCAATGTCAGATTTTCTGTTAATTTTATTTTCCTGAGAAACTTTCCAGTGTTTTAGAGTGGCTGATAAGCTATCCAGGACAAAAGATATCATGAGAAGATGAGGTCTGAAGAGAGAGAAAGAATTTTTCAAATTGGAGGGGGTTGACAACCATGAGGGAAGTGAAAATATACAAATTTCAGTTCTCTGAAAATTTGTAGAGTCATCACCATCTCTTCTGATTAGCGAAGTTTCTGTTGAAACTTTATGATTTAGTAGCTTGGAAGTTGAGCTAATGGAGACCACAAAAATCTTGGAGAGATCTCTTACCAACGAAGAGATATACGTTTCGGCATACAAGGAGGTCTTGACGATACGTCATGAGGAATCCAGTTCGAGTGCCAAGGTTGAAGAAGAGACGTTTGGGAGTTAGAACGGAGACGGAAAGGCCAATGTTAAGTATAGAGGCGTTGCAATCAAGCATCTATTGCAGTTGGGGTGCCATTTTTGCTTTATATAAAGAAGCTTCTGCGAGCATCGACGCAGATGTGAAGAAAGTTGAGTTCAAAGTATCATTCACTATGGAGGCCACGAATGCTCTTGGCGAAGTAGAGTGTGATCCTTACAAAAGTGACTTTAAGATGTCTGCTAGGATCAGTACAGACGATGGTCATGAGGATATTATCATTGACTCTTAATTTTAGATTGGATTTTATTTCGTGTATAGCATATATAATACACGATTTTCAGTATAAAGCTTGAAAGAGTTAAGAAAGTGATGTAGAGTTATTTTCTTCAAAGATATTTTGTCCACTTAATGGTTGAGAAGGTGCAACATGAGTGGAAGTTCAAAAGATTGGAAAGTTAGACTTAGAAACCTTCCTCAAGGTTTAGATGTCATAGTAAGCGTCAGAGAAAGCTCGAAAGAGATTATCGTTGAGTTTGAGAACCCTAGTATAAAACCTCAAGTAGAATCTCCGAGGAGAAGAGTAGAAACCGACTTATGGTGTTATTTCTGTAGAGGGTTGGGACATAAAGTAGTGAATTGTCCAACTAGAATCAGAACCGAGAGAGCTAAAGGGAAGCGGGAGTTTACTGATTTAAGTCTTCGAGTGGGTCCATCGTCACCAGCGCCAATTCATCTTCTAGGAGAAGATCTTTGTCCAAGTTGTGGAGTGGGTGATCTATCAAGAGGACACAAGTCGTCGGTGTGGCCGCTCTACTTACGTCAGTAGTCGAGAAGTTGGACGAGACTCAAAGAGCTGAGACGGAAAAGTTGTCGACTTCAAAAGAGGACTCGGCTGAGTTGTGACGGAGATCGTCATTCGGATGGTGAAGAAAACGGTGATGCGACTCAGGCTCATGATTACCTTGGGAGAAGAGATGGCACAAGAGGTGTTGTTACAACCATTTTCTTTCATTTTACCTATGGTAGATTATTCGCGAATGGAATATGTGATGTTCGTACTCTTTTAGCGAGTAGTTATTGCACAAAAATTAGAAGAGTAGAAAGAATAGTTACAAGATGGGGAAGTTACCAGTGTTTCATGGGAAGGACAATGAAGATGTAGAACCATTTGTACGAGACTTCAAAAAGGGGTTGCATCGGAAACAACGTGAGAAGGAAGGAAGAATGGGTGTTGTTACTGCCAGAGTTTTTAGAAGATTTTGCTCTTACGTGGTATGAAGACCGAGTGAAGAGCCAGACACTTGGTGCAGTTGAGGACACATGGGAGACGTTGAGTAATGCACTCATCAAAAAATTTCTTCCAGAAGAGAGTTATGAGAAGCTCATGGTGGAGCTTACTCATTTGAAGCAACGGGACGACGAGAAAGTTCGGCAATATGCCGAAAGGGTGGATAAGTTGGAGCAACGGTTTCGGACGGTCCTACGGAAGAGTGGAGACAATGTGGAGTTAACGATGACAGGGATTGGAGCAGTGTTGACCAAGAACTTGGTGGGAGGGTTGAGGCCTTCAATTCGAACCCAAGTGAGGTACGAGAAGCCAGCAACCAAAGCGGAGGTCATCAAGATTACGACAAATATGGAAGAGAGTTTGGATGAAGGAGATATCATCCAACCTCATCATGCTGCTCTGGTGTCAACTCCGACTCCTGCTGTAGTCACAACGATCGCACCTGCACCATCACAATTGGTGATTGCTTCAATGTCAGCTCCTACTCCAACGGTGGTGCCAAGACCGTTTGTCCCAACAACGATGTCTACTGCCACCTCTGATTTTCATGCCGAGCTGAAGAGCATCACCGATACTCTTGCGGATCTCAAGATAAACGTGGTGCAGTTACGAGAATGGAGGAACAAATGTGGAAGAGGAGGTCAAAGAGGTTACGACAACAATCCCAACCGAGAAAATCAAGGTAACTTTGGAGGCAACCAAGGTAACTTTGGAGGAATCACTTGTTGGACGTGTGGAGGTTCTCATTTCCGAAATTGTCCTAACAACGGAGCAAGAGGTGCCGAAGCTGTCAGAATGAATGTGGGTGGAGGAAATCCATCACAAGGACGAGACAAGGGGGTGGCTACTATCGATGTCGTGCGAGATCCCATCTACGAGAAAGGAGAGAGTTCAAACTCTTCTCTTGCACCGGTGGAGCTTTTAGCTCAAGAAAGGAAAAGAACTCGATTTTCTGATGAACCGGTTTTCATGGAGGAGTCAGCTAGTAGAAGTACTCGTTCGAGTAATGTTTCGAGTACACCAAGGGAGCCAAGAAGGAAGCTGGGGATGGCGGATTTCACCATTTCATCCTCCCAAGCGGGATATGATGTAGTTGAAGATGTGGGTGCTCAAAAAGTCAACATCACTGTTGGACAACTGATCGTACTTAATCCCAGCTTACGAAGGGAACTCAGAGGAGGATTGAGTTCTAAGAGAAGCAAGAAGAAGAAACCCAAGAGCAAGACATCAAAGTCAGTGGGAGTTGGTGTGGTGGATGTGCATGCTTCAGAGGTATGCACCAGGGCTTCAAAGATTGAAGTCCGGTTGAATGGTCACTACGTCTTTGACGTATTGGTAGATGGAGGGTCGGCTGTAAACGCCATATCGGAGAGGTTGATGAAGAAGTTGGGGATGGAACCAACTCGCCCGGCTAGCATTGTCGTGGGGATGGCTAACAAGCAACGGGTAAGACCTCTTGGTGTGTTAGAGAAGGTGGTCGTGTTTGTGATGGGAGTTCAAACATTGATGTCCTTTCAAGTGTTAAAGGACTCTAGTTATGATTTGCTCCTGGGTAGGCCTTGGTTGAGAGCTGTGCGCACCACTGATAGGTGGCACAAGGGATACTTACGGATTGGGTCTAGAGATCATAGAGTGATAGTTCCTCTCTCGGGTGTTGGAGTTGTGACTTTTGACTCTGATAGACCCACTAGTGACTACTGAGAATCTGATACGGAGAATGATCAGAGTGTCTCGGAAGTAGATACCGGAGATTCTTATGATCAAGAATCCTCGTCTGAGGACGAAGGATTTGATCGAGATGAATCATTACATCAACTTAGTGGTATTGACTTGTTGCCTCGACCAGCAGTGGAGAAAGATCCTGACAAAGAAGAGTTGAGTGAGACAGAGATTGTGAGAAGACTCTCTACTATGAAGTTTGGTATCAATGTCACTCAAGAAGAGAAAAGTAGATTCCTAGATATATTTCGAAAATATATCCATGTGTTTGCTTTCAGCTACAAGGATTTGAAGGAGGTGACTCTCGAGACTCATCGAATCGAATTGGAGGAGCACGCAAGACCAGTTCGACAGAAGTAGAGAAGGGTCAATCCCACAACGGCAATGATGGTCAAGGAGGAGATAGACAAGTTGAAGGAGGCGAGTTTCATCTATGAGGTGGAGAACTCATAATGGGTTTCACTCATTGTGATTGTCAAGAAGAAGAATGGTAAGCTGCGAGTGTGCATAGACTATAAGAAGTTGAATGCAGTTACCAAGAAGGATTATTATCCTCTACCATTTATAGATGAGATTTTGGAAGAAGTTGCTGGTCATGAGTGGTACAGCTTTGGTGATGGTTATAGTGGGTATAACCAGATCAAGATAGCACAAGAGTATCAACAGTTGACTACTTTTACTACTCCTTGGGGAACATTTGCATTTCGGATGATGCCATTTGGACTATGTAATGCTCCGGCCACGTTTCAAAGGTTCATGAACAAGGTGTTTGAACCATTCATAGGAAAGTTTGTCCGTGATTTTATTGACGATTTTTGCGTGTACGGACGAAAGGAGGATCACTTTGATCATGTGATCAAAGTTTTGCAGCGGTTGGAGCAAGCCAACGGTTCTCTAAATCCAGAAAAATGCATCTTTGGCTACAAAGAAGGTCTGCTGTTAGGGCACATCATTTCCAAGAATGGGATTGCGGTAGATCTTGAGAAGGTGAAGAAGATTGTGGATCTTCCATTTCTGATCAACTTAACAAAGTTGAGGCAGTTTCTTGGCATGGTTGGATATTATCGTAGGTTTGTCTTTTCCTTCTCAAACAAAGCAATAGCTTTGACTATGTACATGAAGAAGGGAGTTGATTTTGACTTGATAGTGCATGATAAGAAGGCAAAGGAAGCATTTGAGGAGCTGAAAAAGACATTAGTGACAGCTCGTATACTTGCTAAACCTGAATGGAGTAAAGCATTTATTCTGTATACGGATGCCTCCAATGTAGCTATCGGGTGTACATTAAGTCAGTTAGATGGAGATGGGCATGATCATCCTATAGCTTATGCTAGTAGGCAGATGGTGCCAGCGGAGAAGAATTACTCCGTGACTGAACGAGAAGGATTAGCAATGATCTTCGGATTGAAGAAATTTTGACACTACTTGCTAGGAGGAAAATTTTCCATAGTCACAGATCACAAGGCTTTAAAGTATATCTTTAATAAGCCTAATGTCGAAGGTCGTATTGCTCGTTGGAAGATCCTTCTAACAGAATACGATTACGTGATCGAAGATAGACCAGGAAAAAAACATGCGAATGCTGATCTTTTGTCGAGGGCTTATGATGATGAGGGAGAAGAATCGTTTGCTGATTCATTTCCAGACGAGCATCTGATGACCATCACAAGCATTGAGGAGATACCGAACGAGTACAAAGAAATCTGGAGTTTCCTTGCAAATGGCTCTTTTCCATAAGGTATGCATACCCGAGAACGTAACACGTTGATCAAGAGATGCAAACCTTACACCATGGTGGAGGGAATTCTATTTCATCAAGGAGCAGATGGCTTACTAAGGAGAGCAGTTGGTCGGAAGGAGGCGTTCAAGCTGATGCACGAGTTTCACGATGGCACTATTTGCGGAGGTCACTTTGCTGGTAAGATAACAGCTTTCAAGATTTTGGATGCGGGTTATCACTGGAGAGGGATTTTCAAGGAGTGTTTAGACTATTGCAAAACTTGCAACGTATGTCAAGCATTTGCTCTGAAGTCTACTAGAACACCTCCGTTAAGATCAATTCCAATATTAGGACCATTTGAGAAGTGAGGTAGGGTATTGACTTTGTAGGTCCTCTTAATAAGACACCTCAAGACAATAGATACATTGTAGTCGTCAATGACTATTGTACCAAGTCGGTAGAGGCTAGACCTTTGAGAGAGACCAATGAAACAGAAGTCGGTAGATTCCTATGGGAGAGGATCATCACAAGATTTGGATGTCCATTAGAGTTGGTTTCGGATAGAGGAGGAGAGTTTGTAGGGAGCATGACTACTGCTATGCTACAACACTTTTCTATCAAGCCACGAGTAACGACCTCATATAAACCAAATGCTAATGGTCTTGCGGAGAAGACCAATCTTATACTTTGTATGATGCTCGCCAAAGATGCTGGTGTTGAGACTGCAAAACATACTTGGGATAAGAGGCTACATGCCATCTTATGGGAGTACCGAACGACAACAAAGACTTCTACTGGGTACTCTCCATTTCGATTGGTTTATGGAGTGGAGTCCAAGTTACGGATCCAATTCGAATTCGATACTTTTCAAACTATTCAACGAAAGTTGAAGAGGTCGAGGGGAGAAGACGTGGTCAAGTCAAGAAGGGAGCAACTCATGGAGTTGGAAGAGACCCGAGCGATAGCAATGATCCGGATGGAACGAGCTTAGGCGTATCAAAAGAAGAGTTACGACAAACGTTTGGGTCGGAGATTGGGTTATGTTGTATGATGCTATCAGATTCAAGAGGGCTGTGAAGAAGTTTCTTCCAATATATTTTGGTCCTTTTGTTGTAGATAAGGTGTGGAGCAACTTCACATATGACCTTCAGGAGTTGGGAGGGAAGAGATTCGAACGGGTCAACCATGACAAGTTGAAGTTGTTTCATCGACGAAAGTTCTCTCTTCACTCCGAGGACGGAGCAAAAATTTAGTCCGGGGGTAAAATGTAACGACCTATGTTACACATAGGAAGTTTGTCTATTAGTAAGGTGTTTAGTTATAACTAAGTGTTGAGAATGTTTATTTGCTGCCAAAGTACTTTAAGGAGGTATCAAGTTAGTCATGACTAGCTAAAAGTTAGTTATGGTTAAACTTAGCTGTACTTTTGGCAGAATTCAGATATTTGCTAAAGAGTGAGCACTACTATCTTGTCATCTTGTCTAAAAGATAGAAAGAAGGTGGAAAGTATCCCTTATCTCCTTTTTGACTTGATATTAGTGGTTGGATTAAAGTTGTGGACTTTGTGGGCATTAAAAACAAGAAGAGATTCCACATGTTTCCTTTTTAGTGGGTCCTAGTGTAGAGGGGGGTGGAAATTCGAGATTCCTTGAGAATATTCTAGAATCATTCTAGAAGTTGTTGTTTTGAAGGAATAAGCCCATGTGAAAAGGTAAGAAGCCCATGTGATTAATGCTTTTACCTTAAGTAATATCTTAGTAAAACCCGGTAAAAGTAGTTACGACTGAGTTACCGGGAGGTACCAAAGTAAAAACCTAGAATGTATAAATAGAGGAGTAGAGAAGAGCTCCTCATCCTTGTTTTCACATCGTCGTAATGACAACTTGAGTAATATAGAGAGTGTGGGATATGTTTAGCATGTGAGAACTTGAGAGACGTCGTTAGAATGGAGGATTTTAGTTGATGAGTTTATGGAGATTTTTAGTTGATAAGTTTGTGGGTGTATGAATGAGTGAACTTAGAATTTTCTCTTCAAGTTCATGGTGTGCTTCCATCAAAGTCATCAGAGGTGACCCCTGAGTGAGAGACATGCCCGACATGTTGCAGATTCGTGGATGACGATCGTGGAGGTTGAGAGATTGGGGGGATAGTTGATTGATAGGACAGCGGAGGGTTTACAGTACTGTATCAGGTCATAACAGAACGGACATCTTCACAAAGAGAGAAAAAACAGTGCCGTATATGATTCATTTATGGCCGGCTCGCTGACGCTCCGCTCCTCTCAGTGATATGACCTTCTCGTTGTATTGTATTGTGTAATGCGATTTCACTTGGCCCTAAGACTGTAGTGTATCTTCATTTATGTGTGTGTACATACACATGAAGTAACTAGCGTAGCCACTTGAATTCTCAAACTATGATAGGTTCGTCATCTTCATTTCTGGTAACGATAAGATCAGGGTTCGAACTATCACGGCCGAAATCCAATCATCAAAATCACGCTTTGTAAACGAATAAGCATGCAAAGTGATGTGAAAATATATTCCGTTCTAGGATATATATCTCCTTGCTCTGTATTTCTTTTATTATTTAAACTTTTGAAGCGGAAAGAAGAGAGGTAGTCTAGTAGCTATGAGTAGATCGTGAAGAAAGGAAGGGAGGACTTTTTGTCGCTTAGCATATTTCGTCGTACTACACGAACAGTTAAAGGATGGAAGTTTAGTGCAATCACATTTTAGCAGCTTTCACACTTGAACAGGTTTAACACACATGTGAGAAAGTTGTCCCCAACCTTCTATCTAAAGCAAAAAGAAGACTTTTTTTTCTAAAGTATTAGAGGAACCAAGCACCCTAAAGAGATAAGACACTCATGTGAGAAAGTTGTTCGCAACATGTTGTCCACTTTAGCAGCTCTCACATTTGAAAAAGCTTGACACGCATGTGAAAAACCTATCCTCAATATGCTGTCCACTATTTCTTAAACTAGAGGGGATTTTTTCTAAAGCATTAGAGGCACTCAAGCACCCTAAACTATGGCCGCAGTCAAAATGATGCAAAAATGGAACTTCATATCTCTAGCTCTCAGTTTCACCTTCTCACCACTATGTTACCACAAGCTAATGAAAAAATGCTCTCACGTACATTTCGCGCACCTACCGCCTTGTTACGCCAGCGGAAGCTCTAACTCAGTAGGTCGCAAACTTTACACCGCTAACCTGCAAACACAATCACAAGTTAGCGTCCATGCACCACTTACCTTAGTTCTGTTTGGTCCGGACCGGAGCCGGACCGTCTCCCTATTCATCAAGCTCAGCAGTTCCTAAGTCCCGACTTAGATCCTCCTAAGTCGGTCCCAAACATGAGCAAGTCACAAGATGACTTGGGGCGGACTTCCCATAAAGTCCAGGGTCCTAAACGGTGCCTCCAGTACACCTAGCGGCCCAACCGCCCGTGATGTCTGTCTGGGTCTAGGCTTCCGAACGGTGGTCTAACCCGCAGACTCGTTCTCTAGTCTTGCCCCAGTCCTTACATCGTTCCTAAGTCTAGACGTCCAAGTCTAGATCGGAACGTGCCTTGGAATCGGCCCAGCCATCACCTCATGCCCCCAGAGTCCGTCCGCCGAACCCTGGGGTCGAGTGACTCGTCCTGGCCCACCCTAGCATCGAGCCCCCCTCATATATACTTCTGGGGATCGGCGGCCTCGCCCTCCTCTTTGGTCCCTGAAAATTATACCACAACCCGATTGTGGTTTGGTCATAACTTCCAGCTCGGAGGTCAGATCGAGGAGTGTTATATATCACTGGAAAGCTCTCGACAAGATCTTTCCAATGATACCTCACTCGCCCCGAGATCTTACGTGGAGCTCCGTCCACGACCTAAAACGTCCCTGGAGCTCCAACACTTAGCAGTTTTTCCGAAACCTGTGGTCCAGACCCAGGGTCGAACCCTGTGGTTCGTGTGCGTCTCGGACACACGTCTCAGTCCCACGTCTCAGACCTATGTCTGAGACTCATGTTTTAGCCCGTTCTCAGACTCGCCCCCTTAAGTCAACGTTCGTCTCGGGCCCCCTTGGGGTAGGCCCTTGTGTCCTAACCCAAGGTTCCAACCTTGGTTCAGAGAACCACTTAGGGTTCATCTGATCCCGACTTCCCGGCCAAGCCGTTAAGTCCTACTCGCAGCGTTCACAACCTAGTGCAAGTCCGCTAGGGTTCTGTTGTTCGCGTCTGCGTCCGATCTTGAAAATGAGGGGCGCGACACTCACCCCCACTTTGGAGGTTGATGCCCTCATCAACAATGATCCTTTAAGTTAACACCAAGTTCAAAATGGGTAGCCAACCCCTTGGCGTCAGAATTGCGTTATGGTAGCTAACCCGCAATTCTCTTCTTGGCTTGAGTTTTAAGTTGTCGCTAGAACACTTAGAAAATTCCAACTAGTCTCGGAAAAAGCCTTACCTTTTTGGCTTACCCTAAACAAAACTAGTTGGCAACTTCTAAACATTCTACTTAAGACTCTAACTTGCTAACTATAAGTATTCACACCTACTTACAAGGTCTCCCCGAAACTCACTTTCCGGTCGCAATCTGATTTGACTTAGACGCGCGACTAAGTTTACTTTGCAGTTAGAAAACCGCAAAGCAAGATCACCCCAAGCCCCAAGAAAAGTATGAAAGTTCATACTTGCTTTGCCAACGCTACGGCAAACCTAAGTCTTGATTTAGATGCTTATCCAAACCAGCTAGCTTCCTTTGAGTGTGCTTCGTTCCTCCTCTTTACAACATCCTAGGCATCTGATCAGAACTAGTCATAGCCATGCACTACCAATACACTTAGACAAATTTTCAAGAAACAAAATCTTTATTTCCAAACACAAGTCAAAGTTACAAAGTCCATCGGCCCAAATCGCCTAAAGTTGCTACTCGTATGGTTCGTCGTTTCTTCACCCCTCGCTAGAAGGAGATGTCCTCATCTTGCTAACGCCCTTGTTGTCGTTGTCTCCGCTTGAAGAGATCCAACGCTTCGCTCGCATGTGCGAGATCTTCCTCTGGCACCCCAGTTGCTTCCTTCAAATGGTAACCACGCCATTTGACCAAGTACTCCATCCGGTTTGATTTGCGTCGAGATCGCAAAATGGACTCCACCTCATATTCTGCTTCGTCTTGCACGACATCAGGTTGAGGCCTGAGAACTTGTTTGCGCTCCGGTGTCGTAAGGCGTGAAATATGGTCTGGGAATACACGGGGTATCTGGCTGTAGAGAGATACAACTGGATCCACGACCTAACCGATGAAAACTTATGCTCTCAATATCTAATCTATCAGTCTTTTTTGTAGGTTACTAGCGAGCTAACTTGACCCAAGTGTAGCACATGTGCATCACACAAATGACTCGGAGCTCGATTCCACGCTAGATAAAGGCAAGGCTCATACACGGTACGTGTCTGCTTTAGATCCCAAGCACTCTTCATACAATCTCTCATCCACATCCGCTTCACTACTTCTTCTCGACAAGCTACCTAATTGTAGACTCTGACCTTCTATTGTTCGCTGATACGAGTTTGCTCAGGAAGATGTCCACAGCAAGGACCGCCTACTACACAAGCTTCCCAACGATACAAGACATATCGGTAGCAAAACAGCTAGAAACTCGGGGCGTGATACCGAGGGTAACGGTACCTCAGCTTCAGCAAGACGTGGCACCTCCACTGAGCGTGATCGCCGTACCAATCTCACAATACAGCCTCCTTGTCATCCACACGACACCTCCAAGAAGCACACCTCCCATCTTCAAGTCGTTTTTTGTTCAACTCCAACCAAGAGATTTAAGCAAAATCTCTCTACGTCTTTCTCGCCTCGCTGCAAACTGAACTTTGACAATCTCGTGCCTTCACCTCGATTATCCAATCAGGCTCAAACTTCACAGGACATCCCCTCTGACCCTTCTCTACTACTGTATGAAATTTCAGTCTCAGATCTGACCCCAACTGTCCGCGATGAATCAAGCCACCCGCCTGTGCTAACTTCTGAGCTTTATAGATCTCGATGGCCAAAATCCTAGATCTCCACACATTCTCTTACCCAATTGAATTGAAATTTCACATGTGACTAGCTGATAGGGCACACTCTCATCCTGGAAAGTTTCACTCAGAGATCCAATCCCATGTGCACGGAGCAACTCAAGCTTTGAATCCAAAGAAAGCGGGTTTTTTCATACCTCTCAACTGTAACAGCCAACTTCAATTGATCATTTCAGGAGCAAATCCAACCCAAATGTAGGATTGTTTTACATCAATACAACCAGCACGGAGTGAACTACTCGATCCCCTTGACAGCTCCTAAAGATCACCTCTCAAACTCCCGGATCACTCCAAAACGTGGCTCGGGGTACCGATTTGACCCCCCTGACTTTCAACGTCCATCACTCTCTCCTCAGAACTCCAAATCGCTTGATCTTTGTCTCTCGAGTGTAGCCCGTCTCGAGAGCTTTCCAACAAGACCATTCACTCCTCAAATGACCCCCGGGAAGACCACCAAAACCTTAAAGCCGTCTGCAGATCTGGAATAGAGTTGATTGGTCGAAAATAGACCAATAAGAAAACAGATCTGGAAACCTCCTTTGTCCTCTACTTGGTACCCTAGAACAACTATAACCTTACTATCCTCTCATGCCTTCAAGGCATCGGCCCCAACCTTAGGTTAATTACATTCGTCGAACTATAGAGATCGTACTTAACACTTGAGATTCAGTACAAGGTCAAGATGACGACCTGGAACCGATTTACGATGAAAGGTACTACAAAAAGAAATGGAGAAGCCATCACTTGATTACAGTACTCCTCCCCAAAGTTCCTTGCGATCCACGCACGATGATTGATCTTCCGCCGATAGTGACACCGAACATCCACCCAGACGTTGAAAGGGATGTTGGCTGGATAATTCAAGTCCATTGGCCCTCGTCAAAGTAAGATGTACACTGTCAAGTCCCAGTCCTCTCCATACGTGACGATTGGTAAGATCACCGGAGTAGGCGAGTCCATCATCCTCCCCATGAACTCTTTCTCCAAAGTAGGCGACGAACCACTGTCGAAAGTGATCGCGGTGGATCAAGTGAAGCTTGATATGAAACGGGTTCGGAAATGGCAGATTTGGAACTCGATTCAGTCCTCCATCCATGAATACAACTCCTGTCGCTCCTTCTTATCACGTAAGACACTAAGACACACTCATGAAAACTATCCCTCCAGAAGAATACTTCACAAACCCCCAACCCGCTATCTTATACCTATGTTTGACAACAAGAGCCATTCACGCGAACGTTCACGGATCATTGAGTCGGCACATTTTGTTATCGTGCGATCTCACATCCAGATCTCTGTGAACGTGACACCTAATACCCTCTCATGCGAACTACACAAAAAATTCACCGAACACAAAGAAAACACAACACCCGTTCCACACTGAATTCACATGTGGGACGTCTCACAACACGACATCCACCCCCTCTAAACCTGCGCATCCTCCGGCATGCGCCACAAACACTTACAAGTTGTGGATGGCATCACACAACGTCTTCGTCGTCTTGAATGATGTCATCGTTATCAGCATCCTCAAGAACCAAATCATCCTCGTCGTCGTCCAAGAGATCAAACTCCGCTCCGACTTCTTCCACGCTTATCTCTTGATCTCGCTTCTTGAAGAGTTTCACACGCTTTCCTGCAATGAGAACTTTGAGCTTTGATCCATCAAGCTCCCGAAGTGAATATGTAGCATTGTCATGTACAAAAAGAACCACATATGGTCCAAACCACCGCTTAGAGAATTTTCTAAGAGCACTGTGTTAGTTGTCCAAGCTACAATCATACACCAACACCCAATCGCCTTCCTTAATCTCCTTTGGTAGCAACCGATGACGCTCATCAAACCTGCTCTTATTCTTCAATCGAGCCTTTCTCAACCTATCAACTGCAATCTCTATGTCCTCGGGTCTTCTTTCCAGTTGACGAATCCGAAGCGCAAGAAGATCCTCCTTAGACATATTATCCTCCCAAGGTAGAACGCTCCAAGTAGGAATGTGCTCCTCGATGGGCATGATAGGTTTTTGCCTTTGCATTAGCTCTGCTGGCATGTACCCAGTCACTGAACTATGTGTGCAGCGATCAGCCCATAAAGCAAAAGGTAAGAACCTTGGCCACTCCTTCACCCTTCCTCTACAAGCTTTCACAATGGCTTTAATAATAGGAGGATGACCTCGCTCACTCTTAGCATTCCCTTCTGGATTGTAGGCCGTAGTAAGAGCTAGTTTCACCCCGCATCTCTCAAAGAACTGCTTAGCTTCGAGAGTATTCAGCTCTCCACGATCTGCTGTGATCTTCCCAACACACCCGTACCTACAGATCACGTCCTCCAACAAGAATCTGCAAACTCCTTCAGTGGACTTTGTACACAAAGCCCGTCCTTCTACTTGCTTGGACAGATCCTCTCGTGCAAGAGCCAAATATCGTATTTGCCATATCCCTACTGGCATGATAACCAGATCTACCACCCATTTATAATGAATTGCAAGCGGATACGTAGGATGCAAACCGTCTCGATGTCTGATCTCTGAGTACATCTGACAAGTCTGACACGATTCTACGAACCCCACAACATCTCTATACATGTTACGCCACCAGTACCTCTCCTTGAGCTTTGTGAAGATTGCGTAAATACCTCGATGTCCAGTCCATAAACTGTCATGGAACTCTCGAATAAGTTGCGTCTGCATCTCTTTCTTACACACAACTCTTTGTGGTGGATCAACATCTCGCTTAGATCGCTTCCACAGATAACCATCTTGTAATAGATAGTTGTATGCCTTCTTCCTGACCTGTTTGAAATGTATATCACTCCACTCATGGTGCTTCAGCAACGTGCTAAGATAACGCCCAATATCTATCCATTCACCCTCGTACAACTCCTCTTCGAATGATTTTGGATACACTACTTCTCCCTTTTGCGCTCTAGAAAAGACGGTAGTGCCAACATCCTCTGTGTCCTCGATCATATCTTCCTCTCCTTCATACCTTGCTCGAGACAACATGTCTGCTACTGGATTATCCTTATCGGCTATGTGCTTGAATTCAGGATTCAGTGATTTGATGTACGCTATCCACCTTAGCATAGCAATATCATGAGTGTTACAATTCGTAATCATTCCCAACAATGGCAAACAATCAGTCTCCACAACCACCGATGCTCCAATCAGATAATCTTTCGCAGCCTTCATAGCTGTAACCACCCCCCCTTAGTTCTCGCTTCACCTGTGGGTACTTCCTTTGTCGCTCACTCAACACCTTTGCGCCGAACCGCACAGCAAACCTGTTCCCTTCTTCATCATCTTGCCCCACAGCCCATCTTGCCCCACAGCCCATCCAATTGCTATAGGGCTACTATCAACAGTCAGAACTACAGGTTTACCCCCTTCATGGCTGACTCTACGAAGTACAAGCGGGGAAGACAACAGTTCTTTTAGCCTTCGAACTGCCTCTGAGTGCTTCTCGTCCCACTTAAACTTCTTGCCTTTCCGAAGCAAGCCGTATAAAGGATCAGCAACATGTGCAAAGTGAGGAATCCAAACATGATGGAATACACAAGCCCCTAA
Source organism: Asterella californica (assembly GCA_036924285.1). NCBI lineage: Eukaryota > Viridiplantae > Streptophyta > Marchantiopsida > Marchantiales > Aytoniaceae > Asterella > Asterella californica. Next base: position 12,521,310 of record JAYKYS010000006.1, on the reverse strand, counting down.
GAACCTCCGTAATTCAGTTTGCGAACTACATGTATCCTTCATCCGTTGGATGGCATCTACCTTACTTGGATCAGGCCTACGACCAAACCATCCACACAAATGTCCCACAATCACAACCTCTCGCACTCCAAACGAGGACTTAGCTCCTGATAACGTCAAGTGGACTTCCTCAAGACGTGACAATATCTTATCAACATCTGCAATGTGATCAACAACAAACTTACGACACCCCCTCTGATCTGTCGCTTCATCCTTCTCCTCTTCTGGACAACCCTTGATTGGAATGTCATCCAAGAACGGCATTGTCTTCTCCGGAATAAAATCTCGTAAGACTTTATTCATCCCATTCATCATGTGCGCCATTGAGTTAGTAGCCCCTTGTGGTAATGTGCACATCCTTACCAGTCCCAACGGAGTCCTCATAGTAGTGACATCCCTACTTCTTTCGGCAAGTTGAAATTGATCGTATCCGGAGTAGAGATCTCTCACAGAATAGATCGCTCTTCCAGCAAATGCTTCAGCAAACTCTCCTACAATCGGTCCTATCCCTGTATTCCTGATAGTCACTTGGTTTACTGGCTGCATATCTTGAATGAAGCGTAACGCTCCACTCTTTTTCGGAACTGTAAACCAACGACTGGAATACGGTGCAAATGAAGGTTCGAGAATCTTCATCTTCATTTTCTCCTTTAGAAGCTCCATAAGCTTAGGTAGATGAGCCCTAGGTAGAGAGATTGGCCTCAAGTCCCAATGTGCATGCGGCACTGTAAAGATAATCATTGGAGCTACTACGCTCGGATCCACGCATCCTATCTCCGAAGCTTCAAAAGAAAAAGCCTTCTCATGCTTACTCAACATCTCTTTGAACTCTCGCTCTTCAATAGGAAAGAGAAAATCTGCGGATCCTACCTTCAACTCCTTGAGCGTAGCTGCAGTAAACTTGTGACCCACTTGGCGAGGATCCCTTAAGCTCTTCTCCTTCGAAGCTTGCTGAACTTGGTGGTTGGAGTCATCGGGTAAAGGTTAAGCTACAGGCTTAACCTTTCTATCTACCGTTTTGTACTTGGTTTCAACCCTGACTTCTGGTTTCTGGAATGACTCTATGATCGAATAGAGCTCTCTAGAATTTATTTCCACCAGTTGATCTTCACTCCTTTTCTCAATCTTGGTAAGTTCCTCCAAAGGATCCTCTAATCCCATCTCCATGTTAACACCCGCTATTCTATCCTCCTCGTCAAGTACACACACTCTTTTTAGATCTTTCTCAACTCTTTCCACAGCCTTCCGCTCCCACTTCTGTAGATCAACAAGCTGCGTTTATAAAGCAAATCCACCCTCAGAAAATCCCACAACTCCTATACAAAAGGCACTTCCCTTCGCTGCCGAGAGTACCTCCTTCTGTGTATCGGTATCACCATACCCTCGCTCTATGGTGACCCTATGCGAAAATCCTTAAACTCTTCAGTGACTTTAGGAAGAGAACCACTCCGCAAGTTCTCCCGATTGCGCTCATGGTTAGGGGGTACAGTTAGAAACTGCACTGCTCTCTTACCGTCTTGATTTCTGATCCTAGCATATGCAGACCCATCATCCAGCACCTTGGTCTCCATCCTTACAGCCGTAATGTATGGCTGTCCAAGAATTACCGGATACGAAGTAGTGTCTTGAACAAAAAAGTTTTGCTCTAGGACTACATCCCCAATCTTCACCCTTATATCCGGACAAGCACCGTAGAGTTCTCCCCGTGTGTTGTTCGCTGCCCGGATCATCCAACCATGCTCTGTGTCAATGGGCCACTTCCCTCGCTTATAGACATCTTTGGATACGATATTAATCTCAGATCCATGGTCAATGAGAGCAACCACCGGATCTACCAAATCTCCTATCTTCACCAAGGTCTCCGTAGTACCTCTAGCCCAATGTCCCCTAGTATAATAACTGGGAACCCTATCATCTCCCTCATCTTCATCGACAGCAAATCGAACCTTATGACTGGTGCAATATTTAGCTAACTCTTGCTCCTCCTCCTTCGTAATTCTCGTATCTAGAGCGTTTGTCATAGCAGTCTCTCCTGTCAACTGCCTCTTCCTCTTGATGGTGTCAATAATGACATCATGGAACTCCTTCTTTGCTATTCCAAGGATCTCTCGTAAAGTAAACTCAATCTTTGCGTTGAGCACTCTCTCTTCTAACACCCCCTTCAAATCTGTAGCAGCTTCAATATCTGACTGCAGCTTGTAGGTAGCAGGCTTACCTTTCTTACTCCTTTCTAACCTCTCTGTAGTAGATGGTGGAACTTCCTCCATAGTCTCTTCTCGCACCGGCGTTGTATCTAGCCGAGGTTTCTCACCTCGTAACTGCCTCTTAGGAGTACTTCTCTCCTCACTAGGACCAGCATCATCCCTCCTACGCTTCTCCTCCATGAGAGCCTCATGTTGACTCTTTGCCAAGTAGGCGTGTACAGACATTGTATCTACTGGATCACTCCATCCAGTAGCACCTCTGATTGTCGTGGCCACCTTGAGTAACTCACCCCTTGTTGCTTTTCCTTTCTCCATTATGGTCACAGCATGACTCCATATTTCACTCGCCTTTACTTCCTCTTCAGAAGTACTATCTCTATCTTTCACTATCTCAACCCCATAGGTAGCGGCTTTTACTGATACCTCGGCATGTTGCGAAAGATAATCCTCTAAAACTTGCCTCATCCCTCCTCTTCCAAAGTTAGTTTTGAGGATCTCACCTGTCTCCTTCAAGGCAACCTTCCCCTCCTTCCAGTAGATCACTCCTTGCCGTAGGATGTCAACAAAGTCTCCGCACTCCTTCCGGTGGTGTTCAGTGCTATCGCACCAGATACATCTCTGCACATACCCTTGCTTTGGAGCGGGTTTGCTCTCAGGTACTCCTCCTTTCTCCTCTAGCCTTGCTAGCTTAATTTGCAAGTCTCTCATCCCTTCTACCAATTTCTCTATTGCATCCTTTTGAGGTGCAACCATAGGGACAGGAACAGCAGGAAATGAAATAGGAGGTACTTGTACCGTAGGTGCTTGTACATTAGGCATTGTTGGCTGCCTACGGGGTAGTACGATTGGCGGTGGTCTCACTTCTTGCCTTACCACCACCTTTCCTCTCCGATACTCTCGCTTCGCAAGCACATCCACTGCTTCAGAAACCTTCCTCCAATCAGCCGTGAGCCCAGTATCTTCCATCCTGTCTTCCAGAAGTAGTTCCAACTCCCTCTGTAGCTCATTGTTAGCTGCTTGCAGAAACAGCTCCACTTTGTCGTTCTCCAGTGTGAGTTTCTCCATCCGAGACAATTGAAGGAATTGTCTCTCGAACTTCCTAAATAGCTCTGTAGCAACAAGCCCTTTATTGGGTTTGTTTACCCACTCCATGAATGACTTCTTAGTCACTCGATCTGCGTCTTCTAGAGAGTATTCTTCTTTTAATTGAAAAGTAAACTCCTCCCATGTAGCGCCATGAGAGTGGATGATCTCCTTCACATGCTCTCGTATCTCTGGTACGACAACAAGCTCAAATGTGTTGACCATCTCTCTCTCTGAAACTTTGCTCAACTCCATCTCCCGAGAATAGTACTTAAGGTACTTGGAGATGTTCTTTCCATGAAACTGATCCAACAAACCCACAACAGACTGCAAAGCTCTAGTAGCCATTGCCTCTTTTCGTTCAGCGGCTTGTTGTTGTTGCATGATCAATGCGAATGCCTCAAGCAATCGCATGTCAGATCTTTTCAGTGGGTTCACCCTCCGGACCTCTCTAGACGTAGAAGCCTCATCTATGAATTGAGATAGGCTCTCAGCGTCCATGATTGAAAAAAATGTATCTCTCAACCCCAGACGTTTCACGTCGAGTTCACCAACTATCGTAGGGCGTGAAATATGGTCTGGGAATACACGGGGTATCTGGCTGTAGAGAGATACAACTTGATCTACGACCTAATCGATGAAAACTTATGCTCTCAATATCTAATCTATCAGTCTTTTTTGTAGGTTACTAACGAGCTAACTTGACCCAAGTGTAGCACATGTGCATCACACAAATGACTCGGAGCTCGATTCCACTCTAGATAAAGGCAAGGCTCATACACGGTACGTGTCTGCTTTAGATCCCAAGCACTCTTCATACAATCTCTCATCCACATCCGCTTCACTACTTCTTCTCGACAAGCTACCTAATTGTAGACTCTGACCTTCTATTGTTCGCTGATACGAGTTTGCTCAGGAAGATGTCCACAGCAAGGACCGCCTACTACACAAGCTTCCCAACGATACAAGACATATCGGTAGCAAAACAGCTAGAAACTCGGGGCGTGATACCGAGGGTAACGGTACCTCAGCTTCAGCAAGACGTGGCACCTCCACTGAGCGTGATCGCCGTACCAATCTCACAATACAGCCTCCTTGTCATCCACACGACACCTCCAAGAAGCACACCTCCCATCTTCAAGTCGTTTTTTGTTCAACTCCAACCAAGAGATTTAAGCAAAATCTCTCTACGTCTTTCTCGCCTCGCTGCAAACTGAACTTTGACAATCTCGTGCCTTCACCTCGATTATCCAATCAGGCTCAAACTTCACAGGACATCCCCTCTGACCCTTCTCTACTACTGTATGAAATTTCAGTCTCAGATCTGACCCCAACTGTCCGCGATGAATCAAGCCACCCGCCTGTGCTAACTTCTGAGCTTTATAGATCTCGATGGCCAAAATCCTAGATCTCCACACATTCTCTTACCCAATTGAATTGAAATTTCACATGTGACTAGCTGATAGGGCACACTCTCATCCTGGAAAGTTTCACTCAGAGATCCAATCCCATGTGCACGGAGCAACTCAAGCTTTGAATCCAAAGAAAGCGGGTTTTTTCATACCTCTCAACTGTAACAGCCAACTTCAATTGATCATTTCAGGAGCAAATCCAACCCAAATGTAGGATTGTTTTACATCAATACAACCAGCACGGAGTGAACTACTCGATCCCCTTGACAGCTCCTAAAGATCACCTCTCAAACTCCCGGATCACTCCAAAACGTGGCTCGGGGTACCGATTTGACCCCCCTGACTTTCAACGTCCATCACTCTCTCCTCAGAACTCCAAATCGCTTGATCTTTGTCTCTCGAGTGTAGCCCGTCTCGAGAGCTTTCCAACAAAACCATTCACTCCTCAAATGACCCCCGGGAAGACCACCAAAACCTTAAAGCCGTCTGCAGATCTGGAATAGAGTTGATTGGTCGAAAATAGACCAATAAGAAAACAGATCTAGAAACCTCCTTTGTCCTCTACTTGGTACCCTAGAACAACTATAACCTTACTATCCTCTCATGCCTTCAAGGCATCGGCCCCAACCTTAAGTTAATTACATTCGTCGAACTATAGAGATCGTACTTAACACTTGAGATTCAGTACAAGGTCAAGATGACGACCTGGAACCGATTTACGATGAAAGGTACTACAAAAAGAAATGGAGAAGCCATCACTTGATTACAGTACTCCTCCCCAAAGTTCCTTGCGATCCACGCACGATGATTGATCTTCCGCCGATAGTGACACCGAACATCCACCCAGACGTTGAAAGGGATGTTGGCTGGATAATTCAAGTCCATTGGCCCTCGTCAAAGTAAGATGTACACTGTCAAGTCCCAGTCCTCTCCATACGTGATGATTGGTAAGATCACCGGAGTAGGCGAGTCCATCATCCTCCCCATGAACTCTTTCTCCAAAGTAGGCGACGAACCACTGTCGAAAGTGATCGCGGTGGATCAAGTGAAGCTTGATATGAAACGGGTTCGGAAATGGCAGATTTGGAACTCGATTCAGTCCTCCATCCATGAATACAACTCCTGTCGCTCCTTCTTATCGCGTAAGACACTAAGACACACTCATGAAAACTACCCCTCCAGAAGAATACCTCACAAACCCCCAACCCGCTATCTTATACATATGTTTGACAACAAGAGCCATTCACGCGAACGTTCACGGATCATTGAGTCGGCACATCTTGTTATCGTGCGATCTCACATCCAGATCTCTGTGAACGTGACATCTAATACCCTCTCATGCGAACTACACAAAAAATTCACCGAACACAAAGAAAACACAACACCCGTTGTCGCGCTACTTGGCGGCTACATGCTTAACTTCTACTCCGACGGTTGAGTTTAGTAGTTCTAGAAGTTACCTTATATTACTTCTAGCCGTTTATGTATATGTTTGACACCTTTGCATACGGTGTTAACACTATTTTGAGTCTTAGTAGGTTGATTACCATGTTGATAGGGCTTAAGCTCATGGGTTGTATTTGCGTGTCGCCCATGCACGCTTTCTAGCTTATTTAAGATAATTTTCGGGGCTGTGTCTCGTTTTAGGTAGTTTAAGTTTTACGTTGGCACTCTAGGGAGCTTGACGTGGTAGCCTATGAGTAAAACTAAGTTGCCACGTGGTTTAGGGTACTAAAGGACAACCAAGTGGAGCTATGAACTCCCATTGGTCTGTTTTTGTTTTTTGTTAAACTCTAAATTTAGAAACAGAGCTCTAGAGTGGAGTTAGAGCATTTGGTGAGGGATCTTCGAAATCTGAGAGCACAGGGAGAGAGGGCTCGTCATGCCAAGCACTTCCAGTGAAAATTTCGATCGATTTGAGTCAATAAAGACGGAGTTATGAGCAATTGAAGTTCGAATTGTGCTAGAATTGAATCACTTTTGTTGGATTTAGGGTTTTCAGTGTCACTTGCAGCAGATTTGAGGAAATTGCTTCAAAACTTCGAGGTTGTGTTCTCTGCCAGCAGGGCTACAATTTCCCAAAAAAATTCGCATCGATTGAGTGACTGAGTAATTCAGGGAGGCCGCTGAAGCTGGAGGGGTCTGGAAAGCTCTTAATCTAGAGCAGCGACTTCAGAGCAGGAGATCTGGAGTTCTGTGTACATTCAGGAGTCCCAACTTCACAGGGAGGTTCAGCACCCTGTAGACTTCAAATACTGTGAGAATATTTGAATTTGATCCAGCCAATCTTCTGTTCTAGGTTGAAATAGCCAGCTGGGTACCAGAAATTGCCGCAATTTTCTTACTCATAACTTTTCTATCCATATCTCCGTGTCAGAATTTGATCTCAGGCTGAAACTTCGTTTGTGAGTCCAGTAGTACCTCATTTGCATGTAGAGGAAGTTTAGAAGTCTAAACCTTCATAGTTTTCTTCTCCGTGAGTGTCAAAGTTCGCCGTCGGATCTTATTACTGCCAGCTAGACCTGAATTTCGCTTTCTGAGCATATTACTAGATCTTACACGTCTGTGTGAGTGTTTATAGCCCTATTGTGATCTGAAAGCCAACCTCTTGAGTAAACAACCACAGCCAGAAGCCCGGCGCTTTCCTAGGTAGACGGATCACACTCCGACATACTCTCTTTTTGGTGAACTCGACGTGAAACACCTAGGGTGGGAGTTTTCTTGAGAGTGTTATAGGATCAGATATCATGGCCAACCAAGGATCATCAAGTGGAGCTGCTGCTGCTGCTCAGCAACCTGTTCAGTTGGATGCTACTACGATGAAGATGTTCCAAGCCTTTTCCATGTTTATGCAGCAGCATCAGAGCACATAGAGGAAGGAGGTATTAGCAACCAAGGCGTTGCAATCTGTGGTGCATCAGATGGACCAGTTCAAGGGGACAGATATTTCCAAGTACGTGCGATACTATGCTAGGGAGATGGAGGTGAACAAGGTACCTGAGAAGGAGATGGTGGAGAACTTTGAACTTGCTGTTGTGCTTGAGATTCGTGGGCGTGTGAAGGAGCTCAAGCAGCAGCAAGGACAGAGTTGGGAGAGCTTTATGCGAGCTTTGAAGGAGGAGTACTACATTGAAGACTCAGAGAGGGTGACCAAGAGAACATTCTTGGAGTGGGTGGTGAAGCCTAACAAAGGTTTGTCTGTAAATGAGTTGTTAAGGGAGTTTGATCGTCAATATGCTCAGCTTTCTAGGACAGAGAAGCTTACACTTGAGGTTGAGAAGACCGAGCTTTTCCTACAAGCAGCGGACGTGACTATTCAGGAGAAGCTTGAGCTGTTGCTGGAAGACAAGAGTGAGGAGAGAGGATTGAAGACTGATTGGAAGGAGGTTGAAGATGCTGTCTCTTTGCTGACCAAGAGACAGAGAAGAAGGGACAAGGTGGTGGTAAGTGAAGCAGCACCTCTGATAATTCCTGTCAAGCAGTTGCCTACTAAGTCTGCTTTGGTAATTGCTAGAGAGGAAGACTCACCGCTTGATGAGTTGATTAAGGGTATGAAGGAGCTTAAGCTTAAGCTCACTAGGTTAGAAGAGAAGGAGCAGAATGTACAGCCTGCTATGCAGAGACCTCAGATGAGGGAAGGCTTTGTTCATCGTTGTATATGGTGCGATAGCCTAGACCATGTAAGAAGAGATTGTGGAGAGTTTTCAGATGCATTGAGGAAGGATCTTATCTTCTTCAAAGATGGTAAGATCCATTTGAGAGAAACTGGGATGATGCTGGGAACCAACTTTGGCAAGGGTGGTATGAAGAGACTTGTGAATGATATATCAGCATCACATGTTGTTTCTCTTGTGAATGCTGCTACGTGTGGAGTGAAAGTGGAAATGGAGAGAGAGAAAGAGACTACTGGGTTGTGGTCAGATGTAGTGCGGTCCGTAGCTAGAACAGAGCTAGACAAGGATGTGCTACGAAGGGTTGGCAACTCAATTAGAGAAACTACAGGATGGAATGACCCTGTGGATACTATGTCAGTGCATGCTTATGTTGCAAGAAGTCAGCATGAAGCTCTACTAGAAGAAAAACGCAGGAGGGAGGATGCAGGTGAGGCTTCTACAGCCAAACGACTTGCTACAAGGAGTGAAAGGGCTAGACCAGATGCAAGGCAGGAGACAACACCTACTCGGGAGGAGACTATGGAGGATCTACCATCTACAACACCAAAGGAGAAGGAGAGAAGCAAGGAGAAGGGTAAGATGCCTGCATACAAACTTCAGTCTGACATTGAGATTGCTACAGACTTGAAGCAGGTGTTAGAGAACCGTATCTTGAATGAGAAAGTTGAGTTTACTTTGGGTGAGATTCTTGGGATTGCAAAGCGTGAGTTCCATGAGGTTATCATAGATATCATCAAGAGGAAACGTCAGATTTTGGGTGAAGCAGCTACGCTTAACGCTCTAGGGACCAAACTGTCGGAGGATGAGGAAGATGAGATTGCTGGTTATTGCTCTCAAGTATTAGAGGGAAGATCAGATCAGCACGTGAGGTTTGAAGATGAGGTGGAAGCATCGTAGAAGAGCCATTATTCTCACAACCATTGGGCGAGAGCAACCACAGAGACCTTAGTGAAGCTGGGAGATCTAGAGGAACCTGTGGTGGCATTGATTGATCACGGCTCAGAGATTAATCTGATGTCTAAGGAGCTGTACAAGCGTGGGAGATGGCCCATAGACACCGACCATGGGTGGCTTATCCGTGCTGCCAACAACCAGCGGGGAGAACTCTATGGTGCTTGTCCCAACATCAAGGTAACTGTGGGTGACATCAGTGATGTTCAGAATTTCTTTGTGCAAGACATGTCAACCTATCCTATCATTCTAGGGCAGCCTTACATTACTGCTGTTAGAAAGGAGACACGAGTTATGGATGATGGTTCAGCCTATGCTAGTATACGTAGTAGAGACGGCAAAAGAGCTGTTCAGTTTTTGACCGTTGCTGCAGAACATGAGAGGAATCGTGATAGCTTGAGAGACCGCCCACTACCTAAGATTACTCAGGAGTTTAGAGAGTCTAGGGGTATTGGCAGAGTACCATTGAAGAGCGAGACTTCAACGGTACAGTAGAGATAGGATTCTCGCCTGATCCAGTAGAGCAGGAAGCTTTATCCACTAGCTTCTTAGGATTGACGTCATATGGATCAGTGTGTTATAGGAAGGTTGAGAATCTCAAGAGATTTGAGAGGCAACATGTGAAGTATGTACAACAGTCTTTGAGAGATAGTGGAGAGTTAGCCGGAGATGAATACAAATCTGGAGTGTTTGAAGAGCAGTATTTGGTAGATACTATAGGAGAGTTGAAATCTATAGTAGAAAGTTCTATAGATGATGTAGATAGAGTGGTGAGAGTGAGCTCCAAGAAGCTTTATGATGTAATTGATAAGTTTATAGATCGGCAAGAGGTGTATGTGGAGACCAAGTACAAGTCAGTGGCAAAGAAAGTCAAACCAGTGGCTTTGTCTTTACCACTCGATTACAATCAGAAGATGGAGCAAGCTGCACGAGAACCGACGCTTAGAGGACCGAGAAGAATTGGGCACCAGTTTACAGAAACAACACTGAAGGACTTGAGGATTGGAGGTGATGGATTTCTTACTGAGCAAGAGAAGAAGAGCTTCAGGGAGATGCTATCTAGGCATGGTAAGGCGTTTGCGTTTGAGTCACATGAAGTAGGATGTGTAGATCCAAGTGTAGGTGCACCTATGGTAATCTTTACTATACCGCATGTGCCTTGGAATCTACGTCCTATCCCTGTGCCTAGAGCTCATCTGCCAAAGCTGATAGACTTGCTCAATGAAAGGATTAAGATGGGTATCTTGGAACCATCTATAGCTCCCTACTCTAGCAGATGGTTTACTGTTCCGAAGAAGAGTGGAGCTTTGAGATTCATTCAAGATATGCAGCTAGTTAACAAGGTGACTATCAGGAATATGGGTATAGGACCTATTGTAGACGAGTTTGCAGAGGCTTTTGCTGGTCGTGCTATCTATTCAATGGGAGACTTATATTCAGGTTATGATCAATTTCAGTTATCCTCTGAGAGTAGAGACTGGACTACAATGAGGACACCTTTGGGGTTACTAAGGATGTGCACCTTGCCGCAAGGTGCTACCAATTCTGTAGTGCATATGATGAATGGCATGAACAAAGTTTTGAGGGACTTCATTCCTGAAAAAACTATGCCATTCCTTGATGATGTGCCGATCAAAAGATGTGTTGAGGAGGAGAAGAATGAGGTAATGGATCAGAGGGGGTGCCGTAAGTTTGTTGCAGATCACATAGCCGACTGTGATAAGATATTAAGTCGACTGGAGGAGGTTCATTTGACTTTATCAGGAGCAAAGTCTGTATCTGGAGAACAGGAGGTGTTAATAGTGAGACATCTGTGTGGATCTTATGGTCGGAAACCTTGTCCAAACAAGGTTGATGCCATCCGAAGGATGAAGGAGACATGTGGATCGGTTACTGAGGTGAGAAGGTTTCTAGGTGCATGTGTGTTTTATCATATATGGATTCCACACTTTGCACATGTAGCAGATCCGTTGTACAAGTTGCTGAGGAAGGGGCAGAGATTTCAGTGGCAAGAGGAGCAAAGCGAGTCTATGAAGAAGTTGAAGGATCTGTTGTCTTCACCACCAACTCTACGGAAGGTAACATATGAGTTGGGCAGATCAGTTATCCTTATTGTTGATACTAGTCCTATTGGCATTGGATGGGCTATAGGACAAGATGATAAGGATGGAAATAGATATGTGGTGCGTTTTGGTGCTAAGGTCTTAAGTTCACGGCAGAGAGACTACCCTCAGGTCAAGAGAGAGCTGTGGGGAGTAGTTACTGCGATGAAGAGTGATAAGGAATACTTGATAGGAGCACCTGTGGTTGTGGAGACAGATTGTTTACCTCTCTTGGGAATGATCACTAGCTGTACAACTCCAGATATTGCTATGTTGAGGTGGATAGCATATATCAAGTCCTTGAACCTAGAGTTTAGACATATTGCAGGAAAAGACAATCCTGTGGCAGATATGTTATCAAGGGCTAGATATTACGATGAGAAAGAAATGATAGATGATCACGAGGATGTGGGAACAGGGTTCTATTCTAGTGCTCTTGCTAGAAGGGATAGAAGCTGTTTTGCAGCCTCGTTGGAGTTTTTTGAGGAAACTGTGTATGATGGCGAGTGGTTGGATCTTGGGCGCTATTTGAGTTCACTAGAAAGGCAAGAAGGCTGGTCTGATGCAGATTTCAAGAGGATCCGTAGAATAGCTTATGGTTACTTTTTACATGGAGGACATCTATGGAAGCGCCCTAAGGTACAATGAGGTATACCGCAACGGGTGGTATGTGACTTGGAATTGCAGCAGCAGCTGATCAAGGAGTTTCATGAGAGTCTATGGGCCGGTCATAGAGGAGTTTGGGCAACATTTACCAAGATGAAGGAGAAGTATTGGTGGAAGGGTATGTATAAGGATGTAGTACAGTTTGTTTCATCCTGTATACCCTGCCAGATGTATTCCAACGTACGTCATTGTGATGGATTGCATCCTACTTATCCTTTAGCCATTCATTACAAATGGGTAGTTGATCTGGTAACTATGCCATTTGGACTTGGACAAATGAGGTATCTAGTCTTGGCTAGAGAAGATCTATCTAACCAAGTCGAAGGTCTTGCCCTGAGGACGAAGACCACTGCTAGTGTCTGCCGCTTTCTACTTGAAGATGTTATTTGTAGGTATGGGTGTGTGGGAAAGATCACTGCAGATAGGGGCGAGCTGGATTCACAAGAAGCAGTTGAGTTCTTCAAGCGATTGGGAATCAAGTTGGCATTAACCACTGCTTACAATCCTGAAGGGAATGACAAGAGCGAAAGAGGTCATCCGTCAATCATCAAAGCTTTGGTAAAAGCTTGCAAGGGTAAGATCCGTGAATGGCCTAGACTGCTACCGTTTGCTTTATGGGCAGACCGTACAACTCATAGTACTGTTACAGGTTACATGCCAGCAGAGTTGATACTAGGACAGAAACCTGTGATGCCTATTGAGGAGGTTGTGCCCACTTAGAACGTTTTGCCATGGGAAGATGGTAGAAGTACGGAGGATCTTCTTGCATTAAGGATCCAGCAGTTAGAACGAAGACATGAGGATGTTGCCAAAGCTGTCGAAAGATTAAAGATTGCTAGAGAGAGAAACAAAGGCAGATTTGATAGAACGCATAGATTACGACCCAAACCAGTTAAAGAAAGTGATTGGGTGTTAGTCTATGATAGAAGTCTTGATAATCAGCATAGCACTATCAGGAAGTTCTCCAAGAGATGGTTTGGACCTTATGTGGTGTTAGAAGTTTATGATAATGCCACATACTCCTTGAGAGAGTTAGATGGTGCAGTGCTCAAGATACCAGTCGCAGGAAAGAGAATCAAGCTCTTTAGGAGGAGAGGTGAGGACCAGAACGTTGCATACTTTACAGAGGACGAAGCTGAAGACTCAATGCATGTTGAAGATGAGTTTGAAGCCGAAGCTGAAGAGTCTTGATCTGGATGGCACATACCGGAGGATGTGCAGGTTCATAGGGGGTGGATGTCGCGCTACTTGGCGGCTACATGCTTAACTTCTACTCCGACAGTTGAGTTTAGTAGTTCTAGAAGTTAGCTTATATTACTTCTAGCCGTTTATGTATATGTTTGACACCTTTGCATACGGTGTTAACACTATTTTGAGTCTTAGTAGGTTGATTACCATGTTGATAGGGCTTAAGCTCATGGGTTGTATTTGCGTGTCGCCCATGCACGCTTTCTAGCTGATTTAAGTTATTTTTCGGGGCTGCGTGTCGTTTTAGGTAGTTTAAGTTTTACGCCGGCACTCTAGGGAGCTTGACGTGGTAGCCTATGAGTAAAACTAAGTTGCCACGTGGTTTAGGGTACTAAAGGACAACCAAGTGGAGCTATGAACTCCCATTGGTCTGTTTTTGTTTTTTGTTAAACTCTAAATTTAGAAACAGAGCTCTAGAGTGGAGTTAGAGCATTTGGTGAGGGATCTTCGAAATCTGAGAGCACAGGGAGAGAGGGCTCGTCATGCCAAGCACTTCCAGTGAAAATTTCGATCGATTTGAGTCAATAAAGACGGAGTTATGAGCAATTGAAGTTCGAATTGTGCTAGAATTGAATCACTTTTGTTGGATTTAGGGTTTTCGGTGTCACTTGCAGCAGATTTGAGGAAATTGCTTCAAAACTTCGAGGTTGTGTTCTCTGCCAGCAGGGCTACAATTTCCCAAAAAAATTCGCATCGATTGAGTGACTGAGTAATTCAGGGAGGCCGCTGAAGCTGGAGGGGTCTGGAAAGCTCTTAATCTAGAGCAGCGACTTCAGAGCAGGAGATCTGGAGTTCTGTGTACATTCAGGAGTCCCAACTTCACAGGGAGGTTCAGCACCCTGTAGACTTCAAATACTGTGAGAATATTTGAATTTGATCCAGCCAATCTTCTGTTCTAGGTTGAAATAGCCAGCTGGGTACCAGAAATTGCCGCAATTTTCTTACTCATAACTTTTCTATCCATATCTCCGTGTCAGAATTTGATCTCAGGCTGAAACTTCGTTTGTGAGTCCAGTAGTACCTCATTTGCATGTAGAGGAAGTTTAGAAGTCTAAACCTTCATAGTTTTCTTCTCCGTGAGTGTCAAAGTTCGCCGTCGGATCTTATTACTGCCAGCTAGACCTGAATTTCGCTTTCTGAGCATATTACTAGATCTTACACGTCTGTGTGAGTGTTTATAGCCCTATTGTGACCTGAAAGCCAACCTCTTGAGTAAACAACCACAACCAGAAGCCCGGCGCTTTCCTAGGTAGACGGATCACACTCCGACACCGTTCCACACTGAATTCACATGTGGGACGTCTCACAACACGACACTGGCCGCAAATCATCCTTGAAGTATTTCTTTAATAAAGAAACATGGAAAGTCGGATGCAACTGCCACTCGCGAGGAAGGTCTAAGGTATAGACGTCTTCGTGCAGATTCTTGACAATGACAAAAGGTCTTGCAAACTTCGATGAAAACTTCGCCGATATATCCTTCGGAAGTGTGAAGTTTTTCGCACTTAACCATACTTCTTCGCCCACTTGAAACTTCACTTGCCGCCGATGCTTATTTACCTGCTTCGTGTATCGTTGATACGCCTTCTCGAGGTTCTTCTTAACTTGCTCCTCGCGCCGCTGCATTGCCGTCACCAACTCTTCAGCTGATGTTTGCCGTGTTCTTGGTCGTGCCGATGTAGAACTCCCTGCAAGAGTCAAGTCAAGAGGCCCTTCTGGCTCACGTCCGTAAGCAAGTAAGAAAGGTGTTTCACCGGTTGCCGAATGCTTCGTGGAATTGTAGCAATACTCCGCAAGACTGAGCCACTCCGCCCAATCACTTTGGTCTGTGCTCACATAATTCCTCAAGTATTGATTTAGAACCAAGTTAACGCGTTCCGTTTGCCCATCTGTTTCGGGATGAAAGGCGGTACTAAATTTTAACTTAGTCCCCAATATTTGGAACAAGTGTTTCCAAAAGGCACTTGTGAACTTAGAGTCTCGATCTGAAATAATACTCCGAGGTAATCCATGTGAACGCCACCAAGTATCTAGGAACAACCGAGAAGTCGTGAACGCTGTTGCAGTATCCAAGGTCGGGGCAAACTTTGCTAGTTTTGCTAAACCGATCAACTATCACAAAAATCGCATTGTATCCATTCGAGTCAGGTAGAGAGGTAATGAAGTCCATGCTAATGCTTTCCCAAGGTCCGGCTGGAATCGGCAGAGGATGAAGTAACCCTTGTTTCTTCTCATAAGAAACGCGGTTCGCTTGACAGGTTACGCATGTTTTCACAAAGTGGGCAACATCGTCTTTCATGTGGGATCAATAAAACTTTTTAGCTATCACTGCTAATGTGGACTTTTCGCCTTTATGGCCTGATAAGGGCGCATCGTGGTATTCTTTTAACAACTTAGTCCTAAGTTTTCCTTGTCCCACATAAACCCGACTTTGCTTGAACATGAGTAAACCATGTCTTAGCTGCATATTTTGCAACTTCTCTCCTCGCTTGAGCTGTTCCAGATACTCCTTCGCTTGATCGTCGCCCATGTAACCTTCACGTATTCGCCTCTCCAAATCTGACTCCTTAGGATACATAGCTCGCAAAATCTGTGTTGATGATGGAAGATATTCCTCCTTGCGACTCAAGGCGTCAGGAACCACATTGTCCTTTCCCGCTTTTTGGATTAATTCCACATTCATGAGCGCCAAGGTATCATCCCACCGTAGTTGCTTTGGCGTCACCCGATCTTGTGTCTCAAAATACTTGAGCGAGATGTTATCAGTATACACTTGGGTCTTGTGAAGTCCCAAGTAATGCCGCCATTTCTTCAAGCAATGGACCACCGCAAATTGCTCCTTCTCGTGAGTCGGCCATCGACTCTCTGTCCCAAATAGCTTCTTGCTTTCGTATGCTACAGGTTTACCATCCTGCACCAACACTCCGCCAATCACATAGTCGCTCGCGTCCGTGTGCACCTCGAATGGTTTGTCGAACTCCGGCAGCTTCAATACTGGCGCCTTTGACAAAATAGCTTTGATCGTCTGAAACGCATCATCCACCTCCTTGGTCCAACTTACCTGTGCGTCTTTGCCCGTCCAGTCCGTCAGCGGCTTCGCAATCTTTGAAAACCCCTTCACATACTTGCGGTAGAACTGCGCCAATCTTAAGAATCGCCGCATCCCTTTCACTGTAGTCGGAGGCTCCCAAGTCACAATCGCGTCCACCTTCTGCATATCCGGACCGACTCCTTCTGCACTAATGACATGTCCCAAGAAGTTAATGCGCTCCAAACCAAACTCACTCTTGTCAATGTTGGCAAACAGCTTATGCTCCCGCAGCTTCGTCAACACCACCTTTAGCTGCTCCGCGTGCGACTCCAAGGTTTTGGAGTAGATTAAGATGTCGTCGATGTAAACGATGACAAACTCATCCATCTCCTCGTGAAAAATTGTGTTCATCAATGTAGTGAACGTCGAAGGGGCGTTGCAGAGTCCAAATGGCATCACCACGAATTCAAACGATCCATATCTGGTTCGACAAGCGGTCTTCTCAACATCTGGGTCAGCTATCCGGATCTGGTAATATCCTGACTTCAAGTCGATCCTGCTGAAGTACTTTGCGCCCGCTAACCTATCAAAGAGGTCGTCTATCCCTTGCAAGGGATAGTTATTCTTCACCGTCACCTTATTGAGTGCACGATAATCTACGCAGAGTCGTAACTTCCCATCCTTCTTCTTTGCAAAAAGGACTGGGGCTCCATAAGGTGACTTGCTGGTTCGAATATATCCTCGCGCTAATAGCTCGCCGAGTTGTCTTTTCAACTCAAGGAGTTCCACCTGATTGAGTCGGTAAGGGGCTTTGGAAGGTGGTTCCGATCCTGGCAAGACCTCGATCTTGTGATCCACCACCCGCCTTGGAGGTAATTCAGCAGGTAACTCATCCGTCAAGACATCCTCAGACTCCTTAATCACTTCGTGAAGCACCTTCGGAAGTTTAGTCGCGTCTCCTGATGTTTCCTCTTGTCTATCACCCGCCATCAAATCTGCAACCCGCATCAAACACATGACCCCGTCGTTGAAGTCCATCTGTTTGCCTTTGATCAAATTCACTGCAAAGTCATCAATCTTCCGCGCCTTCCGGATCAGCCTCACTCCCAGCTTCCGCCCTTTAACTCTAACGTTTAACCTTAAAGGTTTCCGCCTAAGTTCCACTTCAAACCTGTCCAAGAAAGTGTTCCCCAAAACCGCATGGATATCATCCATCTCGCACACCGTGAAGTTCTCTGTGAACTCCAACTCCCACACGCAAATCGTACGTCCAAGGCCACTTCAGAAGTTTGGTACGTCTTGCCCTTGGCAAAGCGTACCTGAATAGGCTTGTCTGCCTTGGAGGTAGACAAGCCCAACTTCTTCACCAACTTTGGACTTATGAAGGAGTGAGTCGCTCTTGTGTCCACAAGAAAAGTAACATCACGGTTAGCAACCTTGGCTTGTAGAAACATCAATCCCGGCGTCTTCTTCGTGGTTCTCAAGGTCACAGTCATCTGGCCCTCCAACAAGTCCTTTGCAACAAATGCATTCATGCTACAGTTACTAACCTTAGGTTTCGTACACCCCTTAGCAATATGGCCCGCCTCGCCACAGTTGTAGCAAGTAAACTTAGCGCCATTGCCCTTCTGAGGTGTTTGCCCCTTAGGTTTTACTCCTGTTTGCTGCCGCTTTGCTGCCGGGGCAGAAGTATCTTTCCGATCCTTCTCACCCCCATCCCACTGTCGCTTGAAGCCCTTGTTCTTCTTCTGGAACTTGTCCGTGCTGCGTAGTTCAAAGGTTTCTGCTGCTGGACTTCGTCGTCCCCAATTCGCTCCGCTAGCTTCAAAAGTTCGGCACTTGTCTCTGGTAGCTTTGGCATCCGAAAGAGAGCCTTCTCCAAGCTAGACTTGAGTCCCCCAATGAATATACATATCTTGGTCTCCTCAGTCCACTTGGAGAACGAATCCAGCTTGGCACTGAACTCGCGCACATAAGCGCTTAAGGTCCCCGTCTGCTTCAGTCTCACCAACTCAACACCGTCCCGAATCCTTTGATACTCCGGAGTGAATCGTCCTGCAAGCAACTCTTTGAACTCTTTCCAACTAAGCGCCGAGACGGTCAAGGCATGCTCATCCCTGTATGCAGTCCACTAGAGAAGCGCATGGTCTTTCAGGAACGTAACCGCCGCTCTTACCTTGTCAGACTCCTTAGCCTGTTGCGCCTCAAAGTATAGATCCAACTCAGTTAAGAAATCCTTAACCTTGCGAGCCCGTCTTATACTTGAAAATGGGGTCGGCAAATTCGTCTTACAAAGCTTCCTGGTAGACGAGGAACTTCCTTGGCCTGCCTCAAGCTCGGCGATACGTTTGTCTCTGGAAGCCATACCCTCCTGCATGGTCTTCATCATCTTGATGAGTTCCGCATACAGAGCTCCTTGACTTCCCGCGTCTGAATCGTTGGGCACCGCTGGCAAGACTCCATCTTGCTGCACCGGTGCTGCAGCTGGTACAGGGCTCCCTTGACGTTGGGACGAAGGTTGTCGGTTGTCGTCCCCTGACTGTGCCTCGGGGCTAGCTCGAGTCGATCTGCTCTCGTTAGCCGCTCCTCGTTTCTTGGTCTTCCTCCTAGAACTCTGTCCGTCGTCGGCCATCGCTCCAAGTGTTCACCTAGAAACGCTGATCCACTTCGTGTCTTGCGTTCCTCCTCAAGCGTCCAGCTTTCAGCCGCTACCTCAAGTTCTCGCTCACCGAAGCGTCGGCTCTGATACCACTTTTCACGCACCTACCGCCTTGTTACGCCAGCGGAAGCTCTAACTCAGTAGGTCGCAAACTTTACACCGCTAACCTGCAAACACAATCACAAGTTAGCGTCCATGCACCACTTACCTTAGTTTTGTTTGGTCCGGACCAGAGCCGGACCGTCTCCCTATTCATCAAGCTCAGCAGTTCCTAAGTCCCGACTTAGATCCTCCTAAGTCGGTCCCAAACATGAGCAAGTCGCAAGATGACTTGGGGCGGACTTCCCATGAAGTCCAGGGTCCTAAACGGTGCCTCCAGCACACCTAGCGGCCCAACCGCCCGTGATGTCCGTCTGGGTCTAGGCTCCCGAACGATGGTCTAACCCGCCGACTCGTTCTCTAGTCTTGCCCCAGCCCTTACATCGTTCCTAAGTCTAGACGTCCAAGTCTAGATCGGAACGTGCCTTGGAACCGGTCCAGCCATCACCTCATGCCCCCGGAGTCCGCCCGCCGAACCCTGGGGTCGGGTGACTCGTCCTGGCCCACCCAGGCATCGAGCCCCCCTTTGGGGATCGGCAGCCCCGCCCTCCTCTTTGGTCCGTGAAAATTATACCACAACCCGATTGTGGTTCGGCCATAACTTCCAGCTCGGAGGTCAGATCGAGGAGTGTTATATATCACTGGAAAGCTCTCGACGAGATCTTTCCAATGATACCTCACTCGCCTCGAGATCTTACGTGGAGCTCCGTCCACGACCTAAAACATCCCTGGAGCTCCAACACTTAGCAGTTTTTCCGAAACCTATGGTCCAGACCCAGGGTCTAACCATGTGGTTCGTCTGCGTCTCGGACCCACGTCTCGGACCTACGTCTCAGACCTATGTCTGAGACTCATGTTTTAGCTCGTTCTCAGACTCGCCCCCTTAGGTCAGCGTTCGTCTCGGGCCCCTTTGGGGTAGGCCCTTGTGTCCTAACCCAATGTTCCAACCTTGGTTCGGAGAACCACTTAGGGTTCATCTGATCCCGACTTCTCGGCCAAGCCGTTAAGTCCTACTCGCAGCGTTCACAACCTAGCGCAAGTCCGCCAGGGTTCTGTTGTTCGCGTCTGCGCTCGATCTTGAGAATGAGAGGCGCGACATACAGCAATAAATAGACAATACTCCATCTCTGTATTCTGTTGCTCGATTCTCTCTCCTGTCTGCCGAGATTCACACATTAAAATGTGATCGCACTAGACGCTTTGTTATTGGGTTAGATCTTGATTAATCGCTAACGCATAGCCCTGCAATTACATTGCATGTGTTACTCTTTGTTGCTATGTAACTATGAGGTTATTGACGCAGAGGACTGACAGAATGAGTGTGAAAGCTAGAAACAGGAAGGAAGCAAATATATATCTAGATAACTCGCTAATGTATAGCTTTGCAATTCTATTGCAAGTGTAGCTATTTGTTTTAATTGTTCTTGCTATGCAATTCATTTGGTGTAATAATTTACTTGATCAAGCTCCTAAATCATTTTTTGACTTGATCAATCCAGTGTCATTCATTTTGCTTCATGCAGCTCTTATGAGAACTCGATTGTTGATCATCTCCAAGTCAACATGCATAATCGACATTGAGTTTGTGATGATGAAGTAGATGCAAAATTAAATACAAATGTTAGTCAAAAATTAGTCAACACAACCATGCTACAGACTAGAGGAAGATGGAGATAAGCAGCATAAATTCTCAAAGTGAAGCAACATGGTAGCATGAGAGCATCACGCTTTCATCTCTACAACAAGCAGATGATAGTGAGTAATAAATTTTCAAATCCATAGAGTGACTTCCGACTCTGTGTCAATTCGAATAGACATTAGACAACGACGAGATAGAGTGAATGATATGTTATCCAATGGAGAATGAACATCCTCTATATATCATTCCTCAACTTCATCCATTCTCCAAAATATTAATTACAACAAGACCAAATAGATTAAAAAATTGAATGATTACAATTATTGTCATTGACTCTTCCAAGCTCGAGCTTGACTGCTAAAGCTGCTCGCTTCCTACCTTCACTTCCCACAAGCTTGTTGTGTTCGCTTGACACTCAAAATATTATATATGCTATCCTTGTTCACGTCAAGAGTGCAAATGTCCATGTAAGATCACGGCCAGTATGTTAGTCATTTCTACTATAATGCTGGTAAGGGGTAGATTAAGTCTAAAATATAGCACACGGGCCTGGTAAAAAAAGTTACTATAGTCTAGTGCTTTTGCACCTTTTGAAAGCACTATACAGTTTTCACATTCTCATTCTCAAGTACTTTTAGTGGCTTTGAAAATCTTAAGGCTATGCTTGCCTTGAATATAATCTCATTACGTGAATACACAATACTTGCATAGAGAACCATCTATTAGATGTCATAACGGTGATCAGGGCAAGTTTGAATCAAACAAAATAAAAACAAAAAACAAATTTTATTACTATATATATTATTATGAAAAATAAATATTACTATATGCAGGGTAATGCACTCTTAAGAATGCATAATCCATTTTTGGGTCTTCTTCACTACTTCCACCTCGTAAGGACCCTCAAAAGGAGTAATTCACTCTTAAGAGTGCATTATCCTCTACATTTATCTTTTACATCTTTTTGTGTATTTTCTATTTCTCTTCTGACTTTACTGGATGACTAAAGAGAGTGTGCAAGATTCGCCATACCTCCGTCAACTCTGCTTACTGGGGTGATACTAAGAGATAGTGCGTGAAAGTGAATAACTCTCCATGAGCTAAAAGGGGACAAACAAAGAAGGTATAGGGTGTCAATGGTGGAGCTTATGTAAGAATTACTGACTCGCGGTAGGGAGTTCTGCTTTCAATCAGGTTTTTGACGGGTGTTTTTTATGGACATTTACTCTCTTTTTAGTCCATTCGTTTTTGTAGTACAGAAATCTACTACTTTGAATAATTATTCTAGATGTTAAAACAAAAAATTAATTAATGAAAAGATCATAATGTTTATTCTCAAAGATGACCCAAAACGAGCCACGATGCTATACAAAGTTATCAGCTAAAAAAATATGACTTTTTCTCCCTCAGCCGTTTAGAAATCTTTCCTATTAACTTGGACACCCCTATTGCATTAAACTTTTCAATCGTTTTCTTTTGTCGAAAACTTGGTACGAAGTACCACTGATCACAACATCAACTGGGACCATTTATTTAACTTTATAATTCATAGAGAGAGGAGAACGGATGAGCTTTCTTCTACATATTACTTATAAGACCTCCAAGTCATTATGGAGATGAGACGCGCTTTATAGGAAAAAATGGATTCAATGATTTATGAATATCATTGATGTTATCATTGTTATGTCTCACACAAAGTCACACTTTCTGTTTTTCTACACAAGTTTTAATTGAGTTCCGATTTCTGTATACCCCTCGTCTATATAGGTTATAATAATCTTCTTTCTCCCTATCTCATTGAAATCCTTAAAGTCAAAACGAGGAGAATCTTTCCAAGTTCATGATCAATTGTTTCGTAAGTCTGATTTTTTTTCCAGAAATTCTAGTCTTGACCCAAAAACTGTCAAAAAGAATAGTCGAGAGAAAAAATTAACTTTTAGTATAAAAAGGTAAAATTTCTGGTAGAAAATTAATATTTCCTGTTTTCCTTTCCTTCCACCGGAAATGTAACGATTTCACCAGAAACCTTACGAAGCACTGCTCTAACTTCGTCCGTCCATCCGTCTTGATACCAATGCTCTTGTTCTTTACTTTTGTACATCTACAAAGACAGTTATCACAAAAGAGGTGATCACGTGACCTCCTACTAACCTGGTGGTCATGACGCGTGACTCCAAACAAGTCTTGAAGTCGGTTCTCGTTTCGTCAAGAATATACTCCTGGTTTAGGTTTTAAATCTGGTTGGGTTGTAAAACACAATGAATCAAATCTTATTCCATATTATAAGACTATTCTCCTTCCCATCAAATACCATGGTTCTCCTTAAGAATCAGTTACCACGTTCCATGTTTGAGTCAAGCTGAATTAACAAGAATTTTCTTCTAGATTTAGTTACGATCTCTATTTATTCCACCTCTTCGGAGAGTTTACATGGTCTTTGGTCTTGATCACGTACCTGATTTAACTTATCTTGTATATTGGACAAACTCGCACGGCTACAGAAACGGATCTATTTATAAAATCCAGATGCGTATGCTTTCGAGTCGTTATCATTATTGTTTTTTTTGTTTTTTACTTTATTAAGAAAGGTGAAAATTACAAGCGGGCCTGCAAACCAGACCAACGCAGCAGAGTCCCAATCCCAAAAAAAACACATTTACTAAGAGGATGGAAAGAGATCTTTACAATCGCGAGGTCTGCATAAGAGGCCTTCTGCAGCTACAATTTCTAAATTACATATTTTGCAATTTTGTACATTTTCGTTTCTATGAAAAGATTCCCCAACTGAAAATAATTTTCTACAGTTTCGCTTTTACTCGCCCTTTTTCTTTGCATTGCTTCTGCAATTTTCAAGTGCATGGCGTGTCTAGACCAAAACTGTAAGCTTCAAACAAAAAAACATCCGGTCACAACCCTTCTCCCAAACTGTGAGAACCTGCACGTCTTCTACCCAACCTTATTTGCCAAATTGAAACTACGTGCAGTCTGAAACACCTGTTTATTACCACCCCTAACACACACGCATGAACTATGCTTGTGGAGCTTTGAAACTGTAGGTGCAGAGTACCTCTAAGACAGAACAAAAGGAGTCAATAAGGAGAAGTGAGAGGGGTCACAAGCATGTGCCTAACATCTTCATAGGGTACAAAAGACAACTACAAAGCAGTACGAGTAGGAATATTAGGGGTGTCAATGTATAATCTTTTCAAATCATTCTAGATGTATGGGACGGAGTTACGATTCTAGCTAGACTTTGATGAGTGTTTCTTATTGAGTCTTTAGTATTCTCTCATTTGTTTTGTGTAGAAATCTACTTTGTTAGAGTAATGATGTTAGATAACATAAGTGAAAAAGAATCAACAAAAATGAATCTACTTTCAATTCAGAAGGGCCATCCAAAATGAACCACGGATTAGTAAAGAAATGGCCGTTACTGCGGGCGGACCCTTAATTGCACAATTCTCGCATGTATATTTGCGTGTACTAGGTGCCAGTCTGACGTTCTTGTTGTACATTTCTGCAGGTTGGAGACATTTTTACTACTCGTCATTTTTCTTATTTTAACGGGTCTTGATTTATTTCCTATTTATTATGAGCTCCAAGCGGTCCACCTCTAGACTGGCAAATAAGGTTGGGTACAAAAAGTATAGATTCTCACAGTTTGGGAGAAGGGTTGTGGCCGGGTGTTTTTTAGTTTGAAGCTTGCAGTTTTGACCTAGACACGCCATGCACTTGAAAATTGCAGAAGCAATACAGAGAAAAAAGACGAGTAAAAGCAAAACTATAGAAAATTATCTTCAGTTTTCGAGAATCCTTTCATAGTAGCAAAAATGTAGAAAACTGCAAAATATACAATTTAGAAATTGTAGATCCAGAAGGCCTCTTATGCATACCTCGCTATTGTTTAAGAACTCTTTCCACCCTCTTAGTAAGTGTGTTTTTTTTAGGTTGGGGCTCTGATGCAGGTCTGGTTGGCAGTCCTGCTTGTAATTTTCACCCTCCTTAATAAAGTTTTTGTAAAATAATAATAATAATAATAATGACTCAAAAGCATACGCATCTGGATTTTATGAATAGATATGTTTCTGTAGCCGTGCCAGTTTGCCCAATATACAAGATAAGTTAATCAGGTACGTGGTGAAGACCAAAGACCATGTAAACTCTCCGAAGAGGTGGAATAAATAGATAACGTAACTAAATCTAGAAGAAAATTCTTGTTAATTCAACTTGACTCAAACATGGAACGTGGTAATTGATTCTTAAGGAGAACTATGGTATTTGATGAGAAGGAGAATAGTCTTATAATATGGAATAAGATTTGATTCATTGTGTTTTACAACCCAACCAGGGTTAAAATCTAAACCATGAGTAGATTCTTGGCGAAACGAGAACCGACTCTAGGACCTGTTTGGAGTCACGGGTCATGACCACCAGGTTAGTGGGAGGTCATGTGATCACCTCTTTTGTGATAACTCTCTTTGTAGATGTACAAAAGTAAAGAACAAGAGCATTGCTATCAAGACGGATGGACGGACGAAGTTAGAGCAGTGCTTCGTAAGGTTTCTGGTGAAAATCGTTACATTTCCGGTGGAAGGAAAGGAAAACAGGAAATGTTAATTTTCTATCAGAATTTTACCTTTTTATACTAAAAAGTTAAATTTTTCTCTCGACTATTCTTTTTAACAGTTTTTGAGTCAAGACTGGAATTTCGGAAAAAAATTCAGACTTAAGAAACAATTGATCATGAACTTGGAAAGATTCTCCTCGTTTTGACTTTTAGGATGTCAATGAGAGAGGGAGAAAGAAGATTACTATAACCTATATAGATGAGGGGTATACAGAAATCGGAACTCAAATTAAAACTTGTGTAGAAAAGCAGAAAGTGTGACTTTGTGTGAGACATAACAATGATAACATCAATCATATTCATAAATCACTGAATTCATTATTTCTTATAAAGCGCGTCTCATCTCCATAATGACTTGGAGGTCTTATAAGTAATATGTAGAAGAAAGCTCATCCGTTCTCCTCTCTATGAATTATAAAGTTAAATAAATGGTCCCAGTTGATGTTGTGATCAGTGGTACTCATACCAAGTTTTCGACAAAAGAAAATGAATTGAAAAGTTTAATGCAATAGGGGTGTCCAAGTTAATAGGAAAGATTTCTCAACGGCTGAGAGAGAAAAAATCATAAGTTTTTAGCTGATAACTTTGTATAGCATTGTGGGTCGTTTTGGGTCATCTTTATGAATAAACATTACGATATTTTCATTAATTAATTTTTTGTTTTAACACCTAGAATAATTATTCAGAGCAGTAGATTTCTGTACTACAAAAACGAATGGACTAAAAAGAGAGTAAATGTCTATAAAAAACACCCGTCAAAAACCTGATTGAAAGCAGAACTCCCTACCGCGTGTCAGTAATTCTTACATAAAAGCTCCACCATTGACACCCTATACTTTCTTTGTTTGTCCCTTTTTAGCTCATGGAGAGTTATTCACTTTCACGCACTATCTCTTAGTATCACCCTAGTAAGCACCAGTAAATTCAGAAGAAAAATAAAAAATACACAGAAAGATGTAAAAGGTAAATGTAGAGGATAATGCACTCTTAGGAGTGAATTACACCTTTTGAGGGTCCTTATTAGGCGGCAGTAGTGGAGAAGACCCAAAAATGGATTTTGCATTCTTAAGAGTGCATTACCCTGCATATAGTAATATTTATTTATTTATAATAATATATATAGTAATAAAATTTGTTTTTTGTTTTTTTTTGTTTTGATTCAAACTTGCCTTGATCACCGTTATGACGTCTAATAGATGGCTCTATATGCAAGTATTTTGTATTCACGTAATGAGATTATACTTTGTAATCTCACTTGTGTAACCATTCAAATTCAAGGCAAGCATAGCCTTAAGATTTTCAAAGCCACTAAAAGTACTTGAGAATGAGAACGTGAAAACTGTATAGTGCTTTCTGAGTTTGCTGCTGGTCGGGTCCCTAAAGCTATCATCGAAGCGCAGCGAGTGAGAGAGCGAGGGGGAGATAGCGATCGATCAGACAGTCACTCTTTTCGGGTTCGGTGTCTGTGGGGTGTGAGTAGATTGTTACGAGTAAATCTCACCTGCTCCCCACTTCGCTGCTGTAGCTCTCCCAGACTCTACTACAAGAAAATAGGCTATGGTGGGATTCTCTGCTGTTCGTGCTCACCACCGTGATTTAAGATTAGTCCATACAAATGATAGTCTATTGAGTGGGGGCAGTTGTCTCCATTCCCTGCCACCATCTAGACTTCGTGTTTCTTGTAAAAACCGAAGGTGGCAGGATAATATAGCTGCTAATTGTGGAAATTGTGGGAAGGGGTTCTGTGTACAATTCAGAGACAGGGGACGAGAATTAGCTCAGGACGTGTTTCAGATTTTAACGCGGATGTGGCACCCGGGGGAAGTTCAGAAGCTGCCCATCTATTATCACAAAGACGGGCAACAACTACAGTATACATGGAATGGACAGATCTTATTCATGGAACCCATGGATCCGACGGTGGCCGGTGGAGGTTCGTTAAAGGAGACTAAATTCTACCTCTTGGGTACGAGGAGATTTTGGAGGACTTTGCGAAGGACATTTGTGCCTGAGCACGTACGGCCGCATTATCTCTCTTATATGAAATGGAAGTTTCTACACCGAGTTCTCAGTTCTGTACTCCAAGTGCAGTGTACACAGGTGAATACGTTCATTCGAACTTCTGCTTTATTTGCCTCTGAGTGTTATTTGTCTTTTGATTTTGATTTCGTCGAATGGAGACCATGACACAGCAGGCTGATCACATCCGCATGGTTCTGACATCTCGTAGCCTTTCGGATGTGGCAGGCAATGCTACAGGCCATAGGAATAGGAGCAAGAAAGGCCTTGCCAGCAGCAGCGAGTTTGAACTGGGTATTGAAAGATGGACTTGGTCGATTTGGACGATTTGTATACTCTGGAGCTCTGGGCTCCACATTTGATTCAAATCTGAAGGTCTTTCCCGCCATATAACCATTCAAGTTTGCACTTATGACAATATTCAGTTATCGTTTGCATTAAGTTATCTATCGAGTATGTTCTGAGTAAACGTTAGGCGAGGCCGTTCCGCTGAGATGATGGTGTTACCTCTTATTGAGATTGGCAGAGAGTGAGGTTTTCAACATCTGTTTTATTCAGCATGAGCCTGGGCTTGGAGATGATGACACCGTACTTTCCTAGCTATTTTCTGTTTCTGGCAACGGTGGCAAATGTCGGCAGATCAATCGCCTTGGCTGCGTATTTGGCAACGAGTGTATGTATATTGACGCCCCTCTGTTCTGTTTACTATGTACTTCTGTGGGTATGGTATTTTCGGGTAAACTCAAGTGTGTAGGTAGTTCTTGCATGGCGCTGCTATCCACATGGACAGACATGTATTGACCCTAGTTTCGTCCGATACAATACAAAATTCAAGTTTTAGTCCAGTTCGAAGGGGGATTTTTTTGACTGTTGGTGTGAGAGCAGAAGGCAGTGGTTTCCATCACCGAAATGTTTGAGGGTGCGAGAGAGAGAAGTTCGGTCTGAGCACATATGTTTCGCGTTTTTTGTGTTTGAGACTGCTGTACCTTGTCAATGATTTCAGTCAGCTATACACAAGAGCTTTGCAGTCGGGGACAACCTTGCAGATATCGCTGCGAAAGGACAGGTTAGAAGCTGAGAACTCATCAGACTCGGTCAAATGATTACCTGGAATTTGTTTCCTAGTATCTCACTTCCGTTTATGTGCTGCTTACTTAGGCTGCTTAGAACTCCTATCTTACACAGTTTTTTCGTTTTACTTGCGTGATGGGGGCAGGTGCAGACAGTGGTTGCTGATAATCTGGGCCTGGCAGTATCTTGCGCGCTGAGTACCTTTATAAGATCAAATAAAAGGTGAAGCTCTTGTATCTCAGGTCCTTTCTTTGCAAACAGTGACAGCAAGTTCTGCGGGCGGACCCTTAATTGCACAATTCTCGCATGTATATTTGCGTGTACTAGGTGCCAGTCTGACGTTCTTGTTGTACATTTCTGCAGGTTGGAGGCATTTTTACTACTCGTCATTTTCCCTATTCTAACAGGTCTTGATTTGTTTGCTATTTATTATGAGCTCCAAGCGGTCAACCTCCAGACATTAAATAAGGTACTTCGTCCTTCTGAGGCTATAGTTTTCTATGTGTCTGTCTGTAGTCACTGAAACTGTCTTGTCCATAGGTACTCAGACAGAATCTGAGGAGCTTACTGATCCCTTCAGTAAAGCTTGGTTTTCTGGGTGTGAGGACAACTGCATGTCATGGATGTTTCTAGCACCTTGTTTAGAGCTGATTTCCAGCTCTTTTTCTTCTTATCATTATGTATGTCGGGTGTGTACACCCATTTATGAAGACTTTTGTTCTTCACGACTGCAGGTAAGGCTCGAAATTATTGTAAAAGAATGGATCAGAACGAAGAAAGTACCATCGACAGAAGAAGTGAGCACTTTAGAAGGTTTACAGTTTTTCGAAATCCCTGGTAACCATCCCCACTAGTCTATCCCTCGCGTTTTCCACAATCCTTCTTGTCTTTCTTCTAGCACGAAATCTTTTCGTAAAGTTCTCAAAGTCCGTGGTGAAAATTTGCAGGTAAGCAGACCTTGCCTCTCAGAATTGGAGCACTAAATCCTTCAGGCTGGAAACCAGATGAGGTGTTGCATGTATTCCGATCTCAGTCTCAGCAACCTTATGCCCTCTTTCGAGACTCTTACAGTCCTATACCATTCGTCCATCAGGTAAAGCCTTGACGTTTGTGTTATCAAGTATATCATAGATGGAAATATCTCACGGGAGCCTGGCGCGTTTCTCTTGTATTGAGACAATTCCTACACTTAAGGAAGAGTTTTAACTCATGTTTGGTCTCTTCTCAGTCAGGATTACTCCTATGGTTGAGGGATGATTTCTCTCCGAAGGATGTCATCACCGGTGCCTTGCAGGTGTGTGGTCAGTGTAGAATGTGCATAAAACCAAGTGCTTTTGCCGAGGGCCAAACTGTCACACCGGTTGACGACTTCTTAATCCTTTTGTCGAGATGCACATGACATATCTGCGACACTTCGAAGGTTTTAGACGGAGAAACAGGCAGGAAGCATGTCAAGCATAGTTGTATGTCTCGTAGTTCCTCTCCTGCATCTTATTCTCGTTGGTGAAAGTGCAGCGGTGTTGCAAATGCTTGTAGGTGGAACATCTACGAGCGATTGCTTTGCCTGGAAGCTTGATGTCGTCGAGTGGTGTGCCCGAAGACAAGGCGACAGTCGACTGTATCGACCTGCATGTGCACAGACAAGCGTCCACGGAAGGGCGAAGGAGTCCTAAGGATCTTCAGGGAAGTTGGCGTATACTGGTCGAGAAGAGTAGACAAGAAGCTGTAGAGGGCGTAGACTCGTTACTGGCTGCGATGGAGGAGAGTGGGTGGCAAACGAAGCACGTCTTACTGGCTCCCCAGGAGCGTCACACGTACAGCACAAAACTGAAAGGAACGAAAAGTGTTGAATGATATGTTATGTTTGGTTCATTTTGAATTGGAAGTAATTAAAATCCAAGTGGACAGGTCAGCTCAGACACGGTAAGGAAGTTAGTTGACAGGCTTAAGTCGCGCGCAGTGGTGCATTATTACCGTGTATAAGCACCACTGTGCTTATACACGGTAATGAATGATGTTGGAGTGGGTCAAACTAAGCCTCTCTTTACATGCTTCGTACCATCCAGAAATGCGGTCATCGTCAACCTCGAGCAAGTGTGGGCCACAGAAATCTGATAGATTTGAAATCTAGTCCGGTATATTCGCTCGTGATTTACATGTACCGTACTCAACGTCGTTTATTATTGGATGGGCTGCTGTCTTGGAAGGAGATTTGTCTGAACACATTTTAGTAGCTTCGGGCTTCTGTAAACATTCTTCTTCTACTCCGGTAGCGCTTCAATACTCAGTGAAATATTCATAAGCCCTCTAAGCGGAGGTCGGACCGTAGGCTGCCTGCCGAGCAGTTTGTCAATCTTGCACTGATGTTTTATGCTCAACTCTGCTTGCAAGAGGACTTTGAGTCGGCAATCTGTCGCGAACCCCAGTTTTTGTTAGGACATCCATGTTCTTTTGACATAATCGATCGCACAGGCAGATGCTAACTAGTGTTGTTTCAGTTGAAGTTGATGTTAGAGCTCCCCGCACCATCTTACAGTCACTCGGGTTCTGGTATTCTACAAGAGATAACTCCTTCCATAGGGGAACAGGTCAGGCGTGATCTCCATTTCTTCGTTGTCGTCGTATTAGAGGTTGAGGTTGTCGAATGATCACATCTCTTAAGCCATAGCCATAGGAATGCTGGAAAGGTAGCTGAATCCACATAGTTGAACAAACCCAAAGCTCGTCCTTTGGGAAGTAATGTGAGTACGGAGGTTGCTGTGAACGTGTGCTAGCACAGGCAGGAGTCAACGAAGACTCGACGCGGGGTCCGACGGGATTCGGTCGTGGGCCCAGCTGCTCGTGAAAGGTCGAATGTGCGAATACAGTACCAGGACAAGTGGCCGTCGATAGTGCTAACCAGGGTGTGTCTGCAGCTCCCAGAGGAAGGCGAGGGAGGGAAAAGGATCCAGAGCGGCATATGTTGCACGCGAAAACGTTAGGCCAGTTTATCTCTACACTACGGAGAACGGCAGCAGCGTAAAGCTTAGTTGATTTGATATCAGTCACTTGTGCAGTTTGTCATCATGGCAAACGCAGGAGCTAAGAAGCGCAACGAGGAGAATCTTAAAACATATGAGAAATTTGCAGCTACTTGTGCTTATTTCTAACGTAAGTTTTCGATTTTCTCGTTTTCTGTGCCTGTCGGTTCCGTCACTTTCTATTGCACAACCTCGTCTGAAAGTGTCCTGGTGACGGATTTCGCCGTAGGGATTTTCATTGGAAGTAAAATTTTGACAGGTTGTGACAGCGTCACCAGTCGTGCTTTGTTCTCGAGAATTACATCGATTCTTATGGAGCGTGGGGATATTCATACGTCAATGCACTAGTGGAATTTGTCGTTTGAGGACTAACGGAGTATCTAAATGGAATGGCAGGGAGTTTACATCTTGGGGAGAGTAGTTATCTTCAACTCATCAGTTACATGGAAGCACTACATTGGGATGATTCTAACATCCGGTGCATACCATCTCACCTACAACTGGATAAAGGATTTGTCCTTGCCTTCGTACGACGATAAGGGGGAGCTTACTGATGGCGGATATGACTTAAGAGCTCTGGTCTATGTTCGTTAGTTTCCAAGTTCTGTCAGAGACATTTGCGTGTTCAGTTCTCTTCGAAGTTTGGAGTATTTGTACTTGCCACTTATACGATTCGGATCTTTAGATAGTTCGCAAAATTTGGGTCTGAAATCTCCCTAACTTGTGCACACCATATTTTCTAGTGTTGTCTTAAGATGATGCTGGTGAAAATCTACGGGGTTGAGTAGTTAGTATGATGCCTTTTAGGATAATTTGTTAGTTTTTGCCACTTGTAGACATGTGAATGACGACCTAGAGTTGACCTGAGTAGTGGCTTCATTTCGCCGTATCAGCCTGGCAATTGACCCGATGGTAGAAACCTAATCTCGCTTGATTCCCTCTTCTTTACCGTGTTGAACAGTTTTCGTGCTTTATCTTTTCGTGCCGGAGAAGTGGGTTGTCATGTACCTTGCAATTGTAAACTCTCATGCCCGCTATTTCGGAAATGCTTGGAGTGCACTTTTCAGGGTTTCCGTCGTTTGTTTGTGTGTGTATCTTACTCATGGCCAGTACTTCAACCTCGCAGGTATCTTCACGATGTTTTGTATGTTACAGCGTTCGTTCAGTATGGCTCTCTTATATCAGACAAGGCCTGGTATATTTTTTTGGTGGTATGTGCTCCTTAGGAACCAATGCTTAAGTCTTCTATTTATTCTGACGCACGTCCAGATCATAGTTCAGATTGGGTGCAACGATGTCGATGTCGAGTCTTCAGTTCGCCCAGTTTACCTAGGAAGTACAGAAGGATGAAGGTGTGAGGGACGTG
The DNA here is from genome assembly GCA_036924285.1 of Asterella californica. Lineage (NCBI taxonomy): Eukaryota > Viridiplantae > Streptophyta > Marchantiopsida > Marchantiales > Aytoniaceae > Asterella > Asterella californica. Next base: position 12,488,400 of record JAYKYS010000006.1, on the reverse strand, counting down.
GTGTGAAAGATGCAACCCACACAGATCTTTACTCTAAATAGCGAGGCACTTTTTCACTTTTTCGTTGGAAATCAAACATAGTACAAGCTGAAGAAACGCTAACACATGCCTTTGGATGTTTTTGCAGATTCCTGCATTTGCGTTGTATAAACTATGGACAATGCTTTTGTACCCCTACTTCTTCCTGAGTCAGAAGGTTGGTTCTTTTCTGAAATTTAAACGTCGATGGGGAATGATCTATGTGAGACCGAAAGTCGTTGCTCGTTCTTCGTTGGGGTTGTGTTGTAGTTGATCTCGCTTGCTTTGCTCCCAAACTCTGCTACTGAGACCTCAACTTGTCAGCGGGTCGATTTGTTATCTGTCCCCTTTAATCAACCAGGCAGTACGAAATAATTTATTGGACACGAAAGACGGAGCAAATAACATCACGTGAAGAGTTTTGATACGGAGGTGCTCAGGAACAATCTAGGAAAGAAATAAATTATCACAAACCTTGCGTGGACTTCAGTTCCGGTCCTTGTAGGGAGCAAGTAGGTATGTTACTAGAGTAAGGGAGCAGTGTACCAAGAATGTGGAAAGGTGGAATTGGTGGGACGCGTAGGATATCATCGCACGTCCTGGCCACCAAGAGGATCCAGGAGGATCTGGAAGCAGATCGAAATCCAGTCTTCAAGGGTAACAGGCTAAGATCGTCTCAGGTAAGGTCTTGAACTGAAGAGAAAACTTTGCCTCGCATCCATGAACGTGGCCCAGGAGATTAAGCGGACTAAAGTGAACGCGTTCCTTGATCTGCTTCAGTCAGCTTAAGGTAGGTCTAACCCTATACAGGTCAAACAGTCTCATAGTAAGTATCAGTTCGGTAATACTGGCTGTTGATAACTCATTGTTTGGGACTGGTAAGCTGGTCGAGGAAAGTTGGGGTTTGCTCTGAAAGGAGTCCTCTGTGGGAACCTCACAAGATATTTCTGCGCTTCAGGCTGGAAATTTGACACGTTTAGTGTATGCACTGGGATTTCTCGACGTGCACTGTGGCAAACACAGTCTGATTCTGTGACCTCCTTGGCTGTTTGGAGCAGGCTGAGCCCGAGGACGAGGTATCGAGGAAAAAGAAAGAAAAGGCTGAGAGGAAGGCCAGCAGAGCAAAGTTTGCCAAAGCGAGGAGGTGATTGATCAGTGGTTGAAGTAGAGCGGAGTCCAATAATACGAGTTTCTTCACAGCGATCTTCATGCGTTTTAGGCCAACTCTAAGTGCATGCTCACAGCATCTCAGCCGTGGGATCCCATGGTAAAGGGAGGCCGAGGAGGACAAGGAGATCCACCAGCTCAGGAGGAGCGACGGCAAATTGAAGATGTATGGAAGTATCAAGCAAAGCTTGGCATTCGGCTCTCCGATTGAAGTTTTGCGTGAGTTGGGAGTGCCTCATCGGTTTGCTCCTTGGTGGCCGCAAGTTACTGGTCTTCATAGGCAATTCCCAAGTAGCACGACGGAGGAAAGTTGTAAATTCGTCAGCTGATGTTAGGTACACAGAAGCAGATTTCGGGTTCTCGGCGATAAGAAAGAAAAGCTTCACATGATCCATTCAGATCATGCTGCTTGTAATGGTGCTGTATATTTTCTTGCGCTATTTTTGGAGCTTGTTGGCTAGCGTTGCAAAAATCTCTAGTCATATCTTGTTAAGGAGTGCATAGATGGATTCTGCAGGGATTTCCTTTTGTTAGATTTCTATTGTTGATTGTCGATTCTATAATTCGGTGAAGGTCCCCAGCTGCAGGAGCGACCTTTCTTGTGATTATATTCTGAACGCAATTTAACGGCCTGCGTATACTGACATTAAAAACCACAGTTCTTAGGGCGAGTCCCCATCACAGGTCTCCGGTACTGAATGAGATCAGTCCAGTAAAATACGACGTTACATACGGGTGGTACTCTCTGCGTCTCGGGAGACCACCTCTTCCTTACTTTCGGGCATCGCTGCTATTGGGATATGATTGCAGCAGGTTGCGATGAGACTTGACTTCACTATAGGCTTTCTCGTTCACCTTATTCGCCTTATTGCAAAATACTGTACTAGCAGAAACAATGACTCATTCGGAAGAAGGGATACCATAAGAGTGTTAAACTGGAATTCTGTCTCTGGTTTTGATGTCGATCTGAAACTCCAGGTAACAGTTTGTCGTGCTCGAGTTCTTTCCGGCACAGTGAGTAGTATTGAGGCAGTTAAGGAATAGAGAATCTGTTGAAACTGTACATTTTTGGACATAGAATAAAAGGTGTCAGAAAGTAGCAGAAGATATTACTCCGAAGTTTTAAAACGTGAATCACATTCTGACTATAAACAAATTATCCTTTCGCGTGCTAGAAATAATGGTTGCAACAACGTTCTTTCTATTATATTGTTCAATTCAGTATAACTTTATATTTGAGTTAATTTAATATATTAAAAATGATGAAATTTGATGCCACCGGAGGCCATGTTGTGTACCGAGCTCACTTATATAGTACCCTCAGCTATTCGTCTGGACTTTATATATCTAACGGGGCCCTCCCCCTTTACTTTGGAATACTATACACTAACTTTTTTAACCACACTTGATGCGGGAGGACAGGCTCTCATATGTAAAAAAACACACTTCTTTAAAATTGTTAATTTAATGAAGAAATCTAAACTCTCAACGCCTTATCTTTTTATTTGTAATAGTTTCACAATAGAAAATTTTCAGAACTCTAACCTTCTCAATCTTCTTCCACTCAAGCATATGTTTTGTATTCTCCAATTCACTTCAAAACCAGTCTAGTAGATGAAATTCAGATGTTTAATTTTTAATTTTTTTTTGCGTCGACTTTCTAATTGAAAACTTTCAAAAATTTAATTCAATGACTATCAAAGTCTTTCACATACTATCAAATCGATATCCACTCAATAAGATTGTCTCGTATCCATCCAAAAAACAGTTTTGCTTCTAAACTAGACAAAGTTCAAGTTCTTAAACAATAGTCCTTCTCTTCGCGACGATCTCCCAATTCAATTCTCTTAGAAATTTGATCTCCTCAGCCCCTAAGCCTCTCTTGCGCATCTGGACGACTTCCTCTTGAGCAAAAGTAGAATGTTCTCTTCTCGCAAAGTTTCACGCAGCATCTACTGTTCTCTTCAAACTCATAAATCCTTAAAGTTCTTGCTAAACTAAGGCCCTTATAAGTAGACGCACTTATCAAGTAAACAAACCCCTTGCTAAGCTAAGCCCTTGATTAATAAAAGTTTCTCGACTCTCGATGTCATCTTGATGCCATCTTGAATATACACACAAGCCATCCAATGTAGACCGAAGTCTCAACACTTATGAGACCACCCCATAAGTTTACAGTCCCTCATATGCGCACCATGTATCTCTCATGGTATATTCAAGATAGCATGCGGAGGCTTACGTCAAGAAGCTCACGATTAAAGGAGATATTGGTCTCCTCGCCTCTAGATATGCAGGATGTGACTGCATATCCAACATAGACTTCTTTCCAAGAGATCAACATGCTAGGATAGAAAACACATACAAGGAAGAATTGATCATGAGACCCCTTTCCTCCTAGATGAGCGTCTTATCACTAGGATGGCCTCTGTTTCCGTCCAAAAAAGAAATACAATTGATACATATCCTTAAGAAATTTTTTCTATACAATCTTTACTAGCTTTTCTTACACTAACTTCTCTGTACAACTCCGTTTTTAGTGAATGAGGAGTCAAAACTATAGTATTCACGAACACTTACGTACTCACACTGTCAGATCATGAATTCGAATCACGAGCTAGAATAGACAGATTTTCCTCTTTTGCACTTTTCACAACTTAAGACTTGTACTAACTATTACATAGAACTCTTTTTCTCGAAATCGAAAGTATCAAGTCATTTTTCTCGGCGAGCTCTGCATTCTGGAATTTTTCGTCCCCTTCAGGGTGATATTTCAACCCAAGCTAAGGGGCAGCTTGTCAAGCATAGCCCTAGCTTAGCTCCTAACCAACTTGATAAGGAACAAGGCAACTACGTACACAATGGAGAAAAAAAATCTTTTTGTTTTTTGTTACTAGTTTTCACTGTACAGACCCACGTGCAACACGACAACATGTATTACCCCGGAGTATTATTTCGGATTGAGTGTGTCTTTCAGAACACTTGTTTCAGAAGTTGAGGACTAAGTTAAAATTCAAATTGCTTTTCATCTTGAAACGGATGGACAAACAGAATGAGCTAATTTGATTCTCAATGAGGAATTATGTGAGCGCAGATCAAAGTGAATGAATAAAGTGGCTTAGTCTTGCAGAGTATTGCTACGATTCAATGAAACATTCAACAATTGGTGAATCATCTTTCTTGTTGGCTTACGGACGTGAGTCAGAAGGATCTCTTTACTTGACTCTTGCAAGGATTTCTACCCCAACACGATCAAAAACACGACAAACAACAAGTGAAGAGTTGGTGGTAGAAATGTAACGACACGATAAACAAGTAGAAAAACACCTCAACAAAGCACAGTAACGTTACTCGAAGTAGGTAAACAAGCATCGACAACAAGTGAAATTTCAAGTGGACAAATAAGTATGATTTAGTATAAATAACTTCACTCTTCCTCACGAGTGGTAGTTGCATATGACCTTTCATATTTCTTTATTGAAGAAATATTTCAAGGATGATCTGTGACACGACCACAAATATGTTCTCAAGGTTCAACATGATGTCGTGCAATGCAAAGTAGAATACGAAGTGGAGATCATTTTGCAATCATGGTGCAAATCTGGTGTCGTGTCATGGACCATCTCCTATCTGAAAATCTACTTCAATGCTTATTATTATTGCTCCAAAGACACTCATGGGACTAAAAATGAGGCTTTTTGCACAACTTCGGATCTTCACTTTCATCGCATCGATGAGCTCATTGTCAGCTTTTCATGGGAACTTTATCTACTTCATTTGGACGCCCAGGAGAAATTATGAGATTCGAAAGATGAGAAAAGCAAACTAGGCCTCAACTTATGAGCTTTTTGCACAACTTTAGATCTTCACTTTCAGTACATCGATGGGTAGACCTCGTTGTCAACTTTCTATGGATACTTCGTCTATTTCATTTGGACGCCTAGTGGAGAAGTTACGAGACTCGAAAGAAGAGAAAATCAAGCTGGGCCTTTGTTTACTATTGCTGACTAGGTATTTGCAGCTCCTGGCGCTATACTAAGGACGCAAGGGGTCTCCTTCCTCATTATCTTAGAAAACTTATACGTACAACGTCTCACGTAAGACGACCTATCAGACGGTTTGGAGATTTCAGAAGTCCAATGCATGCACGCAAGGTGTCATTGCGTTCAGTTTTGTGCAAGCTACGCATTGATTAAGACGGTTCGTGAAGAGGCGGATCGAGAAGTGTGTTTTGAGAGAAATCGAGACGTAGGGAGAGGATTTGAGGAGCTTCAGTAACCTGTGAAGGAGAGTTGGACCGTTCGGACTGTTCTGAAGTCCGAACTTGCTATCCTTGGATCCATGAGGATCAGAACGCCTAGTTCTTCAGGAATTGAAGACAATGTGAAGTTTCATCGCAAGGTTTGAAAATTGGGATGAAATTGGGATGAAATTGACTCGTCGAGAAACAATGACGTCAATTTTTTATCATCTGCAACTTGAGGAGCCAAGCTCTTTGTTCTTGGTGCCTACGTGATCAGAGAGCCTTCATCTACGCATAGGAAAAGATAGTACGTGGATTGGATTGTTGGTTTGGGCGTGGTAAGCGAGTTTGAGTCGCAAAGAGTCGATTTATGTCAGTTTTTTGCATCCTGTGATCAAATTTCTTGCGTGGTTTTGCAAAGAGAACTCCGAACGATTTGTTTGGAGTCTCGTTGGATTCAAGATAGTTAGATCCACCCATCAGAGAAGACGAATATCAGATCAGACGATCCGTTGGAGCGGTGTGTGCTGTTTTAAGTCGTAGGGAGGAGTTTTTGAAAGTTTGATCACCTGCGACGAGAAATTGACGATATCACGACTTTCGTTAGTTGGATCTGAAGGTTTCTTGAGCCAACGGAGTCAAGAAAGAAGACACTATAGACATCTGAAGACCGTTTGGCGAAAGGAGAAAGTTCTCAAATAGATCTTTTTTGGTTCCGTAGTTACGGTTTTCGTCCTTTGGAGTTCGTTAGAGATCTAGTTGGCTATGTACAGTTTGTGGTAGTTAGCTTTAGCTAAAGGCTTGTACGTGGATGCTGTTTGGACTTGGGTTGAATCATGTGATATTGGTGCAGCTCTTTTTGGTGCAGCTCTCTTGCTTTGAGCTACGCTTAGGTGGTTTTGGGTCTCGGTTGAGATTTAGGGACTCGTTTTAAGAGGTTTTGAAGCAAGTTACAGATTGCTCTAATCTGTTTTTCAGTTTTGTGTTCTTAGAGAGAAAGAACCGATCTTCCTCTAGCATCCAAGTTGTTGCTATGTGATCCATGTCAATTGACCAAGTACTCTGTTGTCGTGTCGAATTTTACGTGAAAGATGTCCAGGAAAACGTGAAGTTCTTTGCTGTGGAGATGTAGTGTGCAGAGAGACAAGAAAGAGAGAAACAAACACGAATATAAACGTCGCAATATATACCAACTCCCAACACTATCTAGAACATGCAAGCAAAGTATTTGTAGTGTCATATGATTACTCATTTTGCCCATTTAGTATACAAGATATCGTTCCCATAGAGGATTTGCACAAGTAACGCTGCTCTAAGTTCTAAGATCTGTTCAAACACACAAACACACAAGTTTTGCCTAGAAATCTCGTCTTCTCACAAAACCACACGGTTTCTAGACCCTTCAGAAGGTGCTCTGGACCTAAACAAACAACTACTACCTAAAATATCACACAATTATTCACAGAGAAGCTCGGAAAGATACTTCCTGCTTTCAGGTCGCTTCTTCCGATCTTCTCAGTACCGTCTTCCCGAAGCAATTCTCTGCTTCTGGGGGTTCAGCTCGGCTTCTCACACCTCCAGAAGACTGCTCCTGCTTCGTAGAAGTCGACTAGCAACGTCTGTCGCACATTGCTCTTCCAATTCCCAATGGTTTAGATTAATCACAGGGTGTATGCCCCCTGTAGCCTTCCCAGGCTTACGAAAACGGTCTTCCTGCAGCACTACAACGACATTCACCTTCACGGAAGCTCAATAGAAGTCTCGGAAGCTCACTAGAAGAAGGTAAGAAGATGGGGAAGAATAAAAAATCCAAACGGGAGAAAAACAAGATAAGAATAAGAAATTAAGACTCCGACAGGCTTCTAGTCCGGATCCTAACAAACAAGCCATCCTTGTTTGTAATAGTTTGAGGAGGAAGACAACAAACGTGCGTACATGCACACAGGCTTCTACTTGAGGATACCGTCTTCTACTGTGGGAAGAAGGCTTCTTTCTTCTTCTCTCGCTGCTCCGACTACTCTGTCTTCTGGGATCTTTTACCCATAAGACCGTCCGTACGTGGACGGTCTGGTCCACTCCACTGGACGAGCCAAGCTGCGAATCTGCACAACTATTGGCAGTCACCGCCACTCAAGAAGAATGCTTCCCCTGCACAATCGAGAGGGAATCCAAGGAAATCCACCACCCAAAAGACACAAATAAAGCTTCTGCACTCATATCAATAACCCATTCCCCGAGAAGAAGGCACATTGGTGTTGGGAAGCTCATTCCCTCTATTTTCTGCTCATACTCCTCGACACACCAGTTTAGCCAGCAGGACTACACGAGGATGCCGTTCCCTGCTCCTAAACTGTCCACTATCTCCATCTACATCTTCGAACCACTGCTAGCAACGAGCATGCAGACCTCTCCGGTGTAATCCCAATCAATTCGTATGTCTCTAACATCGGATGTAGTGTATGTGCGCACAGTACACAAGAATTACGAATGTACTCAGTGTCCTCTCATGTGTGCATATTGTGTTCCTACTCATAGTGAGGCATATGTGTGTCCAAAAATCTACACTGTGATCCTACTTATGCATCTACCTTGAGACGCAGAGAGAATCCTCTCCAATCCTCGACTACAACCAGAGAGAGTTGGATGCTGTCAGAAGGCTGCCACCCCACATGCAAGCGGTTCCTCTTCCTAATTAGCCATCCACTTTACTGCTCCTGCATTGCCTACTCTGCCACATGGTCATCTATCTAATACACTAAAATTACCACCTCCTAAGATAGCATGTTCGGTTCCTACTAAGTTTGGACAAGTCAACTTGTCTTCTATGTTTTGCTACCTACTCTAATTGCTCGGATGCAATCTCCATTTGATCTGCTCCTACCTGAACTCCTAACTCTGCTTCTGATAAGCTAGGAAGCCCTGCGAATACCTCGGGTGTCACTGAGGTGGCTTCCTCCTCAACATTCGTCGCTGGCTCTGCTGCTGCTGCTTCGGAAGACGGAAGCGTCTTCTGGGAAGTTGGATCGACTTGTGCTTCCTCGCTCTTCTGAGACACTAGTTTGACACTGGGAGCTATGGTGACCTCATAGTTGTCCGGGGAAGTCGCTTCCTCCACTCAGAATACATGGGAAGACAGCTCTTCTTCTTGTCTTCCAGAAGACACTTTGTCTTCCGAGGCTTCTTCCAGGGTCTTTTCGGCTTCCAACGCTATCACTACCAAGTGGACAGCGAGGTCGAACTCCTCCTTCTCCAAGTCTGATCTGGTCAATGGTGCTGGGGCTTGGGAAGATGCAGTTGCGGGTGGTGGAATCAAGGGAAGACCATAGAGTATCTTCAGATTTATAGTAGCTTCAATATCAGACTGAAGCTTGTACGAAGGAGATTTGCCCTTCTCCTTAACCTATGCTCTTCTCTTATTTGTCAAGAGAATAAGAAAAGATATTTTCCATAGTCTCCTCTCATAGAGACACAATCTCCGGTCTGAACTTCCCTCTTCTTGTTTGTCTCTTAGGAGCTACTCTCTCTTCACTAGGACCGACATCATCTCGTCTACGCTTCTCCTTCATGAGAGCTTCATGTGGACTCTTAGTCAAATGAGTATATGGATCTTCCGGATCATCAGAATCATCCCATCTAGTAGCATGTCTAATTGTTGTTGATATCTTCAACAACCCGTATTTAGTCATTTGCTCCTTCTTAGTTGTGGTCATAGCATGACTTCATGTGTCAAGAGTATCTCCATGCTTTCTATAAGCACTTCTCTCTTCTACTACATCAACTCATAAGTAGCAATTTTCATTGATGCAACAGCATGTTGAGATAGATATTCTTCCAATACTTACTTAATTCTTCCTTTCTCGAAGTTGATTTTGAGAATCTCTCCATTATCTTTTAAAGCAATCTTTTTTTCTTTCAAGTAGACTACTCCATCTTGTAGAGTATTAGAAAAATCACAACACTCTTTTTGAGCATGATTAACACTATCACACCAAATACACCTTTGTACAAAACCTTGCTTAGGGGTAGGTCTGGTATCATGTGCTCCTCCATTCTCTTCCAACCTTGCTAACTTGATCTACAAGTCCCTCATCCTTTTCACCAACTCTTTCATAGTATTCCTTTGTTGCGAAACAGTTACAAAAATAAGAATACTATGAGGTGGAGCAATAGATAGAGGTACTGTCAGTTGCTTCCGCTATACTACAACAAGTGACGATGTCGTGTTGTAAAACATCTAACATGTGAATTTAGTGTAAAACTTGTATTGTGTTCTTTCTATGTTTCGTGAACCATCTCATGTAACTCGACTGAGAGCGTATTAGGTGACACGTTCAAGATTATCTGAGATGTGAAATCGCACGATAATGAAACGTGCAAACTCACTGATCCCTGTACATTAGCGTGAGTGGCTTTTTTGTCAAATTTGTGTATAAGATAGAGGATCGAAGGTTCGTGAGAGTATTCTTCTTTGCGGATATTCAATGAGTGTTTCTTAGTACCATACATGGAGGATGAGGTGTTGCGAGTGTTGTACTCATGGAAGGAGGATTGATTCGAGTTCTGGATCTTCTATTCTCAAATATGTTATATATCAAGCTTCACTACATCCATCGTGATCACTTTTGGCAGTGGTTCGTTGTCTATTTTGGTGATGAGTTCATGAGGAGGGTGATGGATTTGCCTACTCCGATGATCTTGTAGTCACATACGGAGAGAATTGGGACATGATTATGTATACCGTACTATGACGAGTGAATGAACTTGAACTTTTTAGCTAACGTCCTTTTCAACGTCTAGGTCAATATCCGATGTCACTGCCGATGGAAGATCAATCACCGTGGTGTGGATCACAAGGAACTTCACTGAGGAATATTGTAATCAAGTGATGGATTCTTCGTTTCTTTTTGTCGTATCTTTCATCGTGGATCTATTCAAGGTCATATCTTGACTTTGTTTTGGAACTTGGGTAGTCTCTTGTCATTGTTGTGTTCATCACTCGGCGAGGGTGATTATCCTATGTTAAGTTGGGATCAGAAGTATTTTGGTCCAAGATTTGGAGATATGAGGGTGTTTTAGGTTGCAACTCGAGCTAAAGTGCCAAGTAGGAGACAAAATAATATCCAATCTTCTTTTCCATTGGTCTGTTTTTTGTCAATCAAGTTCTTCCAAGTTCTAGTGACGGTTTTGCAGTTTTGAGCGCCTTCTTGAGAATCATTCGTGGAATGTGATATATCGTTGGAAAGTTCTCAATGTGGACTACAATATAGAGTGGAAGATTGATCGATTTGGAGCTCCGAACAAGGTGTTATGATCGTCCAAAGTCAAAGAGATCAAATTGATATCATGAGTCACGTTTTGGAGTGTCTCGAGAGTTTGAGAGATGATCTTTGTCAAGGAGACTGGATAGTTGACTCTGTGTTGGTTTCACATATGTAAAGTAATCCTACATTGGGGTTGGATTTGACCTCGAAATTATCAGTTGAAATTGGTTGTAACAGTTGAGAGGTGAAAATAAAACCATTTTGCTTGGATTCAAGGATTGAGTTGTTCCATGAGCATGAGGTCGAATCTCTGAGTGAAAACTGCCAAGATTTAAGTGTGCTCTATCAGCTTACTACATGTGAAATTTCAACCCATTTGATTAAAAGAAAGTATTTGGGTCTTGGATTTTAGCATCGAGATTTGTAAAGCTCATAAGTTATCACACACGAAAGACTTGATTCATTTCAGACAAATGGTTTGGAATCTGAAGCTGAAATTTCAGAGAGCAATAGTGAAGCGTTAGAGGGAATCTATTGTGAAGTTTGAATCCATTTGGAAGTTCGAGTTGGGAGTTAGAAGTTGCCGAAGTTTGAATTACAGCATGACGAGTTCTGAAAGGAGTGCTTTCACCTACTTGGTTGGCTTTGAACAAACAACTTGGGGTTTCAAGGCGGAACTTCTTGAAAGTACTCTTGTGAGCTAAAGCCTATGTTTATCATGTATAGATCATTCTTGTAATTAGGATAAGATTAAACGCCTAGTTGTGTCGTGTGATCCACATGAGTTATACTTAAAATCAAGTTAGGTCAGTAGAAACCTAGACAAAGCTTGAAAGATTGGATAGTGAGTGGGCTGGTGTTTCATCAAGATGGTCTAAGGTCTTGTCATATCTCTCTAGAGCTAGATATCCTTTTATTTCAAACCAAACTTCACGCTCTATGACACGGTCTTACTCCATGATTTATCACCACCTTCGCTCTCCAGTACTCTCTCTTGGCAAGACTACCAACCACTTCAAAAACTTTTTTCCAATCAACGATAAGTCCGTTTTCATCCATGTTATCTTATAGAAGCAACTCCAACTCTTTTTGTATATCATTGTTGGATGATTGTAGGAATAGCTCTATCTTGTCATTCTCAAGTGTGAGCCCTCCATCCGTGACAATTGAAGAAAATTCCTCTCAAACTCTCAAAACAATTTCGTGACAACCAATCCTTTGTTGTTTGTTCATCCACTCCATGCATGAGTTCTTAGTCACTCTAACCGCATCCTCTAGAGAGTCCTCTTCCTTCAGTTGAAGAGTAAACTCTTTCCAAGTAGCTCCATGAGCTCGAATGATCTCTCACACATGCTCTCGTAACTCAACAACAACGACAAGCTCAAACATTTATATCATTTTTTTGAGGACTTAGTTTAGCTCCATCTCCCTCCAGTAGTACTTCAAGTACTTTGACACATTTCTCTCTTCAGATTGATCCAACATCCCCACAATAGACTACAAGGCTTTGATTGTTATTGTCTCTTTTTGTTCAGCAACTTGTTGTTGTTGCATTACCAACATGAATGTCTCTAGCAATCGCGTGTCAGACCAAATAAATTTAGTAACTTTTGGAGCATCATCTATGAAATGAGACAATCTTTCAACATCAATGGTTGCAAACTCACACATATATCTTCCATCCTAGATATTTCACGTCGACTTCATCAACTGCATATAACGTGTTTTTTTATCTAAGATTAAACTAAGTATATGGTTGTGCATAGGTATTTGACTTGATCATGTTTGCTCTAAATCTTGATATTTCAACCTAAATATTTCTCTATCTACTCTTCTAGCACAAGTGACCGTGTACTCTCTCAATTCAAGATTAAAGCTTACTATGTTCCAAAAGATATGTATAAGTTGCAAAAAATTGCATTCCAAACATGTATCTTTGTGCTCTATATGAAATACTCAGCTCTGTATCATTTAACTAAAAGTAACTCTATATCATTGAAAGCACAACTTAATATATTACAACCGAAAGATGCTCTAGTGCCGCTCAACCAAACTTCGTATTCATGGTATATCTATCGCACTAAATTTTTGCAGATAATGTTGTTCCTCAATCCGTTTGTCTATCATTTCAAAACACAAAGGAAATAAAAGTTTATGCTTTTGCTTTAAAAACCTTTCTTGAGGTTTTGTTTCATTATCACCTTCTTGCACTTCAGACTTCGGGACTTCTCACTCAGTCTTGCTTTTGACACGCAAAAGCAAGACTCCGTGAGAAGTCCCGAAGTCCTTGAGAGGTGGGTCGTCGTTTTCTTGCAGGTGGATCTTGCTGCAGACGTGGATGACATCATTCTATGCATTGCTATGGTCTCAAACGAAATAATTCTTTGGAGGCGGGTCATCATGCTACGTTTGCTTTTGCTTTTAAAAAGCTTTCTTGAGAATTTGATACTTCATTGCTTTACACACAATCTAGCTTGTGAAAAAAAGAGGTGGGTTATCATGTTGCATTTGTTCGAGGTCGGACTTTGTGTAACCGTCTACTACACACTTAAAATTTGATTGTGATTTTCAGGAGGCTGTCATTCCGTTTGTAGTGATCAGTTTGAGGCGTGGTTGGTACCGTTGGATAGGTCTTTTCTGTCGCTTTCCAATCAGACCAAAATCACTGGATTTGGAAATGTATGGAGAGAGAAGTGACCGTTTGAAGTTTCAAGAAGACTTCAGCATTTAAGAACAAAAGTGCGTAGTCTTCTCGCACTTTCCTTTCTAAAGGAGGTTTTCGACTTAGGGGGGCTATAACTTTTCGTGTAGAGTTCTGTTTGGGGTATGTAAGTACCATCGAAAAGCATTTTCTGAGTACTTTTCGCTGGTGTTGGAGAATTCAGGGGTCAAGAAAAGATCGATTGAAGAAGCAGCAGGGCGTAGCTCAGAGATGACAATAAGAGCAGTTCTATGGGATCGCATTGGAGCTGAGGTGGAGGTCGGAAGCAGCCAGAAGACTGTTTGAGGTTCTTCCCTTGTTCTTTCTTCTTCCCACCGCTTCCCGCTATCGTGTCAGATATTGCGTGAAGGATGTCTAGGAAAACGCGAGGTTCCTGGCTGTAGAGATGTTGTGTGCTGAAACCGAGACAAGACAGAGAAGAACAACCACGAAAACGAACGCGCAATATATACCACTCCAAATGTATGTACATTGTCGTCTCTTTCTCCTAACACCACAAAACTGAGGAACAGACCAGATCGGTCCGTAACCTACTTCAGAAGTCCTAAAACAAACCCCTGAATCGCAACCCTAGCCCGAAATCGCTGAAGCGTAGCTCAAAGCAAGAGAAACTTCTCTTTGCTAACAAACAGAGCCACAACAATATCACGCGATCCAAAACCCAAGTCCAAACCACATCCACGCACTAACTCTTGGCTAAAGCTAGCTACCACAAGCCGTACACAACCAATTAAGTCCCTAACGAACTCAAAAAGACGAAATCCGTAGCAAAGGAACCGAAAAAGACCTATCTGAGAACTTTCTTCTTTCTCCAAACGACCTTCAAATGTCGATAGGGTCTCCTTCCCTGACTCCTTTGGCTCAAGAAACCTTCAGATTCGACTCCCGATAGTCGAGATATCGTCGATTTTTGGTCGCAGGTGATCGAACTTCCAGAAGCTCCTCCCTGCGGCTTAAAACCGCTCACACCGCACAAACGGATCGTCTAAACTGATATCCATCCTCGCTGGTAGGTAGATCTGGCTACCCTGAACCCAACAAGACTCCAAACAAGCCGTTTGGAGTTCCCCTTGCAAAACCACTCGAGAAATTTGGTCGCAGGTTGCAAAAAACTGACGTAAATCGGCTCCCTGCGGCTCAAATTCGCTCACCACACCCAAACCAACAATCCAATTCACTTACAGTCTTCTCCTATGCGTACATGAGGACTCCCTGATCGCGTAGGCACCAAGAACGAAGAGCTTGGCTAACCGATCACGAAGAACAATCCAATCTCAGGTCGCAGGCGATGAAAAACCTGACGCAAGCGCTTCCCTGCGAACCAATTTCACTCACAACTCCCAAACCGCCCGATGAAAATTGGTATCGTCTTCAATTTCCTGAAGAACTCGTTGTTCTGATCCCTATGGATCCAAGGACAGCAAGTTTGGACTCCGGAACGGTCCGAACGGTCCAACTCTCCTTCACAAGTAACTGAAAACCTCAAATCTCCTTCCTGCGTCTCAATTTCTTCCAGAACACAACCCTCGATCCGTCTCTTCAAGAACCGTCTTAACTTGTGCGTAGCCTGCACAGATCTGAACCCGATGACACCTTGCGCGCGTGTATTAGACTTCCCAATTCTTCAAAACATCCACCGACAGGTCGCAGGAACAAGCAAGCCTCTTAAGCAGCCCCCTTGCAACAGTCTGTACGTACGAAGTTCAACCCTCAATAATGAGAAGCAGGCCCCTTGCGTCTTTGATATAACGCCTGAAGCCCTAAATACCCAGTCAGCAAGTAACTAAGGGCCTAGCTTGATTTTACCTTTTTTCGAATCGCATAACTTCTTCTCTGGATCTCCAAACGAAATAAACAAGATGCCCATGGAAAGCTGACAACGAGCTCTATCCATCTATGCGATAAAAGTAAAGATCCGAAGTTGCGCCAAAAGCTCGTAAGCTGGGGCCTAGCTTGTTTTCTCCATCTTTCGAGTCCTGTAACTTCTTCACTATGCGTCCAAACGAAATAGACAAAGTGCCTATGGAACGCTGACAAGGAGCTCTATCCATTGGTGCTATAAAAACGAAGATCCGAAGTGGTGCCAAAAACCGTAAGCTGGGGCCTAGCTTATTTTCTCCATCTTTCGAGTCCTGTAACTTCTCCACTAGGCGCCCAAACAAAGTAGACAAGATGCCTATGGAATGCTGACAAGGAGCTCTATCCATTGGTGCGATAAAAACGAAGATCCGAAGTGGTGCCAAAAACCCGTAAGCTGGGGCCTAGCTTATTTTCTCCATCTTTCGAGTCCTGTAACTTCTCCACTAGGCGCCCAAACAAAGTAGACAAGATGCCTATGGAAAGCTGACAAGGAGCTCTACCCATCTATGCGATGAAAATGGAGATCTGAGATTGTGCCAAAATCCGTAAGCTGGGGCCTAGCTTGTCTTCTCATGAGTGTCTTTGGAGCGACAAGCATCGAAGTTTGTATTTCAGGTAGGAGCCGGTCCACGACACGACACCGCCTTTGATTTGATATTCCTTGCAGTTCCCCGCTTGTTTGTAGGAAGCCCATCGATCGTTTTCCCCATCCCAAGCTTTCTCTCTGTGAAATTTGTCGTGGAAGTGCTGCTCAATTTTCGACAGCCATCTTCTCGCTTCTTCCCAAGCTGTAATCGAGCTTCCTTGTCTCTCATTCTCAAATTCGATCACTCAGCTGTCAATTTCCCTACCCTACCGCACCTCTACTCCCGAATCTCTGGACGGAAGACGCTTCGAAAGATCTGAACATCTTCGGAAGACGCTTCTGGATGTCTGAACGTCTTCGGAAGACAACTGTATTCCATTCGTATCAAGATTGGATTGGATTTGCTTTGGTGTTGAGAGAGGCTTTGTATGAATCCTGAGTGACTTGGTGAGTTGTTTATTGTTTCGAGAAGCTGGAAGTTGAGAACCAGGCTTGTGCCTCCCGATCTTCCGAGCTTCTCAAATCCACACTTCCTAGAGAGACTAGAAGATTGGAAAGGCTGGCAGAATGCACAACAAGACGTGAGGGTCCTTTACGGGTCTCTTTTGTCCGACCCATAGCAGCCTATTCCTTCTTCTTCCCGAACTTAGAAGAGAGTTGTGAGAAGTCTTGCTGGCAGAATCTGGAGAGAATGGTTGAGGGTCAGGTCTTCCTGTCATACAGCAAGCTTCTTCTAAGCGTGTACGAGAGATAAGGAGCCGGAAGAACAGAGTATGGATGTTTCGTGTCTGTTGTGAGGTTAGATTACGTGTCAAAAGACGAGGACAGGTGAGACCAGTGATGGGAAGCCTGACTACGGGAAGTCTTCCGAATACGTCAGTTAATCGGAGCTGTCCCAGGAGTCTTCCTGGAGGCCACTGTCATAGCAGGAGCCCGCGACCATCTTCTGAACTTTTCGTACACTCTTCTTCTCACATATCTTGTATCTTCTGTTAAGAAGTAGGATGAAATGCAATGTGGGTTGTCTTCTTAAGAATCCATGCGATGCCTTGCTTAGTTAGGATTGTTTAGATATAGCTTGGAAGACACGAGGAACTTAGGAAGCACTGTTAAAATCCTGGAAGACGGAATAACGGTCTTCTGGAAGACTAGATTCGTCTTCTAAGAGTGGAAGCTGGACTGTGAGGACTTGAGAAGGACTGAGCCTTCGGCTCACAGTAAGTGTGTGTGGCTTAGTGTAACAGAGCTTGAAGTATGTCGATGCATCCTCGAGGGTTGGTGTTACCGGCAATAGAGTTGACCTAGGTCAAACCCTTCATCAAGGAGTTGGGTTTCGACTTCTTCCTATGGGATTGGAACCTCACGGACCAAGGTCTTCTGGATGAGGTTTGGGCAGCATTGCCTCCCTGCAACCGTATACCTGCGAAGACAAAAGTTGCACGGGGAAGACCATCTTCCTCGACAGCGGAATGGTGGCGTAGGGCCTTCCACAGGCCAGAAGCAGAGAACAGGGGTATGAGTTAGAGAAGAGGATCCTACCCATGATCTCGGGGAAGTGGTACGTGCCTGGGAGCACAACTTGCCTCTTCTTGAAGAACAGACAGAGAAGGAATGGATGGAAGATCGAGGCTTACCGAGAGCCGCAAAAGCGTCTTCTGGCGAAGCTATTCCTCCATCTCTTTCCCAAAGGGAAAGCACAGAAGACGAGGTATCTTGGAGACTATGACATGGAGTTCCTGGAAGCCATTTGGAAAGGGCTGCCCGTGAACTGAGGTGCTTTCTTCCATGCATATGTGCCGACAGAATTGGTGTACTTGGACACCCCAGCAGGAGGACATCTTACTCCGTTCATCTGTTACTTGTACGTGTCGAAGGGGACCTAGCAGAAGATCAGTTGGCGAGGTATGGGCCAACAAGGCAGCACGAGATAAAGAAGGAGACCTCATGAGAAGACGATTGAGCAGCGGCCATGACTCCCCCTCTCACTCTAGTACCGCAGATGCGACCAGGTACTCATCAGAAGACGCTTCTGGTGAGAGAAGACGACTCCAGTGGTTTGGAAGATGCGACACCACCGAGGAAGATGAGACATAGGAGCGTGCCTAGGAAGACCACCTCCTTCCCGATCATTCACTCTAGATCGGAGTCCGACTCTTAAGAGGAGCCACGGTTTGATCGGTTTCAAATCCCCTTCATACCTAAGGATCGGCGGCCTCGTCTTCCTCTTTAGTCATTAAAAATTATACCACAACCATCGAAGTTGAGAACTGCAGAGAATTCTCAACTTCGATGTGGGTTCAAAGAGTTTTAGAATCATTGGAAAGCTCTCGCCGAGACCTTCTTAATGATACTTTACTCGTCTCAAAATCTTACGTGGAACTCTATCCACAAACTATAACGTTGCTAGAGCTCCAACACTTAGCATTTTTCTGAAAAGCTGTGGTCTAGCGTCAGAAGGAGACCTTGTGATTCAGACCAGTATCCGACCAATGTCTTTCTATGTGAGACCTACATCTCGATCCACTTGGACTCACGTCTCATACTTACATTTCGGTCCTTTTGTAGGCTTGTCCCTTTAAGTCAACATTCGTCTCGAGTTCCTTTGAGATATATCATTATGTCATAACTCAATGTTCTAACCACTTATTGTTCATAGATTCTCACTTCTCAGCCAAGTCGTTAAGTCCTACTCGCAAAGTTCACAACCTAGCACAAGTCCGTTAAGGTTTTGTTATTCAGATCTACATCCGATCTTGAGATTGAGAATCGTGACATTAACTCTCACTTTGGAGGTTGATGTCCTCATCAATAATTATCCTTAAGTTAACGTCAATTTCAAAAGATGTAACCAACTCCGTAGTGCAAAAATTGCATTCTGGTAGCTAACCCACAATTCCCTTCTTGGCTTCAGTCGTAAGTTGACGCTCGAACACTTAAAAAGATTCCAACTAGTCTCATGGAAGCATATATTCTTGGTCATCTCTAAATAAAACTAGTTGACAAATTTTAGATATTCTACTTAAGACTCTAACTTACTAACTTATAGAAATTAACACCTACTTACTAGGTCTATAGAAGCTCACTTTCTGGTTGAACTTAATTTGACTTAGTCGCAACTATGTTTACCTTGCAATTAGAAAACTGTAATGCAAGATCACCCCAAGCTCCAAGACAAGTGTAAACAATTCACACTTGCTTTACCAACGCTAAGGTAAACCTAAGTCTTGACATCAAGACTTAATCTTGATTTAGATGCTTATCCAGATAATCTCGTTTCCTATGAGTGCGCTTCGTTCACCTCTTGACAACATCCTATGTATATGATCACAACTAGTCACAGTCATGGACTACCAATACACTTAGATAATTTCTAAGAAATGAACACAAAATATAAGTAAAAGCTACAAAGTCCATTGGCTCAAATCACCTCAAATTGCTAGTCGTATGATTTGTCTTCCTTTAATCCTCGCTGACAAGGGATGTCATCATCTTGCTAACGCCGTTTGAAGAGATGTAATACTGTGGTGCCCACAATTTACAGGATTCACGAATTTTTGAAATTTTTAAGGTTAATAACTTGTTTGTATAACTGAAGAAGCTTTGTTACTTAAGATTACGGCTTCCTTAGAAGGAAGATGATCTTACGATCTTTTTTGTAATAAGAAGTTGATTTCTTCGGAAGACGGCCGTCTTCCAAAAAGCGTCTTCTCAGTTGTATCTTCAGAAGACGGTGGAAGACGGAAGACACGTATCTTCCGGAAGACATCGACCGCAGAAGCCTAACCGCGTATTCTCCAGTAAAGAAGTAGGTTTACCTACCAGGTAGGACCAGGAATGCTCATGTAGGTCAGGAAGGTCGGGTAGGTCAAGGATTCTTAAATTGCACGAGAAGATACGAAGCAATTGCATTAGCGCAGGAACCCTACCGCTTCCCGCATCGAGGTCAGTTTGTGCCTAGAAGATCGAATTGGGAGAAGATTGAATTGAGAGGTGATCGAATTGAGTGAAGGTCAGCAGAGTGAAATTGAGTAGAGCCAATATCGATTCGCAGCTAGAAAGAAGGCGAGAGCGAATTGTTGAGGACAAGAAGCACATCGAGCTGAAGGAATCTTCTGTAGACTCACGGAAGCAGACATTGAAGGACGGCTGAGAAGAATCGGAGGTGGAATCTTGTTCGATTGAGGAGTGACAAGACATTGACGGCAGCAGCAGCTTTGTGGAGTCGCATTAGAGCTGGGGACGGAGCCGGAAGCACGCAGAAGACTGAAGAAACTACGGAAGCAGACAGAAGACAGTTTGAGCTTCTTCTCATGTTCTCTTCCCTTCCACCCTGCTTCTCGCCTCTTGTTTGGTATCCCCCGCGCTTCACCGATTGTTTGCAGACAAACCGATCGATCGATTCCTCACCCCGTATTTTTCCTCTGTGAAATTGACCGCGGAAGCGCTGCCCAATTTTCGACAGTCATCTTCTAGCTTCTTCCCAAGCTGCAATCGAGCTTCCCTGACTGTCGTTCTCAAATTCGACCCCGCAACTATCAATTTCTCTATCCTACCGCACCTCTACTCCCGAATCCTTGAACAGAAGACGCTTCGGAAGATCTGAACATCTTCAGAAGACGCTTCTGAATCTTGAACATCTTCGGAAGATGCTTCTGGATGTCTGAAGTCTTCGGAAGATGACTGTGTGTAATTCGTATCGAGAGTGGATTAGATTTGCTTTTGTGTTGAGAGAGGCTTGGTACGAGTCCTGAGTGACTTGGTGAGTTGTTTATTGTTTCGAGAAGCTGAAAGTTGGGAACTAGGCTTGTGTCTCCCGATCTTCCAAGCTTCTCAAATCCGCACCTTTCTAGAGAGACTAGAAGACTAGAAAGGCTGGCAGAATGTGCGAGAAGACGTGAGGGTCCGTTACGGGTCTCTTTTGTCTGACCCATAGCCGCCTATTCCTTCTTCTTCCCGAACTTAGAAGAGAGTTGTGAGAGGTCTTGCTGACAGAATCTGGAGAGAATGATCGAGGGTCATATCTTCCCATCGTGCAGCAAGCTTCTTTTGAGTGTGGTTGGACCTGCAGCGCGAATACGGTAGTGTGTATGAGAAGTGAGAAGTCAGAAGAACAGAGCGCGAATGTCTTGTGTCTGTTGTGAGCTTAGATTGCATGTAGGAAGCAGAAGACATGTGAGACCAGTGAAGGGAAGCTTGGCTTCGGAAAGTCTTCCGAGAACGTTATTGCATCGGAAGCTGTCACGGGAGTCTTCCCAGAGACCACTGTTACCGCAGGAGTCCGCAACCATCTTCTGAACTTTTCATACACTCTACTTCTCGTATATCTTGTATCTTCTGTTAGGAAGTAGGATGTAATTCAAAGTGGGTTGTCTTCTTAGGAATCCATGCGAAACCTTGCTTAGTTAAGATTGTTTAGTTATAGCTCGGAAGACGAGAGCTACTTAGGAAGCACTGTTAGAATCCTGGAAGACGGAGTAGCTGTCTTCTTCGTCTTCTGAGAGTGGAAGCTAGACTGTGAGAACTTGGGAAGGACAGAGCCTTCGGCACACAGTAAGTACGTGTGGCTTAGTGCAACAGAGTTTCAAGTATGTCGATGCATCCTCGAGGGTGGTGTTACCGGCAGCAGAACTGGCCGAGGCCAAACCTTTCATCAAGGAGTTGGGTCTCGACTTCTTCCTGTGGGATTGGAACCTCGCCGACCAGGACCTTCAAGAGGAGGTTTGGACAGCATTACCGCCCCGCAACCGTGTACCTGCGAAGGCAGGAGTAGCTCGGGGAAGACCATCTTCCTGGACAGCAGAATGGTGGCGTAGGGCTTTCCACAGGTGAGAAGCGGAAAACAAGAGGTGCGAATTGGAGAAGAAGATCTTACTCATGATCTCGGGTAAGTGACATGTGCTTGGAAGCACAACTTGTCTCTTCTTGGAAGACATGCAGAGAAGAAACGGATGGAAGGTTGAAGCTTACTGGGAGCCGCAGAAGCGTCTTCTGGCGAAGCTGTTCCTTCACCTCTTTCTTAAGGAGAAGGCGCAAAAGATGAGGTACCTTGGAGACCAGGACGTGGAATTCCTAGAAGCCATTTGGGAAAGGCTGCCCATCAACTGGGACGCGTTCTTCTACGCATATGTGCAGGCGGAGTTGGTGTACTTAGGCACCTCAGCAGGAGGACATCTTACTCTATTCTTCTGTTATCTGTACGTAGCCAAGGGGGATCTCACGGAAGATCAGTTGGCGAGATATGGGTCAACATGGCAGCACGAGGTGAAGGAGGAGACCTCGGGAAAAGACGACCGAGCAGCAGCAATGACTGCCCCTCCCACACTGATGTCACAGATGAGGCCAGATACTCATCAGAAGACGCTTCTGGTGAGGGAAGATGACCCTAGTGGGTCGGAAGACGCGACACCACCAAGGAAGATGGGTCATAGGAGTGTGCCTAGGAAGACCACTTCCTTCCTGATCATTCACTCTGGATCAGAGTCCGACTCACAAGAGGAGCCCTTGAGTACCCGAGCTGCGCAGAAGATCGCTTCTGCAACACCAGGGAGTCTTCCGAAGACTCTAGAAGACGAAGGTTGGATGGATACTCTTACTGCGATGCGAGGAAGCGCAGTAAAGAGGACCGCTTCTGCCATTGAGAGACCTCTAATCGGCCTTCAATGCTTGCTTCCGGAAATCTACAGGGGACTCCTTCAGCTCGATGGTGCTTCCTGCTCTTACAGAATCGTCCTCGTTCTCTCCTTCTAACCTCTATTCGATCCTTGTTGTCCAGATTTCACTACTCTTGCTTTCCTCACTCAATTTGGTACCTCTGAAATCGATCCTCAGCGTGCAATGATCTTCGATGCGGGAAGCAGTCGCTGATTATGTGCTAATGTGCTTCTCCCGTATCTTCCTGTGCGATTATGGATTTCGACCTACCTACAACCATGGGACTACCTGGTAGGTACACCTACCCCTCTACTAGGTGATGCGTGGTTGACGCCCATGCAATCGCGGTCGCTGTCTTCTAGAAGACACGCGTCTTCCGTCTTCCGTCTTCCGTAAGACACAACAGAGAAGACGTCTTCTCGGAAGATATCCGTCTTCCGAAGAAATCATCTTCTACTTACAAAAAGATCTAAAGATCATCTTTCCTCTAAGCGAGGTGTAATCTTAAGCAACAAGGTTACTTCAGTTACACAAACAAGTTATTAACTTCAAAAATTTCAAAAATTCGTAAATCTTGTAAATTGTGGGCACCACAAGAACTCCAAATGGCTTGTTTGTAGTCTCGTTGGGTTCAGGGTAGCTAGATCTACCTACTAGAGAAGACAAATATCAGATAAGACGATCTGTTTGGGCGGTGTGCGCAATATTAAGCTGTAAGGAGGAGTTTTTTAGAGTTCGGTCACTTACGATCAAAAATTGATGATATATCGGCTGTCGAGAGTTGGATCTGAAGGTTTCTTGGGCCAACGGAGTTAGAGAAGAAGACCCTATCGGTGTCTAAAGACCGTTTGACAAAAGGAGAAAATTCTCAGATAGACTTTTTTCGGTTCCTTCGCTACGGTTTTACTCTTTTTGAGTTCGTTAGAGATCTAGTTGGTTATGTACAGCTTGTGGTAACTAGCTTTAGCTAAGGACTTGTACATGCACGATGTTTGGACTTGGGTTTGAATCATGTGATATTGGTGCAGCTCCTTTTGTTAAAAAAGGGATGTTTAGACTTCTTGCTTTGAGCTCCGCTTCGATAGTTTTGGGTCCATGTTGAGATTCAGGGGTTCGTTTTGGAGGTGCATATTATAGACCGCTCTGGTTTGTTTCTTTGTTTTGCATTCTTAGAGAAGAAGAATTGGGAGTGTATATAAACTAAGAGTTGGTATACCTTGTGATGCTTGTTCTCATGGTTGTTTCTCTCTGTATTGTCTCCGTTCAACACACACATCATCTCTACAGCCAGGAACCTCTCATTTTCCTGGAACACCTTCACGTAAAATCTGACACGATAATGCATCTTATGGACAATATCCATGAAAACCAAGGGAAGACACCACAAGGTGCAAAACTTAAACCAAAAATAGAAAAGTAATATGAGTCTCTCTTCTTGACTTGTCAAGTGGTGCTTTAGAATAATAGTCACTAAAAATAATAGATAGAAGTCTAATCTGAGAGATCTAACATATGTAGTAGACGACTAACGTTCACCTCCGATACGCTCGCATCTGAGAGATTGAGTTCTAAACTATATCCACCTCTTGACCTTTTGCGTGCTTGTGGTTAGACAAGATCATTTGTGGTTATTTTTATCTTTGACACAATCTCAAAAATCAAAAATTCTTGAAATTCTCAGTCACCTTCAAAAATGAATTTTCTCTTAGGCGATCCTGATTCCGCTCATGAATAGCAGCTAAAATTATGAATTACATCGTCCTCTTTCCATCTTGGTCACGTATTCTCGCATAAGCTGATCCGTTGTCGTACCATAGAGCATGAAAGATGTATCCAATAATACGTAAGGTATCTAGCTGTAAAAAATGTGTAGGGAGTTGCACGATGTATGAAGGACGATGGTATTCATTGATTTACATTGTGAGTTTTTATTTGAGAAACAATTCATCGATCACAAATATCTATTCTGGCTCGATCAAGTCCCTAACTGCAACTTTCGGGACGGACTCCGTCCCCCAAGGACTAGATGATTATAACAGCGGGATCATAATCAGCATGTCGGAATAGTTTAGTAGGATAGATAGGACCAAATAAACTGACGATCCAAAGACCATGATACTATAGACACGGAGTGCGCATCGAGAAACACGAACAACAACGTAAGAGCGCAAACTTCTATCATGAAATCTTACTTTTTATTGCTATCAACTATTAACAATGTTTACAAATAGATCAAATGGTCTGTTTTCTTAACAAAAGTTCCTAAAAACTTGATCTGATGCTACAACTACATGGCCCTCGAAAAATCAAATCCAATTGTATCTAATATATTTCTTGTTGACTCCCATGGAAGAAATTAAGTAATTTCTAACTCCATGACCTTCAAACTCCAAAATCCTCCAACCTTTTTACCAAAACTTGAACTTGTAGTGTCAATCATGATCCATCCAAAAATCCGATTTCTACGGTACCCATAACGTCACTAACGGACTGTCACACCACAAGTATCCCATTATTTGTGTGTATGCTTATATACATTTCATTAGGTATGACTATCTTAAAGGTTACTCTAGTTTGAAGATCTAAATTTAGAGTGATCAAAAGTAGTCATAACTAGCTGAGATAGTTATAACTAAGTTGAGGAAACTATTAGAGGTTCCACTATGGCACTATAGGACAAGTGCGGAGCTCTAAATATGCTTTCCAAAAGTATGTAACTTTGTTGACCATCGCTGATTGGATGCATGATGAAAAGTCATGCACAAAGATCTAAAGATGCTCCTCAAAAGACGTATTAGTGTGTTGTCGTCTTTCGACTGGATAGCGTGGAAAGTTAACACTTTACAAAAGCTAAAGTAGGAGAATCTCTTACTTTAGTAAAGTAGAACAAGTAATGTGTGTGCTATTCTTAAGTCTTAGTAGCCTTTAGAAGTTTTACTATTTTGGATTGCGCATTTACCATGAGGTAACGTAACTTAGTGAAAGTTACCACGGTAAGAAGTTGTAGAGTATATAAGGAGGAGTTGAGAAGGTGGAAGACACTCTCATTTTCCTGTCTATAACAAGTGAGCATTAGAGACCTTGGGAGTCCTTGAGTACTATGTGATGCAATGTGGAGGGCGGGGTTAGAACTTGTTTGCAGGAACGCTATTAGAGGGACCGATGTGACCATACAGGTCAGAGTGTTGAGTGAAGTGAGCATGGGTATGATAGAATCTTTGTAATTAAGGTGCACTAGTAATCCTAGTCATTGGAGGTACCCCTGGGTGAGAGACAGGCCGGCTTACATTTTGGTTCCGTTGCCGGGACCTCGATACAAAGATTCGTATTTAGTTGTTAGTACAGTTCATGTCTGTTTTTGAGCATGAGTTCAGAACCTTTGTACATACACCATGTTATAGAGGGCAAGATAAGCTTTCCAATAAGCTTGATATCTCCGAGAGATCAATTGTAAGGAGAGAGTTATGTCTTTCGGAAGTTAAGGAGGTTTTTCGGTATCAAATAGTGAGCTCTCGGGAAGAAGTTTACAGTCATTTTCATATTTTCAGTTTTTAGAATTAGACCTTGAAATCTTCCATGCTGATAGCTTGCAAGATAAGCTATCTAGGCACCCAAATCATGCGTGAATTGATCGAGTAGAACTGGAGTTATGGCATTCGAAGCGAAGGGGGGTCAAATCTGTTATATCGCTTGCTGAAGTAAAAGAGTGAAAGAATTTCAGAATTCTTGAGAGGGTTATGTTCGATCTCTGAGGCTCAAGGTGACAAGTTAAGCTTCTACTTAGTAATGTGAGAGATTGCTAAGCAAGAAGATAGTCGAGTGATCAAAAGTGTCAAACAAACTATAGAGCGAGAGAGATGTATGACGGATCATCGTCATGGAAGGACAGCAAGAGTGGAAATTGAGGTTGAGCAAGATCCCTCAAGGCTATGCGGTGATAGTTACCGCTGATCTGACGAAAGGAGAATTTCGATTAGAATTTGAGGAAGAAGCAGAGAGTAGTCGTAAGAACCAGGAGAAGAACTCGAGGTGCTTTTTGTGTGGAGAAGAAGGACATAAAGTGAGCAAGTGTCATACGAAGAATAGACTTTTGCGTGAGCGAAGAGGGTTGGTCGACTTAAGCTTACACATAGGTCCTTCTTCCCCTAGACAAGGCATCATTGACCCTACAACCTTTTGTCCTAGATGTGGAGTGGACGGGATTCCAGTTGAGCACGAGTGTAGCGCAGTGGTTGCTTTGCTAGAAACTGTAGCCGAAGGTCTCGAGAGAAGGTTGAGTGTAGAAACGGAACGAGTGAAGACCTCTAGCGAGGATGGAGATAGTCTGTCACATGAGAGATAAGATGACCATGAGGGTCAAACTTATTCCAACCTTTGGAGAGGAGAGAGCTCAACGGGGAAATTGTGGATTGCGGTGAAGTGCGATCTTCACATCCGCAAGCAGTTCCTTGAGTAAGAAGAAGAAAAGAAAAGAAGAATGGGGAAACTTCCGGTGTTTTACGGAAAGGATGGAGAAGACGTGGAAGGATTTGTGAGAGACTTCAAAAGAGCATGCATTTGCAATGGAGATCGAAAGAAGAGCGAGTGGGTAGGGTTGATACCTGAATTTCTTGAGAATTCTGCATTGACATGGTATGAGGATAGGAAGAAGAGAAGCGTAGTGGGGACTCCAGTTGATACTTGGGAAGTATTGACGGAGGCCTTAATTGAAACTTTTCTTCCCGATGAAAGTTACGAGAAGTTAATGGTAGAGGTAACTTACCTCAAACAAGGAGAGAAAGAGAAAGTAAGGACTTACGCCGAGAGGGTGGAGAAATTAGAACAAAAGTTTCGGGTGGTTTTACGAAAGAGTGGAGATGTAGTAGAGCCAACGATGGTGGGCATTGGAGCAATGCTCACAAAGAATTTTATTGGAGGATTGAGGCCGGAGATTCGAACACAAGTGCGGTATGAGAGACCAACTTCGAAGGCTGATGCAGTGAAGATCGCAACCAGGATGGAAGAGAGTCTGGATGGAGACGACTTGCAACCAATGACTGTTGGAGCATCATGTGGGGATGTGCAAGTGCCGAACATGCCAACTCTGACGACTACGAGTGTTCCGACTGTTCGATTTCAGAATCTGACTCCGATAGCTCCTACTAGTGCAGTTACAGCCATTGTACCATCCAGATCTGTTACTCCCGATTTTCGTGATGAGTTGAAAAGTCTGACAGAGTCTCTGGCAGATTTGAAGATCAACATGGTGAATTTGTTGCAACACCGGAGTCCAAATGTGGGAGGGGGCTCACGAGGTTATGGGAACTATCAGTCCAGAGGTGGACCACCGCAAGGATCACCAAGTAACTACACGAGCCAAGGATGTTTTACGTGTGGAGGATCACACTTCCAACGTAATTGTCCAAGTCGTAATGGTGGAACAGTGGATGGAGCTTCAACTTCACAAAGCAAGGACAAAGGTGTGGCATGCATTGACATCTTGGAGCCACTAGATGTACGAGAAGGTTTTCAATCTGTAGAGTTGTTGGCTCAAGAGAGGAAGAGGATGAGGACGCATTTCGACGAGGGAGAACCTGTCGTGATGGAAGATTCTCCAAGTCAAAATACTCGGAGTAGCAAATCTTCTTCAAAAACCAAAGAGCGGTGGAAGAAATTGGGAAATACTGATTTCACAATTTCAATGGTGCAATCAAAATACAATGTGGTGGAGGACGTGGGTAAGCAACGAGCAAACATTACTGTGGGACAGTTGATTGCTCTGAATCCTTCGGTGAGGAAAGAACTTCGTAGCGGTCTAAGCTCTCGACGAGGTCGAAAGAAGAAGGTAAATCCTTCTACTGTCGGCGTGAGTGCTTTAGATGCTAGTGAAGGAGAGGTGTGCAACAGGGCATCAAAAGTAGAGGCTCGTATCAATGGGAGAGATGTCTCAGATGTTCTTGTCGATGGAGGATCGGCAGTAAACGCCATCTCAGAACGACTCATGAGGAAGTTGGACCTAGTACCAACGCGTCCTTCTAGTATCACGGTTGGCATGGCTAACAGACAGCGAGTTAGGCC
Source organism: Asterella californica (assembly GCA_036924285.1). NCBI lineage: Eukaryota > Viridiplantae > Streptophyta > Marchantiopsida > Marchantiales > Aytoniaceae > Asterella > Asterella californica. The sequence continues at coordinate 12,459,838 of JAYKYS010000006.1, read as the reverse complement.
ATTGGGAGTGCTGGAGAGAGTTTGCGTGTCAGTAATGGGAGTGCAAGTAAACATGACATTTCAAATCTTGAAAGAGTCAAGTTATGAAATGTTACTCGGAAGACCTTGGCTTCGAGCAGTACATGCAACGGATAACTGGCACAAAGGTTATTTACGCATCGGACCGAATCACCACCGGATCAAAGTTCCATTGCTCGGAGATCAAGTTGGGACGTCGGAATCGGATCGACCCACATCGGACTACTGGGAGTCAGAAGTTGTCGATACTACTTCTGATGTAGGTACCAATTCTTCAGATTCAGAATCTGAAAATACATCGTCAGAAGAGGAGAGAGAAGAACGAAATGTGGGTGTGAACGTAGTGGATCTTTTCCCTTCTCCGGAAGTACAAAGAGATAGAGACAAAGAACCGTTGACTCCCGAGGAGGTGGAGAGAAGAATTGCCACCTTACGTTATGGATCGAAGGTTACTAAAGAGGAGAAGAGTTGTTTCGAAGAGATCTTTCGCAAATACATTCATGTATTTGCATTTAGTTACAAGGATATGAGGGAGGTCACACTGGAGCAACACCGTATCGAGTTAGAGAAGGAAGTCAAACCGGTACGACAGAAGCAACGAAGAGTGAGTCCTCCAATTGCGGATCTGGTGAAAAAAGAGATCGAGAAGCTGCACACTGCTGGATTCATTTACGAGGTGGAGCATTCTGAATGGGTATCACCTATTGTGATTGTAAAGAAGAAAAATGGCAAATTGAAGGTGTGTGTTGATTACAAGAAGCTCAATGCGGTCACAAAGAAGGATTATTATCCTCTACCTTTCATCGACGAGATCTTGGAAGAAGTGACGAGAAACGAATGATACAGCTTTGGAGATGGTTATAGCGGATATAACCAGATCAAAATTGCACCAGAACATCAACACCTGACCACTTTCACTACTCCGTGGGGTACGTTTGCATTTCGAGTCATGCCATTTGGTCTGTGTAATGCTCCTGCGACGTTTCAAAGGTTTATGAACAAAGTGTTCGAACCTTTCTTAGGAAAGTTTGTGAGAGATTTTATAGATGACTTTTGTGTTTACGGGAGTAAGGAGAAGCATTTTGAGCACCTTGTGAAGGTCTTAGAATGTTTAGATGTAGCAAATGCATCTCTCAATCCGGAGAAATGTATTTTTGGGTGTGAGGAAGGGTTACTCTTGGGTCATATCATATCCAAGGACGGCATTGCCGTTGATCCAGAGAAGGTGCAGAAGATCTTAGAGCTCCCTTTTCCTAGTACTCTCACTAAGCTACGACAGTTTTTAGGTATGGTGGGGTATTATCGAAGGTTTATACTCTCGTTCTCACATAAAGCGTATGCTTTGACTGTATATCTGAAGAAGGGAGTAGATTACGTGTTGATTTTAGGAGATGAAGAAGCTCTAGCCGCCTTTGAGGAACTGAAGAAAGCTCTTACTTCAGCTCCGATCTTGGTTAAGCCCGATTGGAATAAACAGTTTATTCTATATACGGATGCTTCAAATATAGCAGTAGGATGTACTTTAAGTCAGTATGATGTTGAAGGTAGGGATCATCCTATCGCATATGCTAGTCGGCAAATGGTCAAGGCAGAGAGAAATTATTCTGTGACAGAGAGAGAAGGATTAGCAGTGATCTATGCTTTGAGAAAATTTCGACATTATCTCATAGGAGACAAGTTCACTATCGTTACAGATCATAAGGGATTGAAGTACATCTTCAATAAACCTATGGTCGAAGGACGATTAGCAAGGTGGAAACTCTTATTGTCAGAGTATGACTATGAGATCTGCGATCGACCAGGGAAGAAACATGCGAATGCAGATTTGCTATCTAGAGCTTATGATGGCGATGGAGAGGAGCCGGTGGATGACACCTTTCCTGACGAAGATTTGATGGTCTTGAACAACTCTATTATCCCAATAGAATATCAAGAAATTTGGGATTTTGTTACGGAAGGTGTCTATCCAGATGGGATGCGGACCAGAGAGAAGAAGGCATTGGTGAAACGAAGTCAACCTTACTCGGTGGTGGAAGGTGTGTTATTCCGTGAAGGAGTTGATGGGGTCCTGAGAAGAGCTGCGAGCAAGGAGGAGTCTCTACGACTCATGGAAGAATTCCATGACGGTCCAGTATGTGGAGGACATTTCGCAGGCAAGTTGACGGCTCATAAGATACTCGACGCGGGATATCACTGGAGGGGGATGTTTAGAGATTGCTTGACGTATTGTAAAACCTGTGATGTTTGTCAAGCTTTCGCTATCAAATCTAGTGTTTCCAATCCTCTTAGATCTATTCCGGTTCTTGGACCTTTCGAGAAATGGGGAATAGATTTTGTTGGGCCTTTGAATCGCACCCCTCGCAACAATAAGTATATTGTTGTAGCCACAGATTATCTTACGAAGTGGGTAGAAGCTAGACCTCTTGTAACTATTGGAGAAGTTGAGGTGGGTAGATTTCTGTACGAACGGATCATTACTAGGTTTGGATGTCCTCTGGAGTTAGTTTCTGATAGGGGTCGAGAATTTGTGAGTGGTATGACTACTGCTATGTGCACCCACTTCTCCATTTCTCAGAGGGTTACTACTTCATATAAACCTAGTTCAAACGGTTTGGTAGAGAGGACAAACTTTATCTTGTGTCAAATGTTAGCAAAGGATGCTAACATGGAAGGGGCCAAACACAACTGGGACAAGCGTCTTCATGCGGTTCTATGGGAGTATCGTACAATAGTGAAGACGTCTACGGGATATTCACCTTTCAAGATGGTGTATGGGTTGGAATCAAGATTACCAATCCAGTTCGACCTAACCACCTTTCAGACCTTGCAAGCTTGACTGAAGAGAAAGGGTGGTCCAATAGATGAGAAAGAGAGGGGAGAAACCTTGTTGGAGCTGGAGGAGAATAGAGACGACGCAGCTCAACGAATTGAGATGGCTCAGCTACAACAGAAGAAGAGCTATGACAAGCGCTTGGCGAAGAACAAAACAAAGTTACAGCCATTTCAAGAGGGTGAGTGGGTGATGTTATGGGATGCTATTAGGCACAAGCGAGTTCAAAAGAAATTCTTACGTCGATATTTTGGACCTTTCATCATCTCCAAAGTGTGGAGTAATGGCACCTACGATCTTCAAGAAAGGAGTGGTACGTTCTTCGACCGAGTGAACCACGACAAGCTAAAGAAGTTCCATCAACGTGATACTTCACTCCGAGGACGGAGTGAAAATTAAGTCTGGGGGTAAATGTCACACCACAAGTATCCCATTATTTGTGTGTATGCTTATATACATTTCATTAGGTATGACTATCTTAAAGGTTACTCTAGTTTGAAGATCTAAATTTAGAGTGATCAAAAGTAGTCATAACTAGCTGAGATAGTTATAACTAAGTTGAGGAAACTATTAGAGGTTCCACTATGGCACTATAGGACAAGTGCGGAGCTCTAAATATGCTTTCCAAAAGTATGTAACTTTGTTGACCATCGCTGATTGGATGCATGATGAAAAGTCATGCACAAAGATCTAAAGATGCTCCTCAAAAGACGTATTAGTGTGTTGTCGTCTTTCGACTGGATAGCGTGGAAAGTTAACACTTTACAAAAGCTAAAGTAGGAGAATCTCTTACTTTAGTAAAGTAGGAGAATCTCTTACTTTAGTAAAGTAGAACAAGTAATGTGTGTGCTATTCTTAAGTCTTAGTAGCCTTTAGAAGTTTTACTATTTTGGATTGCGCACTTACCATGAGGTAACGTAACTTAGTGAAAGTTACCACGGTAAGAAGTTGTAGAGTATATAAGGAGGAGTTGAGAAGGTGGAAGACACTCTCATTTTTCTGTCTATAACAAGTGAGCATTGGAGACCTTGGGAGTCCTTGAGTACTATGTGATGCAATGTGGAGGGCGGGGTTAGAACTTGTTTGCAGGAACGCTATTAGAGGGACCGATGTGACCATACGGGTCAGAGTGTTGAGTGAAGTGAGCATGGGTATGATAGAATCTTTGTAATTAAGGTGCACTAGTAATCCTAGTCATTGGAGGTACCCCTGGGTGAGAGACAGGTCGGCTTACAGGACCTTTCTATACGAAGTTATGTCACCTTGAAATAACTTCTCAAAGACGGAATTACACGAAGGCTCAAACACTTTTGGCTCCAGACCTCTCCCAACACTTCTCAGTGGTGAAATTGTACGAGTGCTCGTACAATCTTGCATGTAATCTAAAGAAATAGTCGGAAACTTCAAATGACTATATCTTATTTTTCTTAAGTCCAAACTTTATGTTATTGGAATGAATACAATGAGCTCGGAGGAAACCTATCTAATGGTACTAAAAAGTCCTCATTTTGACATCTGTAGCGACTTGTACTACCGCTTGAAGTTTGTTGTGCACTCCCAAGATTAAAAATTTGCACAATGTCTCATGTTGTTTGGCTGCCTAAATCCAAAAGTGACCAAAATGACCCCAATCAAACTTTCTAAGTCCCAAAAATCTAGCCAAAATTTTTGGACAACCACCTGATATTTAAACAAAATCTCTAGACTAAACCTTAGAACCTTAGGCTTTTATATTGTTTGCAAGAATGGGGGAAAAGTACAAGTGTGGGAGTGTGTCAACGTATGACAACCATGCAAGTAGCCAAGTTGACATGTGCTCCGCTGTCAAGTTGCGCCCATCGTATTGTTACACATGAAAGCTTTGTGGGAGAACATGCGAGGTACCTAGTTGTAGAAGGTGTGGTGCAATAAGGAATGCAAGAAAAGAACGTATGAGTCTATAACTGATGTGATCAACTCTATTCTTTTAATCTAATTTATTACACCTTTATATGTATAAATGTTTACAAGACATACTTTGGAAGTGTATGAAATACTCACAAGATATTCAACCCTCAATTCTCTCGATGCATACGCGTAACTCCTCAAATTATCTATCCAACGATATCCAAACCACTCTAAACAAATATCTATGACAAAAGTTACGGCCAATGAAAGTATTTTACATCTCATGCTAAAAAACTTGTCCATTTGATCTTCCACCTCTGAAGATGAGAAGAGTAGCTTCTTCTCACGCGCAGAAGCAGAAGACCATAGTGGTGGAAGAGGCATCCTTGCCTAGGGAAGACAAGGAAGACACCTCCGATCGGATCGTGGGGATGAGTCTGTCTTCCACGGGAAGAAGATTGGAGGAGTTCAGTGCCTTCTTCCACTCGGAGATCCAGCCAGCTATGGAGTTGATGGAGAAGAGAGCGATGGCTCAGGAGAAGCCACTACAGCCTAGATTCGGTCTGCGCACCCTGATGCGGCAGGAAGAAGGCCAGAAGAGGGTAGAAGCACTGGAAGTCAACCTCCGCACCAAGGAGAAGCTCGCAGTAAAGTACAAGACGAAAGTAGCCGCTTCTGCCAAGGAGTTAGCGCAGCTGAGGAAGAGCAACCAGGAGTTGCAGGCGCGTTTACAGCAGCGTGACCAGGAGGTTATGCGAGTCCGGAGCAAGATCACCGCCTTCGCAGAGGAGAAGACGACACGGAAGATACTGCGGGAAGCCGTAGAAGCACAGACTGCAGCCGAGAAGATGCAGCGGAAAGCAGCGGAAGCTCGTGCGTAGGGGATGCTAGCTCAATCGGTGGAAGCACTTCGGAAGAAGTTCAACTTCACTGCGGGTAGGAAGCTTCTTACCTTAACTAGAGAATGGGACGACGAGTCTAGAGCGATGTTGGTAGAGTGCAAGGAGAGCATGTTCCGATACTTGGATCGGCAGATAGAGGGAGTGACGTACTAGAGGAGTGAGTACATAATATCAAGATCAATTTTACCTTACCATAGCTTTTGGGATTCTCATGAAAGAGTTTCATGATGTCATTATTAATACAAAACAAAAAAGACAATTGACAAGAGAAACCGTTGTGTCTAACGCATTAGACACAAGAATATCAAAAGAAAAAGAGCTAAAACTAGCTCAATGCTGCATCAATCGCAGTTTCAGTTTGAGGATGACAATGATGACAAGGTCTCTAGTCATTACACTATAGGAGATTGTACTAGAGCTACCGCAAAAACTTTACTGAAGTTTGGAGATATGAGCAGATGATTGTTAGTCATGATAAGGCATTTTCTTTCTCAGCCGAGGAGGTTGGTTGTGTGGATCCTAGTGTGATAGCTCCGATGGTGTGATGCGGTCAAATTACCGGATTCACAAATTTTTAAAATTTTTAAGATTAATAACTTGTTTGTATAACTGAAGAAGCGTTGTTACTTAAGATTACTGCTTCCTTAGAAGGAAGATGATCTTACGAGTTGTTTGTAATAATAAGTTGACTTCTTCGGAAGACGACCATCTTCGGAAGAGCGTCTTCTCAGTTGCGTCTTCGGAAGACGGAAGAGGGCGGAAGAGGGGAAGACGGCGGAAGGCATCCATCTTCCGGAAGACAGCGACTGCGAAGGCCTAACCACAGCTTTTTCAGTAAAGGAGTAGTTGTACCTACTGGGTCGCACCGAACAGGTAGGTAGGTTAGATAAGTCACCTAGGGTCGAAACTCCTAATCTGCAGGGAAGATGCGCAGGAAGCGCATTAGCGCATTCTAACTTCCCGCAGCAAGCACGCCCTTCAGAAGATCGAAATCAGCGAGGAGAGCTTCAAGTGAGGAAATCAGCAAGGAGAAATTGAGTGAGGACATAGCGATTAGAAGCTAGCAAGAAGGTGAAGTCGAATTGCTGAAGCGTAGGAAGCATACTGAGTGAAACGCGTTTCCTGAGAATCTCCCGGAAGCTGACATTGGAAGCAGCTGAGTGAAATCGGAGGTGGGTGGCTCAATCGATTGAGGCCTAGACAGGAGCTGACGACAGACGCAGCTCAGTGGGGTCGCATTGGAGCTGGGACCAGAGCCAGAAGCGCGCAGAAGGTCGAGGGCAACTCGAGAAGCAGAAGAAGACTGTAGAGGTTCTTCCCACGTTCTTTCTCCTTCCCACTTCTTCTCGCCTTTGTTTGGTATCCCTCGCGCTTCCCCGGTTGGTTGCAGGCAGCCTGATCGATTACCCCCATCCCCATTTTTCCTATTGTGACATTGGGTGTGGAAGCGCTGCCCAATTTCTATCAGACATCTTCTTGATTCTTCCTAAGTTCAATTCGAGCTTCCCTACCCATCATCCTCAAATTGATGATCCCAGCTATCGATTTCTCTATCCGATTACTCCTCTCCTCCCCAAACCTGGAACAGAAGACACTTCGGAAGATTGGAACATCTTTGGAAGACGTTTCTGAACTTAACTGTCTTCGAAAGACTGTCTTCGAAAGACTGTCTTCGGAAGACTGTCTTCGGAAGTCGACTGTAACCAATTCGTATCAAGAGTGGATTTGTGTTGCTTTTGTGTTAAGAGAGGCTTGGTACGAATCCTGAGTGGTGTGGTGAGTTCTTTTGTTATTCCGAGAAGTTGGAAGTCGGGAACTAGGCCTGTGCCTCCCGGTCTTCCAAGCTTCTCAACTCCACATCTTCCTAGAGAGACTACAAGACTAAAAGGTTGGCAAAATGAGCGAGAAGACTTGAGGGTCCATTTCGGGTCTCTTTTGTCCGACCCCTAGCAGCCATTCCTTCTTCTTCCCAAACTTAGGAGAGAGTCGTGAGAAGACTTACTGGCAGAATCTGGAGAGAATGGTCGAGGGTCATGTCTTCCCACCGAGCAGCAAGCTTCTTCTGAGTGCGTATGAGAGGTGAGAAGTCAGAAGAACAGAGTGAAATTGTCTTGAGTCTGTTGTGAAGATAGATTGCGCGTAGGAAGACGAAGACAGGTGAGACCAGTGAAGGGAAGCCTGACTTCGGGAGGTCTTCCGAGAAAGACATTGAATCGGAAACTGTCCCGGGTGTCTTCCCAGAGGCCACTGTCACCGCAGGAGCCCGCAACCATCTTCCGAACTTGTTATGCACTTTATGTTTCGTGAATCTTGTATCTTCTGATAGGAAGTAGGATGTAATGCAAGGTGGGTTGTCTTCTTGGTAATCCATGCGAGGCCTTGCTTAGATAGGATTGTTTAGATATAGCTCGGAAGACGAGAGCTATCTAGGAAGTACTGTTAGAATCCCGGAAGACGGAGTAGCTATCTTCTGGAAGACTAGTTTCGTCTTCTGAGAAGTAGAAGCTAGACTGTGGGTACTTGGGAACGACTGAGCCTTCAGCTCATAGTAGGTGCTTGTGGCTTAGTGCAACAGATCTTCCAGTAGACGAGCATCCTCGAGGGTTGGTGTTACCAGCAGCGGAGTTGGTCGAGGCCACGTCCTTCCTCAAGGAGTTGGGTCTCGATTTCTTCTTATGGGATTGGAACCCCGCAGACCAGGGACTTCTGGAGGAGGTGTGGGCAGCGTTACCACCTCGCAACCGTGTACGTGCGAAGGCAGGAGTAGCTCGAGGAAGACCATCTTCCTGGACTGAAGATTGGTGGCGCAGGGCTTTCCACAGACCAGACTCCGAGGACCGAGGGTACTAGTTTGAGAAGAAGATTTTGCCCAGGGTCGTGAGCGCGTGGCATGTGCCTGGGAGCACCACTTGTCTTTTCGTGGAAGACAGGTAAGGTAGGAATGGGTGGAAGATCGAATCTTACCGGGAGCCGAAGAAGCGACTTCTGGCGAAGCTGTTTCTGCATCTCTTCCCCAAGAGGAAAGCGCAGAAGACGAGGTACCTGGGAGATCAAGACGTAGAGTTCCTGGAAGCAGTGTGGGATAATAGAGTACCCATCCACTGGGACGCATATGTCATACACAACTATGTACAGACAGAGCTAACGTACTTGGGTACCCCGGCGGGAGGACACTTGACACCTTTCCTCTGCTACTTGTACGTAGCCATGGGGGATCTTAAGGGAGATCAGCTAGCAGAGTATGGGCCAACAGGGCAACAGGAGGTGAAGGAGGAGACTTCAGAAGACGATGACCGAGCAGCAGCCGCAACTCCGCTTCCCACTCTGATGCCACAGCTGAGGCCCGGCTCTCATCAGAAGACGCTTCTGGTGACGGAAGACGAGTCTAGTGGGTCAGAAGACGCCACGCCACCGAGGAAGATGGGTCCTAGAAGTGTATCTAGGAAGCCCACCTCCCTCATTCATTCAGGATCGGAGTCCGACTCGGAAGAAGAACTGCTGAGTACCCGATCGGAGCAGAAGACCGCTTCTGCAACACCTAGGAGTCTTCTGAAGACTCCAGAAGACAAGAGAAGAAGAGATACTCCTACTGCGATGCGCGGAAGCGCAGTGAAGAGAACCGCTCCTGCCACGAAGGATCTTCCACCCTGGAAGATGAGAAGAGTAGCTTCTTCTCGTACGCAGAAGATGAAGGTCATTGTGGTGGAAGAGGCTTCCTTGTCTCTGGAAGACGAGGTCGACACCTCAGAGCGAGTAGTGGAGATGAACTTGTCTTCCGCATGAAGAAGACTGGAAGAGTTCAGCGCCTTCTTCCACAAGGAGATCCAGCCAGCTATGGAGTTGCCGGAGAAGAGAGCGAAGGCACAGGAGAGGCCCTTGCAACATGGATTCGGTCTGCGCACCTTGCTGCGACAGGAAGAAGACCAGAAGAAGACGGAGTCGCTGGAAGCTAGTCTTTGCACCACGGAGAAGCTCGCAGCCAGATACAAGACGGAAGCAGCCGCTTCTGCCAAGGAGCTGGTGCAACTTTGGAAGAGCAACCAGGAGATGCAGGCGCGTGTACAACAGCAGGATCAGGAAGTCCTTCGAGTGCGGGAGAAGATCACCGTCCTCGCAGAGGAGAAGACCACATGGAAGACGCAACGAGAAGCCGCAGAAGCGCGAGTTGCAGTTGAGAAGACGCAACGGGAAGCAGCGGAGGCTCGTGCACAGGGGATGCTAGCACAGTCGGTGGAAGCGCTTCGGAAGAAGTTTAACTTCACCACAAGTAGGAAGTTACTTACCTTAGCTAGAGGATGGGACAGCGAGTCCAAAGCAATGTTGATGGAATGCCGGGAGAGCATGTTCATGTACTTGGATCGGCAGATAGAGGGAGTGAAGACACTTTATGGTCTTCCCTCGCTTCCGATACCTGCAACTGCATCTTCTCAAGCTCCAGCACCATCTATTGAATCCGGAATGAAGAAGGAGGAGTTCGACCTCGCTGTGCACTTGGTAGTGATAGCGTTGGAAGCCGAGAAGACTCCGGAAGACGTCCCGGAAGATAGGAAGACGAGCCGTCTTCCCAGGTATTCCACGTGGAGGAAGCGACTTCTCCGGACCCCTATGAGATCGCCATGGTCCCTAGTACCGCACCCGTGCCTCAGAAGACCGAAGACGCACCACTCGACTCTGCTTCCCAGAAGACGCTTTCGTCTTCCGAAGCAGAAGCCGAAGCCGAGGAAGACGCAGCCGCAGCGACAGCAGGGCCAGCGAAGAGCGATGAGGAGGAAGCCACCTCAGTGACACCCGAGGTAACTGCAGGGCTTTCTAGCTTATCAGAAGCCGCGTTAGGAGCTCAGATAGGAGCAGATCAGGTAGAGATTGCCACGGAGCAATCAGAGTAGATAGTAACTGAAGTGACAACTCCAAATTTAGTAAGATCGAACATGCTATCTTAAGGATGGCAGTTTTTCCATGTAAAATTAGTTAGGACACCATGTGGTAGCATAGGTAGCGTAGAAGCAACAAAGTGGATGGCTAATTAGGAAGAGGAACCGCTTGCATGTGGGATGGCAGCCTCCTGTCAGCGCCTCTCTCTCTCTGGTGGTCGCCTCCTCTGTGTTCTCATGGCAGTGACATAAGTAGGATCGAAGAGTAGGAAATAGAGTTCTCTAGCTGCTGCACACCCATATCGATTCTATGGTGCAGGCAGACTAGACACATTAGAGACACATGACAGATAGTTCTTGGCACACTACACCTGTCGTTGGAAACATACGAATAGTCTTGGAATACACAGGAGGGGTCTGCATGCTTGTACCAGCAGTGGTTCGAAGATGTAGATAGAGATAGTGGACAGTTTAGGAGCAGGGAACGACATCCTCGTGCAGTCCTGTTGACTAGACTGGTGTGTCGAGGAGTAGACGCAGGAAGTAGAGGGAGTGAGCTTCCCAATGCCAATGTGACTTCTTCTCGGGGAATAGATTGTTGATTCGAGTGCAGAAGCTTAATCCGTGTCTTCTGGATGGTGGGTTCCTTGAATTCGCTCCCAATTGTGCATGAGAAGTGTTCTTCTTGAGTGGCGGTGAATGTCAACAGTTGTGGAAGTGTAGCTTGACTCGTTCAGTAGAGCACTTGGGATCTGCGTACGAACGGTCTTATGGGTAAGGAATCCCAGAAGACAGAGTAGTCAGAGCAGCGAAGTGAAGAAGAAAGAAGCCTTCTTCCCACAGCAGAAGACGACATCCTCGAGTAGAAGACGGTGCAACAGTACTCACGTTTGTTGTCTTCCTCCCCAAACTATTACAAGCAGGGATGGCTTGTTAGTCAGGATCCGGACTAGAAGCCTGTCGGAATCTTAATTTCTTCTTTTCATCTTGTTTTTCTCTTGTTTGGATTTTCTCATCTTCCCCATCTTCTTACCTTCTTCTAGTGAGCTTCCGAGACTTCTATTGAGCTTCCGTGAAGGTGAATGTTGTTGTAGTGCTGCAGGAAGATCATTTCCGTAGGCAGAACCTTGGGAAGGCTACAGGAGGCATACACCCTGTGATTGATCTAACCCGTTGTAATGTGAGTGGAAGAGTAAGATGTAACGACCGTTGCTAGTCGACTTCTGTGGAGCATGACAATCTTCTGGAGGTGTGAGAAGACGAGCTGAATCCCCAGAAGACGATAATCGCTTCGGGAAGACGGTATGGAGAAGACCGGAAGAAGCAACCTGGAAGCAGGAAGATCGTCTTCCTGAGATTCTCTGTGAATAGTTGTGTGGTATTTTAGTTAGTAGTTGTTTGTTTGGTTCCAGAGCACCTTTTGGAGTGTCTGGAAGACGCGTGGTTTTGTGAGAAGACGGGATTCCTAGGCAAAACCCGTGTGTTTGTGTGTTTGAACAGATCTTAGAACTTAGAGCAGCGTTACTTGTGCAAATCCTCTGTGGGAACGATATCTTGTATACTAAATGGGCAAAAGGAGTAATCCTGCGTCACTATAGATGGTTGTCTTTACTATTCCTCACGTACATTGGGACTTGAAGTCGATTCTAGTCTCTCGTGTCTTGCTACCGAAGGTTATTTAGTTACTGAAGGAGATGATGCGGATGAGTATTCTTGAACCATCTATGGCTACGTACTCTATCCGATGGTTCACAGTACTTAAGAAGACATGAGCTTTATGCTTCATCCAAGACTTACAGCCTGTCAACAACATCACGATTCGTTACGATCAGTTTCAGCTTGCTTTGGAGAGTAGAGACTTGACTACCATGCGTACACCTTTGAGGTTGATGCGGATGTGTACTCTTCCTCAAGGCATGACAAACTCAGTAGCTCATATGCAGAACGTGATGTATAAAATGTTACGAGAATTTGTACCTGAGATCACTGTCCAGTTTCTAGATGATATTCCCATGAGAGGTTATCCGGTGGAGGACAAGAACGAAAATGTGAAATCTGATGGTTGCAAAAAGTTCGTTGCATACCACATTCGAGATGTGGAAAAGATTCTGACGCGTTTGGAAGAGATACATCTCACTCTGTCAAGTACCAAATCTCGCTTTGAAATGTCGAAGATTGTGGTGGTGGGTCATTTGTGTGGTACTTTTGGGAGGCGTCTGAACCTAGAGAAGGTAGATGCTATAGCAAGGATAGCAGACTGTACCAACATCACTGATGTTCAACGATTCTTAGGAGCTTGTGTGTTTTTTCATGTGAGTATCTCTCATTATGCACACATTGCCGAGCCTCTGTATGCACTTCTGAGAAAAGGACAGAGGTTTACTTGACGGCAAGAACATCACGAGATGATGGAGCAGCTGAAAGAAATTCTGAAGTTTCCACGTGTTAAAGAGACTTAACTACGAGAGTGAGAGACCTATGATATTGACTGTTGACACGAGTCCAAAGATGATTGGATGGGCAATTGGTCAAGAAAGTGCAGATGGTGGGCGGTTTGTTTCTAGATTTGGAGCACGAATCCTAACGAACAGACAACGTAACTATCCTCAAGTGAAGTGTGAGTTGTGGGGAGCCGTTACTACTATGAAGGTTCGAGAATTCTTGATTGGAGCTCGTGTGATTTTAGAAACAGATTGTTTATCTTTGCTAGGTATGATAGCGAACTGCAATATTCAATACATAGCAATGCTACGATGGATTGCTTATATCCGGAGTCTAAACCTTGAGCTAAAACATATAGCAGGGAAAGATAATCTTGTTGCATACATGTTATCTAGGGCTCATTATACATATGAGGATGAGATGTTTACGGAAATCGAGAATGAAGAAAAGAGAGACGTTTGGTGCCAAGTTGGTCGGCAGACTTCAAACTTGGAATCACTACCGTTTAAAGAGGAGTTCTACATGGAAAAATTCCATGATATTGGATTCTATTTGAGTTCATTATGTAGATGAGAAGGATGGAGTGATGTAGAATTCAATGAGATCAGACGGAAAGCGTACATGTACCTTCTACATGAAGGTTATATGTGGAAACGTTAAAAAAGAAGAGATGAAATGCTTGCTAGAGTGGTGGATGATCAACCGACAAAGCTGAATCTGCTTAAGGAGTTGCATGACACCTTGTGGGCTGGACATTGTGGAGTATGGGCTACTTACGCGAAGATGAAGGAGCGATACTGATGGAAGGATTTGTATCAAGACGTGGTGGATTTTGTTGGATTGTGTGTGCACTGCCAGTTCTACTCTAAGGCCCGTTACAAAGGTGAGCTTGTACCTACCTATCCACCCAGTATCCATTTTCAGTGGGTCCTTGATCTTGTGATGATGACGTCTGGACTGTGAAGGATGCGCTACTTGGTGTTGGCTCAAGAAGATCTCTCTAACTATGTGGAGGGACGAGCACTACGAACGAATACTACAGAGAATATATGTAGATTCGTGTTTGAAGACATCATCTGTTGTTATGGATTTGTTGGGAGATTACGAGCAGATAGGGGCGAGTTGAGAGATGCAGAAGCAATGAGAGTTTTTTGCTCGTTATGGAGTAAAGCTTCGACTTACTATTGTCAAGAATCCGGAGGGATTGGTAAGAGTGAACGAGGACACCCTTTTATTATTTATGCTTTAATGAAAACATGTGATGATAGGCCTAGAGAATGACCGAGACTACTTCCATTTGCTTTATGGACTAATAGAACTACACATTGTACCACGACTGACTATATGTCGGTTAAGCTTATGTTGGGACAGAAACCAATCATGCCTGCTGAGGAGGACTTTTCTACGTGGGCTACGCTACCACGGGAAGATGATATAGATCGTACTTCACTCATTGCTTTACGAACCAGACAATTAGAGCAGAGGGAGGAGGATCTTGCTGAAGCGCAAGAGAAGCTGAAGGTGGCTCAAGTCTGAAACAAGAAATGTTTTGACAAGACTCATCGACTATGAGCAAAGCCAATGCGTGTTGGTGATTGGGTTCTGGTGTATGACAGCACGCTGGAGAATTCGCATTCTACACTTCGTAGTTCTCACGAAGATGATTCGGGCCTTATGTTGTACTAGATGTTTACGAAAATACCACTTATAGTTTACGAGAGCTAGATGGTATTCTTTTGAAGCTATCTATAGCTGGCAAACGAGTGAAGTTGTTCAAACAACGTGAAAGATCAGTAGATTTGTTCAACTTTATGGAGTCAGAACAAAAGACAACAAAAGATGAAGATGTTTCATCTACTGAAGAGGCTGAGGTGGAGGAGACTGATAATGATGAAGAACAGACAAAATGATGAAAAGGTTGACACATGTAGAGGATGTGCATGTTTAGAGGGGGTGGATGTCATGATGTGAATTATTTCACATAGTAAATAATTCACTTCTCAGTTCAGCTTTGTTGTCTGCGTTATCACACTAAGGTTTTCAGTAAACACTAAGCCATTTGTTGATCAATGATTAATGATATTTATTGATAATTTGTTTTCATTTGTCTTCTTCTTCTCCTTGGCCAGAACTGCACTTTGCACTCATATTCACTCACTTCCATCTTCTGATGGAGCAGACAAATATTCACATGATCAATGTATTACCTAATCATTTCGTTGGAAAAGATTATGTAAGAAATTAAATTTTTGATTTTTTGTAGCGTAATGACTATCAGTGATCTTCGTATGTACCAAGGAGAGTGTTGGAAAATATTATGTAATAAATTAAACTTTTGATTTTTCATTGCGTAATGACTATCAATGATCTTCGTTTGTACCATGGAGAGTGTGTTTTTCCGCGCTCTCCTTATGATATTTGTCTGGCTCTTCTCGCATTCTCAGGTTTAACGAACAATTAGCATTTATATAATATTTTAATTTTCTTATAAGCTTACTATAATATTTATAGTCAACACTTGTACATTTTCTCAGTAATAGCAAGTGAACAAAAGTTAATCTTGCATTTATATAATATTTTAATTTTCTTATAAGCTTACTATAATATTTATAGTCAACACTTGTACATTTTCTCAGTAATAGCAAGTGAACAAAAGTTAATCTTGCATGCATATTGTGGTTTTATTTATAACCTAACCCTTCCTATGTGAAGGATTAGATAATAAATTAAATCTTCCATTAACTTCTAATTTACTTGCTTGTAGCCTCCGTTTGTCTTATGGGTTATGTCGGTATGTTTTGCATTCCCAAGTTCACCTAACATTTAGTGTTTACAGATATTTTGATTGTTTTTTAACGTAATATAAAAATTTCCACTAACAATAGGTATTTTCCGATAACAACAAGCCGACAACGATTCCAAGAAGTTCATCTTGCATGCATATTTACCATACCGTAATATAGAATTTTAAGAACTTTCTCAAGGACTGAGTTGTTTAACAATGAAGTAGTTTATCCATAAGAGTAATCAACTTCATAAGAAGATTTTTCTTCAAGTCCCTGTAATTGAAAAATATTAAAAACATTGTTACTTTGGATCACTACTCACACAATTGGAATTTCTTTCCCTCTCCAGTTTTGTTTTTGTTTTATTTTTTTTATTGTCTATTCGTTTCTAACTTTTTAGGTTGTGTTAGGTGAAAAATAGAGATGGATGCCTTTTATTATACTATAATAAAAATTTTTATTTCAATATTTATTTAAAGGTCCCTGGGAAGACTGCAAAACTAAGGTAAAATTCCTTGTTACTTATATATTAAAGATATTTAGAGTCAATTTTTATTTTGTTAAAAGTTTACAAATATTTGAACATTTAAAGCACAAGAAATAAAAGAGTGGAGTATAACACATCACTTGATTATCAAGGAAGCTACTCATTAGACATATATTTTCAGCAATTTATATTGTAATTTGTTAAATTTCATAGTTTAATTAACAATTCATTTTCTTAATGGTATTGAGAATACATTACATTTCACTGGATCTATAGCTGTCACAAATAATCGTAAAGAAAGTTATATTTTGATAACATCAAATTAAAACTTTTTTTAGAACAAGCATAAAAGAACCGCAATTTCTAAATATGTTTAAAAAACTTCATAAAGATGTCTTACTATATTAGACCAATGGAGAGAAAATACTGTGAGAAATGGAGAGGAAGGAGGAACGGTCTTGCAATCCATAGATCACTCCTTGAGTGCGCACAACAACAGCTTGGACTTGTCCATGACGTGTAAAAGGAAGAGGAGCCTAAATGAGCATGATAATAGGAATGGAGCTGTGTCTAGTGGCTGCCCTGGCAACTCTCGTGACAGATAAACTGACGGAGTTGGAGTGTTGCATAAAGGAAGTGGTAAATGGCAAGTACACAGAGATTTCCGCGACTGGAGGCACGGAAGGGAAGGCTAAGCTAAGTCGCAAGGGAGAAGTGTCCGTGAATGCCATCCTCTCGCCTATCTCGCATGCTCTCAACGATCCTCCTGGAGGTGAGACGAAAGGCTCGAATGTCAGTCCACATCTTGCCTCCCGGATAGGAAGGAGCAGAGCAGAAGCCAGGTGCGATCTACTGTAAGCTGAATTAATAATCGAGAGAACGGTGTGTGGTGTAGTTTTAAAGTGATCGCTTGAGGGCGTGAGAAAGAGGAACTCGTGGATCTGTTGACGGGAATCAAGACCTCAGAGATAGTGAAGAATACAAGTTGTGAAGCAGGAGGAGGGTTGAGGTTCGTGGATGAGTCAGAGATTTATGAAAGGCGATCTCGTGTGGGTATAGGAAGCTGATGGATTAAACAGTACTCTTCTGCTCTGTCTCAAGCACAGAGCGTCGTCGCAGGTGCAGATTTGCGATAGGTGTTACTTGTTCAGTCGAAATTGCGGCCTGGGATGCGGGGATGCTGGTTTGATGTTGAGTTGGAGTTACAGGAGTAGAAGTGTAGGCGAATCGAGGTCAGCGTTCGTATGGGTTTAATGGCCTAAGAGAAAAAATGTTGTTGAATGGCACTAATCAGTAATAGTACGAACTAACAGGAAATAATAACTTATCCAATCCAGTAGAGAGTTTTAACCTGTGAAACAACATGTGCAGCAGCATTGTTACCCAGAACACATTCTCTTTACGTGCTCCAGTATTGAACGTTTGTAATTGAAAAGGTTCGTTGGTGCAGCAGATTTTGTAAATATAAGGCGACTCAAGTGAAACAGAATCGAATGTTACCACGCGGAGAGGAATTCTGGAAATAGGTATCTGCCGACTGCAGCATGGCGGAGCCGTCTTCTTCAGTTGATTGGGATGTACGTTTACTTGCTCACTTCCCTGATTTGCTGATGCATTAGGCAGATATAGCGCATAGACTCCATGGGGTACAGGTTCGGTACTTTCTGTCATACAAGGGGCCCTTGTTTTCGAAAGGTGCTGTTCTGTGCACATTCTCAGCTTTCTTTTCCCAAGTTGGATTTTTTCGCAAATAAAAGAAATGCACAAGGTCAACATACATTCACGGCCCTCTATTATCCTTAATATGTACATTTCTGTATTATCGTACAACGGCTCATTACCTAAGTTGACTTGTCAGTGAATCTTGAGCTGAAGTCTGATTGACAGGCTTTAGGAATATGGATCTATGCTTGTTGCTTGCTGACTGATTCCATTGTTTACTATTATAACTACCATGCAGACTCGCTTTTCTTTTCTTGATTAGGTTGTCTTTCTAAACTTCACTCTCACTTATGGATATAACTCTGGTTACCTTTCCCTTTATGTTAGAATTTCACTTGAAGTGGCGTACCAACATGCTATCGCGCATGTTTCTATTCGCTCAATGTGTGCTTCTGCTTTCAGCGCACTTTCTCCGTTTACTCGTTGTCAAACTCTGATTTGTATCAGACCTCAGATATTCCTTAGTCGATACAGGGCATCATCGGAGTATTTGCTTAAGTAATTCTGTCCTTTCCATGCTAGCTTTTCTGGATAGATCATTCACTTACTTTTTGAGGAATGCATTCTTACTTCTAGACCTCGCTTTTGTGATATACAAGTTATCCTAATTGTTACTCGTACAGGTGGTCCTGTCCCTAGAATGTGTGGTTTTGCTACAGGTTCCCGTCTTGATCTCTGGTTAAAAGGAACCATCGCCCAATTTGCGGAATCTCTGTCTTCTTGTTCCGTCTGGGTTTTCACACCGTCAAGCCAGGGCACGGGGTCGATGGTCGAAATGCTATGGCATGAAGTTTTACTGAGAACACGAGTGTACGGTATGAGTCTACGTCTTACTACGGCATGCAATTCTTACATCTTCTCTGAAGAAGGCACACAACTTTACGTACATTCACAACGGATTTCTTCTAACTTGATAGTTCTTGCGTTGCGCTGCTATCGACTGAGACCGACATATATACGTGCTTTCCTTCACTGGGTGTTACCTCTGTCTTTGAGCGTGTTCTTTGAGCGTGGTTCTTGCTCCTTAGCTGAGCTGCCATTCTCCCGGACGAATCATATACTTGCTTTCTTTCACTCGTCGCCTCTGTCTTTTGTACACGAACATTTTTGTTTGCGGTTTCGGTGATCCCATACTTGATTCGCCATTTGAGGCTATTCACTCTTACTGTATTTAGACCAGGTTTTCAGTACTGCACTAAATTTCTTGATTTCCTTTCGATCAGCTTGCACTGCATCCTGTACCTGTCACTACTTTGCACTTCCATGCCTAGGGGCACAATCTCAGGGGAAGTGCCCCACACTTCACACTCCCACTGGTCAGTCCCCTCAGGTTACAGAGTTACGCGAACTTGACGCCCCAACAGTTTTCAGTACTGCATTAAATTTCTTGATTTCCTTTCGATCAGCTTGCACTGGATGCTGTACCTGTAACTACTTTGCACTTCCATACCTAGGGGCACAATCTCAGGGAAAGTGCCCCGCACTTCACACTCCCACTGGTCAGTCCCCTCAGGTTACAGAGTTACGCTCACTTGTCATTGTTTACTTGAATTCGACGACATACCGAGGGAACCTATTCTGGAAATGTGCTTCGCACTACACATTTCCATCGGCACACCCTCAGGTTATATAACAAATCGCTAACTCCGCTCGGCATTGTTAGCGCACATTCGGCCCCTAAGTGATTCTCACTGTGTACTTGGCTTGGCTAATTGCGTGATACCCCTATACTAGAGAGTGGTCCTTGAGCATATCTGCCATTCTCGACGTTTGAAGTTAACTTGACGCCCCAAGGTAGCACACAGGCTACTTCTCTTTTCTGGAAGTTTCTCCTTCATTGGGTTATTCTACTGGGTGTTATCTGTTACTCTCTTCTTTGCGGTTTTGTAATCCCATACTTTATTCACTCCCGAGCTTTTTTCACTCTGGCTGTATTAGTCCCAGGATTTCAGTTCTGCATTAGATTATTGATTCCCTTCGATCAGCTTGCACTGCATACTGTACATGTTACTACTTTGCACTTTAATACCTAGAAGGGGCACCATCTACGATAATGCGCACCGGACTTCAGAGTCCCATTGATCAGTCCCCTTAGGTTACGAATTTGCGCTGCTGGATGTTACCTCTGTTAAAGAGCGTGGTTCTTGTTCCTTTGCTGAACTGCCATGCTACTGGACGATTATTTGTAATGTGCTGCTGGTGCTCTTTTTGACTTCAATTTCTTTTCTGCATTAGAAACGTCAAACGCATAGATTCGTATGCACTGCATATTGTACATGTCTTCTATATTCCACTTCCATACCATGGAGTACCATCTCTGGCAATGTGCTCTGAGCTATACATTTCCGTTGATCCGCCCCTCGGTTCCAGACATTAGATAACTTGATGTTTAACTTCATGTTCTGCCCCTACTCGCTTCTTACTATGTACTTGGTCGGCTTTGCTCCCGTACGACTAATGGTTGGTTCCTTCCTGCTGCCGCCTCTAGGCCATGTACTAGTCTCGTTCCAACTGAGCCGTTAGGGTTCAGGTAGACACCATGCTGTTGTTCGCTCTCAGTATATAAGTCTCCGCTCCAATCTACCTCATACCTTTCTTTCTTCACTCTATACCTTCTGACTCCCGGCCTATTTAGGCTTTCTTCTTTCTGTACTAGTACGTTTACAGAGCAGCGCCAACGTAGTTTAGTGATTACAGCATTATGTCCAGCGCTTCTACCCGCAACAACTTCTGCCCCAGTTACTCTGGCTGGGTCTAGTCTGTCTACCCCAGTTGGCTGGTGCCTGAAATGTCGCCTTCGCCGACATCCTTCAAGTTTCAAGTTACGGTACTAGTTCCCTTCTCTTTTGTTGCTGGTTTCTTTCTTTACATACGTTTAGGCAAAGCGATGTCTGTGCGTTAATTTGGGTGCCAAACTCACTGATTTACCACTACACAAGGACTGGGAGTTTGCCCTCGGATGTCCCGGAACTGAACAGAAACTCCTGGACCGACAAGGCCCCCAACAGTGCGGGTTAGGGTGTAGATGAGTAGGAAAAGTGGTCAATCATATGAAGACTGAATCGGCTGATGAAGTCAGAGAGCAGGTTGAGGTGCATGCCACAGGAGTGTGTTCTGCTGCATGCTCCGAGTGTATATTGTGGTAATTAGGTTCTTGAGTGTACACCTACTCAGTACTTAAATGCATCAGTGATGGCTGGCATAAATATGTTCTTCGTTTACTACCTCTGTCTGTCTTCTCCTAGTATTCACTCGCTAAATCTTTGCTCCTCAACTCACTTCAACTAACTCTTTCCTGCCAACCTCACCGATCTATCACCGATTTCCTTTCCAGTAGGGCACTTTCAATTCTTTTGCTCTTCTCACGAATTTCATTCTCTCCTACACTACATCTCTGTTTGCAGTCTCTCTGCCAACCTCACCAATCTACCACTGCACGAAGACTGGGAGTTTGCCCTCAGACGTCCCGGGACTGAACAGAAACTCTTGGACCGATAAGGCCCTGATGAGTCGGTGATGAGTCGGTTAAGTCTTCATCTGATTGACCACCTTTCCAACTCATCTACAGCCTAACC
Organism: Asterella californica; assembly: GCA_036924285.1. NCBI lineage: Eukaryota > Viridiplantae > Streptophyta > Marchantiopsida > Marchantiales > Aytoniaceae > Asterella > Asterella californica. Next base: position 12,438,318 of record JAYKYS010000006.1, on the reverse strand, counting down.
CTCTCTGTTGGGTACTGATGAAGTCAGAGAGCAGGTTGAGGTGCATGATTGAGTTGCAGGTTGAGTGTGTCCTGCTGCATGCTCCGAGGGCTTATTGTGGTAATTAGGTTCTTGGGTGTACACCTACTCAGTACCTAAGTGTATCAGTGATGGACGGGCGAATACAGGATCTCTTTTACTACCTCCGTCTGCTTTCTCCTCTATTCACTCACTAAATCCTGCTCCTCAATCCTGCATTAGGTTCTACGGTAATCGGTATCCACGTTTTGCTTGGATAGCCTTCGTTTCTTGCCATGGATTCTATAATTCAGCGCTATCTACGTTTTGATTTGAAACCTTCCCTTCTTTCAACATTGCAGTAGACAAATCTAGTTTGTCGTCATTTCTGCATGGGGTTTGCTTTTAGCCTTTGAAGCATACTGCATTTCTTCTCTTGTCATTGTCTACTCGAATTCAACGACATAACGAGGGGAACCTATTCTGGAAATGTGCTTCGCATTACACATTTCCCTCGGCACACCCTCAGGTTATATAACAATTCGCTAACTCCGCTCGGCATTGTTGGCGCACATTCGGCCCCTAATTGATTCTCACTGTGTACTTGGCTTGGCTAATTGCGTGATACGCCTATGTTAGAGAGTGGTCCTTGAGCATATCTGCCATTCTCGACGTATGAAAATTACTCTTTCCTGCGGGAGGCTCCTAACTGATTCTCACTGTGTACTTGGCTGGACTAATTGCGTGATACCCTATACTAGAGAGTGGTCCTTGAGTATATCTGCCATTCTCGACGTATGAAAATAACTCTTTCCTGCGGGAGGCTCCTAATTGATTCTCATTGTGTACTTGGCTGGACTAATTGCGTGATACCCTATACTGAGTGGTCCTTGAGCATATCTGCCATTCTCCACGTATGAAGATAACTTTCCTGCGCGAGGCTCGACGGCTATCTGTATCTATGTTTTGCCTTGTTTCGGCAATCGATATATATGTTCGGGTTCTTGGCTATCTCTTTCGACGCTCGCCATCCACGATTCTTCATTTACTACACTATCGTTCTGTTTTACTCCTGACTTTCGGTTCAGCAGTTTATGTTGTTGTAATCAATCACCTTGCATCTTTCTCCGTTGCATTAACACTGTTATACCAAGGGGAACCTTATCTGGAAATGTGCTTCGTGCTACACATTCCCATCGGCACACCCTTCGGTTAGAAAAAATTCGCCAACTCCACTTGCCCTCAGATGTCCCGGAACTGAACAGAAACTCTTGGACCGATAAGGCCCTGATGAGTCGGTCTTCAGCTGATTGACCACTTTTCCAACTCATCTTCAGCCTAACCTCTCTGTTTGGTGCTGATGAAGTCAGAGAGCAGGTTGAGTGTGTTCTGCTGCATGCTCCGAGTGCATATTGTGGTAATTAGGTTCTTGGGTGTACACCTACTCAGTACCTAAGTGCATCTCTGAAGGACGGGCAAATACACGCTCTTCTTTTACTACCTCTGTCTGCCTTCTCCTGTATTCACTCGTTAAATCCATGCTCCTCGACTCCTGCGCTAGATTCTATGGTTATCGGTATCTACGTTTTGCTTGGATAGCCTTCGTTTCTTGCAATGGATTCTATGGTTGGGGTGTCCACGTTTTGCTTTTATAACCTTAGCTTCTTTCAGCATTGCAGTAGATAAATCTAGTTTGCCTTCATTTCTGCATTGGGGTTTGCATTTAGCCTTTGAAGCATACTGCATTTGTTTTCTTGTCATTGTCTACTCGAATTCGACTACATACCTTTGTTCTCTTGTCATTGTCTACTCGACTTCGACTACATACCGAGGGGAACCTGTTCTGGAAATGTGCTTCGCACTACACATTTCAATCGGCTCACCCTCAGGTTATGTAACAATTCGCCAACTCCACTCTAAATGCATCAGTGATGGACGGGCAAAAATACATTCTTCAGTTAATACCTCTGTCTGGCTCCTCCCTGTATTCACTCACTAAAGCAGTGCTCCTCAACTCACTTCAACTAATTCTCTCCTGCGGAGGATTCTTTGGCTATCTGTATGGAGGATTTTTTGGCCATCTGTATCTACGTTTTGCCTTGATAGCCTTCGATTATTTCAAGATTGTATTATGCAAAGCTAGTTTGTCTTCATTTCTGCATGGGGGTTAAATTTGGTTTTTACATTAGAAGCGATCAGACCTCAGCAGTACATATTGCATTTGTTTTCTTGTCATTGCTCTGTCACATTCGATTTCATACCTCGACTTCATACCAAGGGGAACTTTTTCTGGAAATGTGCTTCGCACTACACATTCCCATCGGCACACCCTCCGGTTATAAAATAGTTCGCTAACTCCAGTCGGCATGTTAAGCGCACATTCGGCCCCTAATTGATTCTCACTTTGTACTTGGCTTGGCTAATTGCGTGATACCCCTATGCTAGAGAGTGGTCCTTGAGCATATCTGCCATTCTCGACGTATGAAGATAACTCCGCTCGGAGTGCTGACAAATGCAGTATGCTTCAAAGGCTGCATACTGCAAGACTGCAAACAATTCAAGCATGCTAACAAACACAGCATGCTAAGAAATGCAGTATGCTTCAAAGGCTAAATGCAAACCCCAATTCGCTAACAATTCGCTAACTCCGCTCGGCTTAGCGAATTGTTAGCTTGGGTGTACACCTACTCAGTACCTAAGCGCATCAGTGATGGAGGGGCAAATACAGGCTCTTCTTTTACTACCTCTGTCTGCCTTCTCCTCTATTCACCGACTAAATCCGTGCTCTTCAACTCCTGCATTAGATTATATGGTTATCGCTATCTACTTTTTGCTTGAATAGCCTTCGTTTTCTTGCATGGATTCTATGGTTCAGCGCTATCTACGTTTTGATTGGATAACCTTCGCTTCTTTCAAGCGAAGGTTATCCAGTAGATTGCATTGTCTTCATTTCCGCATGGGGTTTGCATTTCGCCTTTGAAGCATACTGCATTTGTTCTCTTGTCATTATCTACTCTCGGTATGTCTACATTGACCACATACCGAGGGGAACCTATTCTGGAAATGTGCTTCGCACTACACATTTCCCTCGGCACACCCTCAGGTTATATAACAATTCGCGACTCCGCTCGGCATTGTTAGCGCACATTCGGCCCCTAATTGATCCTCACTGTGTACTTGGCTGGACTAACTGCGTGATACCCCTATACTAGAGAGTGGTCCTTGAGCATATCTGCCATTCTCGACGTATGAAGATAACTCCGCTCGGAATTGTTAGCGCACATTCGGCCACTAATTGATTCTCACTGGTACTTGGCTGGGCTAATTGCGTGATACTCCTATACTAGAGAGTGGACCTTGAGCATATCTGCTATTCTCGACGTATGAAGTTAACTCCACTTGTCAGTTATCTTCTACCAAGATACATACGTGCAATGTGTTACAACCTTTACCATTTCCCGTTCTGTGATTGGCCTTTTGTTTCCAAACTGACGCTGTAGAAGTAGTTTTTATGTCAGTAAGGAACCATTCAGGGCATACACTGTACGATGCAGTTCAGTTTCTGCCTCTATAAAATCCATGCGGTTCTTTCTCTTTCTCTGTTACACAGGATCTGGTTTTACCTTCGCCCTGGTTTGCCTCGGATCATCTCTTCTTGTCTTTACCTCCATCATTTTCTTGTGGCTTCTCTCGCTTGACATACTATGTGTTTTACTTTCACTAATCTTTTGGCATTTCTCTTCACAAGCTCACGGATTTCCCATTACACTAAGAACGGGAACCTAAACCCGGAACTGAACAGAAACTCGTGTACCGACAAGGCCCTGCTGAGTTGGAAAAGTCCTGAACTTCGCTTAATCACTTTTCCTACTCATCTAAGGGTCTCGTCTCGGACCACAAGGGTTTCGATTTGCCTAACCCCCCTGTCCTGTTGGGTGCTTATGAAGTCATGGAGCCGGTTGAGTTGCTTGTGGCAGGAGAGTGTTCTGTTGCATGCTCTGTGTGTACCTTGTGGTAGTTAGGTGTTTCAGTGTACACTACTCATTACCTAAAGCTGTGTCCGTGACTTTGTTTGGGAGAATTGTTTCTAACCTCTATTAAAGTCACGAGAATTGTTTCTAATCTACTTTCTGCGACACTCTGGTTGTTGCGTTTGCTGACTCGATTATTCCCGAGTGCCGCCTGTATGCTTCTCCAGACGATGTACCTTCTGTTTTGTCCGTCGTTTTCTGGATATCCTGCCCTTCATGTTCTCGTCTTTGAGACTTGTCGCTCTATATTGTAGTTATAGTTGTTTTCTCGCTGAGGTCGCTCGCATAGCATTTGTACTTGTATTTGTCTTACTGCCACCATGCCACCATGGGTTACCATCTTGGAAATGTACTCACCCTACACATTTCCTCTTGGCCCGACCTCGGTATATACATTCGCTGACTTCTCAAACCAAGTTATTACTCTTCGTTACTCACTTTGTACTTGGATGGGTTCAAAACTATCTGGGTTACCTAAGTGTGCGGGCGAAGTCACTGTTTTCTCAGAAAGCTGCTTTACCCGTGTATCAATATATACTTTCACGTCATCCCGGACCATGGGTTTGTTGCCACTTCAGGTGGTCAAAGCTGAGCTTGATGGAATCGATGAGGTTTGGAAGCAAGCGCGATTTGATTCACTTCCACATGTGGTGCAAGTGCTCACGTCACAAGCACCGGAGGGAGCTGTTCGGAGTTTACAGAAACAAAGGGATGAAATTGAGGAGCTAGTAGATGATGTGGTTCGAGGTTATCACAATGGGTTCAATAAAGCAACGCATAATTACTCTCAGGTACTTAAATTCGTATTGCATGAACGTTCTAGCTTCACGTTTCGTCCCGATTTTCATTATCAAGGGACTTCGTTCCGATCAGGATCAAACGTTCGTGGCTTTTGCTGTGGCTTTGGCTCGTAATTAAGCCATTTCTTTTACGTGCAGATACTTCGCTTGTTCAGTGAGTCAGCGGCAAGTATCAGCGGACTGAAAAAAAATCTGGGAGAGTCGAGGAACCTGCTGGGGGCACGACACAAGCAACTACATCAGCAATGGTGTCGCTCAGTCACCCTCCGGCATGTTATCTCTCTGCTTGATCAGATTGACAGGGTTGCGAAGGTGAATAATTTTCAGCAGTCTGCCTCTCTTTCGCGGAGTTTTATGCTTCCTGATACGGTTTGCAGATGTGTGCAAGCATGTACACTCCCAACTGGCATGTCTGCCGTACTAGAATATTATGCAAAGGCCATCGAATAAAGAGCAAGTTGGTCTCTAAATATTCTAGAACCCATTGCTAGAAGACTGTAGATCGTTCTGGAACTCAGCAGACCATGTCCAGAAAGCGTTCCGCAGGTTCTGTTTCGGCTTCTGATTAAAGCTTCCTTCTGGTGCTACAGGTCCCATCACAAATCGAGAAGCTGATTGCAGAGAAAAAATACTACGCTGCGGTGCAGCTTCATATTCAGTCCATAAGTATGCTTGAGCGGGAGGGAATTCAATCAGTAAGAAAGTCTTAACTATCTGCGCTGATCTGTCGTTGGTTATGATCGGAATGCTCAACAGAGATAGTCCCATTTAAATGTGTAACGTGAACATATAGGCTAATCTCCAAGTGAAACCCTTTGTTACTATTGCTAAGATTATCGTCAAGGAGGATAATCAGTTAGCAAAAATTCCAAGCTGAAGTCTCGGCGTATAACTAGTCTGAATTCGAACATAAGTTGTCAATCAGCGTTAGGCTTTTCAAAGCCGGTTCAAAGGAAGCACATAAGATGTGACAGTGTCTATAAACTGGTGCAGTCAGTTTTTGCTGTTCTGACAGGGTACATGCCGTCACTTGTTGGTGTGAGCTATGCTGCTGAACTCAGATCTGGGACACCACTGTAGATGATGTGAAGAAGGATAAGGTACCTTTTGATGAATTCAAACTGCCTAAGAAAAATCAAATGCTTCGGTAAAATATGAACTTGAATGTATTGCATCTTCCCAACATCTATCAGATGTGTGTGTTGTGTTATACTTTTTGACAGAGTGGATGTCCATAGACTTGTGGACTTAAATCAGATACGATCGTTTGTCTGCGCCTGTTCATCGGTGTCTTACACGGTCGGGCCGGATCCTGTAGATAGATAGTAATGTGTTCTTCCGGGAGAGCTATCGGGGCAAGAGTCCATATGCTGGGGAGCCCGCGGAAACGATTTGTTATGACTGATTGATATTGCCAGTCTTATTGACATAGTTACAATTGTTAATTGGTCATTGTGAAGGGTTTATAGCCTGCTTTGACTACAGGTACCGAACGTCTTAAGACTTTTTTCAGTTTCCGTGATTCGTCGATCAATAAACATACCAGAGTTCTGTCTTATGGTTCAGAGAATATAGATGCATATCTCACTGTTAGTTCTACAGTACATTGTGTCTCCGGTGGTCTACAGTTGAGGAGTCGCTTACTGCTCACCGATTATTGGATGTGTCTTTGTTACACAAACGTTTCCCTCTAGAACGAAACATTTCCTTTCAGAACACATTTGTAAAAGGATCTGATAGGTACATTGGTTATCTACTATCTCTAGCATCTAGTTGAGGTACTTTGTTTATTCAACACACAAACGTTATCCTGCTGCTGTCATGATTATAAGCAGACAGAGGTTTCGTACACAAAAGAGTTGTTGGTGATCTAGACAGTTACAAACAACTTTGTAGGTTAAGAGTGCAGGTTTGGAGTTGTTCAGTACATATCAGTTTTTCGAGATAACATGCTTGTCATTTCCTATATAACTCAGCTCTTCATGCGCTTTACACTTTGCCTTACTGCTCTGCTATAGTACAATCGAATAGTCATACACTTAGATCGGTAGGCACCGCATATTGTACTGCCATCCCTTCTGCATTTCCATCCCTGGGGGTACGATCTCTGGACATTTGCTTCGCCCTACACATTCCCACGAAACCTCGGTTATATACGTTCCCTAACTTCTTGCACCAACATCTGCCATCGCGACCAACATCTGCCATTCGCGACGTATGAATATAACTTCTTACACCAAGTTAGCGCACATGTACACCACTCGTTTGTTACTTCGCTTGTACTTCCCTGGGTTCAGTTCTCTGGAAACTGCTTTTTCCGAGTATCAAGATACATATCAGTTTTTCCTGTTCATTCAGTAGAGGCATGCACTGATGAGATAGTCATTTTTTACTTTCTTTGCTTAGGTTGGCGCTCTGCAAGACGTGCGTGCGGATCTGTCAAAACTTCGTGGTGTCCTCTTTTTCAAGGTTATGGAGGAACTGCATCTTCACCTGTACGATAAAGGTGAATATAGGTATGTTGTTTCCTTTTTCCTTGTGAAAGATCTTCTTGGAGCTTCCTGTTGCTTCCTGTATACTTTTGGCATTCGCCATTGCTAAAAGTGTTGATAGTGTTAGAGCATGTCCATACCATTATGCACTGTAATTGCTTCTCAGATATTAAGCTGGGGCGCGGATCTATGGTCGAAAAGCTACGGCATGCAGTTTGTAGTTTCTTCTCTGGGTTTCAAAGTTACGGGTTACCTTAAATGTATGTGGGTAGTTCTGACATTCTGCTTCTCTTAGAAGCATTTTGTTCGTCCTTTACTAGAAATCCTGCCCTTCATGTTCTCTGCTTTTGAGACTTGTCGCTCTATTTTATAGTTATAGTTGTTTTGTCGCGCAGCTCGTTAGGCATCGCATTTATACTTGTATTTTGTCTTACTGCCACCAGGGGGTACCATCTTGGAAATGTGCTCACTCTACACATTTCCTCTTGGCCTGACCTCGGTTATATACATTCGCTTACTTCTGAAACCAAGTTAGCATACATGTTACCACTCTTCGTTACTCACTTTGTACGTACATGGGTTCAAAACTATTTGGGGTTACCTAAATGTGCGGGCGAGTCACTGTTTTCTCTGAAAGCTGCTTTACCCGTGTATCAATATATAACAGCATTCTCCCGGACGAAGCATATAACAGCATGTTGCTGTCTGCTTCTAGGGAATATAAGGAAGAGCCTAAATTGAAGATTGCTGAAACCTTTCCTGACTTCGCGATCACTGACACTTGGTGGACCGATGGAGTGTATGAGTCAATGCGTCTCAGTGGTTCAAGGTCATTTGAACCTTCATCTCTTTACATTGTTGCAGCTACAATCTTACTGACATCCCGGATAAAGATGACGACATATCCAACATCACTGCTGCCACCGTTGCACCCACGGGCAATCTCCTATCGATGTCTCGCAGAACCAGGACCATGAGAAGACACGATTTCCAAGCTGCTGGCCTAGATCGGGTGTTAGAGGCTCGTAAAGGTGGTTCAGTAGATGGGTAAGTAACAAACCTGTTGATGTCCAAGAGAATCTATGATCTCGGGTTGAAAGGCAAGTCATGGTTAGCATCTAACTGTGAAGTTTTCAGCGTAGAAGGTGATGATAATTGGTAGACCTTGGCCCGCGTGTGGGCTCGATGAGAAGACACGATTTCAAGCCGCGGGCCTAGATTGGGTGTAAAGAGGCTCGTATAGCTGGTGCAGTGTGTGCCTTAAGTAACAAAATTCTCTTTGCCTAGTAGAATTTAGGACCTGCGAAGACGCGGCAAGTCTCGAGTAGCATCTCTGTCTGAAGTTGGTCAGTATTGATAATAGTTGGTAGACCTTGTGCCCAGTTAGGTCAGGTTGGATGCGTGGAAAGCTTTATTTTCTAAATGAATCTGCATGAGCTGAAGGACTTGCAACCAGTATCATTGTCTTGGCTGGTAACTCCTACTTTTGTGAATAAACTTCAAACCATAGAACAAATACAACCTCTACAGTCGTTGATCACGTACGTGGTGGGAAGGTGACTATTTGCGCAAGTTTCATCATACGCTCAGGCGAACTAGGATGTAGATGTGCATGAGCTTTTACACGAAAGGAGTGTACGTCTCCTACTTCTGAAAGTCATATATCATGGACTTTCAGGTCATCTGTAGATGGTCGAGACGACGATGCTAGTTTTGCGAACGGAGGAAGCGTCGACGGGAGTTCGTTAGCTGTCGCGAACGGAAATGATGAATCTGGAAATAAGGAGGGCAAGAAGCCCATCAGATTGCTTCCCCCTTGGCTAGCAGATTCTACTCCAAATGAGTTCACAGTAAGTTGTATAAACTGTTTCTGAAACAACTGTGCTGTTTCCGGCAGAAGAGATCAACGAAGCTGTTGTATTGTATCGTTTCTGCGTACTCCAACTAATCTTTGGTACCATGCTACTGGGACCAACCATTCTTCAGGAGACAATGACCAAAGGTGATGCTACAGCATCCGTTAAGTACCTACAGACCATGGTTGAGTGTCTTGCCTTACTTGGGAAGATAGCAGCCGCAGGTGCAATCATAAGGTAGAGTATGCTATATGTTAAAGCCCTGAGTTGAGCTTACTATCAGCTCACTTTCTTCTTGTCAATAGTACGTTGAATGCAACATCCGGGGACCGTATGCAAGGGCTTTAGGTTCATGGCAGATAGTAGTTAAAACATTACTGAAGTATTGATATTTCTTGGCATGTCCTACAGTCAGAGGCTCAGACCAACACTGCATGAGCTCATTACGGCAGAAATTAAAGCTCGAGCCGCTGCAGTGGAGGCGTCTAGACCTCGAGTTGATCAGGTCTCGAAAGTGACAGGGAGTATCGCAGGACTTATATCCAGAACAAATGGAGTTGTGGGAAACACAGCAAAGCAGAACGAGTCGAAGAACGGGAGTATTGTGGTTAAAGCAAATGGCACTTCTGTATCCAGTACACTTGTCGTTGGTCCCATGAACAAGGCCCAGATGGCTGCTCAGGAACTCCTTCAGTCGATTCTCTCTTTGGCGTTGCGTATATTAGGTAAGTCTGGGCTTGTGACGAACCGGTGGGGGTTTTCCGTTGTGTTCATGAGTTGAACGGTGTCGATGTAGTGGATATCTTGCATTTATCCTGGGTACCTGAATTGCAGAGAATCACGTCATTGTTGCGGAGGCGATGGAAGCGAAGGCTAGTGTGTCGGATGCTGCTAGTTTCTCGGAGAAGGTGAATGGCGATCTTCAGTGGGGTGGTGATTCGGACAGCAACAGAGCAACAGGGGGCTACAGTCTGGTGTTCGCGCTAACAGTGCTTCAGGTCTTCTCTTCTCCTTGTATGAGCCTACGTTATGTGACTTAAACGTTTCTTATGAGACCCTTCAGGATAGGCATCATTTTATGTATTTTATTGTATAAATACTCAAAGAAACCAGACGACAACTAGTAAGTCCTTTGCTCCTAACGTTTAGGCGCCGATTGGTTTCTCGTTTAGGGTTCGAGAAAATTTACTGGAGAGTTTCTTGAATTTGTTGTTCAGCTCGATAAGTCCGGGTTGTTCGAAAATAAAATGACATACTAGTGACCTGATCGCGTGCCATTGTTGCGCTGATTTCAACTGGAACATGATCGCAGAGCGAATGTCAGCAACTTATCTGTGATATTTTGCGTGCTACCCCCGATGCTGCTTCGGCTGATGCAGCTGTTCAGACTGCAAGATTAGCAAGTAAAACACCTCCGGATGATACAGTGTGAGTATCAACCATACGATTTTCCTTTATTTCTGCCGCGAAATCAGCTATCGGGGTTTGATTTTGGCAAATTGGATTGATGCAAATTGCTCATTGGACTTCAGGAGAGGAGGATTAGAGGATGGTCTTTCGTTTGCTTTCCGGTTCACTGACACTATTCTCACCCTACCAGGTAATAAAGTTCTTTACTCTCTGGGCTCCATATATGGGCGTTAGGATTTGTCTGGTTCAAGTCAGATGAAGAAGCTAACGAACGAGAGTTGTTTCCTTCTGTGTAGCTTTGTTTGGCGCTTGAAGTGGTTTTGCACATTCAGAAATTTTTAAAGGTTGTCCGGGAGGTTGCAGGTTGTAGATCTTATGAGCTTTGTCGCATTCTTCATACTGTAATCTTCATCTTACTTTTTACTTGGCCCATGTTGTGTTGTCTCCCTAGCTGGAAATGATCGCATGAACCAGATCATGGGAAGCCAAGGCGGTAGGAACAAGCGAATTACAGCTGCCGCGCAGGAAGGATACGGAACAGGGTCTGTGCTACCTGAGAGAGGCATTTACCTCACGTCAGCAGTTTATCGTCCAGTACTGCAGGTATGTTGGACATTCCGAATGTTGTTTCTTTTGCGCTCTCGGTCTGGCATCCGATGGCAACCGCATTCGGCACTACAATCGACGTGTCTGGTGCAATGCAATAGAAGTTTATGTACCGTTATTATTACATCCTGGAGCAACTTTTGAAATGTCACTTTCCAGATCATAAACGCGGTCTTCGCTTTTGCCACGACAGCCCAAGCATTGAGCAAGTTAATTGTTGTTTTCTTGTCAGTATTACTCCTTAAAGAGAGACACTTTACTTTTCTCGGGCTTAAATAGAGGAAAAAGGATGTTTTTTGCATTAGCGGGCCAACTCACATCCTGTGATATGTTTTTTGTTTCCTACTATTCTTCACCCGTATTCGGGCAGTTAACTCGATGCACCCATTCCTATAGGTTAGGCTGTGTTTGCTTGTGTCGATCAGTCTCTGCACACCAGGAGTCTATTTCTACTACAGCCTTGCTGTTGGTTACAGACACGGGTGGTATATCCTTCATTTGTGTAAACATTCGTGCTGGAAAGTGGGCTGGATTGCGGCTGGCAGCTGTCGTATATGTTTTGAGCGTGCTCCTTGTTATTTTCGACGAGTTGTTTCCATGTCTATCCCAGAAGAAAGTAGTAAAACATGGTTTCCTGCGGCTGATCGAACTGAAGTCCGTGGAAACTTGACCGCTTTCCACTATCATGGGGTGTCTTGCAGTATACAGATAAAGTGATGTCATTGCTTCCTCCGAAGTACATGCAAATTGGGTAAGACGAGCATTATCTCCATGCGTTTGGGAAATCGTTGAGGAGAAGTCGCTATTGTCTGGTCTAAGGTCTTTGGAATTTTTGCAGTTTTAGTGGCTTTGCATTCAAGGCATGCTCAAGCTCTAATTATAGTGTTTTTCTTTTCTATTCTCGCTTGAACCTGTTCTGTGCGTAACGTGCCACTAAGTTCGCGATGAACCTTTTCATGATGTGTACGTCTTTATCTAAGCAGAAACGACGGACTGCAAAATTTTATCGAGAATTTTGTAAAAGACCAGTTCCTTCCTATTGTGCGAGTAGATTATCGAACTCGTGTAGCGGATGCTCTTGCGAGTGAGTACCTGACTGAGTCTGTGACCTATCTATTTTCTGACAAAAGTTTAGACTTACGGTAGCAACTACTTCCTTCTGTATGATACGGACTTGGCCGAACAATGCGTTACCCGCAGAGCTTCAGAACGTAGTCAAGTTGATTTTTTTGTCGTCCTTGTGTCAGCACTCGTTATAGTAGGCTGGTACGAGTGATTCTAAATAGTATTTTCAGTGTTCATAGCCTAATTTCTACTTTCGCTGCACGATAGGTCCGGCTGCATTCCGTTTAAGGTCACATCCTGGAACCTTATATGAACCCACGATTGAGAAGGGAAGGCCAGTTTTACAGGGTCCCTTAGCAGCTAATCAACTCGTCACCGAGGTATGCTTTCGTGAATCTTTGCGAGCCACAGTTTAAAATGAAAGCTATTACACCTATGTGTATGTGAGGATACATACAATTGGCTGACTCCACATGGCAATTTAGCCCATATTGGGCCCCTACTTGCTTCTTACTATGTACTTGGCCGGGTATTTACCTCTGTACTAGAGAGTGGTCCTTGATAGAATCTGCGATTCTCGGTCGTGTGAATATATATACTTGACCGGGTTACTTGCGGGTTAGCTGAGTACTAGAGAGTGGTCCTTGATAAGATTTGCGATTCTCGACGTATGAATATATGTGTATGGGAAGGATTGTATCCAGTTCATAAGGCTGTAATTAGTATCTGCAAGATCTCCTCTTCGTGCGTAGAAAGTTTGCTGGACATTAGATGTGGATGTACTAGGATATAACAGATGCACGACTGGTAAGGTTGTATACGATGGTGACGGTCGGTTCGGAGTAGAATCCACATACTCCTGTAAGCTGACTAGCCTGGTTTGTTTAATAAGTCGGACGTAACACCGATTTAATTAGTTGAATGCTTCTTATGAGTAGGTTTGAAGACATATAGGTACTGTGGAGGACAGAAATTCAACAGCTTCTTTTTGGCAGGTTTTAGGATGGGCCCAAGCAATGCCTATGTATGCAGGTGAAATACTGGAGCTAGTGCAGACCCTTCTTGAACGCACATTGGAGCGATGTCGTGCTGGATATACTGAGGTAATTAGCTTATTTATCTCCCGTGAAACTTGTCTTTCCTAATTGCTGTGTTTTGCTCACTCGATCTTAATCTTGCTTAGCATTAGACCACAACTTGTTAACATTAAAGGGTTTCTATGGAGCCAGTGTATGTTAGCCAAAAACCTGGAGTTAAAGGGCAGTGACTCACTCAAAGTACTATGCTTGACCTTGTTACTATGTATCAAGTGTGCTAGCTTTATCCAGGAAACTATTTGTGTCTACGCATGTCCAACATCATGGACTCGCTGCATACTTCATGGCTTAGAAACGATATCCTAGCGCATATTCGTTCTAGTCTTGCTTGCTGTATGCTTCCCTGGGTAATTCGTCCGCTGAAGTGTACGTCGCCGGTTTCTGCACTGCGCTGCTGACCACTATACCACGAGACAGTCGACCAAAGGGAGAGAGCTTAGCCACCTTCCACAGGGAGAGGTTACATGTAGTTACTAGCGTTGAATCGAGTAACCACAATACCGATGTGTATTAGCTAATCGATCAGGTGTGTCCTGTTTTACCACCAAGTTCACCTTCTAATACCTTCTACGATGGACACTGTTTGAGCAGGCCGTCCTTGGGAGTTTCAGCTCGGATGTCATTGGGAGGCATGACGTCTCAGGCTTGATGAAGCAAGAGCCTGCTAATTCCGTGTTAGAGGCTGGATTTTTGAGTCAATTGGGCCAAAAGGTTTCACTCGATGGTCCGTTGGATGCGGAAGGTCTTGAAGTGGAGATGGAACTGAACAACTTATTGCTAAGCTTACGTCCAATCAAACAGGTGCTTCTTGAGTTGTTATAGGGAACTTGAAGAATGTTTCTGTCTGTCTTGTTTCCTTCCCGTTCGGTTTCTCCTGCTTTCTGGACTAATCTCCAACTCAAGACCCTGATCTCCAGTTTAAACCTGGAGCCACTGTTAGGAGCTAATGGCAATGGGTGTGTGCAGGAGCAACTTATTAAGGACAACTCAAAACTTGTTTTACTTGCAGCCTTAAGTGACACACTGGATTTTCTGTCTGATTCTGTCCAAGAGTAAGTTCATGCGCTGATCTGTCAGTACGGTGCAACGCTCGTCTGTTTCTTAGGTCCATTTCAGATTAGTCTTGACGTCACGGATATATAATCTACTGGATTAACCTTTAACACATCGTTTCCTTGTTTCCTGTGGTGCACAATTTGATTGTAACGTCCAGTCGTGCATGTCGTTTGACTCTTATATTCACTGACGCGTTTAGTAGCATTTCTTTGACTCTCATATCACTCATAAACGCATAAAAATGTGTGGCTAGACTTGGACAGCAGCAATCACGAGGATTGACTGAACGAAGGAGGAAAGAACAGCATCAAGCGCGCCGTCACCATCGACGTACAAGCAGTGCTCTCACTGCTGGCTTGGGTGCTCTTGCCGACAAATTCCATGCGCTATCGAGCGAATGTCTCCGCACTTTACGTGTGGAAATGCAGCTGCAAGCTATCTCTCACCTTGCGGTATTGTTAATCTTTCTTAGATGTTCGCTGGACGAGGATGCTTGAAGTACATATGGACAAAATTTCTGCGTTATTCATCATTTATATTAACGCTTACGTTTAGGATCCACAAGTGTTTATGAGGAACTAATGTAACCAGTGTCTAGAATACTGAAGGATTAGGTTGGCTGGGGAAATTGTCGTCTTTTCGAAGGGTATTCGAAAAGAGTACGTGTGTGACCAGGACGCCGAGGAACCGGAAGATTTTATAATCGCTTTCACAACTCAGGTAGAACGTTTATGTTTACTCAGGTAGAAGGAACCACAGTTGCACAAATTTCCGTAGAACGTTTATGTAAGTTCGCAACACGGGATAACTATGTTGTAGCTCCTTTTACCTCATATTTCGTAACCAGCTCTTAAACTTGGAGTAGTCTACAGAATTTGACCAATCTGGAAGTAGTAATTTGAGCCCGAGCAGAATGGATGGCCCAGAGTTAAGGAGAGAACCCTTACCTGCGCCTAATGTACACGTTGTTTATCTTTGCGTTTTGTCATTACTACTTAAATCTCAACGTTGATTAGATATTTCGAGTTCGCCCTACCTACTTTCGTTTGTGAATCTGCACTGTCTTCATACGGACATAGAATGTGTAGGGTGGTTGTGATAGACGCAGAATACCTGTTGCTTCATCAGATATCCGATGACTGAGGTTTATTTGGCCTTCATGCAGATTACAAGAAGAGACGAAGAACTTGCACCATATTTACCCCCCCTCAAGCGGGGTTATATTTTTGGAGGCATTTGTAGTATAGCAGCAGCAACTTTTATAAAGGTGCAACAGCAGTTTTTCATACTAAAATCCTGTTGTAACTTTTCCTTTCTACTTTTCTTTTGTGCATGATCAGTTGCCTATTCATCCGCTTGATGAGTTGCAACTGTAGCAGCTTGCTCATGCTCGGCGCCATTCTGATCATATTACGGCATTGTCTTTGTTGCAGTCTCTAAATGAAATGACCGCTGTCAACATGCTTGGTATTCGACAAATTTGTAGAAATTGCACTGCTGTGCAACAGGTTTTCCCTTTCACCACTAAGAACTTCATTTGAAAACCAACGTTGTGCTCTTATGCTTCGTCCCTTGCTTGGTAGCTTATATTATTGTTCCCATGGCAGTCACTTGCATCGCTGGGAGGTAGTGTCAACATTGTCAGTGAACGACTTGATCGGGTCCGGACCTACTACGATTTACTCAATCTTCCCTTCGAGGTATGATATTCGACAGCGCACCTTTTTTCGGCTTCTCGAAATGATTGAAGGGGAGATTCCTCCAATTCCTCCATGTCACACTCATGTACAGTAATGTTTGTGACTTTTCTTCACTCCATAAGACGGGATGACAGCGCAAGCAGTATTCTCCGCATCATGGATATAAATTCGTCTTCGAGTTTGAGTTTAGCTCGTCTCCATGGTGGATAAGACTCGTGAATGCGATACGCTACTAGAGTAACTTCAAGTTAACTATATCAGCTGGCATTGTTCGTGCAGGCTCTCGTTGCGTTTATTCAAGAGCATCATTCCCTGTTTTCCTTCTCAGAGTAAGATATAATTTTTTTCAGTTTATATCGTTGCACGTCGTGAAACTGGACACTGTCATTTCTTAGGGTACATACGACGAGATCTTTTTGATGCTACCAGTCTTGCTTCATAAGAGGCTACTCTGCTAGAGAACTGCAGTATTCGGTATGTGCTGGTGGTGTTACACCTCTAATGGATCTTCTCATCTTCTCTACCAGGTATTCCAGCCTGTTGAAGGTGAACATACCAGGGCGGGAAATACCGGTGGATGCTGTACAAAGAATTGGCAAAATAGTGGCCCCATGATAGGTTTCACAGTAGGATGATTTGCAAGCCGCTTATAATTTGGCCTAGTGTAACGTGTAGATTTAGATCTTACATATACATTCCCACCCCTCCACGATTCAGTGCATACTTCAATGTAGTTTAATCTAATGCATACCGTTCTAGCCGCAGCTTTTGGCACAGAGTTATTTACGGTTCTCCATCAAACGAGAATCATTTCGACGGGAGAATCTAGGCAGAAAATGGTCGCGAGCACTTTACAGATGGTCATCAATACGAGACTGGCTTACTTACTCCGTGGACCACTTAACAATGCTTCAGTTGGATAAAACGAAGAAGCTTATAGCGATGATTGTTTACTTGAGTGAGGAAAGCTTTTAAAAGTTTCGGGGTCACCGGAGTATTTCCAGAGTGTAATGTGGAGATATCAGTAGTGTTCTGCAGCGGTAATCTTAGAAGTCTACCAATGATTTTGGTGTTGATTTGGTTGAGGTATGGTGTCTCGCTAGCACTCACTCGGAAAATCATTCAACTTCGTTAAACTTTGTAAAGGCGAGTTTGTATTTACGATTTCCAGGAATGTAGTCTAGTATTCCTGGTAGATGCGCTCATTCTCAGGCGTTTGACGGTCCATCCTTGGCCTAGAGGATTTTGATTTAATGGTTGGACCAGGAGATGAGGTTCCCACTAAATGACTCCGACGGCCATCACCGTGGGACGAGGATGTCCACGAAAACGCTGAGTGCGAAGGTTACCTCTGACGGGCGTGCGTTATTTGCAACACGGCACCGATCGAAGATGTCAAAGAGGTTTACAAAGACGAGAGATGTTTTCTCTAACCGCCCTTCGAGAAAGATTTGCGTATATCTCACAGATAAAGGAAAATATGAAGATAGGGCAAGACGAAGGTAGTGTTACATAAAACTGTGAATGATGGGTTGCAGCGATGATAATCATGTCGAGGCAGGGGTGGAGCTTCGGTCGCGTGGTGGATCTTTTGTGTGGCTGCGGAAGTGAGTTCAGCAGTCTTTCATCCTGAACGATGCTTAGGGTTGTGTAAGTAAATCAGAGCTCTGGAGCGTTTTATGTTCCGATAGAGAATTTGACAATTAACGGTGGATTTATTATCGGACATGTTGAAACGATGCATTGGTGCTTGATTGTACTTTCACAAAGGCGAAGCAGTTTAAATATATGCAGGTCACCATTGTCACAGTATCTGTTTATACGCAATCTTTCTGCCAAGTTCACTGATCGGCCAACTTCAAAGACCACGCAGAGCTATTCCAGGACTGATAGAAACTCTTCGACCCGAAAGGCCTTTCTTAGCTAGAAACGTTGCCTAACTTCGGTTGATCGCTTTCCCGCTCGGACATGGCCTTACCCTCTATGCTCACCGTGTCCTTGTACTATTATGGTCTTGTTTGGAGCGATACAATGGTGATGAAATCGGAGTATGGTTCAGGCACAGCTTCTAAGCTTTTCCTGAGCTCGGGTCGTAATTACGGGGTTAATTCCTTAGTCACACCCTTGAAGAGTCCTTTCAATTGGTCACACTTTCAAGTTTCAAGTTCTTCTTGATCACACTTTCGTTCATCTGTATGAACTGGAGTTTCTGTTGCGACTATGCTTTCGGTCATCTGCATTGCGTGGAGTCTTTGTTGGACTCGTCAGTCAGTTCAATATTAACTTGTAACAGCTAAGACTGAATATTATGTGTTCGGATGTAAGAATGAAGATGAATGGTAATATACAGTCATTCATGATATTGATAACAGGGACTTTGATGAGCCATTGTCATTCTATGTCGATGATGCGAGTCGAATTAAATGACAGTAACGTTTTCATCGATAAATATGTTATTTTTGTTGACGTAATAAACAAATATCGTCAATTCAGAGGATAAGCGTATATCTCTGAATGACATTACGGCGCTATTCAGGTTCTAAATTTTGACCTGGTCTTCTGAATGACATTAAGTCACTATTCAGGTTCTAAATTTTGACCTGGTCTTCTGAATGACATTAAGTCACTATTCAGTGTAGAGTTGTATAATAGTTGAGTTGAGCTGAGTTGACTTTACTGCGTCAATTTCTGGGGAATCCTCTGGATTACTTAACTGTCTCAATAAAATTTTGCATAATCTCTCCACGCTCTTTCTTCTCTTTCAGATTCACGTGTGCTCATTCTGCACTCTTGGTCATCAGTAATTGCCACCATGAAATGTGTTAGATAGTCACATCAAGTTCTCAATGTCTCGTACTCAAAACTTAGTCTAGCGAGGACTCTATGTCACGTAGGTGATCGAGAGCATGGACGGAGTTGTGAACAAGAGAAGCTTGAAACCTGACAAAATGAGAAGACTCTATGAGAGTGTGACCAAGTAATTAGCCCTAACTACGGCGCACCTTCTTTCTTCAGATGCACCAATTGATATAAGGACAAATGGGTTACATAGGTAGAAGTATAGAGTAGAAAATGAGAAAACGTAGAATAGAGTAATGAAAAAAACGTACGGTATTTGGATTTATTATAAGTAACTAATGGATTACATAGATCTAATTTACTTTATGTGAAAAAGAAGTAAAGGCAGACATACGATAACTTCTTCAGTGCCAAAAGATTAATTCGTATCACAATTCTGAGAGAGTAATTAATTTGTTCGGTGCCAAAGAATTAATTCGTATCACAAAAGGGAAGAATCGGATACTTCATTCTGCAGGTGAGCTGTTTGCGAACAAAAGTTTTTAACCTGTATAACCCAAATACTTTTGGGCACAGACTTTGGCTGCGAAAACACAATTGGTTAAGTAATGAATCAAATAAAAGTTCTACACTAAGCAGTTAATTTTACAACTAATTATTGCATAGCTATTGAGAAATACTGAAGTTCAATTTTGGTGGTTCCTTAGAACAAAAAAGCATCTTCTCTTTATCCTGAAGTACTAAAGAGGAAATAGGGAATATTCCTTTCTTTGCTTTAAACCCGCACCTGGGGTTCAGGTTACTGGCGGACGGGATAGTGACTCAACTGAGAACCTATATCGTTCACTTTATGTGCTTACTGTTCACTGCCATTCTCATTTTACTTGATAACTTGAAAGCTATGGCACACTGTTAGGGAATGGTTATGAAATACCAAGCTTACGGACATGCAATGGCATCATCCGCCAACTTTTTAAGAGTTATTGGTAATTGCTTCGCGTTTCGAACAATAGTTTCCTTTTGTTTCCCAGTAATTTTCGGGCCGTTTCTAAGTTCTATCGGAAATTCACATTTGCAACCATAACTCACTACTCTATTTCACCTTCTCCCATCTTCGGATGTAGGGGAAATATGGAAGGTAGTTTAATTTATCTCCTAACCGTTAGAGCAAAATGAGTTAAGTGATAAATTAAATGTGTGATAAATGAGTTATCTCTAGATATGTAGTCGCTCTTATGTCTTTGAGAGCGTGTTTTAAGTCCTTTCTTTCAGTTCTTGCACGTTGTGTTCTTTTCACCTATTGTGGCATGCGTGTAACAGTTAATATTTATAAATAAAATATTTTTTTTCATAAATAAATTCATATTAATAGTTTAATATTTATAAAATGATCACTACATTTTAATTAATTTAGTTTTCATAATTAACTTCATAATTACCTTGGAAAAGAAGAGTGATTCTGACGTAGCAATCAACTGCTTGTACTAGCCAATTGTTTCATTGGATTTCCTTTTTGTTCTCCAAGCTTGTATGTTTCTTTATTTTTGTATTATTTTTTCTGACTTACACATTGATCGCACATTCACACCCTTCGATGTTATTGACCATGTAGTTCTCTGGCTTTTGTGGTACCTGAGGAGAATTCTTCGGATCTAACTTTTACTCTTTTTTTGGAGTTCAGAGCAACTCTCTCTATCGGACTTTTATTCCCTGAGTACGCAGTTTTCTCTTCTTAATCGTTCCCGATATGACAAAATACGCTACGTGAAAAAAAAGGTACTTTTTCTTCCGGTGTTCATAATCCACATATATCTATGCTAATGCATAACAACAAATCAGCCACGGGAATAACAATGTCCAGCAATAGTAAAGTAATGGATGCACTAAAGTCCTCCAAACATGATATTTTTCTAGTGTCATCCGGATCAGTTATAAAGCATCGTGCATCTTCATTTGATTATTAAGTCGAACTGAATTGATCAAAATGCAAAGTAGAGAGCGTAAGATCCATACACAACTTTCTTTATGCATGGAAGGAGCCAAACTTCATTAAACAAATGACCACAAAGAAGCAATTTGTCATTGATGTTAGAATACGTATAGTATGAACATACATTCAGCAACAAGTTCAGAATATTAGGTGGTGACCTTTTGTAAGGTCACCAAGATGAAGCTCAAGACTATATTATTCATGCCCAAGGTCATTGTACATTAAGTAATTCATTTGCTTGGTTCAGTCTACAAGGAGCTCTCTCTCACACTCACACTGTCTTTATGCCGTGACATACAATTTTACATTAGCCATGGTATCAGAGCTTTGCTTGTTGATGCACTAGCACAATAGCATAGGCACTAGGTAGACCTTCGGCCCTAAGATGTGAGCAGTTGAAGGACGCTTCAACTGCTGTGAGGAGGACGCTCCATACACCATGATTCTATACCTTTGCTACCAGAACTTTACAGTTCCAGCTATCAACCTAGTACAGAATGTCTGCCCCCTTTGACCCCAAAAACTGGGTGAAATTTGACGGCACTTATTTCATGCTATGGAAGCACAAGACAACCTTGCGGCTCAAGGTTCATGGTGTGCTCGATATCGTGGATGGGAATGCGCAAAGACCGCGTGCCACGACACTCGAGGGTACTGCGATACCCGTCCTCCCTCCTGCTACAGGACCCGGCAGTATCATGGATTGAGACCAGCGCGACATAAACGCACTTGCGGCAATCAATGAATGCTGCGAGAGTAGTGTGGCAAGACATATAATGTCTTGTACACACATCAAACGAAACATGGACCACCTTGATCAGACACTTCGCTGATCAATACATGGTGATCCAGGTGCATCTAAAGAAGAATTGCGGGTTCTAAAGATGAAACCCAATGAGACGATTACAAATCGTGTGAAAAAAACTTCAAGTCCCTCCAGCAGATTTCTGCTGGACTAATAGTGGACAACAAGGAGAAAGTACTCGTGTTGATGGACAGCATGCCTAACAACTACCAACTCTTTCTGCAAGCGATGAGAACCAGTCCAAATCTCCTGCTGCAGGACCTTATCACTTTTCTCATCTAGGAGGAGACGATAGGACATAAGCTATTGGTTGAGCCTTCCACTGCTTTGTTTGCAAGACGTCGACAAGGAGGACGCAACAATAATAACCAACGTAACAATAGCAACAACCGACAAGGTGAGAATCAACCACCGAAAAGACCACCAGATCTCATCAAGAAGTGTTTTCAATGGAACAAGATCGGACACCGCATCACCGAGTGTCTAGACAAAACCAGCAGTAGCAGCGACAATTCGAATGCTGACAATCCAAACCAACTGCAACGGAACAACAACAACCGAAACAAAAATTGACGTTCGCAAAATAACAATAACATTTGTCGGATCCTGGTAGCACAATGCTCGTCTGCAATCGCGCAAACAACCTACCTTTATTGATATGTGGACACGAGCGCCACACATCACATGACACACAATCGACAACAGTTCGTCGATTACTCACCATATCAATTGAGAATATCGAGAATGATGCTATTCTACTCGGTGATAACACAACCACCCACGTTGTCGGTTTTGACATGGTGGAAGTACGCATGCGCAATGGTGAGCATGTGTACATACGCGATGGTTCTTCACGTGCCTACCTTGCAGAAAAATCTATTTTCAGCTCGACAATTTGATGAAAAGGACGGCTAGTGTCTAATTGATAACAGACTCTATCACCTCAAGGACAGATTTAGACAAGTGTTAGCTCCCTATCCAACCGTTGATGATCTCTACATGCTCATAGAATCAGTCTTGGTCGTTGATCAAACTGCACTTGTAACTACAACAAGAAGGACTTCAATAGTTCCCAGCCAAAGATCTGGACCTCCATTACGAGCAAGATCGTGACGTAGCCAACGGACTAGTGTTTCCCTCACTAATCGCAACATGCATAGACTAAGCTTCTCACGGTCCAGATCTAGCTCAGTCTCGCATAATTGCACAACCAAGAGGAAGAACACACAACTAATTTTCGGAGCCAACACAAAGATCTAATATTTCAGCTCCCATCTTTTACAGATACTGTGGACATGGATAATGAAGGTAAGTTTTTCTTCAGTCGACCTCTACCCTCCTCGAACATACTTGATGACAACGCCCTTTGGTATTTTCTCCACCAGGACTCTACCTGCTGGCCTCCCTCTAGACTCAAACGCGACTCCCAACCTGGAAACTTACCGGCACAGGAACCTGTGAGTGCACAGCACGCCCACCGACGCGGATCGTGCTTCCTGCAGGCCCTTCCCTCTCATGCCTGCAGTCATCTCATGACGACCATCGACTAAGGATCCTTACCTCACGTCCTTCTCTGCACAACCCGCCAGCCAACAAGACCTCCAAGACCACGAGAGGTCATAACAACCCACGTTGATCGGAAATCCCGTATTAACAAAGACTCCAACGCGATCTCTCAAAGATCCGCTTTGACATCCGCACGACAGCCCCGGGTCACAGGAGGTCGTATTGACCTCCGCTGACTTGGGACTTGCTAACGCGGTCTCTCACTAGCACGGTCCCTCCGAGATCCACGCCGGACATTGTTACACACGCTATCTTTCACGGACCCACATGGTCTTCTTGGCCCACGCCCTAATCTTCTTGACTCGCGCCCTAGCATTCTTGATCCGGCCTACAATACTTATCTGTTTTCGACCCTTCCCTGCCCTCTCAAATTTTTGACTTGCTCGGTCCTTTTCCCCGATCTTGGTTTTCTTCATATTTTTTGGACGGCCTCCAGGGTTTTGCATCAGGTAGCCGGACCCCTCTTCTGACGCCACCTCGACCCTTCGCTCTTGTTACTACAACATGCGACCTCTCCACCTTGTGACATCAACGGCTCGGTCACATCAACCACCACATGATGTCCATGAGCTGAATCACCGCAGGTACGTTACTAGCCTCCCTTCTTTCGACTCTCTGAAGATATTTGTCCCACTTGTGCACACGGAAAGCATGCGCATACAAAATTTCCCACGTGCTAGCTCAAACCGCTCAACTCGTCCCTTGCACTGGTCCATTCTGACATTAGTGGATGCATCTCCCTTTGCATTTTTTCCGAGTATACATTTCTTCATCTTTATTGATGATTACTCGCGCTACACTGTCACTCGTCTCTTTTACTATAAGAGTGATTGTGCTGCTTTCTGGGACTATCTTGTCTTTATTGAGCGCGCCACTGGTCAATCCCTTGTTGTCTTGAATTTGACAATGAGGAGGAATATCGTTCAGCTACCTTTGACGCTTTCGGTCCTAAGTACGACATCAGCGTCAATTCACAGTCCCTTACTCACGTCAGCAGAATGACATTGCTGAGCGCAAGAACCGCAATTTGCTTTGTTATACTCTCAATGCTTTTTATCGTCAACCTCATCAAGCCCTTTTGGGTTGAAGCAATCACTTGCGTCACATCCCTCCTATGACCACACCTTATGAACTCTGGCACTTCTACGACTCTACTACTCCTCGACGATCCGATCTCTCTTTTTTGTGCATCTTTGGATGTCGTGCTTTTTCTCAGGTCCTCGAGGTTGGGTGCACAAAACTCGATGATCGCTCTCACGAGTGTATCTTCTTTGGCTATAGTGGTCAGAGTAAAGACTACCGTCTCCAAAGAAAACTGACGATCATACCTCACCTCTCGCGGTGAATTTTTTATGAGACTCTCTCGACTCTCCCTCTCACATCCGCCCTCTCTGCTACTCCCTCACTCACTTACGAGCCTCTTGAGACCGACGTTCACTTTTATCATATTGTGCTTGCTCTTTCTGCTGGTCCAGCTTACATTCCGTCCGTTCTGTGATAGTCAGTGTATCACAGAACCTAGCGTACATGATGTGGAGTAACAGATTTTGTTACACTCTGATAACTTATGTGTGGACTCTATTGTCGACAGAAATAGGCGTAGGAGGAAAGTGTTTGAAGAAGAAGCAGATGCAGAGAGGTCTATATACATATTTGAAGCGGTTCTGGCAAAAAAAGGGTGTATTAATAGAGTTCAACGCGTCATTATTCGACGAGGATATCTCCGTTTTGAAGACCGTGCTAGTGAATGGTGACATTTATCGCAAAGATGATCATGTTATCATCTTGGAGGATGCTGCGAAGTCACAAAAGACACAATAGAACTAGAAAGGTCGGATTCAAATGATTTTTCTTCATACTTTACATGATCATGCAGAGATATTTGTGGAGTTCATATGGCTTTATAACTATACTGTCAAGGGGAACATACCCACTGATTACATATCAAGCATGCAACTTTTGAGTTCAATCGAAAGAAATCATGCATCTGATAACTTTTGACCGGCTGTACAGCTAGGTGGTAAGTTTCTCAGTGTGAAAAGAGACTCTCGTAATGGAAGAACTCAAGATATCTTGACCTTGGAAGTTATCGATGTTAAAGAGAGACGCTCTTTATTAGACCTTGGTTCAATAGGACATCCGTCATCCTATCCTGAAGAGAACGATGTCATGATAGTCAAAAGATCATCTCAGTTACAGAGCAGAAGTTCGGATATCTTTGCTCTTTGTGTAGTTCGAGAAGTGTGCTTTGTACAGAGATCTGACGATGGACCAGATCAGAGGATTGAGGAGGTCCTTGAAGATGAACCAAATGGCATGGAGGAGGTAGAACCTACAGCAACAAACTCATCATCATGTGGTGTAGTCCATATTTTCTGATTGAGAAAATTTTGATCGAGAGAGTTGATAACAAGTCCTACTGCTTTATGTAACCTTTGCTATCGAACGATTGTTACAACTAGTCAATAGTCTAGAACCGCAGTGGGAGCTCCTCTGATCTCTCCTGCCGGTCCAGCTTCAACCTCATCCGTTGGTCTTGGATCTGGAGGAGGAGTTTCTAGCAGTCGTGGCCCTGGAGGAGGAGTTACCATACACCCTACTAGCAGTTCACAGTCTAGTGGGAGCAGTCGTCCTCCACGTTCTCACTCCTCTAGCCATACGCACAATCATTCTCTCTCTGTAGAGCACATGAGCCCGTGCCATCTCTATCTTCGTCGCACATCACCATGCTCACCACGTGTTTCTAGCCTTGCCCACAGCAAGTCCTCCTTTCCTCCATTGGATTTTCCAACACCGCCTCCACTGAGACAATCAGCTCAGCAATCGGTTCTCCCGCAGCGGAACCTTGACAAAAGCTACGACCCTTCGTCGTTGATCTCGAAGTCTCGGAAGAATACTAAGCGGGCATTGATGATAATCCTCAAGCCCGTGCTAATGGAACCTGCTTCTTACGTAGAGTACATAAAATGGATGTTAAAACTAAGTTTCTGAATGGAACACTTAATGAGGAAATATACATGTGTGTCCCGGAAGGAGTGACTGCAGCAAGGTGCAGCCAAGTATGCAAATTGCTTAAGACTCTCTATGGCCTTAAGCAGTCATCAAGAGAATGATATTTGATTATCAATAAATTCTTGTTTTCTCTTGGATTTACTCAGTCCGACGTAGACAGAAACGTTTATTACCTGCACCAGAAATAGCACTTCGTCATCCTTGCTCTCTACATGGATGACATTGTGATTGTCAATAGCAATGAGGCTCTATTATCTCATGTAAAGAGAAAATTGAGCTCACGGTTCAAGATGACTAACATCAATCCAGTCCATCATTGCTTGAGCATTAAAATTAACCGTGACAGAGTTTGACTAAGTCTGACAATATCATACTTAGTCAAACTCTGTACTTGACACATAAGCTATTACAGTTTGGTTTACAAGACTGCAAACTTGGAAGCACTTCTCTAGTTACAAGTGAGAAACTTTCTTCGGACGACTCTCTCGTCACTGAAGAGGAGAAGAAACTATGTAATAGTTATCTTTATCAAAGTGCAGCCGGCTCTATTAATTGGACCGCAGTATGCACTCGTCCTGACTTATCCTACCCCATTAGTGTACTCTCTCAGTTCAGAGTTATACCTTGAGTATGCTCAATCGTCCCAGCCCTGTTCGGTTACTCCGATGCTGACCTAGGAGGACACGCCGAGACAAGACGTTCTACATCAGGCCATTGTTTTATTTATTCTGGAGGAGTTATTAGATGTTCCTCTAAGGGACAAAAGTCAGTAACCTTGTCAAGCACAAAGGCAGAATATGTAACTCTTAGAACGAGCTGTTCAGAAAAAATCTGATTACGCCAGCTCCTGACTGACATCGGATTGCATGACAAAGAGCCCACCGTCATATATTGTGACAACCAAAGTGCGATGACTCTTGTCGACACTAGTAAATTCCACGACCGTACAAAGCATATCGACATCAGATATCATTTCATTAAAGACCACGTCGCTGGAAGAATTATAGAAGTTCGTTACTGTCCTACTGAGGACATGGTCGCAGATATTTTGACAAAGAGCTTACCAGCTCCAAAATTAGATTATCTACTACCGAAGCTAGGAATGTTTTCTAGCTGATAATGTTTTATCTGAACTGTTACTAAGTTGGAGTGTTAGAATACTTACAGTATGAACATACATTCAATAATGGTTCAGGATATTAGGTGGTGACTTTTCATAAGATCACCAAGAACATGTCCAAGACTATTATTCAGGCCCAAGACCATTGTACATTAACTAATTCATTTGCTTAGTTCAGCCTACACTCTCTCTCAAGGAGCTCTTTCTCTCACACTCACATTGTCTTTATGTCGTGACATATAGTTTTACCTTAGCCTATTCTAGCAATAGTCTATCTCCAACAATTGACAGCAGAAGAATCACATTCCACCACGACCATCATTGTAGATGTCAGACATCAACCTCGAAGATGAAGAGTGCTGGAGCCACGCTCCTTCTCTTCCTTGGCTTCTCATTCTTCTGTCATAGAGGTAATCTTCTCAACTTACCTTCCATTGAAAACCGCTTTTCCTTGAGCGTTCGAAAAGAGAAGAAGAGAAGTATGGATGTAGTACACTTTCTTCTCATATCTGTGACACATTTGGTTTTCATCAGTACCTTCTCATCGTTTTCATTACCGTTGGAGTGATTGCATATTTCGTCTTTCTGGACTGGTGGAATAGTTAAAACCCCTTTCTACTAGAGTGAGTGTCATGCAATTTGCCTTGAAAGACATCTCTGGCTTGAGGGTTTGCGATCCGAGCTCTTCATGGACTCGGGTCACAGAAGATAATAGTGAAATTAAAGCCTTATGGTTTTCATATATATACATATCACGAGAAGTCGTCGAGGTTTCAACGCAGATCCAGTCAAGCTTGAAAGGCAAAGAAGTACGAGAGATGCTGTAGGCTACGACTTTCTGATTCTGAAGCAGCAACACAATGTTGTTATAGTTTGGAGCAAACTAGATGTAAATAACCATGGTCGATAAATTTCATTAACTTTTGCTCTCTGTATATTATCAGGAATCTTATAATTAGTATATAGAAAATCTAAACTAAACTCTAATAAAAATTAAAATTAAAATTAATCATTAAATGTTAATCATTCTGGATAAAAAACCCATAATTGAAATGTAGAGACACGCGCTTCTAGAGGTACAACTGCAAGTGCCTGCTGAAGTGAAAAGATACATTAATCTACACATTAATTTATCATTTAACGCTTCACGTCCAAAAAATTATGTGATAAATTAATTTTAAGCTCAACCCTTTTCCATCTTCAGATAGAAGAGAGGTGAATAATCCCAACAGATCCACTTTAAAGAACCAGATAAACATTATTTGTGAGTTAAAATATAACTTCGCGATTGACAATGTTCTTTTCATTTATTCTGAAAAAAAGAAAAGCTTTCTAATCTTCTTCTCTTCTAGCTTTAACTTTTAACCACCCATAAAATTTTATAAAAATTATAAAATAACAAATATTATTACTTGTCTCTTGAAGTTTTCATGGACCATACTAAATATTAGTACTTGTCTTCGTGGACCGTGAGGTTGTCCCTGTGAATCTTCCACAACAGCGATCCTCGAGATCAAAAGTTTCGTTAGTAATTTATTACATAATATGCATCATATTCAAAAGAGTTTGAACCCACGATTTTTCTCTCAAAAGACTGTAAACTAAACCATTTGAGACACCGATCTTTATAAAAAGGCGTTGCATATCAAAATCATCATCGTTCTTTCGATCTCCATGCTGCGCAATGGATGTTCTGATATTCTAAATCATTTTTCTTCTCCATATCTTCAGTTTTATGAAAACTGAAAAACAAATGATAACATATTCTGTAGTATGCCTCGTAACATGATCTGAAGAACAAAAACGTTAGTTGATGAAGACAACAAAACAATAAATACTGTAAAGCTGAAGAACAAATGATAACATACTTCTATAGCATATAATAAGTACTTCGTGCTACACAGTCCTCATCCAACTATGAACCAATATTTTCAAATTAAATAATTATATTTATATAAGTACATTTTAATTTATAACCTGGAAGGGTCTGGTAATAAATTAAAGCGTGTGGAAACCCGTCTTCCGAACTTGGAAGAAGTTGATTATGCATGCCTCCGGTAAGTGTGATGGAAGAGATGGTGAATTAATTGATGATTAGTGTGATGGAAGAGAGTAAGCCGTTCAGGTCTGTGTATACCATGATATATACAGACCTGTCGGATCCATATCAACAGCAGAGTACAGAAGCACATCAATAACACATCCGTTAGGTATCCATTGCGTCGCTTCCTCATCGATAACACAAACCTTTGAATCGAAATTAACAGTCAAAATTTCACCCATAATCCGACGGCACAATGTCGATGGGGAGTCCGCTGCATTCTTCCTATATTTCCCGCTACCAAACTGTAGTCCTCTGGAAGAAGAAATGATGCCATTGCAAGACACAGTCCGAAAACATGCTGCTTCAAAATTAACTGTACTGTACACCTACAATTTACCTCTCGAAAGTCCCTGTATTATGTACAATGCATACATACTGCAATACATGATTCTGTTTGACATGCTAGCTACTCCAGTCCTAGTGCTCATTAGTTTCGAGCGACGTTGATGGTGGCCTGAGCTAGCAAACTTGCTTTTGATCTCTTCGAGATTTGGCTTCTCGTTTCGGAGAGCCAGTTCTCTGTAGAAGCAGAACATGCCTACTTGTTGTCAAACATCCGTCTCGGCCTTATGCTTATTATGGCCTGGAAGATGGCTCTTGATTTTGTCCATTAGACCTTCTTTATGATGTTCGCCTTCTTTGTGGTGTTCATCTTCAGTGGCGACCGGAGCCATGTTGGCCTCATCTCTCTGTGCCGGTTTTGAAGCTGCAGTTCCAATTCATATATGATGTCAACAGCCGAAGATGATTTGACTATCAAGTGACGCAGTCAGCCTTCATACAAACCTCGCAAGAAAATCTCTACGGGCAAATTCTGCTCTAGATCTATGACATACTCCAAAACTATGAAGAAACTACATTCGATCCTTGGTAAGTGTGGCCTCACCTCCGATCTCAGAAGCATGCTTACTGGGTCCATCCGGTTGTGTATACTCTTCGCTGTAAGCAGACTCACCAGGAAGCGATCCTACTGTCTGATGGTACTCCTGCGGCTCTAGACCCTGATGGCCAACCGGAACTCCGCTCAGTCCATGATTGTCTTGACCCGCCCCAGAAGGACGGCCGGATACGATCCCATGAGCAACTCCGCCTCTAACTTCGCCCTCGGGAAAACTGGCGGCGGGTTCAGTTCTGTGTGCGTCGCCTGTGGTAGAAGTAGTCGGTTCGTTCTCGTACTTAGGGCCGTCGAAATGATGCTCGTCCAGAAACACTGCACCCGGAGGCCGCGTGGGTACAGGGAAACCATCATGTTCACCATGGTCAGAATCTTGGAAGTGCTGGGATTTGTATGTTACAGGAACCCTCCTTTCACCACCTCCCTCTTCACTGTACCCGCCAGGGCCAACGCTACCGACTCCAGCCTCCGAGGGCTTGGCATTTGGATCGGTGATGCCATAGCTTCTTGACTGGTGAGCCTGACCGCTCTCACCAGACTCAGAAGGTCCCGCATTTGGATCGCTAGAACCACCACCAGCCGACGATACGCGCTCTCCTCCTTGGCCGATATACGATCCGCGTCCACAGCTTCCGAATCCCGCGTCACACGGTCTGCAATTTGCATGCGTCGTCGGGTAAACCCCACATTTTCTCGTCGCAGGCTGCTCTTCTGAATGTCCATGACCGGGCCTCTCCGGTATGCTCTGCTCATCTCCAATCTGTGCCTGTTGGGCCAACTCCGGAGTTCGTTCTCCACCCCCGTACCCTACCTGAGACGTCGGTGGCTCCCGCCCAGCAATATGCTCCTCCGTCATCGTACCCTCCTCAGGACCGGCGCGTCTACCCTGCATCGTAGCTGCTGCGGCATAAGCTGCCATCCTTTCGAGCTTCCTTCCGTCACAACTATGCGCAGCCTATCGTTCCTCAATTTCCTTCGATTCGTAAACCCTCCGAATCTGATACCCGCTCAAATGAGACTTGAATCCGAAATTCTCACACACTGTACCTTGCCCCCGTCGAGTCAAAAGCTCTCGCATGGAATTAACAACTCACTTGCACTCGATCTCTTATAGATCGCGCATGAACTAAACCTTCGATTCGGTGTGTATCGATGATTTCCACCACGAGGATGACTTGACCAGATGAATCATGAGCTTCAAGAGTCAGAGTTAGTATGGTCTGCTGCGGCGAAGTAGATGCAGAAAGCACCACGTGTCAATATCTTTGTACGTGTCATGATACACGTCTAAAGAGGCTGTGGAGACCTGTGCGTGTCCTCCAACCTGCACTAAAGCGGTGACACGTCAGTCTGGAATCCGTCGCGATCCGGTTGGGTGGAATCAACACACTGAATACAGCTCCGGGTGGAGAACCGCGTTCATAGTTTCGGCATCCAGTCAGCTTTGCGAGGTAGTCCGGGTGACAATGACCACGTTATGGACTTGGTTATCACGTCATGGATGCATGGCGGACGAAGTGTGTACGTACTGATCGAAATGAATTCTTTCAGATAATGCAGCATTCTGCAAAAAAATTACTTGACCGCACTTGTAATAATTTTTGTCGGACATTACCCCACATCTTAACTTTGTGTTACTTGACTGTACCTTTGATTTGCTATAGCAAATCAAAGTGCATGTCAATTCTCACTTATGTATTCACACAGAAAGTTAAATTTAAAATGTCTTTAGAATAGATTATCAGCTAAGACTATTTATTCTCAGCTAAGACTATCTCCTATTTAGAGTAGTGTCTTCACATAACAATAAACATGCTGAACCTACAGCAGTAGAGGGTGCGTCAAATATTATTAACCCAGACTATTTTCTACTTGTGTTAGTGTCTTTACATCGTAACAAACCTATTAAACCTGCTTTAGCCAGTCAAAATACGGTAAAGTAAAGTTATGCAAAGTTGAAACAGATGGGTCAAGTCCAACAAACGTATTAGAGTTGCAGTGAAATAAATCTCTGCACTCAAGAAGTCTAAAGTACAATTAGTGGCTTAATGTTATAGTGAGCGTCTTCTTCTGGTCTTCCTTGCCCCGCTCCGTCAGCACTGATGCAGGATCTTCTGTAGCCTTTGACGACCGTATTGTCTTTGTGGGTAACATGGCGAGCTAAAAGCATTGCTGACCAGATATAGCTCGAATCCACTCGAGCTTTACACTTGTCCTCTTGAAGTTTATCCGTTTCGTGCTTTCATTCACTCTTATTGACAGTTAGTAATAGCAATAGCTTGTTGGTTACTCCATCCGCCTGTTTCCCAGACGCCGTGGGGTCGAGTCCTCCTGGCGGGGTACTCATGCTGTGCAATGCCAGCAGCATACGGCTGCAGAAAGCCTCACAGCGAAAAGAGGCCTAAAACAAACCAAACAAAAAAAGAACCTTATTGACAGTTAGATCAATCGTAGCTTACGTCACAGATGACGCTGCTCTAAACTTTGAGGTGGAAACTTCCCATAGTGATCTGGAGCAGAGTCAGCGCTGGAACAGAAGAAAGTATATCGATAGCGATGAAGAATTTACAATGATCCATTATAAATACAGTCATTGTAAATTTATAGTCACTTTAGTGAACAAAAATGTAAATGTGCCTATATATATAATCACTTTAATGAAAAAATTATTACAAATGGGATCAAAGAAAAAACGAGTTAAAGTAGAAAAGATGTAGAACATGAACAATGGATAACAATGTATCGCAAACCAAAGAAAAAGAAAAAAATATTCGCGGGAGAATATTTGTTGCGAAAACATTAAAAAATTCAATTTATTATAGTCACATATCTTTGTAACTTTTTTCTGTGAAAATGTACTTGTAGTGTGATATAGTGACTATGAAGATAAATTTACCAAAAGATGATCCGTTACCATATAAAACTATAATGCAATTGTGAGAATATCGACTGTTACTATAACAAGGTTTGACTGTAAATCGATTTGAAACGCATCTTTATCGAAAAACTCGAATTTATTACTTTATCAATAAAGGTAATTTTGGTGTATGGCTACAGGCTCTTCTCTTCTCACGTACATGCTCAAGGCGTGATAAACTTGTAAGAAGATAAATTTAAAATATTTACAGTTCAATTTATCTTTTCTAAATTATTAATTTCTTTCGTCAACTTAAGGAGCCAGTTAGGTCTAATACCTTAGAGTTTTTATTCTTTTGCTGTGTGGCTTTCTGCAACAGAACGGTGCTGCTTACACACTGAAATATTGCTCGATTATGTGTACAGAGGACACCGTATATTGATATGTTTAGGAAGCATGCCTATTATTATAATAATTCACCTTCTCCATCTTCCGGTGACGGTGGAATGCACCATTAATTTATTATCTAACTCTTCTTGAGAAAAGGGTTAGATAATAAATTAATAATTACGATAAAATTAATAAAAAATTTGTTTTAGACCATCGGAAGCATGTGTTCACACGCTTCACTTATAAGTTTAGATGTTTTCGTGACTCCTCGTTCGTCTAACTATGAACCTAGTGTTAAAGGTTTATATAATAATATACTCATATATATAACCTCACTTACACAGTTCAGAGTTCAACCATGCGAGAGTTCAGAGTTCAAGTCTGTTCCAGGTCTTGTTTACTCTATAGTTAATAGTCAGAGGCCGCAATAATACGTTAATAAACCTGAATACTGTAAGAATCGAAGATGGTGGATTCTCCGAAATCATATCGAATAATTATATACTAAAAATCCCACACAAGGAGAAAGATAATATAGCAAATTTTACAAGGAGAATTTTCATTACTCTAATATTACAATTTTAAGAACAATAGGTTTGAAGGGAGATGCGGAGAACCGGGTCAGAAGAACAGTTTTGCAAATAGTGAATAGAGGAGAGTGAGGTGACGATACTGGAGAAAGTTCCATCCATGTGCAAACTGGAAGAGGTGGTGAAGATGCTACCCAAAGGAAAATCTCCAGGCAAGGACGGGCTGACAGTAGCTACACACCCTCTGGTCAATAGTGGGTCCTAGTAAGGACTTTTTCATCACACTTTTCACACACATCACTAGTAAAATTTAATGTTTAAATGACATAAATAAATGATAGCACGTATCATTTAAATCGTGAAGTTTTAGTGACATAGTCATATAATCATTTGAGTCATTTATTTTCTTATCAACAATTATTAGATAAAAAATAAAAAATAAAAAATTTTTATGTTATTATTTTTATTTTTAAATATATTTCTATCATTGGAACTTATAGCATCCTAAATACTCATATTTTAATTCATATCTAAGAGTTCTATATTCCATTTAAATAGATATCATTATACTTTTCAGTCCTTTAACTAGACATCATTAAATATTTTTATCATTTAAATATATATATATATTTAAATCATTACATTTTATGCCACTTTGTCTTTTGAGTCTGAGAGTTATCATGTCAAAATTTGTATGAAACTGCAAAAGTTTTAAAGTTCAAAATGACACTTTGAAATAAATATCTAAACTTATGTTTATTAAACAAAAAAATGTATATACGCATCACGGGGTTTCACCTTGGTAGTTATCATAGCAACTACAGGTCCCATGGGTGAGAAGGAGGAGGTCTAAGATTCAAATCTCATAACTCCATAGTGAGAGTGTATCTACACATATCTACATGTGGTGCTAGAGATGACATGAAAAGAGAGAGATGTTGTGACGTGAGGCTGACATGGCAAGAGATATATCGTGATGAGCTAGAGACATTCACAACTGTAACATTGAGACATTAGATGATGACATGGCAAGATGATAGGATACTAACACTTTATATAATTATTCATATAGGATACTAACACTTTATATAATTATTCATATCACTATATTTTACATAGTCATCTATAAGAATGTCATAAACAATAATATTATACTTAACATAGCATAGTTTGATGTATCAGTAAAATGTTTCATCACAATTCTTTATATCATTTAAACTCATATCATAAGATTGTTATAACTCTCTTGACACCTCTTGGCTTCTCCACACTTGATTATATATGAAAACACCTCTATTTCATGGACGTCAAAACAAAAACATCTTTTATGATATAATGAGTATCAGAAAAGTTAGTTTGAATAATACAATAAATATCATTTATACTATCATTTAAACAACTCATTTTTACTAGTGTTGTGATTTCTAGGAAAAGCAATAATTACCGACAGCTTTTCTAGAAGGTTTGATCAAGTTACCCTCTAAAAAGATCCGTCATATTATATTTTGTGTGAAAGTTGTCCATGAAAACGTAAGATTTTTTATTACAAAGATATCGTGTGCTGAACAGAGGCAGGAGAAAGAGAAACAACCACAAAAACAAACTTCACAAGATATACCAACCCTCACTTTATATACGACCCTTGTTTCTCTATGAACACTCTCGTTATCTCATGAAAATAAATTTCACTTTATATACGACCTTTGTTTCTCTATGAACACAACACAAAAACAGACATGAGGGGTCTGTACTCTACAACCATCCTCCTAAAACAAGTCCTCGAACTCAAGTTTAAGACCAAAATTATCGAAATAAAATTCAAAGCAAGAAAAAAGCTCTTTGCTAACAAGAAACTTCACAACAATATCGTAGAATCCAAACATTGATACAAATGCATCCATATACGAGCTACCACAAGCCAACATTGGATTCTGATGTTCCCTGGGTTCATTAGCTCCAAGAACTTTCAGATCCGACTCTTGATAGTTGAGATATTTATGATTTTTGGATGTAGTTGACTGAACCTCCAAAACCTCCTCCTTGTTGCTTAAAACCACGTACACTTATAAAACATAGTGTTTGGTCTGAGATCCGTCTAGTCCTACATGTAGATCTGGCTACTTTGATCCCATCAACATCCCCAACAAGCAATTCAGATTTCTTCTCGCGAAGAATGATAACTTTTTTGGTCATATAAGCAAAAAACTGATGTTAATTATTCTTTACGACTCAACTTCACTTGTCAAACTACAACACAACAATCCGTTTTATGTTTGGTCTTCTCTTGTGTGTAGATGAGGACTTTTTGATCGCTCTAGCACCAAAATGAAGAGCTTGGCTCACGGATCGTGTAGAACAAGATACATTTTGATCGCATGTGAACAAAAATTAATGAAAATCTTCTCCTTACGAGTCAATCTCTCTCACATCTCTTAAATCTTCCAATGAAACTTCGTGTCGTCTTCAATTTCTTGTAGAACTTGATGTTATGATTTTGATGTATCTAAGGACAGCAAGTTTGAACTGCAGAACAGTCGGAACGCTCCAACTCTCCTTCGCATGTATTGAAGCACTTCAAATCTCATTCCATACGTTTCAATTCTCTCTTGATTACACCTCACAATCCATCTCTTAACGAACCATCTTAACCAGAGCGTAGCCGGCATAGATTTTGAACCCATTGCTTGTGTGTTGGACTTTTCAATCTCCCAAATCGTCTATCGACAAGTCATACGTACACACTGACTCTTTAAGATGCACTCTTATCCTAGTTCGCAACAAGTGCGTTCAACTCAAATAATGGTTAAGTAGACCCCTTGCTTCCTTAGCATAGTGCCAAGAACCACAAATACCATGTCATCATCGAAAAGCTAAGGTCTATCTTGATTTTCTCATCTTTCGAATCTCATAATTTTGTCATTAAGCATCCAATTGAAGTAAATGAAGTTTTCATGAGAAGCTTAGAATGAGCTATACCACTTGGTGCAATGAGAATAGAGATTTCAGACGTTGCATAAAAAATTCATTCTTAATCTTATGAGTGTCTTTGGAACAATAATGCATAGCATCAGAAATTTGAATAGGAGTGAGTCCATGACGCGACACTGATTTCTGGGTCTTATTTGTGACCTATAATGTTCCTCAGTTTACACTATAAAGTAATAGCTAAAGTGCTTGCTCTATGGATGATAGTAGTGTTATCACATATTACGCAACATCAGCAACACATATTTGTGAGAGGATATTCCATTTCCTCAAACATCCTCCAGTTTAACAAATGACGGGTTAAAATTCTAGAGAAGTCAGGTTTATTTATTAAGCCACATCCAGCAGTAGGGTAAAGTCTTCCTACTAGAAGACTTTATTCATAATACATATTTTTAGAGCATACAATTTGTTCACACACATACTTTCACCTGAGCTTTGGTTTGGTTCTTGTATTTCAATGCCATTCTTTTTACCTGACGAATTAATAATTATTTTTCTAGTCAATCCAATAGTAAGTTCTCTTCATTTGGTCTATTTCATAACCTATTAATAAGTACATTCCTCTAAAATCTATCAGAAATACCTTTTTTTCCTTCATAACCTTGTTGTTGTCCAGATTAGAGTTATTGCCAATGTTTTCAATTGTTGTATAACCAATATTGTATTCATTATTAATATAAATGCTCCTACTTCTACGTCTGATCTTAATATCCTTTGCAACCTCTTGGTGTGTTAATTGTTTTTTACAACATGGTTATTGCTAATATTTGCAAATATTGATATACGCACTATTTAAATTTCTATTCAGTAGTTCACTTACTATAACCATACCAGTCTTACTTCAACTCTATGGTATCAATAATTCAGTTTCCTAAAATAATCCATATCTAAACTATGCTTTATTAACATTCAGAACCAAGATAGTAATAATACTCGAGGGACAGTAAAGCATTACTATAAACCCATGTGCGATGTTATATAGGCCTTAAAAAATTATTAATTAATTAATTAAAACATAATGGAAGATATAAAATTTTTTATTGAAATGAACGTCAGGACTTCCTCGAGCGCGCTATGGTAGTCCTCCCTCTTACCAACCAGTTTGCTTCCCTCCCCATGATGTTTAACAAGTGATCTCTTTGTCGGGCTAAATCTGGTTAGTGATAGCCCCTCGAACCCCAAGCAGAGAGCAAGAAATTCCATTCTATTATAACAACAACAAATAATGAAAGGGCTCCGAAATCCAAAGAGAACCATGTAAAGTGAACAATCCAATTTATCATAAGAAGAATGAACATCATTTCTTATAGTTTATTTGTAAATTCGGTACTTGATAAAATGATTATTTTAATGAAATCTTACATTTAATCTTAAATTATTATGTAATGACCAATATAGTGATATACTTAAAATTTTCCATTAAAATTTTAGAAATAAATTATTATTATGAATGTACTAATTTATCTGAAGACTGTGATAAAATTATTCATGTATATAATAAAAATTCCAATATATTATTCAAAGATAATGTTTAGAATATAATGAAATATTAACAAAAATGAAACGTGGCACATGAAGTGTAAAGAAAATGTTTAGTATCTCTAGAGAATTAATAGAAAAGATTGCAAATGGAAAAAGAGGAAATGGTTTATGCAGTAGATAAACCACTACCCAGGGTGGAACCGAGGGGAGAAGAGTTTAGGACTGAGATGACAGTACTACTCTCAGGGATTGTCATAAAGGAAAACGAAATATAATATAATGAAAATATAAAGATCGAAAAAAATTTTCACATGATTAAACGGTTCAGATGTGTTTCAAGAAATAATATTTAGGGGTGGTTTATGAAAATAATATTTATCAAATAAAATCGTGATTTATCAGATTGATCACCTGCAGAAGATGATATATAGTACATAAAACCCCTCCAAAATACAAAGGAGGAGAGACTTTATATTTCCAGAATCCCTTACGGGTAGATAACTTTAACCACATGGATATTTATCATTATTGAATTCAAAATAAATAATATTTAGAAAAACGAAAAGTAATGTTTATGATTGTTAATTAATGACAGTAAATCATGAATTAATATCACCAACATTTGTATATCGTTGGGTAATATTTAGGTAATTGGTAATGGAAATATTAAGTAGGGTAAAATACAAAGGAAAAGAGCTGGCAAAACTCCAAAGTGG
Organism: Asterella californica; assembly: GCA_036924285.1. Classification (NCBI taxonomy): domain Eukaryota; kingdom Viridiplantae; phylum Streptophyta; class Marchantiopsida; order Marchantiales; family Aytoniaceae; genus Asterella; species Asterella californica. The sequence goes on along the minus strand of JAYKYS010000006.1, from coordinate 12,398,954 downwards.
TTAACGTATATGGAACAATGGAATGTTCTATCGTCGATCAGTTTTGGTTGAGTCAGTTAACTGATACAGGTTGTCTGATGATAGTGAGAGGCTCAAAAGATGGTTAAAGCTTAGTCAACTGCTTTCTAAGAACTTCGATGCTATCTATAGTGTAGAGTGTGTGTGTGTCCATTATTGAGCGTTGATTGTCGAATTGCAAGAAACATTTGGATCATGTTCATTCGAGTCAATGCAAACTAGATCAATTGCAGGATCTCGAGCTGCATTGACATACTACTACGATAGTTACTAAGGCGAAAGTTGTGGCATTATATCTGTATCGTCTTCATCGACGTCACACCTGAGATGATACAAGAACACTCCAGATTCTAAAAAGTAACAAGTAAAGGAACTGCCTACTCAAACATTTTCCTACCAGGGGTGTCAAACGAAAATGATCCTCTAGATCTTTCGAGAAAGGAATAATCTCGTGGACCAAAAGCCGACACTTAGACTTGAGCCATTAATTTATCAATTAAGCTGAAACTAGAATGACTGTAGTGGTAAATCCCAGACTTGAACTTTGCAAAGCGGAAATAAGTCTGTGAGCGGACAAACTTGACTCCGACAGAAGCACAAATATCGTAATTTGGATTCAACATCGTCTTTGGATGTTAGAAATGACAAAAATTGTGATAGGTGAATCCGAGAGAGTCGCTGTTGATGTTGAGAATTCTGTCGGTGTTAAGGATTCCGTTCCTATGGCGTAAAAAACTGTGGAGCATTTCTGAAATGGAATGAGAAGTTTAACGCAAAATGCTCTCATTTCTTCGGATTCGTTCCGAAGAAACGAACGAAATCCACTCACAGAAGTATAAACAAGTTTGAAGCGAAGAATGAGAAGTAAATGCACTTATATCAAATTGCATAAAATCGAACGACAATGAGACCAACAAAGCGATTTGTTCTAGTTCATCTTCTTCAACATCTTACTTGTCTATCCAACCCCACTTTTAGTGATCTTGATAATCATCATCCACCTAAAACATTATAAATATGCTCCGCCTCTTACCTCTTTCTCTCGGTCATATCTGAAAAGAAATTAATGAGATACGATGAGGTATTCAAACTGTAGTGAGATACTATCATGAGATATGCTCCCATTCCTCACTATAGTGCAACGACTATGTATAAATGACATACAAATAAAACCAAGAATCTGAATATGTCAGATCATATGAAGCACGTACCCTGTGATCCTTCCAACTGTCAATTTTAACTGATTACGACTTGCCAGGAACAAATCGAGGATTTACATGGTTCAAAAACTGGACTCGAAGATGACAGTACGTGTGAACTGAACTAAATACGCTCTCAAGTCCAAAGTGAACTAGTGTGATAATTTATTCTAGAATGCTCTAACTGTTGAGTTGCGTGCTGCTTAGATACTTAACTGATTACTGTCACAACTATTTAGGTATATTATGGGCAAAACAAAACCCTTGCTGGGTGGTTCCAATGCCCGTGGGATTGCCAGTCGCCCAAAACAAGCACCCACTGTCCCAGCTTTGACACCCGCTACTGTATGAAAAGATTTATACGACCGGCACTCCCTAACTGTTAGTGCTGATGAGTATCAGAATTAATAACAAATAAGTAATATAACAATTAGATAATTAATATCATTGTGTTCATGCGTAAGATTAATATAATCTTACGCATAAACACAGTGAAAATTGAAGCGAATGAAATTATACACCGAGAGAAAGCGGATGACATAGAGAGAAAGTGGAAACGTGAATATGAAAAAAGGTATATAAAAGAGAACTCAAGCTTCTTCCCTCGCATTCTAGACGGAGTTGAACTTCTTTAACTACAGAGTTCATGGCCAATCCTATAAGTGGTTCCGCCGCGAATACTCACTAGGAACAAATCTCCTTATTCTTAACAACAAAGAGTAAGCGCAGAAAATCCAACAAAGTTGAAGTGATCGGTCCCCATACCAAAGAATACTGGACTCATATCCAATGTAGCAGACAGTTACATGATCAACTTCAATGGCTCACTCCATGTCATAGGTTGACAGAATGATAGGATTTGTTTAGACTCTATCTTTCAGCCTCCAGCCGATTTCATGCTCATCAGAGAGATAAATTTACTGCTCAGATTTTACTGTACATTAAGTGTTCCGGCCCAGCTGCATAGGTACTAGCATGAAACTGGGAACCACAGGAGGTTCGACAAGGGCAAATCGCATTTGTACGTTCAGCATACAACTTCCCCGTGGGTGAATATGCGGCCCATGAAGTCCTTCTGTGAACTTTGGTTTCTGAGTGGAAACTGCCCTTCCCTACAACACGTTCCTAAAAGATTAAATAACCGATAAATCTTCAGCGACGGAATGTAAACAGTTCACAAAAGAACGAATTTGTTAACAGGGTCTTACCCACCACGAAGAATTTTGGTAATGACATTACCTATGAGGACATCGGAGTGGCAGGATCTATCTTCAAGTTCAGCAAACGGATGCTTCCTGTAATACTCAGCTCCGTAAAAGTAGACTTTTGTTGAATTTCTCGTTGTCACGTCATCAGTAGTGTGAAGGTGGTACTGAAATGTCATCAGTTTCTCCCTTCACTATTTGATGCCTTGGACACGATGGCTAATATGATGTCCGACCTGATGGTGTGGAGAAGAGAAATCATTCCCACTTGTCCAGGGTGCACCTGTGTTTGGCGATTATGGTACAACACCCCTTTTCTCTTGGTAAAATTAAGGTCTACTACCATGACGTGGTTAACCAGAACTGCATACATCCAAGGCGTCAAGGAGCTGAAACTTGAAGGGCTACATAGGTTGACAAGGGCTTGACTGTCTCTTGCGGAAACAGAAGTGTACTATGTACTAACCACTTCCACACGCTGTGACCTTCGGGGACACTTCAACGGAACTTCTCAAGCTCAGAGGGTCGATATGATGTGCGCCCATTCGTAGATGCCATGACGAGCCTGTCTATTTGAACCAGGAACAGAAGACAGGCTTTCATATTCGGTCCTGCAAGCATCCATACGTAGAGCAGGTAAGACTGCCAAACTGCTTCAGCATTATGCTTCTGAAGAGAGCAAGTAGCGTCCCCGTAGACGCCGAGGTACAGATCACTTTCACTATTGCACAAACTCTTCTAGTCCGTGGGACATTAAGCCAGTCTAAACTTCTCTTTCGTCGTCCTTTGAAAATTTTGTCCTCTATAAGTTCGGACTTAGTCTGGCACGAAACATGCAAATAAAGAAAAAAGAAGAACAGTCCTAGCTCAACTGTGACCGACGAGGCGCAGAAATATCACCTAAATTTAGAAGGACGGTTTCCTCCATCTCCAGCGCTTTCGTGTGTTTTGATTCACCTTGCAGCAACGAAGCTTGCTTGACTACCATGCACTCGTTGATCTTCACAATTGCCTCATTAAGTTGCTGATGCAATCATGTCATCACATTCTTAGGTTGTGCGTCGTAGCAAAGTTGTACGGGAATTTCAGTTAAGAGTACTCTGTAATCAGGAAAGCGCTTCACTATGCTTTCTTCTATAGATCGTGCACATACCGTTAAGGAAACGCGTCTCTGCAACCAAGGGAATACTTGGGCATATTCTTCGTCTGAAACAAGACCTAAGAAGGGCATAGTATTCTTGGATATCATTCCTGCATTGCAAAACCAAAGAACATCACTCCTCTTCACATGCTCTTTACATGCGCGTCTTCAAAGTCGGACAAATTTTTGAAGTCATTGGTCTCAACACGGCAATGATTTCGCACGCTACCAAAACATATTTAGGGCTTAGTAGTCAAACTTACCTAGCGATGGGGAAACCCCTGCTTTAGGTGACGGCGTTAGAGCTGCTAATGGACTAAAACTCTTGTAAAAGCTTTCAAGGGCGTTTCCCGATCCAGCGTCTGCTGGTGTTTGCTGTAGCTTTTTATCCGCAGGAGAAGTGTATTTATCAGGAGTTGACGGATCCAGTCCTGATTCAAGGGTAGTAAGTAACTTTGTTGTAGGACGTACACCTTTCAACTGAGGATACAGAAGACCTTTAAAAGGTTACACAATCATTACCATGTGCTTGAATTAAGCTGGACGGCATCTTCAATTCCCAATATCAACAAAGTAAGGTGATCAAGAGATGAAAACAAAGGAACGAGATTATAAACCAGACTGCAATTGAAGATCAATTCTCACGAATGAAAGGTTTTACCGACGAACTTACTAGCAAGGGACGCAAGCGTTGAGGCCGATAATCCGAAGTCCTCCAAAGAGAACGATTCGCAAGGTCTTCTTTCAGTCAAGACAACAGTTTAAGAGACGGCAGAGGTCAAGCTTCCACTGCTGTACACTGTTAAACCTAAATCCATACACAACCGCACTATCTCATACTCACTACACCAAGACAGGGTTAACCCCTCGACGCGAAAAGGATACATCGACAAGTCGTCCATATCCATTTTCCTAGAAGTTGCTGCAGATGGTAGTGGCGTGTGCGGTATTCCAGTAAGTGGCTGCGCGGAGCCAGAAGAAACTGACTGGCGAGAACTTTCTGTCTGTGAGTGGAAACGTCCAGATGACGACGAGGAAGACAAAAGGTCTGAAAACTGCAACGCGACCATCTCCTCCTTACTCTCCACTGACCCTTTGTCGCTTGACTCTCTCGGTGGGTCTTTAGATCGAACACGTTGTTTTAAGTCTTCTACAAATGTCATCTCCAAGGTTTCCTTTTCCTCCGTCGCCTTGTCAGGCTCTCCTCCTGGAAGGACAATTAGTTGGATTGTAGACAAGAAAAAAAAGAGTGGGACGACTGAAAGAACAACTGGTTCTGGAACGTGGGTTGCGACAAATTACACAGACTGCCTCGCAATTGAGTGCTCGAACGTCGATAATACGGAACAAAAGAAAGATTTCTCACAGTAACACACCTTTAACATATCCAAATTGCACAAGCTCAATTTCCAGGGCCTTGATGCCTGCCTCGTTTTGCTTGTAAAGTTCCATGCAACTGGCAAGCAGGTCCTGGAAGCTGACATTATCCACTGTCATCTCTCCCAGCAATTCCAGCTCGGCAGCATCTTCAGCCGCTCGGTCGCCGATGTCCAGTAAAAATGATGATAAGTCTGCGTCTGAAATCTCGGACGTCCTTATCAGCCCAAGCAGTGGAAATAGCTATACTTTGGAAGCAACAAAATTACCGCTCTTGCAACCTGATGAGGCTATGGGTTGGCAAACAAAGTTAAGACTTCCCGTAACACACGACCTCGACACGTTATTTAATTGAGTTTGAAGGAAGTGGAGAGGGGGAGATATTGTTGTCACAACAGTAAGGGGATAATGAGCCTGAGAAGCGAAACAAACACAACAACAAAGAGAACCTTTTCATCCTTTCCCGACCACACAGGACTCCAGACATTCTAACAAGAAATTGACATACGCAACCGGGATACGCTGGAACTGTAAGCTCTAGGGCCTGAGGTGAGTTGGTCAGGGAACAAATATATTTTGAAGTATAACTAAGTTCAGAAAGAAACTCTCATGAATCATCGTGGTGACTAAAAGTCAGCAGGGAATATCTAAAGAACCGTTTCAGATAAACAATGATGTTGAAGGGTTACGCACATGAAGGCGGCTTCTGCGTTACCGAAGCACGAAGCTGCGTGGTATTGTTATGAACACAAGTAACAAAACTTTTAAGCTGGCCACAATAAGCGGCAGCCATGGCATTTAACGCAGAGTCGCTCATTGTGGACGTCCTTTCGCTGTAGACGCACTACACTACAGTCACTTTGGAGCCACGGCGTCTAAATTTCAGTCCCTCGAGTTTCAGACGTCTACCGCAGTAAGAACCTTTAGTGTGATTGTCAAAACTTTCCAGGAATTCTCCTCAGCCCCACTTGTGCTGCGAGTAGCGAGTCAAAAAAACTCTGAACTCGCCCAATGAGATGTCTGAACTCCTGCATTGGAAGCGCAAGCAAGCTGCGAAACTATCTTAATGGAGATGAGGTCGTGAACTAAATCATCAGGATCACAGCAGTGCGATAATCCCGATGGTCATCAAACAACTGGCCTATCTTTTACAACCTCTGCCCTGTAAACCGGCATTTGACGCCTCGTAATCCGCTCAAAGCCAGCAGTCAGGAGACAGACTTGAATACTCATTCAAGGGGACGTTCCTGACACATCCTCCATCCACCTTCTCAGCCGACGCAGCTATTTCATACACGCATCCCTCGCTTAACTGCACGAAATTCGTGTCACTGGATCAAGAGTAGTCACACAACTCCACCAAAATGTACGAGAATCGCATTCCTGCTTAAACGCATTCGCCCCCCGAGGATAAGGCATCTTGTTAATCCTCAGCGCAAGGGCAACTACCTTCATGAACACTCTCTGACTTGCTTTCTAGAAGTCCGACTCTCCCACCACCGAATGACCAGAACGAGCGCACTAGGCAATTCCGCTATGAACGTAATGACTGCCAGAACCGAAGATCGGATGATCACGAAGATCGAAAGATGATAGCGGTCCTTAAAGTCTAGACTGAGGACTATCAGGGTACATCGTTCGAGGAGGGACACAGTCCAACATCGTATCAATCCCCTCTCCTCGTAAAGCTCAACAGCCCAGGACGGTGGGGCACGGATTAGAGGAAGAGAGGAAGAAAGAGCGGGCAGATAAAGCAAGACGCAGACAACCCGCCTTCAGGCAGACAGCGAGAGTTTCCAAATTCAAACTTTTTTGTGCGAGAGCGTGGCGCGAGCCAAGTAGGAACCAGACAGGCTACCTGCTAGAGCCGGTATGATGAATATCTGAGCAGTTCAAATGGATAAAGTCCTTTATTCCTTTCTACGGATAAAGTATTATCACAAACGTACTTTACATATTTATATTTGTGAATCCTAACTCAGTAGAACCTCCATATAATCACATTCGATATGATCGCAAACATTATATACAGCACACTTCTCTTTTAAACGAATTTGTTTTTGTGAAATTCTCTTGTCATTATATTTAAAACTTATTATATTAAAGTTAAGAGCAGCTATTAGTCGGTAAGTGGTTGTGAAACTATATCTTCAAATCTAAAAAAAATTAGGTCTTGTTTCATGAAATTCGCCAAAAAGAACTGCACGCTCCAATTCAGAGAAGCGATCAATTTGTAGTGTTGCACTGAGAGTGAGCAAAAAGATAAAACAAGAAAAGCTTGTTAACTTACCAAACAATTCGAAATGAATCTCAATAGAATGAAAATATGAATGCAACATGAACTTCTGAGAAACTGTTTTCCTCTTGTTATTATCAAAAAACACATAAATGTAAAGTGAAAATCTTATACTATATTTTAAAAATTCAATATATATGTACATGATAAGCGTTAAGTGAACCTGGAGATGCGAGAATATATCGACTTAACCCATAGCTACTAAATCTTGTGAAATGTAAAACTTTGGAAAACGATTTGATTTCATGTTTCAATATAATCAAAAGACTAATACCATGATTTTCGTAGATGTTTCCTTTTCTTATTCTTATTTTTCTTCGGATAAGCTACTTATCGTTTCAACAGTTGATGATGTCATAAAACTTGTCATGTCATGGCTTACTTTACTATTATTATGTTCTTATTTTTTAACTATTTGTTCGTGATAGTTTCTATGCTACTGGCTGTTCATATCGTCTACTTTGTATATTGTGGATAAGTATAAAAAGGTGATCAAGATCTTTGTACTCATTAGATAATAAATTTTCCAAGAAAATATATAACCAAAAAGTGAACTAATCGTGGTTATCTCTATATTTATTTAAATGATTTAGTAGGTTGGATAGTTTTTGCATTCTGTTTTTCTGTTACCCTAATGTATTTTGTATCTCAAATACTATATAAGACAACGTGTATAGATCCTGCATGATAAAAAACATAAGTATATTTTTGTGCAAAGACGTTACACTCGTTCTTGTAATGAAGACCATAACATGTGCAAGAAGTTATGTTGAGGAGGTTTCATTTATCCTCCTCTGAATAATCTGAAAGTATGGAGCAAGTTAGTTTTTATAAGTCACAAGTTAAGATATAAAAGGGTCAGATTCGCACGCGACATTTTTTCGTCATTGTAGCATTTTTGAATTCATAGATCAGATTGCGACATGGCAAGTTCTCATTGGAGCTGCTAGGTTTTGGTAAAAGAGTCTCATATGGTCGATTGTTCAGATTGCATTCTTGATAATTATGTGTATTCGATAGTGCTCAGTGTTTCCTGTGGCGGCTAGCTCACGAGAGATGATGACGCGTTTGAAGTGACTCATTGAGATCATATTTTCGTTTTGCTATTGTGCATCTTGGTGCATTTTTGCTAAGTTTTGGAATATACGTTCTTGTCTTTTTGCTCGATTTGGGTTGAGGTTATTCTTGTGTAAAGTTTTGGCTTGGTTTGGTCAAAAATTTTAGAATCATCTTGCGAATAGATTTGTGGCTTGGTCGTGTCTCAACAATTTTGGATTTAGAAAGGTTGAATTTGACCAGTTGTTTGTTTTCGCTAATGATCAGTGAGCGTCGATCTTGTGGACTTTATCATCGTGTTTTTGTTGTTTCTATCATCATGCGTTCATGATATGGAGGATTAAAGGTATAAATTGCTACAACGAGCTATTGTTCTCTTTATCTTAGACCAAAAGTTATTCGTAGTAGCGATTGTGCAAGTCGGAGCTATGATGTATAGTCTCATTGTTTTTGAATTCTAATTGTTCAAACTGTTCCATGTTCTTGTCCATCTGCTACCTAATCTTATTTTATTATTTTGTGAGTGTGGAATTTATTCAAAGTGATATTTTGATTCAAAGCGGAGCAACGAGTTGTTGTTTAGTTTTTTCGTGCACTAGTTGATCACAGTGGATTTCGTGTGTCATCTCTCTTACGTCTTTGACTTGGAGAGTCATCAATCATGAGGTCTGATCGCTAAATTGTTTTTTCTCCGGTTCATTTTTTCTCGTCCAAAGTTTACTGTTAACTTTTTGTCTTTTATTATTGACATCACGCATTTCATCGTATCTTGTCTTATGACATTGTGAGGTTTGTTCATTTCTCGCACAGTTTTCGGTTAAAACTAGCCATCTCACAACCCACATCGTCAATTCTTTTCATTTCAAGACTTGTTGTTTGTTTTAGCAATTTGATGTTAACTGAGAGGCAGCCGTGCATTATATGTGATCAAGCGACGACTAGGTTAGATTTTAACTTTTGAGCATCTTTTTTAACATTAAACACTCGCATTGTGAAATCTTTGTCATTGGTCATGTTGGATTGTAAGTTTCAAGGCATTATTTTCTGTATATTACATTATGAATTTGAGTTTCAAGTTTTGCTATTCGGCATTAGACATGTCCAAAAGGATTGCACACAGCTGGTTTGGCTCTAGCTTGGATCTTTGCGAATGTCTTACATTTAGCTTGGATTGAGAATTTTTTATCATCATGACTACAACTTTCGAGTCGCTAATTGAGACTCACTTGGACTCTGTTGTTGCACTACTTGGTGACTGCATGGTACACTTCTACTCCAACACTTGAGTTTATTAGTTCTAGAAATTAGCTAAATATTACTTCTAGTCTTTTATGCATATGTTTGATACTGTTGCGTATGATGTTCACACTATGAGTCACAATAGACTATAGTGTGTTATTCATCTTGTTCAAGCATTCGTACGCTTGTGCAAGTGATTTCATACTTATATATATTCAGAGTACATAACTTTGTTTATCATGTGGATAGAGTTTAAGATCATGGGTTGTGCTTACATGTCGTCTATACATACTTTTAGCTTGTCTATGTTATCTTTTAGAGTAACATGTGATTTTACATGTCTCCGTATGAAGTTTAATGTTTACGTTGACACTTTAGAGGCTTGACATGTAACTTATGTATGAAGTTAAGTTGTCAAGTGGATTGAGGACAAAAGAACAAGGAAGTGAAGCTATGAACTCTCATTGATCCAAATTTTTCTTTTGTGGAACTCTAAACTTAGAAGTAACCAATTGCTTGGATATTTCATATCAAGTTAGAAAATCACATTTAATATCACTGTACAACACGAAGATCCATTATGTTCATGAATTACACTTGAAAATCTATTTCTTTGCTTCAGAAACAGGTACAGTGCAAGAGAACATAGTTATATGCGGTAGTAATGTCTGTAGTGATGTATTGGTTACATGAGCATGCATCATATCATCTTCATCCAGCAAACTGCGCATAGGAAGTCATGTAGCACATAACAATCAGCGAGTAGCAGTTAGGAGAAAATTCAAATAGCATAAAAAATGCATGATTTGGAATTTTTGTATTGATAGAAGACGATAAAGCAAATAGCTAGCATGAAAATGAAAACCACACTCATGTGTTTGATTTCGAACTCCGACAATAGATCAAGAATATTAGCATCTTGAAGACAACAAAGAATGCAAGTTCAAGCATAATAACGGATGATGTAGTTGCTCAAGCGTGAGAACGGGTTGATGAAGCGAGACATATGACTGCCACTCAGATCTCAAAGCGGGTGCAGCACTTTGAAAAAGAACTAGAAACTTCGTTATAGGACTTCGGGATTTGCCAAGCGAGATAACAAGTACAAACATCAAAGAGGAAACAACGAGGAACTAACTTGAACTTTGTGTTAATGTCCGTAATATTATCAGTTTGAAGCAATGAACTCCGCAATAGCTTCTCTAACTTGATTCAGTGTGTTTCTTCCTTGTTTTACTTCCACCTCATCAAGGAGGATGAAACAGTTGGACTCTGTGAATGAGCTATATGTGACCACCCTATTTTGAACCAAAAAGTTGTGTAAAGTGCAACACTCTTTAACAATTTCAGCTTCTCACTTAACATTGCTGGATATACTCACATTCAAGATGTTGAATTTGTCTTTGAGTACTCAAATGCTTGCTCGCTGCATATGCGACCTCTGATTTGACGTTCAATGAAGAGTCTGTCCAGTTAGGTTGAGTTCGGTCCCAAATGATAAGGATGCAATAACCATCGTTCCATCATATATCCGGAATCACTCAAGAGATAAAGATGAAGTTGAAAATCACTTGGAAGTGTCATTATTGATCTAGACAACACTTTACCATCTCTAATATGCGTGAACAGAGAAGAGTTCTTCAGAACTCTAACATCATAACATGATCCAACCCTCCCACAACGTACATCAAGAGAATCCATTTGTGTCACAAACACATTATAAAATGACAGAATGATATTGCTTCCGGATTAAATACTCTGCTGGCAAGTCTTTACTAGAGGGGCTATAATTTTGATGTGTGAGTCGTCTATGGCTCCTGATAATTAAGTAGACCTGCTTTTCTCATAAAGCCACGACTGACCTTTTTCATTTCGGCTCTCACAAGCCATTGTATGTAACGTGGACACATGACAAGGTTTACTGCACGGACAATTTCCTCAAAACATTATTGAGAAGTGGATTCACCTATCCCGAGCTTCCCAGCAGTATGAAAATGATTCATTTTCATGCCAGTTGAGAGTCGTAGTATAGCTACGCCTACTCTAACCTCCAATGACATAACTTTCTTGAATTTTGTGTCTTGCTTAACTATATTAGGAGCTAACATCCTCACCACCTCGAGGAACAAAGCTTTTGACATACAAAGAGTTTTAATCCATTGGTCATCATCATAACTTGTCTACAAATAGTAGTCAAACCAGATGAGCTATCTATGTTTTACCCACCACAATGAACTCGTCTGTTGAAGATGTGCATCCATGATATGATGAGCAGCGAGTACTACATTTGTCAATGAATGATGAATCTCCTCTGGCAGCCAACCAAACTCATCATCCTCCAAGTCCATGATAGACTCTAGTTCGACAATAATGTTTATAGCCAGCATAACTGATGAAATGACGAACATCAAAATATTGTGAAAGTTGCACAACAAAAACAAATGCACTCAAAAATAGTGATAATCATATAAAATTCATAAGTTTACATAAGTTGTAAGCTAAGCTTCTTAGGTTTTTCCAAAACAGTCTAGACTTGTCTACGTAAAGCTGATCCGATGTCTACTAGAGCTCCAGCCATCTTGTCTAACACTATAACTAGCTGTCTAGAGCGAAAATTAGCATTTTCAGTCTTGCTCTTCTTTACATCAAGCCGTTGGTTTTCCATTTCCCAGTAGAACTCTAGTTTCTTATTCTCAACATCCAAAATCGAATTGGAAAAGTCGGACAAGGTTGAATTCAAGACAAAAGCTGATCTAGTCATATCTCTCTTTCTCTTTTCTGGATTATGTCTACTTGTTTCTTCGATCTTAGGAGTGGCAGAATTCCGAATCTCAGAATCATGTTGTGCACCATGCCCTGCTTCTTGTTCAGATGCAGGACCATGACTGAGAGTCATAGACTCTGCCATGCAAGGCAGAGTCATGAAATGTCGTTTGTTTTACCAATAGTCAATGAGAGAATAGAACTGCATGTTAAAATCGAGAGGGAGTTTTTTGACTTTCAGTTCATAATTATCCATTGTTTCATATGGAGCATTGCTGATTTCTTGTTGTGATCTCGAACTTTTTTGTACTTGCTGATCAAAATTTCTCACTTGTTTTTTATTTGGCTAGTGTCCACATGAGGAGCACCTTTGGATCACAAATAAGCTTGAACTTTCCTCAGCTTAGGTTCAACTCCTACAATGAGATCTCTTTCTACATTGGAAGCTTGATCTCCTGTCTCTATTCGCTTTGTACCTATCAGTATAATAATATGCCAATCATGTCATAAAAATCATTTACTCATTTGAACATTACTTGGAATAGAAGACGAAAGTAGAGATTCAGCCTCAAGACTGTCATTGAATTGAGCATACGTGATGCCTGCAGATGTTCTTGGCCGTGAAATAGCCCCAGGAGTGACATTAAACTGGACAACCGTGACTGCTGGAGATGCACTCGGTCGAAAAACAACCTCAAGAGTGACATTGAACTGAGTAGCCGTGACTGCTGGAGATGCAATCAACCGAGAAGCGTTTGGTTGTGTTGAGAAATCTGGCTCTAGCAAAATAGCATCGTCTAGAGAACTATCCATGATCTCATGCAAATTAGGAAGGGGAGCATAAACTCTATTGGTGGCATTTTGGCTTGCTTGAACATTACTGTAAAATGATCTTCTCCGGCTATCCAAACTGAGTATTGTCTGATCGAGCTCAACAAAATGATCGTCATGGACCTCTGCAACTTCAGCTGCAGCAAATATTTCGAGCACAGCTCTTTTGAGTGCCATGAGACTCTTTTTCACGATACTATGTGCTTGTTTCGACAACCAAACGACAGCAAACATGACAGCTATGAAGCTTCACACCTCACACATTGATTGGAATAGCACAGCCTTTCGTTGATGAGAATGAATGACAGTGCAGGAAAACTATTGCAGCTTAGAAAATTTATCAAGAGATTTCTCATGCTCTTGAACTCAAACTCGTAAATGCACTATCGCGCGTTCAAATTTTTTCGCAAGATATGGACCTCAACTCCATGACGCAATGAACTATCCCACTCATGTGAAGCTGAAACTCCATGGCAAGACAAAGTATCTCACTCAAAACCTAAAATCTTGTATCTCTAAACTCAACAGTAATCTCTGCAAGTCTATCTCTCGAAAAATTGAATAGTGTAAGATTCGGACAAAATAAAAATTATGACTAGTGTGGACAACATGTTTATTATCTTCTCTAATCTCACACATTGAAGTACGAAAAGCTTTCTTGAAAATCGTGGTGCGATCTAGCTCTAACTCTTGTCATGTATAACCTAATATTAGCTTAAATTCGTTTTGGCCGGGGCGAATTGTATCCTTGTATTCTATTGTTTTATCACGCTGGGTCTGCGCGAAGTGAGTGACACCAGTGGCTAACTTGAAAGATTGCAATACTCTAACCTAACGGGTAAAGTGCCGGCACGTCACACATTTTGTACCCCTCCGTAAAAGTACATACTGCTTGGCACCTGCTGTAAGCAGTCAGCGTGCGCTCCGATTTCGCTTCTCTCGCGGCGATTACCATTGCACTGGATTCTGCCACGTTCTTGTCTGCAGACACCGAAGCTAGAGGTGAGAGTATCGTCCTTCAGCCCTCAGCTGCCGATTGAGCGACGACCAAGCTCTTTGATTGCCAGAGCGACCGCTTGTTCGTCGAGCGATACGCGTAGCGGGAAACAGTTTTGTCTTTGAATGAGGGGGAGGTCGGTACGACAGTAGAATAACATCTCGTACATTGTATGAGGTTCAGCTTGATGTATACTGAAGCCGCTAAGGTCCAATTTGAGCAGCAGGTTGTCAATTTGGTGAAGGCTGCCGATGAGCCGACGGCGCCTGAGGAAAAAGCCTGCAGCTATTGACTATGGGACTGTTGGAGCGGCAATACCGAAGTCTTAGCCTTGTCGCAGTTTTCGGTCGGAGGTGACGCGTTGCCTCTTCGGATTCTTCTTTGATATTCGGCATTGAAGGAGTTTCAGCTGTACGGTGATCTGAAGTCTCTTTCAGGTATATACCGGGAAGAAGTTTGGTTAGTCGGAGATTAGTATTTCTGACGGAGAATGGAATGATATTCTGAAGGTTTTCGAATTTTAATCCCCAGTGTTGTTCAAGAATGGAAGACTTCGTCTAGATCGTATGTTAAGTATCCGACTTCGTATCCTTCGTCGATGTGCTTCGGCAGAGTAAGTTGGGATCTCTGGAATCAAGTTGAAATCTGGCTTCCAACTCAGTGCGGTGATGCTGGAATTGTGTCCATGACTCCAACTGCTTGAGAGAAGGGAGATGAGGTCACTTGACTTTTCTAGTATGGGCACGCCTGACGACATTAAGTTGTCGCCGTCCAGTATGAGCTCCAAGGGAGCGGAATGACTCGTGCAATGGCATCATCGTCCCATGAGGGAACTCCGAGTGTAAGCGATGTTCGTCGTGCACGAGCTGCACGATTTTCTTTCTCCCCAGCACAGTGTTGTGGATCGCCGTCATTTTCCCTCGGCCTGGAAAAATGTCCACCGCCCCCAACTTTCGACGATTGCTGCGGCGAGAAGGATTTGCAGAGAAGTGATGAGAAGCAAAATTTGCAGCAGACAAGGTTGCCTGATAGAGCTGCTGCTCCATCATTTTCCCTCGGCCTTGAAGACATCCAGGCGCCACCCACTTCCGAGTACTGCAGGGAGAAAGGTATTCCATGTAGAAGTCGGCAGTCGTTCAGTCAGCGACAGGAGCAGCAGACCAGAAAGGACCAACAATTTTCGTTTTCGACCATACTAGACGACACTCCTGCTTTACCTAAAAGTAATGAAGGTTCAGGCACGGATTCACTAAAGACTGCTGAAGAGCGCTGGACCGGCCAGGGACGATCTTCTAAGGATTTCTCGGGTCCTTCATTCTCACTTGGCTTGGAAAGAAGTTGCTCACCTGCAAAATGTGATGTCGCCCACAGCCGTCAAGAGGAGCAACCTGACGATCTTGCTCGAATCTTTGGCGACCGCTGTAATTACCCTTCGTCCAGACCCTTCAGGGGCGAGCATCCATCCTTATCTAAATCTGGTCTGTTGCAGTTATCCAGGGAGCACAGTGGGGACCCAAAAAGCAAAATACTCCAAAATTCCCTCAATGGGAATTCGTCAAGACCGAAGTGGGATTCAAGTCATTGCTCTGGGAAGGTGACGTCAAAGCAAGCAAATACTTCGGCACCGTCAAATTCTTTGTTCGACCAGAAGGTTGAATGCTCGCCAAAGTCAGATCCATCGGTCAAATCTAGTGAGGAGCCAGCACCAAAGCAGATGCGGCGTTCTGTAGGACCTTCACCTCCTCCTGAGCTTACTGGCCGTCTGAAAACTGAACCAACGTCAGACTCCGATGTCACTTGCCCGGTTAACGATCAGGAAGTTCAAAGGAAGAGGGTAGGGCGCGAATGCACATCACCAGAGAGGAAGAAAATTAGACCACCATCGAGATCTGAATCTTCACCAGGAAGCCATGAGGATCGTATTCTTGAGCCCAGACTTATCAAGGATGGACGCAGGAGTTTACTCCAATCCGGGGAACTTTCTCCGGAATCGAAATCTATAGTGTTCGTTACGAAAGGATTTTCATCAACTGAAGGTAAACAGAAGCCGGAAAATTTGCTGAAACGGAGTAGGGTTCCCAGAGCAGTGGACTCAACAAAGGTTACAGTGAAGGTGACCCCGGACCATCCTGTAGGACCGATTCCAAGGAGAGAAGGAGTTCGAGAGTGTGAAACTGGAGAGAGGTTACCCCATACTCACCTCTCCCCAATCATAGATTTGTCTCCAGAGAGGGTTGAGAAGCTCTCACTAGAGGAATTAAAATGGAGTCAGGGTCGTAGCAAAGAGAGCCAGAGTACTCCGGAGTACGAGGTCCCTGTAGGGGACACAAGAGACTCAAAAGTGAATAATCAGCAGACTGAAAAGGACAATGTCTATATTATAGACGTTTCTACTCCTCCTTCGCTGAGACTCGCCTCCAATCGACCACTGACAAAGTCACATGGGTGCTTGGGTTCGGAAGTAGTACTGGACAGTGAAGAGGAGCTGGAGTTCGATCGTATCCTGAAGCGAAGAAGGCTTTCTAAACTTTGTTCTCAGGTCAAGACAGAACCCCTTTCCACAAACTGTCTTGAAGACTTGACCTGCCCTCCGACAGACAGAGCTAGTGCGGCTGGCGAGAGAACGCCTGCAACACCGATTGTAGAACATAAGAAAGTTTTCAGGCGATTGAGGCGGGGGTCATCATCTAGCAAAGATTCTCCGGTAAATAAAGTTCTTCAAGATAGGATGGACCGGTATGTTGCTTTAGAGAAAGTGAAACCGGAGCCAAGCGACCCACCCTTCGGCCCGAACGTGCAGAATCATCCTTCTGTCCACGAGGTTGGGAAGCAAATTACTGATGGTTCTCATACCACCAGCCAGGATGAATTTGACGACATTGAGGACTCATCCGAATACGAGCTTCACGTTGCAGGTAAGTACCTTGTGGCTTCTGAGTTAGTCTTGTCATCTGATTCATTCATTCAGCCAGTCACTGGTGAATTTTGGCTGTGCCATCTCTTGATGCATATGCTCATATTCTTACATGCTACAGTATCGTTATCGACTCCCTCTCCTGCAGGTGTGAAGAAGCCCGTTCTGCATATTCCAGGTCTAGATACTTCGGTCGTTCCGGGAAGACTAGGCAAAGCTAAAGCCGAGCCTGTTACATGTCTAGATACAAAATTCTCCTTGAATCTCGCGAAGGAAACTGGTAACGTAAAATCTGAGCCTATTACACTCAGCGATGATGAAGTACTCTGGCACGAAACTTCTCTGTCAAGAGTTCTCTACTCTCAGACCTTTCCAGCAGAAGTTGGCAAAGGGTCCACAAGTTCTATCCATAACCCGAAACTTGTCCCTGGTCATGAAAGGGCAGTATCGGGTTCTAATGTTCGTGAATGTAGTTCGGGGTGGAAAGGTAAGTCTCCTATCATGGATGGGAGCGACCTATGGAAGTCCTACACAGAACACTTCTCCGCTGATGATAATGCAGGCCTAGCGGGCCGATTCACCGGTGCTAGTAGCAGCGTGTATAAGAGGTGTCAGTCGGAGGACGTTAGAGTTACTAATCTTCTTCGTGAAAGGTTACCCCACTTCAAACCAGTAGATGCGCTTTTGTTGGACGGAGGTCTCGATCAAGAGCCTGTCTATATTGACTACAGGTACGTCCGTTAACCTCAGTAGGTATGACTCACAATTGGTTCTTGCCTCATAGTTCAGGTGTAAACCACTTATTGTCACTTCTGACCAAAGCAGTGAGCTACGACTTCTGAGGCCTAGTATGTTGCTCGCAGAAATCAGTTCGGCCGCTCTCAAGGTATGGATAGCGCTGCCTTTGCTGAGCTCGACTGTAGTCAACCACAGTCCAGAAGGAAACAGAAACGTCCTTCGTCAAAAAGCACCAAGGGTAGGAAAGTGTATGCTTCGTCATCTGCAACTATTTCTTCTCAGAGGACAACTGCCAGCAAAAGTCCGTCGAAAGGGAAAAGGAAAGCCTGGACCTTGTTTCGGGAGACGAAAGGGAGGGCCTCTACTTCCGTCTCAACTTCTGACAAAGGATACTGGATCGTGGAGAGTGGCCGAAAAGTAAGTTCTGTTGGCCAAAGCATGTGTGCCTGAAGAAAGTATTGCTTTGTTGCTATTCAGATACCATGTATAGCCAGTGTGATCCAGATCCATGATTCCGGTGTGTCTCCCGGACCTCAAGCAAATTGCGGCAGCAGTGTACTTAACGGGAACTAATTTATCTTTTTAGATAAAAAGTTCAAAAGCTTCTGCTTAGTCCCTAAACTTAATGGAAATGGCATTTCAGGTTTATGTTAAAGACGGCCGGACATTGACTGGGAGAAGCGCCTATGCCGCTTACTCAAAGGTAAGCAGAAAATCTAACTCTGTTGACTTGGTCCAGTAAACCTGCCCAAAAGTATGGATGTGTGGAGGATCTCCCTTGGAATGGATTCGCTTTTCACCACTTCCCCATCTTACCTGAAAGAAGACAAGTTGATTACTCGGTTCTTGACTAAGGGCGTGACTTGATCGTGATAGTCTATCCACATTGAACTGGACGTTAGATCCTAAGCGCGGGTTAAGTGTCTTGTTTACAGCCTAAAGCTGCTTGTTTCTCTGATATCTAGGCTCGTCCTACAAACTTACTGTTGATAGCTTTTGTGGGGACTTGTTCCGGAAAAATGTTCCGGGGCAGTTCTTCTGAAGGTCCTTTGCAATCCTTCCTTTTTACGCCCTGGAGTATGCGAAGTGCATAACAGGTCTCTCTCCGCGCACCTGGAAGTTACAGAAACAGAAACTGTGTGACCATTCTCCTGTAAAAACCAACTCGTACCTGTTTGTTGTCATTGTGCAGGTTGTAACATTTTTTTGAACGTATTGTGTTCGCAGGATTCTGGCAAGAAGTCAAGGAGGACGAAGAAGAAGCCTGCCAGCAGATCCAAGCATTAAAGTTTTCCCGATAGAGCACAGCGTTCTTGCGGGTGAGTAGGAACGAAGTGAAAAAGCGGTTTCAGTCCGCAGGTAGTAGCCCCATCTTTTTTGGGGAACTTAACTGTACATAAGTCCAACATATTCTTTCATCCATCTGACAGTAAGTAACTCGTCAGATGGTTCAATTTGTTGCAACCATGACAACGATGGGCCTTCTGAGCTACGCTCTAGCTACGGCTAGCCAGGACAAAGTGCTATATTGGGATTTCATTCATAACGTTAGTCGTTCCCAACCCCTCATGCACCTATTAGAGTCAGGAGGGAAAAAGTTGCCATCCGCGGCACTGCACTCCCATCGAGTGTCCTGATGCCATCAAAATTCAATGTAGAAATTTCTGTCTACAACAAATGTAAACCAGAGAAATTTTAGACACAAATATTGTTGTTTCAGTTTTCATCGTACACAATCTGATTCATTCCACAACAGATCGATATGCAAAAGTTCTGTTGGTGCGTTTTTTCAGTTTGATATCCAGCCGTGGGTAAACAGGGAAATATGATCAGCAGAGAAATATGATCATATTTCCCAGGCTACGACCTGAGCCGAGACGTTTTGAGAACTTATCTCTTCAACTTGAGCCAGGATTGAGAATCACGAAGCGCCTGAATTTCCGAATTTAGAGTCTACTGCCACAGAATTTCGTCGCATTACTCAGCCACTCAGATTACTCTGGCATACTTGGAAATTAACCCGGTAGGAGAGAATAAGAATACTCTTGGTCACCGTCCACGGTCACTGATTGTCGCGCGCTGAATCTCCGAACACCCGCGTCGACGCTCATAGCGAATAGCGAGGAGGGAGAGGTACTGAAAATTTGAAGTTTGTATTATACGAGGTTACTAAAATCTTTTATGTAATTAAATATTTACTAGTGGAATGTGGTTCGTTGGTTTGGGAGTTAGATGGTTTTGTTCTAGATTATCTTATTATATGTCAGAATTTTTAATTTTAATATATTATATGTTATATATAATATGCAGAAATTTTGCAGAGAATTTTAATTAGTGGAGTGACTTTTATTCATTTTAGATTATATTTTCTTTGCTCTAAAAAAATTATACAAAACTTCTAAAGATACAATAACACAATAACTAAAGCACTGTCATTTTCATGTGTTTTTCACACTACTTAGTTTAGATTGCATATTTTCATTGCTCTTAAGAAATACACAAACCTCTTACACATACACAAAAGGCCAATAACAAAAGCAGCACGGTCTATTTCATACTAAACATTTTAGATTGCATATTTTCACTGCTCTAAAACGATACACAAAGTTCTAAAAAGTACCAAAAAGACAATCACAGAAACGTATCATGCAAGCGTTGAATTGGGACAAGGATCAACCTCCGGAGCCCAACTTCTGTGTGAAATCGCTGATGAATATTCTTGTGAGAATGATTGGGTACGGTCTTAAGGACGATGCAGAACAGCACCACCAATCGAAGATGAAGAACACAACAGAGACGATGATAGCTGATGGGAAAAACTTTTCAAGCTTCTTGGTGCTGCAGACAGTAAAAGCCGGATCGAACTCACATACTATAATATCCTTGCGTGCGCTCTCCAGTTCAACAAGTACAAGAGTCTCCATCCTCTTTAATGTCAAGCAAATATTTCCCTTCCCCAGGTGACTGATGCAACTTGATATACAAAAAAGACGGTCGAAATCACTTTGGAACTCCCTCATTAGACCGCAAGACCCCTTCCCCAGGTGGCTGATGCAGTTTGATATACAGACAAGACGGTCGAAATCACTTTGGAACTCCCTCATTAGACCGCAAGACACCAGCCTGGGAGGACATTGACAACATCTTTTTCTTCGAAGAGAACTATCGATGCACACATTGTGATCACAGGTATTTTCAAAAACCGGCAGACAATAACGATGAGGAAAAGGACTAAACAGCCGCATCAGACAAGGCTCCTGACGATGACTGCAAAACATTTCTCTAATACATTCCACTGGCTAACGCCTTCCTTCGTTCCAAGGGGACGGATCGATGCTCTTTTATATTCAGAAGCATATCTTCTGTATTCAGAAGCATCATAATCGTTTGATTTAATACCTAACCCTTCCAGCAGGAAATGTTAGGTATTAAATCAAACGTCTCAGTAAATTAATATTTTCTCGAGTACAACTCCCCGTTCTTGTACCTTCTGAAGCGCGAGAGCAGAGCCAAGACTTATGGGTTTTCTCTTGCTTTCTCTGTGTTTCCATGCATGAACTAACAAATAATATTTATAAAAAAATTTAATCTTTTATATTTACTTAATATATACTTTTTATTTAACATATATACATATCCTGATAACAATAAACGAGTTCTCAGAGTTCATTTGGCATGCACAACCCCCCCTACCGAAGACCCGAATTTGAACTCCGCTTTTCGAGGTTGTACGTTTCCGCTCTCCACAACCCCACGCCCTACCGACGACGCGAATTTAAACCTCGCTTCTTGCGGTCGTCCGTTTCCGCTCCCTGGCCGGAACCCCAACTGCTATGCATATTTATTTTACGCCTGTAGTGTACAGAACTGTGGAACATGTAACCCGTATAGTGTATAACGCTATAAATTTATTGTCAGTAGCTGAACTTCACAGTCTGTGGACACTCCAGCAAGCAGGCCTTTGATGGTTTCATGTACATAGAACTGCTCGTGATCTTCTATTCGAACTATAACGCTATAAAGATAATTTAGAAACGTTCGCACTGAATAGGCAGAACCGATACCGAAATAGTTCTCTTGTATTTGCAACCTTACAATAATATAATCGGCCTGTTTGGTTTTAAGCACCCCACGTCTGTTTGACTGAGAAAACCCGAAACGCAAAAGGGCTCCACGTTGGAAGAACGGTGAAATAACGGGACCCGCCAAGACGTCCAAGACCACTGTCATTCGTGCTACCTGAAAATAATACGCACCGCCGGAAAAATAAAACCCCCCAAAAGCATGAAAGTAAAGTTGGGTCAAATGTCCTAGAGGAGTCCAAGCTTTGACTTATTCTTGGTTTTTAACAAATATTCTTGGCCTCCCAACGAGAATTATGACTTCGACTAGAAGGCCGCAGACGCTGTCTACGAGCATCTTCGAAGGCAACCTTCCTTTACTGTTCTTTTTGCTACACTTTGCTTTTTTACATACCTTCTTTTCTTTCATTTCTTTTCTTGTTCCTCTTTTTCTTCCTCTTTCTTTACAAGATAAGCAATTTCCAAGTAAACCAAGAGAAATTTCTTTCACTCACATTCTTCTGATGTCTAAATTTTCTCTATGCCAAAAGCTTAGTGTTCGGATTTTTCCAGATTGTCTCTCTTAGCAGAGCAGAAAAGATAAAAGAACATAATGAAAACTGAGTTTCCATCAAAACATCTTAAATTTTCTCAGCCAAAAAACGGAAAATTTCCAATAGTTCTGACTCCTCATATATAAACAAAGTTCTGAACCTATCTTATTTTTATCCACAATAATATAAATATAAAACAAGTCGCTACGCATGCAATGGATTGCAAGGGTTATGCGTTTGCAAGACCTCACAATCCTAGAAGGTGAAATCTGTGAAGGTGAATGTTAAAAATGAAATCCATCTCATCTCACGAGTCTTAGAAAGCGATATATGTGAAAGTGTAATTCTAGAGATGTGGATGAATGTTAAAAAAATGATGAAAATTAATATAGTCTTTGAAAGCCATGATAAAATTATCTTCGGAATTGAAAGAAATAGTTTATAAATTTATGTAACTCACAACGAGCATCTTTCAACATGTCTTCATATGGTGATAGTAACATGTCTGCATCATTTATGCAAATATATACTTGTGAAGCTTCGGATCATTTTGAGGATAGAGACCCTAAGAATCTTCAAATGTATGAAAATGTAGAAGTTGATGGGTCTTTGGACCGATTCGAAGATAGTGATAAGTTACAACTGCAGAAAAGAACATTTAGAATATTGTGGAGGTTAGGAAAGATAATTTCAGACTGTGTTATTACATACATTTCAAAATTTATGGAAGTTAGGAAAAGATACAGAAATGACATTGTGCTAGTTTTCAATTTCTATATGATGTAATTATTGTAAAAAAATATAAAGGAGTATATGATGTCATAATTGTAAAATTAGCTTTAACTCGATGCATATGAATTTGTATTGAATGGTTCTAATAATGAACATATTAAGAAAATAAATAGACTAATTTGTTTAGCTACATGAGAATATAATAACATATGATTATTTTTGAAATAAGAAAATATATAATGAAGATTATGAGAGATATTGTGAAGATTATGTACATTGGAGTATCGATAATATACAAGATATGCAAGAAGTGTATAAAATGATTTGAATCTTGAGGTCGTCTTGAGAGCAATGATGAATCGTAACTGCGAAACAAAACATTAGGAATATTATGAATGTTAAAATGAGCATGTTTATATTGTACTGAACAGTTGTGGATGCATACATTTAAGAATTTTGCAAAGTCAATAGCTCATGACATGATGATGATTTACAATTTATATAAAAAATGTTTTTTCCAAAAAATGTAAAAGAGAGTACCTTGTTTCGCAAGTGTTGAAAATCTCTTGAATCTGAAATATATGGTCATGAACATCACTCGTATAGCTCGATTGATGAGTACACGAAGAAAAGAAGATTGGATTTGTTTTTTCACGAAAATGAGAACATATTAACATGTGATGGCTTTTTATAGAGAATAAAAATAAGATCATGATCTGACCAATAAGCATGTGATGATGAAGAGAGATTTTCGTATTGAGGAACGTTAGTACATATTTGATCTAGATTTGATCCGTATTTTGTGGTTGGTTTTGTGAAAGTTGGAAAAAAGTTCAATGAAGTCGTGAAAGATGCGAAAGATGTAGTTTGATGATCATCAATTTTGAGCAGATCGATATTGAAATCTCCTAGGATTATCGTGGGATAATCCTTAGGTATGTTTTGAATAATGGTAGTAAAATTGATAAAAACTCATCGACATGCATATGAGGAGATTTGTATACAACAGCGATGTGAATTGCACGACGAGTTAGAATGTTGAAATCTGCAGAAGTTATTTCCATGTTCTGAGTTCTAAAAATATTATGCGTCGAGAGTTGCATTGTGTTTCGATATGTTAGTAGCAAACCTCGACTTGTGTGCATATGTATATATAGAAAATGTCTATGAAATACGGAACAAAAGTAGGATTTTGTATAAGTGTCTCACTGAAGCACAAAATATCAGATAGTTGTAAATTATGATCTGCTCGAACATCAATGTGATGTTTTATTAATGATCTTGTGTTTAGAAATTGTATGAGCATATAAGTGGAAGATG
Source organism: Asterella californica (assembly GCA_036924285.1). Taxonomy (NCBI): domain Eukaryota; kingdom Viridiplantae; phylum Streptophyta; class Marchantiopsida; order Marchantiales; family Aytoniaceae; genus Asterella; species Asterella californica. Next base: position 12,374,513 of record JAYKYS010000006.1, on the reverse strand, counting down.
AGATATTCATCTTAAGATCATGAATGTGGAATTGCCACGATGATTTTAGTTTCAACCGTTCCATTTCGAGAATGACTCTGTTGTCTACAACCATATGACGATGCTCGATCAATTGTAATATATGTAAGTGCTTAAATTTTTCACTCTGGATAATGCAGTGTATGTCAATCCGTGTCGATTTATGTGCTTGGGACTGAAAGCTACCTGATGCATGATCAATCCTTGCGATCTGTGGATAGTTCGTGCAGATGCTTGTTGAACAGAGAATTGTGTTCTAGTGATCTTATGTTCTCTGGTATATTTATTGATTGGAAATTGCTCTGAAATTCTCATAATGGGCGTCCAAGATGGATGAATGTTATTGAAATACAAATGTTTTTGTTTGTTCCTCGTTTGTGTTCCAATCTTTGGATCAAAAAATTGGATCCAAATGATTTGATCATCGTTATATGTTGTCGTGGACATGAAAATCCCATCGCTTTCATTGGTGAGTCCATCTCGTGTGTTATAATTATATTAACATGGTAACTTTTAGAGATAAAGTACTGTGTAATCCAGCTGTATCTTTTGGATTTATGGATATCTTAAATCTTTTCGATATAACGGAAGAAAAATGATCTTTTGAATGGAATAAATATTCATTCCCATTAGTTATACTAAATACATGTTGATTATGAAGTTTCGTATCTTTGTTAGTGTAAAATAAATGAGGTATATCGTTTGGTTAGAATACATGTTCTGATAAGTTGAATTTAAATAATGTAGATCAGAAGATGTTTGTTGGTTGATGCGAATACGATTCAAAATTTGTATAAAATTTGTATTTTTCTGACGCATAGGTTGAGTTAGTTCATAGTGTTTGAATAATGAAGACCATATGTTAGGGTAATATTTTGAGAATAAATATTAGAAGACTGAAAAATCTATGAATCTTGAACATGTTGTACTTGAGAAAAATCACCGCAAACAATTATATCTATGCCACCGAATGGAAAGTTGAAATTCTGAGTTATTTGTTATAACCTTTGGTTTATGTAAGAGAACATTCTTGTGCCCACTAGAGAGATTTCGTCTATCACTAATAATCTTAATTGGCTATAACATTTGATGTATTTATCCAATCGATCTGGACTTAATTTTGATACGTTCATATCGCAAGAGTCTTTAAAGATTGCTAAGGCACTGTGAATAGTCATTCCTTGTATGTTTTATGCAGCTCGTCTTGTGTATGCTATCTTCAAAACTTTTATTTGTTGGGGGATCATTAAACCTGGATTTATCATCTTCGTATATCCATGACAATCCTTGTATAAATTTTAATAAGGTGAATGTTTTACCGGTTCCTGCTTCTCCCGTAAGAAATAAATGGATTGGTTCATGTGGAAAGTGTTTTTTTTTACATACAATCATTGAAGATTAGCTTTTGTTGTTTGTTCAATTGACGTAACTCAGCACAAAACGATTCTATTGATATTAGAGGATCTTTGATCGGGAAAGTTTCTTCACGATTCGTAGTCTTAGAAGTACATTTAAGAGTAGTTCGTTGCATTAAGTCGACATTGTCCAAATCCAAATTGCTTGAATCTTGTTCCGGTTTGTTTTGTTCGTTATGATATTCTCTTATTTCTTCAAGTTCTGCCACCTCATCCTCAAATGTTTTCCAATCCTCGTTTACTTCATCTGTATTGTACTTAAAAGTATACAAATTTTGTAACAATAGAATATGTGATTTATGTCTATTATATGTATTTTTTCATGTTTCAGTTGAATCTTTAATGTTGTTCTCGTCTTAAAGAAAAGAGATATATAACATCACTTGCTCTCTGAAATACTCTTCGGGTTGTTTATATTGGTCGAAACATATCCGTCAAACGATTTTAGATTTTCTTAATCTTCTATTTTGTGAAGTATTAAACTTGGCCACGAATTCTATCAAAGCCATTGAATTCGTTTGCAGATGTTGTGGACGTCGTGCATACTTATCTATGATGGATGACAATCCTACGTTTGTCGAAGAATCATCTTCAGAAGATAGTTGTTTGGCACTTTTGAGGAGAAAGGTTCGATCGGATGGACTACTAGTGTCTATGAATTGAAAAGAACGAGAAGCATGATACAAAAGTAATTTTAAGATTGTATAGATGGCTAATTGAGCCGAAACTTGTCTAGAATTTAGGAATGCATTGCCTAATTTTTTTATTCGTGTGGTTATTTCTTGATTTTCCTTGATACATTTATTATTAATTTTCTTCATCTCATTCGTTATTGTATTGTCTACTTTTGTTAGATACGAGGTACAATATTATGCCGCAGCATGTGGATACAACACGTATTGACAATTTGTGTTGGCTTGTCAAATGGAAGCAGCATTTTTTGGAAAAGAATTAATGTAAATATCTATTGGATAACGTTTGAGATATATAGAAGGTTTTGAAAAGAATATCTTAAAGCTAATAAGTAAGTTTCATATGTAAGTTCTAAATGTTGAAGATACTTATCGAAGTTCATATCCAATCCAGTTTTGAAAGAAGAAGTGATGTTTGAAATTCTTATAGATTTAAGCTTTATATCTCTCGTCGTTTCATCATCAAGTTCATCGTTAGTTAAAGGAAATAAGATTGTCATTTTGGACATGAGATGCCATGGAAATCGAAATCGACAAGAAGAAGATCTTTTCTTATAGCAAGTATTTGTGTGATGATGAGTTTGACATTTGATCATCTCTCGCTCAATAAGTGATGATCAGTAGAAATATACTCGTCTATGAAAGTTGTTATTGATTCATCAGGATCTATCTTGAAAACAAGAGCATTTTTTATCCACAGTAGTCCGTAATCATGTGGACTGTCTCTTCTTTGAAATTCGGTTACGAAAAAAAATCAGATTCATTTCTCAAAATTAATTGGTTATGTTGAATAAGTTTACGGAAACATTGTGTTCTATCTTCGTAGTATCGTGCACATGTGACAGGATCTTGTCTAAGAAGTTGTTGTTTTTGTGAAGAACTTAAGGTTTCTTCATCGTCCAGCAATGGTATATGGTTATCCATTTTGTTCAATTTGAATAAGGTGTTCATCAACGATTTCCAGTTTTTTTCGTTCGCAGTTAAAGTAATGTTTCGCCGTCAAAGGAGAGCCTTGTAGTTTGCTTTTCCTTACTCGAATCCAAGAAACGCTTAGAATTTTCTCGATGCAGATTTTGGACATCTTGAAAAAGATGTTTGGTAAATGTGTTTGGACCATGTCTGTATTTGACGGGATATTGATAACACTACTTCTTAGATGCCATTGTTGGAAACCATTGTATATATGAATGTTTCCGAACACGACTCGCGGTGAGATCAATCTTTCTTCGACTTCGTTTAAACATTCAAGATATGATATTGTATTGTTATTGTAAACTCTAGATATCTCAAAGAAAAGAGGTATTTTGTTATTATTTATATACCGCATACACATCAAACAAATCCTTGTATTATCTTTAAACTGTTCGAAAGTTATGTTAGTTTTTTCAGCATAAGAGGAAATGAAATCGTAATGAATTTGATTGATATATTCTTCAAGAAATCACGTTTATAACATATGTCACACGAATGATATGGAATGTCGAGTAACGACTTGGAGTAAGTAATCTACGTGTTTTTCTTCTAATGATAGTTTTTTTATTTTTTAGAAGTACGGTTAGATGTGTTAATTGAATTAGTCTTATTCATTATTCTGTATTGTTTTATTTTGTCATAAAGTTTTTTTTCATTCTAAAGAGTTGTATATCATATTGTTTATGAGATTGTATAAAATTCTTTATGACATCTCTTATGGATAAATACGGATAACTCTGATAGAATAATAAGAGTCCCGAATATATAATGTTTAATTGGTGAGAGTCAATATCTTGCAAAGGATGGTTTACTTTGGTCTTTTGGAGATTTAGTTTATCTATACCTAGTTTATTAATTCTAGTTTGAATAGTGTTTAAGTCATTCTCATAAGTAGGATTTTTACTTATAAATTTATGTATTAAGTGTACTATTGGTATATTTAGATGAATTAATCATAAATCTTGCAGTTGTTTCACTATATACTCCCATTTCTCAGTAAGAAATTCATCACGAATCAATACGATTGATTTGTAATGACTGGAACTACCTTCATTATCATCATATAGAAGATTGAAAGTAACATGATACGAGTTGTTATTTGGAAATTGAATTATATTCGTTCCAGAAGTAGAACTGTAGATGTGTATATTTTTTTGTAGTATGGAGGATAAAGCTAAGAGACATAAAGAATCACCCCACGCACCACCTTCTTTTGCCATTTTACCAACTTTGGTTATATATTTATCTACAGATTCGACACGATGCGACACTCTCAATTCATCTTCCATGAAATAAGATAATATCAAAGAACCATGTGTATCTCTAGCTCTTGAGTAGATATTATAAAGTTCATTTTGAGTTTGATTTCGTAAAGATGCGGTAGAAGATTTATGATGCAATAAATATTGTATCGAATCAAACATACAATCTCCTGGAGTATATACGAAATCTTCACACTTTTAAAATCGGACAAATCTTTAGACATCTGAACAGAATAATAGAAGATTATGTTTGTTGTTTGATAAACTTAGAAATTGTAAATCCATGAAAATTATGCAAAAGTTGTAATCCACATACTTGATTATGATGACTGTCGTGCTGTTCAACTTGGGTTGTTCGATTATGGTTTGATGACGAAGTTTGAGTTCTCTTCCTTCTCCTCGGGGTAGTTTTTTGAGCAAGAACAATGTGGAGCAGAAGCACATAGATCATGTAATCTTGAATATTTGCTATGTTTCATATGTTGCATTAAGTTTAAATTTCATACATTTTCATTGTGTGAAGATGTTTGATGTAATTTGTATAAAATGATGTCACGTTTTAAGAGGGATGAACGTTTCTGAAGTATTTACGTTTGAAATAATCTTGAATTTTCCTTTTAATGCAATTAAATTTTACGTTTCGATTTGTTTTTGTTCGCAAAGATGTTTGTGAATCACATCACGTATGAATGGTAGTAAATTTCGTAAATAATTGTCCTTTCAAAAGTGTTTCAAAGTGTTTCAAAGCATTTCATAACATTTTTTGTTTTTGTTTCAAAGCGTTTCAAAGCGTTTTTTGTTTTTGTTTCAAAGCGTTTCAAAGCGTTTCATAGCATTTTTTGTTTTTGTTTCAAAGCGTTTCGTAGCATTTTTTGTTTTTTGTTTCTCCCAGTTTATACGTTTCTTCGTGGACTTTCTTGTTTCAAAGCGTTTTTTGTTTTTTTTTCTCCTAGTGTATACGTTTCTCCGTGGGCTTTATTGTTTCATGCATTTTGCACGTTCATAGAGTTACACTTGGAAAAGAGATTCAAGTTCTACATATATCATCGTAGGTCAGACTCCGTTTGATCATGTGATATATACCTGAAAAACAACATCAAAGAAAGCGTTGTTGAAAAACTTCGGGCAATGTTGAATTTACCTTGGATTATATACAATTGGTATTGATTTACTTGAATGCTTAAACAAAAATGCTATAAAATAAAAGTCAGAAATAAAATTTATTATAAATTAGATACATGAAATTAACTACAATGGTAGAATTATAATTATATAGTGACAATAAATGCAGAAGACAAAACAGATCTTGAAGCGTTCAATGTTATGTATGTTTGTGTAACTAGATTATTTAGATATAAAAAAAGTTCTTAGAACTTTATCTATGTTGAAAGATTAAACGGTTGGAATTGTGGAGGTTTTCGACGATTCTCCCTCAGCAGATGTGGTCTCCTTGATCTATTAAAAAGAAAATTTAGACGTTCAATGATGTCATTATATTAGTGGTTTTGTAATATTCGATAGCGATTCTTATATTGATGCAATTAATTTGAGATGACATGAGTCAATGTTTTAAAGAAATTATTAAAAATCATCATGATACTTCTCAATTGAAAATGAAATAGAATATAAATTGTATACTTGATCAAATCCACAAAAATCACCGTTTGAATTAAACGAGAAAATTCCTACTGTTGCGATCTCCTCAATTTGATCCAGTAGCATATCTCGATGGTTGTCGCTGTCATAATTTTGGACAACCTCTGTTTCCACTAGGCCCGTCAGATCTTGGAACCAATTATCTTTTGCATGGACCGTGTATTGTTTACCATTGGAAAGATCTTCCACATAGCCTTCAATCCATGACACAACTCGTAACTGACAATCCAGATTACAACTTTTGCAAAAGCCTCGAAGTTTATTCAAATCTTGAATTTGTAAGTGCGCCGAATTGCACGTGACGCACGTGATGTAATTGTAAGATCTGTCATCATAATTACGTGGTCTGAAAGTACCACGTACCTAAACACATGGAAAGAAGTTATAAACATAAGATATATCTGCGAATAGGAAAGTTGATTCTAATTATTCACATAAAAAATTGATTATATACCTTGATGTTTTTATTTTTTCTTGTGATGTGGGCGTTCCGCACTCTTTTCAAAATGTCAATTCTCGATTGGATCGAAGGAGTTGCCCATATAGTAGATGCGTGTGTATGCAGCTTTGGAAGATCATTTTCTTATCTTGTGGACAAAATCTGTCTTGATACAGATTTCAAATGCAACAATACAGCATGTCCAGAGTGAAAACGAGTCTCAATATTTTTGTACTCTGTTGTGAAATCATAATGGATGATCAACTGCAACATGAAAAGAAAATGTGTTAGTCTAGAAGTTTCATAAATAGCAAAATTTTGAAATCAGTTGCGAAATAAATTTACAAACGTAAGTTATTTAATGTACATAATTACTTATCGTCATCTTGTCTTCTTCAGAATCACCATCCACAATTGTGATCTCAAATTTTTGGTATTCGTTTTCACCGTATACAACAATAACGACAACTGATATGTCTAGTGTCGTGAATCGAACAGTAAGATGACGTATGCACATTCGGAGAAGGCATGAAGTGTCGGAATTTGAAAATTGGAGTAGAACTCCAAGGTGTAATGGTCTGAAATGTTGTTTGCCCATCGATCAAGAAGATGAATTTGACATCCCCTCTGTGACTGAGAGTTTTTACTGATCTCTCTACCTGCACGGCCCTACGACCAAAGTATTGTATCCTACAATATGTATTTCTATTCATTTTATCTGACCAGTTTATAGCGTTGTTGCCTTGGGCATTACATGTAGTAGTCTTTTCCTTACGACGATCAACCATATCAAAAAGAAGAAATGAGCTTTTTGTTATAAATCTATTAATATTACCATATTTGTTTAATATAATTCCTTTAAATATATCATTTCTTTTCGCATATTCTATATTATCTATAACTATTGATAAGTTTTTATCTACAGTTGGAGTTTCAGATGGAATAATTGTCTCTTGTTCTTTTTTTTTTCTTTTTGGAGACTTTATAGGAGATGCTGGAGTAGAACTTGACTGCTTTTGTATTGTACTATGGATTCATTTCCTTCTGTATCATCAGTGGAAATCTTTTTCATTTTTCTTTTTTTGGACGTAGTGGAATCCATTGTATATATGAATCTGAAAAATGCACAAAATATCATTTTCTATCCAAGATAGATATAATATATACAATCATGACATAGACAAAAAGCTATTTCAATTGGATGTCTTAGGTCTTACCTTCGTGATTAAAAGTAGTAGTTATGATCTCGTAAACTTATTTTAGAGGTAAAATGTCGTTATGAAAGAAGGTCTTGCTTTGGATCGATACTATCACTTTGCTGTAGGTATGTCTTGCTTTGGATCAATACTATCACTTTGTTTCACCTGTAGAACGTAATCACATCATATTGATAAGAATATAAAAGAAGTTATAGCAGAGTGATAGGACTGCAAGACTAAAACAACTTATCTTCAAATGACCTTTACAGTCAACTTAACTCTCGCAACTCTCATAGAAATTAGATTTCGTGACTATGATTCCATACGAAATTAAAATCTATTAAATGAAAAATGAAGTTACAACTATTCATCAATTCTACAAATTACAATGTAGTCAAACATAAGAAGGAAAGAATAAAGGGGTTCAACAAGACAGAAGAATTACTGGACTGTAAGGTTTAGGGGACAGGGTTGAATTCATGTCCCCTTCTTAACACAAGTAAAACAATCCTATCGCTTGATCATGTCGAGTCGGAGTGAAACAGTTTGAAATAGTTTAAGTTATGTAGCAGCAGACGAAGCTAGGCCACGCATCATCGTCGTCGTTATTCGTCGCTCTCGACCCACATACTTGGCTCAAGATCAATGACTACCAATACATAAGTTCACAAGACTAGTTGCAGCCAACGAGCCCAACCCCAGCTTAGTCGCGAAGAGGAAAACTAAATTGACAAACTATATTTGTAAGCGCGAGGAGAGAGATAGCTTGCAAAGTCACGCGTAAGAAAACCTACACTCCGCACACTATTTTAGCTGTTTGTTTCTGACAGATTTTTCATCAGGTTCAATCACAATGATTCACAGAGATGAACTAAAATGTTTTCTCTTCAAAAAGTTAGGAAATAAAAAACAATGGTACTTTTTATCGTGTCCGAGCTGGTCGCATCTTGTAGTTGGTGTGTTTCGGGAAACACTTGAATATGTTTTCCCTTCCAACTTCTATGGATCACCTCTCCTAACAGCTCATTTCCATTTCAATAACACTTTAATCCTCAAAACGTGGAATGAAGCATAAGAGCATATATACATAAGAGACTCGCTAAAAAATAATCATCCATATGAAATGTTTTCCAAGGACTTGTTTCAAATGGACCTCATCGAGTAGCTTCAATGCTTACAGATCATCGTGTCTCGAACTAGAAGAAACATCAATGATCAAAGAGTGAATTTCACAGAATCCTCAAGGTCATACATTGCAAGGCTCTGGATCTGAAGGACCGTGGACTGAAGACCCTTCAGACTAGACGAGTTCTTCATAATCTCTAACCTCGCTTCATCTAGCTCGAGCTTAATTGACTGCAATAAATCTCTAGCTTTCTTGATCTTCCCTACATAGACTACAACCATACTTTCCAATTCTGCAATTTTCTCTGTAGAGTGGATGACATCCTTCTCTTGCAGTTGTCCAGTGCTCTCATACTCCTTGACCTTCACTTTGACAGTTTTCAGCCTCTCTTCAACCTCGATAGATTTAGACTCTGCATTGCGCAAGCTTTCTTCCAACTGAGCCACTTTGTCTGCACTTCCCTTCATTTTAGTCTCACTTTCACTAACTTCATTTTGCAAAGATTGGACAGCTTCTTTGTAGGCCTTGAGATTGTCCTCATGGATGGCAGCCATATCCTCATGATCCCTAACTTTGCCTTGTGCGGACTTTAGCTTCTCCGTTAGCTGGGTCACCTTCTCCTCAGCAGCTTGTAAGCTGTTTCCAAGTTCAGATCTTTCAGCGCCAGATTCCTCGACACTTAGAATCTTTACCTTCGCATCCAAGAGTTCAGCTTTTAAGATTCCACCGCATCCTGGTGAGATTTGGAACTCTATTCATGTGTTTTAATCAGACTCTCCAATTCGGTAGACCTAGTTGTAGACATTGACTAAGTTGAAAGAAACTGCCCAAAAGATCTAAAGAATTTGAAAGTAGTGTGAGCTTGCATGAGGAAAAGACAAAGGTAGCGAGGCTGAAAGAACACAGTAAGAAGCTTGAGGAGGATTTAGCTAAGTCTAATGAGGTCTTCAAAACAACCGAGGCAAAGCTCCATGCTCTGGAGGGGTTAGTTACGAATTATTTTTCATTACGGATACATAATTCTGCCTACTAAGAACCAATCTCTGCTGTATGTGTATGATACTTCCTTTTCTATGGATTGGTGCACAGGATGTCTGCTTGGACAATCAGAGCAACGTGGAAGTACGTCGAATTGTCTACAAACTTCATACGGCTATTCTGCACAAGGTCATTCTTTTTGTAAAGCATCTATTGCAATCTATGCTGTTTCCGTACGACGATCAAAGATTCTGCACGCAGCTCCTATGATTTCGAGAGGATTAAATATAAGAGCTAGAAGTCATGTTCACTAGTGGAAGAGGACAAATCTTGAAATCAGTTATGGTTCTGTTAGCTTCTTCCTCTCCAGGACTGTGTATGATTAACGTGAAAAACGAGCATGGATTCATGCGCTTGTTTCAACCGATCAAAGATTATCGCATCAACTTGAAAAGAAAAAATAAAGAATAATAATCGGGACACAATAAAGTTCAGTCTACTTCAGATAATGTGCTTCGCATACCTCCATTCCGCAAACAATCTGGATTGCTGCAGATATTGTATGCAAGTCAAGCTGACTTATCCTTTCCAGTGATGTCACAAAGAATGCACCCAGTTTGTTATGTCTTTGAAAAGGGATATCACCAGCATAGAACAGAATCGGTAAAAGATCAAGCTTCAGCACAGCGTGCTCTGATCCATCAAGTCGTCACCTGTCTGAATTCCTCCACCGATAACATCCGGCTCAGACCTTGTAATAAGCATGAAATCAATCTAGTACACTTTGTCTCTGTGTAGGTTGATATAATTTCAAGTCTGGTGCAAATGCAAGCAGTCCCACCGTAAAGCATAAATAGACTGCCGTGCTGCTAAAAGTATAAGTCCAAAAACCAAGAAGTTATTTATACATTAATTGATTATCAATTTAATTTATTACCTAACCCTACCTGCCAAGAATATTTGCCTCCTCCCTGGAAGAGGTGAATATAATATATGCATGGGTGGTGAAATGAATCTACAACGTGCTTTTGTAAAAAGTAAAGAATGACTTCTTTTTGCAGTCGTTGATCTGACGACAACGGATAACGGATAAGAGGACACAAATCCATCAGAAGAGATGAGGGTCCACATTAAGATGACGCATCAAAAAAATTCCAAAAAAGAAAGCTCGTCTGTGTAGAAGTATCAGCCAAAAGAGGCTGCGGAGGTATATTCCTCTCTAAGGATATTCATAAATCCGCCGGCCAAGTCACAAATCGTCCGAGACCATTTTCTCTCTCGTTGCCGAAACTCTCTAGACGCTGAGACTCACAGCAGATTGATTCCAGTCAATTTCCAAGTACATGTAGATGTGGCACGATGTAAACGAGCATCTAGAGGATACCCCTTTTTGTCAGTTTACCAAGAAGCAAGACCTCTATCTCACGATTACGTACCAAGTTCATCAACCAGGAAGATGGGAAAAAGAGCGACGATAAGTGACCAAAGACGATGAGGCACGGACACCCATGTATGGACGAACTACTCTATCTCTATTCCAGTTGCGATCCTCTCACATACTACTTTAATTAAGTGTCCGACGAAGTATATGTTAGTACAAGGGCTACAAGATATCTCGACCTTACATATCGCCTTGCGCTTCGGACAGTAGCAGCAACGGCTTCAGGTAGATCCGGATAAGTCAATCAGTAACGATAAAGATCCTACTCCGAAATTGCAACGCCTCTATCTTCCATTCTTATCTTCTTTTAGAGTTGGTGTATGTACAGACGTCTCATTTCTTCAAAATAGGATGTGTATTTTGTCGCAAGCATCAGCGACAAATACAGTTAAAAGAAAGGGTAATTCAGACAGCATCGAGGTTCGGACATCAAATGCAGTCAGTTGGAGAAGTTGGGTCTGAGTATATACACGTAGTCAGTCACCGAGTGAAAGCTAAACTCAGATGCTTGAGGCGAGAGCAACTTATTGCCAATATACCCAATCCATCGGCTCTGACGAAAGAGCACTGGTCTATAGTCAAATTCTCCAAATTTCTAAAGCGTGCGATAGTTTCCATACTAGTGATTTGTTTGCACTTGACAAGATTCAAATGCTTCAAATGCGAGACACCGCTGGCAATCGCAAGCAAGCTCACATCGTCTCAGAAATTTACTTCCTCAGTCCTCCGTATGAACATCAGGTCTTCCTCGGTCCCTCGAAGTTCAAACTTTCTTCCTCAGTCTTCAACCGGCTAGGAGTCCGGTATCGACTGTGGTTTGAACCTAACTGTGTTAAGAACTATGATTGAGAATTTGACTCTATAGTTCGAATACACTACGTTACGGATAGTCCGAGATAGTAATGTTTAGTTAATTCAAATTACTGACAAGAAAGCGGCCGTGATGGACAGATTATCTTCTACGTCACTCGTAGTATGATCGGAGGACGTGCGCGCGCACAAGTCTATAGGAGTCGTGACATTCGACAGTAAATTTGTCAAATTCTCGATCAGGGAAGTCTGTTGGCGTCTGGTCACTGTGATAAAAATTTTATGAAAATTTGCTGCATGACTGGTTCCTGAATTTTATCGACTCGGTGCCTGAAGACCCACAATATTTTGACTCATGTGTGAGCTTTCATGGCCAATTTGCTTCCTGTTTTTCTTTATACAGTATCGACCCGAATCTCATCATCACAAATTCATGTTTTGCTTTTAAATCGTAGTGGGAATTCACGTTTTGTTTATCACTAATCCTCTTTGCAGCTCGGAAATTTTCCTTTTGCGCTTCTTAAATCTCTCTCTACAGCTTTGAACTTCTGAATGACATGAAACAGAAACTGTTTTGTACTCTATTATGATAACAGAGATGTGCTCAAACACAACGATGTACTCAGGGTGTGATCCAACAAATTTCTGCATGTCCAGTGAGTTTGACGTTAGATCCCGGTTAATACATCATCCTTCACAATTCAACCTAGACCCGTGCTTGCGAAGTAGTCTCATACCACGAATCTCTATTCACCGAAAGTATCAGTGCACAAAACGATCAGTAGCCGGTATGAGGACTGAGGAAGAAAGTTTGAACTTCGAGGGACTGAGGAAGACCATATATTCATACGGGGGACTGAGGAAGTAAATTTCTGCACATCGTCTACATCCGTCGAACTCAAATCCGAAACCTGCAGCTTACTGCAGAGCGCAATTCCTGAAAAGCCAATTCCAGAAGGCCCATGACAGGACTGTAGGTCTAACACTTCCAAACCCCTGTTACCATCCATTAAAATTTGCAACTCCATGTCTCTAATTCTTCTCGCATTCCTCAGCACGAGTGTCGTCAGTCCCAATCCGCACTGTTCTATTTCTGACAACTCATGTCCCTGGCTTTTCAAACCGTCCAAGACAAGATGCTGCAAGCATTTGCAGGACACAATGCACATCAACACTGCGTCTGTCAAATTTACAACCTCCCAACTGAAGCGTTTCAAGTATTGGGCATGCGAGAATGATCCCTGTAACCGCACCATAGCAGCCCACCATTTATAAGAAACGAAAATTCTCTCAGGTTCTTATTGGCTTTGGCAATCGCGATTCCTCAGCACGCCTCATCCAATTTCAGTTCGCGATCCGAAGCTTGATCTGATTCAACGACAAATGAGCGTAATGAGGTACACTTCGCAAGCTCCTTCAAGCTTGCTTGTCTGATTTTCAAATACAACTCTTGAAGTTTAAGGCACCCTTCGACTAGTGACTTCAATGCCGCATCAATTTTCATGCTCCCAAGATCAAAGCAAACTTTCTGCAGACCGTTGCAATGCGTGCCAATTTTGGTCAATCCACCTAGTGTGAATCTGAACTCGTTTCTCAGCTGAAGTTCCTCTAGGTTAGAAAATTTACCGATGGCATCCAAAGAGTCATCGGTCATACTTCTACATTGCTGAAGGTTCAAGCACCATATCGATTTACAACCCTGGTAGACGTGAGCTGTTCGCCTGATACCATGCGCAGAGACGAAGAAGCGACAAACAAGACAGTACATCAGAGCACGAAGACGACAGACGACAGACGCTTGCAAGTTCTCAGCGTGAATTTCTCTTCTTTCCTTGCTTGATGGTGGTGCGAATGTGCTGTAAATGATCTTTGGCTGAGTGCGCAACTCAACGCGGGATGTGCGGTAGTTCGAGCTGCAACCATCCAAGCATGAGAACAGAGCACAAGCTCGATGCAAGCAAGAAGGAGTAACAACCTCTCAACAGGAACACAACCATCAACCCGCACTTCACGAACATCAATGAAGGCTAAGCAAGTTATCAATCCCATCATCTTCTACGGGTTTCCGGCATCAGCTTTGATCACGGAGCACGTATCGTATAATAAGTTGCCATTGAAAGGCGTAAGTCCGCGGATCGATCAAACGTTCTAGTCCTCGAACTCGTGCGCAAAACTGGAAACATAGAAACATAGTGCTACTTGTACAAGCTCGACACTGCTCACCCGGATTGGCATCTGGAAGGCAACACGTCTTGTACAAGCTCGAAGGCAACACGTCTTGTACAAGCTCGACACTGCTCACCCGGATTGGCATCTGGAAGGCAACACGTCTTGATCATCCTGGATGATAAGCCTGGTGCAAGATGATCTTAGCATCGACTCACCATCCCGGGTGATCGAAGCGCATTGACCTTCTAGAGGTTATGGAAATTATTGAAGTCACCTGACCTTCGAGTTTACTTTAGGCAGAGAGAGTGACAAAGCTCACAATGGATAGCGTAAACTTCAAGTACAACTATCTCCTATCCAAAGATGAGAATTGAACGTGAAAGTAGACGCTATCCCTCCTGAGCTTTGTCACTCAACCTAACCTGTGAACCTCCTGTACAAGTGTGTATCCCAACCGCGACATAATTGTCACTCAACCTAACCTCTGAACCTCCTGTACAAGTGTGTATCCCAACCGCGACATAATTGTGAAAGCTTTCTAAAAGCTTGCCTGCAATGCAAAAAGCGTGCACATCCTTCACATGTGCACATCTTCCTACTTCCATGTGACAGTTCTAAGTGGAAAACACCGATAAACAACTCTTGGCAACCCTTGATTCATGGCTGATGAAACAAAGTCGCAAGTAGAAGCAGCAAAGCTAAACGACGTACAAGTGTTTTTAAGCATTGAACTCACTAACTTATATGCGCGCTAACTTATATGCGCGCAAAGTGGAAGTTCGACAAAACCACAACGCTCTCTAATGATTTGAGGAAAGACCTACTGTACTAACAGGACTGCAAAACTTAAGAGTTACCTCCATTAGACAGTTCTGATATAGATCTTAGGCAAGATGCAAGTTGATGGTAGAATCTCCTTCGTTGTTATCCCCGCTGCACTCTATGTATGAAGACAGAAAACATCCTCAGGATCTAGACTGCCCGTTGGGAAGGAAAATCTTCCGTGGCAATAACTGCTTTACACTAGATAGACCGCCTTCCCCTCACTAGTACGGAAAATAGGAATTCACCGTCGTGGAGTCCAGACGTTTGCATACGATCATAATCAGCCTACGGGCTAAGCTTTACGGAGTACGTACTTAGCTACATTTTGTACTTACGGCAGAGCTCTTGATATAAGTTCCAGATTGTCTAACTAGAGTTTAATGGCGCCCACTTCTTTCAGCCATGCAGTGTGCAGGGGACAAGGATCTGTCTGCCCACTGGCAAGAGAATGCTCGGATATGCTGTAGAAAAAGCCATTTCTCCATTCGAACTGTTAACCACCATCGACCACACACACGAGCTATTAGTTATTAAAGACTTGAAACCCATAAACTCGCAATGGAATAGAAACCCTTCCTGACTCTTTCTCACGTTTACTGCAAGAAGAAATAGAAGACAAAACAGAAGACAAGCGGAGCCTCATATCTAGTCTCATAGAGGGGCGAAACATATCATATAGAGATAACGAGGTACGACTACCCTGCAGTTGTATAATCTCGAATCTCTAGAATCCTCGACATATATGCTTGAAGATGGAACCCAACCTTCGTTGCCTTGCGGAAATCCCAACCAAGACGGCTATGGAAGACTCACCTCTTTGACTGCAGTGGGAAAGTGAGCCACAGAGCGCGCATAAGCGCACAAGCGCTCGACGACACCAGCATCAAAATTGATGCTCTTTACGGACTCCGCTGCAGCCGCCAGCTCCTGAACAAGACTGGCAAGCTGCGTCCAAATATGCTAACCACGTCAAAAGCCAAAGAGACAGGTTTCAAGCTTCATAGTTTCATAGTTTCATACGATTATACGAGGAGGTGATGAAAACAATGTGATCAAAAGCTGTGTATGCATACCTCATCATGGTATTTGCTTTCAACATCTCCAACAGTTGCACCAGGATGACGGGCCCCAACAAGCATGAATGCACAAATCCAGATGAGTTTCTCCAGCTGGGGCTTCTTGAACTCTTCAGCATCCAGAACCTGCGAAAACAGACAGAGCCAGTTGTACACTGGGATTGTCACGGGTAATTTTCTCCACCTGTCTCATAAACCGTGTAAAGGATTGCCAAACTACTCGTAAATGGCTCACGAAATGCCTTACCCTACAGGAAAGTCCAGCAGATTTGAGGCGTGCAGCTATAGCAGAAGCCCATTTCCCCGACGCCACCGTCAGACCCTCCGGATTCAAATCTGTGATGCCGTCTGTTGGGGGATCGCCAAACTTAGCAATGGCGAAGTAGACGAGCACTTGCGTTGCAGACGCCAATCCGTTGCTCTCCAGAAAAGGATCCAGCATTCCGTTCTGGATAAACACCAAATCTGTTGCATTCTTCAGTATTTCTGAGCAGTGATCACTTCAAACTCTTATCACAAATGCTCCCGAATTCCATCTTTGTGGCATAGAACGTCCTAGACCACTGGCAAGGTTCATTCTACAGGAGTTGGAACCAAAACCACTGTTTAACCACGCGTGTGAGTATAAAAGGCAGGAGGGAAAGGAATCAAAGGAAAAGATAGAAAGTTTAGAAGGATAGTTATCTTTCAATTATCGTGAGTTGATGATATTTAGATAACCTCGGAAAGAGTTCTTTCTGCTAGCATTTTGATTTTCTAAGGCAGGAATGGTATCCAAATGAAAAAGTTACAAAGCTATGGTGCGAATTTTCCAGTTGGAAACGACAGCCTTTGCTAATCTGGCTGGGTGCTAAAAATGACTAGGCCATTCCGGTTCACCCGAAGCTTATCGAACTCGGACGGCGGCCAGTGATCTGCTACACGTTGCCACCGAATTGGTGCGTTTCTGCTGGAGCTTTCGACCATCTTTCTTGACGGAGTTATGTCTTCTTCTGCTCCTCATTCATTGCCGACAATAATAGTACAAATTCAGCTCTTGTTTCCTTTCTTTTCTTTTTTGATTTGTTTTTAATAGCTGTTTTCGCCGTGGAGCTCCTTTTCTCTTACACGGATTACACCGCCCCCTGCAGTACCTGAGTCGCAATGCAGACCAGAAGGTCGGTTTTCACCACCCGACACTGGATCCCAACAGGCCAACCCGAGCCACAGGCCTAAATCCCGCTCTTGTAGCGCATACAGGCCACCCGAATTTGACCCCCGTCTAGCAGCCTCAGTATCGGAGTAGGAGAAACAGAAAGCTCAACGCGTTTACCAGTGGTGTCTGAGTCTACCAGCGATCATTATTAAGGCTGAAAATTACACGCCCATCGGTACAACTGAGGGTACATCACTTCGCTTTGTTGCGGATGGAACTGTGGGACGCACAAGGGCGACATGTATTCTCGTCAGTCAAAGGGAAAATGAGCGGATGGCGTTTACCTTCACGACGGTTTTCGGGAGTAGCATCCACAACGCCCGCTAAAGCATCATTGCGAGTGCATACGATGATAGGGCCCGGTCTATCTGCAGGTATCGGTTCCCCTCTCCTGACAATAAAATCCTTTCCGCCACCCATTTTCTCGAGTGCTGCTCCGACTCTGCCAGCGCCCACAATCACGGCCGGAACAATCTCATCCATCGTCGGTTGTGCTGCTGCTCCTTCAGACGTCTTCACATCCACAGCCGAGGCCCTCGTCGAATATATTCTCAAACTCCGTGTCTGTGAATCCTTTATGCTTCTGCAGTTCAATGCTCCATTACCGCGCACAAAAACTGACTTCTTCAGAATCTCGGCTGGACAAACCAACCTCGATAAACTCTTACTGGAGGAGAAGCGGACTGCGCTGGTGAGCGAGAACACGGACGAGGTAGCGAGAGCGCTACTGACCGCCATAGCCATCAGCGCTCTGCTCTGCAACATGTCCTTGAGGCCCTCTTCTCATACCTCATATCTAGCTCGATAGTCTGAAGTTCTCAACCTCAAAAAATGTGCCGAGATTCACGACCTTAGATAATCTCTCTATCCACAATCAACTTTCCCCGGAGGTTTCTGTAGGAGGTTTTGACACCACCAAGTTCTCCAGTCCGGTATTCAGGTGTAAGTCATAATATACAGCAAAGTATGCGGTTTTGTTCTAAGCTATGATCATCTCGTAATGAGCTACAGTCTGCCCCGGGTAAACGTTACATGGTTAAGTGTTATAAGTGTATAATCATTATAACTTGGCTACAAGCTTTTTTCGCAAGTGGTAGCAAAAAGCCGAAATAAAGAAAAAGAATTTCTTTCGTGGTCCGAGCGCCAGCCTGGACTTATGCCCTATTGGGCCTTCAACCAAATCAACCAAAGCAAAAATCAAGAATTTTGCTTTTGTCAAAGGTGGTCTGTAACTGTTATGGTTTGGTTTGGGTAGTCTGTTTCTTACTAATACATCTAGATATATGATATTCCACTGGATGGATTTGTAACTGACAATAATTAATATATTACAGAATGAACTCTATGAGACAACCAGCTGTAGTATTGATACTACAGTAGGTCCAGTACAATATTCACGTCGGTGCTAAAACATATTTGGATTTTTCACTCATATTCTCATGGAGTATTGTACTGTATGTTTCTATTCAAGTTTTTTATTGTTATATTTTGTATTTTAGATGTTTTAACATCGAATTACTTCTAATTATGTATAATACTCAGATAGTTACGATGTTATAATGTTACTTTCCTGTAAACATTAGGAATTTTTTATTCAAGTGTGTTATTATTATATTATTATTTAAATTTTATAACATTACATTGTTTATTATTTATAACTATTAATAATTCTCAGATGGTTACGATGTTATAATGTTACTTTTCTGTAAAGGTTAGGACTTCGTTACTCTGGAGCCGTAACAGTAATACAGATCTTATGCAAGTTCTGCAATGAACGGTGCTGTTATGGTGTTTTCTCACATAAGAAGTTGCTTAAGTGACCTGAGTTTAGATTACCCCCAATTCACGATGATTGTTTCATCGAAGTTGTGATTTTCTTGTTTGGGTTTTGTCGGTCGACATTGTCCATCTGTCTATAACAGTTCGATTTCAACTATGGTCATCAACATGAAGAGTTTCTAAGAGATGGTTTGTATGCCATTGAGTTGCTAGGTTCATTAAGACAACTTGCATGAGGCGGATAGGTAAGTGTATTACATGTTCCACTATTTCGTAAAGGATTCTGGAAATATAAACTCTCTCCCCCTTTGTGTTTTTGAATGCACTTATTTACGATACACCATCTCTATAGTGGATTATCAGACAATAGATTTTATAAACCACGATCACTTTTATATGTTATATAAAAGTGATATAAAGATCATGATAAATCATGATCTTTATATATTATTTTGATAAGCCATGATCTTTATGTGTTAATTTGATAAACTATGATCTTTGATTAGTATTTTTAAAATCAGTTTTACAAATCCAGTACTGACATATCGATGAATTGATAATCATAATAGACATAATCCTCCAGAATGTATACTGATGTACTCAAAAGATACATACAACCATTTCCAACTCAAGTCATTATCATCTGAATAAAATAGTATCACTTGAGAAAGTGATAACTTTAGTAAGAAGTAAAACTCACTTGAATACACATCATTGTTTCATATCTTCTAGAATTTGTAGAGAAGCTGACGAATCAAGGATGTAACTAAAAGTGCAGTGCTGATACTGGTTTCTAATTCTCTGTGCAGACTTGAAATTTCTTTTCTGAGCTCTAATAACTCCCAGAGGGATCGTTTCATTCGTGGTTTGCATCTGCAGTGGATTATGCTGATCAAGAATCTCTTTGTTGCTGTCTTCATCAGAAATCTGTGTTTTTTCTTTGTTATTTTTGTCCGCCGCAGTTCCTGCAAGCTGTCAAGAAATGAATAATTGAATTACTGAACATTCATACATTCATTAAGATAATCATTTATCAAGTTAAGAAAATAAAGAGTAAACACAAATAACTCACGTATCCCTGAAACCTGATGTACTTGGAATCTAGCATTTTCCTCTTGAAGAATAGTACTAAACAAAGTTATGATACCATTCTCAACTTGCCACTCAATGAACGCTTTCTGACAGCATCTCTCGGATTCTCTATAACAGCTCTTGCCTCCATTCTCTACATCCGTGATTTTTTTTGCTGTTGCCGTGCCGTGTTGCTGTTGCCGTGCCGTGCTGTTGCCGTTTTGGAGCTTTCTCCATTTCAAAATCTGAGTCGGTTCCAGATGAGTTTGCTTCTTCATTCATCCTCTCAAGTACTTCAAATCAAACTGATTAACAACAAAGCTCGAGAGATAGCAGAATACGAGAACAAGAATTGAGAGAGAGCAAGTATTATATGAGAACAGGAAATTAAGAATAAGTACTAAGAGACAAGTACAAATAAGCGATTCAATCGTTAGACCTCTTCTATAGTTTGAACATCATTTTGAAACACAATTGATACTTTAAAATTTTTTTATTCTTTATGGAACACAAGCCAAGGTGCTGTATCGTAAGGTGAGAAAGATGTGATTGAGAAGTCGCATGATATCTGGCTGTGGAAGTGTTTGTGTGCAGTCGAGAAATAAGAACAACAACGCACGAATGTCAAATATCTAATATAATCCTTGAAATGGTTGTCTTTATATACAAAAATTTACAACTAGACTTCAGACCTCTGGTAATTATCCACACAAGTCCTCCAAACTAAAATTTGTCAACCTCCTCACATAACCATCAGAAATCTCTTTCTAATGGTACCCAAAGTGTTCGAAGCAGACTCCCTATCAACAATGATGTCTTCTCAAAGATTTCAGTCTTTTTTTTTTATCTTCCCTGAAGTTGAATCCAGAAGTTCACTTGTTGAAAGTTTACTGTTTTCTCAAATCTGAATATCTCAACTCTTCTTTCTCGAAAAGCTGATTCTGATGATATGCAACACGTCCCAACAGACCTAGAGTAGGAAGTTATGCTGCATCAAAGGTTGAACCTCCCACTTCTCTCTTCATCGATTTCTGGACGCGTCTTGAAGTTTTTGATAAAGTAAACATTGCGTTAATAAACATTATCTTAAAAATCTAGATATAGCATTAAATAACATGGAACTAGATATAGACCTGTTATACTCAGTAAATAGAGTAGATTTGCACTGCTTTTTATCGTGATAACTTTCTTCTATTTAGTTTGTTGACAATTCCATCTCATTTTGCATATCTTTCAGATGAAATACACATGGGAAAAGGGAAAAAAAAGATGAAACTTTAGGACAAACCTTTCATCTCATCCCATTTTTATACTTTATTGTCCAAGACACAAAACATCTTTGCTGATTTCAAATGTGATCATGTGTTATGCAAGAGTCTGAAATTATGTGTAAGAGAAATATTCATTAGGTTTAATTTGAGCAAAAGAACATATTTTATTCTTATTTAGTGAATCTCTCCAGTAGATTAACACTTGTTACTCACTTCAGAACCCATTAGTGAGTATCCATAAGAAATTGTTGTGATTTTGTTTGGAACAGAACAGTATTTTCTGTCTATCCTAAAGTACATAGGAAGAAAAATGAATATTCTTCTCTTACTTCTACACCCGCACTAGGATGTAATTAAAACAAGGTTGCTTTATTGCGACAATAGGTTCTATTTTAAATAAATAAATAAATTTATTATCAAAGTAAATTATTTAATTTTATTCACACATCAGGAAAAATTTGATTATTTATTGACACTCTATATCTTTATTTCACTCCCGGTGAATTCTATTTTATATTACTTCCACGTCGAATGTAGAGTTTTAGATCGATCAAACTTCAAAGAATCATACTAAGAGGATCAATTTTAGCATCTTAGGCTTTGGGAAAACCAAACGTTGCTAGTCCGCAAGAATCGGTTATTACCAAACCTCGCCGTTCCGAAAAACTCCACCTGCTAGGCTGCTAGACCGCATGAGACCTCAAGTGGTGCTACAAAGTGACAATTAATGTCACCTTGACATGCGCGGGTTAAATATCATTAATTGTTGCGACGCTTTGTCGTCACATCGTCGTGTCGTGCTGAGTCATTGACCGCGTGTTGTCACGTCACATGTCGTCCGTCACTAGCCGTTGCCATTTGCTGAGTCACTTGCCGTCCATCAACTAGCCGTTGTCGTTTGCCGTCCGTCCGTTTGTCGAAAGTTGTTGCCGTCCGTCTGTTTGTCGTTGCAGTCCGTCTGTTTATCGTTTGTCGAGAGCCGTTCAAGAGAACGAGCGTGAGGGCTCGTGCGAGGAGAGGGTTCATCACTTTGGACACTGCATTTATGATTCATGCGGAAATCGTCCGAGAGAGGAGAGGGCTGTGGACTGTGGATTGTGAAATCGTTCAAGAGAGACATAGAACTGCGGAAATCTTTCGAGAGCATCGTGAATGCGAGCGGTGTGCTTGACGGTTCTACGGAAATTGTTCTCTCAGCGAGCGAGCAAATTGCATGCGAGCGGTGTGTTTGACGGATCTGCAGAAATCTTTTGAGAGTATCGTGCATGTGAGTGGTGTGCTTGATGCTTCTATGGAAATCGTTCGAGAGAGCTTTAGGATTGGTGCTAGAGTCACAGGAATGCGGAAATATTTCGAGAGAGCAAGATGGTGATTGCATGCGAGCGGTGTGCTTGACGGTTTGCAGAAATCTTTCGAGAGCATCGTGCATGCGAGCGGTGTGCTTGACGATTCTGCGGAAATTGTTCGAGAGAGCTTTAGGCTCGTACCAGAGCCACAGACTGCGGAAATCTTTCGAGAGAGCGAGCGACCATCGTGTATGCGAGCGGTTCCGCGAACATCGTTCGACAGAGCGAGAGAGCGAGTGCTAGAGTCACAGGACTGCGGAAATCTTTTGAGAGAGCGAGAGGACCGAGTCCGTGCTAGAGGACTGCGGTATACATCGTACATGCGACCGAGAGCGCTTGACCGAGAGTCTAAGAGCCTGACGGTTCTGCGGGAATCGTCAAAGAGAACGAGATGGCTCGTGCTAGAGCCACAGGACTGTGAGAATCAGAAAATCGTGCATGCGAGCGAGAGTGCTTGACGGGCTTGAGGGCTCGTGTTGGTGCTTGACGGTTCTGCGATCTCACATGCGTTCAGCGAGCGAGAGGGTTGGTGCTTGAGCGAGTGAGAGCGCCAAAATCGTTCAGTTGGAAATTAGAAATTTGTTCTTGCTCCTGCATTCCTGCTCATTCATTGTGAAGGAGCGAGACAGCTGGTGGCTTCTGGTTCCGTTGGTGGCTGGAGGTGATTTGCCATATCTCGACGAGTCTTCTGCACTGAGTGGTTTGTTTCTGTGTTCATGTTTCGAATCATCTCTTGCGAAGGAGTTCATGTATTTTCCATGTGAGGTGTGTTGTGAAGTATTTTCCAGTAATTAAGGATGATACTAGATTTCATGGTTAAAACTATTTTCTGTTGAGACAGATACTGTCACCTGTGTAAGATAGTATCAGATAATTTCTAAGTGGGATTGCTTGTCTAAAACCTAAACCTTAAACTCGAATCTCGCCGTCCGGTTTCAGATTTGCTTAATTTTTTTGTCCGGATTGAATTTAGGGTGCAAACATGGAGAGGAGATGCAAACATGTCGTAGATGCGATAGAATCCTATCCATCACTAGTTTTATCCGAGAGCGAAATGTTTCAAATCCGCTTGCACCGCGAACCTACAAGAGGTGCAACAAATGTGCATCTAAACTAAAAAGGTCCGATGACATCGAGAACTATGTAGATGATGTAGCGGTTGATACAAATGTCGTAGAAACTATGGAGTGTACTTCAGACGACTTTTTGGATGTTGTATCCTCAATCTTTGAAGACGAACAGATAAGTAACGGATCGGTTGTCTTGCGCATTTGTATTTTCCTGTGTGACGAAGTTCTCTCGGAGTTCGAGTTTGATACAGAAACTTCATTTCTCAAAGCAAGTGATATTGTTTTACTGCAAGAGCAATATAGTAACCTAGTGATAAATGTTGTCAAACCCGATTTAGAGACAGAGTCGGGTTACTACTAGTCTGTTCAATACATCCGTCCTTTCGAGAACCCGGACTCTCTACACATTTGCAGTGCGTCATTAGCATGTATAGTCGAGACGATCGTGTTGCACGGAGGAAGCATGCGGAGGATCTGGATTCTATTGGGACTTCTGTAGGTTTTAGACG
The DNA here is from genome assembly GCA_036924285.1 of Asterella californica. Lineage (NCBI taxonomy): Eukaryota > Viridiplantae > Streptophyta > Marchantiopsida > Marchantiales > Aytoniaceae > Asterella > Asterella californica. The sequence goes on along the minus strand of JAYKYS010000006.1, from coordinate 12,350,194 downwards.
GCAACCAGGTAAACGTAAAGCTATTTCTCGATTCTCATGCAAGGGTTCATTGAAAGTGGATGTAGACTTGAATAAAAGGTCTTGTGTTGTACTTTGTCAGCATTTGATGATACACGACATCCGACTTTTCGAGACACGGCTATGCTAGGAGCGGCCTTAGCATTTTTGGAGTCCGCTGTGCAAGGTCACATGCGAAAGCCCGAACTATACAAGACTCTATGCTCGCAAAAACTTATAGAGCCTAGTATGGTAACGAGAAGTCGGGTGAATTATTATATTGCAGCAGTTTTAGCACGTACTTACATTTGGAATGTGGATGATCAACTGCACTTTATGTCTTTATCGATAGAAACAGACACGTACAAGGCTAATGGCTTCAGGTCTCTGTTGTATGAGAATGAGGAGCATTGTTCTATGTTCACGTTCACCACACCTGTTTTCCATCATAAAGATACTGTTATAGAAGTGATAAAGATAGTACGTTTTAGACGAATGCGGTAAGATTTGAACTATTTGTGATGAATACGAACGTTTGGGGTTTTGGCCTTCCTTTATCGTATATGTTTTTTTCTTGTAAGTATGGAGACAAGGAGAAAAGCTCTTGCTCTATTTGTGAAGGTGAACGCACTTGAGTTTAGCGTTGGTCAAGTGATTTCGTGCATCGTTAGAAAAAAGATTGAGGTCTCTCTTTGCACTCACTGACAAAGACCAAGGTCAAATAGGAATGTTGCAGTCAGTTCTTGTGAAAAGATGTGTTCAGCTCTGTATATGACATGCATAGATGGCATTAGAAACACGTATCATGTAGGTAAATAAGAATGTAAGTCATTATGATTCTAGTTTTGCTGCTTCTGTTCTTTCATTTGTTGATCCATCGTGGACTATCCCTGCAGGGGATGTTCATGGTCATGTTGTCCTTGTGAAATCAAGGAGAGAAATATGTACTTGGTTTACACAACACTTTATGTGCATCCCTTGATATCTGTTGAGCCTAATATCTATATGTCTGCCGAGGAACACTATGCAAAGTGTGTTGAGGAAGCTTACACATGGTGTTATTCCAGACAAGTTGTTCATTTCTGGGCGTATCTCTGGAACGAGTGGTATAAGCCTGATAGGTGGGTGTTGTTTAGTAGTTCTGCCAAACTCGTGCTTTGCTTTTCACAGACAACAAACATAAATGAGAGTTACAGACTAAAGTTGAAATATGATTATAAGTACTCTTGCAATCGTCCTAGACTTGATAGACTTTGTGAGGTTCTGGTTGGGACTTTGATATATGACTTACAAACTCAGTTGAGTAAGATACAGAATAGACATTTCTATCCTTCTTGGTGGAAAGATTTTTGGCTAGTTTGATGACTCTTTAAAGTTTGCATAATATTGGTTCTCGATCGTGCCCTTCTTTCAGTTTCTCCTGACGAGCGCAATACTCGTAATATCAGTAGGGCGGAGTAGACCAAATATCCAGACCTTACCAGATCCATGATCAAACAGCAACAGAGTCAAGAAAGGGACCTCACAATGAAATATTTCTTCTCTATTTTTTGTTCAATGATCTTCATCGTGGTCTTCATGATATATGGACCGGCTAGTTTCGACTCTCCCTTGACACCTAGGCTTTCCAAAAGATACTTCTGCATTCTTCTGCTGTTGCTTTCCATAGTTGAAGCAAGGTACTTGATTTTCAGCAAGGTCCTTAAATATCATTCTCCAGTCGGAGTCCTAACAAAACGAATTCTCATGCGCTGTCGAGAGTGCAAATGACTCCACTAGAGTGAAACCAGTATTGGTACATAAACATAATGTTTCTTACTTTCATGTCTAATTAAATATTCAAAAGCTTCTCTCCAAGAGCTACCCAACACCCAGCAGGTAGAGAAAACATTCAAAATCTGCACCATGGTGAGGTGAGCATCACGTACTCGTCCTCAGTGAGATGTTATGTGACATCGAAAGCGGGAGTGAAAACAGTCGAGTTTGAGCAAGGCTCTATCATAGTATAGTGGATTATACTCACGACTCGAGTTCGATTAGTACACAACAAGCAAAGTCAAACTTCTACCAAATGAAACTGCCGATTTTGCGTTATGACAACTATCTACCACCTGAATATCACACAGTTCATAAATCGTGACAGAATTTGAATTTCCTTGGCTGCTTGCCGGTTCGGAGCTGGTCAAGAACGATAAGAACAAAATGCACATGTCATGAGTACAACAAGCTAAAGGAGAAGAAAGAGATCTTGCGATGAGAGTTGAACCCATCCGGCCACCAGCTTGTTCGCAAGCGTTTCCCACCATCATTGTCAATATTTTCCGCACTGATAGTAAGGATAATGCAGTATGCTCGATGCATATCACCGAATCTTTGCTACTAATGTTATTCCATCGAGTAGAAGAATAATACATACACATACTGTGCCACAAAAAAAAACCAAGGAGAAAACCAATAGCAAACGGGTATGAAATGCTTCTACACAATTTCTCACTTACCTCATGCATTTTATCAGTTCTCATCATTACTCACATCAATAGTTTTATCCTCATCTCCATCGATGAAAGCTACTGAAGCACCCAAGCTCGTAACACTGCTCAGAGACTGAAGACGAGACATAGTGCGTTTAGCGCAGGACTCAGCTCTGTCAATTCGTATGTAATTCACACTTTCGGTTTTGCGCTTGACGACAGTCAAGTGACAAAGCCACTCTTGATCAATTAACATATCCAAGACAGTCGTATCCTCACGTCTCAGTTCCAATAGAGCAAAGGTACTTGCATCCATGCTTAGAAAATCTCGTGCACTTGCGCATTCATCGCCAATTAACAATTACAAGCGAAAGCGTCGATTCAACGACATAGTAATCTTTCCGCACTTTGAACAATATGCCTCCGTGGACTCCAGTTTTTTTCACATGATGCACATCCGTAGTAAGTGCGAATCCTTCCTCACTGTACTTCACAATCCGGATCTTGAGAGGAACGTGATTACATGCTTCCCCTCTCTCTAAACGCTGCCACACAGCTTCCAAGTACTCGATGCGTGTAGCCATTACAAAACGCGCCCTGCCTCTCGTTGCTCGTTAGAAAATGCGCTTGTTACTAAACAGTCTTGTGGGTCAGTAGCACGGACCCTCTTGCTTGAACTCAAGATTTCTGCAGTCCTGTGACTCTAGCACTTCAACTCTTGCTAGAACGAAAGATTTCTGCCGTACTGTGGCTCTAGCACGGGCCCTTTCGCTCTTCAAAAGATTTCTGCAGTCATGTGGCTCTAGCACAAGTCCTCTCGCTCTCTCGAAAGATTTCCGCAGTCCTATGGCTAGGAAATGCCTTCTAGGAAAAGTCTCTCGAAAGATTTCCGCAGTCCTTTGGCTCTAAACACAGGCCTCTTGCTCTCTCGAAAGATTTCCGTACTCTTGTGGCTCTTGAGATTTCTGTGGCTCTTGCGATTTGCGTAGTACTGTGGCTCTCGCTAGGAAATGCCTTCTAAGAAATACCTCTCGAAAGTTTTCCGCAGTCTTGTGGCTCTAAACACGGCCCTCTCGCTCTCTCGAATGATTTCCGTAGAACCGTCAAGCACTCTCGCTCGTCTGCATGCTTGCTCTCTCGAAAGATTTCCGCAGTCATGTGGTTCTGGCACGAGCTCTCTCGCTCTCTCGAATGATTTTCACAGAACCGTCAATCGCTCTCATGCACGCTCACTCTCTCGAAAGATGTTCGTAGTCTTGTGGCTCTAGCATGAGCTCTCTCGCTCTCTCGAAATATTTCTGCAGTCATGTGGTTAAGAAATGCCTCGAAAGATTATCGCAGTCCTCCAAATTCGAAATTCTCCTTCCCGCAACAAAAAGACCTCGCTCGGTTCAGTATTCAAATTTCAGTATTCAAAAATGGTCGTTCTCAGTTCTGGACTCAATCGTGCGTGTGTCACTGACTCAGACTCAATCGATGTCATGTCATTGATGTCAAACTGACTCAGCATGCCATGTCATCGACGTCAAACTTGCTCCGCTGTGACAGTGGTCTTTGGTGCTCACGACGCAGTATTTAATGATATTTATCCAGTGCGTGTTAAGATGACATTAAGTAGTCACTTTGTAGCACCACTTGATGGTTTGTTCACATGAGACCCAAGAGCATCTCCACCGGAGCATTGTAAATGCCTCGGCACTGTAAATAGTCTCGGTAACTAGTAGCCTTCTTGGGTGATAGATGAGAAAAGACAGTAAATGAAAAGTTTCCACTGTAAATTTATCTGGAGTACCGTTACGGGAAACGTTTACGCTAAACTTGAAACGCATTACATGGTATTCTCTCGAACGTTTTGGTTTCGAGGAGACTGGAACTGATACTTCCCGGGCTATTTCCCGTGTTCGCGTGGAGATGCCCTTAGCACCAAACTCTATACTGGAGTCCAGACATTAGGGTTTACAGCGGGGTTTAATAGAATCCGTGTGCTCTCGTCGAATCTGCTGCAGCTCGACACAATTTCAACTGGATGGAGGACAGGAAGCTTGGATCTACGTGTCCTAACTCGGTTGAATGATGTAGCATCCAACCATCTGGTTTCATGGCGGCCAAAAGGAAAGGGTGATCGATGGAGTCCTTGTGTGAGATGAAATCTGTGAAAACGTGCCATGGAATTTTGGTGAATGCTTTGCTCTGACCAGAGCCATGGAGCGGTAGAGGAGGGTTGGGGTGGTCGAATGGAGAAATGGCGGTCCAGTTCAGAGTATATTGGCTGTGGATCCTCTATGGCACCGTTGTGTGTCTGCCTGCCAGAGTCGGCTTCGTTTAGCTCCTGATGGATTCAGGACGTCTACGGTAGTCTCAGGATGTGAGATCCTCTCCCGTTGTTGGCGACCATTGAGATGACGGCAAGCAGAGTGGCGAACAGGTTTGGAATTCGTCGTCTGCTCAGATATCGTTCGGGTGTAGATTCTCCGCCATCTTGCCTGGAAACTCAGATCAGTGCAAAGGGAGAAAGGAGCTTTCCGAGTCTCCTCGTGCCTCGAATTCGGGGCTGTGTGGAAAAGCAATTAGTGAGTGTCCCGGGAGATTACTTCGCTCAGAGTAGAGAAGGGGACCCCGTTTCGCAGTTCCGGCACGTCGAGCTTACAGTCCCTCGCAGTCTGAATTCGAAATTAGCTGTGTTTGATACGCGAAGGTATTTGAATACAGAATGTCATTTCTTTGTTGGTGGCACGGAATCTCTCGAGGATGCGCCCGAAGCGTCATTGGAGGGCGATCTTAGTCGCACTGGCAAGGGGATCGCCTCCTTGGCTGTGATTGAGTATCTTCGAGACGTCCAAGGAGTTCCTGAAGAGGATGCAGACTTTATCAGCAGGAATTGCCCTTCTTTCACCACGAAGTTGGGGAAGTTCATCTTTGGCTGTCTAAGGGTGACAGGGGAGCAGGGCGCGGAGGCGATCAACTCGCGTGTCTACTTGGAGATGTTTCTGGAGAAGGGAGGGAACGATATACTTGAGCCTTATTTGGAAAGTATAGGAAGGTTGTGTTTATCAACTCATGGCAGTAATTCTTCCCTGTCCAGTATCAAGTTCAAGCTCATGGGAGAAGATGGGCTGCTTAAGAAAACGGCTGTCTTGGAAAGCCTGGGATGCCCTAGGAAGAAGTTGTGGGATGTTGTGGAGAATAACCTGGACATCTTTTCCTGGAGCGTTAAAGAGTTGCAGGCAAAGATATCGTTTCTGGAAATGCTGGGAGTCAAGAGGAAGGACATGATTGTCTTCGTCAAGGATCCATGTGTGTTCACTGTGGACCTCGAGGAGAGACTAGGGCCCATTCTACATTATCTGGACGAGATAGGTATAGAGAAACATGTTCTTGGGGACTTGATGAAATTCAATCCCCAGGGATTGATCAAAATGCCCGTTGCCAACTTTCGGCAGAGAGTAGATTTTCTGCTGGAGCTGGGATTGACTAGCTCTGAAGTGGAGAAGTGCATGCGTCTGTTTCCTCAACTTGTTCACCTAAGGCTTGCGAACTTGTCAGAGAAGATAGAGTACTTCGACGGCATTGGTGTGGACAGAGAGAACATGGTGAAGATTGTTGCCAAACTGCCATCAATTTTCCGCCACAGTATAGCTAAGAATCTGGTTCCCAAGGTTGAGATGTTACAAGGCCTTGGCGTGCCAAACTGTAGTGTTGCGAAAATCGTCGCCCAGTATCCTCAGTTTTTTGGCTGCAGTATCGATAACCTGAAGCAAAAGCTAGCATTTTTTCAGACAAACGGGCTTACTGGTAACAGACTAGTCAAGTTGATAACCTGGCATCCTCGTGCCTTCTCATTCAGTGTTGATGAGAACCTCTCGAAGAAACTGAAGTTTCTGATGACCAAGGGTTTTGAACTTCGATCATCTTCCATGGTGCGCGCATTGGCCTGTTGTCTCTCCATAAGTACGGATTCGCTGGAAGCACGGTTTTTGAACTTGCAGGCTATGGGTTTCACCCCGAAGGAGGTATGTGACCTTGTAAAGAAGCAACCGACCATTCTTTGTCTGAGTGAGAAGACAATCAGGACCAAGATGGAGTACCTGGTCAAAACGATGGGTCGTCCTGCGCAGGAGATTCTGAAATGTCCTGGTTATCTGCTTTACAGCCTGGAGCTGCGGATCAAACCCAGGCACAGGGTTCTCGAACTACTCACCTCGAAGGGGTTGTTAAGGCCGGAGGCTTATTCTTTGAGTACAATTTTGCAACCGCGTGAGGTGGTCTTTGAGGAGAGGTTCATCAAGCTGGATCTTGAATGTCAGGAGGTGTATACTTCTCATCTTGTCTTGTCAAGCCCAGTGGGTTAGACTCTGTGACAACATTGAAGGCCACTTGAGACGTCAAGTACGTCCATCATCAGCTGGTCATTGATCAAACCTACGATTTGAATACGTTGAGTGGTCCTTTTGATATACACTGTCATATCAGTTCGCTATGGAGCTCCAAATAGCCTTTTCAGTCAAGGAGGTACTGTAGAAAGAATGGGTGGATGCAAGGATACGGGCTGATTAAGGTGGTGTTATGCAGCAGTCAGTTACGAGTTCTTGTAAATCAGCGGGTTCGGATATTGTTTCCCCTGCATGACCGACCTTCACGACTCTGGGAATTCGCATTCAGAGCTAATGTTTCGGCGTCTACGGGGAAGCATTGTTCCATACAAGACCATGGGTTCAAGTGCACGTGCAGCATCTGACACGCAACAGGCACGCTTATGGCCGAACTTGCTGATCATAATACAGGTATATGGTGGTACACTAACTATTCCAAGACTGAAGCTTGTAGACTTACTAGTTGTTAAATGATGTGTACATTGTTGACTTTTAATGCTTATTCAACTCCTCGCGGTAACTGCTGTAAGAGGACGGCGTTCTTCCTGGCTCTCTCTGGAGCTATAGCTGTGCCTGCTTTTTGTTCTGTACAGGCCCTTTCTGCGAGAGGACCTTGTACAAGCGACTGAAGGAGGATCCCCCGCTGACACATCAGGCGAATAGTCTGGTGCTGAATGTATAGCTTGAATTCTTGACGTAGGATCTCAGGGGAGTCAGGGGTCCATCACTAGGATGACACTTACTACTGTCGGCCCGATTTCTTCGCGAGGTATCATTTGGTACAGACTGAGGAGTGTGATGAATGGACGAGCTCAAGTTGAAGTTTACTTTTACAGGGCCAGGTATATTCAGTTATGCCGCACGCGTGTTAGCAGGAGAGCTGGTTATCGCACCGGACAAGATGGAGAAGGGCTCACTGGTGCCTTGAAACTCGACACTGGGGTCTCTTGTGACAGATTGGTGGATTCCAAGAAAGGGCTTCTGTCTGTGTCCTGCATATTCCCTCTTCGTGAGATTCGATTCCCGAGGCCAGATTGATTTCTTATTGCGGACTGCATTGGCTTCGCAATACTGGCTCTCGAGTTCAGGAGTGCAGATATTGCGCGACCTTGAAAGCAAATCATCGCAATTATGTTTTAGTTTTGTGGAAAGACCTCGGAAATTTCCCCTGACACTAGAGTCATTGATGGCGGAAAATATAAATACTTGAGACACCAAAACTTCGCGTTGGTCTAACATGGAAGGATGTGAGGTATTTCGCTATGTAAGGTGACGGTACAGGAATATAAGAACGGTTTTACCCGCTGACTTCTGGCCCTTACAGTTATTTTTCCAGACTAGAAATTAGTTATGTGTTTTATTATGTTCACAATCAAAACGGACGCAATGAATAACAAACGAACGCATGGGAAGAACTCATCAAGGAGAAAAAGGGGGACCCAAAGGGCAAGCAATTTCAAATAGAGGCTAAGTCTTGCAATCCGTAGGTCTAAAGTTCCTTCTACCCATATCATACGATAGTAAACCAAGGTGGTAAATCAAGAGGTTCAATCCTTATGAAATATCAGAAGATGCTAACTCAGGAGGTGGTACTGTATAGTTTGTTGGCAGCCCTATCCGCTAGTATCCGGGGCGGTGTGGGTCGAGTCCTCTTGCCGGGAGGCCTCCGTCCGCGCAGTGGGCAACAATGTTTAGCTGCAGAAAATCTGACGGGGAAGAAGCTTATATATGCAGAAAATCTGACGGGGGAAAGAAGCTTAAATATGCATGCAAAGTGAATTTCTAGTCGAGGAGAAAAAAAGGACAAATGTTAAATATAACTCAGAATATTACTTATAAACCATTGGCTAGTAATTGGGTTAGTGTTTACTGAAAATTATATTAGTGGAATAAAATGCATAAATTAACAACTAGATTTCCCATATTCTAGAACTATCTCAGAGAATGTGCCGTTACCACCCGCATTCGCAGTATCTGATCTGCTCTGCTCGAGAATTGATTAAACTTGCTGTCGATGAACCAGTTTCACTTGATGGTGGCTAGGATATCAACTGAAACACCAAGTAGGAACGGCTTCCACCATTTTCGACGTACTGAGTGTACTTGAGTGGAATCCATGAACCCAACACAGTGAGCGACTCGACGTCGTTGTATGTCATTTGTTTCATAACGCAGTTATAACTGATGGTTTCATCCACAGCTAATTCATTCAAGTTTCCATCACACTGTCTTTCGTATTTAGTGTGTATATGTAATTAGTGTGAGATAATTTTTGCATGGAACCCGAAGGCCATTAGGAGGAAGACGCCGGTACTACGGGACCGTGACAACTGGCATCCAAAGACTTCCGTTCGTTGTTCACACAGACGGATGTTCGCACCGGAAATATAATGCAGATTTTAAAATAAACTAACGATATAAAATTTAAATTTAGAAGTATACGTTTCAAAGTGTAATTCTTCCAGTTAGCTCTTTTAAATTCCATCTATGGTTAATGAATTTTACAAATACCAGCATGTTTGCCTACTGCACATATTGACATATATTATTCTAAAAAATAATAATTTCCAAGTCAGTTGCTGTGCGTTTATCTTTTTCTTTCTCTCTGATCTAAAGTTCACGTTATATATATTTAGAATACTCAGTATTTCTTGGATACGAATAAAAAGAATCAAATTACAAGGTACAACATTACCGGTTCATGACATAAAATATAATCATTGTCGACAACAACTTTTTATGTCTGATCAAGCATTTCCATGTTTATCACAACTATGATTCACACCATAGTATCAAGATGTCAAACAGATTCTTTTTTGGAATGATTTGAATTGGGCAAACTCATTTTTTCATTACATTAACTTCTTACGAAAAAAATTGGACCCTATTGATTGATACTTTGTCAAACTTCATCTCATAAACAACAACTTATTAGACAAGGTCCACTTACATGCGCACGTTATTATAATCATCGCACATAATGTTCTCGTAATCTCTTCACAAATAATATTACTCTTTTTGGTCAAGTTTCATACTTCTTTTTTTAACAGAATTTCAAAGTAGAGGAAGTCATCATGATCATGGTTTCTTATGGATAAAATATGCTCCAGTTTTCAAAATAGAATCTGATGAATCAACAACGATTTTTATAGACAAGTATATTTCCACTGATCATCACTTGCTCTAAGACATAATGATAAAAACTATACTCATCATCACACATCTACTTGTCATGAAAGAAGAGCATCTAAATCATGTCGATTCAAATTTCATGGACCTCCCTTGCATAAAACAAAACAATATTACATCTCGTCGATTCTAACAAAATGAATAATAACATACAATCATCAATGAAGGAAATCTTCGCACACTTACACGATACACTTCACTCGTTTCAAAATGAAATAGACATCTAATTTGATCGATTTCTTGATTACCTGAATATTGATTATGAGACATACATCCTCACTTTAAGGTATACTGTACAAAAACCTTGCATATATCTTCAACATCATCCACAAGATATTTATATTAACCCATTTTTCAAATATGTTGCTTATCTTTGGCAAGCAAATATGGCTTGTTAATATGTATTAGATCCTCGTGTTGCTGCGCAATACTGTACATCATATCTCACCGAAGTTGACAACACAATAACTAATGAATTAAACAAAATGAATTAACAATGTGTACAAGAAAATATAAATGTTGCTATAAAAATCCAAAAAATGAGAAATGCATTTTTGAACTCACGATAAGTTTAAGCACAACTTGCGATCTATATTATTCTCAAACTATCTCTCTATCACGCTTCACGTACGTTTCAATTTATAGACACAAGTCATCCTATCTTACAGAACATTCGTTTTAAAAAGTGATCATCAACTTTCTCTTGAAGTTACCTCATCCACACACATTGGATTAATAGATGAATACGCTCAATGCCCTCTACACCTTTGTCAGGATCCGATCTCTTTGATACATTGTGTGTAAATTTTAACATAAACAATGTAAAAGCTCTAAAATCATTCGATAAATAAGGTTTAATCAAATTTAAAAGTTCTGAAGAATATCTCCTTGAACAAGTCATTTTATACGTACTTTTCCAAGATGATAAAGATATAGTAAAACATACAGCAGAAACATGAGAAGATATATATGTTAGACATAAGTATGACATTTTGTTTTTGATGTTAATGTACACTTTCAAATATGAACAAGATGAGGTGGATAAAGATTGGAACAATCTCGAAACATAAATTCTACAACTTGAACGAGATAATGAATCTCTCCTACATGCAAATAAACACAATGATCAACCGGATAATCATTGTTACGATAACATTGATTTGAATTCTCCTTGGTAACATTAATAACCTTGTTATTCAGAACAAATTTCCTAAAAGAGGACCTCTTATAATTTTTTTGGACATATTTTGTACAGAATTAAGAAAACTGAATAACAACAGAAATTAATATTTGAACATATTATATGCACACACAAAAAATCTTTTGACAAACCTATCTATCTGTTTTTGGGTGGAGAAGCTAGAACCGGAAAAACTTTCACTTTGCTCAAAATCATTCAAGGTTTATCCTGTATATATGAAAATGATAAATCTACTTTATACAACCCAAGTCAAACAAAAGTTTTAAAAGTTGCTGGTCGTGCTGCATTAAATACACAAGGAATGACAATTCGTAGTGCTCTTGCTATACCCAAAGATTCTTATGATATTTTAGTTTTTAATTTGAATTCTGATATATTGGATAAATATAGGAAATATTATTATAATTCAAAATTTTAAGTGATTGATGAAATCTCACTGGTTAGATCCAGAATTTTTTCATATGTAAATCAAAGACTACAACAAATATTACAAAGCTTCTCGCTTCCATTTGGTGGTATAGATGTAATTGTTTGTGGTGACTTTTATCAACAAACTCTGACATATTGCAAAAAAAAATGATTTCTAGTTTTAGATATTATAAAATTTTTTTGCAAAAAAAAAAAGAGTTTCAATAATTGTTTTCTTTAGAACAGAACATATGCGATAAAATGAACATTATTTTATTAACATTTTAAACCACATTCGTGTTAATCAACAAACATCCTATGATATAGAAACTTTTAACTCCATGTTCCATAAAACTCCTTCACGTATAAATACCATTCCACACTTATTTCACAATAAAGACACAAAAGAACATAATGATTATATTTTCCAAGCAACTATAAGTAAATCGTATTCTTTTCAATGCATTGATCATATTTCTTCTACTATAAATTAAAGTATTAAAATTTCTACAAATTTGTAGAAATTTGTAGAAATTGTATTGTAAATAATTGTACAAATTGTATTGTAAAGAAATAGCTGGATTACACAAATAATTAAATCTAGAAATTTCTATGTTAGTTGAGTTATGGCATAACTACAACACCAAAGATGGTCTTATGTATTGGTTGTGATGGTCTTTTCATGACCACAACTATATACAATATTGAACAAATAATTTGGATTGAATTCACAGATCAAAATATAAGAATACAAACATGAAAACAATATAAAGAAGATGATCAACCACAAAGTTGTGAACAGGGAGAGCATCGTCATTGATAAAAGATTACAAACGGAAATCGAACTTTAAAAAAGTTTGCATGGAAACTCTCTATCAACGACTTGTAAATATATACTTCTTCCATATATAGAGTGTCAGTTTCTTAATAAAAGATCTTTTCTTAAACATCACTTAGATATTAAGGCAGATCATAATTTACAGTTATCATACATTTTTTGTTTTGGTGAAACATTGCTAAAAGACCCCAAGCACTATTCACCAATTTATTGATATCAATAAATTCAAATATTTATATTCATCCACAACTAGAGGATTATTATTAACATATCAGTATACGATGAACTAGATATGCATAGTATTTCATATCAGTTTTATGATATAGATATGATTTTAGCAATCTTTATTATAAACGTCGTGCTCTTAATATTATAACTCTCTACAAATGACCACAAATAACTTGAACATTTCCATATTCTTACAACAATTATCTATCGTTCTTGCTAATACAAATCAAAGTTGCCCAACAATTATCTTAGGTGATTCCAACATTGATCTCATAGAAAACACTAAACTTGACATTGTGCAACTGGTTTCTTTTATCTCCATGCATCATTTCACTCCAATATTTATTCAGTCTACTGCTAAATATGGATGACATTTCATACCATATTTGGACCGATGCTTTACACTACAATCATCTTTCTGCATGTAAACAAGCATATTTGACTGATCATGATCTTATTTTTATTTTTTATAAAATATCAATACATATAAATATTTTCTATTTAATACTATTAGCATACATCATGAAATTCGTTTTCCTCTATTTTTTATTGAGTAGATATAATAAATATACTTACACAACTCTTTGCTAGCGCTATGTCGGAATCGAAATTCATGCTCCAAATATTTTCAAAAAACATGTAAATTATTCTATATATTAAATTTATTTTAATTATTTACTGATCAAATGCATAGCTTCGCAATTATATTGATTGCGAAGCACCTTGTTTCACAATCTACGTATAGCTATGCTAAAGCAGAGCAACAACTACACCTTGCAAAGAATTATGGTACAATTACAAACAAGATTAGTACTCCAAAGCGAGAGTTGGCGTTATACAGAAGTTTCTATTCATGGTTCAAGAACCCTGTTTCAATCCATCTAATGCAAGTAATGTCTTTGTCATTCCAAGCATTATTTTCATAATCTAACTTTGAAGCTAATGAACATACTTAGCACCATGTGGGTTTTTCTAGAATAATAGAAAGATACAGAGTTCCTCGACCAAATGTAAACATTATTTTCATAATATAACTTTGAAGCTAATGAACATATTTGGTTTAATATGCATGCAACATGTTTTGTAGACTTTACTTGAGTATATTCTTGCCGAGACAAAGGAAAACATAAGCGGAGATGTAGTCAGAAAGTTATCACAAACTGTCAGTGGAGTTTGACATGGAGACTGGTTTAGGAAAGGTACTTCAAAAAAGTGTGGTTGATATAGTACACAGGAGAGGAGCGAAGCTGCAATAAGAAAATATTTTTTAAATAAATTTTTATTATGAATTTAATTTTTTGTAATAAAAAGTTTATCTTTATTACACTTGGCTCCTGCAATCATAAAACCTGTAAGTGATGGACGGGAAACACTCACTTTCTTAGTATGAAAACAGTAACCATAGATTAATTAATATATTAATTAATCTATGATGTAATCCTTCAAATAGAAGAAATTATAACATAAATGAAAGAGAGTGCATATTTCCCCTCGTCCTAACTTGGAAGAGGGTGAATATTCATGCTGTCATGAGCATACACATTAGCATGTTAGCATATGGGCTTTTATAGCACCATGTGGGCACCATCTCTCTCTTGATTTATAGCAACATGTGCGCTTTTCTAAAGTAATAGAAGGGTACAGAGTTCCTCCAGCAGTTGAAATATGCTCAATGTGGGAATTCATAAACAAAAAACAAAAAACAAACGTAACAGTACTCACCTAGACCTTCTAAACGTCCGGTTTTAATTATAAATTCCAAAACTTTATTGTAGCAGAATTTAACCGAGCTGGTTCTATGTATCATACATTATTCTCAATATATAGTCATTGACGTACCAGTACTCACCTATTACTTCTAAACGTAGAGTCGCTTTTAGATAATTAGTAATCCCAAAACTTTACTGAACCAACATTAATCCGAGCTGGTTCTATGTACCATATACTATTCTGAATTGACGTAACAGCATTCACCTATTCATTCTAAACGGTGTTCTGAGGGTTCCACTTGGTGTGAATATTCGAAACAGTTAACGAACAAGTTGCAGTATTTGCTCGAATTATTTGTACACTCTAGTTACTTTTAGACTATCATTCTATGTATTTATTTTTCAACGTATAATGATATTCCTGAGATTTATATAATATATTTTTTAATTTACTTATAATTTATCTATATATAAATATAGTATTTTCAAATAATCAATATGAGAGAAGTAACGTGTACATTATAGAGAAGGAGTTTGTTTAGAGAATGAACAAAATGTGCACATTCTTTCTCTAAACTGTAGCACTTCTAGAGTTAAAAAATAGTTGGTTTCTTCCCGTTCTCACTACTAATGTTTTGAACTTGATGTTATGTTTAAGATGTTGTTATTACTTCTAAACTGTCATAGAAAATCAGTAGAGTGTGTTTAACAAAACATGTTTGGACGCATTGTGGACACCACCTTGATTGCCATGTGAATAGTTGTTTGGAATAAAATTAAAAATAGAGAATAGAATTTAAAATACCCTTGGATGTTCATAGAACACCGTTGAGTTTATATGGTACTGATCACTTCAGCAACTATCTAGATATCCTAACATCAATTCAGACTGATCAAGCAAGCCATCTAATAATCTAAATTTTGAAAGTCATCAAACAAGCATAACAAGAGTCAGCCATATGATCAAATTAAAAATATAGTTTGTTCTTTACTAACACAAAAAACTAAAAACCATAATATCTATAAACGTCATTACAAAATTGGTAGCAAGTGCATAATTAGTCATATAATTTGTATTAAAATTGGTGACTGGTATTTTTTTCTCATAATTTCGCGCATATAACTATCAAGTATATCGTTAGTGAGACCCCTGAAGTCTTAGTACTGCTCCCGACACATCGATTATCTATCGCACGGATACAAATTCAATGCCAAATTTCAAAAAATGATCTTGCAAATGAAAAAAATGAACACACTTACAGAAAAGTTATTTTAGTGCTTATCCAACCTGATGTTTACAACTTGACCTTGACAAGAGCTCTATAACACATCAAGCATTCATTAGGTTTCCTCTTCTAAAGCTCATTACCTCAAGAGAATCATCACCAGATGTTAATCTCCTTCGACTCTCAAGTATGTAGTTCTGTATAGTGTAACTCCCAAGCTTTTCTGCCACCATTGGAGATCAACGTATGAAGTAAATATGCGCGAGAAGATATCAGCGATCTGGACTTTCTGACTTATGAGAGCATTTGACTTAAGAAATTTATTAACAACTCATATATATATATATTCTTTCTGGACCTCCATAGTTTAACACGAAGTCTGCATATATGTTTGTTGCAATGGAAGTTTGAGGTCCGCATTATTGGTTAATGACTGGAGAATGTGATCAGTTGATATTGATAATCGGTGGCTAAGTGGGAGAGCGTTAGGTCCCATGCGCACCAGGTTGTTTTTGCTTTCTGTTTTACGGGAGAGTCAGGTTCGGTAATAACAAGATGGTGCGCACTAGCTTTTCGTTTTCTCTCCCGAAAAATGAAAGCAGAATTCTCCAGTTTATTCTAAAACTGTAGAGGTTGCTCTTGAGATGGGGTTAATCACTTGGTCACATCCTTTAGAAAATATTTCTTTTTGGTCACTTTCATGACTTGTTGCAGTTCTCTTGGTCACATTGCATTGCAGTCTCCCGGTACCGAGCTCGACATGGAGATAATATCGTGTAGTTTGACTGGATGCGTGCTCAGTGTGTATTCTCGAATGACAAGACTTGGTCATTATTGTTTAGAGATGAATCAACATTTTTAATTTTCCAGAATGATATATAGCTGTCATTCCTGGTGGTCGATCATGTGGTCGGTGTTCATCTGTGAATCGATACTAAGCGAATGATCGATTATGATCATTTATAAATTTTGATATTTTTGAATTTTATTTTAGTTTATGTATGACCCGAAATTATCGTGGTGGTCCTACCAATATGAAGGATTTCACATCAGACTCCATGCTGGACTCACAACCTGCAGATCGCTATGCGTTGTGACCAAGTAAACTTCAACAAGTCATGGGGGTGACCAGGAAAAGAACAGTTTAGAGAGGATGTGAAAAAGTAATTATCCCCTTGAATTCACATTCAAAGCTTTTGAGAGTGAATTTTTCTTGATGTACACCACGTGTACCAAATTATTGATTAGAGCACGTTTTAAATTAACGTATCTTGCAAAGATATCTACTGCAACCCAATGTCACTGGTAGATTTGGGAAAATAAAGAAACTCACACGTGTGAGATCTTTTTTTACAAAGCAGTTCGCATATAAATATAGTTTCCGGTTTGTGGAAACAAAATTCTTAGTTTTGCTCTGTGCTTCGTCACGTCTCCAAAACTGTAAAAACTGGTCAGATAGTGAAAAAACCAAGCAGGTGCGTATGGGACCTTAGAGTAGATGTGTTTTGGGCGTGCTCTGAGCTCTGAGCCATCGTAGTTCGAGCTTCGAACTCTGGCGGGAGGTGTACACGTGTACCCACCTCCCGACTGCGGGCTGTGCGGGACACAAAAACAATGAATAGACGGGAGGTTTCTGAAGTTGCAGGAGGACGAAGTGTTGGAAGTTGGAAGTTGGAACTCGGATGTAACGATGCCTTAGGGTTGGAGTCAGTAGGCGCAATGGCGGCTGAGAGAGCTGGAAGGTAAAATGTCGCTAAGAGCAATGCCTGAGAGAGAAGAGAACAGTGGCGGGCGCGGGTGCGCGGGTGAAGGGGAGAAGTCCACGTTTCTCACTGCGACAAAACATCCGCTTCGAGTCATTCGCAGTAAAGTAGGAGAAGTGAAGATCCAGTCTTTGGCGAATGACATTCTGATCGCACCGGCGCGGCGTTCTAGGCTGGAGCGACATGGGATGGCCACTGGCCTGGGACGGATAATGCTGATCACGGAATGAATTCCTTCTGTTGTGCCGCGACCTTAGGATGAAGAACATCTCGGGCTGAGCCAAGGCACGGCACCCACGCTCCGCATTGGTAGTCTATCTCACTTCCGTGTGAAGCCTGGACGTTGCAAATTGCTTCTCACGTGCCGTTTTTAGGCTTGCTTGTTCGCGACAAAGGATGCGGGGTTTGGTATAGAGGACAGGCCATCCGGATTCACGTGAGAAGCTCGTGATGAAGATGACGCGTTGAGTGTCGATGAGTTCGAAAGCGCTAGTTCTTGGTATGTGAGGGGCAGAATACGGAGTAGGAATAAGAATGAAGCTCAGAAATGCTTACGTTACGGGTGTCTTTTACCAGGTAATTTTTGAATTCGTCGGCTCCTTGAGTCTGCGTGATTGTTTTATAAATGGGAAGATGCGAGAGCTCTGAGTACCAGACGTAGCTGCTGGAGCGAAGATAGTAAGGTGGTAGCAGGTGTCAGTGTTTTATGGTTTGCACTGTTGTGAAATTCGAGAAGAAGTCTATGTGGATGATACCATTGGCAATCAAAAGTTGAAGTAATCGCCAGGGCACAGGAGGAACTGCATAGTTTCCCGACCAGCAGTCAAAATCTCCCCAGAGTTGATGCTGCGGACTCGCTTGTGGATGGAAAGCCGATGTAACGCAGCTTCTAAGACTGTTGTTCGAGTCTCAGATGTTCGCGCAAGTGTGGTCAGAATTCTGCAGCGCACGTATTTCCGAGCAAGCGTATGCAGTTACTGCAAAAAATTATCAAGCCGTCTGGGAGCTGAGCAAGCACCATATTGCAGGCCGCTACACTCTTTGATGTTGTTCCGGTATCCAATCTAACCCTTCCAACGTCTGCGCAGGTCGGTCTGGGATACCTCGACACTTCGCTTTTCTGAAATTACACGAAGTAGCTTGTTTTTCGACATCCTCAAGCTTAAACCCAAAGAACGACTCCTTGTATCTTTTGGGGCCCTCGTAAGCGAGTCGAGCTGGGTTCGTGATGGAAGTGGTTTGCTCCGATTATACCACAGGAACAGCTGTCACCCGGGCTGCAGATTATGGTTCTCCAAGGGTCTCCATGACTACAGGAGGACGTACTCTGTTTACAGAAGAGAATCCGCCGTCCTAGCCCACGAGAACGAACCAGCTAGTAAGCTGTCGGTCGGCACTAATGATATGGGTTTAGGGCCCTCGGTATCAAAATCCGATGCAGATGATCAGCATAGAGAACAGTCTACAGTGGATGCCGCGCAACATACTCCCAAAGGGGATGATGGTGGTGAAAATATCGGGGAGAGAGAGAGACTGCGACGCCTGAAGATTGGCATTGCCAATAAAGGGAAAGTCCCTTGGAACAAGGGTAGGCGTCATAGTCCAGGTAAGTCCCTTTTCAGAATTCTGAAAGCAACAGTCGTGTTCTTGCAAGAACATGGCCCATTGTCAGGTTGCTAGCAGAGCTGCATGGACCGTGATTTTCCCCCTGTAAGAGTGCGATGTACTTGGCCAGATGCTGATATGGAACATGCATAGATTTACCTAAGGTTGTGGTCTCATGCCTGGTAAGAGACGAATCAACTTGTTTATGAAATCCCTCTATGATATGCAGAGACTATCGAACGCATAAGGCAGAGAACCTATCAAGCAATGCACTCTCCTAAGGTAATTGCTGTCACTGGCGAGTCCGAAACTTGAATCACCGTCTGGTGTACCTTTACATGTATCTCTTTTTTCGATTGCTTATTGCAACTGTTCTAAGCTTAAGATACCGTTCAAGCAGACTGTGCATCAAATGGTGTCTATGATTGTAAGCGAACCCGACGTGTAACGGGTTCGCTTACAACGAAGAGTCCTAGATCAGTATAACGCAGACCGTTGTCTTATAAGATTTGCTTGATTTTTTTGTCAGGTTAAGGCAAAGCTTAAACTGAATCCACGGCACCCTCAGAGGTAAGCATTACGGGTATGACTGGTAGTACAGTTTATCTTTGGCTTGTAGGTTGTACGTAGCTTACAAAGCCTCAGTTTTATTCGCAACTGTCACATAGCTGTTAGTGTGGATGCTTACAGTTTACTGCGTCCAGTCTATCCATTGAAGTGGTTAAGTTGCTATGTTCAAATTTGTGAGTCCTCTTCTGAGTAGAGGTTCTCCATTCATGCAGCGACGCTACGAGGTTAAAAATTAGAGACAAATTACGGGAGCAGTGGGATCTGAAGAAGAAGATACGGGAATATCAAGCGGCTTGTCTCAAGGATTGGAAAGAATGTGTGGCGGAGGCTGCAAGAGTTGGTACACCGGGTGAGGAAGAATACGGATGGAATAGTTACTCTTTGATAAGGAGAAGGCTCCATGACAAAGAAAGGACAGCAAGGAAGTCACTTACGAGGGTTTCAAAGGCTCGGCCTGCCAAGTCGGACGAGCATCGTCAGAAGATATCAGCGGCCATCCTGGCAAAGTGGGAGGATCCTGTAAGTATTCCTGAAGACCAAATTGTGCATTGAAGGCCACACTTGTGACCTTTCGCCCACAAAATATTTCCTTCTGTTTGAGAAGCACCCCCGTTCTCAGCCCTTCCATCTCACCACCTCCATAACTGGCTGTAAAGGCATTTTGATCCAGCTCATTTGTAATATATTCTAAGGGACCTAGTCTTTCAACCTCTTTTTATTCACTCACAAAGTGAATAAATCGAGGCAACTACTGTGGAAGTTTCGGCCGCTTTCTTGTGTGGATCAATTCGTGAAACCTTGTACAAGATTCTAAGTTTCAGTACAAAGAAGACGATGCCTTCCAACCTGGGGTTTACTGTAGTCTTGTCCGTCTATAGGATTACCAACAGAAAGTTCGGGATGGAGTGACCAAGACCGGAAAGGTGTCTACACTGCCGCGGAGGAAGAAGTCACTCACTGAGGGCACGGGAGTGTTCGAGAAGAAAACGAGCTCGGAGATTGCCATGGACCAAAGCTTTATAGATGCAGTTATGGCAGATGGGAAACCAAGTAGAAAGTCGAGAAGTGAGGAAGCTGAGGATCGGACGGATAAGCAAGGGACAGTCTTAACCTCGGTTCCTGCAGCTAAACCCTCTGCTAAAAAGATCAAGAAAGTGAATCTTCTGCAGAGGGTGGCCCAGAATTCCGATCCTGAGGAGACAGAGTACGCAGAGCCGACTAAGCCTGTAGAGTCTACCAAGCTTGTTGAGGAACCAGTATCCTCGAAGTCCAATGCTTTTGTGGATCCAAATGCTAACGAGAAACTTCAGAAGCTGAAGCTGCTCCAGGCCAACCGCGCGGTTATGGAACAGCGGAGAAACGAGTCTGCTTATCATGCGCGGTGAGATATGCCTGTTTAGGCCCCATGTTCGGATTATGAGAAGTATTTTCAACTGCTTACAGTGACCGATCCGGTTTCTTAAAGAGGAGTTTTTGTGTGCAGGTTACTGATGGCTGAGGCCGAGAAAGCCGCCCGTGCCTTAGAGGTAGCTGCCACCGGGAATGAGTCTGCCATGGCATCCTTGACTGAGACACGCAGGCTTATGGCAGAAGCCGCCCGGTTGATACAGTCAGCGGAGTCGGGCAAGTCGCGCAAGAGTAGGCTTACAAGTTGAAACGAGTCCTGAAGACTAAAGTAAAGTTTGAAGTGGTTTCGGAATCAAACATGCGAGTACGAAGCTGTTGACGGAACTCGGTCAGCCAGTTCCCCGTTAGTTGGCTGTCCTGCTTTGGAACAATACCGGAGAGTAGAGAACGCTAGGTCGGCATTCACGTCAGGTGTGTTGGATGGATTCGCGACTCTTATTCTATGCTTTTCGTGCAGTATCGTGCGAACAGTCGAGAATAATAGACATTTTCACGTTCCAACAAACCATACTGAACAGGAATTTCAGCATAGGTATCAACGTTACTTGTAACTTCTCGCACTCAATTGAATCATTTCGCCACAAAATAATTACTTATTATATCTAAGTTAAGCAAGACAGAGAAGGGAAGTATGTGAGATCTGCGTATATGGTTTCCGTAGGTAGAGGTGGAAATTCTAGTATGATTGACTAGGTACGTTGCAGTTAAGTATCCATCCGATTCCCGAGTCTGATTGCGGTTGATAGTTTAGTAATGCATGCGAAAATCGTCTTCGTTTGCACGTGAAGAAAAAGAAAAAGAAACGAAAAGAAAACGTTTGCAAACGAAAAGAAAAAGGATTTCATCGCCGGGAAGGTGAAACCCAATGGTTCACAATACCTAAAAAAAATAGGAGTTTATGTTTTATTTAAGATTTATAGCTTGTCAATAATATCACGATTCGAAATGTTGATACAAAATTTGACACACTTGTTAGAAGATCAATCTACTTTCAGGTTATTATTGGTTTCAATTTGCCTTTGATAGTAGACAATTGATTACTATGCGTACATTTTTGGTGTTGACGTAAATCTGTACTATTCTTCAAGCGCGATAAACTCAATAGTTCATGTGCAATTGGTGTTGACGTAAATCTGTACTATTCTTCAAGCGCGATAAACTCAATAGTTCATGTGCAAAATGTAATGAATAAAATGTTATAAGAGTTTATACTATTCTTCAAGCGCGATAAACTCAATAGTTCATGTGCAAAATGTAATGAATAAAATGTTATGAGAGTTTATACTTGATGTAATTATTTCATTTTTGGATAATATCCTTGTCTTGATAGAAGACAATGATGAAATTGTGACTTATGATGATTACAGAAAATTTGTTGTAGATTATACTCGAGATGTGAAAAAGATTTTGACGCATTTGAAAGAAATACACTTCATTTTGTCAAATACTTCACTTTGTCAGATATGAAATTTTGTTTTGGAATATTAGCGATTGTTGTGATGAGTCATTTGTGTAATACTTTTGGGAATCATCCAAACCAAGAGAAAGTAGATGTTATAGCAAAGATAACGGACTGTATCAACATCGATGATTTTTAGAAGTTTGTGTGTTTTTTGTGTGAATATTTCTCATTATGCACACATTGTCGAACTTCTTTATGCATTTTTTAAAAAGAGAAAGAGGTTTACTTGGCGACAAGAATATCACGAGACGATGAAACAATTGAAAGAGATTTTGAATTCTCCATCTATATTAAGAAAACTTAACTACGAGAATGGAAGACATGTGATATTGATTATTGACACGAGTCCAAAGACGATTGGATGAGCAGTTGGTCAAGATGATGCAGATGGTGTACGATTTGTTTTTAGGTTTGAAACTCGAATCTTAACATACAGACAACATAACTATTCTCAAATGAAGCGTGAATTGTGAAGAGCAATTACTACTAAAAAGATAGATCGAGAGTTCTTGATTGAAACTCATATGATTTTAAAAATAGATTGTTTACTTTTGCTAAATATGATAACAATCTACAATATACAAGATATAGTAATGCTACGATGGATTGTTTATATCCGGAGTCTAAACCCTAAGCTAAAACATATAGCAGAGAAAAATAATCCAATTGCAGATATGTTATCTAAGGTTATTATACATATGAAGATGAGATGTTTACAGAGGTCGAGAATGAAAAGAAGAGAGACGTTTGTTGCCAAGTTGATCAGCAGACTACAATCTTGGAACCACTGTCGTTTAAAGAGAAATTATACACAAAAAAGTTCCGTGATATCAGATTCTATCTGAATTCATTATGCAGACGAGAAAAATAGAGTGATATAGAGTTCAAAGAGATCATACGGTAAGCGTACAATTATCTTCTACGTGAAAGTTATCTATGAAAATGTCCGAAAAAAAGAGATGTAATGTTTGCTAGAATGGTGGATGATCAACCGACAAAGCTGAATCTGCTTAAGGAGTTTCATGACACCTTGTGAGCTGGACATCGTGGAGTTTGGGCTACTTACACGAAGATGAAAGAGCGATACTGATGGAAAGGTTTATATCAAGACGTGATGGATTTTGTTAGGTCGTGTCTGCACTGCCAATTCTACGCTAAGGTCTGTTACAGAGATGGACTTGTATCTATCTATCCACCTAGTATCCATTTTCAGTGGGTCTTTGATCTTGTGATGATGCCGCCAGGGCTATGAAGGATGCGCTACTTGGTGTTGGTTTGGAAAGATCTCTCCAACTATGTGGAGGGACGAGCACTACGAATGAAGACTACGAGTAGGTTTGTGTTTGAAGATATCATCTGTCGTTATAGATCTGTTGGGAGATTACGAGCAGATAAGGGCGAGTTGAGAGACGCAGAAGCGAAAGAGTTCTTTGCTCGTTATGGAATAAAGCTTCAGCTTATTACTGCCATGAATCAAAAAGATATTGGTAAGAGTGAACAATGACACCTTTCTATCATTCACGCTTTAGTGAAAGGATGTGATGATAAACCTAGAGAATGATCGAGACTACTTCTATTTGCTTTATGGACTGATAGAACTACATATTGTACCACAACTGACTATATGTCGGTTGAGCTTATGTTGGGACAGAAACCGATCATGTCTGCTGAGGACGACTTTCTCAACTACCATGAGAAGATGGTATAGATCGTACTTCACTCATTGCTTTACGAACCAGGAAGTTATAGCGAAGGGAGGAGGATCTTGCTGAAGCGCAAGAGAAGCTGAAGAAGGCTCGAGTCAGAAACAAAGAACGTTTTGACAAGATTCACCGACCATGACCAAAGTCAATATGTGTAGGTGATTGGATTTTGGTGTATGACAGCACGTTGGAGAATCATCATTCTACACTTCGTAAGTTCTCTCGAAAATAGTTAAGGTTTTATATTGTGCTAGATGTTTATGAAAATACCATTTATAGTTTACGGGAGCTAGATAGTACTCCTTTGAAGCTATTTGTGGCTGGCAAACGTGTGAAACTGTTCCAAAAATGCAGAGGATCGATAGAGTTATTCAACTTTCTGGAGTCAGAGCATAGGATAACAAGAGACGAAGACGTCTCGGCTACTGATAGAGACTGAGGCGAAGGAGAGTAATGATGATGAAGAACAGACAGAAGAATGAAGAGGTTGACATATGCAGGAGGATGTGCAGGTTTAGAGGGGTAGATGTCGTGATGTTAATCATTTCACATAGTAAATAATTCACCTCTTTGTCAGGAGTTAATCTCATCGCGTTGATCGTTGTTGTCGCGCTACTTAACGATTGCATGTTACACTTCTACTCTGACACATGAGTTTAGTAGTCCTAGAAGTTAGCTCAATAGTATTTTTAGTCTTTTATGCATATGTTTGACACCTTTGCATATGGTGTTAACACTATTATGTTATATATTTTGAGTCTTAGTAGATTGAAAATATGTTATTTATCTTGTTCAACCATTCGTACGCTTGTGCAAGTGATTTCATCTCTATTTATGACATAACTTAGGTTTATCATGTTGATAGAGTTTAAGCTCGTGGATTGTACTTACATGTCACTCATGCATGCTTTTAAGTTATCTTTCAAGGTTACGTGTCATTTTACATGTCTTCGCACGAAATTTAAGATTTCCGTTAACACTTTAGAGGCTTGACGTGATAACCTACGTGTGAAATTAAATTACCACGTGGATTGGGGCACAAAAGGACAAAGAAGTGGAGCTATGAACTCCCATTGGTTCATTTTTATCCTTTGTGAAACTCTAAACTTAAAAGCAGAGGTCTTAAGTAGAGACATTGAGAAATTTGAGAACACAACAAGATAGGTCTCATCGTGCTAGTCACTGTCAGTGAAACTTTTGATCAATTTGGAGCAATAAAAAAGAAGTTATGCCAATTTGAAATTCGGATTGAGTTGAAATTGCATCACAATTGGTGATTTCGGAGTTTTTTATGTCAATCGTACCAAAATTGAGATAATTGTTTCAAACCTTCATGGTCGCATTCATTCTCAGTAGGGCTACGATTGTCCAAAAAGTTTTATGTCATTTGAGTGAGTGAGTAATCTAGGACGATCACTAAAACACAAGGGGTCTGAAAAACTCTCAATCTAGAGTAGCAACTTCAGAGCTTGAGATTTGGAGAACCTTGTACAACCAACAAGTCAAATTTCACATGGATGTTCAGCGTGCTGTAGACTCCAAATCCTGTAAGAATCATCAAAAATTATCGAATCAATTCCATGTTCTAGGTCAAAGTAACTATTTGGGTACCAGAAACTGTCATAATTTCTTTACTCAAACGTTTTTGCTCACATCTCAGTGCTCATATTTGATCTCAAGCTGAAAGTTCGTATGTGTATTCAATAGGGCATCATTTACATGTAGGAAAAGTTTTAAAGTCTAAGCCATCATATGTTCTCTATTCTTGAGTGATAAAGTTCACCATCTGATCTTATTACTACTACTCAGTCTTGATTTTCGCTTTCTGAACACATAAAAGGACCCAACAGACCTATGTGAGTGTTTATAGTGCTACGTCACAACTTGAAGCCTATCTCTTGAGTAAACAACCACAGCTAGAAGCCCAACTCTTTCCTAGATAGACGTATTACAATCTTTATGATTGTATCACAGCTAGAAGGTTCCGCCCTTCCTAAGAAACTTTCACCTTTGCAGCGTGAGAGTTCAACTTACGTTATAGTTTGGATTTGAGGATATAGAAGATGACGATGATGGTGACACAAGACAATATGATGAGGTTGTGTGAGGTGCAAGTCCACTCCTTGCTTGTATCATTTCGAGCACATGCTAGAGGATGCATAAGTTTAAAGAGGATGGATGTCGTGTCGTAGACAGACTATGACATAAATCCAAGGTTCTTATATGGAATTTTCTCAACTTGCTCTAAACTTTTTTTTTAGCAGCGTTGGATAAGTCTTGTCAAGAAGATCAAAACTGATCTTTTTATCATCACAAATGGGACTAAGACGATAGAGTTACGAACGTTTTCAACTTTTATGATTTCGAGCGTTGTGATGCTGACGAGGCGTTCGACAGACTAACGTGACATCCAAAGCGCTGATGAGACAGAGTGCTGACATGACATGATTGGATAATTTTTGAGATAAAAGAATATTAGCATGAAAGTGACATAACCTTTTTCACTAGAGTCTGTAGTAGACATACTAGGTATCGTTGGATTTGATTTTTTAAGAGCTACATAGTTGTATCATTAGAACAATATTTTAGGAACTTGTGTAACTTTACAACCACACCATTGAGTATGGTGTAAACTCTGTGAATAACTGACAGTAATAAAAAGTTTGGTTTTGGATCAAAAGTTTGCACTTGTAAGTTGTTGTTATTGTTTCTTGACTCTATGTGCTTTTCACAAATAGAAACCCCATGCATTCCCAAATACATCTTTCGTGCTTTATGATATGACATCATACTGATTCGTCCTTGATAATACTACATTTAACAATTATAGAGCTTGGAAGCGACAAGCTGATAAAAGCATGTGTCGTATTCAACCTCTCATAAATTACATTCACATCATTTGGGAAGTGTTCTCTTTGTTGAAGTACAAAGTTATAGAAAACTCTACGTGCTAAAACAATCGGTGATATAGTTTTCAGTTGCATTGGATGTGTTCTTTAAATGTTTATTTTTCAATTATCCAAAAGCATTCTCCACTAAACTCTTGCATTTGATGTTTGATTATCAAAGATGTTTTTCATATATCCTCTTTGACATGTATATCGATACCAACTTTCAATAATCATTGTCTTACCGAATATGTTGTATCGCTTAGTATCATTGGCATAATCACTTGTGTTTTGTTGTTTTTCAATGGTCGAACAAGTGATGGTTTAGTCAACTTTATTGCGGATTTCAATGCGTGATGCAACTTTGATTGTCTCATATTTGAAGAGGCATGAATAGAACCAGACATAGTGCAACACAAGTCTCAAAAGGGTATGAATCACATATTCCTTGAAGAAGTACAGAGTAATCAAAGTCATTTTATGTAGTGTTCTGGGTAAAATCTACCACATGGTTCGATTTCCAATTTTACATTACCACCATCTATACAATCAATAATTTGGAGAATATCACAAATTTCAATAAGCTTCAACATATTTCCCTTACATTCATCTATTGTGGATTATAGTATATACCTTGGGTACATTTTATCTCTACTTGATTGATGGTAGATTTGACTCACCAAGGCAGTACCTCGGTAATACATATCACTTAGCGTCCTAATTCGACTGTTATATGCATGTCGATATAGAACTACAACTACACATTTTTCATCAACTTGTTTCCTAGCAAGCCATATGATAGATATTGTTGGCATGAATGATTCTATCTCGTCAACCAACTTTCTAAAGTTTGTATATGACATCCGATATCTTTTTTCTCATGTGCTGATCTATAAAATCAATTTGTATTGTCTAAACTTTGTGCATAATCTCTCCCATAGTAAATTATGGAGGTACCATCCAAAAACCTTGTGAATGACTTCTTTGAGGTTGTTGAATATTCAACTCCACCATCAACAACTCAACAACATTTGATTCTTTTGTAGACTGTACTATATTTCTCATCATGAATGATAGTACTTCCATCAAGCTAGTACTCCTCATGAACCATAAAAACATTAATTCACATAAAACCATGAAGATAAGTTAACACTATAGAGCAAAAAATGATGATTTCAATAAACTATTCCTCACTGAAAATGAGTTCAAAATGATCAAGATATGACGATTCATGTGTTTCTGTCTTAATATTATTTAAACATGTTAGAATAAGTTGCTTATCCATGGCTATTATGTGACATCAAGTCAGTAAAGCTTTCACATACGTCAATGAAATGAAGCTTGAAGTGCGTTAACTAAAGATTGAAAAGATTCTTCTTCTAGCTCTTATTATTTTGCTAAACATATGTCAACTTGACATTCATCTGGCTGCAATATGAATGATTATTATTGCCATACTCACATCGGTTGTGTCTGCATGTATGTCTGATTGACGTACTGCAAGCACTAAAGATAAATACATTTTTAAACAGAAATGACATCTTAATGGCAGTTGGCAAGTGAAGTTCAAGATCAACTTTCCTCACGTCCGTCATTGCTCTTAACTTACATGTTAGCATAGGTTTTTCTTCACACCAATAACCTCTTGTAACATGTCGTCAAAGCTAAAGTCAGAACAGTTTCTCTGACTTCAAATATCCATACATGAGTCATTATGTGTCTATTCTTGCAATATTATTGCTGAAATCATAACTTGATACTCTATAATTTTGTTCTATCACCATTGATTTATGTGATGTGATGTTTCATGATCTACAAGAAGTCATGCACACTCGAGGATGTAATAACACTTCTAATGGAGATTCAGTCTGGTCAATAGAGGAAAAAAACACATCAGAGTTGTGGGGCATACTATTGATGTTGAAGTTTTATCTTTAGCAACCTCAAAGGGAGCAATCACACAAATGTTGATATCTAGACAATTCACATGAATAACTACCTAGTCCGTTAATTAGTACCACTCAAACCTGTTTCCATATTGAAATATACAAGTTTCAATGGGGAAAATAAGCGTAGACTTTCAGATATTTTTAGAGATTGCAAAACTTTCAATTTAATTTCTTTCAACGAGATTAAAGAGATGTCGTTTATTGATAGTTACGTCAAATGACTATAAATTTTAGTATCATATTCGAACATGATATGTAAAATTTACAGTCAAAACATATAAAAACTTGTATGAGAGTTACGACAATTTTGTAAAAGCCAGGTTTGAGTTAGCTTATTAACCTATTTTGCAAGAGAAGGAAATGAGAACCCATAAAGAGTGGACCTTCAGTCTTACATGTGTCTTGTTTGTTCTAGTGCAATGATTGATTATAGCAGTGTTATGTTTTGGTAGAAGGGTGACTAGGTGCAATTTCTATCATAGTTGCTTTTTGTGTGCTTTAAATCCCAAGTTTTAAGTCTAAAAGCATAAAATCGAGTATTTCAATGTATTTTGCATCTGAAGAAAATAGTCCATTTTGCTCAAAAAAACCTCAAAATCTTCATTTTAACACATATTTGTAATACTCAATAGTTTATTTTGAGATGAATCATAACTTGAATAAGTTGTAGAATAGTTTCATGTTGATTCCTTATTTTACAGGATTCCAAGTTGTGATGAGAAGTAGTTACCAAAACTAGTTTCTGCCAAAAAGTTAAATTTCTCCGTTCTCTTAAAGCAAACCTGCAAACTAAATCTTCTGGGTCACTCATAACACAAATCAAACTTGGGTGATGTAAGGGGTCTTGCAAGGGGTCTATGTATATGTAAGGGGTCTCACTGCATGTAAGGGGTCTTGCACTTCACAGTGACATCTACCTCTTGCATGCAGTTAACCATATAATACAATAAAAGTCTACCATGTTATCAGTTCGGTAACAAGGAGTAGCTTTAGTCTTGCAAATTTTTGTACGGGTTTCAAATGGGATTTTAGGACACATTTGGTGCTTGTACGTACGCTTTCTCATTTTTGGTATCGCATGTAGATGATGATAAGATTACACTCGTGCTCTGATTATCCAAACCATATAGATGCCCTTGGAAGTTGGATATGGTTGTAATAGAGGAATGTCATTAAAATCATCAAGTTTCATAAACAAATGAAGCTATCATTGAATTTATCCGCATTAATCCTATCAAGAGGTGGTAATACTTATTGGTAACCTGACCTTTCTTAGTGATTCATCACCAATGTCATTCAAAACCTGATATGTAATCTCTCCCCACTTGCTTGAGAGTGATGTGTGGAGAGTGATGTGTGGTCAATAATAATTACATGTCGTAACTTTTCGACCATATACCTCTCGTCTTCACAGGAAGTCGCTGGAGGACAATCACACGATGTAGTGAAACCTCGACTATAATTTGTTCCCATCATACCTCTTGTTCAATAAGCAAGAGCTCACATTCAAAAGACATTTCGTCCCAAAATATTGTATTGATAATGAGCAAAAAATCAGAAGCCAAGAAGAAAGATGTAAAAAATATAATTAGCAATTGAGAAGTTTATTACTTCTATACAGTTCAACAAACTTTAAATTATGTAGGAGCGGAAAAAGTTATAGTATGTCTTGCAATTGTATGCTTATAAGAAACTCTAGAACTAACTACATGCTCTTCTATTTCCTATCTTTCATGCCATAAGAATACTTGTTCCAGTAAAGCGATGCGAACTGGGATACATACTGATATTTCAATAACATGGTAAGCAAGTATGTGAGTGTGATGAAAAATCATCATCATGCAAGACATGTTTGTAGTCAAATGGGGAAGTATTAACTATGACTTCAATGAGGTACTTTGATTGCAGTAACATTGTGAAGTTATACATTTGCCTGAAAAGCATGTTATAATTCACATGTCATATTAGAATAGAAACAACTCTCATTTGAGAAAGAAAACAAAAAATTCTGACATTGCTTTTCTGCCTTTGTGTTGTGTTTTTTCTTTTCTTTCAAAAGCTAACAGATTTGTATTAGATTTTTACGATTGCACTTAGCAGATGAGTACAAGACCTTGATGAGAAGATCGAATGATAGACATAGTATGAATCAACATCTTGAGAGTACACAAAAGCTCGAAGACATGGACAAACATCAGAATCCCATTTTTTTATTAGGACAACATTGATTCCACTATCTTGGGATCAGAGAGATAGAAGCTCGAAGACATGGACAACCTTAGAAATTTGATCATTTGGCCAGTGATCTTGAACACACGGACAAGCATAGAAATTTAATCCTTTTTTATAAGACAACATGGATTTCACTATCATGAGATCATAGAGGCACATATATCTAACGAAGAAATCAACATCACAATATTATCCAAGATGTGCAAATGATCGAGCATTTTTGCTGATCCAGCCGAACAGAATAGAACAGCATATCCAACCCCTAAGCACGAGATCCGGACGCAAGAACCTTTTGGAAGGAGGACCAAATTGAACCGAGCTCTGAAAAGTGAGAATGCAAATTGTATCTATTCCATGTACAAAAGAGGAGAATATACTAAAATGTTTAATTTATCACCTAATCTTTTCAGCGGGAAGGGTTAGATAGTAAATTTAACATTATAAAATTATGATTTTATGAGAAGACAACGGACCGGTCTTATGGTTCCTGATGCGTGCTGCAACACACATTCCTGATGAGTTTCTCGGGAAATCCGACATGCAGTTTACAGTTAACACATAATATTTATGTGTAATATCTATTTTATATAAAAATATAGAAATTTCCCTTAACATAAATTTCCCTTAATAATTATAAATTTCCCAGTATCATTTCCACCGCAACGCGCTGTTGTGTCCATTCCAATGACATATTTCTATTTTTTTCATCACTCGATGTTTATCTTTTTTTTTGGTTCTAACCAAAACTTCACTTTGGATATATATTATATTCTTCATGATAGAGGGACGAGTTTGAGGAGTACATCCGTTTCAAGCGATAACGAAAATATTTCTGCTGAAGGATTGAACCAGGAGTAAAGATAAAGTTTGGTAAGAAACTGATAAGATTGCGTGACATAGTCTTTCACGCTTAATGTACACGGGTAGGTAAATTAATAACCTTAACTTCATCTTAAAAAGACGAGCGTAATGGCTAAAGATTACTATCTGAATCGAAAAGTGTTGAATTCGAAGGAGTTCCTACTCAGACAAAAATTCAATCTCGTCAGAGTAACTTCGGCACCAAGAAGAATAACGTTCCTGTCAAGCTTGCACTTGACTTCCTTTACAAGTCCTCCCTTCGGAATACTTTTTGTCAAGTCTTCCTTCCGAACTCAGATCTGTTCAGATCTCTCTTGAGCATCATTTACTACCGTATAATTATCAGTTCAAGCACCTTGGAGGGTGTTCAAACTGGCATGAAAATTCCAGTTATTCCCGGAATAATATGCTTAGATATGTAAAATGTTGCTAGCTGGGAAAGATTCAGAGCTGGAGGCTGAGCATTGGCGCTAGGAAGGAGTCCAGGTTCTCTTAGGATCCGCAAACACCCTTTCTCCACTTTATCTACCCTGGGTTTCCGTCCGTCGCGCTTTAGGGCATGGCATTTGTTCTTTGCGACAGGTGCGCCTGGCTTAGGTTTACGGCGACGGAATGTCACGTCCAGAGGCAGAAGGCTATTAAAAGCTATAGAACGCTGCCATGTTTACATCCATCCGCGTTTTCGTCGTCAAACGCGCTGCCCCTCCCGCTTCCTTCTCTTTCTGTCTGCTCTTCCCTTGTCTACCGTCCTCTCCATTCCTCCTCGCCCATCTTTTCCATCCTTTCTCCTACTTCACACAAACTCTCCCTCCCGCATAAATTTTTCCAGGATCAGTAGCAGAGACGAGGAAGCAGCAGCAGAAAAGAATCATATCTCCGCATCTTACTCCTCCTCTTCTCTCCCTCCTGTGCCCTTTCTCCATATTTTTGTGATCCTTCCTTGTCTTTCTACTTACTTGGCCAACTTCTCCTCTTTCTTCTCCTGACCCTGTTGTTTGGGCTTCATCATCGGCTGATCCGTGTTTCAGATCTGCCTGGAAACACGCGGACTCACTTGAAGCGGTTCTTCACTGTCTTCATTGTCGTCTGCCTCCGCCATTCCGTACCTCTACTATCCTGCCAGTTTGATTGACCTGAGCAATTTTGTTACTGTCCAGCGACGGGAGGTTGATTGGACGAGAGGGATATTTGCCAAGAGAGACTACTGCTGCAGAAATATCGTCCACCCTGCAGAGAAGTGGTGATTGAGTGGCAATTTAGCGGGAGCCGATTAGAGGGGGATGTAGATGTAGGATGTTCTTTATTACTTCAGAAATTTTGCTGTATTCTTTACTTCCCCTTTATAACAAGGGAAAGAAATCAGTCTTCGGATTCTTCTTCTTACTAAGACACATTCATCAGCGCGGTGTGTCACATTGAGATAAGCCCTGAGGTCGAGGACTGGCTTAGCGACACCGAATTCCCTCAGGTTCATCTGTCTGTCCCGATCTTTTCTCGTCGGCCATGACCTGCATTCCTTCATCTTTCCTCGAGACTTAAGTGGCGGTATTTCCTCGCCTCCAGTGGTGTATTCGGTTCAATATTTTAAACTCTTTGCACTCTTCGTGCTGCAGTGGTCTGTGAGGCGATCATTTCTTCTCAGTGTAATTTTATTACCGAACTTCCGGACATAATTAGCGTTCTCGGGACATGTTCACTTGTGCGCGTAGTCATCTAAGCTACTGTTTCTGTGCGATCTAGTTTTCTGCCCCAAATCTTTGGGGAGCGGCGAACGCTGGGAAATAATGGCGTTGTCATCAGCAGATCTGCCTACCGTGTATTCCCTGCTGCAAAATGCACTGAGCCAGGATCAGAATATACAGAAGCCTGCCGAAGCAACTCTTGCCTCATGTGAGAATCGCCCCGGGTTTTGTTCATGTCTCCTGGTATGATCGTTTCTCTCTTTCCCTTTCAATGTAAGCAACTTACGTTACGGTAATGTCGTGGTTTGACCGTCTATGATCTTAAGAGCAGCGTGTGAGATAAGCCGAGTGCAGTTCATATTTTGTCAGCTATGGAGGTGACAGGGCGATCATCTCCGTCTGTGGCTGAGTCATACTGTACATCTGGCCCAAGATTTAGCTTGCTCAACATTTAGTAGTAATTTGAAACTGATGAATTTCAAAGAATGAACGCAGGAGATTATTGCCTCCCGGGACTTGGAGAAACAGAGTGATCCACGGTGGCTAGCATCTGTGTACTTTAAAAACAGCATTAACCGATATTGGCGGATACGACGAGACACACCGTAAGTCGTGCATGTTTTACCACTTGATATGTACTCGTTATCACATGTTTTGTCACAAGTTCGTAATGAGGTTACCATCGGACGTTTGACCTTTCGTCAAGCCAATCCTAAGCAACTAGTCCACTAGGGGCCCAAACATCGGCTCACTTCCCGTTCTTCAGCCATAACCTAAGTGAAATCTGTAAGTAGCTAGGAGCTTGAAGATGAGCATGTTTCTCGTTTCCTAATCCTTCAGTGATCATCGTAAGTACCGGCATTCTGCTCATATATGGATCTTGGACATGCTGTTACTCGTTACAACTGAAGGTGCAATTTATATGCCATACCAAAGATATTGCAGGAGCCCAAGACTTTCAGCTCCACCTTTATAGGGTTAGTGGATAAACTCCGAGTTTAGGGCCTTGGTATTATTTCGTTGGTGTAACTTGGTGGCCTTGAAATTCAGTTTAGAAAGGGACGGTTAGAGCTTGAATTTGCGGTTAGTCCACGGAGTACTGATAAGTTTTTTAACTACATTGTCAACAGTGATCGGTTACAAGTTTCGTCTCAGATTAGGTCAAGGCTCGTTCCATCTTCTTTTGATTGGGAAGTGTTGATCAGATGGTCAAATCTCAGAGTTTGGTGTTGTTCTTCAAAGTAACATAATAGTATACCTGTCAAGGACTTCGACAGTGGAAACAGAGGAACACAACCACGTATTGATGAGAACTTTTGCTTTACAAGCTCAAGGTCACATTTCGGGGCTATAGCTCTGTTCTAATTCCGGGGGAGGATTCTACTCTTGTTTCAGAGGTATCAGCGATGCAGAAAAACCCTATTTACGAAGTAAGCTGCTGGATCTTATTAGGGAAGAAGATAATAAGGTAAGTTAACAGCCTCGTTACTTTTCTGCTGCATTACGCTTGCAACCGCATATGACGACTTGGATTCACCAGGTTCTGCTTTATGGCTTTTGGCATCAGGCCATTATACTTGAGACTATATTCTATGACTTGTTCCTGTGGCATCACCACACGAGTAAGATGAATAGAAGAATCAGCATTAAACTCGCAGCAGTTCTTTGAGAAACTTGTGTAGCGGTCATGAAGACGGGTGTATAGGCTGAACCTCAGTCTCCATTCCTGTGTTCGGTCGTCTTTGATGGCCATTGTCTACAAAAGACAAACCAAACTTATACGTTGAGGACTGTAAGTGATTAAGTGACTAATAGTTGGCCTCGCAGGTTGCTGTTCAACTTGCCCTGTTGATCGCGAAAATTGCTCGATTCGACTACCCCCGGGACTGGTACGAAGTCGAATAATGTCCTTATACCTCCTTTACCTCCCAACATTTTTCCGTCTTTACTATCTTTACTATGCTGCTATATGCATACCGTTATATTCCTCTTTTACCTCTCTTATTGAGGTTTGTACGTATTAGTCCTCGACTCACTCATTCGTTGCTGCCTCTCGCTAGACGAATATTTTGTCTGTTCAGTTTATTCTTTCATACTTTCTGCTCGTTTGGATTTGGATCGATTAAGAACTTGCTGAAAAGTGGGTACAGGGCGTGCGGTTTGGTAGTGCAAGTCCTTTGGCAGTTTGGTTAGCTGTATAGCTCACTAATTGCACCGAAAATGAGTTACTCTTTAAGTCGGTTGATGTTCTGAATGCTTTCTAGGTGGGTTGATTTGTTCTAATGACGCTTGTTACCTGAAGCCAGCATGTTAACTTCCTGATATCTACCGTCATAGGTTTGAATGGCATGTTCTCTTATCCTTTGGGCCTGCCAGTGTTTGTACTTCTAGTCAATTTTCGCGTGAAATGTACTGGTGTTGGGCAAACTCATTCCACAGACCTGTCCTCATTTTCAACTTTTGGATCCCAACGAGCAGGCCCGAGCTGTTCCCTATGCTTCTACAAAAATTGCAGTCGCCAGATGTTCTTTTGACCCAGAGGGTGTATTTGGTACTCAACCAAACTTTGAAGGAGCTATCAACTAAACGGCTGGCTGCGGATCAACGCAATTTTGCCGAGGTATCTCTTCATCCGTAACTACCGGTGGAAACTGTTTCAACAGTGTGTGCAGTGTGCTTATTGTGAAGGTATAGGCCGGTTGAGGTGCAGAAGCTCATGCGTTGGTTGTGAGTTTCAGTAGATTCTGAAATAATAGGAAAGGGAGCCTGCGAATTGGATGTACCGGCAGTAAATTTTATTGAATGGTCTCCATGATACAACCGGAAATAGCTTGTTTCTGACTGAGTAAATCTGTAGGTGGGCCGGTAGTTGTTTTCTTTCTACCACTGCTTCTGTCCAGTGGTAGTCTGGCCCCAGTTAACCAGATGTCTGCTTGAAGGGGCTGGTGGCTTCAGTAGACTGCAACCACTATCGTGCTTGATCTAGCCGAGAATAGGCGACTTTACGAGGTCAAAAGGTCAAGGATTGCTTGCTGTGCTGGAGCTTTTAAAACTAAA
Organism: Asterella californica; assembly: GCA_036924285.1. NCBI lineage: Eukaryota > Viridiplantae > Streptophyta > Marchantiopsida > Marchantiales > Aytoniaceae > Asterella > Asterella californica. The sequence goes on along the minus strand of JAYKYS010000006.1, from coordinate 12,313,378 downwards.
GACAAAAGAGTTTTTCTGTGGACTAGCCATCTTTTGGGTGTCTACAGCAAAGTTGTAGGCGGTAACAAATCCAGGAATAAGACGTGAACAGTTTAATCGGAAGGCTTGAATAGCGGGGGTTTGTGTCGCAGATAGCCAGTATGGTGTGTTCACGGGCGAAAGGTCTTGTTGGGATAGTACTTGATCGTGTCCATATGGATACTGGGTTGCACACGTAGGGTTCAGCGGAAGTTCGAACATAGCTTGAGGTGCTTGGCGTGAGTATGGTACAAAAGCTTGTGGGTCGGAGTTTCGTGCTCTGTATGTTCCAGCGATACACGATTTATTTTTTTGGACCGTGTTTCATCATGAATGTAGGATTGGACGCTTTGCATGGTTGGTTTAGCACGCAAGAGCGCAAGAGTATGATTGGGGTAGTTATATTGATTGGTTCAGGTTTCCTTGGCTTGGTGATAATAGTTAGCGAGACATGCATTTGAGATCACCGTTAGCTCTGAAACTAGCGAAACATTTGTTGGGGTTTGGGTTGAGTTTCAGTGCAGTTTGGTCGATACAGACCGTTGGATAGCACATTGATCTTAATCGTCAAATGCTTGCAGATAACTTCTCAACTTTTCGACTATACGTGGCACCATTGGTTCGCCGATATGCAGATTATTATTCAAGGCTTTTCATTAGTTTTATCTAACCCTGAAACCGGATTACAGCCCGACCAGGGCAAGGCTTTGTCTTTAACCTGTGAGCGTTGGCTACTCTGCTCAAAAGTTCTAAAGCGGATGCTTCTGTTCGGGTTTCAGAGCGATGCGAAATCTGTCCAGGTAGGCGCGGGTCGTTATGCATATACGAGATAATTTCAGTCTATCTCTGCCGCTTTCTTTTTCTCCGCCAGTTTCTGTAATAACTGGTATTGAAATTTATCAGGAAGTTGCACCGGTGAAGCAAGTGGCTCCAGCTTTTCTACAAGCAGTTCAATCATTACTCCAATATCGTAAGTGGCGGAGGCGTTTCTCCTTTAAGAAAGCCACCTGGTTGTTTGGATTTGTAGTGCAATCAGTACAGGAATAAGTTTGAATCAGGCAAACCAGTCTCCTGCCTTATTTTATTACATTGTTAAATACTGGGGCTGGAGACTGATTTGCTTCCCTTTAACTCCCTGATTTGGTTGTTTCATCTTAGGGACGTCTTTGACGACCATCATCTGTTTGGCGGTTGCCTGATTCTTGGATCATTACTTGTCGAAGATAGACTGCTAATTCAATTTACCTTCTGGTCAAATGTAGGTGCAGTTCCTCCTATTCGAGAATTCGTGGAAAAGGCCTGCTTGAGGTTAATGAAGACTCTGGTGGAAGTTCAGAGCACCCATCCTTACTCTTTCAGTAATAAGGCCGTCCTACCTCAGGTCTTGGACTTTTGTTATGTACAAGTTACCGAACAAAGCGCAGGCACCAGTATGTTTGAGCACTTTCTGATAAAGTGCATGATGTTCATCCAGTCGGTTATTCAGTGTGCTTCCTATAGATCACAAAAAGCTGGGCGTGTAGTTGGACAGTCCACGCCGTCGTTGGAAGAAGCCAAAGGCAATCTCGCGGGACAGGCCGAAGAAATCCTTCAGTCGTTGTTAGACAAGCAGCGGTTGGTGGTCTTATCTGAAATTCTGGTTCGAAGGTGCGATGAACCCTTCATGATTCTGATGTTCGGATTTATGGGAGTCGTAATCAGTAGTTTCATGTGGCAAGATTTTGTTTACGACATTCAAATCAAGGTGACTATCCAACTGTAATTCAGTATGTGTCGTCGATCCGATCGTTTTGGCCGATGGAAGGTGTTAGTAAGAGTTTAATGTAGCTCCGATCACCATGAAAGTCATTTTGGAAAGCGCAACGTGTGGATTGTCTGTTTCTGCGGTTACACTTCTGATTCTTCTTTTGTTTCAGGTATTTCATTCTCACAGGTGATGATTTAGAGGAGTGGGCCCAGGAGCCTGAAGCGTTTCATCACGAACAGGAGATGGTTCAGTGGAGGGAGAAACTTCGACCGTGTGCCGAGTCTTTGTACTTAGCTCTATTTGAAAGACATCGAGAGGTAATGAACCCTAACGCAGAGTAACCTAAGAATGAATGTCTATGAACATTTCCAAATCATAGGAGTTTTCTGTCTAGAGGGTAGCGGTAAATGTAAGAAGATAAGTTGTACAGGTGTTGATAGTCTTTGTAATGGTTCACGGAATTAGTCCAGTTGTTTGGTCACTTCAACCGAGATAATGAATCTACTGTTCACCTATTCTAATTGCTGTCTTGAAATAGGAGGCAGAGATTTGCAGTGGCCGGTGCAACCTACCTGTCTCTGGAGAGTGGGAAGTGAGTGTGGATTTTCTAAGAATCGAATTTTCAACTTGAAAGTCGGGCTTCTGTAGTATTTGTGCTCATTACGCACAACTTATCTAAACCTGGGTATATAATCTAAAGTGTTTCGAACGTGTTACTATGACAGTTGAGATAAGGCCCAAATATATATATATCCTTAACTCATATATTCCTCACGTTAAAGGCAAACCACTGGAACACTCTTGAGGACCTGTTTTCACGGCTCTAATGATAATGCAAGTCAACATTTTCTGTCGTTCGACGGTCTAAGGTTACGTCGTTGACGAACTTGTGCAGATGTTGGCACCACTGGTCGTAGGAATGTTGAAGCAGGCATCCGACAATTGTCCGCCTGCTGCTCCAGACGCCGATGTTCAAATCACGCCAGCCTTATTACTTAAGGAGGCAGTCTACAATGCTGTTGGAGTAGCCAACTATGATTTGTATGACTTTATAGACTTCAAGTCTTGGTAAGGATAGGATTTTTTACTTAAAAGTTTGATGAGGCTACAGGAAATTAGATGGCACATTGCACCGTGAACGACGAATATCGTTTGATAACAATCCGTACCAGATCTCTGGATCGATTGATGTGCTCTAACATCAAACCAAACTATCAGGTATGACGGTTGCCTAGCACAGGAACTGCATAATCGACATCCGAACGGCCGTATATTGCGCCGGAGGGTGGCTTGGCTCGTGGGCCAGTGGGTGAGCAAGGTACGTTCCCACTTGGAGAACTGACGATGTTATTCATGTGGTATGTCCCGAGACGTCCTTTTGCACCTTCAGTTGTGGTATATCCTTTGAGTTCAGCATCTGGACTATTGATTGCACTGGGCGCACTGGAGAAGTTCTTTCCGGACCGTTGTTTGTGCGGTTCGTCTCTCTTCTCAGTCAGCGTTGGACTGCTCCGTTTTGACTTGACATTTCAATCTGTCTGCAGATCAAAGACGAAATGAGAAGACCAATTTACGGCGCACTTCTGGGACTTCTAGGCGATAATGATCTTGCTGTGAAGGTAACTAAACTCCCAGATGTTCTCATGAAGAAGAGCCAGTCTCGTGTAGGTGTACCTGCTCGTTCCTACCTTGGTTTCGGATCTGCACGTTTTGTTACTTCGGTGTGCTTTGACTTAGTCAAATCGAGTGCTCCGTTGGGCATCAGACTTCTTGTTTGAGGAATTCTAGCTGCAGTACAGCTAGCTTTGATACTGAACTTGCATTTACCTGCCGCTGTTGTCCGTAATTGGGAGGGTTTTTGTAATTTTGCCCCACTAGTCTTCAGAGGTTTTGCATCCTTTGCACGTTCTTGAAGAACGCAGAATATTTGGAGTCATGGAATGCCTTGGAAGGATTCTCGAAAAGCGAGCATTTGTGGCTTTTTTGTGTTTCCGTCCAGAGCACTGCAGGAGGGCGGGAGTCGATGCTGACTTGGAGAGTGTAGTGTCAAATTATTGCAGATTTGATCGGGGTTTTGTCAACATTGTGAAGTGACCATAGAGAAAGTGGGGTTTAATGGTGCGATACGTTTATGCCAGTTTCTAATGTTCTTTTTGCACGTAACGCTGGACCCCAGCTTGCAGCTTGTCGTTCTCTTCACAACTTGATCGACGATGTACATTTCTACGAGGAAGAATTTGTAGAGTTCGTTCCTACCTGTTTGCAGTTCCTGTTTGAGTTTATGGGCACAGCTCAGGAGTTTGACTCCAAGGTAAACCAGCCGACGTTCGTCGTTGCTCTCTTTAAAGCTGAATCTACCAAGTTAGAATTTCTTAACGCAGTATCTACTGTATTGGTCGGGCTCTGGACCAGTTATAATTGCTCGTGCATTTGTACTTTGGCTACTTACAAGCAGTCGCCTAAAGGACTGAGTTCTTTCCTTGTGTTGCAGCTGCAGATATTCAATTTGGTTTCTGTCATCATTGAGCGATTGGGTGAAAAAGTCCTACCCTGTGTAGATAAAATCATGTCATTTTTGCCTCAGGTTCGTGATTTGAATGGACCAGCAATGTCCTTCATCTTTGAGTAGTGCGTAATTGGCGTTGGATTTCAGCCACGAAGTATGTAGCCCTTTCCAATTTGCTGAGATTATACGAAGCTGAATGTCGACTTGACTCTCAACTTGCATTAGATGGAACAGCTGAATGTGCCTGCTTTTGGCAGGTGTGGCAAGCTTCGGAAGGGCAAAGCCTGTTGAGAATTCAGGTTATACTTGCATTTCAACGACTGTTGATGGCGCTAGGGCCACAATCTCCCATGTGCTACGAGTTACTGTTCCCAATATTACAATACAGCACCGACGTTAATCAACCCGACGAGCTCAACATGCTGGAGGATGGGATGCAGGTCGGATTATATTTACATTGTCGGTTTGTGTGAGGGCATTTTATACACCTTTCGAGGCACTGAACTCGAAATTCGACTCTTGAACGAGTTTTGACACTTTCTCGAAACTGTCGTGTTTGCTGTACATAGGTCAACTTCTTTAGTGGTCAAGTCTAGTTGGAATGCTTTTTTCAACTTCCAGTTCCTCTTTCCTAGGCGTTGCTTGTTGTGCAATTCTCTGTCCCCAGTGTACCGTCTGTCGGCTTATGCCTATTGTTTTCTCTGGGTGCAGCTATGGCAAACAACATTGAGGCATGCTCCCATCATGGTACCTCAGTTGCTGGGGCTCTTTCCACATTTGGTTGCCGTGATGGAGAAGAGTTTCGATCATCTTCAGGTACCAGGGGTCTTTCTCTGTTTACTTCGTCATCAACCCAAGTTTTCTCTGTTCAGTTAGCTGGATCAAGATTATTACGCTAGCTTGCAGCTACTGGGGACAATGACTAACTCTTGATCGACAGGTAGCTATGAATATCATTGAAAGCTATGTTCTTCTAGGAGGTTTGGGTTTTCTTCGCCACCATGCCGCCGGAGTGGTGAAGATTTTGGATAGTGTCGTTGGAAACGTGAATGAGAAGGGAATGATGTGTACTTTGCCTGTTGTCGATACCCTTATTCAGGTGTGTAATTTTCCTTTTCGTTTACTTTCAGCCTTTATCACCTTGTTCGCAATGAATTCGCATTTTGAGATTTTTTCTTGATCTGTTCGATGTAATTCCTATCGCTGCAGTGTTTTCCTGGAGATGCACCTGGACTTCTGGAACCAGTCTTACAGGTATGCTATCAGCAGTATGGCGTAGAACACGCGTGAGACACTCCATGTGATATATACATCGTGTTTTCTAGGGTACATACCAACTGGACACCCGCCAGAGCGTTATCTGCAAAAAGTCATTTGTTGTAAACAAGTTGATACAACAATGTTTGCTTACGAGCCGATTTCATTGCTCGAGGTACATGGACGATGCTAGGTTGTGATAAGATGGCGTATGAGTGAATCATTAAGAGTGCGGTTGGCTGTAACTTATTTTGGGTTATAAGGCTGCACTAGACTGGAATTGATGGGGTGATTGGACGCGTTCTGCCAGAAATTGGTGATTATTGTGGTTAGTGGGCGCAACGAATCTGACATCGTGAGAGCATCATCCGGGGCGATTTTAGCAAGAATTCTTGTGCAAAATAGCAGTTTCTTCGCTCAGTTCACCTCTCAGCAGTCGCTAGCAGTTGCTCTACAGAAATCGGGCGTGACGTCGACTGATCAAAGTGCCCTTTTCCTATTTTTTGATGCTTGGCTCGATAAGGTACTTACTCGGTTTTTTGTCTGGCGCTGCTGCTCTCGTCTTTTTCTCTTGAGGTCCCTTAGTTGAGATTTGAGCTGGCTTAATTTCGAAACGTGAATAGTGTTGTGAAGCTTCTGTTCCTTTCAGGTCGATTCTTTGACGACTCTGGGCAAGCGGAAGGTCTGTGCATTGGCTCTCTGCGTGCTGCTTACGCTGAGGGAACCACAAATTTTGGATAGACTCGAACAAATTCTCAGGTCCAGCTTTTGACCCTGACACTGCAGATTTCGGATGTCAATGCTCTAGTTCAAACTGTAAATTGCCATGCTTCCGTTCCGATGTGGTGATGCAGTGATGTGCGGTTATTGTTTTCTCGGCTTTTCTATCAGTGGACAGACTGGCCAACAGGGCTACTAATACATTTTCTCCACTTTCTTCGGTTCTCTTCGGTGTGATTCACGCCAATTTTTCTTCTAACTAAAACGATCGTTATATGCTGTTTTCAAGTACATGTACTTGAAGATATGATCGTCGTGAATTCTTTTGGTAGATCATTTTGCAGAGTGATGTATAGATCTTAGGTGAAGGGGAACTCTGGTGTAATTTGTAGGCGTCATATGATCCAAACGGAAAGAGATATGCGGCAGGTAGTTTGCTGTCCGATGGACTACCTGTAGGTTTTGCGTACCACTTGACGAGCGTCAACCTTTGAATTGTAGCCTACTTGGGGTGGTCACGAAGCTGTGGCTCCGTATAAGATGGCTTACTTTCGTTGTCCTGGGTACAGTGTGTGCACAAGCGTGCTTCATGAGACGGAAGAAGAGAAGAACGGAAATCCTTCGAGGTATGTACTGTTGCAGTCATATTTCTGTTTCGCTTGCTATACGTGATCGTGAAGTTACGAAGAATCCACTCTTAGTACATACGTTACCTGTCCTGCACTCTAGATGGTTTTCAGTCAAACTCATGCTCATCTTCGAACTTTTCCTTTCCTAATTTGACATTCCTTTCAGCTACAGCTACTGGGCATCGAACGCACAGTCTGGAGAGGAGGGTTCAGTGTCATCCATAGAAAGCGAAGAATCCAGGAAAAGACAGGTTGGTACAAAGGCGATCCGCTTCTCGTATCCAGGGCAAGATCCAGGATTGTGGAGGTAGTGCAAGTTGGCACAAGTAGAGCTGGATAACCTCGACAGCTAAGTTAAATAACAACATTAAGGAAGATAGTAATACACCAAGGTCGCAGCTGAAGTTAGGAGAATCCGAAGGTCCGAAGAGGCTTTAGGACGCACACGATTGCCATATCGCGTGCGGGATTTCGAGCATTCTGCACGAGGGACGTTCTTAGGAACAGAGTGTATTCACTGTAGAGGGTTTTACTTTGCTGGGTATCTAGGTCTGCTTTTCTCGTCATGAGTCACAGTCTCGTAACTGAGTGTCACAGTTGATACCATATCATTCCTTTTCCCTCAGCGACTGTCAGCTTCATCTTGGGTCGTGGTAACTTCCGCTCTTCATTGTTGCCAGTGCGCGGGGTTTACGGAAAGCATGCAGTCCTTAATGAGTACATCCTCTCTGACTCCTTGTATGTCTTCGTTCAGGTTCTAGGTGCCGACCCCATCAACAGTCTCGCGCTTGCACCGCTTTTGAAGGAGAAGTTGCAGACATGTGCCGCTTTGCATGGAGAAGCTGCTTTCAACTCCGCAATGTCTCGCCTTCATCCAAGACTCCTGGGGCAATTGCAGCAGCTTCTGCAAACATGAAGCTTTTCCATCTATGAAGCCCCCGCCCAGAGATGTTATTGATCATGACCACCCATTCCAGTAATCCATGTGAGAATGTAGCGATCCCTCAGAAATTTTATTGGTATCCGGCAGTAAACTGAGATTTCATTCACCCTGGAAGTCAACACTAGGGAGGGCAAATTCACTCCCTTAGAATGGTATACAATTCAGTAACTGAAAGTTTAGACAGAGCCCACCGAGGACAGCGTGCTGGCGGAGGGGATCCCAGGACTGCACGGAATACGGCTTTCAAAAGTGAACGCGTATCATCATCACCAGTAAGTTCTCGAAGCGCGAGTGTGGGCCATAACGTTTGATATTCATGAATCTTGTGATACTTTTGGGTTCCAAGTGCATGCATGTAATCTGTCGGTCCGACTAGGGGAAAAAAATGCGTTGGAGTACAAATACGTACGTTTCACTGGATCACACAGTTTCTCTGGGGCTTCTGCCTGATTATTGTGTATTTGCCTTTCCCTGGTTCTGTGATCGCAGGTTCTCTTTATTGCCTTTCTCAGCGAACACCAATAAGCTTGGTCTGCAGCAAGGTACATTACAAGCCTTCAAGTCGGAGGTAATTTTATGGTAGTATTCGATCATAGGTGACGGTGAACGTTGAGTTGGAATTGACTGATGGTGAGTTGTTCTTCTGCCCCGAATTTAGTAGTCCTGCGAGAGGACTGGGTCCCATCCCTTAAACCGGCAAATACAGATTTGTGGAAGGATGACAAGGAAGCAACCTAGGGGCAAGCTTTGGTTATATAGAGGTTATTTCTATGAAAAATCAAAGAAATTGTGTTCTCTAATGAGCGTAAACAAAAACGTTGTTTGGATCTCAAGTTGTAATTACTTTTCATCGTTTAATTAGTGCACTTCGTCCGTTTTAGCCTCTGTTCGTTAACGTTGAAGTTTATTTCCACTCAAATGAGATTTATAAGATATCGTCGGAACATTTGAGCCTCGAAAGAGTCGTCAAAGAGGTCCACATTCATGGTTCTTCTTTTAGTTCCTCGATATATTTCGATGTGTGAAGATGATCTTTATTCTAACTCGTTATTACATTAAGAATAATGCCTAAATGTGATGCCATAACTCATCGGATAATATTAGCGTACATACATATGGTGCTAATCATTCTTTTCCTAGATAATAGGTATCTGGTGAAATCCATGATTCATGTCAAGGGAACACTCTAAGGTAAATATAGTTTAATACACAAGAGTAGAAGGCGGAGAGGTCATCCCACCTGGTTTTCTAACATGACTCTATTCTTTTTCTTAGACCGAAGGGAGAACAACTTTGGAAAGGAAATAAATTCGACGTTGGAACTAGATCCCCAAGATGTAAAGTCCTCGTGCAAAAGAGAAATCACGAAGACCTCAATTTTCAGTTAATGTTGATTGGGTAATATCACTAAATAGGTTTCTTTGCCAGTTGACTAAGAGATCTTTCCAAAGTCTCTTAAGTAAATTTGAAAGATCTCTTAATTGCGACTAGATCTTTGCGGTCATCTTTGAGAGAGGTCTGCAGGGACGGTGGTAGTTCATGAATTTATATAGTGGTCACACATGCTAATAATGGAAGATTAGTTGTTGATTATTTCATTCTCGTTTTATATCAGGACAATAATTATATAGTAAGTTTGTCACATATTTTGCTTTGTTTGCATGTCATTTTGTTTGTTTTTAACCTTTGATAATTTGAAGGCAGTTTGCTTGACTCTGAACTGATAATCATTTTTCAGTCAACTTCTCGTTCTTTCAAGAGAAACAAAAAGTAGTACAAGAATATTGTTTGTTGGATTGTAGACACACATCCTCATGTTCGTTTTGTTCATTCTTCGCATATTATGTGGTGACGCATTGTCAGTCCTAATTTGTTTACTTGATCTGAGTTATTTCGCAGTGTGAGTATGTTGTTGAGATGAAAGCGCTGGAAAAATTAAATGATGATGTAATATAATACATAGATTGATTTATTTCATGTCTTAGATGACTCGATTTGAGATAATGACTAAGACAAGATTATTACTTGTATTGCAAAACTCTCAGTATTTCAAACAACTTCGTACTGAAACAAGACGCTTCGCATGTAATGGTATTGTGATGCTTTTGCGAAGATTATGCGTTTGTAAGACTTCACAATTTATGAAATCTATGAACGTGAATCTTAGAAGTGAAATCTTCTTCATATCATGAATTTTAGAAGGTGATATATGTGAAAGATTAATTTTAGAGATGTAGATGAATGTTAGAAAAATGATTGAAAATTAATATAGTTTATGAAAACCATGATAAAATTATCTTTAGATACTAAAAAAAATAGTTTATAATTTTACGTAAGTCACAATGAACATTTTTCAACATGTTTTCATATAATAATAATAACATATTTGTATTTTCTATGCAAATATAAAGTTATGAATATTTTGAGAACAGTGATCTTAAGATTATTTTCGGATATATGATAATATAAAAATTTGTAAATCTTTGGACAGATTCGAAGATAATAATTAGTTGCAATGGCAAAAAAAAACTTTACAATATTGTGGAGGTCAAGAAGGATAATTTTAGACTTTGTTATTATATATATTTTAAAATTTATAGAAGTTAAGAAAAGATACATAAATGACATTGTGTTAGTTTTCAGTTTGTGTATGATGTAATTATTGTTAGAAAATATGAAATAACATATTGTATGTTAATTTTTGAATTTTTTTTTAATTTGATGTATATGAATTTCTATTGAATGATTCGAATGAGGAGCGTATGAAGAAAATAAATAGACTAATTTATTTAGTTAGATGAGAATATATTAACGTGATGATTTTTGAAATGAAAAATATAATCAAGAAAATGAGAAATGTTTTGAAGATTATGTATATTGAAATATAAATAATATAAATATGTAAAAAATGTATAAAATGATTTGAATCTTGAGGTCGTCTTGAAAACAATGATGAACCATAACTGCAAAACAAAACATTTAGAATATTATGGATCTTAGAATGAACATGTTTATATTATATTGAACGATTGTGGATGCATATATTTAAGAATTTTGTAAAGTCAACAGCTCATGACATGATGACATATGCGAGCTTTGCTGAAATTGTGCGCATCAAAGCAAGTATGAATAGAAAGAGATGAAGATGTAGTCCAAAATCACGTCGTGCATGAAAAACAAATATTAGTTTCTGGTGTAAGCATTTTTTTTGTCAGATAGACCCTCGGACTTTATCTTGTCTTATATAAGAAATTTTTTTGTCAAAAAACGTATGAGGGAGTACTTTGTTTCGCAAGTGGTTGAAAATCTATTGAATCCAAAATATATGGTCATGAACATCACTCGTATAGCTCGATTGATGAATACATAAACAAAAGAAAATTGGATCTATTTTTTCACGTAAATGAGAACATAATAACATGTGATGGTTATTTATAGAAAATAAAAATAAGATCATGATCTGTCTATTAAGTATGTGATGATGAAAAGAAATTTTCATATTAAGGAACGTTAGTCCATATTTGATCTAAGATTTTGTGATTGGTTTTGTGAAAGTTAATAAAAAATTATATGAATTCATGAAAGATGCGAAAGATGTAGTTTGATAATCATTAATTTTGAGCAAATCGATATTGAAATCTCTTATGATTATCTATGGACAATCTTTAAGTATGTCATGAATATAATAAAATTGATCAAGAACTCATCGAGATGCATACGAGGAGATTTGTATACAACTATGATGTGAATTGGAGGAGTTCAAATGTTGAAATCTGCAAAAGTTATTTCTATGTTATGAATTTCAAAAATATTGTGCGCCAACAGTTGCATTGTGTTTTGATATGTTAATAACAAACCTTCGACTTGTATGTGTATGTATATATTAATATTGTTCGATGTCTATGAAATATAAAACAGAACTAGAATTTTGTATAAGTATCTCACTGAAGCACAAAGTATCAGATAGTTATAATTATGATCTACTCGAACATCAAGATGATGTTTTATTATGATATTATGTTTAAAAATTATATGAACATATAAATGAAAAGTGAGATATTCATCTGAAGATCATGGATGTAGAGTTGCCATGATGATTTTAGTTTCAACCGTTTCATTTCGAGCGTCACTTTATTATCTACAACTATATGATAATGCTCAATCAATTGTAATATATGTAAGTGTTACAGATGTTTCACTCTGGATAATGCAATGTATGTCAATCCGTGTCGATTTATGTACTTGAGACTGAAAAGCTACATGATGCGTGGTCAATCTTTGCGATCGTGGATAGTTATTGCAGATGCTTGTTGAATAAAGAATTGTATTCTAGTGATCTTATATTCTCTAGTATATTTATTGATTGGAAACTGTTGCGAAATTTTTATAATGGACGTCCAAGATAGATTAATGTTGTTGGAATATAAATGTTTTTGTTTGTTCTTCATTTGTGTCTTTAGATTTGATCATCGTTATGTGTTATTGTGGACATGAAAATCTCATCTCTTCTATTTGTGAGTCCATCTCGTATGTTATAATTATAATGTAATTGTACTAACATGGTAACTTTTAGAGACAAAGTATCGTGTAATTCAGTTGTATCTTTTGGATTTATGGATATCTTAAATCTTTTTGATATAAGATCTCATCATTTAAATTAAATATATGTTGATTATGAATTATTTTTCTTTGTTAGTGTAAAATAAATGAGGTACATCATTTGGTTTAGAATACGTTTTTTGATAAGTTGAATTAAATTATGTAGATCCGAAGATGTTTGTTGGTTGACGCGAATACGATTCAATTTTTTTATAAATTTGTATTGTTCTGACACATATGTTGAGTTATTTCATAGTGTTTGAGAAATGAAAACCATATGTTAGTGGCAATATTTTGAGAATATTAGATGACTGAATATCCATGAATGAACATGTTGTACTTGATAAAAGTCATCGCAAACAATTATATCTATGCCACCGAATGAAAAGTTGAAATTCTGAGTTATTTGTTGTAATCTTTCATTTATATATGAGAGCATTCTCGCGCCCACTAGAGAGATTTCGTCTATCACTAATAATCTTAATTGGTTATAATATTTGATGTATTTTTAGTCGACCTAGACTTTATTTTGATACGTTCATCTCGTAAGAGTCTTTAGGGATTGTTAAAGCACTGTGAAAAATCATTCCTTGTATGTTATATGCAGCTCTTCATGTGTTTGCTATCTTGAAAACTTTTATTTGTTCAGGATCATTAAACTTGGATTTATCATCTTTGTATATCGATGACAATCCTTGTATAATTTTTAATAAGATGAATATTTTACCGGTTCTTGCTTCTCTCTTTTGGTATTAGAGGATCTTTGATCGAGAATCTTTCTTCATGATTCGTAGTCTTATAAGAGTACATTTAAGAGTAGCCGTTATATTAAATCGATATTCTCCAAATCCAAATTACTTGAATCGTGATCCGATTCGCTTTATTCGTTATGATATTCTCTTATTTCTTCACGTTTTGCCACCTCATCCTCAAGTTTCTTCCAATCTCTGTTTACTTCGTCCGTAATGTACTTAAAAGTATACAAATTGTGTAACAATCGAATATGTGATTTATGTATATTATATGTATTTTTCCATATTTCAGTTGAATCTTTAATGTTATTCTCGTCAGGAAAAAAGACATATAACAGCACTTGCTCTCTGAAATACTCTTCATTTGTTTATATTAGTCGAAACATATCCATCGAATGATTTAGATTTTCTCATTCTTCTATTTTGTGAAGTATTAAACTGATGTTGTGAACGTCGTGCATATTTATCTATGATGGATGGCAATCTTATGTTTGTTGAAGAATCATTTTCAAAAGATAAATGTTTGGCACTTTTGAGAAAAAAAGTTTGATCGGATGGACTATTGAAAGGAGCGAGAAGCATGATACAAAAATAATTTAATATTGTATAGATGGCTAATTGAGCCGAAACTTGTCTGGAATTTAGGAATGCATTGCCTGACTTTTTATTCGCATTGTTAATTTTCTTCAGTTCATTTGTTATTGTATTGTTTACTTTTGTTAGATATGATGTACAATATTGTGCCGTAGCATGTGGATCCAACAAGTATTGACAATCTGTGTTGACTTGCCAAATGGAAGCAACATTATTTGCGAAGGAATAAATATAAATATCGATTGGATGACGTTTGAGATATACGAAAAGTTTTGATAAAGAAATCTTAAAGCTAATAAATAAGTTTCATATGTAAGTTCTAAATACCGATCGAAATTCGTCTCTATTCTAATTTTGAAAGAAGAAATGATGTTTGAAATTCTAATCGATTTAAGTTTTATATCTCTCGTCGTTTCATCATCAAGTTCACAGTTAGTTAAAGGATCTAATATTGTTGTTTTTTACATGAGATGTCATAGAAATCAAAATCGATAAGAAAAAAATCTTTTTTTATAGCAAGTTTTTGTGTGATGATGAACATGAGCAGTTTTTATCCACAGTAGTCAGTGATCATGTGAACTACGTCTTGAAATTCAGTTATGAAAAAGAAATCTGATATATTTCTCAAAATTAATTGGTTATGTTGAATAAGTTTACGAAAGCATTGTGTTCTATGTTCATAATATCGTGTACATGTGACATGATCTTGTCTAAGAAGTTGCTATTTTTGTGAAGAACTTAAAGGTTTTTTTCATTGTCAGGCGATGATATATGGTTATCCATTTGTTCAGTTTGAATAAGGTGTTCATCAATGGTTCGTAGTTAAAGTAATGAAAAATATAGATTTTCCTAATTGTCAGATCAACACGAAAAGATTTCGTCTAACAAGTTGGTTATAGTCTGGAGAGAATCGTAATTGGGACAAACAATGAAAAGCTTGATCTGATATAAGAAGTTGTTGTTTGAAACTATTTTCCTTGACTTGTTTCACCGTCAAAGGAGAGCCTTGTAGTTTACTTTTTCTTACTCGAATCCAAGAAATGCTTAGAATTTTCTTGATGTAGATTTTGGATATCTTGAAAAAGATGTTTGAGTAATGTCTAGCAAATTTATGAGTTTTGTATAATAATTCTCATGAAGTTAGTTTGTGATATGCCATCTTCGAAACGATTTGTTTGTTTCTTCCGTTACCAAAAAACAAACAAGGAAAATTAATCTCTTCACAAAGTTCATCTTTGAATAGACTCAAAGGGTGATATCTCTCGCTAGGGGCCATAGTAAGTTCATATTTTTCATTATCGTAAATGATTTCATAGTCAATATTTTGCAAAGGATGGTTTACTTTGGTTTTTTGGAGATTTAGTTTATTTATACCTAGTTTATAAATTTTAGTTTGAATAGTTTTTAAGTCACTCTCATAAGCAAGATTTTTACTTATAAATTTATGTATTAATTGTATAATTGGTACATTTAGATGAATTAATCATAAATCTTGTAGTTGTTTCACTATATATACTTCTATTTGTCAGTAAGAAATTCATCATGAATCAGTACGATTGGTTCATAATGATCAAAACTACCTTCATTATCATCATAAAGAACGTTGAAAGTAACATGATAAGAGTTGTTGTTTGGAAACTGAATTATATTTTTTCCAGAAATAGAACTATAGATGTGTATATTTTTCTGTAGTATGGAAGATAAAACGAAGAGATATGAAGAATCACCCCACAAACTGACTTCTTTTGTCATTTTACCATTTTTGGTTATATATTCATTTACAGATTCGACGTGATGCGACACTCTCAATTCCTCTTCCATGAAATAAGATAATATCAATGGATCATGTATATCTCTAGCTCTTGAGTAGATATAATAAAGTTCATTTTGAGTTTGATTTCGTAAAGATGCGGTAGAAGATTTATGATGCAATAAATATTGTATCGAATCAAATGTATAATCTCTTGGAGTATATATGAAATCTTCACACTTTTAAAATTTGGAGAAATCTTTAGACATCTGAACAGAATAATAGAAGATTACATATGTTGTTTGATACACTTAGAAATTGTAACCTATGAAAATTATGCAAATTTTGTAATCCTCATACTTGATTATGATGAGCATAGTGTTGTTCAACTTGGGTTGTTCGACTATGGTTTGATGACGGAGTTTGAGTTCTCTTCCTTCTCCTTTGAGTAGTATGAGCAAGAACCACGTGGAGCAGAAGCACATTGACCGTTTAGTGTTGAATATTTGTACGTCTCATATGTTGCATTAAGTTTAAATTTCATACACTTTCACTGTGCAAAGGCTTTATTGTTTCATGCGTTTTGCACGTTCATAGAGTTGCACTCTGCAAAGGTACAACACGTTTCTAACGTGTTTGTTGTTTCAAATTGTTTGATGTTTATGTTTTTATGCTTTTCAAATTTTGATAATTTGGTGTTGCATTCATCTTTTGTTCGCGCAATGAGTTTTTGTTTGCCAAAGAGTTTCATGTTCTACATATATCATCTTAGGTCAGACTCTATTTGATCATATGATATAAACCTGAAAAACAACATCACAGAAAGCGTTGTTGGAAAACTTCATGCAATGTTGAATTTACCTTGGAATATATACTACTGGTATTGATTTATTTTAATGTTTAAAGAAAAATACTAAAAATAAAAGTTGCAAAAGAAATTTATTCTATATTATATTCATTAAATTAACTACAATGATAAGATTGAAATTTTGAAAAATATCTAATATGCCGAGACAATAAATGCAGAAGACAATAGATTCAAGGTAAAAAATAGTCTATTTGTGTAACAAGACTATTTGAATATGAAAAGTTCTTAGAACTTTACCGATTTTGAAAGATTAAACAATTGAAAATGTCAAGGTTTTAGACGACTCCCCTCAGTAGATGAAGTCTCATTGATCTGTTAAAAAGAAAAGTTAGACATTCATTGATGTCATTATATTAGTGTGCAACATTTGATAGCAATTATTAATTGATGCAATTAATTTGTGACGACATTTATTAATGATTAAAAATCATCATAAGACTTATACAATTGAAAGTTAAATAAAGTATAAATTGTATACATGTTCAAATTCATAAAAATCACCGTTTGAATTAAACGAGAAAATTCTTGTTGTTGCGATCTCTTCAATTTGATCCAATAGCATATATCGATGGTTGACAACCTCTGTTTCGACAACCTCCGTTTCTACTAGGCCCATTAGATCTTAGAACCAATTACCTTTTGCATGGACCATGTATTGTTTATCATTGGAAAGATCTTCAACATACCATTCAATCCATGACACATGTTGTAATTGACAATCCAGTTTACAACATATGCAAAAGCCTTGAAGATTATTCAAATCTTGAATTTGTAAGTGCATTGAATTGCACGTGACGCATGTGCATTTGTAAAGCCTGTCATCATAATTACGTGGTTTGAAAGTACCACGTATCTAAACACATGAAAAGAAGTTATAAACGTAAGATATATTTGCAAATAGGAAAGTTGGTTCAAATTATCCACTAAAAAATTGATGTTTTTGCTATTGCTCGTAATATGAGCTTTCTGCACTTTTTTCAAAACATCAACTCTGATTTGACAGAAGGAGTCGTCGATATAGTAGCTATGTGTATATGCAGTTTTGGAAGATCAATTTTTTTCTCGTGGACAAAATCTGTCTTGATACAGATTTTAAGTGCAACAATACAGCATGTCTAGAGTGAAAAAGAGTTCAACTACAACATGAACACAAAATGTGTTAGTCTAGAAGTTTCACGCATAGCAAAATTTTAAATCAAAATGAAAAATAAATTTATAAACGTAACTTATTTAATGTACATAATTACTTACCGTCATTTTTCTTCTTCAGAATCACCATCCAAATTTTCGATATTCATTTTTACCGTGTACAACAATAAGACAACAAATATGCCTACTATCATGAATCGAATGATAAGATAACACATGCACATTCGGAGAGGCATGAAGTGCCAGAACTTGAAAACTGAAGTAGAACTCCAAGGCTTAATTGTCTCAAACGTCGTCTGCCCATCGATCAAGAGGATGAATTTTGCATCTCCTCTATGACTCAGAGTTTTCATGGGTCTTTATACCTACACTGCTCTACGACCAAAGTATTGTATCCTACAATATGTATTTATATAGACCTTGTCTGACTAGTTTACTGCATTGTTGCTTTGAGCACTACATGTTATAGTCTTCTCCATTCGATGATCGATCATATCGAATAAAAGAAATGAGCTTTTCATTATAGATTTATTAATGTTATCATATTTGTTGAGTATAATGTCTTCAAAAATGTCATTTCGTTTGACATATAGTATGTTATCTATTAACACTGATAAGTTTTTATCTACACTTGGCGTTCGAAATGGAATAATTATTTCTTGTTGTTTTCTTTTTCTTTGTGAAGATTTTATGAGAGATGATGGAGTAGAACTGGCTGCTTCAGTATTTCTACTATGGGTTCACTTCCTTCTGTATCATCTGTGGAAATCTTTTTCATTTTTTCTTTTTTGAAGCTAGTGAAATCCATAGTATATATAAACCTGAAAAACGCACATAATATCATTTTCTATCCAAGATAGATATAATATATACAATCATGACTATAGACAAAAAGTTATTTTAGTTAGATGTCTTAGATCTTACCTTGGTGACTAAAAGCAGTAGTTTTGATCTCGTAAACTTAGTTCAGAGGTACAACGTCGCTATGAAAGAAGGTGTTTTGGATCGATACTATCACTTTGCTTTACCTATAGAACATAATCACATCATACTGGATAAGAATATAAAAGAAGTTAAAGCAAAGTGGTAGGACTGCTATTAAGAGAACTTACCTTCAAATGATCTTTACAGTCAGCCTAACTCTCGCAGCTCTCACAGAAAATAGTTTGGTTGACTATGTTTCCATCCCAAATTAAAATCTATTAAATAAGGAATGAACTTACAACTATTCACCAACTTTATAAATTATGATTCACCTGGAAAAAAACTATTCAATATTGATAAAATTTTTAATAACATTCAATACATAACCCAAGAAAATAGAAATTTCCTATATATTAAATTAAATTGAAAACAGTAATTTTCATTTCAATAACACTATGATCCTCGAAACATTGTGAAGACGTTCTATAATGAAACAAAAACTAAAATAGATTAAACTAAATTAAACTAAATATATACATCATAATTATATAATTTTCCTCTTAACAACGAGATCATCTGCATAAAGTTCTGACGCTGTCTTCACATGAAAGATTAGGTCCACAGTTGGAGATTCAATTTCAGCGAAACGTATCATACTGGAGATTACTTCTCTTAATTGACATGAATTTCTCCTGTACCTCTACAGCCAGGCCGTGCCTGGAGCAAAAATCTTGGTAAGAAATTATTGTTCGGTCATGCTCCATGCTCTTAGTGACTCATGGACGTCAGGAATGAAGTCCTTGGCCGCATACTTCTTAGAAATCATGTTTTTGCTCTTATGAAACCACTATGGTTCGTGATTTCATACCAGAAGAAATTATCTCAAACTCGAAGATCACTCTTTCCAAAGTCAAGTTGGATAGTCCATATGCTCGTGTATAGATTAATGATATCTACATTAAGAGATTTTAATCTCATAAGAGATTTTACTATTGCTCGACTGGTGGATAGTCAACACGTCTGACAAATTTCATTTCATGCTGCAATTATTATATAACCTCAAAACCATCCAGCATGTAAGTTAAGCATGAAGGTTTACTTATATAGTTCTTAATTTTGCCTAAATAAGGTCTAAAAATGATTGTTTCGCCTTATGATAATACAACTAAGAAATGAATAACGTAAGGTCTCAGGTAAGATAGATACCTTCGAATGATTATGGAGGGATACTACCGAACTTTAACTGAATAATAGAATCTGAAGCATGAACTCTTTAGAAGTCAACTCCTCGAACACGATTGTATTCGCAACACATGTTAAAAAATTTGGAAGTCTCAAGAACTAACTTCGTGATAGAAATGTCAATCGTCATTGTAGAACGTGATCACACCTTTGAGTATCAATATGAATGAGTTTTGATGTGCGTAAAGAGCGTTTCTTTAGAAGGTTGACTTTCAACAATATACTGAATGCACGCATACAGTATGTCGTTCCTTGCTCGCTCAGTGCGGTAAACAAACTTCCGACCTCAGACGACGCTTCTTGATCATGCGCGGATTGACGTCAAAGCCAAGCGATGGTGGCGTTGAATTCTGTAGAGATCAACCAGGTTAGCAACAAGTCTAATCATCTCTGCAGAAAATCGAGCTAACGATCGAAGAAAGAACATCGCGCTAATATCTGTATGAACAGTTCGAATTGATCAGGATGAAGGTGGACGCTCAAGAGCACAGCAGATGTCAAGTGTTGGAGAGATGTCCTGTTAGAAACATATTCGTCCAGTTTAGAAGCAGAGGAGATGGAGATTCAGACACTTTGGATTTGATCATGATGAAAGTGGACTGGGATCTCCTTCGGACCCTTTGTTGACTAAAGCATGGCTCAAGATGTCCAGCAGATATAGTACAGAACGGATATAACTTTTTCACTGTGACAAGACCTAGCATGGATAGTATGAGTGATAAATTGCCCTTAAACTTTCTTGCTGTATGACTAGTATTGTTTTCGAGTATCGTTATGGATGGTAAGGGCTCTCTGATGGACAGAAGCCAGACAGTCAGAGTCGGTCATGTTCTTGTTCCAGAGAGTGTGAAGGATTCACCATCGGACAAGATGCTGAACCCGTTTATATTATAACGCTTGGGTGGAAGTGGGAATTGTGTCGGGTCCGTTTCCTGCTGTCCTACGCGGGCGCGGGCGGTGCATCCGGAGTACAGAGCAATCACAGTACTGGAAAGTGAGTTTTACTTGGTTCATCACCTCAGAGGGCAGGGTACGGAGTTTCTGGAGAAATTGCTAGGTAGAAACTTTCCCCGTAGAGACGGGCTACCGTAGAGGCTTCCAGTGTCTTTGCCGTGGAAGTAAAGTATTATCACTGTGATGCACAGAAGATCCTGTGCCGCACGTGATAGCATTCCATGCATGATTCTAAATGAACATGTGCCAGAAGGAAATCCGTGCGTAACACATTTCGGATGTGGAATCTCACTGAAGTAAATTATTAAACTGAGACAGGATATTCGTTGTTTGTGTTTTATCGTGGTCTTAAACCCTAGAATTCACTGTATGCTTTAGTGTAATAGCGTCCAAAACACGGAAGCTCACGGAAACTGTAAGACCACTCCAAAATTCTAAATTTGAAATTCTTACTATTTTGAAATTTTAAATTGAGTACTCTTGCGTGAAATCCCGAATCCGAGATATTTGACACCGCTTAGTGCACGGAACAATCGGGGGTTCCCGTTCAAAGAGAGTCTTCCGCTCGCCTTGGAAAGAGAAACGGAAGGCTCTTACAACTGGGAACCCCCTCTTTCCCGGGCATTGCTCCACACAGAAGACGATCAAAATGGTCCGTCTTGAATCTATGTAAGTGTGCGGACGAGACGCATAAGCACTCGAATCACGACGTGTTCGAGGACATCAGGCTACTTCACGTTTGCTCAAAGTAGACAGTGGACTCAATGGATGGGCATTTGTAGATTGCGCCAAGTTAAGACTCATTACATTTCCCTGCTAATCGGTGAATCTGGAACAACTACTGGAGTATGCGTCAGCATTTCTCGTCAGATTGCACCAGCAACCCTAACCTGTGAGCTCAAATTGGTTCCAGTCGGTTCGGTTGACTCCATGAGCGCAACGGATGCTTAGCTGCACAGGCCAGGGGTATTAAGGCTACTGACAATGCCATCTGAAAGGTTGCATACTGTGAGATACTTAATGCCCTAACAGGTCTTCTTAAAGTATCAGACCAAGGATCAAAGTACTAATCGAGATTCTGGGCTCCAGATTTCTGTATGAACTCCGGAATGCAAGCACAACCAGAGACCATAGAAGACGTAATTGGGTTTTGCGACTTCCGACTGGACATTGCAAGTGCTTCATTCAGTCAACAAAATGCACAATCGGGTTTGGAACTATACCTTCGTACCGCCGGTGAAGCTGATTTAGGACATAATGCCCACTGATGCATTGTTCGTGGTTACCCTTAATGTATCGAACGGAAATCTTCTAGTATTGTGGAGGCCTCAGTACTAGCGTATGCTAAAACAGATGGAGAACGGTGAGCGTATCACTTCAGCAAGCAATATTCTTCATCTTCTGATGCCAAGATTACGTCACGATCTTAAGACTTGTCAGTTTTCCTATCCAGGTTGTGGCACAACTCCTGGCGTTGAGGAGGCAGAAGGAGCAAGACAAGTCCAGTTTGCAGGCCATTCATAAAGAAATCAATCACATCATGCGAGCCACTGGTTTCGTTTGCTTTCGTCAGGAATTCGAAAGCATACTTGACGAGGACTAGAAAGACCTCCCAAACCTTAAAACCCAAAATCATCCTGGGGAAAGGCTCGAAAATGGACCAGAGACATGACATGACACTAGAGGGGATGACTGATTTATGCTCCAATGTGTGCCGGTTAGGACATCAACAAGCGAGGACGGTGTTTCGGTTTCTGTCTCTGTTGATCGTTCATCATGTATTCTCGTGACTGGAGAAGACGTGAACTGGCAAGTACCGTTCATGCACCTGAGAAAGTCTATCTGCCTACATGTCTTTTCCACTAAAGCGAGTTGTTGAGAACGAATCTCGGTCACCTCTTGGGTTGATGTTGAACAGTAGTGCGTTTTGTTCTACAGCTGGTCGAGGCATTATATTCACCCAATCGTTCAGACCTCAAGACGAGGAAGAAGAAGAAGAAAACAGAGCCAGTTCTGGCAGATGCGGCATTTTACAACTTCTGGGTCAGTATGTTCCAGCCTGACATAGCCACCGCGTTCATGGAGGCCCTCCTCGTACGAATTAACGAGATGGATATCGAGGAAGAGATGAATCCTGATGAAAGGGGCAATCTCTTGCATGCGACTCGAAGAGAGTGGGACTTCGACAAAGAGTACGAAGTAAGGGATGCAGAGCCCTGGTGTCCGGGCCGTCCACTCCTACACCGAACGTTCAAGTTCTTCACCAAGATTCCTGCTGAATACCGTATCCATACATAATGTTTTCAAGACCCCGCGGGGACTTGTTCACGATTTTCTTAGCCAGAAACTTGGTAGATTAACTGTTCTGATAGAAGTTGGGACTTCCATACGAGAAATCACAGAGGGACCGAATCGGTCAATGAACCAGTTTAGGAGGGCAGATGGACCGCAGGAGGGCAGATGTCGAAGTCCTTAATGTGTACCCTATCTCTGTGCTTCTTTGATTCTGAAAAGATTTGCAGGTATTCATACATCTATGAGAGCAGCTGTTTTGAACACGATAATTTTGCTGATGTTCTTTCATCCTATCAATTATGCGGCCCCTCTTATCACTGCTGCTCTTGTATCGGTTGCACCAGACCCTTTGCTGGAACGCATGGATCAGTGGGCTTGGAAAGGAATGGCAAGCTACTCTGCTTTGAAACCGTTCCATGTTTGTTATGAAGGAACTATGAAGGAAAACATTCAACGAGTCGTGCCAACTTCAAGCTCAAGCCTACCAGCTGAGAATCAGATTTAGGTCTCCAAGAATAGTTCCTTCTTAGTAAAGTTTGCCTCCTTTCGTCTTGCTCTTGGCAGGGTAAGCTGATTAATCTTACTTGAGTGGTGGTAGTGTGTCAGGACTCGAGACAAGATCCTGTGCAGTTCATCGGTAACAACTTCTCTGTGGTATCACACAGGTGCTAAAGTTCATGAAAGCCGATCCATCTCAGAGGCTTGAACACAAAGCCTAGAGGAAATTTCTATATTATTATGCGGGTTACATGGGGAGCAAGAGCGCAGCAATCGACAACAGTCTCATAATTCGAACCTTTTCTGGAAGGACTGTTGAGGGACGCTATAACCATATGTTACGCCAAAGACCAAACAGAAACTTTCTGTGAAATGCTTTGACTGGAATTTGAAACTTTTGTCTTGAGACTACTGAAATCTCCTGTCAAGAGGCTGGAAATGAGTGTTGCTGTCAGCGCCAAATTCTCGAATTGCGAAGTTGCTTGACTTCAATAGATTCAACAGTAGTGTGGAAACGCAGGCACAGGATGGATATACTTGTGGTTGCAGCAGGAGGTCTTAAATGGAAATGTTAAATTTATTTTGGCCGGCATATGTAGAGCTCTTGAGCTCATTGCTAGGGAAAGAGGCGAGGTTCTAATACCAGCTAAAGAGTTGCAAATCATGTGCCTTCTTACCACTCTGAGCGGCGTCGTATCACTGGTAAGAAACTGGAGAATTCATATTAGTCAACTGAACTCTCTCAATTGATATACTGGAGTTGACCCTGTGAAGATTTCTTCCCATAGCTTTGAGTTCCAGTGTGAGTGAGGAACTGTGTACGTCACTTACGTAAGTAAGTGATGTAAGTGATGTACACACTACTTACGCAATGTACTTAGAAGTAATAGAACCTGGAGAACGCCATCTGCCCGGTATACTAGGCACTATAAATATCAGTCGAAATGTCGAAGTCCTTAAGATTCTAGTCAACAGTTCCCGTGAGGGATACACATGGTCCAGGTGGATTTGCGGAGAGGCTTGAAGCATCCAAGAGGACTCTTCACTCTTCTCTTTGGTCTGAACAACCCAAGAGATCAAGATTATCAGTAGCGGAATTATCAGGCAGAAGTTGTGCGATGAGACTCGTGGAATCCAAGGTAGACCCACGAACAAACCTTCCCGTAGCTGTTGGCAAAGTAAACGCTGCGGAATCGCTCAAACAAGCAGGAGGTGACGTACACTCGGGTAGCACAGTCCACGTGTGAAGACAGAGATTAGGTGCTGAGAGTTCAGGCAATACCAGCATTGAGACAAGGAGGACGCCGACATTGAAAAGTTTACATGGACACCAGTATCACGTTTTGGCCAGACAACGGCTTGAAGGTGAAGATTTTTCTGGTGACAACGAGTCTGCTGATGACGAGGATGTTGCGAAAGAAGATACCGACCTGATTGACGCAGAAGAATGCTATGGTGATAGTGAGGCTGGTACTGAGGAGATGGTAGAACCTTGGGAGTCGAACTTCTGTGTACATCATCTTGTGCTAGTAGATCCTATGGAAGTGTACAAGATTTGTCTGAGAGGCTATTGCTACAAATAGAGTACGGAGGAAGAGGTTTACAGTACAAGAAAAGGGAAAAGCTCCGGCTTACAAGTTAGTTGCAGACATCGAGACAGCAACAGACTTGTGTATTGTTCTGGAACAACGCATTTTGGATGCTAGAGTTGAGTTTATTCTTCGTGAGGTAATGGGTATCGCCAAGAGAGAGTTTCATGAATTGATAATTGACATCATGAAGAGAAAGAGACAGGTGTTAGCTGAACAAATAAGTACTCAGATGGTTAGAATAATAGATGCTATTGGTATTGATGGATTCAGTGATGATAAGTATGAAACATCAGTTGCTGGTCTTGTTGTAATTGAGAATGAAGATGAAGACTTTGAAGAGGATAAGTCAAGCACAAACAATGATTTCAAACAAAATCATGAATAATGATTCTGTTTGATATCAAGTCGAACTTACGTCTCTGTGACAACAGAGATGTAGGTTCGACTTGAAGCATTTTTTGAACCAATATTTGCACTTGTGGATCACGGATCGGAAATCAATATCATTTCCAAAGAGGTGTATGAGAAGAGATAATGATTGAGCGAGAAGAACTATGGTTGGATACTCCGTGCTGCTATCAATCAAAAGGGTGAGTTATATGAAGCTTGTCCAAATATATGTGTGAGGATGATGTAAAAGTTGATCAGCATTTCTTTGTACAATCGTTTGTCTCCTATCTTGTCAACTATATATCACCGTTGTTCGAATGGAGAAAAAAGTGAAGAACGATGGACTTCATTCTGTCAGAGTTTGGAGTCTTGATGACAAGTACTCAGTATAATTTTTTATTGTTCATTCAAGACATGAACGGAATCGACAAAACCTTAGAGATTCTCAAACAATGAGATGTAAGAGTTTTCGTAGTCCATTCTTGTAAAGCGGGAAGACAGAGGTGTAGAACCTACTGTTGAGATCTCGTTAGAGTTGGTACACAAGATAAAAAAGACGAAAGCGAGACATGTACATGGGCTCAGAGACATGTGTAGTGTATAAAATTGACAGTCTGGATTGCTGATGTTTGAGAACGATGAGTGGAGTCAATTTACAAGAGTTGAAGACATGGAAGAGAATACAAAAAGATGGATGGTGAAACAAATATCAGAGCTACGGCGTGCAGAGGTTCTACCTGAAGATGATGTGATTTTTGACTTGTTTGAAGAGATTGTGTATGAACAGTCAGTTGCTAGTTGGTTGGGACGATGTAAGCAGATTAATGAAATGAAAGATAGTATGATGGTGATCCTTATCCAGTCTATCACTCTGATGTTGGCGGTCTGCAGCGGGACTCAAATCTGTGTGAATGTGAGACTGCTGACACTAAGACGCCAATCTCTAGCTATGGTAACGCCGGCACTGAAGAGACGTCTACAGCGGAGGCGGAAAAATCACGTGAGAGACCGAGGACCAGCTCGAACATCGTCAATCCTTGTGCGCAGTCGAGTAGACTGCTCTCCAATGTTAGAACGCTTATATCAGTGTGTCAACGTCCAGCCCCCACCTTTCCGAGCGGTATGTTGTCTTCACGTCCCGTGTGTATCGGCATTTCAAAACTGATAGTCTTGAAGTACTTCCAGCACCCTCTCTCATTTCTCTCATAAGCTTCCAGTACGCTCAGAGCACCTGATCTACTGCATCCAGAGTTCAAGATGTAGCATTTTCCGAGTGAAACCAGTAGAGGATAGTCCCCCATAGTGCTCCATTTAATTAAGAGAATTTTGTTAAACATCTAGCTCCATCCTCTTGTCCACTCGTGCAAAACGATTTACTTTGAAATGACAGGAAGTTGTCTATAGCATGAGGCTATACTTAGAACTTTATAGTGGTGTGAAACTTTGGTCTTCGTGGGCTTCGAAACCTCCTTCCCACCGTCATGAAGGATGCAATCATCATGTGACTATTCCTAGTCGACCAGTTTTCTGACTCTGTTTCCTTGTCTGCAAGAAAGCGAGACTTGAAAATAAAAGCTGCAGAAGCTGCAGGGCGTCTGCAGGAAAAGCGTGAGACTGAAAAACGAGAGAGAATGCAGAAGAGGGCAGACGCGATTGCCAAGCGTGCCACTGAGAAAGAGAAAGCTAAGGAGGAGATGCTTAAGGCAGAGCACGAGTCCAAAGCACTGCAAAAAATGTCAAAACACCTACAGCAAAAACAGTTTTGGCGGACTGTACTAACTCCAAAAGTTTACAGAATCCCAAAAGTAAGTGTACACGTGCACTTGCTCTTAAGACCAAGATGGAGCAGGAGAAGTAAAGAAACTAGAAGAGGAGTCAGATTCCATCAAAGCAGATTGGAAATAATCCCGATGAACAGATTCCTGTAACTTGGGATCAGAATGTTACAGACTGTAACGTCGATGCGTCTATCGATGCGTCGCGTCATCTTGGAAAAAAGAACCTGGGATCTTATTCACAAATCGGAGTGAGAGCAGTCCATTTCTTTCCCTCCAACACCTTTACACGGGGACCCAAACTCAGAAGTTGTCTGCCTAAGTTTCGAAGTCCTGGAAGAACTGCGAAGGAATCTTGGCTGAGGGGATCAGTGTAGCCGCACATTTAAACTTGTGTTTGCTGTTTTTTCGCCGGCAATGTACATTTTTGGAGTTCAACTGCAGCTCATGGATGTCCCTAACGCACTCTTGGAGTTCATACGGTCGATAACCAGGAAAACAAAAATCATAGCCACAACTTGGAGATTGCACCCATGTGCAATCTCCAAATAGACAGACACCAAACCAAAGACGCGAGGCGGCTCGCACCAGCGAAGTCGCTTTCGATCGCCAATTATTGAAATTTTTTCAACTGCAAACGACGTCTCTTATAATCTCAGCTCTTCTGTTCTCCTCATTGATATGAGATCTGTTGACCTCTCTCCGCATTCTAGTCCCCTCGTAATCTCTTGTTCTTTCGCTCTTTTTCCTTTTTTCATTATGAGAGTACTCTTTCTCTCTCACTCTCATAATGCAATCTTTCGTCCTTTCTAGAAGTTTCTAACTATTTGAACCGACACCAGGTTTGAATGTACTATGATTTGTAATCCGAAGATGAACAAAAATTTCTATTTTTTAGGATTATACAAAATTTAAAAACCGATAGTAAACTATCCACAAACGCATAACAAAAAATAGAAATATCTTCATGAATAACTAGTTCTTAAAGACTTTGAACATCTTTATTTTCCTTCCATTCATTTGAATGGCTGGAGAATTGGAAATAATGTTCGTTTAAAGCAAGCTCTATAAAGTTGATAACCAATAGTCACATTCAGTAGATTAAGTCACAACAAGATTCAAACTTGTTTTGACCATTCAATAAGTTAATACAATATAACTCATGAAAATATAATCAACCGTAAAATAATTTCAATTAAAGCAAGCTCTAAATTTGTACCGATAGTTATATTCAACAGATTAAGTCACAACAAGAAACAAACATGCTGACCAGTCAATAATTTTATACAATATAACTCATAAAAATGTAATCAACTCCCTACTAATCATGATAACATTGGAATCAAACTGAAATGTTATATTGTGGGTGGAATAAACAAAAGAGAGTTCAAATCGCTAGCTTAATCACACAAGATGGTTGATAAATGTTGTATTGTGTGTTTAGTTTCTCAATCAGTGACCTCAATAGGATGGAGAAACATATTTAGATAAAATGTTTAATTCTTCAATATACAAGTAAGATCTTATATTATAATTTTTATATTTTATAATGATTAGTGGTTGTTGAGATGTTACGTGTCTTCACAAATCTCCAGGTGAAAATACACGTGTGATTCGAAAAGATTTATGTTTGAATACTATCAGTAGATTATGTGATTCAGGGTATTTTTCTTTTCAACATTAGTAATTTTTTCTTTAAAATGACTTATGAAGACTAGGATAGTCATGATTTTAATACTTGTATAGTTTATATTCAGGTTATGAATGACAACATTGCATAGAGTGTTGAAACCTAAATAGCAATTTTTCATATAACTGAGTATAAGAGAATAATTTTGTAGTGAAGTGGATCATTTGTTGTGTTATGTGGCACATCACTTATATAGATAAAAATGATCATTGGCTTGTGAAGCTGATGAAATAGTTTATAAACAAGATGTAGATAAAGAAAATGAAAAGTCATATATGAATTTCCATAAATTTAGAACTCTCTTAATAGCACTATAATTCAACAAAAGAGTCATTGGAATGTTCTCCTACTAAAAATTAACCAAAGGTCAGAAAGTTCACATTTCATTCATTGTTAGTTGTGTAGTGGAACTTGATATACAAATCAAAGAGGTGATCATGAAGAGTTAGTACAAGATATAAATGTATGATGTCATAAAAGTAAATTATTGATGAATCGTCATACTTCTTTGATTCACATCTAAACGTGAAAGAATCCACTTGTTATGATTTCTATAGAAGATGCGAATCAACTCCTCATATATTACCCAATAATCTTCTTACATCAGAATTTAATGAGATCGAACTAACCTGAAAAGATAGTCTTCTCTTGAGTATCATCTCGAATCAACGACTAGGATAATAACATACTTTCCAAATATCATACACAATATGTAGACAATTGACTAAAAAGAGATAGTAATAATGATATGTTGATGATTCGTATGTTCTGCTATCATCCACAAGAAGAACATCTTTACATTGAAATTGAGAATGTTTATTGTGCGAAGTATTTAAGTAGAGGTGATAATCAACATTTTCATTATTTCTTATGTGAGAAATCTATATGATCAAGTGAAACTAATCATAGCACTTCTCAAAAAATGCTCTATCTTCTATGTGCAATGTTGAATGTACATCATTCTTATGCATAGTATAGTATTCTTATGCATTTAAGTAGAGGTGATAATCAACATTTTCATTATTTCTTATGTGAGAAATCTATATGATCAAGTGAAACTAATCATAGCACTTCTCAAAAAATGCTCTATCTTCTATGTGCAATGTTGAATGTACATCATTCTTATGCATAGTGTAGTATTCTTATGCATTTAAGTAGAGGTGATAATCAACATTTTCATTATTTCTTATGTGAGAAATCTATATGATCAAGTGAAACTAATCATAGCACTTCTCAAAAAATGCTCTATCTTCTATGTGCAATGTTGAATGTACATCATTCTTATGCATAGTATAATCACCTCGCGGAAGTTTCAAGCTGCCTCAATTTATTTATTAGCCGTTTGCAGTGTAAAATTTTTACGCGTCCGCCTATGGGTTGCGGCGCCGTTGGCTGTCGGTTTTTTTTCTTGTGTCTGATATTCCACGATGGAGGTATATTGCTTGCACTGCTACGTGACAGCACTACGACGAAGGACGTTTTCGACATATATCAAGCATTGCAGAGGAGACACTGGGTGTTTCTGAAAATATTCAACTCATATTATTCCACTCCGAGAAATAATAAACATACATCGCTGTATTGTGACGAACCCTAAGCCGAGTTCTCGAAACACATAACACCATAAGGTATCCCTGTATGTATCCATGAAATAAACAATCAGGTTAAGCCGGCCCCTCGAAACACATAACAGCATAGCCAAAACCTGTAAAATACACTGCTGTGAGGAACTCTAAACTCACCGCTCGAAACACAAAACACTGAAAGATATATACAGTGCACAGGTCAACTGCGACTGGAAGATATACACAGTGCACAGCTCAAGTGCATATTGTAACACTAAACTTTGATGAGAAAGCATCTATCTGAGCTAGTGGATCGTAAGAAGACAGCAGCAAGTGGTATGTAATCTGGCAGCGGCTGTTTGTCTCGACCTCCAACGTCTGGTTCAGTTGTTGCTCCTGATGCTTCCCTTTCTTCATCGCCTTTTGTCTCGCCGTGCTAGTAGTATCTGATACTACAATTTGGGCAGCGTTGGTTGTCCATGTAAAAGAAAATTGCATCCACGTCCTCGGGGATAACATCCCGAGGGCTAACAAGGGAACTCTACAGTGCATCGGCGCGTCTCTTCTGGATACCGTGCTGTAGAAGCCACCTGGGAGATGGCATATATTTCCCTAACATAAGCATTGCTCGCAAACAACGTGGAAACGTTGTTGATAAGGGATGATGGCTCTTATACCTGTTAAATTGAAGGGCCCGCTGGAGTATGTTGAAATATGTCAATTCTACTTGATTTTTGGTATCTACTGCGCCAAGTAACATGAAAAGCTCATTCCCGTCCGCAATGATCGAGTCGGTGATGTGCTTCATTGCGGCTATGTGGTGCGGCTCATGATCGTCTTTAAGGCAGTAGCCCACCATCCCAACAAACGTGTGTAGTCTCTTCTTCGACAGCAGCTTCACACAGACCTCTCCACCAACCGGTTTGTTCACCTCCCAGCCAAGCGCCCGCAGTACTCGCTTCTTGATGTCAATACATGACTTTGCGTACATGCAAATCACCCCTTGGAAGTGTAAGTGGAGGAGGCTACCTCACGTTCGACCAAAAATACTCCTGACAAGCACTGAGTATGAAGAAACTCAGAAAGTAAAGAAAACAACGATATCTCGAGGTCAGTCCCGGTTCTGCAAATTGTCACTGACGTTTCGAGGCTCGGCCTCTTCGCTCTCGCTTCTCTCCTCAAAGACATCATCTTGAGAGAAGGACGGAAAGTGACAACAGACAAAGCTCAACTCAAAAGAGTCGAGAACAGAACACACATAAGGCAGCGCATATGTCTTATACAAGCAGGAGACAGTATATTCTAATCTGTTGTCAGCACGATTAAAGAAGGCAGGGTAGGAAAACATGCGAAATCTCTGATCCTGCAGGTACAACGACAGGTTATCAGACGAATATGAGAAGAACTTATAAGGGTCAGCAAGCCACCGTAGTGGAATAGAATGTAAATCACACGGACTACAAGTTCTTGTAATCCTCACGTAGTCGAACTTTAACAAAAAAGACACGATTTCTCGTGTAGAAACCAGATCCAGAAAAATATATCTGCGAGTTAGCTGAAGTGTATCCTCCGCGAAGGATATCATCGGTTTTGTTGCAGACAGATAAGGAAAACGGGGATCTAAAGCAGAGAAGCGCAAGGAGGGAAAAGTTTGGGATCATTCCACTGTATCGCAACTCTCAGGAGGAGAGGGCCCAACATCCTCGACCTGAGTTCCTTCCTCTTCTGACTCTTCCATACGACTGCGAGAGAGACAACTCGATAGAAGCATATAGTGTTCGAAAACTTATCTTTACGCCTAAGAATTTGAGAATGCCGCCATATTGTATCGTCGTGCAGACCCACTCTGCTCCATCGCGTCCTTGTCATGACAGCACGCGACCTACACACCATAATCTCGACCAACACGGGTCAGCGAAACAACAGTCACGGAGAGAAACCTCTACCTGCCTCTCAGAAACCACGACCAACTAACTCAACCAACCACTTACAAAGTCCACAACCTACCACAGCAGAAGTCACAAATTCACGACGAGAAAATCAGAACGACGATAACGACAGCATAAATAAACGTTCCAAACGATAACGACAGCAGCAGATACATCCCAAGCGTTGGACACGCACAACCTCCTCCAATCAGTTACGAACTCCTTAAGAGCGGCAGAAGAGAAGCAGAAACCGGCAACCTAATTCAAGATCCGCCTCCGCAGAAACAAAGTCCTAGCAATCGAGAACAAGAGACGAGAAAGCAGAAGCCCGCAGAGAGCAGACGACCAAAGAACCAATCGACACCACACACACTTTCTCTCACTCGACTCCAACTACGTAGCCTCGATTGCGCACACTAAAATCGGTCTCTGTCGCTCTCTCGATCCCTACCCTATCGAAATTCTACGTACAGTCATCACTCTCTCTCGCTCCACTCCAACTATGCGTGCTCGAAACAGAGAATCTCCGCTGGTCTCTCGACGTCTACCCTATCAGCCTACAGCCCGCTCTCCCAACCCACCGTCTTGAACGCCCTCAACTCAAACAATTTGCAAAAGCCACAACAATCAATTTTTAATCAAGTCAGCCGTCTTCCCCTCCAACGGCCATTGTACATCCAATCGTCGTCACGTATTTTCGTCCTCCGGACATCCGGTTGTCGTCTTCTCTCAACTTATGTGTCCAACGCTTGAGATGTATATTCAATGACATCTCGAGTTGGAGTGGACATGATTGCATGTTCATTGCATCCCACAATCACAAACAGATCTGTGAGGTCCAGTATGAGAGTCTTTTTCTTTTTATATTTCACATCAATCACCTAAGTTGGAACAAGTTTTCACTCACTACATATGCAACAACTAAATGTTATCAATCATTTTCAACTTCTCTGATTGTTACTTAATCAAAATAATAAATACCTTTGACTCCTTCTTCTAGTCTACAATCTATGTAGCTAACTATTTTTCCTCTCTAATAGTTGTTTGTGTGTTATGCTCTTAAAACATATGACATGCATAAAGTTACATATACATAATATTTTCTTTTGCAAACATAACTTGATACAACATGGAAAAAAATATGTATCTTCAGTACGAAAATCAACCTCTTCTATAATGATTATGTCTTTATCTCATATAAGATCTACAACTAAGGACTCGCTCTAAAAGATGTGATTGTTCTATATAACTTAACAATGAGCAAAAGATGAGTCACTATGATGTCAATAAAAGCCTCCACTTGTCTTATTCACTGTCACTATAGTAGTTGTCTGCTCTAGTGACTTCATTTTATGTTCTTAACGTAAAAAACAAGTGTCTATGTACCTCTTTCTATCTTCGATGAGCACAAAATATATCAATGATTTCACGTACTTGTACACCTCTAAAAATATTATTTTATTGTCTCATGTCTAGTGATAAACAATTGATCATAAAGACACACTTAACTTATTGTAGTTGTTGCTCGTATCCTTATGAGATGATAAAAGCTTTACTCACAAGGGTTACATCAAATATGATCTTTTGGTCTCTCACACTCTCCTTTCTCTTGATATCTTCGTCATATGACTTTTCTTAGGAATTACGAAGAGAACTGAAATATATCACTGATAAATTTGCATGGACTATTTGGACTTGGTCGTCCAAATATTTGAAAATCAACAATTACACATGGCTTTTACTCTATATCTAAATATGTTCTACATTTATATATTTAACATAATTATAATGAAAGAGATAAGAAACACTCACGATATGCGTACAAAATTGATATGTGAAAAATCAAAACAAGTTATCATTCAATTCAAACAGTCCAGTTGCTCCTCATCAATCTTGATTGACATCTTCTTCACATCCATCTTTTGTATCCATATCCACTTGAGATGAAAATCATAGTTCTCTTCTGAAGTATAAGAGAATATCATTCTTTCATCTTATATCTCTCTTCAAATAAGAAAGAAAGTATTATACATCACAATTGAACACGCCTGAGCTAACCTACCATAATTGCATGATTTTCTTAATACTCGTTAACTTGTTTGGGCGAGTGAATCGTCTGAAGCATATAATATAAACGTCTAACTGTATGAGAAATGAGCATATACAAGAAGAATTTAATCTAAGTAAGATAACACTTTTATTTACAAGCAATACAGAAAATCAAAAGCAATTTTCATTTCTTTTAGATATTTTCCAACTCTACTCACTTCAATATAAACAGTTGTCTTGTGTTTGTTTGCTTCTTCTCAAATAGAACTCTCTCTAACGGTTCACTTATCTTCTAAAGAAATCATTTGTTAGACTAAAAACATTCTGTTATATTCTCTTTTGATTTTCTTAAGCACCATATGCATTTTTTTCCTTTCCAACTTAGAAATTATCTCATGTGGATGACTTGTCTCATGCGCATATATTTGAGAAGAATGGAATAGCAAAAAGAGGTGATATTAACAATAGTTATAAGGAGGTAGTGCTCGAACAAGAAGAAAATAACGTTAAAGTATGCAAGACATATTCACTTGAACTTATTTGGAAATATCTTCAAAGATGTGGTAAAAGACGTTCAAGCACTACCTCCTTATAACTATTGTTCATATCACTTCTTTTTGCTATTTCATTCTTCTCAAACATATGCACATGAGACAAGTAATCCACATGAGGTAATTTCTAAGTTGACTAGGTATGTTCTCTCTTCCTCAAGCTGAATGAGTCATGACACTTGTAGGATGTAAAGGTCATGAGAATCCATTTCTATAATGTCATCTTCTTGTAATCTATGTAAGATACAATTGGATGATCTACATTTGCTTTTTCAGCATATAGCACATTCATGCGGTTAAAGTGAGGATAAATTACATTTATTTTATCTTCTACATGCATGCTTGACAACATCTCAACTTTGCTTAATCTTGGGCTATACATCTATCTTCTCTTATCCTTGTTTTCCTCCCTGCACTTATCATCTCTTATAAATATTGAAGGTCCTTTAAATATTCAAGAATTTTCTCATTAATCTTTTGTTTTCAATATTTGCTTCTTTTGGTTTTCATAGTTTCATTAACAACTTCTTGTCTCTAAAACTTAGATTCATCAAACACACACTCCATATCTATTTACCTAATGCGGTCCTGCAATGATTCACAAATTGAAACTGCTTGCACTCTTCTATATATGCGCAAGGATTCTTAAATTGAGAATGCTAACGCTCCATTACGTTGCCAAATGAAACTAATGGAAACTTTGTGTCTGGAGCATTCATTTATAATAGTGGTATGCCTTGTATTTAGGAGATGACAACCACTCACACTATTCCAATTTTATATTGTTAACTTTGTGATTCTCTCCTAAAAAACTCATAGAAGAAACTATGATAATCATAAATATCATGAATTCGTCGTTTTTGTCGTAATTTTGTACTTGTTGTAAATATTATGTAATGTTAAACACTGAAAATGTTAAAACACACTTACTATTACTTATTTGCAATACTTTTCCTAAACTATTATTTCTATTATTTCTTGAGTCATTCATGAGAAGAATATATTGATCAAATACAATATTTTCTTCAATATATTCTTATATCAAAGATACTGATCTAGATTCTTTGATATAAGATTGAATGTTAAGAAATAATTATAACTGGAAATTTAAGTTACTAACTTATTCAGAAAACTTTCATCACGGTAACTACAACTTGAGATAGAGAACTAGATAGATACAACTTGAGATAGAGAACATTTCGAACTTGACTTTACCTGAAGTGATTCTACGTGGTTTTTTAGATGATGATCAACAAGTAAAGAATCCAAAGAATCCAAAATTTTAAGAATCATCTACAATAAAAGCTTAAGTAACAATGATATAAAACTACTCATGTTGAAAAGAGTACTCTCTCACATTTTGTCTATGTCAAGTTTTTCATTTTTAACACCAAGTTCTATTCCCTAACCATAAAAAACCAGTGCTTATAATAAATTTATCTCATTTTTTGCCAAGTTTACTCTTCCTTCCTTTTGATCAAAACCACTAGTTGCATGCATATATTGGAATAACACTTCTCTTCTTCTTGTATTATGGATCGAGTCAAGCCTTCGAGCTCAAGTCTTCTAGTCTCTAGGGATTTTCCTCTTTGGTTTTCTTGGGGAGTTGGATCTTAGTTTTCTCATCTTGGATGATAGCTTTTAAGATTTATTCTCTTTTGGTTTTCTTGGGTAGTTAGATCTTAGTCGTCACATATTTGGTGATACATTTAAGTACATCATGTTCCATAATTATGAGAGTTTATTTTGTTTATAGAGGATGAGTCCTCCGTCATATAGATAGCATTACGTCACTCTAGAGATGGTTTACCTACTTTGACTTAGTATTTTACTCCTTTTGAGGTCTTTGCTATAGATTGGATGCTTTCACTCGAGGATTCTTTATCATAATTTATATTTACATCTTTGCACAACATTTTGATTAATGTGTGTGGTTAGATTAGTCCAACATTCTTACTTGTTTTCAGTCAGAGAGACTTTCAGATCATATTATAGCTCATTTTTGTTCAAAATATGGATGAACATCTGTCTCATCTTTTGATTACATGTATCTCAAGGTGTAGTTGTAGAGAAGATATCTTTGTTACCAAAGGATCTCTTTTCCAACATACACATGGAGAAGAGAGTAGTTTTGAGCATGACACCAAAGTTCCATCATGCAAGAAAATATCTTCATGTGAGAAATGAGGACAGGGTCTCCTTCCTTCTCCTTCCATAGACCTTTCTTGAACATGAAGAATAAAATTTCAGTCATAAGAGAGTTGAGTAATTATTGAGGATCCCTCTAACTAAAACACATGAATGAAAGAGAGAAAAAGAATCTAGAGGGTCAAGCACCCAAACCCTAAAAGATGAAAAGAAATTCGAGATCAAGCTCTGTTATTCTTATCCCAATGGTTGACTCTCTTGTTCGTGAGATGGTATTTACTTTAAAATATGCATCTTCTTTGACAATACAACGGAAGATGAGTGACTACTCAGATAGAGATATTTATGTGAGTTTTTTTTCATTTTATGGTTGAGATCTTCAGATTTTTCATCTAAATTTTACTTACATGTTGAGTTTATAACACATATTCAGATGGAGAACTAGAGAACTACATTATCGTTAGGAGGGTATGTCGCTTATGTGCAGCAGATGATCAGTATTGTACTACAAAAGATGTAAATGGATGATTTACAGAAGAGATTTGAGGTGATTTCTTCGTCTGTTAAGAGAGATGGTGCATCTCATGGAGACTCTGAACTCTTTACTTGAAGAGGTTAGGCAGTTTGCTAGACATAGTTAGTGTTCTAAGAGTTTTTTCTTCTTTTTATTTGGTTATGATTGTAGTCTGCTTTGTATACTAAGGTGGGGGATCTCCCCACTTGTCTCTGGGGAGAACGCTATATACTACAAGTCTGACTCTGAAAAACAGAAAGGAAGAGGTGACTTTTTGGTCATGTAATATATTTTTTCGTACAAGTAAATAGTTAAATGACGGAGAATTGAGTTATATCCGAATAAATCGCTAACGCATAGCCACGCAATTACATTGCAAGCGTAGCTACTTGTTTTCTTTTCCTATGCATCGGTGGTGAAGTCAGCGTCCGATCATTCAGTGAAGGAAATTGCAGAATTCGATCCTAGCTGCTGGCCGTACCAGATGCATCCGGATCCAAGTATGGACATTTAACACCGGATACAAGAGGCGTGATCGGACAGGAGTGCGGTGCTGCAGACATTCATACGGTCTCTCTAACCCTTTTTGCTATGCAATGCGTAGCTGACCGTCGATTTGAGAAGAACTCACATGTCTATTAGAAGAACTCACATGTCCTATTAGACCTATCGAGTACTGAAGTCTATAATATTCTAATCGAAGGATGTAACATGGAAATAGTTTGTCATTTGGTTTTGACTTTCACATCCATTTTCATTAGTTACTAATATTTATGTCATTCTCTCTGCTGTACCAAATTCATAGCCTCGCAACACGTCGTTCAGTATTTGATCGAAAAAGTGAGCTCTACTCCTCCGCTCTACAGCAACAATTATAGAGCTCGGTTGAAACTGGAGCGTTACTGCAAATATGGTACGAGTGTCTCGTGTAATAAAGTGTCCTATTAGACTTCTCGAGTCTGTCTGTTAAATGTCAGGAGTGCGTGCTTATCGTTCTTCGACGTGCTTTGCAGGCCAACACGTTAAGGCCATATTTGACATGTATAAAATGTACTCTCACGGCAACAGTGTGTTCACAGGTACGAGTCTTCTTGTCATCCTGACCTAATTTGTGGCTCCTGTTACTGATTCAGTCGCCAGCAGCTCATATGTAAACATTTTTTGGATTGAATGTCTGTCGATCACTCACGATAACTCAGGATACTGAGGATAGTGCAGCAGAATTAAGGATCTTGATTGTAGTAGAAGTCATAGTCTGCGAGCAAGACAAGCATGAGAAGTGACTGCAACTGCTGTTGGTCTCCCGTGTTCAGTCACGGTGCAGTAGTGGTTTGATAGATTGTTTTTAACTAGGACTCCGCTGATCACTGATCTGCGAGGAGCTGGGGTCAATTTGATTCTCAGATAAAGCACCTGTCGCAAGCCAGATCTTCTCGAGGAAGTAACTTTATCGAATCGAGTAAAGAAAATATAACAATGGGATCTGGTGAAGTACCTCTGAGGAGCTATCAAATTGTGATTGCGGCATCGCGGAACCTGGGGATAGGGAAGGACGGGGATTTGCCGTGGACGCTACCCACAGATATGAAGTTCTTCACCGACGTGACGACCAAGACTCGGTCTCCATCCAAGAGGAATGCAGTAGTCATGGGTCGCTTGACTTGGGATGCCGTTCCTGAAAGGTTTCGTCCCTTCAAGCGCCGACTTAACGTGATTCTGAGTCGGAGTTTGAAGCAGGAAGATGTTCATGATTCAGCTTTGGTGTGTGAAAGCGTGCACAATGCCCTCACTCTGCTAGCTACCTCACAGTATGCATCTGACATTGAGACCGTATTCCTTATCGGTGGGGGCCAAATCCTAAGGTATATGCACTTCAGCATGCTGATTGTTCGAGGATACCGAGTCATTGTGCAGCTGTTTGGCCTCTGCGATAGTGGCTGTATGCTCTATGTATGGTTCCTCATGGACGCGTGGGCTGGGTATTGCAGTTGATTGTCTAGCTTGTTGCAAGTTTTAGTAGTTCTGGTTCTGAACAGTATATCTGGGTTTTCGGTTTGTTACAGCGAAACCATGTCAGATCCTCTCTGTGATGGAATCCATCTAACCGAAATTGAAGCCGACATCGAGTGTGATGCGTTCTGTCCTCCTGTCGATAGAAGCATTTTCACACCTTGGTATACTTCGCCAACCATTGTGGAGGACAATATGCGATACAGTTTTGTGACTTACGTACGAAGAGGCGGCAGACACACAAATGTGAACCTTCAACAGAAGGTAGCTGCCAGGGCGAATGGAGCAGATGACCGGGGTGATTGTACCAGCCAGATGAAGGAGGTGGTACGAGATCTGGGGTCAGTTCTTCCACCCATGATCCTACCCAGACACGAGGAATATCAGTATTTGAATACCGTCAAGGATATCCTTCAGAATGGCATTGTAAAAGGAGACCGCACCGGTACTGGTACTATATCCAAGTTTGGTTGTCAGGTAATTGTCCTGCACAGTCCTTTATGATCTTCTGTACGGCTTGCATATGTGGAAGTTGTAAGCATATTGTGCAGACTGTCCTATATTCTTCTTTTCAA
The DNA here is from genome assembly GCA_036924285.1 of Asterella californica. Lineage (NCBI taxonomy): Eukaryota > Viridiplantae > Streptophyta > Marchantiopsida > Marchantiales > Aytoniaceae > Asterella > Asterella californica. The sequence continues at coordinate 12,273,146 of JAYKYS010000006.1, read as the reverse complement.
AGTTAATAAACTTTGTAAGGTGACTCATGAATGTTCATTTGGTAATCTAACAAAGAAAATGTGGTGCAGATGCGTTTTAATTTGCGGAAGTCTTTTCCCCTTCTCACAACTAAGGTAAAACCATTGTCTCGGATACGACGGACCTTGCGTATTGATCAGGGGTTTTCATTCTTTGAAGGTGATTTAGCGCAGAGATGAATGCTCTTTCATTCGCTTGTCCTTGATATCTCTCACGTCCTGGGAGACTCTGAAGACGTTCTTCTTGATCTAGCGTGTTCACTGGCGGGGCGTGGTAGAAGAGCTTTTGTGGTTCATCAGCGGCTCCACCAATGCAAAGGTGCTTTTTCTAGCGTGAAGACTGTCAAGCAGACTATCCAGATGTTAAATTCCCAGTTACATCTATTTCCTTTTAGGTGCATGTGGCAGGAGTGTGTTCTGCTGCATGCTCCGCGTGTACCTGTTGGTAGTTAGGTGTTTCAGTGCACACCTACTCAATACCTACAGCTGCGTCCGTGACCTTTGTTGGGAGATTTGCTTCTGACCTCTATTTTCCTCTGGGTTCACACTCTAGCTGTTGCGTTTGCTGGCTCAATTATTACCGATATTAGTTGTTTTCCTCTCTCAGCTCGTTAGGCAATCGCATTTGTACTTGTATTTTGGTCCTACTGCCACCAGGGGGTACCATCTTGGAAATGTGCTCACCCTACACATTTCCACTTAGCACGACCTCGGTTATATTCATTCGCTGACTTCTCAAACCAAGTCAGCATACATGTTATCACTCTTCGTTACTCACCTTATACTTACATGGGTTCAAAACTATTTTGGGGTTACCTTAAATGTACGGGCGAAGTCACTGTTTTTCTCTGAAAGCTGCTTTACCCTTGTATCAATATACACTTTACATCATTAGTTTTATAGTTTCTGAGATCCTTAACCTTTAAATTCATGGTGGTTCCGAACTTATTGTAAACGGGTAGGATCTCCAAGATAAAGACGTGCATATATGGGATGGAAACTCAACGAAAGAGTACCTCAGCAGGTGCGCCACTCGTCCTTCTTTTTAACACGCTATGACTATGACTTCCGCCTTTGGATCCTCCTCCTTTGCTTGGGTATCCTTGGACATCTATTGAAACGTTCGAGTAGATGTCTAGGGTGTCTAAGAACACCAATTTTGACCCCAAGACAAAATTTTGTCTTGGGCTCATCGTTACCTTTGCAAACCTTCCGTTCACTTAACGATTATGTTTCCCTCTCTCGCCAAGGGTACTGAGTTCCTACCGTACATAACAGCATTGGACTCGCTGAAAGGGAAGAAGGCGATCTGGGTCCTGTGTACGGCTTCCAGTGGAGACACTTCGGCGCAAAGTAGGTATCATCTTCTTATTGAAATGTTCTTAGTTCAGTTAACTAGAACGTCTCACCCTAAGTCGAAGTACATGGTATTTTCGTGCTCCATGTCCGATGGATTAGAAGAGGTACCAGTTTCTTGCACCAATTCTTACCTGCTTTTAACCCTGTTTGGCGGCTTAGGTATACGGATATGCACGCGGACTATTCTGGTCAAGGTTTTGACCAGCTGGCAGACGTGATTCACAAAATTCGCACAAATCCAGATGATCGTCGGATTGTGCTTTCCGCTTGGAATCCTACAGATTTGCATTTGATGGCCCTACCACCGTGTCACATGTTTGCTCAGGTTTAGACTCAGACCCTTATTTTTAACCTGTGAGGATAACATGCAACTGGCTATAGTTCAGCAAGTTTTGCGGTCACCCCCGTGGTTAGGTCTCTCTGGCACATGTTTTGATACAATTATGCTGGCAAGATTCATGTCGATAGTCGGCAATATTCTAGACATCTGTTTATGATTAAGATTTTTGTTGTTCGGACGGGGGTGGGGAATGAGGTTCGCTGGTAAGCAAAGCTGCTGATGATTCTCTGATGATTCCAGCTCATGGACATTAACATTGATTTTCCCTCCAGTTTTACGTGGCCAATGGAGAATTGTCTTGTCAAATGTACCAACGCTCCTGTGACATGGGCCTAGGAGTGCCGTACAACATAGCCTCATACTCTCTCCTCACCTACATGATTGCTCATATTTGTGGTAACTCTCAACTGATGTCTTTTCTACACCTCTACACATGTCTCATAGTAGTCTAGACTTCCTCTCAAGTTCTACTCTCAGTACGCTGGTTCAACTCACCTGGGAAGTCATCACTCAGGAGCAGCAAACTGTCATATTGGGTCTCGAGATCGCTTTGAAATCTTATCAGATCTGTCTTACGGCATCTAGTATGCGTGTGTCTAAGTCACTGATCTAGAAGTTTAGGTTCAATGTTCTTGGTGGGACAGGAAGCAGATTTTTCCGTCTTATTGTTGAATATCAAGTAGTCAAGATGCAAGGAGGAGTCTTTCCTAAAAGCAGTTTGGTCGCAGATCTGGTCCCGGGCGACTTCGTTCACGTTCTAGGTGATGCGCATGTGTACGCGAATCACGTTGAGCCACTCGAACAGCAATTGAAGAACACTCCAAAACCATTTCCTGTGAGTGCTTTCTTGCATTCACGTATTCTTGCTTTGTCGAGATCTTTTGAAATCCAGGAGTTCCTTTCTTCCAACTCTCATTCTCTAGATTGAGCTTCAAGATCGCGAATCCGTTATGTCCTTGTTCCTGTATATGTTTCTAAACACAACCATTCAACTCCTATACGGAGCTTTGCAGGTTCTGAAGATCAAGTCCTCAAAACGTGACATTGATTCGTTCACGGCGGATGATTTTGAGCTCATAGGTTACGAATCCAGTGGTAAAATAGCTATGAAAATGGCTATTTGATTATATCGTGTAGATTTTTCCCCTCTTAGATCTCCTGTAGTTGGATCATTTACTGTCAAATTTACTTCCTCCGTAGTTAGTCCTCGTACATATTTTCGACTAAATGGATGAACATGCAGTGTTCATTCGACGTACTATTCCCAGAACTCTTAGTGACAAAATTCTAGTCGGAAGATTTATCTCGATCTGAAAGTGGCGTTTCCTTTCTCTCCTTCCACTGCACTGAGGTCACACTCACAGCGTGACTTGGGATAGTGTATCTCTTCCCGTTCACGGTTTTCCCGTGTGTCAATGGCCAGAGTAGTCCCCAGAGGATTTGCTGCTGGGCAGCAGTAAATCCCCGGGGATTACATGATGCACTGCATTCCAGCGGAAACTTGTTTTTTGAGTGGTTTCTGTGAAGGCAAGGAAGCTCACTTCGGCAAAATTACGAGAACTGTACAGTAACTGGCAAAATTATGTCATGTAATGGGTCTGCAAATTATCTTAACTCAACTTGGTACACAAAGGAGAAGATCAGTGGAAAACCATGACGTGGTTAACAAACTGCCACTTCGACGTGGGAAAAAATCCCATGGGACACAAGTTTGTAAACATGTTTTTGAAGCTAACCGGTAGATCCCAGTATCGACGAAGAATCGTACCATGAGGACACCGTTTCATTTCGCAAGTGTATAATGTCGGTCTTATTGCAAAGTAGTTCATGAGAAAAAGTTTATAAAAGAAAGTCTAACACTTTGACACTTACCAACTAAGATTACCACGAAGTTGTATTTCATAGAAACGCATATAGTATGATAACTCAGAGAATCGTACATTAGTTTCTATCCTATGCAGTTCAAAAGGTTCAACCGACAGTATCATCAACCACATTTACGAACTCAATAGGCTTCCAAAATCATTTATGTTAAAAAATATTGGTGCGTTAAATTGAACTGCGATGTGGAAAAGATGTGAAAGAGAAATCAAAAGATCTTCGGGCGCATAATAGCCGTTCAATTTGAAAATAATACAAACGTCAAGAAATATTTTATTAGATCAACCTTTGGGTGCATGAGATGGAGAACTGCGATTTGATAGACACAATGGGGGAAGTCATACTTTTCTCTTACCCATTTGAATTGCTTTTGGAAACTATCACTCCTGCATGACGCCTTATGCGGGCTGTGCCTTCAGCCGAGACAACTCTCAAGCTTCTAGTCAAAATGGAATTCTCCTCATCAACTTAAACCCTACCGTAGTCCATGAAACCGGAGGGATCAGTATGAGATCAGGTCTACTTTTCATGGACAATGAGCTAGAAATCAAATGAGCTCGATCACTTTCACTTTCGATTCTGTTGTAAAGCATTTGCGTGCCGGTAAGTATTCCAACCTTGGTTCCGGGTTGCCATTCACGATTCGCAGTTCCCATTGTGGTTCCGACTTCTTGGCACTATGTCAAGTCTCCACCAACATTCCTTATTAGTACCATCTGAAGAAGACCATTTCTTTGTGCAAGAACATGGCGGGTGTCGTCAGAGGAAATGCGAGAAATATTGATTCATCGTCGTGCGTCATGAAAATTTGCAACATTTAGATTGCGGTTAAAACAATGGATTCAAGCGCTGGTTCAAGGTCACGCGGGAACGACTTGGAGGTTCTGAAACTTTGTTGCATTTCCGAATATTCCTCTCTATTTATCTAATTCGGTAAGTAGCACCAGATACTGTAGAAGGGGAGCAAGGGGCCGAGGCTTCGCATATCTTCACAGTGATACGCGTATCTACGCTATTAGTCTACCTCACACTAATTGCTTGGCCTTTAGAAAAATCATGCGAATGAGTGTACAAGTCATAGTAATTTGAGAGTGACAGTAATTCGGAGTACAGGCCGTGGTTACACTAAGTCAGAGCAGAAGCAGTGCAAGTGTTTTTGAGATCTTCTTGATTTTGCGCTACGTGTACCTTCTTACTGGATCTACCGTAAATAGTGGCATTTATGTAAATCTTCGTTCGTGTGAGTAACAATAATTGCACTAAACAGTGTACGTTGTTTCTGGTGAGGCAAGCTTTGGACAGCACTGACCACCGTATTGAAGCCTACTAGCAATCCGAGCCAAGTTAAACCACAAGTGGCGGTACTTAAGCGGTGGGATATACCACCGCTAAGTAGTTTAGTCAGTAACTAAGTGCGATTTCGAGGGGCGGGATAGCCCACCGTAACTGCGCCTTGTCAATGCAGTCTGAGGCTTGAACCAAAACTTACGAGGTTAGATTCAAAAGAATGAGGGCGTCGTATTCTACATTTTGATACCAAGATTGTAGGTAATGGACGCAATACGGTCACGCTACGTCTTCTCAAAGGTTCAATGAATGTACACCAATAGTAGAGAATATTCTCTAAATTTGAAATTTGAAATGTTCCTCAAGGAAAGAAGTCTGTGCTAGAAGGACCGCAATTCAGTACAAGAGTGAGTGAAGCCGGCACCCAGGCAGGAAGAGCCTTCGAGGAATGACGAGTTTCAGCCGACCGGCAGCTGATCTGCCGGTCGGCGCAGTGAGCATTTATTACCGGACTCATGGCCGGCTGTAGTAGCCGGCCATGAGTCCGGACGTACTTCCGGACATGGCAGGAGGAAGCCCGTCTGGCACAGCCTTGAAAAATTTCTCACGTGGCAAGGCGCCGCCTAAGTGGAGTTCAGATGCACATTAGGGCTAGGTGGAATTCTCCAAGGGCCGTTTCATGCGAAGTAAACTGGTCGATGGAGGGAGGGGCTTCCCTCCACACCCCTAACCTGTTTATTATACTTCTTTTATCTCTTTTCATCCTCTCTTTCACTTTGTCTTCTCTTTGTCCTCTCCCATAATATAGTCTCTTTCTTTCTTGTTGTAGGTGTTAGCAAGCAAAGTTTTAGTGTTGTTCAGTCTTGTGCTAGGTTTCTATATGATTTAGTTTTTTATTTTTATATATGATTATCTTTGAGTAGTTTTTTTATATTTTGAGGGTCACTTTTGCACAAGTGGAGCATTGTTTTTGCATAGAGCAATTACTTGTAAGCTTCTACTTATATTTGGTTGGACCTCCGGATTGATAGGTTTATTTAGATTAGGAGTTAATATTTGTTACCATTATGCCTCCAAGGGTACATCCTAGGCGTCCCGGAGATCGTCATGCACCTAGAGGATGTCCGGAGGTCCCGACGGGTATGGTGAGGGTCCCAGAGAGTTTGCTCCCACGATATGTCCAAGTGATGAGACTTTTAGGACCGGGAGCCGGTCATGCTGCAGTTTTTCGATTTCTTTTTTCTGCTGCTGATGCTAGAATAGACCAGATGGCGAGGGATGTTGAGGTGATTCCAGCAGATCCAGATGTAATCCCAGAGGAGGGTGTTCTGGAGACTAATGCTGCAAACGCGGAAGGAGGAGAATTTGATGCTGATCCCGATGTCTTACACGCTCTTGGTGTCCACTCAATCTTGACTCAGGTATACTTTTAGTCTTATGTGTTTGTTGTTTGTTATATGTTTTGAATATCGATGATGTTATCTAATTACTGTATTTATAGGAAGCTGAGGTTGTGGAGACATTACCTACTCAAGTTCCGTACTCGCAGGCTCCTTCAGATTTGGTTCATGACTCTCATACCTTGAATGATCCAGAGACATTAGAACATGAGAATGTACCTTCTATTGTAGTTGATCCTCTCCCCGTATATGGGTTTGTAGCACAGTCGAAGCTTAGAGAGTTATTTCAGATCTTCAAAGTGAGATGCCCTCACTATGGATGCGATCACGTCTTCCTACCTCCCATTATTTCGTCCATCCATCAGAGTTGGTCTCTGAAGCTTGTTTGTCCTGATCGGCACACGTACGGATGGCGATCTACTGAGATGGAGATTTACAATAGTGTCCCTGACGTCACTCATCGACTTTATAATGCTGCATTATGTGCCGGTTTAGGGTTTTCCCAGTTAGACTCTGTGTATAGAGAGGGAGGGTTGGCCCATGTTTCCCGAAACCATTTCTTCGATTTCCAAACCGGCAAACATCGTGACGTTGGATGGGTAGAGGCAACATTGGATCGATGGGCTAGGCTGAAGGATGAGGTACAGCGTGAAGTAATGACAAGGCATTTCTCTGACTTGAATGAGACTCCCGCAGGAGGTAAGAACCAAACACGTTTACATTTTTGTCTTTTTGTTTGCTTCTCTTTGTGTGGAGTTCTACTTATGTTTGCGTTAGTGATTATTTATATCTATGCACCGATTTATGATCATTTATATTTATTGATTAGATTTTTGCAAATATCAGGTAATTTTGTCGTGTACGCTGATCTTCGATATGATTCCACGAGGAATGGTTACAATGGTACATGTGCGTTCATCGCTGCACATGATGGGCGTGTGATTGAGATGGTGAACATGACACGCGCTGAGACAAACAACAACTCGTGGCTTATCGAAGATCGAGCATTTGAGGTTGGGATCCAGCGATTGATCGCGAGAGGCATCGTGCCTGACGAGGTGGTCCATGATGACAAGTCCTCAGTGGACGCCATATTGTTACGTCACGGGATCGTGTCTCAGAAAGACTTATGGCACAAGTGCAAGAACGTGATCAAGAAGTTCTTGGTGGAGCTCCAGACCAAAAAGCGAGCTCTTGGCGGTGTGGAAGATGCCGAGGTGGTCGCAGACTTGGAGCTTCTCACGAAGAGGCATTTGGTGACTTGGCTCCGTACCCAAGGAGCACCGATCACTGGCAACAAGCCAGTGTTGATTCAGCGAGTGGCTCAGCTGAGAAACTTAGAGGAAGGTGGCTTGCCCCGATCTCGACGATTGATGTACCCAGAGTTATCTGAACATGGCATTGCTGACAAGCTGAAGGGTTGGATTTACACTTGTTCTCAGCTGAATGCACGGAGGACTGTAGGTCCAGGTGGTCGCTATGCTCAAGAGGAAGATGATTGCTCGATCATGTGTTTGGACATCAGGAATGCTGCTGATCATTGGGCGGGAGATCACGTGACTTGTCTCGTTCTTCAACGTCTAACAGGAATAAACAGACCATGTTGTGATGGTTTCGACTTGAACCGTCCGACAGTTGACAAGTACTATGAGAAGAGTAAGTTTTCTTCTAAGATGACTGAACGTCCGTCTTTTACTGAAACCTTTATGTTTTTACTGTATTATTTCGCATTCTTTGATGTAGTTGGTATTATTCGTGATGTAGATTCACCTACACACCGAGCCATGGTCGCTTTTCTTCAGCGATCCATAACGGCTGCAAAGATGCGGTTCTACACACGAGCACGTGAGAACTATATGTCTGAGACGTTCAACTCTGTGATATGCAAGTTTGCCACTAAGAGGATACATTTCCAGAAGACACATGAGGCACGACTTGCTGCTTGTGCCATGGATTGGAACGAGAACATAGTTCGGGAGCCCATCAAGATATATGAACGTCGACCACAACACACTTCTGTTCGTCATAGGACAGCGACTACTCGAGTATTGTCTCCTCGAACGACGACATGGAAGACCGAGTTGAGAGAACGTTTGTTTGGTGAACGTGCTGCAACTTGACAGGTAAATACTAATGCTATGTGTACATTTATAATAATCCATGTGTAAAAGATTTAAAATAATAGGAAAGATAATATAGAGATTTTCTGTATGTGTATATATATATGGAGCTAGTATAATATTCTTATCCATGTTATACTCACTATTATATTGTTTGTTTGTCCTCAGGTGTAGAGAGAGGACTCATGGGACGTCCGCCTTGCTTTTTTGAACTTTGCAAAGTGGAGTAACAATCGTTCCATAAATCTCTTTATAAAACTCTTTCTTTTGTAAACATTTGCCAAAAGAAATTTGAATAAATCAGTTGTAATGCGTTGAAGGTTGTGGTAGTATTTATCAGTTTCGTGACCTCCTTTTTTCTCTTCAGTTTTGGAAAATTTTTGAAAAGGGAAAGTAACTTATCTCTTATCTTTTTTTTTCTCTTCAGTTTCGAAAATGTTTTGAGAAGGGAAAAAAACTTATCGTGACCTCCTTCTTTTTCTCTTGAGTTTTGAAATGGTGACGAGAAGGGAAAGTAACTTATCTCTTATCTTTTTTTTTCTCTTCAGTTTCGAAAATGTTTTGAGAAGGGAAAGTAACTTATCGTGACCTCCTTCTTTTTCTCTTGAGTTTCGAAAAAGTGACGAGAAGGGAAAGTAACTTATCTGTTATCTTTTTTTTTCTCTTCAGTTTCGAAAATGTTTTGAGAAGGGAAAGTAACTTATCGTGACCTCCTTCTTTTTCTCTTCAGTTTCAAAAAAGTGACGAGAAGGGAAAGTTACTTTTCTATGTTCAACTTTTGTAGACAGTTCCTGTTCGGCAGATTATCGTACATCAAGGAGTTTTTATTCAGTACCTGGTCCACTCTTCTGCTTTCACGAAGACACTCAGTTTGCTCACAGTGCTTGGCAATTTCTGCTTTCTTCACAGACTGGAAGTATGTGAACAGTAGTCTGCGGCCAAATGGAAAATCATTCCTGACTATGTGGGTAAGTTCGTAGAACTGATTCAGTACCCGTCTTTTCTGTAAGTGACAGCATTCAGAACTCAAGACTGTACTGATATTCCTACTTATCTGTAACATCTCGGAGAAGCTCGCCCTTGGACTGATCGTGGAACCAGCTATCTGCTGGGTCTGGCAAATAAATGTGGGTTTGACCAGTTGTAATCGAGATGGCCATCGCAATTGATCAGTTAGATCTGGACATGACAAGACGGGGCTGACCTTGCAACTTCCAGCTAGGAATGCTGAATGCATACATTGGCTAAAATCCAGAGAAGATACTGCAGCAACGGGCGTACTGAAAGTTTCGGGCTCCAGACTAAGCGCCCACGCATCCATCCATCAGGACTATCCATCTGAGCCTACGTACTAACTAGATATAAGTTGGAATCAATGAGCCGTAGGACACAACCGGGAAAGAATGTTCATGTTCCCTTACAGTTCATGGCAATGAAAATGGTTTACAGTAAAGTATCTTCTGCCCTGCGACACGGAAATGCAGAAGTAGACGCACCGATTTATTACTGTCATTCACCGACCCGGCCATTTCCCAGAAGTGTGCCCCGCTCCACTCCATCGTGCCCCTCACTGCTGCAACTACCTCGGTGATAAGGCTGTAAAGGGACTGCCCACGAAACAGAGCAGTAACACATGATTCTACATGAAAATCAGAGCACAAAGGAATTTACAGACTGAACTGACTAACTACAACATGTACTTCCGATGGGATTCGAACCCATCAAGCTGGCCTCTCCAGCGGAAGTTCACTCCCTTCCAAAGAAGGGAGGAGGCACAGGCCAAGAAAATACATAAAATCCCGAAACTTGTAAAAAAATGACAGATAACTCTTCCGAAATAAATCATTTGCAGTAACATCAAAAATATGTCTCTCTAAACAGCTGAAAACTCACGACTAAGCAATATAACCAGTTATCATCTCACCAGGCACACTCCATGTAGCCACAATAGCTTCCACAATCACGTCTGGAAGCTGGTTTCTGTCCACATATCCCATAGTCAAAGCTACAGCTCTATACACGTTGAACCGTTTGCTACGAGGTTCAACAGCAACATAAGCATACATTGCGCAGCGAAGCAGAGGGACCTCATCCTCGAATGTGCACCGTAAGTCAGTCCGAAGTGCAGTAACAGAACAAGCTGCCAAGAACTCCGGATAGAGCACTCGAAGCTCATTTACTGTCACCAGCAGAGGCGGTTTATTACCTGGCCTGGTAACTGTGGCCTCCATTCCGTCCTCTGACCATAGCACCCGTTTATCCATCATAAACCCTCCACCACAAGCAGTAAGACTCGCTTGAGAAAGTTCGCCTTCGGAACCGTATGCTGCAAATAATTCGGACAAGATGTCGGACACTACATCAGCCTCTGTATGCTGCTGAGTAGTAGCACGAGACATTCAGTGCTCAAAGCCAAGATATGATTCGGTGCTGAGAGCCAAGTTATGTGCTGCCACCAAAACAACAGCAACAGTAAACGAGGACCTGCGGAAGAAAAATCCAAGACCCGACGACGACCTGTGAAAAATGAGTACTCATGAAGCGAAAAGAAGCGTAGCCAACTTGTCTCGACCTGCGGGACGGAAAGTGAACGCTGAAGTCAAATACCGAAATCAATTACTGCCATGGACAGGAACTCCACGACAAGCCAGGAGTCCAAATCGTATCGCTTAGCAAGGTCAACTCAAACACGACCTGCGGAAGAATGAAACAAGGAGTCCAAAACGTATCGCGAAGCGAGGCCGCTTCAAAGAACCCGCGCAAGAACTCACGAAAGAAGTAAAAACTCACGCTCAACGAGGACCGAAGAACCAGGAGTAAAATCGTATCACGAAGCGAGGCCGCTTCAACGAGGACCTGCGCAAGAACTCACGAAAGAAGTAAAAACTCACTGCTCAACGAGGACCGAAGAACCACGAGTCCAAAGCGTATCACGAATCGAGGCCGCCTCAACGAGGACCCTGCGCAAGAACTCGACAGGAAGTGAAAATTCGAGCGTGAAGCGAACCGACGTCGCGCAGTATCTCGCACTCATGCACAAGTCTGTGCTGCCGCTGCCGCGTCGGGAAGTTTCTGCGAAGTGTAACCACGCTGCCGCATCAGGAAGCCGCTCCGGGCGCGTTTCAAATTCGCTACAGTGGCAGGCATGAAGTGACGTGGCAAGGTGGGGGGTTTATATACCCCCACTTGTGGTTTAACGAGCCAAGCCTTCCTAGCTAGCCAAAGGAGAGAGCTGAGCGACAGAGACTAGAGATGCGGGAAAAGTTGTACTCTTTGTTTGTTCTCAGCTGTCGAACAAGCGTTTTGCCATCTCTCTTGGTTCTGGATAGTTTTAATTCCGGTCGTGCCATTAAGTGTGGGAAGAAGAGGCAAGATGAGCAAAAGAAAAGAAACACGCGACGCAATGAATAGCCGACGGATGGAAAGACCCCATCAAGCCTTACAAGGGAAAGAGGGACCCGAAGGCCAAGCAACCAACGCCGCGAAGGGAGGAAGAACATCGGGGCTAAGGTCCGCTATCAGTAGCTCTAAGGTCGCAAAAAGTGGTGCGTGGTGACTGTTGAAGAACTGACGAGAGAAAGGCCCGAGTGTAAAAGAGAGGTAGAGGGAGGAGGAGCTGTTTGGATCGGTGAACATATCTCATCTCCTCTGTCGCTTTCTTGTCGACTTTCTTTACCTTTCCCGAGAGTCACTGGCGTGCCAACAGGGGGCCCTGAATCGCGGAATCTTCGAGTGCTTTCGTTTCAGGAGGAGGAGCCCGATAATCGCATGAATTCTTGGTTTGCACAGGAGGTGGCAAAGGAGCAGGATGGCGGGGAGAGAGCCTTCTGACCGATCCTAAGTCTAGACTCGTTTGCTTCCGAGTCTGTCGTTTATAGACAGCGATTTGTAAACGCAAGGCGTGACGTGCATGCACAGGCGTGCCAGAAGGGAAGGAGGAGGGATTGTAAAGTAGAGCTCCTTTCTCACCCATGGGTCTGAGAGTTTCTGGGTTTTCACGTCCGGTGGCTGTCTGGATGGCCTCGTGACGGCTGTGGACGTCCACCATCCAGGTACATGCCAAGTGCAGAGTAGAAAGTACAGGGCGGTTTACGAGGTACGTGGAGAATTTTCTGGGGCCTGTTCTTCTAGGAGACTCTTCCGGATCTATGTTTTTCCCGTCTATTGCTGCTTGAGGGAGGTGACGAAACTTTCAGCTTTTGCTCTGAAAGCATCGTTGGCCAGGACGGAAGGGGACGGATAGAAAACCACGCTGCATGCATTAGGACGAGAATCTTGTTGATGAAGTCTTACCGTAGGTTACTTCCCATCACCCTCGCAGAATCTGTCTTTTGAGAGGCTGAAGAATTGTTCGCAAACATTATTCTTGATGATGGCTTGAGTTATGGATGAGCTGGTCCATAACAGACGACCAGGTGTTCGTGGACGTCACTCGTATGCTTATGCTTGGGGGAACTGCGAGCATTTTTAGGTTGATTATTGACATGCTTGCATTGGAAGGTTACCGAGAGCCTTTGCTTTCTCTTTTCCTTGTTTTGTGCGCGTATGTGTGCGTGTACAACTAGCGTTGCATGTTTTTCATACGGAGGGAAGGCATTGATCTTTCGAGCGATTGGCCACTGCATCTACAGAACTCGCAAAGGGTAATTGAAGCACAAGTAGAAGACAGAGTCGAAGGCCCCGAGCAGCAGATCCGCAAAGGCCATGTGATACGGGTTAGCAGTCGGTATGTGGCGAGATCTGAAAGCTAGGGAGTTGGGGGCAATCCGACCTTGGCGCGTTTCCACGAACTTCAGCTCACGAAGACTTCATAGTTTGGAGTTGAGCACGCACAAGGAGATTGTTAGCGCCCATGATGGTGGCATCAACAGCTTACAAGTATTTGTCGACCCCTGCCTTTATTCATGTGAACCGGAAAACGTATACTTTATATGAATTCCTGTCGGTTATAGATCCTCAAGTTTCAGTCTGGTTGGAATTTTCCACCGGCGGAAGGTCTGAGAGTACTGCTTGGATCTCGACAGGTTGATGCAATTGAAGGGCGTTACTTGCTGTCTGGCTCATCCGATGGTTCAGTGGCATGTTACGATACTCTTTACCACTCAAGTTTCGACGCAGCTTCTCGCTCTCGTCAGCACGATGCTATTTTCAAAGTGGACAAAAGAGTTCCGAAGGGACACAAGTTTGCCGTTTCTTCGGTTCAGTGGTACCCCGTGGACACTGGGCTTTTCGTTACAGGTTCCTTTGATAACCACGTAAACGTGTGGGACACCAACAGTCTACAAGTAGGATCTCATTCCGGCTTTTAAAAGTTCATCAGCTGGATGATTTTGAATTAGTTCACGAGGTGTGTCCAAAACTTTTCAGAGCATAGAAGTTAGTTGGGGCCGAATTTTAGGATGGTACGGTTGGTCGAAGTTTAGGACGAGACGGCAAGTTGTAGTTCCGTAGATTGTGATACTCAATATCCCACGATGACTGTGCAGGCTGAACTTCAGTACAAAATGCCTGGAAAGGTTCATTCGGTTTCCATGTCACAAGTAGCTACTTCGCATATGCTAATAGCTGTTGGATCAGATGATCCCATGGTCCGCCTTTGTGACATTGCAACCGGTGCATGCACTCATACGCTGGTCGGGCACAGAGGTTCGTGCTGAACGAATCGGTTTTTAAACGAATGGAGTCAACTGGAATCATGGAAAATTGAAGTTATCATTCATCTTCAAAGGCTCCTGGTTGTGCAACTCACATGATATATGTCTCCTCAGATGCTGTGTTGGCTGTTCAGTGGTCAATCTCCAGCGAATGGACTCTATATACAGGAAGTTGTGATGGTGCAATAAGATTTTGGGACATTAGAAGAGCTGGATCTTACAAGGTTTTGGACCAGCATCTCTCTCAGATGGGAAGGCGACCCCCTATTCCCAGACCCTCATCCGATAGGGTAGAGTTCCACGACTTGCTTTTGCATCACAGAACTGTGTTTTCTTCAGTTTCCTAAAGACATTCTATATGTGGTATTTTACACTGGTATAATTGTGTAGTACTGAGTTATGTGATTGTAGTTGGCCGCCTGGAGTTCATCTTCTCTGCAAAATGTAAGGATTCGAAATGAAATATTTGCGTTGAATTGTATAGCCCTGAAGTGGAAGCTTTGTGTGGCAGTTAGGGGCTTTACCGAGTGAAGCTGCCAAAGGCTCACCAACAAAACTACTGAAGAGAGCCTCTGGTGGCAAGTCCACAACTACTTCGTCTCCTCGTGGGAAGTTAGTTGCTCATGAGACTGCGCCAGCCAAAAGGCTGCATCCAGGCATGGCCTCGGTGGAGAATCATGCAAGTGCCCACTACGGAGCAGTCAAATCCCTAACTCCCACAAACGATGGTCAATTTCTCGTAAGTGCAGGTGTGATTTTTGGTCCCTTTCAAATTCCATACGAACGGCATGTTTGCGAGAACTTAATGATTGTGGCAGCTTTTTGCCGACACATGAATGCAGTCACCTTTTGATACGTAGTATGGGATACGTCTTACTTATGTACTTGTAAGTACAGATGCCTGAATTTAGATGCGAGGACGTCGAATGGCACTGGACGGTTGGGCTGTTCCGTCTAAATGATATCTAAGATATGCGCGTTCCTCATAATTTTCTCTACAGTTTAGTGACCTTTAACGTCCATGTATTGGTGTGCTAGTTTTCCTTTAGGACATCGCTGGGATTCACGTTCGGCGCTTATGTTTTCAAGATGGGATTTTGGGTCTTGATGCTGCTTCTGTACGAACTGCGTTGGATGTAAGCAGGTGCTGATTCAAGAGTCAAGTTGTGGGACGTCCAGTCGGGCTGTAACACGTTGGTGAACTATGAAAAGACGCGCTTGTATGGAAACAGAGCAACTGAACTTGCAGTATCGCCCGATTCCTCGCTTCTGTTCGTTCCAACAACTACTACAGTTCAGGTATGCCCGGATTTGGGACCCTCGTAGGTTCTTTGTGGAATTCATCCAAGTTCGAATTTTGTTCACAAACAGGACACAAAGCGGGTACGGGGCTTCTTGCTACAGAGCAAAGCTTTTGGTCGGGAGTATGGGGCTTTCCAGAAGTATGGGTCGGAGAGGGTTTGCGGAGTTCCACTTTACTCTTTGCTGCTGACTGCGTGGATCGTGGATCGTGGCTTGTAAGGCTGGCTTCATAGACTCTTCCCGTGTTATTCTGCCATCTACTTGTACACTTTGTTCAAGATCGTTCCCAAAGAAGTGTTCTATGGTGTTTCCTAGAGGATTAATTTTCAGTTCAATCTCACAGTTTGTCCGACGCTTACTGTCGCACCTGCCTAGGTAATCCGTACAAGGTTTGTTTAAGATTTGTATACTTCGCATTGCGGTGAAATACGATCTCAACTCTTCTCGGAAGGGGAAGCCTATGTTTTCTGGTTAGATGCATATCTCTGCATCTACCATGAATATGTTCATTATGTGAAGCATCACCCTATCTTTAGGGGAATCCCCAAGGGGTATTGTAGCATGCTGGGAGAAGGAGAGCGAGACCGAAATACTTATCTTTTGCCCCGAGCTATTAGGTGCTATGTGTTCTTTTCAGGTGCAACCTCAATGGCTGTTAATGATATATATCAACCAGGTCTCTCGTCATTTTTTACTCCGTAATATTCCAGAACCTAACGTGACTATTACATAAAATTCTGGAAACCCACCATTTTATTAGATTGGGCATTACCGATCCCCCCGGAAAATAGTGGGTTGCGGGTGGCTCTGTCGTGTAACTGTTGATGGGTAAACGGTAAGAAGGATATGTAGGCCTGCTATAAGCAATAGCTGTCAAAATAGCACTGTTAGGCCACTGCCTTTAAGGTTACCTCTAAAACAATCGTAGTTTTAGAGGTAACCTTAAAGGCAAATTAAAACTTAATGCTTACATGAGGTATGCGCTTAGCATATCGATCGCGTTGCGATCCTCAGTCTGTTGGAAGTAAGCCGTTACCTGTCTTGATCCAGAGTAGTTAAGACATGCTTTGATAATTACATTTGTGGTTTGGACCAATCTAGACGCGTTACTGCGCCATGCCTGAAGCAAAATTACATCCCGTGCATGCCGACCTTTTGGGCGTGGGACGATAGTGCAGGTCTACGAACTTTGGACTGGTCGTTTGCTAAAGACATTGCGTGGGCACTATGACAAGGTCAACTGCTGCGGGTTTCACCAGTATGAACAGGTCTGTAAAATATAGATGTGCGCTGATCTAGTGTTGCTGGCAGTTAACGATCGTCCGCATCAAGGATCGAATCATCTGTAGAACTTTTTAACGTACTTGGAACTTCTGTAGATCTCGGTAGGTTTACATCTCTCTGAGTTTGAATACAAGCACCTTTGCTCCTGAGTTGTCTTTTTTCGGGTTGTGCTTTGCGGTTGCACGCAGGAAATGTACAGCGGAAGCAATGATCGTAAAATTCTTCTTTGGAGTCCACCACCTCCACCAACTGAGGACGATGAAGGAGAGGTTCGGTCCATTCGCTGTCTTATCTTTATCCTTTAGTTTGAAGCTTTTTTATATAGTACTGTTACTTGATTTTGGGTTGGATTCCAGTTATTTTGGTCGTAAACATACCGTGGTGACTGCCAGCTACGAGACAGCGACTGCATACTGAGGCACTCCATGCTTCACGCTTCATGATGCTTCGTCATTGTCATGATTCTCTTCAGTTTTCAGCCTCAAAATGGCTTAGTTGTGCTGGATCTCATGTAGCATACGACGTAGGCACGCTCTCGCCGTCCCACCGTCAGCCCAAAACTGATGTTAGTACAGACATAATTCAGGGTATCTTCAGTTTGATCCTTTGGTCTCAACTGTACACTACTTTTGTACATGTAGCGTCTAAACAACCGTGGTCTGCTGATTCCTTTGATGAAAGCATGGTGTTCTGGTGGGGGTATGTTGTGTCGTCTTCTCGTCATAAGCTGACGTTTTCCCCTAGAAGTTAAGTAGCATGATATCAGGAGTTGGTACGCAGGAAGGATTACCTATGGTTTAAGAGAATGGTCCCTTCTTGCTCTGCTGATCCTTCTGACCTTACCAGTCTCATGGCTCCACACTAGGCTGTCGGGTGAAGAGTATTGGCTTGTCAGTAGGGAAATATTTAACATTCAGTTTAGTTTTCCATATCGCGATGGGGCGATTGTCCAGATGCTGACATATGATGTCGTTGTCTTCGGGTCATCAGAGAAATGATGAGAAAAGCGGAGCTGGTGGAACAAGAGGATTGTCGACCCGTCCTGATGAGGATGCCTGGAGCGACTGAGAATTGCAGAAGGCACGAGGAATTTTACGCTTTGAAGGCTGTTGTACAGTAATCTCTTCAAGAGTCGAAATAGAACGTTCTCTTTATACAGGGAGTGACGTTCATGTAAATGTAGTTGATTATGAGCAGAAGATGCGTTGAGACTCGGCAGAGTCTATACTTTAGATTAGGTTCAGTAGGGATCCCGGTGCCAAGGGATAAGAGAAAGGCGGTTCATGTCGGCACTCATTCAAGTGCCACCCTGAAACAGCAGCATATAACTTCACTGCTCTGACCGGTGTATTGCTGGAGAGGTTTTGTAGCCAGTAAGTTAGAGAGCTACCAAGCTGACGGACATCATGTAACTTGGTGAGTAGTAGAACGGATGGTTTCGACGAGGGTTTCTGACTATAATACGATGTCGTATACATCCCTCTTGACTTGAGAGGTCAGATTAATTGGTAGCAAGACGACATGGTCGTCTACGAAATGACCTGTCTGGTTTCTTCCTTTCACATCTACGTTCTGAACCGCAAAATGTGCAGATTGAAGTCATAGAAGGGTTCTTATTCCCAGCTTGTTCTTTCCTTCTGCTCTGTACACGTCCAATAGTAGAATGATGTAGGGTTCTTCCAGTCTTGCGTCGACACTTCGGGGTCACTATATTCGGTGCTCTGCGTTGCATCGAAGTTCACATAGCTCGCAGTCCTCGGAGTGGATTGCAAACAGCGTCGCGAATTGCCGTCATCAATCGGTGCTATAAAAGCTTTTGCCAGGAAGACGGTGCTCCATGGATGCAGTTTGTTCATATCCAGTTTCTAGAGGATTTTACACGTTTGAAAGAAGTTGGACTTAAATTTATACCAAGACTACTTGATGTCTTGGTTGGTGATATCTACGGATGATCTGATAATGAAGGGTCCATTGTAGAGGTGTTTCCGTCTGTAATTAATTGTGATATTGTTGCAAAGTTTATTGTTAGTAAATGAGTGGTTTTTGTTTTGAATAGTGTTTTGATGGTTTCTATCTTCGAGTTAGGGTGGCCTTGTTAAGTAGTGTAGATGTAAATTATAGATTATAAATAACTCTGGTTTGTTTGTTAGTTTTATCTTAGTAAAAATAATCAACAGTGTATCCAAAAAGAAGTTTGGTATATCTAAATAAGCATCCCAAACGTGCAAATGCTTGCAGACGTCCCGTCGGGGGGTTGGGGATTAAATCTTGAACGGCGGTTGGTTGACGCCAGAGTTTTGGGTAAAAAAAAAACGCGCGCTTTAATCGCCAAATTTACGGGCATGTTTCGAATGTCTTTTTACGCGGGCGGTTCGCGGTAATGCTGCATGACGACAGACTTCGTGGAGTTTAGACGTTCGACTGTGTTTCTTTCTGCCACCCGCTCATTCCAAATTCTCTTCGTTTCTTCGCCTCGGTGGAGCTCGAGCGAGGGTGTTGCGGCTCATGTATGCAGTGAACGCTGGGGCTGTTCAGAATTCGTGCTAGCATGAGAATTAGTCTTTGGAGAATTGAGAATGATCATCGACCATCGGTTTTCAGGTGGATTCTTTTTCTTCTTTCGTTCGATGCCGTCTTGGTTTCATTTCTTGCTTGGATTTTCGATACCATGACAGATTCGCTTTCCACGTCCACCCACTCGCTTTCCTTCACGTCTGCGATTGCGACTTGCGACCTACTTGCTTTGCTTCTTTCGGTGTCGTCTCAGTTTCATTTCTTTGTTGGATTTCGGATCGACACGACCACCAGCAGGCTCACAGGAGGTATTTCGATGCTATGACTACAGACGAAGAGGAACGACTACAGAGCTTGCCCATTATTCTAGTCGGTACACCCTTCCCGGAGTATATGCCGTTCGGGACGAGCAGAAGATAACGGTTTAAATTTTTCCCCCTCTCGTGTCTTCTGTGTTTCTCTGGTACTCCCTGATCTCCTGCGAATTGCTGTAGGTAGCGAGACAACATAGAACGATGACGGTCCAAGTGACAGGAACTGAGCACAGTTTAGAGAAATTGTAGTTTTCGAGTTTCGACAGTGACGGCTGTACATAGGTGACTGTTATACAATCTATCGTAGTGAAATCGAGACGTCTTCCTGCCACCTCGACTGTCTTCACGATGACAGTCGAGGTGGCAGGAACTGAGCACAGTTTAGACCGCAGTTTAGAACTCAGCACAGTGTTTACAGTATAACACTGACGACTGTACATAGTCGAGTGTAAAATCGTTTTGTACAATGTTCAAGTCAATAAAGTTTGAGCGGTCCACCGTGGCCTTTCCGTGTACATAGTGGAGTGTTATACAAAGTATCGTAGTGAAAGCATTTTGTACAACGTTCAAGCAAGGAAAGCAAAAATTGCCGAGACGAAGAGAAAAAAAAAAGGGCCAAAAAATTCGTACGTCACAGATTACCTTTATTGTAGGGGAAGAAGCAAACTGGAAACGAAAAAGCGCGGCAGCATACAGTAGAGAAGTTGAAAAAAATTAAAAAAATACATGTCGTGACAGCAGGAAGGAAAGAACAAAAATACTTGCTTGAGTGGCGTCGTCGCGACGGCCGGTCTTGACATAAGAAGTTTGGTATATCTAAATAATCAACAGTGTATCTAAAAAGAAGTTTGGTATATCTAAGTCATTCTCTCTATTAACTCTCGTCTCGTATTCTCTTACGCGAATATCGAAGAGCAATTCTTTCTTTCTGTTCCTATCACTATGACTGGTGTGGACCATTGTCAATACCACTAAAAATTGTAATCATTATTTTAGACTAACTGAAACGTTGCGATAATGATCATCAAGTTTCAGTGTGTTTTGGGTTTATATTTATAAATCAAAAGCATAGTGAAACTCAACTCTCAGTAGACTATGAGCTCAGTAGTTCTATCAACTATGTTTTGCTCGTCAAGTTGTAACTCCCGACAGCTGACTCATAAGCTATGACTCGACTAACTTCTTTCCATTCGAGGTCTATTAATCTCTTGCTAGAACTATCATAGTGTTATAAGATTATAAATGAATTGGTCAAATTTATGCATGTAAACGTTAAAAGCGAAAAGAGGATATAATCGATCCTTGTGAGGTTTATTAATCTCTTGCCGGAACGATCATAGTGTTATAAGATTATAAATCAATTGGTCAAATTTATGCATGTAAATGTTAAAAGAGAAAAGGGGATATAATAGATTGTGGGGTGTTCAGGGTTTCTTGGGATATTTACTTGGGCACCTCTGAAACGTTTCTTTCTTGGTAGGCCTCTTGACTTATAGAGTTCAACTTGGTCATATCGCATGACAGTCTGTTTGTCGTAATATGAAGTCCAGCACAGCAAACTAGTTCATACGTGGTGTTTAGAGATAGTTTGACGGGGTGTGTATACATCGCAGTGCAGGAATTTGAATGAGGCACGTCGAGTGATCTGCTTGAAGTGTTGGGTGAACGTGATGAGTGGGTGTTTTTTGACACCAAATTCAAAACTAGAAATTGAGATCACTGAGACTTCACAGATCTAATTTGAAGAGATAGTTCAAATGCTACAGATCATGGATGAGCTGCTTTCAATCGCTGTACAAAAAGTGCAAAGGCAAAGGTTGCTGTCAGTATGAGTCGACTTAATGTGCTAAAAAGCTATGTGGATCATCCTAAAGTAAGCGAACCTCAAACTGAAATTCGGCAGCACTGCAAGTACCCTCTGTCCCTGCCAATTCGGTAGCACTACCCACCATCTTCACGATCACCCCACCACACCATCTCTCGCTGTTCTCTCTGCTTCTGTCCAACTTATCCAGCAACTAGTTGTATCTGCAGGAAAGAATGACATTTTTTTATCATTTTTCATAAGAAAATAACACTCTTATGTCAATCTAAGTCACAAAACAAGCTAACGCAAACATTTCATTATAGATAGCTCATACACAATAAGTAAAAGCAAAAAATAAAACAAAATAGCAAC
Source organism: Asterella californica (assembly GCA_036924285.1). NCBI lineage: Eukaryota > Viridiplantae > Streptophyta > Marchantiopsida > Marchantiales > Aytoniaceae > Asterella > Asterella californica. The sequence continues at coordinate 12,251,494 of JAYKYS010000006.1, read as the reverse complement.
TCTTGGTAAGGAACTCAACCATGCAAATGAACTAACATAAATCAGCTCCTTAAACAAAGACTCAATGTATTTCTCAAATCGACTAATGAACATTCATCTATAGATGATAGATACAGTGTCAGTGAACGGTGTTTGGGAAGACCTCTGCAAATTGCTTCTCAGACCTGCTCTAAACTCTTCTCATTCAAATCATGCTGCTGACTAATTACTTTATCCATTTGCATCTTTCATCGATCGAACATAATTTCTAAATCGTTGGGCGGGCGACTCTTGTGATGTGGAAAATAAACTCTCATCTCACCACTCGAGAAATGAAGTCTTTGTCTTCGTGCTCATCAAACAGTTCCATATTTTCTTGCTGATCAAGAAATCTGTCAAAAAACACTCATTCATCATGTTCACTTAGCACTTCGTGCAAGTCACTCGACACACCCCGTTCAAATTCTCGCGTTGTGATGTATACACTACCCCATCATATTATCTGTAAACACCACGTCTGAACTCGTTTGCTGTGCTGGACTCCAAGTCACACAGACGACCGGCTGACTACCAAGTTGGACTCTATATGCCACAAGGAAGATCAAGAAAAAATTGTTTCCTGGAGGATGTGTCCAAGTAAATATTCCAGGATTCTTGGATGTCAAAGTTGATCATTTTCATCTTGTAAATTTCATCGATAAGCTTATTGTCTCTTTTTTTTAAGAAAAAATCTTGCCATTTTTTCCCTTGTTTCGTCAATATCTTTCTTCCTTTTTGTCCACAATCCTCTTTCCTTTGTTTTTTCAGACAAGATTTTGCTTTTGTGGGCTTGATATTTAATTCTCAATAGGTGGACAAGAACCAACAGTCTATGTTCTCTATATGATGTTTAAGCGCTTAGGCATGATTATGAAACTTGATAGGTGAGTTTGATGCATTTTTAGTATATTGTTTCAACACTTGAACATGATTACATAGAGTTGGAGGCTAAGTGAAAATGCTTGTAACCCAACTGTTCATTTTGCTATAGTGAAATTTAAGATTCAAAAGTAGCTCTCTTAATTATAAAAGACACTCGTGTGCGAATTATACACTTGGAAGCTAGTGTATTTTTGGTAATCCTGAACAAACATTGGTACTCGAGTTTCACTATATTGTGCTTACTAGGTATTTCATTCAAGAGAATCTAACCTATGAGTACTACTTGTGTAAAAACCCTAAGTCTTATTTTTAGATGAAGATGATGATGAAAGATACCAACTCAAATATAGCACATTTGATCAATGTGAAATGGAAGAAAACAAAAGCTTATTAAGAATCTTCATTCTCAACCTCAATAGCTTCTCTTTTTATTGAAAACTAACCTCAAGAAAGATTCAAAAAGGATCACATCAAACATCTCAATAGAACGGTATCATATATCCTAAAAAATGGTTCGATACATCTCGATGTAATCATATCTAGATGCGGTTATATCTTCATAGTGGTTAATATATTGTTATAGTATTAGTCATGTTGAAGATGTTAATACTCGTTAATTGACAACTTAAAATTCTGAACCCGTATGTTGTTCTATGTGAAGTTGAAAATTTTATACTTTTTGCAAGTTCAAGAATATATATTGACCTTGAACTGTAATTCTGAAAGAAGTACTCGGGAGTGAATATCGATTTTTTATAGAAGACATTATCACTAATATCTTTAAAATACTTAGAGGTAATCAAACCTCCACAAAGCAAACTCTCTCGACGATTATTCTTGACATAATGTGGATTAGGATAAGGAAACTCTTTTATTATATTGTGGACATGCATGAGAGCACAATCAATTGGAAGTGAGCTATATGTTACAAAATCTTAACTTTCTTACCCAATATGGTTTTCTTTCTCCCCCTTGTGTCTGGTGGTGGTCCTCGTCTTGTATTTCACGGTTGAGGTTTTTCCCACTTGTCAAGAAGCTTGTAAGATTCAGGAGTACTTATAAGATTATTCTTATCATCCTTATATGATATTATGCTTCATACAAAAAGTAAGAAATGCATGAGGTCTCTCCGTGATACAAATGAATTCAAGTGAGACCAAGAACCATTTGCAACTTAACATGCAAACATAGTGGATAAAGCTTCTAATAGTATGCACTACTCACACAACTAAACTACTATGGTTGAAAGAACATTGGAAATATTTCTTATTGTCAATGGACTCCATGGCTTGAAGTTTGAAATAATAAGCCACCACACTCATTTTCTCTCTCACAGTCACAATCGTAAGTTCTACTCATGGTGTACTCTCGACATATGTGTGATCCTCTTCTTCTTCGAAGATCACTTGGTGTTTTCCTTCACATGGACTACATTTGGATGTTGTTTCTTCTTTGTTCTCACCTAATACAATATAAAATTTCAAAAAATAAATATATTTGAATTTTTTGGATTAAAGATAATAGCTCTATGGATATAAATATATCGTTTTGTGTAGCTTCGGTGTTCTTGTCTTACACTTGGATTGAGACAAGAATGACTGAAGTGTAGCTCAAAAGAAAAGAAAAACACTTCTTTTGCAAGAAGTTTCGTAATAATATCACACAAACTCTGATCCAAAACGCATCCATGTACAATCCTCTAGCAAAAGCCAACTACCACAAGTCACACATAACCTACTGGAACTCAAATGGGTCCAAAACGTACCTAAAGAACCGGATAAAACATATCTAAGAACTTCTTTCTTCATCAAATGGTCTTAAATGTCTATAGGATCTTTCCTCATGACTATGTTGACTCCAAGAACCTTCAGATATGACGCTCAACAATAGAGATGTCTCCAAATGTTTAGTCGTAGGTGATCAAACCTCCAAAACATCCTCCTTCCGACTTAAAGCCTCGCACATCGGCAAAACGGACTATCTGATTGAGATCCATCTTCTCTTGCAAGTTGATCTAACCACCTTGATCCCAATTAAAAGTCGACTTGGTTCAATCTTGAACCGAACCGTTTTTGGCGATTGGATTCAAATCGGAGTCGGTTTGATAATGATTCGATTCAATCTTTTGTAAATGGTTTGATTACATCAGTGGTTTTTAAACGGTCTGGTTCACAAAGTAGATGATCCTTAAGCAGTTTGGTTCTATAGTCTTATTTTATTATAATTTAATATTAACTATTTTTTATCATAATAAATACGAATAATAAATTTTAGAATATAAGTTAAATATTATAGTATCAAGTGAATTATGTTATAATCACATAAAATCTAAAAGTTTATAAATAATATATTTCAAGATTCTTTTAAATTATTCTATTCATAAACAATTTAATTCGTTTAAATTTTTAGCAAACAGTACAGTCTAGAAATAGTTATGTTCAAACATCTTTCAGAATATCTTAGTTCAGAAATGGTTTAGTTCTATAAAATGGTTTGATCTCAATTTTGTTCATGTAAACCAGTTTGGTTTAAGATCAAATCGAGTTGACTGCTGATACCAGTTATATCTCACACAAGCGATTTGGAGTTCATCTCTCGCAAAGAACGATGAGAATTTGATCGCAAGAAGTAAAAAATTGATCCCTTATGGTTCAATTTTACTTGTCATACAAAACACAACAATCTAATCCACGTATATTATTTTCCAATGCACAGATGAAGATTCTTTGATCGGATTCGCATCAAGAACAAAGAGTTTGATACATCGATCGTGAAGAACAAGACACCTTGAGGTCGTAAGTGAATGAAATTGATAGTGTCCATCTCTCTTATAATGCACAAGTTCGGATTTAGGAACTGCTAGAACGGTCCAACTATCTCTTATAAGAACTAAAATGCTCTTTTTCTCTTCTAACGTCTCAATTCTCCTCATATCATTCCATCCAATTTTTATCTTTTCAAAGACGCTCTTCAAAGACTCGAACGCATTGACACCTTATGTGCATGCTTTGGAGTTTTCAATCCTCCAAAACATTCATAGACGTGTCACATATACAAGTTAATCCTTTAAGTTGCCCCCCTTATATGAGTTCTCAATGCGTTCTCTTAATCCTCAGTTATGAACAAGCATGTCTCTTGTGCCCTTAGTATAGCTCGGGTTATTGTTACTTACCTAGTCAATACCAACAAGCTAAGGCTTAGTTTGATTCTTCTATCTTTCAAACTTTATATCATCGTCATTAAGCATCCAAACGAAATAAATGAAATGCTCATGGGAATCTTACAACAAGCGATATCACTTAGAAATAGGTGCTAAAAACAACCAAGTACTCATTAAGCGAAATAAGAACTCATAACAATTTTTGGAGTTTCAAGAACGACTCAGAAATAAATAATGTTAATTTTCATAAATTCTGCAGTTACCTTTGTGCATAAATCTCAAATTCTATTTGAATTTAAGAACTTGAATTTTGAGCTGACTTCGATGGCTGCATATGATAACTTTAAAAATTGTTGAGATCTAGTCCAATTTTGCAATTAACATTACTTTTTATACTCAATAGTTCTAATTTATCTTCATCTATGTAACTATTTTACTACTTGGACAAAACTAGTACTCTCAGCTTCTTTGCTAAATAATGAATGAAAACAAGAATGTGTCCTTTGCTAACCAAGCAAATTCACGCATAAAATAATCCACAAGAAAATTTTATTCTGTCACTTCTCCAGAACTATATAAGAAATTGTGGATATACATCATCCACACACAATTTATCTTGGAGCGGCCCATGAAATTCATGGAGCGACATCTCCAAATTTTATAAATACGTAACTCATATTCATCACATTCTAAACAAGTTGATGAGAATTAGCATACCTAAAGTAGTCAAAATAAATTTGTTAACAAACGTAAGATCCATTTATCAGTTTTTAAACAAATACGACTACATCATTTGCAAGTTTTGGGTTAATGTGAACAACATTCCACTTGCACAAGGAATGTGCATTAAAGAGGACATGCAAGAAAATTATGCAAAGATTTAGATATGAAGGTCATGAAGTCCACAGACTGTATCATCTTTTAAATGTATCTACAACAAACCAGATTAAGACAAACTCATGAAAATCATGAATACCTTAGTACGATTGCTAAGCAGACAGGTTGGACGGATGAGAGGTTTCGAAGAGTTCGAAGGAAGGCCTACAACTTCATGTTGCAGGATGGGTTTCTTTGATCTTGACAAACATCTACTATGGATCCGAATCTCCATCTGAATTATAAGACTCATTTGATTCTTCACCATGGCAAAATCATCATCTTTTTCAGCATTCTCTTCGTCTTTACATTCGCTTCATCTCAGATTCTAGTTATGATCTCAATCTATTTTCCCAAACGGAACAATTGATTCTTCATTTGTGTTATGATGACTTCTTGCAACAGACTGATTGTAGTACAAAGAAAACCAAAAGTTAAGATTTTGGTTCAAAAGTATAAATTTCTTGCTTGTGGAGAGTTGGTCTTCTTTTCTCATGCAAAATTTTCCATTTCTCTAGAAAGTATCGTCTTATGTTGATGTAAGGATCAGACGACTAGGTGTCGTATCTTTGGATTTTGACCTAACATGGTTCTTCTTCCTTGTCACGAGTGATGATTCTCAACATTTTATAAATTCAAAATGATTTATCATCCTTTACCAAAACTACGAGCAATTGGTTGACTGACACATCTTTGATATTACTAGTAAGCTTTTGTAATATATTGTTAGTGGTGAATATTTAATGTGATCTTGTTGCAAGTCAAACACAATCTCACTTTCATCCACGAATGAAGAACAACTGTAAATGAATTATACTTATCACTCAAATCTTTTATCGCATTCTGGAAGTCAAGATGATATTTTTAAGTTCAAATTGTGTTGAATGCTCGAATTGACCTCCAATATGATTTTCAAACGATTTGGAGCATCTTACTCGGAGTTAAGAAGCTGCAACCCATGAACTTCATAGACTGCACATGCCAAATCGATTGTGCACTTCATGAGGTTCATGGTTTGCACCTTCAAAATTGATCCAAATATACTCCGAATCGGTTTAAAATTGCTTTGTATGACAATTTGGCCATTCTATACAAGACAACCTCAAAAGAGCTATTTAACATATTTGACCTAAAAATACTATTTTGATCTTCAAAAACACAATCAAAGATTGTAACCACTTGTATTTTTCTCATTATGATCATTTCTTCGTTTCTTGTTGAAACTGAAACTAGACTTGACATCCAACAATATCATAATGAGGGTGCTTCTTATGCTTCTAGTGTCATTGATCACATATTAATTCTTTTACTTAAATATAATTGATTGTATGTTGATGTTAATTTGTATTTCATGACTTTTCGGTTTGTGCTATGCTTCTTCATGCAGTAAAACTTATCAGTTATGACAAAAATCGTTTTTTTCTTGCGACAAGTATGAGCATACCTCCTATGATTCACTACTCACAAGTGATATGAATTATATCACTCATGAATTATATCAATCATGAACTTTTTATGTTTTTAATATCAACGTCAGTTAAGATTCTTAAGATATGGAGTTACGACGAAAGTATCCATGAGTCTATACGTTGTGAACTTCTATTTTAGTTTCTTCATATTTGGAGATCCAATCCAAAATTAATTAATTTTTCATGAATGTTATTTTCAAAACTCTTTTCTTGGGTATTTCGAGATAGAATCATTGTTTAATAATCTACATACAAGTGATTATCTTCAACTGAATTCATGTAGAACGTTGTAATGATAAATTTTCCACTTTTTTACTCAGGATGGTGAGAAGACATCAAAGTCGTCATTTTAGAAATTATTCAACTTTTGAAAATCATGGGCATTTACTTTCTTGACTACAAACCGTGCATGAATTCCTATGACAAATTTACTCCAGAGAAGTCTAAACTGTATATTGTCCCACACTTGTGGAGTGCAGTCCATGTACTTGATGGACTGCTCTGCACCAAACTCATGTAGCCCCTGAAATTATTAATCAACTTTGCATCAAAAGAGATAGTCCGTGAAGTTCATGGACTACACTACATCAGAGCAATGCAGTCTATGAAGTTCATGGACTACTTTGCACCAAAATAGTGTAGTTCATGCAGTTCATGAGCTCATCAAGATTAGAGAAGTGAAGTCCGTGTAACTCATAGACTTCTCTATGTTCAAGGAGCATAACCGTTGGAGTTCACGGATTGCTCTTCTCTTGACGATAATCATATTTTGAATTTTTTATGTAAGATTGACTGTACAATATTAGAATGAGAACATAAAATTTTAGACATCTATTGATTGTTACTTCTTGACTTATCAAAAAATATAATTACTTGATACTAATGGTCTTATCATGAACGTATACAATTTGTACATTAAATTATGTTAATTTCAGTTTTTTAAATTATTATAAATATTTCAAATTATTTTCAAGTGAATTCTGAAATTCATGATATTATAGAATGTAATATTTTTTATCTTCCATGTCATGTAAAGTTGATTGACCTCAAAACAAAAACTCATTACTGAGTATCTGGTTGTTGTTAACGGCTATTTAGAATAATAATAATGATGAGAATGGAGATTCAAAAATTGAATAAAAAGTATTTTTTCACCTTATGAGTGTCTTTAACGGTAGTGCATAACCTTCAATTTTATGTTTACAAATAAAAGTGAGTCCCCACACTAGAAAGTGAAAATATAGAATTACTCTGAATGATCCTCATACTTCCTTGGCAAGCTTTTGAGAGCTAGCTATAGCCAAGTAGGATAACACAAGTGAAAGTATTGGTATTCAATACATATCATTACGGTACCACTCACTTCTTCATATCCTTGGAGAACAAAACAAGGACTTGGAAGATTGCAATGAACTATTGACAATACCTGTTTTGTGTTCTAAAGCATGAGTGACAACGGTTTTCCTTATGTTGCCATTGTCATGATATGAACTTGTGATGCATTCATTGAAGATGTCTTTTGAGAACTATTATACATTGTATAACGCATCATACTAACTTGACATCTTTATCAGCAACAAAAGTTCTAGAGTGCAAAGAGATTTCAGTTGAGATTGACATGTCTTTACTGCTGTTGCTGGGTACTTTCACAATTCATCTGAGCGTAAGTCAGCTCTCAGTTCACTACAATCTTCTCTTACTAATCTCAGATGACAATCTATCATTGGGGATAGCTTGAATTATTCTTGGTATGTTTTTTTGTGATGTGGCAAAGGCTGATAATCTACCCATATCTTTACAAAATGTTGTCTTGTCTTCAGATAGTTTACAGTCTCTACTTCTTAGATGATATTCTGCAGTCCTTAGCTTCTCTAAACTTTTCTAAGTGAAATCTTTCAGCAGATATATGTTGTTCAACTGTGGGTCCTATAGTTACATCTATTATCACTGAGATTCAACTAAATCTTTTCATGGACAGTTGTGATAAAAGAGTTTTCCCTTATCTGGTTTTGGTTCTTTAAGAGGCTTACAGACTGAAATTTGATGCTGTTATTTTCATTCGGTACTGCTTACCAGAGACAGGACAGGATGTGGAAAGAGCTTTATCGTTTCAACTTTGCAACAATTTTTCAGATACTGAGAATACGGCTTCGAGGAACATAGGACGACTCTCTGTTATGTGTTTCTTAAGGTAGGACTAAAAGTTATGGAGTACGTACACCACTCTAGAAATTTGCTTTGAACCTCATGTTGAGAATAAACTAGACAGACCGAACTTAAATCAGGACCTCTATACACGGTCTATACAGGGTTTATGAAAGGTTTTTCTTTTTTTTCTTTTTCTTTTCTTCCTTGTCTATGAAAGGTAGACCACAGAGACCATCAAAGTCCTAGCATACGACACGCCTTTATATCGTGACTTGGGAACGGCATTGACAGATATGGGGCCCCATAAAGCGAGATGGGCTACCACGGTGTATACGTATAAACTAAATATCTCTGTTTATCTTGGTTAATTTATTATCCCATTGAGCTTTTGTATTCATTCGAAGGCAATTTTACGAGTTTTCTTGTAATGGATTCAGTTGTAGCTTGAGTTTGGTCACTCGAAACGACAGATGTACATACATGATCACCGATGAAAGGTGAACGACATTCTCAGACGCGAAGCTCGCAAGTGGGAGCTTTGTACCAACGGCGTTCTGAGACTCCATTGGCCTGCATCCCAAGACCACGGAAGGATGCAGATGCATTCTCGCGTTGTTGCTCTGGAATCCATCGTGGGAGGCATGCCACACAGTCAAAACGTACGGTTGGAAGTTGGAAGGGTAAATATCTAAGATGTGCTCATAAGAGAGTCCCAGTCGGACCGGTTCTCAGCAAGTTGAAGACAATCTTCTAGCTAATGAGTAACCACAGGTTACCGACCGGCAAGTTCAAGTTGATACGGGAGCCTACAGTTCTGAGTCCGGCTGCGCTCCACAACCGGCACAAGAGAGACAGCATCAAGTCAGCAATATCTCATGCCAGTTGACTAGTTGCAGCGAGCGAAGAGCAGACAGCTGCCACGCTGGCGGTAGTATAGCCCGTTTCACTTCAACCTTACCGACAGGGTAGTTTCGACTCTCAAAGGGACCACGTACTACCTACTTTCTCTAACACCGACTTCCTTAGAGCCAAAAATTTCGGGTAGAAGCAAAAGAACAACCATCTGTCCAGAACGAAGGTGAAATTATATCGTCCAAAGTGGAAGACTGATTGCAGACAGAAAGTGAAATTCAACTGCAGGTGATGTCGATGAAGGTTCAGCCTGAGCTCTCTCCAAGATGGCAAGCCAGAGTGAGACGCGGGACATACAGGAGGTGTTTCGAAACAAGAGAAATTCCCTCCTATGATGAAGACACTTAGATAACGTACACTGCTGGGTGCAATCAAAGCAGTCACTTCATCTTCAGTAAATGCAGACACACTTCAGATCACTACCCGAACGGAAATTCGAGTTGACCGAAGCACCGAGGAGGGCTTCGCCACCTTAAGACTGCTGTCACATCGTGCTTGAAACATCCAATGACTGCAGAGAAAAGAGAAGGAAGGTTCCGCTGAATAACTCTCCCTTTAGGATTCTACATTGTCTGCAGCAACCACTACCGCTCGGGCATCATACCTGATGTACTCTGCATAAGTCTGAAGTACACGTTTACACGTGCGCGCAGATTCCTCACACCGACTCTTTCCCACAGGACCACAAACCAGGAACTACCGCGAAATGAGACAAGATCGGAACGGTGGACATGAGAATACGGATGAAATTCGTAAAAGAATGGTCGTCTCCAACCTGTGCTTGCTTTGGTTACAAGAACGGAAGTACATTTGAATGACTTGTCACCCCTAGGAACCTTTAAAAGTCCTCAAAGCGAAGAACGGTATGGTGACGTTGAACATCTAAAGAACATGATAATTTATACGCGAATAGGTATCGAATCGTGAGGTTTAGAATGACTCTACCTGCCCTAGTGATGAACAATCTGCTTGTGTACAAGCTAGCTAGGTGTTTACCTCAGCTTGTAGGCTATGCTGACATAATTTCTTTTGTCCTTCTACACCTCTGGAGCTCTGGGTACCAAGCATTCACTTCAGCGGGCCTCATCGTTTCCACTGGATGTGAAGGTCAGTCAGCATCGAAGTAACTTCAAATTTCTGAAGGTACCTATCCAACAAGTGAAGAGGGAACAATCCAACTGCCACTGACTTTTCAAGTCAAGGCAAAAGATTATATACAATTCTTGCGGAGAATACTGGACAACAACGTCGTCTTTTACAAGCTGCTGTCCTCCAGGACGGAAGGTGGACCACTCGGCAAATGTGCAGGGTGTGTCCCATTTCCAACTACTAGACTGGTGTTTCCAAGGAGAGAAAAGGGATTGAGGAAGACCCGACTTAGGCCTGTTGCCGTTGGAGTCTACAACACGCAATTGAGCATCTCAATAGTGCTGCGTGGGAGAGTGGGAGGCAGCAAGTAGAGCTGCTCCAATTCCGGAGCCGTCCTTCGAAAGTTCGATAATCACATTCTTGGCTGTTTCTTCACCCAGAAGCTCGGTTACGGCTGACTGCAAATATTCTCTGAACTTGGCGTAGTGCTCGTAAAGACCTCCATCCATGGCAACCACAGTCCTCCTAGGCCTACTACTCACATTCTTCGCTGACAAAGATCTATTCAATGGCTGACTACCAGCCCCTGTCCCTGTACCGTCCCTTCCTATCTTCTTCAGGATACCGACAACTCCCGCAGCTGCCAATCGTCCACCTCGCTCACATACTACTTCGCACACCATGTACACAATCTTACGTACAGTTAACGAGGTACCTGTGATCTGTAATGGCGCCAGCCCACCTCGATGTCAGGCATCCTCCAAACAAAAGCACCTCAACCTTCCCCATGCTCCAGGCGACCTGAGAGCTCAGTAAAACAAACCCCGCAGCAGAGCACAGCTACAACAGCCATTATCGCGAAAAGTTGAAACAGAACTGACTTACATTAAAAGCATCCTTGAGTACTTTTGCCACATTCCTCAGGTCGTGCGTCTCATCACCGTGCATCTTCGACATGTAGGGAGTACTGCAGCGTGTGCGGATACATGTCTGGTCAGACCACTTGTAAATGGAAACGTTTCGTGCTCACTTGTTACACACACAGGGACTACTACAAACGAGGGACCAACTCTAAAGTGCCACCATGTCAACTCACCTCAGTGTATAAGGTTGCATGAGTTTCGGCGGTATCGGCTTCCCAAATATTTCAGCTTCTTGCGCCATTTTCAGCAACACTCTCCTCACAATATCACCCATGTACATTCCTGAGATGAGCTTTTCGAAGCCCTACATCATACCCAACATATATTTCAAACCGTAAGTTATCCGAAGCGAATGACCTTATGAAACTTGACTACGAGGAGGATAGCGATGACAAATGTGCAACATCTCCTAAGCTTGAGGTTCTACTCGAATTGACCGGACAACCTAAGAATAGGAAACAACAACGCTGTTCGCCAGTGAGGAGTAACTATTAAGAAGCCACAGCTGAATTTCACCTGCTCTCCTGGATTAACGCTGTCTGCGTCCAAACCCTCATCGGCATAAGTTTTCGGCAAATGGGACGACCAAAAATTTCCCCATTCTGTGTTGATGACCTGCCGAACCACCCGAACTGTCAAAATGTCTCCAGGTAGGCATTGCTCGTGTGCTACAATTCCCGCACTGGCTGTCACAAGCACTGAACTCACGATGACCAGAATCGAGGATACTATCGACGCGCATCGTGACCTTACACATGCTATGGTTATTATCGTTCGGACATACCAAATTGGAGAGTGTGGTAACTCTCCACAAGTGAAGAGGTTGAATTGAATTAGCTTCGCGTACAGTGTGTTGGTCAAGTTAGGAAGAAACTCTTTTCGTTCTTCCGAGAATCACCTTTTCATATAATGGGGTGATTTGAGGGTTAAGCTTCACTCTGTGCCTGAAGAATCGACCATGTTCAGACGGCGTACGTCTCATATATCTCTCCATTTCTGAAGAGAGGAGAGGGTAGTGGCAGCCTCTTGTAAACTTGGAGCAATTCCAAGAATACCATCATAAATGCGGCAAATTTTCAGAAATTAAGGCCAGGTGGACACAGTGTAAGCCCAAGGTGAGCCATCGATCCCGCAATGAAGCCACGTACAGACTCATCTCTACAGCTCTAACAGACGCTTAGACCTCAAAGCAGGCACACTGACATGGTTCGGAGGCTTGTCAAAAGCAAAACAAGCTTTACCATGGTGCCAGATTTCGGCAGAAGACCATTCCACTTGTTGATAGCATCAGCGCGCTCAACATAGCAGGCGTTAGTGCCCGTACCCAGTATGATAGCCACCATGACATCCTCGTTCCAGTATCGTCCACCGGCCAGCGTACCGACTGTGTCGTTCACCTGGTATATGTCAAAAAGATGCGTTTTACATTCCGAATTCGATTAGTAAAGAAGTTCACTTGTGAGGACCACTGACTGGAGCTATTCTATAAACAAAATTCATTCTCGGCTACTGTCGTGGCTTTAAAACATATTTCGACCCAGGCCCTTAAGCAGTATATTCCTGTATATGCCGGCCCACGTGGTTAGCAGTGCGAAGCAAGAACTACCTGAACGCACTAAAGATAACTCGTGAACTCAAGCCAGAGAAGTACATAGCAGAAGAAGTATACGCTAGTATATGTCCGTCTATGTGGATAGCAGCACAATGCAAGAACTACCCACATAGGAGAAGTATACGCGGGTATGGTCGTTACCAGAGATACCGCGAGAACTAACCACGTATACCTAAGGTAGCTCGTGAAATAAGAAGGATGGCGGACCGTCGAATTGGCCGCGAGAAAGAGCATAAAAAAAGGAGGTTGACCGTGAAAGAGTGACGCGAATTCGTACCAAAGCTGTCACCCTCATATGCAATCCAACTTTTTCCATGGCTTCTTCTAAGAACTGTACGACGTTCTTGCCAGGCTGCAGGACAAAACTGAAAACACGTGAGCTATGAAATGTGCTCGGCACAGTTCCTCCTAAAGGACAAAAACACTCGCACTTTCAGCGTAATGGCTTTTGAATGCCGGGATTATGAAAGATAAACAATCCATCCCAAACACATGATTCTCGATGCCTGAAAGTCCGGTAACAAACAGTGCTTCAATAAAGAATTCCTTAACAAAACAACTTATCTGCAACATGGATGTAAGCAGCTGCATTATCCGTTTTAGCATCACAGTGGTTAAGTAAGGAAACGCACCACGCCATCGCAAGTGAAACCCTTGGTCCACTGCACAAGTGTGCCGGAATTGATTGAGGTCTGATTCACGGGAAAGGAGAAGGTGAAGCCCAGCTCTCTCTTTTGTTTACCGTGTGGTCGGAATCCCTCTCCCTCCCTATTGACAAAATTTCCAAGTTCTGTCGCAATGAACTCAAACAGCTCCTGCACGCACAACGAAGATGTGCACAAGTTAGCGACAGCCATTCCTGCTGAACAAGAGGAATTTCTGCTGTACGCCAAGTTCCCTGGATAGTGCGATAATTATGAAGAGAATCATGTCGTACTACGCGTGGCGCGGTCCAGTTGACTCGATATCAAGTTATTTAATAAGTCAGAGGTTGCACACCTGGCCCGACGCTGCCATGAGTTTATGCGGTATGGACACTTCTTCATACTCCTGCTTAATGACTCGACCTTCTTTCCCGCCAAGCTGTACACGCAAAACGCGAAAATTGGTGCCTCCCAGATCCAAGGCGTAGTATAACCCTTTCTCGTCGCTGCAATCCCAAAGCCACATCCGAAGCCCGTTAATCTACATGCAACTCACGTACAAGCACCTATGTCCAAGAGTAACAAGCAAAATTCTGCACTTTAGGAACGCGTAGGACAAATAGATTCGAACACATGCGGTAAACGCGGAAGAATGATGTCCTCAAAATTTACATCTAGCTTCCTCCTCTCTGGCCGCACGATGATTGCCTAAGACCAGACCAGCTGTAAGCAACTCCAAGTTCTCAATGTTCTCCTCTATCATCTTGCCGTACACATAATATGAACCCCACACATTGTGCTCTTTGCGCAGAGCATTCTGCTGTCACAAGTGATAGAAAATGATCTAGCAAGGCTAACATCCTTGGTGTAAGCATCTGTCAATCTCGCTGGCTCACTGGCTGGACGCCAATCCTACAGAGGAAAAGTACGTCTAAACTTGCCATCCCAGTCAGAGGCACATGAAGTCAAATCGAGATTCTGCTCTTCGCCATTTCCTTCTTGAACAAAAACGCAGATCCTCAAATAAGAATGCCTGGCAGACACGGCCGAGGATTGACGAATTCTGGTAAATCAATCCTATATGAGCATAGGAAACAGCAGGGACGACTGAGCTTCACTCGAGGACTAACCGACCTTCTGTGACATTGGTGCGGCGACACAGTAGACGAGCATGGAACTTTGGGAACTGACTCACCCTGTAGGCAAGACGTCGACAAAACTTGGAAGCATCTTCAGCCTGCTCCCTCCGTCAGAAGCCAAACCGGCGTGCATCTCTACTACCAATGCGTCGACTATTTGCCTCAGACGGCTCACGGGAGTGCCGCACAAGTTTCTGAATTCGTCTAAAATAGCCAGACATTTCGCTCTTTGTCCCCTTTCCCTGATGCGTCGACTAACAATGACCACTGCCCCCGCGCAGGCCACCGCAGCTACTGCTACGGCCAGCCCAGCCACAGTCTTCCCCATGCCTTGCCTGGAACACCACACAAACTCGATGAGCACCAAGATCATCAAAAACAAGAACGCAGAAACCACTACGAAACAATGCAAGAGAATTCGCGATTCTTGAGATTTTATTCGGTGGGAACTTAAGAACTGGAAACGGGTGAAGCCCTTTCACCAAGATCTCGTTTCACTAGCAACAGTTATTGCGTGTATCGCGGATCCAGGCGTATATATTTACAGTGCGAGTTTCTGCTGTTCGTTTTAAGTTATCGGCTGGGCAAGGGGCACTCAATCTTAAGACTGAAACTAAGTTCGCGAAACTTCACTACTGAGTACGTGAGAACCACACTCACGGCAAATTGTGCGACATCTCTGCAAATGTAAAGCATTCAGGGGGTCTATGGTGTCGATGGCATTGGGGAGCGTGACTTCGTCACGGAAACGAACGTGCAGAACCTTCAAATCCAATCGCCCCAACACGCACGGTTGATTAGTACGCTTCATTCATAGCTTTCTTCTTTCCATTAGTGTTTTCATCGGGTTACACAAGGGTTGATTAGGTGTTAGTTGTAGAAAGAAAGCGCTCTCTGTAACCTGAAATCACAATATATCTGCATACTCTCCAAAATCATACACGGTAAGCTTCTCAAAATCGCACCGGCGGTAGACTAGAGGGCTCACATGAAGTACTTACACGTTGGCACCCGTGGGTGAGTCCTCAAATCCAGTTGAAGACTAATCCAATATGGATCACTCCGTGGAGAATAATGCGCCTTTGTTGCTCTCAGTGGAGGCAACTCCACACCCCTCAGCAGAAAATTCTTGGTTGCTAGGGAACACGACTCTACCCTTCAGATCAATCCTCTTACAAGATAATAAACACGGTATATCCGGCTGTAACGAGGATACTGGCGCAACCGAAGCCGATTCAAACGAGGAATGCTCAGAATTCAAAGCTGAAAAATGCTGGGGAAAACCGGAGGAGCATGTGTACGTGAGTTGCGAAAGGTAGACAGAAAAGGGAAGACGACGACCGGGTGCGGAACGAGGTCCCAGATCGAGGAGAAGGTGCTCACAGTATAAGAGTGCTGCGCAGGGGGGCGAAACGACAAGACGATGAAATGTCGGGTAAGGGTAAAGAACGTAGAAGCGCAGCCAGAGGAGATGGCGGGAGGTTGCAAACACCAGTGACTACCATTGCAGGGGAGAAGGTCGAGAGATAGAAAATCACAACAAATCTGTTATAAGGTAAGGCGATTTATGTGACAGGGCTCATATCGTCTCCCACCCAATTTGCAATCACAGGAGCGGGAATGGAGTATGTGCAAATCTCTTGGAGAGCGAAGACCGAGACGCAGATCTTGAAGAAATAGCAAATGCCTGGCCTCTCCGCTCCCAAGGCACAGAGGTTAAAAAAACCAGTGTAGCGGAAGAGAGAGAGTCAAAACTCCACACGCGAGTGACGACAGCTACGCCCCAGACGACACAGACAGTCCGTCAGACGAGTCAGACTCAGAGTAGGAAGCCCTCGCTACTCTCTATTCTAACTCCTCCTGCTTCTGGCCGGACGCGGACGGGGACACACAACGATCACTACTGTCCCGCAAGGCACCGCAGAGGATCCCCTCTCTACTAATAAAGGGCCCTCCGGTTTCTTCACTATCTTTAGAGTTTAAACTAATCCTCGATCTGCCATCAAAATCCCAAACTCCGTATCCACCTGGCCGTTGCCGTCCACCTCCCGTTGTCCCCTTCTCCTTCCTTCGTCCTTCAAGCGGCACCAGTTCACGAACCTCTTACCATACCTCTCTAATTTCTTTCTCTCGGGATTTCCCTCGGCCTAAGGTTCCCATCGACAGCGTAAGAATGATCCCGTCAATTGGAGAGAGGGAAGGGCGAAGAGAAGGGAAGAGAAATGAACAAGCAGATCTTCTTCTTTACCTGCGTGCTCTCATCTCCTCCTCCCTCATCCACAGGTAGATTTTATCCATCTATCTGCACCTAATCTATCTATCTTCATGGGTCTACTCTATCCGTCTTTCTATATTCATTCAAAGCCAAGCAAGAATGAAGGTACGTCTGGCCTAAGGTAAGGTCCCAGGCCTTCCTCCTCCTCTCCTCCTCCTCCTCGTGGCGCCTCATGCCCAATTGCTCAGGACCCTCTTTCGTCCTCCCTCGTCTTCCGTCCACGTGCGCCAACAAATTTCTCCCCGCTCCCCTTCTCCTCCTTGGACCAATTTAAATATTGTCATGCCCCGCATCCCCTTCTTTGCCTTCACTGCCCCGCCCCGCGCCGCCCCGCTCAGGGCCGGATTTGTCTGTTTCCAACTTTTACTGACTTGTAGGGAGAGTAGATTAGGTGATCCAGCATTACCGCTATTCGGGCAGAGCGCATGGAACCGACCGACCGAGCGAAGAGAAAAAGGAATATTGTGTGGCATGGGAATGGTTTGAGATGCTCGCTGGCTGGTGCGGAAGAAGGCGCCTTTCCCCTTTCCGCGGAGTTTTGCGCGTTAAAGGAACCCAAAGCAAGAAAGAATCATACAACGTTTTAGTAGTTGCAAAATGCACGACGCTCTCCGTCAATCAAGTCGGTGGATAATTTCCCCTCAGGAAGGAGAAAGCGAGATTGCTTCCAGCGCCGACTCACTGATTCATACAGTCAGCAACTTGCTTTCTTTCAAATGAGCCTTCTGACTTTCATCCTCGCTGTCTCATCTACTCTGTTTTTCCTTCTTGAAAGTGAAGGAAATATATCCCGATTATCAAACATTATCCCACACTTGACCAACTACGATACTCACCGCGTCCGTTATAATCCCTACCTGGTTGTACGTTCTCTGTGCTCGCCTGCCTGGGTTTGCGGGGTCCGTTCCATGCTGCTTGTTCTGCTCGCCCATGTACCTGGTGATATGATGGTTTGTGCTGGAGGGAGGATATTATTCACCTCATGTACACTGAAGTGTACATGAGTTGTAATCTATATTCTAACCCTTCAGGCGAGAAGGGTTAGAATACAAATTAATATTCACCTAGAATGAAACGTATTGAATATGAAAGTCTCTGACTTATATTTTTAAGAACGCACCAGTCCGCTCTTCATTTATAGATTTTTTCGGATGAGTTGGTTACTCCTGGATTGGTTATATATAATATTTATAAATTAATTTGATATTTTATAATAACTTATTAGAATAAATTGTTATAACACTTCCAACGTTTTCTGATAAGAGAAAACAGAATTCACTGTAGAAGATTGTGGGAAGGATATGGGTTGGTGATCATGAATTGACGAGTCCTTTGTTTCTTTCTGCGGTTGTGGAATAGGATGTTGTCTTCTCGCTTCAAGTAAAAGAATTATGATATTAATTGCTCTTGCGTATATGCTCTCGCTCTCTCCCCGAAGCTGAAAGTTATCCGCACCATTGTGTAATTCTCTTCAAGTATATCAACTTTGGTTTTGAAATCGTCAAAAATACAGCTAAACCAGAAATTATAGAGGTTTGACAAATTAATAAGTTGACTAGATGTAATCCTGATGCAGATGTGGTGCTTTTTCTGACATGACAGCGATTAAAAAAGGGCTGATGTGGTATATTGACATGTGTTATTTTGCTGATGTAGCAATTTGTTAATGTCGTGATGTTAACTGGACTAACATCTGTCAGAAGTAAAGACATAGAAGTGATAAGTATTTGTGCATGTTGACATGGTATTGACATATGCCATTTGAGATGATGTGGATGATGCAGATTGGACCAATGCCAAAGTGAACCAAAATTCTTATGTACAAAGCCAATTGAAATCTTGATCATGAAAGATGTGAAAATATATCTATCTCGACCATGAAGATGTGAAAATATATCTAAAATATATTTGTATACAAAAAAACGTGTTTGAATGTGAAATCTCTTTGTGAAAAATTTAAAATACAATAAGTATCAATTGTTGCGTATACTTTGTTAATTATGTTCCGAATGTAATTATTTTCAAGCTCATGAAGTCTCAATTGTTGAAAGATGTGAGTTGTATTTTATATTTTTACAAAGTCTTGTGTAAAACGGAAAAGGTTTGAACTAAAAATCACTACCGTAAAGAATATGACATACAACTACCAATTGTTAGAATTACAATTTGAAATGTAGTATATTGAAAGTTTTGTAATCTCGACCAAAGTCACACGTATATTGAAATAAATATAAAAAACTGATCTTTGATATTCAAATATAAGAGATGTTGTAAATAAGAGCTCTTAACGATTAAAAGAATAAAATATATATGTTTATCTATTAGAAAAACCAAATATTCATTGAAACACATGAAATTTTAGAATAATGGCTCTCGATATGATCAACCGTTGTTGATTCAACCAACATTTTAAGATATTTAATTTAAAGAACTAAAATCTTGTGATAAAGAGTTGTTGTTTTAGTCAAAATTTATATTAAATAACATATCAATGAATCCATAAACTAACAGGTATTGGATGCAAAGAGTTACATAATATGGAGTGAAAATGAACAAATATCAGAAAATTTTATGAACTTTACTATTTTATCAGACATTACGAAACTTTTGATAAAAAATAATCATTTTGTATCATCAGGACTTATAATTATATATTTGGACACAATGAACTCTCTATCAGCAAGACTTCAAAAGAGAAAAAAAAACTTTTGATCATCAAGAGTGGTCTCTACATTTGATACTAGGCAAAATAAATAATTTTGATCATCATGATGATTTTGATATTTCATATCAAGCCAAAACAAAATCTTTGATCATTATACGAGCTCTACATTCCACTTCGAGTGAACAAAAAACTACTGATCATCAAGACATTCCACTTTAATTAGAGACAAAGCTCTTGCTTATCAAGAGTGATCTTGATATAAGAAATAACTTGACTTTTGTGCTTGTAAAGGATAGTAAATTTATAGAGTGCATTTTCTTACTTGCGTTAAGTTAATCTAGAAAGAAATATCTTCTTCACACAAACGAAAGTTCTCACTTGTAACATCCCAACTCGCATTCTCAATACCTGATTGAAATAATACTTCAAGGATGTCATTCTATGTGAATATCAATGCAACAAACACATATTTCTATATTTTTATTACATAATTCAATCATAATTGTCAATGAGATATACTTTTATTACCTTGAAATCTTATTTGTGTTGACGAAAGATAACTGCATTATGATTTAAAATATAGAGAAAATATTTGCAATATTTTTATTTATTATATATTTATTTATACATATAATTTCTATGATATAAAACTTTATTGTACTTTTCATTATTTTCTCAAAAGTTGTTATAAAAAGTTTCAAATAACAATATTTTTTATGAAATTTTGGACAATAAAAAACAAATTAATAGTTCTACTTTAATTATAACTATAAATGAAGCTCTCTATGAAAATGATCTATGTCGTATATAACGATTATCAGCTTCATGTAAATTTAAAGACTAAAATATATTCCTTGATAGTTGCATGAGGGTGAAGTTTAGAATTGGTTCAAAATGATATAGCTTGTTTTGGTTGAATGATAAATTTGTTATCTTTTTTATTTATATTGTTTTAGAGTTATGATTATATCTTTTATTCCTTTTATTTTTGTTAATATTGAATATTCTATTCTATACCTTCATTCCTTTATCTTTTGGCTTTAAGATTCATGTCTCTTTATTTTCTACATAATATATTTTTTAAATATTAAAACACGTATTATGTCGTGCATGGTTTCGTACTAGATGGAATGTGATACCCTCAGGCAATAATATAAGTCCTTCATCCGACATGAAGATCATAAAATTAGATTTTAGTGTTTGTAATGCTTCACTTCCCAACTCGCATTTAAACACTTATCGGAAAAACTGAACATTAGTGTTTGCACAAATGACACTTTTTTATGATCAAGTACATTTCTTATGAAACATTTATGGATGTTCTTGTAACATCCATCTTGATATTCAATTTTAGGCCCAAAAAACTTAAAAATTCAGAGCAGCAAAGAAGAAGTCACCCACATATGCTATAATTACTTTTGAAAATCATTGCTGTATTTGACAAATGGAGGAACTTATGATAATCGAGAATTCATAAATAAGTCCTAATGGTGTGGTGAAGAGGATGTTTCTTGAAGAAAGTGCACAAAATTTAGTTGTGACAGATTGAAAACAAGCAAGAATCACAACAAGACAATAAGTTTGATGTCAAAATCACTCCTTTATTGATTCGGAACTCCACGAAGGTACAATATGCTGAGTGCTCTCTCTCTCTACTGTTCTACTTAGGTACGGGATTTCTTGAATAAATTCTAGTTGTGACGGTGTGATTACTTTGGGTGGATATCAGGTTCTAGAGTATACTTCTACTTAATATGCCAAGAAATTGATTCTAGATCACATTGAACTGATTATACACGGCAAGGCATCATCATCCACCTGGTACATTGGTATGGTCACTACCCATGCAATACATATAGATGACAAGACACTGTGATGAAATAAAGTTCTTACAGTCCAAGCTCTTGAAATCAACAATGGAGGGAGTAATAAAACTGTGATCCTCGATCCGTCTCTTCAAGAACCGTCTTAACCAACGCGTAGCCTGCACAGATCTGAACCCAACGACGCCGTGCGCGTTTGCATTGGATCTCCAAATCTCCCGAACCGTCCGCTTACAGGTCGCAGGTGCAAGCTAACCCCTTAAGCAGCCCCCCTTACGTCAGTCACTGTATGTATCAGTTTTCTCCAAAAATCAGGAAGCAGACCCCTTGCGTCTTTAATATAGCGTCTGGAGCTGCAAATACCCAGTCAGCAAATAAACTAAGGCCCAGCTTGATTTATCCAGCTTCCGAGTCTCGTAATTTCTCCACTAGGCGTCCAAAAGAAATAGACAAGGTGCTTATGGAAAGCTGACAACGAGCTCTATCCATTGATGCGATGAAAATAAAGATCTAAAGTTGTGCTAAAAGTCCGTAAGCTGGGGCTTAGCTTGTTTTACCCATCTTTCGAGTCTTGTAACTTCTCCACTAGGCGTCCAAACGAAATAGACAAAGTGCCTATGAGAAGTTGACAAGGAGCTCTACCCATCGGTGTAATAAAAGTGGAGATCCGAAGTTGTGTCAAAAAGCCCGTAAGCTAAGGCCTAGTTTATTTTACCAATGAATGTCTTTGGAGCGATAATTGTCAAAATTTGATTTTCATGTAGGAGCCGATCCACGACACGACACCGTGTGTCGATACAAGGTCGGATTGGTAGCCAAGGGTTACGTACATCAACATGGAGTGGATTTTGAGGAGACCTTTGTTCCACTTGTGAAGATGGTGACTATTTGAACGGTAGTTGCAGTTGCAAGTCAGAAAGGTTAGAAGATGTATTAGATGGACTTCAAGAACGTCTTCCTCAACGGCAATCTTGAGGAGGATGTCTACATGCAGCAACCTCCAGGTTATGAGGATCCCAAGTTCTCTTCTCGTGTGTGTAAGTTACGGAAGGCCGTCTACGATATGAAACATGCACCAAGAGCATGGTATACAAAGATCAATTCTTACTTGCAGTCTCTTGACTTCAATCTTTGTAGTTCAGACTCTATCTTGTATTCATTAGCATCATCGATATCAAATTGAGTCTTTATACATTAAGAATACGAGACCGGATTGTTGTGATCACTATCTACGTTGATGACTTGATCATTACCGATAACTATGAGGAGCTTATTTCCCAGATCAAGGATCCCTTGAAATCTGAGTTCGAGATGATGGACTTAAGAGAACTCTAGTACTTCTTTGCTGTGGAGTTCATTAGAGAATGGAAAAGATGTTTGGCTTTTACAGCGACAGTATGCTCTCAGTATGCTTGAGAGATTTGATATACTTGACTGCAAATACATTGCTACGTCATTAGAGCAAAGGATAAAGCTAAGAGCAAAAGATGGTGAGTTACATGATGATTCACGCATGTACAGACAGATGGTTGGGAGTCTTATCTTCTTTATTATCACTAGACTAGACTTGAGCTATGTCGTCAATATGATCAGTCAGTTCATGCAATCATCACGAAGATCATATTTGGAGCTGTCAAGCGGATCCTGCGCTACGTGAAGTTCTCGATGCAGTACTAACTTCACTATCGATATCATGGATCATTCTTGTTACATGGCTACATTGATGCTGACTGGACAAGGGGTGCTGACGTGAGATCCACATCAAGTTATGCTTTTGGACTTGGAAGCGCTGCTATAAGCTGGACTTCTAAGAAGCAACATATGGTTGCTTTGTCATCCACAGAAGTAGAGTACCGAAGAGCAACAAACGCAACATGCAAATCGATTTGACTTTGATGTCTGCTTTCTAATATTGGTGTGGAATGTATAGATCTTATTGTTGTATATACATACAACATTAGCAGCATGAAGTTAGCTAGAAATCTTGTTTTCCATGCTAAGACGAAGCACATTGAGGTGCACTATCATTTCATTAGAGAAAAGGTCATTGCATGAGAGATTGAGCTCGTTTATGTGAGCACATGAGATAAGGTTGCTGATATCTTTACTAAGGCATTGTCTAGAGATAAGTTTGATGCTTTTAGACATTGTCTAGGAGTACAGGATGTAGAGTCAAGCTTGAAGGAGAGTGTTGATATAGTCTCAAGTTCTAGTAGATCGAAGGCTTATGTTAGCCGGAGTGATTAGGATAACTACTACAATTAGTTAGAGGACTAACCCACCATTAGGGTTCCTTTTGTACTCTCCTCCACTATATATACATGCACTATAATCTTATTCTTATTTTACTTCCTTGTCTACTTGCTCTCTCTTCTTGGAGTGTCTTCTTAGAAATATCTCTTTCTACATGTTTGAGCTTGGACAATGTGCAACACTTCGCTGCAAGTTAGTACTGAGTGGAAAATGCTCCTACTTGGGAGAAAAGCCGTTGGTGTCATGAGATAGTCTCCAGTAGCACCGGTGATAGTCTTGCTTGTAGTTCCTTGACAATGATCTTGTATGCTGAGTTAAGCAACGTAAAAAACCTCTTGTTCTCCAAGAACGACTGGTTTGACGATTTCTTGGAGATGAGTACAATGTCTTTCTTTGTGAAGAAAGGTGAGAAAGTACTCGAGCTTAGTGCCTCGTGCGTTGCAAGTTTGAGCAGAGGTTCGACTGAGTCTAAAAGTGTTATGAAGAACTCAACCGGGATCAAGTCAGGTCTTGGACTCATGTTCTTTCTCAATGTGAAGGCCGCTACCTTGAGCACCTCAATGCTTAGTGGAAGTTCTAGTTGGTGTTGTTGTAATGGTGAGAGTCTACTTTCGACATTTCGGAGAATGTTCTCTTCCATGTCCTAGTCTCCCTCTCCGACTGGAGGATGGGAGAGAAGAGTCGAGAAGAAGTGTGTAGCATGATCTGCCATTGCGTCCTAGGAGTCATAGACGTTTTGGTTGGCATCAGCTAGTTTGTGAATGTAGGTAGTCTTCTTATTTGACAATCACCAAAGAAGGTTTTTGTGAATGTATCTACTACGTTCAGCCAACGAGCCTATTTGGTCATGATTACCCAGTCGGTCTTTTCGATCTCCATCTGATGTAGTTTCGCAGAGATAAGCCTGATCTGTCCTTGTGATCTTTTGTCTTCGGACTCATGAGCTAGCCTGACAGTGAGAGAAGACAATTGCTATCTCCAGCCGACTTCCAACTGACGTTGTTTTGTTCTCTTGATTTTCCCTCAGACTTGCACCAGTTGCTTAGACTCCTTTAGATCTTAGACCTGCTGTTTGCAGGTTCATCCACTTGCATTTGATTTTGAGTACCACACAAATATCAGACGAGTATTTTGGATACCAGACAAGTACCAGACTAGTATATTCATCCAAAATCTACCTTTGACCTCCGTTGAAGCAGGATCCCAATAGAAGGATGAAAAGATGAACGAATGATCAGAGAACATTTGGTCATAGTGCACTACGAAAATTGTAGTATCCTTATTGAATAGGATCGTAGGCATGTACCATTGGTCTAGTCATATGAGGATTTTGACTATTGTCGAGGTGAGGGTTGGAGAGGAGGAGGAGGAGTCATCTTGCTCCGAGATATGCCTGGAGTTCTCTTTCTGTTGTCCCATGTGTGACATTTTGTTGCAGCATGTGATCAAGTCAGAAACGTGAATGACATGTAGCATTGCTTCTCATTGAATGAGCTCAATCCCGTTTAAAACATTGGGTGATCCTCCCCATTGATCTTCAACCCTGATAATGACATTGAAATCCTCACGCATGACCCATGTCCGGTTCAGGTCGAGAGTGAGATGAATGTGTTCCCAAAGAGCTGCTATCTCCTCAGGGAGGTGGGGTGCATAAATGTTGATTTTCATGATC
Source organism: Asterella californica (assembly GCA_036924285.1). Classification (NCBI taxonomy): domain Eukaryota; kingdom Viridiplantae; phylum Streptophyta; class Marchantiopsida; order Marchantiales; family Aytoniaceae; genus Asterella; species Asterella californica. Next base: position 12,225,934 of record JAYKYS010000006.1, on the reverse strand, counting down.
TTCCAAATGTATACACATCGCACGGTTCTGCATAAAGATCTCGTGCGCAGAGACAAATTGTGCTAAGATCAGACAAAGCACTGTAGAGATTCTTCCCTTGCCCGCTCTTGTTCGGACGTTTTGAAGTGCTCAAACTCGATCGGATGCACTCGAACTTCGTAGTTGCTTCTGAAGTCCTATAGCTTCCTCAGTTCTCAACTTGTGTTCTTGCAAGAAGAGCACGCTATCGTGTCGGATATTGCGTGAAGGGTGTCCATGAAAATGCGAGGTTCTTGGTTGTGGAGATGTAGTGTGCTGAACAGAGACAAACACGCACGAAAACGAACGTCGCAATATACACCAACTCACAATGTACATACACTGCCGGTTCTTTCATCCTAAGAATACAAAACTGAGAAACAGACCAGAGCAGTCCGCAATCTGCTTCAAAACTCTTAAAACGAGCCCCTGAATCACAATCTAGACCCAAAACTATTGATGCGTAGCTCAAAGCAAGAGAAACTTCCCTTTGCTAACAAAAAGAGTTGCACCAACATCACACGATTCAAATCCAAGTCCAAACAACATCCATGTACAAGCTCTTAGCCAAAGCTAGCTACCACAAGCTGTATATAGCCAACCGGAACTCTAACGAACTCAAACGGGCAAAACCCGTAGCAAAGAAACCAAAAAAGGCCTATTTGAAAACTTCCTCCTTTTGCCAAACGGTCTTCAGATGTCAATAGGGTCTCCTTCCCTGACTCCGTTGGTCCAGAAAACCTTCAGATCCGACTCCCAACAGCCGAGATATCTCTGATTTTTTTATCGCAGATGACCTAACCTTCCAAAACTCCTCCATACGGCTTAAAATCTCACACATCGCTCAAACAGATCGCCTGATCTGATATCCCTCTTCTCTGACAAGTAGATATAGCTATCATGAACCCAATAAGACTCCAAACAAGAAGTTTGGAGTTCCTCTTGCAAAACCACGCAAGAAATTTGGTCGCAGGTTGCAAAAAACTGACGTAAACGGACTCCCTGCTGCTCAAACTCTCTCACCTCCACCCAAACCGTCGTTCTCCCAGCTGCTCAAACTCTCTCACCTCACCCTCACATCCACGTACTGTCTTCTCCTATGCGTAGATGAAGACTCCTTAGTCGCGTAGGCACCGAGAACGAAGAGCTTGGCTCACTGATCACGAAGAACAACTCAATTTCAAGTCGCATGTGATGAAAAACATGACGCAAGCATTTCCCTTTGAGTCAATTCAACTCAGAACTCCTAAACCGCTCGATGAAACTTCGTGTCGTCTTCAATTTCATGAAGAACTCGGTGTTCTGATCCCAATGGATCAAAGGACAGCAAGTTTGAACTCCGGAATGGTCCGAACGGTCCAACTCTCCTTCACAAGTCATTGAAGCTCTCAAATCCCCTTCCTGCTCTTCAATTTCTCCCAGAACACATCTCTCGATCTGTCTCTTCACGAACCGTCTTAACCAACGCGTAGCTTGCACAGATCTGAACCCAACGACGCCTTGCGCGGTTGCATTAGATCTCCAAATCTCTTGGACCGTCCGCTTACAGATCGTATGTACAAGCTAGTCCTTTAAGTAGCCCCTTTACGTCAGTCCCTGTATGTACCAGTTTTCTTTCATAAGGAGGCCCCTTGCATCCTTAGTATAGCGCCTTGAGCTACAAATACCCAGTCAGCAAAAGTAAACTAGGGCTTAGCTTGATTTTCTCTTCTTCTGAGTCTCGTAACTTCTCCACTAGGCGTCCAAATGAAGTAGACGAAGTGCCTATGGAGTGCTGACAATGAACTCTATTCATCGATGTGATGAAAGTGAAGATCCGAAGTCGTGCCAAAAGCCCGTAAGCTGGAGCCTATCTTGTTTTACCCATGAGTGTCTTTGAAGCAATACTTGTCAAAATTTGATTTTCATGTAGGAGCCAGTCCATGACACGACAACGTTTGGTCTTATAGAGAGAGATTAAGGAAGAACTTCCGAAGCCTTATCTTTGCTCTCCTAGATGTCAATCCCTTGATATTGTAGGAGATCATGACAATCTCATTTTGTGGAAGAAGAAGTCGAGCGAGCAGGGAAGTATTCCAATCATCTTTTTTTTGTTGGATCTCTTTCGAGCTGGTAGTGTTGTTGCACAAAAAATACCTATGTTCAACTCTCGGGTCGAGGTTCAGTGATGGTTGTTGATGTATTGGTGATGGTGTCTTGACCTCTCTGGTTAGATTCTTAACGTATTGTATGTCTTGTCGTCCTCCTCTAGAAGTTGTGTTAGCGAGTGTGAGGTACACCGTTCTTGTCAAAATTAGGTTCTTGGCTAAAATCACAAGCTTGAAAGAGTTATGTAAATTTCAGAGTTGTGCACTGGTGCCTCGATTTGCAGAACAGCGTTGTTGCTGACGAGCTCTATCTAATGTACCTTGGAGGAAGAAGTAGCCTTGCTACTTATTCCGTGTTGGAATCGACCGAGTTTTGCTCTATATCTCGAGTCCAAGGAGTGCGATTGTTTGTTTTCTCTCGAGGTTTTGCACGAAGTGTTCATTTCCTTGTTCGTATGACTCGATCTGTTAGATGTCTCAACAGCCTGTCCTTTTTTGCTTGAGAGGAAGATGAAAAGGAACAGATAACATCTTGTATTGTTCTCTTCCTACGTATAGCTTGATCGCACTTACACCTCTTGGAGTTAGTGGTGGTATTTGTCTCACCTAAGTCAGATGTGAAGGAAATAAATTCTCTGATGGATGTCAAAGCTTGTCACTTCATTCTTGTCCTTTGGGAGATGGAGGGTCCACCTTGATCCTTAGGAGGAAGACTTTCTTGTGTTGGCTTGGAGCTTGGACCAACTTTTGGTAGTGTTCTTGTCGATGATTGCTCACAACCGTATGCCTTGTGGTCGCAAGAGGTGCAAAGAAAACACCTCAGATGTAGTCCCACGTAGTCTAGCTCGACTTGCAAGTTGATGTCGTTGCAAAGTGGGACGACTAGAGAAGTGACAAAAGCATACTTGTCTGTAAGAATGATCGCTTTGAGTCTCACAAAGGATTCTTCTTTGATGAGAGTTTTGTGCAGCACAGTTCTCACCGGTTGTAAAATATACGGTGTCAAGTTATAGATCAGTTTATCTGTCTTGTGAATGAGTATCGTGACTATTTGTCTTAAGCCTTATGACAGTAAAATTAGGTGAGTAAGCGTTCGCTGCTGCGAAGGTGTCACCCAGTTGAATAGTCCGCTCTTTGAGAATTCGTCGATGTGTCTTCTTAAGTTCGTCGTCCTCTACCAAGACCAAGTGGATTTTGTTCTCAAGTGCTTCGGCGTACACAATGTGCGCACTAGATTGCTGGCAGTGGATGATCGGCCAATGCCTCACTGGTCTTTTCGTGAGTTTGTCTTGGAAACTAAGCATTAACTTGCAAGCGTATATTTTCCGCAAGATCTGCTTTCAAAGTTCTAGAAGAATGTCTACTGTGATTGGTTGTCCAACAATCGACACACCGTGCTAGTTGTTGGAGGTGTTGGACGGAAGTTCCTCTGTACCTTGTATGCTGTAGAATGGTATGATCGAGTCAATTCTCCTTCCAGAACCCCATTGGTGTTATGTGTACACCACATACAGAGTTGTGATGACAGGTTACATTTTGTTGCAAGCTCGGACCTAACGACTGTTGAATGGGTTCAATTCCTGTTTCGGAGCATAGCAAAAGAGAAATGTATCTCGAAATCCCTTATTCTATGCATTTGTGATAGTCATGAATGTCTGACATTGGTTCTTTTCATCGAGGCGAGTGAAGCGAAACAATCATGGACAAACCAGAGAAAAATCAAAATGAGCAAGAAATGTTTTGCAGTAGTGTCGTGGAAAATCTGTGAATTCTCTTAGTCTTCTTAGTTTCCTCATGCAAAAACATGTCGGTCGTTTCACGTGAAAGGAATATCAAAACATTCCTTAATTTTCCCTAAGATGTTGTCAGCCTCTCTCTCTCTCAGCGCTCACTCTTCCTCATCTCTCCGTCAATAGTTTGCGGAGCTCACATCACGCTTGACCACGTAATCACAAAGTTGAGTGAATAAGTGAGTGTAGAGTTGATGAGATCTTAGACGCAATGAAAGACTTCTTAAGTAACAGTATGGATTTAAGACAAAATATTTTCACATGAACAGAGAAGTGCTCGAGGACTTCAGATATTTAGATCAGAATTTATTTCTTGTTAGGTTTGGTTAAATTTGATAAAAAGACCAACTTCAAAATGTATGTTCACGAGAGTTTTCTAAAAAGATATTATGATCCTAGGACTTAAACATGAGACATTTGAACTACATACTGAACTTCACCAGGAATTTTGATCATATGAACAAACATACCATAAGAAGAAGAGGAAAATGTCAGACATTTGTAGATAAAAACATCATCAAAATAGAGAAATAATGATGTACAAAGTGGAAGTGATTACATATGTATATACATGAAGGATACATATATCCTCCAACATGTATATCCAACATGAAGGGTTGTCTCCAGCGAAGAAAAAGACAAGCGTAGAGAGATGAACAGAATGTAGTGGTGCAATTGGACCAGACAAGAAAATGGGAACTTATTGAAATTTCTTGATATGGGTTCAAGAGGACAACTCTTTTTATTATCTCGAGGTATCACTAGGTGTTTTAGTACTCTTATTTTTCTCTAAAAACTTGAATTTAAAATATTTGATCTTAAATAACAAAATATTCTTCAAATATTTTATTTCTTGTATAAATACTATATTTTTACTTTCAAAATAATTTAAAAATAAAAATTATTTTAGTTTAGTTTTATTGAGAATAATTAAAAATATTTATATTTGTAAATGTTGATAACAAAAATGGTTAGTGAACCCTCGGAGATCTGGGCCATAGTAATTAATGTTAGAATAATATCTATTTAATGAGTCGTTGGTTCTAATGTTATGAATGTTAAACGAGAATTTAAAATAACTTTAATATAAAAGTATATTTATAAATAAATATTAAATGTTTATATAACATGTAGTTCAGAACAGTCAGAGAAAACCTATATGTATGTCAAAGTGCACTCCAAAAACCATAAATCGACCTCTTGTCTCGTAAAAAGAGCCTATAAATAATGTAAGAGAAAATGCACTATAAATACTATAAACTCTATCACTTGTGTCGTAAAAAAGTAACTTTCATTATAAGTTTAATTTATCATCTAGCATTAAAACTTCTTTACATATTTCCCATCTCCCGAAGATGGAAGAGGTGAATTGTTACAGCGAAGGGGAAACAAATCCACCGAACAATCATGAGGCGTTTATTCTTTCCGAAGCTATGGTCCATGCATGCTACCATCAGAAGGGGAAAAGGCCAGAAAGGGAAGGAAGGACACAACTTCTCAAGCAGTTGTCTTGTCTTTACCTTAGCGTGAAACAAACTGAAGAGTTCTGAAATTCAACTACAAACAAAAGAATCCAAAACATGCATCTCAACTCCCCTCACAAGCGAGGAAACAGGAAGAAGACAAACGTGGAAACGGTGTGCCACAATTTACTAAGTTAATAGGTCGAACCCCTTGGTATCTGTCTTACATATGTTAATGATCTAAATTTCTTAAAAGCTAAAGGGTATTGATATATACTTTTCTGAATTATTGTAACTGAAGGCGGTAACTTTTCTTCCAAGTCGTTTTATGTCTAACTGAAGACAGTAATATATACGGTTCTTCCTAGATAATTAAATTAATATAACAGCAGTTCAAACTTAGAGGAATCTGCAAACACGGTGCTTTTCACTCTGCGACTCACTTGAGTTAGACATTACATGAAGTACTTAGAATCGATCCCATTCTTCCATAAAGCCTTAACTTTTCAACTAATAAAGAACATATATTTAATTCTGAGTTGGTCTATGACCAAAAAATTATACGAAGAAGGGTCGTTGGAAATATTTGATTGTAAATAAACTGTTATTGCATATTTTTCCTCTCCATCTTCAAATGGAGAGTTCAACCTAAGAATGAACTTAAGGACATGTAACATAAAATTGAATTTAAAATATATTAAGGGGTGTCAAACTCAGCGTTAATATTAACCAGCAAGATGAGAGGTCTGCAAGTTTTTTTCATAGTGACTCGGCTAGTTTTGATATTCATCTAACGGTGACTCGTGCTACACTTTTTCCAGACAGAAATACAATCATCTAGATTGAGTGTCTTAAATAGGGTATTTAATATGACTCTAGAGTTTGAACTAATGAAAAAATGTTGATTCATATACACCCTAGTACAATAGAAGATTTTAATTACAGTGGACAGTGGTCATTTTAACTGTCTTTCACTACTAAAACCCCTTAGATTGACACCCCCATTGGCTACGCTGTTTGATACCCAAATTTCTCCTTACATTGCATTAATTTTCCCATTGGAAAATTATTAAAAGGCACACTTTGGACCGTGACTGCATGATCAAGACAATAATAATACAATTCACGAGGGAAGGCACGCAGATAACATACATGGACCAATGGACAGCGTGACAAATGACGTTGTGTGGAAGTAGCTGCATTCGCATCTGCTGCATTACGTCGGGTTTTAGAATTTTATGTTAATTGACTTTAGCAATTTTCACGGCTAATTCCACGGCCGGTTAAGGGCACCGGTAGTTGATTGGATTTCAATCAAAGAAATATACAAAATTTGTGTGGCTCTGTTACCTTTTATTGCCCGGCATTATACCGGTTGACTGGCATAGTGCGTCAGTTCAGTCGATTGGGGTGCGAGACAAAATTGCGCACACCAAAAGCGACTGCAGAAGCCTGCAACGGCCGCTGCATTCGACGGAGTCGGGAAAGCTGGTCGCAAAGCCACGATGTGAACGTAGCAGGTAAAGCAGATCTCCTCCAGCGACAAGCTGATCTTCCACCTAAGATAACCAGTTGAATGACTTCATGAGTCAGAAGTTCACTCTAACACGTTAGTTCAACTCTAGCGGAATTTCCTTCTCTGTGGGTAAGTGTTATACGGAAGCACCACCATGAGAAGAGGATGACGAATGAGCCAGTCAATATGCTTTGTCAAATGATGGAAAATGATGCTTATCCCTTCCTTGCTTGTCTGCAATCGTCATATTCTGATGTTTGAGTGACTGTTGAACAGGAGAAACACGAAGATATGGTTGATACGTTGGAAAGTGGTGAAAGGAACTGCTAATCAGTTTAGAAGAAAATGCTGTCTACGTGCTGAAGCATGAAACGCGGAATTCACTCTTGGGCTTGATAAGTAGTAAGTTGTAACCTCCATGTCCGATTCCGTCCACTTCCACATGAGCAGTGTGGATAAAATCTGAACTCACAAAGTTATGATTGAATCCAACGGAGTGATAATAACGCGATCAATGTAACTAACTTTTCATATGCGAAAGGAAGAAATGGATGTGACGTGCAGAAAGTCAAAGACTCAACCTGTAGTTCAGTTACCACCAAACTTCCGTCATCGACCGTTCGTTCGAGATAAGATAACGAATTAGACTTTTGAACGCTGAAGTTACAAGTCAACATCAACTCCTAAAGGTGTACGTAGCAGTACAGAACATGTTACGAACGAAGACCGAGTTTTATGAGATGCTTCTCAGAATGATTCCGAAAATCGGTTGCTTTGGATGATAGACGTCACAAGAAAACGGATGAGGATTAGACTTGTGTATGAAATATCATTATCTGATCTACAGTGTCGAGAGTAGTAAGGAGAGTTATTTTGCAGGAGACAGTGACTAGTACCACCCACCTTGAGATCCATGAGAACATATTCCAAGTCAACAGCGAACTAGAGTTCGAGAAGTTGAGGACTTGCTCTCTTGACCCACGCTAACTGACAGATACCTCCAGACATCCATCCATCTCTTTCTCCAGGCCATTGACTCAAATCAAACTTCATGCATGCAACAAAATAACAATCGGAGCAATCATCGGCGTTCTTCGCTAGAAATGACTCTCTTATGCGCTTCATGATTCTGGATGAAGCTGTAACGGAAAGAGGACCAACAGAGACTTCTTGACGCTGAAATTGTTGTTTCATTATGCATGCATTATCACCCTCTCCATCATTTAGAAGGGTTATGTAATAAATTTGATGAATAAAAAATGGATGTGATAAAATTGATGAATGTTTTTCCATTCGGCTATGTTTGAATCTTTATAATGTGAAAGGTGAGCATATCACATCTTTCACGTATAGTTTATCATCGTAGATGCCAAGTGTAGCCAAGGGGTGTGTGACCTATAAACACGGACGGGCTAGACTTTACGTAGTAGTCTGGGGCTCTGTAGGTCAATTATAAATGTAACTTTTTCCATTTAAATATTATTGAATTTTGAATACTAAATTCGATATGCATTATTTCAATTTGGTACGTCAAATTTAAACATGGATTGCTTTGCTTCCTCCTGTGCAGTTTTTGCTGCAACGCAACGTAATAAATCAATTCTCATGAAAGTAATTTATTTCACTATCTTTCCTTTCACCATGTCTCCACCAACAATGTGTGAACATTATTTTCACTACATTATCGTTTCTCTTCTTCCTGGTCTGGGATAGAATTGCATCGAGCATGCATATTTCGGTTCTCTCCGTTCTTACAATAGCCAGTCCTTTCAAGGCTTTCATATCACATCACATCACATCATGATCCCGTCCCATTCATTATCTTTCTCTCACTGTTTCACATCAAAAGTAAACCGAAGACTTATGCAGGTGTGAATGATCTTCAATGCATGAGAACCTGGAGGGAGGCTCGAGGTCCACGGCGTGACGCCTGAAGTGAAACAAGTTCTTGCATGCGCGTGGGAGCCTGGGAGGAAAGAAAGATTATTTTAATTTATTTTAATTTATTTTAATTTATTTTAAATTTATTTTAAACCGCCACAGTGGGCCGGGAGGAAGTTTATTAATAAAACCGGCTAACGGGAGCCACCCTTACAACGGGTTCACGCCGTCACCCGAATTCACCACCAGGTCGGGGGGGGGAGGAAAGAAAGATAAGCCGGAGCAGAAATCCATTGAACGCACGGCTCCTTCAATCTGCTGCAGCCACTCCATTCCAAGTTTGAACCCTAGGGAGAAACCCGCTCCTGCTCCCTCGCAGAAAGATATAAAGAGGTCAGACGAACAGACCTGAGGAGCACTCGTTTGACAGCACATTGTCATTGTCATCCATCATTTCCGTTCGGTTCTGCCGCTCCTGTCATTTCTGTTCGGTTCTCTGGTAATACTCTTTAGAGGTGGGGCCTGCTAACCGCACCAGTAATACCAGTGTTAGGAAGGTTCTGGTAAGAAACGGTCGATTTCATGTAAATGCAATTCATTTTCTCTGTCTCACTTCCCTTGGTGACACGTTCCCAACAATTAGAGAAAATGGCTCATTTCTCCATGCCATATTCTGGGTGTGATAGGTCAGTTTACTTGGACTTTTTTTGTATTACTTGGACTTAATTCTCGATTAATTCTCTCTCATCAAAGTATCAGAGCATTATCTTAGGTAGGACTCAAACAAGCTGATTCTGATTATAACAATGAGATATCTTGATGAATCTTGGTAAAATGTTGTTTCTTACATTCGTTTTCTTGATGAATATAAACCTTTTTGGATTCATTTTTTAAGTTCCTTCTTGAGTGTCAATTCCATGTTTAACGTGTCTTCAGTTTATGTGATTAAGTTGCATCATATCTTTCATGGTTTTGATTGTGAATGAGGTTATGATTTTGTCGTATATAAGAAACATTTGAATTTATCTCGCTTTTACCTCGAGTAACACCTTTTTTGGTTTAGCCTGATACCTCCTGAGTATTTGGGAGCATTTTTGTATAAGTGGTCCATGGCATCAGTGCATCCAATTAAATAGTAATCATCATCTTTGAAATTTCTCTACTTCATTAATTATTACCCAATCAAAGACAAACACACGGAACAAACGACTTAAGGATCTTTGTGACGTAACAAATATCAATATATCATTCTCACTTGTATTATTAGGTGATGCAAGATTTAATCTGAATCATTATCTAAAAGTTTTGAATTACATTACATCAGTAGATTCCGTTAGATTGGTAGGATGGAAAAAAACAAAAGGATTTTCCTATCATAGTAGATCATTACTTCACGCATAGATGATGAAGTGAAATCTTCTTCTAAATATTTTATTTTGTGTTTATTGATGTGGGTGAAAAAGAACTATTTTACTAATGTAAATGATTTACTTACTGGTTAATTAGTAGTACATCTACAATAAGATCACACTCCAGTACTTATTATTAACTTATACTTGTATTACAAAGACAAACAAATTCCTGCTACCATATTTCAAAACAAGCAAGATGTCTCGGGTTCACTCATAAATCATCTGCATATTTATGAATTTGTAATACTATAATATTGTATTATTTCTCTCTACCGTTTAAAATGATTGATCTAAAGTAAATAAACTTCATATATTTTTCTCCTCCAATAATTTATCAATGGAAAAATATTGATATAAAGTAAATAAAGGGGAATTTTATATGATATATTTTGTTTTAAGTTACAACAAATATTAATGTGATAATTTAGTATTTTTTTGACCAGTTGTTTATCGGTTAGTTTTATTCTTTAATATTTCATATGAACAATGAATAGAAGAATCTTGTGATATATATTGCAAGATCTTCATTATACTATTTAAATAACGAATAATTTGTTAATTCGTGAGTTCTGTTAGACAAAAAAATTTCCAGTTATATAATTTAATTAATTATGTACATAATCTGTATTATCTTGATTACTATTGTTGAGCTCAGAGTCCTTCACCCATTTCATGTTATAACTTGGGACAGGTAAAAGTAACTAGTCATTATTGTCCAACAAGTAAGTGCCAGGATAATATCTGTCCCTTGGTGTCTTCGCGGACCATGGGACTCACCATGTGAGTCTATTATAAAAATAACTAGTCGTTATTGTCCAACAAGTAAGTAATATGATAATATCTTTCCATTGGCGTCTTCACAGACCATGGAACTGTCCATGTGAGTGCATTATAGCGAGACTCAGATCAGAAGTTCCATTAACAGTTTGCAGCGCATGCACCTCCAACCGAGTTCACAAAGAATCGAACCCACGTCCTTTCTCTTAGAGGACTGTGGGTTAAACTATTTGGGACATGCATCTTCTGTGTCTTAAGCGGTTCTTCATACGGTGTTATATCTAGTGCACTCTTGTTGATTTAAGATCATATAATAGCCGCTAATAATAACCAGATACTCTCTAATCAAAACAGGAACTCGATTGATATTCCAGAATTTCAGGAACATACCTAACATAAAAACTGATCAGAATAGAAATTTCTGCACTTAGATCGAAGAAAAATTCACCGGATTCATCAGTTTCAAGAACTTCATTATATTTTGATAGACAAGATTAATACAGTTAGGTGTCTATTGTCATAATACTGAATTATCCAAATTCAGACAGATTGTCAATACCTGAAAAAATCTTACATATCTTGTTTGAAAAAATAGGAAAATCATCATCATCGTCATCTTTTATGAAAATAAAGACATTAAATTCAATAATATGAAGAAAACATGACCGAACATGTATTTTACAGAAGACAAGAGATGTAAGACAAAAACATCTTCCAAGGAAAGAAGATGATTATCATCTAAGCTCTTGGTAACGTACGTTATGAGAGCTAATATTCTTAATTTACAAATATATGTATTGCACAATCTATATTGGGACATAACGTCATCCATGGAGTTCATGGACCGCTAAGAGTCATAACCTGTTAGAGTTAGCTTGAGCAAGAAAAATTATACACAGATACGTTGGATAACTTTAAACACAAGGTCAACAAACATTGTAGTGCTCGACATTAACATAATTGAAGAAAAAATCCAGTAAAAGACTTTATGAGCAAATTTAGCTACAGAGGAAGCCCATGAAGTTCATGGAACGAAAGGACAAGAAATGAAACCGAACAATGAGACATGCTAAACTCGAATTATGATTCACGTAAATACAATGAAACCAAGACTCCAAAGAGTCAGTGCCAATACTTTCAGTACTCCTCGAAGCTTCACCACTAGCTATCTCATATTCATCTTGATCTTCAATTATATCTTCATCTTCGTTCTCGTCTTTTTCTTCTTCTTCATTATCATCTATAGGTCGAACGCCTACTTTAATTGCTATCTCTTGTTATAGTTAGAACAATTGATTCTTTATCTCGAGTATGGTTGTCTTATGTAGTCGGTTACTCGTGATCAAAATAAAATCAAAAGCTAAAATATGTACTTCTGAAATATCCAACTCTTGCTTGTAGAGTGCAGGTCTTTTCTATCATCCGAAACCTTACGTTTCTTTGGATCGTAATTTCCGATGTAAGAATCAATCGACTAAGTTGCATATCAGTGGATTTCTATCTTGCAAGGTTCACCACTCTCATTACGAGACAAATTTTGTAACACCTTACAGACCAAAAATGACTTGTCGTCCTCTACAAAGACAACAAGTAACTAATTCTCACTTAATCTTTTAACGTCACCAATCTTGTGTAGCCGGTTGTATATAAAGCTTCTTGGTCTAGTTTGTCGTGTACTTGCATACAACGGTCAAATTTCATCAAACACTCTTCGCTCTACCTCTCCAACATTTATCACTACATTCAAGACAACTTTATCTGTAATGTTAATATCGTGCGAAGGTCAGATCCAATGTGTGCTAAGTGAAAATGAACGCTAAGATAATATTTTTTTAACCACTTTTCTTGTTTGTAGAACCAATGATTCCACCATGTTTTCTCGGTCTCGTCCAAATCAAGAAAGATAGAACCCTCTAGGTGTGATCGGTATTGAAAGATTAAGACGAACGTCAGAGACTTTACACAGATGGCTGAGGCTAACTAAGACCTTTTTGTAATGCTTATAGGCTAGAGATCTTCTCCTCTGTCAAGTTTTTTCTCGAACTAAACTCTCAAGGTAAAGGTGGACGCAAAAACATGAAACATGATACTTTCGTCTCCTCAAATCTCTCTTTCTAGCAATCTCTCTCAACCCAATCGTTAATTCGTGTCGAATTGTAAAGTTTGAAGACCTCAAGATTATAATCCAACCCACAAAATCAGGAACAGATCTAGTCTATAGATCTCCTAGTATCGCAGGAGGAAGTTGCAATGCACAATTTAAGAAGTTTTCAAACCTCTGTCACTTCGGTCCCCAGTAATCCTCGATCTAACCGTCCACTCTTTCTCAAAATTCACACACGCCTCATCAGTCTAGTAGTAAACACGCTCTAGACGATTTCACTCAGATCCAACTCTTCAGTCAGCCACCACAGCCAGTACTCAAAAATCAAGAAAAAATGCTTCTATGGAAACAAAATTGTATTTTCTTTGATGGCTCACACAGTCACAACTTAATGAAAACAAGTTTAAACTTCAGAATTCTTCAGCCTAACTCTGTCTGCTCATCGAGAGCTCTCTGCTCATAATCTCTGACCTCTGTCCTCCAACACTGAATGTCTAGCACTCGATATATCTCTTGTCTCACATTATTAGGATTTGCATGTACCTACACTAACTACAAAAGTATCACAATAAGTGGCATTACCTTATTAAACTAAGGTCAAGTGTAAGCACATCCTAATACCAACTCTAAATTATGTACAAAAGATGAATCATTATCCTACAGTTGGATTGCACAACCCTAAGGTAGCCATAACTGCTGCATACCAACCTAGGTATCTGACTCTCGTCTGACAAATACAAGTGTAGCCATATAGCTACTAACACCACACCTTAAAGTACAAATTTACATCACCATCACAACTCAAACCAAATGGAAGTCTACATTTGGTTTGCTAAACATATAGGCTACTCATAGTTCTCTTTGTCGTTCATGTGTCGTTCATCGCAGCAAAAAAACAAAAAATGTGCAGCAAAGAGCCCTCCGCAGGTAGCACGTCTTTGTTGTGGGCCTTTGTTTTCTCTTGGTACCTTTCTCTTGTACTTTTATCACCATCTTTCGTAAGTATCCGCATGTATGCTTTGATAATCATTGCTTGAAATTCACTGCATGCGAAAGTGCCGTCGATTTCAGGTTGTATTTAAGAGAGATATCGTCTCCCGTCTCTAGATACGGCCGAAGTCGTATCCATCGTAATCCTCTAACGAGAGTCGACATACAATTCCATCCCAGCTGTGTGTGAATAGTCTGATGATACAACATTGAGAAGCAGAGGCGTTCAAAGGATATTTGAATCTCAAACCTCATGTATACTAGAAGGTTGAGCTATCCAACTCTCCACACTCCACACACGTTAAAAAAAGAAAAGTAGAAAGGTTTTATGGTTTCTTTTGTTTCTTTTTCCTCTCTTTACTACTTCAAAATTACATATCTTTGTCATAACATATCCATTTTTTGTGATTGAAGTTCCTGCACTATATTATGCATCAAAATCTAAGTGCTAGCACCCTAAAGTTTCCATTCCAACCAGACCTCCAGTTCCCACGCAATTTCCTCTTTCACATTTTCCATCTTATCTTAAGTCAAATATCTTTGTCATAGTGATCTCATTCACTTCGATTCAAGTCTTGCTCGGCTCAGCTCAGTGAGCTCTACAACATGATGTCATTAGTTTTCCGCTTCCAGATAACTTCCTCTTTTAAGCTCTTGCTCAGCTTACCTAAGACGCAACTTAATTTCAGGTCTAGCTTACATGATATGCAGCTTAACTTCAAACCTAGCTTACTTGAGTCTTGGCTTACTTGCAATGGAGCTTATCAAGCAAGGGACTAGCTTGCTCGATATCCTTGTATATAAACTTTTCTCACAACAAAACCATCCCTAACACAAAACGTGTAACATGTATTTTGAATATCTCGTTTGATGCTGAGGATATTTCGTTATGCATTAGTTTTACTTTCTTCTCCCTTGACTAACCTCGCCAATGTAGTTTTAGCACATTTTGCTTCTGAGTAAGACTTCAACGATAGCATGTCTGATGCATGCATTTCTTGCCCATTGAGAAAAAATTTCAATTATCAAACTCCTTGTGTTGGGACCCAATTGACATCAGTCTAGAATTTCTTGCTCCGTATCCGAACCTCTAGTGCTCGTCTTGTTTAATTTTGAACTACTGGTGGTAAGTGATATCATGAAGAGGTCGAACTAGACGAGGTGCTTCTTCAATGAAACTCTTGAAGTTGTAAATTTCTTCAAGAAGAGTATCTTGAGACCGTAGAGTGTATGCTTGTTTGATGACATCACTATGATGTGGCAAGATAACATCGTTCTTTGACTGGAGCACTGTGGAGAATCTACTAAACATTTGATCAACATGATCATGAGTAGTCCTACCATGAGAAAACCCACTTTTATTTGCTTGAAAATCTGTCTATCTACTAATATAACAAGATAAGCAAAAACAATAAAGTTTTTTGTTTTCTCTTATTGTGTTATATAACTATAAGTATAAAACATCTAGTAAAGGACCTCTCCATTCAGATATTATACAGTGCGCAATAGAGATAGTCAGATTCAAATCAGACTTAATATTTTTGTAGATAAGGAAGACCTTGGTTTGGAATGTCTCATTAAAAATTAATACACCTACCAAATGAAGTCTTACCGCGGAAGAACTATCAACAACTTTCAGAACTTTAGAGAAATGTGGAATGCATGTCTTCGTCTGATCCATTCTATCTATTGAACAACACACGTAATCCTTCGGTGAAGACAGAGCTTTCTTTTTTCTCCTTGTGCTAGTATCAGCTTGTTGATGTTAGATGAAGCATCCACTTCAACTCAAACTTCTTATGCCCGTAAACCACAAGGTAAACTCACTTCTAAAGAAATTTTAGAAGATTTGAGCATGTAGATCATCCTCCATAGATCTCCAAACTTGCTGCTCCGGACTGAAAGCTTTATGTACCCCTTCATCTTCTTCGTCATAGCACTCTATCTGCAAAACATCCGGTGATGAAATTTGAGGATAAGAGCTTCAGCAACTGAAAAGCTACAAGCTAAGACATTTGATTGCCATATGACGGTATACTACTCTAATCTCATCAATCTTCCACTACAGAAAGCTATGTAAATCTATTACTCAGTGAACTTCTGAAAGCCATAACTCCAAACTTGTTGTTTCAATTTGTCATAACGCTTGATCTGCAGAACATCCGATGATCAAAATTTACACTCAGATTGCTCCTCCTGTTGAGAGCTTCCATCCATGTCTTCTGATGTCTCAAATCTTTTGTGAAAGTTCTCCGTTCCTCTCGAAACATACTAGTAGATAGATGATAACTTCTCCTTATTTTTTGGTGTACCAATGTATAGTTTCAACATATAGTCTTTATAGTTTGAAGACTGGTTGACCGAGAATGCGTTACTCATATGCAATGTCTATTATATAATATATACTACTTGCAAAGCAATATACGAATAGATCGTTACGATTCTAGTAAAAAACTATTCAAACTGACTAACAACCGGATGTATCCGGTTAACTGCTATCTGGTACGTTCTAATCTGACATATACACAGTCTGGAACTGGTCCAGAAGTGAACAGTAACTAATCCGGTCTAATAGTAATATGAGCATATAAATAACATGATTTCCCACCCATGTACTATTACTTCTATCCAATATGTGGTATTTCTTCGTTGCATGTGAAGTGTAAAGGTAACAACATGTTAGACTTCCTTGCTATCTTTCTCCATTTGTTACAGTCAAGCCACCAACAAATTTATTGTTTTATTTATATCTGACGATCTCACTAAGAAATCTACAAAACCCATATTTTGTTTGTTTGATTGAGTTGTAAAGGAGTACTCCCTCCCTAGTTAGTTTGTGCACTAAAGTGATTTTTTTCTTTTCGTCTCTTCTCAGTATTATTAAACCTCATATAGAGTCTGGGTTATTTCGCACTAGCAGTATTTGTCAAAGTGGAGGTCGGAGTTATCCAGACCAAATTTGAATGGTTAGAACTCGTCTGTCGGTGAATCTGTTTTTGCCGTTGTTGGTGTCTAGAGAAAGCATAACAGTAGTAGAACAAATGAGCTAAAAATAAATCAGAAATGATCATTCGAAATTTGACTTTATAAGGCATACTGTGACTTTGTCCGTTGGCTCACATGACATGTAAAATAAATAAATAAATATCAAAGGAATATTATTTCAAATATTTTTCTATAACCTTAGTGGAAGTTAAAGCCCGCTTTTAACACCAAAAACCTTTAACCATGTTAAAGGTTTTTGGTGTTAAATTCATCCTCAATCGAGAAGGGAGTTGGGATGGATTCACCGACGTCTTTGTAAAGTAAACAGACCGTGTTGGGCTATGTTCACGAGTCAGAAGTAGGGCCTTGCACACAGAGCACAGAACTAGCCGTAAATGAATCTAACCAAGTATTATGGGCACTCAAACCTTGGATGTAAAATATTCCCATAACTTCCATAAAATACTTTACAGCTTTCAGTTATAAATTTTACGTGCCATCTCTCGAGATGGTCTGGAAGTTTTGCCCTCTTAAACCTGATTTCCTGGAAACCGTTCAAAACTTTTCAAACGAACGTCTATTCTATTGAGGTTCTGTCGTTTTTGACACATTCTGACATTTCATCAAACTTACGTCTTTTCATCTCAACCTTGTAGTTTTTTCCAATTTTCATGAATTTCGTGACATTGTAGGGGGAGGTTTGAGTCGCCTTACTAGGGTTTAGAGTTTACCCGTCAACAAACCTGAAGGTGGGCAGTTGCCTAATAAAAGTCGTACCTTTCAATACTATAAACTCGCATGTAAAAGATGAAAAATTGATGGGACAAAGAGCCAAACCAAAGCCAACTCAGACTTGCAACCCAACTCACTACTGTAACTATGGGATCAGCTGACCTAGCTCGCCGTGTCTGGGACCCACTTGGTGGCCAGGCGTTTTACTTTGTATCTTCTTTGCCGGTCTCCCGCCGTTCATTAAATCATCTGGTCGGTCTCACGTTTCAAGAAAAGAAAGAAAACTATCCGATCAGGTTTAGGCTTTAGCGCACACGTACCACGTGAGTTCCTTTCGACGAACACTAACGTGTCGGTCACAGCGCACACGGAAAAAAGTGGGCCTTATTTACAGGATTCTAGGAGTCGCGGATTCTAGGAAACTGATCTTTCAGGATCCTTCCATTCGAACCCCTAAGGAGAAAGCGCGACGCAATGAATCGTAAAGTCATGTCGCAGTTGGAACTTGGAAGGTCTTTCCATGAAAGGGAAGCTTCAGCTTCAGTATCTTGGAGAGTCGCTGACGAGGACGGGCTCCGTTGACGTCTCCATGTCCTGAATCCATGAAGAGAAAAGAAAATTGTCTTCGGTAGCTATATCGAGCAAGCCGTGATGATGATGATTATCCATCAGCATTTTACCGTAACTCACCGTTTACAATAGAGGTGTCAAAGTTATGGGAAAATATTTTATAGAGAGAAAAACCGGAATATCATCTTGGATAAATTTTTGCAGAATCGTAGTTTATTTTGGGTCGCTGTTGTGAATAGATATTGTAATTGCTTCACTAATTAGTTTTTAATTCAGACACTGGGAGTATTATTCAAAATAATAAACTCTCTACTGCAGAAGCAACCGGACGAAAGAAGCAAAAATCTGTTAAAAAAATGCTAACGATGTTTTCTTACGAACACCTCCAGAAACACTTGCCAAGGTCTGGCTGAAGTCGTAACTCCTTCTCATGGGTCTAAATTTATCTGAAAAAGTTTTAACTTTGACACTCATAATATCACCTTATACACCGTCAAACCTCAAGTATTACTACAAGTGCTCAGAAGAATTCATTTTTGCGGGTTCGCTTTCAATGAAATGAGAAATTTACCAAATATGCAAAAATTATTTCTGGTGGTTACTTCTTCATTCCAACATAGCATCATGAAATAAAGAATCAAACTAAAGCTCTTCATTAACTTTATAAGTTGTGATTCATCTAAAAAAAACTACTTACTGTTGATTGAGAAATGTTAATGTGAAGATTTCAAGGTGTTTTGGAGCAAAAGATAATCTTTTCTTCAGTCTCAAAGTACACTATCATAAAAAAGAGGATATATTATGTCGCGTTTATATCCATGTCGGGGGTTTAACTGCATTTAGTATTAGTTATTTTATTTTAGCGACTCGCAGAAATTTTCACGACACCGAGAAATAATGTCAATAACATTTTTATGTAGTACTGATAAAGTATAAATATACACTTTGAAGTCCACATTGTGAATCGCTGGTATTTTATAAATTTTTAATTATTAACATTATTTCGATGCAGACTTGATTGAAATTTGGTTAAAAGCTAAGGAAAAATTGTAACATTTTATTATTTACAGATTTTCTTTTTCCAATCAACGTAAATGACTTACCTTAACGATGGTTCTTTCTTGCTCAGATCAATGTTACTCTTTAAGATCAATATCTCACTATATTGTCAAGTACAATAATTGATGTTTTTCTAAAACAAAAAATATATAGAATATCAGTTGCAAGTAAGCATGCAAAATCAGTGTTATAATCATGAATCGTTACTAATCTAAATATGCATGGAACCTACAGTTCTGGGGAAGGAGGGGAAGACGATAAGATGAATAGCAGTGCAAAGGTTCGAGTAAAAGATACGTCACATACCAATCTCAGTCCTCTAAAGTAGGTTACATTAATACGTTTTCTTATTGTAATGCACGTAAAGTAGTTTTGGAAAATAACTTGAAAAGGATTAAAATAAGAATTTCAGGTCAAACTTTCAGAATCCGAAAGTTTGAGTTCAGACTCACAGTATCAGTATTTTGTGTTTGAAAAAATTGCTCAAACTTGCTTTGTCTAGAAGTTTGCACGTTAAGTACCTTTCAACAATTAAAAAATCTTAAAAGGATTAAAACTCAGATCAGACTTTTGGAATCGAGAAAGTTTGGGTTCTAAGTTCAAAATTTATCAGAATTACATTTTAGATTACATTGCCCAAACTTTCGAAGTCCAAAAGTTTGCACGGCAAGAAGATTTTAGTAATTTTCCAATGTTAAAATGATGAAATGAAATACATCAGGTCAAACATTGGAAGTCTGGAAATTTGAGTTCAAATAATTATGTTGGCCCTAGAATGTCCATCTTTCAGAATCCAAAAGTTTACAACTTCAAGAATTTTAAACAATTTGTTAACTGAAAAAAAACAAAAAAACATTTTTCAAGTAAAACTTTTGGAGTCCAAACATTTGGACCTTGAGTAGTTAACAGTGAACTTATACGCACATGAGACATAAGACTCACATTTTGCACCATCTTTCCATGTTAAAATCTATAAATTCTATCTCACTTGACTTTTATTCTTTTATGTCTCGTGCCATCACGCTTTTCCAAGATTATAATTTAAACTTATGAGGCCTCTAAAATATATCTAAATATTATGAATATCTTCTCTCTTTTCTCTCTTTCTCTACCTCCTAATAATGCTATATGTAAAATTCGGGTTATAACACTTCTTTTTCGTATATTTTGGGATTACACTAAATGCGTGGAGTCTAGAGCAGAGCAAGCTTCCCACGTTTGGCCCAAGGCCGAATGATCCCGTCCCAGCAAGATAATGCATGCTAAGCTGATGCGTTTATTTCGAAATGAACATCTTGACATATCAAGCTTATCCAGCTCTAGTTCTACCTTTATTCCGAAATTCGTACTGTATCGTTGATGTGCACTCACACATGTGTTCATGACCTACGTAGATTTCAGGGATAAAAGTCTAACTAAAATGTCGAACGGACAAATGTTCATCGACTGTTCCAGCAGTTCAGCAGAGGAGTGATTATGTTTCAGTTCTGTGCGAACTTGGAAGTGGAAGCCGTTCCGCCAGATTTGTAGAGGACAGGAGGAGAGGCGGGGCACGAGGCTGGGCTGTGGCGAAATGGAAGGTAGTAGGAAATTTAGAGATGAGGAGAATCCAGTCTCCAAGTCGTCATCATTCACTTACTGGAGAGAGACTTCTCCTCACCTCAGAACATAAAGTACGACATCCGGGAGCAGAAATGACTCCAAGAATAATCAGTGATTAGCACCCAGACCATCATGAGGGTTCCACTAGGGTGTGTAGTGGAACAAGATCCTCCATGATATGGGAAAACTAGCATAACTGCAATTCGCAACCTTGATGTCAAGAATCCTCTTTCACGTATATGATGTTGATTTATAAGTAGTACTAGATGTAACGGTGTTCCTGAAAAGTATCCATCTACTTTGAGTTTCTGCCAGACCAACTTACCTGAAACTAGAAGAACAGAGAACTATTAGCTTTCATCCCCAATTTCATATCGGACAAGCATCTAGAACTGAGCTTGCATGCAAATTCGTTGCAATGTATTTTTTTTATTTATTTTTGGGGTTTTGTTTTTAGGTCTCTTTTCGCTGTGCGGATTTCTGCCGCAGTATGCTGCTGCCTTTGCACAGCATGAGTTCCTCCGCCAGGAGGACTCGACCCCACGACGCCGGGGCTACAGGTGGATAGGGTAACCAACAAGCTATTGCTTGTTGACTATTAGGGGTGTCAAAGTTAAGAACCTTCTGAAATACTCGAGAGTCGCGGACGTGAGTTACGACTTCGGCTAGTGTACCTCATGAGGTACCCGCAGAAAAATACCGTGGGCTTTTTCTTAACAGCTCTTCACTCGTTTCGTCTCTTTCTTTTGCAATGGATTCTCTACTGCTCTGAGTAATTATCTTGAGTCTACAAACAAAAGAACAATCAATGATAAAATCTTGATGTTCAGTCACAGACTCGATCCAGAATGAGTCGTGGTTATATACAAACTTATCTGTGACAATTTTATGATCAGTTATCTTTCTGTCGTTGAAGAATCTTTTCTCTGACTTTTGACACCCCATATTGCAATGGACTCTTCATCCCTTACGAAACTCATTGGAGATTGTAACTTGAAGAAATTACTACAAAGAAGGGGAGGCAGAAAGGAAAAAGACAACTCATGAGCGGTCGATCGATAGAAGGATAATACTGTCCGTAATGATCTGTTGCATAAAAGGGAGATTCAATATCCAGTTCCGCAGAGGAAAGCTTCTGAAAATAATTAAACCACAAGTGAAGTATATAAACCTCCACACCCTGACATGGCATTTCTTTGGTTCTTTGGAATCAAGCGGGGAAGTTTTTGCCTGAGTCTCTTTCCAACGCACAGCTCTTGGCTTAAGGTTTCACAGAGTTTCTGAAGCACGGACTGATACCGCATATCATTTGTGGAGGACTCATCAAAGTTCGATGTGTTGGTAAACAACGGCTGGGTACTTTCGCTGTGAGCAGAAATTCAAGCTGTGTTTGATCGTGCCATCTGGTTGCTTCACTGCCGCTTCGTCGAAAACTCATTTTGGAGACGTGGTTCAATTTGTCCATGTAATGCTTAGGATTTTATTTTCAGTCGTGCAATGGTGCTGGGCTATTGACCAAGGTGCTTGTTTCCGATCCGGTGTTATCCTCGGTGGGATATCATTCGTGTTCTTGATGGTGGGTTCTGTTTTGTCTAGATTCTTGGTGAGACCCGATCGAGTGAACATTATTTGATATTGTTTTTCTCTATTCTTCTGAGTCTTTCATTCTAGTTGCTTCCTGGATTGGATCTTTTGGTTGTGACTGAGCGGTTCGGGTCTTGGTTCCCATCGGTGCTCTCGTAATCATGTAACTTTTGTCTTGGCTTCTGCTTGGTGGAGTTCATATTTCCATAGATGGGATCAACAAGTGAAGCCGATGATCTGTTTAAAAGTCATGATGACACCGTCCAAGACAAATGGAGAGAGCCTAGCCTCGAGCTTCTACCGGTGGACATATGGAAGTTTTCCTAGCATGTATGATACATCCCAAGAGGTCCAAAGAGGAAAAATCTGATTTGCTCTTTCAGCTATCTGCGGAATAAGTTTCTTGTGTTCTGTTTGGCTTGTGATGTGTTTGCACGAGAGTTGGGCATGGACACATCCAAGTCATTGATTTTATCTGCAGGATTCAGTTTTTCAGAGCCGAAGAGGTAGCGGTTTGCTGTTTATAAACTACTTGTTCGTGTTGCAGGTTTTGTTGAGCGGACTCCCTTTCCATCTATTATAGAGGTTGTAGTGCAGTACACATGGGAAAATCTTGGTGAAATTCACATAGGTTTTGTGGTCTAGTTTTTTGTTTTTGCATGTCTTCTTGTTGGCAATATGTCTCCTCACTTCAATGATCCATTGACAGTAGGTGTCATTGGTGAGGGGTGAAGAACTTCTACTACAACCGGTGCAGTGCAGGGGGTTCAACTCCCCCCCCAGAAGTATTTTATTTTTGCTGTACATTTTCAAATATGAATTGTTGGTATAGACGGAGGATTGCTTACTGAACTTATGTCACTAAATCACCATGAATATTGGTTATAATCTGGGGCAATTTTGAGAATCCTCTACTAATATTGATACGATTTTGTAACTATTTATTAGAACAAGTTTCTGAAAACATGACTTGCACAAGTCTTTCTATCTCTGAAAACGTGCTTTTGCAGTTCTCCAACACTATGTTTCAGGAAACAGGTTTATGAATCTTCTTTCATAAATCGAATATATTTTAGAGTTACTTCATTGCGGTGTACATTCTCCAGATACGTTCTCCAAATAAACTCAACTATGCCTTCCATGCCGTTGTTCGAGGAGGTAACATGTGAGTAGTTCCCGTCTTATGCCAAACCGTCGAGTGTTGTGGTCGATGCTGAAATATCTTGATAGACTCTCGGATAATATTCTCGTTCTAATCCATGGTGAATGCAGTTAGGCGAGCCTCACGTATCTCAGTGGTCTACGTGGAGGAGTGAAGAAGTGCGAGAGTGGTGGTTAGGGACGGAAGTTTGATACCAGCTCTGGATCTTCCTTTCCTAAATCCATTTCGCATCAAGCTTCATTGCATACACCATGAACACCGGCGAAAGATGATGAACTTACCGCTTCCGATGATTCTTCTGATTGCTGACATGCGTGAGAGAGTATGCAAGCTTCAGTTGTGTGAGAAGTGTAAAACCAGCAGGTCACCCATCCCAACACTGCTCCTGAGCTTGCACACTTAACTCTGCAGTTCTTAGCTTTGGCTTAACACTAGACCAATAGTTCTTGGTGTCTTCTAGGGATGCGTGCAAGTATTTATGGACTTGTTTAAGGTAGTAAGAGACCTTTTCGCACGTTCCTAGAGGAGTGGTAAGACGAACCCATAGTACTAAGAGGAAGTTGTCGTTGTGGTAGTGTTGGCTTATATCGTAGAGACACGTATGGAGACAATTGGTGATAGTTGTCTTAGGTGAGCTAGTAGAGCTACCACGTAGATACTTTTGGACTTACTAGAGGTGTGGACATCTAGTTAGTGACCTTAGGTACATGTTATGACAGTTGGTGATCATATATTGTGCATGTGGTCACCAAAAAGGAGATGTCAGTCCGGATGGGGCTGGGTTTCTCGTTATGTGAATATTTGAGTGTGGAGAGTTATCGTTTGGACTTCTTGTGGTTGGAACCCCTCCATATTCTTCTTCCTCTTTGTGCATCACGTTTTCTTGTGTTGACGCTTGATTTCCAGAGTGAGTTCACTCTAGTGTGCTATCGTAGTGAGACAAGAGTTATGGACCAATCAGACTATTTTTGTTTCTGTCATGGTGAGGTTGGACTAGCGACCAGCAGACCGTGAGAGGTTGTCTGTGATGATGGCAGATACATGTTGCCTGTATCTTGATCGTCCTAGTAGGAGATAGATGAGCTCAGTAGGAGCGGGATTCGGCAAGTTGTGGTTACGATGGTGATGAAGATTTCGACATTCTGGTTGGAGAGTGTGTTCACGAGATTCTATCATCACGGAGGTCTCGGGAGGTTCTGGTTGAGACTTCTCAGAAATGGGTATACACGAAATGGAGTGAGGTATCGACTACCTACATCATTGCCGTCGGTTGTTCCAAAGGACGAGTTAGACACAAACCAATACGTTTTTTGATGGTGAGTCTTGTGTCGTCACACTGTTGTTGTGAGACATGGACGAGATCTATGGGACCACGAAAGGGTCTCGACGATACTCGAGTACGGTGGATACCATTGAGTTGGATGACTTCATCCAGGAGTTCGACAGTTGGTGCGATCTGTAGCAGATACGGAACCCATAACTTTTTACACCCTTCATGGCATGAAAGGGTTTGTTCCAACACTTGGAGGGACCGCTGATGGATAATTATCATGAATTCAAATGAGACTACAATGTGGAGATTGAGTTGTGGAGACAACATTAGTCTCCCAACTACGTTTTTATCACTACTGGCGCAGTTTCAGGAGACGCGCCAGTGCTAGTAGCAATGGTAGATTCACGGATGGCGGAGTACCTACTACCAACGGTGCGTCCACTAGTAGTGGAGCAGGTGGTAGTGTGAGCGGGATACCACCAGGGTTTAACCCTATAGTTCAGTTCTTTCAGTGGTTGAGGAAGAACTATCAAGGTGTGCAGACCGACAAGTTGAGGAGTCTATAGGAGTTCCAGCGAAAGACTGGAGAGAGCCTACGCGAGACGTTTACTCGCATGAAACGATTGATCAACGGTATCCAAGGGATGACGGAAGCACAGGCAGTCCAGTTCTGGTATGAGATACTGGACCGACAGCTGCGTAAGAGAGTCATAGATGTCACTCTTCTTAGAGATACCGCTTCGACGTTGACGATTGTCTTTGCTCTAGCTGAGCAGATTGAGCTCAACATGGTGGAGGAGAGGGTGGTGATTGCTGGGTTCAGCAGGGAGGCACCGCATGAGACGACCACCTCTTCTCGAGGATCACAGATTACGCAACAACGTTGTCGTGATGTGAATTATTCCACAAAGTAAATAATTCACCTCTCAGTTAGAAGTTAGTCTCTCTCAGTGAAGTTAAGACCTCAGAGAAGTCGATTCTAGAGGAAGTGAGCATTCGAAAATCTGAAAACATCACAACGCAGGTCTCATCGTGCTGATCACCGTTGTATGTATAAAAGTTACAAACGGAGTTGCAGCAAAAAGTTACTTGGGGTTCTTCTACAAGATTTTTGATACCGGGAAATTTACCATAAATCTGAGTGAGTTCAAAAAATATACCATAAATTTGAGTGAGTGATTTTTCTCATGTAGATTGTAATATGTAGTATTTGTAAACCCTATGTATATTTCGAAATGCACAAAAAAAGCATGTCTAGAGAAAGTTTCTTTGCTAGCACTTCGTGTTAGCAAAGAAAAGACGAAATACCGCAATTTTCTAGCATATCAGCTTAGAAACTGGTCTCTTAAACCAGTTGTGAGATCAGCTTCCAAGTGTAGCTGAGAAACTTGTAGAGAGGAGGTCTCCGGATCAACTCCCTTCAGACTCACAACCGGCTTGGAGAAGGCTGGCCCCTTCGGGGGAATATGAAGAGCACCAAGTTGCCTAGGGACGGGACACTAGATGTCCCTTAAACGTACCGTGAATACGGGACGCCTCCGTCTATCTCTGCACTAGTGCAATCACCAGGTGTGGATGCTAGAAGGAGGTTACCACCGGATTTCGAAATGGATCTTATGCTAGAGGACTAAGTCGCCTTCGGGTTGTTGGGGTCACTAGTACGAATTCGATTGCGGTCCTCTAAGTCCTGAGATAGCGAGATGTTATCAAAGATACTCCAAGTCGGTACCAAATCTTTTGTAGAAAAATGTACATCTCGTCATATTTATTCACTTGGGTCGAAAAATCAAGTGAAACTGATACCCGAGGCAATACTTACGGCACTTCAAAGTTTAAGGGGGCCGGAAAATGACAATGGTGATAACTCGAGCTCCACGTGTCAGAACGAGGTGATTCCAGTGGCCAGAGGTAGCCGTGGTGGAGTTAAATCAGGTGGAGGTGTGAAATGCTGACTGTATGATCGAATCGGTGGTTATCCGTACAGATGAACCTGTGAAGGCTTAGTGAACTAGTCTTCTTACGTGTAAATTTATTATTAGTGATTTATTTTTCTACTGCCATCTGTTTAGGACATCTTTTACCCCTGCCATGTGACACTGAAGATTACGTATGGTGGAGGAAAACCTAGAGGGGTGTACTCTAGAGAGACAGAATTGTCGAGCACGTCGAATTATCGAAGTACCGTGTAGAGACTATCGAGTAGAGAAACAATAGAGCTGAGGAGAGAATTTTTACACAGAGGTTACGTCTGAAGAGATTTTCTGACTGATCAGAGTTTTGACATCGAGAGATTGAGATTAGAGGACAAAAACGAGTAGAGAGGAGACTTACAACTTGTACGCACATTCTTCTGAATACAAAATGGGAAGCTTCTAGGTGAACGCGCTAGTGCTTCACATGAGCAGTTTTTTTCATATTCTGAGTTACTGAGCGTGAGATTTACAGTCTAAATGATCTGGAGTTGAAGATTTACTTGCACGCCGTGTGTTTTATCTTGACTGGATCAAAATCGTGGTGGTGTGTTTTCTTGCGATCCGTATTCCATGTGTGATTTTCGCCCTCCTCTTCACGATCGTATCACAGCTAGAAGGTTCCGCCCTTCTCAGGAAACTCTCGCTTCGACATACAATCTGGTGCTTCCACTGAGAGGCTCCTTGGGGTGATTGATCGTGAAGTTGAGTTCCAAGACGAAGAAGAAGATGGATCGAAAGAGCAGAAGCGCTGCTGCTACTACTTCTACGGCTGTTGCATCTACGTCTACTGCAGCACCTACGACTGCAGCGACATCTGCATCTGGTCTCTCGATACAGCTAAGATTCTGAAGACGCTTGCGGCCTTGGTCCAAAAGCATCCGATTTGGAGGAGGTGAGTAAAATCCACCAAGGCTTTGCAAGCTATTGTGAATATATGCGGTAGATTTGAGGGTAGAGATATTTCTAGATATTTGCGTGAGTACCGAGGAGAGATGGAACTGGTTAGAGTTACTGATATAGAGATGATAACCAGTTTTGAGCTAGCTGTAATCCCTGAGTTGCGGGACCAAGTTAGGGATGTACAGAGAAGAAATCTAGGTGTTTGGATGAGTTTCGAGCGATCTCTTCGAGAGGAGTTTCTTGAAGAGGATTCAGAGAGAGTTACTAGGAGAACGTTTCTGGACTGGATTGAACAGCAACATGGTCGTATGATGGGTCTGAATGAGATGTTGAGAGAGTTTGATCGGAGATATCGACAACTTTCAACTCTAGAGCGCATAACTTTAGATGCTAGGAGAACAGAGCTATTCTTGCAAGCTACCGACGATGCTACGATAGATCGGTTATGCTTCATGTTGGCTAATCGATCTGCTGAAGGAGGAGTTACTATTGATTGAGGAAGAGTTGAGGATGCTGTTGCTGTACTACCGAGACAAAGACGTGGAAGAGTGATCATGAGAGGGCGTCCACTTGCAGAAGTGACCTCTCAACCTCGTGCTGCTCCTCAAGTACAGCTACCTCCGGCTCCGGCTGCTAGACCTGCTATCCAGGCTGCAGTTCCTTTGATGCTAGTTGTGCCAGTTCCTACACAAAGGACACTTGTTCAAAGACCTACGGAGAACCATGGTCAGCAAAATCAGATCAAAGATTTGATCCGACAAATACGTGAGTTGAAGGTGGAGCTAGCTGGATTGCAGAGAGAGCAGTCACCGGCGTCTGCTGCTACAGTCTAAGAGGTGCTCATGTTCGTAGATGTATCTGGTGTGACAGTCCTGATCATTTTCGAGGAGACTGTCAAGAGCTTACAGATGCTTTGCGAGATGGTGTGGTTCATTATCAGAACGGTAGACTACACCTTTCTTCGACTGGAGAGCCGCTGAACACGTAGTTTGGGCGAGGAGGCATGAGAAATCTGCTTCAGATTGCCGTGGCTGCAATTGTAAATGCGTTGGTGACACCACCGGTAAATTTTGATGTATATGCTGGACATATTGAGGTTTCTTCTAGTCCTACGTTGCTAGATAAGACTATTGAGAAGAAAAATGCTCAAGTACCTTCTGAAATACTGGAGAGAGAAGTTGAGACTATCCGCAGTCACAAGGTGGGGAGATCTTGTGACGCTGCGTATATCAAAGTATTCTTGGACGTGGATCGACACGTTCACGGGAAGGATGCTTCTGTGGAGGAAAAGAGACGACGAGAAGCCTCTGAACTTGATACTGGAGTTCCAAAGGAGACTGGGGACAGACAAAGAGTCACAAGGAGACGAGCAGCTCCTCCAGAAGACATCCCGTCTACTTCTGCAACTCCTCCACTTGCACCCGGTCCGATGGAGGACGTGCAGAGATCCCAACGGGAACCAACGGCTGCTGGTAGACTGTTTATTGTCCAAGAGAAAGAGAAGGGACTGATTTACAAGTTGGCAGCATACATAGAAACTTCTATTGATCTGAAGATCATCTTGGAGCAGAAGATACTTGATGCACGAATCGAGTTTTCTCTTCGAGAGGTTCTTGGTATTGCAAAGAGGGAGTTTCACGAGCTGATCATTGACATCATCAAGCGGAAGAGACGGGTATGTCTGAGCAAGTAAAACGTCAGATGATAGATGTTATAGGAGCTTCTGTGCATAATGCAGAATACAGAAAGGTGCATTTTCAGGAGGCTGTTGACACCGAGTACCAGCAAGAAGCGTTGGTTGCTAGTATCAAAGCTGGCGACGAGAGTCCAGCTACTGATAGTGACTTCAAGAAGAGACATTGGGCTCGTGCTACGACTGCTACACGAGTTCACCTTGGGAGTCTTGAACCTGTTGGTGCTTTAGTTGATCACGGTTCTGAGATCAACATCATGTCGCGGGAGGTGTACGAAAGAGGTCAGTGGCCTATCAAACTGAACCATGGTTGGGTGCTACAAGCAAACAACCAGAAAGGTGAGTTATACGGCGCTTGTCCTAATGTGAGGGTGAAGCTAGGTGATGTTGAGGTAGACCAGCACTTCTTCGTGCAGTCTTCTGCTTCATATCCTGTGATCCTTGGTCAGCCTTATATCACTGCAGTTAGAATGGAGACTAAGGTGATGGATGACGGGTCTTACTATGCTAGGATCCGTAGTCTAGATGATAGACGTTCTATGCAATTTCTGACTGTTCGTATACGAATCACGAACGAAACCGACAGACTTTGAGAGATTCTTCTATCTGTAGGAGTAAAGGTTTTTAGAAACCACTCTTGTAGGACGAGATAGCAAGAGTGATGGATCTGCTACTACTATGATCCCGCTTGAGCAGCCTGTGGGATCACAAGGTTGACGAAGAGGTTGCTCAAGATTCTGAGAACAGCTATACTGTACATAGTTGGAAATCTGGTTTGATGACTTTCAGTTTTGATGATTGGAGTGAGTTCACACGAGTAGAGGATTTGACTGAGAAGAGTAGAAGCAGATGGAGAAGTATGTAGAAAATCTGCACTGTACAGGAGTTCTAAATGAAGATGAGATGATTTCTGGTGTTTACGAGGAGTTTGTAAGTATACAGTCTTTTGTTCATTGGCAGGATGATGTAGATAAGTTGATGGAGCAGATGGAAGGAAGAGTGGTGATCTTCATCCACTCTCGTAAATTCTATGAGGAGGTTGTCTCTTGCCTACAATCTCGTCCTCATCCGAGACTGGAGAGTGGATGGAAGGATGCAATCTGTTGGTGTGGCTCTCGTGAAGAAGTAGAGGTTCAAACCAAATACAAAACTGTAGCGAAGAAGGTGAACCAGTGGCGATCCAATTACCTTTTGATTCCCAGCAACAGATGGAGTTAGCGGCCACTGAGTCTGTACTGAGAGATCTTAAACAGATAGGACACAAGTTTACTCAAGAGACATTCGAGCAGCTCCAGATAGGAGGGCATGGCTTCTTGACTGAAGTGGAGAAACGAGCTTTTGAGCAGATGATAGTTAGTCATGGTAAGGCATTTTCTTTCTCGGTTGGAGAGATTGGTTGTGTGGATCTTAGTGTGATAACTCCGATTGTTATCTCCGTTGTTCCTCACGTACCTTGGGACTTGAAGCCGATTTCAGTCCCTCGTGCCTTGTTACCGAAGGTGATTGAATTACTGAAGGAGAGGATACTTAAACCATCTATGGCTCCGTACTCTAGCCAGTACCTAAGAAGACAAGAGCTTTACGCTTCATCCAAGACTTACAACCTACCGACAACATCACGATTCGAAATGTTGGAACAAGATCTGTGGTTGATGAAGTAGCTGAGACATTTGTTGAGAGATCGATCTATTCTATTGGAGATCTGTTTTCAAGTTCTTCTTGTTTTGGAGAGTAGAGACTTGACTACCATGCGTACACCTTTGGGGTTGATGCGGATGTGTACTCTTCCTCAGGGCGCGACAAACTCAGTAGCTCATATGCAAAATGTGATGCATAAGGTGTTAAAGGAGTTTGTACTTGAGGTCACTATCCCATTTCTAGATGATATACTCATGAAAGGATATCCGGTGGAGGACAAAGACGAAGCTGTGACTTCTGATGGTTGCAGAAAGTTCGTTGCAGACCACATTCAAGATGTGGAAAAGATTTTGATGCGCTTGGAGGGTCCGAAAAGCTCTCAATCTAGAGCAGCAACTTCAAAGAACGAGATCTGGAGAACTGTGTACAATCTGGAGGTCAAATTTCACAAGGATGTTCAGCATGCTGTAGACTCCAAATCCTGTAAGAAGCATCGAAAGTTATCGAGCCAATTCTCTGTTCTAGGTCGAAATAGCTGTCTGGGTACTTAAAATTATCATAATTTCTTTGCTCAGAATGTTTCTGCCCATATCTCGGTGCTCTGATTTGATCTAAGGTTGAAATTTCGTATGTGTATTCAGTATGACCTCGGATACATGTAAGAGAAGTTCTGAAGCCAAAACCATCGTATGTTTCCCATTCTTGAGAATTAAAGTTCACTGTCTGGTCTTATTACTGCTAGTTTGATCTGATTTTCATTTTCTGAACATACTAGAGGATCCATTCGACTTGTGTGAGGGTTATAGTGCCCTTATGACCTGAAGCCTACCTCTGTAGTAAGCAACCACAGTCTAAACCCCAACGTTTCTTCGAGTAGACCACCACAACCAGAAGTCCAGCGTTTCCCTGAGTAGTTATATCACAGCGTTCACGATCATATCACAGCCCGAAGGTTCTGTCCTTCTCAAGAAAACTCTCATCTCGACAACGGGGCTTCTTTGACGTTGGGACGAAAGTTATCAATTATTGTCTCTTGACTGTGTTTCGAGGTTAGATCGAGTCGATCTGATCCTGGTGTTAGTCGCCACTCGTTTCTTGATCTTTCTCTTGGAACTCTATCTCATGTCGGTCATCGTTCCAAGCTCTCACTTAGAAACGTTGATCCGCTTCGTATCTCACGTCCCTCTTCAAACCTTCAGCCTTCAGCCGCTATCTCGATCCGAGCGTCGGCTCTGATACCACTTTTCGTGCACCTATTACCTTGTTGTGTCAACGGAAGCTCTTGCTTAATAGGTCACGAAACTCACGATGCTAACTTGCAAATCACAACCACAAGTTAGCTTTCATGCACCACTTATCTTTATCTCGTTTGGGCTGGACCAGAGCCAGATCGTCTCTCTAACTCTCAAGTTCAACATTCCATAACCTTGTTCTGCAAAAATGAAAACACGTGTCTGCTCTAATCAAGAAGAGCTTCCACTGGTACCTTCCTGACTTCTTAGTAGTTCTTGGAATATAAGCTAAGGAGCAGCTTGCCTAACTTAGCACATTTCCAGTTTAACAAGTTCAAGAGGAGCTTCTTTTAAAGAATGGAAGAAAAATTCTTTTGTTACATCTTTCACTATACAAACTATCATGCAACACAAAATGTACTCTGCTATTCTGACTGAAGTCCAAAGAAAATGATTTTCTCCCTCCCTTTTATACCCCACTCGAGGTTTAAGTAGCAATACTTGTGGTTTAACTAGGCGAGCTGCACTCCGTTGCGATGCATCTGTCGTAATTTATTTTCTGGTAGCTGGTATGAGGGAAGAGAGTTATTTACTTGGGTAGACCATTGCGCAGAAAATTTTACTTGGACGGGCTCCTGCGCAAAACTCTATACTTGACAGGGCTCTTGACTGGGAGTAGACCGTCATCAACTGACCCGGTGCATTGCACTTGACAAAGAGGACGATCATACGCATATATTTGACAGTGCTCTTGACTGGGAGTAGACCGTCATCAACTGACATGGTGACATTGCACTTGACACGGAGGACGATCAGACGCGCATGGCGACATGGACATGAATCTCAAACTGAGACAAAGTACAATGTAGTATTGCACGGTAACTGTATCTCCAACGCACGGGAGTACGGCAATAGCTAGATTCAATAGCAGAATGCCGAGGCAGATTCCGAATCGATGAACAACTGAAAATGAAATGAAAACGCACTGCTGCAATCACTCAGTTGTTCAGTGCACTGCCTTCAGTCCTGTGCCATATCGTCCATTTCACTACTATTTCTGTCACGGACCCTCACTCTCCTCGGTTCCTTCAACCACTGTCACAAACAGGTGCGGGAGGAGATGAGCACTCGTTCATGTCATGTAACATGACAGTAACAGTATGTTACGTCCACCTTGCAGCTGACGTGTTTACACCTGACTGTCTATTTCTAGTCAAGGCCCTATAGTAAAGTGATGTCCGCAAGTAAAAAGTTGTGCGCAAGAGTCTACCCAAGTAAATAACTGGAGGAAAGATCCATTCGAAGGGAACGTAAAAGTGCAGGGAGACTTGAATCTGAGAATCTCGAGCCACAGCTAGCCTGAGCTAGGTCCGGGTCGACTCGAGTCGAGTCAACTTGACTGGCGGACTGGCATACTTCGTGTGATGAGCTTTGACTTGAGAGTATTCGATGGGACGTTGTGGTTAGTGCGGTCAAAGGCAGAAGAGGTACAGAACAGAATCCATCATCCAGCAGGGAAAACCAGACGGCAGCAGCAGTGCAGGTAGAAATGTGGCTGGATCCCAGTTCCCGCTCGCAGTCTAGGCCCGTCCAAAACTCAGTTGTCTTCTTCGTCGTCTCCTCGTGCTTCACATCAGCAAGAAGAAAGGCAACCCTGAGATCCCGTGCCACGCAGGGAATTCTCGGGTTCAGAGGTTCAGAGACATCACCAAATATTTCATGCAGTACGAGCGAGAGAGAGCCCAGCGCAGAATCATATGGACTTTTCTAGTCTGGTCTTGTCTGATGTGGTCTACGGGTGGTGTGGTGACAGCGACCTCCGTTCATGTCTCCCTCCCATGCAACACAAACGACCCACCGACCGAACCCTCATGGCATTGGCGCAGCTATAATCCTTACACCATCCATCGTTGTGCTGTCGCTTGCAGCCATGCTGCGACGCCATGTGGAAGCAGCATACAGCCCTTCGCGAAGGTAATCTATCGCAGGTTGCAACAGTAGTAAGCGAAGTCACGACCAGGCTAAAGTGAAGGCAGTTCCGCTGACGAACGGGGGAGTTCAGCTGAGGCCACGAGATTAGCACAGACGTAGTGCATGTAGTGCATGCGGAGAAAAGTGTCGTCCGACGCTGTCGTGTGCATGATTGCTTGCACTCTGGAAATTATGACCACGCACTCATACCGTCGTGAGAAGAGCCCCCTGATGCGTTGTCGGGGGCTTTTATTCTTTTCTATGATTTTGTCCGCGAGACAGCTTGCCTACTTAATATTCGTCGATACACTCGGCGAGTGGGGGTTTATTACTGCTCAGCACCTGCTTCCTTCGGTGGGGATCTGCTTGATGGAGCTCTCCTTTCAACGACAACCTACAGGAGTATAGATTTTGTTAAACTTAAATCAGGGGCTACCCAGATTTCTTTCACGTCAGAAGGTACGGTACACAGATCAATCAGATACACTACTTTTGCGATGAGTGTCGATGCTTTGTTCGTCCCACCACCTGTATTTTATAAGGTCTGAGGCCAGCTGTGAATTCCTGCGAATTCAATAAGGGAGTCCGTGTTTCGGCCTGATAACCACAAGTAAGAAATATTTGCATGGACATATCCGGCAAGCCTCATTACACGTGGTTATGTGAGAAGTCAAAACTGATAGAGCCTAAGGGCTTCAAATCGGGTTTATCTCCAGGATTGGTTGGATCGAGAGGCAAACGGATATCTGACAGAAAACAAAAGGTTATCACAGCAGGCTACGAAATATCTGCCCGTCAGCGACAAAAAGTGCTCTCCTTCCCGTAACAGATGGACCAGCAACCAGGCTTAACCACAAGTATATATGGATGTCCTCTCACGAAGAGGGATTAGATACCCAAAGGAAAACAGTTGAAACGTACGTCAAGACTGGTACCAACCAAATACAAACATCCGCATTTCGAGAAACGGACGATCCCGGAATTTTGGCTCCAGGGTTTCAAATATATAACTCTGTGCACTTAACACGTCACTAGTAACCTCCCGCAGAACTGAAACGAGGAACTACATCTACACATGGTGGAGAGAACCTAGATTGCCCGTGAGAGTTCTGATGTCGCGACTCACGCATCACCTACTAACCGCCTCTGCGGTTAACGAGCTTATACCTTCTTGAGGATCAACCTTGCGAAGAGGCTCCCAGATTCCGAACTATCAACGGGATCCGTAAACGCATATGGAGACAATCCAGATCTCAGATCGTTTACTTCGCTTTCCTCGAGAATATCGAGAAAAAACCTCTTCAATTCTCCATAGGACTAGCCTCTGTAACCACAGCTTGCCTCCAGGTTGCTAGTTTGTCATATTCCCTCATAATCTGCATTTGCAGTAATTTTTATCATGTAAACAGTTAAACAGATGTCTTTTTAGTAGGTTATCCAAATTCTCTGGTTAGTCATCTGCAGGAGTGGATCGAAGATATCAACTCCTCGTTCTGAATAATGTATCTTCGTGTCTCCCGATCTTCGTCCGGAAGATCAGGTACACACGGAAGTCATCGTCTATCCTCCCTTCTATCCTCCCGTGCAGACGACAGTACCAGAAAAGTTCTACCATTGGAAATCTAGAAGCGAGTGTTCTACCCTCAGGATCTCAACCTCTGATCCAGACATCTATAGACTTTGTCTCGTCCAAATCAACCGCTGGAGGAAACGACACGTCCCAATGAGCCTCCGTAGAAACGAATCTTCGCCCTCACATGACCATCTCAGCCGGTCCCATGACCGACAGAGTCATCGGAGGACGATGTTTAAAACCAAAAGACAGTCACTACAGACGAAAAGTTGATCACTTCGATCCACCCACGATGCAACAGAAAAAAAGACTCAAATCTCAGAACGTACTTTCTTCAGAACGTACTTTCTTCAAGAATATAATCGAGAAAACAATTTCTCTTCCAATCCTTTATCCAGCTCATACTTTTTCTCATTTTGGGCAAGCTCTTCATCTTTTTGTCCAGGGCTGGGGTTTTTCGAGCGTAATGGGTTGCGGCTTTAGCAAGCCACCTCTAGTAACAATGACGGTGGCTCAAATGGAAAAAGAAAAACAAGATTAAATTAATGCGCCTCATGAAGATTCTAAACAATTAAAAGCGCTACAATTTGTTTTAAAATAGTCTTCATAACCAAAGCTTACCCCTAGGTTGCTCGCTTGTCGTCCTTCCACAAATCTGTATTTGCAGGTGACTGATGACCGAGTCCTCTGGTATTCCTACTGAATTCGGGGCAAAGAACAACTCACTATGAGTCAAGTCTAACTAAACGTTCACTGAGCCCTGTGATCAGATCAGGACCATAAATTACCTGTGACTGGAAGGCTTGTACAGTAGCTTGCTGTTGGAACCTGCAATACACCCCTTTCCCGAATGAAAAAATTTCGTCCCACGACTCGAGAAATTACTTCCTCCGCCTTATTACGTGCTTGCTGTCTCCATAGCTTCACACCGTGGCTCACCCCACGGCAATACCCCTCTCGTGAATATCACTATCTTGCTCCAAATGCTATTGACTACAAAGCTCCTTTCATTGATCTCTGTCTCCATAGCTTCACACCGCAATACCCTTCTCTCGTGAATATCTCTACCTTGCTCCAAATGCTATTGACTACAAAGCTCCTTTCATTGATCTCTGTCTCCATAGCTTTACACCCTGGTAAGGAAGTGCAATATAGAAGACATGTACAATATGCAGTGCAGACGGATCTATGCGTAAGCTGTTTCCATTCAGAAGAAAAAACTAGGTCTAAAAGAGCACCACTAGCCCTACTCATGGACCATAGCTTGGTCCATGAGTATAGCTGTTCGATGCAAGAACGATGCTTCAAAGAGTTAACGTAGCCCACAAAAATAGTAACCAGAGGAAAAACACCAGGAGAGAATTCTACAGTAAGTCTTACGAATTAGGAAGAAAGAAGGAGAATGTGCACATCTGTTCATAAAGCAGTCCTTAAAGAGGGCAACAAACAAGCAGAGGTCCACGACGCAAAAATCATAACAAACCATTTTCTGCACCAGAGTCACTTACACAGCTGGTGTACACTCAAATAACTGACTGCCCAAATTACACACAGAGCATGCCGGGAATTCACACCTCCTTTTGCATGCACCTCAACCTTGTCTCTGACTTCGTCAGCACCTAGCAGAGAGGGTCACGCTATAGATGAGGAGGAAAGGTGTTAATCGAAATTGAAGACATTTCGAACTCAGCAGGGCCTTATCGGTCCAGGAGTTTTTATTCTGTTAAGGTACATCTCTGGATGAACTCCCGTCTTTGTGTAGTGGTAGTTAAGTGAGCTTGGTTCCCTCAGCGTGTGCAGCACGCAGAGAGCCAATACATAGACCTTCCGCTTGCCCAGAGTCGTCAAAGAGATAATCGACCTGAAAAGAACACAACATTTAAGTAACGTTCCACATTCCTACATTCAGCTGACGTATATGTACTAACCTACACGAAAATCTAACCTGAGGGACTTTAGGAGAGAAGTGCCAAGAGAGGAAAAGCCAAAAGTAAAATCAACATGAAAAACGAACAAGCGTTCTCTTGGGAAGTGTAGGAAAGAACAGAGACATTAAACTTGGCCAAGACGTGATTCTCCGAAAACAACTCACACCATGTGAGTACCTTCCCAGCCAAGCATCAAAAGACAAGGAGAGGGCAGTCCGGTAAGTCACGCCCGACTGTTACAGAGCAACTGCTATGACGGTTGAGAGGTGAACTGAACGAAGAAAACGCTATTCTACCCAAGGTTCTTGGTAAAACCGCTCCGAGTGACGCTCTCACGATGTCAGACTCGTTGCGCCCACTAACCGCAATAACCAACAATTTCTGACATTACTAGCAACCAATCATCCCATCAGCTCCAGTCTGATGCATCATATAACCCAGAAAGCACGTTACAGTCCACCGCACCTTCCAAAATGCTTCATTCTTTTACCCCACATCACTAGCATTCGTACATGCACCTTACGAGGAAAGACATCAAGTCGTCAGCGAACATAGCTGAATCAACTTCTTGAAAACATATTGACTTCTTACAGAAACAACGCTCTTACGGTCGTCCCATGGTGTACCCCTGCAAGCATGAGGTATCTACAACCTGCAAGCGGCTCACGATCCAGAGTGTTGTGACAGCATACCTGTAAAGACTGGTTCGATACATGTCCAAACACTGCAGCGAGAGAAATTACATGAACGAATCAGGTTTCACCGAAGAAATAGTTTAAGATGTGTCTTCTCTTGACAGGTGACTTGTTCCATCGCGGATTACGTGATATAAGCTGAAGTAGGAAGATTGTGGACCTGTTTCCAACGACACTAACCAGAATCTTCTCCAAGCCTGCGGAATGGTGGCGAAGACGAGACACCTCCGAGACGAACATAGTTTTCGGCGACATACATAATTACCTGTAGAATCAGGTAATTATGTATGTCACCGCAAACCAATCCTGCTATCTCGTGTTCCAACAAACGAACAGAGAAAACTTTGATCTGTGACGAGGTAGACAGTAGACGACCTATTACTTTGAAGATGATCAAAACTCTTCTGCATCATGGCAACTAAAATATGCAAGACCAAGCAGTAACTGAGGCACCCATCACTGAGAGCATGCCTCAGTCTAGCTTGCAACGGCTGCGCCCAGCAGGCACGATAAGCATAACTTGACAGACTGGACATCGCGGATACAGAAATTGAGCAGAAGCAACGACTCTCTCCTCAGATAATAAGTGATTCATGCTCTTATTGGTTCAGATT
Organism: Asterella californica; assembly: GCA_036924285.1. Classification (NCBI taxonomy): domain Eukaryota; kingdom Viridiplantae; phylum Streptophyta; class Marchantiopsida; order Marchantiales; family Aytoniaceae; genus Asterella; species Asterella californica. Next base: position 12,186,712 of record JAYKYS010000006.1, on the reverse strand, counting down.
AACGGTGAGGGAACGATCTCTTTCCAATTCAAACGATCACCTCGAATTTCTACCAACAACCCATGCTTCGAGATTTGGGATTGAATCGTGGTCACAACCACCACGATGTGTTGACGCACTCCCTTCCTCTTTGATTATATCCATGAATCCTGAATCGTAATAAGTTGGCATGCTATAGATGGATCGGACTGGTTCTATGGGATGTTCGCAGCTCGATTCCAACCCTGGCCGGGTTGGTAGTCACTTTCGGTTATCATACAAGAAGTCGAGCTCCGCTTGATAATGCAAGGTAGTGACAGTTATTTCACCATGTTGGCGCGTACATAACACTGGCCGACAGAGTTCCTTAGGCCACTGCTCAAAATTAGTCTCCACAGTTCTGCAAATTGCAAATCCATTGAAGTCCCTACCGACGACCAGGTCAAGAATCCAAAACATCCTGCCAGTCCCCGTGTTATCGAACCTCTGTCTGTGTAGTCGGTAATATACACTTACGGAGCCTCGTACTCGATTCTCCTCAAAGCTTTCAGGAGATATATCCGAATAGATGCGTCTCCCAAGGCTCAAGTAGATTCCAAAGACCTCTACCGTCAGAGGTCAGCGGTTGCATGTGGCCACAACTTGACGGAATATGGCACTGGAGATTACCTTGATTTCAACTGTATCAAAATATCCCGAAAGATCAAGAGTTTAGACTCACGCATGAACAGGAAAGGAACCTCGTGCATGATAAAAGAGGGGCATCGTACTCTTGGCTTCGTACCTAAGTTGTCGCCACAAAGACTTCTCTACACAAGCATCTGAAATCAGTAACTTGCCAAGCAGAATCACTTCAGACTAATACGGCATGAATTGAACAAAGACTTCCCCCCATAACAAAAAATTAGACATAAGCTTGACACCGACTGTTGCACGGGTACAACGTTGGCAAGCACCGTACAAATCCTCGTCTAACGCGAGAACTTACTCTGACCATTCTTGGCCAATTCTGAACACCAGAGGAATTCTGGACTCAAATGTTATCCCGAGCGAAAATATACCTTATAACCATCTGCCTTGAAAGCAAGGACGTCGGGTTGTCGAGAGGAAAGCAAATTGAACTCCCCTCGATTTCATCAGTAATTAGGGTTTGTCACAAACGACGTTTGGAAGACCTCACTCTAGAAGAAATTTACTTATTCGGAGAATCAAGTATCCATCGACGGCTCTCGAACCCTGCCGCTGTGACTCATGATAAGCAAGTGTAATGGCCATGAACCCACCCCAATATTCTCAAGCTTTTCTGCGCTGCTCAAGTTGTATGAGCATGATTCACTGGCCGCAAACATCCTTCACAGAATTCCTAGGCTGATCAGTGCATCCCATGTTACATTGAATTCACCCTGCTTATCATTGCACCGATTCTCCACTCCTCTATTCACTTCTCAACAAGAAGCATCTTCTCTCCTCATATACCTCCACGAGACATCTCCCTCAAATACTTTTCTCTCTCGTGCTCTGACCATGGTCCGTTGCGCTGTGGTGTACACGCATCTGACGTCTTGGTGCATAGCTTCTAAGCAAGTGAAGCAATCGCTCCTGATATGGGTTACTAACTACTAACTGATATGGGTTACCCTCGCTTTTAAAAGCACAACATTTCAACTAACAGCTAGCTCGCTTGCGACTTGCGGCTTGCATCACACACTCGCCGTGAAATTCCCGACTTTAGTTCATTCTGGTCCCGTCAATCCCTCCATGTCGAAGCTTCGGTATTCTCTGCTTTGGCAGAACACAAGAAGCATACATCATTTAACATAGAAATCCAAGAAGATCAGACTACATAAACTTCATCTTGCATCTTGCTCCACAAACATGGAGCCTAAGATGGGTATCTACGAAGATATTATTTTGAAGTTAAACGAGAAGGATATCGACTCAATCGCTTGAGTAAACTTGCAGCTTGAAAGTTACCTTCTCCAGCAGAACCTCGCAAAGGACGCCTCCCTTTGACATATTTGTCCTCGGGGTCAGTAGGATACTTCCTAAACAAGGCCTCCGCGTACTCAGGGTACCCAAACTGTGCGTAGGTCTTGGATACTCTCTTCACTGTACCCAGATCAGGCTTCACTCCTAACTCTTCCATGTCTGCAAAGACCTTCAGGGCGTGACACGTTCAAGTCAACAACAGCTGAGTTCTAAACTTACAGAGCCGTAAGTGCAGGCCAAAGAAAGGACCCAGAATCCGCCTTAAAAGACTGATGCCGGACTCCAATGCCTTCAGAAAATCAAGCTTTAAGTTATGGTAGTCAGGAACTTGGCAAAAGAGCCCCGTAACTACGGTGATCATGTTTCAGTTCGAGCCGTTAATTTTTATCCGTCGTACTTGATAGCCCTACATGAGACGAAACCTCTGAGCCTAGAAAGTATGCCCCATGGTACGAGGCCAGCTCACCTTCAGCAGCTCCTTGGGCTTCCCATACCGCTCATACATGCTGACCATGCGCGAGAACATTGCTCGCGGGATACACTCCATATTCTCCTGAAGAACTTTCTCCCATAAAACTTCCGCTTCCTCAACCCTTCCCTCATAGTCAAGTGCTTGTAAGAGCATGAGATACGTTGCCAACGTCTTCCCTTGACCTTTATCTAACATCCATTTCGTAACCTGGAGTTGCATGTCCGGTCTGTTAGTAGACTGTCAAAATACCACAAGAACAGCCAGATCTGCACACCCGAATCTGAACCTAACTGTTCCGATGGACTGTGCTCTAGTCGATGGGAACAGTGGGATGCTCTCGTTTCTTCAGTAACAGTATCGTAGGCCACGGGGGTTCAATGTTTAGATCCTCGACAATCCCGTGAACTAAGATCCAATATAAACCCAATTTGTAATTCGTATTATCCCGCGGGTTACAATCCAAAGACTTGACTTTTATTTTCAACGTTGGTGAGTATGTTTGCTCGGTAAAGACCTTGGCATGGAAAACCTCAAGTATGACGCCGCTTCCATTTCCGACTAGCAATTCGCCTTAGAACCATGTATGGCTTCCGTTTGGAAGTACGTTCAGGTGCAAACTGGGAATCGAAAGAAAGACAAAACATAACGATGGGTGAGGAACACACCTGTATAACACGCCTCCACTCCCCGTTTTCTGCCAAGGTTTTTAGTGCCTTTTTCACAGCAATCAGAGGGAACTCTAAATCCCAGGCAATGAAGGCATCAAGGGTACTATATATTTCCTCCTTCACGTTGGACAAATTGTGAACCTTCACACAGATCCCATTTCCAATTATCTCAGCCCCTGATCTTTGGCGAAATCCAATCATCGGAAGTTGCAGTAAAAGAGCATTCAAACTCCTAAAAGTGGCTGCAAAGAGAATACACCTGCAAACCCAGATATGGCAGCAGCTGGACTGTGGAGGCGGCGAACGAAACTCACTACTTCCACTAGCTTCATAGATTTGGCAATAGAGCCTCTTCTAGTCTTAGTCTTCCATTGCCGCGGTGCTTTAGGCCGAGGACCACCTCCGGCTGCAATCTGTCTTTGCACGAGAAGCAGAAAGCAAGACGCAAAAACTTTCAGAGTGTCGGATGAATTCGTCGAGCCAATACCTCACCACATTAAACTAAGCTGGGGGACGCCTTCCTCCAACTTTGGACGGGAAAACAATCTCCGAATTCATATCCTCTACCCATGAGAGCCAAAAAACTTACCTCTAGAAACGGAGTTTGCTCTTTATATGCAGACCTTTTCCTTTCCTGAACTTGATATGGTATAACAGTTTGAGGGTGCGAAGGTCTGTTCCGAACAAATTTCAGATTAAGCCATTGTCCACGCGAGAGAGCCTACCGTTTGGAGCCCGACGTTTGATTCCATGCCATTAAATACGAGCAACTGCATTTGGGGCACCAAGAACCTCAAAACCAGAATAAAGCTCGTAAAGGTGGAGAAAACTCACCTCACATTCGACAATCTACTTCGATCCGGGATCTTCTCACGCAGAAGAACGGCCGAAACAGTATAGTCCCCCTTAGACGCAAAACGTTTCGCTAGCAAGCAATTCGTAACGAGTGCAGCTGTAGGCATTGCCTGATACAAACTACGCAAAGCTCCCGAGGACTTGAACATGGCGCTAGACACAAAATGGGCCTGACCAACTCGGAAAGCTATGGCTTGCATTATTCTCTCCCGCCACCCGTGCCTGCTGCCACTAAAAGCCTCCGCTCGACCGCATCCAGTACAATAATTCGTCCGAGCTGCTGTCAGATTCCACGTGCTCTCCTCCTCGGTATATGGAGGTGAATCAATACATGACAAGCAATTCAACAGGATTATGACAGTAGCACTCGATGCGACAAGTTCCCCTGGCCCAACGAAAGTTGCTTTCTGTCGCGCAGCTGGTCGTTCAAATGCCGTCAACCCTAGACTTATGAGATGCACAACTGAGCCACTATCGACCAACAAATCCCTTTAAGTGATCAAAGACTGATGTAAACGTAACTGATGCTTGATAACAACTACAGTTCATAAACTGCACCGAAATATGAAACCGGACGTTCAGCTGCCGCCTCCGCCTGAATGTAATACATGAGCTTCATTAAGCTTCAACAATTTCACCCATGAGCGATTAATCGTCTCGGTTCTGTTTCTATCGAACGGATATGAGTAATCTCAATCGAGGTTTGGTGCTCCTTTCCTAACTTCACTGCGAACGATTAAACTGGAAAAAGATAAAAATCGAGAGACTCTTGGCATGGTACCACTCCCTCTCGTCATGGAGCTCAGTCGCTCTGCCTTCTCGGTACGTGCTACTACGTACACGCTGTGCGCATGAATTCGAAACTAGAAAGGATGTACACGAATAAAATAAAATAAAATATGCATGCTACTTTACCTGCTGGCCAGAAAGAAGAAAGAGGAAAAGCAGGAAATCCGGGTAAAAATTCAATTTCATTACTTATTACAAGCACTCCGATGAAAAAGATAACGTTGTATTACATGATAAAAATAATTAGAGAACCTTGAGAAATAGAAGTGTAACTGATTTAAAGAGAAGATTATGAATTTTACCAGATCAAGATGATACTCCGAGACAGAAAGTTAAATTTATATTTTTAAATATACTAACTCTATTATAGACCACCCGTGATATTTATTCGAGATAACATACAAAGTTCAATTTATACTTCTAAAAATAAACTCATTGCACCTGGATGCATAACCATCAAAATAGAATAATATAACTGTAAGTACTGAGAGAAGCAGTGCTCCACTTGCGGAATAAAGGAAATGGAGCATCTCATGAAAACGTGTTCTCACTTTTATCTTTCGTTTTGTTTATATTCAGTTTATACAGTTTATAGATTGTTTAAAGAGATAAAAAAGAAAATAGAAAGTGTGTTATGAGACAACAATGCAAGTTGTCATTGGTCCATGTCAAAAATACTACTTTAATTTTTTATACTAACTGCATTGAATATCAGCTAGGTGATTGTACATGCTTATCAAAGTAGATATCAGCATCCAAACTTCACTTGAAGAAAAAAGGAGGAAAAAAACAAACGTTTAAATAGGCAACCTAAATAATCATGGACAATTGGCTTACAATAGTCTTCTAAAAGATTTAATGAAAAATACAGATTACTAAAGAATAAAGTCACGAGAAGAATGGTGTTGGAGTGGATTTACAAATGTTGACTTGTGACAAAGTTCTTTAAATTTATTTCACTAAATTTGGAACCCTCTTGATAACATGATTACACATGGTCACTCGAGTGACACAAAACCCATAAGTGACTCAAGCGAGCAGAACCTCTCTCTGGTAAAAAAATATGTGCATATCATGAATAGAAATATTTTTAATTTCAAAGTTTAATTTATAGTTCAATCCTTCCACCAAGAAAGGTTAGGACATAAATTAAAGCTCTTTGCATATTCTCTTCTTTTGAACTTGGAAGAGGTGAATATGTAAGAAAGTATCGGATGAGTATACTCTCGTCATAAAGACATTCACAATAAAAGTTGTTCGCAGTTTCCAATTGTCCGCAAAAGCCTCATATGAAAAAAAAGAAATTTAAATAGAGTCAAATAATCTTTTGCACTCATAGTTAATACAGTAATCCATTCGGGGTGGATAAGTAAGAGGCACACAAGTGACGTCCAGCTAGTCCGAAGGTCATGCTCCAAGTTCTCACCTGCCTGGTCTTGGGTTTGACTTTTGCAACTTGGCCAAAGTAGACTAAAGTTAACAAAATCTATCGAATATATAGTCTAATGTGGTTTACCTCATAGTACTCTAATCGAAAAAGTCTTGAGTTCGAGGCTTTCTAGATTCGGTTGGAGGTGTATCAGTTGTTTAATCATAATGATTAATGAACCTTGGACTAGTTACTCTGACTTTTTGAAAAATAATCTTCGACTAGTTAATCTGAGTTCTGAAAAATAAGCGGTTGGAGGTGTATGTGTTGTTCAATCATAATGAGTAATGAAGCTTCGACTAGTTAATATGAGTTCTGAAATATACTGAATTTGTTTTCTTTGACTAAAAAAACATAACAAAATCTTTAACCAACATTTATTAATTTATAGTTATTGTGATTTTACAAAAATTCAACAATTAGAAAGATTTTCAATTTAAAAGAAGTTAATATAAGTTCTGGAAAGTACTAGGTTGGAGGTGTATGCGTTGTTCAATCTTAATGAAGTTTTGACTAGTTAACTAGTCGGTTGGAGGTGTACGTAATTGTAATTGTAATGATTAATGAAGCTTCAACTAGTTAATTTGAGTTTTGGAAAGTGTTATTAACTACTTCTATATTCGGTTTGAGATGTATGTTTTCTGTAGTCCTCATGAAGCTTCGACTAGTTAACCATATCGGTTGGACATATATGTGTTGTGCAATCATAATGATTAATGAATATTCGACTAGTTAATTTGAGTTTTGAAATATATTCGATTGGAAGTGTAAAGATTGTGTTTCCTTCGACTGGTTAACTTTAGTTCTGGATGGTACTTGTTGGAGGTGTATGCGTTGTGCAATCTTAATGAAAGTTCGACTAGTTAACTACTCAGTTGGAGGTGTATGCTTTGTGCAATCTTAATGAAGCCTCAACTAAAATTTAACTACACAGCTTCAACTAGTTAATATGAACTATGCAATGTACTCGGGTTATCATGTCCAAAGGTGTATGTAATCTTAATGAAGCTTCTGCTCAAAGTCTTATGCAGATCAGTGTCCCAAGTGGTTTAGCTCACAATCCTCTAACTAAAAGGTCGTGACTTTGTGTCTTTCAAACTCAGTTTGATGTCTATATCTTACGCAATGTTAATGGAGCTTCTAGTTCGAGTCTATTGTGGTGGTCTCACATTGACCATCCATGTGTCGTCAAAGATCTTATCCAAAGGTATATGCGCCATGCAATATTAGTAAAGCTTACTGTTCGAATTCGATTGTGATGGACTCACATGGACAACCTCATGGTCCTTGAAGATCTTAGTAGACATATAATACCATTTACGGAGACATGCGCAATGCAAACTATTGTATCTTATAATCAGGACACAAAAGAACATACCGTCGTAATGCAAAGAAATTTTATATCTACCATCACTGTTATCATTCATGAGAAATCTGCAATGCAAACCGTTGTATACACCAATCTGGTCGTAACTAGTTATACCATCATAATGAAAATAAATTTAAAATGTATCGTAACTTTTATCATTTATACCACATGTGCAATGCAAACCATTGTATCCTCCAATTGGTTGTAAAACACCTATATCATCATAATGGAAAGAAATTTTAAGTCTTATCGTCATAATGGAGATAAAATTATCAAAAGATAGTGAATAGATCTACTATCATAATGAGAACAAATAGAAAAAAGATTTTTCAAAACATTATCAATGAATCTATCATCATAATGGAAAAATAAAATTATATGTTCATCAAAGTTTTAGAGAGGTTTTGAACTATAACTTATGATCAATTGATATAACAAATTATAAAAATATAAAGACTCCATACTGCTAGACTTCTCAAGATGATTTAAAATGCAATCCAAACACTTATTAATGTTGGCGCCAAAAGCAAGATTTAATCCAAGAAAGACAAGTGATTATCTAGACGGTGCTCCCATATTAGACAATCCAAATATAATATATAAGAACGTCAGAGATATACTATATAACTAATGAATATATCAATACTAAATTGATGATAATAAACATTCATCATGTATCCGAGCACACATACATGTGGTTGTCAAGCGGCCTAGCAAAAATCAAAGCAGGAGTCATGGGGTCGTTATTCGCACAAATTTTAGATGAATTTGAGGAGATCGTCTTCTTTGTTTTTATAAGGCACTCGTTGATGGAAATTTTAATTCAGAATTCCTTAGTACTCACGTCTAGTCTTAGAAACTGAAATCACTCTCAATGGAACACAAGGTCCTTGGATGTCGTCTTCATCATATAAAAACACGAGTGAGAAAAATCGTTCATTCTGAACTGCTACTTGCAAGCTAGGTTCTTCAACGAACCATGTGTCCAATGTAAAGATATATGATATAAAGTATGAGCATGTGCTCAATAATTCATAAAACTGTATTCTGAAGTATTGAGATAAAACCATTGCATTCTATATTTAAACAAATGAAACCCATCAATCCTTCTCAAAGCTTCAGATAATTTATCCTAGAAAGATCATATATTGCTTATATAAACAACAAAGGACAACACAAAGTAAGAATAGAGTAGTCTCTCATTTAAAAAAAGATGACTAGGAACAATTCTTAAGCAACTTTTGATGTGCTATGAACCTTGAGGTGAAGCTTTGGTCTCTTCTTGAGGACACTTATCTCCTTTATGTGGACTAACAGAATTAATTAATTAATTTTATACACTATTTATGAGAGAATGTTCTCACAACCTCGTCATGATCCAATCTCTTCATCACAAGTCAATCTCCCTTTCCATCCTCATAACTTTCATAGTATAGACTTCTAGTCAAGCAAATTGCATTGATGGCTCACACTGTAAAGTTACGTAAATGCAAGAGTCAAGACATGTAGTATTGATGAGAGCGCGAGATTTTGTTCATGAACTAAAACGAAACAAAAAAGTATGGATCAAAAGAGAAAAGTTATATGATAATGCACTCCTCTTAGTGGGGTTGCAAGCTTAAGCTTCACTATCTATGACTTGTGCAAGTCCATCATCTTGTACAACGTTGTCGTAAGACGAGAATCGCTTGGAAAAGGACGGAACCTTATGGATGTGATCAGCTATATGGCTGTTGCGGCTAGGAGTATCTAGGGATAGGCGTAAGAGTATTTTTAGTGAACTTTGGGACTAGGTAGAGACAGTTCTGACAACACACTCTCTCTAAAACTTTGTGGGATGATAGACTACACTCGTATGGTCTCCTTTTACAAAGTTTGAACTCTCTCTAGCAAACACATCGCAAGCTACGAGCTAAGTGCAAAACTATCATGAAATGTGTAAGTTTTAACGTCGTGGAGGTTTCAACCGGCTATATCTAAACTTCCAAAGTTCCGATCAGCATGAAACTTCGACTCATAATTAAAAAATATTCACCGAATACACTCATACGAGATTGAGATATTCATCCACATAAACAAGAAAACGCTCCAGAATTCTCAAATGTATCGTCATTTACTCACAATTTGTACACCATAACTTTAATTTGCCATCTATTGACCTTCTCAGATCCAAATCGAGTGAAACTTAGGAATATCGTAGTCAACTCCACCAGTTCTCTCCAACCTTATCTTAATCTTCCTCAAAATAAAGTCTACATCGATATATATGACTACTTGAATACGAACATTCAAGTAGTCATTCATTCATTCATCCATCCATAAATTGACTCTTAGAACTTCACTCAATGATATCTTGCTCACTTTGAACACAAATCAATTGACCATTGAGTCTTATATTATCAACTCGTCGAGCCCCACTTTAATCTCACTCATATCGCTTGCACATCACGTTTTATGATTTTTTGAACATGTACACTCAGAAATCAACTCTTGTAACTTCAGTCGTTGATATTTTGCTCACTCTAAACTCAAATCAATTGATTGTTGAATACACAATTATCATCACTTTGAAAGCTTTCCAACCCCAATTCAATCTTCTTCATATGATCCACACATCACGTTTTATGGTTGTTTGAAACACACATTCAAAAATTGACTAGTCAAACTTTATTCAGACATATCTCTATCCTCTCAATCTCAAATTGACAGATTTGCAATTTAGTGTGCAAGCCTGCAAGAAGAGTCCTCCAATGCTACCTAGAACTTGTTCATATCAACTCTGTAGTGACCGCGAGGTCGATTTGAAACCTTGGGGATACTTTTGGAAATTTTATTAAAATAACTTATCAATGAAAAAGCAAAAATCTAAATTTCTGTCTTCTAGTGACTTACATAGCCATCTTCGGTCATAATAAATATTTTTAGTCATCTAAGTCATTTACAATCATAAAATATGTGTCGGCATAAATGACAATAAAGTCTACCTACTTTATGCAACTTAGCTAAACTACTAATCACAAGAAACATCAATGTTGGTTATTCACATAGTACACTACGTTACAATAGAACTTATAGAAGTATGAATATGTGAATATATTGAAGTATCTTAACGTGTGTTTCATTACCTTCTGCATGAAAAACGCATGAATAACGAAATATGTCAAAAACATCATCGTAACCACTTATTTAACATTACATCATATGATGAGCGTGTATGCATGAAAATAGAGGTTTCATCAAACTTGTACATGGTAAAACTATGTACAACAAGACAACGTTCGTAACAAACAATTATTGTCGTGACCATGACTTCAAAGTCATGGTCACGACATGACACGACATGACTTCAAAGTCTGTCATTATTAGAAATCGACAAGACTTCAAAGTTGAAAACTCTTGAGATGATTATGGAAGTTAAGCATAACTTATTATAAATATTTAATATTTAATTACAAATTGTATATAGGAATTGATTTAAATATATATTTATTTATGAATGTTAACTAACTTTATGTTTATAATATCTCAAGATTATAGATGAAGTTACTTGGTTAAGACAATTGAGTGAAAGTTTAAGATCTACAAATATTTCAACAGATGTGGAGTTTTATTTGATTATATCTCCCTATATTTTTTAAATACAGCGGATATTTTTCTAGTGAGTTTTATTCTCAATGACACTCATGAGAAATTATTTACTAGTCATGCAATATTTGTATCTTGTATCTTTCAGTTCTTTTTAAAGATGGATAGAGATAAATATATTCAAATTATCTTGTACCTTGCTTCATTACGAGAACATTCTCATTATATTAGTATAGTTTTAAATTTGTTTTTCCAAGAAAATGTCACGTCAGTTTAGCACCTCGGCTAGGTTGACCGAGTGCGGAGTGGCTAATCCCGATAGGGCCGCTAGTGCCGTTAAGACGAGTTCTTGGGATAGTCCACCAAGGGTATACTTCGTAGGTAGGGCTTGGAGGCCTTAGTTCTTTGAGTTGAGCCTTCAAGCTCATGGCTACAGTGCGTAGTCTTGGTGAGTGCAATATGGATTCTCTACGAGCATAGAGTGGATTTGGCTCGACTTTAGTGATTGTATCTCCGGAGTTTGTAGATTGTTGGTATCTTTGATTTGCGAGTGTGCGCGTGCTCGAAGTGGTTTTTTTTTGTGTTGTGGTTGATCGCTGTGCGGATAAGTACTTTTTGGACATGTTCTTGGTCGAATTGGTGGTGAGGTAGTGCGGAAGCGCTGTTGGAATTTCCCGTGAAATGTTTTGAGATCAATTTGAGGTCGGGAGAAGTGTGTTAGCAGACGTCGGGTTGGCGTGGATCAGCAATTTCTGGTGCTGAAGAGTGCAATAGGTGTGCGCTGAGAAGACGATCCAGTGCACCAAAAAGTTGAAGACTGAACACAGCCTTCAAGCTCATATCACAGCCAGAAGGTTCCGCCCTTCCCGAGGAAAACTCTCAACTCTACATCTGGTGCTTCCACTGAGAGCTCTTGGAGTGATTGATTGAGGAGGTTGAGTTTACTACAAGGAGAGAAGATGGATCGCAAGAGCGCTGCTGTTGCTACTTCTGCGGCTACTGCATATACGTCTACTGCAGCACCTTCTGTAGCACCTGTGACTGCAACGACCTCTGTACCTGGTCTGGATACGGCTGAGATCCTGAAGACGCTTGCGGCCTTGGTTCAACAACATCCGATCGTTGGAGGGGGTGAGTTAAAATCCACCAAGGCTTTGCAAGCAATAGTGCATAGGTGTGGAAGGTTTGAAGGTAGAGATATTTCTAAATATCTGCGTGAGTATAGAGGAGAGATGGAGCTAGTTAGGGTTACTGATGCTGAGATGATAGCAAGTTTTGAGTTAGCTATCATTCTTGAGTTGCGGGACCAGTTAGGGATGTACAGAGAAGAAATCGTGGAATCTGGATGAGTTTTGAGCGATCTCTTCGAGAGGAGTTTCTTGAGGAGGATTCAGAGAGAGTTACTAGAAGGACATTTCTAGACTGGGTTGAGCAGCAACCTGGTCATATGATGAGCTTGAGTGAGTTGCTGAGAGAGTTTGATCAGAGATACCGACAACTTTCAACTCTAGAGCGAATAACCTTAGATGCTAAGAGAACAGAGCTTTTCCTGCAAGCTACCGATGATGCTACGACAGATCGGTTGTGTTTTATGTTGGCCGATCGATCTGCTGAGGGAGGTGTTACTATGGATTGGGGGAGAGTTGAGGATGCTGTGGCTGTACTGACAAGACAGAGGAGGAGAAGAGTGGCTGTGAGAAGACGTCCGCTTGCAGAAGTGGTCACTCCACCTTATGCTGCTCCTCAAGTACAGCAACCTTTGGCCCCAGCTCCCAGACTTGTTGTCCCAGCTGTAGTTCCTTTGATGCCAGTTGTGCCAGCTCCGGCACAAAAGGCACCTGTTTAGAGACATGCGGAGAACCAGATTGGGATAGTCCACCAAAAGTATACTTCACATGTAGGGCTTGGAGATCAACTTGGTAGGCCTTAGTTCTTCGAGTTGAGTCTTCAAGCTCCTGACTATGGTGGGTAGTCTTGTTGAGTGCAATCTTGATTCTCTACGAGCACAAAGTGGATTTGGCTCGACTTTAGTGATTGTTTAGTGGCGGTTGGCATGGTGGAATGAGTATATACAGTTTATCATTGTGGACACTTGTGTATGTGTATGACATCGTCTATGTGTATATGTATGTGTTATATACTTACGACAGCGATGTATGTTGTGTAACGATGTGTATGCGTACGATAAAAATAAATATATTAAATATATCATATTATATTTTCTACATTAGCTTCAAGCACATGCTTTTGTAATGCTTACATAATGTAAGCAGTAATTACAATAGCATGTAGACTCCAATATTGTTTCATGATTACTCATTTTACTTGAAGTTACCAAACACAACTAGAGAGCATTATGAGTGAATTGCACACATATTAAGCTCTCTCATCATATATAAGGATTAGGTTTTCTTTGAAATTGTGATAGAATAATCTTTTTACCGCTTTCGTAAAATTATAGACAACATATATATCAAAATCGTTGGTGCAAAATTATCTTTACTTTTTGCTAGAGTAATTCAACAAGTGTTCTTATTAAGTTCAAATACAATTATGCATTACAAAATTAATTTTCCTATGATGATTTCTTTTATAATGTTTGTAATATTTTCGTATTTTTTAATAGATCATAATGTTAATATGAGAGTTTGTGTGATTTGTGAAATTTAGTAGTGCACTAGGTATTGACACTAGATGGGAGCAAACAAAATAACTATAGATCGAATGCATTGAAGCATCCAATGCAATGAAGCAGAATGGCTTTAAGTTTAAGAGAAGCTACCGACGAATAAGAACGATGAGCAAGGAAATAAGAGAGATATTTTACATGAAGTTCTATTCACGATGTTTTCCTAAATGGAGATGGGGAAATACATTCTTCATGGACTTAAAAATGGGTTATTCTTTATTATTCTGTGTCCAACTAAATGACAAAGCAACGACATGATAAAGACTTTATTTACACACCCTTTCGTGTAAAAGTGAAATATATGCCAAGATCTTTGTTGAATGCTATTTCTCACATCCACTTTTGAGGTGAGAAATAGCACCTCTACGAAGAAGAAATAAGCCACCTCCATCTCACACCACAACCAATTCATGTCAAGAATTAATATCTCATGTCTTCCAACGATCACTCATATCTCATGTCACTCAATGATCCCTAACACGGGAAGCATGCATTCTCTGCTTAGTTCTCATGCGCTCGTTTCTTCCTCAATGCATATCAATCCTCGCTCATAGTGATCATGCAGCAGAGATTCAAAAACTAAGATGTCAAAATGATAAACACTAGTCTATTTCTCCAAATACAAAAAGTATAAATATAATATTTTTTCTTGATGAATTACAATTAGAGAAATATATTTTCTTTTATTTCTAAACCACAAATGTAATTTGAATCTTATAATTTGAATCTTATAATTTGAATCTTATAAATAATTTGAATATAATAATATAAATAATTTGATCTTATAGTCATTTCAAACATCTTATAACTATTACATCTAAAATTAATAAATTCACGATGTATCCTAAATGATGGTGGGAAAAATACATTCACTAATGGAAAAGAAAGATGCCATCTATATTGAGTACAATATATGCAAAGACTTAATTTATACACCTCAGTGTTTGATTTATTACCAAATCTTTCCACAAAGAAGAGTTTAGTAATAATATCAAGGCTTTACATATTTGCTTCTTGCTGTGGAAACAGAGGGTGATAATGTACGATTCCCAATGTGATAAGTGTTTACGGCTAATAGCTTATTATATTAAAGGAATATATAGAATATTTATAATCGTTATTTGCAAATACCTTCTTTTCTGATTTTCCTTTATATTTTTTTATGTGTGTTATATAATAAAACAATATATAAATTATAAACATATTTTTCGGAAAAAGAAAGAAATTGCATTCATTTTAGAATTCGATTGTGTTTCTTTTATATCTGTTGATCTTTTGTTGAAATGAAGAATTCTTTAAAATCTAAATCCTCGCAGATGGTGGAAACTATTTTGCGTTCATTGTTATCTAACTCACACAATGTGAAAGAGTGTTTCTTACTCCATTACATAAGTTGGAAGAGATCCATATTCTTTTGCATCTCTTTAACTCATCTCATCATACAAAGAAGTGCAAAATTTATTTCGAATATAAGTATAGATAATAACCTAATATATGAATATTGTTACTCAAACCTTGTTGCTCCAGAGGAGAGTCCAACATCGATTACCGAGCTATCATCACTTTTCAACTTATTAATTTTTGAAATGCATCTACCTTATCTTGTTTTTATATGAGTAGTATAAAAGATTTGTAGATTTTCAAACTCTTTGCTATATTTTACAAGTCTTTGTAATCATAACCCTCTTTTTTCTTTGGAAAACTTGAAGCTGATTTTAACTCAATGACATTCTTTAACTGATGTATAAAACCTTCTTCGTTCTCTCTAGTTTTATAATCGTGGTAAAATTCTCAAGGTGGTCTAATCGCTGTTAAGTTTTAAGCCATTTTAGTTTCCTGTTTTGAAAAGTTGTAAATTGATTTAGGATTTAATGTGATAAACACGATGACTGCAAGACTGACACTGACCACTAAATTCTTTCCTGATCTCTAATCCCAATTCCGGGTTACACACGAAGTTGTGACTGTGGTCACCCCAAAGCAAGTTTCAGGAAAGATTCGGTGTCCGGGAAAGGGATTTCCGTTGTGAACATCGGATATGTTTTTTACTGTGCTCTCTGCGATACTGTAACTTGGCAAAGAAGGAGAGGAAACATTTGATAGTGGGTCCCGTCCCGACAACCGGTAACGGGCCCGTCCCTAGGCTTCCACAGGGAAGAGCGGGCGAGAGCCGTACCAAAGGTGGTAAGGCAAGGGAGGAAGAAGTGAGAGCTGTGGAAGCACAATCGACTGACTGGCTGCCTGTCTGACGACGGGGACGAGCAGCAGCGGTATCATCAGCACTGATTCAGCTTGATGAGGGAGGGAGGTAGTTCGTCGTGATTCGGATACATGCGACCATGATTCCGATACAGGCCTGGTTGTATTGACGATGTGTGTTTGTGCTATCGGATCTGTACGACGTCTCCGCGAATTGTGCGTAGCTCTCCCTCGCTGCATTTGGCAGAGTGAACAACTAATTTTGTGATAAGCAACTCAAAGCGAGTTAATTCATCATTTCCTTTGAGCTTGTGGAATTCGATGTGCTCGTTGATGATCGACGGCGTCTTCTGGGCTCTTGGAGAAGAAGGTCTGTGGTGTTGTGCGGGATACTGTTTTCCTGTTGGCAATAAATGGGACGATCAGTAATATATTATCTGAAAAAAGTTCAGGTCGAACAGGTTTCTCCTAGGAAGGCTAAGGCAGAGAAGTCTCAGATCGGGAAAGAGAGTTCTATTTTGGTCGAGTCTGAACCCTAAAACCTTCCACAGCCAGCCCTCCGCGTGAGTCCGGGATGGTACGGAGTGTTGAGCTCCACTTACTACGTACTCTATCTGGAACATGTTCGGTTTTCCCGAGACCTAGCACAAATGTTTGCTTTTCCGTGGATTACAGATCTGGAAAACTTTCAAAAAGAATGCACGAGTTGGCTGTCACGTAGTTCGTCCTTCTCCCCGCACGCTCCATAGTTCCCCTCAAGAAAGAAGTGATTACGTTCATGTCTGGTGCACAGGACACTCCTCAGACGCCTGTTCTTTGGGGAGGAAGTTCATTGAATTAGTTGTTCGGTGGAAGTGATCGTCTCCCGGGAGGCCTGAAGGTTGTGAGTTTTGAATTCGAATTAATCGAGCTGAACAACAGGGAAGGTGGATTAGAATACTATTCCGAGGGATGCGGCTATATGAAGCTTATCGGGGCTAAGTAAAAAGCGATGGAAGGAGTAGGATTCGCGCTGGCGCAGGCCTTGCGCCAGCAGATGGCTCCTGTGGTAATGATCCTTCCTACTCCCAAGGTGGAAGCATCATGCCAGAAAAATTCACTTACTTTCGCGGATTTGCTAAGGCCATTCTGCAGTCTGGCCAACGTAAATGGTACGTAAATTGTTGAACATCTTTTAAGTTATCAATATTGTAGCAGGCTCCGTTCAATCCCCTTCACTACTTCTGAACTCAGAGGTTTTGAGGTAATGTGTATCCGTGTAATAAACGCTGCGTGGTTCAAGCTTGCACTGAAGTATGGTTATCAAGGAAAGGGAGATATTGTCGACCTTTGTCAAGGAGTCGGTCTTTATGAATGAAGAATGTTTTGATAGTCATTATCTCGAAGCCTGAAATGTTCAAAACCGTTCATTTGCGGTCAGTAAAGGTACACCGATTCAGATAACACCTCTGAATGTTGGTGGCGCTGTTATTGCAATGGGCAAGAGTCTGCGTGCCGAAGTCTTTCTTTGTATGTACTACATACTTTTCAAATTCTTCTATAAAATAGTGAACTCCTCCTTCTTTGTACCCGTGTTGTCGGGACAATCTTGATCTGGTCCATAAATACGAATCATACTGGTCTGGTTATCTGATTTTGGAGACGTTGAATTTAATGTGATGCAGTCCCAGTGCGCACCGCCAGTGAACAACCCTACAGATTGCAGGAATTTTATGTCAGGATGTTCTATGCCTCAGAGATTTGTCAGCCTCGGCCAGAGGTAAAGTTTCAGATCACTCGTTCAGTGAGAAAAATGATTAGAGCTCCTATAGAAGTATAATTATAGTTGCTTATTAAGTCTGTAATACTCTTTCCGTCCGAACGCCTTGCATATACTTTCTGTATGTTGTCGGCCTAGGGGTTCAAGTATCCTTCTCAGTTTGTACATGACGGTGAGCACGTGACATATCTGGTACTGCATAATACCAAATGATATTTTGATGGTTCAGCACCGGTTTTATCTCAATGCAGAGCAGTGTTTCTCAGGTTGTTATATCCCGTTTGGGATGACAACATGGCGGTTGACTTAAGGACTTTGCGACCTGGTATCATCAGTTTGCTTGTCAAAACTTCTTATCAAAGTTTACCTGAAGCGTGTTGTCAGACTGCGGAAGAATGTTTGCTGGAAGTTGTCAATGACACCAGCGACCATGTAGTTGCCGAGCCGGAAGGAGCTGCTCAAAAGAATGACTTCCTAAAAATGAGTGAGTATGCATTATTCAGAATTTCAGATTCTGGGTTCTTCTCGTCCGGGTGTTGTGTCATCATGTGTGAGCCTCAAGTCGTTACAAGTCGAGTCCAGGTACTGAGATTTCTGGTATGCGTATCGCTAATTCATGAATATTCAACAGTGGCAATGGCAGATGCCCGAACTCCGTCGTTCCAAAAGTACAGCAAAGAGTTCATGCGGACTCTCGCTTTCTCCGAACACGAGGCCGTGGACCATCCTGTCGCTTGTGAGTGTTCCAACTGAAATATTCGAGTTGGATAAGCAGTTGAAGTTGCGAAAGGATCCTTTCTTTGAAGAATCTTTTACCAGTGAGAAGCGATCATTTCCTGGGGTTTATAGTTGTCATCTTCGCCCAACTGAAAGACTGAAGTCGGATAAGCATCTTTTCACTCGAGGGAAAGGTAGCGGTGAATGACGTGCAGAACCTTGCTTTCCTACATTCCTACAGTTTCATCTCTCAAGAACAACGTATCGCTCTCAAGTTTAGATTTGTCTATCTAGAACGTTTGCGAGGACTGACTCGGGCAAATAGCGAAGGGTCAGGGCGTGTGTTCCACTCTCAGTCACTTGTGTAGAGAAGATCATGTTTGAGTCAAAATAATTTGAAACTTATCTATGTGTCGTTGTTAAACTACTCACGAATATGTTTTACGTCTTGGTATCGAGCCCACAACGTGGTATACCAACTACCATAGCGGTTATGAGTGCCAGGTACATCTGGGTGGTGCAGCATATTCCAGCTTCCTGTACGTCTCTTATATGCCTCATCTCCTTTTTCTCCGGAACAGGTATACAGGCCGTTTCTTCCAGTGATGATCACCCTGTCAGCAAATTCGAACAGCTCTACAACACACAACAGCTTCCGGCTCTTATAAATGAAGGGGCCATGGATCCGAAGCTGTTGAAGTTATACGTTTTGGTGCATGATCTCCAAGCAGGTTCTGTGGATCGGTATGTCCATCTAAATTCCTATCGCTGCCTAGTATAACTTTTGATTGGTGGCTGCCCCCATATGTAAAGCTGGAACACTCGGTGGCATAATGAGCCGATCTTAGAAGCGTAACTTAATTACCTAAGCAATTGTATTATTCCAGGGCTAATGAAATCTTACTCGAAATGAGGAGCAACTTTGGGGTCAACAACTGTAGAATCTTATGCATCAACTCAGGGTCGCCAGAAGCGGATGAGGAATCACCTCATTCAAGCGAAGACTTGTGGTCATCTCATTTGCTACGTCCCATGATCCCTGTGAACGCTCCAGAGAGAGACAAGTTGGTACGTGGGCTGTGTCTGTTCTTAAAGTTGGACCATAGTTAGGTGTACTTGGTTAGTTTCTATATGTGGTTGTACGCTATGGTAATGTGCGCTGTACTACACACTCTCGTTGGGTGCTGATGAAGTCAGAGAGCAGGTTGAGGTGCATACGATGGGAGAGTGTTCTGCTGCATGCTCCGAGTGTATCTTGCAGTAGTTAGGTTCTTGAGTTAGGTTCTCGAGTGTACACCTACTCATTACCTACATGCACAAGTGACATTTGTGCAAGATGTTCTTGTCTGTACTCTTTCGCCTGTCTGATCGCTGATATTTCTCGCCATTTCCGGCTGTTCTTCCTCATTCTCTTGAACTCCGTAAACTAACTCTCTCTTTTGTGGATGAACGTTTGAATATCTCTCTCTTCTTTGTGGATTTGTAACCCCATTCTTTATTTACCACCTCTTCGCTTATTTCACTTTCGCTGTATTTAACTCCAGGATTTCAGTTCTGCATTACGTTCGTCATTAGATTTGACCAGCTTGCATGACTGCATACTGTTCATGTCAGCTACATTGCACTCTATACCAGCGGGAACCATCTGGAAATGTGCTCGGCACTACATTTTCCCAATCGGCACAACCTTCAGTTACAAATAATTGGCTAACTCCATATGGCAAGTTAGCGCACATTTGGCCCCTATTTGCTACTTACTTTTACTTCGCCGGGCTAATTGCGTGTTACCTCTATACTAGAGAGTAGTCCTTGAGAACATCTGCCATTTGCGACGTACAAATATATGTACTTCGCCGGGTTATTTGTGGGCTACCTATGTGCTAGAGCGTGTTCCTTGATAAAATATGCCATTCTCGACGTACGAATATATGTACTTCTCCGGGTTCACTGCGTTTTTAGGGGTACTCTTAGTGTGTGGGCGTCGTCCGACCTGCCATTCCCATGTAAGATATAACTATGGTTTGTTTGAAAAGTTGAGTTGGAAAAGTCCTCAACTCCGCTTGATCACTTTTCCTACTCATCTATTGCCTAACCTTCCCTGTTGGGTGTTGACGAAGTCAGGGAGCCGGTTGAGGTGCATGTGGCAGGAGAGTGTTCCGTTGCACGCTCTGTGTGTACCTTGTGTGTACCTTGTGGTAGTTAGGTGTTTCAGTGTACACCTGCTCAATACCTACAGCTGTGTCCGTGACCTTTGTTGGGAGATTTGCTTCTAACCTTTACTTTTCTCTGGGTTGACACTCTAGTTGTTGCGTTTGCTAGCTCAATTATTACCGATATTAGTTGTTTTTTCTCGCTCAGCTCGTTAGGCGTCGCATTTATACTTGTATTTTGTCCTACTGCAACCAGGGGTACCATCTTGGAAATGTGCTCACCCTACACATTTCCTCTTGGCCCGACCTCGGTTATATTCATTCGTTCACTTCTCAAACCAAGTCAGCATACATGTTACCACTCTTCGTTACTCACGTTGTACTTACATGGGTTCAAAACTATTTTGGGGTTACCTTTAATGTGCGGGCGAAGTCACTGTTTTCTCTGAAAGCTGCTTTACCCGTGTATCAATATATATTCTCCATCTTGTCCCGGAAGTGAAAAGAAACTCTTGTATCAATATATATTCTCCATCTTGTTCCGGAACTGAAAAGAAACTCCTGGACCTATAAGGCCCTGATGTGTCGGTTAAGTATTCATCTGATTGACCACTTTTCCAACTCATCTACAGCCTAACCCTCTCTGTAGGGTGCTGATGAAGTCAGAGAGCAGGTTGAGGTGCATGCCGCGGGAGTGTGTTCTGTTGCATGCTCTGCGGGTTCGATTCCCGTCGTTCCCCCAATAAAAAATTGCTTCGTTTTATTGAAGCTGTTGTCGATTCGGAATACCGGGGATTCCATAGTTTTTATTATATTGAACATTACCAAATGCAATATATGTTCAATAAAAATATATGTTCAATAAAAATCTTTGAATAGTACGTAAAAAAGAAAAAGAAACCTCTCCCTATAGTCTCGCGCCCTTCAGGTCCTTCTTTCGTAAAGCCAAAGAAAGTCCTGGCCAAATCTATCTTTTCTGTTCAGGTTGGTAAACTCGATCAAGCCACCGATACCCGAGCTGCTCGGGCCACCCTTTTATGCTACTACCAAATGTAGTGCCCAGTGGGTCTATAACCCACTCCAAGCCATGTGCTGCACTCACAAAAAACTCTGCGTGTACCTTGTGGTAGTTAGGTGTTTCAGTGCACACCTACTCAATCCCTACAGCTGTGTCCGTGACCTTTGTTGGGAGATTTGCTTCTAACCTCTAATTTCTTCTGGGTTGACACTCTAGCTGTTGCGCTTGCTTGCTCAGTTATTATCGATAATAGTTGTGTTCTCGCTCAGCTAGGTAGGCATCGCATTTATATTTGTATTCTATCCTACTGCCACAAAACTACTCAGTACCTACAGCTGTGTCTGTGACCTTTGTCTAATCTCTAATTTCTTATGGGTTGACACTCTAGCTGTTGCGCTTGCTGGCTCAATTATTACCGATAATAGTTGTCTTCTCGCTCAGCTCGTTAGTCATAGCATTTATAAGTCATAGCATTTATATTTGTATTATAGCATTTATATTTGTATTCTGTCCTACGGCCACCAGGTGTACCATCTTGGAAATGTGCTCACCCAACCTCGGTTATATTCATTCGCTGACTTCTCAAACCAAGTCAGCATACATGTTACCACTCTTCGTTACTCACCTTGTACTTACATGGGTTCAAAACTATTTGGGGGTTACCTATAATGTGCGGGTGAAGTTACTGTTTTCTCTGAAAGCTGCTTTACCCGTGTATCAATATATATTCTCCATCTTGGGTCATGAAGTCAGGGAGCCGGTTGAGGTGCATGCTTGAGGTGCATGCGGCAGGAGAGTGCTCTGTTGCCCTGTGTGTACCTTGTGGTAGTTAGGTGTTTCAGTGTACACCTACTCATCACCTACAGCTGTGTCCGTGAACCTTTGTTGCGAGAATTGCTTCTAATCTCTAACCTCTACCTTCTTCATGGTTGCAATCTGGTGTTGTAAATGTTGGCTCGATTATTCTCGGATGCCTCCTGTTTGCTTCTCCTGAGGTTGTATTTTGTGTTTCCTGTATGTTCGTCATTTTCTACATAACTTGCCCTTCATGTTCTCTGTTTTACGACTTCTCGCTCTATGTTACAGTTATAGCTGCTCTCTCGCAAAGATGTTAGGCATCGCAGTTTATACTTGTCTTCTGTCTTACAGCTACCTGGGGTACCATTTTGGAAATGTGCGTTCCCTACACATTTCCCCTTGGGCCCTACCTCGGTTATATACATTCGCTGACTTCTCAAACCAAGTTAGCATACATGTTACCACTCTTTGTTAGTCACTTTGTACTTGCATGGGTTCAAAACTATTTGGGGGTTACCTAAGTGTGCGGGTGAAGTTACTGTTTTCTCTGAAAGCTGCTTATTTTCCATCTTGGAAATGTGCTTCCCTACACATTTCCCTTGGTCCGACCTCGGTTTGATATATTTTTGCTGACTTCTCAAACCGAGTTTGCTTACATGTTCACCACTCTATGTTACTCACCTTGTACGTGCATGGGTTCAACCTATTTGGGGGTTACCTTAAGTGTGCGGGGGGAAGTCACTGTTTTCACCGAAAACTGCGTTCCCCGTGTGCCAATATATATTCTCCATACTCTTATTTGGGGGTTACCTAAGTGTGCGGGCGAAGTTAATGTTTTCTCCGAGTACTGTTTTACCGGTGTACCATTATATATTCTCCATACTCTTAGCACTTTACCGAGATTTCCAGAGTTGTTGAACTCGATCCCTGCACTTCAGTTCCATCACATTTAGTGCTCAAAGGGTCGTTGTGTGATGTGACCGGCCTCCGGTTTTATGCTGTCTAAGTTATCCTACACGTACCTTTGGACTCTTCTTGCATGCGTTCGTCAATTCATGCATACCATCCGTCCATATGGGGGTCGTGCTGCCAAGGGTGTCGTAGTTCAGATTCGGGTTGTAATTTGTTTGTCCGTTCTGCCTCTCATTAGAATCGACCTTAACGGTCAGATCTTATTCCAGATCTTGGTTGCTTTATACTTTTACTGTCTATGCTTATATACCCTGGATGCGTCTCGTGTTTGGACTGTCTTCTAGGGATGTACTTCCAGGAGTTTAGTTGTAGCTCGTCACTGACAGTACTTACTCTTGGCAAATCTGTAGGATAGAGACCATTCAAGACGAAGGCGAGGATGTTATATCACCAAGGCTGATATGGAGGAGGTATGTTATTCACATAAGAAACCACCCAATGGGAACAGTCTGAATCTTTCGCATTGTATTGTCTGAAAAGTCTTTTATCAACATGTCTTCTGTGCACAGTTAGAACACTGTGATAGAGTACTTAGTCATTTATCGAAAGATAGTGGAGAAGGTATACTTCTTCTTCCTTCACGATGCTAATAACTGGATCAAGGCTCTGTCAGACTAGCCCTTGGGCTTCTTTAGATTCCGGCCGCAGGTAGTGTAGGTGCAGCAATTTCGCTTGTTAGAGTATAGTATCCATAGCTTGAGCCAGATTCCGAGAGCGAAATCGCCGGCTATACTTGTGTGTGCATATTGGGTGCGGCCGCTGGTTACTGAAGTTCAGAGCCTTGGCTATTTTCAGTTGACAGATTTTGTGCTGGATATTTCGGTGAAGCACATTATACCGACCATGGAACTGAGAGTTCGTACACTTTACCAGCAGGTGCGTGTTTTTCACGTCTTTACTTATGCAGGATCGAAGGAAGTATATAAGACTTCTTACTCTCAGTTTACATGTGAATGACAAGAAATGAACTGGCTTTAGGGGCGAGATAACCCAAATATCTAGTACTGTCTGTACGTAGTACGTGCTGGTTATGCAGTTTGCTTGGGTAGTTAGTTCTATATCAGTCTAACGTAGTTTCACAAGAACTACCCACATCCTGTAACTCTATGTAGGTGGTTCTTGCATTGCGCAGCTATCACATAGACCGAAGTAGATATATCTAGCATATTGTGGTGACATGGAACATATACCGTATCGTGTCACCGAAAGTTTGTTGTCTTTCTTGTCGGGCGTACCGTACTTCGGTTTGAAAACGTAAGTACGTATTGAGGCGGGAGTGCTGTGAGTGATCACAGTGTGGCAAGTGAATGATTCGCATGTGGTTGGTTGAGGCAGGTGGCAGCCACAAGGAAAGGTCTTAAAAATCAAATTAAAAATTTGTGGTGGCGAAAGGGAAAAGATGAAGTACCCGATCTGTCGACTGGACCATTGTAAGTTCACGTGCCCACCACACTGCAGTAATTTTCCCACGAGAGAGTCATGGGGGCCTCTTGATTCTCTACGCTGCCCCTCATCCATCATTGAAAGTTACTACTTTGTGCTACGATTGGCGTTAAGTTTGTATTGCCCGTTAGAGGATTAAAGGATTGATCCAGAGTCACAGTTTGTGACCGTGGCCGGTTCCCGGCAAGGCGCATGAGAATGCAGACATGTCCTGCTTGGATGGATGGATGGATTCAACCGTAAGGTATGTAACATGGAGATGTCATGTGTATATAAGACTTAGCTGCTGGTGCTGTTACCGGTGTGATCTGTAATCAGGGCAGAAGTGCAGGAACCGTCCAGATCTGACGTACAACAAAAGAAAACTACCAACGAGACGAGACCTGTCGATATTACATCGACATGAACATGTTCCTATTCAAGGAAAAGGAGAAAAAACCTTCCAAGTTCCTGGGACACCTAGATTTTTATTTTACCCGGATATCATACTCTGGAATTAGTCACGACGACCACATTCTGACGGCACTTCCCGGGTCGAAAGATATAGTTTGCAAAGTAATGGAATTTGTCTCCGGGTGCCTTGAGCAAACCCAGAAGTCCTGAAAGATTGGACCAGGGTACTGGATCCTCGGTCTCAGTACTATCGTCTAACTCCACCCCCCTACGCTCATTTCCGTCGTATGACCTCACCCTTGGGACCTGAGATAGAATAAACAGCGACGAAGCTGACTTCATAAAGATACGAAAACCTGGAACCTGTCATTCTGGGATAAGAAAGAGACGCCAAGGGAGCTCAAATTCATGCCGATGACCTGGGAACTCGGAACTGGGGCCTTGGATCCAAGCCCCAACCTTGGACCAGATGGAACAGCCGTCATGACCGCTCAATACTACAAAATAGGCAGGATACCTGTATCATCACAACAGCTGCTTTGTACTGCAATGTTATACCTTGTTCTTTACGTGGTCTCATCTACCAAGGTCCCGTTGAGTCTTTTCAACCAGAATACATGATATATTGAGTGTACCAGGTTTCAGCTTTTATGGTGAATATCAGCTCCTGGGGGTTTTAGGTTTATCCCAGGCTTTAGGTTTATATTCATGTCCTGCTTGTTAAATCGTCTTTGTCGGTCTTTCTGTCCCAGGTCTCGGGCTTGCAGTCGTATTATGGCGTCTACTTGGGCTACCGTGTTGGGTTATGGCTCCATCCCTTTACCCAGGACCGTGGTGTAGTTTTCAGAGCTTTCTGATCTTATAAGACAAAGAAGTTTACCTGGACGAAATAAGTATGGATCTCGTGAGTAGTCCAGGACCGTGGTCAAAGTGTTTATGCTTTCTGATTTTAGTATACAAACACGTTCACCTGGACCTACTTAGTAAGGGTCCGTGAGTAGTTACATCTTGTGGTACTTTACTTTTACTTTTGTGGTGCTTTACCCGTGTACCAATATATATACTTCGAACCTTTATAGTGTACCCTATCCTACGACTATGCTTCACGCAGTTTAGGGTCAATGTACAGGAACGGTGTTACGGTATAGTCGCGTCTTATTCCATTCGCTGCTTCAGAGTAGTGCCTCTACCTTGCCTAAGGTGTTGTACCTAAGCGCCTCGCGGGTGTTTCTCGAGATGGACCATGTAAATTTTGTATGTCGCCAAACTGCATTAATCGTTCCATAATCGGGTCGTGGAGTGAACCATGTAGTCGTGAATCGTGAATCGTGAGGGCCGTGATCTATATATCCCCGTTAAATGGTAGGTAAAGTGACGCGTCAGTAGTTTTATTCTGTGCACGTAAGGTAGTAAGAGTCGTTTAACATGTACCGTGTTATATGTTTTCCGGCAGTTTCTTTCTTGGTTGGATGTAATTAAACTGTAAAGTATGTAACACGAACAAGTGAGGTGTATATAAGGCTTAGCTGCTGGTATGCTTCCATGCGGAGCATCCGGGATGATATAGTTATCCTGCCCATGCTCTAGTATTGGGCCGTCATGGCGGCTGTTCCGTTTTGTCCTAGGTATGTCTTTAGTCCCAGGTCCCAGTTTCCATGTACTGTAGTGAATGTTAGGTCATGGGGTTTCATTCTGCTGGCCGTCCTAGGTTTCAGGTCGTAGTGAAAATCAGGTCTCGTCGATCTAATTCTGTCCGAGGTCCTAGGTGTGTCGTTGGTCCCTGGTCCCAGTTTTCAGGTATGTAGTGCATGTTAGCCCATGGGGTTTAATTCTGCTGGTCGATCCTCGATATGTTTCCGAATCGTAGTAAAAATCAGATCTCGTCGATCTAGTTCTGTCTCAGGTCCTAGGTATGTCTTTGGTCCCAGGTCCCAGTTTTCGTGGACTTTAGTGAATATTAGCTCATGGGGTTTCATTCGGCTGGCTGTTCTAGGTTTCAGGTCCAGGGTTTCATACGTAGTTTCCGGTCATACCACGGAAATGAGCGTATTGTGGTTTCGGACCAGAGTCCTGGGACGTAGGACCCAGTTCTTGAGGACATTTACGTTACCTGGGGAGCGGGAAGACGTGTACCATAAGTTCGAGGGTCAAAGCTTTCGAGATTTCGTGCTGACATTCATGATTACCACAGCTGGACCAAATAGATTTTTCCAGAAACAGACTATGTGTTTACCTTCTTTGTGAAGATACAAGTTCACCTGGACATATTTTGCTTACTTTGGCTTTTTCATTGATTTGAGTCCTTCGGACCCAAAATTCGGCTAAAAATCCTTGGATTAATCGCCAAAGGAGAAATACGATGGGGTCCCGCCAGCAGTTTACTTTGTGGTTCTCAATCTTGAGTGTAGTTGGATATGTTATTAAACCGTTATGTATGTAAGTACCATTACCACGGCTGCTCCGTTTGGGATAACACGGAGCAGCCGTGGTGATGGTATAGGTATCCTGCCAGTGTTCTATTATTGGGGCCTCTGTGACGGGTGTTCGGTTTTGTCCGAGGTATGGCTTTACTCCCCAGTCCAGTTTCTTGTGTTGCAGCTTATTTGATAAATATGAGATCTTTCCGGAACTTATCCCAGATCTTAGTCTGTTGGTAGGAATCAGCTCTTTCGGGTGGGCTTCTGTCCCACTTAGCAGACCGTCAGGTCATGAGTTTATGGGGCATCCACTTTCTCTCCCAATACCCAGGTGCAATTTTGAGGGTTTCTGCAGTTTTGGAGCTAGTCATAATAACGAAGGATACAGACCATTTGTTACCCTGATGGTCGGGAATGATACCTCCATTTATTAACTTGGAAAGGCTTACTATTGTCGTCTCAAAGTATCTTCTGTCGTTGGGGGGTAACCATTACCAGTGTAGATCATGGAGTGGATTGATTACATCGCTTGGTTGTGGAAAATGGAAGATTTGTGGGGACAGTTCTGGAAACCTATCTTCTCTCATGCCTCAGGAATCCGGTCGATCGTTAGGTTGTGGTGTCTTGGAGGCAGTCAAAGCGGTCTTCCAGGTGTTATGTCTCTTCCTGCGAGAGGCTAGCATGTGGTTGGATATTTCGGGATGGCTTCTGGCTGTTGGTTCTTTTAGTGGAAGTTTGATGCTCCGTAATATGTTGGCAGGTACACATACACCTCCATGGAGTCACAGATCAGGGTTTTGGCAGATTACTCTTTCATGCTACGCGATTATGAGCTTGCTTTGTCCAATTACCGGCTGCTTTCAAGTGATTACAAGACTGATAAAGCATGGAAGCGGTATGCGGGTGTTCAGGTGTGTTAGTGTCGGAAAATTACTTCGTTGGTAGATTTCCGACTTGCTTTTTATTGCGGTGGATTGTTGTGAAGGTCGAAGGCCCTCTTGACCAGAATTCCACAGTGAGTAGGTTATCTGGTGAATTAATGGAATCAGTAGCGAGTGCTGTGTGTGGGTTACTAAATGCAATCGGGAAGGTTCTGCTTGCAGCCACGGACCGCGAACCGGTATATAACACCTGTTTGAAAGAGTGCTTTAGGTTCTCGTTATTTCAGTCATTGCCCAGGTGCTCTGTAGTTTAGATCGAGTTGGCAATGTGACATGGATTTGCTCTTACTTCTGAAATCCTTGCAGGAGATGATTGGTCTCTCCTTGTTTATGCTGGACCAATCGAGAAGAGAGTCTGAACTTTGTATGGAAACAGCTATCAGCTATTACCAGGTAGATGCCAGATTTTTATGTTTGTTACTTACGTACGGTTGATAAATCTGCCATTCTCGATGTACGATTAGAGGCTTCTCAGGGTTGATTTGTTGGATACTGAATATATTTGTTATGAGGAGATATTTAGGAACCATTTTATTGAGAAGACTGCAGCTGCAAGGTTCCTGATTATGTGTATTTTTTCTTTTATGTAGAAGAGCGGAACGTATACTGCAAAATATGCGACAAGGTCTGCCTTGTGGCTGGCTGAGATGCATAAGGCCAAGGGACAGTACCGAGAAGCGGCTGTAGTACTTTTCAGATCATCTACCGAGGTATTTGCCATTTCAAGCCGTGTTTGGAGTTTGACTCCAATGGCATTGGTTTTCATGGTCAGAAACTGGGTTCACGCAAAGTTTGACGTTCGAATTTTACATGTGAAGGAAGGGAGTTTACGAGCAGCGTTGTTACTGGAGCAAGCTGCCTATTGCTACTTGCGCACTGTACCTCCTATGATTCGCAAGTGTGGCTTTCATCTTGTGCTCGCTGGCAGTCAGTACACCAATTGTGGCCAGGTAGGTGCTTCTGTGAGAATCTAAGTCAGTTGAAGCAAAACAGTGAATGTAGGACAGGGTAGTCATTTTGTCCTTCAATCGTATGTAAAATATGCGTTCTTTAGCAGAGAAAGGAGTTCTAGCGTTTCTTGGAGTCAGAGACTACACTGTAGTATCACTTTCTTCCCAGTGACGAATCCAGGTTAGGTGCTATAAGATGATGCATGTAATGTCGGTCCGGTATAATGTTTCCAGACTGAGAATTTACAGAACTTCTAATATGTATATATGTGACTGATTATATTTGTCTAGTTAGCTTACATGTGCACCACGCTTTATCAGTTACCTTGTACATACCTGGGTTCAGAACTATTTGGGGGTTACCTAAGTGTGTGGGCGAAGTACTGTCTTTCCGGAAACGGCTTTTCCCATGTACCAAAATATACTTCTGTGGGTTTACGGTGTAATAAATAACATGTATAATTTGGTCTAACTAGTAAACGCACTGCAGAAAATGGGTTCAAAACTATTTGAGGATTACCTTAAGTGTGCGGGGGAACTCGCTGTTTTCACTGGAAACTGCCTTACCCGTGTTCCAATATATGTAATTCGGTCTAACTAGTAAGAGCACTGCATAAATTTGAGGTCTACATCATTAGGCGCACTTCAGTTCTACTCATTGCACACTATTGTACGGTTCTTTGTTTGCTACAGATTTGCTTCTAACTTCAAGTTTGAGTGTAGCATACATGTCATTTTCTCTTTCGCTCCTTATTTTGTACTTCACCGGTTATAACCTCTGCCTTTCTTGTTTTATCCAGTTTATCTTGATACACACTGGATTCACATTTCTATGGGTCTTGCTATTTTCACATATAGACTTCTCCTCGCTCCTCTCCAGGCGATGCATATTGCTTTCTGTATGTTTATGCTTGTCGTTATCTGGATAACTCGCCCTCATGCACTTTGCGTTTCGGCTTACCACTCTGTAAGGTTATAGTTGCCCTCTCGCTCAGGTCGTTAGGCATCGCATATTGTACTAGCCATCTCTTCTGCACTTCCCCACCTGGGGGTACCATCTTGGAAATGTGGTTTTCCTACAGATTTCGCCTTGGTCCGACCTCTGTTATTTACATTCGCTAACTGAACCCAATTTCAGTGTGAACTCTAATTGGTACCCGTCAACCCAATGGACGGGAAGGTGTTCCGCTGCATGCTCTGAGTATCTGTGTGGTAATTAGGCTCCTGAGTGTACACCTACTCAGTGCTTATATGCATCAGTGACCCTGTGGCAAATATTCTACCTCTATTCTCTTCTCTTTCATTTTTATATCTTCGGCCTGCCTGATAGCTCATTTTACTCAACAAAACTTTGCTCTTCAAATTTAAAGCTCTTCGTAGGGTTCTTGGCTATCTTATTCTTGCTCGATAAAACTTTGCTCTTCAAATTTAAAGCTCTTTGTAGGGTTCTTGGCTATCTCATTCTTGCTCGCCATTGACGATCTTCAGTTTATACACTATCGTTCGGTTTGACTCCTGCTCGGTCAATTCATTTCTAGCTTTTTCCGTTCTGCAATTGATGTTGTTAGAATCAGTCACATTGCACTCTGCATCACACTCTATACCAACGGGGAACCTTCATCTGAAATGTGCGTCTTGCTACACATTCCCATCAGCACACCCTTCGGTTACAAATAATAATTCGCTAACTCCGCTTGACAGTTGAGCGCACATTCGGCCCTATTGGCTACTTACTATGTACTTGGCCCCGTGTTAACCTCTGTACTAGAGAGTGGTCCTTGAGAAAATCTGCTATTCTCAATGTATGCATATATATACTTGGCCCGGCTAATTGCGTGTTACCTCTTTACTAGAGAGTGGTCCTTGAGAACATCTGCCATTCTCGACGTATAAACTCCTCAAACCAAGTTAGCATACATGTTCACCAATCTTTGTTACTCACTCTACTTGCATGCATTAAGAAACTATTTGGGGTTACCTAAGTGTGCGGGGGAAGTTACTGTTTTCTCCGAAAATGCCTTACCCGTGTAACATTGTATAGACTTCTCCTCGCCGCAGTTTCCGTTGTTTCTTTTATTACTTCAAAATTTTGCTACTTTGCTTATATACATTTTCTGCTCATTTGCAATTTCTCTGCCATGCTCACTGGTCTACCACTACACAAAGACGGGGAATTTGCCCTTAGATGTCCCGGAACTGTACAGAAACTTCTGGACCGACAAGACCCTGGTGTCGGAGAAGTCTTCAACGTCGCTTGACGGTTGCTCCTACTCATCTATAGTCTAACCCTCTCTGTTGGGTCCTGATGAAGTCAGAGAGCAGGTTAGGTGCATGCGACCGGATTGTGTTCTGCTACATGCTCCGAGTGTATTTGTGGAGTGTATTTGTGGTAATTAGGTTCTTGAGTGTACACCTACTCAGTACCTACATGCATCAGTGACCCAGTGGCTTTGTACAGTAACTCTTTCTTGCGGTTTTGTGATCCTGGACTTCATTCGCCTTTGAGGCTCTGTACTGATTTCACTTTACTGTATTTTAGCCCAGGTTTTCAGTTCTGCATTACATTTCTTGATTTCGTTCCGATCACCTTGCACTGCTTACTGTACATGTCACTATTTCACCCTAAACTTCAACCTGTGCTCGAAAGATAGTCATCCATACATACCGAGGGCCACCATGTGAGGTAATGTGCGCCGCACTTCACATTCCCACTGGTCAGTCCCCTCAAGTTACATAGTTAAGATAACTTGACGCTCCAAGATAGCACACATGCTACCTTTCTTTCTGGCACTTTAGGTACTTCACTGGGTTATTCTACTTGGTGTTACCCGGTCTTTGAGCGTTGCTCCTTAGCTGTGCTGCCATTCTCCCGGACGATTCATATATAATATGATCCTGGAACTGAACTCCAGATGTTCCCGGAACTGAACAGAAACTCCTGTACCCACAAGGCCCTGCTGAGTTGGAAAAGTCCTCAAGCCCTCAACTTCGCTTGATCACCTTTCCTACTCATCTATTGCCTAACCCTCCCTGTTGGGTGCTGATGAAATCAGGGAGCCGGTTGAGGTGCATGTGGCAGGAGAGTGTTCTGTTGCATGCTCTGTGTGTACCTTGTGGTAGTTAGGTGTTTCAGTGTACACCTACTCACCTACCTACAGCTGTGTCCGTGACCCTTGTTGGGAGAATTGCTTCTAACCTCTACTTTCTTCAGGGTTGACACTTTGATTGTTGCGTTTGCTCGCTCATTATTACCGAATGCCGCCTGTATGCTTCTCCAGACGATGTACCTTGTGTTTTGTTCGTCCTTTTCTAGATATCCTGCCCTTTATGTTCTCGTCCGGGACCCTTGTTGGGAGAATTGCTTCTAACCTCTACTTTCTTCAGGGTTGACACTCTGATTGTTGCGTTTGCTCGCTCGATTATTACCGAGTGCCGCCTGTATGCTTCTCCAGACGATGTACCTTGTGTTTTGTTCGTCCTTTTCTAGATATCCTGCCCTTCATGTTCTCTGCTTTGAGACTTGTCGCTCTATTTTATAGTTATAGTTGTTTTCTCGCTCAGCTCGTTAGGTATCGCATTTATACTTGTATTTTGTCATTGAGGCTCTTACTGATTTCATCTTGCTGTATTTTAGCCCAGGTTTTCAGGTTCGCATTAGATTTCGTTTCGATCAGCTTGGACTGCATACTGTACATGTCACTTCTTTGCACTTCCATACCTAGGAGCACCATGTGCGTCGCACTTCACATTCCCATTAGTCAGTCCTCTTAGTCCCTTTAGGTTACAGAGTTACGCTAACTTGACGCTCCAAATAACATACAAGCTACCTTTCTTTTCTGGCACTTTCTGTGTGGGTTATTCTACTGGGTGTTACATCTGTCTTTGAGCGTGATTCTTGCTGCTCAGCTGGACTGCCATTCTATTTATTATCTGACCTTTCCAGTGAAAAAGAAATATTAAATTGATGAACATGTTGTCTTTTCCATTTGAAGATGGAGAGGATGAAGTGCACTTCTGGTCGAGGAGAAGAAAGACAAATGATAACATAACCCAGAAAATTATCATATCTAATAGACTGGCAAGTGGCTTGGGAGAAGTTGAATGAATGTATTTAATACATTAGGTAACTATGAATACTCACGGGGAAGACTGAAGCTCGACGGACGAATCGTATATTTCTCTGAGTTCTGTTTACACTGGGTACAAAGAAGTATATGTTGGTAGTTCTTGCATTGCGCTGCTATACATAGAGCGAAATATACCTGTAGTACCTGACGGTAGATGTCCTTCCCTTGCGCAGAGGAAACTGGCAATGTATGTCTACCAGAGTGCGTTGAGTATTTTCCTCGAACAGGGTTGGAACTACATCAACGACCACGTGCACTTTTACTTGGGGAGGTGTGTCACCGAAATCGTTACTCGTGTATCATCGATGGTCATGCATGAACGAATTGTTGCAAGTTGTACGTTGGTCGTACTCACTCCGCGTCATCAGATAATCTTGGAAGCGTCCTGCTTGAACCTCACTACTCGCGTTTATATGAATTGCACCCTGTATGCAGAGAAATCTGACAATTGTCGACTGTGACAGGTTATGTCAACTTCTCGAAAACAATACGTCTGCTGTCCAGTTCTTCAAGAAAGTGATTGCTTGCAGTCATCAATCGCCGACGAATCAAGCCAAATTCTTAGCGGAGTTTCTTGACGTCATTGAAGTGCGTTATATTTGCTGATTCTTTGACGTGTTGACCGGCACTATGTCACGAAATTGTATTGCCTTATTTCCGCTACGGTATTATTCACGAGAACTTCGACGATTGGTATCAGAAGTCGAATCTCAAGGGAGCGATCTTGGAGCTGGATCTACCTTCTGTCAATGTGGAGCATGTCAACGTGCACTTTGAGGATCAACGTACTTATGCATCTTCCGCTGCGGTAGGATACAGGCCCCGCTAATATGCCTGTTTGTTAAAAGTTTCGTCGTTAATTTGGCGGTCTGATCCGCTCTGTCAAATAGGCAACGAATGTCACTAGGAGTGGGAGATTCTGTTGTCGTTTCAAGAAGAAAATGCACTCGGTTCATCCAAGCAAAAGAGTTGTTCTAGAGAGGCTCTTTTTAAGTCAGGGAGATGAATCACTTTCTAGATACGGTTCGGATTTGAGTAGAAATAGTTCGTTAACTTTCGTCATACTCCAGGCAAGTTTTCCAGAGGAGATCTGGGCATCTATAGAAGAGGGGCTTGTACCTGCAGCTGATAAAGCCTTGAATTGGCTAGATGCAAGGACGAGCAATGCAAAGATAGTAGCGGACTACAACATCTGCGTTGCTGGAGGTATTTGTCTTCCCTTCGTTTAGGGTTCATTACTATTCTGGCAGTGTTGAGTTAGCTACAACACGTGGCATGTTCCAGGCATATCTTAAGCACGACGCTGTGCTAAATGTTACTTGCATTAAAGGGGGCCAAATTGGATACCTCTGAGGTGTGATCCACATATTCTGCGCTGTGTGGACATTTGACGTGGTTTAATCTGTAGAAACCTGAATCATCAACCTATCGCTTTTTCTCCTTATGGAACAGAGGAGATCGGGGTGGATGTGGAGTTCAGCAATCCTCTTCAGGTAATCCTGGATGTATCAGGCGTATCGCTTGTGTGCAACTTTACGGCCGAAGGCTCAGTGGAAGAATCTGGTAAGAACTGAGATATCATACTTGTGCACAGTTCTGCCGCGAGCAGTCCGTCCTGAGGGAAGGAAGAAGACAAGAGTGCAAATAGGAGAAAAATCTAGTGGTGTAATTGTACTTGATAGGGATGCAGATCTCATCAAACTTCTAGGTCATATTAATCAATATTAGATTACTGTTTGTTTATAAGTAATTAATTTTATTGTTCAAATATTAAATAAAACAAATTTAGAAAACAAATTTTAATATTAGACACAATGTGCATACTGGAATTTCCAGATTGGATAGCGGGTAACTAGCTTAGCGGAGGGATTTGTTCACGGAATTCGCTGCACACTGTACGAAAGGGGAACCTCTACGCTCATATTTAGTGGGATCGAGTGTAGGGCTGGAAAAGGCAGAAGGAAGTAAGCTGGACGTGTCAAGCACAAGTGATCTGGTCTCGCCTCAGGATGGACAACCAGGGTAAACATGTCCCGGAAGTACCCTCGATAATTTTACCAAAATCAGGACTCGTAGTTCTCACCTGACTTAGTGAAGCTTGCAAGTTCCAACTGAAGTAACTGAGAGTTGATATGTCTCCTACAAGGTACAACTTTTCACACGTGGTGCGGCCTGTCGTGAATCTCGTATTCAACCTAATGATCCATGTCTTTGCAGAAACGATTTCGCGCAGCATGAGCTTACATTAAGTGAAGAGTCGTTTTCTCTGAAAGCAGGAGAGAAACTCATTGTAAGTGTCAATTTGTCTCCTACACAGAGACGTTACTCTAGTTGCTTGTTTTCCTACGTTTCTGCTTCTACTTACTTAACCAGTTGTGCTCGCACGGCTATCAAGTCTGATTTTGTTTGTGCATGCAGCCGTCAGGTATCAGTTTTCTCTGAGGAGAAGATTGTCTCCTCATCTTTTCGTGCGTATATTGTAGGTCCGCCTTAGAGTTACGCCTCCTCGAGCGGGCCTGTTAAGAGTGGTTGGAGTGAAGTGGATCCTCTTTAAAATTGCTTATGGGCGACGAGATTTTTCCGTGCTTGGGCGGAAGTATAAGTCTAGAAATAACAAGAGAGATGAATCACCCCCTCATCAACGCCTCAAGTTCCGTGTTTTAGGGGTACGGTATTTTTGCCTTCTGCTGTATCGGAACGCCAACTGCTCGCTGTACATGTACCCAAGCTACAGAGCCAGGCCTAACAAGAGTGTCGTGGCATAAAGTCTAATGTGGTTGCCATCTGTATGGTAAGCCTGCTCGTGAATAGAACTGCAAATTAGGTTTACTTTCCCCGCAGTATGCTTGTTGTTCATTCATTAGTCTCTTACTTAGGATGCGTTGGTGTCTCAGCACATGCCGAGGCTAGAAGTCTCGTTACATGAGATGCCACTAAGAGTAAACACTGGTGAGGTGCGGCGTTTAGTTTTGGAACTTTCAAATGCATCAAGTGCGACGTTGAAGGTGCGTTATCTTAGTGTCGGATTGTTAAAAGTGGTCATCATTTTGCCGCGTTGGTATTTTTCAGGAAGTGATGATTACTGCTTCAGCGGCGATTATATTAAGTGCATGCCGGGTGATTATCAAACAATGTGGACACACAAGACATTCACAACCCAAACCTTGGTTTTGCAGACGATCAAGTTCAAGACAAGTCATCCGTTGTACCTCCTTGTTGGAGATCCTGGAGATTTAGACCAAGAGTTCCCCGGGTGCCTGGAAGTGCGGAGGGATACATCTAGGATTGGAGGGGCCGCGAGTATTGAACAAGAATGCAGTACCAGAGGCTTTCTCCATTCTTTCCCTGAGGTCCGCCTGCCACTTAACGAAAGTTTTAGCTCTTTCTATGTTGTTGAAATATCGAGCACGCTTAATGTGTCCATCTTCATCTTCAGTTTGTGTGGGGTTTAACCCCACAACAAACTGAAGGTTAACTGATTAAGGTTTCTCAGTATGTTTTCTCTTCTTGATTCTCTCTTCTAGAAGATCCCAGGCATAAACAGCTTGCACTCCATCTAGAACAGGTAATCTGTTGTTCTGAGGGCCCTGTTATTTGAAAATGTGCTGTGTGCCCAAGCACTCTGTCCTTAAGTTATACATTGTTACTCAAGGACATTATAGTCTTAGCGTATGCAGTTCTCCTGGGTATGTACATCTCTGGGTTCAGTTTCGTGGGTGACCTAAAATAGTGTAGTCCTTGATCCTGTTGTTATTCTTGATTCTGCTGTTCTTGACCATGCTACGCAGACCATCTCAGCTGTTCTTTTCCCAGCTTCTACCATTTCTGTTGTTTGGTAACAGATCATGGTTCATTCCTTCACGGTTCTTGATTTGTTCCTGTTTCTGGTTCCTACTTCCCTTTGCTTCCATCCGGTGTTTTCATTTTGTTATTTACAGGAATGCTCGGTCGGATCCGTACATATGTACGTTTATATGCAATTCTCTTGCGAAGCTCTCTGATCTCCCACTATACAAAAGACGGGAAGTTTGCCCTGAGATGTCCGGAACTGAATAGAAACTCTGGACCGACCTGCTGAGTTGGACAAGTCCTTCATTTCTATTCATCACTTCCTACTCATCTATAGCCGAACCTATCTCCGGTGGGTGCTGATGAAGTCAGAGATGAGGTTGAAATGCATGCATGGGATGTGTGTTTTACCTGCATGCTCTGCGTGTAACTTCTGGTACTAGGTATTTGAGCGCACACCTGCTCATTACCTGCAGCTCTGTCAGAGACCTTTGTGCAGAAAATTTCCTTTTTCGTATTTCTGGTTTGTTTACCTATGCTCGTTGGTTTGCGCCTTTGTTTACAGTTGATTAGTGAACAGATTTCTACTTCTGCTTCTCACCCCCTAGTTGTGGTGGTTTTCTGTGGGTTCTATCATGCGGGTTAATTTAGGGGCCTGTAGCATTGTGCATCCATCGAACTGCTGTTCTGGGGTGCTCCTGCTGCTTTACTAGACCTCATGTCCGTTTCTGCATTAGAGACCGCATGCGTATAGATTTGTATGCACTGTATATTGTACTTGAATTCCGTGTTGTACTTCCATACCAGGGAGTACCTTCTCCGACAATTGCCCTGCGCTATACATTTCCGTTGGCCCTTTGGTTATAGACAGTCGCTAACTTGGTTATAGATTCGTCTCCGTTTGGTTGCCAAGGTCACTGATCTACCACTACACAAAGACTGGGAGTTTGCATATCTGAACAGAAACTCCTGGACCGACAAGGCCCTGATGAGTCGGTTAAGTCTTCATCTGATTGACTGCTTTTTCTATTCATCTACAGCCTAACCCTCTCTGTTGGGTGCTGATGAAGTCAGAGCAGGTTGAGGTGCATGCAACGGGAGTGTGTTCTGCTGCATGCTCCGAGTATATTGTGGTAATTAGGTTTTGAGTGTACACCTACTCAGTACTAAGTGCATCAGTGATGGACGGGCTAAAATACGTTCTTCAGTACTTTTGCCCTGTATTCACTTACTAAATCTGTGCTCCTCAACTCACTTCAACTAACTCTGTCCTGTGCTGGATTCTTTGGCTATCTGTATCCACGTTTTCCCTTGATAGCCTTCACTTATTTCAAGATTGTATTCTACAAAGCTAGTTTGTCTTCATTTCTGCATGGGGGTTAAATTTGGTTTTTACGTTAGAAGCGGTCAGACTGCAGCAATACATATTGCATTTGTTTTCTTGTCATTGCTCTGTTACATTCGACTTCATACCAAGGGGAACCTTTTCTGGAAATGTGCTTCGCACTACATATTCCCATGGACACACCCTCCGGTTATTAAACAATTCGCTAACTCCAATCCAGCCCCTAATTGATTCTCACTGTGTACTCTGCTGCATGCTCCGAGTGCTTATTGTGGTAATTAGGTTCTTGGGTGTACACCTACTCAGTACCTAAGTGATGGATGGGCAAATACAATACAGGGTCCTCTTTTACTACCTCTGTCTGCTTCGTTTCTTGCAATGGATTCTATGGTTCAGCGCGATCTACGTTTTGATTTCATAACCTTCTTTCAGCATTGCAGCAGACAAATCTAGTTTGTCGTCAATTCTGCAAGGGGTTTGCATTTAGCCTTTGAAGCATACTGCATTCGTTCTCTTGTCATTGTCTACTTGAATTTGAGGACATACCGAGGGGAACCTGTTCTGGAAATGTGCTTCGCACTACACATTCCCATCGGCACACCCGGTTATATAGCAATTCGCTAACTCCAGTCGGCATTGTTAGCGCACATTCGGCTCCTAATTGATTCTCACTGTGTACTTGGCTGGACTAATTGCGTGATACCCCTATAGTAGAGAGTGGTCCTTGAGCATATCTGCCATTCTCGAGGTATGAAGATAACTCCAGTCGGCATTGTTAGCGCACATTCGGCCCCTAATTGCTTCTCACTATGTACTTGGCTGGGCTAATTGCGTGATACCCCTATACTAGAGAGTGGTCCTTGAGCATATCTGCCATTCTCGACGTATGAATCGACGTATGAAGATAACTTGATTGTTACAGTTACTGCACATTCACACAACCCTTTGCTACTCACTTCGTACTTCAATGCGCTCGCTTGGATTTGGGGGTTACCTTCAGTGTTTCCGCGTAGTCTGATTCGTTCTGCTAAACTTACCAACATATAGATGTGAGGTCACTTTGGACTCTTGGGGAAGTAACAGAGTTGCGGAACGTTGCCGTTGTAATAAGCTTTACATCCATACTTGAGCCCCTCTTCAACTAGAGGGACTCTAAGTTGGTAAAGATTTACTGTTCCTTGTCTGTCGCTGACGGAGTCGGTCGGGAAGTGAATCAAGATAGTGAATGCCAGGTTGATCTACCGTAGGTTCTTGTCCTGATTTCATGTCAGTTTCTGGATAGTTCTTACATTTCGCTGCTATACGCAGATACCGTTGTATATAGCTGTGTTTATGTCCCTGATGGTCCCGCGTAGTTGTCGGTTTCTTATTTACTTTTTAAGACCGCTGACTTCTTAATCTGGGCGTTATTGATTGAAGTTTCATAGATCCTCGTTGTGTGACTCGCTGCTTGGTCCCCTTGAGAGCAGGGGACGGTTTTGGAGGGTGGCTCTACAATGTTGTGGCCACTATGGCTTCATGCGAGGCAAGCAGGAACCATTACGCTCAACACCGTCGTCTACTACGAGCCAGACAAGTCAACCACAGGTCTTCAGTACCGAACCGTGCGCATTACCCATTCCGTCCAAGTAAGGGTGTAACCTTTTTCTGTGTATTGATTTTAGCCAAGAATGTAAAGTTGTTTGGAGGTTCACAAGTGCCTAAATTGAGTGCGAGTAGACGAGAGAGTGATGCCAAGGTTTTACAGTCGCACATTTTACACAATGGCCAAATGGTCGTTGTAGAGATCCTGCTTAGCTAGGTCTTTCTAAGGTGACGACCTGCCTCTTCGTGTTTGTAACCATAGATGAGTGGAGTGATGCTGTGGTTTTAGAGGTCGAACGTTTTACACACGGGCCAAATGCTAGTCGTGGGGATCCTGCCTAGTGAGGCTTGCTAAGATGACGACCTGCCTTTTCGTGATTTTAGGTTCTTCCGTCCCTACGCGTTGGAGTTCAGATTTCACCATCTCCCTTGCACCTGCAACAGTTTTTGCTTCGTCTAGATATTGAGAACGAGCATTCAGCTGAAAGCTTTTGGCTTCGCCAAGTGTCTTGTGCCGGGAATCAGTGGTCTCTTGCGTCTTTACCCCCTCCTATTCTGGAGAACGGTGAAGAAAGCGAAGAGGCGGATGTCAGAGCTGCATACCTTTCTGCTTCTGTTTGCCCTTCACAGCTGTTGCCGGCAGGTCAAAATTTGTCTCTTTTCTTCAAGTTACTGGTAAGTGCCCCTAGTCTTGTTATAATTCCCATCGTATACGCTGACTGATTTACATGTTTGGAGCAGTTCCGCCATTCTGAACAGGTCTTCTACTAGGTTGATACACTTGTCATATTGTCTATGATGTCTATTCTAGTCTGCTTAAGCTGTTATCACAATAAATTCCTGACCTGCTTCGGTTTTAGTGTCTTAAGTGTTTTAAGTTGTTTTCAACCTTTATTCTTTTACCTGGTCCTTACGTTCCGAACTGACGCTTTACAGGGAAACTATAATGTCAGATTAGAGTAACAAGACCTACAATTTAGGCTTTAGGTTACTTTACTTTCGCACTCTTCTCCTGGGTTTCCCGACTTTTTCCCTTCTATTGCTGTTTCTCTCTGACCTTGCCCATATTCCTTGCAACTTACTGTTATAATTTCGACTTCAAAACATGTCCTTCACTTTTCTTCTGCTCCTGTCTGTCGTTTTACTTAGTTACTTATTTGAACTGCTACGCGGGATCGCTATATGTATATCGCTATATGAACTGTATACGCGGGATGCTATATGTTCCTACACAAAGACGGGAGTAGTAGGACGCAAAGACGTAATAGAAACTCCTTGCGGATGAGGCCCTGCTGAGGTAGAAATGTTTTCAGTTTCGATTGACCACCTTTTCTACTCATCTATAGCCTGACCCTCTCTGCTAGGTGCTGACGAAGTCAGATACAAGGTTGAGGTGCGTGCATGCAAAGGGAAGTGTGTGTTATCGGCATGCTCTGCGTGTAATTCTTGGTAATTAGGTATTTGAGTGGACACCTGTTCATTACCTACAGCTGTGTCAATGACCCTTGTACAGAGTTATCTTTGTTATGTTTATCTGGGTCGCAACCCAGATAAACATAACAAAAGTTTTTGTTTGATTGTTTTGCTCTCTCTAAGGACTGCCTTTGGAACAGATCTTCACCTTCTCCTTCTTTCTTCCGTCTTAAAAGTTATTGGGTAATTTGCTTCTGGTGTTCTTCCTCTGGATTCTGTTGTGAAGCATTGTTCTTGCTTTCAACTGCTATACTCTTGGACTAGTAGTATCGTCATACTCTTAGATCGGTCGGCACCGCATATTGTACTTACCATCTTTTCTGCACTTCCATCTGAAACCAAGTTTGTGTCACTTACCTTGTAAGTCCCTGGGTCAGTCTATCCGGAAGCCACCTAAGTGTGTGGGCGAAGTTACTATTTCTCTGGAAACTGCTTT
Organism: Asterella californica; assembly: GCA_036924285.1. NCBI lineage: Eukaryota > Viridiplantae > Streptophyta > Marchantiopsida > Marchantiales > Aytoniaceae > Asterella > Asterella californica. Next base: position 12,144,377 of record JAYKYS010000006.1, on the reverse strand, counting down.
TCCCACATACGAAGATATGTCTTCTCTTCACGATTTTTCTCTTCTCCTTTGATTTATTCTGTAGGGTCCACTTAACCATAACGAAGATATACTCTTGGACTAACTGGTCTTATGTACAGAAATGTTTCTAATGTTTTCCCCGGTAACGCACCCTTTACTGATTGCCATCAGTTTACTGATCTGTACTATATTCTTGAGTGCACACCTACTCATTACCTACCGCCGTGTCAGTGACCTTTGTGCACTAGATTGTTCGTAGACTCTTTCGCCTGGCTGGTCATTTCTGTTTTACTCGTCACTTCCAGCACTATCTCTCTTCATTGCGGGTTTGTAACCCTAACTTATTCGCTCTTCTGGCTCTTTACTTATTTCACTCTTCCTGAACTTTAGCCCAGGGTTTCCCTTCGGCAGTAGATTCGCTTTCGGATCAGCTTGCACTGCATGCTGTACATGTCATTACTTTGCATTCCATAACAGATTCGCGCTAACTTGACGTTTCAAGATAGCGTACGGGCTAGCTTTCCCTTATGGCATTTTCTATATTCTTCATTGGGTTATTCTACTGGGTGTTCCCTCTGTTTTTGAGCGTGGTTCTTGTTCCTTAGCTGAACTGCCATAAACTCCCCAACGAATTATGTACACCAATATTTTCTTATAATATAGTGTAAGCAGTATATTCTCTCAAAACTATTTTGGGGGTTACTATTTTGGGGGTGTGCGGGGAAAGTCACTGTTTTCACCGAAAACTGCTTTACTCGTGTGCCAGTATATATTCTCTAGAAACTGCTTTTTCCGCGTACCAAGATTCTTATAATATGGTGTAAGCATTTTTTCGCGTCAATATTTTGACCTTAACTCTCCTGTTGATGCTTTGGAAGCAATTGTGTTCTCTTCATCGATGGCCGAGGTGGCTGTCCTTCCTAGCCAGAGGAGGAACGTTACTACTGCAGATCATATCAGAAGCTGTTTTTTACCACCGTTTTGATCCTACTGTTAATCATATTGTATATTTATTATCGATGTTTTGGAACCCAACTCTGTCCTACACCTGTTGACAGCATGCATGTCCGCGAGTGGACGTTGTAAACTTGAGACGAGGCTGCAGAAATCGACCCCAAGGCCCTCTGTTTTAGAGAATTGGGGGACGATAATGTATCGTACTGCAAACTCTATTCGCGCATACGCTTGCCCGAAGTACCCTAATCTTGACAACGTAATACTAATTGCGCGCGGACAAAAATAAAAACAAGCTCTTATATTAAATTGTGCGCGGGTGAAGAAGGTGAGGGGGTTTGCGCATTTTACTAAAAAATAAAATTAAAGATGAGACGTTACATTTAACCATGTTGAGAATAAGAGGAAGTATCGATATGTCCAGGTATTCGCGCATGGCTAAACAACTCTATTCGCCCATCTAAGGTTTTTACCGAAACCTTAAATGCGCGAATAGAGTTTGCAGTACGGTATCTTAACCGCAAAGGATGTGGAAAGCAGCCCTCGCCGTGGGGATACCGAAAAGAGAAGAGTGTAACAAGAGATGAGCAGAAGGACGTTTAAATTTGCGAATTTGTGCTGCTTTCTTCATTCAGTTAAGATTCTATACCGGTTTCATTTACAGAACGTTGGATACGATAAACTGCTGACCGCGGAGGGATATACAAGTAATATCAAGTTGGGTCCACCTAGCAGTACGGAACCACTCATCGACATTGGGAGTGGCCCTCTGCTGAATTTCCTGTTACGGGAGAAGCTGCATGTGAAGAACCCGGCTTTGTTCTCGTCTCCTCAGCTGCAGGTCGGTACTAAGGATCCGGTATTTGCAACAGTTCTTTACATCACTGTTTAACCCTGGTTCTTGACGAAACCGAAAGCGCTTATAGATTTACTATCTTCAATTTGCTAAAGAGCATTGTAGCTTACTCTAGGGGATAACTGTGGAGTTGTGGAGTGAAATCTGTCCATTCGTGTTGCACAGGTTAACTGTAGAGAATCAAGTTGGATTTTCTAGCTGTTAAGATTAAGGTGTGCAATTGTTTCAGTCTTTTGTCTCTGAAGATCGATGACGTATATAGGTTTTCTTGCTTCGCCCAGAAAGTGTGGGTTCAAGTGCACCACTTCAGCAACTGTGCACTTCATTCTGTTGAGAAAATGGTTTTGTACCCCAGATTCTACGTCGGAATACTTTCATCTATTTGAAGATGCCAAGTAAATGATGGTTGTGCCGACGCCGCAGGTTGGAGGTACCGTGAAAGCGGATAGGAGAAGGAAAACAGCAAGCGCTTCATCCGTTGAGATCGTGCATGATGGAGGAGTGGATGTGATGTTGATCTCAGAGCAGCAAGAGGGCATGAGTACAGAGAAGCGAACTTCTAGTGTAAATGATAGTCTAAAGGTGGTTGTGCATGACATTTGCCAATGCAGGCAAGTTCTTATTCTCATCTTGTAACATTCTGGTCTTACAGTGGTGGGGAAAACTGCAACTCACAGTTCACTCGCTTGACTTGTCTCTGCGATAGTATCAGTCTGCTTTCTTACATCGGGTTTTTTCTAAACCGTTATTGGTTTACAGTGTGCAGGGTTCTGCACCATTGGTCTGGGTTTTGGAGGGGCGTCGATGTATAGACCATAACTTTTCAGAAGATCCTTTCTGTGAGGTATCGCTTACATTGACAATCAGCAACCGTTCAAATCTTGACGCTTCTGTCAAGGTGGAAACATTCGACGTGAAGCCGATGCCTCTGCCGGGCTCAGTCCCAAACCAGGAGAAACGAGTGGGTTGGTTTCCTCTGGCACCATCGCCTCCTCCCGCCGTTGGAGAAGGTGCAGCAGGAACAGAGACAGTTGCCACACCAGTGACAGCAGAGAAGGAAAACTCGTGTGGACTGTCCCCCTGTGGGCCGTACATGTGGTGTAATTTGAGGTCAACCAAAATCCCTGTGCTGGCAGCTGGGGCATCAGCACATGTTCCTCTTTCTGTTGCATTCTTTGCGCCTGGAATATACGATATCTCGAGATATCAAATATCCTGGTCACTGGACGAGGTTGCAGAGACGCAGAATGTGCCCACAGCTAAATCGTTGGTGTTTGGCCCTGAAAAGTTGAGCAAGAGCACGGAAATAACTTACGCCTCTGGATTCACTCCACCCGTGGGCAAGGTTGGTGGGGTCAGCGGGTCTTCGTCCAGTGGGTTAAAAAGCAGCGCTAGTTTCGGAGCAGGGCCTGGTCATCCACTTCTTTTGACTGTCCATCACGTGACTGGGTAATCTAAAGCAGATTTCTAGTAGGTTGTCCCGATTGTAATCCAGGTTGTAATCCAGAAGAGTTTGCCCTGCTGAGTTCAATTCTCCTGAGTTAGTGCAGTGAGAATATTCTTTCGTTTCCTGTAAAACAATAAGGCTCGCTTATACCAGATAGTATTGCCAGTTTTGTACCTGTCGAATCGGGCATTGGTTAAGCCGTTTGTTATGATACCATCACCGACACAGACTTGAGTTTGATGCACGAGCTACGTGGTTTTTGGTGTCATCTAGTTTTTTCGCGGTGTTTCGTTTCTTCTACCTACTCCCTCAGTGGTATCTTAACAGATATCGTTGCCATGAACGGATGTCCAAGATATCATTAGTTTGTGGCTCACATGATTCAGAATTCCAACCAGCGAGTAACTGCATGGTTTAGTGTCTTGTTTTCTCACGAACGAAGTGTCCTCGAAAATAAGGAAGTAAGGGAACAAACTATTGTATTCGAGAACCTACGAGCAAAACAAGAACAAACAGTCAAAATGTTTTATCAGGAGTTTTGAGCAAAAACTCTTGAATTTTTGAACGGGATCAATGCTTCTTGCAAGTAAGTAACAACTAATGAAGATAGAAGAAACTTGTCCCGTTTCGGTTATTTGTCAGTCAGGAGTTGGGTGTGTACCTGGATCAGGTGCGTCTGGATCCTTGGGTCAAAGCACACCAAGATGCTCAGGGTTTGCAGTTAGCCACCCACGAGATCCAGTTTCTATAAGTACTTATCAGAAATTTAAATAACTAGACTTCATTTCTAAAAAGGAATATGTAAATAAATTTTTTTTGGCGACAAGTAGCAAGAGGTACGAGTTTCAAGATATTAAGTATATATATATACAGAAGAAACAGTGTGAGAATTCATATTTGAGATTTTTTTGAAGAGTGTACAGAAAAGATAAACTCGCAGGAGTCAGGAGGGACGCAATCTGGTTTTGTTCGAGTCTTCTAAACTTGAACTGTGGTTTTGGTTACGTGCATACCAAATAACAGAAGGACTTTTTAATGAAAGATCTTTTTAACGATACGAGATGATAATACAAGTCTTAAATTATTTAATTTACGTTTTGTTGCAAGGATAGAGTTGTCACACTTTTTAGATGTTTGTTTAAGAATTTATTCATGCATATTTGGGCGGCAAGTTTACTAACCATCCAACAAGGTGACATATTTAGATTCTAATAATTGTATTATATATTAAGAATTAATTTATTTAAAATGACATTTTTCAACCATGAGGGTGAGAGGTAAGCTTGTACGAGAGTTGTTTGACTTTTCTTTCCTTTTTATCTAGAATAAGATCATGAATGTATTTAAACACACAAGATCAAGCTAGAGTGATGTTTAGTTTACATCACTTCGAACAAAAGAGAGGAAATGATCTGTGATCTCCTTAAGGTCGGAGCGAAACTATTTCTCGAGCAAGACACTTATCGATCCATCATCAAATCTTAGTTGTGAATTATTTAATTCAAAATTGTTACTATATGACAATGATTATATCTTTTGTGATGTATCTTCTTTAAGTGATAAACAATTCATGGAATTAGCGTGCGTTCAGCGAGAGGGACTAATCAAGAAACAAAACTACTACAGAAAAGGGTACTTTACTATACATTTTGCATCATATAATATAAAGAAAAGAGAGTTTTTGAAAAGTTACCTGATTACCCGTTGCACTGATTTACGATGTGGTCCGTATCAAACCGTACTGTACAGTTTGCATCGTACTGTCACATTGTAAAAATATCATAAATGTATCATAAATTTATGTTTAAGTTGTATCAGACATGTATGATACAAATATTATCGTACAGAAGTGATAAAAAAAATGACGTTTGATATATATAATATCGTACATTGATTTTACTATATGCATCATATAAGTACGACACTATATGTATCATAACTTTATGATACGAATAGCATAAGAATTTTATGATTTTATCTCTATAGTAAGCTAATTATATTGTTGATACGAATAGCATAAGAATTTATGATTTTATTTCTATTGTAAGCTAATTGTAAATAATATAATGTGTTTCGCACTGTAAGCGTATGATGCGTCTCGTATCGTAAAATTTTTTGACATCTTTTGGTTCTGACAACTTACGATGCGTATTCTTTCTGTCATGTCAGTTTAGCACCTCGGTTAGGTTGACCGAGTACGGAGTGGTTAATCTCGGTAGGGCCGTTAGTGCCGTTAGGACGAGTTCTTGGGATGACTCACTAGGGGTATACTTCGCAGGTAAGGCTTGGAGGCCTTAGTTCTTCAAGTTGAGTCTTCAAGCTCCTAGCTATGGTGGATAGTCTTGGTGAGTGGAATCTGGAGTCTCTGGGAGCACAGAGTGGATTTGACTCGACTTTAGTGATTGTTTAGTGCCCGTTGACATAATGGAGTGAGTACATACTGTTTATCATTTGAAGAACTCAGATTGAGAAGTCAGATTGAGAGTTTTCAGGTTGCACATTTCAGCCGGTGGTATCTCTAGAGGGGGCAGATCGTTGATATTTTTGATTTGCGGGTGGGCGTGTGTACGAAGTGGTTCTTTTAGGTTGGATGATCGATCGCTGTGTGGAAGCAGAAGGTAGGGCGGAAGGTAGTGCAGAAGCGCTGATGGAATTTCCTGTGACGGATTTTTGTGATCAATTTGAGATTGATAGAAGTGCGTCGGCAGACATCGAGTGGGTCGATAATTTCTGGTGCTGAAGAGTGCAGTAGGTGCACGCTGGGAAGACGATTTCAACACATCAAAAATCGTTCAATTTGATGAAGAATCAAAAGAGTTACAAGCCGAAGAAGATCACGGATGGTCCAAAATCTGACGTAAACTCGCATGCGAGTGTCAATTTGACAGATTTTGATCTTTTGGAGTGTGTTTTCGATCTTGAAGTTGTTGTTTTGGGTGTGTTCTCTTCATACGCATCCTTCTTGTGGTGTTTGACTCGAGTTTCTACTCCAAGCGGAGAGTGAGCTAGAGTGTCGAGGTGTGGAATGCGTGTTAAGAGATGTTTCGAAGCTTCGAGACTTCGAGGAGCAGAGGTGCATGAGTGCGGAGGCGTGAGAGCGGAGTGCGAGAATACGGAAGCGGAGTGGAGTCCGAGCCCGAGCCCGCCGCAAGCCAACTTGTTGACGTGCGTGAGAGAGATATGCAAGTTTCAGTTGTGTGGGAATGTAAAATCAGCAGGTCACCCATCCCAACACTATTTCTGAACTTGCACGCTTAACTCTGCAGTCTTAGCTTTGGCTTTATCACTAGACCAATAGCTCTTGATGTCTTCTAGGGATGCATGCAAGTACTTATGGACTTGTTTAAGGTAGTAGGAGACCTTCTCGCACATTCCTAGAGGAGTGATAGGGCGACCTCATAGTACTTAGAGGAAGCTGTTGTTGTGGTAGTGTTTGTCTATACGTAGAGACGCATATGGAGACAATTGGTGGTAGTTGTCTTGGGTGAGCTAGTAGAGCTACCACGGAGATACTTTTGGAGCTACTAGAGGTGTAGACATCTAGTTAATGACCTTAAGTATCAGTTACGACAGTTGGTGACTATATATTATGCATGTGGTCATTGAAGAGGAGACGTCAGTTCGGGTGAGGTTGGGTTTCTCTTTATGTGAATGTTTGAGTGTGGAGAGTTATCGTTTGGACTTCTTGTTGTTGAAACCTCTCCATATTCTGCTTCTTGTTTATGCGCCGCGTTTGCTTGTATTGACATTTGATTTCCGGAGTGAGTTCACTCTAGTGTGTTGTCGGTAGTTGGAGTTGTGGACCAGTCAGACTATCTTTGTTTCTCTCACGGTGCGGTTGATCAGTCGTCGTGATTCTGCTGAGGTGCTGAACCTTGATGATCCGGATATGTGGGTGAACGCATGTTCTCAACGAGTAGACATTTCAGAGAGTTATGCCTATGGCTTTTGAGAACCTAGCGATTGCTCAGCATAGAGACACATTGCGATATGTGACTATTTGAGGAGGAGATTATCGACCATCGATTCGCAAGTTTCATCTTGACGATTATATCTATCTACAGCAGACTGCACCGACGACGTTGGATGTGATCGCAGGACGCACTATTTTACGAATGCGTGAGGTGTTATCTTCTGGAGTACTCATGTTAGAGGGTCGTGATGGTGTTGTTTGGAAGGACCATGTGAGTAATTGTGCGTCATGCCTCTTCTCAACATCGATGGGACTGTTGACCCAAGCTTAGCAGTTGTACGTGCGGGCTTGAGGTGTATGTTGTGTGGGTCTGCTGATGGAACAGTCCGTAAGTTGGTATGTGATGGTTGTTCGAGAGGTTGGCATATGTCATGTTTGACGTCACCTCTCAATGTCGTTCCTACTGGACGGTGGGTTTGTCCTCGATGTATATAGCAAGGATAGTCGATTAGATCTTTGCGTGGTATGGATTGCAGACATGCGACTAACGATGGTGCGATGTAGCACCTAACCTCCTGATCTTTGCACATGTAGGTGTATATCACGTAGTTGAGATATGCAGCTATCTGAAGTTAGAGGGACCTAACCGTCAGTTAGAAGGGCGATTGTGATACACTTGTGTATGTGTATGACATCATCCATGTGTTATGTGTATGTGTGATGTATCTCAGACAGCGATATCTTCTCTCATAACTTGTCGTGCGCATACACATCTGTGTATGAGATGTATATGCGCACGACAGTTGTCACGTCAGTTTAGCACCTCGGCTAGGTTTGCCGAATGAAATATCAAATACTTTGATACATGTTGGTGATTATTTTCTAATGCTACTAACTGATGGTTCAATAACACACCCCAAGAGGAGAGGAGTCCAAAGACATCATTGATACATCTTTTAAATACTGGAAAAAGATTAGACATCGATTTGAATGTGGACGATCTGATGACAGAGATGTTACCATGTATTTGTGAGAATATGCAGGTTAGATGGAATTGGTGATAGCACATGAAGTAAGTGTTTTCATATATAAGTAATTATGAGCTTTGAGTTAACTATGGTTCTTGAACTGAGAGAGAAAGTGAGAGGTATACAGAGGAGACATTTAGGAAAATGGACTCTTTTTGAGGTGCACTGAGAGAAGATTTCTTAAGGAGAATTCTAATAGAGTTACAAGGAGGACAACTCTTGATTAAGTGAAACATCAGTTTGGACGTTATCCTATCAGTATTTGTGTGAAATACGTCTTGATATACATCTGGTATATAGCTTTGGATCAGATCGTACATCAAAATAATCTTCTCCAACCAAAAGAATCAGTTATTTATACTTAATGCTTTTTCTACAAGTATAGTTACAACATGATATTCGAAGTCTATGATTCTTACACTCTCACTATAAATCCAAATCTACCAGCCCTTGTGATAACTATTCAGATACCAAAATTGTGATACCAAAATTTCCTCCGATGATCTTCCTTACAAACAGATATGGTCGTCAAAAAAAGGTGTGATTCATAGATCACTCTTCTCAGCAACCTAAAGCACAGAATGACAAAATTAGTCTCTCACTCAATTCAAGTTCGGATCTAGACATCTTGGTGGCACCAGAAATATCTCATCTTCAGCTTCATCTCCAACGATTTCAAAATTTCCTCCAACTTGAATCTCATAGTCCAAACTACATCTCGTCAAAGTTTGTTGTTTTCAATTATTTTCCACTTGAATGGCAAAACCAAAGAAATGATGTGGAGAAGTGATCAATGGATCACTTCTTAAGTCTCCTTTTTGATTTGTGTCACCCTCTTGCTCTCTTTGGCAAAACCCAAAAGAGATTCATGGATCATTTATGGTACTCCATGTCAAAGCTTATACAGTTTTCTTAGAGGTGCTAGAAGTTATTGGTGGATCACTTCTCAACATCGGTCTTCTGTATCTCCATTCTTCAAAGGTGATCGGTGATCACTCCTCGAAGTTCACATCACACAGTTCTGTAAGTGATTGCTGGATCACTTCTTGTCCATATTCGTATGTCTCACCTACAACCAAAAGTGATGTTGATCATTTCTTCTACATGTTGTCAACTCATCCTTCCCGTGTGATCACAATTATCGTGACAATAAATGCACAACAATTTGTCGTAAAAAAATCCAATATTTCAAAAACTCCGTATCTTTTCTCTCATTCATTTTATTAAATTTACTTTTATATAACTTCGTTGTTTTCGCCCTCATAAGGTTATGTATGTTAAAGTTCGTATGTTTGTGTAACTTTTGCTCTATTCTTTCTATATTGACATTAATGATCTCTTGATTCTACACATAATTTTATCTTATCTTTATCTATGTGACATAAAATCCTGGGTTGTAAAACATTACTTCTTGTTGCTCCAGTGTATCTTTCTTACTCTTCTTATTTTTAGTATTGCAACACTTTTCTGTCTTGATTTGTCTTCAGATATTCTTTTGTTTTAGATTGGCGATGGAGTATTTCAGCTTCTCTCTTATCTTTTGTGAAATTTTCTGTTTAATATATACAGAAAATTGAGATATCTCAAGTTGAGCTTCGATGCATCATGGTGAACAACAGATGAATGAGCCGATCAAGTTAAGTTAACATCAGAGAAAGTCTCTCTCTTTTCCAAAGAAGTATATAGGTGTGGTTATCAACAGAATCGATCAAAAGAAAACTGCAAATACACACTAGCCTTAATGGTCAAATAAATGTTGATTAAACATTGTCAAGTTTATTTGCATGTCATTGGAGCTTTGATGTTTAATCATATTGCACAAGCGAATGCGTTTTATGATGTTTGATAATTTGAATAGCGATTGAAACATCACTAGGACGATTATTCACAAGATAATTGCAAGTCAGGAAAGACCTTCATATTGTCCTTTATCTTCACTTGGCAACACCAGAATTGCAAGGGAAAACAAGAACTTTGTCATGTTTCGTTACCTTAGCTTGCTTATAGAATTGACATCTCCAAGAATGTTAAGATTGCATTCTTGTTGATCGGACATACACATGATTAAATGTTAGCAGATTTATTGTTTGGAGAGAGAGAGAGAGAGAGAGAGAGAGAGAGAGAGAGAGAAGTGTCCCACTCTAGCTTCTCTTATATCGACAATAGAGACTTCATATCGTCTTAAGTCTCAAGTGCCTCTTTTAGGTGAAACTTGGGACTTTACTTTAAGATGTCACGAGCCTATTATGTCCTTAGGAAGATACTACTTTCAAAAGATTTGTGTTTTAGTTTTCACCTTTTTTATTCAACCAGCAGTCTAAATGAGAAAGGTGGAAAGTAAAATACAAATCTTTTGCAAGTATTCTCAATGGATGAGTTTTGGCTTCTAGAAGAAGATGTGGATGAACATACTGCACATTTAGAGTGTAACAATATTATATTAAGTTTTGAGCAATACCATGTGAAAGCTTATATTGGTATCAACCGTTCTGGTCTTAAGGACAATATGTCGATCCGATGAAAGTTGTGGAACATTGCTATAAGTATTTCTACACCTGCCGATATTCTTAGTGGAACAAATTCCTTGTTAAGCACAAGAGACTGACAACATTCATAAAGAGTGAACTACGTTAGTTTTTGCTTGATGAGTTCAAGTTTCGTGACCCTTTCATCCCAACTGATGCACAAGTGCAAGAAACATGTAACAAACACATAGACAATACTTTTGAGGATGTTGAGACAGAAATCAGATTCTAGTTGCAGTATATTTTTCTCATCAAAAACTCTCTTCAAGTCTAATTACAAAAAACACTAGAGTGAAGCTTCTTTATACAAATACTTTCGTAAGCTTTTATAAGTCTTTTTGTCGTAATGTAAAAAGCACACTATAAGTGTGCTTTTTGCTGCATTTTTTACACATTTAATTAAGTAAATTACCTCCTTGTCTATGTTCTTAAAATATTTTTGACCTCTTCATTTGATGTGATTATTTTGTTTTTCTCTGCTTGCTCAACGTACTTATGAGCACAAAATATGTAGTGTTTATTCTCTTTAAACATCTCTCAGCTTGTTGTTTGTCACTGCTTTTTTGTGTCATTAAATGCAAGATAAGATACAATCTTGCGTATAGCTTTTTCTTGTGGTTGTTCATGTTGACACATTTTTTATTAGACCTTATGAACTCTTTGTATGTGACATTAATTCATAGTCATTTTAGCGTTGTTGTATGTTATGCAACTCTCATCATCATGCAACAAAAGATTTGTTATTTAATCTTACACATTAACAAGAATTTTATTCGGTGTATAGCATCATCTTTGTGATTTAGAATATAAGTCAATGGCGTGCTGCATGTAGAAACGCTAATAGATTTTGTCATTCATATCATATTTTGTACCACAATTTTTATATTATTCTTCTCCACTTCAACCTCAATCTTGCACATATCCTTCTCATTCTGATCTTGCATGAAAATTGTTATGATTTCTGATTCCATATTTCTGTAATCGTTTAACAGAATTGCCGAGTTACATCTTTCACGCTTCTCCATATTTCTGCTCAGTTTCTTGTCGACGGGTAAGACCATACCCTTTCATATCATGTGTAGTTGTTTCTGTTTGCTTTTCAGGTTTCAGTCGGCATCGTTTTGCATGCTATGAAAGAGTAGCTTTTTGGAATCAAGTAGATGATTGTTTTGAAAGTGTGACTCTGACCTCCTGATTTCTGGAGTTTGAATTTAATTTTTCACTTTATTCTTACTAGAAAAATGGATTCCTATTTTGACAAACATGGACTTGGTTTAAACTGGTGAGTGTTTGTTGCAGTACCTTTCTTGGAGAGCTCCTGAAGCTATGATACTTTGGCTGTTGTAGCTACTTTTAATATACGTTCGGATGGTCATATAATCAAACCATCAAAGTTGTGTACTTCTGTAGTTGAGCTCTTGATTACAATTTGTTGATGCAAGTAAATCGCGGAGAAGTACTTATGAATTGTTTTGCTTCATCCTCCTATGCAACGGGATAGTTGAACAAGACGAGCATTAGCTTCATTCGTCATTTGTGTAAATCTTACTTCTTTTACCATGCATGTTTTTGTCTTGTTGATAGAGACGTAGAAGGAAATGAAGTATGTGTTGATTCTACATTATTCTCTTTTACATACAATTTCTGATCTTTCTAGTGTGGTAACTTTCAGATCTTATCATAGTCATGATACATATTATTAAATTGTCAATGATGTACTAGAATCTTTTTATCTCTAGGATGATATGTGGATCACTTGCCTTGAACTATTTCTGCTTGTAAACAAACATTCAGTTCTCTTAGACAATCTAATAAGAAGTCATTCATTAGGTTATGCTTTCTCGAAGTTATATAATAACTTAGAAATGAATACTGACGACATGCATACACCATGGCTTCAACTATATCATATCTGCTTACAACTATTTATCATAAGCAATAGACTTCTTGAAGGAAAGAGTCAAGAAGAATCATAGATATTACCGTCAATAGTTGATGAAAGCAAGGAAGGTTGTCAACAGATTCCATGGTTTCTGTACGTATTCCAGTTTTGCTTTGTTTGACTCGATGCTCATAAGCTTTGGATAGCTTGAAACTAAACATGTTATTTGGAGCAGAATTTAAGGTGCCGATAACAGAGATACTATTTTCATTCAGATCTGAATGCTTTGTGTATCTGTCCAGTATCAACCTCTGCATTATCATTAAGAAACATCTTTTAGACTTTATAAAACATATTGTAAGTACATGGACATAAAAATATGAGTGAATTAGATATGTACCTCAATGTTGAAGTACACTAGACTATGAGATGTCGTAAGACTCATCAGCTCGTCAAAAATTTCTCCTCTTGGATCATTTGGACTTGGTAGGCGTTTGTTTGAAGGGTCAGGTAATGACGAGAGTGGTGAAGGAAGAAGACGAGAAGATTGAGGTCCATGGTGAGCTTGAGAATGATAAGATTGAATATTTTGAGGAGGACGAGGTTGAGGAGGACGAGGTTGAGAGTGGTAGGATTGAGTACCTTGAGCAGGAGGAGGAGGAGGAGGAGGAGGAGGAGGAGGAGGAGGAGGAGGAGGAGGAGGAGGAGGAGGAGGAGGTGGTGGTGGTGGTGGTGGTGGTGGAAGAGGAGAAGTAGATGAAGGACGAGGTTGGAAATGAGAAGATTGAATGTTTTGAGATGGTGGTGGAGGAGTAGATGGAGTAGGAGGTTGGGAGCGAAAAGATTGTGAAAGAGGTTGAAGAGTGGTAGGATAACGAGATTCAGATTGAGAAATTTGTTTTTTTGGAGATTTAGATGGAGGTTGTGAAGGAGGAAGCTGAGAAAGAGAAGAAGAATTTAGAGGAGGAAGAATATATGGGTTGACCACTTCTGAACGTAAGTTGCTTTTTGATGAGAAGAGTGGAGTTAATATTTGTGATCGGGAAGGTGTTTGCCTTTCCTGTTGTGAGGTGTAAGAAATGGTAGCAGTACTAGTGACTCCTTGTGTTGAAGGAGAAAGAGACGATTTTTGTGATTGAGAAATTGCTTTTGTTGAGTTTTGTAGAAAAGAAAGATGAGAATTGATATCGGATGGAACTGAAGCATTAGCAACTTGAGAACGAAAGCTATATTGTGTTGAAGGAGGAGATAAATTTTGTGGAGAAGAAAGAGAAGAAATGATACTTGGTGGAACTTTTGACGAAGGAGGAGATTGTCGAGAGGATGGTTGAGGAATAGTAAGTGAAGAGGATGGAACGACATGAAATTTGTGAGGAAGACTTTGTTGGACTGGAAGAGGAGAAATTAGTTCACGGGATATATCATTATGAGTAGCAAGGGTGGTTCCAAAAGTTGTTAAGAGAGAAGGAGAGAGGTTGGAGAATGTTGGAGAAGCTATAGGTTGTTCAAGAGTGCTAGGATTGGAATGAAGGTAAGAAGTAGATTGGACACCAGTATTCAGGTAAATAGAAGGAGAAATAGTACCAGAATCAGAGATGGAATGAGATACATCTGTAAGAGGGTCAATAAAGGAAGGCATGTGTTGTTGGAGAGAACTACCAATGGGATTAGAACCTGTAGGATTGACAAGAAGATTAGTAACTTGAGGGTCAGAAGGAGGAGAAGATGGATGTTGTAGGAAAGGAGGAAAAGTAGCATCAACAGTTGGAATAAGAATAAGTTTGTCAGTAGACTTGCTACTAGGAGGAGAAACAAAAGATGAACGTTGTTGGAGCGGGACAACAAGTGGATCAATAGGATGAGTGGAAACATGAAAAAGGTCATCAACAGAAGGACTAGCACTAGAACGTAGATGTTGAGGAGATGTAATCATGGGATCAAGAGTGAGAGCAGTAGTGGGAGAGACATTTATAGGATCTCCAATAAAAGTAATAGAATTAAGAGACGATCGACGTCGATGGAGTGATGGGATAATCAATCCAAGTGGATCAATAAGAGGAGTGAGAAGGAGGTTGGCAACTGAAGAAGAATTTGTACTAGAAACTGAAAGTTGTTGGGGAAATGCAATATTGGTATCAAGAGCAAGAGTGTTAACTGTAGTGGAAGGGAGATTATCAACTAGATCAATGCTAGAAGATAATGTAAGTTGTTGGGGATGTGCAAAAATAGGATCAAGAGGTGGAGTGGTAGCATGAGAAATGTCATCAATTGTTTGATCAGCAAAAGAAGGAGCAGAATTAAGAGAAGATGAGAGCGGTTGGAGAGAATGGACAATAGGGTCAACTATATCAAGAGCATGACTAAAAGCACGATGGATATTACTAGCAGAAGAAGGAAGCACATTAAAAGGTGCAAGTTTTTCGGGAGGGATAGCAACTGGTTCAAAAGCAAGAACAGTATTGGAAGAAAAATCATCAACTTTTGGACCAACACGAGATGATATAGAGTCATGAGAGGACGAGAACATTTTTTGAGAGAGACTAATGGATCCTCCTTCCAACAATGTCTTAGAAGGAGGAGCAAGAGAGACCTCACCAACAAACTTGTTAATGGGAGATGGAACAAACTGTAAAGTGTGATCTAAGGCATTATCTTTTTCTTCAAACAAATCCTCAACCATCATTTCTGGTTCTAGATCAACATCAGTCTCGGTTTGTTTTTGGAATACTGTCGGAAGAATCTGATCAGAATTTTGATCCATTAAAGGACCAGAAATTTGACCCATAGTTGTTAATGAATTGTCTTGTTGCTCCAAGCTTTGATTTGATTTTATCATCTCTCTTCTCTTTTTTTTGTGAGCTTGTCTTGTCAACAATTTGACTTCTTGTGCTGACTGATCTTTGATAATTACAGGTACTTGAGGTCGAAGAAGATTGATAGGTGATTCAACCTCAGTTGTGACTTGAAATATTGTAGGTGGAGGTAGACTAGGATTTAAAGAATCATCTCCAACTTCTGTGAATAGATTATCAAACATTGTGTCATCTTGATGATTGTAATTTAAAGGTCCGAGTGGTTGCTGAAGAACTTCTTGAACTCGTTGCATTGTAGACAATGCTAATTGTTGTCTTTTGTTGTCTTTTTTCTTTTTGTGAGATGGACCGGTGATAGATACTTCTGCTGCCACTTGTGCTTGTTGAGATGCAAGAGAGATAGTCGGAGGTTGAAGTATATCACTATCTTCTTCTTCAAATATATTACCAAACATTGTGTCATCTTGATGGTTATCATTCAGAAATCTTAGTGGTTGTTGAGACACTTCTTCAACTGGTTGTACTGTGGAGAGTGGTTGTCCTCGTTTGTCCTTCTTTCTTTTGTGAGATCCACCCGTGATGGATAATAAAGCCCCTACTTGTATATGTTGAGATGCAAGAGAAGCAATCGGAGATTGGAGTAGATCATTGTCTTTTTCTGCAAATATATTATCAAACATTGAGTCATCTTGATGATTATCATTTAAAGATCCAGGTGGTTGTTGATGCACTTCTTCAACTGGTTGTACTGTAGAGATTTGTTGTCTTCTCTTGTGCTTCTTTCTTTTGTGAGATCCACTAGATAGCGGTGCTCCTGTTGGTATCTGTTGAGATGCAAGAGAAGTAATCGGAGCTTGAAGTGCATCCAAAGGTTTAGTTGTAAGATGAACTTGGTTGACATTTGAATTCGATGGAAGTAAATTTGGACTTGAGGAAGCATCTATTTTCTCTATGAATATATCACCGAACATTGTATCCGTTTGATGATTATCACTTGGAGATTCAAGAGGTTGCAGTTGACTTATGGTACTAGAAGATGATTGCTCGATAGGATGTAATTTTCTTCGTTTCTCTTTCTTCTTCTTGGGTAATAATTCTTGTGTTGATTGAGATCCAACGAGATACGAAGGTGCTGGTTGTGGAAAAACTTTGTGGGATGAACTCTTCTCTTCTTCAAACAATGAACCAAACATTGTGTCTGATTCAACATCATCAAATGATGATGGCTCAAGTTGAGGTTGTAGTCTAGATATGAGTTTCTTCGGCTTTTTCTTTTTGGATTGTTGAATAGTTTTTGTTGGTCTTTCTTCCTTCAGATTCTTTGAGATAATAGCTTGCTCCTCGTTAACTTGTGAAGGAGTTGATACCATATGTTCCTTCCCTTGTTGCACTTCAGACGAGGTGACATCCTCAACTAGCATCTTTTTCTTCTTTTCCTTTGAAGCTATTGTAGTTACAATTTTTGATAGTCTTTCAATTGTCGTGTTTGATTGGAGAATGTTTGATGACTTTTTTATATCAGTTTTATCTTCTTCAACATCGAGAAGCGTTGACGTTGATGACTCATCAAGAGAGAATTGTTGGTTGCTTGGGCTAGTTGAATCATCACCTAAGCTGATTACCATCTCATTCTTCTTCTTCTTCTTCTTCTTCTTCTTCTTTGTAGATTCATTTTCAATAATAATTGGATCGACTACCACTTCCACTCCAGATGTAATCGATTGTTCAGTTGAAGTAGATTCTACATCTGCATCAGTCTTCTTTTTCTCTTTTTTTTCTTCGATCAATTTCAATGAAAATTCCGGAGTAGATAGAGATTGAATTGAAGTTGACTCTGGGAATAACTGTGGTTGAGTTGGGAGTCCAAATCGATCAAGGAGAGGTTCTTGTGGCATACCAACCCAAGCAAGATCTGGTGACATAGTTTGTTGAAAAGATTGATGGTGTGATAGTCCACTTGAAAGTTGTTGCTCCATAGAATCCATATATGCTTCTTGTTGGAGGTTCTCGAGCTCTTGCATCCCAGACCATTGTGGCTCTTGAGCTTGTAACTTCTTCTTCTTCTTTCGTCTGTGTCTCTTGATTTGTATTTCTTCTTCAGTATCTTTTTCTTTTTCTTTTTTTCTTTTTTTCTTTTTCTTCTTCTGATTTTCTTTTCTCATAGAGATGTCTATTAGTGAATGCTCTTCCTTGTCTTCTATCTTTTTGTCTTCCTTACTTTTTTTCCTCCCGAAGTAGTTCATAAACATATTCGTAGATTGTTCCCCCAAAATGCCATGATCTTTCATTTTGTTGTCCTCATTTAATTTATCTTTCTTCTTGTTCACATCAATATCTTTCTTTTTCTTTTTTCTTTCCTTGGATGTTGAATCAAGTTCTACATCATTCTTTTTCTTCTTCTTTCTTTTTGGCTTCTTGGTGATATCCTCATTTCCATCAGGTTTATGCTTTCTTTTCTTCTTGCTTATCGTCATTGCATCTTTGTCTTTCTTATCTTTCTTTTTTCTTCTTCTTTTCTTGGAGTAAGATTCCTCCATAGAATCATGAGACTCATTTTCTATATTTTCTTCGTCACCTTCCTCACCATCATGATAATCTTCCAAATACATCGATTCTTTTCTTTTCTTACTCCTTGTTAATTTACTCCACAATGAAGAGAAACTCGATGTGATCTTCGCTAATCCTCCAGTCTCCTCTCTTTTTTCAAATCTATCCTCATGATTTTCTTCCTCATCTTCGTGGACTTTCTTTTTCCCCCTCTTTTCTTTTCTTCTTTTCTTTTTTCTCTTTTTTGATAAACTTCCCCAAAAACTTTGTTTCTTTTCTTTCTTTTTTCCATTCTGTTTTTTCTTGTTTCTCTTTTCTTCTAAACCGAAAGACTTTTTGGTTCCAATTTCCTTCTCGTGTTTTTTCCTATGCTTCTTGTCTTCTTCATCGTACCAAAAAGAGAGCCATCCTTTTTCCTTCTTCTTGCTTTTCTTATTTTCTCCTTTCCTCTTTTTGCTTTTCTTCTTCTTTTTCCTTGTGAACAAGCTGAAGAATCCTTTACCTGCTCCTTTGGATTTAGATTCTCTTTCCTTTTTCTTTCCTTTGTTATTTTTTCTTTTTTTCTTCTTGGAGAAAAGACCACCAAATATACCTCTTGAAGCTGGGTTAGACCGTTTAGACCTTTTTAACTTTTTTGACCTTTTTGACTTTTTTGATTTTCTCGAAGATATAGATGATCTGGATGAACCACCATCACCCTCGTCGTCCTCAGGAATGTCTGGATATTCAGACCAATCA
This sequence comes from Asterella californica, assembly GCA_036924285.1. Lineage (NCBI taxonomy): Eukaryota > Viridiplantae > Streptophyta > Marchantiopsida > Marchantiales > Aytoniaceae > Asterella > Asterella californica. The sequence continues at coordinate 12,125,674 of JAYKYS010000006.1, read as the reverse complement.
CGTTTTCGTTTTTTCTCCTTATTGGTGAGAAACAAGTCGCCAAATAAACCTCTTGAAGTGGACTCCTTATAAGTTTTAGATGATTTCGATGAACCACCATCACCGTCATCATCTGACTCGTCATCAACACCCAAATCGCCGTCGCTTGAATCGCCGTCGCTGGAAGATTCAACTGATGATCCTTGTTTGTCCGACTCGTCGTTTTCATCGCTAGTCTCCTGTCCCTCCGTCTTGTCTGTCTCCACATTCGCCGACTCTTTAAGTCCTTGCAGGTATTCATAAGCTTGTTTATAATATTCCAACATCTTTTGGCCAGTTCCTCCAAGTTTATCTGCTCGCCATACTAGATAGATACCAACGACAGCTGCCTCACCCAAGGTAGAAGGTTAGAACCTTCATAGGGCTTCTGTAATACAGACGCAAATCTGCAACTCAGTAGGTTCAGTAAAAACGAAATGACAGTGAATATGATGACTTCGAGCAAGGAACGATAAAGGGATAAATGGGGCGTGGTATTTGTTGTACTTATAAGCGTAATAGAGGTGCCCCCAAATACGATCATGATAGGTTTCCAACAATAATTTCGAACGAAGCAAGCCAGATCTTTTATCACGCTTGTAGTGCAGTTCCTGCATTGTCCACACTTTATTGTGAAAGTTAGAGACAACCAAGCAAGCAATTCATATGGAAAGTGAATGTTACATGAACTCAACAAGCCTATGACGTGCAGTGAGAAGTATGATGAAACCTACACTTGTGCTGCTTAGATATCCTAAAAGCTGATCCTAAAGATTATGGCGTCCTCGAGTGAAGATCACAACTTGCATGTACTAGTTAAAACTAGTTGCGATTGTGAACTCGAAGATGGTAACTTCTCAGTTCTTATACAAACATTTAACGTACTTATTAATACATCATACATGTCTCTTACACTACAAGTCTCGTACATTACAGTTTGTATCTAATAAGCTAATTTGCATGAGATCACATGACCTTCCACTCATTGATAATCTCAGACTCTTAGCTTACTACGAACAAAAGAAAAGTTACTTCTATGCTGAAGTGTGTTATCTATAGTGTTGGTTTTGTTCTTTCTCAAAAGTAGACAACTTGAAGAAACTTAATACAAGCTTTGGCCGTTTGGCACTCCTCATTTCAATGATTACTGTAGTGTGACATATGCTAGTCGTGTCATCGACATCAAACTTTGAGATATATTATACCCGCAGGTCCAGTTGAAGAGAGTCCAGTTACTAGCTAGATTGTTGCTGCTTGATGAGTTGCTGCCAGATCCAAATAACCAACAGAGACCAAACCACCAGCAACCACTGTCGTTACTTGCAGGTGGAGGTGTTGCAGGTGGAGGTGGAGGATCTGTTATTGGATTTGACGGTGGTGATGTGTTACTGCTAGCTGCCGGCGATGTAGTATTGCCGGCTAACTGACGAGTACAAGATAAAGCATCAGACTTTTCATATATCTTCCAAGATACTATGACTTCACACACTTAGAACGGAGATTAGATGCTAGGAGATAGATAAGCAAACCAGGAAACAAGCGAAAGATAAACTCTTGTTTTATCTCGAATAATTTCGATGAAGAAGCAGTGCTAGAACGAGAGGAGGGCAGAGTTTCAAATACCTTTCGTATATAGCTGTGCCTTTGGGTAAAAGAATGGAACTTCACTTCAACACTGTCTTGTATCTCACCAGTACCATCAAGAAGTGACACTGCAATAAGGAACCACAGACGTCCGACCGACTAATAAGACGGAACTTTCCACAGGTTCAAGGAGTCGATCACTTTGAAAATATGGAAATCCTCCTAGTTATATTATTGACGCATTCAATCACATGGAGTTCCAAAGTACCTTCACAGAAATGGGAAGTGGCCGTTTCATTTGTGAGAAGTAGAACATATGAGACCAATGAGGTAATAGCCGGAACAGGCAGCATGACGTTCTTAGCCTGAAAACATCAAATCAAATAATCATGTCAACCGTATCTCATGATTAACAGAAAAAAGCAGCTAAACACACAAGTATAATAGATTAACCGAATCGATCATAAGAAATATGTTTGAGCTTCGGAAATACCGGCAAAATTACTCCGACTCCAAGTGAGCAGTTATGAACCTGCATGTGAAATCCAAGTCGTAAATCAAGGGCTAGACGGACTTGTGGTCTTCTTGAACATATACCGTTTGTTCATGCGTGCATAGTAATATAACTCGAACTGGAATCAGTCTACTCCATTTTAAGTGTTAGCATAAGTTACTGATGATATCACTTAGCTTTGTCACATACGTAGTATTGATATAGCTGAATAAACCAAAGCCACCGAGTCTAATTATGACGAGGGGTGATCATGAGTAGGCCAGGACCGATCACCTTTATTGTGAAAATGGTAGTCTGCCAGCCAAGATTTGTAGCCTTCACAAACAAAGTACCTTTTCCGTTTGCAAATATATGGGCAAATGCTTCAATAATCTGGCCTGTTGTCCTACTTGGAATCGCCCAACAGACAGCATAATTCAGCCATGCTCAAAGTTAAGAGAAGAGCCAAAAACTTGTATGCAGTTTTCACTCCACCTATACACTTCGACTGAAATTAATTGTGCCCAGTGATGACGACTGTCATTACCTTTCTCAGCTACAAGAACTCAGATGAGAAATAAATTCCGTACATAATCCCTTACACTGGCTGAGTTTTTACCTGTTTCATTCTTTCACTTCTGGCTGTAATGATTAAAGATCATCCCTATCACCTATGAGGGCGTAGGACTCCTTGAAAATCCAAGTGTCTTGAAAATTATACGACGATACGAAGAATATATATGTACAAACCTATTATAGAATTGGATATCGTCCGCTTTCAACTCAAGAGTAAGAGTAGAAGTCACGGATCCGTTAAGAAGCATTTCCATTCTTAATTGTCGAGTACTTGGATCCTGCGGGAATAAAAATTTACAGCTTTAGTGATTAGTTCCTATGGTTCAAAACGTTTATTAGTTGAGTTAGATCTTTTGTTAAGAATCTTAAGATCAGGTAAATGGTGGAATTGACAACATCAGGATATTAGGACCGCAAGACTTATGTAATTGCCTAACAGAATCGTGTACTAGAATAAAAGCTGAACAAGAGCATAAAGATTGACTCAGACATAATACTCCATTAAGAGGAAGTAAAAGAAGAAGTGATTCTTGACAAATCATTTCTTCTTTACGTATTTCTTTTGAATCTATCGTAGCTAGCTATATCACATGTCAGAGGAAATCAGATATTTTCTTCATCGAAGTTCAAGGTATATTGATAAAATAAAGTATTAGTCAACGTGCCAGTAGGTTATTGACGATCCGTCCATGATGAGATACTGAATATAAATTATCCTTAGTCCTGGCTTGTCGTTTTGCTTCTTCCTGCACTCAAAAAGGAATAGAATTCATATTATTCACAGATCAAATATATTGTATGAATGAGCTTGATCAAATCAGTGTCCATTATCTCATCAGACTATTAAAACATCATATGTTGGATGGATAGTTAGTAGCAAGGCAAATCAATCACATTAAGGAATCCACTAATAAGATCGACTAATAAGACAAAATACTGGAGTACATAAGTCGGAAGTAAATGTGGATTCTCTTGGATATATGAGGAGGTTATGGATGTTGTTGAAGGTAAGCATCTGGCATTGTTTGCTTATGAGCATTATTCAAGTAATGCTGTTCCTCATGAACATTGTTGAAAGTTTAATGTTCAAGTTGAGTGAGAAAATGGTCTGAACCTATATAGTTGTTTGGCAGCATATGCAATTGATTCAACGGGTAGGATGATTATCCATATGGGCTCGGAGTCTGGGAAGCATCACTCATCTGGGCACTTGAATGTCATAAGATGCAAAGAACAAAACAAAACAAAGATGACATGGACTTACCTCGGCATACACTTTGAGTTGGTTTCCGCAACAAGATTGGAATTCATGTAAACATGGATCACTTTGAGAATGAAATGCTTTGTAAGAGATGCCAATTTTGTTACATTGAGAACCGTCAAGAGTATAATTATCCTTCCCTAATGCCAACCACTGGTTGAGATCTTGATTCATATCACTTTTTCCCTAGCAAACAACCAGCACGAAACATATGTGGGCCAGTTTATCACTTATTTCAGTTGGTAACATTCATAGAAAAAATTTAAATAAGATTCTTGACGTGAGTGGAAAATGCACATTAATAACATATATGTATTTTTGAGTGGTACGCAATAATTGTTGAGGTTAGTCCTTGTTGTCTTAGACATAATCTCAGACATATTTGACAAGCTTTGTCTTCGCATGATAGAAACTAGTGCCACTCTGTTATGTTTACCTCTTGGTTTGGTATGGACAGATACAAACCATCCAAGATAGGAAGTCCAAGTCCTGATCCGATGTTATCAAAATGGGCATGTAACTCGGCCTTCATTGATCTCTGGTGGTTCATTTGCTTCGTTCGTGATATGGTCAATCTTAAGGACTCCTGACATAAGGACAAAAAAAAGTATTCAAGAAGGAATAAATTTTCCATCACGTCTGAGGCAAGCATACAGGTAAGTACATACGACGTAATGGAATATCATAATGGATTGTAACTCACAAGCTCATCATTCTTGGCTTTATAAACAATCTGTGTGTCGGGACACAGTCGATGTAACACCACTTGGATGGATATTTGCAAACTTGGATCCAAAATTTCATATGTGGGATACCTGTCATGCCATGATGTAAACTTTTCAGACTGACTTTCTGAAGATCTCTTTGCTTATTTTGAGTTTACAAAGTCAGTCTCTTACGTCTAGTTTTGGACTTCTCTCTCGTCTAGTACCATGGGACATTTCAGTGCTTTAGTTGCTCCGACCGCTACTTCCTTATTTCGACGACGCACAGCAAGGAAGTTATAAACACAAATCTTTGAGTGACGCTATCCAAATAGTCTAAGTATATTTATGAAACCACGCTCTGCATTCACATGATGGATCGTGGTGTTAGGACACGATTCACCTGAATGCATCCACATGAACTCACTGCTAAATTTATGTGTGATCTAGGATCTCTATAACAAGCAAAACTGTATACAAAAGCAAAACACACGTTTGTATTTGAATTTGACCACCCTTCACTGAAGCCTCAAAGCTTGAAAGCACCAACCATTTGTTCGAAAATTTAAGATGGTGTACACTGCCGTTTCTCCACCAGGGGAGTTGACCTGCCACTTTTCATACATAACCGCGAGCAGTTCAAAAAGTAAGAACATCTGGAAGTCCACCCGCATTGATCAACATCCTGAAGTTCTTGACAGAAGGCAGATCAGACATACCGTTACATACCAAACGTAAATCTGATTCGTCTAAAACGAGTCCCGTTAACTCGTATTACCCGTCTTCAATGTTTTAAGCAATTTAACGCAACAACAATTTCTACAAATGCATATCATGTGAAGCTCTGGTTTCAACATAGGAGACTTGCTATCCTATCTCGTCCTACTATCGTTCTTTACAGCAACTAAAAAAAGGAAAACTATTGTTCGTTCTTTAAATAATGTAATTAACGTCAAATCCTTGGTGTAGACTCTATATTCCCAAGCGAAACAACAGTTTCAAGGTCTTCGGAACACTTAACTTGATTTCAGAGAGCAGTCAAGATCATATCGCTTGATTGACTTAGTTCCTCCCATCCATTCCGGAAGCGTATCTTTGAAGGAACAGAGACAACAGAAACCCTAATACAGAAACAAGAACAGAAATATTTCAATCTCCACCGTTTGGAATATGTAAACATAACCCTTGTTCCAAAGATGTAATAAGGGAAAGCAACTGGCTCAAAGCGATAATAAGCCTATATCTTCAATTTTTCATTTTAAACGATATCAACCGAAGCATCAAACTAGTTAGTTCAAAATTGCTACGAAAGACATATTTAAGTGCAGATTTATCACCCGCTTCTGCAACACTTTGCTTCCATGATTGTCGATGAGCCTGCAATTCCAGTTTTCAAGTAGTTGATTCATAACCTGTTCAAAGATGTGGCTATCTCTTCATAATGAGAAGAGACAGTTTTTTGGTAACTACAAAATTTCCCGATAATCCACACTTTTAGTTTACTACGGAGTGTACAAATCCTTTTAAGAGAAATTGACTCTGAAAAGTGTGTCAACTAACTGTGAGCAAAACAGATAGGTGGAGTAGGCCTCTTTCCAACCTCTCCTTAAAAAAAGGATGGAGTGTTGTTGGGTACTGATTAAACAAACTCGAGCGAACTACGTCGAACATCCGATGCATGAATCTCTATTGTGTTATGTTGCATATTCATTTTAAGCATTGAGGGTATGGAGATATACCACCCACAGTCTGCCACTGAGTCATCGTCTGCATAGTTGCAATTAGGAGCAGACGACACAACTTCATGAGGTTCGTAGTTAAATGCCTGTATCCACAATAAATTATCCATCGACGTCAGATTTGAGGAAGATTACATAAACTAGAAAGAATGAGGATCAGCTTGTAATTGCACTTTTGACACACAAACCGGCTTCTGGATTTGGAATACCTGAATAAAATTCAAAGGATAATGCGCATACACATCGCTTTTGTATATGGTAATTCTGTAAGGCTCAACCAGATCTCTCACTCGACCGTCAACTTCATTAACTGACGTGACAAAAGTTTCAACAGTATCACCCTCCCCGATCTGGCATTTCACAAAAAGCTCACATAGTTACACAAGAAAACATGTTTATGAACTGAACAAGAGTTCAGAAACCTACGTCAACACCTAGAGTTCGAATTCAAAGAACTATGTTTTCACGTTAGCATGAGCTTGTCACAAAAACTCTTTCTTCTACTCCGAGGCTCAAGAATCATCAACCATCTGCAATAACAATTTTGCTCTTAGCTGTCACGTGATGGTCATTCTACCTATACAATGTCAATCGAATTCTAATTAAAGAGGAAATTGCCATTACTGGACTGGGATCCTCAACGTTGATTTTTGCAGTCGATCAAAAAACTAGGACGCTGCGTCAAAGCCCTTTCTGTAAATCAAGTTAACTTCTCTTACGGGTGTAGTATCAAGTGAGGATTCTGAATAGATTACTATAAACTTGACGGAACCACACCTAGAGAGAGGCCGAGAGCAAGAGACACTGAGAACGAGAGGTTTTCCACAGGAGAATACCTTGCCATGGACAACGCTGAGATCCAGAATCATCTTTCGCCCACAGTTCAGATCCTCTGTTTGAGTGTCATCGTGTTTACAATCTTCGAGCCAGCTTGAGGACAGCAATGCGTTGGATCGAATGACTCTTGGCAGGTCCATTAGCAAGAAGAGTAGTATCCACAATAGCACGAGCAGCAGCCGAGGACCGAGCTCTAGTGATTGATTCTCGCGCATCATCCTCTTAGGTACGATTGCAACCGCTCCTTGTTCGCTTTGAGAAGCGCATAATATCGAAGAACCATCACCGCTCATCCTCGATATCATGCTCTCTTTTCCTCTGAGAAATAATCTCTATCTGTTTCTCATCTCTTTCTCCTCCTAATCCTCGCTTCCTTTTCCAGTTCCGCTAGCCAGTCCTTCATGTTCTTCCTCCTGGCCATAGTTTCCCCTAGTTTGCCATTAGGAGCTCAGCTTTCCATCTCTTTTTCCTTGCTTGTGGTCGGTCACTGACTCTTTCTGTTCTCCAAATCATGTGCGTAAAAGTGTCGACGAGTTTACTTGGCGTTCCATGTCTCATCTCCTTTTTGTCGACACGGATGCGGAATGAACGTTCAATCTTGCACCTCCGCAGGTTTAGTCCTTCATAATTCTATCACGCCATCAAACTTTGGGATTAAAATAGAACAAACCGCCCATTCGGAGGTGCAAGAAAGAGAATGGACGGAAGATGTCACAGCATTCAAAACCGAGGGAGAGGAGGACCCGCTCGAAAAAGCACCTGATTATTGTAAGTACGAGCGCGGGGAACTCTCTGAAGATTGATGGGCAGAAAATTTGCTGCCACGATAGGTCAAGTAGGACGGCCCGCTTGACGTCGTGCCTGCTCCCCTTTCTAACTAGACGGCTCAGGAAGGAACGATGGGAAGAAACCCCCTGCGCAACGGAGAATCACGAGACCTGGTGTTGAGAATTCTCGGAAGGCGAACAAGAGTTCCCAAAAGAAACAGCGGTGCGACCCTGAATTGTCATGGATGATGTTGATTCGAGAGATCAAATCAGTACTCTATACTGATTCCAGATTGGCTTGAGAAGGGGAGTCGTGTGGTAGTGACGCCTCGAATATGAAGCCAAGAGTTGATGCATGATTCTCTCATCATGCATGAGGTTCCGTTCCTATCCCCGCGGAAGTCCGAGGGTCTGTTTCGAGCTCATGTCGATACGGACTTCAAGGTGTGGCGAAATGTGATGATTTACCACTTACGAACTTACTTTGGGAAGAAGCTCCGGAGAGATCAAGGAAAGCAGAGTCCATTGACGGAAGTTTGATGATAGACTGGGGGGAAACTCAGAGTGAGTTTCGATAATCTGGGGCCTTCAGAGCGCCGTATGTTTGTAGACTTGGCGGTGTTTGATAAGTGCGAGCCGGAGGGAGTTCAGTACGCTTGAAGAACCTTGTTGAAAAGAGTTTCATACGCACCTTTCGGGAACCACCATGAGGAACCAACGTGGTTACAGTAACCTTCACCACCTGGCATTACCAAGCTGTGTTAACGTCGTGTACATGCACGAGCAACCCCGAGATATGGGGAGGAGTATCTTTCGACATTCTGATGAAAAGATAGAGCTCTGCCAGAGTTCATATATATAGTTTGGTTTCACACTTACGTTCAGTTTGCTCGTCTTTGTAAATCTGTCGTTCTTTGTGGTCGCTACTGAACCAATCTCTCGAGCAGGGAGATAACGCTCGCGCGGAATCACTATCGATCAACTGCGGAAGTTGCGCTTATTAAGAACGTCCAAAGTTGGCTCCCAGCGCTTCTCATCCAAGCTTTCATTCCTTCATATGACTGCACTTTCTGGAAAATGATTGCTGGGCAATTCGTCCAGGAGATGTAGGAGGGCTCCACAGGTTAGCAGTCCTTATCTTGGAGAGGTGGTTCTCTGTACATTTTCCAAAGAACTTCCACCAGTTGGAGAACTTGACAATTCTCATGGTCAATAGGGAGCAGTTAAAGGAACTTCCAGAGAAGTTTGGACTTCTGCCATCGCTTCAAGTGTTGTTCCTCGAACACGTTGGGCTGCTAAAACTACCCGACTCTTGTCTGCAGCTATCGTCACTTCAGATCTTTAAGTTAAGCGACTGTCCCGCTCTTGGACCTTGCCTGACCGTCCTATTCCGAAATATACTCTATCGGCACAAGATGTTCGCAGTCCTCTGTGCACGTTGAAATGCTTGACACTGGCGTACCTTCCGACATTGAAACAGCTGCCAGGAAGCTTCCGGATGTTGGCTTCGCTTGAAGAGTTGCTTATCAACTGGTGTTCTGCTCTGTTAAAGCTTCCTGAGAGTTTTGGAAGGTGCCATAAACTGAAGGAGCTAAGATAACTGCGAGAGCTTGGAATCTTTATGCGAGACTTTTGGGGAACTTGAATCTCTTTCCATGCTTGAGATCAAAGCTTGTCGACGCCTTGGACGTCTGCCTGACTCGCTAGGCCAATTGAAGGCGTTAGGACACATGGAGATTGAAGGTTCGGGTGTCTCTAGTTTCCCGGAGTCTATTTCGAACCTGCAAAAGTTAGTTATTTTTCCTATGTCCGATTTAAGGAATCTCAAAGGCCTCCTGAGTCTATGGGTCAATCAATATGCTTCGAGACATTGGCGTTCGAGAACGCCTGAGTCTGCAGAGATCGCCTGAGCCAGTTATATTACTTAGCCTCGTGGTGCTTCTTATAGTAAACTGTAGAGCCTGCCAGTTCGCTAAAGGAAATTCAAATAGTTTGTTGCAGGAGTCTGGAGAGACTGTCTGAGTCGGTCGGACTACTTCGAAATGAAGCGGTTTATATATCCAATCTTGACAGCCTGTCCGAGTGCGTCGGTCAAATGGATGCGCTTAAAAAGATTACCATACGTGATTGCAGAAGTCTGGAGAGATTGCCTGAGTCCGTTGGACAACTTAGAAATCTTGAAGAGCTTCATATATCCGGGTGTGGAAGTCCACAAACCTTGCCTGATTGTGTAGGTCAACTTGATGCGCTTAAATTATAACCCTACAAGATTGCAGAAGCCGGAGAGCTTGCCTGAGTCGGTTGGACAACTTAGAAACCTTGAAGAGCTCTACATATCAAAGTGTGAAAGTCTTAAGATCCTGCGTGCGTGCTTGGGTCAAGTTGACTCGCTTAACTGCATTGAAGTAGATGGTGATATTATTCCCAAAGACTACCTGAGTCAACGTTTTAGCGGAGGAATTAGCTTTGACCTTCTGTATCCCAAGTTTGAAAGTCAAAAGTGCCCCGGTCATAGTACTTCGATCAAATAGATCCGCCGACAAGGATTATACTCTTCGATTGCAGTAACTTTTCAGATAGTGCCTGAGTATGTTGGACTGTTAAGAAACCTTCAATATTTTCACACGTCGGGTATTACCTTCTACTGGGTGTTACTTCTGTCTTTGAGCGTGGTTCTTGCTCCTTAGCTGAACTGCATTCTCTTTGGACGAATTATATATTGGGGTGTGATATCATGATCTACACCACTTCTCCGCTGTAAGCTTTATTCTTCGCGTGTATCTTACTTGCCCCTTCGTTTCAAAACTGACGCTTCATAACACAATTGTCATGTCAGTGAGGAGCTAAACACGATCTATATATCACTATTCAGTTTAGGGCCTGCTTCCGCGAACGATACAATTCCTTCACTACGCATTTTTACACTAGTAGTTAAAGGTCTCTCTAGGCAACACTTCATGACCTTCGTTATGTTTCGGCGAAGTATCCTCTTTTCTTGCTACTTCCTTTCAGCTTCCTGTTTTCTTTCGTTACCTCGTGTTCAGTTGCTATGATGGATCCTCGTCTAACATTTCTGCTGGTTGACGTCGTTATTTCCGTCGTAGGCTACGTTGGATCGCTTCTTATATATACCCCTTTTTCAATTCTCCGGACAAGCTCACTGACCTACCAATACACGAAGAGCGGGATCCGAGGTCTCGGGAGTCTAAACTGAATAGAAACTCCTGGACCGACGAGCCCCTGTTAATTAGGAAGAGTCCTCAATTTCGATTGATCACTTTTCCTATTCATCTATCGCCCAACCTCTCTGCTGGTGCTAATTAAGTCAAAGACCCTGAGAAGTGTGTTTAACCTGCATGCTGTGCAGGTAGAACACGATTGTACAGTAAAACTACACAATCGGTGGTAGTTAGGTATTCGAATGCACCTGCTCATTACCTACAGCTGTGTCTGTGACCTTTGTTCAGAGAACTGCCTCTAACTTTCTTCACAAGTGATTGCTTCTACAGATGATGCATACCTTCCTCATTTCCAGATAACTCGGTCTTAAGGCACTTGACACTTTTGCCTTTCTCGTCTGCATTAGAACCCTAATACACTTAGATCTCTGTGCACCGCATATTGTACATGCCATATCTTCTGCTCTTCCATATCTGGGAAACCATCTCTGGAAAGGTTCTTCGCCCTACACATTCCGATCGGTCTGGTTATAAACATTGGCTTACGTCTCACCTCAAGTTAGCATAAAGCTACACCCTCTTTGTTACTTATCTTGTACTTCCCTCGGTTCAAACTATTTGGGGGTGACCTAAATATTCTCCGGTACAATACTGGGATGTGAGAGTCTGTAAAGCATCGGAATCAGTAAAAGATCTTGGAGACGTAAAAGGCCAACACGGTGAAGGAATTTAGAGAGGTTACCTGAATGCTTCTCGCAGCTGCAAGCACCCATGAGCCTCGGAATTTCAAATTGCAGTACCGTGCACATCGCCCCAGAGTATCTGGTAGGCAGGTGAAGTCATCGGTCTTGGACAGGAAATCTAGGGGCTTAACAGAGAAATAAATCGGCTAGAAGTAAACTTCCTTGGCTTCTCGCTTTTTCTTTTTTTGTGGCAGCGCAAAGAAGCGGGTATAGCCCGCGACGCTTGGATTTCAAGAAAGCAAAGAGGGGTTACATATCGACGCCCACTGTTAGGCCCCACCCATAGCTTACAAGTCTCCTCCAGTAAACTAACTCTCTACTTTGTTTTCTGGGTTATTAATGGCACGAAGGACATTTGTAATCTCGCTGTTTTCAGCGCTATGTCTATTCACAATATGCGTGTGAATATTCGAATTCAAGTTCGAATGATCGTCCCTAACGTATGAGCTCTCTTAAAGAAACTGAGCTTCGTTCTCAGTCAAACCCCGCTGCGAATTGTAGCCGTGTATAATTCTCTTAATACTCGGGCTACGTTTTCTTATTCTTTTGTGCTTGAAGTGTTTCGAGATGACACCGAGCCTCTGGTTATGAAGAACGTAACGTTGCAGAAGAATGATGCTCGACATGAAAAACTGTGAAAAAAGTTCAGTCATACAAACAAACAGAAGAACTTGTGGTGCTTTGTCTCAAGAATCCAAGATCTTATTTGTTTTTCTCAGTTATCTACACTTTGTGTTACATACAAGCTTTTAACGCTCAATGCTTGTACTCCCCTCTTGTTTCTACACCCATCGAGTCATGATTTTTTTCTGTCTCCTCCCAAAAATAATCTATCCTTTCTCACTCATGCTTGGTTCTGTCTTCCTCTATACTTCCGTATCCGATTATTGTCAAAAATATATCTTCCAGTTGTAACTCTTCCCCTCCAAACATACACGTGTCTCTATGACTCATATCTTAGGTTGGAATAACTCAGACGCACTTGTCAAATAAGCATGTCTTCTTAATTCATGCATTTGCTGCATGTCAACTTTGACTATAACTTCCTGCATGCCAAAATCTTAGTCTTAACTATTTACACGCTGTCGAGACGAGAGTTTCTTGAGAAAGACGAAACCTTCTAACAGTGATACGATCGTGAAGAGGAGGGCGGAAAACCACACATGGAATATGGATCGCAAGAAAACAATCTTCCATGTGCTAGATCCGGCCAAGATAAAACACACGGTCTACAAGTAAATCTTCAACTCCAGACTATACAGACTGTAAATCTCACTTCAGAAAACTGCTCCTGCGAAGCACCAGCGCGTTCACCTAGAAGCTTCCCGTTTTCTATTCCAAAAGTATACGTACAAGTTGTAGGTCTCCTCTCTACTCGTTTCTGTCCTCTCTTCTCAATCTTTCGATGTCAAAACTCTGATCAGTCAGAAAATCTCTCCAGCCGTAAGCTCTGTAAAACTCTCTCCTAGCTCTTCGATTTCTCTCTACGCGATAGTCTCCATACAGTAAACTCGTAATGTCGTAATGATCTTGGAAAGTTCTCTCCTCTGGAGTACACCTCCTCTCGGTTTTCCTCCATCCTACGCAACCTTCACTGCCACCTGGCAAGGATAAAAGTTGTCTTAGACAGATGGCAGCAGAAAAATAAATCATTGATAATAAATCCACATGTAATAAGACTAGTTCACAAGCCTTCGCAGACTCATCTGTACGGACAGCCACTGAGTAGACCGTACAGTCAGATTTTGACACCACCATCTGAAGTAACTCCACCATGACTACCTCTGGCCACCGCAATCACCTCGTTCTAACACGTGGAGCTCGAGTTATCATCATTGTCATTCTTCGGCCCCCTTGAACTTCGAAACGCTGTAAGTATCTCCTCATGTATCAGTTTCATTTGATTTTTTGACCCAAGTAAATCACATGACGAGATCTATAATTTTCTACAAAAGATTTGGTACCAACTTGGAGTATCTTTGATGCCATCTCGCTAACCCAGGACTTAGAAGTTTCATGCACCTACTGCCTTGTTGCGCCAACGGAAGCTCTTGCTCAGTAAGTCACGAAATTCACACCGCTAACCTGCAAATCACAATCACAAGTTAGCGTCCATGCACCACTTACCTTAACTCTGTTTGGTCTGGACCAGAGCCGAACCATCTCCCTAATCATCAAGCTTAGTATTCCCTAAGTCCCAATTTAGACCCGGCTAGGTCGGTCTCAAAACATGAGCAAGTCACAAGATGACTTGGGGCGGACTTTCCATAAAGTCCAGGGTCTTAAACGGTGCCTCCAGCACACCTAGCGGCCCAACTGTCCGTGATGTCCGTCTGGGCCTAGGCTCCCGAACGGTGGTCTAACCCGTCATCTCGTTCCTTAGTCTTACCCCAATCCTTACATCGTTCCTAAGTCTAGACGTCCAAGTCTGGACCGGAACGTGTCTTGGAGCCGGTCCGTCCACCGAACCCTAGGATCGGGTGACTCATCTTGATCCACCCAAGCATCGAGTCCCCTCATATATATTTTTGGGATCCGCGGCCCCGCCTTCCTCTTTGGTCTCTGAAAATTATACCACAACCTGATCACGGGATAGACCATAATTCTCAGCTCAGAGATCAGTTAGTGGATTCCTGAATATCACTAGAAAGCTGTCGCAGATACCTTCCCAATGATACCTTACTCGCCTCAAGATCTTACGTTGAGCTCCGTCCTCGACCTAAAACGTCACTGGAGCATCAACACTTGATCATTTTTTGAAAACTTGTGGTTCAGATCCAGACTCAAACCCTGTGGTCTCAGACCTGTGGTCTCAGACTTATGTTTTGGTCCGTGCCCAGACTTGTCCCCTTAGGTCAACGTTCGTATGGAGTTGTCTTGGGGTAGGCCCTTATGTCCTAACTCAATGTTCCAATCTTGGTTCAGAGAACCACTTAGGATTCATCTGATCCCGACTTTCCGGCCAAGCCGTTAAGTCCTACAGCGTTCACAACCTAGCGCAAGTCCACTAGGGTTCTATTGTTCGCGTCTGCGTCCGACCTTGAGATTGAAGATCTCGACATTCACTGCTCACTTTGGAGGTTGATGCCCTCATCAACAATGATCTTTAAGTTAACATCAAGTTCAAAATGGGTAGCCAACCCCTTGGTGCCAGAATTGCGTTCTGGTAGCTAACCCGCAATTCTCTTCTTGGCTTGAATCTTAAGTTGTCGCTAGAACACTTAGAAAATTCCAACTAGTCTCGGAGAAAGCCTTATCTTTTTTGCCATCCGTAAATAAAACTAGTTGACAATTTCTAAACATTCTACTTAAGATTCTAACTTGCTAACTTATAAGTATTCACACCTATTTACGAGGTCTTCCGAAACTCACTTTCTGGTCCCAACCAGATTTGACTTAGACGCGCGATTAAGTTTACTTTGCAGTTAGAAAACCGCAATGCAAGATCACCCCAAGCCCCAAGACAAGTATAAAAATTCATACTTGCTTTGCCAACGCTACGACAAACCTAAGTCTTGACATCAACATTTAGTCTTGATTTAGATGCTTATCCAAACCAGCTCGCTTCCTTTGAGTGTGCTTCGTTCCTCCTCTTGACAACATCCTAAACATCTGATCAGAACTAGTCATAGCCATGCACTACCAATACACTTAGACAAATTTCAAGAAACAAATTTTTTATTTTCACAAAATACAAGATAAAGCTATAAAGTCCATCGGCCCAAGTCGCCTCAAGTTGCTACACGTATGGTTCTTCGTTCTTTCACTCCTCAGTGGAAAGAGATATCCTCATCTTGCTAACGCCCTTGTTGTCCTTGTTGCCGTAAACCAAGCCAAGAAGGGAATTGCGGGTTAGCTACCAGAACGCATTTCTGGCGCCAATGGGTTGGCTATCCATTTTGAACTTGGCGTTAACTTAAAAATCATTGTTGATGACCTCCAAAGTGGAGGTGAATACTGCGACCCTCAATCTCAAGGTCGGATGCAGATGCGAATAATAGAACCCTAGTGGACTTGCGCTAGGTTGTGAACGTTGCGAGTAAGACTTAACTGGTCAAGTGATTGGAATATTGGGTTAGGACATAAGGGCCTACCCCAAGACAACCCCAGACGAAAGTTGACCTAAGGGGGTAAGTCTGAGAACGGATCGAAACATAAATCTGAGACGTGGATCTGAGACGTGGATCCGAGACGCAGACGGACCGTGTTTCGGACATAGGTCCGAACCACAGGGTTCGAGTCTGGATCACAAGTTTCTGAAAAATGACTAAGTGTTGGAGCTCCAGCAACGTTTTAGGTCGTGGACGGAGCTCCACGTAAGATCTCGAGGCGAGTAATGCATCATTGGAAAGGTATCGCCGAGAGCTTTCCAGTGATATGCTGAACTCCTCGAACTGATCTTTGAGCTGAGAATTAAGTCGATCCCGTGATCGGATTGTGGTATAATTTTCAAGGACCAAAGAGGAGGGTGGGACCGTGGATCCACAGAAGTATATATGAGAGGGGCTCGATGCCTAGGTGGATCAGGATGAGTCACCCGACTCCAGCGTTTGATGGACGGACCCTGGGGGTATGAGATGATGACTGGGCCGACTCCAAGGCACGTTCCGATCTAGACTTGGACGTCTGGACTTAAGAAGGATGTAAGGACTGGAGTAAGACTAGAGAACGAGACGGCGGGTTAGACCACCGTTTGAGAGCCTAGTCCAGACAGACATCACGGGCGGTTGGACCGCTAGGTGTGTTGGAGGCACCATTTAGGACCTTGGACTTTATGAGAAGTCCGCCCCAAGTCATCTTGTGACTTGCTCATGTTTTGGGACCGAGCTAGCCGGGTCTAGGTCGGGACTTAGAGAATGCTAAGCTTGATGATTAGGGAGACGGTCCGGCTCTGATCCGGACCTGTAACGACCTATGTTACACATAGGAAGTTTATCTATTAGTAAGGTGTTTAGTTCTAACTAAGTGTTGAGAATGTTTATTTGCTGCCAAAGTACTTTTAGGAGATATCAAGTTAGTCATGACTAGCTAAAAGTTAGTTATGGTTAAACTTAGCTGTACTTTTGGCAGAATTCAGATATTTGCTAAAGAGTGAGCACTACTATCTTGTCATCTTGTCTAAAAGGTAGAAAGGGGGTGGAAAGTATCCCTTATCTCCTTTTTGACTTGATATTAGTGGTTGGATTAAAGTTGTGGACTTTGTGGGCATTAAAAACAAGAAGAGATTCCACATGTTTCCTTTTTAGTGGGTCCTAGTGTAGAGGGGGGTGGAAATTCGAGATTCCTTGAGAATATTCCAGAATCCTTCTAGAAGTTGTTGACTTTGAAGGAATAAGCCCATGTGAAAAGGTAAAAAGCCCATGTGATCAATGCTTTTACCTTAAGTAATATCTTAGTAAAACCCGGTAAAAGTAGTTACGGCTGAGTTACCGGAGGGTACCAAAGTAAAAACCTAGAATGTATAAATAGAGGAGTAGAGAAGAGCTCCTCATCCTTGTTTTCACATCGTCGTAATGACAACTTGAGTAATATAGAGAGTGTGGGATATTTTTAGCATGTGAGAACTTGAGAGACGTTGTTAGAATGGAGGATTTTAGTGGATGAGATTATGGAGATTTTAGTTGATAAGTTTGTGGGTGTATGAATGAGAGTGAACTTAGCATTTTTCCCTTCAAGATTCATGGTGTGCTTCCATCAAAGCCATCAGAGGTGACCCCTGAGTGAGAGACAGGCCCGACAGTTGCAGATTCGTGGATGACGATCGTGGAGGTTGAGAGATCGCGGGGTAGTTGATCGTTAGGACCGCGGAGGGTTTACATTTTTGGTTCCGTTGCCGGGACCTCACTTGAAGGGATCGTTGAACGATGTTTAGAGTTCAGTTCTATATTCGACAAAAGGAGATTATGAGAGAGCACATGGAGAGAACGTTGGGAGGAGAGAGAGCTAACGCGATGTTAGGAACGTTAGAACCTTTCGTGTATCCCGTAGTGATATATGACGCGTTCGAAGTCATTCTTTACATCTTGTTCACTTAGAAAGGGTTTGAGGAGAGTTGAAAGGAGGTGCAACAAGAGTTGTAGAGAAGGAGGAGAGAAAAGTTATTAGAGGAGAGAAATTTGTGAGTTTAGAAATTCTGCTCTCTGGAAAATTTGTACAGTCGCTGTCAACTTTTCTGTGAATTTTATTTTCCTGAGAAACTTTCCAGTGTTTTAGATTGGCTGATAACCTATCTAAGACAAAAGGAATCATAGGAAAAGGTGGTCTAGAGAGGGAGCAATGATTTTTCAAAGTTGAGGGGGTCTATTCGTGAGAGTTGAGGAATTCTGTTCTCTGGAAAAAGTTTACAGTCAGTGTCAGATTTTCTGTGAATTTTATTTTCCTGAGAAACTTTCCAGTGTTTTAGAGTGGCTGATAAGCTATCCAGGACAAAAGAAATCATGAGAAGATGAGGTCTGAAGAGGGAGAAAGGATTTTTCAAAGTGGAGGGGGTTGACAACCATGAGGGAAGTGAAAATATACAAATTTCAGTTCTCTGAAAATTTGTACAGTCATCACCATCTCTTCTGATTAGAGAAGTTTCTGTTGAAACTTCATGATTTAGTAGCTTGGAGGTTGAGCTACTGGAGACCACAAAAATCTTGGAGAGATCTCTTACCAACTAAGAGAGATACGTTTCGGCATACAAGGAGGTCTTGAAGATACGTCATGGGGAATCCAGTTCGAATGACGAGGTGGAAGAAGAGACGTTTAGGAGTTCGAACAGAGACGGAGAAGCCCAAGTTAAGTATAGATGAGTTACGAACACGCATCTATAGCACTTGGGGTGCCCTCTTTACTCTATACGAAGAAGCTTCCGCGACAATTGGCACAGATTTGAAGAAAGTCGAGTTTAAAGCATCATTCACTATGGAGGCCACGAATGCTCCTGGTGAAATAGAGTTGGATCCTTACAAGAGTGAGTTCAAGATGTCTGTTGTGATGAGTACAAACGAGGGTGAGGAGGATCATATCTTTGATAGTTAATATTAGATTAGATTTTATTTCGTGTATCGCATGTATAATGCACGATTTCTAATATAAAGCTCGGAAGAGTTAAGAAAGTAATGTAGAATTATTTTCCTCTATGATATTTTGTCCACTTAATGGTTGAGAAGGTGCAACATGAGTGGAAATTCAAAAGATTGGAAAGTTAGACTTAGAAACCTTCCTCAAGGTTTAGATGTCATAGTAAGTGTCGGAGAAAGTTCGAGAGAGATTATCGTCGAGTTTGAAAACCCTAGTACTAAACCTCAAGTAGAATCGCCGAGGAGAAGAGTAGAAACCGACTTGTGGTGTTATTTCTGTAGAGGGTTGGGACACAAAGTAGTGAATTGTCCAACTAGAATCAGAACCGAGAGAGCTAAAGGGAAGCGGGAGTTTACTGATTTGAGTCTTCGAGTGGGTCCATCGTCACCAGCGCCAATTCATCTTCTAGGCGAAGATCCTTGTCCAAGTTGTGGAGTGGGTGATCTATCAAGAGGACACAAGTGCGTCGATGTGGCCGCCCTACTTACGTCCGTAGTCGAGAAGTTGGACGAGACTCAAAGAGCTGAGACGGAGAAGTTGTCGACTTCAAAGGAGGACTCGGCTGAGTTGTGATGGAGATCGTCATTCGGATGGTGGAGAAGGCGGTGATGCGACTCAGACTCATGATTACCTTGGGGGAAGAGATGGCACAAGAGGTGTTGTTACAACCATTTCCTTTCATTTTACCTATGGTAGATTATTCGCGAATGGAATTGGTGATGTTCGTACTCTTTTAGCGAGTAGTTATTGCACGACGATTAGAAGAGTAGAAAGAGTAGTTACAAGATGGGAAAGCTACCCGTGTTTCATGGGAAGGACAATGAAGATGTAGAACCGTTTGTTCGAGACTTCAAAAGGGGTTGCATCGGAAACAACGTGAGAAGGAAGGAAGAATGGGTGTTGTTACTGCCAGAGTTTTTAGAAGATTTTGCTCTTACGTGGTATGAAGACCGAGTGAAGAGCCAGACACCTGGTGCAGTTGAGGACACATGGGAGACGTTGAGTAATGCACTCATCGAAGAATTTCTTCCAGAAGAGAGTTATGAGAAGCTCATGGTGGAGCTTACTCATTTGAAGCAACGTGACGACGAGAAAGTTCGGCAATATGCCGAAAGGGTGGATAAGTTGGAGCAACGGTTTCGGACGGTCCTACGGAAGAGTGGAGACAATGTGGAACTAACGATGGCGGGGATTGGAGCAGTGCTGACCAAGAACTTGGTGGGAGGGTTGAGACCTTCAATTCGAACCCAAGTGAGGTACGAGAAGCCAGCAACCAAAGCGGAGGCCATCAAGATAGCGACAAATATGGAAGAGAGTTTGGATGAAGGAGATATCATCCAACCTCATCATGCTGCTCTGGTGTCAACTCCGACTCCTGGTGTAGCCACAACGATCGCACCTGCACCATCACAATTGGTGATTGCTTCAACGTCAGCTCCTACTCCAACGGTGGTGCCAAGACCGTTTGTCCCAACAACGATGTCTACTGCCACCTCTGATTTTCATGCCGAGCTGAAGAGCATCACTGACACTCTTGCGGATCTCAAGATAAATGTGGTACAGTTACGAGAATGGAGGAACAAAGGTGGAGGAGGAGGTCAAAGAGGTTACGACAACAATCCCAACCGAGGAAATCAAGGTAACTTTGGAGGCAACCAAGGTAACTTTGGAGGAATCACTTGTTGGACGTGTGGAGGTTCTCATTTCCAGCGAAATTGTCCTAACAACGGAGCAAGAGGTGCCGAAGCTGTCAGAATGAATGTGGGTGGAGGAAATCCATCACAAGGACGAGACAAAGGGGTGGCTACTATCGATGTCGTGCGAGATCCCATCTACGAGAAAGGAGAGAGTTCAAACTCTTCTCATGCACCGGTGGAGCTTTTAGCTCAAGAAAGAAAAAGAACTCGATTTTCTGATGAACCGGTTTTCATGGAGGAGTCAGCAAGTAGAAGTACTCGTTCGAGTAATGTTTCGAGTACACCAAGGGAGCCAAGAAAGAAGCTGGGGATGGCGGATTTCACCATTTCATCTTCCCAAGCGGGATATGATGTGGTTGAAGATGTGGGTGCTCAGAAAGCCAACATCACTGTTGGACAACTGATCGCACTTAATCCCAGCTTACGAAGGGAACTCAGAGGAGGACTGAGTTCTAAGAGAAGCAAGAAGAAGAAACCCAAGAGCAAGACATCAAAGTCAATGGGAGTTGGTGTGATGGATGTGCATGCTTCAGAGGTATGCACTAGGGCTTCAAAGATTGAAGTCCGATTGAATGGTCACTACGTCTCTGACGTATTGGTGGATGGAGGGTCGGCTGTAAACGCCATATCGGAGAGGTTGATGAAGAAGTTGGGAATGGAACCAACTCGCCCGGCTAGCATTGTCGTGGGGATGGCTAACAAGCAACGGGTAAGACCTCTTGGTGTGTTAGAGAAGGTGGTCGTGTCTGTGATGGGAGTTCAAACATTGATGTCCTTTCAAGTGTTAAAGGACTCTAGTTATGATTTGCTCCTAGGTAGGCCTTGGTTGAGAGCTGTGCGCACCACGGATAGGTGGCACAAGGGATACTTACGAATTGGGCCTAGAGATCATAGAGTGATAGTTCCTCTCTCGGGTGTTGGAGTTGTGACTTCTGACTCTGATAGACCCACTAGTGACTACTGGGAATCTGATACGGAGGATGATCAGAGTGTCTCGGAAGTAGATACTGGGGATTCTTACGACCAAGAATCCTCGTCTGAGGATGAAGGATTTGGTCGAGACGAATCAGTACATCAGCTTAGTGCTATTGACTTGTTGCCTCGACCAGCAGTGGAGAAAGATCCTGACAAAGAAGAGTTGAGTGAGGCAGAGATTGTGAGAAGACTCTCTACCCTGAAGTTTGGTATCAATGTCACTCAAGAAGAGAAAAGTAGATTCCTAGATATATTTCGAAAATATATCCATGTGTTTGCTTTCAGCTACAAGGATTTGAAGGAGGTGACCCTCGAGACTCATCGAATCGAATTGGAGGAGAACGCAAGACCAGTTCGACAGAAGCAGAGAAGGGTCAATCCTACAACGGCAATGATGGTCAAGGAGGAGATAGACAAGTTGAAGGAGGCGAGTTTCATCTATGAGGTGGAGAACTCAGAATGGGTTTCACCCATTGTGATTGTCAAGAAGAAGAATGGTAAGCTGCGAGTGTGCATAGACTATAAGAAGCTGAATGCAGTTACCAAGAAGGACTATTATCCTCTACCATTTATAGATGAGATTTTGGAGGAAGTTGCCGGTCATGAGTGGTACAGCTTTGGTGATGGTTATAGTGGATACAACCAGATCAAGATAGCACAGGAGTACCAGCAGTTGACTACTTTCACTACTCCTTGGGGAACATTTGCATTTCGAGTGATGCCATTCGGACTGTGTAATGCTCCGGCCACGTTTCAGAGGTTCATGAACAAGGTGTTTGAACCATTCATAGGGAAGTTTGTTCGGGATTTCATTGACGATTTCTGTGTGTACGGACGAAAGGAGGACCACTTTGATCATGTGATCAAAGTTTTGCAGCGGTTGGAGCAAGCCAACGCTTCTCTAAATCCAGAGAAGTGCATCTTTGGCTGCGAAGAAGGTCTGCTGTTAGGGCACATCATTTCCAAGAATGGGATTGCGGTAGATCCTGAGAAGGTGAAGAAGATTGTGGATCTTCCATTTCCGATCAACTTGACAAAGTTGAGGCAGTTTCTTGGCATGGTTGGATATTATCGTAGGTTTGTCTTTTCCTTCTCAAACAAAGCAATAGCTTTGACTATGTACATGAAGAAGGGAGTTGATTTTGACTTGATAGTGCATGATCAGAAGGCAAAGGAAGCATTTGAGGAGCTGAAAAAGGCATTAGTGACAGCTCCTATACTTGCTAAACCTGAGTGGAGTAAAGCATTTATTCTGTATACGGATGCCTCCAATGTAGCAATCGGATGTACATTAAGTCAGCTAGATGGAGATGGGCATGATCATCCTATAGCTTATGCTAGTAGGCAGATGGTTCCAGCGGAGAAGAATTACTCCGTGACTGAACGAGAAGGATTAGCGGTGATCTTTGGATTGAAGAAATTTCGACACTACTTGCTAGGAGGGAAATTTTCCATAGTCACAGATCACAAGGCTTTAAAGTATATCTTTAATAAGCCTAATGCCGAAGGTCGTATTGCTCGTTGGAAGATCCTTCTAACAGAATACGATTATGTGATCGAAGATAGACCAGGGAAGAAGCATGCGAATGCTGATCTTTTGTCAAGGGCTTATGATGATGAGGGAGAAGAACCGTTTGATGATTCATTTCCAGACGAGCATCTGATGACCATCACAAGCATCGAGGAGATACCGGACGAGTACAAGGAAATCTGGAGTTTCCTTGTAGATGGCTCTTTTCCAGAAGGTATGCATACCCGAGAACGTAACGCGTTGATCAAGAGATGCAAACCTTACACCATGGTAGAGGGAATTCTGTTTCATCAAGGAGCAGATGGGTTACTAAGGAGAGCAGTTGGTCAGAAGGAGGCATTCAAGCTAATGCACGAGTTTCACGACGGAACTGTTTGCGGAGGTCACTTTGCTGGTAAGATAACAGCCTTCAAGATTTTGGATGCGGGTTACCACTGGAGAGGGATTTTCAAAGAGTGTTTAGACTATTGCAAAACTTGCGACGTATGTCAAGCATTTGCTCTGAAGTCTACTAGAACACCTCCGTTAAGATCAATTCCCGTGTTAGGACCATTTGAGAAGTGGGGTATTGATTTTGTAGGTCCTCTTAATAAGACACCTCGAGGCAATAGATACATTGTAGTCGCCACTGACTATTGTACCAAGTGGGTAGAGGCTAGACCTTTGAGAGAGACCAATGAAACAGAAGTCGGTAGATTCTTATGGGAGAGGATCATCACAAGATTTGGATGTCCGTTAGAGTTGGTCTCAGATAGAGGAGGAGAGTTTGTAGGGAGCATGACTACTGCTATGCTACAACACTTTTCTATCAAGCCACGAGTAACGACCTCATACAAACCAAATGCTAATGGTCTTGCGGAGAAGACCAATCTTACACTTTGTATGATGCTCGCCAAAGATGCTGGTGTTGAGACTGCGAAACATACTTGGGATAAGAGGCTACATGCTATCTTATGGGAGTATCGAACGACAACAAAGACTTCTACTGGGTACTCCCCATTTCGACTGGTTTATGGAGTGGAGTCCAAGTTGCCGATCCAATTCGAATTGGATACTTTTCAAACTATTCAACGAAAGTTGAAGAGGTCGAGAGGAGAAGACGTGGTCAGATCAAGAAGGGAGCAACTCATGGAGTTGGAAGAGACCCGAGCGGTAGCAATGATCCGGATGGAACGAGCTCAGGCGTATCAAAAGAAGAGTTACGACAAACGGTTGGGCAAGAGGGAGGTAAAACCTTTTCAAGTCGGAGATTGGGTTATGTTGTATGATGCTATCAGATTCAAGAGGGCTAGGAAGAAGTTTCTTCCGAGATATTTTGGTCCTTTTGTTGTAGATAAGGTGTGGAGCAACTTCACATATGACCTTCAGGAGCTGGGAGGAAGGAGATTCGATCGGGTCAACCATGACAAGTTGAAGTTGTTTCATCGACGGCAGTTCTCTCTTCACTCCGAGGACGGAGCGAAAATTTAGTCCGGGGGTAAAATGTAACGACCTATGTTACACATAGGAAGTTTATCTATTAGTAAGGTGTTTAGTTCTAACTAAGTGTTGAGAATGTTTATTTGCTGCCAAAGTACTTTTAGGAGATATCAAGTTAGTCATGACTAGCTAAAAGTTAGTTATGGTTAAACTTAGCTGTACTTTTGGCAGAATTCAGATATTTGCTAAAGAGTGAGCACTACTATCTTGTCATCTTGTCTAAAAGGTAGAAAGGGGGTGGAAAGTATCCCTTATCTCCTTTTTGACTTGATATTAGTGGTTGGATTAAAGTTGTGGACTTTGTGGGCATTAAAAACAAGAAGAGATTCCACATGTTTCCTTTTTAGTGGGTCCTAGTGTAGAGGGGGGTGGAAATTCGAGATTCCTTGAGAATATTCCAGAATCCTTCTAGAAGTTGTTGACTTTGAAGGAATAAGCCCATGTGAAAAGGTAAAAAGCCCATGTGATCAATGCTTTTACCTTAAGTAATATCTTAGTAAAACCCGGTAAAAGTAGTTACGGCTGAGTTACCGGAGGGTACCAAAGTAAAAACCTAGAATGTATAAATAGAGGAGTAGAGAAGAGCTCCTCATCCTTGTTTTCACATCGTCGTAATGACAACTTGAGTAATATAGAGAGTGTGGGATATTTTTAGCATGTGAGAACTTGAGAGACGTTGTTAGAATGGAGGATTTTAGTGGATGAGATTATGGAGATTTTAGTTGATAAGTTTGTGGGTGTATGAATGAGAGTGAACTTAGCATTTTTCCCTTCAAGATTCATGGTGTGCTTCCATCAAAGCCATCAGAGGTGACCCCTGAGTGAGAGACAGGCCCGACAGTTGCAGATTCGTGGATGACGATCATGGAGGTTGAGAGATCGCGGGGTAGTTGATCGTTAGGACCGCGGAGGGTTTACAGACCAAATAGAGTTAAGGTAAGTGGTGCTTGGACGCTAACTTGTGATTGTGGTTTGCAGGTTAGCGATGTGAATTTCGTGACTTACTGAGCAAGAGCTTCCGCTGGCGCAACAAGGCGGTAGGTTCGTCTGACAGGTTACGCATGTTTTCACAAAGTGGGCTACATCGTCTTTCATGTGGGGTCAATAAATATTTTTAGCTATCACTGCTAAAGTAGACTTTTCTCCTTTATGGCCTGATAAGGACGCATCATGACATTCTTTGAGCAACTTAGTCCTAAGTTTTCCTTGTCTCACATAAACTCGATTTTGCTTGAACATGAGTAAGCCATGTCTCAGTTGCATGTTCTGCAACTTCACTCCTCGCTTGAGCTGTTCTAGGTACTCCTTCGCTTGGTCATCGTCCATGTAACCTTCACGTATTCGTCTCAAGTTTGACTCCTTAAGATACATAGCTCGCAAAATCTGTGTTGACGATGAAAGATGTTTCTCCTTGCGACTCAAGGCGTCAAGAACCACATTGTCTTTTCTCGCTTTGTTGATCCCGTCAGCAACCCATGTTTCTTCTCATAAGAAACGCGGTTCGCATGTTTTCACAAAGTGGACGACATCGTCTTTTATGTGAGGCCAATAAAACTTTTTAGCTATCACTGCTATAGTGGACTTTTCTCTTTTATGACCTGATAACGACGCATCATGACATTCTTTGAGCAACTTAGTCCTAAGTTTTCCTTGTCCCACATAAATCCAACTTTGCTTGAACATGAGTAAGTCATGTCTCAGCTGCATGTTCTACAACTTCACTCCTCGCTTGAGCTGTTCCAAGTACTCCTTCGCTTGGTCATCACTCATGTAACCTTCACGTATTCGCCTCTCCAAGTCTGACTCCTTAGGATACAAAGCTCACAAAAATCTGTGTTGACGATGGAAGATATTCCTCCTTGGGACTCAAGGCGTCAGGAACCACATTGTCCTTTCTCACTTTGTAGATTAATTCCACATTTATGAGCGCCAAGGCATCATGTCATCGTAGTTGCTTTGGCGTTACTCGATCTTGTGTCTCAAAGTACTTGAGCGAAATATTATCAGTATACACTTGGTTTGTGAAGTCTTAAGTAATGCCGCCATTTCCTCAAGCAATGAACCACCGCAAACAGTTCCTTCTTGTGAGTCGGTCATCGACTCTCCGTCCCATATAACTTCTTGCTTTCGTACGCTACAAGTTTTCCATCCTGCATCAACACTCCGTCAATCGCATAGTCACTCGCGTCCGTGTGTACCTCGAATGGTTTGTCGAATTCCGGGAGTTAGACGGTACTCTTTTGAAGCTATTTGTGACTGACAAACGAGTGAAGTTGTTCAAACAACGTGGAGGATCAGTAGATTTGTTCAACTTTTTGGAGTCTGAGCAGAGGATGACAAGAGACAAAGACGTCTCGACTACTGAAGAGGCTTAGACGGAGGAGAGTGATGATGATGAAGAGCAGACAGAAGAATGAAGAGGTTGGCACATGCCAGAGGATGTGCAAGTTTAGAGGGGGTGGATGTCGTGATGTGAATTATTTCACATAGTAAAGAATTCACCTCTCAGTTAGTAGTTAGTCTCTCTGAGTGAAGTTAAGACCTCAGAGAAGTCGATTCTGGAAGAAGTGAGCACTCGAAAATCTGAAAACACCACGGCGTAGTTCTCGTTGCGTTGATCACCGTGGCATGTTCAAAAGTTACAAACGGAGTTGCAAGCATAAAGTTACTTGGAGTTCTTCTACAAGATTTTTGATACCAGAAAATGAATCATACGTAGGAATGAGTTCGAAAATTATGTTTAAGATTTTTCTCATGTAGATTGTAGTGTGTAGTATTTGTTCGCATTTTTAAATGTACAAAAAGATCACGTCTAGAGAAAGTTATGGCAGTTCATGTTAGTGAAGGAAAGACAAAATACTACGCTTTACTAGCATATCAGCTTAGAAACTGGTCTCTAGAACCCGTTGTGAGATTGGCTTCGTGGGTAGCTGAGTAAACCTGTAGGGAGGAGGTCTATGGATCAAATCCCCTCAGACTCACAACCAGCTTGGAGTAGATTGGCCCCTTCGAGAGAATATGCGGGGCACCAAGTTGTCTGAGGGCGGGCCGTCTCCGTCTACCCCTGCACTAGTGCAGTCACATGGTGTGGATGTTAGAGGGAGTTTACCACCGGATTTTCGAAATGGATCCTAAGCTAGAGGACTAACTCGCCTTCGGGTTGTCAGGGTCACTACTACGAATTCGTTGAGGTCTTGTCGTGACCCTCAATCTAAAAGTCCAGCGTAGAAGCGAACAAATAGAACCCTAGTGGACTTGTGCTAGATTATGAACGCTACGAGTAGGACTTAACGGCTTGGCCGGAAAGTCGTGATCAGATGAACCCTAAGTGGTTCTCTAAACCAAGATTAGAACATTGGGTTAAGACATAAGGGCCTACCTCAAGACAACTCCAGACGAACGTTGACCTAATGAGGCAAGTATGGGAACGGATGAAAACATAAGTTAGAGATATAGGTCTGAGATGTGGGTCTGAGATGCAGACGGACCGTGGTTCGGACGCTGATCCGAACCACAAGTTTCCGAAAAATGACTAAGTGTTGGAGCTCTAGCGACGTTTTAGGTCGTGGATGGAGCTCCACGTAAGATCCTTTCCAATGATATTGTATCATTGGAAAGGTATCAGCGAGAGCTTTCCATTGATATGCAGAACTCCTCGAACGGATCTCTGAGCTGAGAATTATGGCCGATCCCATGATCGGGTTGTGGTATAATTTTCAAGGCCAAAGAGGAGAGCGGGGCCTGTAACGACCTATGTTACAGGCCCCGCTCTCCTCTTTGGCCTGTAAAGTTTGTCTATTAGTAAAAACTAATAGACAAACTTCTTAGTGTTTAGTTATAACTAAGTGTGGATAATGTTTATTTGCTGCCCAAGTACTTTAAAGAGGTATCAAGTTATCATGACTAGCTAAAGTTAGTTATGGTTAAACTTAGTTGTACTTTTGGCAGAATTCAGATATTTCTTAAAGAGTGAGAATTACTATCTTGTCATCTTGTCTAAAAGATAGAAAGGAGGTGAAAAGTATCCTTTATCTCCTTTTTGACTTGACATTAGTGATGGGATTAAAGTTGTGGACTTTATGAGCATTAAAAACAAGAAGAGATTCACATGTCTCCTTTTTAGTGGGTGTTAGTCTAGAGGGGGTGGAAATTCGAGATTCCTTAAAAATATTCCAGAATCTAGAAGTTGTTGACTTTGAAGGAAAAGCCCATGTGAAAAGATAAGAAGCCCATGTGATTAATGCTTTTATCTTAAATACCAGGTTTATCTTAATAAAACTCAGTAAAAATAATAACTGTTGAGTTACCGGCGGGTACCAAAGTAAAACCTAGAATGTATAAATAGAGAAGTAGAGAAGAGCTCCTCATCCTTGTTTTCACATCGTCGTAATGACAACTTGAGTAATATAGAGAGTGTGTGATATTTTAGCATGTGAGAACTTGAGAGATGTCGTTAGAATGGAAGATTTTAGTTGATGAGTTTATGGAGAATTTTTAGTTGATGAGTTTAGTGAGTAAATGATTGAACTTAGCATTTTTCTCTTCAAGACAAACCCAACATGTTGCAGATTCATCGATGACTATCGTGGAGGTTGAGAAGCATGTCCCCGGAGCCGTTGAAGATGCTGAGGTGACAACTGACTTGGAGTTCCTGACAAAGAGGCACTTGGTGACTTGGCTACGCTCCCAAGGAGCATCAGTTGTTGGAAACAAGCCTCAGCTAGTTGAGCGGATGACCACGATGCGAGGATTGAATTCAGGAGATCCTATGCTTACTCGACGGATGATGTATCATGAGTTGGTTGAACATGGCATAGCTGACAAGTTGAAGGGGTGGATTTATACATGTGCACAATTGAATACCAAGAGAACCGTTGGGGAGGATGGACGCTACAGTCAAGAGGAGGATGATGCGTCACTGATGTGTTTAGACATCCGAAATGCTGCAGATCATTATGCTGGAGATCATGTTATGTGTTTTATCCTCCAACATGAAACTGGAGTACGTCATCCGTGTTGCAGTATGCTTGACTTGAATACACCCACAGCTGACACCTATTACACGAAGAGTAAGTTTCCATCCTCGACTAATCATTTCTATAAACCTTAGCTTTTTATGTCATTTCTGACCTCTTGACGTCTATACTCGATGTAGATGGACCTACGCATGTGGCCATGGTGAGTTTCCTCACACGGTTCATCACACCCATGAAGATGCATTTTTATACACGGACGAGAGAGAACTATATGTCGGAAACTTTCAACTCTGTTATCAACAAGTTTGCCACGAAGAAGATTCATTATGCGAGGACCCACGAAGCTCGTCTCGTAGCATCAATGGATTGGAATGAGAACATCACTCGCGAGCCAATCAAGATATATCAGCGTCGACCACAACACACGACTGTACTTCATAGAACCGTCACTACACGAGTGTTACCTCCTCGCAATACTGAGTGGAAGACTGAGCTCCGGATGCGCTTGTTTGGCGAACGTCCATCTACCTGAATGCAGATAAGATTTACAAGTACATTTCGTTGTATGTATTTTTTTTCTATATCCAATTATCAAAATAGAGTTTTGCATGTATTAATAAGTTGAGATATTTGTTCTATACTTAGACTAACTCAAGTATCTTTTTTCCTTGTTTTCAATTGCTGCTGCGTACAATGGCTAGGTGGACTCCCTTTTTTTCACGGATGGACTCCCTTTTCTTTCACGAAACCCTACCCTTTCGTGGACGTGTTTGAAGTTGTTATTGATAAGCTTGAAGACTTTATTACTTTATTTCTCGAGTTCATATGTCTCTTATTGTTTTCAGAACGGATCTAGAGAACAATAACTTTCTATATATCATAACATGTACCTCTTTGCAAACATGTGGTAGCTCGATAACTGGTCACACGTTTCTCGTCTCCCCTTCTCCTGATTCATTCTATCTGCAAAAAGAAGCACAGAGAGAACCACGTGTACAGACTCTGGACCTTCTCAAGCCTCTAGCTCTAGTCGTCTCCACTCCTGCCTTTGCTTCAGTCGTCAACACTCCCCCGCTTTGTACCTTCCAGTGGAATTCCTCCCATCTTACATCTGGTCATATTATTCCTTCGAGCGATTATTCCTCAGATTTGCATCCTTGCTGGAGGTATTGGGGGGTAGTTGATCGATAGACCATGGAAGGTTTACATTTTTTGTTCCGTTACTGGGACCTCACTTGAAGAGATCATTGAAGGATGTTTAGAGTTCAATTCTACTTTCGACAAAAAGAGATCATGAGAGAGCACATGAAGAGAACGTTAAGAGGAAAGAGAGCTAATGCGATGTTAGCAACACTAGAATCTTTTGTGTACCCCGTAGTGATCTATGACGCGTTTGAGATCATTCTTCACATCTTGTTCACTTAGAAAGAGTTTGAGGAGAATTGAAAGTGGGTGAACAAGAGTTGTAGAGAAAGGAGGAGAGAGAAGTTATTAGAGGAGAAAAATTTGTGAGTTTAGAAATTCTGCTCTCTGGAAAATTTATACAGTCGCTGTCAGATTTTTTATGTTTTTTATTTTCTTGTGAAACTTTCCAGTGGTTTAGAATGGCTCATAAGCTATCTAGGACAACAAAAATCATGAGAAAAAGTGATCTCGAGAGGAAGCTATGATGTTTCAAAGTTGAGGGGGTTTATTCGCGAGAGTTTAGAAATTCTGGTCTCTAGAAAATTTGTATAGTCATTGTCAGATTTTCTGTGAATTTTATTTTCCTGTGAAAATTGCTAGGATTGTAGCTTGTCTGGTAAGCTATTAGAGGAAACAAAAATCATGAGAAGATGCCTGGAGAAGGAGATAGAAGTTTTCAAAGTGGAAGGGTGACAACCATGAGGGAAGTGAAAATATACAAATTTCAGTTCTCTGAAAATGTGTACAATCAGCACCATCTCTTCTGATTAGAGAAGTTTCTGTTGAAACTTCATGAGTTAGTAGCTTGGAGGTTAAGCTACTGGAGACCACAAAAATCTTTGAGAGATCTCTTATCGACTCAGAAATATATGTTTCGGCATACAAAGAGATCTTGAAGATACTTCATGAGGAATTCAGTTCGAACGGAGACGGAGAAGCCAAAGTTAAGTATAGAGGAGTTGCGAACACGCATCTATTGCAGTTGGGGTACTTTTTTTACTCTATATCAATAAGCTTCTGCGAGCATCGGCGTAGATGTGAAGAAGATTAAGTTCAAAGCATCATTCACTGTGGAGATCACGAATGCTCCTGACGAAGTAGAGTGTGATCTTTACAAAAGTGACTTTAAGATGTCTGCTGCTAGGATCAGTACAGATGATGGTCAGGATGATATTATCTTAGACTCTTAATTTTAGATTGGATTTTATTTCGTGTATAGCATGTAATACACGCTTTTTGGTATAAAGCTCAAAAGAGTAAGAAAGTGAGATAGAATTATTTTTCTCAAAGGTATTTTGTCCACCTCATGGTTGAGAAGGCACAACATGAGTGGAAGTGCAAAAGATTGGAAAGTTAGACTTAGAAACCTTCCTCAAGGTTTAGATGTCACAGTATGTGTCAGAGAGAGCTCGAGAGAGATTATCATTGAGTTTGAGAACACTAGTACAAAATCTCAAGTAGAATCTACGAGGAGAAGAGTAGAAACCGACTTGTGGTGTTATTTCTGTAGAGGGTTGGCACATAAAGTAATTATATTCTTTCAAACATTTGTGATCATTATAACAATGTCAAAAAGGTCAAGCTTAATCACAACTGAATTGAATTCAATTGAGACGAGCCTAACGAGGTTTTGAAACTCTTGATGCATCGATCAGTTAAATCAAGTCGTGGTCAATGATAGCAAAAATATATTAATCTTCATCACCCTCACTACTGATGCTTCAAATGTGTTGTTTAGAAGCAAGATTACCTTCTTCTTGCCTTGCTCAAATAAAATTGAATCGATCTTCAGCTGATAGTTTTCAAACACATCTCGTCACCTATTTTCTAAAAGTCTAACTTCTTTGCTTATTCACTTCCTTTTTTGATGATTTAATTTATAACATAACATTTTTATTGGGAAAGGTTAGATAATAAATTAACCTTTGATAAAATGTGCTATGGTGATAATCAACATCTCTCATATGTACTTTGGGGAGTGTATTTTTCAGCACTCCCCAAAGTACAAGTATGTATAAGTCTTTCAACACTCTCATTATGGCTTAGGTCTAGATTTTCTCGCGTCTCCTGGCTTGTTAACAATTAATATTTATAAATATTCTTGATCTTTTCTATCCATTTGGTATAGGAATTTTGGTTAACACTTATATCTTTTCCCGATAACAAGAAGAGATCAAAAGTTCACCGAATTTGATATCGCATGCATATATTATCTTCACTCTTTTCTCGTTGGAATGTCATTAAAACTCCTCGATGATTCAAGTTCTTGACATGCTTCTGTATTCAAGCTCTTGGTTTCAAGGCTTTGTTGATAACCCGTTTCATTTTCTTCTTTCCGTGGATGCCTCGTTGATAGGAAAAGTTAAAAGTTTTGTTTCTATGGGACAAAAGTAGATGGTATGAGTTTTGTTTGTTTCTTTCCTTTGGATTCCTCCTGGGAACTTTAAACTTTAAAATTAAAATATATTATATTTTTTTCCTTGGATTTCTCCCTTGCGTATGTAATTAATAATTTACGTTCTTTGTACAAAAGTATAAACTTATCCATTGACTCTTCTGTTCTTTTGAAGGGTTTCAACTTGGATAAACGTAAGTTATTTTCTTGCTTATTTAACCATTCTTCTTTAATTATATTTGAGGTAATCGCCGGAAACTATTCTTCTAGTGTATGCGCCTACCAGTACTAAAACTGCAATTTCTCTTTGAATTTGCAGCATTTTGCGATTGTCCTTTTCATTCACTATCTATGCCAAAACCTCATGTCATGCATATTTTGTATCTCATATCTCATTAGTTAATACCACTAAACTACTCGCTGAACTAGCAGCCTCTGCATAACCAACTTGTATTTTGATCCAGTACCTCCTATTATACCAATGACTTGACATCTGTCTAACCAGTCTGATGAGTTCCACTTCTAGCGTGCGAGGATGATGGTGAACTTTAATTTATCAGAGATGTTTTGGTTTCTACTATTGCAGTCTGCATAGATTGATACAGTTCAATTTTAGTAATTAGTGTTTTACTTCATGCAATTGACAGTGTGTCGTACTACTACTCCACTTTTGTAAGGAGTTTTCGACGGAAGAAATGCATCCATGTTTTGTTATGGAGTAACAAGAGTAGGTGAAATCCATACAATGCTCAGGACTCTACAACAAATAAGAATGATGTTGCTAGTCTTGCTTTAGATACGTACTAAGTCTAACATCCTTGCATATTTCACCTCCTCCATCTCCTTATGGAGAAGGTCAGTATTTAAGGGCTTAATTTATTACCTAACTTTCTGTTGGAAAAGGTTAGGTAATAAATTAAATCTTTGATAAAGTGTGAGATGATGATGATCAGTATCTCGCATATGTAGTTCAGAGAACACGTTTGTAAATGCTCCTTTTATGATTTATGTCTGGGTCTTCTTGCGTCTCCAGATCTAGATAACATTTAATATTTATAAAATACTTTGAAATTTTCTATCATTTTGATATGAATTTTTTACTTAGTACTCCTATATTACCGCAAGCGAGCAAAAGTTCCTACACGTTAATCTTGCATGCATATAGAACTTGTTCGTAAGTTGAAGTAGAGACGTCCCTATGTCATTCGGATTTCTTATTTAGAAAATATTTGATTAACATTTTTGGTACTCGTCTATCAGATTAAGTTTGTTTGCTTAGCATACTAAGCGTTTGCGCCTTTCCTCCCATCCATTCAAATATTACCACCGCTAAGCGTCAAATAATTTGGCTTCCTTCATTCTCTCATGAAGGGATCTAGCTTTCAAGTCATTCATAGCAGTTCATCGGAGCTTTTTAACTTCTGTTTCGGACGATTGCAACCATAGCAATATTCAAGAGTTAACTCTACTCATATTAATTGATGTAGTGCAAATCTGCATGAATCATAATACTCCGATGAACTAACAAATAACTATATGTTACTATTTCATCTCAACAGTATCTAGATGAGAATGGGATCTAGCACTGGTTATGACACCTTGAATAGTTAAACCACATGTCACGCTTTAAAAGGGGATGCCGACGTGGCATTCGCTCCTCATTGTCCTTGTAGCGAACATGGGAGTGTAGCCGGAGTCTGTATTCCTGGTCAGATGTCTCAAACGCTCTAGGGTTCACCGAGTGCACTTTGTCTGCGTTCCTGTCGCGTTCCGTCGCACACTCATTGCACTCTGTGATTTTCACCTCTTGATGGGTCTCTGCGGATTTCAGTTTTTGGTGGGCCTTGTCTTTGGAGTGGATTATTTGGTGGACCAAGTTCTGTCAACTAACTGTGTTCATGCCAACGGCGAGTCTGGAGTTACGAGTTGGGTAATTTCTGACATCTCGTTGCTTTTGACGAACTATTCTTGTCGTGGATTCGTCATCGCTTGTGGATAGTGAGTGGTGGCTTCATCTAGACTAGCCCGTGCTCGTTTTAATCTGGCTTGTAACTTCATGAGTGGGCAGTGGTTGCTTCGTCCCGGCCAGCCCGGTCTCGTTTCAATCTGGGTTGTAATTCTTCGTGAGTGGTGAGTGCTGGCTTCGTGTGGGCTAGCCCGATCTCGTTTCAATCTGGCTTGTAACTTCGTGACCCGTCAGTGCGTGATGGCTTTGTGTGAGGATAGCCCGTGTTCGTTTCAATCTGACGAGGGGTCTCGCTTGTGGACAGTGACTGGTGGCGAAGTGTGGGGTAGCCGATCGTGATACTCTGGCTTGAGGTCTCGCTTGTGGACAATGACTGATGGGATATTGTGGACTACAGCCGTTTCAATCTGGCTTGAGGCCTCGCTCCCGTGTGTGGGCTAGTCCGTGTTCGTGTCATACTCCTTCACGGTTCGTTTTTGGGTTATTCTGTGTACTGTTACTTTGATTCAGGCTGAGGTGCTACTTTTGAATCTTTTGACAGCGTAATCAGTTTCCGGTTGCAGCCTGTACTGCATTGGCTCGTTCGCACATTCTTTTTGTTATAGTTTCTCGTTGCGACATGTACTACATTGGCTCATTCACACATTCTTTTTGTAGAGCTCTGGCAGAAAGGACACGCGGCTTGGTTACACGACCTCTCCGGAGCTCCGCACTTTATTTGCTTATCATTTTCGGTTACGGCCTGTACTGCATTGGCTCGTTCGCATATTCTTTTTGTTATCGCTCCTGGTTATTGTTACTGATTCTTTATTTGTATTCATCATGTCTGCATAAGCTGTATCTGTTCTTCTTTTTCGTGACATGTACGAGGCTGACACCGACGTTGTGCAAGACGTCTGGTGCAAGCCTTGCATTGAATGTGTCTTGGAAGAGGTGTAGAAGTTTTCATGGGTGGGTGTTTCTCGTTATGCATCTCATTCTGATGCTCCCATGAGACTTGCTCGACTGATTTCTGTCGAGAGGATACAAGAGAAGTTTCCTGTTTTTTGTGATACCTGTGATATATTTTCTGCCACATTGGATAGAGAATCCGAGCCTTTCATTTTGTGTGATGCGTTCTCTTATGCGGACTCTTTGCGTAAGAAACAAAGGTATCTTGTGTACCGGCAGTTGGCTGATGCAGTCGGCTGGAAAGAGCGTACTCAATTCCCTGAGTACTTACAATCAGCTGTGCATGTAACTTGGGAAGAGCTTGGAGAGACCCATGTTGGATATGTCGCTTGAGTGTTTTGGATTTCTGCTTCTGTTTGTATCATATCTTCGCATATGTTTGTATCGTATCATTGTACTTCACTAGGTTGGTTTTTCGAATTTTCTTTACAAGTATGGGTTCTTTGGTACTTTGTTTGGCTTGTGCCTCCTCCCCTCTTGTGAGAGGAGTGAACCTTCGCTGAACGGGTCAACTTGTTGGGTTCAACTCCCAACAAAGGTACATTGGTTGTGAAATGGTCAATTTTTGCACAGTACAGCCGTCAGTGCCTTGTGAGAATTTGGGTCGTAAAACCGGTTTTGACCTCCTGTTTTGCTAATGCCCTGAGTGCCTTAGTGTAAAAAAAAAGTGCTTGTAATCCGTTTTGAGACCCCGGTTTACCTAATACATGTAAAATACACTATTTCTACCTCCCATTTTGGTAATCCGGTTTTACAAAACAGGTAAAATGCAGCTTGTAAACCGGTTTCGAGACCTTGGTTTTGCGAATACATGAAAAATATACAATTTTCACCTCCGGTTTTGCTATTCCGGTCTTGCGAAACAAGTATAAAATACCAGGTTTAGAGAAAAATGAAATCGAGATCCTGATGGACTAATCCAAAACCCGGATAACGAATTCCACTTTCCGACTCTTGTACTCCCACGAAAATTCAAAATCACCATGTCGACCAAGAACCTCTTGATAACGTTCTTAAAAGAAGACCGAGCTACAGACGCAAGTGTTAACCAAACATTTCCCAGACTTGGACGCGGCTCCTCCAAGCGATGAGCTCAATGTTATCTTTTCTTATGCTCAATGCTACCTTTTCTTATTTTCCTTGACGGATTAGAGTTGTAGCATAGGTGGTCACTTCTGACGTAACTTATTATCTTGTAGGAAATTTTGTTGTATACGCTGACTTGAGATATGACTCGACGCGTAATGGATTCAACGGCACATGTGCATTCATCGACGTGAGTGATTATCGTGTGATAGAGTTGGTGAACATGACGCGTGTGGAGACAAGAAATAATTCATGGCTGATTGAGGACCGTGCGTTTGAGGAGGGCATTCAACGATTGCTAGCTCGTGGGGTAGTGCCAGACGAGGTCGTGCATGACGACAAGAGTTCAGTGGATGGCATCTTACTCCGTCACGGGATTGTTAGCCAGAAGGACTTGTAACACAAGTAAGAAGAAGTGGGTCTTCGATACCGGAGCTAAACCACCCTCTCGATACACAGAATCCAACTAAGAGAACCCTAGCCCAGCACATAATATAGCTGAGTACATGCGGTGGATAACGTCTGGGACACTATTATATATCTCTATCTCCGTGGATCTCCATCCATATGTATGTCGATCAGGACATATTAGCTTCACAGACCAGCTTTGATGGATCAGGAAATGATGGGTGGCAAAAATGAATGCTCGCATCCGTAGTGAAGACATCTGACGTTAAAGAGTTCTCTCAACCGAGATGCGACTACAAATGCATACACTGGTAGGTCACCAACAACTCCATCTGTAGCTACACTCGGCCCCCCTTCCTCATGACCTCCCCTAGAATATCAGAATCCATCAAAACAACCTCCTCAACCTGGGAGTCTAGTATTGTTGACCCTAAACCCTACAAACAAAATAGTGAAGGTTACAAACTCTTTACATACTTTACAAACATATGAAGTCATACAGTACAAATTTATGCAAACATAATATAAAACCAAATGTCAAAAGACAAGTACCTGGTCTTTATTGGCTACGATGTCAAGAGCATGCAACACATCCGCATCCGCAACAAACTCATCAACAACTCTGGATGCGCTCTCCTTCTCCAGAACACCCTCCTCTGGGATTACATCTGGATCAACCGGTAACTGCTCAGCGTCCAAGGTCATCTGATCTATCCGCGACTCAGCTGTGGCAAACAAAAACCTGAACACTCCAGCGTGACCCTCCCCAGGACCCAAGAGTCTCATGACCTGCACATACCTAGGTAGCACTGACTCTAGAACCCTCACCATACCCTTGGGGACCTCCGGACATCTTCTAGGTGCGTGACGATCTCCTCGTCGTCTAGGATGGTTTCCAGACAGCATCACTAAAACAAGAAAGTGTAATGAATCCACGCACGTCTATCCGTCCGAAGGTCCAACAATGATCTAGTACTGTGGTCAAATCCACCCAACTAAGAAGTAGTACAAAACTCTAAAATCAGTCCCCTATTTCCACTCTAGAACCTCAGCAAAATAGAATATTATCAAAATATGAAAGTAAAGTTAGTGAAAAACTAAACAATATCAAACTACATGAATAATAAATCTAACTATGAAGTTATTTTGGTAATAACTAAACCTTGAGAAAACAGAAAAGAGAGAAACAGAAATGTGGTAAATTGTTTTTCAACATATAGAAAAACAAGCAGAGAATTGTAGCAGAAAATCTCTACTATAAAAGCAAACTGAACTCACTATTTGAACCGAAGAATAAGCTAGGAAGGACATGCACACCCAAAAAAATCACGAAGAAACTAGAATGAAAAGTTGAGAGAGCAAATGCAAGAATGAGATCAAGAAAAGAAAATGAGAGTGAAAAAAGAATGATCGGAAGGTATACCCTTCTATCTGTAACCCACCCACCTACCAGCAGGAAGGGCAGTTCCGCTCCTTGCAGCCTGACAGGGACCTCCGCGAAGTAACCACCGGAAATATCTATTAACTAGTGGCCTGCTGGCCGGACTCCAATCGCAGCGTCATCTCCTCGCGAGTGAAATAACGATTTCGGCTGTATGTTCTTACTGTACTACGTCTGTGTACTCTAACGCGTAGAAATTTTGTACCAGCACAATTCAAATTTCAAATTTGAGTAGATTCTTTTTCTGTGATCCTCATAGGTTCATTCTTTGAGAGAGAATCTGAACCGTCAGATCTCAGATTTTGATCAGATAGGTATCATTTTGAAGATCTTCAGATTCTCTACGTTTTGAGTAACAGGTCGTCACTTCTCAATGACGAATAAAAATATGTCAACGAAGCACATATTCGATAGGCTAGCCCGCCGCATTTAAACGCGACTAGTTTCAGTTAACAATACTTAGCGATGGGATCCCACTGCTAATGTAGTGGAACTTGTGGTTTAAACCACGCAAGGACACTACTTCAAATGCAAACCTCATCTATACCTTATCGATACGGGAAATGTAAACACGCGATGCAATGAATAGCCGACGGATGGAAAGACCCCATCAAGCCGTACAAGAGAAAGAAGGACCCGGAAGGCTAAACAACCATCTCCACGAAGGGAGGAAGAACAGCGGGACTAAGCCACGCTATCAGTAGCTCGGTACGGGAGATTACCATGTGTAGTTTCAAGGATGTATCGGAGAAACCGACGACTTGCGGGGATAATTAGAATAATATATATAATGACAATATAATATTAAGAGGTGTTAAAGTTAAAATCTTTTCTAAAGATTTTAAACCCAAGGGAAGGAGTCATTACTTCGGTCAGACCTTGGAGAGTGTTTCATGATAAATTTTCACTTGTTCGGTTTATCTTTTTAATACGAGATCTATTATTTTAATAATTATTTTGATATTAAACTTAAATATATATATAATTATAATATTTATTTACCAAAACGACTCCAAATGAAACACGGTTCTAACAAAATTATCGACGATGTATTCTGATTTTTCCTCTTAACCATCAAGGAATATTTCCTCTTACCTTGGACACCCCCTTTTCCTACTCGCGGTCGATAGCCACGGCCGCGAGTAGACCAGTTGTAATTCCGCCAGATCATGCGTACGCTGGATCCACTGGTAAACTACTCGAGCGGCGGCACTTCCGGAACATTTGAAAAGGTGCGGTAGTAACTAACAGTATTTACGGTACGTGTAGTCGTGAGCCTGGCGCTGGCCGCGGCCGGCTCG
The DNA here is from genome assembly GCA_036924285.1 of Asterella californica. NCBI lineage: Eukaryota > Viridiplantae > Streptophyta > Marchantiopsida > Marchantiales > Aytoniaceae > Asterella > Asterella californica. The sequence goes on along the minus strand of JAYKYS010000006.1, from coordinate 12,085,317 downwards.
TCCCGCTCTCACTTTCGGTTCCAACCTTTCTTCTTCTGCGCTGCCGTGTTTTCTTCTGACCGCTTCCTCATTGTATATTCGACACTTCGATCCATGCGTCGGCCGTGACCGACTATTCGATCTTGTCCACTTCGTTTGAAGCTTTTGATTTGGTACGGTGGATGATTTGATTCCTTCGCCGTCAAGTGAGCGTCCAGTAGTCTTTTTCTTGACTGCGATCTGTTTTGACGATCCTGGCGGAGTTGGATGTGTAATACGTTATCCACCACGCAGTTGGAAACTGGTCTACGATGAGACTTGATTTTACGTTGTGGCGTTGGATTTTTCTTGTGCTTTAGTTTGATTTTAGTCCCTTCTTCTCCTTATACCGATCGGCCAAGGATGTTCTGTTGTCACAGATCGCACGTGCATTCACGCTGCGATAAATATGGAGCAGTTTCAAGGGATTCACTTTAGTACGGCTTCCCTATTGGTTTTGCGGGATTCAGACTTGGATGTTCTTGCTTCCTGTCTGCTTTTTTGAGTTGAAATTTACATTCGAAATGGGAAGGAGGGGAGCTCAGAATAATTTTCTTTTTGTTTTCGTCTCCTGTTGGAGCCAGTAGCGTTTTCAGTGTTATATTTCTCCTCTTTCAGAATACGACTTGAAGTACTGTAGACTTCAGTCGCCATGTTGGCTTTCTACCTCATTCTGTTTTAGTTCTCTTTGAATTACACGCGCTGTTCTGATCATCTAATGTGGTGGCAGAAAACTGATTTTAAATTGTTGACGATAATACCTGTTTTCGCAGCGACAGTCGTCTTTTAACTGTCATTTTTTGTGTTTGGACTCCAAAGATTATCATTGGCCCATGTAGGATGTTACCTTCCGGCCCTCATCTAGTTCAACCAAAGTTTTATTGCAGTGAAGAACTCATGTTGAGATTTTGTCCAGGAGCAACCACTTACTGGTAGGACCTGTGTTCGTGAGTTTTTCGTTCTTTGGTCGACTTTGTGTTTGTACTCAAGGTATATCATTCGCCCTCGTAGGATATTTCCTTCCCGTCGTCATCTATTTCGACTAAAGTAATGTCGCAGTGAAGTCGAACTGCAAGTGGAGATTCTGGCCAGGAGCAAACAGTTTCTTAGCTGAAGAATTTCACAACTGTTGAGCACTAATGGTTGAATCCGCATATATGGCTGCCCGCTCCGTGTAAACTTGGATAATTCTCGGTTTTGTAAGTTCTCCAACTTTGGTTTTTATAACCTTTCCTGTTTGGAGAAATGGACAAGGGTGGCGGTCATGAGAGAAGATACTGTGACCATGAGCCTGAAGGGCGAGGAGAATATGGGAGAAGTAATGAGGGAACAGAAGAGAGGGGAGAGTATGATGTAAATCAGCAGAAACGAGACCAAGAGAGAGTGGAGAGTGGAGGATCTGTTGCAGGTGCGCACAGAAGAGACTGCGAAGCTTTGGAGAGAAAAGAGTACGAGGGGAGCGAGAAGAGGGGACACCATGACAAGGGGGGAGATGAGGTGAATGAGAGGGAAAACACCGGGTACTCTTATCCATACACGACGAAGAGGCGACCACGACACCGTGACATCCGCCATGTCAATTACGCATTCTCAGGGCCTAGCGAAGATGTGGCGGAGAAAGAGGCGCAGGAGTGGTTTGATAACCTGTCCATAGCTGGACGAGAAGAGGAGAACGATCCTTTCGAAATATGGCCTAAGGCAAGCACTGATTGTTCCTAGTTAGCTGCATAACAACTCGTACTAAAGCATGCAGTTGTTTTGGCTTCAAGGCAGAAAGGTCAAAACTCCAGACTCTGGTTCCAAAATCAGTTCCGGTCCAGCGTTTCAGGTAACCAAGTCTGTTTTGGCTTCAAGGCAGAAAGGTCAAAACTCCAGACTCTGGTTCCAAAATCAGTTCTGGTCCAGAGTTTCAGGTAACCAAGTCGAAGCTGTATAAACAACTTACAAGCCGAATATGAAGACAGGACCTCCAAAACCTTCCTCTGCTTAGCAAACTGAGGAAAATTTATTCTGTGATTTAGTCCCAGATTTTATAGAACGCGTGTACATCTTCCTCAGTGGCAAAACTCGGAGGTCGATTTTAGCACCAATGGCAGGTGCCACAAGATTTTCTGGTCGATTCCCCTTGTAACACTTGAGCTCATTGACATGTAATAAACATCTTAATTCAGAGATAATTCTATATGAAGATACGCTAGATTGGATTCTTTTTGTTTTGAAGATCGCAGAACCACACGAGAAACATAATCTTCGTTTGTTTCAACCACAAATAGCTGTAAGCGTAAGGTCTATCCCGTAGTGACGCCGGAAGATTTTCCGCTGAGCTCTCCAGTTTACTGTTGTTAAAAGCAAAGTTCGTACCGAGCCTAGCTACTTCAGTTCCAAAATGCTCCGTTCAAACTGAAAAACTATGTTAGATGAAGAGGACTAACGTACTTTGCTAGCCTAACGCAATTCCAATCACAGAGCTGCTATCTGCTGTAGGCTGTAGCTTTGCTGAGAATCATCTTTCATCAAGCTGCAGGGGCAAAAATACAGGACTGGAACAACGAATGCAAGTCCCCAAATGCAAGAACGACTTCAGAGATGCGAGCAAGATCAGGAGCGTCACGAGTACAAAAAGCATATACCAAGACTTGAGAAAAGAAATGAAAGTCCTGACATTTATCCTTTGCTCCATGTGGAGGAGAATCAAAGTAGACCCGCACAAGCTGCAGACTGGAAGTTTTGGGGGAACACTCGGAGGAGCTCCATCTGCAATAAAAGTGCTAGTGTATATGCGGTGATGCATCCGGGTTCAGACAACGGGTAAGGTGATGGTCGTCTTTAGGCTTCCCTCTTCTACTTTTGGATTTTTTCCGATAGGGAGAAGGTAAGGTTCAGTGTCTTCCTCGTCTTTGACCGAGTAGCAGACAATTGGAACGACCAATTTTGCAGAACATACTGCAACACTAACAAACTACCTTCTGTATCACAAGAGGCAACATAAAGAGTGCCCACGAGCATCAACGAAGTCCGTCAACAAGGGTCTGTGCGGATGATGTCCTGCCACCTCAAAGATGTAGGTTTCCAGCTTGCCGATGGTGTTCGCTTGATTGCAGGATCCGAAGTGAAGCGGAGTTAGTTTCTCCTGGATAATCCATTCCAGCCTGAAGCAAGCCTGAAAACCAGCCAGATCGATTCCTCTCGTGTTCCTCTCGTATTCGTGATCCATACTACTCTTCGGTGTTATAAGTTAAACGTGTTTCATCGCAATAACCACGAACTGCCTGGTGATGATATGCAACCTTATGACCTGAAGCATAAATTCTCGATCTACTGACTCGGATCACTGGTAAACACGAGAGGGAACGGTACTTACGTCGGCATGAACTGGGCCAGGCATGAAATACGTAAAGTTTGAAGTGCAGTTTGGTAGATACAGGAGACTGGAAGGACCCTGTTCCTAGAAAGAGGGCACATTTGGAGAGGATTCCCTAAAGACATTCCTTAGGCAAGCTAACAATAAGTTGCTGGTAGAAATCTCGTCGGATAGAGTCTAAACTTTAAACATGCAGCGACTTGCAGCGAGAAATTTGCACCTTGTGCTGGCGAGGACTAAACTGAAGCCACAAATCTCCAAACTGGGCTCCAAATTCAGACTGTAATTAGCACTCAGGCAGCTGCAATCGGGTCCACCGTAGACTTCATTAAGGTATAACCGGGGCCAATGTAGATCTGAACCGTTCCGAAGCCAGGAAAAAGGAGATTTTCTGACATGGAAGGTAAATCGATTGACCGAGTAGAACCTCGTTGAGCTCTTTCAGTGACGAGGAAGGTTGGTCGATTATGGATCCTTGAACCAAACCTTGAAATAAAACAATAACTGGAATCTCTGGACCGGAGTTCAGGCCGTGCATTGTAAGGGTTCACGTCAGAACGATGCAGATAATACGAGATATAATACGAGACAATACTAATAACTTATATACGGCCATAGTACTCACCAGTCGGAGACGTAGCTAGCTTGAGTTCACGAGACCTGGTTAGTTTAATGTGAGGACGCTCATGGTCTGCTAAAACTGAAGCTTTTTACTTCGCAATGATAGATATTTTCCAATCTCGCATATCTGCACAGGGAACTGTACCTGTGAACTTTTATGTTTGCTTTATTTCATTTCTAAGAGAGCCATACTGAGCATTCTAGAACTAGTTCACTCCAACCAGACCACTCTAGTTGATCTCGTCGCTTCGCATTACCTTCACATCAATATTCCACGTAATAGAGAGTAAGAAACCAAGTAGCCGGCTCAGCCGGTTCTTTTGGAAACAATTAGGTCTGGTTAGTTAAGAATTACTGTAGTCGACATGAACTTTGATATGAATCAGTATCTTCGATGCTTCTCGGTCAAATGTTGTACCATCTTCTGTTTAACATGCTTGCTGTCTGTTACCATATCGAACTGTAATCGCTACGGTTTGTTCTTCTTGTGATCAGGCATTACATGACTAGGAAGAAACGAAATGTCCACCGCAATCATCTGAAAGAACACCGAGCCGCCATTGCTGAGATGAGTGCAATGACTCACTTGTACAAACAGGTTTAATTCAAATCATAAACCTTGCGTGTCCAGTTTGTCGGGGTCAGTTGGGTTGAAAACTCCCCTAAAGGTAGTTTAGGTTCGACTCCAGCAGCTCATCCCATTCCGAACCTTCATCCGTCGTCCTCTGGCCACTTTTCGTCAGTAGACATGCGCAGGCAGGAAAACAATTCTAGATCAAGTGATCTTTACTCCGACAGAAAAGTTGCGTACAAGAGTTTCATGATGGTGGCGGCTCCGGGGTGTGTGTGTTCCCTTCGTAGACGCCGTCTGTCTCAAAGACTCCCCAGGGACGATTTTTGCCCCCAAAGGTTATATTTCGTCAGAATACGCGGCTGTCGAGAACATTGATGATGAATGCTCCAGTACCGTATCATACATGTATGTGACTTCTGGTTGAGGATTATTTAGCAAGACGCATTTACAGTTTCAGAGATGAAACCTTTAGTTGGCTGGTCTGTTCTCAACTCAACCTGTCGTGAGGTGCCCTTCACATGCTTCCCCGTCTGTTTTCCTCAATCGAAACTACAGAAAGAAAGTGAAGGAGGAGAAGAGAGACGTCTGGCATCTGTCAAACTCTGGAGTTGCAGCAACCATCCCAAGAAGAAGTTCCCGGTGAGCTCCGCAAGTGCTTACTCAAGATGGATTTCTATGTAATAAATGTTTGACAAATTTCTCGTTATCCTCATCAACATCTTGATAGGATGTGGTCGGCAAATCCCATACATCTGATACATCCAGTAAAGGCTTTAAGCTCAAAAGGAAAACGTTGGTCAGTGTGCATTCTAGTAACGTGAAAGAGAACATAATGAAATAGTAAGTACTACCTGAGGTTTACCTCGTGTTCAGTACTCGTAAGACTACATCACATCACATGGTTCCGTCCTAGTGATCACGCCTTTGAGGTTGAACTCCGTCCCCTTCAGTCTATTTGCGCACTTGTAGAAGTGACGTGATTAGCCATGTATGAGAATAGGAAAGCCCCAAGATAGACTCTCAACGTTCAAGGTGTTTATGGGTGAAGAAATTATCCGCGTAAATTCAAGCTAGCTGTATTGAAGACCAGTAGGTACATGTCTTCTTTAGTATTTAGTGAGCAAGTTAATTTCTAAAACTGGTTCACACTTCACAGAAAAGAGTTAGAGAATGCCCCGACTTCGTGGAGAGAAACATGGAGGCGATTACGGAGCAGTCTCAGTATGCACGTGAACTGAGAGAGATATCAGAGCCTGACTACTCCTTCACGAATCACAGGGGCAAAGTTCCTAAATAGTACGAAAAACCACAGCCTGTCAAACATACTTTACAACTTATCTCAGTTAATCGAGATGCTTCTAACAAATCTGCCTTCCTCAAGGACTTACAAAGAAATAAAAACCACCAGGATAACGTTTTACTACTATCAGAAATTTCAAGATTTATGAGTTTAAAACTGGAATCGTGAATGAAAATCTACTACTTATCTGCTTCTCGCAAGCACGGGGGAAAGCTTCTATACCAAGTGCATGATATGTTAAACTGCACAAACTGCACAATCTGTACCCCAATTTGAGCTGAAAGAAAACAATGGTTTTTCTACTTGAACCCACTCCACCTAAGGAGTGGGTTCAAGTAGATAAAACCGATAAAGAACTCAACCGATAGCTCAAATAAACGGACAAATTTTTGATAACTTCACTTTACCTGGTGACGCAAAAAGACATTTCGGCCGCACCCGTACAATAACTAAAACGTGAACAAAGAGTTATAGCTTATTCAACTTGTAGTCAGTTAAGCTATATGATATTTGCTTGCGACATTTCCAACTATTCTGTTAGCGTATTTCATTTAATCAATGGACAATTCTACTCTGGATTAACCGCTGTGTTCTCTTGTCGAACAAAACGACAGCTTGCATCGGCGAAAGAGAGAGCTCCTTCAACAAGCTTCAACTGGGCAAGAAAGGTGAGAATTACTCCCTACGTAAGAACGTGATGAATATATCTCTAAGCTCTTAACTCCACTCGGACTTAAAAGGCTACTGATTACTTCCTGACCAAACGTAGATTCTAACAGTACCTAACATGGTAAGGAAGGCCCACAAAAACTCCACACGCTTAGCAGGAACTTGTATCAGACCCAAGTTCTCCCAACTGTGATCAGCCACCCCCTATAAAGATGAAACTGTGATCTGCTTGAAACGACAGATTCTGATACTAATGATCAGGAATCGAGTGAAACTCCCACTAAAGACTGGGAGCTATTCACTTGCCAGGGATCGTGAAGACATGACCCAACATATTCCTAAAGGAAGAAAAATGCTGTCAGAGATCGAGCGACTGCAAACACTAAAAGACCTTGAGCAAAGTATCCTCGCAACCACTTCATCTCATGCTACTGTTCAGCAGGGACGTTTCCGTGATTGAAGACATTATAGCTTTACTGAAGAAACCATATTTGCAGGTTACTCGCTTGTGCATGTCTGAGGTCCTTGAGCAACTAGTTATACATCAGGACACAAACAACTCATCAAGATTCTGAAGTTCATTCCTTGATGTATATTTCAGGACACAAACAACTCATCAAGATTCTGAAGTCCTTCCCATTAGTATTTGATACTGCTCATCAAATCAGAATGAGATCTGAAACAGAGCAGGAACTGAAGGAAATCGAAGCTTCTCACAGTTACTACGACAATCCCAAAATTTACCTCTCTCAACCACAACCCCACTCCACAGACATTGCTCTTTCAAAAGTTCAGCTAAGTCCCCAAAAAACCAGTCACTCTGCATTTCCCCACTTGGATACAGAAGAACAAACCACAGCAAGGTCATCAACCAGATCACACATAATACCCATGACATATTCTAACAGCAGATGTGACACTTGCTTCTCTCCGATGCAGAGGGTCATAAAAGCTCCTGAAAGCAGAAAACCACTCCGATGTACAGCTTGCACGCTCAAACTCAAAACTTGGAAAAGAAGCTTATGGGCACTCGACAAACCCGTTCAACAACGTATCGCGCATTTCAGTAGGTAGATAGGATGTTTCTAATATCAAACCAATCAATGTTCTGTAATCCTGTCAATAGAGAGCGTGGTTTATAGATATGTAAGTCTGGATCGGGATTCGCTATGTCCTGATGCACGCTCGTATAGTTTGTCGGCAGCGCAATGCAAGGACGAACCATGTACACGCAACCAGAGTCTTGATACCTTGCGGTCTTTGCGGTCTATGTGGACAGCAGCCCAATGCAGGACTATATACCAACCACTGACAGTTCAGTTGGAGGACTTCCCTGCAACTCAACCGTGTCACGACAATTCCAAGTTGCAGCCGATCAGGCCCATAAGTTTAGTTGGCACCAATTCGATCAGATTCGTTAAGCATATGATGCCGTTGAACTTGTCCTGTCTATCTGCTGCAATCTTTGTCGTGGTTTTCAACATTCCCTCAAGCAGAAGCGGAGAGCAGCGGACAAGAGGGCTTCCCTCCGCAATATGGATGAGTTCGTAAATACATCACGGTCTATGTGGAGAGCAGCGCAATGCAGTTACTACCCACATATACTTCAAAACGGAACTATTGGCTTTATCTACAACAAATCTGATGAAACTAATTTCCTAAAGGCCCTACCTTGGAGCATGGATAGGTCTTTTGGCCTCCATGGCAGAAAAGCTGCCATCTACCCGCGAGCAAACTGATGGATTTCTTGACAGACTCGTCCGGTTGACAGATCTTCGAGTAAAAGTAGACTCTGTGTCCGATACATTACCATCTTTAGGAGAAAGATTCGACGAGACATCATAACCTCCAGATGAACTGGCCCCAGCTTTCGGGCTCCTCGGGCTCCTCGGGCTACCAGGGCTTCTGCTCTTTTTGTATGATTTCTCGTTATCGATCCTCGTTGGCTGCTGCTCTGCTTTGCTCATTTCTTCATCTGGAGCTTCAGTGGAGGTTGAGGCTCCGGTAGTCATCCCGGCCGATTTGGGCCTCGTTGTTACCTTACTGTCTCCCAGGAGTAAGCTCCGCACTCGGGGTGACCCACGAACGACTTGGTTTGGAAATACGCACGGGCTCGGAGATCCCATGCATCCAATCTGGTCTGCTCCATAGTCTCTATAAAAGTTGTAGGACATGGAATTCGGAGAAGACTGATCACCGCCCTCTTCAACAGACTCTTGTTCATCGGCATTATCCGAGAATTTCTTCGAGTCAGGAGTGGTGGCAGAGGAATCCGGTTGTGCTGGTAACTGAGCTCTCATCTGGAGGTTGCGCAGAAGAGTAGCACGGCGCAGATCAGCGGACTGGCAGGCATCATTAGGCGAGGGTGGTAGGCGGCCCTCTGAGTCAGCGCACCTAGGCCAAGCTGAGGGAGTGTATGGGGATGCATTTGGACCTGTGGGTACTCTACTGTTTGTCCATGCGAGAGATCCAGGCTGAAAGTGCCCTACGGTATGACAGGGCAACCTCTGGAACCTGCGAGGTGAGCATGGACTGGTTGGGTTTCCGGTGCCTAAATCAGCAGGGGTAGGCAGAGCGTACTGCGGAGCCTCGCTTCCCCGACTCAGTCGATATCCCACACTTTCATCACTGTCTTCTGACATTGGAGAGTCGAGAGTGGATGTTTCATCCCTGCGAGTGAAGACCACATGTTAGCCTGCCAGCCAGCCAGGTCACATGAACAATCGTGTCGACAACTTCAGGGACTACCACCCTTAGCAATGTCAAAGTTTAAACACCATAATAGGCCCGCAAGACATGCCGATAATGATAAGGTCAATAAGCTAGTAACTGAGGAGTTGTACGGCAAGATGTAACAAACTCACGTACCCATGGCTTGGAAACGATGAAGCAGATCTTGACACTGTTGTGCACCCAGTTTCAGTCTGAGCTGGAGACAGCATGCCATCTGCAGAGGGCGGTCGGTTTACACCAGAGTCACCAACACTCAGCCCAATCATACCTGATGCCATCACCTGCAACCATATGAAATACTCAACGATGCGAAAAGTTCGTACTTAATTTCCCTGAGTGCGCCCATTTAGAGAATGCTGAGACTCAGTCGGGTGACCTCTCTCTCGACATCGTCCATGACATGAGGCAGAAACAAGTACTGCAGAATTTAGTGAGCATCCTCACTTAACGTCATAGCAAATACTCACCTCAGTGAGATATCTTTTGTGTGTATGATAGTTGTCATACAAGACTTCATCTTCACCGCCCCGCCTCCTCTTACCCATGAGAGTGGTCGACTTGGCCATCTTAGATTCTAGGCCCTGGAGTACCTTCTGCTGCGTTAACGTTGCCACTCCTACGAGCACAGGGCAACGAAAACTATAAGTATCTAGCTGAATTTCATCACCAGATGCACTCGGCCTCAGCCAGCCGACAAACAAACCTGGCAAAATAGGTCTTAACGTACAGCACCTCCCATGTCGCAAACTGAGTGCACCATACACCTGTAAACTGTGAGCACGGAAAACTTCAAGACCACAGATGAGACCAAAAAGAGGAATCAATCAGCCTAAACCATCGACTAACATTCTGTAATCTGTGGGTGTTACGGCCTGCTCAAACGAACTGGCGGCTTGAACTAGTTGAATGGTGTGCAGAACTAGGAGGCGATCGTGGGACTTTGTTACCCAATTGTTTGTAGGACTGCAGAGAAACAGAACACTGTTACAACTGACACTTCAAATTAAGTGGAAATACTCTGCAGAGGAAAAGTCAAGTCCTCGAGTTGTGTAAATTCGATAGTGTATAGGTCATCACTACCATGTGGCACGGTCGGTGGTTTCGCTTCATTATTTTCCATCACCAGTTCCTGCTGGCTGTTCGGAGAACAGAAGAGGTCTTCGGCTGACAGACACGCCTTACTAACTGATTACCACTCTCAACTGATTGCACTCAGCACAACCAACAGTCTTCGAACTCTTGAATCAACTAACAATCCCGCATCCTTACGCAGCACTGCTGCTAGAACGAGAACCAAGGCATCCGACACTCCTGTAGTAACAGCAATTCCAGCCAGCGAGCAGCCAACACGACGCGAAAACCTTCAAGAAGAAAGCCTCATAGAAACGTAGGTGAAGATTCCTTACATCCGGAGCACAAAGATGCTTCCCACAGGACACTTAACAGTGTTACGCACGCGCCTAGCGACCTCTGTTCAACAGGAGCCCAACACCGAGGAACTCGTAACAAACCGTCGGGCCTCTTCGGACCGATCTGATGGACAGACATGAAACCAGTGCTACCGTAGTGCCGCGGGAGGAGGTAAACGCTTCTGCAGCAAAAAGCCACAAACCATCCTCCATATAGGACGTGCGATCATGATCCGCTCCTCATCATCACCACCACCACCACCACCGCCATAAACATCACCATCATGATCCACCCCTGTACCATCAAAAGTTCATCACCCGCATTTGCATTGGTATTGGCATTGCATAGTCGCAGCACACGGAAACCCAGTGAAGTGAGCGAGCTTTTTCACTCTCTCCCACACTGACTCGTCATTGAGATTCTCGTCCAAGACCCACAGCACAACTCCAACGCCCCAGAGTATCGTAAACCCATATATCACTCAGATAAATTCCTTCACTCGCGCACTTGCAATGACTCTCATCATTCCCATCATTCCACTGTCAATCCGTCCGCTCGTAATGGAAAAGCATCCGTCGTGTTCCGTCCTGCTGGAGGAAGGGAAGAGGCCACTTTTTTCCAATCCGCGCCGCTTAGATGATTCATCCATCCACCGAAGAAGAAGATGGTGCGCTACCTGCCCTCCATTCTTCTGACTCAAACGGACAAGGATGAGTCCGCCGGAGCTGTAACGCTTTGGGGTGGGCAGCGGGCTTACATCATGGCTAGTCGTGGTGCGAGACGTTGAGATGTCTATTCCCAGATCAGCAGGTGCAGGTGAAAAGCGCGGTCCGACTGGCCTGGCCGGGCCCACAGATCCTCCCTCCATCCCCTGTCTCTACTTCTTCGCTCATCGTCCTTGTCGGCCCCACCTTGATTCTCTTCGGCTTCTTCCTGTTTGGGGCATTTGGGCTTGCCATACTGTAGTTAGGGGTTAGGTGGGCCCTAGTAGTCGGCCTAATTCGGAACCGGACCGTTTTCCATGGAACCGAACTGGATCAAGACTGCATTGTTTTACAAATCAGGAATTGAACTGTTTGTGAACCGGAGTGTATGAGGAAGGAAACAGTTCTGAATTAACCCATTTGCAAAACGATTCGAATGGAACTGCTTGTAAAAAGTTAAAACGCTTTTAAACTAAATCGTTCGCAAAATAAAATACGCATGCTTCTTAAGCTCTCCCCTTGGTGGGAAAAAATACGACAAGCGAGAATATAATGAGCAAATTCCGGATGGACAGTGGCTCTGATAATGCTGGGACTATATTTTACAACTGAATCGTACACCAAAATTAATTAAAAATATTTTATATTATTTTTAATATATTAACATTATTTAAATTTTAAATTTTAAGATGATCTAAAATAGAAATTTCGAATTTTTGATAAATATTCACTATAAACTGAAGAGAGCCATGCAAGCAATCCTGAAATAACCCATAAAGGAATAGCACACTGATGTGCTTCAGAATGATCCTTTTTATAGATATTTCAAATTTAGGTGCACATTTACTGATTATCTAACCCTTCATGGAAGAAGGGGTTAGTAAATTAAAGCATACATGTACCTCTTCCATCTGAACAGGGAGGAGCTGATACATTGCTTGTCTTGAACTCCTAAATGTCTTGAGGTGATAAATGTTTTGCACCAACTTCTACCGTTTTGAACAAATTGAACGAAATCGTTTTAAACCGTTTTTGAAAAGTTCAAATTACACCAACTTGGAACAGAAACTGAAACATCTTACATACCACTCTTGCATATTTATGAATAACTTTTCTTTTTCTTTTCAAATAACGTAAGAGATCATTACATTTGATTTTAGTCTTGATTACAATATTGCAAAGTGAAAAGATATTATTTGTTTTAGAAACAATAAACGCGATGGAGATTTTAATCTTGACGATAGCAGAAGATACAGACATAGTTTTTTGTACAATACATGTGACTTTAGATTGTGACCCGATAAAGTTTATCCAGATCTACATGGATCAGAGAAAATGAGCGACAATCTGAATATCCTCTCGCAATTAACGATGATGTATGTTATAACTAAAGTAGGTCAGAAAAATGTTATGAAGAATTTGACTAGCTATGACTTCACATAAACTAGAATGATTGTCAAAATCTATTTTAAATTTAATACGTTAAAGTCTAATTTTAATGTTTCAGCAAGTATTAACTTATTTTTGTTGCAAGGATAATTAACTAATTATATGTTCTCGAGAACATATAATTAGTTAAGCACTAGGCAAGTCATAAAACGACATACTTGTAACACATTGTTCATTAGAACATCAAAATTCATCTTTTATGACAACAAGGATTACTCCTTGTTGTCATAAAAGATGAATTTTCAACGAAGTTGCGGAGTAAGAATGAAGGCGATTTGTAAGTTTTGGGAGTTTTCAAAAAGAACAATGATGATTTGACAGAAGTTGACGTCTTTAACTTCTTTCCAGTTCCTTGTCACTCTCTCGTCCTCATCCTTGACTTCCAACAACACCTCCAGTTTCTCTTACAACTTCTCATCCGCTGCTCGAAGAAACATTCAATCTTGTTCGATTGAAACGGTAGTTTCTCGACTCGAGTGAATCAAGAGCTGTTTCTCAAATTCTCTCAGTAACTAAGTAGCTTGCAACCTCTTATTGGGTCACTCCACCCAATACAAGAAATATTTCCTAGTAACTTTATCCGAGTATTCCAAAAAATAATTTTTCTTCATCGTCTTGAAATCTCTACCCAATCTTTCAGCGAATGTTCCACAATGTCTTTCACATGTTCTTTGATCTCCAACACCGCAATCAAATGAAAAGTCTCTACCATCTTGTTTTCTGGAACTCGATTTAGTTCCATCTCTTGAGCATAATATCTCAAGTACTTTAAGACATCCGCCCATCGAATTGATCAATCTACATGGTTTTATAATATGTTCGATAGTCGTTCTGATACTGAACAAGTTAGGAAGTTGAAGTCTCTCAGTTGTCAACCAAATCTTTATTCATATCCATGAATACGCATGCATGTACATTGACATATCTATTTCAGTTTTATCACAGATCTTCCACAACACTTGACCAACTTGTTCAAGCATCTCATAGTCATAGAAGTTGATCACATGGTGTATCTATGGAAGGTCCACGATATCCAAAGCGTCACTTTGCAGCTTTAGACTCTTAAGAGTTATGCTCCTTCGTCCACGAGTAAACAAAGATTGATTTCTTATCCATTTGGTACGGCTCACCATTAAGTGTCTTTTCTCTATCTTCCTCAATAGCAAAAACAATTAAGAATTGACTACGTGACAACATACAAATCTGAGTGATCTTTAGGTCCATAGTTTATCAAAATCTGACTTCTGCTCACTCCACCACTTTCTCTTTGGATGTGAGATTATCCATCGTATATAAGATTACCGCACCTATGTGGAGTTGGTCATATCGAATTGCAAATCTATGCATGTTTTCTTTTATGGTTTCAACTACTTTTCTCTCTCATATATTTGATTGTCTTTGTACCTCCTCGTGTGATGCTTTCAGTTCCTCCCTTGCAACGTATTTTCTCCATGTAGGTTTGACATCTCTCCAGTATCTTAGTCCTTGCACTTTCACCGTTGATTTCGATGTATTGAACAGTTTTGTGTTGTCGTGTTGTCAAACATCTTTCGAGGAATATGAAGTATTGTCTGTCGTCTTCTCTTCGGTCATCATGGTGTCCATCGGTATCCGATTCTTTATAACCTAGGCAAGGAAGTAGTCATATATAATAGGAACTATATTTAGTGTAGTAATTTGACTATCATTATTCTAATATAGTGTTTATAATAATACTTCATGTGAAGAAAAAATCAAAATCCATTATTTTTAATTATGATAATACTTATTGAATGAATTTTTTCTTTGTTTAATGAATACTAACGCATCATCTGATTTTGTGTGTAACGACACCATCTTGAAGAAATACTGCAAAAATTCTAGATAATATCATAGAAGTTGGAGTAGACATGATTTTCAACGTCAAATCAAAAATCTGTCAGTGAGAACTTAATATTGAAAACGGTGAAACCTTAAAAGACTATGACTCACTTGTTTAACTTTATTCATGTTACTAACAGTAATATATGTGCAGGCGGATTTCTGGAAGCTAACTAAAGTAGTGTTTGTAGCACTAAATGATAGTTGTTAGTGTAGATTCTAGATCCAATATAGGTGCAGATCAATATTCTTTATATGCAAATTGAATAGCTTGAATCAATGTTCTTACGTGTCATTAATCACTTGGTAATGTCAGGATATTCTCGGAGCATATGCTTGCTTTGCGTGCAATCACATAAGGCACTGTACGAGGAATTGTCCAAAGAGGACGAAACTGAAGAGCGAAGAGCGATCTACATCAAATCTAAGGGAGACCGTAGGAGTCAAAATTGGACTAGACATCGACCCAGGAAGAATGAAAATAGATGATAAGATAGAGAGAGACATGGGCAAGAGTGTGCTCAGAAGTAATACCAACCCCCAAGGAACAGAATGAAATGACAAAAGAGAATCAGTGACACATAAGATAGTTGATCAAGAACCACATCAAGGGTCCGAGAAGGATATGAAAGAGAAACAAAAACTAGAGGAATAGAAACTAAATAACAGAGACAATATGCTACAAGATGATAAAAGGGATCTAGAGAAGATTAAAAAACAAAGTAGAGGTGAAGAAGGTGAGGGAGAGATATCTGGTATGCCGAAAATTCAAGGAGAAGGAAGAATCATGTCTATTGTAGAAGATCAAGAAGAAGGAGTGATGGATGATCATGAGCAAGGTTCACAGGAGAAAGATGAGGGATGGGAAAATGCAAATGAAGAGTTTAGGAGTGTAGAAAAGGACGAAATGATAGAGGCTAGTGAAGAGGAGATAGCCTCGATACTGAAAAGTTGTATTTTCAAAATCAAAGCAATTGTCGAGTTAGGATATTCCTTCATCAAGGAAGAACAGAAGAAGAGAGAAGCAATTTCCAATTTACAGCAGAGAGGAAGGAAGGCGAAGACCTCAATAGAATGGAGAAGAAACTACTACTAAATAAGGAGAAAGCTAGCAAAAAGACCATAGTACCACAAGATATAGATAGAACCTAGCTAGTATAGAACACTCACAAATATCACAAATTATCATAAAGAGGAGAGGCTTTGAAGGAGTACTTAGCCGAGAAAGATCACCAACCCTCAAATGATATTGACATCATGGAATGTAAGGGGTCTCAACTCTCAAATTAGTGCATGAATTCTGAAGGAGTGGGTGCAAGGACAAGGGCTAGAGATGAAGATTTTAGCACTAACGGAGCTAAAAACCAAAAGCTCCAAAGCTAGCAAACAACTATAGTGGATAATGCTAGACTGGCGTTTACAAAATAAATTCCGACGGCTCAAAAGTATGAGGGATGGCAATCATCCACTATCCATAAATCTCAATAATAGCATCAGAGGTCAAGGAGGATGGACAAGTTGCATGGATTAAGATTAGCACATGAGCTTGATAAATTGCCATTGCTTGCATTTATATCTTCAACCACCGAAGTGAGATAGAGTTGTGGAGGTGGTTAAATATCCTAATGGAGAGATAGAACTGGATCATACTAAGAGAGCTAAATATGATGGAACATCCAGAAGATAGCTTGCGTCCGTCCTCACAAATACAAGGGGTTCAAAATGAGCATGATAAGTATACATATGGATGCACGATCTTATAGACGTCAGGTTTACTGCAACGATAAATAGAGGGTCGGTCTTCAGTAGACAGCACTAAGAGGGATCAAGTATGATAAGTCTAAATTTGAGAGAATATATTTTACGCATAGAGCTGAGTGGGTACAGAAGATCATGAAGCTGAAGCATCATCAAGAACAAGTATTGTCATATTATATTAGGGTTAGAGTAGGAGACACTCATGAAGAAAGACAGAAGAGGAAGTCAAATGTTAAATTAGACTGCAATAACATAGATACAATTGAAGCGAAGGAAGAAATTAATTGGTCCTGGAAGGACCACCCTAGAAGAATAAAGGATCCAAGGAGGAAGTGACAATTGGCTTGGAAGAGGATAAAACATACATACTTAGAGATCAAAGAGAAGAAAGACAGGGATAGAAGAAGTAGAGAGACACTAGTCAAAGCACTATCACTATGTAGATAGATACTACAAAGAAGCAATATCAAAAGAAATAGAAGATAATGAGTGAAGCGGAGGATGAATTAAGAAAAATGGATGACACAGATGTAGTAAGATGGAGGAGAAATGGCAAGATTAAATGGTTCCGGGAAGGAGAAGCTCTTTCGGAATTTGCCCTAAAGGTGAAGTAGAAAAGAGAAGAGATCAAAAGCTCAACGACAGAGCAGGAGGTGAAATTGACATCAAAAGAGGACACTTCATAACACATTAGATACTACAAAGCGCTTCTCACAGTAGAACAAGAGACGTTGAAAACCACCAGGGCAAAGCAGGAGGTCCTCAGAGATCATACACACCGATTCTCTGAAGAAGATACTCTACGCTTTTGGTCATCCCTACAGGTGATGAGATAAACGAGATAGTGAATAAACTTAAAGAAAAATCCCTTGGCTTAGACAAAGTTATTGTTGAATTCGTTAGACGACTATGAAATGTACTAGAACAAGACTACATCTACATGACTCAAGATATCTGGAGTAGGAAGAAACTATTGGTCCAAGACAGCAGAGAAGTCATTAAACTATTGGTCAAAGAAGGAGATCTCAAGAGATTGAAGAATTGGAAGTCAGTTACATTGATGTCGCTTACATACAAGTCCGTAGGTAAAAAAGTAGCAAACAGACTAAAGCTGACGTTGCTGACGTAATAGACAATCAACAGACAGGCTTTGTAGTGGGAAGAAAAATCACTCATAACATCTTAGATCTTAAACTCAGTCAGGATTGAGCAGTGAAGGCGGATAAAACATAGTCTTTATTAAACTAGACTTTGTAAAAACCCATGATAGAATAAAACATAAATACATGTGAGAGACAGCAAGAGCATTAGGACTCATTGAGAAGACAGTCAAGCTACTCCAAGGGATGGTGATAGAAGACTCATCTACGGTCCAGGTGAACAGAGAGGTTACGAAACCAGTAGATCTAGCTAGGGGGGTTAGACAAGGATGTCCACTAGCATCACTTCTGTTCGCAATTTGCTCACAACCCTTCATGAAACTTCGTTCAGAAGTAGAAAAGAACGGTGAGATTGAAGGGATCCATATCAGGGCAAGAAGGAGTATGACACACCAATTTTTTGCTGACGATACGAAAGTCTTCATCAATACGGAAGATAAATACTTCTCCAAGGTGCAAGAAATCATCCATACTTTTGAGTAAGCTTTAGGGGCACGGACATATCTTCAAAAATCAACCATCATGGCAATGGGAGAGACAGAAAAACCAACCTGGGCACCAATAGCAAGAAGTGAAGACATGTTCAAATACCTTGGTGTCCTCGCTGTTAGACATCTAGACGAGAAGACGGTAGTAGACAAAGTGAAGCATAAACTCTTGAAGCGACTCAACCATTGGTCTAATAGACTATTGTCAAGATCAAGTAGTATTTCTCCAACACATATTGACAGTCATCCTAATGTATAACATGATGACAATGATAATATCGAAAGACAGAATGGAGGAGCTGGAGCGACTGTGTAGACAGTTCGTGTAAGGTTGGATAGATGAAGATAAGAATAAATCTGCATTGATTGCATGAAATAACTTTCTTAGATCTGAAAAAGATGAACGACTTGGTTGGAGAAGCTTCACACAAAAAACAACGATACTTCAATCTAAAAATATCAATATGATACTAGAAAGATGTGACGTGGAGTGGGTGTAGCTGGTGAATTGTCTCATTCTGAAGGCTTTAGCAACGGGTCCACAAAGAAAGGAGCGTCAGAAATGGTCACCAAGAGAAAGAATACTACTGCTGAAGAAGATTATGAACACAAGTTCCAAATCCCTCGATAGAATATTGCATAGCTGATCATTGGTCAAGAACAGCTCAGGTTTGATATCAAGGTAGGTGATATCCTTGAGCACCTCTTGATGGTGTAGATGTTTACACTCATAAAAGAATTTGGACCTCCGATCGAGTTTGATGTCCCACTCTTTCAAAAATCCATGAAAAGATTGAAGATAGGCATGATGGAGCAGCTGAAAGATAACAATGCACGACGTAAGAACTTGACAGAATTCCTAAGAGAGAGCAACAGTCATAATAGCGAAAATGAAATCCAAAACATGAGGATTTTTATCAATGGATGGAAGACTTGCAGATTTGTACCAAGAAGCTGGAAGACAATGTTGGATGATACTGGATGGGAGAGGAGAAGCTCGACAAGAAGTGAGGTAACTAATAATGTGTGGTACAATCTAAGCGTCAAAAGATTATTAAATTATCTAAAGATAATATTCAAGTGAGATGATCCGATGGTAAGGACAAAAATGCATGGAGCAATAGATAGAAGCATATCTAGGAGGTCAAAGATAACATCAAAGATAAACTATGGTGGTGGAAGGTACTATGGTCGGTTCTTTATCAACTCGAGGCCAGAAGGATGCAACTCAAAGATGGTAAATGTCTAAGATGTAGTACCGAGGAAGAAACTCTATAACACTATCTTTGGAATTGCTCTCACCTGCAAGATTGTCTTTTTCAAGAAGCTAATTCTTCGGGTTAGAGACGAAGAGACACAAATGCTCAATCTTATTGATGCGATTAACTTAACCTTGGAGTAGAATCAGAGACCCTCAGCTGTAACGTAAGTTCTTATCGTCATCTAGCATGTTACTTGGAAAGAACAAAACAAGATGCTCGAAGGAAAGACTATCGTTCTACGTAGTGCTTGCAGCTGTCAAACGAGAAAGTAGATATCTAAAAAGGAGCAAAACGGCCTCAAACATGAAGAGCATGATGTAGGCGTAATCTCGGATCGAGAAGTGGACGAGTGAGATGCAATGCTACACGTTCAAACATTGATACATTCATAGATGTAGAGAACGAATGTACAATGAATTACAACTCTTTCTCAACAAGAGAAACGAGACTAACCACTATATGAAACCGACGATAGCATTCATGACGCAAAACCTCAATCACTAGTGGATGACGTCAATTACCTAAATTCAAAACCATGGAGCACCAATGCATTGGAGAAAATGCAAGAGGATTTCAATCAACTCCAATGAGAGCTGATGCTCTGACATTCTATACGATATCCGATCAGATTTTGCGTGAAGGTTGTCCAGGAAAATGTGAGGTTCTTGGCTGTGGAGATATCATGTGTTGTAAAGAGAGAAGAAAAAGAGAAACAACCACAAGAAAAAACTTCGTAAGATATACCAGCTCCCACATTAGATACACTCCCGTTTTTTTTTCTCTAAGAACCCAAAACTGAGAAATAGAGTTGAGTGGTATGTAATGTGCATGACCTCCTAAAACAAGTCCTTGAATCTCAATCTAGATCCAAAACTATCGAAGAGTAGCTCAAAGCAAAAGAAATATCCCGTTGCTAACAAAAAGCTTTGCACTAGTATCGCACGATGTAAACCCGAGTCCAAACAACATCCATGTACAAGCTCTTAGCTAAAACTAGCAACCACAAGCCGTACACAACCAACTATAACTCTAACTAATCCATAAAGATGAAAATAGTAGAAAAGAAACCAAAGAAGGTTTATCTGAGACTTTCTTTTTTCACAAAACGGTCTTCAAATATCGATAGGGTCTTCCACCTCGACTCAGTTGGCTCCAAGAACTCTCAGATCCGAATTTCAGCAGCCAAGATATCTCCATTCCTGATCACAAGTGACTGAACATTCAAAAACTCCTCCATGTAGCTTAAAATCACCTACACCGCAAAACAAATAGTCTGATCAGTAAGCCGTCCTGTCTCTCACCCAGGGGTACCTCAGATGACTAGGATTACTAGTGCACATTAATTACAAAGATTCTATCATACCCATGCTCACTTCACTCAATACTCTGATCCGTATGGTCACATCGGTCCCTCTAATAGCGTTCCTGCAAACAAGTTCTAACCCCGCCCTCCACATTGCATCACATAGTACTCAAGGACTCCCAAGGTCTCCAATGCTCACTTTACTTATAGACAGGAAAATGAGAGTGTCTTCCACCTTCTCAACTCCTCCTTATATACTCTACAACTTCTTACCGTGGTAACTTTCACTAAGTTACGTTACCTCATGATAAGTGCGCAATCCAAAATAGTAAAACTTCTAAAGGCTACTAATCCTTTAAGAATAGCACACACATTACTTGTTCTACTTTACAAAAGTAAGAGATTTTCCTACTTTAGCTTTTGTAAAGTGTTAACTTTCCATCGTATCCAATCGGAAGACGACAACAAACTAATACGTCTTTTGAGGAGCATCTTTAGATCTTTGTGCATGACTTTTCATCATGCATCTAATCAGCGATGGTCAACAAAGTTACATACTTTTGAGAAGCATATTTAGAGCTCCGCACTTGTCACATAGTGCCATAGTGGAACATCTAATAGTTTCCTCAACTTAGTTATAACTATCTCCGCTAGTTATGGCTAGTTTTGATCACTCTAGATTTAGATCTTCGAACTAGAGTAACCAATAAGATAGTCATATCTAATGAAACTTATATAAACACGCACACAAATAATGGGATACTTGTGACGTGACATTTACTCCCAGACTTAATTTTCACTCCGTCCTCGGAGTGAAGTATCACGTTGATGAAACTTCTTCAGCTTGTCGTGGTTCACTCGATCGAAGAACGTACCACTTCTCTCTTGAAGATCTTAGGTGTTATTACTCCACACTTTAGAGATGATGAAAGACCCAAAATATCGACATAAGAACTTCTTTTGAACTCGCTTGTGTCTAATAGCATCCCATAGCATCACCCACTCATCCTTTTGAAATGGCTGTAACTTCGTTTTGTTCTTCGCCAAGCGCTTATCGTAGCTCTTCTTCTGTTGTAGCTGAGCCATCTCAATTCGTTGAGCTGCATCGTCTCTATTCTCCTCCAGCTCCAACAAAGTTTCTCTCCTCTCTTTCTCAGCTATTTGACCACCCTTTCTCTTCAATCCAGCTTGTAAGGTCTGAAAGGTGGTTAGGTAGAACTGGATTGGTAATCTGGATTCCAACCCATACACCATCTTGAAAGGTGAATATCTCGTAGACGTCTTCACTGTTGTTCGATACTCCCATAGAACCGCATGAAGACGCTTGTCCCAGTTGTGTTTGGCCCCTTCCATGTCAGCATCCTTTGCTAACATCTGACACAAGGTAAAGTTTGTCCTCTCTACCAAACCGTTTGAACTAGGTTTATATGAAGTAGTAACCCTCTGAGAAATGGAGAAGTGGGTGCACATAGCAGTAGTCATACCACTCACAAATTCTGGACCCCTATCAGAAACTAACTCCAAAGGACATCCAAACCTAGTTATGATCCGTTCGTATAGAAATCTACCCACCTCACTTCTCCAATAGTTACAAGAGGTCTAGCTTCTACCCACTTCGTAAGATAATCTGTGGCTACAACAATATACTTATTGTTGCGAGGGGTGCGATTCAAAGGCCCAACAAAATCTATTCCTCATTTCTCGAAAGGTCCAAGAACCGGAATAGATCTAAGAGGAGTGGAAACACTAGATTTGATAGCGAAAGCTTGACAAACATCACAAGTTTTACAATACGTCAAGCAATCTCTAAACATTCCCCTCCAGTGATATCCTGCGTCGAGTATCTTATGAGCCGTCAACTTGCTTGCGAAATGTCCTCTACATACTGGACCGTCATGGAATTCTTTCATGAGTCGTAGAGACTCCTCCTTGCTCGCAGCTCTTCTCAGGACCCCATCAACTCCTTCACGGAATAACACACCTTCCACCACCGAGTAAGGTTGACTTCGTTTCACCAATGCCTTCTTCTCTCTAGTCCGCATCCCATCTGGATAGACACCTTCCGTAACAAAATCCCAAATTTCTTGATATTCTATTGGGATTATAGAGTTGCTCAAGACCATCAAATCTTCGTCAGAAAAGGTGTCATCCACCGGCTCCTCTCCATCGCCATCGTAAGCTCTAGATAACAAATCTGCATTCGCGTGTTTCTTCCCTGGTCGATCACAGATCTCATAGTCCTACTCTGACAATAAGAGCTTCCACCTTGCTAATCGTCCTTCGACCATAGGTTTATTGAAGATGTACTTCAATGCCTTATGATCTGTAACGATAGTGAACTTGCCTCCTATGAGATAATGTCGAAATTTTCTCAAAGCATAGATCATTGCTAATCCTTCTCTCTCTGTCACAGAATAATTTCTCTCTGCCTTGACCATTTGCCGACTAGCATATGCGATAGGATGATCTCTACCTTCAACATCATACTGACTTAAAGTACATCCTATTGCTATATTTGAAGCATCCGTATATAGAATAAATTATTTATTCCAATCGGGCTTTACCAAGATCGGAGCTGAAGTAAGAGCTTTCTTCAGTTCCTCAAAGACGGCTAGAGCTTCTTCATCTCATAAAATCAACACGTAATCTACTCCTTTCTTCAGATATACAGTCAAAGCATACGCTTTATGTGAGAACGAGAGTATAAACCTTCGATAATATCCCACCATACCTAAAAACTGTCGTAGCTTAGTGAGAGTACTAGGAAAAGGGAGCTCTAAGATCTTCTGCACCTTCTTTGGATCAACGGCAATGCCGTCCTTGGATATGATATGACCCAAGAGTAACCCTTCCTCACACCCAAAAATACGTTTCTCCGGATTGAGAGATGCATTTGCTACATCTAAACATTCTAAGACCTTCACAAGGTGCTCAAAATGCTTCTCCTTACTCCCGTAAACACAAAAGTCATCTATAAAATCTCTCACAAACTTTCCTAAGAAAGGTTCGAACACTTTGTTCATAAATCTTTGAAACGTCGCAGGAGCATTACACAGACCAAATGGCATGACTCGAAATGCAAACGTACCCCACGGAGTAGTGAAAGTGGTCAGGTGTTGATGTTCTGGTGCAATTTTGATCTGGTTATATCCGCTATAACCATCTCCAAAGTTGTACCATTCGTTTCCCGCCACTTCTTCCAAGATCTCGTCAATGAAAGGGAGAGGATAATAATCCTTCTTTATGACCGCATTGAGCTTCTTGTAATCAACACACATCCTTAATTTGCCATTTTTCTTCTTTACGATCACAATGGGTGATACCCATTCAGAATGCTCCACCTCGTAAATGAACCCAGCAGTGTGCAGCTTCTCGATCTCTTCTTTCACCAGATCCGCAATTGGAGGACTCACTCTTCGTTGCTTCTGTCGCACCGGTTTGACTTCCTTCTCTAACTCGATACGGTGTTGCTCCAGTGTGACCTCCCTCAGATCCTTGTAACTAAATGCAAATACATGAATGTATTTGCGAAAGATCTCTTCGAGACAACTCTTCTCCTCTTTAGTAACCTTCGATCCATAACGTAAGGTGGCAATTCTTCTCTCCACCTCCTCGGGAGTCAACGATTCTTTGTCTCGATCTCTTTGCACTTCCGGAGAAGGGAAAAGATCCACTACATTCACACCCACATTTCGTTCTTCTCTCTCCTCTTCTGACGATGTATTTTCAGATTCTGAATCTGAAGAATTGGTACCTACATCAGAAGTAGTATCGACAACTTCTGACTCCCAGTAGTCCGATGTGGGTTGATCCGATTCCGACGTCCCAACTTGATCTTCGAGCAATGGAACTTTGATCCAGTGGTGATTCGGTCCGATGCATAAATAACCTTTGTGCCAGTTATCCGTTGCATGTACTGCTCGAAGCCAAGGTCTTCCGAGTAACATTTCATAACTTGACTCTTTCAAGATTTGAAATGTCATGTTTACTTGCACTCCCATTACTGACACACAAACTCTCTCCAGCACTCCCAATGGTCTAACTCGCTGTCTGTTAGCCATACCCACCGTGATACTAGAAGGACGAGTTGGTACTAGATCCAACTTCCTCATGAGTCGTTCTGAGATGACATTTACTGCCGATCCTCCATCGACAAGAACATCTGAGACATCTCTCCCATTGATACGAGCCTCTACTTTTGATGCCTTGTTGCACACCTCTCCTTCACTAGCATCTAAAGCACTCACACCGACAGTAGAAGGATTTATCTTCTTCTTCCGATCTCGTCGGGAGCTTAGACCGTTACGAAGTTTTTTCCTCACCAAAGGATTCAGAGCAATCAACTGTCCCACAGTAATGTTTGCTCGTTGCTTACCCACGTCTTCCACCACATTGTATTTTGATTGCTCCATCGAAATTGTGAAATCAGTATTTCCCAATTTCTTCCGCCGTTCTTTGGTTTTTGAAGAAGATTTGCTACTCCGAGTATTTTGACTTGGAGAATCTTTCATCACGACTGGTTCCCCCTCGTCGAAATACGTCCTCATCCTCTTCCTCTCTTGAGCCAGCAGCTCTACAGATTGAAAACATTCTCGTACATCTCGTGGCTCCAAGATGTCAATGCATGCTATACCCTTGTCCTTGCTTTGTGAAGTTGAAGCTCCATCCGCCGTTCCACCATTACGACTTGGACAATTACGTTGGAAATGTGATCCTCCGCACGTAAAACATCCTTGGTTCGTGTAGTTACTTGGTGATCCTTGCGATGGTCCACCTCTAGACTGATAGTTCCCATAACCTCGTGAGCCTCCTCCAACATTTGGACTGCGGTGTTGCAACAAATTCACCATGTTGATTTTCAAATCTGCCAGAGACTCTGTCAAACTTTTCAACTCATCACGAAAGTCGGGAGTAACAGATCTAGATGGTAAGTGACTGTAACCGCACTAGTAGTAGCTACCGGAGTCAGATTCTGAAATCGAACAGTCGGAACACTCGCAGACGTCAGAGTTGTCATGATCGGCCCTTGCACATCTCCACATGCTGCCCCAACAGTCAATGGTTGCAAGTCGTCTCCATCCAGACTCTCTTCCATCCTGGTTGCGATCTTCACTGCATCAGTCTTCGAAGTTGGTCTCTCATACCGCACTTGTGTTCGAATCTCCGGCCTCAATCCCCCAATAAAAATCTTTGTGAGCATTGCTCCAATGCCCACCATCGTTGGTTCTACTACATCTCCACTCTTTCGTAAAACCAACCGAAACTTTTGTTCTAATTTTTCCACCCTCTCGGCGTAAGTCCTTACTTTCTCTTTCTCTCCTTGTTTGAGGTAAGTTACCTCTACCATTAACTTCTCGTAACTTTCATCGGGAAGAAAAGTTTCAATTAAGGCCTCCGTCAATACTTCCCAAGTATCAATTGGAGTCCTCACTACGCTTCTCTTCTTCCTATCCTCATACCATGTCAATGCAGAATTCTCAAGAAATTCAGGTATCAACCTTACCCACTCGCTCTTCTTTCGATCTCCATTGCCAATGCATGCTCTTTTGAAGTCCCTCACAAATCCTTCCACGTCTTCTCCATCCTTTCCGTAAAACACCGGAAGTTTCCCCATTCTTCTCTTCTTTTCTTCTTCTTACTCAAGGAACTGCTTGTGGATGTGAAGATCACACTTCACCGCAATCCACAATTTTCCCGTTGAGCTCTCTCCTCTCCAAAGGTTGGAATAAGTTTGACCCTCATGGTCATCTTATCTCTCGTGTGACAGACTATCTCCATCCTCGCTAGAGGTCTTCACTCGTTTCGTTTCTACACTCAACCTTCTCTCGAGACCTTCGGCTACAGTTTCTAGCAAAGCAACCACTGCGCTACACTCGTGCTCAACTGAAATCCCGTCCACTCCACATCTAAGACAAAAGGTTGTAGGGTCAATGACGTCTTGTCTAGGGGAAGAAGGACCTATGTGTAAGCTTAAGTCGACCAACCCTCTTCGCTCACGCAAAAGTCTATTCTTCGTAGGACACTTGATCACTTTATGTCCTTCTTCTCCACATAAAAAGCACCTCGAGTTCTTCTCCTGGTTCTTACGACTACTCTCTACTTCTTCCTCAAATTCTAGTCAAAATTCTTCTTTCGCCAGATCAGCGGTAACTATCATCGCATAGCCTTGAGGGATCTTGCTCAACCTCAATTTCCACTCTTGCTGTCCTTCCATGACGATGATCCGTCATACATCTCTCTCGCTATATAGCTTGTTTGACACTTTTGATCACTCGACTATCTTCTCACTTAGCAATCTCTCACATTACTAAGTAGAAGCTTAACTTGTCAACCTTGAGCCTCAGAGATCGAACATAATCCTCTCAAGAATTCCGAAATTCTTTCACTCTTTTACTTCAACAAGCGATATAACAGATTTGACCCCCTTCGCTTCGAATGCCATAACTCCAGTTCTACTCGATCAATTCACGCATGATTTGGGTGCCTAGATAGCTTATCTTGCAAGCTATCAGCATGGAAAATTTCAAGGTCTAACTCTAAAAACTGAAAATATGAAAATGACTGTAAACTCCTTCCCGAGAGCTCACTATTTGATACCGAAAAACCTCCTTAACTTCCGAAAGACATAACTCTCTCCTCACAATGGATCTCTCGGAGATATCAAGCTTATTGGAAAGCTTATCTTGCCCTCTATAACATGGTGTATGTACAAAGGTTCTGAACTCATGCTCAAAAACAGACATGAACTGTACTAATGACTAAATACGAATCTTTGTATCGAGGTCCCGGCAACGGAACCAAAATGTAAGCCGGCCTGTCTCTCACCCAGGGGTACCTCAGATGACTAGGATTACTAGTGCACCTTAATTACAAAGATTCTATCATACCTATGCTCAGTTCACTCAACACTCTGATCCGTATGGTCACATCGGTCCCTCTAATAGCGTTCCTGTAAACAAGTTCTAACCCCGCCCTCCACATTGCATCACATAGTACTCAAGGACTCCCAAGGTCTCCAATGCTCACTTTACTTATAGACAGGAAAATGAGAGTGTCTTCCACCTTCTCAACTCCTCCTTATATACTCTACAACTTCTTATCGTGATAACTTTCACTAAGTTACGTTACCTCATGGTAAGTGCGCAATCCAAAATAGTAAAACTTCTAAAGGCTACTAAGCCTTTAAGAATAGCACACACATTACTTGTTCTACTTTACAAAAGTAAGAGATTCTCCTACTTTAGCTTTTGTAAAGTGTTAACTTTCCATCGTATCCAATCGGAAGACGACAACAAACTAATACGTCTTTTGAGGAGCATCTTTAGATCTTTGTGCATGACTTTTCATCATGCATCCAATCAGCGATGGTCAACAAAGTTACATACTTTTGAGAAGCATATTTGGAGCTCCGCACTTGTCACATAGTGCCATAGTGGAATCTCTAATAGTTTTCTCAACTTAGTTATAACTATCTCCGCTAGTTATGGCTAGTTTTGATCACTCTAGATTTAGATCTTTGAACTAGAGTAACCTATAAGATAGTCATATCTAATGAAACTTATATAAACACGCACACAAATAATGGGATACTTGTGACGTGACAGATCTGAGATCCATCTTCTCTGGTAGATAGATTTGACTACTTTGAACCCAACAAGACTCCAAACAATCCACTTGGAGTTCCTCTCGTACAACCACGCAAGAAATTTGATCACAAAGAACGAAAACCTGACGTAAATCATTCCATTGTAGCTCAACTTCACTCATCACGCATGACACAACAATCCAATCCGCATATGATCTTCTCCAATCAGTAGATAAGGACTCCTTGATCGCATCGCCACCAAGACGAAGAGCTTGACTCACCGATCAAGAAGAACAACCCAACTTCAAGTCGCAAGTGAAAGAAAATCTAATGTAAGCGTCTCTCTGCGAGTCAATTTCTCTCACATCTCCCAAATTGCTCGATGAAACGTATCGTCTTTAATTTCCTGAAGAACTCGATGTCCTGATCTCGATAGATCTAAGGACAACAAGTTTAGACTTCAGAACGGTTTAAACTGTCCAGCTCTCCTTCGCAGATCACTGAAGCACCACAAATCTTCTTCTCTACGTCCCAATTTCTTCTAGAACACACCTCATGATCCGCCTCTTCGTGAACCATCTCAACTTGCATGTAGCCTACACAGTTTTGAACTCAATGACACCTTGTGCACATGCATTCTCTAAAATGTCCATGACAGGTCAAGGACAAATTAATCCTTAAGCTACCCCCTTATGTCTAAAGATGAAAAACTCAACTAGCTTGACTTTCTCATCTTTTGAATCTCATAGCTGACCATTAAACGTCCAAATGAATTAGATGAAGTGCCATAAGAAGCTAACAATGAGCTCTATCACTTGATGCAATGAACGTGAAGATCCGAAAGTTGTATAAAAAGCTTATTTTTAGTCCTATGAACGTCTTTGGAGCAATAATGCTAAGCATCAAAATTTGATTTCCATGTAGGAGTAGGTCCACGACACGGCAGCGAACTGAGGATTCCTCCTCGGATGATAACAATGAGAACGAGAGGAGCAAACTTTTTTTGAACGAAGAGGGTCTCAACTAGATACACGTCGTGTCATGGAACATCTCTATGGTAAAATATGTTAGGTAAACTTTAGGTTAAGCTAGACTTTAGGTTAAGTTGAGTCATAGTTTAAAAGAGGAAAAATTTGGACCTCCAAGAAGTGAAGCCACCATGGCATAGAGCATAATGAGCAGAGCAAAATGAAGTTTGAAGTTGACGAAACAAAATTGTAGTGACGAAGTTGTATATGTTTGGAAATAAATAGATATTGCATTTCAAAGAATTGTACAATAACCAAAGGTGAGCATGAAGTGAGGATCTTAATGCACAAGGGTATAGAGTGTAGTACATAGTATAGCCTAGAGACTTCAATCGTCAAAAACCGATTTATATTGAGAGAAATATGCGATTTGGAAGTAATAAAAAAAAACAAGAGAAAAAGCTTAATCCTTTCACACACTTCTTTCTTGAACGTGTGTGGAGTTTGAGTTGATGGTAGTACAAGCTTCCTAGCAACAAGAGGTCTTAGGTTCCAATCTCTCTTACAGCTTGTGCTTCCGAGTTCGGATCTCAGAGTTTTCACACACAAAGGTTTACTTAGTAGGTTGTCCCGCATTGAAAGATTCTACTGGACACTTGTGCATAAGGACGGAGAACTATATTCCTCTTAAATGTATCATGTATGTGAGATGCCTCCGTCTACAGCAGGAAATGAACAGCTGTTGCTCCAAGATCCTATAATAGTAAGATGACATCAAAGATGCTGAGTAAGCGTGTAAATAGTTAAGACCAAGGTTATGACATGCAAGAAGTTATAGTTAAGGTTGACAAGCAGCAAATGTATGAACTAAGAGGACATGCTTATTTGATAAGTGCACCGAGTTATTCCAGCTTAAAATATGAGTCATAGAGACACATGTATATTCAGAAAAAAAGGATTACAATTGAAAGTAGATAATATAAAAACATATCATTAGATATATTTTTGACGATAATTGGAAATGAAAGTATAGACAGAGGACGAAACTGAGCATAATTGAGGGAGAATAGATTTTTTGTGAGAGGAGACAAAAAAGGATCAAGACTCGATAGGTGTAGAAACAAGAAGGGATACAAGCATTGATCGTTAAAATGTGATGCAAAATATAGACAACTGGGAAAAACAGAGAAGATTTTGGATTCTTGTAACGGACCACACTAAGTTCTTATGTTTGTATGTATGACTGAAATGTTTTTCCATTTTTTCATGTTGAGCATCATTCTTTTGCAATGCTACGTTCTTCCATAGCCAAGGGCTCTATGTCATCACGGAGACACTTCATTCTATCATGGAGAGTCTTTGTCAAGAAGGGCGACTCCTAACTTTGACTAATTGCGAGACTAGAGACTGAGTGAGAAGACAAGAGCCAACCATCTTGCCTATAGCAACTAAAGTCTTCCATAGATATCGATTTTTGTCCAACAGTCTATCCTTACTCAATAAGATCAATGTATATTCAGCAGAAGATAGATTTACCTCCAAATATAACAACAAATAAAATTCAAACTCCTAATGCTTTATTTCTCTTCTTGTGACCTTCTCACACTTGAAAACCTCAAAAATGTGATCCCTTCAATCCGTATCTTTCTCTCGTAAGCATCGACAGCTCTCCCTGATGAAAAAAGTACAATATCCCTAATCGTGTGATACGGCACTTTTCTTAACTAACATCCCAGCTAAGCACTCCAGCTAAGCTATGGTCTTTATAAGCAAACTTTGCTTAGCAGGCCCTCTGCTAAGCTCAGTCCTTGCTTCTTAAAATTTTCTCGGCTCTTGATGCCATCTTGATACCACTTCTGATAAAGTACAGGTCATCAAATGTCGATCAAAATCATCCTTATGGAGCCACCCCACAGGGCTTACAGCGGCCCATAGCTGCACCATGTAACTCTTGATCTATAACCAAAGTGACATGCGGAGACTTAGGTCAGAAAGCTCACGATGAAGGGAGATATCAGTCCCTCGTCTCTAGATATGTAAGACGTAGACCCTTGCTTATTAAAAATTTCTTGGCTCTTGATGCCATCTTGATATCACGTCTGTTATAGTACATGTCATCCAATGTCAACCAAAATAACAACTATGTAGTCACCCCATAGGACTTACAGCCCCCCATAGTTGCACCAGGTAACTATAATCGAAGTGACATGCGGAGACTTAGGTCAAGAAGCCTACGATTAAGAAAGATATCGGTCCCCCGCTCTTAGATATGTAGGATGTAGCTACAAATTCAATGAATGAGAGAAGATCTCTTTTTGAACTTTACATTTATCTTTTCTCTGAAGGCTGAAATTGTAAAGAGTATTCAGTATGATCTATAGACTTGTTCACATGACGTTCTAGAGACATTTGTCCAAGTAAGATAATAACATCATCGGGTTCGACGCATAGAACATATGATGATTTAGAAACTAAGCTTTGAATCATATTGACAAGGTCACTTAACATCATTCTTTGTTTGTCTACTTTTTGTGTCAAGTTATCGAGATTGTTCACACTCTATACGCATGTCTTCTCAACACTATGAATTCAAGAACTGATGATTGCATCAGATAATTGCAACCAAAGATGAAAGTAAATCTAGTCAATATCTCTATCATCACCGAAGTCAAATAAAATAAAATCAGATGAAAATATGTATCATTTCTTACTTTCGATGATTGAGAAGTTGAGGATGCGTCAATGCGTGGAGAGAAGATTTGTTCTTTCATTTCTCGATGAGTTGAGCTCCCTCCTCTCTCTAGTTTCTGAAAGAAAACATCAAACATCAGATTAGAATATTAGTCCACTATAGAACTACAAGTAATACTCAAGTATATGATTCTTTCAAGAGACAAAGCACAGAGTAGCACAAGAAGATACATGATATTGTTTAGTGTCAAAGAAAAAAGATGATTTCTTGATCAAAACGGATATCTAAATAGTAGTAAGATGATAGCGACTCAAGATATATGGATCCATAAAAAAGAGTTCAAGAAGATGAAGTTATTATCAGTAATAGTTTTGAAAGCGGTTCAGGAAAGAATCTGCAAGATACACAACACGATTATTATATAGAGTAGAAATGGCATGACTTTGAAGTCACAATGGGGTCAATAGATGAGATGAAGTTTGTTTATAGAGGTCCGGATCTGAAATCCATATTTTGATACAAATCGATTTCATATTCAAAATAACTGAATCCAAGAATAATTACCTATCTGAGAGATAAGCTGGTTGAGTAATCTCTCTACATGTAAATACGAACATACATGAAGATGGTCAAATCATCATATGAGATCCATAAATTGAACTCAAAAATAGATTGTAAAGCTTGCCCGAAATAGTCAAGTTGATATTTCCTTATGTAAAGAACGCACCCTTGCAGAGAGAGCATACATGTAAAAAAATTACTTCAAGTAAGAATCTTGGACTGAAGTGTGCACTTATAGCTTTTTGGAAGACCCATATCATGCTCGTCTTGAGTAATTCAGATTCACAACAGTCGCTCTGGTGTCTTTTATTTGAGAAGCTTTCGCTTGTCAAATAAAGAGAAAGCTCCAATATTTGATATAGTCAGGTTGATATTTGATATTCCCAATGCTTCTTTTGCGTATCGAGAGGACAAGGAGCATTTTTCTCTCCTCCAAGTTGTCTCAGATTTTTTTCAACTTATTTCTCTCGCATTTCAATATCTGTTGGATTTTCTTCTTGAATAAAGAATCACACACGTTCAGTCTTATATACTCGTACTTCTCATCTATACTTCTCCTTAAACTGGACACTGATGCAGCAGATTGTTTGACTACCTCAACAACTCCCCAAGTCCAAATAACTTAACATAGAAACCTTTAAATCATTGAACCATTCAAGTTTATCAAAATCTGCTCTTGTGACACACACGTCTTCATCCACTACAACTGAATTTGACTTCAGACCTTATTGCTTTCTTGCTTTGAGTTCAAGTTCTCATTTTTTCTCAAAGCTCGTAGTCTCCTCTTATCCTCTGTATGATTCACGGAATCTACATGCACAAGAGAATTTGTTAGTATCATGCTCATTTTGTCTAAGTAGTCTGCATGAATCTACTGAACATGTTTTACAATATTGTCGGGTCAGTTAGAAAGTGATATCTAAGTTTCTGCAGAAGTAGACAAACCGACTATAAAGCATGAATGAAACTCGAATTACTGAAGTTAGAAGTTTCAGAAAGTGTTACGTGGTTCAGGTTTAGGAACATCTCGACCAGTCTCGCTGACCCCTATGTCATAGTTTGGTGGTCCTCATGACTGTCCAAGTTCTTCTGGAGTCCTTGAACCTAAAGGTCCCATATGAACCTTCTAGATCTCATCCACCCCGACATCTAGGGATTGGAGGAACCAGGTGGTCCATAGTAACCTTGAGGTGCACATGACCATGTGAAAAGATGCAAGAATGTGCAATGCGAGACCACATGTTTACGACGTATCGAAAAAGACATCATAAGACACAATCTCGTTTGGATGTGAGCATAGCTTAACGATGCATAGAGTAGAAAACTGAAGAATTCAAACTCATCGGATGCGCTTCGATCTTGAGTTCGTATTCAATATCAGACATCTAGGTGAAAACTTCCGTCTTTGTTAATGGTAGACCAACGAGCTAGGAACAAAACCATAGATATTGGAAAAATTAGTTTGATGTAATATTTGTCTTGTGGTCATGTCTGTGGTTGAATATTGTAATTCTAAGGAGATTTTGTGACACATTTCAAGGCTTCGTTCCAGAGTTGCTCTAGTTCTGGGACATTCGTTGTGGTCCATCATGACCCATATGGGATGTATCTCCAGTTGTGTGGTTTCTTTGGATATGATTACGCGAGTTTGAAAGAATGTTAAGTCTATTTGCGTCATCATCTGAGAAATCCCCCTCCGAAGTATACTGAGACATGAGTTTTGTCAAGGTCTCTCTAGCAAGCAGCATGTCTGAACCGGTGAACTGTCTGTTGTCTCTTCACGTCAAACTTGTTTACTTGAAGTCCTCACATGGACATGTCTTGTAAACTTACCTTAGAAACCACATCGTTAGATATTGTAGACAATCTCGAGAATATAAATACAACTAAAAAGTTAAAAACTTATAACCATCTAAGTAATCCAATTCATCGCCACCTCAAGAAACCTCTACGTGACTCTTTGTTCTAATTTCACTTCAAGTTATTTTCAAATTACACAATGTATATTTACAAGCAGATTGAAACAATGAGAACTCCTTACACTATTTCTCTAAGTTGTGTTATTTCTATACATATATATATAGACTACTCCAACTTTCCTAGAGTATATACGTAACATGAACTTATAAAGTTGACTATTCTTTAGGGCTTTACATACATATATACGTATCAAATTTGATTGTTCTCAAATTCAGTATGAGATATTGTATGTATTAAAGTACTCACAAACTTGCAAATATTCATATACATGAAAAATATAACGCAATTCCTCTCTTTCTATCATAATATGTACATATCATGCTCATTTATTATATTATACTGTAAACTTAGAAGATTAATCTATGTTTTTGACCTTTATGGTATTTTTATGAAGGTTAATATTAGATTTCTTTTTCCTCCAAGGACCTAGTTGGAATATGCTCAGGGACATCGAATCAACATTTGATCCTGGGCGAATTTCACTTTTATTGTCCTTGTTAATATTGGAGTTCTTTTCACTACATGGACTTACTTGGAAGATGCTCAAAGACATCGAATCAACATTCGACTATCGATGACAATGACTATATTTTCCTTCATGAATATACTTTCAATATATTTTCAGTTTATTTTACATGATATCGATTTTCATGATCACTATTTTTCAGAATTTTGTTATTGATCAGAATGGACAACTCGAATTTTGGCCCCGTAACTAGCGAGAAGTAGTTTGTCGTATTCATCATTTGTCAAGAATAAACATAGATATATATGGACTAGTACTTGAAAGACTTTGCTGTAAAATCGAATAAACTGATCGACCTTTTGATATAAATGTACTACTGTATCATGATGAATTACTATGGTTATATATAGTATATTTTCTTTCTATGTGTTCTGCTTTGGTTTCATTGGTTTGTCGTGTTTTTGCAATGGTCACGCTCAATGTTCGGAGAGGTTTTTTTTGCTAGAAACAGTATTTTGTGCTAAATAAAGAGTTGATATCAATGGACTTTCGAGACGTTGTCGTGGTGAGAGTTTTCCTGAGAAAGACGGAACCTTCTGGCTGTGATATGATTGTGAAGACTGTGATACGTCTACTCAGGGAAGCGTCGGGCTTCTAGATGTGGTTGTTTACTCAAGGGATAGACTTCAGGTTCTAACAAGGTACTATAAACACTCACACAGGTCTATTGAGTCCTCGAATATGTTCAGAAAAAGAAAATCAGGTGGAACTAGTAGTGATAAGATCAGACGGTGAAGTTTAACACTCAAGAATAGGAAAGCATGTGGTGGTTTAGACTTCAAAACTTCTCCTAAATGTAAATAAGGCCCTACTGAGCACACATACGAACTTTCAGCATGAGATCAAATTTGAGCACCGAGATATGAGCAGAAACGTTATGAGCAAAGAAATTACGACAATTTTTGATACCCAGACAGCTATTTTGATCTAAAACAGAGAATTGGCTCGATAAATTTCGATGATTCTTAGAGGACTACAGCACGTTGAACATCCTTGTGAAATTTGAACTCCTGATTGTAACACAGTTCTCCAGATCTCAAACTCTGAAGTTGCTGCTCTAGATTGAGAGCTTTTCAGACCCCCTCTGCTTCAGCGGTCGCTGGGAATTACTCACTCACTCAAATGACATAAAAATTTCTGGATAGTCGTAGCCTTACTGACAATGAATGCTACCATGAAAGTTTGAAGCAATTTTCTCAAATCTGCTGCAATTGACACCGAAAACCTCAAAATCACCAATTGTGATGCAATTAGGACCCAATCCGAACTTCAATTTGACATAACTCTCTCTTTATTGCTCCAAATCGATCAGAAATTTCATTGACAGCGACTGGCACGACGAGCCTTATCTTCTTGTGTCCTCAGATATCAGAATGTCCTTATCAAACGCTCGAACTCCTCTTAAGACCTCTACTTCTAAGTTTAGAGTTTCACAAAAGACAAAAATGGACCATTGGAAAAGGATTACTTCACTTCTCTGTCTTTTTGTGCCTCAAACCAAGTTGCCGTGTCGTGGATCGACTCTTATATGAAAATCAAATTTCGACAATTATCGCTCTAAAGACACTCATGAGTAAAACAAGCTAGGCTCCCGCTTACGAGCTTTTGGCACTACTTCGGATCTTCACTTTGATTGCATCAACGGGTAGAGTTCCTTGTCAGCTTTTCATGGGCACTTCATCTACTTCGTTTGGACGTCTAGTGGAGAAGTTACAAGACTCGAAAGATGGAAAAGACAAGCTAAGTCCTAGTTTATGGACTTTTGGCACGAATTCGAGATCTCCACTTTCATTGCATTAGTGGATAGAGCTCCTTGTCAGCACTCTATAGACACTTCGTCTACTTCGTTTAGACGCCTAGTGGAAAAGTCACAAGACTCGAAAGATGAAAAAAGCAAGCTAGGCCTCAGCTTACGAGCTTTTGGTACAATTCGGATCTTCTCTTTCATCGCATGAATGGGTAGAGCTCGTTGTTAGCTTTTCATAGACACCTTATTTATTTCGTTTGGACGCTAGTGAATAAGTTATGCGACTCGAAAGAAGAAAAAATCAAGCTAGGCCATAGTTTACTTGCTGACTGGGTATTAGCGCTCCAGACGTTATATTAAAGATGCAAGGGGCCAGCTTCCTCATTATCACAGAGAACTTCGTACGTACACAAGGGGGCTGCTTAAGGGGCTAGTTTGTACCGGCGACTTGTAAGCGGACGGTTCAAGAGATTTGTAGATCTAATGCAAGCGCGCAAGGCGTCGTTGGATTCTGATCTGTGCAGGCTACGCGTGGGATAAGACGGTTTGTGAAGAGACAGATCGGGGGATGTGTTCTGGGAGAAATTGAGACGCAGGAGAGGAGGATTTGGAGAGCTTCAATGATCTTTGAAGGAGAGTTGGACCGTTCGGGCCGTTCCGGAGTCCAAACTTGCTATCCTTGGATCCATCGAGATCAGAATACCGAGTTTTACAAGAATTGAAGACGATACAAAGTTTCATCGGACGGTTTGGGAGTTCTGAATGAAATTGGCTCGCAGGGAATTGTTTACGTCAGATTTTCGTTCGTCTGCGACCTGAGATTGGATTGTTCTTCGCGATCGGTGAGCCAAGCTCTTTGTTCTTGGTGCCTACGCGATCAGAGAGTCTTCATCTACGCATAGGAGAAGACGGTACGTGAATTGGATTGTTGGTTTGGGTGTGATGAGCAAGTTTGAGCCACAGGGAGCTGATTTACATCAGTTTTTTGCAAGCTGCGAGCAAATTTCTTGTGTGGTTTTGCAAAGAGAACTCCAAACGACTTGTTTGGAGTCTCGTTGGGTTCAGGGTAGCTAGATCTATCTGTCAGGGAAGACGAATATCAGTTTAGACGATCCGTTTGTGCGGTGTGTGCGGTTTTAAGCCGCAGGGAGGAGTTTTTGAAAGTTCGGTCACCTGCGACCGAAAATCGATGATATCTCGGCTGTTGGGAGTCGGATCTGAAGGTTTCTTGGGTCAACGGAGTCAAGGAAGGAGACCCTATCGACATCTGAAGATCGCTTGGTGAAAGGAGAGTGTTCTCAAATAGACCTACGGGTTTCGTCCTTTTGAGTTCGTTAGAGTTCCGGTTGGTTATGTACAGCTTGTGGTAGCTAGCTTTAGCTAAGAGCTTGTACATGAATGCTGTTTGGACTTGGGTTTGAATCGTATGATACTGGTGCAGCTCTATTTGTTAGCAAAGGGAAGTTTCTCTTGCTTTGAGCTACGCTTCAGTGGTTTGGGTCAAGATTGAGATTCAGGGGTTTGTTTTGGGAGCTTTGAAGCAGATTACAGACCGCTTTGGTCTGTTTCTTAGTTTTGTTTTCTTAGGGTGAAAGAACTGATAGTGTATGTACATTGAGAGTTGGTATATATTGCAAAGTTCGTTTTCGTGGTTGTTTTTCTCTCTCTTGTCTCTGTGCAACACACAGCATCTCCACAGCCAGGAACTTTACGTTTTCTTAGACATCCTTCACGCAAAATCTGACACGATAACGTGGTGACTTAATTTCACACATAGGTTATCACGTCAAGTCCTTAAATTGGCAGCGTAAACTTTAAACTACTTGCGAAGACATGTAAAATGATGCGTAACTTTGAAAGATAACTTAAACAAGCTAGAAAATGGACGACACGTAAGTACAACCCATGAGCTTTAACTCTATCAACATGGTAAACAACATACTAGGACTCAAAATATATAACATCCTCTAGAATCAATTTCTCTGAGGTCTTAATTTCACTCAGAGAAATAACTCCTAACAGAGAGATGAATTATTTACTATGTGAATGATTCACATCTCGACAACATCTGGAATCTTCTTCTGGACGAATTAACTAAAAGATAAAATTTTCTGACTACAATTATGCAACTTCTGTATTCTTCTGTGAATAATGTTTTCATTCTTAAATTTTCTAACATACTTAATTCATTATCAGTGTTTTTCTGATCTGAATCTTTTGCTTTGAGAACTCTAAATTTTTTGAGGTCACGTTTTTGTGAAATGTCTACTTTAGTAACTGAGTAAACACTTTTACTTCGGACATTATATAATTATAAGTTCATGCATTATCCAATTCCTTGAACTTGAGAGACGAATAAGTTCTAAGATAACACTTCCAGTAGTTTTGAACCCGTAAATCTCTCATTGGGAATGGAGGTCCAACCCCTTTTGAAAAAAAAATTTATTTTTCATATAGAATTCCTAGTAACTTCACGCAGCAGGAAGAAGAAAAAATTCAGAACTCAACTCTTTTTAGAGAACAAATCATCAGACATAGGAGCAATGAAACTACAAGAAATCAATTTCAGAAGAGGTATTCAAATAAACCGATGGGTTAACATATAGATGTATGTACTCCATGCTGTTTCTCCACAAAGACACAGCTTCATACAGCAGTTCTTCTTTTGCTCCTTGAGGACCTTCTAAACTCACCCGTTATCATGTCGGATTCTGCGTGAAAGTTGTCCAGGAAAATGTGAGGTTCTTGGCTGTGGAGATATCATTTGCTGAAGAGAGACAAGAACAGAAAAACAACCACGAGAACAAACTTCGCAAGATATACCAACTCCCACTTTATGTACTCTCCTGTTTCTTTCTCTCTAAGAACACAAAACTGAGAAACAGACCTGAGTGGTCTATGATCTCTAAATCTCAACCTAGATCTAAAACTACCTAAGCGTAGCTCAAAGCAAAGAAAACATCTCTTTGCTAACAAAAAGCTTCGCACCAATATTACACGATTTAACCCCAGTCCAAACAACATCCATGTACAAATCTTTAGCTAAAGCTAGCTACCACAAGCCGTTCATAACCAACTAGAACTCTAACGAACCCAAAAGGACAAAACTCGTAGCGAAGGAACTGAAAAAGACATATATGAGAACTTTCTTCTTTCGTCAAACGGTCTTCAAATATCAATAGGGTCCTCCTTCATGACTCCGTTGGCCCCAAGAACTTTCAGATTCGACTCTTGACAGCCGAGATATCTCCAACTTTTGGTCACAGGTGACCAAACCTCCAAAAACTCCTCCTTGTGGCTTAAAATCACATACACCGTCCAAACGAATAGTCTGATATGTGATCCGTCTTCTCTGTGAATAGATTTGGCTACTCTGAATCAAACGAGACCCCAAACAAGCTATTTAGAGTTCTCCTCGCAAAACCACGCAGGAAATTTGTCACAAGAAGTAAAAAAATTGACGTAAATCGATTCCTTACGGCTCAAACTCGCTCACCAGACCCAAACCAACAATCAAATTCACATACTGTTTTCTCTTATGCGTAGATGAAGACTCTCTATCATGTAGGTACCAAGTGAAAAGCTTAGCTCATCGATCACGAAGAATCATCCAACTTCAAGTTACAAGCGAATGAAAAATTGACGTAAGCGTTTCTCTGCGGGCCAATTTCCTTCACATCCCAAATTACTTGATGAAACTCCATACCGTCTTCAATCTCTTGAAGATCTCGAGGTTTTGATCTCGATGGATCCAAGGAAAACAAGTTTGGACTCCAGAACGACTCGAACGGTCTAACTCTCTTTCATAGGTCACTGAAGCACTCCAAATCTTCTTTCTTACGTCTCAATTTCTCCGAGAAAACACTCTATGATCCTCCTCTTCACAAACCATCTTAACCAGTGCATAGCTTGCACAGATCTGAACCCAATGATGTCTTGTGCGTTTGCATTGGACCTCCCAATCTCACGAACAGTTCGTCGACATGTCGTAAATACAAGCTCGTCTTTTAAGCTGCTCCTTTATGATCCAGTCATAGTACATGAAGTTCTCTCCATATTATGATCAAGCAGCCCCCTTGCACCCTTAGTATAGCGCCAGGAACCACAAAAATACCCAGTTAGCATTAGTAAAGGCCTAACTTGATTTTCTCATCTTTCAAACCTCATAACATCATCATTAAGCGCTCAAATGAAAAAAATGAAGTGCCTTTGGGAACCTTACAACGAGCTCTACCACTTTGGTCAATGAAATTTGAGATCCAAAATAGATCAAAAAGTTGTTATTTCTCTTATGAGCATCTTTGGAGCCTCATATAGAACTCCAAAATGTGATTTTCAAGTAGGAGCCGGTCCACGATGCAACACCGTAATTTGGCTTCGAGAGTTTTAGTCTGTAACTTATTTTTCAATTTTGTCTTGATGGAGTTTTAGACTGAAAATCTCCGCTCACATATTGCTGTAGAAACACACCAGATGCATGCAATATTGGCTAGAATAAACAAATTAAGATATTGTCTTCCATAGAACAGATCGTCAACAACATGAACCACAACTCGTTAAACCTTTTATCTGACCACTTAGATCGACAATGGATCTTGAACTTTTGAAACTCAACTCGAATAATAGAAGATGATATCAAAAGTTCTACTTAAACCCAAAGTACGATCTTGGTCATAGAAATCACAAAGTGTATCTATCTATTTCCCACCCCACTCTCTTACTACCAAAGCAGCTGAAGACATCAAAAGAGGATTAAGAACCTTGAAACAATTGATCACATAATTATCCTCGAACATTTCTTCTAAAGTACAACATACAGCAGAAGCAAATGTTTTTTGGAAAAAATATCGCACTCTCTAAATCTCTTCCAAGACGATCTCTCTCTAGAGTCACAGAGTGGAAGATCTTATCCCTCAATTCTGATTGTAAGCGCTTCAAGTAACCTCATGGAGGATCATATTCAAACAAAATATGATATCATGTGTCTTCGTTCAAAATACATACGTTCAAATCTGTCACACCACAAGTATCTCATTATTTGTGTGTTTGCTTATATAAATTTCATTAGGTATGACTATCTTATAGGTTACTCTAGTTCGAAGATCCAAATCTAGAGTGATCAAAACTAGGAATAACTAGATCAGATAGTTATAACTAAGTTGAGGAAACTATTAGAAGTTTCACTATAACACTATGTGACAAGTGTGGAGCTCTAAAAATGCTTCTCAAAAGTATGTAACTTTGTTGAACATCACTGATTGGATGCATGATGAAAAGTCATGCACAAATATCTAAAGATGCTCCTCAAAGGACGTATTAGTTTGTTGTCGTCTTCTTACTAAATAGTATGAAAAGTTAACACTTTAGAAAAGCTAAAGTAGTAGAATCTCTTACTTTAGTAAAGTAGAACAAGTAATGTGTGTGCTATTCTTAAGTTTTAGTAGCCTTTAGAAGTTTTACTGTTTTTACATTGCGTACTTACCACGAGGTAACGTAACTTAGTGAAAGTTACCACGGTAAGAAGTTGTAGAGTATATAAGGAGGAGTTGAGAAGGTGGAAGACACTCTAATTTTTCCTATCTATGAGTAAAGTGAGCATTGGAGACCTTGGGAGTCCTTGAATATTATGCAATGCAATGTTGAGAGCGGGATTAGAACTTGTTTGTAGGAACGCTATTAGAAGGACCGATGTGACCATATGAATCAGAGAGTTGAGTGAAGTGGACATGGGTGTAACTGAATCTTTGTAATTATGGTGCACTAGTAATCCTAGTCATATGAAGTACTCCTGGGTGAGAGACAAGCCGGCTTATATTTTGGTTCTGTTGTCAAGACCTTGATATAAAGATTAGTATTTAGTCTTTAGTACAATTCATGTCAGTTTTTGAACATGAGTTCAAAACCTTTGTACGTACACTATGTTATAGAGGGCAATATAAGCTTTCCAACAAGCTTTATATCTCTGAAAGATCATTTGTAAGAAGAGAGTTATGTCTTTCAAAAGTTGAGGGGGTTTTTCGGTACCAAATAGTGAGCTCTCGAGAAAGAGTTTACAGTCATTCTCATATTTTTAGTTTTCAGAGTTAAAACTTGAATATTCTATGCTTATAGCTTGAAAGATCAGCTATCTAGACACCCAAACCATACGTAAATTGATCGAGTAGAACTTGAGTTATTGCATTTAAAGCGAAAGGAGGTCAAATCTGTTATATCGCATACTGAAGTGAAAGAGTGAAAAACTTCAAAATTCTTGGAGAGGATTCTGTTCGATCTGTGAGGCTCAGAATTGACAAGTAAAGCTTGTATTTAGTAATGTGAAAGATTGCTAAGCGTGAGGATGGTCGAGTGATCAAAATTGTCAAACAAGTTATATAATGAAAGAGATGTATGACGAATAATCGCCATGGAAGGTCAGCAAGAGTGGAAATTGAGGTTGAGCAAGATTCCTCAAAGCTATTCGGTGATAGTTATCGCTGATATGACGAAAGGAGAATTTCGACTAGAGTTTGAGGAAGAAGTAGAGAGTAGTCGTGAGAATCTGGAGAAGAACTCGAAGTGTTTTTTGTATGAAAAAGAAGAACATAAAGTGAGCAAGTGTCCTACGAAGAATAGATTTTTGTGTGAGCGACGAGGATTGGTCGACTTAAGCTTGCACATATGTCCTTCTTCCTTTAGACAAAGTGTCATTGATCCTACAACTTTCTATCCTAGATGTGGAGTGGACGAGATTCAAGTTGAGCATGAGTGTAGCGTAGTGGTTGCTTTGTTGGAAACTGTAGCCGAAGGTCTCGAGAATTCAGAGATCCAGCCAGCGATGGAGTTGGTGGAGAGGCACACGATGGTTCAAGAGAAGCCGCTGCAACCTAGATTTGATCTTCGGACCTTGATTCAGCAAGAAGAAGTCTAGAAGTAGAAGTTGGAAGCTCTGGAAGCCAACCTCCGCACCACGGAGAAGATTACCACGAAGTATAAGACAGAAGCTTCTACTTCTGTCAAGGAGTTGACGCAACTGCGAAAGAGCAACCATGAGTTGCAGATGTGACTTCAGCAACGAGAGTAAGAAGTTCTGCGGATCAAGGGGTAAGTTAACTGATCTAACAGAGGAGAAGAAGACTTGGAGTGCACTGCGGGAAGCTGCGGAAGCCAAGGCTGCAGAGGAGAAGAAGCAGGGGGTGGAAGTAGAAGCCCGAGGGAAGGAGATTATGGCACAGATGAGAGAAGCACTTCGAAAGAAGTTCAACTTCACTACGGGAAGGAAGCTTCTGACCCTAGCTCGTACATGAGATGACGCTTCCAAGGAGATGTTGATGGATTGCAAGGAGAGCATGTTCTGCTCCTGGATCGGCAGGTCGAGGATCTGAAGACTCTCTACGGTCTTCCCTCGATTCTTCATTCTGCAGCTACGTCTTCTGGTGCACCAGGACAGACCATTGTGGAAGACCTCGACAAAGAGGAGTTCGACCTCGCTGTCCACTTGATGATGACATCGTTGGAAGCCGAGAAGAAGAGCGAAGAAGCCCCCGAAGACAACAAGTCTTCTAAAAAATAGGCAGAAGAGATGACTTCCTAGGTATTCAGGGTGGAGGAGATGACTACCTCTGACCCCTGTGAAATCATCCCAGCTCTTAGTGTTGAGCTAGTGACGTAGAAGAGTCAGGAAACACATGTGGATTCGGCTTCTAGCGACCTCTTCTGGCTTTCAAAGTCATGACAGAAGCACTCACGATTAGCAATGAGGAGGATGCCACATCCGCAATACTAGAGGTACCAGTAGAGCCAAACACAGTGCCAGAAGCCGACTTAGAGGATCATGTAGGTGAAGATCTCCTGAAGATCACACATGACGACCAGGAATATGTAGTAGAGATAATTAGCTGTTATTACCTAGGCTATTTTGTAGGAAATAGGAGTATTCTATTTTAAGATGAGCAACTCCCTCTTTATTTTTAGGTGACTGTTCA
Source organism: Asterella californica (assembly GCA_036924285.1). NCBI lineage: Eukaryota > Viridiplantae > Streptophyta > Marchantiopsida > Marchantiales > Aytoniaceae > Asterella > Asterella californica. The sequence continues at coordinate 12,040,627 of JAYKYS010000006.1, read as the reverse complement.
TGTGGCAGAATAAGCAACGGTAGGAGTAGAAAGTACTTTCTAAACTAAGAGGAGGAACCGAAGCTTGAGAGGTGGTGGTCTTCCGATAGTGTCTCACTTTTCTCTGTCACTATCCCTCGACACACCAGCCTAGAAGCAGGACTGCACGAAGATGCCGTTCTCTGTCTATGCTGTCTTCTCCTATCTACATTCCTACGATACTCTCTTGGGAACGGAGGTGCAGACCTACTCTATCTGTAACCAACTCTGTATGTAGTCTCATCTGAAATATGTAATGTGTGTGAATTTCTACATCGACATCGAAGCTACTGCGAGCTGCGATTGGAAGAGATTTCCCTCCTACGACTCAAGATCATTGTATAAAATTGATGTCAATGTAGAATTTTAACACATACATACGCACATTTTGTGTGTATGTGTGTGTTACAGAGAGTTGGGTTACACGTAGAGTAGGTCTGCACCTCCGCTTCCAGCAAGAGATCGTAAGGATGTAGACAGGAGTAGACAACATAGACAAGGAACGGCACCATCATGCAGTCCTGCTTCTAAGCTGGTGTGTCGGGAGGTAGTGACAGAAAGTGGATGGAGTAAGCTTCCAGAAGCCAATGTAACTTCTTCTCGAGGATTGGATTTCAGTTTCATTGCAGAAGCTTTGTCTATGTCTCATGGGAGTGGGTTTCATCGAATTCATATATATAAATTGTGCAGGGGAAGCCTTCTTGTTGAGTGGCAGTGATTGTTAGAAGCTGTGCAGAATCCAAGCTTGTCTCATCCAGCGGAGCACTTCGGATCCACGCACGGACTGTAAATGGGAAATTGACCTGAGTCAGAATAGTCGGAGCAAAGATAGAAGAAGCCGGAAGCCTTCTTTCTACAGCAGAAGACGTCATACTCGATTGGAAGACAGTGTGATTGTAAGCAGATCTTTGATCTTCTTCTCCAATTTACTACAAGAAGAGATGGTTTGTTAGTCAAGATCCGGACTAGAAGCCTGTCTGAATCTTAATTTCTCTTTTTTCTTTTGATTCTTCTTGTTTGGATTTTCTCTTCTTCCCCTTCTTCTCTCATCTTCTCATCTTCCCATCTTCTTCTATTGGATTTCTGATACTTCTTTTAAACATCAGTGAATGTGAATGTCGTTGTAGTGCTGCCAAAAGACCGTTTTAGCAGACAGAAGCTGGGAAGGTTACAAGGGCATACACCATGTGATTAATCTAACTCGTTGGAAAATCGTAAGAGCAATGTGTGATAGGGAATAGTAATTTGACATATATGAAGCAGAGATACTATTCTGGAGGTGTCAGAAGCCGAGTTGAATCTCTATAAGCCGAGAATTGCTTCTGGAAGTTGTCCTGAGAAGACTGGAAGCCGTGAGCTGGAAGCAGTAATCGTCTTCTCGGACTTCTCAGTGGGTAATTGTGTGATATTTTAAGTAGTAATTGTATGTTAAGGTCCAGAGCACCTCCTAAAGGATCTGGAAGCCGTGTGGTTTTGTGAGAAGAAGGGATTTCTGGACAAATCTCGAGTGTTTTTGAGTTTTGACAAATCTTAGAACTTAGAGCAGCATAACTAGTGTAAATCTTCTTGGAGAATGAAATCTTTTATGCTACAATGGGCTAAAGGAGAAATCCTAAGACACTACAATTATAGATCACTAAGGTCTCTTTCTTAGTTTTGCGTTATTAGAGAGAAAGAAATGGGAGAGTAGATAAAGTGAGAGTTGGTATATCTTGCGAAGCTTGTTCTCGGGGTTGTTTTTCTCTTCTTGCCCCTATTCAGCACATGACATCTTCATAGTCAGGAACTCGCACTTTCCTGGACAACCTACACGTAAAATTTGATACGATAACGCTTCGGTAGTTTTAGGTCTAAGTTAAGATTCAAAGACTTGTTTGAGGAGATAAGGTGCATATTATAGACCACTCAGATATGTTTTTTAATTTTGTGTCCTTAAAGAAAAAGAAACGGGAGTGTATATAAAGTGAGAGCTAGTATATCTTATGAAGCTTGTTCTCGTGGTTATTTTTCTCTTTTTGGTCTCTGTTCAGCACACGATATCTCCACAGTCATGAACCTCACGTTTTCTTGGACAACCTTCACACAGAATCTGATACAATAACACAAAGCTATGGTGACCAAAAATCTATTACGAGTTGACAGACTCTTTTTGCAAAACAACATCAAAGAGTCACACGATTGATCTTTTTACGTATGTTAACAAGCCTGTTGTTTAGGTGGTTGATGGCGAGCTTGACCAAGGACACTGTACGAAGAGCATTGTAATTTCAATCAGTGAAGTCTCAAATGTCAATGACGAACCCCGTTTGTCATTGACATTTGAGACTCGACTCTCGAGAGCAAGCCCAAAGCTAGGAGAGAAATAACCTAAAATTTGAACTTGTGAAGTTGTACTTGTGAGTGCCTTGCTGTGAGCTTGTGAGTTCCTCGTTTCACTTAGAAGTTGTAATATATCGAACTCATGGAGTCATGGTAACGATGGATGACTCTACATGGTAGCAAAATACTGATCCACGTAAAACTGGAGTTGCTGTCACAGATAGCAACACATCATACACATTATGCTTTACGTGGCGTTTCCGTTTGTTAAAAAACTGAATCGGGCTTTTCCGACTGTTATATTTTGATTCATTGACCTTTCGAAAAGTATTTTCTTTATCAATCTTTTTCTGGAAACAACCTTCTGGAACAGATTTTTTTCCGTGAATAAAAAGTGTTCTCGGATTTTTCCCGGATTTTCGTTTAGATGTGGAGATACTATTTCTGCCTTATTCCTCCTTGCCCCGGAAATCGGCTTTCCCAACCGAAAACGGCACAACTAACTGACGGTACTCCCCGAACCTTGGTCACGCTGTATGCTGTCGCTGTGGTTATAGGTAGGATATATATACGCTATCGTTTACTACATTACGCTGAAGTTCCAAACGACATAACATGACATGCATGCTCCATGTAAGGTATTCCAGAAAATGCATTATTTCCTAGTTTCATCAGTACAAAAATAGAGCTTTTAAACTTACTTCAGTGCCCACATACGGTACGATTTTCACTGTCCATGCACTCGTATATACTCACAACATGTGATATTTTAAAGGATATTGCTATTTCTATATTTATCCTCAGATCTATATGTTATCTTCTTCATTACCCACAACGTAACACCAACAATATGCTTCATGATGCATGTACATCAGAAAATAATATATATATACACAGCATTAGAATACGTATTAATATGGCGATATATATTTAGAAATAGAACTATATTTCTGTCTTTCTATTGACATTAATTCTCATGAATCTAAATTTTACCAGGGTGTACATCCTTGTTCCGAATCCCTATATATGATATATATATATATATATATATATGCTTTTTGTTGTAACACCAAACATATCCTAATGAACGAACTTTACACTTCCCCAAATCTACCTGGGTTTTGCCTGTTGGATCATGCGTCCCTTTCTATCCTTCTCTACAAATTTATGTAGGTTGATGTTTTCTTTCCTCTAAAGTTCACGGTTTATTGTGAGGATTTTGAGTTTTCCCTATAAGTTTTATACTACGCGTGCATCGTATATATAGTAGTAAGTAGTAACAAGTATAGAAGTATACACGTAGTTACAAGTCTACTGCTTATAGATCTGGGAAAGTCACTTGGTTCCCACATTTTTCCTTACATTTCAAAAATAGAATTTCATCACATGTATACTTGCTATACATTTCCTAGTCTGCACATTGGGATGGCTCTTCTTATAGGTTTTATTCGAGTGTATTTGGGGTGAACCTATGGGTTCATCGATGAGCCATCATTTCGGATAGGGAAAAAAACTAAATTCCCCACATGAACCCCAGAACTAGATGTTGGATTTTTTGTATAACTGGATTCTTGTGCTGGGAATAATCGTACTTAGATAAACACCTTGTACGTATGAATTTCTCACATCATTTAACGAAGTTAAGTACAATACGTTGATATGGATCCAGATATGTTAATGAATGCGTAAGATCTAGAGTAATATGGAGTTATGGCCCCAGAATGAACAACAATCTTTCAGAAACTTAAAAATTCCCCATGAAAGATTCTCGTAAAAGACGGGCTTGCCTTTCTATGTTTTCTCTACCTTGTGCCCTAAAGTGTGCCATAAACCCCCCAAAATTCTGTCACACACTTCGTGTAGACTAACAGATTTGATCTAGGTACCGATAGTATGCTATACCACGAGGTGCTGCCGCTAAACTGCCGACTGCTAGAATTGGCCGAGCTTGGAAAAACATCTCCATCATGTCTCAAGATGACAGAACTTCTCCATATGTACCTTCAGACTCGCATCACAGGCAATCTGCTCTGCACATTGTCAAGTTCTTCTTTCACTTCAGTGGGGAAACGTATAACAACTCTTCCAGGAAACTCATACATTATCAATATTGTCATGCTGGTCCAGGACCAAGAGTTGAATGGGATTCTAGGATGATGAGTTATCCTTGAAACTGCCAACTGCAAGAATGTAAGGCGCTAACTAAACATTAACAGCTGTGTATATATGCACCTGAACTTTGCTGACAGAGTGGATGTCAGACTATCAACCGAGGATCGATTAGTTCTCACTTTGTGTCATCTTCTTTAAAGTTGTAGTTCCGGACTTTAGATTGAGTTGCCATTTGAGCCTCTCGTCGCTTGACAGATGCTTGCAGCTTTGAACGTTGACTAGGAGTTCCCTAATAGTTCAGTCCGTCGGATCCAAGCAGAGGGGGGGAACGGTTAGATCGTTATGCGTCATGAAAATGCTACGGAATCTCGACTATGTAGTCCAGGAACTTCCGCTTGTTATGGAACTCGTGTTGAGGAAATGAGGGATAAAAGATCGTATTAGAAGATCCAACTGTACATGTGTATACTGAGGACATGAAGGATGAAAGAGGTACTAGAAGATACAACTGCGTTTATACACATGGATTTACATACCTTGTGGACGAAGTCTTGGTGCAAGTCCGGTCTTTCCCGGAGGGGTGTCATTCTTCCCTCCAAGAGCAAACGTCTTTCTTCTCTTTCTTGCTCCGTTTCTTCGTTTGTGTTCACGGAATCTTTGTCCGTGTACTTCTCTGGATCTCTTCTGACTCTTCTAACAGTATCGTACTTACTTATCCAGACTTGTTTCTGTGGTGCTGAATGTTCTTGCCCTCCTGACCTCGACAAAGATTTTGAAGGACTTGTGCTCGGACGTTGGGGACTAGTCCCACCACAAAGAGGACTAGTACTGGCTATTTTTCTTTGGCGTTCATTACCCCTACGTTCCTGTACACGAAAATTCAACGCTGAGGAGACACTTACTAATGTCGGTGTTGGGTTCGTATAATTACGGTAATACGAAGCCAACCTTGGCAATTATACTCTATGCAGAAGCAGACTAATTAAAGACTTTCTGGACTACTTTGCCAAATCACCGCCAAGACCCTCAGGCTGTAGGAGAAATATCTTACTGGACTACGAGTACGAATCTGATCATGAGTTGTAGGTGCAGTCTGCTTGACCTTTTCTTCTTGAAGAGATCTGGACCACAAAAAAGCCATGAGCTGACCATACAGAGAATTTGACGTAGTAATTATCAGTAGGTAGAAAGTATTATGAGAAGAACAGGCTTTATGATTATCCCAATCCCGTAACTTTCAGCTATGGATCCAAGTATCTTGGGAACGTCAGCTGGAAACAGTCTCTCTTTCTCGGGAGTCAGGATTGAGTCACTGAACGAACGAGCAAGGACCGAGAAATAAAGAAGTAAAGTCTCAGATGAACCTGTTAAAGTCTGCGTGTAGTGAATTGCTTATTTCCATTAGGAGATCCCTCTCCTCGGCCATTCTCATCACGTCATGAGCAGCCCTTTCAAGTTGTGTTCGAAGCACGTGTTGTACCCTTTCCAGTTCTGCAATTTTAGCCGCTGCCTCTTTCCCGTCGTACGAAGCACTGCAGTAGAGCATTTCTCTAGAGATTAAACAAACTTTCAAAATGTCGAACCTTGGTGGTAGCTCTACTCTTAGAAACAACATCCTTACAATTAGAGACTGCTTACACTATCCTGAACCTCCGAAAGATATTGAATGAGGTTTCCTAAGTCCATAATGTTCACCTGTTCGAGGTCAAATTCTGAGTCTCCTTTAGCGAAGCTTGTTGCAATTGCTCTAATTTCTGTTGACATTGGGGGATCTGCTGATCCCCTGGACAATTTGGTTTCATCTGCTGGACTTGTTGAAGCTGAGATGTCGTACACACGATCTGCCCCATTAAAGTATTAACCTCATCTCGGATCTTCTTCATCTCCTCGACCTGGTAGATTGAAATATTTTAAGTTAATGATCACACCAGAAAACCCAAAAGTTCGGAAAACAAATTTGGTCTTCGTTAATCTATTGCGAGAAACACTCCGAGGCTATATATCGTGATGCGTCCCATAGATACTCAAGAGCTCGGCCGAAAGAGGCGCTCTTCTAGATACTCAAAAGCACGGACGAAAGATGCGCACTTCCTAACTGATTCTTTCGCCAAAAGCAACCTCTCTGTCTGTGTCTCTCTCTCATCCGCTGAGTGGTTAGTGCATCTAACTGTCAAGAGGTAAGTCATAAATTGAAAACCCTGCATCACACAGAGGATAGAGCACCGCCAGAGAGTGTGCCTAGAGGATTGTACCTCTATGAGACCCTATAGCTAGAACTGTACGTGTGAGTCTACGGTACCCAACGAGGTCTCTATGTGTCTAACCTCGAATGAACTCTCTATATTGCAGGGGGTCTATGGTCGCAAGGCTAGGACGTGCGAACAATGCTCTCTCTCTCTCTCTCTCTCTCTCTCTCTCTCTCTCTCTCTCTTACTTACATACACAGCACAGGCTCCATCTGAATTGATGCATATTACTCACGCAAAAATCAAACTGGCACGGGCTTGAATCCTATGGTGTCAAGGCTACATAAGCATATCACTCTTCCTCTCTTTGTGTGGGACTGTTTCTACAACGTTGGACCATACATCACCCTTTCCTGGGCTCCATCTGAATTGATGCATATTACTCACGCAAAAATCAAACTGGCACGGGCTTGAATCCTATGGTGTCAAGGCTACATAAGCATATCACTCTTCCTCTCTTTGTGTGGGACTGTTTCTACAACGTTGGACCATACATCACCCTTTCCTGGGTCGATAGCAACTGTCCTTGATATCGGAGCTCCCTGCACTGTTGTATTTTGCAGAGTTTCCATCTCCTTTCGCATGGTTCCTACGGTCGAGGACAGAATGAAAGCGTGAAGGACAATCATCGCCTAGCGGAATTCCTCTCTAAATCGTGGCTTGTCATGCAAACCTCATTAATATATGTTTAACAGTTTCAGATGATTCAACGGACGAATTAGCGACACCTAAAACGACGTGAAAGCTGAACCCAGACGTTGTGACATGTCTCACGCATTATGGATAATGACCAGTTGGTGGCAGAAGATCTATTTGAAGCGTCTATATTAATTAGTTCACCCGTTCTACTCCCTTCAAGGTGTGAGGACGCACTGGAGAGCGCTCACATACCAACAACTGCTCGAATCCGCTCATTTTGTTCCTTCAGATTCTGAACGTTTCCTCTCAAACATCGATTCTCTTCCTGCAAACTTGCAAGTTTTTCATTTTCTTTTGCTCCTTGATCATCCTCACGAAGAAAGTGCTCCATGCTTTCTGCATCACGGTACAATGTCTAGCGTGCGTCCTCTCAACTTCGCGCTAACAAAAGTGTCCTCTACTGGAAACAACCCAGTTGCACATTACTGAGTATGGAATTCGAACCTGCTCGTTACATTCTCAGGACAAGGCTTCAGCTTTACAGATTGGTCTAGTTGACTTCCCTGATTTGAAGCTGCTCATAACGGGAAGACTCTGATGCATGATATCATGATCAGCTTCTGCGGCTGTTTTCTCCTTCAGTGAATGTTCAATGATTAGCTAACTTCTGTTAACTTACCAAAATTCATGCGAGACCAACTAATCGAATGTTTAGGCAATCACCTTCAGGATTGGAGAACACGGGTGACAGAAGGGGCGAAGCTTGTGGCAACGAAGACCCTAGGGAATGTGTACTGCCGCCGACGCATTTGCTTTCTCCAGGAAGTGGCAACGAAATGCCAGTGAGCAAATGACTCCCAGTTTGAAGGTCGTAGCCAATAGTTGATACGTTGTGATCATGAGCGCTGCCCACCTAGATCAAAGTCAATCCCCTTTTACATCTTAGCAGTAGAATTGCTCGACAACGATAAGTTCAACCATCCCTGTAACATTGTTTATAAATTGTTGCCCGCATCGAAATGATCGTTTCGTGCTACCTTCAGTTGAAACCTCAGGATTCCATCAATATCCTCATGTAGAGAATTACCAGAAGTGAGAACAGACAGTGACAAGAACTGCAGCAAATGTACTAACTAATAACTCCCAAAGTCCTGTAACCTCGCGTTAGGATGGAATGTCCTAGGCTAAGCACAAAACAACGTCAGTCTGTCTAATTATAACCATTCTCGTAACGCTCTTAACTTTTATACAGATTATCAGATCGTGCCTCCGTCGTTGAACCTCCACGATTCCTTCACTGTCTTGCTCCTTAAAGACATGCTAAAGTAGGAGGAAAACAGCAGTCTAAATTGATTGATTTATTTGTCTTGACGTCCATGAACTATGGGAGCAAGGGCAGTTCCTGCACGCTGACTTTGAGTTGAAAAACATCGGCAAGAGTTCGACAGATTACTGATTGCATATATAGCAGCAGTCTGAGATACTAGAATATGACATTGGCATCAATCATTGTACGGAAATCTATTAACTCCAAGTGAAAGGAGATTTTCATCGGGGTAACTTGTCGGATAACCCTTACATTCTCCGTGCGTGCGCGTGAGAATTTGGCGTCATTGATGAGATCCTTTCCTGATTGTCCACCAATTTCTTCTTTCTGCTCAAAGTACGAGAGAGGTCCAGACCTGAGATCGGTGTGACTTCATCCGAATTGATTGTGCGTGATTTCACGTATATTAAAGAGTATTGAAACTTTACCAGATCCCAGGATTACGTACGTTGATACGTACTCATGATTCATGGTCTGTCAGTCACTGTGCAACTCATGTGCCAGCATCAATGGTTCAGTTCAATGCTTTGGAAATACTAAAGCTCGCCAAGGTTCCAGCCTTTCGTCCACCGTAGCTAGTTAGTCAATTTTACACAAGGATTTTCAATCAAGTCTCTTCTCTCCAGGAACGTCCCAGAAATCCACTTCAAGGTAACTGTAATCAGTAGCTCCATATGTGGTTTCAAAGGACGACAAAATTATTCACATCTCTCGAGGCTGTTAACTCAAACTAAGTTAAAGGGTGCTGCAATACGGAGGCACACAAGTTACAAAGCTAACATACGTCATACTAGCTGTACTGTGATTTGAGTTGCACCTGTAAAGCTCTGTACTTGGCCAGAAGGTAGTCATGTTCAGCTTTCCAGTTGATGGCCTGATTCTTCAGTTCCTGAAGTCTCTAGACAAACAAGACGGAGTGAGCTGGCTAGTGGCTGGATCTGTGTGATCCAACAGTCATTAACATCAGTGACTCTGACGGGAGATATAAACATAATATCTCAAAACGGGAAAGGAGAAGTAGCCCCGATTCACTGTCGCAAGTCGAGGTAGAACTAAATACCTGGAGCATATTCAGCCACGTAAAAGGGGCTCACGAGCCAAACAAGTGCAACTATAAGTCGTGGACTTTATAAGAGGGGTATCTAAACCGGGAAGGAAGGCACAGCAACATTTATCTTGGAAACCAGAGAGAAACAGGAGATCAACCTCACTTTCTAAGTATGCTTTAAATTTCCAGTTTGGCTTCAGGGCCGCCCAATCTATATACAACGCGAAATGCACTAGTACTGCGTGGTCGATTTCCGTCTCTGAACACCTATATTTCATCTGCTGTCGTGGTGTCCACGAGAAGAATTTTAATGGTTCCAGGACGAAGACCGCCCTCGCTTTTCTCAAGCACTGGGTTTAAGCTATTTAGACAGCGTTCTCATGCTAAGTTGGAAATCACATAGCATGACCATGCTTTACTTCCCCTGAAATGAACTGTCTCTGATCTTAATTACCGTCTGTTCAGGGAACGAGGAATCCGATCCTAAATTGTCACATACTCATGACATTGTTTGAACTACTGTGTACTCAAGTATGAAGTACTTGATCAAGAACTCTTAGCATAACTTCATGAACAGATTCCGGATGCTGTACAAACTAATCTCGTTAACGTTCCCAATATTTCTGTGTACAGAAACTTCTGGAAGGAGGCCAAAGTGAAACATAGAAGTGCATTCATTTTAAGCTTGCATCCGTGAAGACGACGTAGTGGTTACAATTATGTACGCGGGGACATCCCCTATTGAGGTTTTCCACCACAGATTCATGATCACATTCCCGAAGAACCAAGAAGAAATTTATATGGTGAGGAAGTGGCTATAGTTATCCTCCATATATATATTATTTCTGAGAGGCTCGTAGTTGACTGAAGTGTGTTTGTACCAAAGGAGCTTCAGTGACATGCACATTACCGGGTAATGGTGGAAGGAATTTCTATGGACGAAAATCAGCTCGTATAGCTGTTTCGCGGGAGCTCACCATGATTAAGTTAATAGGGGTGTCAAAGTAAGTTAAGAGGAAATATCTTCAACGGCGGAGAGGTAACTGGCCGTAAAATTGTCACAGGTAACTTTGTATATATAAGCGAGACTCATTCTGGATCGTGCCTCTTACTGGAAATCACGAGTTTATCATTGAATGTTTTTCAGTTTGTACACTCAGAAATTACTCATAACAGTGGAGAATCCATTGCAAAAAGAATCGGGTGAAACGAGTGAAGAGTGGTTAAGGAAAAGCACGCAAGGAAAAGCCAGCGGAGTTTTCTTGCGAATACCTCCGGAGGTGCACGCATGAAACTCTGGCCGAAGTCTGGTCGAGTTCGTAATTCACTCACGAGGGTATCGAACTTCCAGAAGGTTCCTAACTTTGACACCCCCTAATAGACGGCTTACCCGTTCCTCTTCTCTTTCCCGCTATTCCTACGCTCGCTCTCTTCAAAGGGATTTAGTCTCCCGCGGGTAGATTACTTCTCTTCCTGCCGATGACCCACTTGTGGCGAGGCCATGCTTTGTGCTCTCTAGGGGTTTCCGGCTGGCAGTAAAATCGTCCACGGGATTTTCCGTGTCAAAGCAGAAGAAATAAAATAGACGGCTTTCGAGTACTTCCTTGATAAAAACTGACAAGTGCTTCAAGGCTTCACTTGCCACGCCTAAAGCCTAGGCTTTCACAGGTTACTCGCTTGGTGACCGGCTCACAGGTTACTCGCTTGGTAACTAAAGATGATGTTTAAGACATCTTCCGGAAGTGAGAACAGCTTTAGAGCTAATGTTCGTTTTCGTCCTAACTGCTGCTTTCTTGCTAGCCGATGGAACTTCCAGAACTGCAGAAAGAGAGTGTTCAGAGATAATGCAGGCCTGTTAGGACAGACTGCGCAGAGAGGACGTAGAGGGGAAACCGAAGTCCACGACAAAACCATCGGAGTCAGTGGGGACAAGTTGTCCAGAGGATGCTTAGTATCCTGCAACCTGAATGTCTACTATGTAGCTCAAGGTAAGGTAAGCTTCTTGACAGTGGACAGCACTCTGCAAATAGCCACGGTTGGTGGAAAGGTTCTTGACTCGTGCGTGGAGTTGCTTACTGATCGCTTCTCGATTTACTGATTCTTCTCTTCAGTGCTCTTACCCATCAGAATGCTTGCCACATCCTTCAGATATTACTGATTGATTTTTTTTAACGGCATATTCTATGAGGTAGCAGTTCACACGCTTTAAATTGATGCTCTTACCACAGCACAGAATGCTGGTCTTCAGGACATGTTAACTCCCTGAAGAAACCATGCGGCGACTCGTATGCCCAGCATCCGAGTCTACCACCACAAAGCGTGGAACCCGACAGAGATGGCAGGCATATTTCTCGACAAAATCCACTAAAAAAGACATAGAGCCGATTAGAGTTAAGGCAGTAAACTAACTCAGCAGAGGAAAAAGGTTACATTTTCAGAACAACCAATGGGTACAGCAACGTTTCAGACAAAGTTGGGTGGTAACACTCAACAACCGAACTGCTGAATACTGGGATGAGCTTGAAACAAAAGACTAAAAGTTTCCCAGAGAAGCAAGGAAAACAACCCACTGTTTTGAGTTTCCTTGCGGATGGGACAATACAGGAGGCAGCCGCCCATAACTTTGAAAATAATTTGCAGCTCCACACTGTTACACCAGAGCACAAGGGTCCTTCCATTTCGTTTTCTCATCTTCTCTTACACTCGCCCCTGATACTGTTTACTTTCTTCACGCTGTTGAACATATTAGTTTTAACTTCTATACATCTCAAAAACTGAAAAGTAACATACAATGTATATATTAAGAGAGAAAAGGGCATTCTAGTGTTCTGACCAAGCGAAAAGCATTCGTGTTCCTCTGCTTTCAGCTGTCAAGTCCTATTAACTATATCCCACAGTGCTGTTGACGCTGTAGAAGTCCAGTTCAAGTCATCCACTACGTGATTCTTGAACGTAAAATGATAGTTAAAGTACATATCGGTACACGCGGTAAAGCTTCCTTCGCACACTTGGTAACCCCAAAAAGTTTTGAACCCATGCAGGTACAAGGTGAATAACAAGGAGTAGTGAACGCCTAACTTGGTTTATGAAGTTAGCGAATGTATATAACCGAGGTCGGACCAAGGGGAGATGGGTAGAGAAAGCACATTTCTAAGATCATGGTACCCCCCGGCAGGGAAGTGCAGGTGAGATGGCTAGTACAATGCAATGCCTAACGATCTGAGCGAAAGTATACAGACAGTAATGATAGGTAAAGTATACATACAGTGGGAACATGTGTTGTGCCCGGGAGAACATACGATTAGACATATGTATGTATTCCACATGGGAAAAAAACAGTTCATGGCTTTCTTCTTTCAGTGCGTTGATTGTCTCGTCCGGAATGGAATGAGGCCCAAAGTCTCGTAAAGTGTCTGTTGTAAATATCCTCGCTGCTGGCCACTTAATTACTGGAATCCAGACTGAACCTCTTTCCATGTTCCCGTAGGACAACTCCCCCTCGCACGTTTTCCAACAAGCAGCATCCATTCACCCAATCCGTGCCCGCCGCCTGCCCAAACCCTATCGACCGCCATAGCCTGAATGCGATTTGCTCTAGGCAGCAATACCTTAGTGACAGCACTTTACGAGCAAAGAGGTTGCGCGAATGCGCGAACTGGTCATTTCGGATTTTCGCTAAATGCTCCTTTCGTCATTTCGCTCCACGTTGACTATAGTTTTTTCAGTTTTCACTCGGGACAACTTATGTGGAGTATTCGCGAGATTAAACTTCTGCCTACAGTTCGTGCCATCCAGAGCTTCTTTTTCCCACCCTTCGGTCTCCTTTGACGATTCGCGATTCGCGCACAGTGAGTTAAGTTTTCACTGGAAATGCTTTGTTTGTTTCACTAGTTTGGGTAAGGGAAAGTAAACTAATTGTATTCAGTCAATACCACTCTTAAACTTATCAAGGTTTCATGAATCCCAAAAAAAGACCTTGTTTTGGTTCGCGCAGTGACCAAAAATACTTATTTACTGCGCGTAAAGGGTTGTCACTAAGGTACTTCTCTGCTCTCTGCTCTGCGATGTAACGGAAAGAACCTACCAACTGCCCGGACCTGATCATGGCGCCCTTACTGCAACCATGAAGTAGAAACCACATGTTGCATATGCTGGCCGCTGGTACCAGGAGCAGATCAGACACCATAAAATAGATACGGTACAGTACACAACAGGTCGTTTCTAAGCTGGATCCTGGGGCTCTAACTGGGGATGTAAGTGGATCCAGCCCTGAACATAGCCCTACCACGTTGCCGGATTTGGCCCGCGCATTGAATGTCGAAAGCTTCCTAGCTTATTGGAGTGAAAAGAGACTGTGAGCGAAGAGAAGTTCTGCATCTTCCTAACCACGGAGGTGGTGCACACCAGCCTGTTCAAACGTTGGATACAAAGTTCAGATGGTGTGCATATACCCTAAACCTTTTTCGTACCCTCAACTGTACTTGTTCTCTTTTCCTTTTCACCGTAAACCAGTGATTTGCTTCGTTTGGTTGCGGCTCCACCCAAAGGCACAACTGAGTAGATTCGTGCGTCAAAAGTAACTTCTAGTTGGACCCTTCAAGGATAAAAGGTGAGCGACCTCCATGTCACTTTCTTACGAAGTGACTTCAGTGGCAGGAAACATCCACACGAGCAGCGGATAAAAAATCAATGAAGAGATAGATTGCAATGATGATGAATGATGATAGATTGCAGCGGATAAAAAATCAAGATGTATGGCTACTGGTAAACTAACCGTAGTGTCTGATCATCAATGCAGCGAGTGTCGAACTAGAGAATCGGTATGGACCCTTACAAGGATAAAAGGTGAGCGACCGCCATGTCACTTTCTTACGAAGTGACTTCAGTGGCAGGAAACATCCACATGAGCTGATAAAAAATCAAGAAGAGTTATGGCTATCGGTAAACTAAGCATAGTGTCCGATCATCAATGCAGCGAGTGTCGAACTAGAGAATCGGTATCACAAGCATCAGAGGGAATGACCGATATCGATGTATAACACAAACTGCGATATTCTCAGTGTGCTGAGAGATCAATTGACATCCAATTCAGAATGTCATTGTGTTCATTCCGATTGCTGTCTGAGTAAAACCATAGACAGGACCGAAGAGGCTGGTCTGTGGGACTTGTGTCGAATAAGTGGTTTCAGAACAGATGGGACACTCACCATCTTCCATTGCCCTGGAATGGAGTATTTGATAAACCGTCAAGCAATGGCGACAAGTAAGTCACAAAAGTGTTTGACTCGGGTACTGGTGGGTCATACCATATGTTTCCCACTGTTGTACGACGTGTAGCAAGTTGAGACAACGAAACGAGACTTTTCAGATATGCTTCAAGCATATTCACATTTCGCGGGTAAGTTGTTCGACAGACATTCTCTCTACAAATGAAATCATCTAGCTCTTGGATTTTGCTGCATTCCTAGGACTTCCTTTTGTCTTTCTCTTCTCCATTCCTTCAACTGCATCGGCATCGTGTACCTTTCAGCTCTAGGATACCCTAGTATATACTCTAGCTAAGGTTGGATGAAAGTTAGTAAAGAAGATAAAAAGTTTATCCAATAAAAGCATTACCATCAGAGAGGAATATACGAACAGAAATATAAACTTTGCAGGTAGATATAGAATATGTTCAATGTAGATGATAACAAAAGAACATAAGGCAATGGGAAGAGTGTTAAAGCAAGGGGAGTGATTTCACTAGACGGGACGTAAAGAGATCAGTAAGAGTACACAGTCCTAGCGAGTGAAGCAATCTCAACATGGTATTATTGCGTGTCAAAGCTAAAGCTAAGAGAGAAGATTTTCTAACGTTAATAAGGGAAAAAGCCAGTAGTTTATGGTCGGTCTGTGACCCCTAGATGCCTTATTATTGAATGAAACTTTGTATAAGGTCGTGAATAGTTTAAGGATATTTTTAAAATTAATATAAATTTTTGAATTTTTTATAAACAGTTTGAAAATTAAATAAATTGTTTGAGTACCAAACTTCCAGTAGTTACTGAATTGAATGACAGTTTTGTATAAGGCCGTGAATCGTTTATGGTAATTTTTATGAATTAATAGGATTATTTTAGTTTTTAAATGGAAAATATTCGAAAAATAAAATAAATTGCTTGACTCCTAAACTTCCTTATTGCAAAAAACTGATGGAAGAATCTCAAAAAAAAAAACACCGCTATAGACACCCGCAACATTTTACTACTAGCACCTCGAATGTAGTAGCAGAATAACATCTAAGTGATAACACTCGCCAAAGATTCTAGCTTTGACATGCACTATTGTACTAGAATATAAACTAACAGGAGCACTGCAACACAGCATTACGAAGCGCAGGCGGAACGCAAGAAATAGCCAGGATCTGACTGTAAGATTTTTAATCATACTATATCTACCGAATATCGGTAGCAGAGATGGTTGAGTTCCAGGCCTCGAAGCGGAAGCTCTAGGGTTCAAACCCTCCTGCTCTCGATTGGAGATGCTGCAAAAAAGCTGCTGTTGTGTGAATCTGGTCCGAATACGCTGTGGTTACTCATAAAGAACAGTCCGATGTCCTTTGAAGAGATATAACGGACATGGTAAAAAACTTTACCTCTTTATCTTTTGCTGATTTGTAAATAGTGAATCCATCTGAACTCTTTTCAATGTTCCACAATTTATTTAAAATGTGAAGAATATATATATAGAACTTTACACAAATCAAAGTCATACCAATAGAAAAAACTCTTTCGATTGATCTTATATCCAAAGGTTGTAAGTAAATGTACAAGATATAATGAATGAAAAATCTTTCTACAAACTTTCTGTTGTTTTTTTAGGTTTTCTACCATCTCTCTACCAAAGAATACCATGTAAGATCTTTTCGTTCCTAAGTTCTTAGATAAGGGAAGAAGCGGTTTAAACATAATAAGCGGTTTAAACATTTGCACTCCGTCCGAACCGAACAAGGAGGAATTGAACTGAACCGAACTATTTTGAACTCGAACCATTTGGAACCGGACCGTTTGCCGACCTTTAGAACCAAATCGTGTTATTTGGAACCATACCGACTAAACCCAAACCATCAATCGTTTCAGGATCGACCTTTTTGGTAAATGGTAGAAAAAGATATTTAATTAATCTTCTTCCCTTGTAGATTTAACGCACCAAGAAAAGATTACAGTAGAGCCAGATTAATTACACGTTTTCTTAAAACCGAACTGAAACCGAACCATCTGAATGAGAACCATTTAAAACCTAACTCTTGGAACTAGATCGGAACCAAACTATTTTCATTCGAACCCAAACATACAGTTAGTTTCTAGGCGGTTCGGTGTGCCGACGTAGCCGGATCGTACTGCCAACTCAATTCGTGCACCCCATTGCACAAACAGTTTGTATCAAAACTTTGAATACTTCAGAATTAAGTTTCAAAGTTTCTGCTCATTGCCATCAAGCTTCTTTCAATATTCGCTCGGAAGAACCCAGTCATATCGTCTTTTCACTCATCTACTTTAGATAGAGAAATATCTTGTTTTGTTCCAAAAAATCACTAGCTTCCGTCTTAATATTTCTCAGTCGAGTATATTTTGAAATAAGTTACCTACTATAAATTTTTTAAATTATTTTATTGTAATTTTATAAAAATATATACTTAACAAATTCTTTAAAATTATTTCTGAAATTCACTCACGGCTCCATTTTCCTACCCAGTTTTTGCTCATTTACAAAGCGAATAATGTAATGGGGAATTGAGATGATAATATGATACAGTAATCTACTGACATTTGCTTCCTCTCAGTGGATCATCTTATCTTACATGTAAGACTCGGAAAGATCAGAAGGTAGAAAATGTAGCTCACGTTGAACATCTTTTCAGAAAATATACCGTAGACGTCGGTTGATTTTGTAACAACCCTCCAGAAAGACGGACAGTGATTAACGTGATTTAACCAGAAGAAGCCATACGTCTGCATAATTAACTCAAAATGCCACTTAGCCATAATGTCGAGTTTACTGCTAAGAGCATGGAGGGATACACGGTATGAGGGAAAGCAAGAGGTTCTAGAAGACGGCCCAAGGTGTAAAGAAGAGAGAGAAAGAAGAAAAGTGAGAGAGTGCAAGGAAGAGACAAAAAGAACACAGAGAGGAACCGAGAAGGAGGTATATAGACAATTAGAGTTTTTTCAGACAGCAGCTAAGACAAAGAGAGAATAGAATAGCAGATAGCCAAGGAGAACTAGGAAGAATACTTGTTTTGTAGGCACGTAATGGGGTACTTATGCAGACTATGGAATTGATCTACCGGAGGTATCTATATGAGTCCTATTTAGGTGAAAGTCTGATTGCGTTATCTAGGTTACTGGATTTCCATTCTAGCTAGCTTAGTCACTAACCCTTGTAGACTGATGTCTTGTGTGCAAACTGTCAATTAGTTAAAAGTTTTCTTTTATAGCACCTAGTGCGGAAGCACTGTCTAAATTTACTCGAAATAGCTTAGCGAAAGTTAGTAAACTAGGACTGGATCTGAGAGACTGAAGAATAACCTAAAACTCTCAGGGAGGTTCAAAATCATTCAAGTGGATTTTGATCGTTGACTAGTCTATCTTAGTTTTTTGGAGATGATTGTTTCAATTGGTATCAGAGTCGAGAGATTAGCATCAAGAGCGCTGACTCTATTTAGAGCATGATAGCTCATTACTTTGACATGTGTGACGAGTTGGAGATAATGGAGGTGAATATTATTTGGTTGCTAGCAGAGTTTGATTAAGCAGCACCACCTCTATCTCAAGCGACAGGAGCGATTGATCGTCAGCCGGAACCGAGACCACCTCCATCTCCTCCAGTCATCAGAAGAGATGGAGCGGGGTCATCACGACCTCCTCCAGTCATTCAACGAGATGGAGCAGAGTCATCATGATCTCCTCCACTGACTATAGTTGTGCATCGAACGACACATGATAGTCGGCATGGGGCAGCATGGTAGCAAGCTATGAGAGAGGAGATCTAATCTAATATCGGTTGGTACATCAGTGGTGATGTCCGAACACATTGGATGGATCATGCAGCCTATGCAGGGATTGTCTCTAACCCACTGGAGTTTTACTTGGGGTCCTCAATATCAGACACGATATCTATCTCTTATGCGTCGGAAGAAGAGAATTGGAGACCGAATGAGGAGATGACGAGCACACTTCACATAGTGATTGATAGTAGTGCATCACCACCACGACATCATAGACTCCTGGAGACATGATGATCTATCCATTTAATACGTCAAGATATGCTTCCTCCATCGACAACGGGTCAAATCACTTTGGAACGACGTCGATGTAGGAGTCATCGTCACTAGAATTCCAAAGAGAAAGGATCTCATGATAATTATGTTTATCACAAAGAGCCCAACTGTCACCCACATGTGTTGTAAATAGCATGTAAGAGAGTACTGTTTACTTCTTTTTTATGGTGTTAGATATTTTACTTAAATATGATAGTTTTCATATGTTTTGATGAGTACACAACTATATAGCTTTTGTGAACCAATTGTGTCTTATTAAAATACACAATAAACTAGTGTGTAAATTTTCCTAGATAAATATTTTATATATATTGCACATTTCTATTGTGCATATATTATGAAATTACGTTAGACAAACCAAACCTTGTAATTCGCAAAAGTGAATTTGGATGTAATTTGAGAAATTCATCCAAACCCTAGAAATTAACCGTTATTATGTTCGTGAGTTACCTTTGCTAATAGAGGTCAAGAGATTTCCAGTTATGACACGTAAGCATAACCAACTTACGTGAACTCCATCTAAAGCTTGGGGATAAAACTTCCAAGTGTATATATAGAAGTGAATTGTCCTTGACATATCCGTCGGCTGAAATAGTTAGGTGGACAAATATTCTCATATCCAATGAAAAAATTCTCATAGTCTAACTTGTATTTGATTGAAGTCAAACCACTCAAGTCTCTTAACTGTCGTGATCTAAAATAAATAAAAGATTACAATCTATTCGCAAGACATCCACAACAAGTAGACATGATCTAGAAACAACAACTTGTTGTCTCATCACTTCTCGATTAAGTAACGTGACAATAAGTCAATTTTGATATAGTTAGTTACAACAAGAGCGTAACTCATGATCACTTAGAGAGGTTATAGCAACAGAGGATGCAAGATCATCGGACGAGCTGTCAACCACATAATTGATATCGATCATCGACTTCAATCATATAAGTGTTCCTGGCAAAAGTTTATTTGCAAGACAAGATGGCTAAATAAAAGCAAGATATTAATGGACGATTATAATTGCTCTCAGTTAGTAAAGTATTTATGACTCTTAATTTGAGTCATATGAGTTTAGATGAAACTCTTGAAGATTAGTAGATCTTGTAGGAAGATAGTTACACTCGAAGGATAAGTTGAAGAGTCAACCACTCACATTAGAAGCTAGTGACAAATGATGAATGATGATGACTCTCCATGAATACTTTGCGAGTGCATCACAGATATGATGAGATAGCACTAAAAGAGTGCTTACGACATGTATCGTTGTTTGCAACAAGTAAACCTAGGCATGCTAACTTTATATTCACCACTCAACACCCAAGACGAGGTAAGAACGAAGAAACCAATAAATGATTATTTTTCTTTTCTCGAGAAGATGTAATGGTTGAACCAAACCAGATCAACCATTAGCAAGTGGAAACATTGACATCAGAAGACATAGAAAATGTCAATCGGTGTCTCAAAAAAGACGTCGGGTCTCAGATCAGAAAATCTAGAAACACTGCCAATGAGAATCATCGGCTCCTATTAAGAGCTAAGTATAGTATTGTTGGAAGGTACGTTCCAACTTTGATAACTAGCAAGATGTTAGTGGGATTGGATGGTTCACACTGAAGGTCTTGGATATAATTGGTTGTTCACGGATGTTGTGAACTCGTTGGTAGTTCAGATCAAGGATCCAATCTGCAGTAAGAAATCATTGTTTTTTAACAAAGTCAGCCAAAATTGATATGGGATCATTTGACATGAATCGAGAGAGTTATTTTAGGAGTAAAATAGATGGGACTTTTATATTCCAAAATAGTTATTTTGTAATTAGTTTTGATGATCACTATATGTCTAGAGTAGGTTGAGGCGCTAGTACGTAGAAAATGAAAACTAGTTAAATGGTGGATTGGATCGAGTTTCAAATTTTTTGAGAATAGCACTTCTACGACACTGAAATCAAACGGTTTGATAAACCCTTTGCCTAAAGATAGAGTTGTTACTTGCTGATTGTCTCAAGCTGACGGATGCCATTTGAAAATGTAGAGGGGTGTTATTGGACTGAATAGTCCTCACCACTTGGAAGCTAGAGTTAATGCCAACTCAAAAGCTTCAAGTGTTGTCCAGAAATTGAGCTAATTATCAATACTCCAAGGGAGAGTTGGATTACCTACCCTAATAGTAGGTAGTACTAGATATGTCATGGATGAGTTACTATTTTGCAGGTCCGCAGTTCAATGAAAGAACTTCCTTTTTTTGACTAGAGAGTTTGTAACAACGCTCCAGAAAGACGGATTATGATTAACATGATCTAACCAGGAGAAGTCATACGTTTTCGTAAGTAACTCAAAATGTCACTTAGCCTTAATGTCGGATTTACTGCTAAGAGCATGGAGGGATACACGGCATGAGGGAAAGCAAGAGGTTCTGGAAGATTGCCCAAGATGTAGAGAAGGGAGAGAAAGAGAAAAAAGCACCAGAACACAAAGGACCAGAAAGGAGACAAGAATAACACATAGAATGAAATAGAAGTCTTGGAAGCTCACTAGAAGAAGATAAGAAGATGGGAAGATGAGAGAAGATGGGGAAGAAGAGAAAATCCAAACAAGAGAAAACAAGATAAGAACGAGAAATTCAGACTCCGACAAGCTTCTAGTCCGGATCTTGACTAACAAGCCATCCCTGCTTGTAGTAATTTGAGGAGAAGACAACAAATTCGCTTACAGTTACACAGTCTTCTACTTGAGGATGTCGTCTTCTGCTGTGGAAAGAAGGCTTCTTTCTTCTTCTGTCGTTGCTTCGACTACTCTGTCTTCTGAGATCGCTTATCCATAGGACCGTCCGTACGTGGATCTTAAGTGCTCCACTGGATGAGACAAGCTTCGACTCTGCACAGCTTCTAACAATCATCGCCACTCAAGAAGAATGCTTCTCATGCACAATTGGGTGTGATTTCGAGAAAATCCGCTGTCCAGAAGACACAGACAAAGCTTCTGCACTCAAATCCAAAATCCATTCCTCGAGAAGAAGGCACATTGGTGTCTGGAAGCTCACTCCCTCTACTTCCTACTCCTACTCCTCGGCACATTAGCTTAGCAACAGGACTACACGATGATGTCGTTCCCTGCTCTAAACTGTCCATTATCTCTGTCTACATGTTCGATCCACTGCTGGACTAGCGATATGCTTAACTGAATCCGAAAGGAAATTACTTGAATTCCCATGAATGCCTGAGGGTTCATGCAAGCCCTTTTGCGCGGATCTCAGGAACCCGCTGCAGATTCTATATCAGTATAATAGCAGTGTAGGGCGAAGCTTGAATGAAAAAAAGCAAGAAGAGGAACATAAGAAGAGTTATATACACAATTAGAGTTTTTCCAACAAGCAGCTAAGACAAGGAGAGAATATAAGAGCAGATAGCCAAGGGGAACTGAGAGAATATTTGTCTTGCAGGCATGTGGTGAGATACTTATGCAGACTCTCGAACTGATCTATCGAAGACATCTATATGAGCTTTATTTATATGAAAATCTGAGCTTTATTTATATGAAAATCTGATCACGTTATCTAAGTTATTGGATTTCCATTCTAGCTGACTTAGTCGTTAGTCCATATAGACTGTTGTCTCGTGTGCAAGTTGTCAGGTAGTTAAAAGTTTTTTTTCTTAGAAACGCTGTCCAAATTTACTCGGAATAACATAACAAAAGTTAGTAAACTAGAACTCTGAGAGGTGAAGAATAATCTTAAAACTCTCAAATAGTTTGCAGTCGTCCAATTGAATTTTGATCGTTGACTAGTCTGCATTTAGTTTTAGGTGACGACATTTTCTTGCTGATTAATTTCAGTTCTAAAGGCCCAGCATGGAGAGTGATATCGGAAGTAAAGAACAAAAGTTGTAAGGATTCAAAGAAAGGGTTCCAGAATCCGGAAGTTTTGATACCTCCACAGCCCTAATACATTCAAAAAATCACCAA
Source organism: Asterella californica (assembly GCA_036924285.1). Lineage (NCBI taxonomy): Eukaryota > Viridiplantae > Streptophyta > Marchantiopsida > Marchantiales > Aytoniaceae > Asterella > Asterella californica. The sequence goes on along the minus strand of JAYKYS010000006.1, from coordinate 12,017,642 downwards.
CAAAGAATTTAAACAATTTTCCGAGTTCTAATCATTTGAAACCGTCATCCGGATTCATGAGGTAGAATTCAACCCTTTTGTTTTGCATGCATAGTCTACTATGGCGCTACTGGAACTGCGTTGTAACGTAATGCAGACAAGGTCAGCGGTGCTCAACCGGTTTCTTGTGTGCTAACCAAAGCTCGCGGTGAGCGGTGCTCAGCGAATACCGCGTGTCCTAACCAAACTCCCATGACAGTTGGGAGAGCAGGACGGACAAAAGTGGGATCGAGAAGAACGGCAGCGCAGGGTAGAGTAGGGAAGGGAAGGAAAGGAAAAGAGACTAAATACGCAGTTTACAGGACAGAGACACGAGGGAAGGAAATCTGACTTTTCCTTAGCAAGGACGGACAGGTAAACCTCCGCTGAAAATAGTGAAACCCCAAAAGCGGGAGTAGAGTGGGGTAGAGAAGGTTAGGAAGAGACTGAGGGCTGCTGTGCCTACACCGTGGCAGCACAGCAGGGAATGGAATGGAAGGGCAGCGGAGCGCTCCCCGCTCCTGCATCTGCTGATGCAGCGCGAGTGCTTGCCGCTCAGCTGTGGCTGTTGGGCTTACGGTAGCCGCTGCAGCGTTCCAGTGACAACAATGACCAGGGAGGTGACTGGTACATTCCTTCGAAGGTTGGCGCTTCTCCATATTTCGCTCTGTTTCTTGGTTTCCTTTCCTTCCCATTCCTGGCTGGGCGGGGCGGGCTTGACGGGCTGGGCTGGGCTGGGCTGGGATCTGCTGGCTGCAGAAGAAGGTCCCTACAAAGATCTTGGAAAAGATCTTGGGGACATCTCATCTATCGGCTGCTGTCGTTGCAGCGTTAGTATTTGAGAAGAGCCCGCGCCTACTCCTGTTCTATAGACAGAATTTGATAACCGAAGAGGAAGAGAGAGGAGGTGAAGGAACCAGAGAGGGAGAGAGTTAGAGCTCTTGCTCTACTCGCTCGTCGCTCGCATTGTCGCACTTTGTGAGTGTCGGACTGATCATTCAGTCCGTCACTGCAAACGCGAGCGAGCGCGAGTGAGTGTGGGGAAGAGAGAGCGATATTTTCAGATTTTTTTTTCTGATTCTGCTGTTGGTGAGCAATGGCCTCGTCCACCACCACCGCCGTGAAGCAATCTTCCGGCGGGCTGTGGTCGAAATGGGGCACCGGCAGCAACTTGAGCTTTGTCACCAGGAAGGCTCAGAGTTATGAGCCGCGAGCGGACCAGGAGGACAAATCTACGAGGAAAGAATCCATACCCGAAGGGTTCTTGACAATAGAGGAGGTTTCGAAGCATGATAATCCTTGCGACTGTTGGATCATCATCAGTGGCAAGGTTTACGATGTAAGCACGTTTGGAAAGACGCATCCAGGAGGTCCTGTGATCTTCACCCACGCCGGACGGGATGCAACTGATTCTTTCAAAGTTTTTCACTCCACCAAGGCCTGGAAGTATCTACAGGAGCTCTACATCGGAGATCTGTACAATGCCGAGCCGATGTCGGAGCTGGTAAAGGATTATAGAGAACTGAGGACGGTGTTTATGCGTGCTCAGCTATTCAAGAGCAGTAAAATGTACTACGTAACCAAGTGTCTCAGTAATTTTGCAATTCTTGCAGCCAGTCTAGCGGTCATCAGCTGGAGTCAGACTTATTTGGCGGTTTTGTTCTCTAGTTTTTTGTTGGCTCTCTTTTGGCAGCAATGTGGATGGTTGTCACACGATTTTCTCCACCACCAAGTGACTGAGAATAGATCGCTCAACACGTACATCGGAGGTCTGTTCTGGGGTAACTTCGCGCAGGGTTACAGCGTGGGATGGTGGAAGACCAAGCACAATGTGCACCATGCGGCTACGAATGAATGTGATGAGAAGTATCAGCCTATCGATCCTGATATTGACACCGTCCCTCTCCTGGCTTGGAGCAAGGAAATCTTGGCCACGGTGGACGACCAATTGTTCCGATCTATCATCAGCGTCCAGCACCTGCTCTTCTTCCCTCTTCTCTTCTTGGCAAGATTCAGCTGGTTACACTCAAGTTGGGCCCATGCTAGCAACTTTGAGATGCCACGATACATGAGATGGGCCGAAAAGGCCACTCTTCTCGGGCACTATGGCGCATCAATCGGCGCTGCCTTCTACATTTTGCCTATCCCCCAGGCCCTGTGCTGGTTGGTCCTGTCACAACTGTTTTGTGGCGCTCTGCTCAGCATTGTCTTCGTGATTAGCCACAATGGCATGGATGTGTACAACGCCCCCAGGGACTTCGTCACAGCCCAGGTCTCCACGACCAGAAACATTGAAGGAAACTTCTTCAACGACTGGTTTACCGGAGGTCTGAACAGGCAGATTGAGCACCATCTGTTTCCTTCGCTTCCGAGGCACAATCTGGCGAAGGTCGCTCCTTATGTTAAGGCGTTGTGCGCCAAGCACAATCTGCATTACGAAGAGTTAAGTCTGGGCGGGGGAGTCGTTAGTGTCTTCAATCGGCTAGTAGAGGTAGCGTATGCCGCGAAAGCATGATCAACAAGAGGAGCTTCACATCTACACAGGTGAGCGTCAACATCCCTTCAGCCATCCGTTATGTGTCTTGAATCTTGCTTCGCCAGATTTGGTGGCCGTCGATTTGGGGCCGTAGGTCGCGTAAGGGTTCTGGGAGTACGGCGAATAATAGGCTTACAGCTATTTTTCAGCGAGATTCAGAGGGATATCTATCCTCTACTAAAGTAGATTTAACCCTGTTAACCGCTACGCGAAATAATTCTGTTGTTCATTTTATGGTATGTCAGGGAACAGGTATTCTGTGAGGTTTAGAGGTTCTGACCGTGAGGAAATTTGTTGGACCTTCATCGTCACCTGCTCTTCGTGAAGAATTTAGTTGCTTAAATGTCCATCCATTCGAGATTTACCTTTCCCCAGCGAAGATGTGGGAGCTAGATAGATCCGTACGCCTACATATGTCTTGGAAGTAAATGATTGTCGCTCTGATTTGTTTGATGTGCAGTTAGAACAGAGGATTAGTACGAGGCAAGGAGACAGCGACCTGGACTTTCTGGTCCTGATGTTGCATACTTTCTCGAATGTAAGTCTCCACGCCTTCGAGTTTAAGCTTCAGCTGACTGTCTTCAGTTACCATCACTTGCTCCAACTGGGCCACCTGTAGAATCGAAGATCAGCTAGCTGAGTTTCTTTTTGAGGAACCTCAAGAGTTTGTGGTAAGCTGATTACCCACGCTTTCACTTATACCACGGATTATTCAGTCTCATCATGATCAGTTTCATCATTCAGCAAGCACGATAGGAACATGTTACGAGGAGGGTATATTATCAGTATTGTATGTAACTCGCCTTCTCTAGGTAGCCTGTAATCTCCCCGGGTCTCTTGCCCTCCCATTCACATAATCGAGATTCTGTACCGTCCAACCTTTTCTGCAACTCTTCAACCTGTAATCTCTGAGGTGGAGGGGGCATGTGGCACACGGACAAGTTCGACTTCATCATAGTTGTCTGACAAACAGCAAGAAGTTTTGGATTGGCACCTGAACAGCTGCGCCTGAAAATTAACAGCAGGTGTTTCCCCGAGTGTGTAGGAACATAGTTGTTAAGCAGGCGTGATGAAATGTAAAGTCATTCCAACACTAGGATAGTGAGATAATAGGATATTGCCAAGTGGCATGGTAGCTATCCTTTGCCCATGCAATCTTCGAGATGACACCATCCTCGCTTGTATGTGCCTAGCGTGCTTCAAAATTTTGCGCGGGGAACATGAATATACATACCATCTGTGAACTTTGCTTCCGATGCTCTGATTCAACGTTTTGAAGTGTCTTGTTTACTTGCTTGGTTCGTAGATCAGCAGTCTCTGCTCTTGATTGTAAGTCCTCGTTTTCAGCTTGTAGGTCATCGAGTTCTTTCGATAACCGCTGCATGTATGGCCGAATTATCAAGTCACTAAAATTACCTACAACACCTTTGTGAATTCAACCTGGTGACGCATATCGAGATCTGTTCCCGCTATCTTTCCTTAGGGATCTAGGTATGAAAGTATCTGACTGAAAATGATGTGCATCTCAGAAGTTCAGTTAATCCTACCCTGTCCTTGAATTTGTGCACATTAGAAGAATTATGCTCAGAGTTATGTTGCTTACTTTGATTATCCTCTCTTTCACCAATATTTCGGCTCTAAGTTCTTTCTCCTGCTCCATGTCCACAGTCAGTTCAGAGAGAATAAAGACACCTTCAAAACTACGATCGTGCATGCTCCCGAGAAGTGCAAGCGTTCATTTATTTGCCGTGCGCAACCGACTAAGAAACTTGAGTGTCCATTTCATGGTTAGGAACTGCCAGACGTTCTCAGTACCCTGTTGGCATCGTCTCGCCGTTTTACATGCTCACTGTCCAATTCATTCTCCTTCAAAAACCAGAGGCAGATCATCAGCCACAGACTACTATCCGCAATAGCGAGCAAATGAGTGGGCAGCATAGGAAAGATCAAGCGTCATGAGTATTGTGACCACATAGATGCCCCCAGAACAACCTAATGAGCTTCAGAGTCCGAACTCAAATTTGCTAAATAAGGCCAGTTTGTAGAATCTACAGACGAGAAAAGTCAGCGCTGGACGATAACTACAGAAGCACTTACGTGTCATCCTCTAAAGATGGGAGGACACTCTGACAGAACAATGGTCCGTGAAGGCATACAAAAAGATCGATACGCGATCGATCGCAACTGTGCAGTATCTGTGTATGAGGTATCTTACCGAGACGCGTAAGTATATATTCTCCACCTATTGAGGAGGTTCTGTGGTAGCAATGCATCTCTTTTCCTGCGGTTTGTAACTCAAGTCGCCGTTTCGTGTGACAAACTGACGTACCGGGTAGATGACGCAGTGAATACTTCTAGTGGAAAGGAATTATTCCACAACTATAAATTAAATACCAGCTTCGTCTAGGAAAAAGACACAATTTTGTGCTTTATACTTTTGTCTGTATCCTCATGCTGGAATGGAAGATCGACGTTAGGTTTGAGATCATCCCGGCCCAACATGGTCCACCAGATGTTATTTGGAGAACGCGCGTGTCTCTCTTCCGGAAGGACCGTCCGGTTGTGTCACAGGAATGGAAACCGCTTACTGCTTCACGCACAGTGGTAAGTAGCACTCGTCCCGAACCGTATTGAAACTGGGGATGATATAGAACTGTTTAGAACCGAAGAGTTTTTCTAACTCTTGAAATTACACCAAAACCGTACCATTTTGTTCAAATACCGAACCGAGGAGGGTCAAATACACGATAGAATCCAATCTTCTTCCATGTAGACTTTAACAACATAGAGGAAATTAGATTAGCTGCATATGCTTTTACAAGAACCGGCCGAACCCCTTTTGTAACCTTTGAAACGGATTCGGATCATGTTGTTTAAAACCGATCCGTTTTCTAACCTTTGAACTGCGATTCGGTTCTAGTGGAGTTGGTTCTAAGCCCGAGCCCGACCCCTACGGTAGTGGAAAGTCAGGTCCTTCTCGTGAAACCCACTTCATTTTAGCATCTTAGTAGGGGATGTCACACCTAAAAATGAATATTATTCATTTCGTGATAAAACAGAACGGTTGAATTGAGAGATGTAGACATCTAATTTTACACAGTATCTGTAACTGTTATGTGATAGACAGAAGTGTTGAATTGAAGGATGTAAATGTCTAATTTACATGAAACCTGTAGCTGAAGAACACGTTCCAAACCTTCTCGTTGTTAATATCGTGTGTGCAATTTCAGTTCTTTTTTGGATGAATTTTGTTGACCAAAGAAGATTTTTCACGAACGAACAAATAAAAACATTTTTTGGAAGTTTTAATAAAAATAATAGATCAAAATAAGAACTGATAACGATCACAGAAACTTACTGTCCGAGCGAAACACTCCAAGGTATGACATAGTCAACCTGACTGCACAATGACTAATCTTTCTAAAATTCAAAATAGCGCACGTGTATAAGTACCAAGAGAGCCACGTGTTGGATGAAATTGCATCGTATAGTCACGAGGTATTTAGATACCGCGAGATTCAACAAGTGATCCTCGAAACTTGGGTTTCGGGAAATCGAATATAATCCGAAACCTGAAGGTTTGAAACCCCTGGTATATCGACAAACTACTAAAAAGGAACCCTGGCTTGGCTGCTCCAAGTTCTACTGTACAGACAGAAAAAGGCTAGAGGTAGAGAGAGAGCCACTTATAGCTACCCAATGAAAAGTATGGACATATGCGGGAGATTAGTGGGGACTTACAAGTTGTTTCATCTGTCGTTCAGCTTGAAGAAGCTTGTTCTCCATCGCATCTAGCGCGAGCTGTAAATGAATCGATCGCAATATTCTGAGAGAGACAGAGGATAAAGAAGGAAGAGAGATAGAGTGTGTGCGTACGGGTGTGGGTGTGTGATTTGTTGCGCTACAAGTTAGTTACATCAGATCTCCTCATTGCTACACGTCTAAGAGAATTAGACCCACCTTCGACTGCAGCTCGTGAATTCGTAGTTTGTCATTATACTGCGTTTCGAGTTCTTTGCTCTGATTCTCCAGGTCAGCCTGTCGTCGGTCCACTTCGGACATGAGTTCTGCATGAGACAAAAGCGCATGCACACCGACCATCTGGCCTCCTGAGTACTGCATGGAATGTGACTCTTCAGTTTCTGGGCCATGCTACCGTCGTCCACCGAGATCTTACACGTTCATGAACAAATACAACGTCTAGTTGGTAACAATGTTATTAAACAAGCGGATGCCTGATCTGTGGTGGGAAAAGGTAGTCACTTCGCTAGATCAGTGAACGTTCTGCTTCTTGTCTGTTTACAAAAGTACAGTAGGAGAATCCGCCACCACGAAATCTCTGTCCAAGTGGGCACTCGTGTAAGGAAAAGACATGAACCTAATTCGTCAGATAGCGACATTCTGTCCTTAGTAAGTTGACTTGGTAAAGCGGACGCATGTTCCTACTGTTAGCTGTTTCTTATGTTCTTATACGTAACACGTTAATTCTACTAATATTAATTACCCTGCGGTGCATGCAAATAGTAATATCGTTATTTGTTAGTTCATCGGACGAGCACGACTCATGCAGGCTCCCAGACATCAATTAATATGAGTAGAGTAAGTTTTATTTAGCCTTTTCAGTTTCTGTGTTTCATTTTGCCGGTGCAAGTCCGAGTTCTCCTTTTTCTGTATCTGCTTAATTTGCTCTTTCTTTGACTTACTGTATAGCATTTCCGGGTTCTCATTTACTTCTGTTTCTTCATCTACTTAATTTGTCCTTTATGATATTTCTATAACGCCTTACCTCTTGTGAATTAATGAGATACTGGCATTCGACTGATTATTGAACAGATACAACTTTGATGCGGATCGAGTACAGTTAAGTATGCAGGGATGGACACCCCACGGTCCCCAACCCATCCCACCATTTCCAGAGGAAAAACAAGAGATATCCAAGGTCAAGAGGACTAGAGTCGGATGCCTACCATGACCACCATACCAAATCAATGTCCGTGCAGCGGCAACATGCAACTGGTTCATGGTTACCGGAAGGCAGGAAGGAAGGAAAACTATAATATTACTTTTGTGTACGATACCAACTCGTTGTAAACCTCAGAAATGCGCACGTTACGCTGACATCCACTTACTTCGTCCAGACCCGGGCTATGACAATTACCTGCGGTGGCAGTCTCGAAAGCTTCTTTGTGCATGGAGAATACTTGTTCTCTCGTGAACTGCAGGCTCTCTATCTGCATATAAATGACATCGTGTGAGGCGATCAAAGGAGAGGGAAACCAAAGAATCCCTAGGGAGTTGCCAAGACTCCAGCAAGAAGAAATTTAAGTAAGTCGGCGACACTAATAGAGAGAAATGAATAATAAAAGAAAGCCACAAAAGGGAGATTCGAGTAAGACGCCGTGCACTCCGAAGTACCTGCTGACGTAATGTCATGAGAGTCTGCTGGTATACACTGTCCTTGTTTTCTGACCTTGTTTTCTCCTGCATATGACAATGGGGTGTCACGAGGTTTACTGCACAACTTAATCCTGATTGCTCAAGATCCACCCGCCAGGGAGCTTCTTCCAATTGTTCCTTCCCAACCTGGCTAAGTGGTCCCCTACGGCTGCCGCTTGGAGTACATAATGAGTGAGCGATATTACACAATAATAGTACAGCGAGTTCCAGTTAATCCTGTGAACCTGGATGACTGAGAAGGTTTTTCTCTCATCTCCAGTTGTGTGGTGCTAGGATAAACAAGTCCGTAATTACTTACTGCCGTTCGCCTTAGGTCACCAGTTCTAAAAGTGGCAGGAAGCTACTCTATCCACAGACACACACACACAGGACTGCAGTGCGTTGAAATCCGACATTGCAATAACCAACAGCCCTACTGCAGCGTCTGCAAATAGAGTTAGGTTATGTTCCACACGTACAAGTCAGAACTCTACCTCCAGTCTCTGCGACTCAGCGTGGGTGAGCCTATGTTGAATCTCTTGTTGTTGAGCCCTTGCAGCCTTAATTGATATCTGCTCCAGTATGACCAGTAGCCACTTTCAGGAAACAGGGTGGATAAGCTTTGCTGCCTTCCTCTAACGCAGAAGACGAGTAAAAGAATTGCATGAGATTCAGTGATCACAAGATTATGTAAGAGACGCATGCGGTGTCCTCTTTAACCGAGAGTAGCTTACGCTACAGAGGAATTGAGTCACGTACAATGCACACAAACCTGAAGCGATGCCAATTCCGTCTCGTAATTCATCAGCTCCGCGTCTCGCCCATCCAGTAACTCGAGGTTGTACTAGTTGAGACAAGAAGTTCATTAAAGACAACGTCCAGTAAGCCTTCACTGAATTTCTTCTGACGAGAAGGAAGCAACATAGAGAATCATCGGGTAAGGGGAAAATCCTAACAGTCGGACTGGCAGCTTTGATGCACTTCAAATTCGAACTGTCACTAAATTGTCGGCTAAGACAACCGCTTGAAGTCTAATTCCCGCTTGAGGTCTACCTTGAAGTCGTCCTTCAATTGGGAAAATTTCGCGCTCAACTCAGCAAATTGTCGTTCTCGCTCCAAAACCTAACAACGTGCGTGATATGAGTCGGAGCACTACGGACAAAGGCAGGGACACAGAGCCAATGCCTCATGAAACTTAGATCTTTCACCACCGTTCTGAGACGTTCCAACCGTGCCCAACGGGTGCTTGAGACGTGGTGAGGACGAGTCCGCGAGTGAGGGAGTACAACTCTTTATGTGCTGAACTTCTCAGGGTTTGTAGGAACCAAAACAATTTCCGGTACGCTGGTAGCAACAAGCACACTGTTCCTCGTGGCACATGGACACGGAGGTGGAGACGAAAGGGGACCTGCGAGAGAAATTCTTAGGCTTTTCTAGACTGGTCCCTAAATTTCTTTGTTTTGTCCTTGAGAAGAAGAAAACGGAAGAGGACAGCACCTGCTGGTGGAAGAACTCTATCTGCCGCTCGCAGATACTAACGAGCTCTTTCTCCTTCTGCTCGAAGAGAGACCGAAAGCCCCCATCATCCGCGTCCGCGCCCATGCCTTCCTTCAACTGTCGTTCATCAATCAATTCAAGTAACTCACTCCCCGCCTTCTCTCTTTCCTCAATCTGATGGCGTTACAGAGAGCTGTGGTTTACATCAGCCATTCACTTCGTATTTCGAATCACTTTCCCGCCATGGATTTTCCGGAACCTCTCACAGTAGTCAATTCAAATAATCAAGTAACCGGACGGTGCCTGTCAACATCCCATACAACTGGTGGAGTGTTGTAGAGGTGGCGAAGGCTCGCCCATAACTCTTCCTTAAACATCGTCTGATGTTTAGACGCATGGAGCAATCCAAGTAAGAGGATTGACGTGTCTAAGCCTCCGCATTTCATTCCCGCCGGAACTGCTCGAGACTTACAAGCGAGTTCGGCATATACTCCGGTCACAACTGACAATGATGGGACTCGCTCGCAGTGAATTGCAGGCGGAGCGAGGACTTTGAAACGTTCTGCTTTGTGATGCACTGCAAACTCGCGATGATGAGGCTCGGGGACGTATATCAGAGACTTCGACGTCAATAATACCGAATAAACTGTTCCGTACAATGTGGTGGAGTTCTACTTCCCATGAACCGAGTGGATACGTCTGGAGTGCATACTGCATATTAAGGTGGGAACAAATTTACAGATTATAGGCCACACCATCCATACTACAGTCAATTTGCTTCTGTCAGGGTTTATGGGTGAACATTGAAGGAGTCAACTCAGTCAAGGCATGTCCGACAATGAGTGCACAGTTGATGACGAGGTTAGGAGTAAATCACTCTTATGCAGCTAATTTGAGGATCGCGGAAACTCAAGGAAACACGACAAGAGCTAATTTCGTCAATCTGTTGGGAACAAGGCGCAGAGCTGGTGCATAATGGGGTAGCTGCACTTGATATTGCTGCGGACAAGCTCCAGATCTCAGGTTAACGAGGATCTGTTTAACAAGTTCCTGCTTAAAGCTTGATAAAAAGATACGTCCGGTCTGTCAGTCGACCACGGGCCCCGTATCAGCCAATCAAACGGCCGCGCTGCGCAGGATGCTGTCCTCTTGGCTTCTACTGTAAGTTCTAGATCTGGGTTCTGGAATACATTTTTTACCAACGACTCCCGGACGTGGATTCGAGGTTGCCAAGTGCACATACCGTGCACGGCACGATGCAGCGGCTGCAGTAAACAGTCAGGGAATGTTTAAATAGGTGTCAGAGAAACCAACCTAAACACCTTCTGTGGTGATTACACATGCCGTCATCCTCCTCAACGTGTGTCGAAGGAGCGGCCAAGAGTTTCATCTCCAGACACGGATGCTTTCTATGTGATCTAGAAGCTGAAGACCTGGAGGTAGACCATTATACAACTTAGACGGAGTGAACCGACGCAATGAATAGCCAACGGATGGAATACATCTTAGATAGGGGGGATTTCTTTACAATATCCCTTCAGTCACGGTTTGGGGCTCAAGCCGCTCAAGTGAAGTGTCTCCGCGTCCTCTACGGTGATAGAGATAAAATGACATGCACATCGCGAAATATCTTTGTAGTATCTTTTGGACCGAGTTCTACAAAAGTGCACCATTCGTGCCGACTCGTGACGTCCGCACGGTCATTTTTAAGAACACTTGGTCGAAACCTCACTAGCAGCGATTAAACCACTTCGAGGTTGTCCAACCTCACATTTAAGTCTTTACACCATACATACACGATACACACCCTGTTAGGAGCATCTCCACCCCAACATCGGAAACGATCCGCGGAGATGCAGTTACCAGTCAATTAGAAAACAAACACGTGAGGGGAAAATTATACCTTTAGCCTGTGCAAAAGTGTCATGGCTAAATTTGGCACATGTTCCCTTTCATTCCTTGATATAGCATGAACATTTAGCGGAGCGGTAAACACGATAAATATACCACGAGAGAACGACGATTACCACATTTTTTTCACACCACGCGAAACAGGTCAACACGATAGATATACCACGAGAGAACGTCGTTTACCACATTGTATCAAACACCACGCGAAATAGGCGACTGTATACAGGAATGGTAATAGTGCACCGGGGCATTTCCTGGTGGAGATGCTCTTAAGAATGACCTCGATGTTTCAATCGTGCAAGAATATAGGACAAGCTACAATTAGCTGTCTGAATGAATCAGTACACGAATCCGTGCAATCCCAAGCTGACAGAGTGATAGGACCGAAATCAAGGAGCTCGAACTGTCCGCTTTCTTAGTAACATGATGTTCCGAAAGTTAACCCCGCAATACTTGCATCACAGTTTCCGTCATGATGCAGGACTGCGTGTTTTACAAAGCCGAACAGGTATGCTATAATTAGCTTTGAAGCTAGTGGGGGTATCCAGCTGACCCCAATTAATGATCTGATGAGCAAAATTCTACGTCGCACCTCGTAGCCTAGAGATGGTGCAATGTCTCTACGTAAGTGCAATCAACCACTTCCCCAAATCTGGAAAACTTTCTCTCCGATGACAATTGATGAGGAGTAGGTGTATTTTACATATAGTACAGTAGCTGCAGCGGTGAAATATCAGTGTTACGACAGCACAGGCTCTCCGCTGAGAGCTTGAAATGTTGTGTCCCCGCCCAAAACACCACCAACAAATGCTTCAGCTGCCTCCAAAGTGAGCGGTCCTCTGCGTACCGTGTATTTACCTTTACGAGGCTTGTAGGCTATTAAAACAACGTCTGAACCCGAGACTGTCACACCCTTGAAGGCCTTCAGAAACTTGGACTGTTTAGACGCATGGACCATACTGTATGATACAGATGGATTTTTCGAGTCGTGGGTTAAGCCTCGTCGAACCAGAGTTTTCTGGGATAGCTGCAGTCAAAATAGTCAACTCCAGTTACATGATTTCATGGAACGGAGCGAATCAAGAGGTCCGAAACTAAAACCAACGGCTGCAATGAAACGCGGCACGAGAAAGGAGAGTACTACCTTCGACTTCCGAAGCGAAAGAACTAAGCAACGAAGCAAAATTGACTGACGCAGGTAATCCTGCCCAGGTAGAACAAGGCAATTGTTGAACTACAGTGGGCTGTGGTTCAGCTGCCGTTGGGTGAGATGCACTTCCTTACCTCTGTTAGAATTTGCTTCGCTCTCCCCAGCGCTTCATTTGAATCAGCAACAGCCATTATACATAATGGAGTGTTTGATCCACAAATAACCGCCGCGTTTGCTTTAGTTAGGACAGGTATTCCTTCCTCCGATCCTGAACCTCGCGTGCCCACACCTGCAGCTTTGCTCTTCTTCTCGAGATCCTCTAGAAATCTCTTCAGTTCCTTCACCATGTTCTTTCCAGTCAGAGAAAATATCTTCTCGCTCGCAAGGACGTAATCTTCACCGTTTCCCAGCAATCCCACTACTGCCGGATATGACTTCACACCGAACTGCTCGCTAATCTTTGTGTCCATCTTAGGTTCAACCTGCAACACCAGGGGTTCCCGAAACAAATTCCGCACAAAATTCAAACCCAATACCTTCAACACACAAAGAACTTTCTTGTAGTCTAAAGGTTTAAAGGTTTGAAATAGCCACGAACAGCTAAGAAATATTAGCTTAGGACTCACGTGCATGTCATAGAACTTGATTCGCTTCTCAAAAGCTCCGCTCAACGCTCGCCAGATACCAGGCGTCTCCTTCTTTGTGGTAAAAAGAATCGCCTGAGGAAGATCGTGCAACTTGGTCGAGAGTTGGATTGCTTTTTGATGGTCTAAACGGGTAGAAAAGTTCGGAATATTCTTTACAACAAAATCTTTGACTGCCTTCTCCGTCCACATCCCGGTGAACTGGTATGGAGTCGATTTATCAGACGATGTGTATATCTCGAGGACGGACGAACTCGAGTGCAGGACGGAGGGTGCACTGTCTCGGCACAGTTTTGACTGAACTTCACAATTTACGGACCCTACCTGAAAGACATTCCAACAACGATCTCAGTCACTACTGTCAGACACCAAGCAGAAACAGTGTGCACAACCCCAAGACTAAATATCGCAGCATCCCAAAGTTCGTACCTCGATGATTCCTGATAGATCTTCAGCCACACTGTTCACTACTGAAATTTTCTCATCCAACTCCGGTATGCTGAGAGGACGAAAGAAAAACACCAACCATACGTCCCGCTTTGATCTTGATACTTTTTGCAAGAAGGCCGAACTATCAAGCTGCTCGACTGCTTTGCTTAACTCAATACTCTTCCGTTGTTTGGACTTTCCAGAACTTGAATCACTTGCACCAAACCCTCCAAATGCATCTCTCGCATTCTGGAACTTCTTGCCAGCTGAACCGAAAAACGTGTCAAACATACCCCCTCTTGAACCGAAGTCGAAGGGAAAATTGAATCCACTCCAACTTTCGGAAGCTTCCTCTCTTTTTTGAGAAGTATAACCTTGTTGCTCATTCGGGTTGAATGACCAATACTGCTGATACTGATCCATATCAGGTCCACCTTGAAAATTGTGATAAAATGTTTTCTGAGAACCACCCGACTTTCCATGAAAGCCCTTGAACCCTGCTCCTCCTGGAAAGCTTGATTCAGGTGCAGCTCGACCACTTTCGTCTCCAGTCAAATCATAATTCTTCCTCCTCTCCTCGTCAGACAAAGTTTCGTAAGCTGTTCACAAGAAACTAGCCGTCAAGACAAAAACCATCCATAAACTTACACTGAGGGATTCGTTATGAAAATGGCTACATTCAACAATGACATGAAGCACGTGCGACTCATTTTAGAAAGACATGCCTTTAGAATTCCGGGTGCAGGCAAGACGTAGCTGCACTCACCGTTACTAATGTCGGCCATCTTAGCTTGCGCACTTTTAGCCGGATTTTTGTCTGGGTGGTACTTCAGTGACAGCCTGCATTCCACAAACCGCCGTCGTCATTGCATGGTCAAGACTACCCGTCTCAACGTCTCGCAGTTTACCGTACGTCCTACATGACGCTCTCGCCACAGAACCGTGTCGCCTTCAATATTCATAATGACCCAAAGGCCCAAGACACACTGTGACGCTTGTTTTCCCATGAGCTACAAACAGAGAAAGAAGTCCGTCATCTTACTTCAAACAAACCATTCCAGAAATGTCCAACACAGTGTATACGGCTGATCAAGATACTGTAAGTGATCTTAGTTACTGGCAATTCGACGAACAACATCTAAGTAAAGTGGAATAAACTCACTTATGAAAAGCCTTCTTGATCTCCTGTTGGCTTGCATTCCGATCAACGCCCAAAACCTGTACAGATGGTAAAATTATCATTCTTATCCCACCTTAGGGGCATAAGTCAGGAAATGGATCAAACTGACGCAGCGTCTCGTACTGGAAACTGCATACACAATTACGTAAGACAGGGTACAACCACGTCGAGTTCCCCTCTTAGGTCCACAACACAGGTATATGTCCATCAGACCACGGATAAACCCCTACAGACAGATACAACGACAGGATTTCTCGCTGAAGCTTAGAGGTGACAGAGAACAAACAGCGGTTCCCAGCCAACAGGAAAAAGAAAGGCTCACCTTGTACGGGTCCTTGGCCTCTGCTACCACCACGATCAGCAACAAAAACGCACAACCCAAAATCGGCTTGACCATTGCAAACCCTTGCCCTCGCTTCCGTGGCCTTGAAACCAACATGGAGGAATCAACCCTACTTTCGCCTCCTAGACGAATGGTTCCCAAGATCATAACTGAAACAAAAACCTCTAGAGCTCTGCTCGAACTCTTTCCTACGCCTTCGCGCCCAGGAGAGAAACCTGACCAAGTCCTGAACCACCAGAGAACGTCAACACCTTCTCTATTCGTCTCTCAAATCACCACCTCCACATGAAATCGCTCCGCACAGGATATTACAACTTTAAGACTGGTCTTGCCCAAATAATCCACACTGCGCCAGCAAGAACAGAGCCGACCACACGAAACCACCGCTCACTTCTCACTTCCAACTTCCCTTCGTCCGCCTCCGGAAATCAAAACACGGCACGCCTGCTACACACAAAAACCAGGATCCGAACGACAAACTATCCAATCATGATCACCACAAGCACCAAGACGACGAATTCCTCTGCCACTTCGACTTTCTCTTCTCTTCTACGTAACGCTGCAACGCCACTTAAATCACTTGCGACGAATGTCACATATGTACATCACTAGTCTCGTGTCCTCTTGCCTCGAGCGATTACCATCACAATCACAAAAAAACTGTTCTTTCGGTCCTGAAGCATCTGGAAGACTTGCGCTTGCCCGCAAACTGCTGGCGCTGGATCAGAAAGGTCAATAAATTGCTTTCACTAAACCCTCTGAAAGCCGTCGTTTGAATACAAGAATCGACATTATTCCTCGATATATTCACATACATAAACAGAGAGGCCGGGTGACAGCCTGACAGGAACGAGTCCAGAGCCTCCAGGCATATGTGGGTTGGACCCATGAACCACGTGTACACTAACATGACACGCCCGAACCAATCAGAAGCTCCTGCTCGAGAACTATGACTTGTCTCTTAGCCCTCCATTTGTGCATGCATAGTGTGCCCCGCATACCGGCCCCGCCCAACCCCACTCACTATGTGATATGCATGCTCGATTCAGGGAACTTTTGCTCCCTTGTAATCTTAGAAAAGGTATATGTGTTAGAGGGTAATAGTATTTTAAGTTGATAAAATAAATTATTTAGTTTTGGTTAAACCTCGGATTTGAGTATTAAAACATGAAGACTAAGATTCATTTTTTCTTCCCACTGAATTCTGAAGAAAATATTCTTTTTTTCCAAAAAATATCTCTAATCTTTATATTAACATTTCTCTTTCAATATTCATTAGTATGTTTCGAGATGAATCATAACTTGTAAAACTGGCAAATAGCTTTAGTTGATTCTTTTACAGATTCTAAGTTGGAATGAATGCGTAATCAATAAAATTGTCTTTTGTATAACAGTCTCAATTCTCTGAAAACAAACACGCAAAATAAGGTCTTCCGGGTCACCCGGAGCACTTGTAATCATACTTGGGTTTTTAACTATACCTACTGTTACAAGAGAATCCAGATTTAACCCATAAGTGAAGAGACGCAACTTTGAGAATATGAATGCGAGAACTTGATGAATTTATTTAATCAACGAATTAAATAAAAGGTAAGAAAATAAATTAAACCACTAGTGCATAATTCCCTACTTTCAAACATGGAAGAGGATGAATCAGATTAATCTAGTTGCCGCTTTTGTTTTCGTTGTTAGTCTTCTCTTTATGAACGGTGTGCCTTTTTGTGCAATGATGTGCAACTTGACATCACATCAATTCATAAGAGATAATTATTACGCATCATAACTGTTATGTCCTTTTGAATATACTATCAGAACGGTTCAATTTCTGAAGTTCTTGGATCAAGTGTTTGAGAAACAACTGGCAAAACGCACAAAAGTGACAGAATTCTCCAAAGTGCAGCTTTTTCCTTATGAATTCCAGTCGATGCTTCTATTTAGTGAGTCAACTCTTTCCAATGAAAATGTTAAGTAATAAATTAAATCCTTGCATAGTTGTCTCCTCTATCAGAAGGAGATGAATCCATGCAAGGAAGTGTGCAGAAAGTCAATACAACTTAGAGTCACTTTCCACGAAATTAAACCATATACATCGTCTTTAACAAATGGTGAAATGACACGCGGTAATATCATTAGATCTCACTCTAAAAAAGTTATTTCAATCGTCTTTTGTTTATGGACGAGAAAATGTCCGTCCATAAGACATGATCGCTCAGAGTAGGAAATAAAAGCCAAAACAACACAATATGAGAAGTGTACTGATACAAGTTTAGAATAGCAATTTATATACCGTGAAAAGAGGAACTCGTAACAGAGTGCACATGAATGTAGATCAGAATGATATATCTAGAAGTTTCATGATACATCAAGGAGAAATAACGGAGTCCATAGCATACAGAGTTCAGTTTTGAGTTTATAGTCTCACCAAATAGGCATCCCCAACGTACTTGTACACGTACGTTCAAGAAACGAGCGTTAAGTGAACGAAACGACGGAAGGAAAAGCCTCGTTGGCTGCCGTTTATTTAGCGCTAAGCGGGGGATTGAATAAATTTCGGGGCTGCCTTCGCCGGCAACTGGGGACGTGATATAAATGTTGAGCCGTTGCCGCGTAGAAAAAAATCTGCGGACGTCTGCGAGGTCACCCCTGGAGAATTTACGTTGGTCTGCGGAAAATCTGCAGAAAATTTGCATTCGTCTGCGAGGTCACCCACTTCTTCGGAGCGGGGCCGTAATATCATTGGGGGCTCGTTGCCCGCCGCCTTTTTTTCACTCTGCGTCGCAAGGCGGTATGGGCGCTTCGGTAAAAGAGAGTTTGAGAATTTTGCGCGGACCTCGCTGCTCCTCGCGCGTTCCTTGCTCGTCGATCGGTTCAGTTCGCTGCCTGCCGCGTTTTTTGAGTCTACCAGGCAAGGCAGTATGACAGACGGTATGATCGGTTCGGTATCATTTGTGAATTTCGTGCGGACCTCGCTGCTCGTCGCGCGTTCCTTGCTCGTCGATCGGTTCAGAAATTGATGTAACTGCGCGGATTCGTGCTTCCCTTCTCGACTTGACGAGTTTTTTCTCTGCGTCCCTGCCTTCGTTCGTTCGCTGCCCTTGCTGCTCGTCAGTTTCTCAGTCGTGCCTTGCGATCTTCTTCTTTGCAGGGAGCGGTCGATGGATTTGCTTGCCCGTGCTGTTCTTTCATCGTTTTTTATTGATTCAAATTGACCACTCTTCGCACTAACCTTCGTGTCGTGTTCTTTCTTCGCTGTAACTCAGCGAAGGAAGAACTCGACGGATTGGATGTTGCTCTCGTTGTCGATAGCGATGCGGACAGGATTGTCTTCTCTACGTTTCTTCTTGCAGACGATGCAGCGGACGATCGGACATGCAGCTCGATGTCTTCTTGTCGTCTTCCGCACGTACATTTGTTGCATGATTGCTGTCGGCGGAATTCGAGATCATCACGACTTTGTAAACATGGTCCGATCTGCCGACTTCTCGCTGTTGCAACGCACCGAACGCCTTCTGATTTACGAGATAAGTAACATGCGTACGCTTTCAGTGCTTTTGGGAAGTATGTCACAGCTTGTCGTTGATGTCCCTTCCGTGCGAGCCGATGATGATCTTGATGAGCAATTGAGTATTCCGTCCACTCCTCCTGCTGCTTCCGCTTCCGAACTTGTCTCTTCTCCACTCAAGTGCGATTCCTCTCACAGTCCTCCTCAGTATCTGCAGGAAACGACTTTTGACACTTTTGAGGCTGTCTGTTGTCACTTGCCGCCGTGTTGTTTCGATCGTTTTCGGAAACCTGTCACCTTGCCACCATATCCTCTTTATTCCAACTCTGTCCTGTCTTTCTCCGATATACAGATGTATACGTATAGATCGTATGTTTACATAGATTTTCATTACTCTTCTGTACCGCCGGAGTTCTTAGTTCCTTCTCTTGATTACATTTTGATCTGTAAGTCCTTCTCGGTACCTAAGTGTTGCTTACAAGCAGTGGTCGGTCCTTTCCATTACATAGACACAGAAGGTGCTTGGCTAATACTGCGAGACTGTAAGTCGAACATTTTCTCTTATCCTAAATTCTTTCAGTTTGGCAGTGATCCTCGGCTTCTGAAACCCACTGTTCTTGCTGTCTATCGTCTCAAATGCGTTCATTGCGTTTGCCAGGACATAGATCCCAAGCTGTATAGGTTTGCCTGCAAACATTTTTGCTTCGGAAATGTTACTCAGACGTGCGGCAAGAGCACGTCGTCAGACAATGCCACCTCTGATGACGGGAACACGTCGTGTGTCAATCCCCAAGCGACTTGAGGTTTCTGTTTCTGTCAACTGCACTAGAGCTGACTTGGATGTGGACAAGTGTTGGCCGTTTCTATCTCGCTTTCTTGAAGATGAGTGCCATAGAGGTCTGCTTTCTGTTGAAAGGGGGGGAAGTCTTTTGCATTTGCACATACAGGGCGTGCTTTGTCTTGAGGGCAGCAGTGCTTTGCAGGTGAAGCATCGCTTAATCTCTGTTCTTGGCTGGAAAGGTGTAGACAGGCCTGTGGGGGGGGGAAGTTTATGTCAAGGCGTTGACAAACCGGGGCCTTTGTAGGTATGGTCGGTTACTGCATGAAGGACAAGACTGAGGCTCACCATAAGTCCACTATGAAGAATATTACTAACGGCATGCTTGACGATGGTGAACAGCTCTTCACTTTGTTCGGTGCCGCAGATACTAAAAACCGTGTGGAACTGAACCAGAATAACATTTTGCAGCGCGCTTTACAGTTCAATAAGTACAGAAGCCGTCATCCGTTGGGTTCCACTTTGAGAACATGCCTTCGGTCCATGATTCGATCCGGTAAGTACAGTCCTTCGTGCAGATGGCTAATGGCTTGTGGGATCCAGAAGACAAGAAGCGACTCTCTCTGGAAAGCTATTGTCCGTCCGGAAACAGTCACTATTGGCGATATCGACAATGTGTTTTTCGCCCAAACGAGAGCTCGATACTTTACAGTCGAACGACCTGATGCTCAGCTTGTTGACGAGGAGGAGGAGTACATCTTGGCAGCCTCTCCTTGTGTGCACGGAGCGAGAACGGTACCGAACTTTCAGGATGTAGACGCGCTGTCGGAATATATGCCAGTTTGTAGCCCTTTGGATCGTAACCTTGCAGCAAGTCGGGCGTACGAAGGTAATCTGTTCATCTGTACGAACTGTCTGCAATGCTTTCACGCTTATTTTGTTGCTGTTTTCGACAACTAATCGTGGTCTTTCTTCTCACAGGAACCTAACGTCACCAGAGGCAACAGTGAGGAGCAGCCGGAGTCGTTGGCAGCGTGTATAGATATGTTCTTTCAGCAGAAGAACATATAACCCTGTTCAATCCGAACTGTACATTACTGTACATTACTAGTATGATGCTGTAGAGCTAGTTTACGTTGGCTGTTACGAGTGTAGTGTTTCAGAAATATACCAGGGGTCGAGCAGACAACTGTACAATTTGTGCCTGTGACGTTCTCGAACAGTGGCGAACTGTAGGCTTTGAGTAGAATTTCAGAGCACTATCAGTCTTGATATGACCGATAGAGCAGGACGTTGTTTTGCCACACAAGTGATTATATAAATAAAGTTTAATACAGGCTCCCCGAAGCCTTTCCTCTTAAGTACAAACTGTGTCGTGTACAAACAGAACCGAAAGAAAACGCAAGTACAGTGATGGAACAGTGTAGTTGCGAGAAAAGGAGAATAAACCGAACGAGAAATGTTTTATTGCGCGAGGAGGACAAGGAGGGAAAATGTCAACATCTGTGAAAAGCCCAGAAAGGAAGGGGAAAAAAATTAAAATCGATAACTGCAATAACCGTACCGCGAGCGAACTGAAGCCATCGACGATTCTAAGTGGACGCAAAGTATTGATCATTTTTTGTATTCTTCCACGTCGTGAACGGTAACTATACGCTAAGTGAATAAGTTCAACTTCAATGGTTCGTTTTTTATTTCAATATAGATTAGACCCATACCTCCACAGATTATGACGAGCGTGCGAGAAGAGATGGAACTGGCCGCTTTTGTTCCATCTTTGAAGAAATTCGTAAAGATCGGGTTGACAATTGGTCTATTAGTCACTTGAAGATTCTCATTGCTGCAAAGCGTCATGAGTGGGAGATTGTTTCATGGGGACAATATCCTTCCCCACGGCCTTGTACAGTGAATTTCGTTTTCTCTTATCAGAATACGTGTAAGTGTTATAAAAGTTTATTTTATTAAGTTATTATAAAAAATAAATTAATTTTAAATATTATATGTTACTCAATCCCGGAGTAGCCAACTCATCTGGACAGAACTCATAAGTGAAAGGCGGCCTGCTGCGATCCCTAAGGTATAAGTCCCGAGCCTTCTTTGTTATATCGCACTGTTTCCCAGTGGACGTTAATTAATATTCTAATCCTTCTCATCGGAAGGGGTAGAATATTAATTAACGAACGTCATGTACACTTCAGTGTACATGAGGTGAATATCCTCCTTCAAAACACACAATCGCACGGCAAGGTCAAATGGAAAAAGATTGCTGCATTTTTGTTGAAGGAAGGTGTTATCGATCCAGTTCTAATTCAAAGTTCTGCTCAGTGCAAAAAAAAGATAAGAACCTATCCGGAAAGAGTTTAAGCAAGTGTTTATTACAACAAGCAGATACCTAGCGGACATCTCAGCTATTATGAGTTGACAATTGGTAAGCATAGGAAGTCCAAATCTGTATTATCTTCATATTTTTCAGAAAAATATATCGAGAAATGGAAGAATGGTTTCTTGAACATGTTGAAGTTCATCCTTCCGGTCTCAGTTTGGTGGATAGCGGGACAACAAGGGTCTTGTCTTTGAATTTCAGAATCAACATGAAGAAGACGAAACATTTGACGAAGATGTTCTAGAATCACAAGTTCTTTCTGAGGATGCCAAAAGAAGGTCAATCATTTGTTAGTGCTCAGTAACCAACTGTTCATAGTAATATGATTGCTGCTAAACCTGAAGGTAAACATAGACGTAGCTCATGGGAGATGAGAGAAGCTCTAAACAATAGTGCAGAAGATTTGGTTAAAGTTATAAAACAGTATGTCATGTCCAAATCCATCACTACTGAGAAAACTTTGAATTTACCGATAGAAACGACTAATAGAGCTTTTCTACTTCACTTGAAAGTGAGTAAAACTAACTACACTTTTGCAAATGAACAACTTGAACTATAACGTCAGACTGGTCCTATGCAAGCAAACAGCGTAAGTAAATTAGCTGATGCATTACTATAGCTTACTTCCAAGCACAGAATTTTCAGTTAGTATGTTGCTTGGAGCTTTCTAAGCAACATGTGGTAACTGTAAAGTGAGTTGGAGTCTATAAATTAAGTGAAGACTCTTGTTCACACATCATTATTGATGGTGTGTCTATATTGCATGTACATCGATTCCTAACCTTTCAGTTCTATTCTTAGCGTATCATCTGAACTTACACATCAACTAGACCGGGCATTATGACGGCGTTCTCGTAGTTCAGCACGTATACTTCTCCTTCTCCCTTCTTTGGAGCTTCCCGTCGTCTAATAACAGATATAATCCGACCATCCTTGACCTCCACTGCAGAGTCCACTTTAAACTACTGAGGCCCCAAATCATATATATGTTCAGCAAAAAATGTTCAGTATAAAATGCAAAAGAACCCAACATGTTGAATGTTGACATCTAATAAATCTTTTCCTTGAGTTCAACACCAACTTCAAGTCTGAAAGGTGAGTCTAACATTAGACAATAATGTTGTATTAATGGCACATACACAAAACCGTTGAATCTGGAAACATTTAAAAATGTAGGTTTAAATCACAAGCAAAGTTTACTACACCAAAAAGTCATTCTTGAAGTTTACACTTTACAAATCTCTTTTATCTACTTACAAACGCTTGTCAAGTATGCTTAAGTATATATCTAGCTACGCTCTATGTGCCTCTCTCTTAGCTCGGTTTGCAATCCAAACCTCTTGATAGCTTTGCATTCAGATTCAGACATCATATAATCCATCAAACTTTGACTAACTCTAGCACCATTTTCTTCACAATTTGCTGGTATCGTGCTATATCCGGTTGGGTATCCAGAAACACCAGCATGAATAAAAGTATCAACATGATAGTTTCCATCTAAAAGTATGTTATGTAAAAAACAACATGTGAAAGTCATTTCTTTTCACTTGTGTGCAGCCGGTCTGTAGATTATACGAGACAATATGCACCAAGTTCACTTTAAGCTCTCGAATGCTCCCTCCACGTACATATGTGTAGAATAATGTATATAAGTATTTCTTTCGTCTTGAAGCAGATGAAAATGAGACCACTAGCCATGGTTTGCTAGTATAGCCTCAATCTTCAGTGAATAAGCACCGAAACTGTACACTTCGCGGGGAAGGGAAACGGACAAGCGGGGAAAGCGCGAAGAGGCGGGCAAGGTCGTGAGAGAGGCGCGGTGAGATTATTTTAATTAATGAATAACTTAAATTTTAAATTAAAATTTTTTATTTTTGGACATATCTGGAAAGACGGGGAGAGTAGGAGATAACCCATAAACGTTGACCTCAGTGCCGCGCTTCGAAACGTACAAGTCCAGCACACACTGCTCATTAATCCTCTCATGTACTGTAGGTTTAATTTAATACTTAACCCTTCCAACAGGAAGGGTTAAGTATTAAATTAAACCCTTTGCATATTTGCCTCCTCCATCGAAAGATGGATGAAGTGAATAAGCAATGAATGTACACCAATGAGATACTCACCAACTGTAGTGATAGGAGATAAAAAAAGTTGACCTTGAAACTTTATCTTAAGGATTTCAACAGATCGAAACAAACCAGAATTTCATAAAAGTCTATTGTCATGGATACTATAGCTATCCGGCCATTCTACTAAAATGTCCATAAATCGTAAGCTTGAATCAACTACTACTTTCATATTGACATTGATTTCGTTCTTAAAATATTTGTAAGCCGTTGAATTTGTCCCATGTGACAACTCAATAAAGAAATGTGTGGCATCAATTGCGTACAATAAGTTGAAAAGACCGTGTTGTTGATACATATCGAGTTTTACTCTCTCGATACCTTGCACATCAAGCCAACTCAAGTGATGTTTTGCCTTTCATAGATTGAATGAATCTCCATACTTGGAACACATGCACGTAAATTCTGCTAGGCCAAACAGTTCACTATGTCTTGAAGTAAGTCTTCCGTAGCTATTCTCAAGGAGACATCTACTTGTCTCTCAATTAAGACATAATGATTTGAAAGGTAGATTAATGGTAGAGGAGGTGAAGATTGTAGATCCAAAGCAACTAAATTGCAGATGTAAAAAATGTTTCCTGCCTGACAAGAAAAAAAAACTTTTTAACCATAAAGGACTTATACGTGAAATATCATCTATGTACCGAGCTGCCTAAGCCAAAAGTCGTGGTTTTACAGACCAAGGCAATCTCATCATTTTGCTCTGAATTTTGTGCATGTTGATGAGGTTCATCAAATAAGCAGCAACTGCTTCATATATTGGAACTCTTCTCATCCCTCGACATCTGTAGTAGATCTTCAAATATTAACATCGTAGATAGATTGATAAGTGATCCATTATGACAAATGATAAATGTTATTATCTGTCCCTTGGAGTCTTCGTGGACCATGAGATGTCCATGTGAGTCCATAGGGACTCGGACCAATAGCTTCGTTAACAATTTGTAGCACATGCACATCCAACCGTACCCGCAAGGGATTGAACCCACGACCTTTCTCTTAGAGGACTGTAGACTAAATCACTTGGGACACCGATCTTCAATATAAAAACTAGTGATGATAGAAACTGACATTGCTAGTGCTGCAAAAAGTTCAACCGAGAAATCCTCTTCAGAATTGAGAAGACATGATGGCAAGCTAGATGTTTTATCATAGTGTTATCTTGCGAAACTGAGTTCACAACTTAGTAACAGAACATTCAGAATTAGATTATAAAATAGAAGTTTTTTTTTACTATTTTTAAATCAATCCATAACATGCATACCTACTCACTCCGTCTTGGAACTCTAACAAGCTTAATATTTTGTAAAACATAGAATTTGACTACAGCGCTATCATGTCATCATTTGTGTGAAAGATGTCTAGAAAAAATGGAGTTCCTGGCTGTAGAGATCTCTCGTAAGTAGAAAAAAATGATTCATTGAAAAGTGCACGAGTGAAGAGTAATCCTAGTAAAACATCCTTCACAAGCTTTCTTTATTTACACATTGTATTTTTCATGTATGTAAAAACAAACTTGAAATATTTGTGATTTTTATCTTATCTTTTGGATTGCCAACACCAGAAAACCCTCAGAAAAGTTTCCAGTGGTATCCAATTTGCCCCAAACTGAGCTCCCCATATGAAACTATGCCTTATCAAAATCTACCTCCTAAACACATGTGTAAGAAAAACCCTCGAAAATAACAATCAACTTTGAACCCTTGTAAATCTTTCGTCGTAGCTCCAAATCTTCAAAATTTATGACACAGAAAGTCATCAAAGTTAGCTTTCCGACGGTATCTCAAACGCTGAAATGCCCTTCCCAAGCTTTAGTCAAGAAATTTTCGTGCATGCGGAGATTTTTTCCCAAAACTCTAAAAAAAATCTCCAATCTTCAAACCTCTGCAGTTTTCTCCTTGGTACTCCAAATCATGTGTTTTTGGTGGCACTGGAAAGGTAGTGAAGTAAGCTTCCAAATGAAACAGTTTTCACTCCGACTGATTCTCTAAACAAACACTATAACCAAAAACTTTCTACGGGCATGAAGGTTTCATCCTCGATAAATTCTATAATCACCCAGTAAACTTTGAACCCTCATAACTTACTCATACGAGCTCCAAATATGATGTGTGGTATTATTTGAAACCCCTTAAACATTGCTTCAATATGACATTCTCACATATTTCTTTGTTGCAAATTTTCCTCAAAGTCGTTGTATTAATCCTCTCTTCGATGATCGATATCATCACATCCTTGTTCTTTCATTCCTCCTTATGAGCGTTAACATGAAAATCCTTCATCCCTTGTTTTATTTATTTGATTTTAGTATCTTCTCCCTTAGTAACACACAATTGGAGGTTGAATGAACAAAGCCACTAAAGTTGATGTAATACACATCAATGTTGATGTCGACTTCTCAACCACAACCTTATCTTTTGTACACCTCTTTTTGACAAGAAGATTGATCGCTCCTCACATAGCTTCTCAATTTCCTTGTCAACCCTTCATTATTCTCCCTATCTTCCAACTGTAATTCAAATCATTCGTGCATTGTTTCATCTAGAGCTTGAAGAATCAACTCTATTTTGTAGGTTCTCAAAGCCAATTTGTCCACACGAGATAACTCAAGAAATCATTTCTCACACACTCGTAACAACTCAGTAGGTTGCAAATCCTCTTGGGTTGTTCGACCCATCTCAAAAATGATTTATTGGTCATTTTATGAGAGTCTTCCAATAAATATTCCTCCCTAAGTGCTCATGAAAATATTCTCCAATCATCTCCATAATATTTTGTCAAACCATATTCTCTTAGCTCAAGTACCGTAGCGAGTTTGAATGTCTTGATCATCTTTACCTCCGTTACTTGATTATTTTTCATTTCCTTCTCATAAAATGTCAAATATTTTGAGATATTTCTCCCATCGAAATGACCCAACTTGTCAATCATTTTTTGAAGTGCTTTCAAACCAGATGTCTCCTTTTGCACGCTTCTTTGCTACTGTTGTAAAAATAACATGAAAGTTTGAAATATTTGTATAGTAGTTGCATCCATCTACACTCTTGGTATCCATGTTGACTTGTTAGCACCGTCACTAGCCATGATTGTATCCTTATCTTTGCAAAATCACCATCCAATATTCTCAATCTTATCTTCCCAAAATCATTATCCAATTCTCTCAATGTTATCCTCCCAGTCGTTATCATATCTTCACAACGTTATCCTCCCAATCATTATCCATTCATCCCAATGTTATCGTCCCAACGTTATCCAATCCTCCTAACGTTATCCTCCTAATCGTAGTCAATCCTTCCAACCTTATCCTCCCAAAATCTTATCCAACTCCTCCTAATGTTATTCTCCCAGTTGTTCTCTAATCCTCCCAAAACCGTTACATATATTTTCCTCTCAACTCATAACATCCTCTCAACCCACTTGATCGATCTTCATACTCAGTCATGACTAGTTCTTCCTTCTCCTAGCAAGATTTTTCCACCTCAGACTTTCACATCGAGTTCACCACCGTATCGTATCATCATCTGCATGAAATATATTCAGGAAAACATGAGGTTCATGACGGTAGAGATCCTTCATGAGTAGAAGAAGAAACGAGTCATCGAAAAGCACACGAGTGAATGGGTAACCCTAGTAATGCACTTATATCAAATATATCGGAAGGTTACAAAGAAGTAGTTTACTTTGTCACTTCTCTATAAATTCACATAAGCATTCTTTCCATGCAAGTGATAATCAAGCAATAAGATATGTAACATTATAATTTTTTGTCAACATCTCATATGATACTTACGGTATAGAAATTATTAAATTAATCTCATCTATAATAAGATTAGTACACATACTTCTACTCATCTTGTAAAAACGAGCAAAAATCATTTTAATTCTTATCTATCTTGATGAGTGACTTTTAGTTGAACAGGACAATAATTAAGAGTTGCATCTCTTGGTGATTTCATCCTCTTTGAAATCATTGTCTTTGCATCTTTGGTCAAAATAGATGAAACGAAGAAATAATGTAAAACTGACTAATCTCAGTTCATATTTGTAGAAAACATCTCAAGCATACGAGGTCTCCAACCATGGTTCCAGATTCCCAAAATCTCGATACGACACCATACATTTTAGAAGACAAATAGTGTTGAGCGCAAAAATAGTATTCAAAACTATACTTGATGGGCATGCATATGAATGGATGACCTTGCCAAGCTGAGTAACTTTCTCTGAAGAAATTCTGTAAAAGTAGTTGCTATTTTTAAAATTTTAATATTATTGCTATTTGTTTAGTGTTAATAATTTCCAAACAAAATAAAATGATGCATTCAATAGAAGCAAATGGGTGTTTTTATGACTGTACTAGTTGAAACTCGCTGAATATATTACTTATAACTAATTTATGCATGTATTAACACTAGATTATTATGATTATATTTAACACTAGATTTCATGTATGATTTGACTTAACACACTCGAGACTTTACAATCGTAAAATCTTTAGGTAAGAGAGAATATATATTTTGTTTCAAGAAATAAAAAAAATTCATTTCAGTATTTCTGAACCAATACACAAAAGTAGTTCTGAAGTGAATCATACAATCATAGTGTAAATTTCTTGGAGAGCTTTAACTTAAATTCTTACTTAATGCAGTCCTCTTGATTACCAAACATATTTCTTGTGACAAAAGGAGTTAAAACGATTTGTGCATGTGCTCCGTGATGACACACTCAAGAAGAGACACTCATCATAGAGAAGTGAAGGAGAGGAAAATGATCCATGCATGTAACGATCGATATGATGTTCTAGAGAGAAATGACTCCAACTATGATGTTGAACTCAATCGTGGTTCTCCACTGTTAAGTACATTACATAGTCACAACTTTATAATCAGAGAGTTACAATTATTTGTTGACTATCGCTTGCTAGTCATACAAGAACTCATGTTATGTATCATATCTATTCTTCAGTTATTACATCATTTAGATTACAATGGATCTTAAGACAAAAATAATTTATAAATTTTTGTCTATTATATGAATCAAAATTTTCATATGCCATGAAAATTATCTCAATCATCATTAAATAATTTAAATCAATAAAACATGATTTATTTGTATATAACCAGAAGGAAAGTTTGCATGTTACATCTCAAATATCATGTTTTATCATATGTGACTTATTATAACTAGAGATAAATTTGTCAAGTTGGATGTTTGATCACATGTCCTGTCATACATGTAGACATAAATTATAACTAAAACTTATGACACATCATACATGTATCAATCATAAATATCTAATTAGAAACAACTACTAACAGATAAATCTTTAAACGATTGGTTTGTTATACATTCTTAACTAATTTGTCAATCAAAGTCATAAGAGAGTCTACAACTGATATATTAGTTAGAAGTTCAAGTTATAAACTCCTCTTTTTTCTTCTAGTGATTGAGGTTTTCATACTATTTGGAGGGAAAAAATGAATGCAATGAGTTGAAACTTTCTGAACAGGTTGATCTTGTCCTAAAAGTACATATGATGTATTTCATATCAAAATTGTAAGTCATATCATCCTTCTTGTAAAGATTTATTTGAGAATGTGCAGGATATACGGCTTTGGAAAGCGCATAAGGTCAAAAAACACGAACAAGTGTGAATTTCAAACCCTAACTATGCTTATATCAATTAACCATAGAATTCACAAACACACTCAAAGATCTGTATTCTTACAGAAGTGTTATAAAACTGTGATCTAACACTTCCACTACATAACCTTAAAAGATCCAATCCAAAATACCCAATATATCTCGTACTGATTATCATAAAAGAAGTTACACCACCTTTAAGTTCAGAGTCTTCAATCTCAAAATTTCCCCAACCTATTTATGAAAACCAAAATTTGAGGAGATACATACATCCTTGGTGAATCCTTGTTTTGAATGTATCATGTGTGGCCCAAACTAACATTCCAATAAACAATTATAGATCTTCCAACCTTTTCGATCGAAAATTCTTCCTTGACAAAAATTCTTGTAGATTTATCATTTTGCCATGAAGACTTCTTTCAACTTTGAATACTGCAACTTCTTCATTGTACATCCAAATCAGTTGCTCTTGTTGTCTCTGGAAAGATCTCCTCGAGCTCTTTCCAACTATACCATAATCTCTTCTAACCGACTTTTGTAGCCTTAGTGACATCTAGTCAAAATCGTATGACTTTCTCTCTTGAAGAAATTTGCATGAATCCTCGTGGAGATATGACCTCAGATCACCAAAACCCTTCCCAACCAAAAATTGTGAGAGCTCTCATACAATTTTTGTGTTCAATTCAAAAGTGCCCTTGGGCTTCAAATGTCCATTACTTTCATCCTACATTTTTGAATTTGGTGTTCTTGGTGACATAAAAAAGCCCTTGAAAATCCCTATCCAATGATATCAATGTTCATTAAAATCAACTTATGTAGTTCAAGTTACATCCACTTTAAGTTTCTAAAATCCTCTATGAAAAAATTTGCACAAGCCCTCGTGCAGATTGTCACCTCCCAGGCTTAAAATGTTTTCTCTCACTGAAATTTGCAGAGCTCTTGCATAGTTTTCATGTATAACCACTTAATACATGGTAAAGTTTGACCTCATGTAGATTTGCTATTTAACTCTACTTAAGTGAAAAGCTTATCTCAACGCAATCAAAAATTTTAGACAGTCTCTCAAGATCTAGACTTGTAGAATTTATAGATTAAACCTTAAAACCCCTTACATCTATAATGATTGCAAGTATGGGACTAAAATCAACATGTCATGTGAAATGTTCATCAAGTGACCACATGCAAGATGACCAAGTGACACGCATTCAGAGAGACATCTCACTCAAGTCTGCCACTGCAACCATAATGCCTCATCATCATCTTAACCCAATCAACACCACCATGTCACAATTATGTCTAGTCAGCTTTCTACTCCGTTAGCATCATGGATGTCACATCATCCGATCATATATCTCATCAACGTCACATATTCAAAATCCTAAAAATTAAATCAATTTTAACTCCCTTGTCTTTGCTTTGTCTACAATGATCAAGATATCAACTTTGATCTCCTCGACAAGTACAATCTAATACTGCTGCAAAAACATGTTTGCAACATTTTGAGGAAATATTTTTCCTAAGACCTTGGTTTCACATCATAATTAACCGGTCCACGACGCGACATCATCTTAATAATCAAGATACATTCTCTTCAACTCTTTGCCCAAGCATGGAGTTCCTAGTGAAATAATGATTCTGAATTTTATGAAAATTTTCACAAGGCATATCATTATTCAAAAATGACCACTACTAACTCACGTTTTTGTGAGTTAGTAGTGGTCATTTTTGAACTATTTTTTGTTTTGGTCATTTTGATCAAAGATGCAACGACGACAGTTTTAAAATGACAAGTCATCAAGAGATGCCGCGTGTACCCCACATGCCACCATAACTATTTTAACGTCAACCTTAAGTCAAACACCATTATACATATTATTAAAGAAAATTCAAGTTTATTTCCTCACTGGTGTAAGATTCGTAAAAGTTCTTACATGATATTAGTATACAGAGTGTTGTTAAGGTAGAAATATTCTGAGATGTATGTTTTTAACAATAAAACCAATTGTGACTGTTGGATTTGATGGAATTTTACACATTTGTGCTATGATATCATCTACCTTGTGGATGGTCAAATTTCAAAGTTAAATTTTATAACTTTATAATTATCAGTAAATTTAATATCTTAAAAACACAAAAGATGATCAAATAAATCCAAGAAATACCTAATGAGTTCCAAAAATCAATCTTGGAAAATTTAAAATCTTCTTATACCAGTGAGACATGTGAAATTCTTTTGATCATGTTTGGTTAGTTCAGACCACTTGCTTGAAGAAACAGAGTTTCGACATGATATAAATACAAGTTTGTGAGGAGGAGTTGCCTGCTCTTTTTGCAAAATGAGAACATGTCACACATCCTAGGCAGAAAAGCAACCTCTCCTAGAAGTTTCAACTCGAAATTGTTTAGTTTGCTTATATGATTGATTTCAAATAGTCCTCAAGAATTAAGGTCAACTCATTTTATTTCTTTCAACGGTCATATAATGATGAAACTCAGCAAGTAAAATTTTCATGGTTGTCATAGGTCTTAAGGGAAATATGATCTTAGAAATATGTAATGGATATTGATTTATTCTATTACAATTCAAGAATTATATATTAATTTAAAGAACTAGCTGAAATAATTATTAATATCGTATTACATCTAAATATATGTTTTGGATTTCCAAGTCCTCGAAGTGATCTTTACATTTTAGGACATGAGAGGTTTGGACTGAAAATAAATCAAGAACTATAGTTATGGTCATGGATGGATGTACCATATCGAGCTGAGAAAATTTCCCAGAAGAAAGTTAAGGAGAACATGTTAAAGATAATGTCTAATATATTAACCTCAGTCACATCTAAGTTCAGTCACCTCTATAGTCACCTCTACAGTCACATCTCTATTACTAATAACGGACTAGTAACTGACCTCTTGTCCATAGGTTAGAGTATATAACAACCCCCTCTTGGGAGATGATGAGTCGTTTGATCTCTTTGCTGATATCTCTTCTACAGGAGAGACTATTCACTTCGTTTGTTTCTCTAACATGGTATCATAGCTAAGGTACGAGCATTAGCAAGGAGATTGAGGAACCAGAGAGTGAAAAAGACATAGAGTGAGCACACCACCTTCAACAAAAAAGAGAAAAGAAGACAAAAATTTCTGATCAAAACACCTTTGACTGCATTTTTGGAGGAGAAGGAGGTCGAATTAGACAAATCAGAGAGTGGAGTTGGGATTAAAAAGGCTCCGTCTTTTGTTTCTCAGCTACTGTATTTTCTATCGATGACTAACGTTAGTGATAACTTGCTTCATGCTCATCATAAGTTGGATAGCACAAACTATCCAATCTGGTGTTTCAAGGTTCAAGTCATTTTCTAGAATTATGACTTGTGGGACATAGTGCTAGGTGATGAAGAAAGACCTTTTGAATCACCAGCAACTGTCAAATCTTGAAACAAACGAGATCAACAAGCACTTGCCATCATCAAGATGACAATCAAAGACTCTGAAGTCTTAGATATATTGGAGGTTAAAACTTCAAAAGATGTTTGGGATACATTCACCAAGAAGCATG
This sequence comes from Asterella californica, assembly GCA_036924285.1. Lineage (NCBI taxonomy): Eukaryota > Viridiplantae > Streptophyta > Marchantiopsida > Marchantiales > Aytoniaceae > Asterella > Asterella californica. Next base: position 11,984,504 of record JAYKYS010000006.1, on the reverse strand, counting down.
AAGGAGCAGCTCGAGAGAGAATGCTACGCAGAAAGTTAAATACTTTGTAAATGACTGCAGGCATCTCACTCGAAGAGCACTTCAATACAATTAAAGGGTTGGTACAACAACTGAAGAATCTAGGTGGAGGTATAGACGAGGACGACTTGGTGCTGATAGTGCTCCAGAGCTTATCGAAACTATACGAGCATTTTGTCAAAGATGTGGATGTACGCTGTCGTGTTGTACGTGAGCCTATATGGTGAAAATTATTTGCAAAGAGATTTTTTCTCTGTTGTGTAAAAGAAGCTGCCCTGTAGCTTATCAAGCTGGGCAAGAGCTAAGCTGGAACGATGCTTGACAAGCTGCCCCTTAGCTTGAATTGGAATATTGCCCTGAAGGGGTCGAAAAGTTCCAGAATGCAGAGCTTGTCGAGGAGAGCGACTTCATGCTTTCAGTTTCGTCAGAAAGTGTTCTAGGTAACAGTTAGTATAGGTTTTAAGCTGTGAAAGATGCAAAAGAGAGAAATCTGTCGATTCCAGCTCGTGACTCAGACTTATGATCTGACAGCTTGGGTGTGTAGGTGTTCGCGAGTACTATAGTTTTGACTTTTTATTCACTAAAAATGAAGTTGTACAGAGAAGTTAGTGTAGGAAAAGCTAGTAAAGACTTTACAGAAAAATTTCCTTCAGGAATAGGAATATGTATAGACTTTCTAACCTTTTAGAACTGAAACAGATGACATCCTAGTGATAGGGCGCCTGCCAAGGAGGAAACTGGTCTCCGGATCAATTTCCCATGGTCTCTGTTTCTTATTATGGCATGTTGACCTCCTGGAAGGGAGTCTATGTTGGATATGCAACCATGTCTTGCATATCTAGGGGCGGGAGACAAATATCTCTCTTAATCGTGGGCTTCTTGGCCTAAGCCTCCGCATGCCATCTTGAATATACTATGAGAGATACCTGGTGCGCATATGGGGAGGGCTGTAAGCTCTTTGAGGTAGCCTCATAAGTGTTGGGGCTTCGGCCTAGATTGGATGGCTTGTAGTATATTCAGGGTGGCATCAAGATGACATCAAGAGCAATGGAAACTTTTATTAATCAAGTTAATTAATCAAGGGGTCGCCTTAGCAAAGGAAGCTGTGAAATCCTCATTAATAAAGGAGTCTGCTTAGCAAAGGAAGCTGTGTAATCTTTATTAAAAAAGGGGTCAGCTTAGCAAAGAGGGTGGTGTACGCATAAGGATAGTAGGGGGCAGCTTAGCTAAGGGGCTGCTTCTGATAAGTAGTTGTGCTTATAAAGATAGAAGGGGGCAGCTTAGCTGGAGGCTTATCTTTTAGGTAAATTAATCTGCGGCGGATTTGGACAGGACTTTTACAAAGAATTGGTAGAGGAGAGAGGAGGCGCGCACAGGAGAGAGAAGGGAGATTTCTGACGATTGAAGATTTTGAGGGTGGAGTCGACACTGAAATAAAGTTTATTTGAGTATTGAAAGGTCTATCAGAGTATTGGAGTGTTTGATTTGTCATTTGGTGGACGTAAGAAAATGTCATGTTGTACGTGGGTCTATACGATGAAAATTAGTTGCAAAGAGATTTTTTCTCTGTTGTGTAAAAGAAAGTTGCCATGTAGCTTATCAAGCTGGGCAGGAGCTAAGCTGGAGCGATGCTTGACAAGCTGCTCCCTAGCTTGAATTGGAATATCGCCGTAAAGGGGTCAAAAAGTTCCAGAATGCAGAGCTCGTCGAGGAGAGCGACTTCATGCTTCCGATTTCGTCAGAAAGTATTATAGGTAATAGTTAGTATAGGTTTTAAGCTGTGAAAGATGCAAAAGAGGGAAATCTGTCGATTCCAGCTCGTGACTCAGACTTATGATCTGACAGCTTGGGTGTGTAAGTGTTCGCGAACTATAGTTTTGACTTTTTATTCACTAAAAATGAAGTTGTACAGAGAAGTTAGTGTAGGAAAAGCTAGTAAAGACTTTACAGAAAAATTTCCTTCAGGAATAGGAATATGTACAGACTTTCTAATCTTTTAGAACGGAAACAGAGGTCATCCCAGTGATAAGGCGACTGCCTAGGAGGAAAGTGGTCTCCGGATCAATTCCCCCTAGCCTCTGGTTCCTATTCTGGCATGTTGGTCTCTTGGAAGGGAGTCTATGTTGGATATGCAGCCATGTCCTGCATATCTAGGAGCGGGAGACCGATATCTCTCTTAATCGTGAGCTTCCTGGTCTAAGCCTCCGCATGCCATCTTGAATATACTATGAGAGATACCTGGTGTGCATAAGGAGGGGTTGTAAGCCCTATGGAGCAGCCTCATAAGTGTTGAGACTTCGATCTACATTGGATGACTTATAGTATATTCAGGGTGGCATCAAGATGACATCAAGAGCACGCGAAACTTTTATTAATCAAGTTAATTAATCAAGGAGTCGCCTTAGCAAAGGAAGCTGTGAAACCCTCATTAATAAAGGAGTCTGCTTAGCAAAGGAAGCTGTGTAATCTTTATTAAAAAAAGGGTCAACTTAGAAAAGAAGGTGGTGTACGCATAAGGATAGTAGGGGGGCAGCTTACATAGGGAGCTGCTTTTGATAAGTAGTTGTGCTTATAAGGACAGCAGGGGGCAGCTTAGCTGGGGGCTTATCTTTTAGATTAATTAACCTGCGGCGAATTTGGACGGGACTTTTACAGGGAACTGGCAGAGGAGAGAGGAGGCGCGGGCAGGAGAGAGAAGGGAGATTTTTGACGACTGAAGATTTTGAAGGTGGAGTCGACACTGAAATAAAGTTTATTTGAGTATTGAAAGGTCTATCTGAGTATTGGAGTGTTTGATTTGCATTTGGCGGACGCAAGAAGCAAGATTTTGAGTTCTCATTGCTTGCAACAATCTGTTTTTTCTTTTGATCTTTCTCTTGATCGATCACAGTCAGGAGGTCCGCCTTCCCCAAAGAAGACTCTTGCCACGACATCTGATGCTTCCACTGAGAGCTATTGGGATGATTGATTTGGAGAATTGATTGGATTTAGAAGATGGATCCTAGTGCTACCGTACAAGGTGTGGCTGCTGCTCAAGGTGCTCTTGTTCAAGGGACTCCTGGTCAGGATGGAATTGGCTCTCAAGGAGGTCCCACGGTACTTTCAACAGCAACAGCACAACCTCCTGTAGACACATCTCAGATTCTTCAGGCGCTGGCTGCTTTGATTCAGCAGCAACCTGCAATTGGAGAAGCTGAGCAAAAATCCACAAAGACGTTACAAGCAATTGTTGGTTGATGTGGACGATTTGGAGAGACGTTACTAGATACCTGCGGGAGTATGTGGGTGAGATGGAGTTGGTCAAGGCATCTGAAGTTGAGGTAATTCTGAGCTCTGAGTTAACTGTTGTTCCTAAACTGAGAGAGAAGGTTAGAATTTTACAGAGAAGATCTCTAGGTGGGTGGACTCTGTTTGAACGTGCACTAAGAGTATAATTTTTAGAAGAGGATTCTGAGAGAGTCACCAGAAGAATCCTCATAGACTAGATAGAACGTCAGCCTGGACGCTCCATGGGGTTGAATGAAGTAATTCGTGAATTTGAGAAGAGGTACTCTCAGCTTTCTGGTTTAGAGAGGTTGACGCTGGATGCTAGAAAGACGGAGTTATTCTTAGGTGCTCTGGATGAGTTTACAGTAGACATATTTTGTTTCATGTTAGCTGATCGTGGACCTGAGGGGGGAGTTACATCAGATTGGAGAAGAGTGGAGGAAGCTGTATCTACTCTTGCTAGACAACGCCGTGGTAGGATGAAATTGCAGCTAGAGACCTTGCCAGAACAGAGAGTAGCTCCTCAAGTTCCAGTAGTTCCTCCTATAATACCCCAGGCACCTATGTGATTCCCCAAGCACATATAGTGGTTCCTCAAGTGGTTTCTCAAGCGGCTGTAGTGCCTATCCCAGCACAGAGAGGACCTAGACAACAGCAGCGACCTGTTGAGAACCGAAATCAGAATAACTTGATTGAAGAGATCACTCAACAGTTGAGAGATTTGAGAGTTGAGATGGCTGAATTGAGGAGAGATCAACGACAAGTCGCACCAGGTGCTCGACGAGTAGGAGGAACTTTTACCAGGAGATGTATTTGGTGTGATAACCCAGATCATCTCAGAGGAGATTGTCAAGACTTGGCGGTTGTCTTACGAGAAGGTGTAGTCAATTATCAGAATTACAGGTTGTATCTAACCGTCACTGGGCAAGCTTTGAACGTTGGGAGAGGAGGAATGAGGAGCTCTCTTCCAACACTTACTGGTGTGAACACTACAACGATGATTGCGGGTTCTGCGGAAGTTGATGTGTATACTGGAAAGGTTGAGGTGCGCTCTAATCCAACTATGGTTGAGCAGGCTATTGAGGCCTCAGTTGAAATGATAAAGAGAGGTGCAGAAAGCATTAGGAGGACTACTGGGTGGAGAGACCCAGTATATGCTACTTCTATTGGAGCGTTTTTAGAAACAAGTAGTGAACAAGATGTATGGTGGAAGACAAAAGACAACGGGATGCTTCCGATCTAGATGTAGGAGTATCAGATGATAGTGACCGTTAGAGAGTTATGAGTAGAAGAGCAGCCGAACCATCACCATCTGTACCAACTGGTAGATCTCCTGCTGCAGAGGATATACCTTCCACCTCTACAGCACCACCACCTGCAGTAGATCCCATGGAAGGTGTAAAGGATTTGCCACAAGAGGCTACTGCTACAGATAGAGTAAGAGGTAAGAGGTTTACAGCACAGGAAAAGGAAAAAGCTCCAGCTTACAGGTTAGCTGCAGACATCGAAACAACAATAGATGTCGTGGCAAGAGTCTTCTTTCGGGAGGACGGACCTCTTGACTGTGATCAATCAAGAGATGATCAAAAGAGAAATAGATTGCTGCAAGCGATGAGAACTCAAAATCCTACTTCTTGCTTCCACCAAATGCAAACAAACTCTCCAATACTCAGATAGACCTTTCAATACTCAAATAAACTTTATTTCAGTGTCCACTTCACCCTCAAAATCTTCAATCGTCAAAAATCTCCCTTCTCTCTCCTGCACGCGCCTCATCTCTTCTCTGCGAGTTCTCTGTAAAAGTCTCGTCCAAATCCGCTGCAGGTTAATTAACCTAAAAGATAAACCCGCAGCTAAGCTGCCCCCCATGTTGTCCGGATAAGCACAACTACTTATCAGAAGCAGCCCCTTAGCTAAGCTGCCCCCTGCTGTCCTTATACGTACATCACCCTCTTTGCTAAGTTGGCCCCTTTTTTAATAAAGATTACACAGCTTCCTTTGCTAAGCAGACTCCTTTATTAATGAGGGTTTCACAGCTTCCTTTGCTAAGGCGACCTCTTGATTAATAAAAGTTTCTCGTGCTCTTGATGCCATCTTGATGCCACCCTGAATATACTACAAGCCATCCAATGTAGACTGAAGCTTCAACACTTATGAGGCTGTCCCACAAGGCTTACAGCCCCCCCATATGCGCACCAAGTATCTCCCATACTATATTCAAGATGACATGCGGAGGCTCTCCTCGACAAGCTCTGCATTCTGGAACTTTTTGACCTCTTCAGGACGATATTTCAATTCAAGCTAGGGGGTAGCTTGTCTAGAAGAGGATTATGAGAAAGTCACCAGAAGAATCCTCATGGACTAGATAGAGCGTCAGCCTGGACGTTCCATGAGGTTAAATGAAGTAATTCGTGAATTTGAGAAGAGGTACTCTCAACTTTCTGGTTTAGAGTGGTTGACGCTGGATGCTAGAAAGACAGAGCTATTCTTAGGTGTTCTGGATGAGTTTACAGCAGACAGACTTTGTTTCATGTTAGCTGATCGTGGAGTTGAGGGGGGAGTTACATCAGATTGGAGAAGAGTGGAGGAAGCTGTATCTACTCTTGCTAGACAACGCCGTGGTAGGATGGTATTGCAGCTAGAGACCTTGCCAAAACAGAGAATAGCTCCTCAAGTTCCAGTAGTTCCTCCTATAATACCCCAGGCACCTATGTGATTCTCCAAGCAGCTGTAGTGCCTATCCCAGCACAGAGAGGACCTAGACAACAGCAGCGACATGTTGAGAACCGAAATCAGAATAACTTGATTGAAGAGATCACTCAACAGTTGAGAGATTTGAGATTTGAGATGGCTGATTTGAGGAGAGACCAACGACCAGTCGCACCAAGTGCTCGATCAGTAGGAGGAACCTTTACCAGGAGATGTATTTGGTGTGATAACCCAGATCATCTCAGAGGAGACTGTCAAGACTTGGCGGTTGTCTTACGAGAGGATGTAGTCAATTATCAAAATAACATGTTGTATCTAACTGCCACTGGGCAACCTCTGAACACATAGGTTGGGAGAGGAGGAATGTGGAGCTCTCTTCCAGCACTTACTGGTGTGAACACTACAACAATGATTGCGTATTCTGCGGAAGTTGATGTGTATACTGGAAAGGTTGAGGTGCGCTCTAATCCAACTATGGTTGAGCAGGCTATTGAGGCCTCAGTTGAAATGATAAAGAGAGGTGCAAAAAGCATTAGGAGGACTACTGGGTGGAGAGACCCAGTATATGCTACTTCTATTCGAACGTTTTTAGAAGCGAGTAGTGAACAAGATGCCATGGTGGAAGACAAAAGACGACGGGATGCTTCCGATCTAGATGCAGGAGTACCAGATGACAGTGACCGTCGGAGAGTTACGAGGAGAAGAGCAGCAGAACTATCTCCATCTGTACCAACGGGTAGGTCTCCTGCTGCGGAGGATATACCTTCTACCTCTACTACACCACCACATGCAGTAGATCCTATGGAAGGTGTACAGGATTTGCCACAGGAGGCTACTGCTACAGATAGAGTAAGGGGTAAGAGGTTTACAGCACAGGAAAAGAGAAAAGTTCCAGCCTACAAGTTAGCTGCAGACATCGAAACAACAACAGACCTGATAACAAGTACTCAGTACAATTTTTCACTATTCGTTCAAGACATGAGCGGAACTGACAAAGTCTTAGAGATTCTCGGACGAAGAGATGTAAGGGTTTTTGCAGTCCACTGCTGTAGAGCGGGAAGACAGGGGTGTAGAACCTATTGTTGCAATCCCGTTAGAGTTGGTACATAAGATAGAAAGGTCGAAAGCAAGACATGTATAGGGTTTTGGAGACATGTGTAGTGTACAGAGTTGGCAGTCTGGATTGCTGATGTTTGAGGACGATGGGTGGAGTCAGTTTACAAGAATTGAAGACATGAGAGAAAATACAAAAAGATGGATGGTAAAACAGGTATCAAAGCTACGGCGCGTAGAGGTTCTACTTGAAGATGATGTGATTTCTGGCTTGTTAGAAGAGTTTGTGTCTGTACAGTCGGTTGCTAGTTGATTGGACAGTGTAAGCAGATTGACGAAAGGGAAAGATAGTACGATGGTGATCCCTATCCACTCTCGATGCATATATGAGGAGGTTGCTACGTACGTGCAATTCTTTCCTCATCCGATGCAGAATAGTGTGAGAAGAGAAGTAGTTTGTTGGCGTGCACTCCCTCAGAAAGCAGACGTCCATGTGAAGTACAAATCTGTATTGAAAAAGATGAGACTGGTAGCAGCTCAACTACCTGCTAATTCCCATCAGCAAGTACAATCAGTGAGGACTGAGCTTATACTGCGTGATCATAGACGAGTAAGGCAACAGTTTACTGAAGAGACGTTGAAAGAGCTCTAGATAGGAGGGGGTGATTTTTTGACTGAGGATGAGAAGACAGTGTTTGAGCAGATGATAAAGGATCATGATAAGGCATTTTCTTTTTCAGCAAAGGAGATAGGCTGTGTGGATCCAAAGGTTATAACGCTTATGGTTATATTCACAATTCCTCATGTGTCTTGGGATCTAAAACCAATTCCAGTTCCTCGTGCCTTGTTGCTTAAACTCATCGAGTTGTTGAAAGAGAAAGTACAGATGGGGATACTTGTGCCATATATGGGACCATATTCACTATACCCAAGAAGTCAAGAGCTTTGCGTTTTATTCAAGACCTACAGCCTGCGAATAACGTGACTATTCGTAACGTTGGGACGGATCCTGTGATTGAGGAGGTAGCAGAGGCGTTTGCAGGGAGAGCTATCTATTCGATTGGAGATCTATATTCTAGTTATGATCAGTTCCAGCTGGCAGTAGAGAGTAGAGATCTAACTACTATGCGTACGTCCTTGGGATTGATGCGGATGTGTACATTCCACAAGGAGCGACGAACTCGGTGACTCATATGCAGAATGCGATGCATAAAGTACTACGGGAATTTGTGCCTGATGTTATCATTCCATTTCTAGATGACATTCCTATAAAAGGTTGTGCGGTTGAGGACAAGGATGAAGCAGTACTTGCAAATGGATGTAGGAGATTTGTTGCAGATCATATCAGGGACGTAGAACATATCTTGACTCGCCTGGAGGAGGTACATCTCACCATGTCAGGAGCTAAGTCCAAGTTTGGTGTGTCCGAGATTTTAGTGGTTGGACACCTATGTGGTGCTTTTGGAAGGCGACCAAATCGGAGAAGGTTGATGCTATAGCTAGGATGGCAGATTGCAAGAATATCACAGAGGTTCGACGCTTTCTAGGAGCTTGTGTATTTTATCGTCTATTCATTCCTCACTATGCTCATGTTGCGGAGCCTTTGTATGCGTTGCTGAGGAAGGGTAAGAGATTTGTATGGACTTCTGTCCATCAGGAAGCAATGAGTAGATTGAAGGAGAGTTTCAAGTCTCCACATGTGTTGAAAAGAATAGACTACCGGTGTGAAAGACCTGTCATTGTCACAATAGATACTAGTCCAACGACGATTGGCTGGGCGATAGATCAAGATGATGCAGATGGTATGCGGTTTATCTCTAGGTTTGGAGCTAGGATCTTGACAGACATGCAACGAGATTATCCTCAGGTGAAGCGTGAGTTGTGGGGAGTGGTGACAGCGATGAAGACAGACCGTGAGTTTCTGATTGGTGCTCATGTAGTCTTAGAGACAAATTGTCTATCTCTACTAGGCATGATATCCAACTGTAACACGCCGGACATAGCGATGTTGCGTTGGATTGTCTATATTAGAAGCTTGAATCCAGAGTTGAGAAATATAAAAGAGAAGGAGAATGTGGTTGCAGATATTTTGTCAAGGGCTCGATTTGTAGACGAGGATGTCATGTTTTCCGAAGCTGAGGAAGAAGAGAGAAAGGATGATTGGTGTCAGGTTGGTCGACGGATTACAAACTTGGAGCCCGTTGATGTTTAGAGAGGAGCTTTACACAGGTAGACTTCGTGACATAAAGTATTATCTGAGTTCGTTGGAGATACAAGAGAGGTGGAGTAAATTAGAGTTCAGGGAGATAAGGAAACAAGCTTACAACTATCTTTTACGTGATGGGTATCTTTGGAGACGGCCGGAGAGGAGAGATGGGATGTTCATACGGATAGTAGACGATCTGCAGACTAAGCAGCAACTAATGAAGGAGTTCTATGATACCTTGTGGGCCAGACATCGAGAGATTTGGACTACTTACGTCAAGTTGAAGAGAAGATATTGGTGGAAAGGTCTGTATCGGGATGTGGTGAACTACGTCAGTTCTTGCTTACATTGTCACTTCTACTCAAATATGCGGTATAGGGACGATCTCGTGTCAACTTATCCACCTTGTATTCACTTTCAGTGAGTTCTCGACTTGGTGATAATGTCTTTGGGATTATGGAGTATGCCATATTTGGTTTTGGCTCGTGAGGATCTCTCCAACTTTGTGGAAAGACGAGCTCTGAGGACAAAGATCACAGAAGGGATATGTAAGTTTGTTCTTGAGGATATTATCTGTAGATATGGATCTATAGGACGGCTACGGGCAGATAAGAGAGAACTACGTGGTACAGAAGCAAAAGAGTTCTTTGCTCGATATGGAGTGAAGCTCAAGCTTACTACTACGATGAATCCAGAGGGGATTGGCAAGAGCGAACGAGGACATCCATCAATAGTTCAGGCTTTGATGAAAGCGTGTGACGGTAAGCATAGAGAGTGGCCTAGGTTACTCCCTTTTGCTTTATGGACAGATAGAACAACTCATTGTTCTACTACAGGGTACATGTCTGTTGAGTTAATGTTAGGGCAGAAACCGATGATGCCATCAGAAGAAGACTTTCCTACCTGGGCTACCTTGCCATGGGAGGACAATATGGACCGTGTACAACTTCTCTCACTACGAATCAGACAACTAGAATGTAGAGAAAGGATCTCGCAGAAGCGCAAACGAAGGTTGAAGACGGCTCGACTTGGGAACAAGGAGAGGTTTGATAAGGCTCATAGAGTTTGACCAAAACTGATACAAGTTGACGATTGGGTGTTGGTATACGACAGCACATTGGAGAACCAACACCCTACAGTTCGAAAGTTTTCAAGAAGGTGGTTTGGTCCATATCTTGTCTCAGATGTACACCAGAATGTTACCTTTTCCTTGCGAGAGATAGATGACACGACTTTAAGACTTCTAGTTGCTAGAAAACAAGTGAAGTTATTCAGAAAGAGAGGGAAGACTATGGAGCTAGCTGAGTTCTTAAGTTCAGAGCAGACAACAAGTACAAATGAAGACTTTTTTGAGACAGTCGAGGAAAGTGAAGACAATTTGGACAATTACGAGGATCAGTGACGGATTGGCACATATCAGAGGATGTGCAGGTTTGGAGGAGGTGAATGTCGTGTTGTACGTGGGCCTATACGGTGAAAATTAGTTGCAAAGAGATTTTTTCTCTGTTGTGTAAAAGAAGCTGCCCTATAGCTTATCAAGCTGGGCAAGAGCTAAGCTGGGGTGATGCTTGACAAGCTGCCCCATAGCTTGAATTGGAATATCGCCTTGAAGGGGTCGAAAAGTTCTAGAATGCAGAGCCCGTCGAGGAGAGCGACTTCATGCTTCCGGTTTCGTCAGAAAGTGTTCTAAGTAATAGTTAGTATAGGTTTTAGGCTGTGAAATATGCAAAAGAGAGAAATCCGTCGATTCCAGCTCGTGACAGCTTGGGTGTGTAGGTGTTCGCGAGTACTATAGTTTTGACTCTTTATTCACTAAAAATGGAGTTGTACAGAGAAGTTAGTGTAGGAAAAGCTAGTAAAGACTTTACAAAAAATTTTCCTTCAAGAATAGAAATATGTATAGACTTTCTAACCTTTTAGAATGGAAACAGAGGCCATCCCAGTGATAGGGCGCCTGCCTAAGAGAAAAGTGGTATCCGGATCAATTTCTCTTGGCCTCTGGTTCCTGTTCCAGCATGTTGGCCTCCTGGAAGGGAGTCTATGTTGGATATGCAGCCACGTCCTGCATATCTAGGAGCGGGAGACCAGTATCTCTCTTAATCGTGGGCTTCTTGGTCTAAGCCTCCGCATGTCATCTTGAATATACTATGGGAGATACATGATGTGCATATAGTCCTGTGGAACACCCTCATAAGTGTTGGAGCTTCGGCCTACATTGGATGACTTGTAGTATATTCAGGGTGGCATCAAGATGACATCAAGAGCACGAAAAACTTGTATTCCCGTTAATTAATCAAGGGGTCGCCTTAGCAAAGGAAGCCGTGAAACCCTCATTAATAAAGGAGTCTGCTTAGCAAAGGAAGCTGTGTAATCTTTATTAAAAAGGGGCCAGCTTAGCAAAGAGGGTGGTGTACGCATAAGGACAGCAGGGGGGAAGCTTAGCTAGGGGGTTGCCTCTGATAAGTAGTTGTGCTTATAAGGACAGCAAGGGGGCAGCTTAGTTGAGAGCTTCTCTTTTAGTTAATTAACCTGTGGCAGAATTTGGACGGGACTTTTACAAAGAATTGGCAGAGGAGAGAGGAGACGCGGACAGGAGAGAGAAGAGAGATTTTTGACGATTGAAGATTTTGAAGGTGAAGTCGACACTGAAATAAAGTTTATATGAGTATTGAAAGGTCTATCTGAGTATTGGAGTGTTTGATTTGCGTTTGATGGACGCAAGAAGCATGATTTTGAGTTCTCATCACTTGCAGCAATCTGTTTTCTCTTTTGATCTTTCTCTTGATCGATCACAGTCAGGAGGTCCGTCCTCCCCAAAGAAGGCTTTTGTCACGACAACGAAAGAGCCTGTCACATTCAAAGATCTGAAGACACTAGCTTTGCAAGAAGCTATGAACATCAAGACTAAGTCTACTCAAGCAACTGCCATGGATGCTGCTTTCTTCTCCAAGAGGAGAGATCATAAACGTGGTAGACCTCAAGACTCACAATCAAAATAGAAGGAGCATTGGGACAACAAGCGAGACAAGTTCAACAAACTTGACTCAGAGGGCAATTGTAAGAAACGTGGTCACTTCGCGTGCGAGTGCCGAAAGAAGGCGTTTGATCAACGTTTAAACACCAACAGAGATAACTTCGTACAGACAACTGATTATGAAGAGAAGCTATTCTTCACTGTCATGTACACAGACATTCATGACCAACAATGGTGGATTGATTCTAGAGCATCGAATCATATCACATCAAAGAAAGAGTGATTTCAAGATTTTCATCCTTTGAATGGATCAGAGATACGTCTGGACGATGGTAAGGGAATCAAGTCAAGAGGGAAGGTAACATCCGTATCAAAATTCCTTCAGATCATATAAGAACAATGGGAGGTGCTTGGTTTATACCTGGTGTGGTGCACAATCTTTTGAATGTTGGTAACTTGCTGCAAATGGATTTCATCTGTCATTTGATGCACAAGGATGTTCCATTCTCGACCAAGGATTTGTGGTAGCTACAAGGCTGAAGGTTGACCACTTGTATGAGTTACAAGCCTTATCTTTGGTTGCTCCAGTTCTAGCTGCTGTAACAGAGACGAGTCAATTATGACATCTTCGACTTGGACATTTACACTATCAGAAAATGCATAAGTTATTTCATGAGGACTTGACCCTTGGTGTTTCCAAACTAGTCTCTGGTAACACTCCGGGTGAAGTTTGTCTCAAGTCTAAACAGACTTGAAGAAAGTTCTTCAAATCTACTACAACACAAATCCTTCAGCTGTTACATACAAATCTTTGTGGACCTACTGAGACTATTTTACTTGGAGGTTCTAAGTACTTCATGCTGGTTGTTGATGAGTTCTCGAGATATATTTGAATTTTTTTCCTGTTAAGAAAGTTTGAAGCACCCTCGCATCTTCAACAGCTTGTTAACATGATGGAAAGACAAATTGGACAGCTTGTGAAGAGTCTGCGAAGTGATAGAGGAGGAGAGTTCACTTCCAAGGCTGCTGACAAATATTTTGCTGAGAAGGGGATACTGCGACAATTGACTACTGCTTACACATATCAGCAAAATGGAGTGGTTGAACGGAAGAACAGAACTGTCGTGGAGATGGCAAGAAGTCTTCGTCTTGAGCAAGATCTTCCAAAAGACCTTTGGGATGCAGCTGTGAAATATTTTGTTGAGAAGGTAAACTGATTTACCTTCTCAACAGAAGTCCAACAAATGCTGTGAACAACAAAACTCCATTCGAAGCTTTCACAAGGAAGAAACCAGACTCTCTAACCTACGAATTTTTGGATGTAAAGCATATGCTAGAACTCCTCAAAATTACTCCAAAAGTTTGATGATAGATCTCAGATTTGTACATTCATAGGATATCCAGCAAGAGAAAAAGGATATAGGCTCTTGAGTGCTGCAAGAAAGATCATTATCAGTCTAGATGTAGTGTTTTTAGAGATTCTTCCATCTCGAAGTTCAGATCATCATCTTTCTGACCTACCACCTCTCTCAGACCAAACACCTACTTCAGATAATCAAGAAGAAGAACCTCAGCAAGAACCACCACCTACATAAGTTGAAGTTACTGAATCAGCTCCAACTACAACAGATTCGTCTCTCTTACACCAGACTACTCCAGATCTGAATTTTGCTGCTCAACCAAGGAGACCCATCAGAACAAAGAAGGTTCCTGCAAGGCTAGAGGATTATATTCTCATGGTTGAAGCTCAAGATGATGGAGAAACTATATCATTTGAGGAGGTTTTCAGTAAAGATCAATGGAGACGTGCAATGCAGGAAGAATATGATGCATTACTCAAAAATGCAACCTGGAGCATAGTACCTCTTTCATCAAACAAGAAAGCACTTGGCTGTAAGTGGGTTTATAAGATCAAGAGACATGCGGATGGATCTATTGAGAGATACAAGGCTCGTCTTGTTGCAAAAGGTTACTTGCATACTGCAGGAGAAGATTTTCAAGAGACCTTCACACTTGTGGTAAAACTTAACTCCATTCGAGTTCTTTGTGCTCTTGCAAAACTACATGGTTGGAAATGTCTACAAATGGATGTTAAGAATGCATTTCTTAATGAGATTCTTCAAGAAGATATCTACTTGCAGCAACCACCTGGATTTGTTCATAAAAGAGGTGAACAATTAGTATGCAAGCTGCATAAGGCATTGTATGGTCTCAAACAAGCTCCAAGAGCTTGATACACAAGAAACTACACCTTCTTGAAGCAGCAAGGCTTCTCTCCTACAAGAGGTGATCCAAACTTCTATGTTTTGTTTACTTCTCAAGATATTGTGTTACTGTTACTGTACATGGATGACCTGATATATCCGGAAGTAATCAAGAGGAGTACAGAAGATTCAACAAGCCTTACTGCAAGAGTTTGATATGAAAGATCTAGGACTTCTCAACTTTTGTCTTGGAGTTCAGTTTTTGAAAGACAACGGCATGTTATATCTCACTCAAGCAAGATACACAGAAAGTATACTTCAGAATTTTCAGATGGAGAAGTGCAAGCCTGCGTCTACTCCTATGGTTATCTCAAAGGAGTGGTAAAGTTCTTCTATTGATAACGAGCGTGCAGATGCAACAGAGTTCAAGAAGTTGATCGGGAAGTTAATTTATTTGGCTGTCATTACAAGACCAGATATTCCGTATGCAGTCAGTAAACTCAGTCAGAATATAGAGTCTCTCACAATAATGCGTATGAGTGCAGCAAAGAGAGTTTTCGCTATCTCAGGAGAACTACGAGCTATGGGCTCAGATATAGCTCAGATAAGTCACTTGGACTTGTTGGGTTTACAGATACTGATTGGGCAGGCGATTCTACAGATCGTAAATCAATGTCCGGATTTGCATTTATGTTGGGAGGAGGTGCCATCACTTGGCTGTGTAAAAAACAGCCAACTATTGCTTTATCCTCCTCTGAAGCAGAATATCATGGCCTATGTAATGCAGCACGAGAGGTCATTTGGCTAAGATGGTGTTGGAGGATGTAGGTGTGAACCAAGACACTCCAACAATAATCTGGACTGATAGCATGAGGGCAATAACATTGACAAAAAGTCCAGCGCACCATGCTAGAACAAAGCACATTGAAGTGCAAGTCCACTTCATTAGAGAAAAAATAATTTAAAGACAGGTTGTTACTCAATGGGTAACAACTGATAATCAAACTGCTGATATATTCACCAAGCTTTTGTCTTCAGACAGGTCTAACTTGGTGTATATTCAGTACCACCTGACATTAAGAGGGGGTATTAAAGATAATGTCTAGTATATTAACCTCAGTCACATCTAAGTTCAGTCACCTCTATAGTCACATATATAGTCATCTTTACAGTCACATCTCTATGTCTAATAACGGACTAGTAACTGACCTCTTGTCCATAGAACCCCTTCTTGGGAGATGATGAGTCGACTGATCCCTTTGCTGATATCTCTTCTACAGGAGAGACTATTCACTTCGTTTGGTTCTCTAACAAAACAGATCTTATATTTTTTAAATCCAAAAAACAAAAGAAAACACTTTTAACGTAATGTTAATAACGTACTAAGAAAAACAAAGAGTGCATTTGAGATTTTCACATTGTTTGGGAACACAAATAGAAGCATTTTGTGTTGAACTTTCTTGAGAGGTTGTCTTCTCTATAAGTGTGTGGCACTCTCCAATTTTGGAGTTGGATGACCCGTCATCATCGTAAAGAATACTCTGCCGAATTCAATTCTGTTTGCAAAAGCATATGATTCTCACAGTGCGAATGCTTCAAAACTTTGAAGACACATATCAAATCATATATAATAATTATCCAATTTCAGGAAATGATACTGAGACCTCATATAATATTGTTTTAGCTAGTTTTTTATTTAATTCAGTAACTAAATATCAATGATGGGTTTCAAAGAATTCAATATCCCTAAGACATATGGAACCTTGAAGAACATACATGTTGAGTGTTCTCACATTATGATAATCAGAAAAATAAAAAAGACATTACTTCACTTTATGCAAATCTTTGAAATCAAACGGATGAGTAAACTGAAAAATCTTGAGTTGAAACTTGCTGAAGAGATTGTCCTTCCCCTAAGGAGTGTGGCATGTTCTCATATTGCAAAATGAGATTTCACCTCCTCCTAAACTCCACGAAAAGATGTTCAGAAAGATGTTCACAAAACATAGCCATAAAAGATCCACAACTCTAATTTGGTACCATAACATTTAAATCTCCAGAAACGAATTCTGGAAAATATTAGGTATCTCAAAGATTTTTTATATAACTATTTTAGATCTTTAGAATATTAAATCAATAAATAGAAGTATAAATTTTAAGATCCAACCGCCGCAAGGTATATACTTTAGAGAACATACGTATAAATTTTCATCGAGATCTGATATTTAGAACTTGTTTAAATAAGAATTATGAATCTCAAAATGATTATAGAACACTAATCTCACAAACAAACTTCTAGTAATCTTATTAAAATGACCAAAACATTCCTAGCTTTTCTTTAATAATTCTAATATCAATGGTTGAATTTTAATTTGACATGAAAATAATTAGGAGGCATGTAGGTACATGTTGCATCTATCTGCGTCCCATTTGAAACGGTCGTTGCTGCATCTCTGATCAAGAAAAAGAAAATAAAAATAATTCACAAAAGCACGAAATTTGTAGAAAACATCTCAAACATGCTATGTCCCCAACCTTGATTCTGAATTCCTAACTTCACGATAAGACCTTATATTTTGGAATGTGAATGGTTTGGAACATAAACAAGGTATTAGAAACCACTTCTCATGGGTAGGAATGGATGGGCCTTTCAAGCTGAACAACTTTCTATAAAGAACATTTATGAAAACAAGTAGTCTGCTGTTTTTCAACATCAAAGATAAAAAATTTAACACTTTTAGCTTAGTGTTAATACTCTTCCAAGAAAACCAAAGGGTATATTTGAGGTTATCACATGATGAAAGGGCAAATCGAAACATTTTGAGTTGTCAATTAAACTTTCTGTAGAGGTTGCTATCTCTGTAAGGAGGTGTGTGACATGTCTCAGTTTTAGAACTACACTCCATGTCATTGTTACAACTTCAATGCACGTACTTTGCACTTCTTTGCTCAAGCACGCGGTTCCTATTTAAAAAATTATTTGTAACTTTACAGATATCTATCACAAGGTATATCATAATTATCATATTCAGAAGAAAAGATTTGACCTGATATGATATTATTTAAAATATTTCTTTAAAATATATAATTATTAAAATAAATTCAAATTACTCAATATGGGTGACTAATTTCCATATAGCAATTTTCCCTTATACATATGACTCATGGAAAACATATGTGATGAGTTTCATGAAGGTATGACGATGAAAAGAAATAAAGTTGCTTGACGTTAGTTCTTGAGAAACATTTGAATCAAATCGGAAGAGCAAAGAAAATATTAAACTAAAATTTTTTAGTAATTTCTTTTTTACCTTCCACAGGATATATAATTATTTGATTTCTTTGTGCTTATTGTGATTAAAAAAATGGACGCATGACCTCTCATCACGCTTATCAATCACATGCAAACTATTTATTATTATGATATAGTCACATTTTTGTTGTTGAAGCATTGTAATATGTGATAATGAGTATAACAGAGAAGTTTTACAAAGAGACAATCTATTCTTTAAAAAAAGTATGCATATATCCTGTTTGTGACTATATTCCTATGTGATTATAAATGAGATTTCAATATATGTATATAATTTGAAAATTCTTAAGAGAATATAATTTACTAGTAAGAAATATTCTAATTTAACTCTATAGAAATTAAATCACTTAAAAAAGATCTACAATATAAAACTTATATCATTTTAAAATTCTCAAATCATAGTACGAGATATTTTTCTCGCAACTCATGTTTAGAATGAAAAGCATAATGTATGGATGTCCATCAAGTTGATGTATCTTGGTTCAAGAGAAGGTATGCATATTCGCCTCTTCCAAGTTAGGAAGAGGTGGAATATACATGCCTTTTAATTAATTCACTAACCCTTCTTGTTGGAAGGGTTAGTGCATTAATTAAAGACACTTGAATTGAATAATGTTTACTAATATACATGAAGAAGTTTTATGGAAGCCAAGCATACGCTATGTTCACTGTACTTACAGTTTTATAGCAGTCAACACCCAGGTGTCCAACTCTATGAAAACAAGCCTCGTAAGTTGAGGAGAGAATTCAAAAATTTAAATTTAGTTTTTTAAATTTAGTCATCTGGATAATTTAACCTTTTTTGATGTTTCTCGGACCTTCTATTCATTTTTTGTTCTTAGTCAGTCTATTAGTCACTTTATGTATTGAATTGAAGTCTGCAGGAATATAATCTCCAAGAGATAGATAGTACCTTCTATAATCTTGTGTTCTTAGTCTATTTATTATTCTCTTCACGTACTGAATTATAGTATGTAGGAATATAATCTCCCGGAACATAGTAGTTGACAGCCAACCTTTTTGATAATTTTTTCCACTAAACCAAAGATTGTCTTTTCCTTCCCTGAACCAAAGACTTTGGATGCTTATTTGGTGTCCAACCTCTAACTATTCTGTTGAATATGTTCATCGACGAGTTTGCTGACAGTCGCCGAGGGTGCTATTCATCGGTCGATAAAAAAACATAGTTCAACAAACCGCCAGCGATCTAACATTTTAGTAACGGGCGGTCGAGCTCAATAGTCTATTATCAGTGGGTAGTCCACTATGCCAACTAGCTGATTGCCGGTGGATAGCTAAGTGCCGCTTGTGTCAATGACATGATCGTCGATGAGCGGAGATGACAATCTACTCATCACCATATGTTTCAATGTTAAATGAATCACCGATGATCATTTTGCACGTAGGCGGACAGCTCATTATCATTTCTGTTATTTCTGTCCATGATTATTATATATATATATATCAAAATTAATTAAAATACAGTAATTTCATAATTTAGGCTTATCCATCTCTTGAAATTTTGGTTTACCCCAAACTTGGAATATTGGTAACAAATGTAATAACAAGGTATAAGCAAAATTACGTTAATCGAAGTTTCTTAAGTAACATTCAAATTTGGTGATACTCTTCATATATTTCTCAATTTATTGGAATACTTCTCCCCCGGTTTCTTGGAGAGGAAGGTGATTACAATAACCAGTCCTTGCCTCGTTTTACAGGTTAAAGATTACAAACAGCCACAGCCGATAGTCTTAATTTAGGCAAGTTTTCTTTCATAAGTTGCAACTGTACTAAAGGTACGTGGTACTTAAGTTTTATAACGTTATCTCAGACTCTAGTTGTTGCGAGGCAAAGATACCGTGACTACGTCTAAGATAATGTTATACAACTTAAGTACCACGACCTTTGGTAAATATATATGATGATATATGATTCAAAATTTTGAAAAATATCCCCCTAATTTTAAATTCCCCACTTATTGACTTGATTCAAAATTTTTTGATCTTATGATAGTCAACAAGGAATGTGATAAATATAAACGGATATGATTCAAAGTTTTCAGGAATGGAAAACTAGGAGGTTAAAAAAACGAAACATGTAGTGCAAAGTCGATGCAGGCCGGAGTGGACTACACTACTTACACCCATGTGTCTCTCTAAATATGTCTCAGATCAACTGCAAGGTGGGCTATCATCAGTGAACAAAGAAATTTAACTGTTATTGTACACTGGAGAAAACGCGAGATGCTTTTTCTCCCACTATTTTACACGTCAAAATGTTATTCAATATCACAAGATATTTAAGTTTTTATGGATTTTATCCATACTATATTAGAGGCGAACTCTAAAAGACGCTGCCACTTGATATGATAAAAGTATCTCAAAGTCAAACTGATTTAGGTTACACACTAATTTCCATTCAACACTAATTTCGTAGAACGATGTAGCTACTTAGCATGTAAGCTCCTAGAGTAACAAGAAGCAGTGTCAAATCTGATCTATTAGTTACGGGTAGCTAAGATGTCAGATTCAACACTTCTTTGTCTTTGCTAATTTCTTTAAATGAATGAGGTTTGGAATTCAAAACTGGAATTTCAAAGAAAATACTAGAATTTGACACACTTTTGAATCTGTTATTTACTTTAAATGTTTTATGAAAAATCTAGTGTAGAATATAATAATAGATTAGAATATACACAGTTCTTTAACAATATTAGTGATTTTGTAAATAGACTAGAATTAATATTATACTCTCTAAAATAAATATTATATATATTATAAATCTAAACACCAGTACATAATGTTTTCACGTTTTGACACTCTACTTTTTAATCTAGGTCTGAGAAATGTTGTTGGTCGAATCTGCTCGAGGTACTGTATACCTGATTAGATTTGCAAATTCAAAATTATATAAATTTTTTTCCATAATTAGTTGCAGTTCTTTTCATATATTATATTTTTAAAACGAAATTGATCGCGAAGATACTTCGAAATCGGGGTATATAATCGTCTGCCGTGATTCGGCGAGCAAATGAATACGGTATCATGATCATACCAACTTTATCTATTGTCAAGGTCAAAGAATCCGCTGATTCAGAAGTGAAACTTTACATCACACAGGAAGTTAAAGAAGGACAAGATACATTTGTGGTATCCTCGGTGGTCTGATGTGATGGGGCTGGCACAATGGTCGTAGTCCAAAATCTTACGGGACACTGACTCCGACTGATCATGATGAGTCGAGTAACGAGCGATGCCTTAATTCATAGGCGTGAAGGCGGTAGAACTTCGATCTATCTTGCCGATTGATATGGTCCAACTCATGATCATGTTTAAGAAGACCCGTTGAAGTTGGGCTTCTGAGAGTAGAGGTCAGATGGACAAAGACCTATTTGACAATCCCTGTCTTGAGAGCTGCGAAGGAGTGGGCCGGGAACCGGTGAGAACAGAAACTCGGAACGGGAAGCTTAGCTGAGTTTATGTGCGTAGAAGCTTGCAAGTCCTAGAGATTTCCGATGGCATTCACTTCTTTCTCACGCTTAGTGTGTAGTATGCTAGCGCTGAGGCAGGCGCCCAAACTCAAAACGTTTTCCCGATGATCTCAAGATCGTTATCCCACATGTTTCTTGCATTCATCATGGGAGCTGAACAATCAGAACACTTCTTCTCACCGGTGGAATTTTCGTGAAGGAACACTTGCAGTCACTGGCACGCGTATTGGCAACTAACGCGTATGTAGTCTTAACGGCTATCACGGAGAGAGTTTTTTTCCTAGCTAGTCTAAGATACTACGGTAGCAGGCCGGATCGTGGAGTTTGAACAGATGGGAAGAAGAGAGACTGGTTCATGGAGGGAGTCTAGCTAGGAGACAGAGAACCTGCAAGCGCGAAGGGAAAAGCGATCTTGCCACCACGACTTGGTATTCACACTAGTTCAATGCCAGAGAACACGACTCCCGTCAACTGTTAGAGCTTCACTGGACATTGACAAGAAAGATTGTGCTGGTTTCCTACCGAATTCGGTCGCCTTCATGGGGAAGCTCACAGGATCTGATGTAGGAGAAGAGCCATCCAAAGGAGTCAGGAAGAGAGGAAACAAATGGGTCGCCGAAATCAGAAATCGCCACTTAAGAGGAGGTAGACATCCAGGTCGTAAGTGGCTGGGCACGTTCTCAACTGCAGCTGACGCAAGAGAAGCTTATGCCAGAGCCGTCAAGAAGATCAAGTCATCATCTCAAAGAGCTCCTGGTAATGGCAGTTCAAAGACTCTGATTCCTCCAGGTGCTTCTCACACCAGTCTTAGTGTGTCTTCTGCCTTGTCGTCATTATCAGCTTGCACGGGCGAAAAACGAGTTTGCGAAAGTTCACCGGTAGCAGATGAGCAGAAAACATCCAAAAAGGCACGGAGGAGAGTTTCTCTTGGCAGCGCTGGGAAGGATGATCATGAGTTGGTTTCAAGTGGTCTAGATTCCACGCATCACGAGGAAATCAAGGACAGTGCATCTTTCGACCAGGAAGGTGGCAAAGGAGCGGTTGCGATGCAGTCTTCGACCGTCTCTTCTTCGTGTGATTCTCCTCGGGGTACCTTGCCAACTAGCCAACTAGCAAAGAAGTCTCGAAGATTGAGATCGAAGGAATTTGACGGCACAACGTCCAAGACACTTCCCGGTGGTTTATGCTTCACTTCTTTGCCTAATTCTCGCAACTCGAATTCCAGTTGCAATGTTAATGATCAGGCTTCTGCAGCTGTTTCTCCAAGTTCATCTTCTGCGACATCAAGGTGGATCGATGAAAGAGTGAAAAATCCGAGTTTTGATTCTTCCATAGAAGAGTTGACAGGAAGAGAAAAGGATGTGGACGTCGATGCTAGAGATGCAGATGGTTCTTCAAATTCTAGAAGTGCACCTCGCGAAGTATCGAACGGCGCGCCAGGAGTTTCCACAATCTTCTCCAACTCAAATACTATAACTACAACTGTCAATGACAACATCAACTGTTCTCCTGCTGGTCCGGAAGATAGACTCTGCAATTGCCCGTCGAGCACGGCAGAACAAGCACATCAGTCCCCAGTGTGTAGATGTCTTTCATTCTTTACAGGAAACGAGAAAGGTTCTCCAGTTGGTACCGGTTCCTGCTTTTGGAACTGTACATGTCAATTTCAGCTTGACGTGAATAATCAAAATGGGGAGCTAGAAGGGTTGGATAACTCCGTGCAGAATGGAGCTTCGAATCAAGGGCAGAACTTTCTGCAATTGCAAGAACGTGAAGATCTGGCTCATTCTTCTGAGAACGTTAACGAAGTCGCAATTGAGGTATTATTTTTCAATACTTAATTAGCTTGGCTTGTTCTTCTTTGTTTTCGAATTAGCTTGTAAGTCCAGAGAAGTCAGAAGGACAACCAATACGGATGAAATCTAAAGTTACATAAGAGCTAGCTAAGCTACGGAAACTGTTGTTTCACGTTTAGATATTGGGGGTGCAAATTGGCTACTTCGCATATCTATATTTGAAGAATGATTAATACGAAATGACACATAGCGTCACAATTTAGATTTAGAAAATATAAGCTCTCAGTGAAGAGCTATGGGCCTGGTATATAGCTAGATTATGATGAAAACAGTAGTCCTAAGTAGCTTTTCACCCATATAGCTCGCAAGTAAAGATCTTGCTCATTGAGATCTGAAATTTTGTAGTTTCACTTCAGCGCCTGGGTGGCATAGTTTGTCCAAGAGTTTAATTTTCTTGAACCAGGTGCTACCAGAAGCTAGAAGTTTCAAGTACTACGTTCCTTCGAAGAATTTGAGTTTTGCATTTGGTTTTCTGGAAGTCAGACAATGTTTGAGATGTTGCTCGAGCGGCTGCGGATTTACTTACGATATACTTGTTCTACCTTCAGGATCTTGCAGTTATTGCCTTGAAGACAAGACACAGACTATCTGAACTGAGACCAGAGTCTGATCTTGAGTCCCGTTGTACTGAAATCCCTCCTGGAGCGCACCATTTATGCTTTTCGCAACCGATACTAAGTAGTAACCGAAACACAGGACCTTCACCTGTGTTTCTTTTATCGGGTTCCTCCCCAATGAGCGGCCGTTATGCTATTCCTGAGCATCAAGTCCCTGTCATCGACCCGCTTAATCACTTTGAACATCCCCTAAAAGCGGAGCTGGTGGAAACTGATTCTCTGAACTTCGGTACTGCGCATGCCTATCTTTCCGACTTTGATCTGCCTCACTCCTCTTTCAGGGAAAGCAATGGCTTAGATTTTTCACCCGTGGACGATTTGTTGGGGTATTTTTGATGCCCAGTCAATTCACTATATGTTGACCACTATAGCTGTTTGCAATATTGTTACATTCGTGTTTGAGTAAACAAGAAAGCTTCAGATTCTTATAACTCAGCTTAGACGTTTTACAACACTTGAACCATGCCTTATGGTTTCTTGCGCAGTTGGAAGTGGAATACGAAAGGTTAATATATACAGCATCCATATTTTTGGGGTGTACAAGATGGTGTGAGTGAATACCACTTGATATTACTTCGTAATTAATCGTGTCACTGGCAAATTAAATACCCAGGCTACAGGTGTCCTTCCATGATCGAAGGCATTACAGAGTGATCTGAAAGGGTTGAATAGCTATTTCATTTCATGTTGCATTAATGGACTTTTAAATTGGTAAGAATATTTGAAAAGCTTAAGTTTCTGCTTCTTTGCCCTCAATGTGAGACAGTTCACGATCGAAACCAATCGATATCATTGAGCAGACAAAGCTGACAGCAGACTGAAGTAATTAATTATGTCCAGGCATATACACCCTATGTATAATCAAATTTATAGGTCATGATCAGGATTGGGATTTTCTGTAATGAATCAAAAAAATTATATAGCAGTGAAAGTTGGTTTTCTTATGACAAACTTACTGTATAGGTGATTCCAATTGAAAATTTGGAATTTTCTACTGAATTTTATAAGTTACCACGAAGTTATGAGAAGACTCTGAACAGTCTCTGAGATTTAGCAACTACTCTCACCATCGCCAGAACTTTCCTGTTCCAGCATGCCGAACGTACCCTTATATATGATTCTTTAAGCTTCAGATTTCAAATGATGGTTTCAGATGAAAGAGCTTCTTGGTTGCACACCAAACTTTGGAACTGTTCTTATGTATTTTTCAATTTTCTGGTCATAATTGCTATAAATTTTTAGAATGATTTATGCATATACATGTGTTGGATAGTGTTTGAACTAAACACAGTTACGAACACTGACTCGGAGGAGAACATGGTTACAATCCAGATCCATCCTCTACATCTATATTGTTCAGCCATTTACTAGCTTGCTCACACAATGCAAACTCAAAACCCATATCAAACTCAAGTCACTCCGCCTATTTCATCATTTCACAATTTCTTGTTTGCCACCCATTAACTAATGATCAACCCTAGTATACTTCTTTTCTGGAATAGTTCTAAAATAACCATTTCTCTCTTATTAAACAGTGGGACCGAATTTCTCTCTTCGCGTGGAGGGGTCTAGCACTCAAGGGGTTCCCTAACTATTTTTGTTATAAACAAACCCTATATGAATAGGACGCAGCACCTCTAACGCACTATACTAAGGCGTATCTTAGACAGCACTGAAAATTTCCTAACAGTTCCTATATTCATTATAAATTAAATTTTATATACTTTGAATTCTTGCTTTAGTTGAACAGTTTAGATAGTAAAGAAGCTAGCAAGAAACAATAATTACATCTGGCATGTTTGGACGCTGCCTTGCCCGCAGCTGCGAAGCGGGCTCTTGTTAACGTTACAGAGGGCTCGTGGGTAGTGAGGTTAATTTTTACAAGCTCAAGTACGATGCGAGGAAACATAGAATATTCCCTTTCATGCTTTTATACCAATACCGGGAGTTTAAATTAGAGATAACTTGCTCGCCTTCTGTGTGGCTTTGATTTCAAGAATGGTTACCGTTCTTGGTTCCCCCCTGGCTTTGCAACCCTTGCATTAAAGTCGAGTCTTACCTTTCATAAAGTAATTCAAATTTTCAAGATTGATTTCAGATGCGTACCATGATAGTCATCTGCAATCGATAGCCGTTGGTAGCACGCAAACGATCATTGACAGATCTACGGTCTATGACTCTCCCCATCTGAACCTATTTCCGGAATTTAACGAGAAAGAACCTACCGAAACGACATGTCCCTTCATGACATTCCCCCGTCGTTACATCCAGTTCAAATCTTAAAAGAAAATAGGTCAGGGATCTCATGATCACGGCTTGCACAGTGCGCATATAACTGCCGGCCCCCTACAGCCTGCGATGACGGTTCAGTGCCGTAAGAGCACTAGCTAGAGAGTCAAGACTCGCCTGATTTTCCTGATTACCAGAATTGTTCCTGAAGATTATTTGACTTAGACTGTGTCTTGTATGTCGTCCAAGTCCAAGCCAAGAGGGGCATGCAACCTGTCACTTCTTCTTGAAGATTAGCGCGTGGACTACCAGGCTCGTCGCCAAGAACTGCTTGAGTCGAACATTGTGGAAGGAATTATTTGTTCCTGGACTAAAGATCTATATGCGAGAGTGTTGACCGAGATCGTCATCACCGCATTCACGTTCCACCTGGAGCAGATATTTACCGATCCCGTGCCATTGGATCGACTGTGATAGCTTTTGGGCAAATTGGTGTTGATAGGGAAATCCGTAACGATTGGAGTACGAGCATATGAGCATAACGACCAGTATACTGGCTCCCTAGTCACCGTATTTGATGTGGTGGTGTATCTGGAGATGCATCTGAGCCTGATGCATCCCTCGCGTTTAGAAGGAGAATTTGTCCGCTGTTCCTTGTCTCGGGATCTCTGATTTACTGCTACACTGACGCATGAGATGAGTGGATTTGACATAAATGTTCGACTAAGTTTCCATGGGCGCGCCTATATAAGAGCTTCTCTTCATAAATGCCTCTAGAAATTCTATGCATTGACAAGCATCGTTTGGGAGATCATTCTTTGAGAAAGTATTATATGTACGTATGATGTAATATTCTTCTGTCGACAAGTTCGTGCTGGAAATTAAACAGATCTAGTTAACTTCTTGTGTCCTGTGTGCTTTTGAAGGCTTCTGAAAGTTCTGATCGAAGCTCGAATTCGAAAGACCGCATCTGCTCATCTTGGTACGTACTACACCTCTGTCAGTTCCTCGAAACCATACCTACGGTAGGCCTGCAGTGGCTGAAGTGGAAAAATTGACTCGAGCGTATACGTACGTAAAGTATCAATGGTGTTGTCACTACCTTCCATCGTAGCTTTGTTTTCCACCCTGTCGTCGCTGTGAAAGGTGACAGACGGTTCTAGGCCATGAGAGTTACTGTAACAGTTATTTTCTATATATGTAACATTGATCATTAGGTTAGAATTTACAGAAACAAGACTGTAAACAAAAGCTTCCACTGATTATTTTGCCGCTAATCAAACTGATAAGCTCATGATCATGGAAATAATTAGACTGTATATATATCTAAATGTTTTGGGTATATTTCCTATTGAACTGGCTTGTACCTTGCATGAAATGTTTAAACCTG
This sequence comes from Asterella californica, assembly GCA_036924285.1. Classification (NCBI taxonomy): domain Eukaryota; kingdom Viridiplantae; phylum Streptophyta; class Marchantiopsida; order Marchantiales; family Aytoniaceae; genus Asterella; species Asterella californica. The sequence goes on along the minus strand of JAYKYS010000006.1, from coordinate 11,957,175 downwards.
GGTCTTAACTTGACATGACTTTTCAGTCTCCTGTTGGCAAGACAGATGATCTAGATAACCGTCAAGCTGATGAATCACTGCAGTAACTTAAGATAAGCATGCGATCATCATCACCCATAGTTGCACCTCTGGAACATAAGAGAGCTCCTCGATCCTGATCAGAAGCAGGACTGGTACGTGTATCCTGGACTTTTTGAATACTGGAAGAAGGTCACTGGACTAGAACTTTATATCTCTCATTCGATATACCAATCACCGAACTTTTTGCAATTCGTTACCGAATAGAACATGAAACTAATTATCATGATCAGTGAAGGTGCACTTGCATATACACTTTAATTTAGCAGTAGTAAAGCTTAAGGTTTGTTGACAGATCGAAGTAAAACTACTGCTTTGTGATTTCATTTCATATTAAGTTTCATTGATGTATAATTTGGTCATTGTTCAATTTTGTAAATTTTGTCTAGACATCTGATTCAACTCTAGAAGATCACCTCGCTTACATGTGTATATGATTTTGTTAAAACCATTAACTCGGAATATGACTTAGTACTGTGCTGTAGCTGTGCACAATGTGAACTATGAATCTTCGTGCAAAGAGCTAATACAAATATTCATGTACGATTTATATCCAAATATCCTGGTACGGAACATAGGGTATGTTAACGACTAAGAAGCCCAGAATCTTCAAAAGTTATCTGGGCTTTCCTAGAGTAAGTATGGAAGATTCAATCCCGGCAAGAGAACCAGAATCTCCTCCCAGAAAATAACAGTAACTGTTACTCTTGGTATCAGAAGTCCGACAACTTTACATATATATGTTTCGGGCGAGATGAGATTTTCGTCCACACTCGCAGGACTGGTGTGAAATTGCCCAGTGGCGCCGTGTCTAGTGCCGAAAGCCTAATATAATATGTGGAAGTACCCTTTTGCTGCTCAAGAAGTCTACTCTATCGATCGGCATACTGCTCTGGAAGAGGCTGTTATCTGAAGCATTCTCTAGTCTATTAAACTGTCAATTAGTGTGAAAAGTTATGATTGTCTCCCATCGTTACATGAAAAGGAAAAGTTATCGTCAGATACAACAGAGCGCAGACAGGTCTGCTCCAAATTCCTTCGAACGCTTGAGAACGTTGATACAGTATTGATCACGGCAGTTGTGATCAAATGTAATCGAGCTCGAGAGGGCAAGCTGGAAGCAAAACAGAGCCTGGACATCGAATGATGTAAGTTGCAATAATCTCAATAATATTCGCTTGAAATTAGTTAACCAGCGCATCACATGAAGATCAGATTACTGTAGTCACATCATATCCGTGATATTTGATGATTAATTACCAATCTTTCTGATAATATATACGCACCTATGTTACATATAGTTGGCAATGTACATGTCATTGAATTGAGAGAACCCAACAAATATCCAGTTCTCGAATATGAATTAAAGCCAGGTTCCATAATTAAGCAAAACTTTACCCTGGGCAACTACCTATTTATGCTTAAATAACACTAAACGATCGAAAATTTAGTTCCAGGGATGTCTGACCATGTCTACCCTAGTAGGCCTCCTACAATAAGAAAACATTCCGTCCCACCCTTCGGAAGGAAAGGTTGGATATTGCATTCCCTACCATTTTCACTTCCTTGTCAAGACTAATACATTTATTAACACTATATTTTCTCTCGTACACTGGTATTAACAGATTTCCTTGGGGTGGGTTACACTGAATCTTCCTCTTCCCTTCAGAAACTCGTACTAGTAGAAACCACTGATAAATTAAAAGCTTGGGCGTTGGGGACTGGGACGAGTTTTCTCCAATGGAGCCTCCTCCGGAACGTGGCTCTTACTCCGCTCGGATGCTTGGACCCCGTCGAGACGACGTCGACGATGAGCCCATGAACCCTGCAGCTGATGAATGTTGGCAATGTCAGGCTCCTATGCGAGAGAAGCGGAGGGGAATCATAGATTGCGAACATGTCTTCTGTTTTGACTGCATTTGGGAATATTGGCAAGACACGCGGGATAACAGGTGTCCAGTTTGCAGTGATCCTTTTGATCAAGTGACAGAGGATGTCCCGGAGGACTGGATCTGGGGGAGGATTAGCCAACTCATCCGTCGGCAAGGATTGCCTGAAAACGAGGGGCACGCTCTCGGTCGCGATCTCAGGAGACTTTTGGAAGGTCACGTAATTAACAGAGTGGTTTATAGAATTGAGGATCCAATTGATCGAAGTCAGGAACAACAATGTTCGATATGCAGGAAGTTTTCAAGCGAAGTAAGGCAAGGCAAACTTCCGTGTTGTGACCATTTCTTCTGTTGGGATTGTATCATGTCGTGGGCACGAACTCATCCAACATGTCCACTTTGTCGACAAGGCTACCATCAAATCATTTCACATTATCCTGACAACTTTCGAGTCACTCGCTATGCGGAGGAACATCAAGACGTGCCGTACGATCTAGCTATGAAAACGTTTATTTTCCCGACCGGTGACCGTTTTCGAGAGCAATATGTCGAGCCACTGCTTCAGAATGGAGTTTGCGAGATCTGTCGCGGACCATTCACGCCCGACAATTTCCTTCGGTTCTGTCGTCATTGTCAATTAACTTCCCACGATGCCTGCGTAGGGCCAGTTTTCCGCGATGGACACTGGGGATGTAGGCTTTGTGCGGAATGAAAGCTGGATCCGGATAGTTATCCTCGGTCTCATTAATGAACAATTTGCTTAGCGATCGAAAGGAGATGACATGCATAAGGATAACCTTTGGTGTTTCTCATATGCTCATGATCAGATTGTTCTATTGTACTATATTGCTTAGTTGATCAATTTGTAACATAATTATTTAGAACAGGATCAGTTTCTTGATCTCCCTGATCATGTGGCTCTTCATGATCAGTATTAATAAATCATACATGTTATCATACATGATATATATATATCAATCTAGTCTTGGTCATCCATATCGTCAAAGTATATATTGGAGAGCTGGGGACCACTCCGGTTTCCACTTAATTTAAATTTAGAACTTGACCTTGGACGGTAATTAATCTTAATAGCATTGAACAATCCTGTTGCCGGATGTTACAAGCTAGCTAGAATAGTCAGAACCGTTCTAAGCTTTGGCCAACGATTTCCATCGATCCATCCACTTGTAACGCGATTTATATATATGACTCCGTCGACAATTTCAAATTTGAAATCGCACCCGTGATACTGCCGTACAGTACTTTACTGCAGATCGATATATCGCGAGAAATGTTTTTTGTTGGTGAAAATGTTTATTCCATTTCATACAACTCGAACTTGTAATTCGTGATTTCTTCGGTCCAATGCAATATGATTCATAGTGGCTTGAGCAGTAACCTGGTCCAAAAAGGGTCTTCTATAGACGTTGAGTTCTCTCCTTGCAATTGCATATAAGCTATTGAGTATCAGCTTCATAGCGAAAAGTCATTTGATTTAGTTTTACCCTTGCAACTGATTAACAAGCCTTAGGACGAGGTCAACAATCATTTATGTTCATTCACATAAATTAGTTTTATAAAGATGTGGAGAATGTTTGCATTCTATTGCAAATCGTACGAAAGTCATATGCTTTTAAATGGACGCTGTACTACATGGTCATTAAGTATTTCAGCAATTTTTGGTTTTGTTAGCTAGAACAACACGTTTAATATTACCAAAACTTCAAGTTGAAAGAACACTTACGTACGGTGACCTCAAATTCTTTGTATTATGTACATTTTGATTCTAGTAGATCCACTGACAAGGCAGTTAACTTCACTACAAGCCTCTCAAAGTTCAAAGATCGAAAGAAAATTCTGTTAGAAGGCTATCAGATATGTAGTTCGAGTAAACAAGGAAACAGATTTATTTCGCAAAACTTTCTATAGACTGTACTGTTTATTCGAAGAAGAAGTTAAAGTAAAGACTCCGAATCTTCACGTAAGATACTGACGTGTCAGATAACAAGTTTAGTTTTTTAGTGAATAAAATGATATAAATCTTAAGTATAGCAATTGCGAGTTAAGTAGTCTCCGTGTATTTTTAACAATATATTTTGTTTTTACATCTCCGCTTGTTACATTTTAAATGACATACTTATTTCTTAAGTAAACGGTTTAGTACAAGCACAAGTGAGGCAGAAGATGAATCCATAATTACGATGAATATGCATGCAAGATTAACTGGGGGAACTTTTTCTCACTTGCTGTTATCGTTATGTTTTTCCGGAAAAAAATATACATGTTAAGTGAAAATTCTATACCAGATTGAATTCTTTCTTTAATTTTCAAATAATGAATGATAGTTGGACCTGGAGACGTGAGAAGATCCAAAAATAACCCATAAGTGGAACTTTGACAAACGAGCTCCCAAGACTACAACGGAAAAGTTATGTAATAAATTAAATATTTGATTATTTGCCACCTCTACCAGAAGATGGAGGGGAAAAATATAGAAAAGAGAGAGAGAATCGATGCAAGAGAAACCAAGTATGTGTAAGTTTGTTTACTGAATGAAAATAATGAGGTAGGAGGTCCATAGGCCAGGTATATACTTTGATACAAGGACAGACTAGGTCTGCGAAAGAGCATGACCCAAATGACCTGAACTAGTTGCTGTACTTATATTCATACTATACAGACTAATTCCAACACTCCCACTCAGCGACTAGTTGTTGTAGATTAAACTTTTAATCCTAGTCTTGGTAGGAGGTAGTCCAACTTAGGAGCTGATAGATCCTTAGTTAGGACATCCGCTACCATCTCCTGAGTAGGGTAGTACTTCATTTCAATTTTCTTGGATGTAACTTGATCTTTAATGAAGTGGTATCGGATATCTATCTGTTTCATCTTGTCATGAAATTTGGACGTTTCTACGAGTGCTATTGCACTATTATTATCACACTACAAAGTGGTAGCCTCATTCTCAGCTAACTCTATATCAGCTAAGAGTTGTCGAAGCCATATTGCTTCTGATGAACATATGTTGAGTGTCATATACTCAGCTTCAATACTTGACAATGTGATCGATTTTTGTCTCTTCGACGATCAACTGATTGCTCTTTGAGAGTAGATGAAACAATTTCCAGAAGTTGAACGTCGTGACTCGATGTGAACTCCCCAGTCATCATCAATGTAGCCAAATAGAGAAATTGGTTGAGGTGAGTATTTGTATTCTAAGTACTGGTCTAAAGTACCCTTGATATAGCTAAATGTGCGCTTTATGACAGTGATGTGTTTTAGTCATGGGTTAGCCATGTATTGAGATATTACACTAATGCTAAAGGCTACATCAAGACAAGTGCAAACGGCAGCCTAGTTGATAGAACCCGTTGCACTCTGTTATGGATAAGAAGCACACTACACGTTCTCTTCAGAAGAAGCAGGACAATCTTCAGAGACAGCCATGTACATAGATTTTTTCATTCAGCGTCCCGTTCAGGACTGCTGTCTTTACATCCATCTGATGAACGTGGAGGTTGTGTTGAGCTACGATTGTTAGTATCAATCGCACTGATTGCACACGGACCACCGGCGAGAAGGTGTCAGTATAGTCGAGTCCATACACTTGAGTGAATCCTTAGGCCACCAACCGTGTCTTGTATCAAGCGATGGATCCATCAGAATTCAGCTTCAACTTGAAGGTCCACTTGTTGGTTATGGGTCTTCTTCCGTGTTGTAAGTCTGTAAGTGTCCACGTACCGTTCTCTTCGTAGGACTTGAGCTCTTCAATGATGACCTCGGATCATCGAGCAGCATCCGGAGATGATAGAGTCTCTTGGTAGGAGTTGGGCTCTATCGAGACTGATCTCAAAGTCATCATTAGGGCACGCTCTTTATTTTTTCGTGTCTTTGGGATCAAAGTCATAGTATCGTAACCTTCAGCTGGATCGTTGTTAGGAGGTTGGATTGACGTGTTGATCTTCAGAGTGGTTGGTGGTGCTTGGATCTCGATGGGGAAGACGATGTAATCTCAAACTCACTTGAGTGCGGTGGTGAACGATGTAGGTATGGGTGTAGCGTCTCATAGTTTCTACATCAATACTATGTCAGGTTCGGACGGGAGAAGATAGATGCATAGTAGAATAAGTTGAAAATGAATATCAACTATGCGATTGTGGACTACTAGTGGATGAGCTAACCATAGATTGAGATGGTGTGTGATATAGGGTTTAGGGTTTAGGGTTTAAACCCTAAACCCTAAACCCTAAACTCTTTCTCCTCCATATCTCGTTGAGAGGAGAGGAGGAACGGGATCCGGAACAAGACTACTGCTTGAAGGATGACCGAGGCCGAGGTCAACGGAAGGACCAAAGGTGGGAGGTAGAACGTGAAAAAAAATTCTTTCATAGTGCAGGGATGTGCAAAACGTCCTTAATTAAGACATTTTTGTCGTTGAGGAGTTTAACTTCAACATCGTCTTCACCTTCAATTTGAATTGTAGTCTCATCACCTAAGAGAATCTGGTCTTGAAGAGCATTTTCTCGTTCAATGTACTTACAGAATTGGTTGTGGTCAAATGTCAATATGAAGAGTGACGCATGTGTCAACATACCAATGACGGTCCACAACTCGAGGTGCAAATTCTTTGCAGAGCCAAGTCATCAGTACTTGCCTAGTGTTGCTGTTGTTGCGCTGACGGTTTTTCTGGTTGCGAGATCGCTGATTTTGATTTCTGTCTTGTTGCTGAGGTTGATTGGACGGAGCGCTGCTGCTTGAGGCTTGATTTGGTTAATTTTGGACACGATGTCTAGTTAAATTGCACCCAAAATACTGAATGTTGGAATCTGATGTCCGTTTCTTATAACGATTGCCGTTCTTGCCTTGTTTGGTTTATTCTCTTTCCTGTGAACAATGCGGTCGAAGGTTCATGTTGCATTCTTCGACGGAAAATTTCTTTGATGAGAAGAAATGAGATGATATCTTGCAACGTCAAGTTCGTGTTGCATCTCATCACTTGTAAGAAGTTTTGGTAGTTGTAAGGCATGCTACCCATGAGTGTGAGCAGCTGCTCTTGTGCGCCTACTTATACACTTGCAGATGCCAGATGCTCAATGATCGATTTGAAAGTGTTTACGTTCGATGTGACTCTGTCATTTGTCCTCATCTTGAGGGTTTGCAACTTTTCTTTCAAACGCATTCGGGTTACTATGTCTTGCATGGCAAAGTTAGAAGTCAATGTGTTTCACACTTTGGTTGCCGAGCGGCAAGAGATAATGCAATGTCCAGATGTCGTGCGCATACACATTGCAATAAAACAAACATGAAGGCTCAACTTGAAGAACTAAGGCCTCCAAGCTCAACTTGCGAAGTATACCCCTAGTGGGTTATCCCAAGAACTCACCCTAACGGCACTAACGGCCCTACCGAGATTAGTCACTCCGCACTCGGTCAACCTAGCCAAGGTGCTAAACAGACGTGACAACTGTCGTGTGCATACACGACAGTTGACTCCCTGATGGCATATGCATCAAGAATAAAGATCTTAGCTCACCGATCACGAAGAACAATCCAATCTCAGGTCGTAACCGATGAAAAACTGACGTAAGCGCTACCTTACGAGTCAATTTCACTCAGAACTCCAAAACCGCTCGATGAAACTTCGTATCGTCTTCAATTTCTTGAAGAACTCGGCGTTTTGATGCCGATGGATCCAAGGACAGCAAGTTTGGACTCCGGAACGATCCGAACGGTCCGAACGGTCCAACTCTCCCTCACAGATCACTGATCCCTCCAAATCCTCTTCCTAAGTCTCAATTTTTCTCAGAACACACACCTCGATCCGTCTCTTCACGAACTGTCTTAACCAGCGCGTAGCCTGCACAGATCTGAACCCAATAACACCTTGCGTGCATGCATTAGACTTCTCAATTCTCCAAAATGTCCATCGACAAATCACAAAAACAAGCTAATCTCTTAAGCTGTCCCTTACGTCAGTCGCTGTACCTACAAGTTTTCTCAGATAATCAGGAAGCAGACCCCTTGCGTCTTAGTATAGCGCTAGGAGCTGCAAATACCAAGTCAGCAAAAATAAACTAGGGCTCAGCTTGATTTTCTCTTCTTTAGAATCGAGTAACTTCTCCACTAGGCATCCAAATGAAGTAGACAAAGTTCCTATGGAGAGCTGACAACGAACTCTACCCATCGGTGTAATGAAAGTGGAGATTCGAAGTTGTGCAAAAAGTCCTGAAGCAGAGGCCTAGCTTATTTTTCCCATCTTTCGAGTCTCATAACTTCTCCACTAGGCGTCTAAATGAAGTAGACAAAGTGTCTATGGAGAGATGACAACAAACTCTACCCATCGGTGTAATGAAAGTGGAGATGTGAAGTTGTGCAAAAAGTCCTTAAGCTGGGACCTAACTTGTTTTTCCTATCTTTCGAGTCTGGTAACTTCTCCACTAATCGTCTAAATGAAGTAGACAAAGTCTCTATGGAGAGCTGACAACGAGCTCTACCCATCGGTGTAACGAAGGTGAATATCCAAAGTTGTGCTAAAAGTCTCACTTTTAGTCTCATGAGTGTATTTGGAGCGATAAAGATAAGCATCGAAATATATCTTCAGGTAGTAGACGGTCCACGACACGACATCCACCTCCTCTAAACCTATGCATCCTCCGGTATGCACCAGAGATACCAACCAAGGAGTGGATCGGCACGCACCTCTTCTTGTCGTCTTACTTCTCATTGTAGACAACCTCATCTTCAAACTCTTCAGCATAATCCTCATCCTCAAATTGAAACTCTGTCAAGATATCTGCTAGGTCGACCTCTTCATCTCTCTTTTTGAAAATTTTGACAAGGTTATCTATCACTGGTATCTTCAAGCTCGTTCCTTCCAGCTCTTGCACGGCGTAAGTTGCGTTGTCATGAACCTTCTTCATCACATACGGACCAAACCATCGTCTGGAAAACTGGAAAACTTCCAGAGTGCACTATGCTGGTTGTCTAGAATGTTGTCATAGATTAACACCCTCACCTTCCTTGATTTTCCTAGGTCTCAAATGATGTCGTTGATCAAATCTGACCTTGTTCTTCAATCGGCATTATAGGTTTCTGACACGTGATGAGTTCCACTGACATGTAACTTATCATTGAGTTGTACGTCGTACGATCTATCCATAACGCAAATGATAAAAGTCGAGGTCACTCGCGCACCCTTCAGTTGCAGGCCTTCACCAAAGCGTTCACAATGGACGGATGATCGCGTTCGCTCTTGGCATCCCCTTTTGGATTGTATACAGTTCTTAGTGACAACCTCACCCCACATCTTGCAAAGAATTCACGAGTCTCATGTGCATCTAACTCTCCTCGATCTGCAGTGATCTTTCTCACACATCCATATCGACAAACAACTTCTTCCAAGAGAAATCTGCATATCCCTTCAGTTGTCTTTGTCCGAAGCGCCTTATCTTCGACTTGATTTGAAAGATCTTCTCGAGCAAGTACCAAATATCTCATCTGTTACAATCCAATCGACATAGTCACCAAGTTTACGACCCAGTTGAGTGGATTGTCAACGGGTAAGTCGGATGTAATCCGTCTCGATGTCGGATGTTCGAATACATATGACATTTCAAACAGGACTCCACAAAAGATACAACATCCGTGTACATGCTTTTCCACGAATACCACTCTTTCATCTTCGTAAAAGTAGCCCAAATCTCTCAATGTCCAACCCAAAGACTCTCATGGAATGTCCTGAGCAACTTCTGTTGATCTTCTTTGTCGCAAATCACTCGTCGCGGTATCTCACCTTTCTACTTCGGTCGCTTCCAAAGAAACCCATCTTGCAACATGAAGTTGTAGGTCTTATCTCGAACTCTCCAAAATCTCTCATCCGTCCAACCTGTTTGCTTAATCATCATACTAAAGTACCTCCCGATGTCAAACAGTTCATCATCATAAATCTTTCAACAAACATTTCATGTTCTCTTCTTATCTGTGCAATCAAATAGAACTTTGCACACACATTGTCAATATCTTCAACCATTTCATCCTCTCCATCATATCGAGCTCGAGATAACATATCTGCCATCGGATTATCCTTTCCTGCAATATGTCTAAACTTCAGATTCAACGTTTGATATATGCGATCCATCTTAACATCACAATATCAAGAGTTGAACAATTCATGATCACCCCTAACAACGGCAAACAATCAGTTTCAACCACCACTATTGCTCCAATCAAATACTCTTTCTTAGTTTTCGTGGTTGAAATAATACCCCATAGTCCTCTCTTCACTTGCGGATATGCACGTTGACGAGCGCTTAACACCTTTGCTCCAAACCTAACCGCAAACTTGTCTCCATCATCATCATCTTGTCTTACTACTCAAACGATTACAACCGGACTTGTATCTACAATAAGAACCACCGGCTTGACACCCTTGTAATCAATCCTTCTCAAAACTGGAGGAGATGATAATAAGGACTTCAGCATCAGTATGCTCTTCCTCCCATCTGAACTTATGACCCTTACGTAACAACCTGTATAACGGATCCTCCACATGCGCATACTGAGAAATCCAAATGTGATAGAATACACAAGCACCTAAAAAATCTTCTTACTTCTGTCAACGAGTTACAAACCTCCTTCATCCTCCTAATCGCATCCATTTTATTTGGGTCTAGCTTCCGACCAAACGATCCACATAAATAACCAACGATCAAAACTTCTCTAATCCCAAATCTAGACTTCGCATATGACAGCTTGAGATGAACTTCCTCAAGTCGAGATAAGATCTTCTCACAATCTGCAACGTGATCGAAGATGTATCGCTGACACCCCTCTGATCTAATGCTTCATCCTTCTCATCCTCCACACATCCTTTGATGAGGATGTCATCAGAACGACATCGTCTTTTCAGAGATGAAGTCTCTTAAAACTCTATTCATCCCATTCATCATGTGTGTTACCGAGTTGGTAGCTCCTTGTGGTAAGGTACACATCCTAACCAACCCCAAAGGTGTCCTCATTATCGTGAAGCTTCTGCTCTCTTTAGCTAGTTAACTGATCATATCTTGAGTAAAGATCTCTCATTGAATAAATTGCTCTTCTTGCAAACGCTTCAGCAAACTCATCCACAATCGGTCCTACTCCAACATTTCTGATTGTTACTACGTTCACCGGCTGCATGTCTTGGATGAACCATAGCGACCCATTCTTCTTAGGCACTGTAAACCATCTGCTCGAATACGATACAAACGACGGCTCCAAGATCTTCATCCGCATTTTCTTCCTCAACAACTCCACCAGTTTAGGCAAGTGAGCCCACGGTATTGGAATTGATCTCAGACTCCACGACACATGTGGTATTGTGAAGATAACCATCAAGGTAACGACGCATGAGTCTACATATCCGATCTCATGTGGCTCAAAGACAAATGCTTTCTCATGTTGTGAAAGCATCTTCTTGAAGCACATCATCTCTTCTGGTAGAAGAGACACATCAGATCCAATCTTCAGCTCTTCAAGGGTCTCATTTGTGAACTTATGTCATATCATTGCAGGATCTCTCAAACTCTTCTCCCTTGAAGCTCGATCCATATGTTGGTGAGTGTCATTAGATAAAGGACCAATAACTGATTTTATCTTCTTATCCATTGTCTTGTACTTCATCTCAACTCGAACCTCAAGTGCACAAAATGATTCGATCACCGAGTAGACCTCCCTTGAATGAATCTACACAACCTTATCCATATCCTCCCGTCCAATAGACGTGATCTCTCGCAAAAGATCATTCAATCCATCCTCTTCATAAACACCAAAAATCTATTCATCCTCTTCTAGTTTACCCAGTTCTTTCAACATCAACTCAACATCAAGCAAATGTTTTTGTTCTCTTCTACCTTCTTCTAAATAGCAATCCCACACTCTGAAAACCCAACAAACCCTGTACAAAGAGCACTTTCTCCTTCAAGCAAAAGTACCTTCTCCTGTGTACCACCACAATCCCGCTCTATAGTGGTAATCAACGCAAATCTTTGAACTCAAGATTCACTCATCCTTGGAAGCGGTTTCTCCCTCAGACGATCTCGATTGCGCTCGTGATTGGACAGTATAGTCAAGAATTGTATTGCTCTCGTCCCATCTTGACTTCGGATCCTAGCAGAAGCAAATACGTCGTCTAGTACTCTTGTATCCATCCGAGTCGTTGTGATGAAAGGTTGGCTAAGAATGAGGAGGTATGATGTTGCTTCTTGAACAAAGAAGTTTTGCTCGTTAGCAACATCACCTATGCGCACTCTAAAGTCTGGACATGCTCCATACAGATCTCCTCTTGTGTTGTTGGTTGCTCTTATGACCCACCTATGCTCTACGTCGATATGCCACTCTTCTTGTACAACTCCTTCGACATGATGTTAATTTCTGATCCATGGTCAATTAGAGCAACCACCGACTCATCCAAATCTCCAATCCTTATCAACGTCTCTGTCGTTGCTCGAGCCCAGTGACTGTGACTGTAATGACTTGAGCTTCGCTTCTCGTCCTCCTCTTCATCCTCAAAATGTACACTACGTCTTCGATCTCTTTCTTCCTCTGAAAAATAAACACTGCATTTTGCAAGCTCTCTCTCCTCATCCATAGACACCGTAGTATCCAAAGCATGCGATAAAACAGTCTCATCCGTAATCTGTCGCTTCCGTTTGATGATGTCGATGACGATATCATGAAACTCACGCTTAGCAATGTCCAAAACTTCCCTCAAAGTAAACTCCACCTTCGCATTCAGAATGCGATCTTCCAAGACCCCCTTCAAGTCTTTTGAAACCTCGATGTCTGACTGTAGTTTGTATGCAGCTGGCTTACCCTTCTCCTTCTGAAACACTTTTGCTCTCTCTTTCGATGGAGAAGGAGCATCATCCATCGGTAGATCTTGAGCTCCTACATCCTGAAGCTCTTGACGAACCTTCTCTCCTCGAGTATGTCTCTTGGAAGAAGTTCCTTCTCCTGCATCCTCTGAATCTTATCTTCTATTCTCTTTCAACAACGCTTCGTGTTGGTTCTTGACGATAGTAGCACCGATAGAACTTTTATCGGATCCTCTCATCCAGTATCTCTTCTCATCGAAGCAGTTGTCCTCAACAGTGTCTCACATGCCATCTTTTCTTTCTGTTTCATAGAGATGGCAGGTGACCACAATTCACTCGGTCAGCTGCCATCTCAGCTTGATCCTCAACCCATGTGCCATAGGTTCTAGCCTCCACGATTGTAACTACTTGCGCTGATAAGTGATCCTCAACGAACTTCTTCATCCCTCCTCTTCCAAAGTTGATTCAAACCCAAGTCTAAACAACATCCATGTAGAAGCTCTTAGCTAAAGCTAGCTACCACAAGCTGTACATAACCAACAGAAGACTAACGAACTCAAAAAGATGAAAAGTGTAACAAAGAAACTGAAAAATACCTATTTGAGAACTTTCTCCTTCCGTCAGATGGTCTTCAGATGTCGATAAGGCCTTCCTTCTTTATTCTGTTGGCCTCAAGAACTATCAGACCCGACTCCCGACAGCTGAGATATCACCGATTTTTGATCGCATGTGACCGAACCTTCAAAAACTCCTCCATGCGGTTTAAAACCGTACACACCGTCCAAACGGATCGTCTGATCTGATATCCGTCTCTTTGGTAAGTAGATCTAGCTACGCTAAACCCAACGAGACTCCAAACATGCCGTTTTGAGTTCCTCTTGCAAAACCACGCAAGAAATTTGGTCACAGATTGCAAAAAATTGATGTAAATCGACTCCATGCAGCTTAAACTCGCTCACCACACCCAAACCAACAATCTAATCCACACACGGTCATCTCGTGTGCACAAGTGAAGACTCCCTGATCGCATAGGCACCAAGAACGAAGAGCTTGGCTCACCGATCGCTAAGAATAATCCAATCTCAAGTCGTAGACGACGAAAAACGAACATAAGCGCTTCACTACGAGTCAATTTCACTCAGAACTCCAAAACCGCCCGATGAAACTTCATATCGTCTTCAATTTCCTGAAGAACTCGGTGTTCTGATCTCGATGGATCTAAGGACGTGATGTTTTGATCTCGATGGATCTCAAGTTTGGTATCCAGAACGGTCCGAACAGTCCAACTCTCTTTCACATATCACTTAAGCTCTCCAAATCTCCTTCTTGTGGCTCAATTTCTCCTAGAACACACACCTCGATCAGTCTCTATGCAACCGTCTTAACCAACGCGTAGCTTGCACAGATCTGAACTGAATGACATCTTGGGCGAATGCATTGAACTTCTCAATTCTCTAAAACGTCCACCGACAAGTCACATAAACAAGCTAACTCCTTAAGCTACCCCTTACGTCAATCGCTGTACGTACAAGTTTTCTCAGATAATCAGAGAAGTAGGCCCCTTACGTCTTTAGTATAGTGCCAGGAGCTGCAAATACCTAGTAAGCAAAAATAAACTAAGGCCCAGTTCGATTTTTCCTTTTTTCGAGTCGCATAACTTCTCCACTAGGAGTCCAAATGAAGTAGACAAAGTGCCTATGGAGAGCTGACAACAAACTCTATCCATCGGTGTAATGAAAGTGGAGATCCGAAGTTGTGCAAAAAGCTCTTAAGCTGGAGCCTAACTTGTTTTTCCCATCTTTCGAGTCTCGTAACTTCTCCACTGGGCGTCTAAATGAATTAGACAAAGTGTCTATGGAGAGCTCACAATGAACTCTATCCATCAGTGTAATGAAAGTGGAGATCTGAAGTTGTGCAAAAGTCCTTAAGTTGGGACTTAGCTTGTTTTTCTTATCTTTCGAGTCTCGTAACTTCTCCACTAAGCGTCTATCAGTTCTATCCATCGGTGTAACGAAAGTGAAGATCCAAAGTTGTGCTAAAAGTCTCACTTTTAATCTCATGAGTGTATTTGGAGCGATGAAGATAAGCATTGAAATAGATCTTCAGGTAGGAGACAGTCCACGACACGACAACGTGAATGACTGAGGAAGCCTAAGCCTGTCTACCAGCCTCCCCGCATTGTGGATCCAACTCCACCAACGCACCTGGTGGTTCAAAGACACGTACTGCACCCTAAGTCACTACTGTAGATGTCTCAATCTGCGCTACACCAGCCATGAAGTCGAAGTCATCTCCTTCTTTTTCATAAGATGTGGAAGCCTCTGTTCCACCAGATCTCTGCTGAGCCATAGTCATACTAACTATCCTCTGCTCCAACTGCTCAATCCGAGCAACCATACCTGCTTCTGACGCTGTAGCAAGCGATAGATCGACTGGTCTCTCCTAGGTGTTGGACCTCTACCTCCAGCTCGACCACCACGACCTCCCTGAGCTCCTCCGCCTCGTCCACGATCAGCCTTCCTTTAGCGTAGCTCGAGGTGGAGATCAAAACAATGATCACTACTATGATCTGGTTGTCCGCAATGCTCACACTGCTAGACATCGCTTGAGACATCTAGATGTCTCATAACCACCTCTCCTATGTGGACAATCTTTCTGCTGATGAGGATCATCACACGTCCAACAAAGACTCGCTTGCTGCTGACTAGAAAAGGACGGCATGGACTTCTGCCCACCAGATCCTCGAACACTTCCTTGGGATCGTGACTGTTCAGCATGATCCTTACCACCACCACCACTACCACCATGTTGTTGTGCAGTTTGTGATCCTCGAGAAGAGGTGGTCGCTCCATGTGATGCCTCCTTGCTGAACCCAGCAGTCACCACGCTCTCCTCCACCTTGTTGAGCTCAATCCGCTCAGCTAGATCAAAGACAATCGTCAACATCGGAGCGGAGTCTCTAAGGAGAGTTGCATCCCTGACTCTGCTACGCATCTCTTGGTATAGTATCCCATACCAGAATTGGATTGCTTGTGCTTCAGTCACTCCTTGGGTAACACTGATCAACCGCCTCATGCGAGTAAACGCCTCGTGTAGGCTCTCTCCAGTCTTTCGCTGGAACTCTTGCAGACTCCTCAACTTGTCAGTCCGTACACCTTGATAATATCTTCCTCATACACTGGAAGAAATGGACCACAAGATTAAACCCTGGTGGTATCCCGCTCACACTACCACCTGCTCCACTACTAGTGCACGCACCGCTGGTAGTAACTACTCCACCCCCGTGGATGTATCACTACTATTGTCACGTCAGTTTGGTACCTCGGCTAGGTTGACCGAGTGCGAAGTGACGCATCCCGGTAAGGCCGTAAGTGCCGTTAAGACGAGTTGGTGGGAGAGCCCACTAGGGGTATACTTCGCAGGTAGGGCTTGGAGGCCTTAGTTCTTCGAGTTGAGCCTTCAAGCTCCAGGCTATGGTGGATAGTCTAGTTGAGTGCAACCCGGATTCTCTTCGCGTTTAGAGTGGGTTTGGCTTGACCATTTGTGAGTAATCAGTGTTGTAGTGTTGGAGATGGTAATTTTTCTATTCAGATTCGATTGTGGTACACTTGTGTATGTGTATGACATCGTCCATGTGTAGAGGCGAGAGGTGCGTGAGTGCGGAGGCGTGAGAGCGGAATGCGAGAGTGCAGAGGCGGAGCGGAGCTGAGCCTGAGCCTGAACCCGAGCCCGCGCTCGCCGCAAGCCAGCTTGCTGACGTGCGTGAGAGAGGTATCCAAGTTCTAGTGTGTGGGAAGTGTAAAACCAGCTGGTCATCCATCCCAACACTATTCCTGGACCTGGACTCTTAACTCTGTAGTCTTAGCTTTGACTTTACCACTAGACCAATAGCTCTTGGTGTCCTACAAGGATGCGTGCAAGTACTTATGGACTTGTATAAGGTAGTAGGAGACCTTCTCGCACGTCCCTAGAGGAGTGGTAGGGCGACCCCATAGTATTAGGGGTAAGCTATAGTTGTGGTAGTGTTTGCCTATACCGTAGAGACGCGTATGGAGGCAGTTGGTGGCAGTTGTCTTGGGTGAGCTAGTAGAGCTACCACATGGATGTTTTTGGAGCTACTAGAGGTGTAGACATCTAGTTAGTGACCTCAAGTGTCAGTTACGACAGTTGGTGATCATATATTGTGCATGTGGTCACCGTCGAGGACTCGTCAGTCCGGGTGGGACTGGGTTTCTCTTTATGTGAATGTTTGAGTGTGGAGGGTTATCGTTTGGACTTCTTGTGGTTGTGGTGACTCCTTCATATTCTGCTTCCTGTTTGTGTTGGCGCTTGATTTCTGGAGTGAGTTCACTCCAGTGTGCTGTCGGTAGTGAGACTGGAGTTGCGGACCAATCAGACTATCTTTGTCTCTCTCACGGTGCGGTTGGAGTGACGACCAACAGACCGTGAGAGGCTGCCTGTGGTGATGGCATGTACAGGTTGTCTTTACCTTGACCGTCCTAGTATGAGATAGGTGAGCTCAGTAGGAGCAGGGTTAGGCAAGTGGTGGTTACGGTGGTGACGGAGATTGCGACATTCCGGTTGGGGAGTGTGTTAGCGGGATTCTCTCATCACGGAGTTCTCGGGAGGTTCTGGTGGGGACTTCTCGGATAGTGGGTATACACGGAGTGGGGTGAGGTATCGACTACCTACACCATTGCCGTCGGTTGTTCCAGAGGACGAGTCAGACGTAGACAACGCGTTTTCTGGTGGTGAGTCTAGTGTCGCCACACTGTTGTTGTGAGACATGGACGAGATCTATGGGACCACGAAGGGGCCTCGACGTTACTCGGGTACAGTTGGTACCATTGAGCTGGATGACTTCATCCAGGAGTTCGACAGTTGGTGCGACCTGCAGCAGATGCGGAACCCACAGCTGTTTACACCCTTCATGACGTGGAAGGGTTTGTTCCAGCACTTGGAGGGACCGTCGATGGACGATTATCATGAGTTCAGGCGAGATTACAATGTTGAGATCGAGTTGTGGAGACAACATTAGTCTCCCAACTACGTTTCTATCACTACTGGCGCAGTTTCGAGAGGAATAGCACCTACGAGTTCGGATGTCAGTAGCAGTGGTACAGCCACAGGTGGCCGAGTACCTACTACCAGCGGGGCGTCCACAGGTAGTGGAGCAAGTGGTAGTGTGAGCGGGATACCACCAGGGTTTAACCATGTGGTTCAATTCTTCCAATGTTTGAGGAAGAACTATCAGGGTGTGCGGACCGACAAGTTGAGGAGTCTGCAGGAGTTCCAGCGGAAGACTGGAGAGAGCCTACGCGAGGCGTTTACTCGCATGAGGCGGTTGATCAGCGTTACCCAAGGGGTGACGGAAGCACATGCAGTCTAGTTCTGGTATGGGATACTAGACCGAGAGCTGCGTAGGAGAGTTAGAGATGCTACTCTTCTTAGAGATACCACTCCGACATTGGCGGTTGTCTTTGGTCTGGTTGAGCGGATTGAGCTCAACATGGTGGAGGAGAGGGTGGTGGTTGCTGGGTTCAGCAAGGAGACACCACATGGAGCGATCACCTCTTCTCGAGGATCATAGGCTACGCAATAGCGTGGTGGTGGTGGTGGTAAGGATCGTGAGGAGCAGTCACGATCTCAAGGAGGTGTTGGAGGATCTGGTGGGCAGAAGCTCATGCCATCCTTCTCTAGTCAGCAGCAAGCGGGTCCTATAACGACCTATGTTACACATAGGAAGTTTGTCTATTAGTAAGGTGTTTAGTTATAACTAAGTGTTGAGAATGTTTATTGGATGCCAAAGTCAATAGTCAAGTTAATCATGACTAGCTAAAAGTTAGTTATGGTTAAACTTAGCTGTACTTTTGGCAGAATTCAGATATTTGCTAAAGAGTGAGCACTACTATCTTGTCATCTTGTCTAAAAGGTAGAAAGGAGGTGGAAAGTATCTCTTGTCTCCTTTTTGACTTGATATTAGTGGTTGGATTAAAGTTGTGGACTTTGTGGGCATTAAAAACAAGAAGAGATTCCACATGTTTCCTTTTTAGTGGATCCTAGTGTAGAGGGGGGTGGAAATTCGGGATTCCTTGAGAATATTCCAGAATCCTTCTAGAAGTTGTTGACTTTGAAAGAATAAGCCCATGTGAAAAGGTAAAAAGCTCATGTGATCAATTGTTTTACCTTAAGTAATATCTTAGTAAAACCCGGTAAAAGTAGTTACGGCTGAGTTACCGGGGGTACCAAAGTAAAAACCTAGAATGTATAAATAGAGGAGTAGAGAAGAGCTCCTCATCCTTGTTTTCACATTGTCGTAATGACAACTTGAGTAATATAGAGAGTGTGGGATATTTTTAGCATGTGAGAACTTGAGACACGTCGTTAGAATGGAGGATTTTAGTTGATGTGTTTAAGGAGATTTTTAGTTGATAAGTTTGTGGGTGTATGAATGAGTGAACTCAGCATTTTCCCTTCAAGATCATGGTGTGCTTCCATCAAAGCCATCAGAGGTGACCCCTGAGTGAGAGACAGGCTCGACATGTTGCAGATTCGTGGATGACGATCGTGGAGGTTGAGAGATCGGGGGGTAGTTGATCGATAGGACCGCGGAGGGTTTACATTTTGGTTCGTTGCCGGGACCTCACTTGAAGGGATCATTGAAAATGTTTAGAGTTCAGTTCTATATTAGACAAAAAGAGATTATGAGAGAACACATGGAGAGAACGTTGGGAGGAGAGAGAGCTAACGCGATGTTAGCAACATTAGAATCTTTCGTGTATCCCGTAGTGATCTATGACGCATTTGAGGTTATTTTTTATATCTTGTTCACTTAGAAAGAGTTTAAGGAGAGTTGAAAGAGGATGAAACAAGAGTTTAGAGAAAAGAGGAGAGAGAAGTATTAGAGGAGACAAATTTCCGAGTTTGAGGATTTCTGCTCTCTGGAAAAATTTTACAGTCATTGTCAGATTTTCTTTGAATTTTATTTTCCAGTGAAACTTTCCAGGATTGTAGCTTGGCTGATAACCTATCTACTACAAAAGAAATCATAGGAAAAGGTGGTCTAGAGAGAGAGCAATGAATTTTCAAAGTTGAGGGGGTCTATTCGTGAGAGTTGAGGAATTCTGTTATCTGGAAAAAGTTTACAGTCAATGTCAGATTTTCTGTGAATTTTATTTTCTTGAGAAACTTTCCAGTGTTTTAGAGTGGCTGATAAGCTATCCAGGACAAAAGAAATCATGAGAAGATGAGGTCTGAAGAGGGAGAAAGAATTTTTCAAAGTGGAGGGGGTTGACAACCATGAGGGAAGTGAAAATATACAAATTTCAGTTCTCTGAAAATTTGTACAGTCATCACCATCTCTTCTGATTAGGGAAGTTTCTGTTGAAACTTCATGATTTAGTAGCTTGGAGGTAGAGCTACTGGAGACCACAAAAATCTTGGAGAGATCTCTTACCAACTAAGAGATATACGTTTCGGCATACAAGGAGGTCTCGAAGATACTTCATGGGGAATCCAGTTCGAATGACGAGGTGGAAGAAGAGACGTTTAGGAGTTCGAACAGAGACGAAGAAGCCCAAGTTGAGTATAGATGAGTTACGAACCCGCATCTATAGCACTTGGGGTGCCCTCTTTACCCTATACGAAGAAGCTTCCACGACCATTGGCACAGATTTGAAGAAAACCGAGTTTAAAGCATCATTCACTATAGAGGCCATGAATGCTCCTGGTGAAGTAGAGTTGGATCCTTACAAGAGTGAGTTCAAGATGTCTGTTGTGATTAGTACAAACGATGGTGAGGAGGATCATATCTTCGATAGTTAATTTTAGATTAGATTTCATTCGTGTATAGTATGTATAATACAGGATTTCCAATATAAAGCTCGGAAGAGTTAAGAAAGTGAGGTAGAATTATTTTCCTCTATGATATTTTGTCCACTTAATGGTTGAGAAGGTGCAACATGAGTGGAAATTCAAAAGATTGGAAAGTTAGACTTAGAAACCTTCCTCAAGGTTTAGATGTCATAGTAAGTGTCGGAGAAAGTTCGAGAGAGATTATCGTCGAGTTTGAAAACCCTAGTACTAAACCTCAAGTAGAATCTCCGAGGAGAAGAGTAGAAACCGACTTGTGGTGTTATTTCTGTAGAGGGTTGGGACACAAAGTAGTGAATTGTCCAACTAGAATCAGAACCGAGAGAGCTAAAGGGAAGCGGGAGTTTACTGATTTAAGTCTTCGAGTGGGTCCATCGTCATCATCGCCAATTCATCTTCTAGGCGAAGATCCTTGTCTAGTTGTGGAGTGGGTGATCTATCCAGAGGACACAAGTGCGTCGATGTGGCCGCCCTACTTACGTCAGTAGTCGAGAAGTTGGATGAGACTCAAAGAGCTGAGAGAGAGAAGTTGTCGACTTCAAAAGAGGACTCATCTGAGTTGTGATGGAGATCGTCATTCGGATGGTGGAGAAGGCGGTGATGCGACTCAGACTCATGATTACCTTGGGAGAAGAGATGGCACAAGAGGTGTTGTTACAACCATTTCCTTTCATTTTACCTATGGTAGATTATTTGCGAATGGAATTGGTGATTTTTGTACTCTTTTAGCGAGTAGTTATTGCACAAAAATTAGAAGAGGTAGAAAGAATAGTTACAAGATGGGGAAGTTACCAATGTTTCATGGGAAGGATAATGAAGATGTAGAACCATTTGTACGAGACTTCAAAAGGGTTTGCATCCGAAACAACGTGAGAAGGAAGGAAGAATGGGTGTTGTTACTGCCAGAGTTTTTAGAAGATTTTGCTCTTACGTGGTATGACGACCGAGTGAAGAGCAAGACACCTGGTGCAGTTGAGGACACATGGGAGACGTTGAGTAATGCACTCATCGAAGAATTTCTTCCAGAAGAGAGTTATGAGAAGCTCATGGTGGAGCTTACTCATTTGAAGCAACGGGACGACGAGAAAGTTCGGCAATATGTCGAAAGGGTGGATAAGTTGGAGCAACGGTTTCGGACGGTCCTATGGAAGAGTGGAGACAATGTGGAGCTAACGATGGCGAGGATTGGAGCAGTGTTGACCAAGAACTTAGTGGGAGGGTTGAGGCCTTCAATTCGAACCCAAGTGAGGTACGAGAAGCCAACAACCAAAGCGGAGGCCATCAAGATTGCGACAAACATGGAAGAAAGTTTGGATGAAGGAGATATCATCCAACCTCATCATGCTGCTCTGGTGTCGACTCCGACTCCTGGTGTAGCCACAATGATCGCACCTGCACCATCACAATTGGTGATTGCTTCAACGTCAGCTCCTACTCCAACGGTGGTGCCAAGACCGTTTGTCCCAACAACGATGTCTACTGCCACCTCTGATTTTCATGCCGAGCTGAAGAGCATCACCGATACTCTTGCGGATCTCAAGATAAACGTGGTGCAGTTACGAGAATGGAGGAATAAAGGTGGAGGAGGAGGTCAAAGAGGTTACGACAACAATCCCAACCGAGGAAATCAAAGTAACTTTGGAGGAATCACTTGTTGGACGTGTGGAGGTTCTCATTTCTAGCGAAATTGTCCTAACAACGGAGCAAGAGGTGCCGAAGCTATCAGAATGAATGTGGGTGGAGGAAATCCATCACAAGGACGAGACAAGGGGGTGGCTACTATCGATGTCGTGCGAGATCCCACCTACGAGAAAGGAGAGAGTTCAAACTCTTCTCATGCACCGGTGGAGCTTTTAGCTCAAGAAAGGAAAAGAACTCGATTTTCTGATGAACCGGTTTTCATGGAGGAGTCAGCAAGTAGAAGTACTCGTTCCAGTAATTTTTCGAGTACACCAAGGAAGCCAAGAAGGAAGCTAGGGATGGCGGATTTCATCATTTCATCTTCCCAAGCGGGATATGATGTGGTTGAAGATGTGGGTGCTCAGAAAGCCAACATCACTGTTGGACAACTAATCGCACTTAATCCCAGCTTACGAAGAGAACTCAGAGGAGGACTGAGTTCTAAGAGAAACAAGAAGAAGAAACCCAAGAGCAAGACACCAAAGTCTGTGGGAGTTGGTGTGGTGGATGTGCATGCTTCAGAGGTATGCACTAGGGCTTCAAAGATTGAAGTCCGGTTGAATGGTCACTACGTCTCTGATGTATTGGTGGATGGAGGATCAGCTGTCAACGCCATATCGGAGAGGTTGATGAAGAAGTTGGGGATGGAACCAACTCGTCCGGCTAGCATTGTCGTGGGGATGGCTAACAAGCAATGGGTAAGACCTCTTGGTGTGTTAGAGAAGGTGGTCGTGTCTGTGATGGGAGTTCAAACGTTGATATCCTTTCAAGTGTTAAAGGACTCTAGTTATGATTTGCTCCTAGGTAGGCCTTGGTTGAGAGCTGTGCGCACAACTGATAGGTGGCACAAGGGATACTTACGGATTGGGCCTAGAGATCATAGAGTGATAGTTCCTCTCTCGGGTGTTGGAGTTGTGACTTCTGACTCTGATAGACCCACTAGTGACTACTGAGAATCTGATACGGAGGATGATCAGAGTGTATCAGAAGTAGATACCGGAGATTCTTACGATCAAGAATCCTCGTCTGAGGACGAAGGATTTGGTCGAGATGAATCATTACATCAGCTTAGTGCTATTAACTTGTTGCCTCGACCAGCAGTGGAGAAAGATCCTGACAAAGAAGAGTTGAGTGAGGCAGAGATTGTGAGAAGACTCTCTACCCTGAAATTTGGTATCAATGTCACTCAAGAAAAGAAAAGTAGATTCCTAGATATATTTCGAAAATATATCCATGTGTTTGCTTTCAGCTACAAGGATTTGAAGGAGGTGACTCTCGAGACTCATCGAATCGAATTGGAGGACACGCAAGACTAGTTCGACAGAAGCAGAGAAGGGTCAATCCCACAACGGCAATGATGGTCAAGGAGGAGATAGACAAGTTGAAGGAGGCGAGTTTCATCTATGAGATGGAGAACTCAGAATGGGTTTCACCCATTGTGATTGTCAAGAAGAAGAATGGTAAGCTGCGAGTGTGCATAGACTATAAGAAGCTGAATGCAGTTACCAAGAAGGATTATTATCCTCTACCATTTATAAATGAGATTTTGGAGGAAGTTGCTGGTCATGAGTGGTACAGCTTTGGTGATGGTTATAGTGGGTATAACCAGATCAAGATAGCACAGGAGTACCAACAGTTGACTACTTTCACTACTCCTTGAGGAACATTTGCATTTCGGGTGATGCCATTCGGATTGTGTAATGCTCCGGCCACGTTTCAAAGGTTCATGAACAAGGTGTTTGAACCATTCATAGAGAAGTTTGTTCAGGATTTCATTGACGATTTCTGTGTGTACGGACGAAAGGAGGACCACTTTGATCATGTGATCAAAGTTTTGCAGCGGTTGGAGCAAGCCAACGCTTCTCTAAATCCAGAGAAGTGCATCTTTGGCTACGAAGAAGGTCTGCTGTTAGGGCACATCATTTCCAAGAATGGGATTGCAATAGATCTTGAGAAGGTGAAGAAGATTGTGGATCTTCCATTTCCGATCAACTTGACAAAGTTGAGGCAGTTTCTTGGCATGGTTGGATATTATCGTAGGTTTGTCTTTTCCTTCTCAAACAAAGCAATAGCTTTGACTATGTACATGAAGAAGGGAGTTGATTTTGACTTGATAGTGCATGATCAGAAGGCAAAGGAAGCATTTGAGGAGCTGAAAAAAGCATTAGTGACAGCTCCTATACTTGCTAAACCTGAGTGGAGTAAAGCATTTATTCTGTATACGGATGCCTCCAATGTAGCAATCGGATGTACATTAAGTCAGCTAGATGGAGATGGGCATGATCATCCTATAGCTTATGCTAGTAGGCAGATGGTTCCAACGGAGAAGAATTACTCCGTGACTGAACGAGAAGGATTAGCGGTGATCTTTGGATTGAAGAAATTTCGACACTACTTGCTAAGAGGGAAATTTTCCATAGTCATAGATCACAAGGCTTTAAAGTATATCTTTAATAAGCCTAATGCCGAAGGTCGTATTGCTCGTTGGAAGATCCTTCTAACAGAATACGATTATGTGATCGAAGATAGACCAGGGAAGAAGCATGCGAATGCTGATCTTTTGTCAAGGGCTTATGATGATGAGGGAGAAGAACCGTTTGATGATTCATTTCCAGACGAGCATCTGATGACCATCACAAGCATCGAGGAGATACCGGACGAGTACAAGGAAATTTGGAGTTTCCTTGTAGATGGCTCTTTTCCAGAAGGTATGCATACCCGAGAACGTAACGCGTTGATCAAGAGATGCAAACCTTACACCATGGTGGAGAGAATTCTGTTTCATCAAGGAGCAGATGGGTTACTAAGGAGAGCAGTTGGTCAGAAGGAGGCATTCAAGCTAATGCACGAGTTTCACGACGGAACTGTTTGCGGAGGTCACTTTGCTGGTAAGATAACAGCCTTCCAGATTTTGGATGCGGAGAGGGATTTTCAAAGAGTGTTTAGACTATTGCAAAACTTATGACGTATGTCAAGCATTTGCTCTAAAGTCTACTAGAACACCTCCGTTAAGATCAATTCCAGTATTAGGGCCGTTTGAGAAATGAGGTATTGACTTTGTAGGTCCTCTTAATAAGACACCTCGAGGCAATAGATACATTGTAGTCGCCACCGACTATTGTACCAAGTGGGTAGAGGCTAGACCTTTGAGAGAGACCAATGAAACAGAAGTCGGTAGATTCTTATGGGAGAGGATCATCACAAGATTTGGATGTCCGTTAGAGTTGGTCTCGGATAGAGGAGGAGAGTTTGTAGGGAGCATGACTACTTCTATGCTGCAACACTTTTCTATCAAGGCACGAGTAACGACCTCATACAAACCAAATGCCAATGGTCTTGCGGAGAAGACCAATCTTACACTTTGTATGATGCTCGCCAAAGATGCTGGTGTTGAGATTGCGAAACATACTTGGGATAAGAGACTACATGCCATCTTATGGGAGTACCGAACGACAACAAAGACTTCTACTGGGTACTCTTCATTTCGACTGGTTTATGGAGTGGAGTCCAAATTGCCGATCCAATTCGAATTAGATACTTTTCAAACTATTCAACGAAAGTTGAAAAGGTCAAGGGGAGAAGACGTGGTCAGATCAAGAAGAGAGCAACTCATGGAGTTGGAAGAGACCCGAGCGGTAGCAATGATCCGGATGGAACGAGCTCAGGCGTATCAAAAGAAGAGTTACGACAAACGGTTGGGCAAGAGGGAGGTAAAACCTTTTCAAGTCGGAGATTGGGTTATGTTGTATGATGCTATCAGATTCAAGAGGGCTAGGAGGAAGTTTCTTCCGAGATATTTTGGTCCTTTTGTTGTAGATAAGGTGTGGAGCAACTTCACATATGACCTTCAGGAGCTGGGAGGAAGGAGATTTGATCGAGTAAATCATGACAAGTTGAAGTTGTTTCATCGACGAAAGTTCTCTCTTCACTCCGAGGACGGAGCGAAAATTTAGTCCGAGGGTAAAATGTAACGACCTATGTTACACATAAGAAGTTTGTCTATTAGTAAGGTGTTTAGTTATAACTAAGTGTTGAGAATGTTTATTGGATGTCAAAGTCAATAGTCAAGTTAGTCATGACTAGCTAAAAGTTAGTTATGGTTAAACTTAGCTGTACTTTTGGCAGAATTCAGATATTTGCTAAAGAGTGAGCACTACTATCTTGTCATCTTGTCTAAAAGGTAGAAAGGAGGTGGAAAGTATCCCTTATCTCCTTTTTGACTTGATATTAGTGGTTGGATTAAAGTTGTGGACTTTGTGGGCATTAAAAACAAGAAGAGATTCCACATGTTTCCTTTTTAGTGGGTCCTAGTGTAGAGGGGGGTGGAAATTCGTGATTCCTTGAGAATATTCCAGAATCCTTCTAGAAGTTGTTGACTTTGAAGGAATAAGCCCATGTGAAAAGGTAAAAAGCCCATGTGATCAATGCTTTTACCTTGAGTAATATCTTAGTAAAACCCGGTAAAAGTAGTTACGGCTGAGTTACCGAGGGTACCAAAGTAAAAACCTAAAATGTATAAATAGAGGAGTAGAGAAGAGCTCCTCATTCTTGTTTTCACATTGTCGTAATGACAACTTGAGTAATATAGAGAGTGTGGGATATTTTTAGCATGTGAGAACTTGAGAGACGTCGTTAGAATGGAGGATTTTAGTTGATGTGTTTAAGGAGATTTTTAGTTGATAAGTTTGTGGGTGTATGAATGAGTGAACTCAGCATTTTCCCTTCAAGTTCATGGTGTGCTTCCATCAAAGCCATCAGAGGGATACTAGACCGAGAGCTGCGTAGGAGAGTTAGAGATGCTACTCTTCTTAGAGATACCGCTCCGACATTGGCGGTTGTCTTTGGTCTGGCTGAGCGGATTGAGCTCAACATGGTAGAGGAGAGGGTGGTGGTTGCTGGGTTCAGCAAGGAGACACCACATGGAGCGATCACCTCTTCTCGAGGATCATAGGCTACGCAACAGCGTGGTGGTGGTGGTAAGGATCGTGCGGAGCAGTCACGATCTCAGGGAGGTGTTGGAGGATCTGGTGGGCAGAAGCTCATGCCATCCTTCTCTAGTCAGCAGCAAGCGGGTCCTTGCTGGACGTGTGATGGTCCTCATCAGCAGAAGGACTGTCCACAGAGGAGAGGTAGTTATGAGACGTCAGGAACGTCTCAAGCAGTACCTAGGCAATGTGAGCATCGCGGACGACCTGGTCACAGTAGTGACCATTGTTTTGATCTCCATCCCGAGTTGCAGCAAGGGAAGGCTGATCGTGGACGAGGCGGAGGAGCTTAGGGAGACCGTGGTGGTCGAGCTGGAGGTAGAGGTCCAGCACCTGGGAGAGGACCGGTCGGTCCATCGTCTACTACGACGTCAGAAGCAGGTATGGCTGCTCGGATTGAGCAGTTGGAGCAGAGGATAGCTAGTATGGCTATGGCTCAGCGGAGATCAAGTGGAACAGATGCTTCCACGTCTTATGGAGGAGAAGGAGGTGACATCGACTTCATGGCTAGTGTGGCGCAGATTGAAGCATCTGCGGTAATGGCTAGAGGTGCAGTATGTGCCTCTGAGCCACGAGGTGTGTCAGCGGAGTTGGATCCACAACGCGGGGAGGCTGGTAGACAGGCCAGGCTTTCCCAGTCATTCACGCTATCGGAAGCATTGAGGACCACATCTATGGTTCCTAAACGGTCTACTGATGGTGCAGTAGAGTTGGAGGCATCGACATCCAAGAGTTGGTGTGATGTGAGTCCACTCTCGACGTCTGTGGATGCGACATCGAATCTGATGTTGGGGGCGGCTACAGCAGTTTTGCGAGCCCCACTATTCTCAGCCACGGATATGAGAGCATTGGGAGTCAACTTGGCTCCAGTGTTCCAGCTGGCGGCCACGCTCAATGAGAGCGAGGATGTAGTTACCTCTAGTGCTGAAGTAGTTCAGCGAGAGGCGGTAGACGTGTCCATGGAATCGAGGATCAGGACAGCTACCTGTGGTACTTGGCAAGCGGCGACTGCTAGGTTAGATGAGTTACCAGCTAGGCCGGCGATTGACCGTGCTGGTTTGGCACCAAGTGTGGTGTTGTTGGACAACAGAAGTGATATCTTCTGTTTGGTGGCACCTTCAAGAAAAGTGTATCGACCCCATAAGGTCTTGTTAGACTCTGGAGCCCAACCTTTGATGTTGGGAAATGCGGCGTGTATTGATTTGGGTCTAAAGAAGTCGGAGGTGGAGAGATGTCCATTCCAATTGCAGACATATCTAGGGGGATTAGGAGGTACGGCTCTACACATGACAGGTGAGATGTTGACGGTGAGAGTTCGGCCAGATCATCCCACGGATGGCTCTATGGTGAGGGCCAAGGCCATCGTTACAGCCACAGAGTCTTATGATGTATTGGTTGGAGGTGCTGTGTTGTACCCTATGAGATTCGTGATCGACTATTGGACGAAGACAGCATCTTACAGACCAGGTTGACAATCCGGTGAGGGACGAGTGAGCCGCTTACCAATGCGGTTCAGTGCTAGAGTTGGGACGACGGAGCCTACACCAAGGACGATGTCATCCGTTGCAGGGTTCAGTTCGGTCATCACTTGGCCGGGTGAGTTGTTGGAGGGCAATGCCCACGCGGAGGATACTTCGGTCTTTGAGGAGGTGGAGGGCATGCCTAGCATGTCTACGTTAGTACCATCTGCCTTGGATGTTACACTTTGGAGTTCGAGTGGAGAGTTGCAGCAGTATGCTGATCAGTTGGTGCAGCAGACTTGGAGTGAAGCCTTTGTACCACCAGTAGAGGAACAAATGGTTGTTCCTGCTACTGGTCCTGTGAGCTTATCACCGTTGGATACGACCCCCATTATCCCTGTGTGGCAGTATCCAAAGGAGGGTGTATGTGTGCTAGAGCTGTTTGGAGAGATCAGCACAGGTCTAGCTGCGGTATTGCAGACAGGCATACAAGTACAACAATACTTGTATGTGGAGAGAGATGAGATTACGAGACGCATGTCATTGTGACGTGTGACACGTTTGGTGCAGAGATATCTTGAGTTGTTGTCCATATCAGCTGTTAGAGGATACCAGCAAGCATTACCGTCACATATTTCATTGTTGGGGGCGCAGGATCTTACGTTTGTGGGCACCATTCACTTGGTGATAGCCGGCTGGCCATGTCAAGGTCACACGCGTGCTGAGAGAGGTCAGGGTTTACATGACCCACGATCTAGGATGTTCTGAGAGATGTTACGGATCTTACGACATCTCCAGATGCATCAAGTGGATTCTCCAGCGTACATCTTGGAGAACGTTCCTTTGTTGGGTGATGCTCGTACACAGATGATGACGAGTGTGCACCAAGTGCGGTCTTGGATTGGACCAGCAGTGTTGTTGGATGCAGCGAGAGTAGGATCTCGTGCACATCGTCCACGGTTGTGGTGGACGAACTCGTTATCGAGAGAGGTGCTTAAGCGAGCACACGATGGAGTGAGACGACCAGCACATCTCACGGTTGATAGCATCTTGGATACATGACGACGATCTCAAGTAGTGAGAGTCGTCGATAGGTCACCCATGGCAGTGGTGAACCTAGTGGGACGGCTCATGGTAGCGTTACCCACTTTGGTAAGCTTTCCAACGTCACACGCTTACAGAGATGGAGGACTTGGGCTTGTGTGGGATGCTCAATTACGACAGTTGGTGGAGCCCAATTCGATGAAAGAGAGCGAGCGATGGGTTTCGCTACAAGTACGACGGTAGTAGCTTCGGTGTCAGAGGCTTCACATCATCAAGTGTTGGGTCAAGCAATGGACTTGAACTACTTGACATGGATTGTTAGCCTTGGATTGACTGAGCAGCGTCAGATGCGATCGACGGGTGTTACTGCTCGAGCACTCTTGAGCTCTTTGCCTACCGGGTCGGTGGAGGCAAAGGCTGGGGGTGAGACACGTGGAGTTCGTCATCCTTGGACATCATGGGATGTCGTAGGAGAGAGTGTGGAGCTTGCAGCTAGAACTGCAGAAGTTTTACGCACAGTAGCGGTGGAGGTTATTGGTGGTGAGCAGAAGGAAACTACTCCAGAGGCTGCAAGATAACAGTCAACGACTTCGTCTTCTACCTCTAGCATGGTGATAGAGGATACTTGGGAGCCAGAGATTGGACCCAAGCTTATAGAAGAGGAGAGACGAAGAGTCCAAAGATTCCTGAAGAGCTACAAGAATTGTTTTGCCTTCAGTATGAAGGATTTGGGTACCTTGAAAGGACATGGTATACGGATCGACTTGGCTAATGACACGCCAATCTTTCGACGTCCTTACAGATACAGTGACATGGAGAGAGCCTTGATCCAGAGTAGGACTCAAGACTTGTTGGAGGTTGGGTTGGTGGAGATGTCACATGGAGAGTATGCATCTGTCACAGTTATGCCAGCCAAGAAAGATATGTATGCCAACTACACGGATAGACGGATGTGTGAGGACTACCGTCCTATCAATCGGCAGATGAAGTCCGATAAGTATGCCATGCCGACACCTGAGGAGATCTTTGATGCAGTGGGGCATGTGAAGGTCTTTAGTACTTTGGATCTTCGAGCAAGGTATCATCAGTTGCCAGTGAGAGAAGAAGATAAGTCCAAGACAGCATTCTGGGGAATTGACTCTCACGGCAAGGATTGTTTGTATCAGTGGCGGTTCTTACCATTTGGGTTGAAGAACGCCCCTGCTGAGTTCCAAAGGATGATGGACAGAATCCTAGGAGGATTGGATTTTGTCAGATGTTATATTGACGACATCTTAGACTATAGTGCTACAGTGGAGGAGCACGAGAGACACTTACGGGATGTGTTTGAGCGGTTGAGAGCTCATGGGTTGAAGTTAAACCCTGAGAAGTGTAAGTTCTTCCAGGAGTTGGTAGAGTATTTGGGGCTACACCATCTATCCAGGTGGGTTGGGTGTTCAACAGACGAAGGTTGAGACTATTGCACGTATCTCACGCCCCACAGATGTGAGTCGAGTTCGAGCATTTGTTGGTTTGGTGAACTTTTATCGTCGATACGTGAAGGGATTTAGTGCAATTGCGAAGCCCTTGACCAAGCTGATGAAGGTGGACCAGAAATAGCAGTGGGGAGATGAGCAGGAGCGAGCTTTTGTAGAGCTCAAGAATAGGTTGACATCTGCTCCCATCTTGAAGAGACCCGTTAAGGGGCGTCCTTTCCAACCGCACACCGATTGGAGTATGTTGGGACTTGGAGCAGTGTTGACTCAGCATGATGATGAGAAAAAGGAGTTCATGATGGCGTATGCCAGTCGCTCCAACAATTCCGCGGAGGCGAGGTATAGTTCGTATGAGGGAGAGTGTTTGACGGCAGTGTGGGCTGTTGCACACTTTCGATGTTATCTGTTTGAGAACCCCTTTACTCTCATCACTGATCACCAGCCGCTCAAGTGGTTGATGGAGTCCGACAAGCTTACAGGGAAGCTTGCACGATGGACTCTGATCTTACTGGAGTATGACTTCCAGGTAGTACATAGACCTGGAGTTGCAAACCTAGATGTCGATGGGTTGAGTCGCAACCCGTGCACGAGTCAACAGGATCAGGGGCTCGATGGCATGACGAGGTTGATGAGGAGATAGTGCCAGGGTGGCATGCATCTGCCTTTCTTTGTGTGTTGGCCATGAACTCTAGTATGGAGGACCAAGTCGTATCTTTCTCTGGTCAGAGAGTAGATGATGAGTCTCCAGATCCTGAGGGTGGAGATGGTGTTCCAGACCAGCGAGATATCCATGATGATGTGACCGTGATGGAGTATCTACGTACTGGTGTGGTAGTAGACACAGTAAGTGCCAAGGAGCGAGCTCGTGTCTTTCAACGAGCGAAGAGATTTCGATGAGAAGGACGACATGTACTTCGACTGTGGAGTGATGGGAGGGTACGGATAGTGCCACATCCATCCCAGAGAGCACAGTTAGTACGACATGCCCATGAGGAGTTGGGACATTTTGGAGTGAAGCGTACGCATAGCTTACTCCAAGGACAGTATCGGTGGCGTGGTATGCACGTTGATGTGCAACAATTTGTCGCACGATGTGTGGTTTGTGATCGAGTACGAGCATCGTTTAATGCTCCTACCCCACAGTTACACCCCTTACCGATTATGGGATTGGGTTACCGTTGGAGTTTGGATTTTGTGGGACCCTTGCCGTTGACCGTACGTCACCACCGGTATGTGTTAGTGATGGTGGAGCACTTCTCCAAGTGGATTGAGTTGGTGGCATTATCAGACAAGACGAGTGAAGAGACGGCGTACGCGTTCTTAGATCGAGTGCTGAGTCGTTTTGGAGCACCAGCTGAAGTGCTGACAGACCAAGGTACAGAGTTCCTTGGTGAGTTTCAGGCCTTGTGTGATCAGGCACTGATTGATCATCAGACTACATCTCGACATCATCCTGAGGCGGATGGTTTGGCAGAGAGGGTAGTTCAGACGGTGAAGAGAGGATTGTGCAAGTATGGCTTGCAGAAGGGCCACCTGGGAGACTAGGATGTGCAGTTACCATGGTTGGCTATGGGCTACTGTTTCAGCCATCAAGCGTCTTTGGCTTCCTTCTCACCGTATTTTCTATTGTATGGTCGAGATCCAGATCTACCTTCGGCCATTCGTCGTGATTCTGCTGAGGTGCTAGACCTTGATGACCCGGATATGTGGGTGAGAGCATGTTCTCAACGAGCAGAGACATTTTAGAGAGTTATGCCTATGGCTTTCAAGAACCTAGCGATTGCCCAGCATAGAGATACGTTGCGATATATGACTATCCGAGGAGGAGGTTATCGGCCATCGATTCGCAGGTTTCATCTTGACGATTATATCTATCTACAGCAGACCGCACCGACGACGTTGGATGTGATCGCAGGGCGCACTATTTTACGAGTGCGTGAGGTGTTACCTTCTGGAGTACTCATGTTAGAGAGCCGTGATGGTGTTGTGTGGAAGGACCATGTGCGTAATTGCGCGCCATGTCATCTTCCCAACATTGATGGTACCGTTGACCCAAGCTTAGCAGTTGTACGCGCGGGCTTGAGGTGTATGTTGTGTGGGTCTGCTGGTGGAGCAGCCCGTATGTTGGTGTGTGATGGTTGTTCGAGAGGTTGGCACATGTCATGTTTGACTCCACCTCTCAGTGTCGTTCTTACTAGACGGTGAGTTTGTCCTCGATGTATATAGCAGGGATAGTCGATTAGATCTTTGCGTGGTATGGATTGTAGACAGACGACTAACGATGGGGCCATGTAGCACTCGGCCTCCTGATCCTTGCACCCATGAAGGTGTATATCACGTAGTTGGGATATAGAGCTATCTGGAGTTAGAGGGACCTAACCGCCAGTTAGGGGGGCGATTGTGGTACACTTGTGTATGTGTATGACATCGTCCATGTGTTATGTGTATGTGTGGTGTACCTCTGACATCGATGTATGTTGTATAGCGATGTGTATGCGCACGACAGCTGTCACGTTAGTTTGGTACCTTGACTAGGTTGACCGAGTGCGAAGTGGTGCATCCCGATAAGGCCGTTAGTGCCGTTAGGGCGAGTTGGTGGGAGAGTCCACTAGGGGTATACTTCGCAGGTAGGGCTTGGAGGCCTTAGTTCTTCGAGTTGAGTCTTCAAGCTCCAGGCTATGGTGGATAGTCTAGTTGAGTGTAACCCGGATTCTCTTCGCGTTTAGAGTGGGTTTGGCTTGACCATTTGTGAGTAATCAGTGTTGTAGTGTTGGAGATGGTAATTTCTCTATTCAGATTCGATTGTGGTACACTTGTGTATGTGCATGACATCGTCCATGTGTTATGTGTATGTGTGGTGTACCTCTGCAGCGATGAATGTTGTGTAGCGATGTGTATGCGCACGACACTACTGACAGCTAAACTCGCAAGTGCTATGCCTCTCAAAACTGCGCCAGTAGTGATAGAACGTAGTTGGGAGACCAATGTTGTCTTCACAATGTAGTCTCGTCTGAACTCATGATAATCGTCCATCGGCGGTCCCTCCAAGTGTTAGAATAAACTCTTCCACGCCATGGAGGGTATAAACAGTTGTGGGTTCCGCATCTGTTGCAGATCACAACAACTATCGAATTCCTGGATGAAGTCATCCAGCTCAATGATACCTACTGTACTCTAGTGTGGTCGAGGTTCCTTTGTGGTCTCATAGATCTCGTCCATGTCCCACAACAATGGTGTGGCGACACTAGATTCACCATCAGAAAATGCACTATCTACGTCTGACTCGTCCTCTAGAACAATGGACGACAACGGGATAGATAGTGGGTACCTCACCCCACTCCGTGAAGTCCCCACCAGAACCTCCCGAGAACTTCGTGATGATAGAATCTCGGTAACACACTTTCCAACAAGAATGTCAAAATCCTTATCACCATCGTAACCACCACTTGCCTAACCTCGCTCCTACTGAGCTCACCTATCTCCTTCTAAGACGGTCAAGGTAAGGGTAACCTGTACTTGCCATCACCACACACAAATTCTCATGGTCTGTTGGTCGTCAATCCAATCGCACCGTGAGAAAAACAAAGATAGTTTGACTGGTCCGCAACTCCAGTCTCACTACCAACAGCACACTAGAGTGAACTCACTCCGGAAATCAAGCACCAACATAAGCAAACACGGCGCACAAACAGGAAGCAGAATATGGAGAGGTTTCAACCACAAGAAGTCCAAACGATAACTCTCCACACTCAAACATTCACATAAAGAGAAACCCAATCCCACCCAGACTAACGTCTCTTCATCGATGATCACATGCACAATATATGATCACCAACTGTCATTACTGGTACTTAAGGTCACTAACTAGATGTCCACACCTCTAGTAGCTCTAAAAATATCTACGTGATAGCTCTACTAGCTCATCCAAGACAACTGCCACCAACTGTCTCCATATGCGTCTAGGCAAAAGCTTAGTCAAGCTAGAATATTCAAAAGACCAAGTAGCTGATATTTTTACCAATGCCTTATCAAACCTAGGATTTGTACATATTAGAGATTTACTAGGTATGAAAGAAGTGATGCTCTAATGAAAGAGGGTGTTAAATATCATTAGAGGGTCACATCTAAGCTCTGCGAAAGATAAAAGACAAAAGAAAAAAGAAGAAGAGGTGACTTGTGACATGACTTTGACTTGAGAAGCACTGTGACAGCAGTTAGGTACCAATAGTGTATTAACTCACATTCTCTGTAGAGTAGTATGAGTCGGAGACTCTTTCTGTCTGTACTAGTTCTGAAGTCTAAGTAAAGCTGTGAACATTTTATCTAGGAAGATTTTCGTTAAGTTCTCCCTTTGATTAGTTTAAAAGGCTGATGTGTTATCAGTTCTAATAAGTTGGTAGTATTCTGTTGTGGGAGATAAAGTTCTATATTTTGAGAGACTTGGGAGTACAGTTCTCAGTTTTGTAACAATTGTGTAATAGGTTTTTTTTCGTTCTATTACAAAAAGACGTATAGGCAAACACTACCACAACTATAGCTTCCTGATACTGTGAGGTCGTCTTACCACTCCTCTAGGAACGTGCGAGAAGATCTCATACTACCTTAAACAAGTCCATAAGTACTTGCACGCATTCCTATAAGACACCAAGAGCTATTGGTCTAGTGGTAAATCCAAAACTAAGACTACAGAGTTAACTGTGCAAGTCTAGGAATAGTGTTGGGATGGGTGACTTATTGATTTTACACTTTTCACACAACTGAAACTTGCATATCTCTCTCAAGCACGCCAGCAAGCTGACTTGTGGCGTACAAATTCATCAATCAGCACGTAGCAGATAAGAAAATATGCATAATTTATTGTGCTACGGCTGAACATGTGACTGATACTTTTACAAAACCACTAACGAAAGAAAATCATGTCAAGTTTGGACAATCGTTGGGCTTAACAGGAAGCAGTAACCACTCACTACGTGGGAGTGTTAGATAAACGATAGTATCGTAGCTCCAGGTCTATAATGGCTACCAGTAGATTTTGTATCTGTTTAAATCTTCGAGGAGCTGTTCTAGTTTAGAAGAGTTGCGCCCGTTAATCAAGACGATTAGATCAGCTTGTCAGCATTGGCTTTGCCTTGCACGTCAGCTCTATGACTATATCTTATGTATGAAACATCCTGATTACAGTTCATTTCTTTTCTCCAAGAGACTTCATTCCGGTTTTTTTGCAGCACATGTGTTTTGTTTTAATGCTCACAACGTGTCTGATGTGAATCTCCACGGATGATACAAGTTCTCGTGAACAGATAATCTTAAAGACAAGGGTGATGTAATCTGTGTAAGAACGAAAGCTGAATTGCATAACTAGGACTGAAAGTAAATACGGTATAAATACAGAGACCATCTTATTAACAATGAAGCAATATGAAACATTCTGATCGACGTTGTTTATAGATGAACTTACAAACATTTTTGTTTAACTTTTTCATGCATTATTTTTTCATGATGAAATATATCCATCTTGCAAACAGTTCAGATGAGTTACAAACTTTCTCGATTAATTTCTTCAAGCATGGAGTATATTCATCGTGTGTACTCTGCTCTCGTTTCAAACATTGGTGTAAATTCTTAACTGTAAAATGTTCACTTTGCATCATGGACTTGCAACAAATATATTTTGTACTTGTAAAATTGCACTTTCGAACATTGGTGTAAAATCTATAAGGACAAATATCCACTTCTGCATCATACATATTAACAAAAATTTTTGCACTAATAGAATAGCACTTTAAGATACCATTACACAGTTTAAAACGTTTGACAGTTTGCACGTTTTAGGTCATCCGCTACTTTAATCGCCCGAAAGCTGGGTGTGAAAGGAAAATGAGCCAACAAAACTTCCATCAAAGCTCTACTGAATTATTAGTACTATACAGTACTATACAGTTCTTAGTGACTTGCAACTTACGTCATGAACGCTGTCCCTTTGTTATACTTGTCAAGAGGAAAGCTCCTCGACCAGCAGCTTTCCTCTTGCCTGATATCGATCATGATCAGCAGCGTTCCAACAGAAGGGGGTCTGCTGCTTCGCTCTGTTGTCTCGTATTTGAATTGCTTCCCATGTGAGGAAGAGAGACAATTGTAGTGTACGCTCCTCTTGTACATCAGACACGACGTGGCATGGTTATTCTACTGAAACACTTTTCACCTTGGCAGAACAATTCGGACAATACAGTAGACTTGTCAACAAAAGGATATTTTGACACAAGAAGATTGCGTCGACGGTTGAACACTTGTGGTAGACTTGGCAATAAAATGAAAGGATACTTTCACATACAACCACTTCGACGATTAAACACCTTGTGATCTTGAACTTCCAGTACTAGACATATACAGAGTTCCACTGGGAATTATAATTAGTTAATCAGCGGCAGAATAATCAGTGAAAGAAACTAATGTACAGCTTCAAGGTACAATACATTGTCAATGTTACATACAAATAACTGTGTCGAAGCTCGTACAACTCGAGATCACTTTCGTGACACTGTACATTCAGAGCAACGACATGGTGGCAAGCTAAGTATATATAAGAGACTGTAATTAAAGAAAGCTTCAATGAAAGGTATACGTAGTGACATCCCGATTGACACGCACGTTCGAAACAGCCTTCCAGCTACAGCCACAGGCCTAGGTATGGTGAACAGGAACTGACAGCGGTAGATTTACAATTGCAAGATGAGCAGATGCGGTGCTGCTTGGATCAGATCTAGAAGTCTCCAACTGCACACAGGACACAAAAGAGTTTATTTACTAGTTAGATCTGTTTGATTTCATGATCAAGCACGTCAATATTTTCATGTGCGTAGAGCATATCCTCAGAGACAGTGGTCTCCGAGACATGCTGGAGCTCGAGCATAGACGCATTTGGTATACGCCAAAGAAGGAGAGACTAATCGTTAATCGACTAATCGTAATGCTCGTACTCTAGTCCAATCGATCGTAAATGGATTTCCTATCGACACAGAACGATTTGCCCACAAGCTGGCCACCACGGGCACAGTCAACTGCATTGCAAGCCAACTGCGACAAGTGGCCATGGAACGGGGATGACGTAGACGACGATAATTGCAATATTGACACTCTCGATCGCATCTTCAGTCCAGGAACGAATTCTTTCCACCGTTTTCGACTCAGAACAGTTTTTGACGGTGATGGGAGCCTGGGAGCCCGACGCGCTAATCTTCCAAAACAATCAACAGATCGCCCCTCCAAATCTTGAACTTTGACGATATACAATAAAAGTAGGGCAAATTATATATGCTCACCGACAACTCTCGTGATAAGGAAACCGAGTTTCTAGAACTCGTACGACATCATAGCAGGCTGTAGGCGGCCGGCGATTATATGCGCATTGCGTGAAATGGATGTAACGTCGACGGGAGAATGTCGTGAAGGGGACATGTCGTTTCGGACGATAACTACATCCAGCAAGGTTCAGAGACTGAGAGGGAGATGTGAGAGTTGTACACCGTAGGATCTGTCAATAATCGTGCGTACTACCGACGGCTTTCTCTGCGCGCTATCGCAGACAATTACAACTATCACTGTAGATATGCAGCTCGAACCATTCTTCAAATTAAAGTCCTTCCACGGGAAACCAATTTCAAATCCAGCTTATAATTCCATGAACAACTTCGGTTACTCTGTAAGCGTCCGCATACGGAGCTTCGCGGTCGGTCCAGATGGACACTGTCTTGTAGCGGTGGATGGATTCTACACCTAGCTGTTTGGGAGCAATCGTCTCTTCACTTGAACTCAAATTCCGCCTTCGGGCTTAATTATAGTTGAAAGAGAGAAAAATCCTGAATAGTGTTCCGCTAGTTCGTTTCTAACAGCATCTCTACTCGTATAGAGATAAAGAACTCCTTATCTCTAATTTAGAGATGAAGAGTAAAAATATCTTTATCTTTAAAGGAGGAATTTCTCCTAGCGAGGGTTTCTCGAAACTCATAGACTCACTCGCGTCATGAGAAGGAATCTGCAGAACAACGTAGTTCATAGAGTCCAGATCTCCGACCGAACTGTCAAAACTCAGTGTCCGATCTGTAGAAGGTATGCAAGGGAAGCAAGGCAGGGCATAATAGTCTGCTACGACTATTAGGGCCACTCATACCTTTTTCTATAGTGAATTTTACAGGGTTCTGATGAGAAGTCGTAAGTGTAAACGGTTACACATTGTCAGTGATAGCAAAATGAGAGTATAAATTAGAATCAAATCTTTCTGAATCTGTCAGCGAATGTTGTTTATAGACATACACTATTTACATCAAGTGACTGGAAAATTTACGTACCATCTTGAGAGATGGTACGTAAGATTTACAGCCAAAACCTATAAAAATCTTTTAAGGGAGTTAAGTAAGTTACGTAAAAAGCAGATTTGAGTTTCCCAAGAGATTACTTCTGTTTCGACTGTTTAATGGAGTGGGCACATACTCATCCAACGTGCCCGCTCTGCCGATCGAAAAGCCTTCTTCCAAATATTTTCGCACTATCCTCCCAATTTCCGAGTCACTCGCTACTATGCAAAACACCAAGACGTGGCATTCGACCTTCCTTGCAATACGTTTATTACCCTGACAATGAGGATGCTCTATCTGAAGACTTCCATAACACAACGTGGGAGTTTTGTAACCAGCCTCGGGTTCTCCGTGACTGTGGTCACTGTGGAAGTGTTTTCCACGACCGGTGGACCCCCAGTTTTCCATAACGGGATCTGGAAATGTAGCATCTGCACTTTTGAGGGTGAAATTGTCCCTTTGGGCTTCACGTGAACGATTTGATTAATTAATCTAATTAAGGAGATGAGATAAAGGT
This sequence comes from Asterella californica, assembly GCA_036924285.1. Lineage (NCBI taxonomy): Eukaryota > Viridiplantae > Streptophyta > Marchantiopsida > Marchantiales > Aytoniaceae > Asterella > Asterella californica. The sequence goes on along the minus strand of JAYKYS010000006.1, from coordinate 11,916,971 downwards.
AAGCTTACGTTTATTTGGGTGATATCTTGCTTTATAGATTGACCATAACTTGGTTAAATTTCGTTTTATAACTAAGTCTTCAATCCTTGTCATAATCATCACCGTGTGGGTGAAATTGTCCCTCCTGGGGCTTTAACTGAACAATCATTTGATTAGTGAAACTAATGATATGATCATGAGGTAGTTAACCTTTTATTCTGTTGATATTTGGCATAATTTTGCTTTTTAGAATATTAAAATTGCCTTCGATCATTTTCTTTTGGTAGATATAATTATTTTCGTTTTATTTCTCAATCGTATTGGATCCCTTCCTTCAGTCAGTTATATGTATTTAATTTGATACCTCTATCCTTGTCATTACCATGATATGTCGTATTTATACATGGGAGAGGACCACTTCGGTTTCTTTCTTTAGACCTTGAGCTTTCGACCGTAAACTTAGCATTGAGTGAACCACGGTTAGCCAGCAGGATGTTATACAACCTACAATGGTACCGGTACTTCAAAGTCCTAAAGTTCAGGTCAACGATCCACGTATGAACAAGGTGAATGAGTACTCCCACGATATGAATTTTAGACGATATTGATATGATATCGATACAAGTAAGGGATAAACTGTAAATTTTATGTGAATGTATTAAATTAGATTTATATATATCACACAGCATTTGTATTAAGTACATTCATTGAATCATTCATCCACAATGTCTGATTTTCTTTGTAATTTCTTGTAGCCACACCTCCATACAGCCGCATTATATATTATATCATCAATAATATAGTGACGAGTTTTCACTCTATACATGTCTGTTGAGATGTTATCTCAACATTCTAAGATTTACTCACATTTTAGCATATTATTGATAGGCTAAAATGTGAGTAAATCTTAGAAATGCTAGGCATATTAGTTTATGAGTTTTACTCTTATCTCTTAGATAAGACATTCCTCGACTTGGATACTTTTTGTGATGTGGATCTGATAATCAAAGAAAAAGAGGCTAGTTCTGGTTATCCCGTGCTTCCTTGCACAACCATGAAACTAACCATAGTATGATATAAATAGAAAAAAAAGACATGGGCAGATATAGAATGGCACAGCAAGCATACAAGCTTACTTACTCGGAATATTTATAGATTTATTATTAATTAATTATTTCTTACGACCGCCCTTTAAAGGGACGTACCGCCGCATTTACTTTTCATACCGGCCGCGACTCGTCACATTCAGCCGCAAACGCCTGACACTTTCGTAACTTCGTATGGTATACAAAGTTGGGCTGGTGTATATTCAGAATAAATGAGTAAGCAATTAATCAGTATACTGTACAGACTCAATCCCAAGTATCGTATGTAGTCCTTTTCAAACGCCCAATGGCGCGTGTTCAGTTTCAAACTTCTATTCTTTCTGCAGTCATCCCCCGATCAGCTCTGCGCTCCTCATATGAGACGCTCCCCGCAAAAGTTCGTCCACTTGGGGCTTTACAGCCAGAGGTAGACAGGGCTGTCTGGGCCCAAGAAGTAAGAGATTGACTGCGTTATCGGCAACTCGTTGCAGCAGAGGAATCGAAAAGGTGAATGCAGAAGAGCGTGCGTGCAGTGAAGGAGCAAAGATGGAGAATACTGAATTACCATCCAAAGCCGCAGACGAGCAAACCGATATCTACTTGAATGAGGAAGATGGGACAAGTGGACGGACGAAACGACAGTTGATTACTTTCGTAACCTGTAAAGAACTAGAACTAAACGATGGTGCTTTGCAGGCTAGAGGAAGTGGGAGCACACCGAGTGGGAAGAGAAAGGCGGACCCGGCGGAGAGGCAACTGTGTCTATCTGAAGCACTTGGCAAGGCAGTTTCTCTCTGCGAATCTCAGGAACATAAGAAGGTGGCAACTTTTGATCGCACTCTGATCAATATCCTACTCCCGAGATCAATCAGCAAGGTCATCGACAAATGTAATGAAGAGCAGAGGACGAGAATCGCCAGTGACGATCTTATCGAGGCTGCCACGGCACTCGGGTGTGAGGACTTTCTAGAACCAGTCAAATTGTATATACAGCAACATATCAAACTAGAAGAAGGTGATTCACATACAGATGTTCCTAGGCCTGGATGCGAATTCGAAGATTGGCACAACAACGTGCAAGAATTGTTGAAGATGATGCCTCGTCAGTGTTCTACGTGTTGTCCATGCAGACTTGTCAGATTCACCAAGGATAACTACAAGTAGTTTTTGAGTCCCGTAAGGTTTCTAGCTAGTACTGCTAGTTTCCAGTACTACTGCCACTGTTACTACCACGAACGTCCTCTTCACTGTATTCTTAATTCAAGCTATGGATTAACTTGGCATTTCCGTGGAGAATTCCAGCTTTGTTGAGTAAGATGGAGTCACGATGTCCACTCTTTGAAGAATCGAATGTCCACAACGAGAATGGAAGGTTTAACGTCAGAGGGGCTGCATGGGAGCAGCTTGCAGTTGAAACTGTTACAGCTCCCCCGAAGGCAAAGTTAACGTTGACTACAGCAACCATTTAAGCTCCTAGAATGTGCGGAAGCTAATTAATTGGGTAATGTATGTAGCAATCAGTGAGTCAGTATCTCTGAAGTGCTAATACTTAGAAATGCACATAGCCTAAACTAGTACTGAAGTACAGAGATAACTAAGAAGGTGTAGCAAACCTGGACTTATTGTAGAAGTTGTGGAACAGCTAAGCCTGCATCCTTTGGAGAGCAGACAAAGTTGTTTCGATGGAGAGGTGTGTAAATTACAACCAGGAGGTGCAACTGGATGCTTGGCACGAAGTTTGCTGTCATATGGTCCAACAGGTATTCATTCGTTCTGTCAAGGATATACTCTATCGATATATATCTATCTGTTCTGTTTTAAACAGAAGTCCTGATTACATTAGTTAGGAAGTAATTTTCCCAGCTAAACTAGAATTAGTGGCGACACGGACAAACAGAAACTGATCTCACTGGAACAGGTGAAGAAGAACACAGACGCATGAATAAATTGTCAAATTTGCAAACAGTACTTACCGTGGCTCACTGGAGAGGCTAGAAGTCAGTTTCGTCACTGATAAGGGCTAGGCTCTGTAAGGGCCAGCATGTATGAATTAAAGATAATTTTCAAATTTGAGAAGGTGGGCCTTGACTCTTGAGTAACTAGGACATCAACTTGTAGGATACCATACACTGTAGCAAAAAGAAGGGTAAGACAAGAATATATAGACTAAATTCCTTGGACCACAATGCACAAACAGATATCTGACGATGTAAAATATGAGAGGAAAATTAGATAGACAGACTGAACTTAGCAAGTAGTTGCAAATGATGCAATAACTTTGGCACTTCTTTCTAGCAAACGAGATTCTAGTAATTTTGCCCCCACTTTGGAATCCCTATAGGTACGACTAGATTCCAAATAGACTTATTTCGCTCTCCAGAAAAAATAATACTTCCTCTGCAAAAGAACATTTGTCCTCAGGATAAAAATTTATCTATTAGCTTGAAGCTCGCTTGAGGTCGGTACATGACATGTGTCTCCAGTTCATCATCTGATATAATAACAGCTTAAGAAGATCTTGGAGTCTCAAAACATTAACTGAAAGTGCATCCGGTAATCTCGTAAACGAAGTTGTGCACAAGACATCTAAGCAATTGGCACCTATCTTTTAGAAAGGCAACCTAAAAGTGGATATGCATAGATAAATAATAATGTAGAAGCAAATAAATCCCTGACGTTCAAGTTGACAACTTGAAGAATAAAAGTGCCTACCGTAGTGCCTTAGAAATGAATCAAAAGTGCGTAAATATTACTTCAGCTTCTTGTAAGTTAAACTTAACTGATTTCTATATTCTTTCCAGCTGAAACTTGTAACTGTAACCAAGCAGCTGCTTGTTCTTTGGAGTTCTTTTGGAATACTAGTTGGATATAGCTCCTTGTAACTGAGAATTATCTAGGAGGAAGACAATCCTCTTAAGCTTAGGTTGCAGTGTTGTACCCCGTTGGGCGGGTGCATTAACGAATCCTTTGTTAACGAACGAAGCATATACTTTGTTATACATTTGGGAAATACTGCCCCGAACCTCAGTGGTTTGGAAGGTCACGACCCGTGATCATCAGTCGCCAAATGTCTGGATGTGTTATTGACTAGGCATGCATGTTCACCCTCTTCCAAGTTCGGAAAAAGAGGAATATACATTTAGTTTAATTTATTATTTAATTTTTCGTTAGAAAGAATTAGGTAATTCTCAAGTCAAATACTCATTAACTAGTTGGTTCTATGCTTGGAGCGCCCCGCACATATACTCTCGGGAGCACTTTTTTCTTTCCTTGCCTCATTGGTTATTCCAGGATCCTCCTCTGCTCCAGGTTTACTTAATAATTAACGTTTAGATAAATTGTGATTTCTTTTCTAAATTTAACATAAAATTTTTATTTAATATTTATATATTTCTCGGAAATTCATGTTGCATGCATATTTCACATTACTGGAGGTTTTATCCTGTGATGCTGCAATGCGGATGCTTTTACATAATTCATAGATGTATACTTTAGTACCTTTAACGCGGATTCAATGTGACCTTTGACCGGATTACCTCCACTACATGGAAACGACATCACCCATGGAACTATATAGGACGGGAGTGGCCGGACTGGCCCTCCGGGACTACCCACTTTCAAAGCTAGTGCCCAATCGATAACTTTTCATGGTAAAGGCACCCCTAGTGTCTTCGCTCGATTTACTATGGTCGATGATTCGCGTGGTTACACTCTATGAGTTAGAGTATGACACCAATATAAAGAAATATGCATTTTTCTTGATGCTTCTACTGGAGAGAAGGAAAAGGACAAGCCAGACAATATAGAAAAAAATCCGGAAAAAAATCCGGTCCTTTCGGGGACATCCGATAAAATTGGAACGATACAGAGAAGATTAGCATGGCCCCTGCGCAAGGATGACACGCACAAATCGAGAAATGGTCCAAATAAAAAAAACACCGAAGATCGGTGGTTGAGTTGGTTGAGCCTCAGACCTCTAAGCGAAAGATCTGGGGTTCGAGCCCGCCTGCTCCCGGTTAGAGGTGCAAGAAGTCGCTGTGTGTGCTATGTGTGCAATCTGGTCCGAATACGCTGTGGTTACCCACAAAGGAAAGTACCGTTCTCCTCGAAAGGATAAAGCGGACAAGTTAACAACTTTAACTTTTATTAACAGTTACTGGTTCTGAACTTCTACCTTCATAAGCACGGCAGTCTACTCATGCCAAGTGTTCCGCAAGGAACTTTAAGAAAACCGGGGAATTTCGAGCACAGACTAGCATCAACCGGTAGTTTCCTAGAAGTTACTGGAAATTGTTTCACTTCTAGAGTGCCTGAGAATACTATTTTCAATTTTTACTCGATAAGTTTATGACTCTTTCTCTTAAATTTTCGGAGATTCACATTCTCAACCGGAACTCAGTACTCTATCTTCTGGAACTCCCTGAACATTGCTCATGCCTTAAGGTTTATGTCCGTTCTCTTCCCGTTTCTAAGTTTAAATTAACAGTTTTAAATCTTGTTATTTTTCACTAATTTGATTTAAGATTTTAACTTAACATTTATATATTTCCCTTTAAAAGCAAGCGAGCAAAAGTTCTCAGAAACGCATCTGCATGTATATTATCCTCCAAGTCAACCACAGGTCGTAGAGTCAGTTGCCGTAGGCTCGCGTATTTTAGAACCTGATATGAAATAAAGTCTGACGACCGACGGAACCACAGATGCAATTATAGTATTAATATTATTTTATTTATGATTTAAAGTTTACATTTATATATTCTTTCAAAACATATAAAATTTAGTTTTCTTACAAACCCCAAGTCTGACTCCCGTCCCTACTAGAGCCAATCTACATCCCGAGTTTTCTCCCAATTCTTGCTTGTCGTGTTGGTTCCCTCTTGTCAATGCATAGTAACTCTTACCACAAAAGATGCAGGTTGATCACCGGAACCACGTAGTCTGTCCGATTGCATTCAACACGGTCAACAAAATGAGCTACGCTTTGTCACTGCTTCCCTCGGCTTGAGGAAGGATGCACACGTGGCAGTGGCGCCGTAATTCGTCTCAGGCAAAAGAGATATGGCTGCCATAGTAACAATGTTCACTACATGTTAGTTAGTCCCTTTATTATAGTCGAAGTTTTACTTAACCTGAATTCATGAGAAGCTCTGATACATAATCCGTCCCATTACGTTACTGACACCAGTTTCTACAGCAGTCATTGAGCTTCCAGTTTAGAGGTACCCAACCCCAATTCAAAGCAACACGCGACGCAATGAATAGCCAACGGATGGAAGACCCCATCAAGCCTTACAAGGGAAAGAAGGACCCGAAGGGCCAAGCAACCAACCCCAACTCCAACTGGCTGGAGGAGATTTCCATTTCGTAAATTCGCCCCACAAAGTTACCGTCCAAAGTAAGAGAATTTCGTGTGACACGAAATTCAAAGGACAGGTGGACGGGACTACAGGCCAATGCCGTCCCGAGTACGAACTCGTCCTGCGACTGGTGCATGGCCGTCTTACCAACTCCATTTTAGAAGCCTGACCAAGTCCAACCTCTCTTCGTTCAGTCTCTCCTCCAGTTCAGAAGCACCTCGAGCTTGAAGAGCGCTTTTGGCGGTAGGAGCGTAAGCTGCAGTTCCAGCTCTCGCTCCAACGACGAAGACACGTTTCACGACACTGTTGCGGGGAAGGCACAGAGCAATGGCTTCAGCGTTTATGCTTATTGGAGATTGATTCTTACCTTCCGTAATTCCATTGTCAGAGCAAATGTAAAATTTCTTTCGTCCGGGGATCATGTATTAAGCCGGAAACGTGGAATTGAGACAGAGTTTGGCGCGCATTTCGATTGCTGGATTCTGTATTCTTTCTCGCTTCGGGTGCTGAGAATTATGCCGATTTCAAGTCGAGACCAGAAGGTGATATGGTGGGGTGCCGCTTTGTTTCTCTTCGTCGTCCTCATGCTGGTGACGCCGAAGATTCCTCAAGATCAAAGTTATCACAACTTTGCAGATCGTCGCAACTATTTTGGTTCGGCTCTCATATCATTTCGGCCATTTTCTTTTACTCTTTGCTCCTTGTTTCACTGTTTGTTGTAAGTTTGTCAAGTCGATAGGGTGTCGGATTTGGTGAGAGTGATAAGAATGGTTAATGTACACATGGTATTGGCCCGAAGCGGAACTTTGTGAGAACCATAAGACTGTCACTTCTTCCCCATTCTTCTGCAGCAGCGGACGTGAGTTAAGGCAATGTTGGACCTAAAATTATACCTTCTGAGATATACTGGAATTTCAGTGCTTTTGGAGGTCTGTCGAACTTTGGAAGTCGTTATCAGCAGGATGAACATAAACGCCTATGCGAGTTCCGTGTTATCAATGCAATAGAGAGAAAAGGATTGCTTCTCGTGGTAAGAGTTCTAAGTAGTTGTTCTGCATCAAGAGAAAAGTAGTAGGTGTGTGCGTGCGATCTCTTCTGCCAGCTGAAACTCGCACAGCTGATATTATGTCCTTCCCTTCAATCAGGAATTCCAAATACGTTGAACGTTGTCTCGAACTTTCCGTTCTTAATCATTGGTATCATTGGACTCGTTCTTACCCTTCACGGAAACACCTTTGCCTTGAGGTAAGCTTTCTCTCATATTGTGCTGCTTCTTTCTCAGAATTGAACAGAGAGATACAGGACAATTATTTTACTTCTTTGTGGAATACTGCTGCAGCTTGAAAGGAGAACTCTGGGGTTGGACGGCTTTCTTCTTTGGAGTAGCATCAACGGCCTTCGGTTCTGCTTATTATCACCTTAAACCCAGCGATGCCCGCCTTATTTGGGATCGTCTACCTGTGAGTGCTGGAAGGTTTTATGAACCCCCATATCGTCATTGAATCTGTTTTCAGCTTGCAGTCATGAAGGTGATTAAGAGAATCACCTACTGACACAACCCGGTCGAGTTTTCCTTCTATTGCTACGAGAAAGTGGAGCTTCTCAAGTATTTAGCAGCTGAGTTGTAGAGACACTCAAAATTATCTCTTCCTGAGGACTCTGGCCTGTTTCTATTTACGTTATTTACATTTCACGTGAAATGGTTGGCCTCAAGCTGGCTCTTTTCGGGTTTGCGGCATTGCATTGCATGAGTTCTGTTTAGTGGATGAAGGAACCGTCTTCTCTTGCAGATGACCATTGCCTTTTCATCTGTGATGGCTGTTTTCATCATTGAAAGAATAGACGAGCTCACAGGAAGAGCATCACTTGCTCCACTTCTTGGGGCTGGAGTCGTGAGTGTTGCTTACTGGTGGTGCGTGTTCTCCTCACGCAATTTCGGGATTGGCACTCAGTATTTCTGTGTAATTTGTGGATGTATCAGCAATTTGCTTACTTGACTATTTAGCCTTGTGATAAATTAGCTTTGCGTTTGAAAGTTGTTTGTTCTGAGACGAGGATATGCTCATGATTAACAATGCTCGGTATCCATCTGTTCAGTGGGGTTTACTAGTAGTTACGAGCATACAACTTCACCACTTATGTCAGTGCCTGAACATTTTACAGGTTCGCCGATGACCTTCGATTGTACGCTCTGGTGCAGTTTGTGCCCTGTGTAGCTATACCTGCTATGACCATTGCTCTGCCTCCAAGATATTCTCATTCCTCATACTGGCTTTGGGCGGCAGGTTTGTTCCTACTCATATTGCTAGCATACATATTTCAAGAGATAATTATTTTCTTTTCTCCCACTCAGGGATGAAATTTACGAGTCGTTGGATCGTGTAATCATAGACTGTCTGTTGTTCTACTTCAGAACCGTTTATAGCAGAAAAAAGTTGATGTTCAGTTTTGTTTTTTAATGTGTTAGTTGTGAGTGGCCAATAGTAACGGTTTGGGTGGCTCGATGTTGTTTGGGATGCAGGTTTCTATCTGTTTGCAAAAGTTCTCGAAGCTAATGATATGAAGTTTTACCGCTGGACACAGTTTCTGGCGAGCGGCCATACTTTGAAGCATCTTAGTGCCGCAATGGTGCCAGTTTTTGTCATTATCATGCTCTACAAACGCAGCATGCGGAATGAGAGGTGGTTATCCTATCCCACTCTCTATCTGGCTCTAGCAGGCAAGCTTAGTTCTCTTGATTGGAACCGTAGAAGTTGTAGTATTTCTAGAGACAAGCACTACATTCGAGGGCCGGAAGTGCCTCTGGTGATAAAACAAGAGTCATCAAGTTGAGACCCAGCTTCGGATCATTTTTAACGCCAAGCGACTCATCATCAGTGTTCATTCACCAGTGGCCTTTCTGTTTGTATTTCCCTTTCGACTCTGACGGAGATACGTGAATCGTCCTGAAATATATTTTTGTCGCAAAGCTCGGGAGGTGATTTATCAGACCTTTACAAGGTTTACATCAACGTTACATATACATACTAACGAAGTGAATACCTGCAGGCAAAGCATGCTTGATAGATGGAAAGGACAGTGGAGAGGAACAAATGGTGTAAGAGAAGAGACAGACAATCCAGGCTCCAAGTGGAGATACTATTGGTTAGGTTCACAAGAGCAGGCTCAAAGCCTTGTCTCAGATGTCTGAACTATTCCGGTGGTAAAGTTTGTAAGTACTTCCTGTTTCAAAATACGGAGACACCCACCACAGCAGACAACAGGAACTAGGGAACTTCGGCATCGAGATCACATGGTAGCAACTTATCACGAAAAGTCAAAAGTGTGTAGAGAAGTGTTAGTGTGTCAGCCCGAGTAGAGGCTACTCTCCGCAGTAACATCTTCACATCTGCTTTGGCATATGTATATTTAGATAGTCTCAGTTCTTGGGATTCGACTTGGTGCAGCCCCGTGCAAGTTTTTACATCTTCTGGTTTTGGATTCGTTCATTATAGCAATCTCAGCAATCTGATCGGGGTTTTGCTAACCTCATTGGAATACTGGTTGCGAGGAACTTCAAGATTGCGGAGAAGGCATATCTTGCCCAAGAGCATGAGAGCCTTCTTAGGTAGGCATTGAGAGCTCCCGGTTGCTTGTGGGAAAGCCTCCGCTGTTGGAGCTCCCAATGGGAAGTGCCTCAAGGAACAATTGTTGAATTGTACATTGAATATGATACTCACTACAGCTCTATGCTGTACGGTTCAGAGTCCATGTCTCTCTGGGCGTATTGGATTCGGTTTCCTGATCCCGGACTAACCTGTGGTCTCGATTGGTTGGCAGTGAATGGAAATTAGCTGAGCGTGGGCCATTTGGTCTGTACTGCACGTATACTGACCTGAACTCCAGAAGTAGAGGGTCTTTTACGAAAAAAGAAACACGGTTCAGTTGTAACTCAGGAGGGTTTTATGGGTTCTCGTCTGCGGAGGATGGGTACAGAGAGAAAGTGCTTGCATGTGATCTTTGCCGACTTTGGAAACAGTGTGCAGTTTTACTCTGAGTTCGAAGATTAAGTGTAACATTTCCCTCCGTGACTGCCTACAGTAGTACTTGCTACCGATGTAAACATTGTATTTGAGCATCCACGGACTCAAAAAGGAATATGTAGACAAGCCGAGCCAGTCACAGCGAAGGTGTAGTTAGTTCGTACGTTTATCTTGTAATTCGAATACCCAAGCAGTCGTTAGTCCCAAAAGGTCCCGCCGAGGTCGAAGGTCAAAAGAGAAGGCTCAAGAATCTAACTATGGCTAATATTTCACTCGACAGGGGCTTTAGTTAACAAAATCTATTCAAGTCGTTACAGTTCGGGGGCGTGTTCAGCTCACACACTGAAACGGGACATTGTCTTTTCGACCTCATGTATCTCGGTTTCGCCTTAGCAGATATGATATTATCCGAACAAAATCCTTTCGGAGTGTGCCATGTCCTGACTGGGGCGAGCCTGGACACTGGTAGTGAAATCTACTGGTTACTGAGGATGAAATTGTTTGCTTGCAAGCGGAGCTAGAAAAATTAGCACCCCGCTCTTGGACCAAAACCATGAGATTACAACTATAACTTGTATGCAATAACAAGGTTGAGTTTCAATTTTCTCTCTACAATTATATTTCAGGCGAACATTCCGGAACTCACCTCCATGCAATTCTAGATCAATGTTTTCTTCTCGCATTCACGACCGGACAAATATCGTGATCTAAAGCAGTGAATATATCTCAAGGATATATTTATTTTTTGGGTCCATATCACATATCACTTAGGCAATTGATTAGACACCGGTAGGAACTTAAAGACACATATACACTTGTAAGTTGCAACCGACAAGGAAAAAACCTGAAGTAGAAGAAATTTGTTACCTCTCAATGGTAAAATTCGTACCACACCGACTACGCTAATGCAATCACAAATCTTTTGTACATTCTTCCATAGAATATTTTATCTTGCGAATGGCAAAAATAGACAGAGACAAGAGAGTGTTCCAAATAAAAAGTACGTGTGTGTTTTGCAAAAATGTATGTTTTGCAAAAATCAACCGATCGCTAAGAGAAGGTAAAGGTAAAACTGCTCTCATCTCTTGTATTTTAACATAATTCTGTGTGCCCTCACTACCCACTAGAGTATGTTATGCAGGAGATTTCAAGAACACTACCTCATGAAGAGGAGTATGCCTTCTTCTCGTTTAGACACAAGCAGTGCTACTTCTGTGCGGGTTGAAAGAAGCATTCTTTTGGTTTCATTTAACTAGTGGATGAAACAATCATTGTAGCTCTATTGTTCCTGTAAACAGCTTCCAAGTTTAGCGAGTACCGAAATGAATGAAATCGATTTCATTCATCGACCGATCAACATAACCGGACTTTGAGTTTCAACCATCTTGATTTGAGTTCTGAAGCTATGTTTCTTGAGCACTTATTGTTGGAATTAAGCTGTCTAAGTATTAATTTCAATACAGCAACTAGTTCTGGCTTTTTGGGCTCGTGCCCTTTGGCAGACTTAGCTTGCCCTTGTACCAAAGTATAAATATTTCATTGGCCTCCTATCTTTCGATAAACAATTATCTTACACATACTTGCTCTCTCTTGCATCGATTCTCTCTCTCTTTTTCTTATATGATATCAGAGTTTCGGGATGTTATTTTCCCAACACAATAATGTAAGTTTCAGATAGACTCTAGGCATAGATAAAGGAGCAATCAGGAGACGCTTTGATTGCTAAGCGCGGAAGACGCTCCTCGCTAAGATGATCACAGTGCTCAATAGAATCGTAGTAGTTTAACGACATATCTGCGATGACGAACATGTTTAGCATGAAAGACATGACGAAGCTTGATGGGGCATATTTTACATACTGGAAGCATAAGATGAAGCTCTAGCTAGATACCGAAGGCGTCCTTAGAATAATCGATGATAGCGTACCTCGACCAATTGTCACTCCCGACAATCTTCCACTTGCGACCGGAGCAAGTAGCATTGTAGAGTGAGATCGTCAGAGCAAGAATTACATGTTGCGAGAACATTGTTATTGATCACATTATTTCTTGTTGCATGGCGACTGAAGCGTGAAACACGTTGACTTCTAACTTGTCACACAAGACATCATGACACAAATGTATTTGAAGAAAAAGCTGAGAACTCTCAAGATGAGGACGAATGACACGGTCACATTGCACGTGAATATCTTCAAATCCATCATTGAGTAGATGACGTCTGCAAGTGTGCAAGTAGGTATGCAAGAGCAACTACTTACACTCATGGGTAGCATGTTTGATAGCTATCAAATGTTCTTACAAGTGATGAGATGCAACACGAACTTTTGACCTCATTGTTCGTAGGAAAGAGACAACCATCCAAGCAAGACAAGGACGGCAACGGCTCCTGATGGAATCAACCTAAGAAGTGACCATGAGACTCCAACATTCAATGTTTTGGGTGCAATTTGACTAGACATCGTGTTCAGAATTGCTCCAATCAAGCTTCCAGCAGCAGTGCTCCGTCTAATCAGTTTCAACAGCAAGGCAGCAATCAAAATCAGAATAAGCGTTCCCGCAATCAGAAAAATTGTCAATACAATAACAACACGAGACGCGTACTGATGACTCAGCTTCACAATGAGTTTACACCTCGAGTCGTGGACTAGCACTAGTACATTAACATAGACGTCATCCACCATATGACATTCAACCATGACCAATTTTGTAAGTACATTAACAAAATAATGCTCTTCAAGATCAGATTCTCTTAGATGATGACACCACAATCCAAATTGAAGGTCATGGTGACGTTGAAGTCAAACTCCTCAAAGGTGAAAATGTATTAATTAAGGACGTCTTGCATATCTTCGTACTACAAAATAATTTATTTTTAGCTCGGATATTTGATTCTATTGATGAATGATGTATAATTTATAACGATACTTGCTATTTAGAGGATAAAAACTGACGTCCAATTATCCCATGTCCGCTAAGCAACGATCTATACTTGTTGGGCTCACCTGTTATTCTTGCGCACATTTCATACCTCTCACAAGCACACCATGCACAGCTACAGGTATACCACTCTCAATCCTTGCTTCCGACAATACCTCCTGAAACCATTCTCGAAAGAGACTGGAGGTCCATGAGGTGGGGGTCCCAACCGATCAATCGAAATCGACCACGGCTCATCCTACCCTTGCACCCTTCATGCAGCCATTGAAATCCGTACTTCTCTACCAAACACAGTCGAACCCAATCCCATGCTCCTCATTCGTCACAGCCATGTGACTATCCGCGACCTAAAAGAAGATTGCTCACAAAGACCGATCCTCTGCCAAGAAGACATCCCAACGGACTCTCTTCTCTATACGAGAGTGCTTAAGGGCACTTCCGTTGTCTCTTTGCATCATGGAGACGAATGGTGAAACCTAAGAAAGCGCGTTACTTGGCGATTACATGCTACACTTCTATTTCGACACTTGAGTTTAGTAGTTCTAGAAGTTAACTCAATACTACTTCTAGTCCTTTATGCATATGTTTGACATCTTTGCATATGATGTTAACACTGTTATGTTATATATTTTGGGTCCTAATAAGTTGATAGTATGTTATTTATCTTGTTCAAACACTCGTACGCTTGTGCAAGTGACTTCATACTTATCTATGTTGTTCAAAATACGTAACATTAGGTTTACCAAGTGGATAGAGTTTAAGCTCATGGGTGTACTTACATGTGGCCCATGCATGCTTTCTAGCTTGTTTAAGCTATCTTTTAGAGTTACGTTGTCGTGTCGTGGACTGACTCCTATCTGAAATTCAGACTTCGATGCTTGTCGCTCTAAAGACACTCATGGAAAAAGTAAGCTAGGCCTCAGCTTATAGACTTTAGGCACAATTTTGGATCTCCACTTTCATCGCATCAGTGGATAGAGTTCTTTGTTAGCACTCCATAGGCACTTCGTCTACTTCATTTGGACGCCTACTGGAGAAGTTACAAGACTCGAAAGATGAGGAAGACAAGCTAAGCTTCAGCTTACGGGCTTTTGACACAACTTCGGATCTTCATTTTCATTACATCGATGGGTAGAGCTCGTTGTCAGCTTTCCATGGGCACTTCGTCTACTTCATTTGGACGCCTAGTGGAGAAGTTACAAGACTCGAAAGATGAGTAAAACAAGCTAGACTCCAGCTTACGGACTTTTGGCACAACTTCGAATCTTCATTTTCATTACATCGATGGGTAGAGCTCGTTGTCAGCTTTCCATGGGCACTTCGTCTACTTCATTTGAACGCTTAGTGGAGAAGTTACGAGATTTGAAAGATGGATAAATCAAGCTAGGCCTTAGTTTACTTTTGTAGCTCCAGACGCTATACTAAGGACGCAAGGGGCCTGCTTCCTCATGATTGAAGAAAACTTGTACGTACAGTGACTAACGTAAGGGGGCAGCTTAAGAGGCCAGCTTATTTCTACGACTTGTCGGTGGACGGTTTGAAGATTTGGGAAGTCCAATACACGCACGCAAGGTGTCATTAGGTTCAAATCTGTGCAAGCTACGTGTAGGTTAAGACGGTTCTTGAAGAGACGGATCGAGAGATGTGTTTTGGGAGAAATTGAGACGCAAGAAGAAGATTTGAGAATTTCAGTGATTTGTGAAGGGGAGTTGGACTGTTCGGACCATTTCAGAGTTCAAACTTGCTGTCCTTGGATCCATCGGGATCAAAACAACGAGTTCTTCAGGAAATTGAAGACGACACGAAGTTTCATCGGACGGCTTAGGAGTTCTGAGTGAAATTGGCTCGCAGGGAAGCGCTTGCATCAGGTTTTTCATCACCTGCGACTTGAAATTGGGTTGTTCTTCATGATCGGTGAGCCAAGTTCTTCATTTTTGGTGCCTACGCGACCAAGGAGTCTTCATCTGCGTATACGAGAAGACAATACGTGAATTGGTTTGTTGATTTGGGTGAGATGAGCAAGTTTGAGCCGTAGGGAGTCCATTTACGTCAGTTTTTGACAACTTGCGACCAAATTTCTTGTGTGGTTTTGCAAGGAGAACTCCAAACAGCTTGTTTGGGGTCTCGTTGGGTTCATGATAGCTAGATCTACCTGCCAGAGAAGACAGATATCAGATCAAGCGATCCGTTTGAGCGGTGTGTGCGATTTTAAGCCGTAGGGAGGAGTTTTGAAAGGTTCGATCACTTGCGACCGAAAATCGACGATATTTCGGCTGTCAAGAGTTGGATCTGAAGGTTTCTTGGGCCAACGGAGTCAAGGAAGGAGACGCTATCGACATCTGAAGATTGTTTGGCAAAAGGAGGAAGTTCTCAGATAGGTCGTTTTCGGTTCTTTCGTGACGGCTTTCATCCTTTGGAGTTCGTTAGAGATCTAGTTGGCTATATACAGCTTGTGGTAGCTAGCTTTGGCTAAGAGCTTGTACATGGGTGTGGTTTGGACTTGAGTTTCAATCGTGTGATACTGGTGCAGCTCTGTTTGTTAGCAAAGGGAAGTTTCTCTTGCTTGAGCTACGCTTCGGTGGTTTTGGGTCATGGTTGAGATTCAAGGGTTCGTTTTAGGGGCTTTGAAGTAGATTACAGATCGCTCTGGACTATTTCTCAGTTTTGTGTTCTTAAGAAGAAAAAAAAAGGCAGTGTACATACATTTGGAGTTGGTATATATTGCAGCATTCGTTTTCGTGGTTGTTTTTCTCTTCTTTTCTCTATTCAAAACACGATATCTCCACAGCCAGGAACCTCACATTTTCTTGACAACCTTCACGCAAAATCTGATACGATAGCACTCACCGATCTTCTTGACATGCTCTTGTACAACAACAAGCTCAAATATACTCATCATCTCCCTCTCTAACACCTTATTCAACTCCGTCTCCCAAGGATAGTACTTCATGTATTTGGAGATGTTTTTCTCGTCAAATTGATCTAGTAGACCCACAACAGAGTGCAAGGCTTTGGTAACAATTACTTTTTTCCGTTCAACGGTTTGCTATTGTTGTATTATCAACGCGGATATCTCAAGCAATCACATATCAGATCGTGAAAGCTTGGTCACTTTTGGAGTCTCTCTAGACGTAGAAGCTTCATCTATGAATTGAGATAACGTCCATGGTTGCAAAACAAGATACCTATCTCTCAACCTCAAATGTTTCATGTCGAGTTCATCAACTATCGTAGAACATGAATTTTTGCTTGGGAATACACTTGGTATATGGATGTAGAGAGATACCGCAAATTCTTGAACCAACTTGGTAAAATATTTCTGCCATCACTACGCAATCGATCGATCTTTATCTCGACTCTAGCATCTATTTCTCTCAATTTTTACTGATCTATCTTGACCTTAAGTGTAACGTAAGTGCATCATACAACACAACTAGGCGTACAATTATAGCTAAGTACATGAAGGATTCATACATGATAAATATATACTTTAGTTTATAAAAGCACCATCAAACAATCTCTTATGTCTGCTTGTGCACTAACAATATCTTCTTCATTGTTTTTCTACAACAAACTAACTAAAATACTCAACTTTGACCTTGCTGATATGAACTTCGTTCAAGATGAATCTTACAGCAGCTGAAAGTCTACTATATGATCTTCCCAATGATGAAGATAACACTTTGATTGGATAAAGATAACTCCTATCACTCCTACCTAGCACTCATAACTCAAAACGTCTCATATCCTCATCTTGATCTTCATGTTTGATCTAGGTTGTGAGTGATCAAATAATCTCCAAACTAAACTGTAGCATACCACTAGAAACCTTGTCTTCTAGAGCTTCTAACAAGATAAGGTACGCATGCGACAAGTAACCATTGAGTTCGAGACGTGGTGCCGAAGACGACGATATCTTGTAGTTAGAGAGTTTTGATTAGCAACCTCGACACATCATAACGCTTTCTCTTATTATGATCTTCGCACCAAATTCACAACGTAACTTCTTTGACTCATTTGCATCACCTCCAAGAAGTTCCATCTCCAAACTCCAAATCGTTTGCTCAAGATCAATCAAGAGATGTGGGTGAAATCTTTCTTCTCCTTCAAACCCGTCACGATGTCATCTAAACTTCAACAATCTATTACTCCCAACTCTAACTTCCAACAGTGGTCAAACTTCCTAAAAATTTCCTCTGATCTCTCATTATTACTCTCTGAAATTTCAGCTTCAGAACCCAAACCAATTGCTTGAAATGGACCAAGCCCTTCGTCTGTGTTATCTTATGAGCTTTATAAACCTTAGTGGCTAAAATCCAAGATCCCAACACCTTCTCTTAACCAAAAGAGTTGAAATTTCACAAGTAGTAAGCTGATAGGGCACACCTCAATCTTGGAGATTTTCACTCAGAGATCCGACCCCATGCTCATGGAACAACTAAATCTTTGAATCCAAGCAAAACGATTTTACTTCTATCTCACAATTGTTACATCCAACTTCAATCGACCATTTCAAGGTCAAACCCAATCCAAACATATGACTAATTTCCATCAGTGCAACCAGCACAGCGTCAACTAATATCAAAAGATCATCTCTTAAACTCTCGAGGCACTCAGAAATGTGATTTGAGGTATTGATTTGACCCCTTGACTTTTAACGATCATAAATCCAAACTCAAAACTCCAAATCAATCGATCTTCCCCTCCATATTGTAGCCCATCTTGAGACTTTCCAACAAGATCTCACCTCCGAGAATGACCTCTGGAAAAGCCTCCGAAATGTCAAAATCATCCATAGAACTTGGTTGAACTCGATTGGTCAGGAATGTATCAATGAGAGAGAAGATTGGAGATCACCTTATCTCCTACTTGGCACTATGGGTTGAGTTGTATCCTAAAACACTCTCACATCCTCAAGAGTTTGAACCAAAACACTTTGGACCTCAAATTAACAAAAGGTAATCATCCTCATCAGACGATAGAGATAATAACGACACCAAAATACACGAGATTTAATACAATGTCAAGATAACGATCTTGAATCGATCTGTGATGCAAGGTACGACAAAAAGAAATGAGGAAACCATCACTTGATTGCAGTATTCCTCGTCAAAGTTCTCGTGATCCACACACGATAATTGATCTTCCGTCGACAATGACATCAAATATCAACTCAAACATTAAAAGAAACGTTGGCTGGAAAGTTCAGATCCATTCATCTGTCAAAGTAAGGTATACATCGTTAGGTCTCAATGCTCTCGATACGTGACAAACGGCAAGATCATCAGAGTAACCAAATCCACCATCTTCCCTATGAACTCTTCTCCAAAGTAGACAACGAATCCTTGTCAAAAACGATCACGATAGATGTAGTGAAGCTTGATATACAATGGATTCGGGAATGAAAGATCCATAACTCGGATCAATCCTCTCTCCATGGATAAAACTCTCATAGCTCCTCACTCCTCATGTAGAATATCAAGAAACACTCACAAAACACCAAGCAAGGAAGAATGCTCTCACAAACCCTCGACCTTCTATCTTATATCCAAATTCGATGACAAAGATCACTCACGTGAATGTCCATGGATCACTAAGCTGGCACGTCTCATTATCGTGCGATCTCACGTCCTAGATAATCGTTAATATGACATTTAATACGTCGTCTGATGAGTTACACAAAAAACGTTCATGGAACGAAGAAAATCAACACAATACAAGTTCTTGTTAAATTCACATGTGAGCAGTGTCACAACACAACACTAAGAGCAAAGACGGACAAAAATGAAACATCACTTAGAAAGGATGTTGTTTACAATGTTGTAGAGTACACTCAATCGGTGACCCTTTTATAAGCAAAAACTTAAACACAACCTCAACTAATCTAAACTTTGCTTCAACCTATCTACGCAAAAATGGCTGATGACTATCCACATAACTTTGATTATGTAGAGCCTTGCACTATCCTCATCTGTGTTGGTTTAGGACGCTACAAATGTCAACAAGTGCAATGGTCATTTTGTCCAAGGCATTTACAATCTGTCCAGACCGAGCGTTTGCATTCTCTACTTTGCTCCGCTCTACGGTTAACTTTTGAGACTCAATTCTCTGTAGAGCTAAGGCTTCTCTCTATCGACTTCTAATTTTTGTTTCTCTACATCCACGATAGAGCTTGAAAAGCTCATCAAAGTTTGATTCAAAGTTGACCTCGATCTACTGAAATCTGGCTTTCTTTTCCTCAGATTATGCCGACTATTCTCCTCATCTTCAGGAGAAGAAGAATATCTGATATCCGCCTCAACATGCGTAGTCAATTTAAGCTCAACGTCATTCTCAATAGCTAGACCATGGCTCGGTGTCAGTGACTCAACCATACAACGATAGGATGATCAACCAACAATCTATGAACGTGTATTGATGGGAAGGAAAGTTCAAGTGCAGTTTTCTTTCTTCTCGTTCAACTCGATCTAGAGAGTAATACGGTGCATTTCTAGAAACCTTGTTGTGGTCACGAATTTTCTTGTACCTTGTTATCATAGTTTCTCTTTTATTTTGTATTTGCACAGTGTCACTGATAACAATGCACCTCGACCTCAAGTACGATTGGTCAGCACAAGCTTCGTCTGACTATTCATCATCTTCTTCAAGCTCGCAGTCCTATTATGCTCTTCATACTCATGGCTTCAATAAGATGAAGCACTTGCGAGTCATGCCACACAAATCTGCTTTTGCTACGAAGATTATCTTACATCAATGAGTCTAGCTGGAAAACTGCCTCAACCTGCTACCCACCTCCAAGCCTCTATAAATTTGCAGGTGGTGCATAAACTCGTTCGCCATGATCTGCACTGAAAATCTGAAAGGGTGGAACATGTCTTCGTTGACTGTCAAGATTGAGAATTCTCGCATTCGCATTGTCAAGCTCGCTCTGTTCGTTACGATCACCATCCATGAGTTCGAACAATTTCAACATGCGTCTTCTCATTGTCATTATCACTCGTCACTTTAGAATCTACACAGAGCACACAAATGCAAGAATCAACACAAAAATGGTTGAAATTTTGAACATGAGCGATAAGCACAGTGCTTCAGCTCGGCAGCATGATTCAAAAATATTGTTTTCATGGAGCAGTCGTGAAGTCCTTGTTTCTCATTACATCTAATACTATGATCAAATTTGACTGACTTGGAATCTCTATGATGCTAAGGTGATATCAAGCTTTGTCAAGGACTGCAGTACATACGTAGTCATCTGATTTCATTACTTTCAATGATGTTAAGGATATCTCATTTACTTGCGTACACTACATATGTAAAATGACTGTAAACGGTACATAAAATTTGAGAAATATTTACTAGAAAGTTCTATGAAGTTTTGTAAAAGCTAAGATTGAGTGCCCTACTCCCATCAACATCGTTTTACGGATCATTCTGTTAGCCGCTATCCCATGCTCCAGAGCCATACGTGCTCAGCCAACAAGCAGTAGCTTGTTTACAACCCCATCCCTTGGTAGCCAGGGCGACTGGGGCAAGACTCCTCCTGCTGGAGGGTCACATGTTGTGCTAACGCAGCAGCGCCGCATGGTTGCAAAGAGCTTCACAGCCAAAAATTATTCTAGAAACAATATAATATAAATATAATTTTGTCAAAATAATATTTTTGGGTTAAACTTTTGTTGTAATTATTATTTCATAATTGAATCATTAAGATTAAATATAATAATTATATATGTCTTAAAATTTCAAAGAATTAATAGTTTAATTATACTAAATTATATATCTTATTAACTTTTAAAAAATAACAGTTCATAATGATATTGTATATCTCACCAGATTAAGAGTAAGAAATAGTTCATAAGTGACTAATAAATTTATAAAATTATATTGAAGATAAAAATAATAATTTGAAACAAACTTGTTAATTCATTTATCAAAGAATTGGACGAGAATCTCAACTGAACAACTGCGTCAAAAATTTTGAAGAACTTTACAAAATAACTGAACGTCGGTAACGTTCAGACTACAAACACCACCTTGTGAATTAAAGTATGTCGGAATATCTAAATTCCTATAATTATAATTATTTTCACCCATTTAGAGTCACCGAATAACTTAACGTCGATAACGGTGGGAACTAGAAATACCATCTTCTGAAATAAGAAACATATCAGAATATCTAAATTTCCATATTACAATTCCTTCACCATGAGAGTACGAGGTGACTGTGTGCACTAGTTATACCCACTGTCTTATATGTGTACTGATATGTGTTTTTAGTCACAACTAGTGTGATTATAACGAAGTTTAACTATATACCATTTTCTCACTGATGTGAGGCCCAGCGCTCGATCCCTGCCGCTTCCTCGACAAACACCTTCGACCTGGGCGCGTGGGCGCGTGGGTTAGGAGCCCGAGTCTTCAGGGCGGCACGCAATGAGCAAAAACTTCTCAATAAAAGGTTACTGAATCTATAGCCTTTCTCTTCTCGTAGGCTCTCAGCATATCCTTGTCGTACTCCGGGGACTTCATCATGAGCTCAGCGCGGCAGCCGTTTTGTTTCATTGTTTGTGCCACCGTAGCCTCTCCGGCCTTCCGGAGATGCGGATGAGTTTCTACGCCTCACATGCACGTTTCTGGTCATCCCCGCGGACAAAAAGTACGGATGGAATGCCTTAGGGAATGAGGGATTCCCTGCCTTCAAATTTGAAAGCTTGGGTAGCCACTAGAGTCTCGTCGAATGTCAAAAGACTCGGTGGTAGCAGCATCCAGAGCAGTCTTCAAGCCCACCGCCTACTGCAGTATGTTTTAACATCTCCCCGTTCAGTACCCAACCTGCGCAGTACTGCTTGATGGTACACGTTGGGATGTCCACCATTCAAGCAAAAACCAGACGCACAACTCAACTACAAGGCCTCCACGGTCAAATCCTAATTTGGAAAGAGCTCATTTCCTTCGTATACTCTGCACGAGCTAAAAGGCCATACAGACACAAGAAGTGACCCTGCTTGAAAGAGAACACCCCGGAGATAAATTTCTCAACAAAGTCCCTCGCACGGAGTCTAAGTGATCCTTCCTTGCAGATGTACAACATTCCATCTGGATCCTTGAACGGCAGTGACCAGTGAAATAAATGTGTTGACAAATTTTACAACAGGAAGAATTCATCTTCCAAAGAATGCTACGACAATTCATCTAAAACTACAAATATCTATTCACTCATCTACCAAATAATGAGGGCACATTACAAGCAGATGAAGGATCTTGTAAACACTTGCAGAAACTCTCTACGTCCATAGGAAGCCCCGCTGTTAGGCGCAGATCGGGTGTTATTCCCACCTACGTGCATACCAACTTCATCAGCAGATATATTTTCGGCCATGAGAATGGCAGATTCTATCAAGGACCACTCTCTAGTACATAGATAACTCGCAAGCAACCCGACCAAGCACATATATTCATACGTCGACAATGGCAGATATTCTCCAGGACCACTCTCTAGTATCATGGGAACACGCAATTAGCCCGGCCAAGTACATGGTAAGTAGCAAATAGGGGCCGAATGTGCGCTCTTTCTAAGTCAAGACAGCCAACTGCTTGTAACCGAAGGGTGTGCCAATGGGAATGTGTAGTGAGAAGGACATTCCCATAGAAGGTTTCCCTTGGTATAGAGCGCGATGCAGCAGAGAAATATGTAACTGCATTAGATTCTAATGTAGAATCTAATGCAGAACTGAAAGAACTGGTTTTGAACTGAGAAAACTGGAGTTGAGTAGAACGTTAGTGTAACAAATGAAGAGCGCCGATGGCGAGAATATAATGAGAAAGGCAAAAAGGCAAAAGAACAGCGTTAGTTTAAATGAATTCAGAGCAAAGATTTATCTAGTGAACTCACTATCAAACAGGCAGAAGAATAAAGAACAGAGAATAGAGAATAGAAGAAGATTTGTTGCCACGGTCACTGATGCATGTAGGTACTGAATAGATGTACACTCAAGAACCTCATTACCACAAAAATACACTCGGAGCATGCAGCGGAACACCCTCCCGTCGCATGCACCTCAACCAGCTCTCTGACTTCATCAGCACCCAACAGAGAGGGTCAGGTTATAGATGAGTAGGAGAAGTGGTCGAACGAAGTTTAAGACTTTTTCGACTCATCCGGGCCTTGTCGGTCCAGGAGTTTTTGTTCAGCTCCGGGACATCTCAGGGCAAACTCCCCGTCTTTGTGTAGTGGTTGATTAGTGAGCTTGGCAACCAAATAACGGACCCATCTCGCAGTGCCTAAACGTATGTGAAGAAAACCAGCAACCAAAAGAAAAGGGAACCAGTACCGAAACCTCAGACTAGAAGGAGGTCGGCGAAGGAAACATTTCCTGCAACACCAGCCCACTGAGCTAGACAGATCTATACCAAGCATATACACTGAGCCAGTGGTCATAGCAGGTAGAAGCGCTGGACATAGTGCTGTACTCATTAAACTACGTTGGCGCTGCTCGTAGTACAGAAAAAAGAGAACAGCCTAAAGTGGGCTGCGGCCCGAGTGGAGTCAGAAGGTATAGAGTGAAGAAACGAAGGTATGAGGTCGAGAGCGGAGGCTTATATACCGAGAGCCAACTCCAAATGGTCTCTAAGTGATTAGGGTTTCAACGAACCCTAATAGCGCAATTGGAAGGAAACTAGAACATAGCCTAGAGTAGCAGTGCCTGATTATACCAGCAGACGTAATAACACAGAATACTGGCTCAACAACCTGTTCTTGTCGAGGCCAACATGTAAGACAAGGAAAGAGACACAGAAGTCTAGTCGGAGTCTCGCTTACTCCGACAAAGTGGAAGAAATACCTTGTCAATATTGATGTGGGCTGGGGTTTCATATCGAGCAACGGTAACTGCCATACCCGATCCATCTGACAGCTCAAAGATTGACTGTATACGCCTGTGCGCCGAGACATCATCAGAATAAGTTCATGATCCCTTCGCAGATGTGAAACTACAAATTCTATGACTACTTCCCGAACTCACTTCCGGAATGCACACTTTGTTCCAAGCAACTTACCCCTTTCCAAAGGTAGGCTCTCCCACAATTAGAGCCCTCTTGTTGTCTTTCAAAGCACCAGCTAGAACTTCGCTTGCACTTGCAGTTCCCTTGTTTACCTGCATGAGACATTGATAGTCCGTCTTGAATGACCTCCTCCGTCTCTATTCTCATCGTGGCGCTAGGCCAATCCTCAAGAATCATAAACATACGAAGGATCATTCCAGAATGATGCTTCATAAGCTAGAGTTAAAACAGCAGGCCTGTTCCAAACATCAGTATTGAAGGGGACGAAGGGAGATACATACGAGCACTGTTAGAGGTTCCGTTGTAGCAATTGCATCTTCGCCATCAGTCTCGTAGATATCTCGAACACCCTTGCTGTCGGATATGTATACAATCACCCCTTTGTCAAGCCTGTCAAGGCCAGTACAAAGTTCATGTTTGTTACAACCGTGCAACCTAAAACCTTACAGTGGATGTTTGATGCCACAGGGTGTCTCTTTGCTTGAGCTTCCGATGAGCTTTGCAGGAGGAAGTTCAATATCTCAACGTTAATACAAGATCGGAACAGACATAAAATAACTTGATGAAAACTCCCCTACTCATTTTCTATGCCCGTCTATAGCTCAGAGGGAATGCACGAGACAGGACGAGAAAAATGTCATACCACATTTTTGCAATTTCTATCCCCGCTGGAAAGAGTCCACCACTGTCATCAAACGACGCGGTTAGACAAGATACAACAGCTTCCCACGAATTTTCCTGCACTGGATGCAAACCACAGAAACTTTGTAGATAGATATGTAACCAGTCCGCCTCACTGTAACCACTATACCTGTTATTACGAATGTCTAGAACAAAAGAGGTTGCTCCACTCTCCCTAAGATTCTCAATTGCAGTTCGAACAGCTCCTACAAGTACACAATGAGGCAGCAGTTAGGGGAAGAACATGTAAAAGTCTACACTACCGTATAGCTAATGACATGAACAAGACATTCTACATACATCCATAGTCAGTGAAATCTGCAGCCACTTAGTAGCTGTGAGAAATGATCAAACAAGCAGCAGTAGCTGTGTAGTGGTCGTAGTCTACAAGTGAACCCGTCTTGAGGGCGAAATCCTCAAAGCACTTACTCTACATAATGACATCTGTCTCATCCTTGCATGTCAAGCAGAGGAGTTAAATATTGTCAAGCTGACTCTAGGAGATTCACACAAATCCTGTCAAAACGACAAAAGAAATTTCAACACCAGATCATGAAAACCTGACCCAGTCACGCATTCCCTGGCCAACTAGGAACTGATACCTGCCTTCGAACTTAGGAACGATCACCCTACGTAGAAACGATCACTGATCTTTGAGGAAGCCTCGGCTGGGCTGAAAGGCACATCCCAGGAGAAATGTGTCACAAAATAGTGGAGAACAAAGCCTACATGTGGAGTAAGCTGATACTTACGAGATGAGTTGGAGTTGAAGGTAGAAAGACGAATGTAACCTATCTTCGCTGGAACCTTGTTAGATCGAGGAATTTCGCACAGCTTCCAAGTCACTGGATTCAAGGTGATCTTTTCCCTCCTGCAACACCAACCAAACACATTGATAACCGGCGACGATTCGTCATCAACCAGAATGAAAGCATAACAGTGCTGGTCATAGCAGTACAATTTTGGCTATACTCACAATACTGTAACTGTCTTAGGAATAGCAGCTGTTTTGTTGAGCACAGTCAACTCCACTGCAGAGTTTAATGGTCCCCTGTAACGAAGACGAAGAGAGGCTTGTTGATCAACCACCTGGCACACAAGTTCATCATCTGACAGGCTTCATGCCCCATTTTTCCAGGAATAGCGTAGCAAACCACTATGTACAGGAAACAGCTTACTGCAAGCGTTGTGCAGCATCATAAAGCCCCATCCCTTGAGTCGCCACTCCATCTATGGCCAATATAACGTCCCCAGGCAAGATTCCAGCCCGGCCAGCAGGACCTCCAGAAACCGGAGACACGACTACGAGGTCTTCCGGCGCGCTTCCGGAGCTGACATCGAAGCCGACTTCCAAACCCACCCCTGTCAGAGCACCACTAGTGCCCGACTGCCTTTCACAAACACAAAACAGCAACGATTTGAAGCAGTAACTATTACTAATTTAACATCCCGTCGCTTGGAAGGAAAACTTGCTTCGATATCACCAATAACTTGAAGCCATAAGAGAACATGGGCTTAGACTGACACCCAATGTGTTCCAGGCGTACCTTCAGGGCTTTGAATTTGTCAGGCTCTAAAAATCGAGTGAAAGGATCATCCAGAGTACCTAGCATCTTCCTTATTGACGAATCTGGTACATGGTTGCAATGCACATGTCAAAGGCAGGTCCAATACAGTTTTAAACACTAGGTTTGTACATGTTTCCATATGCGCGCAGTCGATAAGAACTTCTCGTGGTTAAAGTTGTAACGACAAAATTTCCTCTAGATCAGCAGCAATAGTTATCATTTTAATAAGGATGGACCTTTCCAAAGGACAGAATGGAAGTATCAAATGGCACTAAGAATGTCACAAGAACATTTAAGACCAAAGTATAGAGAGAAACGTACAAGTCTCTTCGCGTGTATTCATGGGCTCCTTACGAAGGGCATCTTCCCGGTACCGAAACCAGCTTTGTCCATTGAATGACTTATCAACATATGCTCTGTCAACTGCGCGCCACGCCTCCAGAAACAGTAAATTCTCCTCGGTGAGAGCATCTGGACAAAGGTTAGACGTACCTTTGTCAGCTCCTCAATTGAATTTCCTCTGACAGTTGGGAAACTATGAAACTATGAAACTATGAAACTGAGAAAAGACGACTCCGATCAGTCAGGGATAGCGTGAAACAATTTTTCCTGACCTCTCCCAGCGGAATCTACGTTTAATCTTCAGACACGACACATTTCCAACCCTAAGATCAAACTACGTACTCTGAATTGGGATCTTTCTTTCTTGCTTGCTTTTTGAACTTTGAGCATCTTGTCGAGAACTGATGCCAACCAGCTCCCAAGAAAAGAAGAGTGGAATTACAGAACAGTAACCCCAGATTTCCAGTTTTCACAGAGAATGTGTTTAGTGACTTTCCCTTTTCTTTTCTTCTTCAGTGACGTGAATAATTTGAATTCAGAAAGAACACGCGGGGAGAAAAGGCGATGAGCGTTACAAGTGGGTTGTAGCGCATAAGGTGCCAGCGCGCTGGTGGTTGGTGCACTGACGATGAGAAGGGCGATAACAGCCGAGCCTATAAGAAGAATCAGCCCTCGTCTCTTGGCAACTGGGAACCATGGAGAGTGTAGCTTCAGCTCATCAGCTCTGGGAGCTCCGGCATTTTCACCAGCAGCGCCAGAGACGCCCCTGAACAGAGGCGACCACACAGAATTCGACTTGCCTAAACGCTTCAAAGTCCGAGTCACGGCCCGCTTCAAAACCAGTCCATGCCTCTTCAACGACCCGAATTCACCACGAACAACAGCTGCAATTCTATCCTGGGGATTCACCACAACTCTCACAAATTTTACTGGTAATACTCCTCTCCGCCTGCCCAGTCCGACGGCCCAACTCCCCAGTCCAAACGGCTGCTGGGATAATGCTGATGCCATCACCACACTCCACGTGATTTTCTCTTCGTTCTTGCTGCTGCAGACTGAAGCTAGAGACAGAGGAAATTATAGTCCAAACAAATTTACCGAAACCAAACAAATTTACAGAACAGAGAGGTGAGTGCTCTTATTCTCCCACGGAATCCGAATAAAGTTCTGCTAGTGATCAAGCTCTGGGCCATAGAGTGAAGGAAAGTAAATATGAAACGAGGCTCTGGCGTCCATAGTGTGTCGTTCGCTCATGACAACACTTTCATGGGCGAACGAGGGAGGGACTGTCAGAGAGAACAACAGTTTAATGGTGGAGATGGAGCCACTGTCCCGTCCAAATTCTCAGTCTCGACAGTCTTCCCTGTCTCGACCGTCTCGCCGTTGTCTAGCCACTCGCTCTCTGCCAGTCTCTTGGTTCTTCATCCTCTAGCCTGACAGTCCACAGTTTGGTTGCTTTGGAACTGCCCCCTCGACGGGTCAAAACCTTCTTCTGACCACGACTGGACCGAAAGCAGACGAGGCTTTTCAGAATCTGCCATATCTAATTCTGGTCTGAGGTAAGGTTCGGAGTTTGGACAACCTCAGGGAATGGAAATGAGAGTGATCTGGAGTCACTTACCGGCAACCACCGGTAATGCGCTGTCGGTTTGTACTCGTAGTTTTGACGCTTTGTTGGCCTTTCTCGATCATATGACACAGACGTAAGTGTCAACCATGGAGTGCTTCTTTTGTTTATTTCCTTTTGGGATAGCAATTGGCCTGGTTCGGTTACCGGATCGTTTAGGATAGAACGTGTCAAAGTTCAGAAACGGAGATCTCCTCTAACGAGAGAACGAGTAAAAATTCGAACTCAGTCTCACGGGCAAGGAGGAAATTCGCTAACTCTTAATTTCGTATGTTCTGGTAATCTTTACCTACGGCAGCTGTAGTATATTTGTGCTCTTCCAGAGTAGCACTATAGACTAAGATATCATCAATATAACATCGAACAAAATCTAGTCTTACTAAGATCTTGTCCATCATCTTTTGGAACCCAGCAGAGACGTTCTTCAACTCAAATGATAAGAATCGTCATTGATACAAACAATCCTTGCGGTGAGAGTCAACTCCTAGAATGTTATCTTGGACTTATCTTCTTCTCTCATCGACAATTGATGATAGCTTGCGCAAAAATCTAAAGTATTGAAAACTTTCACATGCTCCACTACATCAAAGACCTCCTCAGGTGTCGATATGATATATCAAATTTCGTCTGTCGACTGATAAGACGGTAGTCTTCACACATCCGTTTATCTGTGTAATTGTTATACATATCTTTCTTTCTTGACATAATTGTGACAGATGCGTACTCTCTATAAGACATCTCCATCTCCATCTATAACCTCCAAGAAGTCTTGAGTAATACTCTAGATCAATGCTCAGTAGAAAATAAAGTAGTTGACTGCTATCTTGCAACCTCTGGAGTAGTTTCTTTCTGCTCACCACCAACAACCTCCACCTCCACTATGAGAAAAACTCCTACAATCCTAGCTGCAAGCTCCATACTCTCTCCTATTACATCTCATGATGTCTAAGGATGACGAACTCCCCATGCCTTGGTTCCAACCTTTGTCTCCACCGACTTGATAGACAAAGAGTTCAGAAGTGTCCGAGCAGTAACACTCGTCGATCAGATCTGACATTGTTCAATCAATCTAAGACTAACAATCCAAGTCATGCAGTTCAAGTCCATTGCTTGATTCAACACTTGACGATGTGAAGCCTCCGACACCGAAGCTACTATCGTCGTACTCATAGAGAAACTCATCGCTCGCTCTCTCTCATCGGCATTGGACTCTATAACTGAGCATCCTACATAAGTTCATGTCCTACATCTCTGTAAGCATGTGACGCTGGAAAGCTCACCAAAGTGAACAACGTTGTCATAAGTCATCTCATTTGATTCACCATTGCCATGGATGTCTATCGACGACTTCACTATTGAGATCGTAGTTCTACATCCAAGATATCATCAACCGTGAAGTATGTTGATCGTCTCACTGCATCGAGTGTGCGCTTGAGCACCTCCCTTAGTAATAAATTCGTCTATCATAATCGTGGATGATTTGCACGAGATCTCATTCTCGCTGCATCCAACAGCACGACCGATCCAACCCAAGATTGCATCTGATGCCCACTCGTCATCATTTGTGTACGAGAATCATCTAACAAAAAAACGTTCTCCAAGATGTACGACAGAAAATCCGTCTTATGCATCTGGACAAACCGTTGTCGTGCTGTGGACCGGCTCCTATCTGAAATTTAGACTTCGATGCTTGTCGCTCCAAAGACACTCATGAGAAAGACAAGCTAGGCTCCAGCTTACGGACTTTTGGCACAACTTTGGATCTTCGCTTTTATCATATCAGTGGATAGAGCTCCTTGCCAGCTTTTCATAGGCACTTTGTCTACTTCGTTTGGACGCCTAGTGGAGAAGTTACAAGACTCGAAAGATGGAGAAAACACGCTAAACCCCAGCTTACGAGCTTTTGGCACAACTTCGGATCTTCACTTTCATCACATAGATGGGTAGAGCTCATTGTCAGCTTTCCATGAGCATCTTGTCTACTTCATTTGGACAGCTACTGGAGAAGTTATGCGATTCGAAAGAAGGGAAAATCAAGATAGGCCCTAGTTTACTTGCTGATTGGGTATATGCAGCCCTAGGCGTTATATTAAAGATGGAAGGGGCCTGCTTCCTCATTATTGAAGAGAACTTGTACGTACAGAGACTGACGTAAGAGGGCAGCTTAAAGGGCCAGCTTGTTTCTACGATCTGTCGATGGACGTTTTGGAGAATTGGGAAGTCCAATACACGCGCGCAAGGTGTCATTGGGTTCAGATCTGTGCAGGCTATGTGTGGGTTAAGACGGTTCTTGAAGAAACGGATGTGTGTGTGTACTGGGAGAAATTGAGACGCAGAGAAAAGATTTTGGGAGCTTCAGTGATATGTGAAGGAGAGTTAGACCGTTCGGACCGTTCCGGAGTCCAAACTTGCTGTCCTTGGATCCATCGGGATCAAAATAACGAGTTCTTCAGGAAATTGAAGACGATACCAAGTTTCATTGGGCGGTTTGGGAGTTCTGAGTGAAATTGACTCGCAGGGAAGTGCTTGCGTCAACTTTTCATCGTCTGCGACCTGAGATTGGATTGTTCTTCGCAATCGGTGAGCCAAGCTCTTCATTCTTGGTGCCTACGCGACAAGGGAGTCTTCATCTACGCATAGGAGAAGACAGTACGTGGATTAGATTGTTGGTTTGGGTGAGGTGAGCAAGTTTGAGTCGCAGGAAGTCCATTTACGTTAGTTTTTTTGCAACTTGCGACTAAATTTCTTGTGTGGTTTTGCAAGAGGAACTCCAAACTGCTTGTTTGGAGTCTCGTTGGGTTCATGACAGCTAGATCTACCTGCCAGAGAAGACAGATATCAGATCAAGCGATTCGTTTGAGCGGTGTGTGCGGTTTTAAGCCGTAGGGAGGAGTTTTTGAAGGTTCGATCACCTGCGACCGAAAACCGACGATATCTTGACTGTCAAGAGTTGGATCTGAAGGTTTCTTGGGCCAACGGAGTCAAAGAAAGAGACCCTATCGACATCTGAAGACTATTTAACAAAAGGAGAAAGTTCTCAGATAGGCTTTTTTTTTATTTCTTCGCTACGGGTTTTGCTCTTTTGTGTGATACTGGTGCAGCTCTTTTTGTTAGCAAAGAGAAGTTTCTCTTGCTTTGAGCTACGCATCGGTGGTTTTGGGTCAAGGTTGTGATTCATGGATTTGTTTTAGGGGCTTTGAAGCAGGTTACAGACCGCTCTCAGTTGTTTTTCTCTATCTTGTCTCTGTTCAGCACACAACATCTTCACAGCCAGGAACCTCGTGTTTTCTTGGACATCCTTCATGCAATATCCGACACGATACGGTGGTGAACTCGACGTGAAGGTCTAGGGTGGAGATTTCTTCTGTGTGTGAACTTTGAAGAAGAGATTGGCAGTCATAAGTAGGGAAGGGAAAGGTGATGGAGATGGAGCTAGTGGTTCAGGTGGGTTTCCGAAGGTGCAGTTGGATCCGACGACTGCATCGATGTTCCAAGCTTTCACTATGTTCTTACAGCAGCAACAGTCTGATGAGCGGAAGGAAGCTTTGACAACAAAGGTGCTACAAGCGGTGGTCAGCAGGATTGACCAGTTTGGTGAGAGAGATGTCTAAAGATATCTGAGGCATTATGTGAATGAGATGGAGCTAAACCATGTCTCAGAAGATTAGATGATTGAGACGTTTGAGTTAGCAGCAGCTCCAGAGATTAGAGATCATGTTAAAATGCTAACGAAGGATTTTAACAAGGATTGGGAGACGTTTGCTCGTGCCTTGATGGATGAGTACTTCTTGGAGGACTCTGATCAAGTCACCAAGAAGTCATTCTTGGAGTGGGTTGAACAACCAAGGAAGGATTTACAAGCTACTCAGTTGCTCAGAGAGTTTGAGAAGCAGTTTTCACGGATGACCAGGATGGAGAAGTTGACGTTGCAGTCCAACAAGACAGAGCTATTTCTTCGGACTGCAGATGAGAAGTTGCAAGAGAAGCTAGAGGTACTTCTGGAAGACCGGGAGGAGGACGATGGATTGACCAGTAGTTGGAAGAAGGTTGAGGAAGTTGTCGGTCTACTTACCAAGAGGGAGCGGAGACGAGAGAAGGTTCCTGTTAGGAGACTGACGCCAACACCTACAGCTGTAACACCTGTTCCTGTAGTCCGACCAGTGGTTCTTGTTGCTAGACATGTAGTACCAGTTGCTCCAGCTGTTCCAGTTGTTCTAGTTGTTCAAGCACCTATAGTATCTCCGAAGAAGGATGATTCAAACCTTGAGGAGATTTTGCGTGGAATGCGAGATCTGCAGATCAAGCTCACAAGATTGGAAGAGAAATGGTCTACAAGCGGAGCAAGACCAGTTGAGAAGCAAGGCTGGATCTGGTGCGATGGTATCAATCACCCACGCAAAGATTGTAAGGAGTTCACTGATATCTTACAGCAAGGGGTGATCTTCTGGAAAGATGAGAATGTAGCGCTGAGGGATACTGGTGCACTTCTTCAAACTAACTTTGGTAGAGGAGAGATGAAGAAGTTGGTTGAGGACCACCTATCAGCGCAAGCAATTGCAATGGTGGAAGTTGGAACCTATGGCACAAGGGTTGAGGATCAAGCTGAGAGAGGTTTTAACGGGCAAGTTGAGCCGAGTGGATTGTGGTCATCTGTCATCTGTCATCTTCATGAAACAGAAAAGGAAGATGACACGTGAGACGTTGCTGAGAATAGTTGCTACGATCCGGAAGGATACTGGATGGGAAGATCCGATAGAAGCTCTATCGGTGCATGCTTACATCGTCAAGAATCAACACGAAGCATTGTTGGAAGAGAAGAGAAGGTGAGATTCAGAGGATGCAGGGGAAGGAACTTCTTCCAAGAGACAGACTCGAGGGGAGAAGGTTCGTCAAGAGCTTCGAGATGCAAGAGCGCAAGATCTACCGATGGATGATGCTCCTTCTCCATCGAAAGAGAAAGCAAAGGAGTTTCAGAAGGAGAAGGGTAAACCGGTTGCATACAAACTACAATCGGACTTCGAGGCTTCAACAGACTTGAAAGGAGTCTTGGAAGATCACATTCTGAATGCGAAGGTGGAGTTTACCTTGAGGGAAGTGTTGAGCATTGCTAAGCGTGAGTTTCATGATGTCATTATCGATGTCATCAAACGGAAGCGACAGATTACGGATGAGACTGGTTTATCACATGCCTTGGATACTAAGATGTCTGTGGATCAAGAGAGAGAGCTTGCAAAGTGCAGTGTTTATTCTTCAGAGGAAGAAAGAGATCAAAAGGCGCAGGGTACATTTTGAGGATAAAGAGGAGGATGGGAAACAAAGCTCAAGTCGTTACAGTCACAGTCACAGTGCTCGAGCTACAACGGAGACGTTGGTGAGAATCGAAGACTTGGATGAGCCGGTGGTTGCTCTGATCGATCAGAAATCAACATCATGTCGAAGGAGCTGTACAAGAGGAAGAAGTGGCTGATCGACACAGAGCATGGGTGGGTCATAAGAGCAGCCAACAACACAAGAGGAGACTTGTATGGAGCTTGTCCAAACATCAGAGTGCATGTAGGTGAAGTTGCTATCGAGCAAAACTTCTTTGTTCAAGAAGCAATATCATACCCGCTCATTCTTGATCAACCTTTCATCATAGCAACTCGGATGGAGATAAAGGTACTGGACGACGGATCTGCTTATGCTAGGATCTGAAGTCAAGATGAGACGAGAGCGGTACAATTCTTGACTATACCGTCCAATCACGAGCGCAATCGAGATCGTCTAAGAGAGAAACCACTTCCAAGGGTGAGTGAAGAGTTCAAGAATTTTTGTTGAGTACCACTATAGAGCGAGATTGTGGTGGTGCGCAGGAGAAGGTACTCTCGCTTGATGGAGATAGTGCCTTTTATACAAGGTTTGTTGGGTTTTCATAGTGTGGGATTGCTAGTTACAAGAAGGTAGAAGAGCTGAGGAGAAAAGAACAAAAACATTTGCGTGATGTTGAGTATATGATGAAAGAGTTGGGTGAGCTAGAAGAGGATGAATGGATTTCTAGTGTTTATGAAGAGGATGGGTTGGAGGATCCTTTGCAAGAGATCATGTCTATTGGATGGGAGGATATGGATAAGGTTGTGCAGATTCATTCAAGGGAGGTGATCGAATCATTCCGTCAGAGGTTCGAGTTGAGACAAGGTACAAGACAGTGGATAAGAAGATAAAGTCAGTTGTTGGTCCTTTGCCGAATGATACTAACCAACAGATGGATCGAGCTTCAAGGGAGAAGAGGTTGAGAGATCCTACTATGATAGGACACAAGTTCACGGAGAAGACCCTTGAAGAGCTGAAGATTGGATCTGATGGGTCTCTTCTATCAGAAGAGAGGATGCGCTTCAAAGAGATGCTTTCACGACATGGGAAAGCATTTACCTTTGAACCACATGAGATTGGCTGTGTAGATCCGTACATTGTTACCCCGATGATTATCTTCACTGTGTTGCATGTGCCATGGAATCTGAGACTAATTTCAGTACCGTGGGCTCACTTGCCTAAACTAGTGGAGTTGTTGAAGGAGAAGATGCGGATGAAGATCTTGGAGCCGTCGTTTGCACCGTATTCGAGTAGATGGTTTACAATGCCTAAGAAGAATGGATCGCTGCTGTTCATCCAAGACATGCAATCGGTGAACGCACAAATAATCAGAAATGCTGGGGTGGGATCGATTGTGGATGAGTTTGCTGAAGCGTTTGCAGGAAGAGCAATTTACTCAATGAGAGATATTTACTCAAGGTATGATCAGTTTCAACTAGCGGAGGAGAGCAGAAGCTTCATGACAATGAGGACACCTTTGGAGTTGGTTAGGATGTGTACCTTACCACAGGGAGCTCCCAACTCGATAGCACACATGATGAATGAGATGAATCGAGTTCTAAGGGACTTCATCTCTGAAAAGACGATGCCGTTCTTAGATGACATCCCCATCAAAGGATGTGTAGAGGATGAGAAGGATGAAGCATTAGATCAGAAGGGGTGTCGGTGATATGTCATGGATCAATAGCAGACTGTGAGAAGATCCTATCTCGACTTGAATTCTATCACATTTGGATTCCTCATTGTGTCAGGCCGATGGTTCTTACTGTAGATACAAGTCCGGTTGCAATCGGGTGGGCAGTAGGACAGGATGATGAGGATGGAGACAAGTTTACGGTTAGGTTCGGATCGAAGGTGTTAAGTGCTCGACAACGTGCTTAACCGCAAGTGAAGAGAGAACTGTGGGGTATTGTTTCAGCCGAAAACTGAGAAAGAGTATTTGATTGGAGCAGTAGCGGTGGTTGAAACTGATTGCTTGCCGTTGTTAGGATGATCATGAATTGTTCAACTCTTGATATTGCGATGTTACGATGGATCGCATATATCAAGTCTTTGAACCCGGAGTTTAGACATATTGCAAGGAAGGATAATCCGATGGCAAATATGTTATCTCGATGGAGAGGATGAGATGGTTGAAGATATTGACGACGTGGGTGTAAAGTTCTATTCAATTGCACAGACAAGAAGGGAAGATGAGTTGTTTGTTGAAGGATTGTATGATGGTGATTGGTTGACATCGGAAGGTACCTTAGTACGATGGTTAAGCAGATAGCTTGGACGGATGAGAGGTTTCGGAGAGTTCGAAGGAAGGCTTACAACTTCATGTTGCAGGATGGGTTTCTTTGGAAGCGACCGAAGCAGAAAGGTGGGATACCGCTAAGAGTGATTTGCGACAAAGAAAATCAACAGAAGTTGCTCAAGGCATTTCATGAGAGTCTTTGGGCTGGACATCGAGGGATTTGGGTCACTTTTACCAAGATGAAAAAGCGTTATTGGTGGAAAAACATGTACATGGATGTTGTATCTTTTGTGGAGTCTTGTTTGACATGTCAGATGTATTCGAATATCCGACATCGTGACGGATTACACCCGACTTATCTGTTGACTATCCACTTCAAGTGGGTGATAGACTTGATGATTATGCGAGTTGGATTTTGGCAGATGAGATACTTGGTACTTGCTAGAGAAGATCTTTCAAATCAAGTCGAGGGTAGGGCGCTTCGGACAAAGACAACTGAAGAGGTATGTAGATTTCTCTTGGAAGAGGTTGTTTGTCGATATGGATGTGTGGGAAAGATCATTGCAGATCGAGGAGAGTTAGATGCACATGAGGCTCGTGAATTCTTTGCAAGGTGTGGAGTGAGGTTGTCACTGACAACTGCTTACAACCCCGAAGGGGATGCCAAGAGCGAACGTGGTCATCCACCCATTGTGAAGGCTTTGGTGAAGGTCTGCAACGGAAGGGTGCGCGAGTGGTCTCGACTCTTACCATTTGCGTTATGGACAGATTGAACGACGTATAGCTCGGTGACAGATTATATGCCAGTGGAACTCATCATATGTCAGAAACCTATCATGTCTATTGAAGAACACGTTCTGACATGGAGTGTGTTATCTTGAGAAGACAATTTGACTAGAAAAGAGCTTCTTGCGATTCGAATTAAGCAGTTAGAGAGAAGATCTGAGGATATCCAAACTACTTTGGATAGGCTGCGAGAGCACGGTTGAAGAACAAGGTAAGATTTGATCAGAGATATCGTTTGAGACCTAGGGAAATTAAGGAAGGTGATTGGGTGCTAGTCTATGACAACAGTCTAGACAACCAGCATAGTGCACTCCGGAAGTTTTCCAAGCGATGGTTTGGTCCGTATATGGTGAAGAAGGTTCAGGACAACGCAACTTACGCCTTGCAAGAGTTGGATGGAATGAGCCTGAAGGTACCAGTGACAAGTAAACGTGTCAAGATTTTCAAAGAGAGAGATGAGGAGGTCGATCTAGCAGATATCTTGACGGAGTTTCAGTTTGAGGATGAGGATTATGCAGAAGACCTTGAAGGTGAGGTTGACTACGATGGGAAGTAGGACGATAAGACGAGGTGCGTGCCGGTCCACTCCTTGGTTGATATCTCTGGTGCATACCGGAGGATGCACAAGTTCAGAGGAGGTGGATGTCGTGTCGTGGACCGACTCCTATCTGAAATTTACACTTCGATGCTTGTCGCTCCAAAGACACTCATGAGAAAGACAAGCTAAGCCCTAGCTTACATGCTTTTGGGATCATTTTGGATCTCCATTTTCATCACATAGATGGGTAGAGCTCGTTCTCAGCTTTCCATAGGCACTTTGTCTACTTCGTTTGGACGCCTAGTGGAGAAGTTATAAGACTCGAAAGATGGAGAAAACAAACTAGGCCCCCGCTTACGGGCTTTTGGCACAACTTCGGATCTTCACTTTTATCACATCAGTGGATAGAGCTCCTTGCCAGCTTTTCATAGGCACTTTGTCTACTTCGTTTGGACGCCTAGTAGAGAAGTTACAAGACTCGAAAGATGGAAAAAACTAGCTAGGCCCCAGCTTACGAGCTTTTGGCACAACTTCCGATCTTCGCTTTTATCGTATTAGTGGATAGAGCTCCTTGCCAGCTTTTCATAGGCACTTTGTCTTCTTCGTTTAGACGCCTAGTGGAGAAGTTACAAGACTCGAAAGATGGAGAAAACAAGCTAGGCCCCAGCTTACGGGCTTTTGGCACAACTTCGGATCTTCACTTTCATCACATATATGGGTAGAGCTCATTGTCAGCTTTCCATGGGCATCTTGTCTACTTCATTTGGACATCTACTCGTCAAAATTGATTTGTCGTCCTCGTAACCAATCCTTGCAGACTACTTACGTCCGTAAGTAATTCAGGTTTTTCCCAAATCTCCAAATTCAGATGTTTAGTAAGCTACTCCTAACTTTTTGCATGCAAACAGTTTAGACTAAGGTTTTTGCATGCAAGAAGTTAATAGTTAAGGTTGACATGCAATAAATGCATGGACTTTGAAGACATGCTTATTTGACAAGTGCGTCGAGATTATCTAACCTAAAAAATGAGTCATAGGCACGTGTATATCCAGAGGATAAAGGTTACGATTGGATGTTATGTTTTCACGTAGAACAAAGATCAAAGATTACGAGTAGAGAGCTCTGGATGAGCAAAAAAAGTTAATCTTGAAGAATCAAAGAGTTTGAATATACTTCGAGCATGCTGTTACAACGTGTGTTGTTGAATATAAAGTAATTTTCTTCCAAAGAAGCATTTTTCTGGATTCTGAGTATTAAGTGTGGTGATTGAGTGAGGAGTCGAATTAGAAAGAACTCTTTTTGGAGCATATTTGCTGGTAGACGGACGAGGCGTTTGTGAAGTTTGAGAAAAAATGAACAGTTTGATCGACGGTACTGAGGATTGAAGTGATAAAAAACTTCTCAATCTATACATTACAACTTCCTCTTGTGATATCAGGAGACCCGTAGATTAAACTTATTCTCAATTTCATGAGTGTGATTGCGATCTTGAGTTCTTGAAACACTACGAGTTTCAAGAAAAGTTAATGGTCAGGTTTTGAGAGACCACGACGAAGAGAGATTCGAGAAGTATAAATTTCATGTTTTGCGATCTATGCGTAACTTCACTTAAGGAGTTCGATTTGAGACAAAAACCGACAGAGGAGTAGATCTCAAGTCTGTGAGCATCACCAAGGGCTTTAGTTTGGCTCCATCGTCTTTACAAGATCTTTGACATTCACTTCAACTTTCTATACCGATCACAACTAAAAGAGTTCCGCCCCTCCTAAGAGACCCTCACCTCGACAACATTCTGAACATGTGGAAGATCCATCATAGGAGGCTGACAAGCCTCCTATGAAGCTACATTAAGTCATCATATTTTTTATTATCCGAGGAGAAACCCTCATTGTGTGAAGTGCACATGGTGATCTTAGCCGTTGTTAGGTCAAGTTGTGGTTCATAAGTAAGAAACGACATTGTTATGTCTTGTCGTCTAGTCGGGATGAAATGTCGTACGTGGAGCTTTTAAGGTTTTTTGAGAGGAAATCTGAGTGTAGTTTGAGAGTAAGTAAGTAAGAGAGACCATAAGTGGATGGAATTAAGACCTTAAGACGTTGTGAATGGTGTTGGTCAGAATTATGAGATATTTGGTCTTACATAGAGACCAAGTAGTCATTTTCAAGTTTGTTGACTTTTGAAACCACTTTTTTCCTGTACTTGGTACCCTAGAACCACTATAACCTTAATACCCTCTCATGCCTTCAAGACATCGACCCCAACCTTAGGGTAATTACACTCATCAAACTATAGAGATCATTGTAGTGTCGCAGGATTACTCCTTTTGTCCATTTAGTATACAAGATATCGTTCCAATAGAGGATTTGCACAAGTAACGCTGCTCTAATTTCTAAGATCTGTTCAAACACACAAACACACGGGTTTTGCCTAGGAATCCCGTCTTCTCACAAAACCATGCGTCTTCCAAACACGCAAAAAGATGCTCTGGAACTAAACAAACAACTACTAACTAAAATATCACACAACTATTCACAGAGAAGCTCGGGAAGACGATCTTCCTGCTTCCAGGTCACTTCTTTCGATCTTCTCGATACCGTCTTCCCGAAGCGATTCTCGTCTTCTGGGGATTCAGCTCGTCTTCTCACACCTCCAGAAGATTGTCCTACTCCACAGAAGTCGACTAGCCACGGCCGTTACACCTTACTCTTCCACTCACATCACAACGGGTTAGATTAATCACAGGGTGTATGCCCCCTGTAGCCTTCCCAGGCTTCTGTCTACGGAAATGGTCTTCCTGCAGCACTACAACGACATTCATTTTCACGGAAGCTCAATAGAAGTCTCGGAAGCTCACTAGAAGAAAGTAAGAAGATGGGGAAGATGAGAGAAGATGGGGAAGAAGAGAAAATCCAAACAAGAGAAAACAAGATGAAAAGGAGAAATTAAGATTCCGACAGACTTCTAGTCCGGATCCTGACTAACAAGCCATCCCTGCTTGTAATAGTTTGGGGAGGAAGACAACAAACATGGGTACAGTTGCACCGTCTTCCTCTTGAGGATGTCGTCTTCTGCTGTGGGAAGAAGGCTTCTTTCTTCTTCACTTCGCTGCTCTGACTACTCTGTCTTCTGGGATCCCTTACCCATAAGACCGTCCGTACGCAGATCCTAAGTGCTCTACTAGACTAGTCAAGCTACAATGCCACACCTGCTGATAGTCACCGCCACTCAAGAAGAACACTTCCCATGCACAATTGGGAGCGAATTCAAGGAAATTCATCACCCAGAAGACACGAATTAAGCTTTTGCACTCAAATCAGCAATCCATTCCCTGAGAAGAAGTCACATTGGCATTGGGAAGCTCACTCCCTCTACTTCCTGCGCCTACCCCTCGACACATCAGTCTAGACAACAGGACTGTACGAGGATGCCGTTCCCTGTTCCTAAACTGTCCACTACCTCTATCTACATCCTCGAACCACTGCTGGTAACGAGCATGCAGACCCCTCCGGTATAATCCTAGTCTCTTCGTATGTCTCTAACATCGGGTGTAGTGTGTGTGACTACCCAACTCATGTGTCTCTGGCTGCTCTGAAAGATGTGTATGAGCATGTGGTAGCAGCCCAAATTTCTACTCTTCGATCCTACTTAAGCCTTCATCACGAGAACACAGAGGAACCACCACCAAGGAGAGAAAAGTTGCCTCTCCTCATGCAAACGGTTTCCTTGCCTCTTCTCGCGCTTCCTACTCTGCCACATGGTTGTCTACTAATTTTACACTGAAAACTACCACCCTTAAGATAGCATGTTCGATCTTACTAAATCTGGAATTGTCAACTTCTGTTACTAGCTACTTTGATTGCTCGGTGGCAATCTCTACCTGGTCGACTCCTATCGAAACTACTAGCTCGGCTTCTGATGGGCTAGGAACCCCTGCGATTACCTCAGGTGTCACTGAGGTGACCTCCTCTATAGTCGTCGCTGGTCCTGCTGTTGCTGCTCCTTCCTCGACTTCGGCTTCAACTTCCGACCTTGCTTCTGCTTCTGCTTCGGAAGACGGAAGCGTCTTCTGGGAAGTTGGATCGATTTGTGCTTCCTCCATCTTCTGAGGCACTGGTGCGAGACTAGGGACCATGGCGACCTCATAGGGGTCCGAGGAAGTCGCTTCCTCCACGCGGAATACCTGGGAAGACGGCTCTTCTTCCTGTCTTCCGGGGCATCTTTCGGTGTCTTCTCGGCTTCCAACGCTGTCACTACCAGGTGCACAGCGAGGTCGAACACCTCCTTCTCCAATCCGGATCCAGTCGATGATGCTGGAACTTGGGAAGACGCAGTTGCGGGTGACGGAGTCAAGGGAAGACCATAGAGTGTCTTCACTCCCTCGATCTGCCGATCCAAATACCTGAACATGCTCTCCTTGCATTCTACCAACCTCGCTCTGGACTCCTCGTCCCACTCTCTAGCCAAGGTAAGCAACTTCCTACCTGCGGTGAAGTTGAACTTCTTTCGAAGTGCTTCCACCGACTGTGATAGCATCTTCTGCGCACGAGATTCCGTTGCTTCTCGCTGCATCTTCTCCTCTGCAACTCGTGCTTTTGCGGCTTCTCGTTGCGTTTTTCATGTTGTCTTCTCTTCTGCGAGGACGGTGATCTTCCCACGCACTTGGAGAACCTCCTGGTCACGCTGCTGTAAGCGTGCCTGCAACTCCTGGTTGCTTTTCGAAGCTGCACCAGCTCCTTGGCAGAAACGGCTGCTTCCGCCTTGTACTGCGCTGCGAGCTTCTCTGTGGTGCGGAGACTAGCTTCTAGCGACTCTGTCTTCTGGTCTTCTTCCTGTCGCAGCAAGGTGCGCAGACTGAATCTAGGCTATAAAGGCCTCTCTTGAGCCTTCGCTCTCTTCTCCAGAAACTCCATAGTGGGCTGGATCTCGGATCGGAAGAAGGCACTGAACTCCTCCAGTCGTCTTCCTGCGGAAGACATGCTCATTTCCACGACTTGGTCGGAGGTCTCTACCTGGTCTTCCAGAGGCAAGGAGGCCTCTTCCACCACTATGGTCTTCATCTTCTGCGCACGAGAAGAAGCTACTCTTCTCATCTTCCGGGGTGGAAGATCCCTCTCCATGGCAGAAGCGGTCCTCTTTACTGCGCTTCTCCGCATCGCAGTAGGAGTATCCCTCCTTCCCTTGTCTTCTGGAGTCTTCGGAAGACTCCTTGGTGTGGTAGAAGCGGTCTTCTGCTCAGCTCGGGTGCTCAAGAACTCCTGCGGTGAGTCCGACTTCGATCCCGAATGAATGAGGGAGGTGGTCTTCCTAGGTACACTTCTAGGACCCATCTTCCTCGGAGGCGTGGCATCTTCCGACCCACTAGACTCGTCTTCTCGCACCAGAAGCGTCTTCTGATGAGAGTCGAGCCTCAGCTGCGGCATCAGAGTGGGAGGGGGAGTTGCGGCTGCTGCTCGGTCATCTTCTTCCGAGGTCTCCTCCTTCGGCTCCTGTTGTCCTGTTGGCCCATACTTTCTCAACTGATCTCCCCTAAGATCCCCCATGGCTACGTACAAGTAACAGAGGAAAGGTGTCAAGTGTCCTCCTGCCGGGGTAGCTCCGCCTGTACATAAATGTGGAAGAATGAGCTCCAGTTGACGGGCACTCCTTCATCCCACACTGCTTCCAGGAACTCCACGTCCTGATCTCCCAAGTACCTTGTCTTCTGCGCTTTCCTCTTGGGAAAGAATGCAGAAACAGCTTCGCCAGAAGTCGCTTCTTCGGCTCCCGGTAAGATTCGATCTTCCATCCGTTCCTTCCCTGCCTGTCCTCCAGGAAGAGACAAGTTGTGCTCTCAGGCACATGCCACTCACTCACGATCCTGGGCAAGATCTTCTTCTCAAGCCAATACCCTCGGTCCTCGGATTCTGGCCTGTGGAAAGCCCTGCGCCACCAATCTTCAGTCCAGGAAGATGATCTTCCTCGAGCTATGCCTGCCTTCGCAGGTACACGGTTGCGGGGTGGCAACGCTGCCCACACCTCCTCCAGAAGTCCCTGGTCTGCGAGGTTCCAATCCCATAGGAAGAAATCGAGACCCAACTCCTTAAGGAAGGATGTGGTCTCGGCCAACTCGGCTGCCGGTAATACCAACCCTCGAGGATGCATCGACATACTGGAAGATCTGTTGCACTAAGCCACACGCACTTACTGTGAGCTGAAGGCTCACTTCTTCCCAAGTGCCCACAGCCTAGCTTCTATTTCTCAGAAGACGAAACTAGTCTTCCAGAAGACAGCTACTCCGTCTTCCGGGATTCTAACAGTACTTCC
Source organism: Asterella californica (assembly GCA_036924285.1). NCBI lineage: Eukaryota > Viridiplantae > Streptophyta > Marchantiopsida > Marchantiales > Aytoniaceae > Asterella > Asterella californica. The sequence continues at coordinate 11,873,098 of JAYKYS010000006.1, read as the reverse complement.
TAGATAGCTCTCGTCTTCCGAGCTATATCTAAACAATCCTACCTAAGCAAGGCCTCGCATGGATTACCAAGAAGACAACCCACCTTGCATTACATCCTACTTCCTATCAAAAAATACAAGATTCGCGAAACGTAGAGTGCATAACAGGTTCAGAAGATGGTTGCGGGCTCCTGCGGTGACAGTGGTCTCTGGGAAGACTCCCAGGACAACTTCCGATTCAGTGTCATTCTCGGAAGACCTCCCGAAGTCAGGCTTCCCTTCACTGGTCTCACTTGTCTTCTTCTTCCTACGCGCAATCTATCCTCACAACACTCAAGACAATTGCACTCTGTTCTTCTGACTTCTCACCTCTCATACACACTCAGAAGAAGCTTGCTGCATGATGGGAAGACATGACCCTCGACCATTCTCTCCAGATTCTACCAGCAAGTCTTCTCACGACTCTCTCCTAAGTTTGGGAAGAAGAAGGAATGGCTGCTATGGGTCGGACAGAAGAGACCCGAAATGGACCCTCACGTCTTCTCGCGCATTTTGCCAACCTTTCCAGTCTTCTAGTCTCTCTAGGAAGATGTGGATTTGAGAAGCTTGGAAGACCGGGAGGCACAGGTCTAGTCCCCGACCTCCAACTTCTCGAAATAACAAACAACTCACCAAACCACTCGGAATTCGTACCAAGCCTCTCTTATCACAAAAGCAAAGCAAATCCACTCTTGATACAAATTGTGTATAGTCGACTTCCGAAGACAGTCTTCCGAAGACAGACTTCCCGAAGATGTTCAAATCTTCCGAAGCGTCTTTTGTTCAAGGTTTCGGGAGTAGAGGGATGGTAGGGTAGGGAAATTGATAGCTGGGATCGTCAATTTGAGGACGATGGTTAGGGAAGCTCGAATTGAACTCAAGAAGAAGTAGGAAGATGTCTGACAAAATTTGGGCAGCGCTTCCGCACCCAATGTCACAATAGGAAAAATAGGGATGGGGGGGTAATCGATCAGGCTGCCTGCAAATAACCGGGGAAGCGCGGGGGATACCAAACAAAGACGAGAAGCAGTGGGAAGGGAAAAGAACATGGGAAGAACCTCTACAGTCTTCTATCTGCTTCCCGAGTTGTCTTCGACCTTCCGCGCGCTTCTGGCTCTAGTCCCAGCTCCAATGCGACTCCACTGAGCTGCTTCCGTCGTCAGCTCCTGACTACGCCTCAATTGATTAAGCCGTCCACCTCCGATTCCACTCAGCTGCTTCCAATGTCAGCTTCCGAGAGTTCACAGGAAACGCTTTTCACTTAATGTGCTTCCTGCGCTTCAGCAATTCGACCTCGCCTTCCTTCTAGCTTCTAATCGATCCTATCCTCACTCAATTTCACCTCGCTGCCTCCTTACTCGAAGCTCACCCTCTGAAATCGATATTCTCAAGAAGCGTGCTTACTGCGGGAAGCTAGAATGCGCTAATGCGCTTCTTGCGCATCTTCCCCGCAGATTAGGGGTTTCGACCCTAGATGGCTTACCCGACCTACCTACCACCTTGGTGTTACCTAGTAGTTACACCTACTCCGTTACCTGGAAATTCATGGTTAGGCATCCGCGGCCGCTGTCTTCCGGAAGATGCGTATCTTTCGACGTCTTCTCGTCTTCCGTCGTCTTCCGTCTTCCGAAGACGTAACTGAGAAGACGCTTCCCGGAAGACGGTCGTCCTCCGAAGAAGTCAACTTATTATTACAAAAAGCTCATAAGATCATCTTCCTTCTAAGGAAGTCGTAATCTTAAGTAACAACGCTTCTTCAGTTATACAAACAGGTTATTAATCTAAAAAGTTTCAAAAAATCGTGAATCTTGTAATTTGTGGGTACCACAATCATACTTAACACTTAAGATTCAATACAAAGTCAAGATGACGACTTGGAACCGATCTACGATGAAAGGTACTACAAAAGAGAATGGAGAAGCCAAACTTGATTATAGTACTCCTCGTCAAAGTGCCTTGCGATCCACACACGATGATTGATCTTCCGTCGACAATGATATCGAACGTCCACCCAGACGTTGAAAGGGATGTTGGCTGGATAATTCAGGTCCATTCGTCCCTCGTCAAAGTAAGATATACACTGTCAAGTCCCAGTTCTTCCCGTACGTGACAATTGATAAGACCACCGGAGTAGGCGAGTCCATCATCCTCTTCATGAACTCTTCTCCAAAGTAGGCGACGAACCACTATCGAAAGTGATCGCGGTGGATGCAGTGAAGCTTGACATGAAACGAGTTTAGAAATGAAAGATTTGGAACTCGATTTAGTCCTCCATCCATAAATACCACTCTTGTAGTTCTTCACTTATCATGTAAGACACTAAGACACTCATGAAATCCACTCAAAGAAGAATGCCTCACGAGCCCTCGACCCATTATGTTATACCTAAGTTTGACAACAAGAGCCATTCACGTGAATGTTCACTGATCACTGAGTCGGCACATCTTGTTATCGTGCAATCTCACATCTAGATCTCTCTGAACGCGACTCCTAATACGCTCTCATGCGAACTACACGAAAGATTCGGGGACACAAAGAAAACACAACACACGTTTTGTTTAAAATTCACATGTGAGGCATCTCACAACGCAACATCCACCCTCTCTAAACCTGCGCATCCTCCGGTATGCGCCACAAACATTTACAAGTTGTGGACGACATCACACAACGTCTTCGTCCTCATGAATGATGTTGTCGTTATCAGCATCTTGAAGAACCAAGTCATCTTCGTCGTCATCCAAGAGATCAAACTCCACTCCAGACTTCCTCCACGCTTATCTCTTCATCTCGCTTCTTGAAGAGTTTCACACACTTTCCTGCAATGAGAACTTTGAGCTCTGATCCATCAAGCTCCCGAAGTGAATATGTAGCATTGTCATGTACAACAAGAACCACATATGGTCCAAATCACCGCTTAGAGAATTTTCTAAGCGCATTGTGTTGGTTGTCCAAGCTACTATCATACACCAACACCCAATCGCCTTCCTTAATCTCCTTTGGCCGTAACCGATGACGCTCATCAAACCTGCTCTTATTCTTCAACCGTGCCTTCCTCAACCTATCAATTGCAATCTCTATGTCCTCGGGTCTCCTTTCCAATTGAAGAATCTGAAGCACAAGAAGATCCTCCTTAGATATATGATCCTCCCAAGGTAGAACACTCCAAGTAGGAATATGCTCTTCGATGGGCATGATAGGTTTTTGTCCTTGCATTAGCTCCGCTGGCATGTACCCAGTCACTGAACTATGTGTGCAGCGATCAGCCCATCGAGCAAAAGGTAAGAACCTCGGCCACTCCTTCACCTTTCCTCTACAAGCTTTCACAATGGCTTTCACAATAGGAGGATGACCTCGCTCACTCTTAGCATTCCCTTCTGGATTGTAGGCCGTAGTAAGAGCTAGTTTCACCCCGCATCTCTCAAAGAATTGCTTAGCTTCGAGAGTATTCAACTCTCCACGATCTGCTGTAATCTTCCCAACACACCCATACCTACAAATCACGTCCTCTAACAAGGATCTGCAAACTCCTTCAGTGGACTTTGTACGTAAAGCCCGTCCTTCTACTTGATTGGATAGATCCTCTCGTGCAAGAGCCAAATACCGCATTTGTCATATCCTCATTGGCATAATAACCAGATCTACTACCCATTTGTAATGGATTGCAAGCGGATACGTAAGGTGCAAACGATCTCGATGTCTGATCTCTGAGTACATCTGACAAGTCTGACACGATTCTACAAACCTCACAACATCTCTATACATATTACGCCATCAGTATCTCTCCTTGAGCTTTGTGAAGGTTGCATAAATACCTCTATGTCCAGCCCATAAACTGTCGTGGAACTCTCGAATATGTTGCGTCTGCATCTCTTTCTTGCACACAACTCCTTGTGGTAGATCAACATCTCGCTTAGATCGCTTCCACAGATAACCACCTTGTAGTAGGTAGTTGTAAGCCTTCCTCCTGATCTGTTTGTAATGTGTATCACTCCATTCATGGTGCTTCAGCAACGTGCTAAGATAACGCCCAATATCTATTCATTCACCCTCGTACAACTCCTCTTCGAATGGTTTTGGATACACTGCTTCTCTCTTTTGCGCTCTAGAAAAGACGGTAGTGCCAACATTCTCTGTGTCCTCGATCATATCTTCCTCTCCTTCATACCTTGCTCGAGACAACATGTCTGGTGCTTGAATTCCGGATTCAATGATTTGATGTACGCTATCCATCTTAGCATAGCAATATCAGGAGTGTTACAATTAGTAATCATTCCCAACAATGACAAACAATCGGTCTCCACAACCACCGAATGCTCCAATCAGGTAGTCTTTCTCAACCTTCATAGTTGTAACCACCCCCCCATAGTTCTCGCTTCACTTGCGGATACTTTCTTTGTCGCTCACTCAACACCTTTGCACCAAACCGCACAGCAAACATGTTCCCTTCTTCATCATCTTGCCCCACAGCCCATCCAATTGCTATAGGGCTACTATCAACAATCAGAACTACAGGTTTATCTCCTTCATAGCTGACCTTACGAAGTACAAGCGGGGAAGACAACAGTTCTTTTAGCCTTCAAACTGCAACTGAGTGCTTCTCGTCCCACTTAAACTTCTTGTCTTTCTGAAGCAAGCCGTACAAAGGATCAGCAACATGTGCAAAGTGAGGAATCCAAACATGATAGAACACACAAGCTCCTAAGAACCTCCGTACTTCAGTTTGTGAACTGCATGTGTCCTTCATCCGCTGGATGACATCTATCTTACTTGGATCATACCTACGACCAAACCATCCACACAAATGTTCCACAATCACAACCTCGTGCACTCCAAACGAGGACTTAGCTCCTGATAGTGTCAAGTGGACTTCCTCAAGTCGTGATAATATCTTGTCAACATCTGCAATATGATCAGCAACAAACTTACGACACCCCTCTGATCTGTAGCTTCATCCTTGTCCTCCTCTAGACAACTCTTGATTAGAATGTCATCCAAGAACGGCATTGTCTTCTCCAGAATAAAATCTCGTAAGATTGGGTAAAGGTTGAGCTACAGGCTTAACCTTTCTATCTATCGTTTTGTACTTGGTTTCAACCTTGACTTCTGGTTTTTGTAATGATCTTATAATCGAATAGAGCTCTCTAGAATTTATTTCCACCAGTTGATCTTCACTCCTTTTCTCAATCTTGGTAAGTTCCTCCAAAGGATCCTCTAATCCCATCTCCATGTAAACACCCGGTATTCTATCATCCTTGTCAAGTACACACACTCTTTTTAGATCTTTCTCAACTCTTTCCACAGCCTTCCGCTCCCACTTCCGTAGATCAACAAGTTGCGTATATAAAGCAAATCCACTCTCAGAAAATCCCATAACTCTTGTACAAAAGACACTTCCCTTCGCTGACGAGAGTACCTCATTTTGTGTATCGGCATCATTATACCCTCGCTCTATAGTGACCCTATGCGAAAATCCTTAAACTCTTCAGTGACTTTAGGAAGAGATTCACTCCGCAAGTTCTCCCGATTGCGCTCATGGTTAGGAGGTACAATCAAAAATTGCACTGCTCTCTTATCATCTTGATTTTTGATCCTAGCATATGCGGATCCATCATCCAACACCTTGATCTCCATCCTTACAGCCGTAATGTATGACTGTCCAAGAATCACTGGATACGAAGTAATGTCTTGAACAAAAAAGTTTTGCTCTATGACTACATCCCCAATCTTCACCCTTACATCCGGACAAACACCGTAGAATTCTCCCCGTGTGTTATTTGTTGCCCGGATCATCCAACCATGCTCTATGTCAATGGGTCACTTCCCTCGCTTATAGACATCTTTAGATACGATATTAATATCAGATCCATGGTCAATGAGAGCAACCACCGGATCTGTCAGATCTCCTATCTTCACCAAGGTTTTCGTAATACCTCTAGCCCAATGTCCCCTAGTATAGTAACTGGGAACCCTATCATCTCCCTCATCTTCATCTACAGCAAATCAAACTTTATGGTTGGTGCAATATTCAGTTAGCTCTAGCTCCTCCTCCTTCGTTATTCTCGTGTCTAGAGCATTAGTCATAGCAGTCTCACTTGTCAACTGTCTTTCCTCTTGATGGTGTCAATAATGACATCATGAAACTCCTTCTTTGCTATTCCAAGGATCTCGCGTAAAGTAAACTCAATCTTCGCTTTGAGCACTCTCTCTTCTAACACCCCCTTCAAATCTGTAGCTGCTTCAATATCTGACTGCAGCTTGTAGGTAGCAGGCTTACCTTTCTTACTCCTTTCTGACCTCTCTGTGATAGATGGTGAGACTTCCTCCATAGTCTCTTCTCGCACCGGTGTTGTATCTAGCCGAGGTTTCTCATCTCGTAACTGCCTCTTAGGTGTACTTCTCTCCTCACTAGGACCAGCATCATCCCTCCTACGCTTCTCCTCCATGAGAGCTTCATGTTGACTCTTTGCCAAGTAGGCGTGTACAGACATTGTATCTACTAGATCACTTCAGTCAGTAGCACCTCTGATTGTCGTGGCCACCTTGAGTAACTTACCCCTTGTTGCTTTTCCTTTCTCCATTGTGGTCATAGCATGACTCCATATTTCACTCGCCTTTACTTCCTTTTCAGAAGTACTATTTCTATTTTTCACTACCTCAACTCCATAAGTAGCGGCTTGTACTGATACCTCGGCATGTTGTGAAAGATAATCCTCTAAAACTTACCTCATACCTCCTCTTCCAAAGTTAGTTTTGAGGATCTCACTTGTCTCCTTCAAGGCAACCTTCCCCTCCTTCCAGTAGATCACTCATTGCCGTAGGATGTCAGCAAAGTCTCCACATTCCTTCCGATGATGTTCAGTGCTATCGCATCAAATACATCTCTACACATATCCTTGTTTTAGAGCGGGTTTGCTCTCATGTACTCCCCCTTTCTCCTCTAGCCTTGCTAGCTTAATCTACAAGTCTCTCATCCCTTTTACCAATTCCTCTATTGCATCTTTTTGAAGTGCAACCGTAGGGACAGGAACAGCAGAAAACGAAATAGGAGGTACTTGTACCGTAGGTGCTTGTAGATTAAGCATTGTTGGCTGCCTACGGGTAGTATGATTGACTGTGGTCTCACTTCTTGCCTTACCACCACCTTCTCTCTCCGATATTCTCGCTTTGCAAGTACACCCACTGCTTCAGAAACCTTCCTCCAATCGGCCGTGAGTCCAGTATCTTCCATCCTATCTTCCAGAAGTAGTTCCAACTCCCTCTATAGCTCATTGTTAACTGCTTGCAAAAACAACTCCACCTTGTCGTTCTCCGCATGATAACAAGATGTGCAGACTCAGTGATTTGTGAACATTCACGTGAATGGCTCTTGTGTCAAACTTAGGTATAAGATAATGGGTCGAGGGCTCGTGAGGCATTCTTCTTTGAGTAGATTTCATGAGTGTGTCTTAGTGTCTTACATGATAAGTGAGGAACTGCAAGAGTGGTATTTATGGATGGAGGACTAAATCGAGTTCCGAATCTTCTAATTCCAAACCTGTTTCATATCAAGCTTCACTGCATCCACCGCGATCACTTTCGACAGTGGTTCGTCGTCTACTTTGGAGAAGAGTTCATGGAGAGGATGATGGACTCGCCTACTCCGGTGGTCTTACCAATTGTCAGGTCGGAGAGAACTGGGACTTGACAGTGTATATCTTACTTTGACGAGGGGTGAATGGACCTGAATTATTCAGCCAACATCCCTTTCAACGTCTGGGTGGACGTTCGATGACATTATCGGCGGAAGATCAATCATCGTATGTGGATAGCAAGGAACTTTGGCGAGGAGTACTGTATTCAAGTGATGGCTTATCCATTCCCTTTTGTAGTACCTTTCATCGTAGATCGGTTCCAACTCGTCATCTTGACTTTGTATTGAATCTTAAGTGTTAAGTATGATTTCTATAGTTTGACGAGTGTAATTATCCTAAGGTTGGGGCCGATGCCTTGAAGGTATGAGAGGGTATTAGAGTTATAGTGGTTCTAGGGTACCAAGTACAGGAAAAAAGTGGTTTTCAGATCTTTTTTCTTATTGGTCTATTTTCGACCAATCAACTCCATTCAAGATCTGCAGACGGCTTTAGGATTTCGGAGGTCTTTCCGGAGGTCATTCGAGGAGTGAGCGGTCTTGTTGGAAAGCTCTCGAGACGGGCTACACTCTGGAGGCAAAGATTGACCGATTTGGAGTTCTGAGGAGAGAGTGATGGGGGTCAAACTGGTACCTCGAGTCATATTTTTGAGTGATCCGGGAGTTTGAGAGGTGATCTTTAGGAGCTGTTGAGGGATCGAGTAGTTCATTCCGTGCTAGTTACATTAATGTAAAACAATCCTACATTTGGGTTGGATTTGCTCTTGAAATGGTCGATTGAAGTTGGCTGTTACAGTTGAGAGATATGAGTAAATCCGTTTTCTTTTGATTCAAAGCTTGAGTTCCTCCGTGCACATGGGATTGGATCTTTGAGTGAAACTTTCCAGGATGAGAGTGTGCCCTATCAGCTAGTCACATGTGAAATTTCAGCTCATTTGGATAAGAGAATGTGTGGAGATCTAGGATTTTAGCCATCAAGATCTGTAAAGCTCATAGGTTAGCACAGGCGGGTGGCTTGATCCATCGTGGACAGTTGGGTTCAGATCTGAGGCTGAAATTTCATACAGTAGTAGAGAAGGGTCAGAGGGGATTTCCTGTGAAGTTTGAGCCTGATTGGATGATCGAGGTGAGAGCACGAGGTTGTCAAAGTTCACTTTACAGCGAGACGGGAGGAAGACGAAGAGAGATTTCGTCTAAATCTCTTGAATGACCTTGAACAAGCGACCTGAGGACTGGAGGTGAGTTTCTTGGAGGTGTTGCATGGATGAAAAGGAGACTGTATTGTGAGATTGGTACGGCGATCACGTTTAGTGGAGGTGCCACGCCTTGCTAAAGCTGAGGTATCGTTATCTTCGATGTCACGCCCCGAGTTTTCTGGTTGTTTGTTGCCGATATGCCCTGTATCGTTGGGAAGTTTGTGTAATAGGCTGTCCTTTGTTGTGGACATCTTCATGAGCGAAGCTCGTATCAGTGAACAATAGAAGGCTAGAGTCTAGCATTTAGGTAGTTTGTCGAGAAGAAGTAGTGAAGCGGATATTGATGAAAGATTGTATGAAAAGTGTTTGGGATCTAAAGCATACGTGTATCGTGTATGAGCCCTACTTTTTACCTAGAATGGGATCGAGCTCCAAGTCGTTTGTGTGATGCGCGTGTGTTGCACTTGGGTCAGGTTAGATCGATAGTAACCAAGACAGATAGATTAGATAGTGAGAGCGTAAGTTTTCATTGGTTACGTCGTAGATCCTATTGTATCTCTCCATAGTCAGATACCCTATATATTCCCAAACCACATTTCACGCCTTACGACAGTTGGTGAACTCGACATGAAACGTCTGGGGTTGATAGATATATTTTTTGCAACCATGGACGCTGAGAGCCTATCTCAATTCATAGATGAGGCTTCTATGTCTGGAGAGACCTCGAAGGTGAACCCACTTAAAAGGTCTGACATGCGATTGCTTGAGGCATTCCCGTTGATCATGCAACAACAACAAGTCGCTGAACGAAAGGAGGCAATGACTACTAGAGCTTTGCAATCTGTTGTGGGTTTGTTGGATTAGTTTGATGAAAAGAACATCTCCAAGTACCTTAAGTACTATTCTCGGGAGATGGAGTTGAGTAAAGTGTCTGAGAGAGAGATGGTCAACACATTTGAGCTTGCTGTCGTACCAGAGATACAGGAGCATGTGAAGGAGATCATCCACTCTCATGGTGCTACATGGAAGAGTTTACTTTCCAATTAAAAGAAGAATATTTTCTATAAGATGCAGATCGAGTGACTAAGAAGTCATTCATGGAGTGGGTAAACATACCCAATAAAGGGCTTGTTGCTACAGAGCTATTTAGAGAGTTCGAGAGACAATTCCTTCAATTGTCTCGGATGGAGAAGCTGCTTACATCTAGATCTCTGTGAACGCGACACCTAATACGCTCTCATGCGAACTACACGAAAGGTTCCGGGACACACAAAAAACACAACACACATTTTGTACTGAATTCACATATGAGACGTCTCACAACACGACAACGTAACATGATTTATTTGCATGAATGGATTAACGAGATTCGCACGTGCACTATCCACGTCTACTATAGTGAAACCACAACCAAAGAACGAGATTGGAAGAATCAGTAAGAAAAGAAGACCCGGTTGCTTGACTATAATCCTACTTTGTGAAATGAAAGAGATGTAGAATAAGTGAAACATGACAATAGAACTCACATATCTAGCACAAAATGTTGAGATCCTCCTTGGTCATAACGTCGTGTAACTTTTGTGTGTTCTGTTATTCTCAAGTTAGCTTGAGTAAATTCTTTCGATGGAGCATTTAGCTATTTGTTTCATCTCTTTGATGAATACAAACCTGCATAGATTCAAGGACCTCTATACCTTTAGCTTATAGCTACTCCGTGGTGGTGAATCTAACGCATGGAGATAATTTTCATGAGCGGCCATGTTCATCTCTATGGGTATGGAAAACTCATATGTGTCTTGAGGAACACCAAAAGGACAAGCTGATTGGTCTTCCGAAAATTGAATAGCCCGTAATATTTCTCGTATCTTTCATTGTACCTTGTAATGTTTGGTGTTGCAGATGCTTGCCATCTTCTCATGTAACCACTTTTCAGAAATTTGAGGATCATTTTTAAAATGAGTCTCAATGTCTGCTTGAACTCGTCATTTTTATCGCTGATCAATCTTTACTCATAATAGGTGAGGTTTCCAATGCATGTTCACTATAATGTTCACTTGTTCTAAAACAAGACCAAGCGGACCAACAAGAAAGAAACATTGAAAGACCAACAAGATGAAACATATCATCCGGCTCTACTTTCGATAACTTCTGATAGGATGAAAAGTTCTCTTGATATGAAAAATGTCTCTTTTGTGTCCTCATCCTTTTGGTTGCATGGTAGGGGTTGGAATAGACTCATTCTCATGTTGATGAACTGATTTTGATGAACACAAAACTCTATCATGAATGAAAGAGTGCATAAACTCTAGCATATCATCTTGATCATATATGTGGATGTTAATGATCAATCCTTGCTCCGTAGAGATATCATGGATTCTACCATTGCTTACATCTCTTCACTTGAGAGGCACAACACTTTCAGAAGAGCTCGATGAACTTTCATTCTAGACGAACCAGCACTATAAGAAGCCATAATACAAGCGAATATAAAAATATGTATTTTTGAAACGTCACAATAATTCAAACAAGGTAATATTTAACACATGTCATATATTGAACTGTAAGTAACTTCCAAATGCAATGAAAGTGGAGAAGATATCTACATAATCAGAGATTAATCATTTAATGTTACTAATAACTCACTTTCTAGAAACTGCCAAAATCTAGAAAAACACTACATGCATACATTCTAAACTGATCGTTAAGTATTTTATGGAAATGATAAAAATCTATGACAAAACTATATGCATAGGAATTATAAATTGATATACTAGTAATATTGCTAAGTAGTTTATGGAAACAGTTAAAATCAAGACAACATATTATGCCTATAAATTCTAAACTTATAAGACTAGTTAATATCTTGGAAAACGCTCTCATGTGAACTATTGCTAAATATTCTCATTCAACAAATGGAGATAATCTTGAGTGGCTTTGAGGAGATCACCTTAGCTCGTGTAATAAGCTCTTCAAAATCAAAAGTATATTTTTCTCGATACTTTCGATTACACTTCATGACCTACACAAATGTATTGTTCTTGATTACACTTCATGACCTACACAAATGTATTGTTCTTGATTGACAACTTGATTGATCAGACAACAGAAGTGTTCAATCAAGTATGTTCTTGATTGATCAAACAACAAAAGTATTCAATCAAGTGTTGTTAAAGCAATGACCAATGATATCAATAAACAACCTTTGTTCTTATGGACAAGGAGAATCACCTTGTTTATCGAAGCCAAGAGAAGCGTGTGACTCTTACACCAGTTTGTTGAGACAAAAAAACTAAGTTAAAACAAGTAACATGTCAAAATTTAACAAGTAACCATCACGTTTATTATACATAGAATTGAAATGATTGTCAAATCAATCATATAGTGCTTAACCACCAAAACTTGGAAAAGCACATCGTGCACATAGACTCATTTTCTTCCATAAAAAATCACAATATGTTCCGCTTCATATTTATCAGTTTGAACTTTTGTACATATGACTAATATGTAGTAGTGATAAGAAAAAGCACCATCCTGAGTTGACTATGTCAATTTGGAGATGATGTCACTCAAGGATCACATCCAAATGAGATGTCTCTCAGAAAATAGTGGTCTTGTCGTGAAGATGATATTTCTTGGAGAGAATGCGAGACTTATAGTTGCGATTCACTAAAAGTAAACAAAATCACATCGTAGACTTGGACTCATTTTTTTCATAAAAATTTATGAAATGTTCCGCTTCATATTTTTATCATCCTTCGGTTTACCAGTTTGAACTTTTGTACATAAGACTAATATGTAGTAATGACGAGAAAGCACCATCCGGAGTTGACTATGTCACTTTGTGAATGACGTCACTCAAGGATCACAATCAAATTAGATATCTCTTAAGGAATAGTGATCTTGTTGTGAAGATGACATTTCTTGGAGAGAATGAGAGATTCTAATTGTGATCCACTAAAAGCAAACAAGAATCACACAAAGTATTCAATTTGATGCTATAATCACTTCTTAACTGCTTGGAGTAACAAAACGTCAAAGTTTCTTACTCCAAAAATCCTCAACAATGTGAGGAATCCCAAAATAACTCTTCATTAAATTTCCACCAAATAATTTGTTCTCTCTAATCTATGATTGGAAATCACCAGTTAAAACTCCAAGTCAAGTTGAGTCCAACAGCCCTATAGGTGTGAAGCTTTATGCTTCGGTAAGAGACTAATTAGATTCATAAGTTTGTTCTAACCTCAATTTTACAAACAGCGAGAATGGTATCAAATAGTGATCATTTCGAGCAGAATTTTGAGACAAACATGGCTATCAAATCATATGATGAATTATGATACATTGCTCTATAAGATGTTGTCTGATTTGTCTAAAATGATTATTTTCCACAAAATCACGTTTAAAATTTCCAAGATCAACAGCTCAAACATGGTTAAAATGACATTCGGTCCAAGTTGACTTTGAAAGAAGAATCTTGAGCAATCTCAAATCTCCCAAATCAACTATAATTGTGCTTTGAATCTACTGCGAAGCTCCAAACTCAATTCTCTCATAATATATTCGAATTGGATATCCATCCATACGAGTCAACGAGAGCATAGCAGAATATGTCAAATCGACCATGTGTCATGAAAATCTATTTGGGGATGCTAAAGCTCTTACGAGACAACCATCCATATGGGATGATGTCACATAGAGGATGATTATCTCACTATGATATTCCACCTTCGAAAATTGACACTTCTCAAGGAATTGTCATTCAAATAGCTGTTGGGAGGTATTTCAAATGCCTCCGTGATAGTTTAAAAGAACTATAACAATAAGTTGGAAGAGATGCTCAAAGCTTTAATTTGGATATCTTCATGACAAAAAGACGAACCCAACTGAGACAATGTCGTGAGATTATACATTAGAATATGAAGCATACACATGAGACAAGATACGAAAGTTAAGTATGACAACATAATGATTTATATCATTTAAGCTATGGAGATTACGATTATGATGTGTACAGTTCAGTACTCAATGTACGAACAGTTCTCTAGCAAATACAAGATAATGACGATAGTGCATTTCTCGGATAATAGTCTTTTGTGCTTCGATGTCAATCGTAGACTAAGGAGAGCTACGAACATAGTATTTGAGATGTTGAAAACCTTTGAGGAATTGGATTCTTGATTATTTGTGCACTTTTCTTGATGGTCTTTAATCTTCGTTGATCGTTATATTTTGTTGTAAGTTAACAAATCAAATGTTGGTTCATGTGGTTTTGGACTATATTAGATTGAATGAATATGTATGCATACATTGATTTAATCACATGTATAATGTTTTACAATGGCTGATAGGTGACAAACATCAGCTAGAGATACTCAAACTTCATTGTGAAAAGCTCATATATGTAATACCATAAGCTATAAGAGCCTTATAGATAAAAATATTACGACGACGCACTTAAAGTTCAAATTACAAGGCATCTCAATCAAAGGCTTTTCCAAGAGGAATAATCCATTCTCTTGGGGTTCCTTGCTCTCATACATTGTAAGACGGTGCTCAAGAATGAACTAAAACTTAGATGCCTTATGATGTGCATTCCGACACTTATATCGTGAAAGAGTGAGTCCAAGATAAGATCCAACACTGGTTAATCACCTGGAGTGAGTTGTTGTAGTGACGTAAGATTTCTCCTTTTGCTCATTTAGTATACAAGATATCGTTCCCACAGAGGATTTGCACAAGTAACGCTGCTCTAAGTTCTAAGATCTGTTCAAACACACAAACACACGGATTTTGCCTAGAAATCCCGTCTTCTCACAAAACCACACAAAACAACACGTCTTCCAGACACGCCAAATGGTGCTCTGGACCCAAACAAACAACTACCAACTAAAATATCACACAACTATTCACAGAAGCTCGAGAAGACGATCTTCCTGCTTCCAGGTTGCTTCTTCCGGTCTTCTCGATACCGTCTTCCCGAAGCGATTCTCATCTTCTGGGGGTTTAGCTCGTCTTCTCACACCTCCAGAAGGCTGTCCGGCTTCGCAGAAGTCGACTAGCAACGGTCGTTACATCTTATTCTCACACTCACATTCCAACGGGTTAGATAAATCACAGGGTGTATGCCCCCTGTAGCCTTCCCAGGCTTCTGCCTACGGAAGTTGTCTTCCTGCAGCACTACAACGACATTCACCTTCACGGAAGCTCAATAGAAGTCTCGGAAGCTCACTAGAGAA
Organism: Asterella californica; assembly: GCA_036924285.1. Lineage (NCBI taxonomy): Eukaryota > Viridiplantae > Streptophyta > Marchantiopsida > Marchantiales > Aytoniaceae > Asterella > Asterella californica. The sequence continues at coordinate 11,858,021 of JAYKYS010000006.1, read as the reverse complement.
GATAAGAAGATGGGGAAGATGAAAGAAGATGGGGAAGATAAGAAAATCCAAACAGGAGAAAACAAGATAAAAAGAGTAAATTAAGATTCCGACAGGCTTCTAGTCCGGATCCTGACTAACAAGCCATCCCTGCTTGTAATAGTTTGGGGAGGAAGACAACAAACGTGAGTACTGTAGCACCGTCTTCTACTCGAGGATGTCGTCTTCTGTTGCGGGAAGAAGGCTTCTTTCTTCTTCACTTCGCTGCTTTGACTGCTCTGTCTTCTGGGATCCCTTACCCAGAAGACCGTTCGTACGTAGATCCTAAGTGCTCTACTGAACGAGTCAAGCTACACTCCACAACTGTTGACATTCACCGCCACTCAAGAAGAACACTTTCCATGCACAATTGGGAGCGAATTCAATGAACTCACCATCCAGAAGACATGGACGAAGCTTCTGCACTCAAATCCACAATCTATTCCCCGAGAAGAAGTCACAATGGCATTGGGAAGCTCACTCCCGCTACTTCCTGCGTCTACTCCTGGACACACCAGCCTAGCTAACAGGACTGCACGAGGATGCCGTTCCCTGTTCCTAGACTGTCCACTACTTCTATCTACATCTTCGAACCACTGCTGGTGCGAGTATGCAGACCCCTCCTGCATATTCCAAGACTATTCGTATGTTTCCAACAACGGGTGTAGTGCGCTAAGACTGTCTCTGCTCTAATGTGTCTCGCCTGCCTGCCTGTAGAATCGGTGTGTATGTTCAATTACTACAAAATTCTACAGAACTGGCAGAACTGGCAGAGCTCCATTTCCTACTCTACGATCCTACTTAACCATCTGCCTCGAGAGCCAGGGGAGGCGACCACCAGGGAGAGAGAGAGGCGTTGACAAGAGGTTGTCACCTCACATGCATGCGGTCCCTCTTCCCAATAAGCCCTCCACTGTGTTACTCCTACGCTACCTATGCTGCCACATTGGGTCCTAACTATTTTTACATGGAAAACTGCCACCCTTAAGATAGCATGTCCGATCCTACTAAATCTGGAAGTGTCGATTGAGTTTGCTAACTACTCTGATTGCTCGGTGGCAATCTCCACATGATCTGCTCCTACCGGAGCTACTACCTCGACTTTTGATGGACTGAGAAGCCCTGCACTTACCTCGGGTACCACTGCGGTAGCTTCCCTCTCCTCGCTCTTTGCTGGCCTTGATGTTTCTGCGGCTGCATCTTCCTCAGCTTCGACTTCGGAAGACGGAAGACGGAATGGTCTTCTGGGAAGACGAGTCGAATGGTGCGTCTTCGGTCTTCTGAGGCACAGATGCAGTACTAGGGACCATGGCGACCTCATAGGGGTCCGGGGAAGTCGCTTCTTCCACGCGGAATACCTGGGAAGACGGCTCGTCTTCCTGTCTTCCAGAAGACATCATGTCTTCCGAGGCGTCTTCTGGAGTCTTCTCGTCTTCCAACGCTGTCACCACCAAATGTACAGCAAGATCGAACTCCTCCTTCTTCATTCCGGACCCAGTCGAGGGTGCTGGGGCTTGGGAAGATGCGGTTGCAGGTGTCGGAAGTGAGGGAAGACCATAAAGTGTCTTCACTCCTTCTATCTGTCTATCCAGGTATCTGAACATGCTATCTCTGCATTCCACCAACCTCGTCTTGGACCCGCTGTCCCATTCCCTAGCTAAGGTAAGTAACTTCTTACCCACGGTGAAGTTGAACTTCTTCCGAAGCGCTTCTACCGACTGAGCTAGCATCTTCTGCGCACGAGCCCCTGCTGCTTCCCTATGCGTCTTCTCCACTGCAGCTCGCGCTTCTGCGGCTTCTCGCTGCATCTTCCAAGTGGTCTGCTCTTCTACGAGGGCAGTGATCTTCTCCCGCACTCGGAGAACTTCCTGATCGCGCTGCTGTACTCGCGCCTGCAACTCCTGGTTGCTCTTCCGAAGTTGCATCGACTCCTTGGCAGAAGCGGCTGCTTCCGTCTTGTACCTGGCTGCAAGCTTCTCCGTGGTGCGGAGACTAGCTTCCAGCGACTCCGTCTTCTGCTGGCTGTCTTCCTGTCGCAGCAAGGTGCGCAAGCCGAATCCAGGCTGTAAGGGCTTCTCCTGTGTCCTCGCTCTCCTCTCCAGCAACTCCATAGCGGGCTGGATCTCCTTCTGGAAGTAGGCACTGAACTCCTCCAGTCGTCTTCCTACGGAAGACAAGTTCATCCCCACCACTCACTCGGAGGTGTCGACCTTGTCTTCTAGAGGCAATGAAGCCTCTTCCACCACTACGGCCTTCATCTTCTGCGCACGAGAAGAAGCTACTCTTCTCATCTTCCGGGGTGGAAGACTCCTCGTGGCAGGAGCGGCTCTCCTCTTTGCGCTTCCTCACATCGCAGTAGGAGCGCCCATCCATCCTTCGTCTTCTGGAGTCTTCGGAAGACTCCCAGGTGTTACAGAAGCTGTCTTCTGCTCCGATCGGGTACTCAGCAAGTCTTCCTCCGAGTCCGACTCCGATCCTGAATGAATGAGGGAGATGGGTGTCTTCGGTACACTTCTGTGACCCATCTTCCTCACTGGCGTGGCGTCTTCCGACCCACTAGACTCGTCTTCTCTCACCAGAAGCGTCTTTTGGTGAGAGCCGGGTCTCAGCTGTGGCATCAGAGTGGGAGGGGGCGTTGCTGCTGCCTCTCGGTCATCGTCTTCCGAGGTCTCCTCCTTCACCTCCTGTCGCTCCGTTGGCCCATACACTGCCAGCTGATCTTCCCTAAGATCCCCCATGGCTACATACAAGTAGTAGAAGAAGGGCGTCAGATGTCCTCCCGCCGGGATACCCAAGTATGCTAGCTCCGTCTGTACATAGTTGTGGATGTACGCGCCCCAGTAGATTGGCACTCCGTCATCCCACACTGATTCCAGGAACTCCACGTCCTGATCTCCTAAGTACCTTGTCTTCTGCGCCTTTCTCTTGGGGAAAAGATGTAGAAACAACTTCGCCAGAAGTCGCTTCTTCGGCTCCCGATAAGACTCTATCTTCCAACCGTTCCTCCCCTGCTGTCTTCCACGAAAAGGCAGGTGGTACTCCCAGGCACATGCCATGAACTCACAATCCTAGGCAAGATCTTCTTCTCGTACCAATATCCTCGGTTCTCGGTCTCAAGCCTGTGAAACGCCTTACGCCACCAGTCTTCTGTCCAGGAAGATGGTCTTCCCCGAGCAACTCCTGCCTTTGCAGGTACACGGTTACGCGGTGGTAACGCGGCCCACACTTCCTCCAGAAGCCTTTGATCTGCGAGGTTCCAGTCCCACAGGAAGAAGTCGAGACCCAACTCCTTGAGGAAAGGAGTGGCCTCGGCCAATTCTGCCGTGGGTAACACCAAGCCTCGCGGATGCATCGACATATCTGGAAGATCTGTTGCACTAAACCACAAGCACTTACTATGAGCTGAAGGCTCAGTTCTTCCAGAGTGCCCACAGTCTAGCTTCTACTTCTCAGAAGACGAAACTAGTCTTCCAGAAGACAGCTACTCCGTCTTCCGGGATTCTAACAGTACTTCCTAGATAGCTCTCGTCTTCCGAGCTATATCTAAACAATCCTATCTAAGCAAGGCCTCGCATGGATTACCAAGAAGACAACCCACCTTGCATTACATCCTACTTCCTATCAGAAGATACAAGATGTGCGAGAAGTAGAGTATGAGAAAGGTTCAGAAGATGGTTGCGGGCTCCTGCGGTGACAGTGGCCTCTGGGAAGACACTTGGGACAGCTTCCGATTCAATGTCTTTCTCGGAAGACTTCTCGAAGTCAGGCTTCCCTTCACTGGTCTCACCTGTCTTCGTCTTCCTACACGCAATCTATCCTCACAACAGACTCAAGACAACTGCACTCTGTTCTTCTGACTTCTCACCTCTCATACGCACTCAGAAGAAGCTTGCTGCATGATGGGAAGACATGACCCTCGACCATTCCCTCCAGATTCTGCCAGCAAGACTTCTCACAACTCTCTTCTAAGTTCGAGAAGAAGAAGGAACGGCTGCTATGGATCGGACAGAAGAGATCCGAATGGACCCTCGCGTCTTCTCGCTCATTTTGCCAGTCTTCTTGTCTTCTAGTCTCTCTAGGAAGATGGGGAGTTGAGAAGCTTGGAAGACCGGGAGGCACAGGCCTAGTTCCCGACTTCCAACTTCTCGAATTAACACAACAACTCACCACTCCACTCAAGATTCGTACCAAGCCTCTCTAAACACAAAAGCAAAGCAAATCCACTCTTGATACGAATTGTGTTCAGTCGACTTCCGAAGACTGTCTTCCGAAGACGGTCTTCCGAAGACAGTCAAGTTCAAGAAGCGTCTTCCGAAGATGTTCTCATCTTCCGAATCGTCTTCTGTTCCAAGTTTCGGGGATAGAGAGGTAGGGGGGTAGGGAAATTGGTAGTTGGGTCTCTAATTTGAGGGCTAGGAGTAGGGAAGCTCGAATTGAGCTCGGGAAGAAGCAAGGAGATGTCTCGACAGAAATTGGGCAGCGCTTCCGCGCCCAATGTCTCAATAGAAAGAATGGAGGTGGGGTAATCGATCAGGCTGCCTGCACACAATCAAGGAAGCGCGGGGAGTACCAAGAAAAGGCGAGAAGAAGTGGGAGGGGAAAAGAACAGGGGGAAGAACCTCTACAGTCTTCTTCGGTTCCCCGAGTTGCCTTCGACCTCCGCGCGCTTCTGGCTCTTGTCCTAGCTTCCAATGCGACTCCACACGACTGCGCCTGCTGTCAATTTCGGTCCACACCTCGATTCTACCTCTGCTTCTACTCGCCACTCTTCACTGTCAGCTTCTCGGAAGCTCCACAGAAACGCCTTCGCTTTCTCTGCTGTTTGTGCTCCCACAATTCGATCTCACCCTTCGCCTAGCTGCCAACTTACTCTCTCCTACCTCGATGTCTCACTTGATTCCTCTCTCAATGCTAGCTCGCGAAGCTCACTCTCTCAATCGATCTTCTTCAGGCGGGCTATGCTGCGAGAAGTTGGAAGGTGCCTAATGTGCTTCCTCACGCATCTTCCCCGCAGATTAGGGGTTCTCGTCCTTGGTGTCTTCCTGACCTACCTACCTATTCGGTGCGCTCCAGTAGGTACACCTACTGTCTTACTCGAAAACTCGTGGTTGGTCCTTCGCGGTCGCTGTCTTCTGGAAGATAGGTGTCTTCCGCCGTCTTCCCATCTTCCGCCGTTTTCTCGTCTTCTGAAGACGCAACTGAGAAGACGATCTTCCGAAGACAGTCGTCTTCTGAAGAAGTCAACTTCTTATTACAAACAGCTCTTAAGATCATCTTCCTGTTAAGGAAGACGTAACCTTAAGTAACAACGCTTCTTCAGTTATACAAACAAGTCATTATTCTTAAAAATTTCAAAAATTCCTGCATCTTGTAATTTGTGGGCACCACATACGCCCACCCTCACATGTTTGCGTCCCCGCAAACATCAGTGGTTTCTGCACTTCTGTTTACGTCCAGTATTTCTTGACGCGCCACCCATTAACACGAGTGGTCCTCAGTGTACCGTCCAACTCTTCCAACTGCAAGGAGCCATTGTCGAAGACCTCTAAGACACGGTAAGGTCCCATCCAGCGAAGATGAAGTTTCCCGGGGAACTTAATATGACGGTTGTCGTAGAGAAGCACCAAGTCCCCATCCACAACAGTCACCTTCCTCAACTTGCTATCGTAGTTTACCTTACGTTGCGCTTGCACCTCGTATGTCTTCTCCAAAGCTGTATTCCTGTCTTCTTCAAACTCTACGAAGTTCAGAAGACGCTGCTCCTGGCTCTCTTCTTCTCCCATGCGTTCGGATACGGCTAACCGGTATGTTGGGACCTCTAACTCAATGGGCACAATGGACGTCATGCCGTAAGTCAGGTAGAAAGGCGTCTTCTGGGTTGTGACTTTAGGTGAAATTCTGAAAGCCCACAACACAGATGGCAGTTTCGTGTCCCAGTCATACGCATGGTTAACAGTTACCTTGTTCAGGAGGTTACACAGAAGACCGCTCGACTTCTCCGTCAGCCCATTCGCTTTCGGGTTGTATGGCGTCGTCTTCCGATTCTTAATCCTGAAGTATTGGGTCAGGAGGGAGATAGTCTCATTTAAGAAATGAGTGCCCCTATCTGACACCAATTCTAGCGGACATCCATACCTAGTGATGATGTTATGCCATAGGAACCTTGCTACTACTGCGGCATCGTTCTTTCTCGTGGCCTCGCCTTCCACCATCTTGGTGGCATAGTCGGTAGCTATTAAGATGTACCTTGCTCGTGTTCTTCTCGCCACCGGGACGATAGGACCTACAAAGTCGATTCCCCACTTTTTGAACGGTGTCGCGCCATTTGGCGGCTACATGCTTGACTTCTACTCCGACGCTTAGGTTTGGTAGTTCTAGAAGTTAGCTCATATTACTTCTAGTCCTTTATGTATATGTTTGACACCTTTGCATACGGTGTTAATACTATTTTGAGTCCTAATAGGCTGATAGTATGTTAGTTATCTTGTTCAAGCATTTGTGCGCTTGTGCAAGTGACTTCTTACTTGTCTATGAGGTTCAATGTACATAACTTAGGGCTGATAAGGGTTTGAGCTCATGGGTTGTACTTACTTGTCGCCCATGCACGCTTTCTAGCTAATTTAAGTTATTTTTCAGGGCTATATGTCATTTTAGGTAGTTTAAGTTTTACGCTGGCACTCTAGGGGGCTTGACGTGGTAGCTTATGAGTGTAGGTAAGTTACCAGGTAGTTTAAGGCACAAAAGGACAGTCAAGTGGAGCTATGAACTCCCATTGGTCCATTTTTGTCTTTTGTGAAACTCTAAGTTTAGAAATAGAGCTCTAGAGGAGAGTTCGAGCAATTGGTGAGGTATCTTCGAAATCTGAGAACACAGGAAGAGAGAGCTCGTCGTGCCAAGCACTGTCAGTGAAATTTTTGCTCGATTTGGATCAATAAACAAGGAGTTATGCCCAATTGAAGTTCGGATTGTGCCAAAACTGCGTCACTTTTGTTGATTTTGGGGTTTTCGGTGCCAATTGCAGCAGAATTGAGGAAATCACTTCAAAACTTCGTGGTTGCGTTCACTGTCAGGAGGGCTACGACTGTCCAAAAAGTTTCGAATCATTTGAGTAATTGAGTAATTCAGGGCGGCCGCTGAAGCAGGGGGGGGTCTGAAAAGCTCTTAATCTAGAGCAGCGACTTTAGAGAAGGAGATCTGGAGTTCTACAAACATTCAGGAGTCCCAACTTCACAGGGATGTTCAGCATCCTGTAGACTTCAAATACTGTGAGAAGATTTGAAATTCATCGAGTCAATTCTCTGTTCTATGTCTGAATAGCTATCTAGGTACCAGAAATTGCCATAATTCTCTTATTCAGAACTTTTCTGTCAACATCTCGGTGCTAGAATTCAATCTCAGGCTGAAACTTCATGTGTGTGTTCAGTAGTGCCTCATTTACATGTAGGGGAAGTTTAGAAGTCTAAACCTTCATAGTTTTCCTCTCTTTGAGTGTCAAAGTTCACCGCTTAAGCCTATTACTACCAGTGAGACCTAAATTTCACTTTTTGAGCATATCAGAGGATCCTACACTCCTGTGTGAGTGTTTATAGCTCCTGTTGTGATCTGAAAGCCAACCTCTTGAGTAAACAACCACAGCCAGAAGCCCGGCGCTTTCCTAGGTAGACGGATCACACTCCGACATACTCTTTTTTTTTGGTGAACTCGACGTGAAACACCTAGGGTGGGAGTTTTCTTGAGAGTGTTACAGGATCAGATATCATGGCCAACCAAGGATCATCAAGTGGAGGTGTTGCTGTTGCTCAGCAACCTATTCAGTTTGATGCTGCTACGATGAAGATGTTCCAAGCTTTTTCCATGTTTATGCAGCAGCAGCAGAGCACAGAGAGGAAGGAGGTGTTAGCAACCAAGGCGTTGCAATCTGTGGTGCATCAGATGGACCAGTTCAAAGGGACAGATATTTCCAAGTATGTGAGATACTATGCTAGGGAGATGGAGGTGAACAAGGTACCTGAGAAGGAGATGGTGGAGAACTTTGAACTTGCTGTTGTCCTTGAGATTCGTGGGCGTGTGAAGGAGCTCAAACAGCAGCAAGGACAGAGTTGGGAGAGCTTTATGTGAGCTTTGAAGGAGGAGTACTACACTGAAGATTCAGAGAGGGTGACCAAGAGAACGTTCTTGGAGTGGGTGGTGAAGCCTAACAAAGGTTTGTCTGTAAATGAGTTGTTAAGGGAGTTTGATCGTCAGTATGCTCAGCTTTCTAGGACAGAGAAGCTTACACTAGAGGTGGAGAAGACCGAGCTTTTCCTACAGGCAGCGGATGTGACTATTCAGGAGAAGCTTGAGCTGTTGCTGGAAGACAAGAGTGAGGAGAGAGGATTGAAGACTGATTGGAAGGAAGTCGAAGAGGCTGTTTCTTTGCTGGCCAAGAGACAGAGAAGAAGGGACAAGGTGGTGGTAAGTGAAGCAGCACCTCTGATAATTCCTGTCAAGCAGTTGCCTACTAAGCCTGGTTTGGTAATTGCTAGAGAGGAAGACTCACCGCTTGATGAGTTGATTAGGGTATGAAGGAGCTTAAGCTTAAGCTCACTAGGTTAGAAGAGAAAGAGCAGAATGTACAGCCTGCTATGCAGAGACCTCAGATGAGAGAAGGCTTTGTTCATCGTTGTATATGGTGTGATAGCCTAGACCATGTAAGAAGAGATTGTGGGGAGTTTTCAGATGCATTGAGGAAGGATCTGATCTTCTTCAAAGATGGTAAGATCCATCTGAGAGAGACTGGGATGATGTTGGGAACCAACTTTGGCAAGGGTGGTATGAAGAGACTTGTGAATGAGATATCAGCATCACATGCTGTTTCTCTTGTGAATGCTGCTACCTGTGGAGTGAAAGTGGAGATGGAGACAGAGAAAGGGACTACTGGGTTGTGGTCTGATGTAGTGCGGTCCGTAGCTAGAACAGAGCTAGACAAGGATGTGCTACGAAGGGTTGGCAACTCAATTCGAGAAGCTACAGGATGGAATGATCTTGTGGATACTATGTCAGTGCATGCTTATGTTGCAAGAAGTCAGCATGAAGCTGTACTAGAAGAAAAGCGCAGGAGGGAGGATGCAGGTGAGGCTTCTACAGCCAAACGACCTACTACAAGGAGTGAAAGGGCTAGACCAGAGGCAAGGCAGGAGACAACGCCTATTCGGGAGGAGAATATGGAGGATCTACCACCTACAACACCAAAGGAGAAGGAGAGAAGCAAGGAGAAGTGTAAGATGCCTGCATACAAACTTCAGTCTGACATTGAGATTGCTACAGACTTGAAGCAGGTATTAGAGAATCGTATCTTGAATGGGAAGGTTGAGTTTACCTTGGGTGAGATTCTTGGGATAGCAAAGCGTGAGTTCCATGAGGTTATCATAGATATCATCAAGAGGAAACGTCAGATTTTGGGTGAAGCAGCTACGCTTAACACTCTAGGGACCAAACTGTCGGAAGATGAGGAAGATGAGATTTATGGTTACTGCTCTCAAGTATCAGAGGGAAGATCAGATCAGCATGTGAGGTTTGAAGATGAGGTGGAAGCATCGCAGAAGAGTCATTACTCTCACAACCATTGGGCAAGAGCAACCACAGAGACCTTGGTGAAGTTGGGAGATCTGGAGGAACCTGTGGTGGCATTGATTGATCACGGCTCAGAGATTAATCTGATGTCTAAGGAGCTGTACAAGCGTGGGAGATGGCCCATAGACACCGACCATGGATGGCTTATCCGTGCTGCCAACAACCAGCGAGGAGAACTCTATGGTGCTTGCCCCAACATCAAGGTAACTGTGGGTGACATCAGTGATGTTCAGAATTTCTTTGTACAAGACATGTCAACCTATCCTATCATTCTAGGGCAGCCTTACATTACTGCTGTTAGAATGGAGACACGAGTTATGGATGATGGTTCAGCCTATGCTAGGATACGTAGTAGAGACGGCAAAAGAGCTGTTCAGTTTTTGACCGTTGCTGCAGAACATGAGAGGAATCGTGATAGCTTGAGAGACCGTCCACTACCTAAGATTACTCAGGAGTTTAGAGAGTCTAGGGGTTTTGGCAGAGTACCATTGAAGAGCGAGACTTCAACGGTACAATAGAGCTAGGATTCTCGCCTGATCCAGTAAAGCAGGAAGCTTTATCCACTAGCTTCTTGGGATTGACATCATGTGGATCAGTGTGTTATAGGAAGGTTGAGAATCTGAAGAGGTTTGAGAGGCAACATGTGAAGTGTGTACAGCAGTCTTTGTGGGACAGTGGAGAGTTAGCAAGAGATGAATACATATCTGGAGTGTTTGAAGAGCAATATTTGGTAGATACTATAGGGGAGTTGAAATCTATAGTAGAAAGTTCTATAGATGATGTAGATAGAGTGGTGAGAGTGAGCTCCAAGGAGCTTTATGATGTAATTGATAAGTTTATAGATCGGCAAGAGGTGTATGTGGAGACCAAGTACAAGTCAGTGGCAAAGAAAGTCAAACCAGTGGCTTTGCCTTTACCACTTGATTACAATCAGAAGATGGAGCAAGCTGCACGAGAGCCGACGCTTAGAGGACCGAGAAGAATTGGGCACCAGTTCACAGAAACAACACTGAAGGAGCTGAGGATTGGAGGTGATGGATTTCTTACTGAGCAAGAGAAGAGGAGCTTCAGGGAGATGCTATCTAGGCATGGTAAGGCGTTTGCGTTTGAGTCACATGAAGTAGGATGTGTAGATCCAAGTGTAGTTGCACCTATGGTAATCTTTATTATACCGCATGTGCCTTGGAATCTACGTCCTATCCCTGTGCCTAGAGCTCATCTACCAAAGCTGATAGACTTGCTCAATGAGAGGATTAGAATGGGTATCTTGGAACCATCTATAGCTCCCTACTCTAGCAGATGGTTTACTGTTCCGAAGAAGAGTGGAGCTTTGAGGTTTATCCAAGATATGCAGCCAGTTAACAAGGTGACTATCAGGAATATGGGTATAGGACCTATTGTAGACGAGTTTGCAGAGGCTTTTGCTGGTCGTGCTATCTATTCCATGGGAGACTTATATTCAGGTTATGATCAGTTTCAGTTATCCTCTGAGAGTAGAGACTTGACTACAATGAGGACGCCTTTGGGGTTACTAAGGATGTGCACCTTGCCACAAGGTGCTACCAATTCTGTAGCACATATGATGAATGGCATGAACAAAGTTTTGAGAGACTTCATTCCTGAAAAAACTATGCCATTCCTTGATGATGTGCCGATCAAAGGGTGTGCTGAGGAGGAGAAGAATGAGGTAAAAGATCAGAGGGGGTGCCGTAAGTTTGTAGCAGATCACATAGCTGACTGTGATAAGATATTGAGTCGACTGGAGGAGGTTCATTTGACTTTATCAGGAGCCAAGTTTGTATTTGGAGTACAAGAGGTGTTAATAGTGGGACATTTGTGTGGATCTTATGGTCAGAAACCTTGTCCAAACAAGGTTGATGTCATCCGAAGGATGAAGGAGACATGTGGATCGGTTACTGAGGTGAGAAGGTTTCTAGGAGCATGTGTGTTTTATCATATATGGATTCCACATTTTGCACATGTAGCAGATCCGTTGTACAAGCTGCTGAGGAAGGGGCAAAGATTTCAGTGGCAAGAGGAGCAAAGCGAGTCTATGAGGAAGTTGAAGGATCTTTTGGCTTCACCACCAACTCTACGGAAGGTAACTTATGAGTTGGGCAGATCTGTTATCCTTACTGTTGATACTAGTCCTATTGGCATTGGATGGGCTGTAGGACAAGACGATGAGGATGGAAATAGATATGTGGTGCGTTTTGGTGCTAAGGTATTAAGTTCACGGCAGAGAGACTACCCTCAGGTCAAGAGAGAGCTATGGGGAGTAGTTACTGCGATGAAGAGTGATAAGGAATACTTGATAGGAGCACCTGTGGTTGTGGAGACAAATTGTTTACCTCTCTTGGGAATGATCACTAGCTGTACAACTCCAGATATTGCTATGTTGAGGTGGATAGCATATATCAAGTCCTTGAACCCAGAGTTTAGACATATTGCAGGAAAAGACAATCCTGTGGCAGATATGTTATCAAGGGCTAGGTATTACGGTGAGAAGGAAATGATAGATGACCAGGAGGATGTGGGAACAAAGTTCTATTCTAGTGTTCTTGCTAGAAAGGACATAAGCTGTTTTGCAGCTCCATTGGAGTTATTTGAGGAAACTATGTATGATGGTGAGTGGTTGGATCTTGGGCGCTATTTGAGTTCATTGGAAAGGCAAGAAGGCTGGTCTGATGCAGATTTCAAGAGGATCCGTAGAACAGCTTATGGTTACTTTTTACATGGAGGACATCTATGGAAGCGCCCTAAGCTACAAGGAGGTATACCGCAGCGGGTAGTATGTGACTTGGAATTGCAACAGAAGCTGATCAAGGAGTTCCATGAGAGTTTATGGGCTGGTCATAGAGGAGTTTGGGCTACATTTGCCAAGATGAAGGAAAAGTATTGGTGGAAGGGTATGTATAAGGATGTAGTACAGTTTGTTTCATCTTGTATACCTTGCCAGATGTATTCCAACGTACGTCATCGTGATGGATTGCATCCTACTTATCCTTTAGCCATTCATTATAAATGGGTAGTTGATCTGGTAACTATGCCATTTGGACTTGGACAAATGAGATATCTAGTCTTGGTTAGAGAAGATCTATCTAACCAAGTCGAAGGCCGTGCTCTAAGGACGAAGACCACTGCTAGTGTCTGCCGCTTTCTACTTGAAGATGTTATTTGTAGATATGGGTGTGTGGGAAAGATCACTGCAGATAGGGGTGAGCTGGATGCACAAGAAGCAGTTGAGTTCTTCAAGCGATTGGGGATCAAGTTGGCGTTAACCACTGCTTACAATCTTGAAGGGAATGGCAAGAGCGAAAGAGGTCATCCGCCAATCATCAAAGCTTTGGTAAAAGCTTGCAAGGGTAAGATCCGTGAATGGCCTAGACTGCTACCATTTGCTTTGCTTTGAGATCGTACAACTCATAGTACCGTTACAGGTTACATGCCAGCAGAGTTGATACTAGGGCAAAAACCTGTGATGCCGATTGAGGAGGTTGTGCCTACTTGGAATGTTTTGCCATGGGAAGATGATAGAAGTACGGAGGATCTTCTTGCATTAAGGATCCAGCAGTTAGAACGAAGACCTGAGGATGTTGCCAAAGCTGTGGAAAGGTTAAAGACTGCTAGAGAGAGAAACAAAGGCAGATTTGATAGAACGCATAGATTACGACCCAAACCAGTTAAGGAAGGTGATTGGGTGTTAGTCTATGATAGTAGTCTTGATAATCAGCATAGCGCTATCAGAAAGTTTTCCAAGAGATGGTTCGGACCTTATGTGGTGTTAGAAGTTTATGATAATGCCACATACTCTTTGAGAGAGTTAGATGGTGCAGTGCTCAAGATACCAGTCGCAGGGAAGAGAATCAAGCTCTTTAGAAGGAGAGGGGACGACCAGAACATTGCAGAGCTTACTGAGGATGAAGCTGAAGACTCAATGGAGGTTGAAGATGAATTTGAAGCTGAAGCTGAAGAGTCTTGATCTAGATTTGGCACATACCGGAGGATGTGCAGGTTCAGAGGGGGTGGATGTCGCGCCATTTGGCGGCTACATGCTTGACTTCTACTCCGACGCTTAGGTTTGGTAGTTCTAGAAGTTAGCTCATATTACTTCTAGTCCTTTATGTATATGTTTGACACCTTTGCATACGGTGTTAATACTATTTTGAGTCCTAATAGGCTGATAGTATGTTAGTTATCTTGTTCAAGCATTTGTGCGCTTGTGCACGTGACTTCTTATTTGTCTATGAGGTTCAATGTACATAACTTAGGGTTTCCATGCTGATAAGGATTTGATCTCATGGGTTGTACTTACTTGTCGCCCATGCACGCTTTCTAGCTAATTTAAGTTATTTTTCAGGGCTATATGTCATTTTAGGTAGTTTAAGTTTTACGCTGTCGTGTTGTGAGACGTCCTACATGTGAAATCAGTGTAGAACGGGTGTTGTGTTTTCTTTGTGTTCGAAGAACCTTTGTGTAGTTCGCATAAGAGGGTATTAGGTGTCACGTTCACAGAGATCTGGATGTGAGATCGCACGATAACAAGATGTGCCGACTCAATGATCCGTGAACGTTCGCGTGAATGGCTCTTGTTGTCAAACATAGGTATAAGATAGTGGGTTGGGGGTTTGGGAGGCATTCTTCTTTGGAGGTAGTTTTCATGAGTGTGTCTTAGTGTCTTACGTGATAAGAAAGAGCGGCAAGAGTTGTATTCATGGATGGAGGACTAAATCGAGTTCCAAATCTGCCATTTCCGAACCCATTTCATATCAAGCTTCACTTGATCCACCGCGATCACTTTCGACAGTGGTTCGTCGCCTACTTTGGAGAAGAGTTCATGGGGAGGATGATGGACTCGCCTACTCCAGTGATATTACCAATCGTCACGTATGGAGAGGACTGGGACTTGACAGTGTACATCTTACTTTGACGAGGACCAATGGACCTGAATTATCCAGCCAACATCCCTTTCAACGTCTAGGTGGATGTTCGATGTCACTGCAATCATCGTGCGTGGATCGCAAGGAACTTTGGGGAGGAGTACTGTAATCAAGTGATGGCTTCTCCATTTCTTTTTGTAGTACCTTTCATCGTAAATCGGTTCCAGGTCGTCATCTTGACCTTGTACTGAATCTTAAGTATTGAGTATGATCTCTATAGTTCGACGAATGTAATTAACCTAAGGTTGGGGCCGATGCCTTGAAGGCATGAGAGGATAGTAAGGTTATAGTTGTTCTAGGATACCAAGTAGAGGACAAAAGAGGTTTTCAGATCTGTTTTCTTATTGGTTCATTTTCGACCAATCAACGTCATTCCAGATCTGCAGACGGCTTTAGGGTTTTGGAGGTCTTCCCGAGGGTCATTTGAGGAGTGAGGGGTCTTGTTGGAGAGCTCTCAAGACGGGCTACACTCTAGAGACAAAGATCAGGCGATTTGGAATTCTGAGGAGAGAGTGATGGACGTTGAAAGTCAGGGGGGTCAAATCGGTACCCCAAGCCACGTTTTGGAGTGATCCGGGAGTTTGAGAGGTGATCTTTAGGAGTTGTCAAGGGGATCGAGTAGTTCACTCCGTGCTGGTTGTATTGATGTAAACAATCCTACATTTGGGTTGGATTTGCTCCTGAAATGATCAATTGAAGTTGGCTGTTACAGTTGAGAGGTATGAGAAAACCCGCTTTCTTTGGATTCAAAGCTTGAGTTGCTCGTGCACATGGGATTGGATCTCTGAGTGAAACTTTCCAGGATGAGAGTGTGCCCTATCAGCTAGTCACATGTGAAATTTCAGTTCAATTGGGTAAGAGAATGTGTGGAGATCTAGGATTTTGGCCATCGAGATCTGTAAAGCTCAGAAGTTAGCACAGGCGGGTGGCTTGATTCATCGCGGACAGTTGGGGGTCAGATCTGAGACTGAAATTTCATACAGTAGTAGAGAAGGGTCAGAGGGGATGTCCTGTGGAGTTTGAGCCTGATTGGATAATCGAGGTGAAGGCACGAGAGTGTCAAAGTTCAGTTTGCAGCGAGGCGAGAAAGACGTAGAGAGATTTTGCTGAAATCTCTTGGTTGGAGTTGAACAAAAACGACTTGAAGATGGGAGGTGTGCTTCTTGGAGGTGTCGTGTGGATGACAAGGAGGCTGTATTGTGAGATTGGTACGGCGATCACGCTCAGTGGAGGTGCCACGTCTTGCTTAAGCTGAGGTACCGTTGTCCTCGGTATCACGCCCCGAGTTTCTAGCTGCTTTGCTGCCGATATGTCTTGTATCGTTGGGAAGCTTGTGTAGTAGGCGGTCCTTGCTGTGGACATCTTCCTGAGCAAACTCGTATCAGCAGAAGGTCAGAGGCTACAATTAGGTAGTTTGTCGAGAAGAAATAGTGAAGTGGATGTGGATGAGAGGTTGTATGAAGAGTGCTTGGGATCTAAAGCAGACACGTACCGTGTATGAGCCTTGCCTTTATCTAGAGTGGAATCGAGCTCCGAGTCATTTGTGTGATGCACATGTGCTACACTTGGGTCAAGTTAGCTCGCTAGTAACCTACAAAAAACACTGATAGATTAGATATTGATAGCATAAGTTTTCATCGGTTAGGTCGTAGATCCAGTTGTATCTCTCTACAGCCAGATACCCCGTGTATTCCCAGACCATATTTCACGCCCTACGACAACGCTGGCATTCTAGGGGGCTTGACGTGGTAGCTTATGAGTGTAGGTAAGTTACCAGGTAGTTTAAGGCACAAAAGGACAGTCAAGTGGAGCTATGAACTCCCATTGGTCCATTTTTGTCTTTTGTGAAACTCTAAGTTTAGAAATAGAGCTCTAGAGGAGAGTTCGAGCAATTGGTGAGGTATCTTCGAAATCTGAGAACACAGGAAGAGAGAGCTCGTCGTGCCAAGCACTGTCAGTGAAATTTTTGCTCGATTTGGATCAATAAACAAGGAGTTATGCCCAATTGAAGTTCGGATTGTGCCAAAACTGCGTCACTTTTGTTGATTTTGGGGTTTTCGGTGCCAATTGCAGCAGAATTGAGGAAATCACTTCAAAACTTCGTGGTTGCGTTCACTGTCAGGAGGGCTACGACTGTCCAAAAAGTTTCGAATCATTTGAGTAATTGAGTAATTCAGGGCGGCCGCTGAAGCAGGGGGGGGTCTGAAAAGCTCTTAATCTAGAGCAGCGACTTTAGAGAAGGAGATCTGGAGTTCTACAAACATTCAGGAGTCCCAACTTCACAGGGATGTTCAGCATCCTGTAGACTTCAAATACTGTGAGAAGATTTGAAATTCATCGAGTCAATTCTCTGTTCTATGTCTGAATAGCTATCTAGGTACCAGAAATTGCCATAATTCTCTTATTCAGAACTTTTCTGTCAACATCTCGGTGCTAGAATTCAATCTCAGGCTGAAACTTCATGTGTGTGTTCAGTAGTGCCTCATTTACATGTAGGGGAAGTTTAGAAGTCTAAACCTTCATAGTTTTCCTCTCTTTGAGTGTCAAAGTTCACCGCTTAAGCCTATTACTACCAGTGAGACCTAAATTTCACTTTTTGAGCATATCAGAGGATCCTACACTCCTGTGTGAGTGTTTATAGCTCCTGTTGTGATCTGAAAGCCAACCTCTTGAGTAAACAACCACAGCCAGAAGCCCGGCGCTTTCCTAGGTAGACGGATCACACTCCGACAACGGGGCAAGCGGAAGAATGGGAGTAAGAGGCCACCTTGTTGTAGCGGTCGGTCTTCCCACCCTCTGGAATGCATCGCACTTCCTGATCTTCTGAAAAGTGTCTCGGTACATAGTGGCCACCAGTATCCGGCGTCTAGCATCTTCTTCACTGTGGTCTTCAATCCGTAGTGACCCCTAGCATCTTCGTAGTGAAGACCTGTGATCACTGATTTTATCTCTGACGGCTCGAGACATCTTCTCAGCTTCTCGTCATGTCCCTTTCGAAACAGGATACCCTGGAAGATAGCATATGGACCTGCCTTGTGTAAGAAGACGGTCTTCTGCTCCGCATCCATTCCCTCGGGATACTGTTGGTCTTCCAAGAACTTCCTCAAGTCCTTGAAGATCGACTCTTCTGTGGAAGTCGCAAAGACTGGATCAGAAGATCTAGTCTCGTCTTCTGGGAAGCAGGCGGTACGCCCCCCCTCATATGAAAGTGTCTCTGCGAAAACTGAAAACAACTTCTCGTCAGGAAACTCGTCTTCCACTTCATCTTCTCGTCGTTCTGTCTCCAATCTGGATAGGTAGTCAACATTAACATGCTGTCTTCCGGGCCTGTACTCAACTGTGTAAGTAAATTTCAGGAGTAGGAGAATCCACCTAGCTATCCTACCAGACAAATCTGCTTTCTTTACAAGATGTTTCAAAGAGAAGTGATCTACATAGAAGACAAACGGGTTTGCCAGAAGATAGTGTCTAAACTTCCTACAGGAGTAAATCATGCCAAGACACTCCCTTTCGGTTGTCGAGTACTTCTTCTCTGCATCACTGAGTTGTCTTCCCGCGTAGTAGATGGGATAATCCTTCTTCTTCTCATCTTTCTGACTCACACCACCCCGATGGCGAAAGCAGAAACATCCACATAAATGTGGAAGACTCTTTCCCAATCAGGCGGCCGTAGGACAGGGGATTCCGACAGAAGCCTCTTCATTTCTTCGAATGCTTCCTGCTGCTCAGAAGACCAAATGTATGGTTCGTCTTTCTTCAGCAACTTAGTGAGTCTCTCTGCTACCTCTGCGTACCTGTCAATAAACCTCCTGTAGTATCCTACGTTGCCAAGGAAGCTTCTCAACTGTGTCAGGTTAGCAGGTGGGTGGAGTTTCATGATGACTTCCACCTTAGCATAGTCGACTTCTATACCTCTTCCGGAAATCCTATGTCCTAGCAAGATCTCTTCTGACATACCAAAGAAGCATTTCTCAGGGTGAAGTGCCAAACGATGTTCTCTACACTTCAGAAAACACTTCCTTAGAAATATCAAGTGGTCTTCTCTTGATCCAAACACACAGAAGTCATCCAAGAAAATCTCCATAAAGGTGCGAAGATACTCCTTGAAGATTGTAATCATCAACCTCTGGAACGTGGCGGGTGCATTGAATAAACCAAACGGCATTTGATTGTACGCGTACGTGCCCCAATCAGTAGTGAAAGTGGTTTTCGACTTGTCTTCTTCTCTGATTGAAACTTGTTTGTACCCAGAATACCCATCCAGGAAGCTGTAGAACTCATGTCCTGCTACCTGGTCTAACACGGAGTCGGTGAATGGTAAGGGATGATGATCCTTTTTCGTGGCCAAGTTCAGCTTCCGGAAGTCTTGACACACTCGGATCTTTCCTGTCTGCTTCTTCGGCACGATGACAATAGGAGCTACTCACTCACTGCTAAGTACTGGGAAGATGACTCCTGCCTTCAGGTACTGGTCAATCTGGTCCTTCACCAGAAGCGAGTACTTGGGGTTGAGCCGGTACTGCCTCTGCCGTGCAGGAACAACGCCCTCTAGCAAGTCGATGCGATGCTTTCCCAACTCTCGAGGTATGCCCTTCATGTCTTCTATGGTCCACGCGAAGACATCCTGGAACTCCGTTAGAAGTTCTCGAAAGTCTTTCAACTGCTGACCCTCGATCACCTTGGAAAGCTTCAGCTTCTTCCCAGGAGCAACCTCCATCTCTTGGAGATCATCCGGGTTTACCATTCCTTCAGTGTGACTGTACTCACTGGCACCAAAGTATTTCGGTTTGGGAGCTTCTTCTAGTTCAGATTCGTCTTCTGGAAGACCAACTATCGGATCTTCCGAAGGGAAGACGGTATTCTCGTCTTCTGGAAGCTCTTCTTCCGCAATCTCGTAGCACTCAATGTATCCACAGACCACATCTTCCACTTTCTCTGCTACTTCTGTAGCACACACGTTATTCACCATAAACTCATTATACCGTTCATCACTGTCAGAAGACGCAGCCGAGTCTTCTGAAGTGTACCCCTCTGTTGTAGATGGAGTTTCACCTTGGTGTCCAATCTTGATCCAAGGAAGCGAGACCTTACTCTTCTCACCTGACTTGGGTGTAGGATTGGGAAATCTCAAACGATGCCTTCTCCAGTCGGTATTCACATTTGCCGCATACAGCCAGGGTCTTCCTATCAACACCTGATATCCAACCTTAGCTACAGGTCGCAAAATGATGTAAGTGAGGTAAAAAGATACTCCACCAATTACCGTGAGGACATCTTTCAGTTGCCCCAAAGGTCGTCTTCTGGTCTGGTCCGCCATTCTGAGAATTCTCGGAGTAGGCTGGAACTCAGTGAAGCCTAGGGCATGCGCCGTTTCTTCCATCATGATGTTAACTCCGGAGCCGGAATCAATGGGTACCTTCTTCAGAAGACAGCCATGGATCTCCATATCAAGTTCTGGGGCTCCCAAGTCCTCATGCTCTACCCTTAGGATCGGGGTGCTCTGGGGAAGTTTAGCTATCCTCCTTTTCCTCGATCCTCGAAGCATAGATTGTAACATCTTCCTGTAACCAGCGTTGTCATCCAACAGCTGTTGGAAGGTTACATCCGCCTTCTGATTCCACAAGTCTCGCAAGAAGTCGTACGGAGATCTTTTTAGAAGAGTGACTGGTGTTTCCAACAGAGAAGATGTAGTGGCTACTTCCTTGGGTGGAAGACCAGAAGAGTGTCTTCCCTCGACTGGAGGCTGTTCCCGTGAGACAGGTGTTGCCGTAGTCGGTGTAGGAAGCTGCTGTACTATCTTCCGTCTCTTCTCCAGCTCTTCTTGCATGATCGCTTCAACCTCTTGTCTTATGTCAGGAGCAAAGTACTTCGGATCTTCTCGGTCGTAAGTAGGAGAAGACGGCCGCTCGGGAGAAGATGACCTCTCCTTATGCTGCTTCTTCTTCTTGACGTCCTTCTGACGAGATTCTGACTTCCCTTTGCTTCTGGTACTTACCTTGAACACAGCTTCATCCAAAACTTCCTCCGGAGGCCAACTATCTGAATTCGGGTCAGGATTCCAAACAGTACCATCCGTCAAAGTGAGAGATGACGCTTCTTCAGGTGTCTTCATCTTCTGAGCTGCAGCCGTCTTCTGCAGCTGAGGTTCCTTTCCTTCGCGCTTCCCGGGGTCTGGTTCGTCTTCCTCGATATGGAGACAATCCGTACAATCCCTAGGATCTTCTTCTTCTATCGTGATGTGCTGTACCACTGCTAACTCGAGCTTAGAAGTTGATGCTGCTTCTGCAGGAGGCGTGGTATCTGCAAATCTCACCATTTGTCGTGGCCGTAAGGTCTGAGGACAATTCCCTGTGAAATGACCGGCTTCCTTACAGTTCCCACACAAGGGCACTTGCCCAATCTGTCTTCTCGGGTGAGGACAGGTGGACCACCAGTGTCCTGTCTCTCCATAATTATTGCACGCTCCAGGAAGAGGGTTGAGAGGTCGTTGTGATGAAGAAGGTTGCCAAGGCGTCCTGGTCTGTACATTGCTAGCTCTATCCCTCGGTACATAACGATTATATTGGGCGGGAGGCGTAGGAGTGAAGGGTTGGATCGTCTCGATCCTATAGCAGGTTTCCCCACTGGGATCGTGTAGATATCCTTCATCATCTTCTTCCCATCTTGCCCAGTTGACAGCTTGGTCCTGCGTACACTGATCTCTGGTGTGTCCAGAAGAGTTACAAAGGTTGCACCAAAGGTTGGCCGGGAAGCCGTAGGCTGCTTCCGCTTGTCCTTCTGGTTCAAAAGATGAACTTTCAGGTCGGCAAACTGCTTCAGAACCTCATCGATGCGGGGATCAGGTGCAGACTGAAGGATCTGAGTTTGAGACATCTTCTGCACAACTTCCTCCCTTGCTCGCGTCTTCTCCTTCTTCTTCTTCCGCGTCTTCTTCTCTTGTTCAGATTCGGATTCTGAACTTTCGACAGTAGACTCTTCAGAAGTAGAGGCTGCTTCCGAATCACTGTTATCAATTTCAGTGGACTTGGACTTCTTCTTGGACTTCCGGGAAGACTTCTTCGACTTCTTGGATTTCTTCGAGGTCTTCCCTTTGTCTTTCGTCATATTCCGAGTGATGCTCGAGGTTTCATACTGCTCGGCATGCTTCTGTACCTCCGCAAAATCATCACCTCCTCCTCTTCTGCAGTACAATTCCATATCCTGAGACAATCCTCCCAAGTACCAATCCACAGCTTGCTGGGCACAGTAGCCGGGTCTTCCTTGGTTCTGAGGGATGTGATCCAAGAGATCTTCAAATCTCTCGGTGTAATCCCTCAGTGTCTCTTTCTTCTTTCGTTTGAGCCTCTGAAGCTCTATGAGGGTCATACGATCGTAGCCCACTCCTCTGAACCTCTTCAGAAAAGCTGCTTTCAGAGTAGCCCAAGCGGCCATTACTACAACATCATCCAATGTTTTACTCATCCACTTCCTTCCTTTCCCTACGATCAAACTGGGAAATACACGGAGTCTGTCAACATCAACGTCTTCCTTGTTGGATCTAGAGATGGTCTCGAACATCGGATGAAGTCGTCCGCGTCAGCATCATCGTCGTACGGATGGTACTTCTGCCGAGTGTGGGAAGCCATGTTGACTGCCGGCTGGTGCGACTGCCAACTTCCTTCTTCCTCAGGTCCAGGTGGTGGAGATGGTCTTCTCGAAGGTCCAGGCCTGTCTGAATCACGAAGATCGTCTTCTGAGTCAGAGCTACTGTCACTGCTACCTTCCGAGACGTCTGGAACAATCTCCTCCAGTCTTCCCTCACCTTGAGAAGCTTCTTCCGTACTTGGGAAGACGTCTTCCGAGTAACCAGTACCAAAATCTACTTTATACACGTGATCACCCGGTTGGCTTCTGTCTTCGCCAAAGATTATGCTCGAGATGGAAGGCTCTTCCAACTCTACCGATCGGATCTTCCTGAGCTCTTCTTCTTTCCTTTGGTGTCTCAGGGATATCCGCTGATCTCTAGAAGCGGTTCGCTGGGGTGAGTTTACCCACTCAGGATCTTTACCCGTGCGTCTTCTGATTCTTCCTCCGGTCGGAGCCATCCACCAGAGTACTGAGAACAGATGTATCTCTTCTTCTACCACTAGATCCGGGAGACCAAATGACTGAACAACCGATCACAAGTTCAGAACGTCTTCTTCTCCTGCTTCTGGTTGTACTCACTGCAATCTTCCAAGATCGAGTCTTCCAAGGAGTTCTTAGAAGCAGGGAAGCGGCTTCTTCCAACTTTCTCTGATGTATCTTATCAACTTCTGGTTGCGGTTCCCGTCTTCTAGCAAGATAGAGTCCCACAACACATTCAACTACAATCGAAGTTAGTTCGAAACGAACCTAACTAATGGCACACAGATCCATGAAGCTTAGAACAGAAGTTACTAAGATGAAATCTCCGGCAGCGGCGCCAAAAATGGTTCCTCACTATATGTAGTGACGTAAGATTTCTCCTTTTGCCCATTTAGTATACAAGATATCGTTTCCACAGAGGATTTGCACAAGTAACGCTGCTCTAAGTTCTAAGATCTGTTCAAACACACAAACACACGGATTTTGCCTAGAAATCTCGTCTTCTCACAAAACCACACAAAACAACACGTCTTCCAGACACGCCAAATGGTGCTTTGGACCCAAACAAACAACTACCAACTAAAATATCACACAACTATTCACAGAGAAGCTCGAGAAGACGATCTTCCTGCTTCCAGGTTGCTTCTTCCGGTCTTCTCGATACCGTCTTCCCGAAGCGATTCTCGTCTTCTGGGGGTTTAGCTCGTCTTCTCACACCTCCAGAAGGCTGTCCGGCTTCGCAGAAGTCGACTAGCAACGGTCGTTACATCTTATTCTCACACTCACATTCCAACGGGTTAGATAAATCACAGGGTGTATGCCCCTTGTAGCCTTCCCAGGCTTCTGCCTACGGAAGTTGTCTTCCTGCAGCACTACAACGACATTCACCTTCACGGAAGCTCAATAGAAGTCTCGGAAGCTCACTAGAGAAGATAAGAAGATGGGGAAGATGAAAGAAGATGGGGAAGATAAGAAAATCCAAACAGGAGAAAACAAGATAAAAAGAGTAAATTAAGATTCCGACAGGCTTCTAGTCCGGATCCTGACTAACAAGCCATCCCTGCTTGTAATAGTTTGGGGAGGAAGACAACAAACGTGAGTACTGTAGCACCGTCTTCTACTCGAGGATGTCGTCTTCTGTTGCGGGAAGAAGGCTTCTTTCTTCTTCACTTCGCTGCTTTGACTGCTCTGTCTTCTGGGATCCCTTACCCAGAAGACCGTTCGTACGTAGATCCCAAGTGCTCTACTGAACGAGTCAAGCTACACTCCACAACTGTTGACATTCACCGCCACTCAAGAAGAACACTTCCCATGCACAATTGGGAGCGAATTCAATGAACCCACCATCCAGAAGACATGGACGAAGCTTCTGCACTCAAATCCACAATCTATTCCCCGAGAAGAAGTCACAATGGCATTGGGAAGCTCACTCCCGCTACTTCCTGCGTCTACTCCTGGACACACCAGCCTAGCTAACAGGACTGCACGAGGATGCCGTTCCCTGTTCCTAGACTGTCCACTACTTCTATCTACATCTTCGAACCACTGCTGGTGCGAGTATGCAGACCCCTCCTGCATATTCCAAGACTATTCGTATGTTTCCAACAACGGGTGTAGTGCGCTAAGACTGTCTCTGCTCTAATGTGTCTCGCCTGCCTGCCTGTAGAATCGGTGTGTATGTTCAGTTACTACAAAATTCTACAGAACTGGCAGAACTGGCAGAGCTCCATTTCCTACTCTACGATCCTACTTAACCATCTGCCTCGAGAGCCAGGGGAGGCGACCACCAGGGAGAGAGAGAGGCGCTGACAAGAGGTTGTCACCTCACATGCATGCGGTCCCTCCCCAATTAGCCCTCCACTGTGTTACTCCTACGCTACCTATGCTGCCACATGGGGTCCTAACTATTTTTACATGGAAAACTGCCACCCTTAAGATAGCATGTCCGATCCTACTAAATCTGGAAGTGTCGATTGAGTTTGCTAACTACTCTGATTGCTCGGTGGCAATCTCCACATGATCTGCTCCTACCGGAGCTACTACCTCGACTTTTGATGGGCTGGGAAGCCCTGCACTTACCTCGGGTACCACTGAGGTAGCTTCCCTCTCCTTGCTCTACAACAGGTTCAGCCAAACTTCCAAGACGAACTCGTGTAGCAGTTGTAGCACGAGCCCAATGTCTCCTTCTGAAATCACTATCAGTAGCTGGACTCTCCTCGCCAGCTTCCTCATCATCGAACTCAATAGTGTTGGTACCAGCAACCAATGCTTCTTGCTGGTATCCCTTGTCATCAGCTTCGCTGGCGTTGCTGTTTCTGCGGCTGCGTCTTCCTCGGCTTCGACTTTGGAAGACGGAATGGTCTTCTGGGAAGACGAGTCGAATGGTGCGTCTTCGGTCTTCTGAGGCACAGATGCAGTACTAGGGACCATGGCGACCTCATAGGGGTCCGAGGAAGTTGCTTCCTCCACGCGGAATACCTGGGAAGACGGCTCGTCTTCTTGTCTTCCAGAAGACATCATGTCTTCCGGGGCGTCTTCTGGAGTCTTCTCGTCTTCCAACGCTGTCACCACCAAATGTACAGCGAGATCGAACTCCTCCTTCTCCATTCCGGACCCAGTCGAGGGTGCTGGGGCTTGGGAAGATGTGGTTGCAGGTGTCGGAAGTGAGGAAAGACCATAAAGTGTCTTCACTCCTTCTATCTGTCTATCCAGGTACCTGAACATGCTATCTCTGCATTCCACCAACCTCGTCTTGGACCCGCTGTCCCATTCCCTAGCTAAGGTAAGTAACTTCTTACCCGCGGTGAAGTTGAACTTCTTCCGAAGCGCTTCTACCGACTGAGCTAGCATCTTCCGCGCACGAGCCTCCGCTGCTTCCCTCTGCGTCTTCTCCACTGCAGCTCGCGCTTCTACGGCTTCTCGCTGCATCTTCCAAGTGGTCTGCTCTTCTGCGAGGGCAGTGATCTTCTCCCGCACTCGGAGAACTTCCTGATCGCGCTGCTGTACTCGCGCCTGCAACTCCTGGTTGCTCTTCCGAAGTTGCATCGACTCCTTGGCAGAAGCGGCTGCTTCCGTCTTGTACCTGGCTGCAAGCTTCTCCGTGGTGCGGAGACTAGCTTCCAGCGACTCCGTCTTCTGCTGGCTCTCTTCCTGTCGCAGCAAGGTGCGCAAGCCGAATCTAGGCTGTAAGGGCTTCTCCTGTGTCCTCGCTCTCCTCTCCAGCAACTCCATAGCGGGCTGGATCTCCTTCTGGAAGTAGGCACTGAACTCCTCCAGTCGTCTTCCTGCGGAAGACAAGTTCATCCCCACCACTCGCTCGGAGGTGTCGACCTTGTCTTCTAGAGGCAAGGAAGCCTCTTCCACCACTACGGCCTTCATCTTCTGCGCACGAGAAGAAGCTACTCTTCTCATCTTCCGGGGTGGAAGACTCCTCGTGGCAGGAGCGGCTCTCCTCTTTGCGCTTCCTCGCATCGCAGTAGGAGCGCCCATCCATCCTTCGTCTTCTGGAGTCTTCGGAAGACTCCCAGGTGTTACAGAAGCTGTCTTCTGCTCCGATCGGGTACTCAGCAAGTCTTCCTCCGAGTCCGACTCCGATCCTGAATAAATGAGGGAGATGGGTGTCCTCGGTACACTTCTGTGACCCATCTTCCTCACTGGCGTGGCGTCTTCCGACCCACTAGACTCGTCTTCCCTCACCAGAAGCGTCTTTTGGTGAGAGCCGGGTCTCAGCTGTGGCATCAGAGTGGGAGGGGGCGTTGCTGCTGTCTCTCGGTCATCGTCTTCCGAGGTCTCCTCCTTCACCTCCTGTCGCTCCGTTGGCCCATACACTGCCAGCTGATCTTCCCTAAGATCCCCCATGGCTACATACAAGTAGTAGAAGAAGGGCGTCAGATGTCCTCCCGCCGGGGTACCCAAGTATGCTAGCTCCGTCTGTACATAGTTGTGGATGTACGCGCCCCAGTAGATTGGCACTCCGTCATCCCACACTGATTCCAGGAACTCCACGTCCTGATCTCCTAAGTACCTTGTCTTCTGCGCCTTTCTCTTGGGGAAAAGATGTAGAAACAACTTCGTCAGAAGTCGCTTCTTCGGCTCCCGGTAAGACTCTATCTTCCAATCGTTCCTCCCCTGCCTGTCTTCCACAAAAAGGCAGGTGGTACTCCCAGGCACATGCCATGAACTCACAATCCTAGGCAAGATCTTCTTCTCGTACCAATATCCTCGGTTCTCGGTCTCAGGCCTGTGAAACGCCTTACGCCACCAGTCTTCTGTCCAGGAAGATGGTCTTCCCCGAGCAACTCCTGCCTTTGCAGGTACACGGTTACGCGGTGGTAACGCGGCCCACACTTCCTCCAGAAGCCTTTGATCTGCGAGGTTCCAGTCCCACAGGAAGAAGTCGAGACCCAACTCCTTGAGGAAAGGAGTGGCCTCGGCCAATTCTGCCGTGGGTAACACCAAGCCTCGCGGATGCATCGACATATCTGGAAGATCTGTTGCACTAAACCACAAGCACCTACTATGAGCTGAAGGCTCAGTTCTTCCAGAGTGTCCACAGTCTAGCTTCTACTTCTCAGAAGACGAAACTAGTCTTCCGGAAGACAGCTACTCCGTCTTCCGGGATTCTAACAGTACTTCCTAGATAGCTCTCGTCTTCCGAGCTATATCTAAACAATCCTATCTAAGCAAGGCCTCGCATGGATTACCAAGAAGACAACCCACCTTGCATTACATCCTACTTCCTATCATAAGATACAAGATGTGCGAGAAGTAGAGTATGAGAAAGGTTCAGAAGATGGTTGCGGGCTCCTGCGGTGATAGTGGCCTCTGGGAAGACACTTGGGACAGCTTCCGATTCAATGTCTTTCTCGGAAGACTTCTCGAAGTCAGACTTCCCTTCACTGGTCTCACATGTCTTCGTCTTCCTACACGCAATCTATCCTCACAACAGACTCAAGACAACTGCACTCTGTTCTTCTGACTTCTCACCTCTCATACGCACTCAGAAGAAGCTTGCTGCATGATGAGAAGACATGACCCTCGACCATTCCCTCCAGATTCTGCCAACAAGACTTCTCACAACTCTCTTCTAAGTTCGAGAAGAAGAAGGAACGGCTGCTATGGATCGGACAGAAGAGATCCGAATGGACCCTCGCGTCTTCTCGCTCATTTTGCCAGCCTTCTAGTCTTCTAGTCTCTCTAGGAAGATGGGGAGTTGAGAAGCTTGGAAGACCGGGAGGCACATGCCTAGTTCCCGACTTCCAACTTCTCGAATTAACACAACAACTCACCACTCCACTCAAGATTCGTACCAAGCCTCTCTAAACACAAAAGCAAAGCAAATCCACTCTTGATACGAATTGTGTTCAGTCGACTTCCGAAGACAGTCTTTCGAAGACAGTCAAGTTCAAGAAGCGTCTTCCGAAGATGTTCCCATCTTCCGAATCGTCTTCTGTTCCAAGTTTCGAGGATAGAGAGATAGGGGGGTAGGGAAATTGATAGTTGGGTCTCTAATTTGAGGGCTAGTAGTAGGGAAGCTCGAATTGAGCTCGGGAAGAAGCAAGGAGATGTCTCGACAGAAATTGGGCAGCGCTTCCGCGCCCAATGTCTCAATAGAAAGAATGGGGGTGGGGTAATCGATCAGGCTGCCTACACACAATCAAGGAAGCGCGGGGAGTACCAAGAAAAGGCGAGAAGAAGTGGGAGGGGAAAAAACAGGGGGAAGAACCTCTACAGTCTTCTTCGGTTCCCCGAGTTGTCTTCGACCTCCGCGCGCTTCTGGCTCTTGTCCTAGCTTCCAATGCGACTCCACACGACTGCGCCTGCTGTCAATTTCGATCCACACCTCGATTCCACCTCTGCTTCTACTCGCCACTCTTCACTGTCAGCTTCTCGGAAGCTCCACAGAAACGCCTTCGCTTTCTCTGCTGTTTGTGCTCCCGCAATTCGATCTCACCCTTCGCCTAGCTGCCAACTTACTCTCTCCTACCTCGATGTCTCACTTGATTCCTCTCTCAATGCTAGCTCGCGAAGCTCACTCTCTCAATCGATCTTCTTCAGGTGCGCTATGCTGCGGGAAGTTGGAAGGTGCCTAATGTGCTTCCTCACGCATCTTCCCGCAGATTAGGGGTTCTCGTCCTTGGTGTCTTCCTGACCTACCTACCTATTCGGTGCGCTCCAGTAGGTACACCTACTGTCTTACCCGAAAACTCGTGGTTGGTCCTTCGCGGTCGCTGTCTTCTGGAAGATATGTGTCTTCCGCCGTCTTCCCATCTTCCGCCGTTTTCTCGTCTTCTGAAGACGCAACTGAGAAGACGATCTTCCGAAGACGGTCGTCTTCTGAAGAAGTCAACTTCTTATTACAAACAGCTCTTAAGATCATCTTCTTGTTAAGGAAGACGTAACCTTAAGTAACAACGCTTCTTCATTTATACAAACAAGTCATTATTCTTAAAAATTTCAAAAATTTGTGCATCCTGTAATTTGTGGGCACCACAGTTGTCGTGCGCATACAGATCGCTACACAACATACATCGCTGTCAGAGGTACAATATACATACACATAACACATGGGCGATGTCATACACACACACAAATGTACCACAATAAATCTGAACAAAGAAATTATCATCTCCAACACTACAACAAAGATTACTCACAAACGGTCAAGCAAAACCCACTCTAAGCACGAAGAGAATCCGAATTACACTCAACTAGACTATCCACCATAGCCTGGAGCTTGAAGGCTCAACTTGAAGAACTAAGGCCTCCAAGCCCTACCTGCGAAGTATACCCTTAGTGGGCTCTCTCACCAACTCGCCCTAACGGCACTAACGGCCTTACCGGGATTCGTCACTCCGCACTCGACCAACCTAGCTGAGGTGTCCAAACTGACATGACAGCTATCGTGCACACAACATACATCGCTGTCAGAGGTACACTACACATACACATAACACATGGACGATGTCATACACACACACAAATGTACCACAATCGCCCCCCTAATTGACGGTTAGGTCCCTCTAACTCCAGATAGCTCCATATCCCAACTACGTTATATACACCTTCATGGATGCAAGGATCAGGAGGCCGGGTACTACATCGTCCCATCGTTAGTCGTCTGTCTGCAATCCATACCACGCAAAGATCTAATCGACTATCTCGGCTATATACATCGAGGACAAACCCACCGTCCAGTAGGAACGACACTGAGAGGTGGAGTCAAACATGACATGTGTCAACCTCTAGCACAACCATCACACACCAACATACTGATTGCTCCATCAGCAGACCCACATAACATACACCTCAAGTCCACCCGTACAACTGCTAAGCTTGGATCAACGGTATCATCGATGTTGGGAAGATGACATGGCGTGCAATTACGCACATGGTCCTTCCAAACAACACCATCACGGCCCTCTAACATGAGTACTCCAGAAGGTAACACCTCACCCACTCGTAAAATAGTGCGCCCTGCGGTCACGTCCGACGTCGTGGGTGTAGTCTGCTGTAGATAGATATAATCGTCAAGATGAAACATGCGAATCGATGGTCAATAACCTCGTCCTCGAATAGTCGCATATCGCAACGTGTCTCTATGATGAGCAATCGCTAGGTTCTCAAAAGCCATAGGCATAACTCTCCGAAATTTCTCTATTCGTTGAGAACATGCGGTCGCCCACATATCTGGGTCATCAAGGTTCAGCACCTCAGCAAAATCACGACGAATGACCGAAGATAGATCTGGATCTCGGCCATACAATAAGAAATACGGTGAGAAGGAAGCCAAAGACGCTTGTCGACTGAAACGATAACCCATAGCCAACCATGGTAACTGCACATCTCAGTCTCCCAAGTAGCCCTTCTGCAAGCCATACTTGCGCAATCCTCTCTTCATCGTCTGAACTACCCTCTCCGCCAAACCATCCGCCTCAGGATGATCTCGAGATGTAGTATGATGATCAATCATCGTCTGATCACACAAGACCTGAAACTCACCAAGGAACTCTGTACCTTGGTCTGTTAGCACTTCAGCTGGTGCTCCAAAACGACTCAACACTCGATCTAAGAACGCATACGCCGTCCCTTCACTCGTCTTGTCCGGTAATGCCACCAACTCAATCCACTTGGAGAAGTGCTCCACCATCACCAACACACACCGGTGGTGACGTACCGTCAACGGTAAGGGTCCTGCAAAATCCAAACTCCAACCGTAACCCAACCCCATAATCGGTAAGGGGTGTAACTGTGGAGTAGAAGCATTAAACGATGTTCGTACTCGATCACAAACCACACATCATGCGACAAACTGTTGCACATCGACGTGCATACCACGCCACCAATATTGTCCTTGGAGTAAGCTATGCGTACGCTTCACTCCAAAATGTCCCAACTCCTCAAGAGCATGTCGTACTAACTGTGCTCTCTGAGCTGGATGTGGTACTATCCGTGTCCTCTCATCATCCCACACTCGAAGTACATGTCGTCCTTCTTGTCAAAATCTCTTCGCTCGTTGAAAGATACGATCTCGCTCCTTGGCACTTACTGTTCCTACCACCATGCCAGTACGAGATACTCCATTATAGTCACATCATCATGGATATCTCGTTGGTCTGATACACCATCTCCACCCTCAAGATCTGGAGCCTCATCATGTACTCTCTGACCAAAGAAAGATACGACTTGGCCCTCCATACTAGAGTTCATGGCCAACACACAAAGAAAGGCAGATGCATGCCATCCTAGCACTATCTCCTCATCAACCTCGTCATGCCATCGAGCCCCAGTCTGATCTTGCTGACTCGTGCATGAGTTACGACTCAACCCATCGGCATCTAGGTTTGCAACTCCAGGTCTATGTACTACCTGGAAGTCATACTCCTGTAAGATCAGAGTCCATCATGCAAGCTTCCATGTAAGCTTATCGGACTCTATCAACCACTTGAGCGGCTGGTGATCAATGATGAGAGTAAAAGGGTTCTCAAACAGATACATCGAAAGTGTGCAACAGCCCACACTACCGCCAAACACTCTCTCTCATACGAACTATACCTCGCCTCCGCTGAATTGTTGGAGCGGCCAGCATACACCACCACGAACTCTTTTTTCTCATCATCATGATGAGTCAGCACTGCTCCAAGTCTCAACATACTCCAATTGGTGTGCAGTTGGAAAGGACGCCCCCTAACGGATCTCCTCAAGATGGGAGCAGATGTCAACCTATCCTTGAGCTCTATGTAAGCTCGCTCTTGCTCATCTCTCCACTGCCACTCCTGGTCCACCTTCATCAGCTTGGTCAACGGCTTCGCAATTGCACTAAATCTCTTCACGTATCGATGATAAAAGTTCACCAAACCAACAAATGCTCGAACTCGACTCACATTTGGGGGCATGAGATACGTGCAATAGCCTCAACCTTTGTTTGTGAACACCCAACCCACCTGGATAGATGGTGTGGCCTAGATACTCTACCAACTCTTGGAAGAACTTACACTTCCCAAGGTGTAACTTCAACCCATGAGCTCTCAACTGCTCGAACACATCTCGTAAGTGTCTCTCTTGCTCCTCCACCGTAGCACTATAGACTAAGATGTCATCAATATAACATCTGACAAAATCCAATCCAGCCAGGATCGTGTCCATCACCCTCTGGAACTCAGCAAGGGCGTTCTTCAACCCAAATGGTAAGAACCGCCACTGATACAAACAATCCTTGCCGTGAGAGTCAATTCCTCAGAATGCTGTCTTGGACTTATCTTCTTCTCTCACTGGCAACTGATGATACCTTGCTCGAAGATCCAAAGTACTGAAGACCTTCACATGCCCCACTGCATCAAAGATCTCCTCAGGTGTCGGCATGGCATACTTATCGGACTTCGTCTGCCGATTGATAAGACGGTAGTCCCCACACATCCGCCTATTCGTGTAGTTGCCATGTATATCCTTCTTGGCTAGCATAACTGTGACAGATGCATACTCTCCATGCGACATCTCTACCAACCCAACCTCCAACAAGTCTTGAGTCCTACTCTGGATCAAGGCTCTCTCCATGTTTGTATCTGTAAGGACGTCGAAAGATTGACATGTCATTAGCCAAGTCGATCCGTATACTAGGTCTCTTCAAGGTACCCAAATCCTTTATACTGAAGGCAAAACAATTCTTGTAGCTCTTCAGGAATCTTTGAACTCTTCGTCTCTCCTCTCTTATAAGCTTGGGTCCAATCTCTGGCTCCCAAGTATCCTTTGTCACCATGCTAGAGGTAGAAGATGTAGTGACGCAGGATTTCTCCTTTTGTCCATTTAGTATACAAGATATCGTTCTCACAGAGGATTTGCACAAGTAACGCTGCTCTAAGTTCTAAGATCTGTTCAAACACACAAACACACGGGTTTTGCCTAGAAATCCCGTCTTCTCACAAAACCACACAAAACCACACGTCTTCTAGACACGCCAAATGGTGCACTGGAACTAAACAAACAACTACCAACTAAAATATCACACAATTATTCACAGAGAAGCTCGGGAAGACGATCTTCCTGCTTCCAGGTTGCTTCTTCCGGTCTTCTCGATACCGTCTTTCCGAAGCGATTCTCATCTTCTGGGGGTTTAGCTCGTCTTCTCACACCTCCAGAAGCATGTCCTGCTTCGCAGAAGTCGACTAGTAACGGTCGTTACACCTTATTCTCATACTCACATTCCAACGGGTTAGATTAATCACAAGGTGTATGCCCCCTGTAGCCTTCCCAGGCTTCTGTCTACGAAAATGGTCTTCCTGCAGCACTACAACGACATTCACCTTCACGAAAGCTCAATAGAAGTCTCGGAAGCTCAGTAGAAGAAGGTAAGAAGATGGGGAAGATGGGAGAAGATGGGGAAGATAAGAAAATCCAAACAAGAGAAAACAAGATGAAAAGAGTAAATTAAGATTCCGACAGGCTTCTAGTCCGGATCCTGACTAACAAGCCATCCCTGCTTGTAATAGTTTGGGGAGGAAGACAACAAACGTGAGTACTGTTGCACCGTCTTCTACTCGAGGATGTCGTCTTCTTTTGTGGGAAGAAGTCTTCTTTCTTCTTCACTTCGCTGCTCTGACTGCTCTATCTTCTGGGATCTCTTACCCAGAAGACCGTTCGTACGTAGATCCCAAGTGCTCTACTGAACGAGTCAAGCTACACTTCCACAACTGCTGACAGTCACCGTCACTCAAGAAGAACACTTTCCATGCACAATTGGGAGCGAATTCAAGGAACCCACCATCCAAAGGACATGAACAAAGCTTCTACAGTCAAATCCACAATCTATTCCCCGAGAAGAAGTCACAATGGCATTGGGAAGCTCACTCCCTCTACTTCCTGCGTCTACTCCTCGACACACCAGCCTAGCTAACAGGACTGCACGAGGATGCCGTTCCTTGTTCCTAGACTGTCCACTACTTCTATCTACATCTTCGAACCACTGCTGGTGCGAGTATGCAGACCCTTCCTATGTATTCCAAGACTGTTCGTATGTTTCCAACAACGGGTGTAGTGCGAAGAACTATCTATCATGTGTCTTCTCTCTAATGTGTCTAGTCTGCCTGTACCATAGAATAGATGTGTATATGCAGTCGCTACATAATTCTACAGAACTGGCAGAACTCTATCTCCTACTCTGCGATCCTACTTATGTTGCCGCCATGAGAACCAGGGGAAACGATCACCAGGGAGAGAGAGGCGCTGACAGGAGATTGCTACCTCACATGCAAGCGGTTCTCCTGCCCGAATTGGCCATCCACCGTGTCCTTCCTATGCTACCTATGCTGCCACATGGTGTCTTAACTAATATTACATGGAAAAACTGCCACCCTTAAGATAGCATGTTCGATCCTACTATATTTGGAATTGTAAATGGAGTTACTAACTACTCAGATTGTACGGAGGCAATCTCTACCTGATCTGCTCCTATCGGAGCTCCTAATGCGGCTTCTGATAAGCTAGAAAGCCCTGCAGTTACCTCGGGTGTCACTGAGGTGGCTTCCTCCTCATCGTCCTTGGCTGGCTCTGCTGTTGCTGTTGCTGCGTCTTCCTCGGCTTCGGCTTCTGCTTCGGAAGACAGAAGCGTCTTCTGGGAAGCGGAGTCAACCGGTGCTTCTTCCGTCTTCTGAGGCACGGGTGCGGGACTGGGGACCATGGGGACCTCACAGGGATTCGGAGAAGTCGCTTCCTCCACGCGAAATACTTGGGAAGACGACTCGTCTTCTTGTCTTCCGGGGCGTCTTCTGGAGTCTTCTCGGCTTCCAACGCTGTCACCACCAAGTGCACAGCGAGGTCGAACTCCTCCTTCTCCATTCCGGATCCAATCGATGGTGCTGGAGCGTGGGAAGATGCGGTTGCAGGTGTCGGAAGCGAGGGAAGATCATAAAGTGTCTTCACTCCTTCTATCTGTCGATACAAGTACCTGAACATGCTCTCCCGGCATTCCACCAACATCGCTTTGGACTCGCTGTCCCATCCTCTAGCTAAGGTAAGTAACTTCCTACCCGCGGTGTAGTTGAACTTCTTCCGAAGCGCTTCCACCGACTGTGCCAACATCTTCTGTGCACAGGCCTCTGCTGCTTCCCGCTGCGTCTTCTCAACTGCAGCTCGCGCTTCCACGGCTTCTCGCTGCGTCTTCCATATGGTCTGCTCTTCTGCGAGGGCGGTGATCTTCTCCCGCACTCGGGTGACTTCTTGGTTGCGCTGCTGTACCCGTGCCTGCAACTCCTGGTTGCTCTTCCGAAGCTGCACCAGCTCCTTGGCAGAAGCGGCTGCTTCCGCCTTGTACCTGACTGCAAGCTTCTCCGTGGTGCGGAGACTAGCTTCCAGCGACTCCGTCTTCTTCTGGTCTTCTCCCTGTCGCAGCAAGGTGCGCAGGCCGAACCCAGGTTGCAAGGGCCTCTCCTGTGCCTTCGCCCTCTTCTCCAGCAACTCCATAGCTGGCTGGATCTCCTTCTGGAAGTAGGCACTGAACTCCTCCAGTCGTCTTCCTGCGGAAGACAAGTTCATCTCCACCACTCGCTCCGCGGTGTCGACTTCGTCTTCCAGAGGCAAGGAAGCCTCTTCCACCACTACGGCCTTCATCTTCTACGCACGAGAAGAAGCTACTCTTCTCATCTTCCGGGGTGGAAGACTCCTCGTGGCAGGAGCGGCTCTCTTCTTTGCGCTTCCTCGCATCGCAGCAGGAGCACCTATCCATCCTTCGTCTTCTGGAGTCTTCGGAAGACTCCCAGGCGTTGCAGAAGCGGTCTTCTGCTCTGATCGAGTACTCAGCAAGTCTTCTTCCGAGTCGGACTCCGATCCTGAATGAATGAGGGAGATGGGTGTCCTCGGTACACTTTTGGGACCCATCTTCCTCAGTGACGTGGCGTCTTCCGACCCACTAGACTCGTCTTCCCTCACCAGAAGCGTCTTCTGATGAGAGCCGAGCCTCAGCTGTGGCATCAGAGTGAGAGGGGGCGTTGCTGCTACCTCTCGGTCATCGTCTTCCGAGGTCTCCTCCTTCACCTCCTATCGTTCCGTTGGCCCATACCCTGCCAGCTGATCTTCCCTAAGATCCCCCATGGCTACATACAAGTAGCAGAGGAAGGGCGTCAAGTGTCTTCCCGCCGGGGTACCCAAGTATGCTAGCTCCGTCTGTACGTAGTTGTGGATGTACGCGCCCCAGTAGATGGGCACTCTGTCATCTCACAGTGATTCCAGGAACTCCACGTCCTGATCTCCTAAGTACCTGGTCTTCTGCGCTTTTCCCTTGGGGAAAAGATGCAGAAACAACTTTGCCAGAAGTCGCTTCTTCGGCTCTCGGTAAGATTCTATCTTCCAACCGTTCCTCTCCTGCCTTTCTTCCACGAAAAGGCAGGTGGTGCTCCCAGACACATGCCACGAACTCACGATCCTAGGCAGGATCTTCTTCTCGGACCAATATCCTCGGTTCTCGGATTCAAGTCTGTGAAAAGCCCTGCGCCACCAGTCTTCAGTCCAGGAAGATGATCTTCCTCGAGCTACACCTGCCTTCGCATATACACGATTACGAGGTGGCAACGCTGCCCACACCTCCTCCAGAAGTCCTTGATCTGCGAGGTTCCAATCCCACAGGAAGAAGTCGAGACCCAACTCCTTGAGGAAAGGAGTGGCCTCGGCCAATTCTGCCGCTGGTAACACCAAGCCTCGCGGATGCATCGTCATGCTGGAAGATCTGTTGCACTAAGCCACAAGCACTTACTATGAGCTGAAGGCTCAGTCCTTCCCAAGTGCCCACAGTCTAGCTTCTACTTCTCAGAAGACGAACCTAGTCTTCCAGAAGACAGCTACTCCGTCTTGCGGGATTCTAACAGTACTTCCTAGATAGCTCTCGTCTTCCGAGCTATATCTAACCAATCTTATCTAAGCAAGGCCTCGCATGGATTACCAAGAAGACAACCCACCTTGCATTACATTCTACTCCCTATCAGAAGATACAAGATTCGCGAAACATCAAGTGCATCATAGGTTCAGAAGTCGGTTGCGGGCTCCTGCGATGACAGTGGCCTCTGGGAAGACACTCGGGACAGCTTCCGATTCAATGTCTTTCTCGGAAGACTTCCCGAAGTCAGACTTCCCTTCACTGGTCTCACCTGTCTTCGTCTTCCTACGTGCAATCTATCATCACAACAGACTCAAGACATTTGCACTCTGTTCTTCTGACTTCCCACCTCTCATACGCACTCAGAAGCACCTTGCTGCTCGGTGGGAAGACATGACCCTCGACCATTCTCTCCAGATTCTACCAGCAAGTATTCTCACGACTCTCTTCTAAGTTTGGGAAGAAGAAGGAATGGCTGCTATGGGTTGGACAGAAGAGACTCGAATGGACCCTCACGTCTTCTCACTCATTTTGCCAGCCTTTCAGTCTTCTAGTCTCTCTAGGAAGATGTGGAGTTGAGAAGCTTGGAAGACCGGGAGGCACAGGCCTAGTTCCCGACTTCCAACTTCTCGAAATAACAAAACAACTCACCACACCGCTCAGGATTCGTACCAAGCCTCTCTTAACACAAAGCAACACAAATCCACTCTTGATACGAATTGTGTTCAGTCGACTTCCGAAGACAGTCTTCCGAAGACAGTCAAGTTTAAGAAGCGTCTTTCGAAGATGTTTCCATCTTCTGAATCATCTTCTGTTCCAGGTTTCGGGGGTAGAGAGGTAGTAGGGTAGGGAAATATAGCTGGGTTCTCCAATTTGAGGGCTAGGAGTAGGGAAGCTCGAATTGAGCTCGGGAAGAAGCAAGGAGATGTCTGACAGAAATTGAGCAGCGCTTCCGCGCCCAATGTCTCAATAGAAAGAATGGGGGGTTGGGGTAATCGATCAGGCTGCCTGCACACAACCAAAGAAGCGCGGGGAACACCAGACAAAGGCGAGAAGAAGTGCGAAGGGGAAAGAACGTGGGGAAGAACCTCTACAGTCTTCTTCTGCTCCTCGAGTTGCCTTCGACCTCCACGCGCTTCTTGGCTCGGGTCCTAGCTCCAATGCGACTCCTCACGATTGCACCTGCTGTCAATTTCTGGCCACGCCTCGATTCCTCCTTCGATTCTACTTGCTACTCTCCAATGTCAGCTTCTCGAGAGCTCACAGAAACGCTTTCGATTTCTGCCTTCTGTGCTTCAGCAATTCAGTCTCGTCCTTCGCCTAGCTGCCAACTGGTTCTCTCCTACCTCGATGTCCTCACTCGATTCCTCTCTCAAAGCTTACTTGTGAAGCTCACTCTCTCCAATCGATCTTCTCAAGCGCGCTATGCTGCGAGAAGTTGGAATGTGCCTAATGTGTTTCCTGCGCATCTTCCCCGCATATTAGGGGTTTTCGACCTTAGGTGTCTTCCCTGACCTACCTACCTATTCGGTGCGACCCAGTAGGTACACCTACTGTTTTACCCGAAAACTTGTGGTTAGGCCTTCGCGGTCGCTGTCTTTCGTCGTCTTCTCATCTTCCGCCGTCTTCCCGTCTTCTGAAGACGCAACTGAGAAGACGCTCTTCCGAAGACGGTCGTCTTCCGAAGAAGTCCACTTCTTATTAAAAAGAGCTCTTAAGATCATCTTCCTGTTAAGGAAGACGTAACCTTAAGTAACAACGCTTCTTCAGTTATACAAACAAGTTATTAATCTCAAAAATTTCAAAAATTCGTGCATCCTGTAATTTGTGGGCACCACAG
Source organism: Asterella californica (assembly GCA_036924285.1). NCBI lineage: Eukaryota > Viridiplantae > Streptophyta > Marchantiopsida > Marchantiales > Aytoniaceae > Asterella > Asterella californica. Next base: position 11,819,146 of record JAYKYS010000006.1, on the reverse strand, counting down.
AAGACGTAGTCGTTGACTGCTATCTTGCAGCCTCTGGAGCAGTTTCTTTCTGCTCACCATCAACAACCTCCATCGCTACTGTGCGTAAAACTTTTGCAGTTCTAGCTGCAAGCTCCACACTCTCTCCTACGACATCCCATGATGTCCAAGGATGACGAACTTCATACGCCTCGCTGTCGTGTCGTGGACCGGCTCCTATCTGAAATTCAGACTTCGATGCTTGTCGTTCCAAAGACACTCATGAGAAAGACAAGCTAGGTCTTAGCTTACGAGTTTTTGACATCATTTCATATCTTCGCTTTTATCGCATCAGTGGATAGAGCTCCTTGTCATCTTTCCATAGGCACTTCGTCTACTTCGTTTGGACGCTTAGTGGAGAAGTTACAAGACTCGAAAGATGGAGAAAACAAGCTAAACCCCAGCTTATGGGTTTTTGGCGCAACTTCGGATCTTCGCTTTTATCGCATCAGTGGATAGAGCTCCTTGTCAGCTTTCCACATGCACTTCGTCTACTTCGTTTGGACGCCTAGTGGAGAAGTTACGAGACTCAAAAGATGGAGAAAACAAGCTGGATCTCAGCTTACGGACTTTTGGCACAACTTCGGATCTTCACTTTCATCACATAGATGGGTAGAGCTCATTGTCAGCTTTCCATGGGCATCTTGTCTACTTCATTTTGACACCTATTGGAGAAGTTATGTGATTCGAAAGAAGAGAAAATCAAGCTAAGCCCTAGTTTACTTGCTGATTGGATATTTGTAGCCCCATGCGTTATATTAAAGACGCAAGGGGCATGCTTCTTCATTTTTTAGAGAACTTTGTACGTACAGAGATTGACGCAAGGGGGCTGCTTAAGGGGCTTGCTTGTTCTTACGACTTGTCGGTGGACGTTTTGGAGAATTGAGAAGTCCAAAACACGCGCGCAAGGTGTCATCGGGTTCAGATCTGTGCAGGCTACGCACAGGTTAAGACGGTTTGGGAAGAGACGGATCGGGGGTTGAGTTCTAGGGGAAATTGAGACGCAAGAAGCAGATTTGAAGTTTTCAGTTATATGTGAAGGAGAGCTGGACCGTTCGGGCCGTTCCAGAGACCAAACTTCCTGTCCTTGGATCCATCGGGATCAAAACAACGAGTTCTTCGGGAAATTGAAGACGATACGAAGTTTCATCAGACGGTTTGGGAGTTTTGAGTGAAATTGGTTCGCAGGGAAGCGCTTGGAGCTTGAAGGCTCAACTTGAAGAACTAAGGTCTCCAATCCTTACCTACGAAGTATACCTCTAGTGGGCTCTCTCACCAACTCGCCTTAACGGCACTAACGGCCTTACCGATATTCGTCACTCAGCACTCGGTCAACCTAGCCGAGGTGTCCAAACTGACATGACAGAGTACACATACTGCTGATGTGGTTTATCTCTAACCTTAGATATGAAATCATAAAACAACATTCAGAGGTCTCATAATGCAACAAACAAAAGCTCGTTGGAAAGCTCTCAAAGAGTATGATTCAAGCGTTTATGTTATGTCTTAAGCTCTGCCTCTAAAGACTGATTTTGGATAATAAAAACATTATTTTGACTCTCAAAAAAAATTTAGAAAGTTTTGATGACCTTTCGGTACTATAAATCATAACCCTAAACAAAAAATATCAAACACTATAATTTTACTTCTTGCATCTCAAACTCATCGCGGGTTCCTTTGAGAGTCTCCTCACTATGTAGTTGTCACAAACTATACCTTTAACTATAACTATAACCTCTTGGTATTTTCTTCAAGAACAATGAGAATTATCACCTCAAAAAAATCTCAAATCTAGTGATGTGATGGCTGTGGGGATGAGAAGAATGAGTATGTCTAGTGGAAACTCCTCTTTACTTTCACCACATGTTTGTTTATATCTCTAGAAAAAACTAAGTGTCAATCAAAGTAGTTCATCATTGTGTCCTCTTTGTTTCATCCTTGACCTTTTGGAGGCAATAGATGGACTCTCTTCCCTTCAACTGTTAGATTTGACAATAGAAAATACTCAAGAGATATCTTTTGAGATAAGTTTGGACATAGAGGGATTGAGGAGGAGCAGATGTCAATCATAGATACTGAAGAGGTATAAACCTCTTCGATCATTAAACCCCCCCTCCTGGTATAAAAGGGTCCCAGGTGGAATATTCCTCTTAGATTCTTCTTCTGAATTCAAAATCCCTCTCCGGAAATCTGGAACACAGAAAAGCTTAGAATTTAACAAACTGGTTTCTGATAATGCTTAGATGAAAATCAAAATTTTTTTTTGCAAAAATGTAACGCTTTTCAGTCGCTTTCCAACGCTACCTACCACGTCAACAACGAAGGTCAGAGTCAAACGTAATGAAAAAGCGCAGTTTGCTCTGGGTAACCCAGAGGTCCGTCTTTCACGTCCGCAGACGTCGAAAAATGAGGAGTCTGGGTAACCCAGACCCTAAATATCAGGAGCGGGGGTTTAAAATATTCTTGTTACAAAATGTTACATCGCTGTACAATTGTTCATGTTTCTCTCTCTGAAATCGTGTAGCATAAAAAACAAAGGAAAATTTATCATTCATGTTTATCATCAATATTTGTATCAGCACTTGGGTTTTAATTAAAATACAGTCTCTTAAAGGATAAATTATATATTTTTTAAAGATTATTAGGAGAGTTTAATATTGATTATAAAATAATTGGAAACATATTCAAATAATAATAGCTTTTTAAGAACGAGCACTTTAAGATATAAACGCAATTTGTATTTTATTCTAATCATACATTCAACAAATAAACAATTACCTAATATTATTTATTTACCACAATTATATTATAAATATAATAGTGGATAAAAGAAAGCGGGACTTCTTAAAGTCCAAATGGAGAAGTTCAAGAATGATAACATGTCTTGGTTCACAAAGTGTAAAAACTATCGAAAGATTTATCAAAGAATTTCATTCTCCAAATGTCACTTATTTGCCCAAACAAGTTACATGTTGGATCTTATTGAAAGTCTCTTATTTAGACATTTACTTTTGTTTACTTTCAAGACTTTGAGTGTTTTAATTAACAATAGATTGATAAATTTAAATATAACAGAAAACAGAAAACAGAAAAATATTAACATTATATTGATAAACAGACAAATTACAAATTTTGTGAAGTGACCACATAGGCTTAGATCTTTAGGAAGAGACATTGAAGACTGTGAGAGTTCACAGATCTACAAGAGAATCGGGAGGAAGGAGATATGAAGGTAAGGTTCATCGAGGTCTGGAGGGAATCAGGAGATTAATTAAATAGACTAAATACTTGTCGTATAGTACTTGTATTTCGAGACTTGAGAATTTACAGAATCGGTGTTTAGACTCTAGAGTGCATATATACTTAGAGATAATTAACCTTGAGTGGATGTTCATTGCTGTCCGGTCCACCCTGTAGTTACAACTTCCTTGCATACTTGACTTAGATTCTGACCATCTGGCGGTAATTAACTCCACAGATCAGTAAATCTCATGATATTCAGCTGTAGGTTAGTGTTTATGCCACTTGATTTTACATGAGATGGTGGTTAGCTGAAACCAGATTAGGTGGAATTTTAGTTGGTGAAAAAAACAGAGTTTCTTGTAGCTGTTAGGTTTTGTGAGTTGCTTAGATATTCCGCAGAATTAGAATCACTGTCAAGATTTGCCAAGATTTGTCCTTCTCTTAAATTTCCGGTCTTGATAGTGAAAGGGAGTTCTCCGAGGTAGTTATCGAATAGGAGTGTCCAAGTTGGAAATTTGTTCAGATATTCCTAATCTGCGAGAGGGAGGTATGACTTCGGTTAGGCATTTGACTCTAGTTTGTCAATCTCAGGCTTTTTAACTATTGAGATGGTTATTGTACTCAATTGTAATGTTGGTTAATGTAAACTAATTTATTGAAACTGAAATTAACTGAAACTAATTTATTATATGAGATTTTACACATCATTGATTTAATAAAGAATTGTAATGTACCAAAAAGAAAACCCATACATTCACTTGTATAATCATATGATTCATCTTCAAGGTTCTAGAATGGGCGTGTACGTTTTCTGCGAGCACCTCCAGAAGTGCTCGCAGAATGACGCAGCAGACATTTCTTGTTTATTTTTTGCTTGTTTCGCAAACGTGTTTTTGCAGTAGAAAAATCTATTATTCTAAATAAAATTTGCAAGTTCCAGAGAAAAACAATAACCACATTTCCAAACAAAACTATTAGGGGTGTCAAAGTTGAGAGATAAAGATTCTCCAATGACGAATAGAGAAAGAGCCGTGATTTCACAAGAGTTAACTTTGTATGGAAGCACGACTGAGTCTGGGTCACGCTTGTGACTCAAACATCACAATCTTTTCAATTAATTTTTGTCTGTTCCTACACTTGGGATAATTATTGAGCACAATAGATATTCTATTGTAAAAATAAACAGACAAAATGAATGAATAGTCGTTAAGAGACCACATGCATTTTTCTACAGATACCTCCGGAGGTGTCCGCATGAAACACTTATCAAGGTTTGACCGAAGTCGTAACTCCTTCCCGCAAGTGTAGAATATTCCTGAAAGATTCTTAACTTTGATACCCCTAATGGAACACTTTCTATTTCTGTTTTTAATTTTGACACCCCAAATCGTAAAATTCATCGTAGCGGTTAGCATCACGTCCTTTTAGTCATCATTAACGCTAAAGGTTGTGATTCTTACACGTACATAAAGAGTTATTAAAAAATACGTTATCATAGTTATTAGCTGGGGTCACGCTGGGGGCGTAATCCCAGCTAGTCTGGCGGTCACTCCCAGGATCCAGCAAGAGCTCGTCTCGGGTTAGACTTCCATAACTCGGCTGGAATGGACTCAGGCTAACTACTCCCACTCAAATGCAAACTGTTGTATGACCTTTGGATCATTGTATGTCTCCCTCAAGTAAACAGGCAGATCTTGAATCCTACACACACATTCTAGAAATATGAAGACGAATCATATGATTATACAAGGAATGTATGGGTTTCCTTTGTGGTACATTACAATTCTTTATTTAAAAATCAATGATGATGATGTGCAGAATCTCATATAATAAATTAGTTTCAGTTAAATTCAATTTCAATAAAATAGTTTTCATTAACCAACATTACAATCGAGTACAATAACCATCTCAATAGTTAAAAAGCCTGAGATTCACAAACTAGAGTCAAGTTTTGTATCGTCTATAAAAAATCAGAATGTGTTTATGGTTTCATATATGACTTTTGGAAACGTGCATAAAAGTAAATGACAGAAACTAGATCAAAGAACAGAAAAAGATACAACACTATTACACATCATTCCTTTCGTGCCCGCCAGCCAACGTACTCGTTTTATACATGGCTTCGGAAGGGACCTGAAAAGAGGGTCCTTTTCCCCCTCGGACCCGTTTTCCCCTTTTTCCCCTCGGTAACGACTGCGAAGGAGGAAAATGGATGTTTACGTGGCACGACAGGTCGTGGCGACAGAAGGGAAATCACGGGTCGTGCTGCGAAATCGAACAGGAAAGAACGAGTCAAGCCAGACAGTCAGTAAGGGTGTTATAATTTTATGTTATACACACATCGAAGTTACACACACAGGAGCGGACCGATTTGCCAGTGCTCCCGCCGTGCTCCACGGTCCTGATAAAGGGATGGTGAAGCAATCAGTGCACCGGTGAGGCTGACTCGAACGCTTGGGTTTTACGGTGCCACCTTTACGGTTATACAACTTGGCAAAATGGAAGACGGAAACCTGGCTGACCAATCAAGAAGCGCACAGGAGGAGAGGCTGCGGACGTGGATTGAGCTAACCTGCTTCTAGGCGGGAGTAGCCTGGCAATGGCGACGGCCCGCTGTGGGAATCAACGCTATGATCGGACAGACGAATATGATAGAAGGCTCGAGGCTGACTCACAGAATGCCTGATTGCCCCGGCAGACCGGTTCATCATCAATCACGATCAAAGTACTCGGTCTCAGTAACGGTGCCGCCAGTCAGAGTTGCGCAGCTGGAGGTTCGCTCCAGGAGCGGCACTGCGGAGGTGTGGTGTGGTCTGGGTCGGTCTCGCACCCAGCCCAGTCCCGGCTCTCCGGGCGTGGGATGAATCTAAGATCGTGAGTGGAGTGGAGTTGAAGGGGAGGGGAGAATACAGTACAGGAAGTGCAGTTTTGGAGCATTTTCTTGATCAGGCGGCGATGCGGGAGAATATTTGCGGGAGGAGGGACGACGAGCATAGGTAGCGGGCAGAGGCTCAGTTAGAAGCAGAAACGAGCGGACGAGGGAGCGGATGTGAGCCTGCATCGCATCGAGTCAGGTGCTAAGGCAGGAGGCAGGAGGCAGGCGGCAGGGAGGAGGTGAGAGAAGAAGGTTGAGCATAGTTGCTTCCGCACCTGGCGACCATCGGAGCACCTAATGTCGTTTAGGTCATTGGCCCTTGCAGGTAATCCGATTGGAAGCAGTTCGCTTACGCTTTGGTTTCGAGAAAGCGGTAGAGGAAGAGAAAAATAGTAAAAGACAGTGGCCGACTGCCTGTTTAGTCTAAGTTTAGATGTAGATCTGCCTTGTTTTGTTTCGCTTCGAAAATTGTTGTGGGTAGAGTCTCGGGAGTGAAGGCAGTGCCAAGGAGGGCGAAGTGTTTGGAGGCCCAGCGGTAGCACTGATCTTGCGTTGTTTGGTTGAGTTTTGTTTGGCTTTGGTTTCTAGGTCACTAGGAGCTCGTCTCGAGTGTCTGGTGAGCGGATGATTGTCTGTTTTACCAGGTCTGTTTTGGATGGTAGATAACTGAAAGGAAGTGGTTTGAAGTGGAGCGGATAGTCGTGGAAGGGTAGATCTGAGTGCAAGCGCTTGTTCAGGGACCAAAAGCTGGAGCCGTGGAGGAGGAGCTCCATGATGTGCAGATTGAGCCGTTTCTTAGCCTAGTGGTGAAGCGCTTTTCCTTTTGATTTCATCAGAAAGCCTTCGATTCGTCTCTTGTTTCTCGGGATGGGTAAGCCTGTGCCGTCAGGCACGCTCAGGCTCTACGCCGTGATCGGCATTGTCTGCCTTCTCAGCCTTATTGGACCTCAGTTAGTGCACGGTTTCTACCTGCCTGGAAGTTACATGCATCCTTATGCGGAAGGAGACGAGATCTCACCAAAAGTTAACTCGCTGACGTCGATTGATACTGAGCTGCCCTTCGGGTACTACACTCTTCCCTTCTGCAAGCCTCCCGATGGAGTCCAGCAGGTTACAGAGAATCTTGGAGAGCTCTTGATGGGGGATCGAATCGAGAACTCGCCTTACCGCTTCAAAATGAACGTAAACGCGTCGAGCCTGATGCTGTGTATGGGACATGCGCTTGACGATAACGAAGTGAAGCACTTCAAGCAGAGAATTGATGACTATTATGTGATCAATCTCATCCTGGACAATTTACCAGTCACCAGATACACCAGGGCCAAGGATAGTGACCTCGTAGTCCGATGGACCGGTTTCCCGATCGGTTTCATCGAAGAAAAGAAGTACTACATTTTCAACCATCTGAAATTCAAGATCAAAATCCACCCCTACGAGGATGCCGGTATCGGTCAAGTTATGGGGACTGGAGATGGTATTGATACATTCCCCACTGAGAGTGGCGGTAAGAAGTCTGGTTATTTGATTGTGGGTTTCGAAGTCGTCCCCTGTAGTGTTCCACATACAGATCCAAAAGATCTTCAGATCAAGCCTTACGACGCACTCGCTCCCGTCACTTGTCCAGCTGGTGCTTACCAGGAGATTAAGGGTGGTCAGCAGATCGTATACTCGTATGATGTTACCTTCGAGAAGAGTGATATCAGATGGCCCAGTCGTTGGGACGCATTCTTGAAAATGGAAGGTGCCAGAGTCCACTGGTTCTCGATCTTGAACTCGCTTATGGTGATCTCCTTCCTTGCCGGTATCGTCTTTGTGATATTCCTGAGAACAGTTCGCAGAGATCTGACCAAGTACGAGGAGCTGGATAAAGAGGCTCAGGCGCAGATGACCGAAGAACTCTCCGGTTGGAAGTTGGTCGTTGGAGATGTTTTTCGTGCACCAGTTCATTCTTCTCTTCTGTGTGTCATGGTCGGCGACGGAGTGCAGATCACCGGAATGGCTGTTGTCACCATCTTGTTTGCAGCTTTCGGCTTCATGTCTCCTGCTTCTCGGGGTATGCTTCTCACAGGAATGGTCCTCCTTTACCTGTTTCTGGGTATAGCTGCCGGTTACGTTGCAGCGAGGATGTGGCGAACTTTGACAGGGAATGCGCAAGGATGGAGATCCATTGCTTGGAAGGTTGCTTGTTTCTTCCCTGGAATTACCTTCGGGATTCTTACCATCCTCAACTCCCTTCTTTGGTCTTACGGCAGCACTGGTGCTATCCCCATCTCTCTCTTCTTTATCTTGTTGGCACTTTGGTTCTGCATCTCTGTCCCTTTGACCCTCTTGGGCGGATTCCTAGGAGTAAGAGCAGAGCAAATCCAGTACCCTGTCCGTACCAACCAGATCCCCCGCGAAGTTCCACCTCAGAAGTATCCATCGTGGCTTTTGGTTCTGGGAGCCGGTACTTTACCTTTTGGAACACTGTTCATCGAGCTTTTCTTCATCATGTCCAGCATCTGGATGGGACGAGTGTACTACGTGTTCGGATTTTTGTTCGTGGTGTTGATATTGCTCGTTATCGTATGCGCGGAGGTTTCAGTTGTTCTCACATACATGCACCTATGTGTCGAGGACTGGCGCTGGTGGTGGAAATCCTTCTTTGCCTCCGGCTCGGTGGCGGTTTACGTGTTTCTTTACTCCATCAACTACCTATTCTTTGACTTGCATGTTATCGGCACGGTGTCTGCGGTTCTGTACATTGGATACTCTATGCTCATGGCGTTGGCGATCATGCTTGCAACAGGAACCATTGGTTTCCTTGCATCGTTCTACTTCGTGCACTACCTGTTTTCTTCGGTTAAACTTGATTAAGGGCGCTCGTTGGAGCAGTGAAACGTTCTCCTTACTTCAACTGTGAGGACCAGACACATGAGGTAGGGAGGGCCATCTCTCTAGGAAAGAAGCTTCATTTCAGATGCTCGGGTTAACTCTCAAGGGCACTGGCGTAGGGCTGATTCAGGCGATTCTTAAGGAACCTAGGGGATAGCGTCCATGGCAGAGCTGGGAGAGTGTTAGAAACTCTTCTCTGTAACATGAGTTTCGCAGGTTAGTACCAGTATGATTGTCATGCTGTGAATTTTTTCAAGGTCTATCAACACCTTCCATTATAATATTTGCAAACGCGCAGGCTTTTCTCAACTTCCTATGTCTCTAGTTAAAGGTGAGAAGTTCCAGGTGAACTTTCTACTGGTCGGGTGCCCTCCTGTGGACATCTGACCTTGAAAGAGGCGATGTTTTGACGTGACTAATGTAAATTCGTAAGGCCTCCTCTTTGACTGCTGCAACGTGATATGTTGGTTAAGTCGCCTTGCAATGCTGGGTCCCGTTGAAGTGTACATCTTCCAGTGTAGAATTTCGTTATGGAGACCTCTGCGATTGTCCAGGCTGTGTCAAGAGAGCTTTTCTTGGACTCTGTTACCTAACTAAATCGCCCAGATGCAGAACGTCAATTGCTAAGCGTGCATCGCAAAGACTCTTTCGGACGTATTTTCTGCTCACTCATGTGCCACTGTCCGTGATTGAGGAATTTGGTCTTCAAAATTTGAAAGTTCTCACCAGCAAGTCTCGTTAGCTTTGGATGACCCGCTTTTCGTTCCGAGTATTTAGCGGCAGAATCATGCCAGGAGAAACGTTATATGTGTGGCATGTGTATTGAAGTGGTCTCATGTAGCATTTCAGATCAGGACTGGTGACTACAACCAAAGATAAATTTCATCGAACACGGAGCATAATTGACTCAGGACTGCATCAGTTTAGTAGGCAGGCTGGCTGGCTTGCTCCGGTGAATAAGTCGTTTCCAAACTCCCACTGTTATTCATGATCTCAGACCATAATAGAAGGGATGACTGTTGCGTCATCGCTGAAATCTGGACAGTAGCCGTCCTGCAGTGCTGAGGGACGAAATGATCACGATTTTTTGGCAACTCCTGTCTGCAAGATCAGAGGAAGGAAAACAGTTCCCTGCCATTCTTCACGGTCGACCTGGGTCTTCCTTCGCTGCGGCTACGTGGCTACAACGCATAGCCGATCGCGAGTCTAAAGGAAAATTGGGTTCTTAATCTGAATGTGCCTAGTTCAGAGTAGTTGAGCAGCCCACGTGTTCCTCTCTGAAGGTTTAAGACCAACCAAGTCCTCGGCCTCAGCTAGTGGTTTCCCTGGTCACGACGTACAGGGCTGAACGGTATGTGATGCACTCCTCAAGCGTACACCGGAGATGCTTGGCCGGGAGTTAATGTTTCCCATCTCAGATTTATCAAGTTCGAATAGAGCACCTTCCGTGAAAGGCAAAGCCCACCGTCGAGCGTTAACAATCAGCTTTGCGATTGCAGTAACCGGTAAGTCTGCGGTCATGTAGGGAGCGAAACGCAGGAGAACCCCAGTAGATCGCGCTTTTCGTATCCCATTTACATCCACCGAAATGCACACCGTAATGCAGCATCCAGTCCCACCTGTAGTTCTCAGATTCTACCGTGACAGGCAAAGTTGGTGCAGACATACACAGAGAGAAACAGGCAGAAGAAGCTGGCAGAGTAGGAGACTCCATTGTTCGAGGAGTGCATCAGCAATTTGCGCTTCAAGTGCTATGGACTTCAGTTCTCTTGGCGTGGCTGCTCTGTCTGCTACTGGTGGACTGTTTCTGTTTGGAGCAATCGCGACTGGATTCTCGTGAGTCACGCTGGTTCTACACAGTGGAAAGGGTATACATGAGTGACTAGTTTCTTTACATGTACATCATAATGCGAGGAAAATACTTTGAGAGCACAGAAGTTAGCAGGGATAGAGAGCAATATAGGTTCTTCACTTACTAACTGAAGAAGATTCTCTGGTTCTGCAGCAAAAGCAGGAGAGCCTTCTCCAGTGAGCGGGGTTTCTCAGTTGTAGTTAAGCACATGTATGTTAATGCTCGATATGCTGAGGTCTCATACTAGTGCACATTTTCTAGGCGAATTAGGTATCGTTCCAGCGAGAAGCAAAACATGTCCGAGATAAGAATATCAGCGCAAGTTAGTTTTCTTTTGGTACCCGTACCTGTAGGTTACCTGCTGAATTTAGAGGGTTATTTCCTCGGACACTGTCTTGGTGAGAAAATTCTTTTCTTGCTGGGTGGTTTTGGGTTTTCACCCGCCAAATTGAAATCTGCATGAGACAGGCTTTGTGTTATCTGGTACGAAGTGGTGAGTATAGACGATCCCGGGAGCATTAGGGCTGAATCTCAAGCTTCGTTCGGTCAGTCTGAGCATTGCCTAGCTCATCGTCGGAACCATTTTCATACGAAGAGATTCAGAGCATGGACAGATTTTATCCCCTAAACACGTTTGGCTGTGAGTATGGTGAGCAGAAAGCGATGATCTTCCTGAATTTGAAGTTATTTCTTCTATTCTTGTGCACCTAACGTTGATCACCTTTGCTGTCTTTGGGAATTCAGCCTTAGTCATCTCTTATTCAAACTCCTGTCTGTTATTCGAATCCGACATTGATTTGACAGTCATCTGAACAACCTCAATCCTGTGATTACCAGTAAATGTCTAGCATAGTGTGCTTATGCCAGTAGGAACGCAAGGCTCGTGTTCCGGACTAAGCCTCTTTAGAAGTTTAGATAGACAGGATGGACCTCACCACTCTCTAATTATCGACTTCCGTTTTTTAGATCTGCAGAATCCTTCCTGTGAACTTCGTGTTACTATCTGCTGAACGCCAAACTTCGGTTCGTTAACCTGCAGTGATGCTCGGTGTGAATTTGCAGACTGGCTTTTCAGCCTACTTGGCTTGTGAGATGGCTGCAGAAGATCCGTCCTGATGTATTTTTTCTCAAACCTACTGAAGGTAAAAGGCTTCTGGTGTCCATGTTGCCCCCCTTTATCTTTTCTATTATGGCACAGTTCAGCAAATAGTTTCTGCAACTTTATGTCGGCCACAGATACGAGTAACGAGTTGAGTAGTACACGAGTTGTATGTTTTGGTTCTGTGCTTCCGAGGTTCATGAATTCTGGGTAAATATTGCAACCCTTGATGTGTAAAGTTGAGTTTGATAGACTGTCACTGGGACAAGTTGGCCTTGTACTTCAAAGTGCTCGCGGAAACAAGACACACAGACCGACCTATAGGTGGGAAAATATCCTGAATCATGTGACCATCTCATGCTTCATGATCTTCTGCGGGACATCTCATATCTACTTTCTGCTTCTTGCCAAGGAACATGTTTTGTTCCCAGAGAGTCAGGCTTGAATTTCAGCGGGGTGCTACTTGCTTTGTTACAAAGATCCACCAGTGCCCAACTTATCTTCGTTGTCTATTGTTTCAACACACTTGGCAACTCTATTGATAACAGAGTGTAAACATTAAGCAAAGATTTACTTAAAGGTGGTGTGGTTGTTGGAAGCAGCTAAGCTCATTGCTCTGACAATTGATGACGCACCTCATCCAGATATTACTCCTCAGGTAGTGGAACTCTGTTCCTCGTTTATATTCGTGAGCAATGAACTGTTGGGTTTAAAATGAGCTTGAAGCAGATACTGAACAAAGATCCCAGTTCTAGCTGAAGTGTTCTATGGACTCGTGGCAATTTGTCTTCCATAACTGAGCTTGGTACCCCGTAGACAGATTCTGGATGTGCTGCAGGAAAATGACTGCAAGGCCACTTTCTTTGTAATCGGTGAAAACATGGACAAGTGGCCTGGCTTAGTTGAACGCATGCATGCAGAAGGTATGTACCCAGAGAAGGTCCTGGATCGAGGCTGGTCTATTTATCATGGAGACAGCAGACTTGATCTTGAAGGCTTCTAAATGGTCTTGAATGATTGGCCCTTTTCCACTCCTAAAGCGAAGACAAGATATGCTATCGTTTCTGCTGGTTTTTCTTTTAAGTTGATGTCCCCTTACCTCCTTTAGGGTTTCGTGGCGGATTGATTGCATGCAGCTACCATGCCTCAGCTCGTCGGTTGTTCTACTTGAAAGGAGAAAAATCACAATGCAAGGTCTCACGAGAAACGTCATAAAAGCTTCCGATAGGAGAGGAAATAAACTTTGCTTCTGGCTTTTCTGCCTTATCTCTGACAGGGCATGAGGTGGGGAATCATACCATGCAGGACGTTGCGAGTTGGCGCCTCCCTCCTGTACTGCTCTTCACTCCTCATCTGCCGATCCAGCGTCAATTCTCACGGGATCAAAAGCTTCCCTAAAAGACACACGTGATCAACTTTTCAACATAACTGTACACTTGACTGAAATATGAAGGCACTCTCCACGTGCTTTTGTCGCAGAATGAGTTTCTTCATCAGCTTATGGAAGTGGACGATCGAATTGCGAAGTATTTCACTAAAGATGTGACAGGCAGACCAATCAAGTGGTTCCGGCCTGTACGTGATCGAACTAAACAATGCATACTTGAGATGCCTTCATTTTCCCGAACTTTCAGTTGTTCTAGAACTGTCTGAACTTGAGGCAGAGCTGATGAACACAGTGAGCACTATGACATTGTTCCTCACTGGTTTCTTTTCTTCAAGACCCAGGGTCATGGGTTCTACACCAGCTGGATGTTAGCAATCGCTCATGCTCAAGGATACAAAGTAGCCTTGGGTTCTTTGTTTCCACTTGATACTCTTTTCACAGCTCAAGCTAGGCTCATATCGAAGTACCTCCTGTGGCGGGTAAGTGCCCTGTCAAGATCAGCTGCAATCTCGGTACAGTTTTGTCTGTTCGTCTTTGGTTATGCAAAGATCTCAAATGAGGCAGCTGGAGCAACTTGCATGCACCAACTTTCACGAAGGATTTAGGGATGCAGGTGAAACTTTAAGGGGATAAGGAAAGCAGTGCATATGATGAACCTGCAAGTCTCTTTACACCCAAGATTACATTGATCACATGCTTGGGTGTAAAGAGTTATTTGTTCTTCCTCACCATTCACGCGGTTTTCACATTCCTGTTTCGATCCTCTGCTAAGCTTACGTCACTTAATAGTCTTTTATGCTCAACTTGGGTGCTGTTACTTTGTTTAACTGTCAAGAATTCTCTAACTGTGTTGAACTGCAGATGCATGCCGGAGCAGTTGTTATCCTCCATGATCGAGAACCTCAGAAAGATCAAACTTTGAAGGTGCGATTTTTTTACCTCGTGTTACTGGCCTAGGAGAGTCACAAACTTTTCCTTCTTCAGCTGAAATCGACCACTCTGTTTCCCCTGAGCTGGTTGCTGACTTTGTTGATAGTTTCGGTGTTAAAGCATTTATTACTCCAGGACAGTTTGTAATCTGTAGCTCTGTTTGCAGATGCCATGTCAGTCAAGTTTCAGAACCAGTCCATCGGTGCGAGAGCGTCTATTTCAGTATCTAAAATCTGACCTTTGCTTGATAAGTAACTCATCGTGTCTCCGATGGGACGCGCTGAACCTTTCTATCCCAGTGACGAATTGTACATATTGCCCAGTTCCTCGGTATTCATGATTTATACATAGAGAACAGCTAACTGCACGTCGCTGGTGTAACTAACACTTTCATACTGCCATGTCTCAGATACTGACAACAATTTTGCCGGAGCTGAGGTTGAGAGGTTATGATGTTGTAACTCTCTCGGAACTCCACCTCATGCAGGGAAGCAAGCTCTGAGGTCGCTTCCTTAGGAAAGACAATAGGACACATCTTTTGTACCTGGGTCGATACCTGTACTGTGACAACAATTTGTGCATGGACTAGCGAGCTATATGGAAAAAGAAGAAGAAAGTACCGTACAGTGAATTGCCTTTAATTTATGGGGAAACGGACGTGTGTAGATTTGGACATCCCCAAAACGTTTGCCGGCTCCTCAGTTACCAACTGCCTCTATGCAATATTTTTACAGCTTCATTCCCTCCGAATCTCTGTGCACCATCGAAAGCGCATGCACTCTCCAGCTTGTAAGAACTCTTACTGAATGTCAGCGTTGTCATTTACTTGCACTTGCAAGTTATCTGAAATAGCGTCTTCGTCATACTTTACTTTGGTGGAGTACAAGATTTTCTAACGCCACTTGTTCTATGCATCCTACGCGTTTAACAGCAAATTCTTGGCAGTTCGCCTTGCCTCAATAATTTCTCGTGGCGGAGCACATCAATTCTTGGACCTGTGATGGACACTACCATCTAACGGCCTAACGTTACAGATCCTCAATGAAGACGGGGTCGACTTTTGAACGTCACGTCTTATCCCCACTGTGTTTGAACAAAAGTAAACCACGTCCCAAACAACGATTTCCAGTCCCGTGTTTACATAAATAGTCGGAGCGAAGCTTGATAATTTCTTTATGTGACTCCGTGCTCTCCCCATACGCTCAGAACCTAGTTGAGCATCTCTTCTATCTCAGCTCCTGTATGACTGTTACGTGTAAGAGTCTTCTGGTGAATATAAAAGGAGCACGCCATATTTTAGGCTGCCTTCGCTCTCGTGCGTGCCTTGCACAACTTTGCGAGCAAACCAGCAAGTTGCAGTAAACTACCAACACCATCAGCTATTCGCATGTGTGTGAAACCAACCTCCTGTAGATACACTCCAATACCAGAGGTCAGGGCGTGCCTGCAGTTGCTTGAAAAGAAACCGTAAGTATTCCATCTACAATGCTGCCCTTGCACTTGAACATCATCATCGTGCAGTCTGAAACCATACGAACTGAGGACTTATCAAAAAGCAAGAATAATGAGCTGGCAAGTTTACCCGTATAAATTCCAACTTGAGGTATTCTGCCATATCGTAGTTCTTGACAAGTCGGAACAATGTTGTGATAATATCAGATGCTGAGTAGCCCATATCGACAAGATGTTTCATTCCTATATAAGCGTCGTCAATGTTGCCTTCGAGAGTGTGACGAATCAAGCTTGAGATCAACAGAGGATGTGGCTGATCACAAACCTGAAATACAAGTCCCAGAACCTTCTTAAGAATTCCCATTGAGCAGCATCTCTGCCTCGAGGGTGCGTGACAGTCAAACGACGAAACGTTTGGCTGTCCTAGCACTTTAATAATCTTGAGACGTTACTCAGACATGCCTTAATGGTCCAGACGGGAGAAGGCCTAACTCGATTATCTCCAGATGCGTAACTCATGGGAAGTAGCAGGCCAGATTGACAGGTATACGAAAAAGTACCTTGAAAACGTTCTCCTGGTTGACAAACTGAAACCCTGAGACAGTGGCCTGTAGATTGTTTAGAGCTTGCCGCATGTCGCCGTCTGCAGTGAACACTATGGCTTCTAATCCTTCAGGGACGTAAGCAACCTGTGAGCGACACACAAACGTGAAAAGAAGTTCTCAGTCACAATCAACTGCAGTGTGTACCATAAGACTCTCCCATGAGATAATCAAACATAAAGTCACTGCCGAACCCATGCCATATTATTTCAAGCTGTCTAATAGCGCGTTGAAGAAGACTCAAGAATCAAGTATTCTGAGAGTATTCTGAAAGACTTGATATACGATACCTTCAAATGGTATACATGGTAAAACGACAAGCTTCAGGGTTTGTCAGGGTTCCAAATTTGGGAATGGCAGATAATCAGATCTAACCTTTTCAGGTTCAACGACGTCAAGGAGCCTATTGAGGATATCCTGGTCTGAAAGACGTCCAAACCGGACAATTGCACAACGACTCTGAATTGGCTCGATTATCTTAGAAGAGATATTGCAAGCCAAAGCAAATCGGGTGGTGTTGGAGTAGATCTCCATGGTCCTTCGCAAGGCTTGTTGTGCTCCGGACGTCATGCTACCAAGCAGCAACAGAATTCAGAAACAGGCATAAACAAAATGAAAAACTCAACACAGAGCTCTGACCTTTCTGATGCATTTCTAGCTTCAACTGGTCCAGTGTGGATGGAAACCGTGCTCAGAACGGAACCAACCGAACTTTCCAGAGAACTTAATGACTGCATGCGGACCCTACACTACGAGAGAATCCATACTGTGAAGATGGCTGAATCACATTTTTGGCACGAACGACAGAGAGTTGTCCAATACCTGTCAGCTTCATCCAACAAGATAATTTTATGACGACCCGGAGGAAGTGTCACTTTCTTCTGAGCAAACATTTTGATCTTATTTCTGACAACATCTATACCCCTGCATTCAGTAAACGAACACATCAACCATCAGCTGGCTGTGGTTTATTTTAGGATCAAGAAATTGACGCTGTAGAACCGAACTGAGAGTTGACCTGTCGTCAGAAGCGTTCAACTCCAAAACTGCTTCCTTGTAGTTCGGTCCCAAAAGCTCATGTGCTAGTGCCAAGATACTAGTTGTCTTTCCGGTTCCAGGCGGTCCCTGAGGTGCAGTCAAGGATCTCATAACTGAATAGACACTCCACCACATCAAACTAGCATATGCATTGATCAGAAACCTAGCAATTCTGACCCTTGAACCCCGAAAACCCCAAAAAAGAAAGTCCGTTCAGAAAGACCAGCTTACATGCAAATCGTAAAAGAGCAGGTTTCTCGAATTGAGAGATCCCATTCGATGACATGCAAATATCCGAATCTTTGAAGGGAAGGGATACAGAAAAGATGAGGTTCGGCATGTTGCCATCCCGGGCGATGATCTGCAGACGCGAAACAGCGTCCTGATTTCCGACGATATCAGCGATTTTCACCGGCCGATACTTCTCCACCCACGGCAAATTGTAATCTTTCCCACTCTGCGAAATACCTGAAACTGTCGCTGCCATTTTGCGGATCCAGCACTACGTTCGAATCAAAACGACTTCTCTCCAGCAGCGGCCTGATCACGACTTACCAAATCCTGGAATCACAACTTTCTTCCTTCTTTGAACTGTTTCTCTGTAACTTGCGACCTCTCGCCATCTCCATCTTTTCTGATGGACTGATAAAGGGTTCACTGATTCAGAGAACCGTCATCGTCATTAAAACCAATATCGTTCGTCCTGCTCTTTTCCTATCTGCAATCGCAGCTAAACCTTCTGCTCTGAGGCTCGTCTCCAGTACGGAGACAGATTTACACTGGAGGCTTCTGTCCCATGCGTTCTACTGGGCCAGAAAACCAAGAAGCTATCCGCTGATTCACCGAGAATCGATCGTGTTCACGCGGCACCTCCAGCTCCTGTATTTCTGTCCGCGTTTCTCCTCCTATGCCCTGTTTGAATGTAGCCCGGAGATCGAATTCATACGTTTGTTTAATTATGTCTTGTGAGTAGCTAATGCTGCTTCTCATTCCCGCGCAAATCCCATTCGTATGCTGCAGCCATGTTGACTGTACAGGACCAACGTGGTTGGTCCTAGTATACTTGGTATCGTGGTACCTTGTGCCATCGTAGTTTAAATTTCGTAATATTTTGTAATATTGTACACTTGAAGTTTCACTCCAACGTGTTAATTCCGTCTAATTGAGTAACACTTCTGTGTTGTATTGGTTGCGAGAGACACTCCAGTAATGAAACTAAACAGTAATTTCAAAACTTTTTTATTAAAAAGATCTTAGTGAACATTATTCCAGTAAAGATTATTTCTTTTTCTTTTAAAAAAAAATTCTAAGGTCAAGGATTAATAACTTTCACGATACAAAAGAGAGGGCATGGAAGTGTTTATTAACCTATCATGGAAGAGCATTTGAGCTCTGCCAAGATTGTAACAAGGCTTAATAACTTTCACGATACAAAAGTGTCCGAGGTTTGCAACCTCCATCCTAGTATGTTGCTGTTTTGCAAAAATGACCTTAATGCTAACCACTCTATTGTAGTATTGATTCTGACTCATTTCACTCACTGCGGAGTGTTCCTATAGAAGTTACGGAAGAACGTGGATGAGCAGTGACAGATAGAGTTGGAGGAGCACAACATATCAGACGTGAACAAACGCAACGTGACGTCTCAAGAGAAGAAACGAGTGTACATGCATAAATTAGGCACACGAGAGAAAGTGGAGTTTCAAGTCGAGTTTGTAATTTTCTGTTCGCAACTTGTTCATTATTGTGATTTTCAGACGGCTTTAAAATATAGTTTGCGACACTAGAACTATAATAATATGTGTCAAAAATATCAAAATTGTTTAGGACACCGTGACGTTTAGATGGTTTTCTAGGAGATGCATAAAGTTTAGGAAAAATTACACTGTTTATGACATCTTTCTGAAATCATTTCTGTTAAAAATACTGTGAAAATTTTTATTAATATTATAACTATCAATTACTGACATTCTTCCGATAAGTCCTTATGGTTTTCTGATAGCTCTCAGGTTTTCAACAACTTTCTGATAGTTTTCTGATATTGCTTTTCTGACATCTTCTTGTCTTAAATCTGTCAGAATTTTGTGATTGTCATTAAGTTAACCGTTACGGCGAAGAACCAACTGGTGAGGAGACATAGACAACGCTTGCTTCAGGCAAGATTGTCTTGTTTGCAATCTTGGACGAAGATGTCATAATTATTTATGACACTGTTATGATAACATTTAGATGGTTTTCTGAAAGATACATTGGTTTTAAGAAAAACGACATTGTCTATGACGTCTTTGTGACATCATTTCTATAAGAAACACTGTCAAAATTTCTGTTAATACTATAACTACCAATTGTCGACATTTTTTTGACAAGTTCTTATGGTATTTTGTTAGCTCGTAGTTTTCCAACATATTTCTGACAATTTTCTGATATTGCTTTCACGACATCTTCTTGTCTTAATTGTCCAAATTATGTGACTGTCATTAGATTAGTCGTTACGATAGAGAACCAACCGGCGAGGAGATAGAGACAATACTTGCTTCAAGCAAGATTGCCTTGTTTGCAATCTTGGACGAACGAGAGCCACGTCTAGCATCAAGGGTTGTTAACGTCGTTGTCAGTGATATGGATGACGAATCAGACAACACAACATCCTCATCAGAGGATGACATGGAGATAGAGACATAAACTCAATAGCTGCAAGAATCACGAGCGTTGAGAGTAAGCTCTAAACCCTTTGTTACAATTGTTGTCTCATGAGTATTGAATTTTCAACAACTCATTGTTCACCTTGATTGACATAGTTCAAAGGAGTTGGAGTCTCAGCTACTGACCTCACAAGCCAATTGTCCAACCGAGTGAGCCTCTCTCGACAAAAGAATAAGACACAATACATGATATCTCTTTTGAGACATCGATGTCGTATAACATGTTTTTCTGTCTAGGAATACACTAGGTATATGACTGTGTAGAGATATCTAAATCTTAATCTTTCAACCAAAATATTCTCTATCTACTCTTCTAGCATAAGTGATCTTGTACTCTCTCGATTCAAAGTTAAAGTTTGCTATGATCCAAAGAATATGTATAAGTTGTAGAAAATTATGTTACAAACAGATCTTTTTGTGTTCTACATGGAATATTCAGCTCGATGTCAACTGAAAGTAACTTTATATCATTGGAAGCATAACATAATAGTCTTCCAACGACGTTAGCTACCCGTCAATCCAACCGCCACAACTCTATCAAGTATAACCAAATATGCTATAGGACCGCTTGACCAAACTTGATATAGTCCTAATACAACTTGTTGCACACCTTGATCTCCTAAGTATTCTAGCAAGGTAACGCATATACGCCTCAAGACAATACTCAATTCACAACATAACACCAAGGGTGGCGGTACTTTGTAGCTCCAAAAACCCAAACAACGACTATTGATTCATGACGACTCCTTGTTCATTTGCCACATAGAGTTGAAAGAAGCCCCACACTTTCACAATGTCGACTTATATGTTGGCATGGTAGTTTCATCAGCAAACTCCTCCCCAATTTGCTCAAAAATAACCAAAAGATGGCAATAGATATGATTAAAAATCCGAACCTATTAATAACATAAGCTTTTCTGAACTTTAAGACTTCAATTCTCTTAAATTGATCGACCAATGGTGATCAAATTTCGCAATAAACTTTATTGAATCATTCATTATTACCCTGAACAATTTCAAGTTGAAACCTCAATCCAACTCTTAGATAAGGATCAAACCTTAATATGTGCTAACTTAAGAGCTTTAATAGACCAAGTAGGCTTGACCCAAGATTGAACAACTTATTCGATATTCAAGATTAAACTTTACAGATATATTACTGATAAGACATGCTTCAATCTCGAAAAGTTTCACTCATAAATTCGACTTAGAACTCAAGGAATAACGAATCTCTCATGACTGTAACAGTTTACAATACCCGTCTCATCACGTCTACATCATTCAACTTCAACGGATCGATTGATAATCTAAAATTATCAAGAATTGGCTAAACTTGATATCCAAATGACCAACTCGTCCTCAGCTCTCCAATCCAACTCATAGCTCCGGAAACTCCTCACAAGTCCTTGAAAATGATCAAAAATGTAACAATGGATATGGATTTCATCCCTCCACTCTATCTCTCATAGTGCCCTCTATCAGTTTTACGAAAAAGATGATTTAGTGAAGCTAGCAATAATCACAAGGACAATCTACGGATCTTGTTTACATCTAAGTAAGACAACGAAATAAAGGATTTAGCTAGTAAAAAATGTAAAGAATTGAGTACAAAAAAATTGTTTTGTAGTAGTAGTAGTAACTTTGAAAGATAACAGACAGATCTTCCCCAAGAGTTCACAGCGACAGGAAGGTTTGGCACCTCGATGTCAGCTCTTCGCCACCGGGGATAGACTTCAAGTGCAATATAATGTAATCCTCCACAAAATCATTCCATTCTTCAGCTCAGATTGTATATTTGGTTGAGAGCTTTCCAACATATATTTTTTTGCTCGAAAGATCATCCAAAGCCTCTCAAAATCACAAAAAACGTCATGAGGAATAACTAGAACACCATTGGTCCAGAAGTAAACCAATGAGAGCAAAAAGAACTTTAAGTTTATCTTTTCCTCACTCAACTTTTTCCACTAGAACTATTGTAACACCCAAGGAAACACTAGGCACCAAGAAAACTATAAGAAATCATAAACTCCTTGAGACATGTTGAATGATTCTTTGTGAAACGTAAATCATCTTTCAACATATCATTTTGAATTTCATCTTTGGTGATACCAGTGAGAGCAGGGTTAGCAGGAGATGAGGTCGATGCGAGAAACGATTCATCAAACATAACATCACGAGAAACAAAAATACGATCATCAAATTTGAGTCGAGGACGTTATGTCTTTCTTTGGTTACTATAGTCAAGGAAGATGCACTCGTGAGAGAGATTATCTAGCTTGGAGCGGTTAGTCTCGTGAATGTCGATAAAAGCTGTGCAGTCAAAAACTCGAAAATTAGAAATGGAGGGCTTGAGGCCATACCATAGCTTAAATAATCCATCATCTTAACTCACATAAAGTGTTCTCATATTGTTTGATTAAGTCTAATTACTAGGTTCCAATAAGTGACGATTCTCCGCAACTTATTAGATATTTTACCCAAACTTACAAATGAGAGTTTAATAGCTTTTTATAACAAAGTATATCTGAAATAGATACAATCATCTGGTCTTTTAACATATAAGTAACATATTGTTAGTTAAAAAAATTGGAACTTACCTCCCAATGGTAGACTCAGTTGTTCTTAGATACTAGTTGTTTCTCCTTGGTGGTCGTCGAGTTGTTTTGTCATATGAGCTCTGACAATTTATTATCTACACATACATTAATGATCAACTGACATTACTTAGGTCTTCTAGCTTTGATATTCTGCTTGATTAAGTCAAACTGTTATGCATGCTAAAACTTCTTGATTTGTCAAAGGATATATAAACATTTATCGGTTTCTTGGTTTTTATCTCGTCTTGAGAGATAAGGAATTTAATATCAAGTTAGCATGCATATGTTTACTTGCAACACACTATGACTAAAAAATGAACATTTTTTGACAATGATACTGAAAGATAAAATAAGAGGTTTACAACAGTAGTGATCGTTGTCGTGTCGGATTTTGCGTGAAGGATGTCAAGAAAAATGCGAGGCTCTTGGCTGTAGAGATGTAGTGTGCTGAAAAGAGAACAAGAAAGAGAAATAAAAGCACGAGAATGAACGTCGTTATATATACCAAGCCTCAACGCATATACACTGTCGGTTCTTTCTCCTAAGAACTCAAGACTGAAAAGCAGACCAGAGTGGTCTGTACTCTGCTTCAAAACCCCTTAAAACAAGTCCCTAAATCTCAAGCTAGACCCAAAACCACCGGAGTGTAGCTAAAAGCAAGAGAAACATCCCTTTGCTAACAAAAAGAGCTACACCAGTATCACACGATTCAAACCCAAGTCCAAACAACATCCATGTACAAGCTCTTAGCTAAAGCTAGCTACCACAAGCTATACATAGCCAACTAGATCTCTAACAGACTCCAAAGGATGAAATACGTAGCGAAGGAATAGAAAAAGACCTATTTGAGAACTTTCTCTTTTCGTCAAACGGACTTTAGGTGTCGATAAGGCCTTCCTTCTTGACTCTTTTGGTCTCAAGAACTATCAGATCCGACTCTCGACAGTCGAGATATCGTCAAATTTTGATCGCAAGTGACCGAACTTCCATAAACTCCTCCTTGCGGCTTAAAACTGCACGCACCGCCCAAACGGATCGCTTGATTTGATATCCGTCTTCTATGATAGGTACATCTGTGTACCCTGAACCCAATGAGACTCCTAACATGCCGTTTGGAGTTCCTCTTGCAAAATAACGCAAGAAATTTGATCACAAGTTGCAAAAAACTGACATAAATCAACTCCCTGCGGCTCAAACTCGCTCACCATATACCCAAACTAACAATCCAATCCACACACAGTCTTCTCCTGTGCGTAGGTGAAGACTCCTTTGATCGCGTAGGTATCAAGAGCGAAGAGCTTGGCTCACCGATCACGAAGAACAACCCAATCTCAGATCGCATGCGAACGAAAATCTGATGTAAGCGCTTCCCTGCGAACCAATTTCACTTAGAACTCCGATGACACTTCGTATCGTCTTCAATTTCATGAAGAACTCGGCGTTTTGATCCCGATGTATCCTAGAACAGCAAGATTGGACTCCTGGACGGTCCGAACGGTCCAACTCTCCTTCATAGGTCACTAAAGCACTCCAAATCTCCCTCCTTCGTCCTCAATTTCTCTCATAACATAGTCATGGATTCGCCTCTTTATGAATCGTCTTAACTAATGAGTAGCTTGCACAGACCTGAACCCAACGACGTCTTGCGCGTTTACATTGGACCTCCAAATCTCCCGAACTGTCTGCTGACAGATCACAGATGCAAGCTAACCCCTTAAGCTACTCCCTTACGTCAGCCACAATACGTACCAGTTTTCTTCAGATTATCAAGAAGCATGCCCCTTGCGTCCTTAGTATAGCGCCTCGAGCTGCAAATACCCAATTAGGAAAAGTAAACTATGGCTTAGCTTGATTTTCTCTTCTTTTTAGTCTCATAACTTCTCCACTAGACGTCCAAATGAAGTAGATGAAGTGCTCATGGAAAGCTGACAATGAGCTCTATCCATCGATGTAATGAAAATGAAGATCCGAAGTTGTGCCAAAAGCCCGTAAGCTGAGGCTTAACTTGTTTTATCCATCTTTCGAGTCTCTTAACTTCTCCACTATGCATCCAAACGAAGTAGACAAAGTGTCTATGGAAAGCTGACAACAAGCTCTATCCATTGACACGATGAAAGTGAAGATCCAAAGTTGTGTCAAAAGCCCGTAAGATGAGACCTAGCTTGTTTTACCATGAGTGTCTTTAGAGCGATAAAAGTCAAAATTTGATTTTCAATTACGAGCCGGTCCACGACACGACATCCACCCTTCCAAACTTGTGCATTCTCCAGTATGCATCAGAGATATCAACCAAGGAGTGGACTGACACACATCTCTTCTTGTCATCCTCCTTCTCATCTCAATCAACCTCGTCCTCAAGGTTGCAACCTGAACGTCATCTTGAAGTTGCTATCCTGCCATGATCTTCCCCATATCCATGCTCATTGCATCTCTCCTTCATTGTCTCATCCAATCACCCTCTCTAAATCTACACATCTTTCAATATGCGAAGACATAAAAAGAATAACCCATCATACCATATAAACGTCTCCCATCCACCTAGTTGAACTTCACCGTCGAGATTTGTGACCAAAGTGTCGTAGTAGACATCACCTATCTCCGCTTGGAATCGGATGATAGCGAATGGTGATGTCTGGAAATTTATAGCAATGACAATATTCTCAAAATTGAAAATGACAAAAAATAAATCAAAAGTTTGATACGTCAAGTGAGAAAATTTATTGCACCGTTGTCGTGTTGTGATACATCTCTTGTGTGAAATTCTCATAGAACTTAAAATGTGTTTCTTTCCTATGTTTTGTTAACCTTATCGTGTAACTCATCGAATATGTGATGGATGTCACGATTGCAATTTTTTGTTTAAGTGATCGTACAGCAATCAAACATGTCAAATCAAGAATATGTGTGCGTTCACTTCAGTGCTCTTTATCAAATTTGGGTATAAAATGATGGGTCGAGGGTTTGTGAGACATTTTCTCTTAAGGGATGACTTGTGAGAGTTTCTCGATAGTATGCATGGAGCAGTGAAGAACTACAAGAGTGGTGGTTATGGACGGATATTTGATACTAGCTCCAGATCTTTCTTTCATGAATCTATTTCATATTAAGCTTCATTGCACCCATCGCGATCACTTTTGACAATGATTAGTTTCGTATTTGATGATGAATTCATGAAAAAGATGATGGACTTATCGCTTCCGAAGATCTTTTCGATTGTTACATATGAAAAAACTTGGGATTTGACGGTCTACATCTTGCTACGACAAATAATGGATCTCAACTATCCAGCCAACGTTCTTTTCAACGTTTGGGTCGATATTCAGTGTCACTGCAAGCCAAATATCAATCATGGAGTATGGATCGTGAGAAACTTTGGGGAAGAGTATTTCAGTCCAGTGATATCTTCACAGTTTGTTTTTGTTGTATATCTCATTATATATTGTTTTCAAGTTATAATATTGACTTTGTATTAGTCGGTGATTCAATTGTCTCATTATAGTTGAGTGATTTTTTGACACAACAACGGTGGTGGGTTCCAATCTACCCTCTTTGATGCATATCGTTGAGAGCATGACATCCACTACCATCTCACCGTCCTTGAGTCTCCTTAGTAGAACGAGGTAGTTGAGCATAAAAACCGCATCTTCTTGAACTCTGTCTGTGCTATGATATTCTCAATAAGCTTAGATAAACAGTTTTGGGGTGAGGCTTTTAATTGCACCACTTACGTTTTGAAACATTGTCCCACCAATGTCATCGATCATTTGAGAAAAATGGTATGATCCATTTGTCTTAAAAAACAGCTTAGGTGTATTTAGTTGTTATAAGTCACTACGTCACAATAGCAAGTTTAGACAATATCATCTGATGGCAAGTCTAACTCAATGATGGGTTGGATTGAGCTCTATAGATCATGAGAATATCACTTATATGACACTTGAATAAATGCGGTTCGATTAGTCAACTGGTCTAAAAATGAAGTTGTTGCTTACCGATTGTATGGAGTTGTTTGATGCTAATCGGATTGAGGTTAATGTGATTTTGAAAAAAATATATTATTAGATTGTTAATTCTACCAACTATGTGTTCGAGTCACTACTAGATTCGGATGCTTCACTTTTCGCTCGTAATTTGAACATCATTCATATATTAAGTTGGACTTTTAGATAAATGTGGGTTGCATACCATTAGATTAGATAGTGTTAATGCACAATTGAGCGAGCTTAGTTCTGCAAGTTTGAAGTTCAATGGGAGAAATTCTAAATTTTTTGTTGGAACAAATGTAACAACCTCTACTGAGTTTGGGATAGTAGTTACATGTAAAAAAGAAATTGAATTTCTATGTGATTGTGTATGTCATAAATAATCAAGAATGAATTCAACTCTTTCATGTAAACCAAGTTAAGGAAAACAATGTCAAGTTGCAAGTGTAAAGAAAAAACATCTCGAGTGGAAAAAAAGAAACAAAGTGAACCTTCTAGAAGCTTAGAGGGAGAAGTTGAACTAGTGGAGAAGAATATAAGTTGAAAGGAAAAAAAATATGTTTGAGCTCTTGTAGTGATATACTATAAAACTAATATGGAAGCACACAAACTAACATGGACTTGAGCAAATTGAGTAGGTAGAGTAACTCACGGAAGACGATAAGGTTTAGAGAAGTGACAAGAAATAAATGAATCAAGGATTGAGTGATTGCAAGTGACAAGAGATACGAGATATTACATAGGTATGGAAGAATATTCCACGAGCCACATCTACGTACTTTATTAATTTTTATATGATTGATCATTTTATCCAATATGAGATACGATTTGTTTATCATTTTCTTGACAATCTGATATAATATAAGGTTTTTGTAAGACCGTTGCATTATTTGCAAGTTGATATTATCAGTTTTTCTTGTTTCTAGTTGTTGGTGTAGAAACAATATCCAAATGTTTTATTTATTTTATCGATCTAAAGTTAATAAATCAAAATTGAAATCTGAATCTAATAGTAGGATATGAACCTTAACTCTCATAAAGGTTATAGTCGACTTCCTAGTTTCTCAATATTGACCATTATTCTCTAGTTTACCATGACATTTGTCACACATATATACATCATACATAAAAAAACAAACAGAACTACATGCAATGTGAAATACAATAATCTCAAGTAACAAAATATTTCTCTAGATCCATAAGTTTACATGCTCTAGAGCTTTTGTAACCATTGAATGTGAAAAATGGACAAATTAGTTTATGGCTTAGATTTTTTGGTCCACCATATTTTCTTTCGGTTCTTGTGGTGATGTTTGGATACTTATTTTCCTTTAGTTTTCAGTGAAATGGTGTCTTTGCAGTTGACTTTTCTAGTTAGATTTACTTCTAAGGAATGTGTTCGTTTGAAAATGACAAATTTCAATACTTTCAAATGTTTCAAGCACTATCGATCTCTTGGTAAACCATGTATGACATGTGTATTAATCCTCCTCTCTACCCGCATAAATATGTATTCTAAGCGCACTGTACAAAAAGGCATGCACAAAAATAAGATGAAAATTATTGGAAGCGGTTGGACGTGCTTCATGTGCTAGGTTTTTTAAAAAGCATTCATCCATTGAGAGGAGATCGACTTATGTTCTCTTTCTATTATTAGAAAATATATACATGTTGCATATAAATATTATTAAATATTAATATTTTTTTGTAAATATTAAGTAATAAAAGAATGGCGAGTTATTGCCAAACCCAAAGCATGACCTGTAAGCAGAGAGCGAGAACACCCACTTTTAAAACCACAAGACCTGGATCTCGTATCAAAGTCTATTAATTGATAATAAATATTAAACTGATGAACATGTTTTCTTTTTCATTTGAAGATGGAGAAGATGAATAAATATATATCCGAACTGTACTTCTGGCCGAGGAGAAAAAAAGACAAATGACAACATAAACCAGAAAATTATCATATCTAGTAGACTGGCAAGTGGCTTGGGAGAAGTTGTATGAATTTATTTAATACATTAGGTAACTATGAATACTCAGGGGGAAGACTGAAGCTCGATTACCTTGGAAAATACATGAGAGAGAGGAAGACAAATTGTTCTAAATTTATTATATTATATTTAAAATATTAACTTTAAAACATTAAATTAATAACCTTCATTGAGTGTAATGAACTTCAGAACTTCATGGATGTGGCAGTGAGAGAACCCTTTAGTAGTTATGTTAGCTTATCCTTTCTATGGTATGAACAACTCTTCCTTCAATGGGTAAAAATATGTTTAATTTGAATACTTTAATTTATAACCTAATATTCTCCAGAAAAAAATATTTAAATATAAATTAAAAGAATTACATATTTCCTCTTCTTCCAAACTTGGAAGAGTATGAATATGCATGCTTCCCACATAGGTACGAGGAATAATACATCTTCCTTGTGAGAAACATCCATATTCACCCTCTCCATCTTTCGATGTAGGAAGCAAATATCCATATTTTTAATTAAATCCACAATGAATTAATGCATTAATGACTATAACTTCTCAGACTTGTATCTTTTGAAGTGGGGCATCTTATTCATGACTTATGGTTTATCTCTTGCTCTCTCCATGTTTCCAAGCATGAACTAACAAATAATTTTTATGAAATAATTTAATTATTTACACCCATTTGGTATATATTTGTTATTAAATATTTCCCCAATAACAATAAGCAAGCAAAAGTTCTCAAAAGTACATCCAGCATGCATATAACCATGCTTGATCAACTTCAGGAACTTTTACTTTCTATATATTGTCGAAATGTTATACACAGTTTATAGAAAATATAGACTAAACTTCAGAAAAATCGAAATTAAATTTAACTGTTAAATATTAATCATTCTGATAACAGCGATGACGTCAAAGAAAACCCATAAGTGAATTGCAAGGCCACATACTTTTGGGGGTACAAGTGCGAGTTCATGTTGAAGTAAAAAGATACATTAATCCATCTAACCATTAGAATAGAAGGGTTAGGTGATAAATTAATGTTGAACTTGCATCACGATGGAAGAGAGATGAATAACCAGCAAGATATTATCACCCTCTCCATTACAAAGGAAGCAATGGGGAGAAGGAGAAAGGAAAACAAGTAGAGAAATGAAATGGGTTGGGGTAAATTCTATCCATGTTGTGCGGATAGGCTTGCCGGTTCAGGTCATGTGGAAAAAAATTCCGTTTCATGAAGCGCATGCCGAGGAAGAATGAACAGAGAAAAAACGGAATGGATGTCATACAAGAGAATAGGCATCCCCAACGTACTTGTACAGTGAAAATCGTTTTCTCTTAGCAGAAAACATGTAAGTGTTATAAAAATATAATATAATAAACTATAATAAAAAATCAAAATCACTTATATATGTTATATGTTAGTCAATCCTGGAATAGCCAACGCATCTGGAGAAAACCCATAAGTCAAGAGCTGGCTGCTGCGCTCCTGGGGATATAAGTCCGGGGCAGAGATTGTAATTCAACGCCGTTTACTGAAAACATTATTTAGTGTACACCTCATGTACACTGAAGTGAAGTGTACATGAGGTGAATAAGTACAATATGAATAAATAGAAGAAAAGAGAACCATAAGCAAGGGAAGGGAGGCTGAGACGAATACAATACATAGAGGAGGCGTAAACCAATATATGTCTTTAAAATCACACGTTAATTTTTTTATCAACATTTCTTCGCTAAAGAATTTGGTGATAAATTAACTTCTGATTCAATATCTAACGCCTCCCAGTCGAGTGAGGAAAAACATTAATTTATACATTAATTTCTTATCAAATATTTACCATCAAAGAATTTGGTGATAAATTAAAGTTATAATTAATAATACCTAGCGGCTCCTAGTCGGATGAGGAATATAAAAGCGGACTAAAACCTGGTAAGGGGCGATATATATATATATATATCCACACACGTATGAGAAGGAATCCGCCAAGATAGATACTATAATATATTAGATGAATAATTACGCAGAAGTTATGAAAGCACATAAAAAGTTACATGGGAGTATCTCTTGTACCGCTGTCCAATCGCCCACAAAATTCTGATATTGTATTAGACGGAATAATTAAAATAGATATTGATAAATGTGAAGTCACGTGCTGTATGGCTCAACTCATTGCATATTCACGCTTTTCTTTGCATATTTCATCTCTTCCAAGTTCAAAAGAGGGGAATATGCAAAGAGTTTTAATTGATGTCTTGATTTTTTTTGGAATGGTTGGTTATAAATGAAAGCTTTCAAACTAAAAATATTTTTATTCGTGAGAATAATTGATCTTTATATCAAAGAACGTTTTTGTTCTCATGACTACTTATGGTTTTTATATGATTGACGTAAAGATGTGTAAAGAAGTTATCAAATGTAATCTAAATTTAAACTTTGAAATTTAGTGAAGTTTTACACAACTCTGTCCAGCAATGATTGTGCGCTTTATACTCAATTTATTTTATATAAAATTTGGATACAAGTAACGATCTGCAAACTCTCTCCAGCAGTATTTTCTGCATGACTGTGCGCTTTACACTAAATTTTGCAATCTGTTGTTTTTGAATGCTGCTATAAGTTAATTACCGATGATTATGTTGGTTGTTTATTAAACGTTTTTCTTTTTTCTCCTTTTTCCTAGAAATACAATTTGTATACATATAATACTAGCTCAAAACTCATAGACGATACAGTAAGTAGGTGGATATGTATCACCTAAGCTAACTTGCTTATTCAAAATATTTGCTTATTCATTTCTTCATTTGAAAATGAAAAAGGGCTGCAAGCTCAATTTATTATCTAACCCATCCGATGAGAAAGATTAGATAATAAATTAATATATTTATAAATATATTATTTTGGTTTAGTAGGTTTCTGCATTTGTACCCCTTAAGCGTATAGTCTTGTACTCCACTTATGGGTTTTTTATTCACGTTTTTATGGT
The DNA here is from genome assembly GCA_036924285.1 of Asterella californica. NCBI lineage: Eukaryota > Viridiplantae > Streptophyta > Marchantiopsida > Marchantiales > Aytoniaceae > Asterella > Asterella californica. The sequence continues at coordinate 11,787,516 of JAYKYS010000006.1, read as the reverse complement.
TATTGAAATAACTAATATTTAATATATTATTATTTTGATTTAATTATAATTTAATTTAAAATATCCATATAACAGTTATAATATTTCAATAATATAAAAAGAACAAAAGGTACCGAAGTTGATCGGGCATGGTTATTCACCTTAGCTAACTTGGAGTTTCTACACTCCGTGACCAAGATGGAAACAGAACAGAATATGTACCAAGATTAATTTCGTGTGATTCTTCTCCACACGATCAACTAAAACGAAAAACAGCAAAGTTTTATATTGTGTGAAGTAACTTCTCCGAACTCCTACCAACATACAGAACAATTAGACCCAAGCAGGACACTAGTGAAGGTAACTCAGAAAAAGTAAAGATGAACATGAATCGCAGATGGTCGCTTCAAAGGAACAAAGGAAAAACGGAGATATACCTGACCATAGATGGAGAATAGATTTGACTGGACTGTGATGGACAAGCTAGATTTGAGTCGGGACTCCTGCTTGCTGTGGAAGTGGAACATGCGTGAATGAATCTGACCTCCTCTATATCCACAGCCGCCAGTGACATCAGTCACCAGTCGCCGTAAATAAGCATGCGGCTAGGGGGACATTTAAGACAGGGGACTTGACGCCGTTGACAGGATTGCGGCGGCTGAGTTGACGTTTGGATAGTTGGCAACCATGGCTGCTACAGTAGTAGCTTGACATAGTACCGGCACCGGATGAAAGCGCCTGAGAGATACTAATCAGTACCATATACCATTTGTCATGTCATTTGTATTGGTGAAAGGCTGCACGGACATGGCGCAGTTTGCGTCCGACATCCAGTTTGCCGCATATCAGTCCCAGAAAATTGGCATCAAGGGCAGTCTACGAAATTATGAATAATCACATGATTCCTCGCACGCCATTTGCAGACCGCGGCATCACACGTGCGTGAGAAGGGCAATAGCCTGTAAATGCATGAAAATCAAGTATTTCTATGTTCCAGCTGAATCCAGATTACAAGCATTGAGCTGTTCCATGTCACTGGTAACCTGCTGCACCACAGCATCTACGGTACCATCAGATTGCACGGATAGAACAGAGCAATACGGAAGCGCATTGACGGTGAACTATTAACAGACGTTCGGGGCAAATTTCCGACTGCAGCTCTCCGGAAACGCATTGGTGTGTCTGGTGACGTGAGAAGAATGCATGCTGAGATGTATGTGTGTAGATGAGCTGAGCGATGGCGGAGAAAAGAAGAGGACGGAGCGAAGGAGGGGAGGGGAGAGAAGAGCTCTTAGCCAAGCCAATAATATGTGAGTGGAAAGGTAAAGGATGGAAGTTTTTCCCCTCCCTTCTCTTTTCCAGTTCTCCTTCTCTCCCTCCCATTCACTATATAAGGGAACTCCGGGACCTGCTCCTACTTTCCGACTTTATTCCCTCCTCACATAGCGGCCTTTTTGGTTCTGGCGCCTGGCAATTCTCCTTACTTCTCTGTCCTGTTTCTCTCTCTTGCTCTAACTCGCTCGGCTTTCCCCCGCTCGCTTCTTCGTTGCATTCTCGCGCAATCGTCCTCAATATGCGGCCGCTTTGCAGTGACAGGATTATGGTATTATGTTTCGCGCCAGGTCTTTGACCCGCATTTGCTCGAGCTTTGTGTGCAATTCATAGTGAGTGGAGCGGAGAGGCTAGAGAAGTTGGCGTTAGTTTCTGGTTTCTCCGAGTGCTACTGTGGTTTCTTGTCATCGTGGCGTTCGCTTTTGTGCCGGAGGAGTTCGTGCCGTCCGTTGGAATTGTGAGCTCTCGTGGAAATCATGTGTTGTGAAGTATGTTGTACGGATGGAACTGAGGACCTGCCTGGAAGGATAAGAGTGTGAGACGCTGGGCTTGTAGAGTTTGAAGGGGTGGGCACAGCGCGGATGTGGACATTTCTTCGACCACGGTATTTCTGCAATTTTAGGTTTCTGCGACAAAGTTTTGATTGTATATTTTCGAACTGGAGATCACACGGGCAGCTGTTGTGACGAAGACAAGGCCCGATAATGCACCGCTACAGGGCCGGAGTAGCATGGGAAGCACTGAAGAACCTGAGAGGAAGAGGCGCCATCTTAATGATCATACCGTTTCTCCCCCTCTCAAGAAACAACCCATGGCTCCTTCTTCAGAGGAGAAAAAGGTAAAGTAACAAGCTCTCCCTGCAATTGCCAACTTTCTCAACGAAATAATCGTAAGGAATCATTTACCTCCTGCGGGAACCTAAAGTTCTGCTTTCTTTTCTATCTTACGGTCATGGTCCGGAGTACTCTTCGAAAGTGTATCTGAATATTCTGTTTGAACATTCCGGTTAAAATGTTTGGTTGAACCTGCCTGGTGAGACGCGATCAGAAGTACTTACCCCTCCAACAACAAGTTCCTCAGTAACTATTGGCTCCGAAGAGGAATTTATGTTCATTTAATTTTGTTGCAAAGATAAGTTTGCACACGTTTATAGGGCACTTCATAAGCAAGGAGATACTTGGATGCTTCAAAAGCTACGAGTTTTTTCTTGAAAAGAGTGGACCCAGTACTACCGGCTTCTGAATCACTCTGAGAGATGACGTTTTACCGAGTTTAAAATGGGTTTGTATTCGTTCTGAGCAGGTCGACGCCGCAGTGTTGCAATACCAAAATCTCAAATTGGCGCAGCAGCTGGATGTGCAACGAACTGAAATTCATGCTTTGGAGGGCAAGTTCAATCAGCTCAAATCAAAGCAGGCGTCTTATGACGATACCTTGATAGCAGTGAACCGTGTTTGGAAGGAGGTATTAGCTTTCATACCTACCGTATGGTGGTCTTCTTTGCATTTCTTTGATTACTACTTGATGGAGAATTCGCCAGAACTTTCCGTGAGTGTTTTGCGGACACTACCAGGGGGTTGAAGGTTGGATGTGCTTCATGCAGTTGGTGGACGATTTGGAGTTGCTTGCTGTAAAAGCCAATGCGGCCCCTAATGGATTACGAGTGTTGGAGACTACTGGTTCAGCCAAAGGTAGATGTTGAGCTCTATCTGTGCGAAGCAGAATCTGTACTTCGAGCCCAACTACCATTATTTTAACTTCAGGGATCAAGTTCTTGTATTTTGCATCTTCTACTGCCTTAAGCAGTGTTACGTGCTTCACCTCCTTTTGGTTTTGTCACTGTAATTGGTTTCTTTCCAGATCTGGCCCCTTTGCTCGGTAAATCTGCTATCTCGGTGAATCTGTTATCTCAGTATCTGATCGACAAGTATACTGGGTAGAATCTTTGTATACCACGCATGAGATATGTGAATCATAGGGTGAAGCAACAAGTTAGGAATTAGCATGCAAAGCCGTGCATATCACCGAAACGTTTGAAGTCGTAGTCGGGGTACGTACTGGGTGCGCGTAAGTTGCTCCCAACCCACCGGCATCTGGACCGCGCTTAATGCTTCTCTCGTTTCCGTCTGTTGTCTTGAGCGGTGCAGAGAGGGTTCTCACGCAACCTCCGGAGCGAACGTTTCTCCATCGATTACTGGAAACTGGTGCGACAGAAAGCAGTACATCTGCTGTTGATAGTAACTTGGTGGAGGCGGCCCTTACCTATAGGAAGGCGTCCACCATGAAGACTCTAACGTACCTCGTGCAAGCCATGGATGTCCAGCGGTCCAAGACGGAAGACCTTGCTAGCTCATTACGGGAAAGGCTTTCTAGTGATGGTGAGTAGATCTGTCCTGAGTACATACATGTCTCTGTATGACTGGAATGTACACACCTGGAGCACCTGCAAGTAATTGCGTGAAAACGGAGTACACGTCTTAGTAAGTGCCGTTAGACTTGAGGTAGACAGAAACTTGGTGAAGTTGATGACTCGGTCCACAGTGATGAGGCTGTTTGTTTTGCTAAGTGAGCCATGAAACACGGTCAGTTAGTTCGCTACTGATTTTAGTATAAGCTGCCAGTACTCGGCTTTATCGGTTGAAACTCCAGCTTTGGAATGCTGCAGAGGCCGGGCGGCTGTTGAAAAAGGCAGATGAGGACCTCCGCGCCGAGAGCGCAGCTCTCCATAAGAATATGGAGCAACTACACTTGAAGTACAAGCAAATAGCGGCAGAGATTGCAGCTTATAAGGACACTCATGCCAAAGATCAATCTGAAATTGCTAGACTGAACGGTAAGAGTGCCTGCCTCTATCTCTCGTTGTCTAAAGTATGTATGATCAGGAGAAGCATATAATGCATCAAGTTAGTATGAAATATGTGAATACAGGACAGGTTTGAGGTGTAATACTCGAAGGTACTTTAAGAACAAAAAGAATAGATTGCTCCTGGCGTTATAGGATCTTCACCGAAGGCTTTAGAATGCATTTTCTTTTCAAACTATCTTTCAGCCGTCTTTCTTGCTTGATTTCTCCTGGAAAGAATTTCTCCACCACCTGGCTGTCAGTGTAGTCACTTGTCGCAACATCTGTCCTTTAGACACGCCATATAAGTCGTTGGGGTTATGCTCGCGAGCCAGCCTCTCCTGCTTTTCTCAGTCCGTCTATGTTTACCTGGGTTGTCTTGCCACGGTGCTCAGGAAACACCTGTCTGTATCCGTTTGGGAAATCCAGTTTGTTAGTCGGACTCAAGAAATGGGTTCAGGGTTGTTACGTAAGTTCGGTTGTTGTAATATTGTTGTTTGCATTATTCGGTTGTCGGTACGAGTATAAGTTCGGTTGTTGGAATTAACCTCACTACAAATGTTACTTTACTTTGCTGCTAGGCGCCTTAGACCCCATGCGTCGGGTGATCACGGCTGAAACCACCAGCTAGTATATTTGTAACTCACTGTTTTCTCAGAAGGCTGCTTTACCCGTGTACCAATATATATTTGTATCTTATGAAGGGAACTTAGTTCTGCAGGGTAATGGTCGTTTTCTCCTCTTGTTTTAGACTTTACTTGCTAGTTTTACTGAATCCACCTATGTCTAGATGTCTTCCAAGGAGGAACATGGCAAGGAAAGTTCATATTTGTGCCGATAATGTGCATGATATCGTTTCAAATTTCAATCCAGGTGAACTTGAAGAATACGCAGCTGAACTTGAGACCAACAGACGAAAACTGGCAGCTTTACGAAGCCAGAAAGAGTCAGTAGCAGGTCCAACAACCCCGAGTCCACATACAACATCGAAGAGTGACTACGGAGAAAAGACTGGAGCGGAGAAGGTGACTAAGGAGGCTAGAGAGTTGGAAGCTTCACTAGACGAGGCTAAGGTACATGCCGGCCTGCATGTCGCTGTCAGTCTGAATGGCCAGCCGTTTCGCGGATTTATCTGGTGACCTTTTCGTGTGATTGATGCGTCAACTGTATTTCAGCAGTTAATACGTGGAAGTGTTCCCAAAAATAACAGACGTTGGCTGCCCGGAGGCTCACTGAACTTCAAGAAGCTCTCCAAACGCAACTAAATCTTTCTCAGAAGCTCCAGCATATGCAGGTATGTCTAAATTCTGAGATATGGGGATTCTTGTGCAAATTTTGCAGTTGTTTCAGATTTGGTCAAGTGTGGGTCGATTCTGTTCCAGTCCGGATGTAAGCAATACTCGTCCTGGCCATCATGTCAATGCACCTTCTGAATTGCTGGAACATGGAACTGGATTAAACAGGACCTTTTGGGCGAGGAGCAGAGAGTTCTGACGTCACGACCTTATCTCCTACTGAATGATCAAGTTCAAGCGGCGAAGAGCGAGGTGGAGAAATACCGGACGTTGTCTGACCAGATACAGGTCAGACAGGCGATTCATACACTCATGTTTTCCAGGTTGTTGCTATGGAGGTGAAGTTTCAGTTTTTGTTATTTCTACAGGCCGGCTACGCCTCGTTACACCTGAATCATTGGATAGATCTGTGACCACAGGTTGAGCGTGATACAGTGCTCAAGAGGGAACGGGAGTTGCTATTTAAGTTGGAGGCTGGTGAAGCCGCGCGGAGGGCGAGTATTCTTGCCGATGGTCGGATTACGGAGCTTGAAACCCAACTCCAGCAGTGCATGGCTGAAAGAGAAAGCTTGCAGTTGAGATTAGAAAACAGTGCCCAAGCCCAAGGTCGTATGTTCTGCAAGCTTCGGGTCGCTACCGCCTTGTGTTTCAGTTTTTTGATGACTGTTGTTCGCAGTCAGTTGAACAATTTTGGCTGTTGCAAAGTTTCTTTAGTTTCACGTTGTTTTGCACTTCCTTCCGTTCTCACGGAAATATCCGCGCTGTATACGTTGGACAGGAAGGAATGAGTCCGTAGGCGAATTCAAAGCCATGGTCACATGTCTTCATAAAGAGATGGGGATGATGCAAATTCAGTTGAATAAGTACAAGGAGGCTGCTCACGAAGTACATTCCCTTCGAGCTCAAGTACACTCCCTTGCAGCCATTTGCGAAAGAAAGGTGAGACCAGGGTTTCTTATAACGTCTCTTCTTGCACTGGTAGGAACGGCTCCGTTTTGGGTTCAGTGTGATATCCCGTCTTTCGTTACCTCTCAGTTTCAGTAATCTTTTGTGTTGAATGCAGACAGCCGAGTACCAGGCTTTGTCCGATTTGTACGCTGGACGACTTGCAGAACTTACTGCATTGAAGGAGGAGGTGAGTTTTATTTATTTATGCCAAGAGTCGCGATCTATGGTAAATGGTGTCTGTGGTTGTCAGATAAGTCAGTATTCTGTACAGTTTAGCGGAGTCCGCCTGCAGTCCTTTCTATGACGGAACCACGGCGGGAGGTATATACTGGAAAAATTCCTAGCCGTGCACGGGACACTTGCAAGTTTTGCCGGGGATATGTTTATGAGGCGGAGGGACGGGACAATGTTGCATCATTTGTGGAACATTTCTGGAGGGGCTGTCACGGCCTCGCCAGCTCCAACGGTTTTGCTTGAGCTGTTAAGCATCGATAAGTCGAACTTAATGCTTGACATACTTCTGTTGTCCTTGAGGTTTTCTCTTCCACTCTTTTACGTTCAGAGTATCACTAGAGTCATTCCTTCAGGAGTGCGGGACACGTTTCCTTTCTATTAAGACCAGTTTTCCTACCGCTACTCGTGTCAAACGATTGTCCTGTAACTCTTGCGCTCACCTACTGCCGACGATGAACTCTTTGTAGTTCTCATTCTGCGGCTTCTGTATGCTTTCCCCGTTACGTAATAGTTTGTGCTCTTGATGTTTGCTGTTACCTCCTGTCTATGGTGAAAGAGTTTTCGTCTGGTTTCGTGGAAACGATGTTCCTTTGTGGTTGCCTCTATGGATAGGCATTTTAAAGTGTGGAGTGAGGTGATCGTGAGGTGACCCTCCGGTGTAAGTCCACGCATTATAAGCGCCCCGACTTCTTCACCTACAAGTATCGGGCTGCTGAGTACATGCAGTTACTGACCTTCTTACATTCCAGTTTGATTTATCGGACTATTAACAGGTGTTTACCTGGAGTGTGGATGATTGGTCAGGCTAATGATCACGCTACTGATCATACATCATTCTATAAACAAGTCGGAAGCACTCAACTGCTGACTGTTAGTCTTAAGCTTTGTATAATTGTTGGCTGTTTCGTCTTGGACATGCCGACCCTTACGCCTGCCTGTAATCTTTTCCGACCTCTTCAGCTAGCGATAATGAAATGTGTTGTTATGCTCAGGTTACAAATTTACAAGAATCGGAGCAAGAGCTCAAGCTTATTTTGGAGATGCAGGGAAGGGAGTCAAGTGATCCGAGGTACTGATCCACAATCCCCAACTCTGAACCTAAATATTTTGTGTATCTCCCCGCACATCAATGCTACTGTCTTCACTCAGTTATAAACTTCTTTTGTCGCATCCTCATTCCTCGTATGTTATTTCAGGGATGTGATGGAATTGCAACAAGCGGAATGCAGAGCGTGGGCCCAAGTGGAACGGTTAAAGGCAGCGTTGGATGAGCATAGTCTGGAACTTCGTGTCAAGGCTGCTAATGAAGCCGAAGCTGCGTGTCAGCAGAGATTGACTGCCGCTGAAGCAGATATTGCCGAATTACGGCAGCAGTTAGATGCTTCTGAAAGGTGTCCGATCTTCATCTGCCTATATAAATCGTAGAATTGTCCGTATGTCGGGTGGTACTACATGAAGATAATCAGCTTCGTCCCTACTGACAATAGACGAGATATTCTGTTTACTGGCTGTCGGTAAAAGATTGCGCATGCTTGAGAGCTAACCTGGATTTCTTAATCTGGTCCTCGTATCCCTACTAAGCGTTATTCTATTGTAGAGTGGCCGTGGAATTAAAAGAGTCACTCAAGGCTAAGAACGAGGAAGGGGATGCGTACATCTCCGAAATTGAGGTCAGTCAATAACCTCATTCTTGCACTGTTTGCCGGTTGGCACTTCCTCTCCGATTTGTTGAGGTGATGAATACATTTCTGTCGGTGTGCGCTGTGAAGGTCATGTTGAGGACGTAGAGATTTCTTGTAACCGCTTTTGTTAACTATTCTCTGAGATACGTTCATATACCTGAGGGTTGAGGTCTTTGCTTGTATGTCCATGACAGACAATAGGCCAAGCGTATGAAGATATGCAAACACAAAATCAAAGGTTACTTCAGCAATTAACCGAGAGGGATGACTACAATACTCAGGTGAAGATATCTAGAGAAGTGCCCACGTGCTATAGCGGTATTCTTGTGCTTTCTCAATGGTCACTAGAATTGCCTATGAGTACGTGAAAGTCATCTCCGTATCCTAGCTATACAGTCCAGGTCGTAGTAAATGCAGCAGGGACTGATGGCAGATTCTTCCTGCCTAAATTCTTTGTAACAGAATAGCTATTTAAGTGATCGTGTATGCTGCTAAGAGGAATACTTTTGGTGTGCTTACGCTGTTCTCCTGTTGCTATCAGCTTGTCGCTGAGAGCCTGAAAGCCAAGCAGGCCCTTGCAAATCTGCAATCTGAGAAGCAGATGTTGATGAGGCGAATTGAACAAGCCCATGCCTCTGTTGATACGCAAAAGCAGCGGCTTGCTCGGCATGAAGAGCAGGTATTACCCGCCATTCAAATCTTTTCCTTCGATTTTCTCTCATTAAAGTTTGAATCTTGAAGGTCCGCATTGAGGAACGAATCCAGATGAGATTCAAATTCTGAACCTGCAATTTTACTGTCGTTTGTCGGTGAACGTCATGTGTAAACATGTTCCCGTTTGGTTTATATCGGACATTCGAGACTGAAATTCAGGATACAACTGGCAGGCATTATACAGAGAGACTTCAGATAGCTGTGATTGACGGGCCATTTCTTACTTACGTAATGGAGTGACTTGATGAATTCCAGATTCGTTTACCATGTTCCCAGTCTTGACATATTGTCTTACTATGTTTCCAGTGCCTATATGCATCAGTGACCCTGTGGCAAATATTCTACCTCTATTCTCTTCTCTTCCTTGCTTTATATCTTGGGCCTGTCTGATAGCTCATTTCACTCGATAAATCTTTGCTCTTCAAATTAAAGCTCGTTGGGTTCTCGGCTATCTCATTCTTTGCTTGCCATTCATCTAATACACTGTCGTTCTGTTTAACTCCTGCTCTTCCAGTTCTTTCGGTTCCGCACTTGATGTTGTTAGAATCAGTCACCTTGCATCTTTCTCCCTTACATTGCACTCTGCTTCGCACTCTATACCAAGGGGAATCTATCTGGAAATGTGCGTCTTGCTACACATTCCCATCGGCACACACTTCGGTTTCAGATAATCGCTAACTCCACTTGTCAGTTTAGCGCACATTCGGCCCCTGTTTGCTACTTACTATGTACTTTGCCCCGTATTTCCCTCTGTACTAGAGAGTGGTCCTTGATAAAATCTGCCATTCTCGACGTATGAATATATGTACTTGGCCCCGTATCTACCTCTGTACTAGAGAGTGGTCCTTGATAAAATCTGCCATTCTCGACGAACGAAGATATGTTTCCAGTCTGCACTCATGAACTTCTTCGTGAGAATATTTGTTTCAGGGTGTATTTGTGCGCTTCAGATAACACAAACGATTTGCTTTGCAGGCAAGATCCTTCCTTGAACAGCTTGGTAAGGCCACTGACGAGAGTAGGCTGTACATGTCAGCATTAGAAAATGCTAAACGTAAAACAGCTGAAATCGAGAGAGAAATGACATCGAGCAAAGCAGCTCTTGAAGCGGCGCAGAAGAGTTTGGAAGAAAGGGGACACAAGATTGTGGAGGTCCAAGGAGAGTTGGAAAAGGAGAGGTATAAAAGCACTGTTCTTGCACTGTCTTGTCTGGGGGATGCGGACCCTTATTTGGTTCGAATACATACGGTCTGCATATAAGAAATATTAAGTTAGCATGGATGTTTTTAACATGGACGGTCTCAATCAGGTTCGAGAAGCGGAGGCTTCAGGAAGAGCTGGAAGCTCTCAATACAAAAGCTGCTCGCCTTAGCTCTCATCATGACGGTAATCCATTGGTTGAGAGGCTACAGGAAGAACTCAAAGAATACCGAGCGATTCTTAAGTGCAGTGTATGCCATGATCGAGCTAAAGAGGTAAGAAGTGCACGTGCTAAGTTTTCTCTGCAGCCCTTCTCTAGTAGGAGCTCCCGTACCTGAATTGTATATCGGTCGTTCTTGCATCTCGCTGCTAACTACATCGATCGGCGTATATTCTCTAGTTAGAACCACTTATAACTGTGACAATGGTTCGGTTGTCTTAGTGAAGACACGTCTGTTTATCTTGACAATACCAAACCAGGATTTTGGAGAAACTCGAAGTTTCTTTCGCTCTCCACCGCCGTGAGTCCGGTCATGTAAAACAAAGTGTTCAAAAAGTGATCCCGCCGCCTGTATGTTCGAAAGGCCCCTAGTTTTTCAGTTGCCTATGCAGCAGGCCATACGTCTATCTTTGCGGTCGTCCGCGTTTGGCGCACTTTGCGGAATGACTTGGAGAGCGAACCAGTTTCTGTTTTGGTATGAATTAACAAGTAAAGTCGAATATGTACGTGCAGCGTTTAGGGTGCGTTAGTGATTACTTCTGGTTACTGGTTGTGATGCGCGTTGCTGATCTCGACATTTCTAGTTTGACTCCATGAATATGTATGCCTTTTGGCTTTGTTTACTGTTATTTTCCCCTGAACTTAATGGGGTCAACTATCGTTTTTTTTCCTTCTATGTTTTATTGCATTGGTAATGGCAGTGATAAATAAGCAGACATGTTCGTTGGAGACGTAAATCCATGGGCTAAAATTTGCCCCCCCTGCACCCTTCGGAATTGTTTCTATGGATGCTCGGAGTTTCTTACTCATCTATAGCCTAACACTCTCCGCTAGGTGCTGATGAAGTTAGAGAGCTGGTTGGGGTGCATGCCGGGGGTGTTTTCTGCTGCATGCTCCGAGTGTATTCTTGTGGTAGTTAGGTTCTTGAGTGTACACCTACTCAGTACCTACATGCATCAGTGACCCTATGGCAAAATTTCTTCCTCTATTCTCCACTTTTTATCTTTGGCCTGTCTGAATAGCTGATTCACTCGATAAGTCTTTGCCCTTGAACACATTTAAACTAACGCTTTTCTTTTGCGTTTTGCTATCCCATTCTATGCTCGCCATCGACTCTCCTCATTTATTACACTATCGTTCTGTTCAACTCCAGTTCTCTTAGTTTAAATACAGTTCTTCCAGTTCTCCATTAGATTCTACACTAGGATGGAACATACTGCATATTTCTCTGCTGCATCACACTCTATACCAAGGGGAACCTTCTCTGGAAATGTGCTTCGCACTGGACTTTCCCATCTGGCACGCCATTCGGTTACAAACAATTGGCTAACTTCACTTAGCAAACTTGACTTCACTTGGCTCTTCTTTTACTACCTCTGTCTGCCTTCTCCTATATTCTCTCGCTAAATCCGTGCTGCATTAGATTCTATGGTTATCGATATCTACGTTCTGCTTGGATAACCTTCGTTTCCTGCAATGGATTCTATGGTTCAGCGGTATCTACGTTTTCATTGGATAACCTTCGCTTCTTTCAACATTGCAGTAGACAAATCTAGTGTCTTCATTTCTGCATGGGGGTTTGCATTTAGCCTTGGAAGCATACTGCATTTGTTCTCGTCATTGTCTACTCGAATTCGACTACATACCGAGGGGAACCTATTCTGGAAATGTGCTTCGCACTACACATTTCCATCGGCACAACCTCAGGTTATATAACGATACGCCAACTCCGCTCGACATTGTTAGCGCACATTCGGCCCCTAATTGATTCTCACTGTGTACTTGGCTAGGCTAATTGCGTGATACCCCTATACTAGAGAGTGGTCCTTGAGCATATCTGCCATTCTCGACGTATGAAAATAACTTCACTTAGCAAGTTCGCGCACATTCGGCCCCTATTTGCTACTTACTATGTACTTGGCCGAAGTTACTTGCTGGTTACTTATCTACTGGAGAGTGGTCCTTGATAAATCTGCCATTCTCGACGTATGAATATATGTATCTTCGTACATTGACACTCGACTTCTTCCGCAGGTTGTCATCACGAAGTGCTATCATCTGTTTTGTGGCCCTTGCATTCAGCGGAATTTGGAGCTCAGGCATCGGAAATGTCCCGGTTGTGGAGTGCCGTTTGGACAGAATGATGTACGGACTGTCTATATTTGAAGACAGCATGTGTCTTCAAGATGTTTGCGTGAGACCGAGGCGAGCTTATCGCAGGAAGTGCAGACACAAATCACAATTCTTTTCGTTCTGATGTGATACTGGGCTGTTTCAAGTCAAGTGAATCATGTATTGTTGGCTCAAACTTGCATTGGAAACGTCATCCAGGGATTTGGATGTGGGGTGGGAGCTCTTTGAGTGGGGTGTATCAGTTAGTAGGTCAGAGTAACCTCCATTCGATAAGCTTGTAAATTTTTCAACTTAAAACAAATTACTCTGTTCTCTGAGTATCAGTCACCTTTTGTTCATGAATGACGTCTTTCATCAGATACTTGCATGGTTTGGATGACATCGTTTCTTACAGCATACGTCTTGAGTGGGTGTTGGTGATCTATCCCTTTGCTTTCTTCGGGGTAGTTAAGTTTCTACGATTGACTCATCAGGTTGCTGTGGTGCTATGTTGTAGTTGGAAGTTGAACACTTGGAGCATTTTCACGAGTCGCGTTTTAACCTTTTCGTAGTGTGGTTCTGTCGACCAATTGCAAGGCGAGTGCATGCAGCCAAGGTTGTAACTCTTGCTGATGTAATAGCGGGGACAGTGTTTTCCACAAATCGTCGATATGCTACATTCCTGGTGGCGAGCTAAGTTCAAACAAGTGGTGCGACCGAGGAGATTGGCTGCTGCCAAACAGTTTTACGAAAGGAGCCTGGCCACCTGAAGAAAAATCTCTGCCTCGCATGTATTTACGCATGAAAGATTCCTTACGTTCTAAGGTCAGGGTTCAGTACCGACTCCTGCTGTATGTTGTTTAGGACACCTAGAATCCTGTCACGGACATATTCAAATATTCATCAAATACCCGACTGTGTCGGTGTTGCTCGCAGGTTCTGGTGAGTGGATCCCTGGTAGAGGTTTTGATCCATCGAAATTTCACGGTGAGAGTGACCGATATCTTTTAGTATGGCACGTGAAAGCTATTTATATGCGACATGGAACGTGGCTGGAACAGTAGATGTGTATCCAAGACATGAGCATGTCGCCGGAAGATGACGTGCTCCTTATGTGGGAATATACCCACGTTGAAATGTTGAAATCCTGGGACCAGACTCCGTTCGCGCCACCCATCATCCGTTTATTACCACATCTTTGCAACAATCTTCGAGAGTTTTATGCTGCGTACGTGTAGTAGGGGCGGTTGTATGTAGGTTAGCATGTATCTCTCCATGAGATACCAGCAGAAAATCCTGGCTGTTCGTCTTCAGTGAGCCTCAAGCTCGTAAAATTATGTTTCTGAGCTTATTCAATTTCGATTCAGTATTCGCAAGGACAAACAACGGGACCATACTGAAATCCTTGGTGATCGGACATCATCCAGAGCTTTCGACACTTCGGATCAGTAATCCTCGTGGAGGATATCTGCGGCTGTGCCTTTGTTTTCCAAGTGTTTCGAAATGATCTTCTAGAATATAGAGCTCCACGAATTACGTCACAATTGGCACGAGTACGCTGTACCTATAGCTGATAACTCTTAAGGGTGGTCGGTGATGTCACTATCCCTGGAAACCGTGCTTGTATACATTTTATACTGTAAGTAGTTCCAGCCGAAGGCCTAGATGCCAAATGTGCTCTTATACCTCTCCTTGAAGGCTCGCTGAAGGAGGGAATGACGTTGTCGGGAAACCAGGTATCGGGCAGGAAAAGATTTACCCGTTGCACCTGGTGGTCTACAACGGGAAGGCAAAGGACGGATCACATGATTTAGTAAAATATGTGGAGGTTATCGGTGTTACTATTCCAGACCCGGAGGCCTTGTTTTCTCAGTTGCAGGGATCCAAGATTGTCCAGACTTGTACCCCGCCTCATGGGTGGCTCTGAGGCTGCTCTCTTTTCGCTTCTCCGTTGGATACCATCGTTGTTAGTCGGTATATCTTAGTTCGCAAACCGTACAGTGGAGTCGGATGGATCGCGGACTTTGCACTCGAACGCCGTACATTCTATTTAATTGACAGGACACTCCATTGCGTAATTTCTATTTACCCGGGCGCACAAACTGTTCTTAGTTGTATCCCTGTCCATTTGCACGGATTGTAATTTAGCTGGTATCATACTTCAGTTGGGCAAGCAATTGAGCGTCCAGCAACGCACGCTTTTCCGCACGACGCCGAAATCCGTGTGGGGTGTTCGGTACTCGTTCATCGGCTTGAGCTGTGATATGGGTTGGTAAGTATCTTGTATGTGATCAGACTTTGTGCTTAGCTGCTGATGCTAACCTCCTCGCTGTCTTGGGTGAATAATCATATCCACTGAACAGTGTTCTCCTTGCTGCTCTAGAGCTTTGAGATAGTAAGCTGACTTCAATCCGTCATTATCATGACGACTGGTCGTGTTTGATTTCCAGGTGACGGATGTGTCGGGATATTTACATGGGAACGAGCAGAGTTTGCATCAAATGTAACTTTGACTCCTATTTGGTAAGGGACGTCGAAACCCAGATACTTTTCCACTCCGGAGAGGACATGACTCACGAACAATTTTCCTAGACTCACTAGTCGGTGTTCAGGAGATACCAATTGTGACTCGTCCCCGTCTCAAACGTCCATAAGCTTCTATCAGATTTGACTTCAACTGTCCGTCGCATGATTTCTGATATGGGCGTCAGAGGTGATGCCGTACAAGCAAGCTCAGTGATTGGGAGAAGTACTTCTTTGACCGTGAGCAGGCGCAGTGATTGCTGTGGCCAAGTTCACGAGTTTCTAGGAAATCTCGACGGTAGAGAAATTGATCTTCTCTCTGAGATCGGAGTCTTGCACCTGTGTAATTTCCTCAAAAAGTTCGGAGGAAGGATCGAGCCTATATCCTGGATTATGCATCCGCCTTCCTTTCGTGACACAGAATTCTGCTGTTAGCCTTGGAAGAGTGGGTAGTCTGAAGATTTGAGTGGCTCCTCCAGTCCATGCTACTGCGAATCCAATCTGACGCTCTATCCACTCCACGTTAGTAGGAAACCTACCTGCGCGAATCTTAACTGCAAAATATTTACCAGTTCCGTTCTTCGAGTATTTAACAGTTTCTAATCTTGAATAGTTATACATGTTCCATATACAAAACGGGGAGAGGATAGATGATCGTTTATTTCGTTACACACCATGGTGTTACATAGAGACACTTATGAGCCACTGCGCACCTAACTCGTAATTCAACACATAACTCGTAATTCAACACATTGAACAACTGCACTGGACATTAGAGCTCTGAGTCTCATAAGTACTCTTGGAAGCATGAATGGTAGCGGTTTTTCACGGCTTTTCACGGTTTTATAGACCGCCAGTGGACTCTGATGTGATAGTATGCACCCTTATCTCGAGGTCTTTGGAATGGTACTGAGTGGGTCCGCTTTTTCAAGTGTCCATCCGATACATGCAGATGATCCATCTGTCTAGTAACGCTTACAATCTTCGTGCAGAGGGCAATAATTTTCTCGAGAGTTGTTATTCGTATAATCAAGAACAATGACCATAGACAGTTTCTTGAAGTCCCTTAGAAGGCTCTCCATTTCGTACTCTCGTGGTGCTTCTGCTTCTCAAATTTGCCGTTAATCAGTTTCTACAGTTTCTCCAGCTCACTTATCCTTTCATCCACATGTTGATGGGAAAGTAACATCACACTTACATCATTACAGAGGCTATACCAGTCCACCACAGACCCGCGATGCTCGTCTCCTGACATGTACAATATATGAGGCCGATAGCGCATAACCTTGATTCTCCAAGGAAGAGGCTAGAAAGGTTATAACTCGACCATAACTTTGCCCACAGATCGGATCTTCTACTCGCAGGTGATCTTCATCATGGTACATCACAAAAGGAAGGACAACAGTGCGTCCAAATGATACTACGAATCAAGAGAGTATTTTCCATGAGGCCAAATGATATTACGGCTGGAATGGAATTGCCGTAGCAGCCGCAGTCGTAACCTCTATCTGCAATTTGGAAATTTTCAGAATGATTCTTATTTTAACACGCTTTAGTTAGTAGATGATCTGTGTCACTTTGAGAAGCTGAATCCGCACTGCAGGCCAATGAGGTTACTGACAT
The DNA here is from genome assembly GCA_036924285.1 of Asterella californica. NCBI lineage: Eukaryota > Viridiplantae > Streptophyta > Marchantiopsida > Marchantiales > Aytoniaceae > Asterella > Asterella californica. The sequence goes on along the minus strand of JAYKYS010000006.1, from coordinate 11,770,812 downwards.
TCTTGTTGATGGTATTCTTCACGTTTCTCCAACGTATTATCTCTTCGAACATAAGGTCTAGATATTTTGTTGTGCAAAGACGGTATTCTAACCATTCATTTTGAACACTTCGGAACTGTATTGCAACATAACATCTTAAAGCTTTTTGGTTTCCCTTCACATTTTGCTCGTCTAGACATAGTAGTGCAAAGAGAAAGAGCAAATTGTGTTGAACTGATTTACAGCTTTTGGGAGCCTAGTGTAAAGACAATCTTAGTCTAAACATCAGATCACCAATCGTACACATGATGAGAATCTTGGTTTGGAATCTATATAAGACGAACGATTAATTTTAGTCAAGGTTTGTTACATATTCTTCAACCAGAAGATTACAGTTCAGTGGAAGATCTGCTGATCTGCAGAACTAAAACTCTTCTCACGACATAAGATAGGCAATTAGACTCCAATTAGTCCTGTTAATCAGTTCAATCCTTGAGTGACACTTGGAACTTTCGAATTCGATAGTAATTCTAGTTTCTAAGTAGTGGTGACTCTTGAATCCAGTTACATCTCTTGTTGTTTCAAACAACATCAATCTAAACCCGTTTAGTATCGTATTGTTTCATACAACCGGCAAACAACAACTCCACGTTTAGGCAAGGGGTTTATCAGACGGCATTGATTCCAGTATCCTGGAAGCGTCATTCTCATGACTTTGGAACTCGACTCAATTCATCATTTTACTAGTTTTGTCATCTACGTTCTACCGTCTCAATCTACTCTTGTTACGTATTAATCTCAAAGCTAATTCATAAACTATTATGAAAGGTCATATACTCTTTGTCTCCAAAATAGCCTCTTGACTCATGTCCAATCACAAATACAAATGATACAAATGAGTTCAAAACAAATTGAATTATCAAATATATCCCAAAGATATATAGTGGGGACCATCTAGTCTCACTAATATCTTGTTAATTATCAAAGATGGAAGTTACATTTTAGTGATATATTTATCTTTATTTAGCAGCTGATGGTTCTCTTTTGTAGTTTCTTAGAGTGTTGTGATCTAACATGCTTATGTTTACCTACTGCACACACAAGCCATGTGTTGCAAGCACTCATAATGTGCTATCTCTATGTATCTCGTGACACACTCTCAAAATACTCACAGTATGATACTGTCATTCTCCATGCATCACTAGTTTCTAATTGTAATTATCTATTTATTCTCTGGTTTCTCCTCGTGGTGTTATTATCTTAGAACAATACCTATCAATCTTTTAAGAGTCTCATCTAGTCTCATCTATGATTCAATGTGGGAGCTCCAGACTTCAGCAACGATAAGCAAGTACAATCTATAAAAATATCTTATTCAATTCAACCATACTATTTTACAAATAATCTATTTCTGGTCAATATTTGATCACAACTTTGTTTTTGATAACTCGTATGATGACCCCTCATCACCTGGTTACTTTTCATCTCTTGTTGTCTTGTGTGCTTCACCTATGAAGCTAGAATCCTTTAAGTAATCACTAGTCTCTCTTAGATAACGATGGTTATTGAATTAATCAAAGCTGGATTTTCTCACACTACTTATAATAAGTTTTCTCTAAATTCCATAATTATACATCACAAGAAAAACATCCAGAAATTTTTTTTTTATATCAAATAAGATTTCGCATCAACCACTTGAACCTATCCTTCAAACATTGCATTACTTAAGTAACTATTTTATGCTAATATTTTGTGGAGTTGTTGGGTTCAAGAAAACTGCTTCTAAAAGGCATTTAGACTTTCCTTTCAGTAGCGAACGTAACATCACTCGTTGCGTTATGGAGAGCTTTGGAGCAGTGCTAGCGGAGGTCCAGTGGAAAAGCCGGTATTCTTCCGGGAACTTTTGCCGCGAAACGGTAGACTATTTTCCGCTCGACAGGAAGCCGGAATTCCGATTTTCAACACGGGATACTTTGGACCATGGAAATCCGAAACTTACTTCTAAGAATCCGGAAAGATCTCCGGAAAGTTTTCGTTTCCTACTCTCGACAGTTAGTTGGGCAAAACTGTTTTTCCAAACAAAAGACTTGCCGCATTCCCCAATTTTCAAAACTGCGGGCAGGCGAAATTCCGGAATGCAGAAACGTGCTGCTGCGGGTATTTTCCCCACGTTTCCTTTTCAAAGACATTTCCCGCATACGGTGTGACCGGACGTCGACACGCCTTTCCGACGTTTCGCTTGTGAAATAAAAACTCCGGCAGCTACAACTTTAAACACCGGTCTTTCCGATGGGTCTGGAGGTTGCTTCGACTAGAATAGTAATTATTCTACCATACCTCCAGGTCAGATTCGGGACTAGTTTGTCGAATTTATATACTTTGTCACAAAATAGGTTTTGGTATTCAAGATTAAAAACTTCTGAATCTTCTTTATTAACCTTAAGCAATGTAACTTTCCATTCATTGTTATTCAAAACCACTAGTAATCTTTATAATACTCAAATCTTAAAGATTTATATATTTCCCATATTTCGGCATTTTACTCATTGTACATGATCTTGTCGTACTCGTTTTATGCCGAACCCGACTCCAAATTCCAGTACAAACATATGCAATGAGACACAGATAAAAATAAATAAATAAAATAATAACAAAGTAGTATAAGTTCATGCGATTATGATTCACGTAGTGGATTTCAATCATATTGAGCATACTTAGACTAGGTCTGCATTGAGACGTCTTGAGTCGGTTTTGAACCATAAAAATTGATACTAGTCAGTAATCTTCAAAGTTGCTCGTAAAACTCGAGATGATCCTCAAGACTTTCGAACTACCAATCCCAAGTACGTTCATTTTTGAAATATGGGTAGTAGTATGCATTATCCGGTCACCTTGCATAAGACAAAAGACTCATATCTTAGATCAATCAATGAAGACGCACCGTGCGATGCTCCATCTTTTAAGATGGAGCTTTGAAGACAAGACTATGGTACTGGTAAATGTTACTACTTGTCCCTACGTTCTTCCCTAGTATATCATAGAGAGACACTCGTACCAGAAATTTCACTAACAGATCATGGTACTGTCCATGTGAGTACACCACAGAGAGACTCGGACCAGAAACTTCATTAACAGTTTCCAACGCATGCACCTCCAACGGTGCCCCCAAGGGATTGAACCACGAACTTTCTCTTAGAGGACTGTAAGCTAAGCACTCGGGACACTAAATCTACTCGAGCCTCACCCACCTCGAGAGAGCGTTACTCACATTGTAACTCCCATTCTACTTCCTCCTTGTTTGGATAGATACTTATCCCAAACCAGAACCGAGAACTCTTCGCATAAAAAGTTCCGACAGCTTAAACAGAGTAGGCATGCTCTTAATTAGTATACACTAAGCTAACAAAGACATTCTTTCGTTCCAAGAAGGGAGTGAAACTGACCCAGCTGAAGTCACACTTACAATTGGATATCATTCTCATATATGATAGCTCGAAAGGAAAAACACGTCCCTAGCTCTCTGAATTCTGTCAACAGTCTGATGCGTTTAAACATGTAAGATTTGATGATATTCAACGAACAACTTTACTTCCTTCCAATAGCTGGACCATGTACAATTTGTTGATACTGTCTCAGCATTCAGAAGTCACTGAATGAGTCCATCGTGATAAGAAAAAAATATCAACAAAGTTGTTGAAAAGTAGATCGTTTAGTTTTACAAGCGGCTTGAATCACTTCTTACGTAGCGATTATCCTACTGATGAATGTCGCCATCTTAGAACTTCAGAGGGTGACGCTTGCAAGTGGAGAGGTAAACTTTGTTCCTGTACGTCCTGTGGTCTGGTGCGCTGGACACCACGGTGACGATCATATAACCGCTAACACCTCGGAAAGATCCCGTGCCGCCAGTAACTGCAAACTCGCCTTCGCTCGTAGAATCAGCCAAGGGGAAGAAATCGCTGAATGTGAAGAGGGTGCCCTTGTACTTGTCGGTGTTGAGGGTGACGAGCTTGAGAACCGAGTAGTTGTTCGCGGCCTTGTTCTTGATGACCAGAGCGGGGGAGTTCCCGGTGATGGGCGCGGAGCTGTTGCTGCTCGCTCGGACGGGCTGCTCCGACACTCCCAAGTTGCCCCATTCCATCGCCAGCTCGTTTCCGTCCGGAGGCGACGAGATGACGTTCGTGGCATTCACTCCAGGAACGTCGACGAATTGCTCGAACGAGTAGAACTCTAGCGTCGGGACTGTGGAGAGGCCACTATTGGCTGCCCTCACGACTTCCACTCCACTCACAACGCAAAGCGCAGCGAACGTCAAAAGCAACATGCTCGTCGATGAATTCGCGGACGAGCTTCCCGAGCTTGCCATCTTCTTCTTCTTCTTGCCGCGCTAAGTCGCGTCAATCTCTGTCTGCTTCGCACTGTCTCGACAAGGTACGTTCTATTAATCTGTGCTTCCGGATCAGATTGGCTCGAGGTGGAAACTCAATGAAGCGGCACTCCAAAGTCTTGAGAAAGCGAATGATTCAGCGGATCAGTCGCGCTTTTGAGGTACGCTTGGACTCCAAGATTTCTGTCCTCAGACGTACGAGGCCAAGTCGATCGATCTCTACGATTCCACCACGTTCTGATTGTGTACACCGTGGAGTTGAGGGTCTCGGTTTTCGGAGGACGTGCTACGGGCTCACTAGCTTAAGGAATTATAATCACCCTTTCATGATGAGAACGACAGTCTCCTGCTGCTGCATGTGGATCTGGAGGTGTGCATTAGATTTGAATCAAGCTTCATGGATCTATATATATTGACACGAGATATGACCGTTTCAAATCTCTCAGCGTATCACATTAGGCTACGCTTTGTTCGACATTTCAGGAAATATGTTACGAAGCTGTGTGCTGACTGCTGAGTCTGCTGACTTACAACTGTGTATCGAGTAATGCGCTTTTGTCTGTTGACTCTTGTACTCCACTAAGTCCACTTGCGAGGTTACATTGAAGGTCCTGAGTCAACTGTTTGAATGGTGTAGGAGCTAAATGCCAAGATGAAAAGATAATAAAGGAAATTAAGACAGAAGGGACTGTGCATTTCGATATAGGCACGTGTATGCGACTGTGCGATGCGAAAGCCTCTGGCGTTTACCCGGTTTTGGCCTTCTTTGCAAGTCGACGGTAAGCTATGCAATTAAATTCATACGAATAAAAACTATTACCCGAATAAGGGAATTTTATAGGAAGACCCGGCAAAAGAATTTACATGGTGGTAATTTGCATTCGTCGTAGTTCGGTTTATACTGCGCGGGCTACCTGATCGCATCTGAGGAATAACCCACATGACCTTCAAAATTACGCGGGATGCGTTTTCGTGGAGTGGTTGAGTTGAATCTTATATATTCAATTACCGCAGAATGTACATTTCTAAAATTTCACAACTCCCAGGTTCGTTCAGAAATTTACTTGACCCCACCCCTCATAAGTTTGTCGGACTTGACTTCACTTTTCTTGACTTAGCATTATTGGCCATATCTCTGACTAGTTACAGTAGGTCAAAATGCACGTCATCAAAATGAGAGAAGTGCATTCTAGCAGTAAATATATATCTACAAAGAAAATTTAATTTAAAATGTTTTTATAATAAATTATCAATTCATAATACTTTTTATTTACCTTAATGCAGTAATTTTTATATAACAATAAATCTACTAAACTTGCTGTTACCAGTTAAAAATATAAAATCAAATAACGAAAGTTAAAAGAAGTGAAGTCAAGTCCTACAAACGAGTTAGAAATGGGGTCAAGCAAATTTTTGTAGATTCATTCTGCAGAATTTATCAATTACTTATCGATCATTGTTATGTATATACGATTATATTCATAACTCGCTATTGTACGTGTAGTTTTTATTAATCACTGATCGCGGATAATGTCAGTTTCATCTTCAGTTTCAAGTTAGATAGCACACTAGCTAAACTCTAACACAGTATTGAATGGTACGCCTAAACGAAATCTCTTCTATTTCCACATTCCGTAAAGTCAGGTGAGTGCCTCTTGAATAATATCCTTCCCCACGGCCTTGTACAGTGAATTTCGTTTTCTCTTATAGGAAAACATGTAAGTGTTATAAAAATTTATTTTTTCTAAGTTATTATAGAAAATTAAATTAATTCGTAAATATTATATATTACTCAGTCCCGGAGTAGGCAACTCCTCTGGAGAGAACTCATAAGTAAAGGGCGGGCTGCTGCGCTCCTGAGGATATAAGTCCGGAGCAGTAACTGTAGAATAGCTTTATTTACTTGGGACATTAAATAATGTCCTAACTCTTCTCGCAGAAAAAGTTAAGCGTTATTTAATGTACACCCATGTACACTGAAGTGTACATGGGTGAATAAGCAGGCTTACAGGGTATATAATATGCATCCTTCCTGAGCTCTTGGTAGTAAAGAAGGAAAACAACAAGTGGAAAAACAGAGGAAAAGTTCACCTAGGGGTTGGAAAGTAAAATGGAAAGACGGTGTAGAAAAAAGACCTCTGGTCAAAAATTTGATTACTATCTGTAAATATCAATGATAAATTTTACAGTTGCCAAGACTCGTGTGTAGAAAACTCTATACTTCTCTATGCAAGGAAATCTTCCGCATACATAGAAGAAGAAGATTATATCTATAAATTGAATGTCATACGTAAAAACTTCTATATAAATAACAGAGAGTCCACGCCACTCCTATCATGAGGACGAGAGAAACCAGATAAGAGCATGTGCGATTACTTGACGTTTGTATATGAACCTAGACAATAAAACTGTAAGTCCTGCTTGTAGACATAACCTATTTTTGGTATAAAGTTATAATTTAAAACTAATAATATATTTATATATAATTTAGTTAATTTATTACCTAATTACTCCAAAAGAAAGTTAAATTATAAATTAAAATGCTGCACAAAATCTCTTCCATATGAAGATGGAGGAGGTGAGTATGCATGCTTCATGTGCTTAATACGTCGTCACTAAATTATGTCGTAAAATGAAATTTCCTTTATCGTAAAAGTTTCCATTTTATCTCTAAAATGAAGAAACTTGGTGCAGATGAGTATAAACTGACACTCTGAGGACAAGAAAGATGAACAGTACTGTTCAGACACAAGCCCCGGATTTTCTGCGCAGGAAGTGTCTCACACTGGCTAAATCGAGAGGCCGCTTAATGACACCGTAGGGAAGACTTTTGATAGTGGCCTAGCTAGTGGCTGGATTCTTTTGCTTTCGGTTGATTTTCTCTGTCGCTGTGGGGTTTTCTGCAACCGTAGTTGCTATCTTTTATCTTTTCGCAGCCCGAGGAGTCCCAAACATGATCTCCAAAATTCCGCGAACGCATTTTGGCCTGAGGAGTGACTCACATAACATCCAAAATTGCACGAAATGCACTGGTGGAGTGGAAGAGCTTGCTGGCGTACCGTCTCGCCTTTCACCTAAAATAAGTAAATAACTAAATCGAGTCTGATATATTCCGTCATGCGTTGAATGCGTCAGCTATGACCTATCAGGCCCAGGCGCACCGTGCGTTTTACGCTGAAAATCATGTCAGAAAGCTGTGGATCCACGTGCAAGAAGATGGGTTTCTCGTCCTGAATCCTGATAAGCTTGGACGACAGAAGTGTCGGCGCATCGGACTTGTTGAAAGAAAGATTATTCCTCGCGTCTCCAGTTAAGTGCTACTACTTTCCAAAATGAAAATCTTGCGAATTACATCAGTGTCCATGTAGGCAAGCTGGTCCACATGGAGTGCTTCCACGTGTCCAAAGCCTTAACGGGGTGCTCTTCCAAACATTTTTAATAACATTACTAGAATATCACCGAATATACCCGCTGAGCTGTTCGGTTTAACCTGAAACACTCTGTGCGCATGACGGTCTTATTACCAAGCCTACTATTTCCAACCAATTGAAAGTCTAAAACGCCAGGTGCGCCTGGGCCATCAACTAAACTATATTATGTCTCAATTTGCGTCCGTTGGTCCATCCACTTTTAGATATTTTCTTATTTTTTAAAATTTTCACGGTTAATTCTATGGCCAGCTATGAGAGGTACCGGTTGTTGATTAGTAAAGTCGACCGACTGTGAAAAGTCGATCGGCTGTGAGACTGCAAACAAGCAGCACCCATTCCATATAGAATGTATATACGAGCGTGGCATTACAGGAGATGGTGTAATTCGTGTAAGCGCAAAACTCCATGGAGAAAACATGTCAAAAACATAATTTAAAAAAATAGGTAGAATGTACTGTCGCGATTCATATGGATCCTCTGCCGACCACTTCCATCATCCTCCATGTTTTCTGGTACAGCCGGGAAAACATACCTGTCGGTTGGCATCGTGCGGCTCAGTCATTTGCGGGGCGACACAAAATTACTTTCACAAAAAACGACTCCCGATCGTAAACAGCAAAGACGGCTGACTCTTCTCGAGACAGAGTCAAACTCTACTATGCAGAAACTGGTAGTAAGGAAACCACGTGAATGCAGCATTAGCGAAGGGTTACTTTGCAGGAGCGTAAACCTCCTCGGGTGGAAATGATGATATACACTAGGTAGAGTTATTTTATACTAGCTCAAAGGATCCTGGAAATATAAAGTCTTTCTTCCTTTGTATTATGGGGTGTTTTTCATGTACAATACACCATCCTCCGTAATATATTATCAGAAAAATATTTGATAAATCATTATTGAAGTTGATAAATCATAATATTTGTATATTATTTTGATAAACTATGACTTTAATTGTTAATATTATTTAAACTATTACTAAACTATGGTGTAGTGGCCGAAGTCATAACTCTCCGTTGCGGAATATGTAGCAAAGATTTTAACTTTTACATGCTGTATGATAAATCGAGCGGAAACACCAAATTCGAAAATAGTTTTTGATAATGGCCTCCCAGTGACAACTCATTTGGCAACATTAGGTTAAAAATGTGAAAATGAATTAAAGAATGTTAGTTGTTAGCGCATATTACAGTTGTACTGACGTTACGTAAAAGCAAGCGAATAACAAGCAAAACCAAACTTTGGGGAACTTGTGCTCGTTTATTATCTAAAAATATATAAGTATTATGTAGAAATTTGATAGGATAATTTTGTGCATATCGCTAGTAAATAAAACGTTCTATGAAACATTGTTTTTAAACTTAGATATGTCCATGTTTCTTATGTTATATATACTTTGGTTACTGGAAAGTCTGGAATTAAACCTAGGTTTCTAGGTCTTTAAAAAGTACACTAGATTTATTATCTTCAATCACTGATTTTTTATCATAAGCAATCGACTAGATGCGCATGGTGGCTATTGTTGTTCCGGTTATATATATGGGGTTCCATTGTCAAGATTAGCTTGCAAGCTAAATATGCATGCGAGATTAACTTCTGGGAAGTTTTGTTCACTTGCTCGAGAAAATATATAAGTGTTAACAATAAATCTTGTATTAAACTCATGAGAAAATTTAAATAATTCTGTAAATGATAATTTCAGTCAAAGCCTGGAATGCGAGAAAAGCAAAACATAAACCATAAAGAGAGCATAGACACACACGCTCCCTAAGGTAGAAATGCAAGTCAATGATCACCACTACCAGATGAAATATGTGAAGTCTAATTTATTATGTACTCATTTCGGATGAAAAGGTTAGGTAATAAATTAATCCTTTGCATATTTACCTCCTCTATCAAAAGATGAAAACGATGAATATATATTCACGCACCGACAAAAGATAAATGAGAAAACTGTCCATGCAACAGATGAATATATCTGCCGTTTGGTAATAAAGAAATATTAAAACTAAAATATTATCATTAGATGTTAGAAGATAAATTTTAAACGTGAAACTTCCTATGTCAACGTGAGTGTAACACCGGACCAAGTGATCTCGAGTTTCTCACATGCATGCGAGAAATATGACGTTGTTAATACCAGCTATCTGTTTTCTAATCCTCGGCCTTTGGAATTCATACCCATGAGAGTAATACATAAGTATGGCAGCCGTGCATATACATATCCGCGCATCTCCTCCAGCTTCCGATGGAAGAGGCAAATATGTGGAAGTTTCGTTTGTTATCTTGATTAAATCAACATATGCTCGTTAGTAACGTCTCACACTTGTAGTTTCTGAACTGCATCTTATGTTTGGAATTTTTTGCAGTCTCTAAGTGTAATTATTATTTTATATGTATAAATAAATATTATTATTTTTAACAACTTAGCATCAAAATTCTACTTTATATTTAGATCGTTCTTGATAACAGAAACAGAGTAAAAGTTATTGAATATTATGTAAACATGCGCAATATCTGAGTTGTATGAGTTTTCGTGCTATCTGTATTAGTTTACAATACGACGAAGCTATGCAAGACTTCCTTCCATATTATTCACCTCTCTCATAATCGGATGCAGAGGAATATGTAAGATGATTTAATCTTTCTGGCTAGAAGGGTTTTTTGATAAATGATTTTTCTCTACTGAACACACAGTAGAATTTAGGTTTCCTAGAGTGCATTTTGAAATGTATGATTTATTATCCATCAATTTTGACATGCGTGTAACAGTTAATTTATATGTTAAAGATATTTATCTCGTAGGAATATATATAACCTAGAGCGCACTTGAAATGTATGATTTACAAGTTCTTCCTATCAACTTCGACATACGTATAACAGTTAATATTTATATGTTAAAATCTTTATCTCGTAGAAATATATATAATTGTTACTTGATATTCATACAATAATCATTAACAGCTATGGAAAATAAATCATTTACCGTTAACAGAAAACCCATTCTTACCTAGCAGTCCACTACCTGTCCGGGCCAATTGTATCCTCGGATTTGCTTTCCGTGTTCACTTTGGTTGCATATTTTATAAATATATATGCACGGGTGCTAACAGGTTCTGGATAGTGATGGCGCGTTGAATCTGCTGGTTTTATCTGCTACCACCTCCCCACGGATCCCGAATTGTTACTACCGTAGCTCAAGAGACGGGCCACCACGTTAGTCAGTTTGAATAGTGTGGTGAAATTGGGCACTTGTACGCCACCCACCGTGGTAGGCTATTGCTAACGGGATTTCGTCGTATTGTGGACTTCCGCGTTTCTTGACTGACGGTCTGATTCTTTGAGCGGCGAGATGTTTGAAGCCTACGAAGCATCCGCCATGCTTTCAGGTCTTTGTGTCAGCCATGCTTTCAGGTCTTTGTGTCAAACATCGTCACAGTCACAGGTTTCTGTGTCTACAGTCAAACCTCGTGAATTAAGCATGCTTGGTAAACTTAAAGTTGAGATTTTCTAATTTTTTTAGTCTTTATAGTTGTTTTTCTGTCGTCTTGTATTCAGTTTAATCTACTTTGTTTCTTTCTAAAAGAATTTTAGTTCATTTGGTAGATAGTTAAAGTATCTCACTATAGAGTCGAATGATTTACGACATATCTTTGAATCAACGTCCTGAAAGTATACAGAAGTCCCAGGACATGGACAAGCTTTAGAATCTTACTCTGTTTGAGTAAATAAAATCCACTATCTTGACACCAGAGAGGCAATACCCAAGGTGTGTAAAATATCGAGTATTATGCTTGACGAGAAATCCGTATTGAAGTTCTCGGATTCTACCCAAGGTGTGTAAAATATCGAGTATTATGCTTGACGAGAAACCCGTATTGAAGTTCTCATGAATCCAACCAAATAGAATAAGACAGCGTATCCAACCTCCAAGCACGAGACTCGAACGTCAAAACCCCCTGGAAGAAAGGCCAGAGTCAAACAGTGGTTTGTGGAGTGAGAACCGTCACTGGTAATCATCGAGCTAATGCTCGGGACGAATCTTTATAATTTTAGAATCGCGTGTTACGCATATGGGTTATACTTGGAACTCCGAGGCTAGTTATAGTTAAATTAGACATGCATCGTCTAATATTTAGTCAATTATAAATATTTAAATTAATATATTTGTAAGTATATATATATAATTAAAAATTAAATACCTTGATGGTAATATAAAAGCAAGAACAAATATATTCCTTTTCTCACGGTGTATTTCTGTTAAAGAGAATGTCTTTTTTGTTGTACAAAACTCTAAAAACTTCATCTATACAATACATTTCTCAGTCAATACTAATAAGTTTGTTTGATATAAAGTATAAAATGTAAAACTTGTGGAAAGTTTTGACTGAAGTCCTTAACTTCATATATTTGATTCTCACATGAAAGGTTTATCAACAAAATCATTATGTGTTTAACGATGAATAGACTTTTTGTTTTCTGAAGGCGATCCAGCAAAATGAAGTACTGTGGGTCACCTGGAGTGTTTATGGAGACAATGTGGCTTAAAAATAATTTATAACTAGAATTTGAATAAAATTCTATAGAAAACCAACTATTAATAATTTATAAAAACGAAAACGAAACTCAAACACTGTGGCTGAGATGCTAAAAGTTACAATAAGACTCAAATATCCGTAGTCGGATTTCAATTTGTGTCATCAAATAAAATATTACTTATGATTAAATTTTTCAAATATGTATACTTACTCGGAGCGTGAAATATATTCATATAACGCATACAATTATTTTATTCTTCTTTCGCTGTACGACATTCTGCAGCGGGACGCTGCTATCTCTTCACAGGCGGAGGCCCCGGCACGGGTTGGGCTCGAGACCCGACGCCGCCCAGCAGGGCGACTGCTTGTTTGCGATACGTATCTGTAAGTTAGACTCGTTCTTGAAGCGGTTTCAAATGTTTGACTCGTCAACGACATTAACCTTTCCCAATAGAACTGCGCCAACATATAACATGCACGACTGCACCTCTTCTCAATCCGTCCGATCATCGGGTTTTCTCCGGACGTGAAAATCAAATTAAAACCATACACTATGTATGTATAGGCGCTAAGTATAGACATCAGTTATCACTGGACGGCAACAAAATGGAAATATGTATATAATTAATGAATTGATTTATGATCATATATTACTCCGAGAGCGTGAACACCCTCTTCAGAAGAGAGGAAATATGCGTATCTTTTTAGTTATTATTTAGAAAAGTTAGGTTATAAATTAAAATTTAAAACTATTTTAAATTATTTCTCGAGGAGAGGTTTTTATGATAACATGAGAGTTCTTCTGGGTACTGCGATTATGGTCTTTCTTCTTACCTTAACAAGTGTAGTACTGCATGTTTACAAACAGTTGTTTTATTTATATACTTAAATATAGTAATTTAATTTAGAAAATTTATTTTGAATTCTGTTTTCAGGTTAGATGTTTGTTCTGAAAGGATACGTTTAGCTTTGTTCTACGTTTAGATGTTTGTTGTAAAAGTCTGCTTCTGACTCCATGTTTCGTATCGTGTCTAATGTAACTTTTCTGAATCTAATTGTTTACCAATTGTTTACGATAATTTTTTGTGTTGTGTAACATTTGTCTTATTCTCTTCTCCCAGAAATGCATATTGTGCATATTCATTTGACATTCTATTGGCTCTTGAGGTGATAAAAATGATAATAACGAGCTGAATAATAAATGAATATGCATCCAAAATGTCTTTGCCAACGTGGCTAAGGAAGAAGACAAGCGTCCAAGTCAGGAGAAAATAGAGAACGTAGATTAGCTTCTGCGTGGAATGGGCTCGAGAATAATTTTAGGATTTGTTTGTAATTTTTTGTACGATGTTCTCTATTGCTTCTGTTTGGTTATAAATATAATATAAATTTTACACTAAGTTACAATTTAAAATTAAATTATTTCATAAATATTAAGTGTTACACTAACCATGAATTACGTCTATCCGAACTTAACCCATAAGCATAGTGCATCACACGTTTCAGAAACTATAAGATCGAGATCTTGGTACAGTGTAGATATTAATTTATTACTTAACTCTTCACGACCAAAATATTATATAATAAATTAATGGAGCATGCAACGATGATGAACATGCATGATCCGAAAAGTGAATAATATTACATGTAAGATAATCTTTTGCACTTTTTTTCCCTTAGTTGAGACTCTAAGTCTTGCTTAGAGTCGGAACAAACTACAGTCCAGAACTCAGTTGTGAGCTTTTCTACTTTACATCCTTCTTATTTTGTTGTTACTGTCTTTTTGTCCATACCGCCTTCTGTTAAGTAAATGTATTGATCGAGTACCTTGTGACAAGGTACTCGATCTAGACTTATAGAACTTATACGTCATGGTACTATTAGAGCTGGAAAATTATATATCATCCGTTACTTGAAATATTTTGGGTTCGTCACTATGCTGTTTATTTGTTGCATTTATTCCACTCCAGTAACGTAATTTCTCAATAGCCTGTTTAGTGAGTTATTTATGCGCATGCGTCGCCTACAGTAGGCTCCGGGGAGGTTTGTCGTTGTATTCAGGAGAGATTAGTTGCTATATAAGAGCATTGGAGTTAAATACCCATGCAACATGAACATGTAAATATGCATGTAAGATCGATTTTCTGGGAACTTTTGATCCAGGGCACTTTGATGCATATTTGGTTAAGTCAAGACTAAACTCTCCTAGAGTTTTACACTATGTGATTCAGTTCACAACTAATTTATTATATATTCATTGAAAAACAAAACAGTGATTTCTTGAAACAAAACAGTGCTTTCTCTCTAAACAGGGTTTTCTCTCTACCCTAACCTAAAGCTAATTCACTGACTTCCTTGCTTATTCACCTCTTCCAAGTTCGGAAGAGGGGAATATGCAAGCGTTTAATTTATGACTTAACTTTTTTATTCGAAAGAGTTATGTCATAAATTAAACTTATCAATTATGATTATTAAAATACTCTGAGAAGATGACATATATACAGAACTGCAGACTGCTTCATTACGTTCTACTTACGGGTTCTTATGTATCTATATTACAGTTGTCAGCAACAACCTGTCTCTTAAATCCAGTCTTCTCAGTCCACTATACTTAGAGATATTCTTACAACAAGTCAAGCAGCCAAAAACAACTACCAAATACTTACCATAGGCTAAGCAACCAAAAATAGCTACAAAATACCTACAACAGACCAAGCAGCAAAAAACAATGCGCTGCTGCCCACGCAAGCCCACTGACGTTTTTTTCCCCTAAAGCTAGAAGTCTCACCTCCTGTCATGAGGTAACGAAATACAGGAAGATCTTCATCTTGGTCCAGGTAATAATTTTCTTGGACTCTCTCATAAAAACAAATTTGATCTAATTTTTTTTTCTGACTGAAACATAAAGTCAACAAAGTCTTATTGTCTTTACGTCTCAAATCAAAGCTCATTATTTTACCATCGCTCTTCACGTTTGTCTTTTTCTGGTTCTAGACAAGAACTGCACTTTGGATGCTTATTCTCTCTACCCTAACCTAAAGCACATGGAAAAGACAAAAAATATTCTTTTCCTGTGCATACTGTAGCCTTTCTAGCATGGACTCCACGCCCTTGTCTGGATGATGAAGACAAAGCATAAGAGATAGCTACTTGAGAAAAGTGATGTGTTTTATAGGGGTTGTTCAAGTTAAGAGTAAATATTCCTCAACGTAAGAGAGAAAACATCATAATTTTGTCACGGATAACTTTGTATAGAACCGCGGTGCATTCCGAGTCGCCCTTAGGAATAGACAATATGATTTTATATTTATTTTTTTTGTTCTGACATTGAGAATAAATAGTTAGAGCAGTAGATTCACCACTGCAGAAAAGAACGAGCGAAAGGAGTGCAAATCCGTTACGAAAACAACCACGAACATCTGGCCGAAGTCTTAACTCTCTCTCGCGGATCCTGAATTTTCCAAAATAGTTCTAACTTTGACACTCCTAATTGCAGGTAACAAGAGGTGAGGAAAAGTTACCTCTTGAGTTTCATCCAAGAACCATTTAATTAGATAGAACCTGAGTATGAGTATAAAAACAAGAAAGAGAATATTTTGTTATTCTCTAGAGTGTTCTTTGAGTCTAAAGAAAAGATTCTTTTTTACTTCAAGAAACCCTTAAATCTTTATCTTAACATTTTTTAGTCAATACTAAATAGTTTGCTTTGAGAAGAATCATAACTTGTAAAGCTAGTGAATAGCTTTAATTTGATTCCTTATTTCACATATTCCAAACTGAAATAAAAACTAATCACCATATTCTACATATCAACCATTAAATATCTCAGTTCTTAGAAGGTCAACTCGCAAAATAAAGTATTATAGGTTACTAGGAGCACTTGAAGTCATACTCAGGTTACAGCATGATGTAGCCTTTAGAGCATGGATTCACGACCTTGGCGGGATGATGAAGACAAACCATAAGATATAGCTATATGAAGAATGCGAATTGACTAACTGGAGTTAGCAAGAGGTAAACTTAACCCAAGAGGTAAGTGGAGGAGGTATATGCAAGCCCATTAATTTATAATATAATTTTTCTTCTTCTTATGTAATAGATTAATATGCATCAAAGATCATTAGTTTTATTTGTAAAAGAGAACTGTGTTTATAGTGGGACGATTGGCGTTTTACTACACTCCCAGGGAGACTATATGTAACATTCATAGTTTCATCAGTTTAATTATAGAAATTTTAATTTAATATTCTAAATATAGTGTTTTAAATTATAAATTTAAATTTAGAAGTGTAATTTATCTAGTTAACTCTACTTAATTGTTAATGATAGACATGATCGAAAGAATGTTACATTGTTTTGCTTACTAAACCTAATGATTTTTATTTTTCCAAAAAATCTTTCCCAATGACGTAACGCAAACTACTTGTAATAATTTTATGACTATAGTTTCGTTTGTCTTTCTTCTTTCTCTCGCTTGACACTCATTTGGGATGCATTGTTTAAAAGATTGGAGCATGCATATTCACCCTCTTCCAAGTTCGGAAGAAAAATAATATGCATCCGGTTTAATTTATTATCTAATCCTACGATTAGATAATAAATAAACAAAAAAGAACCTTTAAGTTAATGATGACTTTAACTTGTTACCTAATCCTTCTGTTAATCTTAATTTATGAAGTCCTTATTAACTGGACGGTTCCTTGCTTGTAGCCCCCCTCATATACCATCGGGAGCTTATGCTCTTGTCTTATGGATTATGCTGATCTCTACTTAGGAACGACCCAAGGGTTGAGGAAGACTAAGGAACGAAATGGCGGGTTAGACCACCATTCGAGAGCTTAGACCCAAACAGACATCACGGGCAGTTGGACCGCTACGTGTGCTAGAGACACCGTTTAAGACCCTGGACTTTATGAAGAGCCCGCCCCAAGTTAGATTGTGACTTGCTCATGTTTTGAGACCGACCTAGCCGAGTCTAAGTCGGGACTTAAGAAATGTTGAGCTTGAGAATTAAGGAGACAGTCTGGCTCCGGTTCGGACCCAAAAGAGTTAAGATAAGTGATGCATGAACGCTAACGTGTGATTGTGGTTCACTGATTAGCGTTGTGAGTTTCGTGACCTACTGAGCAAGAGCTTTTGTTGCCGCAACAGTAGGTGCACGAAAAGTGATATCAGAGCAGACGCTAAGGTGAACGTTGTAGGCTAGACGCTTGAGGAGGGACGTGAGATACGGAGTGGATCAACATTTCTAGGTGAACACTTGGAGCAGTGACCAACGTAGGACAGAGTTTCAAGGGGAAAATCAAGAAACAAGTGACGGCTTATGAGCTTTCATAAGTTATAAATATACAACTGAAAAACATATTTACAACTGACATGATGTTGTGACCCCTCACCACTATTACCACACAATCACTTTGGTGTTTTCAGAAAAGATCTATTAACAATCGTATACGTACTAACTAGACATCGAATATCTCACAAGTGTGATTGAACATAAATTTAGAAATTTTCACAAGAACAAATTGCGTTGCACGACATCAAGTTGAGACCTGAGTACATATTTGTGCTCCGGTCGTAAATCATCCTTGAAGTATTTCTTGAATAAAGAAACATGGAAGGTCGGACGCAACTTTCACTCAGGAGGAAGGTCTAAAGTATAGACATCTTCGTGCGGATTCTTGACGATGACAACATGTCTCTCAAACTTCGATGAGAACTTCATCAATATTTCTTCCAGAAGGATGAAGTCCTTCGTACTTAACCATACTTCTTCGTCCACTTGAAACTGCACTTGCCACCGATGCTCGTTTACATGCTTCGTGTAACGTTGCTGCACCTTCTTGCGGTTCTTTTTCACTTGTTTCTCGTGCTACTACATTTCCAACACCAACTCTTCAGCTGATGTTTTCTGTGTTCTTGGTCGTGCTGATGTAGTACTTCATGCAAGAGTCAAGTCAAGAGATCTTTCTGGCTCACGTCCGTAAGCCAAGGCGAGTTGCTGAATGTTTCGCCGGTTGTTGAATATTTCGTGGAGTTGTAGCAATACTTAGCAAGACTGAGCCATTCCGCTTGATCACTCTGGTCCGCGCTCACATAATTCTTCCAAACCGTGTTAACTCGTTCTGTTTGCCCATACGTTTCAGGATGAAAAGCGGTACTAAATTTTAACTTAATCTCCAATTTTTGAAACAAGTGTTTCTAAAAAGCACTTGCGAACTTAGAATCGCGGTCTGAAATAATACTCCGGGGTAATCCATGTGAACGTTATGAAGTATCTAAGAACAACCGAGAAGTCATGAACATTGTTGTAGTATCCAAGGTCGGGATAAACTTCGCTAGTTTATCGATGAACTATCATTGCATTGTATCCATTTGAGTCAGGCAGAGATGTAATGAAGTCCATGCTGATGCTTTCTCAAGATCTGGTTGGAATCGACAAAGGATGAAGCAACCTTGTTTCTTCTCATAAGAAACTCCATTCGCTTGACATGTTACGCATGTTTTCACAAAGTGAGCAACGTCGTCATTCATGTGAGGTCAATAAAAAGTTTTAGCGATCATTACTAAAATGCACTTTTTCTCCTTTATGGCTTGATAATGGCGCATCATGACATTCCTTAAGCAACTTGTTCTTAGTTTTCCTTGTCTCACATAAACTTGACTTTGCTTGAACATGAGTAGGCCATGTCTGAACTGCATGTTCTGCAACTTCACTCCTCGCTTGAGCTGTTCCAAGTACTTCTTCGCTTGACCATCGCTCATGTAACCTTCACGTATTCGCCTCTCCAAGTCTGACTCCTTAGGATACATAGCTCACAAAATTTGTGTTGACAATGTAAGATATTCTTCCTTGCGACTCAAGACGTCAGGAACCACATTGTCCTTTCTCGCTTTGTGGATTAATTCTATATTCATGAGCATCAAGATATCATGCCACCCTAGTTGCTTTAGTGTCACTCGATCTTGTGTCTCGAAGTACTTGAGCAAAATATTATCAGTATACACTTGGGTTTTGTGAAGTCTCAAGTAATGCCTCCATTTCTTCAAGCAATGAACCACCACAAACAGTTCTTTCTCATGAGTCAGCCATCTACTCTCCGTTCCATATAACTTCTTGCTTTCGTACGCTACAAGTTTTCCATCTTGCACCAACATTCCGTCAATAGCATAGTCGAGCGCTTCCGTGTGCACCTCGAATGGTTTGTCAAACTCCGGCAGCTTCAAAACTGGCACCTTTGACAAAATGGATTTGATTGTTTGAAACACATAATCCACCTCCTTGATCAAACTTATCTGTGCGTCTTTTTCTATCCAGTCCGTCGGTGGCTTCGTGATCTTTGAAAATCTCTTCACATACTTACGGTAGAACTTTGTCAATCCTAAGAATTATCGCATCTCCCTCATTGTAGTTAGAGGATCTCAAGTCACATCGCATCCACCTTGTGCATATCCGAGTCGACTTCTTTTGCACTAATGACATGTCTCAAGAAGTTAATGCGTTCCAAACTAGACTCACTCTTGTCAACGTTGGCAAACAGCTTATGCTCCCACAGCTTCGTTAACACCACCCTTAGCTACTCCACGCGTGACTCCAAGGTTTTGGAGTAGATCAGATGTCGTCGATGTAAACGATGACAAACTCATTCATCTCTTCACAAAAAATTATATTCATCAATGTAATGAACTTCGAAGGGGCGTTACAGAGTCTAAATAACATCACCACGAATTCGATTGACACGTATCTTTTCTTCCAAGTTGCTACCGGAGGTAAACTACTGCGCGAAGTAGTTTACCTGTGTTGATAGCCGAGAATCTTAGTATGTATATTACTCGGAGAAGGTGGTGGATATTGTCTCCGAATGAGTACTAGTTGTAGTATTCCAGGAACACAACCATATATCTGTTTATACTTCCTCCCGCGTTTAGAAAGATCTATCCAGAGCACCGCTTTGAGTTGAAAGACGGAATCACTGTACGAGACATTACGCCTGGTACAAGTTCAGTTCAAATGTGCGCAAATAACCCCATCAGACTGGCTCAAAGGATGAATTTCTTAAGAGCTTCTGTAACAAGCTGCAGCCGTATCCACCACCATATCTCTCGGTATCACCACAGTAACTAGAGCGGGTGCTCAAAGTTGAGAATGAACTACCTCCACCTCTATATACACAACAGTATCAAGTAAATGACTGCTTCAGCCCTGTTTATTTTCCTGTTTCTCATCCCCAGTTGATGATCAGAAAGAAAAGAGAAACTAGATCGATCTTAATGCGAATTTCTTACAAGACTGCCAGCTCTTGAGAGTACATCGAAACGCCCGGATCTGTCTACATTCTCTCACCAGCATCTGTAACATAAGTTGTATGCATATTTACGATTTGAATTCTGTATCTCCACACGCTGCTGGAAGAACTTCTTATAAGTTGAAGGATAGTAGACTTGAAGTACGTACATTACGCGAACCTCAAAGGGTGACGCTTGCAACAGGAGAGGTAAACTTTCCACTTGTACGTCTTGTAATCTGCTCCGCTGGACACCAGAGTGACGATAGCATAGCCGCTAGCATCTCTGAAAGATCCCGTGCCACCAGCAACTGCGAACTCGGCTTCAGTCGTAAAATCATTCAAGCTGGTGAAATCGCTGATTGTGAAGATGGTACCCTTGTACTGTTTCGTGTCGAGGGTAATCAGCTTGAGAATCGAGTAGTTGCGTTCCCTCTTGTTACGGTAGAACAGAGCCGGCGAGTTCCCGATGATGGGCGAGGAGCTGCTGTTGCTTGCTCTGATGGGCTGCTCCGATACTGCCAAGTTGCCCCATTGCATCGCCAGAACATCACCGTCTGGAGGTGTAGAGATAATGTTCGTTGTATTCACTCCAGGAACGGAGAAAAATTGCTCGAACAAATAGAACTCCAGGCTCGGGACTCTGGACAAGCCAAGATCGGCTGCCCTCACGACTTCAACTCCATTCAGAATGTCAAGAGCAGCGAACGTCAAAAGCAGCAACCTCGTGGAGTTAACGGACGCACTTCTCGATCTTGCCATCTTCTTGCCGCACTAAATCGGGTGAATCTCTGTCTGTTTCACACTGTTGAGCAGGTATAGATTGAGATCGGGGTCGAGGTGATTAATCTCGACTTCCAAATCAGATTGGATCGAGATGAAAACTGGATGAAGTGGCTCTCCACAGTGTTGAGAGCAAATAATTCAGCGGATCAGTCCGCTATTTAGCTAGGTACCGGTAAGTTGGGCCTCTCAGATTTCAGTCCTCCGATGTTTGAGGCCAAGTCGATCTCACGTTTCCGCATTTCGCCACGTTCTAGCTATAGCTAATTGTGTGGACGCGTACGGTGGAGTGTCTCAATTTTCGGAAGACGTGCTACAGATTCACTACCGAGTATATACTTTACTCACCCTCTCGTGATCAGAAAGACAGATGGCCTGCCTGATCTGGTGCCCGCGAAATCGATTTGAGTCAAGTTTCTGGTTCAAGAATATACTAACACGACTCAGCCGAGTTTCTGCTTTTATATATCATGCCGTTGAAGTATATTTCTGCTTTTCTATGTCATGCCTTTGAAGTAAATACGTGACCCAGATGTCCGCTGACTGACCACTATTTACCCAAATAAGGTTCAGAACGCTTAACGACTTACGTGGGACCACCCATTTCGGCATTGGTGCTCCGCGTAGACTCGGTGGAGCGCATTGCACAGCGCTTTTGGATTCATGTTCTAGTGCATTTCATCCGAGTCCGCTTTCCTTCTTTTTCTTTAAAGGAGTGGAAGTCGAGACTAGTAGCATTTCGAAATGGCTCTTGATTGTCAAGCGGGACGAGGATGAATGGTGTGCGAGAGCGAACGAGATGGGGAAGAAGAAATACGCCGAGCATCCGCAGCTTGCAGTGATCGATCCAACATTCAAGGTTGGGAAGTTTTCATGGATCCAAAGCTCGCTCGTTTCTTCTTGCATGGTGTTACATTATATGGTGCTCTACCGCTATTGATCTTGCTTATACCGACATCATGATCAGTCTTCTTGGAGTTTTGGGAGTGAAATCTAGGTTCAGCTCCTACTGTGGTAGTGTGCAAGAAGAAGGTGAATATTATAATTCGTTGTCTTTGGCATGAACTGGAGCAGGCGCGACTTGCTTACTCCATTGGCACATGCTCATGAGCAGTTCATTCGTGCAAGAAGGTGAATATTATAATTCGTTGTCTTTGGCATGAACTGGAGCAGGCGCGACTTGCTTACTCCATTGGCACATGCTCATGAGCAGTTCATTCCTTGATCGCCCTTGTGCTCTTTTTAACTTTTCTTACTGTGACTGTTGTAGTTTACTGCTAACGCTCCAAGCGACCAGCAAATTGCAACATGGACCAAGGATTAACGAGTTTTCGATCTTTTGCTTCCAGTAGCCAACCTGAACTTGTCATCGATCTTGACAGCCAAGCTCCTCCTGAATTTGCGGCTCTTGCATCGATCTTGTGATAACCTGTACATCACTGGATCGATGTCCATGGCTATAGAGAATTTCAATCGCTAGGAGCTCCAACCAGAGTTTCTAATGTTTTCACTGATGTCGATAACCATGCACGTAGTTGACAATCGATCTCTAACCAGCCAGAGACGCAGGACTCTTACATCATCGCATGTAATGTTAAATATCATTAGAGGGTAACATCTAAACTATGCATAGGTGAAAAAAAGAAGAAGAATGAGGTGACTTGTGACATGACTTCGTGAGAAGTAATGTGAAAACAGGTAGGTAAGTCACTTTGAGGTGACAACGATTATGTATCGGTAATATATTTATCCAAGTTAACTCACATTCACATTCATTGTAGAGTAGTATGAGTAGAGGTCTTTTTTGTTTGTACCACTTCCGAAGTCTAAGTAAAGCTGTGCACATTTTATCTCAAAATATTGTTGTTAAGTTCTCTTCTGATTAGTTTTAACAGGTTGATTTATTATCAATTCTAATAGGTTGAATATTTTTGTTAAGTTCTCTTTCTGATTAATTTTAACGAGCTGGTTTGTTATCAATTCTAATAGGTTGATATGTTATCAATTCTAATAGACTGATAGTATTCTTTCTGACTAGTTTTAAAGGGCTGATTTGTTATCAATTCTAATAGTGAACAACACTCAGCCAAGCAAGAAGATAGAATGGGAAGAATGTGAGTTATTGCGCGCTCAATGAGGATGGTTTATCAGAAATGCAGTGAGATTCAAGAGATGATGCGGGAGAGGAGATATACTATAGTTGATAATTTGCAAATGAGAAACGTATATTGTACAATAAAAGAATGTAAAATATTAGAACCAGGTATGAAAATCTTTTGTATGCATCTCTGACCAGGCATATATAGCGCAATCTCGGGGTCACTAAACTATAGATATCAAGTGCAATCCAGAAAAGAATTTTGAGTTAAATCCTAATAAAAGTTAAAATTTTTTGTTTTGAAAATATAGTTTACATAATAAAAGTATAGTCATAAAATATAATATAATATAAAGAACCATATATTCCTCAAATATACATATAACTTGATATTTATTAATTATTTTAATATACATGTATAACATCTCGGTACTATTACTTTACGAGCAAAACGCATGAAGGTTAAATCGTGTAAACTTCATTATTTAGCTAAATCATTCACTTCATATGTTAGACTAAGAGTCTCTGCCCTGGTAGTTTGGATCTTCGTCCGAATAACACATCTACATGATTTTGGGATTTCAGAAATCAATGAGAGACAACAACATTCAAACTCCTAGGGTTATTAGAGTGTCGTGAACTTTGACTTTTGAGTAGTGTTTCTTGTTGATCGTACATTTCATCCAATAGATTTTATTCTGTTAGTCATTCTAGAAATTAGTATACCTAAGAATCATCAACCTAAGTGGCAGCATTGAACTCTGAAAATATGAGAGGGTCAACCTCAGAAGGTAAATGAGAGTGTGGTGAACTTCAACTCTTTAAGTAGTGTGTCTTATTTATTGTGTTGTGATGCGACGGAGGCAAAACTTGCTGACCTCGATTTGTTTTTCTATGACATCCACACAAACGATGTCATTTTCATATGAGGTAGTAGACTACGATCATTTTGACAGGATGATATCGATCTCGGTAGACTTGAAGAAGTAAAGGATAATGAATTTTAATTTATTCTTGGGATAAGAGACGTAAAGAGTTGCTAATAACAAACAGTTACTCGCTAATCGAAACAAGAACTTGGAATTAAAATCGGTGTTGAAAAAATGGTCCAGGATAAAATCAAACTGATTTACAAATTTTTCTGCAGTTAGTCAGCTGCCGATTTTATCTCAAATTGAAATTAACCATATTTCTGATTTTTTTCGAATATATAAGATGAACACTTAAATGTAATATATTTCTGCAATTATTATTTTATTTCTAAATCAAGTATTTTGATAAGTTTTATTGCCAGTGTGTGATTACTTTGGATGGACTTCATGTCTTGGGATGGATATATCACTCGATCAGAAGATTAAATTCCTAGATCACATATGCATTGATACAAGTAGAAACCTAGGAGAATCTCCATATTGTGGAAGTACACTTACACTCTCACTACCCATGCAATTCATATTGACGATGATGCGTTGTAATAGACTGAGAATTCAAGCTCTCTAATTCCATAATAAAAGAGGTAAACTTGGCTACAAATATGGGGAGACCTTGATCTGAGTGCTAAGTTGGCTATGAGTCTATCTCAGCAATGGAGGACTGAGCATCTGGAGACTAACTTGGGCTAACTTAGAATTCTGTGTATGAGAAGATCTACTCTCCAGCAAGAGGTAGAGACTTAAATAGCAGCCCCACAGCCAACGAACGAGATAGGACTTAAGAAAGTAACAGACAAGATCGCTCAACGACAAACTGATACCAAATAAGGAAAGCACCACATACAAATATCCTAATAGACTATCGTCATGCGACGATCTAAACTGAGAGATAGTGATTAATTCTATTACTGCTCCTAATTGGTAATTTAATACATCTGATTACACGCTTTTACTAGACTTGGTAATCATTTGTGTCTCGAGAGATGTCATTTGGATCCATAGGTGTCCTGATTTTGATCGACTCAAAACATCCGGATCGAGATGTTGATATAGTCCTAAGCTTTAGTAAATCGATGACTAATAGCAGTTGGAGTAGTTAAAGTAGTTACATATAGTTAGTTAGAGGGCTAATCCATCATTAGGATTTCTCTTGTACTCACCGTATTATATATACATGGAGGGACGAAGCCTCTCATATCTCATTCCTATTTACTTTTTTGTCTACTCGCTCTCTCTTCTTGGAGTGTTTTCTTATAAGTATTGATCTTTCTACATGATATCAGAGCAGTAGAGAGCGTGTATTCCTTGTTGATGAGCGAAATAATTTTGTGCATGGAGAAGTACAGGAAAGAGAGCAGCTGGAGTTGTGCTTAATGTTGAGCACTATCTTGTTGATGCGTTCCAGTGAGACGAAATTGTTTCTTTCATCACCAAAAACTTTGAACGTGATTTCATAGACCTAGATGGTTTTTTCTCGCTAAAAAATTCTATCAATTAACCTTAAAGGTAGTCTTGTTCAGAAGGTATGAATTGTGTACTCGACCAAGATTTAGTCGATTTGGAGTTTCCTAACAATAGATTTTCAAACAAATTTTTTTTGACCAAATTGAAAGTTTTAAGACTTGAGTCTAACAAATAAAGTTCAGGTTAAGGTGGATTCACTTTGAAAAAAATGTAAGATTTCAAAGTATTGCACGTCTGGTCCAATTTTGATCTCATTTGGTCAAATTATTATCTTTCTTGGTTTGTTCTTTTGACATTTTTGCATTGTTTTGTACATCTACAATTCGTTGATAGGTTCTTTCTTTATTCTCGTTGTAGGAGGAGTGCACAGAGTTGTTCTTGTTATGACGTGTGACCAACTCTTGATCATGAGGTGTAGACGGACAAGTTTTGGTGGAGGTTCTATGAGTCTTTTCATATACATAATAGAGCAATTTCTCGATTGTAGCTGTGACGAACTTTGTATTTTTTATCACTAGAGAGAAGCTCGACAAGAACAACTATCAAGTGTGAAAGTTTCAGATAATGACTTTTCTACAGAGACAAGATCTATGAGATCTTATCATTGAGGAGGAGAAAGCACTTGATGTATCCATTTCAGACATGAAATTCAAGGAGTGGAAGAAGTGATCGTATCAAACGATTCATTACATTGCATCGACAATTTCAACATCCAGGACTCTGATACGTCCAAGAAAGCTTGGGATGCACTCGTGCATCTATTTCAATCAAGAATAGAGATGCGGAAGCTACAATTTGTTGCAGCAATTCAACATTGTGAAGAATGGATTGATGGATATAAACGACTATGTGAGCCACGTCAAATAGCTCGTAGATCGATTGTCTTGTGTCAAAGTTGAGATTGATCTCACTATTTTGATCGAAGCCACATTGCAGGGACTGTCTGCTGAATACAAGTAGTTCATCATTTCAATTTCGTCACAGAACACCTTCTGCGGTTTGATGAACTATGAGATTACGAGAGGAGGTCCGTCTATTGGGGAGTTCTTCTTCGATGGATCAGCAAGAATCATTCTATTGTAGGTTCTAGAGGATCTCGAGATAAGATGGAAAAGGTGTTGGACATGGACGAAGCCGCAGACAACAACAACAACAGTCGTAGCAGCAACAACAAGAACCAGAACCAACAAAAGTAGTAACATGTTGGTTCTTTCATCAATCAGAGACGGGGTCTGGTGCTTGCAACTACTGCAAGAAGCAATACCAGAATGACAATGAATGCTACAAGAGACAAAACAACCAAAAGCAATACGACAACAACCAGCAAGGCTACAACCAACAACTGAGCAAGTCTATTCAAAACAGTTGCTGATTACAACATATCATAGATATGCGACTTTCGAGTCACAGATTGATTGGGTGATCGACTCTAGCGACAAAAGTCACATGACACCCATCGAGAGTGGTTCAGTTCACTTGAGCTTGCGGAGACTCCTCAATTTATTAGGACAGACGATGATATCAAACACCAGATCCAGCACAAGTGTAACATTCTGCTAGACATTACTACTTAGATGTTTATTGGTATAAGGAATGCTATGCATGTACTCATATTAACTAGGAACTTGCTATTTGTAGGATAGTTGATAGACCAAGGTCTGCAAGTGCGCTTTAATAAACATGGATATTTTATTGAAGATTCGGATAGCATTGTCATAGCTCGAGGTAGCAAAAGTGGTAAGTTGTTCAAACTAGATGTCTCTGCATCTAAGTTACAAGCTTCCATGTATGGACAAAGTGGTCCAATAGTGTCTGATACTGACATTTAGTACAAGCAAATTTGGCACGTGAACTTCCAAAGAATGAAAAGCTTTCTCAGTTCTGACACGATTACAAGTTTGTCCAAATTCAAATCCGCTAAGCCCGTTGAAGTCTGTGCAACATGTTAGTTCGGCAAGCAAGCTAGACATCCCTTTTAAGGGATCAAGTAGTACAAGCTCTTGGAGCTTTTTCACACTGATGTATGGAATGCTTCTCAGCCAAGTATGACCGATTTCTAGTACTTCATGTCCTTCATTGATGATCATTCGTGTTATACTTGGATCTATTTGTTAAAAAATAAGTCATTTGTCGATATACTAAATGTATCACCTAGAGGTTACATAGTACTAAATATGTGATAAGTTATAACTATGTGTAGTGCGTCTTCTAAATAAGTCCTAAGGTTAGACGACACTCTAGGTTAGTGACAAATAACTATGAATAGTCATAGTTAGAGTTTGTTGTATATGAAGAACAAATATTAAAATATTATAAGTGTGAGAATTACTATTTTGTTTTATTGAGCATAAGATGACAAGTAGGTGAATAATGCCCTCTTGTCTTATGCATGATCGAATTTTATTTATTGTAGAAGCTTAAGCAAGACTGTTGTTGATCTTTTGACTCGATTATGTATTCGTATTTTGTCCTATAGAGAGAAATCTGAGATTTTTTTCCAAATATTCTTTTATGTTTCTAGAAATATTCAAATTACTAAGAGTCAAAGGTAGAAACATCTGCCTTGACTTATGACTTTTATCTTTGACTTAATCTCAATAATTGTAGTAAATCATATTTACGAATAGTTACCATAGTAAATCTGGTGTAGTATAAATATAGGACTTATGTAGTGATCTCTTATCTTCTCTTTTCTTTGTATTTGGAAATTGTGAAGCTATATCTATATAAAAGGTGTGTTCTTCATCTCTACGTTTTTATGAGAGTTCTCATCTCGAGTGAGAAAGTGATACGAGTATGTTGAGAATTGGATTTAGCTAAGCCCTCCTAGTTCTATGATGCACCTCATCAAAAGTCATCAGAGGTTTATCTTAGGTGAGAAACATGACTGGTAGTAAGCTTTTTTGGTTTCGTTGTCAGTATCTCACTAGGAGACTTGAGAGATATGTTTCGAGTGTAGTTTTATATTAGACAAAATGAGGTTATGAGAGAGTATATCGAGAGAACTCTTGGAGAGACTAGAGCTACTACTATGCTAGAGACCTTAGAGCCATTCGTGTATCATGTAGTCATCTATGATGCATTTGAAGTCATCTTGTATATTTTGTACATATAAGACATTAGAATCAACGAAAGAGAATGTGTCGAGTGTTAAAGTTTAAAGTGAGAGTAGATTGTTTCATCTAATCTTATATGTTGATGAGAGTAGAATATCATACTACTATCATCAAGTTTATTGAGTGTTAGTTCTTATCGTTGCAACTAAAAAGGAGGAGAGATTAAGGATTCGATGGTGTAGAAAATTCACTTTCTAGTCGAGTTTTACAGTCATTGTCATTATTTTTTTATTTTTGAGACGTCTTCAAAACTATGTGACAAACTAGAGTGTTTCTAAGTGTTTCTAAGTGTTTCTAAAAAGCACTTGCGAACTTAGAATCGCGGTCGGAAATAATACTCCGGGGTAATCCATGTGAACGTTATCAAGTATCTAAGAACAACCTAGAAGTCATGAACATTGTTGCAGTATCCAAGGTCGGGGTAAACTTTGCTAGTTTATCGATGAACTATTGTATCCATTTGAGTCAGGCAGAGATGTAATGAAGTCCATGTTGATGCTTTCTCAAAGTCTGGTTGGAATCGACAAAGGATGAAGCAACCTTGTTTCTTCTCATAAGAAACTCCGTTCGCTTGACATGTTACGCATGTTTTCACAAAGTGGGCAACATCGTTTTTCATGTGAGGTCAATAAAAAGTTTTAGCGATCATTGCTAAAGTGCACTTTTCTCCTTTATGGCTTGATAAGGGCGCATCATGACATTCCTTAAGCAACTTGTTCCTAGTTTTCCTTGTCCCACATAAACTCGACTTTCCTTGAACATGAGTAGACCATGTCTCAACTGCATGTTTTGCAACTTCACTCCTCGTTTGAGCTGTTCCAAGTACTCCTTCGCTTGACCATCGCCCATGTAACTTTCACGTATTCGCCTCTCCAAGTTTGACTCCTTAGGATACATAGCTCGCAAAATTTGTGTCGACAATGTAAGATATTCTTCCTTGCGACTCAAGACGTCAGGAACCACATTGTCCTTTCTCACTTTGTGGATTAATTCTATATTCATAAGCGCCAAGGTATCATGTCACCGTAGTTGCTTTGGTGTCACCCGATCTTGTGTCTCGAAGTACTTGAGCAAAATATTATCAGTATACACTTGGGTTTTGTGAAGTCTCAAATAATGCCTCCATTTCTTCAAGCAATGAACCACCACAAACAGTTCTTTCTCATGAGTCAACCATCGACTCTCTGTTCCATAAACTTCTTGTTTTCGTACGTTACAAGTTTTCCATCCTGCACCAACATTCCGTCAATAGCATAGTCGATCGTTTTCGTGTGCACCTCGAATGATTTGTCAAACTCCGGTAGATTCAAAACTGGCACCTTTGACAAAATGGATTTGATTGTTTGAAATGCATAATCCACGTCCTTGGTCAAACTTATTTGTGCGTCTTCTATCCAGTCCATCGATGACTTCGTGATCTTTGAAAACCTCTTCACATACTTACGGTAGAACTTTGTCAATCCTAAGAATTATCGCATCTCCCTCACTATAGTTAGAGGATCTTAAGTCACATCGCATCCACCTTGTATATATCCGAGCCGACTTCTTTTGCACTAATGACATGTCTCAAGAAGTTAATGCGTTCCAAACTAGATTCACTCTTGTCAACGTAGCAAACAGCTTATGCTCCCACAGCTTCGTTAACACCACCTTTAGCTACTCCACGTGCGACTCCAAGGTTTTGGAGTAAATCAAAATGTCGTCGATGTAAACGATGACAAACTCGTTCATCTTTTCAAAAAATTATATTTATCAATGTAGTGAACATCGAAGGGGCATTACAGAGTCTAAATAACATCATCACGAATTAGAATGACACTTATCTTTTCTTCCGAGTTGCTACCGAGGTAAACTACTGCGCGAAGTAGTTTACCCGTGTTGATAGCCGAGAATCTTAGTATGTATATTACTCGGAGAAGGTGGTGGATATTGTCTCCGAATGAGTAATAGTTGTAGTATTCCAGGAACACTGTATCAAGTAAATGACTGCTTCAGCCCTCTTTATTTTCCTGTTTCTCATCCCCAGTTGATGATCAGAAAGAAAAGAGAAACTAGATCGATCTTAATGCGAATCTCTTACAAGACTGCCAGCTCTTGAGAGTACATCGAAACGCCCGGATCTGTCTAGATTCTCTCACCAGCACCTGTAACATAAGTTGTATGCATATTTACGATTTGAATTCTGTATCTCCACACGCTGCTGGAAGAACTTCTTATAAGTTGAAGGATAGTAGACGTACGTACATTACGCGAACCTCAAAGGGTGACGCTTGCAACAGGAGAGGTAAACTTTCCACTTGTACGTCTTGTAATCTGCTCCGCTGGACACCAGAGTGACGATAGCATAGCCGCTAGCATCTCTGAAAGATCCCGTGCCACCAGCAACTGCGAACTCGGCTTCAGTCGTAAAATCATTCAAGCTGGTGAAATCGCTGATTGTGAAGATGGTACCCTTGTACTGTTTCGTGTCGAGGGTAATCAGCTTGAGAATCGAGTAGTTGCGTTCCCTCTTGTTACGGTAGAACAGAGCCGGCGAGTTCCCGATGATGGGCGAGGAGCTGCTGTTGCTTGCTCTGATGGGCTGCTCCGATACTGCCAAGTTGCCCCATTGCATCGCCAGAACATCACCGTCTGGAGGTGTAGAGATAATGTTCGTTGTATTCACTCCAGGAACGGAGAAAAATTGCTCGAACAAATAGAACTCCAGGCTCGGGACTCTGGACAAGCCAAGATCGGCTGCCCTCACGACTTCAACTCCATTCAGAATGTCAAGAGCAGCGAACGTCAAAAGCAGCAACCTCGTGGAGTTAACGGACGCACTTTTCGATCTTGCCATCTTCTTGCCGCACTAAATCGGGTCAATCTCTGTCTGTTTCACACTGTTGAGCAGGTATAGATTGAGATCGGGGTCGAGGTGATTAATCTCGACTTCCGAATCAGATTGGATCGAGATGAAAACTGGATGAAGTGGCTCTCCACAGTGTTGAGAGCAAATAATTCAGCGGATCAGTCCGCTATTTAGCTAGGTACCGCTAAGTTGGGCCTCTCAGATTTTCAGTCCTCCGATGTTTGAGGCCAAGTCGATCTCACGTTTCCGCATTTCGCCACGTTCTAGCTATAGCTAATTGTGTGGACGCGTACGGTGGAGTGTCTCAATTTTCGGAAGACGTGCTACAGATTCACTACCGAGTATATACTTTACTCACCCTCTCGTGATCAGAAAGACAGATGGCCTGCCTGATCTGGTGCCCGCGAAATCGATTTGAGTCAAGTTTCTGGTTCAAGAATATACTAACACGACTCAGCCGAGTTTCTGCTTTTATATATCATGCCGTTGAAGTATATTTCTGCTTTTCTATGTCATGCCTTTGAAGTAAATACGTGACCCAGATGTCCGCTGACTGACCACTATTTACCCAAATAAGGTTCAGAACGCTTAACGACTTACGTGGGACCACCCATTTCGGCATTGGTGCTCCGCGTAGACTCGGTTGAGCGCATTGCACAGCGCTTTTGGATTCATGTTCTAGTGCTTTTCATCCGAGTCCGCTTTCCTTCTTTTTCTTTAAAGGAGTGGAAGTCGAGACTAGTAGCATTTGGAAATGGCTCTTGATTGTCAAGCGGGACGAGGATGAATGGTGTGCGAGAGCGAACGAGATGGGGAAGAAGAAATACGCCGAGCATCCGCAGCTTGCAGTGATCGATCCAACATTCAAGGTTGGGAAGTTTTCATGGATCCAAAGCTCGCTCGTTTCTTCTTGCATGGTGTTACATTATACGGTGCTCTACCGCTATTGATCTTGCTTATACCGACATCATGATCAGTCTTCTTGGAGTTTTGGGAGTGAAATCTAGGTTCAGCTCCTACTGTGGTAGTGTGCAAGAAGGTGAATATTATAATTCGTTGTCTTTGGCATGAACTGGAGCAGGCGCGACTTGCTTACTCCATTGGCACATGCTCATGAGCAGTTCTTTCCTTGATCGCCCTTGTGCTCTTTTTAACTTTTGTTACTGTGACTGTTGTAGTTTACTGCTAGCGCTCCAACCGACCAGCAAAATGCAACATGGACCAAGGATCGACGAGTTTTCGATCTTTTGCTTCCAGTAGCCAACCTGAACTTGTCATCGATCTTGACAGCCAAGCTCCTCCTGAATTTGAGGCTCTTGCATCGATCTTGTGATAACCTGTACATGTCGATATATCAACTTTCTCTTTCCAACCTTTTTCCACTGGATCGATGTCCATGGCTATAGAGAATTTTCAATCGCTAGGAGCTCCAACCAGAGTTTCTAATGTTTTCACTGATGTCGATAACCATGCACGTAGTTGACAATCGATCTCTAACCAGCCAGAGACGCAGGACTCTTACATCATCGCATGTAATGTTAAATATCATTAGAGGGTAACATCTAAACTATGCATAGGTGAAAAAAAGAAGAAGAATGAGGTGACTTGTGACATGACTTCGTGAGAAGTAATGTGACAACAGGTAGGTAAGTCACTTTGAGGTGACAACGATTATGTATCGGTAATATATTTACCTAAGTTAATTCACATTCATTATAGAGTAGTATGAGTCTTTTTGTTTGTACCACTTCCGAAGTCTAAGTAAAGCGGTGCACATTTTATCTCAAAATATTATTGTTAAGTTCTCTTTCTGATTAGTTTTAACAGGTTGATTTATTATCAATTCTAATAGGTTGAATATTTTTGTTAAGTTCTCTTTCTGATTAGTTTTACCGAGCTGGTTTGTTATCAATTCTAATAGGTTGATATGTTATCAATTCTAATAGACTGATAGTATTCTTTCTGATTAGTTTTAACGGGTTGATATGTTATCAATTATAATAGACTGATAGTATTCTTTCTGATTAGTTTTAACGGGCTGATTTGTTATCAATTCTAATAGTGAACAACACTCAGCCAAGCAAGAAGATAGAATGGGAAGAATGTGAGTTATTGCGCGCTCAATGAGGATGGTTTATCAGAAATGCAGTGAGATTCAAGAGATGATGCGGGAGAGGAGATATACTATAGTTGATAATTTGCAAATGAGAAACGTATATTGTACAATAAAAGAATGTAAAATATTAGAACCAGATATGAAAATCTTTTGTATGCATCTCTGACCAGGCATATATAGCGCAAGCTCGGGGTCACTAAACTATAGATAGGGGTTAAAATTTGTTGTTTTGAAAATAAACTTTACATAATAAAAGTATAGTCATAAAATATAATATAATATAAAGAACCATATATTCCTCAAATATACATATAACTATATATTTATTAATTATTTTAATATACATGTATAACATTCTCGGTACTATTACTTTAAGAGCAAAACGCATGAAGGTTAAATCTGTAAACTTCATCATTTAGCTAAATTATTCACTTCATATGTTAGAAGAGTCCCTGCCCTGGTAGTTTGGATCTTCGTCCGAATAACACATCTACATGATTTTGGGATTTCAGAAATCAATGAGAGACAACAACATTCAAACTCCTAGGGTTATTAGAGTGTCGTGAACTTTGACTTTTGAGTAGTGTTTCTTGTTGATCGTACTATTCATCCAATAGATTTTATTCTGTTAGTCATTCTAGAAATTAGTATACCTAAGAATCATCAACCTAAGTTGCAGCATTGAACTCTAAAAATATGAGAGGGTCAACCTCAGAAGGTAAATGAGAGTGTGGTGAACTTCAACTCTTTGAGTAGTGTGTCTTATTTATTGTGTTGTGATGCGACGGAGGCAAAACTTGCTGACCTCGATTTGTTTTTCTATGACATCCACACAAACGATGTCATTTTCATATGAGGTAGTAGACTACGATCATTTTGACAGGATGATATCGATCTCGGTAGACTTGAAGAAGTAAAGGATAATGAATTTTAATTTATTCTTAGGATAAGAGACGTAAAGAGTTGCTAATAACAAACAGTTACTCGCTAATCGAAACAAGAACTTGGAATTAAAATCGGTGTTGAAAAAATGGTCCAGGATAAAATCAAACTGATTTACAAATTTTCCTGCAGTTAGTCAACTGCCGATTTTATCTCAAATTGAAATTAACCATATTTCTGATTTTTTTCGAATATATAAGATGAACACTTAAATGTAATATATTTCTGCAATTATTATTTTATTTCTAAATCAAGTATTTTGATAAGTTTTATTGTCCAGTGTGTGATTACTTTGGATGGACTTCATGTCTTGGGATGGATATATCACTCGATCAGAAGATTAAATTCCTAGATCACATATGCATTGATACAAGTAGAAACCTAGGAGAATCTCCATATTCTGGAAGTACACTGACACTCTCACTACCCATGCAATTCATATTGACGATGATGCGTTGTAATAGACTGAGAATTCAAGCTCTCTAATTCCATAATAAAAGAGGTAAACTTGGCTACAATTATGGGGAGACCTTGATCTGAGTGCTAAGTTGGCTATGAGTCTATCTCAGCAATGGAGGACTGAGCATCTGGAGACTAACTTGGGCTAACTTAGAATTCTGTGTATGAGAAGATCTACTCTCCAGCAAGAGGTAGAGACTTAAATAGCAGCCCCACAGCCAACGAACGAGATAGGACTTAAGAAAGTAACAGACAAGATCTCATTTGGCCCAATTATTATCTTTCTTAGTTTGTTCTTCTGACATTTTCGGTATAACATTCTCGGTACTATTACTTTAAGAGCAAAATGCATGAAGGTTAAATCGTGTAAACTTCATTATTTAGCTAAATCATTCACTTCATATGTTAGACTAAGAGTCCCTGCCCTGGTAGTTTGGATCTTCGTCCGAATAACACATCTACATGATCTTGGGATTTCAGAAATCAATGAGAGACAACAACATTCAAACTCCTAGGGTATTAGAGTGTCGTGAACTTTGACTTTTGAGTAGTGTTTCTTGTTGATCGTACATTTCATCCAATAGATTTTTATTCTGTTAGTCATTTTAAAATTAGTATACCTAAGAATCATCAACCTAAGTGGCAGCATTGAACTCTGAAAATATGAGAGGGTCAACCTCAGAAGGTAAATGAGAGTGTGCTGAACTTCAACTCTTTGAGTAGTGTGTCTTATTTATTGTGTTGTGATGCGACGGAGGCAAAACTTGCTGACCTCGATTTGTTTTTCTATGACATCCACACAAACGATGCCATTTTCATATGAGGTAGTAGACTACGATCATCTTGACAGGATGATATCGATCTTGGTAGACTTGAAGAAGTAAAGGATAGTGAATTTTAATTTATTCTTGGGATAAGACACGTAAAGAGGTTCTAATAACAAACAGTTACTCGCTAATCGAAACAAGAACTTGGAATTAAAATCGGTGTTGAAAAAATGGTCCAGGATAAAATCAAACTGATTTACAAATTTTTCTGCAGTTAGTCAGCTGTTGATTTTATCTCAAATTGAAAATTAACCATATTTCTGATTTTTTTGAATATATGAGATGAACACTTAAATGTAATATATTTCTGCAATTATTATTTTATTTCTAAATCAAGTATTTTGATAAGTTTTATTGTCCAGTACTTTGGATGGATTTCATGTCTTGGGATGGATATATCACTCGATCAGAAGATTATATTCCTAGATCACATATGCATTGATACAAGTAGAAACCTAGGAGAATCTCCATATTCTGAGAGTAATCCACACTGACACTCTCACTACCCATGCAATTCATATTGACGGTGATGCGTTGTAATAGACTGAGAACTCAAGCTCTCTAATTCCATAATAAAAGGAGTAAACTTGGCTACAATTATGGGGGGACCTTGATCTGAGTGCTAAGTTGACTATGAGTCTATCTCAGCAATGGAGGACTGAGCATCTGGAGACTAACTTGGGCTAACTTAGAATTCTATGTATGAGAAGATCTACCTCTCCATCAAGAGGTAGAGACTTAAATAGCACAACAGAGCATAAGGGCAATCAAAAACCCCCACAGCCAACGAACGAGATCGGACTTAAGAAAGTAACAGACAAGACCGCTCAACGACAAACTGATACCAAATAAGCAAAGCACCACATACAAATATCTTAGCAGACTATCGTCATGCGACGATCTAAACTGAGAGATAGTGATTAATTCTATTACTGCTCCTAATTGGCAATTTAATACATCTGATTACACTTTTTTATTAGACTTGGTAATTATTTGTGTCTTGAGAGATCTCATTTGGATCCATAGGTGTCTTGATTTTGATCGACTCAACACGTCCGGATCGAGATGTTGATATAGTCCCAAGCTTTAGTAAATCGATGACTAATAGCAATCGGAGTAGTTAAAGTATTTACATATAGTTAGTTAGAGGGCTAATCCATCATTAGGATTTCTCTTGTACTCACTGTACTATATATACGTGGAGGGACGAAGCCTCTGATATCTCATTCCTATTTACTTTGTTGTCTACTCGCTCTCTCTTCTTGGAGTGTTTTCCTATAAGTATTGATCTTTCTACATGATATCATAGCAGTAGAGAGCGTGTATACTTTGTTGATGAGCAAAATAATTTGTGCATGGAGAAGTACATGAAAGAGAGCAGCTGGAGTTGTGCTTGATGTTGAGCATTATCTTGTTGATGCGTTCGAGTGAGACGAAACTATTTCTTTCATCACCAGAAACTTTGAACGTGATTTCATAGACCTAGATGGTTTTTTCTCGCTAAAAGTTTCTATCAATTAACCTTAAAGGTAATCTTGTTCAGAAGATATGAATTGTGTACTCGACCAAGATTTAGTCGATTTGGAGTTTCCTAGCACTAGATTTTCAAACAAATTTTTTTGACCAAAATGAAAGTTTTAAGACTTTGAGTCCAAACAAATAAAGTTCAGGTTAAGGTGGATTCACTTTGAAAAATATGTAAGATTTCAAAGTATTGCACGTTTGGTCCAGTTCTGATCTCATTTGGCCCAATTTTGATCTTTCTTGGTTTGTTCTTCTGACATTTTTGCCTTGTTTTGTACATCTACAATTATTCTCGTTGTAGGAGGAGTGCACAAAATTGTCCTTGTTATGACGTGTGTCCAACTCTTGATCATGAGGTGTAGACGGACAAGTTTTGGTGGAGGTTCTATGAGTCTTTCCGTCGACAGGTTCTTTCTTTATTCTCGATTGTAGTTGTGACAAACTCTGTGTTTTTTATCACTAGAGAAAAGCTCTACAAGAATAACTACCAAGTGTGAAAGTTCCGGATAATGACTTTCTACAGAAACAAGATCTATGAGATCTTATCATTGAGGAGGAGAAAGCACTTGATGTATCCATTTCAGACATGAAATGCAAGGAGTGGAAGAAGTGATCGTACCAAGCGATTCATTACATTGCATTGACAATTTCAACTTCCAGGACTCTGATACGTCCAAGAAAGCTTGGGATGCACTCGTACATCTATTTCAATCAAGAATAGAGATGCGGAAGCTACAATTGTTGCATCAATTCAACATTGTGAAGAATGGATTGATGGATATAAACGGCTATGTGAGTCACGTCAAATAGCTCGTAGATCGATTGTCTTGTGTCAAAGTTGAGATTGATCCCACTGTTTTGATCGAAGTCACATTGCAGGGACTGCATGCTGAGTACAAGTAGTTCATCACTTCAATTTCGTCAAAGAACCCCTTCTGCGGTTTGATGAACTATGAGATTACGAGAGGAGGTCCGTCTATTGGGGAGTTCTACTTCAATGGATCAGTAAGAATCATTCTATTGTAAGTTCTAGAGGATCTCGAGATAAGATGGAAAAGGTGTTACATGTGGACGAAGCCGAGGACAACAACAACAACAACAACAGTCATAGCAGCAACAACAAGAACCAGAACCAACAAAAGTAGTAACATGTTGGTTCTTCCATCAATCTAAGACGGGGGTCTGGTGCTATAACTACTGCAAGAAGCAAGACCAGAATGACAATGAATGCTACAAGGGACAGAACAATCAAAAGCAATACGACAACAACCATAAGGCTACAACCAACAACTGAGCAAGTCTATTCAAAATAGTTGATGATTACAACATATCATAGATATGCGACTTTCGAGTCACAGATTGATTGGGTGATCGACTCTGGTGACACACATGACATCTCATTGAGAGTGATTCAGTTCACTTGAGCTTGCAGAGACTCCTCAATTTATTAGGACAGACGATGACATCAAACACCAGATCCAGCACAAGTATAACATTCTGCTATACATTACTACTTAGATGTTTATTGGTATAAGGAATGCTCTACATGTTCTCATATTGACTAGGAACTTACTACTTATAGAACAGTTGATAGACCAAGGTCTGCAAGTGCGCTTTAATAAACATGGATGTTTTATTGAAGATTCGGATAGTATTGTCATAGCTCGGGGTAGCAAAAGTGGTAGGTTGTTCAAACTAGATGTCTCTGCATCTAAGTTACAAGATGCCATGTATGGACAAAGTGGTCCAATAGTGTCTGATATTGACATTTGACACAAGCAAATTTGGCACGTGAACTTCCAGAGAATGAAAAGCTTTCTCAGTTCTGACACGATTACAAGTCTGTCCAAATTCAAATCCAATAAGCCCGTTGAATTCTGTGCAACATGTTAGTTCGGCAAGCAAGCTAGACAGTCCTTTTAAGGGATCAAGTAGTACAAGCTCTTGGAGCTTTTTCACACTAATGTGTGGAATGCTTCTCAACCAAGTATGACCGATTTCTATTACTTCATGTCCTTCATTCGTGTTATACTTGGATCTATTTGTTAAAAAATAAGTCCTTTGTCGAAGTACTAAATGTATCATCTAGAGGTTGCATAGTACTAAATATGTGATAAGTTATAACTATGTGTAGTGAGTTTTCTAAATAAATCCTAAGGTTAGACGACACTCTAAGTTAGTGACAAATAATTATGAATAGTCATAGTTAGAGTTGGTTGTATATGAGGACCAAATATTAAAATATTCTAAATGTGAGAATCACTATTTTGTTCTGTTGTGCATAAGATGACAAGTAGGTGAATAATGCCCTCTTGTCTTATGCATGATTGAATTTTATTTATTGTAGAAGCTTAAGCAAGACTATTGTTGATCTTTTTGACTCAATTATGTGTCCGTATTTTGTCCTATAGAGAGAGATCTGAGATTCTTTTCCAAATATTCTTTTATGCTTCTAGAAAGATTCAAATTACTAAGAGTCAAAGATAGAAACATCTGCCTTGACTTATGACTTTTATCTTTGACTTAATCTTAGTAATTATAGTAAATCATATTTACGAATAGTTATCATAATAAATCAGGTATAGTATAAATATAGGACTTATGTAGTGATATCTTATCTTCCCTTTTCTTTGTATTTGGAAACCGTTAAGCTATATCTATATAAAAGGTGTGTTCTTCATCTCTACATCATGAGAGTTCTCATCTCGAATGAGAAAATGATACTATGTTGAGAATTGGATTTAGCTAAGCCCTCCTAGTTCTATGATGCACCTCATCAAAAGTCATCAGAGGTTTATCTTAGGTGAGAAACATGACCGGTAGTAAGCTTTTTTGGTTTCCTTGCCAGTATCTCACTAGGAGACTTGAGAGATATGTTTCGAGTGTAGTTTTACATTAGACAAAAAGAGGTTATGAGAGAGCTCTTGGAGAGACTAGAGCTACTACTATGCTAGAGATCTTAGAGCCATTCGTGTATCTATGATGCATTTGAAGTCATCTTGTATATTTTGTACATATAAGACGTTAGAATCAGCGAAAGACAATGTGTCGAGTGTTAAAGTTTAAGTTGAGAGTAGATTGTTTCACTAATCTTATATGTTGATGAGAGTAGAAGATCATACTACTATCATCAAGTTCATTTAGTGTTAGTTCTTATCGTTGCAACTAAAAAGGAGGAGAGATTAAGGATTCGATGGTGTAGAAGATTCACTTTCTAGTCGAGTTTTACAGTCATTGTCATTATCTTTTTATTTTTGGGACGTCTTCAAAACTATGTGACAAACTAGAGGAGCTCATGACGTATCCCTTGGTCCAATGATCACTCATTTTGGAACTATAGAGATGAAGATATCGTTATCCGAAGCTTGATTGGTAGTCCAATTGATCAAAATTTGCATGGTGTCGAATTTAAATCAAGATCATGGAGAGTAAAAAAGAGCGGGCAGTGAGGCTTAGGAACCTTCTTCGAAATCTTGACTTCATAGTGGGCGGAGACGAATGTTCTAGAGAGTTAAAGGTCTAATTTGAAAAGAGAACAGAGAGAAAAAGCAATACTTTTTCAAAAATAAGTTGAGGACAAAACTGGTGTGCTACTTTTGTAGAGGGTTGGGGCACTATGCTGCAAGTTGTCATGTGAGATTCAAGAGAGAAAATACTCATGAAAGAATGAGTTATATTGATCTCTTAAAGAGAGTTCGACCTTTTGGAAGGAGCATTTGAAAATCTGAGAACATAGGATGAGAGAGCTCGTTGTGGCAGTCACTATCGATGAAAATTTTGATAGATTTGGAGCAATAAAGAAGGAGTTATGCCAAATTGAAGTTCGGATTGGGTCGGAATTGCATCATAGTTGTTGATTTTGGGATTTTTGGTGCTAATTGCAACATAACAGAGATAATCTCTTCAAACCTTCGTGGTTGCGTTCATTGTCAGCAGGGCTACGACTATCCAAAAAGTTTCATGTCATTTGAGTGAGTAAGTAATTCAAGGCGATTGTTGAAGCAGAGGGAGCATGAAAATCTCTCAATCTAGAGCAGCAAGTTCAGAGCTCGAAATCTGGAGAACCATGTACAACCAGCAAGCCAAATTTCACAAAGATGTTCATCATACTATAAACTTCAAATCCTGTAAGAATGAGCGAAAGGTATAGAACCAATTTTCTGTTCTAGGTCGAAGTAGCCATCTGGGTGTCAGAAATTACAAATTTCGTTAATAGAAACATTTTTGATTATATTTCAGTTTTCAGATTTGATCTTAGGCTCAAAGTTCTTATGTGTGTTCAATAAGACCTCTTTTACATGTAAGAGAAGTTTTGAAGTCTAAACCATTATATATTTCTTGTTCTTGAGTATTAAAGTTCACCATATGACCTTATTACTAATTAGTATGATTTTTGCTTTCTGAACATATTAGAGGACCCAACAAACCTGTGTGAGTGTTTATACTGGCACATTATAACCTTGAAACCACAGCTAAAAGCCCAGCGCTTTTCTAAATGGACGTATCATACTCTGACAACGTAGATGTCAATAGTCACCATATTCGTACTCTTTTGACAAACATGTAATTCCACAATTTGAGTAGATGTTTTCATCTCTGAAATTAACACACGAAGAGAAAGATGAATCAACTCGAAAACATCTTTGCTTCTAAGTTTAGAGTTTCACAAAAGATAAAAATGGATCAATGGGAGTTCATAGCTCCACTTCCTTGTCCTTTTGTGCCTCAATCCGTATGGTATTTTAATTTCACACATAGGTTACAATGTCAAGCCTCTAAAGTGCCAGCGTAAACTTTAAACTTCTTGACACGTAACCCTGACGACGGACCTCATAGCTCATGAGAGGAAGAGGACTAAGTTTTCAGATGAACTTATAATGATTGAGGATTCTCCAAGTATGAGCACTCGTTCCAGCACTATGTCTCTTTCAAAAAAACCTTAAGAAAAAGTTGGGGATGGAGGATTTCATCATTTCATCTACTCAACCCAGATATGACGTAGTTGAGGACGTTGGCACGCAAAAGTCAACATAAATGTTGGTCAATTGATGACACTCAACTTAAGCTTGAGGAGAGAGCTTCGAGAAGGATTGAGCTCGAGAAGAACCAAGAAGAAGAAGTCTAAGGACAAGATCAATCTCAAGTGCAAGAGTTGGTGTAGTGGATGCTCAAGCCTCTTAAGTATACACGAAAATATCCAAGATCGAGGTTCGATTGAATGGACACTTTGTACTTGATGTGTTGGTGGATGGAGGTTCTGCTGTGAATGCGATATCTGAACATTCGATGAAGCGATTGGAGACGAAATCCACGAGATCGACGAGCATCATTGTTGGTATGACAAACAAGCAAATGGAGAGACCTCTTGGAGTCTTGGAGAAAGTAGTGGTGCTTGTTATGAAGGTACAAACGTTAATGTTTTTTTCAAATTCTGAAAGATTCTAGCTATGGCTTGCTCTTTGGAAGATCTTGGTTGAGAATTGTTAAATTGTTCGTATAATTGATAGATGACACAAAGGTTACTTGAGGATAGGACCTAGTAACCATCAAACTCTCAAGTGATAGTTGTATGACTTCTGATTTTGATAGACTGACTACTGACTATTGAGAATCAGATATTGATGACAATGGAAGTGTCTTCAGAGTAATATAGGTGGTTCTTTTGAAGACGAGACGTCAAAAGATGAGGGTTTGATATGGATTGCGTCAAATCTCATATTGGAGCTATTGATTTATTCTCTCGTCCATCTATCGAAAAAGATCCGAACAAAACAAAATTGGAGCTAGAACGAAGATTCGTAACCATCAAGTTTGATCCCAAGGTGGCTTCGAAGGAGAAGAGAAGATTCTTGGATGTATTTAAAAATACATCCATATGTTTGCTTTCAACTATAAAGA
This sequence comes from Asterella californica, assembly GCA_036924285.1. Taxonomy (NCBI): domain Eukaryota; kingdom Viridiplantae; phylum Streptophyta; class Marchantiopsida; order Marchantiales; family Aytoniaceae; genus Asterella; species Asterella californica. The sequence goes on along the minus strand of JAYKYS010000006.1, from coordinate 11,727,188 downwards.
TCTGAAAGAGGTGACATTAGAGACATATAGGATTGACGTGGAAGAGGACGTAAGATCTATTCGACAAAAGCAATGAAGGATAAGCCCACCAACAATAATGATCATCAAAGAATCTTACTAATAGACACTTCATATTTGTAACATAAGTCGTTATAGTTCAAGGAAGTTTAATTGGACAATTTGTGAGATGTGAGAGAAATTGGGTTGTAAGGAGACGCTTACGTCAAATTTTTGTTTGCGTGCGATATGAAGTTAAGTTGTTCTTCGCGATCGGTTTGCCAAGCTCTCCGTTCTTGATGTTTACGCGATCAGAGAATCTTTTATCTATGCATAGGAGAAGATCGTACGTAGATCGAATTGTTGTATTGTGCATGATGAGTGAAATTGAGCACAATAGAACGGTTTATGTTAGTTTTTCACTTCTTACGACCAAATTTCTTGTGTGGTTTTGCGATGAGAACCCAAAATGGCTTGTTGGAAGTCACCTTGGGTTCAGGGTAGTCAAATCTATCTAACAGAGAAGACAGATCTCGACGAACAACTCATTTTGTGGGTGTATGTAACAGAAAGAAATTAGGTTCATTTATGAAGTAGAGAATTCAGAATGAGTATCCCTTATTGTGATCGTGAAGAAGAAAAACGGTAAGCTTCGTATATGTGTGGATTATAAGAAGTTGAATAATATCACTAAGAAGGAATATTATCTTGGAAGAAGTTGCAAGTCACGCATAGTATAGTTTTATAATGAGTATAACCTGATTCATATAATGTTTGAGCATGAACACTTGACAACCTTCACTACTCCTTGGGATACATTTGCGTTTCGGGTGATGCCGTTCGGGTTATGTAATGCTCCGTCCATTTTTCAATGGTTCATGAACAAAATTTTCAAACCGTTTCTTGGGAAATTTGCTAGAGACTTTGTTGATGATTTTTATGTGTATCGACAGAAGGAGGATCACTTTCATCATTTGATTAAAGCATTAAAGTGATTGGAGCAAGCTAATGCATCTTTGAATCCATAAAAGTGCATTTTTCGATACGATGAGAGTTTGTTGTTGATGACATATTGTCTCCAAAACTAGAATAGGAGTGGTTCTAGACAAAGTGAAAATAATCAAATTATCATTCCCTACTGGCTTGACCAAGTTGAGATAATTTCTTAGAATGACGAGTATTACAATAAATTCATCATGTTTTTTTCTAATAAAGCTCAAACGTTGACCAACTATATGAAGAATGATGTAGACTTCAAATCGATAGTCCAACATCATAAAACTAAAGAGGCATTTGAAGAATTGAAGAAGGCATTGATGATAGCTCCAATCCTTGTTAAACTTGACTGGAATAAATCATTCATTATTTATACTGATGCATCCAATGTTAAAACTGGATGTACTTTGAGTCATTTAGATGAGAATAGACATGACCATCCAATAGCTTATGCTAATACATAGATGGTGCAACTTGAGAAGAATTATTCCGTAACAAATAGAGAAGGGTTGGTCGTAATCTTTGCTGTGGATAAGTTTCGACACTATTTGTTAAGAAAAAAAAATTTATAATTATAGATCACAAAGCTTTAAAACACATCTTCAATAAATCTAACGCAGAGGACAAGATAGCTCGAAAGAAGATCTTCATGAGCTATCATGAAGATAACTCTTGAGAATCATACGTCATTGAGGATATCGAGAAGAAAACATACCAACGTATATTTATTGTCAAGAGCTTACGATGGATTGAGGGAAAAACTATTAGATGATACTTTTCTGGATGAAGACTTGATGACTATCACCTTGAGCAGTGAGGTATCGAAAAGAGTGAGAGGAGATGTGGAATTTTTTTCTGATGGTTCATTTCTTGAAGGCATGTGAGCTAGAGAAAAGAATGCTCTAATGAGGAGGTGCAAGTCGTACACCATCGTTGAAAGAGTTCTTTTTCATCAAGGCGTCCATGGATTATTGCGATGAGCTGTGAGTAAAGAAGAAATTGCGAGGTTGATGCTAGAGTTCCACTATAGACTTGTATGTGGTGATCACTCCGTTGATAAAGTGACTACTTTCAAAATCTTAGACGGTGGATATCATTAGAAAGGTATTTTCAAAGATTGTTTAGAGTATTGTAGAACTTGTGATCTATGCTAAACCGTTGCAAGAAGTCTAATAACACTCCTCCTTTGAGATCAATTTTTATGCTAAGACTATTTAAGAAGTGGAGAATTGATCATGCAAGTCTTTTAAACAAAATACCTCATGACAACAAATATATCGTGTTTGCAACGGACTATCTAATCAAGTGGGTGGAAGCCAGACTACTTAAAATCACAAGTGAAGAAATAATTGATCGTTTCTTATGAGATCCGATCATCACTAGATTTGGATGTCCTTTTGAGTTATTTTTTATAGGAGTGATTATCACAATCGCTATGCTATAACGTTTTTCATCAAGCCGCGAGTGATAACTTCTTACAAATCGAATGCTAACAATCTTGTTGAGAAGACCAATCATACCTTGTGTACGATGTTAATCAAGAATGTTGATATGGACGATACGAAGCACAATTGTGATAAGAGACTATATGCAATCTTGTGAGAGTATATGACTACTACGAAAAATTTGACAGGTATATATCTTTTCATCTCATTTACCCCAGAATTGACCAATACTATTCCAGTAAGCCCCCCTACCGTATTTGTCGATATAGTTTCATCTACTTATCTTTCAAATTGTCCATAAGAGATTAAAGAGGGTGATTGGAGCAGCAGCTGGGAAGTCCAAAATGGAGCAACTATTAGAGTTAGAAGAAGCACGAGTTGTGACAATGATTTAGACAAAAAGACAAAAAAGACGTAAAAACATCAAAAAAAATACTATAACAAGCGTCTCTATAAGAGAGAGGTGAAGTCATTCAAGGAAGAAAATATGATAATGTTCTTTGATGTCATTCGATATAAAAAAGTTAGAAAAAAATTCTTCCATGTTATTTTGATCTTTTCATTGTTGAGAAGGTATGGAGCAATTTTATCTACGACTTGAAGGAGCTTGGAAGACGAAAGTTCGATCGTGTGAATCACGACAAGTTAAAGCTCTTTTATTAAAGAAAACTCACTATTCATTTCGAGGACGAAATGAAAACTTAGTTCGGAGGTAAATGTAACACCTAAGAGTTGCATAGTATTAAATATGTGATAAGTTATAACTATGTGTTTATGTGTGATGAGTCTTCTAAATAAATCCAAGTCTAGATGACATTCTAAGTTAGTGATAGATAATTATAAAAAGTTATAGTTATAGTTTATTATATTTAAAGATAAAATATTAAAATATTCTAAATGTGAAAACCACTATTTTATTTTGTTGTGCAAAAGATGACAAATAGGTGAATAATATCTTTTTGTCTTATGCATGATTGAATTTTATTGGATGTAGAAGCTTAAGGTCAAACAATCGAGAGTGTTGTTGATTCTTTTGGTTCAGTTATGTGTTAGTACTTTGTCTTACAAAGAAAAATTCGAGATTTTTTTATACTTCTCGAAGGATTCAAACTAGAGTAGAGTCAAAAATAGAAACATCTATCCTTTACTTATGATTTTTATCTTTGATTTAACCTCGATCATTGCAATAAATCAAATTTATGAGTAATTATTATGATAAATCGTTAGAGACATGATCTCTCTTAAACATAATTTGTATGGGTGACGTCTGTATGTTGTTGGTTTCATGGTCTGTTGTTAGAGTCATCGTCATATATCATGATTTTAACAACAGATCAAAGTAAGCATTGCGTATAATTTTAACTTCATTTATTATTATTATTTTCATGTTACGCGAGTTGCTCGTCTACCAAAGCAATATTGTCTTTTATAACTTAGGTCAGCTGAGCGCTCACCCACCAATATCTTCCCCTTAGGCAAGCTGCTCGTCTACTAAAGTCATAAGATACATCAACATATAGTTTTATATTTGTTTTTGTTTTTATTCTTCATTTGTTTGTTTTATATTTGTGGTTACTTCGTGTGTCGTACCTCGTTGTCAAGAGAAAAAAGGAGGTTTGAGAGATTCATTTCCGTTATCTTCAACAAGAGTAGTTGCAAGAGAGAAACTGAAGAATAAGAGTGCATTCTAGAGAGAATATGTATACTATTGAGAAAAGACATACTAAGAAAGATAAAATTAGAGAAATTGATGTATTTGAAATATAATATTAGTAAAATGATCTTTATCAAGAATAAAGAACTTCTGAAATTTGTATGAGAGAGACTACATTCGTGTGATTTGTATTTTGATCATGTATCGAGGTGTTTGTAGCATTCACTTTTGATTTGTCGTTGAAATTGACATTGAGGGGAGTCGCATTATTATAGATTCATCGTTCATGCATGTAGCTTGACACACAAATCACTCACAACTAGAGAGTCTCGTTTTTTCTGAAAAGAATCTCGTTCGATAAGAGTGAGAAATATTTTATGAATAGCTTCGATCTTCATTCGAATCGCTTCGTTTGATCTTGCATGAAGAGTTTATACAAGTTGTGAAAGTCGTGTACGTGAAAATGTACTAGAAATGAGAACATCAAATTGTTCAATCATCAACATAACACCTTTTAAATATTGAAATTTTCCATGACTTTCATTCTAATCTATGATTTTGATCTTCTAATGAAGTGGTCTGAAGTTTTATTCTCGTGCATCTCAGAAACTAATATCTATATTTTTGAATTGGACGATATAATTTTATGCAAAACTATATCGTTCAATTATTAAACTACAAAGTAGCTCTACAAGACGATCTCTCGCAAGATTGATTGCACTGACGGTTTGAAATCGAGAACCCAATACAACATTGAAATCTTACAATGAGGAGATTGGTGTCTACTTACTTAAAAATCTATGATAATTTTATTTGAATTTTTAATTGTTGATGTGAATAATACTCTGTCTCGATAATCATATAAATTTGTTATGTCAAAATATTGTTCATAATCGAGCAAGAATTCTTCACTGTTTCAAGAGAACTCTTTCCTTAGAAAAGTCGAGGTTTTAGAAATTTTAGTTGAATTTTTTTCTCACAATAACTTACTTTCTCAAATACGAGCAACTGTTTTTTACATATACTTTTTTTTTAAATGTCTAAAGAGATGTTCAATCCGTTGTCCTGTTGTGGGACCAGTTAGTATGTAAATTATGCGTATAAGTGCGTTTTGCACACAATTGTATAAGTTGTGGTGTAATGGGATCTAAAACATTGCTCTTATGAGCTTAGAATGCTCTATTATCTGTTGGGGGTCTCTATGGGGCAGAAAAGGACAAGGTTGAGTCCTTTAACTTCCCATTGGTCCACCCAAAAGTGAAGATAACTTGTCATCTACCTAAGTGTGCGCTCTGGGAGGTTTGGAGCACTTTGACGAGGGATTTTGGAGATCAGAAGACATGGACGGAGAGCTCTTGACGGGAGGAGCAATCTGACCACAAATTTCACTCGATTTGGAGGTCCAGGGCATACATTATAGCGATTTGAAGTTCATAGAGTGATGAGAGTACATAGCTTTCTCTTCCGATTGTAAGATTAAGGAGTTTGAGTGATTGAGCCGTCAGATTGAGACCAGATTTCATGAGCTTGTAGTCTGTCAGTTGTTGAAGCTCTGACCACAAATTTCACCACCGGATGTTCTGCGGATTGACCGCAATGGCGATTTGAAGAGGACGGGGTGCAGAAAGCTCTCAATCTGAAGCAGCAAGTTTGTAGATTTATGGAAGATGATCCGAACGGTCAAATCGGCTCAAATTTCCTGAGTAGTGAGTTTACCTTCTGACTTGATAGCACAGGAAGTTTGAGTGAAAGTGGACGGTTCATTTAGGCGAAGAAGCTTCTGTCCTGAATCTGAGATTGGAAGTGCGTGTTAGTTCCTGTGAATTTGTGTTAATTTTGGGAGGAGATCTAGCCGTCAGATCTTCCTGAAATTTGACCTATAAGTAGAGATTTTAGTATCCTACCTACGTGGCAAGTTTGGAGGAGACTGAGCTGTAGATCTGTACCTATCAAGTGTGAAAGTTCGCTGCTTTTTCTGCCGAGTTGTATCGACAACGATATCTACTCTAGGTCCTGAGTCTGTTTGCGGCAGCTGGCAGAAAAGTATCCAATACGACGTTTGTATTGCTTTGGGGAGTATTCTAGGCGTAGATAAGACTCTAGCGACCTACGTTGTAACCACGTCACGTGGATGTTAGGTTTGCACTCAACGTGGCAAAGTGCGATCCTTGACCTGTAAAGTCGACTACCTGTCTAGCCTAGTCTCTAGTATTGGGATATGTTACGGTGCTTGCATTAAACCTTCCACCCAGATGACCTACACGTGGATGAGTATGACGGCACCAAACATGCGATCTGCATGTGTGCCACCTCATCGGCACGTGTGGCTTGGGTTGCTCGGTTATGAAGCTTGCACCTATCCTTGTTTTTGTGTTCGAAACTTTTAAGCAAAGGGGAGTGACCTGTGTGTGGGCATTCGACCTTGAGAAATTCAAGAGATTGTTCGTGAAGAGGTCGTAGTGATCCTATGAGATTGTATCGGAGTTTTATGGATCGATATACCCTTGTAGTTGGAGTGCAAATGTTGTGAGAGATGGACGAAGGACTCTACTTATCGCCCAGATTCTCTTTTCAAAACCCTTTTCAGATTAAGTTGAAGTACATGGAACGAGTTCATTTCCAGCAGTTTTTGATAGGATCTTTCGGGCATAACTTTACCGCGCAAGTAATGCTCTCGCCTGTCCCTGTGATCTTACATGTTGTCACTTACGGCCAAGAATGGGATCTCACCGTCTTTATCCTCATCTAACGAATGATGGATCTAAATCAGCTCCCTCCTGTAAATTTTAACACCGAGTGCGAGATAAGACACATCTGTCGACCCAAAGCCATGTATGAAGCCCTAGTAGCGAGAATTTTCAGAGAAGAATACTACCGAGAGATCATGTCATCACATATCCCGTTTGTCGTGCCCATGATCATCCAACATTTCCGTGTGGTTATCTTGACTCTTTACTGAGAGAAAGAAAGTGCTTAGTTATCGAAGAAGTCAGAGAGAAATCTACGAGATACTAGTCGCTCTGTTGTGCATCGATCATTAGCCACAGTCCGAAGGTACGCCCTTGCTCAAAGGAAAGGCTCTCGCTACGACATATTTGGTGCTTCCACTGAGAGTACGCTTTGAGGTGGTTGAGTGAGTTGTTGCCGAGGAGCGTCAAGTATGAATCTTCCCGAAGCAATGGGGACGAGTGGAGGAGGAGCGGATGATCTACTTCGAGCATTGACGATGTTGTTGAGACAACAACAAGGAGGCGATGTTGGGGAGCAGAAGTCTACAAGAGCTCTACAAGCGGTGGTGAAGAAGTTGGAGAGGTTTGATGGAAGGAACATCACGAAGTATGTTCGGGAGTATATTTGTGAGATGGAGGTAAATCGTGTGTCTGAGACAGAGATGATTTCTAGTTTCGAGTTGGCTGTGATACCTGAGATCCGTAGTCAAGTGACAAAGCTGAAGGATACACGTACGAGTTCTTGGGAGGAGTATGAGCAGAGGTTGAAGAGTGAATTTTTTGATGATGACGCGGATAGAGTAACCAAGAGAACGTTCTTGGAGTGGATAGAGCAGCGTCCGGGGAATGAGATGACACCAAATGAGTTGCTGCGTGAGTTTGAAAAACGGTTCTGTCAATTGTCTCCATCCGAGAGGACGACGCTTGACTTAAGGAAGACAGAACTTTTTCTAGAAGCTGCTGATGAAAATCTAGAGGACAAGCTTTTCTTGATGCTAGCAGACAAGGGAGAAGAAGGAGGAGTGAGCACGGACTGGAGAAAGGTAGAGGAAGCTATTACTATTCTCACAAAGCAGAAACGTGGAAGAGGTAGAGCTGCAACCTTAAGGTCTGATGTCTCTTTAGCTCCATTGCCCAAGCCTGCCAATAGCAAGATTGAAGATTCTGCAATCGATGAGTTGGTTAAGGGTCTGAGAGAGTTAAGGATAGAGATGGCAGAGCTAAAGCATAGTCGAAGTCCTGGTGATACCAATGCATCTTCAACTAGCAGAAATTTTGTTAGAAGATGTATCTGGTGTGACAGTACTGAACACCAACGTCGAGATTGTGAGGAGTTTTCTGAGGCTCTCAGAACCGGAGTCGTGAATTTTAGAGATGGAAAGATTCATCTCGTCCAAACTGGTGCGCCGTTGAGTACCAACTTTGGTAAGGGAGGAATGAAGAGTTTGATGAGAGGTCAAGTTGGTATAACTACGGCGATACGCACAATAGAGCCAGAAACATTTGCGATTGAGGTGGATGTACCGATTGTAGCAGCTGTTAAGAGCGATATAGTTGAAGTTCCACGAAAAGTAATGTTACGAGGTGCGGAGGCAATTCACCGCATTACTGGATGGGACGATCCTGTAGAGGCAGGGTGTGTCAAAGCTTACTTGGTACAAGAGAAGCATGTAACCTGGCAAGATGCGATTGTGGAAGAGAAAAGGAGACGTGATGATGATGTTGCTGATCCGGATGAGGCTACAAGGAGAACCAGAGCCACTAAGAGGAGAGGGCAACAAGAGACATCACCTTCCGATATCCCTTCGACGTCTCAAGGAACATCTACATCTGAACATATGGTTGATGTTCCTATTCATGACACGGAGATGAGAGAGAAAGGCAAAAGAGCTTCTTCAAAGAGCAAAGGTAAAGCATCGACCTACAGACTACAGTCTGATATCGAGACCAGCACCAACTTGAAGGAGATTCTTGAAGAGAGAATTTTGGATGCAAAGATAGAATTTTCTTTGCGAGAGGCCTTGGGAATAGCAAAACGTGACTTTCATGAGTTGATCATAGATGTGATCAAGAGAAAGAGGCAGATGACTGCAGATACAGTGATGGTGAAAGCATTGGATACTGACATCACTGGGGAAGAAGATTAAGAGTTAGGTCGCGTATTTACCCAAAAGCATGTATTACAGACGTCGAATGGAAGAGAGGCAAGAGTTTCAGACTGTACTGCAAAACATGGCGACGAGAAGCAGCATGAGAGTCACTATTCTCGAGCATATTGGGCTTGTGCAACTACAGAGACAATGGTCCGACTAGGTAACTTGTCAGAGGCTATAGTGGCGTTGGTGGATCACGGTTCGGAGATTAATATCATGTTCAAAAACGTTTACGAGAAAGGGAAGTGACCAATCGACACAAGACATGGATGGGTTCTTCGTGCTGCTAACAACCAAAGAGGTGAACTTTTTGGTGCTTGTCCAGCTGTCAAGACTCGAATAGGAGATGTAGAGATAGAACAAAACTTTTTTGTTCAGAGTGTAGCTGCTTATCTTGTGATCCTTGGTCAACCATACATTACTGCGTCTAGGATGGAGACAAAAGTAATGGACGATGGGTCTCATTATGCTCGTATCAGAAGTCAAGATGATACAGGGCGGTACAGTTTCTTACTGTACGTACGGGTCATGAAAGGAACAGAGAGAAGCTGAGAGACAGTCCCTTAAGGATTGACAAAGAGTTTTCGGATTTTTAGTTAGCACTCCTGTAGAGCGGGAGTATGGGAGTGTTGATAGGAGAAAGAGCCTTCCGCTAGAGTCAAAAGATGAAGAAGAGATGTTTAAATGTGGATTTGCTCAGTTTTTTGAAACATGTGTAAATAGATTTCGAGTGGTAGAAGAGATGGATAGTGTACAAAGACGATGTGTGAAGAAGCAAGAAGATCTCTTCAAAACTCAAGGAGTTTTGTTAGATCAGGAGTTCATTAACGGGGTGTATGAAGAAGAGGGCTTTGAAGATACTCTTGAGGAGGTTTTGTCGTTTATAAGCACCGATTCTTTGGTTAATGGATTAGTCGCGATCCGTTCACGCGAGTTATATGAGGAGATTACAAGATTCGTCGAGGATGGCTACAAGGTTCAGCTTCAGATGAAAGGAGATCATGAGTTGGAGTTAGAAAGGAGTAGAGCCATGAAACATCAAGAAGCGCAAGTTCATACAAAATACAAGACTGTGGCCCGTAAAGTGAAGCCGGTGGCTACTCAGCTACCTGAAGACTCTAACAAGCAAGTGGAACGAGCATCGACTGAACCAGTTCTGCGGGATTCACAGAGAATAGGGCACAGGTTCACAGAAAAGACACTCAATCGACTGCAGATTGGAGGGGGTGAGTTTCTCACTGAGGAAGAGAGAAAGCATTTTCATGAGATGTTGAGAAGGCATGGAAAGGCTTTTGCTTTCAATGCAGAAGAGATTGGATGTGTAGATACGAGTGTTGTAGCACCCATGGTGATCTTCACAGTACCACATGTGCCTTGGGACTTGAAGCCTATACCAGTACCACGAGCTATGTTGCCAAAGCTTATTGAGTTGTTGAAGGAGAAGATACGCATGGGTATTTTAGAGCCATCTATGGGACCTTACTCGAGTCGGTGGTTTATCGTACCCAAGAAATCAAGGACTCTTAGGTTCATCCAAGACATGCAACACGCTAACAAGGTGACTATCCGGAACATGGGATCAGGACCCATAGTAGATGAGGTTGCAGAAGCTTTTGCTGGGCGTGCTATCTACTCTATTGGAGATTTATACTCTGGGTATGATCAGTTCCAGTTGACGATAGAGAGCAGAGATCTCACAACTATGCGTACTCCACTTGGGCTTGTAAGGATGTGCACATTACCACAAGGAGCGACAAACTTCGTTGCTCATGTGCAGAATGCAATGAATAGGATTTTGAGAGAATTCATTCCGGAGAAGACCATATCTTTCGTAGATGATATTCCTATGAAAGGATGTGCAGTCGAAGACAAGGATGAAAAGCTTACTGAGAATGGATGTCGAAGATTTGAGGTTGATCATATTCACGATGTGGAGATGATCTTAACAAGGCTTGAGGAGGTAGCGGAGAAATCGAGCTTTGGAGTTCCGGAGATTGTTGTGGTTGGTCATCTTTGTGGGGCATTTGGTCGACGTCCGAACCCATCAAAGGTTGATGCCATTGGGAGGATGAAAGATTGTGCCAACACCACAGAGGTTAGGAGATTCTTGGGAGCTTGTTTGTTCTATCGAGTGTGGATTTCTCATTTTGGTCACATGTCTGAACCGTTGTATGAATTGCTGAGGAAGCGAAGAAGGTTCACTTGGGATGAGGAGCAGAGGGTCGCTATGGTGCGACTAAAAGAAGCATTGAAATCACCATCAGTTCTACGACAGTTGAGCTATGATTGTGGTAGACCCATAGTCGTTATTGTTGATACTAGTCCTATCGCTATAGGTTGGGCAATAGGGCAGGATGATGGTGAGGAAAAGAGGTTTGCAACAAGATTTGGTGTTCGCATACTTACAGATCGACAAAGGAGATACCTCCAAGTCAAACGAGAGCTCTGGGGCGTCGTAACTGCAATGAAAGCTGAGAAGGAGTATCTCATTGGAGCACATGTACTACTTGAAACTGATTGCTTACCTTTGTATGGAATGATAGCAAGCACAACGCCTGATATTGCTATGTTACGTTGGATAGCTTACATTAGGTCGTTGAACCCAGAGTTGAGACACATAGCAGGGAAGATGAACTCGATGACAGACATGTTGTCTAGAGCTAGGTACTCTCAGGAAGAAGATATGGAGGCGGAAGATATGGATGAAGATGATGCAGAGGAGGGGCAAGTTCTACAACTATCAAGCGATGACCGGAGTCGCTTGGATGGTGTTCTTCCTTTCAAGGAAGAACTCTACTGTGGGAGGCTCAAAGAAATCGGATGCTATCTAAACACTCTTCAGAAGTATGAAGAATGGACGGAGAAAGTCTTCAAGGAGATACGACATCAGGCCTATGACTATCTATTACGAGATGGATATCTGTGGAAGAGGCCAAAGAGGAGAGATGGAGTACCCTTGAGAGTAGTGGATGATGCAAAGACCAAGAAACAAGTACTCGAACAATTTCATGATACCTTATGGGCAGGACATCGAGGTACATGGGCGACCTTTACCAAGATCAAGGAGAGGTATTGGTGGAAAGGATTGTATCGAGATGTAGAAAAGTTTGTTGGGTCATGCATTGAATGTCAATTCCAATCCCAAGATTCAGTATAGGGATGGATTGAGACCCACATATCCCTTGTCCATTCATTTCCAATGGGTTTTGGATTTGGTTGCCATGCCACCAGGAATTTGGGGCATGCGTCATTTAGTTTTGACTCGAGAAGAGCTATCTAACCTTGTAGAAGGGAGGGCTCTACGCACCAAAGCTACTGAGCCTGCTTGTCGATTCATATTAGAAGATATCGTTTCTAGATATGGAAGCGTGGGAGAATCCGTGCAGATAGAGAAGAGTTGAATGCAGATGAAGCACGTGAGTTCTTCAACAGATATGGAATACGATTGAAGTTGACCACTTCGATGAACCCGGAAACGAACGAGAAAAGTGAACGAGAGCACCCACCAATCATCTAAGCATTGGTGAAAGCGTGCAAGGGGCATCATGGAGATTGACCTAGACTTCTTTCTTTTGCGTTGTGGGCTGATAGAACTACTCATAGTACTGGTTACATGCCTACAGAATTGATGACCGATCAAAAACCTATCATGCCAGCGGAAAGAGACGTTCCTACTTGGATATGTTTACCTTGGGAGGATGGGTCAGATAGGAAAGGACTATTGGCACTACGAATTCAGCAGCTTGAGCGACGTGAGGAGGACCTCGAAGAAGCATTGGTCAAACTCAAGGAGGCGAGGTTGAAGAACAAGGAGCGGTTCGACAAGACACATCGACTGCGAAAGAAACCGATCCGAGAAGGTGATTGGGTCATAGTATACGACAACAGTTTGGATAACCAACAGAGCACTATCAAGAAGTTTGCACGATGTTGGTTTGGCCCTTATGTTGTTGTTGTCGTTCACGACAACGCCACATATGGTTTGTGAGAATTGGATGGTACACTCTTGAAGTTACCCATTGCTGGTAAAAGGGTCAAGGTTTTCCGAAGACGTGAAGGATTTCTTGATTTCGATGAACTTCTCGAGTCTGATTCTCATCTTTTCATATCTTATGCGAGAGAAGATGATGATGATGAACCTAACAATTCATAGCACGATGAAAGATACGATGATGACTATGGATAACAAGTTGGCACATACCGGAGGATATGCAGGTTTGGAGGGGGTGAATGTCTTGTTGTGGGACCAGTTAGTATGTAAATTATGCGTATAAGTGCATTTTGCACACAATTGTAGAAGTTGTGGTGTAATGGGATCTAAAACATTGCTCTTATGAGCTTAGAATGCTCTATTATCTACGGGGGGTCTCCATGGGGCAGAAAAGGACAAGGTTGAGTCCTTTAACTTCCCATTGGTCCACCCAAAAAGTGAAGATAACTTGTCATCTACTTAAGTGTGCGCTCTGGGAGGTTTGGGGCACTTTGACGAGGGATTTTGGAGATCAGAAGACATGGACGGAGAGCTCTTGACAGGAGGAGCAATCTGATCACAAATTTCACTCGATTTGGAGGTCTAGGGCATACGTTATGACGATTTGAAATTCATAGAGTGATGAGAGTACATAGCTTTCTCTTCCGATTGTAAGATTAAGGAGTTTGAGTGATTGAGCCGTCAGATTGAGACCAGATTTCATGAGCTTGTAGTCTGTCAGTTGTTGAAGCTCTGACCACAAATTTCACCACCGGATGTTCTGCGGATTGACCGCAATGACGATTTGAAGACGACGGGGTGCAGAAAGCTCTCAATCTGAAGCAGCAAGTTTGCAGATTTATGGAGGATGATCCGAACGGTCAAATCGGCTCAAATTTCCTGAGTAGTGAGTTTACCTTCTGACTTGATAGCACAGGAAGTTTGAGTGAAAGTGGACGGTTCATTTAGGCGAAGAAGCTTCTGTCCTGAATCTGAGATTGGAAGTGCGTGTTAGTTCCTGTGAATTTGTGTTAATTTTGGGAGGAGATCTAGCCGTCAGATCTTCCTGAAATTTGACCTATAAGTAGAGATTTTAGTATCTTACCTACGTGGCAAGTTTGGAGGAGACTGAGCTGTAGATCTGTACCTATCAAGTGTGAAAGTTCGCTGCTTTTTCTGCCGAGTTGTATCGGCAACGATATCTACTCTAGGTCCTGAGTCTGTTTGCGGCAGCTGGCAGAAAAGTATCCAATACGACGTTTGTATTGCTTTGGGGAGTATTCTAGGCGTAGATAAGACTCTAGCGACCTACGTTGTAACCACGTCACGTGGATGTTAGGTTCGCACTCAACGTGGCAAAGTGCGATCCTTGACTTGTAAAGTCAACTACCTGTCTAGCCTAGTTTCTAGTATTGGGATATGTTACGGTGCTTGCATTAAACCTTCCACCCAGATGACCTACACGTGGATGAATATGACGGCACCAAACATGCGATCTGCATGTGTGCCACCTCATCGGCACGTGTGGCTTGGGTTGCTCGGTTATGGAGCTTGCACCTATCCTTGTTTTTGTGTTCGAAACTTTTAAGCAAAGGGGAGTGACCTATGTGTGGGCATTCGACCTTGAGAAATTCAAGAGATTGTTCGTGAAGAGGTCGTAGTGATCCTATGAGATTGTATCGGAGTTTTATGGATCGAGATACCCTTGTAGTTGGAGTGCAAATGTTGTGAGAGATGGACGAAGGACTCTACTTACCGCCCAGATTCTCTTTTCGAAACCCTTTCTAGATTAAGTTGAAGTACATGGAACGAGTTCATTTCTAGCAGTTTTTGATAGGATCTTTCGGGCATAACTTTACCGCGCAAGTAATGCTCTCGCCTGTTCCTGTGATCTTACCTGTTGTCACTTACGGTCAAGAATGGGATCTCATCGTCTTTATTCTCATCTAACGAAGGATGGATCTAAATCAGCTCCCTCTTGTAAATTTTAACATCGAGTGCGAGATAAGACACATCTGTCGACCCAAAGTCATGTATGAAGCCCTAGTAGTGAGAAACTTCGGAGAAGAATACTATCGAGAGATCATGTCATCACATATCCCGTTTGTCGTGCCCATGATCATCCAACGTTTCCGTGTAGTTATCTTGACTCTTTACTGAGAGAAAAAAAGTGCTTAGTTATCGAGGAAGTCAGAGAGAAATCTACGAGATACTAGTCGCTCTGCTGTGCATCGATCGTTAGCCACAGCCAGAAGGTACGCCCTTGCTCAAAGGAAAGGCTCTCGCTACGACACCGTAATCGCATGAAATGAATGATACCAAAGATCATCGATACAATGATCATTGCTCTATCTATCAATATCTCTATCTATCTTTATTTGGTTGTCTATCGATCTCTGTATGTGATCCAAATATATAAAAAATAAATCCATCTATTTCATATATAACAATTGAGAGGATCATTGATTTATCTAATTTCATAACAACATTTAGAAAAATCTAACCAAATCAGAAATGATGAATTGTTAGAAATGATATTTCTCTAATAGATGGATCTTGAAACTGATGGTACGATGAAAATTGATCTGGTGAATCCATAAAATCTTTCCATCCTTTAGATTAAAGTGGCAATCAGATATCTAAAACTCTCATGTTTTCTCTCTAGCACTCGTGTGTTCATCCTTGTTCTGATACTAATGTAAATGATCAAGAATCGAACAACAAAATAAGAAGTGAGACCAAGAAGACAAGTGAGAATATAATGAAACTCTAGATGTCAAAGTTAGTCACAAGCCTTAATATTTATAGTATAGAGTATGCAAAGTTTTTTCTTGAAACTAGTCATATACTTCTATCATAAGATAGCTGTTAACTTTCTCATGGAGTTATTGTCCATTTTTTTGAGAAGCAATCTCAATCCTCACAAAAGTTTCTAAGTACATTACTCTCTCAATATGATAGAAACTTCTTAAATACTTTACTAGAATATTCTTTATGAAATTTCTTACATAGAGTCGTTCCATTTCTTGTAACGACAAAATCTATCAAGTTTAATTTATCTCTCTCAACTTGAATACCATGAAAAGGACCTTGGAAAGACATAATTTTAACTCTAGAGATTTTTTATTATAACTTTCAAATAATTTTCGTTAAAATTTATATTTACGCAAATGCGTATTATTACACCTTCTCCGTCAGATATGATTAACAAGCTTTTTCGTATAGCTTCTTTCAAAAAATAACTCCTCAAGTTTTTGGTCATCTTCTTCTCCTATTGTTGTTTCATCTTTTTCGTAAGAGCTTTGACTCTTTCATCTATGCTCGTCCATCTCAATTATATTTGTGATTTTGTTATGTGATGAAACTTTGAATGTTATTTGAAGAAAACCTTCTCATTGTGTAGCAATAAACACATCATATTGTGATATGAAGGTGAAAGCTGAGTTCAAACTTGTACACTTGTACAGATGCACATCCAACTTCAAGAGAAGATATCTCTGAGGTGCAAAGAATCGTATGACGAAATACAAGATAAGATGTCCCAGTACAAAAGATCATAATGAGTTCAGTGATATCAGCGGTTGCGATAGTAAAACTAGATGAGCATTGGGATCGTATACTTGTAGAACTTATCATTATCACATTGACTTCAAGAATTAATCATTTTCAGTTCCGGTGCTTAATACAGTCGAGTGTGAATTGTGGACCTTGACAATATGTTATTTCTTTAGATTGCATTTTTGACATCTTACATACAAAAAAGTTCTCAATAGAGTTGTTGGTGTTTACGTTGTGACATAATTTTGGATGTATTGTTCCAACTCGTTTTGTCATATTTCTGGTACAACTTGCGAAGAAAAGAGAGAGGTAGGTTCATCAACTACAAGACTGAAGAGATTATTCTATCTAATGTTATCAAAACACATTTAATATCAAATGATCTGGTTCACTTTGATGACTTGGGTAATATATCATGCAGAGTGAAGAGTCTACAGAACTTGGAAAATTATATATAGTGTGCAATATATATAGTGAAAAGCTTTCTTGTGACTGCACTTGGATGGTAGAAAGAAATCTGTGCAAACATCAAATAAAAACGATGATGTTGAGAGCTCATAATCCAGGTCTGTTGAATCAAAAACTAGTTATAGATTTTGGAAGACAACAATGAAGTATGCAGAATCTGCGATCAAGTTTAGTGTTGTTTGATTTGAACGAAAGTGCATATGAGACTATGGAATTTCAACTTCAACTGAAAATCATAAAAGATTGTGATTTTCTTGAGTCGTTGGATTATCAAGTGAGTGTTGATGTTGTTTCAAGTGAGATGATAGTGGTAGATATATGTCCAGTTTTTTGTGTAACATTCCTCGAAACTTGAACTCATCCGGAACTTTTTTTTCTTGAGCTTCTCAATTCGAGATCCATCGTGCTCTAGTTGATTTTCACAATTTTTCGCTCTAAACCATATAATAAAAAAAATTTCTTGACTTTTGACTTGGATTACTTCTTGAGACTATGGCTTGTGTTCTCCATCTTTTATTGTTCTTTTTCAAAAACATATCTATACATTTTAACTTTGATGTTGAAATTTCTCGTTTTTCATTGTTTATTTGGGTAGTCAAAGAAAAACAGTCTCAACTCATCAACATGAAATTCAATATCATGTACTATCCAAGTTGATAAGATCGTGAGAGGATCGTCGTCTTAATCAATTGCTTGTAATACTACTCACTTCACATTCATCAATGTTTTTTGTATCTCTTTGAAGATATAACAATCTCTTTCCAAGATTACTTTTGTCCATATTCACATCGAGTGCTTGGACTACCTCGTTGATATTCTTGTCTTCAAAAAATGAAATCATATCTCTGAAACATCAATCATGTCTGACTTCTGTTATTGTCATGTGATCGATAAAGATCTAACCAATCATGTGAGACGTGCATGTGGACCATGAGTTGTCATGAGATGTTGTCCTCTTAAAATTATATAATATAAGATTATGTATTACAAGATTTTGAACTTTTTATATTTTATTTAAACTCAATATTTCTGAAAAAAATTGTAATTTAATATATATATTTATAAATATATTTATAATAATAAAATAAATCATTATTAAACATTTGATTTTAATGATTAATCATGGATGGAGAAAGAGATACGAGTCATAAATTATGATAAGTTTTCAAGAAATGATATAAATATAAGTCTAAACATATAAAATGACACTATAAATTATAATATTAAAATTATGCTATAAAAACTATGTATGATTATTTAGATAAATAAAATTATACTATAAAATCTTAAAATAATAGAATAAAATAAGTTGACACTCATTTATATCCAATTCCAAAATACTTGTTTGCAATTTTTCATGAGTAAAAATCGTTATGTTCTTTCAATATCACTTGATACACATTGAACATATTTGAATAGTTTAAGTTTTAACAACATAACATCCAGACCCATGGAGAACAAATCGTCCTTCATCATTCAAAGTACTACAGAAAGTTATACAATACAATTTATAGTAATGATCTTTCTTTTCAATAATTTATACATCTAGTGCTTGTCTTATTCTGTTTTATCTATACGAGAAGACACTAGATAATGTAGAGAGAGTAATGATATGTCTTTCAAGAAAAATAGTGAATAACTTGTACACAATGAGAAAAAGATCAATTCATAACGATAGATGCGATTGTCGCGAATATGATAAGAGACTTGATGATAATACAAATAATCATCTTTTTATAAAAAGAGTTGCAGAAGTACAATGATGAAGTAAGTGAAAAAATATAAAGGTATGCAAGATGATCATCGTTTCTTCTTTACTTTGCAGTTCTAAGGATTTACAGTCTCGAAATTTGACTATTTTATTTGAGATTATGCTAGAGTCTACCACATAAACGTTACAACTTAATTCAATTACCTTATAAAAGAACTTTAGCTTGTGTGATCTAGAAAAAATCCAATGACAATAAATCATGTCATCTCTTGTACAACAATTGCATAATAAAACTTTTACTTACAATATCCCGTACTTTTTTAAAGTATTGACCACTTTAAAACTAGAGGTTATCAACTGGATTTCCTCTTGGGTATCGGGTGCTTGGCACTACGGGTCTCTTTTTCCTCTTCTTCGGTTGATGGGATCTCCCCGTACGCTTGTTATTTATTGCATCGCTTTTTGGTTATATAATCTTGGGGCGAAACAGAAGTCCTCGTTTCTTTTTTAGCCTAAATATTCCCGGCTCGATCCGGTTGAAAGTGGTCACGAAGACACGAAGACCAGTCTTGTGAACTGCAGACGAGCTGGTTTGTGACTTCGTTGTAGCCATGCATCGCTTTGCCTAATGTAAGGCACGCTGCCTCGCTCGAGCCTAGCGATTGGAGATGGACGACGGGAAGGCGAAGCTGGCAGGAGAATCAAGCGATGGTATGTCCAACGCAGATGTAGTTGCTGATCGGGCCCGGGAACAGTTTCTGGACTCGTTTTAGGGTTTTGTACTATCTTCTGTCAATGATTCTCAAATTTGTAAAGGAAACCGTAGTGAGTTCTGCTTTTCTCACCTTCGGATTGTAGCTTTATCTTCTCCTTGCCGCGGGGTATATAGTTGTTGCGAAAAAACTGTGCTATTCGCCTCGCGTATTTTTGACCGGGATCCAGAAGTTCCATTGAAGCTGTGTATTAGCCCATAATCCCGCTCTGTGTTAAATTCCCGTGTTCTATTCCTGTACGATCGTCGTTTTGAGCTATTTCTTAGAGATATGTCAATTCAGTTGGTGAGATGTCTCTGCTGTACCGTGGTAGAAGTGATTATCCGATATTCCGCGTAGGATTTCAGTTCATGAATTTGATGGCTTTGCGTTTTGAATCTTAACAGTGAAGAAGGATAAAATCAATGCTATATGGGAGCAGTTGAACGCCAAAAGTTCGACTCCCTCGATCGCGCGCAATGCAGGTCTACCTGCCTTCGGAGTTTCTTCGAGACTTATGAAGTCAACAGAAACTGCTACCAAGTCCGCCAAAGCCGTGCCGGTGAGCCTCACGACTAGCTGTAGGTCCATTAAATGATTTTTACGTGTTCGCGGGTTGCAGCTTAGAGGGACGCGGTAGCCGTACTCGCTGATTTATGCATATTCTGTTACGGTATTGTGGAGGTAGATATGGCTCCTGCTGTTCTTACCGCTTGCGAGAACAGGAAAGAGTAACAGGACCCGGGGGTATGAGTGTTCTCTGTAGTCTGCCCCAGGTTCATTCTCGTTTCGATGATGGAATTTTAGAAGGAATTTCTCGTCAGGTCTCAGCAAGTATATTATGCATCTTAGCTCTTGACGGCGTGAGTCCGCGGTTACCTAGCAAAAGAGTTAAGACCATTAGGTAAAATCGCTCATTTGGTCACTACATTCCACAGAAATACTCATCTATAGCCCAAACTCTCAGCTGGGTGCTGATCAAGTCAGAGACCAGGTTGAGGTGCATGCAGTGGGAAGCTTGTTGTACCTGCATTAGTACAGCTTGTCAGTGACCTTTGTTGAGAGAATTGCCTCTTCATGGTTGACCACCTGGCTGCTCGATTGATTTGTCTGATTATTTCCGGGTGCTTACTAGTTGCTTCTTTCAGATGATGCATACTGCCTTTCTTTTAGTTCCCGTCATGTCCTAGATAACTCGCTCTTGAATGCACTTTACACATTGTTTTCTGTTCTGCATTAGGATCGTCACACTTAGATCTGTCTGCACCGTACTGTACATGCCATCTCTTCTGCCCTTCCATCCTGGGGGAACCAGCTCTGGACATGTGCTTCGCTCTACACACATCCCCATCACATTCCCATCGGTCCGTTGGTTACTCAGTTCAAGTTAGCGTACATCTATGCCCCTCTTTGTTACCTACCTTGTACTTCCCTGGGATTACGACTATTTGGGGGTTACCTTAAGTGTGTGAACGAAGTTACTCTTGCTCCGATCTGCGTTTCTCATGTACCAAGATACATTCCACAGAAGTACCAAAATAACCATCTTAGTGGAATGTATCAAAATACAATCCACAGAAATTTGATATCTACTTTTTGGAAGTTAGCTAAGTCATCCTGCAGGAACCCTTACTTTCTTCCTCCACGTAGAAGAGGGTTGGGTGTAAGACGCTGCAGTTACTTCCTTCTTCTTTCTTGGTTCTCGCGAGTCATCCGCTTACAAAGTGGAGACTACTTCTGACCTTTTTGTAGTGTGGAGTACGGTCGATTACTTGAAGGGTGGGTATGAATCATGATAGGTGACGGACCAGAAATTGTTATCAGTTATGTAGGAAAGTTAGATACTGATGCAAGCGGAGTTGAGTGGAGTTTGACCTTGACTGCACCATAACCCTCACTCTGCTGCTCTTTAGGTTTGGCCCGTTATGCTGGCATATCTCATATATACTAACAGGAGCGACATGGACTGATATATACTAACAGGACATGCCTATTGCGCTGAATTGACGTTCCAAGATAGCATACAGGCCACCTTTCCCTTCTGTCATTTTTTATATACTGCATTGGGTTTTCTACTGGTGTTACCTGTGTCTTTGAGCGTGGTTCTTGCTCCGTAGCGGAGCTACCATTCTACCGGGGAATAATATACTAACAGGACGTGCCTCCTGATTTCACTCACATGCTTGGTGAACATCGGAAGTCCTTGCCGAACCTTACAACTCGCGAGTTGCAAGTCTGGAGTAATGGTGCATTTAAGGACGAAAAGCCCGCATAGGTTACGTACCTTGTGAATGTTCGCGTATCTCAATCTAATTTGCGCACTTGGGAGCTTTTATTGACATACCTTTTTAAGTTTTGAGAATGGCGGGTTGGGTTGGTGTGGCAGGAAAGATGGCAGAATGGATAGCCTCATCCGCCTGCCGACTCAACCTCTGCAGTCAATATATGGGGGAGACTTCTTTGCTGTAAGTTCTAGCCCTGCCGATTTTGGATTTGAACATTCACTGCATTCTGTGGTGAGGAGTGTAATTCGGTGTGCAGCTGTGGCCCGTCGTGTTTTGTACTCTGATGGGGCCAAACTTATTATCAGTTCAGTGAGGTGGGAAACTAGTAAGTTTCCCACCTCACTGTAATGGGACCACGGTGCTCAGAAGTATTCTCGAATCGAATGCCTCGAGTTATAGACAATATTAGTTGTTCATGGTGCGACTGGTCGACAGTCTTCTTTCCCTTTACCGGATAACATTCTGCAAAGTGGCCAGACGTAGTTTAGCGAGTCAACTTCTGTACAGCGTATAAGAGAATAACAGGAAGTAAGAAACCTGAGCAAGCTGAAGTAGCCTGACCCTGCGAGGCTGAATTCTCCATCTGATATATGGGTGTGCTACGTCAGTCCTGATCCTCTCATGATGTCGTGGCTCATCTGGGGACCAAAGCCTTTCTTCAGAGTTCCGCTACCTACCTTGGAGGGGACTTCCTAGCGTAATAGTGAGAGTTGGAATATGTCAGACTGACGTCTTGAGGTGTATGTCGTTTACATTATGTGCGCTTTAGATAGCTAATGAAGTAGAAGTGCGAGTTTGATCGAGGAGCCAAGTCTTGCTGGCCGGGCGCCAAAATCTGCCCTTAGACGTAATGCGAAGGAAAAAGGGCCCCGGACTTTGTTGTGTCGGACACCATCGGGGTTGGACGGAACCCTAAGTCGCACGGAAAGGGAGATATCCTGGGGTCTGGAGGCGAGAGGCGTCTGAGCGGTTGGTTAGAAGTTAGCAACTTTTCCTTCAGTGTGGGGTTTGTTCAGCTGAAAGCTTCCGTGAACGACATAGGACCAAGAGATATGGAGTCAGTTGCTTTATGTTCCCGAGTGTGTACTGGATAGGAAGTTTAATTGGGCACCATTTTCTGCAGTTAGTGTCATCGTCATGTTGTCCCTTTTGTTTCTTCTTCCAATGAAGTCAAACGTCATTTCTAACATGTCCCGAGTGTCTACTGGATAGGAAGTCTCAAAGGATGTGAAGAAAGATTGTTTCTCACACATACTCACTTTCGTGACTTGCGACATTGCAGAGCTGGATGGTCAACTTAGGGATAGCACCAAAGAAAGCGTCGTCCGTGACGGACCATGGCGCGAAGGTGAACCAGCCTCTGTCGGTCGAGGATATGATGAAGACCACCGGGACGAACTCAGCCGAAAGTACTGGCAAGAAACAAGAGTCTGTGAGTACTAAGGGCGTTAAGACGAAGACTGAAGATCAAGAAATAGCCTGTAAAGATGCAGATAAGGAGGATGCGCGCATAATTGCTGCTGCAGCTTTAGCATCTGCAAAAGCAGCCACGAAGGCAACTACAGATGGAAAAATGGAGGTAACTGTCAATTATCTCAGTTGCAGTCTCAGCTTCAAGATTACCTTGTTATGCGGAGCTTGTTTGAGCTCACTTTGAACAGTTAGTTTTTCCGTGTGCTCGTCGTTCAGTGTACTGTCAGTAACCGTTACTACGGATTGAACCATTTTCAGATTAATGAAGTTCGGGATTTTGCGGGAGAGGAAGTCCGCATTACGAAGTTTGTTGATCCTAATTCTAAGGCAGCTGTGGCTGCGAGGAAAAGAGCAGAAATGCAAGCGGCCTCGTCATCGGGTCTAGACGCACTTCTCCAACAGATTGGGAAGAAGCAAAAGTTGAACATTTTAGATAAATCTAGAAAGGACTGGGGAGAATTCAAAGAAGACAAAGGTTTAGACGTAGAGCTAGAGATGCATATAAAGAGTGGAGATACGTATACTGAGAAAGTTGCTTTTCTTCAAAGGACTGATATCAGAGAATACGAGAAAGAGAGGGATGCTCGCCTGGCTGTCCTATCCAAGAAACGGAACGATTCTGCTCCTGTGGACTAGCCAGGCTAGTCAACAGGGCTCCTTTACATTAGTGTAACTTTCCAGATTTTGACCCAGTTCGAAATTCGTTTGAGCGGTTTGCGTCGTCCGGCACACTAGCTTGCCGTTCTCGATACGTTATGGATAGATTGCCTCGTTTGTAAGGTGACATGATCGCATGGAGATTTCACCGGCTCCTTACCATTCACCTCAGATGTATGCTTACGGTACAGCACTGTTAATAGTTCGGAGTACATGCACAGTAGGCACTTCAGAGTTACTAATATACAGAGTTCTTTCAACGCCGTGGGAACTCTGTCGAGTGTCCTCCGGATTGTCCCTTTTTCGTTGTAAGCGAATTGTAAACTGAACCTGGTATTCCTCTTAGAACATTTCCACCGTTACGCGTGGTTCGGCTTTGTGGAACACTGTCGCTAGGTTTCAGTCGCCAGCCGATAGTCTCTTCTTCGTCGGTCGTATAACGCGAGTGCGAAAGGTAAATTAGTCACGACGAAAGAAAGAATGTTCTGAAAGATTTCACGGATGCGGGATGGACAGCCGTTGGAAGCTGGCGACGACTTGTGGGCATGCGGCAAAGTTAACCGTGGAAGTAGGGGGTGAACTTTGGAGTGCTCATTTGTGTCAATCTCAGGAACCCATTCACAAGGGCCATCAGCGGACCTCGTACCGCTTACGACGAACTAATGAAGTGAAAGTAAAGTGAAAGTGAAAGTGACTGAAGGCCGTCTGTAATCTGATTCTTTGACGGTCGAATAAAGAGCGTCTCAATAAGAAAGAGAAAGTCGATTATGAGCAATGCAAGGAAACTTTATAAAAGAATTAAGAGCATCGAGAAAATTAACCTTTTTGGCATTTATATCCTGCTGCCGGTCCGTTTTAAGACGGTTCTCTTGGGGAATCATCTAATAATCCAGGATTTAGATGTCCAAGAAAAATTGTGAAAGAATTCTCAAGGAATCCAGGAGGATTCATTTTGGAGTGCATGCATATTATTCATCCTCTTTCGAGTTTAGAAAAGGAGAATATGTATGTGGTTTAATTGTTTATTTAATTTTTCAGTTAAGAGAGAATAGATATTTTTAAAAATTTTATTTTTTCGCTTCCAGCCTCCCAGATAAATATAGTTAAAAGCGAACTCCAAATTTTCTTTTTTATGAGTTATATTTGACTTCTAGGTTGGCCTAACACTTAATATTTACAAATATTAATATATTATAAAAAATTAGTAAAAAAGTTATTTATTATTTAAATCCTTATGATAACAACATGAGCAGAATTGTTCCCATAAGTTCATATTGCATGCATATTTTCAGTTCTTTGTTCTTTTAGCCTCTCGTCTTCTTTCTCCTCGATCGAAACGCATCGAGCATGTATATATATATATATATTCACTTCACATGACAAAAGTACAATAGTCCAAAATGATATCTGTCAAGAGTGATCCTGCTGTGTAGTCCTAGGACCCACTTGGTGGAGCGGCATCCCGCTGTTGCGGTTATCCG
The DNA here is from genome assembly GCA_036924285.1 of Asterella californica. Taxonomy (NCBI): domain Eukaryota; kingdom Viridiplantae; phylum Streptophyta; class Marchantiopsida; order Marchantiales; family Aytoniaceae; genus Asterella; species Asterella californica. Next base: position 11,701,859 of record JAYKYS010000006.1, on the reverse strand, counting down.
GCCGCGTTAGTATTATTAACTCGTGGCGAAAAGGAAACAGTCCGGTTATCAGGCCGCGCTAATAAATAACATCATGTGCATGCAAGATCAATCTGGAGTAACTTTTGCTCGCTTGCTGTTATCAGAAATAAATAAATATGTTAAATAAAATCTTATATAATATTAAATATATTTAACCTAAAATGAAAAATAAAACCTGGAGACGTGGAAAGATCCCGAGAAAACTCATGCAGAGGAGCATTGACAAACGTGTTCCCGAAATTATATATCTAGCTGGCGAACTAATCGTGTTTTTCTTTATCGTTTAATTAATTATTTGAATTTTTAAATAAATTAATAATTAATAAACTTACCTCCTCCATCCTCTTGTTTTGGACAGTAATATACTTGGCCGTTTAAGTCGTGCTACAAAAGACATAAAAATGCTATGTGTCTTAGATTGCAAAGAGTTCGAGAGACATGCAGTATAGAGCGATCAGTTTCATGTGACCAAGAGGTTAATTGAAGTGCTTGCATATTCTCACCTTCTTCGAGTGCTTGCATATCCTCTCTTTCACTTTTCGTTGAGAAGGTGTAAGTAACAAATTAATTGTCTAGTTGAATTAAGAGTTATTTCTAATTGTTTTCTTCATTTATACTCTCGGAAAAAAGTATTTCTTTTCTCCCTTTATGGATTGCGTGTGGACAGCTTCACATTCTAGATACGGTTAATATTTAACATATTTTTTATAGTTAAATTTTAATTTTCCTTGTCAGTTTGCTGTAGAATTTCCATATAACACTTATGGCTTGTCCTATAAACAAAACTACCAGAAGTTCATGTTGCATGTATATTTATCTGGTAAAACATCATCGTCCAGAACTCGAATTATAGAATCGCTTCAATGTCGAAAACATTTTCGTGGAATATCTTGTCGCCATCATTAGTCTATCGTTGACTATAATTATTTGTCAGTAAAAGTATGCTTGACAAGCTTGATTGATTCTCGAAAATGTTTCTGTTATGCATTTCTGTTGAACTAAATGCTAAACCGTGCAATTCAATGACGTAGCACCTTGTTTTCTTATTGCTATGCATTTGTATAATTAATTTATTTTTACAAGACATATAGTTATTTGATATATAAGAATTTATATAAATATCAAATGGTAGACTAGACAGTCCAGACATCCATAACCATAACATATGAACACATGTTTCTGAAACTACAAGAAAGATAATTTGGTAACGAGGGGACATCAATTTGATAGAGATTAATTTATTCTCTAACCTTTCTTGAAGAAAAAATTAAATACTAAATTAATGAGCAGGACGAGTTTGGTATTAATTTTATGAGCATTCTGCCTTCTCCCTCTGGAGGTGATTAATACTTCATAACATATGTCCATGGATAATCTTCATGTTTTGAAAGCGATCTTAATCCAAAAACTCTTTTCTATACTATTTTGTTTTCGAAATTACAAACACAGTTATTCAGTTAATTTATCATCAAATTAATCATACAATCTCATATTTAATATTTATCTACTCCCTCTAACAGGTGCGGACACTTCACATTATATTTATATTCAGTTTTTCTCTAAAATGATAAACAAATTTACCCAAAATTTCCTTTCAGTGATCGTGGAGTTGCTCTCTAGACTCTGGATCCTGTTCGTGTGAATAATTATGCATCCCCAACAGCCTTGTACAGTGAATTTCATTTTCTCTTATCAAAAAATATGTAAATATTATAAAATATATTATAATAAGTTATAATAAAAAATCAAAATTATTTATAAATATTATATGTTAACTTCTCCGAGAGTAACAAATTGACCCAGACAGAACCCATAAGTGAAGAGCGGGCTGAGGCCTTCATGGATGTATAAGTCCGGGAGTAGAATTACAAATACGCGTCGTTTCACAGAGGTATTAATATATGTTCTAACCCTTCAGGCGTATAGGAAGTGTATATGGGTGAATAAGCCGCCTCTCTCTCAAATACTCCATGCTCTCTCTCAAATACTTTCTTGCGTGTGTTCTTTTCACCACTAACGTAGTGACAACCTTTTACGCACAATAAAGACGCTTATTTTTGCCACTGCACAAACCAAAACAAAGTATTTTTCTAAGGTTCATGAAACTAGATAAGGGTCAGAGTGATATTAAATAAATACTCTAACTAATTTTCTATTTTTACCGAAATTGATGAAACGTGCACGAATAATAAAAGGATGTTAGAATACCGTACATAGTGTGAATACTCCTCTTAGCAGTAAGCAGTTCAGGCTTTTAGGATGGTGACCTTTTGTAAGGTCACCAAGGCCAAGACCCCAAGGTATATTATTCAGGCCCAAGGCCATTGTACATTATTGAGTATCTACTTACTTGGTTTTGCCTACACTCTCTTGAGGAGCTCTCCCCACACTCTCATACTGTCCTTATGCCGTGACTTAGAGTTTTACCTTAGCCTATTCTACTAGCAGTCCATTTCCAACATGATATCAGAGCTTTGCATTGTTGATGCACTAGCACAATAGCATAGGCACTAGGTAGGCCTTCGGCCCTTAGGTGAGAGCAGTTGAAGGACGCTTCACGCACCCATATTCTGTACCTTCGCTAACAGAATTTCACCGTTCCAGCGATCAATCTGATGCAGAATGTCTGCCCCCTTTGACACCAAAGGCTGGGTCAAGTTCGACGGCACATACTTCACGCTGTGGAAGCACAAGACAACCTTGCGGCTCAGGGCCCATGGTGTTCTTGATATCGTGGAAGGGAACGTGCAGAGACCACGTGCCACGACACCCGGAGGTACTGCGATACTCATCCCTCTCCCTGCTACCGGACCCGGTAGCATCGCAGATTGGGATCAGCGTGACGTTAACGCGCTCGCAGCGATCAATGAATGCTGCGAGAACAGTGTGGCAGGACATCTAATGTCCTGCACCACGTCGAACGATGCATGCTCCACCTTGATCAGACACTTTGCAGGTCAAGACATGGTGACCAAGATGCACTTGAGAGAGAAGTTGCGGGTTTTAAAGATGAAACCCAACGAGACTGTTACCCAACATGTCAACAACTTCAAGTCTCTCATCCAGCAGATGACTTCAGCTGGATTGATAATTGCCAACGAGGAGCAAGTCCTCGCGTTGATGGGCAGCATGCCCAACAACTACCATCTATTCTTGCAGGTGATGATAACGAACCCAAATCTCTCGCTACAGGACCTCATCACCTTCCTCATTCAGGAGGAAACGATCGGGCGCAAGCTATCGATGGAACCATCCACTGCCTTGTTTGCAGGTCGCCGGCAAGGAGGTCGCAATGGCAACAACCGGCGCAACAATGGTGGCAACCAACAAGGCGGTAACCAGCCACCGAAGAGACCGCCAGATCCTAACGAGAAATGTTTCCAGTGCAACAAACCCGGGCACCGCATCGCTGAGTGCCCAGACAAGCCCAGCAGCAGTAACGAAAACTCGACTGCTGGTAACAAGAATCGCCGTTCCTAGAGCAACAACGGCAACACTCGTCGGGTTTTGGTGGCACAATGTTCGTCTGCAATCGTACAGACAGCTGATCCTAACTGGTATGTGGACACGGGTGCCACACACCACATGGCGCACAATCGACGACAATTCGTCGAATACTCACCCGTCTCTACTGAGAACACCGAAAATGATGCGATTCTACTCGGTGACAACACCACTATTCACGTTGCTGGTTCTAGCATGGTGGAAGTGCACCTGCTCAACGGTGAGCACGTGTACATACGTGACGTTCTTCACGTGTCTGCCTTGCAAAAGAATTTATTCTCAGCTCGGCAATTTGATGCCAATGGCGGCTGGTGCCTAATTGGCAACGGATTCTGTCACCTAGAAGACAGATTTGGTCAAGTTCTAGCTCCCTGTCCCACTGTGGACGATCTCTACATGCTCGGGAATTCAATTTTGGTCGCTGACCAAACCGCGCTTGTAGCTACAGCTGGTCGGACTTCAGTAGTCCACACACTACCACCTAGCCAGAGATCAGGACCGCGCTTGCGAGCTAGACCGCAATCTAACCAGCGGACTAGCACCTCACTATTCAACCGCAACATGCGCAGGATCCGCTTCCCACGGTCCAGGCCCAGCCTCGCCTCACAGAATGCACACACCCAAGCAGAAATTCAGCCAAGTCACTCAGGGAATTTTCAAATCCCTAATTCGGAGCACTCTCTCACTAGAGAAGTCCCTATCACTCCACCAAATTCGGAGTTGTCTCACTTGGATAATGAAGACCCAAATTCAGTCCGTGCAACCTCTATCCCCTTCACCATGACACCTCTTGGTCAATTTCCAGTTATGACACCACCTCTTGGTGCTCCACCTCTTCCACGCCCGTCTACTGGCAGCACACCGATCGAGTCGTTTTCCTCTACACGGATCGACCCAGCTGGCACACCTCTTGAAAGCCTCGCACCTCTAAGCTAAATTATCACTGCAGGGGCCACGCACCCCTTGAGTACACAAACGGATCCCGCAGCCAGTGGGGACTCCTACGCGCGCCTCCTGGCATTGGTGCTCCTTCCCGGAAGCCCCTCGCCTCCGGGTCTCGCGCCGAGGACAACGCACCCCCCGAGGCGGGATGAGGATGGGACGACGAGGATGGGATGGGATCCCCATCCCCATCCGTTCTCCATCCCAATGCACCTGGAGATGGGGCATAACCCCATCCCCATGCTCCAAGGAGATGGGGTGATGCCCCATCCCCACGGACTGCCTCCGCACGGAGGCAGTCCATCTCTCAGGCCGCGGGAGGTCGCCGCGACCCCCGCTGACCTGGGAGTACGGGGTCGGCACGGATCCCCGAGCGTTGGGGATCCGCGCCGGGGACCCCGGCCCCATGCACTATCCCCGCGCGGCGGGGCCGATGGTGGCAGTCTGTCCGTCCGGGGACTGCCCCGAAGGCAGTCCGCCAGAGGACCAGGGGGACGGTCCCTCCCACAGGGACATAGTCCCCCGAAGAGGGACGCAAGGCCTTCTTGGCCCTGGTACTTACATTCCTTATCCGGTTTCTCTCATCCATCTCGATCCAGCTCTGAATTTTCCCGATTTACATCCTGCAAATTCCGAGTTCTTTAGATCGCGATCTCCTCCGCGCCTACTAGACGGCATTCAGGGTTTCACATCTGGCAGTCGGACTCCTCCACCGATGCCACCTAGACCTTGTGCCCTTGTTACTACGACGGGCGATCTCTCTATCTTGTGGCATCAGCGACTCGGTCATATCAACCATCATCGAGTTCATGAGCTGAGCCACCGCAGGTATGTTACCGGCCTCCCTTCTTTCCCGCTCTCTGAGGATATTTGTCCAGCTTGTGCACACGGCAAGCATGCACGCACTAAATTCTCACGTGCTAGCTCCACTCGATCCACTCGTCCTCTAGCACTGGTCCATTCTGATATTAGTGATCGCATCTCTCCTTGCACCTTTTCTGGCTATGAGTATTTCATCACCTTTATTGATGATTACTCGCGCTACACTGTCACTCGTCTTCTTTACTATAAGAGTGACTGTTTTGCTGCTTTTCGGGACTATCTAGCATTTGCTGAGCGCGCCACTAGTCAATCTCTCGTCACTTTGCGATCTGACAATGGCGGGGAATATCGTTCAGCTGCTTTTGACGCTTTTTGTCGCGAGCGTGGCATCCAGCGCCAATTCACAGTCCCTTACTCTCCTCAGCAGAATGGCGTCGCTGAACGTAAGAACCGCAGCTTGCTTGATGCTGTCCGTTCTATGCTCTACACTTCCAAGCTCATCAAGCCCTTCTGGGGTGAAGCAATCACCTGCGCCACCTTCCTTCAGAACCGGTGTCCGTCTAAGGCTATCCCGTCTATGACCACACCTTATGAACTCTGGCACTCATATGCCTCCACCACTCCTCGTCGATCAGATCTCTCTTTTCTGCGCGTCTTTGGCTGTCGTACTTTTTCCCAGGTCCCCGAGGTTGAGCGCACAAAGCTCGATGATTGCTCTCACGAGTGTATCTTCCTTGGCTATAGCGGCTAGAGTAAGGGTTACCGTCTCCAAAGAAAATCTGACGGTCATACCTTCACTTCTCGTGATGTTATCTTCGATGAGTCTTCTCCGACTCTCCCTCCCACATCCACCCCCTCTGGTGATCCCCCACTCACTCAAGCATCTCATGAGACCGACGTCCATTTTATCATACTGTGCCGGCCCCTTCAGCTGGCCCAGCTCATTTCCCGTCCGTCTCTCCCGGTTTCCCTTCAGTGGGAGTTCCTCTGCCATCTCCTGCCAATCCAGCTCCAACCCCATCTGTTGGTCTTGGATCTGGAGGAGGAGTCTCTAGCAGTCATGGCCTTGGCGGAGGAGTCACCAGCAGTACACAGTCTAGTGGGAGCAGTCGCCCCCCACGTTCTCACTCCTCAAGCACTCACTCTCCCCCTGCAAAGAACTTGAGTCCGCGCCATCCGTACCTTCGGCGCACATCACCACGCTCACCACGAGTTTCTGGCTCCACCCACAGCGAGTCCTCTCTTCCTCCATTGGATTTCCCAGCACCGCCTCCATTGAGACGATCAGCTCGACATTCAGTTCCTCCACAACGGAACCCAGATGAAGGCTACGACCCTTCATCGCTGATCCCGAAGTCTCGGAAGAACACCAAGCGTGCATTGATGGTAACTCTTAAACCAGTGCCAATGGAACCTGTTTCTTACACAGAAGCAGTATCTTCTCCTGATGCCAATCAGTGGAGAAGAGCAATAGAGGAGGAGCTAGATTCCCACGAATCTAACGGCACCTGGAAGCTCACCGACTTGCCACAAGGACGCCGACCGATAACATGTAAGTGGACCTTTAAGTTAAAACTTAATACCGATGGGTCCATTGCTCGTTATAAGGCGAGACTAGTGGCTCGTGGTTTCACCCAGATCTACGGGTTGGACTACACAGAAACCTTTTCCCCTGTGGTCCGCATTCAGTCAATACGGCTCATCCTTGCCATATCAGCGCAGTATAATCTACATGTACATCAAATGGATGTCAAAACTGCATTTCTGAATGGAACACTTAACGAGGAAATATACATGAGTGTTCCGGAAGGCGTGACTACAGCAAGGCGCAGTCAAGTATGCAGATTGCTCAAGACTCTCTACGGTCTTAAGCAATCATCAAGAGAATGGTACTTGATCATCGACAACTTCTTGCTTTCTCTTGGATTTGCTAAGTCCGGTGCAGACGGAAACGTTTACTACTTGCACCAGAAACAGCATTTCGTCATCCTTGCCCTCTACGTGGATGACACTGTGATTGCCAGCAGCAATGAGGCTCTACTATCTCACGTAAAAGGAAAATTGAGCTCACGGTTCAGCATGACTGACATCGGTCCAGTCCATCATTGCCTTAGCATTGAGATTAATCGTAACCCGTCCTCTGGCACTATCAGACTTAGTCAAACTTTGTATTTGACACAGAAACTATTTCAGTTTGGCCTACAGGACTGTAAACCTGTAAGCACCCCTCTAGTTACAGGTGAGAAACTTTCTTCGGATGACTCACCTGTCACTGAGGATGAAAAGAAGCTATGTAATAGTTATCCTTATCAGAGTGCAACCGGCTCTATTAATTGGGCTGCAGTATGTACTCGTCCTGATTTGTCTTATCCCATTAGTGTACTCTCCCAGTTCATGAGTAGTCCTGAACCTAAGCATATTGCCGCTATGAAGCGGATTTTCCGTTACATCAAGGGAACTTTAAATTTGTACCTTGAGTATGCTCACTCACCCCAGCCCTACTCTCTGTTCGGTTACACCGATGCTGACTGGGGAGGACATGCGGAGACAAGACGATCCACATCAGGACATTGCTTCATCTACTCTGGAGGAGCCATCAGCTGGTCCTCCAAGAGACAGAAGTCAGTAGCCTTGTCAAGTACAGAGGCAGAATATGTAGCTCTTAGCACGAGCTGCTCAGAGATAATCTGGTTACGTCAGCTCCTGACCGACATCGGATTGCATGACAAGGAGCCGACCGTTACATATTGTGACAACCAAAGTGCTATGGCCCTTGTCGACACCAGCAAGTTCCACGACCGTACGAAGCACATCGACATCCGATATCACTTCATCAAAGATCACGTTGCTGGAAAAGTTATAGAAGTTAGGTATTGTCCTACTGAGGACATGGTTGCAGATATTCTGACGAAGAGCTTACCAGCTCCCAAGTTGGATTATCTACTACCGAAGCTAGGAATGTTTTCTAGCTAAGTAATATTTTTATCCGAACTGTTACTGAGTGAGAGTGTTAGAATACCGTACACAGTGTGAATACTCCTCTTAGCAATAAGCAGTTCAGGCTTTTAGGATGGTGACCTTTCGTAAGGTCACCAAGGCCAAGATCCCAAGGTATATTATTCAGACCCAAGGCCATTGTACATTATTGAGTATCTACTTACTTGGTTTTGTCTACACTCTCTTGAGGAGATCTCCCCACACTCTCATACTATCCTTATGCCGTGACTTAGAGTTTTACCTTAGCCTATTCTACTAGCAGTCCATTTCCAACAAAGGAGACCAAAATGTATGAAGAGAAAACTCGAAATGACACAAACTGTAGACAGAGACTTCACTTCGCGATTGCTCTCAAATGGACTCGCATGAAAATTCAAAGAATTATAACCAACGCGACGTGAAAATCTGAAATGACAAAAACCAAGCTGAGCGCGAAAACCTGAAATTACCAGTTCGCGTACTCGTGCAACCTCTTTGCTCGTAAATGCCCTGTCACCACAGTACGTAAACAAATGTCAAAACTGCGTTGCCGTCCTCTTCTGCGGACCACGTCCCTTTGGGGCCACGTGCGAAGTAAACGCTGCCACACGCACAAACATGTCCTGCCAACCACTGCATGACAAAATCCTCTTCCCACAAAGAAAGCGGCTGCCATGTTCGGCCATACCGTATTTGGTTCTGTTTATCTGGACTTCTTGTTGTTCTGTTTGTAGAACATAAATCACCATTCCCTCTTTCACCGACTTTAGCATAAGTCGCAATTCCCAGTCTGGTGCCGTATCTATTTTCAGATCATATCAGTCTTTTACAGTTGTACTTCCTTCGCGCGTCCACCGCTGAATCCCCAAGCTGTGGAAGCTTCTGTTGGAATTCCAATCACTTCATTCTGAACCCGACGCACCAGATTCACGGAGGGTTTAAGAGATGAAACTGCCAAGCGGGTCCGCAGTCCCGGAGTCATCTTTCCCTGCTCGCCCTGCGGGCCCTATGCCAAAAGTGGATAAGTTCGGGACGGGGAACCCGTTTGCACATGCTAAAGAACTGGGCCCCTTAGATTGAAATAGACCTTTTCTATCATTCAGGACAGGAAGTTGCTACCTGTCCGCCATAGCTCTCCAGCTAGACGGACAGGTAGCAACTTCCAAACCCGGAAATATTTATTATGCAGAGTTGCTTGAAGTCTTGAAGCTAGTGCGCATCTGTTACTATAGACAGGTGACGCGGATGTATACTGCCACGTTGTGGAATTCTATTCATGCTCCCTGAACTCGTCTTGTGTAGAGGTGTGCTTGGTCGAAGTAGACTGGTACCGGTAGCAGGAATATGGAGTGCCTTTCCGAGTCCTTGGAAAGGGCTTATCATGTCGCTCTAACCGAGACAGCGAATGCAGTGTTTGGTGCAAAATCTGTCTGTAGTACACGATTTAGTTTGTCCGACTCCATAGTTTCTCGTGTGCATTTGCAATGTGAACACTTACTGAGGAATGATATTGTGCTGAATATCATACTATGTCACCACGGCGAGTTAGTGATTTTGATTTTACAATTCCGTCTTGGGCTATGCAGGTTATTTGGATGTCGTTCCTTCAGCAGAGTTGTATTCTGCCATGCACGGGTTGAAAGTCGTAACGTTACAGTCTATGGGGACGATTATCTCAAAACTCTTCGCCTTTGGTTCACTTGGCAATGGTGCATTCTTACTATAGACGAGGCGTCTAGGGCGAGTTCTGCAAATGTAATGTCACTTAGAGCGAGAGTTTGTTAGAGACCGTGTCTCATTCCCAGTTCGTAGATGCTTGGGCTCGGTAAAGGTCTGTGTTACCCTGCTTCGAGATCTAAATCTTGAGTTTGTGCCTTACCTCATGCTTGGATGCTAGATTTGAAAGGACTTCTACTTTGTGGACCATCCGTCTTTGATGCACATCGTTGCTTTTACGCCAGGAAATGTTAAACGTCCCAGGATTTCGGGTAGACGTACCTCCACTTCTCCGCGTCCGGTAGTATTTGCGAACATTTTCGGCGATATGTTCCAGTCCCATCCATAAGCACTCTCCTGACCCTAACTGTATTGATACTTATGGAAGCTCTGAAATTGTCTCCTTCGTAACCGTTGTCAGTTTTTGCCAATACCTGAAACTGAACTGGGCCGTTTTTGGTCTCCCATTATAAGCTCTTCCTCAGACTTCTGCGTAGATATAAAGACTTTCCGACGGATTGATGTCTCAGGTTGTATTTCGTAGAAGACAAACCGGTTTGGTCGTTGCGGTGGGACAACGTGGCCTAGAGACAACAATAAACGGGACACAGCAAGACGGGAACACTAAAGCCGAGTTTTCTGTAAAGCCGTTGTTGCTATTCTGAATTGAGCTGCTATCAGTGGAGCTAATGTCAGTTTCGCATTTGAAAGTTTTTACGGCGAAATACAGCGGCTTTTTCGGTTTTTCCAAGATGTGAAGACCTTTCTGTTTGTGGGTGTTCAGGATCTAACGCCGCGTCTTTAGACATGTCATGGTGGTCATGGCGGTCTGATAAAATCTCGCCTGAAGAGTACCATAGGAACCGGTTGTGGCAGGACACTGGATATTCTTACTCATTTTATTCTTGAACCGCTTTTCAGAAACTCCGGTTGTGGCAGGACACTGGATATTCTTACTCATTTTATTCTTGAACCGCTTTTCTGTTTCTGAGCTGCTGTGATCTTGAAGCTTTGGATTTGTATTTGTTTCTTCACATCTGCTCTGCGTAGCCGTAAAGACCTTTTATGGCTCATGACAGGTTCTGCCATGATGGTTCAGGCGGTTCGGCTAAATTGTCATCGTCCAGGACGATTGCAAGAAGACTTAACTGTTGTTTTGAAAGGATAATCGGTTATTCTTACCCTCTTTCACTTGGAAGACAGTGGAGACTGGATATTCTTGCCCGGTTCATTTACTGAACGCTCGTCTGTTTTTGAGTTGCTATGGTCTTCGCTGCTCTAATCTTCGAAGTTTTGGATTCGCTATGTTTCCTCACATCCGTTCTGCGTAGACCTAAAGACCTTTCATGGCTGATGCTAGGTTCCTACCTCAATCCACGTTGGATGGTCCAGGCGGGTGGGTTTAATATTCATCGTGGAGGACGAATAACAAGGAGACAGACTATTGTTTTCTGAAAGGATAATTGAGTTTTTCTTACCCTGTTCCACTGAGACCGGATATACTTGCCCAATCCATCTACAGAAACGGTTGTTGGTTTCTAAGCTGCTGTAATCAATCCATTTACAGAAACGATTGTCGGTTTCTAAGCTGCTGTAATCTTCGGAGCTTGGGATTACCATTTGTTTCCTCACATCCGCTCTGCCTAGTCGTAAATACCGTTCTATGGCTCATGCCAGGTTCCCGCTCAGCGACGTTGGATGGGCCAGGCGGTTGGGTTCAGTAGTCATCGTGGAGGACGAGTAACATGAAGAATCCTTCTGGAAGGATAATCGGTTGTTCTTACCCTCTTTCACTTTAAGAGATATAATGTGTTCCGGAACCGAGATATTATCAATCTAGATTCTAAACTGCTTGGTTACGTTCATTCTGTTGAGCCATGTAAACCTTTCTGTGTGTTGTGTCCCAGGTTTCATCGGTTTTCAGACGACCGTGGTGGTCCGGGCGGTTGTATCGAAACTTCCGTCGTAAACATTTGAAGGACACATGCCGTGCAGGAAGATAAATCATGTGACCTAGTTACACATATAAATATAAACTGCATGTAAACCCTGTCGTTGAAGTTAGAGTAGCCTGTTATCAGAGGTCAGAGCTCACTGTACTCAGTACTGACATGTGAATCTCACGAGCGTATTCTTCAACTTCCCCTGTTTTGAAGCGTGACTTCAAGCTGTCCGTCCTTACTTAGGCTGGATGTTGGGGGCGTTTTTCTTTATGCAGATGCAAACTCTGTTGTCCCCATGTGTAAGACTGTTATTGCCTTCGAACCGGTTGCGATTGGGGGAATATTTCTTCTCTTCGTTCGCAGTATTTCACGATTGTTGGAAGTACACAGCGCTATTCGAACCGGTTGCGATTGGGGGATATTTCTTTCCTTCGTTCGCAGAATTTAACGATTAAGCGGAGTAGACAGCACTATTATTGCCTTCGAAGCGGTTGTAATTTGGGGAGTACTGCATAGAATCTGATGTAAATATCTTCGGATGGATTGATGTTCCAGGTTGTATGTCCTCGAAGACAACCAAGGTGGCCCTTGGTGCGACAACGCCGTCGTAGAAGGGACATTGTCGTCTGGCAGGATAGGGGAATACTAAACTGAGTTCCATCTTTAAAGCCGTCGATGCTAATCATGAATTGAGTTGGTATCTCTAGAGCTATTATCAGTGTCTTATTAATAGAAACAAATATCGGCTTTTCCAAGATGTGAAGAGCTTTCTGTCTCTGGGTGTTACAGGATCTGTCGCGCCTTCGCACAATCATCGTGGTCGTGGTGGTCTAACGAACCGTCGGAGTTAAATATCACCATGGGAACCGTTGGTGTCAGGGCACTGGATATTCTTCTCCCGTTTATTTACGCAACGGCTTGCCTGTTTCTGAGCTGCTGTAATGTAGAAGCTTGGCATGTCGGTTTGTTCCCTTACACCCGCTATGCCTAGCCGTAAAGACCTTTGTATGGCTGATGCTAGGTTTCGGCTCTCAGTCGACGTTCGGGTTCAGGCGGTTGGGTTCAGTATTCATCGTGCAGCACGAGTACCCAGTCGGTTGGATTCAGTATTCGCTATGGGGCACTTGTTGTTTTGAAAGGACAGTTTGTTACTTTTATCGTGGAAGGGACATTGTCGTCTGGCAGGATAGGGGAATACCAAACTGAGTTCCATCTTTAAAGCCGTTGATGCTAATTATGTGGTATCTCTAGAGCTATTATCAGTGTCTTTAACAGAAACAAAGATCGGCTTTTCCAAGGTGTGAAGAGCTTTCTGTCTTTCTGATCCTGGGTGTTCCAGGATCTGTCGCGCCTTCACACAATCATGGTGGTCATGGCGGTCTAACGAACCGTCGGAGTTAAATATCACCATGGAAACCGTTGGTGGCACTGGATATTCTTCTCCCGTTTATTTACGCAACCGCTTGCCTGTTTCTGAGCTGCTGTAATGTAGAAGCTTGGCATGTCGGTTTGTTTCCTTACACCCTCTGTGCCTAGCCATAAGGACCTTTGTATGGCTGATGCTAGGTTCGTCCCTCAATCGACGTTCGGGTTCAGGCGATTCGGTTCAGTATTCATCGTGCAGCACGAATACCCAGGCGGTTGGATTCAGTATTCGTCGTGGGGCATTTGTTGTTTTGAAAGGACAGTTTGTTATTCTTTTCTTAGTTTCTCTTTGAGAAGAATGTGTTCGCCGTTACGAGCTTTCAGTTTTCAGTTGTTTCGTCACAGCGGTTGTGTCGAGCCGTGTGAACTTTCCTTTCTGTGTGTGTGTCCAGGCTCCTTTGATTTTAGGTCACACTGGAGGCCGGGTGTTCGTATCGCAACTTCGTTGTTATCGTGTGAAGGACACAAGACGATCAACGATTCATCCTAGTTTCACATCTGCATGTGTAGTTCTCGTTTAAAGGTCAAAGGTCAGTACTTGAGCATTTTCTTCCACCTCTCGTTCGTATCCTTGAAGCAGTCCCGATCTGCATGTTATAGTTTATTGTTGGGATTAGTCAGTGTGTCAGTCTCTGAAAGATCATTTCACAAAATCAAAAATGGGCTTTCAAAAGAGTTAGTAACAGTCACAGTTCTCGTGTGTTCTTGTGCATCTGCCGAAAAATTTCGCGGCTCGAAAAAAAAGGTTCGTAGAGAATTTCCAGTACCATCCGGAAAGCCTCCTGTATTATCTTGTCCCTAGGGTGAGTATTTCTTCGACCTATTCGTTTATTACCCTTTTGAGTCACTCCATCGCGACTCAGATCTGCTGGATGTTGGGGGCATATTGTGTATACGGATGATCATTGCCTTCGAACCGTTTGCGACTGGAGAAATATCCTTTCCACGATGGTGGGAAGTACGGATGGTCCAGTTTTTAACAGACAATGGCAGGCTGTCATGTTGTAGTCAACCGAGGATTTCTACTGGATTCTACAAGATTCGCTGAATCTTGGAGGCGGCGTTATCCTTAGTTGGACGTTGCGTTCCACTTGATCGTCTCCTCTATACAAGAGGAGCGCATGTCAAAAGTTACGAAGTCGGATCGTGCAAAGAGAAGAAGGAGCGGGTACGTGCAGTATCTTGGCCATGTTACACCTTTTCTTTTCGTCGTTTGTGGTATATATTCAGTAACTTCATGTTTTCCAAATTCGTCGTTTGTGGTATATATTCAGTAACTTCATGTTTTCCAAAATGAGCAGCAGTGTCGTTTAATCGGTATGGCTGTTTGTATTTCGCAGTTGTCATGGTGGGGACTTGTTAGATGAAGATTGAAGGACTTTAAGTTGGGAGATCATAATTTCTTATGCCGTTGAGCTGTAAGATCGCGTTCAAGATAGAGTACATTCTTTGGAGAAGATGAGTTTCTTATGCCGTTGAGCTGTAAGATCGCGTTCAAGATAGAGTACATCCTTTGGAGAAGATGAGATCTTGTCATAATACTTTGAGAGGATCTAAGATACAGCTGTTTCCTCATTGCGTCCCAGATGGAGATACATACTCGGGAGCAGATTCGTAAATTGAGATCTTGTGTCGATAGTAGTTCTGAGTGGATATAAGATACAGCTTTATTTTTCCGATTGGACGAAGTTTTCAGTTTGTACCTCTTGCGGTACCACTTGTTCGGACATTCACGAGCAACGAGCAGAAGTTTGTTCCTTGATACAACTTTGTAGCAAAGCCAGTAAAGAGTTATGAACGGGCCTCGTGGTTACAGATTCGGGGGAGCACTCTGAGACAAACAGAAACACGCTTCCGGTCGTTTACCTCCCCTGTTAATGTAACCTCCCCTATTTATGTATATCTTCCCTCTTTGCTGTGCTGTCGTTGCACATGCTTATCGTATATGACTGGAGATAGTTCGAACCCCGGCGCACCCTGTGCTAGATATTTTCGTAGATAATAAAGATCTAGCACAAAACTGTATGGGAGTGTGCAGTTGGATTCAACAAACTATTCCCTCTTTTGCAGTTCATCGTGATAATACGGACGCCGAGGATACTATTCTCTTCTTCCTTGGTAGGAATGTTTGTCCTAGAAAGTGCATGTATATTGTATGGTGCATGGGTGAATATACATGCATGTATATGCACATATGTATTTCACCTCTTCAGATTCAACAAGCGGTGCATGGGTGTACATGCATGCATATGCACATATGTATTTCACCTCTTCAGATTCAACAAGCTGTGCATGGGTGAATATACATGCATGCACAGTATATGCATGCCTGTGCATGCATGTATTTCACCTCTTCAGATTGCAACTTGTTGAACTTATTACCTAACCCTTGCGACAGTTTATTTGTTACTTGATCCTTTCTACGGATTCGCATGCACCTTTTACCTCTTCCATGTGAAGAGGGTGTAAGGTCGCTTAATTGCTTATTATTTTTCACCTCTTCAATCGCAATAAAGAGATGGAAGAGGTGCAACCTTTATTATTACGTAACACTTCCGACAGGAAGGGTTCGGTAATAAATAAATGTAATTATAAATGAATTAAATCTGTACAGTATTTTTTATTTAAGTGTACCGTATTTGAGAAAGATTATATACTAAATTAATATATTTATCAATAGATTAATTTGTGCAGCACTCTCTCGCATTTAAGTGTATATTTATTTATGGGTTACGTCACACGTTATTTATGGGTTTTTTAACTAGATTTTTAACGTTTTGGAATAATTGATCATTAATATTAATATTGTTTTATTTAATTTAGAAAACGTATATAATATTTACATCATTTTCGATAAAGAGCGCAAAAGTACCGAAGTTGATGAGCATGCTTATTTATCTAACCGTTCCGAGGGAAAGGAAAGAATACTACGTTGTTAAACTCAAGGATTTCACAATGTAGTTGGTAGCCGGCCCGGGTTATACGGTTGGAGGCGCGGTGTAATTTTTATCACTTTATTGGTTTTCTCGGATCTTTTCGCAGTTCTATGAAAAAGGGATACTTGTGAAACTAAAGTACTTAACAATGTAATATGTGTAGTTGATAGCCGACCGCAGTTATACAGTTGGAAGCGCGTTGTTATGGATATCATTGTAGCGGTATTGTCGGGCGTGCTCGCAGTCTTATATGGTTATTGATTAAATATATAAATATTAACTTCGGTTTCCAGTAAAAATTTTGTATAGTGTTTCTATGGAAGTTACATTTGATAACAAATACGAGCAAAAGTTCCAAGAACGGTGGTTAGAGCATGCTAAACAGTTTAAAGCATGCTTATTAAGTAGTTTGTTGATCTTCGGGAGAACTGCGGAATATGGAGGATGAGAAGTTTCTTGTGAGTTTAAATTTGTAAACTAGTGTGAGCGTATCATTCACAAAATGCATAATTTTAAATATTCCAGCGCGGTGGAAACGAAATAATAGAATCTGTTTTGTGACATCGTATTTATCGAAAATAAACAGTGGAATAATTTGATTAGATGTAATTTATTTTCAAAATTTGATGTGTGTCTAGCTGAGGATTCATGTGTGCGTCGAGCCAGAATAGTCTATCAGAATCGTAATCGAATATCCTTCCCCCCACGGCATTGTACATTGAATTTCGTTTTTTTATCGGAAAACGTGTAATTATTATAAAAATTTATTTTATTAAATTATTAGAAAATTGAATAACTCATAAATATTATATGTTAATTAATCCTGGAGTAGCCAACTTATCTGGAAAGAATTCATAAGTGAAGAACGGACTGCTGCACTTGGAAGTATAAGTCAGGAGGAGTATTTGTCAAATATCGTTATATTATCGAGGACATTAAATAATTTTCTAACTCTTCTCGTGACGGGAAAGATTAGAACCTCATTCATCTCATGTACACTCAAGTGTACAGGAGATGAATATCCTCCTTTCTCGATGACTTTAGTTCCATAACTGAATGTGGAAGAGATAGCTATACAAATGAATCTGGATGTGGATTCTTTTTATTTTAAAAATAAGAAAATGCACAGTAAACTATAGTACAGAGCAGTGAGTAGAGTCTACGTAGAGAATCCTCTGTCTTTGTCACATGGCGAATGAGAAGAAAGAA
Source organism: Asterella californica (assembly GCA_036924285.1). Taxonomy (NCBI): domain Eukaryota; kingdom Viridiplantae; phylum Streptophyta; class Marchantiopsida; order Marchantiales; family Aytoniaceae; genus Asterella; species Asterella californica. Next base: position 11,684,365 of record JAYKYS010000006.1, on the reverse strand, counting down.
AGAAATCCAAGAACACACGCACGACCATTACAAGTAGGTGATTTGGATGGAATTTGAATTCTACTAAATACGGAGTGTGCATGAGCAATTTTATGTGGGTTAAAGCACAGTTTTGTCTTATGTCCTTAGCACTTGGCATGGTATGATCGTATCAGAATTCCTTCCTAACAGTGGAACTAACAATTGTACTTGATAATCTGTGCATCTACAGTTAAAGTGTATTCGCAGTTTCGTTTTGATTTTCAAATTTGAAACACACTATGAAACTCATAATTTTATTTTTCTTGTTTCTTCTTCACTGTGATACAGTCTGGAACTATATATCTCAAACACTAAGAACTTATAAAACATTTAGAAACGGTTCTGAAAATCTTCATCTAGTGAAAGCTTTAGCTCTGTTTCATTTTCAAATATGGATGTTGGATACACTTTTGAGAACTTCTGTTCGTTTATTGTTATCGGGGAAATTTTTATATATTAAATAAATATAAATTATTAAATATATTCTAAATATTATATGATTTTTTATTTCTGGAAACATAGAGAGCAAGTGAATTTCTATGGTATGCATTATTCATACCACATGCATGCTGGATGAATGACTGGAATTTTTGCTAGTTTGTTGTTATTGAAGAATTATATAATTATTATATTTATTTATTAATTATTAGTCATACTTAAAAACAGGAGGAGAATAAAATATAAACATAAATCTTGAGTAGACTTTTGTGCTTACAAAGTTACAAACTTAAATTTAATGTGAATTTAATTTAATACTTAAGTTTTCTTAAAGGAACAATTAAGTAATAAACTATACGTCGAAAGATGGAGGAGGTGAGTATACAGGTGCTCTTACTCAAACTTATGAAACGGTGAATATGTTATTCAATTTCAACACCATTTCAAAAAGCCAATGCGAGTTTCACGCACTAGCAAAAAAATCCATTTCCTGATTTTTCTCAGGGGGGGTTATTCTTAGTTTTGCCGCAAGTGTCTAGTATCACTAAATCCCGCTCGACTAAAAGATCTGGTTTTGGTTTTTGCTCAATATCTCGTACTTCGGTTACGGTTTTCGCTTAGTGGAGAAAAAACTATGGTTTTGATTCGCTCATGGTAAAGATAACATACTTATTGCTTATCGTAAAGGGCTGTCACTGCGATAGTCCGCCATGGTAGTGTCAGAGTGATGCTTGCATTGCAGTCTAGGTCTAGGATCCACTTGGTGGAGAGGTTATCTGACCGTGTGAATATATTTTACTTTACCTTTTAACTCATAGCAAAAAAGAAACAGTGAGGTTATCATCTCGCATATGTATTTTGGTAACACATTTGTTAGTGTTTCTCTTATAGTTTATATTTTGGTAGTATTTAATATTAATAAAATATTTTGATTTTTATATCAATTTAGTATAAGATTTTTACTTCAAAATTAATATTCATATATTTTTTTGATAACAACAAGTTCCCCTAAGTTGATCTTGCATGCATATTCATTTTTTAAAATATAAAAAAATTTAATTTATTATTCGTTCGTCATATCAGTGGACAAACTCTTATGCCCAGAGACCAAGGTTGAGCGAAAAGAACCAATGGATCCATGCCTGAAAAGGGACGCAAAGGACGTCCCCACGAACCAAGCCTTAGGGTGTTCCGAATACAGATATACACACCGCTTTCACAATTTTTTTTCGGTGAGAAGGCTTAGATCATGATTAATTATCTAGTTGAATTACTGTTATTTTGCTAGCAACCTTCTTCATTTATACTCTCATAAACGTGTATGTCTACGTTCTCTTTACGGTTTATGTGTGGATCTCACATTCTAGATACGGTTAATATTTAACATTTATAGCTAAATCTAGTTTTTTGTCAATTTACTATAGACTTTCCATATTATATTTATAGCTTTCTGAAAAGAAAAACCAAAAGTACCCCAGAAGTTCAGTTGCATGCATATTTATGTGTAAACATCATCGTCCAAGACTCGAATTCTAGAATCTCCTTCAATGCGAAATATCTTGTCTCCATCATTAGTCTATCGTTGGCTACAATTATTTGTCAGTAAAGTCTGCTAGTTCTAGTAGACAAGCTTGATTGAATGCATTCCGCTGAACCAAATGCTGAACCGTGCAGTTCCATGGAGTAGCACCTTGTTTCCTTATTCCTACGCATTTGCATAGTCAATTGTTAATTTTACAACACATAAATAAATAATAATATATAGTTATTGATATATTAAAATTTATATAAATGTCAAACGACGGACTAGACAGATCCAGACATAATCTATAACATATGAACACATGCTTTTGCAAGTACAAGACAGAATAATATGCATGTAAGATGAACTTCTGGGAATTTTTGCTCTCTTGTTGTTACTGGGAAAATATATTAAAATTTTTCCATAAAAAATCGAAAAATTATTATAATTATTATCTGTTAGTCCAACCTGATAACGCAAGAGGAGATGGACATAAACCATAAGGGGATCACGGACAGACACACTCCCCGGAGTACATATACGAGTGATTATCGCCCATACCAGGTGAAATATTGTTAATTTAATTTACCTAACCCTTTTCAACAAAAGAGTTAAATAATAAATTAATAGTATGCATATTTACCTCTTCTCCCGAAAGATGGAAGAGAGAATTTGATACAAAGAGACATTAGTTAATTTGATAGAGATTAAATAATTCTTAACCTTTATCGTAGAAAGAATTAATGAGCATGACGAGTTTGGTATTAATTTAATGAGCATACTGCCTTCTCACTCTGGAGGTGATTAATACTTCATGACATATATCCATGGATAGTCTTCACGTTTTGAAACCGATCTTCATCCACAAACTTTTTTTTCTATATTATTTTGTTTCCCAAATTCCAAACACACTTAGATCAGTTAATTTTGTTAAATATCATTAGAGGTTCACATCTAAAATCTACGGAAGGTAAAAAAATAAAAAAAACAAGAAAAAAGAGATGACTTGTGACATGATTTTGACATGAGAAGCATTGTGACAGCAGTTAGGTAAGTCATTTTAAGATTACAGCAGTTATGTAATACTACTATATTAACTCACATTCTTTGTAGAGTAGTATGAGTCGAGATTTTTTTTTGTCTGTATCAATTTTAATAAGCTGGCAGTATTCTGTTGTGGGAGATAAAATTCTATATTCTGAAAAACGTGGAGTATAGTTCTCAGTTTTGTAAGAAATTTCTCATCAAATTAATCAAACAACCTCATATTTAATATTTATCTACTCGAGAGAGTCCCTCTAACAGGCGCGAACACCTCCCATTAAATTTATACTCAATTTCAGTTCTCCAAAATGATCAACAAGTTTGGCAAAATTCCCACGTGCTCCATTTCAGGGATCGTGGACGGGCTTTCTAGACTCGGGAACCTGTTCTTCTGAATGCTATCGCTTTCGTGTGTGTTCTCTTCTCTCCACTATGGTAGGGTTGCTATCGACTTCTGCGACCATGCCACGAGGCGACGTGGAAAGCGGCGCCTGTCACACACCATGCCAACAACTGCGCGACAAAGTGTTCTTAACCTATTCCAACACAAAAAGCGGCTGCCACGTCTGCCATAATATTTGGTTCTGTTTATCTGGATTTCCTCTTGTTCTGCTTTTAGCACATTCTCTCTTTCACGAACAGAGCATATCACAACTGATGTGGTGCGACAGTGCATGAATCCCGATCGTCTGATGTCGGGACAAATAACGGTATGTTATTATTTCCATCCCTAATGAGTTAGAATTAACGTGTTGCATAGTTAGCTACTCTCGATTTGGTACCGTATCTATTTTGAGATCGTGTCGATGTTGTACTCCGTTTTCGCGTGGACCGCCGAGGACTGCGGTATCTTTCCACCTACTTTAGCACGACAAATAACTTTCAATTTTTTTATTTTTGTAGTAAAAAATGTTATTTCATTTGTATGTGTTATATGCAAGAATTTTAATTGACTAATGTGTGATACTCTAAGAACAATAAATTATCTAACGTATAAATATGTATGATAAACAAGAAAACATACGAACACAATAAATAGACAACAAATGGAAAGATCTCATCAAGCCTTACAAGGGAAGAAGGACTTGAAGGACCAAATAAAAAATAAGTCGAAAAGAAAACACCGATGCTAAGTCTCGTTATCAATAGCTCTAAGATCATCTAATGCCCTCATGGTAAACAAACAGTCGCTCTACTGGACGACGTCGGGTCTCGAGCCCCACTCGTACCAGAGCCTTCGCCTGTGAAGAGATAGGAACGTCCCGCTGCAAAAAGTCGTATAGCTCAAGAAGAATAAAATAATTATATGCGTTTTATGAATACATTTCACGCTCCGAGTAAGTATACATATTTGAGGAATATAATCAAAAATAATATTTTATTTGATGACACACTAAAATCCGACTACGGAGATTTGAGTCTTATTGTAACTTTTAGCATCTCAGCCTCAATGTTTGAGTTTCGTTTTCGTTTTAATAAATAAAAATAGATGGATTTCTATAGAATTTTATTCAAATTCTAGTTAGAAATTATCTTTAAGCCACAGTGTCTCCATAAATACTCCAGGTGACCCACAGTACTTATTTTTGCGGAATCTCCTTCAGAAAACAAAAAATATATTCATCGTTAAACACATAAATGATTTTGTTGATAAAACTTTCATGCGAGAATCAAATATATGAGTTAAGGACTTCAGTCAAAACTTTCCACAAGTTTTATATTTTATGTTTTATTTCAAACAAACTGATTAGTATTGACTGAGAAATGTATTGAAAAGATGAAGTTTTTAGCGTTTTGTACATAAAAAAGACATTCTCTTTAACAGAAATACATCGTGAGAAAAGGAATTTATTTGTTCTTGCTTTTATATTAGCATTAAGGTTTTTAAATTTTTAAATTATATATATTAATTTACATGTTTATAATCAGCTAAATATCAGATGACGAGTGTCTAATTTTAACTATATTAGCCTCAGAGTTCCGACTATAACCCATAAGCGTAACACGTGATTCTAAAACTATAGAGACTCACCTCCGAGCATTAGCTCGACAGGTACCAATGACAGTTCTCATTGCACAGATTATGATCCGACTCCGGTCCTCTTTCCAGAGTGGTTCTGGCGTTCGAGTTCCGTGCTTGGGAGTTGGGTATGCTGAGTACACTGTCTTATTTTGTTCAGTCGGGTTCATGAGAATTTCAATACTAGTTTTTCGTCAAGCAAAAGACTCGATTGTTTGCACACCTCGGGTACTGCTGTGATGCTTACCCCCTCAGTAGACATGTATGTCATTCTGACCTCAAGATAGTGAATTTCATTTACTCAAACACGAGTCTGATTCTCAAGTTTGTCCATGTCTTAGAACTTTTAAGTGCTTTGGGATGCTGATTCAAAGGTATATCTATCGTCAAACATACTCATCTACTAAGTGAAATAAATATCCTTTAGAAAAAAAGAAAAAAGTAGATCAAACTGAATACAAGACGAAAGAGAAAAGATTATATTGACTCAGAAAAGTTAGGAAATCTCAACTTTAAGTTTACCAAGCATGCCTGATTCACGAGGTTTTACTGTAGACACAGAAACCTATGGCTCTGACGATGTTTGAGACAAAGCCTTTTAGATTAATCTCAGTTGGTATCATGTTAAATTGAAAAGTTTGATAAACTTTAAATGTTAACCCACTAGAGAGATAAGGGAAATCAAGACATAATCCATAAAGCATGAGAAGACCTACTCGCTTCAGAAAGTACAAGTCAGGGATCTTCTTACTAATTATATATTAGTTTAATTTAATATATAACCTTTCCAGTATTTCTTTTGTTCTTTGCGTGTTAGACCCCATACAGAACCGTGATGTGCGTGGAGGCGGCGCCTTGGTTCGAGCACGGCCATAATCCACTGCGGCATGCATTTGTTGTAATTCACTCCCCGGCAAGCAAACTCAGGCCGGTTCAGGACTCCAAAAAGATATTTAATTCGTTGTGAAGATAAATAATATATTATGAATATAAAAAAAGACTGTGATACTTGAATTGAACTGAGCTAAAGTGATTATATACATAGAAACGTCCGGAACGGAAGAACGGAGGAATACGACAAGCGGGGGTTTCTGGAGATAAAATCGAACTGCAGGATAAGACGAGAGGGTGCTGTAACGGCGTCTTTGATGTAACGTCTCCAATATGCATGTTGGATGAACTCTTGTTACTTTTGCTCGCGTAATGTTATCGAGAAAAAATATATATATTAAATAAAAAATATATACTAAGTAAATATAAATAATAAAAGTATTTTATAAAAATTATTTGTTAGTTCATGTCTTGAAACACAGAAAAAATAAAAAATAACTCATAAGTCTTGACCCGAGTGTCATACTTCAGAAGGTACAAGTCTGAAAATCCATATTCATTAATACATTAATATACACTGAGGTTAATTTAATACCTAACCCTTCTTCCCAGAAGAGTTATGTATCAAATTAAACTCCTGTATTGCCTCCTCCATCTTCGATGGAGGAGGTGAATATGCCGGTTGGATGATAATAATGCCACGAAGTTAAGAAACATGCATATCACATGTGCTATATAACTCAACCAAATTGCAACTGAAAGTAGCACTTTGTGATAGGAGATTGGAAAATTCACGAAATGCAAGGGAACGAATCCATGAGTTGCGGAACGCAGAATTTTAAATATATTTTACAATACAGAGTAAACCTAATTAGACTTTGACAAGTGCATTACGTAAAATTTTGGAAATCATGTGATTCACTCGTCAAGAAAAAATGCATTCCGCGGAAGCTTGGAAGTCATTTAAGTGACACCTTTCAACGCATGACGGAATATATAAAGCTAGCTTGCTTTCTTTCTTTCTTTATTATTTATTTGGAGATCATGTTTGGGACTCACTGGCTGCGAAATGATAAAAGATAGGAACGGACGGTTGCAGAAAACCCCACAGCGAGAGAGGAAAATCAACCGAAAGCAAAGAATCCAGCCACTAGCTAGGCCACTATCAAAAGTCTTCCCTACGGTGTCACGAGAGTGTCATTAAGCGGCCTCTCGATTTAGCCACTGTGAGACACTTCCTGCGCAGAAAATCCGGGGCTTGTGTCTGAATAGTATTGTTCATCTTTCTTGTCCTCATAGTGTCAGTTTATACTCATCTGCACCAAGTTCCTTCATTTTAGAGATAAATTAGAAATTTTTACGATAAAGGAAATTTCACAAAATTCATTAGTGACGACCTAGTGATGACGCACATGAAGCATGAATACTCACCTCCTCCATCTATGATTTTATGAGATTTTATGCAGTATTTTAATTTATAACTTAACTTTTTTCTTGGAGTGCTTAGGTAATAAATCAACTAAATTTTATATAAATTTTATTATTAGTTTTAAATCATAAATTTATACTAGAAATGGATTACAGTTTTATTGTCTAGGTTAATATACAAACGTCAAGTAATCGCATATGCTCTCATTTGTTTTTTCTCGTTCATGATAAGAGTGGCGTGGACTCTGTGCTACTTATGTGGAGTCTTTTATGTATGACATCCAATTATGGATATAATCTTCTTCTTGTATGTAAGCGGTAGATATCCGTGCATAGAGAATTGCAGAGTTTTTTACACTCGAGTTTTGGTAATTGTAAAATTTATCATTCATATTTATAAATAATAATTAGATTTTCTACCTATAGGTCTTTTCTCTGCACCATTCTTCCATTTTACTTTCCAGTCCCTAAGGTGAATTTTTCCTCTGTTTTCCCGTTTGTTGTTTTCTTTCTTTACTACCAAGCACGCATATTGTTCAGGAAGCACGCATGTTATTCAGGAGGTACTCATATGACTTTACAGAATGCGGAAACGGAAGAGATTTCGTTGAGGCATACCATTCAAAATTGTGTTAGAGTTTAGCTAGTGTGCTATCTAACTTGAAACTGAAGAAATTATCTGCGGTCAGTGATTAATAAAACCTACACGTACAGTAGCAAGTTATGAATACAATCATATATACATAACAGTGCCGATAAGTAACTGGCAAATTCCACAGAATGAATCTACAAAACTTTAGTTCACCTCATTTCTAATTCATTTTTCAGACTTGACTTCACTTCTCTTAACTTTACGTTATTTAATTTTACATTTTTTAGTGGCAACAACAAGTTTAGTAGGTTTATGTTATATAAAAGTACTACTTTAAACCACCAGTCGGGGTATAAAAGGCGGCCCCTACGGCACGAGCCACCTCTTTTGTCATTATAGCGCGCTGTCTGTACGAGTCACGTTTTGCGCAAAGAAAACTTCCCGGCACTTCTTAGGGTTTGGGTACTACGTACACTCTTGGCATGAAGCGTTCTTGGTGAGGCTGTTGTGTCTTCTTTTCTTGGTGGGGTCGGCTGGGGCATAGCATTGAGTACTTGGTGGGGTCAGCTGTGCTGCGATCTGCTGCAGAACGAATGAACAGTGTGTGCAGGCCGACTTTGATTTTTTGTGTACTTTTTGATCTTCTCGTTGTGATCTGTTGCAAGACGACTTCATTTCTTCATGTACTTTTTGTCCTCGTCTGGTCTTCTCGCTGCGATCTGCTGCAGGGCGACTTCATTTTCTCGTTTATTTTTTGTCCTCGCTGGTTTTCTCTTTGCAGGCAGTGGACGTGGATATCCCTTGAGAACTGTGTGGCACATATTTGGACCATCGTGACATTGTGCTCTTCGTCTGATCTCGTCTGACTTGATCACCCCGCTTCGTCTCTAGTTCTTGCTCGACCCGTATTATTCCTTGGCTTTTCCTTGGCTTCCTTGACAGTAGGTTGACACTCGGTAAACACGTCCATTTCCTCGAGTTTACAAGGGCCGAGGTAGCCTAAACCTATCGCGTGCAATCAGCACAGCACAGCTCGGCGCGGCGCGGCTCTACTTTACTTTGGTGTGGATTTTGTCGGTTGCTGTTACACTACAGAGCTGGTCTCTGGTTTTGTCGAGTGAGTGTCGAGGTATTCCACGTTTGCTCTTTATCATTCTCCCTGTCTTTCTTTCTCGCGCTTCCCTCTTCTCCTTCTCTCTTTTTTATTTTCCTTTTCTCGTTCTCTCAGCCATCACTCTGTTTTGAAGGCCGTCAGTAGTCAGGCCGAGTTCAGGCTGTCAGTAGTCAGTTCTTGAGTTCGGTTCTTCTTCGCTCTTGCTACATGGAGGACAATTCACGAGCTATACGTCACAGCTGGGAGGGGGTTGACAATATGGATGGTATGTGGAAAGTTTGAGGAGGAACATTGTCTGATCCAATGTTAGTTGGGCACAATGAGTTAAAAGAGCGATTTCCAGTTTTTGCTGAAGCGTGCATGATTGTTTCACACATGGAAGAATTCATAGATATGTTCTATGAGCCTAAAGAACATTCGCTCTTAGGCTGTGCAGTTCTTTCTTACTCAGAAATTGTGCCATCTCGACAGCGATTCCAACTGTACCGTGCGTGTGCTCTCGTTTTGGGTTTTAGTGACCGAACCAAACTTCCGAAGGTGCTTGAACTCGCTGTGAAGAGAACTTGGAGTAATCCGGACGATATTTTTGTTGGTTACAAGGACTGAATAGTTTCTGTTCTCACAGTTTTTGCATTCATGTTTTCATCATCTTTACATTCACTTGTTTGTTTGTTCAGTCTTGCATCTTTTATCATTGTGTTTGTCTAGCATTTGTACTTTGCATCCCTTTGGGATGCAGGGGGTTCTCCTGCGGTGAGGATTGCCATCGGGGCATTTACCAGATTCAACTCCTGGGTCCACAATTTATGATTATTTTTTTGCAGATGTTTGTTTACTGAACCGGACCTGTTTACTGTTCACTCTAATACACAATAATGCTTTCGTATAAAAAATATTATCACTGTAGAAATTTCTACAGGACTGAGATAGAACCTTTTGAAGAAAAAACCTTCTTTCAACGTAGATGATGGATGAGTTCCCGACTGCACACAAGGTACGTATAGTGGAATGAGCAGCAAACAAGGTAGAACTTACACAGACATACCAGGACAACCCTCACATGTAAGGCTTCGAGTTGATGTCAAGGTTTTGCATGACCAAGAGAACTCTGGTCTCGGCAGCTCTTGCTTCCTACTACGGCCTCAGTCTCACTACTACGGCTATAGCTGGAAGAAGAGGATTGCCAGCCACAGCAAAGAGTAACAGATATTATTACTTCTAGCCGAAACTGCAATTTGGATGTAAATTATTTAGCTCGTTACCATGTACTTATACTCTTGATTCTATTCCCACTCCACCTTATACCACGTAAATCTCTGAACAACTGTTCGTAGTATGGACTCTAGAGAGCCATCATTCCGTTCTTTTCATACGCTGGTCATTCTACCTTTAATATTTCATCACAAGCAGTCTTCAAAATATGAGGTTTTGCTTAGGGCTTGTCAAATATATTTGACCTTGACCTCAAGCAGTAACATTTGCATCAAAACTTTCGTGAAAGTAAAGTAAACGTAATTTTTCAACGTTTGGACTTTGGCTATAACACATCCAGATCTGAAGACATGCATCACTGGCATGCATGAACTTGCTCCTCATACTCGACCGAGACACTTGGTGATCCTGAAGGGTTACTTGATCTTTTAATTCTTGAAAAATTAAACAAGTTTCATAACCATAACATAAGCGAAAAGAGCTCTGTTGTGTCATGTGGAGGTTCGTTCGTCAAATTGTAGTTTTCCATGTCGTCGTTCTGTCCGATAACTCTCTTCTCGTCCTTGTCCAGTGACGAACTGTTGTATGTTGTGATCGACACGAATAGATCTTGATGGACTCCCGGACAATGTTCTCATTCCAATCCATTGCACAAGCGGCAAATCGAGCTTCATGACTTTTTGCATAATGAGTTCTCTTGGTCGCAAACTTGTTGATGACGGAGTTGAAAGTCTCTGACAAGTAATTCTCTCGAACCATTATGTAGAAACGCATCTTTGTCGGCGTAATGACTTTGGTCAAGAAGTCCACCATAGCTCGATGGGTAGAAGATCCTACACATATATTACATGAATATTTTAGAATATAATATATTTTAGAATAATTTTTATAATTTTAATTTTTATAGAAAATTCACTTACCCCGTTGATAATATTGATCGGATGCTGGTATGTTGAGGTCGGGTACTGTGCAACACGGTCTATCTCCATGAAGATCAACGCATCTTGTATGATCACGTGCCCAATGATTGGCAGCATTACCAATGTCTAAGACCAAGATGTCAATATTGTCTTCCACTTGAGGATAACGTCCATCCGGCCCTATGGTCCTCCTAGCATTGAGTTGACAACAAGTGTATATCACTCTTTGAGTTTGTCAGCAATTCCATGTGCTTGAAGCTCCGAATCATCAACCACCTTAGCCTCTTCTACTGATCTTGGCGCTCGCTTTTTGTTCTGCACCTCAGTCAAGAACTTCTTGATCACATTCTTACACTTGTGCCACAAGTCCTTCTGACTAACAATTTCATGACAAAGCAATATGACATCCACCGATGATTCGTCATCGTGCACCACTTCATCAGACACAATTCCTCGACGGATCAAACGTCGAATCTCTTCTTCAAATGCGCGATCCTCAATCAACCATGCGTTGTTTCTCTTCTCAATCCGAGTCATGTTCATCAACTCAATCACGCGACCATCATGCGCATCAATGAAAGCACAAATGTCATTGTAACCATTTCGAGTGGAGTCATGTTGAAGATCCGCATATATCACAAAGTTTCCTACATAAGCTCCAACAAACTTTAGCATGCACAATGGATGAAGATATCACAAATTGGATGTAATTAAATGACTAGAGAAGTATTGACTAGTGAATATAACACAGATTGTCAGTAGTGGTCTCGTTCAAATTTCGAGAAGTGTTTTGCTTGCACTTCAGATTGCACCTCTGTTTTTTTCATTGCTCATTGCTCTTTGGTCGCTTGAATCCATCCAACTTGACGATTCTTCTCGCGTTGAAAATCAAAGAAATGGTTTCTAGAATTTGGAGCTAATCCTACCTCTCTATAAACACTATCTAAGCTCGTGAATCCCAAACTCGCACACAAAGCAGCATGATAAAGATGATGAGTAACATCGGAGATGTCATAGTACATTTTCATCTCAGTCGATCTTCATCCATACACGTGATGACTAGAACATCTAAATGTGACCTTTCATGTTTGATGGATGCTCTTGATTGAAGGAGGTAGGAAACACTCCTCACATCCATAGTGCGGACACTTAACTTTAAAGTCCTAGAAGAACTCCCTAAGCCTACTCAAAGCTACAATTCCATAAAGTGGATCATGCACTACTGGAGCACCAGAGGGTTGGACGTCTGATGCTCTCTCTGTCTCTAGTAAATGAAAGTCCGATACTGGATTGACAAGGATCCGCGAGTCTACAATTATAGTGTCTGTCTCCAAACTTGTACTAGGTGTCACCTATACAACAGATACATACATCATTCAGCAATAATTATACGCATAAACATGCTCACATAGCATGCAAAACACATATCCACAAGTATAAATCGTACATGAGGATAATCACCGATACCAAGAGCATGAAGAACATTAAGATCAGCATCAAATTCCTCATAGTCTCCAACTACAACAACTCCCTCCAAATCATCCTCCTCTGGCATTACATCTGGTTCTGCGTGTCTCGATTCAGCCTCTTGCACCATATTGTCAATGCGCGTACGAGTCGTCTCAAAGAGAAACTGAAGAACAGCGATGTGTCTTGCACCTGGTCCCGACAATAGTATCAACTGGACATATCTAAGTATCAACAATCCTGGAATCCATACTTTTCCTCCTGGGACCTCTGAACATCCTCTAGGACCATGCCGATCACCAGGATGTCTAGGAAGAGCTCTTGGTGACATTGAACCTAACAAAAAATCCTTTCTGTCTAGAGGTCCAGATGTAAATGCATAAACCAAACTCTTTGAAACTAATAAACAAAGAAAAAAAACTTCAAAGTGCTGGTGAGCTCAAAAGAACTTAGAAGATCTCAGAAGACCTCACTAGTTCACTAAGGACAAAAACTACAAAGCGTAAAAAAATACAAGAATGAGTAGTGATACTCTAAGGAGGGGAGGAATGAGAAGAGAATGAGAACAGCAGAGAAATATAAAGAAAATATGAGAGGGTTGCTATGCATCCGGACCACAAAGAGGCCTTCCTGTTCCACTTAGTACTGTACTTTCGTCGGAATTATATACCGGTCATTTTTCACATTCATTTTAAGGCTAGGTGCAAGAAAGAAGTTTCAGACGATATGCTACTGTATCCAGATCTGTTACACGCTGTATCACGGGATGTATGAAATAGAGACACAATTCAAATTTCAAAAAAAGTATATTTTCTGACAGCCAGTCATGTTTCAAGACATCATTTCTAGACCATGCGTGGTCCACTATAAACGCGTCTAGGTTCATTTGGTAGCTGCTTCCAAGAGCTTTCGTTTGGTACCTTTCTTGTCTTCTATCACCAACCAATGAGAATATAATAACGTGGCGTAGTTATCACGGAGCCTCTAGATTTCCAAAACGCGAAGGAATTTTTTGGGAAAAGAGGCTGGTGGAGGCTACACCAGCTAAGTACCGCCACGTGTGGTTTAAGACAAATAAAAAGTATTATACATTGATATATGAGAACATTTAGAATTAAAATTTCTTTGTAGATATATAGTTTACTGCTAACATACAATTCTATCACTTTGTGATTACGTGCATTTTGACTAGTCATAGAGATATGGTCAATGACATTAATTCAACAAACGTGGGGTGAAGTAAATTTCTGAACGAACCTACGAGTTGTGAAATTTTAGAAATATACATTCTGCAGTAACGGAATATATAAGATTTGACTTAACCACTCCGTAAAAGCGCATTCTACTTAATTTTGAAGATCGTGTGGGTTACTTCTTAGATGCGACTAGGTAGCCCGTGCAATACGAACCGAACTATGACGAATGCAAATTACCACCATGTAGTTTCTTTTGCAAGATCTTCCTATAAAATTAATTTTTTTTGGGTAATAGTTTTTATTGGTATGTTTTTAATTGCATAGCTTATCGTCGACTTGCAAAGGACTTGCCTTGAAAAAATAACTTGTGGTCGAGACGAGAGAGGACGTGCGAGGAGGAGAGGAGAGGTAAAAGAGTGTAGTTAGAGAGTGTGGAGTGTGTTGGGGTGGGTTATTGCAGAAATTTTTAGATATTTTTTTTTATGGTTTTTGCATCTTTTGGTTCTAGAATTGATACATTATGTGAAGAAATGAGGGAGTATTAAATACTTTTGGATATTTTAAGGTTACAGAGTCTTCTGTTTAGAGTTATTGAGAGATTTTTGAGGTCGTTATTGCTACATATAGTGTGTTTTTTATCCTTAGAGATTAGGGTTATTTATTTGAATGGGTATTTTTGAGATGTTCTTATTACGAGTACTATTTGGTGAGATATCGTCCTTTTTCTAGCTATGGGTACTGATCCGAGACACATCATGTCTGATATGGGTTCAATTATTTATCTCGCAAGGGATAAAGTCTCATGTGAAAAAGATGCACAAGAGCTATGATTGAACCACATGGGATGCTTAGGTTAGTCGAGAGCGGAGGTTTACACGTGAAGTCATTAGACACCTTTAGCTCTTCTTCCTAGAATTTCTCCTAAGTAGGGAGTGGTTGAGAGTCCACATTGACATTATTTTGAGATTGTTCGAGATGAGTTTTTCTTCCACGTTTGTTTCATCAGTTTTCTTATCCACGTTTGTTTCATCACCCCGTGCTCTCTATGAAGAGGTGAGGCATGCATCCAATCTACCTCTCGACATGTTGACACTTAACATCATGGACGGGACGGTGTGGTTATTGTTCCTCGTACTACGCTGTTGGTGCTTATATTATACTCGAGGTGACAGAGTGGGATATGGAGAAGTGGCGTCTCATTTCCAGAGATTCTGTGCTGGTGACTGGACGGTCTCACAAGAGAAATTAGTACGTGAGACACGAGATAAGACTGAGTCTGTCTCTACACGTGATGTCTCATCTTCCGTTCGCATACGACGTTGTAGGATGTTAGGTCAGGTTGAGGAGTATAGTAGAGCTGCTAGAGCATTGCATCTTTTGTCAATGGCATGTCCTATTGAGGAGACGATCACTTCGTTACGTTTTCTTCACTCCTACTGGATGATCTCTCACCACCTGAGATTCAAGACTTCAGCTTGAGGAGCCATTATGTCTCGATAGATCTTTGTTTGTCTAAGCCATGTGTACAGCTCTAGGTCTATCTTCTGGAGGTCTATCTGGAATGAGCTACGAGCATGTATGGGATTGTTTTCAAACAGACGACTTATCCAGTGGTTTCAAGAAACTTTTTCAAGTAGCGACAATGGTAGCTCAAGGACATATTCACATTCTATAGCTCAGGTACTAGAGACAGCTAGACTTTTGGTCATGATGAAAGATGACAGAAAGATTCGATCGATATCCACCGGCGAGATTCTCTTACGACTTATTAGCCGTATCATTGTTCTTCATCTTCGAGATATTTTTCCAGACCACCTTTGTCCACATTAGTTTGAAATTATGACGCTTGGAGGTTGTGAGTCTGTGTCCTTCGGCATTACAGCTCTCTTGGACATCCATCATGATTGAGTTGTCTTACAAGTGGACGTGGAAATACTTTTAATAATATTTTTTGCACTCGATCTTCGGGAGTTCATGGATGACGGTCAATCTCTGACGAATCTCATTCCTTTCGTGTTATCGGTCTATGATTCTTCCTTCCCTCTTTATTATCAACATGGTCCTTTGAATGAAAAGGTTACGTCATCAACTCCGCTGTAAGTAGTCATTAGAGATCCTTTGGGTGGACCTCTCTTTGTCTTAACTCACTATAGAGCTCTCTTGACCACCGCCTTGGTTGTTCCAGGTTGTGTCTTTTCATCTCTAATTGATGACACACATATCATAGATCCGATGGACCAAGTCTGTGATGTCTTTGATCACCTTGTCTCTCAATTGGTCTTCGTAAGGTTGAGAGTGAAGGTGTCAAAGTGCAAGGCTTGATCTCCAGTAGATATATCGTCGGACCTCCCGCTCCTGGAGAGATCTATTACACCTAGAGATGGTTTACATATCTTCGGAGTACCGGTGGATTCAAAGGACTTCGTCTCTCAGTACTTAGATGTTGTCCAAGCGGAGGACTTTTTGCATATCGAGGATCTCCCTAAGTTAGAGGACTCGCAAGTTGTCTTTGATATCCTTCCCTCTTCCATTGCACGTTGTCCGGGTTACTTACTCCGCGTAATATCTTCATCTCCTATCTTCATCTCGAGCCTTAGAGAGTTTGATAGAAGAATCATGACGGTTATTAGCGACATCTTAAGACCTAAGATCTTTGAGTGTGTGGCAGGACTTCTTTCACGTAGATAGACATCATTGCTGATACCATGTGATGGGATGGGTTTATTATCCGTGAGGGAGACTGCTCTTGCAGCCTTTTTGGGTAGTTGAACTCTCTCAACACTTTGCTCTGTTGTCATTTTTTCTGCGAGAGAGACTTATTTTGGAGAGCTATGTGACAGAGATGGAGGATGGTTCTTATCCATACAGATGTGTCTCCTTGAGGCAAGAGATAGTTTGACTCTTGAGACATGTGAGACACATCTCGATTCGATACAGATGGATCTAGTGGACTATCGAAGATATATCCCAGACTTTCGAAGGAACAACAGTCCTCTTTGACGAGATATCACTTTCAGTAGGTTCTTCATGCGCTCTTAGTTGATCTTTCCATCTCACGGGATATTAGAACTTGACTTCTCTCTTGTTCGGACAAGGGCGCATGTTCTTGGATCATAGCTCGACCTTGCATTAGAGCGTTCTGACTTGCACAGACTGTCTTCTCTACAACGACGAGGTTCCGCTAAGCTTGGTCAAACTTGTTGCTTCTGCACTATCCATCTACAAGTGCGGTGTCTTGCTCGACACCTCGTGTTGACACCTTGTTCGCTGTCTTCACGATGGAGAACGGATAGCTATCCATGATGCCATCATGGACGTTATGTTTATCTTGGTATGAGAGAGTGATTACATGACGTGGAAAGAGAGTTGGTATGTCTTTCAGACGAGAGAATCAGTTAGAGCTGACTTGTACATGATGAGGACAGATCAAGTCTCAGTGGTAGATGTGGTTGTCAAGGATCCGTCATGAAACTCGGTGGTAGCACAGGTGATCATCCATCTTTCAAGATGGACCGTTCGACACTTTTATTCGAGATTGTGTAAGAGTCTATCATGAGAGATGTCAATGATATCATTTTTTGTTTTTTTACATTATGTTTTTAAGACAGCGAGTTTCTGTTGCTCTATAGAGAGTTTTAGCAAGTAAGATCCATAGGAGAACAATTGCAGTAGGAGATGTTATTTCATTTGCGTTTGTTGTATGCAACAGTTTAATTTATTTATATGTATATTTTAAGAAAAATACTCAACTTTAGAACCACTGTGTTCTTCTTCCGTTCGGTGCGGTGGTTGCTTTGCCCTTCTGCAACTTCTCTAGGCTTGATGGGGTCTTTCCATCCTTTGGCTATACTTTGCGTCGCGTTATCTTTCTTGCAAAGAAGGCCAAAACCGGGTAAACGCCAGACGCTTTCGCTCTAGATACACGTGCCTAAATCGAAATGCACAGTCCCTTAATTGTGTCTTAGTTTCCTTTATATCTTTATTTTTTTGACTCGTGATCCTCAATGTTAACCTCCCAAGTTGACGTAGTGGAGTACAAGAGTCGACAGACAAATGCGTGTTACCCGGTAAACAGTGGGGAGTCAGCAGACTCAGCACACAGCTTCGTAGCAGATTTCCTGAAATGTCGAACAAAGCGTAGCCTAATGGGATACGGGCAGAAATTTGAAATGGTCATCGTGTCACTCTATATAGATCCATGAAGCTTGATTCAAATATCATGCACACCTCCAGATCCACATGCGGCAGCAAGAGACTGGTTCTCATCACGAAAGGGTGGTTACAATTCCTTAAGCTGGTGAGTCCGTAGCAGGTCCTCCGAATACCGAGACCCTCAACTCCACCGTGTACACAATCAGAACGTGGTGGAATCGTTGAGATCGATCGACTTGGCCTCGTACGTCTGAGGGACAGAAATCTTGGAGTCCAAGCGTACCTCAAAAGCGCGACTGATCCGCTGAATTATTCGCTTTCTCAAGACTTTGGAGTGCCGCTTCATTGAGTTTCCATCTCGAGCCAATCTGATCCGGAAGTACAGATTAATAGACCGTACCTTGTCCAGACAGTGCGAAGCAGACAGAGATTGACGCGACTTAGCGCGGCAAGAAGAGAAAGAGGATGGCAAAATCGGGAAGCGCGTCCGTGAATTCATCGACGAGCATGTTACTTTTGACGTTCGCTGCGCTTTGCATTCTGAGTGGAGTGGAAGTCGTGAGGGCAGCCGATAGTGGCCTCTCCACAGTCCCGACGCTAGAGTTCTACTCGTTCGAGCAATTCGTCGACGTTCCTGGAGTGAATGCCACGAACGTCATCTCGTCGCCTCCGGACGGAAACGAGCTGGCGATGGAATGGGGCAACTTGGCAGTGTCGGAGCAGCCCCTCCGAGCGAGCAGCAACAGCTCCGCGGCCATCACCGGGAACTCCCCCGCTCTGGTCATCAAGAACAAGGCCGCGAACAACTACTCGGTTCTCAAGCTCGTCACCCTCAACACCAACAAGTACAAGGGCACCTTCTTCACAATCAGCGATTTCTTCCCCTTGTCTGATTCTACGAGCGAAGGCGAGTTTGCAGTTACTGGCGGCACGGGATCTTTCCGAGGTGCTAGCGGTTATATGATCGTCACTGTGGTGTCCAGCGCACCAGACCACAGGACGTACAGGAACAAAGTTTACCTCTCCACTTGCAAGCGTCACCCTCTGAGGTTCTAAGATGTCGACAGTCATCAGAGGGATAATCGCTACGTAAGAAGTGATGCCAGCCGCTTGTGAAACTAAACGATCTACTTTTCAACAACTTTGTTAATATTTTTTTCTTATCACGAGGGACTCATTCAGTGACTTCTGAATGCTGAGATAGTATCAACAAATTGTAATGGTCCAGCTATTAGAAGGAAGTAAAGTTGTTCGTTGAATAATATCATCAAACCTTACATGTTTAAACGCAGTAGACTGTTGACAAAATTCAGAGAGCGAGGGACGCGTTTTTCCTTTCGAGCTATCATAGATGAGAATGATATGCATATTCTAAGTGTGAATTCAGCTGGATCGTTTTCCACTCCCTTCTTGGAACGAAAGAATGTCCTTGTGAGCTTAGTATATACTAATTAAGAGCACGCCTACTCTGTTTAAGCTGTCGAAACTTTGCGAAGAGTTCTCGGTTTTGGTTTGGGAAAGTATTTATCCAAACAAGGAGGAAGTAGAATGGGAGTTACAATCTTCGAGTTACTAATAACTCTAAGATCTTCCTCCCTTCGGGCCGTTGGTTGCTTGGCACTTCGTGTCCCTCTTCTCCTTGTAGGGTTTGATGGGGTCTTCCCATCCGTTTGCTATTCATTGCGTAGCGTTCCCCTTTCAATCTCGGAAGAACACGGTTCTCATTATGGAACTATTTCCGGCCTTCCTGACAGAAAGACGGCGCAACTAAAAAAGTATTGGAACGCATTACTATAAGTTCCGGACTTCTCCGAGCATTGGGGTGAAGACTGTTTTTGTTTTTTACTCACTTCACAAGTCTTCTGTTTTGACCTCGTCCATGTATAACACTCAAAGAGACATTATTCAACACAAAAATTTATATGAATCAAATTTATGGACAGAATATGTTTAATATTGTCCTTTTATCTTAAGCTACGACAAGTGCTTATATACTCGCAAGCGGTAGACTTAGAAGAAATCTTTTCTGCGTACAAGAGGAAATATGTAAATCAATGTTTGTTTTTAAGAGTGAAATAAACTTCTAAATTTGTAATTTCAGATAATTTACGTTTTAGTCAAATTTTACTCTTCGTGTCTTGTCCTCTTCCTTCCCTTCGCCAAAAGTGCAAGTTACATGCATATTTTCATCGTCCTTAAGAAGACTTGCATATTATACTTTAAAATAAATTCATTTTCACTTCTTTCGTCACATATTTTTCAATAATTTGTGTGTTATAACATAGAATCAATTGATTTTTTCCCAGATATCAAGCTTCGACTGTAACATGGGAAATAAAACCAAAAACTATATGAATTTTTGTATCAAGAAAACTCATACTCTAGAATCAAAATTATGAAGATATCTAAAAGAAGTAATATAAAATACTACCCTTACCACGCTATACTTCTCGGATATTAACTCATTTATTTTTATAATAAATCATCTTTTGCATATCTTTTCGGACGACCAACGAATAATATAAAAATACTTAATATGCATGCACTTCTGGTCGGAGAAAAAAAGATGACAAATGGAATAATCATAAGACCTGGCTGACAACCGGCTTTCAGAAAAGTTCAATAAGAAATAATTAAGACACGCTACTAAATATGTAATCAAACTTAGACTTTTAAAACAAACATCTAAACTGACATTTCTACTTTAACTATAATGGAACTTCTAAATTTTAACTTTGTAATTTTTTTTAAATTTTTTTAACTATATGGGCATGCAGACTACACTTACCACAGGAAACAAGAAAACCAGTTAAATGCAATACTCAAAATGTCTCTCACGGTACCATAAAAACTCCTCCTAACGAATAATTAGATTAATTTCTAATCTCAAATTTATAATTAACACTTCGTAAAGAAAAATTCATCAACGGGTTCTACGAGTAACTAGTGTTCTCTGTAGTTTCTTGTACATTTTCCTTCTTCCGAGCTTGGGAACAAGTCATTTCTAATACGACTCTGAATATTCCCTTCGACTAATCTCTGTAAAACTATATCTTATTTCATAAGTGAACTCATTTACAATAATAAAACCTTCACATTTTACCCCACCGACGAATAATGTGAAATTCAGTGTAAATTTAGGTTTACGCTTGCTTTGACGATATTGTAACATCTGCATCAATCTGAAAACATTTTAGCTAAGAGAGTGAAATATACCTCTAGTTATCCACTACTTCAAAAAATTAAAATAATTAAAATAATGAAATAATGAAATATTTAACTTTCCAGAAACCAATTGTTTCCTTCACTTTTTCCTAACCAGGCATATTCAGTATAAGATACACTTTTGTTTACCAGAAGCGGCCGTAGTTGCAGTTGAAGTGCAGATTAAGCGCTATGTATATACATACACAAAAGAAACAACCAAAGACAAACATACAACAGAATAATTCCAATCAGCTTTAGGAGGAAAGAGAATAAAATATGCATCCAAGGCGTAATTCTGGTGAGTCAAGAAAACGACAACCATTCACGTAATGAAGAATGTAGAAGCTAATGAGAAAATTACTTGGAGTACAAAAATTACGTGAAAAAATAAAATGATCAACTTAACTTACTACATTAACTTAACATATTTATTAAGAAATTAAAAATACAGTACAGTATTGATTTATATATTGTTAATGAATACAGTACATGTTCGAGTTGTTTATTATTATTATAGAAATTATTACAATTAATATATTTCAATATAAATAATTATTCTATACAAAACACAAAGCAAACTTGGATATTTTCCAAAAAAAAATCTATAAGTAAAGCAAGAGGAACGGCTCTCCTTCTGCCATAAAGGAAAGTCTGCGAGCAAATAAAGAATCATGTAACCCTAACTTTTTCATTTATGAACCAACCCTTTCCACAGGACCGGTTAGAGCATAAATTAAATGCCCTTACATATTCTTCTCTTCCGAACTTGGAAGAGCGTGAATAATATGTTACATAAATAGGAGGAAGAAAATAGTATCGCATCTCTGTCGCGTTCATATTATCACGATAAACTGTATGTTATAATCCAAACCGCACATTTCTAGCAGCTAGTTGCAGACCGTCTACGTAAACGTGAAAAACTGCGCGACAAGTGCCAGGGTTTAACTAGCATCGCGCAACGGTTTAAACTATTTCTACTCAAATACATACGTACTCACACGAGCTGGTGCTACCGGCACAATAAAGACTTACATGTTATAATGCACATGGAACATTTTTGCTAGATATAGCACGATCTACGTATGGACTGTCTACGCAACGGTGAAGTTGCGCGGTGGGTCCTATACTTATTCATAATACATCTTAAGGTGCCACGATTAAACTATCTCCAGTTCATTTGATTCTCGCACGAGCATGTGCGGCTAAGCAACGGCGGCATATATTTACAACCAGTACACTAATAGAGGAGATGAACAAGCAGAAGCGTGTTGCGTCTGCAGCTAAGTTGCTTGGAAGGAACAAACTTTTGCCTTGCTTATGAATGTTTGGAAAAGTGAGTTTCCTACCCGCAGGAAGTAGAGCTTCAAAAGTTCGTCTAATGAGAAAGCTTTCGTCTCAACGCTGAGGAAACAGCGGTACCTTACATCCTCTCAAAACTACTTTACAATTTAGATCTGCTCCGGAGAATGTACTCCCTCTAAGCGCGATGACAAAAAAGTTATATGTTAATCCTCTCAGCACTGGTCGTTTTGGTCCATCTAACCTAAGCAAACTACTCCCGAGAACGTACTCTATGTGGAACGCGATCTTACAGCTCAACGACATGGGACTGTATGGTTTCCAATTTAAAACGCTCCTTCAATCTCCGTCCAACAGGTCCCCACCATGACAGCTGCAACATAACAAACAGCCTTACCATAAGCGATACGTCTACCCTTTCTGAAAGCACAAGGTACTTAAGTATGACACCGCGAACGACCGAAAGAAAAGTTAAACACGACCAAGATAATGTGTAACGTGGCCAAGATACTACGTACCCGGTCCTTCTCTTCTTTCAGGATCCGACTTCATGTCTCACATGCGTTCTTCTCGTGTCGAGAAGACGAACAAATGGAACGCACTCCTCTTCTTTCAGGATCCGAATTCGTAACTCTTCTCACATGCGTTCCTCTCGTGTAGAGAAGCGATCATCTGGAACGCAACGTCCTACTAAGGTTACACCCGCAAGATCCAGCGAATCCAGTAGAAGTCCCCGGTTGACTACAACAGGTCATCCCGCCATTGTCTGTTAAAAACTGGAACCATCCGTACTTCTAACAATCGTGGAAAACTTATTCCCCCCGTCGCAAGCGGATTGAAGCAATGATCATCCCACTACGCACCCACAACTAAAGCCCCCAACATCCAGCACTAAGCACACGGGGAGTAACACAAACGTAGAAAGGTCGAAGGAGTAATGCAGAACATGCGAGTACTGTGACTTCTACTGACCTTTGACTAGCACGCTATCTATCCAAAAGATAAACTATAAACATGCAATCCCTGATAAAGTATTAACATGCAGATCGGCACTGCTTGAAGTCGATCTTCAAGGTATCAAACGGGAACTGCTACTGACCTTTGACCAGCATGCTATTTAATCCAAACGAGAACTATACAGGCAGATGTGAATCAAGGATGAATTGGTGACCGTCCTGTGCCCTTCATACCATAATAACGAAGCCTCCACTGTGATCTAAATCAAATGGGCCTGGGACACACACACACAAACAAAAGGTTCACACGGGTCGACACAATCGCTGTGCCGAAACGACTGATAACTGAAAGCTCGTAACAGCGAAAACATGCTTCTCAAAGAGAAACTAACATAAGAATAACAACCTGTAGTTCCCAAGAATTACACACTGTCCTTTCAAAACGACAAGCGCTATTCGTGCCCCGATATGAATACTGAACCCAACAGCCTGCTATTCGTGCTGCACACATAAATACTGAACCCAACTGCCTGGCCCACCGAACGTCGATAGGGGGACGAACCTAGCGTCATCCATAGAAAGGTCCTTACGGCTAGGAAGAGCGGGTGTAAGGAAACAAATCGACAACCAAAGCTTAAAGATTACAGCAGCTCAGAAACAGGCATGCGGTTGTGTAAATAAACGGGGGAAGAATATCCAGTGTCCTGACACCAACGGTTCTGTGGTGATCTTTTTGAGGTTTCATTAGACCGCCACGACCACCATGATTGTGTGACAACGTGGCAGATCCTGGAACACCCAAAGACAAAAAGCTCTCCACATCTTGAAAACATCTTTGTATTCAATGAGATACTGATCATAGTTCCAGAGATGCCAACTCAATTTATAATTAGCCAGCAACGGCTTTAAAGATGGAAGTCGGTTTAGTATTCCCCTATCCCCAAGACGACAATGACCCTACAACGACAGCGTTGTCGCACTTGAAAACATCTTTGTATTCAATGAGACACTGATCATAGTTCCAGAGATGCCAACCTAATTTATAATTAGCAGCAACGGCTTTAAAGATGGAAGTCGGTTTAGTATTCCCCTATCTTCCAGACGACAATGTCCCTACAACGACAGCGTTGTCGCACCAAGGGCCAACTTGGTTCTCTTCGAGGAAATACAACCTGGAACATCAATCCATCCGACAATGTCCCCACAACAACAGCGTTGTCGCACCAAGGGCCAACTAAGTTCTCTTCGAGAAAATACAACCTGGAACATCAATCCATCCGAAGATATTTACATCAGATTCTATGCATTCTTCCCCAAATTACAACCGGTTTGAAGGCAATAATAGTGCTGTCTACTTCCACAATCGTGAAACACTGCGAACGAAGAGAAGAAATATTCCCCCAATCGCAACCGGTTCGAAGGCAATATGAATCTTACACATAGGGACAAGAGAGTTTGCATCTGCATAAAGAAAAGCCCCCAACATCCGGCCGTAAGTCAGGATGGAGAGCTTGAAGCCACGCTTCAACAAAAAGGAAGTCGAAGAATACGCTCGTAAGATTCACATTTCAGTATCGTGACAAGTACTGAGTACTAGTAACGTCTGACTGGCAGGCTACTTTAACTTCAACGGCAGAGTTTACAAGCAGTTGATATGTGAAGCTTAGGCGAGAATGATTGATCTTCCTGCATCGCATGTGTCCTTCAAATCTTTACGACAGAAGTTTCGGTACAAACCGCTTGGACCACCACGGTCAAAAAGGATGAAACCTGGGACACCAACACACAAAGGTTTTACACTGGTGCTACACAGTGAATGTGACAAAGCAATTTAGAATTTGAACTGGTAACAGCTCGGCTCCGGAACACACAATCCTCTCAAATGAAAGAGGGTATGAATAACCGATTATCCTTCGAAGGAACAATTGTCTTCTTGTTACTCGTCCTGCACGATACATATTGAACCCAAGCGCCTGTCGCATCCAACGTCGATTGAGGTAGGAACCTAGCATGAGCCATAGAACGGTATTTACGGCTAAGAAGAGAGAGTATGAGGAAACAAATGGAAATCCCAAGCTTCGAAGATTAGAGCAGTTCAGACACAGACAAGCGTTTCTGTAAATGAACTCAGCAAGTATATCCAGTCTCAAGCGTAAAGTGAAACGGGGTAAGAAAAACGGTTATCCTTTCAGAAAACAACAATTGTCTTCGTGATATTCGTCCTGCATGACGAATACTGAACCCAACCGCCTGGCCCACCAAACGTCGATTAGCATCAGCCATAGAAAGGTCCTTACGGCTAGGGAGACCGGATGTAAGGGAACAAATCGACATCCATAGCTTTCACACTACAGCAGCTCAGAAACAGGCATGCGGTTGTGTAAATAAACGGGAGAAAATATCCAGTGTCCTGACACCAGCGGTTCCTGTGATGGTCTTTAACTCGAGGGTTCGTTAGACCGGTGTGACCACCATTTTGTATGACGACGTGACGGATCCTGAAACCCAACGACAGAAAGCTCTTCACATCTTGAAAGCCAATCTCTGTATTGAATGTGACACTGATTATAGCTCCAGAGATGCCAACTCAATTCATAACTAGCGGCAACGGCTTTAACGATGGAAAACGGTTTAGTATCCCCTATCCTGCCAGAAGACAATGTCCCTCGTACGACAGCGATGTCGCACCAGTGGCCCCCATGGTTCTCGAGGAAATACAACCTGGAACATCAATCCATCGGAAGATATTTACATCAGATTCTATGCGTTATTTCCCAAATGGCAATGTGTTCGAAGGCAATAATAGTCTATCTACTCCCCATAATCGTGAAATACTGCGAACGAAGGAAAGAAATATCCCCCAATCGCAACCCGTTTGGAGGCAATTATAATACTTCCCACAACCGTGAAATACTGCAGACGAAAGAGAACAAATATTCCCCCAATGCACGATTCGAAGGCAATAATAGTCTCAATTACACATGGGGACGAAAGAGATTGCATCTGCATACAGAAGCGTCCAACATCCCACCGTCAAGTCAGGACGCACAGCTTGAAGCCACGCATCAGAAGGATAGTAAAACAGAGGAAGTCGAAGAATACGCTCGTGAGATACGCATTTCGGTACTGGGACAAGTAGTGAGTACCAGTGACCTCTGACTGGCAGGCTACTTTAACCTCAACGACAGAGTTCGCATGCAATTTATATGTAAAGCTTAGGTGAGAATGATTGATCTTCGTCACGGCATGTGTCCTTCAAATCTTTACGACGGAAGTTCCGATACAACTGCCCGGACCACCGCGGTCGTATAGAACGGATGAAACCTGGGACACCCACACGTAGAAAGTCTCACATGGCTCTACACGACGAATGTAACAAAACAGTACAGAATTTAGATTGGTATAGCTCGGTTCCCATACACATAAACCTCTTACAGAGTGAAAGTGGATAAAATAACTGATTATCGGATGAAACCTGGGACAACCACACGTAGAAAGTCTTACATGGCTCTACACAACGAAGGTAACAAAACAGTACAGAATTTAGACTGGTATAGCTCGGTTCCCAAACACATAAACCTCTTTGAGTGGAAGTGGGTAAAAATAACTGATTATCCTTCCAAAAAACAACAATTCTTGTTGTTACTCGTCCTGGACGATAAATACTGAACCCAACCGCCTCGCCCATCCAACGTCGATTGGAGTAGAAACCTGGCATGAGCCATAGAACGGTATTTACGACTAGGCAGAGGGAATCTTTGGTAATCCCAAGCTCTTAAGATTACAGCAGCTCAGCAACAGACTAGAGTTTCTGCAAATGAACTTGGCAAGTACATCCGGTCTCAAGTATCTAAGTGGAACAGGGTAAGAATAACCGATTATCCATTCAGAAAACAACACTTTGTCTCCTTGTTATTCGTCCTCCACCATGAATATTAAACCCAACAGCCTGGCCCATCCAACGTGGATTGAGGTAGGAACCTAGCATCAGCCATGAAAGGTCTTAGGCCTAGGCAAGAACATTGTGACGCAACATAGCGAAATCCAAAGGTTCGAAGATTACAGCAACTTAAAAATGGACAAGCGTTTCTGTAAATGAACTGGGCAAGAATATCCAGTCTCCAGTGTCTTCCAAGTGAAACAGGCTAAGAATAACCGATTATCCTTCTAAAACCACAGTCGTCTTCTCGCAATTCATCTTCTCGCAATTCATACTGGACGATGAAAATTTAACCCAACCGCCCGGCCCATCATTGAGGTCGGAACCTGGCATGAGCCATAAAAGGTCTCTACGGCTACGTAGAGCAGGTGTAAAGAAACAAATGCAAATGCAAAGCTTCAAGATTACAGCAGCTCAGAAACAGAATAGCGGTTCAATAATGGAATGGGCAAGAATATCCAGTTCCTGCCAAAAACTGGTTGCTATCGGACTCTTAAGGCGAGATTTTCAGACCGCCATGACCACCATGACTGTCTAAAGACGCGGTAGACCCTGAAACACCCACAAACAGAAAGGTCTTCCACGTTTTGGAAAACCGAAAAGCCACGGTACTTGGCTGCAAAAACACTTTCAGATGCGAAACTGACATTAGCTCCACCGATAGCAGCTCAATTCAGAATAAGCAACAACGGTTTTACAGAAAACTCGGCTTCAGTGTTCCCCTGTCTTGCTGTGTGCCGTTTATTATTGTCTCTAGGCCACGTCGTCCCACCGCAACGACCACACCGGTTTGTCTTCGACGAAATTCAACCTGGGACATCAATCCGTCGGAAAGTCTTTATATCTACGCAGAAGTCTGAGGAAGAGCTTATAATGGAAATCCAAGACGGAACAGTTCAATTTCAGGTATTGGCAAAAACTGAAACGACTACGAAGGAGACAATTCAGAGCTTCCCTAAGTATCAAGAAAGTCACTTGGGGTCAGGAGAGTGCTTATGGATGGGACTGGAACATATCGCCGAAAGTGTTCGTAAACACTAACGGACGCGCAGAAGTGGAGATACGTCTACCGGAAATCCTGGAACGTTTAACATTTCCTGGCGTAAAAGCAACGATGTGCATCAAAGACGGATGGTCCACAAATCAAAAGTCCCTTCAAATCTAGGATCCAAGGATGGGGTAAGATTGAGACTTTCTTCCGAGCCCAAGCATCTATGAACTGGGAATGAGAAACGGTCTCCAACAAACCCTAGCTGAAGTGACATCACATTTGCAGAACCCGACCTAAACCTAGACGCCTCGTCCATAGTAAGAATGGACCATTCCCAAGTGAACCATAGGCGAAGAGTTTGAGATAATCGTCCTCGTGGACTGTAACGTTACGACTTTCAATCCGTGCATGGCAGAAGACGAATCTGCTGAAGGAAACGACAGCAAATAACCTGCATAACCCAGGACGGAATTGCATAATCAAGATCACTAACTTGTCCAGGTGATGTAGACTAATATTCAGCACATAGCATTCCTTAGGACGTATTCACAATGCACATGGACCACGATAACATAAGTAGTCGAGCAAACTAAATGATGGACTACAAATGGATTTTGCACCGCACACTGCATCCGCTGACTTCGTTAGGGCCCGAATATAAAGTCTCCCAGAGGACTCAAATCTAGGAAGGCACCCCCACATTCCTGCTATGGTGGGTACGACTCAATTTTGACAAAGCACCACATGCCAAGTATATTTCAAGTTCCAAGCATCTGCCGGACAGAAGAACCCACTGCACACTGTACACAAGACGAGTCCAGAGAACATGACCAGAAATCCCACAACGTGACAATATATGTCCCCGCCACTTATCTATAGTACCAGATGCACACTAACTTCAAGACCAAGCAACTCTGCACAATAAATGTTTCCGAGGTTTGAAAGTTGCTAGCTGTCGCCAAGTGGGTGGAATGACATGGCAGTCCACGGCGGTCCACGCGCAAACGGTGTGTACAACATTGACATGATCTGAAATAGATACGGCACCAAACTGGGAGTTGCTACCTATGCTAAAGTCGTGAAAGAGGGAATGGTAATTTATGTGCTACAAACAGAGCAAGAGAACCAAATATTATATTACATTCGTTATTATCGTTATATATATTACCAAATATTATATTACACCAAACATGGCAGCCGCTTTCTATGTAGGACAGGTTATGGCAGCACTTGTTCTTACATGTGATATGATCACGGTACACGTGGTATAAGTGACGTGGTAGCAGAATACGACAGCAACACTACAGTAGTGGGAGAAGAGAACACAGACGAAAGTATTTGGTAGAGAGCATTCAAACGATCAGGATCCAGAGTCTAGAAAGCACGTCCACGATCGCTGAAAGGGAGCACGTGGGAATTTTGGGCAAAGTTGCTAATATTTTAGAGAACTGAATATAAATATAATGTCAGCGCCTGTTAGAGGGATTCTCTCGAGTAGATGGATATTAAATATGAGAATGTTTAATTAATTTCGTGAGAAATTAATTGATCTAGTTATGTTTGGAATCTTGAAAACAAATAATATAGAAAAGAGTTTTCGGATGAAGGTGGGGTTCAAACAAGAAGAAATATGGATGGAAAACGTCTGTTTGACAAATATGCATGCAACTTGAACTTCTGGTAACTTGTGTTTTTCTTTTGTTATCAGAGAATTATATAAATGTTAAATAATATATATATATACTAAGTAGATGTAGATAATTAAAATATTCTATAGAAGTTATTTGTTAGAGAACATGCAAAAATCCATAAGTGTAGACTAGATCTTCGCGCTTCAGAAGGTACAAGTTCAGGGCACTGTACTCATGAATATATAGTTTTAATCAGGCTTTTAATTTAATACCTAACCTTTCCTGCTGGAAGGGTTAGGTATTAAATTAAACGGACATGCATTTCCTTTTCTTCCAAACTCGGAAGAGAGTGACTGTGCATGCTTTAAAAAATATGCTGTAAGAGACAAGCGGCGATGCCGAGAGCAAAAATTAGTTGGTGAGATTTGCTGGCCATTTCGAGAGATGGGTAAGATGAAAATGGTCGTGGTGTGGTTCTTCCAACGTTCTGCAAATGACCGCCGGAGGAATGTTGAACTTTTTTCCTAGTTTGTTATGCAACTAAAAGTAATAAAATGTGTTGTTATTGCTGTCTTCTTGACAAAGAGTATCATCATAGTATCTAGGAAGCTTTTGTAGTGTTTAGAAGAGGGTCTAAGCTCAATATATTCTCAAAACGTCTTTGTTCAGTGAGCGAGAAGTCTGTATATCAAATATCAACTTCTAGATATTGTTATGCGGTGTTAATTAAATTAATTAGTTAGTAGTAGATGTTGGTTTGGTAAGCAACATAGTAGCTTCGAGATCCTGCACATATCCAAAACAGAAACATCAGACTGTCCTCACGTCCCCTCTAAGTATATGATCTCTCAATTGGTGTGTCGAGTTTCTCTAAGAAAACAATTCCTTTAGAGAAATTACTCCCTAAAGTTTACTCAAATAATGAGAAAAAATATGATGTCCATAAGAGAAAAACAGTTCTCGTTAAAGAGCTAACAAGGATGAAGAGGCTATCTTGCTGTAGTAACCTCTCCATCCTTGTTAGAGATACTACTTTTACAAGGATGTAGTCTCTCTAACATCCTTGTTATAGTAGTCTCTCTCTTCGTTTTTGTTAGAGAAGAGAGGATGTTGGAAAAAATAGTTCCACAAGATCTTTTCTATTTCCTCTCCGCAGATTTCTACTTCTACTTTCAATTGTGGAGGGGTGCGGCCAAAATGGTTAAGTGAAGACAACTCTCTTAAGCTCTCAAAATGACTTTCATTAGAATGTATCCTTCTGAATCTTCTTAAAAACATGCTATTTCTTTCCGCACATCCAACTATTCACAGAAAGTATACCTCAACAGTGACTAAATGCACTCATGGAGAAATAACACCAAAGAGAAGAAAAAATGTTTTCTTAGTCGCTCCTTTAAGTCAATATTCGTCTAAGGTTCCTTGGGATATGCCCGTATGTCCTAATCCAATGTTCCAACGTTGGTTCAAAGAACGACTTAGAGTTCATTTGTTCTCCACTTCATGATCAAGACGTTAAATCCTACTCGCGTTAGGTTGTATCACAACTTATCACAAGTCCACTAAGATTCTATTTGTTCACGTCTGTGCCCGATCTTGAGATTGAAGGTCGTGATACTAGCTCACCCAACTCTCTCAACACCAACTAAACCTCACACAAATGTCTTTTTTCGTCCTTTCTTTGTTTGTTCTTCTTTTCTTAGTGCTTCAACCTTCTTGTAAGCATCAATCCCACTGAAAACACAACAAACCTTGTACCAAATATATTTTCTCCTCCAAGCAAGAGTACCTTCCTGCTCGTCATTACAATCATGCTCTATAGTAATACTTAACAAAAATCCTTGAACTCTTCACTCATCTTTGGAAGCGATTTCTCCTTTAGATGATATCGATTGCGCTCGTGATCTGGCAATATAGTTAAGAAATGTACCATCTTTTTTCTATCATGACTTCATATCCTAGCATAAGCAAATCCATCGTCTAGCACCCTCGTCTCCATTCGAGTTGTTGTGATGAAAGATTGTCCAAGGATGAGAGAGTATGACGTTGCTTCTTGAATTATGTTGTTGGCTGCCCTTATAACCCACCCATGTTCTGTATTGATAGATCACTTCTTCCTCTTGTACAACTCTTTCGACATGATGTTGATTTTTGATCCATGATCAATCAGAGCAACCATCGGCTCATCCAAATCTCCAATCCTCACTAGTGTTTTTTTCGTAGTTCGAGCCTAGTGCTTATGACTGTAATGACTTGAGCTTTGCTTCCCATCCTCTTCTTCATCCTCAAAATATACTGATGTCTTCGATTTTTTTTTATTTTTGAAGAATGTACGTTCCACTTTGCAAGCTCTTTATCTCATCAATTGACATCGTAGTATCCAAAACAAGTGATAAAATAGTCTCATCCATAATCTATCACTTTCGTTTGATGATGTCGATGATGACATCATGAAACTCACGCTTAGCAATGCCCAAAACCTCCCTTAAGATAAACATCATCTTCGCACTTAGTATGCACTCTTCCAAGACTCTCTTCGAGTCTAGTGTAGCCTTGATGTCCAACTGCAGTTTTTATGCAGCCGACTTATTTTTTTTCTTTCTACGACTCTTTTGCTATCTCTTTTGAAGAAGAAGGAGCATCATCCATCAGTAGATCTTGAGCTCTCACATCCTAAACCTCTTGACAAACTTTCTCTCCTCGAGTTTATCTCTTGGAAGAAGTTCTTCCCCTGCATCCTCTAAATCTCACTTTCGTTTCTCTTCCAACAACGCTTGGTGTTGGTTCTTAAGTGATGTAAGCATGTACAGATAGAGCTTCTATCAGATCCTCTCATCCAGTATCTTCATAGATCGTAGTACTTGTCTTCGACAATGTCTCACGTGTCATCTTTCTTGTACTGTATGTCAAAGTGATTGAAGTCTTTGTAATATGATTCTTTAACAATCAAACAAGAACGTCGAGGAAAAAAAGAAATTCGATTACGAGTTATGCATGAAAAAGACAAAATATTATAATAAATTAACATGTTGGTTTTTTATTATGCCGGTCTATTTTTACTGCGGTGTATCTGATGAACCGAAAGCTTACAACAGCAGTCCACATCAAGACACCGATGGAGGACTTCACATACAGTAAGCCTGATTACTCTTTCTTTAAAGTTTTCGGATGTATCAGTTATGTGCATATACCTGATAAAAGACGTAAGAAACTAGATCTGAAAGCAGATAGATGTATCTTCCTTGGCTATGTTTCTGATACAAAAGGATATAGATGTTACAACCTTTCGTCCAAGCAGTTCTATATAAGTACAGATGTTGTTTTTGATGAGCTACAATCTTGGTTTGTACATGTCTGTACCTACTGTAGAACCAAGGAGTCAGTCCACTATAGTACCTCAGAGTAGTACGTTGAGTGGAGGATCTGAAGAAGTCATTGATTCCAGATCAAAATCAATTGCACATAGAGCCGTTTTTAACGCTGAAGTCCACGTAACACATCCTAGTCGAACTAGTGTAGTTTCTACACAAGATGACCGCGTACTATTACAACATATGTTTGACTCATCTAGATATGTGGATCTTTCACATCCATTGGATGCTTTGTCCTAGACCTTGACGTCTCGTCAGATCAGTTGCAAAGAGAGGTGACTAGTGCACCGATTATCTCTCGCAGATCTGAGCGGTGTCGTGATGTGAATCATTTCACATAGTAAATGATTCACTTCTCTGTCAGGCGTTAGTCTCTCTTAGTGAAGTTAAGACCTCAGAGAAGTCCATTTCTGGATGATGTTATATATTTTGAGTCTTAGTAGGTTGCTTACCATGTTGATAGGGGTTTAAGCTCATGGGTTGTATTTGTGTGTCGCCCATGCACGCTTTCTAGCTGATTTAAGTTATCTTTCGGGGTTGCGTGTCATTTTAGGTAGTTTAAGTTTTACGCTGGCACTCTAGGGGCTTGACGTGGTAGCCTATGAGTGTAGATAAGTTACCAGGTAGTTTAAGGCACAAAAGGACAGTCAAGTGGAGCTATGAACTCCCATTGGTCCATTTTTGTCTTTTGTAAAACTCTAAGTTTAGAAACAGAGCTCTAAAGAGGATTTCGAGCATTTGGTGAGGACACTACGAAATCTGAGAGCACAGGGAGATAGAGCTCGTCTTGTCAAGCACTGTCAGCGAAAAGTTTGATCGATTTGAAGCAATAAAGAAGGAGTTATGGCTGATTGAAGTTCGATTTGTGTTAGAATTGCAGCACTTCTGTTGAATTTGGGGTTTTGAGTTTCATTTGCAGCAAAATCGAGGAAATCGCTTCAAACCTTCGTGGTTGTGTTCACTGTCAGCAGGGCTACGACTATCTCCAAAATTTCATGTCAATTGAGTGAGTGAGTAATTCAGGGCGACCGCTGAAGTAGACAGGGTCTGAAAAGCTCTCAATCTGGAGCAGCAACTTCAGAGAGCGAGATCTGGAGTTCTGTGTGGAATCAAGAGGCCCAACTTCACAGGAGTGTTCAGCAAGCTGTGTACTGCAAATCCTGTAAGAATTTCCCAAAGTGATCGAGCCAATTCCCTGTTATAGGTCGAAATAGCTGTCTGGGTAT
Source organism: Asterella californica (assembly GCA_036924285.1). Classification (NCBI taxonomy): domain Eukaryota; kingdom Viridiplantae; phylum Streptophyta; class Marchantiopsida; order Marchantiales; family Aytoniaceae; genus Asterella; species Asterella californica. The sequence goes on along the minus strand of JAYKYS010000006.1, from coordinate 11,649,790 downwards.
CAGAAACTGCCGTAATTTCTCTACTCAGAAAGTTTCTGCTCATATCTTAGTGCTCTGAATTGATCTGAAGCTGAAATTCCGTATGTGTATCCAGTAGAACCTCATTTACATGTAGGAGGAGTTCTGAAGTCTGAACCTTCACATATTTCTCAATCATGAGTGTCAAAGTTCGCCATCTGATCTTATCATTGCTAGTTAAGCCTGAACTTTGCTTCCTGAACATATCAGAAGAGCCTAGAGACTTATATGGGTGTTTTTCAGTATCACCTTGAGACCTGAAACCTATCTTGTGTGTAAACCAGCCACAGCCTGAAGCCCAACGCTTCCCTGAGTAGATTGAACACAGCCTTCAAGCTCATATCACAGCCAGAAAGTTTGCCCTTCCTAGGAAGACTTTCAACCCGACATCTGGTGCTTCCACTGAGAGATCTTGGGGTGATTGATTGAGAAGGTTGAGTTACTACAAGGAGAAGAGATGGATCGCAAGAGCGGAGCTGCTGCTGCTTCTGGGACTGGAGCATCAACGTCTACTGCTGCACCGTCAACTGCACATGCGTCTTCTACAGCGACATCTGCATCTGGTCTTGACACGGCTGAGATCTTGAAGACGCTTGCGGTCCTGGTCCAACAGCATCCGATCGTTGGAGGGGGTGAGTTAAAATCCACCAAGGCTTTGCAAGCAATAGTGAATAGGTGTGGAAGGTTTGAATGAAGAGATATTTCTAGATATCTGCATGAGTATAGAGGAGAGATGGAGCTGGTTAGGGTTACTTATGCTGAGATGATAGCAAGTTTTGAGTTAGCCGTCATTCCTGAGTTGCGGGACCAAGTTAGGGATGTACAGAGAAGAAATCTTGGAATTTGGATGAGTTTTGAGAGATCTCTTCGAGAGGAGTTTCTTGAGGAGGATTCAGAGAGAGTTACTAGAAGGACATTTCTAGACTGGGTTGAGCAGCAACCTGGTCGTATGATGAGCCTGAGTGAGTTGCTGAGAGAGTTTGATCGGAGATACCGGCAACTCTCAACTCTAGAGCGAATAACCTTAGATGCTAGGAGAACAGAGCTTTTCCTGTAAGCTACTGATGATGCTACGACAGATCGGTTATGTTTTATGTTGGCCGATCGATCTGCTGAAGGAGGTGTTATTATGGATTGGGGGAGAGTTGAGGATGCTGTGGCTGTACTGACAAGGCAGAGGAGGGAAAGAGTGGCTGTGGGAGGACGTCCGCTTGCAGAAGTGGTCGCTCCACCTTATGCTGCTCCTCAAGTACAGCAGCCTTTGGCCTCTGCTCCTAGACCTGTTGTCCCACCTGTAGTTCCTTTGATGCCAGTTGTGCCAGCTCCGGCACAAAGGGCACCTGTTCAGAGACATGCGGAGAACCATGGTCAACAGAACCAGATCGACGACATGATTCGGCAGATGCGAGAGCTGAAGGTAGAGCTAGCTGGATTGCAGAGAGAGCAGCCACCGGCGTAGATGTATCTGGTGTGACAGTCTTGATCACTTCCGAGGAGACTGTCAAGAGCTCACAGCTGCTTTGCGAGATGGTGTGGTTCGCTATCAGAATGGTAGACTGCACCTTTCTTCTACTGGAGAGCCGTTGAGCACGCAGTTTGGACGAGGAGGCATGAGAAGTCTACCTCAGATTGCTGCGGTTGCAACAGCAACTGCGTTAATGACACCGCTGGTAAATTCTGATGTATATGCTGGGCATATTGAGGTCTCTTCTAGTCCTACATTGCTAGATAAGACTGTTGAGAAGAGTGTGGCTCCAGTTCCTTCTGAGATACTGAAGAGAGGAGCCGAGTCTATTCGTAGGGTCACAGGATGGAGAGATCATGTAGATGCTGCTTCTATCAGAGCATTCCTGGATGTAGATAGACATGTTCACTGACAAGATGCTTCTGTGGAGGAAAAGAGACGATGAGATGCCTCTGAACTTGATACTGGAGTTCCTGAGGAGACTGGGGATAGACGAAGAGTCACAAGGAGACGAGCGGCTCTTCCTGAGGACATCTCGTCTACTTCTGCAGCTCCTCCACCTGCACCAAGTCCTATGGAGGACGTGCAGAGATCCCAGCAGGAGCCAACGACTGCTGGTAGGCGGTTTACTGCCCAAGAGAAGGGGAAGGGACCGGCTTACAAGTTGGCAGTTGATATTGAAACTTCTACTGATTTGAAGAGCATCTTGGAGCAGAGGATACTGGATGCACGAATCGAGTTTTCTCTCCGAGAAGTTCTTGGTATTGCAAAGAGGGAGTTTCACAAACTGATCATCGACATCATCAAGCGCAAGAGACAGGTGATGTCTGAACAAGTGGAAAGCCAAATGATAGATGCAATAGGAGCTTCTCTGAATGATGTAGAGTTGGAAAGGTGCATTTTCAAGAAGTCGATGACAAGGGATACAAGCAAAAAGCGTTGGTTGCTGGTACCAACACTATTGAGTTCGATGATGAGGAAATTGACGAGGAGAGTCCAGCTACTGATAGTGATTTCAGAAGGAGGCATTGGGCTCGTGCTACAACTGCTACACGGGTTCGTCTTGGAAGTTTGGTTGAACCTGTTGCTGCTCTAGTTGATCACGGATCTGAGATCAACATCATGTCACGGGAGGTGTATGAGAGAGGTCAGTGGCCTATCGAGCTGAACCATGGTTGGGTGTTACGTGATGCAAACAACCAGAAAGGTGAGCTATACGGCGCTTGTCCTAACGTGAAGGTGAAGATAGGTGATGTGGATGTAGATCAACACTTCTTCGTGCAATCTTCTGCTTCATATCTTGTGATTCTTGGTCAGCCTTATATTACTGCAGTTCGAATGGAGACCAAGGTGATGGATGATGGATCTCATTACGCTATGATCCGTAGTCCAGATGATAGACGTTCTGTGCAGTTTCTGACCGTTCGTACGAACCACGAACGAAACCGACGGACCTTGAGAGATTCTCCTATCTGTAGGGAGAAGGGTTTTCAGAAACCACTCTCGTAGGACGGGATAGCGAGAGTGATAGATCTACTGCTACTATGATCCCGCTTGAGCAGCCTGAGAGATCACAGGAGACTGGTGGAAAGGCTGCTCAAGATTCAAAAAGTAGTTGCACTGTACATAGTTGGAAATCTGGTTTGATGACTTTCAGTTCTGATGATTGGAGTGAGTTCACGCGAATAGAGGATTTGACTGAGAAGAGTAGAAGGCAGATGGAGAGGTGTGCAGCAAATCTGCGTTGTACAGGAGTTCTGAAGGAAGATGAGATGATTTCTGGTGTTTACGAGGAGTTTGTAGGTGTACAGTCTTTTGTTCGGTGGCTGGATGATGTAGATAGGTTGATGGACCAGATGGGAGGTAGGGTGGTGATCCCCATCCATTCTCGTGAAGTCTATGAGGAGATTGTCTCGTACTTGCGATATCGTCCTCATCCGAGACTGGAGAATGGATGGAAGGATGCAGTCTGTTGGTGTGACTCTCATCAGGAAGCAGAAGTACACGCCAAGTATAAAGCTGTAGCGAGGAAGGTGAGACATGTGACGACTCAATTATCTGTTGATTCTCAGCAACAGATGGAGTTAGCGGCTGCTGAGCATGTGCTTAGAGATCCTACACAGGTAGGACACAAGTTTACTCAAGAGACACTCGAGCAACTCCAGATAGGAGGGGGTGGCTTCTTGACTGAAGTGGAGAAACGAGCTTTTGAGCAGATGATAGTTAGCCATGGTAAGGCATTTTCTTTCTCAGCTGAGGAGATTGGTTGTGTGGATCCTAGTGTGATAGCTCCGATGGTTATCTTCACTGTTCCTCACGTACCTTGGGACTTGAAGCCGATTCCAGTCCCTCGTGCCTTGCTACCGAAGGTGATTGAGTTACTGAAGGAGAGGATGCAGATGGGTATTCTAGAACCATCTATGGCTCCGTACTCTAGCCGATGGTTCACAGTACCTAAGAAGACAAGAGCTCTACGCTTCATCCAAGACTTACAACCTGCCAACAACATCACGATTCGAAACGTTGGAACAGGACTTGTGGTTGATGAAGTAGCTGAGGCGTTTGCTGAAAGGTCAATCTATTCTATTGGAGATTTGTTTTCAGGTTATGATCAGTTTCAGCTTGCTTTGGAGAGTAGAGACTTGACTACCATGCGTACACCTTTGGGGTTGATGCGGATGTGTACTCTTCCTCAGGGTGCGACAAACTCAGTAGCCCATATGCAGAATGCGATACATAAGGTGTTACGAGAGTTTGTACCTGAGGTCACTATTCCGTTTTTGGACGATATTCCCATGAAAGGCTGCCCGGTGGAGGACAAGGACGAAGCAGTGACTTCTGATGGTTGCAGAAAGTTTGTTGCAGACCACATTCGAGATGTGGAGAAGATTCTGATGCGTTTGGAGGAGGTACACCTCACTCTATCAGGTACCAAATCTCGTTTTGGTATGTCAGAGATTGTGGTGGTGGGTCATTTGTGGTACTTTTGGGAGGCGTCCGAACCTAGAGAAGGTAGATGCTATAGCAAGGATAGCTGACTGCACCAACATCACTGAGGTTCGACGGTTCTTGGGAGCTTGTGTGTTCTTTCGTGTGAGTATTCCTCATTATGCACACATTGTCGAGCCTCTGTATGCACTTCTGAGAAAGGGAAGGAGGTTTACTTGGCGGCAAGAATATCATGAGACGATGGAGCAGCTGAAGGAGATTCTGAAGTCTCCACCTATACTAAAGAGGCTTAGCTACGAGAGCGGGAGACATGTGATACTGACTGTTGATACGAGTCCAAAGACGATTGGATGGGCAGTTGGTCAAGAAGATGCAGAAGGTGTGCGGTTTGTTTCAACGTTTGGAGCTCGGATCTTGACAGATAGACAACGTAACTATCCTCAAGTGAAGCGTGAGTTGTGGGGAGCTGTTACTGCTATGAAGGTAGATCGAGAGTTCTTGACAGGAGCTTCTGTGGTATTAGAAACAGATTGTTTGCCTTTGCTGGGTATGATAGCAAACTGCAATACACCAGACATAGCAATGCTGCGATGGATTGCTTATGTCCGGAGTCTGAACCCTGAGCTAAAGCATATAGCATATCTACAATTGGAAGGACAATCCAATTGTAGATATGTTGTCTAGGGCTCGTTATACAGATGAGGATGAGATGTTTGCAGAGGTGAAGAATGAAGAGAGGAGAGACGTTTGGTGCCAAGTTGGTCAGCAGACTTCAGACTTGGAACCACTGCCGTTCAATGAGGAGTTCTACTCAAAAAAGTTCCACGATATTGGATTTTATCTGAGTTCGTTATGCAAAAGAGAAGGATGGAGTGATGCAGAGTTCAAGGAGATCAGACGAAAGGCGTACAGCTACCTTCTACGTGAAGGTTATTTGTGGAAACGTCCGAAAAGAAGAGATGGAATGCTTGCTAGAGTGGTGGATGATCAATCGACGAAGCTGAATCTGCTGAAAGAGTTTCATGACACCTTATGGGCTGGACACCGTGGAGTCTGGGCTACATACACGAAGCTGAAGGAGCTTTACTGGTGAAAGGGTTTGTATCAAGACGTGGTGGACTTTGTTGGGTCGTGTCTGCACTGCCAGTTCTACTCTAAGGTCCGTTATAGAGATGGACTTGTACCTACTTATCCACCTAGTATCCATTTTCAGTGGGTTCTTGATCTTGTGATGATGCCACCGAGGTTATGGGGGATGCGTTACTTGGTGCTGGCTCGAGAGGATCTCTCTAACTATGTGGAGGGACGAGCACTACGGACGAAGACTACAGAGAATATCTGTAGGTTCGTGCTTGAAGATATCATCTGTCGCTATGGATCGGTTGGGAGACTACGTGCAGATAGAGGCGAGTTGAGAGGCGTTGAAGTGAAGGAGTTCTTTGCTCGTTATGGAATAAAGCTTCGGCTTACCACTGCTATGAATCCAGAGGGCATTGGTAAGAGTGAATGAGGACACCCTTCTATTGTTCATGCTTTAGTGAAAGCATGTGATGGTAGGTCTAGAGGATGGCCGAGATTACTTCCATTTGCTTTGTGGGCTGATAGAACTACACATTGTACTACGACTAACTATATGCTAGTTGAGCTTATGCTGGGGCAAAACCGATCATGCCTGCTGAGGAATACTTTCTTACATGGGCTACGCTACCGTGGGAAGATGGTATAGATCGTGCTTCACTCCTTGCTTTACGTATTAGGCAGTTGGAGCGAAGAGAGGAGGATCTTGCTGATGCGCATGAGAGACTGAAGGTGGCTCGAGTCAAAAACAAGAAACGTTTTGACAAGACTCACCGACTACGACTGAAGCCAATACATGTTGGTGATTGGGTTCTGGTATATGATAGCACGTTAGAGAATCAGCATTCTACACTTCGTAAGTTCTCTCGAAGATGGTTCGGACCTTATATTGTGCTAGATGTGTATGAGAATGCCACTTATAGTTTACGTGAGTTGGATGGTACTCCTTTGAAACTATCTGTGGCTGGCAAACGTGTGAAACTGTTCAAGAGATGCGGAAGGTCAGTTGAGTTATTCAACTTTCTGGAGTCAGAGCAGAGGACAACAAGAGACGAAGATGTCCTTGTGTCTGAAGAGACTGAGGCGGAGAGAGCGATGATGATGAAGATCAAATAGAAGACTGAGGAGATTGGCACATACCGGAGAATGTGCAGGTTTGGAGGGGGTGGATGTCGTGATGTGAATCATTTCACATAGTAAATGATTCACTTCTCTGTCAGGCGTTAGTCTCTCTTAGTGAAGTTAAGACCTCAGAGAAGTCCATTTCTGGATGATGTTATATATTTTGAGTCTTAGTAGGTTGATTATCATGTTGATAGGGGTTTAAGCTCATGGGTTGTATTTACGTGTCGCCCATGTACGCTTTCTAGCTGATTTAAGTTATCTTTCGGGGCTGCGTGTCATTTTAGGTAGTTTAAGTTTTACGCTGGCACTCTAGGGGGCTTGACGTGGTAGCCTATGAGTGTAGATAAGTTACCAGGTAGTTTAAGGCACAAAAGGACAGTCAAGTGGAGCTATGAACTCCCATTGATCCATTTTTGTCTTTTGTAAAACTCTAAGTTTAGAAACAGAGCTCTAAAGAGGATTTCGAGCATTTGGTGAGGACACTACGAAATCTGAGAGCACAGGGAGATAGAGCTCGTCTTGCCAAGCACTGTCAGCGAAAAGTTTGATCGATTTGAAGCAATAAAGAAGGAGTTATGGCTGATTGAAGTTCGATTTGTGTCAGAATTGCAGCACTTCTGTTGAATTTGGGGTTTTGAGTTTCATTTGCAGCAGAATCGAGGAAATCGCTTCAAACCTTCGTGGTTGTGTTCACTGTCAGCAGGGCTACGACTATCTCCAAAATTTCATGTCAATTGAGTGAGTGAGTAATTCAGGGCGACCGCTGAAGTAGACAGGGTCTGAAAAGCTCTCAATCTGGAGCAGCAACTTCAGAGAGCGAGATCTGGAGTTCTGTGTGGAATCAAGAGGCCCAACTTCACAGGAGTGTTCAGCAAGCTGTGTACTGCAAATCCTGTAAGAATTTCCCAAAGTGATCGAGCCAATTCCCTGTTATAGGTCGAAAAAGCTGTCTGGGTATCAGAAACTGCCGTAATTTCTCTACTCATAAAGTTTCTGCTCATATCTTAGTGCTCTGAATTGATCTGAAGCTGAAATTCCGTATGTGTATCCAGTAGAACCTCATTTACATGTAGGAGGAGTTCTGAAGTCTGAAACTTCACATATTTCTCAATCCTGAGTGTCAAAGTTCACCATCTGATCTTATCATTGCTAGTTAAGCCTGAACTTTGCTTCCTGAACATATCAGAAGAGCCTAGAGACTTATATGGGTGTTTTTCAGTATCACCTTGAGACCTGAAGCCTATCTTGTGAGTAAACCAGCCACAGTCTGAAGCCCAACGCTTCTCTGAGTAGATTGAACACAGCCTTCAAGCTCATATCACAGCCAGAAGGTTTGTTGTTCTCAGGAAGACTCTTAACCCGACAGCGGGCAAAACATCCAGTGAGTAGGTATATGCATGAAGGTTTGTTTACTATGCACCATGCATATGTGGCCAATGTTCTTCAAGAACAGGAACCGAGTTCACTTGAGGAACCGATGCACAAAGCTCAATGGGTAAGTGCTATGGAAGCTGAACTTGCTCCGCTTCATCACCAACAGACTTGGGAGTTGGTGGACTTACCTGAGGATAAGGAAGCGATTTGTTGCAGATAGGTCTTCAAGGTCAAGCGCAACTCGGATGATACCGTGTGTCAGTATAAGATCAGATTGGTTGCCAAGGGCTACGCACAGCAACATGGAGTGAATTTTGAGGAGACCTTTGCTCCGGTTGCGAAGATGGTGACTATTTGAACAGGAGTTGCAGTTGCAATTGCAACTCAGAAAGGTTGAAAGATGCACCAGATGGACTTCAAGAACGCCTTCCTCAACGGCGATCTTGAGGAGGAGGTCTACATGCAGCAACCTCCAGGTTATGAGGATCCGAAGTTTCCTTCTCGTATGTGTAAGTTACGGAAGACCCTCTATGGTCTGACACATGTACCAAGAGCATGGTATGCAAAGATCAATTCTTACTTTCAATCTCTTGGTTTCCACTTTTGTAATTCAGACTCTACCTTGTATTCATTACGAATACAAGACCAGATTGTTGTGATCATCATCTATATTGATGACTTGATCATTATTAGTAACTACGAGGAGCTTATTTCCCAGATCAAGGATCACTTGAAATCCGAGTTCGAGATGATGGACTTAGGAGAACTCAAGTACTTCTTTGCTGTGGAGTTCATTAGAGATGGGAAGGATGTTTGACTTGTACAGCGACAGTATGCTCTCAGTATGCTTGAGAGATTTGGTATGCTTGACTGCAAACCCATTGCTAAGCCATTAGAGCAAGGGGTAAAGCTAAGAGCAGAGAATGGTGAGTTACTTGATGATCCACACATGTACAGATAGATGGTTGGGAGTCTTATCTACCTGACGATCACCAGATCAGACTTGAGCTATGCCGTCGATCTGATCAGTCAGTTCATGCAGTCACTACGGAGATTTAGAGTCTGTCAAACGGATCCTCCGTTATGTAAAGTCCTCGATGCAATCGGACTTCACTATCGATACGATGGACCATTGTTGTTACATGGCTACACAGACGTTGATCGGGCAGGAAGTGCCGACTGGAAATTCGCATCATGTTACGCTTTTGGACTTAGAAGCGCTGCTATAAGTTGAGCTTCTAAGAAGCAACCCACCGTTGCTTTGTCATCCACAGAAGCAGAGTACCAAGGAGCAACGAACGCAACATGCATATCAATTTGGCTTCGATGTCTGCTATCTGATATTGGTGGGAGTGTACAAATCCTGTTGGTGTATATACGGACAACATTAGCAGCATGAAGTTAGCTGGTAATCATGTTTTCCATGCTAGGACGAAGCACATTGAGGTGCACTATCATTTCATTAGAAAGAAGGTCCTTGCAGGAGAGATTGAGCTCAATTATGTAAGCACATGAGATCTGGTTGTCGATATTTTCACTAACGCATTGCCTAGAGATAAGTTTGATGCTTCCAGACATTGTCTAGGAGTATAGAATGTAGAGTCGAGCTTGAAAGAGAGTGTTGATATAGTCCCAAGCTCTACTAGATCGACGGTTAACATTAGTCGGAGTGGTTAGGATAATTACAATTAGTTAGAGGGTTAACGCACCATTAGGTTTCCCTTGTACTCACCCTCACTATATATACATGGAGAGGCAAAGCCTCTCATATCTTATTCCTATTTTACTTTCCTTGTCTACTCACTTTCTCTTCTTGGAGTGTCTTCGAAGTAACGATCTTTCTACATAAACCACTACCACCTCTAACTTATTTGTGTATATGTACAAGTTGTGAGTACCATGAGAAGTCAGACAACCTGAAAAGCAACGTTCCGATACTAAGAGATTCTGTCATAAGTTGGCAGTTCCTAACTGGTAGTACTTCATATTCAATGTTACTTGGAGAAAAGATCTTGTCAAATGACAGAGCGATATCGTGTCAGATTTTACGTGAAAGATGTCCATGAAAATGTGAGTTCCTGGCTGTGCAGATGTAGTGTGTTGAACAGAGACAAGAAAGAGAGAAACACGCACGAAAACGAACGCCGCAATATATGACTCTTAATGTATATACACTGCCGACTCTTTTTCCCTAAGAACACAAAACTGAGAACCAGACCATAGCGGTTTGTAATCTACTTCAAAACCCCCTAATACGAATCTCTGTCTCTCAACCCAGACCCAAAACTATCAAAGCGTAGCTCAAAGCAAGAGAAGCATCATTTTGCTAACCAAAAGAGCTGCACCAATATCACACGATTCAAACCCAAGTCCAAACAACGTTAATGTATAAGCTCTTAGCTAAAGCTAGCTACCACAAGCTGTACATAACCAACTAGAACTCCAACAAAGACGAAACCTGTAACGAAGAACCAAAAAAGACCTAATCTGAAAACTTTCTCTTTCCGCCAAACTGTCTTCAGATGTCGATAGGTCTTCTTCCTTGACTCCATTGGTCCAAGAAACTTTCAGATCCAACTCTCGACAACGGAGATATCGTCGATTTTCGATCGCAGGTGACCGAACTTTCAAAAACTCCTCCTTGTGGCTTAAAATCACACACACCGTCAAACGGATCGTCTGATCTGATATCAGTCTTCTCTTGTAGGTACGTCTAGCTAGGTTGAACCCAACGAGACTCCAAAGAAGCCATTTGGAGTTTCTCTCACAACACCACACAAAAAGATTGATCGTAAGACACGGAAATTGACGTAAATTGACTCACTACGGCTCAAACTTGATCACCACACCCAAACTAACAATCCAATCCACTTACGGTCTTCTCCTATGCATAGATGAAGACTCCCTAATCGCATAGGCACCAAGAACAAAGAGCTTGGCTCATCGATCTCAAAGAACAACCCAATTTCAAGTCGCATGCAATGAAAAACTGACGTAAGCGCTTCCTTGTGAGCCAATTTCACTCAGAACTCCCAAGTCGTCCGATGAAACTTCGTATCGTCTTCAATTTCCTGAAGAATTAAGCGTTCTGATCCCGATGGATCCAAGGACAGCAAGGTTAGAAAAGTCCAACTCTCCTTCATAGGTCAGTGAAGCACTTCGAATCCTCTTCTTACGTCTCAATTTCTCCTAGAATACATTTCTTGATTCGCCTCTTCACGAACCGTCTTAACTAACGCGTAGCCTGCACAGATCTAAACCCAATGACACCTTGCGTGCATGCATTGGACTTCTCAATTCTCCAAATCGTCCATCGACAGATCGCGTAAACAAACTAGCCTCTTAAGCTACCCCCTTATGACAATCGTTGTATGTACAAGTTTTCTCAGATAATGAGCTAGCAGACCCCTTGCGTCCTTAGTATATCGCCAAGAGCTAAATACAAATAGTAGTACAAATACCCAGTCAGCAATAGTAAACTAGGGCTTAGTTTGATTCTCTCTTCTTTCGAGTCTCGTGACTTCTCCACTAGACGTCAAAATGAAGTAGATGAAGTGTTCATGAGAAGCTGACAACAAGCTCTACCCATCGATGTAATGAAAGTGAAGATCCGAAGTTGTGCAAAAAGCTCATAAGTTGAAGCCTAGCTTGTTTTTCCCATCTTTTGAGTCTCGTAACTTCTCCACTAGGTGTCCAAATGAAGTAAACAAAGTGCCCATGGAAAGCTGACAACGAGCTCTACCCATCGATGTAATGGAAGTGAAGATTCAAAGTCATGCAAAAAGTCCATAAGCTGGGGCCTAGCTTGCTTTTCTCATCTTTCGAGTCTCGTAACTTCTCCACTAGACGTCCAAATGAAGTAGACAAAGTGCCCATGGAAGCTGACAACGAGCTCTATCCATCGATGTAATGAAAGTGAAGATTCAAAGTCGTGCAAAAAGCCCGTAAGCTGGAGTCTAGCTTACTTTTCTCATCTTTCGAGTCTCGTAATTTCTCTATTGAGCGTCCAAATGAAGTAAACAAAGTGTCCATGAAAAGCTGACAACGAGCTCTACCGATCAATGTGATGAAAGTGAAGATCTGAAGTTGTGCAAAAAGCCTCATTTTTAGTCTCATGAGTGTCTTTGGAGCGATAACGATAAACATCGAAATAGGTTTTCAGGTAGAGACGGTCCACGACACGAAATCCATCCCCTCTAAACCTGTGCATTCTCCGGTATGCACCAAAGATATCAACCAAAGAGTGACCGACACGCACCTCTTTTTGTCGTCCTACTTCTCATCATAGACAACCTCATCTTCAAGCTCTTCTGCATCATCCTCATCCTCAAACTGAAACTCTGTCAAGATATCTGCTAGGTCGACCTCCTCATCTCTCTTTTTGAAAATCTTGACATGTTTACCTGCCACTGGTATCTTCAAGCTCATTTTGTCTAACTCTTGCAAGACGTAAGTTGCATTGTCATGAACCTTCTTCATCACATACGGACCAAACCATCGATTGGAAAACTTTTGCAATGCACTACGCTGGTTGTCTAGATTGTTGTCATAGACTAACACCCAATCACCTTCATTGATTTCCTTAGGTCTTAAACGATATCGCTGATCAAATCTGACCTTGTTCTTCAACCGTGCTTCTCGTAGCATATCCAAAGCAACTTGGATATACTCAAGTCGTCTCTCTAATTGTCTAACTCGAATAGCAAGTGTTTTTCTCTTGTCAGATGGTCCTCCCAAGGTAACACACTCCATGTCAGAATGTGTTCTTCAACTGACATGATAAGTTTATGATCTGTGATGAACTCCACTAGCATGTAATCTGTTACTGAGCTGTGCGTCGTTTGATCTATCCAGAACGCAAATGATAAGAGTCTAGGCCACTCACGCACCCTTCCGTTGCAGACCTTCACCAAAGCCTTCACAATGAGCGGATGACCACATATTCGCTCTTGACGTTCCCTTCGGGGTTGTATGCAGTTGTCAATGACAACCTCACCCCACAAAGAATTCAAAGAATTCACTAGCCTCATGTGCATCTAACTCTCCTCGATCTGTAGTGATCTTTCTCACACATCCATATCGACAAACAACATCTTCCAAGAGAAATCTACACACCCCTTCAGTTGTCTTTGTTCGAAGTGCCCTACCCTCGACTTGATTTGAAAGATCTTCTCGAGCAAGTACCACTTATCTCATCCGCCACAATCCAACCAGCATAGTCACCAAGTCTACGAACCACTTGAAGTGGATTGCCAACGAATAAGTTGGATGTAATCCGTCTCGATGTCGGATGTTCTGTAAACCCTCCACGATCTCATCAATCAACTATCCCCCCCCCCTTTCCGATCTCTCAACCTCCACGATCGTCATTGATGAATCTGCAAATGTCGGGCCTGTCTCTCACTCATGGATCACCTATGATGACATTGATGGAAACACACCATGAATCTTGAAGAGAAAAATGCTAAGTTCATTCATTCATACACCCACAAACTTATCAACTAAAAGTCTTCATAAACTCATCAACTAAAATACTCCATTCTAACGACGTCTCTCAAGTTCTCACATGCTAAAAATATCCCACACTATCTATAATACTCAAGCATAGGAACATTAAACGACTTTTTAAGAGTCCATGATAATATCCTCATGACCATCGTTTGTACTGATCCTAGCAGACATCTTAAAGTCACTCTTGTAAAGATCACACTCTACTCCGGCATGAGCATTCGTGACCTCCACATTGAATGTTGTTTTGAACTCAATCTTCTTCGCATCTGCGCCGATGTTCGCATAAGCTTCTTGATATAGAGCAAAAAGAGCACCCCAACTGCAATAGATGCTTGATCGCAATGCCTCTATACTTAACTTTGGCTTTTCAGTCTCCGTTCTAACTCCTAAATGTCTCTTCTTCAACCTCGGCACTCGAATTGGAATTCTCATGACGTATCGTCAAGACCTCCTTGTATGTCAAACCGTGTATCTCTTAATCGGTAAGAGATCTCTCCACGATGAAGCTACTAACTAATGAAGTTTCAATAGAAAATTCTTTAATAAAAAAAGATGGTGCTGACTGTATAAATTTTCAGAGAACTGAAATTTGTATATTTTTACTTCTCTCATGACTTTCAACCCCTTCAACTTTGAAATTCATGGCTCTCTCTCCATACCACCTTTTCTCTTGATTTCTGTTGTCCTAGATAGCTTATCAACCCATCTAAAACACTGGAAAGTTTCTCAGGAAAGTAAAATTCACAGAAAATCTGACAATGATTGTAAACTTTTTCCAGAGAACATAATTTCTCAACTCTCACGAATAGACCCCTTCAACTTTGAAAATTCATTGCTCACTCTCTAGACCACCTTTTCCTATGATTTCTTTTGTCGTAGACAGGTTATCAGCCAAGCTACAGTCCTGGAAAGTTTCACTGGAAAATAAAATTCACAGAAAATTTTACAATGATAGTAAAAATTTTCTAGAGAGCATAAATCCTAAAACTCGGAAATTTTTCTCCTCTAATAACTTCTCTCTCCTCCTTTCTCTACAACTCTTGTTTCATCCTCTTTCAACTCTCCTCAAACTCTTTCTAAGTGAACAAGATGTAAAAAATAACCTCGAATGCGTCATAGATCACTATGGGATACACGAAAGATTATAATGTTGCTAACATCGCGTTAGCTCTCTCTCCTCCCAACGTTCTCTCCATGTGTTCTCTCATAATCTCTTTTTGTCTAATATAGAACTGAACTCTAAACATTTTCAATGATCCTTTCAAGTAAGGTCCCGGCAACAGAACATAAAATGTAAACTCTCCACGATCTCATCGATCAACTACCTCCCGATCTCTCAACGATCGTCATCGATGAATCTGCAAATGTCGGACATGTCTCTCACTCATGGGTCACATCGGATGGCTTTGATGGAAGCACACCATGAATCTTGAAGAGAAAAATGCTAAGTTCACTCATTCATACACCCACAAACTTATCAACTAAAAATCTCCATAAACTCATCAACTAAAATCCTCCATTCTAACGACGTCTCTCAAGTTCTCACATGCTAAAAATATCCCACACTCTCTATATTACTCAAGTTGTCATTACGATGATGTGAAAACAAGGATGAGTAGCTCTTCTCTACTCCTCTATTTATACATTCTAGGTTTTTACTTTGGTACCCTCCGGTAACTTAGTCGTAATTACTTTTACCAAGTTTTACTAAGATATTACTTAAGATAAAAGCATTAATCACATGGACTTCTTACCTTTTCACATGGGCTTATTCTTTCAAAGTCAACAACTTGTAGAAGGATTCTGGAATATTCTCAAGAAATCTCAAATTTCCACCCCCTCTACACTAGGACCCACTTAAAAGGAAACATGTGGAATCTCTTCTTGTTTTTAATGCCCACAAAGTCCACAACTTTAATCCAACCATTAATATCAAGTCAAAAAGGAGATAAGGGATACTTTCCACCTCCTTTCTACCTTTTAGACAATATGACAAGATAGTAGTGCTCACTCTTTAGGAAATATCTGAATTCGGCCAAAAGTACAGCTAAGTTTAACCATAACTAACTTTAACTAGTCATGACTAACTTGATACCTCCTTAAAGTACTTGGGCAGCAAATAAACATTCTCAACACTTAGTTATAACTAAAT
The DNA here is from genome assembly GCA_036924285.1 of Asterella californica. NCBI lineage: Eukaryota > Viridiplantae > Streptophyta > Marchantiopsida > Marchantiales > Aytoniaceae > Asterella > Asterella californica. The sequence continues at coordinate 11,634,119 of JAYKYS010000006.1, read as the reverse complement.
ACCTTACTAATAGACAAACTTCCTATGTGTAACATAGGTCGTTACAGTTCGAATACATCTGACATGTCAAACAAGACTCCACAAAAGATACAACATCTACACACTACACTACACACTACACTCCACAAAAGATACAACATCTATGTACATATTTTTCCACCAATTCCATATAAAAATGATCAAATCCCTCGATGTCCACCCCAAAAACTCTCATGAAATGCCTTGAACAACTTCTGCTGATCTTCTTTATCGTAAATCACTCGTAGTGGTATCTCACCTTTATGCTTCGATCGCTTCCAAAGAAACACATCATGCAACATGAAGTTGTAGGACTTTCTTCGAACTCTTCAAAACCTCTCATCCGTCCAACCTGTTTGCTTAACCATCATAGTAAGGTACCTCCCGATGTCAAGCAAATCATCATCATACAACCCTTCAACAAACAACTCATCTTCCTTTCTTGTCTGTGCAATCGAATAGAACTTTCCATTATGTTCTTTCTATGAGAGCCGTTTTTGCTTTATTTGCGAGATTCTATTACTGGATAGGCTTTGTCCCCCCCTTTTTTCATATTCTCATAACCAACATCAATCAAATTAGTCAATTTATTCAGATGCTAGATTCAATTCATAATTACATATAATGGTATTCCCAAGGCTTCAAACCCAGTCTTTTGAGTCAAGGCATGCTTGAGTAAGGTCCGGCAGAAACCGTTGCCAGATGGGGACCCCCCCCATATTGTGCTGTATTCTCCACATTCTCGAGGTGATATTAAAAAATGATGTCATAAAAACAGACAGTCTGGCCCAGGAGGTTGAACTCCTGTCAGACTTTTTCAAATACTTGAAATACAACCTATTAGAAAAGTTTTTTGCATTTTTTTTCTCACCCCTTTTATCACCTTTTTTGGCGGGAGTGTCCATGTCGTTGATATCTTCAACCATATCATCCTCCTCATCATATCGAGCTCGAGATAACATATCTGTCATCAGATTATCCTTCCCTACGATGTGTCTAAACCCTGAGTTCAATGACTTGATATATACGATTCATCGTAACATCACAATATCAAGAGTTGAACAATTCATGATCATCTCTAACCACGGCAAACAATCAGTTTCAACCACCACTACTGCTCCAATCAAATATTCTTTCTCAGTTTTCATGGTTGAAACAATATCTCACAGTTCTCTCTTCACTTGCGGATATGCACGTTGACGAGCACTTAACATCTTCGCTCTGAATCTAATCGCAAACATGTCTCCGTCCTCATCATCCTGTCCTACTGCTCATCCGATTGCAACCGGACTTGTATCTACAATAAGAACCATCGGCCCGGCATCCTTGTAATCAATCCTTCTCAAAATTGGAATGGATGATAGTAAGGACTTCAGCTTCGTACCGCATCAGTATGCTCTTCTTCTCATCTAACTTATGACCCTTGCGTAACAACCCATATAATGGATCCGCCAAATGCGCATAATGAAGAATCCAAATGTGATAGAATACACAAGCACAAAAAAACCTTCTTACTTTTGTCAACGAGTTGCAAATCTCCTTCATCCTCCCAATAGCATCCACTTTGTTTGGATCTGACTTCCGACCAAACGATCCAAACAAATGACCAACAATCAAAATTTCTCTAACCCCAAATGTAGACTTCGCACCTGACAGCGTGAGATGAACTTCCTCAAGTCGAGATAGGATCTTCTCACAATTTGCGATATGATCAATGACGTATCGTCGACAACTCTCTGATCTAATGCTTCATCCTTCTCATCTTTCACACATCCTTTGATGAGGATGTCATCCAAGAACGACATCGTCTTTTCAGAGATGAAGTCTCTTAGAACTCTATTCATTCCGTTCATCATGTGTGCTACCGAGTTGATAGCTCCCTGTGATAAAATACACATCCTAACCAAACCCAAAGGTGTTCTCATTGTTGTGAAGCTTCTGCTCTCCTCAGCTAGTTGAAACTGATAATATTTTGAGTAACAGATCTCTCATTGAGTAAATTGCTCTTCCTGCAAACACTTCAGCAAACTCATCCACAATCGGTCCCACCTCAACATTCCTGATTGGATGAACTTGGATGAACTGCAGCGACCCATTCTTCTTATACACTGTAAACCATATGCTCGAACATGGTACAAACGACAGCTCCAAAATCTTCATCCGCATCTTCTCCTTCAACAACTCCACCATTTTAGACAAGTGAGCCCGTGGTATTGGAATTGATCTCAGATTCCATGGCACATGCGATGCTATGAAGATAACCATCGGGGTAACAACGTATGGGTCTATACATCTATTGGTCTCATCTGACTCAAAGGCAAATGCTTTCTCATATCGTGAAACTCTCCTTGAAGCACATCCTCTCTTCTGATCGAAGAGACCCATCAGATCCAATCTTCAGCTCTTCAAGGATTTTCTTCGTGAACTTATGTCTTATCACTGCAAGACCTCTCAAACTCTTCTCCCTTGAAGCTCGATCCATCTGTTGGTTAGTGTTATCCGACAAAGGACCAGCAACGGACTTTACCTTCTTATCCATTGTTTTGTACTTCGTCTCAACTCGAAACTCAGGTGCACGGAATGATTCGATCACCAAATAGACCTCCCTTGAACGAATCTGCACAACCTTATCCAAATCCTCCCATCCAATAGACATGATCTCTCGTAAAGGATCCTCCAACCCATCCTCTTCAGAAACACCAGAAATCCATTCATCTCTTTCTAGCTCATCCAGCTCTCTCAACATCAACTCAATCTCACGCAAATGTTTTTGTTCTTTTCTTCTCAATTCTTCAACCTTCTTGTATATAACAATCCCACAATCTGAAAACCCAACAAACCATGTACAAAAGACACTTTCTCCTTCAAGCGAGAGTACCTTCTCTTGTGCACCACCACAATCCTACTCTATAGTGATACTCAACGAAAATCCTTGAACTCTTCACTCATTCTTGGAAGCGGTTTTTGTCTCAGACGATCTCGATTGCGCTCGTGATTGGACGATACAGTCAAGAATTGTACCGCTCTCCCCCCATCTTGACTTCAGATCCTAGCATAAGTAGATCCGTCGTCTAGTACCCTTGTCTCCATCCGAGTTGTTGTGATGAAATGTTGATCAAGAATAAGCGCGTGTGATGTTGCTTCTTGAACAAAGAAGTTTTGCTCAATATCAAAATCTCTTATGCATACTCTAACGTCTGGACAAACTCCATACAAATCTCCTCTTGTGTTGTTGATTGCTCTTATGACCCACCCATGCTCTATGTCGATAGATCAATTCTTCTTCTTGTACAGCTCTTTCGACATGATGTTGATTTCTGATCCATGATCAATTAGAGCAACCACCGGCTCATCCAAGTCTCCAATCCTCACCAACGTCTCTATCGTAGCTCGAGCCCAGTGACTATGACTGTAATGTCTTTAGCTTTGCTTCCCATCCTCCTCTTCATCTTCAAAATGTACCTTGCGTCTTCCATCTCTTTCTTCCTCTCAAGAATAAACATTGCACTTTGCAAGCTCTCTCTCCTCATCCACATACACCTTAGTATCCAAAGCATGCGATAAAACAGTCTCACTCGTAATCTGTCGTTTCCATTTGATGACATCGATGATGACATAATGAAACTCACGCTTCGCAATGCCTAAAACCTCCCTCAAGGTAAATTCCACCTTCGTATTTAAAATGCAATCTTCCAAGACTCCCTTTAAGTCTGTAGAAGCCTCGATGTCCAATTGTAGTTTGTATGCAGCCGGCTTATCATTCTTCTTCTAAAACTCCTTCGCTCTTTCTTTCTATGGAGAAGGAGCATCATCCATCGGTAGATCTTGAGCTCCTGCATCCCGAAGCTCTCTTGACGAACCTTCTCTCCTCCAGTCTATCTCTTGAAAGAAGTTCCTTCTCCTGCATTCTCTGAATCTCACCTTCTCTTCTCTTCCAACAACGCTTCGTGTGGTTTTGACGATGTAAGCATATACCGATAGAGTTTCTATCGGATCTTCCCATCCAGTACCTCTTCAGATCGTAGCAGCTGTCCTCAACAATGTCTCACGTGTCATCTTTCCTTTCTGTTTCATGGAAATGACAGATGATCATAATCCACTCGGCTCAACATGCTCGTTAAAATTCCTCTCAACTTGATCCTCAACCCTTGTGCCATAGGTTCCAGCCTCCACAAATGCAACTGCTTGCGTTGATTAGTGATCCTCGACCAACTTCTTCATCACTCCTCTATCCAAAGTTGGTCTGAAGAGTGCACCGGTATCTCTCAATGCTACCTTCCCATCTTTACATAAGATCACCCCTTGTTGTAAGATATCGGTGATCTCCTTGCAATCTCTGCGTGGATGATCGGTACCATCGCACCAGAGACATCGTTGGATCCAGCCTTGCTTCTCAAACGGTTTTACTCCGCTTGTAGACCCCTTTTTCTTCCAATCTTGTGAGGTTGATATGCAGATCTCTCCACACATGATCTCTTCAAGGTTTGAATCATCATTCTTCGGAGATACTACAAATACCTAGATAACTAGAAAAGCTGGAGCAACTAGTACTGCTTGTCTAGCAACAGGAACCACTGGTCGAACCACAGGAACATGTGCTACAACAGTCAATGCTAGTGTTGATCTCCTAATAAGAACCTTCTCTCGTCTTCCCTCCCTCTTAGTAAGCAGACCAACAGCTTCCTCAACTTTCTTCCAACTACTGGTCAACCCATCGTCTTCCTCTCGATTCTCCAGAAGTACTTCTAGCTTTTCTTGCAGCTTCTCATCTGCAGCTCGGAGAAATAACTTTGTCTTGTTGGACTGCAACGTCAACTTCTCCATCCTAGTCAGCCGAGAAAACTATTTCTCAAACTCTTTGAGTAACTCAGTAGCTTGTAAATCCTTCCTCAGTTGCTCAACCCACTCCAAGAATGACTTCTTGGTGACCCAATGAGAGTCCTCCAAGAAGTACTCATCTATCAAAGCATGAGCAAACATCTCTTAATCCTTGTTAAAATGCTTCGTTAGCATTTTAACATGATCTCTAATATCTAGAGCTGCTGCCAACTCAAATGTCTCAATCATCTTATCTTTTGATACCCGATTCAGCTCCATCTAATGTCTTAGATATCTTGAGACATCTCTTCCGTCAAATTGGTCAATCTTGCTGACCATCGCTTGAAGCACCTTTGTTGCTAAAGCTTCCTTCCGCTCATCAGATTGTTGCTGCCGTAAGAACATTGTGAAAGCTTGAAACATTGATGCAGTCGTCAGATCCAACTGCAACTTTGGTAATCCACTTGAACCACTAGCTCCATTCTCATCACCGTTATAGTCTCCACTCCATTCCATCACCGTTACCAGTCTCCTCTTCAACGTCCAAACACAGAAGAAATCTCCATCCAGACCTTCTCGTCGAGTTCACCACCGTATCGTGTCGGATTTTGCTTGAAGGATGTCCAGGAAAATGCGAGATTCTTGGCTGTGGACATGTAGTGTACTGAACAGAGACAAGAAAGAGAGAAACACACACGAAAGTGAACGCCGTAATATATACCAACTCCCAAGGTTATACACTGCTGGTTCTTTCTCTCTAAGAACACAAAATGAGAACCATACCATAGCGGTATGTAATCTACTTCAAAATTCCTTAATACGAGTCTCCGTCTCTCAACTCAAACCCAAAACTATCAAAGCGTAGCTCAAAGCAAGAGAAACATCCTTTTGCTAACAAAAATAGCTGCACCAATATCACACGATTCAAACCCAAGTCCAAACAACGTTCATGTACAAACTCTTAGCTAAAGCTAGCTACCACAAGTTGTACATAACCAACTAGAACTCCAACGAACTCAAAAAGACGAAACCTGTAGCGAAGAACCAAAAAAGATCTATCTGAGAACTTTCTCTTTCCGCCAAACGATCTTCAGATGTCGATAGAGTCTTCTTCCATGACTCCATTGGTCCAAGAAACCTTCAGACCCAACTCTCGATAATCGAGATATCGTCGATTTACTATCGCATGTGATCCAACCTTAAAAAACTCCTCCTTGTGGCTTAAAACCGCACACACCGTCCAAACGGATCGTCTAATCTGATATCCGCCTTCTCTGGTATGTAGATCTTGCTAGCTTGAACCCAACGAGACTCCAAACAAGCCATTTGGAGTTTCTCTCACAAAACAACGCACAAAATTTGATCGTAAGACACAAAAACTGACGTAAATTGACTCCTTGCGGCTCAAACTTGCTCACCGGCACCGTTTGGAGAATTGAGAAGTCAAATGCATGCACACAAGGTGTCATTGGATTCAGATCTTTGCAGGCTACGCATTGGTTAAGACGGTTCGTGAAGAGACGGATCGGAGAATGTGTTCTGAGAAAAATTGAGACGTAAGAAAGAGATTTGGAGTGCTTCACTAATCTGTGAAGGAGAGTTGGACCTTTCGGACTGTTCCGGAGTCCAAACTTGTTGTCCTTAGATCCATCGGGATCAGAATGCCGAGTTCTTCAGGAAATTAAAGACGATACGAAGTTTCATCGGACAATTTGAGAGTTCTGAGTGAAATGGACTCGCAAGAAAGCGCTTACGTCAGTTTTTCATCGCATGCGACTTGAGATTGGGTTGTTTTTTGTGATCGGTGAGCCAAGCTCTTTGTTCTTGGTGCTTACGCGATTAGGGAGTCTTCATCTATGCGTAAGAGAAGACCGTAAGTGGACTGGATTGTTAGTTTGGGTGATCGACAGATCACATAAACAAACTAGCCTCTTAAGTTGTCCCCTTATGCCAGTTGCTGTACGTACAAGTTTTCTCAGATAATGAGCTAGCAGGCCCCTTGCGTCCTTAGTATACCGCCAGGAGCTACAAATACCCAATCAGCAATAGTAAACTAGTACTTAACTTGATTTTCTCTTCTATCTTTACACTTTTTGTCAAAGTACGTTTATGTAATAGTTCGTTTCTGTTATCACATTTGTGTATAACATACAAGTATATGTAACATAATACATTTGAGATCTCATGTGTTTATCTTGAACTTTTGATAGATGAGTTGAACGCGTTGTGGAATAATATAGATGCGTATGACGTTAGAGCAACATGTTATGATATGTACATAATGTTCATCATGCATGGATTGTGTCTCTGAACTATATATGATAATCTTAGATATGATCAAATATCTGGCTTACAAGTTTCAAGCACAAGAGGATGTCATACATGTGGATCATACTTAGAATCATGATATTCAGAGCATCTAAGAACCTCATGCAATTTAAGGATACAAACAGTACTTAGCAATGGACATTCTCTTGAGGAGTGATTGCACTCTCTCAGTATCGTATTATATGTCACGTGAAGGTTGTCCATGAATATACGAGGTATTTGACCGTGAAGATATCGTGTGCAAAAACAAAGATGAGAAAGAGACACACAACCACGAGAACGAACCCTTTAGATATCCAAACCTCATTTTGTGTATATTTCCGTTGTTTCTCACTTGAAGAACATACGTAAGTCGTCTATAAACTGCAACCCAAATCTCTAAACCAAACTTTGAACCCAAACTTATGAAAAGAACCGACGAAGCGTAATTGGAAGCAAGGGAAACATTCTTTTGCTAACAACAACCTCCACAACAAGGTCTCGTCATCCAAACTCCAAAATACATTTTACAACAACCTCTGTAATCGCAGCATCGTTGTCGTAATGATGTTGTTGCTCAATACACCACTAGCCAGATGATCATATCATCCTAATCCAAAAAATGAAGATCGTGAGTGCGAACTCATGTGATACAAAACTCTTTTTCTGTCGTACATGTTATATCCAATCCTGCTAGGTTATAACTTGAGTGTGATACTACTTAAACCTCAAGACGAAATCTCTCAACTCCTCTCTTATCTTATCACATATTAGTCCAACATGACGGACTGATGATATGATCTCTGTTACATATAGATATACTCATAGGTTGGAGTTATACACTCTAACACAAATTGTCACTATACTTGGACACTGAGACTCAACGTTGTCGTGTCGTGGACCGTCTCTATCTAAAAATCTATTTTGATGTTTATCGTTATCGCTCCAATGACACTCATGCGACTAAAATGAGACTTTTTGCACAACTTCAGATCTTCACTTTCATCATATCGATGGGTAGAGCTCATTGTCAGCTTTTCATGGGCACTTTGTCTACTTCATTTGGACGCCCATTGGAGAAATTGCGAGACTCGAAAGAGGAGAAAAGCAAGCTAGACCCCAGCTTATGAGCTTTTTGTACGACTTTGGATCTTCACTTTCATTACATCGATGGATAGAGCTCGTTGTCAGCTTTCCATGGGCACTTTGTCTATTTCATTTGGACACATAGCGGAGAAGTTACGAGACTCAAAAGATGAGAAAAACAAGCTAAGCCTCAACTTACGGACTTTTTCAACATCTAGATGTTAACGTCTCAGAGGCCGACGTACTGGAGGTTAACATCTACTCTTCGTTAGGAAAACTCTAAGTGGATTTTCAAAGTGAGATCAGGTTACTGAGTAGCTTAGGAGGGCTCTAGTAAGTAGCTTAGAAGGCTGCATGTTGAATATCTTCCCTAGGTTTTGGTTGTGTTTAAGAAGAGAACTGTGAGTTTGATCACTAGGACAAGGTTATGATCAGTTTTATTGCAAGTTACAATGGTTTGACTCCAATTTTCTTGAGGATCGTATTTTTTATACGATTAATGGTGTAAAAGAGAAAAACTTATTTTTATATTTTATGTCTGTAAAAAAACAGCAACAACGATACATTTTTTCTTTTTAGTTACGAAAAGAATTGAGAAAAAATTTAACATTCTTCCAGCGGTCATTTGCATTAAAAAAACCACGTCACGACATGTTTCATCTTACCCACCTTATACAACGGACAACAAATCCCACCAACGAATTTTTGCTCTCCGCACCGTTCGTTTGACTCTTACTGCATATTTACCAAACATGCGTTTTCCATCCATATTTTTTCTTGTTTGAACCCGACCTTCATTCAAAGACTCTTTTCTATATTATTTTGTTTTCAAAATTCCAAACACACTTAGATCAAACAATTTCTCATGAAATTAATCAAACATTCTCATATTCAATATCTATATTCATATCTAATATCTCGCTACTCGAGGGAGTCTCTCTTAAAAGCGCGGACACCTCACATTATATTTATATTCTCTAAAATTATCAGCAACTTTGTCCAAAGTTCCCACGTGCTCTCTTTCAGCGATCGTGGGCGTGCTTTCTACACTCTTGGATCTTGTTTGTTTGAATGTTCTCTATCAAATACTTTCGTATGTGTTCCCTTCTCGTCACTACGGTAATGTTGTTGTCGTCTTCTGCGACCACGTCACTTATGCCACGTTAATGTGATCATATCACACGTAAGAACACGTCCTGCCATAACTGTCCTACATAGAAAGTGGCTGCCGTGTTTGGTGTAACTAACCACAAAGAGGTTCGGTTCGGCGATTCGGCATCGCTAGTTTGGTTCGGTTGTTTCGCCGATTCTCTTGTATCCAGGCATTGCCGTTTGTGTTTTTCTTCCTCTGTTTTACGTAATATGATGTTCTATTGGGTAAGGAAAGAAACCTCAGGTGCTTTTTCTTTACCAGATACAATGTTTTAAATATCTGAAGAAAAAAAACTACATAATCTTTTGATTTTAAAAGTTAAATCAAAAGATGATACAACGTATATAATGAAGAAAAAACCGTGAAAAAAGATAAAAAATATGAGGAAAAAAATGAATAGATAAATTGCATTTTGATGGAAAATAAAAACAAAAAGACCTTGTTGCAGAACCCGGATAAGTGAAAAGCCTTAATACAAAAAAAAAACCTTAATACATCGTGGACTTGTACTTTTTCTCGCGCAGGACCTATTCCGGTGACCGGTCACCCAGGCGCGCATCTCAGGCCGGCGGCCTGAGGGACATCTATGCATATAATATTTGGTAATATATATAACGATAATAACGAATGTAATATAATATTTGGTTCTCTTGCTCTGTTTGTAGCACATAAATCACCATTCCCTCTTTCACGACTTTAGCATAGGTAGCAACTCCCAGTTTGGTGCCGTATCTATTTTCAGATCATGTCGATGTTGTACACCGTTTGTGCGTGGACCGCCGTGGACTGTCATGTCATTCCACCCACTTGGCGACAGCTAGCAACTTTCAAACCTCGGAAACATTCATTGTGCAGAGTTGCTTGGTCTTGAAGTTAGTGTGCATCTGGTACTATAGATAATTGGTGGGGACATATATTGTGACGTTGCGGAATTCTGGTCATGTTCTCTGGACGCGACTTGTGTACAGTGTGCATTGGTTCTTCTGTGCGGCAGCTGCTTGGAACTTGAAATCTACTTGGCGTGTGGTGCTTGGTCGAAATAGACTCGTACCCACCATAGCAGGAATGTGGGGGTGCGCCTTCCTAGATCTGAGTCCTTGGGGAGACTTTATATTCGGGCCCTAACGGAGACCGGATGCAGTGTGCGGTGCAAAATCCATTTGTAGTGTATCATTTAGTTTGCTCGACTCCTTATGTTCTCGTGGTCCATGTGCATTGTGAATACTTCCTAAGGAATGATATGTGCTGAATATCATACTACATCACCTGGACAAGTTTAGTGATCTTGATTATGCAATTCCGTCGTGGGTTATGTAGGTTATTTGGGTGTCGTTTCCTTCAGCAGATTCGTCGTCTGCCATGCACGGATTGAAAGTCGTAACGTTACAGTCCACGAGGACGATTATCTCAAACTCTTCGCCTTTGGTTCACTTGGGAATGTTCTTACTATTGACGAGGCGTCTAGGTTTAGGTTGGGTTCTGCAAATGTGATGTCACTTCAGCTAGGGTTTGTTGGAGACCGTTTCTCATTCCCAGTTCGTAGATGCTTGGGCTCGGAAGAAAGTCTCAATCTTACCCCATCCTTGGATCCTAGATTTGAAGGGACTTTTGAATTGTGGACCATCCGTCTTTGATGCACATCGTTGCTTTTACGCCAGGAAATGTTAACGTTCCAGGATTTCGGGTAGACGTGTCTCCACTTCTGCGCGTCCGTTAGTGTTTACGAACGCTTTCGGCAATGTTCCAGTCCCTTCCATAAGCACTCTCCTGACCCCAAGTGACTTTATTGATACTTAGGGAAGCTCTGAATTGTCTCCTTCGTAGTCGTTTCAGTTTTTGCCAATACCTGAAACTGAACTGTTCCGTCTTGGATTCCCATTATAAGCTCTTCCTCAAACTTCTGCGTAGATATAAAGACCTTCCGATTGATGACCCAGGTTGAATTTCGTCGAATACAAACCGGTGTGGCGTTGCGGTGGGACAACGTGGCCTAGAGACAATAATAAACGGCAGACAGCAAGACAGGGGAACACTGAAGCCGAGTTTTCGTAAAACCGTTGTTGCTATTTCTGAATTGAGCTGCTATCAGTGGAGCTAATGTCAGTTTCGCATTTGAAAGTGTTTTTGCAGTGAAATACCGTGGCTTTTTCGGTTTTTCCAAAACGTGAAAGACCTTTCTGTTTGTGGGTGTTTCAGGGTCTACCGGTCATGGTGGTCATTGCGGTCTGAAAATCTCGCCTTAAGAGTCCGATAGAAACCAGTTTTTGGCAGGAACTGGATATTCTTGCCCATTCTATTATTGAACCGCTTTCTGTTTCTGAGCTGCTGTAATCTTGAAGCTTTGCCATCTGCATTTTTTTCTTCACACCTGCTCTACCTAGGCGTAAAGACCTTTTATGGCTCATGCCAGGTTCCTACCTCAATGATGGGCCGGGCGGTTGGGTTAAATTTTCATCGTCCAGTATGAATTGCGAGAAGATGAATTGCGAGAAGGCGACTGTGGTTTTAGAAGGATAATCGGTTATTCTTAGACTGCTTCACTTGGAAGACACTGGAGACTGGACTGCTCAGTTCATTTATAGAAACGCTTGTCTATTTTTGAGTTGCTGTAATCTTCGCTGGGTAATCTTCGGAGCTTTGGATTTCTCTATGTTTCGTCACAATGTTCTTGCCTAGGTCTAAAGACCTTTCATGGCTGATGCCAGGTTCCTACCTCAATCCACGTTGGATGGGCCAGGCGGTTGGGTTTAATATTCATGGTGGAGGACGAATAACAAGGAGACAAGACTGTTGTTTTCTGAATGGATAATCGGTTATTCTTACCCTGTTCCACTTAGATACTTGAGACCGGATGTACTTGCCAAGTTCATTTACAGAAACTCTTGTCTGTTGCTGAGCTGCTGTAATCTTAAGAGCTTGGGAGTACCATTTGATATTACCAAAGATTCCCTCTGCCTAGTCGTAAATACCGATCTATGGCTCATGCTAGGTTTCTGCTTCGATCAACGTTGGATGGGCGAGGCGTTTGGGTTCAGTATTCATCGTGCAGGACGAATAACACGAAGACAGTTGTGTTGTCTGGGAGGATAATAGTTTTCTTACCCTGTTCCACTTTACGCTTGAGACACGATATACTTGCCGAGGTCATGTACAAAGGCTTTTCGGTCTGAACTACGAAGCTTGGGATTACACATTTATTTCCTCATATTCCCTCTGCGTAGCCGTAAATACCGTTCTATGGCTCATGCCAGGTTTCTACTCCAATCGACGTTGGATGGGCCAGGCAGTATTCATCGTGCAGGACGAGTAACAACAAGAACTGTTGTTGTTTGGAAGGATAATCAGTTTTTCTTACCCACTTTCACTTTAAGAGGTTTATGTGTTTGGGAACCGAGCTATACCAATCTAAATTCTGTACTGTTTTGTTACATTCGTTATGTAGAGCCAAGAGTTTCTACGTGTGGGTGTCCCAGGTTTCATCTGATGATCAGTTATTCTTACCCACTTCCACTCTAAGAGGTTTATGTGTTTGGGATCCGAGCTAAACCAATCTAAATTTTGTACTGTTTTGTTACATTCGTTGTGTAGAGCCATGTAAGACTTTCTACGTGTGGGTGTCCCAGGTTTCATCCGTTCTATACGACCGTGGTGGTCCGGGCAGTTGTATCGAAACGTCGTCGTAAAGATTTGAAGGACACATGCCCTGCAGGAAGATCAATCATTCTCACCTAAGCTTTACATATAAACTGCATGTGAACTTTGTCGTTGAGGTTAAAGTAGCCTGCCAGTCAGAGGTGACTGGTACTCACTACTTGTCCCAGTACCTAGCGTATTCTTCGACTTCCTCTGTTTTACTATCCTTCTGATGCGTGGCTTCAAGCTGTGCGTCCTGACTTAACGGCTGGATGTTGGACGCTTCTATATGCAGATGCAATGTGTATTTGAGACTATTATTGCCTTCGAATCCGTTGCATTGGGGGAATATTTCTTCTCTTTCGTCTGCAGTATGTCACGGTTGTGGGAAGTATACAATCTGTAATTACCACCAAACGGGTTGCGATTGGGGGATATTTCTTTCCTTCGTTAGCAGTATTTGACGATTATGGGTAGTAGATAGACTATTATTGCCTTCGAACACGTTGCCATTTGGGAAATAACGCATAGAATCTGATGTAAATATCTTCCGATGATTAATGTTCCAGGTTGTATTTCCTCGAGAACCATGGTGGCCACTGGTGCGACATCGCTGTCGTAAGAGGGACGTTGTCTTCTGGCAGGATAGGGGAATACTAAACCGAGTTCCATCGTTAATGCCGTTGCTGCTAGTTATGAATTGAGTTGGTATCTCTGGAGCTATAATCAGTGTCACATTGAATGCAAAGATCGGCTTTCAAGATGTGAGGAGGTTTCTGTCGTTGGATGTTCTAGGATCTGTCACGTCAGTCATTAAAAATGGTGGTCACAGCGGTCTAACGGACCCTCGAGTTAACGACCATCATAGAAACCGCTGGTGTTAGGACAGTGGATATTTTTCTCCCGTTCATTTACACAACCGCATGCCTGTTTCTGAGCTGCTTAATGTAAAAGCTATGGATGTCGATTTGTTCCATTACATCCGGTCTTCCTTGCCGTAAGGACCTTTCTCTGGCTGATGCTAGGTTCGTCCCTCAGATCGACGTTTGGTGGGCCAGGCAGCTGGGTTCAGTATTCGTCATTCAGGACGAATAACACGAAGACAATTGTTGTTTTCTGAAAGGATAATCGTTTGTCTTACCCCGTTTCACTTTACGCTTGAGACTGGATATACTTGCTGAGTTCATTTACAGAAACGCTTGTCTGTGTCTGAACTGCTCTAATCTTGGAAGCTTGGGATTTCCATTTGTTTCCTCATATTCTCTCTTCCTAGTCGTAAATACCGTTCTATGGCCCATGCTAGGTTCCTACCTCAATCGACGTTGGATGCGACAGGCGCTTGGGTTCGATATGTATCTTGCAGGACGAGTAACAAGAAGACAACTGTTCCTTTCTGAAGGATAATCGGTTATTCATATCCTCTTTCATTTAAGAGGCTTGTGTGTTCCGGAGCCGAGCCATTACCAGTTCAAATTCTAAATTGCTTTGTCACATTCACTGTGTAGCACCAGTGTAAAACCTTTCTATGTGTTGGTGTCCCAGGTTCATCCTTTTTCAGACCGTAGTGGTCCAAGCGGTTCAGGTTCATCCTTTTCCAGACCGTAGTGGTCCAAGCGGTTTGTATCGAAACTTCTGTCGTAAAGATTTGAAGGACACATGCCATGCAGGAAGATCAATCATTCTCGCCTAAGCTTCACATTTGAACTGCTTTTAAACTCTGCCGTTGAAGTTAAACTAGCCTGTCAGTCAGACGTTACTAGTACTCAGTACTTGTCACGATACTGAAATGTGAATCTTACGAATGTATTCTTCGACTTCGTTTGTGTTGAAGCGTGGCTTCAAGCTCTCCCTCCTGACTTACGGCTGGATGTTGGGGGCTTTTCTTTTTTCTTTATGCATATGCAAACTCTGTTGTCCCTATGTGTAAGATTGTTATTGCCTTCGAACCGGTTGCGATTGGGGGAATATTTCTTCTCTTCGTTCGCAGTGTTTCACGATTGTGGGAGTAGACAGCACTATTATTGCCTTCGAACCGGTTGTAATTTGGGGAATATGCATAGAATCTGATGCAAATATCTTCGGATGGACTGATGTTCCAGGTTGTATTTCCTCGAAGAGCACTAAGGTGGCCCTTGGTGCGACAACGCTGTCGTTGTAGGGACATTGTCGTCTGGCAGGATAGGGGAATACTAAACCGACATCCATCTTTAAAGCCGTTTCTGCTAATTATAAATTGAGCTGGCATCTCTGGAACTGTGATCAGTGTCTCATTGAATACAAAGATCGGTTTTCAAGATGTGAAGAGCTTTTTGTCTTTGGGTGTTCCAGGATCTGCCACGTTGTCACATTATGGTGGTCGTTGCGGTGTGATGAAACCTCAAGTTAAAGATCACCACAGGAACCGTTGGTCTCAGGACACTGGATACTCTTTCTCCGATTATTTACACAACCGCATGCCTGTTTCTGAGCTGCTGTAATCTTGAAGCTTTGGTTGTCGATTTGTTTCCTTACACCCGCTCTTCCTAGCCGTAAGGACCTTTCTATGGCTGATGCTAGGTTCGTCCCCAGATCGACGTTCGGTGGGCCAGGCAGTTGGGTTCAGTATTTATGTGTGCAGCACGAATAGCCAGGCGGTTCGGTTCAGTATTCATATCGGGGCACGAATAGCACTTGTCGTTTTGAAAGGACAGTGTGTAATTCTTGGAAACTACAGTTTGTTATCTGAGCTTCTCTTTGAGAAGCATGTTTTCGCTGTTACGAGCTTTCAGTTATCAGTCGTTTCGGCACAGCGATTGTGTCGACCCGTGTGAACCTCTTGTTTGTGTGTGTGTGTCCCAGGCCCGTTTGATTTAGATCACAGTGGAGGCTTCGTTATTATGGTATGAAGGACCCAGGACGGTCAACAATTCATCCTTGATTCACATCTGCCTGTATAGTTCTCGTTTGGATTAAATAGCATGCTGGTCAACGGTCAGTACCCGTCACAGTACTTGAGCGCTCCTCTCCCGTTTGATACCTTGAAGATTGACTTCAAGCAATGCCGATCTGCATGTTAATAGTTTATCAGGGATTGCATGTTTATAGTTTATAGTTGGATAGATAACGTGCGAGTCAAAGGTCAGTGAAAGTCAGTTTTACATCCCGGAGTAATTCTTCGACCTTTTTACGTTTGTGTTACTCCCCGTATGCTTAGTGTTGGATGTTGGGGGCTTTAGCTGTGAATATGTGTAGTGGGATAATCATTGCTTCAAACCGCTCGCGACGGTGGTTTCAGTTTTTAACAGACGATGGCAGGTTGACCTGTTGTAGTCAACCGGGGACTTCTACTGGATTCGCTGGATCTGCGGGGCGGTGTTACCTTAATAGGACGTGCGTTCCAGTTGATCGTCTTTTCTTCACGAGAGGAACGCATGTGAGAAGAGTTACGAATTCGGATCCTGAGAGAAGAGAAGTGTGTTTCATTTGATCGTCTTCTCTACACGAGAGGAACGTATGTGAGACATCTTACGAAGTCGGATCCTGAAAGAAGAGAAGGAGCGGGTACGTAGTATCTTGGCCACGTTACACATTATCTTGGTCATGTCTCACTTTTCTTTCGGTCGTTCGCGGTGTCATACTCAAGTACCTTGTGCTTTCAGAAAGAGTAGACGTATCGTTTAATTGGTAAGGCTGTTTGTTATGTTGCAGCTGCCATGTTGGGGACCTGTTGGACGAACATTGAAGGACCGTTTTAAGTTGGAAACCATACAGTCCCATGTCGTTGAGCTTTAAGATCCCGTTCCGCATAGAGTACATTCTCGGGAGTAGCAGTGCTGAGAGAATTAAGATATAACTTTTTTCTCATCGCGCTTAGAGGGAGTACATTCTCCGGAGCAAAATGTAAATCGTAAAGTAGTTTTGAGACGAGAGCTTTCTCATTAGACGAACTTTTGAAGCTGTACAGCGGGTGGGAAACTCACTTTTCCAAACATTCATGAGCAAGGCAAAAGTTTGTTCCTTCCAAGCAAAACATAGCTGCGAACGCAGCACGCTTCTTCTTGTTTGTCTCCTCTATTAGTGTACTGGTTGTAAATATGGTGCCGCCGTTTCTTCGCCGCACATGCTCGTGCGAGAATAAAATATACTGGAGATAGTTTAATCGTGGCACCTTGAGTGTATTATGAATAAGTATAGGTTACATGGCACCCACCGCGCAACTTCACCGTTTCGTAGACAGTCTATACGTAGATCGCGCTATATCTAGAAAAAATGTTCGGTGTTTATTTAACATGTAAGTCCTTTCTCTGAAGTCCCTTTGTGCCGGTAGCACCTGCTCGTGTGAGTACGTATTGAGTAGAAATAGGTTAACCGTTGCGCGGTGGTAGTTAAACCGTAGCACTGGTCGCGCAGTTTTTCACCTTTACGTGAACCCTAGCTGCTAGCTGCTAGAAATGTGCGGTTTGGATTATAACGTACAGTTTATCGTGATAATATGAACGCGACAGAGACGCGATACTATTCTCTTCCCTCCTAAATCTCATTGGAATTGTTCTGTTGTATGTTTGTCTTTGGTTGTTTCTTTTGTGTATGAATATACATAGCACTTAACCTGCACTTCAACTGCAACTGCGGCCGCTTCTGGTAAAACAAAGGTGTATCTTATACTGAATATGCCTGGTTAAGAAAACCCTAAACCCTAAATAATTGGTTTTTGAAGAAATATATATTTCATTATTTTAATTAAACTTTTTTGAAGAAGAGGACAATTAAAAGGTCTATAACAGTCTCTTTACTAAAATATTTTCAGATTGATGCGGATTTCACAAATATCGTCAAAGCAAGCATAAACCTAACTTGTCATAAGTGAACTCACATTATTCGTCGGTTTTTGAGGTAAAATGTAAAGATTTTATTATTGTAAGTGAGTTCACCTGTGAAATAAGATATAGTTTTACAGAGATTCGTCGAAGGAAATATAATCATAGTCATATTAAATATGACTTGATCCCAAGCTCGGAATAAGGAAAATGTACAAGAAACCACAGAGAACACCAGTTATTTGAGAGGAGTTTTTATGGTAACGTGAGAGTCATTTTGCGTGTTGCATTTAATTGGTTTTGTTGTTTCCTGTGGTAAGTGTAGTCTGCATGCTCACATTAATTTACATTAAAAAATTAATAGATTAGTTAAATTAGAAATGTCAGTTTAGATGTTTGTTTTAAAAGTCTAAGTTTGATTACATGTTTAGTACCGTGTCTTATTGTTTCCTATTGAACTTTTCTGAAAGCCGGTTGTCAGCCAGGTGCTTATGATGATTCTTCTGTAATGTAAACATTTGTCATCTTTTTTTCTCCGCCCAGAAGTGCATGCATATTAAGTATATGCATGATGCATATTATTCACCCCGTGCTCGTTCCAGTTGAAGTATTAGACTGCGCATTACTTTCTGAAGACAAAATATTATAGCTGCAAACCAATCACATCTTACTTGGAAGTGATTTAGGAACATATCAGTATTCTACGTACCCTTATAAACTTTCCAAGATATGATTGAAAGATATGATTCAATCAGTTCCACCCTCAGTGCCTCTCTAAATCTTCCACGAAATGATTCAATCAGTTCTCTTTAGTACTTTTTCCCGGACTCGAACTCGGGACGGGGACCTTGTTAACCAGCACAGTTTCCGCTGTGCCAAAGTACATGCCCTGTCAGGATACTGTTCTACTCTCATAATCTGACACAGCCGTTACATTCCGTCTCGCCGCCTGCACACCGCCTGCCTCCATCCCGTTTCCCCTTCGCATGCCCGCCCTAATCTCTCAGCCAGCCTCTCAAGTCATTGTATTTTCGCCGTCCGCCTCCCTCGCTTGTCGTCATGCCGCTATCGACCATTACCACAACTGGCATGCATATTAAGTATTTTTATATTATTCGTTGGTCGTCTGAAAAAATATGCAAAAGATGATTTGTTATAAAAATATATGAGTTAATATCCGAGAAGTATAGCGTGGTAAGGGTAGTATTTTATTTTACTTATCAGATATCTTCATAATTTTGATTCTAGAGTATGAGTTTTCTTGATACAAAAGTTCATATAGTTTTTGGTTTTATTTCCCATGTTACAGTCGAAGCTTGATATCCGAGAAAAAGTCAATTGATTCTATGTTATAACACACAAATTATTGAAAAATATGTGACGAAAGAAGTGAAAATGAATTTATCTTAAAGTATAATATGCAAGTCTTCTTAAGGACGACGAAATATGCATGTAACTTGCACTTTTGGCGAAGGGAAGGAAAGGAAGAGGACAAGCCACGAGAACAAGTAAAATTTGACTAAAAAGTTAATTTAACTGAAATTACAAATTTAGAAGTTTATTTCACTCTTAAAAACAGACATTGATTTACATATTTCCTCTTGTACACGTTTGTGACACAAAATTTCTTCTAAGTCTACCGCTTGCGAGTATATAAGCACTTGTCGTCGCTTAAGATAAAAGGACAATATTAAACATATTCTGTCCATAAATTTGATTCATATAAATTTCTGTGTTGAATAATGTCTCTTTGAGTGTTATACATGGACGAGGTCAAAACAGAAGACTTGTGAAGTGAGTAAAAAACAAAACCAGCCTTCACCCCAATGCTCGGAGAAGTCCGGAACTTAGAGTAATGCGTTCCAATACTTTTTTAGTTGCGCCTTCTTTCCGTCAGGAAGGCCGGAAATAGTTCCATAATGAGAACCGTGTTCTTCTGAGATTGAAAGGGGAACGCTACCCAATGAATAGCAAACGGTTTGATGGGAAGACCCCATCAAGCCTTACAAGGGAAAGAAGGCCGGAAAAGAGTTTGGAAAACGGAAAATGACCGCTCGTTTCTAGCTCGCATTCGGACCATTACTTACGACATGAAATGCTATAGCATCAAGGTGGTGACGATTTTAAGTTGGACAGGATGATAAACTCAGCTCATATAATATATAGCTCATGAGTGGACTGAAACTCCTGGCATGTACTCTCGTCACACATGGTTCACCTCCTCTTTAGCCCAACGGTACTTCTTCCACCTTAGCTGCATCTCCACTCGCACGTTACCCAACTGAAATATATAGAGTTATATGGTCACTAGGTAGAAAAGCAAGGGCGCCTCCGCTTCACATTTCCGGCCAGTACCACGTAAGGGTTTTTCACTTTAGTAATGGCAAACCGTGGTAGTGAGTACTATGGTCTATCTTCCGTCTATCTCCGTCTTCAGAGAGCATAAAAATAAACTTCTACAGTCCTTAGTAGAGCAAACTCATTCTCAACAGATTTTAGAATCTGATCCTCTTTTTACTATAGTTAACTTCCTTACTGATAGCAGAAAACAATCAGCTATCGGAGATAGAATGTGCTCTATATAAGAAATGTTTCATCCAAAAGGTAGACTTATGGGATAAAACGAATCATATCCTTGCCTGATGGTAAACTTTTTAACAAAGATAATAATTTCTTCAAATGCCCTCAGCACCTTGTATTTAGTTATATTTATAGATTTTAAATAGTTTTGAATATATAAAATACTAAAATACTAAAATTAAATATACTGTACATGTGGTTACCACAATCGCTCGTGTCATCTACTGCAACTTCTGAGGTAGAGCTAGCCAGCCACATGACATTGAAGTTTAGTACCTCTATTACCGCCTTAGGAATAGCGCCGCATGATAGTGCTCCTACTAGTTAAATATATTCACTGATGAGGCTGCTTATTCACCCATGTACACTCTGAGTGTACATGGGTGTTTAATATATATCCTAACCCTTCCCGACGGGAAGGGTTAGGATATATATAAAATGCCTCTGTAAAACGACGCTATTTGACAATTTCACTCCTGGACTTATACTTCCAGCAAAGCCACAGCTAGCTCTTCACTTATGGGTTCTGTCGGGGTCGATTTGCTACTCCCGGAGAGGTTAACATTTAACGTTTATAAATGATTTTGAGTTTTTATTATAGCTTACTATAGCTTATTTTTATAACACTTATACGTTTTCTGATAAGAGAAAACGAAATTCACTGTACAAGGTCGTTTGGGATGTGTATTAGTTAAATATACAGTTAGGTAGTGTAGTATTGATCACTGATCTTTATCTAAATATCTCGCACAATTAAGTCTATCAGAAGCTTCGCATGTTAAGTAGAGGATTAAAAGTCATTTAATTGCTCGTCCGTATTTTTAGTAGGATGTTTGTTTACCATCTTGGAGACAAACGTGGGGTGTCAAGATGCTCAGGTTGTTCATAGGGTTCGAAAAGACAGATTTTTGTCTTTCCTTGTGTGATGTGGATGTGGACTTAGGAATTAGGAAAGGGATCTGATGAGAAGATACAACTGTTCATAATTCTTTCATTTCTTCGCCTCTCATATAGTGATTCAATGTCCTCTGGTACATGTAAACTTGTCGTAGGTTGGGGTGTTGTGACGAGAGTATATGAAATAGTGTTGTGTGTACGGTGGGTGGTCGCATTCTTCTCGACTGTTAGTTCACATACTAGAGTAGCCATTAGCTTAATGTTGTGTCAATGAAAATAAAGAAGCACTGAGTTGAGAAGCTTGAGTACAATTAATGCGCAGACTGAATGGACGACACCTTGTCGTGTCATGGACTGATCTCACTGTGAAATATGAAAGGAGTGAATATGACTTTACTTGCATGCTCAGAATTTGGATCTGACTTCACCATTTGATAGAGCTCGCTGATTAAGTAAGAATTGTTTTCTTAGTCGACATCAACGGAGGTATAGAAAAAGAGATACGAAAGTCAAAAGATTTAGGGTTTTGTTTGTCATAGATGCTGACGTGGCATTCGATAAGATTGCAGATGGAAAGCTGACATGGCAGTCTGAAACTGATGGAAAATTGACACGTGGACTTTTTTTGCTGATGTGGTATTTTATGATGATATGACAAATGAAGACATGACGTGTCAAAAACTTTACTAACTTGACTAAGTTGGTGACGAGATGAATAAAATGACATGAAATCAGAGCTGAGGTGGTGTTTGCATGTTGGACACCTGTCTTCTTGCATGACAAGCATACCTAAGCTAGGTACTACCGAGGAGTATAAAAGACAAGCGCTCGAGGAAAAAATTAAGAATTTTTTTGGGTTCAGACGTCAGAAGGTTACCTGATTTTCGCAGTGAATTCTGGAGCAAAATTTTGAGTTGGGTGTGGGTTGATTTTGTCTTGTGAGAGGAAGTTGGTGGTGAACTATTTATGAGCGTAAGTAGATCTCCACAAGATTCCGTGAATAAGAATGGGTTGGATAACTTCTGGAGGTCATAGCAGAGACTGCAGATGTCCGCTTGAGGTGATTATTTTTGCGTTAGAAAGAGCATGTCAAGGGATTTCTCTGTGTGGTTCCAGAATTTTTATGGGTTCTAGGAAATGTCTGTGGAGATCTGCTAACTGACATTAGTAGATTATCGTAACTTTTTTGCAAGTTGGAGATAAGGTGACTTTAGAAAACCGTAGCGGTGGTCACGGGTGTCCATAGAAGATGATTTCTGTTGCGTTGGAAGCTTGTCTTGATGATTGACGAGTAAATCAACTTTGGGAGGGCGTAGTGTAGCATAGAAGTGTACGTTTGATACTAGTTTGGAGAGTTGGAAAGATCTCGTAGTGCAATATCTGTCTATCTTCTCATATTAGAACTTGATCGTTTAAAGAGAAAACCTATGATGAATTAATAACAAGCGTTAGTAGATTTTTGTAGCCTTCTCAAATTCGAGGGAGTTGAACAAGTTTAGGAGGCTGTAATTTTTTGCCAGAGTGTCAGTTTGAAGTGATTATGGTTCTATTTGGAAGGTTTTTGCGAGGGCTTTGTGACTATCTAGACAAAAGTCAAGGTTGGAAAATCTTAGTTGAAATTGCAAACTTCTAAGGTTCAGTTGTAAATGTGAGAATACTTAAGTGACAAAACAATGTGCATAAATCACTTCTTTGTGTGGGTTTACATTGACCTTCTTCTCTCCAAGTGAGCTTTACTCCATCGCCAAATACCTCGTGTATACATGGATAGACTTCACATACCGTACCATACGACGCAGCCATAAAGAATTGACACTTAACATAAATCACACATAAATGTTACA
The DNA here is from genome assembly GCA_036924285.1 of Asterella californica. NCBI lineage: Eukaryota > Viridiplantae > Streptophyta > Marchantiopsida > Marchantiales > Aytoniaceae > Asterella > Asterella californica. Next base: position 11,610,987 of record JAYKYS010000006.1, on the reverse strand, counting down.
AGAAGAGTAACTCTCCATGAGTAGAGTTGAAGGTCATAAACTTTGATAAAGAATAAAATGATCTGATTGTTACCCTCGCTTAAAAAGACCTTTAATGTGTAATCTTTGGATTTGCAATTGATCTTCATCCAAAATTGATTACATATTACTTTCATTTCCAAATTTCAGCTAGAGTTGGATTGAATAGTTTATGTCTCATTAAACTAAATAAATAATCTCATACTTAATTAACATATTTATCTACGGTGGAATCCTTCAACAAGCGAGGACACTTTACATTAATACAATTTTTACCAACCAAGTTTGCCCTAACCTCAACCTCAAATATCTATCTAGTCATAGGTGTCGCTAAAATAGTCAATGACACCTCACATTCTCAAAAATGATAACAAGTTTGTCCAAGCTTTTGGTGTGCTCCCTTTTAGTGATAGTAGACGCGCTTCCTAGACTCTAGATCTTGTTCTCGTGTCCTCTCTTGAATACTTTTTTGTGTTGCTGTTGGTTGTGTTCCTAGAAAATTCTGCAAGTAGATCGTGTGTAACGAAGTGACTGCTACATGTGAAGATATGACTTGTCAAAAAGAACCACTGCATGACATACTTCCTTTGTGGCACGTGAATCGCAGTCGATAACCATATTCCTCCATCCACTTGAGGACAGTTGGCAACTACACTTGGAAATAATCGTTTCAGGAGGGACAACACACTCTAGTGTATATTGAACAGTTACTGAAACACAGGACAGTGTTCAGCTTTATACATCTTCGTCTCAATATCAGATAAGGTCTAAACACCGACGCCGTATACTATATTAATATGCACTAAGCGCCGTGCCAAGCACAGATCAAGTCTATACTGAACTTACACCTTATCACGTAACCACCAACGTGGGTCTATCTGGAGTCAGCACATGAGAACATGCCAAGTTACTGCAAAAGCTGTGATCTAAAGATTCCTGACACTCTCAATTAGTGAACAGTCTTGCGTAAACTTAGATTATCTACATGAGAATGATGACTGTCTCGAGGTAAAGCTTTCTACAATAGATCAGCTATATTTCTAGCTGATTCTACGTAATGAAGACTTACAACCTCTTCTTCAACTTTAACCTTAATAAAGTGATACTGGATAGCTATATGTTTTGATCTTGCATTAAATTTATGATTTTTAGCCATTGCAATACAACTCTCACTATCTGTGTAAATGAGAGTACGTGATTGTGGTCCAACACCAAAATCAGTCAAGAGAGTTCTGAGCCATATGGCTTCCTTGGCTGAGTGTGTTGCTGCGTAGTACTCCCAGCTTCTGCTGATGAAAGCGCCACAGCTACTTGTCTTTTTGAACTCCAAGACACTGTACCTGCAGATAGTTTGAACACAAATCCGGACGTAGAACGTCTTGAATCCACATCTCCACCCCAATCTGAGTCACAGTATCCCATCACCTCAAGATAATAAGGAATGTCTTTCTCCTTCCGACTGTTTTCAGGGTCTGAATAGACCAATTGGAAGTCTGCTGTATCTGCCAAATACCGAATGATCCTCTTTACCGCTTTCCAATGTCTTTGACCTGGATTGCTCATGAACTTAGCAACAGCTCCCACTGCAAAGCCAATATCGGGTCTGATGGCCACCATAGCCCACATCAGACTTCCAACTGCGCTGCAGTATGGTACTGAGGACATGATAAATTCTTCTTCAGTTGAAGTCGGACTCATTTCAACTGAAAGCTTTGATCCAGTATCCATGGGAGTGGACACTGGTTTGCAGTTATCCATTCAAATCTGAATAGGAGATCGTGAATGTACTTGGCTTGACTTAGACAAATCTGTCGTAACCTACGATCTCTATTTACTTGGATATTGAGTATGTAATGGACGTCACCATTATCTGTCATCTTATAAGCAGTACAAAGCTCCCACTTGACAGTTTTCAGTAGATCTATACTACTGCATGCAATTATGAGATCATCAACGTAAAGTGTTAAGTAAACACAATCACAATCTACATATTTGACATAGAGGTTAGTGTCGGCTAAACCTCTCTTAAAACCCTTTGAAATCAGGAATGCATGAAACTTCATATACCAGATCCGTGAAGATTGCTTCAATCCGTAAATGGTTTTATGAAGTTTACACACCAGATGTTCCTTCCCTTTCACATGAAAATGCTCGGGCTGCTCCATGAAGATATCTTCTGACAGATCTTCATTTAAAAATGTTGTCACAACGTCTAACTGGTGAACCTCCAAGTCTAGCACTGCAGCGATTGCCAACATAGTACGTATGGTGGTGAGTTTAACTACCGGAGAAAATGTCTCATGATAATCGATCTCGTAGCGCTGAGTGTAGCCCTTTGCGACTAGTCGTGCCTTATAACGACTAATCGTTCCATCAGCATTGAATTTCTTCTTCAACATCCACTTGGACCCAATGGCATGACGTCCCGGAGGTAGTGCAGCTAGACTCCACGTCTCATTCTCTAGAAGTGAATTATATTCACTCTTCATTGCCATGTCCTACTTACAGCTCTCAGTTGACTCCATTGCCTCTTGAACTGATAATGGATCATCAGCGTTCTCAATTATCATGACTCCAGTAATGGCAGTATTTGCTGTGTCTAAAGTGGTGTGTCTCCTTGATTGGAGGTAAGAAAGATACTTCTCCGTAGGTTTCCAACTACTAGTGTTGTATCTTCTTTGAAGTCCACCCTGATTCTCATCAGTTTGACGTTGAAGAGGAATCTATCACTCCTTCTTCAACTACACAGACTTCATCATGGTCCATCAGATCTCCGAATGATTCAGATGAAGATATAATCTGTTCAGAGATTGATGCACCATTATTTTCTTCAGCAATCAGATCCTCTTCTGAAAATGGATCATTAAGAACGAGAGCCATTTCTTGAATACTCGAAGTTGAAGCTCCATGACCTACTGGTTTCTCGTTCAGCCAGTCTTCATGGAATAGCACGTCCCTGCTACGTACAATCTTTCTGGTTTGTTGGTTGAATAACCAAAAACTTTTCGACTCCTCGCAATATCCCACGAACACACACTTTTGGCTTTTAGAATCTCATTTGGTACGGAGCTCTCCTGGTACATGGGCGTATGCTGGACATCCAAATACACATAAATATTGAATCGATGGCTTGACTCATAACCAACATTCCAACGGAGTCACTCCAACTAGGGCTTTGGTTGAAACTCTGTTAGAAATGTGTGTGGCCGTATTAACTGCTTCTCTCCAAAATGAGTCTGCCAACGAACTCATTTTCAGCATACAACGTGCACTCTCCACCAATGTACGATTCTTCCTTTCAAGCACCGGGTTCTGTTGGGGCATTGTCGGAGTGTGATCCGTCTACCTAGGAACGCGCCGGGCTTTTGGCTGTGGTTGTTTACTCAAGAGGTTGGCTTTCAGGTCACAATAGGGCTATAAACACTCACACAGATGTGTAAGATCTAGTAATATGCTCAGAAAGCGAAATTCAGGTCTAACTGGCAGTAATAGGATCCGACGGCGAACTTTGACACTCACGGAGAAGAAAACTATGAAGGTTTAGACTTCTAAAGTTCCCCTACATGCAAATGAGGTACTACTGAACTCACACACGAAGTTTCAGCCTGAGATCAAATTCTGACACGGAGATATGGACAGAAAAGTTTTGAGCAAGAAAACTACGGCAATTTCTGGTACCTAGCTAGCTATTCCGACCTATAACAGAAGATTGGCTCGATCAATTTCAAATATTCTTACAGGATTTGAAGTCTACAGGATGCTGAACACTCTTGTGAAGTTGGGACTCCTGATTGTTTGTAGAACTCCAGACCTCCTTCCTTGAAGTCGCTGCTCTAGATTAAGAGCTTTTCAGACCCCCTCGGCTTCAGCGGCCGCCCTGAATTACTCAGTCACTCAATCGATATGAAACTTTTTGTGAAATCGTAGCCCTGCTGGCAGATAACACAACCTCGAAGTTTTGAAGCAATTTCCTCAAATCTGCTGCGAGTGACACTGAAAACCCTAAATCCAACAAAAGTGATTCGATTGTAAGACAATTCGAACTTCAATTGGTCATAACTTCGTCTTTATTGCCTCAAATCGATCGAAAATTTCACTGGAAGTGCTTGGCATGACGAGCCCTCTCTCCCTGTGCTCTCAGATTTCGAAGATCCCTTCACCAAATGCTCGAACTCTCCTTTAGAGCTCTGTTTCTAAATTTAGAGTTAAACTAAAGACAAAAACAGATCAATGGGAGTTCATAGCTCCACTTGGTTGTCCTTTAGTGCCCTAATCCACGTGGTTACTCAACTTCACTTAAAGGCTACCACGTTAGCCCCTAAAGTGTCAGCGTAAATCTTAAACTTCACGCGAAGACATGTAAATTAACACGTAACCTTAAAAGATAACTTAACCAATCTAGAAAGCGTGCATGGGCGACAAGTAAGTACAACCCATGAGCTTAAACCTCTATCAGCATGGAAACCCTAAGTTATGTACTTTCACAACATAGATAAGCATGATATCATTTGCACAAGCGCAAGAGTGCTTGAACAAGATAGATAACATACTATCAACCTACTAAGACTCAAAATATATAACACAATAGTGTCAACACCGTATGCAAAGGTGTCAAACATATGTATAAAGGACTAGAAGTAATATGAGCTAACTTCTAGAACTACTAAACTCAAGCGTCGGAGTAGAAGTCAAGCATGTAGCCGCCAAGTAGCGCGACAGCTTAGGTTTCGTGCACCCCTTAGCAATATGACCCGTCTCGCCACAGTTGTAGCAAGTAAACTTAACGCCATTGCCTTTCTGAGGTGTTTGCCCCTTAGGTTTCGATCTTATTTGTTGTCGCTTTGCTGCCAGGGCAGAAGTATCCTTTCGATCCTTCTCACCTCCTTCCCATTGTCGCTTGAAGCCCTTGTTCTTTTTCTGGAACTTGTCCGTGCTACGTGGTTCAAAAGGTTTCTGCTGCTGGACTTCATCGTCCCCAATTCGCTCCGCTAGCTTCAAAAGTTCGGCACATGTCTCCGGTAGCTTCGGCATCCGAAAGAGAGCCTTCTTCAAGCTAGACTTGAGTCCCCAATGAATATACATATTTTGGTCTCCCCAGTCCACTTGGAGAACGAGTCTAGTTTGGCACTGAACCCGCGCACATAAGCACTTAAGGTCCCCGTCTGCTTCAGTCTCACCAACTCAACACCGTCCCGAATCCTTTGATACTCCGGAGTGAATCGTCTCGCGAGCAACTGCTTGAACTCCTTCCAACCAGGCGCCGAGACGGTCAAAGCATGCTCATCTCTATATGCAGTCCATCAGAGAAGCGCATGATCCTTCAGGAACGTAACCGCCGCTCTCACCTTGTCTGACTCTTGAGCCTGTTGCGCCTCAAAGTATAGGTCCAACTCAGTTAAGAAATCCTTAACTTTACGAGCTCGTCCTATACTTGAAAACGAGGTCGGCAAATTCGTCTTACAAAGCTTCCTGGTAGACGAAGAGCTTCTTTGGCATGCCTCAAGCTCAGCGATACGTTTATCCCTAGAGGCCATACCCTCCTGCATGGTCTTCACCATCTTGATGAGTTTCGCATACAAAGCTCCTTGACTTCCTGTGCCTGAATCGTTGGGCACCGCTGGCAAGACTCCATCTTGCTGCACCGATATCGCAGCTGGTATAGGGCTCCCTTGACGTTGGAGCGAAGGTTGTCGGTTGTCGTCTCTTGACTGTGCCTCGGGGCTAGCTCGAGTCGATCTGCTCCCGTTAGCCGCTCCTCGTTTCTTGGTCTTCCTCCTAGAACTCTGTCCGTCGTCGACCATCGCTCCAAGTGTTCACTTAGAAACGCTGATCCGCTTCGTGTCTCGCGTCCCTCCTCAAGCGTCCAGCCTTCAGCCGCTACCTCGAGTTCTCGCTCATTGAAGCGTTGGCTCTGATACCACTTTTCGCGCACCTACCGCCTTGTTGCGTCTGCGGAAGCTCTTGCTCAGTAGGTCGCAAACTTCACACCGTTAACCTGCAAACACAATCACAAGTTAGCGTCCATGCACCACTTATCTTATCTCAGTTTGATCCAGATTAGAGCCGGACCGTCTCCCTAATCATCAAGCTCAGCAATCCTAAGTCCCGACCTAGACCCGCCTAGGTCGGTCCCAAAACATGAGCAAGTCACAAGATGACTTGGGGCGGACTTCCCATAAAGTCCAGGGTCCTAAACGGTGCCTCCAGCTCACCTAGCGGTCCAACCGCCCGTGATGTCTGTCTGGGTCTAGGCTCCCGAACGGTGGTCTAACCCGCCGACTCGTTCTCTAGTCTTGCCCCAGCCCTTACATCGTTCCTAAGTCTAGATGTCCAAGTCTGGATCGGAACGTGCCTTGGAACCGGCCCAGCCATTACCTCATGCCCCCCTCGTCCTGGCCCACCCAGGCATCGAGCCCCTCTCATATATACGTATGGGGATCGACGGCCCCACCCTCCTCTTTGATCCTTGAAAATTATACCACAACTCAATCCTGGTTCGGTCATAACTTCTAAACTCGGAGGTCAGATTGAAGAGTGTTATATATCACTGGAAAGCTCTCGACGAGATCTTTCCAATGATACATCACTCGCCTCGAGATCTTACGTGGAGTTCCATCCACGACCTAAAACGTCACTGGAGCTCCAACACTTAGTCATTTTTCAGAGAATCTGTGGTCTAGACCCAGACTCGAACCTTGTGGTCGGACGAGCCCGAACCACGGCCCGTCTGCGTCTCAGACCCACGTCTTTGACTCGCATCTCAGACTTACGTCTCGGACCTATGTCTCAGACCTATGTCTCAGACTTATGTTTCGGTCCGTTCTCAGACTTGTCCCCTTAAGTCAGCGTTCGTCTGGGGTTGTCTTGGGATAGGCCCTTAGGTCTAGCCCAATGTTCCAACCTTTGTTCAGAGAACCACTTAGGGTTCATCTGATCCCGACTTCCCGGCCAAGTCGTTCAGTCCTACTCGCAGCGTTCGCAACCTAGCGCAAGTCCACTAGGGTTAGTTTACTCGCATATGCGCCCGATCTTGAGACTGGGGGTCGCAACACTATGAGTAGATCCACAGCCAAGTAAACTAGTCACGATGTCCGACGATATACTCCGAGAAGTCATCTCTAAACTATCGCACTGATTGCTTCGGCTGATTCCATCGACTCTCTCAACTCTCCATACACAACGAGCACGCAGAGTGGAATGATGACCTCTGCTCTCCTCTCGCAAAAGGACGTGCGAATCCACCATAAGACACCCAGAATCCTAGCCGCTCGTCGAGAACAAGTCTGTCGCTTTCCGGCCTCCGATGACAGTCTGTCGCTCACCGCACTCTCCACTGACTACAGTGACGAAAAAAGGCGCCGCGTGTGAGCTTGGGGGTTTTATACCCCCACTTGTGGTTTAAGGATGGAACTCGGTTTAGTATTCCCCTATCCTGCCAGAGAAGACAATGTTCCTCGTACGACAGCGTTGCCGCACCAATGGCCACCATGGTTCTCTTCGAGGAAATTCAACCTGGAACATCAATCCATCAGAAGTTATTTACATCAGATTCTAGATCAGACATCAGATGTGTTTGCTTGGAAGTCAGTTATGTGTGCAAAGGGTTGGAAGTGTCCTAACCATACAAAGAAGAGAGAGAGAACAAGGAGTAGTTGAAAATATGTACAACAAGATGCTAAGTACCAGGAGTGCTGTTAAATCAACATTATGTTCTGTCAAAGAAAGTGGCAGATGTAAAGACTGATTACCAGGAGGAAATGCATCTCTAAGAGGACTCTCATACATTCAGAGTCTTGATCTATCCACCCACTCGCAAGGAGAGTGAACTATCAGTCAACATACAAGAGAGCCACACGATGTCAATAGAGGAGTCTACTGTTCCATCATTCTGGAAGTCTATCATTCTGATGTACACAAAGAGGTAGCAAGTAGACTAGGAGAGAGGAGTGACAGTGAGGAGTTTTTGAGGAGTGGAAACTGCAATACGTGCTTTCACATGTCACATGTGGAATAAGTGATAAAAGACATATGTCTTATAAAAATCAATTTCTGTATCCAGCATGGGACTGATGACATATTTTTGTGAGTGAAGAAGGTGCTTGCGACACCTATTGAACTCATGTATATATTGACGTAGATCTCACAATGAGAGTGGAGGTCGACATTAGTTAGTCAACATCTAGATGTTAACGTCTCAAAGGTCGACGTACTGGAGACTAACATCTACTCTTCGTTAGGAAAATTCTACATGGATTTTCATGTGAGACTAGGTTACTGAGTAGCTTAGGAGGGCTCTACTGAGTAGCTTAGAAGGCTACATGTTGAATATCTTTCCTAGGTTTTGGTTGTGTTTAAGAAGAGAACTGTGAGTTTGATCATTATAACAAGGTTATAATAAGCTTTATTGCAAGTTACAATGGTTTGACTCAAATTCTCTTCAGGACGATATTTTTTATACTATTAATGGTGTAAAAGAGCAAAACTTGTGCTTTATATTTTATGTCTATAAAAAAATAGCAACAATGATACATTTTTTCTTTTTAGTTACGAAAAAAATTGAGAAAAAATTTAACGTTCTTCCATTGGTCATTTGCATAATGTTAGAAAAACCACGTCATGACCTTTTCCATTTTACCCACCTTATGCAACGGACAGCAAATCCCACCAACGAATTGTTGCTCTCCGCATCGTCCGTTTGACTCTTACTGCATATTTGCCGAACATGCGTTTGCCATCCATATTTTTCTTGTTTGAACCCGACCTTCATTCAAAAACTCTTTTCTATATTAATTTTTTTTCAAAATTCCAAACACACTTAGATCAAACAATTTCTCATGAAATTAATCAAACATTCTCATATTTAATATCTATATTCATATTTATATATCTATTTTCATATTTTATATCTCTCTACTCGAGGGAGTCCCTCTAACAGACACGGACACCTCACATTATATTTATATTCTCTAAAATTATCAGCAACTTTGCCCAAAGTTCCCACATGCTCCCTTTCAGCGATCGTGGACGTGCCAGTTATTAACTTGGTCCGGCCCATGCGCCATAGTCTTTACTTGGACGGGCTCCTCAGTTTCTCTTCTCTCTTGATCGGGCCCATGACTGGTAGTAGAAAGGAAGACTGCCACGTTGACAGAACTCCTGAGTTGGACGGCTTGTGTGATTGACTTGTCGATGACGAGGCGAAGATGGTAGACTGTCTTTCCTAGCATGTTCACGAGATTGCAGTCGTTGCACAGAAATCAAATCGCGTCAAAATGTATTTCCACGTAAAATATTATCAGCAGTGAGACACATCAGACATCCATGTCATCGAACATCCACGTCACTCTCAAGTACTCCACATGATCAACATTGGCTGACATGGCAGTCGTAAACTGTCTACTATCAGTCATGGGTCCGACCAAGAGAGAAGAGAAAGCGAGGGGTCCTACCAAGTAAGGACTATGGCGCAAGGCCTGACCAAGTTAATAATTGTGGACGTGCTTTCTAGACTATGGATCCTATTCGTTTGAATGTTCTATACCAAATCCTTTCATCTGTATTCCCTTCTCGCCACTACGGTAGTTTTGCTGTCGTCTTTTGCGACCATGTCACTTATGTCACGTGTATTGTGATCATATCACACGTAGGATCACATCCTGCCATAACCTGTCCTACATAGAAAGCGGCTGCCATGTTTGGTGTAAGTAACCACAAAGAGATTCACGGAGATTCGGCATCGCTAGTTTGGTTCGGTTGTTTCGCCGATTCTCTTTTGTATCCAGGCACTCCCGTCTATGTTTTTCTTCCTCTGTTTTACATAATATGATGTTCTATCGGGTAAGAAAAAAAACCTCAGGTGCTTTTTCTTTACCTGATATAATGTTTTAAATATCCGAAGAAAAAAATTGCTTAATTTTTTGATTTTAAAAACAAAATCAAAAGATGATACAGCGTATATAATGAAGAAAAAAACGTGACAAAAAGTAAAAATTACGAGGGGAAAAATGAATGGATAAACGGCATCTTGACGGAAAATAAAAACGAAAAGACCTTGTTGCAGAACCCGGATAAGTGTGAAAAGGCTTAATACATCGTGGACTTTTACTTTTTCTCGCGCAGGACCTATCCCGGTGACCGGTCACCCAGGCGCGCATCTCAGGCCGGCGGCATGAGGAACATCTATGCATATAATATTTGGTAATATATATAACGATAATAACGAATGTAATATAATATTTGGTTCTCTTGCTCTGTTTGTTGCACATAAATCACCATTCCCTCTTTCACGACTTTAGCATAGGTAGCAACTCCCAGTTTGGTGCCGTATCTATTTTCAGATCATGTCAATGTTGTACACCGTTTGCGCGTGGACCGCCGTGGACTGCCATGTCATTCCACCCACTTGGCGACAGCTAGCAACTTTCAAACCTCGGAAACATTTATTGTGCAGAGTTGCTTGGTCTTGAAGTTAGTGTGCATCTGGTACTATAGATAAGTGGTGGGGACATATATTGTCACGTTGCGGAATTCTGGTCATGTTCTCTGGACCCGTCTTGTGTACAGTGTGCATTGGGTTCTTCTGTGCGGCAGCTGCTTGTAACTTGAAATCTACTTGGCGTGTGGTGCTTGGTCGAAATAGACTCGTACGCACCATAGCAGGAATGTGGGGGTGCCTTCCTAGATCTGAGTCCTTGGGGAGACTTTATATTCGGGCTCTAACGAAGACCGGATGCAGTGTGCGGTGCAAAATCCGTTTGTAGTCTATCATTTAGTTTGCTCGACTCCTTCTGTTCTCGTGGTCCATGTGCATTGTGAATACTTCCTAAGGAATGATATGTGCTGAATATCATACTACATCACCTGGACAAGTTTAGTGATCTTGATTATGCAATTCCGTCGTGGGTTATGCAGGTTATTTGGCTGTCGTTTCCTTCAGCAGATTCGTCTTCTGCCATGCACGGATTGAAAGTCGTAACGTTACAGTCCACGAGGACGATTATCTCAAACTCTTCGCCTTTGGTTCACTTGGGAATGTCCTTACTATTGACGAGGCGTCTAGGTTTAGGTCGGGCTCTGCAAATGTGATGTCACTTCAGCTAGGGTTTGTTGGAGACCGTGTCTCATTCCCAGTTCATTTATGCTTGGGCTCGGAAGAAAGTCTCAAGTATGTGCCTTACCCCATCCTTGGATCTAGATTTGAAGGGACTTCTGATTCGTGGACCATCCGTCTTTGATGCACATCGTTGCTTTTACGCCAGGAAATGTTAACGTTCCAGGATTTCGGGTAGACGTATCTCCACTTCTGCGCGTCCGTTAGTGTCTGCCAACGCTTTCGGCAATGTTCCAGTCCCATCCATAAGCACTCTCCTGACCCCAAGTGACTTTATTGATACTTAGGGAAGCTCTGAATTGTCTCCTTCGTAGTCGTTTCAGTTTTTGCCAATACCTGAAACTGAACTGTTCCGTCTTGGATTCCCATTATAAGCTCTTCCTCAAACTTTTGCGTAGATATAAAGACCTTCCGATTGATGACCCAGGTTGAATTTCGTCGAATACAAACCGGTGTGGTCGTTGCGGTGGGACAACGTGGCCTAGAGACAATAATAAACGGCACACAGCAAGACAGGGGAACACTGAAGCCGAGTTTTCGTAAAACCGTTGTTGCTATTTCTGAATTGAGCTGCTATCAGTGGAGCTAATGTCAGTTTCGCATTTGAAAGTGTTTTTGCAATGAAATACCGTTGCTTTTTCGGTTTCTCCAAAACGTGAAAGACCTTTCTGTTTGTGGGTGTTTCAGGGTCTACCGGTCATGGTGGTCATGGCGGTCTGAAAATGTCGCCTTAAGAGTCCAATAGAAACCAGTTTTTGGCAGGAACTGGATATTCTTGCCCATTCTGTTATTGAACCGCTTTTCTGTTTCTGAGTTGCTGTAATCTTGAAGCTTTGCATCTGCATTTGTTTCTTCACACCTGCTCTACCTAGGCGTAAAGACCTTTTATGGCTCATGCCAGGTTCCTACCTCAATGATGGGCCGGGCGGTTGGGTTAAATTTTCATCGTCCAGTATGAATTGCGAGAAGATGAATTGCGAGAAGGCGACTGTGGTTTTAGAAGGATAATCGGTTATTCTTAGACTGCTTCACTTGGAAGACACTGGAGACTGGACTGCTCAGTTCATTTATAGAAACGCTTGTCTATTTTTGAGTTGCTGTAATCTTCGCTGGGTAATCTTCGGAGCTTTGGATTTCTCTATGTTTCGTCACAATGTTCTTGCCTAGGTCTAAAGACCTTTCATGGCTGATGCCAGGTTCCTACCTCAATCCACGTTGGATGGGCCAGGCGGTTGGGTTTAATATTCATGGTGGAGGACGAATAACAAGGAGACAAGACTGTTGTTTTCTGAATGGATAATCGGTTATTCTTACCCCGTTCCACTTAGATACTTGAGACCGGATGTACTTGCCAAGTTCATTTACAGAAACTCTTGTCTGTTGCTGAGCTGCTGTAATCTTAAGAGCTTGGGAGTACCATTTGATTACCAAAGATTCCCTCTGCCTAGTCGTAAATACCGATCTATGGCTCATGCTAGGTTTCTGCTTCGATCAACGTTGGATGGGCGAGGCGTTTGGGTTCAGTATTCACGTGCAGGACGAATAACACGAAGACAGTTGTGTTGTCTGGGAGGATAATAGTTTTCTTACCCTGTTCCACTTTACGCTTGAGATACGATATACTTGCCGAGGTCATGTACAAAGGCTTTTCGTTCTGAACTACGAAGCTTGGGATTACACATTTATTTCCTCATATTCCCTCTGCGTAGCCGTAAATACCGTTCTATGGCTCATGCCAGGTTTCTGCTGCAATCGACGTTGGATGGGCCAGGCGGTTGGGTTCAGTATTCATCGTGCAGGACGAGTAACAACAAGAACTGATGTTTTTTGGAAGGATAATCAGTTATTCTTACCCACTTTCACTCAAAGAGGTTTATGTGTTTGGGAACCGAGCTATACCAATCTAAATTCTGTACTGTTTTGTTACATTCGTTATGTAGAGCCAAGAGTTTCTACGTGTGGGTGTCCCAGGTTTCATCCGATGATCAGTTATTCTTACCCACTTCCACTCTAAGAGGTTTATGTGTTTGGGAACCGAGCTATACCAATCTTAATTTTGTACTATTTTGTTACATTCGTTGTGTAGAGCCATGTAAGACTTTCTACATGTGGGTGTCCCAGGTTTCATCCGTTCTATACGACCGTGGTGGTCCGGGCAGTTGTATCGAAACGTCGTCGTAAAGATTTGAAGGACACATGCCGTGCAGGAAGATCAATCATTCTCACCTAAGCTTTACATGTTAACTGCATGTGAACTTTGTCGTTGAGGTTAAAGTAGCCTGCTAGTCAGAGGTCACTGGTACTCACTACTTGTTCTCTGTTTTACTATCCTTCTGATGCGTGGCTTCAAGCTGTGCGTCCTGACTTAACGGCTGGATGTTGGACGCTTCTATATGCAGATGCAATGTGTATTTGAGAGTATTATTGCCTTCGAATCCGTTGCATTGGGGGAATATTTCTTCTCTTTCGTCTGCAGTATGTCACGGTTGTGGGAAGTATACAAACTATAATTACCTCCAAACGGGTTGCGATTGGGGGATATTTCTTTCCTTCGTTAGCAGTATTTGACGATTATGGGTAGTAGATAGACTATTATTGCCTTCGAACACGTTGCCATTTGGGTAATAACGCATAGAATCTGATGTAAATATCTTCCGATGGATTAATGTTCCAGGTTGTATTTCCTCGAGAACCGTGGTGGCCACTGGTGCGACATCGCTGTCGTAAGAGGGACATTGTCTTCTGGCAGGATAGGGGAATACTAAACCGAGTTCCATCGTTAATGCCGTTGCTGCTAGTTATGAATTGAGTTGGTATCTCTGGAGCTATAATCAGTGTCACATTGAATACAAAGATCGGCTTTCAAGATGTGAGGAGCTTCTTTCGTTGGTTGTTCTAGGATCTGTCACGTCAGTGATTCAAAATGGTGGTCACAGCGGTCTAACGGACCCTCGGTTAAAGACCATCATAGAAACCGCTGGTGTCAGGACACTGGATATTTTTCTCCCGTTCATTTACACAACCGGATGCCTGTTTCTGAGCTGCTGTAATGTAAAAGCTATGGATGTCGATTTGTTCCCTTACATCCGGTCTTCCTTGCCGTAAGGACCTTTCTCTGGCTGATGCTAGGTTCGTCCCTCAAATCGACGTTTGGTGGGCCAGGCGGTTGGGTTCAGTATTTGTCATTCAGGACGAATACCAGAAGACAATTGTTGTTTTCTGAAAGGATAATCGTTTGTCTTACTCCGTTTCACTTTACGCTTGAGACTGGATATACTTGCTGAGTTCATTTACAGAAACGCTTGTCTGTGTCTGAACTGCTCTAATCTTGGAAGCTTGGGATTTCCATTTGTTTCCTCGTATTCTCTTACTAGCCGTAAATACCGTTTTATGGCTCATGCTAGGTTCCTACCTCAATCGACGTTGGATGCGACAGGCGCTTGGGTTCGATATGTATCTTGCAGGACGAGTAACAAGAAGACAACTGTTCCTTTCTGAAGGATAATCGGTTATTCATATCCTCTTTCATTTAAGAGGCTTGTGTGTTCCGGAGCCGAGCCAATACCAGTTTAAATTCTAAATTGCTTTGTCACATTCTCTGTGTAGCACCAGTGTAAAAACCTTTCTATGTGTTGGTGTCCCAGGTTCATCCTTTTTCAGACCGTAGTGGTCCAAGCGGTTTGTATCGAAACTTCTGTCGTAAAGATTTGAAGGACACATGCCATGCAGGAAGATCAATCAGTCGCGCCGAAGCTTCACATATGAACTGCTTGTAAACTCTGCCGTTGAAGTTAAAGTAGCCTGCCAGTCAGACGTTACTAGTACTCAGTACTTGTCACGATACTGAAATGTGAATCTTACGAATGTATTCTTCGACTTCCTTTGTGTTGAAGCGTGCCTTCAAGCTCTCCGTCCTGACTTACGGCTGGATGTTGGGGGCTTTTCTTTATGCAGATGCAAACTCTGTTGTCCCTATGTGTAAGATTGTTATTGCCTTCGAACCGGTTGGGATAGGGGGAATATTTCTTCTCTTCGTGCGCAGTGTTTCACGATTGTGGGAGTAGACAGCACTATTATTGCCTTCGAACCGGTTGTAATTTGGGGAAGAATGCATAGAATCTGATGTAAATATCTTCGGATGGATTGATGTTCCAGGTTGTATTTCCTCGAAGAGGACTAAGGTGGCCCTTGGTGCGACAACGCTGTCGTTGTAGGGACATCGTCGTCTGGCAGGATAGCGTAATACTAAACCGACATCCATCTTTAAAGCCGATGCTGCTAATTATAAATTGAGCTGGCATCTCTGGAACTATGATCAGTGTCTCATTGAATACAAAGATCGGTTTTCAAGATGTGAAGAGCTTATTGTCTTTGGGTGTTCCAGGATCTGCCACGTCGCATACAATCATGGTTGTCGTGGCGGTGTGATGAAACCTCAAGCTAAAGATCACCACAGGAACCGTTGGTGTCAGGACTCTGGATATTCTTTCTCCGATTATTTACACAACTGCATGCCTGTTTCTGAGCTGCTGTAATCTTGAAGCTTTGGTTGTCGATTTGTTTCCTTACACCCGCTCTTCCTAGCGGTAAGGACCTTTCTATGGCTGATGCTAGGTTCGTCCACCAATCGACGTTCGGTGGGCCAGGTTCAGTATGTATGTGTACAGCACGAATAGCCAGGCGGTTGGGTTCAGTATTCATATCTGGGTACGAATAGCACTTGTCCTTTTGAAAGGACAGTGTGTAATTCTTGGAAACTACAGTTTGTTATCTTAGTTTCTCTTTGAGAAGCATGTTTTCGCTGTTACGAGCTTTCAGTTATCAGTCGTTTCGGCACAGCGATTGTGTCGACCCGTGTGAACCCTTTGTTTGTGTGTGTGTGTCCCAGGCCCATTTGATTTAGATCACAGTGGAGGCTTCGTTATTATGGTATGAAGGACCCAGGACGGTCAACAATTCATCCTTGATTCACATCTGCCTGTATAGTTCTCGTTTGGATTAAATAGCATGCTGGTCAACAGTCAGTACCAGTCACAGTACTTGAGCGCTTCATTCCACCTCTCCCGTTTGATACCTTGAAGATTGACTTCAAGCAATGCCGATCTGCATGTTAATAGTTTATCAGGGATTGCATGTTTATAGTTTATAGTTGGATAGATAACGTGCTAGTCAAAAGTCAGTTTTTCATCCCGGAGTAATTCTTCGACCTTTTTACGTGTGTGTCTCCCCGTATGCTTAGTGTTGGATGTCGGGGGCTTTAGCTGTGAATATGTGTAGTGGGATAATCATTGCTTCAAACCGCTCGCGACGGTGGTTTCAGTTTTTAACAGACGATGGTAGGTTGACCTGTTGTAGTCAACCGGGGACTTCTACTGGATTCGCTGGATGTGCGGGGCGGTGTAACCTTAATAGGACGTGCGTTCCAGTTGATCGTCTTTTCTTCACGAGAGGAACACGCATGTGAGAAGAGTTACGAATTCGGATCCTGAGAGAAGAGAAGTGTGTTTCATTTGATCGTCTTCTCTACACGAGAGGAACGTATGTGAGACATCTTACGAAGTCGGATCCTGAAAGAAGAGAAGGAGCGGGTACGTAGTATCTTGGTCACGTTACACATTATCTTGGTCATGTCTCACTTTTCTTTCGGTCGTTCGCGGTGTCATACTTAAGTACCTTGTGCTTTCAGAAAGAGTAGACGTATCGTTTAATTTGTAAGGCTGTTTGTTATGTTGCAGCTGTCATGCTGGGGACCTGTTGGACGAAAATTGAAGGACCGTTTTAAGTTGGAAACCATACAGTCCCATGTCGTTGAGCTGTAAGATAGTCCCATGTCGTTGAGCTGTAAGATCGCGTTCCACATACAGTACTTTCTCGGGAGTAGCAGTGCTGAAAGGATTAACAACACGCTTCTGCTTGTTTGTCTCCTCTATTAGTGTACTGGTTGTATATATAGTGCCGCCGTTGCTTCGCCGCACATGCTCGTGCGAGAATCAAATATACTGGAGATAGTTTAATCGTGGCACCTTCAGATGTATTATGAAGTATAGGTTACATGGGAGGTAACTACCCACCGCGCAACAGTCTATACGTAGATCGCGCTATATCTAGAAAAAATGTTCGGTGTTTATTTAACATGTAAGTCCTTTCTCTGAAGTCCCTTTGTGCCGGTAGCACCTGCTCGTGTGAGTACGTATTGAGTAGAAATAGGTTAACCGTTGCGCGGTGGTAGTTAAACCTAGCACTGGTCGCGCAGTTTTTCACCTTTACGTGAACCCTAGCTGCTAGCTGCTAGAAATGTGCGGTTTGCATCATAACATACAGTTTATCGTGATGATATGAACGCGACAGAAATGCGATATTATTCTCTTCCTCCTAAATCTCATTGGAATTGTTCTGTTCTATGTTTGTCTTTGGTTGTTTCTTTTGTGAATGTATATACATAGCACTTAACCTGCACTTCAACTGCAAAACTGCGGCCGCTTCTGGTAAACAAAAGTGTAACCTGCACTTCAACTGCAAAACTGCGGCCGCTTCTGGTAAACAAAAGTGTATCTTATACTGAATATGCCTGGTTAAGAAAAAGTGAAGGAAATAATTGGTTTACGGAAAAATATAGATTTCATTAATTTAATTTTTTGAAGTAGTGGACAAATAAAAGGTATATATCAGTCTCTTCGCTAAAATATTTTCAGATTGATGCGGATTTCAAAATATCATCAAAGCAAGCATAAACCTAACTTATCATAAGTGAACTCACATTATTCATCGGTTTTTTGAGGTAAAATGTAAAGATTTAGTATTGTAAGTGAGTTCACCTGTGAAATAAGATATAGTTTTACAGAGATTCGTCGAAGTAAATATAATCATAGTCGTATTAAATATGACTTGTTCCCAAGCTCGGAATAAGGAAAAGTATCTTTTCTCACGGCCTCGTACATTGAAATTTGTTTTTTTATATCGAAAAATATATGAGTGTTATTAAAATTTATTTTATTAAATTATATAGAACATTGAATTAATTTATAATTGTTATATATTAGACATTCCTGGATGAGCCAACTCATCCGAAGAGTGGGCTGATGTGCTCTTGAGGGTATAAGACCGGAGACTTAAATGTCTAATGGCGCCGTTTATTTGAAGACATTAATTAATGTACTAACCTTCAGGCGTTATACATGAGGTCCATATCTTCCATAAGATAAAATGTACAAGAAACTACAGAGAACACCAGTTATTTGAAGAACCCGTTGATGAATATTTTTTTACGAAATGTTGATTATAAATTTGAGATTAAAAATTAATTTAATTATTCGGGAGGAGGAGTTTTTATGGTAACGTGAGACTCATTTAGCGTGTTGCATTTAATTGGTTTTGTTGTTTCCTGTGGTAAGTGTAGTCTGCATGCTCACATTAATTTACATTTAAAAATTAATATTTAGAAGTTCCATTTTATAGTTAAATTAGAAATGGCAGTTTAGATGTTTGTTTTAAAAGTCTAAGTTTGATTACATGTTTAGTACCGTGTCTTATTATTTCCTATTGGATTTTTCTGAAAGCCGGTTGTCAGCCAGGTGCTTATGATGATTCCTCTGTTATGTAAACATTTGTCATCTTCTTTTCTCCGGCCAGGAGTGCATGCATATTAAGTATTTTTATATTATTCGTTGGTCTTCTGAAGAAATATGCAAAAGATGATTTGTTATAAAAATATATGAGTTAATATCTGAAAAGTATAGCGTGGTAATGGTAGTATTTTATATTATTTATCTCATTTTAGATATCTTCATAATTTTGATTCTAGAGTATGAGTTTTCTTGATACAAAAGTTCATATAGTTCCATAATGAGAACCGTGTTCTTCTGAGATTAGCTAGTAAGCAAGAGGGAAAATCGAAAAAAAATCTGATTAAAGTTTCAAGTCAGAATCCTCCCGGTCGAGAAGGTACAAAGTAGTAATAACCCCGGAAAAGCTGGGAGGTAAAGAGTTTGGAAAACGGAAAATGACCGCTCGTTTCTAGCTCGCATTCGGACCATTACTTACGACATGAAATGCTACGGACTCCCCAACAGTCTGACTTAAGGCAAGGTGGTGACGATTTTAAGTTGGACAGGATGATAAACTCAGCTCATATAATATATAGCTCATGAGTGGACTGAAACTCCTGGCCTATATCCTCGTCACACATGGTTAACCTCCTCTTTAGCCCAACGGTACTTCTTCCACCTTAGCTGTATCTCCACTCGCACGTTACCCAACTGAAATAGATAGAGTTATATGGTCACTAGGTAGAAAAGCAAGGGCGATTCCGCTTCACATTTCAGGCCAGTACCACGTAAGGGTTTTTCACTTTAGTAATGGTAAACTATGGTAGTGAGTACTATGGTCTCGCCTAATGCATTCTGACTTCTTCCGTCTATCTCCGTCTTCAGTTCTGTGTAAGCTTCAGAGAATATGCAACCAAAGTGTACTTTTGGTGAAGTGAGAGAAAACGACAATAATTGATTTAATGAAGTGTAGAAGCTGTTGGAGTTGACTATTACTATTTCTAGAAAAAAACTAAAATTAATATATTTAAATATAGATAACTGATCTGTACAAAACATATCTCGATCGTTTCCAAGAAAAAACCCATAAGTAGAGCAAGCACATCAGTTCTCCTTCTGTCATAAAAGACAGTCTGCGGGCAATAAAAGCTCATATTTGACTTTTACTTTATGCTCTAATCTTTCCTGCAGGAAGGGTTAAAGCATAAATTAAATGCCCTTTGCATTATCACCTCTTCCGAACTTGGAAGAGATGATAATGCAAGGAAGTCATCTCTTCGCATAAAAATAAAATTCTACAGTCCTTAGTAGAGCAAACTGATTCTCAACAGATTTTAGAATCTGATCCGTTTTTTACTATAATTAACTTCCTAACTGATAGCAGAAAACAATCAGCTATCGGAGGTAGAATGTACTCTATATAAGAAATGCTCCATCCAAAAGGTAGATTTATGGGATAAAACGAATCATATCCTTGATATTATGACACTTCATTTTTTTTCATTTGGGCGCTTAATGATGATGTTATAAGATTCGAAAGATGAGAAAATCAAGCTAGACTATAGTTTACCAATGCTGGTTAAGTATTTGTGGTTCTTTGTGCTAAACTAAGAGCACAATGGAGCTGCTTGATCATAATCTGGAGAAAACTTCACATAAGGGGACAACTTAAGAGATTAGCTTGTATCTACGACTTGTTGACTAATGTTTCGGGAGATTAGGAGGTCCAATATATGCGCAAAAGGTGTCATTGTGTTCGTATCTATGCATGCTACACGTGGTTAAGATGGTTCGTGAAGAGACGGATCGAGAGGTGTGTATTGAGAGGAATTGGGACGTAGAGAAGCAGATTTGGAGTGCTTCAGTGCCATGCGAAAGAGAGTTAAACCATTCGGGTTGTTCCGGAGTCCAAACTTGCTGTCCTTAGATCCATCGGATTCAAAACGCCGAGTTCTCAAAGAAATTGAAGACGAAGTTTCATTGGACAATTTGAGAGATTTGAGGGAAATTGACTCGCAAGAAAACGTTTATGTCAATTTTTTGTTCGTCTGCGATCTGAAGTTGGGTTGTTCTTCATGAACGGTGAGTCAAAATTTTTATTTTTTGTGCTTACGCGATCAGGGAGTCATTATCTATGCACATGAGAAGACAATATGTGGATTAGATTGTTGATTTGGGAGTGGTGAGCGAGTTTGAGTCACAATGAGTCGATTTATGTCAGTTTTTTTGCTTCTTGCGACCAAGTTTCTTATCTGATTTTGCGAAGTAAACTCCAAACAAGCTTGTTGGGTTCAAAGTAGCCAGATCTATCCATCATAGAAGACTGATCTTAGATCAGACGGTCCATTTTGCAGATATACATGGTTTTAGATCACAAGGATGAAGTTCGATCACCTACGACAGAAAATTAGAGATATCTTGGCAGTCGGGAATCAGATGTGAGAGTTCTTGGAGTCAATGGAGTCAACAGAGTCAAGAAGGAAGTACCACGTAAGGGTCTTTCACTTTAGTAATGGCAAACCATGGTAGTGAGTACTATGGTCTCGCCTACTGCATTCTGACTTCTTCCGTCTATCTCTGTCTTTAGTTCTGTGCAAGCTTCAGAGAAAACGCATAAAAATAAAATTCTACAGTCCTTAGTAGAGCAAACTCATTCTCAACAGATTTTAGAATCTGATCCGTTTTTTACTATAGTTAACTTCCTAACTGATAGCAGAAAACAATCAGCTATCGGAGGTAGAATGTGCTCTATATAAGAAATGCTCCATCCAAAAGATAGACTTATGGGATAAAACGAATCCTATTCTTGCCTGATGGCAAACTTTTTAACAAAGATAATAATTTCTTCAAATGCCCTCAGCACTTTGTATTTAATTCTATCTATAGATTTTAAATAATTTTGAATATATAAAATACTAAAATACTAAAATTGAAAATGCTGTACATGTGGTTACCACAATCTCTCGTGTCATCTACTGCAACTTCTGAGGTAGAGCTAGCCAGCCACATGACATTGAAGTTTAGTACCTCTAGTACCGCCTTAGGAATAGCGCCGCATGATAGTGCTCCTACTAGTTAAATATACAGTTAGGTAGTGTAGTATTGATTACTGATCTTTATCTAAATATCTCGCAGAATTAAGTCTATTAGAAGCTTCGCATGTTAATTAGAGGATTAAAAGTCATTTAATTGCTCGTCCGTTTATTATTTTTAGTAGGACGTTTGTTTACCATCTTGGAGATAAACGTGGGGTGTCAAGATGCTCAGGTTGTTCATAGGGTTCGAAAAGACAGATTTCTGTCTTTCCTTGTGTGATGTGGATGTGGACTTAGGAATTAGGAAAGGGATCTGATGAGAAGATACAACTGTCCATAATTCTTTCATTTCCTCGCCTCTCCCATATAGTGATTCAATGTCTTCTAGTACATGTAAACTTGTCGTAGGTTGGGGTGTTGTGACGAGAGTATATGAAATAGTGTTATGTGTACAGTGGGTGGTCACATTCTTCCCGACTGTTAGTTCACATACTAGAGTAGCCATTAGCGTAATGTTGTGCACAATGAAATAAAGAAGCAATGAGTTGAGAAGCTTGAGTACAATTAATGCGTAGACTGAATGGACGACCCGTGAATATGACTTTACTTGCATTCTCAGAATTTGGATCTGACTTCACCATTGGATAGAGCTCGCTGATTAAGTAAAAATTGCTTTCTTAGTAGACATCAACGGAGGTATATAAAAAGAGATACGAAAGTCAAAAGATTTAGAGTTTTGGTTGTCATAGATGCTGACGTGGCATTCCATGAGATAGCAGATGGAAAGCTGACATGGCAGTCTGAAACTGATGGAAAATTGACACGTGAACTTTTTTGCTGATGTGGTATTTTATGATGATATTACAGATGAAGACATGACGTGTCAAAAACTTTGCTAACTTGACTAAGTTGGTGACGAGATGAAGAAGATGACATGAAATCAGGGCTGAGGTGGCTGTTTGCATGTTGGACACCTGTCTTCCTGCATGACAAGCATACCTAGGCTAGGTACTACCGAGGAGTATAAAAGACGAGCGCTCGAGAAAAAAATTAAGAATTTTTTGGGTTCAGACGTCGGAAGGTTACCTGATTTTCGCAATGAATTCTGGAGCAAAATTTTGGGTTGGGTGTGGGTTGATTCTGTCTTGTGAGAGGAAGTTGGTGGTGAACTACTTACGAGCATAAGTAGATCTCCACAAGGTTCCGTGAAGAAGAATGGGTTGGATAACTTTTGGAGGTCATCGTAGAGACTGCAGATGTCCGTTCGAGGTGATTATTTTTGCGTTAGAAAGATCATGTCAAAGGATTTATCTGTGTGGTTCCAGAATTTTTAAGGGTTCTAGGAAATGTCTGTGGGGATCTGCTAACTGACATTAGTAGATTATCGTAACTTTTTTGCAATTTGGAGATAAGATGACTTTAGAAAACCATAGCGGTGGTCACTGACGTCCATTGAAGATGATTTCTGTTGCGTTGGAAGCTCGTCTTGAAGGCTTTCATCCTATGATTTTTTACTTTTATGTTTTTTAGAGAAAAGTGTGAGAGGCGTCAGCAGATTAATGCAGCTTTCTTGAAGATTGACGAGTAAAACAACTTTGGGAGGGCGTAGTGTAGCATAGAAGTGTATGTTCGACACTAGTTTGGAGAGTTGGAAAGATCTCGTGATGCAATATCTGCCTATCTTCTCAGATTAGAACTTGATCGTTTAAAGAGAAAACCTATGGTGAATTAATAATAAGCGTTAGTAGATTTTTGTAGTCTTTTCAAATTCGAGCGAGTTGAACAAGTTTAGGAGGCCGTAATTTTTTGCAGAGTGTCAGTTTGAAGTGATTATGGTTCTATTTGGAAGGTTTTTGCGAGGGCTTTGTCAAGGTTGGAAAATCTTAGTTGAAATTGCAAACTTCTAAAGTTCAGTTGTAAATGTGAGAATACTTAAGTGACAAAAAAATGTGCATAAATCACTTCTTTGTGTGGGTTTACATTGGCCTTCTTCTCTCCAAGCGAGCTTTACTCCACCGCCAGATACCTCGTGTATACATAGATAGACTTCACATACAGTACAATACGACGCATCCATAAAGAATTGACACTTAACATAAATCATAAATAAACGTTACAAGAAGAGTAACTCTCCATGAGCAGAGCTGAAGGTCTGAAACTTTGATAAAGAATAAAATGATCTGATTGTTACTCTCGCTTAAAAAGACCTTTAATGTGTAATCTTTGGATTTGCAATTGATCTTCATCCAAAATTGATTATATATTACTTTCATTTCCAAATTTCAACTAGAGTTGTATCGAATAGCTTATATCTCATTAAACTAAATAAATAGTCTCATACTTAATTAACATATTTATCTACGGTGGAATCCTTCAACAAGCGAGGACACTTTACATTAATACAGTTTTTATCAACCAAGTTTGCCCTAACCTCACCCTCATAAGATAGCCAAACGGCGGACTGCCAAGAAGCAGCACCAGGAGAAAACTTTCTTGAAAACAGTTGGCGGAGGTACTGTTAAAAGGCGATGGAAGAATGCCGCGATATGGTTACCGTGAGTTTCGCGCAGACCGTGATGACTTTTTTTGCGGGTTCGGCACATTTTTCTCAGGTTCATGTAAGAGGCGTCGGCAAAGACGTTGTCGCCGTCTGTACCGTCGTTCGTCGTCGTCATCCCGTTCGCGAACCCTAACCTTTGCTAAGACAACTTGCCGTAACCCGCTCTTTTCCTCCTTTTTCATTTCGCTCACTATTTTTCGCATCAATGTGTTTTCACGAACCTCTGCAACGTCTGGACGTTTTGCTGCTTCTTTGCTTCGACCTTCTCGTGTCCTTGCGTGACCTTCTCATCGTCATTCCGTTTCGATATTTCAATGGAAACGGGAACAATCGATCGAGCAGTGACGCAACGATGTCTCAGTTTATTCACCCAGAATGCAGAACAATGAAGTACACACGTTTCACTTCTTTTTATTTTTTCTCACTATCCCCTACGGCTCTATGCAGAAGTTAGCACCGAGGCTGGAGCTGCATCAGGAGACGAAGACTGAAGCGAGTAAGGAGTCGGGACCTGTAAGAACAACAAGTTTTCGGTCAAGCGATGCAGACAATGCCCAGCGAGCACGAAGGCCCGACCCTTGGAGGAGATGAGTGTCTCTGTAAGTACGAGAACATGCTCTACCGAAACTAGTCTCCAACTCAGTTTGCTAATCGAGCACGACATGCTAGAGTTATTACGGCCTTCTTAGACGTTTACGCCACCTCTGTACTGGCCGTGGGCGGAGGAGTGTTAGCAGCATCTGTATATATACCGTTCCCAATGAGAACTTCTTTTTATATGATAGACTGTACTTGTACCACAGGCAGTCAGTACAAATTAAGGACTGGCTGTGGTACTGTGCTTGTACCACATGCAGTCTGTAGAAACTGTATTTCGCTCATGGACAATGGCATGGACCACTTATTTACGTTCTCCAACTGTGTACTTGCCTCTTCAAACAGTACTTCTCATCGTTTCCGTGTCAAGTGTATAAATTTCAGACTTCAAATGCGTTCATGGCTTCTATGGGACTGCAAGCATAAAAACGGACAAGAAAATCGTTTGGAAAGTAAGCTGTGCTACGCCAAAGCAGCCGATGCTACGCAAAAGATGGAATCTAGAACGGCACTCGGATACCTTCAATTTTGCTAGGCAGAAGCGGAGACGACAATCCGTAAAAAGTGGGCACCTCCAGATACCTTAAATTTCGGCCTACCGAACTGTAGGCAAATATTTCCCATCAAACAAAGCGCTTCCTAGGTTTCTAGAAAACAGGAGAAAAAAAAATGACGGAGCCATCGCATAGTCTAGATGTATGTAAACTATTTTCTTTCAACCATAATGCAATGACGCACACTGAGCAACAGAAGAGGTGAATAAGCACTATAGCATACAAAGCGTACTTCCGGCCAGGAGCAGGAAAACGCCAAGTGGAACGAGCTTGTATTTTCTTGGTTGGTGCGGGCGGCGGCTAGTAGGCATTAGAGCGCCTTCCGAGAATGAGGAGATTTCACAGAACGGATGGTCATCGTCCAAAAGTATTATGGTGCACAGCTATATCACGTATTTGAAATCACGTACTGCTGCATGTCTTTTGTCTGCATTAGCTGTTCACATATTGCTGCTTGTCTTTACATCTATATTTGAGCCTGTTAGTGTTATTACTCGTAGTGGAGATACCGCAGTAGGTAAGGTTCTCGTGTAAGGATCTGCACGTCTTGGGTTCGAGCCCAGAGAATACATCACGTCTGATCTGAACAATAAATTCAGATCAGGGGATAATACTAAAGAGGTATTATGAATAGTCAGCTGTGACTAAAGTACTACAAGATGAAATTTGATTGCTTCTGAAACAAAAATAATTCATCTGTATAAATCAACACACTCTAATACAGAGCTTGAACCGAGATCAGACTATAATGGAAGGAACTCAGCATTAATGACACCTCACATTCTCAAAAATGATAACAAGTTTGTCCAAGCTTTCGGTGTGCTCCCTTTTAGCGATAGCAGACGCGCTTCCTAGACTCTAGATCTTGTTCCCGTGTCCTCTCTTGAATACTTTTTTTGTGTTGCTGCCGGCTGTATTCCTAGAAAATTCTGCAAGTAGATCGTGTGTAACGTAATGATTGCCACATGTGAAGATATGACTTGCCAAAAAGAACCACTACATGACATACTTCTTTTGTGGCACGTGAACCGCAGTCGATTACCATATTCCTCCATCCACTTGAGCACAGCTGACAACTACCAAACTACAAAAACATTTATAATGTAATAATGCTTAGCCTTGAAGTTAGTGTGCATCTGCATTATAAACAGATGGTGAGGTATATACTATCACCTTGTTGGATGTATGCAAGCTTCTAACCATGCTCCCTATATGTGACTTGACTTGATATATCGAAGATCTGCAGAAACTGATCGTAAAACACTGGTGGAATTTCTGTCTAGCAGCGTAATGCCATGAGCAGCCAGCATGATGCAACGGGCTTCATTGAGAAATTTAACAAGTGATTTATGCAATGTATTCCATTGACCAGCGTGAGATTACGCATCATAACCTCACTCTCTCAAGCAGTGGCTTACGTCTGTGAGGTCATGCAACATAACCTCACTCTCTCGGGCAGTGGTTTACATGCATAAGTCATCCTCGAGCAGTGGGTTACGTTGCTTAATCCCACTGCGGACAGTGGATTATATATACGTAAAACACTATTGGATTTTAACGTTCATTATTTTAGAGTAATCGTAGTTAAGTCAAAATCCGTGTAACACGGATCAATTTGAATATAATAATATGTCAACGGGATCATGGAGTTCCGTTGTGTAGTCTCACGATCTGATGCATAATCTCACGATCTCATCAGATCGTGAGATTACAGAACGTAATCCTATCATATTAGGAAAAATAGAAAAAAAAGTTAAAATCTGAAATAAACATCCAATACTATATTTATAAATAGATTATTTATACCTAAGTAGATCTTGACATTGTGAACGTTAAAAAAATCAAATTCTTAATATATATCGTGTAAATATATAGTAAGAATATATATTTACATGATATATATTAATATATATATTAATATATATATTATATTCATGCAACCCGTTGTGCATTACGTTATCTAATGCACTATTAGTCCTGCATTGCGTCCTTTGAAGATCATAGTCGAGGTGTAAGATCTTCGCCTCGGCTATGCCCTTCGAAAAGATGCAATGCACTCCTAAAAGGGCACTATTCTATACGTAACAAATACAACGAATGTAGTCTTCGAAGCAAAATCCATTTACAGTCGTTATTTAGACTTCCAGCCTAGAGGGTTTAAGAGATGAAATTGCAAAGCGTGTCGAAGAGAATCATGAAAAGCACAGAAGACCAAAAAGATTTTTGTCTAGAATTCGCACACCATACCCGAACGGGATCCTCGGTTGTTCTTGTTTCCCAAGTATCATGGACACTTCTTGCGGAATGATGTGTGCTGAATATCATACTAAGTCACCTCACACGATGTTGTGAGCTTGATTCTACAATTACTTGGTGGATTATACATGTTATTTGGCCCTCGTTTCCTTCAGAAGATGTGGATTCTGCCATGCACGGACTGATAATCGTAACATTCCAATTCATGAGGAAGATTATCTCAAACTCTTCACATTTGATTCATTTGGGAGTGGTGCATTGCTACTGTGGATGAGGTGTCTAGGTTTAGGTCAGATTCTCAAAATGTGTTTTTCACTTCTACTAGAATTTGTGGAGACCGTACTTATGAGTAGTTCATATGGGCCGGGAAGAATGGTAGAAGATGAAAGATTTAGAGGATTTCTAGAGTATTAAATTATACCTTAAGCATTCTCAGATGATTTTTGATTCGTTCTCAATGGAAATTTTTTTCGTTAAAAAATAAATGAACACACTAATACATGAACTGAATAGAGCCTAAGTGAATATGTATCCAAAGTACATACATGCCAAAGGGAAGGTAAAAGACAATAGTCTTTTACGAGAATTAAATAATCAGAAGCAGGAGTTCAACATGAAGGAGTTAGAATGATTTTTTTTACGTTTGTCAAAGAGAAGTGATAATTTATGTTTGTCATGATAGCTATTAGAAGCAATATTATAATACTATCATGAGTATACGTGTCAAGTGGATACGTGGTCAAAATGGAGACTGGCATGAATCTAGAAACATGACAAACACAGTGTGGTTAATGTAGAGATTGATCACAAAAAGAATAAACACCATCAGAATTCTGACACTTGGTAATACCTCAAGAATAAAACCAGAAGAAAAACGTAAAAAACAACTCCAAGTTTGTTATATATTCGACACAAAGAATGAATAAAGTACAACTTTTCTTGGTAATTTAATTTATTATCTAATATTTTCTAATGAAAATGTTTAAGTAATAAATTAAACCTTCAAAAAAATGAAGGAGATGAATATGCAAGGAAGTCATGGTCAGGTGACAATGTACGCTTATATATATAGGTCAATTAATTTACATTACTTCTTGCAGAGCACATGGTAACAGATATTTTGTGACCGGAGGATCTTAACACGCCGGTACTGCTGTCTCTCATTAGTGCTATGGCGAATGGTTAAAGGAGAAAAGGAGTAACTACGTTCACTGTAACTACGTAGAACGACGTTCATTGTAACTACATAGTAACTACGTTGAGTAACTACGTTCATTTTTTGAAGAACGGTAGAATATGGTGTTGTGCAAAATCTCCGTGACTGTAAGTGAGGAATCCGTGATGATGGGCAAGGAAATGATGAGGATATCGCTTATTGCGCAGAGGTATTTTGTTCAAATAATAGCATACATCGCGAATAATTTGAGCGAAACAACGCACATGTCTTTTGTTTGAATAATATGCATACAAGGCAGATAATTTGAATAATACACTTAGAAATTCTATGATAACAATAATCAGAACAACTTTTCTCAAATCAAACTTGGTTCTTCAAGTTAAGAATGTTATTTTGAAATCATTTTATTACATCCTATCAAAATTATATATATTAATTTAAAATTACACATGTCACATAAGATTACCCAACTCTGTTCAGTACAATTCTGATTTTTTCGAACAATATTTAGATAAATGTTAAAAAGCCTTTCAAATTGTTGTCGACCATTCGTGCAGTTTGAAAAAACTGAGGTAGAACAACTTGATGTTAGTTTGAATAAATAAAACGATCATTCCCTCAGTGTTAAGATTGTAAATTTCATTAATATAAATTAATCACAGGTTACTGATTTACTTTATTTTTCGTTATTCTTTTAAATTCTCTTTCCTTCCTATAACTAAATGCCTAGGTGTAGTGTATGAAAGGACATTCTATTCAAAGAAAAACATAATGTTTTTGAAAATATATTATTTTAACAAACTTTAATAAAACGCTTAGGTCTTGTTTTCAATACGGAAGATGGTAGTTTCAACCACAACTAGCCTCTCCTACGTTCAAGACGCATTCATATTTGGGCCCATGAAAATCCTATCGAAGCATCACATCAACAGTATTATCCCGAAAGCCTCGCTGAAAGCGCTTGATTACTGTATTATTCGCTGACAGCACGTCTGTCTTTTGTGCTCGCTGACATAAACTTATACTCGATCATTATTACAAAAGCTAAGCAGTGAAAAGCCTCTTCGTGAAAATCTCGTCCTCCTTATAAGCGTCGAGCTCAGCTGTGTCATAATTCCTCTCTCTCGCAGGAGGAGCGAGTCGGCGTCGGAAAAGGAAGCAATCCGGCTAATTGGTTATGCATAGCTTGTGTGTTAATTCAACTTATTACAGATTAGTTGTGGTTGAAAATCTAAAATATACTTACCGTTATACATTTCTGGATTTTGGTTTGAGGATTAGATTTATCCATGGTAAAGTTTTGTTTAGTTGTGGTTGAAGTACCAGTCAGAGACAAAAGGATTAGACTAACTCAAACTGGTTACGAATTAGTCGTGGTTGAAGATCCATTCATTGGTTATCAGTTTTGGTTTTTGGTTTGACGATCAGATTCCACAATCTCATTATTAACAACTTTTTTATTTTATGAAAAAAGTCGGTCTAGTTGCTTTTGATCGCCGCATACACTTTTTTGGCCATTTTTTAGCATATTGCTAAGGGAATCATTCCGCGATAAGATTCTTTTATTTAATTTAAGGTTTTTTCCAAATTTAAATGGTATTTAAATGACACATGCAGTCACCACAACCATACTTTTCATATGCTGCACACATAAATATGCTTTTCCAATATCTTTCTTCTTGGTTCGTACTCGGTTATGTTTATTTTAGCTTGACGATTAGATTGAACCATGTTTTTCTTCATATACTTTCTCTACAGCTGTGCTCTCCCAACCCATTTCCTCTTGATCAAGCCTCGGTTATATTTATTTAGTTACTTCTCAAGCGAAGTTAGCATACATGTTATGTACACTTCCTTGCATATTCACTCACGTCTCGTAAAAAATTGATATTGTGTTGGGGTACTGTTTCGGGAACATATCGTTAGTTTCGGCTGCATTATTCGCTCCTCGGGGAGTTTTTTTCCCGCAGTAATACGTATGGATGCG
The DNA here is from genome assembly GCA_036924285.1 of Asterella californica. Lineage (NCBI taxonomy): Eukaryota > Viridiplantae > Streptophyta > Marchantiopsida > Marchantiales > Aytoniaceae > Asterella > Asterella californica. Next base: position 11,580,149 of record JAYKYS010000006.1, on the reverse strand, counting down.
GTTCTTCGACTGTTGGCTATCTGTTTTGACATTATTTTTTCTTTGGGATGGCAAAGGAGCGCGGTGGCTCCGAGGTTTTATTGATATGTAAAATATGTATACAGGTGTTGCTCTATACTGATGGTTGCACACGTCACACAAAAGCTATAGTGCCTAAGAGGTTATGTCTGTACTGCACATGCCTTTTCAGGATACAGGTCACACACCTACGAGCTCCTCAACTCACTGCCTGCTACATACTTACAACTAAACGTGTTACTTACGAGTATAAACTGCACATGTCTTGCTATGTAGTTAGAAGCAAAGACTTACTAGCACAATACCAGTTCGGAAGACGGATACTGATAAGCTATAGCGAGAAGCTATAGTGCTATATACTTACAACCACTACACAGAGGTTGCTCGTGCAGCTCCACTGTGTTCGGAAGTCCTCTCTGGGACCCGATGTCTCTTGTTATAACGTCTGTAAGTGAAATAAACTAGGGCAGTGTCTCCGTAGTAAGAAGAGCATCGCTGCCGAGACTAGGACTCTCCTCCTCGCGAGCTGCTTCTTTCTGCACCAGAACCGGTATCTCTTTCACATTTGCAGGACCAACTGTATAATATTGGTGCGAACAGTGAGAGCAGCGACTGCTTTTCCTGTAAAAGAAAATATCATCTACGTCTTCTGGGCTGACATCGTGTGGTCTTATGAAAGAGTTTCACAAAGCGTTGGATCGCTTCTTGTGAATTCTGGGTTGAGTGAGCCACCGAGGAGATGAGATGTACTTTCTAGACGTCAGCATTGAATGGAGACAATGTGCAAAAGTATTTGAAAGCGGATTTGGACTCTTATACCTGTTGAACTGGAGGGCTCCAGGCAGGATGTTTACGTATGTCAACTCCACTCGGTTTTTCGTGTCTGCGATTCCCATCAGCATGAATAACTCTTTTTCATCATCGATCATGCTCTCCGTTATGTTCTTTGTAACAGCATGATGGTGTCGCTCATTCTGATCTTTGAGACAGCAGCCGAGCATCCCGACAAAGATACACATACCTCCGCACCATCCGGTCTGTCCTTGATCCAGCCGAGACTCTGAAAAATTCACTTCTTAACTTCTACTGACGATTTGACACGTATGAAGACTACTCCCTGGAAGTGGAGGTGGAGAAGAGAACCCCCCCTCTCCACGGAAAAGATCCCAGACAAGCATTGCTTGTTAAGGAACTTGGCGATGAGAGAAAAGTGACTCATCTCAAGATCTGCTCCAGTAGTACAAACCGTCACAGACAGTTCCAGACTAGGACGTCTGCCTCTCGCTTGGCGTCAAAGTGACATCTTTCGTACAGTTGCAATCAAAGTGCTGACAAATAACAAGGCTGTCAAAAGATCAACCTGAGTGCAAACGCAAGGATGACCGTGCTTGCGGTAGAGATAGTGAACTGTCGACCTCAGAGAACCATCAGCGCGCTTAAAGTATGAAAGATAAGAGAACATGTGGTACCGCCTGTCTTGTAAGTACAAGTAAAAATTATCGATAAAATAAGAGAAAAAATGATAAGGACCAGCCAACCACTACAGTGGTATACTGTGCAGGGTACATGGATGACACGTTCTACCTGTTTTGACGTAATCGAACTTTATCAAGAACTCAAGAGGATGCTGAGAGAAACCTAATTGCAAATAAACGTAATGCCGAGTCAGCGCCAAGAAGCGATCATCGAATGAAAGCATGGGTCTGTCAGCAGACAGAGGAGAGAAACGAGGTGCAGCACCACTGAAATCTAACACCTCGAACTCCACAATAGACTCAACGACTGACGAAGTACATGACACAGTACTCACCACATCGTTTGTATCGTCTGCTTCATCAACTGATTCTGAGTTGACAGAGTCCTTTGCTTCCGACATAGCACAAATGAAAAAAAACAGAAATGAACATACCTGCGATCTCGATCTCTTCCTGATTGTGAACCAATCTACCTGTCACCGCCAGGAACAACATGCAGTGCTAGCTGCTACAATGACCCATTTAGATTGGTCCACATCCTCCCCAATTTCCTCGACGATAGTACCGTCTCCAAACTGAAGGAAACTGAAAGAAACAACGACGTTATGATAAGGACCAAAAGACCAAGACCGCACGGAAAGACAACAATAACATGAAGGAACTGAAGGAAACTGAAGGAAACAACGATGTCGTCATAAGCAACAAAAGACGAAGATTGTGCAGAAAAACAATGACAGCGAAGAGCAGCAATAAGCAGAAAAACAATGACGCCATGCCGCGATAAGCAATAAAAGACCAAGAGCGCACGCATGATGACAACTACACGCACGATGACAAAACGATTTGTCATCGGGCAAAGCAAAGCCTACGCAATGAACGAGGTCTGGAGGACAGTCGAGACGAAAAGAAACAGAAGACACGAGCAACACGACCAAACCAACGCCGCAGCCAGTCTTTACCGTCAAACTCCAAAAATGCGCGCTCTCCGCTTCGTCATTTCTCTTCTGCGAACTGTATACACCAACACCCTCTGCCAAAATGACCGCCACCATGCCCTTGCCGTAAAATCTGAATTCGCACGTCCACGGCTTTCCCTTCCACCTTTGTACAGACTAAAGCGAAGTGTTCTGACTAAAGCTCTCCGCTACAACGACGACCATCTTACCCTTGCCTAAATTCAAACTCCCGCGTCCACCGCTTGTCCACTTCTCTTTTCCTCCGAAGTGTGCACTTTCGGTGCTTATTCACCTCCTCCATCAGAAGATGGAGGAGGCAAATATGTAAGAGATTAATTTAATACCTAACCCTTCCGGCGGGAAGGGGTAGGTATTAAATTAAACTTAGTGCACATTAATTTTTTAATCAGTACTGATTCTCGGACTTGTACGATCTAAAGCGCGGTCCTCGGGTCAAGTTTTATGGGTTATCTCTTATTCTCTCCGTATTTCCAGGCGTGAGCTAAAAAATAACTTTTATAAAATATTTCAATTATTTATATTTACTTAATATATACATTATATTTAATATATATATATATTCCAGATAACATTAAAAGAGCAAAGTTAATCCAGCATGCAAAGAACTCCGAGAACGCTTCCAACACCACCGTGTCTTCTCCGCTTGTCTTTTTCCCCTCCCCGGCCGGATGTATGCTTTGGATGCATATTCATCACTCTTTAGATACTCCATCTTTTGCTTGCATACGTTGGAAACTATTCGGGGAAACTATTTGGGGGTTACCAAAAGTGTGTGGATGAAACCAGCGTTTCCACCGAATACTGCTTATTCCAGTAATTATATTGGGCATTCTCTGCCCCATATAATTACGGGCAAGATGGAAATCAATGTTGTCTGCATCCCCATATAAATATATTCACTGGAAAGATGGAAATCACTGTTTCTTGCAAGTAACTTTAGCAAATCGCGTTGCAGATTTACTGCCAAATGCACGTAGATGAGATATGAAAGGTATTGTAGATGAGGCATGGAACGAAACGAACGAACAAAACGCGTAAACGGCAGTAAATTTAGGGAGCTTAAAAGTCTCTAGAATCTTCGAGATCGATTCGGGAGAGGACTTGCTTATCATCAGATGGACAAAGCATCGAAATATGGTTGTCATAAACTGTGTCATACTCTCAGCACGAAATTGATCTTCTCGGAAGTGTTTTCCTTTTCCTTGGTTTTCTCTCTTTGCGCTACATGACAATAGACGTTGAAATTGGCTTCATGTAAACACAACAATCACCTATAATATAATAATCACCTATAATAAAGTGATTGTTGTGTTTACATGAAGGAGAGGTTGGTTTACTGTGGTCTTAGATTAGTAAGTAAAGCGCTCCGAGTTATTCTTTGAAATATTGAACAATATCGTTGGATAACTGCAAGGGACTTTAAAACTAAAGTCACTGCAATAAATCGGTAAATGTAAAGCTTCTTTCGTGCTTACTGGTTTAAGGTATAATTATAATTCGTTATGACTGAAAATATTCAAGAGCGACAAGGCTTCGGATGACTATATGCAGGAGGACGTTGGACAAAAAGTATCCTTCCTCACGGCTTTGTACATTGAAATGCGTTTTTAGTGTTATTAATAATCATATAGATATTATATAGATATTATTGTATTAAAGTTATTTTGAATTATTTTCTATAACTACTAAGTGTTAAATAATTCTGGAGTTGCCAAACGATCCAGAAAGAACCCAATTTCACGCTCTTAGGAGTATATTTCAATTTATGTCTTTCACGTCGGAAAGATCAAGGCATAAACTAATGAAAGTCCTTCCATATCCTGATACAGTACAAAAATATAGAGGAAAGCAGGTTGTGTGATTGACCAAATAATGTTCATGTAATTTCTTTTGACACCATAGTATTGCAGTTCGTGACAAAATAATGGATGTATTAAAAAAAGTAGAGGTCAATATGCGTCCAAAGCGTACATCTGGTCGGGTGGAGGAAAAGTACAAGCGGATTTATGGGATAAAATCTTATGGCCCCTCGTTCCATTTGTTATAACGAGAAACAAATTGACTATATATATATATATATAGATGTAAAACTTATCCTTTGAAATATACTTTCTCTGGACTGATTGTGGTATAGATTTCAAGAGAAGAGGAAGCCTTCTCACTTATCCTGCGCTCTTCGCTAAATATGATCACTGGCAGTCAGAGTATACTGAACTTAGGTAAATAGTCTATACTTAATTACACAACCTGAAGTTATCACAATGCTAACTGAACTAACTAAGACTTCCAACTTCCGGTGTTCGACCCGGACTGAAGACATTTCAAGAGAAGTCCCGTAACATTATAATGTTTCATGAATACAGAGACATTAATGCGATATAATAAAATGATTATTACCCTAAAAGTTCAAGGGACTATCTGGACTAGGTATTCTCCAAAGTACCTAAAGATCACATTTGATTCATTTTCAATAATAAAAACATGGGTTTAATACATAAAACGAACTAAGCTCAGGTGATAATGCAAAAATATGTACTAAAACGAACTAAGCTCAGGTGATAATGCAAAAGTACTGTACACACTGTGTTGGTTTTCTCTCTTCTCTTAGTCTCATTAGCATCCCCAACGCGAAAAGGCCAAGTTAAAGACGTTCGAGAAAACATGAATGGCTGCCACCTTTTTAGCCGAAGGTTTTAAAAACCTGCTAGCCAGGCGGCGGGACTTTCGCCTACATCTAGTAACCTTTTATCTCACGAACGTTTGCGTCATTTTGCTTAGGTTATGCGAAAGACGTAGCGAGATCACTTATCGTCGGTGCTGCGTTGCCTTTTTCTTGCCAACGTTGTCGAATGTGCGTGGTTTCGCTTAGGTTATGCCTAGCGCCGCCGCTTATCGTCGTTGCTGCTGTCTTTCTACACGTTGTTTTGTCTTTCAACTTCATTGCCTTCATCATTGCGACCTCGCTTCTCCTGGCTGCGTGATTTCACGGTGGGACCGGGGGCCTTGTTTTTAGCAGTCGTTCGAATGTCGTTCGAGTGTGAGGATGTCGGGGCGGTTCTCGATGTTGTTTCACGGCAGCCATCGGATGCATGTCTTTTTCCTGCACTCTGCCTGAGCGGGGATTCATCGGCAGATTTCAGAGGTGGTGGCCGACGATACGCAGGTGGGCCAATTTGACGGCAGCCATATAAGTTTATTTCTTTGCTGCATGTCCGTTTCTTCGATTACGTTTAGGTTGCTGCTGTCGATGCTGCGTCATGCTTGTGTTGGCCCGGTTGGAAAACGAGACAGGGACTGCTTTCATCGTCGAGATCGCTGGTTTTGTTGTCGATGCTGGGAGCGGGAGCACTCAGCTTTCACTTATATTTCATTTTCCTCACTATCCCCTACGGCTGTACGCAGAGCACCAGTGAAGCGGGTCGGTCTCTAAGCAGCAGAAGTTACGTTCGATGAGCAAGGACCAGCGCATCCGTGGAATTATTACCCTTGAGATCGTCCACCTCTCTACTGTCCGGGCAGTATATGTATATATGGCGTTGGCAACACAATGTATGTATATCTCTACTGCCGTCTTGAAAAACTGGATATGGGACTATGGCAGACTACAATAGCCCCTACGACTGCTTTATAGAAATCAGTTCACTTCTGTTTGTATTGTCTATGAGACGGTAAGCTATGTTCATAGAAAGGCATCCACCTCTGTTCACCGCTGCAGTTCGCTGCACTGCTGATACTAAACACAGACCTCAGAGCCCTTATGGCTGCTGTACAGAAACTTTTCAATGTGTGCTGTAGTAAATAGAGTTGGGATGGTGGCGGAGTAAACAGCCCCTACGGCTGCTTTCACTTTACTTCTGTTTCTATGAGACGATAAAGTATGAGAGGTTTAAAGAGTTGCACCTCTGTTTATCTCAACTTGATCGCTGTTGTTCGATGCACTGCACATATGAAACACGTTTTTATTTCCACGTGAACGCGACTGACAATAAAGGAGGAACAGCAATTCGTAAACCGTTATGATTGCAAGTATAGCAGACTGCTATACTTGCAATCGATCGTCTGTTTAAAGACTTCTATCTCTGTTTGCTTTGATTTAATCGCTGTTGTTCGCTGCACTGCATATATGAAACTCCTTTTGACACACACAGCAATTCGTAAATCGCTAGACTCGTAAAAAACGGACCCATTTTACTTGTCTGTGGTGAAGAGAAAAAAATAATACGAGCAGACGAGGACCCGTCAGGAATGGAACCGAGAAAACGGCACACCGTCGAGAACCTTTTTTCTCGCTTTGGAGCAGAGGAACAGTTAAAATACAGAAACAACCATAGAAGAAGAGAAGAGAAAAAATTGTGGACCAGAAAAACGCACGAAGAAAATCTTCCTAGGCTAAGCTGGCCCGGTAAATAATCCGCCCCTACTTATTTCACGAACCCCTAAGAGAAGGGTGAATATGCACAAAATCCACCCTATTATTTCAGTTTGCAGTAGCGCGGAGTGCAAACTTTCACTAGTGCAACCTTCAGAGCTACTCCCGAGCCCTTGCAGCCTTTTGGACTATTTGGTATTACGATCACAAGTTAGAGGGAGTTGGGATGAAGTGGCAGTGATCGGTTATGTTAATTTTGTACAATTCTGAAGAATACGATCAAATAACCATGCTCAACCGCCTTTGGGGAAAATTTGCCCTGTTTTTATTATGGTAACAGATAATTATTATAAAAAGTTAAATTAATAAGTATTTGTTAATCAAATCGAGAACAGCAAAAAAGTCCAGGACTCATAGGTGAAGTGCATACCAACGCGTTCACTGAATAGAAAAATAAATATAATAAATATAATTATTTTTATAATTATATTTTTCTGATAAAAATAAAATAAAATATTAATTGCTACATTTTGCAGATGGAAGAGATGAAATAAAAAAGATAATTTATTTATAATTTATAATTTAATATTTTTATAAAAATCAAGTAATAAATAAGCTTGCTACAAGCATAAAATCATCCGGTTGTTAGTCTCTATGCGTAGATAAATATGTTAATAAATTGGGATTATTTATTTAGTTTAATCAGACATAAACTAACAGATCCGTTATAATGTAGATTTAAATTTAAAATAATATATAACCAATCGGGTGAAGATCAATTGCAAACCCAGAGATTGTACATTAAAGATTTTTTTAATCTATGACACTTGACATCTAGATAATTTTTTTAGTTACCAACCAAGTTTTCCTCAACCTCAAAATATCTATCACTCATCGGTGTCGCTAAATAATAAGCATCCAAAGCGCACATCCGACCGGGAGCCGGAAGACGACAAGCAAGAATTTAAGGTAAAAATTCACTTTCATTATTGGTTGAAACATTCCAGGGAAAAAGATAACGTGGTGATAAAAATAATCAGTTATACTTATATTTCTCATAGAAGTCTGAAAGGAGAACCATGAATTTTGTAACAGATCAAAGCGAGACAACAAGTTAAATTTGTAATTCTAAATATATTAACTCTATATGTAGACGGGCGGTGATACAAAGAGAAAAAACAAACAAGTTAAATTTATACTTCTAAAATTATAAAGCTTTTGACACTTGGACTTATACCCACCAAAAGAGGATAATAGAATCATAAACACTGCGAGAAGCAGTGCTCCACTTGCGGAATAAAGGAAGTGGAGTACTCCAGGAAATTTTCTTTTTGTTTATATTCAGTTTATGGACTGTTTAGAGGGGTAGAAGGGAGAATAGAACGTGTGTTATGAGACAGCAATGCAGATTTTCATTGGTTCATGTTCAAAATAAAACTTTGATTTTTTAAGCTAACTGTGATTGAACATCAGTTCAGTGATAATGCAAGGAAGTGTAAACAACTGACACATAACATTCTCTAAATCCCGCAACAGCAAACGCAACAAAAAAAAACAGCCGCGATACTACCGGATAAAACTGTTTCAACATTTCCCATACGTAATCTTTTATATAATCTTTGAGGAGAACGAACACTAAGGTGAAACAGCCACTGACACATAACATTTTCTAAATCCCGCAACAGCAAACGCAGCAAAAAAAAACAGCCGCGATACTACCGGATAAAACTGTTTCAACATTTCCCATACGTAATCCTTTATATAATCTTTGAGGAGAACGAACACTAAGGTGAAACAAACCAGCTAATATTCCTAAAATACCTGCAGCAATATTATCAACAAGTTTGCCCAAACTTTCGGCTTGCTCCCTTTCAGCGATCGCGGACGCGCTTTCTAGACTCTGGTCTTGTGTCCTCTCCCGTCTGCTTTCCTGTGTGTTGCTGTCGGCTGTGTTCCCAGTCAATGCTGCACAATAGGCTACGTGTAACATAGCGACTGTCACACGTGAATATACGAGTTGCCAAATGGGACCACTGCATGACAAGCTGGCTCTTACCAGTTCCCAACATAGAAAACAACTGCCGTGTGGGCGTATGCCGGTTATGGGCTTCTTCTTGTGCTGTTTGTAGCACATGAATCACCACCCCCTCTGCAACTACTTTAGAATACGTAGCAACTCCCAGTTTGGTGCGATATCTATTTTTCTGTTTCGCAACATGTCCGTGTTGTACTTCGTTTGTGGCACGTGAACCGGCGGGGACTACCATACTTGAGCACAGCAGCAACTGCCAAACCACGGAAATATTCATTTCCTATAATGTAGAGTTGCTTAGTCTTGAAGTTAGTGTGCATCTGCTATTAATAAACAGGTGGTCAGGATATCTACTGTAACCTTGTTGCATTTATGCAGGCATCTAGTCATGTTCCCTGTTCCCATCTTGTGTAGAGTTGTGCTGGGATTCTTCTGTCGAACATCTCGACTTCGAACTTTGACAGGATTATGTGGGTTGCCTTGATAGATTGGAGGCCTTGGGGAACTAATACAGCGAATGCAGCGTTCGGTGTAAAGTCCATTTACAGTCCGTCATTTAGACTCCCAACCCGGAGGGTTTAAGAGATGAAACTGCCAAGCGGGTCGAAGAGAATCATAAATCAAAAACATTTTTGGCTGGAAACCGCACACCATACCCGACACGCTCCCCCGTTGTTCTTGTGTTGCAAGTGCATCATGAACACATTCTTACGGAATGAGTCGTACTGGTATTATAAGAGTTCACCTCAGACGATGTTGTGAGCTTGATTCTACAAAGTACTTGGTGGACTATGCAGGTTATTTGGCCGTCGTTTCCTTCAGCAGATGTGTATTCTGCCGTGCACGGACTGATGATCGTAACATTCCAGTCCATAAGGAAGATCATCTGAAACTCTTCTCCTTTGATTCACTTGGGGAGTGGTGCATTGCTACTGTGGATTAGGTGTCTAGGTTTTGGTCGGGTTCTCAGAATGTGTTTTTCACTTCTACTACATTGTGGAGACCGTACCTATGAGTAGTTTATAGATGCTTGGACTCGGAAAAGGCTACGTGTTACCCTCCTACAAGGTTTCAGTCTTGAGTTTGTACTTTACCTCGTGCGGGGCTTCTAGATTTGAAGGTTGGGACTTCTAATTTGTGGATCTGTCTCTGATGCACATCGTTGCTTTTACGCTAGGAAATGTTTACGTTCCAGGATCCACTTCTCAGCGTCCGTTAGGAGTTACGAAGCTCTTCAGCGATATGTTCCAGCCCCATCCATAAGCACTCTCCTGACTCAAAAGTGACTCTATGGATATTTAGGGAAGCTCTGAATTGTCTCTTCTTAAACCGTTTGGCTGTTCTTTTTATAACCTCACTGAACTGTGCTGTTTCCGGACTCCCATTATAAGCTCTTTCTCACAGACTTCTGCGTAGATGTAAAGACCTTCCGATGGATTGATGTCCCAGGTTGTATTTCGTTGAAGACAACCAGTGTAGTCCTTGCGGTGGGACAGCGTCGTCCTGGAGACATTGTCTTCTGGCAGGACAAAGGGAACACTAAACTAGGTTTTAGGTTTCACCTGTAAGCTGCTATTTCTGAATTAAGCTGTTATTAGTTTCGCAGTTTATAGTGTTCTGACGACGAAAAACATTGGTTTTCCCACGTCTTTTCCAAGATGTGAAGATCTTTCTGTTTGTGGGTGTTTCAGGATTCCCCAGTCTTTATGGTCATCGGGGGTCTGATAAATCTCGACTTGAGAGTACTGTAGGAACGTTTGTGGCAGGACACTGGATATTTTTGCCCATTTTGTTGTAGAACGCTTTTCTGTTTCTGAGCAGCTGGTAATCTTGAAGTTGTGCATTTGCTTTTTTTCCTCACATCCGCTCTGCCTAGCCGTAAGAGCGTTTATGGCTCATGTCAGGTTCCTACCTCGATGAGGGCCGAGGCGCCTGGGTTAAATTTTCATCGTGCAGGACGGATTGCGAGAAGACACTGTTCAACTCGAAGATTCTGGGGACTGGATATGTTGCCCAGTTCACTTACAGAAAGGCTCGTCTGTTTCTGAGCTGCTGTAATATTCGAAGCTTTGGATTGAACTGTGTTTCATCACGCCCATTTTGTTGTAGAACGCTTTTCTGTTTCTGAGCAGCTGGTAATCTTGAAGTTGTGCATTTGCTTTTTTTCCTCACATCCGCTCTGCCTAGCCGTAAGAGCGTTTATGGCTCATGTCAGGTTCCTACCTCGATGAGGGCCGAGGCGCCTGGGTTAAATTTTCATCGTGCAGGACGGATTGCGAGAAGACACTGTTCAACTCGAAGATTCTGGGGACTGGATATGTTGCCCAGTTCACTTACAGAAAGGCTCGTCTGTTTCTGAGCTGCTGTAATATTCGAAGCTTTGGATTGAACTGTGTTTCATCACAACCGCTATGTCCTCGAGACGTAAAAAGACCTTTGTATGGCTGATGCTAGGTTTCTATCTCGATTGACGTTGGGCTGGACCAGGCGGCTGGCGTGCAGGAGGAATGAGAATTATTTCATAAAGGATAATCGGTTACTCTTACCCTCTTTCACTTTTAAGAGGCTTGTGTTTGGATTACGATTGTTTCCTCACACCCGCTCTGCATAACCGGGGAAACCTTGCAGTGGCTGAAGCCAGGTTCTTACCTCAACCGATGTTGGATGGACCAGGCGGTTGGGTGCTTCATATGCATCGTGCAGGAGGAGCAACAAGAAGCCATGTCAACTGTACGGATAATCGCTTACTCTTGACCCTCTTGCACTTTAAGAGGCTTTTGTTTGGATTACGATTGTTTCTTCACATCCGCCTGCATAGCCGGAGAGCTTTCAGTGGCTGAAGCCGGTTCTTACCTCGAATCGATGTTGGATGGACCGGGCTGTTGGGTGGTCCATATTCGTCGTGCAGGACGAATAACAAGAAGACATGTCAACTGTTCGGATAATCTGTTACTCTTTACTCTCTTGCACTTTAAGAGGCTTTTGTTTGGGATACGATTGTTTCCCACATCCGCTCTGCATAGCCGGGAACACCTTTCAGTGGCTGAAGCCAGGTTCTTACCTCAATCGATGTTGGATGGACCAGGCGGTTGGGTGGTTCATATGCATCGTGCAGGACGAGAAGGCAGACATGTCAACTGTTCGGATAATCGGTTACTTTTACCCTCTTGGAGTTTAAGAGGCTTGTATTTGGATTACGATTGTTTCTTGACATCCGCCTGCATAGCCGGAGAGACCTTTCAGCGGCTGACTGTTCGGATAATCGGTTACTTTTACCCTCTTGGAGTTTAAGAGGCTTGTATTTGGATTACGATTGTTTCTTGACATCCGCCTGCATAGCCGGAGAGACCTTTCAGCGGCTGAAGCCGGTTCTTACCTCGATCGATGTTTGATGGACCAGGCTGTTGGGTGGTCTTTACTCATCGTGCAGGACGAATAAGAAGAAGACATGTGTCAACTGTTCGGATAATCGGTTACTCTTACCCTCTTTCACTTTAAGAGGCTTGTGTCTGGAATACATTGTTTCCTCACATCCGCTCTACATAGCCGGAGAGACCAGTCAGTGACTGAAGCCAGGTTCTTTGACTTTAAGAGACATTCTGTTTGAAATACGATTGTGAGGAATACGATTGTTTCCTCACATCCACTCTACACAGCCGGAGAGACCTGTCAGTGACTGAAGCCAGGTTCTTTCACTTTAAGAGACTTTGGTTTGGAATACGATTGTTTCCTCACATCCGCTGTACATAGCCGGAGAGGCCTGTCAGCGACTGAAGCTAGGTTCTTACCTCATCGATGTTGGATGGACCAGGCGGTTGGGTGCTTCATATTCATCGTGTAGGACGACTACACGATTAACAGGAAGACATGTCAACCGTTGTTTCCTGAACGGATAGTCGGTTGCTCTTACCGTCTTTTACTTACTTTTAAGAGGCTTATGCGTTTGGATTGCGGTCGTTTCCTCAAGCCAGGTTCTTTCACTTTAAGAGACTTCGGTTTGGAATACGATTGTTTCCTCACATCCGCTGTACATAGCCGGAGAGGCCTGTCAGCCACTGAAGCCAGGTTCTTACCTCATCGATGTTGGATGGACCAGGCGGTTGGGGGGTTCATATTCATCGTGTAGGACGACTACACGATTAACAGGAAGACATGGCAACCGCTGTTTCCTGAACGGATAGTCGGTTACTCTTACCCTCTTTTACTTACTTTTAAGAGGCTTATGCGTTTGGATTGCGGTTGTTTCCTCACATCCTCCCTGCATAGCTGTAAAGACATATGGCTGATGCCAGGTTCCCACCTCAATCGACGTTGGATGGGCCAGGTGGTTGGGTGCTTCAATAATGGATCGTGCAGGACGAGTAACGAGAAGACCCAACTGTTTCTTTTCGGGAAGTATAATCGGTTATTCTTACCCAGTTCCACTTTTAGAGGCCTATGTGTTCTGGGAATGAGCTCTTACGGGGCTCCTATTCAAAGCTGTTCTTACCCTGTTTCAGTTGAAGAGGCCTATGTGTTCGAACTGAGCTATCACGAGCTTCCTTTTCTAAGTTTCTCAGTTCTATATCGAGCCTTGTAAACCTTTCTGTGTGTTGTTGTCCCAGGTTTCATCCGTTTCCAGACGACCGAGGAGGTCAGGGCGGTTGTTTGAACTTCCTACTAATGGTTGGAAAGACCAATTCCTTGCAAGAAGATCAAGCATCCTCACCTCTTTTCACATATAAACTGTTATCTTTACCCTGTTTCAGTTTAAGAGGCTTATCTGTTCGACAACTGCTATTACGAGCTTCCTGTAAGTTGCTCAGTTTATGTATCGAGGCCTGTAAACCTTTCTATGTGTTGGTGTCCCAGGTTCCATCCGTTTCCAGACATCGTGGGGGTCAGGGCGGTTGTATCGAAACTTCCTCGTAATGGTTGGAAGGACCAATTCCTTGCAGGAAGATCAATCATCCTCACCTCGTTTCACCTAGAACTGCATGTTTCCTTCCTCTATTAAGTTAAATAGCCTGCCCGTTAGAGGTAGACACTGTACTGACACTCACGAACATTTCCTTTGTTTACTCCCCCTTTGACTTACTCTCTGTGCAGATACGCACTCTGTTGTCTGTGTGGATGCAGCCTATTGTTGCCTTCGAACCGGTTGCGACGGGGAATATTTCTTCCTTAGTTCGCAGTATTCCACGATTGTAGGTAAAGTATTGTTGGTTTCGGTTTCACCTTAAACAGGCAGACATCTTCTGGTCAACCGATGCCTTACGATGGTAGATGGTTTTTACGATGGTAGATGGTTTTTCTTACCAGGCGGACATCTTCTAGTCAAGCGGAGACTTTGATTTGACATTTACACTGTTGTTCCCGTGTGGAATGTTATTGCCTTCGAAACGGTTGCGAGTGGGGGAATATTCTTTCCTTCGTTCGCACTACGTGACGATTGTGAGTAGTGTGGATGGTTCCAGTTTCCCCTTCCAGACGATTGTGAGTAGTGTGGATGGTTCCAGTTTCCCCTTCCAGACTTCTAGTCAACCGGAGGACTTTTAAGGTGATTGTTTACAATCTTTTACTCGATTTCTTTTAACGTTATGCTGGGCAGGCGTAGTGCTGAGTGGGACGTGGTCTTGCCAATTGAGTCATCTCTATGCGGGAGGAGACAGTCTGTGCGAGAGGAGACAGTCGAAGTCGGATCTTGCAAAGAAAGAGAATTGGTGCGGTGTCGGATACTTCTTTTAACGTTATGCTGGGCAGGCGTAGTGCTGAGTGGGACGTGGTCTTGCCAATTGAGTCATCTCTATGCGGGAGGAGACGGTCTGTGCGAGAAGAGACAGTCGAAGTCGGATCTTGCAAAGAAAGAGAATTGGTGCGGTGTCGGATACTTCTTTTAACGTTATGCTGGGCAGGCGTAGTGCTGAGTGGGACGTGGTCTTGCCAATTGAGTCATCTCTATGCGGGAGGAGACGGTCTGTGCGAGAAGAGACAGTCGAAGTCGGATCTTGCAAAGAAAGAGAATTGGTGCGGTGTCGGATACTGCAAAGAGAGATCTACATATTTTTTGTCTATGTTATGTCTTTTCTTTCGGTTTTAAGCGTGACTTGGTATGCAGTAAAGAAAGAGGAAGAGAGTCGTTACGCAATCTTAAGCGTTACTACTTTGTAAGTAGACTGTGCTTCAGCCTGAACACCCGACGTATCTTGTAATTGGTCTGGCGGTTGCCATTGTGCAGCTGTCATGGGATGGAACTTGTGGTCTTGTGTGAAGGACTATCTTTGTAGAAGAGCTCATTTGCTCGAGGTCTTGTTTCCATGCAAGTGAGCCGTCGGATCGCTCTGTATCTAGTCATCTCTATACCGTAGAGGCGATTTAGCGAGGAGACAATGGCCAAAATTTTGGAGTCGGGTCCTGATAAAGAGGAGCGGGTATGAGTATCTTTTTCATGTCTTTCCTTTCGGTGTTTGGCGTGGCCTAGTGTGTACTTTAGGTCTGTTTGTAAGCCTCTGAACAGCGGACGTGTCCTTAACACCAGATGTACCGTGTAATTTTTGGCTGTTGCCATTGCACAGCTGTCATGGGGGGAACTTGCGGATAGTGTAGATGAAGACGAAGGATCGACGCTCTAGTAGCTTACGAGCTCGAGATCGTCAGCTTCCATGCCAGGGAGCTGGCGGATAGCGACCTCTGTAGGGAACATTCCACAGACGAGATCCTTATGTGAGATCTTGTTTATAGCAGTTTTGCGCAGATGGTTTCCTTTCCCAAATCACTGGGGGAAAAAGGAACGGCTGGTCCCGTCAAACAGCTTCTCTCCCGTCCTTCACGGGAGCATATCCTAACCTGCGATCTTGTCACGGAGTCTTGTGAAGATAAAAAGGAACGTCTGTTCCCGTCTATCTATAACAGCTTCTCTTCCGTCTTTCCGGGGAGCATATCCCTTACCTGAGATCTTGTCACCGGAGTTTTATGAAGATAAAGACAAATAAACAGTTTTTTCTTTGTTTCTGTCATTAAAGGAAAACGACGCCTTGTGCTACCCTCTTTCCTGCGAGATCCTCTCTCCGCTGATAGCTACTGGGCTGTGTGATGGTAGAGTAAATGTTTGTCCCAACAAAGGACCATATTAGTATCTCATAGCCCTGTGCACAAGTTTGGCAGACAATGCGCTTCGAAGTTCGTTCGCCCTTCTGCTTTGACCGCCACCTTCGGAGAATCGCAAAGCCCGAACAGAGTTAGACGTTCCGGTTGAGAGAGTCGCAGATAGTGTTGCTTAACTGGTTACGGCGAGAACTAGGAGGACTCGACCGGTCATGATTCAGGGTTTGTTTGCGAGGTGGATTATTCAAGTCATATCCACGTTAGTATGGCAAATCAGGGCGTTGTGAAGTGAAGATCTGCAGTCATGCTACACTGCACAACTTCTCTTGTGGGTGAGGGCTTTCAAGGTTGACCAGCGATGATTCATGGATGTTAGCGGAGTAAATCACTCGTGGCGTACCCTCGTACCATGACCATCTGTGGGGGTGAGTGTCATTCGAGGATGACAAAAAGGAGTTGCTGTCTCGATTCAAGAAGTTCTGTTGATAGGCGGCCTGATAATGCTGTTCTGTATGAGGAATCGTGGAGCAGCTGTTACTTATCACATGGATTTCTGGTGCAGAAGTAAAATTGTATTTCTGGTGCAGAAGTAAAATTGTGGCATAATCTCTCTCCCACATCCTGTCTATGCGTACGAGAGCAAAGGGTTTATCTAGGGTAAGCATAATGGGAGTTTATCACCTCGGTGACGTACTGCATGGACTGGCAAGGCATGGAGTATAACCGAGATGATTCATGGATGTTTGCGAAGTAAATCATTCGCGGCGTACCCTCGTACCATGACCATCCGTGGGGGTGAGTGTCATACGAGGATGACAAACAAGAGTTGCTGTCTAGAGTCAAGAAGTTCTGTTGATAGCCGGGCCTGATAATGCTGTTTTGTATGAGGAATCGTGGAGCAGCAGTTGCTTATCGTATGGATATCTGGTGCAGAAGTAAAATTGTATTTCTGGTTCAAAGTAAAATTGTTGTTCAGGAGATGTTGGAATTCGTGGACAACCTCTATCTCTTGGCAGGGTACTCGAGTATGATCTCTTCGCCATATCCTGTCTAGACTGCGTACGAGAACAAACGGTTTATCTAGGGTAAGCATAATGGGAGTGAGTCCATGCAGTACGTCACGTTCTGTGATTAAAAGATAAGTTTGGATTGCATATCCTAGTTAGATCTGGAAGTTTCTTCGTTCAGATCACCTCGGTTATAGTCCATGCGTTGCAAGTCCATGCAGTAGCTCACCAGCTGTGATTATAAAGGAAGCTTGGATTGCACATACCTAGTGAAATCTGGAGGTTTCTGCTTACAGATGACGACATTTTGTATACAACCTTAAAGTGAGCTGTGCCGAGACTAAACTGGCTTACGCGTATGCTGGGTATATTATGTGCTAGGTCTGTCTAGGGATTGAGATGCGCGGAAGGTGGGAAGCACCCCGGAGGATGATACTAGATGAGATCCCTGGATTTGTTGAGATGCATATGTTGGGGGCGATGATCAGAGCTGCATGGGTCAAGCACAACATGCAAGCTCCCGCTTTGAGATGCGCGGAAGGTGGGAAGCACCCCGGAGGATGATACTAGATGAGATCCCTGGATTTGTTGAGATGCATATGTTGGGGGCGATGATCAGAGCTGCATGGGGTCAAGCACAACATGCAAGCTACCGCTTTTGATGGCATACTTGCTTTCGTCATTTATTCCTTCCCATGACGCTCGTATGGTTAGTAATCTCATCGTGTCTCTTTGGTGTTTATCCCGGAAGTTTGATTTGATTTTGGTGGCTAAAATCTGGTAGGTCGAAGTTATCTTTCCTAAATTTTGGTGTGTTTCTCCTGACTTTGAACTATGTTGTTATATATTGTTTGAGTCTGAAGTCTTCTCTTGCTTTATATTGTTTGTTGTTATATATTGTTTGAGTCTGAAGTCTTTCGCTTGCTTTACATTGTTTATATGTTGTTTTAGACTGTCTGCCCACAAGAATAGTGTAATTCCTGTATGTGTGACTCTGAGCTATATGTTGTTTTATATTGTTGACTCTCTGAAGTCTTCTCTTGAGATGCTTTATGTTGTTTTAGATTGTCTTTCCACGTGATAGGATGGTTCCTGTATGGGTTACAGGAGCTACCTTACATTACCTAACCTACATTACTTACACAGGGTCGCGGATATTTTGGACCGGAGGATCTTACGCGCCTGTACTTCTGTCTCGTATTTGTGCCATGGCGAGTGGTTGAAAAGGGAAAAGGAGCCGATGTTATGAGTAACTACATTATATGTTTGAAAGCGTGATTATGAGTAGATGATGAAAGCCGTGATGGTGTATATGAGGATGATTCTCTCTTCTTGCGACCTTCTCCAAGGGTTGAAACCGAAATTGTGGCGATGTAGACTCGCTCCTCCTGGGAGGGAGAGGATTATGAGATCTTTTCCGAGGGTTGGAACTGAAATTGTGGCGATGCCGACTCCCTCCTCGTGGGAGGGAGAGGATTACGAGAGTTTGAGCTCTACCGAAGGAGGAAGAGAATTTCAGGAAGAGCATTTTACTGTTTAGCTTCTGTAGTAATGTAAATTAAAGTTGGTTGGTTATATATGAATTTTGTGTTATATATACGACCAAACTATCCACAGCTTTATGCTGTTTAGGTTCTGTAGTAATGTAAAGTAAAGTTTGTGCTAATTTGACGTGGAATTAGTGTAGCTGTGTTACACGATTAGCTGTGGTTGAGAATCTACTTAATCCACTTGGGGATATAAGTTCTGGATTTTTGCTTGGCTATTACATTTAACAATGATGAAACATGTTCATAGCAGTTTTATATAAGTTTTGGAGTTCTGGTTGATTGTTACATTTAACACGATGAACATATTTATTTACCTTTGTATAGGTAAGGACTAAGGTATAATTATAATTGAAAAGCTTGGAGCAAGACGGTGATCGGAGCTCCGGGAGCACGAGGTTCGGACGACGATATGCACGAAGAGACGTAGGTTAAAAATAGAGAGGAAAGTGGGTTGTATGATCGACGAAATAATGTTTATGAAATCTCCGTTGACACTGAAATCGCGGTCAAAACTGGTTTTCTGTCTTGGTCTTTATTTCAGTTTTGTAATTATTGAAGACTGCGAACTTTTCACTAGCGCAATTTCCAGAGCTACGCGTGAGCCATTGAAGTTATCCAGGGGCTGTTGTACTTATTATTTCATGGACTGTTATCTACGGTCAAAGTTATGAGAGATTCGGACGAAGTGGCCATGATCGGTTATGTTAAGTTCCGATGGTCATTAAATTGATTATATATATCGGAGATAATTTACACGATGTTTATGGTACAGATTCCTTTGGAGTTTAAAATGGTTCTGAAAGTAGTAACTAAAAGACAACAAGAATATATCGGGAAGTGGTCTTCTCCATTCACTTAGGTAGCAAGTGAGTTAAGCTTTGTTTGATAGTACCAAAAGCCAATCTTTAGAGTACATGACAATAATAAGCATCTCCAACGTACTTGTACAGTGAAAAAAACAGAGGAATAAACAGTGTAAATTTAATCTCACCGCTTTGTACAGTGAATGAAACGAGAGAAGGAAAAATATACCTGCACCCTAGTAAAATACAAATGTAAATTTAACTCCACGGTTTACAGTGAAGGAAACGGCGGAAGGAGAAAATTGAGAAAATTAATCTGCGCCTGCTTTCATGAATAAGTCAAAAGACAAATTATATGTTAAATTTAAATATTTATATTTATCATTCTATATTTAAATTACTATATTAAAAAAAGCTAATTAAAACATCTCTCAGGCCAACGAAACACATGGCCTCTGGAAACCCAAAAACCCATAAGCTTCGTCACTGCACCTGGAACTATCCAACTATAAATGAACTCTTATTTACGCAGAAGATATATCTTTCAGACAATATTTACAACTAATCCTTCCTAACAGAAGTATTAGATCATAAATACTCACACACTTACACTGCATGTACACTTTGAAAAGAAAAAAATGCTCATCTGCTCGTGGAGAAAATAGTTTCCGAAAACAAAGTTAGCACTATACTTGCTCGCGCACGAACCCCACTGGACCCCCGGACGGCAATATGTTTTTGGAGTTTACCACGTTTCTAGACCAAAGTGTACATTAAGTGAATATACAATAGGCGTCCCCAATGTACTTGTACAGTGAAAATCGTTTTTCTTAGCAGAAAATATGTAAGTGTTATAAAAATATAATGTAATAATTTATAATAAAAAATTAAAATTATTTATATATGTTATATGTTAGTCAGTCCTGGAGTAGCCAATGCATCCGGAATCCGGAGAAAACTCATAAGTCAAGAGTTGGCTGTTGCGCTCTTGGGGGTATAAGTCCAGGGTAGAGATTGTAATTCAGCGCTGTTTACTGAGAACATTAAATAAAGTTTTAACCTTTCCCGCCGAAAGAGTTAAAACATTATTTGGTGTAGTCAGTCCTGGAGTAGCCAATGCATCCGGAATCCGGAGAAAACTCATAAGTCAAGAGCTGGCTGTTGCGCTCCTGGGGGTATAAGTCCGGGGTAGAGATTGTAATTCAGCGCTGTTTATTGAGAACATTAAATAAAGTTTTAACCCCTCCCGCTGAAAGAGTTAAAACATTATTTGATGTACGAAAAGGGTTGAAACATTATTTAGTGTACACCTCATGTACACTGAAGTGAAGTGTACATAAAGTGAATAAGTACACACGAGTTCTTGTAATGCGCTCAACTCTTCTTGTCTTGTTTGACAATTGAAGTGAAAAGGAAAAGAATCATTTTGAGTTTGCGAAACATGACTATCCTCGTCGTGTGTTAGTTTTTATTCTTCATTCCTCCACTAGTATTATTTTAGTTTATATTTTTTATTAATATTATTTCAGTTTTTATTTCTCTACTAGTATTATTTTATTATTGTTTTTTCTCTTTGTTTGCTGAACCAGCATGTCATACCTCTTGACGTGACTCAACTTTGATTCCAGACAAAGAGAGCTTCATTGAGATACAAAATATCAATATTTTTTTGAATTCAATATACAAAATCATAGAAATTTGTCAAAAATGTTTTAATCATTGTGTAACTTACACGTATATAGTAACAAATAATACAAATAAACATTTCAAATCGACATATAAATAAACTTCAGTTTTTGTGTTTGTAAAATTTTTTTTCTTGACTCTTAGTAGAGTATTACACGGTATCTTGATTGGATCTAATATTCATTCTCAAACTCTCAAAGTTTTGAATATTCATTCGGAAAATAGACTTCTTATGATCAAATTTCAACTCGGACTATTGAACTCTCTTGAGCAGATCTCTAGTTGCAACTTCACAAGATTAAGTTCCTCCTCGAGTTGAATCTATTGCATTTGAAGTCAAGACGAACGGATGCTTCAACAATAATTCGATAAAATTTTGATCTTGAGATAAACTATCAGAACATAAAAACTCGAAGTTAATAAATCTAGTTTCGATCCTCCCCAAATAATGAGAAAATGGACTAACAAGAACAAAGCTCTGCTCATGTCGGAATTACACAACAAAAGTAAAATCTAAAATTCTCAGACAGAAGTTTGGCAGCCGGACTACATCTAAGACTCTCTTCTTTCTTCTAGTTTTCCTTGGACAATCTAACGACGTCTAAGACTTTCTGCTTTTCTTGAACCCCGAAGGGGTTTAAATAATTTCCCAAGGATATGAAGGATCTCTCGTTTCTTTCATATCTACTCAAGCTACTGCTTGGTCAGCAAAATTGACTCTAGGTTTAATAAAACATATTTAGAAGAAAAGGAAAACTCACTTTTTCCCATCTATTTTCTTTTTCTCCGTAAGTTACTTAGGAGGTAGTTGAGTTACTTCCAAATGTAACTAACTAATTAACTTACTTGACTTTCTGCTATTTTAGCAAGAAGTCTAGTCAGCAAATAAAATGAAAGAATAACTTTAATCAGCTATTTCAAAAGAATCAGTATGCTGTTGATTCAACCACTTAAAGACTAAAGTATTTTTGTCTTTTACTTTCTAAACTTGCACAACAAGTCAGAATTACAATTAAATCATATACTTAAATAAGAGGTACTATGCATTTCTCTTCCAACTACCTACAAGCTCGAGTATTCATCTCCACGCGCGTGCATTTAATCATTGCCCTAGCATGTGTCTCTTGTAAGCTGCAACATACAACATCAATGCAAACTTAATTTACAAATATACATTCATGGAGTTGGGCTTGTGTCGGTATGCGCCACATCAACTAACTTACACCCGGTTGCGTTGAGTTGTACCCGGGTTGCATCGCGACTCCATGACATGAAGACAGACCTCGAGATCTTATGTCTCATACCGGAAGGTTCATAAGATATACATTACATCTTTTTCCACCAAAGAGAGGTCAGACCTATCATTGATATGAGTAACGTTTAAACATATAACGAGCACAACATACGCATAGATGAGCGGCAGGCTGTAATCCTCCAACAGATCGTTCGGAATTACATAAGCTTTGTAGCATATCTCACAACTACACTTTCAGTAAGAAGGGTGATCAGTCTCTTACCCCATTCAATGATCTTAGTATGAGATAATATCTCTGCAAGACTTAATGCACCGTCTCTGTATGATTAGAATTGTGCATGCTTGTGCGCTTTCGCTCATAAATCACATAAGACTCAAGCATGATTGAATAAGAGATATCAATTAATTTCTTCCAAGTTTCAGTAGAGAAGTCTCTTCCCATCCACCTGCATAAAAATTCACGCATATGATCGCTAGGTGTATCTATCCATCTATGATATAAAATGTAGATCAGTTTTATCTTCATCAAAACGTGGTAAAGACTCAAGCGCAAGATGTTATTTTTGATCTCTCTTTGGATCTGAGTTTGCTCAACATTGAACTATTTCAAGTTCGAAACATGCACAACTGGATGAAACTCTCTTATGCTAGCAAGAACAATTAACTTGTACGGAACTGGACCTAACCTTTTTTCCTATCAAAAAAGGACCAGCCCATCTTGGTAAGAACTTACATGTTAGATCTTTTTGGAAACGAATGAAATTTTGTTTTCAGCCAAACTCATCTTCCTGAAATGATACGTCTCGACGTCCACAGTTAGCATACTTAATGTATCATTTTTATTATCATCTCCATGTTTGCACGAGCTTTATCCAAGACAAAACTTTGCTCGATCATAAATTTCTGAACATCCTCAAGGTCAGAACTTTCAAATATGGTAGCGTTTTCTAATTGAGTAGAAAGAATTAGAGGTGATTAAGACGAGTGTCGACCTTTGTAAACAATATTGAAAGATTTAAAACCTACAGCTGAATGTTTAGTATCATTATAAGTGAACTCAATAAGCTCCAAATGCTTGGACCGGTCTCTTTGATCATGCTGAACATAATTTCGTAAAGCATGTTCCAAGATTTGGTTAACACGTTCAGTCCGTCCGTCCGTTTGTGGATGGTAAGGCGAATTGAACTTAAGACTTGTGCATAGACGGGCAAACAAGCTCTTCCAAAATTCAAAATAAAATCTGGTGTCCAGATCTGAAACTATTTCACGAGGTAATCCATGCAAACAAAAAACACGCGAAAGAAATAATTCAACAGTCTGGGGTGCAGTAA
This sequence comes from Asterella californica, assembly GCA_036924285.1. Taxonomy (NCBI): domain Eukaryota; kingdom Viridiplantae; phylum Streptophyta; class Marchantiopsida; order Marchantiales; family Aytoniaceae; genus Asterella; species Asterella californica. Next base: position 11,556,563 of record JAYKYS010000006.1, on the reverse strand, counting down.
TATCAATTCGGCAAGGCACAAAATGCGCTTGCTTACTGAATCTATCTATTATCATCCAAATATTATTAAAATCAGCAGATAAAAGTAATTGTGGAATAAAATCTCTCGATAATGGTTGTAAGAGACCAGCTGGTTTCCTCAACTCAACTCTATTTTGCTGACACACCACAGAAGTGCGCAGATAATTTTTCATGTTCGAATCCAAAGTAGACCAGTAAAAATTACGAGTTACAAGCAAGAGCACACGAAGCAAACTAACTGCCCTCCTACCAGGTAAACATTACCAGCAGTTTCATATTGAAAGGCATGCATAGTCACCCTCTTCCGAGTTCGAAAGAAGGAAAAATATGCATGTTTGTTTAATTTAATGCTGAAAGGGTTAGGTATTAAATTAAAAGTCTGAGTAAATTGATGTATTTATGAGTATAACTTCCCGATCTTGTACTTTCTAAAGCGCGAGAGTCGAGTCAACACTTATGGTTTTTCTCCTGCTCTTCCTGTGTTTTCAGGCATAGGTTAACAAATAATGTTTATAGAATATTTTAATTATTTATATTCATTTAGTATATATTTTACATTTAACATTTATATATTTCCCTGATAACAAAAAACGAACAAAAGTTCTCAGAAGTTCATGCATCATGCATATTTATTCTCTCCTGTTCTGTTCCATGATCGAGCTGTGCGGTCGCTTCGATTTTACTAATTCAGTTGCAGGAGGAGAATCTTCGTTCATGCGTCGAATAACTTCTAGCTTACTCATTTTCCGGTTAGCTAGTGATCCGAGCTTGCTTTGATCTCCATACATTTCGGTGCATTTTCTCGTTTTTCTTTGTCTTCTCCAGATTATCACAGAGGACTGATTTCTATACCATTGAACTAGGTTTTTAATTATTATTAACATCTCGACTCTGTTATCGTACTATTAATATGTAGTAGTAACTATATTATATAGTTACTGCTATATAGCGATATGCAGTTGTTAGAATTGATTGTACCGTATGAACGTAAAGTACAGCAACTAGTTTAGACTATTTGGGCTCATGCCCTTTCGCAGGCTTTGCCTGTCTTGTATCAAAGTATAAGTACCTCCTACCTCATTATTCATTTCAGTAAACAAGCTTACTCATACTTGGTCTCCCACATCGATTCTCTCTCTCTTTTTCCTATATGGTATCAGAGCTACGGGTTGTTATTTTCCCAGCACAATAACGTAGGCTTCAGGTAGACCCTAGGCACAGGTGAAGGAGCAATTAGGGGACGCCTTGATTGCTAAAGTGCGAAGGACGCTTCTCGCTTAGACGATCACAACGCTCAATAGAACCTCAGTAGTTCAGCGATACATCTGCGATGGCGAACACGTTCAGCACTAAAGGCTAGACAAAGTTCGATGGGACGTACTTCACATACTGGAAACACAAGATGAAACTCCAGTTAGACGCTGAAGGCGTTCTCGGAATTGTCGATGGTAGTGAACTTCGACCAGTCGTCACTACCGCTAACCCTCTACCTACCACCGGACCAGGTAGCATTGCGGAGTGGGATCGTCAGAGCAAGAATGCTTTGACGGCAATAAATCAGTGTTGCGAGAATATTGTTATCGGTCACATTATTTCTTGCCGCTCGGCAACAGAAGCTTGGAACACATTGACTTCTAACTTTGCCGCGCAAGACACAATGACCCAGATGCACTTGAAAGAAAAGCTCCGAACTCTCAAGATGAAAGTCAACGACACAGTCACATCGCACGTAAACACTTTCAAGTTGATTGTCGAGCAGCTGGCGTCTGCAGGCATACAAGTAGCCGCACAAGAGCAGCTGCTCACACTCATGGGTAGCATGCCAGACAACTACCAAATGTTCCTACAAGTGATGAGATGCAACACCAACTTGACGTTGTAAGATCTCATCTCGTTTCTTCTCACCGAAGAAACTTTTCGTCGAAGAATGCAGCATGAACCTTCGACCGCATTGTTTGCAGGAAAGAGGCAACCACCCAAGCAAGGCAAGAACGGCAACCGTTCTAAGAAACGGACACCATATTCCAACATTCAGTGCTTCGGGTGCAATTTAACTGGACATCGCGTCCAGAATTACCCAAATCAAGCTTCAAGCAGCAGCGCTCCGTCCAATCAACCTCAGCAACAAGGTGGAAATCAGAAGAACCGCAACCAGAAGAATCGCCAGCGCAACAACAACAACAACACTAGGCGAGTACTGATGACCCAGCTCTACAAAGAATTTGCATCTCGAACTGTGGACCGTCATTGGTACGTTGACACTGGCGCTACCCATCACATGGCATTCGACCGCGATCAATTTTGTGAGTACACTGATCGAGAAAGTGCTCTTCAAGATCAGATTCTCTTAGGAGATGATACTACAGTTCAAATTGAAGGTCACGACGATGTTGAAGTTAAACTTCTCTACGACGAAAACGTCTTAATTAAGGACGTCTTGCACGTCCCTGCACTACGAAAGAACTTGTTTTCAGCTCGAATGTTTTGACTCCAAGGGTGGGTGGTGCATTATGGGTAATGATACTTATCATCTAGAGGACAAGAACAGACGTCCAATCGTCCCATGTCCGCTAAGCAATGATCTTTACTTGCTAGGCTCGTCTAATTCCCGTGCACACTATGTCACTCTCGCAAGCACACCATGCCCAGCTGAAGGTAGAGCACTCCCAATCCCTGCTTCCGACAATACCCCCTGAAACGTCCTCTCGGAAAGACTGGGGGGTCCGGGAGGTGGCCGTGGTGGCAGATCAACCAACTATGGTCGACCACGGCTGATCCTCCTCTTGCACCCCTTCGCACAGTCACAGTCCACAAACACACTCCCTGAAAATCTTTCATGAACATTTCACGCACCCTTTTTCGCACCAAATTCTCAGGAAGACACGGATCGCCACGGGGGCGATCCGTGGTCCCAAGACTAGGGCGCATACCTCGACCCAGCACGGCATATGAACCGGCACGCCTCTCCATGGAGGGGCGACGTCCCTATAATCCAGGAGGGCGTGGATCGCCACCAGGACGATCCGTGCCTCGAGGCAAGCGGCACGTCCTCCTATGGGGACGCGCCTCAGCGAGGCGAGCCAAGGGGCGCGGCCCCACATGTGGGGCCACGCCCCTTCGACTTCCCGGGATGGCCACCAAGACTGAAGCACGAACGCCAGGAGTAATAACTCCTCGAGCCCCGCCCCCCATCCTGTCCTTCTCGGAAGGGCGGCGGCGGCGGCTGCCCACCCCCCCTTCTTCGGAGGAGCTCCTAGCTCCGAGGAGCTGGGAAGCTCTCCCGACGAGGGAGTCAACCCACGGGAGGAGTAATTCTCCCCGCAGGAGAACTCCCCATGAAAGTACTCCCCCACAGGAGTATTCCCTCCGGTAATATTCCGTTAGAAGAAAATTTTTCCTCTCTTCCAGGTCCTTCGGCAGGAATTTCTGACTCTACAGTAGGCACCTTGCTTTCAGTCCGTCACGTACATGGTGATGACTCATCCACTCCTACATGTCTTGCATCTACACCTTACATAGTCGATGAGTCTAACACGTCTATTTCCACTCTTTACCGATCTGTCACCCGCCCGTGTTTTGCCTATCTTACATTCGCCACTTCTACCGCCGACCTCTGGCACAGGCGGCTTGGCCACATCAGTCTTACCCGGCTTGACCAACTCCGTCACCATCAATCTGTTATTGGTCTAAATCTACCCACTATTCACAATTTCACTTGCCCTCCGTGCTTGCAAGGCAAGCAAGCCCGCACAAAATTTTCACGTGCTGCCACTACTCGCATCACCAAAATTCTCGAAATTGTCCACTCTGACATCAGCGGTCGCATTTCCCCTTGCACTTTTTCTGGCTATGAGTACTTCATGACCATGACCGACGACTACTCCCGTTATACCGTTGTCCGCCTACTGCACTACAAGAGCGACTGCTTCACAACATTCAAGGAGTTTCACACATTTGCCGAGCGTCAGACTGGCAAGAAACTCAAGACTCTACGCTCCGACAACGGTGGTGAGTTCCGATCCACCCTCTTTGATGCTTATTGTCAGGAACACGGTATCCAACGTCAGCTGACCGTCCCTGACACTCCTCAGCAAAACGGGGTAGCTGAGCGTAAAAATAAAAATCGCACCCTCTTAAACTCTGTCCGCACGATGATGTTTTCAGCTGGACTAGACAAACAGTTTTGGGGTGAGGCTATCAATCACACCACTTATGTTTTAAATCATTGTCCCACCAAGGTCATCGATCCTGCCACCACTCCTTTTGAGCTATGGCATGGCCGCAAGCCCAGCATCTCACATCTTCAAGTTTTTGGCTGCACAGCTTTTGCCAACATTATAGAGACTCACCGCTCTAAGCTAGATAGTCACTCCCACGAGTGCCTTCTTCTCGGCTACAGCAGTCAAAGTAAGACATACTATCTCCAACATAAATCTGACGGTCATACTTTTGTTTCTCACGATGTTATCTTTGATGAGTCTTTCCTTGCATCGACATCATCCACTCCCAACCCTGCTCTCACTGCTATCACTGAGGATGAAATTCAGAATGATGTGCACTTCTTCCACCACCATCCTCCTACTTCAGGTCCAGTCCCTAGCCCTTCAGTGGGAGCTACTCTTCCCCCTCTGAGTTCGTCTGTTCCGCCTCCTTTTGCACCACTTCCCGCCTTCGGTCCTTCCGTTGATCCTGGTCCTGGTCATCCCTCAAGCAGTAGTCTTGTCCTGGGCCCCGTTCCTCTTCTACCCTCAGCGCGATATGGAGGAGGAGGAGTTAGCGGAGACACATTTCACACACCAACTCAATCTGTGGCCAGCTCATCCACTAGTAGCCCACAATTCCACAGTCGATATCCGTTCTCAACTTATTCTACCATGAATTTATCTTCTCCAATCCGAACCAGACATAGCACAGATGTAGAAAACATGACCACACTACACCCATACCTACATCGTTCACCATCGCAGTTTCTACCACCGCACTCAAGTGACTTTGAGATGGCATCGTCTCCTCCCATTGAGGTCCAAGCACCTCCATCACTCCGGCGATCAACACGTCAGTCCAACCCTCCTAACCGCGAGTGAAGAATCTACATGGCAGTCCCTGACGGCATCAACGTCCCAAGAACTGGTAAAGTGTGCAGGCTACTTCGTACACTTTATGGATTGAAGCAATCTTCTAGAGAATGATATTTGATCATAGATAAGTTCTTATTTTCTCTCGGGTTCAGTAAGTCAGGAGCTGATGGTAACGTATATTACATTCATAAGGATAATCAGTTTGCCCTCCTAGCACTCTACGTTGATGATACAATCATAGCAAGCAGCAGCGAAGGATTGCTAACATACATCAAGAGTAACCTTCCGTTGAGGTTACTCTTGATGGTGGATATTACCGATGTCACTCCAGATGAGTGACATCGGTAATATCCACCACTGCTTGAGTATAGAGATTAACCGAAATCGAGCAGAAGGATGGATCAGGCTCAGTCAAACCTTGTACCTGACCCAAAAGTTATTCCAGTTTGGCTTAGAGAATTGTCAACTTGTCAGTACACCATTGACCCCAGGAGAAAAGTTCTCAACTGAAGATTGTCCTGCTACTACTGAAGAGAAGGCGCAATGTGCTTCTTATCCATATCAGAGTGCGACAGGCTCCATCAACTGGACTGCCGTCTGCACTCGTCCTGATCTAGCCTTTAGCATTAGTGTATTATCTCAATACATGACTAACCCAGGACTAAAACACATCACCGTCATAAAGCGCACATTTCGCTATATCAAAGGTACTTTAGACCAGTACTTAGAATACAAGTACTCGTCTCAACCAATTTCTCTATTTGGCTACACTGATGCTGACTGGGGAGGTCACATCGAGTCACGACGTTCAACATCTAGAAATTGCTTCATCTACTCACAAGGAGCAATCAGTTGGTCGTCGAAGAGACAGAAATCTGTTGCACTATCGAGTACTGAAGCTGAGTATATGACACTCAGCACATGTTCATCAGAAGCAATGTGGCTTCGACAACTCTTAGCTGATATTGGTTTAGTTGAGAATGAGGCTACTACTTTGTATTGTGATAACCAAAGTGCAATAGCACTCGTAGAATCGTCCAAGTTTCATGACAGGACAAAACACATAGATATTCGGTACCACTTCATTAAGGATCAAGTTACATCCAAGACAATTGAAATGAAGTACTGCCCTACTCAGGAGATGGTAGCGGATATCTTAACTAAGGGCCTACCGGCTCCTAAGTTGGATTACCTTCTACCAAGACTAGGATTGAAAGTTTAAATCTACAACAACTAGTCGCTGAGTGGGAGTGTTAGAATTGACTGTACCGTATGAACGTAAAGTACAGCAACTAGTTTAGACTATTTGGGCTCATGTCCTTTCGCAGGCTTTGCCTGCCTTGTACCAAAGTATAAATACCTGGCCTTTGGACCTCCTACCTCATTATTCATTTCAGTAAACAAGCTTATTCATACTTGGTCTCCCACATCGATTCTCTCTCTCCTTTTCCTATAAGTATATCACTATACACAATAGACAGGTGATCAGAGTATTACACATGCCCAAACAGGAACCATAGATTTCTTATCATTACCACTGTGAGCAATTTATCATCTTATACGGGAGCTACCCACGAACTGTTGAATGCTTTTACAGTAACTTAAAATTGTACGATTCAACGTGAATATGTTCAGTACTGAAAGAAAACATCAATATGCGCAGGCAAAAGGATAACTAAAACCAAACTAAAATACATTCGTCATGCAGAATGTGAATATAAATGGTATCTCATTCAAGCGAAACAGTACAAAACCTGCAGGATCATTTATGCGCCATGCGGATGGCGTTACAAGGATGCAGTTGGTTGACTGTGTAGATTTGGGCGTGAGACCTTGAGCAGGGTTCGCCAGTGGAATGGACTGTCCCGTCCCATACACTACTCTACTGTACTAAGCGTTTTATACTGTTCCAGTTTTGTGATTCGATAGACGTACCTGTCTCAGTTGGAGTCTTGGAGTCAAACTGTTGATCAGAAATCAAGGAGGGTAGTATAGAGTGAGATCGAACACTGACATCATGTTCAGCTTCTGAGCTGCATCACCACTCTATCCCAACGTCTGTGTCCGACAATTTCCCAGAAATACGAGAACAAAGACCTCGGTCATAAACTCCTTTTCATGTTGAGATGGTTGAACTTTGAGAAGCTGGAGTACTGTATCTTTGACAGACCCGATGCAAAGAAAGAGAATGTTCGAACATCGAAACAAATCGGATGCATAGGAAAAGAACGAATGGCTAAAAATCATGTCTTTGGCTTGCTTGTTCTAGATCTGGAGTCCCAAGAGATATAATGCACGGGTATAGGTTCACTTTTTTGCTAGTTTTCACCTGCCGGGATTCTCTGCACTAGACCTTGATCAGTGTTTCTAATTCTACATCTTTACCTCTAGCTGCTACTTTTAATCCAGTGGTAGCTACTTTCTTCTGCTGCAACAGACCTGTTGAAGAGCCTGCTTTGAGTCGCATTCTAGTTTTTGGTTTACAGCTTTGGATAGAGAAGTCATAATCTGCACAATGGCTCATAGATATTGTCCAGCAAATGTGGACTAGATCTCCAGACCTGGACCTGTACAAGGCAATCAGTTTAGTCTACTCCAGTAATAGTATGATCAACTTCTACCCAACATCTCCTCCACATGTACACCAATCAAACTGCTACTATGACTTGGGACTTTTGGACGCTGGAACAGGATAACCAGCAGAAGATCATCAAGCGCCACCTGGTGGTTCCACTTGTACAACCTGACCAAATGTTCGGAAGACTTGCATTCAACTTGATCTGGCTTGAAGTTAGGACCGGACAAGGGAATAGAGAAGAGAAGGCTAAGCATATGCTTTCAACTAAAGGAACCTTCAAAGACCACACTCTAGAGCTTCAGTTGGGTACGGCTGACAGTAAGTTGGAAACTGAGCCAATGAATATTACACCGAATGATTGATGCTTATAGCTAAGAAGTCCAGAAGGGCCACAGCACGTACACCATTGTCATGGAAGGCATGAGAGCATATCCGAGCATATATTCGAAATACTTGGTCCGTAAGCACCAAGTATTTCTTATTTACCATGGTATGGTTTCCAGTACACGTTCTGCACCCTTGGAGTCCGTTCATGAGCATTCGGTTGATTGGAGCTGGCCTATTCTGGTCTCCTCTGGTCTGTTGTAGATCTGAACTGATGTAAACATGTACGGTACCTTTGCGCTAAAACCTGCTGCTGACCACAACCATGACCTCAACCGCACCAAGCTTGACCAACGGAAGATGACTGTATGGGCCATTTAGTAAGCTCACGTACATGTATCTGCAACAAAGCGAGCACAGTTTAAGCAGCATCTCCAACTGTGCTCACTTTCTGTTGCACTAGATCAGCCATCGTGGATCCTCCTACTAGAAAGTTTATGCTGAAGTTGACTGGATTCTGAAAATCTTCAGAAAGGGAAATGGACATGGCCCATGACAATCTCGTGAGTCGTGAGCGTTAAAGTTTGACCCTACTCAGACTTCATCCCAAAGCTTCACTCCATCTTTCAAGGTTAAGGTCACGCATCCAGTCCACGTTTCTTACAATTTCAACTGATTATAGTACATGAAGTCAGCTAGCTTGCACTTACTCTCCCAGCCTCTCCTCTCCCTGCAATGCACGAATGATTATATATTGTAACATCACCCCACTCCATTCGATGATACTCTTGTTTGAGATTCTGGGTCAGTAACAGCTGAATATACGTACCATTTACAATCATCACATCCAGACTCTCTTATGGGCTTGCTGACAAGTTTGGTACGAAAGGTTATTCATATGCGTACTCGCCATCAATGCTTGCAATCAACCGATGCTCACGGACTTCAGTGGTGGTCGGGGCGGAAATAAGACCATCTGGACCTGATACAACAGAACCACCTTGCTGTTCCTCAAGCAGGTGGACAAGAGGGAAAGAAAATCTCACGAACAAACAAATCACATGGAAGGACCGCTCTTTATATGTTCTTGTGCTTTCTTTGATGCGTGAGGAACATCAGTGAGAAAGCAAGTTTCAAAGTGGTGGCAGAAATAGAAAATTGGATCATTAGCTCTTTCGCTTCTCTTTATACTCATTACAAGTACAGCAGTAGTCATTACTTATATTAACCAAAGCCATAAGAGACCCCAGACGTTTCTGTTATGACGACATGTCTTGAAGTCGCTGTGGGCACATGGAGCTCGTCATTCCAATCATGTTAACTCTTTCTGTCCATCAACTCCATAATCTAGGAGAAATGGGCCACAATTTATATATATAGCCCACTGACACGTAACTGACAGACCAGAATGTGCATAAAAGTAAAATTAAAGCAATTGCTTCAAGCTGCATTTTATCGTTGAATACTGAACCGTCACTCGGATTTTTAGTGTTCGTGACTACCGTAATTGTCTCATGGAAAAAGCTCATCTTGATGATGTTAACGTACATTCAAACTTCAGTTATTGAACAATGCAGGAAAGATGAGTCAAATTTTGATGCATCAGCGCTTAACTGAGCAACCTCATAACAGATTTCAGTCCGATACTTCTAATTACAAGGAATAGCAGGTCAGAAGGGTGTTAGACTTCCAAGTAACAAATTCTCGTTAACATTGAGAAAGAACTTAATTTGACTTCTTTAAAGGATATTATGGTAAAATAATGGAATCTTAACTGCGCCTTGGTTCTTGTTATGCTGCATCAGTTGGCCATGAACTGCATAGGATTCTACCTAACTACCTAATGTGTCATGACGCAAACTATCTTAAACTAGCTGATTTGGAGAATGGGATCCCAACAACAGTTGCTGTACATGTAAGTCATGGATGGCATAAGAGAATCTCGAATGGAGCCGTTACGTATAATAGTATCGAATCGATTTACACGAATAATATACCTCACTTACATGCATGGATGACATAAGAGGAGCTCAGAAAAGGGCGCTCCAAGGTCAGACAGAATTAGAGAATAAAATTAATGTGAGTCGAGACTTCTTTCTTCCAGCTGTTTCTCGGATACAATGGACTCATGCGGAAGGATGCCGAACACCAGTGGCCCTAAGCTAGCACGAGCTTCTGGACATTAACACTTGAAGCCTGTTTTCTCTACTTCTGAAAGTCCAGATGAGACAGCTTCTGGACCTCAACACTTGCTGTTATCTACTTTCGAAAGTCGGGATGATGCATTGTTCGACTGTCAGAAGGAGGATTCTTTGGGGTGGTTATGAAATGATTGAAATTTTAGCCTATTTTAGCTCGTTAAGTTCTCACTACAGTAGCTCGGGTTTAGCTGTCATGTGGACAAGAGGTGCTGAAGCTCCAACCACTGGCAGTTGACGGGGTTATAAAATCATTTTATGCCTGGACTTGAACGACCTTGAGAAATGTGAGGAATATTACAGTGCAAACCCCTGTGGACTAACAAAGTTATATTTTCTCAGAAGGTTGTATGCTGCAGTCCCTGCTGATCGTCTTAAGAGAAATGATCATGAAGCGGTCAGGTCAGGAAGTGAAGTTTCCTCCAAGCAGCTTTTCAACTTTCTTAGACGGTGACAAACAGTAACTTCACTGCTCTACTCTACCATTTACTTGTCAGTCATATTATGCTTATCCATAACAGATCAACTTATGGTTTCAAATTCAACAACTTACTTTAAAGGTAGTACTTTCATGCTGAATGGCTTGATGGATTTTACCAGATCCGTTCTGACATGGTGGTCTCCACAAAAGATAAATCATCCGACGGAAAATATTAAAGTATCCTGATATCCTATTAACCTCTGCAGGAGTTGGAGGAGGAGCAGGTGCATAGTCAATCGAAACCTCATGATGAGTGGTACCTCATGGGGGTTCATTTTCCACCTGATTTGCTTATTTCATAATAGGAAAACTTACACAGTGGGACCACAATGTCACCTCATAAGCTCGGGGATATGGAGTTCATGCTTTTTACATAGGAATACAAATTGAAAGCTGCATTTCCTTCACTTGTTTCGAGACAGACTGGGTTTCCATCATTGTGCAACTCAGCGACTCACAAACCGCTTCTATTATTGCTGTCTGTTGCAAGTCAGTGAGTTAGGGTCAGGGTTCTGAGGGAAAGGAAAAAAGGCTTTATCTTGAGTGATATTTGCCCACAACCTACACATGAACCTTTCATGGCTCAAGTCGGAGAGCTAGCCGTAATACCAATCAGACTGTTCGGTAGAGAGAAGGGAGTCGTAACTACATTATTCTGCTGCAGCTGTTGTTGAAACTCATTTCTTGTGGTTCAGTCAAGGATCTTGTTTGTTCAGCCATTTCAGTTCCTAGAAAGAGTTGGAATGCACTATTAGACAGATGTGGTACTCACTCTCACCAGCTTATACGAAGAACATACATGATGTGATTGGGAAATCATAAGTGTCTCGCGCAGTTGTGTGTAATTGACTTTAATCCATGCATCTCAAGTATCCAATGGCATAAGAAATAAGCATTAATCGTGCTATGAAAAGTACAACATGAAATAGAAACCAGTATTCTAAAGGTGAATTTTGACCCAAAAGACGAAAAAACCATAAACAATCAAACGTACGCTAGTTTCTGCTCCAACAAGCCCATATTAGTACAGTTTTCTAGCCTTATAAAACCTGTACAAACAGAATATGCTTGTGAGTACAACTTGTGGAAAAAGGGAGAAAATACGGAATGTTCAATTAGTCTAGTAGCGTCAAAGTGGGCAAGAGGCTCAGACTGAAATTTATGTTCTTGGTTTAAATTTTACACCAGATTAGAGCAAAGAATGACAAGAATGGTGTTCTAGATGCAATGTACTGGGTAATGGTACTTAACATTCAACTTCTGCTGTAACTTGGACCAGGTTCGATGAATATTAGCACATATCAGTCAGGTACCTTACTGTAGTACGTTTTTCCCATGGAGTGGAAATACAGACAGGTGGAGGTTGCTGCAACGCCAATGGCCGGAGAGAAGTGACATGGTCAGGCCGGTTGGTTCTAGGAAGCCAGGTAGGCACGAGAGTGCCATCTCAAGGCAACACTTCTTAACACTGTTAACAACACTTGTCCTCACCTATTTGAGTTGAACTTCAAAGTATTGAGTGACTTCTATTTGTGTGAACTTCAAATAGTGGAATAATGAGATGAAAGCAGAGATAGTGGAGAAGTGGGACTAGAATACTAGGACTATCTTGATTATCAACTAACCCCCAATTAAATCTCCAAAATTAACTTCGCAAATCAGTTTTCATAGACTTAAGTGATAGTCGCACTAAACATCTTCACATTTAATTACTCTTTGACACAATATAATCTTACTAAGACTGAAACACGACTACTCTGTTTCCTTGACAAATATGCAAATAAACTTCCGAACATTGACTATGTTATTCACTGAAGTTTTACGGTAGTCGACACCTTCGACAGATCTGACTGACATCGCCTCATGTGCAACGGCGAAAACCAAACACACAAAAGAGAATGATAATTTCTTGACTCTATTATGATAACTTCTTGGCACCCAGTCCGCTTTTTGGTGCCAATTGTCCTTTGGATCGATCCATTCTCATATCTGATCGATGCCAAATAGCTCATTTATTCGCCACTCGCTTCTCAGGTCTGTGATCCATTTGGGATATTTATTATTTTGAATGGAGGGAAGTTAGAGAGCACTCGGTACTGAGTAACCAGGTTTCTGACTCCGGCCATAATGACCTTGCTCTCTCTCATTCATACAGAAGAAAGCTATTCCGTATTCTATGCATTAGCAGTTCTTTTAACACTTTCCGAATTGAAATGGAGAAAACCTTGTGAGGAATGATTACTTCGTTAGCATAATGATATTCTATGACTCTTTGTCAGTTCATCTTTCTGATTCAGAGAGAAACCCGAGGACGCTAAGGGTCATATGTCAAGCTCAAATCTTCGTCCAGAAATTCTCCCCTTCAGAGGTGTAGGAGTAATGAGCAGCACCAGCATTTGTAGGAAACTGATGTACTGACTGATGCCAAACAACAGGTAGCTGAGAAACCAATCAATATAGTGTAACAGCAGATGGCATGATCCGAAAACTGGTAAACTAACTGCTAACTTGTCTTTGTCTGGGCTCTTTCATTATGATCACACATTTGCAAGATCACTCACAAAGTTCTGAAATTTAGAAGCACCAAATCCTTGGACTGATGATCGGATGATTCCTATTAGGGTGAACAGTTGAGCTGGATAACAACAGCAGCAGTGAACTGCAGTCCAGATAATCTTACACAATAGCTGCGGAGGGTTAGCCTCCAAAATCGAGAGGCGCCCATGAAATGTGTAGTGTGGTCTGAGCATTGCAGATGTATATCATGTGGTAGCTTGGCTGATTGAGCTTGCTTCCATTGTTGTACGGAAACCCAAGTTAGACGTCTGCAGAGCTTCAGCAACAGTTTCATTTCTTACTATCTCAGAGGAGCTACAGCGACGCAGTGTGTCCAGAATATCTTTACCCATTGTACATTACGTTTGTTCTGTACTTACCAAATATCTGCTTCAAGGTATGAGAGTCATCACATTTCAAAGCGTGTTTTACGAGATAGGATATCCGTGTACATCTATGATTCAAGGATAAGGAACGAAGGTGTTAGATACTCACTCCGTTAGGTATCTAATCAGCTTCTGGTTTTCTTCTATGTTGTAGAGAGCCTAGCGAGATGGCCCTGATCATGGGATAAGGTTGAAAGTTCGTTTCTGGATTCCTGCTACAGTATTTAGGCTGCATTTCAGTTCAGATTCAAGTCCATGTGCCTCATACATACTGAAAGTTCCTTTGGCACAATAGTGTTGGGAACAAAGTCAATCAGTTTTCCAAGTTCAATTCTCCATCTTCTCCTGCTTTGCTGGACAGCCATTATGATTCAGGACTTGTTTCAGCATATTTTCTCGAAACTGGTTTTTCCAAATCTCTGCCTGAGAATCTGTATTCAGTTAAGAGGTTTCATTCTAGCATAACAACATCAGCAGTAGCATATCACGAAGAAGATTCTATCACGCAATGATCAGACGAGATCATGTTGCCAGCAACTTGTCACTCTTTTCCTTTCTGCGGTAGTTGGTAAATAAAGTTTCCTCGCGTTAAAAAGAAGGAGAAAACTGCCAACTGCTTCACACTCATGTGGAAGAAGTTTTTCACTGGTATACGTGTAGCATTTAATGTTGAGAACTGGTGTGGTTTGCCTTGTTATGGGCTCAACGAGATACAGTTGAGCAACATGACATGAATTCCTGGATACATGTCAAGGGTAAGATTTAAAGTTAGGAAAGCAAAACTTCGATGAGTGCTTGTAACTACAAATGAACCTAGCTTTTCACTGGGATAAAATGTTCACCGAGTTCCAAAAATTTCCCTTGTAAGCATGAAGTCAACAACAGAACTTGAGACCATCCTTCCTTCCTTTCAATGTGGGCTTTTTCACTCAGACACTGATGGCTGCGTGCGGTAGGCGGTGTTGGAACCACCATTGGTATACACTGAACAGAGTGTGTTTGGAGATCGACATGCCTTACCACCCTCTGAGAATGGGGCTGCCCAACTCGTGATAAGCTTCAATAAGCAAGGATCTCATGTGAAGCCTGCTGAGACAAATTAAATATATTCGAATGCATTCAAGGGCACGACAAGCTTCATGGTGGACAACATCATCAAGGAAGGGAACAGTTACCAACCAACTAACGATTCTGCACGATCTGAAATGATTGCTGCAATCCAGTTCTATCCAAACAGTGAGCTTATCACGGCACAGGATTGATTTGAGCGAATCCGAGTGGGAAAGGCGGAAGTCCTGGACGAGAAAAAAGAACAGCCAGCTAGTAAGCAGTCTCCGCAGGCCACTCCATAGCAAGTTCAGGAGAAGGCACAGAGAAGTCAATTACCACGGTCCAAAAGGTCCATTTGTATCATGAGTCAATGGAGCTTGCCTAGCTAATCGACCACGTGAAGGAAGGAACTCATAGTCAGTCATATAACACGACTTCCACTCTTGGAAATGGGAGATAGCAGCCTGAACAGTCCAATCTTACACATGACTGAAGCCCTATCTCAGTCAGGACCATGTGTGAAATTACCAAATAGACTCTACTCCTTCTTCACATAGGCTTTCCTCACTAAACACACCCGTACGTGTTGAAGTACTAGAGTGAAACTCTGAGTTCTAACAACGTTCAGCTTTCGTTTTCCAGCGGTCACTCCACATCCAGCAAGCATGAAGATTCGACTGTAACAATATAAGAGTATATCATATGTTGAAACATCGGTACTCGATGCTGCACCACGAGTGAAAATGAAATTGAGACTAAAGTTAGACCCCGGAAAAGAGAAATACCAGAGCACAGAGGAGAGCAAGCATGGTTACTGAGTCAAAAATTTGTTGCTTTGCTTACAAAGTTGTTTGAACCCTGTAAACAAGGTGCTCCACAACGGTATTGCAGAGCTTTGCATTTGATATAGTAGAGATAGTGATTGACATGGGAGTAAATACTGAAAATGCATGTGAACTCAAAATAGAAAACGGTAACATATTTCCTCCGAGCTATAAATAAGTATTATGCTTAGCAACGTCCATCAGGGTACTTGATTATTAAAGAGTGTAATAAACATCATTAGTCGTTTGTGACTTTCAAATGCAAACTCGTAAAATGCAAGGCAAAAAGTGCAGGCAAACAGCTTCACATGATAGGTATCATCGTGATCACCCCAAACAAACGAAAAGTAGAAGAATAACACGCTTCTGGTCGTTTGTGCCTCGGAAATTTCCACGCAAATCTACCCAAAGAGCCATATCCGGAAATGGGTGTGTTATGTGTGATTCCCCTTTCCTCCTCCTCATTGCGGAGTTGAGAAGATAGTGCTGCCATGTTCAGTGCTTCACTACACATGCTGGAAAAGGCAGAGGATCGTACATGACTACAGACAAGAGAGAGGAACTGGTTGCAACTGGCAAGAGAGAGGAAGAGAGTCACCCCAAGGACCTATTTCCAAGACTTCAATCCCTGCGTACATGCAAAATATCTAGGACACAAAAATCTGGAAATGCTCCTTGAATTTCGTGGAATAAACTTTATCTGAGTGGATATGAAAAACTATAGTAGATGCTACTCATAGCATAGTGTATAGCGTGATTCCTGGTAAAAGTGGACAACATCTTTGGGTATCTGGACGCTTAAGGATAAACACGACGCAATGAATAGCCAACGGATGGCAAGACCCCATCAAGCCTCACAAGGGAAAGAAGGACCCGGAGGGCCAAGCAACCAACGCACCGAAGGGAGGAAGACGTTGATCTTGAAGGATTTATCTTGAGGTTCGGATTTCTCCTGGAGCATCTTCACCCTTACAATCCTTTGGAACAACACGACAAGGTTGACAGTTCTAGGGAAGAACGGACAAACTTCACAATAACCAGATGACTAATTTCTAGCGAGACAATGCCTGGAATGTTGGTATAATTATCGGCGCCAACCACTGCATGAGAAGGATGTGGTTTCAGGAGATTATGATCTTGTGAGCGGAAGAAACGGAATCCAACTCATAAAAATATAAAGCTTATGAAGTTCTATTCAGTATGTATAGTGTCGTTCAGAAAAGTTTACTGCAGCCTAGCAGATCATGAACAGCTGTAGGAAGTTACATCGCTTTTCCAGAACAGTGATTTGACGCTTGGACAGAGGAAAGTGGCAAACGAAACGTGGGGATACTTGTGTTCTGGTAGCAATTGGTTCAACTGCGCACATCATCTCCATCACTCGTCGCAACCCAAGCTGAAAAGCTCAACCGTGAACCTCCGAGTTGTGTTAGCGCTGGATCATATCCATCATCTTGAAAGTTGGGAAACAGGTCATAGAAGCATAGAATATTGGCAAGATGGGAAGAAATCCTCCGTGAGACTAAGAAGTTGCTCCAGAGGAACCCCGGCACAAAATGTATGAAATGAAGTCTAACCAGACGGGTTATATCTTTCATCAAGTTTGGCTTGGCAAACTGGCACGCTTCTATGCGGCCAGTGAACATAACGTCGCTTTCAATCTTCGGAAAAGCTTGACGAATTTAACTGATCATCAGTTGAAGACATGTAAAAAAGCATATGCAAGCATCTTCCCGTTCTTCTCTTGGGAAGTGAGAGACCGGGACACAAAAGGATCAGGCATCGCTGACAGATTGTGGCACGAAGCAAGTCAATCAGGCCCAGTGGAGCGCAAGTGGAATTGAAGTGTACCACGTCAGATAGAGAGAGGAGAATGAAAAATAAACCTGCATAAACAACTTCTCACTTGTCTTTCTTTACGGGTTGAAGGTCAAACAATTAGATCAGTTGACAGATGTTGACTTATTCCTCTTAAAACAAGCAGTCACATTATTCGAGGGAGAACTTCACCAAGTTCTAACTCAAACAAATCAGTGTACAGTCGGGATAAAAGGGGAACTGAGATATAGAATCAAGCGCAGTGTATACACTCTCTTTAACTCCTTTATTATTTGACGTAGAAGAGTAAAATGTATCATGTTGCTGGAAAGTGTCTATACAAGCGGTATGCATTTCATCATCACTTCCCCTTTCTGCAAGATGAACTTTCCCTGAAGAAATCAGGTGAGAACTAGCATCTTGTTATCTTTTAGGGTCCAGAAATAAAAAATTTGACACTTTCAGTTTAGTGATAATAATAGTGTGAAAAAACAAATAGTGCGTTTGAAGCATTTGAAACTCCAATGCACGATTGAAAGTGCAAACTATGATATTTTGAGTTGAAAATTTCTTGACAGATTGTCCCCCTTGTAAGTGTGTGTATGTCATTTTACAATTTGGGAGTTGGATAGCACATCATTGAAGCAAAATATGTGTGATGCATTAAACTTCATTTGTTGAAGCATGTGCTTCCCAAAGCGCACATGCTTCCAAACTTTGCAGACATCTGTCATCTGATATATAATAATTATGTATTTCAAGAAATCAAATTCAAACCTCATATTGTATTATTCAGATATTATTTCGAATTAATATATAATTTTTGATTTATAATTCTAAATATCATTGAATGCTTTCTAGTGATTTCATATTCCCAAGACATATGGAAACCTTGAAGATCATACATGATGAGTTTTGGAGCAGTTTGACAGTCCAAAAGAATAAAACAATACTACGTTAGTTTAAACAAGTCTTTAAAACCAAACGGACGAGCAACAGACAAATCTTGAATTGAACTTGTTCTGTGGTATGTCCTCTCTCCTAGGATGTGTGCCATGATCTCAAATTTTGAAGTTACATGGATCATCCTCCTAATAGTTTTGAGTTTCTTGGTCTTGTTTCCCAAGAGGTGGTTTGGATGATCAAAACATTCCCAACAAAATTCAAGACCTGCCATTGCTATCTGAAAGTTTTACCTTTTGCAGAATTATTGAATTGGATTTTCATTTTCATTTTGGATAATAATTTCATTGGGTTAAACTAATCCAATGGAATGATTTTTGGATGCTATTGGTATAACTATTCTATTTAATATTGTTTTATTGGACCAGAACAGATTAAATTCAGTATTAAAATAAAAGTAGAAGATTTTCACAACCCAAACGTCCACAACATAGATAGTATCGTACATAACATGCATATAAAGTTCATCAAGATCTGACGGTTAGAACTTCTTCAAATAATAAATAAATCATATATTTCAAAATGATTTTACCTTTTCACAGCACTCTGTCTACACTAATCCTACACACAAACTTGTAGTAATCTTACAAAATGTACAATAAAATCTCAAATTTTGTTCAAAGATAATTATAATGATGGTTGACTTATGGTAAATCATTGCATCTATTGATAACTTTTTCTATTTGAAATTGTCGTCGTGATTGATTTGGTGTAATTAGACAAAAGTCACAAAACAATCAAACAATTATATGAGACAAAATCCATTATTCACAAATATACGAATATTCACAAAAACATGATCTTTTTCCCTTGACTTTCCTCTTGGAAGGACTTCCTTTTTCGAGATTAAGATGTTGTCAGTTCAAGAAGCACTAGCTCACATAACCTTCCTCTAAATATGATCTTACGAGCATGAAGTTCACACTATGCTTTGTACCTCTCTTCAGACGATGCATCCTTTGTTTTGCTAAGTCAAGAGTTGCCTAGTCAACAATAACTCCTTCTTGTTCCAATCCCACCTAGAATAAAGAGTTTCACCAGACCTCTGCCCATTGTGAAACCTCAAATTAATGGCTTAATCAAATTAATTGACTTCTCCATGTCTCTCAAATCGTCTTTAAGAAATCATCAACACACTTTATCTCGATGTTGTTTTCCCAACCTGCCATTGCTTATCATTGTAGGATGAAAATGAAAGCCTCAAGTCATTCGTGACTTGAGGCTTCAAAATCAAATCAATGACTGCAGCGATCCATAGCGGAAGTTTTCCAGCTTTTTCTTCTCTCTCCTTCTCATCAATAGAATTTGTTAACTCCACTACCGTGTCATCTGCGTGTTGTCCTCTATTATCTCTTATTCTTTGAACTCTTCAGTTGGCACTTGTCTTTCCAATGTCTCCATCAACCGACCCGTGTTAACTGATGGATGGTCTAAATCAGTTACGACTTCACCAACATCTTCTACTCCAATGTCCAATGCTGACTATCTTCTAAACAAAGTGTCCATGGAAAACTAACAACAAGCTCTACCACTTGATGCAATGAAAGTGAAGATCCGAAAGTTGTGTAAAAAATGTATTTTTGATCTTATGAACATCTTTGGAACGATAATGCATAGCATCAAAATCTGGATTTTCATATAGGAGCCAGTCCATGACAAGACATCCACCTCTTTCTAAACCTGTGCATCTTCCAATATGCACCCAAGATACCATCCAAAGAGTGGACATGCACCCACACAATTTCATCAGCCTCCCTTCCATGCTCATTGATTTCATCTTCAAACTCTGCTACATAATCCTCATCCTCGAACTAAAATTCTGTGAAGTTATTTGCTAGATCGACCTCTTCATCTTCTTTTTTGAAAATCTTGACACATTTATCCGCCACTAGTACCTTCAAGCTCGTTCCGTCCAACTCTTGTAGGGTGTATGTTGTGTTGATGTGAACCTTCTGCAACACATATGAATCAAATCACCGCTTGGAGACTTCCGTAGTGCACTATGCTGTTTGTCTAGATTGTTGTCATAGACTAACCACCTTCCTTGATTTCTTGAGACCTTAGACGATGTCGTTGATCAAATTTGACTTTGTTCTTCAACCATGCTTCTTATAGCCTATCCAAAGCAATCTGGATGTCCTCAGCTCTCCTCTCCAATTGTGTAATCTGAATAGGGAGAAGTTCTTCACTCGTTAGATTGTCCTTCCAAGATAACAGACTCTATGTTAGAACGTGCTCTTCAGTCGACATGATGGATTTCTGACCTATCATAAGCTCCACTAGCATGTTACTCTTTATCGAGTTGTGCGTCATTCGATCTGTCCATAACACAAACGACAAGAGTCGTAGAGCATTCACACTCCTTTCTGTTGCAGACCTTCACCAAAACCTTCACAATGGACGGATGACTGCTTTCGCTCTTTCCATCCTCTTCGAGGTTGTAGGCAGTTGTCAATGACAACTTCATCTCACACCTTGCAAAGAATTCACGAGCTTCATGCTCATCTAGCTCTCCTCGAACTACATTGATCTTTCTCACACATCCATACAACAAACAACGACAAACAACATCTTTACATACCTCTTCAGTTGTCTTTGTCTGAAATGCCTTACCCTCAACTTGATTTGAAAGATATTTTCGAGCAAGTACCTAGTATATCATCTATCACAACCCAACCGACATAGTCATCAAGTCTACGATCCACTTGAAGTGGATCGTCAATGGTAAGTTGGGAGTAATCCGTCTCGATGTCGGATGTTTGAATACATCTAACATGTCAAACAAGACTGAACAAAAGATATGACATGCATGTACATGTTTTTTCACCAATACTGCTCCTTCAGCTTCGTAAAAATGGTTCAAATCCCTCGATATCTAACCCAAAGACTCTCATGAATTGCTCTAAGCAACTTTTGTTGATCTTCTTTGTCGCAAATCACTCGTAGCGGTATCTCACCCTTCTACTGTAGTCACTTCCAAAGAAACCCATCCTGCAAGATGAAACTGTAGGTCTTCTTTCGTACCTCTCATCAATGCTCCAATCAAATACTCCTTCTCGATTCATGGTTGAAACAATACCCCATAGTTCTCTTTTCATTTGCGGGTAGGCACGTTGACGAGCACTTAACACCTTCGCTTTGAACCTAATTGCAAATCTGTCTCCATCCTTGTCATCTTGTCCTACTGCTCATCCAATTGCAATTGGACTTATGTCTACAGTAAGAACCACCGCTCTGACACCATTGTAGTCAATCCTCCCTAAAATCAGATGACAATAAAGCCTCAGTTTTGTATTTCTTTGATATGCTCTTCCTTCCATCTGAACTTGTGACCTTTGCACAAAAACCCATATAATGTATCCGTCACATGCACATAATGAGATCTCCAAATGTGACAGAATACACATGCACCCAAGAATCTTCTTATTTCTTTCAAGGAGTTGCAAACCTCCTTTCATCCTCCCAATCGCATCCACTTTACTTGGGTCTGGCTTCTGACCAAATGATCTACACAAATGGCCAATGATCAGAACTCCTCTAACCCCAAATGTAGATTTTGCACCTGATAGCGTGACATGAACTTCCTTAGGTCAAGATAAGATCTTCTCACAATCTTTGATGTGATCGACAACATATCATCGACACCCCCTCTGATCTATTGCTTCGTCCTTCTCATCCTCCCTACATCCTTGGATGAGAATGTCATCTAAGAACGATATCGTCTTCTCAAAGATGATGTTCATTCCTTTCATCATGTGTGCTACCGACTTGGTAGCTCCTTGTGGTAAGATACACATCTTAACGAATCTCTGAAGTGTCTTCGTCGTCGTGAAGCTTCTGCTCTCCTCTATTAGTTGAAACTGATCATATTGAGTAAAGATCTCTCATTGAGTATATCGTTCTTCTTGCAAACACCTCAGCAAACTCATCCACAATCGATCTCACATCAACATTTTTTTATTGTTACTGCGCTCATCGGCTGTATGTTTGAGATGAATCACAACAACCCATTCTTCTTTGATACCATAAACCATTTGCTTGAATAAGGTTTAAGCAACGGCTCCACGATCTTCATCCGTATCTTCTCCTTCAACAACTCCACCCGTTTAGGCAAGTCAGCCCGTGATATTGAAATTGATCTCAGGTTCCATGTCACATGCCGTATTGTGAAGATAACCATCGAGGTACAGAGCTATACACCCAATCTCTATGATTCAAAGGTAACTGCTTTCTCATGCCATGAAAGTATCTCCTTGAAGCACTTTCTCTCTTCCATCAAATCCAATCTTCAATTCTTCAAGAGTCTCGTCTGTGAACTTATATCTTATCATTGCAGATGTCTCAACTCTTCTCACTTGAAGCTCGATCCACCTGTTGGTTAGTGTCATCCGTTAAGAGATCAACAACTAACTGTATCTTCTTATCCACTATCTTGTACTTCATCTCAAATCGAACCTCAGGTGCTCAGAATGATTCGTCACTAAATAGACCTCCTTTGAATGAATCTTCACAGTCTTATCTATATCCTCTCATCCCGTAGACGTGATCTCTCACAAAAGATCCTCTCCATCCTTCTCATAAACACCAAAATCCATTCATCCTCTTCTAGCTCATCCAACTCTCTTAACACCAACTCAACCTCACGCAAATGTTTTTGTTCTTTCCTTCTCAGTTCTTCAACCTTCTTGTAATCAACAATCCCACACTCTGAAAACTCGACAAGTCCTGTACAAAAGACACTTTCTCCTTCAAGCGAGATTACTTTCTCCTACGGATCACTACAATCTTGCTCTATAGTGGTACTTAATGAAAATTCTTGAACTCTTCACTCACCGTTGGAAGCAGTGTTTCTCTAAGACAATCTCGATTGCGCTTGTGATTTGATGATACAGTCAAGACCTGTATCACTCTCTTCTCATCATGACTTTGGATCCTAGCATAATCAGATCCCTCGTCTAGCACTCTCGTCTCCATCCGAGTTGTTGTGGTGAAAGGTTGTCCAAAGATGAGCGTGTATGACGTTACTTCTTGAACAAAGAAGTTTTGCTCGATAACAACATCACCTATCCGCATTCTAACATCTGGACAAGCGCCATACAGATCTCTTTTTGTGTTGTTGGCTGCTCTTATAACCCACCCATGCTTTGTGTCAATAGGTCAGTTCTTCTTCTTGTACAACTCCTTCGACATGATGTTGATTTCTGACCCGTGACAAATCAGAGCAATCACCGGTTCATCCAAATCTCCAATCCTCACCAGTGTCTCTGTTGTAGCTTCTGCACAGTGACAGTGACTATAATAACTTGAGTTTTGCTCCCCATCCTCCTCTTTATCCTCAAAATGTACTCAACGTCTTTGATCTCTTTCTTCTTCTGAAGAATGTACTTTGCAAGCTCTTTCTCCTCATCCCCTAGCATCATAGTATCCAAAGCATGTGATAAAACAATCTACTCGTAATAAGTCACTTCCGTTTGATGTCAATGATGACATCATGAAACTCACACTTAGCAAAGCCGAAAACTTCTCTTAAGATAAACTCCACCTTCGCATTTAGAATGCAATCTTTCAAGATTTTTCAAGTCTGTTGCAACCTCGATGGCCGATTGCAGTTTGTATGCAGCCGGCTTAACCTTCTCCTTTTACGGCTCCTTTGCTTTCTCTTTCGACAGAGAAGAAGCATCATCTATCGGTAAATCTTGAGCTCCTGCATCTCGAAGCTCTTGATGAACTTTCTCTCCTCGAGTCTATCTCTTGGAAGAAGTTTCTTCCTGTATATCCTCTGAATCTTGTCTTCTCTTCTCTTCCAACATCGCTTTGTGCTGATTCTTGACGATATAAGCATGTATCGATGGAGCTTCTATTGGATCCAGTGCAAGCGGTTACGATTGTGGAGGCTGGAACTTATGACACAAGATACTAGATGGGAGGATCCGATAAAAGCTCTATCGGTACATCCTTACATCATCAAGAACCAACACAAAGCGTTGTTGGAAGAGAAGAGAGAGATTCAGAGGATGCAAGGGAAAGAACTTCTTCCAAAAGACAGAGTCGAGGAGAGAAGTTTCGTCAAGAGCTTCGAGATGCAGGAGCTCAAGATCTACCGATGGATGATGTTCTTTCTCAATGGAAAGAAAGAACAAAGGAGTTTCAGAAGGAGAAGGGTAAACCGACTGCATACAAACTACATTCGGACACGGAGGCTTCAACAGACTTGAAGGGAGTCTTGGAAGATCGTATTCTAAATGCGAAGGTGGAGTTTACTTTGAGGGAAGTTTTGGGCATTGCTAAGCGTGAGTTTCATGATGTCATCATCGACATCATCAAACGAAAGCGATAGATTATGGATGAGATTGGTTTATCGTATGCCTTGGATACTAAGATGTTTGTGGATGAGGAGAGAGAGTTTGCAAAGTGCAGTGTTTATTCTTCAGAGGAAGAAAGAGATCGAAGACGTAAGGTACATTTTGAGGATGAAGAGGAGGATAGAAAGCAAAGCTCAAGTCATTACAGTCATAGTCACTGGGCTCGAGCTACCACGAAGACGCTGGTGAGGATCTTTCGTGCACCTACCACCTTGTTGCGTCAGCGGAAGCTCTTGCTCAATAGATCACAAAATTTACACCACTAACATGCAAACACAATCTCAAGTTAGCGTCCATGCACCACTTATCTTAACTGTGTTTGGTCCGGACCGGAGCCAGATCGTCTTCCTAGTCATCAAGCTCAGCATTCCCTAAGTCCCGACCTAGACCCGCCTAGGTCGGTCCCAAACATGAGCAAGTCACAAGATGACTTGGGGTGGACTTCTCATAAAGTCCAGGGTCCTAAACGGTATCTCCAGCACACCTAGCGGTCCAACCGCTAGTGATGTCCATCTGGGTCTAGGCTCTCGAACGGTGGTCTAACCCACCGACTCGTTCCTTAGTCTTGCTCCAGTCCTTACATCGTTCCTAAGTCCAGACGTCCAAGTCTGGACCAGAACCTGTCTTACAACCTGCCCAGCCATCATCTCATGCCCAGCCATCATCTCATGCCACCCAGGCATCGAGTCCCCCTCATATATACTTTTGGGGATCGGCGGCCCCGTCCTCCTCTTTGGTCCTTGAAAATTATATCACAATCTGATCGTAGTTCGGTCTAATTCTCAGCTCGGAGGTCAGTTCGAGGAGTTCTACATATCACTGGAAAGCTCTCGCAGAGACCTTTCCAATGATATCTCACTCGCCTCGAGATCTTACGTGGAGCTCCGTCCACGACCTAAAACGTTCATGGAGCTCCAACACTTAGTCATTTTTCGAAAACTTGTACTCCAGACCCAGACTCGAACTCTGTGGTTCGGACCAGTGTTTGAACCACGGTCCGTCTGCATCTGGGATCCACGTCTCGATCTCACATCTCAGACTTATGTTTCGATCTGTTCTCAGACTCGTTCTCTTAGGTCAGCGTTCGTCTGGGGTCGTCTTGGGATGTTCCAACCTTGGTTCAGGGAACCACTTGAGGTTTATCTGATCTTGACTTCGCGGTCAAGCCGTTCAGTCCTACTCGCAGCGTTCACAACTTAGCGCAAGTCCACTAGGGTTCTTTTGTTCGCGTCTGTGTCCGATCTTGAGACTAAAGATCGCGACAGGATCGAAGACTTGGATGAGCGGTGGTTGCTCTAATTGATCATGGATCAGAAATCAACATCGTGTCGAAGGAGTTGTACAAGAGGAAGAATGGGTGGGTCATAAGAGCAACCAACACCACAAGAAGAGATTTATATGGAGCTTGTCTAGACATTAGAGTGAGCGAAACTTCTTTGTTCAAGAAGCAACATCATACCCCTTCATTCTTGATCAACCTTTCATCACAGCAACTCGTATGAAGACAAGGGTACTAGACGACGGATCTGTTTATGCTAGATGAGAAGAGATCGATATAATTCTTGACTGTATCGTCCAATCACGAGCGCAATCGAGATCGTCTGAGGGAGAAACCACTTCCAAGGGTGAGTGAAAAGTTCAAGGATTTTCGTTGAGTACCACTATAGAGCGAGATTGTGGTGGTGCGCAGGAGAAGGTACTCTCGCTTGAAAGAGAAAGTGTCTTTTGTACAGGGGTTGTTGGTTTCTCAGAGTGTGCGATTGCTATTTACAAGAAGGTAGAAGAGATGAGAAGAAAAGAACAAAAATATTTGGGTGATGTTGAGTTGATGTTGAAGAGCTGGGTGAGCTAGAAGAGGATGAATGGATTTCTGGTGTTTATGAAGAGGATGGATTGGAGGATCCTTTACGAGAGATTATGTCTATTGGATGGGAGGATATGGATAAAGTTGTGCAGATTCATTCAAGGGAGGTCTATGCAGTGATCGAATCATTTTGTGCACCTGAGGTTCGAGTTGAGACAAAGTACAAGACAGTGGATAAGAAGGTAAAGTCAGTTGCTGGTCCTTTGTCCGATGACACTAACCAACAGATGGATCGAGCTTCAAGGAAAAAGAGTTTGAGAGATCTAACCCCTTAAGTTGCCTCCTTATGTCAGTCTCTGTACGTACAAGTTTTCTCAGATTATGAGGAAGCAGGTCCCTTGCGTCCTTAGTATAGCGCCTGGAGCTACAAATACCCAATCAGCAAAAGTAAACTAGAGCCCAACTTGATTTTCTCATCTTTTGAGTCTCCTAACTTCTCCACTAGGCGTCCAAATGAAGTAGACAAAGTGCTTATGGAAAGCTTACAACGAGCTCTACCCATTGATGCGATGAAAGTGAAGATCCGAAGTTGTGCCAAAAGTCCGTAAGCTGAGGTCTAACTTATTTTACCCATATTTCGAATCTCGTAATTTCTCCACTAGGCGTCTAAATGAAGTAGACAAAGTGCCTATGGAAAGCTGACAACGAGCTCTACCCATTGATGCGATGAAAGTGAAGATCCAAAGTTGTGCCAAAAGCTCGTAAGTTGAGGCCTAGCTTGTTTTACCCATCTTTCGGGTCTCGTAACTTCTCCACTAGACGTCCAAATGAAGTAGACAAAGTGCCTATGAAAAGAAGTGCCTATGGAAAGATGACAATAAGCTCTACCCATTGATGTGATGAAAGTGAAGATCTGAAGTTGTGCCAAAAGCTCGTAAGCTGGGGCCTAGCTTGTTTTACCCATCTTTCGAATCTCGTAACTTCTCCACTATGCGTCCAAATGAAGTAGACAAAGTACCTATGAAAAGCTGACAACGAGCTCTACCCATTGATGCGATGAAACTGAAGATCCAAAGTTGTGCCAAAAGCCTCATTTTTAATCCCCTGAGTGTCTTTGGAGCGATGATGTCTTGTGATGAGTTCCACTAGCATGTAACCTGTCACCGAGATGTGCGTCGTTCGATCTGTCCATAACGCAAATGACAAGAGTCGAGGTCACTCGTGCATCCTTCCGTTGCAAGTCTTCACCAAAGCGTTCACAATGGACGGATGACCTCGTGCACTCTTGGCATTCCCTTCAGGGTTGTAAGCAGTTGTCAGTGACAACCTCATCCCACACCTGCAAAGAATTCACGAGCCTCATGTGCATCCAACTCTCTCCGATCTGCAGTAATCTTTCGCACACATCCTTATAGACAAACAACCTCTCCCAAGAGAAATCTACATATCCCTTCAGTTGTCTTTGTCCGAAGCGTCTTACCCTCAGCTTGATTTGAAAGATCTTTTCGAGCAAGTACCAAGTATCTCATCTACCACAATCCAACTGGTATAGTCACCAAGTCTACAACCCACTTGAAGTGGATTATCGACGTGTAAGTCAGGTGTAATCCGTCTCGATGTCGGATGTTTGAATACATCTGACATGTCAAACAAGACTCCACAAAAGATACGACATCCTTGTACATGTTTTTCACCAATACCGCTCTTCGTAAAAGTGACCCAAATCCCTCGATGTCCAGTCCTAAGACTCTCATGAAATGCCTTGAGCAACTTCTGCTGATCTTCCTTGTCGCAAATCCCTAACCTTATCTCACCTTTTTGCTTCGGTCGCTTCCAAAGAAATCCATCTTGCAACATAAAGTTGTAGGTCTTTCTTCTAACTCTCGAAACCTCTCATCTGTCCAACTTGTCTGCTTAACCATCGTACTAAGGTTCCTCCCGATGTCAAGCAAATCATCATCATACAACCCTTCAACAAATAACTCATCTTTCTTTCCTGTCTGTGCAATCGAATAGAACTCTGCACCCTCATCGTCAATGTCTTCAACCATCTCATCCTCCCCATCATATCGAGCTCAAGATAACATATCTGTCATCGGATTATCCTTCCCTGCGATATGTGTAAACTCCGGATTCAATGACTTGATATACACGTTCTATCGCAACATCGCAATATCAAGAGTCGTACAATTCATGAACATCCCTAGTAACGGCAAACAATCAATTTCAACCACCACTACTGCTCCAATCAATACTCTTTCTCAGTTTTCATGGCTGAAACAATATCTCATAGTTTTCTCTTTACTTGCGGATATGTACGTTATCGAGCAGTTAACACCTTCGCTCCAAACCTAACCGCAAACCTGTCTCCATCCTCATCATCCTGTCCTACTGCTCATCCCATTGCAATCAGACTTGTATTTACAGTAAGAACCACCGGCCTGGCACCTTTGTAATCAATCCTTCCTAAAACTAGAGGAGATGATAGTAAGGACTTCAGCTTCCGCATCGCATCAGTATGCTCTTCCTCCCATCTGAACTTATGACTCTTGCGTAACAACCCATATAATGGATCCGTTACATACGCGTAATGAGAAATCCAAAAATCTTCGTACTTCTGTCAACAAGTTGCAAATCTCTTTCATCCTCCCAATCGCATCCACTTTGTTCGGGTCTGGCTTCCGACCAAACGATCCACACAAATGATCAACGATCAAAACTTCTCTAACCTCAAATGTAGACTTCGCACCTAACAGTGTGAGATGAACTTCCTCAAGTCGAGATAAGATCTTCTCACAATCAGCAATGTGATCGATGACGTATTGTCGACACCCCTTCTGATCTAATGTTTCATCCTTCTCATCCTCCACACATCCTTTGATAGGGATGTCGTCCAAGAATGACATCATCTTTTCAGGTATGAAGTCTCTTAGAACTCTATTCATCCCGTTCATCACATGTGCTACCGAGTTGGTAGCTCTCTCTGGTAAGGTACACATCCTAACCAACCCAAAGGTGTCTTCATTGTCGTGAAGCTTCTGCTCTCCTCCGCTAGTTGAAACTGATCATATCCTGAGTAAAGTTCTCCTCATTGAGCAAATGCTTCAGCAGACTCATCCACAATCGGTCCCACCTCAGCATTTCTGATTGTTACTGCGTTCACCGGTTGCATGTCTTGGATGAACCGCGGTGATCTATTCTTCTTAAGCACTATAAATCATCTGCTCGAAAATGGTGCAAACGACGGCTCCAAGATCT
This sequence comes from Asterella californica, assembly GCA_036924285.1. Lineage (NCBI taxonomy): Eukaryota > Viridiplantae > Streptophyta > Marchantiopsida > Marchantiales > Aytoniaceae > Asterella > Asterella californica. The sequence goes on along the minus strand of JAYKYS010000006.1, from coordinate 11,526,863 downwards.
TCATCTGCATCTTCTTCTTCAGCAACTCCACTAGTTTAGACAAGTGAGCCCACGGTACTGGAATTGGTGTCAGATTCCATGACACATGCGATACTATGAAGATAACCATCGAGGTAACAACGTACGGGTCTACACACCCAATCTCATGTGGCTCAAAGACAAATGCTTTCTCATGTCGCGAAAGCATCTCTTTGAAGCATATCCTCTCTTCTGGTAGAAGAGACCCATCAGATCCAATCTTCAGCTCTTCAAGGGTCTTCTCCATGATAAGAGCGACCTATCGGTGGACGGTTTGAAAAATTTAGAAGTCCAATGCATGCGCGCAAGATGTCATTGGATTCGGATCTGTGCAGGCTACGCGTTGGTTAAGACGGTTTGTGAGGCGGACATGGAGTCTTCACTTACGCACAAGAGAAGACTGTGTGTGGATTGGATTGTTGGATTGGGTGTGGTAAGCAAGTTTGAGCCGCATGAAGTCGATTTACGTCAGTTTTTTGCATCCTGCAATCAAATTTCTTGCGTGGTTTTGCTAGAAGAACTCCAAACGGCTTGTTTAGAGTCTCATTGGGTTCAAGGTAGCTAGATCTACCTATCAGAGAAGACAGATATCAGATCAGACGATCTGTTTGGGCGGTGTGTGCGATTTTAATCTACATGAAGGAGTTTTGGAAAGTTCGATCACCGACGATCGAAGATATCTCGGCTGTTGGGAGTCAGATCTGAAGGTTTTCTGGACCAACGGAGTCAAGGAAGAAGACCCTATCGATATCTTAAGACCGTTTGGCGAAAGGAGAAGTTTTTAGATAGATCTTTTTCGGTTCTTTCGCTACGATTTGATCTTTTTGAATTCGTTGGAGTTCTAGTTGGTTATGTACAGCTTGTAGTAGCTAACTTTAGCTAAGAGCTTGTACATGAATGTTTTTTGGACTTGGGTTTGAATCGTGTGATACAGAGACAACTCTTTTTGTTAGCAAAGGGATGTTTCTCTTGCTTTGAACTATGCTTCGATAGTTTTAGGCCTGGGTTGAGATTCAATGACTCGTTTAAGAGTTTTACAGCAGATTACAATCCGCTCTGGTTTGCTCCTCAGTTTTGTGTTCTTAGGGAGAAAGAACCGGCAGTGTATATACGTTGAGAGTTGGTATATATTGCGACGTCCATTTTCGTGCTTGTGTTTCTCTTTCTTGTCTCTGTTCAGCACACTACATCTCCACATCCATGAAGCTTGTGTTTTCGTGGATATCCTTCACGTAATATCCGACACGATAACGTCCGAGTATGTCATAACTCCTCAATGTGCTCTGATGAATCTTAATAACGTACTCACAAGTGGCGTACCGTACGCAACTTAAACCCAAGTGCTATGACCTGTCCCTCAAAAACAGTTGTCTCATGTAACTCAAGTGAAATACCATCTACATCCAATAGCGGGTGCTCTCTAGATCTAGTCCAACCTCTTGAAGAAAGAGTTGGCTCAGTTAGAGCTGTCTCCACTAGGTCTGATTGGACATCTTCTGAAATGACCTCATGCTATCATGGTCTTTTCTAAGAGGACTAACCCCTCTTCCTAAACCTACTACTCCTCTTGAAGGTCACATGTGGTGACCCGTTACTCTCTTCACCTGGTGCTATGGTGGGACGAGGTGACATCTCCATCTCACGTCTCTTTGGTATACCTCCAAGCTCATATCCACTATCTCTCACAACGTCAGCTTCTACTCTGGATACTCTCATAAAGACATCAACGATATAATGTAAGTGCGAATTGTCCTAGGCAACAAAGACTCTCACTCCTCCTCTGACATCTCCTCAATTGTGAATAAAGATGAACTAGGAACGCCGAAAGATGTCCAGCGGTCTTGGTACCCAGTAGACGTACCAAGTCTTAGACACAAAGATGAATCCATGCTCCTCATTCTACACTTTGTCCCTTGAGGACCCGCTCTAAGAACTCAACCTCCTAGCCTTGTATGCAGGTCTTCTTCTTGCTGATGTAGACGAGCCTGTAAACTCGAACTAAGGCCCTCCGCTCCGAATCCAAATACATTTCTATCTTCCACTCATTGTCGATGACTACTCTCTCTGCAAAATGTCCGGTCCTAGACAGTCACCTTGGTCACTACAGCCCTCTTACGGATTAGTAGCCTCCATCCTCACTCTCGGACCTCATCAATATCTCTGTCACACCTCAAAGGTCCACAGATCAGACTGAGCCCTCATTGTCTCAGGTGGTCTTTCCTAAGATGTGCATATAGATAGATACATATCAAAGAGCAGACGCTCATTGATAAACCTCCACTTGAAGACAAAGAAGATTAGCTTGAGGCGCTATAACATCTCTCCTGCATGCTAAAGGGTCTTCTTGAGACACCTTCAATCCACGTACAAACATACTGACCATAGAATGCTGACTAGGACAGCGCACTGTCCGAGGAGACGTCTTACCATCTAAAAGTACGAGACAACATACCGTCCAAATAGACGGTGAGAAGTCATAACGTCTACCTCCAACAAACAAGACGATGATTTGTCTTCTACAAAGGATCAAAATGATACACCTTCCTCTAAGACAAAAGAGATGATAAAATCATCTAACTGAAATGCTCAAGATGGTATAGTGTCTACTAAGATGGTCGACCGTCTCAGATACAAGATAACAAAAAACTCATCGACTAAGACAACTATGCAATTTAGTATGAAGCTATCACACATACTAGCTGTATGTGTATGGACTTATTTATCTTTTTGAATAGAAGCAGAAATCACCTCAGTTGATGAGACACCCACCTAGGAAGACAAGGTCCTCGGATCAAATCCTCATGGTTTCTGTTTCTTATCTCAACATGTTGACCTCCCAGATGTGAGTCTATGTTGGGTGTGTGTTCTGGGAGAAATTGAGACGCAAGGAAAAGATTTTGGAGTGCTTCAGTGACCTGTGAAGGAGAGTTGGACCGTTCGGACCGTTTCGGAGTCCAAACTTGTTGTCCTTGGATTCATCGGGATCAAAACGCCGAGTTATTCAAGAAATTGAAGACGATACGAAATTTCATCAGATGATTTGGGAGTTCTGGGTTAAGCTGCCCCTTTATGTCAGTCGTGTACGTGAAGGCTTTCACAGATAATGAACAAGCAGACCCTTTGCATTCTTAGTATAGCGTCAGGAACCACAAATACCCAGTCAACTATAGTAAGTTAAGGCCTACCTTGATTTTCTCATCTTCTGAGTCTCGCAACTTTATCATTAGACAAACTGTCTATGAAAATCTGACAAAGAGCTCTACCAGTTGATGTAATGAAAATGAAGATCCGAAGTTGTGTAAAAAAGCTCATTTTTTAGTCGTATGAACGTCTTTGGAGCGATAATGATAAGTATCAAAAATAGATTTTCATGTAAAGCTTGTCCACGACATGACATCCACCCCCTTTAAACATGTGCATCCTCCGGTATGCATCAGAGATACCAACCAAGGAGTGGATTGGTACGCTCACCGTCTTGTCATCCTATTTCTCATCTTAGTCGGTCTCATTCTCAAACTTGCAGCTTGATCGTCATCTTGAAGTTACAACTCCATGATTTTCTCTAGGTCCATGCTCATTGACTTCATTTTCAAGTTGTACTGCATAATCCTGATCCTCAAATTGAAACTCTGTCAAGATATCTTCTAGATCGACCTCTTCCTCCCTCTTTTTGAAAATCTTGACACGTTTACCTGCCACTAGTATCTTCAAGCTCGTTCCGTCCAACTCTTGCAGAGCGTAAGTTGCGTTGTCGTGAACCTTCTTCACCACATACAGACCAAACCATCGCATGGAAAACTTTCGTAGTGCACTATGCTGGTTGTCTAGACTAATGTCGTAGACTAACACCCAATCACCTTCCTTGATTTCTTTAGGTCTTAGACGACGTCGATGATCAAATCTGACTATGTTCTTCAACCGTGCTTCTAGTAGCCTATCCAACTTGGATATCCTCAGGTCTTCTTCTAATTCGAATAGCAAGAAGTTCTTCCCTTGTTAGATTGTCGTCTCAAGGTTACACACTCCATGTCAAAACGTATTCTTCAATCGGTATGATAGGTTTCTAACTTGTGATGAGCTCCACTGGCATGTAACATGTTATCGAGTTGTGTGTCGTTTGATCTGTTCATAATGCAAATGATAAGAGTCGACACCACTCGCTCATCTTCCGTTCTAGGTCTTCACCAAAGCCTTCACAATGGACGGATGATCGCGTTCGCTCTTGATATTTCTTTCGATGTTATAAGTAGTTGTCAGTGACAATCTCACCCCACCGCTTGCAAAGAATTCACGAGCCTCATGTGCATCTAACTCTCTCCGATCTGTAAGAATCTTTCTCACACTATCGACAAACAACCTCTTCCAAGAGAAATTTACATAACTCTTCAATTGTCTTTGTCCGAAGCACCATACCCTGAACTTGATTTGAAAGATCTTCTCGAACAAGTACCAAGTATATCATCTATCACAATCCAACTAGCATAGTCACCAAGTCTACGACCCACTTGAAGTGGATTATCAATGGATAAGTCGGGTGTAATCCGTCTCTATGTCGGATGTTCAAGTACATCTGACATGTCAAACAAGACTCCACAAAAGAATAGGACATCTTTGTTTTTCCATCAATATCGCTCTTTCATCTTCGTAAAAGTTGCCCAAATTTCTCGATGTCCAGCCCGAGGACTCTCATGAAATGCTCTAAGCAACTTCTGTTGATCTTTTTTGTCCAAATCACTCGTAGCGATATCTCACCATTCTGCTTTGGTCGCTTTCAAAGAAATTCATCCTACAACATGAAGTTGTAGGCCTTCCTTCAAACTCTCTGAAATCTCTCATTTGTCCAACTTGTTTGTTTAACCATCGTACTAAGGTATCTCTCAATGTCAAGCAATTCATCATCATACAACCCTTCAACAAATAACCCATCGTCCCTTCTTGTTTGTGCAATCGAATAGAACTTTACACCCACGTTGTTAGTATCTTCTATCATTTGATCCTCCTCATCGTATCGAGCTCGAGATAACTTATCTACCATCGGATTATCCTTCCATGCAATATGTCTAAACTTTGGATTCAACGACTTGATATATGCACCATCGTAACATCACAATATTATGAATCATACAATTCATGATCATCTCTAATAACGGCAAACAATCAATTTCAACCATCATTGTTGCTCCATCAAATACTCTTTCTCTGTTTTCATGGCTGAAACCATACCCCATAGTTCTCTCTTCACTTGTGAGTATGCACGTTGACGAACACTAAAAACCTTCACTTCAAACTTAACCGCAAATCTATCTCCATCCTCATCATCTTGTTCTACTGTCCATCCAATTGCAACCGGACTTGTATCTACAGTAAGAACCATCGGCCTAGCACCCTTGTAACCAATTCTTCTCAGAACAAGAGGAGATGATAGTAAGGACTTCAGTTCCTTTCCGCATCAGTGTGCTCTTCTTCTCATCTGAACTTATGGACCCTTGCGTAACAACCCATATAATGAATCCTCCACATACGCATAATGAGAATCCAAATGTGATAGAATACACAAGCACCGAAAAATCTTCTTACTTCTGTCAAAGAGTTGCAAACCTCCTTCATCCTCCCAATTGCATCCACTTTGTTTGGGTCTGGCTTCCGACCAAACGATCCACACAAATGCCAACGATAAGAACTTCTCTAACCCCAAATGTAGATTTTGAACCTGACAGCGTGAGATGAACTTTCTCAAGTCAAGATAAGATTTTTTCACAATCTGTGATGTGATCGATGACATATTGTCAACACCTTCTCTAATCTTATGCTTCATCTTTCTCATCCTCCACACATCCTTTGATGGGAATGTCATCCAAGAACGACATCTTCTTTTTAGAGATGAAATCTCTTAGAACTCTATTCATCCCATTCATCATGTGTGCTACCGAATTGGTAGCTCCCTATGATAAGGTACACATCCTAACCAACCCCAAAGGTGTCCTCGTTGTCATATAACTTCTGCTCTCCTCTGCTAGTTGAAACTGATCATATCTTGAACAGTGATCTCTCATTGAGTAAATTGCTCTTCTTACAAATGCCTCAGCAAACTCATCCACAATCAGTTCCACCTCCGCATTTCTGATTGTTATTGCGTTCATCGGTTGCATGTCTTAGATGAATCATAGTGATCCATTCTTCTTTTACACTGTAAACCATCTGCTCGAATACGGTGAAAACGACGGCTCCAAGATCTTCATCGGCATCTTCTCTTTCAATAACTCCACCAATTTAGGCAAGTGAGCCTGCGGTACTTGAATTGATCTCAAATTCTATGACACATGCGGTATTATAAAGATAACCATCGGGTAACAACAAATGCTTTCTCATGTCTTGAAAGCATCTTCTTGAAGCACTTCCTCTCTCCTGAGAGAAGAGACTCATCAGATCCAATCTTCAACTCTTCAAAGATCTCATCCGTGAACTTATGTCCTATCATTGCAGGATCTCTCAAACTCTTCTCTCTTGAAGCTTGGTCCATCTGTTGGTAAGTGTATTCCGGCAAAAGACCAACAACTGGCTTTATCTTCTTATCCACTATCTTGTACTTCATCTCAACTCGAACCTCATATGCATGAAATGATTCCATCACTGAATAGACCTCCCTTGAATGAATCTGCACAATCTTATTCATATCCTCCCATCCAATAGACGTGATCACTTGCAGAAGATCTTCCAACCTTAAATCCTCATAAACATCAAAAATCCATTCATCCTCTTCTAGCTCACCCAACTCTCTTAACATTAGCTCAACCTTACTCAAATGTTTTTGTTCTTTTCTTCTCAGTACTTCTACTTTCTTGTAAACAGCAATCTCACACTCTGAAAACTTGATAAACTCTGTATAGAAGGCACTTTCTCCTTCAAGCGAGAGTATCTTTTCTTGCGCACCACCACAAATAATGATACTTAACAAAAATCCTTGAGCTCTTCACTCATCCTTAGAAGCGATTTCTTCCTTAGATGATCTCGATTGCGCTTATGATTGGACGGTATCGTCAAGAATTGTACCGTCCTCTTCTCATCTTGACTTCGGATCTTAACATAAGTAGATCCATCGTCTAGTACCCTTGTCTCCATCCGAGTTGCTGTGATGAAAGGTTGATCAAGAATGAGCGGGTTTGATGTTGCTTCTTGAACAAAAAAGTTTTGCTCGATAGCAACATCATCTATGCGCATTCTAACGTCTAGACAGCTCCATACAAATCTCCTCTTGTGTTGTTGGCTGCTCTTATGATCGACCCTCTTGTGTTGATAGGCCACTTCTTCTTCTTGTATAATTCTTTCGACATGATGTTGATTTTTGATCCATGATCAATTAGAGCAACCACCGGTTCATCCAAATCTCCAATCCTCATCAATCTCTCTGTTGTAGCTCGAGGCCAATGACTATGACTGTAATTACTTGAGCTTTGCTTCCTCTCTTCTTCCTTCTCAAAATGTATGTTGCGTCTTCGATCTCTTTCTTCTTCTGAAGAATTCCTTTGCAACTTTGCAAGCTCTCTCTCCCTAGTATCCAAAGCATGCGATAAAATAGGCTCACCCGTAATCTGTCGCTTCTTTTTGATGATCTAAATGATGACATCATGAAACTCACACTTAGCAATGCCTAAAACCTCCCTCAAGATAAATTCCTCCTTCGCATTTAGAATGCGAAGGAGGAGAATGATGCGAATGAGAATGCGATATTCTAAGACTCCCTTCAAGTTTGTTGAAGCCTCGATGTCCGACTGTAATTTGTATGCAGCCGGCTTATCTTTCTCCTTCTAAGACTCCTTTGCTCTTTCTTTCGATAGAGAAGGGCATCATGCATTGGTAGATCTTGAGCTCCCGCATCTCAAAGCTCTTGACGAACCTTCTCTTCTCCAGTCTGTCTCTAGGAAGAAGTTCCTTCACTTGCATCCTTTGAATCTCGCCTTCTCTTTTCTTGCCACAATGCTCCGTGTTGGTTTTTGAAGATATAAGCATGTACCGTTAGAGCTTCTATCGGATCCTCCCATCCAGTATCCTTTTGGATCGTAACAGCTATCCTCAACAATGTCTCACGTGTCATCTTTCTTTTTTATTTCATGGAGATGGCAGATGATCACAATCCACTCGGTTCAACATGCTCGTTAAAACTGAGCTTGATCCTCAACCCTTGTGTCATAGGTTCCAGCCTCCACTATTACAACTGCTTGCGGTGATAAGTGGTCCTCAATCAACTTCTTCATCTCTCCTCTACCAAAGTTGATCTGAAGAAGTGCACCGATATCTCTCAACGCTACTTTCTCAGCTTTTCAGAAGATCACTCTTTGTTGTAAGATATCAGGTGAATTCTTTGCAATCTCTACGTTGATGATCAGTACCATCGCACCAAATACATCGTTGGATCCAAGCTTGCTTCCCAACGGGTTTTGCTCCGCTTGTAGACCATTGCTCTTCCAATCTTGTGAGCTTGATCTGCAAGTCTTGCATTCCACGCATGATCTTCTCAATGCTTGAATCATCTTTCTTCGGAGACACCATAGGTGCTCGCACAACAAGAACAGCTGGATCAACCGGTACTACTTGTCTAGCAATAGGAACCACTGGTCGAACTACAAGAACAAGTGCTACACTAGTTGATGTTGATGTCGGTCTCCTAATGAGAACTTTATGTCGTCTTCCCTCCCTCTTGGTAACCAGACCAACCACTTCCTCAACTTTCTTCCAACTTTCTTCCAACTTCCATCGTCTTCCTCCCGATCCTCCAGAAGCACCTCCAACTTCTCTTGTAGTTTCTCATCTGCAGCCAGAAGAAATAACTCTGTGTTGTTGGATTACAACGTCAAGTTCTCCATCCTAGTCAACCTAGAAAATTGTTTCTCAAACTCCTTGAGTAACTCAATAGCTTGTAAACCCTTCCTCGGTTGCTCAACCCACTCCAAGAACGACTTCTTGGTGACCTGATCAAAGTTCTCCAAGAAATACTCGTCCATCAATGCACGAGCAAACGACTCTAAGTCCTTGTCAAAATGCTTCGTTAGCATTTTAACATGATTTCTAATCTTTGGAGCTTCTACCAATTCAAACGTCTCAATCATTTCATCTTCTATTACTCTGTTCAGCTCCATCTTCTTCACATAATGCCTCATATATCTTGAGACGTCTCTCTCATCAAATTGGTCAATCTTGTTGACCACTGTTGCCAAAGCTTCCTTCCGCTCATCAAACTGTTGTTGCCGTAAGAACATGTGAATGCTTGAAACATTGATGTAGTCATCAGATCCAACTGCACTTTCGACAATCCATCCGAACCACTAGCTCAATTCCATCACTTTTCTCTTCTCCACTCATGATTATCAATCTCCTCTTCAAAGTTCAAACACAGAAGAAATCTCCACCCCAAACTTTCACGTCGAGTTCATCACCGTATCGTGTCAGATTTTGAGTGAAGGTTGTCGAGAAAAATGTGAAGTTCTTGGCTGTGGAGATGTACTGTGTCGAATGAAGACAAGACAGAGAGAAACAACCACGAGAACAAGCGTCGCAGGGTATACCAACTCCTACTTTATATACACTCTCGATTCTTCTTCTCTAAGAAAAAACAAACCTGACCGGTCTGTAATGTGCACCAACCCCTTCTAAAACAAACCCTTGAATCTCAACCCGGACCCAAAACTATCGAAGAGTAGATCAAAGCAAGAGAAATATCATTCGCTAACAAAAAGAACTACACCAATGTCACATGATTCAAACCAAAGTTCAAACAACGTCCATGTACAAGCCCTTCGCTAAAGCTAGCTACCACAAGCTATACATAACCAACTAGATTTATAACAAACTCAAAAGAACTAAAATCGTAGCAAAGGAACCGAAAAAGATCTATCTAGGAACTTCTTTCTTTCGCCAAACGATCTTCAGATGTCGATAAAAAACCTTCCTTCCTGACTCTGTTGACCTCAAGAACTCTTAAATCCGACTCCCTACAGCTGAGATATCATCGATTTTTGATCACTGGAAAAATTGAACTTCCCAAAACTCCTTTTTGCGGTTTAGAATCAAGCACACCGTCCAAACGAATCATATGATCTGAGATCCGTCTTCTCTGGTAGATAGATCTAGCTACCTTGAACGCAATGTGGCTCCAAACAAGTTGATTGGAGTTCTCCTCACGAAACACCACAAGAAATTTGGTCGAAAAAACAAAAAAGACTGATATAAATCGACTCCCTACAACTCAAACTCGCTCACCATACCCAAACCAACCATCTAATCCACATACGGTCTTTTTCTATGCATAGGTGAAGACTCTTTGATCGCATAGGCACCAAGAACGAAGAGATTGGCTCACTGATCAAGAAGCACAATCCAACGTCAGATCACATAAGATGAAAAACTGACGTAAGCACTTCTTTGCGAATCAATTTCATCCAAAATTCTCAAATCGCTCGATGAAATTTTTTGTGTTCATAAATTATGTATATTATATACATGCGTTTGTGTGTAAAATGTTATGCATGTATGTATTCGAGAGAGAAAGGAGTTTTGGAACAAATCTTTGGAACAAAAAGCTGAATCTCAGCGGTTCGTAGCAGCAAGGCTACTCTGCCAAGATGACCAGCAATACCGGCTACTGCCAGTCAAGGGTCTGATAAAGCTTACTTTCGTATAGGGGGACTGATCAAGCAAAAAGCTGCCTAATGAATCGAATTTCGTGTCTAAACTGTAAACTCCATGGTGAAAAGGTAAATTCGCCAAGCTTTAGATCGTCCACCCAACTCCTGAGGACGTGGTCAAAGTTCTGAGGATATTACGTTCGACGACTTGGAGGCAGATGACTTGTTCCTCAGGTATTGGTGACGAACGTCGAACGTTTCAGCGTATTCGGCTCAAGCTTCCCGAAAACTGCTTGCAAATGTGAAGCTAGTTCGATAGCTTCATCTAATCGAAGAGCTGGTTATACGCTACTCCACTGAGCTACAAACTAAAGATTCTGACTTCTACTCTCGGACTACCAACGAGAGTTCCGCTTCTACCAGGCCTTCTGCTGTAGGTGTAGAGAGCTTGGTTGTGATGCATCCGTAGCACAAAGAGGCCCAGTGCACCTGGTGCTTCAAACCTCTGTCAGAGGAACTGAGCTAACATGTTTCCGGCCAAAAGCGGTGGTAGCTTTTAGAGGTCCATACTCATTTAGACACCAAAAGGGTGAGGTGACATCAGATGCTTAACGTCCAACCAAAAGAATACGATATGGAAACGACTCTTCTAGAACAACTACTTTAAGCAGAGTAAGGATGAACTTCAATCGACTGTCCGAGAGTAGATATGAATGTCAGGTTTTTGTATACCTGCAAAGACTGCGAATGGTCAGATAGCATGAGAATGGCAAGAACTCCCTAGCATGTCGTCAACTAGTTCTGTAATGGTTCTGCAGGAGGGACACTTCAGACAACACACAGCAACGTTGTCCAGTAGCAAGGAGAACATGGGCCGAGGTATTCTCAGTCCTGAAAAGCACAAATGATACTTGATGATATGCTCGCGTAGGACTTGACGAACTTAAAGCAAAGAAACTGGAAACTGCATTGCTCATATCTCAATTTCATCTTCAGGGAAGCTCAACTCAATCAGTCCTGGACAGCTTATAGGAGGTTTACAACCATATCATGCAAAGGGGGTCCCCCCATGTCATCAAGTGAATCATTTTCATGAGCTGGGAAATTCATCCAAGAAGGCGAGTACATATGCACGACTTTTATGTTCCCTCAATAAGGGAATTATTTTCTTTCTTTGATTTCAATCATATTCAGGACCCCCAATCTCCCACAAGCTCCCAACCATGCCTCAATCCACAACAGAAATGATCCACGTCTACTAGATATCGACAAGTCTGCCCGAGAGCAGAGTGCTGAGAATCCACTCATTCACTGAGGGCCTATAACACTCCTATCCACCAGGTATCTGAACGCTAAAGTACAGGATGCCGCTCATCAGAAGAACAACATGACTCTGTTGAAGAATGTGTGATTCATTCCTTCCAATCCCAGACATCTCTGTACGCTTTGAGAATTGTGGAGAGCACGCAGATGCTAGTCTAAGCTCCCCTCCTCCGTGAGACAAAAGGTCAACCCAACGTGAAAAGTCCAGTTGAGACCCCATCAGAAACCCCCTCTCAACTGGATTCTAAAGCAAGAATCTCCATCCTGGGGTAGAAATGGCCACATCCTGATATGTGGTTGATAAAAGGGCGTCTAATTACACATCTCGTCAAGCCGACTGCAGGGCACTGGCCAGGTATAACACATTGAAAATGCCGTCTCATCAAAAAATTGATACTGGTCACTTCAACACTTCTTCCATTAAAAATCTGGGCAGTTCCCACAAGTTGTGTGGATCTCCGGGCGACCTAGACCCAACCTAGGTAATGAATCCAAAGAATTAATACTCTTCGTCTCACGATCATGGTGCAAAAACACGCATACGGGCCAAGATGACAATAAACTCGTAACCACAAAAGCATACAGGAACATCTCCAACTCCCAACGTTTTGAGGTGAAGGTCTGTACAAAAGTATAAAAGAAAAAAGTACACTTAATGGGGACGCAAATATCTACTCCTGCTACTACGGTAGTCTAGACTAAACTACAATTTTCGCGGTCTACACTGACAGATAAACTATGATGAAGAGAGATGGACCACTAATCAGATTTGCTTCTCTAGTCAACAGCTGCTGCTCCGCACTAACCGATAGTCAAGGCACATCTGTTTTATAATGGTTGGTCTCGGGCCTCGTAGCCCTACCACCTTTTCTGTTTTTCTCCTCAAATAAAGAAAAGAATGAATCAACCAGATTAGTTCCATCGCTTTGCGTTCTTTGAAACCTTACCCTTGCTTTTGCTCTGAGCAAAAGACGTGGCTTTTTGCTTCTTCTGCAAAATCTTTTCGGCCTTGCTCATCTTGGACTTCGACTTCACGGTAGGCGACTTTGCGTCGAGCTCTTCCTCCCGAGCTAGCTCCTGTTGTCTCGCCTCCAAGTTCTGCTCCAAATAGTAGTTGTAATCACCCACGTAATCCTGCAATGTCCTGCCCTTGACCTCTACTACACGGTTCACAATCTGCCTAAGAAAGTATCGATCATGCGAAACAGCCAAGACAGTTCCCTTATACTCTCGTAAAGCCTCTTCTAGCATTTCCTTCGAAGGAATATCGAGGTGGTTGGTGGGTTCATCTAGAACAAGTAAGGTGGATGGAGTTACCATGAACTTACACAAAGCTAAACGAGCCTTCTCTCCCCCACTCAGAAATGCTACCTTTCGGTGCATCATGTCTGCTTTGAAGTTACATCTACCTAACAATCCTTTGATGTCGCTGAGCTTCCAGTCTTCAGCTGCTTCCTCTACTGTCTGAAGCACTGTTTTCTCTAGATCCAAGGCTTCTGCTTGATTTTGCTCGAAATAGTTTGGCACAACTCTGTACTCACCAGTGTCTACGTCACCTGAAGTAGGCTCTTCGATTCCCATCACGAAGCGCAAAAGCGTGCTTTTCCCACATCCATTGGGACCGATAATAGCCACCTTCTCTCCTCTTTCCACCAGGAGTTTGGCATTCTCGAAAAGAATCTTCCCATCGTACTGATGGCAGAGACCATCTATTTCTAGCACAGTTTTCCCACTCCGTTCAAGCTCTGGGAAGCGAAACTTCAGTTGCTTGTGCTCGAAAGGTTTCTCCACCAACTCTCCATCCTGAATTCTCTCCAGTTGTTTTTCAGCTGAGGTAGCTCGCCCAGAATTAGCTCCCCCACTCAAACGCTGGACTAGCTCCTCCGCCCTTGATATTTCCTTCTGCTGCTTCTCCCAGGCCATGCGCTGAGATTCTATCCAAGCAGCTTTACCTTGTACGTACTCAGAATAATTACCCTCGAAAGTTCGGGAAACCCCCATATCAGTTTCTACGATTTTGGTGCACAACTGGTCAAGGAATGCTCGATCATGAGAAACAATAACCATGGGTACATCCTGTTTTTTCAAGTAACTTTCCAACCATTCGATACTGTCCAAATCTAGGTGATTTGTGGGCTCATCTAGAAGCAGCAAATCAGGCTCTTGCAACAAAATCTTCCCAAGGGACATTCGCATCTGCCATCCGCCACTAAAGGCAGCTACCAATTTCTCACCATCTTCTTGAATGAAGCCTAATTCTGCCATTATCTTGTTTATTTTAACATCCACGTCGTACATATCTACAGCTTCTGCTTGCCTCTGAAGCAAATCAAGTTCGTCCAGCAATTTTGCCATCAAGTTCATGTCTTCTGTTGCAGACTCTAGGGCCTTCTGTACCTTTTCGAGTCTCTGAGATATCTCCATCTGCTCCCCGAATGCATTCAGGAACTCCTCCCACACCGTGCGACTTGGGACCACCTCAAACTCCTGCGTTAAAAATGCGATTTTCATCTTCTGGTTAACTTTGATAACGGACCCGGAGTCAGCCTCTTCTTCACCAGCTATAATCCTTAGTTGGGTGGTCTTTCCTGCACCATTAACGCCCACCAGGCCCACCTTCTCTCCTTTCTTTACTTCCCAGTTGACATCCTTCAGTACGGTTTGTCCTTTGAACGTCTTGCTAATGTGTTCAAGCCGAACCCCAGAAGAAACACTAGATGCTCCTGACTTATCCTTTTTAGAGCTCCGATCTTTTGGAGCTCCACTGTCAGAAGTACCATCCATGCCCAGGGAGAACGGATAGGAGGCTGACGAAGCGGTCTCTGCGAGCTCCGTGGCCATGGTGGTGGTAACGCGCAATTTCACATGTTCGCTTCTACCAGACCTTGAATTGTCCACCCCTAAGGCAGAGAAGCCCCTACTCCATCCTTCAGTTGGGCCTGCAATTTTCCTTCCAGGCTTCATGCAAGCTTGAGCAGGCAATGCCTCCACGGACCAACCTTTGGGAGTAGCTGAGGCGTTTATCGATCCGGAGCTTCGGATAACATTGTCGGTGAAGACCACATTATTGAATCGCTCCAATCGTCGTCGACCATCTCGCCCTTCCAGAAACTTTCTTTGAGTACTTCTCAAAAGCCCCGTCTTGTCAGTGAGGAAAGGACACTGAAGCATCTTGGATTGAACATGTACCACCTCCATCTCAACGAAAACAGACGCCTGAGAGCGGACGCATCGACTTCAATTCGCCAGCTTGGTCAAACAATGGAGGTGACCTGAGGCTCACGGGATCCAGATGAAACTGGCGAACAGCCCGCCAACAGGTTCCGCAGGAAAATTGCAAGTAACCAACTTCAGCAGAACGTATCGACTATCCTGCAAAACCTTAGCAATTCGCGGCAGTTCGTTGTGGCCAACGAACAACAGTGGAAACTTGAACGAGTTCGGTGTTCTATGAGAGCGATCGCAGTGAAGAGCCAGATCCAATAAGCAACAAGCTATCACAATCACCCACCTGTAGGGAATGCAGAACTGGGTTTAACGTCAGCCGCACGGTTGCCGCAGGAGCGCCTTTGGCATTCTGCGACGGGCTCGAGTCGAATTCGGATGAGTTGTTCCCGCAAATATGTTCTGCATCGTCAGGAACTGAAAATCCCATCGCAGCTATCTGGTTACCGTAAAACCAAATCGAAATATGGTACAAAAGACCCCAAAGCTAAACCCGCTAAACCCTAAACAAGAGTTTATGTAATAGGGGGTGTGAATGTTAGAAAAAATATTCGCAGAAGGGTGATGGACAAAAGATCGGAACTTTTCTACAGTTAGCTTTTCACTGAACCGCGGTTCGCTTTAGTTCGTCTTTTTGAAATTAGAGTAGAATTCTATCACTGATGATTTTTTGTCTCTGTCACTTGCAATGATTACTTTGAGGTCTATATTTCTCTATGCAAAAACGAACAAGAAAAACGAGCAAAAACTCAATAAGAAGACTCCCGTGGTATTTTCCTACTAGCATTTCCAAAGATAACCGCAAAAAACACCCGCCTAGGTCCAGCTGAAGTAATAACTCTTTTCGTGAGTCCAGAATTTTCTGAAGAGACTCCAACATTGACACAGTTATGATCTAGTACCCGTAAAGTCTGCATCCATTTGTTGTTGAAAAATATACAGAGATATTAGGTCGTATCAAAGCTAAAACCTTTTTGTTATATTCTTCGTCCGCAAGTGGGTGTTACGGATGCGGCCAAGAGTTTACAGAGGTTCCCTACAGGTACCTCCGGAGTTACCTGCAGAGAACTCCCGCAGACGTTCTCTAAGTGTTTGTTCTTGGTATTCGGTCGTAATGTTGTAAGAGAGTAGTGTATTAGATTTAGATTATTTATTTTAATTTTTAAAAAAAATTTATTAAAAATTTAATTATTATTATAATTCAAAATTAATTATAGACGATTTCACGGCTCTATGCAAAGCTGTCCTTGAAGAAACTAAGTTTGTTTCGCTTGTAGACGTTAAGGAATTTTTTCTTTTAGTTTTGACACGCACTATGACTCAAAAATTTCTCCACTCATACTGGAGTTCGTTTCTCTCGTACTCTCGTACGGCAGGTTCACTTGCTCAATTGGTTTACTGTGATACTACAGTAGTACTGTATCTTGATAAGTGTGTATGGACCAAAAGATTTTAAATATAAAATATTTAATAAAGGTTGTAAAGTTAATAAGAAATATTTCTCAACGATTGAGAGAGAAAGGTATGTCTTGTGAATGGGCACTACGATTCTTTTATTAAATAATTTTTTATTTTTGACACCGAGAATAGTTTCTCAGAGTAGTAGATTTCTCTACTGCAAAAACAAATAGATAAAACGAGTGAAATAGAATAGAAAAACACCCACAAAGACCTGGTCAAAATCATAACTCCTTCTTACCAATAAAAAATTTTACACAAAGGTTCCAACATTGAAACCCCTAATAGCTTGGAGACTTTGTAAGGACGTAACATCTCGAAGCTTCGCTAAATTCTTGTTAGCCGTATACACAATGTGGCTGAGAGTATTTTGATGACCCGCAATAGAGGTGAAAGGGTGGTAGCATAAGAAGTGAAAAAGGAATTTAAAGTATTGGACGATCATGGCTTTGGTTTCGAATAGAGAAAGTTGTTGTTGTTAGATGTCCTAAAAGATAGTCGATGCAAGGCACCGTACCAACCGGTCAATCCAAGCTAACTTTAGTTTGAAAACCATCTAAAATAACACGAAGGTCTCACTCTATTACATTTAATGTGCATCCAAAGTGCCTTTTGGCTGAGGGAAGAAAAAGATAAACGTAGAGTGTAAAGACACTCCAGGGGAACTTGTGACCATGGTTAGCTCCGCTACTTGCATTTTGCATGTGCAAGTCTTATCATTTCCTGCTTTAATAGATTTCATCATATCATTTTTAGAAGGTAACTTTTAATTATTATTCTTTTATGGATCCAATATGCATGCTTGCTTCCTAAGCTTTTAGTCGGAGACAAAGAAAAGAACAAGTGTTGATGTAATAAGGAAGTTATCGTAATCGATTGGTTGGAGTCTCATATCTCAGAGAATAGGGGGTCTCCTCAGAGTTTCGGGGATCCCATAAAGCAATCGCTCATCAGAAACACCAAAGGTGGCTTCGGAAGGATACATTATAAATAAGAATACAGTTGATTTACCATACGGTAGAGAAAGAGAAAAGCGAAGAAGAATTGATAATTTGTTTCAAAAAACTTTACTAAATTATAAATTTAATTACCTTTGCTACACTTGGCCGTTGCGATTACAAAACTTGTAAGTGAGGTATGTTAAATGGTCATCTTTCTAGTATAAACACGGTTGTCAAAAGTGAATAAAAATATAGTTCTTTTTACATAACCCTTTCAAGAAAAAAGTTCTATCATAAATTAAACATATATTACCACTTCTTCTCTGATATATTATCTATTATGTATTTTAATCGGATATACATGAATTGCTCATCTGTCCAGACGATCCTTTTTGAAAAACTAATATGTTTTGACATTATTCGCGTTTCTGCAGTCCTGTTTGTCCTTTCTCAAAGACGGACTTTTGAGTTGCACCACGCTTCTTTAACCTACAATGCTCGACTGAAGTGGTCACAGTCGTCTAATTACCGTAAAACGCAAAATTACATTTACCTGGTTCTGTACTTTGCCTGACCGCAACTGTCGCAGAAGCTCTAGAGAACGCAAACGCATTCTTTGGAAACGTGGATATCCGAAGGCCCTCCTGTTCCCGTCCTTTTGTTTTATTACAGAAGATATGGATGCAGAAGCGGAAAATGTGTGGAGCAGATGAGAGTGCCGTGAGATGTACGAATATGCCGTCACGGCTTCTTCCACTGGAAGCGTAGTAACGTGCAATGGCCACACATTCCTCCGTCTTGTCTTGTGTTGTCGTTGTGGGAAGCAACCTCGTCCAAGAGCCATAGCCCTTTTGTCTCTTAAAATCTCTTTTGTCTCGTAGTTAACCTCTTACGTGGTTGAATAACAGCCCACCTTCACCGGTAGAGGACGTATATTGTACATTTACTCGCTGATTTTCTACAGAAATTGGCTTTATCATACCCCCATTGTTGCGCTTGATCATAGCCCTCTCAACGTTTGGTTGCTTGATCATACCCTCACGGTTATTGACAGTAGAACCAGTCATTTTATTTTTTGGTTCATCGTTTTAGTACTTTCTACCTGGACTAAATATCACTGTAAGTCAAAATATTTAACATTAAAGACACATTAAACTACCCATATTCTCATTTCTTTAATATGTACAGTCTCACATGTGAGGAACATCACAAAGTGACTGGTTTGACAAGCAATAGAAAATCAGGGGTGTGATCAAGCCATACATCGTTAAGAGAGATATGATCAAGCTCACGGAACCTACTGGTGGTGTGATCAAGCCAATTTCTGCTGAATTCTAGTAAGCCTCATTAGAAATATATATTACAGAATTTAATTGGACTAACCTGCAATGTTGTATTACATAGAATGCCTTCATGGTGAAATGCTAAATATGTTGCTTTGTGTAATTATGTCATTTTCATCAGTAAAAATACAAAGTAACACTGTTTTAATTGAGCAAAATATGGGAGGTCTTATTTTTGGAATACTTTTTCTGTATTCATTTGTAAATTATGAAGAACAAAATGTCAATTAAACTTTAATTTATTCACTAGTTACTAAAATGCATAAGATTGTCATGTCTTGTAGGAATTGGAGATATATCTTTTATTCCACAAATCCACAAAAAGTAATTTACATCATCGTTACTCTAGTCTGTTTTACTATTTCTTACTTTCATGTAGTTGTAACATCAGGTATAGCTGTCATTCATGTATCGATAATATTTTCGTATACTTCGATGTAGAGTTATATGTTCTAAATCTTGTACCTTTTTATTCTTTTCCAATCTTCTTATTTTGAATTGTACCTAAGATTTTCCATCTGTTACACTCTTCATAGATGGGATGGAAGGAGCTCACGGATTCGAAATCAAACAAAATCTTGTTGACTTGCAGCAATAGATATCTTGGCTCTCACCGCGAAGAATGGACCAAAATGCAGTACCTAGTGTGATTGCTGAGTTCTGCCTGAGTAATATCTCTTGGATTAGGCAGTAATGTGGTGATTGAAGGAGAGTCGGACAAGCTGTAACAAGAATAGCGGAAGTGGCTTATGTTGCCCTGGTTCTTCTTGCATCTCCAGGTCTGACTATTATTTAACATTTAGAGATAATTTGGATTTTCCTGTCAACTTGGTACAGAACTTTAACATATAATTTATACTTTTCTCCGATAATAGTAAGCGAACAAAAGTTCCCCGAATTTGCATCTTGCATGCATACTTTTGAGCTATGTGTGACACGAAATCAGTCAGTTTCTCATATCATTGAATGATGTTGTATTCATATGCTGATGCTACAATATCATCTCATATATTCAACATCCAAAGAAATATGCACCGTTTGCTAACCAAATAAGATTTTGGAAGTAAACCAATGAAGAATCCTGCTGTCAGAAGTTCATTGTAGCTACGATCATAAATGGCTGCATGCTATAACTACCTAGTCGTCCTTACTCATTTACTAGGCCGATGACGGAAAACCATAAAGTTATCATCAGATACCAGGATGCCGAGAAGATATCCTACAGCAGACATGATGGGGAATATTATTTTCCAAGTTTTCCTTGACTATGTCTGTCATGTTTGTAAGAGGAGATAGTTGTTGTCTTGGCCAACTCAGTGAATTTGTCTGTCTGGTTAGATATCGAGGTATGTAAAGGTTGAACAATATCGAGGGAACGGACCACCAGAGAGAGGAATCAACGAATGAGAATTTTGTGTTTGCCAAGCTCGACCCGGTACTTGGTAGGAACACCTTCTTTCTCTAGTACTTTCAACTTGCGTTGTTTAATGTCTTCCAGCCGGAGCTTCTCAACTCGGATCTGCTGTCTCAACCTCTCACCTTCTTCATACTTATCTCTCAGTGCCCGAGTACGCTTCTCCGCGTTCCGTTGCATTTGACTTAGAACTGCTTCTTTGTTTTTGATAGCAGCCTCGTGAGCCAATTCAGCTTGCCTTCTGGCTTCTATCAAAGCCGCCTTTTGGCTTTGGGCTACTCGGTAGTATGATATTTGCTCTTCTTGGGCCTGATCTGCCAGCAATTTTAGTTTGTAAAGCTTTTGCTCTTCGCGGGCATTGGCTAGATCCTCATGCATGAGTCTAATCTTTTCTGCCTCAGCTCGTTCTTTCTCCCTCCACTCTCGTTCGTGTTCTTCCTGGACTCGCAGTGCTCGAACCCCATCTATAACAGCTTGTTTATCCTGTGCTCGCTCTTGCAATGCTCGTAGCCTGGGCCAAAACAGTTCGAGGTTGTTATGATTTTAAGGGGTTCTAACAGAGTAACCGTGTTTAATCAGTTGTACCTGAAATCATGGTCTTATATGGCTGACTGCTAGAAGTTTCAAGAACTGAAAACGGTAGCTCCAAGACCAAAAAAGATATTAGCTTGCCTAGAGGTTTCCATCTCCCTCTCTTTTTTGATCTTGTCTTGGGCTTCAAAGTATACCAACTCTCGTTTCTCCTTCTCATGCACATAGACTTGGCGCCTTGCTTCTTCTTCTCTTTCAAATTCTTTTGCTTTAATTCTTGCTTCTTGAGCATCGTCGTTTGCCTTCAGGATCTCTATAAGTAGTTGTCTCCCTGCTACACGCTTTGCTTCTGCTGCATCTTCATCCTCTTTGAGCATACGCTCAGACTCTCGTCTAATTCTCCTCCCTTCTTGCTCTTTGATCTCCTCACCGATTTTCCGCAATCCATCGTTTTCCTACCCACCCGATTTTGCTTTAGATAACATGAATATAAAAGTTTTTTGGAGAATTTTCTCAAAGCTAGTGGAGTCCAACATTACAAGGAATCTGAAATTTTCAACCTCGAGGGCACCGTACCGAGACTAAATGTGAACACATCAAAATGCATGGTACTTACTGCCATCTGCTTCCGGATAACTGCAGCTCCTTCATATCGGAAATACTTCTTCTTCGCCTCTGCCGAGTCATGTTCTTTGATCTTTTGTATCCTATCGATTTCCATGATGTGATGCCATCTCATCTTGTCTTGGTGTTCCCATCTCTCCCTATCTACCTGGGAAAATATCCCGAGTTTACGTTCTCACTCAGCAAACCAAACCATAAATAAGATGACGATTTGCTCTTCATCAAGTTTTGCTTTAAACTCCGCTTGGTCCACCTTTGCTCTTGGTATATATATTTGTACACGAGGATTGCTGACATAATCAAGAACCACGCTCATGCACTTTGGTAGCCCGCAAGAACCCGGAGAAGTAGAAAGAAAGTAGCAAATAAGGGCAGAATGTGCGTTAACTTAAAGTCTGGAGTTAGGCAATATTTGTAACCAAAGGATCCACGCGAGTGTGAGTTGCAAAGCACACTTTCAGATGAAATGCCAACAGAGGTTTCTATGCAGAAATCGGAAGCAACGTCTATAATACAGAAGAAGTGAGTTATATAGGAGACTACAAGAAGTAAAGAATGAGATAGTGTGCTTCTTTGCAGCAATGATCAATAAGGTGGTGCAGAATAGGGGCATGTGCAATATGCAGTGCAAGCTGACGGAAACGAGATGAAGAAAACTAATGCGGAACTGAAAACTTGGGCTCAGTGTACAAGAGTTCAAGAACAATTAGTAAAAGCAGTCGGAAGTGACAAGTGAAAAGATAGGACAAGTCAGGTAGAAGAAATATATGAAAAATTTTGTGCTCAAAGGTCATTGACGCAGCTGTAGGTACTGAGTGGGTGTACACTCATTGAAATAACTGTCACAAAATCGAATCAGACTACACGTAGCCTTAAGGTAACCCTCATATCTCATAGAGCCCAACGAAGTACATAGTGAGTAGCAAAAAGTTGTGTGTATGTGCCCTAACCCTAATATCAAGTTAACGGATGCCTATAACCAAGGGACGGAACGCCGGAAATTTATAACACAAAGCACATTGCCGAGATGGTATTCCTAGATATGGAGGTGCAAACTTATAAGACATGTACAATATACAATGCGGCCAAATCTAGGCGTAAGCAAACTGTATTATATATCTAAGGTGTATCTTTAGCCAGTAATCTAGTGAGCAATAAGAAAAGAAATTGAAGGGTATGTGCTGAGATCACAGACAAATACAAAGTGCAGATAAATACAGATAAATACATACAAAGTGCAAAATGGAAGATAGAAGACAAAATACAGTATGCAATGCAAACAAATTGGTGTGTATGCAGTTTCTATTGCAGAAGAGGAAATGAGATCTAATAAAGCAGCAGAGGCATATGAGTATAGCTGTTTGAAGGATGCTATCTCGTATAATACAACCCAGAGAAAAGACCACCACAACTAGGGTAAGAGGAGAAGTGCAAATCTGTTTATAACTCATTTGTCAAGGCAAGGGACAGAAAGACCTTTTCATGAAGTTGGTCATCACGGATCGTAACACATCTGGCATAGTTCATCATACGATTCATCGATTTTGCATCGTCTAGATTTTCTTCCATCTGTCTGATCGCTTCAGCTTTTGTCCTGCGCAACACCACAAATTGCAAGTGAAGTAAGTCAGAAAAGGGAAATCTCGGCATTAGCTACCGGTCTGCAGCAAGTTCAAAATATAACATTGAATGTAGTACGAGTATTAAATACTGAGAGATAACAGGAGAGTAAGACCTGTCATCATTTTGGCGTTTGAGAATCTCAGCATCTGAGAGTCTGCCACTTTTCTTCCTCCGTTCAGCTTCCATCTGCACATACGACCACTAATGTCCAAATAAATAAAAATCGGATTTTGGTACAAATTGCCTTGTAGCCTGATCATGATATAACATTGTTCTATAGTAGATAACCATGTAGAATGAGGTTGGTATATAGTAATAGGGATCACAAGTATGTGTTGGATCACCATCCAACAATCATTTGCAAATATTTCATTCTTGAAGAACAAGTTCAGACTTGCCTTCAACATCATTGCCTTCCTTTGATTTGCCACAGCATGTATTCTGTCCCGCTCTGCCTCCTTCTCTTTCCTCATGGCGAGCTTTTGTTCATCTGTCAATATGACTGACCTTTCCTGTGTGTCATAACAAGCAATGGGTTCATGCGGAGGTCTGACGCAAGCTCCAACTCCTTTTGAATAGTATGTTTGCTGTAACTAGACGTTTAATATACCAAGCAACATCGGATTACTTTATATTCAGCTCAAATCCTTTAAGGCTGGAATTTGAACTTGTGCTTTAAAGAATCTAAATTCCAAATAAACTCGTGAGCAGTACTAGCCTTGATCTTCTGCATGTCATCCTTGGTGATGATAACTGTGTCTGTGTCCTCCGGCGTGGAAACTGGTACTTTTGATACATGTTTCCTCCACTTATGAGCATTAGGCACGAAGTCCTTCCGCGTCAACGGAGGCTAGTTAAATAGACAAGAAGTAAAGACATCAAAATCGATACGTGATACATCGTATCAAAAATACATCGAATAAGATCAACTTGGCATGGTGGTGAAGCGGACTGGTGTTACTCAAGATCTCATACTCTTGAGACATAGTATATGAAGAGGAAAAGCAACATAATTTTATACCCAATATGCAAGGTACTAATGTCAGTACAGTATGCCAAGAAATCACAAAAAGATGCCAAGAGAGGATTCTTCTAAAGCGCTTACTGGACGCCGCTCAACGTCGTGCATGATGCGCCCTGCTGCATCTTTCGAGTTTTCTGTCTCAGTAGCCAACAACTTCCTTTTGGTATCCATCCTGCAAAGACAAAAGCTGGGTCAAGACTTACAACACTCTACTGTCCAAGATCAACTAAACCTGCCACTGCTCAACATGCTAGAAGCTTGCAGAAACCTATTCCTTCTCACATGGAACCAACCGTCTTAAACTTTCCATCAGCGTCAGTATGGATTGAGAGTATGACAGTCAGTCCGTCTAAGTCTAGCTCATCAGTTTATTAGGTTTTCACGCAACATTCAAAGTAAAAAGTTTCAAAACATTATTAGACGTATGTATAATTTCAAGTTTCGACCTTCAAGCACTGATAGCAATCAAATCATGTACATATAGCAGAAAATCATAGAAATCATTTCATGCAAATGCCTCGACTGATCGAGCTGTCAAAAAACAGCCCATAGTTCCCGACTACCATGGAAAGCTCAGGGGTTGCATACTAGTCAAGTTTCCTCGTGATTATTTGGATGCAACCGTCACTTGCCACACCGAGCAACTCTTATAACTTCGGTTCATCCAACAGCGTGGACGACCTAATGTAAGCATCTTATTACTCAATGTCCATGTCTACTGTGATCCCAAGAGAGGTAGTTGCTAGTACAAGATGAACTTGACCGACTCAAGATGTTTTCAACTGTCCACATCATCTGTCGGATTTTCTGCCAGATTTTCTGATGTTACCAGTGATCGTATGAGGCTGCATGGAGCACCAAAAGTTATCAGGCAAGACAGAAAGCCACAGACTAAGAGGCTGATATCCTCTACAGAATGTGGACCACTAACACATCACTATAACTGCCAGTTCACCGGAAGTGACGGGTTGTGTGAACTGGAGTCTGGAAATGTAAAAATTTTCTTTCAGAGGTCACAAAATGTCGGGTAAGTTCACGAATTTATACTGAAGAGGAGATTTTCTACAAGGTTCGTATGTCTTGTACACTCTAAGCTCTTAGAGCTGAGCACTTAACTGTAATCAGAATTGGCAGATGAACGAGAAGCAACTCCTGGATAAGTGTCCATATGTGTAACAATAGGGAATGTCTTCTATTCTCTAAAGGTCTTCAACATCAAGCATCAGTCGCACAAAAGCTTGTGTTTAAATGACACAGCGAGAACTTCACTATGATAACTTTCAGTATTCATTTCTCAACTTTGTATCTTTCAAGGCAAGATATAGACTACTACTTGCAAGACAACTTATCCTTATAAACAAAAACATTTTGCGGATTGGAGTTGACTGCGAAAGGAGCAAAGCCAGCGCAATCAAATGGAGATAAACAAATAGCCAAAGTGACAATTAAAACGTCAACACTCCTAGAACAAATGTGTAAGAAAGCATATCACAGACACGAGTACAAACCCAGATACGAAAGAATCTGAATTCTTGTAACTTGTTCTTCTTTAGGATGTTGTTCGAGTAATAAAGAGATGCAACTGCGATGAACAGCTCAATGGTACATCAAGAGTACATACAAAGGAAGGTAAGATGACATCAAGAGTCATAATGACATTTCCTCACTTGCAAAATAGATGCATTAATTCTTCAAACAGCAATAGTCGAGCCCAACAAAACTCAAGGACGAAGTAAAAAATCACAAAACATTCTACGATGGTAGATGCTGCTTTT
The DNA here is from genome assembly GCA_036924285.1 of Asterella californica. NCBI lineage: Eukaryota > Viridiplantae > Streptophyta > Marchantiopsida > Marchantiales > Aytoniaceae > Asterella > Asterella californica. The sequence continues at coordinate 11,500,945 of JAYKYS010000006.1, read as the reverse complement.
CCAGTCCTAAAAGTACACCACGCTGAAGTGAGGATGGTTTAGGGTGTAAGGTTTTTCCTTCACCGAAAGTATATTATCAGTGAAATCAAACAAAATTTGGTTCATTTATCATCAATGTACAATTCCCTTGAAACGTAGTTGCAAGTACTACCTAGGAGCAGTCAACGATATCATAGCTGCCATCCGCATAAGAGTTCGTTGTGATAAAAAATTTGCTCTTTCCTATATTTCGAATGAATTCGCCCAACTCAATCTCCGCTGAAAGAAGCTGTTCGTGTGTCTTCTCCGATTCCTCATCAGCATCACTAGCAGCATCTGTGAATCAAACACGACAGTTGAAAACCATATAATCAAAATAAATATGTATGCTTCATTAGCTTTCAATCGACAAAAGAGAAAGACAAGCAAGAAAATAAAGAGAAAACTCTCAGTAGGAGATGGCTCCGGTCAGGCCAGGAGAACTAAGACTTGGTGTCTCTGCAGGAAAGAAGTTTTCTTCTTTGTCTTATAAAAAAGAAATATACATACCTTAATTCCAGATCTCGTGTAAAGTAATAGAAAATATTAATGTTACATACAAATATTGAATGTTAATCGATTATTTAGCAGCGGGCTTGGTAAACATAACCCATAAAGATAGCGCGTATAAAAGCACTTCATGAAGTATAAATCAGAGGTCTATGATAGACAATAACATGAATCTAACTATTGACATTAATTTTCGTACCCAACCCTTCGGACGAGAAGGGTTAGACAATAAATTCACGAGCGTGCTTCCTTCTTCCACTTGGAAGAGAATGGATTTGCATGCTTCCAGCGGACCACACGCACTTGTTGTATGCAGGAGTTTAACCTATCAATGTGTGATATTTTAGGAGACTTTAGAACTACTGGTAGCAAGGCTTAGTCCCGATGTTCTGCCTCTCTTCGGGGGCGTTGGTCGCTTGGCCCTTCAGATCCCTCTTTTCCTTGTAAAGCTTGATGGGATCTTTCCATCTGTTGGCTATTCATTTCGTGTTTCTCACCAGAGAGATAAGAGGACCTATCAAGGATATTCTTTTCTTAGGGGCACTGTTAAAATCCACCAGATCTGACATCCACCAGATCACCCATGTACACTTCGAAGTGTACATGGGTGAATATCCTCTATCACCCATGTGAACAACTACAGTAGACTAGAGAAGCCAGTTTCCTTTTGCCCATTAGTATAACAAATACTGCAGAGAGGGTTACAGTAGACAGCCGCAGCCGAATAACGAAGTAAAGATATGCTCGTATGAACAAAGTGACACAAATGACCACTAATTCTCTTTTTTTCTCTTTTCATGAATGAGACGGACGACTTGTTTTAGTTTCCTCGTTCCTGGTTGAGAACAGAATTCAGTTTTAGTGCACAACCGAACCAGAGCTTTTTGCCAAAGATGGTTGCTCTCCACAGCGGTGAGTTTAGGATCGGTAATAAGGATTGCACTGTGCAAGTTTTTTCTTTTTTGGACTTCGAACCGATCTCCACAGTCTAAAGGTCTCTTCCGACTAGGTCCTTAGTGTGCTTATCAGACACTGTCAGATTGGTTCGGTGATAAGAATTGTCTTCCGACTGTAATTTCACAAGTGCCCCAATAGTATATTCGTCAGCATATAGCATCTCCAAGGTTTTTGGGTGAGGTATCTCAGAGCTAGCATTTTCGTGTATTTCACTTACACACATTCTCTCAGGAGGACGAGTGGATATTCAAGTGAAACTGACGTGAATCTGATTGTCTCAGCACGTGAGATTACTCTCTTCTTTTAAAAGCACGAAGGTAAACTATATATGATGAGAAGACATTCACTATCGCGACTGCAGGAGTTACCAAAACTGCAGGACTGGCAGCTGTACCCTTCAGGTCCGGCGGGACTCATTAGATGCGTTAAAGGGTATAGTCGGAAGAGACCCTAAGGAATAATCTCCATGAGACCCCCTTAACATCTGGTATGCTCATGTGAGTCATAAACCGTGCCTATAAGCAAACAAGCTATCCGCCTGTAGCCGGACGCCGTGGGGTCGAGTCCTCATGGCGGGAGGACTCATGCTGTGCAAGGGCAGCAGCATACGGCTGCAGAAAGCCTCACAGCGAAAAGAGGCCTAAAAAAGAAACTAAGAAAAAAATAAACCGCGCCTATAGCTTCGCATCTTGCGTCCACATGGCTCGCCTATCATCAATAACGCAAGCGTGGGCTAAACCCCGCTGCAGAAACCAGTCGCTATGCGATGTCCTCTGCTTTTTGAGACTATAAACTTGAAAGAACTGCACGCATGAAAGAGACTCAGAACGGTTAGTTTTTTGCAAAAACCTATAACAGCTGAAGCAGAAAACTCTGACGCGGTTATGGTCTTAGTCGCAGTATGTTTTACTGATGATACTGGAAGCAGCAAAACAAATACTGCAGTCATATTTGGCGCAATAGTCGAACAACAGCACTGCAAATATCCTGCCCCACGGCCTTGTACAAGAAGAAGAAGAAAATTATAAAAATACAGGAAGCGTAGAGAAATATTTCAGTTCACGTCGTTCAAGGAAGTGGGCCAAAATTTCGTGTTTTACTGCAGTGAGAAGTCTACGGCAGTGCAAGTCAAAGCTCTGTGTAAAATTAAATTTCTATTTAACTTTTTATATATAAATTTCTATATTTAAAAATTCAATTTAAACTACTTTTACGAGAACACAACACGTGACCTCTAGAGAAACAGAAAAACCATAAGCGCAGCTGCAGCAACTGGAACCTATTCAGCTATAATTAAAAGCTTGTCAATGAATGAAACAATCTTAGAGACAATAATTAAGAGCTAACCCTTCCGAACAGAAAGATTAATTCTTAATTACGCCTCATGTACCGTTCCTGAATGTACATGAGGTTCATATCATATGCAAATATCTGTAGCATGTACAAACCGCAGAGGGAACGAATCTTTCTCTTAAATGCTGGGGGTGCTTAGATGGGTAAGGATATGATGATCTTTGATGCGTGGCCGAAGGCACACAGCCCCGCAGAGGATTGGCCAGGAAATATTACGGAACTTGGTGGCCTTTAATTTTCCATGGTAACAGGGCTGAACTATGCGTGGGTGAATAAATAAGCATAAGCATGCTCAATGAGTGAATTATAAGCATGCTCAACAATCTCCGGGGAACTTTTGCTAGGTATTTATTATCAGAAAAGATATATATATGTATTATACAGAATTTTTGTACTAAATTCTATTGAAAATCAAATATAATATATAATGGTTCTTTGGGAAGTATCTCGGAGAATCCATATGTGAAGCCCACAGCAACGCACCCGCAAGACTATAAGTCCGACCTGACCTGTTACTGACCAAAAGGATTACTTCTAAAATATCTTCAATTTATTATTTAACTATTTAACTTTTCTTGCCAGAAAGGTTAGGTGATAAATTAAGTTTGCTGCACTCTTCAGATAGAAGAGGTGAATAAAATAATGAACAAATAAGCAAGTGACCATTAAGCTAATCGTGGGTGAATGCACAGGTGCCGGAGTGGATATGCGTACTTGTAAGAACTACTTATCTTTGGAGGGCCATGAAGTCCATAAAACACTAGTGCCTTTGCTTTGCATGACTTTTGACCTTCAACTCTCGTGCGTAAAGAAAAGTCCAATCTTTTCAGTGATCTTGTTAAATTCTGCATTTTGCTCACTTGCCATATTTACTTATATTTGGTTTCATTTACATAATGAAATCGGCAAACCGAACCAATTTGGCCCGTAGGGCACTTCTTTGTGAGTCCTCTGGCCAGAATTGGCTTTACCGCACACGAGCCGTGTGATGGACGACGTACTGTTCACAGAGCAGTAGCCCGAATTGATGCTCACTCTGTCGAAAGCGCATGCTCGATTAACTTCTAGAAACTTTTGCTTCGCTATTGTTATCAAGGAAATTAATAAAATATTAAATAATAATTTATTTACTAGATAAAAATAAAAATAAATTTTTTTATAAATATTAATGGTTAACCCATGCCTAAAACACAAAGGAGAGCAAGAGATAAATCATAAAAAGCTGAGTTGATTGTCGTGCTTCAGAAAATACAATTGATTGTCGTGCTTCAGAAAATACAAATCTACAAAACTGTAGTCATTTAAGCATTCATTAAATGTGAGTTAATTCATTATCTAAAACAAATAAACAAATAAATTTAAACAAATAAGGTAATAAATTAAAGTAACTAAGGTAATAAATTAAAGTAACTAAGGTAATAAATTAACCGACCATACTTATCCGGGTATATCATAGTGGCTGAAAGGTTTCTCGTTATTGTGTGGATAAGATTGCCAAATAAGATAAACGTAAAAGTGACACAGATGAAGGGGTAAAACAGTTGTATCCCACAAATAAACACGTAAGTACTGTTACATGTTTTGCTTGAATTTGACTTGTGGGAAGGCATTTATATTATCAATGGAAGGGAGACCTAATTTATGTACTTTTTATCTTCGGAATAGATTCAGGCAGGTCGGCCAGGTTTACTATAACTTACGGCCCCTCAGTCATATCTTTGGACTGAGCAGGGTCGCGTTTGAGCAAGACTAAGTTAGACCTACCAACTGCACCCAGCAAGTGGCATGTAGTTTGAGGTGATGACACACGCTGACAACGACATTATCAACAGCAATGAGAAACTCATTAGCCAGGCTCAGTAGATTCACTAAAAAAGTCCCAGCACTTATTCCCCTATACGATTACCTTCTGATATCAGCAGCTTCATCTAATAAATACTCAACTAGGCTTGATGGCTCACAGCCAGTTCATAAAGAGTCGTAATAACCCGATGCAGCAGGCGAGTTAAAGGAAGATATGATACGAAAGCCTGAGTTAACTTGCATATGTTATAGTCTATAGATTATTGAGAAACTTTAACAGGAATACTGTCTTCAGAAACCCCAAAGGAGGAAAGAGGATATCTAGAGGCGATCCAAGAGGGATACCGGAGAACGAACGTGCATTCACCTCTTTCTCACGTTTCTGCACCTCCTCAACATTCTCTCTAGCAGCAGCAAGCTGAGTGCTCCTGATTATCATGCACTGCAGTTCATATCCACAGGCATAAGACAGCAAGTACTACAAATCTAGAAACGAGCTTCTGGTCTATCTTCTCGCTAAAAAACACGAAGTAAGAAACAAGACAATTCATCTGCAATCTGTACCTTCTTCCCTAGATGTGTCCTGTAGACAAACAACTGCTCAACTTTGACATTTGAAGACTCGGAACAAGTTGCAAAACGCGTCGCTTGTCGCTTTTAGACTACAACCTGTCTTGTCTAGAAAGTTCTTCTCTAACACGCCTCATCGCCAAGGGCAGTGTAGCTTCCACTCTTTCTGAGCAGCACCACTTTCAGATTCTTATGTATGAAGCTCTCTATTCTAGTTCGACGCACAAAAATCTGTGTTCGAGTAAACCCATCAGTCCGACTGGCAGGGTTGAATTCTAATCCCCTGCTAATCAAAGTAAAGATCTAGACAGAATCCTAAAGGCTGATCATGTCAAGTCCTACTGAAATAGTCCGACGAATAAAACCCACCTCAGCTTCTTATGTATGAAGCTCTCAATTCTAGTTCGAACCACAATAACCTGTGTTCGAGTAGACCCAACACTCCGACTGGCAGGGTTGAATTCTTATCCCCTGCTAATCAGAAGTAAAAAGCTAGACAGAATCCTAAAGGCTGATCATGTCAAGTCTTACTGAAACAGCCTGATTAATAAAACCCACCAACGAAACAAGCTCGCCTTTGTCCATGATTTCAACACCAGGCTTGACTATTACGAGCAAGAAAATACAGAAGCGAGATGGTAAACGAGATACACCCCGAAACTAGCTTTAGAGTTTTGAGTCAGCTATGAAACAACTTACTTAGGTCAATGTTGCCTTTCTTATGTTATCGGGGAGCTGCACCAGGTTATCACAAACCTTCCGTTGAGGAAATCAGCCAGCCACAGAAGTCCATTTCAACAGTTCAACCTGGCGATGACTGGTTACTTGAAGAGCATCAGGCAAACCGCTCCATCAGAAGTTCCTTGTATACACCACGGGCAACTCGGAAAACGTTTCAAATCCGACTTAACTACCTGGTTAACCCAACAGCATATGTACACTGCAGCTATATGTCAGACTTGATCGAGTGCGTACGGTTCAAGTCTGACACACACTCCGAACTCGTCTGAACTTGTACAATACATTCTACAAATTCTTGTCCATAAACAAACCACGAAGTTCTACACCAACGGAAAGAACAGGGATGAAATCCATGTCAAGTGGAATCGTTAACGACATGTACAACTCCCATAGGACACGTGTTACGAGCAGCGAAAATGGACATGGACAAAGAGTCTCTTTCTGCCTCCCACCCATATAAGATTTCCACCCTACAAAAGTCTACATCCAGAATTCAAGTGTGGATTCAACTTGAGACACATTATCGGAACACAAGAATTGTAAAATGTCTCCAACAACCGTTGACTGAAATTGGCACCGACAACCGTTGAGCCGCGGCGGAAATCCTCTTCATCATGGTGATAACAGCACGGAGCGGTGCGTAAGCGTGTCGGCAAAAGTTGCGTTTCCTCGAAGAGCCTTATGCAACGTTTTCCAATCCACCGTGAAGCGTTTAAATTCGTTATTTCCGGTCTATTTGTTGCTTGTATAGATTACTTGGCGATACACTGTATGGTGGTTCGAAGCGTACATATTCTTACATACATGGCACGAAGAAGTGGGAAAGAACTCCCAACAAGGAGTGGAACCGGAAAGATTTTTCGATTTCCGACCATAGTGGACATAGTTTGCACCTTGCACAGACATGGTGCTCAAAGTTTCCAGCCAGCATGGATCAAGGGACCGCTAAAGTTCACAAGAGTCATGCAAGAGAAAGTGATAATTCCAAAGGAGTGACTACATCGATCGGTTACCCACAAGTGACAAGAAGATGATGGAAGCCGTTCTGAATGGAAAGGAAAAGATTATTACCTCTCAAAGTCGCTATCAAAGGCAGTCTGTCCGGCTATATGCACGCCTGTGTCCGACGACCACTGCCAAATCTGCAACCCTCGTACCAGTACCCTTCCAGGACCCGGACGTGCCCCGAGTCACGCAATCTCTCCTCTCTCTCATCGTTCGCACTGATCAATTATGGACCTAACGCGAGCGCAAGAGAAGGCTAGCAGCATCTACGTCCGCATCCATCGGTTTCAGCAAGCAAGGTGGGGTAAGGTGACAGCGTTGACAGAGTAACAGACTGAAGTGAAAAGGGTGGCCAATCTCTGGAGATCGGATATCATAATTCACGCACTGATGCTGCATGCAATGCGCTTGAGTGTACGAAGGCGCTTCGCATTTAATCCGTTTGTGCCGGCTGGCAGTATCGCTGCTTCAAAGCTCAGCACCAACCCCGGTGATTCATCTTAGTGCACTCGGCCGATAGTCGGCCCCACTTCCTCGTCTCCTTGTCGTCGTCTTTCCTCCGTTTGCCAACCCAAATGGTCACCGCTATAATCCATCCCGTCACGTCTCTTCTCTCTCCAGCCACCGCTTGTCCTCTTCTTTCCTTCCTTCTGTTCCTATCCTTCGTTCCTGGCTTCGTCCCTACAGCTCAGCCCTCGGCGAGAACCGCAGTTCTTTGGAGAATGAACCGACTGAATTTCTGGATTGACGGCGGATTTTATCGCAATCTTTTGAGAAAACTTCGAGCAAACCGACACTGTAATAGAAAAAACTACGGATAGTGAAGGTACAAGTCAAAAAATCTTGCCCAGGGCTGCTAAAGCTGCAAAGGGCGCTCTCTCCTTGTCTCCCCCTCCTGCTTTTTTTGGCGCCTTTGCCTTGGGCTCCAGTTTTGATATCTGACCGACTTACGTTTCCTGTCTGTAAAACTATGAGACAACAAGAAGCCTCGATTCCCTACTCGAAGACGTTGTGTTTCTGATCTGCACATTAGGCAATTCCACTTCCTCAGTGAGTGCTGATATTATCTCAAGAACAGCAGCTTCTTCCCCTTCTCCACGTAAAGTTGTCATTGGAAAGCTTTCCCAATATATATGTATATTTTGTCTCTTCTGGTGAATTGGCAACACTGCAATTCATCAACCAATATATTATTATAATTATCATCCATAACTTCTACCTCGTATACTCTAATTCCAACCACAAACATCGTGTTCGTACCACCATCTTTCAATATACTAATAGCTCGATGCTCAGATCATCTTAATTTGGATTATGAGTGCAACTTCACGTATTTAATAATATAAAAAACATAACTATCATTTGGATCTTGAAACGCACTGCCGTTATTACTGCTCAGTATACCATTAGCTAGATGGTCAGATCATCTTAATCCAAATGAAGATCGTGAATACAACCTCATGTAACTAACAATATAATGTATATAACTATCTTCTCGATCTTGAACTGCATCACAATTGTTCGTCGCTCAATATACCACTAGCTAGATGATCATATTATCTTAATCCAAATGAAGATCGTGAATGCAAACTACGAATCTAACAATATAACGAGGACGGTCGAAGAATCAAAAGTCTCAAAAATGAGAAAGAAAAAAATGACAAGAAAGAAAAGAGAGAATATTCAATTCTTAGGAGATAGAGAGTAGAGCAAATGAGAGTAAGAGAAAAATGAGAAGAAAACAAGAAAAGAGAAAATAAAAGAAGAGGAGTTGTGGTTAGGACAACCATGTCAGCCTGGAGGTAGATTACCACGGGTGGTCTATCACATGTATACGATGACGGTGCTTGATGGATCGCTAAGTTTAGCACGACCTCGGTCATAGATAAACGATATGGAGACGGCGGATTGTCAGTTGCGACTAATGGACATATAGTCTAGATTGATTGATCCAGATTGCTCTTTCCTCACCAACGAACATTTGCGTCGATACGTAGAGTTATAGATGAATGGTTATGTTAGCACACGGTTCCACCAGCAAACAAAGATAAACGTCGGTGACAATCGTCTTCAAGCTATAAGGGCGAGCAGTTGATTCAAAACATCGAAGATAGAATGTGTATCCATCACGTCATACTATAGTGGACCGCAGTCAAGACATATGAAATATATATCGCACGAGGGGTAATTAGACAGACCGTTCACACGTGTTTTCAATCGGCCATTCTCATATGCTCCAATTCTCGATAGATTGGAGCATATGAGAATTTTAAGCATAACAGGTGTCAGAAGCTTAAGATCTGAATGAAGCTTGAGCATTAAATTTGTCAAAATCTAAGACCAATGGAAGATCTAACAAAGATTAGTGTATCTGTTGCTTGTCAGATGCAAGTCTGCATCTCAGTTAGGAATATCCGCACAAAACTTCCGCACCTAGAAATACAAGGTCCACACTTGGAAATAATTATCTACAACTTATACATACATGACTGGTCTGTATCTAACAAGTATAGATACTCATGTTTAAATTAATTTAAATGTCCGAACTTAGTTTAAACAGTTTTTGTACCTTGAACCAAGCCAAAGTTATCCTAGTTCCGCATCTAGAAAATCAGGGTCCACACCTGATACTAATAAGGTCCGCAACTTTTTCAGAAAAAGATCACAAGTAAACTCTGTTTAACAATCAAGGTCCGTACTTGGTTAAATGAGGTTCGCATCTAAGCACTTTATTATATAAGATCTCCACCTAATAGACAAGATCTATATGATATTTGGGACCTGATAATAATAAGATCCATATCTCCACATGATAAAGGTCAACACCTTCAATATTACGCAAGTCTGCACCGAAGGAACACCTAAGTATACGAACATTATGGTCCATATCTCATATTAAGATCCGCACCAGCGGAACACAAAAGTTATACGAACTGAGAGTGCGCACCTAATTCCACACATTAGAGTTCACAGAATGCAGAAGTATGTGAATGTTCATGTTATGTAAAACGAACGGATTCAAACACGACACCTAGTGCATCACAACTGACTGACATTGTCATCAACTCACAACCTCAAGCTGTTCAAAATCTTGTCATGTCACTACTAATATCTTAAAAAGGTATTTAGCTAGCAGGGCACTAAAACCAATCTGTTGATACCACCTCAACTCAAACAGCTGGCAGGGATCAAACTCAAGTTGATCTGGTAACAAGCTTGAATCTTACCAACAAGATGATCTTAGTCCATGTCTTTTACATGTAAAGAGACAAAGAAAAGATCATTGAGTACTGAAGGTGAAGCAATATATAGAGAAATTTGAGTACTGAAGATGAGGCAGTACATAGAGAAAGTTATAGTCGGATAGTTGTTACTACAAACCTCAATGAAATTGCGGACCTCATTTACATACTACTCTAGGTCTACATCCGAGCATTTGATATCTAGACCTCAAGTGATATGTAAATGCATCTGGTCCAGGTGATATGCAAATGCTCATTTACATATCACTTGAGGTCCAGATATGCAGATATCATTAGATGCATTACATATCACCTAAAGTTCAGATATGCAGATATCGTTAGGATGTGTTGTGGCTGAGACGTGGACTTGATCAAACTCATTTCCTGTGTCACAATAGGATTTGTACTTGATATGAAGATATCCGTAGGATGTGTCGTGACTAAGACGTGGAAGAGGTCGACACCTCCTTCTCACAACATGTGTGAAGTGTTGTGACAAAACACTTCTTTCTGTATGTCACGACGGGATCTGCACCTAACTGCAACTGTTTTTTCACAACGAGATCTGCAACTTTTAATTATTTTTAATTTCGAACCCCAGATATGGATGTTCTATACCTCAACTCTTTACCAACTTGCGGGCTGTTAGTGCTGTTTACTTTCTTACAACCTACATACAGTCTCCATTAATACATTTAACCCGAGTTTCCTCCCACAAAGTGTGGACAATACCACTTGACGACGTCTTAAGGCGAACAGCAGATACAGCAGCATACAACCTCCTGAGAAAATATAACTTTGTTTGTCCACAGCGGTTTGCACTGTAATATCCCTCACATTTCTCAAGGTCGTTCAGTTCAGGCAGAAAATGATTTTTTAACCCTGTCCATTGCCAGTGGTTGGAGCTCTTGTCCTCATGACAGCTAAATCCGAGCTAAAATTGGCTAAAATTTCAATCGTTTCATAACCACCCCAAAGAATCATCCTTCTGACAGTCGACAATGCATCATCCCGACTTTCGAAAGCAGATAACAGCAAGTGTTGAGGTCCAGAAGCTGTCTCATCTGGACTTTTAGAAGTAGAGAAAACAGGCTTCCAATGTCGATGTCCAGAAGCTCGTGCTAGCATAGGGCCACTGAATGTTCTGCATCCTCTGCATGAGTCCATTGTACCTTCAACAGCTGGAGAGAATGGATAAGTCTCCCTCTCACTCAGATTAATTTAATTCTCTAATTCTGTTCTGACCGACACCCTTTTCTGAGCTCCTGTTATGTCATCCATGCATGTAAGTGAGGTATATTATTCCCTCGTGTAAATCGATTCTATTCTACTGTATTCTACAAACTGCTTCTTTCGAGGTTTCTCTCATGTCATGCATGACTTACATGTACGGTTGATGGGATCCCATTCTCTCAGGTCAGCAAGTCTAAGAAAGTTTTCCTTATGACACGTAACCTGTTAGAATCTTGTGCAGATCATGGCCGTCTGATGCAGCATAACAGGAACGATGACGCAATTAATGAAGAGTCCATTACTTTACCATATCCTGTGAAGAAGTCAAACGATTTCTTTCTTCAACGAGGATTTGTTACTTGAAGTCCAACACCCTTCTCACCTGCTATTCCTTGTAATTCAAAACAGCCGAACGAAATCTGTTATGAGGTTGCATAGTATAGAGCTGACGCATCAACGTTTGACTCGCCCAACCAGCAGCAGTTCCCCGATTGTTCAGTAGCTGAAGTTGGAACGTTAACATCTGCTCGGCAAGTTGAGCCTTTTCCCATGAGACAATCACAATAATAACGAACATTTAAAATCCGAGTAACCGTTCAGCATTCAACGATAAAATCCAGCTTGAGGGAATAGCTTTAGCTTTTATGCACGTTCTGGTCCGTCAGTTACTGCTATATAATCTAAATTGTGGACATTTGTCCTAAATTATGGAGCTGATGGACAGAAGGAGTTCACATGATTGGAATGACGAGCTCCATGTGCCCACAGCAACTTCCAGACATGTCGCCATAACAGAAACGACGTCTGGGGTCTCTCATGGCTTTGGTTAATATAAGTAATGACTGCTGCTGTACTTGTAGTGAGTATAAAGAGAAGCGAAAGAGGTAATGGACCAGTCTTAGATTTCTGCCACCACTTTGAAACTTGCTTTCTAATTGATATTCCCCATGCATCAAAGAAAGCGCAAAAACATAAAACGAGAGGTCCTTCCTTGTTGGGTTTAGTTATGAGATTTTCTTTTACCTTTTCTCCACCTGCTTGAGGAACAGCAAGGTGGTTCTGCTGTAGCAGGTCCAGATGGTCTTATGTCGGCCCCGACCACCACTGAAGTCAGTGAGCATCGATTGATAGCAAGCATTGATGGCCAGTATGTATATGGATAACCTTTCGTACCAAACTTGTCAGCAAGCCCATAAGAGAGTCTGGATGTGATGATTGTAAACGGTACATATATTCAGCTGTTACTGACCCAGAATCTCAAACAAGAATATAATCGAATGGAGTGGGGTGATGTTACCTCATTCATAACCATTTGTGCATTATAGGGAGAGGAGAGGCTGGGAGAGTAAGTGCAAGTTAGATAACTTTATGTGTTCTAGTCAGTTGAAATCTTAAGAAACTAGGACTGGATGCATGACCTTAACCCTGAAAGACGGAGTGAAGCTTTGGGATGAAGTCAAATGAGTAAGATAAAACTTTAACGCTCACGACTCACGAGATTGTCATGGCCATGTTCATGTCCCTTTCTGAATACTTTCTACCCGGCTTTGAATCCAGTCAACTCCGGGTCAACTTCAGCATAACCTTTCTGGTAGGAGAACTTTCAAACTGTTGCAGGTAAATGTACGTGAGCTTACGAAAAGGCCCATACAGTCAACTTCTGTTGGACAAGCTTGGTGCGGTTGAGGTCATGGTTCTGGTCAGCAGGAGGTTTTAGCGCAGCGGTATAAGTGTACAATGTTCACGTCAGTTCAGATCTAGAATAGACCAACTCCAATCAACCGAATGATGGAGCTCATGAACGGACTCCAAGAGAGTGCAGAACGTGTACCATGGTAAAAGAGAAATACCTGGTGCTAAGGGATATGCTCTCAGTATGCCTTTCCATGACAATGGTGTACGTGCTCTGGCCCTTTTGGAACTTCTAAAGAATCAATCATTCGGTGTAATATTTCATTGGCTCAGTTTCCAACTTACTGTCAGCCGTACCCAACTGAAGAGGGGTGTTCCGCTTGATGTGGTCCTGCTACTTTTCGTGTTCTCAGTCCTAAAGTCCCAACTTGAAGTCATAGTAGCAGGTCGATTGTGTGGAGGAGAAAGTGGGTAGTACTAGTGGATCAGACAATTACTGGAGTAGACTAAATTACTGATTGCCTTGTACAGTCCAGGTCTGAAAATCTAGTTCACATTTACTGGACAAGATCTATGAGCCGTTATGCAGATTATTTACTTCTATATCCAAAGCTGTAAACTAAACACCAGAATGCGACTCAAAGAAGGCTCTTCAACAGGTCTGTTGCAGCAGCAGAAAGTTGCTAGACTGGATAAAAAATAGCAGCTAGAGGTCAAGTGTTGTAGCATTGGAAACACTGATCGACGTCTTATGCAGGGAATTCCGGCGGATGAAAGCTAGCAGAAAGTGAACCTACACGCCAGAACAAGAAAGCCAAAGTCATGATTCTTAGCCATTCGATCTTACCTATGCATCCGGTTCGGTTTCGTTGGATGTTCGAACACTCTCTTTCTTTGCATCGGGTCTTTCAAAGATACAGTACTCCAGCTTCTCAGACTTCCACCATCTGAACATGAAATCGGAGTTACCGAAGTCTTTGTTCCTATATTTCATCGCATGTAGATCTATTCCCAGAGCTGCTGTGGATAGACAGACATTGGGACGAGTGGTGATGTAAAATCAGAAGCTGAACAGTGATGTCAGTTTTAGATCTCGCCTTTACTATCGTCCTTGAATTTCTGATCAACAGTTTGACTCCAAGACTCCAACTGAGACAGGTACGTCTCGAATCACAACTGCAACAGTTTAAAATGCACAGTACAGTACAGTAGCGTATGGGACGGGACAGTCCACTCCACTAGCGAACTCTGCTCAAGATCTCAAGGCCTTAATACCGGCCCAAATCTACACAGTCAACCAACTGCAGTCAGACATGCATTTGCTTGTAACCCCATGGGGCATAAATGATCCTGAAGTTGGACCATTTATATTCACATTCTGCATGATGGATTGATATTTTAGTTTGGTTTTAGTTAACTATTTTCCTGCGCATATTGAGTAGTTTTCATTCAATACTGAACATATTCCCTTCACGTTCAATTGTCCAATTTTTAAGTTACTGTCTAAGCATTCAACAGCTCGTAGGTACGGTAGAACTTCAAGTATATACTGATTTCCCATTCTGACAGTGATAAAAAGTCTATGGTTCCTGTTTGGTCCTGTGTACCACTGTGATCAACAGAAATTTACTTCCTCAGTCCCGTGTATGATCTTCCTCCGTCCCCAGTTTTCGAAATGTATTCTTCAGTCTCCTGACCTCCTAGCGACCGTTTTGGTTCCCGGCTTTCCAGGAAACAGTCGATGTCCCAGTTAAGGTTCCGGTATAGGACTCAGCCGAATATGCCCATCGGTGAAGCTTTTTGGAAGTTTTTTCCACTGGTCCGTATACATTCCAGGGTTTTAAACTGTACTAGTATTCAGTTGACGACGACATCAGTTGATTCTAGCTGGGACCATAATCTGACATATGTGGGTGTGTAATCTATCATCGGGTGGTTGTTGCTTGGCCCTTCGGGTCCTTCTTTCCCTTGTGAGGCTTGATGGGGTCTTCCCATCCGTTTGCTATTCATTGGGTCGCGTTTTTCCGTTCATCTGACATATGCATTGATGCATTTTGAGCATGAACCTCAAACCTAAGTGCAAGGAAAATCAAGGAGTTCGTAGCTGCGGAATGCAGAGGTGCGTCAAAAGTGCCGAGCTACAGAATGCAATCAGGTGATTTCAATCAGCTTCACTGTGACATATCATCTAGTCCACGGTAGTTCAAGCGCGACTGTGCAACGACGGTTAGAACTGTACGAACTTCCATTGAGATACCCGGTGTAAACGTAAAAGCATGCAACAAGAGAAAGCTTGAAACAAGAGAAAGACTGATCGTAAATTGATCATCAAGGACTTCGGTGAAGTTTTATTGCTGTTTTCAGATAATAGTGTCAACAGTTTCACGTTAATCTGCCACGGACTAGGACACTCTCTAGATCGCGCATGTCATCTGGTACATTAAAACTTTCTTCCTCTCGAATCCGAATCAAATTCTCCATAACTGTTATTTTCCAACCATTGTTGTGCCATATCCGCCATCACTGTTTTGAAACACGTTCAAGCAACGACACGATATCCTCACTAAAACTAGCACATATGTCCTTCATCGCTCCATCTGCTCATCGCTCGTGTACTTACGGGACAAAAAAGTAGTCAAAATCAGCACTGCACGAGTACACAGAATTGACTCCTGGACCACACCCTGACGACCCACAATTGCTGTGCGCAAAGATGTATCGCGTACGCCTAATTCGGTCTTGGTCGACCCGGTTCATGAGTTACCACAGTCACAACCTGCTCACCAGCCGGTAAGGTACTGAGGAACACATTTCGAACACCGAGGACTGAGGAAGATCGACTGTGCGTACAGGGACTGAGGAAGTAAATTTCTACTATGATCAATTGTATATCGTGTATGTAATCCTTGGGTGAGTGCAATAGACTTGATTATTCAACAACACTATATTCAATGGAAGTGCATTGGAAAAATATAACCCATTCTTTATTCCTGAGTCGCATAATACAAACGCTTAGCCTCTGAGAACAACCGAGTACTCGTTTGCCCTAAAGATAAATCACAAACTTGTCAGAAATGCGAAATTCTATCCTTCAAAAGATAAACCAGAAAATACTATATTTTTATTTAACTCTAAAAATATTCAATAATCGATCTCATGAAATTGATATGCACGTGTTCTAGAGTTTCTAAATGAATATCGCAGAAATGTATGAAAATTCTCTAGAACTAATACTTCATAGTTTTCACACTAATACGACAAAATTCACCCAAAAAATAACTAACATGATCCAAACTCTGACATCGTCAAAGAAGAGTTTATGCGTGTTATCATAATCATGTCTTAATTTGAATACACGAGAGTACTAACCACCATGATAAGTATGAAATTTAAGCAAGGGATTCAATTTGTATCGCAAATCAAAGTATGGAAGTGATTGTGGTAGGATAGAAAAGTGATCATAAAAATGTATGCTTGGGCATCCAAGCTTTTTATTATGACTTTTCTCTAACTCTCTTGGATTATATATAGACGCTCTAACTCAATGTCCACGTGAAATGTAACTACATGGTTTTTCATCTTGTACTATTGAAGTCCATTTACACGTGGACAGCCTATGGTGTGAAACAAAGATCATGGGAAAATTATTTTCTCAAACTTGCTGCTAAAACAGTTTTGACAGCAGCATTAGAAAGATCTTATCGAGGAAATCAAAATGGGTGTTTAAATCACTGTAAATGGAGATGAAAATATTATGACGGTTTTAACTTTTATAGATTTTGAGCTGATGATGGACTGACGGACTGTCGGTGGAGCATAGTAAATGATAATAAGTTGTTATTTGTGGATCACATGTCAGCAGATTATCGGTAGAGCATGCAAATTAACAATCAGTTGTTATTTATGAACCACCGACTGATATATGTGAGGGAGATTGGCTCGTCACTTGGTCCAAGTACTTTTTTGCTAACACAACCACTGCTGACTTGGTAAATTTTGCTGACATGGCAAAATTGCTGAGATGACATCATGGATTGATGCTGATATGGCACCATGCATGGTTGTCACTTGGCAAGCCGTATGACGGACACATGGCATTTTAAAAGTTGACGGGTGGATGACAAGCGGACAGCTTGTAGAGTATAAAACTTGGAGTTTAGACTTTGTAAGGGCACTATTCCAAGTCTAGAGCTGTCAAAATGCACGATGTGCTTCTCGGAACTTAGCCAAAATTTGGATCTGAAACCTCGATTTCAAAATCGAGACTGTACTCGGATTGAAAAAAAGCCACAACTTTCAAACGACCGTAACTTTTTACTTTGATATCAAAAATTTACATTTTTAGTGTTATTTGGAACAAGCTCAGAGAGGGCTTTCCAACAATGTAAAACTTATTATTTTTATCTCATATTCAGAGAATTATGAATGTTTAAAGCTAAATGTATAATTTTTATTTAAACAAATTATGTTTTGGTTTTTTTAGTACAAAAATACATTTTGAGTTGGATATTTGGGTTCAAAGACCTGAACTTTGATTCTAAAATAGAGGTTGAGGGTGTGCATCTGGAAGAGGTCTTGAATCTCAATTCTGAAATAGAGATTTTACAAAGAGCTGAAAAAAGTCAAACTTTGAGGTTGTGCAACTTCTGCTGTGGGTGTCTGTTTGGGCAGAAATTGATATCATCGGAAGGCTTCTTCCGGTGATACCAATTCAAGGTCTGTCTAACGTCATCAATTTTGTTTTTTAGAGATATAATCAAAGAGTTAAAGGGTTTTGAAGTTACAGAGACAAAAAGATAAGTTTCAAATCCACTTCGATTCTGAAATTGAGGTTGGAGTGTTACGTTGGGTGAGGCTAGTTTCTCAAAGTTCAGTGCAACCTTGATTCTGAAATCGAGGTTTCTCAAGGTGGAATTGTAATCGAAGAAAAGAGGTCAAAAAATATAGATTTTTCTACCAGAAAAGTATTTTTGACGAATTTATTTTCCAAGAGTGAGTTCAAGAGTTGAGGTACCAACCTCGTTTCTGAAATCGAGGTTTGGAAGATGAAGGATCAAGTGAAACCTCGATTTTAGAACCGAAGCTATCGATATACTTGAGGAGAGGACAGAAAATTTGAATGCTCGTAACTTCTGCTGGACATGTCAGTTTTGAGTAATATGGGTTGGAAGATAACTCGAAGGGCTTTCCAATAAAATAATAATCATAAGCGTTGGAGAAATATGAGAACACTGCAAGCATTTGAAGTTCGGGTATAGTTAAAGACATAGAAAAGTCAGGTTACAAGTCAGAAGAGCCACACTTGAGGTTGTTGCCTTCCGTGCATACTACTACCTCGTCTTTGATAGCCAAGAGCCTTGTGTTTTCCCGTACGGAACTTCGTGAAATTTGATATGACAACGTGGATTGGTTTGTTGTGTTATGTGTGACAAAAGAGAATGAGCCATAGAGGACCGATTTACGTCAAATTTTTACTTCTTACGACCAACTTTCTGATCATACTTCGCAAGAAGAACTCCAAACTTCTTTTTTGGGATCTCACTACATTAGTGTAGTCAATCTATCTGTGAGAGCATATGTATCTTAGATCATGCAGTCCGTCTCGACTGTGTGAGTGGTTTTAGTCCGCAAGGAGGAGGTTTTGGAGGTTCAGTCACGTGTGATTAAAAGTTAGAGATATCTTGGCTGTTAGAGGTCAGATTTGGAGGTTCTTGGCTACGTATGAAGCGTATGAGACATTGGAGTCAAAGAGTAGACCATTTTCATACCGGAGGATTGTTTGGAAAAAAAAGGAGGTCTTCATATTGATCTTCTGCAGTTTCTTTGTTACGAGTTTGATGCATACTTTGGATTTCGACATAGTTGCTATACTGCTAGCTCTATTAGTTGCACCCACAATGCTCATTTGGTTAGAGTCATTTGACCATCGGACTAGTCTTATATTGAGTGGTGATGCTAGTGCAGTTTTTGTTTTGACGTCGAGTTGTGTTGTTTATATCGCTAGCTACGTGAGCTGCACTCACGACTCACATTTGGGTTAAGGTGATCTGACCATTGGACTAGTGGTGTACTGAGCGGCAACGTCGATACAGCCACAAAATTGCGATTGCAGGGGTTGTATAGTATGTTCGAGAGTTTGGGTGACGAGACGTTGTTGTGGAGTTTTTTGTTAACAAAAAGACATTTCTCTTGCTTTCAGTTACGCTTTGGCGGTTCTTGTCCTGAGGTTGTGTTTCAGAGGTTGGTTTAGGGACTTTGATGCATAGTATAGACGATTTACGTCCATTTTTCAGTTTTGTGTTCACAGCGGTGTCGTGAAGTGAGAGTTTTGTCTTGAGCAACGGCGAGCCTCCTAGCTGTGACAAGTGGAATGTACACAAAACACCATCTAATTCTCACGCACACAAGAAATTCAATCAAGTCATTCCATCCAGATAGAATTTCTTTGTACATGTGTAATTCTCTTGATCTTCCAAATCTCTCTCTTCTCTTTTTCTCTCCGTTCTCTAGTTATCATTTTCATCTCCTCATAAACCACCCTTCCTCATGAAGGTGCATGCATCTTGAAGTGCCCCTAAGTAGTTTCTCTAATATATGGTTAACATATCTCAATAAAGATCTTCATGAAGATCTTTAAAATGTTAAGAGGTCAGTCACTACTCTTCACTACGTGTCAAAGACTCAGGAGTCACTTCATACGCTTAATAAAACAAAATAATCTCGAATTTTTTGTACATGATAGGTTTATCTATGACAATCTTTGTTGGAATTTCCAAGGGTTGCAGTTCAAGATGTAAGCTTTCTAGAATAAAAGAAATCAGCTCAAATGGAGCTTTAGTTACTGAGTTACTTTATGTACTTCAAAAGTTTAGAGCTCGAGACTCGCACTAGAAGCTTCAAGAATCCTATATCAAGAACCTCACTTCATGAGTCTTGCTCCAAGAACCTCATCCCTGGAATCTCATTTTAAGAACTTCATTCTGAAACTTCGCTTCATGAACCTCCTCTAAGAACTTCCTCCATGAGACCTCACTTCAAGAACTTCATCCTTGGAACCCTACTTCAGGAACCTCCTCCTTGCAATCACGCTTCAGGAACTTCTTCCTTGGATTCCGGCTTAAAGAATCTCCTCCTTGGCACCTCATTTCAAGAACCTCCTCCATGGAACCATGTTCAAGAACTTCACTTCAGGAACTTCTTTTCAAGAACCTCTTCCTTGGAACCTCGTTTCAAGAACCTCGTTCAAGAACTTCCTCCCTGAAACCTCGTTCAGGAACTTCACTTCATGAACTTCCTCCCTGGAACCTCATTTCAAGAACCTTGTCCCTGCAATATCGCTTCAGGAACTTCCTTCTTAGAACCTTGCTTCAAAAACCTCCTTCCTCTCATTTCAAGAACCTCATACCTAGAACCCCGCTTCAAGAACTCCTTCTTTGAACCTCATTTTAGGAACCTTCTCCCTGGAACCACATTTAGGAACTTCACTTCAAGAACTTCCTTTCAAGAACCTCCTCTATGAAACCTCGTTCAGCAATCTCATTTCAAGAACTTCCCTCCTAAAACCTCACTCAGGAACTTCTTCCTTAGAACCTTGTTTCAAGAACCTCCTCCTTGGAACCTCGTTCAAGAACTTTTTCTTTGAAACCTCGCTTCAGGAATTTCACTTCAAGAACTTCCGCCATGGAGCCTCGCTTCAAGAACCTCCTTTCTAGAGCCTCGATTCAAGAACTTCACTCTAGGAAACTTCATGAAATTCATGTAAGAGAGTTGCTACAAGAGCTTCTCCAAAAATTTACGTAAGAATATTTTCTTCTTCGGGATGAAGCATACTCTTTGCTGAAACTCCTATCAATGTAACTTACATCTTAGATTTATAGTATGGTCTTATCTATCACATGACAGCGAAAGTGTACATAAAGTGAGGTTTGGATATCTGAAAGGCTCTCTCTTGTGGTTAGTGTATCTCTCTAACGGACCGTTCGGACCGTTTCGCAGTCCAAACTTATTGTTCTTGGATCCATCGAGATTAGAACACCGAGTTCTTCAGGAAATTGAAGACGATACAAAATTTCATCGTGCGATTTGAAAGTTCCTGGTGAAATTGCCTCGTAGGGAAGCGATTACGTCAGTTTTTCATCGCTTGCGATCTGAGATTGGGTTGTTCTTCGTGATCAGTGAGCCAAGCTCTTCGTTCTTAGTGCTTATGTGATCAGGGAGTCTTCACCTATGCATAGAAGAAGATCATATGTGGATTGGATTGTTAGTTGGGTGTGGTGAGCGAGTTTGAGTCGTAAGGAGTCGATTTACGTTAATTTTTTGCTTCCTACAATCAAATTTCTTGCTTAGTTCTACAAGGAGAACTCCAAACGGCTTGTTTGGAGTCTCGTTGGGTTTAGGGTATCTAGGTCTATCTATCAGAGTAGACGGATGTCAGATCAGACGATTCGTTTGGACGGTGTGCATGATTCTAAGCCGCATGGAGGAATTTTTAGAGATTCGGCACCTGTGGTAAAAAATCAGCGATTTCTCAGTTGTTGGGAGTCAGATTTGAAAGTTATGGAGCGAATGGAGTCATGAAGGAAAGCATTATCAACAACTGAAGACCGTTTGGTGAAGTTCCCAAGTGGAAGTTCCCAGCTAGGCGCTTTTTTGGTTCTTCCGCTACGGTTTTTGTATTTTTGAGCTCGTTAGAGTTCTAGTTGGTTATGTACAGCTTGTGGTAGCTAGTTTTAGCTAAAAGCTTGTACATGGACGTTGTTTGGACTTGGGTTTGAATAGTGTGATACTGGTGCAACTCTTTTTGTTAGCAAAGGGATGTTTCTCCTGCTTTGAGCTACACTTCGTTAGTTTTTGGTTTGGATTGAGATTTACGAGGTTTTAATGCAGATTACAAACCGCTCTTTTGTGTTCTTAGGGAAAAAGAACCGGCAGTGTATATAAGCTGAGAGTTGGTATATATTGCGACGCTCGTTCTCGAACTTGTTTCTCTCTTTCTTGTCTCTGTTCAGCACACGATATCTCGACAAGCAAGAGTCTCGCATTTTCTTGGACAACCTTCATGCAAAATTTGACACGACAAAATGATATCTATTTCTATTAGACAAAATACTGCTGATATGGCAGTTTATTTTGTCTTATAGCACCGAGTGGCTCGGTGTTAAAAGACAAAATAGTATGACATGACGCCGAAGTGGCGTCTGTATCAATCGATACGCCTTTCTTTAAACCTCATAACTCCTTGTAGTAAGTCGGATTGGCTAATTTTTGGCTTGTTGGACAGCTAATTTTCAGAATATCTCTTTAGACGATCATAAATAATTTTAGATGAGTACACTTTTAAATTCGTTTAGTCATTCGATAAATAGGTCATACGTCTATCCAAGAGTGTAAAATGAGATATATCAACTTCACAATATCTTTGATAACATCTCGCTACCCCTGGACTTAGAGTACATCATCAAGATTTGTACTAATTATCTCACATCTCGAGAGGAAGGTCTATTTGAAATTCTAGCACATCTCTATATCTCTTATCTCCAGCATCCATACCATGTGATTGCACTGGTGCTTGGGGTACATGGAGGCATCATGCATTCACGATACGTTTAAGAGACATTTGGTGTCTTGCTCCTATGCAACTTAGTGTCCCTCATGTGTATCCCTAAGGGATCAGCTTACTGTACCATTATAAGCCGATTGTGATCTTATAAGGGCTTGAGATCAAGATCTCTCCCTTACAAGTTTCTCAGCTATGTCATGTAGCTGATCTCACAACTATCCATTAGGACAATTTTAAGATTAATAAGCATATCTCTATATATCTTATCTCTAGCATCTACTCCAAGTGACTGCACTGATGCTTGGGATAGACAGAGACGTCTCGCATTCATGTCTCTCCATTTCGAATTTATTGCAACTTACCAAATACTTCTCGTTTTCACAATTCTCACTAAAGTGCTTGAAGTAGCTCCTTACTTGCAACTCTGTTTCCTAAGTCCCAACCTACCATGTAGACCAGCGTGACGAGTCCAATGACGTGATACCCTCAGATCTTTGACTTCTGACTTTTTCCTTAGTATGCTTGTCAAATGCATACATGATGAAATTTCCATTACATGGATAATTCACATCATGACGACATGGCAATAAGAAGTTACTAAGAACCTTTAAGCTAATTATAGTAAGACAAAATAACTCTATGGATTCAAGTTTAGCAAGCGGAGGTAACTATCTCATCATGAATATTCAATGTAATGTATCAAGAAAACAAACATGCTTCTCTATGTGACCATATCTGGTTCTCATAAGTCAATGATCGTGGAGCTAAGAAAATTGTGGGACACAGTTCTAACACATTATGTTAGCGCATCATGTCCAAAGACAGACCGCAACTTTATTTTGCATAGAATATGCATGTAGACCATGCATGATTCTTCCGAATATGGTCAGATCTTAGGTCTTCAAGTTCCTGACACTAGAGGTTGTCTCATCTGCGAGGAATATTTAGAATCAAAGTATTCTACACACATGAGAACCATCTTATACAAAGGATGTCGAAAAATACCTCACGGTTGACAACACCTTAAGCACCACCACTTCCTCTCTATCTATTTGTCCCAAAACATCTTCCTTCCTCTACATACTCATACGATACTAGTTCGCATCTTTCGCATCGCGACCATCACAAATGAATAATTTCCAGTTGTAATCTTTACACCATAAATATTAACACGTGTCTCAAGACTCATATCTCTGAGTTGAATAGACATGATGCGCTTGTCAGTAAGCATGTGCTCGTAGTACATACACATTGATTGTCAACTTTAACTATCAGTTCATGCCTGCCAAAATCTTAGCTCTACCTACTTGCTTGCAAAAAGTTGCAAAGTGTCTACTCAACACCGTTGATGTCATCTTATTACTACATCATCTTGGAGCCAGAGTTGTATGATTCTTGCAGTAGATGGAGCCATCCCACATAAATAGTTTAAGAGGAATATTGTTCTCCGTTCCTAGACACAAGTGCCCAACATAATCCTCCAACACCGCATGATTCTTGCAGTAGACGGAGCCATCTTACATATATAATATGTTTAAGAGTAATATTGTTCTCCGCCCTTAGACACAAGTGCCCAACATAATCCTCCAACACCGCATGAGAATCAACTTACTGAGTAAACTTTTCATGGTTTGTGTATGAAAACTCTTAGAGATCCGAGCCCGAAAGTATGAGCTTTAGAGAAGATTTGAACCCAAGACCTCTTGTTGTCAGGAAGTTTGTGCTACTATCGATCCTGCACTCCACATGCGTTCAGGAAAATAGTGTGTAAAAATGTTACGCCTTTTTGTCTTGTTTTCTTCTCTCTCTTTACTGCTTCTAAATCACATATCTTTCTCAATACAAATTATTATTTTTTATTCAAGTCTCTAGGCTATGCACTACAATCTATAGACCCAAGTATTAAAATTTCCACTCCAAACTCAGATTTAGTTTTCATATAATTTCCTAAAATGTATTACATAATTTACATCTAATCATAAATCTGCATTACTTCGTCAATCCCGTTACACTCATCACGCTCTATGTCATGGTGACTTCATTTTCTACAGGTCTATTTTTTTCCGGAGGTCAAATTTAATAGGAAACCTTGTAGAACTAAAGATCAATCTGAATATGTAAAGTTTCAAACTGGATTTTCAAAATTATATTTATATGTACTATTCACCTTTCGTGTCTGAAGAATCTGAATTCTTTAAATAGATAATTCACCTCTAAGTTTTGGACTGTTCGAGCTCCCGCGTTGGACACTGGATAGTCTTTTTGTACTGAATACACTGATTTCTATTTTCTTACTAGAATTTTGCCATATTCTGCATGAAGAGCTTGAGCGCGTTTATTCATGCACACCTAAACATTCATACGGTTAACCCCGGGTCCAATATTTAACCGAACAGATTTCGATTTGTCTGAGCTGATTCTCATATCTTACTAAAACCCAAGCAGGAATTAACCCAAAGAGAGTAAGGTGGCATGCATATGATAGCAAGCTTAATTTATTAATTTATTAACCCTTCTATAATAAATTAATATTTTTGTCAGCATACTCCCTCTCTTGTAGTTTTGAGAACAAATGAATCCTCTATTTCTTTATGGTATATGTCTACATCTGTTTGCAACTCCAGACCCGGTAATCAAATAACAATTAGAGATAAATTTAACTTTTCATAACAGCTTAGTACAAAACTTTTACATAAGAGTTGTATCTTCTCCGATCAGAGATTCTCCAAAGGCGGTTGGAGATACTTATTTTTTGACCCAACAAGGGTTAACGTTTGAGGTGTCTAGGTGCAATGAAGCAATCACCTAGCAATGTAAGTGCTATGAACTTAAGTGCATGCAATGAATATCGTGTCTCCATTTTGAGGTTTTAAATCACGCCACAATTTACAAAGAAAAGTTAGATCTGCGTTCCTGTAAAAATAAACAATAAAAAGAAACAAATTTCCTTTTCAAAGAAAAGGAAATTTGATCTGATTGCATGTTGGAGCGGTGAAGAAAATCCTTTCAAACTATCACTTCCTCAAAGGTGACAATCCTCCAAGAGTAGTAGGAGGGAAATTGTGGATGATGCTTAGCATAAGCTAGGCATAATCCACCGGAGAGAGTGGTTTTTCAGTCCTAAACCATTCGTCGAGTTGGAATAGAATCTCCTGCAGTGGGGTTATGTTACGTAACTTTACGCCGGGCAGTGCAATACATTAAGAAAATCACGTGCAAAAATATTTATTCAAGCATGTAGTATTACGTTCTTTACCCTTCGGTTACGAAATTTGTGCCATTGTTTTACGGACTCAGAAATCGCAATTAGATCGTGATTTTTGTACCATAAAATATATATATTATATATATTAAGCCTCGATTATTTTACTAAGAAATTTAGTGATTTAACTGCATCTTTTAGAAATATTATTTTACAATAATAACATAATTATTTAACCATCCATGAAATGTCTTGGCTGATAATCCACTGCTAAGGATGATGTATTGTGCATAAAACCACTCCAGAATACAAGGAGAAGAGACTTTATATTTCAAGGTTCAGGGATCTCCGTTCATCCTCAACTTGCACTTTCACGAACAATTCTGCTCCGGCCGTTGGCTTTCCTTTACAATAATGGTTCGTCAGAATTATTGGTGAGACGAACACTTTTGAATGAGCCGGTCGCGTGTAGACCGCCGACCAAACCTCCCAACGACCACCGCCAGGACTTAACAGCCGTGTCCGTTAGTTTAGCTTGAGCTTACACGGTTTTACATTCTGTTACAGGTTAAAAGACTTCGGTTATATGAAAGGTGTCAAAGTTTAGAGGAAATATTCTTTTACGGCAAGAGGTAACTGATTGTAAAATTATCACATGTAACTTTGGATATAATAGCGATTCATTGTGGATTGCGTCTGTGACTGGACATCACAATTTTATCATTAAATTTTTTCAATTTTTACACTCAAGATAATTACTTAGAGCAGTGGAGAATTCATTGCTCAAAAAAATAGACGAAACGAGTGAAGAGCCATTAAGGAAATTTCTGAGACATTTTCCTGCGGGTACCTCCGGATGTGCTCACATGAAACACAGACCGAGGTCTGGACAAAATCGTAACTCACTCTTGCGGGACTAGAATCTTTCAGAAAGTTACTACCTTTGACACCCCCTATTAATCCCTTGCTTATAGCTAAAAGGTTATCAAGGTACAAGTATCAAAACCTATTAACTTCCTAATTTATATTTGTTCAGCAACTACCTCAGTAATTTATTACTATTATTTCTATTTTCATTACTAATTTGAGGGGGAGATATTTTAGCTTTTGATGTAACATAAGTCAGTTTAAGTTTTCCTTTATCCTTTATCCTAAATATACTCGACTTACATTTTTTATATTTTGTAGATAATATGTGCAATTAAGAGACGATTTATGTTTCCAGTTTTATTTCCTTAAACAAATATTTTTTGATAATAAATTTATACTTTGTATATTAAAATTCACCTTTTCACTTTAAATGTTGTTGAAGTTATATAATAATTTAGTTTGATTTTATCATTTATGAATTTCAAAAGTATTAAAACTTGCATGTCGTTGGAAGAAAATTTCTTAATGAACGTACTAACAAACTGACAAGAAGATAAATTTCAATTCGGATATTTATTATACTGAATGGAGGGAAGTTAGAGCATATGTCAAGCTCAAATATTCGTCCAGAAATTCTCTCCTCTTCAAAAGTGTAGGAGTAATGAGCAGCACCAGCATTTCTAGGAAACTGATGTACTGACTGATGCCAAACAACAGGTAGCTGAGAAACCAGTCAATATACTGTAACAGCAGATTGCATGATCCGAGAACTAGTAAACTAACTGCTAACTTGTCTTGGTCTGGGCTCTTCCATAATGATCACACATTGCAAGATCACTCACCAACTTCTGAAATTTAGAAGCACCATATACTTGGACTGATGATCGGATTGATTTCTCTATTGGGGTGAACAGCTGAGCTACATAACACCAGCAGCAGTGAACTGCAGTCCAGATAATCTTTTACAATAGCGGTGGAAGATTAGCCTCCAAAATCCAGAGGCGCCCATGAACTGTGCAGTGTGGTCTGAGCATTGCAGCTTTATATCCTGGGGTAG
This sequence comes from Asterella californica, assembly GCA_036924285.1. Classification (NCBI taxonomy): domain Eukaryota; kingdom Viridiplantae; phylum Streptophyta; class Marchantiopsida; order Marchantiales; family Aytoniaceae; genus Asterella; species Asterella californica. The sequence continues at coordinate 11,473,193 of JAYKYS010000006.1, read as the reverse complement.
CTTGGCTGATTGACCTTGCTTGCATTGTTGCACGGAAACCCAAGCTAGACGTCTGCAGAGCTTCAGCAACAGTTTCTGACTAGCTGGGAGGAGCTACAGCGACTCAGTGTGTCCAGAATATCTTTACCCATTCTACATTAAGTTTGTTCTGTACTTACCGAATATCTGATTCGATGTATGAGAGTCATCAGATTTGTAACACATTTCAATGAGTTTTTTATGAGATAGGATATCCGTGTACATCCATGATTCAAGGATAAGAACGAAAGTGTTAGATCCTCACTCTATGGCAACGCTAGGTATCTAATCAGCTTCTGGTTTTCTTCTATGTTGTGGAGGCCCTAGCGAGATGGCCCTGATTATGGCATAAGGTTGAAAAGTCGTTTCTGGAATCCTGCTACAATATTTAGACTCCCTTTCAATTTAGATTCACGTCCATGTATCTCACACAGACTGAAAGTTCGTACGACACAACAGTGTTGGGAACAAAGTCAATCAGTCCTCCAAGTTTCAATCTTCTTCATCTTCTCCTGCTTTGCTGGACAGGCATTATGATTCAGGACATGTTTCAGCATATTGTGTCGAAACTGGTTTTCCTCAAATCTCTGCCTGGGAACCTGTATTCAGTTAAGAGGTTTCATTCTAGCATATCTCTTTAACAACATCACCAGTAATATATCACGAAGTAGATTCTATCACGCAATGATCAGACCAGATCATGTTGCCAGCAACTGCCAACTGCTTCACACTCGTGTGAAAGAAGTTTCTTACTGGTAGCACTTAGTATTGAGAACTGTTGTGGTTTGCCTCGTTATGGGCTCAACGAGATACAGTTGACGAACATGACATGAATTCATGGATGGATCTCAAGGGTGAGATTTTCAGTTAGGAAAGCGAAACTTCGATAAATGCTTCCAACTACAAATGAACCTAGCTTTTAACAGGGATAAAATGTTCACCGGTTCAACAAATTTCCCATGTAAGCATGAGTGAACAGCAGAACTTGAGACCATCCTTCCGTGCTTTCAATGTAGGCTTTTCACTCATGGCACTGATGGCTTTGCGGTAGGCGGTGTTGGGATCACCATCGGTATACACTGAACAGTGTGTTTGGGGATCGACATGCCTTACCATCCTCTGAGCATGGGACTGACCAGCTCGTGATATAGCTTCAATAAGCAAGGATCACATATGAAGCTTGCTGAGACAAATTAAATATGGTCGAATGAATTCAAGAGCACGACAAGCTTCATGCTGGACAACATCATCAAGGAAGGGAACAGTTACTAACCCTAACGAATGAGTCTGCCGCGATCTGAAAATGATTGCTGAAATCCCGTTCTATTCGAACAGTGAGCTTATCATGGCACATGATTGATTGAGCGAATCCGAGTGGGAAAGGCGAAACCGTTCTGGACAAGAAAGAGAACAGCCAGCCAGTAAGCAGCATCAGCAGGCCACTCCACAGCAACTTCAGGAGAGGATACAGAGCATTCAATTGCCACAGTCGAAACAATCCATTAGTGTCGCGAGTCGATGGAGCTTGCCCAGCTAACCCACTTTGTGAAAGAAGGAACTCACAGTTAGTAATAAAAACGACTTTCACTCTTGCTTGAAAATGGGACGTAGACAGCCAGCGCGAGCAGTCCGATCTTACACAGGACTGAGCATCAAACGCTATCTCAGTCAAGACCATTCATTTGACTTGTTTTTAGGCCTCCTTTGCTGTGAGGATTCTTGCAGCCTTCCGCTGCTGCCCATCCACATGGAGAGACCCCCGCAGCAAGCACCGCCCTGATCGGCTTTCCTCACTAAACACCCGGCAACACACCCGTACTTGCTGGAGCACTAGAGTGAACCTCTGAGTTCTAAAAACGTTCAGCTTTCGTTTTCCAATGTTCACTCCACATCCAGCAAGCATGATGACTGGACTGTAACAATAAGAGTATTTCATATGTTAAAACATCGGTACTCGATATTGCAACACGAGTGAAATTGAAATGAGACAGAGAATCTGGAAATAAGAAGTACCAGAGTACACAGGAGAGCGAGCAAGTTGTCAGAATGGAAACTTTCAAATGGTTACTGAGACAGAAAAGCTTACGGGAGGAGGCAACTTACAAGAACTCTGGTAAATTTTGCTTTGCATTTGCATAGTTAACCTTCGACTTGCAAGGTGACAAGGAAATGGAAATATGTTGCAGTTTTGAGTTCACATGCATTTTCAATATTTACTCCATGTCAATCACTATCTCTACTATACCAAATCCAAAGCTTTGCAATACCATTGTGGAGCACCTTGTTTACAGGGTACATATAAATATAGAGGTACCCCGTTCCTTCTACGGAGAAACTTCTTTATGGAATGGATCGTAACACTATTTTCACGAGCAGAACACCCAAGACAGCTGGAAAAGTGTAGTTAGACTAAGTCTGACTTTAGCTTCAATGAGTTCGGAGTTAATCTACTACTACAAGGACCATGAGAATGGCTAAGATGGGCCAAACATAACATAAGTTGTGTTGGAAGTGCTTAAACTTCAGAGTCCTACACATGTGTTTTTGGGATCGGTGAGCTTCTTCTACCCGAGTTGATATTGTCATGCAACTATGAATAGTGATTGAATATCTTTGATTCTCACTTGATGTCTAATCATGAGAACATCTCGGCACTTGAGCGAACCAATCATTAGTCCATGAATGTTGCATCATGTCCAAAAGTTTTGAGTAATCTAGCCCTTAATCATGAAGGATGAATAATTGAGCAGGAACCCTCTTCGTGGTCGTTTTTCATCAATACGAGTATGGTAGAAGAAATTGAGATGCGATGAGTAGATGTGAATCAGACAGTGTGATATCACTTTATAGTAGTACTGTTTCATACTTTTTGAGATGACAACATCTGCATTGCAATCTATGATGTCATAATCATATCATCATGAAAGTTAAAATATTCTTTAGTTTATTTTGCGCAAATGTACATCATCTTTCCTTGCGGTGGCCAAACGTTAAGTTGAGTGGATTGAATACTGGTGCAGCATCTGATCCCATATCTACAAGCATAAGTGTTACTTGCTTCAAGGTACTGATAACACTACTTTATTATGTCACATGTGTAATCAAACAAAATTCCAGATATTTAGAACGATAAAGCACATAACTATTGTAGTTATGGTGAAGTTACGAAACCTCGATATTCACTAAAGGATTATGTTATAAAGATATATAGATAGTAACATAAATTTGGATTACTGTTAGTAAATTAATAATCAATATCTGTACCTTTGGTCTCATAATCCAGAGTGTAATAAGTTAATCTATAACTTTGAACACCAGCTTTGAATCCAGTAACTGCTTTAATCTCCGTTGTGGTAAAAGCTAATTGTAATACTCAAACTACTGAAGCAGCACTTAATGCGGATACAGAACTCACTTTTTAAACGATGTGATGTGAAACGAGATAAAGTTTGTTTCTTCAAACAACTTTGTGAGCTAAGCAGCAAATTAAGCTCTTCCTAGCTATAAATAAGTCCTTTGCATAGGAACGTCCATCAGGGTACTTGATTATTAAAGAGTGTAACAAACATCACTAGTCGTTTGTGACTTGCGCGTCCTAGCAGCTCATACAAATAGTAAAATTGCAAGGCAAAAAGTGCAAGCACGCAGCTTCACATGAATAGGTATCATCGTGATCACCTCAAACAAACAAAAAAAGTAGAAGACATAATCGCAAGAACACGCTTCTGCTCGTTTGTTCCTCGGAACTTTCCATGCAAATCTACCCAAAGAGCATATCTGGAAGTGAGTGTGTAATGTGTGACTCCCCTTTCCTCCTCCTCACTGCGAAGTTGAGACGATAGTGCTGCATAGGATCGTACATGACTAGAGATAGGTTGCAACTGGCACGAGAGAGGGAATAAACTTTTTTTCTGAATGGGTATGAAAGATGCTACTCATAACATAGTATATATCGTGATTCCTTGTCAAAGTGGACAACATCTTTGGGTATCTAGACTCTCAAGGAGATAGCATCGATCACTCATATGTTGACAAACACGCTTAGCAATATCTATCGACTGCTCAGAAAGTAAGGTGTTAAGGTACATCCTTTAGCCTTGTATTTGGGTTTTCCTTTTTCTGCCTTCTTCCTTGTCCAAGAATTTTCCCCTTAACATGTTCAGATGGACTCCAGACAACGAATAGTTTGAAACTCCCTAGAAGTGCATCGCCTCTGTCCTCTCTCTACGGCGCTCCTCTCAAGATTGGGGGTTTTATCGACAGGAGCTCACTTCTATGGTCATGTCCTCTAAACATGTCCTCTGCTGAGCAGGCAACTTTCTTCCATACTGTTGGCAAAAGACGGTAGACTCATTTGATTCCTTCTCACATGTAATCTTTCTTTCGTCCAGAATACTCTAACATAAATACTAAAATCTCTACAGTGAATATCACACCAGCATCTGTAAAGACAGACCAGAAGGAACTATCTGCTTGGAAACAGGCATTAGAGAGTAGATGCTAGAGATGATTGATCTTGATGCTCGGATTTCTCCTGGAGCATCTTCGCCCTTCCAATCCTTTGGAACAACACGACAAGGTTGACAGTTCTAGGGGAGAACAAACTCCACGATAACCAGATGAATCATTTCTAGGACGAACTATACCTGGATTGTTGGTAATAACGAGATCCAGCTCGTTCTGTGCGATCCACTACATGAGAAGGATGTGGTTTCAGGAGATTATCTTGTGAGCGGAAGAAACGGAATCCAACTGAAGAAAATCTATAGCTTACGAGGTTCTATTCAGTGAGTATGTAAAATGTCGTTCAGAAAAGTTTACTGCAGCCCAGCAGATCACGAGACAGGAAGATATATCCCTTTTCAAAACAGTGATTTGACACTTGGACAGAGAAAAAGTGGAAAACGAAACCTGGGGATACTTGCGTTTTGATAGTAGTAGACATCATCTCCATCGCTCATCGCAACCCAAGCTGAAATGCTCAACAGTGAACCTCCGAGCTGTGTTAGCGCTGGCTCATGTCCGTCATCCTGAAACTTGGGAAACACGTCATGAAAAGCATAGAATACCGGCAAGATGGGAAGAAATCCTCCTTGAGATTAAAAAGTTGTTGGAGAGGAAACCCGACAACAAGAAATGAATGAAGTGCAAGACCTGTCCGATTTACTCTGACCAGCAGAGTTATATCTTTCATCAAGTTGGGCTTGGTGAAGGCCACAGTCCTCTGAAAAGTTTGACGAATTCAACTGAGTTGAAGACAAGACGGCATATGAAAAGCATATGCAAGCATCTTCCCGTTCTTGTCTTGGGAGACACAAAAGGATCAGGCATCGCATATAGATTGTGGCACGATGAAGTCAATCAGACCCAGTAGACGCGACTGATTTTCAAAGTGAAGCTGAAGTGCATAAAGTCAGATAGAGTGAGGAGAAGGAAAAATAAGAGGAGGAAAACTAAACCTGCATAAATAACTTCTCACCATATTGCTTGCCTTTCTTGACGGGTTTTAAAGGTCAAACCAATTAGATCAGTTGTCAGATGTTGGTCTATCCCGCTTAAATATTATCCAGTGTCACGTGATTCTGTGAGAGCTTCACCAAGTTTTAACTCAAACAAAACGAGTGTACAGTCGTGATAAAAGGGGGATCGAGAAATAGATTCCAGATACAGTGTCAACACTTTCTTTGGACTCGTTTATTACTTGGCATAGAAGTGAGAAATGTTTTATCTCGTTGGAACGTGTCTATACAAGTGGTATGGATGCCATCATCACTTCCCGTTTCTTCACGATGAAGAGACTAGAAAAAGGTCTGACACTGACTCATAACACATCAAGGACTTCAAAAGAAACCAATCAACTCACACAAAGCCAAGTCGATGTGTAAAGCCTACATGCTGCGGACATCAATTTTCCGTACTCAGCTAATAGTGAGCTCGTTAAGATATCCGGGAATCTACGTTTGCTGACTTGTTTTGCCCAGATGTGTATATGATTAGTTTGAACTCTCTAGGTAGCACCACCTGCCTCTGCTGAGCGTTATAAGGGACAATCTGGATTTAAACAAAAAGAGAAGTCAAATTATGATGACATACTCAACATTCTACAGAACTCAACCCCGAAACGTGTCAAAAAAGCAGTCCGTATGAGCTCAGCGCTACAATACAAATCCATCGAGGCTTCCCGATGTTATTTTGACTGTTATTTTAGTTTCTCCATATATATCTGATATCATCTGCATCAAAAGGTCTGCAAACGGTAGAAGATATCGAACAAACGAATTAAACTTCACGGGAAGGAGGACTGTGAACTTCAAAAACGAGAATGCAGGAGACATGACATTCTCCGGACCTAATGGTTGATACTGCAGTAAAACGATGGAGGCGATTTCCCCAGTATCAGTGACAAAATGAATTAAATTCTTGTATTCACTACCGGCAGAAAATTCTAAGATCTTCACAGTTTAGCTCGATAAGAAAGTTTCGCTTTTTCCTTTAACTTGTTAATACTCCACACACAATCATCTGAATGAGTACTTGATTCTACGAGTTGCAAGAAAACATCCAGGAATAATATCCGCACTGTTTCAAAAAAGCATGTAGAAGTTATTCTCTCGTTGTTCCTGAGTTTAGTCATCTCGTTGTCCACCACATCAGATAGACCTTACTGTCAACTCTTCAAACCATGTCAAACTCCTAGACTGATTCATGGGGTACAGAAAAAGAAAAGACAATGCACTCAGTTGGAGAACCAGCGAACATTACTTTGCTGAAACGCCACGAGTCAAGAAATGGTACTACATACTCCCAGTTTGTTTACTTTGAGACTTAGACGATCAGAAAGTATACACACCAGCAGCTGATCAGGAAGGAAGCTTAAGAAAACATGAGATTGTGCATAGATGAAACTTGAAAGAAGCGCTGGTACAGACTGTCAGTATACTGGATTTGTATCAACTTGATTTTGAAGGCACATCAAAGTACATAGTGAACTGACGTGCACAAACCAGGAAGATCCGAAACCACCGTAAGATATCCGGCAGGAGAAGCGGACGCAATGTCCATGGCTCCCCACAGTTTAAGGACACGCCACCATCAACTAACCTTGGTCGGTTAAGTTTGGGGTTTCAACTAGGTTCTATTGCACTTGTTAAGTTGCACCAGAAACTTTCTGACTCTCAGTTTGATTTATTTTATTTTATTTGTGCCAATCAGATTTTAGTGATAAGAATTTTCACTTATTCTTCAGATCTCTTTCTATTCTTTATTGACTTATGTCCTAGAAATCAGTTGATTAGGATTTGGAACCATATTCTTCAGATCTCTTTCTATTCTTTATTGACTTGTGTCCTAGAAATCAGTTGATTAGGATTTAGAATCATATTCTATAGTATGGAATACATATATAACACTTTTTCGGTTTTAAAGCCCGAGTATGACTACAAGTGCTATGGGTGACCCAGAAGACTTATTCTGCGGGTTTGGATTCAGAGAACTAAGAAATTTAACCGTGAAGAAAATACTTTTGGGGACTACTTCTTCATCCTAACTTGAGATCTATGAAGTAAGGAATCAACTTAAAGCTTTTTCACCAGCTTTACAAGTGATGATTCATCTCGAAACAAACTTGGGATATGTGAAATAAGAATCAACTTAAAACTATTCACTAGCTTTACAAGTTATGATTCATCTCTAAACAAACCACTGAGTATTGAACGAGAAACGTTAAGATGAAAATTTTGAGGTTTCTTGGAACAAAAGAGAATAAAGTGGAGAAAGAGAGAGAAAATATTCTCTTTCATGCTTTATTACTCATACGATGGGTTTAAATAGGAAATCATGCCTTTTAAACTTTCTTGTTTTCCAAGTTCATATAAGAGACTGAGTGTAGATGAAGGTATAAGTCCTTGCTTTTAAGAAGAGATGAATAAAATGTCAAGTTAACTCTGTATGCCTTCTGGGACAAGTTCATGATGTGTGCAAGGAGACGAAAGACTCGGCAAATATTCAAGAATTTCAAATGACCTAACGGTTCCTTTGGACGGTAATGATGTCTCGAAGCTACTTGGAAATATATACGTTCACACATGCCGTAGATGGGAAGACTGGACGAAGGCAAAAGAGGGGACACCACCTGATAACTAATTTAGAACTCTTGCTACTTTAGGTGTAGACACTACAGTAGCGTCTCACGCTCTAGAGCTCGTTACACTTTCTGTACTGGGCCCTCTTAATCATCGGTCACTGGCATTCACTTGTAGTCCGTCCGATCCATTCACTTGAACCAAGGCCACGGCCTTACGCGTAAAATAGTCTATAGTAGACCAGACTACGATTACCGGTTTATTTATTGTGATATCACCAGGTCAAGATTCCCAACCCTTTTTCGTGGAGCTTGGAACGCATGTTGGAGAAGTATGCTGAACTGGGACGGAAGGGATGTCACAAGCATGTAGCTACCGTCATCGACCAGGTTTTAGATCCACTAACCGTAATCGATCTGGGTAATGTCACCCGGAAGAAACTTTCTGCTGTCTGCAGTAACTTTGTATCCGATGGATCCAATTTCGTATCTAAACTGTCAACTCCATGGTGAAAAGATAGATTCGTTCCAAGCTTTAGATCGTCCACTCAACCTCTGGGGACCTGGTCAAGGTTTTAAGAATATTACGTTCGACGACTTAGAGGCAGATGACTTGTTCCTCAGGTATTGGTGACGAACATCGAACGTTTCACCGTCTTCCTGCCAGGTGATCGGCTCAAGCTATCCGAAAACTGCTTGCACATGTGAAGCTAGTTCGATAGCTGCATCTAATCGAAGTAGCTGGTTACAGGCTACTCCACTGAGCTGACAAACTAAAGATTCTGTTTCCTACTCTTTGAGTATGGAAGAGAGTTCCACTTCTACCAGGCCTTCTGCTGTAGGTGCTGCCTTGATTCTGATGCATCCGTAGCACGAGGCCCAGTGGCACCTGGTGCTTCAAACGTTTGTCAGAGGAAGTGAGCTAACATGTTCCCAGACAAATGCGGTGGTAGCGTTTACATGTCCATACTCATGTAGACCCCAAAAGGGTGAGGACGACATCAGATGCTTAACGTCCAACCAAAAGAATACGACATGGAAACGACTCTTCCAGAACTACTCTAAGCGGAGTACTCGAGATTGCTACTAAAGCTAAACTAAACTTGCAGGAACTGACAGATAAGTATGAACTTCAATCGACTCTTCGAGACTAGATATGAATGTCAGGTTTTTGTCTACCTGCAAAGACTGCGAATGGTCAGAGAGCATGAGAATGAGAAGAACTCCCTAGCATTTCGTCGACTACAGAATTCGGTAGGTCTGTAACAGTTCTGCAGGAGGGACTCCTCGACACTTCAGACAACACACAGCAACATTGTCCAGTAGCAAGGAGAACATGGGCCGAGGTATTGTCAGCCTGAAAAGCACAACTGATACTTTATGATAAGCCCGCGTAGTACTTGACGAACTTAAAGCAAAGAAACTGGAACTGCATTGCACATATCTCAATTTCATCTTGAGGGAAGCTCAAATCAATCAGTCCTGGACAGCATACAGGAAGTTTACAACCACATCATGCAAAGAGGGTCCCCCCATGTCATCCACGTGAATCATTTCCATGAGCTGCGTAAATCATCATTTCCTCAATAAGGGAATTCTTTTCTTTCTTTTGATTTCATTGATATTCAGGAACCCCAATCTCCCACAAGCTCCCAAACACGCCTTAATCCACAACAGAAATGATCCACGTCTACTAAAGATCGACAAGTCTGCCCGAGTGCAGAGTGCTGAGAATCCTCTCATTCACTGAGGGCCTACAACACTCGTATGCACCAGGGATCTGAATGGTGAAGTACAGGATGCCGCTCATCAGAAGAACAAAATGATTTTGATGAAGAATGTGTGATTCATTCCTCCCAATCCCAGACCTCCTGTACGCTTTGAGAATTGAATGGAGAGCACCCCAATGCTAGTCTAAGCACTCCTCCTCCGTGAGACAAAACTTCAACCAAACGTCGAAAATCCCGTTGAGACCTCATTAGAAGCCCCCTCTCAGTTGGAATTCTAAAGCGAGGATCTCCATCCAGGAGTATAAATGACCACATCCTGATAAGTGGTTGATTAAGGGCGCTATTTACCGAAAATGCCACTTCGCAATTCACTACACGTCTCTTCAAGCCGACTGCAGGGCACTTGCCAGGTATAACACATACCATCTGTAAATTCGTCTCATCAAAAAATTGATAGTGGCCACTTCAATACTTCTTCCATCAAAAATCTGGACAGTTCCAACAAAATCCTGGCTGAGTTGTGTGGATCCCCCGCGACCTAGACCCAAACTAGGTAATGAACAATGTAAAGCTCTTCTGTAAGCACCATTACGGATCTACTCTGCAGGCAGTGATCTGAATTCAAGCCCCTGGTCAGGAAGTACTCTGTATGCAATCGAAAGTGCTGGTTCAACTTCTGACCTCCGCAATGCTGCTAGGTTTCAAAAAAGGGTCCGTCGAGATGAGGATAAAGGAGAACAATGAGGATACAACTACAACAACCCAGTTTTCTGTCCAGGGCAAAAATCAGATGAAAACCATGTATCAGAACCCAAGCGTTTCTCGAGGCCGTGCCAGCTACCCTATTATTCGCGACAAATTGGAAGGGTCTAGCCCTCTGATCCCAATTTCTAATCTTAAGCATCGTATTCTTCTTCTCTTCTACCACCTTCTCGAGGTGATGTTTCTGATTTGAAACCCATAAAACGTCAGAGAAGCAATCAAAAAGCTTCCCGCGTCGAAAACTTCGCTGGAGTCACTTACCCAACTAGCTCTGTATCAAACTAGGGCGATGATGAGGCGTCGATACTCGTACAAATCTCAGACGAATCTTCTTCAGTATCATGTCAAGAGCTAAAATGAATCATCAGGCTGTGACAAATGGGTTCAGACCAGGCTGGTAAGCGTGCTGCAGGAATCCGTAGTACGTGTTGTACTTGCTTCTTTCATCACCGAGAATGGGCTGTGTGAGCCAAACATGACGGCGGACATTATATGCAACGACAGTGGTATTTCTCAGTGCGGAGAAAAAAATACTCTCCTCATCGTGGTAAAACTTTCCTGAGAGGTACTCTTTTTCTATGTCCTCAGTGGGGCCTCGGGAGATCTCTCTGAACTGCTCAGTGTCGGAGTCCAGCTTGAAGATGCGGATAGAATTCTTGCGAATGGAGCCCATGCTCACCTTCTTGCCGTCGAATTCTATGCAAGGCAGCCGGAACTCCTCTATGGCCACCATCAGCAGACTGGATCCGCAGACGCACAAGCTACTGTTGGAGAACGAATAAGAGTATCTGACGGGGAGTGAGACCTGCTTCCAATCTTCGGTCTCCAAATCGTACACGCCCAATCTCAACATGTTCTCTGAGACCCTTTCCATCGTTCTGTTCCCATTACGCTCTCCGTGGCTTTGCAAACAATCCTGATACAACAGATAGATACTACCTTTGAAGTACTCTATGCTTCTGCAGCACCATTTGCTGGGGAGAGATGTGAATGCATGCTTGGGAGTCCAAGAACCAACCAATGAATCGTACATGTGCACACGGATTGGGTACCTTTCCGTGCCAGAATTCGCTCGCTCCGGCTGCATTGTATCCAATTCGAGCACTATGACACGGTAGCTGTCAAAGCCCACGGGGACCACTTTGACGCTGTACAGCTGAGAAGGGCGGACTCTCACTACGGGGGGCAACTTCCTCAGGCTACGGTTCATGGGGTTGGTCATGTGTATGACGAGGTTGTGAGAAGGCTCAGTATCGACCTGGAGAAAACAGAGAAGAGAACCGGCCACGCTTTGGAACGATCGTCGGGTGTCATTGTGGGCGATGGGGCAGAACTTGAGAACGCAATCCTTGCGCACATGCTCAGGGAGGTACGAGAGTGACAACATATCTTGCCACTCCATCGCAGAGGGATCGTAGCCCCGCACCTTGAGGGAACTATCGCTGTAATGAAGGGGGCAAAGTGATTGCCAACTTGACGAGTATCGACAGACCTCTGCCTGGAAAACTGGAGATGACACTTTCTGAGCCCAGCTCCTGGACAGAAGACAAACCTGCAAAACATTCTTCAGGGGAAGTCTGGCAAAAACCTTCTCAAGGATTTCGTCGGGCATCCGGCTCCATAATTCAGACTCCAAGTCCCGAAACCCCAATGCCACCTTCTTCTCTTCATCTCGGTACTCCTCCCTGCCTCCTCCTCCTCCTGGCCGAGGAGTTGTGTGAGTTGCCGGTATGGCCCAAACATAGCCTTGATGGAGTAGAAACTCAATGTAGCCGATGGAACTCATAAGCGCGTTTTTACCACTAAAACAACTAGGCTCAAGACAGAAGGCGGACCAAGGGAACAGCCACCCACCCACCACGGAAAATTGGCAAACTCCGATGATCCACCACCGAGAGGAAGTGAGAATGGATAGGATTGCCGCCCAAAGAATGAATCTGGGGAAAAAGAATCCCGTCAGGAAAAGAAAGAAAATGTTGAGCCGAGGCTGAGGAGCAATTTGGAGCAGGATACCGAGAACGAAAAAAGCCCGGACACCACCGGAAATGCCTGTTTGCCGTGTGGTGATGGTGGCACTAGTAGTAGTTGTTGTTGTATCAGTAGTATTGTCGTTGATCTTCTTCTTCGACGAGTGCAGCAGACTTGTTCTTCCCGCTCTCTGGTTTTCTTCCTCCCCGGACGCAAGCTTGCCCCAGGACATGATATAATGGCTCCGCACGCACTTCTCCTCATTCACATGAGTCAAAAGTCACTAACGTTACTGACTGGCTGGCTGGCTGGCTGGCTGACTCGATGAGATGAAATGAGACGAGACGAGATGGAACGCTTAGTGCTCGCTTGCTTGCATGCGCTGCTGCAGCACCTGGTCTCGAGTGATGGGGAGAAGCTGAAGAAGGAAAAGAAGCTGAGGGATCAAGTTAATAAAGGATCACGATCCATTCATCATTCCATTTCACTCCTGATGTTCTGCGCCGACTCACCCTTCTCTCCTCCTCTTCCTCCGGTCTTAGCTTACACTCTTCAAAAGTGGCATAAGTTTCCAACACCTTCCTCTCCTTCTTCTTCAAGACAAAGCGCACGGCACAACCGCTTGCTGTGGCCCCCTCCTGCTGCTGCTGCTGTAGTAGAGAGTTGGCCCCAAGCTCAAGGCCTCTTCTACCGTGCAGAACAGTCCAAGACCCCACAAATACATACCCCCAGCCAGCCCCCGTCTTGTCTGCTGCTTCCCTGTTGCTTAATTAGCTCCAAACAGAACAGAAGCCCCAACAAACTCCCCTTCCCTCCGCTCCCCTCCCGTCTTCTCTTCCTCCTCCCCTGTTCAATCTTCATCCCTCCCTCCGCATGGGCCCGGCCCCCATCACCATGTCCGAAACTGTCCTAGGACTTCAACCCCACCCGGGGCGCAGATTCAACCACATGTGCACGAGTAGAAGAGCACAGCGGTCTAGTCCCGGTCCTCCTCGGGTCTAATCCATTCCACTCTCTTCCCTCACTCCTGCCTTTTCTTCTTCCTCTTCTTCTTCTTAGGTCTCACTGCTACTCACTGTCTCTGAACACCACAGTGACCAGGGGCAAAGTCCAGTCCCGAGTCCAAACTTCCATGATCCATCCCTCAGAGAGCGAAGACGAAGTCTGATCTGTGTCTTTCTCTTGCTTGCGTAGCTGCTTCAAGGAACGAAGGACTACTCTTGCCGGATCATCGAATGTGTCAATGCTTCCCAAGTTCCCATTCCGTAATACGACCTACAAACTGCAGTAGGTTCTCAGTGACCGCTTGCGGTGCTAGAGAATGGTAACTCTACAGTAACTGGTGATGGTCCACTGCAGTAGAACCACCTGGCTGGACTTCCGGTACTGTAGTTACTTACCTACATATCGAAGGGGAAGGGCGCGTACTCGGAGTTTAAATGGTCTCGTGTTTGAAGTGCGGACAACAAGTGTCAAAGCGATGATTTGGACTGGTCGCCGCTGAATATAGCCGGAGGAGAACCAGCCAAGGAGCAAAACTACCATATTAGCGTGCTCCGCTATTTCTTGGAGGCACATCCACTTTTCGCGGTATGTAGTAGATGATGAAACAAAACTTCTTCCCAATCAAGGAGCATTCATGAGTTCCAACTCTAGGCGAAAGGTGTTACGGTTTGGATATCAAGCATGTAACCGATGATCTTGCCTCACTTCAACCTATCCTCGGGAGACAGGTTAACCTCAACCCTTGTCGTCATCTTGCTTACAGTTTGCTATTCGCTTGTGAAAAGATTGTAGCGATCATTAATACTGGTCATTGAGCGTCGGCGCTGTATGTTCGTAAAAGCAGTGTAAACATGTTTGTGGGAACTAGAGTTGGCAATGAAAACTACCGTGGTTACTCTCTAGCCAATAACAGTGTGGAGAACAGTGATCACATGGGTTTCCTTGTTAAATGTGTAACCAACCCAACAGTATCCAGATATCTGACTAGCGTCTTATGTCGCACGTCCTACAGTAAAGAGCTAAAGCTTCCCGAGTTCACCGCGTGTGAGAGTCACAGTGTTCGTATGATCATTTCTTCCTAGATTGGAGCACCCAGAGATTTAGGCGCCAGGCGGATCGAGGTCTTATCCACGATAAGACCTTGATAGATGCGTAATTTTACCGGTACCCATTTGGAGCAACAGAATATTTAGGCTACAGATGGACGGAGGCCTTATTCAGCGTGGATTTGTGAACTTCCTCCTGCAACTATGTCGAGCATGCAAAGACGGCAATTCATCTAAATCACTGGCTGGAACTACAGTATTTCATGCTCGACAGATGATTTATGCGTCGTCAACATTGCTCGGTTCAGAAGAACAAGGTGAGGGCATCTTGCTTATATTTCTTCTAACCTAATCTTGTGTTTAGGATAAGGCGATGTGATTGTGACATTCCTTGTCGTGTGTCTTCCCGGTTAAACATCGATAATGGGGGAAACAAACATCTAACCAAACGTCAGGTTCATGCCCTGGTGAGCGGAAAGAAAGTCGCAGACGTGGGACATTTAAAATCAGTTACTCTCAAGCACCTAAGATCTCAGTTACCGCTGTTGTTAGAGACCCACAGTTTTCTGCTCCATTACGTCGGAACTTTTTCCTTGACTTCTAGCAGGAGAGTCTCTGCATATTCTGTCATATTCTGTCATACACATGCATATTTCGTCATATGCATGTGTTCTGTTGTCACTCTATCTTATCCATAGCTCACGGAGAAGAAACCATCACGTTCACTATCCTCATCCCTCACTCACGCAGCTATTACCCTTCCGTACGGGTCGCTTTCTTACTCCAATTTCTGTATCCTTCCTCTTCCTCACTCAGCATTGTTATATGTTCTCTTGTCACAGAAAACATATCTTAAGGTAAGGTGATGTGTGGCATATGATCTGGGAGTATCATCCTTGATAAAAGTTCCAGTTCTTTACTTTCCGAACTCCTGCAGCTCAGTATCGGTTCCTAGGCTAAATCTGATCTTGATAACTAAGTCCTCGACAGAAGGAGGCTCGGATGCAGGAAGGAAGCCCGTCAGTTGTACTCTTCAAGAACTAATGCTGATTTACCAGAACTTGGTTGAGGTTGTTGAATCTCGAGCTCCCATGGTTGGTCATCACCAGAATCCAGTTATGGGTGGGTTGGTTTGTTAGTGGTCATTCCTTTCTTCCACGAATTTTTTACTTGAGCAGAACACTTTTTTGGCGCGGAACAGTTAACCTTCCTTTCCGTTTATCGTTTCACCTCCACTACTCTACCCACTCTGAGTCCCCTACGGTTTTCAAATAAGAGAAAACTTTTCCTATTTCGGAATGAGTTTGTTATGATAACTTCAGATCAGTGGGCAGCCATGCCATAAAAACCATGCGTTCCTTATTACCCAGGCGACCGTGATAGGATTCTTGAACTATACTTGGTTTAGTCAAATCTGGGCCAAGGCATACATGACTGGCTGAAATTCCGAAAGTATCAGCATGCAACACATCGAAACGATACCTCTTGTGATGCACCTGAAGAATATAATCTTTCTCTCTGTGGTGCAGTAGATCTTGGTCTTTCTGGGAAATGAAAAGAAACAATCGCCACTGGTCTGCTTAGGATACACGAGGAAAGTGTAACAGGTAGAAGTAACAATGATGATCTTTTGAGTAACTTTTCCACGCAACTATCACTTTTCCTGATATTTACAGCGCGGAACCTTGGCATTAAAACTTTGCTTCAAAAGCGGATCAACCACAACCATCCTTTTTACTGCAGCACTCAAGAATATAATCCCCCATTCGTCTGTGCTGGGATTTTGGTCTGCGAATATTCAAGAGATATATATTATATGTAAATGAGACAAATGATGTTTTTAGTCATCTTTCTAAATATTCAAGGCAATCCCTGCACTCTACAATGTGCTATAACTTGTAATTTAGTGTTGTTTATGAGTATGAGTATATTGTGAGTGTTAGAAGAGGAAAGATGTATGTATACCTTGCCTTGTAAGCTTCGTAACCTCCAGCGAGTTTTAACTTCTTCACTACATCTCCATAACTTGTCAACGTGTCAACGCTTCTTCACTAGAATTCTGTACCTATTTGACTGTGAGCAGCTTCCCCGACTAGTGAATTTACTCTATGGCCATTCACAAGAAATTATTTCCCAAGAACACTAATGAAAACTGGAAAACTGATTTAAAAGTTTAGTTTACAATGTAAGCCCTTCTTCAAGTCGTGTAACTAACCATTTATTAATCAATGCTTCCAACTTTGTTACATGTACTAAATCAGATATCAAACAAAAATCTTTCGCATATCCATATTCTTTATGTTTTCGATTTACGCAACTCTCTCTGAAGAATGGACTCTTGACTGCAACATTCTCTTCATTCAGTATGTTTTCCTCAGTTACATGAGTTTAATGATCCACATTATGCAAGTATTAAGAGATGTGTAGTCTCTAAATCCAATCTCTATTTGCTATAGTAAAATGTAAGATCCGAACATTCCAGCTCGCATTTCACCTAGTCAACCCCTCTGAAGTTACATCATTCAAATTTAACCTATTTTAGAATCTAGACAAATTTTACAAAGCTTTGCTTTCGACTCAAATAATATTCTTACTGCTGAGTGGTTCTTGTCGGACTGACAAACATTATACATTCCATAAAAGAGGCTCCAGCTGCAGACCACTCTATGAGCAAATCTCATCATGAAGATATCATTCTAGAGTACTGTTCTTCCTCCATGAATATTAAGAATGGCAGGAAGAAGACATAGAAAATGTCATGGTTGGAGTTCTCTTCCTTTCCACAATAATTCATGTCATGCTGTTGAGGCCATTTTCATCATCGTGAAGTGGTAGGTCATCTAACTCCTCAATTCTTGTCTGTTCGATCTCTCCTATGCTTCACACTGGTGTGGATTCTGTTCACATTCTGCAACACATGAAGTGAGTTATAAGATATCCTCATCATCTTTAAGTTTATGACATGCACATCTCACTGAAATGCTTTTGAAAAACTATTCAGTTTCTATGCTGGAAGTGGAATGTTATCCAGAACTATCCCTCTTGACTGCCATCTCCCGAAGTAAAGCAACCGCAACCAACCAGAAACATGCGACAGGTACAGCTTTTGGTAGTAATAGTTGAAGCATTGAAGGCATTGAAATCATGCAAAAAGTCTTCAAAACCACAATTGTGGAAGTAAACATGATCATATTTCTGAGTCTTATGTTGAGTTGCTCATCATGTTTGCTTGCTCTCTTTCGTTCAATTTGAGCATCAGGTCGTTTTCAAGCTCAATATAATATACAGTACATATCTAAGTCCAACAGATTTGATTCTTTTAAAAGTTTTGGTTGTTGCATCAGTGGTCACTTAACCGTCTCTAACTCGTCACCAGCTTGGCCAACACCCTTGTCAACGAAACAAAGTCAGGGGGAAGAACTTTCGAAAGGGATTTGTAACTACACTCTTTCGGCAAAGAGGCAAGCAAGGAAAATCCCGGGTAACCTCGAAGTGCGGAAGGGACTTGTCTCCGGGACTTGTCTCCGGGCCTTGTCTAGGCACTAGCATCCACTTGCTAATCCCTTGCTTCTCTCCCAGTTCTATGGGACTGGGCCGGGCCACTTTGCCCATCCCTCGGTTTCCCTTCCAAAGGGCAGGGAAGCGTGGCCCAGAGGTTTGAAAATGGAGGTTCTCTAAGCTCCGGTGATTCTTCCACGGTCGCGTAGAGAAGGAGGCTGTCATTGCCACGTCTCCAGGCACTCTGAAGTCCTAGCTGGCCATGTCTGTGGGAACTCGTAATTAGACTTCAGGAATCAGGACGACACGGCTAAAAGAATGCTTCTTTGCGACTTGAGCTCCAGTAAGGCAATAGTGAAACTACTAGCCCTGACCTTAAATTAGTGCGCGGCCAATGATGAGCTCTGGTTGTGCGACTTTGGTTCTAGACAGTACGACGAGGTTAGCTCAAATGCCGTGTTCACCGCGTGGACTCCCGGTAAGTCAGTTGTCTGACTGTATCAGAAGGATTCAGAAGTGAATGTTTTATATCGAGTGAGCTTTATCTCAACTCGCTCTGTGTTGATACTGTTTTATTTCTTTTCCTTTTCCAACTCGTATCCATGTGTCTAGGCACCAGAGAAGTGAGCTTCTCGTCGAGGTGGGACAGAAACTCAGTAGAATAGATAAAAGTGTGTTTGTGTCGTACGCTCAAAGAGGGCAAGACACCTTTGCTCTGTGATTCGTTCTAATCTGGGCAGTACGTAATTATAGATGGAACGGCTCACGACATGGATGTGGGATAGGAGAGAAAAGAGAAAAGGGACCACCACTTTCTCAGCCGTAGCTACCAGAGAGGCTCGGCCCCGGTTTCAAGGGACTAGGCACAGTGAGAGGGGAAGCATCTACTGGCATACAGGTCTAAGCAAGCAATGCCAAGTGCCATCTGTTGGCCATGCAGCCTTCTTCCTCTGGCATTCGAGTACGAGGATGCTCGGAACCCAAACGTCGCTGACGTGGCTAGACCTGCCGGTTGGTCCTTTTGTGCGAAGAGGGAAACATCTCCATTACATAGTCGCTTACCTGTACAGTATATACCGTTTATTTAAATAAGCTCTTGTGGATATTCGTTCAACTCACGAACTGGAGTCTTGAAGCATGGGCATTGGGCCGTATCCGTATGTTGACCTGGTGAGCGTAGATGACGTCCTGGTGTAGAATCATATAACGTGTTCAGAGAACTTGAGCACTTGAGGGAGGGACAGACTTTGGAATGATGATAAAACAAAAGGACAAGGTATTATATTCACTTATTCGATATGCTTTTCCTCATATTTTCAAAATTAAGCACGCTGAGTCATCATGTATAGTACAAATTGTATTGTGATGAAGAAGAAAGTTCTATAACAGTTCGCAGGGCTTGTTCGTTATTTCTGGACTTTCAAGGATCGATTTATTCTCTATCCCTATTAAATTTTGTGATATTCTCGCATCAAAATTAAGTAGTGGTCAAGTTAAGAGTGGTTTCTTGATCAGACGAAGTATATAATAGTGTTGAAACTATATCTGTTTACGATAAAAAGAAAACAAAAATGAAAGATAGTCAAAGTCCTTTCTATATTATTGAAAAGCGTGGGCTTCTAATGAAAAGACTTCAATTCCCTCTTGTGCAATTTATCGTGATGATATGACACAAAACTATGGATTAGACAAAAGATTGATATATAAAAAAATGTAAACAGATATAAAACCGCTGGTCTGCATATAAAAGGTAACAATGATCATTTCTCTGTTCCCTCGTGCTCACTGAGCATCAGAAACCACTAGATTTGAACTTCACAAGATTTTCTTGTGAACCAGTGGAAACAACCGAAACTTTAGAGATTTATTTCTCTTTCAGTTATCCAGAATAAATGTTTATCAGTTATATTAGAAAAGAGGATTTCCTTTTATCCTTTTCATCTGTAATATCATATCCAGCCATTCAATTCACGCGAAAACCATCAATAATATTACAAAGGTTTCACTTTATTGTACAACCATCAATAATATTACAAAGGTTCACATTATTGTACATAAAGAAATATAAAGTTCACAAGAATGTGAGATTTCATGCTTTTACTTTTATCTGGAGTTTTCATTCGGTGTAAAAAACACTATTTATTATATTTTACGCTATCTACTTAACGTATCATAGGTAGATCAACCATCGAACTAAGAGAAGTTCACAGCCAAGAATTCGGAGTTCAGAATCAATCTAACCCTTTGAATCATTTTAGTGACCTTTTGACAAATTCACATACCATCAGTCTTTATACTCAATAAAATATTAATGTGTAGAAACATTAATTTATTACCTAACCCCTTTCTAAAGGAAGGGTTAGGTAATAAATTAAGTACCAAAGCGAAATGGAAAAGTTTAGACCAGAAAGAGACAAGCGGTAAAAACATGGAAAAAATCTAAGAAAAATCTGTGTACTGTTTTCGTTGGATATTTATATTCGGGACGAGAGCAAAAGAAAATATTTACTTACGAAGAATTAAGTTTTATCTCCGATGTGGATTGTACACGGCTAAGAGGCTTAGAGTATAGAAGGCAAAACTTAGAGAGTTTTGTTCGCTTTATCTTATCAGGAAGTATGTATGTATTACATACAAAATTCTAGACTAAACTAATATGAAAAACTTAAATTGTTATAAATATAAAATGAAAACCAGACCAAGAATTGTGAGCGGATCCAGGCATAACCCATAAAAAAATGCAGACATGTGCATGCACTTCCAAAATTACAAGTGTTAACTAACTAAATATTTAGGCATGTAACTTTGAATTGTGAAATTTTAAATTAACTAATGGAACCTGTTATCAAATAGACACTAATTTATACATAATCCTTTCTGACGAAAAGATTAGATAATAAACTGAACATGCTACCCCTCTTCCATCATGAATGTGTACGCTACCCAAAGTGAAAGAATAACTCGCGGTGCATAGTAGCCAATATATAAACACTAAGTGGAAGGAGAAATAATCGCATAAAAAGTTCGAAGACCTTTTCTTTCTTGATTTAACGCATAATTAAGATTTCTATCTCAGTGTAGACATGAACATTATCATGCTCAATAATGTAGTCACACTATTGCTCATGAGGAATATGTTCACAGAAGAATCATTCTCACAGTTTGTATTCATGTCATATGATTTTTCCCGCTTGTATCTAGAGGGTGGATCTCGAGATTTTTGCAGTGAATATCTGTTATCGCCAAACTGAACTATTAAACTCAAACACTGACGTTAAAAATAACATTACTATGAAAGGAAGAAATTTCTCTACTTACTCGTTACTTCAAGTCTTCAACACGAGCTTAAATAGACCAAGATACAAGCTACAAATTAAACTGCAAAGAAGAAAAATATTGTAATAATTAAGTATCTCCACCAGTACAGCAATGAAGCAAATATTGTAGGTATTTCAGTTAGCACTCCCTAGGTGTTAGTGGTCGGTAGTACCACAACTAGTAACAATTAAAGAATAAAACGATTCGAGAAAGAAACTATAAAAACTTCATTTCCTATTTAACCCCTAAAAAACACATTCCTTGAGAACTTCTTTTACTGGAGAGTCCTACTGTATCAGTATTTTTCTTCTTTTAATTACTCCACTAATATGCCAAAAAAAGAGTGAGTTGAACACTTTGAAATATACTTTGAGAAAAGAAAATTCCTAGTCTTAAAATGCACATTCTCTTAACAAATTTCTATGTTGATGGTAAGGAGTACAACCTTTTCTAACAACTAAAGAGTATAACGATCATAGGAGGAACAATAAGGGAGTGCCAACTGTACAACAAAAGAGAAGCGATATAGGTGAAAAGCTTTCTACTCCAGTCAATCGTAAAATCGTCGTTCTTACGGCGCTGTAGTCAACCACACACCGGATGGGGAATCTAGGAATGACTTCGTCCAAATTACAATATATCTAAAGGTAGACCTGACGCCGTGAATGTCATCTTTTTGTTTGGATTTGTTTTTAGGCCTCTTTTCGCTGTGGGGCTTTCTGCAGCCGTATGCTGCTGCCCTTGCACAGCGTGAGTCCCCCGCCAGGCGGACTCGACCCCACGCCGCTGGGGCTACAGGCGGATGGGGTAGCCAACAAGCTATTGCTTGTTGGCACCGTGAATGTCATCGACCGTGTTGGTATAGTGTACGATGCACATGATTGGCTGGCCTGGACTCAACGACTACGTACGTTCCCGTCGTCGAAGGAAGTGTACAAAAGTCAAAAAGTAAAGGAAATAAGGAAATAAGCGAATAATGATCGTGGCTCCATAAGAGCCATAATAAGTAACTGCTCAATTGGCAATCATCAGTTTATATCCTCATTGAGAAGGCATAGACCAAAACAGAGGACAAACTGCCGGACGAATCTTGCGTCGCCACTGTTGTCGCTTCCGTCGTTTGCGTTCGTCCGGCGTGGACGGAGAGGGCGCCAAGCTTTGAGGAGTTGCGCTTGCTACTCGTTTTGCGACACTGTAGCTTCTCCCTTCTCTATTCATTCGTTTGATAGCGTTGTTTAGCCCCGATGTTCTTCCTCCCTTCGGGGCGTTGGTTACTTGGCCTTCAGGTCCCTCTTTCCTTTGTAAGGTTCTTTCCTTTGTAAGGTTTGATGGGGTCCTTCCATCCGTTGGCTATTCATTGCGTCTCGTGTTTCTCTTTCTATTCATTCGTTTTCATATTTCAACGAGCTTCTCATGGACCATGCCTAAAATGGTGATCCTGGCCGGATGTACCGGTCGCATTCCGGTTGACATCGTCCCATAGACATTGTGTACTGTAGACAAACGTAAGTCTACGAAGGCCCTGGTTGCTTTTGGCCGTTACTTACTACTGAGAGCCTTACTGTGTGGTAGCTCTCTACCAAGTACTCCAAATTAGCCTTTTCACACGCTACTTGTACAATCATTTGCTCTCTCTACTCCTTTAGATAGTTATGAAGGCTCTGGTCTTGGATCTATCGTACAACTCTCACTATACATAATGTTCCAATTTCGTCATAACTTTCAACATGTACTTTCTCAATCGTTTGAGAGCGTTTGAGAGTGTCTTTACCTGCCCTGTCTTTATTTTACTTTACAATAAAACAAACAACTAAACGGAATACATTCAGGATACATACATACACAACTAGGATACAGGTTCAGAATGGAAACTGGAATAATTCTAATTAGGAGACAAGTTCTATAAAAGATATCAACCATTGGCTTTAAAAAAGAAACGCACCATTGAAGTCAAGTCGTCCTCGAAACTAAACAGCTAGGCCAAAAGATTCCTCATGATCTTTTTCTACCTACACCGAATAGCACCTGAAACATACATACACTTATAAGACTTCGATTGTTAGAAAAGCAACTCCTGAATGAGATCCTAAATTTCCATTTCAACATTACTTTCTCTTTATGAGATCCCTTGTGAAAGGATGAGTTGGATTTATCAGTTACGTTATGTTCTCTTTCTCTCTTTTTAATGCTATGGTTGGAGTCTTAGTCATGAAAATTTTATAATAAAATCAAAGAAAGCTGTATGAATTCGTGCAGTTCAATCCATATGAGAACCCAGAACCGAATTAAATCCACGTACATTTTCATACTGGTGGAGTAGTTATAGGAGATGCAACGAGGACACCTCAAACCTCAAGATGGGAAAGTTACACTAAAGCCAAGTTCTTCTTGTCTCCAAGCTGTAGTTCAAAGAGATAAACGTGTCTCCCGTTCAAGTTACTTTCCATTCACTCCAAGCTAAAAAGCTGTTGCGAGACTATATAGTCTTTACATGCAGACATCTTTTCCGCTTTTTCACTCCGTATATAGCGGAGCAGGCTTTTCGGGAATTATCCATGCAGTGCAATGATAGAAATAGATGAATAAAAGATGCTTCGTTTTGAGCTATCCGTATTGATGCTTCGTTTTGAGCTATTCTTCTCATCCGTTTGCTATTCATTGGGTCGCGTTTTCTCTTTTGAGCTATAACAGGTTACAAATTTCGCTGTCAGTTGAATTTATTTCGTAATATGCAAACACGTGTGTCCATGCAATCGTGTTGCATCCTCTTTTGCTGAAAACTCTTTCCTGCATTCAGTGCAAGTAGGCTTCTTCTTGTTCGAAAGTCCGCTGCTTGTGAGCATAACTCAGCATACTCGTGTAGTAGTACCAGAAGGTGAAGACAGAAGAAGTCAATGTGAGAGGATGACAAGGCATATCTGAAATAGAGAGCATTTGTGGATCACGGGGCAACAGTAGTATATCACATTGCCTCTGATTTCCTATGGGGGTTGATGACCCTAAGTTGATGACCAGTCTGATTTCAAGGTCACGTTGCATCGATTGACAGAGTTTCCGAGCTCCACTCGCGATCAAAGGGAGACTTTGCTGTATCTTAAGCCAGTTAGCAGTTTCCTAGAGTTGGCATTGATACGTGCTTCCAGAAACGTGGTTCTCCTAGAGTTGGCATTGAAACGTGGAACCACTCTCGAACAGAGCTGAATCAAGTCTGTTGAGAGAGAAATCTTACTACTATGCTTCTGCTTGCTCGTGTGCCCGGGCTGAATAACGACATATGCATCGGAGGCTGTTCTTATAGAAAACTAATCTACATATAATTTTGTTCACTAAGGTAAGTAATCACTCGTGTCTTTCATATCATGCTCAAATGAACATTGTGGCCTGGATTCAGTGATTGAGATTAGATCTTGCTAATAACTGAGTATAACTCTTATTTCAACTTCACTCGAAAGACAGCTAAGAAAATCTGCACAACAAACAATATAGAACTGCTTGCACATATTGAACGAGAGGAATGGACATGGAGTCGCAGCTCCATACCGCAGACTGAAGGAACGATCGAGTGCGCAAGGCGTTTTCAGAGAAAGTAACTTCAGGTCCGAAGGCAAAGGGGTACAACTTTTAGTTCGATCAGTATATCCAAGGCACAAGGGGGATGCACTTGTTGTTTTCAATATGTGGCAATGGAGGTCCCTTCTGGTTTGATTCTGGGGCTCTGTAGGTGCCTTAGAAACCTGTGTCTCAGGTTGAATCCAAGCTTGGCATTTGAATGTAATCTGTACGAGATTGCTTGTTACTTATATATGTGGGAGGCAGAGAATAAATCTTTGTCGATGCACAAATTCGCTGCTGGTATCAAGTGCTCTGTGGACGTTGTACATGTCGTTAGCATTGAACATGAACTGGATCCTCATTTTCTGTGTAGGTGTGTTACACCTGATGATCACTTGCACACCCGAGTCGCTTGATTCCATGGTATGAATAGTGATGCGCTCAGTATTCATAAAAGACACGAAGATTCATATGGTCACATGTGTACTGTGTATTCAGTCATTCATACACAGTACACAAGTTTAAGTTTTCTCAAGACTATAAATATCTCTTCATACAAAAATCTTCTAAACACTTGATTGATCGAAGATTACTATCATCAGGAACAATGCCTCTTATATACTACTCGTAAAACAATATACTAATAGAAAGTTATGGTTCTGTCAAAAGCTGTCTAACTACCGGATGTCCGGGCTAATTCCATCCAGTACATAAACTATCCGGCTTGTACACAGTCCAGAAGTTTTAGATCCGGAGTAATCAATCCAAAAGTATTCTGATCTAAAACAAATAGAGATTGATATAACTTTGGTTATCTTCTGGATGCTCTTTGTATCCGGTATCCAATACTTCCTTGTTTCATGTGAAGGTAACAAGATGCACGCTGAAGAACTCCGTGGATTCCCACACTCACTATGCCGCTGGCATCATTGAAGACGGTTACTTGTGCTTTGTAATCTTCGTCAAATTGCTCTTGCTGCAAAAGAAAACGAGCTAGAGTGACTTCTATCATGTCTGGGAAGCAAGGTGTGTAGGTAGAGAGAGACAGTGACATGATGAAAGTATTAAGCTCTATTCAAGTTGCAGCTATGGCCGCTGAAGAAAGTTAAGGGCAAAGATGGGGAATGCTCAAGCCACAGAGAGAGAGAGAGAGAGAGAAAGAGAGAGAGAGAGAGAGAGAGAGAGAGAGAGAGAGAGAGAGAGAGAGAGAGAGAGAGAGAGTTCGATGCTTCACAACACGATGGTGAAGAGGGTTCGAGGGGGTTCAAAAAGTGCAGATATCAACGATGCTTCTTCTGTATCAGTTATGTTTGGAAGTGTGGAAGCCCGCTACATAGTAAGGACAGGAAGTCGACCTTATCGCAGGAGTTTTCGAGATACTTCATTTGCTGCCACTCTTTCGGGGGAGTTTCTCTCCTTTGCATATAGCCGAAGTTCGGTAACCACTCAAGAGTCAAAACTCTGAGAGGAAGTACGAGACTAGGATTCTTCTACTTGTCTAGATTGACGGTATCTTCAAGGACTCAAAACCTGAGCGAACCAGCGGTTGATGATGGACGGAGCAGGGGTCTAGAGGGCGAGGGACGCGTTGAATCTGGCTCACGCCATGTCGTCGCTGATCAGCACCGGCGTGGACAAGCCAACGCTGAGCATACTAATAGGTTTGTGTGAGCATGGGGTGAACCCGGAAGCGCTGGCCACAGTCATAAAGGAGCTGCGGAGAGAGGCTGCGGCGATGGAGATGAAGAAAAAAAGCAAGAATCTGGACTGATGTCACGTCCTTCCTGCAGGTAAGGAGCCGCGTTTTGGTGATGCACGAGCATTAGTGCGGGAGTTTAGAGTTCTCATTCACTTTGCACCCTTTTATCGTAGCCAATTCCGAAGTGAGGAGAAAGCGCACGTCTAATGTGTGGAATATGCCGACCATAGTCATTTGACCTAGGTTTAATCTTAGACCGTGTCAGTTTTTGCATTAGCTGCAGAGTCTGAGAGGTTAATACTTCTTCATAGTTAGTGAAATAGATGAAAGTATCTTCCACTGGTCAGATCTCTAATCCCGGTGAGTCTTCGAAAATTCGTTCTGTTTTGAGTATGTCGTTGCAGTATGAAAGGGGAGGATAACGACGACGATGTTTCTCCTCAGTGAAATGTACGTCTCGAGTGCTATGCCTTCATTTCTGATTCTAGATGTCTTCAGAAACTCAGCATTTGTTTGCACGAAAGCTACGAAGCAAGACGTTGCCACTGGTTCAGTCGATTTTCTACTGGAGTTTAAGTTGATGCCCAGTCTACTTTTCAACTGCACGTTGCATCAATTGACATATATAACTTCCGTGACCTATAGCAAGGGATGACTTGCTCTATCCTAGGCCAGTTAGCATCTTCTTGTTCGGAGTGGGCATCGATATCATTACTCGCTCAAGTCCGTTGAGCGAGTAGTACTACTAAGCCCCTGCTTGTACGTGTGGCGTGGTTGAATAACGACACTTGCACCGGAGGCTGCTCGACCACAGCTAGACAATGGCTTTGTAGATGCCACAGAGGAAACAGTACTCTAGTTTTGAGGTGGAGAGAAAAGTTAGATT
The DNA here is from genome assembly GCA_036924285.1 of Asterella californica. Classification (NCBI taxonomy): domain Eukaryota; kingdom Viridiplantae; phylum Streptophyta; class Marchantiopsida; order Marchantiales; family Aytoniaceae; genus Asterella; species Asterella californica. Next base: position 11,445,631 of record JAYKYS010000006.1, on the reverse strand, counting down.
CCTAACTTGTTGGAGAGGCTCACCAAAAGGAACTCTATTCATAGGATGGACACCTTGTAGTTAGTAAGTAAAAGTGAAAACGAAGTGGCCAGTCTGATCTTTCACGACCTGTAGCAGAGACTTTGAATCCTGTAAATTCAAGATTTAAGTAACACAGAGTGTAGGCAAACATCAACAGTTCAAAGTGTAATTCGCTTCCTCTCTGTGTTGAAACCTTTCTCAAGAACTAGTATTAAGTTGCATCCTCATTAACGTACTACTTCGGTCTAACCATTCTTATTACTAGAAGTTCTGGCCATGTTGTCAGCGAGGGCGAGCTAGATAGCTCGTTGGGCCCGGTGACCGGAAGATGCACAATGCCAGTTGCCATGACTCGCAACTTCATTGTCTTGGCGACAAAGGAATGTCGATACTGTCAGCAGAGAGTGGGACGAGCTACAATCTAGTTCCAGCTGACATAGGAGTGAAGAGACGCAAGCTCCGTTGCTATGGTTAACCACACATTATGTAACTTCAAATACTACAAGGAGTCCACATCATGGACTGGCTTCACAACCATCATACCTCGCACGATTCAATGTCACAGACACAACAACCTTGCGAGGTATCAACTCAAAGGTACTTAAAAAGCCTCAAGAAATCTAGAAAAGCGCTTGGAGCATTAAAACAACTTTGAGGGCTATTGTGCATGGAGCATGTCACTTTAGAGACCAGATCTTCTATTCACAATATAAGTTTAATCGTGAATTGCTCCTTCAGATACTACATAAGAGAGATGGGGAGTTGCTAGGACCTATGGGCACCCATAACTAGTCTATGAGAGTACTCCAAAGATCTAGCATCCAATCAAAACTTACGCATACAGTAGTTTCTCTTCTCGTCGACCCCACTCTCGATTCGTCTGTTCTTTTGTGTGAGCGGCCCCCAAGGCCCCATACGAATCCGTTGACATCATGCTGCTCGAATCCAGAAAGCTATTTTTGTCCTTAACGATTCGAAATCACATGTCAATCACGAGATCGTTCCAACATATCTAACTTTTCTAACCCGCGGGACCAACCGTCCCGGCCGATCCAGATACACCAAATCTTTAATTTCCAGAGCATCTTCAAAGATTGGGGCTCGAACTTGTGGTATGGCCTGAAACTGGATAAGACTAGAAAACACTACATATCACATGGGCGTACTGATATTTGAGCAACATAGACTAGTTAGACTGTAAAATTCCTGAGAACTCGACGCTGAGAGTTAGTCTAGTTTGACGGCGCTGAAGCTACCACAACTGACTTGTAAATACTTACATTAATTTAACCAAAACTTCCACAGCTGAAGAAACGGACAGCTAGTAGAACCTACAGAAAAGTGAGCTGGGGAACCTCAGAGCTGTGCGTAAACCGCCCAGGAAAAGCAGGAGATGTGGTCGACGACCGGGACTTCACGTAATTCACTAGGTGTGAAAAAGTCAAAGAAATACAGTTACAAGCAGGTTAACTTATTCGGGACTTGGAAACAAGCTCATGTAGTTTCAAGTCATGAGCCTTTACTGTAATGAAAGAGAAACACAATCGTGCTTGCTATGTGTGGAAACATAATGAGGATACGTGTGCTACATCCACAGCCTGTTCGATCAGCAGTACGCCCACAGTACATACACAGCGTATAGTAACTTAAACCTACAGCTAGAATGGGAGAACTTTCACTTCAGTTTCGAAGCATAAAAATACGTACCTCTTTACCGTAGACATAAGCTTAGTGATAAACTCTTCCTACTTGTAACGTTCGACCGCAGATCACGGAATCGAGTCGTCCGTCTCTAGCCAATGAATCGCCGAACGTGAACCTCCTTGAAGACCTTATACTATATTTGTGTCTCCAGATCCAGTTCGTTAAACTTTCCGCTAATAAACACCAAGGAATTGATAACCGTCGGACGGGTTTAGAATAACCAACTAGTCTTCTGCAGGCCCTGCTACTAATCTCAGGTTTCAAAACACTGTGGAAACTATTCCAGGCTTGGGTTTGATAAAATTTGGGCAGCGCTTCCGCTACTGGTGGTCAAGTCGGAACGCAATAAACCCTGAAGAGCCACAGCCAAGACTAGGAAGCCTAGTGGATGCTAGGAAGTAGGAAAGTACAAAGAAATAGAGTCAACTCCACACCAGACGCTTCAATCCAACGTTGGCACTCAATCCAAGCTTGCTTATCATATAACAAAGCAAATCACGGGCTCATATACATTACACAGCGTTTTCTTGCTAACAAGGTCTCGAATTGCTCTTGGACCGACAGTCTTCCTTGTTCTGCTACTCTCTTGTGAGAATTCCCCTCCAGAACTAGAATTTTTACAGAAAACTTGATTTCACTCTGAACGCTCTGATTTTGTACTCCAATGAACTAAATCTCAGATTAACAGTATGAACAAGACTAGAATCCCTCGGGTATCCTTAGCCTGAAACTTTTCATCCACAATATGCACTCTATAGAATCTGGTCTAAATCTCCAGTCTCCATATTTACTTCTCTGTTTACTGTATATCAGTGTCTGCTCTCTGCCAGCCTCCTGCCTGAGAACACAAAAACTAAACCCCCGTGAGTTTTAGGGTTCGCGAACAAGGTTATATCGTCTCCTTGAGTCTTTCCTTGGACCTTGTAGCCGCCACGCAATCTTGTCTAATCCTTGCCCTTTTATATATAGTAAACGACGTTACAATCGCCCCAACCAAGAAAAAGCAGTTCTTCCACTGAACTGCGGTACCTGCAATACCACATTAGGAACCACACTTCCTCAAATCCAGAGGAACATTACCCCATCCAGGGTAAGGTTAAGCTCTTTCTCAGAGCTATGCTCCATCACCGAGCATTCGTTGAAGCTTTCGGGTGAGACAGAACCCTAGCTTCCAGGTGGTGAACTCGTCAGTTTCCTTTTATCCACCTCCTTACTATGATATGCACATAGTAGCGTCAGCCTAAACCTGATTGACATCCGACAGTCATAAGAAGTCAACAGACCACAACTCCACCTTTAGACGAGCAGATTGGCCAGATCTACTCGGTTCCAGTGTCCTTGAAGGGTCCTTTGCATGACTCTTCTGACTCGATTCAATCCACCGCTTAGCTGGAAGAGACCACTACGGACTGTCGTCTCACAAAATATCTACGCAGTGGTTCCTGGAACTTATACAATGCTAGATCATCTAGGTACTCCCAAGCTTCACTTACCAATCCCGGAACTCTACCTGTCCAACGACATAGGTATTGAGTAACGGGTTCTCCAGCTTCATCTGGATTTGGTGATGCCCGATGATCTACTATCTCAATCAACTCAAGATCATCAGCTCTTGGTAATGCTTCTAACACTGGATGCCATTTCTGATATCTTCCTGGCAACGATTCTAGTTCTTCACGAAACATCTTTAAGTTAGAAACATGAATGATGAGGTGATAGTGCTTCATACTAGCTGGAAAATGTAACTTATAGGTCATAGGACCTAACTTCTTCTCGATCAGGAACGGTCCTGCCCACTTTGGAAGAAGCTTCTTGGCTAAATCCACCCGTGCTGGAATCCTGAAGTTCTTGGTTCTCAACCAGACTCTCTGCCCTTCTTCGAACTGTACGTCTTGCCTACCACGGTTTGCATACTTAGCATACCGTTGTTGTGCCTTCTCCATGTGTTTCTTGGCTTCTTGAAACACAGTACCCTGAACACGTATGAAAGTCTCTAGATCTGGAGGATCTTGATTCGACCTTCCTGTGTTTTCATGCCCCTTGGTAGCTAAAGCTATAGAAGTCCAAGGTGCATGAGAGCCCCGATAAACCACTTCAAATGGTTTAAATCCTGTACTCGAATGCTTGGTGTTGTTATATGTAAACTCCACCAAGTCCAAGTGCTCGCTCCAATCACTCTGATCTCGCATGATATAGTTCCTCAACCCTTGTTCTACTATCTGGATCGTCCTTTCCGTCTGACCATCAATTTCAGGATGATAAGAGGAACTGAACTTGAGGGTAGTTCCGAGCCTTTGAAACAAACCCTTCCAAAAATCAGCTACAAACCTCCTATCCAGATCTGAAACAATGTCTTTAGGCATCCCATGATACTTAAAAACATATCGTATAAACAGTTCAGCGGCACCTCTTGACGTCACTGCTTCCCTACAAGGGATGAGGTGAGCTTGCTTACTGAAACGATCTATAACAACTAACAGAGCATCAAAACCTCCTGATTCGAATAAACATGTGCATAAGTCCATACTTATGCTCTCCCAAGGCCCATCAGGTATTGGCAATGGCCTCAGCAACCCTGCAGGTCTCCTCCGCTCAGTTCGTTGTTGCTGACATGTCAAGCAAGTCTGCACGTACTTGATTACATCCTCCAACATGGACGGCCAATAGAACTGCTCTTTAACTCGTTGCAATGTTCTATTTTGTCCTCCATGTCCAGCCAGTTCACAATCATGACATTCTTGCGTGACGAGTGTCCTTAGAGATCCAGCTGGAACATAGACCTTGGTTTGCTTGTAAAATCAAAGGCCATTGCGAAATGAGAGATGACGTATCAATGGATCTCTCCCTTGTTGGCTGGTCCAACGTTGAGCCTGAGGATCATCTGGCAATGCTTGTCTGATTCGATCCAAAAGCTCTTCACTTGTGTCTTGGGTTGTTAACGCCTGGACACGTCTGCTTAACACATCCGTTGGAATATTTTCCTTCCTCTTTTGATACCGCCATTCGATATCAAAATGTGCAAGCTCCACTTGCCACCTCTGTTGTTTACGTGACAAACGAGGTTTACTCTGAAAGTATGTATTACCCTCACAGTCCGTTACAACAGTAACTTTGCTTGGTAACAAATAATGCTCCCAACGCTTCAAACAATGGATAACTGCGAACATCTCCTGTTCATGAGCAGGCCATTTTGCCTCAGTCTCTGAGAACTTGTGACTTTCGTAAGCCACCGGATGCTTTCCTTGCATCAACACTCCTCCAATGGCCCATTGAGAAGCATCTGTGTGAACCTCGAAAGGTTCTCCCATCTTTGGAAGAGCTAGCACGGGCATCTCTGTCAGTGCTTGTTTCAATCCTTGAAACGCTCGTTCAGCTGCTGGATTCCAAACAACTTTGGAAGCCTTGCGCAATAAGCCAAACAAAGGTGCGGCTTTATGCGCATACTGATAAACAAAGCGCCGAAAATATGTGGCTAATCCAAGAAAAGATCTGAGCTCATGAACACTCTCAGGTCTCTTCCATTCAACAATGGCTCGAATCTTAGCCCTGTTAGGATGAATGCCCTGCGCATCGATCAAACATCCTAGAAACACTACACTCTCTTGTCCAAAAGAGCACTTGCTCTTCTTGAGATAGAGTTGATGTTCTTCTAGGCGCTTAAACACCATTTCAACATCTACTAGATGCTGATCCCAAGTGGATGAGAAGATGATGATATCGTCTAGGTACACGATAACACTCTCATCCAAGAGATCTCTGAAGATCTCATTCATTAGCCTGCAGAAAGTACCAGGTGCATTGGACAATCCAAACGGCAACACTGTATACTCAAACAAGCCATACCTCGTCCTTACAGCTGTCTTTTCTTCATCACCTTCTTTGATCCGGATTTGATGATATCCAGAACGCAGATCCAACTTGGTGAAATACCTTCCTGTGGCCAACCGATCGGTGGTTTCATCCATGAGAGGAAGAGGGTATTTGTTCTTGACAGTAACCTTATTGAGTGCACGATAGTCCGCACACATGCGAATACCACCATCCTTCTTGGCCACGAACAACACCGGGGCAGCATAAGGTGATATACTAGGTCGTAAGATACCCTGAGCTACTAACTCTTTCAACTGAGTCTTCAGCTCTGTCAGCTCATCAAACGACATCCGTCTTGATGGCACTACAGTAAGGGTAACCCCAGGAACCAGATCAATAGCATGATCCAAAGGCTCTCCTCGGCGGAAGTCCTGTTGGTAACTGGTCCGGCATTAGGTGAGAATACCTCTCAATCAATGCCTGCATATCAGGATGTATGGGAAGAGCAGCAACACGTTCTTCCTCATCCGTCTCCACCTTGGGTTTAGACATCACTGCAACCCAAGCTTCGTCTACCAACTTGATCTGCTTGAGTAGCATCAACTGCTCCTTCACCAAGCAGTGCTAAATCCTTGACTTGCTCAGCTTGTAGTACAGGGACCTCTGCTTCTTTCTCCTGTGTTGCTTTTGCTTGAGCTAAATCCGCCTTAAGCACCTTATTCTCAGCTTCCACTTGCTCAAGTCGACCTTCCAACTTCTTCAGAAACGCCTGCATCTCGTCCATCCCAGTCGGCACGGCTTCCATTGTCGATGATGTTCAGCAAAGATTCAACCTGAACCTGCTCTGATACCAACTGTAACGTTCGACCGCAGATCACGGAATCGAGTCGTCCGTCTCTAGCCAATGAATCGCTGAACGTGAACCTCCTTGAAGACCTTATACTATATTTGTGTCTCCAGATCCAGTTCGTTAAACTTTCCGCTAATAAACACCAAGGAATTGATAACCGTCGGACGGGTTTAGAATAACCAACTAGTCTTCTGCAGGCCCTGCTACTAATCTCAGGTTTCAAAACACTGTGGAAACTATTCCAGGCTTGGGTTTGATAAAATTTGGGCAGCGCTTCCGCTACTGGTGGTCAAGTCGGAACGCAATAAACCCTGAAGAGCCACAGCCAAGACTAGGAAGCCTAGTGGATGCTAGGAAGTAGGAAAGTACAAAGAAATAGAGTCAACTCCACACCAGACGCTTCAATCCAACGTTGGCACTCAATCCAAGCTTGCTTATCATATAACAAAGCAAATCACGGGCTCATATACATTACACAGCGTTTTCTTGCTAACAAGGTCTCGAATTGCTCTTGGACCGACATTCTTCCTTGTTCTGCTACTCTCCTGTGAGAATTCCCCTCCAGAACTAGAATTTTTACAGAAAACTTGATTTCACTCTGAACGCTCTGATTTTGTACTCCAATGAACTAAATCTCAGATTAACAGTATGAACAAGACTAGAATCCCTCGGGTATCCTTAGCCTGAAACTTTTCATCCACAATATGCACTCTATAGAATCTGATCTAAATCTCCAGTCTCCATATTTGCTTCTCTGTTTACTGTATATCAGTGTCTGCTCTCTGCCAGCCTCCTGCCTGAGAACACAAAAACTAAACCCCCGTGAGTTTTAGGGTTCGCGAACAAGGTTATATCGTCTCCTTGAGTCTTTCCTTGGACCTTGTAGCCGCCACGCAATCTTGTCTAATCCTTGCCCTTTTATATATAGTAAACGACGTTACATACTGCAGGGCTGTCTGTGTTGAACAAGAACAGTGTACAGAGGTATAATCTTTATCAATGAGATTTTACCTGGCCATAAAACCGGATTCTTAATGAATAAGACTTACGACACGAACTTCGAATCAAAGCTCGAACTTTAGACATTTTTCGCAATGACCATTTTGACGTACAGTATATCTATGAAACAGAAGGTATCAGCATTTCCCAGTGAAACTGCAGTTGTCTGTACGAGAACAACTCGATCTCTTTAAGCCACGAGTTAAACTATGAAGAAGGTCCTTGAAGGTGGTACACTGTTACAGCAGCTATAGAATCCTCTCAGTACGTTCGAAAAACCTGCCCTATATGTTGGCTTCAGTCATGCGCAGAAATTTGAAGTTTACAGTAGGTTAGGACCATCCATTATAGCGATAAAAGTTGTCACTCAGTGATGGGCGATGTCTTCGTCATGTATCAACAAGACAGATATGAAAGACACAAAAGGAAAGAAATCTGCATAAGAGTCTCGTGGATCGGCTCTAAGAACACGATCACTGGGCAGGACTTTAAAAAAACATCCGAGTCTGGAAGGTTGATATCCGATAGACATTATAAGGCACATCTGCTATTCTTCAGAAGTAAAAGCTTACGTCTCCGGACTTACAAAACTGCTGTTTCCTGCGAAAACGATAGCTGAGATCTTCATCGAATAGACTACTACCACGAAAGGTTTTGCTGGTAGATGAACCTTTTTCGTCACGATGCAAGAAGGCCATATCCTACTAAACAGGTGAGGCTCCTTATCGTGGACATGACTGGATGAGAAATGCTTCGGATGACCAATTTGCTGATCTTCACACTGGAAGACTCAAGACAGTTCGCATGATAAGCTTATACATCACTTATATTCAGTCCGAGACGTGTCTTAAGATTCATAAAGGTACAGCACACACACAACTACAGTACTGAAGATCTAAAGTTTCAATATCTGAAGTTTCAACTGGAAGTTCCAATTCGAAATTATCAAGATGAAGCTAAATTCAACCGAAACCCTACCGATCGAAACAAACCACAGGGATAGTGATTTCTTAGTCAATCATGAATGTGACAGGTCTGATGAGACCCACTCTTCTTATCCCGTGATGACGCGGTGTCATCTGCAATCAATCGCGACTTCAGTGATACAGCATCACCACCCATACCAAGCTCTCTAAACCCGACACCAACAAAACTCCATACAGCCGCATATTCCATTCCATTGTCGAATCAAACAAAGAGCCACAAGGTCAAGAAACATCTTCCATATCAGCAAACATCCCCCGCTCGTCCATCATGCATGCAAGGACTTGAATTCGACAATGCTTTTTACTAGTAGTCCTCACGTCGAGCTCTTTCGTGAAACACGATTTATACGCTATGTTCTCTCAAGATCCGATCGTCGTAGAAGGTTGTCTCGTCGTCGCAGAGAAGTGCTTTTCGCTACAGTAGGACACAAGCGCCCATGGAAAAGAACGTCCTGACGTCTGGGCCTTCTACCGTGTACATGAGAGTCGCGGCGCTATCCAGACATCAGGGTTCCGACTCTCGAGATAGCTGAACCCACCCAGTCAGGCTCTCGCGACTCGACTTTGTTGGCGCCAGACCCTTGGGGAGAGAGGAGTACCATGTGGGTATCTCATTTCGCCCAAGCTTGGCGCCAAACACGCCAAACCACGGCCGTAACCGCACCCACATTAACTAAGCCGGTAATCCGAGATTAGCGCGATAATCAAATTTACCCCGAGGCTGTTTTGACGGGTGCGAGAATCTAGGTTTGTGTACTTGAAAAAACCACTGTCACCGCACCCGGCAGCCGTCTCTAACTGAGCACTTTAAGTGAGCACTATTATCGATGTAATAAACGTTTAGACCATAGACTGCCTCGATGCCTGCAACATGCATACAACGTGGATTGCCATGCATACTTTGGTGAAGTTCGCCAAGGAGTTTAGTGATCTCGCGCGAGGGTCAATATCGATCCAACGTCTACTGTTATACAGGGACGGAATGAGGCGCAAGTAATGTGGCCAGTAACGTGAACTCGACCATCGAGCGAGAAATCTTTGTGTGAGAATACCGATAAATAGCTCGTAAACGTGAACAAAGGTAAACATCGAATTTACTAGCCAGCTACCTGCGACTGTAAACATAAACTGCCAGCTTTTTGACTGTCTACCTGCGACGATTAATAGCTCGTTAACGTGAACGCCGGTAAACATCAAATTTACTAGCCAGCTACTGCGACTGTAAAGTGCTGTTAAGGTAAACAGCTCGTAAACATAAACTCGAAGCCTGTCGTAAACATAAACTCGAAGCCTGTTAAGGTAAACATGCTCGTAAACATAAACTCGAAACTTTTACAGACTGTCTACCTGCGACGATAAATAGCTCGTTAACGTGAACGCCGGTAAACATCAAATTTACTAGCCAGCTACTTGCGACTGTAAAGTGCTGTTAAGGTAAACAAGCTCGTAAAGGCAATGAACTCGCTTCCAAACCGTGAGCCACTCGACTGTAAACAGTCGAGTAAAGGAAAATAGCTCGTAAGAAGACAAGGCTTCGCTTCAAAACACCTCGTGAAGGAAAATAGCCATTAAGAAGACAAGGCTTCGCTTCAAAACACCTCGTGAAGGAAAATAGGTCATAAGAAGACAAGGCTTCGCCTCAAAACACCTCGTGAAGGAAAATAGGTCGTAAGAAGACAAGGCTTCGCCTCAAAACACCTCGTGAAGGAAAATAGCTCGTAAGAAGACAAGGCTTCGCAATCAAACCGGTAGTCGTGCGAAGGAAAACAGCTAGTAACATAACCGAATCGTAAATGTATGGGTTCGACAAACTGCGAATTAAGCGAAAGGTAAACGTACCGTGAGTCGTGCGACAGTAAACTACGAGTAAAGGCAAACAGCTCGTAAGGGTAACCAGGTCGTGAAGGCAAACAGCTCCATAACGTACCGTGAGTCAGACGACTGTAAACTACGAGTGAAGGTAAACTGCTCGTAACTATTGCACATCGTAAAGATTACCAACTCGTAAACACAACGTGACTCCTGTGAAAGTTCGCCCCTCGAAAGGTTTCGGCGTCGTGAAGGCAAACAGCTCGTAAACTAACTAAACCCTGCGACTGTGTGACTGCTTACTAACCGTGAGTCGTGCGACTGTAACAAGCTTGTAAAGGTAAACCGCTCGGACGTAAAACTGCGAGTGAGAGACTTGACTGTAATGAACCACGACTAAAAGAAGACGCAAATCAAATTCGGCAAAATGTAAACGAATGAAAATTTCGAGAGTTGGTGGCCGAGAAAAGCGAACATGACCACGAGCAGTAGAACAAAACGGTAGCGATATTTGCATATAAAGTGCCTCGGCAACGATACCATACATATCAAGTACCTCCCTACTCCCAAGGAACTGAACACTCTACACAATCTAGAGGGCACGGGAACTCTGAGTCCACCCCGTAAAGTAACACTGGGTCTACCGCACCCACTGAGCGAGCTACAAATAAATCTGAGATCATCTTCTTGACAAGCTTTCGCTTCGCTTTGTGACCTGTGACTGCGAACCCGGCACATATCAGCATGGACAACTCGAAGATCGAATCGAAATCTGCTTCTTCGCCGACATGTAATGCATCTTCCCACCACTGCAAGCACAATTCGTGCCACACAGGAAACATCGTCTTCAATTCTTCTGGGTCGATTTCCATGCCCCAAGTCAGCTCTGCACCAACAACCTCCCACTTATCTGATCCGTCAACTCGATGTACCTTCACTACGGGCAGAGGCTCATCTGCACACCAGTCCACATCGAACCTCGGCTGTGGAGATAAGTCCTCTTCCAGGGTCCACATTGGCCTTCCTGCAGCAATTCGGTGTGCATATCAGTAAACCCACTGATCATCGAATTGAAGCTCAGACTGTAAACAGCACACGAAATCGAAGTCCTGAGTTCTCACCCATGTTGTATACTATCTGATACCGAAAACTCAGTTTCTGACGATGTTGAGACGACTCACTAAACGCTGACAGTGGAGGACAGAATTCGAAAGAAGCCCAGCGAAGATGCTCTAACACAATGCGATAGAGGTACCCAGCCGACGTTCGACCTCAAGCTGATCGGGTAAATTCAACCACTACAGCCTAAAAACGGCAAATTTAAACCGAACTTCGAGTCATTTTCTACGTTTATTCAACCACTACCGACTATCAGTCTGGACCCATATTCGAAGCAGTGATACATCGAGAGCGAAATCGAAACAAGTGTAATAGCGAGTGCTCCTCAATACAGCAAGACCAAAATAATACAGCAAGACCGAAATAATTATATACACACCTCAAGGGTCCTTGAAGCATCAAGGAGCTGAAGACGACTCTAAAAACGCAGCTAACTCTTCTCTAACTTCACTGCCACTCTCCCTGGCCGAGTTATGAGCTCGATCCGTGGTCGCTATCACAGAAGACGTGGTGACAGCCGAATCTACACAAACCACAACTCTATGGTGCACAAGGAAATTATGTAACACGCAACAACACTTCACTATTTCTGCTGCCCATTTCACACTACTGGTGATCCCAACACTCAGAATTGCAAAGCGACCTTTCAGAAGTCCGAAGGCTTGCTCAATACAAACTCTACCTTTTATCTGACGTTCTATAAATAGTCTATGTACATGTGGTGACCTCGGATTCAATGAGAATGGGGGCATTAACCACCTTTCCATCGTGTAACCGGAGTCTCCTAACAAATACGGGTGAAGCCGAAATCCATTAGGTAGTGTAACTATGGGCTCTGATAACACTTTGCAGTCTCGAATATGGGTCCACAGTGCTGAGGTTCTCAGAACTCGTGAGTCGTGGTTCGACCCTGCCCGGCCGCAACTCACATCAAGAAAACGTCCTTCTGTGTCGCACACACATTGCAACACTAAGCTGTGGTACTGTTTTCTGTTGTAATATTCTCCAGGAAGTTCTCTCGCTAGCGGGGCTCTGATTTTAATATGTGAGCCATCTATGGCACCTTGACAATTTGGAAGACCAGCTTTCCTAAGAAAACCCTGAGACACTCGTTCCATAGCAGATCCAGTAGGCCATTGGATAAACAAAGGACCAAGGACTCGATTCACAGCAGACACTACATCTGCAAAAACTTCTTGAGAGGTGCTCTCTCCTATACCGAACCTTTCGTCCACCTGAAAATGAGTCATGCCTGAGGTCAGTCTCAGTAATGCTGCCCCAACTCGAACCTCGGCGGGGACTGCTTTCCGATAATGAGTATCTGCTTTTGACACATGTGGCCCAAGTAGAGCAACAAGCTGAAGAAACAATGCCTTAGGCATTCGAAGGGTTCTAATCCATCGATCTTCTTCATAACTCTTCATGAGATAGTAGTCAAACCATATTAAAGATCTTGGCTTCACCCACCATGTATAATGTTCAGTTTGCTCGAGATGCTGAACGATAACTTGTTGTGCCATGAAGACAACTCGCGTGACAGAGTCATGCACGGCCATAATATCAAACCACGATTCGAAGACATCATCCTCTTCCTCTTCCTCTTCCACTCTCACCCACTCCGCCACAATTTCTGTAACGAGCACAACCGCTGTAGTCACAACCACCAAGATAGCCTTCCTATCTGCAGAAGAAGGCAACAGTTCGAAATGTTTCTCAGTAGACTACTCGAATAGCAAACAGTAAGCAAGTGAAACTATAAACATGAACTCTGACCTAAAACATGATATATTGTTATTCTGAGCTGGAACAAGCAAAGAACTCAGCTGTTCGAATCGAAACTCAGTAGACAAGTATAAACATGAAGTAGACAAGTATAAACATGAACTCAGACCTGAAACATGATAGATTGTTATTCTGAGCTGGAACAAGCAAACAACTCAGCTGTTCGAATCGAAACTCAGTAGACAAGTATAAACATGAAGTAGACAAGTATAAACATGAACTCTGACCTGAAACATGATATATTGTTATTCTGAGCTGGAACAAGCAAACAACTCAGCTATCCGAATCGAAACTCAGTAGACAAGTATAAACATGAACTCTGACCTGAAACATGATAGATTGTTATTCTGAGCTGGAACAAGCAAACAACTCAGCTATCCGAATCGAAACTCAGTAGACATATATAAACATGAACTCTGACCTGAAACATGATATATTGTTATTCTGAGCTGGAACAAGCAAACAACTCAGCTATCCGAATCGAAACTCAGTAGACAAGTATAAACATGAACTCTGACCTGAAACATGATAGATTGTTATTCTGAGCTGGAACAACCAAACAACTCAGCTATCCGAATCGAAACTCAGTAGACATATATAAACATGAACTCTGACCTGAAACATGATATATTGTTATTCTGAGCTGGAACAAGCAAACAACTCACATGTTCGAATCGAAACTCAGTAGACAACTCGAATTCCAAACAGTAAGTGAAAGTATAAACATGAACTCTGACCTGAAACATGATAGATTGTTATAGAAGCTGAAACAAGCAAACAACTCAGCTGTTCGAAATGAAACTCAGTAGACAACTCGAATTTCAAAACACATCTGAAATAGGCTTCCTTACACAACATCAAACATACAAATGGCTGATAGTTCGAAATGAGAGAACTGTACAAACTTCAAGTTCTGAGTGTAGATACCGATTCGAACTAGAACAGTTTCGCCATTATGAACTCTTCAGTTTCTGGTCAAGGCGCTGCCAATGTGAGCCAATGCCCCTGCCATCTTATCTAACACACTAACAATTTGGCTGGATCGAACGTTAGCCCCTTCTTGTTTGCTCTTCTCTTGCTGGAGTTTCTGAGCTTCTAGTTCTCTATACAAACTCAACTTCTCTCTATCAATTTCGAGTTTTTGTTTCTCTACCTCAACTATGGAGCTAGAAAAGCACGTGAGAGTTTGGTTCAGAGCAGAAGCACTGCGGCTCATTTCACGCTTCCGTTTTCCTGAGTTATGACGACTGGACTCCTCGGCATCTATATCTGTGGAATTCCTTACTTCAGAATCCGGTTGAGGACGGGGTTGAGGACCAGGTTGAGGACCTAGTTGAACATCATCACTATCTGGACCTGCAGGACCATTACTCGGAGTGAGAGATTCGGCCATGCACGGCGGGGTTGTGCCAGGTCGAAGACCATACCAACAGTCAATGAGCGGATAGTGGTGCAATGGATAATTCAAGGGGAGTTTCTTCTCTTCACGTTCCTGCCGACTCAACGAGGTGTAGGGGGCATTTCCAGAGACCTTGTTGTGATCTCGAATTTTTCTGTACCCGGTTATCACTGTCTCCCACTTATTCTTTATAACTGTTATGTCCGTGATAACCACACCTTTACCACGAAGGAACGACTGAACCTGCTGAAGCTTGCTCACCGCCGTTATCATCTTCTTCAGACCTGAACTCCTATTCTGCTCCTCATGCTCTAATCGCTTCGCCTCAATCAGGTGCAGCACTTGCCAATCTTGCCACACAAACCTACTCTGCTTTTGACAATTACCTGGCAGCGGCGAGCTTGGCTGAGAGGTACCATCGACCTCAGAAATTGGGATGGAATGCAATCGAACAACTGGTATCCGTGACACTCCTTCATCTCGTACTGCCTCCTCAGCTCCAACAACATCGTCGAGAGGACTTCCCATGATTTCATGAAGATTCGGAGGTGGTGCATATACTCGATCATTGTGTGCAGCAGCCTGAAAACGAAATGGCAGCTCATGTCGAATTTGACTGTCGGGACTCAGAACTGACCCATTCGAATCATCGAGCTGTGTCCCTCCAGGCACCGGAGGCTCATCTGCAACGAGATCAAACAGTTCTAAAACCCTTCGTCTCAAAGCCATTTGCACTCTCCACTTTACAATACTCGAGAATGAAAATAATGTTACGACACTGTAAATTACGGCCGAAACTGCAAACGCTGGAGAGGCTTCACACAACGCTAGCAACTGAACCGCAATATGCGTCATTTCTCTCTTCTGATACACACAGCGAAACGATTCTCTTACCGCGAATGCTCAGCTCTGGTGACTCGGGCATTTCCCGCTCCATTTCTGCACATGTGGACACCGAATTGCTCGAGGAGCTACTGCCTTCCCGCTCCATCGCAGCACAGCCTAGAATTCGTGTTAAACTCACATGCGCGGGGAGGGACCAGCACTCGTGCGAAAGGTCGAAAATCTGTGCCGAAGCCCAGACCCCACCCTTTTCGAGCCTGTCTCGCAAACGGCGAATTAAGCGTACGGACCGGCTTCCTGCGGCCGCGGAGACTAAAACCGGGTACTGTGCGGTGAACACGTCTATCTCCAACCGTAACCGTAACACGCGTAAGGGGAAAAACCGACTTAGTTAATGTGGGTGCGGTTACGGCCTAATAATAGTTAGAATCTACTGATCTTCTCGCTTGACAGAAATTTACTTGATCGGACCCTCGAACGAATCGCGGACTTGATCGGACCTTTTTTTTTAATTCCTTTCTTGATCGGACCCCCAACTTGCAATAGCACGTAAAGCAAGTAACTGTGCCATGTCAGAGTACAGCTCGGACTATAGAAGCCACATCACGACGACGCGAGAGCCATGTCAGAGTACAGCTCAAACTGTACAAGCCAGGCGACGAAGACGCGGGAACAGAAGTTCAGAAACTCAAGCTTGTTTCATATTGTTGAGAACTGACACAAACGTCGTGTTACAAAAGCGGGAGAGCTTGAGAACTTTTGAGCGGAAGAGATTGAGCGCGTTGAATCAAAGGTGGGAGAGCTTGAGTAGAAGAAGAGCTTGAACGCGTTGAATCGAAGACGGAAGAGCTTGAGCGCGTTGAATCGAAGTCCGCAAAGCTTGAGTAGAGGTGACAGAACTCCAGAATGTGTTCATTGGCAGAACTTGAAGAGTGTATAAGTAATATGTCTTGCATGTGGGTGGTAGCTTCTATTCAGCGCATAATCCAAAATCGGAAGTGGAGTTCTATATCGTACGTTGCTTGTAATTTTCCAGGATGTTTCAAGCAAGTGATAGAACAGACACAAACCTCGTCAAGCTTTGCAAGGAAGGTGCTATATTTCAATCAATCGCAATCTAATAGTAGGAAGACTTGGCACGCTTGTGGTCAGAGGGGAAGTAAAAAACGATATCGGTTCTATTTAAGATTGATCGATTATAGTGTAAGTGATCGTCCAGAAGCAGCCTTACCCATAGCCATTGTGTGGAGTATTGGAGAAAAACTATTAGGGATCACTGCGAAAGAGTTTGAGAAGTTATCTTCAGATGAACAAGATAGCATTTTCAATGATGTTTGCAAAAAGAAATGGCGATTCAAAATAGGTATGAATACGAAGCAAAATCGGTTTACCGTGTTCGATGTGGAGCAGGAGCTAGAGGAGTTAGATGAGTTCGAAGACGCTATAGAGGATCTTGCCACTGCCATGGATAGTGTGACATCTTATCCTTCAGTAGAAAGTGAAATGTCTACAGTGGGTAATACTGCGGAGCTTGTTGAGATAGAGCGTTTACATTATCGAGTACTGGCACTGGTTGAAAAATCAGAAGAGACTGAACAGAGCTTAGAAGGTATTGCTCGGGATTTGCATGCTGTAATAGAGCTCAGACGCCAAGAGAAAAAAGAACTGTTAGAATTAGTAGAGGCATTACGGAAACTGAAATAGTTGTAGGATGATTGTAAATCGAACCAAGTGTTAATGGTTCATCGGTTTTATAATAAAGTTGAATTCAATACAGTTTTCGAGGAAAAACTAGTAATCTTTGCTCCCTGTTCATGTCACATGTCGTGAATATCTTATACAAAACATTATCCAATGGGAGGCGAAACAGGTATGTTTCGCCCACTCGGTAGACGAGACATACATATTTCGCCTCTAGAACATAACCCAGTGGGCAAAAAAGAGAATATTTCGCTCATTATATAGACGAAACAGAGAGTGTTTCGTCCACTATATAGACGAAACAGAGAGTGTTTCGCCTCGTGACGATTACTCGGAGACGAAACATGATGTTTCTCCATGTTTCGCCTCTAGATCATAACTTAGTGGGCGAAACAGAGAGTGTTTCATCCACTTTATAGACGAAACAGAGAGTGTTTCGCCTCGTGACAATTAGTCGGAGGCGAAACATGATGTTTCGTCCTCTGATGTTGGGGTACACTTTGCAGAGGGCAAAACATGATATTTCGCCCTCTGACTTTAAGTCGCGAGGGTTCCGTTGCTTTCATGTTTCGTCTCGAGAGTGTTTCGCTCACTATATAGGTGAAACAGAGAGTGTTTCGCCTCGTGACGATTACTCGGAGGTGAAACATCATGTTTCGTCCTCTGAGGCGAAACACGAGGTCTGGACGCCCAAACCTTTAATCTTTAAAATAGCTTTGTAGTAAAATAGTTCTCTTATCTCTTTACAAAATCTCTGCAGGAAGTGCAAGAAATAAACCAAGTAATTGCTTATGGTTCATGGAAGTTCTTAATGAAAAGTCACTACTACATTTCTTTATTAGTAGTGACACTCCATGGCTTTTTTATTAAACTGGATAGGTAAAATAACTGGTCTTCAATACCCAGAGACTTATCCACATGAAAACTATTCGTCGTCCTCCTAACCTCGATTACCCACCTACTGCTTCTCCCAGCCCAGCCAACCTGTACCTCAGCCTCTCGATATCTTCAAATTTGAGTATAGTGGAATAGAATCTAAAATTGCTTGGAGCCGAGTATCGATGATGTGTACTCGGCTCCAATCAATACTGGATTCTTTTCCAGAAACAAATGTTTCGCTTTGTAGCGAGCTCTTAACCTCGCTCGATGTTCACCTACAGCTTCTCCCAAGCCCAGCCATCCTGTACCTCAGCCTCTCGATCCTCCCGATATCTCCAAATTCGAATATAAGGAAAAAGAATCCAAAATTGCTTGGACCCAAGTATCGATGATGTGTACCCAGCTCCAATCAATACTAGATTCTTTTTTAGAAACGCATTTTGTTTTTCCTTACGCTCTATTTGTAATGCTACTACATTCTCAAAGGATAGGAGTACCCTCAGTAATATTTATAATCCGTCGTTTCTTGTTGTGTTTTTTTGCTTTCGCTCAAACAACCCTTCACAGGACAAACTCTTAAACTAGTGTAGCTTAGTATGAGATAATGAAAATGAGTATTACAAAATATAATTGTTTACAGATAAAGTTATGGACTTCATCAAAAAGAGTAATGTATCTCATCGAAGTTTAGGATAGAGATCCATACAAACTCCATGAGGAACATATCTCCATACGATATTTACCTCCTCCTGGGTAATATTGGTCCAATCGTTTTTAAGGACTATAAATGGATCTTGATCAAAAACCTATGAATATCTGCTCTCTACATAAGCTGGTGTTGCCTCGAGGCTAACACCCCAACGAAGAAGCCAAGGCAACAAAGTGGCTTCTAGATACAATTCTCTATCACTATCCATAGTGAAAGGAGAAAAGGGAGGAGGATGTATAGCATTAAAAGGATGATTGGTACAGTTTTTCACTAGACTATCATCCACCAACAATACGTCTCTCGTGCTCAAGTTGCGATGATGAAGCTCTGCAAAATTTTTCAAGTACAAGTGGTTCCCAAAGGCAGCTTCTCTCACCGTCTTATATTTAAAACACATGTCTTGAGCAAAAACATGACATACCTACAAAGATAAAAAATCCGTATTAGAATATATATCTTAGATCAAACATATAACATATAATACAACAAAGATATTGATAAGTTGATCTGAAAATAAGTTCAAAAGAAGAAAAATTTCATACCTTCGCTCTTGCCACTCCAGGAGGTAAATAATCAGCATCCTTCATAGCACGTAATAAAATGGCCGTGTTTAACACCGTCCGAGAAGTCCATATGATGACATGAAACTTATCTAGACAGATTTCCAAAAACTATTTCACTCCGCGTCTCGCCACGTATCATATAAACGGCTTTGATGTAGTTTCTACTACATATCCTCTCTCACGTGCTGGCATCAACTCATGCTCGTTTCTTCCCATTAGGACCAAAAGACCATTCAAGTCAAGGATTAAGGTCTTACGTCGATTTGCAGTATGTGCAACTAGATGAGGATAGAACTCTTCTACTGCTCGTATCGTGCTCAATTCCTCTTTCACTATCATGACTTGATAGTTCATATGCTCGAGTTCAACACTTTTGGACTTAAGCTCTTCCTCCCTCCTTTTTATGGCTTCATGGAGTTGATTCATTCTCGCTATGAGAATAGTTTCCTCATCTGCAGATGTACAAAAAAAAGCTAAATATGTCTCAACACATAACATAAGTAAAACTAAACTATAACTAAAGAAACAAGTTGAAAATAATCAAAATAAAAGTAAACTCGAACTAAACCAAAATAAACTATCATATGTTTATCTGACGAAGGAGGAACATGATGCGAAGATTGAGGATCTTGTCCGGGAGAGGAAGACTGCACAGCAGGATCTGGAAGCACCACATGATATGAGATGAGAGTTTAAACATAATACAAACTTTATCATAACAAAGAAGAAACCCTAAATTGCTAAACTCTTACTTGATGATGGAATAACATGCTGCGAAGACTGTGGGTCTTGATCATGAGGAGAAGACTCTGCTCGAGCTGAAACCATCAAAGTAAAATGTGAGTTAAAACACTAAGTATTCAAGACTAATCATTAAAATGTAAGTAAAAGAAACCTAAGACAATACTCTCACAAAAAATAAACGTCTTATTCGATGATGGCTGATGTTGCCGAGATGAATCCACTCGTCCTCCCTCGGGAAGTATACTCATGTGGATCATGAGGTGAGTCAAGATCATACCTACCCATGTCTCTGGATGTCTCACTAATCTCTCCTTGCTCATATGCTTTTTGATAGAAGAAATCTCCGTATCCAAAGAATCTAAAATGAATTCCGTCCAATCGTAATCTTCTCCTCTCTCCTCTACTTTTGTCTTGACGTATAGAGATAAATGATCATGTACTTCTCTTGGTCGTCGTCTCGTCAGAAAGAGACAATTGATAAGCTGAAAAATAGATCTCCACTCCGGATACTCACACATCCACAATAAATTTCTTTTTTCTTCTCATCTTTTTGAGGGAACCAATCATCTATCATGCTCCTCTTGACATTATGAGGACGAGGGAGGGTTGTTCCCATAGATAAAACAAGTGATTCACGTAAAACCGATCATCCAACACTATCTCGTGTCCTTGTACAATAGCACGATGATTTCTCTCATCGTATGACTGGATGAACTCTATACAAAATAGAACCTGTAAAATAACCAATCTAACCATATAAAAAGAATTGCAAATAAAATTAAGAAGAAAAAACAACCTCAATGATATAAAAGGTTTACAAACGAACAGAAGTTATGGAAATAACATCCCTCATATAAAAGATAAAAATAAAATAGAGGACATGCATCCATGCATCCAAACAAATTACATAAGAAAGACTACTTACATCCGGAGGAGGAAAGTCAAAAGAAAAAAGCAACGAGCAATCCTAGTCGGTCGAGAGCTTCTTCCTCCACTCCGAGCAATGAATTCTTCACTTCATCTTTCGAAACCCAACACCACTTCAAATAATATCTCTCGTCCTCTTCGTGAGAATACTTGAACAATGAAGGTCCCTCCTTCATACTCTCCAATGCCACACCCGCTAGAAACAAAGATATTATAAAAAATAGTTAAAGAAGGGGGCAAATAAGGTGGACGAAACATCGATGTTTCACCCACTGTATTTATCGTCAAAGAGGTACCTCTTTTTCTCGAGACGAAACATATATGTTTCGTCTCTCACAATGGGCGAAACATCGATGTTTCGTCCACTGTGATAATCGGAGAAGGGGTAGCCCTTCCCCTCGAGGCAAAACATATATGTTTCATCTTGAAAGTGGACGAAACACGTATGTTTCGCCCACTGTGATAATCAGAGAATCGGAGAAGAGGTACCCCTTCCCCTCCAAACATATAAGTTTCGTCTCTCATAGTGGACGAAACACCGATGTTTCGTCCACTGTGATAATCGGAGAAGGGGTATCTCTTCTCCTCGAGATGAAACATATATGTTTTGTCTCGATAGTGGGCGAAACACCAATGTTTCGTCCACTACGAATAACAAAAAACTGGCGAAACAATATGTTTCGCTACCCTAACTACTTTTCTACATCGAAACAATATGTTTCGCTAACCCTGATAAATAATACAACATTCATTCAAACGAAGACATGGATGTATATCTTACAGGATTCATCTCTTCGTACTCTCTTCTCTCCCGCAACTCCATCGCGGCCTCGACCTCGTCCTCTCTCATCATCTCGACCTCGACCTCGACCAACTCCTCGAGTTCTCATCGCAGCGATTAAATCGCTTAGAATAGAAACTTAGATTTCAAAACAAACTCAAGAATTATCAAATCTTTTACACTCTACACACGCTGCACACACGTTGCACTCTCCTCTTCACTCTCTTCTCTCTTCGCACTCTCTTCTCGCCTCTCCTTGAACTCTCCTCTCCCTGAACTCTTTCCTCTCTTCGCACTCTCTTCTCACTCTCTCGCCTCTCCTCCCTCTCCTCTCCTCTCCTCTCCCTTAACCCTCTCCTCTCCTCCCTCTCTCCTTGAACCCTCTCTCCTCACGCTTCACTCTCACCTCTCTTTTCTCTTCACTCTCTCATGTCCTCCTCTACTATGCCTATCCACGAACTTTCTCTCCTCCTAAATTCATCAACGAGGGGATATGTCCAGGCACATACCAAATAGATCGGTAACTAACTTTCAACTATGTTCATTGTTTTGGCATATTTTTGTCACATTTTATGCATATCCTTGGGAGTTTTAGTATGATTTTGATCTTACATGATGCTGCTAATTTTTGATAAGAGTGGGTAGGGATTGGCTTTCAAGCCGATCTGGAAAGCTCCCACCACTAACTCGTGCTAAGAAATTATGGAGTTTAGAGTAAATGTGGAGGCAAACAGGGACTCGACTCGACAATGCTTTCAAAAACATGAGACGATGCATACCAGCAACATGTGTCAATGTCCATCGTTAAAATAATCGTCCAACATCGTTACGTCATTAATCATCAAACAATATCTCTTGTTTTGAAGTGATCTGACCTTCAGTTCTAGGACTCTTACGCTATACCTGAAACTACACAAAACTTCAACTACTTACACCTCATCCTCATCTTCATCATCACTAGATGCAGTGAAGATTACCTCGTTCTCATCTTCAACCAACATCTCGTCCTCATCCTCAACCAACATCTCGTCCTCCACTGGAAGAGAAGCAATGGGTTCATTAACTACTTGTTGTCCAGGACAAGTCCGTCTATTATGTCCTTGTTGCTTACACCTACTGCAACTCCTTAAACTAGATCGTGATTGTGATCCTAATTGGTCAGATGATGAAAGATCAGTCACTGAAACTACTCTTCTCCTTCGATGAGCAAAATCCGAACTTGGAAAATGATTCACCGGCATGTCATGTAAAGAGAAAATGTTCTCAATAGTGACTCCGCCAGTAGAATTTGCTTCTCCATCTTCAGTCACATTCTCGTCAGCATCACCAGTTGCTTCAGCTGCAGCGGTAGCTCTCGCTTGTGAGAACTGAGTATTATTATCTATCCTCACTACTTTGTGTCTCCTGATACGCTTAGCTATAGGAGGTGGTCCACAAGTCCACACTGATTCTAAGTCATCGGTTGTCATAGCAGGCAAAAATGAATGGCCATAATTTGAAATAAGACTAGAACTGTACCAAATTGAGTCTACTCGTGTAAATGGACTCTCTCCAAGCTCTCTCAAATGCTATCACGTGACCACATGGCCAAGCCATTTCTTGATACTCCAAACAAGTGCATGTACCTCTACCGTTTACATAATGTTTCACAACATAACTCTTTCCAGTTCTATGACAACGAATCGTGGCCTCGGTTTGGCTCGATATTTGACAGAGAAAACCCTCATCAGCTTGCTCGTTCTCATTAAACCTGAGTCTCGCAAATTTCGTTAACAAATTTGTCTCGTGATGAAGCTGTGTCCTTCGCTTCATAAATTGCTGCATACTATAATACCAAAGATCGAGTAGAATCTTAAGAGGTGCATTCCATCGGATTTGTCCGAGAGCATTATTTATGCTCTCGGCAACATTAGAAGTAACCTTCCCATAACATGATAAAGGAAAAGCACACCTACTATATCTCGTTGGATCTATATCTCATAAGTATTCTCCTAGTTGTTTGTCTCTTTCTCCGGAATCAGACAGCTTGCTCAAGACTCTGTCATACATGCATTCATACATAATGAACCCAATTAATAACCACCTTAGTGAAGCAAAAATGGTTCATGCAAATAGAACGATAGCAGATAAGAAATCAATTTGAAACATAACAATAAGATATTTGAAGAACTTACATTTCACGAGTTCGGGCATAAAGACATGCTAAGAACGGCTGCTCAACATCCTTCCCAAAGCGTGTGCTCACGTTGGTGCGAATGTGTTGTGCACAGTGCCCATGTTTTGTGTCAAGAAATATTGTAGCAACGGCTTTTTCAAGACTTTTTTGTCGATCACTGATTATAACAGTTTGGGGTGATAAAATCCCATGTATCAACTCACGCAATAGACCACAGAAGCACGTCCAGTTCGAGGTATCTTTTCTTGGAGCTACTGCAAATGTCAGGATGATAGCTTCGTTTGCGCCATCAAGCACCGTGGCTAGAAAAATCTGAGATGGAAATTTTCGACTCTTACTGTGACAAGCATCTAAGCAGATCACTCTCTGACAAAACCTATATACGTTGCGAAGTGGCACTTGGACAAACAAAGAACCTGCTGAAAACAGTTGGGCGATTCTCCCATGTTCCCCAATCTACTACACACTGAGGGTCCACATCTTTAAACCTTCTACACACTGATGGAATATAGTGAAACGAGACGGCTTGGTTACCTTCTAACCAATCACGCGAATGTTTCTACCTCTCCACACTTGGTTATAAGGTGCTCGCTTGTTGAAAGATGTTCGGATTTCTTCCATCAAGTTACGAATAGGTGTATGCGGATCAATCGTCACTCTATTACACAGAACAGTAGCAAGAAACTTTGAATTTGATGTAGGACCACGTCAATAAGCCATGTGTGTCGGGCAAGTATGTTCTAGATTGCAAACTGTGATAGTGATTTTCACACTGAACTTTCCTTTTTGTGCTCTAATTCTCCATTTGCATTGATTTAACACCTCTCCGATGATAGAACCTCCTCCATAGAAGATGGTTCTCCCCGCACTCAAATATCGTAATTTCTCTCCACAACGATCATTTTCCAGCACCCTTCAATCTGCTGTTGGTGTGACTGAGCTTGCTTCTTGATCATCTCGTCATCGGCGTTGTCTTTGTCTCTGAGAGAACTCATGAAAGCTGCGTGGTTGAATATTGCGAAAATCTCCTTCCGCCGCTCTATTTATCTCTCCTCTCTGTTCGACACTTTTGCGGCAGCGCGCGTTGCCACCCCACCTGCATGTCCGTAGCTTATAATTCTCTTTTGATTTTACCTTTCGGCTTGCTCTAATGTGAAGGAAACACCAGCTATCAACAGCAAAATCAAAATCTTTGAAGGATGAGAATTCCGCTCCCAACTTCAATCTGCCTGCAGCATCATGCAATGACTCTAATGTTCTTTCTTGCAACACGCGGCCATCAGCTCGAGCTTGTGACATTTGTCGCCGTCATTGATCTAGTATGCTCAAGTCTCTTTCATCATCGGTCCTCGCATCCAACGTAAACTCGTGTCTGTCAGTATCCTCAAAATACAATCCATCTAGACATCTCTCTTCTTCAGTACCAGGAGATTGCACATCCTCCATCGTTTAAGTGTCTGTACTCACTTCTTAACTAGACCCCGTCGCACTCTATTCTCTTCCGAAGTATCAGTCGACGAATGTCTATCCCTCGTCGAATAGAGAGGGAAATTGATCACTGTGTTATCAATATGTTGTCGTTCAAATTTCCCGGAAAACACTTCAGACACTTCAGTTATAAGCATGACATGTACAATCCGACCTGTACTCTGACATGGCACAGTTACTTATTTTTAGAATCCGAGCTGTACTCTGACATGGAACAGTTACTTGTTTTACGGGCTGTTGCAGGTTGGGGTCCGATCAAGAAGGGAATTATAAGAGGGGTCCGATCAAGTCCATGATTCGTTCTGGGGTCCGATCAAGTAAATCCTTGTCTCGCTTGAATACATGAATCATGACATGCAGAAATCGGCTTGATCATACCCCCAGAACGATCGCTGCTCTCGATCATACCCCTCTTAACGTTTGGTTGCTTGATCGTATCTCAACCTGCCATCGTCCGTCTTGCCGGTATCCAGTGCCATGTAGATCAAGCCATGTCACTGTACACAGTCTGACCTGGGGCGTGGAAACACACAGTCTGACATGGGGCATGTTCCATTACCAAGGAGTGGGAAAGAATCGGACAGTGACACAATGACATGAAGATGCATAGCAGACAGTCCGACGTGAGACTTGTCTTATGCGCAATTAGCGTAGTGGTCTAAAAAACAAGCTGCATCCATGTGAAACAAATCATTGCATCCATGTGAAACAGATGATGACACGTTTATTGAAACATTTGAAATAGATCATAACAGGTTCTCGCACATTAGCGATGACGATGTCGATTCAAAAAAACATTGTGATGTCGTATCAAAAGGAATGTAGGAGATTTGTTGCAGACCATATCAGGGATGTACAACGTATCTTGACTCGTCTAGAGGAGGTACATCTCATCCTATCATGAGCTAAGTCCAAGTTTGGTGTGTCCGAGATTTTAGTGATTGGACATATGTGTGGTGTATTTGGAAGACGACCAAACCCGGAGAAGGTTGATGCTATAGCTAGAATGTCATACTGTAAATATCATGGAGGTTCGACACTTTCTATGGACTTGTGTATTTTATCATTTATCCATTCCTCATTATGCTCACGTTGCTGAGCCTTTGTATGCATTACTGAGAAAAGGTAAGAGATTTGTATGAACTTCTGTCCATCAGGAAGCAATGAGTAGATTGAAGGAGAGTTTGAAATCTCCACCTGTGTTGAAAAGAATAGACTATGGGTGTGGAAGGCCTCTCATAGTCATAGTGGATACTAGTCCTAAGGCGATTGACTGGACGATAGATCAAGATGATGCGAGTGGTATGCGGTTCACCTCTAGGTTTGGAGCTAGGATCTTAACAGACCAACAACGAAAATATCTTCAGGTGAAACGTGAGTTGCGGAGAGTGGTGACCGCAATGAAGACGGATCGTGAGTTTCTGATTGGTGTTCATGTAGTCTTAGAGACAGATTGTCTAACCTCTACTAGGCATGATATCCAACTGTAACACGCCGGACATAGCGATGTTGCGTTGGATTGCTTATATTAGAAGCTTGAATCCAGAGCTGAAGCATATAAAAGGGTTCAGCTCTAGAATGTGGTTGCAGATATGTTGTCAAGGGCTTGTTTTGTAGACGAGGATGTCATGTTTTCAGAAGCTGAGGAAGAAGAGAGAAAAGATGCTCGGTGTCAAGTTGATCGACGGATTACAAACTTGATGCCGTTGATGTTTAGAGAGGAGCTTTACATAAGTAGACTTCGTGACATAAGGTACTATCTGAGTTCGTTAGAGAGGCAAAAGAGGTGGAGAAAAGTAGAGTTCGGGGAGATAAAGAAACAAGCTTACGACTATCTTCTACGTGATGGATATCTTTAGAGACGGCCGTAGAGAAGAGACGGAATGTTCACACGAGTAGTGGACGATCTGCAGACTAAGCAATAACTAATGAAGGAGTTCCATGATACATTGTGGGTCGGACATCGAGGGATTTGGGCTACTTACGTCAAGATGAAAGAAAAGTATTGGTGAAAAGGTCTATCTCGAGATGTGGGGAACTACGTAAGTTCTTGCTTGCATTGTCCGTTCGACTCAAAGATGCGGTATAAGGACGGTCTCGTGTCAATTTTTCCGTCTTGCATTCACTTTCAATGGGTTCTCCACTTGGTGGTAATGCCTCTAGGGTTATGAGGTATGCGATATTTGGTTTTGGCTCGTGAAGATCTCTCCAACTTTGTAGAAGGACGAGCTCTGAGGACGATACCACAGAGGAGATATGTAAGTTTGTTCTTGAGGATATTATCTGTAGATATGGATCTGCAGGAAGACTACGGGCAGATAGAGGAGAACTACGTGGTATAGAAGCGAAAGAGTTTTTTGCTCGATATGATGTGAAGCTCAAGCTTACTACTGCAATGCATCCGGAGGAGATTGGCAAGAGCGAACGAGGACATCCATCAATAGTTCAAGCCTTGGTGAAGGCATGTGACGATAAGCATAGAGAGTGGCCTAGGTTACTCCCTTTTGCTTTATGGGCTGATAGAACAACTCATTGTTCTACTACGGGGTACATGCATGTTAGGGCAGAAGCCAATGATGCCAGCAGAAGAAGATTTTCCTACCTGGGATACCTTGCCATGGGAAGATAATATGGATCGTGTATAACTTCTCTCGCTACGAATCATACAGCTATAATATAGAGATGAGGATCTTGCAGAAGTGCAACAAAGGTTGAAGGCGGCTCGACTTGAGAACAAAGAAAGATTTGATAAGACCCATAGACTTCGACCAAAGTCGATGCAAGTTGAGGACTGGGTGTTGGTACACAACAACACACTGGAGAACTAACATTCTACAGTCTGGAAGTTTTTGAGGAGGTGGTTTGGTCCATACCTTGTCTCAGATGTACATCAGAATGCTACCTATTCTTTGCAAGAGTTGGATGGTATGCCTTTAAGGCTTCTTGTTGCAAAAAACGGGTGAAGCTGTTTAGAAAGAGAGGGGGCGTAGTAGAGCTAGCTGAGTTCTTAAGATCAGAAAGTACAAATGAAGATATTTCTGAGACGATTGAGGAGAGTGAAGACGACTTTGAGAATTGCGAGGATAAGTGATGGATTGACACATACCAGAGGATGTGCAGGTTTGGAAGGGGTGAATGTCATGTTGTACGTGGACCAGTACAATGAAAACTAGTAGTAGAGAGATTTTTTTCTGCATTGTGTACGTAATGTAAAAGAAGTTGCACCTTATTAGCAAGAAGCTGCAGACTGAGACTTATGATCTGACAACGTGAGTGTGTAGGTGTTTGAGAGTACTATAGTTTTGACTCTTCAGTCGCTAAAAACGGAGTTGTACAGAGAAGTTAGTGTAGAAAAAGCTAGTAAAGACTTTACACCAATTTTTCTTCAGGAATAGGAATATGTACAGACTGTATTATCTTTTAGAGCGGAAACAGAGACCATCCCAACTGATAGGGCGCCTGCCTAGGAGGAAAGTGGTCTCATGATCAATTCCCCCTAGCCTGTGTTTTCTATTTCGGCATGTTGATCTCCTGGAAGGGGATCTATGTTGGATATGCAACCACGTCCTGCATATCTAAGAGCGGGAGATCAATATCTCTCTTAATCTGACCTAAGCCTCCGCATGCCACCTTGAATATACTATGGGAGATACCTGGTGCGCATATGAGAGGATTGTAAGTCATGTGGGGCAATCCCATAAGTGTTGAGACTTTGACCTACATTGGATGGCTTGTGGTATATTCAAGGTGGCATCAAGAGAGAAACTTTGAGTAATCAAGGGGTCATCTTAGAAAAAGGGAATGTGGACTTTTTATTTATCAAGGGATCAGCTTAGCAAAGAGGGATGTGAAACTTGTATTAATCAAGGGGCCAGCTTAGTAAAGGGGTTGTGTAAGCATAAGGACAGTAGAGGGCAGCTTAGCTAGGGGGCTGCTTTGATAAGTAGTTGTGCTTATAAGGACAATAGGGGGCTGCTTAGCAGAGGGACTTATCTTTTAGGTAAATCAACCTGTGGCAGTTTTGACAAGGACTTTTATAGAGAATTGACAGAAGAGAGAGGAGAGATTTTTGACGATTGAAGATTTTGATGGTGGAGTCAACACTGAAATAAAGTTTATTTGAGTCTTGAAAGACCTATATGTGTATCTGAGTGTTTGATTTGTATTTGGTAGATGCAAGAGGTAAAATTTTCTGTTATCATCACCTGCAGCAATCTGTTTTCTTTTTTATCATTTTCCTGATCAATCACAGTCATGAGGTTCGTCCTCCCCAAGAAATACTCTCGCCTCGACACCGGGAGTGAAACATTTTCTAGAGTTTTGTCTAGATAAGTTCCAGGTTATCATATGGACATCTCGGACTTTGCTAAACACTAGAATTCTACTACAAGCAATGAGCGAAAAGAATTATTAACCCCCGAGAGTTGCAAGTGGGAAGGTATTTATCTTTCTGAAACACTAATTTTTTTTATTCATTTCAGTTCACCCTTTTAGTTTCTATTAATTTCTTGTCTTCTAATTCTTTTTTTTCTTTTTTTCTTTTTTTCTCCTTTTCGTGTCAGATATGCAGAGTGTTCGCACAAGACATGTGTTTGGTACAAGATCGTGCAAAAATCAGCATTTAGAAATCATTTATACTTGAAATATTACATGATTCTCCATCACCACAACTTGAGCACGAGAGATGTTCTGATGGTGGATGATAGTCCGGTGAAGAATTCTAACAATCATCCATTTAATGCTATGCATCCTCCTCCTTTTCTCCTTTCACTATAGATAGTGATAAGGAAAGATATTTAGAAGCAACTTTGTTACCTTGGCTTCTTCATTGAGGATGTAGTCCAGAGGAGACAGTATCTTATGTGGAGAGTAGATTCCTTCATATTTTAGCTCAAGATCCTTTTAAGGCTTTAAAAAAGTATGGAGTTATATTATCAAACAGGAAGCAGATATTGAATGGAGAGCAGTTCCGCATGCAATATCTATGCATTTACTCCATCTTCTCAAGTGAATATAGGGAGGACTTAAGCATTGTACTCTTTGAAAGTGAAGTTTTGATACATTATTCCACTTGTTCTAATTATGAGTGAAGTTTGTGAGACATATGTTGTTCGTATAAAGCAAAAAATAATGTTTATTTACAACAAGATGCAATCCATAATATGATATTTATCATAATATATACCTCGCACATCATAAGAGGTATACAACGAGCGGGACGAAACATGTCATTTTGTCCCGCATGAGTGAAATAGATTTTGTTTCGCTCCTATGCTGACGAAATAGTCTATTTCGTCTCGCACATCATAAGAGACGACACACGCGGAGACGAAACAACTTGTTTCGTCACACCGTGAGGCTGGATCACCTGTCCCATCTAACAAGGACATACAATATGTAAGAGGCATATGAGCGAAACATTGCCGGTTTTGCATCATCACGGGCCAGTGAACAACAAGTCCTATTTTGCTACTCGGCATTGCACACATATAATGATCCACAACAATGTTAAACGAACAAAGTTAGATATTTAAATTTATGTCAAATACACATAGATTCTAGTCAATGTGAATACATGCAGAACATTCTTTAAACTAGTAAACCTTGAAGTAAGAATGTATAGCGGAATGTTACCCTTGTGCTAGATTTGGTGCTTGTGTCATCACAAATTGAGGAGTCTCCACATGCTCGAGTAACACACTCACGGTGGGATGTCATGTGACTGATGACGCTAGAGTCGATCACCTAATCAATCTATGGCTCGAAAGCCGTATAACTATGATGTGTTGTTATCAGCAACTACTTCGAGTAGACTTGCTCAGTTGATGTATAACCTTGTTGGTTGTACCCTTGCTGGTTGTTGTCCTACTGCTACTGGTTGTTCTATTGCTTGTAGCATTGATTGGCATTGTGACCTCGCTTGTTGCAGTAGTTGCAAGAACCATGCGCATATCTGTGATTGTTGAAAGAACCAGCCTTTTGTTGGTTTTGCTGCTACTGCGATTGTTGTTGTTGCTACCTACGACCTCATCTAGCGTCTTTTTCACTGTCTCTATCTCAAGATCCTGCAGTACTTACAAAATAGATAGATTCTTGTTGGCCCATCAAAGTATAACTCTCTAGTATGTACACTTCATCTTCTAGCATCATAGGAACTAGCTCATCAAACCGCAAAAGAAGTTTTCTAGTCAAAATTGAGATAATAAATTGTTTGTATTCCACCGGAAGTCCTTGTAATGTGATCTCTATCAAGACAATTAGATCATTTCAACTTTGACAGAAGACAATTGATATGTGAGTTGTTTCACGTGGTTCACATAGTCGTTGACGCATATCGATATTTTTTTCACGATGTTCAACTATTGCAACAATTGCAGTCTTTGCGTCTCTATTCTTTACTAAAACATATGTACGAGTGCATCTCAAGCTTTCTTGTGCGCATCACATTCTTGAATGTGTCTGGGCATCAATGCTAAAATTATCATCACAATGTAATGAACCGTCTAGTATTATTAATTTAGTGAATCATGTAGTATTATTAATTAATAATACTAGACGATTCACTACATCAAAAAAAGTAAATATTTAATTTTTCCTCTTCTTTAATTTCCTCATCAAAAATAGATATATTAGGTGTTTCTCCTCCTCAATGATAATACATCATAGATCTTGACCCAACAAGAAAGTCATCATCCATAACTTTCACACTTGATAGTTGTTCTTGTCAAGCTTCTCTCCTGTGATCAAAGACAAAATCTTCATCATAGTTGCAATCAGTAAATTGCAATGTTTTATACACAAAAACCTCATAGAACATCCACAGAACTCGTTCGTCCACACCTCGTGATCAAGAGTTTGTCACAAGTCACGAAAAGGCAACTCCGTGTATTCCTCTTGCAGAGAGAATGAAAAAAAGAACTTGTCAATGAATTGTAGGTGTAAAAAATAGGACGAAAAAGTCAAAAGAACAAATCAAGAAAGACAAAAAATATACCAGATGAAGTTAGAAATGGACATGCAATAATTCAAAATTCATAAATTTTTTGAAGTGATTACATGGTATATACAATACAATGAAATTATGACGAATCAATATCAATATGATCTGATGATTCAAAATGTATAAAGATCATGCTAATGCGAATAACATAAACTAGTCATATGAAAATAAGATGAAGTATGTGAGGTGCTACATCTTATTAAGTGTAGCTTAATGGGATTACAAAGCAACATGACTATGGTGAATGAGTAGATATTAGATTTTGACAATTCAAGAACGTAAAAATCATGCTGATACATGTATCATGATTGTGCCGTAGTGTGACTATAAAGCAATGAAACTATTTCAAATTAGTATAAATTGAAATTTGATGATTCAAGATATGTAAAGATTTTACTGGTGCAAGCAACGTGATTGCGGAAGAAATAAGTAAAAGATGAGAGTATATACAGAGCAACGTGATTACAAAGTGACAAGATTATATATCAACGAGACTACAGTGCAATGAGATTACAAAGCAGCGATATTATGACAAATCAATAACAAGATGATTTATAAAGATCATGCTTATGCAAATAGCATAAACTAATCATATGAAAATAAGATGAAGTACTTGATACTTTTATGTGATATGATAAGAATTCAATCACGTCCATAACTTGTCTCAGTTGATTACTGTGACTAATATTTCAATAATATAGAATCATAATAATGATTGAACATATGGAAACTGATTCGGATGAATCAATATCGATATGGGTCTAATGACTTTAGCACGTATAACTGCACATAAAATGAAAAGCTTGTGAGCTATAACAAATATTCACAGCGTATAAAGTAGCTTATAAATCCCAACGATCATGTACAACAAACGTTTATCAATCACTACAAAAATATATCAAGGCAGCGCATAAATCATTCAATGTAACGTCTCTAAACACTTCACACCACAAGCTTCACTCAAGTCTTACTCGTAATACTCTTCCTCTTTGAATGTTCAAGTTCTACAGCAAATTTAATCTGACATTGGTGATCTCAAGGTGAGCTTGCACCGTCAAGCATATCATGAACTCCTTACATGACAGTATAGTACGTAATAAATTCTTTACATGTGAGTTAATTGCAATGAGCCAAACACGAATATGTTAACTATTAAGGAAAACGTAACAAGTAATGTTCGATCATAATCAAAAGTTGCAAGTTTCTAATGAAAAGAAGGAGAAACTGAAGACATCATATTATAGGAAAATAATTCTTGATGATGTTTTCAAGCATGCACAATGCGTCTATATCGTATCAAATGAAATTTAGCACTACATTGGTTTTTTTGGGTTTGGATTACATGAATATCACCCATGATATATAATAGCAACTACTCATACAAATAGTATGAACTAAGAGTATGGAGATAAGATGAAATATATGTGGCTTTGATGTGATGCAATAAAAACTCAATCACATCCAGAAACTAGTCTTAGTTGATTACTGTGACTAATATTTCAATAATCTAGAATTATAATAGTGACATGAACACAAATATTGGATCAATATCAATCAATATCAATATGGGTCTAATGACTTCAACACGTATAACCACACACAAAATGAAAAGCTTACAAGCTTGACGAGCAACTTGCGAGCTCTAACAAATGTTCGCAGTGTGTAAAGTACATACGTTATAAATCTGAACAATCGTGTGTAATGAATGTTTATTAGTTTATTATTTATTTTTGTTTGGATTATATCGATATCACTCCATGATTTATAACAACAACTACTGTATGTGTTTGTACTATAACATAAAAATAAAAAGGAGGAGATATAAAGATGACAAAATACTTCTAAATAAAATATTCATATAAACCAAGATACAATAAAATAGAGAAAAAGAACTTAGTGTAACCCGTCGTTGGAAGATAACAGTATATGTTTGCTAAGTTTGTTATTATATTTGGGTACGAATTGTGTCAATATCACCAAATGATATATAACAACAACTACTCAATGTAGAGTCACAAATATTCTTAAATATATTATTATCTTTAATAAAGAACTTGATCACTTTATCAATGTATGTTCAGTTTGATTTCTTATGAACATTGACAGTTCTATAATCTTTTAAAGATTTGTTGTTTAGCTTTATATTTGATCATGAAGAGAAAATAAATGAATAAAGTGGAGATCAGAGAAAATGAATTCGTTTGAACCATCATAATTTATCTCCTCAATGGTTTGCTTATACATAAACACGCATTATGAAGAGTAGCTCAAAATTTGGTCATGTATCTCCTCATACATTTATTTTTCTATGACACATTTGTACTTTTCACATCGGAAATATTACACATTGCATATGTTCATAGCTATATTGACCATGTTATTTGTGGTGATTCTATGCTAATCTATCTCTTTGCTAGATAGTTGTATTAATCATCACCAACCATATAGAACATGAAGGATCGGTAACATAAAAGATTGATCTTGTACATTTGTTTGTTAACTTTCAATGATAGATTTCCTCCTCCATACTGAATCAAATGACTTCTATCTATTCAAATACATCCGTTAAATATCCATCGCTGTGTAAACGTATCTCATGCGAGCAGTATCACTCCTAGCTTGATTCTTACAAAATACAATCAATTGGTGCACACTTCAGTGATTCAATTTCGTTTATACACTATTGACTTGTCAACAAGTTAGAACCTAAAATGTTTTGTTGTATTATAACTTTAAAATAGATATGATACAACAAAACTAATAAGGCTATTATTTGTTTTAGACTAAAGTTTTAAAACTTTCATTTTGGTCAAAATATCCATTTGAAAATCTTTCCGCCGGGAAGCTCCAAATCGGCTGAAACTTGACTGAGTACACAATTTGCAATAGTCCTTGCGGGACTGATTGACAAATTTCAACGAGAAAAAATAGTCAAGGTCTCTAAAATCGCATTCAAAGTTTTTGATTATGAAAGAAATAGTTTCATCCCACCCAAACGCATCAGCAAGATAGTGCTCCACATCAAGCACAACTCCAACTACTCTCTCATGTACTTCTTCATGCACAAACTCCATCTTGCTCGTCAACCAGGAACACATGCTCTCTACTGCCCTGATATCATGTATAAATATCGATACTTCTAGGAAGACACTCCAAGAAGAAAGAGCGAGTAGACAAAGAAGTAAATATGAATGAGATTGAGAGAAGTTTCGTCTTTTCATGTGTATATAGAGTGGGGTGAGTACAAGAGAAACCTTGATGATAGATTAGTCATCTAACCAGTTGTACATGACAATCTTAACTACTCGGGCTCTTATCAATCGTCAATCTACTAAGAGCTTGGGACTATATCAACAATTGTGGCGGTAATCATTTAGCGTAAGAAAGGACATTTGGAGAATAGAATTGAGTTACAACTTATTTCGTAATCGATAAGGATAGTTCCATCAGATATTGATAATGACATCAACAATCCTACATGTGTCTTTCGTTTAGTTTGTCAAGTATGTACATATCCACTTAACATGGAAGATCAATAGAACTACTGATTAACTTGGTAAATCGTTCTATTTTGTCATCCATGTCCAATTAATTCACAATCACGACATTCTTGCATGATTCTCTTAGACTTAGAGTTCATACTTAGTGCTTCATAGAACTTGTAGACGTTAAATCATCCAAAAACTCTTAAGCTTCTCTTATCAATCTTGAAGCTCTACTTGTCTAACGACACAACTATTGAAATACGAGTTTTATAGTTCCATCTGGCTTCGGTGCTACTCAGTGATCTACTATCTCAATCAACTCAATATCATCAATCCGTGGTAAAACTTCTAACACAAAGTGTCATTTTTTGTAATAATTTTAGTTTCTCACGAAACACTTTCAAGTTATAAACGTGAATACTAGGATGAAAATTGTTTCATACTAACCGAAAAATGCAACTTATATGTTGTAAGACCTAACTTCTTCTCATTGAAAAATGATCATGTTCATTTGAAAGACTTTTATTGACCAATTCCATCCCAATTGATATCTTAAAGTTCTTGGTTTGTAACCAAACTCTCTGTCTTTCTTCAAATTGCATATCTCGTCTACAAAGAATGTATATTTGACATATCATCGTTGCTATTTTTCATGTATTTCTTTGTCTTTTGAAACACAATACCTTTAACACATAAGAAAGTCTCTAGATCTGTATGATCTCTATTTGACCTTCTTGTGTTTTTCATGTCTATTGGTAGCTAAAGTTATAGGAGTCCAAGGTGCATGAGAGCCACGATAAACCACGATAAACCACGATAATTATTTAAATATAGTGCTTGAATGCTTGATGTTGTCATATGCAAACTCAACCAAGTCCAAGTGCTCACTCATATCTCTATAATATCGCATAATATAATTTTTAGCCCTTGTTCCACTATTTGTTTAGTCCTTTTTGTCTGTCCATCAGTTTCAAGATGATAAGAATAATGCTTTCCTACAAGGAATGAAGTGAGTTTGCATATTGAAACTATTTATTACAACTAGCAAAGTATCAAAACCTCATACTTCGGACAAACTAGTTTCTAAGTCTATATTTATGCTCTCTCATGACCTCTTTCTAGAACATTAGAACCGGAGTAGATCTCGTCATTCTGCTCATGTATAGGTGAAACTATAGTATGTTGATTGCTCATGATTGTCGGATGTAAATCATGTTTTTCTAAGATGAAGAAATGTTTTTGTTGCCTCATATTACTTGCATGTATCATAGTTCAATGAAAAAACTACTTTTTGTTGGTTGGAACGGATGTAACATAGTTTATTTTTATGAATTCGTAACTTCATTATCTAACACGCGACACGAATGTTAGATAATGCAGTTTAGAAAGGAGAAAATTGAAGCTTGAAATCATGAAATGAGTTAAAAAGGTCATAGTCTCCAAGAGGCAACTCTCTTTTTATCTTTGCTTGTCTTTTTACACTTGGAGAGGAGAGAAGTCTAGAGATTGTACGTGCAGAAAACATAGAGAGAGAGACTACAAGTCGGAAGCTACAAATTATGAGACTAGATAGGAGAATGCGTATGAGACTGGAGGTTAACTATAAGAGAGAGATGTGATCTCCATGATCTCTATGGTTATAATATTTAACACTTTTTAGATAAATTAAAGTTTAAATTTCATGTCTATTACCTCTGAGTAGAAGAAGTTTGTTTTCAAAGAGAGATTTAAGATAGAGAGCCAAATTCTTGTAGTGCGACTTGATGAGAAAGTAATTTTGTCAGCTATGGAGTCCTTCGTGACTTGTGTGTCAGCAAACAAACTCAGTGTAATGTTTACTTGTCTTGGATTTTATCATTTGTATGAAAATAAAATTTGGATTTATGTGTTGAAATTGAATTGGAAGAGTCTTGTGTGATGTCTACTTTATTTCTATAATCACACTGTTTTCTTATTTACAGTCACCCACTAGAGATTATAATCTTACATACTGATTTCTTTGATCTCTTGCATTCCAACTTGATCATTTGTAGCGGATGCACTTCCCAAATAGCTTTCAATCTCAAGTTAGAGCAGTCTCATATGTGGTCTAAGATCTCATATTAATAATCTATATAAGTTTCTACAGGTTTTACTCGTTTGGAGAAATTAGTGTAATGTACCTGAAGTGTAAATGTCATACATGAATAATATTTAGTTATAATAAGATTTTGAAAATTTTGGGAGTTTGTTTCATGACCCTTTTTGTCTGAAAATTGCGCTTGGGAGTTATATACGCGTAAATTCTATTGTTTTTATACTTCGTCTTGTTTTTTATTTTAGACTTTTTCTTTCAAACTATTATGTTTATAGAACAATGTCAACCACAATGTATTCTTATAATGAAGTTATATTTGCTTTGCAGACCATGACAAAATAAAATTTATGTCAAGATATCTTATTTTTTCATGATATGATAAGTTTGATATTAATTTGAAATATTCTACAAGATCTTTTCATATGGTTAATAGGAGAGATTTTCTCTTCTCTATTGTGTTATGAATTATACATCATACAAAAATAACTAGATCACGATAAAGTTTTATACGAGTATATGATATGTTATATTATGTATACATAGAGAGGGTATAATTATGAGTTCTTATTTCTTAAGATGTATGGAGAAATGTTTTTTATTTTATAGATTGATATTGATTTTTTTAAGATATATGAAGTAATCTTTCTACTTTGATAAATAAGAGTAATTGTGAATGTTCTCCTCAAAACTTTAGTAAAATGCATGAGATATTTTTGATAATATAATATTAAACTATCACATTTATAAACATTGATAAGCTTGAAAACTATAAATTACTAATGACATGTTGAAGATATGTTATTTTCTCTCTATTGTTTTACAGACATGAAGATGTAATATAACTTTAATCAAACATAATAGACAGAATCTTGCATATCAAAGATAAGAAAGAGAATTCGTATTCATATTTATGAAATGTTATTTTTCATTTTACCATAGATCTTTTTCTAGATGGAGTATAAATCCTGTATGATAAACATGGAAACATGATTTGTGACAAATATAAGAATAAAATTAAAGTACATTCTATAAAATTTATACCACATACATAGATATATGATTATATTTGTTATATATTGAAGCGAGGGGACACAAGAATAAATTCGCGAGTGACAATAAGAATTATTGGATCACTATTCATATAGGAAGAACATCTCAGATCGATTTACATATAGAATATATTAATATAAGAATCTCAAGATTATAATAACTTTGTAAGTGTTGTTAAAAATTGTCTTATTTGTAAAAGATTATTATTATTCTGTTTAAAAATATACTTGTGTATACAACTTTTCAAATATCAAAAGATCAGAAGAAAAAGTCACTTTTGAACATTTATTTGCATATCATTTGTCACAAACAATTGTTGTAACTTTTATCATACAAATGATATTATGTATAGACTACGTGTGTAATGAATAAGTCAATTGTAAGAGACATGCTATTTTGTTACCTACATTCGGAATTCAGTTACAACTTGAAAGACGAATATATTTTCTCGTCAAAAGAAATATTCTCACATGTTATTAATCAACACAAAAACTTGTCATCTATGTTACAACATGTAGCATCGGTGAAAAACTAAGAATAATTATTCTCACGATAATATAGCATGTAATTTTATGTTCTATTTACTCATTAATCTATTTGATTTTGCATATCAAACGCTTATCTTTTGGTAAAATATTCTAGCAAAATCACCTCAATCACAAACAATGCCTCATGAAATGAATGTGCTTGTGAAATCTAAATGACATGAGAGAAATCTGTAATAAGTTCAGCTAATTCTTTAAACTTTTAGAGATTTGTAATTCATACGAGTTGATTGAAGAGAATATGTGAATTTTACATGAAATTACATTTAATAATAATACAAAGTAAAATTGAAGTGTTAACTCTTTGACTAGAAAATGAATATAGATGACAAATATTATGATTGGACTAATAGTTGGACAACATCACACTCTCAAGGTCCATTTCGACCTATTTGTCCATATCACTTCTGAATCAGAATATAAATCAAATATGATATGCATACAAATATTTCAAAGTAAAAATATCATTTTGCAATTTATGATAAGCATTTATTTATTATGTAATTCTTTCTCAATATAAAAACAATGTAATAAATTAATAACCTTATCATTCTCTTCATATGGAGATGAAGAGTGTGAATTCGCATGTTAGAGAGATTCTGATTTAAGAATTATACTTAGTATACATAAGATTTTAAAATCAAAGTTTATCGAGTATGGATACTCGATAAACTTTGAATAAATCTTATGTATACTAAGTATAATTGTATTATATATAATAAATATTTATTATATAATTCTTCTCAAATACAAATGTATGATCTTAATGCATATTACATATATTCTTGTCTTGAAAATACTTCATTATTCAAATTTTTTCTAAAAGATTCGGATTACGCAATAACTTAGAGTTTAGTGCTATAATTTTCACAGTGTCATGTATAAACACCCACAAACTTCTCATATACGTTATGTCACATGATAGACTATATCTTATAAATTTATAAATATGAACTACAACTATCATGATAATTTTTTATTACTCTGCTCAAGTTTATCTTTTATATTTATCTTTTCTTATTCTTGTCTAGAGGTTCATTTGTTGTACATGAGAACGCACGTTGTGAGAGATGAGTACATGAGTTGACGACAACAATAAATGTTAAACGATAGAATTATAATGATATCAACGACTTGAGATCACAAAGAAGTATGGAGACATAGAAAACCATAAGAATCCAACTCCTTTATTGGATATCACGGATTCTACTACCCAAACATGAGACATGGTGTCCGATGCAAACATATGTAATACAGAGACAAGCAACATAACCATACCAAAGGTGTGTCGACGATCAAATAATTATCAAGAGAACAACTAGTACAAGTTCTTCATAACTTGACCGAACAAAGATAGAACAATGTTTTCAACCTCCAAACAAGAGATACTGACTCATAACCCCCTAGAAGAAAGACAAGAGTGCTTAGTAAGTTAGGAAACACTCCTCGAACTATTGTTGGAGTTAGTCCAAACCCTTCTCCATGATTGTGAATAAAATCTAAATTTAGTTTGGAAAAATCATTCTACAAAAAAGATGTTATGTTTGAGTCGCAAACATACACAAGCTTATTGTTCACGATACGTCTTTGTCCAAATGCATGGTGAAACATATGATACAAGTCAAAAATACATGTTTAGCTTAAGAGTTAATGTTTAACAATGTTTTCAACTTTTAGTAAAGCTTGACTTAAAAAAACAATTTGATATGTTAACAACATTGTTTTGTGAGTCTTTCAGAAAAAAAAACAAAGACACTTGAAACCAAATAGGAAGTATTGATTCTCTCTCTTTCCATTTTTGTCATTGATGGATAGAGGGTGAGAAAGATTGGATATATATTATTCACCAATTGGATTGAAAACTCAAAGAGTGTTAAAATACATATATTACTACCTCTAAAAAATTTAGTATATTCTTTCTCATTTGTTCAACGTGAGACCTTGAGAAATAAATCAAAATTCATACCGTTTTGATTCAATACGTAGATCTTACCAAATAAACATGCTCAACCACCTTTGTAGAAACTTTTGCTTGCTTTTTATTATCAGAAAATATATAATGTTATGCAAAAATTATACAATAAGGTATTATGAAAATGTAAATTAATCTATAATTGTTAAGTGATAGTTGGATCTCGAGTTGTGAAAAGATCTAGACATACTCCATAATAGAACAAGAGATCGAAGCAATTATGAGACTACAAGACTAGAAGCTTGTTCACACAAATATTAATTCTATTGACACTTTTAATCCATGATAAAATGATTAATTCGGATAATAAATTAAATTTGCTATTCTCTTTCACCTTAAGATGGAAGAGATGAATAAATAAACAAGGTATTCATAAGCAAAGTGTTATCATATTAGGCTGCATATACACATCATTCATGTTCAGATGGAAAAATAAATTTACACTCTTAATTTATGACCTCATCTTTCAACTTGAAGGATTAGTTCTAACTCTATCAAGAAGTAGAGTTAATTCATAAATTAATACATATTAGAAAACATTACTACTGGTACATGAGGACTTTATAGTAAGAGGCGAATCATTTCTCACACTTCACATACAAATTTAAATTTATTTAGTGAAAAATTTAGTGTACTAAAGCGCACAGTCATGGAAAAAATTGTACTACTCGACATGATTTGAAAATCGTGACTAGTGTAAAAGTTCTATAAATTAGCTTTACTATATTTAAAATATTGAATTTAGATCTCATTTGTTGACTTGATTACACATGCTCACTTCAGTTATACAAAACCCACAAGTGACTCACGTGAACATAACCTTTCTTTGAAATAAAGATATGTGACTCTTACAAGTACAAATACTTGTAATTTGTAAACTTTACTTTATATCTTAAACCTTCCAAGAAAAATTAATATATAAATTAAACCTCTTTGCATATTCTCCTCTTCCAAACTTGGAAGAGGAGAGTATGCATGCTGGATGAAATGAACCATTGAAAGTGTATTTTGCATGCATATATATACTCATTCTGTGTGCCTTCTTGCTTTACTTGCCCTAACATAAATTAGTTAGAGATATAGAACACTTTAATCTTACAAAAGTCATTTCGTACTCATATCATGCAAAAATTGGCTTGATCATACCTCCAGCACGATCGTTGCGTTGATCATATCCCTCTTAACGTTTGGTTGTTTGATCATACTCCCAACCTGCCATCGTCCGTCTTGTCAGTATCCCACACCATGTAGATCAAGCCATGTCACTGTACACTATCAGCATGTGAAAATGCACAGTCTAACGTGGAGCGTGTTCCACCAAAAGCGAGCGAGAAAAGACCGGACAGTGTCACAATGGCGCGAGAATGCATAGACAAATTCATCATGATAGTGTCACACTGACGCAAGGATGTATTTACAGGTTCGTCACATTCCAAATACGACATGATGCAAAGGAGGAAGCATTAGATACAAGCGCAAATGAATGACAAAGAAAACACGCGTGGAAGTTACGTTTGAAGACAATCTTGGTTATCGTTAGAAGTCTAGACTAGAGAGTGTATAGTGAATTGGTGAAATAGAGCTTCTGGTGTGCCGAAGAAGATTGATAAGTTTTAGAAACGATGTGCTCACTTGCTGAATTCAGAAAATGTATCGGCAATGTGTATTCTCAGTGG
Source organism: Asterella californica (assembly GCA_036924285.1). Classification (NCBI taxonomy): domain Eukaryota; kingdom Viridiplantae; phylum Streptophyta; class Marchantiopsida; order Marchantiales; family Aytoniaceae; genus Asterella; species Asterella californica. The sequence goes on along the minus strand of JAYKYS010000006.1, from coordinate 11,402,536 downwards.
ATTTCAGCTTCTATTCAACGCATCAAGAACAAGCTGTCGAGTTTTGTCTCTTATGTTGCATCTAACTTCCCGAGGTGTTATAAGCGTGTAAGTGAATCAAACACGACATTTAGCTCTACTAGGAAGGTGTTGTATTTCAGTCAGTCACAGCCCGATCAAAAGACGTGGCACCCATGTAGTGAAAGAGGAAGCAGGAGACAATATCGATTTCATCTAAGATTGACTGATTACAGTGTGAAGGATCGTGCAGAAACCGCATTATCAATAGTAATTATGTGGAGAGTTGATGAGCAGCTTTTGGGAATGACAACTGAGGAGTTCGAGGGACTAAGCGCGAAAAAGCAAGATGGAATACTGAACACCGTGTGCTCGACGAAGTGGCGCTTTAAAATTGGCTTGAATGCATAGCAAAATCGCTACACCGTGTTTGATGTGGAGCTTGAGATGGAGCACCCGGATGAATTTCAAGATGTTTTGGAAGACCTTGCCAATGCAATGAATAGTTGTACATTTTATCCATCGATAGAAGATTCCAAGTCCACACTGTAGAGTAACGTAGAGCTTATAGAGACTGAGTGACTACATGACATGGCCCTGTCATTGATGGAGACAGCAGATGAGATAGATGTAGTTGTAGAAAATATAGTTCGAGAAATGAACATCATAATAGAACTGCAGAGACAAAAGAAGACCTTTCAGAATTTGTAGAAGCAATGCGTAGACTTAGAGAGTTGTAACCAGTAGGCTATATAGCGGAGGAGTCTGCTCGTGGAAATTCATATTTTGATATGGTAAATAAATGTTTTCATTGCTATATGTATGACAGTTGGTAGAGCAAGATCTGCAAGAGTGTTTTAGTAAAGATGGATACTTTATTGAAGATTCTAATAGCACTGTCATAGCTCGGGGTAGCAAGAGTGATAGGATGTTCAAACTAGATACTTCTGTGCTTAAGTTACAAGCTCCCATATATGGACGGAGTGGTCCAATAATGTTTGATATTGACATCTGATACAAGCGAATTGGACACATGAACTGCTAGAGGTTGAAAAGTCTTTCGAGTTTTGACCTTGTTACATGTCTATCCAAATTTGGATCTAGTGAGCTCAGTACAGTTTGTGCAGCATGTTAATTCGTCAAGCAAGCTATATAGCTCTTTAAGGGATCAAGTAAGAGAACGAACAAGCTCTTGAAGTTTGTTCACACTGATGTATGAACTATTTCTCAACCAAATATGATCGGTTTCTAGTACTTCATGTCATTCATTGATGATCATTCACAGTATACTTGGATCTATTTGTTAAGAAACAAGTCCTCATGGCATGACATCTAATGCTAGAAGATTTGCAATTATAGTATGCAACAGAATGAGGTTGTGTAGTGCAAGAACCGACACATAGCAAAAGATGCATATGCTATGTTGAACGAGAAGATCATACCTAAACATTACTAGGTAAAAGTTATTTCATATGCGGTGTATCTGATGAATTGGATGCTTAAAATGATAATCCATAATCAGACACTGGTGGAGGTCTTCACAAACATAAGTATGATTGCTTTTTCTTTAAAGTTTTTTGATATATTTTTTATATGCACATGCTTGATTGTAAATATACGTATCTAGATTGAGAAGCAGATATATGTATCTTCCTTGGATATGTTTTTTGATACGAAAGGATATTGATGTTATAATTCTTTGTCGAAATAGTTATATATTAGTAGAGATGTTGTCTTTGATGAGCTACATTTTTTGTTTGTTCTTGCATGGTCATATGTCGTGATCATCCTTGTACCTACTGTAGAAACAAAGCCAGTTCACTGTAGTACCTTAGAGTAGTATGTTATCATATCAAATTTTGCATGAAAGTTGTCTAGGAAAACGAGAGATTCCTAGCTATGGAGATATCATGTGCTGAACAAAGACAAGAAAGAGATAAACAACCACGATAACAAGCTTTGCAAGATATACCAACTCTCACTTTATATACACTCCTGTTTTTTTTTCTAAGAACACAAAACTTGTAGTAGACAACGGATGAAAGTTTATGTACTTATTAAATTGGAGGGCTGGCAAGTACATTCGCATAAGTGAGCTCAACACGATTATTTGTATCGGTAGCACCTAAAAGAACGTACATATCCTTGCCGTCATTCAGCATGCTCTCAGAAATGTTCTTCATCGTCACATGATGATACTCCTCTTTATGATCCTTCATACAGTAACTGAGCATACCAACTTAAGTGTGCAAGCCATGATTTGTTAAGGACTTAACACAAATCTCAGCGCCCAAAGGTTTCTCATGCTGTCAATCCAAAACTGCCATAAGTCATTTCTTAACATGCGGGCAATTTCTCGCATGGATGCACACTACCCCTTGAAAGTGCAGATGGAGTAGGGCGCCCCCACGCTCCACAGAAAACAAACCCGAAATACAGTGTTTGTCCAGAAAAACAACCAACAAACAGAAAAGTTCCAAGTCCAAATCTCTTTCTGTCCTACATACGATAATTGACACGTCAAGACTTTTCTTGGGAATCGACGGATTGGTCTTCCTCGCTCTTGCTTCCTTTCGCAGAGACATTAAGACGAGACGGTTTGAGAGAAGTGAGGACAAACATACCTAAACCTCGATGGATCCAGCACAACACACACACAAGGCAGACTACGCATCCTAGAAATCGTTTGCATTGTAGGCTTGAACAAGTTTGTGCTATAACAGTCTATGAAACAACTAGGGTACGTAAACATCTGCTGCTCCCGATCTAGAAGTACAAGCCAATATGTATCCTCTGTGGTTCCCGAGTACATAAAAGGTCCGGATATAGTCGCAAACACACGAGCTACCTTGACAAAATCAGTATCAAGAAGAAAACGTGGAATATGATCAGAGAGTTCAAGATCCAAGTATACATAGAAGCGGTCTGCTTCTAACCTTCGATCGGTAAATCCTTGGTGGTAGACCTCATCCAATGTAGGAAAGATGGGAGAGAAACCTAAAGGTATATACAGATAATCCTCCTCGAACCCCGAAGAATCAGTAACAAAAATGTGAGGACTGACAACAACAACAGCAGGCTGAGAACTAGAAGCAAGAGGAGGAGTTCGTTCAGGACTCAAACGAGGAAGAGCAGTCAGGTCGGAAACAACACTCACTTCACGAGCAGCAGAGGTACAGACCGTGTCGAACGTATTCATCGTCGAGTCTAAAAACATAAGAGTACAAAGCATGAAAGAAGAGAACGATACAACTTTGACCTCATGTCCAGTCGATGACTATCTGTAGACGGCGGCAGCCTTTACCTACCTGCAAGAATCTCGAAAGTAAGTGAAAACACAGAAGAAAATGACAACACATGAGAATAGCCCACAACTCCGTCAGCGACAACCTTTAAGATTGGCTGTAATCCGACTCATGCTCCTCCGAAAATGAGAACGCCACGGTCCACACCGCAGAGCCCACAGACTGATCGCCGTATCCCGCACGACCTATGCACCACAACCCACAGACTAATCCTCGTATCCCGCCACATGAGATTGGGCACCAACATGGAGGGCAGCGAAATTCACAGGTCACAGTCCATGACAGCGATGTTGTCACGCGACTCGTCACTGATCTCTCAATCCATGTCCAATCCCGCAGATCACACATCCAATGTCACAGGCACCTAATCGCGCACACACCATCCATGCCCAGGACTCCAAATGAAATTTCCATCAGCGACAATAAACAACGAAGAACGATGAAGAGAAGGAAAGCAAATGGAGAAGCAGCGGCAACACGCTCCAAATTCGATCACAAGACGAGTGAACAACGATGAAGAGAAAGAAGCCGCAGGACGAAAGTCAAGACGGACGCATTGGTAGCACTCAAAGAGAAGGATGCCGCAGGACAAACGTCAATACGAACATAGCGGCAGCATGCTTCCAATTCAGAACCAAGACGAGCCAACAATAACGAAGACAAGGAAGCCGCGAGACGAACGCCAAGACGAACAAGCAGCGACAGCCACGGCAGCCAACTCTGCCGCGAGACGGACGACGGACGGCCAGGGGACGAACGACAGCAACGACGGAGAAGGAGCGACAGCCGCGGGACTGGACACACCGGCACAGCGTCAGAGCGGCATCGTAATAAAGTCGAACGACCATACCACCACAGCAGCATCGTAATAAACTCGCGATGCCGAAATCAATTAAGCCCACGTTACCTTCAATTTGAATACAACGTCCCTCCTACCTCGACCGCAGCCAACTAAATTTTTGTATTTTCCTCCGAAACTGCTGGTCTTCTGCTTCCTCACGACACCGAAATGAATTAACCCCATGTATCTTCGAATTTGAATTAATCCCGTCCTACCTCGACCGCAGCCAACCATACGTTTGTATTTTCCCCCGAAACTTGCGGTTCTGCTTCCTCGGGCTGCCGCGGCAGTCCATCAGCATGCAATATATATTATTCGCAGCCTAGAAACTTTTTACTTCGTTAGGGAAATGAGATATCTTTACACTATACACTTGAGGAGGGTTATGTCTGAATGCCTTCAAAGGGCCCGCGGGGGTATATCTTTAGGGTTTTCCGTTAAACCCTAAATCACTACTGCACCCTGAGAGCCTTGAGAATCCCAAAGTGGTTTCTTTCTCGTCTGGAAGACGCTGTAGGCTGATGGATCATGCAGGTTGTTACAACTGAGCTTGACTCGTCTGAATTAGATTTGCCTCCATGGGGGAGGCATCGCTTGCAGCGGTCAAAGTCGAGGAATTGCTGAAGGAAGTGCGAATAGATTACACGAGGACGAAGGCTGTGGAAGGTGCGGTTGCTGCCCTACAAACGTTTCTGCTCGGTCTGAATGAGTTGGAGGTATGCCTGTTGTGCATCTTAAGCAGGTTGTCATGAACGCCCCCGCTGACTTGAGAAGTTCGAAATTCATGGCTCGGTTCTGCCCTTGTCTTCGAGTAGTTCATTTTGCATCTTGAAGCAAGCCCAGTGAGATTATCCTCGCGGTATCTTGCTGTCGCCTTTAAGGTATAATTCTTAATTGTCCCTATGATGGCCCAAAGTTGCCGAACCAGCCTGTTAGTTCCTGCCCTTTTGACGTTCAGACGCGATGAGTGGGATAGATTGGACTTTCCGGTGCTTGTGTTTTCACTCTACTTCTGTTTTAGCCTTCTCAACTCCACTGTTTTGAAATCTCGTCCGATCAGGCTGCAGAAGAATTCTTTTGCCCAAGCTGGTACATTGATGAAACCCATCGCCTATGATATTCGAACGATTCCAAATCGCTCGGAATGACTCTGTCGTGTTACTCGATGAATCCTTAGACTGGCTCGCTGTGGAGTTCCCTATACGCTTACAGAATGGGTGATCTGCAATTCCCACGTGTTAAGACTGCAATGTAGTTCTATGTTCAGGGTTTACTGCATTGTAACGGTTTATAGCGTGGCTAACTCGATACTGAAAAAGCCGCCGTGTAAACTTTTCAGCTTTTATTTGAAATCTTCGGCTTCCGGGACGATGTGTTTTAAATGCGGATTTTAACGTGTGATACTACGTTGCAGGTCTCCTCCTCTTCAGCATTTAGATTCGTGAATGATCTCGGCGTATCCGATGAAAAATGCGGGTTCACCTTTTCCAAGCCTGATACCGTGGAGGTCATTGGTAGCTTTCTAACTCAAACAGTGACCAGGCCAGTTCAGTATGTTGACCTTGCAGTGCGCATACCGAAGGTAACGACCTAAAGCTACTGCCATGATTGATGACCTGTCTTCATGCTTGGGCTCTCATCGAAGGTTGACGTTATGCTGATCAATTAATTTCGCTCTCAGGCTTGCTTTCACGAGAAAGATTTTCTCAATTACCGATATCATGCAAAGCGGATCATTTACCTCTCTGCTATTGAACGGGAGCTGTCTTCGAGCGGTCGTTACGAAAGAATTGAGTGGACCTCATATAATGAAGATGCCACCAGACCCATCCTGGTCGTTTGTCCAGGTGAACTATCTCTCTTGTGCGCAGCGTCTTCAGGTTGGTAAAGAATGGTAGCTAGCGAATATTACACTGCGCCGGATCACTTGGTCTGGAAGATAGTATAGTGAAGTTCGCTCGTGCCATCATTTGCGGCGGGATCAATGGCGTTCTTCGTTTCTTCTACAGCTTCGGATGGAGCTTCTGTGGCAGCTGCGAAGTTCGTCTTCAGATTGATACCGACCATATCAACTGAACACTTTGATATCACGAAGTTTGGACTCCAGAGAAACAATGTCAGGAAGGCCAGCTCTAAAGGTGCGATGTGGCGTCGTTCATCTTATTAGAGGTGTTTGCTGTGCAGAGAGCTTCCAGTGATTTTTCCCTTTGCAACCAACTGTATGGAGTCTGAACCATAACGTTTCTGATATACCTGGTTAACGTTCTTTCCCAGGACAGAAGGGCTTGCTTTGCCGACTCCACATTACAGTTCCAGTATTGTGGAGGATATGCTTATTCAAGAGCATTCTGTCTGGCTCCAAACTCATCTAAACAAATCTGCAGCCCTTCGTGACGCTATTTGCTTGGCCAAGGTGATATGAATGATATGATGGTTTGAACCTGTGCACTACTCGATTGAATATCACGACTCTGTTATCACTTCCGTCCACATTTTTCGGTTGGAGTCCAAGTGGATTCATCAGATTAACGAGGAGTCACACTTCACCGTTGTGTGACAGGTATGGCTCAGACAGCGCAGCGAAAGTACTTACCGACATGGGCTCAACGGCTTTTTGATGTCAATGCTGGTTGTCCACTTAAGCACTTCGGCTGGGAAGTTCCGCATATCAGAGCACATGTCTGCCTTGCAAATGTTTCGGGTAACCCTGGACGCCATTGGTACGTTGCATTTTAGCAGGCACCTAGTTGAGGACTAAAGTTAGCACCTCGCGTTGCAAAATCTTTTGAAGATGTCGCCTTGTCATTACAACTCGAAAGCGGCTTATCAAATATCTGTAATCAGTTTGACTTTGTTCTGCATCAGGTACCATGGACATTCTTGGCCGAGGAATTATGATGCAGAAGAGCGAAGGGAAATATGCTACTCCCGATGTGAGTGTTTCCCGCGCTTATGATTCCCGCCAGAGGATCGTAGAGGTGATGTCGTCGGAGTGTTGCATGGTTAGCACGGTGTTAGTACAGTTTACTCTGAACGGGAGGAGCCAAGGTGTAGAGGCCTTCTGTATGGCCCAGGCGCCTTTGGAACAGTCAAGGAATCAGGCTTCTAGGGGATGGTAATTACGTACTTACCTTCCTTCCCATGCTCCTGCAGCTAAAGCAGATGAAATCCTCATTTGAAGTTGTGATGGTCGATCCATCCGGGCGTTTAAATCTCACGCATCGATTGACGAAAAGCTCAGTTGCAGAGGTACGGTTAAGAGTTTCACATTGTTCCCTTCGTTTCATGTTTTCCGGGAACTTTTTGGGGTGAGCTGATTCGACAGCGAAACGCATTTTCTGTTCGTCTTAGTTGAGCGTTCTCGCTTGGACAGTCCTGATTGGTGCAGGGTTGACTCGGAAGGCGTTGTCAGCATTCACAAGTTTGTAATTAATGGTACGACTTGTCGCAGTTGCAAGGCGATGCTTTGCGGACCTTGGATAGCATGAAGGGTGCAAGGGATGGAGGATTTGACGCCGTTTTTATGACTCCTGTCATATTTGCAGCAAAGTATGACTATCACATAAGGTACCCAAGATATACCAGTTTACTGATCAGTGGACAGTCTCCTTCCTTGCCCACGTGTGTCGCAAGTGGTATGTATATTATAAAGATATAATTATAGACGGAGGTCTCGATATGATTAGAGCCGTCGACCCCTTTGCTGATGAAGTCTGCATTGTGCACTCTTCTTAGGCTGGACCTTGATTTTGACGATCTCTTTGGTTCCCTGTAGACTTCAAATGCCGTCTGGAACTTCGACTTCTCCGCACTGTCTAGACCAGCAGAGCTGGCGAGTGTATGAGAGAAAGGTGGAGGCTATCCTCTGCAGAGCTCTAAGTGACAGAGCCCTGCTTGTGCGCGTTTTGCAACGAACTCCGCCGTCAGGATGGGATCCTTCTGTGGTAGGTCGAAAACATGACTGAGTCGTGGTCTACCAAAAGTCAGTCAGAAACAGATTTATATGGATTTTGTACGTTGATCCCTTGGGGCCAGAGGGAACTCGGACCTTCTTTGACAGGGTATTCCACTCGCAGGGACTGGAGTGCGTGGGAAAGCTACCTCTGCTTGTAGGAATACTTCTGAATGACATTGACATTGCGCTCCGACTGGCGGACGTTGGTCCAAGTGCAGATGACAAAGACGAGGTGAAAGTTAAATTACCCTATAACGTTCTGTTAAGGCGTTCAGTTTGCTGCATACGAAGTGCGTCAGGTTGACCTTGACTTGGTTTAGCTGTGTGAAATAGCCATTTTAACTGTATTGGCGTGTGCAACTGCGGACGGCACTGGTTTCTGATTGTTTCCCGCTACCTGCAGGCCAGGAAGTTCAGAGCCTTTTGGGGAGAAAAATCTGAGCTCCGAAGGTTCAAAGATGGCAAAATATCAGAGACTGCAGGTGAATGGCAATAATTGTGTAGAGCGTGCCTCCTCCAGGTTTATAGTCTGCGAGACTGCAAAGATCATTGGACCTACTAACATATACTGAGTTCTCTGCAATGATATTGTTCAGTGCAGATCTTTAAGGAAGTCTATTACGAGTCTTCTAGTGTTGCTGAAGTACTATCTGGTTCCTTTGATTGCAGTTTGGGAATGTGAATCAACGCAACGACATCTGATTATTGAACAGATTGTTCAGCATGTGTGCCGAAGACATCTTGGTCTCTTAACTTCAGATGTAAAAGTCGTAGCTGGACAGCTCGATTTTGCTATTACCGTTAGAGGAAAAGGTATTTGACTTTGTGTTCAAGTCTATGGTAGGGGCTGGTCGTTGAGAGTGGTTTTCGGGACCGTATGTGGTTCTTATGGCTTTTATTGGAGCTTTAGATCCCTGCTGATCGTCTAGGCCTTTTTGAGGGAAATTATTAATTTATAACGTAGATTGCCCTGGAGGCAGGCGTTTACCACTCTACTGTCCATGACTGGTTATGTAGTTGAACACCTCCGTATCACACTTGCTTTTGGCTTTACCGTCAATTCGTCTTTTCTGATATTGCATGCTCATCTTACAGATCAAGCTGCTGTCGTTCCAAAGATACTTGAAGTTTTTGAAACCCTATCTAAACGACTTCGAAGTATGGAGGAGCTACCTTTGCACGTTGTTAGCGTACAGCCGTTAAGTGCGGGTTAGTTTTCGCAGCCTTCAACCATGTATCTTGTTCTTCTGCTTCGTAAGGCGGGATTTGACGTGGTTGTTTTAACGCCACAAATCAACCTGTCTTTTCTGTACGTTTTCAATCATTTTCTGAATCCTGCAGAGTTCAGGCACGCAGCTGTATACTACCCGCAGCCACATCCCTTAGCGACTGGAGAGGTGGGATCTAAACCCCTAACGAAGGCAATGGGCGCTTGCTTGGACCCCCTGGAAGTCGTTATACAGGTACATGCACATGCACATGTATATGATTCTGGAAGGAACATGTGTATCTCTGTAGCTAAGTAATCATGCACGTCTGACTTAACGTCGTAGACGAAGCGTGTGTCTTGGAGGGTAAGCATCAAACGGTTGGCCTGTCTTTTCCGAACAGCTGTATAGTAGACACTTGTTTGACGGGAGGTCTCTTTCTCTGTGCAGCTGGAAGGGTCCAGTAGATGGCCTGATGTTCCCGAAGCCATCAAACAAACGAAACTCGCATTCTGCTTGAACATTGCTGACAGGTAAACCTGTTACTATGTCTTGCCAATTCAGTGTGTAAGACTTTGGACGTTCATGTCAGTCTTGGAGAGTGCTTGCATCTTTCTAATATTCCTTACTTCGAAATGCAGGATGCAGCAAAAGTGGGGGGTCTTCTGTATCGCTAGTGAAGATGCCGTTGATGTGCTGATGGAAGGGTTTTCTTTTCGACTCTCTATTCTCTATGGGAAGGATCGAACCTTCGTCAACAAGGAAAGAATAGGTTAGACCATCTGCTCCGATTGAATCATTCAGTTGAACACTTGTTCGTCCTTTGTGATATCACCGAATCATGCTGAGTTGCACCCAAGTGTAGTCCTTGCTCTAAACGGTGGGTCATATTTATCCGGAAAACACAAACTAAACTTGCATGGCAGGGACTGGGTGCCTGTACGCTCGCCTGTATGTTGTAGGCTCTGAGTGCACGCGTACTTAATACCAACTGCAGTTTCAGTGAATCTTGAGAGGGCCACCGTAAGGTAAATGGGTTGAGCAACTTCCTCATCTGCAGAGACTTTACATCCATAACTAAATGAACAGTATTCCTGCACACCACCCAGCCCATATTCTCGAATATGGAAGCTGGGCTGGAAGCTACTCAGCTGTGGCTTATGATCGGTACCGCTTCTAGTACTACACTAGTAGCTGTGTTTGGTGTAGAACCACTGGAGGATGAATGGACGTAGCGAAGCGCAAGTGGCGATGGCGATGGAGTATCTGAAACCCAGCTGATACCGGAAGAACGTTTTAACGCCTCTTGGGTGTAGGATCGTTAGTTAACAAGCCCAAGACTTGGCAAAAGAAGACAGCAGAAATTTGGAGTAGTAGACCTATCAGAGAAGCTCTGGAACATGTCTGAACTCGAAATGAATGAGACTGGAAGAGGCAATGGGGAGTCTTTCCGTAGACCAGAGTAAGTCTTGCCCTATAGAGACAGCCACCTGAGGACGGGTTACCGTAGAGGCCAACCAATCCTTCCAAGTTTCTGCCGGGATGGATTTAACTGGAACATTAACAGACTTTGTCAGAGTGATCCCAGAAAGAGTTGTATAATACGCGGCTGCTTTTCGACACCAGACAACTGAATCTTGCGAACAAGTCCGATGGTATCAGCTTTCTCATGTCAGAGAGGTCCTGAATCCAGGGCCTTCCGGGTACCCTCGCGTCAACAAGAAGGATGGCTTTGGTGATGCCTCCAGCTCAACCCATGTTTCTAAACACAGGGCATTGGGACTATGGGGACTATGGGCGAAAGGCTTGCAGTTCTTAAGAAGTAGATCTTTACTGGGTTATAGATTCACCGGTTACCTTCAGTGTATGTGGGTAGCTCCCGCTTCGGCCTGGTATCCACATAGACCGAATATGTCCAACTCTATGCTGATAGCGTCTTTTCATGGTAGTCGCCCAAAGCGCGAGCCCTGTTGTCCAACTCGTTGGGTCACCCTGAGAAAGTTGTTTCTGTTGGGAATATTCTTAAACCCTCCCTGGCTGAAACGTGGAAGGGAGGTGTTACTTGCTTAAGTCTCCCGTTCTTCATATAGCTGCCTCTTCCCTTTCTACTTTGCTTCTCATCTCGTCCATCTAGGGTGCGGGGTCTATGGCCGAATACATCTCCTCCAAGTTTCGTATCGACGGTTTACCTAAAGTGTATGTTGGTAGCTTTTGCGTTCAGTTGAACTAATTTTTCAGGGAGGGCTGTCCTTTCTAACGGGCTTGTCTTGTCCTTGCAGCTTCGTCTCTTGTCACGGGAGCTGCATTACCTGTAGAAGTCGGCTCAGCCGGCGCGATTGGACGGCCAGTATCTCCTAAAGAAGATCGGCTGCTTAGAAGCATGCATGCCAGCATCCTCCACGGTCTGCATGGGCTGTATCCAGCGTTCAGTCCTACAGTAAGGTGTGAAGCTAACGCCATTCTTCATAGGAGTTAAATGATTTATTGCAGTTAAAGTGTTTTTGTCTTGAGGAGGCTTCGGAGGTTAAAAGAAATGGTCTTGAAACGCACAGGCTTGCGAAACGGTGGGTGGCTTCGCACTTGTTCTCGGGTGTGCTTGTCGAAGAAGCCGTGGAGTTGTTAGTTGCTCATTTGTTCGTGAAACCAGCTCCGTTTCCCCGCCCATCTTCTCGTATAACTGGTCTCTTAAGGTACGCTGAGCTTTAAAACCTCGTCAGTCTACAAGTTGAAATCGTAGTCCAGTTGTTTTGTCTAAAGAGATGTGATTAGAGTGTTACGATGTGGAAGTTCCCACCTTTCTAGATTTTCTTGTTGAAGAAATGTTATCAACCACTATGATGATCACATTAACTCAGCCTAGTCAAGCCGGCCTTCGGGCCGTTCGGGGCAATGTGGCCATAAACTCGTTGTCTGAGTGGTTGGAGTTAGTTTTTGTTCTGAGTTAGTACCTTTGGCGGAAATGGTAACAGTAAGTTTCGGTCACAGCAGAGTGATGGCTTTGTTACTCACTTTGTACTTCCATGGGTTCGAAACTATTTGGGGGTTACCTAAGTGTGCGGGTGAAGTTACTGTTACTGAAATATTAGCTGCGTCTTGACAGAGCTCACGTATGCATCGTAAATAGGTCACTGGGTGCTACTTATTTAACTAGTGCATTCTGTTTCCATGCTTACTTGAAGTTTGGGCTAGTTTTCACAGTGCCAATTTTCTGTCTGTATGGGGAATCGAATCATAGATTAGCAGCTGAGAGAGGAGAAGACAAAATTCAGTGAGACTTCACTATGATGAGACAAATGTACTGCCTAGGGAGCCTCTACCTTCGGGTAGTTCCATCCACTGAGGCCCTAAACTCGTTGTCTGAGTGACGATGTGTCTTTAGCAGTGTACGTACTAAAATGAGCGAAGTGAGGTGACTGCTTCCGGTGTACAGAGAAACGTGTCGTTAGGACTTGGACGGGGCTAATGTGTTTCTCGTAGTCATGGGAGAGGTTACAGTTAGTCTTCTCTCTGATCGAGACTTGAAAATGGGGGAACGAAGCTATTCCGTAGACGATGGCTGATCCTAGCGGATATGTTGGTTGGGTAGAATCGTGCGTAGACGTCTCAATCTTGTTGCCTCTGTCATGATTAGATCCCAACGTTTGCTCGTGGTTTGAATAAACTTTGTAAGGTATGCCCCAGCAGAGGTTGTTCTGCTTGGAACTTGACTTCTAGTGTAGTCACGCGTTTTACTTCCGCTCGTGATTAATACATGGTATCTTATGATGGGTTGAGCACACCGTTGGTCAACCATGTCAACCAGAAGGTTTGATTTTATCAATCACGGTGATTATCGTATCTGTCAACTGTAAGTTCATACGGTCTAGTAGAATCGTGCGTTGCGTCCCAACTTGAGTTGTCTTTGTGTTGAATAAGTTTCAGGACTTTCAGTGTTAAGTATGTGTCGACAACCTTATAATTACTGGGTATTCTGTTCTAATAGATAGGAACACACATATACGTAAGCCGTCGTAAGTCATCAACTTCGCGTCATCACTTCTCCTACTCACATATGGCCTAACCCACCCTGTTAGGCGCTGATGAAGTCATGGAACCGGTTGAGGTGCATGGGGCAAGAGAGTGTCCTGTTGCATGCTCTGTGTGTACCTTGTGGGAGTTAGGTGTTTCAGTGCACACCTACTCATTACCCACAGCGGTGTTCGTGACTTTTGTTGGGAGAATTGGGTCTAACCTCTACCTTCTTCATGGTTGACAATCTGGTGTTGTAAATGTTGGCTCGATTATTCCCGGTTGCATCCTGTGTGCTTCTCCAGACGGTGTATTTTGTGTTTCCTGTATGTTTTATGTTCGTCAGTTTCTAGATAACCAGCCCTTCATGTTATCTTTTTTCGACTTATCGCTCTATATTGTAGTTGTAGCTGCTCTCTCGTTCAGATCTTTAGGCATCGCAATTTGTACTTGGCTTCTGTCTTACAGCTACCGGGGGTTACACTTCCCCTACACATTTCCTCTTGGCCCGACCTCGGTTATATACATTCGTTGCCCTTCTCAAACCAAGTTAGCATACATGTTATCACTCTTTGTTACTCACTTTGTACTTGCATGCGTTCAAAACTTATTTGGGGGTTACCTAAGCGTGCGGGCGAAGTTACTGTTTTCTTAGAAAGCCGCCTTACCCGTGTACCAGTATATACGTACGCCATCTAGTGGTAATTAGGTTTTTCCAGTGTACACCTACTCCTACAGCCGTGTTCGGAACATAACCTTCTTCATGGTTTGACAATCTGATGTTGCAATGCCGGTTGCTTCATGATTGTTTTCTCCAGAAGATACATACTGTCGTTTATATGTTCATTCTTTACCATTCGCTGTACCGCTCTATATTATAGTTATAGATGCTCTTTCACTTTGATCGTTAGGCATCGTCTGTTGTACCTGGCATCGCTTCTGCACTTCCCACCTGGGGTTACCATATTGGAAATGTGCTTTCCCTACACATTTCCTTAGTCAGACCTCGGTTATATACAGTCGCTAACTTCTCAAACCCAAGTTAGCGCACATTCGGCCCCTAATCGCTTCTTACTATGTACTTGGCCGGGCTAATTGCGTGTTGTATACTAGAGAGTGGTCCTTCAGAACATCTGCCATTCTCAACGTATGAATATAACTTCTCAAACCAAGTTAGCGTACATGTACACCACTCTTTGTTACTCACTTGGTACTTTCTATGGGTTCAAAACTATGGGGGGGATTACCTAAGTGTGCGGGGAAGTAACTGTTTTCTGCGGAAACTGCTTTACCCGTGTACCCATTATACATATAGGTCAGCTTTTCACGTTGAATATAGGGTTGGAGAGTACGGTATGCTGCGCTGTTTTTGGTTGTTTCACTGCCAATATCCATGGACCTTCTACTGTATCTTCTTACCCGTGCCTTTGAGCTTGGTTCTTGCTCCTTAGCTTAGTTGCCATTTGTCCCGGACGGATCATACACCCATGGACAAATATATGTCTCATATACTGAACAAGCTGCGGTACCGATGGGCAGGTTCTTAAGCCTACTGCAGAGACACGACTGGGTCTTAGCACCCCTGATTGTGGACGTGAATGGGAGTATTACACCAACGGACGAAGAAGCCATCATGGTTAGTGTTGGAACTGAAAGCACGGAGAGACGTCCACCGAAATAGTTTCCAAGTTCTTTCGTTGAGAGCTTGAGAATTTATGATTCATTCAGTATCTCTTCAGGGTTTCACCCTCTTTTCTGTAGACGAATCAATAACTGAGGCTATCCGATGTCTCTATGGTGATCACAGTCCCAGTTCAACAAGCTCAATCGCGAGAGCAGGAGTGGTTGTGAGGGTCCTGCGATGTATATCGCAACTGCCTACGATCTGTGTTCCCAAACGTGGACGAGGGAAAGTCCCAACAATAAGGTACGGCATGACACTAGTTATGTTCTTTCAGTGTTTGCAGCGAGAGCTTGAAGTTAGCTGGTGCAACTCCCGGAGGCATTTTGCTCTCAGCCCTAATCGTTCTATGCTTTCAGGGCTTAAAGCGCTTGGTGGCTTACGCGAAGAGCTCTTCTGCCCTACTGGCGAACATGATAATGAGTGAGGAAAGCACTTTCAAGTGGCAGGTACGTGGCTAGTCTTTGATGGCATAGGACGTTACACCTCTGAGCTTGTCAAATACGTATAGTACGCAGTCTATTCCACTGCTCCGGCAGTGGGCCACCCTCCGGCGTAACCCACTGCCGGAGGGTGGCGTGGAATAGACTGCGTAAATCAAGTGCTAAATTTTCACTAAAGCTAAATTTTTTAGTGATGCCCGTGGAATTGCGCTTGCAGACAGAAATTTCGCCTGTGTTTTCCGATAACATTATCTACCCAGGATCTACTAATTCCGTTTTTCTTTGCAGACGTTGTTTCGAACTCCGCTGAACTGCTATGACGCCGTGGTTCTTTTTCACGAACAGAGCCTGCCTCATCCAAGTCGGCTATTATTTCCTGCAGAATTAAGCACCCCAGCTGTTGTGAGGAAGAAAACACCCAGTGATGTACTGGCATTGATCTCTCCGACCGTCTTGAAAGCTGGCGCATTAGCTGCGAGAAATCATGTCTTGATAGGTTTCGATCCGGTTGACTATTATGTGAAAGATTTGAGGGAGCGCCTAAGTGACTCTTGCTCAATCTTCTACGATCATTTAGGTGGCGATGTATTAGGGCTAACGTGGACTACCACTTCGAGCGTGAAGAGACGGAGAGAGGAGAAGGCTGCGGACGAGGTAGATGTGGACGCTTTAATCGAACATCTCAGTGAAGCGGGTGACGGGCTAGTCAGAAGTATTCACCTGTCAGATAGAGTTAGGAAAGCAGATAGCACGATGTCGGAAGTTGTTGATGCGACTAAAAGCAAGAAGGTTAAGAGAAACAAGCAGAGAAGGTCTCCAAGAAAAGGACAGGACGAGAGAATATTCTAGGTGAACGACAGTAACTTGTTTAGAAGAATTTTGCAGAGAAAATTACACCACGAGTGTTCGTCAGAGAGATGTACCATAGATATGGTTATGTACATCGTATATTACCGATTGTTTATGAAAACTTTGTCGTACGGAGTTCATGACATATGCGTGTTGTATCAGACTGAAATCTGCCGAAAGTGATATCGGAAACAAGCTACCACCGACCTACTGATTTACTGGGTATGCATTTGGGTGTGGGATTCACGTATGGTACATACATCAGAACCCCAGTAGAATCTAACTGAATACAGTCCTCGTTGTAGCCACACCATACAACGAAGTGTTCATTTTCTGGAGAGAACCTTTCTAAGGACTTTAGCCGGAAATACCTTCCAATGAACTCACTTCTCACGGTATGTATTCGGAAGTGCTCCGCAAGCGCAATCCTTTGAAACGGACGAGAAGTATGAGACAGCTCATATTTAGTATGGATAAATGCAAACCAGCTTAACGTCTCATGACATTTTTCTATAATAATTTCCAAAATAATCAAGTTCTCATTATTTTAGAACTTACTATAGAAAATGAAGTCAAACTGCAGAAAAATTAATTGTCTTAAGGAAAAGAAAGGGGGTTATTCTAGAAGGAGAGGAACTTCTGTTCTTGGGTTCATTTTAGTTAAATCTATGGAAGTATAAACTGAAATTAGGTTAGTTTGGAACTGTATAAGGTGTAGAACTAAGTTTAGTTTAGTTCTTGAATGGTCTCCTCCTTGCATATATAGACATCCTTAACCAATAGTCTTCATATTATTGTTATTTGTTTTTCTTTATCATAATATTTTTCATATCACCGTAATCTATTTTCCCTCAGAAGTGGACCGAAATAAAACATAGACATGCATCTCACCTTCATTTCCCGCTTCTTCTTCCCTTCCACACTGCCAAAATCTACAACACTATAGATTGATTTGTTAATTTAATGTTCGATATTTACAAAGGTTTATGCTATCTAGATAAAATTCCAAGAGGAGGTGATTCTAGTCATTTTCAGCTTTTCCTTGTTGCCACAAGATCTAGAGGGTTGAAACAAAGCAAAATATTTTCTTCAACTCGGAGAACATTAGGAGAAAAAAAAGAACATTTTTTTCATGTTTTCACATTGATACTCCAGGTTTAAGTAATTTATATTTTAAAAAGTTGAGACTATAACCGTCGCTAATAACAACAAGTACTCACTAATGGGTTACTATTTCGATTTTCACGAACCTTAACTTCTGAGGAGATATTTTTTTTTAAAAATCGGAATATATATATTTTATGAATTAATAAAAATTTACACTACATTTGACATATTTCATCATGATAGATCGTGAAAAAGAGAATAACTGCAGATCATCAATAAAAATGATCCACACTTGAATACTTCAAATCCAGAAATATGTATATAAAATGACATGTCATGATACAAAAGTTTCATTCATTCAATCATTGAATCTATAACACGTACATGATTCTCTATTGACTCGTTCACTACTTGACTATTAGGAACTGAAGGCTGAACTTTCAGATATAAAGAAGTGGTGACTTCAATCTACGTCACCAGTGTATATCTTTTCTCTCTGCCACCTCTTCAAAGTAATCTATACCTTGAAGCACAGCCGCAGCTTCTCGAGAAAGTGCTGACACATCAAAGCAATGCGCACCATCTTTTTTAGTCTCCATTTCTGCGTCAGATAATATCTTCATGTTGAAGACGTGAGAAAGAATATACATGAATTGACGTCGATCAATCTCCATCTTTCTTGCACCAAATACGGAAGATATTCGGATGCATAAGAATCGCTTCACCTTTTTCTTTCGTCTCTTTGTACTCCTGAACACGCATAACATAATCCAAAAAGTCCGGCGGTAAAATCTCCAACAAAGTCTTCATCTTTGAAGGACATTTCTTCTGCTCTTCTTCAACCAGTTCTTCATCGCGAAATAGTAGTTTCAACAAAACATTGCGATGAGAACGGTCTTTCTGCAAAATGAAAAGAAAGTGTATTAGTCAACAAGAGTTTTAAGAGAAAAATGTCAGAGCAAGCCATGAACTTCATAGGCTGTCATGCTGATTGTGAGTATGACGAAAACTGAAATAGTCGTAAAAAGGAATGGAGGTGGCGTGGTGTTGAGCACCATCCTCCAAGAAACCATTCTTGAGTGTAAAGTCAATTTTCACTTGCGTTTTAGCCTAATCTTTAATGCCAATCATCTGCACCACGATCAATTTTGGATGTTTTCATGATACGACACCTCTCTCACTCCTTCTACATCTCATCTATACAAAGTTCTCTCTGATCGACACGAAGAAGAATAGAGAGTTTACGATCGTCGGTTACACTCTGCACTACTCGTCATCTGACGTCTTTCATCTCATCATCACCACTGTTCTCTGTCTTTCTATATTTGGTGAGTGATTTCTGTCTTTTGATCTCGTGTCGCTCTCACTTCCAGAATATATATTCCTAGATCTCTCATAAAGATCTCACTCTAAAAACCACTTGGAAAGTACCCTCCAAAACCAACATGTTTTTTTGGAGGGTACTTTGAAGTGTACTTCTGTTTGGACGATAACGATCTCCAACGTCAAGCGTTTCCTCAAGGTATTTTTACTCTCACCAGTCTCTTTACTCTCCATGAACTGCTGATGAAAGTATTCCACTTTTTGATGAAAGATGTACTTATGTCGTACATCCACATCCGTAGTTATCATCGTGCGTAAACAATGCTAGTTCATCTTTTGTAAGCCTGGCATAAACAATGCAATTACACCAACGCAGTTGTTGATAATAACCTAGATATTGTGTAAGAAGCTCAATTCTTGCAAGCGCACTATGATTACCACCGATGACGAAGAAGTGCCAACTACGAGGAGGAGGTGAAACCCGATCAGTCTTCGTCAAACAATCGTGAGGATCAACAACAATCAAGAAGTTGTTGGGGAGCATATGCATTTCCTTGCATCTCTTTTTTCAACCTCTCAACAAACAAGTGGCTTACTACTCGAAATCTGATACGTTCTCCAGTTGTCGCTGTTGGTTTTCACGGACGTGCTTCACGAACTGGTCGATTCAGATTTGTATAACTTCGTTTGTTACACGAAAATATTTGATTGCCTTTTTTCTTACATCATTCTTCAGGTCCTGGGTGAACACGATCTCATGCAAGGAAGTCAACGTCTAGAGAGGAACATCCGACTCAGTAGGAACATATGCAAGAGCTAGATATGGAGAAGCCGAGCGACTAGGTTCTTCTTCTTAATATGCTAGTGCAAGGAATACTAGTCGAAGATGAAGGTCTTTGATGAGGTTGAGAAACTCCTCCTGATGAGACATTAGCACCCGAGTCGTGTGACACAGAGTGACTTTGATCTTGGCTCGGAGGTTGAGGTGATCGTGACCGGGATGACTGACTTGGACCTTCACGATGTCAGTTGTCCTCCTCAGCCAGTGACTCTCGACGAGCAGCCTTGAATGCTCGAGCCTCCTCAGCCGAATCTGTCTCATCGATTGATGCCAAACTCGCTTTGGCTTTCGGTCTTGACTTCTTTGGGGTACTTTGGTCCACTTGGGTCACTTTTGGATGAGAAAGATATGCTCCAGCAGTATCTGCGAGAACAATAATCAGCCCTACCAGAATGACTTCCTTGACCGCATCTCGTTCTAAGAGCTTGTACTTGGGCCTAGCCTCCATGAACTCTTATGCTTGCGACATCTGCAGAGAGAAAACATGACGACAAGATAAGTATAGAGATTGAGTTGAGAAGAAAAAGATGAAGACTGTAAATAAGATAAACTCGACAATAGCGGATGAAGTGATGATGACCGACAACCTTGGTGGACAAGGAATGAATTTCAAGGACTGCCAGGCAGCCAAGCCAGACAGCCCATGAACTTCATGGGTCATCGAGTTAAGCTGACCAGTCAGCTTAGCTCGATAGCTCATGAAGTTCATGGTTTGTCTGCCAACCGAGCCACAGTCCTCATGAACTGCATGGACTGCTCATCAGCTTAACTAGACGGCCCATGAACTTCATGGGTTGTCTGCATAAAGAGCTGGATGATCCATGAACTTCATGTACTATCTGCTAGACGATACGAGCATCTCATGAAGTTCATGGACTGTAGGCTGTCTAAGCCGAACAATCCGTGAGGTTCATGAGCCATCGGTTCGATGAGCCGATCAGCCTATGAGGTTCATGAGCCGTCGGTTCAATGAACCGATCAGCCCATGAAGTTCATGTACTCTCCGTTGACCGAGCAAGACAGCCGATGAACTCCATGGGCTTAAGATCAACTCATGGTTCTAGACCATGAAGTCCATGGATATGACATCACATTATCATGAAAGATGAAATAAGATAAAAATATGTAAAACCTCATCTGGTCAAAATCTCGACATTGATCTCTTTGTAAATGTGAGCTGACGTCTTTCTTTTTTTGGTCAAAGTTCTTCACTGGTAGGTCACAGTGGACAAAGCCTCCTTTCGATGAGATAAGCAATACCTTGACATATCTCAGATAAGACGAGACGTTCACGACAAAGCTCACCGTAACTAGTTCTTTGTGACTGTCAACTAACATCAACTCTAAGACGTCAAGTTCCAGCAATTATCCATGAAGAACTATTTTGCTTTCCATGTCATTTTCAGAACCAGAGAGAAAATGTCACCCATCATGTATGATACAATTGGAGTGGGTGTCATAATCAGCGTTGTTTTGGGATTTCACCTTGGAGGTCTAAAATCTATTTTCGATATTCTAGCTAAATACAAGTTATTGACACGAAAGACAAGATGGAGTCAATTGCTAAAAGAAATATGATCGGTAACTCTGTAAATGTAAAATGAATAGTGAACTTTTCAACCTCATCTTATATAATTTTTCTTAAGGATGGCCGAGATCAATGTCAAAAATAGATCAATGCATAAGATTTCATGATTTCGTTAGATGGATTTCATCCTAGCCGCTTGTGAGAGAAAAGTTACAAAAAAGATTCTAATCAAATATTCGAATATATCTTACCTCCACCATAAAAAAGACAGCAGCGGTCGTTTTCTCTCTATCACTTTCACGACTATAGAGGTTTATTATCCATATCATTGCCATGGTTATAATATCCGGTGATAAAGCATACTCAAAATGAAAATCAGGCAAATTTCTTATAGAAGACGATACGAATTGGCACCGCAAGTTGATCTTCGATGAAACCTCTTCTGATTTTGAATCTGATGATTCAGGAGAGACTAGAAGAAAAAATGACTGCATCACATGTACCATATTTGCTCCACTTGGCTAAGCGTTCAATGACAACCAAGCTCTTGTGTTTAAGCAATTGCTTAATTCTAGCAAAATTAGCATTTTTGGATAATGCTCAAAGAATTCAAGCAACCATAGTGCGGAGTAGCCCATGAAGTTCATGGAGCATCTAGTCCATTCGCAGTAGAATGTCGAGAAGAGTCTCTTTTGAGAGGTCGTTTACCTCTTACCGCTAGGTCACTTGGTCAGGAGACGGATCTGTCCGGAAAGGTCAAACTGTTATGCACCTTGAATCTAGTTCTGACTCATACCACGAGATTGAGAAGATTTCCACCGACGGTTCAGAAATTAGTGACAACTTTACTACGGACAAACGTCACCTAGAGTTAGAATAATCTTCGAAGAGAGTTGTACAAGGACTGAAGACGACTGCAAAATAGTTTACAACACCCAACCTCAAGTTGTTTGGATTAGCAACAAAAAGAGAATCATTTCAGTTCTCTCTTACACCTTCAAGTTTACTCATATCTGATGGGTCTAGAATCGAATAAGCAAATGCAGTAAAAAATATCTTCTCATCTAGCAAAAAAATTAACAAAGTGGATGATCTACCTCAATCTGAGAGTTTATCACAAGGACGAGGATTTGTCACCGGAATTAGACTTTGACCTCAGGTCTGCAAGAGGTAGTAACTACAGTTGTGAAAGATCGTTATCTTGTTCGCTTGCATCAAGTGAGTCGTTTACTCTTTCAAGAGATATAAGTGAAAATCTTGTCAATGGAGTGCATATCGTGGAAGAAGAGACACGTCAGTCAAGAGACTAAGACTCTACATATGGTTCACTAGAGATCAAGAGACGCAATGCTTCAAAGAAACTTTACGAGGCAATTCACTTTCTCATAGAACTCCATGTCAACCATCCAAGCGCACACCCCCTGGAAAAATTGATGAAAAGTTCATCCATTGTAAAATAAATCCTGATATTATAAAGAGAGATGGAAGGAAGTTTTGTTGTAAAAAGTTATGCTTTTGGAGCATGGATTTTGATCATCTGAAACTAGAATGTGAACGTTATTTTTTTTTGAAACAAAATGAAAGATATGTTTTTCTAGATTCTAGATGTCTGAGAAATGACTCTTTTTTCATAAAACTAGCAAATCAAAGAGTGTATACTATTTATAGTGGAAGTGATGTGTATTGTAAAGCTTTCAAGGTTATTTTTTGTGTAGGTAATGATCGTCTACGTAGAATCCAAAGCGATCTCAATCGTCATCTAGCCTCCAGGCATATTTACTTACCGAAGAAGAATGCTGAGGGTTTTTTTGCTGCAAGAGTAGTTGGACTTATTTTCTTGTCGAATTGTGAGAGACAACATAACGCAACCAGTTCCATCTTTCCAACAATCTGTCAAATGTGAGGTTTACTATTACTACAAGACAGACATGTCCTCTCCGATTGACGAGGACAAGATGAAGCTTTTTGTATTTTTCTTCATTAACATGATGTTGGCATCAGTACTATCCTTTGGTGAGAATTCCACGACACAAAAGATTTTTAGGGTGTAACTTTTGTGAGCAGATGAAGAATCAACGAGATCGATCACATGCAGGACTAGGAAAAAGTCATATTTTTCTCTTCTTTTGATTTTGTATCATGTTGTTTGAATAGCATAACTCTCAATAATGTAATTTACAAGAGTAGTCCATGAGGTCCATGGATGAACATCGTGTCGAGATGATGTTTGACTTATTCATACTATATGTTTTACAGATTCTGCCATAAATGGTTTAAAGACTTAAGAACGGAGTACTAACACAAGGAGAAAAAAGAAAGCTCTATTTTCACTCAAAGATTACGTATACTGTTCCATAGATCAGGCGAAGATTATACGTTTCATGTTTCTCTGAATTTTCCAAAGTTGTTGATGATTCTTTTGTGGTAGGAGTTCAACTTGTAGATGCATCCTGTAACAGAATGGACAATGAAAGCTTTTAACGCTCGTAGGATCAGTACTCATCTCAAGAATAACTTTGATAGAGCTTTAAGACGTAGTAGAGTTAGAATAGAACACACTTTTGGTCTCTTGAAAAGTAGATGGAGAATTCTAGACACAGGATATCCACTGAAACTATCATATGTTTCAGCATGTGTGATGACATGTTGTTGTTTGCACAACTTTATAAACTACAGAGGAGAAATTCTACAGGAGTCTGAGAGATGTCCTGATATATTACAGTTTGATCCTTTTGTAGACAGTGAACCTTATTTACAGATTTCAAAAAACATTCACAGACAAAGAGCTCATCTAGGAAAGCAGCAGCATGCATTATTCTTATACTGGGCATGAAATCATGAAAATGATGTTGTTTTAACTTACTTGAAAGTTGAAAGCCGACTTGGAAGTGCAATCATGATTCAGAGAACATATTTGATCGTTTTAGGTTCAAGAGACTCTCTAATAAGACAAACTTCTTTTTCTCACTCTCCTGCTTTGCGTTCTTAGCCTCCTTGTATAACTCTGAGAAGCCACGCATTGCTTCTATCATTTCCCGTAACGATTTTCCTGCTGGTGAACTCATTTGTTTAATGGGTTGACCGGTGACACCTCTAGCTCGTTTTGAAGTAGCAGGGGATTTTCCTCGGATGATGATGTTCTCCGGTGACTCAATTGCTCTTGAAACTCTCCCGAGGTCTCTAGATGTAGACAACAACGGAGTGTGATTTAAGTCAACATCAAGCATAGGATCAGTCGGTGTCGATGATCCGATCAGATTTTGATGACTTTTCTGTCCATTGTCAGCCGCATTCGAGATCCCTATAACTTTACTTGACGACCCGAACAAATCAAATAAAATTTCAAAAAACTCCCAACGATGCGTGTTTTCTCCAGTCGAATTCTGTTTAATCTTCTCAGCTCTAAACTTTTTCTTCATACTATCTAGTTTGTTTTTAAGCTGAGCTACTGACTGCAGAATGTAAGTAGATCCCGCTTTATTCACCTTCAGCGCCACTTCATCTCAGTGACGTTTCTTTAGATTACCATGCATCAATCGATCGATCTTGATTTCCTTGTAAGATTCAAGGAGAATCCATATTCTTGACGCTGACCAGATCAGAGTTGAGTCAGCATCAACAAGAGCTTGAGAATCAGGAATAGATTTGGTAATCTGCACTTCCTCTCGGTCGCTGTCACTCGCTGATACCTCTTTCAACAGATTCTGAAAAGTCGACATGATCATGAACGAGGACATTTTCAGTGAAACCACATTCAGTGACATTCTAAACAGCAAAAAACTCTGATGCATCACATACTGTAATATTACACTCACATTATCATGAAGAGAGGAAAATCACAAAAATGAATAGTATAGTACCACAATCTCTTCGGTCTTTTTGTAGTCTCGCTCAAGTTCTGATACAAGTCAAACATACATGCTTGGTTTCTCAAATAGAATAAAGATGGTTATCACCTTCAAACTCGGACGAACCATATTTGTATTACTAAACTTGTAAAAGTAAACTATTTTATCCATGTGAACATCCGGTTCATTCAGGTCGAAAGTAGGTTTTAACGTGAAAAATGTTCGGCTAGTATTTTGTAACTTCGGCTACCGAAAAAGTTTTCTCGACTACGGAAAGGAACGAAGGTCATCGGGATCATAGACGTAACTGGTCGAACAACGAAAAATAGTGCCGATTGGAGTAACCCTTCGGGAAAGGAGAGTTGCAAGTTAGCAATGATGGAAGAAAGCACACACTTCGATAGGGAGTTCAGCAAATTTGGTGACCTCGGTCGAGTTCTATTTCCATACGTAGAACAAGAGAATTTCAATGTGCACTCAAACACACGCGATCATGCGAGTGAGTCCGAACCCACCCCTGGAAGAGATGGAGACAGACTATGATTTCAGTTGGGAGGAGTGAGGAGTCCTTAGTAGAGAAAACGTACACAGAGTTGCAATTTCAACCCAGATTCGATGTTACACATAGGAAGTTTATCTATTAGTAAGATGTTTAGTTATAGTTAAGTGTGGAGAATGTTTATTTGCTGCCCAAGTACTTTAAGGAGATATCAAGTTAGTCATGACTAGCTAACATTAGTTATGGTTTAACTTAGCTGTACTTTTGGGCAGAATCAGATATTTGCTAAAGAGTGAGCACTGCTATCTTGTCATCTTGTCTAAAAGATAGAAAGGAGGTGGAAAATATCCCTTATCTCCTTTTTGACTTGATATTAGTGGTTGGATTAAAGTTGTGGACTTTGTGGGCATTAAAAATAAGAAGAGATTCCACATGTTTTTTTTAGTGGGTCCTAGTGTAGAGGGGGGTGGAAATTCGAGATTCCTTAAGAATATTCTAGAATCCTTCTAGAAGTTGTTGACTTTGAAGGAATAAGCCCATGTGAAAAAGTAAGAAGCCCATGTGATTAATGCTTTTACCTTAAGTAATATCTTAGTAAAACTTGGTAAAAATAGTTACGGCTGAGTTACCGGAGGGTACCAAAGTAAAAACCTAGAATGTATAAATAGAGGAGTAGAGAAGAGCTCCTCATCCTTGTTTTCACATCGTCGTAATGACAACTTGAGTAATATAGAGAGTGTGTGATATTTTAACATGTGAGAACTTGAGAGGCGTCGTTAGAATGGAGGATTTTAGTTGATGAGTTTATGGAGTGTTTTAGTTGATGAGTTTATGGAGAATTCTAGTTGATAAGTTTATGGATGTATGAATGAGTGAACTTAGCATTTTTTCCTTCAAGTTCATGGTGTGCTTCCATCAAAGCCATCAGAGGTGACCCCTGAGTGAGAGACATGCCTGACATGTTGTAGATTCATCGATGACGACCGTGGAGGTTGAGAGATCGGGAGGTAGTTGATTGATAAGACCGTGGAAGGTTTACAGAAATGATCATAACCAGAATATAAATCTCCAATCGAATAGATAGCTCTCCCTGCAAATGTCTCTGCTACCTCCTCAATCACAAGACTCGTCCCAACATTACGAATGGTCACGTTATTCACAAGTTGTAGGTCTTGAATAAAACGCAAGGCTCCTGACTTCTTGGGTACAGTGAACCATCTGCTAGAATATGACCCCATAGACGGCTCAAGTATCCCCATCTGTACTTTCTCTTTCAACAACTCGATGAGTTTAGGCAACAAGGCACGAGGAACCAGAATCGATTTCAGGTCCCAAGGCACATGAGGGGTTGTGAATATAATCATAGGCGCTATAAACCTTTGGGTCTACACAACCTATCTCTTCTGCTGAAAAAGAAAACCATGATCCTTTATCATCTGCTCAAACACTGTCTTTTCATTCTCAGTCAATAAATCACCCCTCCTATCTGGAGCTCCTTCAACGTCTCCTCAGTAAATTGATGCCTTATTCGTCTATGATCACGCAATATAAGCTCAGTCTCCACTAATTGTACTGTTGCTAGGAGTTAGCAGGTAGTTGAGCTGCTACCGGTCTCATCTTTTTCAATACAGATTTGTACTTGGCATGGACGTCTGCTTCCTGAGGGAGTGCACATCAACAAACTGCTTCTCTTCTCACACTATTCTGCATTGGATGAGGAAAGAACTGCACATACGTAGCACCCTCTTCATATATACGTCGAGAGTGGATAGGGATCACCATCATACTATCTTTCCTTTTCATCAATCTGCTCACACTGTTTAACCAACCAGCAACTGACGGTAGAGACATAAACTCTTCAAACAAGCCAGAAACCACTTCATCTTCAGGTAGAACCCTTACACGTCACAACTCTGATACCTGTTTCACCATCCATCTTTTTGTATTTTCTCTCATGTCTGCAACTCTTGTAAACTGACTCCACCCATCTACCTCAAACATCAGCAATCCAGACTGCTAACTCTGTACACTACACATATCTCCGAGCTCCTGTACATGTTTCGCTTTTGATCTTTCTATCTTGTATATCAACTCTGACGGGATCTCAACAGTTCGTTTTACACCCTTGTCTTCCCGCTCAACAAGAGTGGACAGCAAAAACCTTTACATCTCTTCGTCTGAGAATCTCGAAGAGTTTGTCGATTCCGCTCATGTCTTGAACGAACAGTCAAAATTGTACTGAGTACTTTCATCAGGACTCCGAACTCTGACATAATGAGGCCCATCGTTCATCACCTTTGTCTCCATTCAAACAGCGGTGATGTATGGTTGGTCCAGTATGAGCACTATACCAGAAATGTTGATCAACCTCTACATCTGCAATCCTTATACGCATATTGGGACATGCCCCTATAACTCACTCTTTTGATTATTTGCTGCACGAAGTACCCAACCATGATTCCTTTTCGATTGGTCACCGCCCCTTCTCATACACCTCTTTGGAAATGATGTTGATTTTCGACCCGTGATCCACAAGCGCAGGTACTGGTTTAGAAAGTCTTTCAAGTCAAACTTGCGTCTCTGTCGTCGCTTGTGCCCCGTGCTTCTCTTTGAAATCGCTGTCTGCACTTGACCTATCCTCCTCAAACTCTTCATCTTCACTCTCAATAACAGCCGCACCAGCAACCCATGCTTCATACTTATCATCTCTGAACGCATCAACACCAATAGCATCTATTGCTCCAACCATCCGATTACCTGCTTGTTCAGTCAACACATGTCGCTTTTTCTTCATATCAGTTATCAACTCATGAAACTCTCTCTTGACGATACTTAGTACCTCACGAAGAGTAAACTCTAGCATCCAAAATACGTTGCTCCAGAACATCACGTAAATCTGTTGCTGTTTCGATGTCTACAGCTAACTTGTAAGCTAGAGCTTTTTCCTTTCTTGTGCTGTAAACCTCTTATCCCGTACTCTATCTGTAGCAGTAGCCTCTTGTGGCAAATCCTGTACACCTTCCATAGGATCTACTACAGGTGGTGGAGCTGTAGAGGTAGAAGGTATATCCTCTGCAGCAAGAGACCTACCAGTTGGTACGGATGGTGATGGTTCCGCTGCTCTCCTCTTCGTAACTCTCCGACGGTCACTATCATCTGGTATCCCTGCATCTAGGTCAGAAGCATCTCGTCGTCTTTTGTCTTCCACCTGACATCTTGTTCACTACTCGCTTGTAAAAACGCTAGAATAGAAGTTGCATCAACTGGATCTCTTCAACCAGTAGCCCTCCTAATGCTTTCTGTATCTCTCTTCATCATTTCAATTGAGACCTCAGTAGCCTGCTCAACCATAGTTGGGTTAGAGCGCACCTCAACTTTTCCAGTATACACATCAACTTACGCAGAATCCGCAATCATCGCTGTAGTGTTCGCACCAGTAAGTGCTGGAAGGGAACTCCTCATTCCTCCTCTTCCAAAATATGTGTTCAAAGGTTGTCCAGTGACGATTAGATACAACCTGTTATTCTGATAATTGACTACACCCTCTGGCAAGGCAACCGCTAAATCTTGACAATCTCCTCTGAGATGATCTGGACTGTCGTGCCAAATACATCTCCTGGTAAAGGTCCCTCCTACAAGTCGAGCACCTGGTGCAACTGATAGTTGGTCTCTTCTCAAATCAACCATCTCAACTCTCAAATCTCTCAACTGTTGAGTGAGCTCTTCAATCAAGTTATTTTGATTTCGGTTCTCAACATGTCGTTGCTGCTGTCTAAGTCCTCTCTGTGCTGGGATAGGTACTGCAGGAGCTTGGGGAACCACTTGGGGAACCACCACAAGTGCTTGAAGAATCACTATAGGTGCCTGAGGTATTATAAAAAGAACTACTGGAGCTTGAGGAGCTACTCTTGCGGACAAGGTCTCTAGTTGCACTGTCATCCTATCACGGCGTTGCCTAGCAAGAGTAGATACTGCTTCCTCCACTCTTCTCCAATCTGATGTAATCCCTCCTTCAACTCCACGATCAGCTAGCATGAAACAAAGTCTGTCTGCTGTAAACTCATCCAGAGCCCCTAAAAACAACTTCGTCTTCCTAGCATCCAGCGTCAACCTCTCTAAACTAGAAAGCTGGGAGTACCTCTTCTCAAATTCACGAATCACCTCATTCAATCCCATGGAACGTCCAGGCTGACGCTCTATCCAGTCCATGAGGATTCTTCTGGTGACTCTTTCAGAATCCTCTTCTAGAAACTCTTCTCTCAGTGCACGTTCAAACAGAGCCCATCCACCTAGATGTCTTCTCTGTAAAATTCTCACCTTCTCTCTCAGTTCAGGGACAACAGTCAAATCAAAGCTCAAAATTACCTCAATTTCAGGTGCCCTGACCAGCTTCATCTCACCCTCATACTCCCATAGGTACCTAGTAACATCTTTTTCATCAAATCGCTCGACATCGACCAACAATTGCTTGTACGTCTTTGTGGATTTCTGCTCAGCTCCTCCAATTGCAGGTTGATGCTGAATTAGGATAGTCAACGTTGTCGAGTTGAGAGTTTTCCTGAGAAGGGCGGAACCTTCTGGCTGTGATATGAGCTTGAAGGCTGTGTTCAGGCTACTCAGAGAAGCGTTGGGCTTCAGGCTATGGTTGCTTTCTACAGAGGTAGGCTTCAGATCAAAAGGGAACAGTATAAACACTCACTCAGGTCGAATGGACCCTCCAGTATGTTCAGGAAGTAAAAATCAAGTCAGACTAGCAGTAATAAGATCAGACATCGAACTTTAACAGTCTAGAATCAGAAACATATGATGGTTCAGACTTCAGAACTCCTCCTACATGTAAATGAGGCTCTGCTAACCATACACACGAAGTTTCAGCTTGAGATCAAATCAGAGTGTCGAGATATGGGCAGAAATGTTCTGAGCAGAGAAATTATGGCAATTTCTGGTACCCAGACAGCTATTTTGACCTAGAACAGAGAATTGGCTCTATCACTTTCGAAGATTCTTACAGGACTTGCAGTACACAGCTTGCTGAACACTCCTGTGAAGTTGGGTCTCCTGATTGTACACAGAACTCCAGATCTCGCTCTTTGAAGTTGATGCTCTAGATTAAGAGCTTTTCGGACCCCCTCTGCTTCAGCGGTCGCCCTGAATTACTCACAGACTCAATTGACATGAAAATTTGAGGACAGTCGTAGCC
The DNA here is from genome assembly GCA_036924285.1 of Asterella californica. NCBI lineage: Eukaryota > Viridiplantae > Streptophyta > Marchantiopsida > Marchantiales > Aytoniaceae > Asterella > Asterella californica. Next base: position 11,371,903 of record JAYKYS010000006.1, on the reverse strand, counting down.
CTACTAACAGTGAACGTGACTACGAAGGTTTGAAGCGATTTTCTCAAATCTACTGCGATTGACACCGAAAACCCCAAAATCAACAGAAGTGCTGCAATTCTAGCACAAATCGAACTTCAATCAGCCATAACTCCTTCTTTATTGCTCCAAATCGATCAAAATTTTCACTGACATTGCTTAGCACGACGAACCTTATCTCCCTGTGCTCTCAGATTTTGAAGTCTCCTCTCCAAATGCTCGAACTCCTCTTAAGACCCCTACTACTAAGTTTAGCAGTATACAAAGACAAAATTGGACCAATGGGAGTTCATAGCTTCACTCCCCTGTCCTTTTGTGTCCCAAACCACGTGGTGACTTAATTTCTTACATAGTCTACCACGTCAAGCCCCTAAAGTGCCAACGTAACCCCTAAACTACATGCGAAGACATGTAAAACGACACGTAATCCCGAAAGATAACCTAACCTCGCTAGGAAGCATGCATGGGCGACATGTAATTACAACCCTTGAGCTTAACTCAATCTACGTGGTAATCAACCTACTAAGACTCAAAAATATATAACATCCTCCAGTGTCGACTTCTCTGAGGTCTTAATTTCACTCAGAGAGACTAACGCTTGACAGAGTGGTGAATTATTTACAATGTAAAATGATTCACATCACGACATCGACCCCCTCCAAACCTGCACATCCTCCGGCATGTGCCAACCTCTTCAGTCTTCTGTTTGTTCTTCTTTATCCTCACTCTCCTCCGCCTCAGCCTCTTCAGTAGCCATCTACTGATCCTCCATGTTGTTTGAACAACTTCACTCGCTTGTCGGCCACAGATAGTTTCAAAGGAGTACCATCTAGCTCTCGTAAACTATAAGTGGCATTCTCATATACATCTAACACAACATAAGGTCCGAACCATCTTTGCGAGAACTTACGAAGTGTAGAATGCTGGTTCTCCAACGTGCTATCATACACCAGAACCCAATCACCAACACGTATTGGCTTCGGTCGTAGTCGATGAATCTTGTCGAAACGCTCTTTGTTTTTGACTCGAGCCACCTTCAGTTTCTCTTGCGCCTCGGCAAGATCCTCTTCCTTTCGCTCCAACTGCCTAGTTCGTAAAACAAGGAGTGAAGTATGATCTATACCATCTTCCCACGGTAGCGTAGCCCACGTAGGAAAGTCTTCCTCAGCAAGCATGATCGGTTTCTGCCCCAACATAAGCTCAACTGGCATATAACCAGTCGTGGTACAGTGTGTAGTTCTATCAGCCCATAAAGCAAATGGAAGTAGCCTTGGCCATTCTCTACGCCTACCATCACATGCTTTTACTAAAGCATGAACAATAGAAGGGTGTCCTCGTTCACTCTTACCAATCCCTTCTGGATTCATGACAGTAGTAAGTCGAAGCTTTACTCCATAACGAGCAAAGAACTCCTTTGCTTCTGCACCTCTCAGCTCGCCCCTATCTGCTCGTAATCTTCCAACAGATCCATAACGACAGATAATATCTTCCAGCACGAATCTACATATGTTCTCTGTAGTCTTCGTTCGTAGTGCTCGTCCCTCCACGTAGTTGGAGAGATCTTCTCGAGCTAACACCAAGTAGCGCATCCCCCATAGTCCCGGCGGCATCATCACAAGATCAAGGACCCACGAAAAATGAATACTAGGTAGGTAGGTAGGTACAAGTCCATCTCTGTAACGGACCTTGGAGTAGAACTGACAGTGCAGACACAATCCAACAAAGTCCACCACGTCTTGATACAAACCCTTCCACCAGTATTGCTCCTTCATCTTCGTGTATGTAGCCCAAACTCCACGGTGTCCAGCCCACAAGGTGTCATGAAACTCCTTAAGCAGATTCAGCTTCGTCGGTTGATCATCCACCACTCTAGCAAGCATCCCATCTCTTCTCTTCGGACGTTTCCACAGATAACCTTCACGTAGAAGGTAACCGTACGCCTTTCGTCTGATCTCCTTGAACTCTGTATCACTCCATCCTTCTCTTCTGCATAATAAACTCAGATAATATCCGATATCGCGGAACTTTTCCGTGTAGAACTCCTCATAGAACGGCAGTGGTTCCAAGTCTGAAGTCTGCTACCAACTTGGCACCAAACGTCTCTCTTCTCTTCATCTTCGACTTCTGTAATCATCTCTTCTTCATCTGTATAACAAGCCCTAGATAACATGTCTGCAACAGGATTATCCTTTCCTGCTTTATGTTTCAGCTCAGGATTCAGGCTCCGGATATAAGCAATCCATCGTAGCATTGCTATGTCTGGTGTATTACAGTTTGCTATCATACCTAGTAAAGGCAAACAGTCTGTTTCTAGTATCACACGAGCTCCTATCAAGAACTCTCGATCTACCTTCATAGTCGTAACAGCTCCCCACAACTCTCGCTTCACTTGAGGATAGTTACGTTGCCTATCTGTTAAGATCCGAGCTCCAAACCTAGAAACAAACCGCACACCATATGCATCTTCTTGACCAACTGCCCATCCAATCGCCTTTGGACTCGTATCAACAGTTAGTACCACAGATCTCCCGCTCTCGTAGCTAAGCCTCCTTAGTATAGATGGAGACTTCAAAATCTCCTTCGGCTGCTCCATCGTCTCGTGATGTTCTCGCTGCCAAGTAAACCTCTTCCCCTTTCTCAAAAGCGCATACAAAGGCTCGGCAATATGTGCATAATGAGGAATACTCACACGAAAGAACACACAAGCTCATAAGAATCGTCGAACCTCAGTGATGTTGGTACAGTCTGATATCCTTGCTATAGCATCTACCTTCTCTGGGTTCGGCCGTCTCCCAAAAGTACCGCATAAGTGACCCACCACCACGATCTCTGACATTCCAAAACGAGATTTGGTACCTGATAGAGTGAGGTGTACCTCTTCCAAGCGCATCAGAATCTTCTCCACATCTCGGATGTGGTCTGCAACGAACTTCCTGCAACCATCAGCAGTTATAGTTTCATCCTTGTCCTCCACCGGACAGCCTTTCATGGGGATATCATCAAGAAATGGGATAGTAACCTCAGGTACAAACTCTCGTAACACCTTATGCATCGCATTTTGCATATGAGCTACTGAGTTTGTCGCACCCTGAGGAAGAGTACACATCCGCATCAACCCCAAAGGTGTACGCATGGTAGTCAAGTCTCTACTCTCCAAAGCAAGCTGAAACTGATCATAACCTGAAAGTAGATCTCCAATAGAATAGATAGATCTTCCAGCAAATGCCTCGGCTACTTCATCAACCACATGTCCTGTTCCAACATTTCGTATCGTGATGTTGTTAGCAGGCTGTAAGTCTTGGATGAAGCGTAAAGCTCCTGTCTTCTTAGGTACTGTGAACCACCGGCTAGAGTACGGAGCCATAGATGGTTCAAGAATATCCATCCGCATCCTCTCCTTCTGTAACTCAATAACCTTTGGTAGCAAGGCACGAGAGACTAGAATCGGTTTCAAGTCCCAAGGTACGTGAGGAACAATGAATATAACCATCGGGGCTATCACACTAGGATCCACACAACCAATCTCTCCAGCTGAGAAAGAAAATACCTTACCATGGCTAACTATCATCTGCTCAAAAGCTCATTTCTCCACTTCAGTCAAGAAGCCACCCCTCCTATCTGGAGATGCTCGAGTGTCTCTTGAGTAAACTCGTGTCCTATCTGTTTAGGATCTCTCAGTACAGGCTCAGTGGCTGCTAACTCCATCTGCTGTCGTGAATCAACAGGTAATTGGGTCACCATTGGTTTCACCTTCTTCGCTACAATTTTGTATTTGGTGTGAACCTCTGCTTCATCACGAGAGCCACACCAGCAGATTGCATCCTTCCATCCACTCTCCAGTCTCGGATGAGGACAAGATTGTAAGCACGAGACAACCTCCTCATAGACTTTACAAGAGTGGATGGAGATCATCACCCTTCCTCCCATCTGCTCCATCAACCTATCTACATCATCCAGCCAACGAACAAAAGATTGTACACCTACAAACTCCTCGTAAATACCAGAAATCATCTCATCTTCACCCAGAATTCCTGTACAACGCAGATTTTCTGCATACTTTTCCATCTGCCTTCTACTCTTCTCAAGCATATCTTCTACTCGCATGAACTCACTCCAATCATCAGAATTGAAAGTCATCAAACCAGATTTCCAACTATGTACAGTGTAGCAGTTTTCAGAATCTTGAGCAATCTCTTCGTCAATCTCCTGTGATCCCACAGGCTGCTCAAGCGGGATCATAGTAGTAGCAGATCCGTCACTCTTGGTATCCCGTCCTACAAGAGTGGTTTCTGAAAATCCTTGCCCCTACAGATAGGAGAACCTCTCAAAGTCTATCTGTTTCGTTCGTGGTTCGTACGAACGGTCAGAAACTGAACAGAACGTCTATCATCTGGACTACGGATCCTAGCATAGTGAGATCCGTCATCCATCACCATCGTCTCCATTCTGACTGCGGTGATATAAGGCTGAACAAGAATCACAGGATAAGAAGCAGAAGACTGCACGAAGAAGTGCTGATCTACCTCCACATCACCCAGCTTCACTCTCACGTTAGGACAAACGCCGTATAACTCACCCTTCTGGTTGTTTGCAGCTCGTAGCACCCAACCATGGTTCAGTTCGATAGACCACTGACCTCTCTCATACACTTCTCGTGACATGATGTTGATCTCTGAACCGTGATCAACCAAAGCAGCAACAGGTTCAAGACTCCCAAGGCGAACTCGTGTAGCAGTCGTAGCACGAACCCAGTGCCTTTTTCTGAAGTCGCTATCCGTAGCTGGACTCTCATCACCAGCTTCATCATCATCGAACTCAACAGTGTTGGTACCAGCAACCAACGCTTCTTGCTGGTACTCTGTATCATCAGCCTCCTGAAAATGCACCTTGCCGAACTCTGCATCATTCACAGAAGCTCCTACTATATCTATCATCTGACTTTCAACCTGCTCGGACATCACCTGTCTCTTCCGCTTGATGATGTCGATGATCAGTTCGTGAAACTCCCTCTTCGCAATACCACGAACCTCCCGAAGAGAAAACTCGATTCGTGCGTCAAGTATTCTCTGCTCCAAGATGCTCTTGAGATCAGTTGAAGTCTCAATATCAGCTGCCAACTTTGTAACACACAAGAAAACCAAAAGATGTCCGAAAGTAGTAATTTAAGGATCGAACCCACAAAGATGCAAGTAAAGATCATCCAAAAGTAGTAAACATGTGACAAAGGTGATTCTTTATAGTTGTCTTTTATTCTCACGGGCAGAAATCAGTCCCGGTAGAGATCAAACTCAGATCTATCCAACAAGACAGAGTTGATAATCTTGACAATTAAACAAAACTGATATTGAACAGGTCAGGGACCTCAAGAAACAAATGAACAACAGAGAAACAAAGCCACGGACGGAAATGTCACACGAGGAAGTACTGCCGAAGTGCTACTAGGTAGCCTCTAACACCATAAACGTTAAGTATCTTCACACTAAGTTACTTTCACTACTACTGCTCTCGAAAAACTCTGGCGAAGAAGACTCTTCTTCCGCCGAAGTACCAGATTGAACTTCTTCCAAAATGCTCTCACCAAAGAACAACTTCCTCCGAAGTCAACGTCCAAAAACGTCTTCGCAGCAAACTAACCTCGCAGATGCTGGTCTATTCTCAGTCCTCGCCGCAAACGTTCTACCCTGATTTCAAATATCGACAGCAAATCCTTCGGCACCCAGACTAATTCCTACCACAGCAAACTACGATACTTCGTAGATAAATCCCCGAAGTAGACAAAACACTCAATTCCTCGACCTTCGCTTGTGTCTCTTTCTGTGCCATGTGGAGAGCTGTGCATAGGTTCTCTTTCTCCTCCTTCCAGTTACCTCGGCCGAAGTGCATCATTTGCACTAACTCCGTAAGGTTCAACTGCCGACCGACAACCTCCTCGTATGTCCCGCGGTTTCCTTCTAAGCTGTGGAGCAGCGGTACGACTACCTCTTGGATGTACCTCGTCGAAGAAGTAAACTGCTCTATCTCTCCTATCGTCGATAGAGAAAGAGTAGTCTTCGGTGTAGTGTCAGCGCTCTTCTCCGCCCGAGGAGTATCTCTTTCTTCGGCTTCCTCTTCGTCAGCTGCTTCACCATCTGCACATATCGTCTTAGTCATCTTCATCTTCTTTCTCGACTTTGTACAGACCTCGGCATCTCTTCCAACGGTTTCTTCTTTCCACTTCTACGGACCGGAGGAGATACCTCGACCACATCTTCGTCTTTGGCCGGTTTCACTTCTTCGGTTGCTTTCTCTGGAGCTAGTGCTGAAGTCGATGTCTCCGGCCTTTGCACTGTCTCCACTGCTACTTCGGGTCTTGCTTCTTCGGACATGACTTCGTCGAAGAACTTCTCGAGTTGTGCATCTCTTGCTGGAGTCTGTACCACTTGAAATTCGTCTTCTTCGGCAGCTGCGGTAAAGCCTAACTTCTTCTGCTGTTCAGTCGATAGCAGTCCCATCTCTTGTAGAACACCGAGACAAATGGTCCTATGTACACCATGTCTTCGTCGTTCCAAAGCTTCAGCACATGGCGATGAAAGATCCTCGCCCAATGTGCTTTTCTCCCGGCGAAGAGCTGCTCAATGAAATTGATCTGCCAATTCGACATGTAAGTCGTTCTTCGTGGCCGGAAGATCACCATGATCGCATCAGCAACTTCCCTCTTCTTCGGATCGCAATAATCGCCCGTTCTGTAACCGTTCCTCCCTTGAGGTAATTCCCTGAAAAGATTTGAGAAGTTCTTCCCTGCTTCGGGCGAAGCAGCGGCAGAGACGCTATCAAAAAGAAGGTCACCTTTCCGACCTGCATCGTCAGTTCCCAAGACACCGGATCAGTGATCTCTGGTCCAGTTACAAGGTCGCCCATAGTTGTCATCGGCCGGATGCTGCTTGCAGACCTTCAACTCGTGTATCAATTTGGAGGAGACCATCCCCCACCAAGGAAGTAAGAGGAATGCTAATCCCATCTCCTCGAGCTCCTTGTCATAGCGGTGAAGAACCGCTCGATTAACTTCAAATGCTCGGAGCCTCGGTGACTTAGCTGTCTGCATTCCTCGCATCCCTAGGATCACTACAACAAGCTTCGCCGCAAACGGATTCTTCGTCGCAATCCCTTCCTCGCCCGTAATCGAGTTCTTCCTCTCAAATTGACTTCCTCGTCAGTCACTGACTTCGGCGAAGTAGCTGTACTTCGGCGATCGGAAAATGCGGCTCGCTGCGCTCCTGCTATCGCTATGGGAATAGTAAAACAGTAAAGTAAATGACTTTGTTATCTGGTTTATATCCCGCTATAGGTTTTCCCGCATGTGCCGAAGTTAGGGTTTTCCTCTTGACGGCTGACATTATTCGGTCTGCTGTAACTTTGTCATTCGGTCTTCGATTGTCTCGCACAACTTATCGTTAGAAAGCTCTTCGTCCGAGGAATTCATCTATGAGGAAGTTTCATCATCTTTCAGTGTCTCCATAGATTCGATAAATTCCTCCAGAACTGAGATTCTTCACTAAACTTCTAATTAACACTATTCTACTCATATCGTTTATCTTCTATCATCTATTCTTCTTGTTTACTTTACAACTAATCAATTAATCAACAAAACGAAAAACCAAGGCTTCACATACTCCCCCTCTCAATTGTAAAGCTACCCCACGAACACTTAAGAGTAGTATCTCTTGATTCTCCATCCATTGACTCGGGTGGCTAACAATGTTCCATCGAGTTCTTCCAACTAAACCGAACCATTACTATAACGGCGCGTTACTTTGTAAGGGCCCATCCAACGTAAGTGTAACTTCCCTGAAAATTTGGTGTACCTACTGTCATACAGCAGTACTAAATCACCATCTTTGATGTCCACTTTGCGGATTTTCTTATCGTGCTTCTCTTTTCGCTTCATGTGAATGATCTCCGTTAGTCGTTTAGATTCTTCACGGTCTTCCTCAAGTGTCATTAGACTCTTGAGTCGTAACAGTTGACTCTCCTCCACTGACAATCTATCTTCAGACAGGATTCTGTAAGTAGGTACATCAAATTCCACTCACATGATCGGTGTCATACCATATGTTAGGAAAAAGAGTGTCTGACGGATCGTTATCTTTTCTGCATTCCGAAACGCCCACAAGACAGCCGGTAACTTTGTATCCCAATCATATGCATGATTCGCTGTCACCTTGTTCAGAATCTTGCACAACACTCCATTAGACTTCTCTGTCAATCCATTAGCTTTTGGATTGTACGGTGTTGTCTTCCGGTGTTTTATACCAAAGTAGTCTGTCATTTCTTCTATCATCTTGTTCAAAAAATGTGTACCTCGGTCACTCACTAACTCCAGTGGGCATCCATATCGAGTAATGATCTGTGTGTATAGAAACTCAGCCACAGTGCCTGCATCGTCTTTCTTGGTAGCTACTGCTTCAACCATCTTCGTTGCATAATCAGTAGCTATCAGTATGTACCTTCTTCTAGTGCGGCGTGTTGCAGGTTGTATAGGTCCTACAAAATCAATCCCCCACTTCTCGAATGGTGCTAATGGAAGTATCGGATGTAACGGCCACTGAGTGGTTGACGTAGGCTTACCCACTCGTTGACAATTATCACACTTCTTGATGATCTCATGATCATCTTTGTACATCGTCGGTCACCAGTATCCAGCTGAGAGAATCTTCTTCACAGTGTTCCTCAGTGCATAGTGTCCGCCTTCAAGCTCTGCGTGTAGTGCTCCCACCACTTGTGGTATCTCATGCACTTCCAGACATCTTCGAAGTTCTTCATCAGACCCCTTTTTGAACAGTATCCCATTCTTCAGTTCGTAAGGTCCCGCCTGATGTATGAAGACTGTTTGCTGTTCAGCATCCATTTCTTCTGGGCACTGCAAAGTCTGTAAATATTTGTACAGATCATAGTACTTCGTAGCAGGTGCCACTGTCAACTGAAACAATTCCTCATCTGGAAAATCATCTGCCATTGTATCCACTCGTTCTCCCGCTCTCAGTCGAGACAAGTAATCAGCATTCTCATGGTGAATTCCTTGTCTGGTCTGAACTGTGAACGTAAACTGCTGAAGTAACAACATCCATCTTGCTATCCGCCCTGACAAGTCTGATTTCTGTACCAGATGCTTCAACGCATAATGATCCACATGAAAAACAAACTCATAACCAAGGAGGTAATGTCTAAACTTCTTTACTGAGTACACCATTCCCAACGCTTCACGTTCAGTAGTGGTGTAGTTCTTTTCTGCTGCTGAAAGTTGTTTACTCGCATAGTAGATTGGGTGGTCTCTCTTTTCATCATCTTTTTGACTGAGTACTACTCCAATAGCAAACGCAGAAGTGTCTACATACACTTGAAAAGGTCTTTCCCAATCTGGTGGTCGCATGACAGGTGCTTCTGCCAACTTCTTCTTCAGCGTCTCAAACGCCTCATGCTGTTTCTCGTGCCAATGGTACTCTGTCGTCTTCTTCAGCAATTCTGTCAATGGCGCAGCAAGTATGGCGTAGTCTTTGATGAACCTCCTGTAATATCCAACATGTCCTAGGAAGGCTCTCAACTCGCTGATGTCAGTAGGGGGTTGCAGGGAGAGTATTATTCGAACTTTCTCTACATCTACTTTTATGCCTCGACCTGATACTCTATGTCCAAGAAGTATTCCTTCAGTCATCACGAAGAAGCACTTCTCAAGAGGTAATGCAAGTCTGGCCTTCCTACACTTCTGAAAGGTTTTGGCGAAACACGCTGCATGTTCTTCACGTGTGCCAAAAACACAAAAATCATCTATAAAAATCTCTAAAAATTTTTGCAAATAATCTTGAAAGATTGAGGTCATCATCCTCTGAAAGGTAGCTGGTGCATTGCATAGTCCAAAAGGCATCTTGTGATAAGCATAAGTGCCCCAATCTGTAGTAAAGGTAGTCTTGTCCTTATCTTGCTCTCTAATGGACACTTGGTTGTACCTTGAAAACCCATCCAAAAAACTGTAACATTCCTTTCCAGATACATGATCCAAAATGGTATCAGTAAAAGGTAAAGGGTGATGATCTTTCTTTGTTGCTGCATTAAGCTTTCTGAAATCTTGACAGACTCTTATCTTTCCTGTTTGCTTCTTAGGCACCACTACTATGGACGCTACCCATTCGCTGCTTAACACAGGAAAAATAATACCTGCCTTTAGGTACTTATCTATCTCGTCTTTAACCATCAAAGAGTATTTTGGATTGAGTCGGTACTGTCGCTGTCGTACATGCACTGATCCTTCAATGAGGTTGATACGATGTTCTCCCCACTGTGCATGTATCCTCTTCATGTCCTCCACAGTCCAGGCGAAGACATCTTGGTAATGGATCAGCATCTGACGATACACTTCCAACTCTTCTCCTTGTACCACAACATAAATCTTTAGGCTCTTACCTTCGCTTATTAGTAGGTCTTGGGATGCTCCTGGTCTCTGCACTCCCGTGACCTAGCTGTGATTGCTATTCGACCTCGTTCATATCTTCTTCTTCATCAATTTCATATCACTGTAGATAGTTGACCATCGAATAAGGGTCTCCTTTCCTTTCTCCTGCGCTGCTTGTTGATGAATCAGATCCTGAAGTGTAACCCTCATCAGTCGACTCTGTTTCGCCCTGATGTGTTATCTTCTTCCAGGAAACCATCACAGCCTTATCAGTTGGTTTCTGTGGATCTTTGAACTGTAAACGGTGCCGGTACCAATCTGTTAGTATCTTGGCACCATACAACCATGGCCTCCCAATCAAAATTTGATAACCAGACTTAACCAAAAGGCGCAGCACAACATAAGTAAGTTTAAAAGAAATTTCGCCTATTAAGGTGAGGATGTTGCGCAGTAGCCCAAGTGGTCGTCTTCTCGTTTGATCTGCCAGCCGTAATACCCGCTGAGTTTCTTCAAACTTGCTGAAACCCAACGTGTGTGCAGTGTCTTCCGTCATTATGTTGACTCTTGATCCAGAATCAATTGGCACTTTCCTAATTACACAACCTGCAACCTCCACTTCCACTTCTGGAGATCCCAGGTCTTCTGCCTCGATGTGAAACAGAGAAGGTAACTTTGATCTTCTTACTTTAGTGGGTTTCTTCAGTGCTTGAAGTAACAATTTTCTGTAAATTTTGTTATCTTCAATCAGCTGTTTGAAACTTATGTTAACCTTCTGTGTTTCTAGATCAGCTACCACATCATAGTGTGGTACCGTCACAGGTTCTTTCTTCACAAGTTCCGGTCGACTGTGCTCCTTCGGAACCTCCTTGTTCTTGGTCGCAGTCTTGTCTTCAGCGGCCGAAGTACGGAAAATCTTGGGTGCGGACGAAGTTGATCGTTCTGGAACTTCGGCCGAAGTGGTATCAGCTTCCTTTGCTGAAGTTCCTGCTCGTAGCAACTCCTTCTTCAGGAGTTCGCAGACTTCGTCCGTAATGTCAACTGGTAGTCTCGGAGGATCTACGCTCTTCAGTAGTTCTTCTTCCTCTTCTTCGGTATCCTCCTCAACTATCTTCTTCTTGGCTTTCTCCTTTGCCTTCTTCTGCTTCTTCAACTCTTTCTTCGATTGAGTTTTTAGAGATGCTTCTTCCGCCTTCCTCTTAGTCTTGAAAGAGCTTCTGGTGTCTACTTTGCAAACCCAAGTTTCTTCTGGTGGCCACCCTTCATCTCCAGCGGCCTTCCATTCTTCCAAGTCCACCTTGTGCAGTTGTGCTTCCACAGGACGGTCTGTTTTGGGATCAAAGCGAACCCCTCTCTTCTCTGCGGATGGGTTAGTACAATCTGCTGTGGCATGTCCTGGTTGATGACACTTTCCACAAAGTGCAACGTATCCCAACGATTTCTTTGGGTGAGGGCAATTTGGTGACCAATGTTCCAAACTGGCACAATTAAAACAAGACCCATGGGGTGATGGTTTATTTGCTCCTGGCGGACTCATCAAACGTTTCTGAGATACACTCAGGGCCCTCTCTTTTGGTGCAAACCTTTGAACTGATATGAGTTGAATTGGGGTGATTGCTGGCTGTGGTGGGGGTGGATTCGTTTGTACTCCATATACCTCGTCCGGAGTTTTCGCAAAAAATGAGCTATAATATGATTCGAATGCTGGTGCCCATTCAAGTGATTGTGCCTGAAATGTTCTGTTGTTCTTACATTCCATATTAGCATGTCCTGATTTGCCACATGTCGTACACCATAAGCTTGGACGGGATGTAGCAGGTGATTTTCTCCCTTCAGCAGATCGTACCATCTGCACTTTCAGGTCTGCAAACCCTTTAATCATCTCCTCCATAAGTTGATTACTATCCCCTCTTGTCTTGCCCTTCTTTTCTTTCGAGCTTTTCTTTTCCTTGGACGAAGAACTGCGTTTCATTCTTCGTTCTTCTTCGCTCGAAGAAGATGAGCTCGCCGATGAAGACTCTTCGGCTTCGACCGAAGAGGACTCATCGTCAGAAGATTCGTCGGAGGAAGAGGGTTCTCTGTGACTCTTCTTGTGCTTCTTTCTTCGAGTCGATTTCTCTTCCTTCTTCTCCTTCTTTTCTTTCTTCCCTTTCTTCTTCCCTTTTATCCATCCTCCTTTACTTCCGAGGGTGGATGCTTCAAATGCTTCTGCTGAAGCAACAACCTCTTCAATGGCGTCCATCTTTCCTCGACGACACCAAATCTCCATTTCAATCGGTAAGCCTGTAACTAGCCATTCTATGGCTTGATCCATAGAGTATGGGTTGGCTGTACCCATCCTCGGAATTCTGTCCAGTAGATTGTAAAATCTTTGAACATAATCTTTTAGGTTCTCTTTCTTCCCTCTGACCAGTCTGGTCAGCTTTCCCCAAACTTGACGATTGTACCAATTTCTCTGAACCGCTCTAAGAACTTTGTCTTCAGCTTGTCCCAAGTATCGATGTCTCCTGGTATTCTATTTGCATGATTGTACCAGCTGCGTGCTCTCTTCTTGAGAAGACTTGGAAAGATTCGCAGAAGATCTGGTTCAGCATCTTCAAACAGTTTAATGTAAGCATCTGCATCCTCATCGTCATCTGAAGATCCTCCTCTGAACTTTGGGTAACCATGTTTTGTGATGGGTTGGCCTGTCATACTTCGAACGAAGGGAGCTCTTGGAACTTGAGTTGCTATCTTGGCAGGAGCTGGAATCGGCGCTGGTACTGCAGCTTGAACAAGGACAGCAGAGGCAATACCCGCAGCAGCAGCTGCTTGGGCTTGTCTTTTCTTGAATAAGGACGGTCCTGTGGTTGGCTGTAAGTAAGGAGCAGCGCTGTCCTTCTGAGCTACTGGAGTTAACGGAAGGAGTTCCCGCACCAGTGCTTGAGGGATAAGTTCATGCACCTGTAAAAGTTCCACTAAGGTAGTAACAGCTTCTACTGCCTTAGTTGCAGCTTCTTCATTCGAAGAAGTAAACTGATCTTGATCTGCAGAAGTACTTCCTACCTCTGGGTCAGGAGTAAACAACTGCGGATATAAAACAGTATTGACTTCAGGGAAAGGTTTCCACCCTACTTCACTTTCTGGATGTTCGGTCTCAGCACTTAGCCGAGTGGTAACTTCTTCGAAGTCAAGTTCTCTCTTAGCCGATTCGAGAGGAGTTGGAGATAACGACTTTGGTGTCCGGGGTGGACTTGATTCACCAAGGCTTGGTTCCTTCCTCTTCCATTCTTTTGAGTTAGGTGTTCTCCAACCTCGTTCTCTCTTCTTATGCTCTTCTTTTAACCGACGAGCTTCTTCTAGAATCTGTTCTCGATATTCTGCTCGTCTTTCTCGCCTCCTGTCTCTCTCAGATTGCACGTTTCTAGGAGGATCAGGCTTGCCCGTCGACGTACATGTCTCTAGACTTCTGTTCACTGATCTTGGATAATTTCAGCATTCGCATCTCCGGCAGCGGCGCTAAAATTTATTCAGTCTTCTATATGTAACACACAAGAAAACCAAAAGATGCTCGAAAGTAGTAATTTAAAGATCGAACCCACAGAGATGCAAGTAAAGATCATCCAAAAGTAGTAAACATGTGCCAAAGGTGATTCTTTATAGTTGTCTTTTATTCTCACGGGCAGAAATCAATCCTGGTAGAGATCAAACTCAGATCTATCCAACAAGACAGAGTTGATAATCCTGACAATTAAACAAAACAGATACTGAACAAGTCAGGGACCTCAAGAAACAAATGAACAACAGAGAAACAGAGCCACGGACGGAAATGTCACACGAGGAAGTACTGCTGAAGTGCTACTAGGTAGCCTCTAACACCATAAACGCTAAGTATCTTCACACTAAGTTCCTTTCACTACTACTGCTCTCGGAAAACTCTGACGAAGAAGACTCTTCTTCCGCCGAAGTACCAGATTGAACTTCTTCCAAAATGCTCTCACCAAAGAACAACTTCCTCCGAAGTCAACTTCGCCCAAAAACGTCTTCGCAGCAAACTAACCTCGCAGATGCTGGTCTATTCTTAGTCCTCGCCGCAAACGTTCTACTCTGATTTCAAATGTCGACAGCAAATCCTTCGGCACCCAGACTAATTCCTACCACAACAAACTACGATACTTCGTAGGTAATCCCCGAAGTAGACAAAACACTCAATGGCTCCGTAAACTCAGGAAATAGAAAACTCAAAAATGATAAAACACATAGAGGTACTGAGCACGAACAACACAACGCTTATATATAGATTTTCCCGAAGATGACGGATCTTCTTCTTAAGAAGTCGGGAGCACTTCTGGTCCGCCGGATGAAGGTCCTGTGTCCGAAACGACACCAGGAACAACACCGCTTCCTATCGCTAGCTCTCTATCTATCTCACAAACTGAGAACTCTATGGTTGCTCTAACCTCCCTAAGCTCTCTAACTACCCTAGCTACCCAGTTCTTAGCTGTAGTACCCTCCGCATCTGCAGCTAAAAACTCCCCTCTAATCTGGCGAAGAAATCCCAGCTCCTCGGTGTCTAATTCAACGGCGAAGTAGTTCTTCAACGTCGGCTCGATCCTACTCCGAAGTTGAGCGTTGAGCTCTTCGGCCGATGTTAGTCGACGCCTCGTATCCTCGACTTCCTTAGTCATTTCCGCGACCACGTCCTGAGCTCGATCCCTCTGACACACATCTCGTCCAATTGCTTCTTCATCAGAGAAAGTACTTTCTCATGATCTCTCTCCTGATCCAACTTCTGTCGAAGAAGAACCTCTTTCTCAAATGTCTCGTTCTTCAACTCCTCGACCTTCGCTTGTGTCTCCTTTTGTGCCATGAGGAGAGCTATGCGTAGGTTCTTTTTCTCCTCCTTCCAGTTACCTCGGCCGAAGTGCATCGTCTGCACTAACTCCGCGAGGTTCAACTGCCGATCGACAACCTCCTCGTTTGTCCCGCGGTTTCCTTCTAAGTTGTGGAGCAGCGGTACGACTACCTCTTGGATGTACCTCGTCGAAGAAGTAAGCTGCTCTATCTCTCCTATCGTCGATAGAGAAAGAGTAGTCTTCGGTGTAGCGTCAGCGCTCTTTTCCGCCCGAGGAGTATCTCTTTCTTCGGCTTCCTCTTCGTCAGCTGCTTCACCATCTGCACATATCGTCTTAGTCATCTTCATCTTCTTTCTCGACTTCTGTACAGACCTCGGCGTCTCTTCCAACGGTTCTTCCTTCCACTTCTGCGGACCGGAGGAGATACCTCGACCACATCTTCGTCTTCGACCGGTTTCTCTTCTTCGGTTGCTTTCTCTGGAGCTGGTGCTAAAGTCGATGCCTCCGGCCTTTGCACTGTCTCCACTGCTACTTCGGGTCTTGCTTCTTCGGACATGACTTTGTCATAGAACTTCTCGAGTTGTGCGTCTCTTGCTGGAGTCTGTACCACTTGAAATTCGTCTTCTTCGGTAGCTGCGGTAAAGCCTAACTTCTTCTGCTGTTCAGTCGATAGCAGTCCCATCTCTTGTAGAACACCGAGACAAATGGTCCTATGTACACCATGTCTTCGTCGTTCCAAAGCTTCAGCACATGGCGATGAAAGATCCTCGTCCAATGTGCTCTTCTCCCGGCGAAGAGCTGCTCAATGAAATTGATCTATCAATTCGACATGTAAGTCGTTCTTCGTGGCCGGAAGATCGTCATGATCGCATCAGCAACTTCCCTCTTCTTCGGATCACAATAATCGCCCGTTCTGTAACCGTCCCTCCCTTGAGGTAATCCCTGAAAAGATTTGGAAAGTTCTTCACTGCTTCGGGCGAAGCAGCGGCAGAGACGCTATCAAAAAGAAGGTCACCTTCCCGACCTGCATCGTCAGTTCCCAAGACACCGGACCAGTGATCTTCGGTCCAGTTACAAGGTCGCCCATAGTTGTCATCGGCCGGATGCTGCTTGCAGACCTTCAACTCGTGTATCAATTTGGAGGAGACCATCCCCCACCAAGGAAGTAAGAGGAATGCTAATCCCATCTCCTCGAGCTCCTTGTCATAGCGGTGAAGAACCGCTCGATTAACTTCAAATGCTCGGAGCCTCGGTGACTAAGCTCTCTGCATTCCTCGCATCCCTAGATCACTGCAACAAGCTTCGCCGCAAACGGATTCTTCATCGCAATCCCTTCCTCGCCCGTAATCGAGTTCTTCCTCTCAAATTGACTTCCTCGTCAGTCACTGACTTCTGCGAAGTAGCTGTACTTCGGCGATCGGAAAATACGGCTAGCTGCGCTCCTGCTATCGCTCTAGGAATAGTAAAACAGTAAAGTAAATGAATTTGTTACCTGGCTTATATCCCGCGATAGGTTTTCCCGCACGTGCGGAAGTTAGGGTTTTCCTCTTGACGGCTGACATTCTTCGGTCTGCTGTAACTTCGTCATTCGGTCTCTGATTGTCTTGCACAACTTATTGTTAGAAAGCTCTTCGCTGTCGTAGTGCATGACGTTAAAGGTGCGGAAACGGAACTTCAGAAGACACTCAACATGCATTTGTTCGGGAAGCTGCACCCTAGCTTATCAAGCTGGGCAGGAGCTAAGCTGGGGCCATGCTTGACAAGATGCCCCCTAGCTTAAACTGAAATATCACCTTGAAAGAGGTCGAAGAGCATCAGAATGCAGAGTCGACGAGGAGAGCGACTTCGTGCTTCCAGTTTCGACAGAAAGTGTTTTAAGTAGTAGTTAGTATGGGTTTTAGACTGAGAAATGTATGAAAGAGGGAAATCTGTCGATTTTGGCTCGTGACTCAAACTCAAAATCTGATAGCGTGAGCGTGTAGGTGTTCACAAGTACTATAGTTTTGACTCTTTATTCATAGAAAACGAAGTTGTATAGTGAAGTTAGCGTAGGAAAGGCTAGTAAAGACTTTACAGGAAAACTTCTTAGTAAAAGCATGTGTACAGAAAATTTAACTGTTTTGAACGGAACCAAAGGCCATCCCAGTGATAGGGGCCTGCCTAGGAGAGAAGTGGTCTCAGGATCAATCCCTCCTGGCCTCTGGTTCCTATTCCGGCATGTTGGTCTCCCGGATGGGAGTCTATGTTGGGTGTGCAGCCATGTCCTGCATATCTAGGGGCGGGAGACCGGTATCTTCCTTAATCGTGGGCTTCCTGACCTAAGCCTCCGCATGCCATCCTGAATATACTATGGGAGATACCTGGTGCGCATATGGGGGGGCTGTAAGCCCTGTGGGGCAGCCTCATAAGTGTTAGGGCTTCGGCCTACATTGGATGGCTTGTAGTATATTCAGGGTGGCATCAAGGGCACGGGAAACTTTTGTCAATCTGTTATTTATCCATCGAGTCGGTTTAGCAATGGCGAAGGAAGCAGTGTGACGTTTTACAGTGAAGGAGTTTGCTTTATAGAGATAGCTGTGTACTTTTATTTAAAAGAGAGTCAGTTTTGAAAGAAGAGTTTTGTATGTAAGGACAGCAGGGGGGCAGCTTAAGCTGGGCCCTTAGCTTTTAGGTTAAGTACCTGCGACGGCTGGAGATCGAGGGGACACTTTTCTGAGGAGATTTTTTTTACAGAGAGCTTAGAGCTGAAGCGGAAGGAGAAGCTTGGAGGCTGAGGGAGAAAAAATTTTCTGACAGAACGGAATTGAGGAATTGGGTGATCGTGACAGAGGGACGGAGAAGTATTTGGAGGACTGAGAGCAGTTTGGAGGCAGAATTACTTCTGATCGGACAAGAGGCAGTTTTATTGAAAGAGATCGTTTTGATAATCTGCAAGGGACTCTTGATTGACGTTGGATTAAATTCTTGATAGTTTTCAGTTGGGAGGTTGACGCAGAGAGAAGATTAAGAGTTTGGGGTCTGAATTTCACCTACCAGACTTGAGTTGAGGTGAATTTGGTGAAAAGAGAGCATTATTTGAGTGGAGGAGGGGGACTGAGACTGAGAAGGTCAGATTTTCTGAGAAATTTCAGTGCTGAAGCTGTCGTAGGGAGGGCTACAAGGCGTTGGAGTTTCAAATCTTCATCGGTTGTAAGTTCTGGAGAGAAATCTGCTGGAGAAAAGACTAGTTGAGTGGGAATTGACTGTTTGGCATCTGCGGTGATCAACGTAAGGAGTTGAGTAGAGATAGGTTGTAAATTGATATATGTGGAGGACTATTGAGTGTGTTTGGAAGAGAAATAAAGCATCGTGAGTTCAGTATTCTCTTATCTGTTGTGTCTGAAGGTGGATCTATCTCCTGAGACTTGAGACTTGATCTGTTGATTAGTAAGTGACCTATAGTCATAGTCATTGTGAGTGACTTCAGCTGTTGCGATCTCTTGCTTGGCTCTTGTCTTGGTATACAATCTCTACTTCTATCTCGCGATCTATCACAGCTAGAAGGCTCGCCCTTCTTGAGAAGGACTCTCCTCGACATAAATCTGGTGCTTCCACTGAGAGCCATCTTGGGGTGATTAATCGCTGAGGTTGCTGAGGTTGAGATTTGCATACAAGGAAAGATGGATCGCAAGAGCGAAAGTGGTGCTACTGCCTCTACGACTGGAGCATCGACATCTACTGCTGCACCTTCGACTACACCAACGTCTTCAGCAGCCACTGCAGCATCAGGCCTGGATACTACTGAGATACTGAAGACGCTTGCGGCTTTGATTCATCAACATCCGATCGTCGGAGGGGGTGAGTTGAAATCTACAAAAGCTTTGCAGGCGATTGTGAATAGGTGTGGAAGATTTGAAGGCAGAGATATTTCTAGATATCTTCGTGAGTACAGAGGAGAGATGGAGCTTGTGAGGGTGATCGATGCAGAGATGATTGGGAGTTTTGAGTTGGCTGTGATTCCTGAGTTGAGAGATCAAGTCAGAGACGTACAGAGGAGAAATCTTGGTGTTTGGGCAAGTTTTGAGCGAGCTCTCCGAGAGGAATTCCTGGAGGAGGATTCTGAGAGAGTTACTAGGAGGACTTTTTTGGATTGGATTGAGCAGCAACCTGACCATAGGATGGGGTTGAATGAGTTGCTAAGAGAGTTCGATCGAAGATACCGACAGCTTTCGACGTTCGAACAGATAACTTTGGATGCTAGAAGGACAGAGCTCTTCTTGCAAGCCACCGATGAGGCTACAGCGGATCGATTATGCTTCATGTTAGCAGATCGATCAGCTGAAGGAGGTGTTACTATGGATTGGGGAAGAGTGGAAGATGCTGTGACCGTTCTAACAAGACAGAGGCGAGAGAGAGTGGTCGTAGGAGGACGACCACTTGCAGAGGTGATCCATCAACCTTATGCTCCTCTGGTACAACAGCCCCCGGCTCTTGCTCCTAGACCTGTTATTTCTGTAGAAGCGCCTCCAGTGCTAGTTGTGCCAGTTCCTGCACAGAGAGTACCTGTTTAGAGGGTGGTTGAGAACCAGGGTCAGCACAATCAAATTGAGGAGTTGATCCGACAGATGCGTGAATTGAAAGTAGAGCTGGCTGGTTTACATAGGGAGCTCCCACCAACACCTGGTGCTGCTCGTCCAGGGGTGCTCCTGTCCGTAGGTGTATCTGGTGTGACAGTCCAGATCATCTTCGAGGAGATTGCCAAGAGCTTACAGCTGCTCTACGAGATGGTGTGGTTCGCTACCAAAATGGTAGACTGCACCTTGTTTCTACCGGAGAGCCATTAAACACGCAATTTGGACGAGGAGGTATGAGGAGTCTATCTCAAGTCGCTGCAACTGCAACAGTAACTACAGTAACAGTACTGCCGATGAATCTTGATGTGTATGCTGGGCATATTGAAGTTTCTTCTAGCCTACTTTGCTGGATAGGTCTCTTGAGAGGAGCAGTACTGAGGTTCCTTCTGAGGTGTTGAAAAGAGGAGCGGAAACTATCCGTAGAGTCACAGGGTGGAAAGATCCCGTAGATACAGCGTCCATTAAAGCTTTCTTGGACGTAGATAAGCATGCTCATTGGCAGGACGCTTCTGTAGAAGAGAAGAGGCGACGAGATGCCTCTGAGCTTGAAACTGGGAATCCAGAGGAGACTAGAGAGGGACAGGGACGGAGGATCACTAGAAGACGTGCAGCTCCTCCAGAGGATGTCCCGTCTACCTCACAGACTCCACCACCTGCTCCAGGTCCAATGGAGGACGTACAGAGACAACAGCAGGAACCAACGACTGCTGGCAGAAGGTTCACTGCTCAAGAAAAAGAGAAAGGACCTGCCTACAAGCTGGCTGCAGATATTGAGACCTCCATTGATCTTAAAAGCATTCTGGAGCAGAGGATATTAGATGCACGGGTTGAATTTTCGTTTCGAGAAGTTCTTGGCATCGCAAAGAGAGAGTTTCATGAGTTGATTATTGATGTCATCAAGCGAAAGAGACAAGTCATATCTGAGCAAGTAGAGAGCCAAATGATAGATGTGATAGGAGCTTCTGTAAATGATGTGGAGTTTGGGAAGGTGCACTTTCAGGAGACTGGAGACAAGAGGTACCAGCAAGAGGCGTTAGTTGCTGGAACTAGCACTATTGAAGCTGATGATGATGAAGCTGATGGGGAGAGTCCAACGGTTGACAGTGACTTCAAGAAGAGGCATTGGGCTCGTGCTACAACTGCCACACGGGTACGTCTTGGGAGTTTACCTGAACCTATTGCTGCTTTAGTTGACACGGATCCGAAATCAATATCGTGTCACGAGAGATATATGAGAGAGGACTGTGGCCTATCGAGCTGAATCATGGATGGATGCTGCGTGCTGCTAACAACCAGAAGGGAGAGTTGTACGGAGCTTGTCCTAACGTGAGAGTGAGGATAGGTGATGTAGAAGTAGATCAGCACTTTTTTGTGCAATCTTCTGCTTCGTATCCAGTCATTCTAGGTCAACCCTATATCACTATGGTGCGCATGGAGACCAAAGTGATAGACGATGGGTCACACTTTGCTAGGATCCGTAGTCCTGATGACAGACGTTCTGTTCAATTTCTGACTGTTCGGTCAAACCATGAGCGAAACAGGCAGACCTTGAGGGACTCCCCTATTTGTAGAAGTAAGGGTTTTTAGAACCCACTCTTGTAGAGCGGGAAGACATGAGTGAAGGATCAAGGACTACTATGATCCCGCCTGAGCAGCCCAAGGGATCACAAGAGACTAATGGAAGAGGCTGCTCGAAGTTCTGAGAATGTATATAGAGTACCAAGTTGGAGATCTGGTTTGTTGAGTTTGAGTTGTGAGGATTGGAGTGAGTTTACACGAGTAGAAGATCTGACTGAAAGGAGTAGGAGGCAGGTGGAGAAACGTATAGCTGATCTGCGCTGTATAGGAGCTCTGGAGGAAAATGAAGTGATTTCTGGTGTGTATCAAGAGTTTATCGATGTACAATCTTTTGTTCGTTGGCTAGATGAAGTAGGTAGGATGGAAGAACAGTTGGGAGGTAGGGTGGCGATCCCCATCCATTCTCCTGAAGTCTATGAGGAGATTGTCTTGCACTTGCGATATCGTCTCATCCGAGACTGGAGAATGAATGGAAGGATGCGGTCTGCTGGTGCGGCTCTCGTCAGGAAGCAGAAGTACACGCCAAATATAAAGCTGTAACGAGGAAGGTGAAGCCTGTGACGACCCAATTGTCTGTTAATTCGCAACAGCAGATGGAGTCAGCCGCCACTGAGCCTGTACTCAGAAATCCTGGACGAATAGGGCATCAGTTTACTCAAGAAACACTCGAACAACTCCAGATAGGAGGGGGTGGTTTCTTGACTGAAGTAGAGAAGAAGATTTTTGAACAGATGATTGTCAGTCATGGTAGAGCATTTTCTTTTTCAGCTGAAGAGATTGGTTGTGTGGATCCTAGTGTGATAGCTCCGATGGTTATCTTCACTGTACCTCATGTGCCTTGGGACTTGAAGCCGATTCCAGTCCCTCGTGCCTTGCTGTCAAAGCTCATTGAGCTATTGAAGGAGAAGATGCAGATGGGTATCCTCGAGCCCTCCATGGCTCTATATTCCAGCCGATGGTTCACGGTGCCTAAGAAGTCAGGAGCTTTGCGCTTTATCCAAGATTTGCAGCTTGCCAACAACATCACGATTCGGAACTTGGGAATAGGACCTGCGGTTGATGAGGTAGCTGAGGCATTTGCTGGGAGGTCTGTCTATTCTATTGGAGATTTGTTTTCGGGTTATGATCAGTTTCAACTTGCCTTGGAGAGTAGAGACTTGACTACCATGCGCACGCCCTTGGGATTGATGCGGATGTGCACTTTTCCTCAAGGAGCTACAAACTCTGTAGCACATATGCAGAACGCGATGCATAAGGTGTTGCGAGAATTTGTACTTGAGATCACTATACCATTTCTGGATGACATTCTCATGAAAGGCTGTCCGGTGGAAGACAAGGATGAGACTGTGACTTCCAATGGTTGCAGGAAGTTTATTGCTGATCATATTCATGACGTGGGTAGGATTCTAACACGTCTGGAGGAGGTACACCTCACTCTATCAGGTACTAAGTCTCGGTTTGGAATGTCAGAGGTTATGGTGGTTGGCCATTTGTGTGGCACATTTGGGAGAAGACCGAACCCAGAGAAGGTAGATGCTATAGCAAGGATAGCATACTGTACGAATATCACTGAGGTTCGACGTTTCTTGGGAGCTTGTGTGTTTTTTCGCGTGAGTATTCCGCATTATGCACACATTGCCGAGCCTTTGTATGCGCTTCTGAGAAAAGGGAAGAGGTTTACTTGGCGGCAAGAGCATCATGAGACAATGAAACGGCTGAAGGAGATTCTGAAGTCTCCACCCATACTGAGGAGACTTAACTATCAGAGAGGAAGACCTGTGATACTAACTGTAGACACGAGTCCAAAGGCGATTGGATGGGCAGTTGGTCAAGAAGATGCATATGGTGTGCGGTTTGTTTCTAGATTTGGAGCCCGGATTTTGACAGACAGACAACGTAACTATCCTCAAGTAAAGCGTGAACTATGGGGAGCTGTTACTGCTATGAAGGTAGATCGGGAGTTCTTGATAGGTGCTCATGTAATTTTAGAAATAGATTGTTTGCCCTTGCTTGGTATGATAGCAAACTGCAGTACTCCAGACATAGCAATGTTGAGATGGATTGCTTACATCCGGAGTTTGAACCCTGAGCTGAAACACATTGCCGGGAAAGAGAATCTAGTTGCAGACATGCTGTCTAGGGCTCGCTACACAGATGAGGATGAGATGTTTGCAGAGGTGGAGAACGAAGAGAAGAGAGATGTTTGGTGTAGTCAGCAAACTTCGGATCTGGAGCCACTGTCATTCAAAGCGGAGTTCTACACGGGAAGGTTACGTGACATTGGACTTTATCTGAGTTCTTTGAACAGACAGGAGGGTTTGAGTGATGTAGAGTTCAGAGAGATAAGGAGGAAGGCATACTATTACTTGTTGCAAGATGGATATCTTTGGAAACGTCCAAAGAGAAGAGATGGAGCGCTTTTGCGAGTTATAGACGATCAGCAGACCAAGCAACGGCTGATGAAGGAGTTTCATGACACCTTGTGGGCCGGACATCGGAGCTTGGGCTACCTATACAAAACTGAAGGAGAGATATTGGTGGAGAGGGCTTTACCAGGATGTGGTGAACTTTGTAAGCTCATGCATGCACTGTCAATTTTATTCAAAGGTACGTTACAGGGATGGCCTGGTATCAACTTATCCGCCCAGTATCCATTTTCAATGGGTTATTGATTTGGTAGCAATGCCTCCTGGGTTATGGGGTATGAGGTACTTGGTGTTGGCTCGAGAAGACCTCTCCAATTTTGTGGAAGGATGAGCTCTGAGGACGAAGACCACAGAAGGGAAATGTAGATTTGTTCTTGAAGATATTATCTGTAGGTACGGATCTATAGGAAGATTGCGTGCAGACAGAGGAGAGTTGCGTGGTACGGAAGCGAAGGAGTTCTTCGCCCAACACGGAGTGAAACTAAAACTCACTACTGCTATGAATCCGGAAGGGATTGGTAAGAGTGAGAGAGAGCATCCGTTGATTGTTCAAGCTCTGGTAAAAGCATGTGATGGTAGGCATAGACAGTGGCCTAAGTTGCTTCTTTTTGCTCTGTGGGTTGACAGATCGACTCATTGCACTACTACTGGGTACATGCCCACTGAACTGATGCTGGGTCAGAAGTCGATTATGCCAGCAGAAGAGGATTTTCCTACATGGGCTACTTTACCATGGGAGGAAGAAATGGATCGTGTACAACTTCTGGCACTTCGAATCAGACAGTTAGAACATAGGGAGGAGGATCTTATGGAGGCACAACAGAAGCTGAAAGAGGCCCGTCTCAAGAACAAAGACAGGTTTGACAAGACCCATAAGCTCCGGCCGAAGCCCATACATGCTGGAGATTGGGTTTTGGTGTATGACAGCACATTAGAGAATCAGCACTCCACAGTTCGGAAATTTTCTAGGAGGTGGTTTGGTCCGTATGTTGTCTTAGAAGTATATCAGAATGCTACTTATTCTTTAAAGGAGCTTGATGGTACACATCTAAGACTTCTTGTTGTTGGCAAGCGTATCAAGTTGTTCAGAAGAAGGGGAGAATCCGTTGACCTAGGTGAATTTCTGGAGTCAGATCAGATGATGGATGCCGAAGCAGATCTGTTATCCGAAGAAGACGAAGGGGACGTTGAAGAAGACGACGGCGATTTAGAGAACCTTGGAGACTAGTGGAAGAGTTGGCACATACCGGAGGATGTGCAGGTTTGGAGGGGGTGAATGTCGTAGTGCATGCCGTTAAAGGTGCGGAAACGGAACTTCAGAAGACACTCAACATGCATTTGTTCGGGAAGCTGCGCCCTAGCTTATCAAGCTGGGCAGGAGCTAAGCTGGGGCCATGCTTGACAAGCTGCCCCCTAGCTTAAACTGAAATATCACCTTGAAAGAGGTCGAAGAGCATCAGAATGCAGAGCTCGGCGAGGAGAGCGACTTCGTGCTTCCAGTTTCGACAGAAAGTGTTTTAAGTAGTAGTTAGTACGAGTTTTAGACTGAGAAATGTATGAAAGAGGGAAATCTGCCGATTTTGGCTCGTGACTCAAGCTCAGAATCTGATAACGTGAGCGTGTAGGTGTTCACAAGTACTATAGTTTTGACTCTTTATTCATATAAAACGGAGTTGTATAGTGAAGTTAGCGTAGGAAAGGCTAGTAAAGACTTTACAGGAAAACTTCTTAGTAAAAGCATGTGTACAGAAAATTTAACTGTTTTGAACGGAACCAAAGGCCATCCCAGTGATAGGCGCCTGCCTAGGAGGGAAGTGGTCTCAGGATCAATCCCTCCTGGCCTCTG
The DNA here is from genome assembly GCA_036924285.1 of Asterella californica. Classification (NCBI taxonomy): domain Eukaryota; kingdom Viridiplantae; phylum Streptophyta; class Marchantiopsida; order Marchantiales; family Aytoniaceae; genus Asterella; species Asterella californica. Next base: position 11,346,167 of record JAYKYS010000006.1, on the reverse strand, counting down.
GTTCCTATTCCGGCATGTTGACCTCCCGGATGGGAGTCTATGTTGGGTGTGCAGCCATGTCTTGCATATCTAGGGGCGGGAGACCGGTATCTCCCTTAATCGTGGACTTCCTGGCCTAAGCCTCCGCATGTCATCCTGAATATACTATGGGAGATACCTGATGCGCATATGGGGGGGCTGTAAGCCCTGTGGGGTAGCCTCATAAGTGTTAGGGCTTCGGCCTACATTGGATGGCTTGTTAGTATATTCAGGATGGCATCAAGGGCACGAGAAACTTTTGTCAATCTGTTATTTATCCATCAAGTCGGTTTAGCAATGGCGAAGGAAGCAGTGTGACGTTTTATAGTGAAGGAGTCTGCTTTACAGAGATAGTTGTGTACTTTTATTTAAAAGAGAGTCAGTTTTGAAAGAAGAGTTTTGTATGTAAGGACAGTAGGGGGCAGCTTAAGCTGGGCCCTTAGCTTTTAGGTTAAGTACCTGCGACGGCTGGAGATCGAGGGGACACTTTTCTGAGGAGATTTTTTTTACAGAGAGCTTAGAGCTGAAGCGGAAGGAGAAGCTTGGAGGCTGAGGGAGAAAATTTTTTCTGACAGAACGGAATTGAGGAATTGGGTGATCGTGATAGAGGGACGGAGAAGTATTTGGAGGACTGAGAGCAGTTTGGAGGCAGAATTACTTCTGATCGGAAAGGAGGCAGTTTTATTGAAGGAGATCGTTTTGATAATCTGCAAGGGACTCTTGATTGACGTTGGATTAAATTCTTGATAGTTTTCAGTTGGGAGGTTGACGCAGAGAGAAGATTAAGAGTTTGGGGTCTGAATTTCACCTACCAGACTTGAGTTGAGGTGAATTTGGTGGAAAGAGAGCATTATTTGAGTGGAGGAGGGGGACTGAGACTGAGAAGGTCAGATTTTCTGAGAAATTTCAGTGCTGAAGCTGTCGTAGGGAGGGCTACAAGGCGTTGGAGTTTCAAATCTTCATCGGTTGTAAGTTCTGGAGAGAAATCTGCTGGAGAAAAGACTAGTTGAGTGAGAATTGGCTGTTTGGCATCTGCGGTGATCAACGTAAGGAGTTGAGTAGAGATAGGTTGTAAATTGATATATGTGGAGGACTATTGAGTGTGTTTGGAAGAGAAATAAAGCATCGTGAGTTCAGTATTCTCCTATCTGTTGTGTCTGAAAGTGGATCTGTCTCCTGAGACTTGAGACTTGATCTGTTGATTAGTAAGTGACCTATAGTCATAGTCATTGTGAGTGACTTCAGCTGTTGCGATCTCTTGCTTGGCTCTTGTCTTGGTATACAATCTCTACTTCTATCTCGCGTTCTATCACAGCCAGAAGGCTCGCCCTTCCTGAGAAGGACTCTCCTCGACATCGCCCGAAGAATTCATCTATGAGGAAGTTTCATCATCTTTTAGTGTCTCCATAGATTCGATAAATTCCTCCAGAACTGAGATTCTTCACTAAACTTCTAATTAACACTATTCTACTCATATCGTTTATCTTCTATCATCTATTCTTCTTATTAACTTTACAACTAATCAATTAATTAACAAAACAAAAAACCAAGGCTTCACAAACTTATAAGCCGGTCCTTTTCCCTTCTCTTGGGCAGTAAACCGTCTACCAGCAGTCGTTGGCTCCTGCTGGGATCTCTGCACGTCCTCCATCGGACCTGGTGCAGGTGGAGGAGCTGCAGAAGTTGACGGGATGTCCTCAGGAAGAGCTGCTCGTCTCCTTGTGACCCTCCGTCTATCTCCAGTCTCCTCTAGAACTCCAGTATCAAGTTCAGAGGCTTCTCGCCGCCTCTTCTCCTCCACAAAAGCATCTTGCCAGTGAACGTGTCTATCCGCGTCCAAGAATGCTTTGATAGACGCAGCATCAACAGGATCTCCCCACCCTGTGACCCTACGGATAGTTTCTGCTCCTCTCTTCAGTACTTCATAACGAACTTGAATAGGTTTCTTCTCAGTAGTCCTATCTAGCAACGTAGGACTAGAAGAAACTTCAATGTGACCGGCATATACATCAGGATTTACCGGTGGTGCCATCAATCATTTACAATTGCAGCTGCTGTAATCTGAGGTAGACTCCTCATGCCTCCTCGTCCAAATTGCGTGCTTAGCGGCTCTCCAGTAGAAGAAAGGTGCAGCCTACCGTTCTGGTAGCGAACCACACCATCTCGTAGAGCAGCCGTGAGCTCTTGACAGTCCCCTCGGAAATGATTTTGACTGTCACACCAAATACATCTATGAACAGGAGCATCTCTTGGACGTGCAGCAGCAGGCGCCGACTGCTCTCTCTGCAATCCACCTAGCTCCACCTTCAGGTTTCTCATCTGCCGAATCAAGTCTTCGATCTGGTTCTGCTGTCCATGGTTCTCTGCAGGTCTATGAAATGGTGCCCTTTGTGCAGGAACTGGCACCACTGGTATCAAAGGTACTACAGCCGGTACAACAGATCTAGGAGCCGGAGCAAGAGCCGGAGGTTGCTGTACTTGAGGAGCAGTGAGAGGTTGAGCGGTTACTTCTGCAAGCGGACGTCCTCCCACAGCCACTCTTCCCCTCCTCTGCCTCGTTAGTACGGCAACAACATCCTCGACTCTCCCCCAATCAGTAGGAACTCCTCCTTCAGCAGATCGATCGGTCAACATAAAGCACAGCCGATCTGTCGTAGCATCATTGGTAGCTTGTAGGAAAAGCTCGGTTTTCCTAGCATCTAAGGTTATCCTCTCAAGAGTTGAGAGTTGTCGGTATCTCCGATCAAACTCTCTCAGCATCTCATTCAGACCCATCATACGACCAGGTTGCTGCTCAACCCAGTCTAGAAACGTTCTTCTAGTGACTCTCTCTGAATCTTCTTCGAGAAACTCCTCTCGAAGAGATCGTTCAAAACTCATCCACACCTAGATTTCTTCTCTGTACATCCCTAACTTGGTCCCGCAACTCAAGAATGACAGCTAACTCGAAACTGGTTATCATCTCTATATCAGTGACTCTAACCAGTTCCATCTCTCCTCTGTATTCACGCAGATATCTAGAAATATCTCTTTCTTCAAACCTTCCACATCTATTAATTATCGCTTGCAAAGCTTTGGTGGATTTTAACTCACCCCCTCCAATGATCGGATGCTGTTGGACTAGGGCTGCAAGCGTCTTCAGAATCTCAGCCGTATCGAGACCAGGTGCAGACGTCGCTATAGCCGTTGGTGCTACAGAAGGAGCTGCAGTAGACGTAGATGCAGCAGGCGTAGAAATAGCAGCAGCAGCACTCTTGCGATCCATCTCTTCTACTTGTAGTAAACTCAACCTTCTCAATCAATCACCCCAAGAGCTCTCAGTGGAAGCACCAGATGTCGAGTTGAGAGTTTTCCTGGGAAGGGCAGAACCTTTTGGCTGTGATATGAGCTTGAAGGATGTGTTCAGGCTACTCAGAGAAGCGTTGGGCTTCAGACTATGGTTGCTTTCTACAGAGGTAGGCTTCAGATCAAAAGGGAACAGTATAAACACTCACTCAGGTCGAATGGACCCTCCAGTATGTTCAGGAAGTAAAAATCAGGTCAGACTAGCAGTAATAAGATCAGACAGCAAACTTTAACAGTCTAGAATCAGAAACATATGATGGTTCAGACTTCAGAACTCCTCCTACATGTAAATGAGGCTCTGCTAACCATACACACGAAGTTTCAGCTTGAGATCAAATCAGAGTGTCGAGATATAGGCAGAAATGTTCTGAGCAGAGAAATTACGGCAATTTCTGATACCCAGACAGCTATTTTGACCTAGAACAGAGAATTGGCTCGATCACTTTCGATCATTCTAACAGGACTTGCAGTACACAGCTTGTTGAACACTCCTGTGAAGTTGGGTCTCCTGATTGTACACAGAACTCCAGATCTCGCTCTTTGAAGTTGATGCTCTAGATTGAGAGCTTTTCAGACCCCCTCTGCTTCAGCGGACGCCCTGAATTACTCACAGACTCAATTGACATGAAAATTTGAGGACAGTCGTAGTCCTACTGACAGTGAACGTGACCACGAAGGTTTGAAGCGATTTTCTCAAATCTACTGCGATTGACATCGAAAACCCCAAAATCAACAGAAGTGCTGTAATTCTGGCACAAATCGAACTTCAATCAGCCATAACTCCTTCTTTATTGCTCCAAATCGATCAAAATTTCTGCTGACAGTGCTTGGCACGACGAACCCTATCTCCCTGTGCTCTCAGATTTCGAAGTCTCCTCTCCAAATGCTCGAACTCCTCTTAAGACCCCTACTACTAAGTTTAGCAGTACACAAAGACAAAATTAGACCAATGGGAGTTCATAGCTTCACTTCCCTGTCCTTTTGTGTCCCAAACCACGTGGTGACTTAATTTCTTACATAGGCTACCACGTCAAGCCCCTAAAGTGCCAACGTAACCCCTAAACTACATGCGAAGACATATAAAACGACACGTAATCCCGAAAGATAACCTAACCTCGCTAGGAAGCATGCATGGGCGACATGTAATTACAACCTCTGAGCTTAACTCAATCTACGTGGTAATCAACCTACTAAGACTCAAAAATATATAACATCCTCCAGTGTCGACTTCTCTGAGGTCTTAATTTCACTCAGAGAGACTAACGCTTGACAGAGTGGTGAATTATTTACAATGTAAAATGATTCACATCACGACAACGCCTGAAGAATCTGAGATGTGTCGATAGCAGGCTGTGCTGTTGCTGTTGAAACTACCGTAGGTCCTCTTTGAGAGCCAATTCCATCTTGACCAGGAGTCCCTTGAACAGGAGCACCTTGAGCAGCATCCACACCTTGTACGGCAACACTGTGATCCATCTTCTCCAAATCAATCACACCAATAGCTCTCAGTGGAAGCACCAGATGTCGTGGCAAGAGTCTTCCTTGGGGAGGGCGGACCTCCTAACTGTGATCGATCAGAAGAAAGATCAAAAGAAAAACAGATTGCTGCAGGCGATGAGAACTCCAAATTCTACCTCTTGCGTCCATCAAATACAAATCAAACACTCATATACTCAAATAGATCTTTCAAGACTCAAATAAACTTTATTCTAGTGTCTACTCCATCATCAAAATCTTCAGTCGTCAAAAAGCTCCCTTCTCTCTCCTGCGCGCGTCTCTTTTCTCCTCTATCATTTCTCTGTCAAAAGTCCTCGTTGAAACCCGCCGCAAGTTTATTTACCTAAAAGGTAAGCCCTTAGCTAAGCGGTCCCCCTGCTGTCCTTATGCGTACAACCCTCTTTGCTAAGCTGACCCCTTTTTAATAAAGGTTGCACAACTTGCTTTGCTAAGCCGACTCCTTTATTAATGAAGGTTTCACAACTTTCTTTGCTAAGGCGACCCCTTGATTACTTAGCTTGATTAATAAAAGTTTCTCGTGCTCTTGATGTCATCTTGATGCCACCTTGAATATACCACAAGCCATCCAATGTAGGCCGAAGTCCCAACACTCATGAGGCTGTCCCACAGGGCTTATAGCCCTCTCATATGCGCATTAGATATCTCCCATGGTATATTCAAGGTGGCATGCGGAGGCTTAGGCCAGGAAGCTCACGATTAAAAGAGATACCGGTCTCCCGTCCCTAGATATACAATCGTGGCTGCATATCCAACATAGACTACTTTTCAGGAGGTCAACATGCCGGAATAAGAAACACAAGCCAGGGAGAATTGATCTTGAGACTATTTTTCTCCTAGGCAGGCGCCCTATCATTGGGATGGCCTATGCTTCTGTTCACAAAGGTCAAACAGTTTGTACATATTCTTATTCCTGAAGAAAATTTTCTGTAAAATCTTTACTAGCTTTTTCTATACTAACTTCTCTGTACAACTCCATTTTTACTGAATGAAGAGTCGAAACTATAGTACTCGCGAACCTACACACTCAAGCTGTCAGATCATAAGTCTGAGTCACGAGCTGGAATCGATGGATTTCTCTCTTTTGCATCTTTCACAGTCTAAAACCTATACAAGCTATTACATAAGACACTTTCTGTCGGAACATGAAGCATGAAGTTGCTCTCCTCGACGAGCTCTACATTCTGGAACTTTTTGACCTCTTCAGGGTGATATTTCAATCCAAGCTAAGGGGCAGCTTGTCAAGCATCACCTCAGCTTAGCTCCTGCCCAGCTTGATAAGCTACAAGGCAGCTTCCTTTACGCAATAGAGGAAAAATATCTCTACAACTAATTTTCACTGTACAGGCTCACGTACAACACGACACCGCAGTCGCTCTCCAACTGCAATTCATCTTAAACCTAAACAGTCGAAAACCAAAACCGTCTGCAGCGGGTACAGGGATTGAGAAAGAGTTTTTCAACTTCGTGGGACTGATCAAGATCGACAGTCTATTTCGCAGAATGAGGAAGAAGAAAGCTATTTTAAGCCTTAGATCATCAACTTTAGACAACAAATAAATACATGACAACTAGGCACAGTTTCGACGGGCTAGCCTATCGGAGCTAATCTCCGGAATTTTAAACTGAAACTAATTCTAGTGAGATATCTCATCGTTAATATAGTGGTACTTGTGGTTCAAACAATTATCTGTACCGGAATTCATATCAGCACCGGCAAGACATCTCACTTGCATGCAGTCGATGATCGTGGTCATGTAACAGTACTTATCACAGATCCACTACTATATCGAGTGCGTGACTCAACTCAATACAAACGCTCAAATATTGGTTATATGTAAGAAACATCTGCATGTATAGATGGTAGTCATACTCACATGGGTGTGCATTCAAGTTAGAGAGCAGCTCGACTGGTACGACAACAAATAACAAGATCAAAAGCAAGCATACACATCGCTTTATAAGTTTGGTATACTATCCACATTTCGACTCGCATTGCTACCGAAAGCGTAGCTGCAATTCTCTTTTGCATAATGTAGTTACTGTAACACTACATGAGCAATATCTGAGGTCACAATAATGTGTACATGTCAGAACACACTTTATTTAATTTAATCAGGTTTGTTTCGTAGACACCTAGATCTGACACATGACTACAGTGTAAGGACAAGAATTTGATGTGACTGGTTTTTAACAAATAATCTACCACTTTCTTTAGTAGAAGCGGAGACTAAAAAAGATGGTGCACATTGCTTTGATGTGTCAACACTTTCTCAAGAACTCTTTACTCCATATCCAAACCTCCATGCGCTCGTCTTTTTTTATTTTGAATTGTCGGCTGTAAGTGATATCATGAAGAGGTCGAACTAGATGAGGTGCTTCTTCAATAAAATGCTTGAAGTTATAAGTTCTCTCAAGAAGAGTAAAATGAGGCTATGGAGTGTATACTTATCTGATGACGTCACTGAGTTGTGGCAAGATAAAAGCGTTCTTTGTTATCTAATTGCAAGAATAAAATTGATGGCAAAGGACCTTCTCATTCAGATATCATACGGTGCAAAATAAAGATAGTCACATTAGAATCATACTTGCTGCATCTCCAATGATGTATGGTGATACTTGAAGATGTAGACAATTTGTTCACCTTGGCTCTTATGTCATTTGGATTGGCGTCTGTTACCTCTCACTCTTCCAGGTTGGCTGGTCTGTGCAGGTAGCATCAGAGACATCGTCGGCTCTTGGAAGACTAGATTATGTGTGAAGCTTGTGCTACAAGCTGCTGATCCTGAGATGACTTGCATCGTGTTGTGATCCTGAGAGAAGACAAGTTACATCCAAGAAATTGCGGTCCGAATCGCAAACACCATGCATTAGCACAGAGAAATGATGACGACGATTTCTGTACTCAGCGGGATGGTGCTCCTCTTCTGGTTTTGTTCTTAGTCTAATGTGACAGTCATCGATACATCCAATGATCAACGGTATGTTAGAAAGTGATGTAAACTTTTTCATGATTGCTCTTAGTCTACTTCCTCTCGGTAGACCTATGAATAAACTGAAAAGTTTTCGTTTGTTCGCAAGAATTTCGAGAACAATCCTTGTATACTTCACTACACCCGCTTGTCCAATATGAAACTTGTTAGAAAGTTCTTGACAAGAACTGTTATGTGCTGACTTGTATATTACAAGCACTACACATTTCTCTCTGTCTAGCTAAATGTCATTCCGTGACCTAAATGTCATTCCGTGACCGGTGGCATGTATGGTTCTATCAAATCAACCAACTGTAGAAAAAGATCATGAGACATCCGCGTAGTCTTAAACTCTCTGATTCTATCGTGACACTGAGTAGTTTTAAACTCCCTGATTCTATCTTATCACCAAGAATCTAAATGGTCACGTGATTTCATGATTTTATCTTATCGCTGATAAACATAGATGGTTACTTGCTAATGTCCGTTTCACATATAGCTCCATACGGCCAATAATCGGTAATAGTTGTTGCCGAGAAACTGAAATATGTTAAGAAACGAATACCAAAATGTACTAAACCGAAAAAAGTTAAACGAATAAGAGTGCGATGAGAGTAGGCCTCGAATACGCTCCACGCTGCGTGCAAAATTCGAATTTCTGGCCGCGGTTTGTGGTCGCACGACATGGACGCGTCAAGACGACTTGGATGTTCTGCCGAGCAACTCACGATTCCAAGGCAAAGACGACCCGTGCTTTTGCAACCGCGGAAGTGCACTACATACTTAGAAATACACAGTTAATTACACTTACCACAGTTGCCACCGAGAGTCCAGCCGGTTGGAGACTGAGGAGGAGTTTTTCACCTTCGTGGGACTGATAAAGATCGACAGTTCGATTTCGGGGACTGAGGAAGAAGAAACCTCCTATGCGACGCGATTGGTGATGAAGACAAGAAAGACCAATCCTGAGCTTGCAATTCGTCAAACGGTGGGTTACAAGCAGCCTAAAGAAGCAGAGAGATATGTTTGAATCTCCGTGGACTTGAACAGCATAACCTACATCGGTGTGGAGCTGCATAAAGCGTCCTTGTCAGCTATAAAAACTCAGGACTGGATTTTATGCGATAAGGTATCCTGGACAAGCCAGGTGACTGTCAAAAACTTTCTTCGAACTGTCGTCGTTCGACAAATGTGGCAGTTGATTCAACTTGCTACCAGAAGGATCGAAGACAACTTGTATAATGGTAAAACCACAGTCACGTGTCTGCACTCGAGTCGAGTGACGAACCAGAAGCGGACCAATCTACCCAGTTCACAGAGACGCTAGGCACACCTGGTGTTAGAAGCTGTCAGCATCTCTTCGTACTGTAGCTCCAGTGTGGCTTGATGGGACAATACAGAGCAGCTCCCCTTTGTTGTGGGGTTTTCAGCCTGTTCTGTAAGAATTTGGGAACACGAACGTCATTCCGGATCTCAGTTACTCGTACAGTAGGTCTTTACTCTTTCGACGCGCGAACATGCTTTGCAGTCTGCTGGATTCCACGTCCATAAATCGAAGAAACTGATGGTGGAAGTTCTGACGAGTTCTTTTGCCATGGAACAGGACGAGTTGGAAGATAAATAGCAGGAACCCGAGTTCACCTTCAACGTCTTCACGCTTGTCCTCACGAAGTTCATAGGCATACGTTTGTTTGATGACAGTTCCTTGAAATAAATGGATTGTTCGAGTCAATGCACGAGTACAACTAATTTGAACGCATAGGAACTCTGAATCATTCGAACCTTCTGCTGTGGCTTTCCGTTAAGTCCTAAACAATTCAATCCTTACTAATGACAGTCATATCTCTGTGACGTCTCACGTTGTTCTCATGTCCCCGCTCGAGTAAATGATGACCACTATCAAGAACAACGAGCTTGCCCGTTGATAATGCATTCTTAGGTAAGTAGGAATTAGCGGCAACTGAGAGGAAGTGCAAAGGACCACTGGAAACAGGTGTCAATCAAATCCAGCAACGACCATAACGAAATAGAGACAAGATACTGAACAATCGAAGGCATTTGCCTGCCTGTGAATGATCATTATGTGATCAGACAGACACACGGACCAAAATCCTGCGCACAATCTACCTTCCACCCGAGTTCATGAATGATACTCACTGTACAGTGCACATATTATTCAATCCAAGCGCTGGAAACTACTGTTTTCTTTCCAAAGCACATGATATCATTCACGCTTCGGAACCCCATGCTGAAGATTTCATAACATCTCAGGAAACAATCTAGACAGAAAAGGTCCGTCTCAGGCTACTAAAGAAGAGATTCCTGACCCAGAGAATAAATCTATTCAAGTCTTCAATGTTCTGCCTGTCACTACCGTCTCTGACAAGGGGAGGGTAGAAAAGCCATGCGGCTGTGGAGAACAGAAAGCTCAAAGTGACAACCCGACCAACCCACTTCGGTAGGTAGTACTTCTTGCTTCTCAACCACGCTTCCAAGATAGTGGCAAGTCCATTGACCACAAAAAACATGGTAACTTCAAATGTGGGATTTCTCCGACTCATGTAGAAGAAAATAACCTCGTGCATGATTCCAGATAAGGTAAACGCAGCGAAGACAGCAATGGCTTTCTCTTGCATTGAGGGCTTCTTCCCTGAACGCCGACTGTACGCAGTTACAATAGGCTTGTAAATTGATACTCTAAGAAGGTTGTTTACTAGCAAGTTCCATCTTCTACCCCAAAAATCACCAAGCGAAGTAGCGAGGAAAGGCATATTAAACTGAGCAGGAAGCTCCACTTTGAAAACTGATGCAGCTATAGCAGCAGGGAGCTCGAAGGAGAAGAGAATTCCAAGGTAGAGAAGAACCGAATAACTCATGTAAAGAACAAATGTAGGCATATAAGCTTCTCTCATGTACTGTTGAAGCCAAAACCCCGTAGCGACGAAATAGAATAAACAACGAAGCAGCACAGGTTTCCAGTCTAAAGAATATGCAAGATAGCGCATCCACTTCGGCATTCCTGGCTCCTCTTCGGATCTACGTTCCATTCTTGAGAGAATCTCCTTCTCGCTCTCCACACTGAACCCATTTCTACTAGCTCCAGGTTTTCTCGAGACAAGACCATTCCCATTTTTGCCTTCGGATTTTGAGTTTCTCGAACTCATCATAACCTTCCCGTCATCGACAGAAGCATGAGTATCGAACTCACTATTAAGTGCGCTGGTCGGCGAAGGATCCGGTGTCATGTGCAGAGAGAAGCTCATACCAGTGAGAAAACGAGGGAATGAAGACATAATCCAGGGGTCCTTAGCCGGGCCACATCCGTATGCAACCATGATAAGCTTGAAAGAGCCCATCCACAGGAAGAAGAAGCTCTGGAGCGACCGCTCGGAAGAAGTTGGCGCTCTCCAGGGAACAAGGATGTAGAGTGGAAGCAAAGGTACAAGCGCCAGCAAACGAGGGACGCCTTTCGGTAACTTCAAAACCAGGTAGAATACGTACGCCGATCCCAAGAAAACTAGCCATACCCACTCAAAGCGTCCTGTTAAAGGCACCATCATAAGCTGATGCCGGCAGGAGCAACTGCGAAGAAGAAACTACCTCAAGCACCCGACCATTCGAGCTGGACTTCTAAAGCTATACCATCTCTACTGCAGATTCAAAGCTTCCTCGAATCTCTCCGTCGAAAGCTCGTGAATACATCTGCAAACACCTACCATCGCCAGACACTCGTCACTCAAAACAGATCTGAAACATGTCAGTGACTAAGATCGCAATTCTACTTGCTGCAAGGGAAGCCTCGAAATGCCGTCCAATTTCCAGACTTGCAGGTGAGAGTATTTCAATCTCGAATCCACCTACTGGCAGATCTGCAACTGACAACTTGCATTGGGTTCACAGTCCCAACCACTGCTGTAATTGCCAGGCAAATGCGCAAAAAGCGCTCGGCTCATTTCTTACAGTTCGGAAGTATTCTCTCACAGAGAACTGTGAGAGAATACTTCCGAACTCTTCTCCCAAAAACCCGCGCATGTGCTCAGAGGCCACAAATGACGTTCTGGTCTCGCAGCAAGCTTTCAAGCTACTCGCCGCCGCCGCGCTGCTCTCGGAGAGAACCGGGGTTCTTCACCCAACCGGCAACCCACCGGCAAAGAAGCAAATTCTAACACAACAGCCAACTTTGAGCATTTGCCCGGGTAAAGCAAGCTCGTGTTGGAAAGGGACGCCGGGAACTGAAACACCCGAGTGTTGAAAAAGTTCACAGGAACTCAAAAATGACATCGGGAAGGTATCGCTTGAATAGATCCCAGGATCGCCGAGAACGGACGAAGTTAAAGTATTTTAAACAGCTTTCTTCTTCCTCAGTCCGAAACCAACAGTCGATCCTCCCAAGTCCCTCGAAGTTCAAAATGTCTTCCTCAATCTCGTTAATGAATTTCTTCAGTTTTGGAAACCGGTTCTGTTGGTAAAGATTGATTGCAGTTCTGAAGTCAACTGTGCGGATGCGGGTTATGGAATGAAATGTTATTCGTGTAAATGAAAGAGCAACGCGCGGGAAGTAGAGTGTACAATGAGTTAGGTGTCAGAGAGAGTGCGGGAGTAGAACAGAGTTGCATCTCGAGCTTATGGTGAGGGTGTCGAACAGAGCTGCGTCTCGAGCTTATGATGAGCTGAGAGAGTGTACAGTGAACGCGGAGGTAGAATTGAGCTGCATCTCAAGCTTGTGATGAGCAGAGGAAGTTAGATGAGCTTTAGAAATGATGTGTTCACTCGCTGAATTCGAAGAATATATCGATAACGTGTCTTTTCAGTGGGTGTCAGCTTCTATTCAACGCATAATAAAAAATAAGCTGTCAAGTTTTGTCTCTTATGTTGCATGCAACTTCCTAGGGTGTTATAAGCGTGTAAGCGAAGCAACCACGAACGTGAGCTCTGCTAGAAAGGTGTTGTACTACAATCAATCACAACTCGATAGAAAGACATGGCACCCATGTGATCAAAGAGGAAGCAAGCGACAATATCGATTTCACTTGGGATAGACTGATTACATTGTGAAGGATCGTCCTATGAGCTCTGCTAGAAAGATGTTGTATTACAATCAGTCACAGCTCGGTCGAAAGCCATGATATCAATGTGATCAAAGAGGAAGCAAGCGACAATATCGATTTCATCTGAGATTGACTGATTACAGTGTGAAGGATCGTCTGAAATAGCACCGATAGCAATTGTATGGACTGTTAACGAGAAACTTTTAGGAATGACAGCTGAGCAGTTCGAGGGACTAAGCACGGAGAAGCAAGATGAAGTAATAAACACAGTCTGCTCGACGAAGTGACGTTTTAAAATTGATTTGAATGCACAACAAAATCGGTTCACTGTGTTTGATGTGGAGCTTGAGGTGGAGCAGTCAGATGAATTTCAAGACGCATTGGAAGATCTTGCCACTGCAGTGGATAGCTGTACATTCTATCCAACGATTGAAGGTTCCACATTAGAGAATAATGTAGAGCTTATAGAAATAGAGCGGCTACATGACTTGGCTCTGTCATTAATGGAAAGAGCGGATGAGATAGATGTAGTTTCGGAAAGTATTGTTCGAGAAATGATCTTTGTAATAGAACTCCAGAGACTGCAGAGAGAGGACCTTTCGGAATTTGTTGAAGCACTACGTAGACTTAGAGAGTTGTTGCCTGAAGTAGATTCCACCATGAGTAATACACGCGATTTCAGTTCAAGGTGTACACATGCCAATGCTATATATATGATTTGCCAGCGGAGGAGTCAACTCTTTGGAGTTCATATTTTTATATGCCTGTTAAATTTATCTTTCTCGAACAAGTGGAATGCCAAAGTTGTGTATTTTTTCCGGCTAATAAACATGAGCGAAAGAACTATGTCGCTCTTAAGAGACTTGTTTCGCTTATAAGAGGGTTGCTCATAATATCTGTTTCGCCCCTCTAGTAATCGTTTCCCGTGAGAAACAGACTGTTTCGCTCATAAGAGGTGTGTTTCGTTCATAAAAGAGACGAAACAGACTGTTCCATTCATAAGAGGAGCAAAACAACATGTTTCGTCTCTCTTGTTATGGTGATCGTTTCCTCGACTATATGATTTCGGTCGATCATAAGAGGGACGAAACATGCTATTTTGTCCCTCTAGTAATTCTCTTATGAGCGAATCAATCATAAGAGGGGCGAAACTACTCTCTTATGAGCGAAACATGCTGTTTTGTCCTCTATTAACTTTGATGTTTTGTTTAGTGCGAAATAGGCAGTTTCGCCTTGTTTCGAGTTTGCAAATTTTATCTTTTTTTTCTCACCCGTTAACTTTGATCTTTTATTCTCACTCTTGTATAAGAAACACCTATTGTATTGAGTTTATGAGAGCGAGACTAGTGTTTTTCTCATATAAGGTTTATAGATTCTTTACGTGTCAAAAAAGAGCAAGGTGTCTTCTTACTTGTTTTCCTTTTTTTTATGTTACTCTATTAATCAATCTCTTTAGTCTCTCACTCTCAATACTCAACCAAATGAGCATTGCATCACATAACGCTAAGAGAACAAATTTATAATAGATAGATAAACTTTCATAAAACTTGTGTACTCATGATAACTTGGACTGTCTCATATAATGTTTATATTATCATGGAGTGTCTCATTATATGGTATGTGTCTCATATAATGATATGAACAACAAAGAGAGAAATCTTTTTCACTTGAGAAGATGCAGGAAATGCATAGAAACTCCATGTGAAACCAATCTCCATACGATATTGACCTTCTCTTTGAATATTTTTCCAATAGTCTCTTAGGGCTATAAATGGATCTTGAGCAAAATCTTGTGAATCTCTACTCTCCACATAAGAAGGTATCTCCTCTGGACTACATCCTCAACAAAGAAGCCAAGGTTTATTGCTCAAAATCTCAACTTCTTTCTTTTGTCGATTTATTCTCTCGAAGAGAATAACCTCTTCACCTGCAAAAGCACAAGTTTAAGTAAAAGTTTAATCAATAAGTAACCAAGCATAACTAAACGAAAGCATAACTAAACGAAAGTAAAAGCACGTTGTCGTGTTGTGGACCGGCTCTTACATGAAATTCAGACTTCGATGCTTGTCGTTCCAAAGACACTCATGGAGAAAGTAAGCTAGGCCCCAGTTTACAGATTTTTGGCACAACTTAGGATCTTCATTTTCACTACATCGATGGGTAGAGCTCGTTGTCAGCTTTCCATAGGCACTTCGTCTACTTCAGTTGGACGCATAGTGGAGAAGTTACGAGACTCGAAAGATGGATAAAACAAGCTAAGCTCCAGCTTACGAGCTTTTGGCACGGCTTCGGATCTTCACTTTCATTACATCGATGGGTAGAGCTCGTTGTTAGCTTTCCATGGGCACTTTGTCTACTTCATTTGAACGCCTAGTGGAGAAGTTACAAGACTCGACAGATGAAGAAAACAAGTTAAGCCTCAGCTTACGGACTTTTGGCACAACTTCGGATCTTTGCTTTTATCGCATCAATGGATAGAGCTCTTTGTCAGCTTCCTATGGACATTTCGTATATTTCGTTTGGACGATTAGCGGAGAAGTTACAAGACTCAAAAGATGGGTAAAACAAGCTAGGCCTCAGCTTACGGACTTTTGGCACAATTTCGGATCTTTGCTTTCATCGCACCGATGGATAGAGCTCGTTGTCATCTTTCCATGGGCATCTTGTCTACTTCGTTTGGACGCCTGGTGGAGAAGTTATGCGACTCGGAAGAAGAGAAAATCAAGCTAGGTCCTAGTTTACTTGCTGACTGGGTATTTGTAGCGTTAGACGTTATATTAAAGACGCAAGAGGCCTGCTTCCTCATTATGACAGAGAACTTGGTACGTATAGAGACTGACGTAAGGGGACAGCTTAAGGGGTTAGCTTGTACCTACGACTTGTCAACGGACGGTTCAAGAGATTTGGAGGTCCAATGCAAGCGCGCAAGACGTCGTTGGGTTCAGATCTGTGCAGGCTACGCATTGGATAAGACGGCTTGTGAAGAGACGGATCGGAGAGTGTGTACTGGGGGAAATTGAGACGCAAGAAGAAGATTTGAAGATTTCAATTGTCTGTGAAGGAGAGTTGGACCGTTCTGGAGTCCAAACTTGATGTCCTTGGATCCATCGGGATCAGAACACCAAGTTCTATAAGAAATTGAAGACGATACGAAGTTTCATTAGGCGGTTTAGGAGTTCTGAGTGAAATTGACTCGCAGGGAAGCGCTTATGTCAGATTTTCATTCGCTTGCGATCTGAGATTGGATTGTTCTTCGCGATCGGAGAGCCAAGTTCTTCGTTCTTGGTGTCTATGCGATCAAGGAGTCTTCATCTACGCATAGGAGAAGACCATGTGTAGATTGGATTGTTGGTTTGGGTGTGGTGAGTGATTTTGAGCCGCAGGGAATCAATTTATCTCAGGTTTTTACAATCTGTGATCAAATTTCTTGCGCGGTTTTGCAAAGGAAACTCCAAAGTCTTGTTGGGTTCAGGGTAGCTAGATCTACCTACTAGAGAAGACGGATATCAGTTTAGACGATCCGTTTGTACGATGTGTGCGATTTTAAGCCGCAGGGAGGAGTTTTTGAAGGTTCTGTCACTTGCGACCGAAAACCGACGATATCTCGACTATCTGGAATCGGATCTGATAATTCTTGAGGCCAACGAAGTCAAGGAAGAAGACCCTATCGACATCTGAAGACCGTTTGACGAAAGGAGAAGGTTCCCAGATAGGTCTTTTTCGGTTCCTTCGCTACGAATTTCGTCTTTTTGAGTTCGTTAGGGACTTAGTTGGTTGTGTACGGCTTGTGGTAGCTAGCTTTAGCTAAGAGCTTATACATGGATGTGGTTTGGACTTGAGTTTCAATCGTGTGATACTGGTGCAGCTCTGTTTGTTAGCAAAGGGAAGTTTCTCTTGCTTGGAGTTACGCTTCGATGGTTTTGGGTCAGGGTTGAGATTCAGGGGGTTCGTTTTAAAGGCTTTGAAAAAGATTATAGACCGCTCTGGTCTGTTTGTCAGTTTTGTGTTTTTAGAAAGAAAGAACCGGCAATGTACATACATTTGGAGTTGGTATATATTGCAACGTTCATTTTTGTGGTTGTTTTTCTTTGTCTTGTCTCTGTTCCACACAGTACATCTCTATAGTCAGGAACCTCGCATTTTCCTGGACATTCTTCACGCAAAATCTGACACGATAACGTAGAAACTAAGATAGAAAGTAAACATCTTACTCGATGATGGAGGAACCTGCTGTGAAGATTGAGGGTCTTGATAATGATGAGAAGAGTCCACTAGATCAGAAAGCACCACTTTAAATATAAGTTTAATCAATAAGTACCCAAGCGTAACTAAACGAAAGTAGAAGTCTGTAGAAACTAAGACAGGAAATAAACATCTTACTCGATAATGGAGGAACTCGCTATGAAGACTGAGGGTCTTGATAATTAGGAGAAGAGTCCACTCCATCTGTACTTGTAATGATATGCCCTCCCTAGGGAAGTATACTCATATGTATCATGAGATGAGTCAAGATCATACCCACCCAAGTCTCTAGATGTCGCACCAATCTCTCCTTACTCATATGCTTCTTCATAGAAGAGATCTCAACATCCAAAGAATCTAAAATGAACTCAATCCAATAGTAATCTTCTCCACCTTCTTCTACTTTACTCTTCACGTATAAAGCTAAATGTCCATGTACTTATTTTGGTCATCGACGAGTCAAAAGAATACAATTGATGAGCTGAAATACGGGTCTCCACTCCGGATATTCACACATCCACAAAAAAAAATTTTCTTTTTTTCATCTTTCCTAGGAAACCAATCATCTATCAAACTCCTCTTCACATTATGAGGACGAGCGACTGTTGTTCCCATGGATAGAACAAATGACTCGCATACCAATGACTCATCTAATACAATCTCATGTCCTTGACCAATAGCATGATGAGTGTCTTCATTATATTACTGGATGAACTCTATACAAAATAGAATCTGCAAAATGAACAAGCTAATCACATATCTTGAACTACATGCTTACAAGTTACACATGAATACAAGTAAAAAAGATAACATAAATGATAGTGAGCACATGCATAAAAAAGAACATATAGTTAACACACATACAGGTTCCACATGAATACAAGTAAAGTACAAAAAGAGAATGATTAAAGATTACTTACATCAAGACGAGGAAAGTCAAAAGATAAAGTCACAAGTAATCCAAGTCTACTCTATGCAACGAATTCTCCATTTTTTCTTAGTGAACTCAACACCACTTCAAATGATATCTCCCGTCCTCTTCATGAGTATATTTGAATATAGAAGGTCCCTCTCTCATACTCTCCAAAACTGCAGTCGCTGAAAAGAAATGTAATAGAAAAATGGTTAAACAAAAACATATTCTAACTTAACAACACATTCAAATGTAAAACACATTCAAACAAATGATTATTAACTTACAGAACTCTCCGTCTCGTACTCTCCTCTCTCTCGAGATTCCGCCTCGACCTCCTCCTCTCCCATCGTCTCGGTCTCGATCTCGCCTCGAATGGAGACTCCACCGTCATCACTACTCCATCACCTCCTCTCGTTTTCATCACAGCGATTCTCATATCGCTCAGAGTAGACAGTAAGATCTCAAAACAATTCAACAAGCTATCAAACTCATCCAATAACTCTGTCCTCCCTCACTCTTCTCTTCTCTCACTCTTTCACTCTTCTCCTCTCCTCCTATCTCATGAATCCTTTCTCCTCTCCTCCTCTCTCCTCTTCTCTCGGTCTCTCCTTCCCTCTCTTCTCTTCTCCTTCCTCACTCTCTCCTCTCCTCTCTTTCTTCGCTCTCTCCTCTCTTCTCTTCTCCTTCCTCGCTCTCTCCTCTCCTCTCCTCCTCAAACTCTTCTCCCCTCCTCTCTTCGCTCTCTCCTCTACTCTACTCCACTAACACTCATGTCCTCTTCTCCTCTCCTCGCTCTCTCTTCTCCTCCTCTTCGAACCAAACCATTCACTAACTAACACTTAAGAAAATTTATCACATAAAAAAATGTGATAAATTTTCACACAATAAAATGTATGAAACCAAGCAAACGAATGAAACAAAGTACCTGTACACGTGATTGAGCTTTTTAATTCTCATATTTCTTTTTCAAAAATTGAATTACAATGCACAAGTCTCTAGAATAAAAAACTCCAACACCAAAACAACATCTCCATCTGCAGCTAGAGTACATACTAGGTCTATATTATATAGAAGCACAACTATACTCGGAATTCTTATTTACTACTTGTTATCCGGAAATACTACCAAAGTGTCATTAACTTTTCGGACTAGAAGTCATGGAATGCAGTATTCACTCCGAAATAAACATCTTGATCTATATCATCGAAGTACACATTCTTATCTATATCTGACTCCTGATATATATTAATGATGTTTTGCTCCTCATCATCATGTTCACCATCTGCCCTCTGAAGGAGAGTCTGAAATTAAGCTAAGGTCCTCTAACTCTCCATCACCAAATCTTGCAGAAGTCTCTATGCTTTGCTGCAATTCTCCCTGCTGCACTTGCTCTTGCTCAATAGTCTCTATAACTTCAAGCTCCGACTGTGCTTCACTCAATTAATGTAGAATCAATGATCATGGTTGTCACCATGAGAATAGAGAAGAATGTACAAACAACATAGGTCTTGGATGCAGGTAAAATAACCAAGATACAAGAATTTCTCGATGGGTTGTGATTGGTCACACATTTATATGTTTCTGATGTTTAGAAACACAATTGGTTAATGTTCTTAGAAGTTGGATCTTCTCTTTGTACTTCTTGCTGGTGTTGCAGGTAATGTTTTCTTCTCCTACTTCCTTCTAGCTTGCAGTTTTGGTACTAGTAATTATTCTGGTTGGCTTTTCTTTACATACTTTTAGGCACTACGATGTGTCCAAAGGAGAAGTTGTTGCTGGAGATTCTAGGTGGGATGGGTCAACCGCTGAAAGTCTTAACCCACTTGAAATTGGGGGTCTCGTGGACTTCGTTGGACTTTGTTTCTACATTGAGTCAGTGAAAGATACAGGAAAGTTGTTAAGAAAGGATATAGATCTAGATAAATGTTACAATATAGCCTCACAATTCAGTTATAATTATAATCTTGTTTCTACTAGTTTAATCGAAGAGGTTCCCTGCAGAGTAGTGCAGCAGTAGGACCGTTGTGTGAGGTCCATGGTTCGAGATCTGGTGCTTACTCGATAGATTGTCTTCGGCCATGGCACATAGATCACCAAGCAGTGACGAAGAACAAAAAGAAGTTATTTTCTTGCTGACAGATTACGGACCTCGAACAGAAAATCAGTTTAGTTGTACACTTTTGAATATCAAGATGATCAAATCAGTTTAGTTGCAACAATAAGCATAAGCATACGAATATGAATAAAATATATAGATATAAATGTATATTTGTATGATTATTTAAACCTCAAGTATGAGTACAAGTTCTCCTGATGACCCAGAACACTTATTTTGCGGGTTTGCTTTCAAAGAAAAGAGAAATTTAACAGTTATGCAGAAAATGCTTTTGATGACTACGTCTTCATCCCAACTTAGAATCTGTGGAATGAGGAATCAAATTAAAACTATTCACCAGCTTTACAAGTTATTATTCATCTCGAAACAAACTAGTTAAGATGAAGATTTCAGGATTTCTTGGAACAAAGGAGAACTTTTTCTTCAGACTCAAAGAACACTACGAGGAGAAAATAGTCTTCTTTCATGCTTTCGTAGTCATACTTGGGCTTTAAGTACTATTAAATACAAAGATGATCAAATCATTTTAGTTGCATAAATAATTTACAAATATGAATAAATATATAAATATATAAAAACTATTATTAATAAGTACTTAAATATCAAGATATCTATCAAATGACTAGATTAAGCTATGAGGAAAATTTTTATTTTATATATTTGTATTTTCAGTATTATTATTATTATTAAATAATAATACTTAAAGAGGTAAATAAAATATATATAAATAGTAAGGTTATATCATATATATAATATAATAAAATATAAAAAATTTAGTAAACGTCGCACATGATATATAAAGCTTAGGTTGAATGTCTCTCCGAGTGTTTGATTGTATCCTCAATAGCAACCTCATGTTGTTCTTCCTCCAATCAAAAATAACAATGTGGTTTGTACCAGGTGTGGAGCTGAGGGTCATACCAACCTCACATGTCTAGTTACATCCATAACTTTTGTATATACTGCAAAAGAACCGGACATGTAAATGAAGATTGCAGGACGTAAAAGAGAAATCAACGTAGCAATAATCCTCCGCAGAGAGAAGAGACTATAATGACAATTGCTCAACAACAAGGTCATTACTAGCAACCACAACAATTTCAGCAGTTTAATCAGCATCTTCAAGATCCACCTACTAAGGATCAAGGAAGGAGACGAGGTAATTTTTCGTGGTTGTTATGATTGTGGTTAGAATCATATGGCCAGAGATTTCTCATTAGGTCAGAAAGATGTTTCATTTGTAAAGAAAACCAGAAATTTCTTATGTGTCCATCTTTTCGCTCTTATATGTTGGATGTCATGTCTAGTGTTTTAGTCACAACAGACACCTCAAACTCCATTTTTCAATAGTTTCCACCTCCATAAGGTAATATACGCTTTGTAGGTGTTGAAGAGCCCACACCATTACTATAGTTAGAGGAAGAGGTAATCTTTGCTACCACTTGCACTAGGACGTATGATTATGACCCTATGACCCACACTTCTCTATCGACTTCACAACCTCAGGCTTCTTCTAGTTCATCTGAAGATGAACCTGACACTTTACCAAGTTAACTTTGGAATTCTAGAAGTACTAACATGAATATATATCACACGGTGATACCTATGTTAGATACACTAGCTAGACAATCACTTCAAAGCTCAGTTTTTCAATATGATTTGATGAATGACTTAGCTAATGCCAATGCTAACATCACTTTCAAGCAGGTATTGGTTATTTCTCCTACATGAAGACCACCACGAGAACTTTCTTAAACAAGAAAGTCTCTTTTGCAGTTGAGCTTCCTGCCAATAGAGAGCAAGACAAAGCTGGTATGACTTCTAAAATGTGAAGCTCCACTTTAGTACATCAGGTTTCACGGTCCTATTTTACCAGTGACTATACATGGTGTATTAATATCCAACTGCAAGGTCAACTCTAGATCTACAGTTAACATCATGTCTAAAGACACAACTCTTGTTAGACTTACCTACACCAAAGAAAACTTAGATCATCTTGAAAATTGCAGATAGCAGAGCCATCCAACCCTTGGAGTAGAGAAAAATGTTCTATCTCAAATCGGAGATCAGAAAATTTCTATCAATTATCTAATACTAGAGATGGACTTCCATGCTCAATTTCTATTACTTTTAAATACGCCTTGGTTGATTAAAGAAGATACGCTTTGGTCCTAAAGAGAAGCGCTCAATCTTATCCATGTATAATCCAGATTGCTCCGATCACTGTTGTTCCCAGAAAGCACTCTGACAAACTTTGAATTGTGTGGACTTCAAAAAGTTGACTAAGTACACTATACATTATCCATTTCTCTTGCAATGCTTGGATCGTATACTTGATTTTGTTGCGTCTAGGGAAAGTTTTTCTTTCATGGACGAGTTCTCTAGTTATAACCAAATTGCTATTGCTCCGGAAGATATACAAAACTACCTTTGTAACTAAATGGGGTACTACTCAGTCGATCTACTTGACTATGGATTTCTTTCAAGGTTTGCTCCGTTGCACGATTTTGCATCATCACCGGCAGTTGTTAATGGTTGTGCATCATTATCTTCAAGTTGGGTTGATGACTATACATAAAGTTCTTGCATCATGGTAGCTTAAGTTTCATTAGCTTTTACTCCTTGGCCTGCTGTCCAATCCGCTTCCCGGTCAAGCATTCATGTATGCCGGGAAGTCCCATGGACCCTTTTAGTTTCATTCAATAGTTTCGGTCCCTTGCATCTGTTGTGGTGTCATTCTCAACTTTATGACATTTGGATCTGGCCTCTTGGTGTATCTTTCACTCCCCAATTAATAAAGTTTGGATGCTCTGACGTCTTTCTTTTATAAACAAAAAAAAGAGGATTGTATGAAGTTAACTGAATCAGATTCTTCAAATTTATTCAGAAAGAAATGAAAAAAAAACAATAACAATTGAAAGATCGATGTGTAAGTTTCTAGTAATAGATACTTCAAATGATTATACAGTTATATATAAGAATACTGCTTTTACTGTTTTAATTATCAGATTCTAATATGAAATTATCAATATCATTTTCTAGTTTTCTAGCACTAAACCATATAGTGAGTATTAGTTGGTTGCTTTCACTGGAGACAAATTCTCCCTTAACAAAATTAACGGGTATTATCCGTATCTATTTTTTCTTATCGAGCAAAGGAGAAGCAGAAGCTAAAAAAACTAAGTAGTAGTTCATGAACAATGGTGGTGCTGGGCAAGTCGAAAGGAGCGATGTAGAAAAGCCGAAACTGCAGAAGCAAGTTTATGTCTTGAACTAGAGCACTGACTGAAAAGAACACGTGCCTAGGCAAGAGTGAGATACCAAGCAGAAAGGAGTGGAAATCAAGGACGGAGGCCCAAAACAGAAGATTGCACTGATGTTTCCAGACCGCCCGCCAAAAGGAAGCCAAGAGAAATTATGCAGACAGTTGAATCGCGAGCGGAAGAGAAACAAATGCAGAAAAATGAGAGATAAGAGAGCACCGAAGATAACAAAGTGAAACAGTAAGACGAGAGCCGAGAGGTCGACTGTAAGAAGGCGTCAGTGACAAGCATACTGAGGGCAGCTGCAGAACAGGTGAGAAATATCCTCAATGTGCTAGAGCAAAAATACGAGGTGCGGAGAACCCTTGTGGCAGGATCAGTCATAAAGAATCTGTGGTGCAAAATACGACAAAGAACACCGATGAAGTAACGAAGTATGAAGCATCTATCAAATAACCTCCCACATGCTAGGTTCTCAGTCCAGAAGTCATTTCGCGTTAAGCCTAGAGGTAAGAAGTGGATGTTGTGCAATGATAAATCTCAGACACGAGCAAGCCAAAGAAGGAGCGAGACGCGGACGTAGGCGAAGAGAGTAAGGATCATTGGGAGAGATGATCCCAAGAGGTTGTGGACGGACGTAGGGAAAGAAGAATTGGAGAGAGGTGATGAAGAGCAGAGGAAAGAGAAGTAGCATGGGGAGCCGAGAGGAGAGCAAGAAGGGTAGTAATATGAGCCATTCGGAGTGCAAGGCGGTAAGTGGGAATGTTAGCAAGCGAGAAGTAGCCGGTACGAGAGAGGAGTGCTAGACTGTCGTGAAGTGAGAATGAGGATCAGAAGAAAAGATAGCAGAGTGATCCGAGGTCCAGACAAAGAAAGAGTTAACTCTGGTCTATGCATGAAGTACAGAGGTAGCTATAAGGGGATTGTGAAATTGTGTGAATGCGTGGTGGACGTATAAGCAGAAGATGGCTAGCATGAGGGGAGTAAGTATAAGAGACCATAGAGAAGCAAAAAGGGATGGCCAAAGGAGTACAGGGGAGGGTTGAAAAAGTTGAGCCGCATACTGATACAAGATAGCAGCAGCTTGAAAGAATGAGAAGTTAAAGCGCTCGAGGCCCCCGAGCTGCATGGGCTGGGTGAGGAAATCCCAGGCCACGAGTAGGACTTTGGGCATACTTGTGAGAGCCGTGCCCTAGAGAAAAGTCCAAAGGAGTTGCTGCAGTGAGTGAAAGTGAGACTGACACAAGCCTCCGGCAACCAAAGAGAAGAAAGACATATCTTGAACAATATGACGAATGATGTTTTTTCGTGAAGAAGTCTCTCAGTTTACTAAACATAGTTAATGTTTCAATGATTTTTTTTGTGTGTTTCGTTTGTTTAGTGGTGCTTCTCTATATCTCACTTTGGAGTTTTTCTCACTTGTCTATTATAGCTAGTGGAGCATGCATGTTCACCCTCTTCCAAGATCGGAAGGGGAAATAGATATATTTTCTAATTTACATTATATTATTATTAAATTATAAACTAATAAACAAAGAAATAAATAATAGTTATTGTTTTTATACTGCGAAGGCATTTCACATCCATCACTTACATGAATTATGATCGCAGGAGCCAAACGTAATCAAAGTAATTTCCTTTATTTATGTCACCAAGCTTCTATCTTGTGTACTAAATCAACTCCAATTTTCTAAATATTCTTCGAAAGTAGTCTGCAACTGAAACTTCACTAACAGTTTGTAATAATTTTTTAACTATATCACCATTTGTCTTTTTCATTATCCCGACCAGAAGTTAATGTTACATGCATATTCTTATATTTTTTTTTTTAATATTCTGCTTGATCGAAGGATGCCTGTCTACCAAGCTTCTGTTCTTACGAAATGTTTGGCGACGGCATAGAATTGGCGACTAGTTTACCAGTAAGATGCGCCTTTGCTTGGGCCTTCTACCGTGGGTGGTGACTTGTAGCAGAGGTGTGGCGGTGACCATCTGTTTTACGCTACCAGAGGACCTGTTCTCTGGTGCTTTGCAGGTCCTCTGGTGCTTTGAAATCGTCTCGCTCATAAGTAGAAAAGGAGAATATATATGGGGCGGTGAATTCATACTTTCCGTCGCGATTGGGTTTCTTACGTGCGCGATGTCGGCATAGCTCATCCTTATCTTTGTTTTATGTTTGTCTTTGGGATAGACCGCTTCCGATAGATCGTGTCGGATCAGGACTGACACTTTAGACTGATAAATTGAAAACGTTCGATTGTGGTATCATATCTTCCTTGGAACTTTATTAAGGATATAATCTTTGCTGTTGAATGGATCTGTCCAGATTATACTTCTTTTCAAAGCAACGGGTTACAGTTGAAACACATGTCCTTCAGGTTGAAATCCCCAGTGTGGTATAAAAGTAGGAAATCAGTATTTATTTTTTCCTCCCCATCTGCTTTAGGGTAGAGATATCTTTTTGTTTTGTTCCAAGCAAAGTAGCCCTAAAATTTTCGTCTGAATGTTTCTCATTCGGTACTCAACCGTTTGTTTTGAAGTGAGTACACATATTATAAAGCTTTGATTTAAATCCTTAAATGACAGATTCCGCTCTCGCAATAAAAAGTTTTCAGCAAAAATGTTAAGATTCTTTGCTCGCAGATAGTGAACCCGAATGAAGTCCTGCGGGTTACCAAGACTATTTCAAGGGGCACCGGTCGTTTATGAGTATTCCACTTTACATGCTTTCCGACAATAAAACGTATAGTACGTTCCAATCTTCAATGGAATCTTCCAACCGATAGATTAGGAATTGGGTTACTTGGATACTCTGCAACACCATGGAACCTGGTTTTACTTGAACCACAGAGAGGGGTATAAAAGGAACAACCCTGCCTTGTATCAAAAGTGTCGTAACCCAGATGGTTGAGATTCAAACGTGAGGAGGTAAAGGTCTCAGGTTCGAATCATGGTTTGAACTGAAATTTGCTTGAAACTCTACTTTTGATTATAATTTTTGATAAATTCTCTCGGAAAATTGAATTTCAGAAAAATAATTTTCATTTCAGATGAACCGGTCACTATAACAAAATTTTTGCTCACTGTAACAAGATTCGTTCAATATGAGAACTTTTTAAAATTCAAAAAAGAACATATTTCTTATTTGTGATTCACATCACAGCTTTCCTTTTTGGTTTATTTCTCAGTCATCAGATCTCAGTTTGAAGACATCTACGGCTCATTTCGTAGGTCTCAAGATTCTCATCGTTTTGAGCCCTAGATTACCAACTTTAGACAACAAATAAGAACGTGACAAGTAGATGCAATTTTGGTGGACTAGTCCGTCGGAGCTAATCTCCGGAATTTTGAACTGAAACTGATTCTGGTGGGATATCCCATTGTTAATATAGTGCCACCTGTGGTTTAACTATTAAAGGGTGTAAAAGTGGTATGCCACCATGCCCGCGTGAGGCTTTTCAACGCGACTATTTTTATCTCTTTCATTTCCGTTGAACGCTGATACGGCGCAAATTCATTAGAGCAAACTGTTCAGTCAGTAGAACTGTTCTACTGAATGAAGCACTATAGTGATCATGTCTTCATCTCAATGTGAAATCTGTCAAATAAATGAAATTATAAATTTTATTTCTAATTTATTTCTAATTAAATTATTTAATATTGAATAAATGTAAAAATCAAAATTTCTGGATTTCTTGGAACAGAAAATAATATTTTTTTAGATTTAAAAAACACTACGAGAAAAAAATCATTTTCATCCTTTTTTACTCGTGCTCGAGATCTAAAATACTATCGACTCTGGACTTGGTAACATGAGGGTCTTGCTATACATACTACTTGTAGTTTAGCCGTATATAACCAGTCGCGTGTAGAAATGAAGTTGCGCTCTAATGAGACATGCTACAATTCTATTGTTCAAATGACTTGCGCTGAAATGCCTCACACGAGTACAGATGTAAACAGTAAAAGTTGCAAATATCTCTGACCTGCTGGTGGAGTTACGAACTGCTGGCGGAGTTACTACTTCGGCAAGAGTCAGTGGATGTTTTCTGTTGACACTTTCGCAGAATAATGAAAATACCAGTCGTCTCTTATAGTAAAAGAGGCGAGTGACAGTGTAGCCCGAGTAATCATCAATGAAGGTGATGAAATATTAGTAGTCAGAAAAAGTGCAAGAGGAGATTCCACCGCTAATGTCTGAATGGATCAGTGCCAAGGGACGAGTTGAGCGGTTGGAGCTGGCACGTGAGAATTTAGTGCATGCATGCTTCCCGTGTGTACAAGCTGGACAAATATCCTCAAAGAGTGAGAAGGAAGGGAGGCCGGTAACATACCTGTGGTGGCTCAGCTCGTGGACTCGGTGGTGGTTTATATGATCGAGTTGCTGGTGCCACAAGGTAGAGAGATCGTCCGTTGTAGTAACAAGGGCACACAGTCGAGGTGGCATCGGAGGAGAGGTCCGGCTACCAGAAGCAAAACCCTGAAGACTGTTATCGTATAACGTGTTTTTCTGTCTAGAAATACACGAGGTATATGGCTGTGTAGAGGTAGGTGACTTGAACAAGTTGGCTCTGAATCTTGATCTTTCAATCCTAATGCTCTCTATCTACTCTTCTCGGACAAGTGATCTTGTATCTCTCGACTCAAGGTTAAAGACTGCTACGATCTCATGATACGTATAAGTTGTACAAATTTGTGTTACATACAAATCCTGAAATACTCAACTCTGTACTATCTGCATGCAAGTAACTCTAAATCACTAGAAGCATGATTTAACAACTTCTCAGCGACGCTAACTATCCATCAGTTTGGTCGCCACAACTCTATTTGATACTATAGGATCGCTCAACCAACTTGATCGAGTCTCGATACAACTTGTTGTACATCCTGACCTACCAAGCATTCCAGCAAGGTAAAGCATGCATGCTCCAAGACACTACTCAGATCTCAATATAGCACCAACGGCAGTAATACCTGGCAACTCCGAGAACCCAAACACCGGCTTAAGATTCATGATGACTCCATTCTCTTTCATCACCAAGAGCTGAAATCAGCCCCACACCCTCCAATGTCGAGTTGTATGCAGACATGGCAGTTTCAGCAACAAACTCCTCTCCAAATTGTTCGAAAATGACCAAAATGACAATAGATGATCTCGAAAAATCTGAAACTGCTAATATCTTTGAACTTTGAGATCTCAGTCCTCCCAAACTAGTCGACCAATGATGATCAAACTTCACAGGAAGCTTGATTGGACCCTTCACTCTTATCCTGAACAATTTTCAGGTCGAAATCTTAAACCAATTCTCAGATATGGATCAAACCGTAATCTGTGCTAACTTAGAGCTTTACAGACCCAGGTACATTTGATCCAAGATTCTGAACAAACTACTCGACCATTTGAGGTGAAACTTCTCAAGTATCTTACTGATAAGACATGCTTCAATCCTGGAAAGTTTCGCAGATGGGGACGAGCTTTTTACTCTTTTGGGTGCAGCGGACACTAAGAATCGAGTGGAGCTAAACTCTAACAATGTCTTGCAAAGAGCTTTACAGTTTAATAAGTATAAGTGCAAGCACCCACTTGGGAGTACATTGCGCACTTCCTTGCGTTCGATGGTTCGATCTGGGAAGTAAGCGCCCTCCTGCAGGTGGCTTATGGAAAATGACATTCAGCGTGCGAGGAGTGATGCCTTGTGGAAGTCGATAGTCCACCCGGAGACACGATGACGGATATTGACACAATTTTTTCCGCCAACCAACACTATCGCAGGAGGTATTTCAATGCTATAAGTCCGGAGGAGGAAGAACGACTAGAAAGTATGTCATCTCCAAGGATGGAGACGGCATGTCCGTTGTTCGAGTCTGTTCATGCCTTCCCCGATTACGTGCCGCTTTGCAGTGCATACCTGCACGACATGACTGCGAGGCGTGCAGAATGTAAGTGTGTTTTTCTGATTTTGTGTCTCTGTCGAAGTGCTGTATCTGTATTTTTGCTGACCGTTCTTGCTTCCTGAAGGCGAGAGTAGCGAGGATGGAGCGACGAGGACAGATCTTCGAGGCGACAACATAGCATGAGGCGTTTTGTGTTAGATACGAGTTACTACTTCATAGCTAGAGTAATTTTAAGGTGTTAACGTACGTGTTTACGCCATTCGACCTCTGGGCAGATTATGTGTACATACCCCTGGCAAATGGCAGAGTAGTCTGGAAACGTCAGGTTTTCCGCCTGTGTTATGGAATTATACGAAATAAAGTTACAGCGGTCCACCGTGGTCTTTTCTCGCAGAGATATTTATCGGCACATGAAAAATACGAACCTGTTTTGTGCAAATAAATTTTCCCCGCCTTGGACCTTCATTTGCAAAACCGAGAAAAGCAGCAGCGACGGTAGTCGTATTATCCAGAGTGGCGAAAAAAGGGGCATGCAGGAAACGCCTTTTTTATCGGCCATCAGGAAGGAAGGGAAAAATTGGACTGTCAACCCTACCAGGAAAGTAGAAGAAAAAAACATAAGAAAATGAAATGAAGGAAAAGCCTAGCAGCAGGCGAAAATAAACGACATCCCCTTGTGATCGAGAACCGTCAGAGACAAGGGTGAATATGCGTGCTTCATGAATATACATACTCGGTGACAAAGGTTCATCTCGTATGGTACTCCGATATGCACAACACAATCCTTGTTCTATCTGTTGTGACTAACTGCATAACAAAGACGGAAAAGAAAGTCACTTCAATGATCAATGATGCATTCTCATTGACCACAAGCATCATGTCTTTGAGAAAGCAATAAAAATGAAAAACTTGTATGAGTTATTATGACTTGCAATAATCACCATAGTACCGTATCCACTCCATGGCTCTATGAGGATTATGGAGGAAATGACTACATGTTGAGTCAACGGTAGCACGAGAGTTCCAGAATGTAAATATTCAAACGTCTAAGTCACTTACTAGGAAATCATCAAGTGGAGTGAAGCAAGAATGTAAAACTGGACCATATCGTTTGATGAATCACGAACATAATCATATTCATCAACGATAAGAATCACTTCACTTGGATCTATGTTTCAAGGGTAAAATCCCAAGCGATGGTGTGCCAAAATCTTTTCGAGTATTTGGCATAAGAAATTTGATAGGAAATTAAAAAGGATTTCACACCAATGGAGGAGGAGAGTTCATGAATAGAACAAAGAGTAGCTTTCTCAAGGATCACGACATCTTGCACAGAACTAATATGTCATATATTTTATAGAAGAAAAAAACGAAATGAACCGGTCTATCATGAAATTTCAAGATGTTTGATCAACGATGTCCATATGGAAGATCGACACGCTATTCTCGAGTGAAGTAGCAAGCACGATGGTTTACATGAAAAATCAGTTATGACCTAAGACGCTGAGAAATAACAAGATCCAATCAAAACATATGACGAAGATAAATATGATTTGTCACACATGAGGAATTTGATAATACTCGTGCCGTTAACATCTGAAAAGGACGACGTAGCAAAATTGAGCAAAAGAGCACGAGAATATCTTATAAGACTGATGAAATGGAGTCCTCAACAACATTTTTGAAACCAGATATAGAAAGGTCATCCCTACGTCATTTGTTCGAGATGAATAACTCGACGATCGAATCATCTCTACGAATTTACATGACTAGCTCAGTGATTCTGAACTCGTCACCTTTGAGATAACTCTAAGCCCATCAGATTCAACAGTCTAGAAGCATGACATCATTTTGAGCTAAACTCATTGGAGGAGAATCATACTTGGACCATCACCTCTCGTTCTCCCGGTAAGTCAACCATTGCATCAACAGACGTTCAAACTAAAGAGAGACCTCAATGAAGAAGTGATTGATCATAAGGCGAGAATGGTAGTAAAAGAGTACATACAAAGGTATGACATTGACCATGTGGAAACATTTGCACAGGTGGTGAAGATAACATTGTTAACGCTATCTTTGCAATTGTTGTCATCAATGCTTAGAAATCATGCAACTGAATGTGGTAACAACATACATGAATCTCGAGGAGGTAACTTGTATGTAAGTTTACAAACACGATAGAACAAATGAATCCTATTAGAAATCATGGTGTACACAAATTTTAAATTATTTCAAACTAAGTAATTCATTATTAAATATTGATAAAAATGTAATAAAATCATCTATTTATTCTGTTTTATATTGGAGATTACTAAATCTCTCATATGATTAGACGTCATATATAGTATACATATAAAGAAGTAAACGGATATTACGAAATAATATATATTTTTTTGTTTAAAGAATGTACTTAAGATATTAAGAGATTGCGAGTGTATTCATTTTGAATCCGTTGCTCATTGTTTTCACTTCTATATTCTAGTAGTATTGTTTGAATGCATTTTACCTTTTGATCATAAGACGTAGTACTTCAAAACCTGATAACTAAAAAACTTTTAGAAAAGGAATTTATGTTAATCTTAATTAGTTCCGTAAATGAAAGATGAAAATTTAAATTATAAACAAATGATATCTTCATAGAATCTACAAATAATCTACGTAAAATTTACAAAAAATAAACTAATTTATTAATATTACGAATTTAAAATTTATAAATAAAATTTATATTACTTAATAAAAAATTTATAAAATAAAGATGTTTAATAGGGCAACGCTCCGACCTGTTACTTGATTTTTATTAAGAGGACCTCCCCGAGACATGAATGGAAAATTCCTTGACGAGATCTACATGGACCTTCTCGATTGGATACTTGACTAGATGCGTCAAGATGGGTTATCGAACTTAGTTGTGTGTGAACTTCAGAATGGTCTTTATGGATTGAAACAATCTAGCAGATCATGATATCAACGCTTAGACGATAGTTTCATATGTCTAGGAGTGTAACGATCAAAGTCCGATATTTGTCTTAATTTTTTTTCTAAAAGGATCCAAGTGTGTTATACATTATTGCGTACGTAGACGACCTATTACTATGGAGTAGAAGTAGCTTGCTGAAAGTGGAAAAGCTACTGGACGACGAGTTCAGGATGAAAGGTAGAGGGATGTGTAGTGATGGTTAGGAGTTCGAATCATCCAAGAAGATAAAGATGGTTCAAACTTGAAAAGCATTAGACAAAAGAAGTTAACGTATAGCCGTATAGCATTCTCGCATAAGCCAAGGACTGTCCTCTCCAAGCCACGTCTATGTAATTGAATATAAAGATATGCTGAGAAGAACTAGTGGGCTTCAGCGAAGGTTCACATTGACCAACCACATATGAAAAAGAGATGGGCATGTTGATGTTCGTTATGTTCTCCACTTGACCGAACATCGCGTTCTCTATGAGTCAAAGTGAGTTATGAGTCAATTTTGTGCTAGTAGAACCACAAATCTTTTTGTTCTCTAACAAGTACCAAACTCTTTGGCTGAAATATCAAAAGACGTGTGATGTTGGAGGGCTGTGCGTATGTCGAATGAGCATCCCAAACGCGCTTACGGAGTAAATCGTGGAAGAGAAAGCGATAGAACTGTTTTTTTTACGGTCATTGGAGGAATATCGTGTACAATAAATAGACCGTGTCCGTTTTCTTGATGGAGACTTTTTAAATTAATATTTTACGTCTGTCTCGGCATATGCTTGTAGTGACGCAGGATTTCTCCTTTTGCCCATTTAGTATACAAGATATCGTTTCCACATAAGATTTGCACAAGTATCGCTGCTCTAAGTTCTAAGATCTGTTCAAACACACAAACACACGGGTTTTACCTAAAAATCCAGTCTTCTCATAAAATCACACGGCTTCCAGACCCTTCAGAAGGTGCTCTGGACCTAAACAAACAACTACCACCTAAAATATCACACACTTATCTACAAGGAAGCTCGGGAAGACGCGTCCTGCTTCCAAGTCACTTCTTCCAGTCTTCTCAACACAATCTTCCTGAAGCAATTCTCGGCTTCTGAGGGTTCAACTCGGCTTCTCACACCTCCAGAAGACTACTCTTGCTTCGTAGAAGTCGAACTAGCTACATCTGTCGCACATTGCTCTTCCAATTCCCAACGGGTTAGATCAATCACATGGTGTATACCCCTTGTAGCCTTCCCAGGCTTCTGTCTACGGAAACGGTCTTCCTGCAGCACTACAACGACATTCACCTTCACAGAAATTCAATAGAAGTCTCGGAAGCTCACTAGAAAAAGATAGGAAGATGGGAAGATGAGAGAAGATGAGGAAGAAGGGAAAATCCAAACAAGAGAAAATAAGATGAAAATGAGAAATTAAGACTCCGACAAGCTTCTAGTCCTGATCTTGACTAACAAGCCATCCCTGCTTGTAGTAATTTGGGGAGGAAGACAACAAATTCGCTTACAGTTACACAGTCTTCTACTTGAGGATGTCGTCTTTTGCTGTGGAAAGAAGACTTCTTTCTTCTTCTGTCGTTGCTTCGACTACTCCGTCTTCTGAGATCACTTACCCATAGGATCGTCCGTACGTGGATCCTAATTGTTCCACTGGATGAGACAAGCTTCGACTCTGCACAGCTTCTAACAATCACCGTCACTCAAAGAGAAGGCTTCTCACGCACAATTGGGTGTGAATTTGAGGAAACCCACTGCCCAGAAGACACAGACAAAGCTTCTGCACTCAAATCCAAAATCCATTCCCCGAGAAGAAGACACATTGGTGTTGGGAAGCTCACTCCCTCTACGTCCTGCTCCTACTCCTCGGCACACCAGCTTAGCAACAGGACTACACGAGGATGCCGTTCCCTGCTCTAAACTGTCCACTACCTCCATCTACATCTTCGAACCACTATTGGAAGCGAGCATGCAAACCCCTCCGATGCAATCCCAATCTATTCGTATGTCTCTAACATCGGGTGTAGTGTGTGTATAATATGTTTTGTGCGCAGAATAGTGTGTGCACAAATGCGTTTGAAATCTTACTCTGTCTTCTAACTTATACTACCACCTTGAGGCGCAGAGGGAGTTCTCCTCCAATCCTCACTTGCAATCCAGGAGATGGGGCGCTGTCAGAAGGCCATCACCTCACATGCAGTCGGCTCCCTGCCTTGGTTTAGTCATCTACTTTGCTACTCCTGCGCTGCCTACTCTGCCACATGGGTAGTCCTCTAAAATTACATGGAAACTGCCACCTCCTATGATAGCAAATTCGATTCCTACTAAGTTTAGACAAGTCAACTTGTCTTCTGTGCTTGTTGTCTATTCTAATTGCTCAGATGCGATCTCCTCCTGATCTGTTCTTACCTGAACTCCTAACTCGGCTTCTGATAAGATGGGAAGCCCTGCGAATACCTCGGATGTCACTGAGGTAGCTTCCTCCTCAACATTCGTGGTTGGCTCAGCTGGTGCGGCTTCGAAAGACGGAAGCGTCTGCCGAGAAGCAGAGTCGACTTGCGCTTCCTCGCTCTTCTGCGGTACTGGTTCGACGCTGGGAGTTGTGATGATCTCTCAATGGTCCGAGGAAGTCACCTCCTCCACTCGAAACACCTGGGAAGACAACTCTTCTTCATGTCTTCCAGAAGACACCTTGTCTTTTGAGACTTCTTCTGTAGTCTTCTCGGCTTCCAACGCTGTCACTACCAAGTGGACAGTGAGGTCGAACTCCTCCTTCTCCAAATCTGTCACAATCGCTGGTCCTGGGGCTTGGGACGTTGCTGGTGGTAGAACCGAAGGAAGACCATAAAGCGTCTTCACACCCTCAATCTGCCGATCCAGGTAACGGAACATACTCTCCTTGCACTCCACTAGCATCGCTCTGGATTCATCATCCCACTCCCTAGCTAAGGTGAGAAGTTTCCTACCAGCGGTGAAGTTGAACTTCTTGCGAAGTGCTTCCACCGTCTATGCTAGCAATCCATGTGCGTGAGCTTCTGCTGCTTCTCGCTGCGTCTTCTCTGCTGCAGCCTGCGCTTCTACGGCTTTCCGCAGTGTCTTCCACTTTGTCTTCTCCTCTGCGAGGGTGGTGATCTTACCTCTGACCCGCAGAACCTCTTGGTCACGCTGCTGTAAACGTGCTTACAACTCCTGGTTGCTCTTCCTCAGCTGCGCTAACTCCTTGGCAGAAGCGGCTGCTTCAGTCTTGTACTTCGCTGCGAGCTTCTCCGTGGTGCGGAGGTTGGCTTCCAGCGCTTCCACCTTCTTCTGGACTTCTTCCTGCTGCATCAGGGTGCACAGACCGAATCCAAGTCGCAGTGGCTTCTCCTGAGCCATATCGCGCTTCTCCACCAACTCCATAGCTGGCTGAATCTCAGAATGGAAGAAGGCGCTGAACTCCTCCAACCTTCTTCTCGTAGAAGACAGGTTCATCTCCACAATCTGATCAGAGGTGTCTTCCTTGTCTTCCAGAGGCAAAGATGCCTTTTTCATCACTGTGGTCTTCTGTTTCTGCACACGGGAAGATGCTACTCTTCTCATCTTCCGAGGTGGAAGATCCCTTCCCACGGCAGAAGCGGTTCTCTTCACTACGCTTCCTCGCGTCGCAGTAGGAATGTCCGTCCAACCTTCGTCTTCTGGAGTCTTCGGAAGACTCCTTGTAGTTGCAGAAGCGGTCTTCTGTGCAGCTCGGGCACTCAGTGGCTCCTCCTAAGAGTCAGACTCCGATCCAGAGTGAATGATTGGGAAGGAGGTGGTCTTCTTAGGCACTCTCCTAGGTCTCATCTTCCTCGGTGGTGTCGCGTCTTCCGAACCACTGGAGTCGTCTTCCCTCACCAGAAGCGTCTTCTGATGAGTGCATGACCTCATCTGTGACACTAGAGTGGGAGGGGGAGCCATGGTCGCGGCTCGGTCGTCTTCTCCCGAGGTCTTTTTCTTTATCTCGTGCTGCCCTGTTGGCCCATACCTCGCCAACTGATCTTCTGTCAAGTCCCCCTTGGACACGTACAGATAACAGAAGAAAGGGGTGAGATGTCCTCCTGCCGGGGTGCCCAAGTACATCAGTTTTGCCTGCACATATACGTGGAAGAAAGCGCTCCAGTTGATGGGCAGTCCTTCCCAAACGGCTTCGAGGAACTCCACGTCCTGGTCTCCAAGATACCTCGTCTTCTGCGCTTTCCCCTTGAGAAAGAGATGGAGGAATAGCTTCGCCAAAAGACGCTTCCGCGGCTCCTTGTAAGCTTCGACCTTCCATCCATTCCTCCCTTGCTTGTCCTCCAGAAAGAGGCAAGTTGTGCTCCCCGGCACGTGCCACTTCTCCGAGATCATAGTAAGATCTTCTTCTCTAACTCGTACCCTTTGTTCTCTGCTTCTGACTTGTGGAAGGTCTTACGCCACCATTCCGCTGTCCAAGAAGACGGTCTTCCCTGGGCAACTCTTGCCTTCGCAGGTACACGGTTGCGGGGAGGTAATGCTACCCAAACCTCTTCCAGAAGACCCTGGTCTGCGAAGCTCCAATCCCACAAGAAGAACTCCTTGATGAAAGGTTTGGCCTCTGCCAACTCTGCTGCCGGTAACACCAACTCTCGAGGATGCATCGACATACTTCAAGCTCTGTTACACTAAGCCACATGCACTTACTGTGAGCCACAGGCTCAGTCTTTCCCAAGTCCTCACAGTCTAGCTTCCACTCTTAGAAGACGAATCTAGTCTTCCAGAAGACAGCTATTCCGTCTTCCGGGATTCTAACGATGCTTCCTAAGTAGCTCTCGTCTTCCGAGCTATATCTAAACAATCCTAACTAAGCAAGGCATCGCATGGATTCTTAAGAAGACAAACCACCTTGCATTTCATTCTACTTCCTAACAGAAAATACAAAATATGAGAGAAGCAGATTGTATAAAAAGTTCAGAAGATGGTCGTGAGCTCCTGCTGTGACAGTGGTCTCTGGGACGACTCTCGGGACAGCTTCCGATTCAATGACGTTCTCGGAAGACTTCCCGCAGCCAAGCTTCCCTACACTGATCTCACCTGTCTTCTGCTTCCGACACACAATCTAACCTCACAACATACACAAGACATTCACAGTTCTTCCGACTTCTCACCTCTCATACACACTCAGAAGAAGTTTACTGCATGACGGGAAGACATGACCCTCGACCATTCTCTCCAGATTCTGCCAGCAAGACTTCTCACAACTCTCTTCTATGTTCGGGAAAAAGAAGAAGGAATAGGTTACTATGGGTCGGACAGAAGAGATCCGTAAAGGACCCTCACGTCTTCTCGCGCATTCTGCTAGCCTTTCCAGTCTTCTAGTCTCTCTAGGAAGATGTGGATTTGAGAAGCTTGGAAGATCAAGAGACACAGGCCTGGTTCTCAACTTCCAGCTCTCGAAACAACAAACAACTCACCAAGTCACTCAAGATTCGTACCAAACCTCTCTCAACACCGAACCCAGTCCAATCCACTCTTGGTACGAATTGCACACAGTCATCTTCCGAAGACTTCAGACATCCAGAAGCGTCTTCCGAAGATGTTCAGATTTCAGAAGCGTCTTCCGAAGATTTTCAGGTTTCAGAAGCGTCTTCTGTCCAGGGATTCAAGAGTAAAGGTGCGGTAGGGTAGGAAAATCGATAGCTGAGGGATCAAAATGAGAACGACGGACAGGGAAGCTCGATTACAGCTCGAGAAGAAGCGAGAAGATGGCTGTCGAAAATTGGACAGCGCTTCCGTGCCCAATTTCACAGTAGGAAAATTCGGGATGGGAAAAATGATCAATGGGTTTCCTGCAAACAATTGGGGAAGCGCCGGGAACACTAAACCAGGAGCGAGAAGCGGTGAGAAGAGGAAAGAATATGAGAAGAACCTCAAACAGTCTTCTGGCTGCTTCTCATAGTGCCTTCAGTCTTCTACGCGCTTCCGGCTGCACCTCAGCTTCCAATGCGATTTCACAGAACTGCTCCTATCGTCAATCTGATGTCACGTCCTGCTGCTTCTCAATCGATCATTGCTCCGCCTCCGATTCTTCTTCAATCGTCTTTCAATGTCTGTTTCTGGGAATCTACAGGAGATTTTTTCAGCTCGATGGTGCTTCGTGCTCTCAGAGAATCCTCCTCGTTCTCTCTCTAGCTATGATTCGATTCTTGCTATCCACAATTTCACTTTGCTGGTCCTCTTCACTCAATTCGGTACCTCCTAATTCGTTCTGCGCTAATGCCTTCGATGCGAGAAGCAGTCGATGATTTACAAGCTAATGCGCTTCTCCCGTATCTTCTTGCGTAGTTAGGGGTTCTTCGACCTACCTGACTTACCTACTATCTTGGGCTACCTGGTAGGTACACCTACCCTCTTACTGGGTGGTGCGTGATTGACGCCCATGCAGTCGCGGTCGCTGTGGCTGTTGTTATCTTTTGGAAGACACGCGTCTTCCGTCTTCCGTCTTCCGAAGACCTGGTCGGGAAGATGTCCTTCTTCCGTCTTCGGAAGAAGTCGACTTCTTACAAAAAGTTCTTAAGATCATCTTTCTTCTAAGCAAGATGTATTCTTAAGCCACAAGGTTATTTCAATTACACGGACATGTGATTAACTTCAAAAATTTCAAAAATTCGTACATCCTGTAAATTGTGGGCACCACAATGCTTGATACATTTTTTTCTCGGAGCGAAAGCTTCTTGACCTTCTGCTCTCTTTAAGATATCAGAAATGTTATATATAAATATTTTAGTTTAAGTTTAATAAAAATATTATATTTTAGTTGATCTAAGAACGTTGAAAACTTTGTTAGATTCGCTGAATTATCTCATATTTCAACCTAAAGACCATAGAGTAATCTCCAACAGTAATCCATGGTGATAACAAAGGAATTATAGCTTTAGTCCACAATCCTA
The DNA here is from genome assembly GCA_036924285.1 of Asterella californica. Classification (NCBI taxonomy): domain Eukaryota; kingdom Viridiplantae; phylum Streptophyta; class Marchantiopsida; order Marchantiales; family Aytoniaceae; genus Asterella; species Asterella californica. The sequence continues at coordinate 11,306,956 of JAYKYS010000006.1, read as the reverse complement.
TGCACATAGTTAGCAGTAGTCTGGATAAAATAGTGCAGATTGAGCTCCAATGCGGAGTATTGTACATGGAACCTAACTACACCAAGACCAAACCGTTTCCAAAATTCTGAACCATTTATGAACTAAATCAATTTGAAATATCTTTAAACAAAACTATTTTTGAACCAATCATTTTCTAAACTTGAACCGAACCAAACCATTGAAAACAAGTCTTAAACCACATTAACGATGAACTTTTATCAATAAACTTTTTAGACTTTGTTTCATTACAACTCAAGTAATATGATACTATACTATATAACTTACATTCAATAGTCTATTATTTATTTTTATTACGATCTAAAGATAATTATCGTCAAATTGTAATTTTCTCTTTTCTGGGACAACGGGACTGAATAGCTTGACCACCATCTACCTATCGGACCATCAAAAAACCATTAATGTGAAAAACTGAACAATTTCTGAAAATCTAAACTGAAAAGGTACGATTTGAACCGAACCGCTGGAAACAGTGGGTCCTCTACGGTTTGGTTTGGTACTGAACCGGGGCCGACTCCTACACTTAGTAAGCACATAGATGTACTTCATCAAGTCTTCATCAGTATGTCCAAGATCAAAGAGTCTCCGTATATGTTAACATCAAATTCATGCTAGCTGGTTTTCTTTCGGTACATCAAAGGAGAAACACAAGATTTGTACCGACGGAATGGGGTTGTGTCATATTGATGTCCATCTCGTACATGGGCAGGAGTGATAGCATGTAGATAATAACGTACACTTGCACATCCGAAGTCAGCAAGAGTTGAACAGATATATCACGATGTTCTGACCTAGCTCATCACCTATCATCTAGACTTATCGACCTCACAATACGCTGTGTCCGTTTGCTTTATAAGTGAACACATAGGCATTGAATACACACAACATTCTGTAGGCATCTCGACTAGTATTGAATGTATTCTCATATGGAGATTCTCATCTCACGCAATGTTTTGTTACAGTATTGTTTCTCTCATTATATTATTATAAACTTCTAGTGGTCTATGTATTAAGTTCGGTGGATATGTATATTGCTGAGGAGAAATAAAGTAATTTCTTATCAAGAAAGGTTCAATTTTGTCTCCAGTGTGGATTGATGACGAGAAAAAAGATTCTCTTAGCAAGAAAGGCTGCTTGGAGCCTATCAACTAAGATAACTTTTCCTCACCTTATGTTACTATAAAATAAATAAATGTTATAAAATCCAAGTCTAAGCTAAATAATAATATGCATGGCCGATTCACTTCTGACCCAGACCAGGAAAACGACAAACGGTAATGTAGTGAAAATACTTTTACGATATGGTTGGTTGAGACATGATGACTAACAGCTAATGAAATAAATATATTTCATGAGAATCAATTTAGTATTGCAGCAAAAACTGCACAAAGAAAGCAAAGCAATGCATGTTAAAATATGGTGTACCAAATTCAAATAATTATATTCAATATTCTAACTTCAATAAATTATAAATAGAAAAAATTACACTACATTGTCAGTATGCAGCTAATGTATTTCCTTTATGCTATACATTCTTGAATGCCAAGGAGACGTTCAACCTTTTCTGCAATACAAAGAGTTTATAACTTCAAGAGTGTATTTCAGTCATACAGAAATTGTCTTTGTGTTTATTCAACAATTACTTGGCTTCGGATTCAGCGACTGGATGGTCCACATACATACACTCGTTTTTCATAAGTATCTGCAAACACACTTCTTCCGTAAAGCCAAGGAAGTCTCCATCTGATTCCTAAACACCATACCATCACATGACAACAACAACAAAAGGTTCCATAACTGAAAAGAACAAGATGCCCCCAAAACATGATAGCTTAAGGAGAGACCGAAATGAGCGCAATCAACTTTTGACAAACAGGGGAGAAAACTCTTTGGATCAGCAGGACACCGGAGGCAGAAACAAGCAAACTCTGACAACGAGATAAAGCTTAGACTATAGGACTCCAACAACTGAATCAAACTCCAAAACAGTGCGATACAAGTGAAGAATCCGCTAGCTACCTGCCGATCACCTCCTTACTTCGGTGAACATTCGCTACTGTACTAACTGTCGACTATCTACGTCTACTGCTCTATGTCGTTTGCAAATCTCTCGCTGAGCTGAGCACGCCAAGCTGGGATTACTAACTGATACACGACGCTCATTAAACCTGAAGCCGGAGCACTTTCCTGCTGAACTCTTCACTGCTGCATAAGCTTGAATTACTGAATCACAGGTAAGAAGGTAAGTGCTATCTCTGAACTGTAGTGATCGAAAAGTGGCTAATTACATGAAATACGAGAGGTCCGAAACATGACCCATGGAGTTCCGTAAAACTACGAGCGAAGCCGCCGTAACTTTGAGCACGGACTTCACATGATCGGCTGTGAACTCCTCGCCGCGGCTTTTGGCCCACATGTGCGCAGTTTGAATGATGTTCCGGATTGATCTGCCGTTCAAATCCTCCTCCGCGACTTCGGAGACCAATTGATCCGTCACTCCCGGGACTTGAGCGCGCGCCAGCAGCTTCCTCCAGACCAGCTCACGCGGCGCGGTTTCGAGTTTCTTGTAATTCAAAAACATGGAAACTCGAGAGAGGAAGGCCTCGTCAAAAGTGGTCACTCTGTTGGTGGTCAGGAAGAGAACTCCGCGGTAATACTCGAGCAGGCGGAGGAAGACTCCAGTCATTGCATTCCTGAATACATCCGACGCTTTCCGGCTCTCTAGGTAGACATCCGCTTCATCGAGCAGCAGCACGGCCCGCCACGAAGCGGCGATGTCCAACACCTTGACGAGAGTGGATTCCAGAGCAGAAGCATTTGTTCCGAGCTCCGAGACACTGAGAGACCAAAGCGGACGTTTTAGCTTCTCTGAGATTGATTCGGCCGTCAGTGTCTTTCCTGTTCCCGGTGGTCCATAGCACAAAAAGATGCACCCTTCACCCTTGTTCGTGATTGGGTCTATGCTTTCTTCTGGTTTCTCTGAAGGACTCCTAGTCTTAGGCGGTGCGTCGCCGGGCGCGAGATACTGTGAAACGAGATTGTACATCAAAGTTTTCTCGTCAGCATCCATCACGAGGTTGTCGAAAGCGGTCAAATTGAACGTGATGTCGCAGAAACCAGAGACTGCGAACATTCCCCACTGCTTCTGGCTGAAGGAGAATCCATACACAATGGCCGGAGCGTAGACCAGGTTTGCATCAGAAGTTATGTCGCAGGTTGTTATCTGATTGCCGCGAAGCACGCCCCTCCGAGGCTGCGCATTGCCCATCGGGTAGTTGGGATTCATTTTCGCGAAGCTCGCGAGATCGATCATCACTCTGCCGTCTGCATTGCACATGAACAGCTGCCAGCAGCCATTTTCTTTTCGGTAGTGGACGAGGGGTCCTCTATAGTGCATGTAGAGAAAATTCTGCTTCATGACGTAGCTGCAGAATTTGCGACCATTGGCTAGACACGTCTCTTCCAGAGTGTCTGCCTGCTCCGAAAATTCTAACGGGAATACATCGAGTTTGTGGAACTCCTGCTCTCCCTCGTACTCGTCGATTTCCTTCGTGATGTTGCATTTTCTGTAGCTCTGCCCATTGTAGTCGTACACATCCAGAACTACGTCGAACTTCCAGTATTTTCGAAACTGGCTGTAGTTGAAATTCGTGCTCTTCACTACAGCGAACAGCTGGTCCTTCGAAACCTTGCAGTTGTAACCTACCTTCGACCCGGGAGGAAAGAAGGCCCACAACATATCCCAAGGAGCTGTTTTTTCTTCTCTCATACGCTCGGTTCTCACGGTGACGTCATTGTATTCCTTCTTCATGAACCGAATTAGATGACTGACATGCAATTGTGCAATGTCCATTTCCATGACTGGCCCTCCTCCACCTCCGCCTGAAGATGTGCTGTCCGGGGTATCCACATCTTCAGCAGTCAGTTGGTAATTAGCCAGCTGGTCCAGCACCAAGTACAGCTCCTTGCCCAGAACGGATGGTTTGTCAACGTACTGAAGATCCTTCTTATGAGGCAGAAGCTTCTGAATGACTCGCACGAGAACAGGGGAGTTCAGGTTGATTGACACTACATCAGGCCACTGTTGGTTACGCTTTCTCTTGTATACGACTTGAAATGGGCTGGTGTTCGCATCTGGCGTCACGGTGCGTTCCTTCAGCTTTGGAGGACCACTTTTCTCTGCGTATTCTTCGAAACTAGGCCACTGCCAATCGGGGTCCGTTATTGGCTTTTCCGGTACAGCTGGTTTTGCATCTACATGAAGTTCAAGAAGCTCACATTAGCTCTTGATCCCAGTACGTTGGTTCCAACAAAGCTGCTGCGGAGCCTCATATTCAGATTCTAGTGTTGGCAAAACGCTTCTCGTATGACAGCATAACACTTAAATAATTTTCCCAATCCGCTACACGAAAGATTCAAGCCAACTTATTCGAATGCAAGGAGAACTTAAACAAAGCGCGACTAGACGATGGGATCTCCACACCGCCCAAACTCCAGCGACTCGAATACATGGACCTTAATTCTACGGAACAGTTAGCTCAAGGAAGTGAATGCAACTTTGCATATGAATCTAGGCTGTAATTTAAACTATGATTCGAATCCGATCTTGACCAGTAAGTACTAGCTCTGCTTGCGGAAAATAGGTTGGAATTCTCCTGCGGACGAGCAACAAAGTGACACACGACATAACAAAATTTGGAGACGTTGCAGACGTACTTACCGGGAGCAGGAGTCTCAGTTTTGGCACCAGGAGCTGCGTCGGCGGCGGGGCGGGGTGGTGGTGGTGGAGGATCTGATGGTGCCGGACTCCTCGGTTTCGACTTCGGAGAAGTGGCTCCAGCAGAAAGCGCCGTAGAGCGCCTAACGTCAAGCTTGCTTTCGAACTTGATAGACTGGAGGGATTCATACATGCCCCATGTCGAGCGAACTACGCTTTTCACGCCGTGCTTGATGTATTCCTCTAGTCTGCTTTCAAATTCGAGAATTATGAACTACTAGTCAGTATTCGAACATTTCAGTTCTGAACCCACAAAGACATTCCACGAATCGAACTCCAGGGACTGGCAAGATCGGATGAACCTGCGAACGGTTGGGAGAATGTACCTGGCAGGGAGGAGCTGCAGGAAACAGATGGCCAAGCCCGGGAGTATCCAAGCGCAACCGGCATAATTGAAGTTCAGATTCAGAACTGACGGTCGTGCCAGTACCCAAACGGACTTAGCGACACAGATGGTCATAATTAGCGCCGGAATCCAGTCCCGAATAGCTGTGACATTGACAGAATTGTCAAATTCCAGTACAGCGCAAAAAGGTATTTACGACCATGTCGCCTGCATCTCGTAGATATCCCCGACTCAAGGAACACGCGGGAACTCTGCATCGACTCGACTCTCGAGGCTCAAGATAGTTGTTACTGCCTAAAGGGAATAACTGTCAGGGTAAACTAGAGTAATGGGTTCCATCGAGTCAAAGCAGTAAGTACCTGTCCTTAATTGAACATCATGGATGCTTGCAGCGGCGCTTACTACGTCTACGTAATGACCGTCGACCTTCACTTTCTTCCAAGCGTGCACGAAAACTTCATCGAGATTGCGCATTGGCAGCGGCTCCATGCACCTCAGAATCTCCAATCCTCCTGGACTCTGCAGGTTCGACAAGTATCGGGTTGTAGCTGGCTGTCAGCAACTGAGCAGTTCGTAAGACTTCTGAACAGTACCGAATATTGTACTCGAGTCTCTAGACCGCACAATCACTGTGGACGAACGAACGATGAAAAGTTCTTGGCCCAAGGACTGAACAGAGATGTCCGATCATATCTGCACCAGAAAATGCACTGAAAGTACCGGGAGACTGAGGTCACAAGGGACAGCCAAGCCAGAAGGACGTAAGCAAAGTAAGGAGCAAGTGATCATGAGCTAAGCGAAGATTATCAGGGCCCAAAGGTTCTGCTTGCATGGAGGAGAGCTATTCACTTGTTATGATATTACAAGTCACTAGCGGATGTTGACAATTGTCCTCTACCGTGAACGAACGACCTTCTCTCTACCTGCTGCACTTATTTATAGACGAGACACCATGGGCGAAGCACAATGCAAAAACAAGTTAATAATGTACACTAGAGAAAGACACCAATAATGGAACTTCGTGAATCACCTTCTCTCTTCCCGTAACTTTTAGAACCACAGTTCGAAGCTGCCTCGAAGACGTCGCCTTCAGCACTGCACCCTCCAAATTAAGGCCTTTGATGCAGCTCAGGACTCCTGCAGGGCAAACAGGGAAAAGGTCAGCCTAGGTTCCATATGGGTTAACTGAATATTCCTCACTGACACCTCCTCCCACACATAGAACACATACGTAGCATTGCCGAAAAGCATGTCCGAGTACTTATCGAAGTATAAAGTCCAAAGGGTGAGAGTTACGAGCCTCACCAGCTGAGCACTCAGCACGGATGATCGTGGGGATGGAGATGTCGTCCAAATTCAGCATCTTTACGCCGTTGTCTGTCGATAGAATGCGACAGTTCGTGTCAGATATTTCATCTCCACGAGGAACAGAAACACGCTTGAAAAATGCGTACAATGCATGCAAGAAAGAAAAAGGAGAATCTCTGTCACGCGAGCCAAGACCTAGAAGCAGAAAAGGAGTCCTGAGCTCGAAGGAGAAAGCCTAACAAATTCGACACGTAACTTGAAGGAAGACAAAGCAAAAAGAAAGCGGATGGCAACCCTCAGCTGGAACAAGCATGTCCTGAAATTATAGACCTACATCCTGCCGGATCGCCACAGTTCACAGTATCTGGCCACACTTCCCCAGATTCCAGAATAAGTCTCCACTTCGTAGGCAATTCGGAACAGGTCACCAGTTTCAGCGCCGGGGTATCATCAAATCTCTAGTGTCACACACATCCCCACATAAGACTTTCCATAAACACCTCTCGAATGGGAAAAGTGTTATTAATCGTCCTACTGGCCTGTTGTGTATGGAACAGAGCACCTCTTTCCTAACTTCCCGCAGGAATTGAATTCGCTCACCTGTATGTTTGAAGATGACACACCCATCGAGCTGCAGAGTGCAATCCTTATCAATTTTCGCTGCCTCAGTCACGACATTCTTGAGAGTTTCTATCAAGTCTGAGCGCACTATGACATAGGTCTGGAGGATTCTCCTTGACCCCTGAATCAGATTCACCACTTCTGCAACTCCAGCTGCTCCAGACGCCCGAAGTTCCCTCGTCCGTTCTACCACCGGCCCCAGTTCGCCCGTCACATGCTTTAACGACAATGATAGACTTATGAGAGCTCGTCTCTGAACACGCTCTTCCAGACACTCGGCCAGAAGAGGTGTGGAAAACTCGTCCGTGCTGTCGCTATCAACTTCTTTCTCTTCCACGACGGCTGAGGCGACACCAGCAGCAGCAGCATGCCCACTGTCTTTGCTGCCATTGCAAGTGCACTTGTGCTGCGTAGACGTCTTGACGGTGTCAAGATACTTGGCAACGAGTTTTTTGAGAGCGAGGACTTGACTCCCAGCGGCTGCCAAGCGGGCCTGCACAATTCTGTCGTTGGTCCAGTTATGAAAGTACCGTTTCCACAGGAAAGCGAGCAGAACACCGAGAGCGGTTTTCAGGAACCAATCATCGGCTATGTGCAAGCAGAAAGCACCCACGACGGTGCTGGTTAGCACGTCGTTCGCAACGTTGGCCATTCGCCAGACACCCTTAATCTCCGAATCTGTTTCGAATTCCATCGAGATTATTATTGAAATTTCTTCACTTCAGCGTCACCTGCATCGACTTCGGCTAAGCACTGCTGCTCCCTTCTTCTCGAGCCGGTGGTCCAGCGGCAGTTGCAAGACTTGCTCGAAGATAGAACTTGACAGCATGCTCTGGCGGCCCCTCGTCCTTGCGCTCGAGCTCCCTAACTCACTCACTCCCGAACTCACTCACTCACTCACTCCTCCATGCACCAATTGACGAGGGAGGGAGGGGGTCTAAGAAGGAGGCCTGTACGAGTGAGAGAGATGGAGCTTGTGCAACCGATCTTTGTCCTAACCTTTGAGGACGAAGCGAGCGAATCGTCCTTTTTTCTCTTCACTTCCACTCCGTGGGGTCCACGTGCTTGACTCACTGACTGCAGGCTAGATAGATGCACCAAGAGAGAAAGAGAAAGAGAAAGAGAGCGAGAGAGGAGATGCTTCCCTACAGCTGTGCTCATGTCCCAGAAGTCGTCGAGCGAAGTGCCGAACCAGCCGAACCGACCCAGGCCCCGCCCCGCACCCGACCCACTCAACCCGACCGACGGAGATTCCTGCAAACTTTACAAACCCACTACCAACTGCGCCTCCCTCTTTCCCTGACGCACCGAATCGATGGGATTGGTGGTTTTCGAGCTAGCTAGCAGACAAGCTCCCTCCTTTCCTCCTGACCCAAACTGGAACCTGAAGGAAAATTCTAGGGAGTCAAAACTTTTTCATATTATTCTTACTCTGGAGCAGCGGGCCGGTCTTCCGGAAAGAAAAACCATCGTTTTAGCTACGGTATTTTTTGTACTTCACCAACCAGTAGATCAGTCAAATCAGAGACGAAAGCTGCCATGTGAGAACTGTCCGAAGTGGATAGTTTTCCGAGTCGAATGTGTATACCGGTCTAATAAGATCCAACGGCAGACAGGTAGGCGAGTTGGGGGAGTGCTTCATCTGTCAGGAGGTTTTCTCATCCTCTATTCCGCCCACGATCTGATACGCTAAATCTGAGCATTATCAAGACTTTTGCTTTGCTTTTTGGGGAGACAAAAAAGCGAGCAACTGCTTCATGAATGATGCCACCAGCCACCTTCTCCAGTTCGTGTCTCCTTTCACTGGAGTGTTTTATAATCCATCTCGTCTGAAGGACGAAGCTGCAGCGAATGATCTTTTTGGAGGGCCCTGATCACGTGGACCCGACGCCCGCGTACACGGTTTGGGAGTCATGGTGCCCGCATGGCTCCTTTAAAGTCAACACGAACTGTTTCCGAACACGAACGATACGATCAGAAAAGAGACCAGATCAGACAGACCGCACCCCTTTTTGGACGATCGAAGACAATTGACACAGAAGAAAAGAGCGACCTCCTGCGAAACTTCGTGGTTCATGTTCCAGAGGATTTTTTTCTCCTTTTTATCCAGCGGCCTCTGTTCACTCGTTTCTGTACGTGGGTTGTTGTGCCATGCAAGGATATTACTTCTTCGACATACTGTAAGTTTGGCAGAAGTCCTTACCTGATTATAATGATTCTTTCCTTTGTTTACTACACACTCACCTCTTTGACTCATCCACTTTGTTCTGACCGTTCTGCACTCTCTTAAACCTCCGTTTTCGTCATTGTCATCTTCTAGCCTCCTGCTCCTGTCTTGTACTCATACAGGTCTTGAACCTGAGATTCGGTACCCGTTCAATAGAGTCCATTATCAACTGATCATATGTTCATTATGATTTGTACAATTGTACGTGTAACTTATTAGGACTATATGACCCTGAAAGATCCCGAACGTAACATTATGATCCAGAGGAGAAGCTGAACGATTACCAGATTTGTTCTAAGCGACATGATTACCACTAATTTGTATAGAATTAGTGATTAGCAGGATTATACAACTTTCAAAACCTTTGATTCTGCGCCGAGAAGAAAACCGCCGATACATACATTAACACGAGCAAAGAGCTGGATTATGTACAAGTAGTATACTTGATTGTTTCATCATACTGCATCACATGAAGGATAAAGTATATATGTGAAGCAATTATGTACGAAGGATTATGTAATGACGCATGGAATCCGCTGGAATGATTTATTTCAGTTCTAGATCTTTCAGAGAGTGCAGGTTCGGAACTTGTCAGGTATATATGATCTAAATCAACCACCTGCATCGGTTTCTGAAAGCTGTTCAGATGGTTCATGTTGTTCACTTGTCGATTGTGTTATGTACACAATAGTCTACCTCACTAATTGAGATGGTTGTTTTGCTCATTTAGACGCATCCATGGGGAGTCAAAACGATGGAGTCTAGAGGATGTTTGAAATCTTTATAAGCACTTTCAGAGAGAAACATTATGTAGAAAACCGTGGCGACAAGAATGGCTCAATATTGACAATGGAGGCCGTTTGTCAACTTGATGCAAGCGCCAAATGTGGACAAGACTGTCGAAAGACATGATCATAGCAGGTCAAGTCATTCCGCTTGATATATCTGTAATGAATAGATTGAAAGCATGAGAACGAGGGTCATAGTTATCAACCCCGCAAGGAATTCATGCATATGAATGTTGATAACGGAATGACGAGAATATAAAAGTCAAAATCTATGAAAAGATAAGAACAACATCAGACTTATTACTCTCATGGAAAAAGCTTAAAGGATGTCCTTCAGAAACAAGGCTGAAAAATTCAGCGTATGCAAGGATCAAATTGTGTTTAGAATCATTCTAGAAGGAGGATATCATCCAAAAATCACTCATTTTAACGTAGAAAATCTTGTAATCTGAATCGTTTTTATTTTATCGTGTTCTTAAATCACAGAACTCAATGTAAGTTTAGTATAATAGCGTCAAAAAACGTTATACCACTCGAAAACGTAAGCCCGCTTGTAAGGCCACTCCCAAATTTGGAATTCTTACAACTTACTGCGTATTCGTGAAATCCCAAATCCGAAATATTTTATGTTGCATAATGCCCAGAACAATGGGGGTTCGTTGTAAGGGCATCTTTATCGCACAAGCGCTCACTGGAGTGTTCACGCTATATCCATAACTTCACACGGCCCGAACGTTAGAGAAAGGAGCATACTCCCCACCGCGATAGAAACTGCTTCTCTATTCTAAAAACGGGAAGATATATAAAACTTCGACAGAAAACACAGGGGCACTGGGGCACTGGGGCAGAACACACGATACGACGAGTAAAACGGGCACTTTCCAGCGTGTATCTTCTTGTCGTTCGAATAGTGAAACGCTAATGAAAACTCTAATTCAGAATTTAGAATTCAGTCTCACTTTCTTGGCACTAAAATAAAGTCCAGTTAACGTCTATGATAGAACATTTTCGTGTTTCGGTGGAGATGCACTAATAACCTTCCGTTTCTCCTTCCAGAGGCGGGCTTGTAAGAGTCTTCCGTTCCCTCTTTCCCGGCATTACTCTACACAAAATCTCCCATTCCTAACCGAATCTATTCGTATACACAATCTCTCATTCCTAACCGAATCTATTCGTTGTGGTGGGAGAGGTGAGCTCTGCAGACAAGGATATTTATCATGGAAGGAGGGTCGTATAGGCTGAAGTTTAGTAGGGGAACATCTTATATACCTAGTAAGTTGAAGACTGACTCGTCTGAGGCGAAAGTGAAGATGAAATCAGTGATAGAAGAAGCATGCTTGAGGGGCAAAGAAGATATGCATAGAGCTACTCCGGTTCAAACTGGCGTTCCTGGATCTTGAATTGTACAGCACGACTGATAGGATTCATACAGTTACGAGTGTATGAACATTTGCCCAGCTTCAGCTAGACAAAGATGAATCTAGGGGCTACTCGAGCTCGTATGGTGGGGTCGTCTTCTGCCGGTTTCGATCGAATTGGGTTGACTGTCTACTAGGATGTCACACATAGATAGATGCTACTTGAAGGTAGAACTGCCAGCTTTTAGAATGATACGAGTTTATAACAAAACCTTTTAACATGCACTTGTTTGACTAGAACAAGGAGCAACACTGATCAAGGAGCGACACTGAGATTATTTGACCAGCAATGCGATCACCTCTTGCAAAGCTCAAATGATCACGAGTGAAATACCTTTTCCATAAGTTCCTACGCAACTGCAGTACCAACTTCAACTTCGATAGCATCTGTTTCATTTGCAGCTCGTTGGGTAGGAAGTGGGAAGGAAACATTGTTGCTTCCATGTACATCAAGTAGCCACTTTTTCTCTTCAACTGAAAATATTTCAGTTTATTTTCGCTAACTGTAGCTTGTGATGCTGGTGACATAATCATCAGCAAGGCTGATATCATAGTCTTCATGCTTCCAGCTCGTTCATTGGCCCTCTCTTGCACTAATCTTGGACGTCTTCTTTTTCTATCATTTGAAGCACGGAAACAAAAGGACAGATTGCAAGATGAGGAGTGGCGTTCGTGGGGCCAAGTTCATCCAACTACACCGACTCCTCAACATCCGTACAAAAGAGAACATGACCGGATTGGAAAGAGGACACAACTCTCCCTCTTCTTTTAATACTCAGTAGCTTTTTGTTGTTCGACTACGATCTCTAAACAAAGACATGCAAACAGAAGTCGTCAACATTGGACAAAACTTCGTCTGGACAAAACAGAGAGTAATTAGTCGCACCGCCGATGCTCTCACACTACCGCAGAGCTTTCTAACACCATTTTCTTTGAACCAACGCAGCTCATGAATGTTCGACCCAGCAGTGCACGTTCAACCTCGACTTCCTCCGGGAGTTCGAATCCTACGAACCACCACGCCCAACGCACTGATACCTACTCCTTACGAGTCCACCCAGTTTGCCCTATCCGTTTGTTCGAGAAAAGAATAAGAGAAGACTTAATCATGGAAGCATCATTAGGGAAGGTCCAACCTCACCCTGGTGCTCCAACATGTCTAAACCCTCACGTGAACAACTGCTCCGTGCATTCGAGTCTGCTGTATAGTACTGGTACAGTTTATCTCGCAAGTACTTCGGAGGATTGCAAAACACTTTTCATACTAGAGGAGCTCCGGCTTCCGATCGAGTTCGTTTTTCCTAAAACCCTAAACTGCTCTATGTCTAAAAGTCTGCTGATTTTCTCCCAGGGACAAAGAGCACAAACTGTCGAAGAAAGAGGACAACAAACAGACATTTCAGATGTAGATACAGAACTGACAAGAAGGCAAAGGAAGAAGAAGAAGAAGAAGCATCAGGTGCTACAGAAGTAAGGTAGGCACCGTAAAATCCCAGAGCTATCTGCAGAGCATGCTGGCGAATTTGTACTGGTGGAGGAAGAGGAGAAGGTAGGGGCTGGTGACAGACAGAGAAAGGCTGCCTACTTACCCCTCGTCTAAGGTACTGGAGAGCTTGAGAGTTTATGCATGTGTATGAATACAACTGACATGTTTACGGTAAATGCAGAAAGTGAGAAAGCTGCGTCTGTCTAAGCAGGTGGTGGCCCATGCAGTTCTCGTCTCACTCATTCTCACCCTTTGGAGAACCTACCTCTACTAGCCGCCCATCTGCAGATCCACGCCCACGAGTTCCTCAAAAGATCAGAGGCATCGTATCTCGGAGGACTCCCTCCCTCTCACCAGTTTCTGTTGTACTGACACTCTTCCCTATGCACGTCATAGAGATGCATACACTTTCCCCACTCTCTTTGTCGAGCACAGATGGAGCTACAGTTACTGACATTTTCACCGTCCTGGAAACTACAGTTCCGCAAAAGGAGAAGAATGGCGGTCTTTTGCATGGATCAGAGAGGACTCAATACGTCAATACCTTTTATATGAAGATGTTTAAGACTGAACCAAATTTGGAGAACCATCAGAATCGAGTCCCAGGATTAATATCGATACCCAGACCCAAGCCCTCTAAGATGTTGCAATGGTTTCAGAACGGAACGGAATGTGCTTGATAAAGCTTCGAGTCTGTTTCGACTGTCCCCACTGCAAGTGGACCCTACAGAATCCATGCTCGAGATAGAGCAGATCCCGAGGCGAGAGGGAGAGAGGGAGAGAGCAACAGGAAGAGAAAAGAAAAATCATTCAGAAAGAGTGGTAAATGCTCTCGCACCTCCAAAGCAAAGCGTGCTGCTGCACGGTTCCCAAGGCTCTTTTGTTTGTAAGGCCTGGGAGAGCCAAGCTCCTTTGTCCGGAGACTAAAGTCTCCTGTCTGTCTGAGCAACTTGGACATGGACAGGTCTGGTGGGGGTGATAAGGTCCAGGTTGCAGGTAAGGAGGTTCATATGATTTTAACTCAGGTGGACAAGGAAGTTGCAACAACTCCGTAACGATGACCCTTCGCAGGTTTATGTTTGAGCTGCTGCTCTGTCAGTGGTCCCAGACCCGTCCAGCCAAGAGAGAGTAAAATTCTCGCTCTAACCGTTTTGGGTGGTGCTTTTGTGCGTATCCAACTTTGGCTTTGCCAGTCTGTGAGCGAGCGACTCTTCTCCTGCAGAATGTGGAAACGCGACGCAATGAATAGCAAACGGATGGAAAGACACCATCAAACCGTAAAAAGGAAAGAGGGACCCCAAGGGCCAAGCAACCAACGTCTCCAAGGGAGGAAGAACATTGGGAAGCAATGCTATATGTAGCTCGAAAGTCTTCTATTATTTTTAAAATGTCACACATCGATAAATCAAAATTCTTACATACAATAAGTATACATGAAGTAGCATCGTCTATTGTAAATGTTTTCATGTGGACCGCGTCTGGTAAAAGCTCTCTGTAGAGCAAGAGAAACTCGTTGTCTAAAGAACGTAGTGCAACAAGAAAGATTAAGTGAGATCTTTTGGCGTCTTTCATGGTAAGCTCTAGCACAATCTCGAATAAAAACATCTAACTTCGAGGTTGACGATCCATATATCTCCAATGTTAGAGGATGAAGCAATGTCTCTCCTGCATGTCTCTATACTTGGTCATCTTCTCTGCTGCCGTCACGCCTGCAGTCATCTTGAGAGATGAGTGATCAACTGTGCTGTCACCGAATCTCTTGTTGGATCCGTGACAACTACATCTATCATTGAGACATGATCCTCCTTCATAATGTATAGCTCTCACTGACCTTCCCGTTTAAGGAAATATCAACGCTCTTCACACGTCATGTAACCGCTCTCTCGTGCTATAGCAAACACAACGTCTCTGATGGCATCATGAGTAGCTATCCGTTCTCCACTGTAGACAACGAGCAAGGTGTCGATCCGAGGTGTTGAGTGGAACACTACACTCGCATGTGGACAGTGCTGAAGTAACAAGCTGGACCAAGCCTAGACGAAACCTCATCGTTGTAGAGAAAATAGTCGATACGAGTTGGAACGCTCTAATGCAAGACTGAGTTATGAGCTATGAGTCTGTGGCCTTGCTCGAACAAGAGTAGAATTGAGCTCTAGTATCATCTGACATGGAAAGATCAACTAAGAGTGCATGAAGAATCTACTAGAAGTGACGTTAGAGAGGAGTGTAGTCCACGAGATACATCGAAAGTTAAGTATCGAATCGAGGATGTGTCTCATATGTCTCAAGAGTCAAAGTATCTCTTGTCTCACAAAGACACATATGTAGTGGATAAGAATCATCCTCCATCTCTATCACATAGCTCTTTAGAATAAGTCTCATCTCGCACGAGGAAATGACAACAAAGCCAAGGTGATGAGAGAGTCCAACTATCCAAAAAAGTTGCTAGAGCAATCCCCTGCATAGATAGCAAATCCATCCCGTCACATGATATCGACAATAATGTATATCTACGCGAGAGGTCCTGCCACACACTCAAAGATCTCCGGTCCTAGGATGTCGTCAAGACCTCATGATCCTCCTATTAAACTCTCTAAGGCACAAGATGAAGACAAGAGATGAAAGTATTGTGCGAAGTAAGTAACTCAGACGATGTGCTATAGAAGAAAAAAAGATACCAAAGATAACATGGAGTCCTTGAACCTAAGGAGGTCCTCAATATGCAAAACGTCTTTTGCCAGAATAACATCTAAGAACTGAGAGATGAAGTCCTTTGAACCCATTGATTCTCCGGAGATCCGTAAATCATCTATAGGTGTAACAAAGCCCTCTAAGAGTTGGAGGTCTGACAGAATACCTATGGAAGACCAAGTCTTGCACTTTGACACTTTCACTCTCAATCCTACCAAGATCAATTGAGAGATGAGATGATCAAATGCATCACAGACTTGATCCGTCGGACCTATGATATGTGTATCATCAGCTAGAGATGGAAAGACACAACATGAAACAACCAAGGCGGTGGTCAAGAGAGCTCTATAGTGAGCTAAGGTAAAGAGAGGCCACCCAAAAGATCTCTCTGACGAATAACTGCAGCGAAATCAATGACTATAACCTCTTCTATCAAAAAAATGTGCTAATAGTAAAGAGAAGAGAAAGAAACATAGTACGATCATACGAAAAGAACGAGACCCATCAGAGATCCAACTCATTCCCGAGCTCTCTAAAGATAGAAGCGGAAGAAATACTATTAAAAATATTTTTTACGTCCATCTATAAGACAACCCAATCTGAATGGATGTCCAAGAGAACCTTAATGCTGAAAGACACAGACTCACAACCTCCAAGCATTGTCACTCCAAATTGATGTGGACAAAGGTGGTCTTGAAAAGTATCTTAGATGTTGAAGAACAATGGTATGACTAGTAAGTCGTAAGAAAATCTCATCGATGACTATCGGTCGAATCCTCCCGTCATCTTTCATCATGACCAAAAGTCTAGTTATCTTCAATACTTGAGCTATAGAATGAAAAATATGTCCTTGAGCTACTACTGCTGCTATTTGAAAAAGCTCTGTGAAATCGCTAGAGAGATCTTATCTGAAAAAAATTCTGTAAGTGCTCATAGATTATCCCAGATAGACATTCGAAAGATAGACGTAGAGTTGTACACAAGATCTAGACAAAAAGAGATCTATCGAGACATAATGACTTCTCTCAAGTTGATAGTCTTGAACCTCAAGTGATGGAAGGTCACCTGGTGAGAGTGAAAAAAATGCAATGAAATGATTATCTCCTCAATAAGATATGTCATTGACAAAAAATGCAATGCTCTAGCAGTTTTACTATACTCTCCAAACTGACCTAACATTCTACAACATCGTATGCGAGCAGAAGAGATGAGACGTCACGTGTAGAGATAGACTCACTCTTATCTCACACAGCACATACTGATTCCTCCTTTAAGATCATCCAGTCACCAACATGGAATCTATGAAGACGAGCCATCACTTTTCAATGTCCCACTCTGCCACCTCGAGTATAATGAAAACATCAACAAGGTGGTAAGAGAAACAATAACCATGCCGTCTCGTCCGTAGTGTTCTGTATCAACATGTCGAGAGGTAGGTGGAACGCCTACCTCATCTCGTCATGAAGAGCATATGATAGTTGATGAAACAAGCACGGACAAAGAAAACTTATCTAGAACAATCTCCAAATGGACTCTCAACCACCCTCACGAGTCAGGAAGAACTCTAGGAAGAAGAACTAACAGTGCCGTAATGACCGCACGGCTCTCGACTAACTTGGGCATCCTTGTATTCTAATCATAGCTCTTGTGCATCTTTCTCACATGAGACTTTACTCCTTGCGAGGTAAATAACTAACTGCACACCGGACATGATGTGTATCGAGTCGATCTTATCACATGGAAGAGAGAGTACTCTTAGCTAAAAAGGAGACGATATCCAACCAACCGGTACTCGTAATAAAAACATAACAAAAATATATTTTCAAATATAAAACTCTAATCCTCTAGAGATAAAAAAAACACACTAAACGTAACAAGAAGAGCATCAAAAATCTCTCAAAAACCATGAGCAGTAACCCAAAAACCCAAAAGTATTTAATACTCATTCATTTCTACACAGAATGTAAAAATTTTAAAACCAAAAGAACGAAAACAAAGAACGACGAAAACTATGTAAAAAGATCTTCACTAACCCACGCAAAACACACTCCACCCTCTCAACCTACGGTCTCTCCCCTCCCCTCTCCTCTCGCAGCCGCCTCTCCGCAAAAGCTTCACTGCAAGCATAGCTCCTTGATTCGTATCGTCCTGCAGACTTGCACTTGCTGATGATGTACTCCCCTAGTTTTCTTCGGGTTGGTCCTTTCTCAATATGAACACAGCATAAGTGGCCGAGCAACTGAGCCTCTAGCCTTGCGATCCATTCCCTCGAAGTTCGTATTGGTTAGGTACATAAACGGACCCAACATATGCATATTTGCCCTGCCTTATATGCAGCCTACATTTATTGGGTGTGCTCTTCTCTTGCTCTCAAGTCTTATGCACCGTACCATTTCCGTGCACGTACCGTTCCATTTCCTGCTGCCATAGGTAGATGTTTGTTCCTTTAGGTGGTAATCTCCCGAGGAAGCTACTCGTTACATACCGGACCGTGTAAAACTCGTGGGAGATGAATACCTCTTACGTGGGGCCGTCCCTGTCGCCCATTCCGGCCTTCTAGCTCATGTGTCAGAATGTAGGTCCAATAGAGTTCTACTCATGGGCTGTGGCAGAATCTCTTTCTTGAGCTTTGGCTGGGACGCCATCCAGACGTAGCAGCAGTTCGGACATTCCTTGCTCCTCTAGAGTTCGAACGTTCTCTCTAGAACGACTGTAGGCCAGACCAACATGCTGTTCCATTCCATTAAGTCGAGATCGAAGCAGTGCACGCATTAACACCACCCCCAGCCACGACAACCTTTCGAGGTAGTTGAGCGTTCATAGAAGTTGTTCATTCATGGCGAAAACGCGAGTTGAGGCTTGCAAATTCTTCTGCTGCTGCTGCAGAAGTGAACTTTTAGCGCAAAAAGCAAACTCCGCCCCATTAGAAGCCTGCTAAAATACTCCTCGTGCATATCAACAAGGCTTGGCAAGGCAATCAACTTGGTAGCATTTTCCTTTAGTTGGATCAGTAGAGAACCTCTTTTGACAGAAACCGCGAAGGCATGAGCACTACAAACGAAGACTAACCGAATGAGCAGAATTAGAAGCCCGTAGAGCACTCTCGAAATCCCTGTAGCCAGAACTCTGGGACAACTCTGGCATACTACTCGAACTGGAAAGGTGTGTTTACAGTAATAAGCTGGTCAGTAAGGAATGGCCCTCTCTACACGCACGGCGCAGTACCCAGAAATGGCAATTGTGCGAATGCCATTCGGAGCAACACATCGCAAACTTCTAGGCACTGTCATGGTGGTAAGCTCGATCCCACCAAACGAGTCCGTAGGATAAGACAGACCGCGGGGGAAGGCGTACCTAAGACAAGTCTGAAAGACGGTAGGACCCAGCCCCTTGGACTGTGCCTGAGAACTGCTCATCGCTCAATCTGTATCCTCAACCGAACATATAGCCGGTAGCAGAAAAAGGTTGAACAGTTCCAGTACAAAGCAGACGGAGAGAAATAGCGTCAGTTTCGACATCCGCAACTTCGGGCTGGACAGACTTTCCAGCCAAGGAACTTCTGAGCAGTCAAGAGTCTGCTTTGTTCGAACGAAGGCCCTTGATCTTCGGGAAGTGGCGCCTGGTTGCGGAGACGTGTCGGGAACCTCTGGTCGTTGTTTAGTTAACAGTTCTGTCCTCACTGGATCTATCCCTACTGTGAAGAAATGTACGAACTGAGATGTAGCTTGTGCAGGTTCTCGTACTTTGGCATAATTAGCAGTATATTCGTCCTTGAAGTAATTAGGCAAGACGTTAACTCTACTCATATTAATTGCCCTGCCGTGCACGGAAATAATAACATATCGTTATTTTCGATCAGGATTCATGCAGACTCGCACGACATCAATTCATATGAGTAGAGTGTAATTAGCAGTATCTTTTCTTTTCTTCTATTTTAACTTAACTAAATAAGACAGCTGACATTCCTTCGCTATCGAGAGAGAGAGTACCTTACAAGCAAGATCTAACTACTTACATATAAATAAAGCTTAATCAGTATCAAACATCGAACTTACGAAGCAGCTTGAAGTATATGGATGTCTCATGAAGGAGGTGCTGAAACCCACCGCCTCTGAGTCAAGTCGAGAGACTGTATAATCTAAACACTCTTCAGGCCATCTCATAATCCAGAGGACTATGAGATGAAGCGGAAGAAGTGCAGCATAAGAGCAAGTGTGTCCAAACTCATACAATGAAATGCCAGAGACTAAGTGGATGACAGAGACTGAATCCATCCACCATTTCTACAGAGACCAGCAGGTACATAACACGCCATAGGAACTTCCAAGCCTTTGTAAGAAAGAGCTATATGGAGTACCATTCTTACAGTTCCTACGTCAGTGGTGAATTCCAAATGCGAGTTCTGAATCTTAATGGGAAATAGCTCTGAGGAGTAATAAACCTGGTCACTCATCAGGGCCCTCCTCCAAGAACCAAAGCAAATCGCTATCCTAGAACATCATGTAAACATCCGACCCTGCATATAGCATGCCGGTTCACTCATGACAGTCTATATACAAAGTATGGAATAAATGTACAGGGTCGTCATCCTGGACCGGCAAATGCTTCTTCATCCTTGAACTTCTTGTGACCCAGAATGACCTCCAAAGAGCAAGCTTCTACGATGGAACTCCCAACAATTGCAAACGATCCAAACGGAACCATGCATAGTAAAGTAGTGGAGAATCCTTCTCTACCTGACCTTTCTAGAAGACACACGAGTCATCAACAGCATCTTCTAGAGTTCTGATAGACTTGGTAAACACTTCAAGGACGTACTTCACATGGTCGATTTGAAGCGGTTCGTTCTTGCTTTTAGCCCAAACCTGAGCTGTGTGGATGACGTTTCTGATCTCACGCCCATTCAAGTCAAGCGCATTCAAGTCATCTGATGTCGAATCATCGTGAAGCCCTGCTCGGGACAGAAGACTTCTCCAAACCTGTCCGCGTTGAGTTGCACCGAGTTGCGGGTAACAGACGAGCATGGACACTCTGGAACGCACAGCTTCATCGATCGCCGAAACTCGGTTGGTGGTGAGGAACATGATTCCACGATAGTACTCGAGCTGTCGAAGAAACACCCCAATCATGGCATTGCGTCCGAGGTCCATACAGTTCGAGCGCTTCTCGAGAAATATATCGGCTTCGTCCAGAAGAATAATGGCTTGCCACAAGGAAGCTGCGCTCAGAACCCCGGAAAGTGAACTCTCAAGTTCTTCAGGAGCGGTTCCCAGCTGGGACAAGCTCAGAGCCCACAGTGGACGACGCAAGTTTTCTGCCACAGACTCCGCTGTGAGAGTCTTGCCAGTCCCGGGAGGTCCATAGCAGACTATGATGCAGCCATCACCTTTCTTCGAGATGGGATCTATTCCGTGTAACTGCTGCTGGGGCTCAGCAACGTACTGACTAACTATACTGTAGATCAAACTCTTGTCCTCGGGCTCCATGACCAGCTCATCGAACGCATTGGCGTCAAATACAACGTCACTGAAGCCACTAACTTTGAACAAGCCCCACTGTTTCAAGACGAACGAGAAACCAAATACAACGCCAGGCGCAAACATCAGTTTCTCATCAGACAGGTCTTCTGGAATAGCCAGAGACATGTAATCTTCAAACTGGTCAGATGAATGCTTCGACATCCGTGACATGCGCTGACTGCTTGGCTCGACACCGAACATTTTGAATCCCGGGTTCATACTGACGAATCTAAGAGTATCGATCATCACCCTTCCATCAGCATTTTCCTGGGCGCTCCGCCTTGATTGGAAGTCGAACTTTGATCTCCTCTGGGGGCAGAAAATGGGGCCTTGGTAACTCATGAACCGGTAGCTCTGCGTAATGGCGAGCTCGTAGTACCGCCTTCCATGAGCCACGAACTCAGCCTCCAGAACCTCCTGTGGCCTGCTCATCATGGTGACTGGGCAAACAGGCAAGCTTTCGAACACGCGCTCACCGTCGAATTTCGAAATGTCGCGAATGATGTTGCAATTTTTGTATACTCGGCCGTTGAAGTCATAGACGTCAAGTCGCAGTTTCACGAAGTCATGGCTAGAGAGGTACACAAGCCTCTCGGCGACTGTGGCACACAGCAAAGTTTCGGTGTACTGGCATTTGTATGCAACTTTCTGACCTGGATAGAAAAGCGCCCACAACAAGTCGTAGGAAGCGAGTCTCTCTTGCTTCATGCGCTCAAGTCGGACAGAAACATCCTTGTACTCCTTTTTGATATATCGGACGAGAAGATCCAGGTGCAGCTGAGCTTTTCTCAGTTGGTGCTCCTTAATCCCTGCGCCCTCAACACTCAAACTGTCAACGACAACGAATATGTCTCCGCCTGGAACCTCTGGTCTTTCACTGCAAAATGCCTGTCCATGAAATGGTAGGTGCTTCTGAAGGATACTGATCAGGTGCTCTGATGCCACTTGAACCATCACCTCCTCTGCCCATGGACGCTTATCTGCTTTCTTGTAAATGACCACAAAGGGGTTGTTCTCAGCGTCGAAATCATCCCCCTCTTTCTGGACTTTTCTCAACACCGGCAATCCGGACACCTTGACCTGCTCAACAATACATGGTTCCCAGGCTTCAGATATATTGTTCTCTCCTTTCTGCTGCTTCAAGATTGAGTTCACGCATGCCTTTGGAGATGTCGAAATGTTGATCATAGCTGCAACACAAGCAATACCAACGATCACACTCATGACAATATTCACCCCGGGATTAGTAGTGCAAGATCCGATGAAGCTTTCCACGGAGCATATAAAAAGCTTTGAGAGAGTTCCTTCTCCCTGTAGAGCAGAAGTATGTTGCGGGTCTCCTGGAGGCCCACAACATACTTGTGCTCAGCTTGATCCACTCCGTTCCCAAAA
The DNA here is from genome assembly GCA_036924285.1 of Asterella californica. Lineage (NCBI taxonomy): Eukaryota > Viridiplantae > Streptophyta > Marchantiopsida > Marchantiales > Aytoniaceae > Asterella > Asterella californica. Next base: position 11,284,344 of record JAYKYS010000006.1, on the reverse strand, counting down.
ACACGCTGATTCTCTCATCAGCAAAACATTCCTAATAACCCCAAATGATAGGATATCAATACAAAATAAGTATCAATTTTTCGCTTTTGTAATTAACCGCTTGAACCATCATGCATAGTCCACAACAGAGGCTCAAACTGGACGTCTTTGACTTTCCCTTAACCCATTATGTCGTGTCCTCCCTTGCCCTCCCTCCAATTCCTGTCTTTACTTACAACTTGTGCATGTTCAGTCTCATGAGAAATTCTAGTACATTGGGGGTCTTCCCTCTATCCATTCATTCGAGCTTACCGTTTGAGTAGTGGAGATAAGAATATCTAACGAGTTACAAAACGGTGAAATATACGGAAAACCATCAGAAGCTTACATGGGGAAGGATCTGCGTGCTTCGGTGGACGCTCACTGGAGCTGCGAGGGGAACTCTTCCTACCAGCAGAATACGAAAGATGAGGCTCCCTACAAATCAGATCCACAGCCCCGAAGTACATCGTCCACACGGCTCGGACAAAACCATGAGAGGCGTTCCTACAATATTCCGGCCTGTATCAAAGTAAATCTGTCAGGAGTCATAATTTTAAAGCAAGCTAAAACTCCAATCAAAAACCTCTCACTCGATCTCTCGAGCTGAAAACTGACATGTATGAGGCTTGCTGCATTTTCGGAAGTCAAGAATCAGGTGGATTGACGTCCTTCAGTACCAGCATGGCTTGGAGAAACAGAATTTGATCATAGTCACAGTGAAAAACATGGCGTTGAAGAGTCCGGAACTGTTTTTGATCCAAGTGAAACTGAAACTTAGCAGTCGGGTCAGTTGGACAACAAAGAAAACCAGCACGAAATTCTGTAGGATCCACCTTTGGAACACTGCGATCCACACATACAGCGATAAACAAGACCATCAACACAATCGAATTCACGTTTGATGTATACAATATCCGCCACACCTTTTCTCGAGGGATCAAGAAAACGATATCTACAAGTCAAACGACGGACTACGCAGTGAGCTTCCTTCTACATACGGAGGAATGCACTTCGAAGTCCACGTCTAGTTCGTATGTTCAGAATAAGAAGTTCGCAGCAAAAGTCCCACTGAAGTATAGAGGAGGCTAGCTTGACAACTAACCAGTATTCCACGATGCATCTTTTACTTGAACTGCTTTGGTATAGATCACCACCGGCTGACCGTCCACCTCTCTGTTCTTTGTTGCGTAGACAAGCACATCGTCGATTTCTTGTGTTGACAACCGAACTGGTAACTTCCAGTAGTCGATACACACTTCAGCGGGTCTGAGTCCTCGAACCCGGAACTTCATCTGTCAACTCAGAGCTTTGGCTGTTAGCATAACCTAGTTGTCTAATGCAGCTATTCCTGATTTCTAGGTTTCCTGGGGCGTTTCAGTATGCACAGAAAGAAAATTTACAAACGGGTTGCTGGTTGTCGCAGTTTGCTTCTGAACTTCTAGACATAATAGTAAGGTCTCGCATGTTTTTAAGGTCTCAGAAGTGACCAACCCTCTTTGATTATGGTAACCACCAGGCCTGGGCCATGACCAGTGCTCCATCCGTGACCAGCAAAGTAAATAACATTTTTTGGCGGAAATATTCCCAATGCAAACCTGCTTAGATAGCTGTAATGCAACTCCCATCTCCTTTCAGCTCTCCGTTTCTAACTGGGAATACCTCTTGTACTTTTAGTCTTCCATCCAACTTGATGCTGTCGTGATCATTCGCTAACTTGACCTCAGCTCCTTCTAAGTGCTTCCCAGTAATTGTAAGAATTCCTGCCACCAACGAAGAATTTAGATGAGATTTTTGCGGCTTGATGACTACCGCAGGCAGACCGATTTCTTTCTTCTTCGGTGCCTAAAGATCTTGAAACTGGACTGATTGGCTGACTAACTGGGATGTTTTCTACTCGCTTGTGAACCCGGCCCCCCAGTGCTCCTAGTGCTAGTCCGCAGTGGAGAGACCACGCTTTCTTCAGCAAGTAACATACAATTCCGCTCGACAGGTTAAACAAGGACAAGGTTCCAAGCCTTTTCACTGTGAGAAACACTGTAAAAGTGGTGGACTTCTTCAGAAGGTAGCTGGTGAATAAAGATTACAGTTTCAGAAGCTCTGGTAAAACTATACCTGCTGCATATTCTGCGTGCAATATGACTGGCATTTCCTTGTCCAACACCTTCAGCTGCCAACCGCCTGTTTCAAATATATACATCATTTAGTCTTGACAAACGGAGTGCTCACAAGAATTACGATCAGGTCGAAATATGCTTCCGGAATCCATGGGTTAAGGTGCCACTGCAGCCGACCTTCTCCCTTAAGAATGCCCCAACTGTCGACTTGAAGAGTGCAACCTTCGTCAAATTCAGAGGCAATTTTATATAAACTCTCCAGCTCATGGAGGATAGAGCCACGAAGTTCCACCTTCCCCTGCAGCGTTCTAGCCCGGTGAAGCCATCTCATAGTCACATGTTCTTCCCCCTCGACGCACAACTGCTTCAGCGATCCCTTCAGTTTTTCTATCCCCGAGTCACTGATCTTCACCGAAAATTGAACAGTTACCGTCAACGGTCCAGGCGTCTTCTGCTCGGTCTTGGCTATCAAATTTGTCAAGAGTTCTGGTCCTGTTACATCCCCAAAACTGACAACAACTTCCTGACCATCAACTCCGGGCACAGCTTCACGATTCACAGAGACGGCAGCCAAGCGGTCAAGAAACACTTTCTTCTTCTTGGTTTGATTCCAGTCCTTCTGTCTCCTGTCACTTACGTCGGTGGGTTGCAGTAGAAGAAAATGCTTCCGAGCTAAATTGCTGTACAGGCCAAAGGCAAGTAATACAACGAGGATCTTAAGACTGAATGAGTCGTCAGTCTGTGCCCATAGCACGCTAAATGCGTTCCTCTGGAACTCCACCAGCCCTTCCTCCAGAGTGTTCATCATCTCGCGCATTCTACTGCCGTTTCCTCTATGGATATGAGCAGAACTTCGTCAGTTGAGTTGCATTCAGCAGCTCGGGTCCACACTCGGGCTTCTCTTTCCTCTGAGAGACCTAGGAACACACACGCACATCGGAGCAGAGCTCCTCGTTCTGATGCTTGATGTTAGTCCCGGAACCAACACGACTCACTGAAGAGTCGAGGTACATACAATGATCATGTTGGCTCGGATGACTTTCAGCCACTTTACGCTAGGGTGAAGGTCCAGTGGTAAGACCGATGTACAGTAGCTCAAGCTAGCTATAACATGGGAATCTGCGGACCCTCCACACATGCACAGAAACTGCACCGCCCTGCACATCAGAATTTTTACACGAAGTGCAGTTTTTGAGGTTCGAAGTTTTCACCGCTTCACTCCTTCCGAAATAGTCAAGCAACACCATCAGCTATAGAGAATTTATGACGATCCCACTCATCTTCGTCTATGAAATTTTCAACTACACGCTGTTGAGTGAGTTGTGGGTTTCGTTCTACATTAGTTATTACGTTTGAGTGAAGAGTTTGCCACTTTCGTCCGCCGTTCTGATCCATACGAGTCCGATGGACTTGGACGTTTTCTGGTTCACCGAGCTCCTTTGAGATGCGCAGCTACAGTTACGATGGTAACTACTGGTTCGGATTCCAGAAGAACAAAATTGCTTACTTCTCGGCTCCAGGGGCCAGAAGTTCAACGATCCCTCTACTTTCTCTGTCATCTTCGTCGTCACTTGCTACTGGCAGACGACCATGAAGTCAAACTTCCTCCTCTTCTCCTTGTCATTTATAAATTATTACCTTGACTAATTTGCAGCAAGAGTTTATACGCTTCCACATCTTGACTTTCATGGCAGAAACGCTTTGGGATGCGAGCTCCGTGTACACTTTGTCCCCGTTCCTCGAGCTCTTTGCTAATCATTCGTGCTACTGGCAGACGACCATGAAGTCAAACTTCCTCCTCTTCTCCTTGTCATTTATAAATTATTACCTTGACTAATTTGCAGCAAGAGTTTATACGCTTCCACATCTTGACTTTCATGGCAGAAACGCTTTGGGATGCGAGCTCCGTGTACACTTTGTCCCCGTTCCTCGAGCTCTTTGCTAATCAATCGTGAAAATCATTCGCTGCTCATGGTCGATCCTTCGAACTGAAAGCTTAATGAGAGACTGTGACTGTGCGGTTAAAGGGATCGAAGTACTGGAAGTGATATAAGCAAAATCTGTTCGTCGAATCCTATGGTGGCCTTTTTGCACTTACTATATTTTGCAGCAGCCCCGCGGGATAACAGCAAGTGCCTCGGTCAAGTGCAATACGGCCGCGAAGGGTATGTGGGAGATTCCTAACTTTTCTTGCTTCTTTGACGAGAGCAGTCATCCCTCGCCTATGTTTATAAGTGAGACCATTTTTTGACTATAACCTTTCGGGCTTCTTTGACGAGAGCAATCATCCCTTCCATATGTTCATGTTGGATGCATATTGCATATTCACCTCTTTCATCTTTCCATGGAGGTAAATATGCACAAGATTGATTTATTACCTACTCTTCCGTTGAGAAGGGGTACGTAATAAATTAAATTTTACATATTTCATTTAGTGCTGGAGATAAGTGACTCGCATATGTACTTCCGGACATTGGACTCGCATCCATTGGAAGCTGTGAGTTACATTTTATATTTATACTAAATCTTGTGTAGAGGAGAAGGATTGAATTACAAGTCTCTATTGTCAAAAGTTTGAATTACAAAAGTTACCAACTGATTAGCATATTATAGTGAGTATAGTACAATCTGAAAAATAGTGTATATTCAAGGTCTTGAAATCTCGATCATCAGAAGATGTGAATTACATCTTTAAGTTGTATTTTTATGTGTAATTTGTAAGGAGAAAATTTGAACCTCAAGTCTCAACCTTGGAGAGTTAGACAATAAAAAATACTAACTTTTAGCAGGTTGTGATTTAAATGTAGTAGATTGCAAATGGAACCTTGAACTCTCAATCATCGAGAGATGTTGACTACATCTTAAATATATTGGTCCATAAAGAGATGTAAACGCTTAGTAAAAGATTTCAAATATACAATACATTTAAGTGTTTTTTCTTCATGATATGACATTCAAATCTTTGGTCAAGGTACGGGTTCTCGATCATCAATAGTATTGATTGATAATGTACATATCAAAATTGAATAAGGAAAACTAAGAATGTAAATTATAATTACTCTCAATGATGAGAATTTCATAATGTCTGATAAATAGTAAAATCTGAAACTTTTGTGACAATTTTAGTTTTTGGTACATAAAATGTAACTCTTTACATCCAAAAGTTACACTTTTGATAATAAATTTGATTAAATCAACAACTTTAGTCATCAAGATTTCAATTTTTAGAAACACTAAACAAAAGATTTGATGAATGAGTAGCTCTCTATCATTGAGACTTCAAGTATATTAAGGAAATATAGATAATTTTAAAAAATATTTATTTGAGATCATCGAACTAAAAAGAAATCATTTGAGATAATCAAACTAACTTTTATTTTTTTTGGAATATATATTTACACATAGTGAAGTCTCGACATCGAGAGTTCACTATGGGTTTAAAAAACAAAACAAAAACAACTCTCGGTCATCAAGACTTAAAAAAAAAATCTCGATCATCGAGAGCCGTCTCCACATGTCATTGGAGAAAATTTATTTTTTTCGATCGTTAAAGAACACAACTTTTGCTCATTGACACGGTCTTATCATTCCATTATAGTAGAAAACTTAAAAAGAAACAACAACTCTCAATCTTTGAGAGCAATCTGGATATCAGATTCAGACAATATCATTAGTGTGTGTAAATTACAGTGAACTCCAAAATGTCTTTTCTTACTTAAGATAAGTTCTTCTAGAATGAAGTCCTCCCCGGAGGAAATGAAGTTTCTCATATATGACATCGCAGCTCGCACTCCCAAACACTTGATTGAAAATAATACATGGTTCATCCCAACACTGAGTCCCATATTCCAGACATACGTAAAATTTTATAGATGTTAATCTGTAACCCTTCACATTCCAAGTAGTACTTTGACGCTTATTGAAAAATTGAAGATTACTGTGTTTGTACAAATGACACTTTTGAAAGTCACTTTCTTGTGATTAGTTATGGATGTTCACGTGACATCCATCTTGATCAACGCGAGCGATCTTGATATTCTATTTTCAACAAAATAAGTTTTTAAAAAGTCATTCAAATATGTTCTAAAACTATTGTTACATAGGTAACAGAGGAAGTTATAATCATCTAGAGTTGATAATAGGTCTTAATGACATATAATGAATATCACAATAGTCCTCATGAATTCTTACAAAAATGTGATAATGATCCAACGCCTTGGTTGTCAAAGTGAAGAAATTGAACCCAATGTGAAACAATGATAAAAATAATAATATCTAAATATTTTTAAGGATACACTTTTGATGTAAAAAGTAAATTATCATCGATGTCGAGAATTAAAAATATTTTTAATATATTTATCGAGAGTTCTACATACCGCATGCCATATACTAAATGCTCACATGGCGATGGCTGACCATGAGAGTGTACTAAAAATACTTTTGTTTGGTTGCCAGTTCATATTGAATACGGAAAGTTGCGATAAGCCAACTCAAGTATTTAAGCATGGAAAGTACTTCAAGCTCATTGGTGCTATGCTTCTTCTGTTACTTTATGATTGTGGGTGATTTGTAGAATCTTTGAAAGGGGTGACAGATTCTTATCTATATTTTAGTTCCCTTCTCGATGTGTGATGTTTTCATGCACTCATCATAATGGAATTAGTGATCATTCTATGTATCCTCTTTTCGACTTGCATCTAATTTAGTGACTTCTGTAGGGGCATTTTGAAATCATTCGACATTCTAAATCGTAGACTAGTAGGTTTTTACGCACAATTTTGATTAAAGTGTCTCTCAATCTTGAAGTAGCAATAATAAAGCGAGTAGGAAAGATAAAAACACCTATTAAGCCAAAGAACTTGAAAGAAGTCTCCTTCGGACCCTGGCTAAAAGTCATCTCTTAATTATTTATAATCTTAACTGAGGTTCTTTGTCAAATATATATATATATATATATATAGCAGTAGTGGCAATATGTTTTCTTACGATCGGAAGGCTCCTACTTCACCATGTCCTCTCTGTAATGGATAGGTATGAAGCGTGGAGAACAGTGTAAGAAGTTTATGTTACAGACATAACCTGTTAATAGGAGAACTTAAAGGAAATTATTAAGAGAAAAATATTTTTTAAAATATATCAAAAGATTAATAAAACATTTCTTCTTTCATGAATGATATCCAAATTCTATTTTCACTTCCCAACCAATATCCCGTAAATAGAAAAGAAATTCGTACCACTATATTTCATTTCTCGGTTCTGAAATAAAGCTCTTGACAATGTGGTTGACACCGCACAAGACCATTCTAGGTCCATCTTCTCTCGATCATAAGTACATGCGTTATATTTCACTTTCCCATTATAACTTATATTTTATATAATTATTACTCAGTCAGGAAACTCCAGCTGAGCTAGAGTTAAATTGCTTCTAAATATTTGATTGAAATATGAAAATTATCACAGTCAATGAAACTCTTGATATCATCTCTGAATTCAATATATCGCAAATACCCTTCCCGTGGCTTGTACATTGAATTCTATTCTTTCTTATCAGAAAATGTGTAAATATTAATAAAAATTATTATAAAATATTTAATTGATTTATAGTTAATATATGTTAACTAGTCTCGGAGTTGCCAGCAGATCCAAATATAAACCATAAGTGAAAGCCTGAATGATGCACTGCTGGATTATAAGTTCAAGATAGTGATCCTCAAAATACATCATTTTATGAGGACATTAATTTATGCTCTAACTTTTCCTGCTGGAAGGGTTAGAGCATAAATTAATGTACACCTCATGTACTTAAGTGTACATGAAGTGAATCTCCTCATGTATCGCAAATACGGAAGTTAACATGTTTTTCCATATCATTAAATTTATCCTTATTATATTGTAAATCAAAATCAGTGAATCGAACCACTAATGAAATAAATTTTTTTTATGATTATCATATAACTTACTTATCATCTGGTGATATATATACATATTTTTTATAAAAAAGTTAGATTTTACTTTACCGGCAGTTCTTGAGCTCGTTTTCTTGATCCCTTGAGGAATTTACGCTGTGGAGGTCTTTTTTGCATGTACATGTATCAATCAGTTTGAAGTGGTTTACGTGTTGATGTTCTTCGTGTATCGCTGTGTGTACATGTTGATCGCAGTGTTCCAGAGCTAGATCTTGAAGAATCTCCTGCTGTTTTCTCTCTTTGTCCAACTGATCCCTTATGATGCTAAGTTTTACTTCCACTTCAATGAGGAAGTCTTGGGGAGGACTTGAACGCTTTTATCTTGAAGTTCATTTTCCTCTTCCTTGCCTTGATGACCAAATTATACTTCTCCTTGGAAGTCATATGCATCCAAGTACTCAAAGACTCTTGATAATCCGTGGACCTAATACTTGACTTCTGAATTGGAATATATTATTTACATATCAATTTTCATTTTGAGAAGTAAAATTAGAAAGTTTGAGTTTCAAGTTAAATTTCTCTGAATTTTAACTATGATTCTTGCAAAGTTCCTATAATCGTACAAGTTGAGAGATTTCAAGAATTTCTATCATGGTTTCTCTGAGCGTACTTCAAGACAATGGATGGAGACTGTGATGAAGTGTGAGGACTGTATAAGCGGAAGGGATCAGATTACATCATCTCGATAGTGAGAGGAGGAGGTTCATATATAAGTAACTAGTGCTATAAAAAATAGAGCCGAAAGAGGGAAGTAGAGTATGGTAAGAGGGAAGATAGTCCGGCTAGGGGTTGAGTAGACTCAACCGTGAAGAGTGATTGAAGAGGGACCTGAGTAGGACAGCAAGCTAAGGTTAGATAACTTCCTCCTCAAGACGAGTTAACACTTGATATTGCATTTCCAACACCTCTTCTGAATATCAAGTGGATAATTGACAAACACCAAGTGCTCTTTAAGTTTACAAAATCTGTCATAAGACAAAGGTTTATTTAATATGTCTGCAAGCGGATCCTCAATTGATACCTAGTGGTAATAATCTCCCCACTCAGTATTTTCCTTATGATGAAATGGAACTGAACCTCAATATGTTTAGTTCTGGTATGGAATACAGGATTTTTAGCCAAAGTAGTAGCACTCAATATATATGATAATAGATGATAACTTCTCTTTATACCTTGTGATGTCCTCTATCATCCATCTCAGTCAAATTGCTTCTATAGTTGAGTTGCATAATCCCATGTACTTAGCTTCAGCAGATGATAGTGCAATTGTGGGTTGCTTCTTGCAAGATCAAGTCACCAATGCTCCTCCCAACTGAAAAGAAAAATCTGAAGTTGACAGTTTGTCCTTTTGATCTCTAGCCCAATCTGCATCAGTAAAATCAACTAACAAAGGTTTATGGTTGAAATCTAATTTCAAACCAAAGTTTGTAGTACCCCTCAGATATATGAGAATCTTTTTAGCTGCCTTCATATGAGATTCACAAGGACTTTGTATAAAGACTGACCTTACTTACAACATAAGTGATATTTGGTGTGGTTGTGATGGTCAAGTGTATCAAGAAGCAAATCTGTCGAAAAAGTCACATGTCTTTAGACCAAAGGTATCAACTGGTGCTTGAGTTTCCAAGATAGTTATGTCGACCGTCTCTGCTACTTTGGGTATTAGATTCCTAGGTTTGATCTACTGCTCCTTTGATGCTTCTGTCTGAATTTCATCCTCATGTACGTCCCCTTGTACATCTCATTTTGCGATTTCTCTGATGGAGAACCTTCTTCATCATCAAAAGAGTCATCCACATCTTCATCATTTATGGTTGAGCTAGATGAGCTAGATGAGCTGTCATCAGGCTGAGCTCGAGCTGCCAATAAACTTTCACGATGTTGGTTGAACATAATGATCTACATGTGTAGTACTGATGGCATGCGTAAGGCTGGTATCACTTGCGGATATAATATTGTCGTCATTCACAAGTATGTGTCTGGTATCATTCTTAGATCTGGTATCACTTGCAGCCTTGATATCAACATCACTTTCGATATCTTTGTTAACTTGATTTGAAACAATCCTGATACCTCGGGCCTCAACATCATCCCCGATATCTTTGTCTATTTGATTTGAAATAATCATGACACCTTGGACTTCTTGGCTAGAACCAGAATGACCTTTTGTTTGTATACGGTTAACAACTCCTCAAGGTTCTCATTCAAGAGGTTCGTATCAAAATCCTCAAATTCTTCAGCGACAGTGCTGAATTCTCGAGAACATCATCATCACCGTCTATATATTATGCTACAGTCTCATCGCTTTCTTCATTCAGAAGGTTGTTCGCCTCATCGGTTGGATTGACACAGTGTCGTTATACCTCGAAGTAGTCAGACTTTCAGACGCTTGAGAAGCAAGTGTCATTCTTGTCGCCTTTCAAGATTTAACATATTTTCGTAAAATATGATTCTGTTGAACATGGTGGTCAACTTCAAAGGCCAATCATTCAAGAATTGAACTTCTTTCTCAGAATTTCCAACGTACAAACATTGTCGTTCTAGAATCAAAGCTTCTCCTCCACCTGAGAAAAATTCCATCACAACTTCGTTCTTCCTCGAGAATGTCTGGAAGAGAGAATTGGACATATGTCTACCCTTCATCTATGGATTGACTAATCCACCTAGAGAGTAAGCAAAATAAGTTGTGAGTTACTTCATCCCTCTGCCGTCTATTTGCTTTCTCCTCGTTGCTCTCCCTTTAAGAACTTCCTCGACCCGATAGAGAAAATCGATATCTCTACTCTTATCAACATGAAAATTTAAGATCACAAGTTTCTCCATCGTCCATCCACCCAAGTATTATCAGATCCATCTTCATCTTCTTCAGCAAAAAAGAGATACAATACAAGTGCGTCCGATTGCGAGCACCATTTTTGTGATGAAGATGCACCATGATTCATAGACTCTAGACTTCTTCACTATGTCTCAACTTTTCAAGAGTGGAGGAAGAAGCGAATAAAGCTCAAAACTATTGCGACGTCTTCTCTTGACCACAAAATTATCATGAACATGATCCAAGTCATCACCGAGAGATTCAATGGAAATTCGATATTGCGCTGTCGTGTCGTGGACCGGCTCCTACCTGAAATTCAAACTTCGGTGCTTGTCGCTCCAAAGACACTCATGAGAAGATAAGCTAGGCCCCAGCTTATGGGTTTTTGGCACAATTTCAGATCTCCATTTTCATCGCATAGATGGGTAGAGCTCCTTGTCAGCTTTCCATAGGCACTTTGTCTACTTCGTTTGGACGCCTAGTGGAGAAGTTACAGGACTCGAAAGATGGAGAAAACAAGCTAGACCCCAGCTTACGGGTTTTTGGCACCACTTCGGATCTTCGTTTTTATCGCACCAGTGGATAGAGCTCCTTGTCAGCTTTCCATAGGCACTTTGTCTACTTCGTTTGGACGCCTAGTGGAGAAGTTACAAGACTCGAAAGATGGAGAAAACAAGCTAGGCCCCAGCTTACGGGCTTTTGGCGCAACTTCGGATCTTCACTTTCATCGCATAGATGGGTAGAGCTCATTGTCAGCTTTCCATGGGCATCTTGTTTACTTGGTTTGGACATCTAGAGAAGAAGTTATGCGATTCGAAAGAAGGTAAAATCAAGCTAGGCCTTAGGTTACTTGCTGACTAGGTATTTGAGGCTTCAGACGTTATATAAAAGACGCTAGGGGCCTACTTCATTATTCAGGAGAGAACTGTACGTACAGAGACTGTAACAAGGGGGCAGCTTAGGGGCTAGCTTGCACCTACAACCTATCAACTGACGGTTCGGGAGATTTAGGAGTCCAATGCAAGCGCGCAAGGCGTCGTTGGGTTCAGATTTGTGCAGGCTACGCATTGGTTCAAACGGTTTGAGAAGAGACGGATCGGGGAGTGCATACTGAGTGAAATTGAGATGCAAGAAGCAGATTTGGGGTTTTCAGTTACCTGTGAAGGAGAGTTGGACCGTTCAGGCCGTTCCGGAGTCCAAACTTGCTGTCCTTGGATCCAACGGGATCAGAACACCGAGTTCTACAGGAAATTGAAGACGATACCAGTTTTCTTCGGGCGGTTTGGAAGTTCTGAGTGTGTTCTCGCAGGGAAGCGCTTACATTAGATTTTCGTTCACCTGCGACCTGAGGTTGGGCTGTTCTTTGCGATCGGTGAGCCAAGCTCTTCGTTCTTGGTGCCTACGCGATCAGGGAGTCTTCATCTACTCATAAGAGAAGACTGTGTGTGGATTGGATTGTTGATTTCGGTGTGGTGAGCGAGTTTGTGCCGCAGGGAGTTGATTTACGTCAGTTTTTTGCAACTTGCGACCAAATTTCTTGTGTGGTTTTGCAAGGGGAACTCCAAACGACTTGTTTGGAATCTTGTTGGGTTCAGGGTAGATAGATCTATCTGCCAGGGAAGACGGATATCAGTTTAGACGATCCGTTCGTGCGTGGTGTGCGGTTTTAAGCCGCAGGGAGCAATTTTTGAAAGTTCGGTCACCTGCGACCGAAAATCGACGATATCTCGGCTGTTGGGAGTCGGATCTGAAGGTTTCTTGGGTTAACGGAGTCAGCGGAGGAGACCTTATCGACATCTGAAGTCCGTTCGACGAAAGGAGGAAGTTCACAGATAGGCCTTTTTCGGTTTCTTCGCTACGGATTTTGCTCTTTTGAGTTCGTTAGAGTTCTTGTAGTGACGAAGGATTTCTCCTTTTGCCCATTTAGTATACAAGATATCGTTCCCACAGAGGATTTGCACAAGTAACGCTGCTCTAAGTTCTAAGATCTGTTCAAACACACAAACACACGGGTTTTGCCTAGAAATCCCGTCTTCTCACAAAACCACACAAACCAACACGTCTTCCAGACACGCCAAATGGTGCTCTGGATCCAAACAAACAACTACCAATTACAATATCGCACAACTATTCACAGAGAAGCTCGGGAAGACGATCTTCCTGCTTCCAGGTTGCTTCTTCCGGTCTTCTCGATACCGTCTTCCCGAAGCGATTCTCGTCTTCTGGGGGTTTAGCTCGTCTTCTCACACCTCCAGAAGGCTGTCCGGCTTCGCAGAAGTCGACTAGTAACAGTCGTTACACCTTACTCTCACACTCACATTCCAACGGGTTGGATCAATCACAGGGTGTATGCCCCCTGTAGCCTTCCCAAGCTTCTGCCTACGGAAGTTGTCTTCCTGCAGCACTACAACGACATTCACCTTCACGGAAGCTCAATAGAAGTATCGGAAGCTCACTAGAAGAAGATAAGAAGATGGGGAAGATGAGGGAAGATGGGGAAGATGAGAAAAGCCAAACAAGAGAAAACAGGATGAAAAAGGGCAATTAAGATTCCGACAGGCTTCTAGTCCGGATCCTGACTAACAAGCCATCCCTGCTTGTAATAGTTTGGAGAGGAAGACAACAAACGTGAGTACTGTTGCACCGTCTTCTACTCGAGGATGTCGTCTTCTGTTGCGAGAAGAAGGCTTCTTTCTTCTTCACTTCGCTGCTCTGACTGCTCTGTCTTCTGGGATCCCTTACCCAGAAGACCGTTCGTACGTAGATCCCAAGTGCTCTACTGAACGAGTCAAGCTACACTCCACAACTGTTGACATTCACCGCCACTCAAGAAGAACACTTCTCATGCACAATTGGGAGCGAATTCAGTGAACCCACCATCCAGAAGACATGGACAAAGCTGCTGCACTCAAATCCACAATCTATTCTCCGAGAAGAAGTCACAATGGCATTGGGAAGCTCACTCCCGCTACTTCCTGCGTCTACTCCTTGACACACCAGCCTAGCTAACAAGACTGCACGAGGATGCCGTTCCCTGTTCCTAGACTGTCCACTACTTCTATCTACATCTTCGAACCACTGCTGGTGCGAGTATGCAGACCCCTCCTGTATATTCCAAGACTATTCGTATGTTTCCAACAACGGGTGTAGTGCGCTAAGACTGTCTCTGCTCTAATGTGTCTCGCCTGTCTGCCTGTAGAATCGGTGTGTATGTTCAATTACTGCCGAATTCTACAGAACTGGCAGAGCTCTCAGAGAACTTTTCTCCTACCATGCTATCCTACTTAACCATCTGCCTCGAGAGTCAGGGGAGGCGACCACCAAGGAGAGAGAGAGAGAGACGCTGACAAGAGGTTGTCACCTCACATGCATGCGGTCCCTCTTCCCAATTAGCCCTCCACTGTGTTACTCCTACGCTACCTATGCTGCCACATGGGGTCCTAACTATTTTTACATGGAAAACTGCCACCCTTAAGATAGCATGTCCAATCCTACTAAATCTGGAAGTGTCGATTAAGTTTGCTAACTACTCTGATTGCTCGGTGGCAATCTCTACATGATCTGCTCCTACCGGAGCTACTACCTCAACTTCTGATGGGCTGGGAAGCCCTGCACTTACCTCGGGTACCACTGAGGTAGCTTCCCTCTCCTCGCTCTTCGCTGGCCCTGCTGTTTTTGCGGCTGCGTCTTCCTCGGCTTCGACTTCGGAAGACGGAATGGTCTTCTGGGAAGACGAGTCGAATGGTGCGTCTTCGGTCTTCTGAGGCACAGATGCAGTACTAGGGACCATGGCGACCTCATGGGGGTCCGGGGAAGTCGCTTCCTCCACGCGGAATACCTGGGAAGACGGCTCGTCTTCCTGTCTTCCAGAAGACATCATGTCTTCCGAGGCGTCTTCTGGAGTCTTCTCGTCTTCCAACGCTGTCACCACCAAGTGTACAGCGAGATCGAACTCCTCCTTCTCCATTCCGGATCCAGTCGAGGGTGCTGGGGCTTGGGAAGATGCGGTTGCAGGTGTCGGAAGTGAGGGAAGACCATAAAGTGTCTTCACTCCTTTTATCTGTCTATCCAGGTACCTGAACATGCTATCTCTGCATTCCACCAACCTCGTCTTGGACCCGCTGTCCCATTCCCTAGCTAAGGTAAGTAACTTCTTACCCGCGGTGAAGTTGAACTTCTTCCGAAGCGCTTCTACCGACTGAGCTAGCATCTTCTGCGCACGGGCCTCTGCTGCTTCCCTCTGCGTCTTCTCCACTGCAGCTCGTGCTTCTGCGGCTTCTCGCTGCATCTTCCAAGTGGTCTGCTCTTCTGCGAGGGCAGTGATCTTCTCCCGCACTCGGAGAACTTCCTGATCGCGCTGCTGTACTCGCGTCGGCAACTCCTGGTTGCTCTTCCAAAGTTGCATCGACTCCTTGGCAGAAGCGGCTGCTTCCGCCTTGTACCTGGCTGCAAGCTTCTCCGTAGTGCGGAGACTAGCTTCCAGCGACTCCGTCTTCTGCTGGCTGTCTTCCTGTCGCAGCAAGGTGTGCAGGCCGAATCCAAGTTGTAAGGGCTTCTCCTGTGCCCTCGCTCTCCTCTCCAGCAACTCCATAGCGGGCTGGATCTCCTTCTGGAAGTAGGCACTGAACTCCTCCAGTCGTCTTCCTGCAGAAGACAAGTTCATCCCCACCACTCGCTCGATGGTGTCGACTTCGTCTTCCAGAGGCAAGGAAGCCTCTTCCACCACTACGACCTTCATCTTCTGCACACGAGAAGAAGCTACTCTTCTCATCTTCCGGGGTGGAAGACTCCTCGTGGCAGGAGCGGCTCTCCTCTTTGCGCTTCCTCGCATCGCAGTAGGAGTACCCATCCATCCTTCGTCTTCTGGAGTCTTCGGAAGACTTCCAGGTGTTACAGAAGCTGTCTTCTGTTCCGATCGGGTACTCAGCAAGTCTTCCTCCGAGTCCGACTCCGATCCTGAATGAATGAGGGAGATGGGTGTCCTTGGTACACTTCTGTGACCCATCTTCCTCACTGGCGTGGCGTCTTCCGACCCAGTAGACTCGTCTTTCCTCACCAGAAGCGTCTTCTGGTGAGAGCCGGGCCTCAGCTGTGGCATCAAAGTGGGAAGGGACGTTGCTGCTGCCTCTCGGTCATCGTCTTCCGAGCTCTCCTCCTTCACCTCCTGTCGCTCCGTTGGCCCATACACTGCCAGCTGATCTTCCCTAAGATCCCCCATGGCTACATACAAGTAGCAGAAGAAGGGCGTCAAATGTCCTCCCGCCGGGGTACCCAAGTATGCTAGCTCCGTCTGGACATAGTTGTGGATGTACACGCCTCAGTAGATTGGCACTCTGTCATCCCACACTGATTCTAGGAACTCCACGTCTTGATCTCCTAGGTACCTTGTCTTCTGCGCTTTTCCCTTGGGGAAAAGATGCAGAAACAACTTCGCCAGAAGTCGCTTCTTCGGCTCCCGGTAAGACTCTATCTTCTAACCGTTCCTCCCCTGCCTGTCTTCCACGAAAAGGCAGGTGGTACTCCCAGGTACATGCCATGAACTCACAATCCTAGGCAAGATCTTCTTCTCGTACCAATATCCTCGGTTCTCGGTCTCAAGCCTGTGAAACGCCTTACGCCACCAGTCTTCAGTCCAGGAAGACGGTCTTCCCCGAGCTACTCCTGCCTTCGCAGGTACACGGTTACGCGGTGGTAACGCGGCCCACACCTCCTCCAGAAGCCCTTGATCTGCGAGGTTCCAATCCCACAGGAAGAAGTCGAGACCCAACTCCTTGAGGAAAGGAGTGGCCTCGGCCAATTCTGCCGCTGGTAACACCAAGCCTCGCGGATGCATCGACATACCTGGAAGATCTGTTGCACTAAACCACAAGCACCTACTATGAGCTGAAGGCTCAGTTCTTCCCGAGTGCCCACAGTCTAGCTTCTACTTCTCAGAAGACGAAACTAGTCTTCCACAAGACAGCTACTCCGTCTTCCGGGATTCTAACAGTACTTCCTAGATAGCTCTCGTCTTCCGAGCTATATCTAAACAATCCTATCTAAGCAAGGCCTCGCATGGATTACCAAGAAGACAACCCACCTTGCATTACATCCTACTTCCTATCAGAAGATCAAGATATGCGAGAAGTAGAGTATGAGAAAGGTTCAGAAAATGGTTGCGGGCTCCTGCGGTGACAGTGGCCTCTGGGAAGACACTTGGGACAACTTCCGATTCAATGTCATTCTCGGAAGACTTCTCGAAGTCGGACTTCCCTTCACTGGTCTCACCTGTCTTCGTCTTCCTACACGCAATCTATCCTCACAACAGACTCAAGACATTTGCACTCTGTTCTTCTGACTTCTCACCTCTCATACACACTCAGAAGAAGCTTGCTGCATGATGGGAAGACATGACCCTCGACCATTCTCTCCAGATTCTGCCAGCAAGACTTCTCACAACTCTCTTCTAAGTTCGGGAAGAAGAAGGAACGGCTGCTATGGATCGGACAGAAGAGACCCGAATGGACCCTCGCGTCTTCTCGCTCATTTTGCCAGCCTTCCAGTCTTCTAGTCTCTCTAGGAAGATGGGGAGTTGAGAAGCTTGGAAGACCGGGAGGCACAGGCCTAGTTCCCGACTTCCAACTTCTCGAAATAACAAAACAACTCACCAAGCCACTCAGGATTCGTATCAAGCCTCTCTAAACACAAAAGCAAAGCAAATCCACTCTTGATACGAATTGTGTTCAGTCGACTTCCGAAGACAGTCTTCCGAAGATGTCTTCCGAAGACAGTCAAGTTCAAGAAGCGTCTTCCGAAGATGTTCTTATCTTCCGAATCGTCTTCTGTTCCAAGTTTCGGGGATAGAGAGGTATGGGGGTAGGGAAATTGATAGTTGGGGTCTCCAATTTGAGGGCTAGGAGTAGGGAAGCTCGAATTGAGCTCGGGAAGAAGCAAGGAGATGTCTTGACAGAAATTGGGTAGCGCTTCTGCGCCCAATGTCTCAATAGAAAGAATGGGGGTGGGGTAATCGATCAGGCTGCCTGCACACAATCAAGGAAGCGCGGGGAGTACCAAGAAAAGGCGAGAAGAAGTGGGAGGAGAAAAGAACAGGGGGAAGAATCTCTACAGTCTTCTTCGGCTCCCCAAGTTGCCTTCGACCTCCGCGCGCTTCTGGCTCTTGTCCTAGCTTCCAATGTGACTCCACACGACTGCGCCTGCTGTCAATTTCGGTCCACACCTCGATTCCACCTCTGCTTCTACTCGCCACTCTTCACTGTCAGCTTCTCGGAAGCTCCACAGAAACGCCTTCGCTTTCTCTGCTGTTTGTGCTCCCGCAATTCAATCTCACCCTTCGCCTAGCTGCCAACTTACTCTCTCCTACCTCGATGTCTCACTTGATTCCTCTCTCAATGCTAGCCCGCGAAGCTCACTCTCTCAATCGATCTTCTTCAGGCGCGCTATGCTGCGGGAAGTTGGAAGGTGTCTAATGTGCTTCCTCACGCATCTTCCCCGCAGATTAGGGGTTCTCGTCCTTGGTGTCTTCCTGACCTACCTACCTATTCGGTGCGCTCCAGTAGGTACACCTACTGTCTTACCCGAAAACTCGTGGTTGGTCCTTCGCGGTCGCTGTCTTCTGGAAGATAGGTGTCTTCCGCCGTCTTCTCATCTTCCGCCGTCTTCTCGTCTTCTGAAGACGCAACTGAGAAGATGATCTTCCGAAGACGGTCGTCTTCTGAAGAAGTCAACTTCTTATTACAAACAGCTCTTAAGATCATCTTCCTGTTAAGGAAGACGTATCCTTAAGTAACAACGCTTCTTCAGTTATACAAACAAGTCATTATCCTTAAAAATTTCAAAAATTCGTGCATCCTGTAATTTGTGGGCACCACAGTTCTGGTTGGCTATATACAGCTTGTGGTAGCTAGCTTTAGCTAAGAGCTTATACATGGATGTGGTTTGGACTTGGGTTGGATCGCGTGATACTGCTGTGGCTCTGTTTGTTAGCAAAGAGAAGTTTCTCTTGCTTTGAGCTACGCTTCGGTGGTTTTGGGTCAGGGTTGTGATTCAAGGGTTGTTTTTAGGGGCTTTTGAAGTAGGTTACAGACTGCTCTGGTCTGGTTCTCAGTTCTATGCTCTTAAGAGAAAGAACCGACAGTGTACATACATTTGGAGTGTATATATCACAGCATTCATTTTCGTTGTTGTTTTTCTCTGTCTTGTCTCTGTTTCAGCACACAACATCTCCACAGCCAGGAACCTCACGTTTTCCTAGACATCCTTCAAGCAAAACGTCCGACGCGACATAGGTGGTGAACTCGACGTGAAGGTCCGGGGTGGAGATTTTTGTGTTGGAACTTGAGAGAGGAGATCAGCAATCATGAACGAGGATGAAGATGGATCAGGTTGTTCGGGAGGATGTTGCGGACCTGGGATGATGGATTTGTAGACGGTTGGGATCATTGGAGGATGGGAGGATGGGAGGATAGGACAAGCCATGACTATGGACGAGATGGACAGATCAGAAGGGATACCAGGGGTGCAGCAACTGCACGTTTGTTTGAAGCCTTCACTTTGTTTATGCGACAAGAGCAAGAGAACCAACAAAAGGAGGCTTTGGGGACGAAGGTGCTTCGAAGGGTGATCGACAAGCTCGGTCTATTTGGTGGTAGAGACATCTCTGAGTACTTGAGATGTTACAAGATGGAGATGGATTTGGATCAGGTACCGGAGAAGGAGATGATCAAGACATTCGAACTCGCTGCGGTGCTTGAGATAAGGGAGCATGTGAAGAGTCTAGCAAAGCGTTTTGGGAGGAACTGGGATACATTTTCACATGCGCTAATGGAGGAGTATTTCTTGGAGAACTCAGATCGAGTAACCAAGAAATCATTTCTGGAATGGGTCAACCGATCCAGCAAGGGTTTACAGCCTACAGAGCTGTTAAGGGAGTTCGAGAGACAATTCTCTCAACTACCTCGGGTGGACAAACTAACCTTGGAGAGCTACAAGACGGAGCTGTTTCTTCAAGCTACGGATGAACCATGGCAGGAACAGTTAGAGCTACTTCTGGAGGATGGAGATGATGAAGAAGGGCTAACAAGAAATTGGGAGGTTGTGCATGAAGCTGTTGAGCTTCTTGTCCGGAGACAGACAAGAGAAAGGGTTACAAAGTTGACACCTGCAGCGTTGACTACCACACCAGTTCGGGTAGTATCTGAGGTTCAACCTCCAGTTGTGGTTGTAGAGGAGAAGGATCCAACCATCGAGGACCTACAGCAAAAGATGCAAGATCTGCAAGCTAAGGTTACTAGGTTGGAGGATAAGGGATCGTCGACCAAGATGGAGCTTGTACCCAAACCAGCTTGGGTACATCAGTGCGTGTGGTGTGATGATACTGATCATCAACGGGACGATTGCATCGACTTTGCAGAGTCTTTGCAACGTGAGATTATTTCTTGGGAGGATGGAAAGGTTGCATTCAAAAGTTCAGGTACTCTCCTTCAAGCCAACGTTGGTAAAGGAGGGATGAAGAAGTTTGTGGATGATTACCTTACGGCACATGCAGTTGTAGCTATCAAAGCTACAAGTTATGGTGCTAGGGTGGAGGAGATTGAGCATGATCTCCATATGGATGATTTGGATGAGCACGAGGATCTAAACGAGCTCAGATTGGATACTGCATCCACGATGCAGAGCGAGAAGAAGGGACAAGAAGAGACTTCTTCAGAGAAGCAAGCTGGGGAGGATAAGATTCAACAGGAAACTATTCTTCTTGAACAGACAATGGAGGATGTTTCACAACCGGAGGAGATGGTTGAGGTGCAGAGAGTGGACATGGGTGATCTGGTTGCATGCAAACAACCAGATGTTGATATGACAATGGATGTGAAGGGAGGTTGGGAGGAGCTGTCGTAATGTGAATCATTTTACATTGTAAATAATTCATCTCTCTGTCAAGCGTTAGTCTCTCTGAGTGATGTTAGGTCCTCAAAGAAGTCGACACTGGAGGATGTTATATATTTTTTTGAGTCTTAGTAGGTTGATTACCATGTAGATAAAGTTAAGCTCATGGGTTGTAATTACGTGTCGTCCATGCATGCTTCCTAGCGAGGTTAAGTTATCTTTTGGGATTACGCGTCGTTTTACATGTCTTCGCATATAGTTTAGGGGTTACGCTGGCACTTTAGGGGCTTGACGTGGTAGCCTATGTATGAAATTAAGTCACCACGTGGTTTGGGACACAAAAGGACAGGGGAGTGAAGCTATGAATTCCCATTGGTCCAATTTTGTCTTTGTGTACTGCTAAACTTAGTAGTAGGAGTCTTAAGAGGAGTTCTAGCATTTGGAGAGAGGACTTCGAAATCTGAGAGCACAGGGAGATAGAGTTCGTCGTGCCAAGCACTGTCAGTGAAATTTTTGATCGATTTGGAGCAATAAAGAAGGAGTTATGGCTGATTGAAGTTCGATTTGTGCCAGAATTGCAGCACTTCTGTTGATTTTGGGGTTTTCGGTGTCAATCGTAGTAGATTTGAGAAAATCGCTTCAAACCTTCGTGGTCACGTTCACTGTCAGTAGGACTACGACTGTCCCCAAATTTTCATGTCAATTGAGTCTGTGAGTAATTCAGGGCGACCGCTGAAGCAGAGGGGGTCCGAAAAGCTCTCAATCTAGAGCATCAACTTCAGAGAGCGAGATCTGGAGTTCTGTGTACAATCAAGAGACCCAACTTCACAGGAGTGTTCAGCAAGCTGTTAACTGCAAATCTTGTATGAATCTTCGAAAGTGATCAAGCCAATTCTCTGTTCTAGGTCGAAATAGCTATCTGGGTACCAGAAATTGTCGTAATTTCTCTGCTCGGAACATTTCTGCCCATATCTCGACACTCTGATTTGATCTCAAGCTGAAACTTCGTGTGTATGGTTAGTAGAGCCTCATTTACATGTAAGAGGAGTTCTTAAGTCTGAACCATCGTATGTTTCTGATTCTGGACTATTAAAGTTCGCTGTCTGACCTTATTACTGCTAGTCTGACCTGATTTTCACTTCCTGAACATACTGAAGGGTCCATTCGACCTGAATGAGTGTTTATACGATTCCCTTTTGATCTGAAGCCTACCTCTGTATAGTAAGAAACCATAGCCTGAAGTCCAACGTGTCGTGCGCATACACATCGCTACACAACATACATCGTTGTCAGAGGTACACCACACATACACATAACACATGGACGATGTCATACACATACACAAGTATACCACAATAATCTGAATAGAGAAATTACCATCTCCAACACTACAACAAAGATCACTCACAAACGGTCAAGCCAAACCCACTCTAAGCACAAAGAGAATCCGGGTTACACTCAACTAGACTATCCACCATAGCCTGGAGCTTGAAGGCTCAACTCAAAGAACTAAGGCCTCCAAGCCCTACCTGCGAAGTTTACCCCTAGTGGGCTCTCCCACCAACTCGCCCTAACGGCACTAACGGCCTTACCGGGATGCGCCACTTCGCACTCGGTCAACCTAGCCGAGTTGCCCAAACTGACGTGACAAACGCTTCCCTGAGTAGACTAAACACAGCCTTCAAGATCTATCACAACCAGAAGGTTCTGCCCTTCCTAGGAAAACTCTCAACTCGACAGCGCATTCAAGATGTCAAGGTTGAATTCATTTCACGGGAGGTCTCGGGTGCGACTACAAAGGAAGTCCATGATGTTTACATTGACATCATCAAAGACGGACATGTTGAAGGTGAACGAGAGTGGACGGATGTTCTCGAGGCTGCGGGTATAGGATGATGGGTAAGGATGGCTTACAGGGGAGAAGCCATTGCTGAAGGTGATTTGTGTTGGGAGAGTGATGCTTGGGAGGATGTGAGGATTTTTGGTATCAGAGAAGAAGAGATCAGGGAGGATGATGATTGAGGAGGATATCATTGTACAGCGAGACAATGATGATTGCGGTTGAGGATTTTGGTTGCAGCAGTGTGGTTCTTTTTTTCAGAAAACAAAAAAGAAGAGCTGGATAGGTATGATGACATGTACAGACTTGAGGTTGAGGGTTACAGTCAGGATATGTGGTGATGATTGGGAGGATGGGTGATGTCTACTACGACATTTGGATCACAAACCTCGACGATGAGGTTCTACAAGACGGATGGAAGACATTTTTATGGTATGATGGGTTATTCTTTCTATGTCTTCGCATATTGAAAGATGTGTAGATCTAGAGGGGGTGATTGGATGGGAGGTTGAAGAGAAAGTCGATGAGCATGGATCTAGAGAAGATCATGACAGAGTTGCAACTTCAAGATGGCGATCACGTTGCAGACTTGAGGATGAGGTTGACTGAGATGGGAGGGAGAATGACAAGATGGGAATGAGGGTGCGTGCCGGTCCACTCCTTGGTTGATATCTCTGGTGCATACCGGAGGATGCACAGGTTTGGAGGGGGTGGATGTCGTGTCGTGGACCAGCTCGTACATGAAATTCAAACTTCGATGCTTGTCGCTCCAAAGACACTCATGAGAAGACAAGCTAGGCCTCAGCTTACGGGTTTTTGGCACAATTTCAGATCTCCATTTTCATCGCATAGATGGGTAGAGCTCCTTGTCAGCTTTCCATAGGCACTTTGTCTACTTCGTTTGGACGTCTAGTGGAGAAGTTACAGGACTCGAAAGATGGAGAAAACAAGCTAGATCTCAATTTATGGGTTTTTGGCACCACTTCGGATCTTCGTTTTTATCGCACCAGTGGATAGAGCTCCTTGTCAGCTTTCCATAAGCACTTTGTCTACTTCGTTTGGACGCCTAGTGGAGAAGTTACAGGACTCGAAAGATGGAGAAAACAAGCTAGGCCCCAGCTTATGGACTTTTGGCGCAACTTCGGATCTTCACTTTCATCGCATAGATGGGTAGAGCTCATTGTCAGCTTTCCATGGGCATCTTGTTTACTTGGTTTGGACATCTAGAGAAGAAGTTATGCGATTCGAAAGAAGGTAAAATCAAGCTAGGCCCTAGGTTACTTGCTGACTAGGTATTTGAGGCTTCAGGCGTTATATAAAAGACGCAAGGGGCCTGCTTCATTGTTCAGGAGAGAACTGTACGTACAGAGACTGTAACAAGGGGGCAGCTTAGGGGCTAGCTTGCGCCTGCAATCTATCAACGGACGGTTCGGGAGATTTAGGAGTCCCATGCAAGCGCGCAAGGCGTCGTTGGGTTCAGATTTGTGCAGGCTACGCACTGGTTCAAACGGTTTGGGAAGAGACGGATCGGAGAGTGCGTACTGAGTGAAATTGAGACACAAGAAGCAGATTTGGGATTTTCAGTTACCTGTAAAGGAGAGTTGGACCATTCGGACCGTTCCGGAGTCCAAACTTGCTGTCCTTGGATCCAACGAGATCAGAACACCGAGTTCTACAGGAAATTGAAGACGATACCAGTTTTCTTCCGACGGTTTGGAAGTTCTGAGTGAAATTGGCTCGCAGGGAAGCGCTTACATTAGATTTTCGTTCACCTGCGACTTGAGGTTGGGTTGTTCTTTGCGATCGGTGAGCCAAGCTCTTCGTTCTTGGTGCCTACGCGATCAGGGAGTCTTCATCTACTCATAAGAGAGGACCGTGTGTGGATAGGATTGTTGGTTTCGGTGTGGTGAGCGAGTTTGTGCCGCAGGGAGTTGATTTACGTCAATTTTTTGCAACCTGCGACCAAATTTCTTGTGTGGTTTTGCAAGGGGAACTCCAAACGACTTGTTTGGAGTCTTGTTGGGTTCAAGGGTAGCTAGATCTATCTGCCAGGGAAGACGGATATCAGTTTAGACGATCCGTTCGTGCGTGGTGTGCGGTTTTAAGCCGCAGGGAGCAATTTTTGAAGGTTCGGTCACCTGCGACCGAAAATCGACGATATCTCGGCTGTTGGGAGTCGGATCTGAAGGTTTCTTGTGTTAACGGAGTCAGCGGAGGAGACCTTATCGACATCTGAAGTCCGTTCGGCAAAAAGAGGAAGTTCACAGATAGACCTTTTTCGGTTTCTTCGCTACGGATTTTGCTCTTTTGAGTTCGTTAGAGTTCTGGTTGGCTATATACAGCTTGTGGTAGCTAGCTTTAGCTAAGAGCTTATACATGGATGTGGTTTGGACTTGGGTTTGGATCGCGTGATACTGCTGTGGCTCTGTTTGTTAGCAAAGGGAAGTTTCTCTTGCTTTGAGCTACGTTTCGGTGGTTTTGGGTCAGGGTTATGATTCAAGGGTTGTTTTTAGCGGCTTTTGAAGCAAGTTACAGACTGCTCTGGTCTGGTTCTCAGTTCTGTGCTTAAGAGAAAGAACCGACAATGTACATACATTTGGAGTGTATATATCGCGGCATTCGTTTTCGTGGTTGTTTTTCTCTGTTTTGTCTCTGTTTCAGCACACAACATCTCCACAGCCAAGAACCTCGCGTTTTCCTGGACATCCTTCACGCAAAACGTCCGACGCGACAGCGCTTCACACTCTTTTCAGATATCGTTATTGAAGATAACTCTCTTGCCAAATCTATGAAGACGAGAGAACAACACTGATTGGTAAGAATCTCCTTGGTGTCAAACTTCAAGTTCTTCTCGATAAGATAAAATTGTCCATGGATGCACACTCTTTAAACCACTCAGTCCACGAGTTTTGAAGTAATAGAAATGCACATGTGTTTAATACTCTGATCTTCTTTCTCACCGTCTTCATCTTTCATTTCTTTCTCTTCTTCAATACTTGCTTCAGCTTCAACAAATGCGTTATCTTACTTCGCTGCTTGAAGTCGATCTTAAACTCTTTCTCAAGCTTTTTCACGGTCAAATCCTTCTCTTTTTACTCCTTCTCATAGAACTTGAAGATCTGTCCTACAGTCTATAAATCATCCTTAAGAGCAATGTACTCTTCTTGGAACATCTTTTTTCCTTTGTATGTCTCGTCCTTCTTAAACAAGACCTCACCATTCTTCACGGCAAGCAAAACCTTTAGTATGTCTTCATCTTCCATTCCTTGGAAGCAACGGAAGAGATTTTTTACCAAGGTGGAAGATGGATATGACTTCTTTGTATTCTTGTCCATATCGTCAAGCAACAAACCCTTACACCATTAATCACAAAGTTCAAACCAAAGGTTTGCTAGAGAGTCTTCAGCAGTGCAAATTCGCATGGCGTCCATCACATTGAGATTACTGAAAACCCACTTTCGGCTCTCATGAAATGCTTCGAAGGAACATCGAACAAATCAATTCAATGATAGCAAAACAGACAAAATCCGTGAGAATCTATTAACAACTGTTAGAATATCCATGTTAGAATAAGACAACCATAAAGTAGAGCATGAATAAAGAATAGGCTGAGGAAGTCATCCAGACAATATCTTATGACACTCCTCAAATTAGGAACGTCCTTCTCCTTGGAAGCAACAGAAGTTATATTTTACCAAGGTGGAAGATGGATACAACTTATTTGTATTCATGTCCATACTACCAGGCAACAAACCCTTACACCACTGATCACAAAGCTCAAACCAAAGGTTTGCCAGAGAGTCTTCAGCAGTGCAAATCCACAAGACGTCCATCACATTAAGGTTATTGAAAACCCACTTTAGGCTCTCATGAAATACCTAGAAAGAATGTCGAACAAATGAGTTCAATGATAGCAAAATAGACAAAACCCACGAGGATTTGCTAACAGCCGTTAGCAGATCTCCGCAGATAAAATCATAAAGTAGGGCATGAGTAAAGAATAGGCCTAGGAGGTCACCGCAAACAATATCTTATGACACCCTTCAACTTAAGAACGTCCTCATCAGACACAGACGGTTGCAACTTACTTACAGCTTGATGGCTGTAGGTCCGCAAACATTGTGACAACGATAACACGCGGTGGCAAGAAAAATGAGCTACTTATAACCAATACCTTTAAGGTTGAAACTTGCGAGGAACTGCTAACGGCCGTTAGTAGATCTTCGCAGACAAACCTATGTAGGATATGATTGAAGAAACATAGACCTAGACCCTAGACGCTCCTTGAAGATTTAATATGTTAATGCAATGAAGGAAGGTCCTCATCAACCACGGATTGTCTCAACTCAACTCAAGTTTGATGGCTATAGTTAAAGAACTATTTGACAAGGATAACCCGCAATCACCACAAGAGAAAAGAGATACTAACGAGATGCACAAGAAAGGTTGCAACCTGTGAGGAACTACTAACAACCACTAGCAGATCTCTGCAGATAAACCTATGTAGATTGAGGAGACCGCAATGACACAAGACGGTGAGGTACTACAGGGAGTAGAAAACTGTAAAGGCAAATGAGCGACAATAGGTCTTATCTCGTACTTAGAGCTGCTGCCAAACTTGTGAGCCGAACGAGATGGATGACCGCAATAATTGTACTGATTATGACTGTGCACCACATACTCTAGGAAAGTAGACTTGTACTTATTGACTTTGTTCTGAGCATTGACTAGCATGGACAACTTCATCAGCACATCATTAGGTGTGTCATCTCGCAGTATCCAACAACGACGATGTTTGAGATGTTAAGCTTGACTCCAAATGTGTAACTCTTGAAACTTCATGCAAAATCCGATACGATATGATGGTGAACCTGACATGAAAGTCTCGGGTGGAGATTCTTTTTGTGTTTGAACTTTGAAGAAGAGATTGATAGTCATGAGCGGGGATGAGAACGATGACGGGGATAGAGCTAGTGGTTCGGGTGGATTACCAAAGGTGCAGTTGGGTTCAGCGAAAGCATCGATGTTTCAAACATTCACATTGTTCTTACGGCAACAATAGTTTGATGAACAAAAGAAAGCTTTGGCAACAAAGGCGCTTCAAGCAATGGTCAATAAAATTGACCAATTTGATGAGAGGGACGTCTCAAGATATCTGAGGCATTATCTGAAAGAGATGGAGTTGAACCGGTATCAGAAGGTGAGATGATTGAGACGTTTGGGTTGACAACAGTTCCAGAGATTAGTGATCATGTAAAATGCTAACGAAGCATTTTGACAAGGACTAGGAGATGTTTGCTTGCGTATTGATTGATGAGTATTTCTTGAAGGACTCTAATCGGGTCACCCAGAAGTCGTTCTTGGAGTGGGTTGAGCAACCGAGGAAGAGTTTACAAGCTATTAAATTACTCAAGGAGTTTGAGAAATAGTTTTCTAGGTTGACTAGGATGGAGAAGTTGACGTTGCAGTCCAACAAGACAAAGTTATTTCTGCGGGCTGCAAATGAGAAGCTGGAAGAGAAGTTGGAGGTACTTTTGGAGGATTGGGAGGAAGACTATTGATTGACCAGTAGTTGAAGAAAGTTGAGGAAGCGGTTGATCTACTTACCAAGAGAAAACGAAGACGAGAGAAGGTTCTCATTAGAAAATCAACACCAAGACTAAATACTGTAGCACATGTTCGTGTAGTTTGATCAGTGGTTCCTGTTGCTAGACAAGTAGTACCAATTGCTCCAACTATTCCAGTTGTCTAGGTACCTATAGTGTCTCCAAAGAAGGATGATTCAAGCCTTGAGGAGATCATGCGTCGAATGCGAGATCTACAGATCAAGCTCACAAGTTGGGAAGCAATGTTGGATCCAATGATGTATCTAGTAAGATGGTACCTATCATCCATGCAAAGATTGCAAAGAGTTCACTGAGATCTTATAACAAGAGGTGATCTATAACAAGAGATGATCTTCGAGAAAGATGAGAAAGTAGCGTTGAGAGATACGAGTGCGCTTCTTCAGACCAACTATAATAGAAGAGAGATGAAGAAGTTGGTTGAAGATCACTTATCGGCACAAGCAGTTGCAATAGTGAAAGCTGGAACCTACAGTACAAGGATTGAGGATCAAGATGAGAGAGTTTTGACGAGCATGTTGAACCAAGTGGATTGTGGTCATCTGTAATCTCCATGAAACAGAAAGGAAAGATGGCACATGAGACACTGTTGAGGACAACTACTGTGATCTGAAAGAATACTGGATTGGAAGATCCGATAGAAGTTCTATCGATACATGCTTACATCACCAGGAACCAACACGAAGTTTTGTTGGAAGAAAAGAGAAGGTGAGATTCCGAGGATGTAGGGGAAGGAACTTCTTTCAAAAGACAGACTTGAGGAGAGAAAGTTCACCAAGAGCTTCGGGATGCATGAGCTCAAGATCTACCGATGGATGATGTTCTTTCTCCATCGAAAGAGAGAGCAAAGGAGTCACAGAAGGATAAACCGGCTGCATACAAACTGCAGTCAGATATCGAGGCTGCAATAGACTTGAAGGGAGTCTTGGAAGATCGTATTCTAAATGTGAAGGTGAAGTTTACCTTGAGGGAGGTTTTGGACATTGTTAAGCGTGAGTTTCATGACATCATCATTGACATCATCAAACAAAAGCGACATATTATACGTGAGACTATATTATCGCATGCTTTGGATACTAAGGTATCAGTGGATGAGGAGAAAGTGCTTGCGAAGTGCAATGTACATTCTTCAGAAGAAAAAAGAGATCGAAGGCATCAGATACATTTTGAGGATGAAGAGGAGGATGGGAAGCAAATTTCAAGTCATTACAATCATAGTCACTAGGCTTGAGCTACGATAGAAACACTGATGAGGATTGGAGATTTGGATGAACCGGTGGTTGCTTTGATTGATCATGAATCAGAAATCAACGTCATATCGAAGGAGTTGTATAAGAAGAGAGGTGGTCTATCGACACAAAACATGGGTGGATCATAAGAGCAGCCAATAACACAAGAGGAGATCTGTATGGAGCTCGTCCAGATGTTAGTGTACGGATAGGTGATGTTACTATCGAGCAAAACTTCTTTGTTCATGAAGTAACGTCATACCGGCTAGTCCTTTGACAACTTTTCATCACAACAACTCAGATGGAGACGAGGGTGCTAGACAACGGATCTGCTTATGCTAAGATTCGAAGTCAAGATGAGAAGAGGGCGGTGCATTTCTTGACTGTACCGTCGAATCATGAACGCAACAGAGATCGTCTAAGAGAGAAATCACTCCCAAGGTGAGTGAAGAGTTCAATGATGTTTGTTAATTATCACTATAGAGCGGGATTGTAGTGGTGCGCAGGAGAAGGTACTCTCACTTGAAGGAGAAAGTGCTTTTTGTATAAGATTTGTCAAGTTTTCTGAGTGAGGGATTGTTGTTTACAAGAAGATTGAAGCACTGAGAAGAAAAAAACAAAGACATATGCATGAAGTTGAGTTGATGTTGAGAGAGTTGATGAGCTAGAAGAAGATGAGTGAATTTCTGGTACTTATGAAGAGAATGGATTGGAGGATCCTTTGCGAGAGATCATGTCAATTGGAAGGAAGGATACGAAAAAGGTTTTGCAGATCATTCAAGGGAGGTCTATTTTGTGATTGATTCATTTTGAGCAATAGAGGTTTGAATTGAGACGAAGTATAAGACTTTGGATAAGAATGTAAAGTCAGTTGTTGGTCCTTTACCTGATGACACTAACCAACAAATGGATCGAGCTTCAAAGAAGAAGAGTTTGAGAGCTCTTGCAATGATAGGGCATAAGTTCACGGATAAGACTCTTGAAGAATTGAAGATTGGATCTGATGGATCTGATGGATGTCTTCTGTTAGAGGAGAAGAAGTGTTGCAAGAAGATGCTTTCGCGGTTTGGAAAAGCATATGTCTTTGAACCACATGAGATTGGATCTGTAGACCCCTACATTGTTACCCCGATGGTTATCTTCATAGTACCGCATGTGCCGTGGAACTTGAGATCAATTTTAGTATCGCAGGCTCACTTGCTTAAACGGGTGGAGTTGCTCAAGGAGAAGATGCAGATGAAGATCTTGGAGCCGTCGTTTGCATCGTATTCAAGCATATGATTTACGATGTCAAAGAAGAATGGGTCGATGTGATCCATCCAAGACATGCAGTCAATGAACGCAATAACAATCAGAAATGCTAGGGTAGGACCAAATATGGATGAGTTTGCTTAGGCGTTTGCAAGAAGAGCAATTTATTCAATGGGGGATCTTTACTCATGATATGATCAGTTTCAACTAGCAGATAAGAGCAGAAGCTTTACGACAATGAGGACATCTTTAGGGTTGGTTAGGATGTGTACCTTACCACCCGGAACTACCACTCGGTAGCACATATGATGAAAGAGATGAATAGAGTTCTACGGGACCTCATTCTTGATCCTTCATCATGTGTGCTACCAACTCGGTACACACATGATGAAAGAGATGAATAGAGTTCTACCATACTCTACTTCCTTCCTTCGGCTCTACTTACTATAGCACCAGTTACTTATATATAAACCTACTCTCCTCACTATCCAGATGATGTTAATCTGATCCTTTTGGCTTATACAGTCCTCTCACTTCATCATAGATCCACTACCTCGGAGAACCATGATAGACATTCCTGAAAATTTTCAATCTGTACGATTATAGGAACTTTGTCAAGAGTCACAATTTAAATTCAAGGATATTTAACTTGAAACTCAAACTTTCTCGTTTCATCTCTCAAAATGAAAATTAATTGTATATAATATATTTCAATTCTGAAGTCAAGTATCAGATCCACGGATTGTCTAGCGTTCTTGAGTACCTAGATGTATATGACTTCCAAGGAGAAGTATAATTTGATCATCAAGGCAAGGAAGAGGAAAGTGAACTTCAAGATAAAAGCGTTCAAGTCCTCCCCAAGACTTTTTCGCTGAAGTGTAAGTAAAACTTAGCATCCATGGACAGTTGGATAAAGAGAGAAACCAGCAGGAGATTCTTCAGGATCTAGCTCTGGAACATTACGACCTACATGTACATACAACGATACACAAAGAACATAACACAATAAACCACTTCAAATTGATTGGTTTACACGTACATGGAAAAAAAAACCTCCACAACATAAATTTCTCAAAGGATCAAGAAAATGAGCTCAAGAATGGTCAATGAAGGAAAATAAAGAAAAATTTAAATTTTTATAAAAAATATGTATATATATCACTGTATGATAAATAAATTATATGATAAAAATAAAACTTTTTATTTCATTAGTGGTTCGATTCATTGATTTAGATTTATAATATAATAGAGATAAATTTAATCACATGGACAAACATGGATAAATTTTTGCATTTGCGATACATGAGGAGATTCACCTCATGTACACTTGAGTATATGAAGTGTACATTTATGTATGCTCTAACCCTTCCGGCAGGAAAAGTTAAGGGAATGACGTCTTTTGAGGATCACTGTTCTAAACTTATATTCCAGATTGCATCATTCAGGCTTTCACTTATAGTTTATATTTGGATATGCTCGCAACTCCGGGACTGGTTAACATATATAAATTATGAATTAATTTTATTTTATAATAGTTTATTATAAATATGTTTATAACATTTACACATTTTCTAATAGAAAAAAACGTAATTCAATGTACAAGTCCATGGGGAAGGGTATTTGCGATATAGTGAATGCTGAGATGATATCAAGCGTTTCATTTAATAATTTTTATAAATTATAAATTACAATGGGAAAGTGAAATATAACGCATGTACGTTATGATCGAGTGAAGGTGGACCTATAATGGTCTTGTGCAGTGTCAACCACATTGTCAAGAGCTTTATTTCAAAACCGAGAAATGAAATAGAGTGGTACGAATTGAAATTTCTTTTCTATTTACGGGATATTGGTTGGGAAGTGCAAATAGAATTTAGAGTATTTTTCATGAAAGAAGAAATTTTGTACTAATCTTTTGACATATAAGTTTCTCTTAATAATTTCCTTCAAGTTCTCCTATTAACAGGTTAGGTCTGTAACATAAACTTCTTACACTGTTCTCCACGCTTCATACGTATCCATTAAAGAGAGGACATGATGAAGTAGGAGCCTCCGAAAGAAAACATATTGCCACTACTGCTACTCAGTAACCATTCGATTCGATAAGGCAATAATAAATAACTCGTTATACCAAGTGAAAAATCCAGACAGGAATACAGAAAAAGTGAAATTTATATATCTACAAATACAACAGTGTGAGAGTGAAACCCTTGTAACATTATAGATAGTTTTGAAGTGGTATACTGTCAAGTGCGTGTGTATGAGGATTCTATGTATTTATCGAGAGAAAGTAGAGTAGTCTTTATTCTTACGGTAAAAATTCACATGCGAAATGAGCGAAAAATAAATATGAAACACCCGCAGTGTTTTTCTCCTAGCACCAGCGGAGATGCCCGCAAAACATATTTTCAGAGCCAAAATCGTAGAGATTTCTAATGATCATAAATTATGATTTCACTTCATATCAATACGAATTTTCCTTATTAAGAGTAGTTTATTTTTCATTCATATACCAATTTCAACTTACACGATTGAATGTGCACTAAGTGATAGCTTAAATTATCTTATTACATTTTGTAGATTAATAATTGAATTCTATGTTCCACGAGCTTATCCAAAAGAAAATTTTCTCTTAAAACTTTCAGCCTATTAAAAGTGATAAAATGTGCCTACGGTCTTGAAATTCTCCGAGAAATATCTAGATTCTTATAACTCCATGATACGATAACTTCGTTATCAAGTCCTAGATCAAGCTAATTTCTGTTGCTATACAGAAGTTAATCTTTGAAGCTATCCCCTATAACCATTTTAGTTAAAATAGATAATATGCATGACAGTTGAGAGTTTGGGAAAACTAAACTAAACTAAACCTTATAAATATTTTAACCTAAATAGAGAATATGCAATAAAATGAGAGTTGAGACTTTGAGAAAACAAAACAAAACATATAAAAATTTCAATTGAAATAGAGAATATGCACTAAATGAGAGTTGAAACTTTAGGAAAACTAAACTAAACTTTTAACAATTAGTATTGACAATATGCAATAAATGAGAGTTGAGACTTTGGGGAAACTAAAACTAAAACTAAACTAAACTAAACTTTATAATATGTTTATTTTGTGTACGGACTTATACAATGTCATAAATGTAAATATACTTGGATACTAAGTTTAACTGACAATGTCTAATCTAGTAAGCTATCCACATGTAGTCTAATGTCTATAGTATCACGTTGCAAATGAAACTTGTAAATCTTGAACTGATGACATCTCTCGAACTTGCGATGACTTTGAACAAAGTTGTATAAAGTGCTTTTCCTTCTTGATATTTTCTCGAAGGAATGAATCGACGATCTAGCAGTTTGATATTCACGATGTTCTCAAATTCTCCTTTGACTCCCGCTGACCACTGATTCTTGACAATGGGAGGATTTTCTAAAACTAATGTTCTTATCCCTGGTGACGACGGTATGGAATGACAGTCGTCACAAATGGTATCTTACAGTTTGACTTCATACTGTCAATAATCTCTTGCACATGTTTCTCTTCCTAAGATCGATAAACCATAGTTGGAAGCGGATATGTGAGAACAACGATCGATGTAGTGAATGTGTAGTTCCTTAGTAGATACCACTGCTGAACATCCTTTATTTGCCTTTGGAGCTCCAAGGTGTCGTTCTCATCAACGAGGAATTTTCCTGTAAACACTTGATTGGTTTCAGTTACTACATTCGATCGTTGTGCTCCATTACCAGGCTTGGATCGTTTGTTAAGAACCTTAGACTTCGCATCGTTTAAGACGGTTCACGGAGTAAGGGTCTTGAGCTCCACAAGTACCATTTCCCTTACCTTCTTTCAGCTTCTTCCTTGAAGACAACGCGAAGAGGACCTCAGTCTCAGCTGTGTAAGCTAAGACAACTCCGTCGGATGCCCGCTTTGAAACACCATCATTAACTCGGAAGCACTTGTGACCTGACTGCGCGCTAGCGATTCGAGGTGAAGGATTCACACTTGCTTGCCTAGATGAACTCCTAGATTTGTTGCTATCTCCCAAGAAGGTCCGGACTTGAAAAGTATGTATTGAGGAACCCTCCCCAAACTTACTTGTGAAGCAACCATATCATTAAGTATAGAAATAAATTTCCAGACGAAGCTAGATGATCGTCCTTATAACAGGAGTTCTTCTCTGATATTCATAATAGCTTCGGCATATGACTCTACGGTCGTGCTGACGTCTAGTCGATGGCCCAATCTCCACAACGAATCTCGATCAGAAATGTTCAACCATTTCGGATTGCACGAGTCCATGAAGGGGTCCATGAACACGGTGAAATGACAAAGCTTCTTAGCATGCCGGTCCTCGACGTCCATCCTCATCATGCCTTCACTTCCATCTGCATTGTAAATGATACAAGATCAACTTGTCTAACGAACGAGCTGGACGTCTCTTCGAGTAATGCTCGAAGGACAAGCTCACGACCATCAGGTTTGAGCGGGGCAATATCGACTACCCAGGATTGTATCATATCATTGTACTTATGCAAAGCTAAAAAACAATCCTGAAAGACAATGGGACTAGGTCAGCAACGATGTGGAGGATCTATATTATCACAACTAGTGAAGTAAAAGCGCTTTACTAAGAGTAAGTACACAATGATATGCTAACGGGCGTTAGCAGATCACCGCAGCAAAGGAGCACAATGTAGGATCCACATAGTCCAACTCATGACACCATTAAGAGATAAGAGCAACGTCTAAAAGAATCAAAGCTAGCAGATGTCATATAATAGATGTACACAATTCTGCGGTACTGTAACGACCACGTCAGAAGTACACGGTGACCTGCTAATGCACATTAGCAGATCCTTGCACTGAAGAGACAAAATGCAGATTACAGTTTCAATCTCAACATTACCACATAGTCATAACATCTAACTCAGTGAACATGACGACACATGAGAGAATTATCTAATATGAGCAACTAAAGCGGCAGAGAGTTGAGTCAAAGCACGGTGATATGCTAACGCATGTGTGAACCCTTGATTTTTATTTTTGTTAATTAATTGATTAGTTGTAAACTAAATAAGAAGAATAGGTAGAAGAAGATAGAAAACAGAAGTAGAATAGTGGTACTTAGAAGTTTAGTGAAGAAGATCTGTTCTTGAAGAATCAATTGAAGTTGTGAAGTCAGATGAGATGGAATTTTCTGATGGATGAACTCTTTGGACGAAGAGCTTTTTAACGATATGTTGTGCGAGATAAACAGAGTCTGAATGACGAAGTTATAGACGACTGAAGTATCGATGAAGTCGATGAGAAATGACTTCTTTGTACTTCGGTTGACGAAGAACTTTGGCGGAACTGCAAAACCTTAACTGCGGCACACGTGTGCTTAAAAACTATCGTGATGTATAAGAGCAGCGAGTTAGGTAATTTGTCGTATTGCATGAACAATGTTAAGAAGGGCGGAAGGATCTATAGTAGTTTATCGGCGAAGAAGTTCATCTTTGACGAAGACAATTTTAGAAGAAGAAGTTCGATTCTTCGCCCTCCACCTCCTTCTTCGTACCTCACTCTCAACTTCATTCTCAATTTCGATCTTCTACGAATGCTCGAGATGCAGACATCCAAGCATGCGCGGGATCTCGACTTCGGGTGTTAAACGTGAACTATGCCGGTCTTCGTCGATATGCAAAGGATCTTGAGGATATGAGATCTCCTGCTACCCTGGTGGTCGATGGTATCGACGAAGCTGATACAAGAGTTATGTGTCTGCAGGGAACATCTTTCGGATGAACCCTATGAAAGATCCGAGAACAAGACCGAAGCGAATTTGTCCTTCGTCTTGGGAATTGACAAAGTGGAGAAGGATGGAGGTCTTTTATTGGATAGCACTTCGACACATGCACCAGTGGAGACGGTCTGAAGTTTTCCTCAGCTGTTCGAGAAAGTACTGCAGAAGAGAAATAGTTATCACATTGGTGATTTTCTTGATACGAAGAAGAGAGAGATGACAGACACGATCATGACGATCTTCAAGCCGAAGAGGACTACCTACATATCGAATTGGCAGATTTACTTCATCGAGGAGCTCTTCATCGAGAAACAAACGCACTGGGCGAGGATTCTTCATCGACATATGCAGAGATTGTGGGCCGAAGAGGATATAGTCTACATTGGAGCGTTTGTCTTCAGTTTTTTACATAAGAATGGGCTTATTGACTGAAGCAGACAAGAAGAAGTTGGGCTTAGTCGTCCCAACCGAAGAAGACAAATTTGAGATAGAGACAACTCCGCAGCGAGATGTGCTGATGGAGAAGCTGTTTGACGAAGTCGCAGACGAGGAGATAACCACCAAAAAAATGACGACAACGACAATAACGAAGGAGCCTGAGATCATCAATTTGGATGAGGACGAAGATGTTGGAGAGATTGCAGCACCGGTCCGAAGAAGTGACCGAAAGAAGATCTTGAGAGATACACCAAGATCTGCGCCATCGACTTCGAGAAAGAAGATGAAGAGCAATCGGACTGTGTGTGCCGAAGAAGAAGATGCAGTGGAAGTGTATGTGGAGGATGAAGACCCCTCGATGGAAGAGAAGAAGGAAGAGTGCGGCGAGACGTAAGTGAGTTCTTCTACGGTCATCGGTGAAGTACTTGCAGGAAGTAGTAGTAGCTCTACTCTTCGTCTTGGAGAATAACCGAGGAACCTACGAGCAGGTAGTCAGACGACAGCTGAACTTAGCCAAGCTCGTGCAGATGATGAACTTCGGACGAGGAAACTCGATGAAAGAGAAGGAGAACTTGCGCGCTGTGATCTTGGTCATGAAGAGAGAGAACACGACCAAGTCCGAGATTTGAAGGTTGACTTCGGAGTAGAGGGAGCTACTTCGTCGGAAGGTGGATCTCGATAAGGAGCATGAGAAGATATTGTCGCTGGTGAAGAAGGAGTTGATCGAGATGAGTTCTCGATCAACTCCTTCTTCACCAGTCCAAATATCATTCTTGGACAATACATAGTTGTGTAGCATAACGTAACACTCTATCCAACGGACTATATACATGTTCTCTGAAGCTTTTAATTGATTTCTCAATTCTCTTAAGGAAAATTATCTAGACTTAAGGACTCTTATACAATGCTCGTTGGTAATCCGTGCATGAGCTACACATGTGTTAACAGTTTCTTTCTATGGATCTCAAGAAGTCATCTTGTATGCTGGGACTAAACAAAGAAGTGCACAATAACCAGAATTGCCCAAGAGATATTCATCTGGAGCAAAAAGAGATCTTCTATTCATCCTGGTCTAGAGTGACTATTAGTTTAAACAAGTATAATCTTGGCAACTGCATGGCATGCCTGATACACATCAGATAAAAACATAGATCAGCGTGATTATAACTAGTATAAGTAAATTGCCTTATGTGTAATACAACACACATACGAGCAGATGGAAGAACATTCACTACAATGAAACGATGGAAAAAGTGAACTTCTGAAAAAATAAGTATTTTGCACTGTTACAAAGTAGAACCATAATGAGAAAATGCAACAAAGAAGTGCAAGAAGTCTTATGCAAAAGACATACTTGTGAAACAAAAGATGATCTTCCTCCGATGATCATATACAATATGTGCATTTAAAGAATACTTGCACTTTCTATCATAGTAAGTTTCTCCGTGAAAACAAGATCGCTGAGATAGAGATAAAAGTGTACCATCTATCAAACCTATACAGTTGGAGAAACCTTGTTTTGCAAATTCATTTGAAATTTGTTTTCTCTCTTCTCGGTCAGACCACTATACAAATTGTGTTAACATGGACTCCAATGCTACAATTACTCTGTTGGTATAGTTTATCATGCTACTGTGAGAGATACCCCAAAGAAACAGAGCTAGTGCTAAGCATGCACCATTATCGTTATGCCCAAACCTATCAAATGCAACTGCTAACTGTAACACTATCAGAGCTTGGAGATTAAGTGTAGGAGTGTAGAACACATGAAGGTCTTCTATCAACTCAATCAACTGAAAAAAAGATTTCATATCCATCCATGTCAACTGTCTAAAAGATTTATCAGGAAGATTCAAAAAAAGTAGCTATAAAATCATTACTTTTACAAAATTGACCTTGTTCTGTAACATACATATTTCTGTGAACTAAAACATATCAATCTAACGTTTCTTCTTGTAATTCGAACTCATCGTCTTTTGACTCCTTCTATTATGTTTCATCTGCGACAGAGCTCACCTCCAAAGATAGTGTTTCAGCTTCTTCTGTTCAGAATGAAACATCTTCTGCAAGTTATGTTTCTGATTTTTCTTTCCAAAATGAATCATCTTCATCAGAAGAGATATCATCGACGTCTGAAGAGAGTAACATTTCTAACTCCATCATCTTCTCTAGATCACGGAGCAACTCTTATCTTTCACTTAATCGAGACATCTTAGATCATCTACAAAGAACATGAATTGATATAGCTAAACGTGTGAGTCGACTGAGTCACTTCCGTACCTGAATCTTGTCTGGTACTTCAAGCGATATGAAGATAGTGTGTGAACGCAGGCCTGTTTAACACTCTTCAGCGTCCTTGACTAGAGAGTGAGTGAATCATGTTCACCATGTAACAACATTTTTTACTTTCTGTCAGGAAGATACCAAACATGGGTATTTCAAAATTTCAAATCTTGAATATGCGATTGAGAACGACGAACAGGAAGAGTTAGAAAAAGTGGATAAAGAGAAAAAGGTAACTCCATAGGTACTTTGGTTCCTTCTCTCCCGTTCACTGTTCAACACTCCTACGGATCTATGCGAGATGCCTAAACAGACTACCTTTGACACTCCCTAATCATTTGTGATTCTATCAACTAGGCAATTAAAATTATCCATATGGTTAGATCATTTATGAACTCTCAAGTCTATGAGTAGCCATTCACAAGAAAAGGAGTGGAAAGTAGATTAACGTGAGGGAATGCCTGATGCAGTTATACATGCGTGGTTTGAACTGTTACTACGGTACTTCTATCAACTAGGCAATTAAAATTATCCATATGATTAGATCATTTGTGAACTCTCAAGTCTATGAGTAGCCATTCACAAGAAAAGGAGTGGAAAGTAGATTAACGTGAGGGAATGCCTGATGCAGTTATACATGCGTGGTTTGAACTGTTACTACGGTACTTCTCGATGACGGGCAAGAGTTATCGTGACCACAGCCGCTGACTGCGCAGAAAACAGCCATAATGGATTCTAGTTGCGGTCTAGGTCATACACTGCACGGTGAATGCAGTTGGAGAATTTTGGAGACTATTTTCTATTGCTATTTTCTATTTTCTATAGTGGAACTGTGCAGTCCCTCCAAACTTGCGCTATGAATGCCCCTGACGCAGCGTTCACACGGTAAGTGACGAGCTTACTGCACAGTGCCGTAGTTTTCAGAGTACATTAAAATATTCATTTAAACTAATCAACCTACGACCTTTCCGGGACAGCAACATGGTTTCGTAGTAAATGGCAATAATAAATAATATAAATAGAACTCGTTATACCAAGTGAAAAATCCAGACAGGAATACAAGAAAAAGTGAAATTTATATATCTACGAATACAATAGTATGAGAGTGAAACCTTTGTAACATTATTGATAGTTTTGGAGGGCGGTATAGTTTCAAGTGCTTGTGTGAGGATTCTATGTATGTATAGAGAGAAAGTAGAGTAGTCTTTATTCTTACGGCAAAAACTCACGAGCGAAATGAGCAAAAAATAAATAAGAAACACCCGTGGTGTTTTTCTCTTAGCACCAGCGGAGATATCCGCAAAACATATTTGCAGATCTAAAGTCGTAGAGGTAAACCACTCGGCATGTGAGCATTTAACATGTGGCATGCGGTATGTATAGCTCTTGACGAATATATTGAAGATATTTTTAATTCTTGACATCGATGGTAATTTTCTCTCGACATCAAAAGTATATCTTTAAAATATTTAGATATTGTTATTTTATTATTGTGGTTCAGTTTTTTCACTTTGACAACCAAAATGTTGGTTCATTATCACATTTTTGTAAACATTCATGAAGACTATTGTGATATTCATTCTACGCTATTAAGACCTGTTATGAACTCTAGATGATTATAAGTTCCTCTACTGCAAGGTGTAACAATAGCTTTTAGAACATATTTGAATGATTTTTTAAAAATTTATTTTGTCTGAAACTGAAATATCAAGACAACTCTCGTTGATCGAGATGGAGGAACATCCATAAACTAATCACAGGAAAGTGACTTTCAAAAGTATCATTTGTACGAACCACTAATCTTCAGTTTTTCAGTAAGTGTCAAATTGCGACTTGGGATATAAAGGGTTACAAACATTAATATCTATAGAAAAATTTTACGTCCGGAAGGCGAGACTAGTATTGGGATGAACTATGTAGTACTTGCACTCAAGTGTTTGGGAGCGTGAGTTGCTATGTCATACATGAGAAATGTCATTTTCTTTGGGAAGGAATTCATTCTAGACAAACTTATCTTAAATAAGAAAAGATGTTTTGGAGTTTACTTTTGTTTACACACTCTAATGATATTGTCTGAAATCTGATGTCCAGATTGCTCTCAAAGATCGAGAGAGTGTTTTTTCTTTTTTAAACTTTTACTAAAAAGGAATGATGAGACTGTATCAATGAGCAAAAGTCGTGTTTTGGTACATAACACGCCATAGAAACTTCCAAGCCTTTGTAAGCAAGAGCTATATGGAGTACCATTCTTACAGTTCCTCCGTCAGTGGTGAATTCCACATGCGAGTTCTGAATCTTAATAGGAAATAGCATTGAGGAGTAATAAACCTGGTCACTCATCAGGGCCCTCCTCCAAGAACCAAAGAAAATCGCTATCCTAGAACATCATGTAAAGATCCGACCCTGCATATAGCATGCCGGTTCACTCATGACAGTCTACATACAAAGTATGGAATAAATGTACAGGGTCGTCATCCTGGACCGGCAAATGCTTCTTCATCCTTGAACTTCTTGTGACCCAGAATGACCTCCAAAGAGCAAGCTTCTATGATGTAACTCCCAACAGCAGCAAACGATGCAAACGGAACCATGCATAGTAAAAGTAGTGGAGAATCCTTCTCTACCTGACCTTTCTAGAAGACACACGAGTCATCAACAGCATCTTCTAGAGTTCTGATAGACTTGGTAAACACTTTAAGGACGTACTTCACATGGTCGATTTGAAGCGGTTCGTTCTTGCTTTTAGCCCAAACCTGAGATGTGTGGATGACGTTTCTGATCTCACGCCCATTCA
Source organism: Asterella californica (assembly GCA_036924285.1). Lineage (NCBI taxonomy): Eukaryota > Viridiplantae > Streptophyta > Marchantiopsida > Marchantiales > Aytoniaceae > Asterella > Asterella californica. The sequence goes on along the minus strand of JAYKYS010000006.1, from coordinate 11,242,292 downwards.
AGTCAAGCGCATTCAAGTCATCTGATGTCGAATCATCGTGAAGCCCTGCTCGGGACAGAAGACTTCCCAAACCTGTCCGCGTTGAGTTGCACCGAGTTGCGGGTAAGAGACGAGCATGGACACTCTGGAACGCACAGCTTCATCGATCGCCGAAACCCGGTTGGTGGTGAGGAACATGATTCCACGATAGTACTCGAGCTGTCGGAAACACCCCAATCATGGCATTGCGTCCGAGGTCCATACAGTTCGAGCGCTTCTCGAGAAATATATCGGCTTCGTCCAGAAGAATAATGGCTTGCCACAAGGAAGCTGCGCTCAGAACCCCGGAAAGTGAACTCTCAAGTTCTTCAGGAGCGGTTCCCGGCTGGGACAAGCTCAGAGCCCACAGTGGATGACGCAAGTTTCTGCCACAGACTCCGCTGTGAGAGTCTTGCCAGTCCCGGGAGGTCCATAGCAGACTATGATGCAGCCATCACCTTTCTTCGAGATGGGATCTATTCCGTGTAACTGCTGCTGGGGCTCAGCAACGTACTGACTCACTATACTGTAGATCAAACTCTTGTCCTCGGGCTCCATGACCAGCTCATCGAACGCATTGGCGTCAAATACAACGTCACTGAAGCCACTAACTTTGAACAAGCCCCACTGTTTCAAGGCGAACGAGAAACCAAATACAACGCCAGGCGCAAACATCAGTTTCTCATCAGACAGGTCTTCTGGAATAGCCAGAGACATGTAATCTTCAAACTGGTCAGATGAATGCTTCGACATCCGTGACGTGCGCTGACTGCTTGGCTCGACACCGAACATTTTGAATCCCGGGTTCATACTGACGAATCTAAGAGTATCGATCATCACCCTTCCATCAGCATTTTCCTGGGCGCTCCGCCTTGATTGGAAGTCGAACTTCGATCTCCTCTGGGGGGCAGAAAATGGGGCCTTGGTAACTCATGAACCGGTAGCTCTGCGTAATGGCGAGCTCGTAGTACCGCCTTCCATGAGCCACGAACTCAGCCTCCAGAACCTCCTGTGGCCTGCTCATCATGGTGATTGGGCAAACAGGCAAGCTTTCGAACACGCGCTCACCGTCGAATTTCGAAATGTCGCGAATGATGTTGCAATTTTTGTATACTCGGCCGTTGAAGTCATAGGCGTCAAGTCGCAGTTTCACGAAGTCATGGCTAGAGAGGTACACAAGCCTCTCGGCGACTGTGGCACACAGCAAAGTTTCGGTGTACTGGCATTTGTATGCAACTTTCTGACCTGGATAGAAAAGCGCCCACAACAAGTCGTAGGAAGCGAGTCTCTCTTGCTTCATGCGCTCAAGTCGGACAGAAACATCCTTGTACTCCTTTTTGATATATTGGGCGAGATCAAGGTGCAGCTGAGCTTTTTTTCAGTTGGTGCTCCTTAATCCTTAATTTGAGTGCTTCAACACTCAAATTGTTAACGACAACGAATATGTCTCCGCCTGGAACCTCTGGTCTTTCGCTGCAAAATGCCTGTCCATGAAACGGTAGGTGCTTCTGAAGGATACTGATCAGGTTCTCTGAAGCCACTTGAACCATCACCTCCTCTGCCCATGGACGCTTATCTGCTTTATTGTAAATGACCACAAAGGGGTTGTTCTCAGCGTCGAAATCATCCCCCTCTTTCTGGACTTTTCTCAACACCGGCAATCCGGACACTTTGACCTGCTCAACAATACATGGTTCCCAGGCTTCAGATATATTGTTCTCTCCTTTCTGCTGCTTCAAGATTGAGTTCACACATGCCTTTGGAGATGTCGAAATGTTGATCACAGCTGCAACACAAGCAATACCAACGATCACACTCATGACAATATTCACCCCGGGATTAGTAGTGCAAGATCCGATGAAGCTTTCCACGGAGCATATAAAAAGCTTTGAGAGAGTTCCTTAAGCTTCTCCCTGTAGAGCAGAAGTATGTTGCGGGTCTCTGGAGGCCCACAACATACTTGTGCTCAGCTTGATACACTCCGTTCCCAAAAACACGCTGATTCTCTCATCAGCAAAACATTCCTAATAACCCCAAATGATAGGATATCAATACAAAATAAGTATCAATTTTACTCGCTTTTGTAATTAACCGCTTGAACCATCATGCATAGTCTACAACAGAGGCTCAAACTGGAAGTCTTTGACTTTCCTTAACCCATTATATCGCGCCAGTCCTCCCCTGCCCTCCCCTCCAATTCCTGTCTTTACTTACAACTTGTGCATGTTCAGTCTCATGAGAAATTCTAGTACATTGGGGGTCTTCCCTCTATCCATTCATTCGAGCTTACCGTTTGAGTAGTGGAGATAAGAAGATCTAACGAGTTACAAAACGGTGAAATATACGGAAAACCATCAGGAGCTTACATGGGGAAGGATCTGCGTGCTTCGGTGGACGCTCACTGGAGCTGCGAGGGGAACTCTTCCTACCAGCAGAATTCGAAAGATGAGGCTCCCTACAGATCAGATCCACAGCCCCGAAGTACATCGTCCACACGGCTCGGACAAAACCATGAGAGGCGTTCCTACAATATTCCGGCCTGTATCAAAGTAAATCTGTCAGGAGTCATAATTTTAAAGCAAGCTAAAACTCCAATCAAAAACCTCTCACTCGATCTCTCGAGCTGAAAACTGACATGTATGAGGCTTGCTGCATTTTCGGAAGTCAAGAATCAGGTGGATTGAAGTCCTTCAGTACCAGCATGCCTTGGAGAAACAGAATTTGATCATATTCACAGTAAAGAAAAAAGTGAAGCCCATGGCGGTGAAGAGTCCGAAAACTGTTTTTGATCCAAGTGAAACTGAAACTTAGCAGTCGGGTCAGTTGGACAACAAAGAAAACCAGCACGAAATTCTGTAGGATCCACCTTTGGAACACTGCGATCCACACATACAGCGATAAACAAGACCATCAACACAATCCAATTCACGTTTGATGTATACAATATCCGCCACACCTTTTCTCGAGGGATCGATTTGATGACTGAGTAGCTCTCTAATTCAAGTGTTTTAATTTAGAAAAAGAATCATTTGAGATCATCAAACTAAAAAGGAATCATTTGAAATAATTGAACTAACTTTTAATTTTTCTGGAATATATATTTACACACAGTGATCTCTCGATCATCAAGAGTTCACTGTGGGTTAAAATAACAAAAGGAAAAAACAACTCTCGATCATCGAGAGCAGTCTCCACGTGTCATTGGAAAAATTTTATTGTAGAAATGATGGATGGATTCAGTCTCTGTCATCCGCTTAGGCTCTGGCATTTCATTGTATGAGTTTGGACACACTTGCCCTTGTGCTGCACTTCTTCCGCTTCATCTCATAGTCCTCTGGATTATGAGATGGCCTGAACAGTGTTTAGATTATACAGTCTCTCGACTTGACTCAGAGGCGGTGGGTTTCAGCACCTCCTTCCATCTCTCGCTCATCATGAGACATCCATATACTTCAAGCTGCTTCGTAAGTTCGATGTTTCATACTGATCAAGCTTTATTTATATGTAAGTAGTTAGATCTTGCTTGTAAGGTACTCTCTCTCGATAGCGAAGGAACGTCTTATTTAGTTTAGTTAATATAGAACAAAAGAAAAGATACTGCTAATTACACTCTACTCATATTAATTGATTTCGTGCGAGTCTGCATGAATCCTAATCGGGAATAACGATATGTTATTATTTTCGTGCACTGCAGGGCAATTAATATGAGTAGAGTTAAAAAGTCTTGCCTAATTACGTCAAGGACGAATATACTGCTAATTATGCCAAGTACTTGCACCTGCACAAGCTACATCTCAGTTCGTACATTCCCTCACAGTAGGTAGAGATCCAGTGAGGACAGAACTGTTAACGAAACGACAACCAGAGGTTCTCGACACGTCTCCGCAACCAGGCGCCACTTCGTGAAGATCAAAGGCCTTCGTTCGAACAAAATAGACTCCTGACTGTTCAGAAGTTCCTTGGCTGGAAAGTCTGTCCAGCCCGAAGTTGTGGATGTCGAAACTGACGCTATTTCTCTCCGTCTGCTTTGTACTGGAGCTGTTCGACCTTTTTCTGCTACCGGCTATATGTTCGGTTGAGGATACAGATTGAGCGATGAGCAGTTCTCCGGCACAGTCCAAGGGGCTGGGTCCTACCGTCTTTCAGACTTGTCTTAAGTACGCTTTCCCTCGCGGTCTGTCTTATCCTACGGACCCGTTTGGTGGGATCGAGCTTACCACCATGACAGTGCTTAGAAGTTTGCGATGTGTTGCTCCCATTGGATTCGCACAATTGCCATTTCTGGGTGCTGCGCAGTGCGTGGAGAGGGCCATTCCTTACTGGCCAGCTTATTAAATAATCAACTTTTTTCTGCTCGAACTGTAAACACACCTTTCAGTTCGAGTAGTATTCCAGAGTTGTCCTTGAGTTCTGGCTACAAGGACTTGGAGAGTGCTCTACGGGTTTCTAATTCTGCTCATTCGGTAGTCTTTGTTTGCAGTCTTCGCGGTTTCTGTCAAAGAGGTTCTCTACTGATCCAACCAAAGGAAAATGCTACCAAGTAGTAGCCTTGTTGATATGCACGAGGAGTATTTTAGCAGGCTTCTAAATGGGGCGGAGTTTGCTTTTTGCGCTAAAAGTTTCGTTCACCCTCAAGACTTCTGCAGCAGCAGCAGAAGAATTTGCAAGCCTCAACTCGCGTTCTCGCCATGAATGAACAACTTCCATGAACGCTCAACTACCTTGAAAGGTTGTCGTGGGGGTGGCGTAGATTCTGTAGTCAACTAGATGCAACACTACGAATTGAAAGTAATTAATTATGTCCGATCGAAGTTATCGGGGTTGAAAGTTGCACCAAGTCCTCCGGAGATAGCGCTTTGTTGGGGCATATATACATTTGGATGCCCAACTCTGAACTCTGATACTGAAGTTTGAACTAGGACTGTAAGTACAGTAAGGACTGTAAGTGCAAACTAGAACTCTGATACTGAAGTAGAGCTTTCTAGCTTGAGGAGATCACGAAGGGCTTGGGCGTCCAGCAGAGCTCTGATCATGAAATTAAGATCCGTCCAGCGTGGGTCTTAAAGAGGGGGAGGTTTTTCTAGATGGTTATAACAGGGAAGCAAAGATCTGAGACCTGAGAACTTTTAGTCTGAATATATGACCTCTGATTTAACCCCAAGAAGCACATGGGAACAACGCAAGGCAGTAAGGCTATCCGTGTTCTCAGCATATCGGCATTTGCCTGGTGTGTGGTGCTCTGAACAGCTTCACGGAACTAGGATGAAGAGAATAATAAAAAATATTGTCTCTGCTTGCAGGCACGACCTTTGTTCAAGGACAGGCGAAAGTTTCCGTCGATGATAGATCCAAGCTACAAGGACGTTATCCCATGAGAGGACTGTACCAAGCTCTAGCTGTTGTGACTGCGCTTAGCTACCTAGCGTCACAAATATACGACCCAGGTCTTCATCCAGTTGGAAGTAGTAGACATTCTGTTACGTACGGGAAAGAACTCTGATACTGAAGTAGAGCTTTCTAGCTTGAGGAGATTATGAAGGGCTTGGGCGTCCAGCAGAGCTCTGATCATGAAATTGTGGTTGAGAAGTTTCTGAAATAGTTTCTAAAAGACTAAGAAATGTCTGTGTCTGCGGACTTGACGATGATTACATACTGCAGCGCAGGCATTGCCACTCGGTTCGTGTAGTGATTGAACTGTGACTTTTCGGGACCCACCGAACTCGAGTTAGCGTAGTGGCATGACTAATCACGTTCAAACCAAAAGTAGTGGTATAAGGGCTTCGGAGACATCCATAGCTCTCATTTCACAAGTTTACAGCCACGGAGCAGAGAGAAAACAACCGTTAACTTGTTAATATTCTTCCCCACGATATATTCTTGTAGCATATGGCTATCCTTCGTTGAGCAGTAGTTTAGTTCTGAGGAACAGATTCTTAGAAACTTAGTTCGATAACGAATGATGTCTGCAAAGTGAAGTCATGGAACTTCAAGATCTAGTGGTTCAGACCTTCTTCTACAAATAACTAGGACGTTTCGGTTAATTGATCGAGAGTTATCAAAGTTCTCTACTCAACTCGCAGCTACTTATCTGATTTGCTTCTTCTTTCCATGGTCAGTGTACAACCTCCAGAACTGTCCTGGTTTGTCAAAGTTCAGGTTATTCCACAATGGCTCCCGAACTTCCAGAGGGAAAGACTGTGGCAGTAATCATGGTCGGAGGACCCACTAAAGGTACACGAGCAGAGATCAGACACGTTCATTCATCCTCTCAACCAAATACTGGACAGAATTACCTTGCTGATAGACATAATCGTCCGCTTCAACTCGAGATGTCGACTACCTCTCTGGTCTCCGAGTGTAAGAGTATCCAAAGACAACACATGAGACAATGATGGAAGCTCGTTACCGCTTCCTGCTCCAGCACCAGATGGACTAACAGCTCCCGCTGTACCTCCTGCACATGCGAACATGCTTCTCGTATCGGACTCACGCAGAACTCTTCGTTGTAGAAGAGCAAGCAAGAAACGTAAGTATACTCCTGATAGATAGCACGACTCTCCTGACTTCTCAGACTTCTCGGTGAAATCCTAACTCTCTCTCGTGGATGAAGGGACGACCCCTCAATAGAATAAAATCAAATCGATGCTAAACTTGCAGCTGATGTCCGAGAACTCGGCTCGATGTTGCACTCTGGTCGACTGATTGAATACAACGCGACATAACATATGTACATGAAGATAGCGAAGAGTAGTTAACATCCTTGATCTTGGTTTTCGTTCCTGTTTCTCATTCCCGCTGTTCTTTCGCTTTGAACTACAATTGTCAGATGAAGTATTTTTCAACCGTTATATTTACACTACCGATGGTTTCAGTAATTAATCACTTGTATACTGGGAGGGAGATGAACCGGATTTTTGCCATGTTTTCACAGTCCGCAAAATTTTCCCGGTTTTCTCTACGGAGATAAAATCGTTTTTACGGAGAACGATGATCGATTCTCCGAACACTTTCGGTTACGGAACTCTTCGTAGGTGTCCGCATTCCGCAAAAGTTCCACCGATACAAGGCCATGTGAGTGCAGCTTCAGCCTCTGGTGCCCACGTACCATGGTCACGGCCATTAGATTGAAAAATACAAAAGTGTGGGTTATTTATAGTTATCCATCACTACAGGCCAAAGGGGGTAAGCGCATTAGTCCCTCATCCTTTCCCATAGCCTAGCTTGCTGTCTGGTCTGTAGTCTTATACAAAGAATGAATAAAGTAGACTTAAAACACCACTGCTAGGGTCCCGAAGAGAAATCCTTCAGATAAATCCAGTGGCTGTTTCTGGCCCCTTACCATCTTCTGGAAATTCGCAGGTAGTCTATCAAACGTGTGAAATATCACTAATAAGTTGGTGATGCAGTTTCTGAGTTAATTCACTTAAAACTAAAAATTATGCTTTAAAAGTCAAATTAGTACAATGTGGGTCACCACAAGGTTACTACGAAAGTTTCCTTGGAGGTATCTGCAAAAGTTGGGTGGTCTCTTCTCCTGAGTTCTTCTCCAAACAGAGCTTAGCCTATTGCTTGTGGAGAAATCCCCAGTCTGATTTTCCAAGGAACTCTTATGATGATGAAGTGTTTCTGGAGAAGAACATTTTCCAGATGATTTCTTCAAAGTTCAAATGTTTCGTCCTCGAGGTATCTTCAAGCTCTTTCCAAGTCTCTTTCCCACAAGTTCTTTGAGAAAATTCTATCGGATGCTCTTTACAAATTAGGTCATACAGATTGGTGGATAGTCATCTAATATCTAACCAAGAAACTTTCCAGAAGCCTATAGAGCAACTGGGAGGCCCTTAAGAGAGACAAAGAGTTATTGAAGTTCTTCATGGATTATGCAGAAACTTTTTTCAGTTTTTATTATGTCAATAAACTTGATCATTTTGATTACCATTCGATTGCTTTTCAGTAAAATAGAAGATATAATAATACATTGAAATATAAGGAATTACTAGAAGTTCTTGGAATGCTACTAAATATGAATAAATATTTTTTAAATTGCATTTTTTTACAACAACTCTTGATATTAAACATTATATATGTATAGATATATCTATTTTATATGTGTATTCACGCTGAGTCTCCAAAAATGGTCCTAAGGTCCCAAAGGAAAAAATTGATCCAACGCAAAAGCAGAAAGAGAGCCTATGAGAGAACCAGCGGTTTCTAAACTGGATGTCACTTACCTCTACTTCCAAATTGTTTTCTATCTCTACCACTCCTGAGTAGGACAGAGGATCCGTATTAATATTAATTGAGTTTTGCCACTTCTATGTCGCATAATATGTTTAAGTGTTTCACACTAAGTCTTTGTTTCGTATCTTCTATAATGGCTTTAAGGATGACCTTCATCCACGATACACGTTGAATAATAGCAAACATATCTCTGAGAATTTCGTCATATCTACTCATTTTCATTACTAGGTAGACAAACTAAATTTCTTTTTACAAAATAGAGACCTAAAACCCAAAGCTCATCGAAGCATAGGTGACACAATTTATCATGGAGGGGTATCAAATGGTCCGTCTTCACTTGACAATATTTCTTGGCCAGTTTTTCAGCAAGTAAATTAAATATAAAAAATTCACATTTCCAATTCTGAACTTTTTGGGGAAAAAAGTTTTGGGAAAATAAAGATTTATCTACACAATTATATGCTCCTGTATATTCCAGACAGATTTCCACCACTCAGAGGCGAGACTGCTTACGACCATTTAATAAATGGTTACAAGTACCCCGCTAGGTTTACGGCCAAGACTCCATAAAATCTTCATACTGGAGTAACGGCAACGTATTACAGGATGAGGTTTGAGACGCCCCTCCTCAAACGTCAGAGTAACAGTAACGGTAACGGTCCCTCGTGCTTCCCATTTCCTAATACTCCGTACTTACGAAATACGAGTCTCCCAACTTGAACAGTAACAGTTTGCCATCTCTTTAACCAATGTGTTTGGTCATCTTGTTTGATCATTCGAGAACCTCAGTGTGTAAACTTGATTCTACAAACTGAGATGAGAAGCCTTGAGGAAGTGCGGTCCTGCCCGAGTGCTTTCTTCCTCAACACTTTCTTTCACTATATCATGGACTGCGAGTTTGGAAGGGACTTCTGTTAGCACCGATTTATCACCCATGAACAAGTGATCGTGCAGAGAAGAGATGACAGTTTCCAGATCCTTCTTCTCTCGTGAGTGATTTTGTCATTCTTGATTGAGCTGAATATAGTACTTGACAGTCTCTTTCGTAATAACGACCAATATGTAGAGATAGCACCGTCTTTTCCATCGAATTACTTTACTGAATGTGAGTTCATGTGGCTCATTCGTGAATATGGAGAGGCCTTACTGATCTCCACCTTAAATGCTAAGGTTCATCTCGAATAGGCTTGATCAATCCTGATTTTGGAGTGCTCTGAAGTTGCTCCAAGTACAGGGTTAGTCTATTGTCGGAAGAGTATGTGACATCTTTAATCAAATTCTATACATGTAGTACTGATTATGCCGTGGACAAGGACATCGCCTGACATCACCAAGAAAGTTAGCGGATTTTAGAATCTGGTAATTACCTCCGACTTGCACCTAAGAAAATTTGACGACAGCAAGAACATATGGAAGTCAAGTCAAGTAAGCTGCCCTAACCTTCTTCAAGTAGAAATCGCAGGAACGTGCAAGAAATGAAGGAAGCAGAAGCAGAAGCAGACCTGATGAGAAACACTCTGCTCTCTTTTCTCATTCAGTCTCATCTGATTCAACTCCGCTGCAATCTAGACAATCTAGACAATCGCTAAGGTCAATGTCTCAAAGACACTGACCTTAGCGAGAAAGGAGTAACTTCAGAGAACCCACCCTTTCGGTTTCGAAACAGCCAATGCACATCTCTGAATTTCAGAATCCTCACCTGGACAGAAAGTTGAACAGCTCCCTGTTCTAGCTGCGCTGCCCGAATAGTACACCCTAACGTTGACAGGAATAAAAGTCGCTCACCCGTGAAACTGCACTGTGTATGGAGGCATTTTCTTTAACAGAACTTCAATCAGGTTCAGTACTCCTCTACCTTTATCGTCCGAAATCTTTTATGCTTTTACTGAAATCCTGGTAGATCTCTAGATGCTTATACCGCGTTTTCATTGACAACTGTAGAATCTGCAATCAAGAAAGTGGAATGTAGGTCCCCATACAGGAAAAGAAAAGGGTCCTAATGATGCGAAACGGTACAAAGAGTATCACCGTCGTACTTATTCCTTGTTAGGAAAGTTAGGTAGACGAACAAGGCTGAAGTCTATTTGATCAATCTTTGATGACGACTGAGATGAAAGCACGGAGTGGCTTCAGTCGTACTAACTCCATTTGAGTATCGACACCATACGAGCAAAGTGGTGGAGGAATGACCACACGAGGACGAATGAACGAATGTAGATATCCACTCATAGGTGAGGAGAAGAGGAACTAAAAATATACGAGCTGTACAAGCACCTTATAAATGAAGAAGATACGAAGCAGCAAGCCGCGCAGATCTAGGTCAGTCCTTCCAGTCTCTCGTATCAGTGGTCACAAATGTCAGACAGATGCTTGATCTCTCAGATAAGTCACTTCCAGCTGTTACAGAGGGGAAGGGAATCTGCTGGAAACACCGTTCGTCATATGCTGAGATGGAACGGAGCAAGGACTGGATAAGTTGTACATAGTACTCGTGCAAGAGACTGAAGGAAAGAAAAGAGTTCTAATACTGAGCTTTTCCCAAGTACTGGAAGGTAAAGCTCGGCGGTGCCGCAGCTGTGTCCAGTTCTCAATCGAACCAAGTTATGTATCAATGCCGTCCATGGGCGGCTCTGGATAAGGAAAGGAAGGGCCCTTCGTATGATGGTTAGAACAGAGAGGAGGATGGTGTGAGTTGTACGAGCTCAGGATTCAGAAACTCAACAAGAAACACACCGAACGGGAAACATTATAGACCGAGAAATCCAACTCACTTGCTTTGTTCATGGGCCCCTCCATGACTTCACAGCTAATACGATTTCTTCCTCCACGCTTCCCAATAACTTGGGACTCCACCGCTAGCTCGTCAGACCACAACTACCCACCACTGGGATTCTGAGCCTTGAAGAAGCATGCATGTCTCCTGCCTCTGACGCCCAGAGGCTTTTCCAGAATAGATGCCAGCACCTTGTCGCTTCTCTTCCAGCAAACGTGTCGCCGAGGCTATGGATGGACGGATGCATGCATGGATGGCTGGCTGGCTGCTCACGCCCGACTCTTCCAGCGTCCCCTGCAACTGAATTTCCATCGATGTTTGTTTTCTTCGGAACTTTTCCCAAACTTATGTCTCTCTGGCTAGTCCATTCTCTCAACTCTTTGGTACTGGAGCTTGCTGCTGCATCAGGAAGTGCAAACCCTAAGTTTTCACGTGAGAAACGCTTCCATGTGTAGTAGCATAAGTACTTTCCAACTGCGCGATCTCCTCTACATCTGGACACACCCCTTGCTCGACACGGGCATATCCTGATAAAGCAACACGATATTCTCCTCTAGTCCGCTGATGAACCTTAAACGAAAGGAGTACTGAACAAAGAGAGGCATGGTCTCGCTGAGCGCCGGACTCTGTTCTTAAGACGTCTTGGTATCAAATGCTTTTACCACCATGCAGAGCTGTAAGATCCTACACTCAGGGCAGATTCGGCTGTGGGGCTATGAGCCTACTTACCAAAGACAACAATTATACGGTAATCATAATTTCTCTATCTTCAACCATGGACCACTTCGTTGGGCATTTGCATGACGACAGGAAAGTGTGCACTTCCCAACTGTGGAAGGCTCGACCTGAGAAATTCTACCTTGGCGTTATTAAGGTGAGGTCTGCTCTGTGTGTGTGTCGATGGCATTTTCCAAAGTCGTTGTAATAGTCCCGATAAGAGGCAGACGCAGAAAGCAACGCAATCTGGACCACCTTATTAGTGACAAAAACATAAGTTCTACAGAAGGATCCACCAAGATCCCTAGTTCTGGTACACCAAGATCCCTAGTTCCTTCACAGACTTAAGAAACCATCCTGACCAAGTAAAGTGATCATAACAGCAACAAACAAACAATACCCTTCCGGCTTTTAGCGTGGTCCCCCCTGTGCAGTATCCTGGGGATATGAGCTCTTCCACTCGGTGCAAGACAGACAGTGCATCAAAGAGGAGAATACGTCCTTTTCAACCTTAGACTCTCAGATAATTGCAAAATGGTTTTACCTTTGATGGTTGGCGACACAGAGACAAATAGTTCGTCTTGGAACTTTCAACGTGGTCTGCTAACTTGACCATAATATATCCAGGTACCGGTAAGGACAACTTAGTTCGTCGCCGCCTACGACTCAGGAAGGGAATCCAAGCACCATGAGGTTATAGTAAAACCACTATCTTGCCACTACTAGTTGCATCAGCTTTGTACTGAAGCTACTCACTGTCAGAACCAGCTCATTTGCAAATCTGTTCACATAAATTCTGAGGAAAAAGAGTACAGGTGACCGATATACAAACCTAACGATAAAGGCTGACAATGGTGCTAAGAAGCCGACAATGATCACTATGCAGCAACAACTTGGACGGCAAAGAGCTCACCTTTTGTTCAGACACTGGAGCTGGATCGCCTGGCCTCTGGATAGGACTACAGAACCGAGTCGAGATACCGTTCACTCTACAGGAATTCGCTCTTAACTCTAAATCCTCCTGAGGTACGGTATAGTAGAAATGATGGAAATGATGGAAATGATGGGCATCCAGTGAAATGTTGTTCATGGACTACTTTCAAATGTTCTCCAGCGATGGGTTAGAACTGGTTCAGAGGGAAACAAAGTTTCTCATATCCAGTGAACAACTTCCGCGAAGTTGTACCATCATCAAAATCATCATTTCGTTTCGAGTGTGACAGAAACTGGGTACCTACCGCCCCGACTCCTTCTCTGTATATAGAAGCTAATATGCCCTCATAGACAACGCTCTCATTTCAGTCCATGCATTCCGCACTCAACGCTTTTACTTTCGATAATGCACTAAGTGCTGATTACCTCAGTGTACTGGAACAGTGATCTTGTAGGACCTAGACGATGAAGGCGAGCATTTAACTTAGTTCAGGTTATTAACGAACACATGATTCTCACACTAAAGCTTGGCCTTTTCCCCGTCAGTAGGTTCCCCTTTGGAAGGACAACACCGTGTCAGTAGGTTGAATTCTACTTCCTTTCTGAAAGGTTGCAACACGAGGGACTCGATACAGATGACATCTGAAGCTTGAAAATATGGCATATATCAAGGGAAAGGTTATCGACCCGGGAGATGTCATCATTGCAGTTTCAGTAACATCACAGGAAACCCTTCGGTTCCATTGTGGTTTCTGTAACACCAGAGAAAACCCTTCGGTTTCCCTCCAGTTTCCTAGACTGCAGACAACAAAGAATTTTGGTGTCAAGATAATGAAGTCAGTACTGTTTGTAATCACCGCAACGGATAAAGTGAGCCGATCTTGCGACAATTGTATTAGACTCGCATACATGCAAGGATTGCCGTAGCATCACAGAGAAACGCTGGACTGGTTGCTTCGAGTCCTCTCCGCCCAAGTGACAGATGGTTAAAACTGCTGATCCCCACAGGAAAGATCTCATGACTTCAGATTGCTCGTGCAACTATTATTCACAAGGACTGGAGTAGACTGACATGGGGATACTGATGTGGAGCTCCGGCAGGTCTCAAATCCAGATGGGCAAGACCTTGTACGTCGGATCTTACAAGTCCCACCCTTTATAGAGCAAATTTGGACCACAATCCAATATCACATGATATCTCTAAAATAGGGAGAAATTTCTCCACTATACGTGAAAATGATGAGTTCCCTCTACATTCTGAGCTAACTGCCCAGCCGAATGGTTCACATTGTTTTAAGTCAAACTTTTGACTTCCTCGGACCTAAGATAGATGTCAGTGATCCACAATGTTTGGACTTGTAATCAACCTTCTCGCAGCATTCCTGAAGCTTCAGAATAAATCGTTTGCACCTGCACAAACAGCCATTTGCATGTTGATGTCAGAAGAAAAACGATTAATCATTAATTAATTAAAAACTGTCTCTACAGCTTAAACATTGGCGCTGTACCGTTCATACTTTCCTCGGACAACCGGGTGTTCTCATTCGTTTGTTGCACGTGAACTTGACAAGCAAGACAAGCGAACGCAGAAGATCTAGCGTAAAGATTGCGTTAGCGCCTGGAGCTTAGAATAACTGAGGTCTCACGTATGCACTCTTTAAGTACCTTGGATGGCAATTTATTGAGTGGGTAAACGCGTTATGATTTGCACACTCGGTATATTTCCTACCTCGTTTGCGCATCTGATCCAGTCCGTAGAACAACAGATTGACCACCGTTGCCCAGTTTCGATCCACTGTTAGTTGTGTCAGCTACCACAACCCCCAGCGAACACTTTCTTTTGCTCTGTGTACACGGGTCTGATAAGTTACGGATATGAGCATAGTAAGGATCCACTACCCCGTCCTTCCATGTACCCGATATTTGTTTGAACTTCAATATGGTTAGCCAATTTTGGGCAGCTTTTAAAAGGTACTAATAGGGGAAAAGGTTCACGAAAGATTTCACTGACTTCCAGGAGACAGACAGTTGGCCTGTTCAAGATTTCTCCGAGACAATACGAGGCCTGACAGCACTGGAGAGTTTTAGTTTAGTTCCGTTCTTCTACCTTCGTGAGACTTCCCCATGAAATATATGCTCCCCCGGGGACCGACGCTGCAACGGGTACACAACAATCGGCAGTTCAACTTCTCAATTAGCAACTCCGTCATTCCCATAAATAGGACCCTGTCCTACTGTAACCAACAGGTTTAGGTATAAGATATTAGAAGCCCACTCAAAGGGCAAATGAGTGACGTAGGAGGGTTGGACTCGTAGAACCGAGTTGGTGTAACCTCTGAGATAGATAGACTTCAGGGTTAACTCTCAAACAACCAACTGTTGTAATGAAGGACTCCAGCACTTGATATTCCCTGGCCAGTCTGGACGGTAGTGCAAATAAATCAGACTCTACTCTTTTGAGTCCCTACTCTTATAGGTATAACAGGAATCCAGAGTCTTCAGAGATATTATTTCCACGAAACTATAGAACGGGACCAACTGGAAAGTCTTCTAACAAAAAAGAATCTCAGTATCGAGCTCGTAAATGCGTCAACTTGTGCAGAAAGCATTTCCACGTTCCCGTCAAACTACACGTGGCGTTAGCGTTACTTTTGTAAGATCCACCATGTACAGCTAGTAGGGAACGATCAGATTAGTAAGAAGTTCACAAGGAAGTCACAACGGCAGGGAGGAACAAGGAAACAAGATAGGAAAACAAAGACATGTTTGGCATTGTCTGGATATATACTATCCATGTGGGCGAGTGAAATTCCCGCTCAATTTTTGAAAGTAACGATGGACAGCTCCTCCATATTAGGCAGAAGTAAGTGTTTTCAAGCCCTTCCATGCTAGATGAAACTACTTCATAGAATAATTAAACAGAAACGAACTGCTGCGAGTTTTTATTCTCAGACAAGACTAAGAAAACACGCTGGAAACCATGCTGCTGTCAGCCATCACACACTTATGGATTCGACCTACTTTTCTTCGACCTGTGGATAATGTGCATGCACAAACAACTGCAACTCATCCCCAAGCAGACAAATTCCGGAGCAATGTGATGTCACATCCCGTGATCGCCTGAATGAGGTGGTATCTATCCCGAATACTCTATCGCCATAAATGTAAGAAAAAAATTATTTCGCATCTAACAGGAAGTGTGGTGTCCCAGTCAGCATCCACTTGGGCTGTCCGTAAATTTACCATGCAAAGAAGCACTAGTTTTAATATCGACGATACTTTTTAACCTTCCCGATCAGTAAGAGATCATATTTGCGAAAATCTCGACTTCGCATTGGTGCCAGAAAGTTGTGTGGACTGCTACTCAAACAGATGTGCTGCCACAATCAATTCCCGTGTCTTGTTTCAAGGAAAGGGAGGGAAAACGGTTTAGTACCTCTCATGCTGGAAATCATTCTTAGTAAGGCAGGCCTGTATCTCGCACGCATGATCGCCGCAAGGCTCCAGCGGGGGCTTTTTCTCCCAAAATCCAAACATTCAGATAGCGCTAAGGCGTCCAAGAAGCCAATCGCTCAACCTCCAACAAAAGAATACTGTACTTTGCTATCCCCAGAGGCAGAGCCCAAAACCCTACAAAAGTCCTTTCACGGAGCTCCCAGCAACCTAAACCTCTGCGGAAACAAAAGAAAAGGAGAAAAGACTAAGCAGCTAATTCTTCGAACCTCTAAGCAAGATCTGCATCATCGAAATCATCCTCAAACGAATTGAAGAAATCAGCATCTGAGGGCTTGTGGTCCGACAGAGCGTCGCCGAGCAGATCCAGAGCATCCCCATCTAGATCCACGTCCATCGCAGCTCCAACGCCCTGATCATCCATGTCGAAACCAACATACACTGGAAAGGGTTTCATTGGTGCTCACTTTTCCTCCTTCCGCTTCCGACAATTCTCCGAAATACTGCAAATCCTTGCAGTAAGCTACGCGTATGAGCTTCTGATGGAGTGACAGAAACTTCGGAAGCGGGAAAACCTCGCCAAGGAACCAAAGGAAGAACAGAGCAAACGATGCCTAACGGGAGTGCTGACGATCAGTTGTACTAATGATTTTCACCCTGTGTAAAGGCAAACAGAAAAGGAAACCCTCAACTGTATCATGTGAACCGTACCGCGTTGGTCCAGTTATACAGTGCTGTAGTGCCATGGATCTGTACCATGTGTAACTTCAGCGTCCACTTAAGTGTCGCGTGTATTTGGACGATGCCAGTTACGTCACGGCTGACTTGGTAAAGATGGTGAACACGCGACGCAATGAATAGCCAACGTATGGAAAGACCCCATCAAGCCTTTCAAGGAAAGAAGGACCTGAAAGGCAAATCAAGTAACGCCCGGAAGGGAAGAACACTTGGGCTAAACCTTTGCTATCAGTAGCTCTAAAGGCATCTATCGCAACTATAATATCAAACACAGTCAAGTCAGAACTCCTCCTGCATACAACAACTGCACATGAAGTAACATCGTCTACTGCAAATTGCTCTCTTGTGGATCGCGCCTGCTAAAGCTCTCTGTAGAGCAATGAAAACTCGCTGTCTAAAAAACATAATGCAAAAAGAAAAAGAAAGTGGTCCTCTTGGCGTCTCTCATGATAGACTCTAGCACAATCTCGAAAGAAGACGTCGAACTCTAAAACTGTCGATCCGTATATCTCTAAGACTAAAAGGATGAAGCGATGTCTCACCTGCATATTCTTATACTTGGTCCCTTTCGCTGTTGTCGCCACGTCTGCAGTCCATCCTGAGAAATGAGTGATCATCTGTGTCATCACTGAGTCTCGTGTCGGATCCGTGACAACCACATCTACTATTAACCTGATCCTCCATCATCATGTACAAGTCAACTCTCATTGATCCTCCCGTCTGAAAGACATACCAACGCTCTTTTCACATCATATAACCGCTCTCCCGTGCTAAGATAAACATGACGTCTCTGATGACATCGTGGGTGACTATCCACTCTCCATCGCGAGGACAGCGAGCAAGGTGTCGATCCGAGGTGTTGAACGAAACACCGCACTCATAGGTGGATAGTGCCGAAGCAACAGGCTGAACCAAACCTAGACGGAACCTCATCGATGTAGAAAAAATAGTCGGTGCGAGTCAGAATGCTCTAATGCAAGGTCGAGCTATGAGCCAAGAGGTTGCACCCTTGTCTAAACAAAAGCGGAGTCAAGCTCTAGTATCACGTGAGATGGAAGGATCCGCTAAGAGCGCATGGAGAACTTGTTAGAAGTGGTGTCTCATCAGAGAGGACTGTAGTCTCCAAGATTCCACCGATAGCTAAGGTATCGAATCGAAGACGTACCTCACGTGTTTCAAGAGTCAAACTATCTCTTGTCTCATGAAGACACATCTATAGTGGATTAGAACAATCATCCATCTCTGTCACATAGCTCTCCAGAATAAATCTATCTCGCAAAAACGACACAGAGCCAAGGTGCTAAGAGAGTCCAACTATCCAAAAAGGCTACCGAAGTAGTTTCCTCCATGGATAATAAGCCGACCCTGTCACATGATATCGACAAAGATGTCTGCCTATATGCGAGAGGTCTTGCCACATAGTCAAAGGTCCCCGATTTTACGTTGTCGTCAAAAATCTCCATGATCCTCTTATCAAACTCTCTAAGGGTGTGAGATGAAGATAGGAGATGGAGGTATTGCTTGGAGTAAGTAACCAAGACGACATGCAATGGAAGAAGAAAGGATTCCAAAGGCAACTTGTGGGTCTTCTAACATAGGGAGATCCTTGATATGCAAAACGTCCTCCGCTAAGACAACATGTCACGTCAGTTTGGTACCTCGGCTAGGTTGACCGAGTGCGAAGTGACGCATCCCGGTAAGGCCGTTAGTGCCGTTAGGGCGAGTTGGTGGGAGAGCCCACTAGGGGTATACTTCGCAGGTAGAGCTTGGAGGCCTTAGTTCTTCGAGTTGAGCCTTCAAGCTCCAGGCTATGGTGGATAGTCTAGTTGAGTATAACCCGGATTCTCTTCGTGCTTAGAGTGGGTTTGGCTTGACCGTTTGTGAGTAATCTTGTTGTAATGTTGGAGATGGTAATTTCTCTGTTCAGATTACTCGAAGAACTAAGTGCAGGTCGAGATGGAGTTCAGTAAGAATCCGCTGATCTGAAATCATCCGCTGGTATCTTCGGGCATTGTCGTTCGTGCTTGATTGTTTGGAGCTGTGATCGAGGTGTGTGGGCGCATGCTACATTGCTGATCGCAGATCTATTTGCTGTTGTTGGGGACGAGTGGAGATTTTTGTCATGCGGAAGCGCTGCAGAAATTTTGCGGAATGTTCTTGAAGTAACTTGTGGAGCCGGATTGCGCGTTTGGGCGTGGCAGACGAAGTACTTGTCAATGTCAAGCCGGAGTGGGCTCTTTGGAAACGCATTGGAGAGACGATTCTATTGCACTAAGTTTCATGGAGTTTGGCCAAGGATTGAAGAAGTTATGGCATGTCGAAGTTCGTTGCCCTGTCACCCGAAAGTACAAAAAGGCTAGTTATGTCAGATTTTGGTGCAATTTCGTGTGGAAACTTGAGTTTAGGAGTTTTCTTGTGTGTATGTGCATTCGTGAAGTGTGTATGGTGCACTTGCGAATCTGTTGTGGTGGTGTTCGGGTTGGCTTTGGATGTTCTTACTGTTTTACGTCAGATTTTGGTCACCCGTGTGCACCCGCAAGCTGTTTTTGTTGTTTTGGAGCCTCTTTTGGTGCAATCTTGTGCAATTCGAGGTGGAGCCGAGCCTCTTCTAACGTGTTGTACCTGTTCTACTCTACTTCAAGCGGAGCGGAGCGGAGAGTGAGCGGGAGTGTCAAGGTGTGGAGGTTTCGAGGAGCAGAGGTGCGTGAGTGCGGAGGCGTGAGAGCGGAGTTGAGCCCGCGCCCACCGCAAGCCAGCTTGCTGGCGTGCGTGAGAGAGGTATCCAAGCTTCAGTTGTGTGGGAAGTGTAAAATCAGCTGGTCACCCATCCCAACACTATTCCTGGACCTGGACTCTTAACTCTGTAGTCTTAGCTTTGGCTTTACCACTAGACCAATAGCTCTTGATGTCCTACAAGGATGCGTGCAAGTACTTATGGACTTGTATAAGATAGTAGGAGACCTTATCTCACGTTCCTAGAGGAGTGGTAGAGCGACCCCATAGTATTAGGGGTAAGCTATAGTTGTGGTAGTGCTTGCCTATACCGTAGAGACGTGTATAAATGCAATTGGTGGCAGTTGTCTTGGGTGAGCTAGTAGAGCTATCACGTGGATGTGGACATCTAGTTAGTGACCTCAAGTGTCAGTTACGACAGTTGATGATCATATATTGTGCATGTGATCACCGACGAGGAGACGTCAGTCCGGGTGGGACTGAGTTTCTCTTTATGTGAATGTTTGAGTGTGGAGGGTTATCGTCTGGACTTCTTGTGGTTGGAACCCCTCCATATTCTGCTTCCTGTTTGTGCGCCGCGTTTGCTTGTGTTGGCGCTTGACTTCCAGAGTGAGTTCACTCCAATGTGCTGTCGGTAGTGAGACTGGAGTTGCGGACCAGTCATACTATCTTTGTCTCTCTCACGGTGCGGTTGGAGTGACGACCAACAGACCGTGAGAGGCTGCTTATGATGATGACAGGTACAGGTTGTCCTTACCTTGATCGTCCTAGTAGGGATAGGTGAGCTCAGTAGGAGCGGGATTAGACAAGTGGTGGTTACGGTGGTGACGGAGATTGCGACATTCCGGTTGAGGAGTGTGTTAGCGAGATTCTCTCATCACGGAGTTCTCGGGAGGTTCTAGTGGGGACTTCTCGGACAGTGGGTATACACGGAGTGGGGTGAGGTACCGACTACCTACACCATTGCCGTCGGTTGTTCCAGAGGACGAGTCAGACGCAGACAGTGTGTTTTCTGGTGGTGAATCTAGTTTCGCCACACCGTTTTTGTGGGACATGGACGAGATCTATGGGGCCATGAAGGGGCCTTGACGTTACTCGGGTACAGTTGGTACCATTGAGCTGGATGACTTCATCCATGAGTTCGACAGTTGGTGCGATCTGCAGCAGATGCGGAACCCACAGCTGTTTACACTCTTCATGGCGTGGAAGGGTTTGTTCTAACACTTGGAGGGACCGCCAATGGACGATTATCATGAGTTCAAGCGAGATTACAGTGTTGAGATCGAGTTGTGGAGACAACATTGGTCTCTCAAGTACGTTTCTATCACTACTGGCGCAGTTTCAGGAGGCGTAGCATCTGCGAGTTCGGGTGCCAATAGCAGTGGTACATCCACAGGTGGCGGAGTACCTACTATCAGCGGGGCGTCCACAAGTAGTGGAGCAGGTGGTAGTGTGAGCAAGATACCACCAGGGTTTAACCTTGTGGTTCAGTTCTTCCAATGTTTAAGGAAGAATTATCAAGGTGTGCGGACCGACAAGTTGAGGAGTCTGCAGGAGTTCCAGCGGAAGACTGGAGAGAGCCTACGCGAGGCGTTTACTCGCATGAGGCGGTTGATCAGCGTTATCCAAGAGGTGACGGAAGCACAGGCAGTCCAGTTGTGGTATGGGATACTAGACCGGGAGCTGCGTAGGAGAGTTAGAGATGCTACTCTCCTTAGAGATACCGTTATCGTATAACGTGTTTTTCTGTCTAGGAATACACGGGGTATATGGCTGTGTAGAGGTATGTGGATTGACAAGGTTGGATCTAGATCTGGATGTTTCCACTCAAATGTTTCACTATCTACTCTTCTAGCCTGAGTGACCTTGTATCCGCTCGTCTCAAGTTTAAAGCTTGCTACGATCCAAGGTTACGTATAGGTTGCATAAACTTGTGTTACAAACAGATCTTTTGTATTCTAACTAAAAATACTCAGATCTGTATTATCTAACTGAAGTTATTCATCTATATCACTGGAAGCCTGACTTCTGAATAGCTCCCCAGCGACGCTAACTGGCCATCAATCCAACTATCACAACTTCATAGTACAATCAGAAGATACTAAGATCACTCAATCAACTTGATAGAGTATCGATACAACTTGCTGTACACCCTGGTCTACCGAGTATTCCAGCAAGGCAAAACATGCATAATCCAAAACACTATTCAGATCTCAATATAGCACCAACGGCGGTAGTACCTGGCAGCTCCGAGAACCCAAACAGCGGCTTAAGACTCATGGTGGCTCCGTTCTCCTTCATCACCAAGAGCTGAAATCAGCCCCACACCTTCCAATGTCGAGTTGTATGCAGGTATGGCAGTTTCAGCAACAAACTCCTCTCCAAATTGCTCGAAAATGATCAAATTGACAATAGATGATACCGAAAAAACCCGAAACTGCTCATAACAGAAGTATTTTCGAACTTTGAGATCTCAGTCCTTCCAAACTACTCGACCAATGATGATCAAACTTCACAGGAAGCTTGATTGGACCCTTCACTCCTACCCTGAACAATTTTCAGGTCGAAATCTCAAACCAATTCTCAGATATGGATCAAACCGTAATCTGTGCTAACTTCAGAGCTTTACAGACCCAGGTACATTTGATCCAAGATTCTGAACAAACTACTCGACCATTTGAGGTGAAACTTCCCAAGTATCTTACTGATAAGACATTCTTCAATCCTGGAAAGTTTCACTCAGAAATTCGACTCAGATCTTAAGCAATAGCAAACTATCCATGGCTATCACAGTTCGCTGTCCCCGCCTTATCCCATCTGCACTTCTCAACTTCAATCGGTCGGTTCAGAATCCAAATCGATCAAGAAACTGACCAAATTGATATCAAAATGACCAGCACGCCGTCAGTTCTCCAACCCAACAGACAGCTCCTAAAAACTCCTCGCGAGTCTCTCAGAACAACCAGAAACGTAGCAGTAGGTACAAATTTCACCCCCCTCCACTCAATTGATCATAACGCGCTCATACTTTCATCAAATCGATCGATTCTTCAGCCCAGATTGTAGCCCCGGTCGAGAGCTCTCCAACCATACCCTTCGTTTCGCGAATGGACCTCTGAAGCCTCCAGAAACCACAGAAACGTCGCGAGGATCAGCTAGAACACCATTGGTCCAAAAGTGGACCAATAAGAGCAAAAAGAACTTTACTTTTTGTCTTTTCTCCTCTTAACTTTTCCCTTAGAACGAATTTTTACTCTCCAAGGAGACACAAGACATCAACAACACTCTAAGACCTCAGAAAATCCTTCAGATATGTCGATGGATTCTTCGCGGTCCGTAACTACACAGAAGCGCTCAACCAGAATGAAACCAGTGAGCCGCAGACTAATACAACGTCAATATTACAACCTGGAAACGTTCTACAATAAAAGGTACGACAAAAGGAAACGGTGAAGCTATCACTCGATTGTAATATTCTTGCCCGAAGTTTCTCACGATCCAAGCCCCATGATTGATCTTCGGTCTGCAATGACACCGGACATCGACCCAAAGGTTGAAAGGAACGTTCGATGGATAGTTGAGATCCATCGTTCCTCACAACAAAATGTACACCGTCATATCCCAAGTCTCTCCGTATGTTACGATTGGAAGGATCACCGGAAGCTGTAACTCCATCACCCTCCCCATGAACTCATCACCAAAGTACGCAACTAACCACTGTCGAAAGTGATCGCGGTGGATGCAATGAAGCTTGATGTGAAACGGATTCGGGAAAGGAAGATCCGGAGCCGGTAACACACCTCCGTCCATAACCACCACTCATGCAGTTCTTCACTCCTCCATGCAGACCACCGGGAACCCTTACGAATCACCCGTTGAGAGAGAATGCCGTATGAACCTTCGACCCACCATTTTATACACAAATGTGACGACAAGGACCACTAAAGTGAACGCGCACAGATCGATGACTTGGCACGTTCCTCTACCGTGCGATCACTTAAACAGATAATCACAAACGTGACACTCATCACACCGTTCGGCGAGTTACGCGATACGGTTCACGAAACACGGAAAAGAAACACAACATAGGTTACACAGGAATTTCACACAGGAGCCGAACCACAACACGACATCCACCCCTTCTAAACCTGCGCATCCTCTGGTATGCGCCAACACTCACAAGTTGTGGTCGGCATCACACTATATCTTCATCTTCTTCACTGATGTCGTTGGCAATATCTTCGTTATCCAAATCTTCTCCGTCATCATCCAAGATATCAAACTCTGCTCCGACTTCCTCCATGCTTATCCCTTCATCTCGCTTCTTGAAGAGTTTCACACGCTTGCCTGCAATGGGAACCTTGAGCTCTGCCCCATCAAGCTCTCTTAGTGAATATGTGGCATTGTCAAGCACGACAAGAACCACATACGGGCCAAACCATCGCTTAGAGAATTTTCTAAGCGCACTGTGTTGGTTGTCCAAGCTACTATCATAGACCAACACCCAATCTCCTTCTTTAATCTCCTTCGGTCTTAATCGGTGACGCTTATCGAATCTGTCTTTGTTTCTCAAGCGCGCCTCTTTCAGCTTCTCCAATGCAATCTCTACATCTTCAGGTCTTCTCTCTAGTTGACGGATTCGGACAGCAAGAAGATCTTCTGTAGACATACCATCCTCCCAAGGTAGAACACTCCAAGTAGGTATGTGCTCCTCAATGGGCATGATAGGTTTCTGCCCCTGCATCAACTCCGCCGGCATATATCCCGTAACTGAACTATGAGTCGAACGATCAGCCCATAATGCAAACGGAAGAAATCTTGGCCATTCTCTTGCCCTCCCCTTGCAAGCTTTCACAATAGCTTTCACAATAGGAGGATGACCACGTTCACTCTTCGCATTACCTTCTGGATTGTAGGCTGTGGTGAGAGCTAACTTCACACCACACCTCTTGAAGAACGCTTTAGCCTCATCATTGTTCAGCTCCCCTCGATCAGCCGTGATCTTCCCAACACAACCATATCTACAAATCACATCTTCCAACAAGAATTTGCAAACTCCCTCTGTGGATTTTGTCCGTAAGGCTCGCCCTTCCACTTGGTTGGACAAATCCTCACGTGCCAAAACTAAGTATCGCATCTGCCATATACCAACTGGCATAATAACAAGATCTACTACCCACTTATAATGCATTGCAAGTGGATAAGTAGGATGTAATCCATCTCGATGCCGAATTCCTGAATACTCTTGACAAGTTTGGCATGTCTCCACAAATTGAACTACATCTCTGTACATGTTACGCCACCAATATCTCTCCTTCAGCTTTGTAAAGGTGGCATAAATACCTCTATGTCCTGCCCACAAGCTCTCATGAAACTCCTGCATGAGTAACTTCTGCATGTCAACCTTGCACACAACCCTTTGTGGCATCTTACCACCTTGCTTAGCATGTTTCCACAAATAACCACCTTGTAGCAAGTAGTTATAAGCCTTCCTCCTGATTTGTTTAAAGTGGGCATCACTCCATCCTGGCTGTCTAGTCAACATGCTTAGATAGCGTCCTATGTCTATCCATTCTCCTTCATATATCTCCTCCATGAACGGTTTCGAATGCTCACTCTCACCTCCTTGAGCTCTACAGAAAACAGTAGTACCAACGTCTTCTGTATCTTCTATCATCTCCTCCTCATCCTCATACCTCGCACGAGATAACATATCAGCTACTGGATTGTTCTTCCCCGCTATGTGTCGAAACTCAGGATTTAAGGACTTGATGTAAGCAATCCAGCGTAGCATAGCAATATCAGGGGTGTTACAATTTGTAATCATCCCTAATAGTGGTAAACAATCTGTTTCTACTATTACTGGCGCTCCAATCAAATAGTCCTTTTCAGCTTTCATAGCTGTAACTACTCCCCATAACTCTCTCTTCACTTGAGGATAGTTTCTATGTCGCTCACTCAACACCTTTGCTCCAAATCTGACTGCAAAGCGATTCTCTTCTTCATCATCCTGTCCTACTGCCCATCCAATGGCTATCGGACTAGTATCAACAGTAAGTATCACTGGTTTGCTATCCTCATAGCTCACACGACGAAGTACAGGTGGAGAAGATAACAATTGCTTCAATCTCTGAATCGCCTCAGTATGTCTCTCCTCCCATGCAAACCTCTTGTGCTTTCTCAACAGATCGTAAAGAGGATCTGCCACATGTGCAAAATGTGGAATCCACACATGATAGAAGACACAAGCTCCAAGAAACCTTCTCACCTCTGTTGTTGAACCACAAGTATCCTTCATCCGCCGTATAGCATCCACTTTACCAGGATCAGGCTTGCGTCCAAACCATCCACATAAGTGCCCCACAATCACAACCTCTCGCACTCCAAATGAAGACTTGGCACCTGATAGTGTCAAATGCGCCTCTTCAAGTCGTGATAAGATTTTATCACAATCTGAAATGTGATCAGCAACAAAGTTTCTACACCCCTTCTGATCCATTGTCTCATCTTTCTCCTCCTCAACGCATTCTTTAATTGGAATGTCATCCAAGAAAGGCATGGTCTTCTCAGGAATGAACTCACGGAGAACCTTGTTCATCCCGTTCATCATGTGCGCTACCGAGTTTGTTGCTCCTTGTGGTAGTGTGCACATTCTGACCAACCCCAACGGTGTCCTCATGGTGGTGATATCTCTACTCTGTTCAGCAAGTTGAAACTGATCGTATCCAGAGTAAAGATCTCCTATAGAGTAAATAGCCCTCCCAGCAAACGCTTCAGCAAACTCTCCGACGATAGGTCCTATGCCTGTATTTCTGATGGTCACTTGGTTCACAGGTTGCATATCTTGGATGAACCGTAATGCACCACTCTTCTTTGGTACTGTAAACCAACGACTAGAGTATGGTGCAAATGATGGTTCCAAGATCTTCATCTGCATCTTCTCCTTCAAGAGCTCTATGAGTTTTGGTAGATGCGCTCTAGGTACAGGAATTGGCCTCAAGTCCCAAGGAGCATGTGGAACTGTGAATATGATCATTGGCGCCACAATGCTAGGATCTACACATCCGATTTCTGAGGCTTCAAAAGCAAAAGCTTTCCCGTGCCTAGTTAACATCTCCCTAAACCTATTCTCCTCCACAGACAAAAGAAAATCTGTTGAACCAACCTTCAACTCCTTGAGCGTAGTTTCAGTGAACTTGTGACCGACCCGGCTAAGATCTCTCAAGCTTTTCTCCTTCGAAGATTGCTGGACTCGCTGGTTAGAATCACTAGGTAATGGCTGAGCAACAGGTTTTACCTTCTTGTCTACCGTTTTGTACCTAGTATCAACTCTAACTTCAGGATCTACGAATGACTCTATAGCTGTATAGAGCTCCCTAGAGTGTACTTCCACCACATGATCCTCATCTTCTTGCTCATGCATAGCAAGTTCATCGATGAAATCTCCCAACCCTAACTCCAAATAAACACCTTCTATCTTATCATCCTCTTCAAGCACACCAACTCTCTTTAGATCTTTTTCAGTTTTTCGCACAACTTTCTGCTCCCACTTCTGCAAGTCAGCAAGTCGTGTATGTGTAGCAAATCCACTCCCAGAAAATCTCACAACTCCTGTACAAAAAGCACTTTCTTTCTCTAGCGAGAGTACCTTCTCCAGTGTACCACTATGTCCTCGCTCTATAGCAGTACTTGTCAAAAATCCTTGAACTCTTCCGTGACCTTAGGCAAGGAACCACCCCTCAGATAATCTCTGTTCCGCTCGTGGTTTGCTGATACAGTTAGAAACTGTACCGCTCTCTTGCCATCCTGACTTCTGATCCGCGCATAAGCAGATCCATCATCCAAAACCTTGGTCTCCATCCTCACAGCTGTAATGTAAGGTTGACCGAGTATCACCGGGTATGATATACTATCTTGAACAAAGAAGTTTTGTTCTATAGTTACATCTCCCACCTTCACTTTCACATCAGGACAAGCTCCGTAGAGTTCTCCTCGTGTGTTGTTCGCCGTTCTGATCATCCAACCATGATCTATATCAACAGGCCATCCACCTTGCTTGTAGATGTCCTTAGAGACAATATTGATCTCTGATCCATGATCAATGAGAGCAACCACCGGATCTGTCATCTCTCCCACCTTCACTAAGGCTTCGGTAGTAGCTCTAGCCCAATGTCCTCTAGTGTAATGACTAGGGACCTTGTCATCGTTATCATCCTCAAACCGAACCTTGCGGTTGATGCAGCATTGAGCTAGTTCTAACTCTTCCTCTCTTGATATCCTTGTGTCTAATGCATTAGACACAGCGGTTTCTCCTGCCAATTGCCTTTTTCGTTTGATGGTGTCAATAATGACATCATGAAACTCCCTCTTGGCAATCCCAAGAACCTCTCGCAAAGTAAACTCGATCCTGGCATTGAGTACTCTCTCTTCTAGTACTCCTTTCAGATCTGTAGCAGCTTCAATATCAGACTGAAGCTTGTATGAAGGAGATTTACCTTTCTCCTTACCTTTGCTCTTCTCTGAATTCTCGGGAGTAGAGGATATGACCTCTTCCATAGTCTCCTCTGGTAGAGGCATCATCTCCGGTCTGAACTTTTCTCCTCTTGTTTGCCTCTTGAGAGCTGTTCTCTCTTCGCTAGGGCCTGCTTCATCTCGTTTGCGCTTCTCCTCCATGAGAGCCTCATGTTGACTCTTCGCCAAATAAGCATGTACAGACATTGTATCCACGGGATCATCCCATCCAGTAGCACCTCTGATTGCTGTGGCTGTTCTGAGCAACTCCTCCCTTGCCATTTTCCCTCTTTTGTTCGTGCTTACCGCATGGCTCCACATATCAAGAGTATCTCCATCCTTCTTAGAAGCACTTCTTTCTCGTACTACCTCAACTCCATAAGTAGCAGCTTCTACCGACGCAGTAGCATGTTGAGATAGATACTCCTCCAGTACTTGCTTCATTCCTCCTTTCCCGAAGTTGGTTCTAAGAATCTCTCCATTATCCTTCAGAGCAATCTTTCCTTCCTTCCAATAGACTACTCCATCTCGTAGAGTTTTGGCAAAATCACCACACTCTCTTCGAGCATGATCAGAACTATCACACCAAATGCATCTCTGTACATAATCTTGCTTAGGAGCAAGTCTGGTATCATGTGCTCCTCCCTTCTCTTCCAACCTTGCTAACTTGATCTGCAAGTCCCTCATCCCTTTTACCAACTCTTCCATAGCATCTCTTTGCGGTGCAACTTTCGGGACAGGAATACCAGGAAGTGGAACTTGAGGTACATGCACAATAGGTGCTTGCACATTGGGTACCATTGGTTGCCTACGAGGTACTATGATCGGTGGTGGTCTCTCTTCTTGTCTTACCACCACCTTCCCTCTCCGGTACTCTCGTTTGGCAAGTACACTCACTGCTTCAGAGACTTTTCTCCAATCAGTCGTGAGTCCGTTGTCTTCCATCCTATCTTCTAGAAGCAGCTCCAACTCCCTTTGTAATTCATTGTTGGCTGCTTGTAGAAACAACTCCACCTTGTCATTCTCCAATGTGAGCTTCTCCATCCGAGACAACTGAAGGAATTGTCTCTCATACTCCCGAAATAGCTCTGTGGCAACAAGCCCTTTGTTGGGTTTGTTTACCCACTCCATGAATGACTTCTTAGTCACTCGGTCTGCATCTTCTAAAGAATACTCTTCTTTCAGCTGAAGAGTAAATCCTTCCCACGTAGCACCATGAGATCGGATGATGTCCTTCATGTGCTCTCGTAGTTCAGGTACGACAGCAAGCGCAAATGTACTCACCATCTCTCTTTCAGGCACCTTGCTCAACTCCATCTCCCGGGAATAGTACTTTAGGTACTTGGATATGTTCTTCCCGTCAAACTGATCTAGCAACCCCACAACAGATTGCAAGGCTTTAGTAGCCATTGCTTCTTTCCGTTCAGTGGCTTGCTGTTGTTGCATTACCAACGCGAATGCCTCAAGCAATCGCATATCAGACCGTGAAAGCTTGGTCACCTTTGGTGCCTCTCCAGATGTAGAAGCCTCATCTACGTAATGACCCAACCCTTCAATGTCCATGGTGGCAAAACCACGCACGTACCTCTCACCCTAGACTTTTCACGTCGAGTTCACCAGCTATCGTATAACGTGTTTTTCTGTCTAGGAATACACGGGGTATATGGCTGTGTAGAGGTATGTGGATTGACAAGGTTGGATCTAGATCTGGATGTTTCCACTCAAATGTTTCACTATCTACTCTTCTAGCCTGAGTGACCTTGTATCCGCTCGTCTCAAGTTTAAAGCTTGCTACGATCCAAGGTTACGTATAGGTTGCATAAACTTGTGTTACAAACAGATCTTTTGTATTCTAACTAAAAATACTCAGATCTGTATTATCTAACTGAAGTTATTCATCTATATCACTGGAAGCCTGACTTCTGAATAGCTCCCCAGCGACGCTAACTGGCCATCAATCCAACTATCACAACTTCATAGTACAATCAGAAGATACTAAGATCACTCAATCAACTTGATAGAGTATCGATACAACTTGCTGTACACCCTGGTCTACCGAGTATTCCAGCAAGGCAAAACATGCATAATCCAAAACACTATTCAGATCTCAATATAGCACCAACGGCGGTAGTACCTGGCAGCTCCGAGAACCCAAACAGCGGCTTAAGACTCATGGTGGCTCCGTTCTCCTTCATCACCAAGAGCTGAAATCAGCCCCACACCTTCCAATGTCGAGTTGTATGCAGGTATGGCAGTTTCAGCAACAAACTCCTCTCCAAATTGCTCGAAAATGATCAAATTGACAATAGATGATACCGAAAAAACCCGAAACTGCTCATAACAGAAGTATTTTCGAACTTTGAGATCTCAGTCCTTCCAAACTACTCGACCAATGATGATCAAACTTCACAGGAAGCTTGATTGGACCCTTCACTCCTACCCTGAACAATTTTCAGGTCGAAATCTCAAACCAATTCTCAGATATGGATCAAACCGTAATCTGTGCTAACTTCAGAGCTTTACAGACCTAGGTACATTTGATCCAAGATTCTGAACAAACTACTCGACCATATGAGGTGAAACTTCCCAAGTATCTTACTGATAAGACATTCTTCAATCCTGGAAAGTTTCACTCAGAAATTCGACTCAGATCTTAAGCAATAGCAAACTATCCATGGCTATCACAGTTCGCTGTCCCCGCCTTATCCCATCTGCACTTCTCAA
The DNA here is from genome assembly GCA_036924285.1 of Asterella californica. Lineage (NCBI taxonomy): Eukaryota > Viridiplantae > Streptophyta > Marchantiopsida > Marchantiales > Aytoniaceae > Asterella > Asterella californica. The sequence goes on along the minus strand of JAYKYS010000006.1, from coordinate 11,211,454 downwards.
CTTCAATCGGTCGGTTCAGAATCCAAATCGATCAAGAAACTGACCAAATTGATATCAAAATGACCAGCACGCCGTCAGTTCTCCAACCCAACAGACAGCTCCTAAAAACTCCTCGCGAGTCTCTCAGAACAACCAGAAACGTAGCAGTAGGTACAAATTTCACCCCCCTCCACTCAATTGATCATAACGCGCTCATACTTTCATCAAATCGATCGATTCTTCAGCCCAGATTGTAGCCCCGGTCGAGAGCTCTCCAACCATACCCTTCGTTTCGCGAATGGACCTCTGAAGCCTCCAGAAACCACAGAAACGTCGCGAGGATCAGCTAGAACACCATTGGTCCAAAAGTGGACCAATAAGAGCAAAAAGAACTTTACTTTTTGTCTTTTCTCCTCTTAACTTTTCCCTTAGAACGAATTTTTACTCTCCAAGGAGACACAAGACATCAACAACACTCTAAGACCTCAGAAAATCCTTCAGATATGTCGATGGATTCTTCGCGGTCCGTAACTACACAGAAGCGCTCAACCAGAATGAAACCAGTGAGCCGCAGACTAATACAACGTCAATATTACAACCTGGAAACGTTCTACAATAAAAGGTACGACAAAAGGAAACGGTGAAGCTATCACTCGATTGTAATATTCTTGCCCGAAGTTTCTCACGATCCAAGCCCCATGATTGATCTTCGGTCTGCAATGACACCGGACATCGACCCAAAGGTTGAAAGGAACGTTCGATGGATAGTTGAGATCCATCGTTCCTCACAACAAAATGTACACCGTCATATCCCAAGTCTCTCCGTATGTTACGATTGGAAGGATCACCGGAAGCTGTAACTCCATCACCCTCCCCATGAACTCATCACCAAAGTACGCAACTAACCACTGTCGAAAGTGATCGCGGTGGATGCAATGAAGCTTGATGTGAAACGGATTCGGGAAAGGAAGATCCGGAGCCGGTAACACACCTCCGTCCATAACCACCACTCATGCAGTTCTTCACTCCTCCATGCAGACCACCGGGAACCCTTACGAATCACCCGTTGAGAGAGAATGCCGTATGAACCTTCGACCCACCATTTTATACACAAATGTGACGACAAGGACCACTAAAGTGAACGCGCACAGATCGATGACTTGGCACGTTCCTCTACCGTGCGATCACTTAAACAGATAATCACAAACGTGACACTCATCACACCGTTCGGCGAGTTACGCGATACGGTTCACGAAACACGGAAAAGAAACACAACATAGGTTACACAGGAATTTCACACAGGAGCCGAACCACAACACGACACCGTTCCGACGTTGGCGGTTGTCTTTAGTCTGGCAGAGCGGATTGAGCTCAACATGGTGGAGGAGAGGGTGGTGGTTGCTGGGTTCAGCAAGGAGACACCACATGGAGCGACCACCTCTTCTCGAGCATCACAGGCTACGCAACAGCGTGGTGGTGGTGGTGGTAAGGATCGTGCAAAGCAGTCACGATCTCAGGGAGGTGTTGGAGGATCTGGTGGGCAAAAGTCCATGCTGTCCTTCTCTAGTCAACAGCAAGCGGGTCTTTGCTGGACATGTGATGGTCCTCATCAGCAGAAGGACTGTCCACAAAGGAGAGGTTATGAGACGTCAGGGACGTCCCAAGCAGTACCTAGGTAATGTGAGCATTGCAGACGACCTGGTCACAGTAGTGATCGTTGTTTTGATCTCCATCTCGAGTTGCGGCAAGAGAAGGCTGATCGTGGACGAGGCGGAGGAGCTCAGGGAGGCCGTGGTGGTCGAGCTGGAGGTAGAGGTCCAGCACCTGGGAGAGGTCCGGTCGGTCCATCGTCTGCTACGACGTCTGAAGCAGGTATGGCTACTCGGATTGAGCAGTTGGAGCAGAGGATAGCTAGTATGGCTATGGCCCAGCAGAGATCAGGTGGAACAGAGACTTCCACGTCTTATGGAGGAAAAGGAGATGACTTCGACTTCATGGCTGGTGTGACGCAGATTGAGGCATCTGCGGCAGTGACTAGAGGTGCAGTACGTGTCTTTAAACCACAAGGTGCGTCAGTGGAGTTGGATCCACAACACGGAGAGGCTGGTAGACAGGCCAGGCTTCACCAATAGTTCACGTTATCAGAGGCATTGAGGACCACATCTACGGTTCTTAAACGGCCTACCGATGGTGCAGTAGAGTTGGAGGCATCGACATCCAGGAGTGGGTGTGATGTGAGTCCACCCTCAACGTCTGTGGGTGCGATGTCGAACTTGATGTTGGGGGCGGCTACAGCAGTTTTGCGAGCCTCACTATTCTCAGCCACGGATATGAGAGCATTGGGAGTCAACTTGGCTCCAGTGTTGCAGTTGACGGTCACACTCAGTGAGAGTGAGGATGTAGTTACCTCTAGTGCTGAAGTAGTTCAGCGAGAGGCGGTAGACGTGTCCATGGAGTCGAGGATCAGGACAGCTATCAGTGGTACTTGACAAGCAGCGACTGCTAGGTTAGATGAGTTACCAGCTAGGCCGGCGATTGACCGTGCTAGTTTGGCATCAGGTGTGGTGTTGTTGGACAACAGAAGTGATATCTTTTGTCTGGTGGCACCTTCAGGGAAAGTGTATCGATCCCAGAAGGTCTTGTTAGACTCTGGAGCCCAACCGTTGATGTTGGGAAAGACGGCGTGTATTGGTTTGGGTCTAAAGAAGTTTGAGGTGGAGAGATGTCCATTCCAGTTGCAGACATCTCTAGGGGGATCAGGAGGTACGGCTCTACACCTGACACGTGAGATGTTGACGGTGAGAGTTCGGCCAGATCATCTCACAGATGGCTCTATGATGAGGACCAAGGCCATTGTTACAGCCGCAGAGTCTTATGATGTATTGGTTGGAGGTGCTGTGTTGTACCCTATGGAGTTCGTGATCGACTATTGGACGGAGACAACATCTTACAGACCAGGTTGGTAGTCCGGTGAGGGACGAATGAGCCGCTTACCAGTGCGGTTCAGTGCTAGAGTTGAGACGACGGAGCCTACACCAGAGACGATGGCATCCGTTGCAGGATTCAGTTCGATCATCACTTGGTCGAGCGAGTTGTTGGAGGGCAATGCCCATGCGGAGGATACTCCGGTCTTTGAGGAGGTGGAGGACATGCCTAACATGTCTATGTTAGTACCATATGCCTTGGATGTTCCACTCTGGAGTTCGAGTGGAGAGTTGCAGTGCTGATCAGTTGGTGCAGCAAGCTTGGAGTGAAGCCTTTGTACCACTAGTAGAGGAACAAATGGTTGTTCCTGTTACTGGCCCTGTGACCTTATCACCGTTGGATACGACTCCCATTGTGTGACAGTATCCAGAGGAGGGTGTATGTGTGCTGGAGCTGTTTGGAGGGATCAGCACAGGTTTGGCTGCGGTATTGCAGGCAGGCATACAAGTATTGTGATACTTGTATGTGGAGAGAGATGAGATTGCGAGATGCGTTTCATTGCGACATGTGACACGTTTGGTGCAGAGATATCCTGAGTTGTTGCCCATATCAACTGTTAGAGGGTACCAGCAAGTATTACCGTCAGATATTTCATTGCTGGGGGCGCAAGATCTTCCGTTTGTTGGCACCATTCACTTGGTGATAGCCGGATGACCATGTAAAGGTCACACGCTGTCGCGCTACTTGGCAGCTACATGCTTGACTTCTACTCCGACGCTTGAGTTTAGTAGTTCTAGAAGTTAACTCATATTACTTCTAGTCCTTTATACATATGTTTGACACCTTTGCATATGGTGTTGACACAACTGTGTTATATATTTTGAGTCTTAGTAGGTTGATAGTATGTTATCTATCTTGTTCAAGCACTCCTGCGCTTGTGCAAATGGTATCATGCTTATCTATGTTGTGAAAGTACATAACTTAGGGTTTCCATGCTGATAGAGGTTTAAGCTCATGGGTTGTACTTACTTGTCGCCCATGCACGCTTTCTAGATTGGTTAAGTTATCTTTTAGGGTTACGTGTTATCTTACATGCCCTCGCGTGAAGTTTAAGATTTACGCTGGCACTTTAGGGGCTGACGTGGTAGCCTTTGAGTGAAGTTGAGTTACCACGTGGATTAGGGCACTAACGGACAACCAAGTGGAGCTATGAACTCCCATTGGTCTGTTTTTGTCTTTAGTTTAACTCTAAATTTAGAAACAGAGCTCTAAAGGAGAGTTCGAGCATTTGGTGAGGGGGCTTTGAAATCTGAGAGAACAGGAGGGTAGAGCTCGTCATGCCAAGCACTTCTAGTGAAATTTTCGATCGATTTGAAGCAATAAAGACGAAGTTATGACCAATTGAAGTTCGAATTGTGCTAGAATTGAATCACTTTTGTTGGATTTAGGGTTTTCAGTGTCACTTGCAGCAGATTTGAGGAAATTGCTTCAAAACTTCGAGGTTGTGTTCTCTGCCAGCAGGGCTACGATTTCCCAAAAAGTTTCGCATCAATTGAGTGACTGAGTAATTCAGGGCGGCCGCTGAAGCAGAGGGGGTCTGAAAAACTCTTAATCTAGAGCAGCGACTTCAGAGGAGGAGATCTGGAGTTCTGTGTACAGTAAGGAGTCCCAACTTCACAGGGGTGTTCAGCATCCTGTAGACTCCAAATTCTGTAAGAATATTTGAAATTGATCGAGCCAATCTTTTGTTATAGGTCGGAATAGCCAGCTAGGTACCAGAAATTGCCGTAGTTTTCTTGCTCAGAACTCTTCTATCCATATCTCCGTGTCAGAATTTGATCTCAGGCTGAAACTTCGTGTGTGAGTTCAGTAGAACCTCATTTGCATGTAGGGGAAGTTTAGAAGTCGAAACCTTCATAGTTTTCTTCTCCGTGAGTGTCAAAGTTCGCCGCCGGATCCTATTACTGTCAGCTAGACCTAAATTTCGCTTTCTGAGCATATTACTAGATCTTACACATCTGTGTGAGTGTTTATAGCCCTATTCTGACCTGAAAGCCAACCTCTTGAGTAAACAACCACAGCCAGAAGCCCGGCGCTTTCCTAGGTAGACGGATCACACTCCGACATACTCTCTTTTGGTGAACTCGACGTGAAACACCTAGAGTGGGAGTTTTCTTGAGAGTGTTGCAGGATCAGATATCATGGCCAACCAAGGATCATCAAGTGGAGGTGCTGCTGCTGCTCAACAACCTGTTCAGTTGGATGCTGCTACGATGAAGATGTTCCAAGCCTTTTCCATGTTTATGCAACAGCAGCAGAGCACAGAGAGGAAAGAGGTATTAGCAACCAAGGCGTTGCAATCTGTGGTGCACCAGATGGATCAGTTTAAGGGGACAGATATTTCCAAGTACGTGCGATACTATGCTAGGGAGATGGAGGTGAACAAGATATCTGAGAAGGAGATGGTGGAGAACTTTGAACTTGCTGTTGTGCCTGAGATTCGTGGGCGTGTGAAGGAGCTCAAGCAGCAGCAAGGACAGAGTTGGGAGAGCTTTATGCGCGCTTTGAAGGAGGAGTACCGAGAGCTGAAGAAGCGACTTCTGGCGAAGCTGTTTCTGCATCTCTTCCCCAAGGAGAAAGCGCAGAAGATGAGGTACCTAGGAGATCAGGACGTAGACTTCCTGGAGGCAGTGTGGGATAAACGAGTACCCATCTACTGAGGTGCATACATCCACAACTATGTACAGACGGAGCTAGCGTACTTGGATACCTCGGCGAGAGGACACTTGACACCTTTCCTCTGCTACTTGTACGTAGCCATGGGGGATCTTAGGAGAGATCAGTTGGCAGAGTATGGGCCAACAGGGCAACAGGAGGAGAAGGAGGAGACCTCGGAAGACGATGATCGAGCCGCAGCCGCAACTCCCCTTCCCACTCTGATGCCACAGCTGAGGCCCGGCTCTCACCAGAAGACGCTTCTGGTAAGGGAAGACGAGTCTAGTGGGTCGGAAGACGCCACGCCACCAAGGAAGATGGGTCCTAGAAGTGTACCTAGGACACCCATCTCCCTCATTCATTCAGGATCGGAGTCAGACTCGGAGGAAGAATTGCTGAGTACCCGATCGGAGCAGAAGACGAAGGATGGATGGGCGCTCCTGCTGCGATGCGAGGAAGCGCAACGAAGAGAGCCGCTCCTGCCATGAGGAGTCTTCTACCCCGGAAGATGAGAAGACTAGCTTCTTCTCGTGCGCTGAAGATGAAGGTCATTGTGGTGGAAGATGCATCCTTGCCTCTGGAAGACAAGGTCGATACCTTCGAGGGAGTGGTGGAGATGAACGTGTCTTCCGCAGGAAGAAGACTGGAAGAGTTCAGCGCCTTCTTCTACAAGGAGATCCAGCCAGCTATGGAGTTGCTGGAGAAGAGAGCGAAGGCACAAGAGAGGCCCTTGCAACCTGGATTCGGCCTGCGCACCTTGCTGCGGCAGGGAGAAGACCAGAAGAAGACGGAGCTTCTTCTGATCGGACTAGCTTCTAGCAACTCCGTGGTGCGGAGTCGCTAGAAGCTAGTCTCCGCACCACGGAGAAGCTCGCAGCCCGATACACGGAGGAAGTGACTTCCCCGGACCCCTATGAGGTCGCCATGGTCCCTAGTACCGCACCCGTGCCTCAGAAGACCGAAGACGCACCACTCGACTCTGCTTCCCAGAAGACGATTCTATCTTCCGAAGCAGAAGCCGAAGCCGAGGAAGACGCAGCCGCAGAAACAGCAGGGCCAGCGAAGAGCGAGGAGAGAGAAGCTACCTCAGTGACACCCGAGGTAAGTGCAGGGCTTCCCAGCCCATCAGAAGCCGAGATAGTAGCTCCGATAGGAGTAGATCAGGTAGAGATTGCCACGGAGCAATCAGAGTAGACAGCAACCGAAGTGACACACTTCCAGATTTAGTAGGACCAAAACATGCTATCTTAAGGGTGGCAGTTTTCAGTGTAAAAATAGTTAGGACACCATGTGGCAGCATAGGTAGCGTAGGAGCAACAAGTTGGATGGCTAATTAGGAAGGGGAACCGCCTGCATGTGGGATGACAACCTCCTATCAGCGCCTCTCTCTCTCTGGTGGTCGTCTCCCTTGGTTCTCATGACAACGACATAAGTAGGATCGAAGAGTAGGAGATAGAGTTCTGTAGCTACTGCACACACACATCGATTCTATGGTGCAGGCAGACGAGACACATTAGAGCGGAGACACAAGATAGATAGTTCTTCGTACACTACACCCGTTGTTGGAAACATACGAATAGTCTTGGAATACACAGGAGGGGTCTGCATGCTCGTACCAGCAGTGGTTCGAAGATGTAGATAGAGGTAGTGGACAGTCTAGGAACAGGGAACGGCATCCTCGTGTAGTCCTGTTGACTAGACTGGTGTGTCGAGGAGTAGACGCAGGAAGTAGAGGGAGTGAGCTTCCCAATGCCATTGTGACTTCTTCTCGGGGAATGGATTGTGGATTTGAGTGCAGCAGCTTTGTTCATGTCTTCTGGGTGATGGATTGTATTGAATTCGCTCCCAATTGTGCATGAGAAGTGTTCTTCTTGAGTGGCGGTGACTGTCAGCAGTTGTGAAAGTGTAGCTTGGCTCGTTCAGTAGAGCACTTGGGATCTACGTACGAACGGTCTTATGGGTAAGGGATCCCAGAAGACAGAGTAGTCAGAGCAGCGAAGTGAAGAAGAAAGAAGCCTTCTTCCCACAGCAGAAGACGACATCCTCGAGTAGAAGACGGTGCAACAGTACTCACGTTTGTTGTCTTCCTCCCCAAACTATTACAAGCAGGGATGGCTTGTTAGTCAAGATCCGGACTAGAAGCCTGTCAGAATCTTAATTTCCTCTTTTCATCTTGTTTTTCTCTTGTTTGGATTTTCTCATCTTCCCCATCTTCTCTCATCTTCCCCATCTTCCTACCTTCTTCTAGTGAGTTTCCGAATCTTCTATTGAGCTTCCGTGAAGGTGAATGTCGTTGTAGTGCTGCAGGAAGACCGTTTCCGTAGGCAAAAGCTTGGGAAGGCTACAGGGGGCATACACCATGTGATTGATCTAACCCGTTGGAATGTGAGTGCGAGAAGTAAGGTGTAACAGCCGTGCTGGTCGACTTCTGCGAAGCAGGACATTCTTCTGGAGGTGTGAGAAGACGAGTTGAACCCCTAGAAGACGAGAATCGCTTCGGGAAGACGATACTGAGAAGATCGGAAGAAGCAACCTGGAAGCAGGAAGATCGTCTTCCCAAGTTTCTCTGTGAATAATTGTGTGATATTTTAGTTAGTAGTTGTTTGTTTAGGTCCAGAGCACCTTTTGGCGTGTCTGGAAGACGCGTGGTTTTTTGAGAAGACGAGATTTCTAGACAAAACCCGTGTGTTTGTCTGTTTGAACAGATCTTAGAACTTAGAGCAGCGTTACTTGTGCAAATCCTCCGTGGGAACGATATCTTGTATACTAAATGGGCAAAAGGAGAAATCCTGCGTCACTACAGAGATTCATGTTTCAGCCCGTTCCCAGACTCGCTCCCTTACGTCAACGTTCGTCTAGGGTCCTCTTGGAGTAGGCCCTTATGTCCTAATCCAAGGTTCCAACCTTGGTTCAGAGAACCACTTAGGGTTCATCTGATCCCGACTTCCCGGCCAAGCCGTTAAGTCCTACTCACAGCGCCCACAACCTAGCGCAAGTCCGCTAGGGTTTGTTGTTCGCGTCTGCGGCCGATCTTGAGAATGAGGGTCGCGATACTCATCCCCACTTTGGAGGTTGATGCTCTCATCAACAATGATCCTTTAAGTTAACACCAAGTTCAAAATGGGTAGCCAACCCCTTGGTGTCAGAATTACGTTCTGGTAGCTAACCCGCAATTCTCTTCTTGGCTTGAGTCTTAAGTTGTCGCTAGAACACTTAGAAAATTTCAACTAGTCTCGGGAAAAACCTTATCTTTTTGACTTACCCTAAACAAAACTAGTTGACAATTTCTAAACATTCTACTTAAGACTCCAACTTGCTAACTATAAGTATTCACACCTACTTACAAGGTCCCCCGAAACTCACTTTCCGGTCGCAATCTGATTTGACTTAGACGCATGAGTAAATTTACTTTGCAGTTAGAAAACCGCAAAGCAAGATCACCCCAAGCCCCAAGACAAGTATGAAAGTTCATACTTGCTTTGCCAACGCTACGGCAAACCTAAGTCTTGACATCAAGACTTAGTCTTGATTTAGATGCTTATCCAAACCAGCTCGCTTCCTTTGAGTGTGCTTCGTTCCTCCTCTTGACAACATCCTAGGCATCTGATCATAACTAGTCATAGCCATGCACTACCAATACACTTAGACAAAATTTCCAGACACAAAATCTTTATTTCCAAATACAAGACAAAGGTACAGAGTCCATCGGTCCAAATCGCCTCAAGTTGCTACTCGTATGGTTCGACGTTCCTTCACTCCTCGCTGGAAGGAGATGTCCTTATCTTGCTAACGCTCTTGTTGTCCTTGTCGTCATTTGAAGAGGTCTAATACTTCGCTCGCATGTGCGAGATCTTCCTCTGGCACCCAAGTTGCTTCCTTCAAATGGTAACCACGCCATTTGACCAAGTACTCCATCCGGTTTGATTTGCGCCGAGATCGCAAAATGGACTCCACCTCATATTCTGCTTCGCCTTGCACCACATCAGGTTGAGGCCTTAGAACCTGTTTGCGCTCCGGTCTTTCGCGCACCTACCGCCTTGTTGCGCCAACGGAAGCTCTAGCTCAGTAGGTCGCAAACTTTACACCGCTAACCTGCAAACACAATCACAAGTTAGCGTCCATGCACCACTTACCTTAGTTCTGGTTGGTCCGGACCGGAGCCGGACCGTCTCCCTAATCATCAAGCTCAACAATCCTAAGTCCCGACTTAGATCCGCCTAAGTCGGTCCCAAACATGAGCAAGTCACAATATGACTTGGGGCGGACTTCCCATAAAGTCCAGGGTCCTAAACGGTGCCTCCAGCACACCTAGCGGCCCAACCGCCCGTGATGTCCGTATGGGTCTAGGCTCCCGAACGGTGGTCTAACCCGCCGACTCGTTCCCTAGTCTTACCCCAGCCCTTACATCGTTCCTAAGTCTAGACTTCCACTTCTAGATCGGAACGTGCCTTGGAACTGGCCCAGCCATCACCTCATGCCCCCAGAGTCCGTCCGCCGAACCCTGGGGTCGGGTGACTCGTCCTGGCCCACCCAGGCATCGAGCCCCCCTCATATATACTTCTGGGGATCGGCGGCCCCGCCCTCCTCTTTGGTCCCTGAAAATTATACCACAACCCGATTGTGGTTCGGCCATAACTTCCAGCTCGGAGGTCAGATCGAGGAGTGTTATATATCACTGGAAAGCTCTCGACGAGACCTTTCCAATGATACCTCATTCGCCTCGAGATCTTACGTGGAGCTCCGTCCACGACCTAAAACGTCCCTGGAGCTCCAACACTTAGCAGTTTTTCCGAAAACCTGTGGTCCAGACCCATGGTCGAACCCTGTGGTTCGTCTGCGTCTCGGACCCACGTCTCGGTCTCACGTCTCGGACCCACGTCTCAGACCTATGTCTGAGACTCATGTTTCAGCCCGTTCTTAGACTCGTCCGCTTAGGTCAGCGTTCGTCTGGGGCCCTCTTGGGGTAGGCCCTTATGTCCTAACCCAAGGTTCCAACCTTGGTTCAGAGAACCACCTAGGGTTCATCTGACCCCGACTTCCCGGCCAAGCCGTTAAGTCCTACTCGCAGCGTTCACAACCTAGCGCAAGTCCGCTAGGGTTCTGTTGTTCGCGTCTGCGCCCGATCTTGAGAATGAGGGGCGCGACACTCACCCCCACTTTGGAGGTTGATGCCCTCATCAACAATGATCCTTTAAGTTAACACCAAGTTCAAAATGGGTAGCCAACCCCTTGGCGTCAGAATTGCGTTCTGGTAGCTAACCCGCAATTCCCTTCTTGGCTTGAGTCTTAAGTTGTCGCTAGAACACTTAGAAAATTCCAACTAGTCTCGGGAAAAGCCTTACCTTTTTGGCTTACCCTAAACAAAACTAGTTGGCAACTTCTAAACATTCTACTTAAGACTCTAACTTGCTAACTATAAGTATTCACACCTACTTACAAGGTCCCCCGAAACCCACTTTCCGGTCGCAATCTGATTTGACTTAGACGCGAGACTAAGTTTACTTTGCAGTTAGAAAACCGCAAGGCAAGATCACCCCAAGCCCCAAGACAAGTATGAAAGTTCATACTTGCTTTGCCAACGCTACGGCAAACCTAAGTCTTGACATCAAGACTTAGTCTTGATTTAGATGCTTATCCAAACCAGCTCGCTTCCTTTGAGTGTGCTTCGTTCCTCCTCTTGACAACATCCTAGGCATCTGATCAGAACTAGTCATAGCCATGCACTACCAATACACTTAGACAATTTTTCAAGAAACAAAATCTTTATTTCCAAACACAAGTAAAGTTACAAAGTCTATCGGCCCAAATCGCCTCAAGTTGCTACTCGTATGGTCCGTCGTTTCTTCACCCCTCGCTGGAAGGAGATGTCCTCATCTTGCTAACGCCCTTGTTGTCCTTGTCTCCGTTTGAACAGGTCCAATACTTCGCTCGCATGTGCGAGATCTTCCTCTGGCACCCAAGTTGCTTCCTTCAAATGGTAACCACGCCATTTGACCAAGTACTCCATCCGGTTTGATTTGCGCCGAGATCGCAAAATGGACTCCACCTCATATTCTGCTTCGCCTTGCACGACATCAGGTTGAGGCCGAAGAACCTGTTTGCGCTCCGGTCGCAAATCATCTTTGAAGTGTTTCTTTAGTAAAGAAACATGGAAAGTCGGATGCAACTGCCACTCGCGAGGAAGGTCTAAGGTATAGACGTCTTCGTGCGGATTCTTGACAATGACAAAAGGTCCCGCAAACTTTGATGAGAACTTCGCCGATATATCCTTCGGAAGTGTGAAGTTTTTTGCACTTAACCATACTTCTTCGCCCACTTGAAACTTCACTTGCCGCCGATGTTTGTTTACCTGCTTCGTGTACCGTTGCTGCGCCTTCTCGAGGTTCTTCTTAACTTGCTCCTCGCGCCGCTGCATTGCCGCCACCAACTCTTCAGCTGATGTTTGCCGTGTTCTTGGTCGTGCCGATGTAGAACTCCCTGCAAGAGTCAAGTCAAGAGGCCCTTCTCGCTCACGTCCGTAAGCCAGCAAGAAAGGCGATTCGCCGGTTGCCGAATGCTTCGTGGAATTGTAGCAATACTCCGCAAGACTGAGCCACTCCGCCCAATCACTTTGGTCCGCGCTCACATAATTCCTCAAGCATTGATTCAGAACCGAGTTAACTCGTTCCGTTTGCCCATCTGTTTCTGGATGAAAGGCGGTACTAAATTTTAATTTAGTCCCCAATTTTTGGAACAAGTGTTTCCAAAAGGCACTTGTGAACTTAGAGTCTCTATCTGAAATAATACTCCGAGGTAATCCATGTGAACGCCACCAAGTATCTAAGAACAACCGAGAAGTCGTGAACGCTGTTGCAGTGTCCAAGGTCGGAGCAAACTTCGCTAGTTTGCTAAACCGATCAACTATCACAAAAATTGCGTTGTATCCATTCGAGTCAGGCAGAGAGGTAATGAAGTCCATGCTAATGCTTTCCCAAGGTCTGGCTGGAATCGGCAAAGGATGAAGCAATCCTTGTTTCTTCTCATAAGAAACACGATTCGCTTGACAGGTTACGCATGTTTTCACAAAGTGGGAAACATCGTCTTTCATGTGGGGCCAATAAAACTTTTTAGCGATTACCGCTAAAGTGGACTTTTCTCCTTTATGGCCTGATAAGGGCACATCATGAGATTCTTTTAACAACTTGGTCCTAAGTTTTCCTTGTCCCACATAAATCCGACTTTGCTTGAACATGAGTAAACCATGTCTTAGCTGCATGTTCTGCAACTTCACCCCTCGCTTGAGTTGTTCCAGGTACTCCTTCGCTTGGTCATCACCCATGTAACCTTCACGTATTCGCCTCTCCAAATCTGACTCCTTAGGATACATAGCTCGCAAAATCTGTGTTGACGATGGAAGATATTCCTCCTTGCGACTCAAGGCGTCAGGAACCACATTGTCCTTTCCCGCTTTGTGGATTAATTCCACATTCATGAGCGCCAAGGTATCATGCCACCGTAGTTGCTTTGGCGTCACCCGATCTTGTGTTTCAAAGTACTTGAGCGAGATGTTATCAGTATACACTTGGGTCTTGTGAAGTCTCAAGTAATGCCGTCATTTCCTCAAGCAATGAACCACCGCAAACAGTTCCTTCTCGTGAGTCGGCCATCGACTCTCTGTGCCAGATAACTTCTTGCTTTCGTATGCTACAGGTTTTCCATCCTGCACCAACACTCCGCCAATCGCATAGTCGCTCGCATCCGTGTGCACTTCGAATGGTTTGTCGAACTCCGGCAGCTTCAAAACTGGTGCCTTTGACAAAATAGCTTTGATCGTCTGAAACGCATCATCCACCTCCTTGGTCCAACTTACCTGTGCGTCTTTGCCCGTCCAGTCCGTCAGCGGCTTCGCGATCTTTGAAAACCCCTTCACATACTTGCGGTAGAACTGCGCCAATCCTAAGAATCGCCGCATCCCCTTTACTGTAGTCGGAGGCTCCCAAGTCACAATCGCATCCACCTTCTGCATATCCGGGCCGACTCCTTCTGCACTAATTACATGTCCCAAGAAGTTAATGCGCTCCAAACCAAACTCACTCTTGTCAATGTTGGCAAACAGCTTATGCTCCCGCAGCTTCGTCAACACCACCCGTAGCTGCTCCGCGTGCGACTCCAAGATTTTGGAGTAGATCAAGATGTCGTCGATGTAAACGATGACAAACTCATCCATCTCCTCGCGAAAAATTGTGTTCATCAATGTAGTGAACGTCGAAGGGGCGTTGCAGAGTCCAAATGGCATCACCACGAATTCAAACGATCCGTATCTGGTTCGACAAGCGGTCTTCTCAACATCTGGGTCAGCTATCCGGATCTGGTAATATCCTGACTTCAAGTCTATCCTGCTGAAGTACTTCGCACCCGCTAACCTATCAAAGAGGTCATCTATCCTTGGCAAGGGATAGTTATTCTTCACCGTCATCTTATTGAGTGCACGATAATCTACGCAGAGTCGTAACTTCCCATCCTTTTTCATGCGAAAAGAACTGGGGCTCCATAAGGTGACTTGCTGGTTCGAATATATCCCCGCGCTAATAGCTCGCCGAGTTGTCTTTTCAACTCAAGGAGTTCTACCTGATTGAGTCGATAAGGGGCTTTGGAAGGTGGTTCTGATCCTGGCAAGACCTCGATCTTGTGATCCACCACCCGCCTTGGAGGTAACTCAGCAGGTAACTCGTCCGTCAAGACATCCTCAAACTCCTTAATCACTTCGCGAAGCACCTCCGGAAGTTTAGTCGCGTCTCCTGATGTTTCCTCTTGTCTGTCACCCGCCATCAAATCTGCAACCTGCATCAAACACATGACCCCGTCGTTGAAGTCCATCTGTTTGCCTTTGATCAAATTCACTGCAAAGTCATCAATCTTCCGCGCCTTCCGGATCAGCCTCACTCCCAGCTTCCGCTATCGTGTCGGATATTTTGTGCGTGAAGGATGTCCAGGAAAATGCGAGGTTCCTGGCTGTGGAGATGCTGTGTGCCAAACAGAGACAAGACAGAGAAGAACAACCACGAAAAGGAATGCTGCGATATATACCACTCTGAAAGTATGTACACTGTCGATTCTTTCTCCAAACAGCACAAAACTGAGGAAAAGACCAGAGCGGTCTGTAACCTTCTTCAGAAGCCCTAAAACAAACTCCTGAAACGTAACCCTAGTCTGAAATCGCCAAAACGTAGCTCAAAGTAAGAGGAACTTCTCTTTGCTAACAACCAGAGCCACAACAGTATCATGCGATCCAAACCCAAGTCCAAACCACATCCACACACTAGCTCTTGGCTAAAGCTAGCTACCACAAGCCATACACAACCAACTAAGTCCTTAACGAACTCAAAAGGACGAAACCTGTAGCGAAGGAACCGAAAAAGACCTATCTGGGAACTTTCTCCTTTCGCCAAACGATCTTCAAATGTTGATAGGGTCTCCTTCCCTGACTCCGTTGGCCCAAGAAACCTTCAGATCCGACTCCCGATAGTCGAGATATCGTCGATTTTCGGTCGCAGGTGACCGAACCTTCAAAAACTCCTCCCTGCGGCTTAAAACCGCTCACACCGCACAAACGGATCGTCTAAACTGATATCCGTCTTCACTGGTAGGTAGATCTGGCTACCTTGAACCCAACAAGACTCCAAACAAGCCGTTTGGAGTTCCCCTTGCAAAACTACTCGAGAAATTCGGTCGCAGGCTACAAAAAACTGACGTAAATCGGCTCCCTGCGGCTCAAATTTGCTCACCACACCCAAACCAACAATCCAATTCACTTACAGTCTTCTCCTATGCGTACATGAGGACTCCCTGATCGCGTAGGCACCAAGAACGAAGAGCTTGGCTCACCGATCGCGAAGAACAATCCAATCTCAGGTCGCAAGCGATGAAAACCTGACGCAAGCGCTTCCCTGCGAGCCAATTTCTCTCACAACTCTCAAACCGCCCGATAAAACTTTGTATCGTCTTCAATTTCCTGAAGAACTCGTTGTTCTGATCCCGATGGATCCAAGGACAGCAAGTTTGGACTCCGGAACGGCCCGAACGGTCCAACTCTCCTTCACAGGTAACTGAAAACCCCCATTCTGCTCTCTGCGTCTTAATTTCCCCCAGAACACAACCCCCGATCCGTCTCTTCAAGAACCGTCTTAACCTGTGCGTAGCCTGCACAGATCTGAACCCGATGACACCTTACGCGCGTGTATTGGACTTCCCAATTCTCCAAAACATCCACCGACAGGTCGTAGGAACAAGCAAGCCCCTTAAGCAGCCCCCTTGCAACAGTCTGTACGTACGAAGTTCAACTCTCAATAATCAGAAGCAGGCCCCTTGCGTCTTTGATATAACGCCTGAGGTCCTAAATACCCAGTCAGCAAGTAACTAGAGGCCTAGCTTGATTTTGCCTTTTTCCGAATCGCATAACTTCTTCTCTGGATGTCCAAACGAAATAAACAAGATGCCCATGGAAAGCTGACAACGAGCTCTATCCATCTATGCGATAAAAGTAAAGATCCGAAGTTGCACCAAAAGCTCGTAAGCTGGGGCTTAGCTTGTTTTCTCCATCTTTCGAGTCCTGTAACTTCTTCACTATGCGTCCAAACGAAGTAGACAAAGTGCCTATGGAATGCTGACAAGGAGCTCTATCCACTGGTGCGATAAAAACGAAGATCCGAAGTGGTGCTAAAAACCCGTAAGCTGGGGCCTAGCTTATTTTCTCCATCTTTCGAGTCCTGTAACTTCTTCACTATGCGTCCAAATGAAGTAGACAAAGTGCCTTTGGAAAGCTGACAAGGAGCTCTATCCACTGGTGCGATAAGAACGAAGATCCGAAGTGGTGTCAAAAACCCTTAAGCTGGGGCCTAGCTTATTTTCTCCATCTTTCGAGTCCTGTAACTTCTCCACTAGGCGTCCAAACGAAGTAGACAAAGTGCCTTTGGAAAGCTGACAAGGAGCTCTACCCATCTATGTGATGAAAATGGAGATCTGAGATTGTGCCAAAAGCCCGTAAGCTGGGGCCTAGCTTGTCTTCTCATGAGTGTCTTTGGAGCAACAAGTATCGAAGTTTGAATTTCAAGTAGGAGCCGGTCCACGACACGACACCGCCCTTTACCTCTAACGTTTAACCTTAAAGGTTTCCGCCTAAGTTCCACTTCAAACCTGTCCAAGAAAGTGTTCCCCAAAACCGCATGGATATCATCCATCTCGCACACCGTGAAGTTCTCTGTGAACTCCAACTTCCCACACACAAATCGTACGTCCAAGGCCACTTCAGAAGTTTGGTACGTCTTGCCCTTGGCAAAGCGTACCTGAATAGGCTTGTCTGCCTTTGAGGTAGACAAGCCCAACTTCTTCACCAACTTTGGACTTATGAAGGAGTGAGTCGCTCCTGTGTCCACAAGAAAAGTAACATCACGGTTAGCAACCTTGGCTTGTAGATACATCAGTCCTGACGTCTTCTTCGTGGTTCTCAAGGTCACAGTCATCTGGCCCTCCAACAAGTCCTTTGCAACAAACGCATTCATGCTACAGTTACTAACCTTAGGTTTCGTGCACCCCTTAGCAATGTGACCCGCCTCGCCACAGTTGTAGCAAGTAAACTTAGCCCCATTGCCCTTCTGAGGTGTCTGCCCCTTCGGTTTCACTCCTGTTTGCTGCCGCTTTGCTGCCGGGGCAGAAGAATCCTTCCGATCCTTCTCACCCCCATCCCACTGTCGCTTGAAGCCCTTGTTCTTCTTCTGGAACTTGTCCGTGCTGCGAGGTTCAAAAGGTTTTTGTTGCTGGACTTCATCGTCCCCAATTCGCTCCGCTAGCTTCAAAAGTTCGGCACTTGTCGCAGGTAGCTCCGGCATCCGAAAGAGAGCCTTCTCCGAGCTGGACTTGAGTCCCCCAATGAATATACATATTTTGGTCTCCTCAGTCCACTTGGAGAACGAATCCAGTTTGGCACTGAACTCGCGCACATAAGCACTTAAGGTCCCTGTCTGCTTCAGCCGAACTAACTCAACACCGTCCCGAATCCTCTGATACTCCGGAGTGAATCGTCCCGCGAGCAACCCCTTGAACTCCTTCCAACCAAGCACCGAGACGGTCAAGACATACGGTCCACCAGAGAAGCGCATGGTCCTTCAAGAACGTAACCGCCGCTCTCACTTTGTCTGACTCCTGAGCCTGATGCGCTTCAAAGTATAGGTCTAACTCGGTTAAGAAATCCTTAATCTTGCGAGCCCGTCCTATAACTATAAACGGAGTCGGCAAATTCGTCTTACAAAGCTTCCTGGTAGACGAGGAACTTCCTTGGCCTGCCTCAAGCTCAGCGATACGTTTATCCCTTGAGGCCATCCCTTCCTGCATGGTCTTCATCATTTTGATGAGTTCCGCATACAAGGCTCCTTCACTTCCCGCGCCTGCATCGTTGGGCACCGTTGGCAAGACTCCATCTTGCTGCAACGGTGCCACAGCTGGAACTGGGCTTCCTTGACGTTGGGGCGAAGATTGTCGGTTATCGTCCCCTGACTGTGCCTCGGGGCTAGCTCGAGTCGATCTGGTCCCAGTGTCAGTCGCCCTCCCCGTCTCTTGGTCTTCCTCCTGGAACTCTGTCCTTCCTCGGCCATCGCTCCAAGTGTTCACCTAGAAACGCTGATCCGCTTCGTGTCTTGCGTCCCTCCTCAAGCGTCCAGCCTTCAGCCGCTACCTCAAGTTCTCGCTCACCGAAGCGTTGGCTCTGATACCACTTTTCGCGCACCTACCGCCTTGTTGCGCCAGCGGAAGCTCTAGCTCAGTAGGTCGCAAACTTTACACCGTTAACCTGCAAACACAATCACAAGTTAGCGTCCATGCACCTTAGTTCTGGTTGGTCCGGACCGGAGCCGGACCGTCTCCCTAATCATCAAGCTCAACAATCCTAAGTCCCGACTTAGATCCGCCTAAGTCGGTCCCAAACATGAGCAAGTCACAATATGACTTGGGGCGGACTTCCCATAAAGTCCAGGGTCCTAAACGGTGCCTCCAGCACACCTAGCGGCCCAACCGCCCGTGATGTCCGTATGGGTCTAGGCTCCCGAACGGTGGTCTAACCCGCCGACTCGTTCCCTAGTCTTACCCCAGCCCTTACATCGTTCCTAAGTCTAGACTTCCACTTCTAGATCGGAACGTGCCTTGGAACTGGCCCAGCCATCACCTCATGCCCCCAGAGTCCGTCCGCCGAACCCTGGGGTCGGGTGACTCGTCCTGGCCCACCCAGGCATCGAGCCCCCCTCATATATACTTCTGGGGATCGGCGGCCCCGCCCTCCTCTTTGGTCCCTGAAAATTATACCACAACCCGATTGTGGTTCGGCCATAACTTCCAGCTCGGAGGTCAGATCGAGGAGTGTTATATATCACTGGAAAGCTCTCGACGAGACCTTTCCAATGATACCTCATTCGCCTCGAGATCTTACGTGGAGCTCCGTCCACGACCTAAAACGTCCCTGGAGCTCCAACACTTAGCAGTTTTTCCGAAAACCTGTGGTCCAGACCCATGGTCGAACCCTGTGGTTCGTCTGCGTCTCGGACCCACGTCTCGGTCTCACGTCTCGGACCCACGTCTTAGACCTATGTCTGAGACTCATGTTTCAGCCCGTTCTTAGACTCGTCCGCTTAGGTCAGCGTTCGTCTGGGGCCCTCTTGGGGTAGGCCCTTATGTCCTAACCCAAGGTTCCAACCTTGGTTCAGAGAACCACCTAGGGTTCATCTGACCCCGACTTCCCGGCCAAGCCGTTAAGTCCTACTCGCAGCGTTCACAACCTAGTGCAAGTCCGCTAGGGTTCTGTTGTTCGCGTCTGCGCCCGATCTTGAGAATGAGGGGCGCGACAGGTCGCAAATCATCCTTGAAGTATTTCTTTAATAAAGAAACATGGAAAGCCGGATGCAACTGCCACTCGCGAGGAAGGTCTAACGTATAGACATCTTCGTGCGGATTCTTGACAATGACAAAAGGTCCCGCGAACTTCAATGAAAACTTCGCCGATATTTCCTTCGGAAGTGTGAAGTTTTTCATACTTAACCATACTTCTTCGCCCACTTGAAACTTCACTTGCCGCCGATGCTTATTTACTTGCTTCGTGTAACGTTGCTGTGCCTTCTCGAGGTTCTTCTTTACTTGCTCCTCGCGCCGCTGCATTGCCGCCACCAACTCTTCAGCTGATGTTTGCCGTGTTCTTGGTCGTGCCGATGTAGAACTCCCTTCAAGAGTCAAGTCAAGAGGTCCTTTTGGCTCACGTCCGTAAGCCAACAAGAAAGGCGATTCGCCGGTTGCCGAATGCTTCGTGGAATTGTAGCAATATTCCGCAAGATTGAGCCACTCCACCCAATCACTTTGGTCCGCGCTCACATAATTCCTCAAGTATTGATTTAGAACCGAGTTAACTCGTTCTGTTTGCCCATCTGTTTCTGGATGAAAGGCGGTACTAAATTTTAACTTAGTCCCCAATTTTTGGAATAAATGTTTCCAAAAGACACTTGTGAACTTAGAGTCTCGATCTGAAATGATACTCTGAGGTAATCCATGTGAACGCCACCAAGTATCTAGGAACAACCGAGAAGTCGTGAACGCTGTTGCAGTGTCCAAAGTCGGAATAAACTTCGCTAGTTTGCTAAACCGATCAACTATCACAAATATCGCATTGTATCCATTCGAGTCAGGCAGAGAGGTAATGAAGTCCATGCTAATGCTTTCCCAAGGTCTGGCTGGAATCGGCAGAGGATGAAGCAACCCTTGTTTCTTCTCATAAGAAACGCGGTTTGCTTGACATGTTACACATGTTTTCACAAAGTGGGCAACATCGTCTTTCATGTGGGGCCAATAAAACTTTTTAGCTATCACTGCTAAGGTGGACTTTTCTCCTTTATGGCCTGATAAGGACGCATCGTGAGATTCTTTTAACAACTTGGTCCTAAGTTTTCCTTGTCCCACATAAATCCGACTTTGCTTGAACATGAGTAAACCATGTCTTAGCTGCATGTTCTGCAACTTCACTCCTCGCTTGAGTTGTTCCAAGTACTCCTTCGCTTGGTCATCGCCCATGTAACCTTCACGTATTCGCCTCTCCAAGTCTGACTCCTTAGGATACATAGCTCGTAAAATCTGTGTTGACGATGGAAGATATTCCTCCTTGCGACTCAAGGCGTCAGGAACCACATTGTTCTTTCTCGCTTTGTGGATTAATTCCACGTTCATGAGTGCTAAGGTATTGTGCCACCGTAGTTGCTTTGACGGTCACCCGATCTTGTGTCTCAAAGTACTTGAGCGAAATATTATCAGTATATACTTGGGTTTTGTGAAGTCCCAAGTAATGCCGCCATTTCCTCAAGCAATGGACCACCGCAAACAATTCTTTCTCGTGAGTCGGCCATCGACTCTCTGTCCCAGATAGCTTCTTGCTTTCGTACGCTACAATTTTTCCATCCTGCACCAACACTCCACCGATCGCAGTCGCTCGCGTCCGTGTGCACCTCGAATGGTTTGTCGAACTCCGGCAGCTTCAAAACTGATGCCTTTGACAAAATAGTTTTGATCGTCTGAAACGCATCATCCACCTTCTTGGTCCAACTTACATGTGCGTCTTTGTCCGTCCAGTCCGTCAGCGGCTTCGTGATCTTTGAAAACCCCTTCACATACTTGCGGTAGAATTGCGCCAATTCTAAGAATCGCCGCATCCCCTTCACTGTAGTCGGAGGCTCTCAAGTCACAATCGCGTCCACCTTCTGCATATCTGGGCCGACTCCTTCTGTACTAATGACATGTCTCAAGAAGTTAATGCGCTCCAAACCAAACTCACTCTTGTCAATGTTGGCAAACAAGTTATGCTCCCGCAGCTTCGTCAACACCACCCTTAGCTGCTCCGCGTACGACTCCAAGGTTTTGGAGTAGACCAAGATGTTGTCGATGTAAACGATGACAAACTCATCCATCTCCTCGCGAAAAATTATGTTCATCAATGTAGTGAACATCGAAGGGGCGTTGCAGAGTCTAAATGGCATCACCACGAATTCAAATGATCCGTATCTGGTTCGACAAGCGGTCTTCTCAACATATGGGTCAGCTATCCGGATCTGGTAATATCCTGACTTCAAGTCTATCCTGCTGAAGTACTTTGCGCCCGTTAACCTATCAAAGAGGTCGTCTATCCTTGGCAAAGGATAATTATTCTTCACCGTCACCTTATTGAGTGCACAATAATCTACGTAGAGTCGTAACTTCCCATCCTTTTTCTTTGCAAAAAGAACTGGGGCTCCATAAGGTGACTTACTGGTTCGAATATATCCTCGCGCTAATAGCTCGCCGAGTTGTCTTTTCAACTCAAGGAGTTCCACCTGATTGAGTCGATAAGGGGCTTTGGAAGGTGGTTCCGATCTTGGCAAGACCTCAATCTTGTGATCCACCACCCGCCTTGGAGGTAACTCAGCAGGTAACTCATCCGTCAAGACATCCTCAAACTCTTTAATCACTTCACGAAGCACCTTCGGAAGTCTAATCGCGTCTCCTGATGTTTCCTCTTGTCTGTCACCCGCCATCAAATCTGCAACCCGCATCAGACACATGACTCCATCGTTGAAGTCCATCTGTTTGTCTTTGATCAAATTCACCGTAAAGTCATCAATTTTCTGCGTCTTTCGGATCAGCCTCACTCCCAGCTTCTGCCGTTTAACTCTGACGTTCAATCTCAAAGGTCTCCGTCTAAGTTCCACGTCAAACCTATCTAAGAAAGTGTTCCTCAAAACCGCATGGATATCATCCATCTCGCAGACCGTGAAGTTCTCTGTGAACTTCAACTTCCCACACACAAATTGTACATCCAAGGCCACTTCAGAAGTTTGGTACGTCTTGCTCTTGGCAAAGCGCACCTGAATAGGCTTGTCAACCTTGGAGGTAGACCAGCCCAACTTCTTCACCAACTTTGGACTTATGAAGGAGTGAGTCGCTCCTGTGTCCACAAGAAAAGTAACATCACGATTAGCAACCTTGGCTTGTAGAAACATCAATCCCGGCGTCTTCTTCGTGGTTCTCAAGCTCACAGTCATCTGGTCCTCCAACAAGTCCTTTGCAACAAACGCATTCATGCTACAGTTACTAATCTTAGGTTTCGTACACCCTTTTGCAATATGACCCGCCTCGCCACAGTTGTAGCAAGTAAACTTAGCGCCATTGCCCTTCTGAGGTGTTTGCCCCTTAGGTTTTACTCCTGTTTGCTGTCGCTTTGCTGTCGCTTTGCTGTCGCTTTGCTGCCGAGACAGAAGTATCCTTCCGGTCTTTCTCACCTCCATCCCACTGTCGCTTGAAGCCCTTGTTCTTCTTCTGGAACTTGTCCGTGCTGCGTGGTTCAAAAGGTTTTTGTTGCTGGACTTCGTCGTCCCCAATTCGCTCCGCTAGCTTCAAAAGTTCGGCACTTGTCATAGGTAGCTCCGGCATCCAAAAGAGAGCCTTCTCCGAGCTTGACTTGAGTCCCCCAATAAATATACATATTTTGGTCTCCTCAGTCCACTTGGAGAACGAGTCCAGCTTGGCACTGAACTCGCGCACATAAGCGCTTAAGGTCCCTGTCTGCTTCAGCCGAACTAACTCAACACCGTCCCGAATCCTTTGATACTCTGGAGTGAATCGTCTTGCGAGCAACTCCTTGAACTCTTTCCAACCAAACGCTGAGACAATCAAAGCATGCTCATCCCTGTATGCGGTCCACCAGAGAAGCACATGGTCCTTCAGAAACGTAACCGCCGCTCTCACTTTGTCTGACTCCTGAGCCTGATGCGCTTCAAAGTACAGGTCCAACTCAGTTAAGAAATCCTTAACCTTGCGAGCCTGTCCTATACCTGTAAACGGGGTCGGCAAATTCATCTTACAAAGCTTCCTGGTAGACGAGGAACTTCCTTGGTCTGCCTCAAGCTCAGCGATATGTTTATCCCTGGAGGCCATACCTTCCTGCATGGTCTTCATCATCTTGATGAGTTCCGCATACAAGGCTCCTTGACTTCCCGCGCCTGCATCGTTGGGCACCGTTGGCAAGACTCCATCTTGCTGCAGCGGTGCCACAGCTAGAACTGGGCTTCCTTGACGTTGGGGCGAAGGTTGTCGGTTGTCGTCTCTTGACTGTGCCTCGGGGCTAGCTCGAGTCGATCTGGTCCCGGTGTCAGCCGCCACTCTCCGTTTCTTGGTCTTCCTCCTGGAACTCTGTCCTACGTCGGCCATCGCTCCAAATGTTCACCTAGAAACATTGATCCGCTTTGTGTCTCGCGTCCCTCCTCAAGCGTCCAGCCTTCAGCTGCTACCTCAAGTTCTCGCTCACCGAAGCGTCGGCTCTGATATCTTTTCGCGCACCTATCGCCTTGTTGCGTCAGCGGAAGCTCTTGCTCAGTAGGTCGCAAACTTTACACCGCTAACCTGCAAACACAATCACACGTTAGCGTCCATGCACCACTTATCTTATCTCAGTTTGGTCCGGACCTGAGCCGAACCGTCTCCCTATTCATCAAACTCAGCAGTTCCTAAGTCCCGACCTAGACCCGCTTAGGTCGGTCCCAAACATGAGCAAGTCACAAGATGACTTGGGGCGGACTTCCCATAAAATCCAAGGTCCTAAACGGTGCCTCCAGCACACCTACCGGCCCAACCGCCCGTGATGTCCGTCTGGGTCTAGGCTCCCGAACGGTGGTCTAACCTACCGACTCGTTCCCTAGTCTTGCCCCAGCCCTTACATCGTTCCTAAGTCCAGACGTCCAAGTCTGGATTGGAACGTGCCTTGGAACCGGCCCAGCCATCACCTCATGCCCCAAGAGTCCGCCCGCCGATCCCTGGGGTCGGATGACTCGTCCTGGCCCACCCAGGCATCGAGCCCCCCTCATATATACTTCTGGGGATCGGCGGCTCCACCCTTCTCTTTGGTCCTTGAAAATTATACCACAACCCGATTGTGGTTCGGTCATAACTTCCAGCTCGGAGGTCAGTTCGAGGAGTGTTTTATATCACTGTAAAGCTCTCAACAAGACCTTTCCAATGATACATCACTCGCCTTGAGATCTTACGTGGAGCTCCGTCCACGACCTAAAACGTCCCTAGAGCTCCAACACTTGGTCATTTTTCGGAAACCTGTGGTCCAGACCCAGACTCGAACTCTGTGGTTCGTCTGCGTCTCGGACCCACGTCTCAGACCTATGTCTGAGACTCATGTTTCAACCCGTTCCCAGACTCGCCTCCTTAGGTCAACGTTCGTCTGGGGCCCTCTTGGGATAGGCCCTTATGTCCTAACCCAAGGTTCCAACCTTGGTTCAGAGAACCATTTAGGGTTCATCTGATCTCGACTTCCCGGCCAAGCCGTTAAGTCCTACTCACAGCGCTCACAACCTAGCACAAGTCCGCTAGGGTTCTGTTGTTCGCGTCTGCGCCCGATCTTGAGAATGAGGGTCGCGACACACCCGAGGTATTAGCAGGACTTCCCACCTTATCAGAAGCCGAGTTAGGAGTTCAGGTAAGAGCAGATCAGGAGGAGATCGCATCCGAGCAATTAGAGTAGACAACAAGCACAAAAGACAAGTTAACTTGTCTAAACTAAGTAGGACCCGAAATTACTATCTTAGGAGGTGGCAGTTTTCATGTAATTTTAGAGGACTGTCCATGTGGCAGGGTAGACAGCGTAGGAGTAGCAAAGCACATGTTTAACCAAGGAAGGGAGCCGATTGCATGTGGGGTAGTAGCTTTCTGACAGCGTCCATCTCTCTAGTTGTAGTTGAGGATTGGAAGGGATCTCCCTTGCGCCTCCAGGCAGAGGTATAAGATGGACTACAGTGTAGGATTCAGTGCGCACTAGGCATATACATGCACACACACGCATATTCTTACGGTGCAGGAGAGGTACAAAAACTGCATAGTGTGCACACTACATCTGATGTTAGAGACATACGAATAGATTTGGATTACACAAGAAAGGGGTCTGCATTATCTCGTTGCCAGCAGTGGTTCGAGGATGTAGATAGAGGTAGTGGACAGTTTAGGGACAGGGAACAACATCCTCGTGTAGTCCTGCTGTCTAAACTGGTGTGTCGAGGAGTAGGAGAAGGAAGTAGAGGGAGTTAGCTTCCCGACACCAATGTGCCTTCTTCTCAGAGAGTTGATTTCAGAAGCTTTGTCTGTGTCTTCTAGGCAGTGGGTTTCTTCGAATTCTCTCCCAGTTGTCCATGGGAAGCATTCTTCTTGAGTGACGATGACAGTGAATCTGCACAACTGCTGACAAAACTGTCAGCAGTTGTGCGGATTCGCAGCTTGGCTCATCCAGTGGAGCACTTCGGATCCACGTACGGACGGTCCTATGGATAAGTGATCCAAGAAGACAGAGTAGTCGGAGCAGCGAGAGAAGAAGGAAGAAGACTTCTTCCCACAGCAGAAGACGACATCCTCAAGTAAGAAGACTGTGTAACTGTGCGTGAGTTTGTGGTCTTCCTCCTCAAACTATTACAAGCAAGGATGGCTTGTTAGTCAGGATCTGGACTAGAATCCAGTCGGAGTCTTAATTTCTCATTCTTATCTTGTTTTCTCTTGTTTGGATTTTCCCATCTTCTCCATCTTCCCCCATCTTCCCATCTTCCTACCTTCTTCTAGTGAGCTTCCGAGACTTCTATTGAGCTTCCGTGAAGGTGAATGTCGTTGTAGTGCTGCAGGAAGACCGTCTTTGTAGACAGAAGCATGGAAAGGCTACATGAGAGATATACCATGTGATTGATCTAAATCGTTGGGACTTGGAAGAGCAATGTGTGACAGACGTTGCTAGTTCGACTTCTACGAAGCAGGAACAGTCTTCAGGAGGTGTGAGAAGCCGAGTTGAACCCCTAGAAGCCGAGAATTACTTCAGGAAGACTATGCTGAGAAGACCGGAAGAAGTGATCTGGAAGCAGGAAGCGTCTTCCGAGCTTCTATGTAGATAACTGTGTGATATTTTAGATAGTAGTTGTTTGTTTAGGTCCAGAGCACCTCTGAAGGGTCTAGAAGCCGTGTGGTTTTGTGAGAAGACAAGATATCTAGATAAAACCCATGTGTTTGTGTGTTTGAACGAATCTTAGAACTTAGAACAATGTTACTTGTGCAAATCCTCTGTGAGAACGATATCTTGTATACTAAATTGAGAAAAGGAGAAATCTTGCGTCACTACATATAGTGAGTACTCATTTTTGGCGCCGCTGCCGGAGATTTCATCTTAGTAACGACTGTTCTAAGCTTCCTGGAATCGTGTATCAGTAGTTAGTTTCCTACTGAACTAACTTGGGTTGTTGAATGTGTTGTGAGACTTTATCTTGTTAGAAGACAGGAACCGCAATCAGAAGCTGATGAGATACATCAGGGGGAACTGGAAGAAGCCGCTTCCCCGCTTCCAAGAGAGCTTCTTGGAAGACTAGATCTTGGAAGACTGCAGTAAGTGCAACATGAAACAGGAGAAGAAGACATTCCGAACTTGTGACAAGTTGTTCAGACCTCCAGGCTACCAGATCTAGGATTAGAAGAAGAGGGACATCTCTTCTCAGCAATCTGGTGGATGCCTCCAACTAGAAGAAGAA
Organism: Asterella californica; assembly: GCA_036924285.1. Taxonomy (NCBI): domain Eukaryota; kingdom Viridiplantae; phylum Streptophyta; class Marchantiopsida; order Marchantiales; family Aytoniaceae; genus Asterella; species Asterella californica. Next base: position 11,184,242 of record JAYKYS010000006.1, on the reverse strand, counting down.
GCAGAAGACGCGCGGGTAAGGATCCTGAGTGGGTACGTTCATCCCAGCGAACCGCTTCTAGAGAGCAGCGGGTATCCTTGAGACACCAAAAGAAAGAAGAAGAGCTCAGGAAGATCCGATCGATAGATTTGGAAGAGCCTTCCATATCGAACATTATCTTTGGAGAAGATAGAAGTCAACCTGGTGACCACGTGTATAAAGTAGATTTTGGTCCTGGTTACGCGGAAGACGTCTTCCCAAGTGCGGGAGAGACTTCTCAAGGTGAAGGAAGACTGGAGGAGATCGCTCTAGACATCTCAGAAGGTGGCAGTGACAGTAGCTCTGACTCACAAGACGACATTCGTGACTTAGACAGACTTGGGCCTTCGATACCGAGAAATTTATCTTAAATCTGAATGAAATCGAAAAATATGTTTTAGATTTTATTCATGTAGATTATAGTATGTAGTATTTGTTTGCATTTCGAAATGTGCAAAAAGAGCATGTCTAGAGAAAGTTAAGGCACTTCGTGTTAGCAAAGGAAAGATGAAATACCGCACTTTGTTAGCATATTAGCTTAGAAACTGGTCTCTAAAACCAGTTGTGAAATCAGCTTCCGCGGTGTACCTGAGAAACTTGTAGGGAGGAGGTTTCTGGACCAAATCCTTTCAGACTCACAACCGGCTTGGAGTAGGCTGGCGCCTTCGGGGGAATATGAGGGGCACCAAGTTGCCTAGGGACGGGACACTAGATGTCTCTTAAACGTACCGTGAATGCAGGACGCCTCCGTCTATCCTTGCACTAGTGCAGTCACCTAGTGTGGATGCTAGAGGGAGATTACCACCGGATTTCGAAATAGATCTCTCGTCTTCGGGTTGTCGGGGTCACTAGTACGGATTTGGTTGCGGTCCTCTAAGTCCTGAGATAGCGAGATGGCATCAAAGATACTCCAAGTCGGTACCAAATCTTTTGTAGAAAAATGTAGAGCTCGACATATTATTCACTTGAGTCGAAAAATCAAGAGAAACTGATACATGAGGCAATACTTACGGCATTTTGAAGTTTAAAGGGGCTAGAAAATGACTATGATGATAACTCGGGCTCCACGTGTCAGAACGAGGTGATTCCGGTGGCCAGAGGTAGCCGTGGTGGAGTTACTTCGAGTGGAGGTGTCAGATGCTGACTGTACAGCCAAGTAGGTGACCGTTGTCGTGTTGTGGTTTGGCTAGGGTGTGAAACCACCACATATCCTTCGTACGTGTTTGGTGTTGAGGAGCCACTGGGACCTTATCTGGTCAAAAGATAAGACTCCACGTGGACGATCCGTGTACTCTTCGCTGAGTGGAGATAAGAGTAGTACTCTTGTCGTCACATGGGAGATTGATGTATAAGAAGATAGGTGCGCGGAGCTTGAGATATGGAGTGTAGAGTATCCAAGTCTAGTGGGGTGTGATCAGTATCATCGGATGAAGTAAGCGGCAGTGCGAGTGGTAGGCATGAACGGAGAACCCTTTCGTGCTCCTGATCTTCCACTTGCGCATCCGTTCGTCATTAAGATCCATTGTCTGCCGCGAGATCACTTTCGAGTATTTATGGTAGCTCATTGGGGAGAGTCGTTTATGGCTGCGGTGATGGCTACTCCGGACCCTATCGTTCTTCCCATTGTCACTTACGACGCTGTTTGGGATCTTACTGTCTACATCTTGCTTTGATGTGGTATGGATCCTCCGTTGGATCTGAACTTCCCAGCGAGAGTTCCGTTCAACACTTGGGTCGAAATACGATGTTACAGTCGTCCAAAGGTGGCGCATCGTGAGTTTGTCGTGAGGAACTTCGGTGAGGATTATTATAACCAGATAATAGCTTCATCTGTTCCTTTTGTAGTTCCGTTTATTGTCAACCGTTTTAGAGTCGGGATTCTGACTCTCTATTGAGAGTAGTTTGTACTTCGTGTTTACGTGCTTCGTGGTTGACGGCATCGTCAACGGCACGTGTTTGGAGTTTGTTCAATATAAACTTTGAGGCCTAAATGGTACTCTTGGATAAAAAATTCGTTCTTTGTGTGTTTGTCATGTGAGTGAAGACAAAAACCTTTTTGTCAACTTGTTTCTCATTGGTCGAAAGTTTGACCAATCACCTTCTACCAAGTTCCTTTCACGTTTTCGAGGGTAGAGTCACTTCCCGTGGTCCATTCGCGGAGTGTGAGCTATGGTTGGAAAGCTTGGGAGACGAGGATGCCCGTGGACTCAATGGTTGCTGGATTTGAAGCGCGGATGAGAAAGTTACGATCAATTGAAGCTGAGGGGGTCAAATTCGTGACCAATTTCATTTCCGTGAGGTCTTTCTCGCTTTCTGGGAGTTCTGTGAGGTTGCTGGAGATGAATTGACTGTTGCCGGAAAGCTCTTGAGATGGGCTTGCTGATGGACTCAGAGATCGATCGATTCCAAGCCGGAGTGAAAAAGTTATGGCCAGCTGAAGTTGGGTGTCTCAAATCGGAGGTTATGATAGTAGGCGAATGTAAACATGAGACATTGAGAGAGATATGGGGAGTTTGAGGTCGAATTTTGCTATGAAACCTTCCAGGGTCTGAGAAGGTACAGTCAGCTACCTACCTGTGAAATTTTGGATTATTGGGTTGAAGAGAAACGTTGTTTTTGTGCACAAGGGTCTGCATATCGCCTTGTGTCATTGACGAAAAGGGCTTGGATCATTCCGAGAGTTTGGTTGAGGATCTGCTGGTGAAACTTTACAGAGTGGTAGTGATGGTGACACATTAGCTTCCTGAGAAGTTTGAGCTGTTTTGATCGAGTGGTTTGTGAGGAATCGAACAGCAAAGTTCTGTCGAAATAGTATCATGTTATAAAAACAGCGATAAGGGCTTGATCGTTCGGAGAGTTTGGTTGAAGATCTGCTGGTGAAATTTTACAGAGTGGTAGTGATGGTGACACATTAGCTTCCTGAGAAGTTTGAGCTGTTTTGATCGAGTGGTTTGTGAGGAATCGAACAGCAAAGTTCTGTTGAAATAGTATCGTGTTATAGAAACAGCGAACTTTGGAAGGGCATAGATGCCAACTCAGAGATGATCTCTCTGCATGTAATACCTTAATAGAGAGATTATTCTACAGGCTATCTGCTGGCCTTGGTTTCATCTCATTCTGAGCAGTGGTTGAGGAGTGACAGCGAGGTAAAGTTGAGAGGTTCTTGCTCCGAAAGGCGCAAGAGTTAAGACTCTTTTTGAAGAACAGGTCGACCTGGAGGTTTTGCCAGTGCTTCAGAGCACTTGATCATGGGTATGGAGAGTTGTTGACTGTATTTCTTGTGTTTGGATCCTCTCCATACCCGCATGCCTGTTTGTACGCCCAGTTGGTTTTGATTGGATTTGTGTGCGGGCGTTGCGCTTAGGTTTCTTTTCTATTAGGAGTGCTGGTATTTCTCTTGTGGTGAGGCTGGAGTGATGACCAGCAGACCCAAGAGTGCTTGCGATGATGGCAGGAACAGGTTGCCCGTGCTTGTTATCCCGGTTCTATTCCTAGTCGAGTAGGAGAGAGATCTGCCGAGAGGACGTGAGGATATCGTAGCGAGAAAGGTTCAAAGTGTACTTGGAGATCAGAGAGAGGTTTGGGTGGTCACTGGTTCTGAGTCACGGAGTGCGACACATACTCTCTACAGCTAGATACCCGGTGTATTCCCAGATAAGAAAGCACGTCACACGACACCGTCCGTACATTTGAACCTGCGAAGGCTTGTGAACTAGTCTTCTTACATGTAGATTTTTTATCAGTGATTTATTTTTTTGCTGCCGTCTGTTTAGGGCGTCTTTTACCCCTAACAGGTGACACTGAAGGTTACGTAGGGTGGAGGAAAACCTAGAGGGGTGTACTCCGGAGAGAGAGAATTCTCAGAGATTACCGCAGTTTGTGGATCATCGAGCAGTGTAGAGTTTACCGTGTGAAGACTATCGAGGAGAGAGAAACAGTAGAGCTGAGGAGAGAAATTTTACACAGAGGTTACGTCTGGAGAGATTTTCCAAGAGATTGAGCTTAGTAGACAGAATCGAGTAGAGAGGAGACCTACAACTTGTACGCATACTTTTCTGAAAAGAAAACTGGAAGCTTCTAGATGAACGCCCAGGTGCTTCACAGGAGCAGTTTTCTGATATTCTTAGTCCTTGAGCGTGAGCTTTTCAATCTGGATGATCTGGAGTTGAAGATTTACTTGCACGCCGTGTGTTTTATCTTGGCCGGATCAAAATCGTGGTGGTGTGTTTTCTTGCGGTTCGTATTCTGTGTGTGGTTTTCGTCCTCTTCTTCACGATCGTATCACACCTAGAAGGTTCCGCCCTTCTCAGGAAACTCTCGTCTCGACAACGATGATGATGCTGACGCGGACGACTTCATCGTGATGTTCGAGATCATCTCTAGATCCAACAAGGAAGATGTTGATGTCGACAGACTCCGTGTATTTCACAGTTTGATCGTAGGGAAGGGAAGGAAGTGGATGAGTAAAGTGTTGGATGATGAGTTAGTAATGGCCGCTTGGATTATTCTGAAGGCAGTTTTCTTGAAGAGGTTCAGAGGAGTGGGTTATGACCGGATAATCCTCATAGAACTTCAGAGGCTCGAACGGAAGAAAAAAGAGACACTACGGGATTACACCGAGAGGTTTGAAGACCTCCTGGATCACATCATCCAGAACCAAGGCAGACCCGGTTATTGTGCTCAGCAAGCCGTGGACTGGTACTTGGGAGGATTGTCTCATGATATGGAGTTGTATTGCAAAAGAGGAGGAGGTGATAATTTAGTGGAAGTACAGAAGCATGCCGAGCAGTATGAAACCTCGAGCATCACTCGGAACATGACGAAAGACAAAGGAAAGACCTTGAAGAAGTCCAAGAAGTCGAAGAAGTCTTCTAGAAAGTCCAAAAGGAAGTCCAAGTCCACTGAAACTGATAACGGTGATTCGGAAGTATCCTCTACTTCTGAAGAGTCTACTGTCGAAAGTTCAGAATTTGAATCTGAATAAGAAAAGAAGACACGGAAGAAGAAGAAGGAGAAGACACGATCTAAGGAAAAAGTTGTGCAGAAGATTCCTAAGACTCAGATCATTCAGTCTGCACCGGATCCCCGGATCGATGAAGTGTTGAAGCAGTTTGCCGACCTGAAGGTTCATCTTCTGAACCAGAAGGACAAGCGGATCTACGGCTTTCCGACCAAACATTTGGTGCAACCTTTGTAACTCTTCTGGGCACACCAGAGATCAGTGTACGCAGGACCAAGCTGTCAACTGGGCAGGCTGGGAAGAAGACGATGGGGGATATCTACACGATCTCAGTGGGGAATCCTGCTATAAGATCGAGACGATACAACCGTTCACTCCCACGCCTCCTGCCCAATATAATCGTTATGCACCTAGAGACAGGGCTAGTAATGTACAGACCAAGACGCCTTGGCAACCTTCTTCATCACAATGACCTCTAAACTCTCTTCCGGGAGCATGCAACAATTGTGGAGAGACAAGACACTGGTGGTCCATCTGTCCTCATCCGAGAAGATAGATTGGGCAAGTGCCCTTGTGTGGGAATTGTAAGGAAGCAGGACACTTCACAGATAATTGCCCTCAAACCCTACATCCACGACAGATGGTTAGATTTGCAGAGACCACACCTCCGGCAGAAGCTGCCTCAGCTTCTAAGCTCGAGTTAGCAGTGGTACATCATATCTCGGTAGAAGAAGAAGATCCTTGGGATTGCACGGATTGTCAACACATAGAGGAAGACGAACCAGACCTTGGGAAGCGCGAAGGAAAGAAGCCTTAGTTGCAGAAGACGACTGCAACTCAGAAGACGAATCCACTTGAGAAAGTTTTATCTTTCACTCTGGCGGATGGTACTGTTTGGAGTCCTTGTCCGAATTCAGACAATTGACCTCCAGAAGAAGTCATGGATGAAGCGGTCTTCAAGGTGAGCACCAGAAGCAGAGGGAAGACAGAATCTCGTCGGAAGGAGACTAAGAAGAAAAAGCAGCGTAAGGAGAGGTCACCCTCCCCTGAGCGACCTTCTTCTCCTGCTTACGACCGAGAAGATCCGAAGTACTTTGCTCCTGATATTAGGCAAGAGGTTGAAGCGATCAAGCAAGAAGAGCTGGAGAAGCGACGGAAGATAATAGAGCATCTTCCTCCATCGGCTACGGCAGCCCCTGTCTCACGGGAACAGCCCCCAGTCGAGGGAAGACACTCATCTGGTCTTCCACCCAAGGAAGCAGCCACTACATCTTCTCTGTTGGAAACACCAGTCACTCTTCTGAAAAGATCTCCTTACGACTTCTTGCGAGACTTGTGGAATCAGAAGGCGGATGTAACCTTCCAACAGCTGTTGGATGACAACGCTGGTTACAGGAAGTTGTTACAATCTGTGCTTCGAGGATCGAGGAAGAGGAGGACAGCTAAACTTCCCAAGAGCACCCCGATCCTGAGGATAGAGCACGAGGACTTGAGAGCCCCAGAACTTGATATGGAGATCCATGGCTGTCTTCTGAAGAAGGTACCCATTGATTACGACTCCGGAGTCAACATCATGACTGAAGAAACTACGCATGCCCTAGACTTCACTGAGTTCCAACCTACTCCGAGAATCCTTAGAATGGCAGACCAGACCAAAAGACGACCTTTGGGACAACTGAAAGATGTCTTGACGATAATTGGGGGAGTATCTTTTTACCTCACTTACATCATTTTGCGATCTGTAGCTAAGGTTGGATATCAAGTGTTGGTAGGAAGACCTTGGTTATATGCTGCAAATGTGACTACCCACTAGAGAAGACATCGTTTGAGGTTTCTCAATCTTACACCCATGCCGAGCGAGAAGACCAAAGTCTCACTCTCTTGGATGAAGATTGGGCATCAAGGTGAAACTCCCTCTATGACTGAGGGGTACACGTCAGAAGACTCAGCTGCGTCTTCTGACCTTGATGAACGATATGATGAGTTTGTGGTGAATAACTTGAGTACTACAGGTACGACGGAAGAGGCAGAAGACGTGATCTGTGGATACATCGAGTGCTACGAAATTGCGAAAGAAGAGTTGCCAGAAGACGAAAGTACTGTCTTCTCGTCAGAAGACCCGATGTTGATTTTCCAGAAGACGAAAGTACTGTCTTCTCGTCGGAAGATCCGAAAGTTGGTCTTTCAGAAGACGAAAGTACTGTCTTCTCTTCGGAAGATCAGCTAGCTGATCTTCCAGAAGATGAAAGTATTGTCTTCTCTTCGGAAGATCAGTTAGCTGATCTTCCAGAAGACGAATCCGAACTGGAAGAAGCTCCCAAAGCGGAACATTTTGACGCCAGTGAGTACAGTTCACTGAAGGAATGGTGAACCCTGATGATCTTCAAGAGATGGAGATTGCCCCGAGGAAGAAGCTGAAACTTTCCAAGGTGATCGAGGGCCAGCAGTTGGAAGACTTCAGAGAACTTTTAACAGAGTTCCAGGACGTCTTCGCTTGGACCATAGAAGACATGAAGGGCATACCTTGAGAACTGGGAGAGCATCGTATTGACTTGCTGGAGGGCGTTGTTCCTGCACGGTAGAGGCAGTACCGACTCAACCTCAAGTACTCGCTTCTGGTGAAAGATCAGATCGATCAATATCTGAAAGCTGGAGTCATCTTCCCAGTACTTAGCAGTGAGTGGGTAGCTCCTATTGTCATCGTGCCGAAGAAGCAGACAGGTAAGATCCGAGTGTGTCAAGACTTCCGGAAGCTGAACTTGACCATGAAGAAGGATCACCATCTTTTACCTTTCACCGATTCTGTGTTAGACCAGGTAGCAAGACATGAGTTCTACAGCTTCCTGGATGGGTATTCTAGGTACAACCAAGTTTCAATCAGAGAAGAAGACAAGTCGAAGATCATTTTCACTACTGATTGGGGCACGTACACGTACAATCAAATGCCATTTGGTTTATGTAACGCACTCGTCACATTCTAGAGACTGATGATTACGATCTTCGCACTTTCATGGAGATCTTCTTGGATGACTTTTGTGTGTTTGGATCGAGAGAAGATCACCTGATATTCCTAAGGAAGTGTTTTTTGAAGTGTAGAGAGCATCGTTTGGCTCTTCACCCTGAGAAGTGCTTCTTTGATATGTCAGAAGGTATTCTGCTAGGACATAAGATTTCTGGAAGAGACATAGAAGTCTACTTTGCTAAGATAGAAGTCATCATGAAACTTCACCCACCTGCTAACTTGACTCAGTTGAGAAGCTTCTTGGGCAACATAGGATATTATAGGAGGTTTATTGACAGGTACGCAAAGGTAGCAGAAAGACTTACCAAGTTGCTGAAGAAGGACGAACCTTACGTATGGACTTCTGAGCAGTAGGAAGCGTTCGAAGATAAGAGATTCTGTCGGAATCTCTTATCTTAAGGCCACCTGATTGGGAGAGGATCTTCCACATTTATGTGGATGTTTCTGCTTTCGTCATATGGGTGGTATTGAGTCAGAAAGATGAGAAGAAGAAGGAGAAAGATGAAGTGGAAGACGAGTTCTCTGACGAGAATCTATTTTCAGTTTCTTCAGAGACACTCTAATCTGAGGGAGGGCGTACCGCCTACTTCTCCAAAGACGAGACTAGGTCTTCTGATCCAGTCTTTGCGACTTCCACAGAAGAATCTATCTTCAAGGACTTGAGGAAGTTCTTGGAAGATCAACAGTACCCCGAGGGATTGGATGTCGAGCAAAAGGTTGTCTTCTTACACAAGGCAAGCCCTTACGCCATCTTCCAGAGTATTCTGTTTAAAAAAAGACATGACGAGAAGTTGAGAAGATGCCTCGAGCCCTCAGAGATTAAACCAGTGATCATGGGTCTTCAATATGAATATGCTGGGGGTCACTACGATCTGAAGACGATGGTGAAGAAGATGTTGGACGCCGGCTACTGGTGGCCAACCATGTACAGAGACACTTTTCAAGAGATCAGAAGATGTGATGCATGCCAGAGGGTGGGAAGACCAACAGCTACTACGAGGTGACCTCTTACTCCCATTTTATCTCTAGCTCCTTTTGAAAAGTGAGGAATCGACTTTGTGGGACCAATCGTCCCGGTGGTCAGAAAAACACGAGCACGCTATATTCTGATAGCCATTGACGATGCTACGAAGATGGTAGAAGGTGAAGCCACAAGGAAGAACGTCGCTGCAGTGGTTGCCAGATTCTTGTGGCACAACATCATAACTCGATATGGATGCCCGCTGGAGCTAGTGTCAGACAAAGGCACTCATTTTCTAAATGAGACTTTTTCTCTCCTGACCCAGTACTTCAGGATAAAGCATCGGAAGACGACACCGTACAACCTGAAAGCTAACGGACTGACAGAGAAGTCGAATGGTCTTCTTTGTAATATTCTGAATAAGATAACTGTTAACCATGCGTATGATTGGAACACGAAATTGCCATCTGTGTTATGGACTTTTAGGATTTCACCTAAGGTCACAACCTAGAGACACCCTTCTACCTAACTTATGGGATGACACCTGTTGTTCCCATCGAGTTAGAGGTCCCTACTTACAAGTTAGCCATTACCGAACGCATGGAAGAAGAGGAAAGCTAGGAGCAGCAGCTTCTGAACTTTGTGGAGTTCGAAGAAGACAGGAATGCAGCTTTGGAGAAGACATACGAAGTACAAGTACAACGTAAGGTGAACTATGATGGCAAGCTGAAGAAGGTGACCGTCGTAGATGGAGACTTGGTTCTTCTGTATGACAACAGACATCTCAAGTTCCCTCGGAAGCTTCATCTTCGCTGGATGGGTCCTTACCGAGTCTTGGAGGTCTTCAACAATGGCTCCTTGCAGCTGGAAGAGTTAGATGGTACGTTGATGACCACACGTGTTAATGGGTGGCGTGTCAAGAAATATTGGACGTGAACCAGCTCTGATGTTTGCGGAGACGCAAACATGTGAGGGTGGGCGTATGTGGTGCCCACAATTTCAGGATGTACGAATTTTTGAAATTTTTGAAGTTAATCACATGTCCGTGTAACTGAAATAACCTTGTTGCTTAAGATTACATCTTGCTTAGAAGAAAGATGGTCTTAAAAACTTTTTGTAAGAAGTCGACTTCTTCCAAGAAGACGTCTTCTCGACCAGGTCTTCGGAGGACGGAAGACAGCGACAGCGACTGCATGGACATTAACCGCGCACCACCCAATAGGAGAGTAGGTATACCTATCAGTTAGCACCAAGGTAGTAGGTAGGTCAAATAGGTCGAAGAACCCCTAACTGCGCAAGAAGATACGAGAGAAGCGCATTAGCGCAGAGATCATCGACTGCTTCTCGCATCGAAGGCATAAGCGCAGAAGATCGAATTAGGAGGTGCCGAATTGAGTGAGGAGGACCAGCAGAGTGAAATTATGGAACAGCAAGGATCGCATCGTAGCTAGAGAGAAAGCAAAGACGAATTTCTGAGAGTAGGAAGCACCATCAAGCTGGAAGAGTCTCCTGTAGATTCCCAGAAGTAGACATTGAAGGACGATTGAAGAAGAATGGGAGGCGGAGCACTGATCGATTGAGAAGCAGCAGGACGTGACGTCAGATTGACGACAGGAGTAGTTCTGTGGGATCGCATTGGAAGCTGAGGTGGAGCCAGAAGCGCGTAGAAGACTGAAGGCACTACGAGAAGCAGCCAGAAGACTGTTTGAGGTTCTTCCCATGTTCTTTTCCCTTCCCACCGCTTCTCACCTCTGGTTTAGTGTTCCCCACGCTTCCCTGATTGTTTGCAGGAAACTCATCAATCATTTTTCTCATCTCGAATTTTCCCGCTGTGAAATTGGGCGTGGAAACGCTGCCCAATTTTCGACAATCATCTTCTCGCTTCTTCCCGAGCTCTAATCGAGCTTCCCTGTTCATTGTTCTTAAATTTGATCCCTCAGCTATCAATTTTCCTACCCTATCGTCTCTCTACTCCTGAATCTCTAGACAGAAGACGCTTCGGAAGATCTGAACATCTTCGGAAGACGCTTTTGAAACCTGAACATCTTCTGAAGACGTTTCTGGATATTTGAAGTCTTCGGAAGACGACTGTGTGTAATTCGTATCAAGAGTGGATTGGATTTGCTTTTGTGTTAAGAGAGGCTTGGTACGAATCCTGAGTGACTTGGTGAGTTGTTTGTTGTTTCGAGAAGCTAGAAGTTGAGAACTGTGCCTCCCGATCTTCCGAGCTTCTTAAATCCACATCTTCCTAGAGAGACTAGAAGACTGGAAAGGCTGGCAGAATGCGCGAGAAGACGTGAAGGTCCTTTACGGGTCTCTTTTGTCGGACCCATAGCAGCCTATTTCTTCTTCTTCCTGAACTTAGAAGAGAGATGTGAGAAGTCTTGCTGGCAGAATCTAGAGAGAATGGTCTGAGATCATGTCTTCCTATCATGCATCAAGCTTCTTCTGAGTGTGTATTAGAGGTGAGAAGTCGAAAGAACAGATGTGAAGGTCTTGTGTCTGTTGTGAGGTTAGATTGCGTGTCGGAAGCAGAAGACAGGTGAGATCAGTGAAGGGAAGCCTGGCTGCGGGAATTCTTCCGAGAACGTTACTGAATCAAAAGCTGTCACAGGAGTCTTCCTGGAGATCATTGTCACAGCAGGAGCCCACGACCTTCTTCTGAACTTTTCATACACTCTGCTTCTCACATATCTTGTATCTTCTGTTAGGAAGTAGGATGAAATGCAAGGTGGGTTGTCTTCTTAGGAATCCATGCGATGCCTTGCTTAGTTAAGATTGGTTAGATATAGCTCGGAAGACGAGAGAACTTAGGAAGCACTGTTAGAATCACGGAAGACGGAGTAGCTATTTTCGGGAAGACTAGATTCGTCTTCTGAGAGTGGAAGCTAGACTGTGAGAACTTGGGAAGGACTGTAACGACCTATGTTACACATATGAAGTTTGTCTATTAGTAAGGTGTTTAGTTATAACTAAGTGTTGAGAATGTTTATTTGCTGCCAAAGTACTTTAAGGAGGTATCAAGTTAGTCAAGACTAGCTAAAAGTTAGTTATGGTTAAACTTAGCTGTACTTTTGGCAGAATTCAGATTTTTACTAAAGAGTTAGCACTACTATCTTGTCCTCTTGTCTAAAAGGTAGAAAGGAGGTGGAAAGTATCCCTTATCTCCTTTTTGACTTGATATTAGTGGTTGGATTAAAGTTGTGGACTTTGTGGGCATTAAAAACAAGAAGAGATTCCACATGTTTCTTTTTTAGTGGGTCCTAGTGTAGAGGGGGTGGAAATTCGAGATTCCTTGAGAATATTCCAGAATCCTTCTAGAAGTTGTTGACTTTGAAGGAATAAGCCCATGTGAAAAGATAAGAAGCCCATGTGATTAATGCTTTTATCTTAAGTAATATCTTAGTAAAACCCGGTAAAAGTAGTTATGGCTGAGTTACCGGAGGGTACCAAAGTAAAAACCTATAATGTATAAATAGAGGAGTAAAGAAGAGCTCCTCATCCTTGTTTTCACATTGTCGTAATGACAACTTGAGTAATATAGAGAGTGTGGGATATTTTTAATATGTGAGAACTTGAGAGACGTCGTTAGAATGGAGGATTTTAGTTGATGAGTTTAAGGAGATTTTTAGTTGATAAGTTTGTGGGTGTATGAATGAGTGAACTTAGCATTTTTCCCTTCAAGATTCATGGTGTGCTTCCATCAAAGCCATCAGAGGTGACCCCTGAGTGAGAGACAGGCCCGACATGTTGTAGATTCATGGATGACGATAGTGGAGATTGAGAGTTCGATGGGTAGTTGATCGATAGGACCGTGGAGGGTTTACATTTTTGGTTCCGTTGCCGGGACCTCACTTGAAGGGATCATTGAAAATGTTTAGAGTTCAGTTCTATATTAGACAAAAAGAGATTATGAGAGAACACATGGAGAGAACGTTGAGAGGAGAGAGAGCTAACGCGATGTTAGCAACATTAGAACCTTTCGTGTATCCCGTAGTGATATATGACACGTTCGAAGTCATTCTTTACATCTTCTTCACTTAGAAAGGGTTTGAGGAGAGTTGAAAGAAGGTGCAACAAGAGTTGTAGAGAAAAGAGGAGAGAAAAGTTATTAGAGGAGAGAAATTTGTGAGTTTAGAAATTCTGCTCTCTGGAAAATTTGTACAGTCGCTGTCAACTTTCTTGTGAATTTTATTTTCCTGAGAAACTTTCCAGTGTTTTAGATTGGCTAATAACCTATCTAAGACAAAAGAAATCATAGGAAAAGGTGGTCTAGAGAAAGAACAATGAATTTTCAAAGTTGAGGGGGTTTATTCGTGAGAGTTGAGGAATTCTGTTCTCTAGAAAAAGTTTACAGTTAGTGTCAGATTTTCTGTGAATTTTATTTTCCTGAGAAACTTTCCAGTGTTTTAGAGTGGCTGATAAGCTATCCAGGACAAAAGAAATCATGAGAAGATGAGGTCTGAAGAGGGAGAAAGAATTTTTCAAAGTGGAGGGGGTTGACAACCATGAGGAAAGTGAAAATATACAAATTTCAGTTCTCTGAAAATTTGTACAGTCATCACCATCTCTTCTGATTAGGGAAGTTTCTGTTGAAACTTCATGATTTAGTAGCTTGGAGGTTGAGCTAATGGAGACCACAAAAATCTTGGAAAGATCTCTTATCAACTAAGAGATATACGTTTCGGCATACAAGGAGGTCTTGACGATACGTCATGGGAAATCCAGTTCGAGTGCCAAGGTTGAAGAAGAGACGTTTGGGAGTTAGAACGGAGACGGAAAGGCCAACGTTAAGTATAGAGACGTTGCGATCAAGCATCTATTGCAGTTGGGGTGCCATTTTTGCTTTATATAAAGAAGCTTCTGCGAGCATCGACGCAGATGCGAAGAAGGTTGAGTTCAAAGTATCATTCACTGTGGAGGCCACGAATGCTCCTGGCGAAGTAGAGTGTGATCCTTACAAAAGTGACTTTAAGAGGTCTGCTAGGATCAGTACAGACGATGGTCATATTATCATGGACTCTTAATTTTAGATTGGATTTTATTTCGTGTATAGCATGTATAATACACTATTTTCAGTATAAAGCTCGAAAGAGTTAAGAAAGTCATGTAGAGTTATTTTCTTCAAAGATATTTTGTCCACTTAATGGTTGAGAAGGTGCAACATGAGTGGAAGTTCAAAAGATTGGAAAGTTAGACTTAGAAACCTTCCTCAAGGTTTAGATGTCATAGTAAGCGTCGGAGAGAGCTCGAAAGAGATTATTGTTAAGTTTGAGAATCCTAGTATAAAACCTCAAGTAGAATCCCCGAGGAGAAGAGTAGAAACCGACTTGTGAATAAATCTCACTCCGGTCTTCTAAATTGGTTCATTCGTACAATCCGTAGCTCCATGACCGGGCTTACCACATTTCCCACATAGTGGCATATATCCCACTTGTTTCTTTGGATGAGGACAAGAAGGAGCCCAATGACCATTAGCGCCACAATTAAAACATGATGTACCAAGAGATGGTGGTCTTTCCTGGTAACCTGCAGGAGCAAACTTTCGTTGGGTAACGTTAGTCGCCATTTGTCTAGGTACAAAGCGTTGGATATGTATCGGAGGAATGGGCGTGAATGCTGAGGCTGAGTGGGTATCATGGCTCCATCTTGAGCTTGTACTCCATAGACCCCATCTTCACACTCTACAAAGTAATTGGGTTCGTATAATGGCGCCCACTCCACTGCATGGGTGTTATAGGATGTTTTACTGTTAAAACATTCCGTATTGGCATGTCCAGGTTTACCACAGTTAGTACATAACAAATTTGGACGTGAAGTAGTTGGCGATTTTCGCCTCTCGGGCATTCTGGCCAATTGCACCTTGAGGTCTTCGAACTTCTTGAGAAGGTCATCAAGTGCAGTATCCTTAGATGGCTGTGTCCTTCTCACCATCGGAAGTCTGGACTTCATCATTCTTTTCCGCTTCTTATGCTTTTCCTCTTCGTCCGAAGATGAGGAATTTTTGTCTTCCGACGATGAACTGTCATCCGTAGTCTCGTCGTCTAAAGATTCCTCTGAAGATGAAAATTTTCTATTCTTTCGTTTTAGCTTCTTCTTCTTCTTCTTCTCATCCTTGGTACTCTTCTTCGATTTTCTGAAATCCTTCTTCTTTCTCGACTCTGAAGCTTTTTCACGATCTCTGCTGAGGATATTTGAGGACTCCTAGTTCTCAGCAGAATCGATGGCTCGTTCTAAGGTTGACGTATCAAATCGTCTAACCCATGTCTGTTGCTTCGAAGGTAATCCTTTCACAAACCACTCCATTGCTTGCGGTGGTGTGTAGGCTGGATGTGTTCCATTAGCAGGTAGTCTATCCAAGATACCATAAAATCTCTGAACATAACTCTTCAAAGATTCTTTCCTCTTCCGTTTAACGCTGTTTACTTTATGCAGTACATGCCTGTTATAGTTCAGTTCCCTGAATCTTTTGAGGAATTCATTTTTCATCAAATCCCAAGTAGATAAGATTGCTGGAGTTAGATTGGCGTGACTGTACCATTTTCCAGCTGCATGTTTTAACAGACTGGGAAAAATTCTCGTTCGATCAAGATCATTATCTTCTTTGTTTGCATGAGATACCGCCTCGAATTGTTTAACAAAAGAATCGGCGCCCTCTCCATCTCCATCACTGTCAGAATCGTCACCGTCGAATTTTGGATAATTTTGGCGAGTGAAAGGTGGTGCCCCTGACGGAAGTGGTACTCCTGTCATTGTGAGCGGTGGTGTAGAAGATGGAAGCACTGATTGCTATCCTTGACTCTGTTTTGTTGATACCGTCAAATTTGAAATCCTCAATGATCCTGCACTCGACAAATTGCTTAATGGTCGAAGAGTCAACTTGGCAAGAGCATTCACAACAGCTGTTCCCACTTGGATACTCGGGAGGTTGACTTCGGGTAAAGTTACTTCGGCCGAAGTGTCTTCAACTGAGTGAATATTTCCTCGTCCTATTTCATGTTCATTCTTGGGTGAAGACGAGGTAGAGGCCTCTTGACTTCGTATCTTAAAGAGCGATACTCCTGGAGTACCCTGAGGTCTAAGATTTGGGATTCGAAGTGCAAGTGATCCCAATGGTAATAGTTCTCGAATTAATTCTTGTCCTCTCTGTTTCTTCAAGAGTTCTACAAAACTGGTGATCTCTGGCCCATGTCTGACGATCAGCTCCAAGACCGCTTCCGCTTTCGGATTTGGATCTTCCGCAAGAGTTGTCAAAATGTTGGATTCTGACTGTGCTGATCCTGAAGATGAAGACGAAGATGAAGATTGAAACAACTCCACTCTTCGAAGTGAAGGTGATTCTTCTCTATCTGTCTCCTCTTCTTCAGCTTGAATACCCTCTTCTTTTCTCGTTGATTCAAACTGAGATTCATGTAAATTTGTGGTCCTTGAAGGAAATGGTAACCATGATGCGTCTTTAGGTGAACTCTCTCCACTCCGTACGCTCGAGTATGGAGATTCGATATCTCCCTTCTTCTTCCAGTATGTGCGCTCGTCTTTCTCGTAACGTGTTCGTGGTGAAATAGGTACTGAACTCCTTTCAAGCGAAGATGAAGTTCCTTCAGAGAGATTTTTCACTTCTTGCCACTTCTGAGCCGCTTGACGTCTTCGCTCACTCGTTGTCTCTTTCTGGCGTTGAACTTCTTCCAACAATTGTTCACGGACCAACCTTCTTTTCAGCGCTCGCCTGGTCCTTCCTGTCCTCTGATCTTCTTCAGAAGGCGCTCGTGCTCCCCCCGACATACATGTCGACGGTTACAACTTACTGGATTCAAAGTAACAGTTAAATCTGTATCCCCGGCAGCGACGCCAAAAGTTTTAATGTTTCTATATGTAACAACCCAGAGAAACACAAAGCATCGGAAATAGTAAATTAAGGACCGTTCCCACGAAGATACAGTTAACAATTACACAAAACACAGTACTACAACGTCACAATGATAATTCAGATAGTTTTCTGTTATTCTCACGGAATGGAATAATATCCGGATGAGAGTTTAAGTTTGATAAGAAACCAAACCCAAGCAAAACCTGATAAATCGAATACAAACAACAATGAAATAGTTCTTTGATCAGGGACCCTTCCAACAAACATATAAAAGATTCGAGAAGACCGATGTATGAGTAAATGAGGTAGCAAAATACTGCTGAAATGTTACTAGTCTTCTTCTGAAAAGACAGAAGAAGATTTCACATCAAGGTTCAAAGAATAAACCCCTACTCTTCCTAAGAAGTGTTCTTCAAACTAAATCCTCACTCTTAAGAATCCCACTTATTTGAAGAAGGCAGACTTAAGACGAAGCCACCATCATCCAAACTCTTCTTGCAATTTAACTTATGCTTCTCCACTTCACAGTAACTAATATGTTCTCAGATCTTCGTTCAAACACCTTCGAAGTATACTGTTTCAACTTCGGCCGAAGTGACCTTCGGTCAAATTTGATACTGAAAATACTTCGTTCAATATAAATGACAAAGGCCTTCGTCAATCAGGATTACACCTGCGACAGCAAACTACGTCCTTCGTAGGTAAATTTGCCTTCGCCCACTTTATTCACACTCTCTCTCCGCAATCTTGCGCAATTGAAAATTAAGAAACAAAAACTGAAAACATGGAAAAGGTAAAATGACTGAGAATCGCATCGCTTATATAGCCCTTCGTCCTAAGATGGCGGATCTCATTTCTACAAAAAGATGATTTCATCTAGACCACTGGATCACGACTCCCCACTTGGCGGAACTGCAGTATCTACTCTACCTAATTGTAACTTTTGTCCTATACTGCATAGTGTAAACTTAACTCTCTCTCTAAGCTCCTTCAGATCTCTAATGATTCTCTCCGCTAGTCTAACTATTCTGCTCTTCGCCGAAGGATCTGGCGCTATCGTCAACTCTGCCCGAAGACGTTGTAGTAGCTCCATCTCTGTCGCGTCGAGTTCGGTGGCAAAGTATGTTGTCGTAATCTCTTCCACCTTCGTCCGAAGCTCTTCAGCCTTCGTTTCTGCTATCTCCTTCGCTTTCTCTGACTTCGAGAGCTCTTCTTCCTTTGCTGCTAACTGTTCGTCCTTCGTCGCTAGCTGTTCCAACATGGCATCCCTCTCTGACTTCAAATCGTGAAAGCGTGAAGTCATAAGGTTCAACTTCGCCTGTACTTCTTGAATCTCATCCAAGTATCGTGTTTGTTCGCTCGACTGCTGTACGAGTAATGCCTCCTGTTGTGACATATACTTCTTGACGTCGGCCGAAGTCTCTTCTAACTTTGCCGTTAGAGCATCCTTCTCCTTTAACCATCCCTGCCGTCCGAAGTGCACAGCGTCGAGAAGGTCGCTCAATGAAATTGGTTCCTTCGTCTCCTTCTCATAGATATGTCGTTGAAGATCCAACTGCGCCATGAGTGGCAACGCTGTACCACTTAGGAATTCAAGAGTCTGCTCGAACATCTTCAATTCTCTCCCGACATTGGAGTCACTTGGTCCCGCCGAAGTTGTCGCTTCTCCTGGTTTAAGCGAAGTCCGAAGTTCTGGAACTTCCTTCTCAATTGTGTGCTCCCTCGAGAGTACCCTGCGCACACTTGACTCTCCTTGGTCTCCTCTCGGTCTCACGGTTCCTAATATCTCGACTGAAGACGACTTCGCTGGTGATTGAGCGCCATCGACTCCTTCGTCCGAAGTTGTTATCGTCGTTCTTCTTGCTTTCTTCTTTCTTCTTGAAGTCGCGCCCCCTGACGTAAGTTCCTGAATCTTCCTCTTCGCCCGAGTACTAGGTCCCGCCGAAGTTGTCACTGGGGTCGTCACTTCTTCTTCTCTCTGAGGAGTAGCTTCCATTACCCGCTCATCTTCCGAGATCGTCCTTCGGTCGAACTTCTCTTCTTCTTCTAGGGACAGCAACTTCATTCCCCTGTAGAAGAATACTGCGAAGGCTGCAAAGTATGTCGATCCACCTTCATCGAAAGTATTGAAGAGCTTCTGCACATGGTCGTGGAAGATCTTCGCCCAATACGCCTTCTTGCCTCCGAAGATCTGTTCGATGAAGTTAATCTGCCAATTGGTCAGATAAGAAGTACGTTGTGGTTTGAAGATGGTGTTGAGGACGATCGCGACATCCCTCTTGAAAGGATCGATGTAGATGTGTACTTTGAATCCATTCGATCCCACCGGCGATTTCGAGAAGAGTTCGCCATACTTCGTCACTTCGTCCGAAGTCGGCTTACAGCTACTGTCATACATTAAGTCACCTGGTACTCCTGCGTCATCGGTTCCTAGGGCGAAGTTCCAGTGGCTCAGAGTCCAGTTGTTCGGTTTTACCCGAAGATCTTCCGAAGGATGTCCCTTGCAAATGAGTATCTCCTGTAAGAGATCCGAAGATATCACACCCCAGTTCTCCAGCAAGAAGGCCATTCCCATCTCCTCGAGTCGTTCTCGATACGGACTGAAGTCTGGCCACTTCGTCGCTATAGTCTTCAACTTCGGACGCTTCGCCGTCTGCATTCCTCTCATCTTCGTTGAAGATACGAAGTCCCGTCGATCTTCTGCGTTTACGACACTTCTTTTACGAAGTTGATACCTAATCGTGAAATCGCCGACTTCGGACTTCGCCACTGTATCGCTACGAACCTCAGATTTCAGACTTCGCCGAAGACAGTCTTCGTCCACTCTCTCCTCCGATCGGTAATTGCGGAGCGCTACAGTAAACTCGCGATTGGAAATAGTAAAGTGAAATGCTTTTTTTGATCATACTTATAGCTTTTCCTCTTCTCTCCTCACGTGCGAAGTCCTTCTCGATTCTCGAGCGCGAAGTTGCGCTAACTCCTGTCTCATTTTAGTTCTTCTTTCCAAGGCCATAACTTCGTCGTCCGATGTCCATTCTTAGCAAGTAAGGTATCCCTAGAAAGCTCTTCGTCCGTAGAATACAACCAAGTTATCTCCTCAAAGATATATCTGTCATAACTTCTGTATTTATACTCAGCATCATTCTTTGGCATAGAAATCCTATTCTACACTGAATCTATCTTATCTATCATCTATACTAACTATTCTATTGTTTTACTTATCAAAAATAAAAATATTCTTAGCAAAGTGAAAATCCAAGGCTTCACATACTCCCCCTCTCAATTGTGAAGCGTCCTCGCGAACACATCAGCTGTAGTATAGTTTGATCCTTCCTCCATTTACTCGAGTAGCAAAGAGATTTCCTTCCAGGTCTTTAAGTTGGACTGAACCGTTGCCATAACATTGTGCGACTATGTATGGTCCCATCCATCGTAGCTGTAACTTCCCTGGAAACTTAATATGTCTGCTATCATATAGCAAGACCAAGTCTCCATCGTTCACTTCTACTTTTCTTAACCTCTTATCATATACTTCCTTCCGCTTCTCTTGTATGTCCTTAGTTAACTCCAGAGATGCTTCGCGATTTTCTTCTAGTGCCATCAAACTTTGCAATCTGATGAGCTGACTATCTTCTGCAGACAGTCTATCCTGTGACAGAATCCTGTAAGTAGGGGTTTCAAACTCAATAGGCATAATGGGATGCATTCCATACGCCAAGAAGAACAGTGTCTGTCGTGTTGTTATCTTCTCTGTATTTCTGAATGCCCAAAGTGCTGCATCCAACTTGGTGTCCCAATCATAAGCATGATTGACAGTCACTTTGTTCAGAATCTTGCACAGTAATCCATTGCTTTTCTCAGTAAGTCCATTCGCCTTAGGATTATACGGAGTAGTCTTTCGATGCTTGATCTGAAAGTACTCTGTCAGTGCCTCTATGGTATTGTTCAAAAAGTGTGTGCCCCTATCACTCACCAGTTCCAATGGACATCCAAACCTGGTGATGATATTCTTGTGTAGAAACGCTGCCACTGTTATTGCATCATCTTTCTTTGTTGCTTCAGCTTCCACCCACTTGGTTGCATAATCTGTAGCCACCAAGATGTATCTTCTGCGTGTCTTCTTCGTTGCTGGCTGAATAGGCCCCACAAAGTCAATTCCCCACTTGTCATATGGTGCAAGAGGCAAGATAAGATGAAGTGGCCATTGAGTAGTTCGAGTAGGCTTACCCACTCGCTGGCAACTGTCACACCTTTTAATGATCGCATGCACATCTTTGTACATGGTGGACCACCAGTATCCTGCATCCAAGATCTTCTTCACTGTGTTGCGAAGAGCATAGTGTCCTCCTGCTGGTTCCGAATGCATGGCATCCACCACTCTTCCTACTTCTTCCTCTTCCAGACATCTTCGTAGTTCATCATCGGTCCCTCTTTTGAACAGAATACCGCTCTTCAGCTCGTACGGTCCAACCTTGTGTATGAACACCGTACGCTGTTCCACATCCATTCCTTCAGGACACTGCAACGTATACAAATATCTATATATCTCATGATACTTGCTTGTAGGGGTTACTGTAAGCTAGAAGAGTTCCTCATCTGGGAAGTCGTCTGCTACATTATCTTGACGCTCTCCCGTCCTCAATTGAGACAAGTAGTCTGCATTCTCATGATGTTTTCCTGCTCGAGTTTGAACTGTGAATTTGAACTCCTGCAATAACAACATCCATCTCGCTATTCTTCTCGACAGATCAGGTTTTTGCACCAGATGTTTTCAAGCATAGTGATCCACATAGAAAACAAACTCGCATCCCAACAAGTAGTGTCGAAATTTTCTGACAGAATACACCATCCCTAGTGCTTCCCGCTCTGTAGTGGAGTAGTTCTTCTCTGCAGCGGATAGCTGTCTACTCGCATAGTAAATCGGATGGTCTCTCTTTTCGCTGTCTTTCTGACTCAACACCACTCCAATAGCGAATGCTGAAGTATCCACATACACTTGAAAGGGTAAATTCCAATCTGGTGCCTTCATGACTGGAGCTTCAATCAACTTCGTCTTCAGCGTTTCAAAGGCCTTCTGCCTCTGTTCCTGCCAGATGTACTCAGTAGTCTTCTTCAACAATTCGGTTAGTGGTGCTGCCAAGGTTGCATAGTCTTTGATAAACCTCCGATAGTAACCCACATGTCCTAAAAATCCCCGCAACTCGCTAACATTTGAGGGAGGTTCCAAAGCTACTATAACTTGAACTTTGTCTACATCTACTTCAATGCCTCGTTGCGAGACTCTATGTCCTAATAAAAGACCTTCTGACATGGCGAAGAAACACTTTTCTGGATGTAATGCCAACTGAGCATCTCTGCAACGCTGAAAAACTACCGCCAAGGAATTTATATGTTCTTCCCTTGGACCAAAGACACAAAAATCATCTATAAAAATTTCTAAGAACTTCCTAAGATACTCCTGGAAAATGTTTGTCATCATTCTTTGGAATGTCGCAGGAGCATTACATAAACCAAAGGGCATCTTATGATAAGCAAAAGTACCCCAGTCAGTGGTAAAAGTAGTCTTGTCTTTATCTTCTTCTCTGATGGATACCTGATTATACCCTGAAAATCCATCGAGAAAACTATAGCACTCATGACCAGCTACCCTATCCAGAATAGAATCCGTAAAAGGTAAGGGGTGATGGTCTTTCCTAGTTGCTGCATTCAGTTTTCGAAAATCTTGACATACTCTTATTTTACCAGTTTTCTTCTTAGGTACTATCACTATAGGTGATACCCATTCACTGCTAAGGACAGGAAAAATAATACCAGCACTCAAGTACTTGTCAATTTCATCCTTGACTAAAAGAGAGTACTTTGGGTTCAGTCTATACTGTCTTTGTCTCACAGGTACAGAGTTTTCCAATAAGTCAATTCGATGTTGACCCCACTTCGCAGGAATACCCTTCATGTCTTCTATCTTTCAGGCGAAGACATCCTGGTAGTACGTTAACATGTCGCGGTACGCTTCCAATTCTGCTCCCTGTAACTTCGCTGTGATCTTCAAGACCTTCCCTTCTTCAAGGACCAAATCCACTGTTGCTGACTTCAGTACCATTCCTTCGGTGTGGCTTACTTCTGAGCTTCCTTGTCCCAAATGTGATTGCTATTCATCCTCAGTGTCTTTCGCACTCTTCTTCCTCTTCCATCTCATAACATTGCAAATAGTTCACAACTATGTAGGGTCCTGATCTTTCATTCTCCGAACTATTGCTTGAAGACGAAGAGTCTTCTTCCGAAGTGTACCCTGAATCTGTCGAAGATGTCTCGCCTTGGTGTGTCATCTTCTTCCAACTTACAGAGACACTCTTATCTGTTGGTTTCATAGGATCATTAAAGGATAACTTCTGTTTATACCAATCAGTAATCACCTTAGCACCATACAGCCAAGGTCGACCTATGAGCACTCCATAGCCAGATTTAACCAAGGGTCTTAGTACAATATAGGTAAGTTTGAAGATTATCCCACCAATGGTTGTAGGGATATCTCGCAGTACTCCCAAGGGTCTTCTTCTACTCTGATCCGCCATCCTCAACACTCTTGGTGTTGATTCGAACTTATGGTAACCCAAACCATGCGCCGTCTCTTCTGTAATAATGTTCACACTAGAACCGGAGTCTATAGGCACATGCTTTATTAGACATCCATCTATCTCGATGTCTACTTCTGGGGATCCTAAGTCCTCCAATCCAACTTGAAATAATGAAGGCAGATTCTTCGATTTAGCCTTCGTTGGTTTTCTCAAGGCTGCCAATAACAGTTTCCTGTACAGCCTATTGTCTTCGACCAACTGCTTGATGGTTATATTAGCTTGTTGGTTCAGCAAGTCTTCTACTACGTTGTAATGAGGGCTCACCACTAAAACAACCCTCTTAGTTTGTTCTGCCACCAGCTTGCGTAGTTCGGATGGTCGTTCGACTTCGGGCGAAGAGACTTCGGCCCGCACCTTCCCGAGCCCTTCTTGGCTAGGTTCCACCTCCTTGGCTTGCTTACTCAGTTCCTTATTGAGTAGTGCCCTCACTTCTTCAGAAATATCCGCAGGCAATACTCCTGAGGTCTTCTTCGTTCTCGGTTCTTCCTTACGATTATCTGCCTGTGCCGATTTCGTCTGTTTCTCTACAACGTCGCGCACCTGTTCTGTCAAGGATTTATGCGTTTTCTTCTCCTTCTTCAATTGTTTTCGCTCAGCCTTTTTAAGGTCCTTCCCCTCCTGAGCTGCGGCTTCTGCTAAAGTCTCTCCCTTTCGAAGTAGTCTCTTTCCGCTTCGAGTCTCCACTTTGTTCACCAGAATTTCCTTGTCTTCTGACCAACCATATCCATCGTCGTTTGTCAGAGTACAAACTTTCAGATCTTCGACCAACTCGACCATGTTTACTCCTGCATCTGGTCGTTGTT
This sequence comes from Asterella californica, assembly GCA_036924285.1. NCBI lineage: Eukaryota > Viridiplantae > Streptophyta > Marchantiopsida > Marchantiales > Aytoniaceae > Asterella > Asterella californica. The sequence goes on along the minus strand of JAYKYS010000006.1, from coordinate 11,159,976 downwards.
GGTTGGGTGGCGGTTGAAATCTCACTCCGGTCTTCTGAATTGGTTCATTCGTACAATTCGTAGCTCCATGATCGAGCTTACCACATTTCCCACATAGTGGCATATATCCCACTTGTTTCTTTGGATGAGGACAAGAAGGAGCCAATGACCATTAGCGCCACAATTAAAACATGATGTACCAAGAGATGGTGGTCTTTCCTGGTAACCTGCAGGGGCAAACTTTTGTTGGGTAACGTTAGACGTCATTTGTCTAGGTACAAAGCGTTGGATATGTACCGGAGGAATGGGCGTGAATGCTGAGGCTGAGTGGGTATCATGGCTCCATCTTGAGCTTGTACTCCATAGACCTCATCTTCACACTCTACAAAGTAATTGGGTTCGTATAATGGCGCCCACTCCACTGCATGGGTGTTATAGGATGTTTTACTGTTAAAACATTCTGTATTGGCATGTCCAGGTTTACCACAGTTAGTACACAACAAATTTGGACGTGAAGTAGTTGGCGATTTTCGCCTCTCGGGCGTTCTGGCCAATTGCACCTTGAGGTCTTCGAACTTCTTGAGAAAGTCATCAAGTGCAGTATCCTTAGATGGTTGTGTCCTTCTCACCATCGGAAGTCTGGACTTCGTCATTCTTTTCCGCTTCTTATGCTTTTCCTCTTCGTCCGAAGATGAGGAATTTTCGTCTTCCGACGATGAACTGTCATCCGTAGTCTCGTCGTCTGAAGATTCCTCTGAAGATGAAAATTTTCTATTCTTTCGTTTTAGCTTCTTCTTCTTCTTCTTCTTCTTCTCATCCTTGGCACTCTTCTTCGATTTTCTGAAATCCTTCTTCTTTCTCGACTCTGAAGCTTTTTCACGATCTCTGCTGAGGATATTTGAGGACTCATAGTTCTCAGCAGAATCGATGGCTCGTTCTAAGGTCGACGTATCGAATCGTCTAACCCATGTCTGTTGCTTCGAAGGTAATCCTTTCACAAACCACTCCACTGCTTGCGGTGGTGTGTAGGCTGGGTGTGTTCCATTAGCAGGTAGTCTATCCAAGATACCATAAAATCTCTAAACATAACTCTTCAAAGATCCTTTCCTCTTCCGTTTAACGCTGTTTACTTTGTGCAGTACATGCCTGTTATAGTTCAGTTCCCTGAATCTTTTGAGGAATTCATTTTTCATCAAATCCCAAGTAGATAAGATTGCTGGAGTTAGATTGGCGTGACTGTACCATTTTCTAGCTGCATGTTTTAACAGACTGGGAAAAATTCTCGTTCGATCAAGATCATTATCTTCTTTGTTTGCATGAGATACCGCCTCGAATTGTTTAACAAAAGAATCGGCGCCCTCTCCATCTCCATCACTGTCAGAATCGTCACCGCCGAATTTTGGATAATTTTGGCGAGTGAAAGGTGGTGCCCCTGACGGAAGTGGTACTCCTGTCATTGTGAGCGGTGGTGTAGAAGATGGAAGCACTGATTGCTGTCCTTGACTCTGTTTTGTTGATACCGTCAAATTTGAAATCCTCAATGATCCTGCACTCGACAAATTGCTTAATGGTCGAAGAGTCAACTTGGCAAGAGCATTCACAACAGCTGTTCCCACTTGGATACTCGGGAGGTTGACTTCGGGTAAAGTTACTTCGGCCGAAGTGTCTTCAACTGAGTGAATATTTCCTCGTCCTATTTCATGTTCATTCTTGGGTGAAGACGAGGTAGAGGCCTCTTGACTTCGTATCTTAAAGAGCGATACTCCTGGAGTACCCTGAGGTCTAAGATTTGGGATTCGAAGTGCAAGTGATCCCAATGGTAATAGTTCTCGAATTAATTCTTGTCCTCTCTGTTTCTTCAAGAGTTCTACAAAACTGGTGATCTCTGGCCCTGTGGTGCCCACAAATTACAGGATGCACGAATTTTTGAAATTTTTAAGAATAATAACTTGTTTGTATAACTGAAGAAGCGTTGTTACTTAAGATTACGTCTTCCTTAACAAGAAGATGATCCAGGGCCAAGAAGCGCGCGGAGGTCGAAGGCAACTCGGGGAGCAGAAGAAGACTGTAGAGGTTCTTTCCCCTGTTCTTTCCTCTTCCCACTTCTTCTCGCCTTTTCCTGGTATTCCTCGCGCTTCCTTGGTTGTGTGCAGGCAGCATGATCGATTACCCCCACCCCCCATTCTTTCTATTTGAGACATTGGGCGCGGAAGCGCTGCTGCCCAATTTCTGTCAAGACATCTCCTTGCTTCTTCCCGAGCTCAATTCGAGCTTTCCTACCCCTAGTCCTCAAATTGGAGACCCCAACTATCAATTTCCCTACCCTACTATCTCTCTACCCCCGAAACTTGGAACAGAAGACGATTCGGAAGATGGGAACATCTACGGAAGACGCTTCTTAAACTTGACTGTCTTCAAAAGACCATCTTCGGAAGACTGTCTTCGGAAGTCGACCGAACACAATTCGTATCAAGAGTGGATTTGCTTTGCTTTTGTGTTTAGAGAGACTTGGTACGAATCCTGAGTGGAGTGGTGAGTTGTTTTGTTATTTCGAGAAGTTGGAAGTCGGGAACTAGGCTTGTGCCTCCTGGTCTTCCAAGCTTCTCAACTCCCCATCTTCCTAGAGAGACTAGAAGATTGGAAGGCTGGCAAAATGAGCGAGAAGACGCGAGGGTCCATTCGGGTCTCTTCTGTCCGATCCCTGCCGTTCCTTCTTCTTCCCGAACTTAGAAGAGAGTTGTGAGAAGTCTTGCTGGCAGAATCTGGAGGGAATGGTCGAGGGTCATGTCTTCCCATCATGCAGCAAGCTTCTTCAGAGTGCGTATGAGAGGTGAGAAGTCAGAAGAACAGAGTGCAGTTGTCCTGAGTCTGTTGTGAGGATAGATTGCGCGTAGGAAGACAAAGACAGGTGAGACCAGTGAAGGGAAGTCTGACTTCGGGAAGTCTTCCGAGAAAGACATTGAATCGGAAGCTGTCCCGAGTGTCTTCCCAGAGGCCACTGTCACCGCAGGAGCCCGCAACCATCTTCTGAACCTTTCTTATACTCTACTTTCCGCATATCTTGTATCTTCTGATAGGAAGTAGGATGTAATGCAAGATGGGTTATCTTCTTGGTAATCCATGCGAGGCCTTGCTTAGATAGGATTGTTTAGATATAGCTCGGAAGACGAGAGCTATCTAAGAAGTACTGTTAGAATCCCGGAAGCTGTCTTCTGGAAGACTAGTTTCGTCTTCTGAGAAGTAGAAGCTAGACTGTGGGCACTGGGGAAGGACTGAGCCTTCAGCTCATAGTAGGTGCTTGTGGTTTAGTGCAACAGATCTTCCAGGTATGTTGATGCATCCGCAGGGCTTGGTGTTACCAGCGGCAGAATTGGCCGAGGCCACTCCTTTCCTCAAGGAGTTGGGTCTCGACTTCTTCCTGTGGGATTGGAACCTCGCAGATCAAGGGCTTCTGGAGGAGGTGTGGGCAGCGTTACCACCGCGTAACCGTGTACCTACGACGGCAGGAGTAGCTCGGAGAAGACCGTCTTCCTGGACTGAAGACTGGTGGCATAAGGCGTTTCAGAGGTCTGAGTCCGAGAACCGAGGATATTGGTATGAGAAGAAGATCTTGCCTAGGATTGTGAGTTCGTGGCATGTGCCTGGGAGCACCACCTGCCTTTTCGTGGAAGACAGGCAGGGGAGGAACGGTTGGAAGATAGAATCTTACCGGGAGCCGAAGAAGCACCTCCTGGCGAAGTTATTTCTGCATCTCTTTCCCAAGGAGAAAGCGCAGAAGACAAGATACTTAGGAGATCAGGACGTGGAGCTCCTGGAATCAGTGTGGGATGACAGAGTGCCCATCTACTGGGGCGCGTACATCCACAACTATGTACAGACAGAGCTAGCATACTTGGGTATCCCGGCGGGAGGACACTTGACGCCCTTCCTCTGCTACTTGTATGTAGCCATGGGGGATCTTAGGGAAGATCAGCTGGCAGGATATGGACCAACGGAGCGACAGGAGGTGAAGGAGGAGACCTCGGAAGACGATGACCGAGAGGCAGCAGCAACGCCCCCTCCCACTCTGATGCCACAGCTGAGGCCTGGCTCTCACCAGAAGACGCTTCTGGTGAGGGAAGATGAGTCTAGTGGGTCGGAAGACGCCACGCCACTGAGGAAGATGGGTCCCAGAAGTGTACCGAGGACACCCATCTCCCTCATTCACTCAGGATCGGAGTCCGACTCGGAAGAAGACCTGCTGAGTACTCGATTGGAGCAGAAGACTGCTTCTGCAACGCCTGGGAGTCTTCCGAAGACTCCAGAAGACGAAGGATGGATGGGCGCTCCTGCTGCGATGCGAGGAAGCGCAAAGAAGAGAGCCGCTCTTGCCATGAGGAGTCTTCCACCCCGGAAGATGAGAAGAGTAGCTTCTTCTCGTGCGCAGAAGATGAAGGCCGTAGTGGTGGAAGAGGCTTCCTTGCCTCTGGAAGACGAAGTCGACACCATGGAGAGAGTGGTGGAGATGAACTTGTCTTCCGCAGGAAGACGACTGGAGGAGTTCAGTGCCGACTTCCAGAAGGAGATCCAGCCAGCTATGGAGTTGCTGGAGAGGAGAGCGAGGGCACAGGAGAAGCCCTTACAACCTGGATTCGGTCTGCGCACCTTGCTGCGACAGAGGGAAGACCAGAAGAAGACGGAGTCGCTGGAAGCTAGCCTCCGCACTACGGAGAAGCTTGCGGCCAGGTACAAGACGGAAGAAGCCGCTTCTGCCAAGGAGCTGGTACATCTTCGGAAGAGCAACCAGGAGTTGCAGGCGCGGGTACTGTAGCGCAATCAGGAAGTCACCCGAGTGCGGGAGAACTGCAGGGCTTTCTAGCTTATCAGAAGCCGCATTAGGAGCTCCGATAGGAGCAGATCAGGTAGAGATTACCTCCGTGCAATCTGAGTAGTTAGTAACTCCATTTCCAATTCCAAATATAGTAGAATCGAACATGCTATCTTAAGGATGGTAGTTTTCCCATGTAATATTAGTTAGGACACCATGTGGCAGCATAGGTAGCGTAGGAAGGACAAGGTGGATGACCAATTCGGGCAGGGGAACCGCTTGCATGTGAGGTGACAACCTCCTGTCAGCGCCTCTCTCTCCCTGGTCGTCGCCTCCCCTGGTTCTCACGGCGGCAGCATAAGTAGGATAGCAGAGTAGGAGATAGGGTTCTGCCAGTTCTGTCAATTCTGTAGAATTCTGTAGTAACTGAACATACACACCGATTCTACAGGCAGGCAAGCGAGACACATTAGAGCAGAGACAGTCTTAGCGCACTACACCCGTCGTTGGAAACATACGAATAGTCTTGGAATATACCGGAGGGGTCTGCATACTCGCACCACCAATGGTTCGACGATGTAGATAGAAGTAGTGGACAGTCTAGGAACAGGGAACGGCATCCTCGTGCAGTCCTATTAGTTAGGATGGTGCGTCGAGGAGTAGACGCAGGAAGTAGAGGGAGTGAGCTTCCCAATGCCATTGTGACTTCTTCTGGAGGAATAGATTGTGGATTTGAGTGCAGAAGCTTTGTCCATGTCTTCTGGATGGTGGGTTCATTGAATTCGCTCCCAATTGTGCATGGGAAGTGTTCTTCTTGAGTGGCGGTGACTGTCAGCAGTTGTGGAAGTGTAGCTTGACTCGTTCAGTAGAGCACTTGGGATCTACGTATGAACGGTCTTCTGGGTAAGGGATCTCAGAAGACAGAGCAGTCAGAGCAGCGAAGTGAAGAAGAAAGAAGCCTTCTTCCCGCAACAGAAGACGACATCCTCGAGTAGAAGACGGTGCAACAGTACTCACGTTTGTTGTCTTCCTCCCCAAACTATTACAAGCAGGGATGGCTTGTTAGTCAGGATCCGGACTAGAAGCCTGTCGGAATCTTAATTTACTCTTTTCATCTTGTTCTCTCTTGTTTGGCTTTTCTCATCTTCTCCATCTTCTTACCTTCTTCTAGTGAGTTTCCGATACTTCTATTGAGCTTCCGTGAAGGTGAATGTCGTTGTAGTGCTGCAGGACGACAACTTCCGTAAGCAGAAGCTTGGGAAGGCTACAGGGGGCATACACCCTGTGATTGATCTAACTCGTTGAAATGTGAGTGTGAGAATAAGATGTAACGACCGTTGCTAGTCGACTTCTGCGAAGCAGGAGAGCCTTCTAGAGGTGTGAGAAGACGAGTTGAACCCCCAGAAGACAAGAATCGCTTCGGGAAGACGGTATCGAGAAGACCGGAAGAAGCAATCTAGAAGCAGGAAGATCATCTTCCCGAACTTCTCTGTGAATAGTTGTGTGATATTGTAATTGATAGTTGTTTGTTTGGGTCCAGAGCACCATTTGGCGTGTCTGGAAGACGTGTGGTTTTGTGTGGTTTTGTGAGAAGACGGGATTTCTAGACAAAACCCGTGTGTTTGTGTGTTTGAACAGATCTTAGAACTTAGAGCAGCGTTACTTGTGCAAATCCTCTGTGGGAACGATATCTTGTATACTAAATGGGCAAAAGGAGAAATCCTTCGTCACTACATATAGTGAGGAACCATTTTTGGTGCCGCTGCCGGGGATTTCATCTTAGTAACTTCTGTTCTAAGCTTCCTGGATCTGTGTGCCATTAGTTAGGATTCGTTTCGAACTAACTTCGATTGTAGTTGAATTTGTTGTGGGACTCTATCTTGCTAGAAGACGGGAACCGCAACCAGAAGTTGATAAGATACATCAAGGAGAGTTGGAAGAAGCCGCTTCCCTGCTTCCAAGAACTCCTTGGAAGACTCGATCTTGGAAGATTGCAGTGAATACAATGAGAAGCAGGAGAAGAAGACGTTCTGAACTTGTGATCGGTTGTTCAGTCATTTGGTCTACCAGATCTAGTGGTAGAAGGATAGAGACATCTGTTCTCAGTACTCTGGTGGATGCCTCCGACCGGAGGAAGAAGCAGAAGACGCACGGGTAAAGATCCTGAGTGGGTTAACTCACCCCAGCGAACCGCTTCTAGAGAGCAGCGGATATCCCTGAGACACCAAAGGAAAGAAGAAGAGGTCAGGAAGATCCGACCGGTAGAGTTGGAAGAGCCTTCCATCTCGAGCATAATCTTTGGCGAAGACAGAAGCCAACCGGGTGATCACGTGTATAAAGTAGATTTTGGTAGTGGTTACTCGGAAGACGTCTTCCCAAGTGCGGAAGAAGCTTCTCAAGGTGAGGGAAGACTGGAAGAGATTGTTCCACACGTCTCGGAAGGTAGCAGTGACAGTAGCTCTGACTCAGAAGACGACCTTCGTGACTCAGACAGGCCTGGACCTTCGAGAAGACCATCTCCACCACCTGGACCTGAGGAAGAAAGAAGTTGGCAGTCGCACCAGCCGGCAGTCGACATGGCTTCCCACACTCGGCAGAAGTACCATCCGTACGACGATGATGCAAACGCGGACGACTTCATCACGATGTTCGAGACCATCTCTAGATCCAACAAGGAAGACGCTGATGTTGACAGACTCCGTGTATTTCCCAGTTTGATCGTAGGGAAAGGAAGGAAGTGGATGAGTAAAACGTTGGATGATGTTGTAGTAATGGCCGCTTGGGCTACTCTGAAGGCAGCTTTTCTGAAGAGGTTCAGAGGAGTGGGCTACGATCGTATGACCCTCATAGAGCTTCAGAGGCTCGAACGGAAGAAGAAAGAGACACTGCGGGATTACACCGAGAGGTTTGAAGATCTCTTGGATCATATCCCTCAGAACCAAGGAAGACCCGGCTACTGTGCTCAGCAAGCTATGGACTGGTACTTGGGAGGATTGTCTCAGGACATGGAATTGTACTGCAAAAGAGGAGGAGGTGATGATTTAGCAGAAGTACAGAAGCATACCGAGTAGTATGAAACCTCGAGCATCACTCGGAATATGACGAAAGACAAAGGGAAGATCTCGAAGAAGTCTAAGAAGTCGAAGAAGTCTTCTCGGAAGTCCAAGAAGAAGTCCAAGTCCACTGAAACTGAAAACAGTGATTCGGAAGCAGCCTCTACTTCTGAAGAGTCTACTGTCGAAAGTTCAGAATCCGAATCTGAACAAGAGAAGAAGACGCGGAAGAAGAAGAAGGAGAAGACGCGAGCAAGGGAGGAAGTTGTGCAGAAGATGCCTCAAACTCAGATCATTCAGTCTGCACCTGATCCCCGCATCGATGAGGTTCTGAAGCAGTTTGCCGACCTGAAAGTTCATCTTCTGAACCAGAAGGACAAGCGGAAGCAGCCTACGGCTTCCCGGCCAAACCTTTGGTGCAACCTTTGTAACTCTTCTGGACACACCAGAGATCAGTGTACGCAGGACCAAGCTGTCAACTGGGCAGGATGGGAAGAAGACGATGAGGGATATCTACACGATCCCAGTGGGGAAACTTGCTATAGGATCGAGACGATACAACCCTTCACTCCTACGCCTCCCGCCCAATATAATCGTTATGTACCGAGGGATAGAGCTAGCAATGTACAGACCAGGACACCCTGGCAGCCTTCTTCATCACAACGACTTCTCAACCCTCTTCCTGGAGCGTGCAATAATTGTGGAGAGACAGGACACTGGTGGTCCACCTGTCCTCACCCGAGAAGACAGATTGGGCAAGTGCCCTTGTGTGGGAACTGTAAGGAAGCCGGTCATTTCACAGGGAATTGTCCTCAGACCTTACGGTCACGACAAATGGTGAGATTTGCAGATACCACGCCTCTTGCAGAAGCAGCATCAACTTCTAAGCTCGAGTTAGCAGTGGTACAGCACATCACGGTAGAAGAAGAAGATCCTGGAGACAGTACGGATTGTCTCCATATCGAGGAAGACGAACCAGACCCCGGGAAGCGCGAAGGAAAGAAACCTCAGCTGCAGAAGACGACTGCAGCTCAGAAGATGGAGACACCTGAAGAAGCGTCATCTTTCACTTTGACGGATGGTACTGTTTGGAATCCTGATCCGAATTCAGATAGTTGGTCTCCGGAGGAAGTCTTGGATGAAGCTGTGTTCAAGGTAGTACCAGAAGCAAAGGGAAGTCAGAATCTCGTCAGAAGGACGTCAAGAAGAAGAAGCAGCGTAAGGAGAGGTCATCTTCTCCTGAGCGGCCGTTGTCGTGTTGTGGATTGGCTAGGGTGTGAAACCACCACATATCCTTCGTACGTGTTTGGTGTTGAGGAGCCACTGGGACCTTATCGTGTCAAAAGATAAGGCTCCACGTGGACGATCCGTGTACTCTTCGCTGAGTGGAGATAAGAGTAGTACTCTTGTCGTCACATGTGAGATTGATGTATAAGAAGAGAGGTGCGCGGAGCTTGAGATATAGAGTGTAGAGTATCCAAGTCTAGTGGAGTGTGATCAGTATCATCGGATGAAGTAAGCGGCAGTGCGAGTGGTAGGCATGAACGGAGAACCCTTTCGTGCTCCTGATCTTCCACTTGCGCATCCATTCGTCATTAAGATCCATTGTCTGCCGCGAGATCATTTTCGAGTATTTATGGTAGCTCAATGAGGAGAGTCGTTTATGGCTGCGGTGATGGCTACTCCGGATCCTATCGTTCTTCCCATTGTCACTTACGACGCTGTTTGGGATCTTACTGTCTACATCTTGCTCTGATGTGGTATGGATCCTCCGTTGGATCTGAACTTCCCAGCGAGAGTTCCGTTCAACACTTGGGTCGAAATACGATGTTACAGTCGTCCAAAGGTGGCGCATCGTGAGTTTGTCGTGAAGAACTTCGGTGAGGATTATTACAACCAGATAATAGCTTCATCTGTTCCGTTTATTGTCAACCGTTTTAGAGTCGGGATTCTGACTCTCTATTGAGCGTAGTTTGTACATCGTGTTTACGTGCTTCGTGGCCGACGGCATCGTCAACGGTACGTGTTTGGAGTTTGTTCAATATAAACTTTGAGGCCTAAATGGTACTCTTGGATAAAAATTCGTTCTTTGTGTGTTTGTCATGTGAGTGAAGACAAAACCCTTTTTGTCAACTTGTTTCTCATTGGTCGAAAGTTTGACCAATCACCTTCTACCAAGTTCCTTTCACGTTTTCGACGGTAGAGACACTTCCCGTGGTCCATTCGCGAAGTGTGGGATATGGTTGGAAAGCTTGGGAGACGAGGATGCCCGTAGACTCAATGGTTGCTGGATTTGAAGCGCGGATGAGAAAGTTACGATCAATTGAAGCTGAGGGGGTCAAATTCGTGACCAATTTCATTTCCGTGAAGTCTTTCTCACTTTCTGGGAGTTCTGTGAGGTTGCTGGAGATGAATTGACTGTTGCTGGAAAGCTCTTGAGATGGGCTTGCCGATGGACTCTAAGATCGATCGATTCCAAGCCGGAGTGAAAAAGTTATGGCCAGCTGAAGTTGGGTGTCTCAAATCAGAGGTTATGATAGTAGGTGACTGTAAACATGAGACATTGAGAGAGATATGGAGAGTTTGAGGTCGAATTTCGCTATGAAACCTTCCAGGGTCTGAGAAGGTACAGTCAGCTACCTACCTGTGGAATTTCAGATCATTGGATTATTGGGTTGAAGGGAAACGTTGTTTTTGTGCACAAGGGTCTGCATATCGCCTTGTGTCGTTGACGAAAAGGGCTTGGATCATTCCGAGAGTTTGGTTGAGGATCTGCTGGTGAAAGTTTACAGAGTGGTAGTGATGGTGACACATTAGCTTCCTGAGAAGTTTGAGCTGTTTTGATCGAGCGGTTTGTGAGGAATCGAACAGCAAAGTTCTGTCGAAATAGTATCATGTTATAAAAACAACGATAAGGGCTTGATCGTTCCGAGAGTTTGGTTGAAGATCTGCTGGTGAAATTTTACAGAGTGGTAGTGATGGTGACACATTAGCTTCCTGAGAAGTTTGAGCTGTTTTGATCGAGTGGTTTGTGAGGAATCGAACAGCAAAGTTCTGTTGAAATAGTATCGTGTTATAGAAACAGCGAACTTTGGAAGGACATAGATGCCAACTCATAGATGATCTCTCTGCATGTAATACCTTAATAGAGAGATTATTCTACATGCTATCTGCTGGCCTTGGTTTCATCTCATTCTGAGCTGTGGTTGAGGAGTGACAGCGAGGTAAAGTTGAGAGGTTCTTGCTCCGAAAGGCGCAAGAGTTAAGATTCTTTGAAGAACAGGTCGACCTGGAGGTTTTGCCAGTGCTTCAGAGCACTTGATCATGGGTATGGAGAGTTGTTGACTGTATTTCCTGTGTTTGGATCCTCTCCATACCCGCATGCCTGTTTGTACGCCTAGTTGGTTTTGATTGGATTTGTGTGCGGGCGTTGCGCTTAGGTTTCTTTTCTATTAGGAGTGTGGGTATTTCTCTTGTGGTGAGGCTGGAGTGATGACCAGCAGATCCAAGAGTGCTTGCAGTGATGGCAGGAACAGGTTGCCCGTGCTTGTTACCCCGATTCTATTCCTAGTCGAGTAAGAGAGAGATCTGCCGAGAGGACATGAGGATATCATAGCGAGAAAGGTTCAAAGTGTACTTGGAGATCAGAGAGAGGGTTGGGTGGTCACTGGTTCTGAGTCACGGAGTGCGACAAGTACTCTCTATAGATAGATACCCGGTATATTCCCAGATAAGAAAGCACGTCACACGACAGTTGGTGAACTCGACGTGAAACTTCTGGGGTGGAGAGTTAGTGAAGTTCTTCTCAGAACTTTACCATGGCCGAGAGACAAGGAGTTGGAAACCCTTCGGGCACGATTCCGCTGCAGCTTGATCTTGCTATAGGGCAAATGTTCCAAGCATTTGCTCTGTACATGGATCAACAACAAGCTGTTCAGCGGAAGGAGGCGATGGCTACCAAGGCTTTGCATTCGGTGGTGGGGACATTGGATCAGTTTGAAGGGAGAAACATCTCCAAGTACCTGAAGTTCTATTCTCGAGAGATGGAGCTGAGTAAGGTACCAGAGAGGGAGATGGTACGGACGTTTGAGCTCGCTGTTGTTCCGGAGTTACGGGAACATGTGAAGGGGCTCATTCAAGCTCATGGGGCTAACTGGGAGGAGTTTTCTCTTCAGTTGAAAGAGGAATACTCTTTGGAGGATGCAGATCGAGTGACTAAGAAGTCATTCATGGAGTGGGTGAACAAACCCAACAAGGAACTAGTTGCTACCGAACTACTTCGGGAGTTTGAGAGACAGTTTCTTCAACTATCTCGGATGGAGAAGCTCACACTTGAGAATGACAAAGTGGAGCTATTTTTACAGTCAGCCAATAGCGAGCTACAAAGGGAGTTAGAGTTGCTGTTGGAAGATCGGACGAAAGACAATGGTCTTACATCTGATTGGAAGAACGTTAGCGAAGCAGTGGGAGTACTTGCGAAGCGAGAATATCGAAGAGGGAAGGTGGTTGTGACTCAAGCACCAAGACCACCGCCTATTGTGATACCACGAAGGCAACCAACAGTGCAGACTACTCCTCTACCTACTATTTCACTTCCTACTATTCCTATCACTACGGTTGTACCACAGCGGAATCAAGCAATAGAAGATTTGGAGAAGAAGATGAGAGACTTACAGATCAAGTTGACAAGGTTGGAGGAGAAGGATGGGGCACCTGAAGGGAGACCTGCACCAAAACAAGGATATGTTCAGAGGTGTATTTGGTGTGACAACACCGACCATCAACGGAAGGAATGCGGGAGTTTTACTGATGCCTTGCAGCAAGGTATAATTTTCTGGAAGGAAGGAAAGATCGCCTTGAGAGACAACGGAGAGACTCTGAGGACCAACTTCGGTAGAGGAGGGATGAAGAAAGTTTTGGAGGATCATCTAACAATGCATGATGTGGCATCGGTAGAAGTTTCTACCTATGGAGTCGAGGTGATTAGCAAAAAAGAGAGTGCCTTTTTGAAACATGAGGATACCACTGATATGTGGAGTCACGCTGTGAGCACGAACAGAAAGGGGAAAATGGCAAGGGAGGAGTTGCTCAGAACAGCCACAGCAATCAAGAGTGCTACTGGATGGGATGATCCCGTAGATGCTATGTCCGTTCATGCCTACGTAGCCAAGGCTCAACATGAAGCTATCATGGAAGAGAAGCGTAGGAGAGATGAGGCTGGTCCAAGTGAGGAGAGAGCGGCTCCCAAGAGGCAACTAAGAGGAGATAGACTCCGACAGGAGACTACACCTCTACGAGAAGAAGCTATGGATGACGTCTTACCTTCTAGGAGTGCAGAGAAAGGTAAGGGTAGGGAGAAGGGCAAAGCTCCCATATATAAGCTGCAATCAGACATTGAAGCAGCAACCAACATGAAAGAGGTGTTGCAGGAGAAGGTGCTCAATACAAAGATTGAGTTTACCTTGCGAGAGATCCTCGGGATTGCGAAGAAGGAGTTTCATGATGTCATCATTGACATTATCAAGCGGAAGAGAAAATTGACGGGAGAGACCGCAGTGTCCAATGCTCTAGACACAGTGATTATAGAGGAGGAGGAGCGAGAGTTGGTTCATTCTTACAACACTCGTAAAGTTCGGTTTGATGTGGATAAGGAAGAGGACGATAAGATCTCTAGTCATTACACTAGAGGGCATTGGGCAAGAGCCACTACTGAAACCTTAGTGAATGTAGGAGAGATGAAAGATCCGGTGGTTGCTCTCATCGATCATGGATCTGAGATCAATATTGTCTCTAAGGACATCTACAAGCAGGGTGGATGGCCTGTTGATATAGATCATGGTTGGATGATCCGAGCAGCAAACAACACACGAGGAGAACTCTATGGTGCTTGTCCGGATGTGAAGGTGAAGATAGGGAATGTGGTACTTGAACAAAACTTCTTTGTTCAAGATACTACTTCCTATCCGGTTATTCTTGGTCAACCATTCATTACAGCTGTAAGGATGGAGACTAAGGTGTTGGATGACGGTTCTGCTTATGCTCGGATCAGGAGTCAGGATGGCAAAACAACGGTACAGTTCTTGACTGTGTCTGCTAATCATGAGCGTAACCGAGATTACTTGCGGAGCATGTCTCTACCCAAAGTCACTGAAGAATTTAAGGATTTTTCCAGAGGGCCACTATAGAGCGAGAGTATAGTGGTACCGATACACAAGAGAAGGTACTCTCGTTGGAGAAGGATAGTGCCTTTTGTACAGGAGTGGTGAGATATTCGGAGAGTGGATTTGCTGTGTATACACAGCTTGCTGATCTTCAGAAATGGGAGAAGAAAGCTGTGCAAAGAACCCAAAAAGATCTAAAAAGAGTTGGTGTGCTTAGTGAGGAGGATAAGATAGAGGGCGTTTACATGGAGATGGATTTGGATGATCCTTTGGAAGAACTTCGTAAGGTTGAACAAGGGAATGAAAACCAAGTTGTCTACATACGTTCTATGGAGCTTTACTCGGCTATAGAGTCATTCCAGATACGTGAAGTCAGAGTTGAGACCAGGTATAAAACGGTGGATAAAAAGGTGAAGCCGGTTGCACAACCGCTACCTAGCGACTCTGACCAACGAGTTCAACAAGCCTCAAAGGAGAAGAGCTTACGGTATCCTGATCAGATAGGTCACAAGTTTACAGAAGCTACGCTTAAGGAGTTGAAGGTTGGTTCTACAGATTTTCTTCTACCTGCTGAGGAGAAGGAGTTCAAGGAGATGTTAAGTAGGCACGAGAAAACATTTGCTTTTGAGCCTTCAGATATTGGGTGTGTAGATCCAAGCGTTGTAGCACCGATGATCATATTTACGGTACCGCATACGCCTTGGGACTTGAGACCAATTCCCGTACCTAGGGCACATCTGCCTAAGCTTATGGAGCTTCTAAAGGAGAAGATGCGGATGAGAATCCTTGAGCCATCATTTGCACCGTATTCCAGCCGCTGGTTTACAGTGCCGAAGAAGAGCGGAGCGCTACGGTTCATTCAGGATATGCAACCGGTGAATCAGGTGACCATCAGAAATACGGGGATCGGACCTATTGTGGGAGAGTTTGCTGAAGCATTCGCTGGTAGAGCCAATTACTCGATAGGAGACCTCTTCTCTGGATACGATCAGTTTCAGCTTGCTGAAAAGAGTAGAGATGTCACTACTATGAGGACACCGTTGGGTTTGGTGAGGATGTGCACATTGCCACAGGGGGCAACAAATTCTGTTGCACACATGATGAACGGGATGAACAAAGTTCTTCGAGACTTCATCCCGGAGAAGACCATGCCTTTCTTAGATGACATTCCAATCAAAGGATGTGTAGAGGAGCAGAAGGATGAGAGAGTCGATCAGAGGGGGTGTCGAAAATTTGTGGCTGATCATATTCTAGATTGTGATCAGATTTTATCACGGCTCGGGGAGGTTCACTTGACACTATCTGGTGCTAAGTCTTCGTTTGGAGTTCGAGAGGTTGTGATTGTGGGGCACTTATGCGGATGGTTTGGTCGCAAACCTGATCCTAACAAGGTGGATGCCATACAGCGGATGAAGGACACATGTAGCTCAACAACAAAGGTGCGAAGGTTCTTAGGAGCTTGCGTGTTTTATCATGTGTGGATTCCTCATTTTGCTCATGTATCAGATCCACTCTATGGTCTGTTACGAAAGAGCACGAAGTTCAGATGGGAGGAGAGGCATATCGAAGCGGTGCAGAAGCTGAAGCAGTTGTTGTCTTCTCCAACTGTGCTACGAAGGGTGAGTTATGAAGATGACAAACACGTGATAATCACGGTTGATACAAGTCCGATAGCCATTGGGTGGGCAGTGGGACAAGATGATGAGGATGGAAACCGATTTGCAATCAGATTTGGAGCCAAAGTGTTGAGTGAGCGACAGCGAAACTACCCACAAGTAAAGCGAGAGCTATGGGGGGTAGTTACTGCGATGAAAGTTGAGAAGGACTATTTGATTGGAGCACCGGTGATAGTGGAGATGGATTGTTTGCCACGGTTAGGGATGATTACGAATTGTAACATCCCTGATATCGCTATGTTGCGATGGATTACTTATATCAAGTCGTTGAATCCGGAATTTAGACACATAGCGGGAAAAGATAACCCGGTAGCAGATATGTTGTCTAGGGCCAGATATGAGGATGAAGAGGATTTGACAGAAGACATAGAGGATATAGGCACGACCGTCTTTTGTAGAGCTCAGAAGAGAATGAAGGAGCATCAAAACTCATTCATGGAGGAGCTATACGAAGGAGAATGGTTAGACATTGGGCGTTATCTTGGTTCGCTGACCAAGCAACCAGAATGAAATGATGCTCAGTTCAAACAGATCAGGAGGAAGGCTTACAACTACATACAACAAGGGGGCTATCTGTGGAAGCGCGCCAAGCGGAGTGGCGAGATGCCGCAACGGGTTGTGTGTAAGCAAGAGATGCAAACCCAGCTCATTCAAGAATTCCATGAGAGCTTATGGGCTGGACATCGGGGTATTTATGCCACCTTTACCAAACTCAAAGAGAGATATTGGTGGCGTAACATGTACAGAGATGTAGTGCGATTTGTGGAGACGTGTGTAACTTGCCAGATGTACTCTGACATCCGGCATCGAGATGAGCTTCATCCTACGTATCCACTTGCAATGCATTACAAGTGGGTAGTAGATCTGGCTACGATGCCAGTTGGGATATGGCAGATGAGATACTTGGTTTTGGCACGAGAGGATCTATCGAACCAAGTCGAAGGACGCGCTCTGCGCACAAACACTACAGAAGGGGTGTGCAGATTTCTACTTGAAGATGTGATCTGCAGATACGGATGTGTTGGGAAGATTACAGCAGACCGTGGAGAACTGAATGCTCACGAAGCTGATATGTTCTTCAAGAGGCGGGGAATCAAGTTAGCTCTTACCATGGCTTACAACCCAGAAGGAAATGCGAAGAGTGAGCGCGGTCATCCTCCCATCAGGAAAGCGATTGTGAAAGCTTGCAACGGAAGGGTGAGAGAATGGCCAAGGCTTCTACCATTTGCTCTATGGGCCGATCGTACAACTCATAGCTCGGTGATCGGATACATGCCAGCAGAACTAATGCAAGGGCAAAAACCGATCATGTCTATTGAAGAGCAAATACCTACTTGGAGTGTTATACCTTGGGAAGATAATCTCTCTAGAGAGGATCTTCTCGCTCTTAGGATTCGTCAGTTGGAGCGGAGACCAGAGGATGTAGAGCTAGCTCTGGAACGGTTACAAAAAGCTCGCTTGAAGAACAAAGACAGATTTGATAAGCGACATCGACTACGACCTAAGAAGATCCAGGAAGAGGATTGGGTGTTGGTATATGATAGCAGCTTGGATAACCAACATAGAGCGTTGAGAAAGTTTTCTAAACGCTGGTTTGGGCCTTACGTGGTTGTTCGTATTCATGACAACGCCACATACGTACTACGTGAGTTGGATGGTGCACGGCTTAAAGTTCCGATTGCAGGAAAACGGATAAAACTCTTTAAGCGACGAGGTGAAGACCCAGACATTGAGGAGATCAGTATCGAGTTTGATCTCTCTCAAGATCAAGATGAGAGTCCAGATGAGAGCGTAGAGCCCGAGGGGGAGACTCCCGAAGAAGAAGATGAGGAAGAAGTAGTATGATGTCAACCACAACGTATGATTAGGTTGGTGCATACCAGAGGATGCACAGGTTCAGAGGGGGTGGATGTCGTGTTGTGGATTGGCTAGGGTGTGAAACCACCACATATCCTTCGTACGTGTTTGGTGTTGAGGAGCCACTGGGACCTTATCGTGTCAAAAGATAAGGCTCCACGTGGACGATCCGTGTACTCTTCGCTAAGTGGAGATAAGAGTAGTACTCTTGTCGTCACATGTGAGATTGATGTATAAGAAGAGAGGTGCGCGGAGCTTGAGATATAGAGTGTAGAGTATCCAAGTCTAGTGGAGTGTAATCAGTATCATCGGATGAAGTAAGCGGCAGTGCGAGTGGTAGGCATGAACGGAGAACCCTTTCGTGCTCCTGATCTTCCACTTGTGCATCCATTCGTCATTAAGATCCATTGTCTGCCGCGAGATCATTTTCGAGTATTTATGATAGCTCATTGGGGAGAGTCGTTTATGGCTGCGGTGATGGCTACTCCGGATCCTATCGTTCTTCCCATTGTCACTTACGACGCTGTTTGGGATCTTACTGTCTACATCTTGCTCCGATGTGGTATGGATCCTCCGTTGGATCTGAACTTCCCAGCGAGAGTTCCGTTCAACACTTGGGTCGAAATACGATGTTACAGTCGTCCAAAGGTGGCGCATCGTGAGTTTGTCCTGAGGAACTTCGGTGAGGATTATTACAACCAGATAATAGCTTCATCTGTTCCTTTTGTAGTTCCGTTTATTGTCAACCGTTTTAGAGTCGGGATTCTGACTCTCTATTGAGCGTAGTTTGTACATCGTGTTTACGTGCTTCGTGACCGACGGCATCGTCAACGGTACGTGTTTGGAGTTTGTTCAATATAAACTTTGAGGCCTAAATGGTACTCTTGGATAAAAATTCGTTCTTTGTGTGTTTGTCATGTGAGTGAAGACAAAACCCTTTTTGTCAACTTGTTTCTCATTGGTCGAAAGTTTGACCAATCACCTTCTACCAAGTTCCTTTCACGTTTTCGACGGTGGAGACACTTCCCGTGGTCCATTCGCGGAGTGTGGGATATGGTTGGAAAGCTTGGGAGACGAGGATGCCCGTAGACTCAATGGTTGCTGGATTTGAAGCGCGGATGAGAAAGTTACGATCAATTGAAGCTGAGGGGGTCAAATTCGTGACCAATTTCATTTCCGTGAAGTCTTTCTCACTTTCTGGGAGTTCTGTGAGGTTGCTGGAGATGAATTGACTGTTGCTGGAAAGCTCTTGAGATGGGCTTGCCGATGGACTCTAAGATCGATCGATTCCAAGCCGGAGTGAAAAAGTTATGGCCAGCTGAAGTTGGGTGTCTCAAATCAGAGGTTATGATAGTAGGTGACTGTAAACATGAGACATTGAGAGAGATATGGAGAGTTTGAGGTCGAATTTCGCTATGAAACCTTCCAGGGTCTGAGAAGGTACAGTCAGCTACCTACTTGTGGAATTTCAGATCATTGGATTATTGGGTTGAAGGGAAACGTTGTTTTTGTGCACAAGGGTCTGCATATCGCCTTGTGTCGTTGACGAAAAGGGCTTGGATCATTCCGAGAGTTTGGTTGAGGATCTGCTGGTGAAAGTTTACAGAGTGGTAGTGATGGTGACACATTAGCTTCCTGAGAAGTTTGAGCTGTTTTGATCGAGCGGTTTGTGAGGAATCGAACAGCAAAGTTCTGTCGAAATAGTATCATGTTATAAAAACAACGATAAGGGCTTGATCGTTCCGAGAGTTTGGTTGAAGATCTGCTGGTGAAATTTTACAGAGTGGTAGTGATGGTGACACATTAGCTTCCTGAGAAGTTTGAGCTGTTTTGATCGAGTGGTTTGTGAGGAATCGAACAGTAAAGTTCTGTTGAAATAGTATTGTGTTATAGAAACAGCGAACTTTGGAAGGACATAGATGCCAACTCATAGATGATCTCTCTGCATGTAATATCTTAATAGAGAGATTATTCTACATGCTATCTGCTGGCCTTGGTTTCATCTCATTCTGAGCTGTGGTTGAGGAGTGACAGCGAGGTAAAGTTGAGAGGTTCTTGCTCCGAAAGGCGCAAGAGTTAAGATTCTTTGAAGAACAGGTCGACCTGGAGGTTTTGCCAGTGCTTCAGAGCACTTGATCATGGGTATGGAGAGTTGTTGACTGTATTTCCTGTGTTTGGATCCTCTCCATACCCGCATGCCTGTTTGTACGCCCAGTTGGTTTTGATTGGATTTGTGTGCGGGCGTTGCGCTTAGGTTTCTTTTCTATTAGGAGTGCTGGTATTTCTCTTGTGGTGAGGCTGGAGTGATGACCAGCAGACCCAAGAGTGCTTGCGGTGATGGCAGGAACAGGTTGCCCGTGCTTGTTACCCCGATTCTATTCCTAGTCGAGTAAGAGAGAGATCTGCCGAGAGGACGTGAGGATATCATAGCGAGAAAGGTTCAAAGTGTACTTGGAGATCAGAGAGAGGGTTGGGTGGTCACTGGTTTTGAGTCACGGAGTGCGACACGTACTCTCTACAGCTAGATACCC
Organism: Asterella californica; assembly: GCA_036924285.1. Lineage (NCBI taxonomy): Eukaryota > Viridiplantae > Streptophyta > Marchantiopsida > Marchantiales > Aytoniaceae > Asterella > Asterella californica. Next base: position 11,139,912 of record JAYKYS010000006.1, on the reverse strand, counting down.
GGTGTATTCCCAGATAAGAAAGCACGTCACACGACACCGTCTTCTCCTACTTACGACCGAGAAGATCCGAAGTACTTTGCTCCTGACATTAGACAATAGGTTGAAGCGATCATGCAAGAAGAGCTGGAGAAGAGACGGAAGATAGTACAGCAGCTTCCTACACCGACTACGGCCACACCTGTCTCACGGGAACAGCCTCCAGTCGAGGGAAGACACTCTTCTGGTCTTCCACCCAAGGAAGCAACCACTACATCTTCTCTGTTAGAAACACCAGTCACTCTTCTGAAAAGATCTCCGTACGACTTCTTGTGAGACTTGTGGAATCAGAAGGCGGATGTAACCTTCCAACAGCTGTTGGATGACAATGCTGGTTACAGGAAGTTGTTACAATCTGTGCTTCGAGGATCGAGGAAGAGGAGGACAGCTAAACTTCCCAAGAGCATCCCGATCCTAAGAATAGAACATGAGGACTTGGGAGCCCCAGAACTTGATATGGAGATCCATGGCTGTCTTTTGAAGAAGGTACCCATTGATTTTGGCTCCGGAGTTAACATCATGACGGAAGAAACGGCGCATGCCTTAGGCTTCACTGAGTTCCAGCCTACTCCGAGAATTCTCAGAATGGCGGATCAGACCAGAAGACGACCTTTGGGGCAACTGAAAGATGTCTTGACGGTAATTGGTGGAGTATCTTTTTATCTCACTTACATCATTTTGCGACCTGTAGCTAAGGTTGGATATCAGGTGTTGATAGGAAGACCATGGTTGTATGCTGCAAATGTGAATACCGACTGGAGAAGACATCGTTTGAGATTTCCCAATCCTACACCCAAGCCAGGTGAGAAGAGTAAGGTCTCGTTTCCCTGGATCAAGATTGGACACCAAAGTGAAACTCCGTCTACAACAGAAGGGTACACTTCAAAAGACTCAGCTGCGTCTTCTGACAGTGATGAACGGTATAATGAGTTTGTGGCGAATAACGTGTGTACTACAGAAGTAGCAGAGAAAGTGGAAGATGTGGTTTGTGGATACATTGAGTGCTACGAGATTGCGGAAGAAGAGCTTCCAGAAGACGAGAATACCGTCTTCCCTTCGGAAGATTCGACAGTTGGTCTTCCAGAAGACGAATCTGAACCAGAAGAAGCTCCCAAACCAGAATACTTTGGTGCCAGTGAGTACAGTCACACTGAAGGAATGGTAAACCCGGATGATCTCCAAGAGATGGAGGTTGCTCCTGGGAAGAAGCTGAAGCTTTCCAAGGTGATCGAGGGCCAGCAGTTGGAAGACTTTCAAGAACTTCTAACGGAGTTCCAGGATGTCTTCGCGTGGACCATAGAAGACATGAAGGGCATACCTCGAGAGTTGGGAGAGCATCGCATCGACTTGCTGGAGGGCGTTGTTCCTGCACGGCAGAGGCAGTATCGGCTCAACCCCAAGTACTCGCTTCTGGTGAAGGACCAGATTGACCAGTACCTGAAGGCAGGAGTCATCTTCCCAGTACTTAGCAGTGAGTGGGTAGCTCCTATTGTCATCGTGCCGAAGAAGCAGACAGGGAAGATCCAAGTGTGTCAGGACTTCCGGAAGCTGAACTTGGCCACGAAGAAGGATCATCACCCTTTACCATTCACCGACTCTGTGTTAGACCAGGTAGCAGGACATGAGTTCTACAGCTTCCTGGATGGGTATTCTGGGTACAACCAAGTTTCAATCAGAGAAGAAGACAAGTCGAAAACCACTTTCACCACTGATTGGGGCACGTACGCGTACAACCAAATGCCGTTTGGTTTATGCAATGCATCCGCCACATTCTAGAGGTTGATGATTACCATCTTCAAGGAGTATCTTCGCACCTTTATGGAGATCTTCTTGGATGATTTCTGTGTGTTTGGATCGAGAGAAGACCACTTGATATTTCTAAGGAAGTGTTTTCTGAAATGTAGAGAACATCGTTTGGCTCTTCACCCTGAGAAGTGCTTCTTTGGTATGTCAGAGGGGATCTTGCTAGGACATAGGATTTCCGGAAGAGGTATAGAAGTCGACTGTGCTAAGGTGGAAGTCATCATGAAACTCCACCCACCTGCTAACCTGACTCAGTTGAGAAGCTTCCTTGGCAACGTAGGATACTACAGGAGGTTTATTGACAGGTACGCAGAGGTAGCAGGAAGACTCGCTAAGTTGCTGAAGAAGGACGAACCATACGTTTGGTCTTCTGAGCAGCAGGAAGCATTCGAAGAAATGAAGAGGCTTCTGTCGGAATCCCTTGTCCTACGGCCGCCTGATTGGAAAAGAGTCTTCCACATTTATGTGGATGTTTCTGCTTTCGCCATCGGGGTGGTGTTGAGTCAGAAAGATGAGAAGAAGAAGGATTATCCCATCTACTACACGGGAAGACAGCTTAGTGATGCAGAGAAGAAGTACTCGACAACTGAAAGGGAGTGTCTTGGCATGATTTACTCCTGTAGGAAGTTTAGACACTATCTTCTAGCAAACCCATTCGTCTTCTATGTAGATCACTTCTCTTTGAAACATCTTGTAAAGAAAGCAGATTTGTCTGGTAGGATAGCTAGGTAGATTCTCCTACTCCAGGAATTTACTTACACAGTTGAGTACAGGCCCGGAAGACAGCATGTTAATGCTGACTACCTATCCAGATTGGAGACAGAACGACGAGAAGATGAAGTGGAAGACGAGTTTCCGGACGAGAAGTTGTTTTCAGTTTTCGCAGAGACACTTTCATCTGAGGGGGGCGTACCGCCTGCTTCCCAGAAGACGAGACTAGATCTTCTGATCCCGTCTTTGCGACTTCCACAGAAGAGTCGATCTTCAAGGACTTGAAGAAGTTCTTGGAAGACCAACAGTATCCCGAGGGATTGGATGCGTAGCAGAAGGCTGTCTTCTTACACAAGGCAGGACCTTACGCCATCTTCCAGGGTATCCTGTTTCGAAAGGGACATGACGAGAAGCTGAGAAGATGTCTCGAGCCGTCAGAACATCTCAAGTTCATCAATTAGTAGGTATGAGAGGATTAATGTCAGATCCTCAAGGTCAAATTATTGATTTACCGATTCAAAGTAATTTTAGGGAAGGGCTATCTTTAACAGAATATATCATTTCCTGAAGATAAAATCAGTAATCACAGGTCTTCACTACGAAGATGCTGGGGGTCACTACGGGCTGAAAACCACAGTGAAGAAGATGCTAGACGCCGGATACTGGTGGTCAACTATGTATCGAGACACTTTTCAGGAGATCAGGAAGTGCGACGCATGCCAGAGGATGGAAAGACCGACCGCTACAACAAGGTGGCCTCTTACCCCCATTTTTCCGCTTGCCCCGTTCGAAAAGTGGGGAATCGACTTTGTAGATCCTATCGCCCCGGTGGCGAGAAGAACACGAGCAAGGTACATCTTAATAGCTACCGACTATGCCACCAAGATGGTGGAAGGCGAGGCCACAAGAAAGAACGATGCCGCAGTAGTAGCAAGGTTCCTTTGGCATAACATCATCACTAGGTACGGATGTCCGCTGGAATTGATATCAGATAGGGGTACTCATTTCTTAAATGAGACTATCTCCCTCCTGACCTAGTACTTCAGGATTAAGCATCGAAAGACGACGCCATACAACCCGAAAGCGAATAGGCTGACGGAGAAGTCGAACGGTCTTCTGTGTAACATCCTGAACAAGGTAACTATTAACCATGCGTATGACTGGGACACGAAACTGCCATCTGTGTTGTGGGCTTTCAGGATTTCACCTAAAGTCACAACCCAGAAGACGTCTTTCTACCTAACTTACGGCATGACACCTATTGTGCCCATTGAGTTAGAGGTCCCAACATACCGGTTAGCCATATCCGAACGCATGGGAGAAGAAGAGAGCCAGGAGCAGCGTCTTCTGAATTTCGTAGAGTTTGAAGAAGACAGGAATGCAGCTTTGGAGAAGACATACGAGGTGCAAGCGCAACGTAAGGTAAACTACGATAGCAAGTTGAGGAAGGTGACTATTGTGGAGAAGGACTTGGTGCTTCTCTACGACAACCGCCATATTAAGTTCCCCGGGAAACTTCATCTTCGCTGGATGGGACCTTACCGTGTCTTAGAGGTCTTCGACAATGGCTCCTTGCAGTTGGAAGAGTTGGACGGTACACTGATGACCACTCGTGTTAATGGGTGGCGCGTCAAGAAGTACTGGACATAAACAGAAGTGCAGAAACCACTGATGTTTGCGGGGACGCAAACATGTGAGGGTGGGCGTATGTGGTGCCCACAAATTACAGGATGCACGAATTTTTGAAATTTTTAAGAATAATAACTTGTTTGTATAACTGAAGAAGTGTTGTTACTTAAGGTTACGTCTTCCTTAACAGAAAGATGATCCTAAGAGCTGTTTGTAATAAGAAGTTGACTTCTTCGGAAGACGACCGTCTTCGGAAGAGCATCTTCTCAGTTGCGTCTTCAGAAGACGGGAAGACGGCGGAAGATGAGAAGACGGCGGAAGACACCTGTCTTCCAGAAGACAGCGACCGCGAAGGACCAACCACGAGTTTTCGGGTAAGACAGTAGGTGTACCTACTGGGGCGCACCGAATAGGTAGGTAGGTCAGGAAGACACCCAAGGTCGAGAACCCCTAATCTGCGGGGAAGATGCGTGAGGAAGCACATTAGGCGCATTCGAACTTCCCGCAGCACAACGCGCTTGAGAAGATCGATTGAGAGAGTGAGCTTCGCGAGTTAGCATTGAGAGAGGAATCGAGTGAGGACATCGAGGTAGGAGAGAACAAGTTGGCAGCTAGGCGAAGGTTGAGATCGAATTGCTGGAGCACAAACGGCAGAGAGCGAAGGCGTTTTCTGTGAGCTCCCGAGAAGCTGACATCGGAGAGCAGCGAGAAGAATCGAAGGTGGAATCGAGGTGTGGCCGGACATTGACAGTAGGCGCAGTCGTGAGGAGTCGCATTGGGGCTCGGACCAGAGCCAAGAAGCGCGCTGTCGGAGTGTAATCCGTCTACCTAGGAAAGCGCCGGGCTTCTGGCTGTGGTTGTTCACTCAAGAGGTTGGCTTTCAGGTCACAATAGGGCTATAAACACTCACACAGATGTGTAAGATCTAGTAATATACCCGGAAGGCAAAATTCAAGTCTAGCTGGCAGTAATAGGATTCGGCGGTGAACTTTGACACTCACGGAGAGGAAAACTATGAAGGTTTAGACCTCTAAACTTCCCCTACATGCAAATGAGGTACTACTGAACTCACAGACGAAATTTCAGCCTGAGATCAAATTCTGACACGGAGATATGAACAGAAAAGTTTTGAGCAAGAAAACTACGGCAATTTCTGGTACCTAGCTGGCTATTTCAACCTATAACAGGAGTTTGGCTCGATCAATTTCGAAGTTTCTTACAGGATTTGCATTCTACAGGGTGCTGAACATCCCTGTGAAGTTGGGACTCCTGAATGTACACAGAACTGTAGATCTCTTCCTCTGAAGTCGCTGCTCTAGATTAAGAGCTTTTCAGACCCCCTCAGCTTCAGCGGCCGCCCTGAATTACTCAGTTGCTCAATCGATATGAAACTTTTTGTGAAATCGTAGCCCTGCTGGCGGAGAACACAACCTCGAAGTTTTGAAGCAATTTCCTCAAATCTGCTGCGAGTGACACTGAAAACCCTAAATCCAACCAAAATGATTCAATTCTAGCACAATCCGAACTTCAATTGCTCATAACTCCGTCTTTATTGACTCAAATCGATCGAAATTTTCACTGGAAGTGCTTGGCATGACGAGACCTCTCCCCCTGTGCTCTCAGATTTCGAAGATCCCTCACCAAATGCTCGAACTCCACTCTAGAGCTCTGTTTCTAAATTTAGAGTTTAACAAAAGACAAAAACGGACCAATGGGAGTTCATAGCTCCACTTGGTTGTCCTTTAGTACCCTAAACCACGTGGCAACTTAGTTTTACTCATAGGCTACCACGTCAAGCCCCCTAGAGTGCCAGCGTAAAACTTAAATTACTTAAAACGACACGCAGCCCCGAAAAATAACTTAAATCAGCTAGAAAGCGTGCATGGGCGACACGCAAATACAACCCATGAGCTTAAGCCCTATCAACATGGTAATCAACCTACTAAGATTCAAAATAGTGTTAACACCGTATGCAAAGGTGTCAAACATATACATAAACAACTAGAAGTACTATAAGCTAACTTCTAGAACTACTAAACTCAAGCGTCGGAGTAGAAATATAACATGTAGCCGCCAAGTAGCACGACATCCACCCCCTCTGAACCTGCACATCCTCCGGTATGTGTCATCCAGATCAAGACTCTTCAGCTTCGGCTTCAAACTCATCTTCAACATGCATTGAATCTTCAGCTTCATCCTCAGTAAGCTCTGCAATATTCTAGTTCTCCCCTCTCCTTCTAAAGAGCTTGATTCTCTTCCCTGCGACTGGTATCTTGAGCACTGCACCATCTAACTCTCTCAAAGAGTATGTGGCATTATCATAAACTTCTAACACCACATAAGGTCCGAACCATCTCTTGGAAAACTTTCTGATAGCGCTATGCTGATTATCAAGACTACTATCATAGACTAACACCCAATCACCTTCCTTAACTGGTTTGGGTCGTAATCTATGCGTTCTATCAAATCTGTCTTTGTTTCTCTCTCTAGCAGTCTTCAACCTTTCCACAGCTTTGGCAACATCCTCAGGTCTCCGTTCTAACTGCTGGATCCTTAATGCAAGAAGATCCTCCGTACTTCTACCATCTTCCCATGGCAAAACATTCCAAGTAGGCACAACCTCCTCAATCGGCATCACAGGTTTCTGTCCTAGTATCAACTCTGCTGGCATGTAACCTGTAACGGTACTATGAGTTGTACGATCTGCCCATAAAGCAAATGGTAGCAGTCTAGGCCATTCACGGATCTTACCCTTGCAAGCTTTTACCAAAGCTTTGATGATTGGCGGATGACCTCGTTCGCTCTTGCCATTCCCTTCAGGATTGTAAGCAGTGGTTAATGCCAGCTTGATTCCCAATCGCTTGAAGAACTCAACTGCTTCTTGTGAATCCAGCTCACCCCTATCTGCAGTGATCTTTCCCACACACCCATATCTACAAATAACATCTTCCAGTAGAAAGCGGCAGACACTAGCAGTGGTCTTCGTCCTCAAGGCACGGCCTTCAACTTGGTTAGATAGATCTTCTCTAGCCAAGACTAGATACCTCATTTGTCCAAGTCCAAATGGCATAGTTACCAGATCAACTACCCATTTGTAATGAATGGTTAAAGGATAAGTAGGATGCAATCCATCACGATGACGTACGTTGGAATACATCTGGCAAGGTATACAGGATGAAACAAACTGCACTACATCCTTATACATACCCTTCCACCAATACTTCTCCTTTATCTTGGCAAATGTAGCCCAAACTCCTCTATGACCGGTCCATAGACTCTCATGGAACTCCTTGATCAGCTTCTGCTGCAATTCTAGGTCACATACCACCCGATGTGGTACACCTCCTTGTAGCTTAGGGCGCTTCCATAGATGTCCTCCATATAAAAAGTATCCATAAGCTGTTCTACGAATCCTCTTGAAATCTGCATCAGACCAGCCTTCTTGCCTTTCCAATGAACTCAAATAGCGCCCAAGATCCAACCACTCGCCATCGTACATAGTTTCCTCAAATAACTCCAATGGAGCTGCAAAACAGCTTCTATCCCTTCTAGCAAGAGCACTAGAATAGAACTCTGTTCCCACATCCTCCTGATCATCTATCATTTCTTTCTCATCGTAATACATAGCCCTTGATAACATATCTGCCACAGGATTGTCCTTTCCTGCGATATGTCTAAACTCTGGGTTCAAGGACTTGATATATGCTATCCACCTCAACATAGCAATATCTGGAGTTGTACAGCTAGTGATCATTCCCAAGAGAGGTAAGCAATCTGTCTCCACAACCACAGGTGCTCCTATCAAGTATTCTTTATCACTCTTCATCGCAGTAACTACTCCCCATAGCTCTCTCTTGACCTGAGGGTAGCCTCTCTGCCGTGAACTTAAGACCTTAGCACCAAAACGCACCACATATCTATTTCCATCCTTATCATCTTGTCCTATAGCCCACCCAATGCCAATAGGACTAGTATCAACAGTAAGGATAACAGATCTGCCCAACTCATATGTTACCTTCCGTAGAGTTGGTGGTGAAGACAACAGATCCTTCAACTTCTTCATAGACTCGCTTTGCTCCTCTTGCCACTGAAATCTCTGCCCCTTCCTCAGCAACTTGTACAACGGATCTGCTACATGTGCAAAGTGTGGAATCCATATATGATAAAACACACATGCACCTAGAAACCTTCTCACCTCAGTAACTGATCCACATGTCTCCTTCATCCTTCGGATGGCATCAACTTTGTTTGGACAAGGTTTCCTACCATAAGATCCACACAGATGTCCCACTATTAACACCTCATGTTCTCCAAATACAGACTTTGCTCCTGATAAAGTCAAATGAACCTCCTCCAGTCGACTCAATATCTTATCACAGTAGGCTATGTGATCTGCAACAAACTTACGGCACCCCCTCTGATCCATTACCTCATTCTTCTCCTCCTCAGCACACCCTTTGATCGGCACATCATCAAGGAATGGCATAGTTTTTTCAGGAATGAAATCCCTCAAAACTTTATTCATGCCATTCATCATATGTGCTACAGAATTGGTAGCACCTTGTGGCAAGGTGCACATCCTTAGTAACCCCAAAGGTGTCCTCATTGTAGTCAAGTCTCTACTCTCAGAGGATAACTGAAACTGATCGTAACCTGAATATAAATCTCCCATTGAATAGATAGCACGACCAGCAAAAGCCTCTGCAAACTCGTCTACAATAGGTCATATACCCATATTCCTGATAGTCACCTTGTTAACTGGCTGCATATCTTGAATGAATCTCAAAGCTCCACTCTTCTTTGGAACAGTAAACCATCTGCTAGAGTAGGGAGCTATAGATGGTTCCAAGATACCCATCCTAATCCTCTCATTGAGCAAGTCTATCAACTTTGGTAGATGAGCTCTAGGTACACGGATAGAACGTAGATTCCAAGGCACATGCGGTATAGTAAAGATTACCATAGGTGCAACTACACTTGGATCTACACATCCTACTTCATGTGACTCAAACGCAAACGCCTTACCATGCCTAGATAGCATCTCCCTGAAGCTCTTCTTCTCTTGCTCAGTAAGAAATCCATCACCTCCAATCCTCAGGTCCTTCAGTGTTATTTCTGTAAACTGGTGCCCAATTCTTCTCGGTCCTCTAAGCGTCGGTTCTCGTGCAGCTTGCTCCATCTTCTGATTGTAATCGAGTGGTAAAGGCAAAGCCACTGGTTTGACTTTCTTTGCCACTGACTTGTACTTGGTCTCCACATACACCTCTTGCCGATCTATAAATTTATCAATTACATCATAAAGCTCCTTGGAGCTCACTCTCACCACTCTATCTACATCTATAGAACTTTCTACTATCGATTTCAACTCCCCTATAGTATCTACCAAATACTGCTCTTCAAACACTCCAGATACGTATTCATCTCTTGCTAACTCTCCATTATCCCACAGACTGCTGTACATACTTCACATGTTGCCTCTCAAACCTCTTCAGATTCTCAACCTTCCTATAACATACTGATCCACATGACGTCAATCCCAAGAAGCTAGTGGATAAAGCTTCCTGCTTTACTGGATCAGGCGAGAATCCTATCTCTACTGTACCGTTGAAGTCTCGCTCTTCAATGATACTCTGCCAAAACCCCTAGACTCTCTAAACTCCTGAGTAATCTTAGGCAGTGGACGGTCTCTCAAGCTATCACGATTCCTCTCATGTTCTGCAGCAACAGTCAAAAACTGAACAGCTCTTTTGCCGTCTCTACTACGTATCCTAGCATAGGCTGAACCATCATCCATAACTCGTGTCTCCATTCTAACAGCAGTAATGTAAGGCTGCCCTAGAATGATAGGATAGGTTGACATGTCTTGCACAAAGAAATTCTGAACATCACTGATGTCACCCACAGTTACCTTGATGTTGGGGCAAGCACCATAGAGTTCTCCCCGCTGGTTGTTGGCAGCACGGATAAGCCATCCATGGTCGGTGTCTATGGGCCACCTCCCACGCTTGTACAACTCCTTAGACATCAGATTAATCTCTGAGCCGTGATCAATCAATGCCACCACAGGTTCCTCTAGATCTCCCAGCTTCACTAAGGTCTCTGTGGTTGCTCTCGCCCAATGGTTGTGAGAATAATGGCTCTTCTGCGATGCTTCCACCTCATCTTCAAACCTCACGTGCTGATCTGATCTTCCCTCTGATACTTGAGAGCAATAACCAGCAATTTCATCTTCCTCATCCTCTGACAGTTTAGTCCCTAGAGCGTTCAGCGTAGCTGCTTCGCCCAGAATCTCACGTTTCTTCTTGATGATATCTATGATAACCTCATGGAACTCACGCTTTGCAATCCCAAGAATCTCACCCAAAGTAAACTCAACCTTCCCATTCAAGATATGATTCTCTAACACCTGCTTCAGGTCTGTAGCAATCTCAATGTCAGACTGAAGTTTATATGCAAGCATCTTACCCTTCTCCTTGCTTCTCTCCTTCTCCTTTGGTATTGTAGGTGGTAGATCCTCCATAGTCTCCTCCCGAGTAGGTGTTGTCTCCTGCCTTGCCTCTGGTCTAGCCCTTTCACTCCTTGTAGCAGGTCGTTTGGCTGTAGAAGCCTCACCTGCATCCTCTCTCCTGCGTTTTTCTTCTAGTACAGCTTCATGCTGACTTCTTGCAACATAAGCATGCACTGACATAGTATCCACATGGTCATTCCATCCTGTAGTTTCTCTAATTGAGTTGCCAACCCTTCGTAGCACATCCTTATCTAGCTCTGTTCTAGCTACGGACCGCACTACATCAGACCACAACCCAGTAGTCCCTTTCTCTCTCTCCATCTCCACTTTCACTCCACAGGTAGCAGCATTCACAAGAGAAACAGCATGTGATGCTGATATTTCATTCACAAGTCTCTTCATACCACCCTTGCCAAAGTTGGTTCCCAACATCATCCCAGTTTCTCTCAGATGGATCTTACCATCTTTGAAGAAGATCAGATCCTTCCTCAATGCATCTGAAAACTCTCCACAGTCTCTCCTTACATGGTCTAGGCTATCACACCATATACAACGATGAACAAAGCCTTCTCTCATCTGAGGTCTCTGCATAGCATGCTGTACATTCTGCTCCTTCTCTTCTAACCTAGTGAGCTTAAGCTTAAGCTCCTTCATACCCTTAATCAACTCATCAAGCGGTGAGTCTTCCTCTCTAGCAATTACCAAAGCGGGCTTAGTAGGCAACTGCTTGACAGGAATTATCAGAGGTGCTGCTTCACTTACCGCCACCTTGTCCCTTCTTCTCTGTCTCTTGGTCAGCAAAGAAACAACCTCTTCAACCTCCTTTCAGTCAGTCTTCAATCCTCTCTCCTCACTCTTGTCTTCCAGCAACAGCTCAAGCTTCTCCTGAATAGTCTCGTCCGCTGCTTGTAGGAAAAGCTCGGTCTTCTCCACCTCTAGTGTAAGCTTTTCTGTCCTAGAAAGCTGAGCATACTGACGATCAAATTCCCTTAACAACTCATTTACAGACAAACCTTTGTTGGGCTTAACCACCCACTCCAAGAATGTTCTCTTGGTCACCCTCTCTGAGTCTTCCGTGTAGTACTCCTCCTTCAAAGCTCGCATAAAGCTCTCCCAACTCTGTCCTTGCTGCTGCTTGAGCTCCTTCACATGCCCACGAATCTCAGGGACAACAGCAAGTTCAAAGTTCTCCACCATCTCCTTCTCAGGTACCTTGTTCACCTCCATCTCCCTAGCATAGTATCGCACATACTTGGAAATATCTGTACCCTTGAACTGGTCCATCTGATGCACCACAGATTGCAACGCCTTGGTTGCTAATACCTCCTTCCTCTCTGTGCTCTGCTGCTGCTGCATAAACATGGAAAAAGCTTGGAACATCTTCATCGTAGCAGCATCCAACTGAACAGGTTGCTGAACAGCAGCAGCAGCTCCACTTGATGATCCTTGGTTGGCCATGATATCTGATCCTGTAACACTCTCAAGAAAACTCCCACCCTAGGTGTTTCACGTCGAGTTCACCAAAAAGAGAGTATGTCGGAGTGTAATCCGTCTACCTAGGAAAGCGCCGGGCTTCTGGCTGTGGTTGTTCACTCAAGAGGTTGGCTTTCAGGTCACAATAGGGCTATAAACACTCACACAGATGTGTAAGATCTAGTAATATACCCGGAAGGCAAAATTCAAGTCTAGCTGGCAGTAATAGGATTCGGCGGTGAACTTTGACACTCACGGAGAGGAAAACTATGAAGGTTTAGACCTCTAAACTTCCCCTACATGCAAATGAGGTACTACTGAACTCACAGACGAAATTTCAGCCTGAGATCAAATTCTGACACGGAGATATGAACAGAAAAGTTTTGAGCAAGAAAACTACGGCAATTTCTGGTACCTAGCTGGCTATTTCAACCTATAACAGGAGTTTGGCTCGATCAATTTCGAAGTTTCTTACAGGATTTGCATTCTACAGGGTGCTGAACATCCCTGTGAAGTTGGGACTCCTGAATGTACACAGAACTGTAGATCTCTTCCTCTGAAGTCGCTGCTCTAGATTAAGAGCTTTTCAGACCCCCTCAGCTTCAGCGGCCGCCCTGAATTACTCAGTTGCTCAATCGATATGAAACTTTTTGTGAAATCGTAGCCCTGCTGGCGGAGAACACAACCTCGAAGTTTTGAAGCAATTTCCTCAAATCTGCTGCGAGTGACACTGAAAACCCTAAATCCAACCAAAATGATTCAATTCTAGCACAATCCGAACTTCAATTGCTCATAACTCCGTCTTTATTGACTCAAATCGATCGAAATTTTCACTGGAAGTGCTTGGCATGACGAGACCTCTCCCCCTGTGCTCTCAGATTTCGAAGATCCCTCACCAAATGCTCGAACTCCACTCTAGAGCTCTGTTTCTAAATTTAGAGTTTAACAAAAGACAAAAACGGACCAATGGGAGTTCATAGCTCCACTTGGTTGTCCTTTAGTACCCTAAACCACGTGGCAACTTAGTTTTACTCATAGGCTACCACGTCAAGCCCCCTAGAGTGCCAGCGTAAAACTTAAATTACTTAAAACGACACGCAGCCCCGAAAAATAACTTAAATCAGCTAGAAAGCGTGCATGGGCGACACGCAAATACAACCCATGAGCTTAAGCCCTATCAACATGGTAATCAACCTACTAAGATTCAAAATAGTGTTAACACCGTATGCAAAGGTGTCAAACATATACATAAACAACTAGAAGTACTATAAGCTAACTTCTAGAACTACTAAACTCAAGCGTCGGAGTAGAAATATAACATGTAGCCGCCAAGTAGCGCGACAGCGCGGAGGTCGAAGGCAACTCGGGGAGCAGAAGAAGACTGTAGAGGTTTTTTCCCTTGTTCTTTCTTCTTCCCACTTCTTCTCGCCTTTTCCTGGTATTCCCCGCGCTTCCTTGGTTGTGTGCAGGCAGCCTGATCGATTACCCCCACCCCCCATTCTTTCTATTTGAGACATTGGGCGCGGAAGCGCTGCCCAATTTCTGTCAAGACATCTTCTTGCTTCTTCCCGAGCTCAATTCGAGCTTTCCTACCCCTAGTCCTCAAATTGGAGACCCCAACTATCAATTTCTCTACCCTACTACCTCTCTACCCCCGAAACTTGGAACAAAAGACGATTCGGAAGATGGAAACATCTACGGAAGACGCTTCTTAAACTTGACTGTCTTCAAAAGACCGTCTTCGGAAGAATGTCTTCGGAAGTCGACCGAACACAATTCGTATCAAGAGTGGATTTGCTTTGCTTTTGTGTTTAGAGAGACTTGGTACGAATCCTGAGTGGAGTGGTGAGTTGTTTTGTTATTTCGAGAAGTTGGAAGTCGGGAACTAGGCCTGTGCCTCCCGGTCTTCCAAGCTTCTCAACTCCCCATCTTCCTAGAGAGACTAGAAGACTGGAAGGCTGGCAAAATGAGCGAGAAGACGCGAGGGTCCATTCGGGTCTCTTCTATCCGATCCATAGCAGCCGTTCCTTCTTCTTCCCGAACTTAGAAGAGAGTTGTGAGAAGTCTTGCTGGCAGAATCTGGAGGGAATGGTCGAGGGTCATGTCTTCTCATCATGCAGCAAGCTTCTTCTGAGTGCGTATGAGAGGTGAGAAGTCAGAAGAACAGAGTGCAGTTGTCTTGAGTCTGTTGTGAGGATAGATTGCGCGTAGGAAGACGAAGACAGGTGAGACCAGTGAAGGGAAGTCTGACTTCGGGAAGTCTTCCGAGAAAGACATTGAATCGGAAGCTGTCCCGAGTGTCTTCCCAGAGACCACTGTCACCGTAGGAGCCCGCAACCATCTTCTGAACCTTTCTTATACTCTACTTCTCGCATATCTTGTATCTTCTGATAGGAAGTAGGATGTAATGCAAGGTGGGTTGTCTTCTTGGTAATCCATGCGAGGCCTTGCTTAGATAGGATTGTTTAGATATAGCTCGGAAGACGAGAGCTATCTAAGAAGTACTGTTAGAATCCTGGAAGACGGAGTAGCTGTCTTCTGGAAGACTAGTTTCGTCTTCTGAGAAGTAGAAGCTAGACTGTGGGCACTCGGGAAGGACTGAGCCTTCAGCTCATAGTAGGTGCTTGTGGTTTAGTGCAACAGATCTTCCAGGTATGTTGATGCATCCGCGGGGCTTGGTGTTACCAGCGGCAGAATTGGCCGAGGCCACTCCTTTCCTCAAGGAGTTGGGTCTCGACTTCTTCCTGTGGGATTGGAACCTCGCAGATCAAGGGCTTCTGGAGGAGGTGTGGGCAGCGTTACCACCGCGTAACCGTGTACCTGCGAAGGCAGGAGTAGCTCGGGGAAGACCGTCTTCCTGGACTGAAGACTGGTGGCGTAAGGCGTTTCACAGGTCTGAGTCCGAGAACCGAGGATATTGGTATGAGAAGAAGATCTTGCCTAGGATTGTGAGTTCGTGGCATGTGCCTGGGAGCACCACCTGCCTTTTCGTGGAAGACAGGTAGGGGAGGAACTGTTGGAAGATAGAATCTTACCGGGAGCCGAAGAAGCACCTCCTGGCGAAGTTATTTCTGCATCTCTTTCCCAAGGGGAAAGCGCAGAAGACAAGGTACTTAGGAGATCAGGACGTGGAGTTCCTGGAATAAGTGTGGGATGACAGAGTGCCCATCTACTGGGGTGCGTACATCCACAACTATGTACAGACGGAGCTAGCATACTTGGGTACCCCGGCGGGAGGACACTTGACGCCCTTCCTCTGCTACTTATATGTAGCCATGGGAGATCTTAGGGAAGATCAGCTGGCAGGATATGGGCCAACGGAGTGACAGGAGGTGAAGGAGGAGACCTCGGAAGACGATGACTGAGAGACAGCAGCAACGCCCCCTCCCACTCTGATGTCACAGCTGAGGCCCGGCTCTCACCAGAAGACGCTTCTGGTGAGGGAAGATGAGTCTAGTGGGTCGGAAGACGCCACGCCACTGAGGAAGATGGGTCCCAGAAGTGTACCGAGGACACCCATCTCCCTCATTCACTCAGGATCGAAGTCTGACTCGGAAGAAGACCTGCTGAGTACTCGATTGGAGCAGAAGATTGCTTCTGCAACGCCTGGGAGTCTTCCGAAGACTCCAGAAGACGAAGGATGGATGGGCGCTCCTGCTGCGATGCGAGGAAGCGCAAAGAAGAGAGCCGCTCCTGCCATGAGGAGTCTTCCACCCCGGAAGATGAGAAGAGTAGCTTCTTCTCGTGCGCAGAAGATGAAGGCCGTAGTGGTGGAAGAGGCTTCCTTGCCTCTGGAAGACGAAGTCGACACCATGGAGCGAGTGGTGGAGATGAACTTGTCTTCCGCAGGAAGACGACTCGAGGAGTTCAGTGCCTTCGGGAGATCGGGAGATCCATTCTTAGCAAGTAAGGTATCCCTGGAAAGCTCTTCGTCCGTAGAATACAACCAAGTTATCTCCTCAAAGATATATCTGTCATAACTTCTGTATTTCTACTCAGCATCATTCTTCTTCGAATCTTATTCTACACTGAATCTATCTTATCTATCATCTATACTAACTATTCTATTGTTTTACTTATCAAAAATAAAAAATTTCTTAGCAAAGTGAAAATCCAAAGCTTCACAAGAATGGAGGAACAAAGGTGGAGGAGGAGGTCAAAGAGGTTACGACAACAATCCCAACCGAGGAAATCAAGATAACTTTGGAGGCAACCAAGGGAACTTTGGAGGAATCACTTGTTGGACGTGTGGAGGTTCTCATTTCCAGCGAAATTGTCCTAACAATGGAGCAAGAGGTGCCGAAGCTGTCAGAATGAATGTGGATGGAGGAAATCCATCACAAGGACGAGACAAGGGGGTGCCTACTATCGATGTCGTGCGAGATCCCATCTACGAGAAAAGAGAGAGTTCAAACTCTTCTCATGCACCGGTGGAGCTTTTAGCTCAAGAAAGGAAAAGATGTAGTGACGCAGGATTTCTCCTTTTGCCCATTTAGTATACAAGATATCGTTCCCACAGAGGATTTGCACAAGTAACGCTGCTCTAAGTTCTAAGATCTGTTTAAACACACAAACACACGGGTTTTACCTAGGAATCCCGTCTTCTCACAAAACCACACGTCTTCCAGAGACTCCAAAAGGTGCTCTGGAACAAAACAAACAACTACTAACTAAAATATCACACAACTATTCACAGAGAAGCTCGGGAAGACGGTCTTCCTGCTTCCAGATTGCTTCTTCCGGTCCTCTCAATATCGTCTTCTCGAAGCGATTCTCGTCTTCTGGGGGTTCAGCTCGTCTTCTCACACCTCCAAAAGACTGTCCTGCTTCGCAGAAGTCAACTAGCACGGCTATTACATCTTATTCTCACACTCACATTACAACGGGTTAGATCAATCACAGGGGGTGTATGCCCCCTGTAGCCTTCCCAGGCTTCTGCCCACGGAAATAGTCTTCCTGCAGCACTACAACGACATTCACCTTCACGGAAGCTCAATAGAAGATTCGGAAGCTCACTAGAAGAAGGTAAGAAGATGGGGAAGATGAGAGAAGATGGGGAAGAAGAGAAAATCCAAACAAGACAAAACAAGATGAAAAGAAGCAATTAAGTTTCTGACAGGCTTCTAGTCCGGATCCTGACTAACAAGCCATCCCTGCTTGTAATAGTTTGGGGAGAAAGATAGCAAACATGTGTACAGTCGCACCGTCTTCTACTCGAGGATGTCGTCTTCTGCTGTGGGAAGAAGGCTTCTTTCTTCTTCACTTCGCTGCTCTGACTACTCAGTCTCCTGGGATCCCTTATCCAGAAGACCGTTCGTATGTAGATCCCAAGTGCTCTACTGAACGAGTCAAGCTACACTTCCACAACTGCTGACAGTCACCGCCACTCAAGAAGAACACTTCTCATGCACAATTGGGAGCGAATTCAATACAATCCACCAGCCAGAGGACATGAACAAAGCTCCTGCACTCAAATCCACAATCCATTCTCCGAGAAGAAGTCACAATGGCATTGGGAAGCTCACTCTCTCTACTTCTTGCGTCTACTCCTCGACACACCTGTCTAGCTAACAGGACTGCACGAGGATGCCGTTCCCTGTTCCTAGATTGTTCACTACTTCTATCTACATCTTCGCACCGGTGCTGGTACGAGCATGCAGACCCCTCCTGTGTATTCCAAGACTATTCGTATGTTTCCAACAACGGGTGTAGTGTGCGAAGAACTGTCTATCCTGTGTCTCTACTCTAATGTGTCTCGTCTGTCTGCATCATAAAATCGATGTGTGTGTGCAGTAGCTGCAGAACTCTATCTCCTACTCTTCGATCCTACTTATGTCGCTGCCATGAGAACCAGGGGAGACGACCACAGGGAGAGAGAGGCGCTGACAGGAGGTTGCACCCCACATGCAAGCGGTTCCCCTTCCTAATTAGCCATCCACCTTGTTGCTCCTACGCTACCTATGCTGCCACATGGTGTCCTAACTATTATTACACTGAAAATTGCCACCCTTAAGATAGCATGTTCGGTCCTACTAAATCTGGAAGTGTGTCACTTCGGTTGCTGTCTACTCTGATTGCTCCGTGGCAATCTCTACCTGATCTTCTCCTATCGAAGCTACTAGCTCGGCTTCTGATGGGTTGGGAAGCCTTACACTTACCTCGGGTGTCACTGAGGTAGCTTCCCTCTCCTCGCTCTTCGCTGACCCTGCTGTTTCTGCGGCTGCGTCTTCCTCGGCTTCGGCTTCTGCTTCGGAAGACGGAATCGTCTTCTGGGAAGCAGAGTCGAATGGTGCGTCTTCGGTCTTCTGAGGCACGGGTGCGGTACTAGGGACCATGGCGACCTCATAGGGGTCCGGGGAAGTCGCTTTCTCCACGCAGAATACCTGGGAAGACGGCTCGTCTTCCTGTCTTCCGAGGTGTCTTCCGGAGTCTTCTCGGCTTCCAACGTTGTCACCACCAAGTGCACAGCGAGGTCGAACTCCTCCTTCTCCATTCCGGATCCAGTCGATGGTGCTGGAGCGTGGGAAGATGCGGTTGCAGGTGTCGGAAGCGAGGGAAGACCATAAATTATCTTTACTCCTTCTATCTGTCGATCTAAGTACCTGAACATGCTCTCCCGGCATTCCACCAACCTTGTCTTGGACTCGCTGTCTCATCCTCTAGCTAAGGTAAGTAACTTCCTACCCGCGGTGAAGTTGAACTTCTTCCGAAGTGCTTCCACCGACTGTGCTAGCATCTCCTGCGCACGAGCCTTAGCTGCTTCTCGCTGCGTCTTCTCAACTGCAACTCGCGCCTCTGCGGCTTCTCGCTGTGTCTTCCAAGTGGTCTGCTCCTCTGCGAGGGCGGTGATCTTCTCCCACACTCGGAGGACTTCCTGATCGCGCTGATGTACACGCGCCTGCAACTCCTGGTTGCTCTTCCGAAGCTGCACCAGCTCCTTGGCAGAAGCGGCTGCTTCTGTCTTGTATCGGACTGCGAGCTTCTCCGTGGTGCGAAGACTAGCTTCTAGCAACTCCGTCTTCTTCTGGTCTTCTCCCTGCCGCAGCAAGGTGCGCAGGCCGAATCCAGGTTGCAAGGGCCTCTCCTGAGCCTTCGTTCTCTTCTCCAGCAACTCCATAGCCGGCTGAATCTCCTTCTGGAAGTAGGCGCTGAATTCCTCCAGTCGTCTTCCTGCAGAAGACAAGTTCATCTCCACCACTCGCTCCGCGGTGTCGACTTCGTCTTCCAGAGGCAAGGGAGCCTCTTCCACCACAATGGCCTTCATCTTCTGCGCACGAGAAGAAGCTACTCTTCTCATCTTCCGGGGTGAAAGACTCCTCATGGCAGGCGCGGCTCTCTTCGTTGCGCTTCCTCGCATCGCAGCAGGAGCGCCCATCCATCCTTTATCTTCTGGAGTCTTCGGAAGACTCCCAGGCGTTGCAGAAGCGGTCTTCTGCTCCGATCGGGTACTCAGCAGTTCTTCTTCCGAGTCTGTCTCCGATCCTGAATGAATGAGAGAGATGGGTGTCCTTGGTACACTTCTGGGACCCATCTTCCTCGGTGGCGTGGCGTCTTCCGACCCACTAGACTCGTCTTCCCTCACCAGAAGCGTCTTCTGGTGAGAGCCGGACCTCATCTGTGGCATCAGAGTAGGAGAAGAGTTGCGGCTGCGGCTCGGTCATCGTCTTCCGAGGTCTCCTCTTTCTCCTCCTGTTGCCCTGTTGGCCCATACTCTGCCAACTGATCTCTCCTAAGATCCCCCATGGCTACGTACAAGTAGCAGAGGAAAGGTGTCAAGTGTCCTCCCGTCGTGGTACCCAAGTACGCTAGCTCCGTCTGTACATAGTTGTGGATGTATGCGCCATAGTAGATGGGTACTCGTTTATCCCACACTGCTTTCAGGAAGTCTACGTCTTGATCTCCTAGGTACCTCATCTTCTGCGCCTTCTCCTTGGGGAAGAGATGCAGAAACAGCTTCACCAGAAGTCGCTTCTTCGGCTCCCGGTAAGATTCGATCTTCCACCCATTCCTACCCTGCCTGTCTTCCACAAAAAGACAGGTGGTGCTCCCAGGTACATGCCACGTACTCACGACCTTGGGCAAAACCTTCTTCTCAAACCAATACCCTCGGTTCTCGGAGTCTGGCCTGTGGAAAGCCTTGCGCCACCAATCTTCAGTCCAGGAAGATGGTCTTCCTCGAGCTACTCCTGCCTTCGCAGGTACACGGTTGCGGGGTGGTAACGCTGTCCACACCTCCTCAAGAAGTCCCTGATCGGCGAGGTTCCAATCCCACAGGAAGAAGTGGAGACCCAACTCCTTGAGGAAAGGAGTGACCTCGGCCAATTCTGCCGCTGGTAACACCAAGCCTCGTGGATGCATCGTCATACTGGAAGATCTATTGCACTAAGCCACAAGCACCTACTATGAGATGAAGGCTCAGTTCTTCCCAAGTGCCCATAGTCTAGCTTCCACTTCTCAGAAGACGAAACTAGTCTTCCAGAAGACAGCTACTCCGTCTTCCGGGATTCTAACAGTACTTCCTAGATAGCTCTCGTCTTCCGAGCTATATCTAAACAATCCTATCTAAGCAAGGCCTCGCATGGATTACCAAGAAGACAACCCACCTTGCATTACATCCTACTTCCTATCAGAAGATACAAGATTCACGAAACATAAAGTGCATGACAGGTTCTGAAGACGGTTGCGGGCTCGTGCGATGACAGTGGCCTCTGGGAAGACACCCGGGACAGCTTCCGATTCAATGTCTTCCTCGGAAGGCTTCCCGAAATCAGGCTTCCCTTCACTGATCTCACCTATCTTCGTCTTCCTACGCGCAATCTATCCTCACAACAGACTCAAGACAGTTGCACTCTGTTCTTCTGACTTCTCACCTCTCATACGCACTCAGAAGAAGCTTGCTGCTCGGTGGGAAGACACGACCCTTGATCATTCTCTCCAGATTCTGCCAGCAAGTCTTCTCACGACTCTCTTCTAAGTTTGGGAAGAAGAAGGAATGGCTGCTATGGATCGGACAGAAGAGACCCGAAATGGACCCTCGCGTCTTCTCGCTCATTTTGCCAGCCTTTCAGTCTTCTAGTCTCTCTAGGAAGATGTGGAGTTGAGAAGCTTGGAAGACCGGGAGGCACAGGTCTAGTTCCCGACTTCCATCTTCTCGAAATAATAAAACAACTCACCACACCACTCGGGATTCGTACCAAGCCTCTCTTAACACAAAAGCAACACAAATCCACTCTTGATACGAATTGGTTATAGTCGACTTCCGAAGACAATCTTTCGAAGACAGACTTCCGAAGACAGTCAAGTTTAAGAAGCGTCTTCCGAAGATGTTCCCATCTTCCGAAGCGTCTTCTGTTCGAGGTTTCGGGTGTAGAGAGGTAGTAGGGTAGGGAAATTGATAGCTGAGATCGTCAATTTGAGGACGAGGTGTGGGGAAGCTCGAATTGAGCTGAGGACGAAGTAGGAAGATGTCTGACAGAAATTGGGCAGCGCTTCCGCACCCAATGTCTCAATAGAAAGAATGGGGGTGGGGATAATCGATCAGGCTGCCTGCAAACAACCGAGGGAGCGCAGGGAATACCAGACAAAGGCGAGAAGAAGTGGGAAGGGGAAAGAACGTGGGGAAGAACCTCTACAGTCTTCTTCTGCTTCCCGAGTTGCCTTCGACCTCCTGCGCGCTTTTGGCTCTGGTCCTAGCTCCAATGCGACTTCATCCGGCTGCTTCCGCTGTTCAATTCTTGGTCACGCCTCGATTCCACCTTCGATTCTACTCGACTACTCTCCAATGTCAACTTCCCGGTAGCCCACAGAAACGCCTTCGCTCCTTGTCTTCCGCGCCTCAACAGTTCAGTCTCGCCCTTCGCCTAGCTGCCAACTGGTCCTCACCTCGCTCACTTTCCTCTCTCGATTTTCCTCACTCGATTTTCTCTCGCAAAGCTCACTCGCAGAATTTGATCTTCTTCACCAAGAGTGCTCCTGCTGCGGAAGCTGAGAATTCACTAATGCGCTTCTGTGTCTTCCCCGCAGTTTAGGGATTTCGACCCTAGATGACCTACCTAACCTACCTACATGTTCGGTGCGACCCGGTAGGTACAACTACTTCTTTACTAGAAAAGCCGTGGTTAGGCCTTCGCGGTCGCTGTCTTCCGGAAGATGGATATTTTTCGCCGTCTTCCATCTTCCGAAGACGAAACTGGGAAGACGCTCTTCCGAAGACGGTCGTCTTCCGAAGAAGTCAACTTATTATTACAAACAGCTCGTAAGATCATCTTCCTGCTAAGGAAGACGTAACCTTAAATAACAACGCTTCTTCAGTTATACAAACAAGTTATTAATCATAAAAATTTTAAAAATTCGTGAATCCTGTAATTTGTGGGCACCACATACGCCCACCCTCACATGTTTGCGTCCTCGCAAACATCAGTGTCTCTGCACTTCTGTTTACGTCCAGTACTTCTTGACACGCCACCCATTAACAAGAGTGGTCATCAGTGTACCGTCCAACTCTTCCAACTGCAGGGAGTCATTGTCGAAGACCTCCAAGACGCGGTAAGGACCCATCCAGCGAAGATGAAGTTTTCCGGGGAACTTAAGATGTCGGTTGTCGTAGAGAAGAACCAAGTCCCCATCCACAACGGTCACCTTTCTCAGCTTGCTATCGTAGTTCACCTTACGTTGTGCTTGCACCTCGTATGTCTTCTCCAAAGCTGCATTCATGTCTTCCTCAAACTCTATGAAATTCAGAAGACGCTGCTCCTGGCTTTCTTCTTCTCCCATGCGTTTGGATACGGCTAACCGGTAAGTTGGAACCTCTAACTCAATGGGCACAACAAGTGTCATGCCGTAAGTTAGGTAGAAAGGCGTCTTCTAGGTTGTGACTTTAGGTGAAATCCTGAATGTCTATAACACAGATGGCAATTTCGTGTCTCAATCATACGCATGGTTAACAGTTACCTTGTTCAAGATGTTACACAGAAGACCATTCGACTTCTTTGTCAGTCCATTTGCTTTCGGGTTGTACGGCGTCGTCTTCTTATGCTTAATCCTGAAGTATTGCGTCACGAGGGAGATAGTCTCATTTAAGAAATGAGTACCCCTATCTGATACCAATTCCAGTGGACATCCGTACCTAGTGATGATGTTATGCCAAAGGAACCTGGCTACTACTGCCGCATCGTTCTTCCTTGTGGCTTCGCCTTCCACCATCTTGGTAGCATAGTCGGTAGCTATTAAGATGTACTGTGCTCGTGTTCTTCTCGTCACCGGGGCGATAGGACCCACAAAGTCGATTCCCCACTTTTTGAACGGAGCAAGTGGAAGAATGGGAGTAAGAGGTCACCTTGTCGTAGCTGTCGGTCTTCCCACCTTCTAGCATGCATCGTACTTCCTGATCTCCTGAAAAGTGTCTCGGTACATGGTCGGCTACCAGTATCCGACGTCTAGCATCTTCTTCACTGTGATTTTCAACCCGTAGTGACCCCCAGCATCTTCGTAGTGAAGACCTGTGATTACTGATTTAATCTCTAAAGACTCAAGGCACCTCCTTAGCTTCTCGTCATGTCCCTTCCGAAACAGGATACCTTGGAAGATGGCATAAGGGCCTGCCTTGTGTAAGAAGACATCCTTCTGCTCTGCATCCAATCCCTCGGGGTACTGTTGGTCTTCCGAGAACTTCCTCAAGTCCTTGAAGATCGACTCTTCTGTGGAAGTCGCAAAGATTGGATCAGAAGATCTAGTCTCGTCTTCTGGGAAGCAGGCGGTACGCCCCCCCTCAGATGAAAGTGTCTCTGCGAAAACTAAAAACAGCTTCTCGTCAGGGAACTCGTCTTCCACTTCATCTTCTCGTTGTTCCGTCTCTAATCTGGATAGATAGTTAGCATTAACATGCTGTCTCCCGGGCCTGTACTCAACTGTGTAAGTAAATTCCTGGAGTAGAAGAATCCACCTAGCTATCCTATCAGACAAATCTGCTTTCTTTACAAGATGTTTCAAAGAGAAATGATCCACATAGAAGACAAATGGGTTGGCTAGAAGATAGTGTCTAAACTTCCTACAGGAGTAAATCATGCCAAGACACTCCCTTTCGGTTGTCGAGTACTTCTTCTCTGCATCACTGAGTTGTCTTCCTGCGTAGTAGATGGGATAATCCTTCTTCTTCTCATCTTTCTGACTCAACACCACCCCTATGGCGAAAGCAAAAACATCCACATAGATATGGAAGACTCTTTCCCAATCAGGTGGCCTTAGGACAGGGGATTCCGACAGAAGCCTCTTCATTTCTTCGAATGCTTCCTGCTGTTCAGAAGACCAAATGTATGGTTCGTCCTTCTTCAGCAACTTAGTGAGTCTTCTTGCTATCTCTGCGTACCTGTCAATAAACCTCCTGTAGTATCCTACGTTGCCAAGGAAGCTTCTCAACTGAGTCAGGTTAGCAGGTGGGTGGAGTTTCATGATGACTTCCACCTTAGCACAGTCGACTTCTATACCTCTTCCGGAAATCCTATGTCCTAGCAAGATCCCCTCTGACATATCAAAGAAGTACTTCTCAGGGTGAAGAGCCAAACGATGTTCTCTACACTTCAGAAAACACTTCCTTAGAAATATCAAGTGGTCTTCTCTCGATCCAAACACACAAAAGTCATCCAAGAAAATCTCCATGAAAGTGCGAAGATACTCCTTGAAGATTGTAATCATCAATCTCTAGAATGTGGCAGATGCGTTGCATAAACCAAACGGCATTTGATTGTATGCGTACGTGCCCCAGTCAGTAATAAAAGTGGTTTTCGACTTGTCTTCTTCTCTGATTGAAACTTGGTTGTACCCAGAATACCCATCCAGGAAGCTATAGAACTCATGTCCTGCTACCTGGTCTAACACAGAGTCGATGAATGGTAAAGGATGATGATCCTTCTTCGTGGCCAAGTTCAGCTTCCGGAAGTCCTCACACACTCGGATCTTCCCTGTCTGCTTCTTCCGCACGATGACGATAGGAGCTACCCACTCACTGCTGAGCACTGGGAAGATGACTCCTGCCTTCAAGTATTGGTCGATCTGGTCCTTCACCAGAAGCGAGTACTTGGGGTTGAGCCGATACTCCCTCTGCTGTGCAAGAACAACGCCCTCCAGCAAGTCAATCCGATGTTCTCCTAGCTCTCGAGGTATGCCCTTCATGTCTTCTATGGTCCAGGCGAAGACATCCTGGAACTCCATCGGAAGTTCTCGAAAGTCTTCCAACTGCTGATCCTCGATCACCTTGGAAAGCTTCAGCTTCTTCCCAAGAGCAACCTCCATCTCTTGAAGATCATCCGGGTTTACCATTCCTTCAGTGTGACTGTACTCACTGGCACCAAAGTATTCCGGTTTGGGAGCTTCTTCTGGTTCAGATTCGTCTTCCGGAAGACCAACTGTCGGATCCTCCGAAGGGAAGACGATACTTTCGTCTTCTGGAAGACCAACTGTTGGATCTTCCGAAGGGAAGACGGTATTCTCGTCTTCTGGAAGCTCTTCTTCCGCAATCTCGTAGCACTCAATGTATCCACAGATCACATCTTCTGCTCTCTCTGCTACTTCTGTAGTACTCAAGTTATTCACCACAAACTCAGTATACCGTTCATCACTGTCAGAAGACGCAGCTGAGTCTTCTGAAGTGTACCCCTCTGTTGTAGACGGAGTTTCACCTTGGTGTCCAATCTTGATCCAAGGAAGCGAGACCTTAGTCTTCTCACCTGGCTTGGGTGTAGGATTGAGAATCTCAAACGATGCCTTCTTCAGTCGGTATTTACATTTGCAGCATACAGCCATGGTCTTCCTATCAACACCTGATATCCAACCTTAGCTACAAGTCGCAAAATGATGTAAGTGAGGTAAAAAGATACTCCACCAATTATCGTCAAGACATCTTTCAGTTGCCCCAAAGGTCATCTTCTGGTCTGGTCCGCCATTCTGAGGATTCTCGGAGTAGGCTGGAACTCAGTGAAGCCTAGGGCATGCGCCGTTTCTTCAGTCATGATGTTAACTCCGGAGCC
Source organism: Asterella californica (assembly GCA_036924285.1). NCBI lineage: Eukaryota > Viridiplantae > Streptophyta > Marchantiopsida > Marchantiales > Aytoniaceae > Asterella > Asterella californica. The sequence continues at coordinate 11,113,731 of JAYKYS010000006.1, read as the reverse complement.
GGAATCAATGGGTACCTTCTTCAGAAGACAGCCATGGATCTCCATATCAAGTTCTGGGCTCCCAAGTCCTCATGCTCTATCCTTAGGATCGGGGTGCTCTTGGGAAGTTTAGCTGTCCTCCTCTTCCTCGATCCTCGAAGCACAGATTGTAACAACTTCCTGTAACCAGCGTTGTCATCCAACAGCTGTTGGAAGGTTACATCCGCCTTCTGATTCCACAAGTCTCGCAAGAAGTCGTAAGGAGATCTTTTCAGAAGAGTGACTGGTGTTTCCAACAGAGAAGATGTAGTGGCTGCTTCCTTGGGTGGAAGACCAGATGAGTGTCTTCTCTCGACTGGGGGCTGTTCCCGTGAGACAGGTGTCGCCGTAGTCGGTGTAGGAAGTTGCTGTACTATCTTCCGTCTCTTCTCCAGCTCTTCTTGCATGATCGCTTCAACTTCTTGTCTAATATCAGGAGCAAAGTACTTCGGATCTTCTCGGTCGTAAGTAGGAGAAGACGGCCGCTCAGGAGAAGATGACCTCTCCTTTCGCTGCTTCTTCTTCTTGATCTCCTTTTGACGAGATTATAACTTCCCTTTGCTTCTGGTACTTACCTTGAACACCGCTTCATCCAAGACTTCTTCGGGAGGCCAACTGTCTGAATCCGGGCTAGGGCTCCAAACAATGTCATCCGCCAAAGTGAAAGAAGAAGCTGCCTCAAGTAACTTCGTCTTTTGAGCTGTAGTCGTCTTCTGCAGCTGAGGTTCCTTTCATTCGCGCTTCCCGGGGTCCGGTTCGTCTTCCTCGATATGGAGACAATCCGTACAATCCTCAGGATCTTCTTCTTCTATCGTGATGTGCTGTACCACTGCTAACTCGAGTTTAGAAGTTGATGTAGCTTCTGCAGGAGGCATGGTATCTGCAAATCTAACCATTTGTCGTGGTCGTAAGGTCTGAGGACAATTTCCTGTGAAATGACCGGCTTCCTTACAGTTCCCACACAAGGGCACTTGCCCAATCTGTCTTCTCGGATGAGGACAGGTGGACCACCAGTGTCATGTCTCTCCACAATTATTGCACGCTCCAGGAAGAGGATTAAGAGGTCGTTGTGATGAAGAAGGTTGCCAGGGAGTCCTGGTTTGTACATTGCTAGCTCTATCCCTAAGAACAAACGATTATATTGGGCGGGAGGCGTAGGGGTGAAGGGTTGTATCGTCTCGATCCTATAGCCAGTTTCCCCACTGGGATCGTGTAGATATCCCTCATCGTCTTCTTCCCATCCTGCCCAGTTGACAGCTTGGTCCTGCGTACACTGATCTCTGGTGTGTCCGGAAGAGTTACAAAGGTTGCACCAAAGGTTTGGTCGGGAAGCCGTAGGTTGCTTACGCTTGTCCTTCTGGTTCAGAAGATGAACTTTCAGGTCGGCAAACTGCTTCAGAACCTCATCGATGCGAGGATCAGGTGCAGACTGTATGATCTGAGTCTGAGGCATCTTCTGCACAACTTCCTCCCTTGCTCACGTCTTCTCCTTCTTCTTCTTCCGCGTCTTCTTCTCTTGTTCAGATTCAGATTCTGAACTTTCGACAGTAGACTCTTCAGAAGTAGAGGATGCTTCCGAATCACTGTTATCAGTTTCAGTGGACTTGGACTTCCTCTTGGACTTCCTAGAAGACTTCTTCGACTTCTTGGACTTCTTCGAGGTCTTCTCTCTGTCTTTCGTCATATTCTGAGTGATGCTCGAAGTTTCATACTGCTCGGCATGCTTTTGTACCTCTGCTAAATCATCACCTCCTCCTCTTCTGCAGTACAATTCCATATCCTGAGACAATCCTCTCAAGTACCAGTCCACGGCTTGCTGAGCACAGTAACCGGGTCTGCCTTGGTTTTGAGGGATGTGATCCAGGAGGTCTTCAAACCTCTCGGTGTAATCCCGAAGTGTCTCTTTCTTCTTCCGTTCGAGCCTCTGAAGTTCTATGAGGGTCATCCGATCATAGCCCACTCCTCTAAACCTCTTCAGAAAAGCTGCCTTCAGAGTAGCCCAAGCGGCCATTACTACACCATCATCCAACATCTTACTCATCCACTTCCTTCCTTTTCCTACGATCAAACTGGAAAATACACGGAGTCTGTCAACATCAGCGTCTTCCTTGTTGGATCTAGAGATGGTCTCGAACATCGTGATGAAGTCATCCGCGTCAGCATCATCGTCGTACGGATGGTACTTCTGCCGAGTATGGGAAGTCATGTCGAATGCCGGCTGGGGCGACGGCCAACTTCTTCCTCCCTCAGGTCCAGGTGGTGGAGATGGTCTTCTCGAAGGTCCAGGTCTGGTCTGAATCACGAAGGTCGTCTTCTGAGTCAGAACTACTGTCACTGCTATCTTCCGAGACGTCTGGAACAATCTCCTCCAGTCTTCCTTCACCTTGAGAAGCTTCTTCCGCACTTGGGAAGATGTCTTCCGAGTAACCAGTACCAAAATCTACTTTATACACGTGATCACCCGGTTGGCTTCTGTCTTCGTCAAAGATTATGCTCGAGATAGAAGGCTCTTCCAACTCTACCGATCGGATCTTCCTGAGCTCTTCTTCTTTCCTTTGGTGTCTCAGGGATATCCGCTGCTCTCTAGAAGTGGTTCGCTGGGATGAATTTACCCACTCAGGATCTCTACCCGTGCGTCTTCTGCTTCTTCCTCTGGTCGGAGGCATCCACCAGAGTACTGAGAAGAGATGTCTCTCTTCTTCTACCACTAGATTCGGGAGACCGAATGACTGAACAACCGATCACAGGTTCGGAACGTCTTCTTCTCCTGCTTCATGTTGTACTCACTGCAGTCTTCCAAGATCGAGTCTTCCAAGAACTCTTGGAAACAGGGAAGCGACTTCTTCCAACTCTCCCTGATGTACCTTATCAGTTCCGGTTGCGGTTCATGTCTTCTAGCAAGATAGAGTCCCACAACACATTCAACTACAATCGAAGTTAGTTCGAAATGAACCTAACTAATGGCACACAGATCCAGGAAGCTTAGAACAAAAGTTACTAAGATGAAATCCCCGGCAGCGGCGCAAAAAATGGTCGTTCACTATATGTAGTGACGCAGGATTTCTCCTTTTGCCCATTTAGTATACAAGATATCGTTCTCACAGAGGATTTGCACAAGTAACGCTGCTCTAAGTTCTAAGATCTGTTCAAACACACAAACACACGAGTTTTGCCTAGGAATCCCGTCTTCTCACAAAACCACGCGTCTTCCAGACACTCCAAAAGGTGCTCTAGAACTAAGCAAACAACTACTAACTAAAATATCACACAACTATTCACAGAGAAGCTCGGGAAGACGGTCTTCCTGCTTCCAGATTGCTTCTTCCGGTCCTCTCAGTACCGTCTTTCCGAAGCGATTCTCGTCTTGTGGGGGTTCAGCTCGTCTTCTCACACCTCCAGAAGACTGTCATGCTTCGCAGAAGTCAACTAGCACGGCTGTTACACCTTATTCTCACACTCACATTACAACGGGTTAGATCAATCACAGGGTGTATGCTCCCTGTAGCCTTCCCAGGCTTCTGCCCACGGAAATAGTCTTCCTGCAGCACTACAACGGCATTCACCTTCACGGAAGCTCAATAGAAGATTCGGAAGCTCACTAGAAGAAGGTAAGAAGATGGGGAAGATGAGAGAAGATGGGGAAGAAGAGAAAATCCAAACAAGACAAAACAAGATGAAAAGAAGAAATTAAGTTTCCGACAGGCTTCTAGTCCGGATCCTGACTAACAAGCTATCCCTGCTTGTAATAGTTTGGGGAGGAAGACAGCAAATATGTGTACAGTCGCACCGTCTTCTACTCGAGGATGTCGTCTTCTGCTGTGGGAAGAAGGCTTCTTTCTTCTTCACTTCGCTGCTCTGACTACTCTGTCTCCTGGGATCCCTTACCCAGAAGACCGTTCGTACGTAGATCCCAAGTGCTCTACTGAATGAGTCAAGCTACACTTCCACAACTGCTGACAGTCACCGCCACTCAAGAAGAACACTTCTCATGCACAATTGGGAGCGAATTCAATACAATCCACCAGCCAGAAGACATGAACAAAGCTGCTGCACTCAAATCCACAATCCATTCTCCGAGAAGAAGTCACAATGACATTGGGAAGCTCACTCTCTCTACTTCCTGCGTCTACTCCTCGACACACCTGTCTAGCTAACAGGACTGCACGAGGATGCCGTTCCCTGTTCCTAGACTGTTCACTACTTCTATCTACATCTTCGCACCGGTGCTGGTACGAGCATGCAGACCCCTCCTGTGTATTCCAAGACTATTCGTATGTTTCCAACAACGGGTGTAGTGTGCGAAGAAGTGTCTATCCTGTGTCTCTGCTCTAATGTGTCACGTCTGCGTGCACCATAAAATTGATGTGTGTGTGCAGTAGCTGCAGAACTCTATCTCCTACTCTTCGATCCTACTTATGTCGCTGCCATGAGAACCAGGGGAGACGACCACCAAGGAGAGAGAGGCGCTGACAGGAGGTTGCACCCCACATGCAAGCGGTTCCCCTTCCTAATTAGCCATCCACCTTGTTGCTCCTACGCTACCTATGCTGCCACATGGTGTCCTAACTATTTTTATACTGAAAACTGCCACCTTTAAGATAGCATGTTCGGTCCTACTAAATCTGGAAGTGTGTCACTTCGATTACTGTCTACTCTGATTGCTCCGTGGCAATCTCTACCTGATCTGCTCCTATCGGAGCTACTAGCTCGGCTTCTGATGGGCTGGGAAGCCCTACACTTACCTCGTGTGTCACTGAGGTAGCTTCCCTCTCCTCGCTCTACGCTGGCCCTGCTGTTTCTACGGCTGCGTCTTCCTCGGCTTCGGCTTCTGCTTCGGAAGACGGAATCGTCTTCTGGGAAGCAGAGTCGAATGGTGCGTCTTCGGTCTTCTGAGGCACGGGTGCGGTACTAGGGACCATGGCGACCTCATAGGGATCCGGGGAAGTTGCTTCCTCCACGCGGAATACCTGGAAAGACGGCTCGTCTTCCTGTCTTCAGGGGCATCTTCCGGAGTCTTCTCGGCTTCCAATGCTGTCACCACCAAGTGCACAGCGAGGTCGAACTCCTCCTTCTCCATTCCGGATCCAGTCGATGGTGCTGGAGCGTGGGAAGATGCGGTTGCAGGTGTCGGAAGCGAGGGAAGACCATAAAGTGTCTTCGCTCCTTCTATCTGTCGATCTAAGTACCTGAACATGCTCTCCCGGCATTCCACCAACCTTGTCTTGGACTCGCTTTCCCATCCTCTAGCTAAGGTAAGTAACTTCCTACCTGCGGTGAAGTTGAACTTCTTCCGAGCGTTTCCACCGACTGTGCTAGCATCTCATGCGCACGAGCCTCCGCTGCTTCCCGCTGCGTCATCTCAACTGCAACTCGCGTCTCTGCGGCTTCTCGCTGCGTCTTCCAAGTGGTCTGCTCCTCTGCGAGGGCGGTGATCTTCTCCCGCACTCGGAGGACTTCCTGATCGCGCTGCTGTACACGCGCCTGCAACTCCTGGTTGCTCTTCCGAAGCTGCATCAGCTCCTTGGCAGAAGCGGCTACTTCCGTCTTGTATCGGGCTGCGAGCTTCTCCGTGGTGCGGAGACTAGCTTTTAGCGACTCCGTCTTCTTCTGGTCTTCTCCCTGCCGCAGCAAGGTGCGCAGGCCAAATCCAGGTTGCAAGGGCCTCTCCTGAGCCTTCGCTCTCTTCTCCAACAACTCCATAGCCGGCTGGATCTCCTTCTGGAAGTAGGCGCTGAATTCCTCCAGTCGTCTTCCTGCGGAAGACAAGTTCATCTCCACCACTCGCTCCGCGAAGTCGACTTCGTCTTCTAGAGGCAAGGGATCCTCTTCAACCACAATGACCTTCATCTTCTGCGCACGAGAAGAAGCTACTCTTCTCATCTTCCGGGGTGGAAGACTCCTCATGGCAGACGAGGCTCTCTTCGTTGCGTTTCCTCGCATCGCAGCAGGAGCGCCCATCCATCCTTCGTCTTCTGGAGTCTTTGGAAGACTCCCAAGTGTTGCAGAAGCGGTCTTCTGCTCCGATCGGGTACTCAGCAGTTCTTCTTCCGAGTCTGTCTCCGATCCTGAATGAATGAGGGAGATGGGTGTCCTCGGTACACTTCTGGGACCCATCTTCCTCGGTGGCGTGGCGTCTTCCGACCCACTAGACTCGTCTTCCCTCACCAGAAGCGTCTTCTGGTGAGAGCCGGGCCTCATCTGTGACATCAGAGTAGGAGGGGGAGTTGCGGCTGCGACTCGATCATCATCTTCCGAGATCTTCTCTTTCTCCTCCTGTTGCCCTGTTGGCTCATACTCTGCCAACTCATCTCTCCTAAGATCCCTCATGGCTACGTACAAGTAGCAGAGGAAAGGTGTCAAGTGTCCTCCCGCCGGGGTACCCAAGTACGCTAGCTCCTTCTGTACATAGTTGTGGATGTATGCGCCCCAGTAGATGGGTACTCGTTTATCCCACACTGCTTCCAGGAAGTCTACGTCTTGATCTCCTAGGTACCTCATCTTCTGCGCCTTCTCCTTGGGAAAGAGATGCAGAAACAGCTTCGCCAGAAGTCGCTTCTTCGGCTCTCGATAAGATTCGATCTTCCACCCATTCCTACCCTGCCTGTTTTCCACGAAAAGACAGGTGGTGCTCCCAGGTACATACCACGTACTCACGACCCTGGGCAAAACCTTCTTCTCAAACCAATACCCTCGGTTCTCGGAGTCTGACCTGTGGAAAGCCTTGCGTCACCAATCTTCAGTCCAGGAAGATGGTCTTCCTCGAGCTACTCCTACCTTCGCAGATACACGGTTGCGGGATGGTAACGCTGTCCACACCTCCTCCAGAAGTCCCTGATCGGCGAGGTTCCAATCCCACAGGAAGAAGTGGAGACCCAACTCCTTGAGAAAAGGAGTGACCTCGGCCAATTCTGCCGCTGGTAACACCAAGCCTCGCGGATGCATCGTCATACTGGAAGATCTGTTGCACTAAGCCACAAGCACCTACTATGAGCTGAAGGCTCAGTTCTTCCCAAGTGCCCACAGTCTAGCTTCCACTTCTCAGAAGACGAAACTAGTCTTCCAGAAGACAGCTACTCCGTCTTCCGGGATTCTAACAGTACTTCCTAGATAGCTCCCGTCTTCCGAGCTATACCTAAACAATCCTATCTAAGCAACGCCTCGCATGGATTACCAAGAAGACAACCCACCTTGCATTACATCCTACTTCCTATCAGAAGATACAAGATTCGCGAAACATAAAGTGCATGACAGGTTCAGAAGACGGTTGCGGGCTCCTGCGGTGACAGTGACCTCTAGGAAGACACCCGGGACAGCTTCAGATTCAATGTCTTCCTCGGAAGACTTCCCGAAGTCAGGCTTCCCTTCACTGGTCTCACCTGTCTTCGTCTTCCTACGCGCAATCTATCCTCACAACAGACTCAAGACAGTTGCACTCTGTTCTTCTGACTTCTCACCTCTCATACGCACTCAGAAGAAGCTTGCTGCTCGGTGGGAAGACACGACCCTTGACCATTCTCTCCAGATTCTGCCAGCAAGTCTTCTCACGACTCTCTTCTAAGTTTGGGAAGAAGAAGGAATGGCTGCTATGGGTCGGACAGAAGAGACCCGAAATGGACCCTCACGTCTTCTCGCTCATTTTGCCAGCCTTTCAGTCTTCTAGTCTCTCTAAGAAGATGTGGAGTTGAGAAGCTTGGAAGACCGGGAGGCACAGGCCTAGTTCCCGACTTCCATCTTCTCGAAATAACAAAACAACTCACCACACCACTCGAGATTCGTACCAAGCCTCTCTTAACACAAAAGCAACACAAATCCACTCTTGATACGAATTGGTTATAGTCGACTTCCGAAGACAGTCTTTTGAAGACAGTCTTCCGAAGACAGTCAAGTTTAAGAAGCGTCTTCCGAAGATGTTCCCATCTTCCGAAGCGTCTTCTGTTCGAGGTTTCGGGTGTAGAGAGGTAGTATGGTAGGGAAATTGATAGCTGAGATCGTCAATTTGAGGACGAGGTGTAAGGAAGATCAAATTGAGCTGAGGACGAAGTAGGAAGATGTCTGACAGAAATTGGACAGCGCTTCCGCACCCAATGTCTCAATAGAAAGAATGGGGGTGGGAATAATCGTCTGCTTCCGCTGTTCAATTCTTGGTCACGCCTCGATTCCACCTTCGATTCTACTCGACTACTCTCCAATGTCAGCTTCCCGGTAGCTCACAGAAACGCCTTCGCTCCCTGTCTTCCGCGCCTCAACAGTTCAGTCTCGCCCTTCGCCTAGCTGCCAACTGGTCCTCACCTCGCTCACTTTCCTCTCTCGATTTTCCTCACTCGATTTTCTCTCGCGAAGCTCACTCGCAGAATTCGATCTTCTCCACCAAGAGTGCTCCTGCTGCGAGAAGCTGAGAATTCACTAATGCGCTTATGTGTCTTCCCCGCAGTTTAGGGGTTTCGACCCTAGATGACCTACCTAACCTACCTACATGTTCGGTGCGACCCAGTAGGTACAACTACTTCTTTACTAGAAAAGCCGTGGTTAGGCCTTCGCGGTCGCTGTCTTCCGGAAGATGGATATCTTCTGCCGTCTTCCATCTTCCGATGACGAAACTGGGAAGACGCTCTTCCGAAGACGGTCGTCTTCCGAAGAAGTCAACTTTTTATTACAAACAGCTCCTAAGATCATCTTCCTGCTAAGGAAGACGTAACCTTAAATAACAACGCTTCTTCAGTTATACAAACAAGTTATTAATCATAAAAATTTTAAAAATTCGTGAATCCTGTAATTTGTGGGCACCACAAAAAACTCGATTTTCATGGAGGAGTCAGCAAGTAGAAGTACTCGTTCGAGTAATGTTTCGAGTACACCAAGGGAGCCAAGAAGGAAGCTGGGATGGCAGATTTCACCATTTCATCTTCCCAAGCGGGATATGATGTGGTTGAAGATGTGGGTGCTCAGAAAGCCAACATCACTATTGGACAACTGATCGCACTTAATCCCAACTTACGAAGGGAACTCAGGGAGGACTGAGTTCTAAGAGAAGCAAGAAGAAGAAACCCAAGAGCAAGACATCAAAGTCAGTGGGAGTTGGTGTGGTGGATGTGCATGCTTTAGAGGTATGCACTAGGGCTTCAAAGATTGAAGTCCGGTTGAATGGTCACTACGTCTCTGACGTATTGGTGGACGGAGGGTCGGCTGTAAACGCCATATCGGAGAGGTTGATGAAGAAGTTGGGAATGGAACCAACTCGCCCGGCTAGCATTGTCGTGGGGATGGCTAACAAGCAACGGGTAAGACCTCTTGGTGTGTTAGAGAAGGTGGTCGTGTCTGTGATGGGAGTTCAAACATTGATGTCCTTTCAAGTGTTAAAGGACTCTAGTTATGATTTGCTCCTAGGTAGGCCTTGGTTGAGAGCTGTGCGCACCACTGATAGGTGGCACAAGGGATATTTACGGATTGGGCCTAGAGATCATAGAGTGATAGTTCCTCTCTCGGGTGTTGGAGTTGTGACTTCTGACTCTGATAGACCCACTAGTGACTACTGGGAATCTGATATGGAGGACGATCATAGTGTCTCAGAAGTAGATACCGGAGATTCTTACGATCAAGAATCCTCGTCTGAGGACGAAGGATTTGATCGAGATGAATCATTACATCAGCTTAGTGCTATTGACTTGTTGCCTCGACCAATAGTGGAGAAAGATCCTGACAAAGAAGAGTTGAGTGAGGCAGAGATTGTGAGAAGACTCTCTACCCTGAAGTTTGGTATCAGTGTCACTCAAGAGGAGAAAAGTAGATTCTTAGATATATTTCGAAAATATATCCATGTGTTTGCTTTCAGCTACAAGGATTTGAAAGAGGTGACTCTCGAGACTCATCGAATCGAATTGGAGGAGAACGCAAGACCAGTTCGACAGAAGCAGAGAAGAATCAATCCTACAACAGCAATGATGGTCAAGGAGGAGATAGACAAGTTGAAGGAGGCGAGTTTCATCTATGAGGTGGAAAACTCAAAATGGGTTTCACCCATTGTGATTGTCAAGAAGAAGAATGGTAAGCTGCGAGTGTGCATAGACTATAAGAAGTTGAATGCAGTTACCAAGAAGGATTATTATCCTCTACCATTTATAGATGAGATTTTGGAAGAAGTTGTTGGTCATGATTGGTACAGCTTTGGTGATGGTTATAGTGGGTATAACCAGATCAAGATAGCACAGGAGTACCAGCAGTTGACTACTTTCACTACTCCTTGGGGAACATTTGCATTTCGAGTGATGCCATTCGATTGTGTAATGCTCCGGCCACGTTTCAGAGGTTCATGAACAAGGTGTTTGAACCATTCATAGAGAAGTTTGTTCGTGATTTCATTGATGATTTCTGTGTGTACGGAAGAAAGGAGGACCACTTTGATCATGTGATCAAAGTTTTGCAGCGGTTGGAGCAAGCCAACGCTTCTCTAAATCCAAAGAAGTGCATCTTTGGCTACGAAGAAGTCTGCTGTTAGGGCACATCATTTCCAAGAATGGGATTGCGATAGATCCTGAGAAGGTGAAGAAGATTGTGGATCTTCCATTTCCGATCAACTTGACAAAGTTGAGGCAGTTTCTTGGCATGGTTGGATATTATCGTAGATTTATCTTTTTCTTCTCAAACAAAGCAATAGCTTTGACTATGTACATGAAGAAGGGAGTTGAGTTTGACTTGATAGTGCATGATCAGAAGGCAAAGGAAGCATTTGAGGAGCTGAAAAAGACATTGGTGACAGCTCCTATACTTGCTAAACATGAGTGGAGTAAAGCATTTATTCTGTATACGGATGTCTCCAATGTAGCTATCGGGTGTACATTAAGTCAGTTAGATGAAGATGGGCATGATCATCCTATAGCTTATGCTAGTAGGCAGATGGTGCCAGCGGAGAAGAATTACTCCGTGACTGAACGAGAAGGATTAGCGGTGATCTTTGGATTGAAGAAATTTTGACATTATTTGCTAGGAGGGAAATTTTCCATAGTCACAGATCACAAGGCTTTAAAGTATATCTTTAATAAGTCTAATGCCGAAGGTCGTATTGCCCGTTGGAAGATCTTTCTAACAGAATACGATTACGTGATCGAAGATAGACCAGGGAAAAAGCATACGAATGCTGATCGTTTGTCGAGGACTTATGATGATGAGGGAGAAGAACCGTTTGATGATTCATTTCCAGACGAACATCTGATGACTATCACAAGCATTGAGGAGATAGCGGACGAGTACAAGGAAATCTGGAGTTTCCTTGCAGATGGCTCTTTTCTAGAAGGTATGCATACCCGAGAACATAACGCGTTGATCAAGAGATGCAAACCTTACACCATGGTGGAGGGAATTCTGTTTCATCAAGGAGCAGATGGGTTACTAAGGAGAGCAGTTGGTCAGAAGGAGGCATTCAAGCTAATGCACGAGTTTCACGACGGAACTGTTTGCGGAGGTCACTTTGCTGGTAAGATAACAGCCTTCAAGATTTTGGATGCGGGTTACCACTGGAGAGGGATTTTCAAAGAGTGTTTAGACTATTGCAAAACTTGCGACGTATGTCAAGCATTTGCTCTGAAGTCTACTAGAACACCTCCGTTAAGATCAATTCCCGTGTTAGAACCATTTGAGAAGTGGGGTATTGATTTTGTAGGTCCTCTTAATAAGACACCTCGAGGCAATAGATACATTGTAGTCGCCACTGACTATTGTACCAAGTGGGTAGAGGCTAGACCTTTGAGAGAGACCAATGAAACAGAAGTCGGTAGATTCCTATGGGAGAGGATCATCACAAGATTTGGATGTCCGTTAGAGTTGGTTTCGGATAGAGGAGGAGAGTTTGTAGGGAGCATGACTACTGCTATGTTACAACACTTTTCTGTCAAGGCACGAATAACGACCTCATACAAACCAAATGCTAATGGTCTTGCGGAGAAGACCAATCTTACACTTTGTATGATGCTCGCCAAAGATGCTGGTGTTGAGACTGCGAAACATACTTGGGATAAGAGACTACATGCCATCTTATGGGAGTACCGAACGACAACAAAGACTTCAATTGGGTACTCTCCATTTCGACTGGTTTATGGAGTGGAGTCCAAGTTGCCGATCCAATTCGAATTGGATACTTTTCAAACTATTCAATGGAAGTTGAAAAGGTCGAGGGGAGAAGACGTGGTCAGATCAAGAAGAGAGCAACTCATGGAGTTGGAAGAGACCCGAGCGGTAGCAATGATCCGGATGGAACGAGCTCAGGCGTATCAAAAGAAGAGTTACGACAAACGGTTGGGGAAGAGGGAGGTAAAACCTTTTCAAGTCGGAGATTGGGTTATGTTGTATGATGCTATCAGTTTCAAGAGGGCTAGGAAGAAGTTTCTTTCGAGATATTTTGGTCCTTTTGTTGTAAATAAGGTGTGGAGCAACTTCACATATGACCTTCAGGAGTTGGGAGGAAGGAGATTCGATCGGGTCAACCATGACAAGTTGAAGCTGTTTCATCGACGAAAGTTCTCTCTTCACTCCGAGGACGGAGCGAAAATTTAATCCGGGGTAAAATGTAACGACCTATGTTACACATATGAAGTTTGTCTATTAGTAAGGTGTTTAGTTATAACTAAGTGTTGAGAATGTTTATTTGCTGCCAAAGTACTTTAAGGAGGTATCAAGTTAGTCATGACTAGCTAAAAGTTAGTTATGGTTAAACTTAGCTGTACTTTTGGCAGAATTCAAATATTTGCTAAAGAGTGAGCACTACTATCTTGTCCTCTTGTCTAAAAGGTAGAAAGGAGGTGGAAAATATCCCTTATCTCCTTTTTGACTTGATATTAGTGGTTGGATTAAAGTTGTGGACTTTGTGGGCATTAAAAACAAGAAGAGATTCCACATGTTTCTTTTTTAGTGGGTCCTAGTGTAGAGGGGGGGGGGGAATTCGAGATTCCTTGAGAATATTCTAGAATCCTTCTAGAAGTTGTTGACTTTGAAGGAATAAGCTCATGTGAAAAGGTAAGAAACCCATGTGATTAATGCTTTTATCTTAAGTAATATCTTAGTAAAACCCGGTAAAAGTAGTTACGGCTGAGTTACCGAAGGGTACCAAAGTAAAAACCTAGAATGTATATAATAGAGGAGTAGAGAAGAGCTCCTCATCCTTGTTTTCACATCGTCGTAATGACAACTTGAGTAATATAGAGAGTGTGGGATATTTTTAGCATGTGAGAACTTGAGAGACGTCGTTAGAATGGAGGATTTTAGTTGATGAGTTTAAGGAGATTTTTAGTTGATAAGTTTGTGGGTGTACGAATGAGTGAACTTAGCATTTTTCCCTTCAAGATTCATGGTGTGCTTCCATCAAAGCCATCAGAGGTGACCCTTGAGTGAGAGACAGGTCCGACATGTTGCAGATTCGTGGATGACAATCGTGGAGATTGAGAGATTGGGGGATAGTTGATCGATAGGACCGCGGAGGGTTTACAGGTCCACCTCCATCAGCTTGGTCAACGGCTTCGCAATTGCACTAAATCCTTTCACGTATCGACGATAAAAGTTTGCCAAACCAACAAATGCTCGAACTCGACTCACATCTGTGGGGCGTGGGATACGTGCAATAGCCTCAACCTTCGTCTGTTGAACACCCAATCCACCTGGATAGATGGTGTGGCCCAGATACTCTACCAACTCCTGGAAGAACTTACACTTCCCAAGGTGTAACTTCAACCCATGAGCTCTCAATCGCTCGAACACATCCCGTAAGTGTCCCTCGTGCTCCTCCACTGTAGCACTATAGACTAAGATGTCGTCAATATAACATTTGACAAAATCCGATCCTGCTAGGATTCTGTCCATCACCCTTTGGAACTCAGCAGAGGCGTTCTTCAACCCAAATGATAAGAACCGCCACTGATACAAACAATCCTTGCCGTTGTCGTGATGTGAATCATTTCACATAGTAAATGACTCACTTCTCTGTCACGCGTTAGTCTCTTTGAGTGAAGTTAAGACCTCAGGGAAGTCCATTTTAGGAAAATGTTGTATATTTTGAGTCTTAGTAGATTGATTACCATGTTGATAGGGTTTAAGCTCATGGGTTGTATTTGCGTGTCGTCCATGCACGCTTTCTAGCTGATTTAAGTTATTTTTCGGGGCTGCGTGTCGTTTTAGGTAGTTTAAGTTTTACGCTGGCACCCTAGGGGGCTTGACGTGGTAGCCTATGAGTGTAGATAAGTTACCAGGTAGTTTAAGGCACAAAAGGACAGTCAAGTGGAGCTATGGACTCTCATTGGTTCATTTTTGTCTTTTGTGTAACTCTAACTTTAGAAACAGAGCTCTAGAGTGGAATTCGAGCAATTGGTGAGGAAACTGGGAAATATGAGAGCATAGGGAGATAGAGCTCGTCGAGCCAAGCACTGTCAGTGAAATTCTTGATCGATTTGGATCAATAAACAAGGAGTTATGCCCAATTGAAGTTCGGATTGTGCCAAAACTGCATCACTTTTGTTGATTTTGGAGTTTTGAGTGTCAATTGCAGCAGAATTGAGGAAATTGCTTCAAACCTTCGTGGTTGCGTTCACTGTTAGCCGGGCTACGACTGTCAAAAAGGTTTCAAGTGATTTAAGCTACTGAGTAATTCAGGGTGACCGCTGAAGTAGAGGGGGTCCGAAAAGCTCTCAATCTAGAACAGCAACTTCAGAGAGCGAGATCTGGAGTTCTGTGTGGAATCAGGAGGCCCAACTTCACAGGAGTGTTCAGCAAGCTGTGTACTGCAAATCCTATAAAAATTTTCCAAAGTGATCGAGCCAATTCTTTGTTCTAGGTCGGAACATCTATCTGGGTACCAGAAATTGTCGTAAATTCTCTACTCAGAAAGTTTCTACTCATATCTTAGTGCTCTGAATTGATCTGAAGCTGAAACTTCGTATGTGTACCCAGTAGGACCTCATTGACATGTAGGAGGAGTTCTGAAGTCTGAACCTTCACATATTTCTAAATCTTGAGTGTCAAAGTTCGCCATCTGATCTTATCATTGCTAGTTAAGCCTGAACCTTGCTTCCTGAACATATCAGAAGAGCCAAGAGACTTATATGAGTGTTTTTTCAGTATCACCTTGAGACCTGAAGCCTATCATTTGAGTAAACCAGCCACAGCCTGAAGCCCAACGCTTCACTGAGTAGATTGAACACAGCCTTCAAGCTCATATCACAGCCAGAAGGTTCGCCCTTCCCAGGAAGACTCTCAATCCGACATCTGGTGCTTCCACTGAGAGCTCTTGGGGTGATTGATTGAGGAGGTTGAGTTTACTACAAGGAGAGAAGATGGATCGCAAGAGCACTGCTGTTGCTACTTCTGCGGCTGCTGCATCTACGTCTACTGCAGCACCTTCTGTAGCACCTGTGACTGCAACGACCTCTATACCTGGTCTGGATACGGCTGAGATCCTGAAGACGCTTGCGGCCCTGGTCCAACAACATCCGATCGTTGGAGGGGGTGAGTTAAAATCTACCAAGGCTTTGCAAGCTATTGTGAACAGATGTGGAAGGTTCGAAAGGTAGAGATATTTCTAGATATCTGCGTGACTATAGAGGAGAGATGGAGCTGGTTAGGGTTACTGATGTTGAGATGATAGCAAGTTTTGAGTTAGCTGTCATTCCTGAGTTGCGGGACCAAGTTAGGGATGTGCAGAGAAGAAATCTTGGAATCTGGATGAGTTCTGAGCGATCTCTTCGAGAGAAGTTTCTTGAGGAGGATTCAGAGAGAGTTACTAGAAGGACATTTCTAGATTGGGTTGAGCAGCAACTTGGTTGTATGATGAGCCTGAGTGAGTTGCTGAGAGAGTTTGATCAGAGATACCGACAACTTTCAACTCTAGAGCGAATAACCCTAGATGCTAGGAGAACAGAGCTTTTCCTGCAAGCTATCGATGATGCTACGGCAGATCGGTTATGTTTTATGTTGGCTGATCGATCTGCTGAGGGAGGTGTTACTATGGATTGGGGAGAGTTGAGGATGCTGTGGCTGTACTGACAAGACAGAGGAGGGGAAGAGTGGCTGTGGGAGGACGTCCGCTTGCAGAAGTGGTCACTCCACCTTATGCTGCTCCTCATGTACAGCAGTCTTTGGCCCCTGCTCTCATACCTGTTGTCCTAGCTGCAGTTCCTTTGATGCCAGTTGTGCCAGCTCCGACACAAAAGGCACCTGTTCAGAGACCTGCGGAGAACCATGGTCAACAAAACCAGATTGAAGACCTAATTCGGCAGATGCGAGAGCTGAAGGTAGAGTTAGCTGGATTGCATAGAGAGCAGCCACCGTCGCCTGCTGCTGCACGTCTAGGAGGAGCTCCTGTTCGTAGATGTATCTGATGTGACAGTCTCGATCACTTTCGGAGAGACTGTCAAGAGCTCACAACTGCTTTGCGAGATGATGTGGTTCGCTACCAGAACGGTAGGCTGCACCTTTCTTCTATTGGAGAGCCGTTGAGCACGAAGTTTGGACGAGGAGGCATGAGGAGTCTACCTCAGATTGCTGCGGCTGCAACAGCAACTGCATTAATGGCACCACTGGTAAATTCTGATGTATATGCTGGGCATATTGAGGTCTCTTCTAGTCCTACATTGCTAGATAGGACTGCTAAGAAGAGTGTGGCTCCAGTTCCTTCTGAGATACTGAAGAGAGGAGCCGAGTCTATTCGTAGGGTCACAGGATGGGGAGATCCTGTAGATGCTGCTTCTATCAGAGCATTCTTGGATGTAGATAGACACGTTCATTGACAAGATGCTTCTGTGGAGGAAAAGAGGCGACGAGAAGCCTCTGAACTTGATACTGGAGTTCCTAAGGAGATTGGGGATAGACGGAGAGTCACAAGGAGACGAGCGGCTCTTCCTGAGGACATCCCGTCTACTTCTGCAGCTCCTCCATCTGCACCAGGTCCTATGGAGGACGTGCAGAGATCTCATCAAGAGCCAACGGTGGCTGGAAGGAGGTTTACTGCCCAAGAAAAAGGGAAGGGACCGGCCTACAAGTTGGCGGCTGATATTGAAACTTCTACTGATCTGAAGAGCATCTTGGAGCAGAGGATACTGGATGCACGAATCGAGTTTTCTCTCCGAGAAGTTCTTGGTATTGCAAAGAGGGAGTTTCACGAACTGATCGTCGACATCATCAAGTGCAAGAGACATGTGATGTCTGAACAAGTGGAAAGTCAAATGATAGATGTGGTAGGAGCTTCTGTGAATGATGAAGAATTTGAGAAGGTACATTTCCAGGAGATTGATGATCAAGGCTACCAGCAAGAAGCGTTAGTTGCTGGTACCAACACTATTGAGTTCGACGATGAGGAAGCTGGCGAGGAGAGTCCAGCTATTGATAGTGACTTCAGAAAAAGACATTGGGCTCGTGCTACGACTGCTACACGAGTTCGCCTTGGAAGTTTACATGAACTTGTTGCTGCCTTGGTTGATCATGGATCTGAGATTGGTTGATCATGGATCTGAGATCTGACCTCTCTCATACGGGAGGTGTATGAGAGAGGTCAATGGCCTATCGAGCTGAACCATGGTTAGGTGTTACGTGTTGCAATCAACCAGAAAGGTGAGCTATACGACGCTTGTCCTAACGTGAAGGTGAAGATAGGTGATGTGGATGTAGATCAGCACTTCTTCGTGCAATCTTCTGCTTCATATCCTGTGATTCTTAGCCAGCCTTATATCACTGCAGTTCGAATGGAGACCAAGGTAATGGATGATGGATCTCATTACGCTAGGATCCGTAGTCCAGATGATAGACGTTATGTGCAGTTTCTGATCGTTCTTACGAACCACGAACGAAACCGGCAGACTTTGAGATTCTCCTATCTGTAGGGGGAAGGGTTTCAGAAACCACTCTCGTAGTACGGGATAGCGAGAGTGATGGATCTACTGCTACTATGATCCCGCTTGAGCAGCTTGAGGGATCATAGGAGGCTGATGGAGAAGCTGCTCAAGATTCAGAAAGTAGTTGCACTGTACATAGTTGGAAATCTGGTTTGATAGCTTTCAGTTCTGATGATTGGAGTGAGTTCACGCGGATAGAGGATTTGACTGAGAAGAGTAGAAGGCAGATGGAGGGGTGTGCAGCAAACTGCGTTGTACAGGAGTTCTGAAGGAAGATTTCTGGTGTTTATGAGGAGTTTGTAAGTGTACAGTCTTTTGTTCGTTGGCTGGATGATGTAGATAGGTTGATGGAACAGATGGGAGGTAGGGTGGTGATCCCCATCCATTCTCGTGAAGTCTATGAGGAGATTATCTCGTACTTGCGATATCGTCCTCATTCGAGACTGGAGAATGGATGGAAGGATGCAGTCTGTTGGTGTGGCTTACATCAGGAAGCGGAAGTACACACCAAGTATAAAGCTGTAGCAAGGAAGGTGAGACCTGTGGCGACCCAATTACCTGTTGATTCTCAGCAGCAAATGAAGTTAGAGGCTGCTGAACCTGTGCTTAGAGATCCTACACAAGTAGGGCACAAGTTTACTCAAGAGACACTCGAGCAACTCCAGATAGGAGGGGGTGGCTTCTTGACTGAAGAGGAGAAACGAGCTTTTGAACAGATGATAGTTAGCCATGGTAAGGCATTTTCTTTCTCGACTGAGGAGATAGGTTGTGTGGATCCTAGTGTGATAGCTCCGATGGTTATCTTCACTGTTCTTCACGTACCTTGGGACTTGAAGCCGATTCTAGTCCCTCGTGCCTTGCTACCGAAGGTGATTGAGTTACTGAAGGAGAGGATGCAGATGGATATTCTTGAACCATCTATGGCTCCGTACTCTAGCCGATGGTTCACAGTACCTAAGAAGACTGGAGCTCTGCGCTTCATCCAAGACTTGCAGCCTGCCAACAACATCACGATTCGAAACGTTGGAACAGGACTTGTGGTTGATGAAGTAGCTGAGGCGTTTGCTGGAAGGTCAATCTATTCTATTGGAGATCTGTTTTCAGGTTATGATCAATTTCAGGTTGCTTAGGAGAGTAGAGACTTGACTACCATGCGTACACCTTTGAGATTGATGCGGATGTGTACTCTTCCTCAGGGTGCGACAAACTCAGTAGCCCATATGCAGAATGCGATGCATAAGGTGTTACGAGAGTTTGTACCTAAGGTCACTATCCTGTTTCTGGATGATATTCCCATGAAAGACTGTCCGGTGGAAGACAAAGACAAAGTTGTGACTTCTGATGGATGCAGAAAGTTCGTTGCAGATCACATTCGGGATGTGGAGAAGATTCTGATGCGTTTGGAGGAGGTACACCTCACTCTATCAAGCACCAAATCTCGTTTTGGTATGTCAGAGATTGTGGTGGTGGGTCATTTGTGTGGTATTTTTGGGAGACGTCCGAACCCAGAGAAGGTAGATGCTATAGCAAGGATAGCTGACTGCACCAACATCACTGAGGTTCGACGGTTCTTGGGAGCTTGTGTGTTCTTTCGTGTGAGTATTCCTCATTATGCACACATTGCCGAGCCTCTGTATGCACTTCTGAGAAAGGGAAGGAGGTTTACTTGGCGGCAAGAACATCATGAGACGATGGAGCAGTTGAAGGAGATTCTGAAATCTCCACCTATACTTAGGAGGCTTAGCTACGAGAGCGGGAGACCTGTGGTACTGACTGTTGATACGAGTCCAAAGGCGATTGGATGGACAGTTGGTCAAGAAGATGTAGAAGGTGTGCGGTTTGTTTCAAGGTTTGGAGCTCGGATCTTAACAGATAGACAACGTAACTATCCTCAAGTGAAGCGTGAGTTGTGGGGAGCTGTTACTGCTATGAAGGTAGATCGAGAGTTCTTGATAGGAGCTCGTGTGATACTAGAAACAGATTGTTTGCCTTTGTTGGGTATGATAGCAAACTGCAATACACCAGACATAGCAATGCTGCGATGGATTGCTTATGTCCGGAGTCTGAACCCTGAGCTAAAGCATATAGCAGGGAAAGACAATCCAGTTGCAGATATGTTGTCTAGGGCTCGTTATACAGATGAGGATGAGATGTTTGCAGAGGTGGAGAATGAAGAGAAGAGAGACGTTTGGTGCCAAGTTGGTCAGCAGACTTCAGACTTGGAACCACTGCCGTTCAATGAGGAGTTCTACTCAGAAAAGTTCTGCGATATTGGATTTTATCTGAGTTTGTTATGCAGAAGAGAAGGATGGAGTGATGCAGAGTTCAAAGAGATCAGACGGAAGACGTACAGTTATCTTCTACGTGAAGGTTATCTGTGGAAACGTCCGAAAAGAAGAGATGGAATGCTTGCTAGAGTGGTGGATGATCAACCGACGAAGCTGAATCTGCTGAAAGAGTTTCATGACACCTTGTGGGCTGGACATCTTGGAGTATGGTCAACTTACACAAAGATGAAAGAGCGTCACTGCTGGAAGGGTTTGTATCAAGACGTGGTGGACTTTGTTGGGTCGTGTCTGCACTGCCAGTTCTACTCTAAAGTCCGTTACAGAGATGGACTTGTACCTACTTATCCACCTAGTATTCATTTTCAGTGGGTTCTTGATCTTGTGATGATGCCACCGGGATTATGGGGGATGCGTTACTTGGTGCTGGCTCGAGAGGATCTCTCCAACTATGTGGAGGGACGAGCACTACGGACGAAGACTACAGAGAATATCTGCAGGTTCGTGCTTGAAGATATCATCTGTCGTTATGGATCAGTTGGGAGATTACGTGCAGATAGGGGCGAGTTGAGAGGTGCTGAAGTGAAGGAGTTCTTTGCTCGTTATGGAATAAAGCTTCGGCTTACCACTGCTATGAATCCAGAGGGCATTGGTAAGAGTGAACGAAGACACTCTTCTATCGTTCATGCTTTAGTGAAAGCATGTGATGGTAGGCCTAGAGAATGATCGAGACTACTTCCATTTGCTTTGTGGGCTGATAGAACTACACACTGTACTACGACTGGCTATATGCCAGTTGAGCTTATGTTGGGGCAGAAACCGATCATGCCTGCTGAGGAGTACTTTCTTACGTGGGCTACGTTACCATGGGAAGATGATACAGATCGTGCTTCACTCCTAAATTTACGTATTAGACAGTTGGAGCGAAGGGAGGAGGATCTTGCTGATGCGCAGGAGAGGCTGAAG
This sequence comes from Asterella californica, assembly GCA_036924285.1. NCBI lineage: Eukaryota > Viridiplantae > Streptophyta > Marchantiopsida > Marchantiales > Aytoniaceae > Asterella > Asterella californica. The sequence continues at coordinate 11,092,601 of JAYKYS010000006.1, read as the reverse complement.
GTGACTCGAGTCAGAAACAAGGAACGTTTTGACAAGACTCACCGACTACGACCGAAGCCAATACATGTTGGTGATTGGGTTCTGGTATATGATAGCACGTTGGAGAATCAACATTCTACACTTCGTCAGTTCTCTCGAAGATGGTTCGGGTCTTATGTTGTGCTAGATGTGTATGAGAATGCCACTTACAGTCTGCGTGAGTTGGATGATACTCCTTTGAAGCTATCTGTGGCTCGCAAACGCGTGAAACTGTTCAAGAGACGCGGAGGGTCAGTTGAGTTATTCAACTTTCTGGAGTCAGAGCTGCGGACAACAAGAGACGGAGACGTCCCAGCGTCTGATGAGGCTGAGGCGAAGGAGAGCGATGATGATGAAGATCAAACAGGAGATTGAGGAGATTGGCACATACCGGAGGATGTGCAAGTTTGGAGGGGGTGGATGTCGTGATGTGAATCATTTCACATAGTAAATGAGTGAAGTTAAGACCTTAGTGAAATCCATTTTTGGAAGATGTTATATATTTTGAGTCTTAGTAGGTTACCATGTTGATAGGGTTTAAGCTCATGGGTTGTATTTGCGTGTCGTCCATGCACGCTTTCTAGCTGATTTAAGTTATTTTTCGGGGCTGCGTGTCGTTTTAGGTAGTTTAAGTTTTACGTTGGTACTCTAGGGGGCTTGACGTGGTAGCCTATGAGTGTAGATAAGTTACCAGGTAGTTTAAGGCACAAAAGGACAGTCAAGTGGAGCTATGGACTCTCACTGGTTCATTTTTGTCTTTTGTGTAACTCTAACTTTAGAAACAGAGCTCTAGAGTGGAATTCGAGCAATTGGTGAGGACACTGGGAAATATGAGAGCATAGGGAGATAGAGCTCGTCGAGCCAAGCACTGTCAGTGAAATTCTTGATCGATTTGGATCAATAAACAAGGAGTTATGCCCAATTGAAGTTCGGATTGTGCCAAAACTACATCACTTTTGTTGATTTTGGAGTTTTGAGTGTCAATTGCAGCAGAATTGAGGAAATTGCTTCAAACCTTCGTGGTTGCGTTCACTGTTAGCCGGGCTACGACTGTCAAAAAAGTTTCAAGTGATTTAAGCTACTGAGTAATTCAGGGTGACCGCTGAAGTAGAGGGGGTCCGAAAAGCTCTCAATCTGGAACAGCAACTTCAGAGAGCGAGATCTGGAGTTCTGTGTGGAATCAGGAGGCCCAACTTCACAGGAGTGTTCAGCAAGCTGTGTACTGCAAATCCTGTAAGAATTTTCCAAAGTGATCGAGCCAATTCTTTGTTCTAGGTCGGAACATCTGTCTGGGTATAAAAAATTGCTATAAATTTTGTACTCAGAAAGTTTCTACTCATATCTTAGTGCTCTGAATTGATCTGAAGCTGAAACTTCGTATGTGTACCCAGTAAGACCTCATTGACATGTAAGAGGAGTTCTGAAGTCTGAACCTTCACATATTTCTAAATCTTGAGTGTGAAAGTTCGCCATCTGATCTTATCATTGCTAGTTAAGCCTGAACCTTGCTTCCTGAACATATCAGAAGAGCCAAGAGACTTATATGAGTGTTTTTTCAGTATCACCTTGAGACCTGAAGCCTATCATTTGAGTAAACCAGTCACAGCCTGAAGCCCAACGCTTCCCTGAGTAGATTGAACACAGCCTTCAAGCTCATATCACAGCCAGAAGGTTCGCCCTTCCCAGGAAGACTCTCAACCCGACACCGTGAGAGTCAATTCTCCAGAATGCTGTCTTGGACTTATCTTCTTCTCTCACTGGCAACTGATGATACCCTGATCGAAGATCCAAAGTACTGAAGACTTTCACATGCTCCACTGCATCAAAGATCTCCTCAGGTGTCGGCATGGCATACTTATCAAACTTCGTCTGCCGATTGATAGGACGGTTGTCCCCACAAATCCGTCTATCCGTGTAGTTGCCATACATATCCTTCTTGGCTGCATAACAGTGACAGATGCATACTCTCTATGCGACATCTCCACCAATCCAGCCTCCAACAAGTCTTGAGTCTTACTCTGGATCAAGGCTCTCTCCATGTCACTATGTCTGTAAAGATGTCGAAAGATTGACGTGTCATTAGCCAAGTCGATCCGTATACCAGGTCCCTTCAAGGTACCCAAATCCTTCATACTGAAGGCAAAACAATTTCTGTAGCTCTTCAGGAATCTTTGAACTCTTCGTCTCTCCTCTCCTATAAGCTTGGGTCCAATCTCTGGTTCCCAAATATCCTCTGTCACCATGGTAGAGGTAGAAGATGAAGTCGTTGACTGCTATCTTGCAGCCTCTGGAGCAGTTTCCTTCTGCTCACCACCAACAACCTCCACCGCTATTGTGCGAAAGTTTCTGCAGTTCTAGCTGCAAGCTCCACACTCTCTCCTACGACATCCCATGATGTCCAAGGATGACGAACTCCACGTGCGTCGCCCCCAGTCTTTGCCTCCACCGACCCGGTAGGCAAAGCGCTCAAGAGTGCTCGAGCAGTAACACCTGTCGATCGCATCCGACGCTGCTCAGCCAATCCAAGGCTAACAATCCATGTCAAGCAATTCAAGTCCATTGCTTGATCCAATACTTGACGACGTGAAGCCTCCGACACCGAAGCTACTGCCGTCGTATCCGTAGCAAAACCCATCGCTCGCTCTCTCTCATCGGCATTGGGCTCCACCAACTGCCGTAATTGAGCATCCCACACAAGCCCAGGTCCTCCATCTCTGTAAGCATGTGACGCTGGAAAGCTTACCAAAGTGGGTAGCGCTACCATGGGCCGTCCCACTAGGTTCACCACTGCCATGGGTGACCTATCGACGACTCTCACTACTTGAGATCGTCGTCCTGCATCCAAGATGCTCCATCATAACCGTGGACGATGTGCACGAGATCCTATTCTTGCTGCATCCAACAACACTGCCGGTCCAACCCAAGACCGCACTTGGTGCACACTCGTCATCATCTGTGTACGAGCATCACCCAACAAAGGAACGTTCTCCAAGATGTACGCTGGAGAATCCACCTGATGCATCTGGAGATGTCGTAAGATCCGTAACATCTCCCAGAACATCCTAGATCGCGGATCATGTAAATCCTCACCTCTCCCAGCACGCGTTGTCGGAGTGTGATCCGTCTACCTAGGAAAGCGCCGGGCTTCTGGCTGTGGTTGTTTACTCAAGAGGTTGGCTTTCAGGTCACAATAGGGCTATAAACACTCACACAGATGTGTAAGATCTAATAATATGCTCAGAAAGCGAAATTTAGGTCTAGCTGACAGTAATAGGATCTGACGGCGAACTTTGACACTCACGGAGAAGAAAACTATGAAGGTTTAGACTTCTAAACTTCCCCTACATGCAAATGAGGTACTACTGAACTCACACACGAAGTTTCAGCCTGAGATCAAATTCTGACACGGAGATATGGACAGAAGAGTTCTGAGCAAGAAAACTACGGCAATTTCTGGTACCTAGCTGGCTATTCCGACCTATAACAGAAGATTGGCTCGATCAATTTCAAATATTCTTACAAGATTTGGAGTCTACAGGATGCTGAACACCCTTGTGAAGTTGGGACTCCTGCTTGTACACAGAACTCCAGATCTCCTCCTCTGAAGTCGCTGCTCTAGATTAAGAGCTTTTCAGACCCCCTCTGCTTCAGCGGCCGCCTTGAATTACTCAGTCACTCAATCGATGGGAAACTTTTTGGGAAATCGTATCCCTGCTGACAGAGAACACAACCTTGAAGTTTTGAAGCAATTTCCTCAAATCTGCTGCAAGTGACACTGAAAACCCTAAATCCAACAGAAGTGATTCAATTCTAGCACAATTCGAACTTCAATTGATCATAAATTCGTCTTTATTGCTTCAAATCGATCGAAAATTTCACTGGAAGCGCTTGGAATGACGAGCTCTACCCTCCTGTGCTCTCAGATTTCGAAGTCCCCTCACCAAATGCTCGAAATCTCCTTTAGAGCTCTGTTTCTAAATTTAGAGTTAAACTAAAGGCAAAAACAGACCAATGGGAATTCATAGCTCCACTTGGTTGTCCTTTAGTGCCCTAATCCACGTGGTAACTCAACTTCACTCAAAGGCTACCACGTCAGCCCCTAAAGTGCCAGCGTAAATCTTAAACTTCACGCGAAGGCATGTAAAATAACGTAACCCTAAAAGATAACTTAACCAATCTAGAAAGCGTGCATGGGCGACAAGTAAGTACAACCCATGAGCTTAAACCTCTATCAGCATTGGAAACCTTAAGTTATGTACTTTCACAACATAGATAAGCATGATATCATTTGCACAAGCGCAGGAGTGCTTGAACAAGATAGATAACATACTATCAACCTACTAAGACTCAAAATATATAACACAATAGTGTCAACACCGTATGCAAAGGTGTCAAACATATGTATAAAGGACTAGAAGTAATATGAGCTAACTTCTAGAACTACTAAACTCAAGCGTCGGAGTAGAAGTCAAGCATGTAGCTGCCAAGTAGCGCGACATCCATCCCCTCTGAACTTGCACATCCTCCAGTATGTGCCATCCAGATCAAGACTCTTCAGCTTCGGCTTCAAACTCATCTTCAACATGCATTGAGTCTTCAGCTTCGTCCTCTGTAAACTCTGCAACGTTCTGGTCCTCCCCTCTCCTCCTAAAGAGCTTGATTCTCTTTCCTGCGACTGGTATCTTGAGCACTGCACCATCTAACTCTCTCAAGGAGTATGTGACATTATCATAAACTTCTAACACCACATAAGGTCCAAACCATCTCTTGTAGAACTTCTTGATAGTGCTATGCTGATTATCAAGACTACTATCATAGACTAACACCCAATCACCTTCTTTAACTGGTTTGGGTCGTAATCTATGCGTTCTATCAAATCTGCCTTTGTTTCTCTCTTTAGCAATCTTTAATCTTTCGACAGCTTTGGCAACATCCTCAGGTCTTCGTTCTAACTGCTGGATCCTTAATGCAAGAAGATCCTCCGTACTTCTATCATCTTCCCATGGCAAAACATTCCAAGTAGGCACAACCTCCTCAATCGGCATCATAGGTTTCTGTCCTAGTATCAATTTTGCTGACATGTAACCTGTAACGGTACTATGAGTTGTACGGTCTGTCCATAAAGCAAACGGTAGCAGTCTAGGCCATTCACGGATCTTACCCTTGCAAGCTTTTACCAAAGCTTTGATGATTGACGGATGACCTCTTTCGCTCTTGCCATTCCCTTCAGGATTGTAAGCAGTGGTTAACGCCAACTTGATTCCCAATCGCTTGAAGAACTCAACTGCTTCTTGTGAATCCAGCTCGCCCCTATCTGTAGTGATCTTTCCCACACACCCATACCTACAAATAACATCTTCAAGTAGAAAGCGGCAGACACTAGCAGTGGTCTTCGTCCTCAAGGCACGGCCTTCAACTTGGTTAGACAGATCTTCTCTAGCCAAGACTAGATACCTCATTTGTCCAAGCCCAAATGGCATAGTTACCAGATCCACTACCCATTTGTAATGAATGGCTAAAGGATATGTAGCATGCAATCCATCACGATGACGTATGGTGGAATACATCTGGCAAGATATACAGGATGAAACAAACCGTACTACATCCTTATACATCCCAATGCCCAAACTCCTCTATGACCGGCCCATAGACTCTCATGGAACTCCTTGATCAGCTTCTGCTGCAATTCTAGATCACATACCACCCGCTGTGGTACATCTCCTTGTAGCTTAGGGCGCTTCCATAGATGTCTTCCATATAAAAAGTACCCATAAGCTGTTCTACGGATCTTCTTGAAATCTGTATCAGACCAGCCTTCTTGCCTTTCCAATGAACTCAAATAGTGCCCAAGATCCAACCACTCGCCATCGTACATAGTTTCCTCAAATAACCTTAATGGAGTTGCAAAACAGCTTCTATCCTTCTAGCAAGAACACTAGAATAGAACTCTGTTCCCACATCCTCCTGATCATCTATCATTTCCTTCTCACCGTAGTACCTAGCCCTTGATAACATATCTGTCACAGGATTGTCTTTTCCTGCAATATGTCTAAACTCTGGGTTCAAGGATTTGATATATGCTATCCACCTCAACATAGCAATACTGGAGTTGTACAGCTAGTGATCATTCCCAAGAGAGGTAAACAATCTGTCTCCACAACCACAGGTGCTCCTATCAAGTATTCCTTGTCACTCTTCATCGCAGTAACTACTCCCCACAGTTCTCTCTTGACCTGAGGGTAGTCTCTCTACCGTGAACTTAATACCTTAGCACCAAAACGCACCACATATCTATTTCCATCCTGATCATCTTGTCCTATAGCCCATCCAATGCCAATAGGACTAGTATCAACAGTAAGGATAACAGATCTGCCCAACTCATATGTTATCTTCCGTAAAGTTGGTGGTAAAGACAACAGATCCTTCAACTTCTTCATAGACTCGCTTTGCTCCTCTTGCCACTGAAATCTTTGCCCCTTCCTCAGCAACTTGTACAACGGATCTGCTACATGTGCAAAGTGTGGAATCCATATATGATAAAACACACATGCACCTAGAAATCTTCTCACCTCAGTAATCGATCCACACGTCTCCTTCATTCTTCGAATGGCATCAACCTTACTTGGACAAGGTTTCCGACCATAAGATCCACATAGATGTCTCACTATTAACACCTCCTGTTCTCCAAATACAGACTTTGCTCCTGATAAAGTCAAATGAACCTCCTCCAGTCGACTCAGTATCTTATCACAGTCAACTATGTGATCTGCAACAAACTTACGGCACCCCCTCTGATCCATTACCTCATTCTTCTCCTCCTCAGCACATCCTTTGATCGGCACATCATCAAGGAATGGCATAGTTTTTTCAGGAATGAAGTCCCTCAAAACTTTTGTAGTGATGCAAGATTTCTCCTTTTGTCCATTGAGTATACAAGATATCGTTCCCACAGAGGATTTGCACAAGTAACGCTGCTCTAAGTTCTAAGATCTGTTCAAACACACAAACACACGGGTTTTGCTTAGGAATCCCGTCTTCTCACAAAACCACGCGTCTTCCAGACACTCCAAAAGGTGCTCTGGAACTAAACAAACAACTACTAACTAAAATATCACACAACTATTCACAGAGAAGCTCGGGAAGACGGTCTTCCTGCTTCCAGATTGCTTCTTCTGGTCCTCTCAATACCGTCTTCTCGAAGCGATTCTCGTCTTCTGGGGGTTCAGCTCGTCTTCTCACACCTCCAGAAGACTGTCCTGCTTCGCAGAAGTCAACTAGCACGGCTGTTACACTTTATTCTCACACTCACATTACAACGGGTTAGATCAATCACAGGGTGTATACCCCCTGTAGCCTTCCCAGGCTTCTGCCCACGGAAATAGTCTTCCTGCAGCACTGCAACGACATTCACCTTCACGGAAGCTCAATAGAAGATTCGGAAGCTCACTAGAAGAAGGTAAGATGGGGAAGATGAGAGAAGATGGGGAAGAAGAGAAAATCCAAAGAAGACAAAACAAGATGAAAAGAAGAAATTAAGTTTCCGACAGGCTTCTAGTCCGGATCCTGACTAACAAGCCATCCCTGCTTGTAATAGTTTGGGGAGGAAGACAACAAACATGTGTACAGTCGCACCGTCTTCTACTCGAGGATGTCGTCTTCTGCTGTGGGAAGAAGGCTTCTTTCTTCTTCACTTCGCTGCTCTAACTACTCTGTCTCCTGGGATCTTTTACCCAGAAGACCGTTCGTACGTAGATCCCAAGTGCTCTACTGAATGAGTCAAGCTACACTTCCACAACTGCTGACAGTCACCGCCACTCAAGAAGAACACTTCTCATGCACAATTGGGAGCGAATTCAATAGAATCCACCACCCAGAAGACATGAACAAAGCTGCTGCACTCAAATCCACAATCCATTCTCCGAGAAGAAGTCACAATGGCATTGGGAAGCTCACTCCCTCTACTGCCTGCGTCTACTCCTCGACACACCAGTCTAGCTAACAGGACTGCACGAGGATGCCGTTCCCTGTTCCTAGACTGTTCACTACTTCTATCTACATCTTCGCACCGGTGCTGGTACGAGCATGCAGACCCCTCCTGTGTATTCCAAGATTATTCGTATGTTTCCAACAACGGGTGTAGTGTGCGAAGAACTGTCTATGCTGTGTCTCTGCTCTAATGTGTCTCGTCTGCCTGCACCATAAAATTGATGTGTGTGTGTAGTAGCTGCAGAACTCTATCTCCTACTCTTCGATCCTACTTATGTCGCTGCCATGAGAACCAGGGTAGACGACCACCAGAGAGAGAGAGGCGCTGACAGGAGGTTGCACCCCACATGCAAGCGGTTCCCCTTCCTAATTAGCCATCCACCTTGTTGCTCCTACGCTACCTATGCTGTCACATGGTGTCCTAACTATTTTTACACTGAAAAGTGCCACCTTTAAGATAGCATGTTCGGTCCTACTAAATCTGGAAGTGTGTCACTTCGGTTGCCGTCTACTCTGATTGCTCCGTGGCAATCTCTACCTGATCTGCTCCTTGGCAATCTCTACCTGATCTGCTCCTATCGGAGCTACTAGCTCGGCTTCTGATGGGCTGGGAAGCCCTGCACTTACCTCGGGTGTCACTGAGATAGCTTCCCTCTTCTCGCTCTTCGCTGGCCCTGCTATTTTTGCGGCTGCGTCTTCCTCGGCTTCGGCTTCTGCTTCGGAAGACGGAATCGTCTTCTGGGAAGCAGAGTCGAATGGTGCGTCTTCGGTCTTCTGAGACACGGGTGCGGTACTAAGGACCACGGCGACCTCATAGGGGTCCGGGGAAGTCGCTTCCTCCACGCGGAATACCTGGTAAGACGGCTCGTCTTCCTGTCTTCCAGAAGACATCTTGTCTTCTGGGGCGTCTTCCGGAGTCTTCTCGGCTTCCAACGCTGTCACCACCAAGTGCACAGCGAGGTCGAACTCCTCCTTCTCCATTCCGGATCTAGTCGATGGTGCTGGAGTGTGGGAAGATGCGGTTGCAGGGGTCGGAAGCGAAGGAAGACCATAAAGTGTCTTCACTCCTTCTATCTGTCGATCTAAGTACCTGAACATGCTCTCCCGGCATTCCACCAACCTTGTCTTGGACTCGCTGTCTCATCCTCTAGCTAAGGTAAGTAACTTCCTACCCGCGGTGAAGTTGAACTTCTTCCGAAGCGCTTCCACCGACTGTGCTAGCATCTCATGCGCACGAGCCTCCGCTGCTTCCTGCTGCGTCTTCTCAACTGCAACTCGCGCCTCTGCGGCTTCTCGCTGCGTCTTCCAAGTGGTCTGCTCCTCTGCGAGAACGGTGATCTTCTCCCGCACTCGGAGGACTTCTTGATCGCGCTGATGTACACGCGCCTGCAACTCCTGGTTGCTCTTCCGAAGCTGCACCAGCTCCTTGGCAGAAGCGGCTGCTTCCGTCTTGTATCGGACTATGAGCTTCTCCGTGGTGCGGAGACTAGCTTCTAGCGACTCCGTCTTCTTCTGGTCTTCTCCTTGCCGCAGCAAGGTGCGCAGGCCGAATCCAGGTTGCAACTGCCTCTCCTGAGCCTTCGCTCTCTTCTCCAGCAACTCCATAGCCGGCTGGATCTCCTTCTAGAAGCAGGCGCTGAATTCCTCCAGTCGTCTTCTTGCGGAAGACAAGTTCATCTCCATCACTCGCTCCGCGGTGTCGACTTCGTCTTCCAGAGGCAAGGGAGCCTCCTCCACCACAATGACCTTCATCTTCTGCGCACGAGAAGAAGTTATTCTTTTCATCTTCCGGGGTGGAAGACTCCTCATGGCAGGCGCGGCTCTCTTCGTTGCGCTTCTTCGCATCGCAGCAGGAGCGCCCATCCATCCTTCGTCTTCTGGAGTCTTCGGAAGACTCCCATGCGTTGCAGAAGCGATCTTCTGCTCCGATCGGGTACTCAGCAGTTCTTCTTCCGAGTCTGTCTCCGGTCCTGAATGAATGAGGGAGATGGGTGTCCTCGGTACACTTCTGGGACCCATCTTCCTCGGTGGCGTGGCGTCATCCGACCCACTAGACTCGTCTTTCCTCACCAGAAGCGTCTTCTGGTGAGAGCCGGGCCTCATCTGTGGCATAAGAGTAGGAGAGGGAGTTGCGGCTGCGGCTCGATCATCGTCTTCCGAGGTCTCCTCTTTCTCCTCCTGTTGCCATGTTGGCCCATACTCTGCCAACTGATCTCTCCTAAGCTCCCCCATGGATACGTACAAGTAGCCGAGGAAAGGTGTCAAGTGTCCTCCTGCCGGGGTACCCAAGTACGCTAGCTCCGTCTATACATAGTTGTGGATGTATGCGCCCCAGTCGATGGATACTCGTTTATCTCACACTGCTTCCAGGAAGTCTACGTCCTGATCTCCTAGGTACCTCATCTTCTGCGCCTTCCCCTTGGGAAAGAGATGCAGAAACAGCTTCGTCAGAAGTCGCTTCTTCGGCTCCTGGTAAGATTCGATCTTCCACCCATTCCTACCCTGCCTGTCTTCCATGAAAAGACAGGTGGTGCTCCCATGTACATGCCACGTACTCACGACTCTGGGCAAAACTTTCTTCTCAAACCAATACCCTCGGTTCTCGGAGTCTGACCTGTGGAAAGCCCTGCGCCACCAATCTTCAGTCAAAGAAGATGGTCTTCCTTGAGCTACTCCTGCCTTCGCAGGTACACGGTTGCGGGGTGGTAACGCTGCCCACACCTCCTCCAGAAGTCCCTGATTGGCGAGGTTCCAATCCCACAGGAAGAAGTGGAGACCCAACTCCTTGAGGAAAGGAGTGGCCTCGGCCAATTCTGCCGCTGGTAACACCAAGCCTCGCGGATGCATCGTCATATTGGAAGATCTGTTGCACTAAGCCACAAGCACCTACTATGAGCTGAAGGCTCAGTTCTTCCCAAGTGCCCACAGTCTAGCTTCCACTTCTCAGAAGACGAAACTAGTCTTCCAGAAGACAACTACTCCGTCTTTCGAGATTCTAACAGTACTTCTTTGATAGCTCTCGTCTTCCGAGCTATATCTAAACAATCCTATCTAAGCAAGGCCTCACATGGATTACCAAGAAGACAACCCACCTTGCATTACATCCTACTTCCTATCAGAAGATACAAGATTCACGAAACATAAAGTGCATGACAGGTTCAGAAGACGGTTGCGGGCTCCTGCGGTGACAGTGGCCTCTGGGAAGACACCCGAGACAGCTTCCGATTCACTGTCTTCCTCGGAAGACTTCCCGAAGTCAGGTTTCCCTTCACTGGTCTCACTTGTCTTCGTCTTCCTACGCGCAATCTATCCTCACAACAGACTCAAGACAGTTGCACTCTGTTCTTCTGATTTCTCACCTCTCATACGCACTCAGAAGAAGCTTGCTGCTCGGTGGGAAGACACGACCCTTGACCATTCTCTCCAGATTCTGCCAGCAAGTCTTCTCACGACTCTCTTCTAAGTTTGAGAAGAAGAAGGAATGGCTGCTATGGGTCGGACAGAAGAGACCCGAAATGGACCCTCACGTCTTCTCGCTCATTTTGCCAGCCTTTCAGTCTTCTAGTCTCTCTAGGAAGATGTGGAGTTGAGAAGCTTGGAAGACCGGGAGGCACAGGCCTAGTTCCCGACTTCCATCTTCCCGAAATAACAAAACAACTCACCACACCACTCGGGATTCGTACCAAGCCTCTCTTAACATAAAAGCAACACAAATCCACTCTTGATACGAATTGGTTATAGTCGACTTCCGAAGACAGTCTTCCGAAGATAGACTTTCGAAGACAGTCAAGTTTAAGAAGCGTCTTCTGAAGATGTTCCCATCTTCCGAAGCGTCTTCTGTTCGAGGTTTCGAGTGTAGAGAGGTAGTAGGGTAGGGAAATTGATAGCTGAGATCGTCAATTTGAGGACGAGGTGTAGGGAAGCTCGAATTGAGCTGAGGAAGAAGTAGGAAGATGTCTGATAGAAATTGGGCAGCGCTTCCGCACCCAATGTCTCAATAGAAAGAATGGGGGTGGAGGTAATCGATCAGGCTGCCTGCAAACAACCGAGGGAGCGCGGGGAATACCAGACAAAGGCGAGAAGAAGTGGGAAGGGGAAAGAACGTGGGGAAGAACCTCTATAGTCTTCTTCTGCTTCCCGAGTTGTCTTCGACCTCCCCCGCGCTTCTGGCTCTGGTCCTAGTTCCAATGCGACTTCACCCGGCTGCTTCCGCTGTTCAATTCTTGGTCACGCCTCAATTCCACCTTCGATTCTCCTCGACTACTCTCCAATGTCAGCTTCCTGGCAGCTCACATAAACGCCTTCGCTCCTTGTCTTCCGCGCCTCAACAGTTCAGTCTCGCCCTTCGCCTAGCTGCCAACTGGTCCTCACCTCGCTCACTTTCCTCTCTCGATTTTCCTCACTAGATTTCCTCTCGCGAAGCTCACTCGCAGAATTCGATCTTCTCCACCAAGAGTGCTCCTGCTGCGGGAAGCTGAGAATTCACTAATGCGTTTCTGTGTCTTCTCCGCAATTTAGGGATTTTGACCCTAGATGACCTACCTAACCTACCTACATGTTCGGTGCGACCCAGTAGGTACAACTACTTCTTTACTAGAAAAGTCGTGGTTAGGCCTTCGCGGTCGCTGTCTTCCGGAAGATGGATATCTTCCGCCGTCTTCCGTCTTCTGAAGACAAAACTGGGAAGACGCTCTTCTGAAGACGGTTGTCTTCCGAAGAAGTCAACTTATTATTACAAACAGCTCGTAAGATCATCTTCCTGCTAAGGAAGACGTAACCTTAAATAACAACGTTTCTTCAGTTATACAAACAAGTTATTAATCATAAAAATTTTAAAAATTTGTGAATCCTGTAATTTGTGGGCACCACATACGCCCACCCTCACATTTTGCGTCTCCGCAAACATCAGTGTCTCTGCACTTCTGTTTACGTCCAGTACTTGACACGCCACCCATTAACACGAGTGGTCATCAGTGTATCGTCCAACTCTTCCAACTGCATGGAGTCATTGTCGAAGACCTCCAAGACGCGGTAAGGACCCATCCAGCGAAGATGAAGTTTTCCAAGGAACTTAAGATGTCGGTTGTCATAGAGAAGAACCAAGTCCCCATCCACAACGGTCACCTTTCTCAGCTTGCTATCGTAGTTCACCTTACGTTGTGCTTGCACCTCGTATGTCTTCTCCAAAGCTGCATTCCTGTCTTCCTCAAACTCTACGAAATTCAGAAGACGCTGCTCCTGGCTTTCTTCTTCTCCCATGCGTTTGGATACGGCTAACCGGTAAGTTGGAACCTCTAACTCAATGGGCACAACAGGTGTCATGCCGTAAGTTAGGTAGAAAGGCGTCTTCTGGGTTGTGACTTTAGGTGAAATCCTGAAAGTCCATAACACAGATGGCAATTTCGTGTCCCAATCATACGCATGGTTAATAGTTACCTTGTTCAGGATGTTACATAGAAGATCATTCGACTTCTCCGTCAGTCCATTTGCTTTCGGGTTGTACGGCGTCGTCTTCCTATGCTTAATCCTGAAGTATTGCGTCAGGAGGGAGATAGTCTCATTTAAGAAATGAGTACCCTTATCTGATATCAATTCCAGTGGACATCCGTACCTAGTGATGATGTTATGCCAAAGGAACCTGGCTACTACTGCCGCATCGTTCTTCCTTGTGGCTTCGCCTTCCACCATCTTGGTAGCATAGTCGGTAGCTATTAAGATGTACCGTGCTCGTGTTCTTCTCGCCACCGGGGCGATAGGACCCACAAAGTCGATTCCCCACTTTTCGAACGGAGCAAGTGGAAGAATGGGAGTAAGAGGCCACCTTGTCGTAGCTGTCGGTCTTCCCACCTTCTTGCACGCATCGCACTTCCTGATCTCCTGAAAAGTGTCTCGGTACATGGTCGGCCACCAGTACCCGGCATCTAGCATCTTCTTCACTATGGTTTTCAACCCGTAGTGACCCCCAACATCTTCGTAGTGAAGATCTGTGATTACTGATTTAATCTCTGAAGGCTCAAGGCACCTCCTTAGCTTCTCGTCATGTCCCTTCCGAAACAGGATACCCTGGAAGATGGCATAAGGGCCTGCCTTGTGTAAGAAGACAGCCTTCTGCTCCGCATCCAATCCCTCGGGGTACTGTTGGTCTTCCAAGAACTTCCTCAAGTCCTTGAAGATCGACTCTTCTGTAGAAGTCGCAAAGACTGGATCAGAAGATCTAGTCTCCTCTTCTGGGAAGCAGGCGGTACGCCCCCCCTCAGATGAAAGTGTCTCTGCGAAAACTGAAAACAACTTCTCGTCAAGAAACTCGTCTTCCACTTCATCTTCTCGTCGTTCTGTCTCTAATCTGGATAGGTAGTCAGCATTAACATGCTGTCTTCCAGGTCTGTACTCAATTGTGTAAGTAAATTCCTGGAGTAGGAGAATCCACCTAACTATCCTTCCAGACAAATCTGCTTTCTTTACAAGATGTTTCAAAGAAAAATGATCCACATAGAAGACAAACGGGTTTGCTAGAAGATAGTGTCTAAACTTCCTACAGGAGTAAATCATGCCAAGACACTCCCTTTCGGTTGTCGAGTGCTTCTTCTCTGCATCACTGAGTTGTCTTCCTGCGTAGTAGATGGGATAATCCTTCTTCTTCTCATCTTTCTGACTCAACACCACCCCTATGACGAAAGTAGAAACATCCACATAGATATGGAAGACTCTTTCCCAATCAGGTGGCCTTAGGACATGGGATTCCGACAGAAGCCTCTTCATTTCTTCGAATGGTTCCTGCTGTTCAGAAGACCAAATGTATGGTTCGTCCTTCTTCAGCAACTTAGTGAGTCTTCTTGCTACCTCTGCGTACCTGTCAATAAACCTCCTGTAGTATCCTACGTTGCCAAGGAAGCTTCTCAACTGAGTCAGGTTAGCAGGTGGGTGGAGTTTCATGATGACTTCCACCTTAGCACAGTCGACTTCTATACCTCTTCCGGAAATCCTATGTCCTAGCAAGATCCCCTCTGACATACCAAAGAAGCACTTCTCAGGGTGAAGAGCCAAACGATGTTCTCTACACTTCAGAAAACACTTCCTTAGAAATATCAAGTGGTCTTCTCTCGATCCAAACACACAAAAGTCATCCAAGAAAATCTCCATGAAAGTGCGAAGATACTCCTTGAAGATTGTAATCATCAATCTCTGGAATGTGACGGGTGCGTTGCATAAACCAAACGGCATTTGATTGTATGCGTACGTGCCCCAATCAGTAGTGAAAGTGGTTTTCGACTTGTCTTCTTCTCTAATTGAAACTTGGTTGTACCCAGAATACCCATCCAGGAAGCTGTAGAACTCATGTCCTGCTACCTGGTCTAACACAGAGTCGGTGAATGGTAAAGGATGATGATCCTTCTTCGTGGTCAAGTTCAGCTTCCGGAAGTCCTGACACACTCGGATCTTCCCTGTCTGCTTCTTCGGCACGATGACGATAGGAGCTACCCACTCACTGCTGAGCACTGGGAAGATGACTCCTGTCTTCAAGTATTGGTCGATCTGGTCCTTCACCAGAAGCGAGTACTTGGGGTTGAGCCGATACTGCCTCTGCCGTGCAGGAACAACGCCGTCCAGCAAGTCAATCCGATGTTCTCCTAGCTCTCGAGGTATGCCCTTCATGTCTTCTATGATCCAGGCAAAGACATCCTGGAACTCCGTCAGAAGTTCTCGAAAGTCTTCCAACTGCTGGCCCTCGATCACCTTGGAAAGCTTCAGCTTCTTCCCAGGAGCAACCTCCATCTCTTGAAGATCATCCGGGTTTACCATTCCTTCAGTGTGACTGTACTCACTGGCACCAAAGTATTCCGGTTTGGGAGCTTCTTCTGATTCAGATTCATCTTCCGGAAGACCAACTGTCGGATCCTCCGAAGGGAAGACGATACTTTCGTCTTCTGGAAGACCAACTATTGGATCTTCCGAAGGGAAGACGGTATTCTCGTCTTCTGGAAGCTCTTCTTCCGCAATCTCGTAGCACTCAATGTATCCACATATCACATCTTCTGCTCTCTCTCTGCTACTTCTGTAGTACTCAAGTTATTCACCACAAACTCATTATACTGTTCATCACTGTCAGAAGACGCAGCTGAGTCTTCTGAAGTGTACCCCTCTGTTGTAGACGGAGTTTCACCTTGGTGTCCAATCTTGATCCAAGGAAGCGAGACCTTAGTCTTCTCACCTGGCTTGGGTGTAGGATTGAGAAATCTCAAACGATGCCTTCTCCAGTCGATATTTACATTTGCAGCATACAGCCATGGTCTTCCTATCAACACCTGATATCCAACCTTAGCTACAGGTCGCAAAATGATGTAAGTGAGGTAAAAAGATACTCCACCAATTATCGTCAAGACATCTTTCAGTTGTCCCAAAGGTCGTCTTCTGGTCTGGTCCGCCATTCTGAGGATTCTCGGAGTAGGCTGGAACTCAGTGAAGCCTAGGGCATGCGCCGTTTCTTCAGTCATGATGTTAACTTCGGAGCCGGAATCAATGGGTACCTTCTTCAGAAGACAGCCATGGATCTCCATATCAAGTTCTGGGGCTCCCAAGTCCTCATGCTCTATCCTTAGGATCGGGGTGCTCTTGGGAAGTTTAGCTGTCCTCCTCTTCCTCGATCCTCGAAGCACAGATTGTAACAACTTCCTGTAACCAGCGTTGTCATCCAACAGCTGTTGGAAGGTTACATCCGCCTTCTGATTCCACAAGTCTCGCAAGAAGTCGTAAAGAGATCTTTTCAGAAGAGTGACTGGTGTTTTCAACAGAGAAGATGTAGTGGCTACTTCCTTGGGTGGAAGACCAGATGAGTGTCTTCCCTCGACTGGGGGCTGTTCCTGTGAGACAGGTGTCGCCGTAGTTGGTGTAGGAAGTTGTTGTACTATCTTCCGTCTCTTCTCCAGCTCTTCTTGGATGATCGCTTCAACTTCTTGTCTAATATCAGGAGCAAAGTACTTCGGATCTTCTCGGTCGTAAGTAGGAGAAGACGGCCGCTCAGGAGAAGATGACCTCTCCTTTCGCTGCTTCTTCTTCTTGATCTCCTTCTGACGAGATTCTAACTTCCCTTTGCTTCTGGTACTTACCTTGAACACCGCTTCATCCAAAACTTCTTCGGGAGGCCAACTGTCTGAATCCGGGCTAGGGCTCCAAACAGTGTCATCCGCCAAAGTGAAAGAAGAAGCTGCCTCAAGTAACTTCGTCTTCTAAGCTGCAGTCGTCTTCTACAGCTGAGGTTCCTTTCCTTCGCGCTTCCCGGGGTCCCGTTCGTCTTCCTCAATATGGAGACAATCCGTACAATCCCCAGGATCTTCTTCTTCTACCGTGATGTGCTGTACCACTGCTAACTCGAGTTTAAAAGTTGATGTAGCTTCTGCAGGAGGCGTGGTATCTGCAAATCTAACCATTTGTCGTGGTCGTAAGGTCTGAGGACAATTTCCTATGAAATGATCGGCTTCCTTACAGTTTCCACACAAGGGCACTTGCCCAATCTGTCTTCCCGGATGAGGACAGGTGGACCACCAGTGTCCTGTCTCTCCACAATTATTGCACGCTCCAGGAAGAGGGTTAAGAGGTCGTTGTGATGAAGAAGGTTGCCAGGGAGTCCTAGTTTGTACATTGCTAGCTCTATCCCGAGGTACATAACGATTATATTGGGCGGGAGGCGTAGGGGTGAAGGGTTGTATCGTCTCAATCCTATAGCAAGTTTCCCCACTGGGATCGTGTAGATATCCCTCATCGTCTTCTTCCCATCCTGCCCAGTTGACAGCTTGGTCTTGCGTACATTGATCTCTGGTGTGTCCGGAAGAGTTACAAAGGTTGCACCAAAGGTTTGGTCGGGAAGCCGTAGGTTGCTTCCGCTTGTCCTTCTGGTTCAGAAGATGAACTTTCAGGTCGGCAAACTGCTTCAGAACCTCATCGATGCGGGGATCAGGTGCAGACTGTATGATCTGAGTCTGAGGCATCTTCTGCACAACTTCCTCCCTTGCTCACGTCTTCTCCTTCTTCTTCTTCCGCATCTTCTTCTCTTGTTCAGATTCGGATTCTGAACTTTCGACAGTAGACTCTCAGAAGTAGAGGATGCTTCCGAATCACTGTTATCAGTTTCAGTGGACTTGGACTTCCTCTTGGACTTCCTAGAAGACTTCTTCGACCTCTTGGACTTCTTCGAGGTCTCCCCTCTGTCTTTCTTCATATTCCGAGTGATGCTCGAAGTTTCATACTGCTCGGCATGCTTCTGTACCTCTGCTAAATCATCACCTCCTCCTCTTCTGCAGTGCAATTCCATATCCTGAGACAATCCTCCCAAGTACCAGTCCACGGCTTGCTGAGCACAGTAACCGGGTCTGCCTTGGTTCTGAGGGATGTGATCCAGGAGGTCTTCAAACCTCTCGGTGTAATCCCGAAGTGTCTCTTTCTTCTTCCGTTCGAGCCTCTGAAGTTCTATGAACCCACTCCTCTAAACCTCTTCAGAAAAGCTGCCTTCAGAGTAGCCCAAGCGGCCATTACTACACCATCATCCAACATCTTACTCATCCACTTCCTTCCTTTTCCTACGATCAAACTGGGAAATACACGGAGTCTGTCAACATCAGCGTCTTCCTTGTTGGATCTAGAGATGGTCTCGAACATCGTGATGAAGTCATCCGCGTCAGCATCATCGTCGTACGGATGGTACTTCTGCCGAGTATGGGAAGCCATGTCGACTGCCGGCTGGGCGACGGCCAACTTCTTCCTCCCTCAGGTCCAGGTGGTGGAGATGGTCTTCTCGAAGGTCCAGGTCTGTCTGAATCACGAAGGTCGTCTTCTGAGTCAGAACTACTGTCACTGCTATCTTCTGAGACGTCTGGAACAATCTCCTCCAGTCTTCCTTCACCTTGAGAAGCTTCTTCCGCACTTGGGAAGACGTCTTCCGAGTAACCAGTACCAAAATCTACTTTATACACGTGATCACCCGGTTGGCTTCTGTCTTCGCCAAAGATTATGCTCGAGATAGAAGGCTCTTCCAACTCTACCGATCGGATCTTCCTGAGCTCTTCTTCTTTCCTTTGGTGTCTCAGGGATATCCGCTGCTCTCTAGAAGCGGTTCGCTGGGGTGAATTTACCCACTCAGGATCTCTACCCGTGCGTCTTCTGCTTCTTCCTCTGGTCGGAGACATCCACCAGAGTACTGAGAAGAGATGTCCCTCTTCTTCTACCACTAGATCCGGGAGACCGAATGACTGAACAACCGATCACAGGTTTGGAACGTCTTCTTCTCCTGCTTCCTGTTGTACTCACTGCAGTCTTCCAAGATCGAGTCTTCCAAGAACTCTTGGAAACAGGGAAGCGACTTCTTCCAACTCTCCCTGATGTACCTTATCAGTTATGGTTGCGATTCCTGTCTTCTAGCAAGATAGAGTCCCACAACACATTCAACTACAATCGAAGTTAGTTCGAAATGAACCTAACTAATGGCACACAGATCCAGGAAGCTTAGAACAAAAGTTACTAAGATGAAATCCCCGGCAGCGGTGCCAAAAATGGTCGTTCACTATATGTAGTGACGCAGGATTTCTCCTTTTGCCCATTTAGTATACAAGATATCGTTCCCACAGAGGATTTGCACAATTAACGCTGCTCTAAGTTCTAAGATCTGTTCAAACACACAAACACACGGGTTTTGCCTAGGAATCCCGTCTTCTCACAAAACCACGCATCTTCCAGACACTCCAAAAGGTGCTCTGGAACTAAGCAAACAACTACTAACTAAAATATCACACAACTATTCACAGAGAAGCTCGGGAAGACGGTCTTCCTGCTTCCAGATTGCTTCTTCCGGTCCTCTCAGTACCGTCTTCCCGAAGTGATTCTCGTCTTCTAGGGGTTCAGCTCGTCTTCTCACACCTCCGGAAGACTGTCCTGCTTCGCAGAAGTCAACTAGCACGGCTGTTACACCTTATTCTCACACTCACATTACAACGGGTTAGATCAATCACAGGGTGTATGCTCCCTGTAGCCTTCCCAGGCTTCTGCTCACGGAAATAGTCTTCCTGCAGCACTACAACGACATTCACCTTCACGGAAGCTCAATAGAAGATTTGGAAGCTCACTAGAAGAAGGTAAGAAGATGGGGAAGATGAGAGAAGATGGGGAAGAAGAGAAAATCCAAACAAGACAAAACAAGATGAAAAGAAGAAATTAAGTTTCCGATAGGCTTCTAGTCCGGATCCTGACTAACAAGCCATCCCTGCTTTAATAGTTTGAGGAGGAAGATAGCAAACATGTGTACAGTCGCACCGTCTTCTACTCGAGGATGTCGTCTTCTGCTGTGGGAAGAAGGCTTCTTTCTTCTTCACTTCGCTGCTCTAACTACTCAGTCTCCTTGGATCCCTTATCCAGAAGACCGTTCGTACGTAGATCCCAAGTGCTCTACTGAACGAGTCAAGCTACACTTCCACAACTGCTGACAGTCACCGCCACTCAAGAAGAACACTTCTCATGCACAATTGGGAGCGAATTCAATACAATCCACCAGCCAGAAGACATGAACAAAGCTGCTGCACTCAAATCCACAATCCATTCTCCGAGAAGAAGTCACAATGGCATTGGGAAGCTCACTCTCTCTACTTCCTGCGTCTACTCCTCGACACACCAGTCTAGCTAACAGGACTGCACGAGGATGCCGTTCCTTGTTCCTAGACTGTTCACTACTTCTATCTACATCTTCGCGCGGTGCTGGTACGAGCATGCAAGTCCCTCCTGTGTATTCCAAGACTATTCTTATGTTTCCAACAACGGGTGTAGTGTGCGAAGAACTGTCTATGCTGTGTCTCTGCTCTAATGTGTCTCGTCTGCGTGCACCATAAAATCGATATGTGTGTGCAGTAGCTGCAGAACTCTATCTCCTACTCTTCGATCCTACTTATGTCGTTGCCATGAGAACCAGGGGAGACGACCACCAGGGAGAGAGAGGCGTTGACAGGAGGTTGCACCCCACATGCAAGCGGTTCCCCTTCCTAATTAGTCATCCACCTTGTTGCTCCTACGCTACCTATGCTGTCACATGGTGTCCTAACTATTTTTACACTGAAAAGTGCCACCTTTAAGATAGCATGTTCGGTCCTACTAAATCTGGAAGTGTGTCACTTCGGTTGCTGTCTACTCTGATTGCTCCGTGGCAATCTCTACCTGATATGCTCCTATCGGAGCTACTCGCTCGGCTTCTGATGGGCTGGAAAGCCCTGCACTTACCTCGGGTGTCACTGAGGTAGCTTCCCTCTCCTCGCTCTTCGCTGGCCATGCTGTTTCTGCGGCTGCGTCTTTCTCGGCTTCGGCTTCTACTTCGGAAGACGGAATCGTCTTCTGGGAAGCAGAGTCGAATGGTGCGTCTTTGGTCTTCTGAGGCACGGGTGCGGTACTAGGGACCATGGCGACCTCATAGGGGTCCGGGGAAGTCGCTTCCTCCACGCGGAATACCTGGGAAGACGGCTCGTCTTCCTGTCTTCCAGAAGACATCCTGTCTTCTGGGGCGTCTTCCGGAGTCTTCTCGGCTTCCAACGCTGTCACCACCAAGTGCACAGCGATGTCGAACTCCTCCTTCTCCATTCCGGATCCAGTCGATGGTGCTAGAGCGTGGGAAGATGCGGTTGCAGATGTTAGAAGCGAGGGAAGACCATAAAGTGTCTTCACTCCTTCTATCTGTCGATCTAAGTACCTAAACATGCTCTCCCGGCATTCCACCAACCTTGTCTTGGACTCGCTGTCTCATCCTCTAGCTAAGGTAAGTAACTTCGTACCCGCGGTGAAGTTGAACTTCTTCCGAAGCACTTCCACCGACTGTGCTAGCATCTCATGCGCACGAGCCTCCGCTGCTTCCTGCTGCGTCTTCTCAACTGCAACTCGCGCCTCTGCGGCTTCTCGCTGCGTCTTCCAAGTGGTCTGCTCCTCTGCGAGGACGGTGATCTTCTCCCGCACTCGGAGGACTTCTTGATCGCGCTGCTGTACACGCGCCCGCAACTCCTGGTTGCTCTTCCGAAGCTGCACCAGCTCCTTGGCAGAAGCGGCTGCTTCCGTCTTGTATCGGGCTGTGAGCTTCTCCGTGGTGCGGAGACTAGCTTCTAGCGACTCCGTCTTCTTCTGGTCTTCTCCTTGCCGCAACAAGGTGCGCAGGCCGAATCCAGGCTGCAACAGCCTCTCCTGAGCCTTCGCTCTCTTCTCCAGCAACTCCATAGCCGGTTGGATCTCCTTCTGGAAGTAGGCGCTGAATTCCTCCAATCGTCTTCCTGCGAAAGACAAGTTCATCTCCATCACTCGCTCCGTGGTGTCGACTTCCTCTTCCAGAGGCAAAGGAGCCTCTTCCACCACAATGGCCTTCATCTTCTGCGCACGAGAAGAAGCTATTCTTCTCATCTTCCGGGGTGGAAGACTCCTCATGGCAGGCGCGGCTCTCTTCGTTGCGCTTCCTCGCATCGCAGCAGGAGCGCCCATCCATCCTTCGTCTTCTGGAGTCTTCGGAAGACTCCCAGGCGTTGCAGAAGCGATCTTCTGCTCCGATCGGGTACTCAGCAGTTCTTCTTCCGAGTCTGTCTCCGATCCTGAATGAATGAGAGAGATGGGTGTCCTCGGTACACTTCTGGGACCCATCTTCCTCGATGGCGTGGCGTCTTCCGACCCACTAGACTCGTCTTCCCTCACCAGAAGCGTCTTCAGGTGAGAGCCGGACCTCATCTGTGGCATCAGAGTAGGAGAGGGAGTTGCGGTTGCGGCTGCGGCTCGGTCATCGTCTTCCGAGGTCTCCTCTTTCTCCTCCTGTTGCCCTGTTGGCCCATACTCTGCCAACTGATCTCTCCTAAGATCCCCCATGGCTACGTACAAGTAGCAGAGGAAAGGTGTCAAGTGTCCTCCCGCCAGGGTATCCAAGTACGCTAGCTCCGTCTGTACATAGTTGTGGATGTATGCGCCCCAGTAGATGGGTACTCGTTTATCCCACACTGCTTCCAGGAAGTCTACGTCCTGATCTCCTAGGTACCTCATCTTCTGCGCCTTCCCCCTTGGGGAAGAGATGCAGAAACAGCTTCGCCAGAAGTCGCTTCTTCGGCTCCCTTTGGGAGCCGAAGAAGCGACCATCTAGCTCCTTGTTGTCTCCTCAGAACCTAAGAACTCAGCTAGCTCCACTGCCTCCCCTCTCTTTCTGAATAGCTTCACTCTTTTTCCAGCAACAAGAAGCCTTAAAGGCGTGCCATCTAGCTCTCGCAAAGAATAGATAACATTATGATGTACATCTGAGATAAAGTATGGACCAAACCATCTCTTCGAAAACTTCCGAATTGTAGAGTGTTGGTTCTCCAATGTGCTGTCGTATACCAACACCCAGTCCCCAACTTGTATCAGTTTTGATCAAAGCCTATGAGTCTTATCAAACCTCTCCTTGTTTCCAAGTCGAACCGCCTTCAACCTTCGTTGCGCTTCTGCGAGATCCTTTTCTCTACATTCTAGCTGCCTGATTCGTAGTGAGAGAAGTTGTACATGGTCCATATTGTCTTCCCATGGCAAGATAACCCAGGTAGGAAAGTCTTCTTCTGCTAGCATCATCGGTTTCTGCCCTAACATTAACTCAACAGGCATGTACCTTGTGGTAGAACAATTAGTTGTTCTATCTGACCAATCCCTTTTTGTCAATCCCCTACACCCCTGTCTTCCCGCTCTACAAGAGTGGACTGCGAAAACCCTTACATCTCTTCGTCTGAGAATCTCGAAGAGTTTGTCGATTCCGCTGATGTCTTGAACGAACAGTCAAAAACTGTACTGAGTACTTGTCATCAAGACTCCGAACTCTGGCATAATGAGACCCATCGGTCATCACCTTTGTCTCCATTCGAACAGTGGTGATGTATGGTTGACCCAGTATTGACAAGATAGGAGGTAGACGACTGTACAAAGAAATGCTGATCAACTTCTACATCCCCAATCCTTACACGCATATTGGGACAGACTCCGTATAACTCACCCTTTTGATTATTTGTTGCACGAAGTACCCAACCATGATTCCTTTCGATGGCCACTGTTTCCGACTCGTGATCCACAAGCGCAGGTATTGGTTCAGAAAATCCTCCAAGTCGAACTTGCGTCTCTATTGTCGCTCGTGCCCAGTACTTCTCTTTGAAATTGCTCTCTGCACTTGACCTATCCTCCTCAAACTCTTCATATTTATTCTCAATAACAGCCGGACCAGTAACCCATGCTTCATACTTATCATCTCTAAACCCATCAACACCAAGAGTATCTACTGCTCCAACCATCTGACTACTTACTTGCTCAGTCAACACCTGCCTCTTTCTCTTCATGATGTCTATTATCAACTCATGAAACTCTCTCTTTGCGATACCAAGTACATCACGGAGAGTAAACTCAACCCTAGCATCCAAAACGCGTTGCTCCACAACAGCACGCAGGTCTGTTGTTGTTTTAATGTCTACAGCTAACTTGTAAGCTGGAGCTTTTCCTTTTTCTTGTGCTGTAAATCTCTTACCCCGTACTCTATCTGTAGCAGTAGTCTCTTGTGACAAATCTTGTACACCTTCCATAGGATCTACTGCAGGTGGTGGAGCTGTAGAGGTAGAAGGTATATCCTCTGCAGCAAGAAATCTACCAGCTGGTACAGATGGTGATGGTTTCGCTGCTCTCCTTCTCGTAACTCTCTAACGGTCACTGTCCTTTGGTACTCCTGCATCTAAGTCAGAAGCATCCGTCTTCTTTTGTCTTTGATTATGGCATCTTGTTCACCACTCGTCTCTAAAAACATTCGAATAGAAGTTGCATCTACTGGGTCTCTCCATCCAGTAGCTCTCCTAATGCTTTCAGCACCTCTCTTCATCATTTCAACCGGAATCTCAACAGCCTGCTCAACCATGTTGGATTAGAGCGCACCTCAACTTTTCCAGTACACACATCAGCTTCCGTAGAATCCGCCGTCATCGCTGTAGTGTTCGCACTAGTAAGTGCTAGAAGCAAACTCCTCATTCCTCCTCTTCCAAAATATGTATTCAAAGGTTGCCTAGTGGTGGTTAGATACAATATGTTATTCTGATAATTGACTACGTTGTCGTGTCGTGGACCGGCTCCTATCTGAAATTCAGACTTCGATGCTTGTCGCTCCAAAGACACTCATGAGAAAGACAAGCTAAGTCCTAGCTTACGGACTTTTGTCATCATTTTGGATCTCCATTTTCATCGCATGGATGGATAGAGCTCGTTGTCAGCTTTTCATAGGCACTTTGTCTACTTCGTTTGGACGCCTAGTGGAGAAGTTACAAGACTTGGAAGATGGAGAAAACAAGCTAGGCCCCAGCTTACGGACTTTTGGCACAACTTCGGATCTTCGCTTTTATCCCTAGATAGAGCTCCTTGCCAGCTTTTCATAAGCGCTATGTCTACTTCGTTTGGACGCCTAGTGGAGAAGTTATATGACTCAAAAGATGGGTAAAACAAGCTAGGCCCCAGCTTACGGGCTTTTGGCACAACTTCAAATCTTCACTTTCATCACATAGATGGGTAGAGCTCTTTGTCACCTTTCCATGGACATCTTGTTTACTTCATTTGGACACCTACTGGAGAAGTTATGCGACTCGAAAGAAAGAAAAATCAAGCTACGCCTTAGTTTACTTGCTGACTGGGTATTTGAGGCTTCAGGTGTTATATCAAAGACGCAAGAGGCCTGCTTCATTATTATGGAGAGAACTTCGTATGTACAGAGACTGATACAAGAGACTTGCTTAAGGGGCTTGCTTGTTCTTACGACCTGTCGGTGGACGTTTTGGAGAATTGGGAAGTCCAATACACGTGCGCAAGGTGTCATCGGGTTCAGATCTGTGCAGGCTACGCACATGTTAAGACGGTTTGGAATGAGACGGATCGGAGGATGTGTACTGAGAGAAATTGAGACGCAGGAAGGAGATTTGGAGATTTCAGTTATCTGTGAAGGAGAGTTGGACCGTTCGGGTCGTTCGGATCGTTCTGAAATTCAAACTTGTTGTCCTTGGATCCATCGAGATCAAAACACTGAGTTCTACAAGAAATTGAAGACGATACCAAGTTTCATCGGGCGGTTTAGGAGTTCTAAGTGAAATTGGCTCGCAGAGAAGCGCTAACGTCAAGTTTTTCATCACCTGTGACCTAAAATTGGGTTGTTCTTCGCGATCAGTGTGCAAAGCTCTTCGTTCTTGGTGCCTACGCGACCAAGGAGTCTTCATCTATGCATAGGAGAAGACAATACGTGGATTGGATTGTTGGTTTGGGTGAGGTGAGCGAGTTTGAGCCGCAGGGAGTCTATTTACGTCAATTTTTTGCAACCTGGGACCAAATTTCTTGCGTGGTTTTGCAAGGGGAACTCCAAACGACTTGTTTGGAGTCTCGTTGGGTTCGTGATAGCTAGATCTATCTGCCAAGGAAGACGGATATCAGTTTAGACGATCCGTTTGTGCGATGTGTGCGGTTTTAAGCCACAGAGAGGAGTTTTTGAAAGTTCGGTCACATGTGACCGAAAATCGACGATATCTCGGCTGTTGGGAGTCGGATATGAAGATTTCATGGGTTAACATAGTCAGCGGAGGAGACCTTATCAACATCTGAAGTCCAATTGACGAAAAGAGGAAGTTCTCAAATAGGTCTTTTACGGTTTCTTCGCTATGGATTTGCTCTTTTGAGTTCGTTAGAGTTCAGGTTGGCTATATACAGCTTGTGGTAGCTAGTTTTGGCTAAGAGCTTGTACATGGGTGTGGTTTGGACTTGGGTTTGGATCGCGTGATACTGCTGTGGCTCTGTTTGTTAGCAAAGAGAAGTTTCTGTTGCTTTGAGCTACGCTTCGGTGGTTTTGGGTAAGGGTTGTGATTCAGGGATTATTTTTAGGGGCTTTTGAAGTCGGTTACAGACTGCTCTGGTCTGTTTCTCAATTCTGTGTTCTTAGGAGAAAGAAACGGCAGTGTACATACATTTGGAGTTGGTATATATCGCAGCATTCGTTTTCGTGGTTGTTTTTCTTTGTCTTGTCTCTGTTTCAGCACACAACATCTCCACAGCTAGGAACCTCACGTTTTCCTTGACATCTTTCACGCAAAAATCTGACACGATACGGTGGTAAACTCGACGTGAAGGTCTGGGGTGGAGATTTCTTCTGTGTGTGACTTTAAAGAAGAGATCAGCAGTCATGAGTGGGGATGAGAAAGGTGATGGAGATGGAGCTAGTGGTTCAGGTGGGTTGCCGAAGGTACAGTTGGATCCGGCGACTGCATCGATGTTCCAAGCTTTCACTATGTTCTTACGGCATCAACAGTCTGATGAGCGGAAGGAAGCTTTGGCAACAAAGGCGCTACAAGCGGTGGTCAGCAGGATTGACCAATTTGATGAGAGAGATGTCTCAAGATATCTGAGGCATTATGTGAAGGAGATGGAGTTGAACCGGGTCTCAGAAGATGAGATGATTGAGACGTTTGAGTTAGCAGCAGCTCCAGAGATTAGGGATCATGTTAAAATGCTAACGAAGCATTTTAACAAGGATTGGGAGACGTTTGCTCGTGCTTTGATGGATGAGTACTTCTTGGAAGACTCTGATCGAGTCACCAAGAATTTATTCTTGGAGTGGGTTGAGCAACCAAGTGTCGTGACCCTCATTCCAAGATCGGGCGCAGACGCGAATAACAGAACCCTAGCGGACTTGCGTTAGGTTGTGAGCGCTGTGAGTAGGACTTAACGGCTTGGCGGGGAAGTCGGAATCAGATGAACCCTAAGTGGTTCTCTGAACCAAGGTTGGAACCTTGGGTTAGGACATAAGGGCCTACCCCAAGAGGGCCCCAGACGAACGTTGACCTAAGGAGGCGAGTTAGGGAACGGGCTGAAACATGAGTCTCAGACATAGGTCTGAGACGTGGGTCCGAGACGTGAGACCGAGACGTGGGTCCGAGACGCAGACGAACCACAGAGTTCGAGTCTGGGTCTGGACCACAGGTTTCCGAAAAATGACTAAGTGTTGGAGCTCCAGGGACGTTTTAGGTCGTGGACGGAGCTCCACGTAAGATCTCGAGGCGAGTGATGTATCATTGGAAAGGTCTCGTCGAGAGCTTTACAGTGATATATAACACTCCTCGATCTGACCTCCGAGCTGGAAGTTATGGCCGAACCACAATCGGGTTGTGGTATAATTTTCAGGGACCAAAGAGAAGGGTGGGGCCGCCGATCCCCAGAAGTATATATGAGGGGAGCTCGATGCCTGGGTGGGCCAGGACGAGTCACCCGACCCCAGGGTTCGGCGGATGGACTCTAGGGGCATGAGGTGATGGCTGGACCGATTCCAAGGCACGTTCTGATCCAGACTTGGACGTCTAGACTAAGGAACGATGTAAGGGCTGGGACAAGACTAAGGAACGAGTCGACGGGTTAGACCACCGTTCGGGAGCCTAGACCCAAACGAACATCACGGGCGGTTGGGCCGCTAGGTGTGCTGGAGGCACCGTTTAGGACCCTCGACTTTATGGGAAGTCCACCCCAAGTCATCTTGTGACTTGCTCATGTTTGGGACCGACCTAGGCGGGTCTAGGTCGGGACTTAAGAACTGCTGAGCTTGATGAATAGGGAGACGGTCCGGCTCCGGTTCGGACCAAACTGAGATAAGGTAAGTGGTGCATGGACGCTAACGTGTGATTGTGTTTGCAGATTAGTGGTGTAAAATTTGCGACCTACTGAGCAAGAGCTTCCACTGACGCAACAAGGCGGTAGGTGCGCGAAAAGTGGTATCAGAGCCGACGCTTCGGTGAGCGAGAACTTGAGGTAGCGGCTGAAGGTTGGACGCTTGAGGAGGGACGCGAGAGACGAAGCGGATCAATGTTTCTAGGTGAACATTTGAAGCGATGGCCGACGTAGGACAGAGTTCCAGGAGGAAGACCAAGAAACGAGGAGTGGCGACTGACAGCGGGACCAGATCGACTCGAGCTAGCCCCGAGGCACAGTCAGGGGACGACAACCGACAACCTTCGCCCCAACGTCAAGGAAGCCCAGTTCCAGCTGTGGCACCGCTGCAGCAAGATGGAGTCTTGCCAACGGTGCCCAACGATGCAGGCGCGAGAAGTCAAGGAGCCTTGTATGCGGAACTCATCAAGATGATGAAGACCATGCAGGAAGGTATGGCCTCCAGGGATAAACGTATCGCTGAGCTTGAGGCAGGCCAAGGAAGTTCTTCGTCTATCAGGAAGCTTTGTAAGACAAATTTGCCGACCCCGTTTACAAGTATAGGACGGGCTCGCAAGGTTAAGGATTTCTTAACTGGGTTGGACCTGTACTTTGAAGCGCATCAGGCTCAGGAGTCAGACAAAGTGAGAGCGGCGGTTACGTTCCTGAAGGACCATGCGCTTCTCTGGTGGACCGCATACAGGATGAGCATGCTTTGACCGTCTCGGCGCTTCGTTGGAAAGAGTTCAAGGAGTTGCTCGCAAGACGATTCACTTCAGAGTATCAAAGGATTCGGGACGGTGTTGAGTTAGTTCGGCTGAAGCAGACAGGGACCTTAAGCGCTTATGTGCGCGAGTTCAGTGCCAAGCTGGACTCGTTCTCCAAGTGGACTGAGGAGACCAAAATATGTATATTTATCGGGGGACTCAAGTCAAGCTCGGAGAAGGCTCTCTTTTGGATGCCGAAGCGACCTGCGACAAGTGCCGAACTTTTGAAGCTAGCCGGAGCGAATTGGAGACGACGAAGTCCAGCAACAGAAACCCTTTGAACCACGCAGCACGGACAAGTTCCAGAAGAAGAACAAGGGCTTCAAGCGACAGTGGGATGGGGGTGAGAAAGACCAGAAGGATACTTCTGCGCCGGCAGCAAAGCGACAGCAAACAGGAGTAAAACCTAAGGGGCAAACACCTCAGAAGGGCAATGGCGCTAAGTTTACTTGCTACAACTGTGGCGGGGCGGGTCATATTGCAAAGGGGTGTACAAAACCTAAGGTTAGTAAATGTAGCATGAATGTGTTTGTTGCAAAGGACTTGTTGGAGGGCCAGATGACTGTGACCTTGAGAACCACGAAGAAGACGTCGGGATTGATGTTTCTACAAGCCAAGGTTGCTAACCGTGATGTTACTTTTCTTGTGGACACAGGAGCGACTCACTCCTTCATAAGTCCAAAGTTGGTGAAGAAGTTGAGCTTGTCTACCTCCAAGGCAGACAAGCCTATTCAGGTGCGCTTTGCCAAGGGCAAGACGTACCAAACTTCTGAAGTGGACTTGGACGTACGATTTGTGTGTGGGAAGTTGGAGTTCACAGAGAACTTCACGGTGTGCGAGATGGATGATATCCATGCGGTTTTGGGGAACTCTTTCTTAGATAGGTTTGACGTGGAACTTAGGCGGAGACCTTTGAGGTTGAACGTCAGAGTTAAAGGACGGAAGCAAGGAGTGAGGCTGATTCGAAAGGCGCGGAAAATTGATGACTTTGCGGTGAATTTGATCAAGGCAAACAGATGGACTTCAACGACGGAGTCATGTGTTTGATGCGGGTTGCAGATTTGATGGCAGGTGACAGACAAGAGGAAACATCAGGAGACGCGACTAAACTTCCGGAGGTGCTTCGTGAAGTGATTAAGGAGTTTGAGGATGTCTTGACGGATGAGTTACCTGCTGAGTTACCTCCAAGGCGGGTGGTGGATCACAAGATTGAGGTCTTGCCAAGATCGGAACCACCTTCCAAAGCCCCTTACCGACTCAATCAGGTGGAACTCCTTGAGTTGAAAAGACAACTCGGCGAGCTATTAGCGCGAGGATATATTCGAACCAGTAAGTCACCTTATGGAGCCCCAGTTCTTTTTGCAAAGAAAAAGGATGGGAAGTTACGACTCTGCGTAGATACGTAGAAGCACGTAGATGGTTGATACTACTTCGATATAATAAGATTAATTGATATAATGAGTATTATTTGAAGAAACATCAAAATATATGAAGAAATTAAAGTTTGATACTATAGAGTTTTAACAACACGAGGAAAACTCTCAACTCGACAGCAGTCTGTAATGTGCTTCAAAGCCCCTAAAACAAACCCCTGAATCTCAATCCTGACCCAAAACCACCGAAGCGCAGCTCAAAGCAATAGAAACTTTCCTTTGCTAACAAACAGAGCTGCACCAGTATCACACGATTGAAACCCAAGTCCAAACCACATCCAAGTACAAGCTCTTAGCCAAAGCTAGCTACCACAAGCTGTATATAGCCAACTAGATCCCTAACAAACTCAAAAGGACGAAATCCGTAGCGAAGGAATCAAAAAAGGTCTATCTGAGAACTTTCTCCTTTCGCCGAACGGTCTTCAGATGTCGATAGGGTCTTCTTCCTTGACTCCGTTGGCCTCAAGAACTATCAGATCCGACTCTCGACAGCCGAGATATCACCGGTTTTTGTTCGCAGGTGACCGAACCTTCAAAAACTCCTCCCTACGGCCTAAAACCGCACACACCGCTCAAACGAATCGCTTGATCTGATATATGTCTTCTCTGGCAGGTAGATCTAGCTATCATGAACCCAACGAGACTCCAAACAAGCCGTTTGGAGTTTTCTTTGCAAAACCACGCAAGAAATTTGGTCGCAGGTTGCAAAAAACTAACGTAGATCAGCTCCCTGCGGCTCAAACTTGCTCACCACACCCAAACCAACAATCCAATCCACACATGATCTTCTCCTATACGTAGGTAAAGACTCCTTGATCGCATAGGCACCAAGAACGAAGAGCTTGGCTCACCGATCGCGAAGAACAAACCAATCTCAGGTCGCAGGCGAACGAAAATCTGATGTAAGCGCTTTCTTGTGAGCAAATTTCACTCAGAACTCCCAAACCGCTCGATGAAACTTCGTATCGTCTTCAATTTCTTGAAGAACTTGTTGTTATGATCCCGATGGATCCAAGGACAGCAAGTTTGGACTCCGGAACGGTCCGAACGGTCCAACTCTCCTTCACAGATAACTGAAATCTCTAAATCTCCTTCCTACATCTCAATTTCTCTCAGAACACAATCTCCGATCCGTCTCTTCACGAACCGTCTTAACCCACACGTAGCCTGCACAGATCTGAACCCAACGACGCCTTGCGCGTTTGCATTGGACCTTCAAATCTCCCGAACTGTTCGCTGACATGTCGTAGACGCAAGCTAACTCCTTAAGCTGTCCCCTTATGTCAGTCTCTGCACGTACAGTTTTCTTTCATAATAAAGAAGCAGGCCCCTTGCATCTTTGATATAACGTCTGAAGTCTCAAATACCCTGTCAGCAAGTAAACTAAGACCTAGCTTGATTTTTCCTTCTTTCGAGTCGCATAACTTTTTCACTAGACGTCCAAACGAAGTAAACAAGGTGCCTATGAAAAGCTGACAATGAGCTCTATCCATTGATGGGATGAAAGGGAAGATCCGAAGTTACGCCAAAAGTCTGTAAGCTGGAGCTTAGCTTGTTTTCCCCATCTTTCGAGTCCTGTAACTTCTCCACTATGTGTCCAAACGAAATTGACAAAGTGCCTATGGAAAGCTGACAAGGAGCTCTATCCATCGATGTAATGAAAGTGAAGATCCGAAGTTGTGCCAAAAGCTCGTAAGCTGGGGCCTAGCTTGTTTTACCCATCTTTCGAGTCTTGTAATTTCTCCACTAGGCGTCCAAACGAAGTAGACAAAGTGCTTATAGGAAGTTGACAAAGAGCTCTATCTATTGATGCGATGAAAGTGGAGATCCAAAATGGTGCCAAAAGTCCATAAGCTATGGCTTAGCTTGTTTTACCGATGAGTGTCTTAGGAACAATAACTGTCAAAATTTGATTTTCATGTAAGAGCCGGTCCACGACACGAAAACGGGATCGCTTCACAATTGAGAAGGGGAGTATGTGAAGCCTTGATTTTTCGTTTTTGGTCGTTAATTGATTAGTTGTAAAGTAAATAAGAAGAATATGTTGTAGAAAATAGAAGATAGAAGTAGAATAGTGTTAATTAGAAGTTAGTGAAGACGATCTGTTCTTGAAGAATCAATTGAAGTTATGAAGCCAAATGAGTTGGAATTTCCTCAAGGTTAGATTCATCGGACAAAGAGCTTTCTAACGATATGTTGCGCGAGACAAATGCAATCCGAGTGACGAAGTTACAGACGACTGAGGTATTGACGAAGTCGGTGAAGAATGACCTCGCGGTACTGCGGCCGACGAAGAACTTCGACGGACCTACGGAAACCTTAAACTTTGGCACATGCATAAAAGCTAGTGTGATGTATAAGTGTAAAGGTTTAGGTCATTTGTCTTGTAGCGTGAACAGTGTTAGAAGGAGCGGAACGCGTCGCATTTGTCAAATCGACGAAGAAGTTGCTCTTGGCCGAAGTCATGTTACGAAGAAGAAGTTCGATTCTTCGCCTCTCACTTCCTTCTTCTTCGTATCTCATTCTTACTTCGCCCGTCACTTAGATCTTCTGTATATGCGAGAGATGCAGACACCCAAGCCGATGCGACTTTGGGTGCTGGATGTGAACCGTACTGGTCTTCGGCGATACACGAGAGATTTGGAGGAGATGGGACAATCGTTCCTCTTGCTACCTTGGTGAGAAATGGTATAGGTGAAGCTAGTGCAGCATCAGACAAGTCGTATGGAAGACTTAGGAATTGGACCGAAACGCATTAGTCCTTCGTCCTAAGCATTGATGATGTAGAGAAGGAGGGTGATTTACTTTTCGATAGTACTTCGACGCATGCGTTGATAGAGACAATGTGAAGTTTTCCTCGGCTCTTCAAGGAAGTGCCATGATAGCCCTACGACTTTCTTGATCCAAAGAAGAAAGATGCACAGACAGATGCAATCATGACAGTCTTCTGGTCGAGAGGAACACTTACATGTCGAACTGGCAGATCAATTTCATCGAGGAGCTCTTCGTCGGAAAGTGAGCACATTGGGTGAGGATCATTCATTGTCATGTACAAAAGATATGGGGCGAAGACGCCATGGTGTATATCGGAGCATTTTTGTCAATTTTGTACATGGACATGAGATTGCTCATCGATACAGATAAGACGAAGTTGGACTTTGTCGCAGCAGCGGAGGAAGACGAGTTCGACATTGAACCGATTCCGTTCCAAGATGTACAATTGGAGAAATTCTTCGACGAGGTTGCAGATAAAGAAGTATCGATCGAGGAAGTGGCGTCGTAGACAGCGAGTGCGACAGAGGTGGCCATCATGAAGGAACTCGAGATCGTACACTTAGAAGAAGAAGAAGAAGACGTCGAGGAAGTTGCAGCACCAGTTCGATGAAGTAGAAAGAGAAAGATACTGGGAGATACGTCGAGGTCTACGTCATCGACTTCACGGAAAGAAGATGAAGAGTAAGCGGACGATCTGCACCGAGGACGAGGAAGCAGCAGAGATTGGTGCGGAAGACGAGGGCACATCGATAAAAGAAGAAGGAAGAGTGTGGTGAGATGCAGGTAGCTCCTTCTCTTCTCTAGACAAATCCCGCGTGTTTGTGAGTTTAGACAGATCTTAGAACTTAGAGCAGCGATACTAGTGTAAATCTTCTGAGGGAACGAAATCTTTTATGCTATAATGAGCTAAAGGAGAAATCCTGAGACACTACAAGATTACAACCAGGATGGAGGAGAGTTTGGATGGAGACGACTTGCAATCAATGACTGTTGGGACAGCATGTGGAGATGTGCAAGTGCCGAGCATGTCAACTCTGATACCTGCGATTATTCCGACTGTTCGGTTTCAGAATTTGACCTCGATAGTTCCTACTAGTGCGATTACAGCCACTGTACCTTCTAGATCTGCTACTCTCGACTTTCGTGATGAGTTGAAAAGTCTGACAGAATCTTTGGCAGACTTGAAGATCAATATGGTGAATCTGTTGCAACACCGGAGTCCAAATGTTTGAGGGGGCTCACGAGGTTATGAGAACTATCAGTCTAGAGGTGGATCACCGCAAGGAGCACCAAGTAATTACATGAGCTAAGGATGTTTTACGTGTGGAGGATCTCATTTCTAACGTAATTGTTCAAGTCATAATGATGGAATGGCGGATGGAGCTTCAACTTCACAAAGCAAGGACAAGGGTGTAGCATGCATTGACCGCTTGGAACCACGAGATGTACGAGAAGGTTTTCAATCTGTAGAGCTGTTGGCTCAAGAGAGGAAGAGGATGAAGACGCATTTCGACGAGAGAAAACATATCGTGATGAAAGAGTCTCCAAGTCAAAATACTCGAAGTAGCAAATCTTCTTCAAAGATCAAAGAGCGAGAGAAATTGAGAAATACTAATTTCATAATTTCAATGGAGCAATCAAAATACAATGTGACGGAAGACGTGGGCAAGCAACGAGCAAACATTACTGTGGGACAGTTGATTGCTCTGAATCCTTTGGTGAGGAAAGAACTTCATAGCGGTCTACGCTCTCGACGAGGTCAAAAAAAGAAAGTAAATCCTTCTACTGTGGGTGTGAGTGCTTTAGATGCTAGTGAAGGAGAGATGTGCAACAAGGCATCAAAAGTAGAGGCTCGTATCAATAGGAGCGATGTCTCAGATGTTCTTCTCAATGGAGGATCGGCAGTAAATGTCATCTTGAAACGACTTATGATCTAGTACCAACTCGTCTTTCTAGTATCACCGTTGGCATGACTAACAGAGAGCGAGTTAGGCCATTGGGAGTGTTGGAGAGAGTTTGTGTGTCAGTAATGGGAGTGCAAGTAACTATGACATTTCAAATCTTGTAACATCTCGTAACATCCGAGTAACATCTCATAAGATGAGATGAGATGTTACTCGGAAGACCTTGACTTCGAGCAATACATGCAACATATAACTGACACAAAGATTATTTACGCATCGGATCAAATCACCACCAGATCAAAGTTTCATTACTCAGAGATCAAGTTGGGACGTCAGAATCAGATTGACTCACATCGGACTATTGGGAGTCAGAAATTATCGATACTACTTCTGATGTGGATACCAGTTCTTCAGATTCTGAATCTGAAAATACATCGTCAGAGGAGGAGAGAGAAGAACAAAATGTGGGTGTGAATGTAGTGGATCTTTTCTCTTCTCCAGAAGTGCAAAGAGATCGGCTCAAAAAACCGTTGACTCTTGAGGAGGTAGAGAGAAGAATTGTCACCTTACGTTATGGATCGAATGTTACTAAAGAAGAGAAGAGTCGTTTTGAAGAGATCTTTCGGTTTAAATACATCATGTATTTGCATTTAGTTACAAGGATATGAGGAAGAGTGAGTCCTCCAATTGTTGATATGGTGAAAGAAGAAATCGAGAAGATGCACACTACTGGGTTCATTTACGAGGTGGAGCATTGTGAATGGGTATCATTTATTGTGATCATAAAGAAGAAAAATAACAAATTGAGGGTGTGTGTTGATTACAAAAAGCTCAATGCTACCACAAAGAAGGATTATTATCCTCTCCCTTTCATCGACGAGATCTTGGAAAAAGTGGTGAGAATCAAATGATACAACATTGGAGATGGTTATAGCGGATATAACCAGATCAAAATTACACCAGAACATCAAGACTTGATCATTTTCACTACTCCGTGGGGTACATTTGCATTTCAAGTCATTCCATTTGGTCTGTGTAATGCTCCTACGACGTTTCAAAGGTTTATGAACAAAGTGTTTTAACTTTTCTTAGGAAAGTTTGTGAGAGATTTTATAGATGTCTTTTGTGTTTACGGGAGTAAGGAGAAGCATTTTGAGCACCTTGTGAACGTCTTAGAATGTTTAGATGTCGTAAATGCATCTCTCAATCCAGAGAAATGTATTTTTGGGTGTGAGGAAGGATTACTCTTGGATCATACATATCCAAGGACGGCACTGCAATAGATCCAGAGAAGGTGCAGAAGATCTTAGAGCTCTCTTTTTCTAGTACTCTCACTAAGCTACGTCAGTTTTTAGGTATGATGGGATATTAACAAAAGCTTATACTCTCGTTCTCACATAAAGCATATGCTTTGACTGTATATCTGAAGAAGGGAGTAGATTATGTGTTGATTTTAGGAGATGAAGAAGCTCTAGCCGCATTTGAGGAACTGAAGAAAGCTCTTACTTCAACTCCAATCTTGGTTAAGCTCGATTGGAATAAATAATTTATTCTATATACGGATACTTCAAATATAGCAGTAGGATGTACTTTAAGTTAGTATGATGTTGAAGATAGAGATAATCCTATTGCATATGCTAGTCGGCAAATGATCAAGGCAGAGAGAAACTATTCTATGACAGAGAGAGAAGGATTAGCATTGATCTATGCTCTGAGAAAATTTCGACAATATTGTGAAGCCTTGGATTTTCATTTTGTTATGTAAGTTTTTGTTTTTGTTAGTAAAGAAGTAGATTAGTTAGTATAGAAGATGAGATAGAAGAGTTTTAGTTGTAGTATAGAGTTTCTTAGCCGAAGAATGATGCTGAGTGGAAATACAGGAACTAAGAAGTGCATATCTTTGGTATGACAATCTGGTTGCATTCTACAGACTAAGAGCTTTCTAAGGATACCTCATTTGCTGAGAAT
The DNA here is from genome assembly GCA_036924285.1 of Asterella californica. Lineage (NCBI taxonomy): Eukaryota > Viridiplantae > Streptophyta > Marchantiopsida > Marchantiales > Aytoniaceae > Asterella > Asterella californica. Next base: position 11,055,035 of record JAYKYS010000006.1, on the reverse strand, counting down.
GGATGTCGTACGATGAAGTTATGACCTCAAGAAGGAGGACCAAAGCATGATGGAAGTTAGCACGACTTCGTGATCGAGAGACAAGTGGAAATTCACACGTGAGGAGCAAGAAGAAATTGGTATAAGAAGAGTCAAAAGCAATTCACTTTTACTATTTCCACTCGCAGGTTTACTGTAACGCTCTAGAATTAACAATGAGCGATAGACGAAGAGCGACTTCGTGGAAGTTTGACTTCGTAGAGTGTGAGTGTTAGAGACCAAGAGGAGGAACTTCGCATTTCAGCGAAGAGGAACTTCGTACTGCACCAGTTGGAGAGATGAGAGAGATGCAGATTTCGCGAAAGCCGCCCGTGAAGCTGAAGACCATTACGACGAAGTGATCGGACTTCACGCCCTACCAGCGACAACTTGAGGAGTTGCGCATGACCTTCCTGATGCAGAATTGGAGCGTCGTGTCTTCGGAGTTAGTAACCGAGATCCTAATCTACTGAGGACACCCTCCGGATGACTTGAGAGATAGATCGCAGAACTGGACACTCTCACATTGGAGCTTCGCGCTTGGGACAGACGATGCAAGATGATCGATCGACCTCATGTACGATAGCACATGTAAGCCGTCTTCGGAGGAAGTGGTGAAGTACAACGAGCTCTTCTCCATGATGCCGGTAGGGTCGAATGGATTTAAGATGCACAGCTACATTGATCCATTTCGAAAGAGACATTGCGGTGGTCTTGAACACGATCTTCAAGCCCTATCATACTCCATACTTGGCGAATTGGCAGATCCATTTCATCGAGCGGATACTTGTAGGGAAGAAGACTTATTGGGCGAAGATCTTCCATGTGCATGTACAAAAGTTGCACAATACTTTCGATGATGGTGGAACGATGTACTTCACAACCTTCACCGCAGTCTTCTCTCGAGGAATGAATTTACTGACACCAGAAGAAGAAGACAAGTATGAGCCAAGGGCTTCGACCGAAGACGACTTGATGTTGGAGTCAACACCTCAACGAGATGAGATGATGACTCCAGTGACTTCGGTAGGTCCAAGCACTAGGGCGAAGAGGAGAATAATCGACGAAGGAACGTCAAGAAGAGTTACTTCGCTTAAGAAGAAGAAGGCGAAGAAAACGACTATTGAGACTTTGGATAAAGAAGCCAAAGATCTTCAAGCTCTAGCGAAGTCTTCTTCAGTGGAGATTGTAAGAGAAATGCGCTCAAGACAAAGTCAGGAGAACGCAGAGCCCGAAGAGTTTGTTTTAAGAAGGGTACATTTGGGAGCAACTGAGCTGCAGATGGAGAGTCCTCGAGAGACACTTCGTACTACATCGCAGCAAGAAGAAGTGACGACTTCGACGCACATGGATCCAAATATCGGGAAGGAGCTGCGGATGTTTGAGCAGACATTGGAGTTTCTAAGTGATACAACGTTATCGTGTCAGATATTACGTGAAGGATGTCCAACGGATCGGATCGGATCAGGATCAGGTCTTCAACTTGTCGGACCAGTCTATTTCTTGGTTTGTCTTCCTTTATAAAGAAAGGTCATAGTTTGTTTCCATTGACAAACTCTACATCATTCTCATCAGTGGTGGCTATTTGGTAGTGCCATTCTTGAGATTTGGTAGATGATATAAGGTCATTGTCACCTCTATTTCAGCTTTCTTTTTCTTATTTTACCCATTTGGGCACACCATAGAACTGAGTAGTCCTCCTCGAATTTGTAAAATTTTCTGTTGTCATTGAGTCAATTCCTTCAAACTTTCTTTTGGTGGTATTGTCGTTTGAATTCTCTTTCTCTTTCTTCTTCTAGCTTTAGAAGTTGTTCCAGTCGTTGTTGTAATGCCTTCTCCGGATTTATGTCATATTCGGTTGCTATCCGAAGATTAAGAACTATATATTTCATTGATACTAGTGCTTCCATTCCATCTACCATCCGAAATGTTGTATGTAGAAGCTTTAGGTGTTGTTTTCATTGTCCACAAAACAGATGGTAAGTGTACATTCCAAGATGATGGATTTCTTTCCACAAGTTTTCGTAGGATAGTTATAAGTATTTTGTTTGAAAATTCTGCTTGTCCGTTACACCGAGGATAATACGGAGTGGAGAATCTATGTTTAATCCGGTAGTGATTTGTCATTTCTTCTATAGTTTCATTTAAGAAATGTCGACCTTGGTCTGATATCAATTTCACCGGATAGCCAAAATTTGTGATTATGTGCTCAAAGAGAAATTTGGCTGTTACTTTTGGTGTGCTTTCCTTATAAGCTTGTACTTCTATCCATTTTGAAACATAATCAATGGCTGTGATAATGTACTTTTTCTATGTAAAACAGGTGGAGACATTGATAGTTCCTATGAAATCAATTCTCCACTTTTGAAAGATACCAACATGGAATACTGGATGTAAAGGCATTCCTTCTTTGAGGACTGAACTTCTTTGACACTCATCACAAGTTGAACGTGTTCTTTGCAATCTTTGAATATGGTAGCCTACCACAGTCCAAGTTGTAGTATCTTGTGTGTTGTGTTGTCTTCTGCAAAATGTCCTCCTGCTGGTCCTTCATGAGCTTCCTCCATGATATTGATTTTCTGATTATTTGGTTTGCATCTCATGAGAATGTGAACACTTCCTCTTTTGTAAAGGGTTCTTTCAATGAGTGTATAATTCTTTGTGTTGTGAATGAACTTCCTTCTCTTGAGAAGTAGAACATTTCAGTGTATTTCCTCCCTCTCAAGATATGTGCATATTTCTTCTTACCAGTCTTTTGGTTCTGGATTTTCATCCGAATTGTCTTTTTGTTTTTTGTCTATTTCTCCCGATCTCTATCATTCCGGATGTCCTCATCCGATGTCGTAATACATGTTTTCTGTCTAGGAATACACATGGTATATGACTGTGTAGAGGTATGTGGCTAGAACAGTTCGACTTTATATCTTGATCTTTCAACCCGAGTGCTTCCATTCTATATCTATTACAATCGAAAGATGTTCTAGTATCTCTCAACCAAATTTCATATCCAAATTTATAAGCTAATCAAGTCCTAATGCAACTTGCCAAACACCTTGGTCTCTTAAACATTTCCAGCAAGATAAAGCATACATGTCTCAAGGCAAAACTCAGTTCACACATAGCACCAACGGTGGTGGTATCTGACAGCTTCGAGACACTAACACCGGTCTTTGATTCACCACGACCCTTTCTTCTTTTACCACATAGAGCTGAAATCAGCCCCACACCTTCACAATGTCGATTTGTATGCTAGTATGGCAGTCTCAACAACAACTCCTCCCAATTTGCTCGAAAAGAACAAAATGTGACAATAGTTTTGATTGAAACCCGAATCCGCTAATAACAAAAGCTTCTCCAAAATTTGAGACCTCGTTTCTCTTAAACTGTTCGACCAATGATGGTAAAAATTCACAAGAAATTTTATTGGACCTTTCACTTCATAACTTGAACAATTTTCAGATCAAAACCTCAATCCAACTCTCAGCTATGGACCAAATCTTGATCTGTGCTAACTTCAGAGCTTTACAGACCCATGTATGCTTGATCCAAGACCTTGAACAATCTATCCGATCATTCCTGATGAAACATTCCAGATATCTTACTGATAAGGCATCACTCAATCCTTGAAAGTTTCACTCAAAAATTCGATCCAGAACTCGAGCAATAGCTAATCTCCCTTGACTGTCACAGTTCGCAACACTTGTCTCATCACGTCTGCACTCTTCAACTTCAATAGCGCGGTTGATAGACCAAAACGATAAGGAATTGACTGAACTTGATATCAAAACGACCAGCCTCTCGTCAGCTCTCCAATCCAACTCATAGATCCTTAAAACTCGTCATAAATCTTTCAGAACAACCAGACACATCACGGTGAGTGAATCTCATCCCTCTCCATTCAATCAATCATAACATCCTCAATCCTTCATGAAATTGATCGATTGTTCAGCCCAGACTATAGCTCCGATCGAGAGCTTTCCAACCTTATCCTTTATCGCTCGAATGGACCTCCAGAGTCTCCCAAAACCACAGAAAACGTCACAAGGAATCACAAGAACACCATTGGTCCAAAAGTAGACCAATGAGAGCAAAAAGAGGTTTGATTTTGTCTTTTCTTCATCCAACCTTTTCCCCTAGAACAATTTTTAACACCCAAGGAGACACAAAACACCCATAAGACTAGAAGAACCCAAAAAATCCTTGAGACACGTTGAAGGACTCTCTGCGGAACATAAACACAAAAGCGCTCAACTAGAACAAAACAATTGAGTCGCCGACTACTATAGAGTCAATCTTACAACTTGAAAATGATCTACAGTGAAAGGTACGACAAAAAGAAACGGTGAAGCTATCACTCGGTTGAAATAGTCTTCTCCAAAGTTCCTTGGGATCCATGTCTCATGATTGATCTTTGGCATGCAGTGACATCGGATATCGATCCAAACGTTGAAAGAAACGTTGGCCGGATAGTTGAGATCCATTCTTCATCACAGCAAGATGTACACCGTCAGATCCCAAGTCTCTTCGTATGTAACGATTGGAAGGATTATCGGAAGCTATAAATCCATCACCCTCTCCATGAATTCGTCACCAAAATACGAAACAAGTCATTGTCGAAAATGATCACGGTGGATGCAATGAAGCTTGATGTGAAACGTATTCAGGAAAGGAAGATCTGGAGCTGGTATCAAACCTCCGTCCATAACCATCACTCTTGTACTTCTTCGCTCCTCCATGCAGACCGTCGAGAACTCTCACGAACCACCCGCTAAGAAAGAATGTCTCACAACTCTTTATCCACCATTTTATACTCAAATTTGACAACAATGACCACTGAAGTGAATGTGCACAGATTGATGACTTGGCACCATGCGATTACCTAAACAGATAATTGTGATGGTAGCATCCATCACACCGTTCGTCAAGTTCCACGATAAAGTTAATGAAACGTAGAAAAGAAACACAACCTAAGTTCAACGGGAATTTCACAAAGGAGCCGAACCACAACACGACACCGGGTTCATGTCTTTCGGATTGTGGTGATGATGAGATCACCAAGATTTCTTCGTCTAGAAATGAATCACACTCCTGTTCTTTCTCGCGTCCTGCTTCAACTCGACTCAGTTGGTTAGCTAATATGTTAACCTTATCCGGTTTATAGATGAATGTGAAGTTAAACTCTAGGAGGAGAAATAACCAACAAGCTATTCTTCCTGTGATATGTGTTTTATTAACTAAATAAGTTAATGCTTGGTGTATATAGTAGTTTGTCATCCCACTGAATCTTCAGATTTTATTTTTTTGGTTGATGAAAGTTGATCTGCTATCCGGCTAACCTTTCCAAGATCCACTAGTAAGCCTTATTTGCAGATTCTGTGACCACGTAGTTCTCTAGATGATACCCAAAAGGTGCACTTTTGGAGGTTGAGACTGAGTTGATGTAGTCGACATCGCTTGAAACATTTTCAGAGTTACCACAAATGATCACAATCCCTTAGTATATGGTGAAGTCGTCTAAGAAAGTTTCCATGAAGATGCCTCGGTATTGATTAGAAGTTTCTGCAATAAATCTTTGGAAAGTTGGTAGTACACCACTTAGTCTAAATGATATTTTTACATAAGCAAACGCTCCCCAAGGTGTAATAAACGCTATTTTTGATTGATATTCTTTTGCAATTTGGACTTGGTTATATCCACTAAATGATCCATGAAGGAGTATACTTCCTTGAAACAATATTTTTACTTGATCCCAAGGTGTGGTATCATCTATTTCACTTTGAGTGTACCATCCAAATGCTTGCTTCTTCATTCTATTTTAAGATAAAATTGCTTTATCAGTTGGATCTTCTTTGTTTGGAGTCATATAGCGCTCGAAAGCTTCTATATGCAAGTTAAGAGAAGAAAAAATTCAAAGAGAAACCTCATGTGGTTTCGCTTTGGATTCGAATTCGTGATGTCGTTCCGGTTGGGTTTGTAACTGATACCGGATTGAGTTTGGCAGTAAGAATTGGATTGGGAATAGATTTTGAATTAGTTGGAGGATTAAGACTGGGAAAGGTTTGTGTATTTCCAGTTGCAGCATTTGGAGGTAAAGGAATAGTTGATGGATTGGTCGTGGTGTTGATAGGTGTTGTTTAGAGTAGAGCTTGGTGTGCAGAAAGTACTTGGTTTAATGAGAGTGGTAGGTCTTGTTGTTGAGAAAAGGATTGAGGAAGGTGATCGTAACGATGTCTTACCTTTTGTGCTAGATGGTGTCTTTCTTTCTTTTCCCAAACGTGTGAAGGATAGTAAGTTTTCTTTGACATCACTCAATCTTGAAGTTACTTCCGGTCTCTCAACCGATTCTGGTGTGAGTAAGCCTCTATGTTGAAACTTCTTTGTTTCTTCCTTTTCTAGTCCAAATGCTGGTTTAAAGAACTCCTCCGGATTTGTTCGAGAGATGGTAGCTTCAGAACCACTTGTCACTTCGTACCCAGATTTTAGTTTCAAACGTTTCCCTTCTTCCTTAAGTACTTGTTGTTCGTTGTATTTACGTGGAGGAGAGCAAATTTTTCTCGTAGTTCTCTCAGATATTCATGGTTCTTAAGTCTTTGTCGGGCTTTCTTGGTTAGTCAGACATCCAATACCACATGTAAATTGTTTCCATTTTCATTCAAGATCTTTTGATGAAAAAGTTCGTCTAGTTGATGTTTTATATACCTCTTTGAAGTCAACCTCCCGGGTTGATTTTACATCATCTTCTGACGTGTCTCTACACATTGTTTTGGACGAATAGCCTGATAGTGATTTTCATGTTTCTTGGAACTATTTCAAAGATTTCATGTTTGATCTCTATCTAGAACAACATTTCATTGTGAATCTTATGGTGTTGGATAACAACTTTCAAATTCCTCCAGCAGAGTTGTAGTATGATGCTAAGATCTCCTTCTTCCTGATTTTGCAAAAGCATGTTATCAGTTTAGAAATTATTTACGGATGAGAATAGAACTATATTTTTCTGTTAGCTCTCGAATGAACACAAACCATGTTGCAATCAGACTCTGGTGGTAAGGAATGTAGTCCGTATCAAGAGTTAGGATCGACATTCTGTTCTAAAGTTAGTAAGTTCGTTGTGTTCATCCGCGCTCTAAACTAATTCTTCTGTTGTAATGAGTATACTTTGACAATTTTCCGTACTGGTTCTTCATCCGATCAAGTAGACCAGTTCTCTTTCATTCACTCGCTTAATTATCCCATTGTCTCTTCTTCTTCCATGTTGCACACAGCTAGCTCCTGGTCCGTCGCTCAAAGATCTCACTGGTTACAACTTGCACTTGTTGTGTTCTCCAACATGATCACCAAAATGTTAGTCGTGATTTGCACAAGTACATCAGAGTTCCTTGTAAGCAGATCTGAATATTCATATAACATGATATTCAAACATGGTATACAAGTTTCCTCCAAAATTATAATTTTTTTATACAAAAGTTCTCCTATACACTTGATTGATCGATCTAAGAACGTGATCCTCATAGACAAAGCCCCTTATATACTAGTTGGTAAGCAACACGCGGTTAGGCTGTTAGACCAAGATCAAGAATCTCCTAACTGTCTAATGGCTGGATGTATCCGGTCCTCAACTCGTAAGGATAGTAATCCGGAGTAATATTTATCCCGTTATAATTTTTGGATTTACAACACGAATCTGGACAATCCTTCCGTATCTATCAGGACTAACTTTCGTAATATATTTCCAGATTATACTTCCGGATTCTACTCATTCTACTCTAAAATTCGTAGGTGAAGACTAAGATAACAATTACATAGGTAGGAAAATATACTTATTGTAACTAGTTAGGCATTTGAAATATCTTCAAGTTAGAACAGATTATTGTGTTTCCATAACTCTTGATGTGCTTGTCACTCGAGATCTAGAACTTAATTTTTATGTTTTCTAATTTCTCATATTTCATTATCACCTAATAGTTACGACAGTCTATAACGTCGAGCTCCGGTATCAAACTGCCAGAGGGAGTCGAACGGAGATAGTCAAAATAATCTTATTATTTCACTGTCTTACTCAATTTGCACCTAACTGCTGCCGTGTACTTTTGTCATGTGAAAGTGTCATGGACAGTCGTGATTATATAACAGGACGAGTCAAAGCTAGAACGAAAGATATCGATTCTCTAACGTCTAGAAGGAAAATGTCCATAGTTTGTCCAAGGGTAGCTTTGTCCAGAGCCGTGTATCGCTAAAGGTGATGTTTTTGAACCGCTGTAAGTTCTAGATTTTTTCATCTTTGGACTTTTTGACTAAGTTTTGAATTTCCTTATCTCTGAAACTCATGTACGAACAAAAATAAATTAGAGATAGTAATAAGAAACGTCCACAACCTCTTAGCCGCAGCCGTAACACTTGCTCACAGGAGAGGAATATTGCCCGAAGTTTCGAGCTTTGACACGCAGTAATATATCTAGCTATATTACAAATGAGAGTCTTGGAGAGAACCGGGGACTCTACCCCCGCCCTCACCTCATCCTCCTTTGGGTGGAAACTTACACGAACTGACATGTATCACACGATCGGAGAAAGCCGGAGGTGGTAACATTTCCCTGAATGTTGGTTACTACTTGTTGCGGTCAGTTTCCCCGCTAGACTTGGCACTAAAATCTTCTCCTTGTATGAAGTATGAGGAGATGATTTGAACATGTACTTACTCCTCTCTACATTTCCTTCGTAGTGCTGCTCTTCCTCAAAGTGGAGTGCTAAAACTTTAGTGGAGAGATCCTCAAAGTTGCATATTCGACATTATATATTTCCCTTGCAATCTAGATCTCATTCTGGATACATACGAAGTTTGACAATGTTCAATATAAGCTATCCACGAGAAAACTTATTCTTCCAAAGACCTTAATTATTATAGATAACTCTATCAGTCCCCGATACGACAGCCTGATCTTCATGCTTTCCGGAATACAACTCCCGTCTGCGTCTATGTGATTTTTAGACGTTTTATGCAAGTTCGAAATATATCAAGAGACTCAACGATATGATCAACCTGCAATGGTGAATCCCCAGCCGGAGCAGGCATCATCTCTAGCCACAGTAGCTGATCGACGCAGGCATACGTATAAGTAGAGAGTTGGTGAAGATCAAGACATTCTGATTCTCTTAGACTAGACCTTCAGCAACACTTGACGTGTAATTTTATCTTATTTACTGGAAATTCTCAGTCCTTGTTAGTGTAAGTATATTCAGCCCAGGTGGCGTTGATAGTTGGTAGACGGAAACCACTAAGAAGGAACGTTTGCATGTGTGGGAAGAATCTCTTGGAGACATGATATAGTCCACATGAAATTTCAGCAGGAGAAGCAAAGTAGTAAGTCTAAAACTCCAGCTGTAAAATTCAGTACGCACTGAGCTAGTTAACGAAACAAAGTTCACCTCTGGTTCAAACCAGTCCAACAAACAGGAAATATCTGTCAATCCCCATTCCTTCAAGTTGGGCTTTGGTTTCTTGAGCGGGGGACAAAAAAACAGTTCGATGTGTTTGTGGATTCATGTCAGTTCATGAGCTCTGCATGTTGCGCTGATACCTAACCGGCATGGATAAGTATCAAAAGTCAAAGGCTCCAAGAAACAAAATCCAAATGAGAGATGCCGTGCCAGAATCCAGCACTGACCTACCAAATTCACTCACCTTAGCTTCCTCATGCATGGGCGTTTCCAAACCTGAAAACCAGCGAGGGCGGGTAATGGTATCAGGACTCGAAGGTTCGTAGGCAATTCCGTGATTTGAATGTTGAGCATGTTTTCTTCCGAGGGAAAAGGAGATAATGATGGTGAGTGCTTGAGAGTCAAACCAAACGTCAGAAACATCAAGTATTGATTGTCATGCAGCTACGTTGCTAAATTCTAGGATATCGCTGTGACATCTTCAATGTTCTGCAGTGTTCCTTGTTCCTTTTTACTGTAATGGTCTACCTTTTCTGGGATTGCAGAGCAAGTATCTGAAGGAGGAAAGGAGAACGGTTGAATCTGACACGAGATCACTAAGAGGTGAAGCGTTGGGAGAAGAACTAAGCGAGTACAATGAAGAGTGCAGCAATGAGCAGAAGAGGAAGCGGCTTACAGATGGCAAAAGTAGACTAAAAAGGTGAAGCCAGTTTCCTCCCAGCTATGGCTTGCACTACAAGCATTCAAAGGGATATGGAGGAACTGCTAGACTGGAAACCTCTTATCGACATACAAGATGACCAAAACGTGTATCTAGACGTGGTCATCTGAGGAGGTTAACTCTGCAGGGACATCATCATTGCATTGGGGATTCTGACCATGCAGATAGTTCTGTGTGCAAAACAGGCCGTGTAAAGCAAGGGAGGAATCTAGGAAAACCCAAGTCTGTTAAACTGTCCCAAAGAGTGATGAGGAAGAACGCCACTGTAACAGTCCACACAACGTATAGTCGGTGCATTAATTATTTCGTCTGTTGCCTTCCTTTCTAGCGGAGTGGAATTTCTTCAGACCACCCAGAACACGACATGAATGTCCCGAGGAAGGTTCCTTAGAATTCTAGAAATGGACTTTAAGCTTGTGTAGACGTCATTAGCGTTCTTTGGTTAGTCATACTTTCCGAGGAGATCTGTACGAACAGTTATCATGAGAATATTTCCTGAAGCTCTCAGCGAATACCCGTGAGCATGTGTTTGATTATGTCAAGGGCAAAACCTAACCTCAGAACTGATTCCCGGAACCAACCCTTAGCTAGAATTCCAAAATTTTCCATGCGGCCATACGACCAGGTATAGACTTGATCGGGCGCTTCTGCCAATGTTTTGCCCTTGATCAAGCTATTACTGATAGCGCTTCTTTGGTCAGGCTACCATCGGGGTCACGTTGACATAGAATAGGTAGTGAAGCCATCATGTTCTTTATTTCCAAAATGAACGTGGTGTGAGGGAAAATAACGCCCGGTAGTGGGAAACGAAAGCTGCGGTTCCAGTTACAGAGGAAAGGGGACTTCCAGTTGACGTGGCAAATGGTAAGGGCCTGACGAAGGAACCGCCATCACCATCCTCTGGCTAAGGACAAACAATAGCGCAGGGACCGATCAAGTCTATATCTGGCCACAGAAACTTGAAGGGTTCTCTTATGGGGGAAATTTCCTAGGGTCACATTTTCTCCTGATTCACTTTTAAAATCAATATTCTCAAATGTAAAATGTGAAATATGACGGAAAATGTAGTGACTGTCGTTACAGCAGGTAGGAGGTCTGTCTTCTTGTCTTTGGATGGAGCTACAAGAAGTCAAAGGTTTGCAGGATGAAAATGTGCTGAAACTGAACCTAGAAACCATAAGCGGACATCTAAGTTAGTGGAGAGTGATGCAAGCGGCCAATGCGGCCGGCTATAACTAGTCAAAGGCAAACGTCACGTCAGAGAATCCTACCGCGTATGGAGGCCCACACTACCCGACCACGTGAGGCAGCTCACGCCGTTGGACGGCGTACTCTGACTTTGGGTCCTTAGAACAGAAGTACTTGTCGTCAACAGTCGGGCGTCTCGGCCCATGTGGATAGCAGGAGGAGGTATCGTGTGTATGCATTATCGAGCATATCCAACGGCTGCGATTTACTACACGGCTGTGGCTTGCCTAGGACTGTCGTGCTGTTCGACAAGAGGGGTATAGGTGAAGGAGTGTATGGATAGTCATAGTTCCACTCCGATCGATCCAGACGAGTCTGCGTTTGATGGGGACAAAGCCTCTTCATGGCCACGAAATCGGTCTGCGCAGCCGAACGAACAATGGCCAGATGGTCTGAGGCCTTCTTTTGCCTGACGCTCTGCACGGACCTCCCTCTGCACGTTCGTACTCACGTGCCGAGAGCTTTAGGTCACACTTGTGTGTTTTTCTTGTTATTTCTCCCTCCTCTCTCTCTGGCTTTCTTATTTACTATGGAGGAGGATGTTTCTGTTCTGATTACCGAGCGTCCATCAGCTGAGTTCTGTAGTGGCTCTTGTGGCACGCCAGCTACACGAGAACCGGCCGGCTTCGTTGCTTGTTGCTTCCAGAAGCTGTCGCTTGCTTATATGCTTGTATGCATCTCCTGCCCTCATAAACTCTTTGTAGGCGACACGATGTTTATGGTGATGTTGGCAATCTTCACAAGTTTTGCTGTTCTATCTGTAACGACAGGCGGTAGAGTTCGAGTGGACATACGCAGTTCAACTTTATAGTATGTATTCACTTCTGAATCATCTTATCTTACGAACATGTCATGCTTGCGCATGCAAGGAAGTGATTTCCTCCTGTTCATCTGATATCAGATGAAGAATTTCTACACTGTGGGTAAGCGGTTGCAACTAGATTTGTTACGCTTTTAGAACAGGTCATGGGGACAGTATGGTGTGTTTGTAGTGACATTGTTATGTCTCGTGAATGTCAAGTGAATGTGAAATGTATATCAAAATTTGATATTGATTTAATGATGAACTGTTCAGTACATGCTTGAAACATACCCAGTTAGGTTCATACAGTTGGACGAATTTCAGTTCATGTACTAAGAAAAGACAAGTTTGTTGTGAGGATCAAGGCTTCCACTTCAAAGCTCCACTTTTTGATCATGATATTATTTCCCAACACAATGATGGTCAGATAACTACAAGACTCTTTTAACCCAAGAAATCATTAAAAAGGACATCAAAGCCAGACCACCCAAATGATGAAGTCACATTTTAATGAGTTCTCAAACAAAACAGATCCTAAGGCCATGTGATGAGCACTGATGACTTCATTTGTTAGGCCAGATGAAAGCTCGTCCTCGGTTTTCTTGAGTGCCTCTATATATATATTCTAGTGCACACTCGTAGAAAGCAGCCAAACTCGAGATGTATCATGAAGTCCGTGCACCAAAACGGCAAAGCACACAACGTGAGGGATATGATCAAGTCAATCATCACTTATAGACAAAGATCTCACTGCTGTTGCCATTCCACGGTGTTTTTGTGACAGAAATCTGGTTCATTCAATTCTGACATTTGATTCTCTCTGCTTCAAACGTCTAGTATACCAACAGTTATAATTACTATGAATGGATGCAACTGAAAACAAAAGTCAAGTCTATGCGTCAAGAGATTCCATACACTCGATCGAATCTTAGACATCTCAGTAACACATGTTCTACTTAGTACTAGAGAATATAACAAACGTCTAACCATCTAGATCGGATGAGATCAGTCAGGACCATATCGGCAATAGTAAGTGAAAACAAAAGACTTAGTGAAGATGTCAACACTTAGTCTAAGTCTTCCAGAGATTGATTGATTCGATGCTTACAGAAGTTTCAAATAAACAGCTAGCTTGTCTTTTGGATTGCTGGTCTTTCCAGCACATAAATCTTGAAACTTTTTCAAGTTTTCACGGTAATATCTTGCACAAAAGTTTAGAGCGCATTTCGAGATGAGGTCAATGATCAGCCTGCAAACACCCAGCAGCTCTACGCATTCTGCTTTGAATGTCTTTCCAAGCAACCCTTGGAGTTATTATGTTCCCACCTTAATGCTGCGGTGTTTAGGTCAGCTAGAGAGTTCCCATGCCAGTCCTGGTCTGATTTGTACTCGAAGAATGTTGAATCTTCAAAAAGGTCACATTTTGACCAGTCTGAGACTAGTTTGGACGATGAGAGTACTGGAACTTTGAGCATTTTTTGAGAATCAACAGCAGACAACCATAAAACCACGTATTGACTTGAAGTTCGTATATTATTAAAGTCCCTCTCGCCTTCAAGCCAAAAGTGATCAAGATGGATAAGTGCGTTCACTTGTTTTCTTCCTTTGGAGTTTGTTTTGTTTGCTCACACTTTGGTCGCTGGGAGTACCTTTTCAGTCAATGCACGAGAGAGAAGCGAAGTAACAATAAGAAAAGCTGGGAATTCCGACCGACTCGAGCTCTTCCTCTGCTCTCGATTCCTGAAGTAGACATACATATATACACACATATAATTATAATTAAAAACCAGACGTAACTGCCTCTGCTATGGATCTCTCCGAGAAAGATCATTCTTAGACCTTGGGGTCAACTTTTTGTATTTTTCTAATAACATCTGCGAGTCAAGAGTTATTTTAATACCTTTATTTTATTTTCAAATTTTTTATAAATGAAAGAGATTTTTTCAAAAATATTCATTTATTTATATATAAAATATCTACTTTTTAGTTTAAAATTCATTTAAAGCCTTAGAGACAATGAGATTCCATCTTATCTTTCTTAAATGGGGTCTGGACTCTGGAAGTAAGGACAAGGAGATCTGAAAGAATATCATAACTGTAGGATCGAGTGATGGATAAGTTATCGATGAGTCAAAAAGCAGGGCAAGGAGACCGACACACATCCTCCCCCATATATATACCGAAAGGTATACCAACGACGTTTTACCGCATACAATAGCGAGGTCATGATTGAGAATTCATGGGAGAATCTATGACCCGGACTAAAAATCTATCTGGAAACCATGAAGATCCCGTCCCCTGGTCAGATTCAATCCACCAAAGCTTAGAAAAAGTCAGAGCTAGAGTGCTCATGAAAAACGCATGTGCACCTGGTTCACTTTCCTCTCCATGTTCTTGACCTCATAGAGCATAATAGTATGACCACCCCCCTATTGGACTCGCGAGCTCATACATGCCTTTGCACTTTAGAGGTCTGCTAGAAGCTTTACCCAAAGCAGGCAGTGCCAAGCAGGCAAGCAGGCAAGGAGGAGGAGGACCAGGTCTTCCTCCATCCCTTTACTTTTTACCTTTGGTTTGTATCCATAGCACTTTGTGTGTGATGTAAGAAGACTCACAAGCTTGAACGAGCCACGTTCGTTGAGTGGCTGGCTACCACCATCTTGCACTGTATCTTGGGGGCCCAGGCGAGCCAAACGTCTGGTTCGTGGACTGAGAGGATAAACTATATCATATGAAATGAATCATCGTAGGATTTCACCTTACCTTAAAGTTGTACGTTTTAGAGAGAGGAAAATGTGTCCTTCCAGCACTATTTTGTACATCAAAGGAGATTGGTGAAAGAGAGAAATTTTAACAGAATTTTGAGCCCCTCTTGGAGGTTTGCTAAGCTTTTCCATATCACGTTAACGTTCTTTGACTTTGCACATTGTCAAGAGAACATGTGCACAACAGCGTACTTGGCAGAAACGAAATATAGACAGTACAAGGAAAGTGTTTTCGTACGTAGTATGATAGCCTTCGATGCATATGAATTCCTCTGAGTCACCATCCTTTTGGCGCTAGAAAATAATAGAAAATGGAAAACATGTACAACAAACTTCTGGTTTTAAAGCATATACGAGATGATTATGGAAAAATAAGCTTTCAGGTGCAGCACACCACAATCGAAGAACTTGCGCTACTTACGCGCTAGAGTCATTCGAAAGACGAGGGTCGATTACTGTTTATTATTTCTTCCCGTTGAGCCTAACCAGCAAAAGGTCTGAAAATGACTGTACTGTGTAAGGTCCCGGAGAGGCTTCCTCGGAGTCTCAGCAGCAGAACCAGTAGACGAGCAAATTTTCTTGCTGAAATGAGAAAGCATATCCGAACGAAAAGAGAACTGATGCTCTGTACATCGGCACTCTGAGCATGCTTGAGGTTCTTAAAGCCTGGGAAACATTCCGTAAGCAGACGTCACCTAGAAAAAGCTGAGCAGTATAATATAATTTAAAAACTTTGTGCTTAGGCTTCCTGTGAGGTCAGAGTACTGCATTGCAAACATTCTATCTATATGTACTCTTTAAAAGTACTTCGTGCTGCTCGTCATAGTCAGCCACAAGCTGAGAATATAGATCCACTTGCCAATTTCTGTTGTCATAAGCCTGAATGCAAAAGTTATCCGTATCACATCTTCACAGAATATCAGAGTTGGAAGATGATAACTTGAATGAGCTTAGGGGTGAATCTGACGTCGAACTTCGAAGTGCCATCCACACACGGGCATCCTCAATGAACGAGGAAAAGGGGAAAAGTGTTTGTCTTTCTACATTGTTTTCCGGAAGGGAGAAGCTTTGCGAGCAGCATCAACTTTTGCTCATCAGAAGCTTTGCTCATCAGAAGCCAAGGCTACCGTAGTGAGGTATGAAGTCGTAATCTTTTGTGGATGGAGGCCTCGGGTCAGTACAACAATGTCCCCTTTTGCTCTTCTTCCACGAAGGCCTTAACTTCCAGTTCTACCGCAGAAATTTTCTCCAGCCGAGAGATTGCTATTTTGTGGCTACGACGTGCTTCGCCAAAAGATATGATATGTGACATCTTTCCTGATATACTTTCAGTCGAAGGTAAACTATCATCTTTCTCCCAGGAGTAATATATTACTCCTGGGAGATTATTAAGATTATTAAGAGAGATTAATAAGATTTAGCAGCTGAGAATCCATTTGGGTTTGAGGCGGATGACATACAAGCTAGGTGAGGTACGTCACCTCAATCCAGTTCTAGAAGAGAAAGTTCTACGAGGAACATAAACATTTTCAGAAGGTACGTCTGACTGTCCTTGTTTTCTATTTTGGTGCGCAATTTCTTCTGTTCATCGGCATGTAAAATGGATAATCAAGCTCCATATAAAGCTCACCGTAGACTAAGTACGTTCAGTGACACTTGTTGCTGACAGCTCTTGAAGGTGAATAGTACTGTTTGCAGACTCCCTAGGCTTGCAAAAGATAATGTGAGAACTCGTCTCAGAAGGCATTCCTTAAAGCCTTCAAAGTCAATCAACATCTTCAACCTTCCTTCTTGCTCACCAAGCCTTGACTTCCTTAACACAAAAGGTGACATTAGAGGAGATGTAATACACTGGGCCAAAGACATTACAGATTTGTTGAGGTACCCCGCTGGGAGCAGGAGACTCCGTGCTGTCAGCGAGGTCTTTCTCCAGTATAGGTGATTTATGTGCTTTCAGGGAAAATGTATATTCTGCATTTAACTGAGTGAAATCAAAGGGAAGGATGAGAAACTCTTCAGTGCTAGCTTGCTTGATGACATCCAGGGACAGGTAATGTAAGAGTATTAGCTCACTCATGGTAATAGGGAAGTATAACCGAAGCTTTAGGCAGCAATCCAAGCTAAAGGGCTGCCAGTTCTGAGATACATGAGCTCATGGTCGGTGAGAGTGTCATTCTCAGCAACCTTCAATGAAGACATACCCCTGTCTCACGTTCTTCCGCGCCTCATGATTCTCTGGGTTGTGCAAGTCAAAACATTCGTCATTCCACTAGCTACCTCAATATGCTCAACTTTGACCACACTTACTTCAAGACAAGTTCATGTCTATTCTATTCATCTTTAGTTCTTCTTATCTACTCAGACTTAGATTCGCTGGCCAGTTGCTTTGACTGTTGAAGTGGGAAACCAATACAACTGTCTACCGTGTGAATCACACTATAGAACGCATCTTAACTACCGTTATCTTCATTCTCACCAGATCCGTCTCCACGTTGTAAACGCTAAAGATGATTTCCTTTTCTGCCCAGTACATGGGACTTGAAAGTTATGGCTTAAGTTCGGAACTTTTCATCCTAGCAGTTCTTTTTCTGAGTCTGATATTATACTAGTGAAATGTAAAACGTCGGTTGCTTCGAAACGGGTATTTCTCTCACTATTCTTCCTGTCACCACAGTAATAAGAGTTTTCTTTCATGATCCGAACATATCACACTACTCAATGACATTCGCTTGAGTGACAAAATATGAAAAGCCGTAAAATTGGCTCAACTTTTGACTAACCTCTCCTCGTCATGGTAAAAAGGTTCGCATGTCAGCAGCGAACAACTTTGTACAGTATCTCGTTTTTGCTGAAAGTTACAGCTGAATCTTTCTTGAGTCTGAGACTTCTTACCTTTTCACACTTGAGAACTCGAGTCGATACAAGCAACTGAACTGTTTCAGATGTAAAAGCTGTCAAATGTGAACCTAACCTTTTGACTATTCATCCATCAGCGTGGCAACAAATTCTGCAAACAGCCTAGCAGCTCATTGCTGTCGGGCTTATATTCTAGAATAATCAAAAAGCTTGAAGCCACTTATCACCCCAATAACGACATGATCCTTTCTGCTGCATGATGGCAGTTCTTCATCATTTGATTATGTAGGTCGAATAAAACAAAAAATAACGTTGCATAGGGCACATTATACTAAATCCAGGAAAGATATTCATTGCTGAAAACATGTTCATAGTTTATTATGCAAACTACTTATTTACTCAATTTTTTGCAGGTACAGCTCACAAGTTATGGATGTTTCTGAATCTCATTATCACTCCTTCAATTGCATCTAACAGATTTCACTGTCTTGTCCTCTTCTTATATCAAAGTTCAGTATAAGAAGTTTGTAGCTCATAAAATAATACCCCACAAGCTCCGGGATGATCAGACGACAAAATGTCTGAATGAAGAAACTCTTCACGTTACAAACTTGTTGGAATAGGTAATTCTCAGGTTCCCAGCGGCGAATGAAACAAAATGATGTGTAGAGAATGCAGAGGAACAACCAAAAAGCAAAGTCAAACATGAGACAGGCAAGGTGCAAAACCAATGATTAATGCACAATCAATCAGCTAGAATGATCTCCAGCACCGGCCGAGAAGGTATCAAAGTCATGCCATGGGCAATTGTACAAATATAGGAGCTTGTATAAAAACCAGTTGCTTGCCCCTGACTTTAATGAACAGAAGGCTGTCTTCAACTCATCTTGTATTTGTGGTCACTGTGGTCCCCTACGTGCGCTACATGGCATCAGTCACTTACAGCAGCCAGAAAATTCCTCCTCAGAGTCTGTCTTCCTATCTCTGTCCAACAATTTTCATACCCGCCTACTGCTCTATCAGGTTTCCGGGGTTTTCAAGGCCTCTTGTAGTTTTAATTTCATCAAAATCATGCACGATGATTGATTCATGATAAAGGAGACAGTGACTTGACCAATAAGCCCTTTGTAATCTTCGGTCATGTTTGCACCGTCACGATGTGTTTTGCATACAATTGTAGACTTTCGAGATAGTCAGAACGATATTACTACGAAGTAGATTTGTTAAGAGAAAGTCTTTCAGTGAAATAGACGGAGTTGCATATTTATGCAAATAGAGTTTTCTTTCTTCATTATGTGTATCGAGAGAATATTATGCGGAGGTAACCAATCAAAGGATGGGCAATTCGTCTAATATGGGGTCCTAGTCAAGTAAGGTCCAACTAAGATAATTTAAACCTTTTCATCTTGTAGATCCGAACTTCTGAGTGATATTTTTCCTTAAGAGCTTGAATTTCAAATCATGTGTTGAATCTACTTTACGCAGCTATGGACAAACTTGTAAGTTTACTATATTGCAATCATAAATTAGTTTCCTACCATATACCTTATGTTTAAGCTTTCTTCCTTTGTTCAGTATTGTATAAATGTATCGATATTATATCATCATTTGCATGAAGTGTGTCTGAGTATACACGTGGTATCTGGATATGAAAGATATTTTATGGTCCAACGGATTACACAAGCACCAAAGTTCATTTATTATGATAACGTTTAGACAAATGAATTATCTTGGGTATATATTAGATCTATACATGTTTTGGTAATACGACTTTGAGGACTTCCTCGAATCTACCATTCCCCTACCGATATCAGTTCCATGTGACAGGTGGATCCTGTCTTGAGTGCCTCTGCATATTTCTTGTATAAGTTTCAGAATGATGGGTGGATCACTTCTCCACCAAGACTTCAGACTGCAAACTCATCTAATCCTATAATTTCCACAGTAAATGTGCAATATCTCACTGTTAGAAACCTTAGATCTTCATAAGTGCTTAAGCACCTGCTGAAACATCTCGCTTCACGCGAGATCTCGTTGTAGAATTTCAGAATTTCAAAGTGATCGGCGGATCACTTCACGACATGACTTGCTATAGATCCTCAAAATGATACACATGGGAGCAGCCGTCTTGCTATCGTCGTCATGTTCTCCTCTTCCCAGTCAAAATGTGTCATATCGATTTATGTCACATTAATTAGCAAGTTATATATATACGTGCAATTACCAAAGTTACAAAGGGTTCCCTTTGTAACTTTGGTAATCCATCTACGTTCATGTGTTTTAGAAGCTAATAATTTTCTGTTTCTTACAAGAAAAACTTATTATATAGGATATAATAAATAATATAGTATACAGGATTAATTTATATAATTAATTTATAGGATATGATAGTGACTAGGAGATATCTTTTGATATCAAGAAATTTCTACTGATATCAAGACATAGATATTGTGCATGATAACTATTTTAATTATAGTTATCATGCAGTATATCTTAAGTTATCGAGTCCGATGTCTATACTTGTTATCAAGAGACTCTTCTTGATATCAGTTCCTAATAACTGATATGTTACTTGTCTCCCCCAGAAAATAAATATAAACATACCGTAATAAACTTTATTATTATAATCATAATATAATATTTAAACTAACTAGCAAGAGTTCGATTACTATTTTAATTAAACTATATGTTTTCTCAGATGTTGCTCTTTCACTAAACTTACGTAAAACATGTGCGAGACGATTAACATATCAGTTATCAGAAAATGATATAAAAAAAAGTCTCTTGACATCAAAATAATAAAAATAAGATCAAGCTCGACAACTTAAAATGACTATAGATACAAGAATGAGAATGCTATCAATAATCAACAACTGATATCAAGAGATAGATATTCACCTCTACAACTATCCAAGTTATAGTTATCAACTTTGATATCTATATCAGATATAATTATCGAGTTTGATATCTATCTTCTCATTTTATTGATATCAGTTATTTATTTTATTGTTTGTATCGTGTACTGATTGTTGATAGACTACTTGTCCCCATAGATATCATGCATGACATCAATTTTCATTATAGTTTTTGTGCATGTTACTTCTATCCTGATATCAGTAAAAATTTCTTGATATAAAAAATATTCTTCTTGTTATCAGTTCCTGATAACTGATAGCGTTCTGATTCTCACAATATGATCTAAGTTATCAACTTTGTTTATAATATCTCGTATCGTATCAAAATTTTACGTTCAAATCTGATCAACATTTGAATGATGCGAGATAGGCTTCTTCTCCATATTTTCATTTTGTACGAAGGCTTGCTAGCTGACGATAGAGACTTCAAATTATGGATGAAGAAATTTATCTTCTTTGAGCCAACTCTTTCAAGTTAACTAACCTCATAAGTTCATAGACCACGTTTGAAAATGCATAGACATGTGCTCTAATCTTTTATGGGCAGTTCACAATAATGCTACATATCCACTAACGGAGCTAGACGGTGCAAAGTTGAACGTACCTATGACATGCAAGCGGGTTAAGGTTTTCACATGAAGAGACGAAGGGTTAGATACAAGTGACATCGCAATAGAGTTTGAGTACGAGGACGAAGATAAAGATGTCGAGCTCAAGGTATAAAAAAGACGACAGGGTTGTACAAACCGTTGGTCCACTCCTTGGTTGGTATCTCTGGTGCATACCAGAGGATGCACAAGTTTAGAGGTGATGGATGTCTCATCATGGACCGACTATAGCGTGAACAAAGGTCTTGGGAAAATAGTTTTCTCAAACTTGCTGCTGGTAAAGTTTGACAAAAGCATTGGGTAGATCTCGTCAAGGTGATAAAAATTGGTATTTAAATTGTTGTAAACGGATCAAGGACGAAGAAGTTATGACGCTTTTAGACTTTTATAGATTTTGGACTAACAACAATTAATTGTTATTTACCGGATGCCCTAGGGGTGGAGCGACCCCGGGTGAAGTGACTTGGGCGCACCAAGGGTGGAGCAACGGAGGTGAAGACGCTTCCACGGCTCTTGGTAAGCTTCGAACTTCCATCCATTCCTTCCCTGCCTGTCCTCCAGGAAGAGGTAAGTTGTGCTCCCCAGCACGTGCCACTTCTCCGAGATCATGGGTAGGATCTTCTTCTCTAACTCATACCCTTGGTTCTCTACTTCTGACCTGTGGAAGGCCCTATGCGACCATTCCGCTATCCAGGAAGATGGTCTTCCCCGGGCTACTTCTGCCTTCGCAGGTACAAGGTTGCGAGGAGGCAATGCTGCCCAAACCTCCTCCAGAAGACCCTGGTCTACGAGGTTCCAATCCCACAGGAAGAAGTCGAGATCCAACTCCTTGAAAAAGAGTTTGACCTCGGTCAACTCTGCTGCCGGTAACACCAATCCTCGAGGATGCATCGACATACTTCAAGCTCTGTTACACTAAACCACACGCACTTATTGTGAGCCGAAGGCTCAGTCCTTCCCAAGTCCTCACATTCTAGCTTCCACTCTCAGAAGACGAATCTAGTCTTCTAGAAGACAGCTCTTCCGTCTTCTGGGATTCTAACAGTGCTTTCTAAGTTCCTCGCGTCTTTCGAGCTATATCTAAACAATCCTAACTAAGCAAGGCATACATGGATTCCCAAGAAGACAACCCACCTTGCATTTCATCCTACTTCCTAAAAGAAGATACAAAATATGAGAGAAGCATATTGTATGAGAAGTTCAGAAGATGGTCGTGGACCCTTGCTGTGACTGTGACCTCCAGGAAGACTCCCAGGACAGCTTCCGATTCAATGACATTCTCAGAAGACTTCTCGCAGCCAGGCTTCCCTTCACTGATCTCATCTGTCTTCTGCTTCCGACACGCAATCTAACCTCACAACAGACACAAGACATTCATACTCTGTTCTTCCGACTTCTCATCTCTCATACACACTCAGAAGAAGCTTGCTGCATGACGGGAAGACATGATCCTCGACCATTCTCTCCAGATTCTGCCAGCAAGACTTCTCACAACTCTCTTCTATGTCCGGGAAGAAGAAGAAGGAATAGGCTGTCATGGTTCAGACAGAAGAGACCCGTAATGGACCCTCACGTCTTCTCGCGCATTCTGCCAGTCTTTCCAACCTTCTAGTCTCTCTAAGAAGATGTGGATTTGAGAAGCTTGGAAGATCGAGAGGCACATGCTTGGTTCCCAACTTCGAGCTTCTCGAAACAACAAACAACTCACCAAGTCACTCCGGATTCGTACCAAGCCTCTCTCAACACAAAATCCAATCCAATCCACTCTTGATACGAATTGCACACAGTCGTCTTCCGAAGACGTTCAGATGTCCAGAAGCGTCTTCTGTCCAGAGGTTCAGGAGAAGAGGTGCGGTAGGGTAGGAAAATTGATAGTTGCGTGATCTAATTGGAGAATGAGAGACATGGAAGCTCGATTACAGCTTGGGAAGAAGCGGGAAGATGGCTATCGGAAATTGGGCAGCGCTTCCGCGCTCAATTTCACAGAAGGAAATTTCGAGATGGAGAAAGCGATCGATGGGCTTCCTGCAAACAAACGCGGAAGCGTAGGGGACACTAAACCAGAGGCGAGAAGCGGTGAGAAGGGAGAAAGAACATGAGAAGAACCTCAAACAGTCTTCTGGCTACTTCCCGTAGTGCCTTCAGTCTTCTACGCGCTTCCAGCTCCACCTCAATTTCCAATGCGACCCCACAGAACTGCTCCTATCGTCGATTCTGAGCTACGTCCTGCTGCTTCCTCAATCGATCAGTGCTCCACTTTCGATACTTCTTCAATCATCCTTCAATGTCTATTTCCGGGAATCTACAGAGGACTCCTTCAGCTCGATGGTGCTTCCTGCTCTCACAGAATCGTCCTCTCGCTCTCTCTCTAGCCTCGATTCAATCCTTGCTATCCACGATTTCACTACTCCTTGCTTCCTGGTCCAATTCGACATCCTGATTGCAATCGACCTCCTAATGCGCAATTACCTTTCGGTGGGGAAAGCAGTCAGCTGATTTCATGTTTGATGTGCCTTCTCTCATATCTTCCTTGCACGATTAGGGGTTCGACCTCCTTGACCTACCTACTACCATGGTGGATACATGGTAGGTACACCTATCTCCCTCCTAGGTGGTGCATGGTGGGTACTCATGCAGTCGTGGTTGCTATCTTCTGGAAGACACCCGTCTTCCGTCTTCCGTCTTCCAAAGACTTGATCGGGAAGACGTCTTTCTCGGAAGAAGTCGACTTCTTTTACAAAAAGTTCTTAAGACCATCTTTCTTCTAAGCAAGATGTAGTCTTAAGCAACAAGGTTATTTCAATTACACGGACATGTGATTAACTTCAAAAATTTCAAAAATTCGTACATCCTGTAAATTGTGGGCACCATAGGTGGGAAGAGATCTTCCACCTCGGAAGACATTGAAGGTGGCGTCTTCCAGTGCACAAAAGCATAAGACTATGGTGGTAAAAGAGGCATCCATGTCTCTAGGAGACAAAGAAGCCGCCGTAGATCACTTTGTGAGGATGAACTAGTCTTCTGTAAGAAGAAAGCTGGAAGAGTTCAGTGCTTACTTCAGTTCGGAGATCTAGCCAGCCATGGAGTTGGTGGAGAAGCGTGCGATGGCTCAAGAGAAGCCACTGCGATCTGGATTCGGTCTTCGCACCTTGATGCAGCAGGAGAGGTCCAAAAGAAGATAGAAGCTCTGGAAGCTAACCTCCGCACCACAGAGAAGATCGCGATCAAGTACAAGGCAGAAGCTTCTGCTTCTGTCAAGGAGTTGGCACAGCTGCGGAAGAGCAACCAGGAGTTGCAGACACGACTTCAGCAGCGTGAGCAAGAAGTTTTGCGGATCAAGAGAAAGCTCAGTGGTCTCGCAGAAGAGAAGACGACTTGGAGTGCACTGTGAGAAGACGTGGAAGCTCAGGCCGCAGCAGAGAAGAAGCAGCGAGAAGAAGCACAAGCCCGAGCCAAGGAAGTCATGGCGTACATGAGAGAAGCGCTTCGTAAGAAGTTCAACTTCACTGCGGGTAAGAAGCTTCTCACCCTAGCACGAGAATGGGATGACGATTCCAAGGAGATGTTAGTGGACTGCAAGGAGAGCATGTTCCGCTACCTGGATCGGCAGATCGAGGACCTGAAGACGCTTTACGGTCTTTTCTCGATTTCTCAACCCGCAACTATGTCTTCTCATGCACTAGGACCAGCAGTTGGTAAGGATCTCGACAAGAAGGAGTTCGACCTCGTTCTCCACTTGGTAGTGACAGCGCTGGAAGTCGAGAAGACCACAGAAGAAGCTCCGAAAGACAAGAAGTAGAGATATCTTCCCAGGTGTCTAGAGTGGAGAATGTGACTACCTCTGACCATTGTGAAGTCATCTCAGCTCTCACCGTTGAACAGATGCCGCAGAAGAGTCAGGAAGCGCATGTGGACTAAGCTTCCCAAAAGCTTCTTCTGTCTTCCAAAACCACACCAAAAGCACACATCACGAGTATCGAAGAGGAAGCCACCTCAGCCGCATCCGAGGTACCAGTAGGGCTTCCCACTTTATCAGAAGCCAATTTAGGAGTTCAGGTAGGAGAGGATCCAGTGGAGATCGCATCTGGCGATAAGGAGTAGATAGTAGAGGTAGGAAGATAGTTGATTTATCTAATTTTGATAGGAAGTAGAATCTGCTATTTTAAAAGAGACAACTCCTCTTGTATTTTTAGATGACTGTCCATGTGGTGGGATAAGCAATGGTAGGGGTAGGAAAGTAGTTCTAAATTGATAAGGGAACCGAATGCTTAGGAGGTGGTGATCTTCTGACAGCGCATCATTTTCCCTGGCTATGAGTTGCGATTGGAAGGGATCTCTCTCTTGCAACTCAAAGACAGATGTATAAAGTCGATCACAAGGTAGGATTTGTTACACATACGCGCATTGCTACACCCATGTGGATACACATGTACTACAAGCACATAGAGTAGGTCAGCACTTTCGTTTCCAAGATCAAAAGATGTACACAACAGTAGCATACAGCATAGAACAGGGAACGGCATCATCGTGTAGTCCTGCTTCTAGGCTGGTGTGTCGAGGAGTAGTGACAGGAAGCAGATGGAGTGAGCTTCCAGAAGCCAATGTACTTTCTTCCCGAGGAATTGATTTTGGATTTGATTGCAGAAGCTTTGTCTATATCTTCTGGGTAGTGAATTTCCTCGAATTCACACCCAATTGTGCATGGGAAGCCTTCTTCTTGAGTGGCGGTGATTGTTAAAAGCTATGCAGAGTCGAAGCTTGTCTCATCCAGTGGAGCACTTCGGATCCACGTACGGACTGACCTATGGGAGAGTGGTTCCTGACGTCAGAGTAGTCGGAGCAACGACAGAAAGAAAAGAAGACTTCTTTTCACAACAGAAGACGACATCTTCGATTGGAAGACTGTGTAACTCTAAACCGATTTGTGATCTTCTTTCCCAAATTACTACAAGCAGGGATGGCTTGTTAGTCAGGATCCGGACTAGAAGCCTGTCGGAATCTTAAGTTCTCCTTTTTATCTTGTTTCCTCTTGCTTGGATTTCCCCTTCTTCCCTATCTTCTCCTATCTTCCCATCTTCTCTCCGTCCTTTTATTTGATTTCTGAGACTTCTATTGAGCTTCCGTGAAGGTGAATGTCGTTGTAGTGCTACAGGAAGATCGCTTCCGTGAGCAGAAGCCTGGGAAGGCTACAAGAGACATACACCCTGTGATTAATCTAACCTCGTTGGAAACTGGAAGAGCATTGTATGATAGACAGTGATAATTTGACATCTCGGGAGCAGGGACAGTCTTCTGGAGGTGTCAGAAGCCGTGTTGAACCTCCGGAAGCCGAGAATTGCTTCGAGAAGACCGTCGTGAGAAGACTGGAAGCCGTGACTTGGAAGCAGGAAGCGTCTTCCCGAGCTTCTCAGTGGGTAATTGTGTGGTATTTTAGATAATAGTTGTATGTTTAGGGCCAGAGCACCTTCTAAAGAGTCTGGAAGCCGTGTGGTTTTATGAGAAGACGGGATTTCTAGATAAACCTGTGTGTTTATGAGTTTAGACAGATCTTAGAACTTAGAGCAGCGATACTAGTGTAAATCTTCTTGGGGAACGAAATCTTTTATGCTATAATGGGCTAAAGGAGAAATCTTGAGACATTACAGTTATCCTGCCAAACGATAAACTCAGAAGTTGAAGAGTTCTATGAGAGTGCTCTAGATGACATCTGGTTTGATAAGAGCTCATTTCTTGACGACACTCCAATTTTATGAGCCAGTGATAGTGAAAACTATCACCCAGAGCCCAAGCATAAGATCCTTTCATCTCATACTCAAGATAGTCATGTTATAGAAGCAACACCATGCGATATGAAATAGAAGGGACTAGTACAAGCGCACCATCCTAACACTCCAAGGTTAGGCAAGTCACACAAAGATAACCTCTCAAGGAAATCTTGTGAAAGCACCTTTACAAGAGGACCTTTAGATCAAGTACCTCAGGAAATGACTCCTATCTCGCTCAACCACACCCAAGTCACATGTACCGTATTAAGTTAGGAGAAACCTTCCTTTGTCAAGAAATATCTCCCTGAAGATATTTTGGAGGAACCAAGGATACTACCCCTGGAAGGACTTAACATACATGCAGCAAAAAGGAGGTTCGAGACAACGAGTTGGAACATTCTTTTCTAGTCAAGGGAAATTGTTCAAACTAGAAGACACTACATGCATCATAGACTCTTAGAGAAAGGATCATCTCTCCCAAGCTTATCAAAATGTCAAATTCACACTCCCAAGGCTCATGTCGGACGAATGGACTTTGGAACTATCTCCCAAGCAAGACATCTCAAGAATAGAATTATGGAAATCTTTCTGACCAAGCTACCGGAAGAAGTTGCAGAACGGATTCCCTTACATCTTCCAATCCAAACAAGTTCCAAGATGTTGATATCTCTAGAGAAACAACTACTTTGAACTACTGGTGATAAACTTTGCATGTTGTCAACATCGGGTCCCACTCAAAGAGAGAGTGTTCTAGATACGACACAAGCCATATCAACGTAATCTGAAATGCTCAAGATTGTGAAAAAAGAGTTATCAAGACTCTTGGATTGCAAATTCATCTACCCTAGGGAAGAATCAGAATGAACGTCTCTCATCTTGGTGGTTCCGAAGAAGAATTCAAGAAAAATTTGGATTTGTATGGATTTTCAAACCCTCAATAAAGAAACAGTGCCAGACCCATTTCCAATTCCATTCACTAATATGCTCCTAGATGATGTGACGGAGAGTCAAAGGTTCAGTTTCATGGATGGGTTCAGTGGTACAACAAAATCGCCATCGCGATGGAAGACCAGCACAAAACTATATTTGTAACAGATTGGGATATATTTACTTACAAAGTAATGCCATTCGGACTACAAAATGCTATGGCAACATTTCAGAGATACATGATGACTTTGTTCTCTGACTTGCATGGTATAATGAAACTTTATATGGATGACTTGTATGTCCACAGAGAGACGAATAACCATGGAAGAGCCCTTCGGTCGATTCTACACAATTGTCGCAACGCAAGAATATATCTAAACCTAGTAAAGTGTTTTTTTACATAGCATGCAGTCCCCTTCTGTACCATCTGGTGAGAGAAGAGAATAATCATCGACTGTACGAAAATGGATGCCATTCGAGATATTCCCATCCCATCTACAATCAGAGAACTCAAGAGATTCGTATGATGCACAAGCTACTATAGATGATACGTAAAAGAGTATATAGGACTAGCCGTCCCTCTCACAACACTATTGCACAACAAGTTCAAGTTTATTTAGAGTCCAGAATGTGATGAAGCATTCAACATCCTAAAACAGAAACTGCAGGAATCACTCATATTATGAGCTCCTGATTGGACCCTATAGTGGACATCTCTCAAATTGTTAAAAGAGGTAGTACTCTCGCAGCTAGACATTTCAGGAAAAAATCATCCGATCTTCTATGTCAGTAGACGGTTTAATTTGGCAGAATGCAACTACTCCACCATGGAGTTAGAATGTCTGGGAAGGATATTCGTTGTGCAAAAATTTCACGAACTTTTCAGAGAACACATTTGTATTCCACGTCGATCATCAAGCCTTGAAATATATGGTCAATAAGTCAACAAGATCAAGATGATTAGCCATATGGATGCTATTCCTTTAGAAGTTCACATTTATAGTGGAATATTGACCAGGGAAGATACATGTCAACGAGGACTTTCTAAGTCGATTAGAAGAAGAACCTTCTTCCACATGTATCAACACCAACCTTGTGGATTTTCAAGTTTTCTTGATACAAGAGGAGGTAATCACAGAATCCTTTTAGATTCTTCAGATGAAATGTTACATGAAAATTGATAATGTACAAAATGACTTATCTCCAAACAAAGTCAAAATCTTCCATTATGCCGCAACATCATTCTCAATCATTAGAGACACACTCTAAAGGATGAGAGCTGATAATGTACTTAAGAGATGTATCGATCATACGAAAATCTCTGTGGTACTTAAGACATGTCACGAATGTGAAGCTCCAGGATACTTTGCAAGGGACTTGACGGCTAGGAAGATTTATCTTACTAGTTACTGGTGGCTCACGGTCACCAGATTTACCTTACTGGTTACTGGTGGTTCACGATCCCGGGTGACCTGAGCCACCAGTAACCAGTAAGGTAAATCAAGAGATGCGACACATGTCAAGGAAAGGGCAAGTTCATGTCAAGATACATGACAATGTTGACACCAACCTATCTACACGTCCATTCCAGAAAAGAGACATCGGCTTCGTCGGACCAATCAACCTTCCATCGAAAGTCGTCCATCATAGATATATCATAGTTGTAGTAGATTATGTAATCACGTGGGTAGAGATAGAATCCTTCTGTAGAATGATCCCGCAAACTACGGTTCAGTTTCTTCGACGAAACATCCTTTCCAGATTCAAAGTTCTAGTTATCATTATCTTCGATAATAGATCTCATTTTGTCAACGCCGCATAGCCGTAGTAAAAGCTACTTATTACATTGAACACAAACACACCACTCCTTACCATCTCCAAGCTAATGGTCAACTGGAACGGATCAATGGAATCCTGCTTTGGATAATAAAGAAGACAGTTTCCTTGAATCCTACCGATTGGGATAAAAAGCTAGTAGAGGTACTATAGACGTACAACGTCATGTTCAAAATCACCACATGACACACACCATTCCAACTAGTTACGGACAAGAATAAATTCTCCCTGTAGAATTCTTAATCCCAACACTACGTGTATTAATAAGATACACATCACCGGAAGAGTCTCGTCTCGGAGAGAGAAGCAGTCCAAGAGTGAGCTCACACTCAACATTTTCTGATAGAGAAGAGGCTATAAGCATTGTATACAAAATACATGATAGAAGCAAGGAGGAAGTAGACTTTTTACAACGAGTCATCAATGACGACGTTTCAGGAAGGAGATCTTGTTCTAAACTGGAACGACAAGAACTCAAGGTTTTCCTCGAAGTTTTCCTGCCGATGGTTGGGACAAGTGAGGATACATAGTGAAAAAGGTGTTCAACAATGGAACATTGTAGTTAGAAACTCTCTACAAAGAAATCCTCCCTAAGCAAACTAACATATGCAAGCACTGTCTGTACAATCCGCACTATGTATCCTCAGAGAAAACCGACGGCAAGATACCAACAAACACCAAAATAATTTTCTTCATTCAAGGAGAAAATAAGCAAGAAATGAAAAACACAGGGGAGCAATTTCAAGGACCACATCCCAACAGGACGAGGATCACAAGAAAAGACCCAACACCTCATCATTCTTCAGCAGAGGAGAAACAAAAGAACCCAAAGGACTACTCCGAGCAGGGAGAGAGTATCAAGGAACACCACACAATGAAACACATCGAGATACCACATGTCAATCACTTCAGCGATGAGTGCGTCAAATACAAAAATCAAATCTTCACAGCAGGTGGAAAGTAATGACGTGTCGTCTAAGAAAATCATCGTCAAAAACTACTCGACCAAGACACAATGCTTCAAACGACATAGTAAAAAGTCACACATTACCGACGAAGAAATATGAGAAGATAGTACAAATTTGCATATCACTCATCCAAGAACAGATTGAAGAACGCCAAGACACAGTGGCACTCCTAGTCGAGGACCTCAACAAAGACAGATCAAGCAAGTGAGCAAGAAGACGAGAAGATTCAGACGGTGATTACAAGCAAGAAGAAGCAGAGACCAATATCTCTTTTCATCGACGTAGGAGTTTGAGGAAATGTTTAGGAAGATTTTTGATATTAGAGGGAGCATGGCGTCAAAGAAGAAGAAAGTCTCCAGAAGGGACACGGTATCATATCAGATTTTGCGTGAAGGTTGGCAGGAAGAACGTGAGGTTCTTGGCTGTGGAGATATCATGTGCTGAACTAGAGACAAGAAAGAGAGAAACAACCACGAGAACAAGCTTCACAAGATATACCAACTCTCACTTCCTGTTCCTTTTCCACTAAGAATCCTAACTGAGAAACAGACCTGAGTGGTATGTAATCTACACCTAACCTCTTAAAACAAGTCTCTGAATCTCAACCTAGACCTAAAACTACGAAAGTGTAGCTCAAACCAAAGAAAACATCTCTTTGCTAACAAAAGGCTTTGCATCAGTATCACACGATTCAAACTTAGGTCCAAACAAACAAACAAACAAACAATCCAGATTATGGCCAAGCAGCCCCTATAATCTTGGACAAACTCACCTAATGTGAACTGACGTAAATAGCTTAAGGGGTTAGCTTGTATGTATGACTTGTCGACAAATGGTTTGGGAGGTCTAGTGCAAGCACGCAAGACAACATTGGGTTCAGATCTGTGCAGGCTACGCATTGGTTCAATGATTGATGAAGAGGCGGATCGTAGTGTGTTCTGGGAGAAATTGAGACGTAGAGAAGAAGATCCGGAGTGCTTTAGTGATCTACGAAGGAGAGTTGGACCATTTAGATCGTTCTAGAGTCCAAATTTGATTTCTTTGGATCCATCGAGATCAACACACCGAGTTTTTTAGAAAATTGTAGACATTACGTAGTTTCATCATATGATTTGAAAATTCTAGGTGGAATTGGCTCGCAGGGAAGTGCTAACATCAGTTTTTTGTTCACTTACGACTTGAGGTTGGACTATTCTTGACGATCGGTGAGTCAAGCTCTTCGTTCTTGATATCGACACGATCAAGGAGTCTTCACCTACGCATAAGAGAAGATCGTATGTAGATTAGATTGTTGGTTTGGGGGTGGTGAGCGAGTTTGAGTCGCACAAGATCGATTTATGTCAATTTTTTGCTTTTTGTGATCACATGTCTTGCATGGTTTTGCGAGGAGAACTCCAAACGGCTTGTTTGGAGTCTCGTTAGGATCAAGGTAGCCATATCTACATATCAAGAAAGACAGATCACATATTAAGCTATTCGGTTGAGCGGCGTGTGTGGATTTGGATCGCATGGAGGAGGTTTTAAGATTTTCATCACATTGCGACAAAAAATTTGTTCATATTTTGTGTGTTGGGTGTTGGATCTGAAGGTTCTTGGAGCCAACAGAGTCAGGAAGGAAGACCCGTCGACATCTGACGATCGTTTGATGAAAGAAGAAAGTTCTCATATAAGTCTTCTTTGGTTCTTTCGTTACAGTTTTCGTCTTTTTGGATTTGTTAGAGTTCTAGTTGGTTATGTGTGGTGCCCACAATCTGTAGGATTGAATATTTTTCAACTTTTAAAGTTAATAACGTAACTATGTAACTGAAGTAGCTTAATTACTTAAGATTACACCTTGCTTAGAGGAAGATGATCTTAAGGAGTTTTTGTAAAAGAAAAGTCGACTTCTTCAGAAGACGGAAGACGTCTTCTCGATCATGTCTTCCAGAAGACAGAAGATGGAAGACGTCTTCTTGATCATGTCTTCCAGAAGACAGAAGATGGAAGACAAAAAACAAAAGACGGACATCTTCCGGAAGATGGTGACTGTATCTCCGGAGGTACCAACCACATGCCACATCATCGAAGAGTAGGTGTACTACCCAGTAGTAAGTAATTCGAGGTAACCAAAGACATTAACCTAAAATGCAGGGAAGATACGAGGCGAAGCGCTTTAGCACGAAGTCGGTCGCCTGCTTCCCGCACTGAAGGACGACTGTGCCTTAGGGATCGATTGCAATCGAGATATCGAAGTAGGTCGTGGAAGCAAGGAGAGTGAAATTGGAAACTCATAAGATCAAATTGAGACAAGAGAGAGCGGGGTCGATTTTACTAGCTAGAAGCACAGTCAAGCTGAAGGAATCCCTACGGATTTCAAGAAGTAGACATCGAGGGTCGATTAGGAACCAGAGAGAAGCTTAGACGGAGGAGCATTAATCGATTGTAGCACTCAAGATTGACGACAAGAGCAGGTTCGTGGTGTCACATTGGAGTTGGGATTGACGATCGGAAGCGCACAGAAGACTCAAGGTGCACAGAAGCAGCTAGAAGCAGTACTGAGGTTCTTCTCGTGTTCTTTTCTCTTTTCCCACCGCTTCCCGTCATTGATTTGATGTTCTCTGCGCTTCTCCGCTCTTTTGCAGGAAGCCCATCGATTGATTTCTCCTATCTTGAACTTTCTTCTGTGAAAATTGAGCACAAAAGCGTTGTCCAATTTTCGACAGCCATCTTCTCGCTTCTTCTCAAGTTGGAATCGAGCTTCCTCATCTCCCATTCTCAAATTCGATCATCTGATTGTCAATTTCTCTATCTTACCACACCTTTGTTCCCGAATCCATGAACAAAAGACGCTTCTGAAGATCTGAACATCTTCGGAAGACGCTTTTGAATGTTTGAACGTCTTCGGAAGACGACTGTTTGCAATTCGTATCAAGATTGGATTGGATTGGAATTTGTGTTGAGAGAAGCTTGGTACGAATCCTGAGTGAGCTTGTGAGTTGATTGTTGTTTCGAGAAGCTGGAAAATGAGAACCAGACCTGTGTCTCCCAATCTTCTCGTCTTCTCAAATCCACATCTTCCTAGAGAGACTAGAAGGTTGGAACGGCTAGCAGATGCACAAGAAGATGTGAGGGTCTTTTACGGGTCTCTTCTGTACAACAGCGTGACCAGGAGGTTCTGCGGATCAGAGGTAAGATCATCTCTCTTGTAGAAGAGAAGACGACATGGAAGGCACTACGGGAAGCCGCAGAAGCACAAGCCGCAGCAGAGAAGACGCAGCGGGAAGAAGCAGAAGTCCGAGCAAAGAGACTTATGGAGTAGACGGTGGGAGCACTTCGCAAGAAGTTCAACTTCACTGCGGGTAGGAAGCTTCTCACTCTAGCTAAAGAGTGGGATGACGAGTCCAAGACGATGCTAGTGGAGTGCAAAGACAGCATGGTCCACTACCTGGATCGGCAGATTTATCTCACAACCAGCAGCTACATCTTCTCATGCCCCAGGATCAACGATCAGGTAGATTCGGAGAAGGAGGAGTTCGACCTCACTGTCCACTTGGTAGTGAAGTGCTGGAAGCCGAGAAGATCCCAGAAGAAGCTCCGGAAGACAAGGTGTCTTCTGGAAGACAAGAAGCCGAGTTGTCTTCTTAGATGTTTCGGGTGGAGGAGGTGACTTCCTCTTATCACTGTGAGGTCACCCCAGTTCCCATCGTCGAACAAGTGCGGCAGAAGAGCGAGGAAGCGCAAGTGAACTCAGCTTCTCAAAAGACACTTCTGTCTTCCGAAGCCGTCCCAAAAGAGCAAGCCACGAACATCGAGGAGGAAGCCATCTCAGTCCCACCCGAGGTACTCGCAAGGCTTCCCACTTTATCAGAGGACAATTTAGGAGTTCAGGTAAGACCAAATCAAGAGGAGATCACACCCATCGAATTAAAGTAGGCAGCAAGTTAAGAAGATAGTTGACTTGCTAATTTTGGTAAGAAGCGAAGTCTGCTTTCTTGAGAAATGACAATTTCTCTTATATTTTTAGATGTGACAGGTTAGGCAACATTAGGAGTAGAAAGTAAGTTTCTAAAAAAGGGCAGCGAGCCGATTGCATGTGAGGTGGTGGTCTTCTGACACCGGGGTTGATCAGAATGTGCATGCTACCACAAGGAGCAACGAACTCGGTAGCGCACATGATGAACGGGATGAACGGGATGAACAAGGTTCTCCGTGAGTTCATTCCTGAGAAGACCATGCCTTTCTTGGATGACATTCCAATTAAGGGATGCGTTGAGGAGGAGAAAGATGAGACAATGGATCAGAAAGGGTATAGAAACTTTGTTGCTGATCACATTTTAGATTGTGATAAAATCTTATCACGGCTTGAAGAGGTGCACTTGACACTATCAGGTGCTAAGTCTTCATTTGGAGTGCGAGAAGTTGTGATTGTGAGACACCTATGTGGATGGTTTGGACGCAAGCCTGATCTTGGTAAAGTGGATGCTATACTGCGGATGAAGGATACTTGTGGTTCAACAACAGAGGTGAGAAGGTTTCTTGGAGCTTTTGTCTTGTATCATGTGTGGATTCCACATTTTGCACATGTGGTTGATCCTCTTTACGATCTGTTGAGAAAGCACAAGAGGTTTGCATGGGAGGAGAGGCATACTCTCTCTTGATTGCAAGTTGGGGATTGGAGGAGATCTCTCATACGACTCAAATGCATAAGTATAAAGTAGAACACAGAGTAGGATTTGACACACATGTGAGAGACACATTTTACTGTGCAGATGGTCACACATCTTCGTACAATACACACACTACGTCTGATGCTAGAGACATATGAATAGATTTGGATTACACCAGAGAGGTCTGCACTTTCACTTCTAGCAGTGGTTGAAGATGTAGATAGAGGTAATGGACAGCCTAGAGCAGGGAACGGCATCATCGTGTAGTCATGTCTCTAAGCTGATGTGTCGAGGAGTAGGAGCAGGAAGTGGAGGGAGTGAGCTTCCTGAAACCAATGTACCTTCTTCTCGAAGAATTGATTTCATATTTGAGTTCCAAAGCTTTGTCTGTGTCTTCTGGGCAGTGGGTTTCCTCGAATTCACACCCAATTGTGCATGAGAAGTCTTCTTCTCGAATGACGATGATTGTTAGAAGCTGTGCAGAGTCAAAGCTTGTCTCGTCGAGTGGAGCACTTCGGATCCACGTACAGACAATCTTATGGATAAGCGATCCATAAGATTGTCGGAGCAACGACAGAAGAAGAAAGAAGCCTTTTCTCCACAGCAGAAGACGACATCCTCGAGTAGAAGACTGTGTAACTGTAAGTCAATTTGTGGTCTTCTTCTCCAAATTACTACAAACAGGGATGGCTTGTTAGTCAGGATCAAGACTAGAAGCCTGTCGGAATCTTAATTTCTCATTTTCATCTTGTTTTCTCTTGTTTGGATTTTCTCTTCTTCCTCATCTTCTCTCATCTTCCCATCTTCTTATCTTCTTCATGTGAGCTTCCGAGACTTCTATTGAGCTTCCATGAAGATGAATGTCGTTGTAGTGCTGCAGGAAGACCATTTTCGTAGACAGAAGCCTCGGAAGGCTACATGAGGTATACATCTTGTGATTGATCTAACCCCGTTGGAAACTGGAAGAGCAATTGTGATAGACAGTGATAATTTGACGTCTACGAAGCAGCAGCGGTATTCTAGAGGCGTGAGAAGCTGAATTGAACCCCTAGAAGCCGAGAATTGCTTCGGGAAAACTATCGTGAGAAGACTGAAAGCCGTGACCGGAAAGCAGAAAGCGTCTTCCCGAGTTTCTCAGTGAATAGTTGTGTGATATTTTGGTAGTAGTTGCTTGTTTAGGTCTAGGACACCTTCTGAAGGGTCTCGAAGCCGTGTGGTTTTTGTGAGAAGATGGGATTTCTAGGATTTTTCTTCCATTGTGTATTTAGTTGTAAAGGAAGCTGCCTTGGAGCTTGTTAAGCTAGACATGTGCTAAGCTAGGGCCAAGCTAGACAAGTTGCCCTCTAGCTTATATTCCAAAGAACTACTAAGAAGTCACAAAGGTACTAGGTGGAAGCTCTTCTTGATTAGAACAATCACATGTTTTCATTTATGCAGAACAAGGTTATACATAAATGTTTGCATCATTTCTAGTTTAAAAAGTGAGAAAAGATGAAACTCAATTATTTTTCGTCGGTGATTCGGATTCATTATCTAATGACACCATCGTGTAGGTGTTCTTGAGTAGTAATTCTTTTGTTACTAGAAACTTAGATGTACAACGGAAGTAACACCTTAAAAGTTAGCAAAGGAGACAAAAGCAAATTTTGTAAGCTTATGTACATGTTTCTTTACTTTATTAAACGAGAACAGGAGCCACCTCAATGGAAAGGACGTCCACCTAGGAAGAAGAGGTCCTTGGATCAAATCCTCTTGGCTCTTCATTCCTATCTCAGCATGTTGATCTCTTAGATGAGAGTCTATGTTGGGTGTGTGGCTACGTCTTGTACATCTAGGAGCGGGAGATTGATATCGTCCTTAAACGTGAGCTTCTTGGTCTAAGCCTCCATATGCAACCGAGATTATGAGATGAGAAATACTTGATACAACTAGGGGAGGGTTGTAAGTCTTGTGGAGTGGTCTTGTAGTTGTGGCTTTGACTCTCTTAGCTCATAATCTGGGTTGCATCAAGATGACATCGAGGGTTGAGAAATTTTTATTAAACAAGGGTCTAGTTTAGCTAGAGGTCAGCTTAGTTAAGGGGCTGGTTGATAAGCAACTTGCTTATAAGGACATAAAGATCCCATCTTAGCTAAGGGGATGCTTAGCAAGGGGTTTGTTTTCTAAGTAAATCGACATGTGACGAGAGTTTGGGGGAGGGAGGACATTACAGAGAATTGAAGAGAGAGAGGAGATGACGTGCCCACAAGAGGGAGGACAAGATTTTGATCATTGAGGACATTGATGATGAAATTGAGATCTGAATAACATTTCTTGAGTTTTGAAAAGCTTATTTCCACAGAGTTGAGTGTCTGATTGATCTTGGTGGATACAAAAGATCGTATGTAAGTTCTGATCACTAGCAGCAGTTTGTTTTTCTTTTGATCGCTCTCACAATCAATCACAGTCAAGAGATCTCCAAGAGAGACTCTCTTCATCATAACTGGAAAGATGATGCTCCTAGAGATGATCCACCTCCAAAGAACGATCTCTTCCTTGGTCCATCACATCAAGACCACCAGTGGCATCTCAAAGAAATAACAGTGGAGCAGTCACGAAAACCCCCGCTCAAGACTCAACCGCGACAGATATCAAGAAGATCAAAAAGTCCTCCGAAAGGATCAAGGAGACGAAAGCTTATGCCGGAAGAGAGTCAATTCCGATGTACATACCACTCTAGAGACGTTGGTTACTCGGATGAAGGACAATCTATTCAAAGATCTTAGCATCTCAATCAACGAATATGACAACTCCATATACAACACTCCTTCATTCATCAAAATCAATACCCCTGATAGCGAAGGACCCCAGATTGTTCTGTCCTAAGAAAGATACTTTTATAACCAGTTAGGAAAAGGGAGTATAGAGAAAAAACACTCAGGGTTCATCAAGAAGAATATTGCAAAGGAAGTAAAGATCAAGAAGATCAAGCTCTAGCCCATCCCCAAATGATCGCTCTATTCATGGAGCAAGTACTAGGATGTCTTTCTTCAAATACATGATCATCTCATACCCAACGAAGAGAGCACTAGAAGACTAAACACTCCTTAAAGACGTAACAAAATGGTTCCATTACTTGTCTGAACTATTAGGCCAGTATCATTTCAGCTCGATCAATCCTATAACGATCGAGTTGTATGTATTATTCGTGACGATCTGGAAAGAAAGATACAGGGACCTTTGCACGATAGAAGAGAAGGTCAAGGAGTTCATGCTCAAAAGCAGAAAACTACCTCTTTCTACTTACGTCTATCTTGAACATACATTGGTTCACAATGTTATAAATGCATGCGGGTCAATGAGAATGTAGAGACAACCATGTGTACCAACCAAGGTCTTGTTTATCACCTTCAGTGCGTTGGAATGACATGTCAATGTGAGAGAATCATTCACTACGGAGGTGTTTTACACAAATTTGGAGCAAGAGTCTGCATGATTGGGATCTATTTCATGAAATTCTTATGTGATGCAATCCTGCGTGGAGACATCATCTTGGTCAATCCACACGAGTTAACTTATGTGGCGGTCAATCTACAAACATTAACCCTGAAGTATTTCCTACATTGCTTGAAGAAAATCAGGATCACTTACTTAAAAAAGATGTCTCTTATCGCTCTTAAGACCTATCGAGGACATCTTCCTCTATCGGCAAAAGAGAATGCTCACATCAGAGGTGATATTACACTCAGGGAGGTCCGAAACTTCATCAGATACGAGAGAACGTGGTGAGAATCCAAATGGAGAACTTAGTAGCGGATATCAAAAAAAAAATAGGCCTACTCAACACCGAGACTAAGGTAGCTTGGTCCCAGTTGGACGAACACATCACGTCTCTGGAGAAAAAATGGTGTCCGGGAAGGTGCGACGCTTAGAATATTCTTTATCTTACGATGCTCTCGCAACATGTGCTGTCCACATCAGACAAAGTGATAAATCAGATACTGACAATATAGACAAGAAATTCAACGACAAAAGATGTCCAGACGAGACTACACGATACAAGAGGGTGATAGGGGTAGGATGAGTGTGTCACCTTGAAGATTTTAGTACAAGATCTTCAGATTCCTCTCTATCGAACACCTCCATTCTAGGAGCAGTGCGTCCGAACTTATGACACTGTGCTCCCAAAGCACCTTCAAGAATAAATCATCGATGATATCTTCTCTTCTTCGAATCTTCTCAACTTCTAGTTTTCTCTGTCCCATCCGCATCTTCGACCACCTATCTTGAGTTTGGACGCATACATTGACACAGAGTATCATCTCTCGTTGGACATCATTTTTACCACTTTGTTGCAACATCTAACTTTTGATCCCAAGGTATTATGGAGATATAGACTAAGCCACGATCATTATGGATTGTATATCTTTTCTTGGACTAAGATTCCAAGGATATTTAATGATCCAAGAGATATTCAAGAGAGTCTAATTTGATTCTGAGATAAACACAAAGATAACGCTATTTTCTCTCTTTTCATCTTTTCATATGAGTTCTATTTTTTCATTTGGAAGTATAAATAGCAAAAGGTGAGAGGTTCAATCGCTTGCAAACAATGTCCACTAAGTAAGTATTTGATACATACATCGATCGTTTAGAGTCGTTAACAATATGCACAAAGTAGAGAATTACATACTATACAAACATTCTTTGCAGGATGAATGAAGAATGCAAAGAATGATCTTGCACGATAAATGAGAGATAGGATCCTCGCAGCTCTACTTCCGACTGGATCGATTATTTCAATGAACTTTGAAACGAGAGCAAGACATATGGGAGGCAAAATATGTATATAATTTCTAGCCACAGATAAATACTTGCATATATCTTTACCTCCTATCAAACTAGACTAGATAGCATGATCACTGGAAATTCCTAACTCATCTGACCCCAAGCAGCATTTGGCATAATTTAACTTACCTGAATGAAGGCAAATTTCAGTGAGATGAAGAAGAATATAAATTACTGAGATACTTCAGATTCGCTTTCAGTTTTCCTCCTACATGTTGCGGAAGATAAGAGGAAGTAAGGACTTGCGAATAGGACAATGGACTCGAAACAGTATGGACAACATGAGTAGGTCTTGCGGATATGTATGTGTTCAGTTAGAAGATAAACGGTCCAGCTACATACTGTACTTGGTACTGTACTCGACCGTATGAACATATACTCGACAGTTGTCGGGAGAACCGATATCCTCGGAGACGCAAATCCCTCAGAAAATCCCTACATAACAGAGGATCAAACGCAGTCGTACGGCGTCATGTAGACTGTCAAACGACCTTTTCTGGCGTCATTCCACGTAGGTTCATACATTCCGATTGGAGGGGTTTGTGAGTCAGGTTATTCTGACCAGGGTGTTCTCTAACCTCACCGAAGTTAGCTCTCTGGTTTGCTCTTGTCGTTTTCTTCTTCACAAAGAAAAAATTTGGGAATATTAAGTGTGTCCGGCTGTCGCCCTCCTGGGGCGCAAAGACGGAAACAGGCGGAAGCACCCCTACTGTAGCCACGGAATAGTGAAGCATATTCGCAGTTTGGCGGTTCATAGCCGATTCGGAAAGACTGGGAGTGCAAAACCGTTATAAGGAAGACGGGATGGCGATTGGCGATATTTGAAAATTGGGTTACGTAAGTCAACGGCTTTCGCCAGAGACGATCAGAGCCCTCCCTTGACGAGAAGGGGGACTGAGGAGGTTCTTCTACTTGCTGCTTATCTGGGCCCTGGGCCCCGGGCACCGCGCCTCCCGCCGTGGAGACCTCGGCTTCACGTGGCCGTATGCGGGTGTGTGATTGTAGCCACTGTTCCCCATTTCCCAGCCCCCAGCCTGTCATCTGGCGAATCTTCGCTCGCATACCGAACGAACGAACCGGCGACTTCCCATAGTCAGGCCCCTACTACTGTATTCCTACGAAGAGGAGGGCTCCCCTCGTTCCCGACCCCTGTCCTGAGGGAAATGGAACAAACAAGACCAGTACAGTACGAAATTCACATGAAATGTAGCTCTTTGAAGTAAGTTTGGACGTTTATTCCTTGCAGGAGCTGATGGACCTGAGTGAGCTGGGGCGGCAGTGAGTCAGACAGACTATCAGAGCCGGGAGCATGGCGACTATTTGCCAGGGCGAGCGAGTGAAAGAGAGAGGAAGACATACACACAGAGACAAAGACGGACATTGGTAGTGACGAAACAAACTAATGGGGGGAAGGAGCTGTCCATAGTTGAGAGGAAGCCAAGGACTAGCATCTACCTCTAGATTGAGTGAGCATGAGCTACTGAAGCAATTGCAAGCCTTCAGTCAGTGGGATGCTGGCAAGCAGCAGAAGGAGCAAACCAACCGTGTGGTGGGGCTGCGTTACCAGACGAGAGAGGGGGAGGAGAAATCGGGAGTCTCTAAGAGCTAGACAAAGATACAGCTTGTGAACAGTAATATTGAAAATTAAGAAACTATTTACATACTCGCTACGGCGTGAGCAGAGTACAAGCGACTGAACTGTATGAAGGAGAGTGAGAATGGCTGGATGTTCGTCCAGTACTAGTAGAGAACGAGTGATGGCTGAGTAGGCAAGACTGTTAACTGGACCTTAACCGTTAGCTAAGCTCAGATGAAATGAGATGCACTGCCAGCCAGGTGAAGCAGCTAGTGAGAAGTTAGGCCGAAATTGAGCAAAGTTGAGTTTTGGTTTACACTAAGAGTCTGTCTGATAAAGAAGGTAAAATAAGTGGAAATGGAGACAGATAACGGCTGCTAGTAGGCAGCTTGAAATTTGAACAGAACGGTCACCGTAGTTAATGGGAACGCTGAGGCAAGCAGAGGCCGTGGGAGAAGAAATAGCAAGTAGAAGAAATGAAATAGTGAGAGATGAAAATGATCTAGAATTTCAAGGGAGAGAAGATAGTGAGAGGTTACTAGGCAAGTGAAGATCTAAGAGGAGTCGAGTTTTTCAGAGGTTGCAGATCTAGAGGTGGGAGGGTGAGTGGGAGGCAAGACACAGCCCGGAGAGAGAGAGAGAGAGAGAGAGAGAGAGAGAGAGAGAGAGAGAGAGAGAGAGAGAGAGAGAGAGAGAGAGAGAGAGGACCACTTTTTACTGGCCATAGACGTCGTCGAGAGCAATGAGGGCAGTGTAGATTACTCAGATACTCGATAGTGGTACTTGCTTAGTCAGAGAAAGAGGGACCGAGCCGGACGAACCTACGAATAGTACACTCAGAGCTCTCTCTGCATGACTTGCTTATAATCGAGTGTATCGCCAGTGACTTCGCACTCCAAACGCCACAACAATCGCTCGTCGTCCGAACTCTCTACGGGGCGAGTCTGGACTCCACTTCCTGCAGCTCTGTTCTGTTCTGGTCGACCGACGGCTCTCACTTACGGTTTCTCCGTTCATCTGTCTGTATCTCTCGTCCTCTCTCGGCAACTTTCCTTCCTTCCATTTCGAACTTCGACCTCTCCTCCACCAGACCTACCAGAATCACCCCTCCTGCAGTGCAGGCCTACACAAACCAGAAGAACACGAATCTGCTACTGGAGGTCTTCGTGTGCTGCATACGTAGCTGCTCCACCTATTTTTAGAGTGCACCACCTCTCTCGCTCCCACGTCGCAACATTTCCCTTTCTCTAACCTCCTGCTCAGTTCTAGCGTCTCTCCCTCCTTGCCCCCTCCCCGCCTGTACCGTCTTCTGCGAGCTCGTCAAGCCCTGTATCATCTGTCGAATGTCTCTGCTAGGCCTTCCAACAGCACGTTGTTGTCGGTGTACAATCAATCCAAATATTCAACGAAAGCTGTAGTTGGTTTCTGCTCCTGATCAGTTTCAGCGCTAAACACGTCCGCTCTGGTTGGTCTCAATTCTCCTCCGTCCACACAAAATCTGCGCATGCTCGAACGCAACAAATTCCTGACGGAGGGACGGAAGCGTCTGAATCAGTTGAGATTCGTGCGGACAGCAGGTGTCTTGGATTATTTGACAGTGAATCATTTTGAAGCACACCGGGAGTAGCGATGGGTTCCTTGACTTTCCGGATGCTGTTCATTATGACCTTGGCGGTTATGACGGAATGCGCTCGCCCTCTTCAGAGTAATTACCTGTGCACGCTCAATCAATCGTCAAGTTTATATCCGGATACTTTGGAAGTCTGGAGTCCGAGGAATACTTGAATTCCGTGGGCGGATGTTTTAAT
Organism: Asterella californica; assembly: GCA_036924285.1. Classification (NCBI taxonomy): domain Eukaryota; kingdom Viridiplantae; phylum Streptophyta; class Marchantiopsida; order Marchantiales; family Aytoniaceae; genus Asterella; species Asterella californica. The sequence continues at coordinate 11,011,311 of JAYKYS010000006.1, read as the reverse complement.
TCGAGGTTTTGGACATGTACAGTAGATACTACGACCTCAGAGGAAAATGTTCTAAGTCATTGAATGATTTCGCTTGACAGGTACACAAATGAGCTTATTGGTGATGTCCATGCTACAAACTCCACCGAAACCTCTACGACCGCCTCCTCTATCTCCTGTGCAGCGGGAACAATTGTACCAGGCTCGTCAGCCACCTACTGCTCCAACAGCTGAGGTGAGGAAGGAATTCATCTGGTCAACAGAGTTTCTACTGGATCAGGACTTGATGGATAATGTTCATGCATACTCTTATGATTAACGACTATGATCCCTCGACGTTGACCTTCAGTCCCAGAAGCCCGAACTCTGATCGCTTTTGAATGTTACTCAAGAGCATTTCAAATTCAGTCAAAGCTTAGACATTTGAATCTTCCGGTAGTTCTGATTGATGAAGCTCATAAGAAAATGCCTGTGCATGTGTCTTAGAGGTCTACAAACTACGGTAGGCATGACCTGCCTTGACGTCAAAGACATTCTTAGCTTGTAAGAACAGGCACGACAGCGTGCAGATTTCATAAGCTGGAAGCTCGGATCTTTACCGGCCATACATCATAATGAACTAGCTAGATGCATGCTGTGTAAAGACTACGAGTCGGTGAGAGAGAGAAAGTTGATAGTAATGGGAGCTATCCTTCGGACATGCAGGAATATATACATCGCGGGTATCGATTTGGAAGTCCAAGCATCCACAGGAGCGCAACGGCCAGCACCAGCGAGACGACCAGCACGAGCGTGGACATGAGCGAAGTAAAATATTGGAGCTTCCAGCAGTTGCACAAAAATCCAGCGGGTCCCAATCCCATCGGCAATGAGTTTCGGCCGGGAAACAGCAAGACGGTAGCCAAGAAGAATCGCTACCCTCCCCCTTACGGTGGCTGAAGCTGAAGGGTGATTGATGGTGACTGCGCGCACATCAATCATTCAAACTTTCTCCACTACTTTAAGCTTTATAGAATTGTAGTACCCCATGTTGTCATCACATTCTTAACTTATACCACTGTCAGGGAATTCAAGGCTGCAGCCACCACAGCGCTAGCGCTAGAATGCATCAGCGCGTGGAGTTTATATACACTATTTGTCCTGCATCTCACAATCGCACACAAGGAAAGCGGGGGACTGATGAAGGTGAAATTGATAGACGGACACGATCAGAGCTCCATGCGCCTATCGTTCGGATCCAACTATCAGAACTACCTGTTGAAGATCCGCGGATTCGGATGTAATATCGGATGAGGACGGAAAGGGAAGATCTGGACATTTGTATGTACATAGAGGATAGGATTGGATAGGCTAAGCAGCAGCAGATGGGCAACTAGGGGTCCGGTAATGCTTCATTAATTCGAGGAGAGAAGAGTCAGTGATCACAAGATGTGTTAGACATCTTTGAAATTATAGTCATAGAGTTGTCATACAACAAAAAAATCGCTTGCGGTTCGTCGATGGCCGGGTGTTATGTGAGTTTTGCAATAATTTATTGCTGAACAAGACAGTTAGACACACCGAGGACCGTCAAAGGAGTCGTTATTTCTTCGTCCATCTATCTCTGCAGCCCCCAAATTTGTAAATGTTAGTCGGATTGCAAAATTCAAAGATTCGACTGGTTCCTCCTTGGACTTTCTGCGCTGCCCCTAATTTGATTTCACCTGTGGTTTGAGTATATTTTCAGCTCATCGAGTATAGTACCTTGTACGTGTCAGTCTGCGGAACGAACTTTTAAAGCTGCGTATATACCTAGGAAGGACATTCTGTAGATGCACGTGATTTTAAGGCTTATAAGGGACCAGAATACGAAAAGTTGGTCGTCGTCACGAGAACATGAGGGGAGCGTGGATTGTGAGATGGGGAGGTGAGGGGAAGGGAAGGGGATTGGCTTTGGCTTCGGGTTCCAGTTGATAACAACTGGGTTAAGTAACGCTACAATGCATGCATATCATCAGTGAGTGAACGAATGAAGGTGGAAGAAACTCCTGTTTCCTGCAGCGCTGCTCGGATCTGCTGGAGTGGCCCAGAGAATGAAGGAAGAAAACAGAAGCTAGCGAGCAACGCGACCAGGATACGCGTGGTCTGGTCTGTTCTGGGCTGGCCTGGTTTGGTCTGTTTTGGTGTAGGGGTGGGGTCAGCGGAGGGCAGGAGTGTCATTATCTCTTATACGAGCATAACTTCGGGGCCGAAGTTCGGGCGAGTCGCTAATTCCATGAATTTCACAGAATTGACGGCCATTGGGTGAGTGAAGCAGACCTTTGTGGTGCAGTAGCTGACTGTCACTGGTCTTGACCCTGTGGGGTGGGGTCGGGGTCGGTTCCAAGGGATCGAGTCTCCTCATGCTCAGCAGGCAGTTGCTGTTATGGGAAAGGAGGTGGAGGTGGTGGTGATCGTGTAATTCAGTGCAGCAGCAGACTCTTCATCTATTGTCGGTTCATTGTCAAGTCTGGGTTTCACTACGTTGCTCAGACCGACAGACTGTGTATAATTTCATTTGTACTACTTGTATACTGCTGCGCAGCTGAGCTGAGCTGAGAGCTTCGGGTGGGGTCCCCGGGGGCGTCCGGGCCCCAAGCTAAGCAGTTGGGACAACTACGTTCGTGTTGTTGTTAGGAGTGGGGGCGCGCAGCATGTGATTAAACTTCTCTTCTCGCACTTTGTGATTTGGTTTTGTGGGGTCGCCTCGCTGGGTACAGTTCCTCCTTAGCTTGGCAAGCTGTGCACACTTACTCTAGTAACTTAGTCTAGCTATTCTATAGCTTTAGCTGCGGCAGCCAAGAAGGCACACAAATGTACATCTACAGTCGTCTCGTACCAGCCAGACTCTTGTCTTGCCATCTTCTTCCCAATTTCCTATTCGCTCTTTCGGCTCCTCAGCGGACAGTTGTGAAGATTCCTATAACTTCAAATCCTCCCCCTGACTGCCCTTCATCATGGCGTCCTCCTCCAAGCATACCCATTACTTATATTATACAGATAGCGGGTCTGAGACCTCATGTTCCTACCCTCCCCTCCCTCCCTTTTCTTTCTACGTAAGTCCATGTAAAAGATCATTCCTTCCCCGCTGATTCTCCATTTTCCCCCTCCATGGAAGTATACTTCTGTACAAACAATTTAATCCGAGGGAAGGCCTGGCGTATCCACATGTGAGGACGTCAAAAACCTCATCTCTGTGAGAACTTATGGGGAACTCTTCCTTATATTATGGTTATCATACCGGGGGATAACAGCGTCGTGAAACCAGGGCAGGGTAGCCCAGGCAACATCCTGGCTATTTTCCGAGGCTTTCCTACAGGCGCTTATATGTCTACCTGATAATGAACTGGCGGTCTTTCTGGCTCTGATTTGTTTTGTTTTGATTCGAGATACTGTCAAAAGATGGTTGTAATCCAAACGGAATAAAACCTGAGAACTTAATAAAACAGAGCAGAAAGAACATGCTGCACTCTCACACCTGTACAAATGCAGCGGCCTTAGCTCATTGGTTGTCGATTTGTAGTCGTTCGATGGGTCAACTGTTTTCAAGGCATAAAAGCTCCTCTTCTTCCACTTTATCTCCTAGCCGTCTATGACACAGGATTCCAGTTTGGCAGGCAAAACAGCAACTTTTTCCTTCTCACTTTTGGGAACAAAACCTTCCGAACAGCAGCCTGTATGAAGACTCGACTGTCAGTGAGTGGGGTGGTGTATATTACTCTCTATATATATTGTATCGTGTTTCTCGTCAAGGGCAAAGCCACCTCTCAACATCTCCGTGGGTGACTTCTTCTTACTTCTGTAAAGCTCCTTCCCACCGTCAAATCTAAGAAGCTCCGGTAAAGAACCAGGATAAAGTACCAGCACCACCTTCCGATGGCGACGATGCCGACCTGAACTGACTAAAGCGCGACTCCTCCAGTCCCCCATTAAGGTCTTTATCTTCCAGAAGAGAAAAGGAGATATCCAGCTCCCTCTATTTAATTCATTCCACGTACTGTACTGGACGTACAACAAGATAGATAGACAAACGGAGGCGTTCAGTGACTTCAGTCGCACTCGCCTCTCCTTTCCTTTCTCCTTTCTTTTGATTTTCTCTCGAGTTTCCCGTCCAACTTCTTTCCTTATCTGCGTTCCCAGCAGCAGCATCTCCTGCGTCACGGCGCAGATAGGTTCCATCACTACGGGAGGCGGAGGCTACCTAACTCGTAGCCCTAGCCTTTCACCGAACCCGTCGCGAACATCGAGCCCATCCATCCTCTTCATTCATTGATGGAGTATCCTGATTTGCTTGATTTCTCATTTCTACATTTCCTTCCACCGTTGCCTTCCGACTACCCTGGCGAGGACGGACGACGCAAGCAAAGCAAATGCAGGATTCTCTCCTCGGACTCTCCCTTGGCTTTGCCATCGATGATCGACTAGTGGCTTGGTACAAAAGCCTCCAAACTCGCTGCTACTGCTCGGACCCAGCTTCATCACTCGAAGGAGAATCATCAGCTTCTTGCCACGTGGTGGCTTCCTACTCGCTTGAGACATAAAGACTCGAGCATGTGAAAGAATCTTTTCTGCCCACAGCCTTCCCACGTGGGTAGGGTGCTGACGTGGTGAATCTCCCGACCCTTTTTTATCTGCCCGGTGCTGCCCGGGAGCGAATGTCGGGAATCGACCGACAAAGCAGACGCTGTCTAGAATTCAGACGTCCTCAAATACGTCGGCTAGCTAACCCTCACATAATCACAATGTCACATTCTCCCTCCCACCTTCACTCCTCCCCTCACTCCGCCTCCACTCCTCGTATTAACCTAATTCACCTAAACAAATTGTTGTCGGCGCAGCTAAGGCTAAGTTAGATAGAGTCGACAGTTCTCTAACTTAGCCTTAGCTGCGCCAACAGACTTCCGTTCTAACTTGAAGTGAGAAATAACGATACGTTACTATTGCTATGCACGTCAGGGCAATTCAGATGAGTAGAGTTAACGTCTTGCGTAAGTAGTATCTTGCTCAGTATACGCTAATCTGAAATCAGATATGTCCATCTCTCACACTCACTGGCTGGACCTGAGAGCTACCATAGGAGAAGCTGACATGTGCTTTGCTACTGTGCATAACACGCAGTTTGTGACGCAAATTTACTGCAAATGAAGTTTTCCAGTACAGAACCCAATCAGTACCACAGGGTGTGCAAAATGTGTACTGTGCAAAATGTTCGAGAACATTATGGCTCAGGTAAATTTATGACAGGAATCAACCTCTTTGTGCTCAGAACGTGATTTCATGCTTTTGGGTACAAGGAATGAAGAAAATATCGAGGATGGATAATTCCTGCTGGTGGCAGGAAGATGAAGGTGGAGGATGGATGGGTGGGTCAGAAGGAAAGATCCCATCTCCTGGGACGCATTGCGGAGCTGCTAAAAACCTTGAATAAGTCTGTGAATGAATCCATTGAACTTACATGACAGAGATACGGACCTGCCAATAATCAGTGCTTCAATAATGACTTACAATTATTAGTACTAGGGTGCACAAAGACTGGCAGGCATAGTTTGGCTGCAAGAGTTACGACAGAATGATGCAGGATGCTTACTTCCCAGAGGGCCCAGGCCCCTCGATTATGCTTCATAGACTTTGTGAATACAATAAGGACAGACTTTGTGAATGTCCTTATCGTAACATGTTGATGGAGGAAATCATACCTCTTAAGTACTTAGACGGGTCTTAGACGGGTTCTAAAGTCAGAATGTCGTCCTGAACTAGTCGTACTAGGCCTTCCCAGCAGTACAGTCGAGCGCATTCAGGGAGAGTCCATTAACGTGTTTAGCAACTGGATGTCGGGAGAAGAACAAGGCAAATTGGCCTTCTATCTGCCATCACGCTTTGACCCCCTAATTTTGCAGAGTAGCTAATCTGGATAATCGTCATTGTAGCTATGGGGCACAGTGGATCTTGACAGTGGAGTGGATCTTCACATAACAGATTGAGCTAAACTCAAACAGTTCTACATCAGAAACCCTGACTACAAACAACTCTTTTATGGCGAATAAACTGCAAAGGTAACGTATTACATATTCAGTGTCTAGGTACTACGTTCCTTACAAGTAGATTGTCAAGGCTGGTTGACACGTATCAGAGAGCCCAGCGGCCCAGGCCTGTTACTAGCTGAGTGCTAGTTACTAGGGTTATAAAGACTGAGACATTTTAGGTTCATACAGTAACTGGGCCATGGTTAGCAACATCTCCACTACAACTCAGAGGTTACTGTACTCACACTCTAGGTCTTCACGTGGTTGCTGTTTGAGTAGGATCACCCAGTACTGAGAACAAAATAATGAGTAAGGTGCAGTAGAGTAGACGAGGATAACAACGAATGGAAGAGCCATCATGACTAAGTTGGCGTAATGCAGCAGAAGATCGCAGTTAGGCCCGAGAATCTCACTGTGTGCCAACAGCATTAACCGCGAGGGTATACTTTAACTAGTTTGACATGTGATAAAGGTGTTCCTAATTCATTGTTACTTGTTCATATGGTCCAAAGCCCTCATCGACAGGTTGATTAAATCTTTTGAAAATAGACGAGACAAATTTTCAAGTTCACTTCCAGTTTCTCACCAGTGCCCACATATATCACTCTTACACCTTACACTGTGGTTCATACTTCCTAGAGAAATTTCAGAGAAACAAGATGCTATAGAATAGCTAAATCTTATGCTCTGTTGAGAAGCATGCCTCTGATGTTTCATGTAACTAACAAGAAACATATGTTGAATCTTTAAGACCGCAGTGCTGACGCGGTCTTAGTCTGACCAAATTTCTTTTGTTTGCGAATCAGAGCTTGTAAACACCTTATCGATGCCAAGTATACACAGGTCCGGATGATTATCCTCAACATGTATAAACGATGCATCGAGACTCGTACAATTAACTGTCACTTAACAAAAGGACTGGAGTCCAGCAAAAGGGTAGACTTTGTACCTTTCCCTCATTCATCCCTTAGTTAAGCCAGAAAGCAATAGTCCTGAAAAGTTAGTAACAGTAATTGCAGGGCCTAGAGTGATAGAAAGACAGACGACGTCTGATGTTCAAAGGATGCATGCGGGAAAAGCTTTCCCTATAAACAAGAGTCTACCTGAAAAATATTAGCCGAACAGAACAATAGAATACAAGTTTCTCACACAATCTTTATGAAGAACCCTCCAACCGTGCATGTTTCACCAAGATACTGCATTACGAAAGAGTTTCAGTGATCACTCAGAGCCTGACCTAGAAAGTTTTACCATGTTCTATGGATGCTTAAAAGCCTGCCGAGAGGGCCGTTTGTGATACAAACAATCCCATACAGGTTGAAACAAAAAGGCCTTAAGCTTCGGAGGACTCACGTGCGTACGTTGTTCCCCGACGTGTTTGATGGAAATGACTCCTACACTACCTACACTCCCGCAACACGTAACTTTTCACAGGGAGGGAAGCAGCAAAGGATTGAAGGTGTGCTGCGACAAGAGGCAGCTTCCTTCAGTTTCCAGTCGATAACGCGGAATGTTTATAGGATTTGCTAACCAGGTCGACAGTGTCGGCCGACGAACTGTTGGCAGTTCTATTAATAACACTGGATAATATAATAGACTTTAACTCAACTTAAATTCTAAATTAGACATTAATTCAAGGTAAATTCTATACAAAATTAATCGAACTTTCAATCTTAATCTCTAAATACTTATATCTCAATTAATTTAACTATGAACGTGTTTTGATTTATCATATTTCATATCCTGCTTTATACGTTAAAACTTTACCTCAGATTTAAAACTTCTTAACTGCGCACCTGCACAATGTGCGTCAACCCTTTTAATATTATATCATTTTTAAATGATGTTGTCTCTTTGTCTTGTGTGTTTCAGGTGTATCGCTCCTCCAATATCTGTCACTTTATATCATTTTATTCTTCCAAAAAGAATGACACTCGTATTACAGTTCAATTTGTTGGTTGTGTAATCACTCTCCGCTTCTTAAATAATCGCCGTATTTCTCAATTCTTTCTATTGTCAGAAAGATCATATATTTATGCAATCCTTAAATTGCTTTTCATTTAAAGCGACTGTTAATTCTTTGCTACCTTCTGTTATGTGATTTGCTTTGCAAGGATGTTCTATTCTCAATATGGTTTGTTCATAGGTACTCTCTTCACTTAGATGTTTGGTTGAAATTATGATAACTTGCAGTGTCATCGAATAACTGCTTGAATTTGATATCACCATTCGGAGAACCTAAGTTTCTCATTAGTTCATAATGCAAGCTTCCTGAGGTCTACTACCTCTCTTCTTGGTCGAAATCAACACAAAAGGTGGTTGACTTTCTTTTGCCTTGTACGGAAAGTTGTTCTCTTTATGTACCTCTTCTCTCGAAACTTCTTTACTTCAACTTTGATGTCAAGAGCAAAATACTTAAACCACCAGTACCGGTATAAAAGTGAGCGGAAATTGATGAGAGAGTTTTGATTCAAGTCATTATTTGATAAATTCTACAACAGAATGTAAGAATAATAAACAAATATAATTTAGGTATAACGGTCAGATCAAAGACAGAGCACCTGTAACCTAGCTTCTGCAATGAAGGAGGTGGGATATCCCATCCTTTAAATACCATCTTCTCTATCATACTCAGACTCTTGCTCTTACTCCGCAACGTCCAAGATTTTTGTCCCTTGTTCTATTATAGCATAAAATTTTCGTTCTTCAAGTCTTAGAGGATTCTTGTCCCAAGAGGTCACTAAGCTTTAAGAGTTGTCAAAACTGATGTTTATCCTAAACTTCACTAAATACTTTTAAGAATGTGTCTAAATGTCTTGTCTTCTACTTTCTATTATTTTTCTTCTTGTCAACCTACAATCCCACTAACTATCACTGAAGAACTTCATGATGAGTACCCACTACTGTTTATTGAGACTCTAATTTATCTAAATTAGTGCTCAATTACTGCATTCTAAGTGGAGTTTCTTTGCCTTCTACCTGATCCTAGACTTCCTTCTACATCTTTTTTGATATGCACATGAGACCAACCACCAGATTACGTTCACATATACATTACCCATCTCCAGATCAAAATGAAATTTCAGTAAAAAAAGTAATATATTTTTTAAGATTTCAAAACCAAAAACATCAAAAGCAATACTTTTCCACTAAATTTACTACATAAACTTGTTTTCTCTGATCGTGTATTATAAGACACCGTTGGGAACTCTAATCCGAGTGAAATCCAACAGCGCTACTAGTGCAAAGCATGCTTTAGTAAGGAAATACTTTCATTCAGAAGTTTTTTCTGACCTGAAATTGACAAGTAAACAACCGAGTACTCGCTCGTCATAACGCGAACTCACCAACTTTTCCAGATAATGCGGAAATCCAAATTTCAGAAAATAGTAAAATTTAGGAATTTTTTCCTTTTTGAACTAAAAAATATGTAAATTTGACGTATTTATGAAATAACTTCAAAAAATATGAGAGATGACAGTGATTCAGACATCAAATATATTAAAATCTAAGTAGTTTTGAACAAAATGGCTACTTTGTCAATTTGATCATGTTTATCAAAATTTAGAAGAAAAAGACAATTCGATACTCGTCATGAGTTTGTCTAACTTGAAGATGAGATTTTTGCAAAAATTATCTTCAAATATGCTTTTTGGAACGCTCGCACATTTAATTTAATTTTTGAAACCTCAAAAGATAATAAAGATAAACCAATAGTTAAACTAGAGAAGAACATGACGTTAAAGACTAAACACTAAGCATTCTCGTGATGTTTTTCGGCAACTCTAGTATTTATCAAGAGCAAACTCAAATCTTTTTGGATGGTAATCCATGCTATCGATGGATGCTCTAACTCAACTATTCCGTATTGGATACTCTACATTTATTTTCTCTCATCTTCAACATAGTGAAAGCCACTGTTCAGTAAAACGCACTTAAGATATGTAGTGAACGATATTATTACTTATTAATAATAACCTTGTCTTGACAAAAAAAGTGTGTACTATCTCTGTTAACTAGAATACTAACCATTTGTCTTTTAAAAAGTGGACGAGTCAATCAGTAGAAAGTAGATGTACACATATGGCAGTCCATGCAATGCTTGAGTAAAAAAAAAAATCATCCGCAACTAAGAACAAAATTTAAATATTCTCAATTCTCATCAAAATTTGATTGGATAATCATACATGCAGAGGATTGTATTTCCTACCTCTACTGATTTACACTATTTTTGCTATTATCATCTACAGCTTTTGTCGCTCTCGTCGTCGTCCACCACAACATCATTTTGTTCTCCAGCCGTTGTTTTCACTGCTTGGTCTTGAGCTAATCTAAAGAGCTGTTGCTTGATTTGTGATATGGTTGCCTTGTGCAATCTATCTCTTGTTGTTAAGATGAAATTGAATGATAAAATCATTACCTCGGATAAATTCAGTTCTTACTTGAGTAATACTGCTCTATCTCTACCATTCACTTTTTGACATTCCGACAAGAATTTATCGATGTAGAGATCTATGGAGACAATCGTGGACCACTGAACTTGAACAAGTGTCGGTTCTTAATTTTTGTTTCTCGTAATGATCTTCAATACTTGACAAATCCAAAATGTTAACTTGCTTGGAGCCAACAATGCAAGGAAAGATCCATCAACTATTTCAGATAAGTCTCCAAGTCTTGAGTTGTTATTTTTTTTGTCTGCACTTGGTTTCGATCGTCTGGTGCTTGTGTATATCGGTCTATGATCTCCAAAGACACGATTTTGTAATTCCTCATTGCTTGTAATCTTTGTAGGTGCACGAATATTTTGCATGTCGTCACATTCATAGGCATGTAGCATCTCCAAAGATGCATGCTGGAACCTTGCCGAGCTGAGCGCTCAGGGAGAAGCATAGCACACCAGTCGTGCTTGGACCTGATCACTCCTACTTGGATTCTCTAGAGCTGTACCTGAGATAGTAAATGTCAGATGAGATTCAAACACCGACTCTGGACATCACACACATATACACTCCTCAGATTTATTGACAATCACTGCCATAAGCACTATTCAGTTATCTTCCCACGAGAGATAGTAGATGAACTGTTACGGTGGCTGAATCAATAGTTCAGGGTTCTACTACGTTGTGCCTTAAGCACTTGAACTTTACACGAAAGTTTCAAGGATAAAGAAAAGTCTTCTATCTTCCTTACTACTCTAGGCGCTCAATCTTATACTAACGAGCCGGCAACGAGAACTCTCTCGTGAACTATTGATCGGTAGTTCTTTGAATGTCTGGTCCCATGTGGTTGTCAGTTTGATGTCTGCTTTACCTTGCAGATGGGAGTGCGAGATTGGTGACCTTCAATCTAATACGACTTGATCCGTAAATAGGTGATCAGATCAGACGTAGTATGCATCTTCCGGCACTGTGGTCAACTGTGACGTAAGTCGTATCACATGTGATCAAGTGCTGGCATGCTTTGATCCCGTCATACGACAAGGTTACTCATATGCATGAGTATACTGAGTCATGCTACAGATGTAGCATCTGCTCCCCTCCTTCTCCAAGCTTGATCTCAAGCTGAAAATGTACTGGCAGATATCTTGTAGACGTAGGGAGTATGAAGCTACCGATCAAGTAGTCAGTTGAGTTCGGACTCCATACCGGGAGCTGCCTTCAATTCACGTGTTATCAGTCTCCCACCACTACTGTACGAGACAAGAGAGGTAGAAAACTGTCTGAACTGATGAAGAGCGACTCGTTGGCGCTTGAAAGTATCACTGTATTGCAATTAACAAATCAAATAAACGTATCAGATTCAAACTGTGCTAAGAAGTATCTTGTAAAGTGAACAAGCAGATACTTCGCTTATTTGTATCTATTAGACTAGCATTTTTATTTGTTTACAAACGTGATCCTATCATTTAGAGAACACTCTTCTATTTCTAACAGAACATATAATTCAGGAGTAGACGTAGGTGGGACGGATGCCGTAGTCGGAGATGATGACTGATTGGTCACTCGTGACAGAATGGTGTGATCTTGTGATGCTTGTTGATCATCGTTCTGCAGAGTTTCGTGAGGGGGTGACGCCATGGACCCAGTTGTAGTCCAATAATCTCCTTCCTGTAATTCCTCGATGGTGAGCGATCTTGAAGACGCTGCCTGCAGTTCAGTATGTTTCAGAGTTGTCTCATCATACTCATCTACCGCTGGATGTTGAGCAGCTTCTTCATTTGGAGAGTCGACAAACAGCTGCTGTAAAAGATCAGATTCATCTTTCGCTCCTGAATTGTCACCTCTTACAGATGATAGCTGCTTCTCTGGTTGACGTTCTACTCGAACAATTTCCTGCATGCTAATATGCTGTTGTTTTCCATTGTGTTTCTGAATAACGACCACTTCAGAGTTATCAGGAAGAAAACCAAGAACTATAAACGGACCTTTCAGAAATGATGAAAGCTTCTTTCGACGAGTTCTCCTATCTTCCATATAGATTAAATCATCAACATTTGGAATCAATATACTTCTCAATTGATGATTTCTGGTGAAATCTCTGATTTGTCTATGTTGGACATGTTTTGTACTTACCACTGCTTTCTCATGTATGGAAATCATGTTGTTACAAATGCATGCTATATGTTCGTCTGGACTCAACGTCTCATTTTCTTTCTCACAGAAAAACTCAGTCAAAGGCATGCGACGACCATACAACATAGGATATGGACTTTGATCAGTAGATGCATGGGGTGTGGCCCGATATGACATGAGAAATGAAGCTAGACAAGTTTCCCAATCACTTACTCCTTTGACTGAGTTGAGACGAGAAATAGCTTCGAACAAAGTACGATTAAATCTTTCGATTAGCCCGTTTGCTTGTGGATTATATGCGCTTGTAGTACGATGACGGATACCGGTCTGCTGCAATACTTGTTGGAGTTCAGCCAAGAACTCTCGTCCTCCGTCAGTGAGTATCTCCTCTGGGTATCCATGTCGAGCTAAGATATCTTCTCGTACAAATCTTGCCATGGTCAATGCTATTTTATCTGCAACAGGACGCACTTCAGACCACTTACTGAACCAATCCATGACACAAATGCAATAAATATTACCATGATCTGATGCTGGTAACTTAACTATATCAATGGCCATGAGTTTAAATGGTCCTTCTGGTATGGGTGTTGGCCTTAACGGTAGTTTCAAACTGAGCTTCAAATTCTCTTTTTGACAGCGATCGCAAGTACGCACTATATGACTGATAGTCTCGCGCATATTATTCCAAAAGTAATATACTGATACAAGCTTATGTAATTTGTTCATTCCAAGATGAGCATGTGCATGCAATCCATGCGTAAGTTCTACTCGTTCACCAGAAGGAAGTACTTTCCTCCGCCCAAGCAATGAATGCTTAACGTAATAGATACATTCAGTAGAACCATCGAAAGCATAGGATTTTACTCGAGCTCTTATCCTTGCTTTTGCTTTTCGTGGAACTCCGAGTGAAAAAACTTGATGTTTCAAAAAATAAACAGACATATGGTCATCTAAAATGTCATCAGTAGTTTTAGTTAAGCATCTATAACATTTTGGTGGACTAGAATGGTCTGTACAATCAGCACACACAACATCAGTACAAAAGACGCACGGATTAAGCTCCAATGCTGAGACTGTAAATTCGCAGTGAGCATAATTAGATTCGCCTAGCTGAGATTTGCAAGGTTACTTCATATTCAATTCTGACTGTTGACGTCATCCATGTAGAACTCATCTTAGTACTACTCTTAAGATAATCTCTGTTCTGAGAATAGTCTGAGAAGAATTGCACATATTTAGACTTCTCTTCGTTGTTTAACAATGTGCAAGCAGTAGGTACTGACTTGGAATGCGATACAAATGCATATAAGTAACTACTGACTGCAGGAGGGATCACCCGACGCAAGATATCTATGTTAGTATGAGCTTTTCCTTTCCTGTACTCAATGTTAAAATCAAAGGACTGTAACTTCATACTCCATTTGCCTAGTCTGCCTTGTAAGTATTGTTCAGACATGAGCCATTGTAATGCCAAATAATCAGTTTCTACCAAGAAAGGTACTCCGTACAGATATTGTCGAAAGATTTTGGTAATCACCCAAACTACTGCAAAACACTCACCTTCAGTAGGACTGTAATTCTTCTCTTGTACTGATAGTCGTTTAGATGCATAGGCGATAACAAACTCGTCAAGACGTTTTTCAGATTTGTTGTAGTTTCTTTGCGCTAGAATGGCTGCTGTTGCACAGACATATCTTCAGTAACTCGAATGCTTTTTCTTGATCACTAGTCCATTGCCACGGACCGCTCCCCGTCACGTCATAGAGTGCCGACATCTTAAGAGCAAATTTTTCTATCCACCGTTTGTAATATAGCCCAAAGTTCAAGACGGCCAAAGTGGATTTTTTGTCATGTGGGTGCTGTCGTATTGTACATAGGTCTGTACAGTGAAAAGTAATGCAAAGAGATTTTTTTCTATATTGTGTAAAGGAAGCTGCCCTGCAGCTTAACAAGCTAGGCATGAGCTAAGCTGGGGCCATGCTTGACAAGCTGCCCCCTAGCTTGGGTTGGAATATCACCCCTGAGGGAGTCGAAAGACTCCAAAATGTGAAGTTCGACGAGGAGAGCGACCTCATGCTTCTAGTTTTGAAAGAAAGTGCTTTAAGTGATAGTTAGCACGCGTTTTAAACTAAAAAATATGCGATAGAGGGAAATCTGTCGATTCTGACTCGTGACTCGAACTCAGAATTTGATTGCGTGAGTGTGTAGGTGTTCACAAGTACTATAGTTTTGACTCTTTACTCGTTTAAAATGGAGTTGTATGGAGAAGTTAGCACAGAAAAGGCTAGTAAAGACTTTACAAGAAGATTTCCTTAGTAAAGCATATGTACAGACTGTTAAACCTTTTTGAACGGAACCAAAGGCCATCCCAGTGATAGGGCGCCTGCCTAGGAGGGAAGTGGTCTCAGGATCAATCCCTCCTGGCCTCTGGTTCCTATTCTGGCATGTTGGCCTCCCGGATGGGAGTCTATGTTGGGTATGCAGCCATGTCCTGTATACCTAGGGGCGGGAGACCGGTATCTCTTTTAATCGTGGGCTTCCTGGCCTAAGCCTCCGCATGCCATCCTGAATATACTATGGGAGATACCTGGTGCGCATATGGGGGGGCTGTAAGCCCTGTGGGGCAGCCTCATAAGTGTTAGGGCTTCGGCCTACATTGGATGGCTTGTAGTATATTCAGGATGGCATCAAGAGCACAGGAAACTTTTGCTAATTAGTTAAATAAGCATCGAGTAGGCTTGCGATGGAGAATGAGGTTATGTGAACCTTTATTAGTGTAGGGGTAGAGTTTGTGGAGACAACTGTGAAACTTGTATTAAAAAAGGGCCAACTTTGTAAATAATGCTCTTTACGCATAAGGACAGCAGGGGGGCAGCTTAAGCTAGGGCCCTGCTTGTGATAAGTGACTGCACTTATAAGGACAGCAGGGGGGCAGCTTAAGCTGGGGCCTTAACTTTTAGGTTTAATACCTGCGACGGCAGGAGATCGGGGGACACTTTTCAAAGGAGTTTTCTGAGAGAACTGAGGCGGAAGGAGGAAAAAGGAGCAGAATTAGGGATTGAGGAGAGGAGACGCTGAGAAGCTTGGAGGCTGAGTGGGGATCGATTTTTCTGCCAGAATTGAGTGGATTGATGAGAGGAGACGCTGAGAAGCTTGGAGGCTGAGTGGGGATTGATTTTTCTGCCAAAATTGAGTGGATTGAGGAGAGGAGACGCTGAGAAGCTTGGAGGCTGAGTGAGCAGAGGAGATCGTTTTTGACAAGGCTTTGGTTGTCGTGAGATCAAATTCCTTGGAATTTTCAGCTGAGAAGGACTCAGGAGAGGAAGAGAGAGATATTTTCTTAAACAGTGAAGCAGTTGACACTGAAATAAAACTATTTCTACTCCGGAGAGATCTATTTGTGTACTTGAGTGCGTGATTGAGTGTTTGTTTTGCAATTGGTGGGCACAAGAGGCTGTGTTTTGAGATTTCATCGTCTGCAGCGATCTATCTTCCTTTCTGGTCATTTCTCTTTGATCTATCACAGTCAGGAGGTCCGCTCTCCCCAAGAAAGACTCTCACCACGACATCTGGTGCTTCCACTGAGAGCAATTGGGGTGATCGATTTGGAGAATTGGCTAGATTGGGTGGAAAATGGATCACAGTGCTGCTGTACAGGGTGCGGCTGCTGCTCAGGGTGCTTCTGTCCAAGGGACTTCTGGTCAGGATGGAATTGGCTCTCAAGGAGGACCTACGGTGGTTCCAACAGCAGCAGCACAGCCTGACACGTCTCAGATTCTTTAGGCGTTGGCTGCTTTGATTCAACAGCAGTCTGCAATTGGAGGAGCTGAGCAGAAATCCACGAAGGCGTTACAAGCAATTGTTGGTCGATGTGGGCGATTTGATGGAAGAGATGTTACTAGGTACCTGCGGGAGTATGTGGGTGAAATGGAGTTGGTCAGGGCACCTGAAGTTGAGGTAATTCTAAGCTTTGAGTTGACTGTTGTCCTTGAATTGAGAGAGAAGGTTAGAAATTTACAGAGAAGACATTTAGGTGGGTGGACTCTGTTTGAACGTGCACTGAGAGAAGAATTTCTAGAAGAGGACTCTGAAAGAGTCACCAGAAGAACTCTCATGGATTGGATAGAGCGTCAGCCTGGACGTTCCATGGGATTGAATGAAGTGATCCGTGAATTTGAGAAGAGGTACTCTCAGCTTTCTGGTCTGGAGAGGTTGACGTTGGATGCTAGGAAGACAGAGTTGTTCTTAGGGGCTCTGGATGAGTTCACAGCAGATAGGCTTTGGTTCATGTTGGCTGATCGAGGGGCTGAAGGGGGAGTTACATCTGATTGGAGGAGAGTAGAGGAAGCAGTATCCACCCTTGCTAGACAACGTCGTGGTAGGATGGTACTGCAGTTAGAGACCTTGCCAGAGCAGAGAGTAGCTCCTCATGTTCCTGTAGCTCCTCCTGCAATACCTCAAGCACCTATTGTGATTCCTCAAGCACCTATAGTGGTTCCCCAAGTGGTTCCTCAAGCGCCTGCAGTACCTATCCCAGCACAGAGAGGACCTAGACAGCAGCAGCGACTTGTTGAGAACCGAAATCAACATAACTTGATAGAAGAACTTACTCAACAGTTGAGAGATTTGAGGGTTGAGATGGCAGACTTGAGGAGAGATCAACGACCTGTTGCACCAGGTGCCCGACCCGTAGGAGGAACCTTTACCAGGAGATGTATTTGGTGCGATAGTCCAGATCATCTCAGAGGAGACTGTCAAGACTTGACGGTTGCCTTGCGAGAGGGCGTAGTCAACTATCAGAACAACAGGTTGTATCTAACCGCCACTGGGCAGCCTCTGAACACATATTTTAGAAGAGGAGGAATGAAGAGTTCTCTTCCAGCACTTACTGGTGCGAATACTACAGCGATGACTGCGGGTTCTGCGGAGGCTGATGTATATACTGGGAGAGTTGAGGTGCGCTCTAATCCAACTATGGTTGAGCAGGCTGTTGAGGTTCCGGTTGAAATGATGAAGAGAGGTGCTGAAAGCATTAGGAGAGCTACTGGATGGAGAGACCCAGTAGATGCAACTTCTATTCGAGCGTTTTTAGAGACGAGTGGTGAACAAGATGCCATGATCGAAGACAAAAGAAGACGTGACGCTTCTGATTTAGATGCAGGAGTACCAGAGGACAGTGACCGTCGGAGGGTTACAAGGAGGAGAGCAGCGGAACCATCACCATCTGTACCAGCTGGAAGATTTCCTGCTGCAGAGGATATACCTTCTACCTCTACAGCTCCACCACCTGCAGTAGATCCTATGGAAGGTGTGCAGGATTTGCCACAGGAGACTACCGCTACAGATAGAGTACGGAGAAAGAGGTTTACAGCACAGGAGAAGGGGAAAGGTCCAGCTTACAAGTTAGCGGCAGACATCGAAATAACAACAGACTTGCGTGCTGTTCTAGAGCAACGCATTTTGGATGCTAGAGTTGAGTTTACTCTTCGTGAAGTGCTTGGTATCGCAAAGAGAGAGTTTCATGAGTTGATAATAGATATCATGAAGAGAAAGAGACAAGTATTGACTGAACAAGTAAGTAGTCAGAGGGTTGGAGCAGTAGATGCTATTGGTGTTGATCAGTTCGGAGATGATAAGTATGAGGTATGGGTTGCTGGTCCTGCTGTTATTGAGAATGAAGATGAAGAGTTTGAAGAGGATGGGTCAGGCGCAGACAGCGATTTCAAGGAGAAGCACTGGGCAAGAGCGACAACAGAGACGCAAGTTCGGCTTGGAGGACTTTCTGAGCCAGTACCTGCACTTGTGGATCACGGGTCGGAGATCAACATCATTTCCAAGGAGGTGTATGAAAAGGGACAGTGGTCAATCGAAAGGAATCATGGTTGGGTGCTTCGAGCTGCAAATAACCAAAAGGGTGAGTTATACGGAGCTTGTCCCAATATGCGTGTAAGGATTGGGGATGTAGAGGTTGATCAGCATTTCTTTGTACAGTCATCTGCCTCCTATCCTGTCATACTGGGTCAACCATACATCACCGCTGTTCGGATGGAGACAAAGGTGATGAACGATGGGTCTCATTATGCTAGAGTTCGGAGTCCTGATGACAAGTACTCAGTACAAGTTTTGACGGTTCGTTCAAGACATGAGCGGAACAGACAAATCCTTAGAGATTCTCAGACGAAGAGATGTAAGGTTTTTCACAGTCCACTCCTGTAGAGCGATATCGTGTCGGATATTACGTGAAGGATGTCCAAGAAAACGCGAGGTTCCTGGCTGTGGAGATGTTGTGTGCTGAAACAGAGACAAGACAGAGAAAAACAACCACAAAAACGAACGTTGCGATATATACACTCCAAATGTATGTACACTGTCGATTCTTTCTCCTAAGAGCACAGAACTGAAAAACAGACCAAAGCGGTCTGTAACCTGATTCAAAAGCTCCTGAAAACAACCCTTGAATCACAACCTTGACCCAAAACCACTGAAGCGTAACTCAAAGCAAGAGAAACTTCTCTTTGCTAACAAACAGAGCCACAATAGTATCACACGATCCAAGCCCAAGTCCAAACCACATCCATGTATAAGCTCTTAGCTAAAGCTAGCTACCACAAGCTGTATACAGCCAACCAGAACTCTAACGAACTCAAAAGAGCAAAACCCGTAGCGAAGAAACCGAAAAAGGTCTATCTGTGAACTTCCTCCTTTCGCTGGACGGACTTCAGATGTCGATAGGGTCTCCTCCGTTGACTCCGTTAACCCAAGAAACCTTCAGATCCGTATCCTGATAGCCGAGGTATCGCTGATTTTCGGTCGCAGGTGACCGAACCTTCAAAAACTGCTCCCTGCGGCTTAAAACCGCACACCACGCACAAACGGATCGCCTAAACTGATATCCGTCTTCTCAGGTAGGTAGATCTAGCTATCCTGAACCCAACAAGACTCCAAACAAGCCGTTTGGAGTTCCCCTTGCAAAACCACTCGAGAAATTTGGTCGCAGGTTGCAAAAAACTGACGTAAATTGGCTCCCTGCGGCTCAAATTCGCTCACCACACCCAAACCAACAATCCAATTCACTTACAGTCTTCTCCTATGTGTACATGAGGACTCCCTGATCGCGTAGGCACCAAGAACGAAGAGCTTGGCTCACCGATCGCGAAGAACAGCCCAACCTCAGGTCGCAGGTGAACGAAAATCTGATGTAAGCGCTTCCCTGCGAGCCAATTTCACTCAGAATTTCCAAACCGTCCGATGAAAACTGGTATCGTCTTCAATTTCCTGTAGAACTCGGTGTTCTGGTCCCGTTGGATCCAAGGACAGCAAGTTTGGACTCGGTAACGGCCCGAACGGTCCAACTCTCCTTCAAAGGTAACTGAAAACCTCAAATCTGCTTCCTGCGTCTCAATTTCTCTCAGAACACAACCCCCGATCCGTCTCTTCAAGAACCATTTGAACCAGTGCGTAGCCTGCACAGATCTGAACCCAACGACGTCTTGCGCGCTTGCATTGGACTCTTAAATCTCCCGAACCGTCCGTTGACAGGTCGCAGGCGCAAGCTAGCCCCTTAAACACCCCCCTTGCAACAATCTCTGTACGTACAGTTTTCTCCTCAATCTCCTGAATAATAAGAAGCAGGCCCTTTGCATCTTTGATATAACGCTTGAAGCCCTAAATACCTAGTCAGCAAGTAACCAGGGGCCTAGCTTGATTTTACCTTCTTTCGAATCGCATAACTTCTTCTCTGGATGTCCAAACGAAGTAAACAAGATGCCCATGGAATGCTGACAACGAGCTCTACCCATCTATGTGATGAAAGTGAAGATCCGAAGTTGCGCCAAAAGCCCGTAAGCTGGGGCCTAGCTTGTTTTCTCCATCTTTCGAGTCCTGTAACTTCTCCACTAGGAGCCCAAACGAAGTAGACAAAGTGCCTATGGAAAGCTGACAAGGAGCTCTACCCATCTATGCGATGAAAACAAAGATCCGAAATGGTGCCAAAAACCCGTAAGCTGGGGCCTAGCTTGTTTTCTCCATCTTTCGAGTCCTGTAACTTCTCCACTAGGCGTCCAAACGAAGTAGACAAAGTGCTTATGGAAAGTTGACAAGGAGCTCTACCCATCTATGCGATGGAAATGGAGATCTGAAATTGTGCCAAAAACTCGTAAGCTAGGGCCTAGCTTGTCTTACCCATAAGTGTCTTTGGAGCGACAAAAGTCAAAATTTGATTTTCATGTAGGAGCCGGTCCACGACACGACATCCACCCCCTCCAAACTTGTGCATCCTCCGGTATGCACCAGAGATACCAACCAAGGAGTGGACCGACACTCAACCATCTTGTCATCCTCCCTCCCATCTCAATCAACCTCATCCTCAAGGTTGCAACTTGATCGTCATCTTGAAGTTGCTACCCTGCTATGATCCTTCCTAGATCCATGCTCATCGATCTTCACCTCGAACCTCCCATCCAATCACCTCCTCTAGATCTACATATCTTTCAATATGCAAAGAGATAGAAAGAATAACCCATCATATCATAAAAATGTCTTTCATCCGTCTTGTAGAACCTCATCGTCGAGGTTTGTGATCCAAATGTCGTAGTAGACATCACCCATCCTCCCAATCATCATCGCATATCCTGACTATAACCCTCAAGCTCAAGTCTGTACATGTCATCGTACATATCCAACTCTTCTTTTCTGTTTTCTGAAAAAAAGAACCACACTGCTGCAACCAAAATCCTCAACCGCAACCATCATTGTCTCGCTGTACAATGATATCCTCCTCAATCATCATCCTCCCTGATCTCTTCTTCTGAAAATCCTCACAACCTCCCAAACATCACTCTCTCAACCCAAATCACATGTAAACTTTCACAACCTCTCAAGCATAATCACCATCAGCAATGGCTTCTCCTCTGTAAGCCATCCTTACCCATCATCCTATACCCGTAGCATCCAGAGCATCCATCCACTCTCCTTCACCCTCAGCATGTCCGTCCTTGATGAAGCCGATGTAAGCATCATGGACTTCCCTTGTAGTCGCATCCAAGACCTCCTGTGATAGGAACCCAACCTTTACATCTTGAATGCACTCCTCCCAACCTCCCTTCACATCCATCACTGCATCAATATCTGGTTGTTGTATGTTTGCAACCAGATTAACCATGTCCACTATCTGCACCTCAACCATCTCCTCCGGTTGTGAAGGATCACCCTCCATTGTCAGTTCAGGAAGAATAGTTTCCGGTTGAACTTTATCCTCCCCAGCTTGCTTCTCTGAAGTAGTCTCTTCTTGTCCCTTCTTCTCGCGCTGCATCATGGATGCAGTATCCAACTTGAGTTTGTTTAGATCCTCGTGCTCATCCAAATCATCCCTATGGAGATCATGCTCAATCTCCTCCACCCTAGCACCATAACTTGTAGCTTCGCCAGCTACAACTGCATGTGCCGCAAGGTAATCATCCACAATCTTCTTCATCCCTCCTTTACCAACGTTGGCTTGAAGGAGAGTACCCGTACTTGTGAATGCAACCTTTCCATCCTCCCAAGAAATAATCTCACGTTGCAAAGACTCTGCAAAGTCGATGCAATCGTTCTGTTGATGGTCAGTACCATCACACCACACGCACTGATGTACCCAAGCTGGTTTGGGTACAAGCACCATCTCAGTCGATGATCCCTTATCCTCCAACCTAGTAACCTTAGCTTGTAGATCTTGCATCTTTTGCTGTAGGTCCTCGATGGTTGGATCCTTCTCCTCTACAACCACAACTGGAGATTGATCTCAGATACTACCTGAACTGGTGTAGTAGTCAGCACTGCAGGTGTCAACCTTGTAACCCTTTCCCTTGTACGTCTCCAGACAAGAAGTTCAACCGCTTCATGCACAACCTCCCAATTCCTTGTCAACCCCTCTTCTTCATCTCCATCCTCCAGAAGTAGCTCCAACTGTTCCTGCCATGCTTCATCCGCAGCTTGAAGAAACAGCTCCGTCTTGTAGCTCTCCAAGGTTAGCTTGTCCACCCCAGGTAGTTGAGAGAATTGTCTCTCAAACTCCTCTAACAGCTCTGTAGGCTGCAAACCCTTGCTGGATCCGTTGACCCATTCCAGAAATGATTTCTTGGTTACTCGATCTGAGCTTCCCAAGAAATACTCCTCCATCATCGCATGTGAAAATGCATCCCAG
The DNA here is from genome assembly GCA_036924285.1 of Asterella californica. Taxonomy (NCBI): domain Eukaryota; kingdom Viridiplantae; phylum Streptophyta; class Marchantiopsida; order Marchantiales; family Aytoniaceae; genus Asterella; species Asterella californica. Next base: position 10,988,536 of record JAYKYS010000006.1, on the reverse strand, counting down.
TTCCTCCCAAAACGCTTTGCTAGACCCTTCACATGCTCCCTTATCTCAGGCACCGCAGCGAGTTCGAATGTCTCGATCATCTCCTTCTCCGATACCTGATCCAATTCCATCTCCATCTTGTAACATCTCAAGTACTCAGAGATGTCTCTCCCACCAAAAAGATCAAACTTGTCGATCACCCTTCCAAGCGCCTTCTTCCCCAAAGCCTCCTTTTGTTGCTTCCCTTGCTCTTGTCGCATAAACAAAGTGAAGGCTTGAAACAATCGTGCAGTTGCTGCATCCAACTGCACCCCTGGAATCCCCTTTGATCTATCCATTCCGTCCAAAGTCATGGCTCGTCCCATCCTCCCATGATCCCAACCGTCTAGAAATCCATCATCCCAGGTCCACAACATCCTCCCGAACAACCAACCCATCTTCATCCTCGTTCATGATTGCTGATCTCTTCTGTCCAGTTCTGACACATAAATATCTCCACCCCGGACCTTCACGTCGAGTTCACCACCGTATCGTGTCGGATATTGCGTGAAGGATGTCCAGGAAAACGCAAGGTTCCTGGCTGTGGAGATGTTGTGTGCTGAAACAGAGACAAGACAGAGAAAAACAACCACAAAAACGAACGCTGCGATATATACACTCCAAATGTATGTACACTGTCGATTCTTTCTCCTAAGAGCACAGAACTGAAAAACAGACCAAAGCGGTCTGTAACCTGATTCAAAAGCTCCTGAAAACAACCCTTGAATCACAACCCTGATCCAAAACCACCGAAGCGTAGCTCAAAGCAAGAGAAACTTCTCTTTGCTAACAAACAGAGCCACAACAGTATCACACGATCCAAGCCCAAGTCCAAACCACATCCATGTATAAGCTCTTAGTTAAAGCTAGCTACCACAAGCTGAATACAACCAACCAGAACTCTAACGAACTCAAAAGAGCAAAACCCGTAGCGAAGAAACCGAAAAAGGCCTATCTGTGAACTTCCTCCTTTCGCTGGACGGACTTCAGATGTCGATAGGGTCTCCTCCGTTGACTCCGTTAACCCAAGAAACCTTCAGATCCGTATCCTGATAGCCGAGGTATCGCTGATTTTCGGTCGCAGGTGACCGAACCTTCAAAAACTGCTCCCTGCGGCTTAAAACCGCACATCACGCACAAACGGATCGCCTAAACTGATATCCGTCTTCTCAGGTAGGTAGATCTAGCTATCCTGAACCCAACAAAACTCCAAACAAGCCGTTTGGAGTTCCCCTTGCAAAACCACTCGAGAAATTTGGTCGCAGGTTGCAAAAAACTGACGTAAATTGGCTCCCTGCGGCTCAAATTCGCTCACCACACCCAAACTAACAATCCAATTCACTTACAGTCTTCTCCTATGTGTACATGAGGACTCCCTGATCGTGTAGGCACCAAGAACGAAGAGCTTGGCTCACCGATCGCGAAGAACAGCCCAACCTCAGGTCGCAGGTGAACGAAAATCTGATGTAAGCGCTTCCCTGCGAGCCAATTTCACTCAGAATTTCCAAACCGTCCGATGAAAACTGGTATCGTCTTCAATTTCCTGTAGAACTCGGTGTTCTGGTCCCGTTGGATCCAAGGACAGCAAGTTTGGACTCCGGAACGGCCCGAACGGTCCAACTCTCCTTCACAGATAACTGAAAACCTCAAATCTGCTTCCTGCGTCTCAATTTCTCTCAGAACACAACCCCCGATCCGTCTCTTCAAGAACCATTTGAACCAGTGCGTAGCCTGCACAGATCTGAACCCAACGACGTCTTGCGCGCTTGCATTGGACTCTTAAATCTCCCGAACCGTCCGTTGACAGGTCGCAGGTGCAAGCTAACCCCTTAAGCACCCCCTTGCAACAGTCTCTGTACGTATAGTTTTCTCCTCAATCTCCTGAATAATAAGAAGCAGGCCCTTTGCGTCTTTGATATAACGCCTGAAGCCCTAAATACCCAGTCAGCAAGTAACCAGGGGCCTAGCTTGATTTTACCTTCTTTCGAATCGCATAACTTCTTCTCTGGATGTCCAAACGAAGTAAACAAGATGCCCATGGAATGCTGACAACGAGCTCTACCCATCTATGTGATGAAAGTGAAGATCCGAAGTTGCGCCAAAAGCCCGTAAGCTGGGGCCTAGCTTGTTTTCTCCATCTTTCGAGTCCTGTAACTTCTCCACTAGGAGCCCAAACGAAGTAGACAAAGTGCCTATGGAAAGCTGACAAGGAGCTCTACCCATCTATGCGATGAAAACAAAGATCCGAAATGGTGCCAAAAACCCGTAAGCTGGGGCCTAGCTTGTTTTCTCCATCTTTCGAGTCCTGTAACTTCTCCACTAGGCGTCTAAACGAAGTAGACAAAGTGCTTATGGAAAGTTGACAAGGAGCTCTACCCATCTATGCGATGGAAATGGAGATCTGAAATTGTGCCAAAAACTCGTAAGCTAGGGCCTAGCTTGTCTTACCCATAAGTGTCTTTGGAGCGACAAAAGTCAAAATTTGATTTTCATGTAGGAGCCGGTCCACGACACGACAGCGGGAAGACAGGGGTGTAGAACCTACTGTTGAGGTCCCGTCAGAGTTGGAAGCGAGACATGTACAAAGGTCTGGATACATGTGTGGTGTACAGAGTTGGCAGTCTGGATTGCTGATGTTTGAGGCAGACGGGTGGAGCCGATTTACAAGAGTTGAAGATATGGAGGAAAATATAAAAAGATGGATGGTGAAACAGATATCAGGGTTGTGGCGTGTAAGAGTTCTATCTGAAGACGAAGTGGTTTCTGATTTGTTTGAAGAGTTTATGTCTGTACAGTCAGCTGTTGGTTGGTTAGACAATGTGAGTAGATTGATGGAGGGGAAAAATAGTGTGGTGGTGATCCCTATCCACTCTCGATGCATATATAAGGAGATTGCTACATACCTGCAGTTCTTTCCTCATCCGATGCAGAATAATGAAGGGAGAGAAGCAAGTTGTTGGTGTGCACTCCCTCAAGAAGCAGACGTCCATGCGAAGTACAAATCTATACTGAGAAAGGTAAGACCGGTAGCAGCTCAACTACCTGCTAACTCCCAACAGCAAGTACAGTTAGTGGGGACTGAGCCTATATTGCGTGATCATAGACGAGTAGGACACCAATTTACTGAGGAGACATTGAAGGAGCTCCAGATAGGAGGGGGCGATTTCTTGACTGAGGTCGAGAAGACAGTGTTTGAACATATGATAGTGAAGCATGGTAAAGCATTCTCTTTTTCAGCAGAGGAGATAGGTTGTGTGGACCCAAAAGTTATAGCGCCTATGGTTATATTCACAATCCCTCATGTGCCTTGGGACCTGAAACCGATCCCAGTTCCTCGTGCTTTGTTGCCTAAACTCATCGAGTTGTTGAAGGAGAAGGTACAGATGGGGATACTTGAGCCGTCTATGGGGCCATATTCTAGCAGGTGGTTCACTGTACCCAAGAAGTCAGGAGCTTTGCGTTTTATTCAAGACCTACAGCCTGCGAATAACGTAACCATTCGTAACGTTGGGACGGGTCCTGTGATTGAAGAGGTAGCAGAGGCATTTGCAGGGAGAGCTATCTATTCAATAGGAGATCTATATTCTGGTTATGATCAATTCCAGCTGGCTGTGGAGAGTAGGGATTTAACTACTATGCGTACGCCCCTGGGATTGATGCGGATGTGTACTCTTCCACAAGGAGTGACGAACTCGGTGGCTCATATGCAGAATGCGATGCATAAGATACTAAGGGAGTTTGTGCCTGATGTTACCATTCCATTTCTAGATGATATTCCTATAAAGGGTTGCGCGGTTGAAGACAAGGATGAAGCAGTACTTGCGAATGGATGTAGAAGGTTTGTTGCAGACCATATCAGGGATGTAGAACATATCTTGACTCGTCTGGAGGAGGTACATCTCACCCTGTCAGGAGCTAAGTCCAAGTTTGGCGTGTCTGAGATTTTAGTGGTTGGACATCTGTGTGGCACTTTTGGAAGGCGACCAAACCCCGAGAAGGTTGAAGCCATAGCAAGGATGGCAGACTGTAGGAATATCACAGAGGTTCGACGCTTTCTAGGTGCTTGTGTATTTTATCGTTTATCCATTCCTCATTATGCTCATGTTGCTGAGCCTTTGTATGCATTATTGAGGAAGGGTAAGAGGTTTATATGGACCTCAGTCCATCGAGAAGCTATGAATAGGTTGAAGGAGGCTCTACAATCTCCGTTTGTTTTGAGAAGAATAGACTATGGATGTGGGAGACCTGTCATTGTCACAGTAGATACTAGCCCAAACGCAATTGGCTGGGCGATAGGTCAAGATGATGCGGATGGATTGCGGCTTACCTCTAGGTTTGGAGCTAGGATCTTGACAGACAGGCAACGAGATTATCCTCAGGTGAAGCGTGAGTTGTGGGGAGCGGTGACAGCAATGAAGACAGATCGTGAGTTTCTGATTGGTGCTCATGTAGTCTTGGAAACGGATTGTCTACCTCTACTAGGCATGATATCCAACTGTACCACGCCAGACATAGCAATGTTACGATGGATTGCCTATATTAGAAGCTTGAATCCAGAGCTGAAGCATATAAAAGGAAAGGAGAATATGGTTGCAGATATGTTGTCAAGGGCTCGATTTGTGGATGAGGATGTCATGATTTCAGAAGCTGCGGAAGAAGAGAGACAGGATGCTCAGTGTCAGGTTAATCGACGGGCTACAAACTTGGAGCCGTTGATGTTTAGAGAGGAGCTTTACACAGGTAGACTTCGTGACATAGGATATTATCTGAGCTTATTGGAGAGGCAGGAGAGATGGAGCAAAGTAGAGTTCAGGGAGATAAGGAAACAAGCTTACAACTATCTTCTGCATGATGGGTATCTTTGGAGACGACCACAGAGGAGAAATGGGATGTTCATACGGGTAGTGGGCGATCAAGAGACTAAGCAGCAACTAATGAAGGAGTTCCATGATACCTTATGGGCCGGACATCGAGGGATTTGGGCTACCTACACCAAGTTGAAGGAGAGGTACTGGTGGAAAGGTCTGTATCAGGATGTGGTGAACTACGTCAGCTCCTGCTTGCATTGTCAGTTCTACTCAAAGATCCGGTATAGGGACGGTCTTGTGCCAACTTATCCGCCTTGCATTCACTTCCAGTGGGTTCTCGACTTGGTGGTAATGCCTCTATGGTTATGGGGCATGCGATATTTGGTTCTGGCTCGTGAGGATCTCTCCAACTTTGTAGAAGGGCGAGCTTTGAGGACGAAGACCACAGAGGGGATATGTAAGTTTGTTCTTGAAGATATTATCTGCAGGTATGGGTCTGTAGGAAGGCTACGGGCAGATAGGAGAGAACTACGGGGTACGGAAGCGAAAGAGTTTTTTGCTCGATATGGTGTGAAGCTCAAGCTTACTACTGCGATGAATCCAGAGGGGATTGGCAAGAGCGAGCGAGGACATCCATCGATAGTTCAGGCTTTGGTGAAGGCGTGTGATGGTAAGCATAGAGAGTGGCCTAGGTTACTCCCTTTTGCTTTATGGGTAGATAGAACAACTCATTGTTCGACTACATGGTACATGCCTGTTGAGTTGATGTTAGGGCAGAAACCGATGATGCCAGCAGAAGAAGACTTTCCTACCTGGGCTACCTTGCCATGGGAGGACAATGTGGACCGTGTGCAACTTCTCTCACTACGAATCAGACAGCTAGAATGTAGAGAGGAGGATCTCGCTGAAGCACAGCTCCGGCTGAAGCCGGCTCGACTTGGGAACAAGGAGAGGTTTGATAAGACTCATAGACTTCGGCCAAAACCGATACAAGTTGGGGACTGGGTGTTGGTATACGACAGCACATTGGAGAACCAACACTCTACAGTTCGAAAGTTTTCGAGAAGGTGGTTTGGCTCGTACCTTGTCTCTGATGTACATCAGAATGCTACTTATTCCTTGCAAGAGCTAGATGGCACGCATTTAAGACTTCCAGTTGCTGGGAAACGAGTGAAGCTATTCAAAAAGAGAGGAGAGACTGTGGAGCTAGTTGAGTTCTTAGGTTCAGAGCAGACAGGAGCAAATGAAGACCTTTCTGAGACGATCGAGGAAAGCGAAGACGATTTGGAGGACCACGAGGGTCAATGACAAATTGGCACATACCAGAGGATGTGCAGGTTTGGAGGGGGTGAATGTCGTATTGTACATAGGTCTGTACAGTGAAAAGTAATGCAAAGAGATGTTTTTCTATATTGTGTAAAGGAAGTTGCCCTGCAGCTTAACAAGCTAGGCAGGAGCTAAGCTGGGGCCATGCTTGACAAGCTGCCCTCTAGCTTGGGTTGGAATATCACCCCTGAGGGAGTCGAAAGACTCCAGAATGTGAAGTTCGACGAGGAGAGCGACCTCATGCTTCTAGTTTTGACAGAAAGTGCTTTAAGTGATAGTTAGCACGCGTTTTAAACTAAGAAATATGCGATAGAGGGAAATCTGTCGATTCTGACTCGTGACTCGAACTCAGAATCTGATTGCGCAAGTGTGTAGGTGTTCACAAGTACTATAGTTTTGACTCTTTACTCGTTTAAAACGGAGTTGTATGGAGAAGTTAGCACAGAAAAGGCTAGTAAAGACTTTACAGGAAGATTTCCTTAGTAAAGCATATGTACAGACTGTTAAACCTTTTTGAACGGAACCAAAGGCCATCCCAGTGATAGGGCGCCTGCCTAGGAGGGAAGTGGTCTCAGGATCAATCCCTCCTGGCCTCTGGTTCCTATTCTGGCATGTTGGCCTCCCGGATGGGAGTCTATGTTGGGTATGCAGCCATGTCTTGTATACCTAGGGGCGGGAGACCGGTATCTCTCTTAATCGTGGGCTTCCTGGTCTAAGCCTCCGCATGCCATCCTGAATATACTATGGGAGATACCTGGTGCGCATATGGGGGGACTGTAAGCCCTGTGGGGCAGCCTCACAAGTGTTAGGGCTTCGGCCTACATTGGATGGCTTGTAGTATATTCAGGATGGCATCAAGAGCACAGGAAACTTTTGCTAATTAGTTAAATAAGCATCGAGTAGGCTTGCGATGGAGAATGAGGTTATGTGAACCTTTATTAGTGTAGGGGTAGAGTTTGTGGAGACAACTGTGAAACTTGTATTAAAAAAGGGCCAACTTTGTAAATAATGCTCTTTACGCATAAGGACAGCAGGGGGGCAGCTTAAGCTAGGGCCTTGCTTGTGATAAGTGACTGCACTTATAAGGACAGCAGGGGGGCAGCTTAAGCTGAGGCCTTAACTTTTAGGTTTAATACCTGCGACGGCTGGAGATCGAGGGACACTTTTCAAAGGAGTTTTCTGAGTGAGCAGAGGAGATCGTTTTTGACAAGGCTTTGGTTGTCGTGAGATCAAATTCCTTGGAATTTTCAGCTGAGAAGGACTCAGGAGAGGAAGAGAGAGATATTTTCTTAAACAGTGAAGCAGTTGACACTGAAATAAAGCTATTTCTACTCCGGAGAGATCTATTTGTGTACCTGAGTGCGTGATTGAGTGTTTGTTTTGCAATTGGTGGGCACAAGAGGCTGTGTTTTGAGATTTCATCGTCTGCAGTGACCTATCTTCCTTTCTGGTCATTTCTCTTTGATCTATCACAGTCAGGAGGTCCGCCCTCCCCAAGAAAGACTCTCACTACGACAGCGCGGCCAAGAGACAAAACATGCTACTTTGTCTGGGTTAGGAACAATGCCGTTATTGATAATGCCAAACCCTAGATAATTCAAATATGGCATAAACAAGAATGTCTTTGTAGGAGAAGCTAACAAACCTGCTTCTATTAATGCCATGAGTACTTTACGTAGATTTCTCAGTGTGTCATCAAAACTTTTTCCTCCTATCATTATGTCATCAAAATATGGCTGAGAGTATTTACTATGAGGTGCTAGTACTCTGTTCATGAGGCACTGAAATGAGACAGGAGCATTCCTCAAACCCATCGCCATATGGTTACATTCGTATAACCCTTTTTTGGTTACGAACGCTATCTTTTCCTTACTGCTGATATCCATTTTAATTTGTCAATATGCAGATTTTAAGTTGATCAAACAATAAGAATCAAACTGTCCTAAGGTATTCAACATATCCTCCACTAGGGGCATGGGAAAGCTATCTCTCTTTGTTAGCTTGTTGAGCTACCGGAAATCTATAGGAACTCGTTTCTCAGCTGTAATTTTCCCATGCTCGTCCTTCTTGGGAACTAGAACAACAGGAGCAGACCAAGGGCTACTAGAAGGTGAAATAATTCCTGCATCCAACATTTTCTCTACTTCTTGTTGGATTAGTTCTTCTTCCGCATGAGAATTTTGGAATGGTGGAATACGTACCGAGGCCTGAGATCCCGTCTCAATCACATGTGTTATGAAATCAGTAAATCCGAATTGTGGTTTGGAGTTTTTGAACGTCTGTTTGCACTCCAACAGCACAATATAAACTTTTTCTTTTTGAGATGCGGAGAGATTATATCCCAACTTAACATTGTGTGGAAATTTCAGTTGATTTTTCTCTTGACCTCTTTGGTCGGATTGCTGCAGCATCTCTATTTTTCTTTTTTGTTTAACTGATTGAAAGAGAATACATGCAACTGTATCAAGCTTAGTAGATAGTCCATCTAGTTTCCTTTCAAGGATGATCAACAGACTGTAAAGGGTTTGGGGTACCGTTGAGCTCCAAGTATGTTGAAGATGCTGCCGGTTGATCTCGTCGTAGAAGCCGTACAGGTTCTTTGACTTGTATTCACTTTTGCTGTTTCTCATGATCGTCAGTCTCCAACTGATCGTCATGGACAGTATCACTCACTTGCTTTCTCCCAGCGGCTGACGTGACACTTGGAGGAGATACTTGATCAACAGAGGAGAATTCAACAAACTTTGGACAGTTAGTGCTTTTGTGGTCACTTTCAAAGCAATGGCAACATATTTATTCCTTCATCACTCGTTCCCACAACTCCTCAAAGTGTTGATCGTCACGTACCTCAATCATGTGACATGATGACTGAGTTTCAACATTTGTATCGTGAGCTCGAACGGCTAAAATAGAGATTGGTGCTTTAACCAACTCTTTTGAGAAAGGGTGTATATACGAGATACTCTTGGAGGACAACAATATATCCATGCGTAAAGGAGACATAAAGTCCATTTCTAGAAGTAAGTTCCATCCAATGGCCTGGATAACCATAACATCAGTTCTTACCGTGATTTTACCTAGCTTGATAGGTAATTTTGGTAACACTCCAAGTGGTTTCACTTTTTTCCCACACGCCGTGACAAAACCTCCTCTGCATTTCACCAGTTTATCTTGCAATCCTAATCTCATGATCAGATTTTGTGAGACTAAGCTGGAGGTGCATCCTGTGTCTAAAATCGCTTTTACCATATATCCAAATACATACACTTTGCAGTAAACGTGAAAATGTTGAAATATAGCTTCGACACAATCTTTTTTATCAACAGGTTGTGTTACTGACGATGGGACTACTGCTAGACTAGGTACTCGTATTGTACCTTCCTCCTTGACAGGTTGACGAGTGTTTTCCTGGTGATCAACCGTCTCTGTTATCGCACTATCAAGGTTGAAGACGGTCTGCACAACTGGATCCCCAGCTATGTCAATCAATTCCTCACTTTCTTCCTCATAAGCACTATCTATAGTATTTGGTTCTGAATCCCAAATATCATGTTCAACGAGATGACCTTTGGAATGAGTATCTCCCGCTCTAAACTCCCTTCTTTGAGAAGTTGCTACCCCCGAATCTTGGTTGCTATGTCTATAGAAGTTCTTCCATCCTTCTCTAGCTCCCATGCTAGCCATGCTATCTCTGAGGCTCTTGAATTGAGTTTCTAACTGCTCGTGTTGTTGTACGAGCCGCTTGATAGTTTTGGGATCGACAGTTAACGTATCTAAAGACTTTTTCTTTCCGTCGTCTTTCTCTAATATGAGACCTTTAGCAGTAACTTTCTCGTCATGGTGACTAGATGGTGAAATAAAAGATTCTTGGTATAGATCTTTTATCTAGACTGGAATTCCAAGCATATTTAACAGCTCCTAGCAAGGTCCTTGGAACACGATTAATTAGATGTATTTTACATGTTCAACGAAGACCAGAAATAAAAGCATCTCTCAATACGTAATCAGGCAACGGGGATTGTAAACGGTTAGCAAGACTTTGCATTCGATCGGCATATCTTTTTATGTTCTCACCTGGTTTCTGTCCAATACTGAGAATCTGACGAGTGATACTCGTAACTGATGCTCCAATAAACTTATCAGCAAACTCTTTTCAAAAATCTTCTCATCGATGAACTGGATCTAGAACCGCATATAGTCGTCTTTCAATGGCACTAGACCATGTTGTTGCACATCCACGTAATGAGGTGCTCGCTACTTCCAGCACTTCGTCTATTTGCCAACCGTAGTTTTTACTAGCAACCATTAACTGTCTCAACCAAACCTTGCATCCTCCGAAGCATGTGGTCCTTCTCCGTTATAATCCATGATTTGTATATTGCGAAAGGGTCTTGCATACCCATTTCTTCCTGCACGAGGTCTGAAGTTTGGTCAATTTCTCAATGGTTCACATCCGTAAGGACTATACTGAGACTGGACTGTTTCTTCGTGTTCTTCATCTTCGTGTGGATGATGGTTATGAGTCCCAGCTGAGGTATATGGTTTCTGAAATGAAGGACCAGGAGTTTCTACCTGAAACGTGAAATCTGAAACTCTACTGGACTCTTTCCTTACTTTCAGCGTTTGATATGCTTCAACTAAATCCTGTCGAGCATTACATAGAGATACAAATTCCTCAAAAGAAATATTTTTAAAAACGTCATGATTCTTGGATCTCGAGGTACTCACCTTTGTTTCCTTATCAATTTGATCTAAGTTATCTACTGATTCTTGAGATGATGAACCTCCTGCTTCGAGTACGTCTTTACCTTTGCTTCGTGTGTTGAGAGCCATTAAACACGAAAGTCATAAATACTGGACTGACTTCTGCACATCTATGAATTTGAAGTCAATGCGATCCTGTAGTCTCAGTTCTTTATTGGTGGACCCATACAATAGTGACTGACACTACTACTATTTCTATGATCCAAACAGCAATCTGGTTAAATCTTTCAGTTCAGAACAAAGATACATTTAAGTTTATTTAGAGTAGAACAATCATGTTAGGTTGTGGAGTTCACCTGCAACTCGCATTTTACTTATGCATGCAGGACATGTAACATATAGATAACACAAGAAGAGAAAATGAAGTACTGAACATGTTACCAGAAGAGTACTTCAGTTGTCATAAATTAGCTGAAATCTTCACGGCTCTGATACCACCAAAGGTTGCCGTGCTGGAACCTTGCCGAGCTGGGCGCTCAGGGAGAAGCATAGCACACCAGTCGTGCTTGGACCTGATCACTCCTAGTTGGATTCTCTAGAGCTGTACCTGAGATCGTAAATATCAGATGAGATTCAAACACCGACTCTGGACATCACGCACATATACACTACTCAGACTTTATTGACAATCACTGCCATAAGCACTGTTCAGTTATCTTCCCACGAGATATGGTAGATGAACTGCTATGATGGCTGAATCAATAGTTCAGGGTTCCACTATGTTGTGCCTTAAGCACTTGAACTTTACACGAAAGTTTCAAGGACAAAGAAAAGTCTTTTATCTTCTTTACTACCCTACGCGCTCAATCTTATACTAACGAGTCAGAACTCTCCATCATTCATTCGGCTATCCACCTGCCTTGTCACCATACGTTAGTGATAAAGATATGATTACATGCAAATTTAGGCATCTCCCGTGATCGAAATCCTCGTCCTCGTGAACTATTGATCGGAAGTTCCTTGAATGTCTGGTCCCATGTGGTTGTCAGTTTGATTTCTGCCTTGTCTTGCAGATGGGAGTGCGAGATTGGTGACCTTCAATCTAATACGACTTGATCTGTAAATAGGTGATCAGATCAGACGTAGTATGCGTCTTCCGGCACTGTGGTCAACTGTGACGTAAGTCGTATCACATGTGATCAAGTGCTGGCATGCTTTGATCCCGTCATACGGCAAGGTTACTCATATGCATGAGCATACTGAGTCATGCTACATGCACATGTCGATACCATCTGAGAGCAAGACGTCGTTTGCTGTTCACAGATATAATACGAACTATATCTTCTTGCTCATAAAACCAATGGTTCCACCAATCCTCTCCTCCTCCAGAAACCAAGCATAACAAATTGACATGATATCCTTCTTGATCGCTTGGACGTGACGTACGGGATCACTCTCCGCTGTTGATAATGTAGAAATGTTTTGCAAACGTGTTCTTGTTATGTCTCGTAATCTCTGAATAAGATTTAAGAGGAACCAGCATTGATGCACACATGTCACGTTTACTAGGAAAATATATTAGTTGTTTAATTCCTTCAATTGCTTTCCACTCTTGATTTGTTGAGAATTGCTTGCACCAAACGCAACAGTCAAGAGGTGCTAGAGCTTTGAACTTATACAGCTGACCGAAAGTAATATCGCAAAGTGGACGGTATGATTTGAGTTCATCCTCAATGAACTTCTTGAAGTCCCTCATTTCGGTCACTACAGTCACTTTAGGTTTAAGATCATAACTATTTTCTAAAACTTCGATCAACTTAGACATCGTAAAAGCATTTTGGCGTGATAATGCTTTGGAAAACTAACTGAAAATCAGATCAACAAAGTCGTGGGTATTTCCAACCATGAGGAAACCTAGTTTGATCTTCTTGAAAACACTTATGTGTACTAGCATTGCCAAGTAGGCAAAGAGGATGTTGTTTTTATTTTCTCGAACAATATTATCAAGTTGCAAATACAAGAAGGTGGTAAATTGTCTTCCCTATGAAGCAAAAGTAAGTGAAAAACTATAACCGTCAAGTTTGAATCAGATCTGAGACTATTGTACGTTAAGAACGCTCGGGTCTTCAAAGTTCCATGGAAGATTAATGCTCCACCAAATGAATCCCAACCAAAGCTGCACTATCCACTGACTTTGGTACTTTGCGGAAATGAGGTTCTGTAGTCTTTTTTTTTCCATTCTGTCATATAAACAAACACATAGTCCTCCAAACAATCAAGATATTTCCATCTTCTACGACCTGAAGACGAATGTTCTTCTGCTTGTTGTTTTTTTGGTGTAGTTTGAGTTCTATCACAACTTGATCTACAAGAACACATACGACATATTAGACGCTATGAGACATGCAAGGTTTGTTGGTGTCAACAGAACCTAAATGTATGTGCCGAAGATCAAAATGTGTAGCACACTTAGACATCCTCAAAAGTTGTTACCGGAAGAAAATATTATTCTTCTCGTAATAATTCTTGAGGACGTCCAAATACACAACACGAAGAAGTACGTTTGGTTTTGGATGTATGTCAACCTACTGGTTGAAAGTGCTCTGAAATAAACATGTAGCACCCTTTAACATCTCCAGAAGTTACTATTGGAAAAAAAATTCATCTTTCAGTAATAGCTCCTGAGGACGTCAAAATATACAACACGAAGTAGTATGCTTGATTTCATATCTTGAGGTCACCTCCTTCCCACCGTTGTTGGTAGTCCATGCATTGCATCGATGACACCAGTAAAAAAAGAACATGATATAGAAGATACATATAATTATTTCTGATCTACAATTAAGACCGGATGTGACAATGATACTGACACATGTATACAAGTGATAGTCGAAGAAGACATAAAAAGACGATTATCCTTAAACGAGAAAACACAAATGGATTACCTTTTTCAACATCCGGTTGTGCATGATCTTTGGATAAGGTTTTTTAAGCTCACATAAATCACAACCAGTGAATTCGTTGTGCACTGGTATAGTGACCAAAAGATAAATTTTTCCCAGTATCTTGTGAAAGAAGAAAATGATAACAGTTTCATGGACTCCTCCTGATGTCTCGACGTCATGTCTGTCTTGTAGTGATCGTAAACTTCTTGCTTGAAAAAGTTACTTGGCAGGTGAAATCTTCTATCGTTTGGCTGTCTCTCACAATGCAAAAGAAAAATGAGTCCATCCACTCTTGCAGTATAAAACCTTCAACAGACTAATAAGGACAATGCACATATTTAGCAGCATGATGCTTATGGGGATCATCTTATATACGTCTAAGACGAGAATTTCCACACAATAGATAATTCTAAAACCTCTCCTGCAAACTTGAACACCCATGGATAAGGTATAGATGTATTTGTCAGAGGACTTCGATAACGATTGTCAACGAACACTGAAGGTTCATTCTGATTGAGACAAAATTATCATTGTCTCTCTTCTCTCAATCCGTTCATACCAATAGATCAGATGCAGAGTTTGTTACAACAATATTTCCTCACGTTACTAGTGAGCACTTGTGATGCTAATGTCTTGTGAATAAAATTTGCATCTTGAAAACCCTTGAGAGGATGTTTCAACGGTCTTCCCGAAGTCTTAAGTTGAGGTTTCAGCTCTTTTGAGAGTTTCTCTGAAACGAGGTGGAGCTGCGGTCGTGACTTCTGATTCACTCAAAGTACTGTCTTGTACCGACACCGGTTCGTACATATTTTCTTCAAAAAATTAATCCTCATCATCATTGTCTGAAGATTTTGACTCCACCGAAGAGTCTGTTGATTTTGTAGGAGACTGAGAGAAAAATGGTTGAAAAACATTGAGAGAAAAATGATAGATCAACCATGGATGACTTGCACTTTTTCATGATAGATGTGAGAAGTGGAATCAACCTTGGAGGTGAGAGATCTAATCTGACTTTCCTCTGGATCGGTAGTGGAGAGTCTGCTTCTCTAAATTGTCGCTCATCTTCAAAACTGTCATCTCTTTCAGAGTCATTGTCATAATCATGAATCAGTCATTGTAGAACGTGAGAGGTGCAATCTCGCTGTGAGCTTGTAACTCTTTCGTACTTGTAGAACCTTGACGACGGTCTATGGAGGACGCATCTGCTTCACACCAAGAGGATGTAGAAGATACACGAATGCTATAATTTCCTCTCCGCAACTTGTATCGGATTTGATGACGTAAACAATGATGGGTTAAAGATAGAAAATACTGCGTTTGGTTGAGTGATGAGTATGATGTACTTTTCATTCATGACTTTCTATGCTGTTATACTATTAAATGTTGATCACGACGTACTAATTTTCTCACAATCCGTTTTAATAAACGTTGTGAATTGTGTAAAATATTTTATATGGATGAGTATTAAGTTTCTGCCTAGTGTGCAAAATCGTGTATTCAAAAATCATTAATATTTTGAGATCTGTGAATATCAAACTCGTCGGTTACAACCTTGAGACCTAGTGAGCAGATCTTGGATGTTGTGAGCGATTTTTATAGCACAAATCATTTAAAAGTCATCAAGGTTGCCATTCCATAGCTTGCACGATCATGACATTACGTATCATCGACTACAAGGGAGCTATATGTCTCAATATCCAAGAATGTCTTATTTTTCTTCCAAATTGCATTCTAAGTTTATGAGATACATAGTTCAACATGACTGAAATAGACACCAAAGCAAAGATTACAGAATCAAGTTACTAAAGTCTAAAGCTCCAAAGGTCAAAACTCTCAAAACTTATGAGAAATGAGTATCCATTAGAAATGCTCCGCAAGAACATGCATAACGTTACATCCAAATTTCCAAACTCAATTGGTATATCTCAAAAATCTATCCACAAGAACTAAAGCTCTAAACATAAAAAAACGTATAAATAGTTTTTATCATCTAGATCTATATAATAACCCTTTTTACTACATGATATCAATCCATGATACCACATCATATAAGACCTATGATAACTATACAAGGTAAGGTGTCAAAAGATGATAATAAGTGAGGTAGGTTCTTGATCATCCTTATGACATACATAAAATTCATCTTGTGCCAATCAACCTTTGCACCTTGAAATACTTGATCAATGAAGCATGTCATTCCATTGCTAACATAGCTCTCCTACTCCTGATAGAAGAATGTCATTAGAAGGCACGTAAAAATCTTCTTGAGAGGATCCTTATAAGTATCAACCTTCTATCCTCTTTTAGGATATTTAGGAAAATGGAATCAAGTGTCCTCATTCATCTTCTTCGGGACTCTCTTGTTAGTCAACATGATTCCTTCCTGTCTTTTTGGACAATGGTATGAATTCTTCCAGATAATAGCAGGTATTCATGCCTCGAGTTCTCGAGATCATTTACTTACCTCTTTGTTGTGTCGGCGATGAAATCATGCTTCCTTGTCTTTCTTCAGTAACTCTCCACTATAATATCTCCAATCCTCACAGAAAGAAAAGAAGTTTAAGATATTCATCTTATGTGCAAATGCTACCACATAAACGAGTGACATGAGAAAACATCTAGCATAAAGGAATAAGTCCTCTAGTAGCCCTGGTTCCCACACATACTCTCACATACTCTCTCTTTTATGTGAGAGTGTGTTCCCTTCTCCCATTTGCTTGGTGAGTAATAGAGATCACAACATGTTGGTAATTCTTAGATAAACCATTTAGAACAATCCAAACCAGAAAGTCATCGTCGATCTTAATTCAACAAGTTGCTCCTGAAGAAGAGACACATCTTCCATAAAAGTTTCAACAGAAAATGTCCTCATGGTGTAAAAGGTTTTCCAAAGAAGATGTTCATAGGATAAGACTTGGACTCGTACTCTTTTTGCAGTATTTACCAAGTCTTTCCGTGGATTTTTTTCTTTGCTTTTGCTTCCTCATAAATAGAACTATTTTAATTTGACAAAAATATTTATCAATGTCAGTGCTTCTCTCTTTAAATGTAATATCCTCTTGCATGAGAATGTTGCATAGTAAATGAACAGATACTATAGTTGAACTGTCCATCGACCTTGCTGGTCTTGGACAATGGACCAATATCCTTCCCCACAGCCTTGTACAGTGGATTTCGTTTTCTCTTATCAGAAAATGTCTAAATGTTATAAAAATATGTTACAATAAGTTATGGAAAAAAATAATAATTCATGAGTGATATATGTTAACCAAACTCGAAATAGCCAACTCATCAAAATATAACCCATAAGTGGAGTCTCGGCTCATGCGTTGTTGGGAAGATAAGTCCGAGGCACTAATTACCAAATAGCACCGTTTCCAGAGGACATTAATTAATGTTATAATCTTTCCCGTCAGAATGGTTAAAACATTAATTAGTGTACATAGGTGAATATCCTCTCTCTACAGATGAGAGAATATTCATCAAGATGAGACTAGACCATTCTCACGGTAGAAAGATTGCAACAAAGAAGAGACAAAGGAAAACATTTCTAAGAAAATGAAATATGAAAAATCTAGGAGGTGAGCTCACAGGATAGAAGTAAGTGCTTCTTTTCTGCGGACCAGAGATCGCATCACTTATAGTAGCATCACATTACTTGTTTCGATACCACGGTAGAACACAAAGATTCTTGTTACTCAAGCTTTGTGAAAGGTCTGTACTATTCGACTGAAAGAGAAGTCTATGGACACACATATAAGCAACGAGAGAAGAGCGGTAGATGACAGTGGAACGACCAGACAAGAAGATGAGATAGAGATCCAAAGACAAACAAGGAATGTAGCACGTGGTACCCAGGAAAACAATAGGCAAAGCATGAGATACAGCATAACCAAGCCATATTAAGGTTCTAACATTACACTGAAACAAGACCCCAGAAATATTTGTTGAATTGTATCCCCTCTTCCCCACGTCAGGAAAGGAAATCCTCTTTGGATTCTGGTTCATGTCTTGCTCGTTGCAATGAATAGAGAAAGTGAGAGCGTGACGACTGGGATTTTTAATTCCCTAGTATCCATACAAGTACCCTTGGTAACCAGGAAAAACTCATTCTGCGGGTTGCCTGTCTGAGAACCAAACATTTAATCGTTACACACACATGCTTTTGCTGATAAAATCTTCATACAAGAATGCAAATGCTTTTGCTGATAATATCTTTATACGAGAGAAGAATCGGTTAAGCAAAGACTTAAATCAAAGCTCTCGATGAGTTTTGCACTCTAAAATTCACTTCTAAACGAACTATTAAATATCGATTAAAAAATGCTCAGGCGAAGTTTTGGTGGTTCGTTGGAGCAAAATAACATGTTCTCTCCAACCTAGAGTACAAGGCGATAGAAAACAGATTATTCCTTTTCTTGCTTTTATATGGGGTTTAAGTGAGAAATATACCGCCACTCAACTGTAAACCGTGCTGCAGTGTAATTGCCATGACCTGTCTGACCTCTGGTAGAACCTAACTGAACCGAACTGAACTCTCTGACGGGTAAGTTCGAATGTCTCAACTTGCGCGCCCTCAACGACGGGAGGATTCTATTATGATCGAATCCTCCGGTCCTTTTAGAAGCCTCTTTGTTACCAACTTCGAGCAGCAGTGGCGTTGGGTTGTACTAGCAGCGCTCGCAGACTGACACGGATCTCAAACACAGATACGCTTCGTGCATGCAGCTACAGCATAATGAAACAACCATTGAGGTAAAGTAATGCTAATTCACAAGGATATAGGTAGCAGTATAAAGCTACACGTTGTAACTTGGGCCGCTGGATCGAACCAATTGCTAGTTTGGAACTGAAGATCAGCGAGCTTAGCTGCCGGACTTCGCCTAAAGTCAAGTAAGTACATACTTCAACTGCCTCTACAGCGTGCGATTTAGGTCGACAAAGGTGTACCAGCTGATCCTGCCCAGTCTTGGTAGTGTACGTGCTTTGTGCTTGCTCAATGCTGAATAAACATCGAGGGTAGTTTCGATAGAGCTAAATGAGGTTAGAGTCTGGGAATGAAATTGACATTGGAGGCTTTGATAAGTTGACACTAAGTTTCCAGCTTTTCTAGTCAAATAAGTCTTCAAGCAAGACAAACACTAATACGTGCATATTGGATGGAATGTCACAGACGTCCTCTGTGCATTCTTGACATGTAGAGTAAGGTTGACACGATCTCTCTTTTGAAACAACTTGTAGACTGGAGGAGAAAGTGAAACCTACCGGGCAGTAGTGGCCCCCATGGACCCCACGGCATAAGTTTATTGGGACAGTAGTTCATGCAAAGACATGTTCATTTACTACTACTACCTCATCATCCATGCATACTGCTAAGTAAGTGAGGCTCCAACTTAGGTTGTTAACCTAAGCTTGCCTTGGAAAGGATTCTGGCATCCACCTCCATCTTGTATTGCCCAGAGTACTTAGTTCAGTTCCAACCTACGGTAGTGTAGCTGACCTCAACTGGAATCTAACCTTTCATGTTTCGCTGACAGGGAGAGTTTATGTATATGAACAAGACTCTATCATGCGAGCAAGATTATGGTTAAGCATGGTTGACTTAAACAGCAAGGTCGGGGTTTAGTATGGAATAAGCTGGCCCGCGAAAGAATTTGAGTATTCATCGACAGACAAACATTATCCCCTGCACGGATGAATGTTTAATACATAACTACGTGCAACGCAACATATAATCTAGTATACCAAGGGATGGGTAATACTCAGAGGTGATAAATGGTGATGCCATTGGAATTCGAACCTTGGGCCAGAGCCACCTATAGGCATACTTGTACAAGATACAACACGATTTATGAAGAAGTGGCAGTTCCAGTACACCAAAGGGGAGCTGCAGCTGCTGGGGTATCTTGACTTGGGAACTACCTGACTCGCACTGTTTGTGTCGGAAATTACTGCTCTGTGAATTTTCTTGCAGCCAGTTTGGAAGTTAAGCATGCCATAATGTTCTGCAGGTCTTAGCTGCATTCCACTACGTCAGTAGCAGATTTCCGGGATTCCATAGCATCTCGTTTTCTTTTAATCTGGAGCATGATTATCTGCTAGAAATATCTTCCGTCTTCTGGCGGGAAACATACTTGACCAGATTTGGTATGAATCTCGCCATGAATACTTTTATACCTTCCTTTTCCTTGACTGCGGGCATTAGGATATGGTGGTAAGAATTGCCTAACTAGTAAAACCACTCGAAGTCCACCAATATACAACGTTCACGTTCAACGTTCGAAGTCCACCGTAAAACCCATTCATGAACGTATGAGGTTTTCAGAATTTGTCTAGATGACCCATCAAGGCTCAGCTGCAGTATATCATCCGGGAAACACTTCTTTGATTGCTGCTATTTTGATCTTCTCGTGAGTCTGGTAAATAATGGTAAAGTTGGGAGGATAGTTCAGTGAGTACGACCTGGTAATCCCACATAAACCGACTAGGCAAGAAAACCTACGATGAAACCTACTCTTGCTCCATGCCTTTCAAGGGTCCCTGAATAAGAAGAGTACAGTACTCCTTCTTTTAGTGTAAAGTAACCCACCAACAATCCGAAAAATAAACCAAAAAAAGTTGCTAAATAGGGATCGATTTCCTAGTCTGAATGCAAGGTGTTCAGTACGTAAAAGGAAATATGCAACTGATAAATTCTTAAATGCTTCATTCGTCTCGAGGACTCCTTCTCCAGCACATATTGCCTCTCTTTGTCGGTAGTTCTACAAAGGCACTGTAGTAGAAAGAACTCTAACAAACTATTGCCAACAGGCGTACAGATGTCACAGCCAAGTACTAAGTAGTAATGTCCGTCAAACCCGCTGATATAAGGAAAATCGACACCAACAGTTTAGTGGGTGCAAATATCATGCCCTTCAAACAGGCAATTGGCACCAGACTTCGAACAAAGGAAACTCATAAGTGCATGCCTTCTGTACTGTTCCAACAAAAGCATTCAATGTCTTTCGACAAGATGCATATATATGATATGTGAGGGAAGCAAAAACAAACATCAACCGGTAGAATTCAAAACTACCGTCCACGACACAGGAGAAAAAGCAGAATTTATGAAACGTCATTTAAAGGTTAGCAAATCTGGAAACCAACCTCATCTTCTTCGATTTCTTCAAACATTCTACGCAAATAGTTAAGTTGAACTTTGTTGCAGGAAAACAGAGACAGGTGACAGATGATAATGTCCTACAGTGTATACCCATCAAGGTAAAGTAGCTGTTCACATCCGGTCCATAGAAGTTGCGGGTATGATTGTATAACAAAGCTCTGCACAGAGCGTGTTTGGCGCACCATGCCTCATGTTCCACGCACGCTTTGTATCTCCATAAACTTACTGTTTATGCAAATTCTATACGGTGACGGCACGCTTTGTATCTCCCTAAACTAACTGTCTATGCAAATTCTATACGGTGACGACAGCGCTTACACTTCCTCAATACAGACGATGCATTACGTCACTTGTTGTTTCTGCTACGGTACTCTTTAATCTCTGCCTACGATCTCTACAGTTCCTGGACACGGCACTGACTTTGTTCAACTGTCATAAATTCGATACCACCTGACTTGCGGCCAATTTGACGATGTCAACTGGAGTCAACCTACTTTCATGACTCACCTGTTTCTTGTGAGGGTTTTGTTTTGGGTTTCTTGTAGCGTTTCTCATCATGATTCTCTATGCAGATTTACTGTGCAGTTCGTGCCACGCTGCGTTCCAACTTTTGGACCACAAAATATAGGATTGCGAAGGCTGGAAGATAAGGCAAATATTTGAAGGTACACACTCTCCTCTCTCGTGTTTGGACTCTTGCTGCCTGTTCATGGATAAATATCTTATGACTGATATCTTGGTTGCAGTGATAACCTTCCGTTGCGCCACAAATTGTTCTTCTTTCTAGTAGCTTGTTTAACTAGAAGCCAATAGAAGTGATTTCTTCAGCTAGGGATGAGAAAGCGTGAGTTGATCGAGATGTACTCCGTATTAGTATGCTTTGCTTTCTATGTGACTAGCTGCCTTGCGACCTTCGCAGAGATCTGCAGTTTTTGCCTTGACGTGGCCGCAAGGAATATGTGTCAGCCTTAGTATCACCAAAATATCGTGTGAAACTGGTTGTACCTTGCATGTCCAGTTTTCACTTGTCTGTCAGCAATCAATCCCGACTCTTCCATTTTGATGATGTGATCTGTTGGGCTGACGAGTTCTACACTTTCAGGATTCGGTGATGATTTCACGACCTTCGTGAGCTAACTGTAAGTGTTGTGTTTGAAATCAAAATCTTCAAAGGATATGCATATGGAGTCATATGAGAGTTTTGGATATTTTGTTCTGTACCTGTATTGGCACCCATCTGCAGTAACGGAACCCATATTACATCATTTTTGTACCGCTGTAAGGTACTGAGTATACGAAGTAAGATGTAGCCTTCAGAGACTTCCATTCTCGAAGGCCGTTTGTAGTCGTCTACAGCATGAGTCCATACACTATACAGGAGCGTAAGGTACATACTTCACTTTCTACCAGACAAATGAGACGCCTGTTTGTTGTTGGTCCTTCACATTTTCGGTACTGATGATTGTTTGGAATTCTGATTCTACAGCATCACAGCTGCTGCGGCGTTCTGGCACACGTAGACTTGCGCAGCCTATGAGTTGTACCACAGCCTGTTCTTCTTTCCTCCCACTTCGCAATTATTGTTAGAAGCCGTGACAAGCTACATTGTGAGGTGCGGCTTATCCCTCAGTCGCTATCTTCGTCCCTACACTAGTTTCTGCCTTAGAATACAGGAATCCTTCAAACTAGACGGATGCCTCTAGTTTGAACGATTCAACCGCTAACCGTTCAATGTCTTCAAAGTACCCACAAATGAAGACCATATTGCCACCACGCTTTTCGGCTTTGTAAGGATGCTTCAAATGTACACCTTCGTTTTATCTATGTGCGCTGATTCTGTTGCTTGCTGTGCAACGCAAGAGC
Source organism: Asterella californica (assembly GCA_036924285.1). NCBI lineage: Eukaryota > Viridiplantae > Streptophyta > Marchantiopsida > Marchantiales > Aytoniaceae > Asterella > Asterella californica. The sequence continues at coordinate 10,965,710 of JAYKYS010000006.1, read as the reverse complement.
GAGAAGCAGAGCATGAGACTTCCTTGCATACAACTATATTCTAACGATCGCTTTTAATTGAGGGTAGGTAGCTTGAATCTGACAACTCCAGCATTCACTTGTACTTCTGTCACATGTTTCTCTTTGGTAGAGTGACTCACAAATTCATCTATACTGACTATTAGGAGGGACTTTGTGATCTCACAGTACACTAGCAGTAAAATCTAGGATAAATGGGAAGCCTCAAGTTTGAAGTTTAGTAGTTGAGTGGTGCACGTAAGAAGACTCGCTGGCTTGCCAACTAGTAAAGTCTTGGAGTCAAGATCCTCTAGACAGCACAAGACGAGTAGGCGGCAATGACCTGGTAGAAGGACTGTGATCATGGAGACGTAAAACTAGGCTTGGATGAGTCTGCTCTAATGTCTCCAGACAGGACCCTGCTGTTCAGTCATATCGATCGGACAGGGAGGCTATTCCTAGAATCTCTCAAGGATAACTGAGAACAAAACCGATAATGCCATTTCAATGTCAACTGACGGTGAAGAAAACGTGTCTGTCACTCTCTGCAGATGCTTTCACGAAATCTTAATGAGTCGAAGCCCCAGAAGAATCAAACATGATAAAGGCCAGACTAAAGAGAATCTCCACTAGAACTCAAAGAATTTGACAACTAGTCCAGGATGGATCCACCTTAGACCTCAGCATCTTCAGCGTCGGAAGTAAAGTTGGAGTGATGCAAAAGGCTTGCAGGACGTTTCCAGTCTACACGAAGTCTGCTCTGGCTTCGGTCATGGGCACGATGCGAGGTACATCATTCATGCGATTTGACTGGTAGGCGGGAAGGATGTGTCTTCATCTGGCTGGTGAGTCACAGTCCATATATCGGGTACATGCACGCAAGGGAACATATTCATATTAGAAGCTTCTTTTGCGGAACTGCCTATACTACTCTTTCCACGAACCAATATGCGAGGTACAAGGTATACTCAGCTGATAGGAGCCAGTGGGGCAGATTCATCTTGCAAGCACACCGCAAGTTGTACCGGAGAAAAAATGTGAGGGGTACCACCTTCCACATTCGGAAGGGTTTAAGCCGAATTTAGGTCTAAGGTACGAGAGAGTACCCTTAAACTTGTACTGTAGAAAGATCTGAAATGAAGACCTCTACACGCGCACGTAACAGTTTCCGTACACGTGAAGACGGGATGAGATGTGAAGCTGCAAATTTCCGTGCTAAGAGTCTTCTGGCACCGAAACGGCGACGACATATCATGAGTTTCAGATGTCTGGAAAGCAAGTTCAGACAGGGAGAAGAGTCTTTGTTCGACTCATAGAGTATCTTCGCCCGATTCGTCTTTTCTCGAGTGTCATGATCGTCCTCAACAAAAAGATGTACGTGCTTTCAGTTGTTTCCGAATGCCCTTGAGCTTCATGCGCATGACTTTGTAGAAGACCTGAAAAGCGTTGGGTTCAGCGACATGAAACGTCCGTGGACACTCTGGTGGGCGGAAGCAAAGATTGGCCAGACGCAAATGCGCGGTAGTAGTTGGTATCTGATGTAAGAGGAGGAGGTTACCAACAAATGACACTACTAGGACACAGATAAACCAGCATCATCCAGGACATCAGCAGAAGGACGTACTTGCAGGTGTCACATTCCAGTATCACGAAGCTCTAACTCACATCATGAATCATGATCAGCGGGGCTCAATTCCTTTGTGCGAGGCTCGTGTTTATCTGGAACCTGAAGAGTGCTGGACTATGCTCGCAGTTATTATTGCATGAATCTAACGGGATTTAGTTTTATGTGGGGAAGGTAACGATTCAGTTAGAGAGGACCGGGACAGAACTGTCCCAAACATAATCTCGTTATTTCAGGAGGATGGTCCGGAGGTTCAGAGAAGGAACTAGCCAATACGCTGGCAACTGGGAGTAAACCAAGGCTCAGGATTAGCTGTGAGGTAAGAGGTGGTACGATGTACCTGCTACCCAGAGTCCCTAGTCTTTAGACCCTAGCTCACCATCTTCAGTTCTCAAGACTGTCCTACGAAGTAAACTTGACATCCTTCTCTTCCAATACTCCTACGGTTCGCTCCATGAGAGACTACCGGTGTTAGCCAACGGCTGAATATTCGAAAGTGAGTGAAGAACTGCTTGATGCATTTGGCATTTGACATTTGGCATTTGAGATAAAACGTCTGCTTCCATCCTCTGCCGCTTAACCGAATAACATCCCGGCACGTATCTTTGATCTAAGTGGCTTGTGCAGGGCAGTGTTGGACTGCTACTCGGCTCCGACGTTCCTCTCCTCGAGAGAACGCTATTTAACATTGCGTCCGACTTTCATTTCCTACAGCTTCCAGTGGTAAACGACTGAAGACACGACGTCAACGCATCCACGTGCAAACATCGGCGATCATTCCCATATGAAACTGTATGTTCTCCAACTTCAAACAGCGACGCTTTAGCATCTGAAAGTTTTCTAAACCACCTAACCTCAACGTCCTTCCTAACACTGAAAGGTGAACCAAGATATCCAGCCAAAGTGTCACCTGATCGGTGTGCCGCGTAGTACTGCAACTGCTGTATGCAGTAGGTACCATGCCACTCGCGCGTATTCAAGGTGGCGGCTTAGAGCTATGTCTGGATTTTCAAGATGTTTCAGGTGCGAAGTGTCAGATACTCAGTTCTGGCCATAAACCGTTGCATGTTTATCTCCACCTCACAGTTCGGAGGACAGCATGGGGAATGCTGATGCTAGGGCTACTTCCTCGAAGTGGTAAAACTAGTTACTGGCTACAGGCGCTGCATCACTTGCATTCTAGATCTAGATCAATAACAATATTGGCAGTGCCTGTACTTGTGAATTTACGACTGAATGCTAGCAGCCTTCGATGTGGGTCTTCCTCCCTCTCCTCACTTGTCCTGTGTACTCCGTGCTCTCACTATCCGCCTCCGGAGGAAGAGCTGTACCTACTTTGTCGGCTCTGATCGTTCTTCTACAACTTTCCCCTTATCATTCTTGATCTTTGACGGCAGCAAAGCAGCGCGAGGACATACTTCTGACAAACTGCTTGCCCCATATGGTCCTTTCCCAATGACATGGCCTTTATTCACGACTTAGAAACAGAAGTATATACCTGACAATTCACAAGGTCCAGTTCGTTACTTAACCGTTCATGCATGATACTGCATGTTGGCACCCAACCATACTGACTGCTACTGCATCTAACACAGTACAGAAACATAAAGTCCTTTCTCCATTCTCGCATGCAACAGTACAACATACACGGATACTTATGGATTGACTCGTAACCTCCCTTGCATGAAGAGCTGCAGAAATAGCTCTTCTATAGGAGTGTCTCCTCCCAACCAGATCACGTACTACTCTTCCCTTCGGTCGAAAAGAGTCGTGATACAACTGCCTGGAGGGAAACCATACTCCGATACCCTAACATTTAGCAGTGCTGGACCTCTGCATAATTCGGCGTCTGAACTGCTTCCGATACACATGGCTAAAGTCTCGCTGATCAAACGTATATGTGGCTTACAAGCGCCAGGTCTCAGCCACACACCTTCGGAATCGCTGCTCCTGTGATCAATGTTGGGCCAGCATCACCTGGGTTTGAGGGAACTCAAATCTAAAGCACATTTCGAACTCATCCACCAAATAAGTTTTACATGAGGACTGTGTCAGGGTAATCGAAACTATTCTGACCTCAGCCACTGCGGTATTTCCTTTATTAAGACTTCAGACTTGCCATGAAATCCTTGTTCAGGATGATGTGAACAGTGTAAAGCCCCACTGTTGTAGGGGCGGCAGAGAGGACTAGGACAGACTCAAGACACCTACATAACGGTAGCACACAGAAGTGTGCAATTTGAGTTCTGTTCATAGCTTCCCAAGAATATTGACCTACACAACTTCTGCTCCCTAAGAGACATGGTATCGACCAAAAGGTAACACTGCAAGACCAGAGGAGAGAGATGAAGTAAAACTCCAGCCTAACCGCTCAACTCCGCAAAGCACATGTACGTGTCAGGTGCCGTCAAGGTCATCTAGACAGTAGACAATTCAAAAGGAAAATATTACCAGTCTGGTGTTGCAGGGTACCAAAACCACAATTTCCTAACCGTTTTGCAAATCCAACGTTAAAATCTTCCCAACTTTGGTTAGAATACGAATCTGTACTGATATGATATCCGACAGTCTGAAGTTGTAGTAGTCTAACAACAGTGCTTAATACAGAGAGTGCATTCAGAACTCGTTGCCTACTCATTCTGGTGCATACACCTAACAACCCACTCTACTCCAGCATACACAGACAGATATGATATCCGACAGTCTGAAGTTGTAGTAGTCTAACAACAGTGCTTAACACAGAGAGTGCATTCAGAACTCGTTGCCTACTCATTCTGGTGCTTACACCTACAACCCACTCTATTCCAGCATACACAAACAGACTCAGAAATGACAAAAGACCAATTATTCCGTTGTGACCAATTATTCCGTTATGCAGTATTACCCAGACATGTCGATCATGCATGCGGAAACACGTAGGTTCAGTGTCCAATATGCTGAAATGTGAGACTGTATATGATCCCTCCGGGAGAAATGTATATGTCAAGACTGTATATAGCACTAACCGTGCTGCGTCTTGTGTACAGAAACTTCAAGTGTCTCAAGACTCTTTAGGGCACGGAAAAGAGCCCTGTACAGTCCAAGTAGTCCACAACAGCAGATTTAAGCACTGACCAGCTCCAACAAGTCTATGCAACTAGAAACGTTACCGATCAGGAGACGTGTGGGTGAGCGTACCATGGAGGATTGCGGGAGCATCCCCTGCACTCGAACTCAAATGAGACACAAGCCGCGCTGCTGCTGTTACACTATGTAATGGCAGAAGTGACTGCAGGCAAGCTAGTTCACCCGGAGATCTGCATCCACAACGTTGCAAATAGTCAAGCAGTACCCACGTGGCCATCCTCAAGCCAATAAGGAGGTAATTCGGTAGTCTATGCTTCTGTCATCCTTCGTCCAAGCAACGTTTCTTGCTCTATGATCAATTTCGTTCTTTAGAGAGCAAAACTTCTCCAGAGATGATGCAGCGGAGGTAGTTTTCCCTTCCATAAAGGTTGACAGGCAAAAACAACAATTCAAGATATACCCACTTCCAACCTGGAGCTTTCATGCTTCCGAATATATTTCTCACACAATTCCTCACACAGAGACACTTCGACTGCAACCTCCAACTCTACAATGTCTTCACAGCATCCAAATGGTAATTCGCTCGAGCTATACTTTGCTGCAATGCAGGGGACCTAAACGAACCCAAATGTGTATTTCAGGAGCTTCTCTCCTTCAGCCAAATTTTCCAGGAAAATTTACTGAGGTTCTGAACTTACTGGACATTCAGCTCCTGAACAAAACCCGCGACCTAAATTTGTGCGCGTGTGTGTGTGTGTGTGTGAGAGAGAGAGAGCCAGCAAATGAACGAACTGGCATAAGAATAGTTTTGGAAGGCAAATGCTGAACAAGATGGATGTTATAGGGAAGAACTAAATTGACAGGAATTGACAGGAATTGACAGCAAGATGAGGGGAAATTGACTGATAGAGAATTAGATACACATCGGCGGCATGGCCTGCTAGAAGAACGATGACATCTACCCAGTAACTCAGAATCATGCAGAACCAACCCAGAAGGACAAAGCATAGCGAAAATGCTAGCCACATTCATAATCGTCCGCAGATTACATCGAAATCTGATCCGACGGAATTACCATGGTAGGAGCAAATGAGTCACCTTGTCAAATAGGCAGAAAAACTTCGACTCCCCACAAACGATTTATAAGAATGCTCCGCAGAAGCAGTAGTAGATGGCCGGGCGCTCCTGCTCGTACTTGCAATTGCCGATCCTACTAACGAGGTTGGACATCTACTGCATCTTGAAACCGATCTAATTTTTGAAACGAATGTACACAGCAGCCTGCCACTACTACTACTTAACGCCATTACGAGTAACTTTCTCCAGCTCAAATCAGAATTGCAGCTCGATGGAAATCTATTTCTCACTCTGACAGATTCGAACCTAATGCCTCCTGGAGAGATACGGTATCACGACCCGGAATCGGTTGTCCAAGTCAGCCCACTAACGGACGAAGAAACCCTAAAGTCCGCTAATCCCTGTTTCCTCCGGTTGTGTTGTCCTGACTGAAAACCCGAGCAGCTATAGCCCAACTACGAAGGAGGTCTCTAGAGCTTTTAGTTGGGCTAAATTAGAGATTTTAGGGTTGGATCGCGCCTCCTCCCTCTCTGACCATCAATATCTCTCTGCCCCACTGGACAAGGAAGGAAACACTTCAACTCTGGGTCTACTTTTGGCTAAAGAATGAACCATCTATCCGTCGTCACTGTAAGGGTCCGGACAGAACGACGAGAACGGAAAGCAGGCAGCTTCATATGTGGCTCTACAAGTGAATCTGATTCTCCACCTCAAACATTCCTGCGTTTTCTTCAGCTGGTTATCACATGCGTATTCCGGTTGGGGAGTTCCAGGACTCGACGGTGGGCTCTTGGGGTTTATGCAACTGTCGGGTTTCGTCCTCGTGAGCTGTGGCCTTCACTGCTGTCTGTAGTAGATTGTACTGACGCAGCTCTCGTCTAGTCAGCTGACTAGGTTTGACAACCCCTAATATACAACAATTGCTCGGTTCGTCTGTTCATTAAAGGCAAAGAATACAGTGACCTTCGTGTTCTCCTTTGCCATGAAGGAGGTGACAGAGGCAGGAGGATGGCGTCTTTGATTTACGTAGCAGTAGGTCAATCAATCGCCACTCTTGCTTCGCATGTGAGATCGACTCGCAGCGCTGGGGTGAGACTGAGCTCAGGGGGCCGGGAGTGCGGAGCAGGATTTCTACGACCCGGGAAGATTAAGTTGACTAGTATGGCTCTGAACGATGTGAGAATCAGTATCAACGGAGATGCGAAAGAAGAGGGCGAGTTAGTTCTGCCCGCGGAAGATAAATACATTCCAGATGCAGTTCATGGATTGAAAGGGGCGGAGGTAATCGCGGTCCCTACAGATACCCTTTACGGGTTCGCTTGTGACGCTTGCTCTGAGAGCGCAATCAAGAAAGTGTACGACATCAAGGGACGCAGTGCAGTAAGACCTTTGGCAATCTGCGTGGGAGAAGTCGAGGATATTGAAAAGTATGGGACTGTGGAGCATTTGCCCGTCGGATTGTTGGGAGCATTGTTTCCCGGGCCTGTCACTCTGATTTTACCTCGAGGGCAGAGTAGTAAGCTGCACCCCTCCTTGAATCCTGGTTTGGCGAGCATTGGCGTCAGGATTCCAGACAGTGGATTCATTCGCAGTTTGTGCCGTCAGTTCGGCGGAGCCCTGGCCCTCACGAGTGCAAATTCGAGCAGTGAGAAGAGCACCGTTGCTGTGGCCGAATTCAGGCATCTCTGGTCCCGCTGCTTCGCAATCTTTGACGCCGGTACTCTGCTGGCAGGAAGGGCAGGCTCTACCATCGTAGATCTTACGTCACCAGGAGAGTTCAAGATTGTACGTCCTGGGACCGCATTGTCAGAAACCGTTGAAATTCTTTCTAAGTACAAACTTAATGAAACAGCACAGCCGAAGCAGGGAGAGCACTGACTACGGTTGTCCTTAGATGTATTAGTAGTCCATACTTTCGGTAATCATTAGATGTACAAAAGTTCACCTGTACACAAATTAGTGCATGTACTCCATGCTCTTTCAGTGAAAAGTCTGTCTCATTTTATTGAAGGTTTCTAAAGTGGCGTTTATTTCCTGCTATTTCACCTGAGAAGTTAGAACTCTTAGATATTTGCAGTGAATGTATGATCCTTCTGGTGTGGAAATCGAGACTCCGGCAATTTTCCCTTCCAGTTCGAACTGGAATTTGTCTTGCCAATTTCCGTTCAGGGTTTTAACTTGATAGCAGCGTAGCAATATCGGTCAACCTTATATATGAAAGCTGTAAAATGGATGTAAGTTCTGAGTTCACTGGTATTGAGGTAAGGGGCTCAGGAGCATATGTTTCAGGCCTTTCGTGTTTAGTGTATTCTATCTACTCGACATTCCGTGATATTTTAGACTCGTTTAACTGCAGGAAATGTCGTTAGCCGCGAACTGGTAGCACAGTAAATATATTTTCCCCTTTGCTATTTCACTCTCACGGTACTTGAATGATGATACGGATGATTCTGAATCGTCACCCAATCGGCAACCCGTCTATTTTACTAAGGTTCGAGTTGCATCACAGCCTTCTTACCCTGCGAGGCAGCGTGCATCCCGAGTTCTCCTGGGAGAGTGAGTCTAACCGCAGCTTGAATTTCGCGAGAAGCGATGGTGGCCTTCTTGCTGCTACGAGCCAGTCTTGCGGCCTCGGAGGCGAGCTTCTCAAGAATGTCATTCATGAGAGAGTTCATAACACTCGTGGCTCTGGACGAGATTCCAATCTCAGGATCAACGGACTTGAGGATCTTGTGAATGGAACTTCTGTAACTTTCAACAGAGTTCTTATGTTTCCTCCTCATGTTTACGATTCTCTTCATGATTCCACCCTTGCCTCTCGACCCATCACACCTTTTGGGCTTCTTCCCAACTCTCGATTTCCCTCTCTTCCTGCCATCCGCAGCCCCTCTATGGGACATCGACTTACAATTTTCCCCTTGCTGTCGTCCAACGAACAGAACTAGGCCTTTTGACCGAATAGAATGCCTAAAGGGATGTTCGCGTACGACTAAAACAGCCACCAATTTTCCAAATCTCAAGTTCCAACGCAGAATTGTCCCAAATACCTATGCTCTATCTGATCTGCGAAGGAAGACTGATGGTCAAGAATTCAGTCGGCGTGTCTTCAATCTAGCAACTCCACCTGAACTACCTAATTGTCAAATCGCCAGCCTTCCTAACAGCCATAATTCTTCAGCAAGATCAGTGATCAGAAAAGTCACTCGATATTCAAATGTTATCGTAGTTTCACTCGCTCGAGAGTAACGTTCCTGGAGGGAAATCTTAAAACTGTGCAGAGCGGCCAGTGCTGCATGAGAAGTCTTTGAGACTTTCGTGTGATGAGGAGAGACTTGAGCCGCGAGGGAGATTACGACGAAAGAGTGTGCCGGGGATCGATTGATTCTAAGGGTTGTGCCTTTAGAATGGTTTGCGGGGGAGAATGGTCGAATGAAGGAACCTTGTTACCGGTCACAGGATCGAGTGTGTAACTTCAAACCTGGCCCGTCGATTCGGGGCCTCAGATGGAGCGAAGATAGGTGAGGAATCTACTACTTCGATTCTATGAGATATTGGAACTTGGACGACGATAAAGAACCAAGCGCGTACAGAACTAAAATCTAAAATCAGGTGCAGACATCCTTCATGTGCTCGTGTCGCGGCAGCGCACCGTTATATCTCTAACCCTCCCGCTTACGTGTTATTGGTTTTAGTCTATTTTGATATCCGCATGATACCTATATGTACTGTACAAGTAGTTGGTTTCTGAGTGTACACGTAGTTTGTTATTTCATTGTAACATAATTTATTTTTATTAACACAACCCTTTTGCAGTGATTAATTTACACGCAGAGATAGGCTGCTCGTTCCCGAATAGGAGGTTGAATGCTGAAGCAATACCAGAAGTACATAACCAGGTTGCGAACTCTAGTCCCACAGTGTGTTGGTGGTTGAGAAGAGACTGTATCTGTAGGAGCCAGAGAGAGACTTGCAAACGGAGGACATAGATCAAATTACATTGAGAATAGATGGTTGATAAATGATTGTGAGCTAATCATACTAGAGGAATTTTATTGTTGATCAGACAATTAATTTGATAATTAGTCCATAGAGTGAGAAATCAGTGCGTTTAGAGTGAAAATAAGTTTCTTGGAAAAATTCTAGTTCTGAAATAAAATTCTCACCGGAGAGTTTCAGTAGTAAGGAAGAATGGTGACCCAAGAGTCTTTCGTGACCTTGTCATCAAATAAACACAGTGTAATGTATATGAGCTCGTGATTTCATCTATTTTATGATAAGTAAAATTGGATTGTGTACCAAAGCTAAATTAGAAGCATATGGTGTGGTGTTGTCTCTATTTTCATATAATTACTTTTCCAGCCTACTTCCAAGCGTCCACTAGGATTGATAGTCTTATCGACTGCTCTCTATGAGTCATTGCGTTCCGACTTGATCACTGGTAGCGGAAGTTCTGCCCAAATATCATCCAATCCAGACCCATAACAGTTTTCTCTGCGTTCTGAAACTTGAAATTAAGACCCGAGACTTGCAAAAGACTAGTTGGTTATCATAAATCCGTCCGACAATTGTTAAAGTCCTTGTGCTTATTAACAAAAAATTTGACGAATTAGATCTGGAGACAAAAATAAAATATAAAGATCTTCAAGGAAATTCACTTTTGATGACTAATTGGTTAGAGACAAAAGATTATATTCTAAGATCTCCGGTTGAACGTTTCATTCATAATTGGTTTTTAGTGTACATGTAGTTAGTTTTGAAAAAACTAACTAACGTATATAGTACATTTTGTGTGTATTTCAAAGATTAAAATTGTATATTTTATGTTTTATGTATTATTTCAAAAACCAAGAATTTGAGTGTACATTGAATTTCTCGTGTATGCTAATCTTTTTAAAAATTGTTATATATTTATAATTTTCAAACTGGTAAAAGTTTTGTTAATAAACTTATTTAGAACGGCTGATTAGTTCTACGTGGGTTCAAGTTCCAATCTAAAGTATTAACCATAGATTGGAATATTCATGTTTCGGATTGAAATATCATGTTTTGCAAACGTTTAGCATGTACATTATGTTTATAAATGAAACTTTTATAATTATATAATTGGTAATAATAAAATTGAAAACCTTACTAAAGAGATTTTAGAATGTTCTAATTATTGTTTAAAAATCTCCCAGTATGCATCCAACTGGAAATCCAAGCCATGAGTTATTAAGTTTGTTGAGTGAAGAAGTTATTTAATTTTTTGTGTAAAGTAAATAACCATTGAGATTGGATTAGTACACCGTCAGAATGTCTTTAAACTTAAATTAGCTTATAATTTGTTAGTTGTTGAAGTTGCCACAAGAACTTCATCACCAGATGTAGTACAGATTGAGCGTTACGGAAAATTGAAGAAAGAAGGATGCAAAAAGCTCACAGTATAGAAGAGAGACTTAGAGATTTATAGATTTTGATCTTCCGTCAAATCTACTCAAGATTCGTGAGTGTTGAAACTACCTTAAACAATAAATTTTAATAAAGGTGAACGGTTCATTTAAACCATATAATTTTGTTTCAAATTTGATATTAGGATTACGTGTAAACTTTTGTCGTTATGTATTGGAGGAGATCAGACCGTCAAATCATTCTGAATCTCCGCGCGGATATATATGACGCACAAATAAGAACAGAAAGCTTATAAATTTTGATAAATATTCTGCTGCAAAGAACGTCTGCAGATCTTCCTCGAGAAGAGAGCAGAGAGGAGTCTCGAACTCTTCGTAGGCGCTCCTGCTGTCCATAACACACACACATATATAAATATTTGCAGAGGATTGGAAGATTGGCATTCAATGATGATAATATAATCATCGGTGGAACTCGCTGCTATATAAACATGTTTATAACCTTGAAATGAACATTTGTTTAAGATATTACACAGTTTATATGTAACAATCGTTCGAGTCCTTAGGACTTCTCATCTTTTATCACTAAGTGTAGCCCGAGGGTTCACTAAGATCTATTTTTCCATATCACTTGTAAGTAAAACCATAAATCAAATACTTTATTTTATTTGTCTATTAAAATATATTTTATATTTTCATTTAAGTGTAAAATAAAAAATATTTTTAAATAAAATATCACTTTTGAGTTTTTTCATAACTTTTATTTATTTTGAAACTTCAGAAAAAAGATATATAAAATACTCTATCTTAAAAATAGAGTTTTTAAAAAACTGTATTTTATTTGCATCTATATTTAACGAGATTAACTAGTGAACACCCGAGTAAGTATAGACATCGACTCTTTGCTCACCTCAGCCGCTTGAATTGATTCGGACGAGGCATACATACCCAGCAAGTGTGTGTTAATCAAATTATTTTAAAGTATCATTATATTGGATCAATATCTGGAAATCCATTTCCATATCTTCTTCACATCTCTATGGCGGAAATATGGATAACGATGGAAGAGATCCTTAAGTCTTTTGTCTGCACGTTTGGTTCTGCTATTTAAAAGATTGATGGTTGTGAAATAAGATGATGATATGTAGACAAAAGAAGTGCAAGCACAAAGGAAGAAGGACTGTCTCGTCCTCCAAGAACAAGTTACTTTAACGTTTGGCTTTCATCAAATGGAGGTGAATGGAGACACGATATTATTAAGGTGAGAAATATGGAGTCTACCAGACCTGGGTGCCTAATTAAAAACTTCATGGAAGTAACCAAAACTTACAAATGTTTACTTTAGACGAGTACAAGACGAGAAAAGATATACCTACTCTGTTTTACGCTGATGAATCACGACCAAGTTGATATCAATCATGATCAATTTCTTTCGTGTTTCTTGGTTGTCCAGATTTTAGAATAGTCAAGAGTGGTTCTTGTTAGCATACAGATGATACCAATTTCGAGACATATCTATCTATATTGCACTTTCAGAAAAGCCTGCATTATCACCCGAGTCCACTTGGTTTCATGTATTAGAGATCTTCTTATTATTGATACTGAAATATTTTTATTGAGAACTAATCAGACGTGCTCTTGATGTGCTTTAGACACTATTCAATAGCTTACAAACTCTTCTAAATCTTTAGAATAAGGGTTATATTATTATGTCTCACTAATCTTTCTATATTAATGAAATATTATCGTGTTACGGGAGTGCACTAGTGAAATATTATCGTGTTACGGGAGTGCACTTCAAATCTCATTAGTCCGTCTCGAACACCCGACGTCTGAAGTCTAAATCAGTCCAGTTATCATTGTGATAACTTCTGACCTTGTATTTAAATATTCTACTCTAAGTATAGTACTATATTTAGAGTAGCATAAAATAAGTGGATTTTCTCTCCTCCTGAAATCAGGATCACAGTTATTTTAACTTGAACTGAACTTGTGTACATACAGTTCCATACACATAACAAATGATCACAGTAGAGTCAGTTTCCAGTCACATAACGAATGGCTCCTCATTTTTTTCCGCTTATCGTTTTCCCTCCTTTTGCCGGAGTGCCACTTTGCATGCATAATGACGGCTTCAAAGAAAGAGGTGCGAGATCATAAAGGGAAAATTTTGTTTGCCCTCGTCGCTTGTTAAGAGGACAAAATGTTGGTTCTTGTAAATATACTGTAATATAGATAATATTTTGTGCTCGTTTTTTCAGCTTGCTCGGTCCTCATTTTCTTCTCCTTTCTCGGAACCTCTCACCCTCCGTTTAACAAGGGTCTTCAACGAGCGCTGTTCTTACGACTCCTTTTTTTCATTTCCAGTTCCTTCGGATTGAATAATATTTTTCTTCAGCTCCAAGAAATAATATCGGTATTCCTCCCTACTCGATGGAGAACAATAACCGACAGTGTATTACACAACATGAGGTGAAATATAAGGTGTGCAATCGTGAATAAATTACTCTACATAACTCAAGACGATGAAGAGACAACGCATACAAATCAATGAAGAGGCAACGCAGACGAATCAGTGAATCAGTGTGAATATGTGAAATTTATATATAAGTCGAAAGCCATAACATTTATTGCATTCTCACGAACGCGATGAAAGCAAGTCAGTGACAAACGCTGCAAGGTAGTTTGGTCTACAGACATGGTGAATAGTGTACATGTTTTGGAGAGAGTAAACTCTATTGAGGTGATGTCCAGTGCTCCATTCACTTTCATTTTCAGGCTTAACTGTGTGTACGCTATCAATGACACTATGTCTCCATAGTTGACACACTTTTATATATACTACACAGAAGAACGTAATCTTTATGTGTTGTGTATAAGCCAATCACTATCCAGCCTGTGATGTAACTTTTCGGTCCTGTACATCGAAGAGACACAAACGAGTGAGTTTTCTTTCGGTCCTCTACATCGAAGAGACACAGACGACGGAAACTCTCGGGCAATTAAAGACAGACAACTCAATAACAGACGTAGGCTGCGACTCCCAGAACGAGGCAAGTCTACGCAGACAGACTGCGATGTCCACAGCCTGACAAAGTGCATGTATCAACCGCGAGGCGTAAAAATTATACAGGGAGGGAACTGAGCTAGCCATCTGAAAACGGTGTATGTCGGTACTTGAACCATCCCAACGTCCTTCGATTGGACTAAAGCCACGGCGGTTGCCGTCCAGTGAGACCGGATGTCCGCTCCTACTCAGGTCCATGCTCTACAAGTACATCATACATTCGATCAGGTACAAAGCACAAAAAGAGTTATAGCAAGAGAAAAGTAGGTATAGTACCTTGCAGTGCTCGTTGAGCCGTTCTATCTCGAAGTAAAGCACTGCACAAAAGAATGTAGTCAGAAAACACTTCAACATCTTCGAACAATGGGCAGAGATTCGCAGCGAGGGAAGGTAGATCCAAGGACCGCTCCTCCTCTTCAGGAGTGAGAGTGGTAAAGTAGCGGCGGTGATCTTCACGCTTCGGGAAGAAAATGGTGTCAATATCACTCATGGTTATTGTCTGGAGGTGGACAATTGCTTTCCAAAGCACCTCGCTCCTGGCTCGCTGAATATCATTATCCATTAGCCATTTGCAAGAAAGAGCATACTTCTCACAACGGACCATGAGTCACAAGCAAGTGCGGAGGGTATTGCCGACAGGATGTCGACATCTGTACTTGTTATATTGTAGAGCGCGTTGTAAAATATTGTTAGAGTTCAATTCAACCCTGTTTTTGATGTCAGTGGTCCTTAAAAGACTGAACAGCTCATCCCCCATCAACAAGCATACCATCTGTAATATTCTTCATGCAACACATGTAATGTATCTCAGATTTATCTTTCATACAGTAGTCTATCATACTTACAAAAGTATGAAGGCCCTTGTTATTCAGCCTTTTCACGCAGACTTCACCTCCAAGTGGTCTACTCGCTCCCTTCCAACCCAGCACGACAACCAATCTGTTTTTTATATCGATGGGGCTCGTAGTCTGCAAACACAAAACTCCCTGAACATGTAGATGGAATAATGCCCCCCCTCTTTCCACCGATATGACATCACAATCACATTCTTGGTGTAAAAAAGCACATAAACAGCCCCAACAAGAAAGGTCTAAATCATCACCGGTTTGAGCAATAGTGACAGACACCTCAGAGTCTTCAGGGGTAGTGTTCTTCTGGACCGAGGAACTGATGGGTTGCTCGCACGTCTGATGCGAGCGTCCTGTCTCATTTGCATCAGACAAAAACGAGAAATGTTTACAACCTATCTTATAAAGTCTTGTGTTTACAACCTTGCAGACACAACTCAAACACTTCTGTCTGCACACAGAGATAACAACAGGTTTAAGGAGGGTCTCGTTGTCTTCCTGTCGAAGATATTTTGGATAACAAAAAATGGTCGATCTGCTATTCTTTAACACCAGCCACAACCCTTCCGATTGAATATAAAGGAAAGGATCAATTATACACTGAAAGCACTCTGTAGCCCCGGAGAAAGCATACGAGACTTTAACATAATCCAAGCCTGGAAGAAGGAATTCCGGTGGTTTCAAACAGAAATGAAAATCTACGTATACATAGCTTCTGGTGAGGTACAGTACAATCTCGGAGAAAGAAAGGTATCCCGAAGGCAGCAAAGGATGCGAAGGAGAAGTGCTGGGACGAGCGAACTGTAGCAGTTGACACTTGTAACTTTCAATACCGTGAAGATAAAAGGGCTGAATAGAATCTAACGAAGGAGCAACTACAGACGGAGAGACATGGACATCGAGACAAGGGGAGGTAGGAGCCAAAGAAGAAACATGAATGGAAGAGGACAAACGAGGAAATTGTGACGGGGGGCTGGCTGGTACAAACAGAGGACTACGTGGAGGAGAAGAAGAAACGGCATCGAGGTTGTCAGATTCATCATCATGAAAAGAGTGACAAGATTCTCAGCATTCACTTCAGTAGACATCGCGGACAGAGAAGGAGAAGTACCTGAAGGTAGCCCGCGGAAGGAGCGAAATAAAGGAAATTACCATGCATCCATGAAAGCAGACAGCAGCAGCCAGGTCCAAGGAAAAGGTCCCCATCCGCGAAAGCATGAATCTCCCAGAGGCACGCAAGGAGACGAGAAGAGATAAGCAGCAGCGAGGTCAAACCAAGCAACCACCAAAACGCCCCCACGCAGCAAGCGGTCCGCCAAAACACACGTACGTCAACAACAACAGCGAGCCGTCGAGAAGAGAACGAAAGGAAGAACGAGAAAGACAGCGAGCTGTGGAGAGAGAGAGAGAGAGAGAGAGAGAGAGAGAGAGAGAGAGAGAGAGAGAGAGAGAGAGAGAGAGAGAGAGAGAGCGTAAGGAAGAACGAGGAAGACAGCGGGTTGAAAACAGCAAGCTGTCGAAGCAAAGGTTAGGGTTGACGAATGAGAGAAGTGTGACGACGAACGACAGTACAGTCTGCGAGGTTGTCCACGACGACAGTCTCCTCCCCGATGCGCGACGAACGTCTTAATGAACATAAACGAACGATCTGCGTGTCTTTCTCGAACCCGAGAATAATTATCCCAACCCAAAAAAAAGACTGCGCGGCCAACGCAAAACTCCCGCCGATCATTTTGCTGCTTTTATGCCGTTGTCTTTTAGCACTGCCTCCGCCAACAGTTATCAAGAAACATTACTCAAGGCGCTGCTTCTTGGCAGTCCGCCGTTTGGATGTCCTATGTGCTTGTTTATTTGCTTATTCACCTCTTCCATCAGAAAATAGAGGGAAGTAAATCTAGTTTATTATTTGATTTCTTTTGATAAGAGTTAATTAATAAATTAATATACTGATTATATTCATTACTCTAGTTATTAAGCGGCCGGATTTATAGCCTCGGAAGCGAGTTAACATGCGTTTCACTTATCCGTTTTGTTTTTACGTTCCCATTGTCTGCATTATGACTAATATTTAATAATTATATATGATTTTAAATTACTATTAAAATTTATTATAGAATTTATATACAACATATTATATCTTTTCCCATAACAGAAAAAGAGCAAAAGTTCCCCAAAGATGGTTGAGCATGCTTATGCATGACTTGTCATATCGGTGGAAAGACTGTTCAAGCCTATCTTGGGGTATTGAATCCTGTTTATGGTCAGGAGACTAGATTAGATGCCATATCAAGATAGAACTCGTAACTGAGCTCATAGGATAAGTCCATGGAGCGTCGAACTTAGTGAAATAATTCGTTTCCTTTTTTTGAGCTGTGTGACTGTTTTGTTTTCTCGTCAAGGAAAGAGCGGGTTAGGCCCGCGACGCCATTGTTTTGGCCTCTTTTTCGCCGTGTGACTGTTTGGTGCAACAGAGCCACGTTACATTCACTTTCTGACGGCGGAGGATGAAGCGAGCGCGGTGATCTGTTGGCCAGGAGTGAATCGGTCCCACAGAATGGATACTTTTTTTTTTTTTTTTTTTTTTTTTTTTTTTAAAGGCCACAAGGGACCACGCGAAAGTTTATAAATCTGAAAGGCTAAAGGGTGCCACCCGTACACGACACCGTACCCGGCCCGCTCCAAAAACCCCCCTCAGGAGGCTCACTCCCAGCACCGACCCGCCCGGGCCCGGCCTGCCCGCACGATTGGCAGCCCGGCTACGACCCGCGACACACCCCCCGGACTTCAAGTTCCCGGGCGTGTTCGGGAGCCCGTCACCCCCCACCCTCTCTTTCACGAAGCCCCCTTTCCCCTCACCCGCTTTCGTCCTACCCCGGCTCGCCCACCCGATGCACTGACCATTATCCTCGCTTTTTCTACTACGCGCGCTTCTGACCGCACTCGTCCTCTCACCATCGCTACGGCCGCCATGGCAGGGCACAGCCCTCGAGCAATTCGCCTTCTCGACGTCCCTTCTCACCGACGCGGACGCCTTCTTGCTATCCCTGATCGTGAACTCTCTCCCGTCGTTATTCTTCGTTGCTCTTGATTGCTTCTTCGCCTTCATCATGACCTTTTTGGTGTCTCTGACAGGATTGTAGGAGTGCCTTCTGACAGACGGAGCGAGGATCGCGCTACCCCGACCCCACGCCCGCTTGAGGTATCGATTCTTCCTCTCCTCATTATTGCTTCTGCCACGGAGGCCGCTATCGCCCCTCCACTTCGAGCCGGCCGACGACCTAACAGACGAGTGCTGCAGCCTGTCCTTATGCTGTCGACCTCTCCGCTTGCTGCCCCTCCAGGTCGGTTTCTGTTTCCTCACCCTCTTCCTTTTCTTCCCGGTAGTGTAATATTCCATCGATGTTTATCGAGATTCGTCCCTAAACTCCGTCAGTTCTTGTGGTTCCGGTTCTCTCCTGTAGTTTCCTTTGAATATTCCCTAAGGTGCACATAGTCGCTTCCCAGGTTTTTTTGTTTCGCAGGCTAGAATCCTCTCTAAGCCCGGCCCACATAGTCTTCGCCACTTCCGCTAGTATCCTCGCTGCCGGTCTTTCGGACTCTTGGCCTCTGAACACCCGATCGGCACGCTCTTTCCAAGTTATTTGGGTGTGCTCTACCAGAATGTGCAACAGGGCCGCGTTTTCCTTTCTCGTGCTTAGAGCCTTGTCTATTGTTTCCAGCAGTCCGCTACCCTCCCCACAAGCCAGCTCGCTTCCCAGCTCATGGAGTTTAAGTCGCTTCCACCTTCTTTTGGCCCACGGACACTCCCAAAACATGTGTTCTAGCGACTCTATTTCACTGCACCCTCTTGGACAGCGCCCATCTCCAATTCTCATCAGTAGGGCCCTATGGTTAGAGAAGAACCCCCTATTGAGGAGTCTCCATAGCCAGCAATTTGTTCTCATCGTTCCCCCCTCCTTCCACAAGCGTTTCCATCTCTCTTTCCATCGGTTCTCTGAGTCATTCACTCTCCATCGAACGTTGAGGTTGGTGCCACTCGATGTGGATGCCGTAAGTAATTTCTTCCACTCACTTAGCTCCCTCTTCCATCCTTTTAGAGCTTTAATCTCGGTCTTCCAGGTCCAGCTAGAACTTTCCTGCAGGCCCCCCCTGATGCTCTGGGATTCTCCTGCCCATCTGGTTAGTCGGCCCAAAGCCCCTTCATCCTCTCCCTCCTGCCGACTCCTTGTGAGTGATAGCGAGGCGAAGCCCATAGAGTCTCGTAGATCCTTCAATTTTAAATCATTGAGTGTAACTAGCTTAGATCTTCTGAGCCCTCTCACCGCCTCCCTCACCTCTCCTTCGCTTAAATGAGTCGCTTTTCCCCAAACCTCTGCGGCTAACCTCGCTGAAAGGCCCTCAGGTAGAAAGGCCGTCCCTCCCTCGAAGACCAGATGGCGGTGGGCCAATCTCCAACTTTTAAGCATACTGTTTAGAGTTGGGAGGGCACGTACCTGTAGTTGGGGCAGCATGAGCAGCCCCTCCTCCGGGGACCACCCCATCGTCCTCCTCCTATGTCGTCCGTGTGTCATTGTCTCTATAATGCTAGCCTTGGCGATATTCACCCATTCCTGCTTTCCTCCTCCCAGCAGTTTCCCAATGTATTTTAATTTCAGGGCTTGGGCAACTACAGTGAAGGGGGTAATACCCAGGCCTCCCTCCTCTTTGGATCTCGATAGAACTTCCCACGCTACCATAGGCTGTTTACTCCTTCCTTCCTCTCCCTTCCCCCACAGAAAAACCCGGCAGACATCCTCAAGCTTCCTGAATCCGGCTGCTGCCCCATCCAAACACGTCAGCTGGTAGGCAGGGATGGCCCGAAGAACGTGAGTCAGCAGTATCACTCTGCTAGTCCAGGAGAGCATCCGATTAGACCAGTGTTGGAGTTGTTTC
This sequence comes from Asterella californica, assembly GCA_036924285.1. Classification (NCBI taxonomy): domain Eukaryota; kingdom Viridiplantae; phylum Streptophyta; class Marchantiopsida; order Marchantiales; family Aytoniaceae; genus Asterella; species Asterella californica. The sequence continues at coordinate 10,945,712 of JAYKYS010000006.1, read as the reverse complement.
TGAAGACGTCCTACGATCGCCTCCACTATCTGATTTTCAGTCAGTCCACGTCCAATCCAGGCCCCCAGGTATCTGATCATCTGCCCAGTCCTAGCAACGATGCAGCCAGAGCCCTCTAACCAGTCGGGTATCGTGCTCATTCCAACCGGTACCACTACAGACTTCCCGAGATTTAAGGAGGCTCCCGAAATCTTTTCGTACTTGCTGATAACTTTCTGCGTGGCACGGAAGCAGCCCTCCGTGCCCTCGATCATTAGCCCTGTATCATCAGCAAATAGCTGATGCAGCAGCGCCTGACCCCCTCCCGTTTGGATTCCTTCTATCTCTCCATTAGCTCTGGCCTGCTTCAGTAGGTCCATCAGTGGTTGCGTGGCGATAGCGAAGAGGAAAGGCGCCACCGGGCAGCCTTGTCTAACACCCCTCCCCAGAGCGATTCCCTCCGTAAAACCACCATTGATATGGACCTTGGAATGCCCCCCCACCATTAACCCTTTTATCAGTTTTATAAACTTGTGGTCGAAATTCATCGCGCTCATAGTATCCCACAGGTATTTCTGGGATACCCTGTCGTACGCCTTCATAAAATCGAGTTTCAGGAAGAGATAGGGTCTCCCTTTAGCTTCCGCCAGTTCTTGACCCATTTTAAAGCTCAGGATGTTATCATAAATGTCTCTTCCCTTGATGAACCCGGTTTGTTGATCATCTACCACGTTCTCCATTACTGGATTAATCCTTTCTGCCAGTAGCTTGCTTATGATCTTATAGGACGCGGTGAGAAGCGAGATCGGTCTCCAGTTCCCCAAATCGTTCTTAGCGCCTCCCTTTAAGATAAGCTTTATCACCCCTTGTAAGGTCTTCTCGTCAATAACCCCTGTCTCCCAGAATTTCGTGACCATTTCCAGGCATTCATCTTTAATAAAGGGCCAGCAAACTTGTAACATCTCGTACGTAACGTCATCCATCCCCGGGGACTTCTCCTTCGGGAAGTTCATCACAATTTTCTCCAGCTCCTCAGAAGAGGGAGGAGCTATCAGGCGTACGTTTTCAGCATCCGTCACCTTTTTCGAGGTAAGGCCCAGAACTTCCATCCTCTCCTCTTGGTTTCTAGTCACCTCTCCATCTTCCTTATACAGGTCCGAGTAGAACTGGTGCACTCTTTCTAGGATCCTTCCATGCTCTTCTGTAGTTTGGCCACATTCTAACAGCACACTCTTCATCGTTTCTCTCCCTTGTTTAGCCTTTAGCTGAGCAAAAAAATACCTGGATGGAGCTTCCCCTTCTTTTAACCACCTTATCCTGCTTCTTTTCCTCCACAGCACCGCATCCTGATGCTCGCGTCTTCTTAGAGTTTCTTCCGCCCTTTGTAAGTCTAGGAGGAGTTCCAGCGAGTCGTCGCTAGTCGCAAGAACCCTCAGCCTTAGCAACTCCGCTTCCAGGACCGCCTTCGGAGTAACTTTCCCTCCTCTTCGTCTTTTTTCTTCAAGCAGTGTCCTCTTGACTCTAGCCCACCCTACGACCCACCTCACTCTAGGGTCCTCCTTCTCTCTTCGTATCTCTCTCCAGATCGTTTCGACCTTCGCTTTCACTCCTGGGTTGTCCATCATCGATGCGTCCATTTTGAAGTACGTAGACTTTTTGATCGTCCTCCTGGTCTCCTCCTCCTTCAGCTTAAGACTAACAGTCACCGGGATGTGATCAGAAAGGGTCTGTCTCCCATCGTGTTTCACCTTAGTCACCCCCAGGCACCAATCAGCGCTTTTATTGATGTAGCACCTGTCTAATCTGGCTTGGTCGTGTCTTCCTCCCGATCTCACCTGCCTCGTGAAGACGGGCCCTTCCCTGGACTGTGCACAGAGGAGAGCGTCCACCAGGTCAGCCCGAAGGAGAGTATTCCTCCAGATGCGGAGCTCGCTACCGTGCAGGAGAGGTGAAGGCCCGTGGCTATCATCAGGTAATTCCACCATATTCCAGTCACCGAGAAGGACCCAGCGCCCCTCCTCAGTTAAGGACCCCAGCCATTCCCACAAGGCTCTTCTTCCTTCTCTTTGGTTGGGTGCGTACACTGACACTACCCCCACTTTCCCAACTTCCGTGTTTATCGTACACCACGCGGCCGAACCATCTCCCCGAACTCCTTGCTCTTCCACCTTCACATGTTCTCTCACTAGCAGGGCCGCTCCCCCTCTCCCTCCCGCCGTGTAGTCAACAATTCTGGTCCCAGTCGGCATTAGATGCTTCAGATTATACTCTAGCCTCTGTTCTTCTGTTTTCAATTCCTGAAGGGCAATGATGTCAGCTGGCTGACAATCACTCCCCAGCCAGCGCCGGATAATAGTTACGCGATGCGGGTCCCCTAGGCCCCTAACATTCCACGTTGTCATCTTTAGTGTGTTCAGCATAAAAACAAGAGTTTGTCGTCTCCTCTATCCGTCCTTCCGTCATCTACCCATTCATGTCAGGAGTGAGGGCTTCCAGCAGGCTTCGGGATATCCCAGCGAACCCCTTCTTTTTCAGCTTCCCCTTACCGGAGGACGCCTTCTCCACCCCTCTCCCGGAGGGCCTTATGGTGGACTCTTTGACCTTCAGTTGTGTTTTTTTCCTCGTTCCCCTCCTACTTGATGTCATGTTTGGGTCTATCTCCTTCAGTACCTCCCGCTCAATGAGCCGCAGTGGCGAGCTCGGCAGGCCGCCCCCCTCGATCGGCCCTCCCCAAGCTCCAGGTATTCCCCCATCTGGATCCCAGGCATCTCTGCTGCCCCCCACACCTTCCGGTTCCTTCCCGTTCCGTGCACTCTCTCCTGGGGGGTCCGGGGCCTCCCCGAAGAGAACCATACACGACTCCGGATCCCTGTCCGCCTCGACACTTCTGTCCCTTTCTCCTCTTTCTCCGTTCTCCCGTTCCATCGTTGCTGCACCTCCTCCCATCCTCCTACAGTTCTCCTTTTCCTCTTCTGTCACGCATTCTTTTTCTCCTTGTGATTCTGTTCCTTTGGTTCCTTCCTTTTCAGGTGACTGACTCAGTGGCACCTCCCTTCCCTTGGCTCTTCCCTCCTCTGGCAACTTCCCCAGTGTCTCCTCGCTTCCTTTTCCTCCTTGTGTGTCCGATTCCATGTCACCTTCCAGCTCAGTTGGATGCACCTGTATCTCCTCCCTGTGTTCCTCTCTACCATTCCCCATCGTGCCTTGTTGGTCCTCATTGTGTCCCTCTCTCTTTCCTGTCCTTTCCTCTTTTAGCTCGCTTGCCATGCTGTCCCTCTCCTCTTCGCACACCTTCCCTTCATCGTTTTTAAGTGTCTCTATATCTGTGCATGGTCCGGTCCCGTCAGTATGTACGTTCAGATCCGGAAGAATTTCCTTGTTTCTTGTGTCCATCCTCTGACTCATTGTCTGCCTCAGGGTCCCCGCATCGCTGACTATAGGAGGAGATGTCTCCTGTCTGAGCCCCTCGCCCCGACCCCTCGAGGTGATCACATCGCTCTGTTTATTACCTCCTGCCCCTTGGCCCCCTTCCCTTTCTTTTCCGTCCCTCTGGTCTCCCACCTTCTCTGTTACTGTTTGAGGCTCACCATCCGACTCTAACGCACTGAATCGATTACCTGTCTTCTTTACCTCTACCCATTTGCTCGTCTTCCGAGTCCATTTTTTACTGGCGACCTGGGTATATTCCTCTTCCTTCTCCCCCTTGCTCGCTCCCCCCACAGCCTTGCTAGTAACTGGCTCCGACACAGCTGCTTTCTCTCCTCTGTTTCTTCCTGGTTCTCCTCCCATTCTTTTGTTTGCGTTGTCGGGGCATTCCCTTGCGAAGTGGCCCTTCTTTTTACAGACGAAGCAGGTGTCCGGGAAGGTTTGGTAAATAATCGGTTGTATAATCCCTCCCCCCACTCCCACCTTTATCACTAGGTGATCCTTCGGTTCTTTATCCGGGTCCATCAATACGCATCCTCGGATATGCGGATAGGCATTGGTTGTTTTCATCGTGGCTTTGTACAGGACCGGTCCAATGGCCGCAAGCATCTTGTCAGCCCCAACCTCAAAGGTCGGGTCCACCAGGGGGAGATCGACCCACACCGCAACCATCTTGGAATTTTCTGTTTGCATTTTGAAACCCGGTGTCCACGGTGCAGCCACAATGATCCTGCCGTTGCAGAAGAGAGGAGCCTCCTTGAGAACTAACTCTCTTTGTTCCGCCGTTGCAAGCACCACCAGGAAATTTTTCCTTCCAAGCATTCGTAGTTGGTTTATCTGTACTCCTAATCCTTGTATGAGCCTTCTTGAGGCCCAGGTCCAGAAAGCATCTCGTGACGGGCTGCAGTCAACAGTCGATAGAACGACCGCATTCATCTTCAACATCGCCAGTCGACCCGCCACCAAGTTCCTATCGAGGTTGACTTCCACGCCGTGTTTAAAATCGCCTTCCAGTTGGTTCTTCCGAATCCTCTGCAGTGCCTCTACTAGTTCCGCATCGGCCATTCCAGCTCCCGCCAGTGGGTTCACCCCCTCCAGGTAGGGATTCTCTCCCTTGTGGCCCAGAATTCCTAAGGGTTTAGTCCAGCTGTTCTGTACTTCTTTCCCCTTACCTGCCCCCGCCTCCGAATGTGCAGGAGGTTTTGCTCCCTCTGCTGCAGCAGGCCCCGAGGAGGTCGTTTGTGGCGAAATTACCGCATCTTCTCGTGCACTGACTTCCTTCCGTTCTACTGGTGGTTCTTCCATACCTCCTTCCTGGTGGACCTCGCCCGTAGCCGCTACCCTGGGTTCCCCTGCCGAGCAAGCTACATTCACGGTCACATTTTTGTTTTTTTCCCCATCCCCCTTAGTGACGTCACCCATACTCTCTTCCTGACGCCTCTTCCCTTCCTTTTCTCCTTCCTTAATGACCTGACTGTCCATTACCATCGGCCTTGCGCACCCCTCAGTTTCTTCTTCTCCTTCTGTGTATCGTTTTTTCCTCAGATGATGTAGCTCCTCCACTGTCTTCTTGCCTCTGCTAGGATTGCCCACCCTCCTGGAATCTATCGCGTTCAAAGAATCTCTCCGACCTCTCTTTTTTTCCAGCTCAAGCTCCGGTTCTCGAGGTTCTTCCCTTGTCGCACCGAACCTGACAATGTTGGTACCTTCAATCTCTGTCATTACTACTTCCCTGTCCCACTTCCGGTGTACAAACCCAGCCACGCCTTCACGATTCGACACACTTCCACACCGACTTGTAAACCCACAACCCTAAGACCCCGTACCCCCCTAATTACGTTTTCTCCCTCTCCGCGGACCCACTAGTTCCCTAATTGAGCTTCCCTCTCCTAATCACCTCGCTAACCCGGCTTCCTGGCCCCCCCCCGCCTTCTCCGCCTCCCCCGCTCCGCCATCGGACCAAGCCGACTGGCTCTATCCACAGAATGGATACAAAACACTGTTTTGTGTACTTGGACGACCTCATCAAGAATGAGGTCAGCTTTTGCTGACCTCATATGGACTTGGACCATTATTTAGACCTGAACGATGACTCCGCTCGTGGGTTTTAAGTCACGTGAAACCGGTTGCAACTTTTGTATCGAGGGTTTGGACACTTTAGAAGTTGAGAGGTTGGTGTAGTAGGCAAGGTGCGAAGACATGCGGAGGAGGTTCCATGTCTGAGAGGTTGGTGTAGTCAGTCCGCGCGGGTTCAAGTCGTCCGTCCTCCCAGGAAAGATTGGATTTCGATGGTAAACTTTCCGAGCTAGATGGGGCGAGACGATGCCCTGCTGTCGCTAGCATGTTTCAGGTCTGTTCAGAATTGGATGATCAATTCTCGATAGAAGTACTGGAAGGTTTACAGGCAGGATCTGGGGAAAATGGAGGAAGAAACGCAGAGCTCAGTATTCAGTAGTATCCAGGAGATTGGACTGCTCGATTTGGAACGCACTGGATTGTCGCCATCGGAGTCCCGAACCATTTTGGACGAGCTGCAGCGGATTCTGAGTGAGGTGGGGAACTCTCAGCCTGAAACATGGGAGAGGATTGCCACGACTGTACTGAGACCTGAGCACCCGGACCCTCTACATCAGCTCATGTACAACGCAACTTACAAAGACTGGGACGTCCGGAATGTCGGTCCGCCACCTGTATGGTTCCCCAAATTGTACGTGCATCTGCACCTCTCCCGTATGATGAATGGATCATGATCCGCAGTGGGTAATCTACCATGCGGCTTCATATGTCCTTTGTCAGCTGGCTTGTTGGGCAGTTCCTTGAGGTCCTTGCAGCTCTGACGAACACCGAATCTGATTTGGGAATTTTGAACTCGTCAGTGTGAAAGAGTCCCTTGACAGTGATCGCTAGGCCGAAGCACAAGATGCCCTGTAAGTGCTGTTTGGGCACGCTGGGGGTGCTGGTTTCCGGTTTGCAGCAGGCTCAAAGAATAGTACTAGTAACCGTCGTATTAGAAAATTTTTGTGTGGGGTTATTGCTGATTGAGACAAAACTGCTTGAAGCCAATGCTGCGTAGAGTAGTAATCTTAACTCCTTCTGGACTTACGTCAGAAGTGTTAGTTTACGCTTTCAGATAGGGTCTCATATTGTAAAGTGCCAACATGTTGATCTTGTTGGGGAAGAACCTCCAAACTTATAGGTTGTGTCTATTTTGCCTTGTGTCAGAGGAGAGGCTAATGAAACCAATGTCGGTCGCTTCATGATTGCTAAGGGAGCGACGTACTTGGGGCCGTCTTACAAGGACCCGATTGCGAGCTATTCTGACTTTCAGAAGTGGACTGCTGCACATCCAGATGTAAGCAACTTTAAGTTGGTTCGCCAGCTGGAGTAAGTGAGATTTTACAGATTTTTCAGTGCCGCTGGAGAAGTGTGGGCGATATAGAAGTGTCGAGTTCTGAAGCGGATTTGTTTGGAATCACCAATTTACTGAGAGTGCTGCGAACAGAGCTCTATGGACCAGGATTGTTAAAAATAACTGAATCTCCGGTGTTCTGGTTCGACTGAATAAAGCCATAAGTATTGAGAGCTCTGGTCGGTAGCAAGTACTATTCTTTTCATCCGTTTGGAATGCAGTTCAATGGACGAGAAGGTCCACCAAATCTCTCCAGCAACCCCTTCTGCTCGTCTTCTTAGGACTTCTCATTCATGTAATTACATCACTTTGAAGTATTTGATATACCACAATTACACATCTCTTGTACTCGGTTCTTATACGTCGTGCATGTTCTGTCTCCAGCTTTATCTCGAACATGTTCTCGAAGAATTGAGTCTTGTTTTCCACCAGCAACCAAGATGCATACTGGACACAAGTGACGAGACGGTGCCTGGGGGAATCTGGCTTCCTGGATCAGTTTTCAATGTTGCCGAGTCTGCCCTCTCGCCACATGCGAAGATAGGTAAAACTGATGACAGTTTGGCTATCGTGTGGCAAGATGAGGGATCAGATGATATGCCGGTCAAAAGTTTATCCATCGGAGAACTTCGAACACGTGTCAAGTAAGACTTCTGTTATCTTTTCACCAATTCCCGCCCGAAGTGTTCCGATTCTGGCCATTGGTTTTCAGTACTTTCTACACCTATCCTGAAGATTGATGTTCCGTAGGATTCTGTCGAACTCTATGAGCCTTTGCTTGCATGAGATGAGATTGGACTTGACACGTTGTTCATCCTGTGTTGCAGTCGAGTCGCCAATGCCTTGGTTATGTCAGGGTTTAAAACAGGTGATGCAATTGGTATCGATATGCCCATGAACGTACATGCGGTTATCTCATACCTGGCCGTTATCTTGGCTGGAATGGTAGTTGTGTCTATCGCTGATAGCTTTGTGGCAAGTGAAATCGCAACACGATGTCGGATCTCTAAAGCCAAAGGAATCATAACACAGGTAAACCTTGGCCAACCTTACTCTACATTGTTGTTTCTCATATTTTTGAAGAGTTAACACCGACTTTAGTGGATTCCTCTGTAATATTTTCCAAAACTTGGATGAGTACAGTCGCTATCGCGATCGCTTTTTACTAGAAACTTTATTCGTAAAAACTGGCTCTATGTATCAAACTCTCATCCTCTGGCGAAGGCAGATATGATAGCTCATATGTTGACTTCATATATCAACGTCCTGTTGGATGCAGGACCATATTTTACGAGGAGGCAAGCGACTTCCTTTATACAGGTTCGATCACAACATAATGTATGAACAGTTTGAAAGTTTGAGAGAACAGGAGGACAGTTGGAATGATTGCTTAACACAGTTACTCTATATCTCTTGGATACATTCCGAATTTGCCGCTTTAATTTTATGGTTATATCCGATCTCATACCTGACGTAAGTACTCTATTCAAACTGAAACAGTCTATGAGGAAGATTTCTGAATCCAGGTTTCAATAATCTGGTTGGCAGTGGTTTGTGAACCTGTTGGCTGGTGCAAATTCATGGATGGTCGCTGAAAATGTAGGCTGAGATTGACAAGAGCTTGACCTGGAAACTTTTGGTGTACAGTCGCGTAGTGGATGCAAATGCACCAAAGGCGATTGTCATTTCGGCAGATCGGAGAACTGTGGCGATGGAACTCAGAGACGGAGATTTATCATGGGATTCCTTCCTGAAATCTGCAGACGCTGTTGCCAGGTATACTTACTTTTTGCTTATGTATAGCTCCTGGATGGAGTCCCCATGGGATGTTCTTTCCACTTTAGTTGACGGTAATCATTTAAATAAGCTTTGTTTAAAGCACATGTTGTTTTGGGCAGGCCAGAGATTTTCAAACCCGTGGCACTTCCCGGCGAGGCATATGCCAACATCCTCTTCTCGTCTGGTACCACAGGTAAAGTTGTTCCATTTTGTGCTCGAAGCTGATGATGCTAGGCAGTTTACTGTCGGTGTATGAGCAGTCGGTAGGTCATACACTCCAGCAAACTACGGGTTGCTGAGACGACTTTAGGCTTTTCGCATATTCTCCCTAGATTTGAGACCAGCGCCTGACTTTCATCGCATCAGACCGAGTTAAGTCACTGAACAGTTGAATACGACGGCCATGGGACAGCGGTGAGCTTGTAGCCTAGTAACAAGACCTTGTATAGGAAGTGAAAGAAATTGAGTTGGTCAAGGGGCTTGATGGACCTGCATTGACATGGAGAGAATTATTGAGGAAGAATTGGTCTATTTTGTTGCTAGGTTTGCACATGCTGTTTTCCACAAAGTTTCGTTTCTGTAACTAGGAAACCTCCTTCTGGTAAGCAGCACATTTCAAAACGACAACTTTGAAGAACAGAATTGTGCTCTGATAGATTCTGATGATTGAATCAATCTGTTTTGGACATATTATCACCAGTGGTGTCGGTGTGATCTTCTGAGTTTACTTGGTTAGAAATCTAGTGTTCATTTTGGAGTACTAAAATATTGGAAATTGTGGGTTGCAGGGGAGCCAAAGGCGATACCATGGTCACATATAACTCCACTCAGATGTGGCGTGGATGGTTGGGGTCATCAGGATATCCGTTCTGGAGATGTAGTAGCATGGCCCACCAATCTTGGTTGGATGATGGGCCCTTTTCTTGTCTTCGCCGCTCTGCTAAATGGTGGTGCCATGGCTGTGTATAACGGGTCGCCTCTCGGTCGAACTTACGGAAAGTTTATTCAGGTTCGATTCCGCAGTTGCTATAGCTTTGCTGACATCTTCGTAAGTGAGTTGCGGATTACCCTTCCTTTTACCCTGGCGCTGCCCATCGGGTGAGAGGGTTATACAATGCTGTGAATAATGCTTCTACTCCGGGGTGATAATTTCATAGTTGTGCTTTGCTATATACAGGATGCAAAGGTAACGATGCAAGGGACGGTGCCGAGCCTTGCAAAAGCCTGGAGAAACAGTTCCTGCATGCGTGGCTTTGATTGGAGCGCAGTCCGGTCTGTAGACCTGCCTTAGTGCTATATTGCAGATTGTGTTACACGCTGTTTTTATTAGTTTTCTCCAGATAGAAGCTAAATCCAGGGATATCTCAGAAGACGAAATAAAATTTGGAGGGTGACATAGATGAGATTTAGAGAAGATCTAACTGGGATTTCGTTGGGCGACCTTGCTTCTGTGTTGAACATGCAGCTGCTTTTCTTCCACCGGTGAGGCGTCTAGTGCAGATGATGATTTATGGTTGATGAGTACGATAGCATACAAGGGTCCTGTGCTTGAGTGTTGCGGTGGAACGGAACTTGCTGCTGCTTATATTGGTGGTTCTTTCATGCAACCCCAAGCTCTTGCAGCTTTCAGTACTCAGAGCATGACCACTCAGATGGTCATCCTTGATGACAGTGGGAATGCCTACGTAAGTACAGTTTGATGCCAGACCTCCAATCGTTTTACATACTTAGTAACCCCCTGTGCTCATCTTTGTATAGATTGAAGGGCATACCTTTTAGTTCTTGCCACCCATGAGTACTCTGCCTTGCATTTCAAGTTAAGGCATCTTGAGTAACTACTGGGGTACTATTCCTTATTACACTTGTATTTCTGCTCCTTTATCTCAAATTTAAATCTCCTAAACGTCCGTGTTCTCCCTTGATGATTACACTTCGACTCTTATGCTAGCTCTTTAGGTACAGGTCTGTACACAAGTTTTGGCGTAAAGGCATGTTTATTTCGTCGTTCAATCCGCATATGATCTTTTCCCGTAAACCTCATGAGTTCTCTATCCCGAAAGAATTGAAGGAAATGAATCATGCTCTATAGGTTGCGTCCTTGCTCACGGCAGTGCTGAAGCGTAGCAATCACATGGCGTTTTCTTATCGCAGCCTGAGGACCAGCCGTGCATTGGAGAAATTGCGTTACTTCCTGTGTTTTTCGGTGCATCCAACCATCTGCTGAATGCCGATCATGATAAGGTGTACTTCCGGGGCATGCCTATGTATCGAGGCAAGGTAGGTGTCATAAATATGCGATATTCACTATTCGAATCGGCTTTTGAAATTCTTTGCGTATGTAATTAAAGGCTCCGATCTTAATCCACAGTTTCTTCCGGAATGGCAAGTGGCTGCGAGCTAGAATTTTTGTTCTGATTCGCAGATGCTTACTGCTTGAAGGCAACTTTTTGCATCGTTCTCTCTGCAGAGGCTGAGGAGACATGGTGACGTGTTTGAACGGCTGCCTGGAGGTTATTATAAGGCCCATGGTCGATCCGACGACACGATGAATTTGGGTGGCATTAAGGTTGCTTTTAAACCTTTCTGTACCAAGGACTTTCCTGTTTTGTAACTGCACAACGTTCATTATGTCTCAAAATATGTATGTCTTTCCTAATGGCCTTCCTTAAGTCAGTCGTGGTCAATGTATTCCCTCCGCGAAGGGTTTAATTATGGACAGAGTGTAGACAAGAATGTTTGTAATACTTCTTTGTATGTGAATAATAGGCAAGTGCGGTTGAGATTGAGCGAGTATGTAATACTGCCCATGAACGGGTGGTAGAGACAGCTGCCATCGCTGTATCACCACCAGCGGGTGGTCCAGAGCAGCTTGTGATCATGGTTGTCTTAAGGGATGGGCCAGAGACCTCTGTTGAGACCTTGAGGAAGGCTTTTTCATCAGCCATATCCACGAAGCTCACTCCTCTGTTCAAGGTATTAACAGCCCCTGATTTTGAAGCAGACCTATGTTACGAAATATTATGCCTTCAAGACATCCATGCACTGTTTTCAATGAAATAGTTTCCTTTGTAACTTTGACATTCGTCGTTGGCGACACAGGTGAGCGCTGTCGAGATTTCCAAGGAGTTTCCACGTACAGCATCTAACAAGCTTCTGCGCCGGGTTTTGAGAAGTCAACTGATGCAAAAGCAGAAGATGAAGTCAAAGTTATAGTCAACCATATTCTACATGATAAGTAAGTTCGCAGGTTCTGCTACTCGCCTTCTGCCGGCCTCGGACAGGTTGTTGAATCAAGTAAAAATACATTCCTAGTCTACGGAGACCTCTCGATCAGTAGATAGTTGTCCATGCACCAGCTTGGACACCGAGTTGTGTCCACCTGCCATTGTCTCCTTATTCTTGTATATTCAGTGATTTCTAATAAACTTCGTCTGTAGCCACAAATATTTCTGGGTCCCGTTTTCGTTTCTGCTGGCTGTACTGTACGACGCCTTTCTCAGCTGATTGCTGACTCAGAGGAGCCGAAGCTGGAACTGATTGCAGTAGTGGTGAGTAAAGGGGTACAGAAGCAAGTACTTCGTCTGTTTTGAAATTCTATTATTCTGAGATAATGCAGAAATTGGATTATTGCCACAGAATACAGTGCGGCTCACTTGTCCCACTTGTCGTTGAGCGATCTACGTCAAATGGTTTTGAGATCCTTGTTCGCTTACTTCTAGTTCGGCTTACCAGTTTCCGGGAATCGTACGAGCTCGTTTAAACTACAAGTGTTGGATTATGGTCAGCAAAGTCGGTGCATCCTCTGTCTACAGCATAACCAACAAAATCTCGGTAGAATGTGCAGGATATGCTTCGTAATCCGAACCGTCAGGTATCACCGACTTCCAACTGTCGATGCTACTTATCACCAGAAGGAATTTACGAAAGAGACAATCCTCGTGTGTGTATGTTCTGCACAGTTTCTGCAGGTTTGAACCATTTGATGGCCATGGAAACTACTTCTGCCATGACTCTGTCTCGGCAGTTGTTTCTATCAGGCCGACTGCACTATGGGCCCAACCACAAGTGGCCTAAATCTTTATGCAACAAAAAGGGAAATTACTTCCCGACGCTAGATTGGTTCGTCCGTTTGCTGCAAGAAAGTTGTGTCATGGTACCAAAACTAGAAGTCCGAACATTATCGAGATTATTATCAGGGCGTGGCTTCAGATGTCTGATGATGAGTTGTGTAACGTCGAAACCTTCTAGAGACAAACTAGCGGAAGTGCTCCAGACTGTCCGTTCTTTCTCTCGCGAGATGTGGAGGTTGAACGGTAGTACACCAGCATTTAGCTATTCCCGTAAGTGTGGCCGTATCTCTGGGCACGGTAATTGGTGTGCCTCACACCATTGCAGTAACAGTTCAGAAACGTGTAATTCCAGAATTAGTGTGACGCACCATAATCAACATGAGTCATATTTATTAATTTATACTGACCTCTGATAATAATCTTGATGGTGTTCCGACTGATATTTTGTCAGAAATAAACGTTCACCATTATTTCATGTAATTTACATGAATTGTGAGTCGCATTACACTTTTTATGACATTAGTTACTGTGATAATGAAATTCCCGCACTAGTGTATATCATTTCTCCATCTAAATATACATGCCCTTAACCCCCCCTAAGGTTTTACGGCAAAGGCCCTTCCAGTGCATATCATAAATATATACGTTGGGAGTAGGCAAAGTTCATAAAAATGTATAAGGTGGGAGAAGCAAAGTGCATATGAGGATTAGATTTTTGGATGCATATTCAAATTATTTTCTCGTCATGTTCTCTCAGTTTCACTTCGCGTGTTTGGAGTTCCGATACTGTATGTATCGCCAATTAGCAAACAGTTTACAGTATGATGGAATGCTCTTCCAAGGTTTTCTTTTTTTTTCGCTCTTGTTGTATCCTCACTTTTACAGTAATGAAACTGCACTGCTGAGAAGCGAGAAAAAAGACTCCTTATTGCGCGCTCTTTTTTCGGTCCTCATCGCGACAGGCAGGATTTTCATTCCACATAATACTTGTTTTTCGCTTTTACACAAGTTCTCATTGATGATGTTTTATTGCAACAAGTACAGATGGAAGAGGTGCATTTCTTTCACACTTGAGCAACGAAGTCTGGGCAAGTAAAATGGATACTGTAACTGTGCATTTACATAAGTGAGCAATATACATAGGTCACCAAGCTGCTTTGTCTTCAAAGCTGCAGTCCAACATATAAGTGCAGCAGAAGTGTGGACAAGTAAAACCACTGTAACTCTCTATTTACACAGGTCTTATGCTTTGGTTACAGTGGTTACACAGTGCCTAACCACTGTAACCAAGCATAACAGTAACCTGCTCTGTCTCTCAACCTGCAGCTCTTTACATATAACTGCAGCGAGCGCCAGGTTTAACTGAAGTGAAATTGAGGAGGTACAAGTGAAGGAGCCGTAAGGGCTGTAATATAAAGTGACTGTGTACGTAAAACAAGCCGTATTTCTCCTACTTTTATCTATTCCGCTAGTCCTCTGCTCTGTACGAGGACGAAGCTCCCGGTTCGGAGATGACATGTTCGTGCAGTGGACTCTGCTCGTCTTTAAGTGGAAGGTCTCGCTTCCGTGCTTACATCTGTGTGCACATGCAGTACAAACTGTGATTAGAAGGAAACAAATAGGTAGAGCAGTAGTGCAAATGAGAAAAGTATCTTCTCTGGTACGTGTCGCCGAGGTGTCTTGAAGTAGAGCACTACAAAGCGGCATAAATTCGGAGAAGGCGCTTACAGTTTCGAACAGCGAGGCGTCGTTGTCAATCCTTGGGGAAGGCAGACTGAGGAGACGTTCTTCATCTTCAGCAGATATAGGTGTGACATACCTCCTTCGGTCCTGGTGGTTTGAAAAGAAAATGAAATCTATATCCTTGATGACGACTGTCTCTGGATTAACGATGGATTTCACTCCTAGCTCGTTGTATTCCATTCCTCATTAATCATTTACAGGACGAAGCATACTTACCCGATCGAACCATGGACCTGAGAGAATTTTGTAGTGTGCTGTCGAGTGGGTGCCGGCTCTTGTATTTGTTGAACTGCAACGCTCGTTGCAGTATGTTGGTGGATTTCAGCTCCACCCTGTTCTTGGTGTCTGCAGCACCCAACAGTGTAAAACGTTCTTGCCCATCTGCAAGCATGCTATCAGTAATATTTTTCATCAAACAACGGCGGTGGACCTCAGATTGATCATTCATGCAATAGCCTATCATACATACGAAGATATGAAGACCACAATTATTCAATCTCTTCAGACAGACTTTACCTCCCAATGGTCTATTGACCTCTTTCTAACCTAGGACAATAAAGTGATTTTTCACATCTATAGGGCTCGTCGCATGCAAAGAAAGGACTCCTTGAGCATGGAGATGCAGCAAAGCGCCCCCTCTTTCAACAGAGATGAGACCACTGTCGCATTCCTGCTCAAGAAATCTGCATAAGGAGCTCCAACAAGCAAGGTCAAGGTCTGCACCGATCTGGACTATAGTGACCGAAACTTCAAGAGTTTTTACAAGACACGATTTTTTCGAACGAGAAATAGACGGCTTGCTCGCATGGACAGCACGAGCAGCTTGGCGCATTTACATCCGATGGAAATGGTTGGTGTTTGCAGCCTATTCTATAAACTCATGTGTTCAAGACTTTGTAGATGCAGCTGAAGGTCTTTTGTCTATATACAGAGGATACCACCGGCTTGATCAGGTTCGGTTCATCATGACTATGAAAGTACTTAGGATAACAAAAGGTAACGGATCGACTGTCCCGGAGGATGAGTCAGAAGTCGTGCGAGTCTATATAGGAGAAAGGACATCTAATGCATTGGTAACACTGGCTCCTTTCCGAGAAAGCATAACCGATTTTGACAAAATCTAAGACATGCAGGAGGAACTCTAGAGGTTTGACGCAAACCCGGAAGTCTATAGAAATGCAGCTTCTAGTAATGTATAACTCACTCTCACGGAAAGAAAGCAATCGAGAAGATAACAACGGATACGGACGTGGATCGGAAGGAACAACAAAGCGGTCTAGCGTACATTTATGACGACATAATGGCTCGATTGTCTCTAGGAGGCTGCAGGAGGGTACAACAGGAAGCAGTGGACTGGTTGATGACTGGACGGAGGAAAATGCCAATATGATTGGGCTGGACGGCATGAACAAAAGACTACCGGGACCAGAGCAGTGGACGGAGGGAGATGACAGAGGGCTGCAAGACATGAGCAAGGAGCTACCGGGACTAGAAGGAAGCGATGCGCGAAGAGAATCGGACTTCACATCATCGGTATCCTTGTGGTCAGAATCTGTAGGCATTGCCAAGCAGAAATTGAACAGAGCAAAGATAAGAGAACGTACATGAGACGAGCGTGTTTAATGTAAAGGAGAAAATCTGGTGGCAGAAACAACAGATCCATCCTTCCAAGATATCTCAGGATGGCCGAGTATAATCCCAAAAGGTGGACCTATCCCGCCCCCCAGCAGTATTTCGTTGTCTCGGTCCCATGACCTCTCCTCCCGCTCCTATGACCTGTACAAGGCGGGATGATAATACTAGACAGATATGAAGCAAGAAATTATGGTCGTCCAACATAGCAGACAATTACAAACAATAACAATCGCCGGAAGTAGCAGCAAGCCGTGCTACTCCCATGAGCTGCAGAGGCCCGAGCGAGATGCAGAGGGCACGTAGCAGCAGTCTGATTGCAGCGAGTGGGCTTTCTCTCACGGCCTCGGTCCCACCTGCGATCGCTTACGAATGATGACGAACAGCAAAGTAGAATGAAAACCAGCATGAACACTGCTGAGGCAGATGAAGCTGACGGCAGCAAGAGTCTGTCCAAAGTGACAACTGATGTGACACGAAGCAAAAAATTGAAAAAACAGAGAACTAGATGTTGGCCGTCCACGATCGAACATACACCGCTTCCGCTAACATGCAGTCGGGGTCCTGTCTCGCTTCCGCTTTGTCATTTACTGCACATTCTGTCCGACTGACACAGCAGCGAAGTGGAAGCGAAGAAAGAAGAAAGAAAGAAGCAAACGATCGTCGACGATCCAAACCACCATCTCCTGTCATGAACTGCACACTGCTGACTCAGAACCTCCGGTCCCACGTGCAATCTCGGCAATGGAAGCAGCAGCAAAGCAAAAATGAAGAAAGAAATGATGGTCGTCGAGGACCGAAAGCAAAAGAACAAAAGATGATCGTCGACGATCCACTACAGCATACAGCATACAGCGCTTCCGCTACAATGACCTGAAAACAACACATCTATCTCCCGCAATGGAACCCAGCGAAGCGATAGCATCCTCATTGGTCCACTATAAACCTCCACGAGCGAAGTTGGTGCCGAGTTGGTCCAAAGATGCAAGATGAAACCCCCGGTCCCACATGCAACTCACGTAGCAGCAAAAAGAAAGCGAACAAACAACCAGCACTTCCGCTAAATTGACCCGACGGAACTCAGCGAAGCGATGCAGTCGGACTCCTTTCCCGTTTCGGCTCCAACTTGTAATCTCGGCAAGTGACACAGCAGCGAAGCCGAAGCTAAGAAAGAAGAAAGAAAGAAGCAAACGGTCGTCGACAATCGAAACCATCATCCCTTGTCATGAACTGCAGAGTGCAGAGAGTCCAAACATGCACGAAACCCTCGATCCCACCTGCAATTTCGACAAGTCAAGCAGCAGCGAAGCAAAAACAAAGAAATGATGACCATCGACGAGTGAAACGAAAACGAACAAAGAAGAAAGAAAGTAGCAAACGGTCGTCGACGATCAAAACCACCATCTCCTACCATGAAGTGCAGACTACCGACAGTCGAACACTCATGAAACCTCCGGTTCCATCTGCAACCTCGGCAAGTCAAGCAGCAGCGAAGTGAAAACAAAAAAATGACGATCGTCGACGAGCGATGATGTCGTCCACGATCCACTACAACATATACGGCTTTCGCGATAGCATCACCATCGCTCCAGTACAAACCTAATGAACGCCACGAATGAACTCGGCAACGCGCGAGTTAACTCGCTGACGCACGAAGAAAAATGTTAACGATCGTCATCTTGCCAAAAGTAAAAGAATTTAGTAGAGCGTGACACTCTCGTCGCCTTTTTAGCAAGAAATTTTCAGGTTACGGCTACATATCTGGCAGTCAACCGTGTTATAATGTTTAGGTTTTGTTTCGCTGATGCGCGATGAGGATGATGATTAATTTGCTATTTCACCTCAAAATATACTTTTTGCATTCTGATCTTTTCCGAAAATCTTGATGGCATGTTCATTAGGTCGTGATTGCAGAAGCTCTTCCAAAGCATAGTATATATATGTATACGGTGAGGAGACGCAAAGTGCATAACGATTTTCTGTTTCGCGACAAAATTTGTTATCTTTTAGTTCTCACATTCTCTCAAAGTCTTGACTGTCTCGTCTATTGTAAAAAATGGGCGAACAAAGGTATTGCAATAAACATCAGAATAATGCTTGAAAAGTATAATTGTTATAATTAGTAGTAGATATGTTAAAATTTAAAAATATAGATTTTCCACAAACTTAGAAGTTTCTGCCTTGTTTTTCCTAAACATTTTGTCAGTAAAATTTTTCTTTTCTCTATCATTTTGATTATCATTATTAATCTCGCGGTTGCAGTTTTTACTCTGCATTCTCATCCTCAAGTTTTATTTGTTGAATTATATAAAGCATTTTTTCTTTAGCTAACCATCTTGGCTGCCACTAGTATACATGGACATCCATCATCCTTCGATTCTCACACTTCTCTAGTTAGTTTTGGTTAAACTTAGTCTTAGTCAAGGAACTCTTACTTAAAAGACACATATGTTAATGATATGTTTAGATAACACACTTGTCCTAACTGAAATTGGATCTAAATGAGATTTTTATAAAGAAATAACCATCCACTTGATTATTATCATTGATTTTTATTAAAATTTGATGTATGTATTCTTTGATCAACGAACTCGTGCTCAAAGAGAAGACACATAATTTCTCAAAGAAAAGAAAAAAGATCAAAGTGAAATTTGGAGGTGATTTGCTCATCATCGTGACAATGTATGCAACCAATCCTTTAGTTATGCAAATAGCTTCTAGTTAATGACATCAAACAACTCAAAGTCTTTAAATGGTTCACATCAATGTAATGAAAACAACTTGATATTTGAACCAGGTGATCATGACATGAATGTATCGATCATATATCAAATGATAAAAGAATTATCTTATATTTCAAGAAACTTCTTTGCACCTTGATTATTTCAGTCATCTTGATTGAATCCAAAATCAAACAGAGCCATAAGAGATTGATGAAACATGTTCAGATCAAATTCAACTCTAGGAAAAATGATCACTTATTATACAAGATGCACTAATAATTTCCTTGAGAATTTGATTTTAATCTAAACAATAATTTATTCCATGACAAATGAACAATGTACACTGTAGATTTCTGGGTTTAATTTACTGATTTGTATCAATGATGACTGTCTCAAGGTATGCAACGTATGTCTTGTTGCAGTGTGGTTGAGACTCACAACTGCATAGAGACTGCTACATCAATCGATTATATAAAAACTCAGCTGATTAGATTCGGAGGAAGAACAATTACGAATTGGACGTGAATGTTTATTCATTGAAAATAATAATTATTAATCAAGGTTGATATCAGGTTTGTAATAGTCTTCTTGCAGTTAGTAGAATTGAATACACGAGTTGATAAGAGCAATGTTAGTCGAAGTAGTCCTGGATAGTCGACTAAGAAGTAGAAGTTAGATTATCTGGGAGTCTCGTATGTTATGACTATTCAAAGATCCCGTCTGTTCGGAAGATTTGAGAGTCTTTGATATCTTGGTAATACGGACAACTCTTAAGATCAGTTGATTCGGATAATCGATATATCCGGTCACATTCAAGAGAAGCAGCACTAGCATAGAAGACTTTGAGATCAGTGTGTTGAGTACGGATAGAACGGTTGAAGAAATGTTAGCCGACTATTCGAGACGACTATACAAATGACTTGTATATTGGTTATCCGGTAAAGAGTAGTTAGATAGTTAGCGGTTTGAGCCTAACGGTTTGCAATGGGTGAGTTAGCGTTGCTGAATGTCTTTTTAAGGAGACCACGGCCTCGAGGATCTTCACTGATCAATCCCAAATGTATAGGAGAATTTTATGTATAAAGTGGATTTGTAGTTTGAGAAACATTTGTCGCACTTGACAAGTATTTGAATATCTCTTGAATTTGCAATTGTAAAAGGAGAGTGAGAAGAGTTATTTGATACGTGGGTACTATATTTTTGGCAGTACGAGAAGTCTGATAGATGTGTCTGACGTCTTGAATGAGCGCACATTTGTGGAATATTTTGACGACCATGCTGAGAAAACTCAAAAGCATAACATTCGATTCACCCTGAAAATGAAAATAGAAGTGTACACACGATAGTGAAGGAGCGGATCCAGAAATAGAAGTAGAATTAGAACTACACAAGATAAATCTCTGAGGTGATCAAGAAAGAAATTGGGTAAAGAAACGACGAGAGAAACAAATCGGACAGAATTTAAAAATTGACGACATTAGATCAGATGAATTGATACGAGGGAATGTGAAGACTTAGCAATGCCGGCAAATCTGTATGCATTACCAAGACCAGATATAGTCTTACTGTCCTGGTCATTTCTCATTCGTCCAAATCCTGACAGACAAGACTTAGTACTCTCTACAACAACAACATCCCGCATAAACAGTCTTTTGATTCGAGTATCCAGAGAAAAAGACATAAAAATTGCTATTAAACTATTATTAGATATAATAGATATCAAGATACGAGTGGTGCATGGATAAATTTGATGAGTCGAGCGAGAGATTAACGTATGTGATAAAAACTGAGAGATAGCAAGAAGATACTATGAGATTATCGATACCGATGGCAGAAGATACATCTACTAGAGGAGCCAAAATTATCTATAAATATCATTTAAGAGTCTTTATCAGTCATTGGTCGGAAGAACTTTTCACCGAAGACATGATACTAGCATTTCAGAAACTACTAGCCAAATATGATTCACAACAAGTTAATCAAAATCCTCCACAGTAGGATTGATAACTTACGATAGTCGTCAACTCCTTGTAACGTCTTCCACCAAGATGCCTTCATGTCCTCTTCTTTCTTCTTGGAAGAGCTTGAATGTAAAACTTTCTGTCCTTTCAGTTTTTTTTGTTCTCATTTATAAAATATTCTCTCTTATATATCCCACAAAGCATGTGTCCGTAATACCACTTGGAAATGACATTCCAAGTTCAGCATCTCCTTGGTCCATGTCTTTCAATCAAGATAGTTACGAGTTTTCATGGATAAGCATTTTCTTAAGTCAGCCTTTGTCTCTTACTCTTTCTCCATGAACTATTTATGGAAATACTCAGTCTGTTGGGTAAACGTATACTTCTTGCGCACATCTGAATCCGTATTGTCGTCATGAGCAAATAAAGTTGCTTCCTACTTGGTCAACCTCGCGTACAGGATGTAGTTACATGTCTCGAACTGCAGATAGCAACATGGATATTGTGCAACCAGTTTCATACGATCAAGAGCACTATGGTTACCACCAATAACGTGAAACTTCCAAGTCAAAGAAAAACTTGTGCACCATTCTCTTTTTGAATGACAATCACCTTCTTCCACTATCACGATAAAGTTTTGATAATGAGAATACGCATTCTATTGCATCTACGAAACTTGCCTCAAAGTTCTTCTATGAAACTTCGACTCATGACACGAATCCAATAAGGACTCCACTTAGTTCCGTCTGAATCTTCAGAAGGACGGAGTAGTTGTTCCAAAGATATCTGTAGAACTGAATGATACTATGTCACTGACTGGTACTACGTCTCTTCTTATTCTTCAAATCATCAGGTAGATTCATCTCCTCCAAAGATATCAATATCATGGACGGAGCGACACCAGTGAGATACGAGTCGTCCACATTGGTCATGAGAGAAGCAGTCTTGTGTTCGAGCGAATCCTCATCTACTTAATTACTTAGTCTTTCAACTACACGAGAAATGTGAATCAAAAAAGATTGACGAGAAGAAGAGACTAGAGAACCTATCTATAGTCGTCATTGCATCTACAGTCGACATAGATAGTCGTCGAGCGTGCTCAACCTCAACTTCTTCGTGACTCTCATCCATAGTCCGTTTCACAGCACAATGTTCATCTCGTTCTGAGAATATAGGCACATCTTGAGCCGCACATTCTTTTCCTTTATGTCTTCTCGACCATCGATTGAGCCGGTGGTTGAGGTTGGACAACAAGAGGGACCTCATGAAAACCTTGTCGATTGTCATGAAGACTTGGATGAGACAAGTACTTTAGCAAATCTGCTCCAGGGTCAAAGAAATTGTCAAAAGAGAACGCGTACTTAATGACCTCGCGCTCCAACAACTCATACTGCGGGTTGTTGAATATAGAACAACCTGATCATTATGGCACAACACTCCATGTACTGCATGGACTGCCAAGACCAGTCTCGAACAGCCAGTACGTAAAGTATATGACAATCCATGCATTACATGGACTGCCAAGATCAGGTAAGAACCGTCGGCTTGAAATGATCTAACCAAGGTTGGCTATTTCTAGTCGATCACAACGAGACTACAATCAGTCACGAAGAGGTTGGCAATCGAATGGATGGATTGCCAAGGTTGGCTATTTTCAGCCGATCACAATGAGACTGATAGTCCATACAATGCATGACTGCCAAGTTCGATCAAAAATGACCAGCCGGTCAAGACTCGACCGTCGTTGCATGGACGGTTGTTGCTGATTTAGACTAACCGGTCAACAGAAGGGATGGCAATCCATGAACTGCATGGATGACCACCTCTTGAAACAAACAACCTCAATGGAAAAAGTCTTTGTTGTCGAGTCATCTTTGGACACTTTCATCGCAGTCATAAATAATGATGTTCTTCGTGTTGCCTTTGCACGCAGAAGAATTTCTGTGCTGCACTGAAATAGACAAACTCAATGTTTGATTTGTCGTACACAGCATCGTGTTGTGATAAGGCTCTTGTGTGAAATTCTTGTAGAACTTAGGATGTGTTTCTTTTCTATGTTTCATGAATTGTATCGCATAACTCATCGGATGATGTGAATGGTGTCACGATTGTGATTATTTGTTTAAGTGATCATACGATAATGAAACGTGTCAAATCAGCAATCTGTGCACGTTCACTTTAGTGATCTTTGTCGTTGAATTTGAATGTAAGATGACGGATCGAGGGTTCATAAGACAAACTCAATTTGATGTGTCATTGTAGTGTCGCAGGATTACTCCTTTTGCCCATTTAGTATACAACATATCGTTCCCACAGAGGATTTGCACAAGTAACGCTGCTCTAAGTTCTAAGATCTGTTCAAACACACAAACACACGGGTTTTGCCTAGGAATCTCGTCTTCTCACAAAACCACACGTCTTCCAGACACTCCAAAAGGTGCTCTGGACCTAAACAAACAACTACTAACTAAAATATCACACAACTATTCACAGAGGAGCTCGGGAAGACGCTCCAAGAATAGTTGTGTGATATTCCAGGTCACTTCTTCCGGTCTTCTCGATACCGTCTTCTCGAAGCGATTCTCGTCTTCTGGGGATTCAACCCGTCTTCTCACACCACCAGAAGATTGCCCTGCTCCACAGAAGTCGACTAGCAGCGACCGTTACACCTTACTCTTCCACTCACATCACAACGGGTTAGATTAATCACAAGATGTATGCCCCCTGTAGCCTTCCCAGACTTCTACCTACGGAAATGGTCTTCCTGCAGCACTACAACTACATTCACCTTCACGGAAGCTCAATAGAAGTCTCGGAAGCTCACTAGAAGAAAGTAAGAAGATGGGGCAGATGAGAGAAGATGGGGAAGAAGAGAAAATCCAAACAAGAGAGAATAAGATGAAAAGAGGAAATTAAGATTCCGACAGGCTTCTAGTCCGGATCCTGACTAACAAGCCATCCCTGCTTGTAACAGTTTGGGGAGGAAGACAACAAACATGTGTACAGTTGCACCGTCTTCTTCTTGAGGATGTCGAGGGAAGAAGGCTTCTTTCTTCTTCACTTCGCTGCTCTGACTACTCTGTCTTCTGGGATCCCTTACCCATAAGACCGTCCGCACGTAGATCCCAAGTGCTCTACTGGACGAGTCAAGCTACAATGCCACACCTGCTGACAGTCATCGCCACTCAAGAAGAACACATCCCATGCATAATTGGGAGCGAATTCAAGGAAATCCACCACCCAGAAGACATGAATTAAGCTTCTGCATTCAAATCAGCAATCCATTCCCCGAGAAGAAGTCACATAGGTGTTGGGAAGCTCACTCCCTCTACTGTCTGCTCCTACTCCTCGACACATCAGTCTAATCTGCAGGACTGCACGAGGATGCCATTCCCTGCTCCTAGACTGTCCACTACTCATCTACATCTCCGAATCGCTACTGCTGATAAGAAAATGCAGACTTCTTCCTGCGTTATCTCTTTATTCCAACATCGAGTGTAGTGTGTGTGACTACCCAACTCATGTGTCTCCGGCTGTACTGAAAAATGTGTATGAGCATGTGGTAGCAGCAGCCCAAATTCTTACTCTTCGATCCTACTTATGTCGCTGCCATGAGAACCAGAGGAGACGACCACCAGGGAGAGAGAGGCGCTGACAGGAGGTTGCCATCCCACATGCAAGCGGTTCCCCTTCCTAATTAGCCATCCACCTTGTTGCTCCTACGCTACCTATGCTGCCACATGGTATCCTAACTAATTCTACACTGAAAAACTGCCACCCTTAAGATAGCATGTTCGGTCTTACTAAATCTGGAATAGTCAACTTGGTTACTATCTATTCTGATTGCTCGGAGACAATCTCTACCTGATCTGCGACTATCGGAGCTCCTAACGCGGCTTCTGATAAGCTAGAAAACCCTGCAGTTACCTCGGGTGTCACTGAGGTGGCTTCCTTCGCATCGTTCTTCGCTGGCCCTGCTGTCGCTGCTGCTGCGTCTTCCGCGGCTTTAGCTTCTGCTTCGGAAGACAGAAGCGTCTTCTGGGAAGCGGAGTCGACTGGTGCTTCCTCGCTCTTCTGGAGCATCAGCTCGGTGTTAGGGACCATGGCGACCTCATAGAGGTCCATGGAAGTCGCTTCCTCCACGTGGAATACCTGGGAAGACGGCTCGTCTTCCTGTCTTCCAGAAGACATCTTGTCTTCCGGGGCATCTTCCGGAGTCTTCTCGGCTTTCAACGCTGTCACTACCAAGTGCACAGCGAGGTCGAACTCCTCATTCTCCATCCTGGATCCAGTAGATGGTGCTGGAGCTTGAGAAGATGCAGTTGCAGGTGTCGGAAGCGAGGGAAGACCATAGAGTGTCTTCACTCTCTCTATCTGCCGATCCAAGTACCTGAAGATGCTCTCCCTGCATTCCACCAACATGGTCTTGGACTCGCTGTCCCATCCTCTAGCCAAGGTAAGTAACTTCCTACCCGCGGTGAAGTTGAACTTCTTCCGAAGCGCTTCCACCGACTGTGCTAGCATCTCCTGCGCACGAGCTTCCACTGCTTCCCGCCGCATCTTCTCTTCTGCAACTCGTGCTTCTGCGGCTTCTCGTTGCATCTTCCATGTGGTCTTCTCCTCTGCGAGGGTGGTGATCTTCTCCCGCACTCGGAGGACCTCCTGATCGCGCTGCTGTACACGCGCCTGCAACTCATGGTTGCTCTTCCGAAGCTGCACCAGCTCCTTGGCAGAAGCGGCTGCTTCCGCCTTGTACTTTGCTGCGAGCTTCTCCGTGGTGCGGAGACTAGCTTCCAGCGACTCTGTCTTCTTCTGGTCTTCCTCCTGTCGCAGCAAGGTGCGCAGACCGAATCCAGGTTGTAAAGGCCTCTCTTGAGCCTTCGCTCTCTTCTCCAGAAGCTCCATAGCTGGCTGGATCTCTATGTGGAAGAAGGCGCTGAACTCTTCCAGTCTTCTTCCTGCGGAAGATAAGTCATCTCCACCACTCGCTCTGAGGTGTCGATCTTGTTTTCCAGAGGCAAGGATGCCTCCTCCACCACAATGACCTTCATCTTCTGCGCACAAGAAGAAGCTACTCTTCTCATCTTCCGGGGTGGAAGATCCCTTCCCATGATAGAAGCGGTCCTCTTTACTGCGCTTCCCCGCATCGCGATAGGAGTATCCCTTCTTCTCTTGTCTTCTGGAGTCTTCGGAAGACTCCTTGGTGTTGCAAAAGCGGTCTTCTGCTTCGATCGGGTACTCAGCGACTCTTCCTCCGAGTCAGACTCCGATCCTGAATGAATGAGGGAGGTGAGCTTCCTAGGTACACTTCTAAGACCCATCTTCCTCGGCGGCGTGGCATCTTCCGACCCACTAGACTCGTCTTCCCTCACCAGAAGCGTCTTCTGATGAGAGCCGGGTCTCAGCTGTGACATCAGAGTGAGAGGGGGAGTTGCGGTTGCTGCTCGGTCATCGTCTTCCGAGATCTCCTCCTTCACCTCATGTTGCCTTGTTGGTCCATACTCCGCCAGCTGATCTCCCCTAAGATCCCCCATGGCTACGTACAAGTAGCAGAGGAAAGGTGTCAAGTGTCCTCCCGCCGGGGTACCAAAGTACGCTAGCTTCGCCTGTACATAGTTGTGGACGTATGCGCCTCAGTTGATGGGCACTCTTTCATCCCACATTGCTTCCAGGAACTCCACGTCCTGATCTCCCAGGTACCTCGTCTTCTGCGCTTTCCCCTTGGGAAAGAGATGCAGAAACAACTTCGCCAAAAGTCATTTCTTCGGCTCCCAGTAAGATTCGATCTTCCACCCATTCCTACCTTTCCTGTCTTCCACGAAAAGACAAGTGGTGCTCCCAGGCACATGCCACGCACTCACGATCCTGGGCAAAATCTTCTTCTCAAACCAATACCCTCGGTCCTCGGATTCTGGTCTGTGGAAAGCCCTGCGCCACCAATCTTCAGTCCAGGAAGATGGTCTCCCTCGAGCTACTCTTGTCTTCGCAGGTACACGGTTGCGAGGTGGCAAAGCTGCCCAAACCTCCTCCAGAAGTCCCTGGTCGGCGAGATTCCAATCCTATAGGAAGAAATCGAGACCCAACTCCTTGAGGAAGGGAGTGGCCTCGGCCAACTCTGCTGCGGGTAGCACCAACCCTCGAGGATGCATCGTCATACTGGAAGATCTGTTGCACTAAGCCACACGCACTTACTGTGAGCTGAAGGCTTAGTTCTTCCCAAGTGCCCACAGTCTAGCTTCTACTTCTCAGAAGACGAAACTAGTCTTCCAGAAGACAGCTACTCCGTCTTCCGGGATTCTAACAGTGCTTCCTAAATAGCTCTCGTCTTCCGAGCTATATCTAAACAATCCTAACTAAGCAAGGCCTCGCATGGATTTCTAAGAAGACAACCCACCTTGCATTACATCCTACTTCCGAAGTCAGACTTCCCATCGAAGTCAGACTTCCCTTCACTGGTCTCACATGTCTTCGTCTTCCTACGCGCAATCTATCCTCACAACAGACTCAAGACAGTTGCACTTTGTTCTTCTGACTTCTCACCTCTCATACACACTCAGAAGAAGCTTGCTGCTCGATGGGAAGACATGACCCTCGACCATTCTCTCCAGATTCTGCCAGCAAGTCTTCTCACGACTCTCTCCTAAGTTTGGGAAGAAGAAGGAATGGCTGCTATGGGTCGGACAGAAGAGATCCGAAATGGACCCTCATGTCTTCTCGCTCATTTTGCCAGCCTTTCAGTCTTCTAGTCTCTCTAGGAAGATGTGGAGTTGAGAAGCTTGGAAGGCCGGGAGGCACAGGCCTAGTTCCCGACTTCCAACTTCTCGAAATAACAAAACAACTCACCAAGCCTCTCGGGATTCATACCAAGCCTTTCTCAACACAAAAGCAAAGCAAATCCACTCTTGATACGAATGGTGTTCAGTCGACTTCCGAAGACAGTCTTCCGAAGACAGTCTTCCGAAGATGTTCCAATCTCAAAAGCGTCTTCCGAAGATGTTCAGATCTTTCGGAGCGTCTTCTGTTCAAGGTTTCGAGAGTAGAGAGATGGTAGGGTAAGGAAATTGATAGATGGGATCGTAAATTTGAGGACGATGGATAGGGAAGCTCGAATTGAACTCAGGAAGAAGTAGGAAGATGTTTGACAGAAATTGGGCAGCGCTTCCGCACCCAATGTCACAATGGGAAAAATGGGGATGGGGGGCTAATTGATCAGGTTGTCTGCAAACAACCGGGGAAGCGCGAGGGATACCAAACAAAGGCGAGAAGCAGTGGGAAGGGAAAAGAACATGGGAAGAACCTCTACAGTCTTCTGTCTGCTTCCCGAGTTGTCTTCGATCCTCCGCGCGCTTCTGGCTCTGATCCGAGCTCCAATGCGACCCCACAAGACTGCTTCTGTCGTCAGCTCCTGACTACGCCTCAATCGGTTAAAACGTCCACCTCTGATTCCACTCAGCTGCTTCCAATGTCAGCTTTCGTGAGTTCACAGAAAACGCTTCTCACTCAATCCGCTTCCTGCACTTCAGCCATTCGACCTCATCTTTCTTCTAGCTTCTAATCGATCATATCCTCACTCAAGTTCACCTCGCTGCCTCCTCACTCGAAGCTCACCCTCTGAAATCGATCTTCTCAAGAAGCTCCTTGCTGCGGAAAGCTGGAACGCGCTAATGTGCTTCCTGCGCATCTTCCCCGCAGATTAGGATTTTCGACCCTAGATGGCTTACTCGACCTACCTACCATCTAGGTGTTACCTAGTAGGTACACCCACTCCTTTACTTGGTAATTCATGGTTAGGCCTTCGCGGTCGCTGTCTTCCGGGAGATGTATGTCTTCCGCCGTCTTCCCATCTTCCGCCGTCTTCCGTCTTCCGAAGACGCAACTGAGAAGACGCTTCCCGGAAGACGGTCGTCTTCCAAAGAAGTCAACTTCTTATTACAAAAAGCTCATAAGATCATCTTCCTTCTAAGGAAGTAGTAATCTTAAGTAACAACGCTTCTTCAGTTATACAAACAAGTTATTAATCTCAAAAATCTCAAAAATTTGTGAATCTTGCAATTTGTGGGCACCACATACGCCCACCTTCACATGTTTGCGTCCCCGCAAACATCAGTTTCTACACTTCTGTTCACGTCTAGTACTTCTTGACATGCCACCTATTTACACGGGTGGTCATCAATGTACCGTCCAACTCTTCCAACTGCAATGAGTCATTGTCGAAGACCTCCAAGACGCGGTAAGGACCCATCCAGCGAAGATGAAGTTTCCCGGGGAACTTAAGATGTCGATTGTCATAGAGAAGAACCAAGTCCCCATCTACAACGGTCACCTTCTTCAGCTTGCCATCATAGTTCACCTTACGTTACGCTTGTACTTCGTACGTCTTCTCCAAAGCTGCATTCCTGTCTTCTTCAAATTCTACAAAGTTCAGAAGACGTTGCTCTTGACTTTCTTCTTCTTCCATGCGGTCGGTTACGGCTAACATGTAAGTAGGGACCTCTAACTCGATGAGCACAATAGGTGTCATCCCATAAGTTAGGTAGAAAGGTGTCTTCTGGGTCGTGACTTTAGGTGAAATCCTGAAAGCTCATAACACAGATGGCAATTTCGTGTCCCAATCATATGCATGGTTAACGGTTACCTTATTCAGGATGTTACACAGAAGATCGTTCGACTTCTCTGTCAGTCCGTTCGTTTTCGGGTTGTATGACGTCGTCTTCCTATGCTTAATCCTGAAGTATTGGGTCAGGAGGGAGATAGTCTCATTTAAAAAATGAGTACCTCTATCTGATACCAATTCCAGCGGACATCCATACCGAGTGATAATGTTATGCCAGAGGAACCTGGCTACTACGGCGGCGTCGTTCTTCCTTGTTGCTTCGTCTTCCATCATCTTGGTAGCATAGTCGGTAGCTATTAGAATATACCGTGCTCGTGTTCTTCTAGCCACCGGGGCAATAGACCCAACAAAGTCGATTCTCCACTTTTCAAAAGGAGCAAGCAGAAGAATGGGAGTAAGGGGCCACCTAGTAGTAGCTGTTGGTCTTCCCACCCTCTGGCACGCATCGCATTTCCTGATCTCATGAAAAGTGTCTCTGTACATGGTCGGCCACCAGTATCCGACGTCTAACATCTTCTTCACTGTGGTTTTCAGCCCGTAGTGACCCCCAGTATCTTCGTAGTGGAGACCTGTGATCACTGGTTTAATCTCCGAAGGCTGAAGACATCTCCTTAGCTTCTCGTCATGTCTCTTTCGAAACAGGATACCCTGGAAGATGGCGTAAGGACCTGCCTTGTGTAGGAAGACAGCCTTCTGCTCCGCATCCAATCCTTCGGAATACTATTGGTCTTCCAAGAACTTTCGCAAATCCCTGAAGATCGACTCTTCTGTGGAAGTCGCAAAGATTGGATCAGAAGATCTAGTCTCGTCTTCTGGGAAGCAGGCGGTACGCCCCCCCTCAGATGAAAGTGTCTCTGCGAAAACTGAAAACAGCTTCTCGTCAGGAAACTCGTCTTCCACTTCATCTTCTCGTCGTTCTGTCTCTAATCTGGATAGGTAGTCAGCATTAACATGCTGTCTTCCAGGGTTGTACTCAACTGTGTAAGTAAATTCCTAGAGTAGAAGAATCCACCTAGCTATCCTACCAGACAAATCTGCTTTCTTTACAAGATGTTTCAAAGAAAAATGATCCACATAGAAGATAAACGGGTTGGCTAGAAGATAGTGTCTAAACTTCCTACAGGAGTAAATCATGCCAAGACATTCCCTTTCAGTTGTCGAGTACTTCTTCTCTGCATCACTGAGTTGTCTTTCCGCATAGTAGATGTTATAATCTTTCATCTTCTCATCTTTCTGACCCAACACCACCCCTATGGCGAAAGCAGAAACATCCACATAAATGTGGAAGACTCTCTCCCAATCAGGTGGTCTTAGGACAGGAGATTCCGACAGAAGCCTCTTCATTTCTTCGAATGCTTCCTGCTGCTTAGAAGACCAAATGTACAGCTCGTCCTTCTTCAACAACTTGGTAAGTCTTCCCGTTATCTCTGCGTACCTGTCAATAAACCTCCTGTAGTATCCTATATTGCCTAGGAAGCTTCTCAACTGAGTCAGGTTAGCAGGTGGGTGGAGTTTCATGATGACTTCCACCTTAACACAGTCGACTTCTATACCTCTTCCGGAAATCCTATGTCCTAGCAAAATTCCCTCTGACATACCAAAGAAGCACTTCTCAGGGTGAAGGGGCAAACGATGCTCTCTACACTTCAGAAAACACTTCCTTAGAAATATCAGATGGTCTTCTTTCGATCCAAACACACAGAAGTCATCCAAGAATATTTCCATAAAAGTGCGAAGATACTCCTTGAAGATTGTAATCATCAATCTCTGGAATGTGACGGGCGCGTTGCACAGACCATACGTGCCCCAATCAGTAATGAAAGTGATTTTCGACTTGTCTTCTTCTTTGATCGAAACTTGATTGTACCCAGAATACCCATCCAGGAAGCTGTAGAACTCATGTCCTGCCACCTGGTCTAACACAGAATCAGTGAACGGTAAGGGATGATGATCCTTCTTTGTGGCCAAGTTCAGCTTCCGGAAGTCTTGACACACTCGGATCTTCCCTGTCTGTTTTTTCGGCACGATGACAATAGGAGCTACCCACTCACTGCTAAGTACTGGGAAGATGACTCCCGCCTTCAAGTATTGGTCGATCTGGTCCTTCACCAGAAGCGAGTACTTGGGGTTGAGCCGGTACTGCCTCTGCCGTGCAGGAACAACACCTTCCAGCAAGTCAATGCGATGCTCTCCCAACTCTCGAGGTATGCCCTTCATGTCTTCTATGGTTCATGCGAAGACATCCTGGAACTCTGTCAGAAGTTCTCGGAAGTCTTCCAACTGTTGGCCCTCGATCACCTTGGAAAGCTTCAGCTTCTTCCCAGGAGCAACCTCCATATCCTGAAGATCATCCGGGTTTACCATTCCTTCAGTGTGACTGTACTCACTAGCACCAAAGTATTCCGGTTTGGGAGCTTCTTTTGGTTCAGGTTCGTCTTCTGGAAGACCAACTGTCGGATCTTCCGAAGGGAAGACGGTATCTTCGTCTTCTGGAAGACCAACTGTCGGATCTTCCGAAGGGAA
The DNA here is from genome assembly GCA_036924285.1 of Asterella californica. Classification (NCBI taxonomy): domain Eukaryota; kingdom Viridiplantae; phylum Streptophyta; class Marchantiopsida; order Marchantiales; family Aytoniaceae; genus Asterella; species Asterella californica. The sequence continues at coordinate 10,913,853 of JAYKYS010000006.1, read as the reverse complement.
GCGATACTTTCGTCTTCTAGAAGCTCTTCTTCTCAATCTCGTAGCACTCAATGTATCCACAGATCACGTCCTCTGCTATCTTCGCTACTTCTGTAGTACACAAGTTATTCATCACAAACTCATTATACCGTTCATCACTGTCAGAAGACGCAGCTGAGTCTTTTGAAGTGTACCCCTCTGTCGTAGAAGGTGTTTCACCTTGGTGTCCAATCTTGATCCAAGGAAGCGAGACCTTAGTCTTCTCACCTGGCTTGGGTGTAGGATTGGGAAATCTCAAACGATGTCTTCTCTAGTCGGTATTTACATTTGCAGCATATAGCCATGGTCTTCCTATCAACACCTGATATCCAACCTTAGCTACAGGTCACAAAATGATGTAAGTGAGGTAAAAAGATACTCCACCAATTACCATCAAGACATCTTTCAGTTGCCCCAAAGGTCGTCTTTTGGTCTGGTCCGCCATTCTGAGGATTCTCGGAGTAGGCTGGAACTCAATGAAGCCTAGGGCATGCGTCGTTTCTTCAGTCATGATGTTAACTCCGGAGCCCGAATCAATGGATACCTTCTTCAGAAGACAGCCATGGATCTCCATATCCAGTTCTGGGACTCCCAAGTCCTCATGCTCTATCCTTAGGATCGGAGTGCTCTTGGGAAGTTTAGCTGTCCTCCTCTTCCTTGATCCTCGAAGCACAGATTGTAACAACTTCTTGTAACCAGCGTTGTCATCCAACAGCTGTTGGAAGGTTACATCCGCCTTCTGATTCCACAAGTCTCGCAAGAAGTCGTAAGAGGATCTCTTCAGAAGAGTGATTGGTGTTTCCAACAGAGAAGATGTAGTAGCTGCTTCCTTGGGTGGAAGACTAGAAGAGTGTCTTCCCTCGACTGGTGGCTGTTTCCGTGAGACAGAGGCTGCCGTAGTCGGTGTAGGAAGCTGCTGTACTATCTTCCGTCTCTTCTCCAGCTCTTCTTGCATGATCGCTTCAACTTCTTGTATAATGTCAGGAGCAAAGTACTTCGGATCTTCTCGGTCGTAAGTAGGAGAAGAAGGCCGCTCAAGGGAAGATGACCTCTCCTTTCGCTGCTTCTTCTTCTTAATCTCCTTCTGACGAGATTCTAATTTCCCTTTGCTTCTGGTACTTACCTTGAACACAGCTTCATCCAAGACTTCCTCCGGAGGCCAACTATCTGAATTCGGGTCAGGATTCCAAACAGTACCATCCGTCAAAGTGACAGATGACACTTCTTCAGGTGTCTCCATCTTCTGAGCTGCAGTCGTCTTCTGCAGCTGAGGTTCCTTTCCTTCGCGCTTCTCGGGGTCTGGTTCGTCTTCCTCGATATGGAGACAATTTGTACAATCCCCAGGATCTTCTTCTTCTACCGTGATGTGTTGTACCACTGCTAACTCGAGTTTAGAAACTGGTGTAGCTTCTGCAGGAGGCGTGGTCTCTGCAAATCTAACCATTTGTCGGGGACGTAAGGTCTGAGGACAATTTCCTGTGAAATGACTTGCTTCCTTACAATTCTCACACAAGTGCACTTGCCCAATCAGTCTTCTCGGATGAGGACAGGTGGACCACCAGTGTCATGTCTCTCCACAATTATTGCACGCTCTAGGAAGAGGGTTTAGAGGTCGTTGTGATGAAGAAGGCTGCCAGGGCGTCCTGGTATGTACATTACTAGCTCTATCCCTAGGTACATAACGATTATATTGGGCGGGAGGCGTAGGAGTGAAGGGTTGTATCGTCTCGATCCTATAGCAGGTTTTCCCACTAGGATCGTGTAGATACCCCTCATCGTCTTCTTCCCAGCCAGCCCAATTGACAGCTTGGTTCTGCGTACACTGATCTCTGGTGTGCTCGGAAGAGTTACAAAGGTTGCACCAAAGGTTTGACCGGGAAGCCGTTGGTTGCTTCCGCTTGTCCTTCTGGTTCACAAGATGAACTTTCAGATCGGCAAACTGCTTCAGAACTTCATCGATATGGGGATCATGTGCAGACTGAATGATATGAGTCTGAGGCATCTTCTGCACAACTTCTTCCCTTGATCGTGTCTTCTCCTTCTTCTTCTTCCGTGTCTTCTTCTCTGGTTCAGATTCGGATTCTGAACTTTCGACCGTATACTCTTCAGAAGTAGAGGATGCTTCCGAATCACTGTTATCAGTTTCAGTGGACTTGGACTTCCTCTTGGTCTTCCGAGAAGACTTCTTCGACTTCTTGGACTTCCTCGATGTCTTCCCTCTGTCTTTCGTCATATTCCGAGTGATGCTCGAGGTTTCATACTGCTCGGCATGCTTCTGTACTTCTACTAAATCATCACCTCCTCCTCTTCTGCAGTACAATTTCATATCTTGCAGTACTTGGGAGGATTGTGATCCAAGAGGTCTTTCGATCATAGCCCACTCCTCTAAACCTCTTCAGAAAAGCTGCCTTCAGATTAGCCCAAGCGGCCATTACTACACCATCATCCAACATTTTACTCATCCATTTCCTCCCCTTTCCTACGATCAAACTAGGAAATACCCAGAGTCTGTCAACATCACCGTCTTCCTTGTTGGATCGAGAGATGGTCTCGAACATCGTGATGAAAGTCGTCCACGTCAGCATCATCGTCGTACGGATGGTACTTCTGCCGAGTGTGAGAAGCCATGTCGACTGCCGGTTGATGCGACTGCCAACTTCTTCCTCTCTCAGGCCCAGGTGGTGGAGATGGTCTTCTTGAAGGTCCAGGCTTGTCTGAATCAGGAAGATCGTCTTCTGAGTCAGAACTGCTGTCGCTGTCGTCTTCCGAGACGTTTGGAACGATCTCCTCTAGTCTTCCTTCACCTTGAGAAGCTTCTTCCGCACTTAGGAAGACGTCTTCCGAGTAACCAGTACCAAAATCTACTTTATACACGTGATCACCCGGTTGACTTCTGTCTTCTCCAAAGATTATGCTCGAGATAGAAGGCTCTTCCAACTCTACTGATCGGATCTTCCTGAGCTCTTCTTCTTTCCTTTGGTGTCTCAGGGATACCCGCTGCTCTCTAGAAGCGGTTCGCTGGGGTGAATTTACCCACTCAGGATCTTTATCCGTGCGTCTTCTGCTTCTTCCTCTGGTCGGAGGCATCCACCAGAGTGCTGAGAAGAGATGTCCCTCTTCTTCTAATACTAGATTCGGCAGACTGAATGTCTAAACAACCGATCACAGGTTCGGAACGTCTTCTTCTCCTGCTTCTCGTTGTACTCACTGCAGTCTTCCAAGATCGAGTCTTCCAAGAAGCTCTTGGAAGCGTGGAAGCGACTTCTTCCAGTTCCCCCTGATGTATCTTATCAGCTTCTGGTTGCGGTTCCTGTCTTCTAGCAAGATAGAGTCCCACAACACATTCAACTACAATTGAAGTTAGTTCGAAATGAAACTAACTACTGGCACACAGATCCAGGAAGCTTAGAACAGAAGTTACTAAGATGAAATCTCCGGCAGCGGCGCCAAATAAATAGTGCTCACTATATGTAGTGTCGCAAGATTACTCCTTTTGCCCATTTAGTATACAAGATATCGTTCCCACAGAGGATTTACACAAGTAACGCTGCTCTAAGTTCTAAGATTTGTTTAAACACACAAACATACGGGTTTTGCCTAGGAATCCCGTCTTCTCACAAAACCTAGCGTCTTCCAGACACTCCAAAAGGTGCTCTAGACCTAAACAAACAACTACTAATTAAAATATCACACAACTATTCACAGAGGAGCTCGGGAAGACGCTCTTCCTGCTTCCAGGTCACTTCTTCCGGTCTTCTCGATACCGTCTTCCCGAAGCGATTCTCGTCTTCTGGGGATTCAGCCCGTCTTCTCACACCACCAGAAGATTGCCCCTGCTCCACAGAAGTCGACTAGCAACGGCCGTTACACCTTACTCTTCCACTCACATCACAACGGGTTAGATTAATCATATGATGTATGCCCCCTGTAGCCTTCCCAGGCTTCTGCCTACGAAAATGGTCTTCCTGCAGCACTACAACGACATTCACCTTCACGGAAGCTCAATAGAAGTCTCGGAAGCTCACTAGAAGAAAGTAAGAAGATGGGGAAGATGAGAGAAGCTGGGGAAGAAGAGAAAATCCAAACAAGAGAGAATAAGATGAAAAGAGGAAATTAAGATTCCGACAGGCTTCTAGTCCGGATCCTGACTAACAAGCCATCCCTGCTTGTAACAGTTTGGGGAGGAAGACAACAAACATGTGTACAGTTGCACCGTCTTCTTCTTGAGGATGTCGAGGGAAGAAGGCTTCTTTCTTCTTCACTTCGCTGCTCTGACTACTCTGTCTTCTGGGATCCCTTACCCATAAGACCGTCCGCACGTAGATCCCAAGTGCTCTACTGGACGAGTCAAGCTACAATGCCACACCTGCTGACAGTCATCGCCACTCAAGAAGAACACATCCCATGCATAATTGGGAGCGAATTCAAGGAAATCCACCACCCAGAAGACATGAATTAAGCTTCTGCATTCAAATCAGCAATCCATTCCCCGAGAAGAAGTCACATAGGTGTTGGGAAGCTCACTCCCTCTACTGTCTGCTCCTACTCCTCGACACATCAGTCTAATCAGCAGGAGTCGACTGGTGCTTCCTCGCTCTTCTGGAGCATCGGCTCGGTGCTAGAGACCATAGCGACCTCATAGAGGTCCGAGGAAGTCGCTTCCTCCACGCGGAATACCTGGGAAGACGGCTCGTCTTCTTGTCTTCCGAGGCGTCTTCCGGAGTCTTCTCGGCTTCCAACGCTGTCACTACCAAGTGCACAGCGAGGTCGAACTCCTCCTTCTCCATCCCGGATCCAGTAGATGGTGCTGGAGCTTGAGAAGATGCAGTTGCATGTGTCGGAAGCGAGGGAAGACCATAGAGTGTCTTCACTCCCTCTATCTGCCGATCCAAGTACTTGAACATGCTCTCCCTGCATTCCACCAACATGGTCTTGGACTCGCTGTCCCATCCTCTAGCCAAGGTAAGTAACTTCCTACTCGCGGTGAAGTTGAACTTCTTCCGAAGCGCTTCCACCGACTGTGCTAGCATCTCCTGCGCACGAGCTTCCACTGCTTCCCGCCGCATCTTCTCTTCTGCAACTCGCGCTTCTGTGGCTTCTCGATGCGTCTTCAATGTGGTCTTCTCCTCTGCGAGAGCGGTGATCTTCTCCCGCACTCGGAGGACCTCCTGATCGCGCCGCTGTACACGCGCCTGCAACTCCTGGTTGCTCCTCCGAAGCTGCACCAGCTCCTTGGCAGAAGTGGCTGCTTCCACCTTGTACTTTGCTGCGAGCTTCTCCGTGGTGCGGAGACTAGCTTCCAGCGACTCTGTCTTCTTCTGGTCTTCCTCCTGTCGCAGCAAGGTGCGCAGACCGAATCCAGGTTGTAAAGGCCTCTCCTGAGCCTTCGCTCTCTTCTCCAGAAGCTCCATAGCTGACTGGATCTCTGTGTGGAAGAAGGCGCTGAACTCTTCCAGTCTTTTCTTGCGGAAGACAAATTCATCTCCATCACTCGCTCTGAGGTGTCGACCTTGTTTTCCAGAGGCAAGGATGCCTCCTCCACCACAATGGCCTTCATCTTCTGCGCACGAGAAGAAGCTATTCTTCTCATCTTCCGGGGTGGAAGATCCTTTCCCATGATAGAAGCGGTCCTCTTTACTGCGCTTCCCCCCATCGCGGTAGGAGTATCCCTTCTTCCCTTGTCTTCTGGAGTCTTCGGAAGACTCCTTGGTGTTGCAGAAGCGGTCTTCTGCTCCGATCGGGTACTCAACGACTCTTCCTCCGAGTCAGACTCCGATCCTGAATGACTGAGGGAGGTGAGCTTCCTAGGTACACTTCTAGGACCCATCTTCCTCGGCGGCGTGGCGTCTTCCGACCCACTAGACTCGTCTTCCCTCACCAGAAGCGTCTACTGGTGAGAGACGGGCCTCAGCTATGACATCAGAGTGGGAGGAGGAGTTGCGGCTGCTGCTCGGTCATCGTCTTCCGAGGTCTTCTCCTTCACCTCATGTTGCCCTGTTGGTCCATACTCCGCCAGCTGATCTCCTTTAAGATCCCTCATGGCTACGTACAAGTAGCATAAGAAAGGTGTCAAGTGTCCTCCCGCCGGGGTACCCAAGTACGCTAGCTCCGCCTGTACATAGTTGTGGACGTATGCGTCCTAGTTGATGGGCACTGTTTCATCCCACACTGCTTCCAAGAACTCCACGTCCTAATCTCCCAGGTACCTTGTCTTCTGCGCTTTCCCCTTAGGAAAGAGATACAGAAACAGCTTCGCCAGAAGTCGCTTCTTCGGGTCCCGATAAGATTCGATCTTCCACCCATTCTTACCCTGTCTGTCTTCCATGAAAAGACAAGTGGTGCTCCCAGACACATGCCACGCACTCACGATCCTGGGCAAAATCTTCTTCTCAAATCAATACCCTCGGTCCTTGGATTCTGACCTGTGGAAAGCCCTGCGTCACCAATCTTCAGTCCAGGAAGATGGTCTTCCTCGAGCTACTCTTGCCTTCGTAGGTACACGGTTGCGAGGTGGCAAATCTGCCCAAACCTCCTCCAGAAGTCCCTGGTCAGTGAGATTCCAATTCCATAGGAAGAAATCGAGATCCAACTCCTTGAGGAAGGGAGTGGTCTCGGCCAACTCTGCTGCGGGTAGCACCAACCCTCGAGGATGCATCGTCATACTGGAAGATCTGTTGCACTAAGCCACACGCACTTACTGTGAGCTGAAGGTTCAGTTCTTCCCAAGTGCCCACAGTCTAGCTTCTACTTCTCAGAAGACGAAACTAGTCTTCCAGAAGACAACTACTCCGTCTTCCGGGATTCTAACAGTGCTTCCTAAATAGCTCTCGTCTTCCGAGCTATATCTAAACAATCCTAACTAAGCAAGGCCTCGCATGGATTTCTAAGACGACAACCCACCTTGCATTACATCCTACTTCCTATCAGAAGATACAAGATTCGTGAAACGTAAAGTGCATAACAGGTTCAGAAGACGGTTGCGAGCTCCTGCGGTGACAGTGGCCTCAGAGAAGACACCCGGGACAGTTTCTGATTCAGTGTCGTTCTCGGAAGACCTCTCGAAGTCAGACTTCCCTTCACTGGTCTCACCTGTCTTCGTCTTCCTACGCGCAATCTATCCTCACAACAGACTCAAGACAGTTGCACTTTGTTCTTCTGACTTCTCACCTCTCATACACACTCAGAAGAAGCTTGCTGCTCGGTGGGAAGACATGACCCTCGACCATTCTCTCTAGATTCTGCCAGCAAGTCTTCTCACGACTCTCTCATAAGTTTGGGAAGAAGAAGGAATGGCTGCTATGGGTCGGACAGAAGAGACCCGAAATGGACCCTCATGTCTTCTCGCTCATTTTGCCAGCCTTTCAGTTTTCTAGTCTCTCTAGGAAGATGTGGAGTTGAGAAGCTTGGAAGGTCGGGAGGCACAGGCCTAGTTCCCGACTTCCAACTTCTCGAAATAACAAAACAACTCACCAAGTCTCTCGAGATTCATACCAAACCTTTCTCAACACAAAAGCAAAGCAAATCCACTCTTGATACGAATGGTGTTCAGTCGACTTCCGAAGACAGTCTTCCGAAGATGTTCCAATCTCAGAAGCGTCTTCCGAAGATGTTCAGATCTTTCGGAGCGTGTTTTGTTCAAGATTTCGGGAGTAGAGAGATGGTAGAGTAAGGAAATTGATAGATGGGATCGTAAATTTGAGGACGATGGATAGGGAAGCTCGAATTGAACTCAGGAAGAAGTAGGAAGATGTTTGACAGAAATTGGGCAACGCTTCCGCACCCAATGTCACAATGGGAAAAATGAGGATGGGGGGGTAATCGATCAGGTTGTCTGCAAACAACCGGGGAAGCGCGGGGGATACCAAACAAAAGCGAGAAGCAGTGGGAAGGGAAAAGAACATGGGAAGAACCTCTACAGTCTTCTGTCTGCTTCCCGAGTTGTCTTCGACCCTCCGCGCGCTTCTGGCTTTGGTCCCAGCTTCGTCAGCTCCTGACTACGCCTCAATCGGTTAAAATGTCCACCTCCGATTCCACTCAGCTGCTTCCAATGTCAGCTTCCGCAAGTTCACAGAAAACGCTTCTCACTCAATCCGCTTCCTGCACTTCAGCAATTCGACCTCGCCTTTCTTCTAGCTTCTAATCGATCCTATCCTCACTCAAGTTCACCTCGCTGCCTCCTCACTCGAAGCTCACCCTCTGAAATCGATCTTCTCAAGAAGCTCCTTGCTGCGGAAAGCTGGAACGCGCTAATGTGCTTCCTGCGCATCTTCCCCGCATATTAGGGTTTTTGACCCTAGATGGCTTACTCGACCTACCTACCATCTAGGTGTTACCTAGTAGGTACACCCACTCCTTTACCTGGTAATTCATGGTTAGGCCTTCGCGGTCGCTGTCTTCCGGGAGATGTATGTCTTCCGTCGTCTTCCCATCTTCCGCCGTCTTCCGTCTTCCGAAGACGCAACTGAGAAGACGCTTCCCGGAAGACGGTCGTCTTCCAAAGAAGTCAACTTCTTATTACAAAAAGCTCATAAGATCATCTTCCTTCTAAGGAAGCAGTAATCGTAAGTAACAACGCTTCTTCAGTTATACAAACAAGTTATTAATCTCAAAAATTTCAAAATTCGTGAATCCTGCAATTTGTGGGCACCACAGTCATACACAACATCGTGTTGTGTTAAGGCTCTTGTGTGAAATTCTCGTAGAACTTAGGATGTGTTTCTTTTCTATGTTTCATGAATTGTATCGCGTAGCTCATCAGATGGTGTGAATGGATGTCACGGTTGTGATTATTTGTTTAAGTGATCGTACAGCAATGAAACGTGTCAAATCAACAATCTGTGCACGTTCACTTTAGTGATCCTTGTCGTTGAATTTGAGTATAAGATGACGAGTGGAGCGTTCATGAGACATTCTCTCTTAACGAATGATTCGTGAAGGTTTCTCGATGCTCTGCATGGAGGAGTGAAGAACTGCAGGAGTGATGGTTATTGATGGAGGTTTGGTACCAACTTCAGATCTTCCTTTCCTGAATCTATATCACATCAAGCTTCAGTGCATCCACTACGATCATTTTTTTTAGTGGATAGTTTTTTATTTTGATGATGAATTCACGAGGAGAATGATGGTTATATTCACGAGGAGAATGATGATTAATTCCGATTGTTACATACGGAGAGACTCGAGATCTGACGGTTTACATCTTGTTATGACAAAGAATGTATCTCATTTATTTGGCCAACGTTTCTTTCAACGATTGGGTCGACATTCAGTGTCACTGTAGACCAAAGATCAATCATAGAGAGTCGATCATGAGAAACTTTGAAGAAGAGTATTTCAACCAAGTGATATCTTCATCATTTCTTTCTGTCGTATTTTTCATTGTAGATTGTTTTAAAGTTGTAATATTGACTTTGTATTAGTTGGCAACTCAATTGTCTCATTCTAGTTGAGCACTTCTGTGTATTTATGTTCCCTAGAGAATCCTACAACATGTCTCAAGCATTTTATGATTTCTTCTAGTCTTCTTGGTGTTTAGTGTTCTCTTGGGTGTTACAAGTCACTCCAATGGAAAGAGTTGAGAAATAAAAAGACAAACTCAAAGCTCTTTTTGCTCTCAATAGTTTACTTTTGGACCACTGATGTTTTAGTTATTCCTCAGAATGTTTCTGTGGATTCGGGAGGCTTTAGATATCCATTTGAGCAGAAAACGATATGGTTGGAAAGCTCTAGACCAGAGCTACAATCTAGGCTGAAGAATCGAGTGATTTCGTGGAGGATTGAAGATGATATGATCGATTGAATGGAGGGAGTGAAATTCGTATCCATTGCTATGTTTTTGGTTGTTTTCATAGACTTGTGAGAGGTTTTGAGGAGGTGTGCGTTGTGTTGGAGAGTTGATGACGATCTGGTCATTTTGATATCAAATTCAGCTGATTCTTGATCATTTTGGATTGTCAACCGATCGATTGAAGTTGAATGATGTAGACGTGACGTGATGGATATTACGAATTGTGACAGTCATGGAGGATTGACTATTTCTCGAGTTCTGGGTCGAATCTCTGAGTGAAACTTTTCAAGATTGAGGGAAGCTTTATTTATAAGATATCTAGAAATTTCCATCTTGAATGGTCGAATATGCTGTTCATGGCTTTGGATCAAACCTACTTGGATCTGTAAAGCTTTTAAGTTAACACAGATTAAGATTTGATCCATATCAGAGAGTTGGATTGAGATTTAGACCTGAAAATTATTCAAGGTAGGAATGAAGAGTCCAATAAGTTTCTTGTGAAGTTTTATTACCATTGACCGACCGATTTGAGAGAACTGAGATCTCAAAGTTTAGAGAAGTTTTTATTATTAACGAGTTCAACTTTTAAGTCATATCTATTGTCATCTTTTGGTTCTTTTCGAGCAATTGGAGAAGAGTTTGCGGTTGAAACTACCATGCCAACATAGGAGACTACATTCTGAAGGTGTGAGGCTGATTTCAGCTCTAAGTGACAAAGGAGCAAAGAGTCGTGATTAATCAAAAGTTGATGTTTAACTTTTGAGAGTTGTTAGATACCGCCATCATTGGTGCTATGTTGTGAATTGAGTATTTCCTTGAGGCGTGCATGCGATACTTTGCTGGAATGCTTTGGAGACCAAGGTGTGCAAAAAGCTGTATAGGGACTCGATTGATTTACAAATATGAATACGAAGTTTGGTTGAGTTATGAAAGTCGCACATGTTTAAATGTTGCACTAGAGCATCTTTAGATTGTAATAGATCAAGTTGTGGTGGTTGGACTGACGGGAACCTAGCATCGTTATAAAGCTTATTAAGTTGTACTTCTAGTGATCTAGAGTTATTTTTAGTTAAATGATACAGAGCTGAGTACTTCAGATAGAGCACAGTGGGATTTGTTTGTAATATTGTTTTCTACAATTATACATACCTTCGGAACACAGCAAGCTTTAAGCTTGAATCGAGAGAGTACAAGGTCACTTGTGCTAGAAGAACAGATAAAAATATTTGGGTTGAAAGATCAAGATTCAGAGTCAATTTGTTCAAACCACATACATATGCACAACCATATACCTAGTGCATTCTCAGATAAAAAAACACGTATACGATAGTTGATGAACTCGATATGAATAGTCTAGAGTGAGAGATATGTTTGTGATTTTGCAACCATGGACGTTGAAAGGTTGTCTCATTTTATAGATGAGGCTTCTACTTTTGGAGAGGCTTCAAAGTAGAAGCCTCTCCAAACTTACTAAGTCTGACATGTAATTGCTCGAGGCATTCATGTTGGTAATGCAATAATAGCAAGTTGTTGAACGGAAAGAGACAATGGTTACCAAATCCTTGCAATCTGTTGTGAAGATGTTGGATCAGTTTGATGAGAGAAAAAGAAATGGTATAAACTTTTGAGCTTGCCGTTGTAGTTGAGTTACGAGAGCATGTGAGAAAAATCATTCGAGCTCATGGAGTTACTTGGGAGGAGTTTATTCTTCAGCTGAAGGAAGAATACTCTCTAGAGGATACGGATACTTAGAAGTCATTCATGGAGTGGGTAAACAAATCCAACAAAGGATTTGTTGCTATGAAATTATTTTGAAAATTTGAGAGATAGTTTTTTCAATTGTCACAGATGAAATGACTCACACTTCAGAATGACGAAGTGGAGCTATTCTTACAATCATCCAACAATGATCTACAAAGGGAGTTGGAGCTACTTATAGAAGATAAGATAGAGGACAACGAGTTTATCGTTGATTAGAAAACGATTTCTAAAGCGATTGGTATTCTTGCCAAGAGAGAATACCGGAGAGAGAAAGTGGTAGCAAATCATGGAGTAAGATAGCCACTTATTGTAGTACCGCAGCAAATACCAAGTACCTCATATATCACAACCCAATCGGCATAGTCACCAAGTCTACGATCCACTTGAAGTGAATTTTCAAAGTGTACATTGACGTGTAATTTGTCTCGATGTCAGATGTTTGAATACATTTGACATATCAAACAAGACTCCACAAAAGATACGATATCCTTGTACATGTTCTTCTACCAATATCGTTGTAATTTGGACCACTTCTTTGTAAAAGTGGTCCAAATCTCTTGATATCCAGTCCAAAGACTCTCATGAAATGCTCTCAGAACTTATGTTGATCTTCTTTGTCGCAAATCACTCGTAGTGGTATCCCACCCTTTTGCTTTGACCGCTTCCAAAGAAACCCATTCTACAACATGAAGTTGTAGGTCTTCCTTCGAACTCTCAAGAAACCTCTCATAAGTCCAACTTGATTGCTTGATCAACGTACTAAGATATCTCTCAGTGTCAAGCAATTCACCATCATACAACCCTTCAACAAATAACTCATTTTACCTTCCTGTGTGTATAATCAAACATAACTTTACATTCATGTCGTGAATTTCTTCAATCATTTCATCTTCCCTATCGTATTGAGCTTGAGATAACATATCTGCCATCATAGTATCCTTCTCTGCAATATGTTTACACTTCGGATTCAACGACTTGATACATGCAATCTATCGTAGCATTGCAATATGAGGTCATACAATTCATGATCATCTCTAATAACGACAGACAATCAGTTTCAACCACCACTGATGCTACAATCAAATACTCTTTCTAAGTTTTCATGGCTGAAACAATACCCCATAGTTCTCTTTTCACTTGCGGGTATACACGTTGACGAGCACTTAACACCTTCGCTCTGAACCTAACCACAAATCTGTCTCCATCCTCGTCATCATGTCCTACTGCCCATCCAATTGCAACCGGACTTGTATCTACAATAAGAACCACCAGTCTGGCACCCTTGTAGTCAATCCTTCTCAAAACTGAAGGAGATGGCAGTAAGGACTTCAACTTCTGTACTGCTTCAGTATGCTCTTTCTTCCATCTGAACTTGTGATCCTTGCATAAAAACACATATAATGGATCCGACACATGTGCATAATGAGGAATCTAAATGTGATAGAATATACATGCATCCAAGAATCTTCTTATTTCTGTCAAGGAGTTGCAAACCTCCTTCATCCTCCCAATCGCATCCACTTTGCTTGGGTCTGGCTTCTGACCAAATGATCCACACAAATTATCAACGATCAGAATTTCTCTAACCCAAAATGTAGATTTTGCACTTGAGATGAACTTTCTCAAGTCGAGATAAGATCTTCTTACAATCTGTAATGTGATTGATGATGTATCATTTGATACCTCTTCTGATCTAATGCTTCATCTTTCTCATCCTCCATACATCCTTTGATGAAAATGTCATCCAAGAATGTTATCGTCTTCTCTTGAACTTTGTTCATCATGTGTGCTACTGAGTTGGTAGCTTCTTGTGATAAAGTATACATCCTAACCAACCCCAAATATGTCCTCATTGTTGTGAATCTTCTACTCTCCTCTGGTAGTGAAAATGATCATATCTTGAGTAAAGATCTCTCATTGAGTAAATCGCTCTTCTTGCAAACACCTCAGCAAATCCATCCATAATCGGTCTTATCTCATCATTTCTGATTATTATTGCATTCACTGGCTGCATGTCTTGGATGAATCATATCGATCCATTTTTCTTTAGCACCATAAACCATCTGCTTGAATACGGTGCAAGATATGATACGGTGATACGTTAATATCGAGATCTTCATCCGCATCTTCTCCTTCAGCAACTCTACCAATTTAGGCAAGTGAGCCTGCGGTACTAGAATTCATCTCAAGTTCTAGAGCACATGCGATATTGTGAAGATAGCCATCGGAGTAATAACGTGTGGATCTATACATCCAATCTCATGTGGTTCAAAGACAAATGCTTTTCCATGACGTGAAAGCATCTCCTTGAAGCACTTCCTCTCTTCTGGTAGAAGAGATCTATCAGATCCAATCTTCAGTTCGTCAAGAGTCTTGTCCATGAAATTATGCCCTATCATTACAAGATCTATCAAACTCTTCTCTCTTGAAGCTCGATATGTTGGTTAGTGTCATCCAGCAAGGGATCAACAACTGGCTTAACTTTCTTATCCACTGTCTTGTACTTCGTCTCAACTCGAACCTCATGTGCTCGGAATGATTCGATCAATGAATAGACCTCCCTTGAATGGATCTACACAACTTTATCTAGATCCTCCCATCCAATAAACATGATCTCTCGCAAAAGATCCTCCAATCCATCTCCTCATAAACACCAAAAATCCATTCATTCCTTTCTAGCTCACCCAACTCTATCAACACCAACTCAACCTCACGCAAATGTTTTTGTTCTTTTCTTCTCAATGCTTCAACCTTCTTGTAAACAACAATCCCACACTATGAAAACTTGACAAACTCTGTATAAAAGACATTTTTTCTTTCAAAAGAGAGTACCTTCTCCTGCACACCACTACAATCTCACACTATAGTGATACTCAACGAAAATCCTTGAACTCTTCACTCATCTTTAGAAGCAATTTCTCCCTTACACGATATGGATTGCGCTCGTGATTTAACAGTACAATCAAGAACTGTATAGCCCTCTTCTCGTCTTGACTTCGGATCTTAGCATAAGCAGATCCGTCGTCTAGCACCCTCATCTCCATCCGAGTTGCTATGATGAAAGGTTGTCCAAGGATGAGAGACTATGACGTTGCTTTCTGAACAAAGAAATTTTGCTCGGTAGCAACATCACCTATCCATACTCTAACATCTGGACAAGCTCCATATATATTTCCTCTTGTGTGGTTGGTTGTCTTTATGACCCACCATCATATTTGATGTCGATAGGTCACGTCTTCCTCTTGTACAACTCCTTCGACATGATGTTGATTTCTGATCCATGATCAATCAGAGCAATCACTGACTCATCCAAATCTCCAATCCTCACCAATGTCTCTGTCGTAGCTCAAGCCCAATGATTGTGACTGTAATGACTTGAGCTTTGCTTCCCATCCTCCTCTTCATCCTCAAAATATATCAGGCGTCTTTGATCTCTTTCTTCTTCTAAATAATGTACATTATACATTGTAAGCTCTTTCCTCTCGTCCACTAACACCCTAGTATCCAAAGCATGTGACAAAACAGTCTAACCCATAATCTATTGCTTTTGTTTGATGATGTCGATGATGACATCATGAAACTCACGCTTATCAATGTGCAAAATCTCCCTTAAGATAAACTCCACCTTTGCATTTAGAATGTGATCTTCCAAGACTCCTTTCAAGTATGTTGCAACATCAATGTCAGACTATAGTTTGTATGTAATCGGCTTACCTTTTCTTCTTCTATGACTCCTTTGCTCTCTTTTTCGATGGTGAAAGTGTATCATCCATCTATAGATCTTGAGCTCTCGCATCCCGAAGCTCTTGACGAACTTTCTCTCCTCGAGTCTGTCTCTTGGAAAAAGTTTCTTCTCTTACATCTTCTGAATCTCACCTTCTCTTCTCTCCCACAATGCTTCTCTTCTCACAATGCTTTGTGTTGGTTCTTGTGATGTAAACATGTATCAGTAGAGCTTCTATCGGATCCTCTCATCCAATATTCTTTTGGATCATAGCAGCTATCTTCAACAATGTCTCATGTGTCATCTTTCCTTTCTGTTTCATGGAGATGGCAGATCATCACAATCCACTTGGCTCAACATGCTCACCAAAAATTCTCTCATCTTGATCTTCAATGCTTGTACCATAGATTCCAGCCTCTACTATTGCAACTGCTTGTGCTAATAAGTGATCTCCAACCAACTTCTTCATCCCTCCTCTACCAAAGTTGATCTGAAGAAGCGCACATGTATCTCTCAATGTTACTCTTCTAATCTTGTGAGCCTGATCTGCAAGTCTCGCATTCTACGCATGATCTCTTCAAGGCTTGAATCATCCTTCTTCGGAGATACTATAGGTGTTTGGACAACTGGAACAACAAGAGCAACTGGTATCACTTGTCTAGCAACAAGAACCACTGGTTGAACTATATGAACAAATGCTACAGCAATCAATGCTGGTGCTAGTCTCTTAATAGGAATCTTCTCTCGTCTTTGCTCTCTCTTCGTAAGCATACCAATCGCTTCCTGTCGTATGCATATACATCGTTGTTAGAGCTACACCACACATACACATAACACATGGATGATGTCATACCCATATACAAGTGTACCATAATAATAATAATCTACACTCAGTCCACCATGTCAACCGGCACTACACAAACACTAAAGTCAAGCCAAATCCACTCTGTGCATCAGGGAATCCAGATTGCATTCACCAAGACTATCCACCATTGCGAGGAGCTTGAAGGCTCAACTCGAAGAACTGAAGCCTACAAGTCGCAGACGGACCGTGGTTCAGACATTGGTCCGAACCACAGGGTTCGAGTTTGAGTCTGGACCACAAGTTTTCAAAAAATGGCTAAGTGTTGGAGCTCTAGCGACGTTTTAGGTCGTGGACGGAGCTCCACGTAAGATCTCGAGGCGAGAAATATCTCGGTGAGAGCTTTCTAGTGATATGCAGAACTCCTGAACTGATCTCTGAGCTGAGAATTATGACCGATCTCGTGACCGTGTTGTGGTATAATTTTCAGAGATCAAAGAAGAGGGCGAGACCACGGATCCCCAAAGTATATATGAGGGAGGCTCGATGCCTGGGTGAGCCAGGACGAGTCACTCGACCCCAGAGTTCGACAGACAGACCTTGGGAGCATGAGTGATGACTGGGGCGGTTCCAAGACACGTTCCGGTCCAGACTTGGACGTCTGGACTTAAGAATGATGTAAGGACTGGAGCAAGACTAGGGAACGAGACGGCGAGCTAGACCACCGTTCGGGAGCCTAGACCCAGACGGACATCATGAGCGGTTGGGCCGCTAGATGTGCTGGAGGTATCGTTTAGGACCTTGGACTCTATGAGAAGTCTGTCCCAAGTCATCTTATGACTTGCTCATGTTTGGAACCGGCCTAGGCAGGTCTAGGTCGGGACTTAGGGATTACTGAGCTTGATGAGTAAGGAGACGATCCGGCTCCGGTCCAGACCAAACAGAGTTAATGTAAGTGGTGCATGGACACTAACTTGTGATTGTGGTTTGCAGGTTAGTAGTGTGAATTTCATGACCTACTGAGCTAGAGCTTCCACAGGTGCAACAAGACAGTAGGTGCGTGAAAAATGGTATCAGAGCCAACGCTTCGGTGAGCGAGAACTTGAGGTAGCGGCTGAAGACTGAACACTTGAGGAGGGACGCGAGACACGAAGCAGGTCAACATTTCTAGGTGAACACTTGGAGCGATGGCTGACGTAGGACAAAGTTTCAAGAGGAAGACCAAGAGATGAGTGACGGTTGACATCAGGATCAGATCGACTCGAGCTAACCCCGAGGTACAGTCAAGAGACGACAACCGACAACTTTTATCCCAATGTCAAGGGAGTCCAGTACCAGTTGCGGCACCGATGCAGCAAGATGGAGTTTTGTCAACAGTGTCCAACGATTCTAGCACGAGAAGTCAAGGAGCCTTGTATGCGGAACTCATCAAGATGATGAAGACCATGCAGGAGGGTATGGTCTCCATGAATAAACGTATCGCTGAGCTTGAGACAGGCCAAGGGAGTTCTTCGTCTACCAGAAAGCTTTGTAAGACAAATTTGCCAATCTCTTTTTCAGGTATAAGACGGGTTCGTATCTTAACTGAGTTGGACCTATACTTTGAAGCGCATCATGCTAAGGAGTCAGACAAGGTGAGAGCGGCGATTAGGTTCTTGAAGGATCATGCGCTTCTCTGGTGGATTGCATACAGGGACGAGCATGCCTTGACCGTCTCGGCACTTGGTTGAGAAGAGTTCAAGGAGTTGCTCGTGGGACGATTCGCTCTGGAGTATCAAAGGATTCGAAACGGTGTTGAGTTAATTAGGTCAAAGCAGACAGGGACCTTAAGTGCTTATGTGTAAGAGTTCAGTGTTAAGCTGGATTCATTCTCCAAGTGGACTGAGGAGACCAAAATATCTATATTTATTGGAGGACTCAAGTCTAGCTCCGAGAAATCTCTCTTTCGGATGCCGAAGCTACCTGAGACATGTGCCGAACTTTTGAAGCCGACGGAGCGGATTGAGGATGACGAATTCCAGCAACAGAAACCTTTTGAACTACGTAGTATGGACAAGGTTCAGAAGAAGAACAAGGACTTTAGCGACAATGGGAAGGGGGTGAGAAGGATCGGAAGGATTCTTCTGTCTCGGCAGCAAAGCGGCAGCAAACAGGAGCAAAACCTAAGGGGCAAACACCTCAGAAGGGCAATGGTGCTAAGTTTGGTACATCTTGCCCTTGTGGGAAGTTGGAGTTCACAGAGAACTTCACGGTGTGCGAGATTGATGATATCCATGCGGTTTTGGGAAACACTTTCTTGCACAAGTTTGAAGTGAAACTTAGACGGAAACTTTTAAGGTTGAACGTTAGAGTTAAAGGGCGGAAGCTGGGAGTGAGGCTGATTCGAAAGGCGTGGAAAATTGACGATTTTGTGATGAATTTGATCAAAGATAAACAGATGGACTTCAATGACGGAGTCATGTGTTTGATGTCGGTTGCAGATTTCATGGTGGGTGGCGGACAAGAGGAAACATCAAGAGATGCGACTAAACTTCCGAAGGTACTTCGCGAAGTGATGAAGGAGTTAGAGGATGTCTTGACGGATGTCTTGACGGATGAGTTATTTGCTGAACCACATTCCAAAGCTCCTTACCGACTGAATCAGGTGGAACTCCTTGAGTTGAAAAGGCAACTCGGCGAGCTGTTAGTGCGGAGATATATTCGAACCACCAAGTCACCTTACAGAGCCCCAGTTCTATTTGCAAAGAAGAAAGATGAGAAGTTACGACTCTGCGTAGATTATCGTGCACTCAATAAGATGACGGTGAAGAATAATTATCCCTTGCCAAGGATAGATGACCTGTTTGATAGGTTAGCGGGCGCAAAGTACTTCAGCAGGATAGACTTGAAGTCAGGATATTACCAAATCTGGATAGTTGATCCAGATGTTGAGAAGACCGCTTGTCGAACTAGATACCGATCGTTTGAATTCGTGATGATGTCATTTGGACTCTCAACGCCCCTTCGACGTTCACTAGATGGATGAACACAATTTGTCGCGAGGAGATGGATGAGTTTATCATCGTTTACATCGACGACATCTTGATCTACTCCAAAACCTTGGAATCGCACACGGAGCAGCTAGATGGTGTTGACGAAGCTGTGGGAGCTTAAGCTGTTAGCCAACGTTGACAAGACTGAGTTTGATTTGGAGCGCATTAACTTCTTGAGACATGTCATTAGTGCAGAAGGAGTGGGTCCAGATATGCAAAAGGTGGATGCGATTGTGACTTGGGAGCCTCCGACTACAGTGAAGAGGATGCGGCGATTCTTAAGATTGGCACAATTCTACCGCAAGTATGTGAATGGGTTTTCAAAGATGGCGAAGCCACTGACGGACTGGACGGAAAAAGACGCACAGGTAAGTTGGACCAAGGAGGTGGACGATGCGTTCCAGATGATCAAATCCATTTTGTCGAAGACGTCAGTTTTGAAGCTGCAGGAGTTCGACAAACCATTCGAGGTGCACACGGACACGGATGACTATGCGATTGACGGAGTGTTGGTGCAAGATGAAAAACCTGTAGCGTCTGAAAGCAAGAAGTTATCTGGGACGGAGAGTCGATGGTCGACTCACGAGAAGGAACTGTTTGCGGTAGTACATTGCTTGAGGAAATGACGGCATTACTTGAGACTTCACAAAACCAAAGTGTATACCGACAATATTTCGCTCAAGTACTTTGAGACACAAGATCTAGTGACGTCAAAGCAACTACAGTGACATGATATCTTGGCGCTCATGAATGTAAAATTAATCCACAAAGCGGGAAAGGATAATGTGATTCCTTACGCCTTGAGTCGCAAGGAGGAATATCTTTCATCGTCATCACAGATTTTGTGAGCTATGTATCTAAGGAGTCAGACTTGGAGAGACAAATACGTGAAGGTTACATGAGCGATTACCAAGCGAAGGAGTACTTGGAACAGCTCAAGCGAGGAGTGAAGTTGCAGAACATGCAACTGAGACATGGCTTACTCATGTTCAAGCAAAGTCAGGTTTATGTGGGACAAGGAAAATTTAGGACTAAGTTGCTCAAAGAATGTCATGATGCGCACAGAAAAGTCCACTTTAGCAGTGATAGCTAAAAAGTTTTTTTGGTCTCACATGAAAGACGATATAACTCACTTTGTGAAAACATGCGTAACATGTTAGACGAACTGCGTTTCTTATGAGAAGAAACAATGGTTGCTTCATCCTTTGCCGATTCCAGTAAGACCTTGGGAAGCATTAGCATGGACTTCATTATTTCTCTGCCTTACTCAAATGGATACAACGCAATCTTTGTGATAGTTGACCGGTTTAGCAAACTAGCAAAGTTTACCCCGACCTTGGATACCGCAACATGACTTCTCGCTTGTTCCTAGATACTTGGTGGCGTTCACATGGATTACCCCGGAGTATTATTTCAGACCGAAACTCTAAGTTCACAACAAGCGTTCATGACTTCTCGCTTGTTCCTAGATACTTGGTGGCGTTCACATGGATTACCTCGGAGTATTATTTCAGACCGAGACTCTAAGTTCACAAGTGTCTTTTGGAAACACTTGTTCCAAAAATTGGGGACTAAGTTAAAATTTAGTACCGCCTTTCGTTCTGAAACAGATGGGCAAATAGAACGAGTTAACTCAGTTCTGAATCAATACATGAAGAATTATGTTAGCACGGACCAAAGTGATTGGGCAGAGTGGCTCAGTCTTGCGGAGTATTGTTAAAATTTCATGAAGCATTCAGCAACCAGCGAATCGTCTTTCTTGCTGGCTTACGGACGTGAGCCAGAAGGGTCTCTTGACTTGACTCTTGCAGGGAGTTCTACATCGGCACGACCAAGAACATGGCAAACATCAGCTGAAGAGTTGGTGGTAGAAATGCAGCGGCACGAGGAACAAGTGAAGACCAACCTCGAGAAGACGCGGCAACGTTACACGAAGCAGGTAAACAAGCATCGGCGACAAGTGAAGTTTCAAGTGGGCGAAGAAGTATGGTTGAGTACAAAGAACTTCATCCTTCCAGAAGGAATTTCGATTAAGTTCTCATCCAAGTTCGCGGGACCTTTTGTTATTGTCAAGAATCCGTACAAAGATCTCTATACATTAGACTTTCCTCTCGAGTGGCAGTTGCATCTGACTCTCCATGTTTCTTTATTAAAGAAATACTTCAAGGATGATTTGCGACCAGAACGCAAATAGGTTCTCATACCTCAACCTGATGTCGTGCAAGACAAAGTAGAATACGAGGTATAGATCATTTTATGATCGTGGCGTAAATCTAACCGGATGGAGTACTTGGTCAAATGGCGTGGACACCATTTGAAGGAAGCAACTTGGGTGTCAGAGGAAGAGCTAGCACATGCAAGTGAAGTATTGGACCTCTTCAAATGGCGACAAGGACAACAAGAGCGTTAGCAAGATGAGGACATCTCCTTCCAGCGAGGAGTGAAGGAACGACGAACCATACGTGTAGCAACTTGAGGCAACTTGGGCCGATGGATTTTGTAGCTTTACCTTGTTTTTTGTGGAAATAAAGAATTTGTTTCTTGAAAATTGTCTAAGTGTATTGGTAGTGCATGGCTATGACTAGTTCTGATCAGATGTCTAGGATGTTATCAAGAGGAGGAACGAAGCACACTCAAAGGAAGCGAGCTAGTTTGGATAAGCATCTAAATCAAGACTAAATCTTGATGTCAAGACTTAGGTTTGTCGTAGCGTTGGCAAAGCAAGTACTAATTTTCATACTTGTCTTGGGCTTGGGATGATCTTGCATTGCGGTTTTAGTAACTGCAAAGTAAACTTAATTGCTCGTCTAAGTCAAATCAGGTTGCGACCAGAAAGTGAGTTTCGGAGGACCTCGTAAGTAGGTGTGAATACTTATAAGTTAGCAAGTTAGAATCTTAAGTAGAATGTTTAGAAATTATCAACTAGTTTTGTTTAGGTGTGGTCAAAAAGGTAAGGCTTTCTCTGAGACTAGTTGGAATTTTCTAAGTGTTCTAGCGACAACTTAAGATTCAAGCCAAGAAAGGAATTGTGGGTTAGCTATCAGAACACAATTCTGACGCCAAGGGGTTGGCTACTCATTTTGAACTTGGCGTTAACTTAAAGATCATTGTTGATGAGGACATCAACCTCCAAAGTGGAGGTGAGTGTCGCTACCCTCATTCTCAAAGTTGGACGTAGACCCGAACAACAGAACCCTAGTAGACTTGAGTTAGGTTGTGAATGCTGTGAGTAGGACTTAACGGTTTGACCAGGAAGTCGAGATCAGATGAACCCTAAGTGGTTCTCTGAACCAAGGTTGAAACATTGGGTTAGACATAAGGGCCTACCCCAAGACGACCCCAGACGAACGCTGACTTAAAGAGGCAAGTCTGGACACGGACCGAAACATAGATTTGAGACATAGGTCTGAGATGTCGGTCCGAGACGCGAGATCGAGATGTGTGTCCGAGATGCAGACGGACCGAGATTCGGACGCTGGTCCGAACCACAAGATTCTAGTCTAGGTCTGGACCACACGTTTTCAAAAAACTGATAAGTGTTAGGTCGTGGATGGAGCTTCATGTAAGATCTCGAGGCGAGTAAGGTATCATTAGAAAGGTCTCGGCGAGAACTTTCCAGTGATATGCAAAACTCCTAGAACTGATCTCTAAGCTGAGAATTATGACCCATCTCGTGATCGAGTTGTGACATAATTTTCAGGGACCAAAGAGGAGGACGGGACCGCGGATCTCCATAAGTATATATGAGGGGGGCTCGATGCCTGGGTGGGCCAGGACGAGTCATCCGATCCCAGGGTTTGGCGACGGACCCTGGGAGTATGAGATGATGGCTCGGCCGATTCCAAGACACGTTCCGGTCCAGACTTGGACGTCTGGACTTAAGAACGATGTAAGGACTTGAACAAGACTAGGGAACGAGACGACGGGTTAGACCACCGTTCGGGAGCCTAGACCCAGACAAACATCATGGGCGGTTGGACCGTTAGGTGTGCTGGAGGTATCATTTAGGACCTTGGACTTTATGGAAAGTCCACCTCAAGTCATCTTATGACTTGCTCATGTTTGAGACCGACCTAGGCGGATCTAGGTCGAGACTTAAAGATTGCTTAGCTTGATGAATAAGGAGACAATCCGGCTCCGGTCCGGGCCAAACAGAGTTAAGATAAATGGTGCATGGACGCTAACTTGTGATTGTGATTTGCAGGTTAGCTGTGTGAATTTCGTGACCTACTGAGCTAGAGCTTCCACTAGCGCAACAAGGTGATAAGTGCACGAAACTCTCTCACTAAGCGTGGTCGCCAACTAGAACATTGGAGTCAAGCTGACTCCCAATGTCCTCATATTCGTGGTTGAAAATAGTGAGGTTCGCAGAACTGTTGTAGTCAGCCCCAACATCAAGTTTGACGTTGTCAGATTGAGAGTCTTCCTGGGAAGGGCGAACCTTCTGGCTATGATATGAGCTTGAAAGCTGTGTGCAATCTACTCAGGGAAGCGTAGGGCTCCTGGCTGTGGCTGGTTTACTCAAAAGGTTGGCTTTCAGGTCACAATAGGGCTATAAACACTCACACAGATGTGTAAGATCTAGTAATATACCCAGAAGGCGAAATTAAGGTCTAGCTGGCAGTAATAGGATTCGGCGGTGAACTTTGACACTTACGGAGAGGAAAACTATGAAGGTTTAGACCTCTAAACTTCCCCTACATGCAAATGAGGTACTACTGAACTCACAGACGAAATTTCAGCCTGAGATCAAATTCTGACACGGAGATATGAACAGAAAAGTTTTGAGCAAGAAAACTACGGCAATTTCTGGTACCTAGCTGGCTATTTCAACCTATAACAGGAGTTTGGCTCGATCAATTTCAAAGTTTCTTACAGGATTTGCAGTCTACAGGGTGCTGAACATCCCTGTGAAGTTGGGACTCCTGAATGTACACAGAACTGTAGATCTCCTCCTCTGAAGTCGCTGCTCTAGATTAAGAGCTTTTCAGACCCCCTCAGCTTCAGCGGCCGCCCTGAATTACTCAGTTGCTCAATCGATATGAAACTTTTTGTGAAATCGTAGCCCTGCTGGCGGAGAACACAACCTCGAAGTTTTGAAGCAATTTCCTCAAATCTGCTGCGAGTGACACTGAAAACCCTAAATCCAACCCAAATGATTCAATTCTAGCACAATCCGAACTTCAATTGCTCATAACTCCGTCTTTATTGACTCAAATCGATCGAAATTTTCACTGGAAGTGCTTGACATGACGAGCTCTATCTCCCTGTGCTCTCAGATTTCGAAGTTCCCTCACAAATTGCTCGAACTCCACTCTAGAGCTCTGTTTCTAAATTTAGAGTTTAACTAAAGACAAAAACAGACCAATGGGAGTTCATAGCTCCACTTGGTTGTCCTTTAGTACCCTAAACCACGTGGCAACTTAGTTTTACTCATAGGCTACCACGTCAAGCTCCCTAGAGTGCCAGCGTAAAACTTAAACTACCTAAAACAACGCGCAGCCCCGAAAAATAACTTAAATCAGCTAGAAAGCGTGCATGGGCGACACGCAAATACAACCCATGAGCTTAAACCCTATCAACATGGTAATCAACCTACTAAGACTCAAAATATATAACATCCTCAAGTGTCGACATCTCTGAGGTCCTAACTCTACTCAGAGACACTAACGCTTGACAAAGAGGTGAATTATTTACAATGTAAAATAATTCACATCACGACATCCACCCCCTCCAAACCTGCACATCCTCCGGTATGTGCCAATCTCCTCAGTCTTCTGTTTGATCTTCATCATCATCGCTCTCCTCCGCCTCAGTCTCATCAGACACTGGGACGTCTCCGTCTCTTGTTGTCCTCAGCTCCGACTCCAAAAAGTTGAATAACTCAACTGATCCTCCGCGTCTCTTGAACAATTTCACACGTTTGCCAGCCACAGGTAGCTTCAAAGGAGTACCATCCAACTCACGCAACCTATAAGTGGCATTCTCATACACATCTAGCACAACATAAGGCCCGAACCATCTTCGAGAGAACTTACGGAGTGTAGAATGCTGATTCTCCAACGTGCTATCATATACCAGAACCCAATCACCAACATGTATTGGCTTCGGTCGTAGTCGGTGAGTCTTGTCAAAACGTTCCTTGTTTCTGACTCGAGCCACCTTCAGCCTCTCCTGCGCATCAGCAAGATCTTCCTCTCTTCGCTCCAACTGCCTAATACGTAAAGCAAGGAGTGAAGTACGATCTATACCATCTTCCCATGGTAGCGTAGCCCATGTAGGAAAGTTCTCCTCAGCAGGCATGATCGGTTTCTGCCCCAGCATAAGTTCAACTGGCATATAACCAGTCGTGGTACAGTGTGAAGTTCTATCAGCCCACAAAGCAAATGGAAGTAGTCTCGGCCATTCTCTAGGCCTACCATCACATGCTTTCACTAAAGCATGAACAATAGAAGGGTGTCCTCGTTCACTCTTACCAATGCCCTCTGGATTCATAGCAGTGGTAAGCCGAAGCTTTACTCCATAACGAGCAAAAAACTCCTTCACTTCAGCGTCTCTCAACTCGCCTCTATCTGCACGTAATCTCCCAACCGATCCATAGCGACAGACGATATCTTCAAGCACGAACCGGCAGATATTCTCTGTAGTCTTCGTCCGTAGTGCTCGTCCCTCCACATAGTTGGAGAGATCCTCTCGAGCCAACACCAAATAACGCATCCCCCATAACCCCGGTGGCATCATCACAAGATCAAGAACCCACTGAAAATGGATACTAGGTGGATAAGTAGGTACAAGCCCATCTCTGTAACGGACCTTAGAGTAGAACTG
The DNA here is from genome assembly GCA_036924285.1 of Asterella californica. NCBI lineage: Eukaryota > Viridiplantae > Streptophyta > Marchantiopsida > Marchantiales > Aytoniaceae > Asterella > Asterella californica. The sequence continues at coordinate 10,887,901 of JAYKYS010000006.1, read as the reverse complement.
GCAGTGCAGACACGACCCAACAAAGTCCACCACGTCTTGATACAAACCCTTCCACCAGTAACGCTCCTTCAGCTTCGTGTATGTAGCCTAGACTCCACGATGTCCAGCCCACAAGGTATCATGAAACTCCTTCAGCAGATTAAGCTTTGTCGGTTGATCATCCACCACTCTAGTAAGCATCCCATCTCTTCTCTTCGGACGTTTCCACAGATAACCCTCACGTAGAAGATAACTATACGCCTTCCGTCTGATCTCCTTCAACTCTGCATCACTCCATCCTTCTCTTCTGGATAACGAACTCAGATAAAATCCAATATTGCGGAACTTTTCTGAGTAGAACCCCTCATTGAACGGCAGTGGTTCCAAGTCTGAAGTCTGCTGACCAACTTGGCACCAAACGTCTCTCTTCTCTTCATTTTCCACCTCTGCAAACATCTCATCCTCATCTGTATAACGAGCCCTAGACAACATATCTGCAACTGGATTGTCTTTCCCTGCTATATGCTTTAGCTCAGGGTTTAGACTCCGGACATAAGCAATCCATCGTAGCATTGCTATGTCTGGTGTATTGCAGTTTGCTATCATACCCAACAAAGGCAAACAATCTGTTTCTAGTATCACATGAGCTCCTATCAAGAACTCTCGATCTACCTTCATAGCAGTAACAGCTCCCCATAACTCACGCTTCACTTGAGGATAGTTACGCTGTCTATCTGTTAAGATCCGAGCTCCAAACCTTGAAACAAACCGCACACCTTCTGCATCTTCTTGGCCAACGGCCCATCCAATCGCCTTGGACTCGTATCAACAATCAGTACCACAGGTCTCCCGCTCTCGTAGCTAAGCCTCCTTAGTATAGGTGGAGACTTCAGAATCTCCTTCAGCTGCTCCATCGTCTCATGATGTTCTTGCCGCCAAGTAAACCTCCTTCTCTTTCTCAGAAGTGCATATAGAGGCTCGGCAATATGTGCATAATGAGGAATACTCACACGAAAGAACACACAAGCTCCTAAGAACCGTCGAACCTCAGTGATGTTGGTGCAGTCAGCTATCCTTGCTATAGCATCTACCTTCTCTGGGTTCGGACGCCTCCCAAAAGTACCACACAGATGACCTACTACCACAATCTCTGACATCCCAAAGCGAGATTTGGTACCTGATAGAGTGAGGTGTACCTCCTCCAAACGCATCAGAATCTTCTCCACATCTCGAATGTGGTCTGCAACGAACTTTCTGCAACCATCAGAAGTCACTGCTTCGTCCTTGACCTCCACCGGACAGCCTTTCATGGGAATATCATCCAGAAACGGGATAGTGACCTCAGGCACAAACTCTCGTAACACCTTATGCATCGCATTTTGCATATGAGCTACTGAGTTGTCGCACCCTGAGGAAGGGTACACATCCGCATCAATCCCAAAGGTGTACGCATGGTAGTCAAGTCTCTACTCTCCAAAGCAAGCTGAAACTGATCATAACCTGAAAACAGATCTCCAATAGAATAGATTGACCTTCCAGCAAACGCCTCAGCTACTTCATCAACCACAGGTCCTGTTCCAACGTTTCGAATCGTGATGTTGTTGGCAGGTTGCAAGTCTTGGATGAAGCGCAGAGCTCCTGTCTTCTTAGGTACTGTGAACCATCGGCTAGAGTACGGAGCCATAGATGGTTCAAGAATACCCATCTGCATCCTCTCCTTCAGTAACTCAATCACCTTCGGTAGCAAGGCACGAGGGACTGGAATCGGCTTCAAGTCCCAAGGTACGTGAGGAACAGTGAAGATAACCATCGGAGCTATCACACTAGGATCCACACAACCTATCTCCTCAGCTGAGAAAGAAAATGCCTTACCATGGCTCACTATCATCTGCTCAAAAGCTCGTTTCTCCTCTTCAGTCAAGAAGCCACCCCCTCCTATCTGGAGCTGCTCGAGTGTCTCTTGAGTAAACTTGTGTCCTACCTGTGTAGGATCTCTAAGCACAGGCTCAGCAGCCGCTAGTTCCATCTGCTGCTGAGAATCAACAGGTAATTGGGTCGCCACAGGTCTCACCTTCCTCGCTACAGCTTTATACTTGGCGTGTACTTCCGCTTCCTGATGTAAGCCACACCAACAGACTGCATCCTTCCATCCATTCTCCAGTCTCGGATGAGGACGATATCGCAAGTATGAGATAATCTCCTCATAGACTTCACGAGAATGGATGGGGATCACCACCCTACCTCCCATCTGTTCCATCAACTTATCCACACCATCCAGCCAACGAACAAAAGACTGCACACCTACAAACTCCTCATAAACACCAGAAATCATCTCATCTTCCTTCAGAACTCCTGTACAACGCAGATTTGCTGCACACCTCTCCATCTGCCTTCTACTCTTCTCAGTCAAATCCTCCATCCGTGTGAACTCACTCCAATCATCAGAACTGAAAGCCATCAACCCAGATTTCCAACTATGCACAGTGCAACTACTTTCTGAATCTTGAGCAGCCTTTCCATCAACCTTCTGTGATCCCTCAGGCTGCTCAAGCGGGATCATAGTAGCAGTAGATCCATCACTCTCGCTATCCCGTCCTACGAGAGTGATTTCAGAAAACCCTTACCCCTACAGATAGGAGAATCCCTCAAAGTTTGACGATTTCGTTCATGGTTCGTACGAACGGTCAGAAACTGCACAGAACGTCTATCATCTGGACTACGGATCCTAGCATAATGAGATCCATCATCCATCACCTTGGTCTCCATTCGAACCGCAGTGATATAAGGCTGACCAAGAATCACAGGATATGAAGCAGAAGATTGCACGAAGAAATGTTGATCCACATCCACATCACCTATCTTCACCTTCACGTTAGGACAAGCGCCGTATAGCTCACCTTTCTGGTTGTTTGCAGCACGTAACACCCAACCATGGTTTAGCTCGATAGGCCACTGACCTCTCTCGTACACCTCCCGTGATATGATGTTGATCTCAGATCCGTGATCAACTAAAGCAGCAACAGGTTCAGCCAAACTTCCAAGACGAACTCGCGTAGCAGTTGTGGCACGAGCCCAATGTCTCTTTCTGAAATCACTTTCACTAGCTGGACTCTCCTCACCAGTTTCCTCATCGTTGAACTCAATAGTGTCGGTACCAGCAACCAACGCTTCTTGCTGGTATCTCTTGTCATCAGCTTCCTGAAAATGCACCTTTCCAAACTCTGCATCATTCAGAGAAGCTCCTACTACATCTATCATCTGACTCTCTACCTGCTCGGACATCACCTGTCTCTTGCGCTTGATGATGTCGATGATCAGTTCGTGAAACTCCCTCTTTGCAATACCAAGAACTTCTCGAAGAGAAAACTCAATTCGCGCATCCAGTATCCTCTGCTCCAAGATACTCTTCAGATCAGTAGAAGTTTCAATATCAGCTGCCAACTTGTAAGCCGGTCCCTTCCCCTTCTCTTGGGCAGTAAACCGCCTACCAGCAATCGTTGGCTCCTGCTGGGATCTCTGCACATCCTCCATAGGACCTGGCGCAGGTGGAGGAGCCGCAGAAGTAGACGGGATGTGTTCAGGAAGAGCCGCTCGTCTCCTTGTGACTCTCCGTCTATCTCCAATCTCCTCAAGAACTCCAGTATCAAGTTCAGAGGCTTCTCGCCGCCTCTTCTCCTCCACAAAAGCATCTTGCCAATGAACGTGTCTATCTACATCCAAGAATGCTCTGATAGAAGCAGCATCTACAGGATCTCCCCATCCTGTGACCCTACGAATAGACTCGGCTCCCCTCTTCAGTACTTCAGAAGGAACGGGAGCAATACTCTTCTCAGCAGTCCTATCTAGCAACGTAGGACTAGAAGAAACCTCAATATGTCCAGCATATACATCAGGATTTACCGGTGGTGTCATCAATGCATGTACAGTTGCCGCCGCAGCAATCTGAGGTAGACTCCTCATGCCTCCTCGCCCAAACTGCGTGCTCAACGGCTCTCCAGTAGAAGAAAGGTGCAGCCTACCGTTCTGATAGCGGACCACACCATCTCGCAAAGCAGCTGTGAGCTCTTGACAGTCTCCTCGGAAGTGATCAAGACTGTCACACCAAATACACCTACGGATAGGAGCACCTCCTGGACGTGCAGCAGCAGGCGCCGGTGGCTGCTCTCTCTGCAATCCAGCTAGCTCTACCTTCAGCTCTCGCATCTGCCGAATCAGGTCTTCAATCTGATTCTGTTGACCATGGTTCTCCGCAGGTCTCTGAACAGGTGCCCTTTGTGCTGGAGCTGGCACAACTGGCATCAAAGGAACTGCAGCTGGGACAACAGGTCTGGGAGCAGGGGCCAAAGGTTGCTGTACTTGAGGAGCAGCATAAGGTGGGGTGACCACTTCTGCAAGCGGACGTCCTCCCACAGCCACTCTTCCCCTCCTCTGCCTTGTCAGTACAGCCACAGCATCCTCAACTCTCCCCCAATCCATAGTAACACCTCCCTCAGCAGATCGATCGGCCAACATAAAACATAACCGATCTGCCGTAGCATCATCGGTAGCCTGTAGGAAAGGCTCTGTTTTCCTAGCATCTAGGGTGATTCGCTCTAGAGTTGAAAGTTGTCGGTATTTCCGATCAAACTCTCTCAGCAACTCACTCAGACTCATCATACGACTTGGTTGCTGCTCAACCCAGTCTAAGAACGTCCTCCTAGTAACTCTCTCTGAATCCTCCTCAAGAAACTCCTCTCGAAGAGATCGCTCAAAACTCATCCAGACTCCAAGATTTCTTCTCTGTACATCCCTAACTTGGTCCCGCAACTCAGGAATGACAGCTAACTCAAAGCTTGCTATCATCTCAGCATCTGTAACCCTAACCAGCTCCATCTCTCCTCTATACTCACGCAGATATCTAGAAATATCTCTACCTTCAAACCTTCCACACCTATTCACTATCGCTTGCAAAGCCTTGGTGGATTTTAACTCACCCCCTCCAACGATCGGATGTTGTTGGACCAGGGCCGCAAGCGTCTTCAAGATCTCAGCCGTGTCCAGACCAGATGCAGTTGTCGTTGTAGAAGACGCAGGTGCAGTTGACGGTGCAGCAGTAGACGTTGATGCTCCAGCTCCAGAGGCAGCAGCAGCAGCTCCGCTCTTGCGATCCATCTCTTCTCCTTGTAGCAACTCAACCTTCTCAATCAATCACCCCAAGAGCTCTCAGTGGAAGCACCAGATGTCGGATTGAGAGTCTTCCTGGGAAGGGCGAACCTTCTGGCTGTGATATGAGCTTGAAGGCTGTGTGCAATCTACTCAGGGAAGCGTAGGGCTCCTGGCTGTGGCTGGTTTACTCAAAAGGTTGGTTTTCAGGTCACAATAGGGCTATAAACACTCACACAGATGTGTAAGATCTAGTAATATACCCAAAAGGCGAAATTAAGGTCTAGCTGGCAGTAATAGGATTCGGCGGTGAACTTTGACACTTACGGAGAGGAAAACTATGAAGGTTTAGACCTCTAAACTTCCCCTACATGCAAATGAGGTACTACTGAACTCACAGACGAAATTTCAGCCTGAGATCAAATTCTGACACGGAGATATGAACAGAAAAGTTTTGAGCAAGAAAACTACGGCAATTTCTGGTACCTAGCTGGCTATTTCAACCTATAACAGGAGTTTGGCTCGATCAATTTCAAAGTTTCTTACAGGATTTGCAGTCTACAGGGTGCTGAACATCCCTGTGAAGTTGGGACTCCTGAATGTACACAGAACTGTAGATCTCCTCCTCTGAAGTCGCTGCTCTAGATTAAGAGCTTTTCAGACCCCCTCAGCTTCAGCGGCCGCCCTGAATTACTCAGTTGCTCAATCGATATGAAACTTTTTGTGAAATCGTAGCCCTGCTGGCGGAGAACACAACCTCGAAGTTTTGAAGCAATTTCCTCAAATCTGCTGCGAGTGACACTGAAAACCCTAAATCCAACCCAAATGATTCAATTCTAGCACAATCCGAACTTCAATTGCTCATAACTCCGTCTTTATTGACTCAAATCGATCGAAATTTTCACTGGAAGTGCTTGACATGACGAGCTCTATCTCCCTGTGCTCTCAGATTTCGAAGTTCCCTCACAAATTGCTCGAACTCCACTCTAGAGCTCTGTTTCTAAATTTAGAGTTTAACTAAAGACAAAAACAGACCAATGGGAGTTCATAGCTCCACTTGGTTGTCCTTTAGTACCCTAAACCACGTGGCAACTTAGTTTTACTCATAGGCTACCACGTCAAGCTCCCTAGAGTGCCAGCGTAAAACTTAAACTACCTAAAACAACGCGCAGCCCCGAAAAATAACTTAAATCAGCTAGAAAGCGTGCATGGGCGACACGCAAATACAACCCATGAGCTTAAACCCTATCAACATGGTAATCAACCTACTAAGACTCAAAATATATAACATCCTCAAGTGTCGACATCTCTGAGATCCTAACTCTACTCAGAGACACTAACGCTTGACAAAGAGGTGAATTATTTACAATGTAAAATAATTCACATCACGACAACGTCGCATGCACATACATCGAGGGTTGACTCGCATCACCCCCGCTCTTGGATGTTGATGCTTCCAACTCCATTGCGTCATCGTTAGACTATTCAAGAACCATAGATGTGGTCCTCAATGCCTCTGATAACGTAAATGATTGAGGAAGCTTGGCCTACATACCAGCCTCCTCGAGTTGTGGATCCACCGATGTACCTCGTGACTCAAAAGCACGTACTACACCCCGCGAGTCACTACCGCAGATGCTTCAATCTATGTCACACCAGCCATGAAGTCAAAGTCAACTCATTCTCCTCCATAAGATGTGGAAGTCTTTGTTCTCGAACCAGATCTCCGCTGAGCCATAGTCATACTAGCTATCATTTGCTCCAACTGCTCAATCCAAGCAGCCATACCTCCATCTAACATCATAGCGGACGGCGGACCAACTGATCCTCTCTCGGGTGCTGGACCTCTACCTCCACTTCGACCTCCATGGCCTCCTTGAGCTCCTCCGCATCATCCACGATCAGCCTTCTCTTGTCATAGCTCGGGATGGAGATCAAAACAACGGTCACTATTGTGACTTGGTCGTCCGCAATGTTCACACTGCCTAGACACTGCTTGAGACGTCCCAGACGTCTTGTAACCACCTCTCCTATGTGTGCAATCCTTCTGTTGATGAGGATCATCACATGTCCAAGGATCCACTTGCTGCTGACTAGAGAAGGACAACATGTGCTTCTGTCCACTAGGTCCTCCAACACCTCTCTGAGATCATGACTGTTCAACACGATCTCTACCACCACCACCACCACCACGCTGTTGTGTAGCATGTGATCCTCGAGAAGAGGTGGTCATCTCATGTCGTGTCTCTCTGCTGAACCCAGCAGTCGTCACGCTCTCCTCCACCATGTTGAGCTCAATCCGCTCAGCTAAACCAAAGACAATCGTCAACGTCAGAGCGGTGTCTCTAAAAAGAGTCGCATATCTATCTCTCCTACGCAGCTCTCGGTCCAATATCTCATATCAGAATTGGAATGCTTGTGCCTCTCTCACCCCTTGAGAATGTTGATCAACCTCGTGTAAGCTCTCTCTAGTCTTCCGCTGGAACTCCTACAGACTCCTCAACTTGTCGGTCCGCACAGCTTGATAGTTCTTCTTCAAACACTAGAAGAACTGAACTCATGGTAATCGTCCATAGACGATCCCTCAAGTGTTAGAACAAACCCTTTCACATGAAAGATATGAACAACTGTGGGTTCCGCATCTGCTGCAGATCACACCAACTGTCAAACTCATGGATGAAGTCATCCAGCTCAATGATACCCATCCTATCTGAGTATCATCGAGATCCCTTCATGATCTCATAGATCTCGTCCATGTCTCACAACAACGGTGTGACGACACTATGTGTATCTTCAACCACGTCCGTGTCTGAATCGGTGTCTTTCGTCGATGAGACCGGTGCTACTGATTGATATCTCACATCAGCTCTAACCAGAACGTCGGACTTTGGTTACCACACTTGGCGCCAACCTGCATAACCCCACTCGTATTGAGCTCACCTATCCTTTACTAGGACAGTCAAGGTAAAAATAACTTGTATCTGTCATCACCACAGACAGCTTTTCACGATCTGTTGGTCGCAAGTCCATCCTCACCATGAGAGAAATAGAAGTAGTCTGACTAGTCCGTAATTCCAACGTCACTATCGACAGCACACTAGAGTGAACTCACTTCGGAAATCAAGCACCAACACAAGCAAACGCGGCACACAAACATGAAGTAGAATATGAAGGGGTTCCAACCACAAGAAGTCCAAACAATAACTCTCCACACTCAAACATGCACAAAAGATAAACCCAACCTCACCCGGATTGATGTCTCCTCTTCGGTGATCACATGCACAATATATGATCACCAACTGTCATAACTTGTACCGAAGGCCACTAACTAGATGTCCACATCTCTAGTAGCTCCAAAAGTCTCTACATGTTAGCTCTACTAGCTCATCCAAGACAATTGTCACCAACTGTCTCCATACGCGTCTCTACAGTATAGACAAAGGTTACCACAACGACAGCTTTTCCTTAGTACTATGAGGTCGCTCTACCACTCCTCTATGAACGTGCAAAAGGTCTCTTACTATCTTAAATAAGTCTATAAATACTTGCACGTATCCCTAGAAGACATCAAGAGCTATTGGTCTAGTGGTAAACCCAAAGCTAAGACTAATAGTTAAGCACATTCTTCAACAATAGTGTTCGAATGGATGACCTGGTTTTACTCACTCTCACACCACTGAAATTGGGTTTAGCTTACGCACGTCATCAAGCTAGCTTGTTGGCTCGGCTCGCTTCCGTCTCAGCACTCCGCTCTCACGTCTCTGCGCTCATGCACCTCTGCTCCTCGAAGCCTCGAAACGCCTCCTAACATCCGTTTCACATCGCAACACTCCCGCTCACTCTCCGCTTGGAGTAGAATAGAAACTTGAACCAAACGCACAAAGGAAGGAAACACCTCAAAACAGAAAAATAGCAACTTCGGATTACTCCACAAGGTTGAAATCGGCCAAATGTGCACGCACATACGGATTTACGTCAGATTTTTGACACCCATTGCCTTCTTTTTCTTGTAACTCCTTTGATCTTTCACCAAATTGGATGATTTTTGATGCGTTGGAATCTTCTTCTAAGCACGCACCTACTACACTCATTATCGTCAGAAATTTCTGATCAATGCCTATCCGACATCCACAGACGTACATCTATCGATCTCAAATTGATCCTAAAAATCTGTAATGGAAATTTCAGCAGTGCTTCCGCACTACCTCACCACAAATTTGATCGAGAATAGGTCCAAACACTACTAATCTGCACAACAATCAAACACACAACCAAAAAAGAACCACTCCGTACACGCACATACTCACAAATCGAAGATACCAATGATCTGCACATTTCGAAGATATCATCAGCACAAATCAATGATCTATAAGTCTCAATCAGACGTCGCAAATTCAGTTCTTTGAGTAATAACAATTTGTACTCACTCCACCATGTCAACCGGCACTACACAAACACTAAAGTCGAGCCAAATCCACTCTGTGCATCAGAGAATCCAGATTACACTCATCAAGACTATTCACCATAGCTAGGAGCTTGAAGACTCAACTCGAACAACTGAGGTCTACAAGCCTTACCTGTGAAGTATACCCCTAGTAGAGCTAACTCAAGAACTCACCCTAACGGCACTAACGGCCCTACCGGGATTAGACACTTTGCACTCGGTCAACCTAGCTGGGGTGCTAAACTGAAGTGACACAACTTTCTTCGAACTACTGGTCAATCTATCGTCTTCCTCCCGATTCTCTTGAAGTAGCTCAAGCTTTTCTTGCAGCTTCTCATTTGTAGCTCGAATAAATGACTCTATCTTGTTGGAATACAATGTTAACTTCTCCATCCTAGTCAGCCGAGAAAACTATTTCTCAAACTCCTTGAATAACTCAGTAGTTTGTAAATCTTTCCTCGGTTGCTCAACCCACTCCAAGAATGACTTCTTAGTGACCCGATCAGAGTCTCCAAGAAGTACTCGTCCATAAAGACACGAGCAAACGTCTCCCAATCCTTGCCAAAATGCTTCGTTAGTATTTTAACATGATCTCTAATCTCTAGAGCTGCTGCCAACTCAGACGTCTCAATTATCTCATCTTTTGATACTTGGTTCAACTCCATCTCTTTCACATAATGGCTCGGATACCTTGAGACATCTCTCTTGTCAAATTGGTCAAATCTTGCTGACCATTACTTGAAGCGTCTTTATCGTCAAATCTTCTTTCGTTCATCAAACTCTTGTTGCCATAAGAACAATGTGAGTGCTTGAAACATCGATGTAGTCCTCGAATTCAATTGCACCTTTGGTAATCCACCCGAACCACTAGCTCCATTTCTACCACCATTCATATCCCCACTCATGACTGCCAATCTTCTCTTCAAAGTTCAAACACAGAAGAAATCTCCACCTCAGACTTTCAAGTCGAGTTCACTATCATATTGTATCAGATTTTGCGTGAAAGCGTGAGGTTCTTGGCTGTGGAGATATCGTGTGTTGAACATAAGCAAGAAAGAGAAAAACAACCACGAGAACAAGCTTCGCAAGATATACTAGCTCTCACTTTATATATACTCTTGTCTTTTTTCTCTAAGAACACAAAATTGAGAGAGAGACTTGAGTGATCTTTAATCTGCACCCAACCTCTTAAAACAAGTCTTTGAATCTCAACCTAGACCCAAAAATACTGAAGCGTAACTCAAAGCAAAGAAAACATCCTTTGCTAACAAAAAGTTGTGTAGCAGTATCGCACGATTGAAACCCAACTCCAAACGATATCCATGTACAAGCCTTTAGCTAAAATAACTACCACAAGCCGTACATAACCAACTAAAACTGTAACGAATACAAAAAGATGAAAATCGTAGCGAAGAAACCAAAGAAGACATATTTGAGAACTTTCTCTTTTTGTCAAACAGTCTTCATATATCGATAGGGTCTTCCACCTTTACTCCGTTGGTTCCAAGAACTCTCAAATCCGACGATAGAGATAGCCGAGATATCTCTGATTTTTGATCGTATGTGATCGAACCTCAAAAAACTCCTCCCTGTGATTTAAAACCACATACACTCGTAAAACGGACCGCTTGATTTGAGATCCGTTCTTTTTGGTAGATAGATTTGACTACCCTAGATCCAATGAGACGTGGTTTTACGAGGAGAACCTTAAACGGAGTTCTCCTCGCAAAACCACGCAATAAATTTAGTCACAAGAAGCAAAAAACTGACATAAATAGTTCCTATGGCTCAACTTCACTCACCACGCACAACAAAAAAATCTGATCTATATACGATTCTCCTATGCGTAGATAATGACTCCTTGATCACGTAGTCACCAAGCACGAAGAGCTTGGTTCACCGATCGCGAAGAACAACTCAACTTCAAGTCACATGCGAACAAAAATCTGAGTAAGCGTCTCACATCTCTCCAATCACTCGATGAAACTTCATATCGTCTTCAGTTTCTTAAAGAACTTGATCTTTTGATCACGATGGTCCAAGGACAGCAAGTTTGGACTCCAGAACGGCTCGAACAGTCCAACTCTTCTTTGCATTTCATTGAAGCACTCCAAATCTTCTTCCTTATATCCCAATTTCTTCTAGAAAACACCCTCCGATCTGCCTCTTCACGAACTATCTTAACTAACGCGTAGCCTGCACATATATGAACTCAATGACACCTTGTGCGCATGCATTGGACCTCCCAATCCTTTGAAACGTCGGTCGATAAATCACAGATACAAGCTAACTCCTTAAACTGCCCCCTTACGTTGGTTCACAGTACATGAGGTTTTTCTAGATAATTGACAAGCAGCCCCTTTGCACCCTTAGTATAACGTCAGGAACCACAAATACTCAATCAGCATCGATAAGTTAAGACTTAGCTTGATTTTTCCATCTTTCGAACCTCGTAGTATTGTCATTAAGCGTCAATTTAAAATAAATGAAGTACCCATGAGAAGTTAACAACGAGCTCTACCACTTGGTGCAAAGAAAGTGAAGATCAAAAAGTTGTGTAAAAAGTTTATTTTTAGTTTTATGAACGTCTTTGGAGCGATAATGCAAAGCATCGAATTTGAACTTTCGAGAAGGAGTCGGTCCAAGACACAACAACGACTGATGTGCAAATCTATAATTAGTCTAGATAATCTACTTCAGACATCGATGCATAAATCTATGATGACTAAGAGATGAAATAAAAGAAATATGAACTTCACAATAATGATATCCAGGCAGGATCAAAACTTTGAGATCCACAAATCTAGAACTACTCAAAAGCTCTTATATAACTCCAACAAGTTGTGTTGTCATCTAGCTAAAGAGTGAGTGTCGTGATGATGGGTTGACAAGAATGTCAACAAGAGCAGTAGACGGCATATGACATTGTTCTTAATCACAAAAGATCTATCAAGACTCTCGCTTTGTATGGTCCTTGAGACTGCTACGAGTATCTCATATCAATCGAGATCACATGTTGTAATTGAGTGTAGGAACGCACCAAGATGTCGAAAAGATCTTGATAGTAGATCAGTATGTTGAGACGTGCACAAAATAAATACGGAAGTGTGTAAACAAATGTACAAATAGATACGAAAACGTTAAGAAATGAATGACACATGCAGAAGGACGAGATTCTCTTACAATAAGATATATAACGCACAGTCCCAAGTTTAGACATACGTAACAATTAAAATGATAACAGAGACTGGAGAGTTCATAACCTGAACCATAAACTCAGCACTAAAGTTAACCATCAAATACTGAGTAAAGGAGTGTCTACCTACATACATAATACAAATGAAGAACTGGTGAGGGAAAAAAATCAGGATGAGACGAGGGCTATTCTCCATGATGCATCAATACATCATGATGTGAACTACACATCAGGATGTGAACTTCCATCAGGATGTGAGTAATATTAGGATGCATACATACAGATGAGCTTCAAGATGCGATGTCGACTTAGAAATCCATGATAGAGTTCAATTTCACAATTGTGATCACAATTTAACAAAAAACAGCTTGATTCTAGCAATAACATCAACTCTTTGAATAGAAGCAACTCTACACCCTGCTGATCAGGAAGTGACAGCTCCTTGGATGATCCCAGTGTCCACAGTCTCACCTAATCGAGTCTTAAGAGTGCTCACTAGGAGAACCAGAGCTTGGAGAGACACTACCGGTCTACTCTTGGAGATTGAGTGATCTCTTACACAAAAAATGTCAACTTTGAAAGTGATGGCTGAAGAATAAATCCTCAAAAAGCCCACCTAGGAGAACTATCCCTCCAAGAGATCGAGCTCCCAACCAGAACAGACAAAGAAGGCACAAAACATCCACATCAAGATGCGACGTTCGTATCAAGACGCGACTACAAGACAGAGTAAAAAATCAGATAAGGTGCATGGATGACATCACACAGAAAGTGAGGTCCTTGATAAGGTCAAAGCTCATAAGGTGTGTCTGTTGAGCCATCCAGGTAACCTGTACTAAAAATCATACTACCACGTCTTGACTTCAAGATGAGAATTTCGTAACATATCATGATGTGACTCCACTACTCGTGGTCAACACCTGTCATGTCAATCTACTTAAGTCAAATAATCCAGCAACCACAAAACTATCATTAAAGTCCTCCACTCCATTTGGACCCGCCAAGAGGTTGTGCACTACATTCTAATATAACTTTCTCATCCATCCAACTCCAGCAATAGAGCTAAATCTTGAGATGGCTAGTCGTGGCAATACTACAAATTTGACCAGTTTCTGATTTTCTGTTTACTTTCGGTTCAGATATTCTTTAACCAGTTCAAGAATGATTCGTCTCAAAATAGTTCCATTCCATTGTACAAGCATGGCAACATCGATACATAACGAGAAGTTTCGGTGTCCAGATGTTACTAAGATTCTGCTTGAGAAGCACATGTAAATTTCTCCATTATCATCACTATCGCATTTGCTATAATTATATATAATTTGAAATTTGAACAAAAATTCGATATAAAATTACAACACAAAACCATAAATTATAAGTACAATGTGATTTTCCATCAGGAGTGAGAAGAATCTTCACTTTTCATTGTGGAGATACGGGTTTCGTATTTTGCACCTCTCTGAGTGAAGGTGAGAGAAACGTTTTATAAAGTTGTTAACTTGTCCGCTTTATCCTTTCAAGGGGCATCAGACTGTCCTTTGTGGGTAACCACAGCGTACTCGGATCAGATTGCGCATACAGTGACTTCTTGCACCTCCATCCGGGAGCAGGCGGGTTTGAACCCCAGACCTTTTGCTTAGAGGTCTGAGACCCAACCAACTCAGCTACCGATCTTCGGTAGCTGAGTTCTTCTTATGACGGAAGAGGTCCAATCTATGAAAAGCACATCGGTTCATCATTTCGTGCGATGTGTAGAGCCCGAGGATCAGCAAATGAAACTCCATGGTCAGAGTAAAAAATAGCGCTCAAAACAAACAATTTTGTGATTGACTGATTTTACCATTTTATTCTTAGCTCGTTTAGGAAAAACTATTAAAGCGAAACACAAGAAAGAGAAAATGATAAAGAGCTCTCAAAACTCATCATGCGGTAGCTTGATGGGGGAGAGTCTCCACCTCCCAACGTGAAGGTGTAGGCTCTATTTCTCGAACCTATATGATCGAGATATGGAGAAACTTTAGCTTGTGGTTGGTGTTGAGTTCATGAACAATAGAGCAAGAGTAAACTTCTTACTTCTTCTGGGCTCGTCCGATAGAGTAAACTCCATGACCAAAAAGTATCAAGCTAAAAACAAACCTGTCCCAGCAATATATTTTTGTTTCAAAGAGTTCTTTCCGTTATAGGATAGTAAATAAAAATTAAATTAAATTAAATTTCCAATTTTGAGATTGTGAAATTTTGACCTAATTTTGTCAGCACCTGTTACCAACAGTTGAGCTTGCTTTAAATGACGTCCTCGACATAAATTGAACTAACCATTCTAGCAATCTCCATGTTTCTTTCAATGCACTTGGAGCATAACTTGAACATGGTGGGTTAAGTTTTACATTGGGTTCAGTGATATTGTGGAAAGAGATATATTCAGTATATAAAACTGGAATAATCTGTTAACTGATGAACTTTGCACACATCTGTGGACAAAATATATATATATATATATATATATATATATGCGCTTGAACCGATAGACTACTTGGATGGTAAATTTAGCATTCTGTTGCTTATGACAAAAGATGGATGAGATCGACTTGTTCATGTCAAACATAAAAGATGATTATAAACACTTTTGACATCCATAAAACAAATAAACTAAAACTATTACATTAAGGAGTGGTTTGTAAACACAAATGCTTTAATTCTATAGGATATCTAGCGAAAAGTGTTACAAACCACGGCAATGCAAACTTCTTTTGCTACAATGATGCATATATGGAGACTCTCATTTCCAAGTGAATCACATTATCATGATCTCAGTATATCATTTTTGCAGAATCGTCCGAGTGAGGCGAGGTAATGAAGAAAGTTGTGGAACTCCAGATAACAAATCAATTACAACTGCAGAAACTTTCTATCCTCTGTGTTTTATAGATGTGATTTCGATAATCTATGATACTTCTTACTCAACACTATTCTAGTATAAAACAACATGGGTATGGTATTATTCATCAATTTACGTGTAAACCGATGTTCATATTTCCAGTCCTATCCAGTTCTAACTGATATTTCCAATATCATTTCTACGTGTTTCGATTACTTATCTCGTTTCCATACTGATCGTGCTGTTGACCACTCAACAGTCCAAATGCAAGAAGAGCCCTTTGGAGGTCGACTTCATGGCCAGAAATATAGAGGATCTTGCTGCAATGATGGCCGTGGGCAAGAAAAAGAAATGCTCAAATGCTCTTGAGCAAAAACTTACCCATGAAAACTACGGCAAAGTGCCAGCTTAGTATCTCTATTCTTTTTTTCGCTCTATTGAATAAGCTCGTCGACATCATAGGAGAATTTTACGATATTTTGAACAATGAAAATCTCAGTTTCGACAAAGCCTTGTTCGAAACTGAGATTCTATCCTCACGGGTTATAATTCCTTGAGTATCAAAATTGCTTTTACAACTTACGTAAAAGAGTGTCATGCATTAAGACAAAGGAACTCCACCTAGAGATTTTCTCTACTTTGGAGTTAATCTTCTTCGTGGCCTCACAGTCTCTCTCCTCAAGAACATTTTCTCGACGTTACTCAAACCTCGGTGACTGCCATCGGGTTGAGCAACAAATCGTCTGCCACCTCCCCTTCCTCTCTTCCCAGCTTCACCCAGTTCCTCAATCAAGTAGCACCAGCCTCCCGCAGGCCTAACGCGACTTAACTTGTCGGTTTTTATCGCGCCAGATATCTACAAGCAATTGAAGAAACTCAAGCAACGTCACACGCGCATATAGCACCTACGAAGGACAACAGTCACAGCCTACGTTTGAAAGGAGAGAAAAGGACTCTGGAGATCAATTAATAAACCACACAAACCTGCAACTTGTTAAATGCCATACGTCGCTCGAACTCCTCTACCATCATCTTCTCTTCCTTGGCAGAAACTTCATCAATATTCTGGCCCTCTGCCTTCACGGAACCTTCCCATCCCTCCGGCTGTACCGTAAAATCTGGTGCAGTCCGTGGCAGTGTATAGTGTCGTTCATTATCTGCTCTGTTGTAAGACCTGGCATTGTAACAGCACAGGATAAACCATTATGACTAAACCATCAAGGACCGTCTTCGCAGCAGGTAGAAACTGCTCTCCGAACAGACGCATGAGAAATAGGATAAAAGAGACACACGGAGAGGAAAGCCGCCGGAATTCCAGGCTACGATATTACAAAAAACCACAAGAAAAACGAGAATAGTAGAGAAGTAGAGAAGTAGTACAGAAGTAGTACAGAATGATGGATATGCTCTAGCGATCTGACCCTTAGTCACACCACAACCCGACGGACTGCAAAAACTCACAAGACCTCTCAGATGAGTTGTACATGAAGCTGACTTAAAGTATACCAGCTCTTTACAGTAAATTAGATGAACGGCCAGATTTCAGTACGGCCTCAACGTGCATGCAAAGATAAGCTTCTGCATCGGAGTCAACGTGCAAACACTCAACTTTTCTCAACCTCTGCATCCCAGCGCGGTAGATAACCTCCAAGGCATGGTTCAGATGGCTATATGATTCCTGCATACAGAATCCATGATCCATGCTACTACTCCTGCTTCGACATCGACTCAAGGAACTGAACTCAAGGTCGCGTGCAGGGCGGACCTAAAATACTGAAAATATTGAATTGCTTGATATGCTGCTTGATTGAGACGTCTAGATTCGCGAGAAATTCTGCTTGGATTAGGGTTTCGGCTACCTGGAAGCTTGCGGTAAAATCCTCAAGATCATCCAAGATCCGTCACTTCCAAATTTATACGAGGGACACGAGTAAACCCGGAGAGGAAATGCAACCAAAACACTACTCGAAGACAACGGACTGAATTACAATGAACGCTCAACGCATAAAACCTCTGAAACTAGTTCAATTTGGGTTTCAGAATTTGGAGTTCACTGCCGCACATACCCGTGGATCTGCTCGAAAGCTTTCTCAATATCATCCTCTAACGAAACCCCACGCGCGGCCTCCTCCTTCTTTTCGATATCCTTCAACCACAGAATTGCGTGCACCCTCTGCTTCCGGATCTTAAACCTTTCCGCCAGTTTATCGATCATCTCATCGTTCGGGCTATCAAAATAGGCCTTCCACATTTTCTCCTTCGCCTCATCTGACAATCGCGGCGCCTTAAAATCCGGGGCCACCCCTGCAAAAATATAATCCATGGGCTCCGACGCTATATCTTCGTCACTGATCTCAATCTTCTTTTTACCCCTTTTGGGCTTTTCATCCGCGTCCGCATCCTCGTCTTCACCATCCTTACCACCCTTACCACCGACACCAGCCGCTCCCTTAGCTCTCAACGCGAAATTGCTCGAACTGATTCCTCTCGTCGACCCTCTGACGAAACCAAAAAACACCGGCGCAACAGACGCAGTTGCTGCTGCTGCCGCCGCCGATGATGACAACGACGACGAATGACGCCCGATCAGCGATTTCGCCCACCGCTGGGCTGAGCGAGAGAGGTGATGCATCAGGAGAGGATGCAACTTACCCTCCTACTGGCGAGTTTTCACACCTTCACACATCCAAGGTCTTCCAGACACAGCTCCCGTTCCCCGCTTTCTCTGTACCTCCTTCGCGGAAAACTGATTTTGTTCGTTAAAACCTTTGCTTTGGCAGACCAGACCAGAGCAGGGAAGGAAGTTTGGGATGCTCTTCTTCTTCCCTCTCCCTCCGTTCCTTCAGACTTGCTCCTTTCTTGTAGCGGTGTTCGCTCTTCCTCGATGTAATACGATGAATTCCGTCGCACAAGTTCTCCTCATCTCTGCTTTCCTTTCCTCGTAATACAGTGCATTACTGTCTACAATGTTCTTGTTACGCGCTCAACTAATTCCATCTACAAATTTGGTCTGATGGAAGTGGAAAGATATCGTGCTTGGAAGTGTGTGCGCGAACTATATCAGTATTAGCATCGTGGAGCTCTTTTGGACGTTTGATCTTACGATCTTTGAGTTCTTATTTTCGTACGCACTTGGAATGTATTGTGCCATGGCAGAAGACCATTAGAGGATCGGATGCATCTGAACCTTTTCACTATATAAAGCCATAAGAGAAGGATACATCTATACAAGGCGAAATCAAAAGCGGCACTTGGAACTAATGTACATGTTCAAATGGATAAATCATCAAAAGTTCGGTGTCATGAAGATGTACTTGTCATACCTATTTCATTGTTCAGTTAGGTATATGGAAAGCATTCTTTTGTTAATGAATAGTTTATACGTATTTTTAGAAAAGGTTATGAATTCAGAAAAGCATATACAATATTTTACTTTTAAATACAAAATTTGAAACTTTATTTTTTGGGATAAAGAGATACATGTATTACTCTCACTTATGTTTAACAAAATTCACTAATGACCCCTAGTACTCTACCTCGTTACTGATAGCCGCGAGAAGAATTTTTACTGCGCGCCTTTTGTCTCGTTGAATATACAAAATCTATGTCTAACCCCCGCGCTCTACCCACGAGAAGAATTTCTACCCGCGCCCTTCCGGGTTGTAGTCTTCTCCTCCTCATCAAAAACTGACCTTTATATGCATATTCACCTCATGTACAATTGGAACGGTACATGAGAGTTAATCTTTCTCTTAGGAAGGGTTAGCTATTAATTAAAATCTCTAAGATTGTCTTCATTCGTCAATGAAACTTGAGTTATAGTTAAATATGTTCCAGTTACTTTCACTGCGCTTATGGTTTTTCTGGTTTGTAGATATCACGTGTTTTATTCACCTAAGAGTAATTTAAATTAGATTTTTAAATATAGAGATTTAAATTTACACTGAGTTTTATCTTTTCACTTGCACGAAACCAGCAGCGGATTATCAGCAATAAAACAAAAGACTTTTCCCCGCTTACTTCAATATAGATTAAGACTTGTATTAATTGACGAAACCACCCACATACACTGCAATAAAACAGAAATATGTCTCCCAGCTGTCTTGAGTTTTGTGTTTGTATAATTGTTTTCCTTTTTCTGTTCTTGTACAAGGACGTGGGAGAGGATATTATTCATTGCAAGTGCATCCACTTGTTTCCATTTTAAACTTGGGCTTTAGTTTTCTACCAAACCTTCATTTTCCATTAAATGATAACTTAAGTAACTTAGCGGCCAAGTCTGACTATAAAAAGTTTGCGTTCGAGACCTTACTTGTTACCGTCAAATGTCGTTACAGTTTTGTCGTTATGAAATATTATAGTTTTGTGACTATAACATTTCATGATTGTAAATATATAATCACATTACTGAATGAAAAGTGTAAAATTGGATTATATGCATATCATCATTTTAATGAAAAAAAAGCTTGCAAATATGCGTATAAAAACAAATTAACGTAAAATATATTTAGAATGTGAACTTTATCTATTGTTTCGTGAAAAACGTGTAACAATGTCTCAAGAATGAAAGCAGAAAACAAAAGAACGCTTGAGCGTGAAAAGCTCTTGTTGCTACAACATTTCACATTATTTCGTTATAATCACATATTTTTGTATTTTTCTTTGATAAATATAACGAGAAATGATCCGCTTCCACTACAAATGTGAGTATAACGAGGTTCGATTGTGACATAATAACGACCAAAAACTATATTTTGAATAAATATACCAATGTAATATTAATACTTGAATAAAAGTATATTGAATCGTGTCAGTATTTACCAATATACGACCATACATATAATCAGACCTCGTTATAAGAACGTTTTACAGTGTCACCAACTGTGTGATTGATAACGGGTTTCACTGTGGGGAGCCTAGGTCTTCATTTAGGAAGAAGACTGTACGGTAGTCCCGAAACTCTCCGGTGACCTCTCCCGCACTGGGTTTAGGGGTTCAACTCGTCGGCCTCGTTCTCTTTCCAGGGAACCGAGTTTTGAATTTCGTTCTCGTCAGCGATCGAAAATCTGATTTCTTGATTCCTCGATTTTCCTGACTCGATGTCAGGTATGGATCTTGTAATCCATGACGGCCCTGTGAAGAAGAAGGGCAAGAAGAAGGCGAAGAAGGATTTGAGTACTCTCAACGAGAACCCCAAGTCCAATGTGGTCTACGTTGGGCGAATTCCTCACGGGTTTTATGAGAAGCAAATGAGGGGTAAGTTCATGGAATTGTGCAATCGGACAGCAAACCGGGATGTGACTGCATTTGTCATGTGCGGGCTCGTTTTTCTGGGGCGTCTATCCATGATTGATGGTACCTGCCAGTGTCAACGCTAAAGTGATGGAACAGGGACGGTAGATAGAATAGTCTGATTGCAGCTCTCCGCGCTTATGTAATCTCCTTCACTTCTCGGTTGCAGGCTTTTTCGAACAGTTCGGGAACATTACGAAACTTCGGATTTCTCGGTGCAAGAAGGTAACATTTCGAAGCCACTTATTACTTGCCTGTGTCTGTACCGTCGAGCTTGCAATATACGTTGGTACTGAGTGTCCGTTTGACCCCGTTGCGTTATTAATAGCCGTGGTCTGTATGTGCTCTGCAGACAGGAAAGTCAAAGCACTATGGTTTTATACAATTCGAGGTGCCTGAGGTAAGAGACCACGTTCGAACTCTTATTGCTGATTTGCAGTATCGGGAAACCCTAGAATTTTCCAAATTCTAACTCAGTACAGATAATTCGTCACATATGTACTCCAGTATTTTCCCCTGTTGTCCCGCCAGTCAGTGCAGTGAATGGTTTTGTTTGATACACACCGCTCATATCTCTTACTGAGACTAATTTCTTGCTCCTTTCGTATTTCCCGTCTTCAGGTTGCTGAAATCGTGGCTGAGAGCATGAATAACTATTTGCTCTTCGAATCTATGCTGCAAGTGAAATTGGTGCCTGTGGAGAAGTACCATGCTAAAATGTACGGGAGGAGTCAACTTTTGAACCAGTGTGTTTTGCTCCTGAGCAGTAATTTGCATTAAACTCCGTTCGTGCACCAGTTGGAAATGATCTGACTGTATTATTTCCTGCAGGTGGATTGGAGCGAATCGTGTTTTCAAACCTGGAAAAGTTGCTTTAATGAACCGTATGCATCATAACAGGGTATGTTGAGCTTCGTACGAGCTTATTGTGTTTGCCTCTGGTGGTTTTCCTTCCACTTTCTACAGCTTAGTATGAAACATTACTTTCTCAGGTAGAACTTGCGCTCTGAAAGTCTGACGAGTTTAACGGATGACTGCCAGGTGCGTAGTCCGTTGGAACATAAACGTTTGTTGCGAGACTTAGTAAAGAAGGACAGACAACGTAGAGAGCGGCTTAAAGCTTCCGGGATCGACTATGATTACCCAGACATTGTAAGGGATCATAGTCCTTTTCTAGTGAAGCAAGTTCTGTTGAGATTCATGAATATTTGCTTCTGGCTATCTGTGCCGTTTACTTGCTTTGAGATACCGATGATTTACTCGCCGGGTATTGTGGGCGATGCAGAGAAACGAGATTCCCCGAAAACCGAAGAAGATCGTCTTTTCTGATGAGTAGCGCAGGAAGTCTTTTGAGTCTTTGAGTACAAGGATTCCAGGGTTCATCTTGTCTCGAAGCTCAGCTGCTTCTGCTGGCCAGTCATCGGTGCGAGGAGAGCTGAGTCTTGATGTTGTAACTCATTACCTGCATACATCATAACAGTTTCGCGTTGCCTCTCGTCTGAGGGCTACCAGCATAAACTTTTAACCCTGGCTCATTTTCCTTAGGCTTTTACCAAAAAAGGACAGTATCTAGTAAGGAGATCTTTAGCTGTCGGTTTTCTTTAGAAATGGCATCCAGCTGTCCTCTGCTGCTCTTTGAATTGGAGCTTTTGTAAACTAAATATTTCGTTGCCAAATGCAAGGAGTCTCGTCTCTCGGGAGGAGTGATGATCGCGCAAATGTATTAAGGTCTCAAGCTTACTTGTGCAGGATCTACACTGAATTTGCATGAGCTGTTTCCGGACTCGAAAATAGAGTTCTGAAGTACCTTGAGGATAGTAGAGATTGTCGTCAGTGTGTGAAATGCCTTTTTTTCGCATAGTACTGGACACGTATTATGGTTGCACTTGCCTTCACCGTTCCCAGTAATATCACCTCCACACTTGCAGACCATGTAGACACTCTCAAGTGACAAAAATATACGTGATCTTATCGTGTGAAACAAGAACACTAAGAGACATTAGATAATCCTTGCAACCGAACTAAGTCGTACAGAAATCATCCCTTAAAGAAAGAACAGCCTTAGGTTCAGCGGGTAGAAATCCTTATGCCCTTAACGTCAAGGCGAGAAACGAACAGTATGTGTTGACAGTGACGGTTCTTAAGCTGCATTAGCGTTGGCTCTGCGTTTTCGTGGACGGAAACATGATCGCCGTTTGTAAAGTTCCAGGCGGCTGATGTTTTGGCGTAAACATTTTCAGTCTACGTTTCCCTACATCCGAGGTTGATTGATGGTTTTCTACAAGTGCGTCTTGCGCACAGGTTATCAATTTAAATTTATTACCGGATACCTTCTGTAGCAAGTGAAATGCAAAGTGGAATGGCTGAAACACGACGGAGGATCTTTCATTGACGGTGGTCATGTTTCTATGGACGGAAATGCGAATATATCTTCAGTCGTGAGTATTTGGACGACTGGAGCATTTCTCAACGATATTTCGCCGTCTTGTTTTCGTGAATGGAAATGCACACGTACCTCTAGTTGTGGATAGCTCTTGAGTTAAGGTTATCCTGAATAGTATATCCTATTAGCAGCGAGTTACCATTTCAAGAGTCTACTACTAAGTCTTCCTTTCTGGCTTAAAAGGTAAACGATAAATAAGGAATCTCCTTGATATTTCTAACGAACACGACTGGAATCATTTTTAACAGTATTTTGCCGTCTTATTTTTTGGACGGAAATGCAAAAGTAGTCTTAGTTGTGGATAATTTACATGAGTGGAATCATTTTCTAACAATATTTAAATACACTAAGCAAAAGTTGTACATAGAGCTTTAGTTGTGGATATTTACACGACCAGCATCCAGTTTAACAATATTCAAGATACGACCGGCAAATCTTGTAGATATCGCACGAGTCATGAAAACGAAACGCACACACTGGAATAGTTGAGTTATGGTACGATCCAAATTATTACGAGGTGATATCTCCATTACTGTAAACAGTTATCACAGAAACTGACATATATTTTCTCACAAGGCAAATATCATCAGAAAAGAGTATCCAAAACCCAAATACACCTTTGGTTATGCGAACATGCTCCAAACGCACCGATGCGAATAACTAATAAATGTGAATGCAAGATAAACTTCTGACTGAAACAACGGAAAAAAACGACAATGTTGTCCAGAAATGATCAAAGACGGTTGGTGGAGTCTGACATGCTTACTTGGTTTCAAAAAGATACTTAAAAATAGATATTTACATAAGAACTAATTTAGTACACATGGAAAAATATGCTGCACTAAGAATGTTCTCAAAGGAGGTTGCAACTAAATACGTTGACTAAATGTAGCTTGTTAAATTTAATTTTCTCAATTTAACTATCTATAAATAAATAATATTATATTTGTTACGCTTGGGTCCAGATCATAAAACCTATAAGTGAAGTGCTCGCCCCCTTTGTATAAGATAGTAGTCACAGAAAAATAAAATATTTTTTTATAATTAATTTATCACATAACCCTTCCAAGAAAAAAAGATTACTCATAAATTTACCACGCATATTCACCTCCTCCATCTGAACATGAGGTGAATATGCATGGTGCTCTTGAATATGTAGCTTTACTAAAACTCCATGGAGAAAACATCGTAATTCTCGTTTTCGTTTTCTCTCTATGGTTATGGACTACAAGTTTAATTTATTATCTAATCCTTCCGAATGGAAAGGTTAGGTAATAAATTAATGTATTGTTCAGGTAAAGTAGGCTCTCGCACTTGTACCCTCTGAAGCGCATAGTCTTGCACTTCACTTATGGATTTTTTAACCACGTTTCTTGGAACAACTAATATTTAACATTTAAATTATAATTTTGATTTTATTAAAATTAATTTAAAAACTATATAATAGTTATAATATTTCTTATAACATAAAAGGAGCAAAAGTTCTCGAGAATCGATTGAGCATGGTTATTCGTTCTCAGTTCGCTGTGTTTCACTTGCTGTGGAAAGTAGTCGGTAAAAGTTTTACATTATTCTTTATGTGCCACATGCAATTCTAAAGAAATTTATTGTGGGAATGACTAAAAGAATTTGATATGGAAATGCAAACGCACAGGAGTGTGTAAATGAATGCAACTTTAAATTGCATTTACATCTTGCGATTTTGCGTATGCGGATCCTAACTTTATATTTTATCATTTTTGGTTTCTAACTTTATATTTTATTATTTTTGTTAAAATTTTCACTATCGCTGTGAAGAGCACCAGTGTTTGACTTGCAGGGTAACTTGAATCGACTATGAAACTGCAAACGTGTAGTATGCATGTAATACATTGTAACAATGCATACATATATATAGGGATAAAAGGGCCACTCAAACCTCTATCGTAACGAAAATTAGAGAACTAAGAGAAGATTAACGTAAACCTTGAATGTCAAATCATGTCAAGGAGTGCAAAAAGGCTATAGAAATTCGATTTAAGTTTTCAACCACGTGGAATAGGGAGTGTCAAAGCTAGAATATTTTTCCAATATCCTTTGCTCTCGAGTGTTACTACTTCGGTCAAGAGGTCACGAACGTCTGTTGCAGCACCTCTGAAGTACCCAAAGGATAACACCATTAGCGTTTCTTACCGGTTTTTTTGTTTATTCTGTCGTAAGTTGTGGCATTCAGGTAGTTTAGAACTCAAGTAATTTATTCTAATGTTTTTTAAAATATTTAAAGATTTAAAGATTTAATATCAATATCACAAATATGATTCTAAGCAATTCACGACTCTCTACAAAGCTATAATTAATAAACTACTAAGTTTTTCCTTTTGGATATCGGAGAGTTTTCTCTCTTTGCATTGACAAACCATACTATACCACGTTTCGAGCATGCTCGTCTACGACACTGGAAACACACATTAGGATGTTAAAGTTTTCAATAAGAACCGAGCAAGAACCTATAAAACTTCTAAAGAAACTACAGGAATATTTTATTGCGAAAGATTGAGTGGTGCCCTGAGGGTCTCTCCCAGCTGTAACTGTTATTTCATTATCAATCCTTCTTGAGCCACCGGTGTAAAACTTAAAGTTTTCTACTAAAGTCAATTAGCATGAATTGATTGCATAAGTTTTTATTTCTTTAGTTTTATCCACAATGTTTTCTTTTTGCATGCGAGGTGATGCTGCAAGTACTTGTCATGTTTCTGGATACTTTAGTTCTACGATCACCATCATATCCATATGCTCTCCGTAAAACTTGTAATGACAAGAGATAGGATACTCTTGTCCCCAAAACCTTAGAAACTCGTAATGACAAGAGATGAGATACCCTTGACCGAAAACTTTGGAAAGTATATTATTGTCTCGTGGATGAAAAACACTATAAAAAAGTCAGTAAAAAAAATGTTATTACCAAAATGGCTATCAACATGTCTTAATGAAATAAAAGTCGCAATGGGAAGAGGACCTTAGCCGAACATGTGAATGCAACTTTACTCAATTTGGCTCTTATACCATACGAGCTAGTCAAACCGCACAACTTTATGCACTATAAGCTTGGACAGTTGTTATAACTCTACGCGTAGAGACAGAATTATACATACATCAAATGTGGAGGTATTCAACAAGTGGCGTAAACATTTTGTGAATCGTGAGAGGTTTAATTAATTGATGGTTGTCATGTATTTTCAAGTATATATGTCATGAGACACTGCACGTGTAATTGTTACTACGTGGTTTTAGTAGCTAACACAATAATATAAATGTGTGTGTAGATATTCTTGCATCTATTTTGGGAAAATAGAGAAAATATCAAGAACTCGCACATAAGTACTACATGGTGTAAACTAGGCCGGAAGGGTTAGGTACTAAATTAAATCCCTGATAATTATTAAAGTTTCTTGAGTACAGTCCCCGCTCTTGTACCTCCTGAAGCGCGACCATCCACACAAGACTTATGGTTTCTTTCTTGCTCTCCCCGTGTTTGCAGGCATGGGGTAACAAATAACATTTATGAAAATTTTTAATTTTTTACATCTACTTTATTTAACACTTATATAATTTATTGTTAACAAAAGGAGAAAAAAAGTTAACAGAAAGTTCATGCTGCATGCAGAATTAGTCCTAGCCATCGTGACTCGTTTCCGTCTGTATCAATGACTCCAGAAATAAAACTTGTTAGAAACCTCCAACCGACCACAATTCAACGGTGTCAAAAGACGAATGAATGTTGAGAATTAACTGTCCGTTAACCACGCTTGTCGTCTTGTAAACTTCTGCCGAAACCTAGGGTTGCATGCATATTATCTACTAGTTCGTTGTTCGCAAGTCATCCATACTTCTTGAAGCTTTAGTGTATTCAACCCCTAGTGCAGGTATAACGGCTCTTGCTAAGCCTTTCAAATGAATGCCTCATCTGAAAATGAAATGCTAACAATTTTCCAAATCTTCATACAAATGGATCAAGAATTAACAAAGATTGCCAAGAATCTGCTTGGAGAGTACTCTTTGTTGTATCTTACGTCGTCGTATCTCTAAGAATACCATATCTTACAATCTCTGTATCAACAAATGCATCCAGATTAGATTTACAATTTAGAAAAGAAGTAAAGTCTTGATCCGTCTTGACAAGGGGAAATTAGACATTCTAGAATGCGATAGGAACTTAGGACACAGAACAAGTATGGCGTTATGTCTGCTTGATGCAAAATGATCCCAAATGTCATGTCGAAGTTTTGGCAGGTAGGTCTTTACATACCCACACCATACAGAATTGTACAGATTTTCCTTTCAGTAGTTTACCAAATTGTACCATTTTCTTTCATGCCTCTTGAAGTGATTTTGCAGTATATATAAATATATAGATTATTTATGTATGAAATAAGATATCTAATCTATCTATATGTATCCAGAATGACATTTTATTTTATTCTATTTTCATATCAGTGAATGATATATAAGACCAGAAAACAATGATAATAAAGAGAAAATTACCAAAGACATCTTTTGAGAGAGGTGACTTTCGAACCTTCTTTTTGCTCGATGGAAGCGGGTTGCATGATGGACCGTCGCTATCATTCTCCAAGTAATCCGTCTAGTCATTACTCTCTGAGAAGTGTTCTAACTCTTACTCGTGCACTCTTTGGATTCTTTTTCGTTATTTTTTGAATCATTTCTATGTCGAGTCGTCTCGAAATACTATTTCAACCATTTGTGTCGATGATGAACTTCTTGTTTCGATTCCTGCTTCTCTCATATCATAGCATGTAAGTCCACCACTATCTATCGATTGTAATCATACAGAAGAGGTATGTGAATTCTCTTTCGAATCATTTGAGATCATTTGCTCTCACCAATGTCGGGTTACTTCTCGATGAAATGTTGAATGTTTTTGATATCATTGACTTTATCTCCTTATCCTCTTTATTACAGAACTCTACTATCGTTCTCCGGTCTTGAACTTTATAAAAATAGATCTTACATCTATATAGATATTCATTTCATGCTTGTGCCACCTGAGTTCTTGCTTCTCGACCTAGACTATGTCCTCATCAACAATTCTTTTTTCATAGTCACTACTTATCTTCAAACAATCATCTTTTCCATTATATTCATTCGGAAGGAGCTTGGATAATCTTGCGAGATTCTAGATCTAGATTGTTCTCCTATCCAGAATTTCTTCAATCGTCATCTCTTCGAACATGTTGTTCACGTTGTATATCGCCTCAACTGCATCCATTGCGTATGCCAAGACATGGAACATGACTATTTCAGGTTCGCTTGCAAATATTATCCATTTCTCTCTGTTACTAAGACAGACCGTGAGAGCGAAGCATGTGACCATTTCATCTTTGACGACGAGAACGCGTAAAATGTCGAACCCGAAACAACTTGAACTATTCATTATCTTCAAGTGCACCAATGGCAATCTAGATATGGAGAAATATTGACTGCTTCTTTGTAAATTTCTTGAAGATATGTACGAGTGACCTACTATCCATCGAGAGAGAGAGAAGTCTATTACATTTACATGTGCATGGTGTCATATCTCTTCAAGCTAGTAGCGTTGTTCAAGTGAAACAACACCTCTTCACGGTTCTAGGTTGAAAAGAGACAAACAGACCATTGAGAGTAGAAGTTTGTGTAAAACAACTCAATCGCAAATGCCTTCGTATCTTTGTGACTAGTTGACTAATATATGAAAGACAAGACTTAGGCACACCAAAAATCGGCGATGAAGAACATAAATGACACTATGCTTGAGAATGACGAAGAATTGTTCATCCTTTTTGGTGCTACATATAGGAAGAATCGAGTCAAATTGAACTACATGAATATTTTTCTACAGGCGCTGCAGTTCAATAAATATCAGAGTAGACATCCATCAAGTACCACGTTCAAAATATGCTTGAGGTTGATGATCATATCCGGTAAATATACTGTAGATGGTTGATGGCATCTGGTATACAAAAGGCTTGCAGTGACTCTTTGTGGGAAGCTAAAGTTCATCCTGATATTGTCACCATAGCCGACATAGATAATGCTTTCTTTGTGCAAATTCACGCCCATTACTTCAGTGTTGACCAACCCGACTCTGACGTACTCGATGAGGAGTACATTCTTGCAACGTCTTCACAATTCCAAAGACACGAATTGTACCCAACTTCCATGAGGTTCATACTCTCATAGAATATATGTCCATTTGCAACACGTTGGAGCGTAATATGGGAGCCAACATAACTTATGAAAGTAACACATGTATATCTCTCTCGGTGTCTTACATCTCTTAGTGGTATATTGCTTTTTGTAGTCACATAGTTCTAAACGTTGAAATGCATACAACACAAGTGCTCAACACACAGAGCAGACAAATGAGGATGTCCACCGATCATCAGCATACACCTCGCAGGACTTTCATCTTGCGACGTATAAGAGCACTTTCCTCAACATATCTTTCTTTAGACGGTTGCAACCATTTACTCGGAAGCATTGTAACCTTTTATCTCTACACTGCTGCAGCTAGAGTATATACAGTCAGCCTCATTGGCTGTTGCTGGTTACTTGCAGTGGAGTTGCACACAACTACATGCATTTGCTCACATTCTGCTGGATACTATATATGTAGTGATTATTATTCTCAGACTTTTTGAATTCATCAAGTTCTACCTGGCTCATTGTAATCACTTACTTCATTTTCTGCTGGAGCTACGTCGATGCTATATATCTAGTGATTACTATACCTCATACTTTTTGAATTAATAAAGTTCTATCTGGCTCGCTGTAGCCGCTTGCTTACTTTCTGCTACAATACTTCAGTGTGGTACATGTCAACGTCGGTCACCTCTGTATGGAGTTTTTTGCATTTCTTTACAACGGTTTGCTTCATCGGTTCTAAAATTGCAGCAAGCCAGCAGTGTATATATCTATCTTTGTACTATCGGACACATCATACAATCAATTTCTGTCGACAAGTAAAGCAAGCATCAGACATGGAGGTTCTGCATTGGTATTTTTTTGAGGACTAATAATCGCAGTGCAACTCTCATCTAGTGAAAAGTAGAAAGATAATACATTATGGTTTAATATTTACGCGAGACCCGAAACCTTCATGCACATGGATGAATATCCATTCAATTATATAGCGATGGTTTCCAAATATCCTCCCCCACTGCCTTGTACATCTGACTGAGTTTTCTAGTATGGGAAAAAATTAAGTGAGATGTAGAAATAATATATTAAGTTATTCTAAAATATTAAAGTTATTTATGGTTATTATATGGTAACTAGATCTGGAGTTACATGGAGATCCAAACATAACCCATAAGCGAAATGAACACTCATGCGCTACTGAAACTACAAATGTGCGAGTTTGTAAACTAAACAATATCAATTTATCCTCTAATCCTTCCAACAGAAAAAAATTATAGAATAAATTAATCGAATTCCATCCGCCTTCTAAGTGTACATGGGTGAGCATACTAGTTAGTTAAAGGATATTCATTTTCATTAGCTGGCAGTGGATACGATGTACTGTCACTACCAAACAAGAGTATTTGTTTGTTATTCATTTATTCACAAGCAAGAGCTTTGTGCCTACAACAAGAAGCAGTAAGTAGTTCTTAGCACACCCACAACGAATAGGATTTGCATCTAGTCACCTATTTTACTTTAATTATATTGTATATTATGAAGTATTGTATATAGTGTATAATACACATTATGCAGTATGTAATATATATAACTTATAAATTTGTAATATATATAAGTTTTCCATTCTACTTATTTAAAATTGAGATCTTCTTTAGACTTCGAAGAAGCGATTATGGACTTTGTAATCACGAATTATTGAAAATATTCAAACCTCAAGTATGGGTATAAAATCATGAAAAATAAATATTTTTTTCTCAGAGTGTACTTTAGATCTAAAGAAAAGATTCTCTTCAGTTCTAGAAACCTTGAAATCTTTCTATTAACATTTCTCAGTAAGTACTAAGTTGTTTGTTTGAGGATAAACAAAACTTGTAAAGCTGACAAAGAGCTTTATGGGTTATGTTTGGACTATCCTGCAACTCTAGGTACAGCTAACACTTAAGACAAGTATTGATTTTTTGGACATTTCATTATAGAATTTTCACATAACAGTTATGTAGATAACAGATAGAGAATGAAGGTTCCCGAAGTCGATCTTGCATGCATATCGCGAGCAGCGGCGGCACAATAGCATCCGACAACGGTGGCACGGAAGCACCCAGTGTCTGCATTGCAAGAGAAAAGAAATCATGCACTCTTCAGTCCAACCAGAAAAAGAAAATACTCTACAGCATCTACCCAAAACCCTATTCCACCCAATAACCACCGTCAATTATCACCCGGTTTTTCAGCTTGTCGGTTTTCCTTGTCGGCTCGCCTGGAAATGTATGGAGGATGCATATTTTCCTTAATGTCTTACCTCACTTGGTTGAAGAGTATATGCGTACATGCTATCCAAATTTCTCGAAGTATGTTCCATGTCAAGGACTCGAGAGTAGAGATTTGTGACATGAAGCCAAAGAGTCTATGTTCGATTCAAAGAGAGCTAAATTAATGTTCCAAGTCAGAACATGCACCTTAAAACCAGAGCATGACTACAAGTGTTTCTGGTGACCTAGAAGACCTTAGGTTTACTTTCGGAGAACTGAGAAATTTAACCGTTATGCAGAAAATATTTTTGATCATTATGTATTCGTTCCAATATGGAATCTGTGAAATAAAAAATCAAATTAAAAGTATTTACCAGCTTTACAGGTTATGATTCATCTCGAAACAAACTACTTTAGTAATGTTAAAATGAAAATTTGGAGATTTTTTAGAAAAATAATATTTTCTTCGTACTCAAACATCAAACAACATTATCGAGGAAAAAAAGAGTATTCATGCTCTTATACTATACTCGGGGCTTAAGGGAATCTAATGTGAGCCTCCAAAATCCAGTATCCTTGGGGAAAGTTGGGACATTATAGTAGGCAGTGCATTTCTGACTCTCTTCCTTGATACCAGATACACTCTCAAGGGTGTCTAAACTTTATAATTTCGTATTTATCATTATAGTTCTGGTGGTAATATTGTCACCTTCTTTCGAGTTCGGAAAAGAGAGAAATGCATGTCCGTTTAATTTAATACCTAATCTTTCTGACAGGAAAGGTTAAGTATTAAATTAAACGCCTGATTAAAACTATATATTCATGAGTATAGTGCCCCGGACTTGTACCTTCTGAAGCACGAGGATCCAGTCTACACTATTGGATTTTTTGTTTGCTTTCTATCTAACACTTGATCCTCAATATATATTAATATAAAGGGTCATTCCATTTGGAGACCAAGTTTATCAGATGATCTTGGGAGAGAGGACTTACATATTGTTGCACGTCTTAATGACCGAATTATTGATTAGATTGTAACACCTTTCACGTTTTCCTGTCTGATCCGTGTTTTGTCTATCCGTGGACATAAGTAGTTTTGACGCACCGTGATATTCACTTTCTCAAGGAATCATGGGTTTAATTTATTACTTAAGTTTTTTGTTGGGAAAGGTTATGTACTAACATAATAAACGTATAACAATGTGATAATATTATATCAATTAGATATATTATTTTTGCGAACAAGCGGTCGCTCTTATAGTATCCAAAACACTTTTACTCGCGTTATCTTTATAAGTTATGTCTAGACAGTATAAAAATTATAACTAAATTTAATTTTTGCAATAAATTTAGTATAGAAGGTCTTCTTAACACTCAGGGTTTTTCTGATAGCAACAAGTGGCCAAAAGTTCCCCAGGAGTTCATGTTGAAGGAAAAACCGCGACGCAAGGAGTTCATGTTGCATGCATATTATTCACACAAGGAGCATCGTTTCCAACCAGTGGTTCATTATCTAACCGGAAGATAGGAGTCACTACGACTGCAACCGGTTGTGAATCACCGGATCCGTTACCACCCCATTCCGCAATTACCGGGAACTGGCTGTCAGCACCGACTATAAGATCGGTTGGGCACCCACCATCATGGCATCTATCCGAAGCCTACTCTTACAGAGGAGAAATGCGTCCGTTCGCTTCCCTCTGACAAGTATCGGTCAAGCCAGGGCATAAACTCAGCCGGATCTATATCTCTTGCGTCAGAGACATCCGATCGTCCGTCTGTAGGTGCCTGCCACTCCGGGCACTCCCTGGCTTCAGTCGCTGACAGGAAGCAAGGAGCGTGCGTGCGCATGACAGAGCCTACAGTAGTATTACTTGTAAACTGTAATAGTCTTGTATAGTCGCATTGGCCAAGGATTGGACGGAGATCCGGGAATCTGAACCATGGAAACGCAACTAAGATGACGATGATTCTTTGGCAGGAGCGTCGATATAATGGCGAGAAACCTGAACGGGTAGAGCGAGGGGTAGATGACAGACTTTCATGGATCGCTAGGTCGGAAAGTAACGGCAGATGAGCGTGTAGAGGCTTCGGGCTTAAGCTTTGCCCCGAAGAGCGGTGAAGGTAGAGACAGAAGCGAGAAAAGACTCTCTTCATGCTTTACTCCGATGATTCTTTGAGAGGAAGTGGGAGCTGCTTCAGGGAGGGACTCCCACAGAGAGAAAGGAGTATTTGGAGAAATTTGAGAGCGGGAGGGGTGGTTTTCCCACGGATCGGATGGACTGAATTGAGGTCGGGTTGAGATCGTCATTTGATTGATGCGATTGGTACGATTCGTTGAATGATCGATCGATGGAGTTAAAGAGCGGGCGAGCGATCGCGCATGCGGGGAGATGAGATGGAACTGGAGAGCAGAAAGGGAGAAGTGCTGTGATCATATGCGGCGACCAACAGGAGGCGGAGGAAGAAGGGGAATCAGATAATGAACGAATGAACGATTTAAGTGAATGAGGTGGAACGAAGGAGGGAGTGGTCGGGTGGTGGACTAGTCTGAACAGAACCAGTGTGAACAGAGTGGAGGTCGGAGGAGGAGGTGGTGCACGGATCGGAGAGGCGAGGAAAGGCGAGAGAGGGAGACAGAGCGAGCGGAAAGGATCCTCAGGATCAGCGAGTGCGGACACACAAGAGACTCTCTGTGTGGTGTCTGCGAGAGCTGAGAGCAGAGCAGAAGGCGAGCGAGAGAGAGCAGAGCTGACGAGAGCTGAGAGGAGAGGGAAGGCGAGAGGGCGAACCAGTCGAGTTCGAAACGAGAGTAAGAGGGTAACGATTATAAAGGGGGATGGGGAATTTTTCAGTCAAGGATGAGTTTGTTTATGGAAGAATTATGGGAGGAGGATGTTCAGATTTTGACCCGGGTGGGAGATTGCAGTGGAGAGGTGAGGATCGTAGTATGCACGCTGTAGCTTGGGATGTCCGATTTGGTAGAACGAGAAGATTGTATCGGTAATTTAATTGTAGACGCCCATCTGCAGTGTTCCTTAGATAATGCATTATCAAACTCATTATGTTTAAACTTCCCTTCAGTTGTGAGGTCCTTGAATGTTTTGCTGCTTTACCTTATCTCCTATGTTGGCACGACGCCGACTCCGCACCAACTGAACTGTCCGGTGAAGTTCAGTCTTTGGTTCTTTCAGATTTCGCGGCATCTGTCGCGGTATTTGAACGATAGGAATGCAGTTATCATCTCTCATGGAAGGATTAGGCGGCTTGTCTGCTCGGTTGATCTGACTGATTTCAAATAGTCATGCGGATTGTTGTGCATCGTGGAGTGAAGTCACCGTGAATGTAGGAATTGGACTCGGGAGGGCAGAGTTTGAGAGGGGTAGATCTTAGTTTCTAAAGGTGAAGGTTCCCACCTCTTTACTCAGATGCCCCGCCCGATGCAGGAGTGGACCTGAAAGATGTCTCTGGGATCGAGGAAGCTCGTGGTAAGTACATTTTATCGTGTGACCAAATCACCTGATCGCTCATTCTTTCTTCAACTTCTGAAACGTGTCCTAGTTGATCTGCACTTGCCTCAAATTCTTTTATAGAGTCGGAATGGACTGTACTTGCCGAAGGCCTAGTATATGCGGATGAACTCTAAGTTCAGTGAAGCTACGCAGTTTGTCTACCTACAAGAACGTTGGCTGAGGATGGAGAGACGTTGCTTGGTTTGTGACAGGTACTGGGCATACCATGGGATGTCGATACCGAAGGACTCAGACAGTACATGATGAAGTTTGGACAACTCGATGATATAATCGTTATGAAGGTTTGTACTCTACGTCTCGAGCAACGTAAAGAAGCAAATATTGACCATAGAATAATCTTGATGAGGACCCTACACACTCTCTTTTTGCGTTTTGCAAATTATACTGGACACGTCAGCTCGGTGCGCACATGAGTTCGATTCGCAGGAGCGAGTCCTGCCTGGCCTCATCAGCAGAGCTTCACTCCAGCACCACGGAAGATATCATAAAGTTGCAAATTCGTCACATCGAATAGTGGTTTTGCAGCACTTCAGGGGAAGATCACCTTGGAGATTGGCTCTAGCTGTCATGACATCCTGCCGGCAGGCTGAAGTCAAATGTATTTCACTGAACTGATTCATCCTTGTTTCCAGGATCGTGCCACAGGCCGCTCCCGAGGGTTTGGTTATGTTACTTTCACCGTTACTGAGGATGCAGAGGTATGTGATTGGAAATGGAATTCTTGTCCAGAAAGTCAGTGAAGTGCTCACTTCGAAACTGCTTGTAGTTGTTATTCTTGGGAAGTTCGGTTAACCCACCGTGTTGGACGTTCAATTTTAGGAAATTGGTTTGTGGATGATACTTATTTCCAAATCAGTCGAATGGATCTACTTTACGTCAATTCTTTACAGAGAAAATTGCTAATTGGTCTTATGTCGCGATATGTAGAAAGCACTTGCAACACAACATTCCTTAAATGGCCGCATGTTGGAGGTCAAAATAGCGACGCCGAAGGTACCCATCATTCGATATGGACTGTGCTTCTCCGCCTGGATGTTTGATGGTTATCGTCTAGACGGTTGTGGGATCCACTAAGCGTTTCACCGTGATAAGTTCTACACGATGAACCGTTTTCGAAGTGTTTATATCTTTCCTCTTTGGTGTTCAGGAAGACATGAAGCCAGCGACAAAGAAAATTACCAGGGTATTTGTTGCGAGAATACCACCAGCTGTCACGGATGAGATGTTTCGAAGGTAAGTTGATCAGATTAGGCCTCGAATTCCAATGGGGTGTCCCATGTACTGGAAACTGGTTGTTTAGTATTTCGATTGGTTCTTTACCTTTTATGTAATTTGACATCAAGTTCCGCGATCCCTTAACTGTCAACAACCTCTGCCACGTGCTGCTAACTGCTTTGCGAGTTTTATGCAGAATTTGTGGAGAAATTGTATCTTGGACACTTCCTAAATGTCGTATTTGTATCTCGCAGCTATTTTGAGAAGTACGGAACATTGACTGACGCTTACATGCCAAAGGTATCTGGAACCATGTCGATTCGGCGGTGTTGCTTACTCTTAATTTTCAGTTCTGGGTTTCTGTATCGGAATAATTGACCATATATATCCAACATAAATTTTGCTTCTGTTCAGGATCAAAATTCGAAGGCACATCGTGGTATAGGGTTCGTCACTTACGAACATGCAGGTGAGCCAAAACACCGTAACTTGAGAGAAACGAGGGTGATACAGTCTCTTGGTTAAGAACTCGAGCTGGAGTGAAAAGTGGAATTGCTCACCGAATGCTTGATTGCTTCAGATGACATGAGCAAATGACAAAGATTTTATTCAGAAAAGGTTGGCTTTCTGGAAATGAAACAGAAAATAACTCATGAGACAAAATCAGAAAAGGTCAAAGGGTGACACCGGTCCGCCCCGCGTGGTCGTAAGACGTAAGGATAAAGTGTTTTGGAGTTGGGGGGACTCGGAGATGTTTATCAATGTAGATTTGGACTGCTGCCGGTCTCTCTATGTGCTCTAGTCAGTCTGTTGTGAGTTATTAGTTTGTAAAGTATCAGACGGGCTGGAATTGGGGTGCTTGAGCTATGCTGAGTAACAAGGAAACTTGAGACGGCAACTCGAGCATGTGTTTAAGGTGGAGGGTTCCTACATAGTTTATTACACGTACTCACCTTCT
Organism: Asterella californica; assembly: GCA_036924285.1. NCBI lineage: Eukaryota > Viridiplantae > Streptophyta > Marchantiopsida > Marchantiales > Aytoniaceae > Asterella > Asterella californica. The sequence continues at coordinate 10,850,395 of JAYKYS010000006.1, read as the reverse complement.
AGAAAAACTCTTTTGAGGTACAGATGCAGTAGACAAGTTGATGGCAGAGTCTCACGAGCTTTGCGGAGCAACAATTGCTGTTGATCGCGCTACTCCCAAGGTATTCCGTTTGGCTACAAGTCGGTCGTCTTTGAATAATCTGAGTATAGTCAATTGTTTATAGGCTGGCCTTACCGCTGACGGTAGCGGCTGTTTGTGGACAGATAGGACTGTTCCTAGTTTACGAGTATTAGATGCCATGGATGCTCCCATGTTTGCGCATTTATTCTTATTGTTCAGCTTGTGGTTGCTGCCGGAGAAGTTTTTGTTAGCAAATCTAAGGAGTTGTCCCCGACCGAACTCTTTGGTTGCTGGGGTGTGAAACTTCCTCAAGCCTGGGGTGACAGCTTGGTCTCAACTGACAAATTTTCTTGTACAAGATTGAGTTTATTCCCGTATGTCAGGGAATAACTCCTCAGCAGTTTTAGTTCCCGTAGGCCTTCATGGGATAGGCCCACAACAAATTTTTGAGGTGTGATCTTTTTCGGGGTGATGGCTGTTAGGGGGCGTTTGCTGCTCCCGTGGAACCAGGCTACGAGCTGGTAAGTAGCGGCATTGCTGGACCTTGGACACTATCTCAATAAATAGTTAGTAAATTTGCTAGCAACCATTGCCAAATGCTGAACACGTGGTGAAGAGTTTATTGCATATTTGCAGGTTGCCCACCTATAGAGTTGTAGTTCATGGCGGCCTGAGGCATAGAAGTGTGTCAAGTCTAAGTTTGAAGCGCAGAATGCTGCAAGAGTTTATGCTGGTAGTATCTCCGCGGATCAGCGTGAGTTAACGTATACCAGTATGTTCTGTTGATCGTTCAGGAGGAAACCATGAAAGTGTGGGGTAGAGGATTTCCAGCTGCTGCTTATACAACTGCACCCTATGGTGTCTACACAAATGCTGCTAGGTTTACAACATTTGGTGGAGCTGCATTTGGTCCTTACGATTACGCAGGTACCGGTCTCGGAAGTGAGCTGGGTGCTGCTGGCATGGCTGGCTCTTATGGACCAGGTAACGCCTGGCCGCCTCCTCCTCCCCCACCTCCTGGGAGTATTCTTGGAGGCACGAATGTTGCAGTTCCTGGTGCTACACCTGCTGCAAATTACGGATCAGCAGGGGCACCCGTTCCGCAAGCTAGAGGGCTGGGGACAAAGATCTTCGTCGGAAGACTTCCTCCAGAAGCAACTGCTGATGATCTCCGGCGCTATTTTAGCAACTTCGGTCGTATTTTAGATGTTTACGTTCCCAAGGTAAAGTAATCTTAGAAAGTGGTCATCCTTGGAAACTTGTTCAACTAAACCCTTTTCTTTGTATGCTCAAAGTAGTTCTCTTCAAGAAACGCTAAATATGTCACACTTGCAGTCGAGGATGACAAATCGGGCGACGTATCATGATGGATTCTGTGCAGGACGCGAAAAAGGTTTCGCATCGGGGTTTTGGATTTGTGACTTTCGCAGAAGAGGGAGCGGCTGAACGTGTTGCACTTAGGACGCATGAACTACTTGGCCACCAGGTAAGCCATAACATTTACAGCGTGCTCTCAGTATCTATATTTAGGTTCTTTGGTGAGAACTTCATGATATACGAATTGGCTCGCAAAATCCGTTACAGAGGAAAACTTTATCTTTAAAATCTGGAGCTTTTCCGGTTGGTAATCCCTAAACCAGTGGAGAAACTGTTTTTCTGGCTTGTCTATATCAATCTGCAGATAGCTGTCGACAGGGCAGCTCCTCAAGATGATTCAGGTGGTGGTTCTGGTTACTTCGCAAATTCAGTAGGTGGGCAAGGAGGGTCTGCCGGCGGTGCTGGGGGCCCGTTGAGAGGCAACAATCCCGTTGCAGGCGGTGGATTTGGGGCTTTACCCGGCAGTTTGGACTTCAGTAGTGGAGTAAGACATCTTCACTTTTGACAGTTTGTTGTAATGTGTGGGTGTATGCTCCATTCTGGTAATATTATAATATGGTAAGTAGGTGAGGGAGGTGACATTTCCACAACACTGGGTATTTGTCTGATCCTTTCACCGCCACGCAACCGTTGAATGTACGAAATGGATACAGTGGCTGTACGTCTCGTGAAGGATGTCATCTCACATTCTTCCTTTTGTCCAGTGGGGGGCATATGGTGGGGTGGGTCCAATTCCAACAGGTGACTCAGGAGTACCAGGTGGGCATCGGGCTTCCAGGATAGAACCGCGATACAGGCCTTACTAGGCTTTTACATGTTGGGGACCATGAAGGCAATTTATGTGCCAGGAAAACCTTTATCATAGTAGCTTTATCTGTCCAACGAGACGAAGTTGTACAATATTTCCTGCTGAAGTTGTGCAGCTAGCAGGATGTCTAACATTAGTAGATCCAGAATGAGGATGGCTGCTACATTATCTTGATGCCGCAGTTTCTGCCTGTTTACGTAGCTGCTTATGTAGTACATAGATGACAGCACCATCAAGGCATTTTTTAGTTCATGAGGTGCATGAGAAAGCTTCCCATGGACAACCTTGTCCACCACAGTGTGGTGTGCATGGCCTGGACGATCGGCTCCTAATTTGCTACAATTCTTTGTTTAGACTTCCACCGAAGGATACAAATCGTTCATTATTCAAAAATTGCTCTTGATTTTTAAAATTTGAGCTTTGAGATGTCCTGTCTTTCTGTATGCCCTTTGGCTCCTCTAAGGAGAGACGTGGGTGGCTCGTCTTTAGTACACCTTAGCTCATTCTTTCTCAAGAAGTGAATGATGGTATCGTCTTGATTTAGTATATGGCCAGCGATAGGTTCTGATTCCCTGCTAATTACGAAATGCTGCCTTGACCATCCATTACGCGAGTGTGATGCTAGGCCTGATCGTGAGACCTGGAGGGGAAGCACAGAGTTTTAAAGTCACTAATTCTCTTTTGTCACTCTTTTGGTACATTATAATCAGATTGGTACTTTCACAGGAGGCAGCAGTGGTCTTCCGGTAGGCCGGAATGTTTTACCTGACTGGGCAAGATATGGCAGGTAGTGAAGGTAATGGATATCGAATCCTTATCACGGGCGTTGTCTTATTCTTAGGTAGTTTGTAAGTGCCTACACTCTGTCAGAGCCTGTTTCCACAGGTGTTCCCGAGTTTCTGCGCATTCACGAAATACTGTAGCAACTTGAAGTTTACTAAGTTTACTCGCACTTCGCATGTATGTGAACCTTAGGAACCTGGGTTTTGGATGTTCCACGGCTCCAGATGACAAGAAACATGATTTTAATACAGTTACTCGACTTGGAAGTAGCTTTTATTGCGTCCCCTTCAGGTGGGAATGCATGGTGAGATCTTTTGCTCGTGGAAGTAGCTTTGTTTGGTGTGGTCCTCCACTACTCGTACCTGAATTGGGTTGGATTGTGTGTGGGAGTGCGACTTCGCAGTTTGGAGATTCCTTTTACCTCTCTTTTCACTCCATTTCATCCTTTAAGTTTGTTAGAGTTGCTTCCTTGCAGCGATGGATCAGGTGAAAACCAGAAGTCTTTGATACATGTGTAGTGCGAATGAGCGGGACATATTTCTGCATACAATAGTACACTGAAGTGAAAGTCTGAATTGTACAGACATCACACTGAAGCTTACTGTGGTGCTCACAAATATCCAGCTTGTCGCCGGGGTTAGGGATCTCCATCAGACGCAGCTCCGCATCTTTGCCTTGTGGAAATTAGGTTCATGTAATAACACCAAGTGAATCTTAAACTTCACCTGTTGGCAATCAGCATACTGTGTCTAGATCCAGAAAAAGCCTAAAGGGAGAAAGTGTGTTTTCATGGTACTCGATACGTACTCACAATTTACCTGTTCTTCTGCAAGCTGACTTATGGGCTTGTTTACCGAACATCGGGACGACTGGATACAGGCAGATTGGTCTGGGCACAACAGTTTTCACATTGGATTGTATTAGACTCTGCATCGGTTACATAAGACACATCACTGAGGGAATCGACGGAACGGATTGGCATGATTGTCTCCAATACAAATAAATGTGGGTTGCATTACGTTGAGACCACCTGACGCAAAACACAATACAACTGCTTGCTTATATCATCAGCTTGGTAATATTAGCTCTTAATGATGTGAACATACGTTAGTCCTGCGTACTGGGTAGTCTTACATCTATGTCTTCGGTTTTAGTTACATCAAGACCGAAATTAGTCCAGTGGTTGGTTCCTCTGTCAAGGTGAGCAATGGTTCTTCAAGCCTCTGACAGCAAGAACATTGTCTGTATCATAGGCGACACGAGCCATGCAAATGTGGAGCGAATATATCCTCCGCCACAGCCTTGTGCGCTGATGTGCGGAGGCAGAAAAACGTGGTTGGTCCCTATGTATTAGCGGTATTCGACGATGTTTCTTCTTCTTTCTGCTTGAAGTGTATAGTTTTTGTGGTGTGGCCAAAATTGTCGTCGGGACCATAGTTTTGAACCGAAATATTGTACCGTGTGCGGAGGCAGAAACAAGTGAAGGTTTTGCGCACACGTGGTTGGTCCCTATGTATTAGCGGTATTCGACGGTGTTTCTTCTTCTTTCAGTGTATAGTTTTTGTGGTGTGGGCAAAAATGTCGTCGGGACCATAGTTTTGAACCGAAATATTGAGAAAAACGCGACGCAATGAATAGCGAACGGATGGAAAGACCCCATCCAGCCCTACAAGGGAAATAAGGACTCTGAAGAGCCAAGCAACCAACGTCTCGAAGGAGGAAGAAAACCGGGCTAAGCTATCAGTAGCTCTAAAGTTGTCTATCGCTTCTAAAATATCACACATAGTTAAATTAAAACTATTGCATACAACAACAGGTCGTGCTAAAATATCACACATAGTTAAATTAAAACTATTGCATACAACAAGTGCACATGACGAAACATCGTTATTGTAATCTCGCTTGTGGACCGCGTCTGCTAAAGCTCCCTGTAGAACAAAAAGAAAGAGAAAGTCGTATTCTTTGGCACTTCTCATGGTAAGTTCTGACACAATCTTGATTAAAAACGTCAAACTCCCATGCTGTCGATTTGTATATCTCCAAGACTAAGAGGATGAAGCGATATCCATCCTGCTTATCTTTATACTTGATCACTTTCGGTGCTGCCGTCACGTCTGCAGTCCATACTGGAGATGGGTGATCACTTGTGTCGTCACCGACTCTCGTGTTGGATTTGTGATAATCATATCTACCATTGAGACATGATCTTCTCTTATCATGTACATGTCTGCTCTCACTGACCCTCCGTCTGAAAGGCATACCAACTCTCTCTTCATGTCATGTAACCGCTCTTCCGTGCTAAGACAAACACGACATCCCTGATGGCATCATGGATAGCTACCCGCTCTCCATTGTGAAGACAATGAGCAAGGTGTCGATCCGATGTGTCGAGCGAGACATCGCACTCATAGATGGACAGTGCCGAAGCAACAGGTTGGACTAAACCTAGACGGAACTTCATCGTTGTAGAAAAGATAGTCGGTGCGAGTCGGAATGCTCTAATGCAAGGTCGAGCTATGAATCAAGAGTCTGCGCCCTTGTCAGAACAAGAGTGGAGTCGAGTTCTAGTATCTCGTCAGATGGAAAGATCAACTAAGAGTGCATGAATAACTTGCTAGAAATGATGTCTCGCCAAAGAGGATTGTAGTCCGCCAGATCTATTGATAGCTACGATATCGAATCAGAGATGTGTCTCATGTGTCTCAAGAGTCAAACTATCTCTTGCGTCACGGAGACACATCTGTAATGGATAAGAACCATCCTCCACCCTTGTTACATAGCTCTCCATAATAGGTCTACCTCGCACGAAGAAACGACAACAGAGTCAAGGTGCTAGGAGGGCCCAACTAACCAAAAGAGCTGCCGGAGCAATCTCTTCAATGGATAATAAACCCACCTCGTCACATGATATTGACAATGATGTCTGTCTATGTGCGAGAGGTCCTGTCACACACTCAAAGATCCTCGGTCCTAGGATATCGTCAAAAACTCTTATCGAAATCTCTAAGACGTAAGATGAAGATAAGAGATGAAGATATTGTATGGAGTAAGTAACACAGACGATGTGCAATGAAAAATAAAAAGATACCAAAAGCAACCTGTGGGTCTTCTAACCAAAGGAGATCCTCGATGTGTAAAACGTCCTCTGTCAGAGCAACATCTAAGAATCAAGAGACAAAGTTCTGTATCCACAAGTACTCTAAGGATACTTAAACCATCTCTAGGTGTAACAAATCCTTCTAGACGCTAGAGGTCTGACGATATATCTATGTGAGACCAAGTCATGCACTTTGACACTTTCACTCTCAGACCTACCAAGATCAATTGAGAGACGAGGTGATTAAAGACATCACAAACTTGATCCATGGGACTTACGATATGTGTGTCATTAGCTAGAGATAAAAAGACACAACCTAGAGCAACCAAGGCGATAACCAAGAGAGCTTTATGGTGAGCTAAGACAAAGAGGGGTCCATCCAAAGGATCTCTCTAATGAGTACATGCAGCGGAGCTGATGATTATAATCTCCTTTGTCGAAGGACCGTTGTCGTGGCGAGAGTCTTTCTTGGAGAGAGCGGACCTCCTGACTGTGATCGATCAAAGAAACGACCAAAAGAGAAAAACAGGTTGCTGCTGACGATGAGATCTCAACACACTACTCCTTGTGCCCACCAATTACAAAACAAACACTCAAACACACACTCAGGTACACAGATAGATCTCCCAGGAGTCGAAATAACTTTATTTCAGTGTCGCTGCATCATCAATCTCTTCAACCGTAAAGAAAATCTCCCTCTTCCTCTCCTGCGTGTCTCTCAACTGAAAATTCTAAGGAGCTTGATCCAACGATAATCAAAAGCCTCAAAAGCCTCTCTGCAGATTATCAAACGATCTCCTTCAGTAAACCGCCCCTGGTCGTTCAGTTCGGCCTCCAAACCCGAAACAGTAAAACAAATGAAGTCCAGTCCCAAAACACTTGCTTGCCTCTCTGCCACGATCTCCATGTTCACCAACTCAATTCTGTCAAGAAATTGATCTCTCTCAACCTCCAAGTTTCTCTTGCGTTTCCTCAACCTCCCGTCGATTCAATTCTCTGCCAAAAGCCTACCAAGTTCATCTCAATCTAGGTGAAATTCAGACCCCTGAATCATATTCCTCTCTTTGTTCCAACTGGAACTCTCAGAAACTTGATCCAGCGTCGATCAAAAAATCCTCTGTAGATTTTCAAACGATCTCTTTCAATAAAACTGCCTCTTGAGATTAATTTCTCCTCCGAACAGTTTATTAGACAACGTCCAAGCCTAAAACTCTTGCCCCTCTCCCTGCGATGACTTCCCAATTCAATCTGTCAGCAATTTCCTCTTCCCCCAGCCTCCAAGCTTCTCATGCGTGTCCTCAACCCCCAATCCCTAATCCCCCTCCTTCCGCTTCAACTCTCTCAGAAAAATCCTTTGCAAAACTGTCCCCGATCCCAAGCCGCCGTAGGTATTTAACCTGAAAGTTAAGGCCCCAGTTTAAGCTGCCCCCCACTGTCCTTATAAGCGCAGTCACTTATCAGAAGCAGGGCCCTAGCTAAGCTGCCCCCTGTTGTCCTTATGCATACAGAGCTTTATTTACAAAGTTGGCCCCTTTTTAATACACGTTTCACAGTTGTCTTCACAAACTCTACCCCTTCACTAATAAAGGTTCTCATAGCCTCATTCCTCATCGCAAGCCGACTTGATGGTTATTTAACTAATTAGCAAAAGTTTCCCGTGCTCTTGATGCCACCCTGAATATACTACAAGCCATCCAATGTAGGCCGAAGCCCCAACACTTATGAGGCTACCCCACAGGGCTTACAGCCCCCCCCACATGCGCACCAGGTATCTCTCATAGTATATTCAGGATGGCATGCGGAGGCTTAGGCCAGGAAGCCCACGATTAAGGGAGATACCGGTCTCCCGCCCCTAGATATGCAAGACGTGGCTGCATATCCAACATAGACTCCCTTCCAGGAGGTCAACATGTCGGAATAGGAACCAGAGGCCAAGGGGGATTGATCCTAAGACCACTTCCCTCCTAGGCAGGCGCCCTATCACTGGAATGGCCTTTGGTTCCGTTCAAAACTGTTAAACTTCATGTACATATGCTTTTGCTAAGAAGTTTTCTTATAAAGTCTTTACTAGCCTTCTCTACGCTAACTTCTCCATACAACTCCGTTTTTTACGAATAAGGAGTCAAAACTATAGTACTTGTGAACACCTACACACTCACGCTATCAGATTCTGAGTTCGAGTCACGAGCCAGAATCGACGGATTTCCCTCTTTCGCATATTTCTCAGTTTAAAACTCGTACTAACTATTGCTTAAAACGCTTTCTGGCAAAACTGGAAGCATGAAGTCGCTCTCCTCGTCGAGCTTTGCATTTTGGACTCTCAACCACTCTCATGGCTCATGAGGAACTCCAAGAAGAAAGACTAATTGTGCTATAATGACTACACGGGTAGACCTCTGGTCTCGGCTAACCTAGGCATCTCATGTGGTCCAATCATAACTCTTGTGCATCTTTCTCACATGAGACTTACCCCTTGCGAGGTAAATAACTCATAGCACATCAGACATGATGTGTCTCAGATCATTCTCGATCTCATGAGAGAGAGAATACCCATAGCTAAAAAAATCGATATCCAATCAAACGGTACTCGTAATAAGAACATACTCGCTCAAATAAAGAACCATAATCTCTAAAGATAAAAAATACACTAAACGTAGCCAAACCTTCAAAAATATCAAAAATCCTAAACAACCTTCAAAACCTTAAAAATCCAAAAGTATTTAATACTCACTCATTTCTTCATAGAATATACCAATTCTAGAACCAAAAGAAGCAGAAACAAGAAACGAAAAATAATATCCAAACAAAGCTGCACTAACCCACCCAACACACTCCACCCTCTCAAAATATATTCTTTCCCTTCATCTCTCCTCTCCTCCATGCACATCCCTTCTCCAATTGTACCATGTGCTGAACCCCAAATACCACTTCGTGGGTTTTGGGTTTCTCTCGCATTCAGACGGAATGTTCCAAGAACCGAGATGTAAATATTGTGGTGCTAAAGAGAATGGGTCTCATCTAATGCTTTATGAACCGAGGTGCATAATGTTCCAAGAACCGAGATGCAAATGTTGTGGTGTGTCGTTGTTTCATCTGTTGCTGCTGTTTGTTTTATTGTAAAATTGTGTCATAGGTTCATGAATTGTTCACGAGGATTGACTCGTTGTGACATAATTTTTGACCGAGATTGTTTTGTATTATCATACCTCAATGTACAGAGGATCGTGCAGTTGCGGAGGCTGTTCTCATTGCAGGAATTGCGTCACTTCTCCAATTTTTATCGTCAAGATTACATCCAAAACCTTGGAGGTTGTCTTCATGCAAATCTAGAAATTCTTGAAGGCATAGCACATAGCGCAATGATGCACATGTCGTAGTGCATCATTGCGACATGTTTAATTGCTCTCAACATGCATACTGCGATCTACTTTTCCACACTAAAGAACTTTATCTTTGCATGTTTTCATTCTACAACGGAGATCATGAGCAATTTAACAAACACGCAAAAGAATCTTATCTTATATCTTATCTCCGCAAGTCACGTCTTTCTTTTGTACAATGACATTCCCTCTTCATGCTTATTTGCCATTTCTGCATGGGGACACCACATGACCATTGTTGTATCTTGTTCATATTCTTGCTCGATAGAATTGACTTGATGTTCCTTTTAGCCAGGGATGTCGTAGTCGGAAGATCACTACAGTGATTCTCCAAGACTATCGATTCCCGTCGATGATGAAATTGTCATCTCAGTATCTAGAATCCTCATATCAGAAACGTCCATACTAATCCACTAAGGGACTCCATTCCATCAGTCCAGACATTAGATTTTGACTTTTTTGAGTTTATTTGTTGTCATGACTTTACTTCTCGTTGCAATGTGGAGCGTTTTTGTAGACTGCAAACCTTTGTCACCTTATTCCATTTATCATAAGATGGTTCTCTTATTCAGCAAAGTTGGCTTGAATCGACTTGAGAGTCGAGAGAGCTCTGGCCGCTTGTACCACCGCCGTGGTGTCTAGGTACTAGTTGTTTCTCTCACGCTGGAACGCTATTGAACAATATCATTTTCATGAGGTTTGTAGTGCTTTGGACCGTAATGTGGAGCTGCAAGAGATTTCCAAGGTAACGTACAGTTTCCATACTTCTCTTGCATAGCAGTAGTTTTGAATTTTTGTATGCTTATATTTCCCTCGGTTACATGATACACTTCCCTTGGTTCGAGAACTCACCTTCTCACTTCACAGAAGAAAACAACCCGAATCAAGAGCTAGTGCTGTTAACTTCTATCTATGTTAAGTGAAACATTACTCCTGGAACGACATCTACTCATATACAGCTTAACCCTCTCTGAAGTCAGAGAGCTGGTTGAGATGTATGTGACTAGAAGGTGTTCCACTGCATGCTCAAAGTGTATCTATGTGGTAATTAGACATCTACTCAGGGTCTATATACATAAGAGACCTTTTGGTATTAAATATTCTATCTCTATTCTTTTCTTTTTTTTGCTTTATATCTTCGACCTGCCTGGTAAAGCTCATTTCACTCGACAAAACTGTTCTCTTTAAATTTAAAGCTCTTCGTTGAGTTTTGGTTGTCTCATTCTTGCTCTATGATATTCACAAATACACTGTCGTTCTATTTAACTCTTGCTTTTTCAATTCATTTCTAATTCTTTCCGTTCTTAACTTGATGTTGTTAGAATCAGTCACATTGCATCTTTCTCGGTTGCATTGCACTATGCTCTATACCAAGAGGAACCTTACCGAGAAATGTACGTCTTGCTACACTTCCCCTCGGCACATCTTTCGGTTATAAATAATTCATTATGGCCCCTATTGGCTACTTACTATGGCCTCATTTTTACCTCTGTACTGGAGAGTGGTCCTTGGTAAAATCTGCCATTCTCGAAGTATGAATATTTGTTAATGAAATAGACTACACCATACTTGTATATATATAAGAATTTTGTTCTAGAGAACTGGCAGCAATCTTTTAAGATGAAAACAATGTTTTATGTATAGCATAAGTCACCGGAGAGAGTGGCTTATCAGTCCTAAAGATTCTTTACTGAGGGGATTTTTAGGACTAAGAAGTTACTATGACGATTGAGACTTGGACAACGTAATGTAAAAAAAATATAAAAAATGTAAAGATCGAAGGACTTCTTCATATGATTGAATGATCCAAATGTGTTTAGAAAATAATATTTAAAGATCATGATTTACCAAAATAATGTAATTTTTATCAAGTTGTAACATGGTTTATGAAATGTGATACCTGCGAGGAGGAAGCACTGCAAAATACAAAGGAAGCTAGACTTAAAATTTCCCGAATCCTTTAGGACACTATGTGGAGATGATAGTAGTTTTGTTTTATGTCCTTTTCGTTTCGAGCAACTACTAGTACAGGACCTTTGGTTACAGGCCTGCATCTTCCCTAAGTGTCCAAGTCTGACTTTTGTCAAACTGTGAATCAAGCTTTGACCCCGCACAGTAGTCATTTTCTAGCCCACCTCGCAGTGCAAGAGAGTTGCTGAACTTCAAGCAGCTGAAGATCGCAAGTCATTAATGAATGAAGCTGCCACGAATAAAGTTGATCCAAACTCGAACAAATGTATCTGGACCAGATGTTATATAAATCGGAGAGAAATGCAAAAAGTATTCACAACAAAAGATCAAAAGGTTTCAGTTAATGATCGAAGTTCATGCACATAGGTGATATACATCCCTATTATTAAATATGGCAAAAAGTGTGTAAATATAAGTTATTAACTAACTTTTTGTGGGGCTTCTTTTGCCTATATTATGACAATATGTTGGAAGAGATGAAGTAGTGAAGACGGTTGGTGAAATCCCTGTTCAACTCTGCTGTATTAGGGGTTTTTTACGTTAAGCAGAAATATTCTCAAACGGCCGAAAGGCAAAATTTTAACGGTTAGTTTCCTACTGAATTGCAGTTTGTTTTGGGTCATTTTTCTTAACTGAGTACAATGTTTTTATTGATTAAATTTTATTTTATTTACTTGAAATCATTATTCTGACGAGTAGATTTCTCTAAGTAAAAACAAACTGAAGAAAGGAATGAAAACTAACTAAGAAAACTGCAGCTTTTTTCTACAGACACCTCCGGAGATGTCTGCGTGAAACCTTCACCAAGGTCCGATCGAAGTCGTAACTCCTTCCAGTGGGTTAAGCATCTTTTAAAAAAGTTCTAACATTGACACCACTATTATATCTTTCTGTATGCATTAGACGAAGGGACTCCCGATCATTCTATTGCTTTTACTCAATTGCTCTGGTTGTATTCCGTATGCTAGTTTCTTGAGTGCTATCGTCTTCCATCGAAAACAATATCTAAGCGTTTTATTAAAGTTTCTAAAAATAATACATTTCAAAAAATTTATTTTTTTCTTTAAGTAGAATTCCCTTTCATACACTACGCCTAGGCACTTAGTTAAAAGGAAGAAAAATAAGATTTAAGGGGATGAAGAAAAATAAAGTGAATCAGTATGGTGTGATCAGTTTATACAACGGATCTACAGTTCGAACATTGAGGGAATGATCGCCCTGTTTACTCAAACCTAACATCAAGGTGTCGTACTTCAGTTTCTTCGAATTTCACGAATGTTCGATAGCGGTTCGAACGTTTTTCTCTCAACACTTATGTAATTAAATATTTCTAAAAAAAGACTCAGAAGACTGTGTTAAACAGAGTTATGTAATCTTATGTGACATGCGTAACTCTAATCTTTATAAATAATATTAATAGAATGTAATGAGATAATTTAAAAATAACACTCTAAACTTGAAGAACCAAGTTTGATTTGAGAAACAGTTGCTTGGTTATTATTACCATAGAACGCCTAGGCGCATTATTCGAATTATCCACCTTGTATGCATACAATTCGAACAAAAGACCCTGGGCGCTGTTTTCGATGGAAGACGTTAGTACACCTACGGCATTTTGACTTCTCATTTGTCACGTATATGGAAATTTCTAAAATCATTTCTTTACTTTTTTTATATTTAGAAATTTATTTTATTTGTGAATGTGTACGAGAAAAAACAAATAAACATGTAAGGAAAGTGCGAGGAGATGTCTTGCGTCCACCATAAAGCCATAAATAATCAACCAATAATAATTTTTTATTTACCTATGGTTAATTTTAAAATAAAAATATCCCGTGACAAAGTTCTGGTCATAAACTGAGGTTCTTGAATAATGACCTCTCATTTTAAAATTTAAATAGATCACTGGAGAGGGTGAAATGCACACCCTCCGCAAAATGCATTATTATCCTTCTTTTGGAACCTGAACTAATAAATTTGCGACTTGACGTAAGACTTTGAGAACTATGATCAAATTTTCATATTCCAGTGATATTCTAAATGAAAAGGGTATATTGTTTTCCTTTCTTTTTAAGCGTATGTAGTCTAAAGCATAGGACAGAGGTGTTCTAAATCCCAGCTAAACAGAGGTGTTCAATGGACATTTTAAAGAGTTAAAAAGTAAAGAAAATTTGAAAAGAAAATTCGTTCTTTTGTTATATTTTTCTCCTTGAAATAAGAGTACATTCGGTCTATTGTGTATGTGATCTATATTGTTGTTTTACCATTTACTCTGAAGCGATTTATTTTCCAAAAGTAGTTATTATTATTGTCTATGGGAAGGTTTCTTCATTCTCGTGAACCTAACTTTTATCTCCTTTCTGGGGACGTGCATATTCACCCTCTTCCATCTTCTTACAGAAGAGAGAAACATATAAATTTATGAACTAATTCTTTTTATGAGAAGTTATATAATAAATTCATGTCTAGTTCAAATTAATATGTGTTCGTTCACCATGTCTTGCATTTATACAACTATAGCTCTCGTACTACTCAATAATGTATATGGATGCGACATAGATTTCTGAGGAACTTTTGTCCACTTTATGTTATCAAGACGCGTTTATCCATCTTCGCTTATGTTATGTCTGGACAGTCTCGTAACTCCACGTGCAATTAATATTAATATTTATGAATAAATTCAATTTTCCTGACACTTTAATGTAGAATTTCAACACTTTCTTCTTTTTTTCCATAACAAAAATCGGACAAAAATTCCCCGAAGTTGATCTAGCCTGCACATTCAGTTACAAGTCGGAACGTCACTGATCTTTTTAATACATCTTGTCTTAAGTGATAGTATAATTCTATGTAATCCTAGAGAGGTCTCTCAGTGTTCGTAATTGCTGGACTATCTTGCTAGAAGGAAAAGCAAAAATTATTAGTCGCCTTCGATTTCAGCAAACATACGACGCACATTCCAGTATCAAATGTAAGAGACTTGGAATCGAAGATGTGTGCGTAACGTTCCGATGAACTATAGCTCTCGTACTATTCAATAATGTATATGCATGCAACATGGAATTTGGGAAATTTTCTTCTATTTTATGTTATAGGAAACGAAATAAGTGTTATACCAAATTGAAAAATACAAAATGAAACCGGATAACGAAATGCAAAACATAATGGGAGCACCAACATATGCACTTCTGCAAGTACATATTAGTAGATTAGATTAGAGTTTAGATTTGCTCGTTGTTATTTTGACAAAACACCTTACTGTCGTATGTGTGACACTGCCGAAAAGTCCAATATCATATATTTTGGGATAATGCCCATCAAACATATTCTTATTGAGCACCTTCTTTAATAACAAAGGTTTCTTTTCGCCCCCAACTAGACTAACATCACATACGTTGAGAACAGTCTTGCTTAAGTACTATGGAATAATTAATCAAAGAGTATCTTAAACTACGTTCTCTTTCTTTGCTTGCATTCACATTTCACCCGATTACTGTCGCATAACTTCATCACTCTAGCCTCTGCCATACATCAACCATCATACACTCTCCTTTTACTTTCAGAAGTTGTTGATTGTATCACAATAGTTGGTTTTATCATAATAGTCGCCACAAGCACTCGTTAAACCTCTACTCTTAAGGGTCTTTACATAAGCATGGGCTCGTGTCAACCATGACTAGCACTTTATCTAGTGTTGCCCAAGAGCACCCAGGAAGTGAAGAGGAAAGCTTATACTGAAAGGATACGTAGTAAGTAAATAGGCCCCCTCAAACCTCTCCCCGTAATTTATAGTATTCAAATGAAAAAACGTTTAAGTCTGAAATTTCGAACTGTGTTAGGGACGGCTGAACATATGTAGACGTGCGATTAAAAATGTTTCAACGGTTTTCAAAAAATCAGTTTTATGTACATAGACTGCAAAACATCCAATGACTATAAATTGTACGTATCACCTCTAGAGGTGGTACTTAAAATTTACAGGCGAAAACATATACAAAGTTTTACGGGAATCCTTACAGCCAAGGTTTGAGTGGCCTCATAGAGAGTGAATCAGGTGGCATGAAGAGCTGACAACTTTGGATCCCATTCTTCACAGAAACTTTAGCCGCAGAAGAAACTGTCCAAAGAAACTCAGTGAAGTCAAACAGATTGATCAAGATGCGAGACAGGTACTAACAAGGAATCTCTCAGGTTTTTTAGCTCGTTCAAACTTGGGAGATGGGGCTGATGGCGGAGCGGAGGTGGTGGGGCTGGAGTGAGCGAGCCGGAGGTTAGGGAGAGAGATTAGGGGGACTAAGTGGTAGTGGTTAAGCGGGGGCTCTCGCTTAGCTGAAAACTGTTCGAGAGAAATAACAATTAGGGGGATATTAGGCATTTAGGGTTACGAAGTTTGAAGGATGGGGGAGGGAGGCGGTATCGAACTGCTGGAGGTGGGTATGGCTTCGATCGAGGACGGGAAGAAGGATTCAACGGAAGAGAATGCAAATCCCAGTGCCACGAATCCACGGTGTAACGACTCCACGGTGGTTCTTAAGTTCGAGGCAACGAAAGGCGGCGGCCAGTGCACAGAGATGGAACTGGAAAAGAAAAGAGGAAGGAAGGACTCCCTGAACTTGGTGGATTCGAGGAGGGCGGGGAACCCCCACAGGAGCAAAACTACTGTGGAAGATGTGCTGCACGCTCAAAACAAAAGGAGCGTAAGAAACGATGGAGCATCAGACGAGAGAGGAATGTCAGAAGGCACGAAGAAGGGGAAAGGACCGATGGAAAGTAGGGAAGTGACGTCGTGCCGTGCACCTCCAGCATTGACACCAGCTGAAGAAGCGAACCTGCACCCCGGACTACTGGCAGCAGGAGGGATCGGGTCGAGCCTCAAGGAGGGAGGGGGGCCTAGCGTGGCGACTGGAGATATCCGGACCGACTTGCAGGGAGTAAATGCTGTCAGAATCTTGGGAAATGAGCCGAACCATGCAGCGACAAGCAACATAGGAGCGTGGCAGAAAGGAATGAATGTGCAAACGAAGACAAGTACAGAAGGAGGCACACAAGCGGCCAACAGCTGGTTGAAGCCACTGAAAATACTGGGCAAGGCAGGTCAAAACCCGTACTTGGAGGGGCTGAACTCTCTCGCGGGGGCCGGAATGCCGGACGAAGAATTAATAGCAGCTCTGCAAAACATACAGAAGAATCAACTAGCTGGAGAATACAAATACGGGGTATCGGTACAACTTGACAGGAACCTCGTGGCGAGTCGTTTGGCCCTGCTGAAGGAGTCGGCGGCGGTACTATCTACGGTGGACTGCAGCCCATCGAGGGATGCTTTTGAAGTTTGGGCCTCAAGAAGGTTAGAGCAAGGAATGGGGCTGCAAATCAAACAACTGAGGATGCTGAGCAGAAAAAACTTTCTGGTGGTATTGGCATCACAGGACCAACGTAACCAGCTGCTTAGGAAAGCGCCACTTTTTTGCAACGGGAGAATCGTGATTGCGGCACCGTGGATTCCCAGATTCCGAACCCAGCTGGAAAACCCCAAGGCGGTCGCAGTGTGGGTGGACCTCCCTTTGGTAGACCCAACATTTGAGATTGGTGCGGAGACTATGCTGACAGCGATAGGACATGTGCTATACAAATCTACTACTAGAATGGACAACGCCTACCCAAACATCAGGGGATGTGTGTTGATAGACCCGGATGTAAAGTTGAAAGACCACATGCAAATCAGGCTGGGGGTGGGAGGAATGATAGTACAGCCGATCACTTACCAATCATTACCGGACGCTTGTTATTCGTGCAAGAGGAAAGGACACTTTGCGAGAAATTGTCCGGAAAATCTCAAAAGGGGAGAGGGAGAGGCGAAGGGGACAAGGGGAGAGGGCAAAGGAGGAGAAGGAGAGCAGAAGGAGAAAGGAGGGGAGGCTAAAACAACACAGAGCAATGACAAGAATCAGAAGGGGGGAGAAAGCTCGAAGGAAGACAAAGAAGAAGAGTTCACCCAGGTTACTGCTAAAAAGAAATGGACGAGAAAAGCGAGTAGGTGGATGGAGGTAAAGAGGCCTTCAAATCAATTTAGCGTACTGGGAGAAAATAAAGGACAACCTGGGGGTGAGAACGAAGAGGTGAGTCGAAGCCAAGGAGCGAGAGAAGCGAGAGGAGCGAAAGAAAGGGTTGGCAAGGACGAGGATGAGGTCCAACTTGATCCGGTCGGGGAAGGGCTCAGACGGGCTTTGTCCTCTCTCCAAGTCAGCGGTGCGGGACCAATTAGTGACAGACAGAACCAAGGAAGTGACACAATGGACGCATTGCCAGACCTCAACGAGCTAGCGAGACCTAACCAAACAGCCGAGGGCAGCTTGAAGGGAATGGAGGAGACACGAGGAACAAAAGAGGCAAGAGAGGAACTCACTGACATGCTAATTGAGGCCACTGGAGAAGAGACTGCTGAAAAGCACCAACTAACCGAAGCGACAAGTGCAGAGCCAAAGGGCTAGACAGGAGAAGAAGAGATGGAAATTACAAGGGTGGTCGAGAAAAGGGAGGAGAGTAAGGGAGAAACAAGAACGAGAGAGGAGCGACTACCCTTGGAGGAAGACATCCTCGAAGCAAAATTCTGGGCCTCCAAGGCTGGGGACGGCAGAGGTGGTCGAACCCCGGAGCACAACACGGGGACATGGGAGCCGAGGAAAGAGGAGACAGAGGAAGGCCAGATCCTGGCGAAAGAGAAGGGGGACGGACTGTGGATTGACACTCCAGGTTTGTGAGGAGGGCCGGCAGAAGCAGGTCGGGCTCCGACGTCACCCCTGAAAAGCATAGAACGGGAGGTGCTAAACGAGATTGAGCCCAACCTCCTTGCCTGCAGACGAGGCACAAGAAAAGAACAACAGAGCAAGGCTACAGGCACTCAGATGAAGCCGGTGGGGAGAGGGGTAAGGAAAACCCCTGCGAGCAAAGGAAAGTTGACGAAGAGGGGAAATACGGCCTTGGCAAGGAGCATACTGACTGCTAGGGACTCCAAGCCATAAGGACAGCGAGTCTAGACTGACAACGAGATGAGCGACAAACTACACAAAATAAAGGAAAGACACCATTAAGTTTGCAACCTGGAACGTTAGAGGGTTGGGGGACCCGCACCGAGTGACGATATTGCGCAAATGGCTAGGGAGAGGAGGACAGAACTTTGACATCATTGTCCTGCAAGAGATGAAAACGGAAGAGCAGAAACTTGAATATAACTTGAAGATGATGATGAAGACGGGCCATAAGGTAGTTGACTACACGGCAGGAGGGAGAGGGGGAGCTACGCTTCTGGTAGGGGAACATTTTCAAGTCCGAGACCACGGAGTCAAAGATGACGGCTCGGTGGCCTGGTGCAAAATAGACACAGTCATAGGGTCGCTGGGGGTTGCCTCAGTATATGTCCCGAACAGAAGAGAGAGGAGACGTCAACTGTGGGATTGGCTGGGGTCGCTTACCAAGGAAGGCAGGTGGGTCCTCCTAGGGGACTGGAATATGGTGGAACTCCCATACGATAGTCTTGACCCTTCTCCTCTGCTGCATGGCAGTGAGCTCCGGAGGTGGAAGAATACCCTCCTGCAATCGGATTTGGTAGACACTATGTTCTGTGCTCAAAGCAGGAAAGGGCCCATCTTCACCAGACAAGTTCTGACCGGAGGGAGAATGGACCAAGCTAGGCTTGACAGGTGCTATATAAACCAAAGGGCGGACTGGTGTGCCGGAGTAACTGATCTAGAGCACGATGGAAGACAGACGCTATCTGATCACATTCCGGTAGCTATCAACATTCGGCTGAAGGAAGAGGAAACGCGCCCTAAGGTTAGGAAATCTACCTATTTCAAGATGGATGTGGATATGCTAAAGAACCCGAGGATTAAGGCGAGGATGGAGACGGTGTGGAGGGAACAGAAGAGGGTAGAAGGAGACCCTAGAGTGAAATGGTCAGTAGGATGGGCTAAAGTCAGGAGGATAATGATGGAAGAGAAGAGGTCTGCGGAGAAAAAGGCGACAAGCAGGGAAGACCTCGAGGCTGAGCTCCTGAGACTGAGAATACAGTTGAGCGAGAATAGCGAGGAGAGCCTTAAATTGCAACTTCAGGAGACGGAGGGGAAGCTTAGGAAAAAAGAGCATCAGGACGCGCTACTGTGGAGGAAAAGGAGCAAGGTCAGGTGGCTACAAGAGGGCGAGGTCCCCTCTCGCTACTTCTTCGCTCAGCTTATGGCGAAGCACGCGAGGGAAACAATGAAAGAGATTGTGACCGAATGCGGTCTGCTAACGGAGGACCATGGGGAGATCCTGGAGGGGGTTCATAGTTTCTACTCTAAGCTCTACTGCGAAGACAAGACGGTAACGCTGAACAAATCCAAAAGGAAGCAAGTAATGGACCTCACCTCGAAATGGGTGACGGATGCTGAGAACGCTAGGTTGATAGCCCTGCCAACTCTTGAGGAAATAGAAGATATTGTGCTGGGTTTCCCGAAAGAGAAATCCCTTGGGATTGACGGAGTCACGTACGAGGTGTTGCAAGAGTGCTGGCCATTTATAGGGAAGAGTGCTCGGACATGGTTAGGGAGTTCTGGCGAACAAGAAAAATAGACGAGAAAACTCTCCAGGGAGTCATCAAACTGATCCTCAAAGGCGGCGAGAGGAAAGAACTAGGAAACTGGAGGCCGATCTCCTTATTGACAGCAACATACAAGATTTTGAATAAAATACTAGCTGAAAGGTTGAAAGCGATGATAGGCAATGTCGTGGACGAACAACAGACGGGATTCATCCGGGGTAGGGACATCTACGACATCCTTAGTTTCAAACTGGGCCAAGAAATGTCGGAGGCCAAGGGGTACCCCTCCCTATTCTTAAAGATCGACTTCGTGAAAGCCTAAGATAGAGTGTCACAGGAATACCTATGGGAAACGATGACAAATATGAGGTTCGACAAGCACTTCGTGGACCTGGTGAAAGGGCTGACGGAAGGAAGAACGTCCAAGGTCCACGTGAATGGAGGCTTCACAAAGGAGATCGAACTGGGGAGGGGAGTGAGACAGGGCTGCCCGGTGGCTCCTTTCCTCTTTGTCATAGC
Organism: Asterella californica; assembly: GCA_036924285.1. Lineage (NCBI taxonomy): Eukaryota > Viridiplantae > Streptophyta > Marchantiopsida > Marchantiales > Aytoniaceae > Asterella > Asterella californica. The sequence continues at coordinate 10,829,825 of JAYKYS010000006.1, read as the reverse complement.
TACGCAGCCCTTGATGAATATGCTAAAGCATGCGAGGAAGGAAGGTGTCGTTGAAGGTTTAAGCACTGGAGAGGGGACCTCTCTTCTCCATCAACTGTTCGCTGATGATACCGGCCTCGTCATCGAAGGCTCAGAGGTCTGCTTCAAGGCTACACAAGACGTAATTCACCAGTACGAGGAGGTCTCAGGGGCTGCTCTGAATTTGAGTAAGTCGGTGGTCATTCCCATGGGTATGGAAGACACCCCGAGGTGGTTGGAGGAGTCGGGCTGCATAGTCGTCAAGCCGGGACAAATGATAAAGTATCTGGGAGTCTGGATAGGACGAGGGATCACTGAGAACCAAATAGCGGAGGCGATAGCTGGAGATCTACAGAGCAAGCTACAACACTGGTCGAACCGTCTTCTGTCGTGGCCGAGCTGGGTCATCCTGCTGGCTCACGTTCTTAGGGCCATTCTGGTTTACCAACTTACGAGCGCGGATTGTACAGGAGCAGGTGCTAAGAGGATGGAAGAAATTTGTCGCATCTTTCTATGAGATACGGGGGAGGAGGAGAAACCAAAGACTCCAACGATTGCCTGGGAGGTGCTGGCTAAACCAAGGAGGGATGGGGGCCTTGGGTTCTATCCTTTCGCCACGGTTTCTCAGGCTCAGAAGCTAAAGTATCTCGTGAAAATCCTGAATGGGGGACAACAAGAATGGGTAGGGATCGCGAAATGGAGGATTAAAGAGACGAGAAGGAAAGACAAAAGACGGAAATGCACGGTGGGATGGACTGCGGAAGAGTGCCTGCTGATGCTACCTGGGCTCCGGGTGTGATTTATGCCTACACTGGATAGCATGCTGAAATGCTGGAAACTGATAGACAACCGACTGCTATTCGAAGGGGACAAGGTGCAGCTCTCGGGGACGACCTCCTCCTCTCTGGTGGTGGACCTTTGACAAAGGACGGACAGGATCGAGGAACAAGGGAAGAAGGAAGCACTGAGAGGGATAAGACGAGAGAAGCTTCACACCCTGAATACTTTAAAACTCAAAGACTTGAAGGACTCTATGAGAGGAATGTCCCTCCGTCCCCCCGGGCCTCAACAGGTAGAACTAGAGAATCGATTCCTAATGAGGCTTACAAGATGGGCAGGGGAAGTACAGATTGTACCGGGAGGCCTGCAGGAGAGCGGAAACTGGGCCTGGCAACTGAGTGACAAGTGCACGAAGGGGTGGAAACTCGAACTTCGTACCTAGAAGGAACTACTGACACAGACGACCCCCTCGTATAACAAACTTAACGCGCGATGGGGGGTTCAAGACCAATGCAAGGTATGGGGAGAGCGGTGGAGACGTGTTTGGCAAAAGGGGGGCTCGATGCGAACCAACCTGTGGATCTGGAGACTGATCAACCGAGGGTTTTTCACCAATGGCCGGGCTCATCAAATGAAGGTTGGAGACGGGAAATGTCCAAAAGGGTGCAGCGAAACTGAGACCTTCGAACACCTCTTTTGGAACTGCCCCTCCGGGAAGGCACGGTGGGCCAAACTTGAACTACATAGAGCTGAGTGTAAGTTAGGATATGCGGAGGGGAGTGATCTTCTAACGACGGTTGACTGGGCACTGAAGACGAGAGATCACAACCTCGCCTTAATTCTCTTGCTAGTGGAACACACGCAGGTGGTTTGGAAAGAGAGGGCTGATTGGATCTTCAGAGGCACTAGAACGGAACGCCCATCCGCTAGGATTATGGCGGAAGCGGCCAAGACCTTGTGGGCCGACCTAAAGGAAAATACTAGCCAAGAGAAGAAAAGGGCCCGGGCCAACGCTATGGAAACGCTGGGGAGGTACAGCGGAGGTGACGGGCGGGCGAAGGAGATTCGATACCTGATCTGACCTCCTAATCTTTCACCTTCAACTCGCTGACAATGATGGCTAGTGCGAATAATGATAGCACGAGAATGCAGAGGGATAAAGGTAACATTACCAGAAGAGTTGAGTGGCACCAAGACAGTCGGAAGGGCGAGCAGATCAATAGTATTCACCGCAAGGAGCCGAGCACTCGAAGACAGCACACGATCGACTTCCAGAGATGAGACCGATGGTATCTGCTTCCTGCTCGTCAGAACCCGACTGCCAAGCACCTGCACAGTGATACTTCCAAAAATCGTCATGATTACAGGAATAAGCACGCGGACACCTGGAAGAACAAGAATAACCCTAAAAAACTCAATGATAAGAGAATCTTGGACAAAGACGAGGGCCCGAGCGGCATCGGCAAGAGGAGGGACAAGTATCGGACGGCGATGCGAATCCACCAGGGGCGCGGTCGGGTGAGAAGTCTCGAGGGCATCGAGTGCCTGTGGATTTCCAGCCGCATCGATGCTGCTGATAAAACCCGTAAGGCGAAGAAAGAGGCGGAGAGGAGTAAGTGCTGGCACGAGGATCCGGACGGGGGTCATCGCGATAGGACGCCTGCTGTGATTACGAGGGGGTCCACGGAGAAGAGACTGACTCCGGCTGTCGAGCAGGGCTTAGGGTTGGAGGGGCCCACGGCGGCAGATTTTTCGCTGCGGGTGTGGGCTGGGCCGATGTATAAGGGTGGCTCCCGTTAGCCTGGTATTAATAAAATTTCCTCGGCCCGCTGTGGCCGGTTAAATTAAAATAAAAAATAATAAAAAATAATAAAATCAAGATGCGTGACAACGTTTGTTAGACTAGAGCCAATCATGTTACTGATCGAGGAATGGAGCAGTGTAAAGGTCTAGACCTACTACAGCAGTGTTGGAGTGGAGTTTTCATGCTTGATGAAAATATCGGATGCCTTTGATGAGAATTTCACACACTTGTCATTGATGGTCACAGAAGAGATGCTACGTTTTAGAATGACGAAGTATGTTGAAGACTATTGATGCCTGAGAACCAGAGAATGTACAATTTGTTAGAGAAAATCGTTAGAAAGAGTAGGCTACTATTTAGAAAAATATGAACCACTTCCAAAAATACGAGAATGAAATGAATGATTGCGCTTGGGAACATGCACCAATTGTAACGTTCGACCACAGATCTCGAAACAGATTCTTTAATCTCTAACCAATGAACTGCCGAACGTGAACCTCCCTAGAGACCTGTATACTATATTTATGTCTCCAGATCCAGTTCGTTAAACTTCCCGCTAATAAACACCAAGGATTGGATAACCGTCGGACGGGTTTAGGATAACCAACTAGTCTTTTGCAGGTCTCTGGTCAATCTTAGGTTACTAAATACAGGTGGAACTATTCTAGACCTGGGTTGCATAAAATTTGGGCAGCGCTTCCGCTACTAGTGATCAAGTCGGAACGCCAGGACCCAAAAGGAGCAACCGCCAAGACTAGGAGACCTAGTAGATGCTAGGAAGTAGGAAAGTACACCAAAATAGAGTCAACTCCACACAAGACGCTTCAATCCAACTTTGGCACTCAATCCAAGCTTGCTTATCATATAACAAAGCAAATCACGGGCTCATATACATTACATGGCGTTTTCTTGCTAACAAGGTCTCGGAGAGCTCTTGGGACAGCAATTCTTCACTGCTCTGCAAATCTCCTGATAATTTCACTCCAGAACGCTATCTCTTTAGGAATCTGCACTCTAAACGCTGTAATCTTCCCCTCAATAGACTAGATCTCAAATTGAAAGTTAGACCAAAGCTAGAATCCAGCTGATCCCCTTAGTCTACAACTATTTACTCACAGCCTGCACTCAGCTTAGTCCCTGTGAAATTTCCACCTTGCACCTCTCTGCAATAAGCTCTCAATGTAGTCTCAGTTTCTTGCTCTCTGGCCTGCTCTCTGGTGTGCGTACAGTGAAAATGATGAAAAGCCCCCAGTTCTAGGGTTCGCGAACCCATTTAAACCTTATCCTTGAGCCCTCGCCGTTTCCTTGTAGCCGCCACGTGTTTTTGTGTAATCACTGCCCATAGTAATAGTAAACGATGTTACAATCGCCCCAACTAACAAAAAGCAGTTCTTCCATTGAACTGCGGTATCTGCAATACCACATTAGGAACAACACTTCCTCAAATCCAGAGGAACATTACCCCATCCAGGGTAAGATTAAGCTCTTTCTCAGAGCTATGCTCCATCACCGAGCATTCGTTGAAGCTTTCGGGTGAGACAGAACCCTAGCTTCCAGGTGGTGAACTCGTCAGTCTCCTTTTATCCACCTCCTTACTATGGTACCCCATAGTAGCATCAGCCTAAACCTGATTGACATCCGACAGTCATAAGAAGTCAGCAGACCACAACTCCACCTTTAGACGAGCAGATTGGCCAGATCTACTCGGTTCCAGTGTCCTTGAAGGACCCTTTGCATGACTCTCCTGACTCGATTCAATCCACCGCTTAGCTGGAAGAGACCACTGCAGATTGTCGTCTCACAAAATATCTACGCAGTGGTTCCTGAAACTTGTACAATGCTAGATCATCTAGGTACTCCCAAGCTTCACTTACCAATCCCGGAACTCTACCTGTCCAACGACATAGGTATTGAGTAACGGGTTCTCCAGCTCCATCTGGATTCGGTGATGCTCGATGATCTACTATCTCAATCAACTCAAGATCATCAGCTCTTGGTAATGCTTCTAACACTGGATGCCATTTCTGATATCTTCCTGGCAACGACTCTAGTTCCTCACGAAACATCTTTAAGTTAGAAACATGAATGATGGGGTGATAGTGCTTCATACTAGCTGGAAAACGTAACTTATAGGTCACAGGACCTAACTTCTTCTCGATCAGGAACGGTCCTGCCCACTTTGGAAGAAGCTTCTTGGCTAAATCCACCCCTGTTGGGATTCTGAAGTTCTTGGTTCTCAACCAGACTCTTTGTCCTTCTTCGAATTGTAAATCTTGTCTACCACGGTTTGCATACTTAGCATACCGTTGTTGTGCCTTCTCCATGTGTTTCTTGGCTTCTTGAAACACAGTACCCTGAACACGTATGAAAGTCTCTAGATCTGGAGGATCCTGATTCGACCTTCCTGTATTTTCATGCCCCTTGGTAGCCAGAGCTATAGGAGTCCAAGGTGCATGAGAGCCTCGATAAACCACTTCAAATGGTTTAAATCCTGTACTCGAGTGCTTGGTGTTGTTATATGTAAACTCCACCAAGTCCAAGTGCTCGCTCCAATCACTCTGATCTCGCATGATATAGTTTCTCAACCCTTGTTCTACTATCTGGATCGTCCTTTCCGTCTGACCATCAGTTTCAGGATGATAAGAGGAACTGAACTTGAGGGTAGTTCCGAGCCTTCGAAACAAACCCTTCCAAAAATCAGCTACAAACCTCCTATCCAGATCTGAAACAATGTCTTTAGGCATCCCATGATACTTAAAAACATATCGTATAAACAGTTCAGCGGCACCTCTTGACGTCACTGCTTCCCTACAAGGGATGAGGTGAGCTTGCTTACTGAAACGATCTATAACAACTAACAGAGCATCAAAACCTCCTGATTCGGGTAAACCTGTGCATAAGTCCATACTTATGCTCTCCCAAGGCCCATCAGGTATTGGCAATGGCCTCAGCAACCCTGCAGGTCTCCTCCGCTCAGTTCGTTGTTGCTGACATGTCAAGCAAGTCTGCACGTACTTGATTACATCCTCCAACATGGACGGCCAATAGAACTGCTCTTTAACTCGTTGCAATGTTCTATTTTGTCCTCCATGTCCAGCCAGTTCACAATCATGACATTCTTGCATGACGAGTGTCCTTAGAGATCCAGCTGGAATGTAGACCTTGGTTTGCTTGTAAAACCAAAGGCCATTGCGAAATGAGAGATGACGTACCAATGGATCTCTCCCTTGTTGGCTGGTCCAACGTTGAGCCTGAGGATCATCTGGCAATGCTTGTCTGATTCGATCCAAAAGCTCTTCACTTGTGTCTTGGGTTGTTAACGCCTGGACACGTCTGCTTAACACATCTGCTGGAATATTTTCCTTCCCCTTTTGATACCGCCATTCGATATCAAAACGTGCAAGCTCCACTTGCCACCTCTGTTGTTTACGTGACAAACGAGGTTTACTCTGAAAGTATGTATTACCCTCGCAGTCCGTTACAACAGTAACTTTGTTTGGTAACAAATAATGCTCCCAACGCTTCAAACAATGGATAACTGCGAACATCTCTTGTTCATGAGCAGGCCATTTTGCCTCAGTCTCTGAGAACTTGTGACTTTCGTAAGCCACTGGATGCTTTCCTTGCATCAACACTCCTCCAATGGCCCATTGAGAAGCATCTGTGTGAACCTCGAAAGGTTCTCCCATCTTTGGAAGAGCTAGCACGGGCATCTCTGTCAGTGCTTGTTTCAATCCTTGAAACGCTCGTTCAGCTGCTGGATTCCAAACAACTTTGGAAGCCTTGCGCAATAAACCAAACAAAGGTGCGGCTTTATGCGCATACTGATAAACAAAGCGCCGAAAATATGTGGCTAATCCAAGAAAAGATCTGAGCTCATGAACACTCTCAGGTCTCTTCCATTCAACAATGGCTCGAATCTTAGCCCTGTTAGGATGAATGCCCTGCGCATCGATCAAACATCCTAGAAACACTACACTCTCTTGTCCAAAAGAGCACTTGCTCTTCTTGAGATAGAGTTGATGTTCTTCTAGGCGCTTAAACACCATTTCAACATCTACTAGATGCTGATCCCAAGTGGATGAAAAGATGATGATATCGTCTAGGTACACGATAACACTCTCATCCAAGAGATCTCTGAAGATCTCGTTCATTAGCCTGCAGAAAGTACCAGGTGCATTGGACAATCCAAACGGCAACACTGTATACTCAAACAAGCCATACCTCGTCCTTACAGCTGTCTTTTCTTCATCACCTTCTTTGATCCGGATTTGATGATATCCAGAACGCAGATCCAGCTTGGTGAAATACCTTCCTGTGGCCAACCGATCGGTGGTTTCATCCATGAGAGGAAGAGGGTACTTGTTCTTGACAGTAACCTTATTGAGTGCACGATAGTCCGCACACATGCGAATACCACCATCCTTCTTGGCCACGAACAACACCGGGGCAGCATAAGGTGATATACTAGGTCGTAAGATACCCTGAGCTACCAACTCTTTCAACTGAGTCTTCAGCTCTGTCAGTTCATCAAACGACATCCGTCTTGATGGCACTACAGTAGGGGTAGCCCCAGGAACCAGATCAATAGCATGATCCAAGGCTCTCCTCGGCGGAAGTCCTGTTGGTAACTGGTCCGGCATTAGGTGAGAATACCTCTCAATCAATGCCTGCATATCAGGATGTATGGGAAGAGTAGCAACACGTTCTTCCTCATCCGTCTCCACCTTGGGTTTAGACATCACTGCAACCCAAGCTTCGTCTACCAACTTGATCTGCTTTCCAAACTGTCTAGCTGTCCAGATCTGAAATGCCACCTTGGCTCGTTGGAACCTACGAGCAGCATGGTTTGGCTCCTTGGGTCTCTCTTTGATGATCAAAGGATGTGGTTGACCCAAGCCCCATTGATCCATGACAATGACATTCCCTTCTTGAACATCTAGCTTTGCCTTGGTCTCTTGTAACCAGGACCAGGACAAGATACCTTCCATCGTGTCACCTAAGCTCATAACTAAAAACTCGTGCTTCCTAGTTACCCCTCCAACAGTAACAGGAACACTCATGAGTTTTTCTGTAACGGTTGTGCTACCTTGCACAAACCTTACCAACAACGGGCTCATGATCTTGGTTCTAGTCACCCCTAAGGTCCTGACTAGTTTTTCATCCAAGACATTCACATCTGCTCCAATATCAATAAGCAAACAACACCGGTGGTTTCCTATTTTCACTTCAATCCACGGCAGAAAATCCCCATGCTCTACCAAATGCTCACCAGCACATACCTCTGCTTCAGTAGTCGTCTCAACTGGTTCTTCCACACTGTTTGTCTCTTCAGCTGTCAACACACGAACATTGCTCGCTGTTGAACGTTGGGGACACTCACGAGCAATGTGACCATCTCGTCCGCATCGAAAACAGATGATCGTCCTTGAAGGTGCAGCACTGCTAGCGCCACTGCTCCTAGCACCTGAAGTCGAAGCTTGGTTGGATCCTGCATTGGATGCATAGGATCCAGTAGGTCGTGTCTGAGTAGGACCACGAGAAACTCCTTGCTGTTGAGATCCACGAGGAAACCTCCTTCCCGCTGCACCAAATCTTCCACCACCACGTCCTCTACCACCTCTACTCTGAGAGGACGCTATCTGTCCTTGAGGATTACGCCAAAATCCTCTACTAGGCTCGTCACCACTTGTTCCACGCTGAAACTTGGAAGGCTGCACGGTGTAATTACGTTCCCTAGTGTTCTCTGCTGCTTCCAGAAATGCAAACAAGTCTTGCATGTCCTCGGACTTGTGAAACATAACCCAGCTATCAAACACACCAGCATAGAAACCCTGCAGACCTTTCTTCAAGTGAAACAGCAAGTCGGTGCGATCCACCATGTGCAAACGAGTAACCAACTCAGAAAATCGCTGGAGATACTGCCTGATACTCCCTGTCTGTCTCAGATGAATGAGCTCCAGCCGAAACTGTGTAGCTTCATCCACCGGTACCAGATGTCTTCTGAGTTCATCCTTCAGTTCCGGCCAAGTGGACATAGGAGTTGTACCGTTCAAACTCCTCATCCGCTGTTGACCTCCATACCATTCCTTAGCCTCTCCTTCCAGTCTACTAACAGCATAGGTGAACCAGCTGCGCTCATCGAAGTTCTCCAAGTAATTCTCCATTTCAGTAATCCATAACTCAAACCTGGAAAAGCTTTTCTCACCGTTGAAGGCTGATGGTGTCGCTGGTTCAGCCCACTTCACTTTCCGCTTGTGCCCTTCTTTGGCTGAGCTGCCTTCCGCAACATTCTCTTGCGCCTTCTGTGACCCATCTTCATTCTTATCTGCTTGAGTAGCATCAACTGCTCCTTCACCCAGCAGTGCTAAATCCTTGACTTGCTCAGTTTGTAGTACAGGGACCTCTGCTTCTTTCTCCTGTTTCGCTTTTGCTTGAGCTAAATCCGCCTTAAGCACCTTGTTCTCAGCTTCCACTTGCTCAAGTCGGCCTTCCAACTTCTTCAGAAACGCCTGCATCTCGTCCATCCCAGTCGGCATGGCTTCCATTGTCGATGGTGTTCAGCAAAGATTCAACCTGAACCTGCTCTGATACCAACTGTAACGTTCGACCACAGATCTCGAAACAGATTCTTTAATCTCTAACCAATGAACTGCCGAACGTGAACCTCCCTAGAGACCTGTATACTATATTTATGTCTCCAGATCCAGTTCGTTAAACTTCCCGCTAATAAACACCAAGGATTGGATAACCGTCGGACGAGTTTAGGATAACCAACTAGTCTTTTGCAGGTCTCTGGTCAATCTTAGGTTACTAAATACAGGTGGAACTATTCTAGACCTGGGTTGCATAAAATTTGGGCAGCGCTTCCGCTACTGGTGATCAAGTCGGAACGCCAGGACCCAAAAGGAGCAACCGCCAAGACTAGGAGACCTAGTAGATGCTAGGAAGTAGGAAAGTACACCAGAATAGAGTCAACTCCACACAAGACGCTTCAATCCAGCTTTGGCACTCAATCCAAGCTTGCTTATCATATAACAAAGCAAATCACGGGCTCATATACATTACATGGCGTTTTCTTGCTAACAAGGTCTCGGAGAGCTCTTGGGACAGCAATTCTTCACTGCTCTGCAAATCTCCTGATAATTTCACTCCAGAACGCTATCTCTTCAGGAATCTGCACTCTAAACGCTGTAATCTTCCCCTCAATAGACTAGATCTCAAATTGAAAGTTAGACCAAGGCTAGAATCCAGCTGATCCCCTTAGTCTACAACTATTTACTCACAGCCTGCACTCAGCTTAGTCCCTGTGAAATTTCCACCTTGCACCTCTCTGCAATAAGCTCTCAATGTAGTCTCAGTTTCTTGCTCTCTGGCCTGCTCTCTGGTGTGCGTACAGTGAAAATGATGAAAAGCCCCCAGTTCTAGGGTTCGCGAACCCATTTAAACCTTATCCTTGAGCCCTCGCCGTTTCCTTGTAGCCGCCACGTGTTTTTGTGTAATCACTACCCATAGTAATAGTAAACGACGTTACACAGAGAATGTACAATTTGTTAGAGAAAATCGTTAGAAAGAGTAGGCTACTATTTAGAAAAATATGAACCACTTCCAAAAATACGAGAATGAAATGAATGATTGCGCTTGGGAACATGCACCAAGAAAGAATTGAGCGTGAACTTAATTGGAAGTTCTTTTACCAAGGAAGCAAAAGAAAACTTGCCATGGAAAGAAGCATCTAACAACCACAAAATTAAAAAACGGACTTGTAATGCCCGATATTAATTCTAAACTGCATTTAAAAATATATCGAGGCCTTTTCTACACGAGCGAGCCATTTTGAGTTCACGTATTGTATTTGTATTTTGCGTTAGCAAAGTTATACGGAGATTGTGAAAACCGGGAAAAAAAGATCATTTTGTTACTTAGTGTATTTTGTCGTATTAACAAGGAGGGAAGAAGCTGGAATGAGGGACGAGCTGTGAAACCGGATTTAGATCTAGACAAATCGCTAACGCAAGTGTAGGTCCTTGTTTGCTATGCATTTTCGTAGCGAACCATCGATTTCGAAAGAAACAAGATAAGATAACTATTTTGTCGTTTCCTACTTGCCAGTTGCAAAGTTTACACCCATGTCCGTCACTTGCATAGGCTCGCAATTCCATGCATGTGTAGCAACTTCTTTCTTCTGTGTTCTACAATCCAGTGCGTATATGTTCGTCTTTTGAGTAACACTTGCAAGAAGGGGTCGATGAAGGAGTTTCTCTCGTCTTAGTACACATCTACGTTTCATGGTCGATGGCGTAAATTATGAGTTCAATCCAGCTTGCCAGTTGGGCTGCGGCATCTGTCGTTGGACGCGCTACCGAGCTGATGAAACAGACAGACCTCTTCCTTTCCCTTCCAGTGCACCTCTATCTCGTGACTAATCACGACGAATGAGCATCGCGCGAGATAAGGACAAAATGAAACATCCTTTGGACACTCGGATCGTTCGGGACAAGAAGAGCCCAAAATTTGCTGTGCAGAGATTTTCGCAGATCTTCCAGTAAGTGTTCGCAGACTTTTTCTCGTCATTTGAACCAGCTGCTAATATGCGTTTAACAGATGCCGTTGATCAAGTGTCTACTGAATGACTTGTGATTTCTCCGGTGGATGTAGCAACGAACACTAAAGACAGGAGATTTGGACAGAAGAATCAATCCTCTGATATAGGCAAGCTTGTCGATTCGTTCCAGGTTTTGGAACATCCTTTGATGTCCAGAACAATTCATACTTTGCTATTTCCCTAGGCTACTTGGTTGCATATACCCTTGCGTCAGTAGAGAACCTGCTTTCAGTGAAGTCGGTTCTCAGAAACAATACTCCCTTTGTAAAGAGAACAGCAGCCTATAGTGGACTCGTTGTCAGTGCTAGAGTTCCATATCTTAGTGTTCGGTAACGGTGTGCGACCTTCGCTGAACGTTGCCTCTCAGTTGGCATCATGCAGATGTTCAGTGAGCAGATACCGTGTGAATTGGAAGAGCTGCTGTGAAAGATGAGTTGCCTGTTGAGGAATGTTCTGCCTCCTCAGTTCAGTACTGGATGTTTGAGGAAGCCCCAGCATGGTCTTCCAGTTCGTCATACACTGTATAGTGGTACCTGGATCATATGTGAATCCATCAAGAGCAGTCTTTGGTGCCAACCTAGAAAGAGTCTGGCGCCTCAAACTTCGTTCTCGTCCAGATGGAGCCACTCTTCTTACCGACTGTCGGAGCAATACTGTTCCGCGCTTGTTGCGAACCAGATTGTGGAGGAACGAGCGGAAATTCAGGAAAACGAACACCTCACGAATTTGAGGGTTAAGCATATCCTGTGCTTGAGCAATGGCCACGGTGAAGACACCATTGCAGTCTCTATTCTTAAGGAGTTAATGGTAAGCCTCGATACAACCGGTTGTGCTTTCTCTAAGCGTTCTTCCATCACGGTCATGTACTGATCCGTGTCGAAGGGAAAACGCCCATATGCTACTCGTACTGGATTAAGAAGTTGGTTTCTTTCTTCTACTTTGAGGGAGTGACTTTGCCAATGTGTGTCCTAGAGAATTGGAACTGACAACTTAAATGAAAAGGGCGAACGTAAAATATTGAGGGGTACAGTTCTTATGAAGGTCGAGCGTGGTTAATTCCTTCAGGTTACCGTCTCTGTGAAGATCCTTCGCGCTGTTGAATCAAATTTCGAAGTAGATTATTCCCGTACAGACACTCTAGGTGAAGTGCCTTCTTCCCCCACATCATATGTTCTCACGATCGTATGTTGGTCATGCAACGTACACTTACTTGTCTATTTTGCAATTGGCATGGACTTACTTTGATGTAGGAGGTTGTTCGAGAAAGAGGTCAAGAAATTGGTGTAGAGGCGCTTCCTCTGGTCGGAGTGGGCTCAGCGTACTTTCAGAATGGGATACAAATCGTTGGTCCGTCAAAAACTATGCCAAGCGGAGGGTAGGTATTGATTTCACACGTAATAGTAAATTAACTGTTTTCGATCCGAATGAGTTTGTTCTTGAACTATAGGTAATAGGCACCCTCCGCATGCTTTATGTCTTTTATTGCGATACCTTCGGACCTACAGAGAATGCACAGAGGTCTTTTGGTATACAGTTATATCTCACTTTATGGGTACTTCACAGTACTTCGCTGGGCTCTCTTGGTTTGGGGTTCACCTAAGTGCCGGAGCGTAGTCTGACTCGTCCTGCTATTCTCACCTACTAACATATATCTCACTGCATGTAAACTCTCCAGATTTATCTACATGGATGTGTTGCAACTTTTGGGAGATATGCGTGCCGGGTTAGTGTCTCTAACTATTGAGCAGGTTTGTTCTCACCGGTAGACCTCGTGTTTCCTGCTTAGGTTAGTCATGCTATGAGCTTGCTTTGCAGCATGTTAAGAACCTAACCTTATGTTACTGATAAATCTGTAACGTGAAGTGGCGTGCCATTGTGCAATGGTCGGATAAAACACCAGACGCATTCATAATTGCAGTTGGAGATATCTTCCCGTTGGCTTTGGCTTGGCTTGCTTCGAGTCACACAAGAAGGAAACACAAAAGGATTCTCGAGTATGCTTTCATTGGGACTGCTAAAAGCGAATTTTATATTCAAGAGGATCCAGGGAGTGGCCCTTCAACCCGGAGACGCTTTCATGGTGAGATTTCACTAATGTTTTGTCTCAGTCAATGTGTATAGTTTTCACCAGTAATCCGAGCTCTAATCGTGATGAATCCCTCTGACACGTGACAAATAGCTCTGACAATTAATTTTCAGTTGGTGACTCTGCATATATGCTGTATTTGCTTACTTTCACTGCACCTTCTCATCTAAGTTGTTATTCTATCTAGATATGTATTAAGTACTCTTAAGTACTACGCAACTGATGTTAAGACATTATTAAACTCTTACTTCATTCATGTGTCACACATCATTTCGATACGTTCCATTCTAGCTGCATGCTAGCTCGGTTCTAGACCTAGGTTTTTCTGCCGCATTAGGCATAGAACAGCTTACACTCCATCTAGTACAGGTTCTATCTTGTTCTTCCATAGAAAAAGGGCCCTGCTTTTAGGAAATATGCTGTCTGTGGTACACATTTTCAACACTCTGTCCTCAGGTTTGGAAAAAATTCCACTAAATGGCAGCAGTTTTAGCGTACATTAATTCATTGTGTATTTGGCTGTCGCAGTGGAGTCTCTGCTTGGGGGTGTTTATCTACCATGGGAGCGTGCTTTCATGGCTGACGTTAACTGCAGGTGTGATTTGTGCATCTGTACATCCAAATTTGATCGGACCTCTTGTAGTGATCACATCACCGTCTTTCAACTGGATCAGATGAGAATGTCAGCCAGTCTAGCAGTAGTGTATAAGCTTTTACTGTATGTTGTTGCTGTTGGCAGGCTTGTTGCTCCAAGGGATGGGTTGACTGCTGAAGTTTTGAAGAAAACACTGCCCTCTCATGCACAGGCCAAGGTAGGCTTACAGCCATCCCTGTAATACATCTGTTCCTCTTGGTCCGTGAAGTCGACAGGAGCAGCTCTGTACAATTTGTTGTGTTGTTTATTGATATAACTGTCAGGCGTGTATACACTAGGTGCACGACCTTGGGAATCCTATGATGGATGGCTTAGATCCAGTAGGAGCTCTAAACTTTTTGGACAAGTTTGAATACGGACATTGCATCACCGTCCTTCCAGGTTCCAGGGCACCCGAGGTATTTTCCGCTTCCTTCATCTTTCCTATTAGGAGGGTTTCTGCTTTGTAAGTTCACATCTCCGTTAAGGATGACTAAGGGAAAATTTACCTGAATGCATTACACGGACAGGGTTTATTCTGTAGGAACACAAGGTGAGAAGTTTTCTGAAACGTTTTTGCCCCCAAAGGGTGTGTGAAGTAGATGCTAGTATATTCAGCTTTTCTTGGCTGTTAGTCTTATTTGATGGAGTTATCCGTATGTTATTTGTACACATCCATACGTCAACAAAATGTTCGCTATCCAAGCAAGTGAAGGATCAGAGTTTTCTTCTTCTCATATTGCAGGTGTATGCAAATTGGTGTTTGCTTTTGGAAGCTTCGGAAGAAGTATCGGCTAAACTCTATCCAAAAGTGATGGTTTACATCACACCTGTTGTACCTTCTCTGGAACCCGGTCCCTTCTACGATTCTCTTGTCGAGGATGGATGGGAGCCTTACTGGGCTGTCTCGGAGCATATGCATTCTTGCCATGCGGCGAATGCCAGTTCTAAGGAGGAGCATAGAAGTCGAGTGGAGCTATGGCCAGCCAACAATGGCATATGCATCTTGCAGTTTCACAAAGGGAATGCTGTAATGCTACTGCTCCGTGGTGGCTTCAGTGATGCAAGTCACTGGGGAGAGACTGCCATCGCTATGGCTGGTACAGGAACAGAGCAGTTGGTGAGTTTCATAGTCTCTGGTCCAACGTGATTTAGTTCTGATGTTAATTAGGGTTTGTTTCAGGCGATGTGTTTCCAGACGGCGTCCTGTTGGTTGACCTCTCTCACCCTCTCAAACCTACCCTTCCATATTGGAAGGTGTTATGAGCAAAAAGTTATGTTGTCTTAAACTTTATTCTGTGGCTGATTTTCGCTTAGGTTGGTTTGGGGAAGCCAGTGTTTACTCTACCCGGCAACGGTCCGCAGTTTACATACGCTTTTGCTGAAGCACAGTCAAGACTACTGGGCAAATCTGTGAGTACAGCATATACGTCTCTTTGCACTTTATCTCTCCGTCATTTAGGGAGAGTGCTGGTTCTGCCTTATGCATGGCGAATGACCTCTGTCAAGATTACCATTTATGCTCTTACGGTTAGAATGAGAGTCCAAGTATCTCCGTTGTTTTCAGATGGAAGGAAATTTGAAATGTCTTTCGAATGAACCTCAAGTTCTTACCCTCTTTTAGTGGTTAGATGCCTTAACTCATTTTAAAGCTCATAGCTATTTAAAGATGGTAAAACCTCTGGAGCTTGGGTTTATTCGGGAAGTCAATCTTTTCACGTAAATCGACAGGAACCTGGCTCGTCCTGTCAGAGTCAAGCGCCTCGTAGGATTGGAACTCAAATCTGTTGTGTGACATAAAATACTCCGTACTTAACAGTGGTTTCGCATTTATGATGGCAAACTTGGTAGGAATTGAGCTAACTGACAAACGTGTTTCGAAGACGTTAACTCGTGCAAAGGGTATGTGCTTGCAGGTCTTTCTTAGCAGTGACCCCCAATCACTAGCCATAAAGTTGTCCAAGGTGCTAGCTGATAAGGATTCTCTACCGATGTTTGCTGGAAATGGACGCAAGCGAATGGGAAGTTCGGGAGGTAGTAGACGAATAACTGAAGAAATCTTGAATTCAATGAGCTAATATGAGTTACATGCAAAAGCTATTCCGTCCATGTTTCATTCTTTACACTCCTTGTAAAACACACAAGGACTAGGTAATGAGATCCTGTAATATGAGTTGCTTGTTCCTGAGATGAAGTCCAGATCAAGCTTGCTCAAGATGGTAAGGTAAGGTGTCATAATTGGAAGGTCAACTTATCTGAGGTTCATTGTTCCACCCACACATACAGTATACGGAGTAACTTGCTCTTGTTGAACTGTGATTGACCTTATTGATAGATACTCACTAGAAGTTCAGAATAACCTATGCTAAGGATGGTCTCGTTATATTTTACATGGAAGAGCGAAAATCATCCTTTGTCCGCGGATTGTTTGACAGCGAAGTCTAGGGATATTGTTAATTTGATGATGTAGTCTTCCGGACGTCTATGACGAGCCATTTTACATTCAGAACCATCTCCTGTCAAGCGCCAAAGACGGAGCATGTTCCGTTCGACTTAAGAGCTGAGCGTGAAGAATGAATGTGGTGCTTGGGAATTGGTTGGTTTATGATCCACAACTTACTGAGTTTTGGAAAAGAATAAGAAGTCTCTGCATTCAGGGGAACAAACTTCTACTTGAGTACTCGCCAGGTTTCGCGATGGTACACTCGAAGAAAACCAGGTAACAGTTACCGATTGCGCAAGGCTCTATTGTTTCGCACGCGACGTTTCTAGAACTCTACGGACTTAAAAGACAACAGGCTACACCGGGTACATGAAAGTTGGGAACTTCACCAAATGACTCAGACGATTCCTAAACTTTACTCTGAATCGTTGCTCCGGAAACTTTTTAGAGAAACGGAGGCCAGTAGCAGATAGTTGCAGAGTCGGTCGGAGATGTCATTCGGGAGGCGTGAGAAGGATGCAGTCTCTGACGGGTTTTTCTCCCGAGGTTGGTTCCCATTGCGGATAAGTTTCTAGGTTGGCAGAGTCTGTAGGATTCTCTCGGGACCTTCTCAAGCACGAGCTCGGGACCATCAAAGTTCAAACAAGAGGGGAACAAAACATCTTCACTAGCGGAGTGCGCCACGAACACGCGGCAAGAACTAGATGGAAGACATATTCGCTTGCGTGGTCCAGGCGGAACTTCAAAACTGGTGAATTATATACGTACACGCGTCGTAAAGCACTATTGGGTTCTCGTGCTATCTTACTTAGAGTAGTTATCGTGAAGTAAAAACTCGTATAATATTATTTAAACTTAAATGTAATATTAGGTCTATGAGATCGTTGGATTACACAGTGTAATCTCACTATTTAATCAGTTTTGAACTCAAATCCAATTAGAATTGAATTTTCTTTTAACTCAAACTATTTAGAACCGAACTATATTTCAACCAACATGCTAAACCGAACCAGTTACAACTGGAACATCAAATCATTTGGAACTGAACACCTTTGATGACTAATACAAGAGAAGTAGTAAATTAATCCTTTTCCATGCAGATTTAACCTAACCAACTAGGAAAGATTATACTGTTTAATCTCCTATAATACTGAGTTTGATTAGGTTTGGAATCGAAGTAAACCACTGAAAAACATAGAATCTCGAAATGGAACCAAACCATCTGAATCAAAACCATTTAGAACCCAACCCTTTTCTAATCCTTGGAACCGAACCAAAATCAAACTTTAAAGACTGGAAGCTTCACGGGATATACAAGATAACTCGTCAGTTGTCATCTCGCCATTACGTTCTACAAAGCTCTTCTTACCGTGGTTTCTACTATAAGTAAAGCATTTTGTGAAAAAATCTCAACCTCGAAGTGTCTTTTTTTGTCTTTAAAATCTAGAATTCTCAGTTGTGTTCATGTGTGTATTCTTACGTGCCACAGGTGTGCTTATGAGAGATAACGGTTAAAACAATTATACTTTATGTTGGAGGAGTGTCTGCAGAATCGTGAGTTATTGGTTGTAATAGCTTTCTCCGAGGAGAGTCCGGAACACTCTGCTGTCTAAGTGTGAACTTCATTACAGCAACTAGTTCAGGATATTTGGGCTCGTGCTCTTTTGCAAGTCTAGCTTGCCCTTGTACCAAAGTATAAATACTTGGTCTATGGACCTCCTACCTCATTATTCAGTAAAGCTCTTTGTAATCCTTTGTAATAATGAGGTACATTCTCGATGCTCTCTCTTGCATCGATTCTCTTTTTTTTTTCTTATATGATATTAGAGCTTCGGATTGTTATTTTCCCAGCACAGTAACGTAGACTTCAAGTAGATCCTAGGCATAGGTGAAGGAGCAATCAGGAGATGCCTTGATTGCTAAGTGCAGAGGATGCTCTTCGCTCAGACGATCACAGCGCTCAATAGAATTGTAGTAGTTCAACGACATATCTGCAATGATGAACACGTTCAACACGAAAGGCTAGGTAAAGTTTGATGAGACGTAATTTACATACTGGAAGCGTAAGATGAAGCTCTAATTAGACACGAAAGGCATCTTTAGAATTATCGATGATAGGGTACTTCGATCAATGCTACTCTCGATAATTTTTTACCTACGACCGGAGCAAGTAGCATCGAGGAGAAGGATCGTCAGAGCAAGAATGCTGTTATGACAATAAACTAATGTTGTGAGAACATTGTTATTGATCATATTATTTCTTGCCGCACGGAAACCGACATGTGAAACACGTTGACTTCTAACTTTGCTACGCAAGACACCGTAACACAAATGCATTTGAAAGAAAAGCTGCGAACCCTCAATATGAGGAAAAATGACACGTCACATCGCACCTGAACACCTTCAAATTCATGGTTGAGCTGCTAACATCCGCAGATTTGCAAGTAGGCGCACAACAGCAACTACTTACACTCCTGGGCAACATGTCTGATAGCCATCAAATATTCTTACAAGTGATGAGATGCAACACCAACTTGACATTGCAAGACTTCATCTCATTGTTTCTTACCAAAAGAACTTTTCATCGAAAGATGCAACACGAACTTTTGACCGCATTGTTTACAAGAAAGAGACAACCATCCAAGCAAGACAAGAAACGACCACTAGACTCTAACATTAGTGTCTTGGGTGCAATTTTACTCCAGAATTGTCCCAATCAAGCTCCAGTAATAGGGCTCCGCCTAATTAGTTTCAATGACAAGACGACAATCAAAACCACAATCAGCATTTCTGAAATCAGAAAAACTGCCAGTGCAACAATAACGACAACACGAGGTACGCATTGATGATTCAACTTCAAAACGAGTTTACACCCTGAGTCATGGATCGTCACTAGTATGTTGATATCGTTGTCACCACATGGTATTCGACTGTGATCAATTTTGTATGTACACTGAACGAAAAATGCTCTTCAAGATCAAATTCTCTTACGTGATGACACCATAGTCCAAATTGGAGATCACAGTGATGTTGAAATCAAACTCCTCAACGGTGAAAACATATTAATTAAGGACGTCTTGCACGTCCTTGGACTACAAAAGAATCTATTTTCAGCTCGAATGTTTGACTCTAAGGATGGATGGTGTATAATCGATAACGGTGCTTGCTATTTAGAAGACAAAACAGACGTCCAATTACTTCATGTTCTCTAAGCAACGATCTTTACTTATTGGACTCATCTAGTATTCATGTGCACATTTCTTGCCTCTTGCAAGCACACCATGCACAACTGCAAGCAGAACATTCTCAATCCATACTTCGAACAATGTTTCACGAAACCTCCCCTCAGAAGAGACTGAGAGTCTCAGAGATTACTTTGGGAGCCGATCGACCAATCGTGATCGATCGCAGCTCATCCTACCCTTGTACCTTTTCACACAGTACGTAGCTCCCCACCACACATAGTCGAATTCAGTTCAATGCCTCTCATTCGTCACAACCGCGAATCCTCACGTGACAATCCATGATCTCAAAAGTGATCGACCACAAAGATCAATCATCTACCAAGAAGGCACCTCACAAGACCCACTCTCCTACATGGAAGTGCTTCGTGTTGTGACACGACTCACATGTGAATTTAGTGTAGAATTTATATTGTGCTATTTTCTTTGTTTCACGAACCTGTTCATGCAGCTCGTCTGAGAGCGTATTAGATGTCATATCCACGCTTATCTGGGATGTCATATCGCACGATAATGAGACGTGCTAGCTTAGTGATCTCTGGACATTCGCATGAGTGGCTCTTGTTGTCAAATTTGAGTATAAGATAGAGGATAAAGAGTTCGTGGGGCATTCTTCTTTACGTGGTGTTTCGTGAGTGTTTCTTAGTGTCTTACATGGAAGGTGAGGATCTGCTACAGTTGTACTCATGGAAAGAGGATTGATCCTAGTTCTAGATCTTTCATTTCTGAAGCATTCCATATCAAGCTTCACTACATCCATCGCCATCACTTTTGCCGGTGGTTCATTGTCTACTTTGGTGATGAGTTCACGAGGAGGGTGATGGACTTGCCTACCCCGGTGATCTTGTCGATCGGCACATCTGGAGAGAATTGAGACTTGACTATGTACATCTTACTTTGACGAATAAATGAACTTGAACTTTCCCGTCAACGTCTGGGTCGATATTCGATGTCACTACTGACAGAATATCAGTCATCGTATGTGGATCGCAAGAAACTTGGTGTGAGGAGTATCAAGTGATGACTTCCTCATTTTCTTTGTCGTAGACGATTCAAGGTCATTATCTTGACTTTGTACTGAATCTCGTGTATTTTCTTGTCATTGTTATCTTCATCGTCCAACGAGATGATGATCCTATGTTAAGATTAGAGTCCAAAGTATTTTGGTTCAAAAGTTGAAGGTGTGAGTGTGTTTTAGGGTTATAACTCGAGCTATAGTGCCAAGTAGGAGGTAAAGTGATCTCCAGTCTCTTTCTCATTGATCCATTTTTTACCAATCAAGTTCATCCAAAGTCTAAGGACGGTTTTGGATTTCGGAGACCTTTCCGGAGGTCACCGGTGGATTTTGAGACCCCGTTGGAAAGCTCTCGAGCCGAGCTACAATCTGGAGTAGAAGATCGATCGATTTGGACTCCGATCGGGGTGTTATGATTGTTCAAAGTTAGGGGGTCGAATTGATAACCCGAGTGACGTTTCCAAGTGTCTCGAGAGTTTGAGAAATGATCTTTCAGTATTGTCAAGGGGATTGGATAGTTGATGCTATGCTGTTTTTCACTGATGTAAAATAGTCATACGTTTGGGTTGGATATGACCTCGAAATGATCGATTGAAGTTGGCTGTAACAGTTTAGAGATAGAAGTAAAATAATTTTGCTTGGATTCAAGGATTGAGTTGTTCTATGTGGATGGATTCTAGTCTTTCAGTGAAAATTTCCAGGATTGGAGTGTGTCATATCAGCTTATTACGTGTGAAATTTCAGCTCATTTGATTAAGAGAAGGTGTTGGGGTCCTGGATTTTAGCCACCGGGGTCTGTAAAACTCATAAGTTAGCATAGACGAAAGGCTTGGTTCATTCCGGGAAACTGGTTTGAGTTCTGAAGCTGAAATTTCAGAGCGTAGTAGTGAAGTGTCAGAAGGAATTTCTTGTGAAGTTTGGACCCAGTTGGAGGTTCGAGTTGGGAGCAAGAGATTGCCGAAGTTTAGATTATAACTTGATGGATTTCAAAGGAGAAGGGTGATTTCTCCTACTTGGTTGGCTTTGAACAAACAACTTGAGGTTTGGAGGCGGAACTCTACGGAGGTGCTGCAAATGCGATGAAAGAGCTATTTTTATGAATTTGATATGGAAATCGTACTCCAATAAGGCGTCACATTATGTTGAGATTCCAATTGAAAATCTCTAACAGGGAGGTATCATTCTCTTCGGCACCACGTCCTGAGCTCACTGGTTGCTTGATGTGTGCATGTCTTATCTCATTGGAAAGCTTGTACAGTAAAGATTTATCCTCATATCAATGAACCATAGGAAGTCAAAAATTGAATGTTCAGATAGTTTGTCGGAGAAAAATAGTGAAAAGTGTGTTTCTAGTGCACATTTGAAGGTGCATCTGTGATCTAAGTATATATTTATCATGTATGAATCCTTCTGTACTTAGAATAAGATCGAACACCCAATTGTGTTATGTGGTGCACGTGTGTTACACTTACGGTCAGGTTAGATCAATAAAAACCGAGACAAGCCTGATAGATTGAGTTGTAAGGACACTAGGATTTCAAGAGTTGGTCCAAGGTCTTGCTGCATCTCTCTACAGTCAGATACCTCATGTATTTCTAGATCAAACTTCACGCTCTACGACAACGTCCTCTTATGCGGCGTATCTTTTATTAACCGCAGCAGCTGGGCTCCACGGTGGACCATAGGAGTTGAAGTCCTCTCATTTGGACAAGATGGGGTGCCACGCTCTGCTTCTTTTACGGAGGAGCTAGACCTAGCTTTGGGAACCTGTGTGCTGAAACAGAGACCAGACGGAGAAAACCAACCACGAAAATGAATGATGCGATATATACCAACTCCAAATGTATGTACACTGCCGGTTCTTTCTTCCTAAGAACACAAAACTGAGAAACAAACCAGAGCGGTCTGCAATCTGCTTCAAAGCTCCTAAAATGAGTCCTTGAATCTCAACCCAGACCCAAAACTATCAATGCGTAGCTCAAAGCAAGAGAAACTTCCCTTTGCTAACAAAAAGAGCTGCACCAGCTTCACAGGATTCAAACCCAAGTCCAAACAGCATCCATGTACAAGCTCTTAGCTAAAGCTAGCTACCACAAGCTGTACATAACCAACCAGAACTCTAACGATCTCAAAAGAGCAAAACCTGTAGCGAAGAAATTGAAAAAGACCTATCTGAGAACTTCTTCCTTTCGTCAAGCGGTCTTCAGATGTCGATAGGGTCTCCTTCCCTGACTCCGTTGGCCCAAGAAACCTTCAGAACCGACTCCCAACTGCCGAAATATCATCGATTTTCGGTCGCATGTGACCGAACCTTCAAAAACTCCTCCATGTGGCTTAAAACCGCACACACCGCACAAACGGATCGTCTAAACTGATATCCGTCTTCTCTGGTAGGTAGATCTAGCTACCCTGAATACAACCAGACTTCAAACAAGCCGTTTGGAGTTCCTCTTGCAAAACCACGCAAGAAATTTGGTCGCAGGTTGCAAAAAACTGACGTAAATCAGCTCCCTGCGGCTCAAACTTGCTCACCACACCCAAACCAACAATCCAATTCACCTACAGTCTTCTCCTATGCGTAGATGAAGACTCTCTGATCACGTAGGCACCAAGAACGAAGAGCTTGGCTCACCGATCGCGAAGAACAACCCAATCTCAGGTCGCAAGCAATGAAAAACTTGACGCAAGTGCTTCCCTGCGAGCCAATTTCACTCAGAACTCCTAAACCGTCTAATGAAACTTGATATTGTCTTCAATTTCCTGTAGAACTCGATGTTCTGATCCCGATGGATCCAAGGACAGCAAGTTTGGACTCCGGAACGGCCTGAACGGTCCGACTCTTCTTCACAGATAACTGAAATCTTCAAATCTCCTTCCTGCGTCTCAATTTCTCTCAGTACACAACCCCCGATCCGTCTCTTCGCAAACCGTCTTAACCAACGCGTAGCCTGCACAGATCTGAACCCAACGACGCCTTGTGCGTTTGCATTAGACCTCCGAATCTCTCGAACCGTCCGCTAACATGTCGTAGGTGCAAGCTAGCCCCTTAAGCAGCCCCCTTGTGTCAGTCTTTGTACGTACGAAGTTCTCTCATAATAATGAAGCAGGCCCCTTGCATCTTTGATATAACGCCTGAAGCCTCAAATACCCAGTCAGCAAGTAAACTAAGGCCTAGCTTGATTTTTCCTTCTTTTGAGTCGCATAACTTCTTCACTAGACGTCCAAACGAAGTAAACAAGATGCCCATGGAAAGCTGACAACGAACTCTACCCATCGATGCGATGAAAGTGGAGATCCAAAGTTGCGCCAAAAGTCCATAAGCTGGGACCTAGCTTGTTTTCTCCATCTTTCGAGTCCTGTAACTTCTCCACTAGGCGTCCAAACGAAGTAGACAAAGTGCCTATGGAGTGCTGACAAGGAGCTCTATCCACTGACGCGATAAAAGAAAAGATCCGAAGTTGTGACAAAAGCCCGTAAGCTGGGGCCTAGCTTGTTTTCTCCATCTTTCGAGTCTTGTAACTTCTCCACTAGGCGTCCAAACGAAGTAGACAAAGTGCCTATGGAGTGCTAACAATGAGCTCTATCCACTGATGCGATGAAAGTGGAGATCCAAAATGGTGCCAAAAATCCGTAAGCTGAGGCCTAGCTTGTCTTCTCATGAGTGTCTTTGGAGTGACAAGCATCGAAGTCTGAATTTCATGTAAGAGCCGGTCCACGACACGACAGCGTCTCCCAAGATCGAGATGTTGTCTTGATCTCAAAGGGGCACACCCCTCGAGCAGCGGACCCCCTCCTCTCTTTGCAAAAAGACTCTCAGCTCCGAGGAGCTCGAAAGTCCACTCCGTGAGAGAGTCAACGCACGATGAGTTGACTCTCATCGGCTGGGAGGGATTGACAGTCTTTCCTTTCTGAGATCCTACTCTGAAGAATCTTTCGGGTACCTCAGTCCACTTCGTCTCTCTCTTCTCTATTTGGTAGAGATGAGACTTTTCTCATCAACAAGATTCTCCCTCCTCTCGACTCGACACATGGCATCTCGCTCTCATCTCGTCATGCATCTGATTCTGACCTCTCGTCCATCCCTTCCGTCTTGCAACTATGTCTTACATAGTTGAAGAGTGCAACACGCTTTATCTCCGCTCTCTATCGATCTATCACTCATTCGCGCTTTGCTTATCTCACGTTCGCAACTCCAACCGCCGACCTATGACACAAGCAGCTTGATCACATTAGTCTTTCTCGGCTTGATCAACTTTGTCGTCATCACTTCGTTCTCGGCTTACACTTGCTCATCATTCATGATTTCACTTGCGCTTCGTGTCTACATGGCAAACAAGCTCGCACGAAGTTTCCACGTGCGGTCAATACTCGCACCATTGAGATTTTTGAAATTGTTCATTCTGACATCAATGATCGTATTTCTCCTTACACTTTTTTTGGCTATGAGTACTTCATGACTACTCTTTGTTCGTTTGCTCCATTATAAGAGCGACTGCTTCATGGCCTTCAAGGAGTTTCACACATTCGTCAAACGTCATACTGGAAAGAAACTCAAGACTCTACATTTCGATAACGATGATGAGTTCTGATCTGCCCTCTTTGATGCATATTGTCAAGAGCATGACATCCAACACCAGCTGACTGTTTCAAACACTCCTCAGCATTACGAGGTAGTTGAGGAGTGTCAGAATCGCACCCTCTTGAACTTTGGTCGAGCTACGATGTTTTCAATAAGATTAGATAAACAGTTTTAGAGTGAGGCTCTTAACTCCATCACTTATGTTCTAAATAGTTGTCCCACCAATGACATCGATTCTGTCACTATTCTCTTTGAGCTCTAGCATGGTCGCAAGCCCCTCATTTCACATCTTTGAGTTTTTGGTTGCACGCAAACATTCACGAGATTCACCGTTCCAAGCTAGATAGTCACTTTCATGAGTGCATCCTCCTTGGCTATAGTAGTCAAAGCAAGAAATACTATCTTAATCACAAATTTGACGGTAATATTTTTATTTCTCGTCATGTTATATTTGATGAATCCTTCCATGCATCAACTTCATCCCCTCCTAACTTCGCTCTCATTGCTATCATCGAGCATGCAATTCAAAATGATGTCACTTCTTTCATCACCAGCCTCCTCCTTCGCGTTCAGCCCCTATCTCCTTAGTGGGAGCTACTCTTCTCTCTCTCGGTCTCTTTGTTCCATCTCTTTTTATTCCACCTCTCGCTTTCGACCCTTCTGTCAATCTTGATCTAGATCATTCTTCAAGTAGTAGCTTTGGTCCGGGTCCTTTTCCTCCTCTCGTCTCAGTGGGATCTGTAGGAGGAAGAGTTGACGGAGACATACATCACACACCAACTCAGTCTGTGGCTAGCTCATCTACCAGTAGTCCATAATCGTACAGTCGATATCTTTTTCTAACATATTCTACTATGCATTTATCTTCTTCTGTTCGAACCAAGCATAGTCCCCTAATTGATGTAGAGAACAGGAGCACACTACATCCGTATCTACATTGTTCACCACTGCAGTCTCCACCACCATACTCAAGTGAGATTGAGATTGCAGCATCCTCTCCTCTCATTAAGATCCAAACACCACTACCACTCCGATGATCAACACGTCAATCAAACACTACTAACCGTGATCCAGCAAAAAGTTATGATACTACAATCTTGATCTCGAAGACACGCATCATTAAGAAGCATGTTCTAATGATGACTCTGAGACTAGTTCCAATGAAAGCTCAATTCCTACCAAGAGGCTCTGTCATCTCTAGACGTTGCTCGATGGTATGTGATCATCATCGAAGAGCTCAAGTCCTACGAGAAGAATGGTACGTGGACACTCACGGACTTATCACATGGACGAAGGTCTATAACCAACAAGTGGACCTTCAAGTTGAAGCTGAATTCAGATGGGTCCATCACGCGATACAAGGTACGGTTGGTGGTCCGAGGATTCACTCAAATGTACGCGCTCGACTACATTGACATCTTTTCCCCGGTGGTATGTGTGCAATCAATGCGAATGATACTAGCGATCGCAGCTCAGCACAACCTTCATGTCCACCATATGGATGTGAAGATAGCATTCCGAAACAGGACGTTGAACGAAGATATCTACATGATTGTCCTTGACGACATCAACGTCCGAGGAATAGATAAAGTGTGCAAACTACTTCGTACATTTTATCGATTGAAGCAATCTTCCAGAGAATGATATTTGATCATAGATAAGTTCTTACTTCCTCTTTGGTTCAATAATCAGTTTGTCATCTTAGCACTTTATTTGACGACACAATCATAACAAGCAGCAGCAAAAGATTGCTGACATACATCAAAAGCAACCTCAGCGCAAGGTTCAAGATGAGTGACATCGATAATATCCACCATTGCTTGAGTATAGAGATTAACCTAAACCGAGCAAAAGGATGGATCGGACTCAATCAAATCTTATATCTGACCCAAAAGTTATTCCAGTTTGACCTACAGAAGTGCTAACCTGTTAGTACACCTTGGACCCCATGAGAAAATTTCTCAATCGAAGATTATACCGCTTCTGACGAAAAGAAGACGTAATGTGCTTTTTATCCATACCAAGCGCAACAGGCTCTATCAACTAGGTCACTATTTTCAATCGTCCTGATTTAGCCTTAGCATTAGTGTATTATCTCAACCATGGTTAACCCAAGACTAAAACACATCACCGTTATAAAGCGCATATTTCGTTATATCAATGATACTTTAGACCAGTATTTAGCATACGAACACTCGTCTCAAGCAATCTCTCTATTGGTCTACACTGATGCTGACTGGGGGGTCACATAGAGTCACGAAGTTCAATTTCTATAAATTTTTGAATCTACTCTCAAGGAGAAATCAGTTGGTTGAAGAAGAGACAGAAATTTGTTGCACTTTCAAGTACTGAAGCTGAGTATATGACACTCACCACATGTTCCTTAGAAGTAATATGGCTTCGAGTAATGAGGTAAGAGGTCATTAAGCCAGATATTTATACTTTGGTACAAGGCATGCTTGGCCTGCCAAAGAGCACAAGCCCAAATATCCTGAACTAGTTGTTGTACTGAAGTTCACACTTAGATAGCCTAATTCTGACACTCCCACTCAA
This sequence comes from Asterella californica, assembly GCA_036924285.1. NCBI lineage: Eukaryota > Viridiplantae > Streptophyta > Marchantiopsida > Marchantiales > Aytoniaceae > Asterella > Asterella californica. The sequence continues at coordinate 10,802,066 of JAYKYS010000006.1, read as the reverse complement.
TGATTAGTTGTTGTAGACTAAACTTTTAATCCTAGTCTTGGTAGGAAGTAGTCCAACTTTGGAGCTGGTAAGCCCTTAGTTAGGACATCCGCTACCATCTCCTGAGTAGGGCAGTACTTCACTTCAATTGTCTTGGATATAACTTGGTCCTTAATGAAGTGATATCGAATATCTATAGGTTTCATCTTGTCATGGAACTTAGACGTTTCTCTGAATTGCACTCTGGTTATCACAGTACAAAGTGATAGTCTCATTCTCAGTTAATCTTATATTTGCTAGTAATAAACAATTAGCTTACACATACTTGCTCTCTCTTGCATCAATTCTCTCTCCTTTACACTCTTGGCAGCAATGCTCGAGGAGTTCTGGTTTTTAGAGTAGTGATTTCAGGTACGTTTCAGTAATCTCCGGTGTTGGACTAAATCTTTCAGAAATTTCCAGAAGGAAAAATCTACTTTTTAGCATAAATTTGGTAAAAATTCAGACAATTGCCGATATGCTTTTCCTTCCATCGGAAATTTCTCATTTTTAACAAAAGAAACCTCCCCGAGCACTGCTTTGTAGTCGCTCCTGCTGTCCATAATGAACTTCAAGAACATCTTGAAAAACCGAAGATGTACGGTAAAAAACACTAGGTTCCAGTGGAATCTCTAGATAAGTCCAAATCATCATTAATGTTGAAGACACGCTTAGGTTCCTTTGTTTAAGCCTCCTCTTGGTACAAAAGGGGTCTAATATGAGTATTTATTTGAGATTCCTTTTTAGATTCAAAATTTCTCTTTGGAGGTTTAGCTTTGTCATGTGGAGAAAGCTAAACATCTGTATGCATCGATCTCTTTGTAACCTCCAGCCAGTCTTTTGAAGCACCAAGTCTCTAAAACAGAGAGCCTTGGGTTCGATTCCTGCAAATCTCCAACATCTTATGATTGGATCATGAGATTGACTAAATAACAACAGAGTGAAGTAGCATACGGTTGTGGACCAGTTTCATACTGCCATTTCCCTTTCCCAGCGTCATGATGCTCACTCACTACAAAATCTCAGGGACAAGTTTGCTGGCTGAAAACTAGCCCATGAGCATCACACATGTACTACTGCAATGATTTTTCTGCCAGTGTTCACATGCTTGATTACCAGCCAGTAGTGGCTGGGCAAGTTCATAGCCCCGAAGGGAAACATTTGGCGCTTTTTAGATGCACAAACTGCGAAGTCAACAAACGCAATCGTAGTCGATAAAGGCCTACACAGCTTTAAAGTCGTACTGCACATATATAACTACATAGTGTGGAAAATCGACGGCTAACTATTCTGCTATTTCTCTCTAGCTAAAGGAAAAAGTGAAATGTCCCGGTAACTGCATAAAGACGTTTATGCACTTTTTATCTCCCCTTTCTAGAGGTCAATCTTTCGTATATTCACTTTGTTCAGAATTAAAATACTTGAAAGGGGGAAAAAGGTAGAGTCAAAGCCATTGGACTGTATCGTCTGCAAAAGGACCATCGATCCAAGTTGGAGATATCTAGACTAAGGCAAGGAGCATCAAAATGTTATCTCTTGAAATATCAGCATGATGTTAAAGAAAGAAGAAACCCCAAGCTTTAAGACTTTATCACCACTTTTATGAACTGTGAACGAATTCATTGACTGACCACGGCATGATGACTTGGTTTTACATGGTGCTCGTAGAGTATAAATAATAAGGAAAAGTGTTGTACAAGATATTGGAAATGAAAATTGGCCACCATAACGAAAGCAGTTCCAGGACATGAAAGAAAGAACTTGTCAGAGAGTGCAGAACCGCACGACCTTAGACTAGTGGCGCACCTTAAGATACATATATCAGTATTATATATCATCATCAATTTTCGGATTGAACACGTGTTTTTTGCACACTATTTTTGGCTTCTTTCTAGGTGAATCTTTCTTTGAATGTTGTTGCCTTTTACATACTGAGAGCTCCAGTGAGAGGACTCGACCCCACACCTCAAGACTACTACACTACAGATGGAGTTGCAAACAAGCATTAAGGAGAGTCAAAGTTAAAATCAGTTTTAAATATTCTTGATCCCGAGGATGAGTTACGACTTTCGCCCGAGTTACCTAGACATTTTTACTTACTTTTTACTCGTAATTTTTTTCAATAAAGACTTTTAATACTGTGAATAATGATTCCAACTGTTATAATCAGAAAAAAGGTTCATGATGGAGTAGTACTTGCAACTCACAAGGGCACCAGTGGACGATTCACGATTCTGTATACATTTGGTCGATGATATATTAGAGTTTTTTTTTCTTGCGAAAGGTTAAGAATCATTTCGCTTAACTTTGACTTTGCTTCAGCTCCAGCTTTCTTTCATATTATTCCTTTTTTCCATCTTCAGAAGAGGAGAATATGCAAAGCCATTTAATTCATCACCTAGTCTAATGGGAAAGGTTAGGTGATGATTTAAACCTTGTATAAAATCTATTTTCTGACAGTACGGCAGACGGATATTATGGTTCTTTGTGCGTGATTGAACCCCCATGACTTATGAGCTTATCCGGAAGTTGTGGCAAGTAGTATGTAGTTACATATAATATTTATCTTGAAAATATATAATATTTTTAATCAAAAAATATTATATACTTTTTATTTTACACTTATCTAATTCTAAGTAACACTTTTGAACAATTTGCAGTCTGACCTTGTATTATTAAGAGTTATACAAGTTGAATGAGACCCACTGTAGTGTCCGGTCGAATCAAATTTTCAAATTTTCCCACTCCTCATGTTTGTCTTTTTCCTCCCTCAAGCCAAAGGTGGACTTTGGATGCATATTATTCACCAAAGAGGATATTCACCTCATGTACACTTAGAAGTGTACATGAGGTGTAATTTATATTCTAACCTTTCTGGCAGGAAGAGTTAGAATATAAATTAGTGTCCTCATCAAACGGTGCAGTTTGAGAATTAGTGTCTCGTCTTTATCCTCACAGCAACGCATCAACACGGACTCCATTTATGAATTATATTCGGATGAGTTAGTTACTCCGAGACTGGTTAACATATATCACTTATAGATTAATTTAATTTTTTATAATCACTTATTATAATATATTTTTATAATATTTACACATTTTCTGATAAGAGAAAATGAAATTCGCTGTACAAGGTAGTGAGGAAGGATATTATTTAGCTCGTTGACTATCAACGTCTTTTCTCTCTTTAGCAACTCTATTCTGCAAATCCAAATCCAGTTATGGGAATAATAATTTTACCAGAAAGTAAAATGTTCAGCTTCTTGTTATCAAACAGGTAAGAATATTGACTGGTTTCAGTTCAAACAGATGCGAACAGGGATTTCAGACACGTGAAAAGATGAAGAAAGATGAAGGTCCACATCACTGTTCGGGGAGAAATATCTGAAAACCTGCTTGATTTACGTCTTCTTTCACGTTTCTACGGACGATTATATTATTCATCAGAAGACAGCCGCTTCACTATTAATGTTGTCAGTTTTATTCCCGTAAATATTTTTTTGGCCATTTGCATTTCCGGCTGGTTGTAAATCCGGTGTTTTTTTTTCCTTGAAACTTTTGTTTCTCATGGTTTTTTTCCGTTACTTCTTGTTTAGAGCCGGAAAAATGAGGTTTTGCTACTTTGTGAGATTTTCATTGAGGTTTTGCTAACTCTGTGAACAGCACAGAGTGCGAACTCAGTCTGAAGCTTATAAAAATTTTGAAACTGTACAGAACAGAAAGCTGATAGAAAACATACATACTGAGAAATTTAAAGAATGACACTGTTAAACTTGGAAATAAAATGAATTCTTTAAATTTCCTTCCATAGTAATATCAGAAGGGACTTTCTTGCATGGACTAGAACTAGTGAATGGTCTCGTGCATGAGACCTCTGTTGAGATCTTTTAACACTTCTCCATCCTTATGAGGCTCACACAGGACGCTTGAACAGTCCCTATATGACCATGAAAGTTCTACATTTGGCGCTTCACTCATATCTATATGATACAATCCGGCTCTTTGCTCTTTCGTAAAGTTTGGGAAAACCTTCACACACCTGTTGAGAGGTCAAACATTACTTCGCATTACACTTTCTTCCAGTCAGAGGCAAGCAACTGCTCGTGTAAAAAATTGAGTGTCCAAATTATATTCAGCAACCGTTCCAGAAAGCAGAGGAACGAACTCACATGAAATTTAGTCGACTGAGGATCCTCAGTAAAGAGATCAGAAATAACCAGCTTCAGATCAGCATAGTAATCAGGCAGAAGATTCTTGTCCACAAAGATCTTACATCTGAAGTACATAACCAGATCACTCAGAAGATCTTCTTGCCCAAGCAGATCACAGGCCAGATAGACGATGGGTGCCTTAGGATGGTTCAGTATACATTGTTGCATCTGCTCGGAGGAACCACCAACGGACAACGGAAGTCATTCATAGGTTCCAATGTCCCCTTACTGCACATGCGGTAACCTGTTGTGTCAACTCACCTTTACACACCACTTCTCAAGAAACACGAGGGGGACTAATACGGCCAGACTACTTCACTGACAAGAACTTCAGTAACTATTAACTTACTTGCTGAAAAGCTTCTCGCTTCGAAGGTATACGTATATGCTCCTTCTCGAAAGTGCAGTCCAGGTAAACACAATCAAGCACGCATTGTTGGACTTTGTACTTCCCCAAAATCTTACCCAAGATGTCATCAGTTAAACGACAGTCTCCAGTATGTAACACATTGCAGAAGTTGCCCTCAAAGAGGAGCATAATTGCGCCTGAAAGCACAGGCATAGTTAAGCACAAGCATGTACTGAGTTAATTTCAGATGGAACGAGACACAGACATTAACTGGAGAAAGTTAGTTTACCTGGACAGTGATTTGCATCTAAAGCCGTTACAGTGAAGGAATCCACATCGTCAAGAATTAATTTGGTGTCCCCAATCTCAAGGATGATAAATTCAGCAGACCCGAGCTGAAGAAACACAAGCCCTTATCAGGAAATGCCAAATAAGAGTTTCACAGCTGGAGTCAAACGTTTTGTTCACGATCTTCTCTTACAAAGTCCAAAGCAGCAAATGATACGACACACATTCATCAGAAGTATAAGGCTTAAACCACCTCAATGAGAATTTAAAAGTACGTCATAGCCTGGATGATAAATCAGAAACTGAAGTGGACAATGTTCGTCCAAATAAGGTCAAGATACTATTGTACAGTACATGATGCGTTATCCATAAAACAAATGCACTTTATTCATACAGGAAGTTCGTGTTATCAGTCAAAAGCACAAGATTCTCACCTTTGGAAACCGCCGCAACAGAAGAAGTCGAGTAATATCGGTGCAGTAGATGCGACGTCGTACAAACGACTCTATTCCAGAGGTATGATCACTTTGTGCATGCGTCAAGAAATGATGCTCTTTCTTTCGGGAAAGAAGAGACCAAGTATCCACGGAGAAGGGATACCTATCCTTCAACTCGACAGGCATTTATGAACAGCTTATGCCACACTTGCCGTAGGCATTAGATTAGGAAGAGGGTTCTCGTTCGTTTTTCTACTCGTTACGTCAGTTCTCTCTGCGATGTCCCCTGTATCCTTCAAGTGACAAGAATTGACCTGCAAAAAGACATCTAAGTCAGTAAAATGCAACTGAATCCAGCGGGAACCATCTGAAAATATGTAAAGTACTGATGAAAATTCCAACGTTTCGCTCAGATTTATAACGGATATCAGGCAAAATTCCTCTGATTCTAAAGTTCTGATGCAATTCAACTACTGATCTTACAGATTACAAACTTCAGTTTCAAACAGCTTCAAGAAACGACTCAACTGTCGAAATTAGTCTTCTTCTAACATCGTGAATATCTCTGGGGAAGCTGGAAACAGACCGCAGAGCAAGATTTCAACTGTACACTATCAAGAACAGGGAAGGCGAAAAATCCGACCAACTCAATGGATCAACTGAAGACAGAAGATACGGAACAAATCAGGATAACTCATTGTGAGGAGAAAACAGATCAACTTCGAACGAGCAAGTTCTTTAAAGTTATTCCAAGTTGACACTGTTAAACTTGGAAATAAAATGAAAACAATTTCAGATGGTGTCTTTACTGCTAGAAGTACTGACCGAAGTTCCAGGAAACTGAACATAAGCTCCTGGGTTTGATAAGATATACCTAAATTTCACAGTCTTCTTCCACACTTCGATTGCTGCAGGGAGCACTGTGTTCAAATTTTCTTTTGAGCCTTGCATCATCAGTGTCATCACAGCATCTAGATGAGTGGTCCCTAATCTGTTTCTAATCTTGGTCTTGATTAAATTCTGAACAGAGAAGGCTCTCTCACATTCAGCAGTGCTAACACACTGTACTCTGGCAATCTGTGACAGAACATACAAGTTGGGATACATTTGTCTCAAAGACTCATTCTGACCTATAATAGCCCAAAAATCATAGCAAGAGTGAGCGCTCCACTCATTACAGGCTGTGATCTTATAACCTAAAAACTCATTCTTGGCGTCATCTCTGTGTACTAAAGCGGACTGAGAAACTCCATGTAGTACTTTAGGCTCACCAAAGTGAGCACATAAAGTTTCCAGCTCAAGTACACCCCATTCTCTTATGCCACTGATAGGCTTAGGGATAGCTGGAGGTGATAAAATTCGGAAAGCTCCCAAGACACCTGTGTCTTCAAATCGCTCCTGCAAAGTCAAGACCACTGCATCAGTGAAAGCCCGCTGAAAGTTCACAGCAACTTCCAGATCCTTACCTATTAGGTCTCGCTCCATGACCACAGAGTGAAATAAGTTCCCTCTGATTTGACTTTGCAGCCCACTCAAAAACCCTCCTGTCTTTCCAAATGTTGGCAGCACAGCATAACCTGAAGAAGAAATAATATCAGCTCTACAGTCAATCTGCTCATACAGATAATTCAGCCGTAAGTGCGAAACTGTAGAGGTCACAATTGATGCAACAGTGGTGACATCCACTATTCGCTTCTGGAATATCTTGCTGAGAACAGCCAGATCACTTAAAATGTCAGCAAGAAAATGCAAGACGTATATAACTCGAAAAGAACGTAACCGGTTATACAAGTTTTTGCCAGTCCCATCATCTTCCTTTGGATTTGTGTCTCGAAAATACAAGAGAACAGATTCTAAACTAGAACACAATGTCGTCACAGACTCAGCCCTTGACAACCACCGCACTTTCTGAAAGCGCTTCATGGTTCTCTTTGAGTCAAACATAGTCTCCTGTAAAACCGTGAGATTAGCCTTCCGCTTTGAGCTTTTCTTGAAATAAAAAGCCACTGAGTTCAAAAGTGAATCAATCTCCTTACTTTCCTCCTTGCAAAGAGGATGTTTAGCTGCACCAACAATAGCCAAGTTGGTTCTGTGAGCAATACAGTGACAACTGATCAAGTAAGGATTAACATTAGCTTTCAAACGAGCGGCCACCCCTGTATGCTTTCCCACCATTGTCGAAGCACCATCTGAACCAAAAGCTACAAGCTTCTTCAGGTCAAGCCCCCACTCTGTTAGTCTCAAAACTACACAGTTAAAAATCGATTGAGAGTCTTTGCTCTCTGTCTCCACCAGGCCAGCAAAACATGTCTTAACTGAATCATTTTCCAAGTACGTCAAGAAGATAACGAGATGACCTGTCACACTCACGTCTGTGCTTTCATCCACCATGACTCCGAAAAAAGCACTTTTCATAACAGTGTCAAACAGAGATTGTCTAATCACTTCACTGATGGCATAAATGATAGACGCACAACTCTTCTCATCCTGATAAAGATCTCTAGTTATAACAGTATTCACAGACTGCAAAAGTGCACAGAGCTCTGAAAAAGAATGGAAGGATATGTTCTTGGAACCGATAAAGAATGCTGCTCGAAATAACGTCATCAGAGCCTCTTCACTCGTAGCATTTGCTGCCTTGATATGCTTTTCCATCTCCTTAGAACCCTCATACTGAGCATACAGATTTCGTTTATGCTCAGAGGATTGTGAGTGCTCATGAAATGCAGAGGTCCGAAAGTTAATACTCCCCGTAGTCCCAAAAGGACTTTTGGATTTTTCCTTCTCACAAACTCTACAGAAAAGCTTACCCTTCTCCCTATCAAAACGTAACCAGTGAAATTGGGTGATCCAGTTCTCTTTCCACAGTCGCTGGTTCTCTAGAGACTGACTCTCTCCACTCTCAAGCTCTTCCACACCCTCATGTTCCTCGATTGGTCTCTTAGACCTAGACTGTGTGAAGAAACCAACATCAGACAATGATAGTTGCCGCTTGTTCTTGCGGCCACCAGGTGCACTACTACTATCAAGTTCCATATCTTGACTCTCGACCAACTCAGAAAATAAAGAAGACCCACCAAAAGCTCAATGAGCCTCGACTCTCAGCTCTCAAATCACTCACACCTCGTATCTAGTCCTCGATAACTGATCCTCAACTTTCAAATCGATCTCTCTCCCAAGGTTCTGAAATCGATGTAACGCTGTTACTGTGTAAATGAAGGAAAGCTAACACGCAGACGGCGGACAAGTTACCAGCGGCAAGGCAAGTCACATTCAACTTCGAAATTTATTCACATGGCGGCAGCTGGATATATGCACAGTGCACTGCCCAAGAATATCTGGCCAGAAGCGAACTGAACAGTCTGTTTACCTGCAGAATCAAACTTGAACCTGAGTGGAAGCCGACGATTTGACGTTTCAGCCTTCAACGGTTCCGGGAAGATGCTGTGCACACATGCGTTTCGTCCGACAGTCCCAGGAAGTTACAAGTCTACTTCCGAAAACCCTAGATTTCACAACGGAACCTTGTCCTTCAGAAATCGACAGAGGACCGGAAATATCCAAAACCTGCCGGAACGTCTGACACTAAATGCCGGATCTCTCCGAACAGTGGTCCACATCAGCCCTACATACTCTGCTTCTAGTTTCTGCTTGTAGTGGTCGAACATTTGCTCTAGCCCATGGTCACCTGGACATACCGGAAACCGTATTTGTGAATTTTTGAAGCATTGTATGTCAGAGTAAGCACAAGTAAATTACCGTGGTGATGTTTAACTCTGCGCACTAAATCATAATTATTCAACTGCGTGGGAGAAACAATAAATTTATCTGAGATTTGTGCGATTCAGTCTGAAAATTAACTTCGCAGTGCGTGATTCACACAGAAAACTTAAACATATATATTTTTATCAAAATCAAACCAGATTTAGGAAACTAACGCCAAAAGATACTTTTTATGATCAGCGGAGCAACTTTAACTAAATAAAGTAGACACGTACGATTACTTACTCCGCGCCAAGCTAAATATCACTAGTACTCTTTGAATGACTCAATGGAAAATAATAAAAGTGAAGAAAAGAATATATAACCATTTGCGACCGAAATCCACATTAGTTAACATCCAGTAATTAACAACAAAGAACAGTAGTTTGATGGTTATAGCCGCAAGTTTATTTGTGGAGAAAGTGTGCAGAATGTAGCTTCTAGGCAGCGTTCTGTCTGGTCAGAACACGTGGGTTCGAATCTCGGCATCTCCAAATATTTTACAATAGATCTTAATTACCTTGTGCTTGATGCATATAAAGAAATAGTAGAAATTAATTCCCTCATAACCTATAATGAGAAAAATATTTCTAATTCCATCTTGCGGATTTTACAATGGATCTTAATGACCTTAGATCTTAAGGACCTTTATACTGAGGCGGCGTTTTTTTCTTTATTCAAATCGCATATGTTTCAACTGGACATAAGAAAGTCCGGCCAATTTTGTTTCGGTCCCAGCCAATCCGAAGCTAAACTAACCTCAAAAAAATATTGATTGCTGCTTTCTCCGAACCTCCAAGAAAAGCAGAAATTATTTTTTTTTGTTTGGCTAGGTTTGTAAGGCTCGAACCGAACCCGAAGGGCCCAAAGCACGGAGTAACCACCCTTGAATTCCATATTCAAGGGTATTCCTCTCCCGCTGGTCGAGACCAGCGGCCCAGGGTATACTACGTTCGAGTACAAACTGTCTTTCGAATAAAAGTCTGTTGCGTGAAATCCATCATTGGCTAAGCAATTATTTGGTTATGTCATTTTAGGTTTTGCTTTAACTGAAGCTATTGCTTTGTTCAGAATCGTCCCTTTTTTTGTTTGACAGGGCCAGGCACTGTCAGACCAAACAATTTTCCGGCCCGTAGGGCCGCTGGTATCGTCCCATTTGGCCAAAAAAGAAGTGTACGGGAACCATTTCCGGCCTTCGACCCTTCGGACCCTGTAAAGCCAATGAAGTCTCCTTCTTTGGCTTTACAGGGTCTTAAGGATCTTAAGGACGCCGCCTTGTGCTTGATGCATATAAAGAAATAGTAGAAATTAATTCTCTCATAACTTATAATGATGAGAACAATATTTCTAATTCCACCTTGCGAATTTTATTACGTGTCAAAGCTGGAATTTTCTACCAATATTCTCTTGATGCAGCTAATAGTTACGAGCACCTCTTGAGGTGCACGTAGGAACTGACTGCGACCATATCTCTCTCAGTCGTAGTACTGATTTTAGAGCGTGTCAAAGCTGGAATTTTCTAGCAATATTCTCCTGACACAGCTAATAGTTACGAGCACCTCTTGAGGTGCTCGCAAGAACTGGCTGCGATCATATCTCTCTCAGTCGTAGTACTGATTTTAGAGCGTGTCAAAGCTAGAATTTTCTAGCAATATTCTCCGATCACATCTAATAGTTAAGAGCAGCTCTTGAGGTACCTGCAGGAACTGACTGCGACCATCTCTCCCTCAGCTGTAAACTGACTTTAGGGTGTGTCAAAACTAGAATTTTCTAGCAATATTCTCCTGTAGCATCTAATAGTTACAAGCACCGCTAGAAATGTCCACAAGAACTGGCTGCGATCATCTCTCTCTCAGTCAAAGTATTGATTTTAAGGCATATAAAAGCTGAAATTTTTTAGCAATATTCTAATAGTTAAGAGCATCTCTTGATGTGCCCGCTGGAACTGACTGCAACCATCTCTCCCTCAGTCGTAATACTGATTTTAAGGCGTGTCAAAGCTAGAATTTTCTAGCAATATTCTCCGGTCGCATCTAATAGTTACGAGCACCTCTTGAGGTGCACACAGGAACTGGCTGTGACCATCTCTCCTCAGTCGTAGTAGTGATTTTAGAGCATATCAAAGCTGAAATTTTCTAGCAATATTCTCATGTCGCATCTAATAGTTAAGAGCACCTCTTGAGGTGCCCGCAAGAACTGACTGTGACCATCTCTCTCTTAGTCGTAATACTAATTTTAAGACGTATCAAAGATAGAATTTTCTAGCAATATTCTCCTGTCGCATCTAATAGTTACTAGCACCTCTTGAGGTGCCCACAAGAACTGACTGCGATCATCTCTCCCTCAGTCGTAGTACTGATTTTAGGATGTGTCAAAGCTGGAATTTTCTAGCAATATTCTCCTGCCGCATCTTATAGTTACGAGCACCTCTTGAGGTGCACGCAAGAACTGACTGTGATCATCTCTCTCACTCGTAATACTGATTTTAAGACGTATCAAAGCTAGAATTTTCTAGCAATATTCTCCTGTCGCATCTAATAGTTAAGAGCACCTCTTGAGGTGCTCGCATGAACTGCCTGCGACCATCTCTCCTTCAGTCGTAATACTGCTTTTAGGGCGTGTCAAAGCTAGAATTTTCTAGCAATATTTTCTTGTTGCATCTAATAGTTACGAGTACCTCTTGAGGTGCCCACAAGAACTAGCTGCAATCATCTCTCTCTCAGTCCTAGTACTGATTTTAGGACGTGTCAAAGCTGGAATTTTCTAGCAATATTCTCCTGCCGCATCTAATAGTTACGAGCACCTCTTGAGATGCACGCAGGAACTGATTGTGATCATCTCTCCTTCAGTCGTAGTACTGATCTTAAGGCGTATCAAAGCTGGAATTTCTAACAATATTCTCCAGCTGCATCTAATAGTTAAGAGCACCTCTTGAGGTGCCCGCAGGAACAGACTGCGACCATCTCTATCCTAGTCGTAGTATTGATTTTAAGGCATATCAAAGCTGAAATTTTCTAGCAATATTCTCCTGCTACATCTAATAGTTACGAGTACCTCTTGAGGTGTCCATCGGAATGGTTGTGACCATCTCTCCCTCAGTTGTAGTACTGATTTTAGGACGTGTCAAAGCTGAATTTTCTAGCAATATTCTCCTGTCGCATCTAATAGTTACGAGCACCTCTTGAGGAGCCCACAGGAACTGGCTGCAGCCATCTCTCCCTCAGCCGTAGTGTTGGATGACCGTAAGTGCCCGCATGAATGGCTGCGACCTCATCTTTAATGTTAGGTTCATTCAATGGAACGACATGGTGTGTATGATGTAAATCTTCGTAAGGAACCTCTGACTGTTGGTATGCCTCGGATTGCTGATAAGCATACTCTGAACCATCCATGTGTTCATCGTCATCCAAACGAGTCATAGGATACGAGTAGTCTGTTCCATCCTCATCATCATCTAAACTCGAGGAAGATACAGCAGGAGGACCGATGTTTGCTCTAGTTCCAAACACAAAATTCATACGATCAAAATGCGAATAACGGTCATTCAACTTCTCTTCAAAAGTAACACTATTTGTCATTTCTGTCTCAGTCACACCTCCATGAGTGCTATCTTTTAACTCTCTCATCTTTTTATACATATCGATGTATCGGACCAAGCGCTTCTTCAATTTCTCATCAATTCCTACAAGAAATCTGTCCACTCCTGAATTTGTGTCATCATGATGTTGAAAGAAGTGGCTTTCATCAAACATCTTCCCGCACCTATCTTACTTTTCCTGCCGACTCTATGTAACGAAGCAAAGTTCTCTAGATCTTTCAAATAACTGACAATTTTATCACAGTTCAAAGAATTCAAATAGAATTTTTTCTTTTAGAAGTATCGACTACTTCTAAAATCATGTTCACGAGTACTGTTCTCTCACGAGAAAGAATAGGATCACTTAGACTTTCTGATATGTCTAGTTCTGATTCACATCTTTCTCTCTCGATAACAAAATATCTCTCAAAACTACAAAACATAGATGTCAACATCATGTCTATGACTTAAATTGAACAATCGCTCCTCCAATTTCAAAAATCACACCACTACAATGAAACTTGAATGTTGCATACCAAATTGTGGTCGGAGCATACATATCGACGACCGAAAATATTATCTTTAGTAACAACCTCTAAGTAACATAAATCAAAAAATTACGACTAACTTTGTAACCTCTCTCTAAAAGCCACGGGCATGAGATCCGATATCTGTACAAAGTTGACAGTAAAACTTTCATCCAAGAGCCATAACAAAGTTATGGACTTTATTCCTCTGGCCGTAAAAGAATCTTTCTTTCTAGATTTGACACGCCTTATTAGAACTTTAGAACTGCAGTCGCGTAAGGACACTAGGAGTCACTAAGACACGCAAGGGGCTGCTAGGAGCCGACTGATACATGTAAGGAACTAATTGTAAATAATCTCCAAGTAAGTATAAACTCTAAATTTCCTCAAGAAAAAAAGAAAGAAAAAGAAAGAGAACGCTTTTTCTCTATTCTTTGCAAGATGGATTAAACGGATATGAAATTGGCTGCCGGTTCTAAAACAGTGCTTAGTATGAGTTCTAAACTTCCTGATCAAAAATTACATATAGGATAATGCATTACACAAGAGGACTTAGACATGTAAGCCACTGCTCGAGGACGTGACTTACGCTGCAATAAGCACACGCTGGGTAATGAATTAGTTAATGTAAAACATATTGTGCAAACTTTTATTCACGCCTGTGATATTTCCTGTTTGCTTGTGCATTACACTGCTCCGTATAACTTGTGCTAGTGCTTTACAGTGTGGGAGAGTATATCTAAATCTCTATCAGCGTGTGTCAAAGTTAAGAAGAAATATTCCTCAACGGCTGAAAAGAAAACTTCCGTAACTTCTCAGCGGTTATCTTTGTATAAAACCGCATATCATTTTGGATCACTATTCTTTCTTCATTTATTACTTTTGATTTTTGACACTTGGAATAATTACACTAAGTAGTCAAATTGTCTACTGCAAAAAAAAACAGGCAAAACTAGTGAAGCTGAGTGAGAAAACTCCGCATGTGTTTTTTTGCAGACACCTCCGGAGGTGCTCGCAAGAAACATCTAGAAAGACATGGCCGAAGTTGTTTCTCTTTCTTGTGGATCATGAATTTTCGAAAAAGATTTCAACATTGATACCCCTATTAGCATCTAAGGCAAAAGGTGTACAGAAAGTACAATGGTACAAAAAAGAAGGTTGTATGATGTTGTCACTTTTCATCGATGGGAAAGTTCAGAGTGTTTGTGTTTAACGAAAAGGGTTGCAAAAATCACACTTGAGTTTTTTGGGACTTCATATTAGTTTTTGATCATCAAACTCTTTCACTAAGAAGAGTTTGGTCAGAAATTAAGACCTGATGGCTCTTGTTCCACCTCTCCTTAAAATTAATGAAAGCTAAGAACAAGAAAAACGTCAGTGCTAACTGATATACATCCAGAGTGACATGTTGACATAGGGAAGGAAAACCAAGCGGAGTTGGAAGAATGAAAATCTGATGAGACTATTGTGAGATCTTTTGTTTTTATTCGTGGATCTGTTTGCATGAGAGACCGCTGGGAAGAGTGTTGGTAATGTAAAGAAAGACTTTTATATAGATGTTTGGTATCTTGGTAATAGGTTGAGAGAAGAATGAAATCTTTGCGGAATCCATTTCGAAAAGATCACTATAAACTTTCTATTTATTAAAAATTTAAGTGGATATATATTTTTCTGTACAATAGTGGTGTCAAAGTTAGAACATTTTAAGAAGATTTGAGACCCACGCGCAGGAGAGAGTTACGACTTTGGCCAGACGTCTTTGGCTGTTTCCTGCTGGTACCTCCGGAGGTGCCACAGGAAACAGCCACGGACCTCTTTTTAAATGATTTCATTCTTTTCATCCGTTTTCTTCTGCAGTGGATTCAACATGGTTCTAACTATTTTCTCGGTATCAAGACAAAAGAAGTTAATAAAAAAATCACAGAGTCTATTTCCAAAGGTGACCCACAATGCACCATAGTTGTACACAAAGTTACTCACAATAAAATTATGATATTTTTTCTCTTATCCGTTGAAGAATATTTTTTTTTAACTTTGACACCTTAATATACTATTATTTGGTAACAGGCAGGGTCCACAGACTCGTGGCGTGATCTCAAATTTCTCTATAAAAAGAATCAGAGAAACATAGATCGTCAAGTAGACTGCACGAGGAGAAGATAATTATTTTGGACCAAGAGATTGTCAACAAGATTTGGTGCAAAGTGAAGAGTTAGAAGAGTCTTTATAATTCTGATGGCACTACACCCCACGAATGATAACACAATATTCGTCGGGAACCGAAAATAATGCTAATTAGAAACTGATGTCAGTTCATGATCCATCAATGAACGAATGGAGCTAAGGTAATCATACAAGGGATATAGATAATTAAACTATACATTCATTCTCCCGCTTATCAATTGTTTCTAAAACTGGAACTTTACATTTCTAAACAGAATTTTAAGCTTATCATACGCTTCAAAACTGGGTCCTTATCTCTCTATAACACGCTTCATAACTGGGGCTTTACACTTCCTAATAAAACCATGAAATGAGTGCAAATGAAATACCTCGACTCAGATATAATTTGTTGGAATGTGTGAAAGAATGGTATTTTCTTTCTGAAATTCATGTTAATTTTATGACCAAATGTTTCCTCGAGGAAGACTTTGGCCATAGCTTCAAAACCCTTGGATAACTTACTCTCCTTCATATGAAGAGGCGAATTAATGAAAAAGAGTAAAAGCGACGTGTAAACATAAGTAGTTATAAAAATAAAGATGAACCACATCACATGAGAATAAATCAATCGTGTAAGATACCGATACTTTAGAGAATGTGTCCATTTTCCTGTTACTTGAACTAGGGATTCTATTTTTCCATGGATAAATATATATAGTAAGTAAGTAATTTACCTCCATATCTCTTCGGATAGATTTGAGTGCAATAACATAGTCTGTTTACAGAAATATATTTACAACCAATTTATATTTCTATGCTCTGTATGAGTTTCATCCTATGGGTTTATACTGGAACAAGCTGCAGTATAGCACTAGCCACATGAGAGAGTGACTTCTCAGTCCTAAACCACTCCCCTGTGCGGAACCAAGGGGAAGGGATTTTTAGGACTGAAAGCAACGTAAAAGAAAAAATTATAAAAATTGATGGACTTTCTTACAGGATCGAACGGTTCAGATGTGTTTCAGAAAATAATATTTAAAATTTATGTAAAATAATATATATAGATCATGGTTTGTTAAATTTGATCATGATTAATGAAATGCATTGCTTGCCGAGGATAGTGTATCGTACATAAAAACAGTCCAAAATATAAAAAAATAGAGACTTTATATTTCAGAATCCTTCCCTAACGTATAACATAAGTCATGTGAGGGAGTGGTTTCTCAGTCATAAACCCCTCTCTCACCGGGGTTAAGCTGAGAGGAGTAGATTTTTAGGACTGAGAAGTCATGATCGAGATCGTATCTTTCGCAGCATAAACGTATATAAAATATACTTTTTTCACTCTTTATGTTATAGACCGCTCTCTAGATAGTTTTATGAGAAAATATAATGATTAATGACATTTCTAGAAATGATGTTTAAAGATTGTAGCTTATCAAGTGATGGTTAAAGATGAGAACTTATCAAAATAACAAATAAAAGTAATGATCAATTTCAATTATAGTTTATAATGTCTTGCCTAATAATCCACTACGGAAGATGTTGTACTGTATTTGCGCAAATACAAAAGAGGAAAGATTTTATATTCTAGAGTCCTTTACGAAAGGAAAAACCTCGCTTCTTCCCGGGTTTCACAGCGATTCCCTCCCTCTTGTTAACCTTCTGCTAATACGACAACATATATTTCCGGTTTCACAATCCACGTATAGCTCTTCTAACGCATAGCAACAATAGAAGTGAACCTGTACAAGTTGAATGAGAAGTGGTTAGGGAAGTAGGTAAGTGTGACCTTCTGGAGGGGCTCTCAAGAGTCAAGGACATCACCGTAGCACATCCAAAACGTAGTAACGAATGACATTCGCTACCACTAACCAGAGATTCCAGATAGTCTCAAGAAGTTTCCCAACATAACATACATCTATAGAAACCTATGGCATGAATAAGTGTAGCATGTGGCACCTATATTCTCCTCCTCCTGAAACCAAGAAACGAGAAACTCGTATAAGATAACGATGACGGAGACAGATAACGCATAAGCATGACCTTTACTACGGTATCCGTGTATAGTCACTAGACATCTAACCGGGCGAAGCATCTGTACCAGAGATCGGGCCCAGACTGACTGGAACCGTATCGTGCTTTTCGGTTCGGTTTCAGTCAAAAGTTTAGTTTTAGGACTGGAAAACTATCTGGTTTGATCAATATTGTGGATTTTTAATTTAGTTCATCCAAAACTACCGAATCAAATGAAGATATAGTTAGTATGATATGATTTAATCTTTTAAGTCAACAATCATCTTGTATTTAATCTAAGAGGTGATCGATTCCAATGTGATCAGATGCTGAACTAACTCAATTTCAAATGACATAATTTAATTCCAATTTGCTTTTAGAACTTGAAAAATGAACTGAAATAGTTTATTCAAATAGATCGTAAACTATTTTCACTCGGCCCCTGTTTTCGGACCAAACAGGGGCCGAGTGCTACTCTGTACGTAAGTGGTGGCGATACATTGATGAGCATTTCACAGTAAAGCTTTGACTTTTGAGATCAGCACAAAGAACCAGAGAGTACATCTACCACAGATTCCTGCAAAAGAATATTCAAATATGAAACCTAAAGCAATGGCTGACAGTTGAGACTCAAACTGAAACTAGATGTCATGTTATATGATGTTCGATCTGCATCGCCATGACGACAGAGAGCCATTTCACTTTCCCACCTGCATGATCCAGCTATGTAGTAGCCGGTACTGTACAAGGATCAAGAAGCGCAATGTGCTTGTAGCAGGTGGCTAGATATGGCATGTACAGCCATTTCTGCTCAAGATGAGCGCGGGGGAGCCTGGAGAGGAAGACAAACACAGGCGACAGAATATCCCTTCTAGGGCCCAAGAGTACGGTGAATCAATTCAGGTTTCTCTATCCGCGCAGGTTTCCTCCTCGTGGCCCGCGCATGATTGGAGAGAGCTTCTTGGCTGTGGTAGCATTTCTCTCCCACTTCTCCCACTGAAGCGAACAGACGAGGAGGGGCAGATGCGTTTAGTTTCCAACTCCGGAGTCAATCGGGTACACTATCTGACGCTTTAGCATTTTACTAGAAAACTCGTACTTGCGCACTGAACTCACTCGTATGCAATCACGCGGCAGACGACAGAAGGCAGAGGTTAGTTTGAAGATTGAATTCCTGAAATGAAACTTCATTGCAGGAAAGCGATACTGCAGGTTCCTGTTGGGGAGTCATGAGTAATAAGTGGGGCACGGTCAGCGCACAAAGGCTGTTGTGCTGGTTTTGTGCTTGCGGTACAGGTCAGGACTCAGGACTTTCTCATTACCCACAGGCCCAGCAGTTGCAAAGGCCGCGCAGAGGGCAGGACGGCTGTCCTCCAAAACAGTTGGGATCTGTCTGTGATCATTTTCTCCTTGACCGAAAGAAGTCAGCTCATAATGTGCGTCATAATGCAGTGGGATCGCCTTTCAACCTCTAGGCATGCAGAATTCAGGAACCTTGTACTCCGTGACGGACGGGCCTACGAGTCTCCGACTGCTCTCCCTTGCTCGAAGGCTCACATGTGCACCGCGCTGGTTTCTTTTTCCATGCGTTGCGAACTGCCACTGGCGAGCCATCAGTAGTCGGTGCTATCCAAACGACTTCACATCCCAAACATCGCCTCGATACCACTGCTTTCCGCTGGCTGATTCCCTGCTGACGTCCTATCCATGAAAATCGGCTAGGCAAATCCAGATATTGACAGAGAACAGGCAAGACAGTGGCGAGTTGAGTTGAGAGGACGTTGTGGGAGGAAGGGAGAGAATGTAGGTTGAGAGGGTGTATGTAGATGTAAATGTAGATTTTTTTAGTTTTTGTATATTTTGTAAAAAGTTAGTGAGTATTAAATATTTTTGAGTATTTTAAGATTACAGAGTCTTTTGTTTAAGATTTTTGATAGATGTTGAAGATGTTCTTCTTACGTTTAGTGTACTTTTTGTATTTAGAGGATTAGAGTTTCATATTATAGATATTGTTTGATTAGATATTATATGTTTTAATTATAGATATTTTTTTCTCATGAGATCAAAATCGATTCAAGATGTTTCATGTTTGATGTAATCATTTATTTACTTAACAAGAGATAAAGTCTCATGTGAGAGAGATGCACAAGAATTATGACTGGATCATATGAAAGTCGAGGTTAACCGAGAGCGGAGATCTACATGTGCGGTCATATGACACTGTTAATTTTTTTTTCTTGGAGTTGTTCTTGAATCGTGAGAGTGGTTGAGAGTCAAAACTTATTTTGAGATTGTTCAAGACAATTTTTCCTTGTCCGTGTTTGATGACTATATGTGCTCTCTATGATGAGACTAGACAAGCATTTTGTCTATCTTTCGACATGTTGGCATGGAACATTAGAGATGAGACGACATGATTATTTTTTTTCTTATTATTTCGTTGGTGTCTCTGTTGTATTCAAGATAGCAGGGTGGGACATCGAG
This sequence comes from Asterella californica, assembly GCA_036924285.1. Lineage (NCBI taxonomy): Eukaryota > Viridiplantae > Streptophyta > Marchantiopsida > Marchantiales > Aytoniaceae > Asterella > Asterella californica. The sequence continues at coordinate 10,782,234 of JAYKYS010000006.1, read as the reverse complement.
AGATGACGACCCGTCTTTGAAGATTATGTGTTGGTGACTGGACAGTCTTACAAGAAGAATCAGTACGTGCTATGCGAGATAAGAGTGAGTCTGTCTGTATACGTGATGTCTCATTTTCCGTTTGCATACGATGTTGTAAGATGTTAGTTCAAGTTGGACAGTATAGTAGAATTGTTAGAGCATTGCATCAACGATATGTCTTATCGAGGAATCTCGTTGCGTTTTTTCATCTCCACTGGATGATTTTCCACCACCTGAGGTTCAGGACTATCAATCTGAGGACTATCAATCTGAGGATTATCAATCATTATGTCTGGACAGATCTTTCTTTGCTCAGGTCCTGTGCACAGCTTCACGTTTATCTTTCAGAGGTCTGTCTAGGATGATTTATGAGCACCTATGAGATTACTTTTAGACAGATGATCTCTCTAGTGATTTCATAGAGCTTTTTCAGATAGCGGCAGTAATAGTTCAAATATATATTTCTCATTCTATAGCTTAGGTATTGGTGGTAGTTAGACTTTTGACCATGATGAAGGATGGCGAGGGATTCAACCGATAGTCACCGGTGAGATTCTCTTACGATTTATTAGTCGTAAATTTGTTCTTCAGCTTCGAGATATTTTTCAAGATCATCTTTATTCACATCAATTTAGATTTGCGACGTCTGGATGTTGTGAGTTAGTGTCCTTTGGTATTAGAGTTCTCTTGGACATCCATCTCGATTGAGTTGTCCTACATGTGGACTTGGAGACTGTTTTTAATAGTATTTTTTGCATTTTTATCTTTAGGGAGTTCATGAAAGGCGGCGGATCTCTAACGAATCTCGTTTCTTTCATGAGATCATTTTATGATTTTTTCTCCTTTCTTTATTATCAACACGGTCTTTCGATAGAAAAGATTATAGTCATCGATTCCGATGCAAGTACTCATCAGGAAGACCTTTTGGATGGACCCCTCTTTGCCTTAGTTCACTAAAGAGCTCTCTTGACCACCGCCTTGGTTGCTCTAGATTGTGTCTTTTCATCTTTAGCTGATGACACACAAATCGTAAGTCCGGCGGACCAAGTCTGTGATGTCTTTGATCACCTTGGTAGGGTTGAGAATAGATGTGTCAAAGTGTAGGGCTTGATCTCTCATCGATATTCCGTCGGATCACTAGCTCCTAGAGGGCTTTGTTACACCTAGAGATGGATACGTATCTTCGGAGTACCGGTGGGTTCAGAAGACTTCATCTCCCGATTCTTAGATGTTGGTATGATAGAGGACGTTTGCATATTTAGGACCTCCCTAGGTTAGAGGAACCTCATGTTACCTTTGGTATCTTTTTTTCTTCTATAGCACATCATCCAAATTATATACTCCGCTTATACCTCCATCTCTTATCTTCATCTCACGCATTAGAGAGTTTAATAAGAGGATCATGGAGATTTTTGACGACATCTTACGACGGGAGATCTTTGAGTCTGTGATAAGACCTCTCGCATGTAAGTAGACAACATTGCTGATATCATGTGAAGGGATGAGTTTGTTATCTATAGAGGAGACTGCTCCAGTAGTCTTTTTGGGTGGTTGGATCCTCTCAGCACCTTGACTTTATTGTTGTTTCTTCGTAGGAGATAGACATATTCCGGAGAGCTATGTGACAGAGGTGGATGATGATTCTTATTTGTTATAGATGTCTCTCCATGAGACAAGAGATAAGGAGCACGTGCATCACATCTCCGATTCGATATCTTAACTTCCGATAGATCTCACGGATTGCAATCCTCTCTGACAAGACACCACTTCTAACAAGTTATTCAAACGTTCTTAGTTGATCTTTCCAATCTTTCGAGATACTACCGCTCAACTCCACTCTTGTTCAAACAAGGACGCATGCTCTTGACTCATAGTATTAGAGCGTTCCTACTCGCACCAACTATCTTTTCTACAGCGATGAAGTTACACCCATGCTTGATCCAACTTGTTGCTTCAGCACTATCCACATGCGAGTGTGGTGTCTCGCTCTACACTTTTAGTCGACAATTTACTCGTTGTCCTCACTATAGAGAGCAGATTGCTGCTCATGATATCATAGGAACGTTGTGTTTGCGTTGTGTTTGTTACAGCACGAGAGAGCGATTACATGACACAGAGAGAGCGTTTGTATATCTTTCAAATGGGAGGAACGTGAGAACTGACATATACATGATAAAAGAAGATCAGGTCTCAATGACAGATGTGGTTGTCACAGATCTGACAAGAGACCCGGTGGCGGCACAATGATCACTTATTTCCAAGATGGTTACAGACATGACGAGAACAACGAAGATTACCAAGTATAAGAGTATGCAAGAGGGACATCTACATTAGAGATATATGGATCTTCAATCTCAAGTTCGACATTTTTATTCAAAATTGTATCAAAACGAGAGACGCGAAGAGTATTATTTTCATTTTTTCTCTATTTTTTTAGATAATTAATTTTTATTGTTCTATAGAGAATTTTATCGAACTTGATTCACATGAAAATAATTGCAATAGACGATGCTACTTTATGTGACACTGATATATAAAAAAAATTTGATTTATCGATGTATGATATTTTAAGAATGATGGACTGATTTAGAACTACATATAAAGAAATTTGGCCCCAATCTTCTTCCTCCCTTCTGGGCATTGGTCGCTACATTCTTCAGGTGACTCTTTCCTTTGTCCGGGTTGATGAGTTCTTTCCATCCGTTTGCTATTCGTTGCGTCGCATTAGCCTTTGCAGGATGCAAACATACCCCATTCTCTTCAAACTCAAGACATAGAGGACATAGTGTGAGGCAAGGAAAAGTGTGACCTCAGAAATCTCCAGAGCGGCGGCGCATATGACAGGTGACTGCCCCTTGTGCAGTAGACGATGTACTCTACTACTTTGCGTACATGGTCCTCTGTCTGATGTTTGACATTGGCCAGATTAATGCTCTTGCTTCAGGAAGATTGAACTTCTCGTGCCTCAACATTCTCTCAGTGGGACGTGCCTCACGTGAGGTTTACGTAACAAAGTTAAACAAACTCCGCTGGGTTCATCCAAAACGCGGAGATGACTAGAACATTGTCTTGGAATGTCTTCTCCAGACGATAACGGAACAGCGGCAACAGCCACGAGAGTGGCGCTTGAACAGTACGTGAGGACGAGGACCTCTAGGTTCAAAACCGGCGAAACCTGTAATGTGTGGTTACAGTAAATTCATTTATGACGGTGCAGTCCATTTCATCCATCCAATGTTCCTACCACCAATATCATAATGCGGCAATTACTGCGAGTCAACACCATAACTGGAAGACGCATCATTCGTCTGGCAGTGGATCTTATTTTATGTCGTCGTCCTCGTTCTGGCTAGACTTGCTTGAATCTTGATCGAGTCCATTACTTCCATAGCATACTTCGCTCACATACGAGACGCGCGCTCGGTGCTCGCTAGTAATGACTCTGACCATAAAGAGGCTGACTTTACCCACCCGGGGGACTTTTCCTTCTCCCAGACTTGCCGCGGTGATAGCATTGAGTACGAGGCTAAGAGATTACCTGGGCAGTGGGTACAGTGAGCGCGCCATCTTTCCCCGTCGGTCGTTGTAAAGTAGTCAACAGCTTACTCAAAACGATAAGAAACGCTCCAATCAAACCGTAGTTTATGAAGTATGCAGCCTACATGAAGTTGGAGATGCGTAGAAACGACGTACAGTAACCAGACAGACCGGACATCTTTTGCTGTCTGTCTCCGCGGTGGCTTCCTCAGAATCCTCATTGATGCGTTTCCTGTCAGATAATGGTCAACTACCGGTATGTCAATTGGACAGCAGACAGTGTGCATGGGCACAGAACGCACACGGGAAGATCGGCCATGGAAGTTGCTCCTGCTGCTGCGCTACAGCCTCATCGGCGCGCTAGCTCTGAACCAATGCCCCTCAACCACTTCCGTCAACAGCTGAAGGAAACCCAAAATGGCCGAGGCAGAAAACTGGAGCGGTAGTTATCTTCGCCGAAAGGCTAAGCTATGGGAGTTCCGGAATCTAGATATTATTGAGTGGCCAAAAGCTGTCAGCGGGTGAGAACCACTCCAGTGCACTGTACTCCGAAACGCATGAGACGCATTGACATTGACTATGTCCGGTCAACTCGCGAAATGATTTGCACGACAGTGTCATAATAGGGGCGACAACTGATTTGGAAATAGACACGAGGATCGCTAGACGTCGTAGTGGGCTGCGGGCTCATGGAACCTTTTCCAGGGTGGTCGTCACACACAACTTTACACAAGGAGAGGAACAAGGGCCAGACCGGCCAGTCAAAGACAGGCAGCCCGCGGGGTCGTCAGAGGCCAGTGCAAATACAAATCCGAAAATCGTTGCGACCTTTATTCACAATTCAGGCGTGTTTTTGAGCTACATCCTCTACTACTCATGCGAATAATGTACAGACGAACTATGTCAAAAATCAAGAATCAAACTCGGTAACCGGAGAGACATCGAGGTGGTCACAGAACGGGTCAAAAAGCCAAAACCTATTTTCCATTAACACTCACTCTTGGCGGGCAGAGCAAATCCATGCTGTGCTAAAAACGCTCGCGTTTCCTCGATCAATGGAAGAGAGAGAGGGTGAGAGACGAAAAAAGAGAGAGAAAAAGAAGATATAAGGTTCCTCAGTATGACTTAGCCGACGGACGGCGAACCAATAACGGGATTAGGGTTAGTCCCCGGAGAACCATAGTCCTCGGTATACGCGATAAGTGCCCTGCGATCATATATGCAACGTTCGTAGCTCGCTTGAGGAAATGACATGCACTCCGTCAACTCTACTTGTATCGCCTCTTTTATGGGTCTCGGTAACTTATCCAGGAACGCGAGCTGTGCACATCAACAGATTCAACAGCAATTAGTGCACGCTCCCAAACGTTTCACTCTCACAAGAAAGTCCACAGGTGTGAAATTTGATGCATGTTATGCATGGTTCACAGGTCCAACCAGACAGAAGATCAGAACTCATCACGATTACAGACTCCATACAGTGAAAGCAGTTACAGCAAGACCCAAAGCCCTCCTCGACTGAGACAAAGACATCTCTCCAGGTAGAAAAGGGGAGATGGGAGTGAATAAGGTGGACCTGTGGCGATCACTAAGCGACTGTGTAAGAGAGTAGAAATGCGTCAGCCCAAGTACGTGCTCCTTTACGGCTCTGAAATTCTTGGTTTAGAAAGCTCGCAGCAGACTATGAGAATCATGTGATATCCTGTCCGTGATTATTAGCTCTAAGCGTGAACAGGGAGCACTAAGGCTACAGATGCACTATGGACATCAATGATCAGAACGACTCGACGGTTCACGTGGAAGGTAGAGGTTGATACTGACCTCGTCTGCTTCTTTTTGCTCCTGTGGAGACTGCACTACTTTTATACGTCGGTTAAAGTTGCTCCCTGCGTGCATGGGCGACATGTACTGATCAGTAGGCAACAAAACTAAGAGGCAGTCTACAGATGAAGTCTGGAATCCAGAACTCTTTATCAAGTTCTGAAGCTTCGGAGGTTTTCACGTATGCCACAATACAAACAGATGTCTCCGAACGTAGAAATTATGAGTGGCGAGATATTATCTCGACTACTTAAACTAGATGCAGCCACATCAATACAGACACTCTTACAAGCAGCTTGTGACTCCGAACCACCATGAGACTTCTAATACTCGTAAACATCAGAAACTGCAGAGAGGAGTGACAGCATCTTCCGGATAACAATCAGAAACGCGAGAACGAAAGAGAACGCAAGGAAAATGGAGGCTACTCAATCCCACTGCTCAGAGTAACAGAAAGCAGCTCAAGTGGAACGCGAACTGATACTTCACAGTGATATAACGAACATGGCAAGGGAAATCTACATGAACGTACGCATATCGTCTGAAAAGGTAGAACACAGACGCGACAGAAACTGTAACGAGAGAAAACGAAGCCTTAAAGGTAGAGATTGCACCAACCTGAAGGAGGGAGACGGAGAGCTGTGGCGATATGAAACGAGAGAAGAACTAGGACGAGGAGGAGGAGGAGGAGGGCGGAGTGGCGGCCCCCCTTGAGGCTGAACAGTTGCGCCATTGTTAAAGTTGACTTTCAGAGGCGCGTGACGGTGAAAATGCAGATGGCCAGAAGCGGCATCCGAAGCCACCATGGCTCGTCTTCCCCTTCTCCTGCCACTTTACTCCTCAGCACCACTCCGCAACTCTATCAAAGCCTTCGTGGTACATTCGATTTCGACAACACAGAAACTCCACCAACCAAAATCCGTCCTTCGCTCGGCACGCGCGCATTCCTCCCTCGGATTCCTCCAGACAAAAACCAACCGCGCTGATGCGATGCAGCTTCTCTCTCCCACAAGATTTTCTCGTAAAAGAAGTTAGGACCCTGACCTTTCCCCGCTTCTTCTCCGGCTGACTTTATCACATCATCTTAACCCCGCGATATCCCAATCTGCAACATCAGCTCGCGTGTCCGCCCATTCATTTTGGCCTTCTTCGTGTCTTTTTCCCTCTGCCCTCGTTTGTCGCGGATTTTGGCTCCTACTGTCGTCTCTCGACGAGTTTTGAGCTCCTGGGTAGCTATTGCCGAGAAAAAAGAAAAAAAAAAAAAAGAAAAAAAAAAAAAAAAGAAGCTATTGCCGAGGCTCTACCCGAACCGACGACCCGCACCAACCTTCTCACAGAGGGGACCTCAACCACGTACACACTTGGCCTGTGTGACATTGTTAACCACGTCCAGCCGCGCCTACTGTACTGACTTCTTGTCCACTGACCACGCTGCTCCAATCGTTCGCAGACATCCGGTCACCTTGGCTCACAACAAGTCAGCTTTCGCGTACCCGTCACCTTAAAGGCATGGTCTACTTCCTAGTACAACTGCAGTATAGACTTAGCCTAGTTCGACTGCAGTCACAGTTTCCCGCTGCCACGGCCTGATCTCCCATCCGTGAGAAGGTTTCCAGCAACTGCTTGCAGGACAGATATGGTCAGAAAGCTTTTACTGCCCGGCAGTATCTTGGGAGAATCTTCGTAATCACCAACTCCGAGATCTCCGTATCCCTCGTTCACGTTGACTTTGACATCGTTCGTTCTGTTCTACCGCCTTTACTCTTCCCTGTAGTATTTAGCGTATGTCGTTTACGGGTACTGTCCTCGTAAGGCTGATACCAGCAAGCACCAGCGTATGATAGACTGGTGGTTTCAGGAGAAGACAAACATCGGAATTTTACTGATCAACTAATTGTCATAATATAATTATTATATATGTTTGCACCCCATCCGTTAGCTATATGTTACCGGGAAATACATTTACGTTAAATGAGAACTCAAAGATAGAGGATTTTGAAAAGAGAAAATCCTTTATAAATGATAAATGTTTGATCACATATCGGAAGTTGGGAACCATGATGAACGTCCATGCGCGACCCTTGGAAACAGAAGTCGGTGGAGTGTCTCGTCTTGGAGGCTGCGGGAGGGGGGAGCGTGTTGGGGGTGGATTAGTCCTGATTATTTTTACATAGTTTTCTCTATTTTTTGCAAATGTGTAGCCCTTGCAATCTCATTGCATGTGTAGTTTTTTGTTTTTTTAGTTTTAGAGTTTTTATATTTTATGGAAAAAAATTGAAAAAGAGACCAGAGTGGTCTGTACTCTGTTTCAAAATCCTCTACAACGAGTCTCTAAATCTTAGTTCTGACTCAAATATCGAAGCGTAGTTCAAAGCAAAGAAACATCCCTTTGCTAACAAAAAAAGTTACACTTGTACCACACGATTCAAACAAGTCCAAACAACATCCATGTACAAGCTCTTAGCTAAAGCTAGCTACCACAAGCTGTACATGATCAACTAGAACTCCAACGAACTAAAAAAAGTGAAAATCGTAGCGAAGGAACCGAAAAAGATCTATCTAAGAACTTTTTCTTTTCGTCAAACGATCTTCAGATGTCGATAAAGTCTTCTTTCATGACTCTGTTGGTCCAGAAACCTTCAATCCGACTCTCAACAACCGAGATATCGTCCATTTTTTGTCGCAGGTGACCAAACCTTCAAAAACTCCTCTCTGCAGCTTAAAACCGCACACACCGTCCAAACAGATCGTCTGATCTGATATCTGTCTTCTCTGGTAGGTAGATCTAGCTTCCTTGAACACAACGAGACTCCAAATAAGCCGTTTGGAGTTCCTCTCACAAAACCACGCAAGAAATTTGGTCACAGGATGCAAAAAATTGACGTAAATCGACTCCCTGTGGTTCAAACTCGCTCACCACATCCAAACCAACAATTCAATCCACGTACGGTCTTCTCTTATGTGCAGATGAAGACTCCTTGATCGCGTAGGCACCAAGAACGAAGAACTTGGCTCACCGATCACGAAGAACCATCATATTTCAGGTCGCATGCGATGAAAAACTTGACGCAAGCGCTTCCCTGCGGGTCAATTTCACTCAGAACTTCCAAACCGTCCGATGATACTTCGTATCGTCTTCAATTTCTTGAAGAACTCGACGTTCTGATCCTAATGGATCCAAGGACAGCAAGTTTGGACTCCGGAACGGTCCGAACTGTCCAACTCTCCTTCACAGATCACTGAAGCACTCCAAATCCCGTTCCTGCGTCTCAATTTCTCTCAGTACACACTCCTCGATCCGTCTCTTCATGAATCGTCTGAACCAATGCGTAGCCTGCACAGATCTGAACCCAACGACGCCTTGCGCGTTTGCATTGGACCTCCAAATCTCTCAAACCGTCCACTGACAAGTCGTAGACACAAACTAACCCCTTAAGCTGCCCCCTTACGTCAGTCGCTGTACGTACACGTTTTTACAGATTATGAGGAAGCATACCCCTTGCGTATTTAGTATAGCGCTTGGAGCTGCAAATACCGAATCAGCAAAAGTAAACTAAGGCTTAGCTTGATTTTCTCTTCTTCCGAGTCTCGTAACTTCTCCACTAGACGTCCAAAGGAAGTAGACGAAGTACATATGGAAAGCTGACAATAAGCTCTACCCATTAATACGATGAAAGTGAAGATCCGAAGTCGTGCCAAATGCTCGTAAGTTGTGACCTAGCTTGTTTATCCATCTTTCAAGTATCGTAACTTCTCCACTATGCGTCCAACTGAAGTTGACAAAGTGTCTATGCAAAGCTGACAACGAGTTCTACCCATTGATGCGGTGAAAGTGAAGATCCGAAGTCATGCCAAAAGTCCGTAAGTTGAGGCCGAGCTTGTTTTATCCATCTTTCGAGTCTTGTAATTTTTCCACTAGGCGTCCAAATGAAATAGACAAAGTGTCCATGGGAAGCTGACAACGAACTCTATCCATCGATGTAATGAAAATGAAGATCGAAAGTTGTGCAAAAAGTCTCATTTTTAACCTCATGAGCGTCTTTGGAGCGATAATGATAAACATCGGAATAGATTTCCAGGTAGAAGACGGTACACGACACGATATCCATCCCCTCTAAACCTGTACATCCTCCGGTATGCACCAGAGATACCAACAAGGAGTGGATCGACACTCGCACCATCTTGTCATCCTCCCTCCCATCTCAGTCAACCTCATCCTCAAAGTTGCAACCTGATCTTGAAGTTGCTACCCTGCCATGATCTTCCCTAGATCCATGCTCATCGACTTTCTTCTCCAACCTTCCATCCAATCATCCCTTCTAAATATCTCTATCTTCGAAGACATAGAAGCAGAAAACCATCATACCATTGAAATGTCTTCCATCCATCCAGTAGAACCTCACCATCGAGGTTTGTGACCCAAGTGTCGTAGTAGACATCACCTATTATCCTAATCATCACCACATATCCTGTCTGTAACCCTCAGTCTCAAGTCTGTATATGTCATCGTATGTATCCATCTCTTCTTTTTTGTTTTCTGAAAAAAAAGAACCACACTACTGCAACCAAAATCCTCAATCGTAAGCATCATTGTTTGGCTGTACAATGGTATCTTCTCAAACATCATCCTCCCTTATCTTCTCTTCTGAAAACCTTTACAACCTCTCAAGCATCATCCTCCCAACCCTGATCAGCTTCAGCAATGGCTTCTCCCCTATAAGCCATCCTTACTCATCATCTTATATCCGTAGCCTCGAGAGCATCTGTCCACTCTCCTTCATCCTCAGCATGTCGCTCGTCCTTGATGATGTCAATAGTGACATCATGGACTTCTCTTGAAGTTGCACCCAAAACCTCTTGTGATAAGAACTCAACCTTCGCATCTCGAATGCACTCCTTCCAACCTCCTTTCACATCCATCGTCATCATCCCAATATCTGGTTGTTGTTTGCATGCAATCAGATCACCCATATCCATTGTCTGCATCTCAACCATCTCCTCCGGTTGTGAAGGATCGCCCTCCATTGTCAGTTCAAAAAGAATAGTTTCTTGTTGAATCTTATCCTTCCCAGCTTGCTTCCCTGAAGAAGTCTCTTCTTGTCTCTTCTTCTCGCTCTGCATCGTGGATGCAGTATCCAACTTGAGCTCGCTTTGATCCACGTGCTCATCCAAATCATCCATATGGAGCTCATGCTCAATCTCTTCCACCCTAGCACCATAACTTGTAGCTTCGATAGTTACAACTGAGTGTGCCACAAGGTAATCATCCACAAACTTCTTCATCTCTCCTTTACTAATGTTGGCTTGAAAGAGAGTACTCGTACTTCTGAATGCAACCTTTTCATCCTCCCAAGAAATAACTTCACGTTGCAAAGACTCTGTAAAGACGATGCAGTCGTCTTGTTGATAATCAGTATCATCACACCACACGCATTGTTGTACCCAAGCTGCCATGGCAAGAGCGGTTGGAGTTACTTCTGGAGGATGGGGAGGAAGAAGAAAGATTGACAAGGAATTGGGAGGTTATGCATGAAGCGATTGAGCTTCTTGTCTGGAGACATACAAGGGAAAGGGTTATAAGGTCAACACCTGTATCACTGACTATCACACCATTTCGGGTAGTATATGAGGTTCAACCTCCAGTTGTGGTTGTAGAGGAGAAAGATCCAACCATCGTGAACCTACAGCAAAAGATGCAAGATCTACAAGCTAAGGTTACTAGGTTAGAGGATAAGAGATCGTCGATCAAGACGGTGCTTGTATCCGAAAATCAGCAACTTGAAGAAATAACTCTGTCTTGTATGTCTCCACGGTTAGCTTCTCCACCCTAGATAGTTGAGAGAATTATCTCTCAAACTCCTCTAACAGCTCTGTAAGCTGTAAACCCTTGTTGGATCGATTGATCTATCCCAAAAATGATTTCTTGGTTACTCGATCTAAGTTTCCAAGAAGTGTTTTTCCATCAACGCATGTGAAAATGTATCTCAGTTCCTCTCAAAATGCTTTGTTAGACTCTTCACATGCTCCCTTATCTCAGACACTGCAGCGAGTTCGAATGTCTCGATCATTTCCTTCTCCGATACCTGATCCAAAATCCATCTCTGTCTTGTAACATCTCAAGTACTTTGAGATGTCTCTCTCATCAAATAGATCGAGCTTGTCGATCATCTTTCGAAGCGCATTCATCTCCAAAGCCTCTTTTTGTTGGTTCTCTTGCTCTTGTCAACAAAAACAAAGTGAAATCTTGAAACAAACATGCAGTTGCTGCATCCAACTGCATCCTTGGTATCCTTTATGATCCGTCCATCCCGTCCATAGTCATGGCTTGTTCCATCCTCCCATCCTCTCATGATCTCAAAGCATCTACATATTCATCATCTCAGGTCCACAGCATCCTCCCGAACAACTGTATCCATCTTCATCCTCGTTCATGATTGTTGATCTCCTCTCCCAAGTTCCAACACAGAAATCTCCACCCCGGACCTTCACGTTGAGTTCACCACCGTTGTTGTGTCGGATTTTGCGTGAAGGATGTCTAGGAAAACGTGAGGTTCCTGACTATGGAGATGTAGTGTGCTGAACAAAGAACAAGAAAGAGAAACACAAGCACGAAAACGAACGTCGCTATATATACCAACTCTCAATGCATATACACTGTAGGTTCTTTCTCTGAGACTGAAAAACAGACCAGAGCTGTGTCGTGTTGTACGTGGACGTGTACAGTGAAAACTAGTTGTAGAAGAAGCTGCACCTTAGCTTGGCAAGCTGGGCAGGAGTTAAGCTGGGGTGATGCTTGACAAGTTGCCCCCCTAGCTTGGAATGAAATATCACCTTGAAGGAGAGGCGAAAAGTTCCAGAATGCAGAGCTCACCGAGAGGAGCGACTTCGTGCTTTCGGTTGCGAGAAAAATCGTCTTAGGCAATAGTTAGTCATGAGTCTTAAGTCATGAAAAATGCAAAAGAGAGAAATCTATCGATTCTAGCTCGTGCCTCGGGCTCATGATCTGAGAGCGTGAGTGTGTAGGTGTTCGCGAGTACTATAGTTTTAACCCCTCATTCACTAAAAACGGAGCTGTAGAGAAGTTAGTGTAAAAAAAGTTAGTAAAGATTTTACAGAAAATTTTCTTCAGAAATAAGGATATGTACAAACTTTGTTTATCTTTTTAATGGAAGCATAGGCCATCCCAGTGATAGGGCGCCTGTCTAGGAGGAAATTGATCTCAAGATCAATTCCTCCTGGCATGTGTTTCTTATTTCGGCATGTTGGCCTCATGGAAAGGAGTCTATGTTGGATATGCAGCCACGTCCTGCATATCTAGGGGCGGGAGACTAGTATCTCCCTTAATCATGGGCTTCTTGGCCTAAGCCTCCGCATGCCACCTTGAATATACCATGGGAGATATCTGGTGCGCATATGGGGGGGCTGTAAGCCCTGTGGGGCAGCCTCATAAGTGTAAGGGCTTCGACCTACATTGGATGGCTTGTGGTATATTCAAGGTGGCATCAAGATGGCATCGAGAGTCAGAAAACTTTCATTTTAATTTAAGTAGGGGCTCAGCTTAGCTAGGGGGCTACTTTGATAAGTAGTTGTGCATATAAGGACAACATGGGCTTAGCTTAGCAAAGGGGCAGCTTAGCAAGGGGCTTATCTTTTAGGTAAATCAACCTGCGATAGTTTTTCGATGAGGACTTTTACAGAGAACTGCAGAAGAAAGAGGAGACGCGCGTAAGAGAGAGAGGAGAGATTTTTGCGATTGAAGATTTTGATGGTGGAGTCGACACTGAAATAAAGTTTATTTGGGTCTTGAAAAACCTATCTGTGTATCTGAGTGTTTGATTTGTATTTGGTGGACGCAAGAGGCAGAATTTTGAGTTATCATCGCCTGCAGCTCGTTCCTCTGATCAATCACAGTCAGGAGGTCCGTCCTCCCCAAGAAAGACTTTCGTCACGACATTTGGTGCTTCCATTGAGAGCTATTGGGATGATTGATTTGGAGGATTGATTAGATTGAGTGAGAAAATGGATCATAGTGCTGCCGTACAGGATGTGGCTGCTGCTCAAGGTGCTCATGTTCAGGGAAGTCATGGTCAAGATGGGATTGACTCACAAGGAGGACCTAAGATAGTTCCAACAGCAACAGCACATCATGCTATAGACACATCTCATATTCTTCAAGCGTTGGCTGCCCTGATTCAGCAGCAACCTGCAATTGGAGGAGCTGAGGAGAAATCTACAAAGGCGTTACAAGCAATTGTTTGATCGATGTGGATGATTTGATGAAAGTGACGTTACTAGGTACTTGCGGGAGTATGTGGGTGAGATGGAGCTGGTCAGAGCACCTGAAGTTGAGATAATTTTGAGCTTTGAGTTGACTGTTGTCCTTGAACTGAGAGAGAAGGTGAGAATTCTACAGAGGAGACATCTAGGTGGATGGACTCTGTTTGAACGTGCACTGATAGAAGAGTTTCTATAAGAGGATTTTGAAAAGGTCACTAGAAGAACCCTCATGGACTAGATAGAACGTCAGCCTGGACGTTCCATGGGATTGAATGAGGTGATTCGTGAATTTGAGAAGAAGTACTCTGTAGTGACGTAGGATTTCTCTTTTTGCCCATTTAGTATACAAGATATTGTTCCCACAGAGGATTTGCACAAGTAACGCTGCTCTAAGTTCTAAGATCTGTTCAAACACCCAAACACACGGGTTTTGTCTAGAAATCCCGTCTTCTCACAAAACCACACAAACTACACGTCTTCCAGACACGCCAAATGGTGCTCTGGAACTAAACAAACAACTACCAATTACAATATCACACAACTATTCACAGAGAAGCTCGAGAAGATGATCTTCCTGCTTCCAGATTGCTTCTTCCGGTCTTCTCGATACCGTCTTCCCGAAGCGATTCTCGTCTTCTGGGGGTTCAACTCGTCTTCTCACACCTCCAGAAGGTTGTCCTGCTTCGCAGAAGTCGACTAGCAACGGTCGTTACACCTTATTCTCACACTCACATTCCAACGGGTTAGATAAATCACAGGGTGTATGCCCCCTGTAGCCTTCCCAGGCTTCTGCCTACGGAAATGGTCTTCCTGCAGCACTACAACGACATTCATCTTCACGGAAGCTCACTAGAAGTCTCGGAAGCTCACTAGAAGAAGGTAAGAGAATGGGGAAGATGAGAGAAGATGGGGAAGATGAGAAAAGCCAAACAAGATAAAAAGAGTAAATTAAGATTCTGACAGGCTTCTAGTCCGGATCCTGACTAACAAGCCATCCCTGCTTGTAATAGTTTGTGGAGGAAGACAACAAACGTGAGTACTGTTGCACCGTCTTCTACTCGAGGATGTCGTCTTCTGTTGCGGGAAGAAGGCTTCTTTCTTCTTCACTTCGTTGCTCTGACTGCTCTGTCTTCTGGGATCCCTTACCCAGAAGACCGTTCGTACGTAGATCCCAAGTGCTCTACTGAACGAGTCAAGCTACACTTCCACAACTGCTGACAGTCACCGCCACTCAAGAAGAACACTTCTCATGCACAATTGGGAGCGAATTCAATGAACCCACCATCCAGAAGACATGGACAAAGCTTCTGCACTCAAATTCACAATCTATTCCCTGAGAAGAAGTCACAATGGTATTGAGAAGCTCACTCCTTTCTTAGAAATTGGGCTTCCAAGGCCTTTCTTTTTTACCGATTGTTCCCAATTCAGCTGCCGGAAAGAAAGGATCTAATGAAAAGAAAAGCAAGAAGTGAAAAAAGTAAGAATCTCAGAGACTACTCGAAATTTTTTTTTATTTTGTTTTGCATTTTCTTTCAACGACTCTACTTCCTGCGTCTACTCCTCGACACACCAGCCTAGCTAACAGGACTGCACAAGGATGTCGTTCCCTGTTCCTAGACTGTCCACTACTTCTATCTACATCTTCGAACCACTACTGGTACGAGTATGCAAACCCCTCCGGTGTATTCCAAGACTATTCGTATGTTTCCAACAACGGGTGTAGTGCGAAGAACTACATATCCTGTCTCTGCTCTAATGTGTCTCGCCTGCCTGCCCGTAGAATCGGTGTGTATGTTCAGTTGCTACAGAATTCTATAGAACAGGCAGAACTCTATCTCCTACTCTGCTATCCTACTTATGTTGCTGCCGTGAGAACCAGGGGAGGCGACCACCAGGGAGAGAGAGGCGCTGACAGGAGGTTGTCACCTCACATGCAAGCGGTTCCCCTGCCCGAATTGGTCATCTGCCTTGTCCTTCCTACGCTACCTATGCTGCCACATGGTGTCCTAACTAATATTACATGGAAAAACTGCCACCCTTAAGATAGCATGTTCGATCTTACTATATTTGGAATTGTCAATGGAGTTACTAACTACTCAGATTGCACGGAGGCAATCTCTACCTGATCTGCTCCTATCGGAGCTCCTAACGCGGCTTCTGATAAGCTAGAAAGCCCTGCAGTTACCTCGGGTGTCACTGAGGTGGCTTCCTCCTCATCGTCTCTTGCTGGCCCTGCTGTCGCTGCTGCTGCGTCTTCCTCGGCTTCGGCTTCTGCTTCGGAAGACAGAAGCGTCTTCCGGGAAGCGGAGTCGACCGGTGCTTCTTCCGTCTTCTGAGGCACGGGTGCGGGACTAGGGACCATGGGGACCTCATGGGGATCCGGGGAAGTCGCTTCCTCCACGCGGAATACCTAGAAAGACGGCTCGTCTTCTTGTCTTCCATAAGACATCTTGTCTTCCGGGGCATCTTCTGGAGTCTTCTCGGCTTCCAACGCTGTCACCACCAAGTGCACAGCGAGGTCGAACTCCTCCTTCTCCATTCCGGATCCAGTCGATGGTGCTGGAGCGTGGGAAGATGCGGTTGCAGGTGTCAGAAGCGAGAGAAGACCATAAAGTGTCTTCACTCCTTCTATATGTCGATCCAAGTACCTGAACATGCTCTCCCGGCATTCCACCAACATCGCTTTGGACTCGCTGTCCCATCCTCTAGCTAAGATAAGTAACTTCCTACCCGCGGTGTAGTTGAACTTCTTCCGAAGCGCTTCCATCGACAGTGCCAACATCTTCTATGCACGGGCCTCTGCTGCTTCTCGCTGCGTCTTCTCAACTGCAGCTCGCGCTTCCGCGGCTTCTCGCTGCGTCTTCCATATGGTCTGCTCTTCTGCGAGGACGGTGATCTTCTCCCGCACTCGGGTGACTTCCTGATTGCGCTGCTGTACCCGCGCCTGCAACTCCTGGTTGCTCTTCCGAAGCTGTACCAGCTCCTTGGCAGAAGCGGCTGCTTCCGCCTTGTACCTGGCTGCAAGCTTTTCCGTGGTGCGGAGACTAGCTTCTAGTGACTCCGTCTTCTTCTGGTCTTCCCCCTGTCGCAGCAAGGTGCGCAGGCCGAATCCAGGTTGTAAGAGCTTCTCTTGTGCCCTCGCTCTCTTCTCCAACAACTCCATAGCTGGCTGGATCTCCTTCTGGAAGTAGGCACTGAACTCCTCCAGTCGTCTTCCTGCGGAAGACAAGTTCATCTCCACCACTCGCTCCGCGGTGTCGACTTCGTCTTCCAGAGGCAAGGAAGCCTCTTCCACCAGAATAGCCTTCATCTTCTACGCACGAGAAGGAGCTACTCTTCTCATCTTCCGGGGTGGAAGACTCCTCATGGCAGGAGCGGCTCTCTTCTTTGCGCTTCCTCGCATCGCGGCAGGAGCGCCCATCCATCCTTCGTCTTCTGGAGTCTTCGGAAGACTCCCAGGCGTTGCAGAAGCAGTCTTCTGCTCCGATCGGGTACTCAGCAGGTCTTCTTCCGAGTCGGAATGCGATCCTGAATGAATGAGGGAGATGGGTGTCCTCGATACACTTCTGGGACCCATCTTCCTCGGTGGTGTGGCGTCTTCCGACCCACTAGACTCGTCTTCCCTCACCAGAAGCGTCTTCTGGTGAGAGCCGGGCCTCAGCTGTGACATCAGAGTGGGAGGGGGCGTTGCGGCTGCCGCTCGGTCATCGTCTTCCGAGGTCTCCTCCTTCACCTCCTGTCGCTCTGTTGGCCCATACTCTGCCAGCTGATCTTCCCTAAGATCCCCCATGGCTACATACAAGTAGTAGAGGAAGGGCGTCAAGTGTCCTCCCGCCGGGGTACCCAAGTATGCTAGCTCCGTCTGTACATAGTTGTGGATGTACGCGCTCCAGTAGATGGGCACTCCGTCATCCCACACTGATTCCAGGAACTCCACGTCCTGATCTCCTAAGTATCTTGTCTTCTGCGCCTTCCCCTTGGGAAAGAGATGCGGAAACAATTTCGCTAGGAGGCGCTTCTTCGGCTCCCGGTAAGATTCTATCTTCCAACCGTTCCTCCCCTGCATGTCTTCTATGAAAAGACAGGTGGTGCTCCCAGGCACATGCCACGAACTCACGATCCTAGGCAGGATCTTCTTCTCGTACCAATATCCTCGGTTCTCGGACTCAGGCCTGTGAAACGCCTTATGCCGCCAGTCTTCAGTCCAGGAAGACGGTCTTCCTCGAGCTATTCCTGCCTTCGCAGGTACACGGTTACGAGGTGGCAACACTGCCCATACCTCCTCCAGAAGTCCTTGATCTGCGGGGTTCCAATCCCACAAGAAGAAGTCGAGACCCAACTTCTTGAGGAAAGGAGTGGCCTCGGCCAATTCTGCCGCTGATAACACCAAGCCTCGCGGATGCATCGACATACCTGGAAGATCTGTTACACTAAACCACAAGCACCTACTATGAGCTGAAGGCTCAGTTCTTCCCGAGTGCCCACAGTCTAGCTTCTACTTCTCAGAAGACAAAACTAGTCTTCCAGAAGACAGCTACTCCGTCTTCCAAAATTCTAACAGTACTTCCTAGATAGCTCTCGTCTTCCGAGCTATATCTAAACAATCCTATCTAAGCAAGGCCTCGCATGGATTACCAAGAAGACAACCCACCTTGCATTACATCCTACTTCCTATCAGAAGGTACAAGATTCGCAAAACATAAGTGCATGACAAGTTCAGAAGATGGTTGCGGGCTCCTGCGATGACAGTGGCCTCTGGGAAGACAATCGGGACAGCTTCCGATTCAATGTCTTTCTCGGAAGACTTCCCGAAGTCAGACTTCCCTTCACTGGTCTCACCTGTCTTCGTCTTCCTACACGTAATCTATCCTCACAACAGACTCAAGACAATTGCATTCTGTTCTTCTGACTTCTCACCTCTCATACGCACTCAGGAGAAGCTTGCTGCTCGGTGGGAAGACATGACCCTTGACCATTCTCTCCAGATTCTGCCAGCAAGTATTCTCACGACTCTCTTCTAAGTTCGGGAAGAAGAAGGAACGACTGCTATGGATTGGACAGAAGAGACCCGAATGGACCCTCACGTCTTCTCGCTCATTTTGCCAGCCTTCCAATCTTCTAGTCTCTCTAGGAAGATGGGGAGTTGAGAAGCTTGGAAGACCGGGAGGCACAGGCCTAGTTCCCGACTTCCAACTTCTCGAAATAACAAAACAACTCACCACACCACTCAGGATTCGTACCAAGTCTCTCTAAACACAAAAGCAAAGCAAATCCACTCTTGATACGAATTGTGTTCAGTCGACTTCCGAAGACGGTCTTCCGAAGACAGTCAAGTTTAAGAAGCGTCTTCCGAATATGTTCCCATCTTCCGAATCGTCTTCTGTTCCAAGTTTCGGGGGTAGAGAGGTAGTAGGGTAGGGAAATTGATAGTTGGGATCTCCAATTTGAGGGCTAGGAGTAGGAAAGCTCGAATTGAGCTCGGGAAGAAGTAAGGAGATGTCTGACAGAAATTGGGCAGCGCTTCCGCGCCCAATGTCTCAATGTCTCAATAGAAAGAATGGGGGGGTAGGGTAATCGATAAGGCTGCCTGCACCCAACCAAGGAAGCGCGGGGAATACCAGGAAAAGACGAGAAGAAGTGAGAAGGGGAAAGAACAAGGGAAAGAACCTCTACAGTCTTCTTCTGCTCCCCGAGTTGCCTTCGACCTCCGCGCGCTTCTTGGCTCTGGTCCTAGCTCCAATGCGACTCCTCACGACTGCGCCTGCTGTCAATCACTTGGTCACGCCTCGATCCCACCTTCGATTCTACTCGTTACTCTCCAATGTCAGCTTCTCGGGAGCTCACAGAAAACACCTTCGCTCTCTGCCGTTTGTGCTCCAGCAATTCGGTCTCGCCCTTCGCCTAGCTGCCAACTGATTCTCTCCTACCTCGATGTCCTCACTCAATTCCTCTCTCAAAGCTAACTCGCGAAGCTCACTATCTCCAATCGATCTTCTCAAGCGCTGTGCTGCGGGAAGTTGGAATGTGCCTAATGTGCTTCCTTACGCATCTTCCCCGTAGATTAGGGATTTTCGACCTTAGGTGTCTTCCCCGACCTACCTACCTATTCGGTGCGCCCCAGTAGGTACACCTACTGTCTTACCCAAAAACTCGTGGTTGGCCTTCGCGGTCGCTGTCTTCTGAAAGACAGGTGTCTTCCGCCGTCTTCTCATCTTCCGCCGTCTTCCCGTCTTCCGAAGATGCAACTGAGAAGACGCTCTTCCGAAGACGGTCGTCTTCCGAAGAAGTCAACTTCTTATTACAAACAGCTCATAAGATCTTCTTCATGTTAAGGAAGACGTAACCTTAAGTAACAACGCTTCTTCAGTTATACAAACAAGTTATTATTCTTAAAAATTTCAAAAATTTGTGCATCTTGTAATTTGTGGGCACCACATACGTCCACCCTCACATGTTTGCGTCCTCGCAAACATCAGTGTCTTCTGCACTTCTGTTTACGTCCAGTACTTCTTGACGCGCCACCCATTAACACGAGTGGTCATCAGTGTACCGTCCAACTCTTCCAACTGCAAGGAGTCATTGTCGAAGACCTCTAAGACACGGTAAGGTCCCATCCAGCGAAGATGAAGTTTCCTGGGAAACTTAAGATGTCGGTTGTCGTAGAGAAGAACCAAGTCCCCATCCACAACGGTCACCTTCCTCAACTTGCTATCGTAGTTTACCTTACGTTGCGCTTGCACCTCGTACGTCTTCTCCAAAGCTGCATTCCTGTCTTCTTCAAACTCTACGAAATTCAGAAGACGCTGCTCCTGACTCTCTTCTTCTCCCATACGTTCGGATACGGCTAACCGGTATGTCGGGACCTCTAACTCAATGGGCACAATAGGTGTCATGCCGTAAGTTAGGTAGAAAGGCGTCTTCTGGGTTGTGATCTTAGGTGAAATCCTGAAAGCCCACAACACAGATGGCAGTTTCGTGTCCCAGTCATACGCATGGTTAACAATTACCTTGTTCAGGATGTTACACAGAAGACCGTTCGACTTCTCCGTCAGTCCATTCGCTTTCGGGTTGTATGGCGTCGTCTTCCGATGTTTAATCCTGAAGTATTGGGTCAGGAGGGAGATAGTCTCATTTAAGAAATGAGTACCCCTATCTGATACCAATTCCAGCGGACATCCGTACCTAGTAATGATGTTATGCCAAAGGAACCTTGCTACTACTGCGGCATCGTTCTTTCTCGTGGCCTCGCCTTCCACCATCTTGGTGGCATAGTCGGTAGCTATTAAGATGTACCTTGCTCGTGTTCTTCTCGCCACCGGGACGATAGGACCCACAAAGTCGATTCCCCACTTTTCGAACGGGGCAAGCGGAAGAATGGGGGTAAGAGGCCACCTTGTTGTAGCGGTCGGTCTTCCCACCCTCTGGCATGCATCGCACTTCCTGATCTCCTGAAAAGTGTCTCGGTACATGGTCGGCCACCAGTATCCGGCGTCTAGCATCTTCTTCACTGTGGTTTTCAGCCCGTAGTGACCCCCAGCATCTTCGTAGTGAAGACCTGTGATCACTGATTGAGACTGAAGAATGTCAGTCGTCGAGAGGAAAACCCTAACTTCGGCACGTGCGAGAAACCTATCGCGGGATATAAGCCAAGTAACAAGTCATTTACCTTACTAGTTTACTATTCCCTGAGCGAGCGATAGCAGGGCGCAGCGAACCGCATTTTCCGAGCGCCGAAGTACATCAGTGACGAGCGAGGAAGCCGTTTGCGAGGAAGAACTCGATTACGGACGAGGAATAACTCGATTATGGACGAGGAAGGGATTGCGACGAAGAATCCGTTTGTGGCGAAGATCGTTGCAGTGATCCTAGGGATGCGCAGGATGCAGACGACTAAGGCGCCGAGGCTCCGATCCTTTGAAGTTAATCGAGTGGCTCTTCGCCGCTATGACAAAGAGCTTGAGGAGATGGGATTAGCTTTTCTCTTACTTCCGTGGTGGGGGATGATCTCCTCCAAATTGGTGCACGAGTTGAAGGTCTGCAAGCAGCATCCGGCCGATGATCACTACGGGCGACCTTCTAACTGGACCGAAGATCATTGGTCCAGTGTTTTGGGAATAGACGATGCAAGACGGGAAGGTGATCTTCTTTTCGATGCCACAGCTGTCGCTGCTTCGTCCGAAACGGTGAAGAACTTTCCGAATCTCTTCAGGGAGTTACCTCTAGGGAGGAACGGCTACCGAACGAGCGATTTCTGCGATCCGAAGAAGAGAGAAGTAGCCGATGCGATTATGGCGATCTTCAGGCCACGAAGAACGACATACATGTCGAATTGGCAAATCAACTTCATCGAGCAACTCTTCGCCGGAAGAAGAGCACATTGGGCGAGGATCTTTCATCGTCATGTGCTGAAGCTTTGGACCGAGAACGACTTGGTGTACATAGGATCATTTGTATCGGTGTTCTATATGGGGATGGGACTGCTGTCGGACGAACAGCAGACGAAGTTGGGCTTTACCGCAGCTGCAGAGGAAGATGAATTTCAGGTGGTACAGACTCCAGCACGAGACGCACATCTTGAGAAGTTCTTCGATGAAATCGAGGCCGAGGACGCAGCAACCGAAGTAGCAGTGGAGGTAACGAAGAAGAACGAGGCATCGACTTCAACGCCAGCTCCAGAGAAGACGACCGAAGATGTAACACCGGCCGAAGACGAAGATGTGGTCGAAGTATCTCCTCCGATCCGTAGGAGTGGAAAGAAGAAACCATTGGAGGAAACGCCGAGGTCTGTGCAGAAGTCGCGGAAGAAGATGAAGATGACGAAGACAGTCCGCGTCAACGATGAACCAGATGAAGAAGAAGCAATTGAGGAAGCCCCAGAAGGAGACACTCCTCGGACAGAGAAGAGCATGGACACTACACCGAGGAGTACTCTATCTTTGTCGACGATAGGAGAGATTGAACAGCTTACTTCTTCTGCGAAGTACATCCAGGAGGTGGTCGCACCCTTGCTGCACAGCTTGGAAGCGAACCGGGGGACCTACGAGGAAGTTGTCGGTAGGAAGCTGAACCTGGCAGAGTTAGTGCATACGATGCACTTCGGCCGAGGTAATTGGAAGGAAGAGAAGGAGAATCTGAGAGCTGCACTTCGCATGACCCAGAAGGAGGCGTAGACGAGGACCGATGAACTGAAGAGTGTGACATCTGAGAAGGAGGAACTTCTTCGGCAGAAGATTGATCGTGAGAAAGAACACGAGAAGGTTCTTTCTCTGATGAAGAAGGATTTGGATGACATGCGCGGGCAGCGAAACAGATACCAAGACACGGTCGGCCAGTTGACGACGGAGGTGGAGGATCTAAAGCGGCGCACCGTCAAGGCCGAGGAATTGAGTGCTCAACTTCGGAGTAGGATCGAGCCGGTGCTGAAGAACTACTTCGCCGTTGAGATAGACGCCGAGGAAGCGGGATTTCTTCGCAAGGTTAGAGAGGAGTTCTTAGCTGCAGATGCGGAGGGTACTTCAGCTAGGAACCGGGTAGCTAGGCTAGGCCAGCGAGTAATTAGGGAGCTTAGGGAGGTTAGAGCAACCGTAGAGTTCTCAGTTTGCGAGATAGGTAGAGAGTTAGCGGTAGAAAGCGGTGTCGTTCCTGGTGTCGTTTCGGACACAGGACCTTCATCCGACGGTCCAGAAGTACGCCCGACTTCTTAGGAAGAAGATCCGTCATCTTCGGGAAAATCTGTATATAAGCGTTGTGTTGTTCGTATTCACCACCTCTATGTGTTTTATCATTTTTGAAGTTTTCTATTTCCTGAGTTTACGGAGCCATTGAGAGTTTTGTCTTCTTCGAAGGATTTACCTACGAAGTATCGTAGTTTACTGTGGTAGGAATTAGTCTGGGTGCCGAAGAATTTGCTGTGGACATTTGAAATCAGAGTAGAACGTTTACGGCGAAGACTGAGAATAGACCAGCATCTGCGGAGTTAGTTTCCTACGAAGACGTTTTTGGGCGAAGTTGACTTCGGAAGAAGTTGTTCTTTGGTGGAACACTTAGGAAGGAGTTCAGTCTGGTACTTCGGCGGAAGAAGAGTCTTCTTCGCCAGAGTTTTCCGAGAGCAATAGTAGTGAAGTAACTCAGTGTGAAGATACTTAGCGTTTATGATGTTAGAGGCTACCTAGTAACACTTCAGCAGTACTTCCTCGTGGGACATTTCCGTCCGTGGCTCTGTTTCTCTGTTATTTATCTGTTTCTTGAGGTCCCTGATCTGTTCAGTACCTGTTATGTTTGTTTGTCAGGATTATCAACTCTGTCTTGTTGGATAGACCTGAGTTTGATCTCTACCGGGACTGATTTCTGCCCGTGAGAATAAAAGACAACTATAAAGAATCACCTTTATCACGTGTTTACTACTTTTGGATGATCTTTACTTGCATCTCTGTGGGTTCGATCCTTAAATTACTACTTTCGAGCATCTTTTGATTTTCTTGTGTGTTACATATAGAAGACTGAATAAAATGCGGAAAATGCGGTTCGGAAAATACGGTTCGCTGCGCCCTGCTATCGCTCGCTCAGGGAATAGTAAACTAGTAAGGTAAATGACTTGTTACCTGGCTTATATCCCGCGATAGGTTTCTCGCACGTGCCGAAGTTAGGGTTTTCCTCTCGACGACTGACATTCTTCAGTCTGCTGTAACTTCGTCATTTGGTCTCCGATGGCCTCGCACAACATATCGTTAGAAAGCTCTTCGCCCGGGGAATTCATCTATGAGGAAATCATCTTTCAGTGTCTCCATAGATTCGATAAATTCCTCCAGAACTGAGATTCTTCACTAAACTTCTAATTAACATTATTCTACTCATATCGTTTATCTTCTATCATCTATTCTTCTTATTTACTTTATAACTAATCAATTAATTAACAAAACGAAAAACCAAGGCTTCACATACTCCCCCTCTCAATTGTGAAGCGACCCCGCGAACACTTAAGAGTAGTATCTCTTGATTCTCCACCCATTGACTCGAGTGGCTAACAATGTTCCATCGAGTTCTTCCAACTGGACCGAACCATTACTATAACGACGCGTTACTTTGTAAGGGCCCATCCAACGTAAGTGTAACTTCCCTGGAAATTTGGTGTACCTACTGTCATACAGCAGTACTAAATCACCGTCCTTGATGTCCACCTTGCGGATCTTCTTATCGTGCTTCTCTTTCCGCTTCATTTGAATGATTTCCGTTAGTCGTTTAGACTCTTCACGGTCTTCCTCAAGTGTGATCAGACTCTTGAGTCGTAACAGTTGGCTCTCCTCCACTGACAATCTATCTTCAGACAGGATTCTGTAAGTAGGCACATCAAATTCAACTCGCATAATCGGTGTCATGCCATATGTTAGGAAAAAGGGTGTTTGTCGAGTCGTGATCTTCTCAACTCCAGTGGGCATCCATATCGAGTAATGATTTGAGTGTACAGAAACTCAGCCACAGTGGCTGCGTCGTCTTTCTTGGTAGCTGCTGCTTCAACCATCTTCGTTGCATAATCAGTAGCTATCAGAATGTACCTTCTTCTAGTGCGGCGTGTTGCAGGTTGTATAGGTCCTACAAAATCAATCCCCCACTTCTCGAATGGTGCTAATGGAAGTATCGGATGTAACGGCCACTGAGTGGTTGGCGTATGCTTACCCACTCGTTGACAGTTATCACACTTCTTGATGATCTCCTGAACATCTTTGTACATCGTTGGCCACCAGTATCCAGCTGAAAGGATCTTCTTCACAGTGTTTCTCAGTGCATAGTGTCCACCTTCAGGTTCCGAGTGTAGTGCTCCCACCACTTGTGGTATCTCATGCACTTCCAGACATCTTCGAAGTTCTTCATCAGGCCCTCTTTTGAACAATATCCCGTTCTTCATCTCGTAGGGTCCCGCCTGATGTATGAAGACTGTTCGCTGTTCAGCATCCATTTCTTCTGAGCACTTCAAAGTCTGTAAATATCTGTACAGATCATAGTACTTCGTAGCAGGTGCTACTGTCAGCTGAAACAATTCCTCATCTGGAAAGTCGTCTGCTACTGTATCCACTCGTTCTCCCGTTCTCAGTCGAGACAAGTAATCAGCATTCTCATGATGAATCCCTTGTCTTGTCTGAACTGTGAAAGTAAACTCTTGAAGCAACAACATCCATCTTGCTATACGCCATGACAAGTCTGATTTCTGTACTAGATGCTTCAACGCATAATGATCCACGTGAAAAACAAACTCATAGCCAAGAAGGTAATGTCTGAACTTCTTTACTGAGTACACCATTCCCAACGCTTCACGTTCAGTAGTGGTGTAGTTCTTTTCTGCTGCTGAAAGTTGTCTACTCGCATAGTAGATTGGGTGGTCTCTCTTTTCATCATCTTTCTGACTGAGCACCACTCCAATAGCAAATGCAGAAGTGTCTACATACACTTGAAAGGGTCTCTCCCAGTCTGGTGGTCGCATGATAGGTGCTTCTGCCAACTTCGTCTTCAACGTCTCAAACGCCTCATGCTGTTTCTCGTGCCAATGGTATTCTGTTGTCTTCTTCAGCAATTCTGTCAGTGGCACAGCAAGTATGGCGTAGTCTTTGATGAACCTTCTGTAATATCCAACATGTCTTAGGAAGGCTCTCAACTCGCTGATGTCAGTAGGGGGTTGCAGGGAGAGTATTACTCGAACTTTCTCTACATCTACTTCTATGCCTCGGTCTGATACTCTATGTCCAAGAAGTATTCCTTCAGTCATCACGAAGAAACACTTCTCAGGATGTAATGCAAGTCTGGCTTCCCTACACTTCTGAAATGTTTTGGCTAAACACGCTGCATGTTCTTCACGTGTGCCAAAAACACAAAAGTCATCTATAAAGATCTCTAAAAATTTTCGCAAATAATCTTGAAAAATTGAGGTCATCATCCTCTGAAAGGTAGCTTGTGCATTGCATAGTCCAAAAGGCATCTTGTGATAAGCATAAGTGCCCCAATCTGTAGTAAAGGTAGTCTTGTCCTTATCTTGCTCTCTTATGGACACTTGATTGTACCCTGAAAACCCATCCAGAAAGCTGTAACATTCTTTTCCAGATACATGATCCAAAATGGTATCAGTAAAAGATAAAGGGTGATGATCCTTCTTGGTTGCTGCATTCAGCTTTCTGAAATCTTGACAGACTCTTATTTTTCCTGTTTGCTTCTTGGGTACGACTACTATGGGTGCTACCCATTCGCTGCTTAACACAGGAAAAATAATACCTGCCTTTAGGTACTTATCTATCTCGTCTTTAACCATCAAGGAGTATTTTGGGTTGAGTCGGTACTGCCTCTGTCGTACAGGTACTGATCCTGCAATGAGGTCAATACGATGTTCTCCCCACTGTGCAGGTATCCCTTTCATGTCCTCCACAGTCCAGGCGAAGACATCTTGAAATGGATCAGCATCTGACGATACACTTCCAACTCTTCTCCTTGTACCACAACAGAAATCTTTAGGCTCTTACCTTCGCTGATTAGTAGGTCTTGGGATGCTCCTGGAAGGACTATACCATCTGTATGACTGGTCTCTGCACTCCCATGACCTAGCTGTGATTGCTATTTGACCTCGTTCATATCTTCTTCTTCATCAATTTCATAGCACTGTAGATAGTTGACCATCGAATAAGGGTCTCCTTTCCTTTCTCCTGCGCTGCTTGTTGATGAATCAGATCCTGAAGTGTAACCTTCATCAGTCGACTCTGTTTCGCCCTGATGTGTTATCTTCTTCCAAGAAACCATCACAGCCTTATCAGTTGGTTTCTGTGGATCTTTGAACTGTAAACGGTGCCGGTACCAATCTGTTAGTACCTTGGCACCATACAACCATGGCCTCCCAATCAAAATTTGATAACCAGACTTAACCAAAGGGCGCAGCACAACATAAGTAAGTTTAAAAGAAATTCCGCGTATTAAGGTGGGGATGTTGCGCAGTAGCCCAAGTGGTCGTCTTCTCGTTTGATCTGCCAGTCGTAACACCCGCTGAGTTTCTTCAAACTTGCTGAAACCCAACGCGTGTGCCGTGTCTTCTGTCATTATGTTGACTCCTGATCCAGAGTCAATTGGCACTTTTCTAATTACACAGCCTGCAACCTCCACTTCCACTTCTGGAGATCCCAGGTCTTCTGCCTCGATGTGAAACAGAGAAGGTAACTTTGATCTTCTTACTTTAGTGGGTTTCTTCAGTGCTTGAAGTAACAATTTTCTGTAAATTTTGTTATCTTCAATCAACTGCTTGAAACTTATGTTAGCCTTCTGTGTTTCCAGATCAGCTACCACATCATAGTGTGGTACTGCCACAGGTTCTTTCTTCACAGATTTCGGTCGACTGTGCTTCTTCGGAACCTCTTCGTTCTTGGCCGCAGTCTTGTCATCAGTGGCCGAAGTACGGAAAATCTTGGGTACGGACGAAGTTGATTGTTCTGGTACTTCGGCCGAAGTTGTATCAGCTTCTCTTGCCGAAGTTCCTGCTCGTAGTAACTCCTTCTTCAGGAGTTCGCGGACTTCGTCCGTAATGTCAACTGGTAGTCTCGGAGGATTTACGCTCTTCAGCGTTTCTTCCTTCCTCCGTATCCTCCTCAACTATCTTCTTCTTGGCTTTCTCCGCAGCCTTCTTCTGCTTCTTGAGCTCTTTCTTCGATTGAGTCTTTATGGGCGCTTCTTCTGCCTTTCTCTTGGATTTGAAGGAGCTTCTGGTATCCACTTTGCAAACCCAAGTTTCTTCTGGTGGCCATCCTTCATCTCCAGCGGCTTTCCATTCTTCCAAGTCCACCTTGTGTAGTTGTGCTTCTCCAGGACGTTCTATTTTGGGATCAAAGCGAACCCCTCTCTTCTCTGCGGGTGGGTTAGTACAATCTGCTGTGGCATGTCCTGGCTGATGACACCTTCCACAAAGTGCTACATATCCCATCGATTTCTTTGGGTGAGGGCAGTTTGGTGACCAATGTTCCAAACTGCCACAATTAAAACAAGACCCATGGGGTGGTGGTTTATTTGCTCCTGGCGGACTCATCAAACGTTTCTGAGATACATTCAGGGCCCTCTCTTTTGGTGCAAACCTTTGAATTGGTATGGGTTGAATTGGGGTAATTGCTGGCTGTGTTGGGGGTGGATTCGTTAATACTCCATATACTTCGTCCGGAGTTTCCACAAAGAATGAGCTATAATATGATTCGAATGCTGGTGCCCATTCAAGAGATTGTGCCTGAAATGTTCTGTTGTTCTTACATTCCGTATTAGCATGTCCTGATTTGCCGCATGTCGTACACCATAAGCTCGGACGGGATGTAGCTGGTGATTTTCTCCCTTCAGGAGATCGTACCATCTGCACTTTCAGGTCTGCAAACCCTTTAATCATCTCCTCCATGAGTTGATTACTATCCCCCTTTTTCTTGCCCTTCTTTTCCCTCGAGCTTTTCTTTTCCTTGGACGAAGAACTGCGTTTCATTCTTTGTTCTTCTTCGCTCGAAGAAGATGAACTCGCCGATGAAGACTCTTCGGCTTCGGCCGAAGAAGACTCATCGTCAGAAGATTCCTCGGAGGTAGAAGGTTCTCTGCGACTCTTCTTCTGCTTCTTCCTTCGAGTCGTTTTCCCTTCCTTCCTTTCTCTCTTTCCTTTCTTCTTCCCTTTTATCCATCCTCCCTTACTTCCGAGGGTGGATGCTTCAAATGCTTCTGCTGAGGCAACAACC
The DNA here is from genome assembly GCA_036924285.1 of Asterella californica. NCBI lineage: Eukaryota > Viridiplantae > Streptophyta > Marchantiopsida > Marchantiales > Aytoniaceae > Asterella > Asterella californica. The sequence continues at coordinate 10,752,853 of JAYKYS010000006.1, read as the reverse complement.
TCTTCGATGGCGTCCATCTTTCCTCTGCGACACCAGATCTCCATCTCAATCGGTAAGCTTGTAACTAGCCATTCTGTGGCTTGATCCATAGAGTATGGGTTGGCTGTACCCATCCTCGGAATTCTGTCCAGCAGATTGTAAAATCTTTGGACATAATCTTTTAGGCTCTCTTTCTTTCCTCTGACCAGTCTGGTCAGCTTCCCCAAAACTTGACGGTTGTACCCAATTTCTCAGAACCGCTCTAAGAACTTTGTCTTCAGCTTGTCCCAAGTATCGATGTCTCCTGGTATTCTATTTGCATGATTGTACCAGCTGCGTGCTCTCTTCCTGAGAAGACTTGGAAAGATTCGCAGACGATCTGGTTCAGCATCTTCCTTATTAGTGACAGATACAGATTCAAACAGTTTAATGTAAGCATCTGCATCCTCATCGTCATCTGAAGATCCTCCTCTGAATTTTGGGTAACCATGTTTCGTGATAGGTTGGCCTACCATACTTCGAACAAAAGGAGCCCTTGGAACTTGAGTTGCTATCTTGGTAGGAGCTGGAATCGGCGCTGGTACTGCAGCTTGAACGAGGACAGCAGGGGCAATACCCGCAGCAGCAGCTGCTTGGGCTTGTCTCTTCTTAAATATGGACGGTCCTGTGGTTGGCTGTAAGTAAGGAGCAGCGCTGTCCTTCTGAGTCACTGGAGTTAACGGAAGGATTTCCCGCACCAGTGCTTGAGGAATAAGTTCCTGCGCCTGTAAGAGTTCCACTAAGGTAGTAACAGCTTCTACTGCCTTAGTTGCAGCTTCTTCATTCGAAGAAGTAAACTGATCTTGATCTGCAGAAGTACCTCCTAACTCTGGGTCAGGAGTAAAGAACTGCAGATATAAAACAGTATTGACTACGGGAAAAGGTTTCCACCCTACTTCACTTTCTGGATGTTCGTTCTCAGCACTTAGCCGAGTGGTAACTTCTTCGAAGTCAAGTTCTCTTTGAGCAGATTCGAAAGGAGTTGGAGGTAATGACTTTGGTGTCCGGGGTGAACTTGATTCACCAAGGCTTGGTTCCTTCCTCTTCCATTCTTTTGAGTTAGGTGTTCTCCAACCTCGTTCTCTCTTCTTATGCTCTTCTTTCAACCGACGAGCTTCTTCCAGAATCTGTTCTCGATATTCTGCTCGTCTTTCTCGCCTCCTGTCTCTCTCAGATTGCACGTTTCCAGGAGGATCATGCTTGCCCATCGACATACATGTCTCTGGACTTATGTTCACTGATCTTGGATAATTTCAGCATTCGCATCCCCGGCAGCGGCACCAAAATTTATTCAGTCTTCTATATGTAACACACAAGAAAACCAAAAGATGCTCGAAAGTAGTAATTTAAGGATCGAACCCACAGAGATGCAAGTAAAGATCATCCAAAAGTAGTAAACACGTGATAAAGGTGATTCTTTATAGTTGTCTTTTATTCTCACGGGCAGAAATCAGTCCCGGTAGAGATCAAACTCAGGTCTATCCAACAAGACAGAGTTGATAATCCTGACAAACAAACATAACAGGTACTGAACAGGTCAGGGACCTCAAGAAACAGATAAATAATAGAGAAACAGAGCCACGGACAGAAATGTCCCACGAGGAAGTACTGCTGAAGTGTTACTAGGTAGCCTCTAACATCATAAACGCTAAGTATCTTCACACTGAGTTACTTCACTACTACTGCTCTCGGAAAACTCTGGCGAAGAAGACTCTTCTTCCGCCGAAGTACCAGACTGAACTCCTTCCTAAGTGTTCCACCAAAGAACAACTTCTTCCGAAGTCAACTTCGCCCAAAAACGTCTTCGTAGGAAACTAACTCCGCAGATGCTGGTCTATTCTCAGTCTTCGCCGTAAACGTTCTACTCTGATTTCAAATGTCCACAGCAAATTCTTCGGCACCCAGACTAATTCCTACCACAGTAAACTACGATACTTCGTAGGTAAATCCTTCGAAGAAGACAAAACTCTCAATGGCTCCGTAAACTCAGGAAATAGAAAACTTCAAAAATGATAAAACACATAGAGGTGGTGAATACGAACAACACAACGCTTATATACAGATTTTCCCGAAGATGACGGATCTTCTTCCTAAGAAGTCGGGCGTACTTCTGGACCGTCGGATGAAGGTCCTGTGTCCGAAACGACACCAGGAACGACACCGCTTTCTACCGCTAACTCTCTACCTATCTCGCAAACTGAGAACTCTACGGTTGCTCTAACCTCCCTAAGCTCCCTAATTACTCGCTGGCCTAGCCTAGCTACCCGGTTCCTAGCTGAAGTACCCTCCGCATCTGCAGCTAAGAACTCCTCTCTAACCTTGCGAAGAAATCCCGCTTCCTCGGCGTCTATCTCAACGGCGAAGTAGTTCTTCAGCACCGGCTCGATCCTACTCCGAAGTTGAGCACTCAATTCCTCGGCCTTGACGGTGCGCCGCTTTAGATCCTCCACCTCCGTCGTCAACTGGCCGACCGTGTCTTGGTATCTGTTTCGCTGCCCGCGCATGTCATCCAAATCCTTCTTCATCAGAGAAAGAACCTTCTCGTGTTCTTTCTCACGATCAATCTTCTGCCGAAGAAGTTCCTCCTTCTCAGATGTCACACTCTTCAGTTCATCGGTCCTCGTCTACGCCTCCTTCTGGGTCATGCGAAGTGCAGCTCTCAGATTCTCCTTCTCTTCCTTCCAATTACCTCGGCCGAAGTGCATCGTATGCACTAACTCTGCCAGGTTCAGCTTCCTACCGACAACTTCCTCGTAGGTCCCCCGGTTCGCTTCCAAGCTGTGCAGCAAGGGTGCGACCACCTCCTGGATGTACTTCGCCGAAGAAGTAAGCTGTTCAATCTCTCCTATCGTCGACAAAGATAGAGTACTCCTCGGTGTAGTGTCCATGCTCTTCTCTGTCCGAGGAGTGTCTCCTTCTGGGGCTTCCTCAATTGCTTCTTCTTCATCTGGTTCATCGTTGACGCGGACTGTCTTCGTCATCTTCATCTTCTTCCGCGACTTCTGCACAGACCTCGGCGTTTCCTCCAATGGTTTCTTCCTTCCACTCCTACGGATCGGAGGAGATACTTCGACCACATCTTCGTCTTCGGCCGGTGTTACATCTTCGGTCGTCTTCTCTGGAGCTGGCGTTGAAGTCGATGCCTCGTTCTTCTTCGTTACCTCCACTGCTACTTCGGTTGCTGCGTCCTCGGCCTCGATTTCATCGAAGAACTTCTCAAGATGTGCGTCTCGTGCTGGAGTCTGTACCACCTGAAATTCATCTTCCTCTGCAGCTGCGGTAAAGCCCAACTTCGTCTGCTGTTCGTCCGACAGCAGTCCCATCCCCATATAGAACACCGATACAAATGATCCTATGTACACCAAGTCGTTCTCGGTCCAAAGCTTCAGCACATGACGATGAAAGATCCTCGCCCAATGTGCTCTTCTTCCGGCGAAGAGTTGCTCGATGAAGTTGATTTGCCAATTCGACATGTATGTCGTTCTTCGTGGCCTGAAGATCGCCATAATCGCATCGGCTACTTCTCTCTTCTTCGGGTCGCAGAAATCGCTCGTTCGGTAGCCGTTCCTCCCTAGAGGTAACTCCCTGAAGAGATTCGGAAAGTTCTTCACCGTTTCGGACGAAGCAGCGGCAGCTGTGGCATCGAAAAGAAGATCACCTTCCCGTCCTGCATCGTCTATTCCCAAAACACTGGACCAATGATCTTCGGTCCAGTTAGAAGGTCGCCCGTAGTGATCATCGGCCGGATGCTGCTTGCAGACCTTCAATTCGTGCACCAATTTGGAGGAGATCATCCCCCACCACGGAAGTAAGAGAAAAGCTAATCCCATCTCCTCAAGCTCTTTGTCATAGCGGCGAAGAGCCGCTCGATTAACTTCAAAGGATCGGAGCCTCGGCGCCTTAATCGTCTGCATCCCGTGCATCCCTAGGATCACTGCAACGATCTTCGCCACAAACGGATTCTTCGTCGCAATCCCTTCCTCGTCCGTAATCGAGTTATTCCTCGTCCGTAATCGAGTTCTTCCTCGCAAACGGCTTCCTCGCTCGTCACTGATGTACTTCGGCGCTCGGAAAATGCGGTTCGCTGCGCCCTGCTATCGCTCGCTCAGGGAATAGTAAACTAGTAAGGTAAATGACTTGTTACTTGGCTTATATCCCGCGATAGGTTTCTCGCACGTGCCGAAGTTAGGGTTTTCCTCTCGACAACTGACATTCTTCAGTCTGCTGTAACTTCGTCATTTGGTCTCTGATGACCTCGCACAACATATCGTTAGAAAGCTCTTCGCCCGAGGAATTCATCTATGAGGAAATCATCTTTCAGTGTCTCCATAGATTCGATAAATTCCTCCAGAACTGAGATTCTTCACTAAACTTCTAATTAACACTATTCTACTCATATCGTTTATCTTCTATCATCTATTCTTCTTATTTACTTTATAACTAATCAATTAATTAACAAAACGAAAAACCAAGGCTTCACAAAACTCACCCCAGCGAACCGCTTCTAGAGATCAGCGGATATCCCTGAGACACCAAAGGAAAGAAGAAGAGCTCAGAAAGATCCGATCGGTAGAGTTGGAAGAGCCTTCCATCTCGAGCATAATCTTTGACGAAGACAGAAGCCAACCGGGTGATCACGTGTATAAAGTAGATTTCGGTACTGGTTACTCGGAAGACGTCTTCCCAAGTGCGGGAGAAGCTTCTCAAGGTGAGGGAAGACTGGAGGAGATTGTTCCAGACGTCTCGGGAGGTAGCAGTGACAGTAGCTCTGACTCAGAAGACGATCTTCCTGATTCAGACAGGCCTGGACCTTCGAGAAGACCATCTCCACCACCTGGACCTAAGGAAGAAGGAAATTGGCAGTCGCACCTGCCGGCAGTCAACATGGCTTCCCGCACTCGGCAGAAGTACCATCCGTACGACGATGATGCTGACGCGGACGACTTCATCACGATGTTCGAGACCATCTCTAGATCCAACAAGGAAGACGCTGATGTTGACAGACTCCTTGTATTTCCCAGTTTGATCAAAGGGAAAGGAAGGAAGTGGATGAGTAAAACGTTGGATGATGTTGTTGTAATGGCCGCTTGGGCTACTCTGAAGGCAGCTTTTCTGAAGAGGTTCAGAGGAGTGGGCTACGATCGTATGACCCTCATAGAGCTTCAGAGGCTCAAACGAAAGAAGAAAGAGACACTGAGGGATTACACCGAGAGATTTGAAGATCTCTTGAATCACATCCCTCAGAACCAAGGAAGACCCGGCTACTGTGCCCAGCAAGCTGTGGACTTGTACTTGGGAGGATTGTCTCAGGATATGGAATTGTACTGCAGAAGAGGAGGAGGTGATGATTTAGCGAAGGTACAGAAGCATGCCGAGCAGTATGAAACCTCGAGCATCACTTGGAATATGACGAAAGACAAAGGAAAGACCTCGAAGAAGTCCAAGAAGTCGAAGAAGTCTTCCCGGAAGTCCAAGAAGAAGTCCAAGTCCACTGAAACTGATAACAGTGATTCGGAAGCAGCCTCTACTTCTGAAGAGTCTACTGTCGAAAGTTCAGAATCCGAATCTGAACAAGAGAAGAAGACGCGGAAGAAGAAGAAGGAGAAGACGCGAGCAAGGGAGGAAGTTGTGCAGAAGATGCCTCAAACTCAGATCATTCAGTCTGCACCTGATCCCCGCATCGATGAGGTTCTGAAGCAGTTTGCCGACCTGAAAGTTCATCTTTTGAACCAGAAGGACAAGCGGAAGCAGCCTACGGCTTCCCGGCCAAACCTTTGGTGCAACCTTTGTAACTCTTCTGGACACACCAGAGATCAGTGTACGCAGGACCAAGCTGTCAACTGGGCAGGATGGGAAGAAGACGATGAGGGAGATCTACACGATCCCAGTGGGAAAACCTGCTATAGGATCGAGACGATCCAACCCTTCACTCCTACGCCTCCCGCCCAATATAATCGTTATGTACCGAGGGATAGAGCTAGCAATGTACAGACCAGGACGCCTTGGCAGCCTTCTTCATCACAACGACCTCTCAACCCTCTTCCTGGAACGTGCAATAATTCTGGAGAGACAAGACACTGGTGGTCCACCTGTCCTCACCCGAGAAGACAGATTGGGCAAGTGCCCTTGTGTGGGAACTGTAAGGAAGCCGGTCATTTCACAGGGAATTGTCCTCAGACCTTACGGCCACGACAAATGGTGAGATTTGCAGATACCACGCCTCCTGCAGAAGCTGCATCATCTTCTAAGCTCGAGTTAGCGGTGGTACAGCACATCACGGTAGAAGAAGAAGATCCTGGGGATTGTACGGATTGTCTCCATATCGAGGAAGACGAACCAGACTCCGGGAAGCACGAAGGAAAGGAACCTCAGCTGTAGAAGACGACTGCAACTCAGAAGATGAAGACACCTGAAGAAGCGTCATCTCTCACTTTGACGGATGGTACTGTTTGGAATCCTGACCCGAATTTAGATAGTTGGCCTCCGGAGGAAGTTTTGGATGAAGCTGTGTTCAAGGTAAGTACCAGAAGCAAAGAGAAGTCAGAATCTCGCCAGAAGGACGTCAAGAAGAAGAAGCAGCGTAAGGAGAGGTCATCTTCTCCCGAGCGGCCGTCTTCTCCTACTTACGACCGAGAAGATCCGAAGTACTTTGCTCCTGACATAAGACAAGAGGTTGAAGCGATCATGCAAGAAGAGCTGGAGAAGAGACGGAAGATAGTACAGCAGCTTCCTACACCGACTACGGCAACACCTGTCTCACGGGAACAGCCTCCAGTAGAGAAAAGACACTCTTCTTGTCTTCCACCCAAGGAAGCAGCCACTACATCTTCTCTGTTGGAAACACCAGTCACTCTTCTGAAAAGATCTCCGTACGACTTCTTGCGAGACTTGTGGAATCAGAAGGCGGATGTAACCTTCCAACAGCTGTTGGATGACAATGCTGGTTACAGGAAGATGTTACAATCTGTGCTTCGAGGATCGAGGAAAAGGAGGACAGCTAAACTTCCCCAGAGCACCCCGATCCTAAGGATAGAGCATGAGGACTTGGGAGCCCCAGAACTTGATATGGAGATCCATGGCTGTCTTCTGAAGAAGGTACCCATTGATTCCGGCTCCGGAGTTAACATCATGACGGAAGAAACGGCGCATGCCCTAGGCTTCACTGAGTTCTAGCCTACTCCGAGAATTCTCAGAATGGCGGACCAGACCAGAAGACGACCTTTGGGGCAACTGAAAGATGTCCTCACAGTAATTGGTGGAGTATCTTTTTACCTCACTTACATCATTTTGCGACCTGTAGCTAAGGTTGGATATCAGGTGTTGATAGGAAGACCCTGGCTATATGCTGCAAATGTGAATACCGACTGGAGAAGGCATCGTTTGAGATTTCCCAATCCTACACCCAAGCCAGGTGAGAAGAGTAAGGTCTCGCTTCCTTGGATCAAGATTGGACACCAAGGTGAAACTCCGTCTACAACAGAGGGGTACACTTCAGAAGACTCGGCTGCGTCTTCTGACAATGATGAACGGTATAATGAGTTTATGGTGAATAACGTGTGTGCTACAGAAGTAGCAGAGAAAGTGGAAGATGTGGTCTGTGGATACATTGAGTGCTACGAGATTGCGGAAGAAAAGCTTCCAGAAGACGAGAATACCGTCTTCCCTTCGGAAGGTCCGACAGTTGGTCTTCCAGAAGACGAGAATACCGTCTTCCTTTCGGAAGGTCCGACAGTTGGTCTTCCAGAAGACGAATCTGAACTAGAAGAAGCTCCCAAACCGGAATACTTTGGTGCCAGTGAGTACAGTCACACTGAAGGAATGGTAAACTCGGATGATCTCCAAGAGATGGAGGTTGCTCCTGGGAAGAAGCTGAAGCTTTCCAAGGTGATCGAGGGTCAGCAGTTGGAAGACTTTCGAGAACTTCTAACGGAGTTCCAGGATGTCTTCGCGTGGACCATAGAAGACATGAAGGGCATACCTCGAGAGTTGGGAGAGCATCGCATCGACTTGCTAGAGGGCGTTGTTCCTGCACGGCAGAGGCAGTACCGGCTCAACCCCAAGTACTCGCTTCTGGTGAAGGACCAGATTGACCAATACTTGAAGGCAGGAGTCATCTTCCCAGTACTTAGCAGTGAGTGGGTAGCTCCTATTGTCATCGTGCCGAAGAAGCAGACAGGGAAGATCCGAGTGTGTCAGGACTTCCGGAAGCTGAACTTGGCCACGAAAAAGGATCATCACCCCTTACCATTCACCGACTCTGTGTTAGACCAGGTAGCAGGACATGAGTTCTACAGCTTCCTGGATGGGTATTCTGGGTACAACCAAGTTTCAATCAGAGAAGAAGACAAGTCGAAAATCACTTTCACTACTGATTGGGCAGTATGCGTACAATCAAATGCCGTTTGGTTTATGCAATGCACCCGCCACGTTCCAGAGGTTGATGATTACAATCTTCAAGGAGTATCTTCGCACCTTTATGGAGATTTTCTTGGATGACTTCTGTGTGTTTGGATCAAGAGAAGACCACTTGATATTTCTAAGGAAGTGTTTTCTGAAGTGTAGAGAACATCGTTTGGCACTTCACCCTGAGAAATGCTTCTTTGGTATGTCAGAAGGGATCTTGCTAGGACATAGGATTTCCGGAAGAGGTATAGAAGTCGACTATGCTAAGGTGGAAGTCATCATGAAACTCCATTCACCTGCTAACCTGACACAGTTGAGAAGCTTCCTTGGCAACGTAGGATACTACAGGAGGTTTATTGACAGGTACGCAGAGGTAGCAGGGAGACTCACTAAGTTGCTGAAGAAAGACGAACCATACATTTGGTCTTCTGAGCAGCAGGAAGCATTCGAAGAAATGAAGAGGCTTCTGTCGGAATCCCCTGTCCTACGGCCGCCTGATTGGGAAAGAGTCTTCCACATTTATGTGGATGTTTTTGCTTTCGCCTTAGGGGTGGTGTTGAGTCAGAAAGATGAGAAGAAGAAGGATTATCCCATCTACTACGCGAGAAGACAACTCAGTGATGCAGAGAAGAAGTACTCGACAACCGAAAGGGAGTGTCTTGGCATGATTTACTCCTGTAGGAAGTTTAGACACTATCTTCTGACAAACCCATTTGTCTTCTATGTAGATCACTTCTCTTTGAAACATCTTGTAAAGAAAGCAGATTTGTCTGGTAGGATAGCTAGGTGGATCCTCCTACTCCAGGAATTTACTTACACAGTTGAGTACAGGCTCGGAAGACAGCATGTTAATGCTGACTACCTATCCAGATTAGAGACAGAACGACGAGAAGATGAAGTCGAAGACGAGTTTCCTGACGAGAAGTTGTTTTCAGTTTTCGCAGAGACACTTTCATCTGAGGGGGGGCGTACCGCCTGCTTCCCAGAAGACGAGACTAGATCTTCTGATCCAGTCTTTGCGACTTCCACAGAAGAGTCGATCTTCAAGGACTTGAGGAAGTTCTTGGAAGACCAACAGTATCCCGAGGGAATGGATGCGGAGCAGAAGGCCGTCTTCTTACACAAGGCAAGTCCATATGCTATCTTCCAGGGTATCCTGTTTCGAAAGGGACATGACGAGAAGCTGAGAAGATGTCTCGAGCTGTCAGAGATAAAATCAGTGATCACAGGTCTTCCCTACGAAGATGCTGGGGGTCACTACGGATTGAAGACCACAGTGAAGAAGATGCTAGACGCCGGATACTGGTGGTCAACTATGTACCGAGACACTTTTCAGGAGATCAGGAAGTGCGATGCATGCCAGAGGGTGGGAAGACCGACCGCTACAACAAGGTGGCCTCTTACTCCCATTCTTCCGCTTGCCCCGTTCGAAAAGTGGGGAATCGACTTTGTAGGTCTTATCGCCCCGGTGGCGAGAAGAACACGAGCAAGGTACATCTTAATAGCTACCGACTATGCCACCAAGATGGTGGAAGGCGAGGCCACGAGAAAGAACGATGCCGCAGTAGTAGCAAGGTTCCTATGGCATAACATCATCACTAGGTATGGATGTCCGCTGGAATTGGTGTTAGATAGGGGCACTCATTTCTTAAATGAGACTATCTCCCTCCTGACCCAATACTTCAGGATTAAGCATCGGAAGACGACGCCATACAACCCGAAAGTGAATGGGCTGACGGAGAAGTCAAACGGTCTTCTGTGTAACATCCTGAACAAGGTAACTGTTAACCATACGTATGACTGGAACACGAAACTGCCATCTGTGTTGTGGGCTTTCAGAATTTCACCTCAAGTCACAACCCAGAAGACGCCTTTCTACCTAACTTACGGCATGACGCCCATTGTGCCCATTGAGTTAGAGGTCCCAACATACCGGTTAGCCGTATCCGAACGCATGGGAGAAGAAGAAAGCCACGAGTAGCGTCTTCTGAACTTCGTAGAGTTTGAAGAAGACAGGAATGCTGCTTTGGAGAAGACATACGAGGTGCAAGCACAACGTAAGGTAAACTACGATAGCAAGTTGAGGAAGGTGACTGTTGTGGATGAGGACTTGGTGCTTCTCTACGACAACCGTCATATTAAGTTCCCCGGGAAACTTCATCTTCGCTGGATGGGACCTTACCGTGTCTTAGAGGTCTTTGACAATGGCTCCTTGCAGTTGGAAGAGTTGAACGGTACACTGATGACCACTCGTGTTAATGGGTGGCGCGTCAAGAAGTACTGGACGTAAACAGAAGTGCAGGAACCACTGATGTTTGCGGGGACGCAAACATGTGAGGGTGGGCGTATGTGGTGCCCACAAATTACAGGATGCACGAATTTTTGAAATTTTTAAAAATAATGACTTGTTTGTATAACTGAAGAAGCGTTGTTACTTAAGGTTACGTCTTCCTTAATAGGAAGATGATCTTAAGAGCTGTTTGTAATAAGAAGTTGACTTCTTCAGAAGACGACCGTCTTGGAAGATCGTCTTCTCAGTTGCGTCTTCAGAAGACGAGAAGACGGCGGAAAATGAGAAGACGGCGGAAGACACCTATCTTCCAGAAGACAGCAAACAGCGAAGGACCAACCACGAGTTTTCGGGTAAGACAGTAGGTGTACCTACTGGAGCGCACCGAATAGGTAGGTAGGTCAGGAAGACACCAAGGACGAGAACCCCTAATCTGCGGGGAAGATGCATGAGAAAGCACATTAGGCACCTTCCAACTTCCCGCAGCATAGCGCGCCTGAAGAAGATCGATTGAGAGAGTGAGCTTTGCGAGCTAGCATTGAGAGAGGAATCAAGTGAGACATCGAGGTAGGAGAGAGTAAGTTGGCAGCTAGACGAAGGGTGAGATCGAATTGCGGGAGCACAAATAGCAGAGAAAGCGAAGGCGTTTCTGTGGAGCTTCCGAGAAGCTGACAGTGAAGAGTGGCGAGTAGAAGCAGAGGTGGAATTGAGGTGTGGACCGAAATTGACAGCAGGCGCAGTCGTGTGGAGTCGCATTGGAAGCTAAGACAAGAGCCAGAAGCGCGCGGAGGTCGAAGGCAACTCGAGGAGCCGAAGAAGACTGTAGAGGTTCTTCCCCCTGTTCTTTTCCCCTCCCACTTCTTCTCGCCTTTTCTTGGTACTCCCCGCGCTTCCTTGATTGTGTGCAGGCAGCCTGATCGATTACTCCACCCCCATTCTTTCTATTGAGACATTGGGCGCAGAAGCGCTGCCCAATTTCTGTCGAGACATCTCCTTGCTTCTTCCCGAGCTCAATTCAAGCTTCTCTACTCCTAGCCCTCAAATTGGAGACCCCAACTATCAATTTCCCTACCCCCCTACCTCTCTATCCCCGAAACTTGAAACAGAAGACAATTCGGAAGATGGGAACATCTTCGGAAGACGCTTCTTGAACTTGACTGTCTTCGGAAGACTGTCTTCGGAAGTCGACTGAACACAATTCGTATCAAGAGTGGATTTGCTTTGCTTTTGTGTTTAGAGAGGCTTGGTACGAATCCTGAGTGGAGTGGTGAGTTGTTGTGTTAATTCGAGAAGTTGGAAGTCTGGAACTAGGCCTGTGCCTCCCGGTCTTCCAAGCTTCTCAACTCCCCATCTTCCTAGAGAGACTAGAAGACTGGAAGGCTGGCAAAATGAGCGAGAAGACGCGAGGGTCCATTCAGGTCTCTTCTGTCCGATCCATAGCAGCCGTTCCTTCTTCTTCCCGAACTTAGAAGAGAGTTGTGAGAAGTCTTGCTGGCAGAATCTGGAGAGAATGGTCGAGGATCATGTCTTCCCATCATGCAGCAAGCTTCTTCTGAGTGCGTAGGAGAGGTGAGAAGTCAGAAGAACAGAGTGCAGTTGTCTTGAGTCTGTTGTGAGGATAGATTGCGTGTAGGAAGACGAAGACAGGTGAGACCAGTGAAGGGAAGTCTGACTTCGAGAAGTCTTTCGAGAAAGACATTGAATCGGAAGCTGTCCCAAGTGTCTTCCCAGAGACCACTGTCACCGCAGGAGCCCGCAACCATCTTCTGAACCTTTCTCATACTCTACTTCTCGCATATCTTGTATCTTCTGATAGGAAGTAGGATGTAATGCAAGGTGGGTTGTCTTCTTGGTAATCCATGCGAGGCCTTGCTTAGATAGGATTGTTTAGATATAGCTCGGAAGACGAGAGCTATCTAGGAAGTACTGTTAGAATCCCGGAAGACGGAGTAGCTGTCTTCTGGAAGACTAGTTTCGTCTTCTGAGAAGTAGAAGCTAGACTGTGGGCACTCGGGAAGAACTGAGCCTTCAGCTCATAGTAGGTGCTTGTGGTTTAGTGCAACAGATCTTCCAGGTATGTCGATGCATCCGCGAGGCTTGGTGTTACCCACGGCAGAATTGGCCGAGACCACTCCTTTCCTCAAGGAGTTGGGTCTCAACTTCTTCCTGTGGGATTGGAACCTCGCAGATCAAGGGCTTCTGGAGGAGGTGTGGGCCGTGTTACCACCGCGTAACCGTGTACCTACGAAGGCAGGAGTAGCTCGGGGAAGACCGTCTTCCTGGACTGAAGACTGGTGGCGTAAGGCGTTTCACAGGCCCGAGACCGAGAACCGAGGATATTGATACGAGAAGAAGATCTTGCCTAGGATTGTGAGTTCATGGCATGTGCCTGGGAGTACCACCTGCCTTTTCATGGAAGACAGGCAGGGGAGGAACGATTGGTAGATAGAGTCTTACCGGGAGCCGAAGAAGCGACTTCTGACGAAGTTGTTTCTGCATCTTTTCCCCAAGGAAAAAGCGCAGAAGACAAGGTACTTAGGAGATCAGGACGTGGAGTTCCTGGAATAAGTGTGGGATGACAGAGTGCCAATCTACTGGGGCGCGTACATCCACAACTATGTACAGACGGAGCTAGCATACTTGGGTACCCCGGCGGGAGGACATCTGACGCCCTTCTTCTGCTACTTGTATGTAGCCATGGGGGATCTTAGGGAAGATCAGCTGGCAGTGTATGGGCCAACGGAGCGACAGGAGGTGAAGGAGGAGACCTCGGAAGACGATGACCGAGAGGCAGCAGCAACGCCCCCTCCCACTCTGATGCCACAGCTGAGACCCGGCTCTCACCAGAAGATTCTTCTGGTGAGGGAAGACGAGTCTAGTGGGTCGGAAGACGCCACGCCAGTGAGGAAGATGAGTCACAGAAGCGTACCGAGGACACCCATCTCCCTCATTCATTCAGGATCGGAGTCGGACTCGGAGGAAGACTTGTTGAGTACCCGATTGGAGTAGAAGACAGCTTCTGTAACACCTGGGAGTCTTTCGAAGACTCCAGAAGACGAAAGATGGATGGACACTCCTACTGCGATGCGAGGAAGCGCAAAGAGGAGAGCCGCTCCTGCCACGAGGAGTCTTCCACCCCAGAAGATGAGAAGAGTAGCTTCTTCTCGTGCGTAGAAGATGAAGGCTGTAGTGGTGGAAGAGGCTTCCTTGCCTCTAGAAGACAAGGTCGACACCTCCGAGCGAGTGGTGGGGATGAACTTGTCTTCCGCAGGAAGACGACTGGAGGAGTTCAGTGCCTACTTCCAGAAGGAGATCCAGCCCGCTATGGAGTTGCTGGAGAGGAGAGCGAGGGCACAGGAGAAGCCCTTACAGCCTGGATTCGGCCTGCGCACCTTGCTGCGACAGGAAGACAGCCAGCAGAAAACGGAGTCGTTGGAAGCTAGTCTCCGCACCACGGAGAAGCTCGCAGCCAGGTACAAGGCGGAAGCAGCCGCTTCTGCCAAGGAGTCGATGCAACTTCGGAAGAGCAACCAGGAGTTGCAGGCGCGAGTACAGCAGCGCGATCAGGAAGTTCTCCGAGTGCGGGAGAAGATCACTGCTCTCGCAGAAGAGCAGACCACTTGGAAGATGCAGCGAGAAGCCGCAGAAGCGCGAGCTGCAGTGGAGAAGACGCAGAGGGAAGCAGCGGAGGCTCGTGCGCAGAAGATGCTAGCTCAGTCGGTAGAAGCGCTTCGGAAGAAGTTCAACTTCACCGCGGGTAAGAAGTTACTTACCTTAGCTAGGGAATGGGACAGCGGGTCCAAGACGAGGTTGGTGGAATGCAGAGATAGCATGTTCAGGTACCTGGATAGACAGATAGAAGGAGTGAAGACACTTTATGGTCTTCCCTCACTTCCGACACCTGCAACCGCATCTTCCCAAGCCCCAGCACCCTCGACTGGGTCCGGAATGGAGAAGGAGGAGTTCGATCTCGCTGTACACTTGGTGGTGACAGCGTTGGAAGACGAGAAGACTCCAGAAGACGCCCCGGAAGACATGATGTCTTCTGGAAGACAGGAAGACGAGCCGTCTTCCCAGGTATTCCGCGTGGAGGAAGCGACTTTCCTGGACCCCTATGAGGTCACCATGGTCCCTAGTACTGCATCTGTGCCTCAGAAGACCGAAGACGCACCATTCGACTCGTCTTCCCAGAAGACCATTCCGTCTTCTGAAGTGTAGTGACGTAGGATTTCTCCTTTTGCCCATTTAGTATACAAGATATCGTTCCCACAGAGGATTTGCACAAGTAACGCTGCTCTAAGTTCTAAGATCTGTTCAAACACACAAACACACGGGTTTTGCCTAGAAATCCCGTCTTCTCACAAAACCACACAAACCAACACGTCTTCTAGACACGCCAAATGGTGCTCTGGACCCAAACAAACAACTACCAACTAAAATATCACACAACTATTCACAGAGAAGCTCGGGAAGACGATCTTCCTGCTTCCAGGTTGCTTCTTCCGGTCTTCTCGATACCGTCTTCCCGAAGCGATTCTCGTCTTCTGGGGGTTTAGCTCGTCTTCTCACACCTCCAGAAGGCTGTCCTGCTTCGCAGAAGTCGACTAGTAACAGTCGTTACACCTTATTCTCACACTCACAGCCCAACGGGTTAGATAAATCACAGGGTGTATGCCCCTTGTAGCCTTCCCAAGCTTCTGCCTACGGAAGTTGTCTTCCTGCAGCGCTACAACGACATTCACCTTCACGGCAGCTCAATAGAAGTATCGGAAGCTCACTAGAAGAAGATAAGAAGATGGGGAAGATGAGGAAAGATGGGAAGAAGAAGAAATCCAAACAAGAGAAAACAGGATGAAAAAGGGCAATTAAGATTCCGACAAGCTTCTAGTCCGGATCCTGACTAACAAGCCATCCCTGCTTGTAATAGTTTGGGGAGGAAGACAACAAACGTGAGTACTGTAGCACCGTCTTCTACTCGAGGATGTCGTCTTCTGTTGCGGGAAGAAGTCTTCTTTCTTCTTCACTTCGCTGCTCTGACTGCTCTGTCTTCTGGGATCACTTACCCAGAAGACCGTTCGTACGTAGATCCCAAGTGCTCTACTGAACGAGTCAAGCTACACTTCCACAACTGCTGACAGTCATCGCCACTCAAGAAGAACACTTCCCATGCACAATTGGGAGCGAATTCAATACATTCCACCACCCAGAAGACATGAGCGAAGCTGCTGCACTCAAATCCACAATCTATTCCTCGAGAAGAAGTCACAATGACATTGGGAAGCTCACTCCCTCTACTCCCTACGTCTACTCCTCGACACACCAGCCCAGCCAACAGGACTGCACGAGGATGCCGTTCTCTGTTCCTGGACTGTCCACTATCTCTATCTACATCTTCGAACCACTGCTGGTGCGAGTATGCAGACCCCTCCTGTATATTCCAAGACTATTCTTATGTTTCCAACAACGGGTGTAGTGCGCTAAGACTGTCTCTGCTCTAATATGTCTCGTCTGCCTGCCCGTAGAATCGGTGTGTATGTTCAGTTACTGCCGAATTCTACAGAACTGGCAGAGCTCTCAGAGAGCTTTTCTCCTACCCTGCTATCCTACTTAACCATCTGCCTCGAGAGTCAGGGGAGGCGACCACCAGGGAGAGAGAGAGAGGCGCTGACAAGAGGTTGTCACCTCACATGCATGCGGTCCCTCTTTCCAATTAGCCCTCCACTGTGTTACTCCTACGCTACCTATGCTGCCACATGGGGTCCTAACTATTTTTACATGGAAAACTGCCACCCTTAAGATAGCATGTCCAATCCTACTAAATCTGGAAGTGTCGATTGAGTTTGCTAACTACTCTGATTGCTCGGTGGCAATCTCTACATGATCTGCTCCTACCGGAGCTACTACCTCGACTTCTGATGGGCTGGGAAGCCCTGCACTTACCTCGGGTACCACTGAGGTAGCTTCCCTCTCCTCGTTCTTCGCTGGCCCTGCTATTTCTGCGGCTGCGTCTTCCTCGGCTTCGACTTCGGAAGACGGAATGGTCTTCTGGGAAGACGAGTCGAATGGTGCGTCTTTGGTCTTCTGAGGCACAGATGCAGTACTAGGGACCATGGCGATCTCATAGGGGTCCGGGGAAGTCGCTTCCTCCACGCGGAATACTTGGGAAGACGGCTCGTCTTCCTGTCTTCCAGAAGACATCATGTCTTCCGGAGCGTCTTCTGGAGTCTTCTCGTCTTCCAACGCTGTCACCACCAAGTGTACAGCGAGATCGAACTCCTCCTTCTCCATTCCGGATCCAGTCGAGGGTGCTGGGGCTTGGAAAGATGCGGTTGCAGGTGTCGGAAGTGAGGGAAGACCATAAAGTGTCTTCACTCCTTCTATCTGTCTATCTAGGTACCTGAACATGCTATCTCTGCATTCCACCAACCTCGTCTTGGACCCGCTGTCCCATTCCCTAGCTAAGGTAAGTAACTTCTTACCCGCGGTGAAGTTGAACTTCTTCCGAAGTGCTTCTACCGACTGAGCTAGCATCTTCCGCGCACGAGCCTCTGCTGCTTCCCTCTGCGTCTTCTCCGTTGCAGCTCGCGCTTCTGCGGCTTCTCGCTGCATCTTCCAAGTGGTCTGCTCTTCTGCGAGGGTAGTGATCTTCTCCTGTACTCGGAGAACTTCCTGATCACGCTGCTGTACTCGCGCCTGCAACTCCTGGTTGCTCTTCTGAAGTTGCATCGACTCCTTGGCAGAAGCGGCTGCTTCCGCCTTGTACCTGGCTGCAAGCTTCTCCGTAGTGCGGAGACTAGCTTCCAGAGACTCCGTCTTCTGCTGGCTGTCTTCCTGTCGCAGCAAGGTGCGCAGGCCGAATCCAGGCTGTAAGGGCTTCTCCTGTGCCCTCGCTCTCCTTTCTAGCAACTCTATAGCGGGCTGGATCTCCTTCTGGAAGTAGGCACTGAACTCCTCCAGTCGTCTTCCTGCAGAAGACAAGTTCATCCCCACCACTCGCTCGATGGTGTCGACTTCGTCTTCCAGAGGCAAGGGAGCCTCTTCCACCACTACGGCCTTCATCTTCTGCGCACGAGAAGAAGCTACTCTTCTCATCTTCCGGGGTGGAAGACTCCTCGTGGCAGGAGCGGCTCTCCTCTTTGCGCTTCCTCGCATCGCAGTAGGAGTACCCATCTATCCTTCGTCTTCTGGAGTCTTCGGAAGACTCCCAGGTGTTACAGAAGCTATCTTCTGCTCCGATCGGGTACTCAGCAAGTCTTCCTCTGAGTCCGACTCCGATCCTGAATGGATGAGGGAGATGGGTGTCCTCGGTACACTTCTGCGACCCATCTTCCTCACTGGCGTGGCGTCTTCCGACCCACTAGACTCGTCTTCCCTCACCAGAAGCGTCTTCTGGTGAGAGCCGGGTCTCAGCTGTGGCATCAGAGTGGGAGGGGGCGTTGCTGCTATCTCTCGGTCATCGTCTTCCGAGGTCTCCTCCTTCACCTCATGTCGCTCCGTTGGCCTATACACGGCCAGCTGATCTTCCCTAAGATCCCCCATGGCTACATACAAGTAGCAGAAGAAGGGCGTTAGATGTCCTCCCGTCGGGGTACCCAAGTATGCTAGCTCCGTCTGTACATAGTTGTGGATGTACGCGCCCCAGTAGATTGGCACTCTGTCATCCCACACTGATTCCAGGAACTCCACGTCCTGATCTCCTAAGTACCTTGTCTTCTGCGCTTTTCCCTTGGGGAAAAGATGCAGAAACAACTTCGTCAGAAGTCGCTTCTTCGGCTCCCGGTAAGACTCTATCTTCCAACCATTCCTCCCCTGCTTGTCTTCCACGAAAAGGCAGGTGGTACTCCCAGGCACATGCCATGAACTCACAATCCTAGGCAAGATCTTATTCTCGTACCAATATCCTCGGTTCTCGGTCTCAGGCCTGTGAAACGCCTTACGCCACCAGTCTTCTGTCCAGGAAGATGGTCTTCCCCGAGCAACTCCTGCCTTTGCAGGTACACGGTTACGCGGTGGTAACGCGGTCCATACCTCCTCCAGAAGCCCTTGATCTGCCACAGACTCAAAACATGTGCACTCTGTTCTTCTGACTTCTCACCTCTCATACGCACTCAGAAGAAGTTTGCTGCATGATGGGAAGACATGACCCTCGACCATTCTCTTCGGATTCTGCCAGCAATACTTCTCACAACTCTCTTCTAAGTTCAGGAAGAAGAAGGAACGGCTGCTATGGGTCGGACAGAAGAGACCCGAAATGGACCCTCACGTCTTCTCGCTCATTTTGCCAACCTTTCAGTCTTCTAGTCTCTCTAGGAAGATGTGGAGTTGAGAAGCTTGGAAGACCAGGAGGCACAGGCCTAGTTCCCGAGTTCCAACTTCTCGAAATAACACAACAACTCACCACACCACTCAGGCTTCGTCCAATTCGCTCTAAACACAAAAGCAAAGCAAATCCACTCTTGATACGAATTGTGTTCAGTCGACTTCTGAAGACAGTCTTCCGAAGACAGTCAAGTTCAAGAAGCGTCTTCGGAAGATGTTCCCATCTTCCGAATCGTCTTCTATTCCAAGTTTCGGGAATAGAGAGGTAGGGGGGTAGGGAAATTGATAGTTGAGGTCTCCAATTTGAGAGCTAGGAGTAGGGAAGCTCGAATTGAGCCCGGGAAGAAGCAAGGAGATGTCTCGACAGAAATTGGGCAGCGCTTCCGCGCCCAATGTCTCAATAGGAAGAATGAGGGGTGGGGTAATCGATCAGGCTGCCTGCACACAATCAAGGAAGCGCGGGGAGTACCAAGAAAAGGCGAGAAGAAGTGGGAGGGAAAAAGAACAGGGGAAGAACCTCTATAGTCTTCTTCGGTTCTCCGAGTTGCCTTCGACCTCCGCGCGCTTCTGGCTCTTGTCCTAGCTTCCAATGCGACTCCACATGACTGCGCCTGCTGTCAATTTCGGTCCACACCTCGATTCCACCTCTGCTTCTACTCGCCACTCTTCACTGTCAGCTTCTCGGAAGCTCCACAGAAACGCCTTCGCTTTCTCTGCTGTTTCTGCTCCCGCAATTCGATCTCACCCTTCGACTAGCTGCCAACTTACTCTCTCCTACCTCGATGTCTTACTCGATTCCTCTCTCAATGCTAGCTCGAAGTTCACTCTCTCAATCGATCTTCTTCAGACGCACTGTGCTGTGGGAAGTTAGAATGCGCTAATGCGTTTCCTTACGCATCTTCCCCGCAGATTAGGGGTTTCGACCCTAGGTGTCTTCTTCGACCTACCTACCACCTGGGTGCTTACTCAGTAGGTACACCTACTTGTTTACCCGAAAACTCGTGATCGCTGTCTTCCGGAAGACAGGTGTCTTCCGCCGTCTTCCCATCTTCCGCCGTCTTCTTGTCTTCTGAAGACGCAACTGAGAAGACGGTCTTTCGAAGACGGTCGTCTTCTGAAGAAGTCAACTTCTTATTACAAACAGCTCTTAAGATCATCTTCCTGTTAAGGAAGACGTAACCTTAAGTAACAACGCTTCTTCAGTTATATAAACAAGTCATTATTCTTAAAAATTTCAAAAATTCGTGCATCCTGTAATTTGTGGGCACCACACGAAGTCGAAGCCGAGGAAGACGCAGCCGCAGAAACAGTAGGGCCAGCGAAGAGCGAGGAGAGGGAAGCTACCTCAGTAGTACCCGAGGTAAGTGCAGGGCTTCCCAGTCCATCAGAAGTCGAGGTAGTAGCTCCGGTAGGAGCAGATCATGTGGAGATTGCCACCGAGCAATCAGAGTAGTTAGCAAACTCAATCGACACTTCCAGATTTAGTAGGATCGGACATGCTATCTTAAGGGTGGCAGTTTTCCATGTAAAAATAGTTAGGACCCCATGTGGCAGCATAGGTAGCGTAGGAGTAATACAGTGGAGGGCTAATTGGGAAGAGGGACCGCATGCATGTGAGGTGACAACCTCTTGTCAGCGCCTCTCTCTCTCTCCCTGGTGGTCGCCTCCCCTGACTCTCGAGGCAGATGGTTAAGTAGGATCGTAGAGTAGGAAATGGAGCTCTGCCAGTTCTGCCAGTTCTGTAGAATTCTGTAGTAACTGAACATACACACCGATTCTACAAGCAGGCAGGCGAGACACATTAGAGCAGAGACAGTCTTAGCGCACTACACCCGTTGTTGGAAACATACGAATAGTCTTGGAATATATAGGAGGGGTCTGCATACTCGCACCAGCAGTGGTTCGAAGATGTAGATAGAAGTAGTGGACAGTCTAGGAACAAGGAACGGCATCCTCGTGCAGTCCTGTTAGCTAGGCTGGTGTGTCGAGGAGTAGACGCAGGAAGTAGCGGGAGTGAGCTTCCCAATGCCATTGTGACTTCTTCTCGAGGAATAGATTGTGGATTTGAGTGCAGCAGCTTCGCTCATGTCTTCTGGGTGGTGGAATGTATTGAATTCGCTCCCAATTGTGCATGGGAAGTGTTCTTCTTGAGTGGCGGTGAATGTCAACAGTTGTGGAGTGTAGCTTGACTCGTTCAGTAGAGCACTTGGGATCTACGTACGAACGGTCTTCTGGGTAAGGGATCCCAGAAGACAGAGCAGTCAGAGCAGCGAAGTGAAGAAGAAAGAAGCCTTATTCCCGCAACAGAAGACGACATCCTCGAGTAGAAGACGGTGCTACAGTACTCACGTTTGTTGTCTTCCTCCCCAAACTATTACAAGCAGGGATGGCTTGTTAGTCAGGATCCGGACTAGAAGCCTGTCGGAATCTTAATTGCCCTTTTTCATCATGTTTTCTCTTGTTTGGATTTCTTCTTCTTCCCATCTTCCCTCATCTTCCCCATCTTCTTATCTTCTCTAGTGAGCTTCCGGGACTTCTATTGAGCTTCCGTGAAGGTGAATGCCGTTGTAGTGCTGCAGGAAGACAACTTCCGTAGGCAGAAGCCTGGGAAGGCTACAAGGGGCATACACCCTGTGATTTATCCAACCCGTTGGAATGTGAGTGTGAGAGTAAGGTGTAACCACTGTTACTAGTCGACTTCTGCGAAGCCGGACAGCCTTCTGGAGGTGTGAGAAGACGAGCTAAACCCCCAGAAGACGAGAATCGCTTCGGGAGGACGGTATCGAGAAGACCGGAAGAAGCAACCTGGAAGCAGGAAGATTGTCTTCCCGAGCTTCTTTGTGAATAGTTGTATGATATTGTAATTGGTAGTTGTTTGTTTGGGTCCAGAGCACCATTTGGCGTGTCTGGAAGACGTGTTGTTTTGTGTGGTTTTGTGAGAAGACGGGATTTCTAGACAAAACCCGTGTGTTTGTGTGTTTGAACAGATCTTAGAACTTAGAGCAGCGTTACTTGTGCAAATCCTATGTGGGAACGATATCTTGTATACTAAATGGGCAAAAGGAGAAATCCTACGTCACTACATTTGTCACAGGAGGCTACTACTACAGATAGAATATGGGGTAAGAGGTTTACAACACAGGAAAAAAGAAAAGCTCCAGCCTACAAGTTAGTTGCAGACATTGAAACAACAACAGACTTGTGTGCTGTTCTGGAGCAACGCATTTTGGATGCTAGAGTTGAGTTTACTCTTCATGAGGTACTGGGTATCGCAAAGAGAGAGTTTCATGAGTTGATAATTGACATCATGAAGAGAAAGAGGCAAGTGTTAGCTGAACAAGTAGGTAGTCAGATGGTTGGAGCAGTAGATGCTATTGGTATTGATGGGTTCAAAGATGATAAGTATGAAGCATGAGTTGCTGGTCCTGCTGTTATTGAGAATGAAGATGAAGAGTTTTGAGGAAGATAGGTCAAGCACGGACAATGATTTCAAATAGAAGCACTGGGCGACAACAGAGACGCAGGTTCGACTTGGAGGATTTTCTGAACCGGTACCTGCATTGTGGATCACGGGTCGGAAATCAACATCATTTCCAAGGAGGTGTATGAAAAGAGACAATGGTCAATCGAGAGGAACCATGGTTGGATACTTCGTGCTGCTAACAATCAAAAGGGTGAGTTGTACGAGACTTGCCCAAATATATGTGTAAGGATTGGAGATGTAGAGGTTAATCAGCATTTCTTTGTACAGTGGTCTGCCTCCTATCCTGTCATACTAGGCCAACCATACATCACCGATGTTCAAATGAAGACAAAGGTGATGAACGATGGATCTCATTATGCAAGAGTTCGGAGTCCTGATGACAAGTACTCAGTACAGTTTTTGACTGTTCGTTCAAGACATGAGCGGAATCGACAAACCTTTAGTAGAGATTCTCAGACAAAGAGATGTAAGGGTTTTCGCATTCCACTCCTGTAGAGTGGGAAGACAGGGGTGTAGAACCTACTGCTGAGATCCCGTTAGAGTTGGTACACAAGGTAGAACGATCGAAAGCGAGACATGTACAGGGGCTCAGAGACATGTGCAATATATAGAGTTGGCAGTCTGGATTGCTGATGTTTGAGGACGATGGGCGGAGTCAGTTTACAAGAGTTGAAGACATGGGAAAAAATACAAAAAGATGGATGGTGAAACAGATATCAGAGTTGTGGCGTGCAGGGGTTCTACCTGAAGATGATGTGATTTCTGGCTTGTTTGAAGAGTTTGTGTTTGTACAGTCAGTTGTTAGTTGGTTGGACAGTGTAAGCAAATTGATGGAAGGAAAGATAGTATGATGGTGATCCCTATCCACTCTCGACATGTATATGAGGAGATTGCTACGTATGTGCGGTTCTTTCCTCATCCAATGCAAAATAGTGAGAGAAGAGAAGTAGTTTGTTGGTGTGCACTCCCTCAGGAACAAGACATCCATACGAAGTACAGATTTGTACTGAAAAAGGTGAGACCTGTAGTAGCTCAACTACCTGCTAACTCCCAGCAGCAAGTACAATTAGTGGGGACTGAGCCTATATTGCATGATCATAGACAAGTAAGGCATCAGTTTACCGAGGAGATGTTGAAGGAGCTCCAGATAGGAGGAGGTGATTATTTGACAGAGGTTGAGAAGAAAATTTTTTGAGCAAGTGATAGTAGATCATAGTAAAGCCTTTTCCTTTTCAGCAGCGGATATAGGTTGTGTGGATCCAAAGAATTCATAATCCCTCATGTGTCTTTGGATCTGAAACCGATTCCGGTTCCTCGTGCCTTGTTGCTTAAACTTATTGAGTTGCTGAAAGAGAAAGTACGGATGGGGATACTTGAGCCGTCTATGAGACCGTACTCTAGCAGATGGTTCATTGTACTCTAGATGATATTCTTATAAAAGGTTGCGCGGTTGAAGACAAGGATGAAGCAGTACTTGCGAATGAGTGTAGGAGGTTTGTGGAAGACCATATCAAGGATGTAGAACGTATCTTGACTTGCCTGGAGGAGGTACATCTCACCATGTCAGGAGCTAAGTCCAAGTTTGGTGTGTCTGAGATTTTAGTGGTTGATCATATGTGTGGTGCTTTTGGAAGACGACCAAATCTAGAGAAGGTTGACGCTATAGCTAGGATGGCGGACTGTAAAAATATCACAGAGGTTCGACGCTTTATAGAAGCTGGTGTATTTTACCGTCTATCCATTCCTCACTATGCTCATGTTGTAGAGCCTTCGTATGCATTACTGAGGAAGGGTAAGAGATTTGTATGGACTTCTGTCCATCAGGAAGCGATGAGTAGATTGAAGGAGAGTTTGAAGTGTTGAAAAGAATAGACTATGGGTGTGAGAGGTCTGTCATTGTCACAGTGGATACTAGCCCAAAGGCGATTGGCTGAGCGATAGGTCAAGATGATGCGAGTGGTATGCGGTTCTCTCTAGGTTTGGAGCTAGGATCTTGACAGACATGCAACGAGATTATCCTCAGGTGAAGCGTGAGTTGTGAGGAGTGACAGTGATGAAGACAGACCGTGAGTTTCTGATTGGTGCTCATGTAGTCTTAGAGACAGATTGTCTACCTCTACTAGGCATGATATCCAACTGTAACACGCCGGACATAGCGATGTTGCATTGGATTGCCTATATTACAAGTTTGAATCCAGAGCTAAAGCATATAAAAGGGAAAGAGAATGTGGTTGCATATATCTTGTCAAGGGCTCGTTTTGTAGACGATGTCATGTTTTTAGAAGTTGAGGAAGAAGAGAGAAAGGATGCTCGGTGTCAAGTTGGTCG
Source organism: Asterella californica (assembly GCA_036924285.1). Lineage (NCBI taxonomy): Eukaryota > Viridiplantae > Streptophyta > Marchantiopsida > Marchantiales > Aytoniaceae > Asterella > Asterella californica. The sequence continues at coordinate 10,728,011 of JAYKYS010000006.1, read as the reverse complement.
ACGGGTTATAGACTTGGAGCTGTTGATGTTTAGAGAAGAGCTTTACATAAATAGACTTCATAACATAAGACGTTATCTGGATACATTGGAAAGACAAGAGGGTTGGAGCGAAATAGAGTTCAGGGAGTTAAGGAGACAAGCGTACAACTATCTTCTACGTTGTCGTGGTGAGAGTTTTCTTGGGAAGGGCGGAAACTTCCGGCTGTGTTATGATCGTGAAGGCTGTGATACGTTTACTCAGGGAAGCACTAGGCTTCTAGCTATGGTTGGTTTACTCAAAGGATAGGCTTCAGGTTACAAGGTGACACTGTAAAAAACTCATACAGGTCTCTTGGCTCTTCTGATATGTTCAGGAAGCAAAGTTCAGGCTTAACTAGCAATGATAAGATCAGACGGTGAACTTTGATACTCAGAGAAATATGTGAAGGTTTAGAATTCTAAACTTCTCCAACATATAAAAGAGGCCCCACTGAGCACACACACGAAGTTTCAGCTCGAGATCAAATTCTAGCACCGAGATATGGACAGAAAAGTTCTGAGCAAAGATATTGCGGTAATTTTTGATACCCAGACAACTATTTCGACCTACAACAGAAAATTGGCTTGATCACTTTCAAAGATTCTTACAGGATTTGGATTCTATAGGATGCTGAACATTCCTGTGAAGTTGGACCTCCTGATTGTACACAGAACTCCAGATCTCGCTCTCTGAAGTTATTGCTCTAGATTGAGAGCTTTTCAGACCCCCTCTGCTTCAGCGGTCGCCCTGAATTACTCACTCACTCAAATGACTTGAAACTTTTTGGACAGTCGTAGCCCTGCTGACATTGAACGCAACCACGAAGGTTTGAAGCGATTTCCTCAATTCTGCTGCAATTGACACTGAAAACCCCAAAATCAACAAAAGTGATGCAATTCTGACTCAACTCGAACTTCAAATTCGCATAACTCCTTGTTTATTGATTCAAATCGATCAAGAATTTCACTGACAGTGCTTGGCACGACAAGCTCTATCTTCTTGTGCTCTCAGATTTCATAGTGTCCTCACCAAATGCTTGAACTCTCCTTTAGATCTCTGTTAGAGTTTTACAAAAGACAAAAATTGACCAATGGGAGTTCATAGCTCCACTTGGTTATCCTTTAGTGCTCTAATCCACGTGGTAACTTAACTTCACTCAAAGGCTACCACGTCAGCCCCCTAAAGTGCCAACGTAAATCTTAAACTACCTAAAATGACACGCAACGCTGAAAATTAACTTAAACCAGCTAGAAAGTATGCATGGGCGACAAGTAAGTACAACCCATGAGTTTAAAACTCTGTGAACATGGTAAACAATCTACTAGGACTCAAAATACATAACTCCCTCGAGAATCAACTTCTCCGAGGTCCTAACTTCACTCAGAGAGGCTGACTCTTGGCTGAGAAGTGAATCATTTACTATGTGAAATGATTCACATCACGACATCCACCCCCTCCAAACCTGCACATCCTCCGGCATGTGCCAACCTCTTCAGTCTTCTGCTTGTTTTTCATCATCGTCACTCTCCTTCGCCTCAACCTCTTCGGTAACTTGGACGTCTTCGTCTCGTGTTGTCCTCTGCTCTGACTCCAGAAAATTGAATAACTCTACTGATCCTCCACGCCTTTGAATAGTTTCACACGTTTTCCTGCCACATATAGCTTCAAAGGAGTACCGTCTAGCTCTCGTAAACTATAAGTGGTATTTTCATAAACATCTAGCACAACATAAGGCCTGAACCATCTTCGAGAGAACTTACGAAGTGTAGAATGCTGATTCTCCAACGTCCTGTCATACATCAGAACCCAATCACTAACTCGTATTGGCTTTGGTCATAGTCGGTGAGTCTTGTCAAATCGTTCCTTGTTTCTGACTCGGGTCACCTTCAGCTTCTCTTGCGCTTCAGCAAGATCCTCCTCTCTCCGCTCCAACTGCCTGGTACGTAAAGCAATAAGTGAAGTGCGATCTAAACCATCTTTCCATGGTAGCGTAGCCCACGTAGGAAAGTACTCCTCAGCAGGTATGATTGGTTTCTGCCCCAACATAAGCTCAACCGGCATATAGCCAGTCGTGGTACATTGTGTAGTTCTATCAGCCCACAAAGCAAATAGAAGTAGTCTCGGTCATTCTCTAGACCTACCATCACATGCTTTCACTAAAGCGTGAACAATAGAAGGGTGTCCTCGTTCACTCTTATCAATGCTTTCTGGATTCATGGCAGTAGTAAGCCGAAACTTTACACCATAACGAGTAAAGAACTCCTTCACTTCTGTGCCTCTCAACTCATCTCTATCTGCACGTAATCTCCCAACATATCCGTAACGATAGATGATATCTTCAAGCACGAACCTGCATATGTTCTCTGTAGTCTTCGTCCATAGTGCTCGTCCCTCCACATAGTTGGAAAGATCCTCTCGAGCTAACACCAAATAACGCATCCCCCATAGCTCCGGTGGCATCATCACAAGATCAAGAACCCACTGAAAATGGATACTAGGTGGATAGGTAGGTACAAGCCCATCTCTATAACGAACCTTAGAGTAGAATTGGCAGTGCAGACTCAACAAAGTCCACCACGTCTTGATACAAACCCTTCCACCAGTATCGCTCCTTCACCTTTGTGTAAGTAGCCCAGACTCCACGTTGTCCAGCCCACAAGATGTCATGAAACTCTTTCAGCAGATTCAGCTTCATCGGTTGATCATCCACCACTAGTAAACATCCCATCTCTTCTTTTCGGACGTTTCCACAAATAACCTTCATGTAGAAGATAACTGTATGCTTTCTGTCTGATCTGCTTAAACTCTGCATCACTCCATCCTTCTCTTCTGCATAATGAACTCAGATAGAATCCAATATCGCAGAACTTTTCTGAATAGAACTCCTCGTTGAACGGCAGTGGTTCCAAGTCTGAAGTCTGCTGATCAACTTGGCACCAAACGTCTTTTTTCTCTTCATTCTCCACCTCTGTAAACATCTCATCCTCATCTGTATAACAAGCCCTAGATAACATATCTGCAACTAGATTGTCCTTTCTTGCTATATGCTTTAGCTCAGGGTTCAGACTCCGGACATAAGCAATCTATCGCAACATTGCTATGTCTGGTGTTATTGCAGTTTGCTATCATACCCAACAAAGACAAACAATCTATTTCTAATATCACACGAGCTCCTATCAAGAACTCTCGATCTATCTTCATAGCACTATCAGCTCCCCACAACTCACGCTTCACTTGAGGATAGTTATGTTGTCTATCTGTTAAGATCCGAGCTCCAAACCTTGAAACAAACCGCACACCTTCTGCATCTTCTTGACCAACTGCCCATCCAATCGCCTTTGGACTCGTATCAACAATCAGTACCACAGGTCTCCCGCTCTCGTAGTTAAGCCTCCTTAGTACAGGTGGAGACTTCAGAATCTTCTTCAACTGCTCCATCGTCTCGTGATGTTCTTGCCGCCAAGTAAACCTCTTCCTTTTTCTCAAAAGTGCATATAGGGACTCGGCAATGTGTGCATAATGAGGAATACTCACGAGAAAGAATACACAAGCTCTTAAGAATCGTCGAACCTCAATAATATTGGTACAGTATGCTATCCTTGCTATAGCATCTACCTTCTCTAGGTTCGGTCGTCTTCCAAAAGTACCACATAAATGACCCACCACCACAATCTCTAACGTTCCAAAGCGAGATTTGGTACCTGACAGAGTGAGGTGTATCTCCTCCAAACGCGTCAGAATCTTCTCCACATCCAGAATGTGGTCTGCAACAAACTTTCTGCAACCATCAGAAGTCATTGCTTTGTCCTTGTCCTCCACCGGACAACCTTTCATGAGAATATCATCAAAAAACGAGATAGTGACCTCAGGTACAAACTCTCGTAACACCTTATGCATCGCATTATGCATATGGGCTATTGAGTTTGTCGCACCTTGAGGAAGAGTACACATCCGCATCAACCTCAAAGGTGTACGCATGGTAGTCAAGTCTCTACTCTCCAAAGCAAGATGAAACTGATCATAACCTGAAAACAGATCTCCAATAGAATAGATTGACCTCCCAGCAAACGCCTCAGCTACTTCATCAACCACAGGTCCTGTTCCGACGTTTTGAATCGTGATGTTGTTGGCAGGTTGCAAGTCTTGGATGAAGCGTAGAGCTCCTGTCTTCTTAGGTACTGTGAATGGAGCCATAGATGGTTCAAGAATATCCATTCGTATCCTCTCCTTCAGCAACTCAGTGATCTTCGATAATAAGGCACGAGGGACTGGAATCGGCTTCAAGTCCCAAGGTACATGAGGAATAGTGAAGATAACCATCGGAGCTATCACACTAGGATCCACACAACCAATCTCCTCAGCTGAGAAAGAAAATGCCTTACCATGACTAATTATCATTTTCTCGAAAGCTCGTCTTTTCACTTCAGTCAAGAAGCCACCTCCTCCTATCTGAAGCTGCTCGAGTGTCTCTTGAGTAAACTTGTGTCCTATCTGTGTAGGATCTCTAAGCACAGGGTCAGCAGCCGCTAACTCCATCTGCTACTGAGAATCAACAAGTAATTGGGTCGTCACAGGTCTCACCTTCCTCGCTACAGCTTTATACTTGGCGCGTACTTCCACTTCCTGATGAAAGCCACACCAACAGACTGCATCCTTCCATCCATTCTCCAGTCTCTGATGAAGACGATACCGCAAGTATGAGATAATCTCCTCATAGACTTCACGAGAATGGATAGGGATCACCGCACTACCTCCCATCTGCTCCATCAACCTATCTACATCATCCAGCCTACGAACAAAAGACTGTACACCTACAAACTCCTCATAAACACCAAAAATCGTCTCTTCTTCCTTTAGAACTCCTGTACAGCACAGATTTGCTGCGTACTTCTCCATCTGCCTTCTACTCTTCTTTGTCAAATCCTCTACCCGCGTAAACTCACTCCAATCATCAGAACTGAAAGTCATCAAACCAGATCTCCAACTATGTAAAGTATAAGTACTTTCTGAATCTTGAGCAGCCTCATCAATAGCCTCCTGTGATCCCTCAAGTTACTCAAGCGAGATCATAGTAGCAATAGATCCTTCACTCTTGCTATCTCGTCCTACAAGAGTGGTTTCAGAAAACCCTTACTCCTACAAATAGGAGAATCTCTCAAGGTCTATCAGTTTCGTTCGTGGTTCGTACGAACGGTCAGAAACTGCACAGAACGTCTATCATCTGGACTACTGATCTTAGCATAATGAGATCCGTCATCCATCACCCATCACCTTGGTCTCCATTCGAACTACAGTGATATAAGGCTGACCAAGAATCACAAGATATGAAGTAGAAGATTGCACGAAGAAGTGCTGATCTACATCCACATCACATATCTTCACCTTCACGTTAGGACAGTATAGCTCACCTTTCTGGTTGTTTGCAGCACGTAACACCCAACCATGGTTCAACTCGATAGACCACTGACCTCTCTAGTACACCTCCCGTGACATGATGTTGATCCCAGATCCGTGATCAAATAAAACAGCAACAGGTTCAAGCAAACTACCAAGACGAACTCGTGTAGTAGTTGTATCATGAGCCCAATATCTCCTTCTGAAGTCAATATCAGTAGCGGGACTCTCCTCGCCAGCTTCCTCATCGTCAAACTCAATGGTATTGATACCAGCAACTAACGCTTCTTGCTGGTAGCCTTGGTCATCAATCTCCTAAAAATGCACCTTCTCGAATTCTGCATCATTCACAAAAGCTCCTACCACATCTATCATTTGACTTTCTACTTGTTCAGACATCACCTGTCTCTTGCGCTTGATGATGTCGATGATCAATTCATGAAACTCTCTCTTTGCAATATCAAGAACTTCCCGAAGAGAAAACTCGATTCGCGCATCCAGTACTTTTGCTCCAGGATGCTCTTCAGATCAATAGAAGTTTCAATATCAGCCGCCAACTTGTAGGCCGGTCCCTTCCCTTTGTCTTGGACAGTAAACCTCCTTCCAACCGCCGTTGGCTCTTGCTGAGACCTCTGCACATCCTCCATCAGACCTGGTGCAGGTGGAGGAGCTTGAGAAGTAGAGAGGATGTCCTCTAGAGGAGCTGCTCGCCTCCTTATGACTCTCCGTCTATCTCTAGTCTCCTCAGGAACTCCAGTATCAAGTTCAGAGGCTTCTCGTCACCTCTTTTCCTTCACAGAAGCATCCTGCCAGTGAACGTGTCTATCCACATCCAAGAATGCTCTGATAGAAGCAGCGTCTACAAGATCTCCCCACCTTGTGATCTTACGAATAGACTCGGCTCCTCTCTTCAATATCTTAGAAGGAACTGGAGCCACACTCTTCTCAGTAGTCGTATCTAGCAATGTAAGACTAGAAGAGACTTCAATATGCCCTGCATATACATCAGAATTTACCAATGGTGCCATCAACGTAGTTGTCGTTGCAGCCACAACAATCTGAGGTAGACTCCTCATGCCTCCTCGCCCAAACTGCGTATTCAACGGCTCTCCAGTGGAAGAAAGGTGCAGCCTATCGTTCTGATAGCGAACCACACCATCTCGCAAAGCAGCTCTGAGCTCCTGACAGTCTCCTCAAAAATGATCAGGACTGTCACACCAAATACATCTACGAACAGGAGCACCTCTTGGACATGCAGCAGCAGGTGCCGATGGCTGCTCTCTCTACAATCCAACTAGCTCTACCTTCAGCTCTCGCATTTGCCAAATCAGGTCTTAGATCTGGTTTTGTTGACCATAGTTCTCCGCATGTCTTTGAACAGGTGCTCGTGGTACAGGAACTGGCACAACTGGCATCAAAAAAACTGCAGCCGGGACAACAGGTCTGGGAGCAGGAGCCAAAGGTTGATGTACTTGAGGAGCAGCATAAGGTTGAGTGACCATTTCTGCAAGCGGACGTCCTCCCACAGCCACTCTTCCCCTCCTTTGCCTCGTCAGTACAGCCACAGCATCCTCGACTCTCCTCCAATCAGCGATAACACCTCCCTCAGCAGATTGTTCGGCCAACATAAAACATAACCGATCTGCCGTAGCATCATCTATGAAAATGGTAAACAATCTACTAGGAATCAAAATACCTAACTCCCTCGAGAATCAACTTCTCCGAGGTCCTAACTTCACTCAGAGAGGCTAACTCCTGACTGAAACTGAATCATTTACTATGTGAAATGATTCACATCACGACAACATGATGGGTATCTTTGGAGACGGCCGTAGAGGAGAGATGGGATGTTCATATGAGTAGTGGACGATCTGCAAACTAAGCAGCATCTAATGAAGGAGTTCCATGATACCTTGTGGGCCGAACATCGAGGAATTTGAGCTACTTATGTCAAGTTGAAAGAGATATCAACTTTCAAAAAATTGAGTTATAATCGCTTGCAGCAGTCTGTTTTCTTCTTGATTGTTCCTCTGATCAATCACAGTCAAGAGATCCGTCCTCTCCAAGAAAGACTCTTGTCACGACAGCGGTCTGTATTTTGCTTCAAAACCCTCTACAACGAGTCTCTAAATCTCAGCCCAGATCCAAAACTATCGAAGCGTAGCTCAAAGCAAGAGAAACATCCCTTTGCTAACAAAAAGAGCTGCACTTGTACCACACGATTCAAACCCAAGTCCAAACAACATCCATGTACAAGCTCTTAGCTAAAGTTAGCTACCACAAGCTGTACATTATCAACTAGAACTCCAACGAATTAAAAAAAGACAAAAACCGTAGCAAAAGAACCGAAAAGATCTATCTGAGAACTTTCTCTTTTGACCGAACGGTCTTCAGATGTCGATAAGGTCTTCTTCCATGACTCCGTTGGCCCAAGAAACCTTCAGATCCGAATCAAAACAGCCAAGATATCGTCCATTTTCGGTCGCAGGTGATCGAATCATCAAAAATTCCTCTCTACGGCTTAAAACCGCACACACCGTCCAAACGGATCGTTTGATCTGATATCCGTCTTCTCTGGTAGGTAGATCTAGCTATCCTGAACCCAACGAGACTCCAAACAAGCCGTTTGGAGTTCCTCTCGCTAAACCACGCAAGAAATTTGATGACAGGATGCAAAAAATTGATGTAAATCGACTCCCTGCGGTTCAAACTCGCTCACCACATCCAAACCAACAGTCCAATTCACGTACTGTCTTCTCTTACATGTAGATGAAGACTCCCTGATTGCATAGGCACCAGGAACGAAGAACTTGGCTCACCGATCGCGAAGAACAACTAAATTTCAGATCGCATGCGATGAAAAACTGATGCAAACGTTTCCCTGCGAGTCAATTTCACTTAGAACTTCCAAACCGCCTGATGAAACTTCGTATCGTCTTCAATTTCCTGAAGAACTCGGCGTTCTGATCCTGATGGATCCAAGGACAACAAGTTTGGACTCCGGAACGGTCTGAACTGTCCAACTCTCCTTCATAAGTCCTCTTCTTGCATCTCAATTTCTCTCAGTACACTCCTCGATCCGCCTCTTCATGAACAGTCTTAACCAACGCGTAGCCTACACAGATCTGAACCCAACGTCGTCTTGCGCACTTGCATTGGACCTCCAAATCTCTCAAACCGTTCGCTAACTGGTCGTAGACGCAAGCTAACCCCTTAAGCTGCCCCCTTACGTCAATCGCTATACATACAACTTTTCACAGATTATGAGGAAGCAGACCTTGTTGATATAGTCCCAAGCTCTAGTAGATCGACGGCTACCATTAGCCGGAGTGGTTAGGGTTGTTAGAGTTAGTTAGAGGGCTAACCCACCATTAGGGTTTCCCTTGTTCTCACCTCCACTATATATACAGAGAGAGGCAAAGCCTCTCTCATCTCATTCCTATTTTACTTCCTTGTCTACTCGCTCTCTCTCTTCTTGGAGTGTCCTCGAAGTATCGATCTTTCTACATGGTATCAGAGTTGGTGAGAGCGTGTGTCCCTTGCTGATGAGCAAGATGGAGATTGGAGTACAGGAGAGAGCAGCCGGAGTTGTGCCTGATGTCGAGCACTATCCTGCTGATGCGTTCGGGTGAGGCGAAACCGTTTCTTTCGCCACTAGAAACTTTGAACGCGATTTCGGAGACCTAGACGATTTTTTCTCGCTGTTTTCTGTCGACCAGCCCTATTAGGGCTGTCTTGTTCATAAGGTGCGAATTGTGTACTGGGCCAAGTTTCATTTGATTTGGAGATTTCCAGCGGCAGATTTTCAAACGGATCTTTTTCGACCAAAATGAAAGTTTAAGGACTTGAGTCCAAAACTAATCCTGTTTCGAATAAGGGTGGGCCCCAAAATTTCTGAAAATTTCAAGGGGTCGCACGCCCATTTTCGACCTCATTTGGTCTAGTTTCGATCTTTCTTGGTGTGTTCTTTCGACGTTTCCGTCGTGTTTTGTACACCTACAGTTCGCGCACAGGTTCTTTTCTCGTTGTCGTTGCAGGAGGAGTTCGCGGAGTTGCCTCGTCGTGACTTGTGACAACTCTTGATCGCGCGGTGGAGAGAGACGAGTTTCGTGCAGTTTCTGGGAGGTTTTCCGCGTACAGAACAGTGCAATTTCGACATTGCAGCTATGGCGGAGTCTGTGTCTTTGATCACTGGAGAGAAACTCGACAAGAACAACTACCAAGTGTGGAAGTTCCGGATGAAGACCTTCCTGCAGGGACAAGATCTATGGGATCTTATCACTGAGGAGGAGAAAGCGCCTGAAGTGCCAATTTCTGATCCGAAATTCAAGGAGTGGAAGAAGCGCTCATATCAAGCTATTCACTACATCGCGCTGACAGTTTCAGCATCGATGATCGGTCACATCCAGGATTGTGATACGCCCAAGAAAGCTTGGGATGCACTCGCGCATCTGTTTCAATCCGGAACAGAGGCGCGGAAGCTACAATTGCTGCAGCAGTTCAATACCGTGAAGAAGGGATCGATGTGCATAAACGACTATGTGAACGGGGTCAAGCAGCTCGCGGATCAGTTATCTTTTGTCAAAGTCGAGATTGATCCCACTGTCTTGATCGGAGCCACATTGCAGGGACTGCCTGCAGAATACAAACAGTTCATAACATCGATTTCGATCAGAGAACCTCTTCCGCGGTTTGATGAGCTTGTTCCTATGATGTTAGGAGAGGAGGTGCGCCTACTGGGGAGTTCTACTTCGACGGGTCAGCAAGAATCTGTCTATTTTGCAGGTTCTGGAGGATCTCGAGGTAGGGGTCGTGGCAAAGGTGCTGGACGTGGACGGGGTCGCGGACAGCAACAACAATCGCAGCAGCAGCAGAACCAGCAACAGTCTGGTGGTTCCAACAACAATCAGAGAAGAGCGCCTGGTTCCTGCAACTACTGCAAGAAACAAGGCCACAATGCGAATCAGTGCTACAAGAAGCAGAACGATCAGAGACAACACGACAACAACTCCCAACAAGGTAACAACAACCAGCAAGGCTATGCAGTCACTGAGCATGTCTATTCGGAGCAATTGCTGATTACTACGCATCAGAGTTATGCGGCTTTCGAGCCACAGACTGACTGGGTGATCGACTCCGGCGCCACCAATCACATGACTTCCCATCGGGAGTGGTTTAGTTCACTCGAGCATGTGGAGACTCCACAGTTTATGGTGACAGGAGATGACACCAAGCACAAGATCCAGCACAAGGGTAACATTCCACTTGACATTCCTGTCTCAACGTTTAGTGGTATACGGAATGTCTTACATGTACCTACATTGACTAGAAACCTGCTATCTGTAGGACAGTTGATAGAGCAGGGTCTGCAAGTGCGCTTCAATAAAGATGGATGCTTTATTGAAGATTCGAATGGCACTGTCATAGCTCGAGGTATCAAGAGTGGTAGGCTGTTTAAACTAGATGCATCTGCGCCTAAGTTACAGGCTGCCATGTATGGACAGAGTGGTCCAGTAGTGTCTGATATTGACATCTGACACAAGCGAATTGGGCACATGAACTTTCAGAGGCTGAAAAGCCTTCCGAGTTCTGACCTGGTTACAGATCTGCCCAAATTCGAATCCAGTGAGCCCACTGGAGTCTGTGCAGCATGTCAATTTGGCAAGCAAGCTAGACAGCCCTTTAAGGGATCAGGCAGTAGAGCGAACAAGCTTCTGGAGCTTGTTCACACTGATGTATGGATTGTTTCTCAGCCAAGTATGACCGGTTTCCAGTACTTCGTGTCGTTCATTGATGATCATTCGCGTTATACTTGGATCTATTTGTTGAGAAACAAGTCCTCTGCCGAAGTACTGTCAGCATTCCAGACTTTCCGCAAGTTGGTGGAAAAACAGTCTGGAGCATCTATCCTATGTTTGAGATCTGATGGAGGAGGCGAGTTTCTTTCTAGAGAGTTCGATGCATATCTGCGTGAGCATGGTATCCGACACCAGAAGACTTGCAGTTACAGTCCGCAGCAGAACGGGGTTGCGGAGCGCAAGAATCGACACATAGCAGAAGCTGCTCGTGCGATGTTGAACGAGAAGACCATGCCTAGACCTTACTGGGCAGAAGCTGTTTCATGTGCGGTGTATCTGATGAACCGGACGCCTACAACGGCAGTCCACAGCAAGACACCGATGGAGGTCTTCACAGGCAGTAAGCCTGATTACTCTTTCCTTAAAGTTTTCGGATGTATTTGTTATGTGCACATACCTGATGAAAGACGTAAGAAACTAGATCCGAAAGCAGATAGATGTATCTTCCTTGGTTATGCTTCTGATACGAAAGGATATAGGTGCTACAATCCTTCGTCCAAGAAGTTCTATATCAGTAGAGATGTCGTGTTTGATGAGCTACAGTCTTGGTTTGCACCTGCACCTGTGATAGCCATCCCTGTACCTACTATAGAACCAAGGAGTCAGTCCACTGTAGTACCTCAGAGTAGTACGTTGAGTGGAGGATCTGGAGAAGTCACTGATTCTAGATCAGAATCTGTTGCACATAGAGTTGTTGTTAACGCTGGAGTCCACGTAACACAGCCTAGTGGAACTAGTGTAGTTTCTACACAGGATGAGCGCGTGCTATTGCAGCGTATGTTTGACTCATCCAGATATGTGGATCTTCCACATCCCTTGGATACTTTGTCCCAGACCTTGGCGTCTACGTCAGATCAGTTGCAAGGGGAGGTGACTAGTGCACCGATTATCTCTCGCAGATCTGAGCGGCCAAAACATCCAGTGAGTAGGTATATGCATGAAGGTTTTCTTGCTGCACACCATGCATATATGGCCAATGTTCTTCAGGAATAGGAACCGAGTTCGCTTGAGGAGGCGATGCACAAGGCCCAATGGGTAAGTGCTATGGAAGCTGAACTTGCTGCGCTTCATCACCAACAGACTTGGGAGTTGGTAGACTTACCTCAGGGTAAGAAAGCGATTGGTTGCAGGTGGGTCTTCAAGGTCAAGCGCAACTCGGATGGTACCGTGTGTCGGTACAAGGCCAGATTGGTAGCTAAGGGCTACGCATAGCAACATGGAGTGGATTTTGAGGAGACCTTTGCTCTTGTTGCGAAGATGGTGACTATTCGAACAGCAGTTGCAGTTGCAACTCAAAAAGGTTGGAAGATGCACCAGATGGACTTCAAGAACGCCTTCCTCAATGGCGATCTTGAGGAGGAGGTCTACATGCAGCAACCTCCTGGTTATGAGGATCCTAAGTTCCCTTTCCGTGTATGTAAGCTACGGAAGGCTCTCTATGGTCTGAAACAGGCACCAAGAGCATGGTATGCAAAGATCAATTCTTACTTGCAGTCTCTTGGTTTCCACCTGTGTAGTTCAGACTCTACCTTGTATTCATTGAGAATACGAGACCGGATTGTTGTGATCACCATCTATGTTGATGACTTGATCATTATCGGTAACTTTGAGGAGCTTATTTCCCAGATCAAGGATCACTTGAAATCCGAGTTCGAGATGATGGACTTAGGAGAACTCAAGTACTTCCTTGCTGTGGAGTTCATTAGAGATGGGAAGGATGTTTGGCTTGTACAACGACAGTATGCTCTCAGTATGCTTGAGAGATTTGGTATGCTTGATTGCAAACCCATTGCTACACCATTAGAGCAAGGGGTAAAGCTAGGAGCAGAGGATGGTGAGTTGCTAGATGATCCACGCATGTACAGACAGATGGTTGGGAGTCTTATCTACTTGACCATCACCAGACCAGACTTGAGCTATGCTGTTGGTTTGATTAGTCAATTCATGCAGTCACCACGGAGATCACACTTTGAGGCTGTCAAGCGGATCCTCCGCTACGTGAAGTTCTCGATGCAGTACGGACTTCACTATCGATACGGTGGACCATTGTTGTTACATGGCTACACAGATGCTGATTGGGCAGGAAGTGTCGACAGGAGATCCACGTCAGGTTACGCTTTTGGACTTGGAAGCGCTGCTATAAGCTGGGCTTCTAAGAAGCAACCCACAGTTGCTTTGTCATCCACGGAAGCAGAGTATCGAGGAGCAACGAACGCAACATGCGAATCGATTTGGCTTCGATGTCTGCTATCTGATATTGGTGTGGAGTGTACAGATCCTGTTGTTGTATATACAGACAACATTAGCAGCATGAAGTTAGCTAGTAATCCTGTTTTCCATGCTAGGACGAAGCACATTGAGGTGCACTATCACTTTATTAGAGAGAAGGTCCTTGCAGGAGAGATTGAGCTCAGTTATGTGAGCACAGGAGATCAGGTTGCCGATATCTTCACTAAGGCGTTGCCTAGAGATAAGTTTGATGCTTTCAGACATTGTCTAGGAGTACAGGATGTAGAGATGAGCTTGAAGGGGAGTGTTGATATAGTCCCAAGCTCTAGTAGATCGACGGCTACCATTAGCCGGAGTGGTTAGGGTTGTTAGTTAGAGGGCTAACCCACCATTAGGGTTTCCCTTGTTCTCACCTCCACTATATATACAGAGAGAGGCAAAGCCTCTCTCATCTCATTCCTATTTTACTTCCTTGTCTACTCGCTCTCTCTCTTCTTGGAGTGTCCTCGAAGTATCGATCTTTCTACAAACATTAGGTCCAGCCAGGACTCCACAAGCAAGAAGACGCTGAGCGCTGCTAGTATGAGCCATCTAATACTCTATTAAGAGTTTTGGAGGAGTTTTGGAGGAGCGCCCACGCGGAGGTTTGCTTATATTTCGACTTGGAGTTGTTGCCTGTATTGCCTGCTGTTGTGTGTGGATGTAGGTTGCCCAGTGGTTTGAACAACATAGTTGTTTTTGACGAATTTTGGGTAATTTTACGTGTGTTGAGTTCGGGAGCTGCGCTGTCGTGATGTGAATCATTTCACATAGTAAATGATTCATCTCTCTGCTAGGAGTTAGTCTCTCTGAGTGAAGTTAAGCCGTCAGAGAAGTCGATTCTGGATGCTGTGGACATTGCTGACAACGGGTTACGCTTCTACTCCGACACTTGGGAATTAGTAGCGGTAGAAGTTAGCTTAATGTTACTCCTAGTCCTTCATGCATATATTAACACCGTTGTGTTATACGTTTTAAGTCCTAGTAGGCTGATAGTATGCTAGTTATCTTGTTCAAGCATTTGTGCGCTTGTGCAAGTGACTTCTTACTTGTCTATGATGTTCAATGTACATAACTTAGGGTTTCCATGCTCGAGAGGAGTTTCTGAAGAAGATTCAAAGAGAGCTACTAGGAGGACGTTCTTAGACTGGGTTGAGCAGCAACCTGGTCGTATGATGAATCTGAATGAGATGCTGAGAGAGTTTGATCGGAGGTACCGATAACTTTCAACTCTAGAGCGTATAACTCTAGATGCTAAGAGAACAGAGCTATTCTTGCAAGCTACCGATGATGCTACGACAGATCGACTTTGCTTTATGTTGGTTGATCGATCTGCTGAAGGAGGGGTTACTGCTGATTGGGGAAGAGTCGAGGATGCTGTGGCTATACTAACGAGACAGAGGAGAGGAAGAGTGGCTGTGGGAGGAAGTCCGCTTGCAGAAGTGACCGCTCAACCTCGCATTGCTCCTCAAGTACAGCAACCTCCGGCTCCGGTTCCTAGACATGTTGTACCGGCTGCAGTACCTTTGATACCAGTGGTGTCAGTTCCTGCACAAAGGGCACCGGTTCAGAGACCTGCAGAGAACCATGGACAGCAGAACCAGATCGAAGACTTGATTCGGCAGATGAGAGAACTGAACGGCTACCATTAGCCGGAGTGGTTAGGGTTGTTAGAGTTAGTTAGAGGGCTAACCCACCATTAGGGTTTCCCTTGTTCTCACCTCCACTATATATACAGAGAGAGGCAAAGCCTCTCTCATCTCATTCCTATTTTACTTCCTTGTCTACTCGCTCTCTCTCTTCTTGGAGTGTCCTCGAAGTATCGATCTTTCTACAGACCTCTTGCGTTTTTAATATAGCGCTTGGAACTGCAAATACCCAGTCAGCAAAAGTAAACTAGGGCCTAGCTTGATTTTCTCTTCTTCCGAGTATCGTAACTTCTCCACTAGACGTCCAAATGAAGTAGATGAAGTGCCTATGGAAAGTTGACAAAGAGCTCTACCCATTGATGCGATGAAAGTGAAGATTTGAAGTCGTATCAAAAGTCCATAATCTGGGACCTAGCTTGTTTTATCCATAAAAAGAAAGGCAGAGTGATATCTCTAACGACTCTAATGGCAAGCTCTGACATAATCTCGAATAAAAACGTCAAACTCAGATGTTGACGATCCGTATATCTCAAATGCTAGGGAGATAAAGCAATGTCTCTCATGCATAACCCTTATACTTGATCATCTTCGCTGTTGCTGTCACGCTTGTAGTCCAATCTTGGGAGATAGCTGATCAACTGTGCCGCCACTGAGTCTCATGTCGGATCCTTGAGAACCACATCTACCACCGAGAATTCTCTCATCATATACAGGCCAGCTCTCTAATCCTCCCGTTGGCGTTGTCATGTCGTGGACCGTCTTCTACTTGAAAATCTATTCTGATGTTTATCATTATCGCTCCAAAGACGCTCATGAGGCTAAAAATGAGACTTTTTGCACAACTTTCGATCTTCACTTTCATTACATCGATGGGTAGAATTCGTTGTCAGCTTCCCATGGACACTCTTAAGCCGCAGGCTTAAGAGTGTTTACTTACTAAGAGGTATGGCTCTACAGAGAGCTCTAGTAGGCACGGTCCATAGGAGAGTAATTGCAATAGGTGATGCTATTTCATGTACACTTATTGTATGCAGGAGTTTTGATTTATCGATGTGTGATATTTTAAGAATGATAGATGACTTTAGAGCTACATATAGCAAGGCTTAGGCACGATGTTCTTCCTCGCTTCGAGACGTTGGCTGCTTGACTCTTCGGGCCCCTCTTTCTCTTGTACGATTGATGAGACCTTTCCATCTGTTGGATATTCATTGCGTAACGTTGTTCTCTCGTTATGTAAAGGTGTCTTCACAAAAGCTTAATCCGAAACTCACCCCAACATCATACTGAACGTGTTATTGCTTTCTATTTGGACTTTTTTCAAAACTAACTTTCTAGATATATACATATCATTAAAACACTTCAATCTTAAAAAAAAGGTTCTCAAAGTTGGTCCATCCTCATGAGTCCCACCTTATGAAGATAAGATTTTCAATAGACCCATCCCATCCACATAAACTCCAGATCGGCACCACGTAGGTTTGTAGAATTGCTTATTAGGATCAAAAACTTTCAAAGAGTTTTGTGAAATTTATATTTCTAAAGTAAAGTTAACCCAAGTTTCATCTACGTACGGTCTAGATTTCTACAGAGATCTTTGATCACAGATGAGACTTGGGATTTTGTTTTGTCAAGATCTCCTAAGTCGAGGAAAGAAGAATAAAACCTAAAATTTAGCGCAAGCCCATTATGTTAAATAAGACATTTTGCTTGTTAATTTATAAATATATATTAAATTTGTGTGTATTGATGTTTATACTCATGATGGAGAGATGAATATATACACCAATGTGAGAGAACAAGATTGCAATAGAAATTAGAAATTTATAGAATATGTATTTGCGATTATCCAGATCTAAACCCGAGAGAGTGTAGTTGCAGATAAGAACAAGGATGTAGCATGTACGGATATTGACGAGGCAGATGTCGCATATGATAAATACTATTTTCAGACTATGTATGATAAACATGATCGACGGTACAAAAATATTGTAAGACTTTCAATGTCGAGAGTTTGTCGTGCACATACACATCGCTACACAACATACATCATTGTCAAAGGTATACCACACATACACATAATACATGGACGATGTCATACACATACACAAGTGTACCACAATAATAAAGATCTATATTCACTCCATCATGCCAATTGGCACTACACAAACAATAAAGTCGAGCCAAATCCACTTCGTGCATCAGAGAAACTAGATTGCGCTCATCAAGACTATCCACCATAGCCAGGAGCTTGAAGACTCAACTCGAAAAACTGAGGTCTACAAGCCTTACCTACGAAGTGTACCCCTAGTAGGGCTAGCCCAAGAACATGTCTTAATGATACTAACGGTCCTATCGGGATTAACCACTACACACTCGACCAACCTAGCAGTGGTGGTGCACAAACACATCGCTACACAACATACATCATTGTCAAAGATACACCACACATACATATAACACATGGATGACATCATACACATTGTCGTGCGCATACACATCGTTACACAACATCGCTATCAGAGGAACATCACACATACACATAACACATGGACGATGTCATACACATACACAAGTGTAACAACCCAGAGAAACACAAAGTATCGGAAATAGTAAATAAAGGATCGTTCCCACGAAGATACAGTTAACAATTACACAAAACACAGTACTACAACGTCACAATGATAATTCAAATAGTTTTCTGTTATTCTCACGGAATGGAATAATATCCGGATGAGAGTTTAAGTCTGATAAGAAACCAAACCCAAGTACAAACTTGATAAATCGAATACAAACAACAATGAAATAGTTCTTTGATCAGGGACCTTTCCAACAAACATATAAAAGATTTGAGAAGACAGATGTATGAGTAAATGAGGTAGCAAAATACTGCTGAAATGTTACTAGTCTTCTTCTGAAAAGACAGAAGAATACAGACTTCACATCAAGGTTCCAAGAATAAGTCCCTACTGTTCCTAAGAAGTGTTCTTCCAACTAAATCCTCACTCTTAAGAATCCCACTTATTTGAAGAAGGCAGACTTAAGGCGAAGCCACCATCATCCAAACTCTTCTTACAATTTAACTTATGCTTTTCCACTTCACAGTAACTAATATGTTCTCAGATCTCCGTTCAAACACCTTCGAAGTAAACAGTTTCAACTTCGGCCGAAGTCACCTTCGGTCAAATTCTCCACTGAAGTCTCTTCGTTCAAAGTTATCAACAAGGGCCTTCGTCAATCAGAATTACACCTGCGACAGCAAACTACGTCCTTCGTAGGTAAATCGCCTTCGCCCACTTTTCTCACACTCTCACTCCGCAATCTTGCGCAACCGAAAATTAAGAAACAAACACTGAAAACATGGAAAAGGTAAAATGACTGAAATTCGCATCGCTTATATAGCCCTTCGCCCTAAGATGGCGGATCTCGTTTCCTACAAAAGATGGTCACATCTAGACCGCATGATCACGACTCCCCAGTTGGCGGAACCGCAGTATCTACTCTACCTAACTGTAACTTCTGTCCTAAACTGCATAGTGTAAACTTAACTGTCTCCCTAAGCTCCTTCAAATCTCTAATGATTCTCTCCGCTAGTCTAACTATTCTGCTCTTCGCCGAAAGATCTGACGCTATCGTCAACTCTGCCCGAAGCCGCTGGAGTAACTCCAACTCTGTCGCGTCGAGTTCGGTGGCGAAGTAGGTTGTCATAATCTCATCCACCTTCGTTCAAAGTTCTTCGGCCTTCGCCTCAGCTATCTCCTTCGCTTTCTCTGACTTCGCCAGCTCCTCATCCTTTGCAACCAACTGTTCGTCCTTCGTCGCAAGCTGTTCCAACATGACATCCCTCTCTGACTTCAAATCGTGAAAGCGTGAAGTCATAAGATTCAACTTCGTCTCTACCTCTTGAATCTCATCCAAGTATCACGTTTGTTCGTGCGCCTGCTGTACGAGTAACGCCTCCCGTTGTGACATATACTTCTTGACGTCGGTCGAAGTCTCTTCTAACTTCGCCGTAAGAGCATCCTTTTCCTTCAACCATCCATATCGTCCGAAGTGCACGGCGTCGAGAAGGTCACTCAATGAAACTTGTTCCTTCGTCTCCTTCTCATAGATATGTCGTTGAAGATCCAACTGCGCTATGAGTGGTAACGCTGTACCGCTTAGGAATTCAAGAGTCTGCTCGAACATCTTTAATTCCTTCTCGACGTTGGAGTCACTCGGTCCCGCCGAAGTTGTCGCTTCTCCTGGTTTAGGCGAAGTCCGAAGTTCTGGAACTTCGCTCTCAATTATGTGCTCCCTCGAAAGTACTCTGCGCACACTTGACTCTGCTTGGTCTCCCCTGGGTCTCACGGTTCCTAGTATCTCGACTGAAGACGACTTCGGTGGTGATTGAACGCCATCGACACCTTCGTCCGAAGTCGTAATCGTCGTTCTTCTTGCTTTCTTCTTCCTTCTTGAAGTTGCGCCTCCGGGCGTAAGTTCGTCAATCTTCCTCTGCGCCCGAGTACTAGGTCCCGCCGAAGTTGTCACTGGCGTCGTCACTTCTTCTTCTCTCTGAGGAGTAGCTTCCATGACCCGTTCATCTTCCGAAATCGTCCTTCTGTCGAACCTCTCTTCTTCTTCTGGGGACATCAACTTCATTCTCCTGTAGAAGAAAACTGCGAAGGCTGCAAAATATGTCGATCCTCCTTCGTCGAAAGTGTTGAAGAGTTTCTGCACATGGTCGTGGAAGATCTTCACCCAATACGCCTTCTTGCCTCCGAAGATCTGTTCGATAAAGTTAATCTGCCAATTGGCCAGATAAGAAGTACGTTGTGGTTTGAAGATGGTGTTGAGGGCGATCGCGACATCCCTCTTGAAAGGATCGATGTAGGTATGTACTTTGAACCCATTCGATCCCACCGGCGACTTCGAGAAGAGTTCACCGTACTTCATCACTTCGTCCGAAGTTGGGTTACATGTGCTATCGTACATCAAGTCGCCTGGCTTTCCTGCGTCATCGATTCCTAGGGCGAAGTTCCAGTGGTTCAGTGTCCAGTTGTTCGGCCTTGACCGAAGATCTTCAGATGGGTGTCCTCTGCAAATGAGTATCTCCTGTAACAGCTCCGAAGATATCACACCCCAGTTCTCCAGCAAGAACGCCAATCCCATCTCCTCGAGTCGTTCTCGATACGGGCTGAAGTCCGGCCACTTTGTCGCAATAGTCTTCAACTTCGGCCGCTTCGCCGTCTGCATTCCTCTCATCTTCGCTGAAGGTCCGAAGCCCCTTCGGTCTTCTATGCTTACGACACTTCTTCGTCGAAGTTGATACCTAACCGTGGAAACGTCGACTTCGGACGTCGCCGTCGTAACCGCCACAGACCGCACCGATAAAACCTAACAGAGGTCCTTCGCCGAAGTCTGTCTTCGTCCACTTTCTTCCGAACGATAACAGCGGAGCACTACAGTAAAGTCGCGATTGGAAATAGTAAAGTGAAAATTGCTTTTTGATCTTACTTATAGCTTTTCCTCTTCTTCTCCTCACGTGCGAAGTCCTTCTCGATTCTCGAGTGCGAAGTCGCGCTAACTCCTGTCTCATTTTAACTCTTCTTTTCAAGGCCATAACTTCGTCGTCCGATATCCATTCTTAGCAAATGAGGTATCCCTGGAAAGCTCTTCGTCCGTAGAATACAACCAAGTTATCTCCTCAAAGATATATCTGTCATAACTTCTGTATTTCTACTCAGCATCATCCTTCGGCGTAGAAATCCTTTTCTATACTGAATCTATCTTATCTATCATCTATACTAACCATTCTATTGTGTTACTTATCAAAAATCAAAAAATTCTTAGGAAAGTGAAAATCCAAGGCTTCACATACTCCCCCTCTCAATTGTGAAGCGACCTCGCGAACACATTCAGTTGTAGTATCGTTTGATCCTTCCCCCATTTACCCGAGTAGCAAAGAGATTTCCTTCTAGGTCTTTAAGTTGGACTGAACCGTTACCATAACATTGTTCGACTATGTATGGTCCCATCCATCGCAGTTGTAACTTCCCTGGAAACTTAATATGTCTGCTATCATATAGCAAGACCAAGTCGCCATCGTTCACCTCAACTTTTCTTAACCTCTTATCATATACTTCTTTCCGCTTTTCTTGTATGTCCTTAGTTATCTCCAGAGATGCTTCACGATTTTCTTCTAATGCCATCAAACTTTGCAATCTGATGAGCTGACTATCTTCTGCAGACAGTCTATCCTGTGACAGAATCCTGTAAGTAGGGGTTTCAAACTCAATAGGCATAATGGGATGCATTCCATACGCCAAGAAGAACGGTGTTTGTCGTGTTGTTATCTTCTCTGTATTTCTGAATGCCCAAAGCGCTGCATCCAACTTGGTGTCCCAATCATAAGCATGATTGACAGTAACTTTGTTCAGAATCTTGCACAGTAATCCATTGCTTTTCTCGGTAAGTCCATTCGCCTTAGGATTATATGGGGTAGTCTTCCGATGCTTGATCTGAAAGTAATCTGTCAGTGCCTCTATGGTATTGTTCAAAAAGTGTGTGCCCTTATCACTCACCAGTTCCAACGGACATCCAAACCTGGTGATGATATTCTTGTGTAGAAACGCTGTCGTAGCGAGAGCCTTTCCTTTGAGCAAGGGCGTACCTTCTGGCTGTGGCTAACGATCAATGCACAGCAGAGCGACAAGTTTCCTGTAGATTTCTCTCTAACTTCCTCGATAACTAAGCACTTTCTTTCTCTCAGTAAAGGGTCAAGATAACTACACGAAAACGTTGGATGATCATGGGCACGACAAACGGGATATGTGATGACATGATCTCTCGGTAGTATTCCTCTCCGAAGTTTCTCACTACTAGGGCTTCGTACATGGCTTTGGGTCGACAGATGTGTCTTATCTCGCACTGGGTGTTAAAGTTTACAAGAGGGAGCTGATTTAGATCCATCCTTCGTTAGATGAGGATAAAGACGGTGAGGTCCCATTCTTGGCCGTAAGTGACAACAGGTAAGATCACAGGGACAGGCGAGAGCATAACTTGCGCGGTAAAGTTATGCCCGAAGGATCCTATCAGAAACTGTTGAAAGTGGACTCGTTCCATATACATCAGTTTAATCGAGAAAGGGTTTCGAAAAGGGAATCTGGGCGGTAAGTAGAGTCCTTCGTCCATCTCTCACAACATGTGCACTCCAACTACAAAGGTATCTCGATCCATAAAACTCTGATTCAATCTCATAGGATCACCACGATCTCCACACGAACAATCTCTTGGATTTTTCCCCAGGTCGAATGCCCCCACACAGGTCACTCCCCTTTGCTTAAAAGTTTCGAACACAAAACAAGGATAGGTACAAGCTCCCTAACCAAGCAACCCAAGCCTCACGGACCGATGAGGTGGCACACATGCACATCGCATGTTTGGTGCCGTCATACTCATCCACGTGTGGGTCTTCTAGGTGAAAGGTTCTAATGCATGCACCGTAACGTGTCCCAAAAACCGGAGACTAGGCTAGACAAGTAGTCGACTCTACAGGTCAAGGATCGCACTTTGCCACGTTGAGTGCGAACCTAACAACCACATGACGTGGATACAACGTAGGTCGCTAAAGTCATATCTACGCCTAGAATACTCCCCAAAGCAATACAAATGTCGCACTGGATACTTTTCAGCCAGCTGTCGCTAACAACTCGAGACATAGAGTAGATATCGTTGCCGATACAACTCGGCAGAAAAACCAGCGAACTTTCACACATGATAGGTACAGATCTACAGCTCAGTCTCCTCTCAAACTTGCCACGTAGGTAGGATACTAAAATCTCTACTTGCAGGTCAAATTTTCAGGAAGATCTGACGGCTAGATCTCCTCCCACAATTAACACAAATCCACAGAAACTAACACGTACTTCCAATCTCAGATTCAGGACAGAAGCTTCTTCGACTAAATGAACCGTCCACTTCCACTCCAACTTCCTGAGCTATCAATTCAGAAGGTAAACTCACTACACAGGAAATTTGAGCCGATTTGACCGTTCTGATCGTCCTCCATAAATCTGCAAACTCGCTGCTTCAGATTGACAGCTTTCTGCACCCCGTCGTCTTCAAATCGCCATTGCGCTCAATCCGCAGAACATCCGGTGGTGAAATTTGTGGTCAGAGCTTCAGCAGCTGACAGACTACAAGCTCATGAAATCTGGTCTCAATCTGACGGTTCAATCACTCAAACCCCTTAATCTTACAATCGGAAGAGAAACTCTTGTACTCTCATCACTCTATGAACTTCAAATCGCCATAACGTATGCCCTGGACCTCCAAATCGAGTGAAATTTGTGGTCAGATTGCTCCTCCCGTTGAGAGCTCTCCGCCCATGCCCTCTGATCTTCAAAATCCCTCGTCAAAGTGCCCCGAACCTCCCAGAGCGCACACTTAGGTAGAAGACAAGTTATCTTCACTTTTGGGTGGACCAATGGGAAGCTAAAGGACTCAACCTTGTCCTTTTCTGCCCCATGGAGACCCCCAACAGATAATAGTGCATTCTAAGCTCATAAGAGCAATGTTTTAGATCCCATTACACCACAACTTCTACAATTATGTGCAAAACGCACTTATACGCGTAATTTACATACTAACTGGTCCCACAACAGGACAACGCTGCCACGGTTATTGCATCATCTTTCTTTGTCGCTTCAGCTTCCACCCACTTGGTTGCATAATCTGTAGCTACCAAGATGTATCTTCTGCGTGTCTTCTTCGTCGCTGGGTGAATAGGCCCCACAAAGTCAATTCCTCACTTCTCGAATGGTGCAAGGGGTAAGATAGGATGAAGTGGTCATTGAGTAGTTCGAGTAGGCTTACCCACTCGCTGGCAACTGTCACATCTCTTAATGATCGCATGCACATCTTTGTACATGGTGGGCCATCAGTATCATGCATCCAAGGTCTTCTTCACTGTGTTGCGAAGAGCATAGTGTCCTCCTGCTGGTTCCGAATGCATGGCATCCACCACTCTTCCTACTTCTTCCTCTTCCAGACATCTTCGTAGTTCATCATCGGTCCCTCTTTTGAACAGAATGCCGCTCTTCAGCTCGTACGGTCCAACCTTGTGTATGAACACCGTACGCTGTTCCACATCCATTCCTTCAGGACACTGCAACGTATACAAATATCTGTATATCTCATGGTACCTACTTGTGGGAGTGACTGTGAGCTGGAAAAGTTCTTCGTCTGGAAAGTCATCTGCTACATTGTCTTGACGCTCTCCCGTCCTCAATCGAGACAAGTAGTCTGCATTCTCGTGATGTTTCCCTGCTCGAGTTTGAACTGTGAATTTGAATTCCTGTAATAACAACATCCATCTCGCTATTCTTCCCGATAGATCAGATTTTTGCACCAGATGTTTTAAAGCATAATGATCCACATAGAAAACAAACTCGCATCCCAACAAGTAGTGTTGAAATTTCCTGACAGAATACACCATCCCTAGTGCTTCCCGCTCTGTAGTGGAGTAGTTCTTCTCTGCAGCGGATAGCTGTCTACTCGCATAGTAGATCGGGTGATCCCTCTTTTGACTGTCTTTCTGACTCAACACCACTCCAATAGCGAATGCTGAAGTATCCACATACACTTGAAAAGGTAGATTCCAATCTGGTGCCTTCATGACTGGAGCTTCAATCAACTTCGTCTTCAGCGTTTCGAAGGCCTTCTGCCTCTGTTCCTGCCAGATGTACTCAGTAGTCTTCTTCAACAATTCGGTTAGTGGTGCTGCCAAGGTTGCATAGTCTTTGATAAACCTCCGATAGTAACCTACATGTCCTAAAAATCCTCGCAACTCGCTAACATTTGAGGGAGGTTCCAAAGCTACTATAACTTGAACTTTGTCTACGTCTACTTCAATGCCTCGCTGCGAGACTCTATGTCCTAATAAAAGCTCTTCTGACATGGCAAAGAAACACTTTTCTGGATGCAATGCCAACTGAGCATCTCTACAACGCTGAAAAACTACTGCCAAGGAATTTATGTGTTCTTCCCTTGGACCAAAAACGCGAAAATCATCTATAAAAATTTCTAAGAACTTCCTAAGATACTCCTGAAAAATGTTTGTCATCATTCTTTGGAATGTGGCAGGAGCATTACATAAACCAAAGGGCATCTTATGATAAGCAAAAGTACCCCAGTCAGTGGTAAAAGTAGTTTTGTCTTTATCTTCTTCTCTGATGGATACCTGATTATACCCTGAAAATCCATCGAGAAAACTGTAGCACTCATGACCAGCTACCCTATCCAGAATAGAATCCGTAAAAGGTAAGGGATGGTGGTCTTTCCTTGTTGCTGCATTCAGTTTTCGAAAATCTTGACATACTCTTATTTTACCAGTTTTCTTCTTAGGAACTATCACTATAGGTGATACCCATTCACTGCTAAGGACAGGAAAAATAATACCAGCACTCAAGTACTTGTCAATTTCATCCTTGACTAAAAGAGAGTACTTTGGGTTCAGTCTATACTGTCTTTGCCTTACAGGTACAGAGTTTTCCAGTAGGTCAATTCGATGTTGACCCCACTTCGCAAGAATACCCTTCATGTCTTCTATCTTCCAGGCGAAGACATGTTAACCTACTACCAGGATGTCTTTTTAGACATCCTGGTAGTAGGTTAACATGTCATGGTACACTTCTAATTCGGGCCCCTGTAACTTCGCTGTGATCTTCAAGACTTTCCCTTCGTCGAGAACCAAGTCCATTGTCGCCGACTTCAGTACCATTCCTTCTGTGTGGCTCACCTCTGAACTTCCCTGTCCCAACTGTGATTGCTATTCTTCCTCATTCCTTTCGCACTCCTCTTCATCTTCTATCTCATAGCATTGTAAATAGTTCACAACTATGTAAGGTCCTGCTTTCTCATTTTCCGAGTTGGTACTCGAAGATGAAGAGTCTTCGTCCGAAGTGTACCCTGAATCTGTTGAAGATGTTTCGCCCTGATGTGACATTTTTTTCCAACTTACAGAGACACTCTTATCTGTTGGTTTCATAGGATCATTAAAGGATAACTTCTGTTTGTACCAATCAGTAATCACCTTAGCACCATACAGCCAAGGTCGACCTATGAGCACTCCATAACCAGACTTAACCAAGGGTCTTAGTACAATGTAGGTAAGTTTGAAGATTATCCCTCCAATGGTTGTAGGGATATCTCGCAGTACTCCCAAGGGTCTTCTTCTGCTCTGATCCGCCATCCTCAAAACTCGTGGTGTCGATTCGAACTTATGGTAACCCAAACCATGCGCTGTATCCTCTGTAATGATATTCACGCTAGAACCAGAGTCTATAAGCACATGTTTTATTAGACATCCATCTATCTCGATGTCTACTTCTGGAGATCCTAAGTCCTCCAGTCCAACTTGAAACAATGAAGGTAAATTCTTCGACTTAGCCTTCGCTGGTTTTCTCAAGGCTGCCAGTAACAGTTTCCTGTACAGCCTATTGTCCTCGACCAACTGCTTAATGGTTATATTGGCTTGTTGGTTCAGCAAGTCTTCTACTACATTGTAATGAGGGCTCATCACTGGAACAACCCTCTTAGTTTGTTCTGCTGCCATCTTGCGCAGTTCGGATGGTCGTTCGACTTCGGGCGAAGAGACTTCGGCCCGCACCTTCCCGAGCTCTTCTTGGCTAGGTCCCACCTCCTTGGCTTGCTTACTCAGTTCCTTACTGAGTAGTACCCTTACTTCTTTGGAGATGTCCGCAGGTAATGTTCCTGGGGTCTTCTTCTTTCTCTGCTCTTCTTGACGATCATCTGTTCGTGCCGATATCGTCTGTTTCTCTACAACTTCGCGCACTTGTTCCTTCAAAGTTTTGTGCGTTTTCTTCTCTTTTTTCTGTTGCTTCCGCTCAGTCTTTTTAAGGTCCTTCGCCTCCTGAGCTGCAGCTTCTGCTAGAGTCTCTCCTTTTCGAAGTAGTCTCTTCCCACTTCGAGTCTCCACTTTGTTCACCAGAATCTCCTCGTCTTCTGGCCAACCATTTCCATCTTCGTTTGACAGAGTGCAAGTCTTCAGATCATCGACCAGTTCGACCATGTTTACTCCTGCATCTGATCGTTGTTGGTTGGATGGCGGTTGAAATCTGACTCCGGTCTTCTGAACTGGTTCATTCGTACAGTCCGTAGCTCCATGACCGGGTTTTCCACACTTCCCACATAATGGCATATATCCCACTTGTTTCTTTGGATGAGGACAAGAAGGAGCCCAATGACCATTAGCGCCACAATTAAAACATGATGTACCAAGAGACGGTGGTCTTTCCTGGTAACCTGCAAGGGCAAACTTTCGTTGGGTAACGTTAGTTGCCATTTGTCTAGGTACAAAGCGTTGGATATGTACCGGAGGAATGGGCGTGAATTGCTGAGGCTGACTGGGTATCATGGCTCCATCTTGAGCTTGTACTCCATAGACCTCATCTTCACACTCTACAAAGTAATTGGGTTCGTATAATGGCGCCCACTCCACTGCGTGGGTGTTATAGGATGATTTGCTGTTGAAACATTCCGTATTGGCATGTCCAGGTTTACCACAGTTAGTACACCAAAAATTTGGACGTGAAGTAGTTGGCGATTTTCACCTCTCGGGCGTTCTGACCAATTGCACCTTGAGGTCTTCGAACTTCTTAAGAAGATCATCAAGTGCAGTGTCCTTAGATGGCTGTGTCCTCCTCACCATCGGAAGTCTGGACTTCGTCATTCTTTTCCGCTTCTTATGCTTTTCCTCTTCGTCCGAAGATGAGGTATCTTCGTCTTCTGATGTTGAGCTTTCGTCTGAAGACTCTTCTGAGGATTCTTCCGAAGATGAGAATTTTCGGTGTTTCCGTTTTGACTTCTTCTTCTTCTTCTTCTCATCCTTTGCACTGTTCTTCGATTTTCTGAAATCCTTCTTCTTTCTCGACTCTGAGGCTTTTTCATGATCTCTGCTGAGGATATTGGAGGATTCGTAATTCTCAGCAGAATCAATGGCTCGTTCCAATGTTGACATATCAAACCGTCTTACCGACGTTTGTTGTTTTGAAGGTAACCCTTTCACAAACCATTCTACTGCCTGTGCCGGAGTGTAGGCTGGGTGTGTTTCATTGGCAGATAATCTATCCAAAATTCCATAGAATCTTTGGACATAGCTTTTCAAGGACTCTCACCTCTTACGTTTGACACTATTTACTTTATGTAACACATGCCTGTTATAATTCAGTTCCCGGAATCTCTTTAGGAATTCGTTTTTCATTAGATCCCAAGTAGATAAGATCGCGGGAGTTAGATTGGCATGACTGTACCATTTTCCGGCTGCATGTTTCAACAAGCTGGGAAAAATCCTCGTACGATCAGGATCATTATCTTCTTTATTCGCGTGAGATACCGCTTCAAATTGTTTGACAAATGAGTCGGCACTCTCTCCATCTCCATCACTGTCCGAATCGTCACCGCCGAATTTTTGGATAATTTTGGCGAGTGAAAGGTGGAGCCCCTGACGGAAGTGGTACTCCTGTCATTGTATGCGGTAGTGTGGAAGGTGGAACTGTTGTCTACTGTACTTGACCTTGTCTTGTTGGTACCGTCAAGTTTGAAATCCTCACTGATCCTGCATTCGACAAATTGCTTAATGGTCGAAGTGTCAGCTTGGCAAGAGCATTCACAACAGCTGTTCCCACTTGGATATTTGGGAGGTTCACTTCGGGTAAAGTTACTTCGGCCGAAGGCTCTTCAACTGAGTGAATATTTCCTCGTCTTACTTCATGTTCCTTTTTGGGTGAAGACGAGGTAGAGGCCTCTTGACTTCGTATCTTAAAGAGTGATACTCCTGGAGTACCCTGAGGTCTAAGATTTGGGATTTGAAGAGCAGGTGATCCCAATGGTAGTAATTCTCGAATTAATTCTTGTCCTCTTTGTTTCTTCAAGAGGTCTACAAAGCTTGTGATCTCTGGTCCATGTCTGACGATCAGCTCCAAGGCCGCTTCCGCGTCCAGATTTGGATCTTCCGCAAGAGTTGTAAAAATATTGGATTCTGTCTGTGCTGATCCTGAAGATGAAGACGAAGATGAAGATTAAAACAACTCCACTCTTCGAAGTGAAGGTGATTCTTCTCTATCTGTCTCCTCTTCTTCAGCTTGAATACCTTCTTCTTTTCTTGTTGATTCAAACAGAGATTCATGTAAATTTGTGGTCCGTGAAGGAAATGGTAACCATGATGCGTCTTTAGGTGAACTTTCTCCACTCCGTACGCTCGAGTATGGAGATTCGATATCCCCCTTCTTCTTCCAGTATGTACGCTCGTCTTTCTCGTAACGCGTTCGTGGTGAAATAGGTACTGAACTCCTTTCAAGCGAAGATGAAGTTCTTTCAGAGAGATTTTTCACTTCTTGCCACTTCTGAGCTGCTTGACGTCTTCGCTCCCTCGTTGCCTCCTTCTGGCGTTGGACTTCTTCCAACAATTGTTCGCGGACCAATCTTCTTTTCAGTGCTCGCCTGGTCCTTCCCGTCCTCTGATCTTTGTCAGAAGGCGCTCGTGCTCCCCCCGACATACATGTCGACGGTTACAACTTACTGAATTCAAAGTAAAAGTTAAATCTGTATCCCCGGCAGCGGCGCCAAAAGTTTTAATGTTTCTATATGTAACAACCTAGAGAAACACAAAGTATCGGAAATAGTAAATAAAGGATCGTTCCCACGAAGATACAGTTAACAATTACACAAAACACAGTACTACAACGTCACAATGATAATTCAAATAGTTTTCTGTTATTCTCACGGAATGGAATAATATCCGGATGAGAGTTTAAGTCTGAT
Organism: Asterella californica; assembly: GCA_036924285.1. Lineage (NCBI taxonomy): Eukaryota > Viridiplantae > Streptophyta > Marchantiopsida > Marchantiales > Aytoniaceae > Asterella > Asterella californica. Next base: position 10,698,003 of record JAYKYS010000006.1, on the reverse strand, counting down.
AAGAAACCAAACCGAAGTACAAACTTGATAAATCGAATACAAACAACAATGAAATATTTCTTTGATCAGGGACCCTTCCAACAAACATATAAAAGATTTGAGAAGACAGATGTATGAGTAAATGAGGTAGCAAAATACTGCTGAAATGTTACTAGTCTTCTTCTGAAAAGACAGAAGAATACAGACTTCACATCAAGGTTCCAAGAATAAGTCCCTACTGTTCCTAAGAAGTGTTCTTCCAACTAAATCCTCACTCTTAAGAATCCCACTTATTTGAAGAAGGCAGACTTAAGGCGAAGCCACCATCATCCAAACTCTTCTTACAATTTAACTTATGCTTTTCCACTTCACAGTAACTAATATGTTCTCAGATCTCCGTTCAAACACCTTCGAAGTAAACAGTTTCAACTTCGGCCGAAGTCACCTTCGGTCAAATTCTCCACTGAAGTCTCTTCGTTCAAAGTTATCAACAAGGGCCTTCGTCAATCAGAATTACACCTGCGACAGCAAACTACGTCCTTCGTAGGTAAATCGCCTTCGCCCACTTTTCTCACACTCTCACTCCGCAATCTTGCGCAACCGAAAATTAAGAAACAAACACTGAAAACATGGAAAAGGTAAAATGACTGAAATTCGCATCGCTTATATAGCCCTTCGTCCTAAGATGGCGGATCTCGTTTCCTACAAAAGATGATCACATCTAGACCGCATGATCACGACTCCCCAGTTGGCGGAACCACAGTATCTACTCTACCTAACTGTAACTTCTGTCCTAAACTGCATAGTGTAAACTTAACTGTCTCCCTAAGCTCCTTCAAATCTCTAATGATTCTCTCCGCTAGTCTAACTATTCTGCTCTTCGCCGAAGGATCTGGCGCTATCGTCAACTCTGCCCGAAGCCGCTGGAATAACTCCAACTCTGTCGCGTCGAGTTCGGTGGCGAAGTAGGTTGTCGTAATCTCATCTACCTTCGTTCGAAGTTCTTCGGCCTTCGCCTCAACTATCTCCTTCGCTTTCTCTGACTTCGCTAGCTCCTCATCCTTTGCAACCAACTGTTCGTCCTTCGTCGCAAGCTGTTCCAACATGGACCCTCTCTGACTTCAAATCGTGAAAGCGTGAAGTCATAAGATTCAACTTCGTCTCTACCTCTTGAATCTCATCCAAGTATCGCGTTTGTTCGTGCGCCTGCTATACGAGTAACGCCTCCTGTTGTGACATATACTTCTTGACGTCGGTCGAAGTCTCTTCTAACTTCGCCGTAAGAGCATCCTTTTCCTTCAACCATCCATATCGTCCGAAGTGCACGGCGTCGAGAAGGTCACTCAATGAAACTTGTTCCTTCGTCTCCTTCTCATAGATATGTCGTTGAAGATCCAACTGCGCTATGAGTGGTAACGCTGTACCGCTTAGGAATTCAAGAGTCTGCTCGAACATCTTTAATTCCTTCCCGACGTTGGAGTCACTCGGTCCCGCCGAAGTTGTCGCTTCTCCTGGTTTAGGCGAAGTCCAAAGTTCTGGAACTTCGCTCTCAATTATGTGCTCCCTCGAAAGTACTCTGCGCACACTTGACTCTGCTTGGTCTCCCCTGGGTCTCACGGTTCCTAGTATCTCGACTGAAGACGACTTCGGTGGTGATTGAACGCCATCGACACCTTCGTCCGAAGTCGTAATCGTCGTTCTTCTTGCTTTCTTCTTCCTTCTTGAAGTTGCGCCTCCGGGCGTAAGTTCGTCAATCTTCCTCTGCGCCCGAGTACTAGGTCCCGCCGAAGTTGTCACTGGCGTCGTCACTTCTTCTTCTCTCTGAGGAGTAGCTTCCATGACCCGTTCATCTTCCGAAATCGTCCTTCTGTCGAACCTCTCTTCTTCTTCTGGGGACAGCAACTTCATTCCCCTGTAGAAGAAAACTGCGAAGGCTGCAAAATATGTCGATCCTCCTTCGTCGAAAGTGTTGAAGAGTTTCTGCACATGGTCGTGGAAGATCTTCGCCCAATACGCCTTCTAGCCTCCGAAGATCTGTTCGATAAAGTTAATCTGCCAATTGGTCAGATAAGAAGTACGTTGTGGTTTGAAGATGGTGTTGAGGGCGATCGCGAGATCCCTCTTGAAAGGATCGATGTAGGTATGTACTTTGAACCCATTCGATCCCACCGGCGACTTCGAGAAGAGTTCACCGTACTTCGTCACTTTGTCCGAAGTCGGTTTACATGTGCTATCGTACATCAAGTCGCCTGGCTTTCCTGCGTCATCGATTCCTAGGGCGAAGTTCCAGTGGTTCAGTGTCCAGTTGTTCGGCCTTGACCGAAGATCTTCAGATGGGTGTCCTCTGTAAATGAGTATCTCCTGTAACAGCTCCGAAGATATCACACCCCAGTTCTGCAGCAAGAACGCCAATCCCATCTCCTCGAGTCGTTCTCGATACGGGCTGAAGTCCGGCCACTTTGTCGCAATAGTCTTCAACTTCGGCCGCTTCGCCGTCTGCATTCCTCTCATCTTCGCTGAAGGTCCGAAGCCCCTTCGGTCTTCTATGCTTACGACACTTCTTCGTCGAAGTTGATACCTAACCGTGGAAACGTCGACTTCGGACGTCGCCGTCGTAACCGCCACAGACCGCACCGATAAAACCTAACAGAGGTCCTTCGCCGAAGTCTGTCTTCGTCCACTTTCTTCCGAACGATAACAGCGGAGCACTACAGTAAAGTCGCGATTGGAAATAGTAAAGTGAAAATTGCTTTTTGATCTTACTTATAGCTTTTCCTCTTCTTCTCCTCACGTGCGAAGTCCTTCTCGATTCTCGAGTGCGAAGTCGCGCTAACTCCTGTCTCATTTTAACTCTTCTTTTCAAGGCCATAACTTCGTCGTCCGATATCCATTCTTAGCAAATGAGGTATCCCTGGAAAGCTCTTCGTCCGTAGAATACAACCAAGTTATCTCCTCAAAGATATATCTGTCATAACTTCTGTATTTCTACTCAGCATCATCCTTCGGCGTAGAAATCCTTTTCTATACTGAATCTATCTTATCTATCATCTATACTAACCATTCTATTGTGTTACTTATCAAAAATCAAAAAATTCTTAGGAAAGTGAAAATCCAAGGCTTCATAACAAGTGTACCATGATAATCTGAATAGAGAAATTACCATCTCCAACACTACAACAAAGATTACTCATAAACGGTCAAGCCAAACCCACTCTAAGCACGAAAAGAATCCGGGTTACACTCAACTAGACTATCCACCATAGCCTGGAGCTTGAAGGCTCAACTCGAAGAACTAAGACCTCCAAGCCCTACCTGCGAAGTATACCCCTAGTGGGCTTTCCCACCAACTCGCTCTAACGGCACTAACGGCCTTATCAGGATGCGTCACTTCGCACTCGGTCAACCTAACCGAGGTGCCAAACTGACATGACAGCTGTCGTGCGCATACACATCGTTACACAACATACATCATTGTCAGAGGAACACCACACATACACATAACACATGGACAATGTCATACACATACACAAGTGTACCACAATCGCCTCCTTAACTGACGGTTAGGTCCCTCTAACTCCAGATAGCTCCATATCTCAACTACGTGATATACACCTTCATGGGTGCAAGGATCAGGAGGTCGGGTGCTACATCGCTCCATCGTTAGTCACCTATCTGCAATCCATATCACGCAAAGATCTAATCGGCTATCCCTGCTATATACATCGAGGACAAACCCACCGTCCAGTAGGAACGACACTGAGAGGTGGAGTCAAACATGACATGTGCCAACCTCTCGAACAACCATCACACACCAACAGGGACTGCTCCACCAGCAGACCCACACAACATACACCTCAAGCCCGCGCTAAGCTTGGGTCAATGGTACCATCAATGTTGGGAAGATGACATGGCGCGCAATTACGCTGTCGTGATGTGAATCATTTCACATAGTAAATGATTCACTTCTCTGTCAGGCATTAGTCTCTCTGAGTGAAGTTAAGACCTCAGAGAAGTCCGTTTTAGGAAGATGTTATATATTTTGAGTCTTAGTAGGTTGATTACCATGTTGATAGGGCTTAAGCTCATGGGTTGTATTTGCGTGTCACCCATGCACGCTTTCTAGCTGATTTAAGTTATTTTTCGGGGCTGCGTGTCATTTTAGGTAGTTTAAGTTTTACGCTGGCACTCTAGGGGGCTTGACGTGGTAGCCTATGAGTGTAGATAAGTTACCACATGGTTTAAGGCACAAAATGACAACCAAATGGAGCTATGAATTCTCATTGGTTCATTTTTGTCTTTTGTGTAACTCTAAATTTAGAAACAGAGGTCTAAAGGAGATTTCGAGCAATTTGTGAAGACACTTCGAAATCTGAGGGCACAGGGAGATAGAGCTCGTCGAGCCAAGCACTGTCAGAGAAAAGTTTGATCGATTTGGAGCAATAAACAAGGAGTTATGGCTGATTGAAGTTCGATTTGTGTCAGAATTGCAGCACTTCTGTTCAATTTGGGGTTTTGAGTGTCATTTGCAGCAGAATCGAGGAAAGCGCTTCAACTCTAGTCAGTAGCAAGCGGGTCCTTGCTGGACGTATGATGGTCCTCATCAGCAGAAGGACTGTCCACAGAGGAGAGGTTATGAGACATCAGGGACGTCTCAAGCAGTACCTAGGCAATGTCCGACCTGGTCACAGTAGTGACCGTTGTTTTGACCTCCATCTCGAGTTGCGGCAAGAGAAGGCCGATCGTGGACGAGGCGGAGGAGCTCAAGGAGGCCGTGGTGGTCGAGCTGGAGGTAGAGGTCCAACACCTGGGAGAGGACCGGTCGGTCCACCGTCTGCTACGACGTCAGAAGCAGGTATGGCTGCTCGGATTGAGCAGTTGGAGCAGAGGATAGCTAGTATGGCTTTGGCTCAGCGGAGATCAGGTGGAACAGAGGCTTTCACGTCTTATGGAAGAGAAGGAGATGACTTCGACTTCATGCCTGGTGTGGCGCAGATTGAGGCATCTGCGGCAGTGACTAGAGATGCAATACGTGCCTCTGAACCACGAGGTGCGTCAGTGGAGTTGGATCCACAACGCGGAGAGGCTGGTAGACAGGCCAGTCTTCTCCAGTCGTTCACGTTATCAGAGGCGTTGAGGACCACATCTATGGTTCCTAAACGGCCTACCGTTGGTGCAGTAGAGTTGGAGGCATCGACATCCAGGAGTGGGTGTGATGTGAGTCCATCCTCGACGTCTGTGGATGCGACGTCGAATCCGATGTTGGGGGCGGCTATAGCAGTTTTGCGAGTCTCACTATTCTCAGCCACGGATATGAGGGCATTTGGAGTCAACTTGGCTCCAGTGTTCCAGTGCAACTATCCGAGGAGGAGGTTATCGGCCATCGATTCGTAAGATTCATCCTGGTGATTATATCTATCTGCAGCAGACTACACCGACGGTGTTGGATGTGACCACATGACGCACTATTCTACGAATGCGTGAGGTGTTACCTTCTGGAGTACTCATGTTAGAGGACCGTGATTGTGTTGTTTGGAAGGACCATGTGCGTAATTGCACGCCATGTCATCTTCCCAACATCGATGGTACCGTTGACCCAAGCTTGGCAGTTGTACGAGCGGGCTTGAGGTGTATGTTGTGTGGGTCTGCTGGTGGAGCAGCCCGTATGTTGGTGTGTGATGGTTGTTCGAGAGGTTGGCACATGTCATGTTTGACTCCACCTTTCACTGTCATTCTTATTGGACGGTGAGTTTGTCCTCGATGTATATAGCAGGGATAGCCGATTAGATCTTTGCGTGGTATGGATTGCAGACAGGCGACTAACAATGGGGCAATGTAGCACCCGACCTCTTGATCCTTGCATCCATGAAGGTGTATATCACGTAGTTGAGATATGGAGCTATTTGGAGTTAGAGGGACCTAACCGCCAGTTAGGGGGACGATTGTGGTACACTTGTGTATGTATATGACACCGTCCATGTGTTGTTTGTGTGTGTGTGATGTACCTCTGATAGCAATGTATGTTGTGTAGCGATGTGTATGCGCACGACAGCTGTCACGTCAGTTTGGCTACTCAACTAGGTTGACCGAGTGCGAAGTGGGGAATCGCGGTAAGACCGTTAGTGCAGTTAGGGCAAGTTGGTGGGAGTGCCCACAAGGGGTATACTTCGCAAGTAGGGCTTGGAGACCTCAGTTCTCAAGTTGAGCCTTCAAGCTCCTAGCTATGGTGGGTAGTCTTGTGAGTGAGATCTGGAGTTTTTGCGAGCACAGAGTGGATTTGGCTCGACTGTAGTGATTGTCTAGTGCTTGTTGGTCTGGTGGAGAGAGTACATATCTTGTTATCATTGTGGTACACTTGTGTATGTATATGACATCGTCCATGTGTTGTGTGTGTGTGTGTGTGTGATGTACCTCTGACAGCGATGTATGTTGTTTAGCGATGTGTATGCGCACGACAACGCGGGAAACCTCACATAACCTTCATGAAACTCATCTCTCCACACCGCACGATCAAGAGTTATCACAAGTCACAAGAAGTCGACTCCACGAACTCCTCAAGCAGAGAGAATGAAGAAAGAAACTGTCCGGAAACTGTAGGTGTACAAAACACGATGGAAACGTCGAAAGAACTCACCAAGAAAGGTCGAAACTGGACCAAATGAGGTCAGAAATAGATGTGCGATCCCTCGAAATTTTCAGAAATTTTCAAATTGCTAGGGGGGCCACCCATATTTGGAACAGGATTTGTTTTAGACTCAAGTCCTAAAACTTTCATTTTGGTCGAAAAAGATCCAATTGAAAATCTACCGCTGGAAACCTCCAAATCATTGAAACTTGACCGAGTACACAATTCGCACCTTTTGAACAAGACAGCCTTAAAAGGGTTGGTCGACAGATTTCAGCAAGAAAAAATCATCTAGGTCTTCAAAATCGCGTTCAAAGTTTCTGGTGGCGAAAGAAACGGTTCGCCTCACCCAAACGCATCAGCAGGATAGTGCTCGACATCAGGCATACCTCTAGCTGTTCTCTCCTGTACTTCTCCATGCACAAACTCCATCTTGCTCATCAGCAAGGGACACACGCTCTCTATTGCTCTGATACCATGTAGAAAGATCGATACTTCGAGGGCACTCCAAGAAGAGAGAGCGAGTAGACTAGAGGAGTGGTAAGGCGACCCCATAGTACTAGGGGAAGCTTTCTTTGTGATAGTGTTTGTCTCTATCGTAGAGACGCGTATGAAAGAAGTTGGTGGCAGTTGTCTTGGATGACCTAGTAGAGCTACCACGTATAGACTTTTGGAGCTACTAGAGGTATGGACATCTAGTTAGTGACCTTAGGTGCAGTTTTTAACAGTTGGTGGTCATATATTATGCATGTGGTCACCGAAGAGGAGACATTAGTCAGAGTGAGGTTGGGTTTATCTTTTGTGCATGTTTGAGTGTGGAGGGTTACCGTTTGGACTTCTTGTGGTTGGAACCTCTCCATATTCTACATCGTGTTTGTGCGCCACATTTGCTTGTGTAGGCGTTTGATTTCCGGAGTGAGTTCACTCCAGTGTGCTATCAATAGTGAGACTGGAGTTGCGGACTAGTCGGACTACCTATGTTTCTCTCACGGTGAGGTTGGACTTGCAAACCAACAGACCATGAGAGGTTGTCTGTGGTGATGAGAGGTACATGTTGTCCTTATCTTGACCGTCCTAGTAGGAGATAGGTGAGCTCAGTAGGAGTAGGGTTAGTGTGGTGTCCACAATTTGCAAGATTAGAGATTTTTTGAAATTTTTAAAGTTAATGACAGATTTTTATAATTGAAATAACCTTATTACTTAAGATTGCACCTTGCTTAGCGGAAAGATAGTCTTAAGGGATTTTGTAAAGAGAAGTCGACTTCTTCCGAAGCCGGAAGATGGACGTCTTCTAGACAGTGTCTTCCGGAAGACGGAAAACGGAAGACAGAAGTTGGAAGTCGAAAGACGGACATCTTCTGAGAAGACAGTGACTGCGACTACGGGGGTATCAACTACACGCCACATAGATAAGGAGTAGGTGCACCAACCAAGTAGTCACCGTAGTAAGTAGTAGGTAGGTCGAAGTAATCGAACTCCATTACCTAAATCACGTAGGGAAGATACGGGTCGGAGGCGCATTAGCACATAGCACATTCGCTGCTTCTCGCTTCCATTTTGCTTCGATTCAGACATTGAGGGTAGAGATTGGGAGCACGTAGGATAAATTGGAGAGAGGGAACAAGCGAAGGCGTCTTCCAGTCAAGAAGCGCATTCGGTTTAGGCAGCACTGTCTCAGTGCAACCTTGTACTTGTGAAGGTAGGGATCTGTCACACCACAAGTATCCCATTATTTGTGTGTATGCTTATATACATTTCATTAGGTATGACTATCTTAAAGGTTACTCTAGTTTGAAGATCTAAATTTAGAGTGATTAAAAGTAGTCATAACTAGCTGAGATAGTTATAACTAAGTTGAGGAAACTATTAGAGGTTCCATTATGGCACTATAGGACAAGTGCGGAGCTCTAAATATGCTTTCCAAAAGTATGTAACTTTGTTGACCATCGCTGATTGGATGCATGATGAAAAGTCATGCACAAAGATCTAAAGATGCTCCTCAAAAGACGTATTAGAGTGTTGTCGTCTTTCGACTGGATAGCATGGAAAGTTAACACTTTACAAAAGCTAAAGTAGGAGAATCTCTTACTTTAGTAAAGTAGAACAAGTAATGTGTGTGCTATTCTTAAGTCTTAGTAGCCTTTAGAAGTTTTACTATTTTGGATTGCGCACTTACCATGAGCTAACGTAACTTAGTGAAAGTTACCACGGTAAGAAGTTGTAGAGTATATAAGGAGGAGTTGAGAAGGTGGAAGACACTCTCATTTTCCTGTCTATAAGTAAAGTGAGCATTGGAGACCTTGGGAGTCCTTGAGTACTATGTGATGCAATGTGGAGGGCGGGGTTAGAACTTGTTTGCAGGAACGCTATTAGAGAGACTGATGTGACCATGCGGGTCAGAGTGTTGAGTGAAGTGAGCATGGGTATGATAGAATCTTTGTAATTAAGGTGCACTAGTAATCCTAGTCATCTGAGGTACCCCTGGGTGAGAGACAGGCCGGCTTACATTTTGGTTCCGTTGCCGGGACCTCGATACAAAGATTCGTATTTAGTCGTTAGTACAGTTCATGTCTGTTTTTGAGCATGAGTTCAGAACCTTTGTACATACACCATGTTATAGAGGGCAAGATAAGCTTTCCAATAAGCTTGATATCTCCGAGAGATCAATTGTGAGGAGAGAGTTATGTCTTTCGGAAGTTAAGGAGGTTTTTCGGTATCAAATAGTGAGCTCTCGGGAAGGAGTTTACAGTCAGTTTCATATTTTCAGTTTTTAGAGTTAGACCTTGAAATCTTCCATGCTGATAGCTTGCAAGATAAGCTATCTAGGCACCCAAATCATGCGTGAATTGATCGAGTAGAACTGGAGTTATGGCATTCGAAGCGAAGGGGGGTCAAATCTGTTATATCGCTTGCTGAAGTAAAAGAGTGAAAGAATTTCAGAATTCTTGAGAGGGTTATGTTCGATCTCTGAGGCTCAGGGTTGACAAGTTAAGCTTCTACTTAGTAATGTGAGAGATTGCTAAGTGAGAAGATAGTCGAGTGATCAAAACTGTCAAACAAGCTATATAGCGAGAGAGATGTATGACGGATCATCGTCATGGAAGGACAGCAAGAGTGGAAATTGAGGTTGAGCAAGATCCCTCAAGGCTATGCGGTGATAGTTACCGCTGATCTGGCGAAAGGAGAATTTCGACTAGAATTTGAGGAAGAAGCAGAGAGTAGTCGTAAGAACCAGGAGAAGAACTCGAGGTGCTTTTTGTGTGGAGAAGAAGGACATAAAGTGAGCAAGTGTCTTACGAAGAATAGACTTTTGCGTGAGCGACGAGGGTTGGTCGACTTAAGCTTACACATAGGTCCTTCTTCCCCTAGACAAGACGTCATTGATCCTACAACCTTTTGTCCTAGATGTGGAGTGGACGGGATTCCAGTTGAGCACGAGTGTAGCGCAGTGGTTGCTTTGCTAGAAACGGTAGCCGAAGGTCTCGAGAGAAGGTTGAGTGTAGAAACGGAACGAGTGAAGACCTCTAGCGAGGATGGAGATAGTCTGTCACACGAGAGATTAGATGACCATGAGGGTCAAACTTATTCCAACCTTTGGAGAGGAGAGAGCTCAACGGGGAAATTGTGGATTGCGGTGAAGTGCGATCTTCACATCCGCAAGCAGTTCCTTGAGTAAGAAGAAGAAAAGAAGAGAAGAATGGGGAAACTTCCGGTGTTTTACGGAAAGGATGGAGAAGACGTGGAAGGATTTGTGAGGGACTTCAAAAGAGCATGCATTGGCAATGGAGATCGAAAGAAGAGCGAGTGGGTAGGGTTGATACCTGAATTTCTTGAGAATTCTGCATTGACATGGTATGAGGATAGGAAGAAGAGAAGCGCAGTGGGGACTCCAGTTGATACTTGGGAAGTATTGACGGAGGCCTTAATTGAAACTTTTCTTCCCGATGTGTGAGGATAGATTGCGCGTAGGAAGAAGAAGACATGTGAGACCAGTGAAGGGAAGTCTGACATCGGGAGGTCTTCCGAGAACGACATTGAATCGGAAGCTGTCCCAAGTGTCTTCCCAGAGACCACTGTCACCGCAGGAGCCCGCAACCATCTTCTGAACCTTTCTCATACTCTACTTCTCGCATATCTTGTATCTTCTGATAGGAAGTAGGATGTAATGCAAGGTGGGTTGTCTTCTTGGTAATCCATGCGAGGCCTTGCTTAGATAGGATTGTTTAGATATAGCTCGGAAGACGAGAGCTATCTAGGAAGCACTGTTAGAATCCCGGAAGACGGAGTAGCTGTCTTCTGGAAGACTAGTTTCGTCTTCTGAGAGTGGAAGCTAGATTGTGGGCACTCGGGAAGAACTGAGCCTTCAGCTCATAGTAGGTGCTTGTGGTTTAGTGCAGCAGATCTTCCAGGTATGTCGATGCTTCCGCGAGGCTTGGTGTTACCAGCGACAGAATTGGCCGAGGCCACTCCTTTCTTCAAGGAGTTGGGTCTCGACTTCTTCCTGTGGAACTGGAACCTCAAAGTTACGAGAAGTTAATGGTAGAGGTAACTTACCTCAAACAAGGAGAGAAAGAGAAAGTAAGGACTTACGCCGAGAGGGTGGAGAAATTAGAACAAAAGTTTCGGGTGGTTTTACGAAAGAGTGGAGATGTAGTAGAACCAACGATGGTGGGCACTGGAGCAATGCTCACAAAGAATTTTATTGGGGGATTGAGGCCGGAGATTCGAACACAAGTGCGGTATGAGAGACCAACTTCGAAGGCTGATGCAGTGAAGATCGCAACCAGGATGGAAGAGAGTCTGGATGGAGACGACTTGCAACCAATGACTGTTGGGGCAGCATGTGGAGATGTGCAAGGGCCGATCATGCCAACTCTGACGCCTGCGAGTGTTCCGACTGTTCGATTTTAGAATCTGACTCCGGTAGCTCCTACTAGTGCGGTTACAGTCACTGTACCATCTAGATCTGTTACTCTCGACTTTCGTGATGAGTTGAAAAGTTTGACAGAGTCTCTAGCGGATTTGAAGACCAATATGGTGAATTTGTTGCAACACCGCAGTCCAAATGTTGGAGGAGGCTCACGAGGTTATGGGAACTATCAGTCCAGAGGTGGACCACGCAAGGATCACCAAGTAACTACACGAGCCAAGGATGTTTTACGTGTGGAGGATCACACTTCCAACGTAATTGTTCAAGTCGTAATGGTGGAACAGTGGATGGAGCTTCAACTTCACAAAGCAAGGACAAGGGTGTGGCATGCATTGACATCTTGGAGCCACGAGATGTACGAGAAGGTTTTCAATCTGTAGAGTTGTTGGCTCAAGAGAGGAAGAGGATGAGGACGCATTTTGACGAGGGAGAACCTGTCGTGATGGAAGATTCTCCAAGTCAAAATACTCGGAGTAGCAAATCTTCTTCAAAACCCAAAGAGCGGCGGAAGAAATTGGGAAATACTGATTTCACAATTTCAATGGAGCAATCAAAATACAATGTGGTGGAGGACGTGGGTAAGCAACGAGCAAACATTACTGTGGGACAGTTGATTGCTCTGAATCCTTCGGTGAGGAAAGAACTTCGTAGCGGTCTAAGCTCTCGACGAGGTCGGAAGAAGAAGGTAAATCCTTCTACTGTCGACGTGAGTGCTTTAGATGCTAGTGAAGGAGAGGTGTGCAACAAGGCATCAAAAGTAGAGGCTCGTATCAATGGGAGAGATGTCTCAGATGTTCTTGTCGATGGAGGATCGGCAGTAAATGCCATCTCAGAACGACTCATGAGGAAGTTGGATCTAGTACCAACGCGTCCTTCTAGTATCACGGTTGGCATGGCTAACAGACAGCGAGTTAGGCCATTGAGAGTGCTGGAGAGAGTTTGCGTGTCAGTAATGGGAGTGCAAGTAAACATGACATTTCAAATCTTGAAAGAGTCAAGTTATGAAATGTTACTCGGAAGACCTTGGCTTCGAGCAGTACATGCAACGGATAACTGGCACAAAGGTTATTTACGCATCGGACCGAATCACCACCGGATCAAAGTTCCATTGCTCGGAGATCAAGTTGGGACGTCGAAATCGGATCGACCCACATCGGACTACTGGGAGTCAGAAGTCGTCGATACTACTTCTGATGTAGGTACCAATTCTTCAGATTCAGAATCTGAAAATACATTGTCAGAAGAGGAGAGGGAAGAACGAAATGTGGGTGTGAACGTAGTGGATCTTTTTCCTTCTCCGGAAGTGCAAAGAGATAGAGACAAAGAACCGTTGACTCCCGAGGAGGTGGAGAGAAGAATTGCCACCTTACGTTATGGATCGAAAGTTACTAAAGAGGAGAAGAGTTGTTTCGAAGAGATCTTTCGCAAATACATTCATGTATTTGCATTTAGTTACAAGGATCTGAGGGAGATCACACTGGAGCAACACCGTATCGAGTTAGAGAAGGAAGTCAAACCGGTACGACAGAAGCAACGAAGAGTGAGTCCTCCAATTGCGGATCTGGTGAAAGAAGAGATCGAGAAGCTGCACACTTGTGGTGCCCACAAATTACAGTATTCACGAATTTTTGAAATTTTTGAGATTAATGACTTGTTTATATAACTGAAGAAGCGTTGTTACTTAAGGTTACGTCTTCCTTAACAAGAAGATGATCTTAAGAGCTGTTTGTAATAAGAAGTTGACTTCTTCAGAAGACGACCGTCTTCGGAAGACCGTCTTCTCAGTTGCGTCTTCAGAAGATAGGAAGACGGTGGAAGATGGGAAGACGGCGGAAGACACCTGTCTTCCGGAAGACAGCGATCACGAAGGTCTGACCACGAGTTTTCGGGTAAACAAGTAGGTGTACCTACTGGAGCGCACCGAATAGGTAGGTAGGTCAGGAAGACACCAAGGACGAGAACCCCTAATCTGCGGGGAAGATGCGTGAGGAAGCACATTAGCCACCTTCCAACTTCCCGCAGCACAGTGCGCCTGAAGAAGATCGATTGAGAGAGCGAACTTTGAGCTAGCATTGAGAGAGGAATCGAGTAAGACATCGAGGTAGTAGAGAGTACGTTGGCAGCTAGGCGAAGGGTGAAATCGGATTGCGGGAGCACAAACAGCAGAAAGAGCGAAGGCATTTCTGTGGAGCTTCCGAGAAGTTGACAGTGAAGAGTGGCGAGTAGAAGCGAAAGAAGAATCGAGGTGTGGACCGAAATTGACAGCAGGCGCATTCGAGAGGAGTCGCATTGGAAGCTAGGACAAGAGCCAGAAGCGCGCGGAGGTCGAAGGCAACTCGGGAGCCGAAGAAGACTGTAGAGGTTCTTTTCCCTGTTCTTTCCTCTTCCCACTTCTTCTCGCCATTGTCTGGTACTCCCCGCGCTTCCTTGATTGTGTGCAGGCAGCCTGATCGATTACCCCACCCCCCATCTTTCCTATTGAGACATTGGGCGCGGAAGCGCTGCCCAATTTCTGTCAAGATATCTCCTTGCTTCTTCCCGAGCTCAATTCGAGCTTCCCTACCCCTAGTCTTCAAATTGGCGAACCCAACTATCAATTTCTCTACCCTACTACCTCTCTACCCCCGAAACTTGAAATAGAAGACGATTCGGAAGATGGGAACATCCTCGGAAGACATCTTCGGAAGACTGTCTTCGGAAGTCGACTGAACACAATTCGTATCAAGAGTGGATTTGCTTTGCTTTTGTGTTTAGAGAGACTTGATACGAAGCCTGAGTGGTGTGGTGAGTTGTTGTGTTATTTCGAGAAGTTGGAACTCGGGAACTAGGCATGTGCCTCCCGGTCTTCCAAGCTTCTCAACTCCACATCTTCCTAGAGAGACTAGAAGACTGAAAGGCTGGCAAAATGAGCGAGAAGACGTGAGGGTCCATTTCGGGTCTCTTCTGTCCGACCCATAGCAGCCGTTCCTTCTTCTTCCTGAACTTAGAAGAGAGTTGTGAGAAGTATTGCTGGCAGGATTCCGGAGAGAATGGTCGAGGGTCATGTCTTCCCATCATGCAGCAAACTTCTTCTGAGTGCGTATGAGAGGTGAGAAGTCAGAAGAACAGAGTGCACATGTTTTGAGTCTGTTGTGAGGATAGATTGCGCGTAGGAAGAAGAAGACAGGTGAGACCAGTGAAGGGAAGTCTGACTTCGAGAGGTCTTCCGAGAACGTCATTGAATCGGAAGCTGTCCCAAGTGTCTTCCCAGAGGCCACTGTCACCGCAGGAGCCCGCAACCATCTTCTGAACCTTTCTCATACTCTACTTCTCGCATATCTTGTATCTTCTGATAGGAAGTAGGATGTAATGCAAGGTGGGTTGTCTTCTTGGTAATCCATGCGAGGCCTTGCTTAGATAGGATTGTTTAGATATAGCTCGGAAGACGAGAGCTATTTAGGAAGCACTGTTAGAATCCCGGAAGACGGAGTAGCTGTCTTCTGGAAGACTAGTTCGTCTTCTGAGAGTGGAAGCTAGACTGTGGGCACTCGGGAAGAACTGAGCCTTCAGCTCATAGTAGGTGCTTGTGGTTTAGTGCAGCAGATCTTCCAGGTATGTCGATGCATCCGCGAGGCCTGGTGTTACCAGCGACAGAATTGGCCGAGGCCACTCCTTTCCTCAAGGAGTTGGGTCTCGACTTCTTCCTGTGGGACTGGAACCTCGCAGATCAAGGGCTTCTGGAGGAGGTATGGGCCGCGTTACCACCTCGTAACCGTGTACCTACGAAGGCAGGAGTTGCTCGGGGAAGACCATCTTCCTGGACAGAAGACTGGTGGCGTAAGGCGTTTCACAGGCCTGAGACCGAGAACCGAGGATATTGGTACGAGAAGAAGATCTTGCCTAGGATTGTGAGTTCATGGCATGTACCTGGGAGTACCACCTGCCTTTTCGTGGAAGACAGGCAGGGGAGGAACGGTTGGAAGATAGAGTCTTACCGGGAGCCGAAGAAGCGACTTCTGGCGAAGTTGTTTCTGCATCTTTTCCCCAAGGGAAAAGCGCAGAAGACGAGGTACTTAGGAGATCAGGACGTGGAGTTCCTGGAATCAGTGTGGGATGACAGAGTGCCAATCTACTGGGGCGCGTACATCCACAACTATGTACAGACGGAGCTAGCATACTTGGGTACCCCGGCGGGAGGACATCTGACGCCCTTCTTCTGCTACTTGTATGTAGCCATGGGGGATCTTAGGGAAGATCAGCTGGCAGTGTATGGGCCAACGGAGCGACAAGAGGTGAAGGAGGAGACCTTGGAAGACGATGACCGAGAGGCAGCAGCAACACCCCCTCCCACTCTGATGCCACAGCTGAGGCCCGGCTCTCACCAGAAGACACTTCTGGTGAGGGAAGACGAGTCTAGTGGGTCGGAAGACGCCACGCCAGTGAGGAAGATGGGTCACAGAAGTGTACCGAGGACACCCATCTCCCTCATCCATTCAGGATCAGAGTCGGACTCGGAGGAAGACTTGCTGAGTACCCGATCGGAGCAGAAGACAGCTTCTGTAACACCTGGGAGTCTTCCGAAGACTCCAGAAGACGAAGGATGGATGGGCACTCCTACTGCGATGCGAGGAAGCGCAAAGAGGAGAGCCGCTCCTGCCACGAGGAGTCTTCCACCCCGGAAGATGAGAAGAGTAGCTTCTTCTCGTGCGCAGAAGATGAAGGCCGTAGTGGTGGAAGAGGCTCCCTTGCCTCTGGAAGACGAAGTCGACACCATCGAGCGAGTGGTGGGGATGAACTTGTCTTCTGCAGGAAGACGACTGGAGGAGTTCAGTGCCTACTTCCAGAAGGAGATCCAGCCCGCTATGGAGTTGCTGGAAAGAAGAGCGAGGGCACAGGAGAAGCCTCTACAGCCTGGATTCGGCCTGCGCACCTTGCTGCGACAGGAAGACAGCCAGCAGAAGACGGAGTCTCTGGAAGCTAGTCTCCGCACTACGGAGAGCTTGCAGCCAGGTACAAGGCGGAAGCATCCGCTTCTGCCAAGGAGTCGATGCAACTTCGGAAGAGCAACCAGGAGTTGCAGACGCGAGTACAGCAGCGTGATCAGGAAGTTCTCCGAGTACGGGAGAAGATCACTGCCCTCGCAGAAGAGCAGACCACTTGGAAGATGCAGCGAGAAGCCGCAGAAGCGCGAGCTGCAACAGAGAAGACGCAGAGGGAAGCAGCGGAGGCCCGTGCGCAGAAGATGCTAGCTCAGTCGGTAGAAGCGCTTCGGAAGAAGTTCAACTTCACCGCGGTAAGAAGTTACTTACCTTAGCTAGGGAATGGGACAGCGAGTCCAAGACGAGGTTGGTGGAATGCAGAGATAGCATATTCAGGTACCTGGATAGACAGATAGAAGGAGTGAAGACACTTTATGGTCTTTCACTTCCGACACCTGCAACCGCATCTTCCCAAGCCCCAGCACCCTCGACTGGATCCGGAATGGAGAAGGAGGAGTTCGATCTCGCTGTACACTTGGTGGTGACAGCGTTGGAAGGCGAGAAGACTCCAGAAGACGCCCCGGAAGACATGATGTCTTCTGGAAGACAGGAAGACGAGCCGTCTTCCCAAGTATTCCGCGTGGAGGAAGCGACTTCCCCGGACCCCTATGAGATCGCCATGGTCCCTAGTACTGCATCTGTGCCTCAGAAGACCGAAGACGCACCATTCGACTCGTCTTCCCAGAAGACCATTCCGTCTTCCGAAGTCGAAGCCGAGGAAGACGCACCCGCAGAAATAGCAGGGCCAGCAAAGAGCGAGGAGAGGGAAGCTACCTCAGTGGTACCCGAGGTAAGTGCAGGGCTTCCCAGCCCATCAGAAGTCGAGGTAGTAGCTCCGGTAGGAGCAGATCATGTAGAGATTGCCACCGAGCAATCAGAGTAGTTAGCAAACTCAATCGACACTTCCAGATTTAGTAGGATTGGACATGCTATCTTAAAGGTGACAGTTTTCCATGTAAAAATAGTTAGGACCCCATGTGGCAGCATAGGTAGCGTAGGAGTAATACAGTGGAGGGCTAATTGGGAAGAGGGACCGCATGCATGTGAGGTGACAACCTCTTGTCAGCGCCTCTCTCTCTCTCCCTGGTGGTCGCCTCCCAAGGCAGATGGTTAAGTAGGATAGCATGGTAGGAGAAAAGCTCTCTGAGAGTTCTGCCAGTCCTGTAGAATTCGACAGTAACTGAACATACACACCGATTCTACAGGCAGGCAAGCGAGACACATTAGAGCAGGGACAGTCTAGGAACAGGGAACGGCATCCTCGTGCAGTCCTGTTAGCTAGACTGGTGTGTCGAGGAGTAGACGCAAGAAGTAGAGGGAGTGAGCTTCCCAATGCCATTGTGACTTCTTCTCGGGGAATAGATTGTGGATTTGAGTGCAGAAGCTTTGTCCATGTCTTCTGGATGGTGGGTTCATTGAATTCACTCCCAATTGTGCATGGGAAGTGTTCTTCTTGAGTGGCGATGACTGGCAGCAGTTGTGGAAGTGTAGCTTGACTCGTTCAATACAGCACTTGAGATCTACGTACAAACGGTCTTCTGGGTAAGTGATCACAGAAGACAGAGCAGTCAGAGCAGCGAAGTGAAGAAGAAAGAAGACTTCTTCCCGCAACAGAAGACGACATCCTCGAGTAGAAGACGGTGCTACAGTACTCACGTTTGTTGTCTTCCTCCCCAAACTATTACAAGCAGGGATGGCTTGTTAGTCAGGATCCGGACTAGAAGCCTGTCGGAATCTTAATTGCCCTTTTTCATCCTGTTTTCTCTTGTTTGGATTTCTTCTTCTTCCCATCTTCCCTCATCTTCTCCATCTTCTTATCTTCTTCTAGTGAGCTTCCGATACTTCTATTGAGCTTCCGTGAAGGTGAATGTCGTTGTAGTGCTGCAGGAAGACAACTTCCGTAGGTAGAAGCCTGGGAAGGCTACAGGAGGCATACACCCTGTGATCGATCCACCCCGTTGGAATGTGAGTGTGAGAATAAGGTGTAACGATTGTTACTAGTCGACTTCTGCGAAGCCGGACAGCCTTCTGGAGGTGTGAGAAGACGAGCTAAACCCCCAGAAGACGAGAATCGCTTCGGGAAGACAGTATCGAGAAGACCGGAAGAAGCAATCTGGAAGCAGGAAGTTCGTCTTCCCGAGCTTCTCTGTGAATAGTTGTGTGATATTGTAATTGGTAGTTGTTTGTTTGAGTCCAGAGCACCATTTGGCGTATCTGGAAGACGTGTGGTTTTGTGTGGTTTTGTGAGAAGACGGGATTTCTAGGCAAAACCCGTTTGTTTGTGTGTTTGAGCAGATCCTAGAACTTAGAGCAGCGTTACTTGTGCAAATCCTCTGTGGGAACGATATCTTGTATACTAAATGGGCAAAAGGAGAAATCCTTCGTCACTACAACACTGCTGGATTCATTTACGAGGTGGAGCATTCTGAATGGGTATCACCTATTGTGATCGTAAAGAAGAAAAATGGCAAATTGAGAGTGTGTGTTGATTACAAGAAGCTCAATGCGGTCACAAAGAAGGATTATTATCCTCTACCTTTCATCGACGAGATCTTGGAAGAAGTGGCGGGAAACGAATGGTACAGCTTTGGAGATGGTTATAGCGGATATAATCAGATCAAAATTGCACCAGAACATCAACACCTGACCACTTTCACTACTCCGTGGGGTACGTTTGCATTTCGAGTCATGCCATTTGGTTTGTGTAATGCTCCTGCGACGTTTCAAAGGTTTATGAACAAAGTGTTCTAACCTTTCTTAGGAAAGTTTGTGAGAGATTTTATAGATGACTTTTGTGTTTACGGGAGTAAGGAGAAGCATTTTGAGCACCTTGTGAAGGTCTTAGAATGTTTAGATGTAGCAAATGCATCTCTCAATCCGGAGAAATGTATTTTTGGGTGTGAGGAAGGGTTACTCTTGGGTCATATCATATCCAAGGACGGCATTGCCGTTGATCCAGAGAAGGTGCAAAAGATCTTAGAGCTCCCTTTTCCTAGTACTCTCACTAAGCTACGACAGTTTTTAGGTATGGTGGGGTATTATCGAAGGTTTATACTCTCGTTCTCACATAAAGCGTATGCTTTGACTGTATATCTGAAGAAGGGAGTAGATTACGTGTTGATTTTAGGAGATGAAGAAGCTCTAGCCGCCTTTGAGGAACTGAAGAAAGCTCTTACTTCAGCTCCGATCTTGGTTAAGCTCGATTGGAATAAACAGTTTATTCTATATACGGATGTTTCAAATATAGCAGTAGGATGTACTTTAAGTCAGTATGATGTTGAAGGTAGAGATCATCCTATCGCATATGCTAGTCGGCAAATGGTCAAGGCAGAGAGAAATTATTCTGTGACAGAGAGAGAAGGATTAGCAGTGATCTATGCTTTGAGAAAATTTCGACATTATCTCATAGGAGGCAAGTTCACTATCGTTACAGATCATAAGGCATTGAAGTACATCTTCAATAAACCTATGGTCGAAGGACGATTAGCAAGGTGGAAGCTCTTATTGTCAGAGTACGACTATGAGATTTGCGATCGACCAGGGAAGAAACACGCGAATGCAGATTTGCTATCTAGAGCTTACGATGGCGATGGAGAGGAGCCGGTGGATGACACCTTTCATGACGAAGATTTGATGGTCTTGATGAGCAACTCTATTATCCCAATAGAATATCAAGAAATTTGGGATTTTGTTACGGAAGGTGTCTATCCAGAGGAGATGCGGACCAGAGAGAAGAAGGCGTTGGTGAAACGAAGTCAACCTTACTCGGTGGTGGAAGGTGTGTTATTCCGTGAAGGCGTTGATGGGGTCCTGAGAAGAGGTGCGAGCAAGGAGGAGTCTCTACGACTCATGGAAGAATTCCATGACGGTCCAGTATGTGGAGGACATTTCGCAGGCAAGTTGACGGCTCATAAGATACTCGACGCAGGATATCACTGGAGGGGGATGTTTAGAGATTGCTTGACGTATTGTAAAACCTGTGATGTTTGTCAAGCTTTCGCTATTAAATCTAGTGTTTCCACTCCTCTTAGATCTATTCCGGTTCTCGGACCTTTCGAGAAATGGGGAATAGATTTTGTTGGGCCTTTGAATCGCACCCCTCGCAACAATAAGTATATTGTTGTAGCCACAGATTATCTTACGAAGTGGGTAGAAGCTAGACCTCTTGTAACTATTGGAGAAGTTGAGGTGGGTAGATTTCTGTACGAACGGATCATTACTAGGTTTGGATGTCCTCTGGAGTTAGTTTCTGATAGGGGTCGAGAATTTGTGAGTGGTATGACTACTGCTATGTGCACCCACTTCTCCATTTCTCAGAGGGTTACTACTTCATATAAACCTAGTTCAAACGGTTTGGTAGAGAGGACAAACTTTACCTTGTGTCAAATGTTAGCAAAGGATGCTGACATGGAAAGGGCCAAACACAATTGGGACAAGCGTCTTCATGCGGTTCTATGGGAGTATCGTACAACAGTGAAGACGTCTACGGGATATTCACCTTTCAAGATGGTGTATGGGTTGGAATCAAGATTACCAATCCAGTTCGACCTAACCACCTTTCAGACCTTGCAAGCTGGACTGAAGAGAAAGGGTGGTCCAATAGCTGAGAAAGAGAGGGGAGAAACCTTGTTGGAGCTGGAGGAGAATAGAGACGACGCAACTCAAGAGATGGCTCAGCTACAACAGAAGAAGAGCTATGACAAGCGCTTGGCGAAGAACAAAACAAAGTTACAGCTATTTCAAGAGGGTGAGTGGGTGATGTTATGGGATGCTATTAGGCACAAGCGAGTTCAAAAGAAATTCTTACGTCGATATTTTGGACCTTTCATCATCTCCAAAGTGTGGAGTAATGGCACCTACGATCTTCAAGAAAGGAGTGGTACGTTCTTCGACCGAGTGAACCACGACAAGCTAAAGAAGTTCCATCAACGTGATACTTCACTCCGAGGACGGAGTGAAAATTAAGTCTGGGGGTAAATGTCACACCACAAGTATCTCATTATTTGTGTGTATGCTTATATACATTTCATTAGGTATGACTATCTTAAAGGTTACTCTAGTTTGAAGATCTAAATTTAGAGTGATTAAAAGTAGTCATAACTAGCTGAGATAGTTATAACTAAGTTGAGGAAACTATTAGAGGTTCCACTATGGCACTATAGGACAAGTGCGGAGCTCTAAATATGCTTTCCAAAAGTATGTAACTTTGTTGACCATCGCTGATTGGATGCATGATGAAAAGTCATGCACAAAGATCTAAAGATGCTCCTCAAAAGACGTATTAGAGTGTTGTCGTCTTTCGACTGGATAGCGTGGAAAGTTAACACTTTACAAAAGCTAAAGTAGGAGAATCTCTTACTTTAGTAAAGTAGAACAAGTAATGTGTGTGCTATTCTTAAGTCTTAGTAGCCTTTAGAAGTTTTACTATTTTGGATTGCGCACTTACCATGAGCTAACGTAACTTAGTGAAAGTTACCACGGTAAGAAGTTGTAGAGTATATAAGGAGGAGTTGAGAAGGTGGAAGACACTCTCATTTTCCTGTCTATAAGTAAAGTGAGCATTGGAGACCTTGGGAGTCCTTGAGTACTATGTGATGCAATGTGGAGGGCAGGGTTAGAACTTGTTTGCAGGAACGCTATTAGAGAGACCGATGTGACCATGCGGGTCAGAGTGTTGAGTGAAGTGAGCATGGGTATGATAGAATCTTTGTAATTAAGGTGCACTAGTAATCCTAGTCATCTGAGGTACCCCTGGGTGAGAGACAGGCCGGCTTACAGATCGCTCGTGGAAGATCATCTTACTGGATGGTGGAGTGGTGGCGCAGGACTTTTCATAGACCAGAAGCAGAAAACCGCAGGTACGAGTTGGAGAAGAAGATCTTACCGATGGTATCTGAGAAGTGGTATGTATCTGCAAGTACCACATATCTCTTCTTGGAAGATAGACAAGGGAGGAACAGATGGAAGGTAGAAGCTTACCGGGAGCCGAGGAAGCTTCTTCTGAAGAAGTTATATCTTCACCTTTTCCCCAAGGGAAAAGCACAGAAGGTGAGATACCTTGGAGATCAAGACGTGGAGTTCTTGGAAGCTATCTTAGAAAGACATGTCATCAATTAAGGCTCCTTCTTCCACACTTACATCCAGGCCGAGCTAGTGTAATTGGGCACCCCAGTAGGAGGGCACCTCATCCATTTCTTCTGTTATTTGTACGTTGTCGTGATGTGAATCATTTCACATAGTAAATGATTCACTTCTCTGTCAAGCATTAGTCTCTCTGAGTGAAGTTAAGACCTCAGAGAAGTCCGTTTTAGGAAGATGTTATATATTTTGAGTCTTAGTAGGTTGATTACCATGTTGATAGGGCTTAAGCTCATGGGTTGTATTTGCGTGTCACCCATGCACGCTTTCTAGCTGATTTAAGTAATTTTTCGGGGCTGCGTGTCGTTTTAGGTAGTTTAAGTTTTACGCTGGCACTCTAGGGGGCTTGACGTGGTAGCCTATGAGTGTAGATAAGTTACCACATGGTTTAAGGCACAAAATGACAACCAAATGGAGCTATGAATTCTCATTGGTTCATTTTTGTCTTTTGTGTAACTCTAAATTTAGAAACAGAGGTCTAAAGGAGATTTCGAGCAATTTGTGAAGACACTTCGAAATCTGAGGGCACAGGGAGATAGAGCTCGTTGAGCCAAGCACTGTCAGCGAAAAGTTTGATCGATTTGGAGCAATAAACAAGGAGTTATGGCTGATTGAAGTTCGATTTGTGTCAGAATTGCAGCACTTCTGTTCAATTTGGGGTTTTGAGTGTCATTTGCAGCAGAATCGAGGAAAGCGCTTCAAAACTTCGTGGCTGTGTTCACTGTCAGCAGGGCTACGACTGTCTCCAAATTTTTATGTCGATTGAGTCAGTGAGTAATTCAGGGCGACCGCTGAAGTAGAGGGGGTCCAAAAACCTCTCAATCTGGAGCAGCAACTTCAGAGAGCGAGATCTGGAGTTCTGTGTGGAATCAGGAGGCCCAATTTCACAGGAGTGTTCATCAAGCTGTGTACTGCAAATCCTGTAAGAATTTCCCAAAGTGATCGAGCCAATTCCTTGTTATAGGTCAAAATAGCTGTCTGGGTATCAGAAATTGCCGTAATTTCTCTACTCAGAAAGTTTCTGCTCATATCTTAGTGCTTTGAATTGTTCTGAAGCTGAAATTTCGTATGTGTATCCACTAGAACCTCATTTACATGTAGGAGGAGTTCTGAAGTCTGAACCTTCACATATTTCTCAATCTTGAGTGTCAAAGTTCGCCATCTGATCTTATCATTGCTAGTTAAGCCTGAACTTGCTTCGTGAACATATCAGAAGAGCCTAGAGACTTATATGAGTGTTTTTCAGTATCACCTTGAGACCTGAAGCCTATCCTGTGAGTAAACCAGCCACAACCAAGAGCCCAACGCTTCCCTGAGTAGATTGAACACAGCCTTCAAGCTCATATCACAGCCAGAAGGTTCGCCCTTTGCAGGAAGACTCTCAACCCGACATCTGGTGCTTCCACTGAGAGCTCTTGGGGTGATTGATTGAGAAGGTTGAGTTGCTACAAGGAGAAGAGATGGATCGCAAGAGCGGAGCTGCTGCTGCTGCCTCTGGGGCTGGAGTCTCAACATCTACTGCTGCACCGTCAACTGCACTTACGTCTTCTACAGCGACATCTGCATCTGGTCTGGACACGGCTGAGATCTTGAAGACGCTTGCGGCCCTGGTCCAACAGCATCCGATCGTTGGAGGGGGTGAGTTAAAATCCACCAAGACTTTGCAAGCGATAGTGAATAGGTGTGGAAGGTTTGAAGGTAGAGATATTTCTAGATATCTGCGTGAGTATAGAGGAGAGATGGAGCTGGTTAGGGTTACTGATGCTGAGATGATAGCAAGTTTTGAGTTAGCTGTCATTCCTGAGTTGCGGGACCAAGTTAGGGATGTACAGAAAAGAAATCTTGGAATCTGGATGAGTTTTGAGCGATCTCTTCGAGAGGAGTTTCTTGAGGAGGATTCAGAGAGAGTTACTAGAAGGATATTTCTAGACTGGGTTGAGCAGCAACCTGGTCGTATTATGAGCCTGAGTGAGTTGCTGAGAGAGTTTGATCGGAGATACCGACAACTTTCAACTCTAGAGTGAATCACCTTAGATGCTAGGAAAACAGAGCTTTTTCTGCAAGCTACCGATGATGCTACGGCAGATCGGTTATGTTTTATGTTGGCCGATCGATCTGTGAGAGAGGTGTTACTATGGATTGGGGGAGAGTTGAGGATGCTGTGGCTGTACTGACGAGGCAGAGGATGGGAAGAGTGGCTGTGGGAGGACGTCCGCTTGCAGAAGTGGTCACTTCATCTTATGCTGCTCCTCAAGTACAGCAGCCTTTGGCCCCTGCTCCCAGACCTGTTGTCCTAGCTGCAGTTCCTTTGATGCCAGTTGTGCCAGCTCCAGCACAAAAAGCACCTGTTCAGAGACCTGCGGAGAACCATGGTCAACAGAACCAGATTGAAGACCTGATTCGGCAGATGCGAGAGCTGAAGGTAGAGCTAGCTGGATTGCAGAGAGAGCAGCCACCGGCGCCTGCTGCTGCACGTCCAGGAGGTGCTCCTGTTCGTAGATGTATCTGGTGTGACAGTCCTGATCACTTCCGAGGAGACTGTCAGGAGCTCACAGCTGCTTTGCGAGATGGTGTGGTTCGCTATCAGAACGGTAGGCTGCACCTTTTTTCTACTGGAGAGCCGTTGAGCATGCAGTTTGGACGAGGAGGCATGAGGAGTCTACCTCAGATTGCTACGGCGGCAACTGTACATGCATTGATGGCACCACCGGTAAATCCTGATGTATATGCTAGACATATTGAGGTTTCTTCTAGTCCTACGTTGCTAGATAGGACTGCTGAGAAGAGTATTGCCCCCGTTCCTTCTGAAGTACTGAAGAGGGGAGCCGAGTCTATTCGTAGGGTCACAGGATGGGGAGATCCTGTAGATGCTGCTTCTATCAGAGCATTCTTGGATGTAGATAGACACGTTCATTGGCAGGATGCTTCTGTGGAGGAGAAGAGGCGGCGAGAAGCCTCTGAACTTGATACTGGAGTTCCTGAGGAGATTGGGGATAGACGGAGAGTCACAAGGAGACGAGCGGCTCTTCCTGAAGACATCCCGTCTACTTCTGCAGCTCCTCCACCTGCACCAGGTCCTATGGAGGATGTGCAGAGATCCCAGCAGGAGCCAACGACTACTGGTAGGCGGTTTACTGCCCAAGAGAAGGGGAAGGGACCGGCTTACAAGTTGGCAGCTGATATTGAAACTTCTACTGATCTGAAGAGTATCTTGGAGCAGAGGATACTGGATGCGCGAATCGAGTTTTCTCTTCGAGAAGTTCTTGGTATTGCAAAGAGGGAGTTTCACGAACTGATCATCGACATCATCAAGCGCAAGAGAAAGGTGATGTCCGAGCAGGTAGAGAGTCAGATGATAGATGTAGTAGGAGCTTCTCTGAATGAAGCAGAGTTTGGAAAGGTGCATTTTCAGGAAGCTGATGACAAGAGATACCAGCAAGAAGCGTTGGTTGCTGGTACCGACACTATTGAGTTCAACGATGAGGAAGCTGGTGAAGAGAGTCCAGCTAGTGAAAGTGATTTCAGAAAAAGACATTGGGCTCGTGCCACAACTGCTATGCGAGTTCGTCTTGGAAGTTTGGCTGAACCTGTTGCTGCTTTAGTTGATCACGGATCTGAGATCAACATCATGTCACGGGAGGTGTACGAGAGGGGTCAGTGGCCTATCGAGCTAAACCATGGTTGGGTGTTACGTGCTGCAAACAACCAGAAAGGTGAGCTATACGACGCTTGTCCTAACGTGAAGGTGAAGATAGGTGATGTGGATGTGGATCAACACTTCTTCGTGCAATCTTCTGCTTCATATCCTGTGATTCTTGGTCAGTCTTATATCACTGCGGTTCGAATGGAGACCAAGGTGATGGATGATGGATCTCATTATGCTAGGATCCATAGTCCAGATGATAGACGTTCTGTGCAGTTTCTGACCGTTCGTACGAACCACGAACGAAACCGTCAAACTTTGAGGGATTCTCCTATCTGTAGGGGTAAGGGTTTCTGAAACCACTCTCGTAGGACGGGATAACGAGAGTGATGGATCTACTGCTACTATGATCCCGCTTGAGCAGCCTGCGGGATCACAGGAGGTTGATGGAAAGGCTGCTCAAGATTCAGAAAGTAGTTGCACTGTGCATAGTTGGAAATCTGGGTTGATGGCTTTCAGTTCTGATGATTGGAGTGAGTTCACACGGATGGAGGATTTGATTGAGAAGAGTAGAAGGCAGATGGAGAGGTGTGCAGCAAATCTGCGTTGTACAGGAGTTCTGAAGGAAGATGAGATGATTTCTGGTGTTTATGAGGAGTTTGTAGGTGTGCAGTCTTTTGTTCGTTGGCTGGATGGTGTGGATAGGTTGATGGAACAGATGGGAGGTAGGGTGGTGATCCCCATTCATTCTCGTGAAGTCTATGAGGAAATTATCTCATACTTGCGATATCTTCCCCATCCGAGACTGGAGAATGGATGGAAAGATGCAGTCTGTTGGTGTGGCTCCCAGCAGGAAGCAGAAATACACGCCAAGTATAAAGCTGAAGCGAGGAAGGTGAGACATGTGGCGACCCAATTACCTGTTGATTCTCAGCAGCAGATGGAGTTAGCGGCTGCTGAGCCTGTGCTTAGAGATCCTACACAAGTAGGACACAAGTTTACTCAGGAGACACTCGAGCAGCTCCAGATAGGAGGGGGTGGCTTCTTGACTGAAGAGGAGAAACGAGCTTTTGAAAAGATGATAGTTAGCCATGGTAAGGCATTTTCTTTCTCGGCTGAGGAGATAGGTTGTGTGGATCCTAGTGTGATAGCTCCGATGGTTATCTTCACTGTTCCTCACGTACCTTGGGACTTGAAGCCGATTCCAGTCCCTCGTGCCTTGCTACCGAAGGTGATTGAGTTACTGAAGGAGAGGATGCAGATGGGTATTCTTGAACCATCTATGGCTCCGTACTCTAGCCGATGGTTCACAGTACCTAAGAAGACAGGAGCTCTGCGCTTCATCCAAGACTTGCAGCCTGCCAACAACATCACGATTCAAAACGTTGGAACAGGACCTGTGGTTGATGAAGTAGCTGAGGCGTTTGCTGGAAGGTCAATCTATTCTATTGGAGATTTGTTTTCAGGTTATGATCAGTTTCAGCTTGCTTTGGAGAGTAGAGATTTGACTACCATGCGTACACCTTTGGGATTGATGCGGATGTGTACTCTTCCTCAGGGTGCGACAAACTCAGTAGCCCATATGCAAAATGCGATGCATAAGGTGTTACGAGAGTTTGTGCATGAGGTCACTATCCCGTTTCTGGATGATATTCCCATGAAAGGCTGTCCGATGGAGGACAAGGACGAAGCAGTGACTTCTGATGGTTGCAGAAAGTTCGTTGCAGACCACATTCGAGATGTGGAGAAGATTTTGATGCGTTTGGAGGAGGTACACCTCACTCTATCAGGTACCAAATCTCGCTTTGGGATGTCAGAGATTGTGGTAGTAGGTCATCTCTGTGGTACTTTTGGGAGGCGTCCGAACCCAAAGAAGGTAGATGCTATAGCAAGGATAGCTGACTGCACCAACATCACTGAGGTTCGACGGTTCTTATGAGCTTGTGTGTTCTTTCGTGTGAGTATTCCTCATTATGCACATATTGCCGAGCCTCTATATGCACTTCTGAGAAAGGGAAGGAGGTTTACTTGGCGGCAAGAACATCATGAGACGATGGAACAGCTGAAGGAGATTATGAAGTCTCCACCTATACTAAGGAGGCTTAGCTACGAGAGCGGGAGACCTGTGATACTGACTGTTGATACGAGTCCAAAGGCGATTGGATGGGCCGTTGGCCAAGAAGATGCAGAAGGTGTGCGGTTTGTTTCAAGGTTTGGAGCTCGGATCTTAACAGATAGACAACGTAACTATCCTCAAGTGAAGCGTGAGTTGTGGGGAGCTGTTACTGTTATGAAGGTAGATCGAGAGTTCTTGATAGGAGCTCGTGTGATACTAGAAACAGATTGTTTGCCTTTGTTGGGTATGATAGCAAACTGCAATACACCAGACATAGCAATGCTACGATGGATTGCTTATGTCCGGAGTCTGAACCCTGAGCTAAAGCATATAGCAGGGAAAGACAATCCAGTTGCAGATATGTTGTCTAGGGCTCGTTATACAGATGAAGACGAGATGTTTGCAGAGGTGGAGAATGAAGAGAAGAGAGACGTTTGGTGCCAAGTTGGTCAGCAGACTTCAGACTTGGAACCACTGCCGTTCAATGAGGGGTTCTACTCAGAAAAGTTCCGCGATATTGGATTTTATCTGAGTTCGTTATCCAGGAGAGAAGAATGGAGTGATGCAGAGTTCAAGGAGATCAGACGGAAGGCGTACATCTACCTTCTACGTGAAGGTTATCTGTGGAAACGTCCGAAGAGAAGAGACGGGATGCTTGCTAGAGTGGTGGATGATCAACCGACGAAGCTGAATCTGCTGAAAGAGTTTCATGACACCTTGTGGGCTGGACACCGTGGAGTATGGGCTACTTACACAAAGATGAAGGAGCGTTATTGGTGGAAGGGTTTGTATCAAGACGTGGTGGACTTTGTTGGGTCGTGTCTACACTGCCAGTTCTACTCTAAGGTCCGTTACAGAGATGAACTTGTACCTACCTATCCACCTAGTATTCATTTTCAGTGGGTTCTTGATCTTGTGATGATGCCACCGGGGTTATGGGGGATGCGTTACTTGGTGTTGGCTCGAGAGGATCTCTCCAACTATGTGGAGGGACGAGCACTACGGACGAAGACTACAGAGAATATCTGCAGGTTCGTGCTTGAAGATATCATCTGTCGTTATGGATCGACTGGGAGATTACGTGCAGATAGAGGAGAGTTGAGAGGCGCTGAAGTGAAGGAGTTTTTTGCTCATTATGGAGTAAAGCTTCGACTTATTACTGCTATGAATCCAGAGGGCATTGGTAAGAGTGAACGAGGACACCCTTCTATTGTTCACGCTTTAGTGAAAGCATGTGATGGTAGGCCTAGAGAATGGCCGAAACTACTTCCGTTTGCTTTGTGGACTGATAGGACTACACACTGTACTACGACTGACTATATGCCAGTTGAGCTTATGTTGGGTCAGAAACCGATCATGCCTGCTGAAGAGTACTTTCTTACGTGGGCTACGCTACCGTGGGAAGATGGTATAGATTGTGCTTCACTCCTAAATTTACGTATAAGGCAGTTGGAACGAAGGAGGAGGATCTTGCTGATGCGCAGGAGAGGGTGAAGGTGGCTCGAGTCAGAAACAAGGAACGTTTTGACAAGACTCACCGACTACGACCGAAGCCAATACGTGTTGGTGACTGGGTTCTGGTATATGATAACACGTTGGAGAATCAGCATTCTACACTCCGTAAGTTCTCTCGAAGATGGTTCGGGCCTTATGTTATGCTAGATGTGTATGAGAATGCCACATATAGCTTGTGTGAGTTGGATGGTACTCTTTTGAAGCTATCTGTGACTGGCAAACGTGTGAAATTGTTCAAGAGACGCGGAGGATCCGTTGAGTTATTCAACTTTCTGGAGTCAGAGCAGAGGACAACAAGAGACGAAGTGTCCTTGTGTTTGAAGAGACTGAGCCGGAGGAGAGCGATGATGATGAAGATCAAACAGAAGACTGAGGGAGGAGGAACAGATGGAGGAACAGATGGAAGGTAGAAGCTTACCGGGAGCCGAGGAAGCTTCTTCTGAAGAAGTTATATCTTCACCTTTTCCCCAAGGGAAAAGCACAGAAGGTGAGATACCTTGGAGATCAAGACGTGGAGTTCTTGGAAGCTATCTTAGAAAGACATGTCATCAATTAAGGCTCCTTCTTCCACACTTACATCCAGGCCGAGCTAGTGTAATTGGGCACCCCAGTAGGAGGGCACCTCATCCATTTCTTCTGTTATTTGTACGTTGTCGTGATGTGAATCATTTCACATAGTAAATGATTCACTTCTCTGTCAAGCATTAGTCTCTCTGAGTGAAGTTAAGACCTCAGAGAAGTCCGTTTTAGGAAGATGTTATATATTTTGAGTCTTAGTAGGTTGATTACCATGTTGATAGGGCTTAAGCTCATGGGTTGTATTTGCGTGTCACCCATGCACGCTTTCTAGCTGATTTAAGTAATTTTTCGGGGCTGCGTGTCGTTTTAGGTAGTTTAAGTTTTACGCTGGCACTCTAGGGGGCTTGACGTGGTAGCCTATGAGTGTAGATAAGTTACCACATGGTTTAAGGCACAAAATGACAACCAAATGGAGCTATGAATTCTCATTGGTTCATTTTTGTCTTTTGTGTAACTCTAAATTTAGAAACAGAGGTCTAAAGGAGATTTCGAGCAATTTGTGAAGACACTTCGAAATCTGAGGGCACAGGGAGATAGAGCTCGTTGAGCCAAGCACTGTCAGCGAAAAGTTTGATCGATTTGGAGCAATAAACAAGGAGTTATGGCTGATTGAAGTTCGATTTGTGTCAGAATTGCAGCACTTCTGTTCAATTTGGGGTTTTGAGTGTCATTTGCAGCAGAATCGAGGAAAGCGCTTCAAAACTTCGTGGCTGTGTTCACTGTCAGCAGGGCTACGACTGTCTCCAAATTTTTATGTCGATTGAGTCAGTGAGTAATTCAGGGCGACCGCTGAAGTAGAGGGGGTCCAAAAACCTCTCAATCTGGAGCAGCAACTTCAGAGAGCGAGATCTGGAGTTCTGTGTGGAATCAGGAGGCCCAATTTCACAGGAGTGTTCATCAAGCTGTGTACTGCAAATCCTGTAAGAATTTCCCAAAGTGATCGAGCCAATTCCTTGTTATAGGTCAAAATAGCTGTCTGGGTATCAGAAATTGCCGTAATTTCTCTACTCAGAAAGTTTCTGCTCATATCTTAGTGCTTTGAATTGTTCTGAAGCTGAAATTTCGTATGTGTATCCACTAGAACCTCATTTACATGTAGGAGGAGTTCTGAAGTCTGAACCTTCACATATTTCTCAATCTTGAGTGTCAAAGTTCGCCATCTGATCTTATCATTGCTAGTTAAGCCTGAACTTGCTTCGTGAACATATCAGAAGAGCCTAGAGACTTATATGAGTGTTTTTCAGTATCACCTTGAGACCTGAAGCCTATCCTGTGAGTAAACCAGCCACAACCAAGAGCCCAACGCTTCCCTGAGTAGATTGAACACAGCCTTCAAGCTCATATCACAGCCAGAAGGTTCGCCCTTTGCAGGAAGACTCTCAACCCGACATCTGGTGCTTCCACTGAGAGCTCTTGGGGTGATTGATTGAGAAGGTTGAGTTGCTACAAGGAGAAGAGATGGATCGCAAGAGCGGAGCTGCTGCTGCTGCCTCTGGGGCTGGAGTCTCAACATCTACTGCTGCACCGTCAACTGCACTTACGTCTTCTACAGCGACATCTGCATCTGGTCTGGACACGGCTGAGATCTTGAAGACGCTTGCGGCCCTGGTCCAACAGCATCCGATCGTTGGAGGGGGTGAGTTAAAATCCACCAAGACTTTGCAAGCGATAGTGAATAGGTGTGGAAGGTTTGAAGGTAGAGATATTTCTAGATATCTGCGTGAGTATAGAGGAGAGATGGAGCTGGTTAGGGTTACTGATGCTGAGATGATAGCAAGTTTTGAGTTAGCTGTCATTCCTGAGTTGCGGGACCAAGTTAGGGATGTACAGAAAAGAAATCTTGGAATCTGGATGAGTTTTGAGCGATCTCTTCGAGAGGAGTTTCTTGAGGAGGATTCAGAGAGAGTTACTAGAAGGATATTTCTAGACTGGGTTGAGCAGCAACCTGGTCGTATTATGAGCCTGAGTGAGTTGCTGAGAGAGTTTGATCGGAGATACCGACAACTTTCAACTCTAGAGTGAATCACCTTAGATGCTAGGAAAACAGAGCTTTTTCTGCAAGCTACCGATGATGCTACGGCAGATCGGTTATGTTTTATGTTGGCCGATCGATCTGTGAGAGAGGTGTTACTATGGATTGGGGGAGAGTTGAGGATGCTGTGGCTGTACTGACGAGGCAGAGGATGGGAAGAGTGGCTGTGGGAGGACGTCCGCTTGCAGAAGTGGTCACTTCATCTTATGCTGCTCCTCAAGTACAGCAGCCTTTGGCCCCTGCTCCCAGACCTGTTGTCCTAGCTGCAGTTCCTTTGATGCCAGTTGTGCCAGCTCCAGCACAAAAAGCACCTGTTCAGAGACCTGCGGAGAACCATGGTCAACAGAACCAGATTGAAGACCTGATTCGGCAGATGCGAGAGCTGAAGGTAGAGCTAGCTGGATTGCAGAGAGAGCAGCCACCGGCGCCTGCTGCTGCACGTCCAGGAGGTGCTCCTGTTCGTAGATGTATCTGGTGTGACAGTCCTGATCACTTCCGAGGAGACTGTCAGGAGCTCACAGCTGCTTTGCGAGATGGTGTGGTTCGCTATCAGAACGGTAGGCTGCACCTTTTTTCTACTGGAGAGCCGTTGAGCATGCAGTTTGGACGAGGAGGCATGAGGAGTCTACCTCAGATTGCTACGGCGGCAACTGTACATGCATTGATGGCACCACCGGTAAATCCTGATGTATATGCTAGACATATTGAGGTTTCTTCTAGTCCTACGTTGCTAGATAGGACTGCTGAGAAGAGTATTGCCCCCGTTCCTTCTGAAGTACTGAAGAGGGGAGCCGAGTCTATTCGTAGGGTCACAGGATGGGGAGATCCTGTAGATGCTGCTTCTATCAGAGCATTCTTGGATGTAGATAGACACGTTCATTGGCAGGATGCTTCTGTGGAGGAGAAGAGGCGGCGAGAAGCCTCTGAACTTGATACTGGAGTTCCTGAGGAGATTGGGGATAGACGGAGAGTCACAAGGAGACGAGCGGCTCTTCCTGAAGACATCCCGTCTACTTCTGCAGCTCCTCCACCTGCACCAGGTCCTATGGAGGATGTGCAGAGATCCCAGCAGGAGCCAACGACTACTGGTAGGCGGTTTACTGCCCAAGAGAAGGGGAAGGGACCGGCTTACAAGTTGGCAGCTGATATTGAAACTTCTACTGATCTGAAGAGTATCTTGGAGCAGAGGATACTGGATGCGCGAATCGAGTTTTCTCTTCGAGAAGTTCTTGGTATTGCAAAGAGGGAGTTTCACGAACTGATCATCGACATCATCAAGCGCAAGAGAAAGGTGATGTCCGAGCAGGTAGAGAGTCAGATGATAGATGTAGTAGGAGCTTCTCTGAATGAAGCAGAGTTTGGAAAGGTGCATTTTCAGGAAGCTGATGACAAGAGATACCAGCAAGAAGCGTTGGTTGCTGGTACCGACACTATTGAGTTCAACGATGAGGAAGCTGGTGAAGAGAGTCCAGCTAGTGAAAGTGATTTCAGAAAAAGACATTGGGCTCGTGCCACAACTGCTATGCGAGTTCGTCTTGGAAGTTTGGCTGAACCTGTTGCTGCTTTAGTTGATCACGGATCTGAGATCAACATCATGTCACGGGAGGTGTACGAGAGGGGTCAGTGGCCTATCGAGCTAAACCATGGTTGGGTGTTACGTGCTGCAAACAACCAGAAAGGTGAGCTATACGACGCTTGTCCTAACGTGAAGGTGAAGATAGGTGATGTGGATGTGGATCAACACTTCTTCGTGCAATCTTCTGCTTCATATCCTGTGATTCTTGGTCAGTCTTATATCACTGCGGTTCGAATGGAGACCAAGGTGATGGATGATGGATCTCATTATGCTAGGATCCATAGTCCAGATGATAGACGTTCTGTGCAGTTTCTGACCGTTCGTACGAACCACGAACGAAACCGTCAAACTTTGAGGGATTCTCCTATCTGTAGGGGTAAGGGTTTCTGAAACCACTCTCGTAGGACGGGATAACGAGAGTGATGGATCTACTGCTACTATGATCCCGCTTGAGCAGCCTGCGGGATCACAGGAGGTTGATGGAAAGGCTGCTCAAGATTCAGAAAGTAGTTGCACTGTGCATAGTTGGAAATCTGGGTTGATGGCTTTCAGTTCTGATGATTGGAGTGAGTTCACACGGATGGAGGATTTGATTGAGAAGAGTAGAAGGCAGATGGAGAGGTGTGCAGCAAATCTGCGTTGTACAGGAGTTCTGAAGGAAGATGAGATGATTTCTGGTGTTTATGAGGAGTTTGTAGGTGTGCAGTCTTTTGTTCGTTGGCTGGATGGTGTGGATAGGTTGATGGAACAGATGGGAGGTAGGGTGGTGATCCCCATTCATTCTCGTGAAGTCTATGAGGAAATTATCTCATACTTGCGATATCTTCCCCATCCGAGACTGGAGAATGGATGGAAAGATGCAGTCTGTTGGTGTGGCTCCCAGCAGGAAGCAGAAATACACGCCAAGTATAAAGCTGAAGCGAGGAAGGTGAGACATGTGGCGACCCAATTACCTGTTGATTCTCAGCAGCAGATGGAGTTAGCGGCTGCTGAGCCTGTGCTTAGAGATCCTACACAAGTAGGACACAAGTTTACTCAGGAGACACTCGAGCAGCTCCAGATAGGAGGGGGTGGCTTCTTGACTGAAGAGGAGAAACGAGCTTTTGAAAAGATGATAGTTAGCCATGGTAAGGCATTTTCTTTCTCGGCTGAGGAGATAGGTTGTGTGGATCCTAGTGTGATAGCTCCGATGGTTATCTTCACTGTTCCTCACGTACCTTGGGACTTGAAGCCGATTCCAGTCCCTCGTGCCTTGCTACCGAAGGTGATTGAGTTACTGAAGGAGAGGATGCAGATGGGTATTCTTGAACCATCTATGGCTCCGTACTCTAGCCGATGGTTCACAGTACCTAAGAAGACAGGAGCTCTGCGCTTCATCCAAGACTTGCAGCCTGCCAACAACATCACGATTCAAAACGTTGGAACAGGACCTGTGGTTGATGAAGTAGCTGAGGCGTTTGCTGGAAGGTCAATCTATTCTATTGGAGATTTGTTTTCAGGTTATGATCAGTTTCAGCTTGCTTTGGAGAGTAGAGATTTGACTACCATGCGTACACCTTTGGGATTGATGCGGATGTGTACTCTTCCTCAGGGTGCGACAAACTCAGTAGCCCATATGCAAAATGCGATGCATAAGGTGTTACGAGAGTTTGTGCATGAGGTCACTATCCCGTTTCTGGATGATATTCCCATGAAAGGCTGTCCGATGGAGGACAAGGACGAAGCAGTGACTTCTGATGGTTGCAGAAAGTTCGTTGCAGACCACATTCGAGATGTGGAGAAGATTTTGATGCGTTTGGAGGAGGTACACCTCACTCTATCAGGTACCAAATCTCGCTTTGGGATGTCAGAGATTGTGGTAGTAGGTCATCTCTGTGGTACTTTTGGGAGGCGTCCGAACCCAAAGAAGGTAGATGCTATAGCAAGGATAGCTGACTGCACCAACATCACTGAGGTTCGACGGTTCTTATGAGCTTGTGTGTTCTTTCGTGTGAGTATTCCTCATTATGCACATATTGCCGAGCCTCTATATGCACTTCTGAGAAAGGGAAGGAGGTTTACTTGGCGGCAAGAACATCATGAGACGATGGAACAGCTGAAGGAGATTATGAAGTCTCCACCTATACTAAGGAGGCTTAGCTACGAGAGCGGGAGACCTGTGATACTGACTGTTGATACGAGTCCAAAGGCGATTGGATGGGCCGTTGGCCAAGAAGATGCAGAAGGTGTGCGGTTTGTTTCAAGGTTTGGAGCTCGGATCTTAACAGATAGACAACGTAACTATCCTCAAGTGAAGCGTGAGTTGTGGGGAGCTGTTACTGTTATGAAGGTAGATCGAGAGTTCTTGATAGGAGCTCGTGTGATACTAGAAACAGATTGTTTGCCTTTGTTGGGTATGATAGCAAACTGCAATACACCAGACATAGCAATGCTACGATGGATTGCTTATGTCCGGAGTCTGAACCCTGAGCTAAAGCATATAGCAGGGAAAGACAATCCAGTTGCAGATATGTTGTCTAGGGCTCGTTATACAGATGAAGACGAGATGTTTGCAGAGGTGGAGAATGAAGAGAAGAGAGACGTTTGGTGCCAAGTTGGTCAGCAGACTTCAGACTTGGAACCACTGCCGTTCAATGAGGGGTTCTACTCAGAAAAGTTCCGCGATATTGGATTTTATCTGAGTTCGTTATCCAGGAGAGAAGAATGGAGTGATGCAGAGTTCAAGGAGATCAGACGGAAGGCGT
Source organism: Asterella californica (assembly GCA_036924285.1). Taxonomy (NCBI): domain Eukaryota; kingdom Viridiplantae; phylum Streptophyta; class Marchantiopsida; order Marchantiales; family Aytoniaceae; genus Asterella; species Asterella californica. The sequence goes on along the minus strand of JAYKYS010000006.1, from coordinate 10,661,111 downwards.
ACATCTACCTTCTACGTGAAGGTTATCTGTGGAAACGTCCGAAGAGAAGAGACGGGATGCTTGCTAGAGTGGTGGATGATCAACCGACGAAGCTGAATCTGCTGAAAGAGTTTCATGACACCTTGTGGGCTGGACACCGTGGAGTATGGGCTACTTACACAAAGATGAAGGAGCGTTATTGGTGGAAGGGTTTGTATCAAGACGTGGTGGACTTTGTTGGGTCGTGTCTACACTGCCAGTTCTACTCTAAGGTCCGTTACAGAGATGAACTTGTACCTACCTATCCACCTAGTATTCATTTTCAGTGGGTTCTTGATCTTGTGATGATGCCACCGGGGTTATGGGGGATGCGTTACTTGGTGTTGGCTCGAGAGGATCTCTCCAACTATGTGGAGGGACGAGCACTACGGACGAAGACTACAGAGAATATCTGCAGGTTCGTGCTTGAAGATATCATCTGTCGTTATGGATCGACTGGGAGATTACGTGCAGATAGAGGAGAGTTGAGAGGCGCTGAAGTGAAGGAGTTTTTTGCTCATTATGGAGTAAAGCTTCGACTTATTACTGCTATGAATCCAGAGGGCATTGGTAAGAGTGAACGAGGACACCCTTCTATTGTTCACGCTTTAGTGAAAGCATGTGATGGTAGGCCTAGAGAATGGCCGAAACTACTTCCGTTTGCTTTGTGGACTGATAGGACTACACACTGTACTACGACTGACTATATGCCAGTTGAGCTTATGTTGGGTCAGAAACCGATCATGCCTGCTGAAGAGTACTTTCTTACGTGGGCTACGCTACCGTGGGAAGATGGTATAGATTGTGCTTCACTCCTAAATTTACGTATAAGGCAGTTGGAACGAAGGAGGAGGATCTTGCTGATGCGCAGGAGAGGGTGAAGGTGGCTCGAGTCAGAAACAAGGAACGTTTTGACAAGACTCACCGACTACGACCGAAGCCAATACGTGTTGGTGACTGGGTTCTGGTATATGATAACACGTTGGAGAATCAGCATTCTACACTCCGTAAGTTCTCTCGAAGATGGTTCGGGCCTTATGTTATGCTAGATGTGTATGAGAATGCCACATATAGCTTGTGTGAGTTGGATGGTACTCTTTTGAAGCTATCTGTGACTGGCAAACGTGTGAAATTGTTCAAGAGACGCGGAGGATCCGTTGAGTTATTCAACTTTCTGGAGTCAGAGCAGAGGACAACAAGAGACGAAGTGTCCTTGTGTTTGAAGAGACTGAGCCGGAGGAGAGCGATGATGATGAAGATCAAACAGAAGACTGAGGGAGGAGGAACAGATGGAGGAACAGATGGAAGGTAGAAGCTTACCGGGAGCCGAGGAAGCTTCTTCTGAAGAAGTTATATCTTCACCTTTTCCCCAAGGGAAAAGCACAGAAGGTGAGATACCTTGGAGATCAAGACGTGGAGTTCTTGGAAGCTATCTTAGAAAGACATGTCATCAATTAAGGCTCCTTCTTCCACACTTACATCCAGGCCGAGCTAGTGTAATTGGGCACCCCAGTAGGAGGGCACCTCATCCATTTCTTCTGTTATTTGTACGTTGTCGTGATGTGAATCATTTCACATAGTAAATGATTCACTTCTCTGTCAAGCATTAGTCTCTCTGAGTGAAGTTAAGACCTCAGAGAAGTCCGTTTTAGGAAGATGTTATATATTTTGAGTCTTAGTAGGTTGATTACCATGTTGATAGGGCTTAAGCTCATGGGTTGTATTTGCGTGTCACCCATGCACGCTTTCTAGCTGATTTAAGTAATTTTTCGGGGCTGCGTGTCGTTTTAGGTAGTTTAAGTTTTACGCTGGCACTCTAGGGGGCTTGACGTGGTAGCCTATGAGTGTAGATAAGTTACCACATGGTTTAAGGCACAAAATGACAACCAAATGGAGCTATGAATTCTCATTGGTTCATTTTTGTCTTTTGTGTAACTCTAAATTTAGAAACAGAGGTCTAAAGGAGATTTCGAGCAATTTGTGAAGACACTTCGAAATCTGAGGGCACAGGGAGATAGAGCTCGTTGAGCCAAGCACTGTCAGCGAAAAGTTTGATCGATTTGGAGCAATAAACAAGGAGTTATGGCTGATTGAAGTTCGATTTGTGTCAGAATTGCAGCACTTCTGTTCAATTTGGGGTTTTGAGTGTCATTTGCAGCAGAATCGAGGAAAGCGCTTCAAAACTTCGTGGTTGTGTTCACTGTCCGCAGGGCTACGACTGTCTCCAAATTTTTATGTCGATTGAGTCAGTGAGTAATTCAGGGCGACCGCTGAAGTAGAGGGGGTCCAAAAACCTCTCAATCTGGAGCAGCAACTTCAGAGAGCGAGATCTGGAGTTCTGTGTGGAATCAGGAGGCCCAATTTCACAGGAGTGTTCATCAAGCTGTGTACTGCAAATCCTGTAAGAATTTCCCAAAGTGATCGAGCCAATTCCTTGTTATAGGTCAAAATAGCTGTCTGGGTATCAGAAATTGCCGTAATTTCTCTACTCAGAAAGTTTCTGCTCATATCTTAGTGCTTTGAATTGATCTGAAGCTGAAATTTCGTATGTGTATCCACTAGAACCTCATTTACATGTAGGAGGAGTTCTGAAGTCTGAACCTTCACATATTTCTCAATCCTGAGTGTCAAAGTTCGCCATCTGATCTTATCATTGCTAGTTAAGCCTGAACTTGCTTCGTGAACATATCAGAAGAGCCTAGAGACTTATATGAGTGTTTTTCAGTATCACCTTGAGACCTGAAGCCTATCCTGTGAGTAAACCAGCCACAGCCAAGAGCCCAACGCTTCCCCGAGTAGATTGAACACAGCCTTCAAGCTCATATCACAGCCAGAAGGTTCGCCCTTCCCAGGAAGACTCTCAACCCGACAACGTGTCCAAGGGAGATTTGCAGAAAGACCAGTTGGTTAAGTATGAGTCAGCAAGACAACGCGAGGTGAAGGTAGAGACTTCAGAGGAAGAAGACATGGCAGTGACCATGTCTTCCTCTCCCACTTCAGTGTTTCAAGTAGGACCGGACACTCAGCAGAAGACGATTTTGGTGAGAGAAGACGACTCCAGCGGCACAGAAGACGCGTCATCGTCGAAGAAGATGAGACCTAGGAGTGTGCCTAGGAGTGTACTTAGGAAGAGCGCATCTTTTCTGACCATCCATTCTATATCCGAGTCGGATTCCCAGGAGGAGACGTCTGTAGTGACGCAGGATTACTCCTTTTGCCCATTTAGTATACAAGATATCGTTCCCACAGAGGATTTACGCAAGTAACGCTGCTCTAAGTTCTAAGATCTGTTCAAACACACAAACACACGAGTTTTGCCTAGAAATCCCGTCTTCTCACAAAACCACACAAAACCACACGTCTTCCAGACACGCCAAATGGTGCTCTGGAACTAAACCAACAACTACCAATTAAAATATCACACAATTATTCACAGAGAAGCTCGAGAAGACGATCTTCCTGCTTCCAGGTTGCTTCTTCCGGTCTTCCCAATACCGTCTTCCCGAAGCGATTCTTGTCTTCTGGGGGTTCAGCTCGTCTTCTCACACCTCCAGAAGGCTGTCCTGCTTTGCAGAAGTCGACTAGCAACGGTCGTTACACCTTATTCTCACACTCATATTCCAACGGGTTAGATTAATCACAGGGTGTATGCGCCTTGTAGCCTTCTCAGGCTTCTGCCTACGAAAATGATCTTCCTGCAGCACTACAACGACATTCACCTTCACGGAAGCTCAATAGAAGTCTCGGAAACTCACTAGAAGAAGGTAAGAAGATAGGGAAGATGAGAGAAGATGGGGAAGAAGAGAAAATCCAAACGAGAGAAACCAAGATGAAAAGAGGCAATTAAGATTCCGACAGGCTTCTAGTCCGGATCCTGACTAACAAGCCATCCCTGCTTGTAATAGTTTGGGGAGGAAGACAACAAACGTGAGTACTGTTGCACCGTCTTCTACTCGAGGATGTCGTCTTCTGTTGCGGGAAGAAGGCTTCTTTCTTCTTCACTTCGCTGCTCTGACTGCTCTGTCTTCTGAGATCCCTTACCCATAAGACCGTTCGTACGTAGATCCCAAGTGCTCTACTGAATGAGTCAAGCTACACTTCCACAACTGTTGACATTCACCGCCACTCAAGAAGAACACTTCCCATACACAATTGGGAGCGAATTCAAAGAAACCCACCACCCAGAAGACATGAACGAAGCTTCTGCACTCAAATCCACAATCTATTCCCCGAGAAGAAGTCACAATGGCATTTGGAAGCTCACTCCCTCTACTTCCTGCGTCTACTCCTCGACACATCAGTCTAACCAGCAGGACTGCACGAGGATGCCGTTCCCTACTCTAGACTGTCCATTACTCATCTACATCTCCGAACCACTGCTGGTACGAGCATGCAGACCCCTTGTGTGTATTCCCAGACTATTCGCATGTTTCCAACAACAGGTGTAGTGTACACTGTGTACTTCTAGTGTCTAATCTGTCTCCTGCACCGTAAGATTGGTATGTGCGTGCAGAACTACAGAACTATCGAACTCTAGAACTCTGTCTCCTACTCTTCGATCCTACTTATGTCGCTGTCATGAGAACCAGGGGAGATGATCACCAGGGAGAGAGAGGCGCTGATAGGAGGTTTGTCACCCCTCATGCAAGCGGTTCCCCTTCCTAATTAGACATCAACCTTGTTGCTCCTACGCTACCTATGCTACCACATGGTATCCTAACTAATTTTACACTGAAAACTGCCACCCTTAAGATAGCATGTTTTGGTCCTACTAAATTTGGAATAGTCAATGGAGTTACTAACTACTCTGATTGCTCGGTGGCAATCTCTACCTGATCTGCTCCTATCAGAGCTCCTAACGCGGCTTTTGATAAGCTAGAAAGCCATGCAGTTACCTCGGGTGTCACTGAGGTGGCTTCCTCCTCATCGTCCTTGGTTGGCGCTGCTGTCGCTGCTGCTGCTTCTTCCTCGACTTCGGCTTCTGCTTCGGAAGACAGAAGCGTCTTTCTGGGAAGCGGAATCGACCGGTGCTTCTTCTGTCTTCTGAGCCACTGGTGCGGGACTAGGGACCATGGCGACCTCATAAGGGTCCGGGGAAGTCGCTTCCTCCACTCGGAATACATGGGAAGACGGCTCGTCTTCTTGTCTTCCGGGGCGTCTTCCGGTGTCTTCCCGGCTTCCAACGCTGTCACTACCAAGTGCACAGCGAGGTCAAACTCCTCCTTCTCCATTCCGGAACCAGTCGATGGTGCTGGAGCGTGGGAAGATGCGATCACAAGTGTCGGAAGCGAGAGAAGACCATAAAGTGTCTTCACTCCTTCGATCTGTCGATCCAAGTACCTGAACATGCTCTCCCTGCATTCCACCAGCATTGCTTTGGACTTGCTGTCCCATCCTCTAGCCAAGGTAAGTAACTTCCTACCCGCGGTGAAGTTGAACTTCTTTCGAAGCGCTTCCACCGACTGTGCTAGCATCTCTTGTGCACGAGCCTCCGTTGCTTCCCGCTGCGTCTTCTCAACTGCAACTTGCGCTTCTGCGGCTTCTCGTTGCGTCTTCCAAGTGGTCTACTCTTCTGCGAGGGTGGTGATCTTCTCTCGCACTCGGAGGACTTCCTGATCACGCTGCTGCACGCGCGCTTGCAACTCCTGGTTGCTCTTCTGAAGCTGCACCAGCTCCTTGGCAGAAGCGGCTACTTCTGCCTTGTACCTGGCTGCGAGTTTCTCCGTGGTGCGGAGACTAGCTTCCAGCAACTCCGTCTTCTTCTGGTCTTCTCCCTGTCGCAGCAAGGTGCGCAGGCCGAATCCAGGTTGCAAGGGCCTCTCCTGAGCCTTCGCTCTCCTCTCCAGCAACTCCATAGCCGGCTGGATCTCCTTCTGGAAGTAGGCGCTGAATTCTTCCAGTCGTCTTCCTGCGGAAGACAAGTTCATCTCCACCACTCGCTCCGCGGTGTCGACTTCGTCTTCCAGAGGCAAAGAAGCCTCTTCCACCACAATGATCTTCATCTTCTGCGCACGAGAAGAAGCTATCCTTCTCATCTTCCGGGGTGGAAGATCTCTCATGGCAGGAGCGGGTCTCTTCATTGCGCTTCCTCGCATCGCAGTAGGAGTGTCCCTTCTTCTCTTGTCTTCTGGAGTCTTCTGAAGACTCCCAGGTGTTGCAGAAGCAGTCTTCTACTCCGATCGGGTACTCAACAGTTCTTCCTCCGAGTCGGACTCCGATCCTGAATGAATGAGGGAGATGGGTGTCCTCGGTATACTTCTGGGACCCATCTTCCTCGGTGGCGTGGCGTCTTCCGACCCACTAGACTCGTCTTCCCTCACCAGAAGCGTCTTCTGGTGAGAGCCGGGCCTCAGCTGTGGCATCAGAGTGGGAGGGGGCGTTGCTGTTGCCGCTCGGTCATCGTCTTCTGAGGTCTCCTCCTTCACCTCCTGTCGCTCTGTTGGCCCATACCCTGCCAGCTGATCTTCCCTAAGATCCCCCATGGCTACATACAAGTAGCAGAGGAAGTGCGTCAAGTGTCCTCTCGCCGAGGTACCCAAGTATGCTAGCTCCGTCTATACGTAGTTGTGGATGTACGCGCCCCAGTAGATAGGCACTCTGTCATCCCACACTGATTCCAGGAACTCCACGTCTTGATCTCCTAAGTACCTTGTCTTCTGCGCTTTCCCTTTGGGAAAGAGATGCAGAAACAACTTCGCCAGAAGTCGCTTCTTCGGCTCCCGGTAAGATTCTATCTTCCAACCGTTCCTCCCCTGCCTGTCTTCCACGAAAAGGCAGGTGGTGCTCCCAGGCACATGCCACGAACTCACGATCCTGGGCAAGATCTTCTTCTCGTACCAATATCCTCGGTTCTCGGATTCTGGCCTGTGAAAAGCCCTGCGCCACCAATCTTCAGTCCAGGAAGATGGCCTTCCTCGAGCCACTCCTGCCTTCGCATGTACACGGTTACGAGGTGGCAACGCTGCCCACACCTCCTCCAGAAGTCCCTGATCGGTGAGGTTCCAATCCCACAGGAAGAAGTCGAGACCCAACTCCTTGAGGAAAGGAGTGGCCTCGGTCAATTCTGCCGCTGGTAACACCAAGCCTCGCGGATGCATCGTCATGCTGGAAGATCTGTTGCACTAAGCCACAAGCACCTACTATGAGCTGAAGGCTCAGTCCTTCCCAAGTGCCCACAGTCTAGCTTCTACTTCTCAGAAGACGAAACTAGTCTTCCAGAAGACAGCTACTCCGTCTTCCGGGATTCTAACAGTACTTCCTAGATAGCTCTCGTCTTCCGAGCTATATCTAAACAATCCTATCTAAGCAAGGCCTCGCATGGATTACCAAGAAGACAACCACCTTGCATTACATCATACTTCCTATCAGAAGATACAAGATTCGCGAAACATCAAGTGCATAACAGGTTCGAAAGATGGTTGCGGGCTCCTACGGTGACAGTGGCCTCTGGGAAGACACTCGGGATAGCTTCCGATTCAATGTCTTTCTCGGAAGACTTCTCGAAGTCAGACTTTTCTTCACTGGTCTCACCTGTCTTCGTCTTCTTACGCGCAATCTATCCTCACAACACACTCAAGACAATTGCACTCTGTTCTTCTGACTTCTCACCTCTCATACGCACTCAGTAGAAGCTTGCTGCTCGGTGGGAAGACATGACTCTCGACCATTCTCTCAAGATTCTGCCAGCAAGTCTTCTCACGACTCTCTCTTAAGTTTGGGAAGAAGAAGGAATGACTGCTATGGGTCGGACAGAAGAGACCCGAAATGGACCCTCACGTCTTCTCGCTCATTTTGCCAACCTTTCAGTCTTCTAGTCTCTAGGAAGATGTGGAGTTGAGAAGCTTGGAAGACCGGGAGGCACAGGTGTAGTGACGTAAGATTTCTCCTTTTGCCCATTTAGTATACAAGATATCGTTCCCACAGAGGATTTGCACAAGTAACGCTGCTCTAAGTTCTAAGATCTGTTCAAACACACAAACACACGGGTTTTGCCTAGAAATCCCGTCTTCTCACAAAACCACACAAAACAACACGTCTTCCAGACACGCCAAATGGTGCTCTGGACCCAAACAAACAACTACCAATTACAATATCATACAACTATTCACAGAGAAGCTCGGGAAGACGATCTTCCTGCTTCCAGGTTGCTTCTTCCGATCTTCTCGATACCGTCCTCCCGAAGCGATTCTCGTCTTCTGGAGGTTTAGCTCGTCTTCTCACACCTCCAGAAGGCTGTCCGGCTTCGCAGAAGTCGACTAGTAACAGTCGTTACACCTTACTCTCACACTCACATTCCAACGGGTTGGATAAATCACAGGGTGTATGCCCCCTGTAGCCTTCCCAGGCTTCTGCCTACGGAAGTTGTCTTCCTACAGCACTACAACGGCATTCACCTTCACGGAAGCTCACTAGAGAAGATAAGAAGATGGGGAAGATGAGGGAAGATGGGAAGAAGAAGAAATCCAAACAAGAGAAAACAGGATGAAAAAGGGCAATTAAGATTCCGACAGGCTTCTAGTCCGGATCCTGACTAACAAGCCATCCCTGCTTGTAATAGTTTGGGGAGGAAGACAACAAACGTGAGTACTGTAGCACCGTCTTCTACTCGAGGATGTCGTCTTCTGTTGCGAGAAGAAGGCTTCTTTCTTCTTCACTTCGCTGCTCTAACTGCTCTGTCTTCTGGGATCCCTTATCCAGAAGACCGTTCGTACGTAGATCCCAAGTGCTCTACTGAACGAGTCAAGCTACACTCCACAACTGTTGACATTCACCGCCACTCAAGAAGAACACTTCCCATGCACAATTGGGAGCGAATTCAATACATTCCACCACCCAAAAGACATGAGCGAAGCTGCTGCACTCAAATCCACAATCTATTCCCCGAGAAGAAGTCACAATGGCATTGGGAAGCTCACTCCCGCTACTTCCTGCGTCTACTCCTCGACACACCAGCCTAGCTAACAGGACTGCACGAGGATGCCATTCCCTGTTCCTAGACTGTCCACTACTTCTATCTACATCTTCGAACCACTGCTGGTGCGAGTATGCAGACCCCTCCTGTATATTCCAAGACTATTCGTATGTTTCCAACAACGGGTGTAGTGCGCTAAGACTGTCTCTGCTCTAATGTGTCTCGCCTGCCTGTCTGTAGAATCGGTGTGTATGTTCAAATACTACAGAATTCTACAGAACTGGCAGAACTGGCAGAGCTCCATTTCCTACTCTACGATCCTACTTAACCATCTGCCTCGAGAGTCAGGGGAAGCGACCACCAGGGAGAGAGAGAGAGGCGCTGACAAGAGGTTGTCACCTCACATGCATGCGGTCCCTCTTCCCAATTAGCCCTCCACTGTGTTACTCCTACGCTACCTATGCTTCCACATGGGGTCCTAACTATTTTTACATGGAAAACTGCCACCTTTAAGATAGCATGTCCGATCCTACTAAATCTGGAAGTGTCGATTGAGTTTGCTAACTACTCTGATTGCTCGGTGGCAATCTCCACATGATCTGCTCCTACCGGAGCTACTACCTCGACTTCTGATGGGCTGGGAAGCCCTGCACTTACCTCGGGTACCACTGAGGTAGCTTCCCTCTCCTCGCTCTTCGCTGGCCCTGCTGTTTCTGCGGCTGCGTCTTCCTCCGCTTCGACTTCGGAAGACGGAATGATCTTCTGGGAAGACGAGTCGAACGGTGCGTCTTTGGTCTTCTGAGGCACAGATGCAGTACTAGGGACCATGGCGACCTCATAGGGGTCCGGGGAAGTCGCTTCCTCCACGCGGAATACCTGGGAAGACGGCTCGTCTTCCTGTCTTCCAGAAGACATCATGTCTTCCGGGGCGTCTTCTGGAGTCTTCTCGTCTTCCAACGCTATCACCACCAAGTGTACAGCGAGATCGAACTTCTCCTTCTCCATTCCGGACCCAGTCGAGGATGCTGGGGCTTGGGAAGATGCGGTTGCAGGTGTCGGAAGTGAGGGAAGACCATAAAGTGTCTTCACTCCTTCTATTTGTCTATCCAGGTACCTGAACATGCTATCTCTGCATTCCACCAACCTCGTCTTGGACCCGATGTCCCATTCCCTAGCTAAAGTAAGTAACTTCTTACCCGCGGTGAAGTTGAACTTCTTCCGAAGCGCTTCTACCGACTGAGCTAGCATCTTCTACGCACGAGCCTCCGCTGCTTCCCTCTGCGTCTTCTCCGTTGCAGCTCGCGCTTCTGCGGCTTCTCGCTGCATCTTCCAAGTGGTCTGCTCTTCTGCGAGGGCAGTGATCTTCTCCCGCACTCGGAGAACTTCCTGATTGCGCTGCTGTACTCGCGCCTGCAACTCCTGGTTGCTCTTCCGAAGTTGCATCGACTCCTTGGCAGAAGCGGCTGCTTCCGCCTTGTACCTGGCTGCAAGCTTCTCCGTGATGCGGAGACTAGCTTCCAGCGACTCCGTCTTCTGCTGGCTGTCTTCCTGTCGCAGCAAGGTGCGCAGGCCGAATCCAGGCTGTAAGGGCTTCTCCTGTGCCCTCGCTCTCCTCTCCAGCAACTCCATAGCGGGCTGGATCTCCTTCTGGAAGCAGGCACTAAACTCCTCCAGTCGTCTTCCTGCGGAAGACAAGTTCATCCCCACCACTCGCTCTGAGGTGTCGACCTTGTCTTCTAGAGGCAAGGAAGCCTCTTCCACCACTACGGCCTTCATCTTCTGCGCACGAGAAGAAGCTACTCTTCTCATCTTCCGGAGTGGAAGACTCTTCGTGGCAGGAGCGGCTCTCCTCTTTGCGCTTCCTCGCATCGCAGTAGGAGCGCCCATCCATCCTTCGTCTTCTGGAGTCTTCGGAAGACTCCCAGGTGTTATAGAAGCTGTCTTTTGCTCCGATCGGGTACTCAGCAAGTCTTTCTCCGAGTCCGACTCCGATCCTGAATGAATGAGGGAGATGGGTGTCCTCGGTACGCTTCTGTGAATCATCTTCCTCATTGGCGTGGCGTCTTCCGACCCACTAGACTCGTCTTCCCTCACCAGAAGCGTCTTCTGGTGAGAGCCGGGTCTCAGCTGTGGCATCAGAGTGGGAGGGGGGCGTTGCTGCTGCCTCTCGGTCATCGTCTTCCGAGGTCTCCTCCTTCACCTCCTGTCGCTCCGTTGGCCCATACACTGCCAACTGATCTTCCCTAAGATCCCCCATGGCTACATACAAGTAGCAGAAGAAGGGCGTCAGATGTCCTCCCGCCGGGGTACCCAAGTATGCTAGCTCCGTCTGTACATAGTTTTGGATGTACGCGCCCCAGTAGATTGGCACTCTGTCATCCCACACTGATTCCAGGAACTCCACGTCCTGATCTCCTAAGTACCTTGTCTTCTGCGCTTTTCCCTTGGGGAAAAGATGCAAAAACAACTTCGCCAGAAGTCGCTTCTTCGGCTCCCGATAAGACTCTATCTTCCAACCGTTCCTCCCCTGTCTGTCTTTCACGAAAAGGCAGGTGGTACTCCCAGGCACATGCCATGAACTCACAATCCTAGGCAAGATCTTCTTCTCGTACCAATATCCTCGGTTCTCGGTCTCGGGTCTGTGAAACGCCTTACGCCACCTGTCTTCAGTCCAGGAAGACGGTCTTCCCCGAGCTACTCCTGCCTTCGCAGGTACACGGTTACGCGGTGGTAACGCGGCCCACACCTCCTCCAGAAGTCCTTGATCTGCGAGGTTCCAATCCCACAGGAAGAAGTCGAGACCCAACTCCTTGAGGAAAGGAGTGGCCTCGACCAATTCTGCCGTGGGTAACACCAAGCCTCGCGGAAGCATCGACATACCTGGAAGATCTGTTGCACTAAACCACAAGCACCTACTATGAGCTGAAGGCTCAGTTCTTCCCGAGTGCCCACAGTCTAGCTTCTACTTCTCAGAAGACGAAACTAGTCTTCCAGAAGACAGCTACTCCGTCTTCCGGGATTCTAACAGTACTTCCTAGATAGCTCTCGTCTTCCGAGCTATATCTAAACAATCCTATCTAAGCAAGGCCTCGCATGGATTACCAAGAAGACAACCCACCTTGCATTACATCCTACTTCCTATCAGAAGATACAAGATATGCGAGAAGTAGAGTATGAGAAAGGTTCAGAAGATGGTTGTGGGCTCCTGCGGTGACAGTGACCTCTGGGAAGACACTTGGGACAGCTTCCGATTCAATGTCTTTCTCGGAAGACTTCTCGAAGTCAGACTTCCCTTCACTGGTCTCACCTGTCTTCGTCTTCCTACACGCAATCTATCCTCACAACAGACTCAAAACAACTGCACTCTGTTCTTCTGACTTCTCACCTCTCATACGCACTCAGAAGAAGCTTGCTACATGATGGGAAGACATGACCCTCGACCATTCCCTCCAGATTCTGCCAGCAAGACTTCTCAGAACTCTCTTCTAAGTTCGGGAAGAAGAAGGAACGGCTGCTATGGATCAGACAGAAGAGACCCGAATGGACCCTCGCGTCTTCTCGCTCATTTTGCCAGCCTTCCAGTCTTCTAGTCTCTCTAGGAAGATGGGGAGTTGAGAAGCTTGGAAGACCGGGAGGCACAGGCCTAGTTCCCGACTTCCAACTTCTCGAATTAACACAACAACTCACCACTCCACTCAGGATTCGTACCAAGCCTCTCTAAACACAAAAGCAAAGAAAATCCACTCTTGATACGAATTGTGTTCAGTCGACTTCCGAAGACAGTCTTCCGAAGACAGTCTTCCGAAGACAGTCAAGTTCAAGAAGCGTCTTCCGAAGATGTTCCCATCTTCCGAATCGTCTTCTGTTCCAAGTTTCGGGGATAGAGAGGTAGGGGGGTAGAGAAATTGATAGTTGGGGTCTCCAATTTGAGGGCTAGGAGTAGGGAAGCTCGAATTGAGCTCGGGAAGAAGCAAGGAGATGTCTCGACAGAAATTGGGCAGCGCTTCCGCGCCCAATGTCTCAATAGAAAGAATGGGGGTGGGGTAATCGATCAGGCTGCCTGCACACAATCAAGGAAGCGCGGGGAGTACCAAGAAAAGGCGAGAAGAAGTGGGAGGGGAAAAGAACAGGGGGAAGAACCTCTACAGTCTTCTTCGGCTCTCCGAGTTGCCTTCGACCTCCGCGCGCTTCTGGCTCTTGTCCTAGCTTCCAATGCGACTCCACACGACTGCGCCTGCTGTCAATTTCGGTCCACACCTCGATTCCACCTTTGCTTCTACTCGCCACTCTTCATTGTCAGCTTCTCGGAAGCTCCACAGAAACGCCTTCGCTTTCTCTGTTGTTTGTGCTCCCGCAATTCGATCTCACCCTTCGCCTAGCTGCCAACTTACTCTCTCCTACCTCGATGTCTCACTTGATTCCTCTCTCAATGCTAGCTCGCGAAGCTCACTCTCTCAATCGATCTTCTTCAGACACGCTATGCTGCGAGAAGTTGGAAGGTGCCTAATGTGCTTCCTCACGCATCTTCCCCGCAGATTAGGGGTTCTCGTCCTTGGTGTCTTCCTGACCTACCTACCTATTCGGTGCGCTCCAGTAGGTACACCTACTGTCTTACCCGGAAACTCGTGGTTGGTCCTTCGCGATCGCTGTCTTCTGGAAGATAGGTGTCTTCCGCCGTCTTCCCATTTTCCGCCGTCTTCTCGTCTTCTGAAGACGCAACTGAGAAGACGATCTTCCGAAGACGGTCGTCTTCTGAAGAAGTCAACTTCTTATTACAAACAGCTCTTAAGATCATCTTCTTGTTAAGGAAGACGTAACCTTAAGTAACAACGCTTCTTCGGTTATACAAACAAGTCATTATTCTTAAAAATTTCAAAAATTCGTGCATCCTGTAATTTGTGGGCACCACAACAGGCCTAGTTCTCGACTTCCAACTTCTCGAAATAACAAAACAACTCACCACACCACTCAGGATTCGTACCAAGCCTCTCTTAACACAAAAGCAACACAAATCCACTCTTGATACGAATTGGTTATAGTCGATTTCCGAAGACAGTCTTCCGAAGACAGTCAAGTTTAAGAAGCGTCTTCCGAAGATGTTCCCATCTTCCAAAGCGTCTTCTGTTCGAGGTTTCGGATGTAGAGGGGTAGTAGGGTAGGGAAATTGGTAGCTGAGATCGTCAATTTGAGGACAGGGTGTAGGGAAGCTCGAATTGGACTCAGGAAGAAGTAGGAAGATGTCAGACAGAAATTGGGCAGCGCTTCCGCACCCAATGTCTCAATAGAAAGAATGAGGGGTGGGGGTAATCGATCAGGCTGCCTGCACACAACCAGGTAAGCGCGAGGAACACACAACAGAGGCGAGAAGTAGTGGAAAGGGAGAAGAATGTGGGAAGAACCTCTACAGTCTTCTGTCTTCTTCCCGAGATGTCTTCGACCTCCCGCACGCTTTTGGCTCTGGTCCTAGCTCCAATGCGACTCCTCACGACTGCGCGTGCTGTCAATTTCTGGCCACGCCTCGATTTCACCTTTGATTCTACTCGCTACTCTCCAATGTCAGCTTCTCGGGAGCTCACAGAAACGCCTTCGCTCTTTGCCTTTCGTGCTCCAGCAATTCGGTCTCGCCCTTCGCCTAGCTGCCAACTGGTTCTCTCCTACCTCGATGTTCTCACTCGATTCCTCTCTCAAAGCTCACTTGCGAAGCTCACTCCCTCAAATCGATCTTCTCAAGCGCGCTGTGCTGCGGGAAGTTAGAATGCGCTTATGCGCTTCCTGCGCATCTTCCCCACATATTAACGGTTTCGACCCTAGGTGTCTTTCTCGACCTACCTACCACCTGTGTGTTACCTAGTAGGTACACCTACTGTTTTACCCAAAAACTCGTGGTTAGGCCTTCACGGTCGCTGTCTTCCGGAAGACAGGTGTCTTCCGTCGTCTTCTCATCTTCCGCCGTCTTCCCGTCTTCCGAAGACGCAACTGAGAAGACGCTTCCCAAAAGACGGTCGTCTTCCGAAGAAGTCAACTTCTTATTAAAAAGCTCATAAGATCATCTTCCCTCTAAGGAAGCAGTAATCTTAAGTAACAACGCTTCTTCAGTTATACAAACAAGTTATTAATCTTAAAAGTTTTAAAAATTTGTGAATCCTGTAATTTGTGGGCACCACAACGCCGAGCACCAAGATCGACGAAAGACAGCTTCTGCGACTACAAGGAGTCTTCCGAAGACTCTAGAAGCCGAGGTATGGGTTGACATTCCGACTGCAACTCGAGGAAGCGCAGCGAAGAAGATCGCTCCTGCGATCTTCTCGTTGTCGTGATGTGAATTATTCACAAAGTAAATAATTCACCTCTCAGTTAGAAGTTAGTCTCTCTGAGTGAAATTAAAACATCAGAGAAGTCGATTATGGAAGAATTGAGCATTCAAAAATCTGAGAGCACCACGGCGTAGGTCTCGTCGCGCTGATCACCGTGGTATGTTCAAAAGTTGCAAACGGAGTTGCAGGCAAAAAGTTACTTGGAGTTCTTCTACAAGATTTCTGATACTGGGAAATTTATCATAAATCTGAGTGAGTTCGAAAAATATGTTTTAGATTTTTCTCATGTAGGTTGTAGTGTTTAGTATTTGTTTGCATTTCGAAAAAAATGCACAAAAAGACCATGTCTAGAGAAAGTTATGGCACTTCGTGTTAATGAAGGAAAGATGAAATACCGCACTTGGTTAGCATATCAGCTTAGAAACTAGTCTCTAGAACCAGTTGTGAGATCAGCTTCCGTGGTGTAGCTGAGCAAACCTGTAGAGAGGAGGTCTCTTGATCAAATCCTCTCAAACTCACAACCGGCTTGGAGTAGGCTGGCCCCTTCAGAGGAATATGAGGGGCACCAAGCTGCCAAGGGGCGGAACACTATATGTCCCTTAAACGTACCGTGAATGTGGGACGCCTCCATCTGTCCCTTAAACGTATCATGAATGCGGGACGTCTCCGTCTACCCCTGCACTAGTGCAGTCACCAGGTGTGGATGCTAGAGGGAGTTTACCACCGGATTTCGAAATGGACCCTATGCTACAGGACTAAGCTCACCTTCGAGTTGTCGGGGTCACTAGTACGAATTCGGTTGCGGCCCTCTAAGTCCTGGGGTAGCGATATGGCATCAAAAATACCAAATCTTTTGTAGAAAATATGGATCTCGTCATATTATTCACTTGGCTCAAAAAATCAAGTGAAACTGATACCTGAGGTGATACTTACGGCATTTTAAAGTTTAAGAGGACCGGAGAACGACAATAGCTGTAACTCGGGCTCCACATGTCAGAACGAGGTGATGCCGGTGGCCAGAGGTAGCCATGGCAGAGTTACTTTAGGTGGAGGTGTCAGATGCTGACTGTACGGTCGAATCGGTGATCGTCGGTACAGATCAACCTACGAAGACTTATGAACTAGTCTTCTTAAGTGTTGATTTATTATCAGTGAATTATTTTCCCGCTGCCATCTGTTTAGGGCAACTTTTACCCCTGCCAAGTTAAACGCTGAAGGTTACGTAAGGTGGAGGAAAACCCAGAGGGGTGTACTCCAAAGAGAGAGAATTCTCAAGACATTGTCGAATTATCGAAGTACCGTGCAGAGACTATCGAAGCAAGAATCGAAGAGCTAGGAGAAGTTTTACACAGAGGTTACGTCTGAAGAGAATTTCTGAGTGATCAGAGTTTTTGACATTGAGGGATTGAAAGAAGAGAACATAATCGAGTAGAGAGGAGACTTACAACTTGTACGCAAATTTTTCTGAATAGAAAACAAGAAGCTTCTAGGTGAACGTGTTGGTGCTTCCCAGGAGCAATTTTCTGAAGTTCTGAGTTTCTGAACGTGAGATTTATAGTCTGAATGATCTGGAGTTGAAGATTTACTTGCGTACCGCGTGTTTTATCTTGGCCGGATTGAAATCGTGGTGGTGTGTTTTCCTGCGGTCCATATTCTATGTGTGATTTTCGTCCTTTTCTTCACGATCGTATCACAGCTAGAAGGTTCCGCTCTTCTCAGGAAACTCTCGCCTCGATTGAACAATCTGGTGCTTCCACTAAGAGGCTTCTTGGAGTGATTGATCGTGAAGTTGAGTTCTAAGACGAAGAAGAAGATGGATCGAAAGAGCAGAAGCGTTGCTGCTGCTATCTCTACGGCTGTTGCATCTATGTCTACTACAACACCTTCTGTAGCACCCGTGACTGCAACGACATTTGCATCTGGTCTCGATACGACTGAGATCTTGAAGACGCTTGCGGCCTTGGTCCAACAACATCCGATCGTTGGAGGAGGTGAGTTAAAATCCACCAAGGCTTTGCAAGCTATTGTGAATAGATGTGGAAGATTTGAGGGTAGAGATATTTCTAGATATATGCGTGAGTATAGAGGAGAGATGGAGCTGGTTAGAGTTACTGATATAGAGATGATAACCAGTTTTGAGTTAGTTGTAATTCTTGAGTTGCGGGACCAAGTTAGAGATGTACAGAGAAGAAATCTAGGTGTCTGGATGAGTTTCGAGCGATCTCTTCGAGAGGAGTTTCTTGAAAAGGATTCAGAGTTACTAGGAGAACATTTTTGGACTGGGTTGGGCAGCAACCTGGTCGCATGAAGGGTCTGAATGAGATGCTGAGAGAGTTTGATCGGAGATACTTATGATGCTACGGCAGATCGATTATGCTTCATGTTGGCTGATCGATCGGTTGCAAGAGGAGTTACTATTGATTGGGGAAGAGTCGAGGATGTTGTGGCTGTACTAACAAGACAGAGGCGTGGAAGAGTGGCTGTGGGAGGGCGTCCGCTTGTAAAGTGACCTCTCAACCTCGCACTGCTCCTCAAGTACGGCAACCTCTGGCTCCTGCTCCCAGACCTGCTGTCCTGGCTGCAGTTCCTTTGATGTCAGTTTGTCAGTTCCTGCGCAAAGGGCACCTGATCAAAGACTTGCGGAGAACCATGATCAACAGAACCAGATCGAAGATCTGATTCGGCAGATGTGAGAACTGAAGGTAGAGCTAGCTAGCTTGCAGAGAGAGTAGCCGTCGGTGTCTGCTGCTGCACATCCAGGAGGTGCTCCTTTTCGTAGATGTATCAGGTGTGACAGTCTTGATCAATTTCGATGAGACTGTCAAGAGCTTATGGTTGCTTTGCGAGATGGTGTGGTTCGCTTCAAAATGTTAGGCTGCACCTTTCTTCCACTGGAGAGCCGCTGAACACGCAGTTTGGACGAGGAGGCATGAGAAGTCTATCTCAGATTGCCGCAACTACAACTGTAAATGCGTTGATAACAACATCGGTAAATTCTGATGTATATGCTGGACACATTGAAGTTTCTTCTAGTCCTACGTTGCTAGATAGGACTGTTGAGAAGAATAATGCTCAAGTTCCTTCTGAAGAGAGGAGCCGAGACTATCCTTAGGGTCACAAGGTGAAGAGATCCTGTTGATGCTGTGTCTATCAAAGCATTCTTGGACGTGGATAGACACGTTCACTGGCAGGATGCTTCTGTGGAGAAAAGAGACGACGAGAAGCCTCTGAACTTGATACTGGAGTTCCAGAAGAGACTGGAGATAGACAGAGAGTCGCCAGGAGGTGAGCAGGATCCAAGTCCAATGGAGGACGTTTAGAGATCCCAGCAAGAACCAACGACTGCTGGTAGACGGTTTACTGTCAAAGAGAAAGAGAAGGGATCGACTTACAAGTTGACAGCAAACATAGAAACTTCTACTGATCTCAAGAGCATCTTGGAGCAGAGGATACAGGACGCACGAATCAAGTTTTCTCTTCGAGAGGTTCTTGGTATTACGAAGAGGGAGTTTCACGAACCGATCATCGGCATCATCAAGCGGAAGAGACAGGTGATGTCTCAGCAAATAGAGAGTCAGATGAAGATGTTATAGGAGCTTTTATGAATGATGTAGAATTCGGAAAGGTGCATTTTCAAGAGGCTGATGACACTGAGTACCAGCAAGAAACGTTGGTTGCTGATACCAACACTGCTGAGTTTGATGATGACGAAGCTGACGACGAGAGTCCAACTACTGATAGTCACTTCAGAAAAAGACATTGGGCTCGTGCTACGATTATCACATGAGTTCGCCTTGGGAGTCTTGAACCTGTTGTTGCTTTAGTTGATCACGGTTCTGAGATCAACATCATGTCGCGGGAGTTGTATGAAAGAGGTCAGTGGCCTATCAAACTGAACCATGGTTGGGTGCTACGAGCTGCAAACAACCACAAGGGTGAGTTATACGGCGCTTGTCTTAACGTGAGGGTGAAGCTAGGTGATGTGGAGGTAGATCAGCACTTCTCCGCGTAATCTTTTGCTTCATATCATGTAATTCTTGGCCAGTCTTATATTACTGCAGTTCGAACGGAGACCAAGGTGATGGATGAAGGATCTCACTATGCTAGGATCCGTAGTCTAGATGATAGACGTTCTGTGCAGTTTTTGACCGTTCGTACGAACCACGAACGAAACCGACAAACTCTGAGAGATTCTCTTATCTATAGGAGTAAGGGTTTTCAGAAACCACTCTTGTAGGACGGGATAACAAGAGTGATGGATCTGCTACTACTATGATCCCGCTTGAGTAGCCTGTGGGATCACAGGAGGCTGACGGAGAGGTTACTCAAGGTTCAGAGAGCAACTGTATTGTACATAGTTGGAAATCTGGTTTGATGACTTTCAGTTCTGACGATTAGAGTGGGTTCATGCGAGTAGAGGAACTGAGTGAGAAGAGTAGAAGGCAGATGGCGAAGTATGCAGCAAATATGTGTTGTACAGGAGTTTTGAATGAAGGTGAGATGATTTCTGGTGTTTACGAGGAGTTTGTAAGTGTACAATCTTTTGTTCGTTGGAAGAAGTCATGGATGATGCAGTATTCAAGGTGAGTACCAGAAGTAGAAGAAAGACCGAATCCCGTCGTAAGGAGACCATGAATCAAATATTTGGTGCAACCTTTGTAACTCTTCCAGACACATCAGAGATCAGTGTACACAAGATCAAGCTGTTAATTGGACAGACTGGGAAGAAGACGATGAAAGATATCTACACGATCCAAGTGGAGAAACCTGCTACCGGATTGAGACGATACAACCCTTTACTCCTACTCCTCCTGCACAGTTTAATCGTTATACTCCCAGAGACAGGGCTGGTACTATACAGACCAGGACGTCCTGACAACCTTCGTCATCATAACGACCTCTAAACCCTCTTCCTGGAGCTTGTAACAATTGTGGAGAGACAAGACACTGATGGTCTATCTGTCCTCATTCCAGAAGACAGATTGGACAAGTACCCTTGTGTGAGAATTGTAAAGAAGCAGGACATTTCACAGAGAATTGTCCTCAGACTTTATGCCCACGACAAATAGTTAGATTTGCGGATACCACACCTCCTACAGCATCAGCTTCTAAGCTCGAGTTAGCAGTGGTACAACATATCTCCGTGGAAGAAGAAGATCTTAGGATTGCACGGGTTGTCTACACATAGAGGAAGACGAACCAGACCCTGGAAGCGCATAGGAAAGGAGCCTCAGCTGCAGAAGACGTCTACAGTTAAGAAGAAGAAGACACATGAGGAAGCATCATCTTTTACTTTGACGGATGGCACTATTTGGAGCCCTTGCTCGGATTCAAATAGCTGGCCCCCAGAAGAAGTCATGGATGATGCAGTATTCAAGGTGAGTACCAGAAGCAGAAAGAAGACCGAATCCCGTCGTAAGGAGACCAAGAAGAAGAAACAGCGTAAGAAGAGATCACCTTCTCCAGAACGGCCTTCTTTTCTTGCTTATGACAGAGAAGATCCGAAGTACTTTGCTCTTGACATCAAAAAAAAAGTTGAAGCGATCATGCAAGAAGAACTGGAGAAGCGACGGAAGATCGTACAGAAGCTTCCTCCACCGACCACGGTAGCTCCTGTCTCACAGGACCAGCTTCTAGTCGAGAGAAGACTCGCTTCAGGTCTTCCACCTAAGGAAGCAACTCCTAAGCCTTCCCTGTTGGAGACTCCAACACTCTTCTAAAGCGATCATCTTATGACTTCTTACGAGATGTAGTGACGCAGGATTACTCCTTTTGTTCATTTAGTATACAAGATATCGCTCCCACAGAGGATTTGCACAAGTAACGCTGCTCTAAGTTCTAAGATCTGTTAAAACACACAAACACACGGGTTTTGCCTAGGAATCCCGTCTTCTCACAAAACCACGCGTCTTCCAGACACTCCAAAAGGTGCTCTGGAACTAAACAAACAACTACTAACTAAAATATCACACAACTATTCACAGAGAAGCTTGGGAAGACGATCTTCCTGCTTCCAGGTTGCTTCTTCCGGTCTTCTCGATACCGTCTTCCCGAAGCGATTCTCGTCTTCGGGGGGTTCAGCTCGTCTTCTCACACCTCCAGAAGATTGTCCTGCTTCGCAGAAGTCGACTAGCACGGCTGTTACATCTTACTCTCACACTCACATTACAACGGGTTAGATCAATCACATGGTGTATGTCCCCTGTAGCCTTCCCAGGCTTCTGCCTACGGAAATGGTCTTCCTGCAGCACTACAACGACATTCATCTTCACGGAAGCTCAATAGAAGTCTCGGAAACTCACTAGAAGAAGGTAAGAAGATGGGGAAGATGAGAGAAGATGGAGAAGAAGAGAAAATCCAAACAAGAGAAAACAAGATGAAAAGAGGAAATTAAGATTCCGATAGGCTTCTAGTCTGGATCTTGACTAACAAGCCATCCTTGCTTGTAATAGTTTGGGGAGGAAGACAACAAATGTGAGTACTGTTGCACCGTCTTCTACTCGAGGATGTCGTCTTCTGTTGTGAGAAGAAGGCTTCTTTCTTCTTCACTTCGCTGCTCTGACTACTCTGTCTTATGGGATCCCTTATCCGTAAGACCGTTCGTATGTAGATCTCAAGTGCTCTAATGAACGAGCCAAGCTACACTTCCACAACTGCTGACAGTCACCGTCACTCAAGAAGAACACTTCCCATGCACAATTGGGAACGAATTCAAAGAAACCCACCACCCAGAAGACATGAACAAAGCTTCTGCACTCAAATCCACAATCTATTCCCCGAGAAGAAGTCACAATGGCATTGGGAAGTACACTCCCTCTACTTCCGGTGTCTACTTCTCGACACACCAGTCTAGTCAACAGGACTGCACAAGGATGCCGTTCCCTGTTCCTAGACTGCCCACTACCTCTATCTACATCTCTGAACCACTGCTGGTACGAGTATGCAGACCCCTCCTGTGTATTCCAAGACTATTCGTACGTTTCCAACGACGGGTGTAGTGTGCGAAGAACTGTCTATCCTGTGTCTCTGCTCTAATGTGTCTCGTCTGCCTGCACCATCGAATCGATATGTGGGTGCAGTAGCTACAGAACTCTATCTCCTACTCTTCGATCCTACTTATGTCGCTGCCATGAGAACCAGGGGAGACGACCACCAGGGAGAGAGAGGCGCTGACAAGAGGTTGTCACCCCACATGCAAGCGGTTCCCCTTCCTAATTAGCCATCCACCGTGTTGCTCCTACGCTACATATGCTGCCACATGGTATCCTAACTAATTTTACACTGAAAACTGCCACTCTTAAGATAGCATGTTTTGGTCCTACTAAATCTGGAATAGTCAATTTGGTTACTATCTACTCTGATTGCTCGGAGGTAACCTCTATCTGATCTGCTCCTATCAAAGCTCCTAACGTGGCTTCTGATAAGCTAGAAAGCCCTACAGTTACCTCAGGTGTCACTGAGGTGGCTTCCTCCTCATTGTTCTTTGCTGGCTCTGCTGTCACTGCTGCTGCGTCTTCCTCGGCTTCGGCTTCTGCTTCGGAAGACAAAAGCGTCTTCTGGGAAGCGGAGTCGACCGGTGCTCTTGTCATCTTCTGAGGCACTGGTGCGGGACTAGGGACCATGGCGACCTCATAAGGGTCCGGGGAAGTCGTTTCCTCCACGCGGAATATCTGGGAAGATGGCTCGTCTTCCTGTCTTCCGGGGCGTCTTCTGGAGTCTTCTCGGCTTCCAACGCAGTCACCACCAAGTGCACAGCGAGATCAAACTCCTCCTTCTCCATTCCGGATCCAGTCGATGGTGCTGGAGCTTGAGAAGATGCAGTTGCAAGTATCGGAAGCGAGGGAAGACCATAAAGCGTCTTCACTCCCTCTATCTGCCGATCCAAGTACCTGAACATGCTCTCCCGGCATTCCACCAACATTGCCTTGGACTCGCTGTCCCATCCTCTAGCCAAGGTAAGTAACTTTCTACCCGCGGTGAAGTTGAACTTCTTCCGAAGCGCTTCCACCGACTATGCTAGCATCTCCTGTGCACGAGCCTCCGCTGCTTCCCGCTGCGTCTTCTCAACTGCAACTCGCGCTTCTGCGGCTTCTCGCTGCGTCTTCCATGTGTGTTGTCCTCGGCGAGGACGGTGATCTTCTCCCGCACTCGGAGGACCTCCTGATCGCGCTGTTGTACACGCGCCTGCATCTCTTGGTTGCTCTTCCGAAGTTGCACCAGCTCCTTGGCAGAAGCGACTGCTTCCGCCTTGTATCTGGCTGTGAGCTTCTCCGTGGTGCGGAGACTAGCTTCCAGCGACTCCGTCTTCTTCTGGTCTTCTTCCTGTCGCAGCAAGGTGCGCAGGCCGAATCCAGGTTGCAAGGACCTCTCCTGAGCCTTCGCTCTCTTCTCCAACAACTCTATAGCTGGCTGGATCTCCTTGTGTCTTCTTCCTACGGAAGACAAGTTCATCTCCACCACTCGCTCGGAGGTGTCGACCTTGTCTTCCAGAAGCAAGGATGCCTCTTCCACCACAATGGCCTTCATCTTCTGCGCACGAGAAGAAGCTACTCTTCTCATCTTCCGGGGTGGAAGATTCCTCATGGCAGGAGCGGCTCTCTTCGTTGCGCTTCCTCGCATCGCAGCAGGAGCGCCCATCCATCCTTCGTCTTCTGGAGTCTTCGGAAGACTCCCAGGTGTTGCAGAAGCGGTCTTGTGCTCCGATCGAGTACTCAGCAGTTCTTCTTCCGAGTCGGACTCCGATCCTGAATGAATGAGGGAGGTGGGCTTCCTAAGTACACTTCTAGGACCCATCTTCCTCGGTGGCGTGACGTCTTCTGACCCACTAGACTCGTCTTCCCTCACCAGAAGCATCTTCTGGTGAGAGCTGAGCCTCAGCTGTGGCATTAGAGTGGGAGGGAGAGTTGCGGCTGCTGCTCGGTCATCATCTTCCGAGGTCTCCTCCTTCTCCTCCTGTTGTCCTGTTGGTCCATACTCTGCCAACTGATCTCTCCTAAGATCCCCCATGGCTACGTACAAGTAGCAGAGGAAAGGTGTCAAGTGTCCTCCGCCGGGGTACCCAAGTACGTTAGCTCCGCCTGTACATAGTTGTGGATGTACGCGCCCCAGTAGATGGATACTCTTTTATCCCACACTGTTTCCAGGAAGTCTACGTCCTGATCTCCCAGGTATCTCGTCTTCTGCGCTTTCCCCTTGGGGAAGAGATGCAGAAACAGCTTCGCCAGAAGTCGCTTCTTCGGCTCTCGGTAAGATTCGATCTTCCACCCATTCCTACCATGCCTGTCTTCCATGAAAAGACAAGTGGTGCTCCCAGGCACATGCCACGTACTCACGATCCTGGACAAAACCTTCTTCTCAAACCAATACCCTCGGTCCTCGGAGTCTGGCCTGTGGAAAGCCCTGCGCCACCAATCTTCAGTCTAGGAAGATGGTCTTCCTCGAGCTACTCCTGCCTTCGCAGGTACACGGTTGCGAGGTGGTAACGCTGCCCACACCTCCTCCAGAAGTCCCTGATCGGCGAGGTTCCAATCCCACAGGAAGAAGTCGAGATCCAACTCCTTGAGGAAAGGAGTGGCCTCGGTCAATTCTGCCGCTGGTAACACCAAGCCTCGCGGATGCATCGTCATACTGGAAGATCTGTTGCACTAAGCCACAAGCACCTACTATGAGCTGAAGGCTCAGTCCTTCCCAAGTGCGCACAGTCTAGCTTCTACTTCTCAGAAGACGAAACTAGTCTTCCAGAAGACAGCTACTCCGTCTTCCGGGATTCTAACAGTACTTCCTAGATAGCTCTCGTCTTCCGAGCTATATCTAAACAATCCTATCTAAGCAAGGCCTCGCATGGATTACCAAGAAGACAACCCACCTTGCATTACATCTTACTTCATATCAGAAGATACAAGATTCGCGAAACATAAAGTGCATAACAGGTTCGGAAGATGGTTGCGGGCTCTTGCGGTGACAGAGGCCTCTGGAAAGACACCCGGGATAGTTTCCGATTCAATGTCTTTCTCGGAAGACTTCCCGAAGTCAGGCTTCCCTTCACTGGTCTCACCTATCTTCGTCTTTCTACGCGCAATCTATCCTCACAACAGACTCAAGACAATTGCACTCTGTTCTTCTGACTTCTCACCTCTCATACGCACTCAGTAGAAGCTTGCTGCTCGGTGGGAAGACATGACCCTCGACCATTCTCTCCAGATTTTGCCAGCAAGTCTTCTCACGACTCTCTCTTAAGTTTGGAAAGAAGAAGGAATGGCTGCTATGGGTCGGACAGAAGAGACCCGAAATGGACCCTCACGTCTTCTCGCTCATTTTGCCAGCCTTTCAGTCTTCTAGTCTCTCTAGGAAGATGTGGAGTTGAGAAGCTTGGAAGATCGGGAGGCACAGGTCTAGTTCCCGACTTCCAACTTCTCGAAATAACAAAACAACTCACCACACCACTCAGGATTCGTACGAAGCCTCTCTTAACACAAAAGCAACACAAATCCACTCTTGATACGAATTGGTTATAGTCGACTTCTGAAGACAGTCTTTCGAAGACAGTCAAGTTTAAGAAGCGTCTTCCGAAGATGTTCCCATCTTTCGAAGCGTCTTTTGTTCAAGGTTTCGGGTGTAGAGGGGTAGTAGGGTAGGGAAATTGATAGCTGGGATCGTCAATTTGGAGACGATGGGTAGGGAAGCTCGAATTGAACTTAGTAGGAAGAAGTAAGAAGATGTCTGACAGAAATTGGGCAGCGCTTCCGCACCCAATGTCACAATAGGAAAAATGGGGATGGGGGTAATCGATCAGGCTGCTTGCAAACAACCGGGGAAGCGCGGGGGATACCAGACAAAGGCGAGAAGAAGTGAGAAAGGGAAAGAACGTGGGAAGAACCTCTACAGTCTTCTTCTGCTTCCCGAGTTGCCTTCGACCTTCTGCGCGCTTCTGGCTCTGGTCCTAGCTCCACTGCGACTCCACACGGCTGCTTCCGCTGTTCAATTCCACCTTCGATTCTACTCAGCTACTCTCCAATGTCGGTTTCTCGGGAGCTCACAAAAACGCCTTCGCTCCTTGTCTTCCGTGCTTCAGCAATTCGATCTCGCCCTTCGCCTAGCTGCCAACTGGTCCTCATCTCACTCGATTTCCTCACTCGATTCTCTCACTCGATTTCCTCTCGCGAAGCTCACTCTTCTGAAATCGATCTTCTCCACCAAGAGTGCTCCTGCTGCGGGAAGCTGAGAATCCACTAATGCGCTTCCTGTATCTTCCCCGCAGTTTAGGAGTTTCGACCCTATGTGACTTACCTAACCTACCTACCTGTTCGGTGCGACCCAGTAGGTACAACTACTCCTTTACTGAAAAAGCCGTGGTTAGGCCTTCGCGGTCGCTGTCTTCCGAAAGATGGATGTCTTCCGCCGTCTTCCCGTCTTCCGAAGACGCAATTGAGAAGACGTTCTTCCGAAGATGGTCGTCTTCCGAAGAAGTCAACTTATTATTACAAACAGCTCGTAAGATCATCTTCCTGCTAAGGAAGACGTAACCTTAAGTAACAACGCTTCTTCAGTTATACAAACAAGTTATTAATCATAAAAATTTTAAAAATTCATGAATCCTGTAATTTGTGGGCACCACATACGCCCACCCTCACATGTTTACGTCCTCGCAAACATTAGTGTCTTCTGCACTTCTGTTTACGTCCAGTACTTCTTGACACGCCACTCATTAACACGAGTGGTCATCAATGTACCGTCCAACTCTTCCAACTGCAAGGAGCCATTGTCGAAGACCTCCAAGACGCGGTAAGGACCCATCCAGCGAAGATGAAGTTTCCCGGGGAACTTAAGATGTCGGTTGTCGTAGAGAAGAACCAAGTCCTCATCTACGACGGTCATCTTCCTCAGCTTGCCATCGTAGTTTATCTTACGTTGCGCTTGTACCTCGTATGTCTTCTCCAAAGCTGCATTCCTGTCTTCTTCAAACTCTACAAAATTCAGAAGACGCTTCTCCTGGCTTTCTTCTTCTCTCATGCGTTCGGATACGGCTAACCGGTATGTTGGGACCTCTAACTCAATGGGCACAATAGGTGTCATGCCATAAGTTAGGTAGAAAGGCGTCTTCTGGGTTGTGACTTTAGGTGAAATCCTGAAAGCCCATAATACAGATGGCAATTTCGTGTCTCAATCATACGCATGGTTAACAGTTACGTTATTCAGGATGTTACACAAAAGACCGTTCGACTTCTCCGTCAGTCCGTTTGCTTTCGGGTTGTACGGCGTCGTCTTCCGATGCTTAATCCTGAAGTATTGGGTCAGGAGGAAGATAGTCTCATTTAAGAAATGAGTACCCCTATCTGATACCAATTTCAGTGGACATTCGTATCTAGTGATGATGTTATGCCAAAGGAACCTGGCTACTACTGCGACATCGTTCTTCCTTGTGGCCTCGCCTTCCACCATCTTGGTAGCATAGTCGGTAGCTATTAAAATGTACCGTGCTCGTGTTCTTCTCGCCACCGGGGCGATAGGCCCCACAAAGTTGATTCCCCACTTTTCGAACGGAGCAAGCAGAAGAATGAGAGTAAGAGGTCACCTTGTAGTAGCTGTCGGTCTTCCCACTCTCTGGCACCCATCGCATTTCCTGATCTCCTGAAAAGTGTCTCGGTACATGGTCGGCCACCAGTATCCGGTGTCTAACATCTTCTTCACTGTGGTTTTCAACCCGTAGTGACCCCCAACATCTTCGTAGTGAAGACCTATGATCACTGATTTAATCTCTGAAGGCTCAAGGCATCTCCTTAGCTTCTCGTCATGTCCCTTCCGAAACAGGATACCCTGGAAGATGGCGTAAGGACCTGCCTTGTGTAAGAAGACAGCCTTCTGCTCCGCATCCAATCCCTCGGGATACTGTTGGTCTTCCAAGAACTTCCTCAAGTCCTTGAAGATCGACTCTTCTGTGGAAGTCGCAAAGACTGGATCAGAAGATCTAGTCTCGTCTTCTAGGAAGCAGGCGGTACGCCCCCCCTCAGATGAAAGTGTCTCTGCGAAAACTGAAAACAACTTCTCGTCAGGGAACTCGTCTTCCACCTCATCTTCTCATAGTTCCGTCTCTAATCTGGATAGGTAGTCAGCATTAACATGCTGTCTTCCAGGTCTGTACTCAGCTGTGTAAGTAAATTCCTGGAGTAGGAGAATCCACCTAGCTATCCTGCCAGACAAATCTGCTTTCTTTACAAGATGTTTCAAAGAAAAATGATTCACATAGAAGACAAATGGGTTTGCTAGAAGATAGTGTCTAAACTTCCTACAGGAGTAAATCATGCCAAGACACTCCCTTTCAATTGTCGAGTACTTCTTCTCTGCATCACTGAGTTGTCTTCCCGCATAGTAGATGGGATAATCCTTCTTCTTCTCATCTTTTTGACTCAGCACCACCCCTATGACGAAAGCAGAGACATCCACATAGATATGGAAGACTCTTTCCCAATCAGGTGGTCTTAGGACAAGGGATTCCGACAGAAGCCTCTTCATTTCTTCGAATGCTCCTTGCTGCTCAGAAGACCAAATGTATGGTTCGTCCTTCTTCAGCAACTTAGTGAGTCTTCCTACTACCTTTGCGTACCTGTCAATAACCTCTTGTAGTATCCTACGTTGCCAAGGAAGCTTCTCAACTGAGTCAAGTTAGCAGGTGGGTGGAGTTTCATGATGACTTCCACCTTAGCACAGTAGACTTCTATACCTCTTCCGGAAATCCTATGTCCTAGCAAGATCCCCTCTGACATACCAAAGAAGCACTTCTCAGGGTGAAGAGCCAAACGATGTTCTCTACACTTCAGAAAACACTTCCTTAGAAATATCAAGTGGTCTTCTCTCGATCCAAACACACAAAAGTCATCCAAGAAGATCTCCATGAAAGTGCGAAGATACTCCTTGAAGATTGTAATCATCAATCTCTGGAATGTGACGGGTGCGTTGCATAAACCAAACGACATTTGATTGTACGTGTACGTGTCTCAATCAGTAGTGAAAGTGGTTTTCGACTTGTCTTCTTCTCTGATTGAAACTTGGTTGTACCCATAATACCCATCCAGGAAGCTGTAGAACTCATGCCTTGCTACCTGGTCTAACACAAAGTCGGTGAATGGTAAAGGATGATGATCCTTCTTCGTGGCCAAGTTCAGCTTCCGGAAGTCTTGACACACTCGGATCTTCCCTGTCTGCTTCTTCGGCACGATGACGATAGGAGCTACCAACTCACTGCTAAGTACTGGGAAGATGACTCCTGCCTTCAAGTATTGGTCGATCTGGTCCTTCACCAGAAGCGAGTACTTGGGGTTGAGCCGATACTGCCTCTGCCGTGCAGGAACAACGCCCTCCAGCAAGTCAATCCGATGTTCTCCTAGCTCTCGAGGTATGCCCTTCATGTCTTCTATGGTCCATGCGAAGACATCCTGGAACTCCGTCAGAAGTTCTCGAAAGTCTTCCAACTGCTGGTCCTCGATCACCTTGGAAAGCTTCAGCTTCTTCCCAGGAGCAACCCCCATCTCTTGAAGATCATCCGAGTTTACCATTCCTTCAATGTGACTGTACTCACTGGCACCAAAGTATTCCGGTTTGGGAGCTTCTTCTGGTTCAGATTCGTCTTCTGGAAGACCAATTGTCGGATCTTCCGAAGGGAAGACGATACTTTCGTCTTCTGGAAGACCAACTATCGGATCTTCTAAAGGGAAGACGGTATTCTCATCTTCTGGAAGCTCTTCTTCCGCAACTTCGTAACACTCAATGTATCCACAGATCACATCTTCTGCTCTCTCTGCTACTTCTGTAGTACACAAGTTATTCACCACAAACTCATTATACCGTTCATCACTGTCAAGAGACGCAGATGAGTCTTCTGAAGTGTACCTCTCTGTTGTAGAAGGAGTTTCACCTTGGTGTCCAATCTTGATCCAAGGAAGCGAGACATTAGTCTTCTCACCTGGCTTGGGTGTAGGATTAGGAAATCTCAAACGATGTCTTCTCCAGTCGGTATTTACATTTGCAGCATACAGCCATGGTTTTCCTATCAACACCTGATATCCAACCTTAGCTATAGGTCGCAAAATGATGTCAGTGAGGTAAGAAGATACTCCACCAATTACCGTCAAGACATCTTTCAGTTGCCCCAAAGGTCGTCTTCTGGTCTGGTCCGCCATTCTGAGGATTCTCGGAGTAGGCTGGAACTCAGTGAAGCCTAGGGCATGCGCCGTTTCTTCAGTCATGATGTTAACTCCGGAGCCGGAATCAATGGATACCTTCTACAGAAGACTGCCATGGATCTCCATATCAAGTTCTGGGGCTCCCAAGTCCTCATGCTCTATCCTTAGGATCGGGGTGCTCTTGGGAAGTTTAGCTGTCCTCCTCTTCCTCGATCCTCGAAGCACAGATTGTAACAATTTCCTGTAACCAGCGTTGTCATCCAACAGCTGTTGGAAGGTTACATCCGCCTTCTGATTCCACAAGTCTCGCAAGAAGTCGTAAGGAGATCGCTTCAAAAGAGTGACTGGTGTTTCCAACAGAGAAGATGTAGTAGCTGCTTCCTTGGGTGGAAGACCAGATGAGTGTCTTCCCTCGACTGGAGGCTGTTCCCGTGAGACAGGTGTTGCCGTAGTCGGTGTAGGAAGCTGCTGTACTATCTTCCGTCTCTTCTCCAGCTCTTCTTGCATGATCGCTTCAACTTCTTGTCTAATGTCAGGAGCAAAGTACTTTGGATCTTCTCGGTCGTAAGTAGGAGAAGACGGCCGCTCAGGAGAAGATGACCTCTCTTTTCGCTGCTTCTTCTTCCTGATCTCCTTCTGACGAGATTCTAACTTCCCTTTGCTTCTGGTACTTATCTTGAACACCGCTTCATCCAAGACTGCTTCGGGAGGCCAACTGTCTGAATCCGGACTAGGGCTCCAAACAGTGCCATCCGCCAAAGTGAAAGAAGAAGTTGTCTCAAGTAACTTCGTCTTCTGAACTGCAGTCGTCTTCTGCAGCTGCGGTTCCTTTCCTTCGCGCTTCCCGGGGTCCGGTTCGTCTTCCTCGATATGGAGACAATCCGTACAATCTCCAAGATCTTTTTCTTCTACCGTGATGTGCTGTACCACTGCTAACTCGAGTTTAGAAGTTGATGCAGCTTCTGCAGGAGGCGTGGTATCTGCAAATCTAACCATTTGGCGGGGACGTAAGGTCTGCGGACAATTTCTTGTGAAATGACCGGCTTCCTTACAGTTCCCACACAAGGGCACTTGCCCAATCTGTCTTCTCGGATGAGGACAGGTGGACCACCAGTGTCCTGTCTCTCCACAATTATTGCACGCTCCAGGAAGAGGGTTGAGAGGTCGTTGTGATGAAGAAGGTTGCCAGGGCGTCCTGGTCTGTACATTGCTAGCTCTATCCCTAGGTACATAACGATTATATTGGGCGGGAGGCGTAGGAGTGAAGGGTTGTATTGTCTCGATCCTATAGCAAGTTTCCCCACTCGGATCGTGTAGATATCCCTCATCGTCTTCTTCCCATCCTGTCCAGTTGACAGCTTGGTCCTGCGTACACTGATCTCTGGTGTGCCCGGAAGAGTTACAAAGGTTGCACCAAAGGTTTGGCCGGGAAGCCGTAGGTTGCTTCCGCTTGTCCTTCTGATTCAGAAGATGAACTTTCAGGTCGGCAAACTGCTTCAGAACTTCATCGATACGGGGATCAGGTGCATACTGAATGATCTGAGTCTGAGGCATCTTCTG
The DNA here is from genome assembly GCA_036924285.1 of Asterella californica. Classification (NCBI taxonomy): domain Eukaryota; kingdom Viridiplantae; phylum Streptophyta; class Marchantiopsida; order Marchantiales; family Aytoniaceae; genus Asterella; species Asterella californica. The sequence continues at coordinate 10,629,132 of JAYKYS010000006.1, read as the reverse complement.
CACAACTTCCTCCCTTGCTCGCGTCTTCTCCTTCTTCTTCTTCCGCGTCTTCTTCTCCTGTTCAGATTCTGATTCTGAACTTTCAACAGTAGACTCTTCAGAAGTAGAAGATACTTCCGAATCACTGTTATCAGTTTCAGTGGACTTGGACTTCCTCTTGGACTTCCTAGAAGACTTCTTTGACTTCTTGGACTTCTTCGAGGTCTTCCCTCTGTCTTTCGTCATATTTCGAGTGATGCTCGAGGTTTCATACTGCTCGGCATGCTTCTGTACTTCTGTAAATCATCACCTCCTCCTCTTCTGCAGTACAATTCCATATCCTGAGACAATCCTCCCAAGTACCAGTCCACGGCTTGCTGAGCACAATAACCGGGTCTTCCTTGGTTCTGAGGGATGTGATCCAGGAGGTCTTCAAACCTCTCGGTGTAATCCCGCAGTGTCTCCTTCTTCTTTCATTCGAGTCTCTGAAGTTCTATGAGGGTCATCCGATCATAGCCCACTCCTCTAAACCTTTTCAGAAAAGCTGCCTTCAGAGTAGCCCAAGCGGCCATTACTACACCATCATCCAACATCTTACTCATCCACTTCCTTCCCTTCCCTACGATCAAACTGGGAAATACACGGAGTCTGTCAACATCAGCGTCTTCCTTGTTGGATCGAGAGATGGTCTCGAACATCGTGATGAGTCGTCCGCGTCAGCATCATCGTCGTACGGATGGTACTTCTGCCGAGTATGAGAAGCCATGTCGACTGCCGACTGGTGCGACTGCCAACTTCTTCCTCCCTCAGGTCCAGGTGGTGGAGATGGTCTTCTCGAAAGTCCAGGCCTGTCTGAATCACGAAGGTCGTCTTCTGAGTCAGAGCTACTATCATTGCTACCTTCCGAGACGTCTGGAACAATCTCCTCTAGTCTTTCTTCACCTTGAGAAGCTTCTTCCGTACTTGGGAAGACGTCTTCCGAGTAACCAGTACCAAAATCTACTTTATACATGTGATCACCCGGTTGGTTTCTGTCTTCGTCAAAAATTATGCTCGAGATGGAAGGCTCTTCCAACTCTACTGATCGGATCTTCCTGAGCTCTTCTTCTCTCCTTTGGTGTCTCAGGGATATCCGCTGCTCTCTAGAAGCGGTTCGCTGGGGTGAATTTACCCACTCAGGATCTTTACCCGTGCGTCTTCTGCTTCTTCCTCTGATCGGAGGCATCCATCAGAGTACTGAGAACAGATGTTCCTCTTCTTCTACCACTAGATCCGGGAGACCGAATGCCTAAACAACCGATCACAAGTTCGGAACATCTTTTTCTCCTGCTTCTCGTTGTATTCACTGTAGTCTTCCAAGATTGAGTCTTCCAAGAAGTTCTTGGAAGCGGAGAAGCGGCTTCCTCCAGTTCTTCCTGACGTATCTTATCAGCTTCTGGTTGCGGGTCCTGTCTTCTAGCAAGATAGAGTCCCACAACACATTCAACTACAATCGAAGTTAGTTCGAAATGAACCTAACTAATGGCACACAGATCCAGGAAGCTTAGAACAGAAGTAACTAAGATGAAATCCCTGGCAGCGGCGCCAAAAATGGTGCTCACTATATGTAGTGACGCAGGATTACTCCTTTTGCCCATTTAGTATACAAGATATCGTTCCCACAGAGGATTTGCACAAGTAACGCTGCTCTAAGTTCTAAGATCTGTTAAAACACACAAACACACGGGTTTTGCTTAGGAATCCCGTCTTCTCACAAAACCACGCGTCTTCCAGACACTCTAAAAGGTGCTCTGGAACTAAACAAACAACTACTAACTAAAATATCACACAACTATTCATAGAGAAGCTCGAGAAGACGATCTTTCTGCTTCTAGGTTGCTTCTTCCAGTCTTCTCGATACCGTCTTCCCGAAGCGATTCTCGTCTTCTGGGGGTTCAGCTCGTCTTCTCACACCTCCAGAAGATTGTCTTGCTTCGCAGAAATCGACTAGCACGGCTGTTACACCTTACTCTCACACTCACATTACAACGGGTTAGATCAATCACAAGGTGTATGTCCCTGTAGCCTTCCCAGGCTTCTGCCTACGGAAATGATCTTCCTGCAGCACTACAACGACATTCACCTTCACGGAAGCTCAATAGAAGTCTCGGAAACTCACTAGAAGAAGGTAAGAAGATGGGGAAGATGAGAGAAGATGGGGAAGAAAAGAAAATCCAAACAAGAGAAAACAAGATGAAAAGAGGAAATTAAGATTTCGACAGGCTTCTAGTCCGGATCCTGACTAACAAGCCATCCCTGCTTGTAATAGTTTGGGGAGGAAGACAACAAACGTGAGTACTGTTGCACCGTCTTCTACTCGAGGATGTCGTCTTCTGCTGTGGGAAGAAGGCTTCTTTCTTCTTCACTTCGCTGCTCTGACTATTTTGTCTTCTGGGATCCCTTACCCCTAAGACCGTTCGTATGTAGATCCCAAGTGCTCTACTAACAGTCACCGCCACTCAAGAAGAACACTTCCCATGCACAATTGGGAGCGAATTCAAGGAAACCCACCACCCAGAAGACATGAACAAAGCTTCTACACTCAAATCCACAATCTATTCCCCGAGAAGAAGTCACAATGGCATTGGGAAGCTCACTCCCTCTACTTTCGGCGTCTACTCCTCGACACACAAGTCTAGTCAACAGGACTGCACGAGGATGCCGTTCTCTGTTCCTAGACTGTCCACTACCTCTATCTACATCTCTGAACCACTGCTGATACGAGTATGCAGACCCCTCCTGTGTATTCCAAGACTATTCGTATGTTTCCAACGACGGGTGTAGTGTGCGAAGAACTGTCTATCCTGTGTCTCTGCTCTAATGTGTCTCGTCTGCCTGCACCATCGAATCGATATGTGGATGCAGTAGCTACAGAACTCTATCTCCTACTCTTCGATCCTACTTATGTCGCTGTCATGAGAACCAGGGGAGACGACCACCAGGGAGAGAGAGGCGCTGACATGAAGTTGTCACCCCACATGCAAGCGGTTCCCCTTCCTAATTAGCCATCCACCGTGTTGCTCCTACGCTACCTATGCTGCCACATGGTATCCTAACTAATTTTACACTGAAAACTGCCACCCTTAAGATAGCATGTTTTGGTCCTACTAAATCTGGAATAGTCAATTTGGTTACTATCTACTCTGATTGCTCGGAGGCAACCTCTATCTGATCTGCTCCTATCGAAACTCCTAACGCGGCTTCTGATAAGCTAGAAAGCCCTGTAGTTACCTCGGGTGTCACTGAGGTGGCTTCCTCCTCATCGTTCTTTGCTGGCTTTGCTGTCGCTGCTACTGCGTCTTCCTCGGCTTCGGCTTCTGCTTCGAAAGACAAAAGTGTCTTCTAGGAAGCGGAGTCGACCGGTGCTCTTGCCATCTTCTGAGGCACTGGTGCGGGACTAGGGACCATGGCGATCTCATAGGGATCCAGGGAAGTCGCTTCCTCCACGCGGAATACCTGGGAAGACGGCTCGTCTTCCTGTCTTCCAGAAGACATCTTGTCTTCCGGGGCGTCTTCTGGAGTCTTCTCGGCTTCCAACGCTGTCACCACCAAGTGCATAGCGAGATCAAACTCCTCCTTCTCCATTCCGGATCCAGTCAATGGTGCTGGAGCTTGAGAAGATGCAGTTGCAGGTATCGGAAGCGAGGGAAGACCATAAAGTGTCTTCACTCCCTCTATCTGCCGATCCAAGTACCTGAACATGCTCTCCCGGCATTCCACCAACATTGTCTTGGACTCGCTGTCCCATCCTCTAGCCAAGGTAAGTAACTTTCTACCCGCGGTGAAGTTGAATTTCTTCCGAAGCGCTTCCACCGACTATGCTAGCATCTCCTGTGCACGAGCCTCCGCTGCTTCCCGCTGCGTCTTCTCAATTGCAACTCGCGCTTCTACGGCTTCTCGCTGCGTCTTCCATGTGGTGTTCTCCTCGGCGAGGGCGGTGATCTTCTCTCGCACTCGAAGGATCTCCTGATCGCGCTACTGTACACGCGTCTGCATCTCCTGGTTGCTCTTCCGAAGTTGCAACAGCTCCTTGGCAGAAGCGGCTGCTTCCGCCTTGTATCAGCCTGCGAGCTTCTCCGTGGTGCGGAGACTAGCTTCCAGCGACTCCGTCTTCTTCTGGTCTTCTTCCTGTCGCAGCAAGGTGCGCAGGCCGAATCCAGGTTGCAAGGACCTCTCCTGAGTCTTCGCTCTCTTCTCCAGCAACTCCATAGCTGGCTGGATCTCCTTGTGGAAGAAGGCGCTGAACTTTTCCAGTCTTCTTCCTACGGAAGACAAGTTCATCTCCACCACTCGCTCGGAGGTGTCGACCTTGTCTTCCAGAAGCAAGGATGCCTCTTCCACCACAATGGCCTTCATCTTCTGCGCACGAGAAGAAGCTACTCTTCTCATCTTCCGGGGTGGAAGATTCCTCATGGCAGGAGCGGCTCTCTTCGTTGCGCTTCTTCGCATCGCAGCAGGAGCGCCCATCCATCCTTCGTCTTCTGGAGTCTTCGGAAGACTCCCAGGTGTTGCAGAAGCGGTCTTGTGCTCCGATCGGGTACTCAGCAGTTCTTCTTCCGAGTCGGACTCCGATCCTGAATGAATGAGGGAGGTGGGCTTCCTAAGTACACTTCTAAGACCCATCTTCCTCGGTGACGTGGCGTCTTCCGACCCACTAGACTCGTCTTCCCTCACCAGAAGCGTCTTCTGGTGAGAGCCGAGCCTCAATTGTGGCATCAGAGTGGGAGGGAGAGTTGCGGCTGCTGCTCGGTCATCGTCTTCCGAGGTCTCCTCCTTCTCCTCCTGTTGTCCTGTTGGCCCATACTCTGCCAACTGATCTCTCCTAAGATCCCCCATGGCTACGTACAAGTAGCAGAGGAAAGGTGTCAAGTGTCCTCCGCCGGGGTACCCAAGTACGCTAGCTCCGCCTGTACATAGTTGTGGACGTATGCGCCCCAGTAGATGGGTACTCTTTTATCTCACACTGCTTCCAGGAAGTCTACGTCCTGATCTCCCAGGTACCTCGTCTTCTGCGCTTTCTCCTTGGGAAAGAGATGCAAAAACAGCTTCGCCAGAAGTCGCTTCTTCGGCTCTCGGTAAGATTCGATCTTCCACCCATTCCTACCCTGCCTGTCTTCCATGAAAAGACAAGTGGTGCTCCCAGACACATGTCACGTACTCACGACCCTGGACAAAACCTTCTTCTCAAACCAATACCCTCGGTCCTCGGAGTCTGACCTGTGGAAAGCCCTGCGCCACCAATCTTCAGTCCAGGAAGATGATCTTCCTCGAGCTACTCCTGCCTTCGCAGGTACACGGTTGCGAGGTGGTAACGCTACCCACACCTCCTCCAGAAGTCCCTGATCGGTGAGGTTCCAATCCTACAGGAAGAAGTCGAGACCCAACTCCTTGAGGAAAGGAGTGGCCTCGGCCAATTCTGCCGCTGGTAACACCAAGCCTCGCGGATGCATCGTCATACTGGAAGATCTGTTGCATTAAGCCACAAGCACCTTCTATGAGCTGAAGGCTCAGTCCTTCCCAAGTGCCCACAGTCTAGCTTCTACTTTTCAGAAGACGAAACTAGTCTTCCAGAAGACAGCTACTCTGTCTTCCGGGATTCTAACAGTACTTCCTAGATAGCTCTCGTCTTCCGAGCTATATCTAAACAATCCTATCTAAGCAAGGCCTCGCATGGATTACCAAGAAGACAACCCACCTTGCATTACATCTTACTTCATATCAGAAGATACAAGATTCGCGAAACATAAAGTGCATAACAGGTTCGGAAGATGGTTGCGGGCTCCTGCGGTGACAGAGGCCACTGGAAAGACACCCGGGACAGTTTCCGATTCAATGTCTTTCTCGAAAGACTTCCCGAAGTCAGGCTTCCCTTCACTGGTCTCACCTGTTTTCGTCTTCCTACGCGCAATCTATCCTCACAACAGACTCAAGACAATTGCACTCTGTTCTTCTGACTTCTCACCTCTCATACGCACTCAGAAGAAGCTTGCTGCTCGGTGGGAAGACATGACCCTCGACCATTCTCTCCAGATTCTGCCAGCAAGTCTTCTCACGACTCTCTCCTAAGTTTGGGAAGAAGAAGGAATGGCTGCTATGGGTCGGACAGAAGAGACCCGAAATGGACCCTCACGTCTTCTCGCTCATTTTGCCAGTCTTTCAGTCTTCTAGTCTCTCTAGGAAGATGTGGAGTTGAGAAGCTTGGAAGACCGGGAGGCACAAGCCTAGTTCCCGACTTCCAACTTCTCGAAATAACAAAACAACTCACCACACCACTCAAGATTCGTACGAAGCCTCTCTTAACACAAAAGCAACACAAATCCACTCTTGATACGAATTGGTTATAGTCGACTTCCGAAGACAGTCTTCCGAAGACAGTCAAGTTTAAGAAGCGTCTTCCGAAGATGTTCCCATCTTCCGAAGCGTCTTCTGTTCAAGGTTTCGGGTGTAGAGGGGTAGTAGAGTAAGGAAATTGATAGCTGAGATCGTCAATTTGGAGATGATGGGTAGGGAAGCTCGAATTGAACTTAGTAGGGAGAAGTAGGAAGATGTCTGACAGAAATTGGGCAGCGCTTCCGCACCCAATGTCACAATAGGAAAAATGGGGATGGGGGTAATCGATCAGGCTGCTTGCAAACAACCGGGGAAGCGCGGGGGATACCAGACAAAGGCGAGAAGAAGTGAGAAGAGGAAAGAACGTGGGAAGAACCTCTACAGTCTTCTTCTGCTTCCCGAGTTGCCTTCGACCTTCTACGCGTTTCTGGCTCTGATCCTAGCTCCACTGCGACTCCACACGGCTGCTTCCGCTGTTCAATTCCACCTTCAATTCTACTCAGCTACTCTCCAATGTCAGTTTCTCGGGAGCTCACAAAAACGCCTTCGCTCCTTGTCTTCCGTGCTTCAGCAATTCGGTCTCGCCCTTCGCCTAGCTGCCAACTGGTCCTCATCTCACTCGATTTCCTCACTCGATTCTCTCACTCGATTTTCTCTCGCGAAGCTCACTCTTCTGAAATCGATCTTCTCCACCAAGAGTGCTCCTGCTGCAGGAAGCTGAGAATCCACTAATGCGCTTCCTGTATCTTGTTGTATCTTCCTGTATCTTGTGTATCCCCGCAGTTTAGGGGTTTCGACCCTAGGTGACTTACCTAACCTACCTACCTGTTCGGTGCGACCGAATAGGTACAACTACTCCTTTACTGAAAAAGCCGTGGTTAGGTCTTCCGAAGAAGTCAACTTATTATTACAAACAGCTCGTAAGATCATCTTCTTGCTAAGGAAGACGTAACCTTAAGTAACAACGCTTCTTCAGTTATACAAACAAGTTATTAATCATAAAAATTTTAAAAATTCGTGAATCCTGTAATTTGTGAGCACCACACGAGATTTGTGGAATCAGAAGGTAGATGTAACCTTCCAACAGCTTCCGGGTGATAATGTTGGTTACAAGAAGCTGTTACAGTCTGTACTTCGAGGATCGAGGAAGAGGAGAAAAGCGAAACTTCCCCAGAGCACCCCGATCCTAGGGTAGAGCATGAGGACTTAGGAGCCCCATAACTTGATATGGAGATCCATGGCTGTCTTCTAAAGAAGATACCTATTGATTCAAGCTCCGGAGTTAACATCATGACGGAAGAGACTGCGCATGCCTTAGGCTTCAATGAGTTCCAACCTACTCCGAGGATTCTTAGAATGACGGACCAGACCAGAAGACGACCCTTGAGACAACTGCTTGACGATAATTGGTGCAGTATCTTTTTACCTCACTTACATTATTTTGCGACTTGTAGCTAAGGTTGGATATCAGGTTTTGATAGGAAGACCTTGGTTGTCTACTGCAAGTGTAAATATCGATTAGAGAAGACATCGTTTGAGGTTTCTGAATCCTACACCGAAGTCGGGCGAGAAGTCCAAAATCTCACTCTCTTGGATGAAGATTGGACATCAAGGTGAAACTCCTTCTACGACTGAGGAATATACGTCAGAAGACTCAGCTGCATCTTCTGACAGTGATGGAAGATATGATGAGTTTGTGGTGAATAACTTGCGTACTACAAATATCTCAGAAGAAGCAGAAGAAGTGAACTGTGGATACATTGAGTGCTACGAAATTGAGGAAAAAGAGCTTCCAGAAGACAACAGTACTGTCTTCTCTTCAGAAGACCAGTTAACTGATCTTCCAGAAGCTGAAAGTACTGTCTTTCCTTCAGAAGACCAGGTAGCCGAGTCAAACCTGGAAGAAATTCCCAAACCAGTATATTTTGGTGCCAGTGAGTACAGTCATACTGAAGGAATGGTGAATCTTGATGATCTTCAAGAAATGGAGATTGTCTTAGGGAAGAAGTTGAAACTTTCCAAGGTGATCGAGAGCAAGCAGTTGGAAGACTTCAGAGTTCCAAGATGTCTTCGCATGGACCATAGAAGACATGAAGGGCATACCTAGAGAGCTGAGAGAGCATCGAATCGACTTGTTGGAAGACGTTGTTCCTGCACCACACAGGCAATATCGACTTAACCCTAAGTACTCGCTTCTGGTGAACGATCAGATCGATCAGTATCTGAAGGCAAGAGTCATCTTCCCAGTGCTTAGCAGTGAGTGGGTAGCTCCTATTGTCATCGTGCCGAAAAAGCAAACAGATAAGATCAGAGTGTGTCAGGACTTTCGGAAGCTGAACTTGACCACGAAGAAAGATCATTATCTTTTATCATTCACCGATTCTATGTTAGACCAAGTAGCAAGACATGAGTTCTACAGCTTCATGGATGGGTATTCTAAGTACAACCAAGTTTCAATCAGAGAAGAAGACAAGTCGAAGATCACTTTTACTCGAGGTCATTGCACGTATTCCACGCCCCACAGATGTGAGTCGAGTTCGAGCATTTGTTGGTTTGGCGAACTTTTATTGGCGATACGTGAAAGGATTTAGTGCAATTGCGAAGCCATTGACCAAGCTGATGAAGGTGGACCGGGAGTGGCAATGGGGAGATGAGCAAGAGCGAGCTTTCGTGGAGCTCAAGGATAGTTGACATCTGCTCCCATCTTGAGGAGACCCGTTAGGGGACGTCCTTTCCAACTGCACACTGATTGGAGTATGTTGGGACTTGGAGCAATGTTGACTCAGCATGATGATGAAAAAAATGAGTTTGTGATGACATATGCCAGTCGCTCCAACAATTCGACGGAGACGAGGTACAGTTTGTACGAGGGGGAGTGTTTAGATGTAGTGTGGGCTGTTGCACACTTCCGATGTTATTTGTTTGGGAACCCCTTTACTCTCATCACTGATCACCAGCCGCTCAAGTGGTTGATGGAGTCCGACAAGCTTACAGGGAAGCTTGCACGATGGACTTCGATCTTACAAGAGTATGACTTTCAGGTAGTGCATAGACCTAGAGTTGCAAATCTAGATGCCGATGGGTTGAGTCGCAACCCGTGCACGAGTCAGCAAGATCAGACTGGGGCTCGATGGCATGATGAGGTTGATGAGGAGATAGTGTCAGGGTGGCATGCATCTGTCTTTCTTTGTGTGATGGCCATGAACCATAGTATGGAGAGCCAAGTCGCATCTTTCTCAAGTGAGAGAGTAGATGACGAGTCTCCAGATCCTTAGGGTGGAGATGGTGTTCCAAACCTGCGAGATATCCATGACGATGTGACCGTGATGGAGTATCTATGTACTGGTGTGGTGGTACGCACAGTAAGTGCCAAGGAGCGAGATCGTGTCCTTCAACGAGCGAAGAGATTTCGACAGGAAGGACGACATGTACTTCGAGTGTGCGATGATGGGAGAGTACGGATAGTGTCACATCCATCCCAGAGGGCATAATTAGTACGACATGCTCATGAGGAGTTGGGACATTTTGGAGTGAAGCGCACGCTTAGCTTACTCCAAGGACAGTATTGGTGGCGTGATATGCACGTCGATGTGCAACAGTTTGTTGCACGATGTGTGGTTTGTGATCGAGTGCAAGCATCGTTTAATGCTCCTACTCCACAATTACACCCCTTACCGATTATGGGGTTGGGTTACCGTTGGAGTTTGGATTTTGCGGGACCCTTATCGTTTGACTGTACGTCATCATTGATATGTGTTGGTGATGGTGGAGCACTTTTCCAAGTGGATTGAGTTGGTGGCATTACCAGACAAGGCGAGTGAAGGGACGGCGTATGCGTTCTTAGATCGAGTGCTGAGTCGTTTTGGAGCACCAGCTGAAGTGCTGACAGACCAAGGTACAGAGTTCCTTGGTGAGTTTCAGATCTTGTGTGATCAGACGCTGATTGATCATCGAACTACATCTCGAGATCATCCCGAGGCGGATGACTCAGAAAGAATCCAATGTCATGTAACCTTCCCATGCAGAACTCCTCTCTGAACGACTCCAAGCCTGTAGCCCGTTGATTAACTTGACACTAAGCATCCTTTCTCTCCTCTTCCTCAGCTTCTGAAAACAGGACATCCTCATCTACAAATCGAGCCTTTGACAACATATCTGCGACCACATTCTTCTTTCCTTTTATATGCTTCAGCTCTAGATTCAAGCTTCTAATATAAGCAATCCAACGTAACATTGCTATGTCTGACGTGTTACAGTTGGATATCATGCCTCGTAGAGGTAGACAATCCATTTCTAGGACTACATGAGCACCAATCAGAAACTCACGGTCTGTCTTCATCGCTGTCATCGCTCCTCACAACTCATGCTTCACCTGAGGGTAATCTCGTTGCTTGCCTGTCAAGATCCTAGCTCCAAACCTAGAGGTAAGCCGCATACCATCCGCATCATCTTGACCTATCGCCCAACCAATCACCTTTGGACTAGTATCTACTGTGACAATGATAGGTCTCTCACACCCGTAGTCTACTCTTCTCAAAACAGGTGGAGACTGTAGAGCCTCCTTCAGTCTATTCATAGCTTCTCGATGGACTGAGTTCCATACAAACCTCTTACCCTTCCTCAATAATGCATACAAAGGCTCAGTAACATGAGCATAATGAGGAATGGATAAACGATAAAATACACAAGCACCTAGAAAGCGTCGAACCTCCGTGATATTCTTACAGTCTGCCATTCTAGCTATGGCTTCAACCTTCTCCGGGTTTGGTCGCCTTCCCAAAGCACCGCACAGATGTCCAACCACTAAAATATCAGACACACCAAACTTGGACTTAGCTCCTAACATGATGAGATGTATCTCCTCCAACCGAGTTAAGATACGTTCTACATCCCTGATATGATCTGCAACAAACCTCCTACATCCATTCGCAAGTACTGCTTCATCCTTGTCTTCAACCGTGCAACCTTTTATCGGAATATCATCTAGAAATGGAATGGTAACATCAGGCACAAATTCCCTTAGTACCTTATGCATCACATTCTGCATATGAGTCACCGAGTTCGTCGCTCCTTGTGTAAGAGTACACATCCTCATCAATCCCAGGGGCGTACGCATAGTAGTTAGATCTCTACTCTCTACAGCCAGCTGAAACTGATCATAACCAGAATATAGATCTCCTATTGAATAGATAGCTCTCCTTGCAAATGCCTCCGCTACCTCCTCAATCACAGGACCCGTCCCAACGTTACGAATGGTTACGTTATTCGCATGCTGTAGATCTTGAATAAAACGCAAAGCTCCTAACTTCTTGGGTACAGTGAACCACCTGCTAGAATATGGCCCCATAGACGGCTCAAGTATCCTCATCTGTACCTTCTCTTTCAACAACTCGATGAGTTTAGGCAACAAAGCACGAGGAATTGTGAATATAACCATAGGCGCTATAATCTTTGGGTCCACACAACCTATCTCCTCTGCTGAAAAAGAGAATGCTTTACCATGATCCATTATCATCTGCTCAAACACTGTCTTCTCAACCTCAGTCAAGAAATCACCCCCTCCTATCTTGAGTTCTTTCACCGTCTCCTCAGTAAACTGATGTCCTACTCGTCTATGATCACGTAATATAGACTCAGTCCCCACTAATTGTACTTGCTGCTGGTAGTTAGCATGTAGTTGAGTTGCTACCGGACTCAATTTTTCAATACAGATTTGTATTTCACATGGACGTCTGCTTCCTGAGAGAATGCACACCAACAAACGACTTCTCTTTTCTCACTATTTTGCATCAGATGAGGAAAGAACTGCATGTACGTAACAAACTCCTCATATATGCGTCGAGAGTGGATAGGGATCGCTGTCATACTATCTTTCCCCTCCATCAATCTACTGACACTATCTAACCAACCAACAACTGACTGTACAGACATAAACTCTTCAAACAAGCCAGAAACCACTTCGTCTTCAAGCATAACCCCTACACGCCACAACTCTGATACCTGTTTCACCATCCATCTTTTTGTATTTTCTCCCATATCTTCAACTCCTGTAAATCGACTCCATCCATCTGCCTCAAACATCAGCAATCCAGACTGCCAACTCTGTACACTACACATGTCTCCAGACCCTTGTACATGTCTCGCTTCCAACTCTGACGGGATCTCAACAGTAGGTTCTACACCTCTGTCTTCTCGCTCTACAGGAGTGGACGGCAAAAACCCTTACATCTCTTAGTCTGAGAATCTCTAAGGGTTTGTTGGTTCCGCTCATGTCTTGAATGAATCGTCAAAAACTGTATTGAGTACCTGTCAAGACTCTGAACTCTGGCATAATGAGACCCATCGTTCATCACATTTGTCTCCATTTGAATAGCAGTGATGTATGGTTGGTCCATTATGACAGGATAGGAGGCAGACGACTGTACAAAAAATACTGATCAACCTCTACATCTCCAATCCTTACAAGCATTTTGGGACAAGCTCCGTATAACTCACCCTTTTGATTATTTGCAGCACGAAGTACCCAATCATGATTCTTTTTTATTGACCACTGCCCTTTCTCATACACCTCCTTGGAAATTATGTTGATCTCAGACCCGTGATCCACAAGTGCAGGTACTGGTTCAGAAAGTCCTCCAAGCCGAACCTGCGTCTCTGTTGTCGCTCTTGCTCAATGTTTCTCTTTGAAATCGCTGTCTGCGCTTGACCTATCCTCTTCATACTCTTCGTCTTCATTCTCAATAACAGCAGGACCAGCAACCCATACTTCATACTTATCATCCCTGAACCCGTCAACACCAATAGCATCTACTGCACCAACCATCTGACTACCTACTTGTTCAGTCAATACTTGTCTTTTTCTCTTCATGATGTCTATTATCAACTCGTGAAACTCTCTCTTCACGATACCCAGTACCTCACGAAGAGTAAACTCAACTCTAGCATCCAAAATGCGTTGCTCCAGAACAGCACGCAAGTCTGTTATTGTTTCGATGTCTGCCGCTAACTTGTAAGCTGGAGCTTTCTCCTTCTCTTGTGCTGTAAACCTCTTCCCCCGTACTCTATCTGTAGCAGTAGGTTCCTGTGGTAAATCCTGTACACCTTCCATAGAATCCACTGCAGGTGGTGGAGCTGTAGAGATAGAAGGTATATCGTCTACAGCAGGAACTCTACCAGTTGGTCCAGATGGTGATGGTTCCGCTGCTCTCCTCCTTGTAACTCTCTGACGGTCATTGTCATCTGGTATCTCTCCATCTAGGTCGGAAGCATCATGTCGTCTTTTGTCTTCCACCATGGCATCCTGTTCACTACTCGCTTCTAAAAACGTTCGAATAGAAGTTGCATCTACTGGGTCTCTCCATCCAGTAGCTCTCCTTATGCTTTCTGCACCTCTCTTCATGATTTCATTCGGAACCTCAACAACTTGCTCAACCATAGTTGGATTAGAGCGCACCTCAACCTTTCCAGTATACACATCAGCTTCCGCAGAACCCGTCCTCATCGCTGTAGTGTTCGCACCAGTAAGTGCTGGAAGCGAACTCCTCATTCTTCCTCTTCCAAAATATGTTTTCAGGGGTTGCCCAGTGGCGGTTAGATACAACATGTTATTCTGATAATTGACTACGTCATCTCGCAAGGCAACCGCTAAGTCTTGACAGTCTTCTCTGAGATGATCTGAGCTATCGCACCAAATACATCTCCTAGTAAAGGTTCCTCCTACAGGTCGAGCACCTGGTGCGACTGGTCGTTGATCTCTCCTCAAATCAGCCTTCTCAACTCTCAAATCTCTCAACTGTTGAGTGATCTCTTCAATCAGGTTATTCTGATTTCGATTCTCAACACGTCGCTGCTGCTGTCTAGGTCCTCTCTCTGATGGGATAGGCACTACATGCGCTTGGGGAACCACAACAAGTGCTTGAGGGATCACTATAGGTGCCTGGGGTATTATTTGAGGTATTATAGGAGCTTGAGGAGCTACTCTCTGCTCCGGCAAGGCCTCTAGCTGCAGTGCCATCCTACCACGACGTTGTCTAGCAAGAGTAGATACTGCTTCCTCCACTCTTCTCCAATCAGATGTAATGCCCCCTTCAGCTCCACGATCAGCTAACATGAAGCAAAGTCTGTCTGCTGTTAACTCATCCAGAGCACCTAAGAACAACTCCGTCTTCCTAGCATCCAGCGTCAACCTCTCTAGACCAGAAAGCTGAGAGTACCTCTTCTCAAATTCATGAATCACCTCATTCAATCCCATAAAACGTCCAGGCTGACGCTCTAACCAATCCATGAGAGTCCTTCTGGTTATTCTTTTTGAATCTTCTTCTAGAAACACTTCCCGTAGAGCACGTTCAAACAGAGTCCACCCATCTAGATGTCTTCTCTGTAAAATTCTAACCTTCTCTCTCAGTTCCGGAACAACAGTTAACTCAAAGCTCAGAATTACCTCAACTTCATGTGCCCTGACCAGCTCCATCTCACCCACATACTCCCGCAGGTATCTAGTAACGTCTCTTCCATCGAATCACCCACATCGACCAACAATTGCTTGTAATGCCCTTGTGGATTTCTGCTCAGCTCCCCCAATTGCAAGCTGCTGCTGAATCAAGGCAGTCAACGTCTGAAGAATCTGAGACGTGTCTACAGCAGGCTGTGCTGTTGCTGTTGGAACCACCGTAGGCCCTCCTTGAGAGCCAATTCCATCTTGACTAGGAGTCCCTTGAACAAGAACACCTTGAGCAGCAGCTACACCTTGTACGGCAGCACTGTGATCCATCTTCTCAATTCAGTCAATTCTCCAAATCAATCACCCCAATAGCTCTCAGTGGAAGCACCAAATGTCGTAGCGAGAGTCTTTCTTGAGGAGGGCGGACCTCCTGACTATAATTGATCAGAGAAACGATCCAAAGTGAAAACAGATTGCTGCTGGCGATGAGATCTCAAAATCCGGTTTCTTGCGTCCATCAATTACAAACTAACACTCAACAAACACTCAGGTACACAGACAGATCTCTCAGGATTCAAAATAACTTTATTTCAGTGTCGGCTGCACCATCAATTTCTTCAACTGTAAGAAAAATCTCTCTCTCTTCTTCTCCTGCGCGTCTCTCTCTCTGTCTCTCATTGTTCTGCCAAAGACCGCCAAATTCACCCCAAACCCGATCCAGTGGGTAAAATTCAGACCCCTAACTCTTATATCTCTCCTTGCATCAACTTCCCAAGTGAAAAATTCAGAAATTCGATTCAGCGACGATCAAAACCTCTCACATATCATCAAACTGATCTCCCCTCAGTAGCCTGCCTCCTAAAAGTAATTTATCTCCAAAACAGTTTACTAGACAAAGCTCAAGCTCTAAAACACTTGCCCCTCTCTTTGCGACGACCTCCCAATTCAGGTTTCTCAGAAATTTCCTCTCCCTTGCTCCCAAGCTTCTCCTGCGCGTCCCGATGGTTTCTCCTTCCGCTCTGTGTCAAAAAGTCCCCGTCCAAAGCCGCCGCAGGTTATTTAACCTAAAAGCTAAGGCCCTAGCTAAGTTGCCCCCTGCTGTCCTTATAAGCACAACCACTTATCAGAAGCAGACCCCTAGCTAAGCTGCCCCCTATTGTCCTTATGCGTATAGAACTTTATTTGCTAAGCTGGCCCCTTTTTTATAAAAAGTTCACAGCCGTCTTCACAAAGTAGACTCCTTCACTAATAAAGGTCTCACAGTTTCCTTGGCTATTGCTAACCCGACTCGATGATTAATTAACTAATTAACAAAAGTTTCCCGTGCTCTTGATGTCATCTTGATGCCACCCTGAATATACTACAAGCCATCCAATATAGGTCGAAGCCCCAACACTTATGAGGCTGCCCCACAGGGCTTACAGCCCCCCCATATGCGCACCAAGTATCTCCCATAGTATATTCAAGATGGCATGCGGAGGCTTAGGCCAGGATGCCCACGATTAAGAGATATACCGGTCTCCCACCCTTAGATATGCAGGACGTGGCTGCATATCCAACATAGACTCCCTTCGAGGAGGCCAACATGCCGGAATAGGAACCAGAGGCCAGGGGGAATTGATCCTGAGACCACTTTCCTCCTAGGCAAGTGTCCCATCACTTGGATGGCCTTTGGTTCCGTTCTAAAAGCATTTACAGTCTGTACATATGCTTTTACTGAAGAAATTTTTCTGCAAGGTCTTTACTAGCCTTTCTTATGCTAACTTTTCTATACAACTCCGCTTTTAATGAACAAAGAGTCAAAACTATAGTACTCATGAACACCTACACACTCACGCTATCAGACTGAGAGTCCGAGTCACGAGCCAGAATCGACAGATTTCCCTCTTTCACATATTTCTCAATCTAAAACTCGTACTAACTATTGCATAAAGCATTTTCTGTCAAAACTGGAAGCATGAAGTCGCTCTCCTCGTCGAGCTTTGCATTCTGGTGTCTTTCGACCCTTTTAAGGTGATATTCCAATCCAAACTAGGGGGCAGCTTGCCAAGCATGGCCCCAGCTTAGCTCCTGTCCAGCTTGATAAGCTAGGGCGCAGCTTCCCGAACAAATGCTGGTTGAGTGTCTTCTGAAGTTCCGTTTCATCATGTGGAATATCACGCACTACGACAACGTCGTCTCGTGCATTCTACCAACCTTTCTAGTCTTCTAGTCTATCTAGGAAGATGTGGATTTGAGAAGTCAGGAAGATTGAGAAGGCACAGATATGTTCTCAGTTTCATGCTTCTCGAAACAACAATCAACTCGCAAGCTCACTTAGGATTCGTATCAAGCTTCTCTCGACACAAATTTAATTTCAATCCAATCCAATCCAATTTACTCGATACGAATTTACAAACAGTCGTCTTCCAAAGATGTTCAGACATTCAGAAGCGTCTTCTGTTCACGAATTCTGGAACAGAGACGTAGTAGGGTAGGAAAATTGATAGTCAAGGTACCAATTTTAGAATGAGAAGTAGGGAAGTTCGATTTCAACTCGGGAAGAAGTGAGAAGACGGCTGACAAAAATTAGACAGCGCTTCCGCGTCCAATTTTCTCAGAAGAAAGTTTAGGGTAGGAAAACCGATCGATGGGCTTCTTGCACACGAGCGGCGAAGCGTGAGAAACATCAATTCAGAGGCGGGAAGCGGTGGAGAGGGAGAAAAAATAAGAGAAAAACCTCAGTATTGCTTCTAGCTGCTTCTTCAATCTTTTGTACGCTTTCGCTCTTCAATTTTGTCTTCAATGTGGTACCACGATCCTGCTTCTGTCATCAATTTCAAGCTGCGTCAAACTGCTTCTGCAGTCGAGCTCGCTACTTCACTCCATAGCTTCTCTACTGATTTCTTACCTCGACCTTCGATTTTTGATTTCCCAACTCCTCTAAGATTCCTTACTCTCTCAACTCGAATGCGCTTCCTGACTGGAAGACTCCTTCGCTTGTTCTTTCTCTCCAATTCGATCCTACGTGCTCCCAATCTCAACCCTCAATGCTTGAATCTAAGCAAAATAGAAGCGGAAAGCAGCGAATGTGCTTTGTGCTAATGCGCCTCCGATTCGTATCTTCCCTGAGGTAAGTAGTAGGTAGGTCGAAGTAATTTGACCTACCTACTACTTACTATGGTGACTACTTGGTTGGTGCAGCTACCCCTTATCTATGTGACGTATAGTTGATAACCCCGAAGTCGCAGTCACTGTCTTCTCTGAAGATGTCCGTCTTTCGGCTTCTAGCTTCTGTCTTCCGTCTTCCGTCTTTCGGAAGACACTGTCTAAAAGACGTCTTCTCGGAAGAAGTCGACTTCTCGTTACAAAGTCCTTTAAGACCATCTTCCCGCTAAGCAAGGTGTAATTTTAAGTAATAAAGTTATTTCAATTATATAAATTTATCATTAACTTTAAAAATTTCAAAAAATCTCTAATCTTACAAATTGTGAGCATCACATACGCCCACCTTCACATCGAAGCTACTGGTTAAGCCCAATACTTCTTGACACACGATCCATTAACACGAGTGGTCATCAAGGTACCATCTAGCTCTTCCAGTTGTAAGGAACCATTGTCAAAGACCTCCAAGACTCGATAAGGACCCATCCAGACGCTTGTTGTCGTATAGAAGAACCAAATCTCCATCCTTGACAATCACCTTCTTCAGCTTGCCATCATACTTAACCTTACGTTGTGCCTGTACTTCGTAGGTCTTCTCTGGAGCTGCATTCCTATCTTCCTCGAACTCCACAAAGTTCAGAAGACGCTGCTCCTAGCTTTCCTCTTCTTCCATGCGTTCGGTAACAGCCAACCTATAAGTAGAGACCTCTAACTCGATGGGAACAACGGATGTCATCCCATAAGTTAGATAGAAGGGCGTCTTCTGAGTGGTGGCATTAGGTGAAGTTCTAAAAGCCCACAACACAGATGGCAGCTTCGTGTCCCAATCATAAGTGTGATTAACAGTTACCTTATTCAAAATATTGCAGAGAAGATCATTCGACTTCTTTGCAATCCATTAGCTTTCAGGTTGTACGGTGTCGTCTTCCGATGCTTGATTCTGAAGTACTGTGTCAAAAGAGAAATAGTCTCATCCAGAAAATGAGTGTCTTTGTCTGACACCAGTTCTAACGGGCATCCGTATCGGATGATGATGTTGTGTCAAAGAAACTTGGCAACCACTACAACGTCGTTCTTTCTTGTGGCTTCGTCTTCCACCATCTTTGTGGCGTAGTCTGTAGCTATCATTATATACAGTGCTCGGGTTCTTCTAGCGACAAGAGCGATTGGTGAAATGAGAGTAAGAGGTCACCGTGTAGTAGCTGTCGGTCTTTCCATCCTCTGGCATGCATCACATCTTCTGATCTCTTGAAAAGTGTCTCTGTACATGATTGACCACCAGTAGCCGACGTTCAACATCTTCTTCACCATCGTCTTCAGTCCATAGTGACCCTCAACGTCCTCATTGAAGACCCGCAATCACTGCCTTAATCTCTGAGGGCTCGAGGCATCTCCTCAGCTTCTCGTCATGTCTCTTCCTAAACAAAATACCCTGGAAGATGACGTAAGGACCTACCTTGTGTAAGAAGACGGCTTTCTGCTCAGCATCCAATCCTTCTGGGTACTGTTGGTCTTCCAAGAACTTCCTCAGGTCCTTGAAGATAGATTCTTCGGTAGAAGTCGCGTAAACAAGGTCAGAAGACCTTACCTCGGCTTCTGGAGAGTAGGCGGTGCGCCCTCCCTCAGACTGTGACGTCTCTGCAGAAACTTGAAACAGCTTCTCGTCAGAGAACTTGTCTTCACTTCGTTTTCTCGACTCTCCGTCTCCAATCTGGATAGATAGTCAGCATTGGCATGTTGTCTTCCATGCCTATACTCAACCGTGTAAGTAAATTCTTGAAGAAGGAGAACCCACCTAGCTATCCTACCAGACAAATCTGCTTTCTTTACTAGATGCTTCAAAGAAAAATGATCCACATAGAAGACAAATGGATTAGCTAGAAAATAGTGCCTAAACTTCCTACAGGAGTAAATCATGCCAAGACACTCCCTTTCATTTGTCGAGTACTTCTTCTCTGCGTCACTGAGTTGTCTTCTCGCGTAGTAAATGAGAAAATCCTTCTCCTTCTCATCTTTCTGGCTCAATATCACCCCTATGGCAAAAGTAGAGACATCCACATAAACGTGGAAGATCTTTTTCCAATCAGGTGGCCTTAGGACAAGAGATTCTGACAAAAGCTTCTTCATCTCCTCGAAGGCTTCCGGCTACTCAGAAGACCAGAAGTAAGGTTCGTCCTTCTTCAGCAGTTTGGTAAGTCTTCCTGCTACTTCTGCATATCGGTCAATAAACCTCCTGTAGTATCCTACGTTGTCCAAGAAGCTTCTCAACTGAGTCAGGTTAGCAAGTGGATGAAGTTTCATGATAACTTCCACTTTAGCACAGTCGACTTCTATGCCTCTTCCAGAAATCTTATGTCCTAACAAAATCCCTTCTGACATCCCAAAGAAGCACTTCTCAGGATGTAGAGCCAAACGATGCTCTCTACGCTTCAGAAAACACTTCCTCAAAAATTTCAGAGATCTTCCTTCGATCCAAACACACAAAAATCATCCTAAGAAGATCTCCATGAAAGTACGAAGATACTCCTTAAAGATCGTAATCATCAATCTCTGGAATGTGACAGGAGCGTTGCATAAACCAAACGGCATTTGGTTATATGCGTAAGTTCCCCAATCAATCTTCGTCTATTGAACACCCAACCCACCTGGGTAGATGGTGTAACCCATATACTCTACCAACTCCTGGAAGAACTTGCACTTCCCAGGATGTAACTTCAACCCATGAGCTCTCAACCGCTCGAACACATCTCGCAAGTGTCTCTCGTGCTCCTCCACTGTAGCACTATAGACTAAGATGTTGTCAATATAGCATCTGACAAAATCCAATCCTGCTAGGATCCTGTCCATCACTCTTTGGAATTCAGCAGGAGCGTTCTTCAACCCAAATGGTAAGAACCGCCACTGATACAAACAATCCTTGCCGTGAGAGGCAATCCCTCAGAATGCTATCTTGGGTTTATCTTCCTCTCTTATCGGCAACTGATGATATCTTGCTCGAAGATCCAAAGTACTGAAGACCTTCACATGCCCCACTGCATCAAAGATCTCCTCAGGTGTCGGCATGGCATATTTATCGGACTTCGTCTGCCGATTGATAAGACGGTAGTCTCCACACATACGTCTATCCGTGTAGTTGCCATACATATCCTTCTTTGCTGACATAACTGTGGCAGATGCATACTCTCCATGCAACATCTCCACCAACCCAGCTTCCACCAAGTCTTACTCTGGATCAAGGTTCTCTCCATGTCACTGTACCTGTAAGGACGTCGAAAGATTGGCGTGTCATTAGCCAAGTCGATCCGTAGACCTGGTCCCTTCAAGGTACCCAAATCCTTCATACTAAAGACAAAACAATTCCTGTAGCTCTTCAAGAATCTCTGAACTCTTCGTCTCTCTTCTTCTATAAGCTTGGGTCCAATCTCTGGCTCCCAAGTATCCTCTGTCACCATGCTAGAGGTAGAAGACGAAGTCGTTGACTACTATCTTGCAATCTCTGGAGCAGTTTCTTCCTGCTCACCACCAACAACCTCCACCGCTACTGTGCGAAAAACTTCTACAGTTCTAGCTACAAGCTCCACACTTTCTACTACGACATCCCATGATGTCCAAGGATGACGAACTTCACGTGCCTCGCCCCCAGCCTTTACCTCCACCGACCCGGTAGGCAAAGAGCTCAAGAGTGTCCGAGCAGTAACACCCGTCAATCGCATCCGACGCTGCTCAGCCAATCCAAGGCTAACAATCCATGTCAAGCAGTCGTACTCGTAAGAAAACCCATCGCTCTCTCTCTCTCGTCGGCATTGAGCTCCACCAACTGTTGTAACTGAGCATCCCACACAAGCTCATGTCCTCCATCTCTGTAAGCATGTGACACTGGAAAGCTCACCAAGGTGGGTAACGCTGCCATGGGTCGTCCCACTAGGTTCACCACTGTCATGGGTGACTTGTCAACGACTCTCACTACTTGAGATCGTCATCTTGCATCCAAGATGCCATCAACTGTGAGGTGCGCTGGTCGTCTCACTGCATCGTGTGCGCGCTTGAGCACATCCTTCGGTAACAAGTTCGTCCACCACAACCGTGGACGATGTGCACGAGATCCCACTCTCACTGCATCTAACAACACTGCCGGTCCGACCCAAGACCGCACTTGGTGTACACTCGTCATCATATGTGCACGAGCATCGCCCAACAAAGGAACGTTCTCCAAGATGTACGCTGGAGAATCCACTTGATGCATCTGGAGATGTCGTAAGATCCGTAACATCTCTCAAAACATCCTAGATCGTGGGTCATGCAAACCGTGACCTCTCTCAACACGCGTGTGATCTTGACATGGCCACCCGGTTATCACCAAGTGAATGGTGTCAACAAACGTGAGATCCTGCGCCTCCAGCAGCGAAATATCTGACGGTAATGCTTGCTGGTATCCTCTAACGGCTGATATAGACAACAACTCAGGATATCTCTGCACCAAACGTGCCACGTGACGCAATGAGACGTGTCTTGCGACCTCATCTCTCTCCACATACAAGTATCGCTGTACTTGTATGCCTGCCTGCAATACTGCAGCCAAACCTGTGCTGATCCCTCCAAACAGCTCCAGGACACACACACCCTTCTCTGGATATTGCCATACAATGGGAGTCGTATCCAGCGGTGTTAAGGTCACAAGGCCAGTAACAGAAACACCCCGATGTTCCTCTATTGGCGGTACAAAGGCTTCACTCCAAACCTACTGCACCAACCGATCAGCATACTGCTGCAACTCTCCGCTCGAACTCCAAAGTGGAACATCCAAGGCAGATGGGACTAACGTAGACATGCTAGGCATGTCCTCCACCTCTTCAAAGACCGGAGTATCCTCCGCATGGACATTGCTCTCTAACAACTCGTCCGGCCAAGTGATGACCGAACTAAACCCTGCAACGGATGCCATCGTCCCTGATGTAAGCTTCGTTGTCCCAACTCTAGCACTGAACCGCACTGGTAAGCGACTCACTCATCTCTCACCGGACTGCCAACCCGGTCTGTAAGATGCTGTCTCTGCCCAATAGTCGATCACGAACCCCATAGGGTATAATATAGCACCTCCAACCAATACATCATAAGACTTCGCACCCGTAACGATGACCTTGGCCCTCACCATGGAGCCATCAGTGGGATGATCTGGTCTAACTCTCGCCGTCAGCAACTCGCGTGTCATGTGTAAAGTTGTACCTCCTGATCCCCCTAGAGATGTCTGTAGCTGGAATGGACATCTCTCCACTTCGCACTTCCTTAGACCCAGACCGATACACGCTGCTTTCCCCAACATCAACGGTTGGGCTCCAGAATCTAACAACACATTTTGTGGTCGATACACATTCCCTGAAGGTGCCACCAAACAGAAGATACCACTTCTGTTGTCCAACAACACCACACCTGGTGCTAATCCAGCACAGTCAATTGCCGGCCTAGCTGATAACTCATATAGCCTAGCAGCCGCCGCTTGCCAAGTACCACTAGTAGTTGTCCTGATCTTCGATTCCATGGACACATCTACCGCCTCTTGCTGAACCACTTCAGCGCTAGAGGTAACTACATCCTTGCTCTCACTGAGCGTGGCTGCCAACTGAAACACTGAGAGCCAAGTTGACTCCCAATGCCTTCATATCCGTGGCTGAAAATAGTGTGGCTCGCAAAACCGATGTAGCCGCCCCCAACATCGGATTCGACGTCGCATCTATAGACGTCGAAGGTTGACTTGCATCACCTCCACTCCTGGATGTCGATGCCTCCAATTCCACTGCACCATCAGTAGGCCGTTTAGGAACCATAGACGTGGTCCTCAACGCCTCCTCAATGTCTACCAGCCTCCCCGCGTTGTGGATCCAACTCCACCGACGCACCTCGTGGTTCAGGGACACGTAGTGCACTTCGAGTCACTGCCGTAGATGCCTCAATCTGCACCACATCAGCCATGAAGTCGAAGTCACCTCCTTCTCCTCCATAAGACGTGGAAGCTTCTGTTCCATCAGATCTCCACTGAGCCATAGCCATACTAGCTATCCTCTGCTCCAACTGCTCAATCCGAGCAGCCATACTGGCTTCTGACGTCGTAGCAAGCGGTGGACCGACTGGTCCTCTCCCAGGTGTTGGATCTCTACCTCCAGCTCGACCACCACGGCCTCCCTGAGCTTCTCCGCCTCGTCCACGATCAGCCTTTTCTTGTCGTAGTTCAGGATGGAGATCAAAACAACGGTCACTACTGTGACCTGGTCGTCCGCAATGCTCACACTGCCTAGGCACCGCTTGAGATGTCCCAGATGTCTCATAACTGCCTCTCCTTTGTGGACAATCTTTCTGCTGATGAGGACCATCACACGTCCAACAAGGACCTGCTTGCTGCTGACTAGAGAAGGACGGCATGGGCTTCTGCCCACCAGATCCTCCAGCATCTCCATGGAAGCTGATCCTTACCACCACCACCACGCTGTTGCGTAGCCTGTGATCCTCGAGAAGAGGAGATCGCCCCATGTGATGCGTCCCTGCTGAACCCAACAGTCATCACCCTCTCCTTTATCATGTTGAGCTCAATCCGCTCAGCCAAACCAAAGACAACCGCCAATGTCGGAGCGATGTCTCTAAGGAGAGTGGCATCCCTGACTCTCCTACGCAACTCCCGATCTAGTATCCCATACCAGAACTGGACTGCTTGTGCTTCTGTCACCCCTTGGATAACGTTGATCAACCGCCTCATGCGAGTAAATGCCTCGCGTATGCTCTCTCCAGCCTTCCGCTGGAACTCCTGCAGACTCCTCAACTTGTCAGTCCGCACACCCTGATAGTTCTTCCTCAAATAGTGGAAGAACTGAACCAAAGGGTTAAACCCTGGTGGTATCCCGCTCGCACTACCACCTGCTCCACTACTAGTGGACGCACCGCTGGTAGCAGGTACTCCGCCACCCGTGGATGTACCACTGCTACTGACACCTGAAGTAGTAGGTGCTACACCTCCCAAAACTGCACCAGTAGTGATAGAAACATAGTTGAGAGACCAATGTTGTCTGCACAACTCAATCTCAATACCATAGTCTCGTCTGAACTCGTGGTAATCATCCATCGGCGGTCCCTCCAAGTGTTGAAACAAACCCTTCCACGCCATAAAAGGTGTGAACAACTGTGGGTTCCGCATCTGCTGCAGATCGCACCAACTGTCAAACTCCTGGATGAAGTCATCCAGCTCAATGGTACCCACCGTATCCGAGTAACGTCGAGGTCCCTTCGTGGCTCCATAGATCTCGTCCATGTCCCACAACAACGATGTGGCGACACTAGACTCACCATCAGAAAACGCGTTGTCTGCGTCTGACTCGTCCTCTGACACAACCAACGGCGATGGTGTAGGTAGTCGGTACCTCACCCCACTCTGTGTATATCCATTGTCCGAGAAGTCCCCACCAGAACCTCCCGAGAACTCCGTGGTGATAGAATCTCGCGTATGCACTCTCTAACGAGAATGCCGAAATCTCCGTCACCACCGTAACTACAACTTGCCTATCCCCGTTCCTACTGAGCTCACCTATCCCCTACTAGGACGGTCAAGGTAAAGACAACCTGTACCTGCCATCACCACAAGCAGCCTCTCACGGTTTGTTGGTCGTCACTCCAACTGCACCGTGAGAGAAACAAAGGTAGTCTGACTGGTCATCACTCTAGCCTCACTACCGACAGCACACTAAAGTGAACTCACTCTGAAAATCAAGCGCCAACACAAGCAAACGCGGCGCACAAACAAGAAGCAGAATATGGAGGGGTTCCAACCACAAGAAGTCCAAACGATAACCCTCCACACTCAAACATTCACATAAAGAGAAATCCAGCCCCACCCGGACTGACGTGTCTTCTTTGGTGACCACATGCACAATATATGATCACCGACTGTTATAACCTGTATCTAAGGTCACTAACTAGATATGGACACTAGATGTCCATATCTCTAGTAGCTCCAAAAATATCAACGTGATAGCTCTACTAGCTCATCCAAGACAACTGCCACCAACTGCCTTCATACGCATCTTTTCGGTATAGACAAACACTACCACAACAACAGCTTCCTCCTAGTACTCTGGGGTCGCCCTACCACTCCTCTAGGAACGTACGAGCAGGTCTCCTACTACCTTAAACCAGCCCCTAAGTACTTACACGCATTCTTGTAAGACACCAAGAGCTATTGGTCTAGTGGTACAGCCAAAGCTAAGACTACAGAGTTAAGCGTCCAAGTCCAGAAATAGTGCTGGGATGGGTGACCTACTGGTTTTACACTTCCCACACAACTGAAACTTGGATACCTCTCTCACGCACGCCAGCAAGCTGGCTTGCGGCGGGCGCGAGCTCAGGCTCAGGCTCTGCTCCGTCTCCGCACTCACGCACCTCTGCTCCTCGAAGTCTCTAAACGCCTCCTAACACGCACTCCACTCCCGCTCACTCTCCGCTCCGCTCCGCTTGGAAAAGAATAGAATTCGGACCAAACACCACAAGAAGGACGAGTACGACGAGGAAACATCCGAAACAGCAACTCAGAGGTCGAAATTGCACTCCAAACTGTCGAAATCAGCCAATTTGACATTCGTAGACGAGATTACGTCAGATTTTGACCAACCCGTGACCTTCCTCGGCTTGTAACTTCGTCGATCCTTCATCAAATCGAACGATTTTTGGTGCGTTGGAATCGTCTTCTCGGGACGCACCTACTGCACTCTTCAGAACCAAAGATTGTCGACCCACGCCAACCTGACACTCGTCGACGCACTTCTGCCGACCTAAAATCTGTCACAGAATCCATCATCAGAAATTTCGACTTCTCATA
Source organism: Asterella californica (assembly GCA_036924285.1). Lineage (NCBI taxonomy): Eukaryota > Viridiplantae > Streptophyta > Marchantiopsida > Marchantiales > Aytoniaceae > Asterella > Asterella californica. The sequence goes on along the minus strand of JAYKYS010000006.1, from coordinate 10,602,346 downwards.
ACTCGCAAACGGCTCGACCAAACTTCGTGAAACTTCGTGCACTAGGAGCGTCTTCCCAGCACGCTTCCAACGAGCCCACATCGGCTTGACATTGTCGATTATTTTGTCTATCACGTCCAAATGCGCACTTCAGTCCGAAACAGGTCACTTCAACACATTCCGCCAAATTTTAGCAGCGCTTCTGCACTACCTCGCCACCAAATCGACTGATAACAGGTTCAGACAACGCCCATCCACACAGCGATCGATCACAACATCCAAAACGAACTACTCCACGCACGCGCGCATCCGCAAATCGAAGATACCAACGATATGTCAACTCCGGAGATACCACCGGTAGCAATCTGCGACCTAAAATCCCTAAACCAGGCCTCGCAATCCGAGTTCTTCAAGTGATAACAAGGTATGTACTCCCTCCACCAGGCCAACAAGCACTAGACTATCACTACAGTCGAGCCAAATCCACTATGTGCTCGCAGAGAATCCAGATCTCACTCACAAGACTACCCACCATAGCCAGGAGCTTGAAGGCTCAACTTGAAGAACTCTGATCTCCAAGCCCTACTTGCGAAGTATACCCCTTGTGGGCACTCCCACCAACTTGCCCTAACTACACTAACGGTCTTATCGAGATTCCCCACTTCGCACTCGGTCAACCTAGTTGAGTAGCCAAACTGACGTGATAGCATACAGAACAGAGCAATTTCAACATTGCAGCTATGGCGGAGTCCGTATCTTTGATCACTGGAGAGAAGCTCGACAAGAACAACTATCAATTGTGGAAGTTCCAGATGATAACTTTCCTGTAGGGACAAGATCTACGGGATTTTATCACTGAGGAGGAGAAAGCGCCCGACGTACCAATTTCTGACCCGAAATTCAAGGAGTGGAAGAAGCGCTCGTATCAGACGATTCACTACATCACGCTGACAGTTTCACCATCGATGATCAGTCACATTCAAGATTGTGATACGCCTAAGAAAGCTTGGGATGCACTCGCGCGTCTGTTTTAATCCGGAACAGAGACGCGGAAGCTACAATTGCTGCAGTAGTTCAACACCATGAAGAAGGGATCGATGTGCATCAATGACTACGTGAACCATGTCAAGCAGCTCGCGGATCAGCTATCTTCTGTCAAAGTCGAGATTGATCTCACTGTCTTGATCAGAGTCACATTGCAAGGACTGCCTACAGAGTACAAACAGTTCATAACATCGATTTCAACCAGAGAACCTCTTCCGCGGTTTGATGAACTTGTTCCTTTGAAGTTAGGAGAGAAGGTGTGCCTACTGGAGAGTTCTTCTTCGACGGGTCAGCAAGAATTTGTCAGCATTTGCTATTTTGCAGGCAACTGGAGGATCTCGAGGTAGAGGTCGTGACAAAGGTGCTGGACGTGGACGTGGTCGTGGACAGCAACAGCAATCACAGCAGCAGAACCAACAACAGTTTGGTTTCTCTAACAACCAAAGACGAGCGACTGGTTTTTGCAACTATTGCAAGAAGCAAGGTCACAATGCGAATCAGTGCTATAAGAAGCAGAACGACCAAAGACACAATACGACAACAACCTCCAGCAGGTAACAGCAACCAACAAAGCTATGCAATCACTGAGCAAGTCTATTCGGAGCAGTTGCTGATTACTATGCATCAAATTATGCGACTTTCGAGCCATAGACTGACTGGGTGATCGACTCCGGCGCCACCAGTCACATGACTCCTCATCGAGAGTGGTTCAGTACACTCGAGCCTGTGGAGACTCCACAGTTTATGGTGACAGGAGATGACACCAAGCACAAGATCCAGCACAAAGATAACATTCCACTTGACATTCCTGCTTCAACGTTTATTAGTATACGTAATGTCTTACATGTACCCATGTTGACTATAAACCTGCTATCTGTAGGACAGTTGATAGAGCAGGTTCTGCAAGTGCGCTTCAATAAAGATGGATGCTTTATTGAAGATTTGAATGACATTGTCATAGCTCGAGGTAGCAAGAGTGGTAGGCTGTTTAAACTAGATGCATCTGCGCCCAAGTTACAGGTTGTCATGTATGGACAGAGTGGTCCAGTAGTGTCTGACATTGACATCTGACACAAGTGAATTGAGCACATGAACTTTCAGAGGCTGAAAAGTCTTCTGTCTGGTTACAGATCTGTCCAAATTCGAATCCAATGAGCCCACTAGAGTCTGTGCAGCATGTCAGTTCGGCAAGCAAGCTAGACAGCCCTTTAAAGGATCAGGTAGTAGAGCGAACAAGCTTCTAGAGCTTGTTCACATTGATGTATGGATTGCTTCTCAGCCAAGTATGACCAGTTTTCAGTATTTCGTGTCATTCATTGATGATCATACGCGTTATACTTGGATCTATTTGTTGAGAAACAAGTCCTCTGCCGAAATACTATCAGCATTCCAGACTTTCCATAAGTTGGTGGAGAAATAGTCTGGAGCATCTATCCTCTGTTTGAGATCTGATGGAGGAGGCGAGTTTCTTTCTGGAGAGTTCAATGCATATATGCGTGAGCATGACATTCGACGTCAGAAGACCTGCAGTTATAGTCCGCAGCAGAACGGGGTTGCGGAGCGCAAGAATCGACACATAGCAGAAGCTGCTCGTGCGATGTTGAACGAAAAGACCATGCTTAGATCTTACTGGGCAGAAGCTGTTTCATGTGCGGTGTATCTGATGAACGGGACGCCTACAGCGGCAGTCCCGTTCATCAGATACACCGCACATGAAACACAATGGAGGTCTTCACAGACAGTAAGCCTGATTACTCTTTCCTTAAAGTTTTCGGACGTATCTGTTATGTGCACATACTTGATGAAAGATGTAAGAAACTAGATCCGAAAGCAGATAGATGTATCTTCCTTGGCTATGCTTCTGATACGAAAGGATATAGATGTTACAATCCTTCGTCCAAGCAGTTGTATATCAGTAGAGATGTTGTTTTTGATGAGCTACAGTCTTGGTTTGCACCTGCACCTGTCGTAACCATCCTTGTACCTACTGTAGAACCAAGGAGTCAGTCCACTGTAATACCTCAGAGTATTACGTTGAGTGGAGGATCTGGAGAAGTCAAAGTTTGATGCTTTTAGATATTGTCTAGGAGTACAAGATGTAGAGATGAGCTTGAAGGGGAGTGTTGATATAGTCCCAACCTCTAGTAGATCGACGGTTAATATTAGCCGGAGTGATTAGGATAGTTACAGTTAGTTAGAGGGCTAACCCACCATTAGGGTTTCTCTTGTACTCACCCACACTATATATACATGGAGAGGCAAAGCCTCTCTCATCTCATTCCTATTTTACTTTCCTTGTCTACTCGCTCTCTCTTCTTGGAGTGTCCTCGAAGTATCGATCTTTCTACAATTGGTCTAGTGATAAAGCCAAAGCTAAGAGCTAATAGTTAAGCACATTCTTCAAGAATAGTGTTAGGATGAGTGACCTGATTTTACTCACTTCCACACCACTGAAATTGGACTAAGCTGGCTTGCTGGCTCCGTCTCCGCCTCTGCACTCACGCACCTCTGCTCCTCGAAGTCTTTACATGCGCTCCATATCGCAACACTCTTGCTCACTCTCCGCTACGCTCTACTTGGAGTAGAGTAGAAACTCGAACAAAACACGCACCGGAAAGAAACACACCACAAAACAGCAACTTCAGATCACTCCACAAGTCAAAATCTGTCAAATGTGCACTCGCATGTGAGTTTACGTCAGATTTTTGACCACCCGCGATCTTCTTTTTCTTGTAACTCACTCGATCTTTCATAAAACCAGATGCTTTTTGGTGTGTTGGAATCGTCTTCTCAGTGCGTACTTAATACACACATCATCACCAGAAATTGTTGATCAATGCCTACTCGACGTCCACCGACGTACATCTGTTGATCTCAAATTGACCCTAAAAATCTATCACGAGAAATTTCAGCAGTGCTTCCGCACTATCTCATACAAATTCGACCAAGAATAGACCCACACACTACTAATCTGCACAGCAATCAAACACACAATCAATAAGAACCACTCCATGCACTCGCACACCTGCAAATCAAAAGTATCAACGATCTACACACTCTAGAGATACCACCGACACAAATCCGTGACCTGAAAGCTCTCAATCAGACCTCACGACTTGAGTTCTTTGAGTAATAAAGATCTACTCACTTCACCATGTCAATCGGCACTATACAAACACTAAAGTCGAGCCAAATCCACTCAGTGCATCGGAGAATCCAGATTGCGCTCACCAAGATTATCCACCATAACCATGAGCTTGAAGGCTCAACTCGAAGAACTGAGGTCTATAAGCCCTACTTGTGAATATACCTCTAGTGGGGCTAGCCCAAGAACCCGTCTTAACGGCACTAATGGCCCTACCGGGACTAACCACTACGCACTCGGGCAACCTAGCCAAGGTGCTAAACTTACGTGACAAGTTAGATCTTTTTGTAATATATAAGTTATTCTCGTATTGAGACCTAATGAATATCAAAAGTTATCTGAACACTTGATATAAAGTTTATCATAAAGAATTTGATGTAGATTTATTAATAACTTGATTAATTAGTTAATTATAATTTTCCACTTCGCATGTCCATTAGTTCATTCTCGATCTCTGAGAGTGGACTAATGAAGATCAATTTTATTTGAATACTTAATATAAAATTTACAACAAAAATTATTTTTGTAGGAAAGATTTTCATTTTCGATCGAGAATGGACTAATCTGAAGATTAAAGTTATTTGAACACTTGATATAAATTTTATTGCAAAGAATATATTTTTATAAAATATTTTCACTTCCTATCTAATATCTATTATCTAACACACTGATCTTCAGTTTGTTGGTAAGTGGATAAACTTAACATAAGATATAAACTTAGAAAACTGCCAACTACACACCTTAATCTTTAACTGTTTTATATGTTTCCGAGTTCAACTAGTTTTACTATTAGATTTCCTCTGAAATATAAAATAGATAATAATTTATGTGATCTATTCAGTTTGTGATCAAAGACATGTATCATTTTGTAAAGTGTTGAAGTGCGAATTTGATATGTTGGGAATGGATGTCATAGGCCGATATTGTGCATTCGATATCGCTTTTACTCCCGATCATTTCTTGATATCGACCGAATAAAAAGATGGAGTATTTTTAATCACACTCTTACATGTTATATATTTTCGAATTACATGTTACATGTCGATTGATCTCATCTAAATTTTTTCCTCTTTCCTCTTTTTATTATTATATAATAAAACAATAAATTATGTACGACAAAAAGTTCCCCCTTTCCTTTTTGGGTTTCGCAATCAACGGATAATTATGCAAACCTATAACAACAACGTCCTTGTGTTAAGTGGCAGTTTAAACAACTCGATATCTGAAAACCCTTCCTGTAAGTTCCTGATTATGGTCAGATGATCCGTTTGGCTTGCAGATTTAATGTTTTTTCAGTGTAATATATCTCAGCTGTAACGCGAGATAGCTGAGATTATTCTCATCCAAGTGGTGTCAAAGTTCTTATATCAAATTTTGACTCTCTTCGTCAAGAGTAGTAAGGCAGGCCATGTCTTCCGGTGTCAGTTTCCTCTCCATTGAAATGTGAAGTGCATGAAGCATCTGCTATACTACCAGTGATATCCAACCAATGGCTCAACGCCGACAGCAGTGGAACTAACTACGAAACTGACTTGGGTCTTCGATCGAGTCTTGTTTCGCGGTCAAGTCCACATGGTCCTCTGCTAAATCATCCTGAGAGATTCACTATGTAGGAGTCGGAAAGGTGAATTATGTGGAGGATTTCTCACTGCTTTCGTTTTCAGTCTTGAACTTCTGCATTGTTACTGTTGTAACATGTTACTATCTGTTGGTTGCTATTAGGATTAACCTTTCTTCTTCCTTCCCAGTGCTATACACTTACCTTTCCCGAGGCTATATTCCTCCTCTTTGTTGTTTGTGGTACTTTCGTATCCCCTAGTGAACTTTGCAGAACTTTCAAACCATGTACTAGGAGGCCTCTGTTTCACACGTATTCTTACATCATCTAAGTTTCGGAAGGCTTTGTGCATAACGAAAAGCGGGCTGGACGCCCCACATGTCGAATGTCATACGTACATACGGAAAGCAACAGTTCGAAGATCCTGACGCACAAGTGGTCTACAATTCTATCATGGTCGAATCATTCAACGCTTTCCAACCTACTTTTTGGCATTAACGTAGAAATAGAGAGAAAGTCAGCGCAGCCGCACCTTCTGTCAAATCTGTTTCAGACAATTCAACATACTTGCCTTCGTTCCGAAGAAGACTCAGACCGACTCCTGTGATTGTCAAAAGGCACCTCAATAGAAGCTGGATGCAGATACTTCACCGATGGTTGAATCTTTCTTTGTCTTGTCTTCGTGTCGTGTCTGGGATTTGTTCTGTTCTGATTCAACAGAGATGAATTCAAGTTGCCTAACTTTTGAAACGTATGCAGGTAAATGCATACATGGAACGTCTTCATATCCAAATACAGTAGTTATGTACTTATCAGAAAAGAAGGAAGCTCTGTATTTCGTATTCAAACTACCAGTGCAAATATTGATCTGGAACTCTTACAAGGCTCTGAATGTTCAACGTAAATGACGAGATCACCGTACACGCGACATACCAAACTCTCCAAGAAATCTTGTGGTAAAACACTTGAGCTGGAATCTGATCTAACTGAACAAAACATCCTCAACATGAGACGGGCAATCAGATCATTAAGTTAAAATCTAATTTAAAATCCGTCACAGTCATCGTCTGAGTTATGCCAATTGATCCGTTAAAAAACTTCTCCTATCATCTCGTATGCCTAGCCCAGTCTTTTAACCAAAATGAAATCTTAAACAGGTAAGATTTCAAAACAAAACAATCAGATTTCTGATCGGAAACAAAAGGCTTAAAGGGTCGCTCAATGACTAATTTTAGATCCCAAACAAATGGAAGAATGCTCCAAAGTACATAGGGTAGTTTACAACTGAGTGTTGAAGAGGAAAGAAGTAAGAAATTTGCTAGCAAGTCAAGCAACCTGAACTGATACTGTACATAAAGACATGTTCTAGGTATGCCTTGTTCCAGTGACGTCCTAGATTCGCATGCCTACCTGGACTATTAACTGAACTCTTATACCTCTGGTTGTTAGTTGCTTCAGGCAACCCTCTGTACCCCTGTGTTCACTAACTTAGTGTACGCGTCGACAAAGTCTTGAAAAAAGAGGTCCTGATTTTGTGCATACATGTTGACCCACCTGCAATTAGGGAACAAGTTAAACTTCTCTTATGGGAGGTTGTTCAGAGTAATACAGACAGCGACAAGAAATAAATACACAGGGCTGAATTTATGATCCTGACATCTGAGTCATGGAAATAACATCTCGTGAACATTTACGTAGCTCACTACTGGCACCACACATTTTCATGTGGAACCGGTGACTCATTCAGTCCCGAAATATAGAACGTATCTTTTCGTACTGCTTTGGGCTTCTCCACAATCCTGGATGTGCAATGTTTGCTTTGAGAAGAAATCAAGACACGTCGCTAAAGTGTCGCTAATGAAAGTCTGACCAGCAGAAAAAGAACTGCACTATGTTCTAGAAATTCATGGCGTTGCAAAGGAGTTCTTGATGGGATGGTGGAAACCGTGAAGGAACATACTTGAGACACTCTTCATCCTCTGGAAGAGCACGATCTGAGTCCAAACCTATCATACTCGACTTATCACCTGTAGAGTATATTTGCACGTACAAAAAACAAGACAAGTATTATCAGAAACTGTGTTCTTCTCATTACGCAGAATAGAACAATCCAAAATTTCCAGCTCAAATCTCTTACAGCTATTGCTAAGGGAAATCTTACCGGCAGATTAAGTTAGCTATGCACGACCGTCACATCCGGTAATGGCATGAAGCGCACAACTGGAATCGCCTTGAAACAGAAGTACAGTCTAATTTTTGAACGAAATGAGAAGTTAAAGATACTAAGTTTTTCAACACACTACAGCTTGACATGTTCATACGGTTAAATACAAAAGTTGATGTAGCTTTACCAAGCCATGGTTTCTGCAGAAGGATTTTATAATATGCGTTGTCAAATGCATATGGATCTCCAAATCCTTTGCCTCCGACACTGTGTGCACCAGAGAGTGCAACAAGCTCCTGGGTTCTACAATTTCAGGACAAGAGTCATATCAGTAGCTCAAATATAGGAAAGATGTCATCAGCTTAGCGGATGAAGTCGAGTGTGTAAATACCTTAGTAACAAAATACCAGTGCGGATGTTGAAAATTGCTCTCATTGTAAACAACAGCAAGAGTTTGAAACTCATATGCATCAGGGCTCTGTAAACTTACGAGAATCCCTTATCCTCGAATGCTTTCCTCAGCTGACTTCCACTAAGACTTTCCTCTGGCATTTGTCCTTCAGGATCCGGTACTCTGAATTCATAGAACAAACCAAGAACAGAGTGAGCTTCATGTGCATGACTCAGAGCCAACATTTGCTGGTAAATCACCCGTTTCCACTCGGACGACGAACTCTATCTATGCAATTAACTGATGTAATCCAGATATAAAGATCAACGTGACTTTTCACAAATGCTATCAACCAAGTAATATGGAGATCCAGTAGTAACTGAGCAAATGAGAATGACGACTAACATTTCTAACGGCTTTCGTAACTAGCTTTATATATACTTGCACAGCAGCAATTATAGCAATATTAACCGAACTCAATGAAGGTCGCACATGATGATGAAGATGCCTACCTAATCACAGAAGTTGGGAAGTAGATGTAATAGCCAGTTTTATATGTTTGATTCAAGGCACTACCTAGTCTGAACTTTCAAGAGTGAACACCACTGTAAGACCCCGTATGATTACTGTCCCTAGAGTAAAGCTGGACGAAAACTTACAAGGCGTCTACTCGACCTAGCGTCACATCAATCCTGGGACCCCCACATATACTAACCGCCTCTGCTCCAGCAACTGCAATTAAGTCCGCCCACGACACTGCCAGTACAGTACAGATATTGCCATTTACCAATCCGAGACCCTGTCGTTTGAAAAGATTTGGAAATATCCACAAGTTTGCTTGATGGAGAACATAATGGAAAGCATCGTCAACTGTCCCTGTACACACCCTGTACGTCCGGCTCCAAGGCTTCTTTGACTTTCAATAAAACCTGAAGAAAGACTAACACAGAACTTAATCAGTGGGCATGCACTGTCATTAGCTCTCACGAACCTTTTACTAAGCTTCTCACAGAAGCATTGCAGCAGTAGAAAGGTCGATACTGTAAATACTGGATTAGAGGGAAGCACCTTAACAGATCGATTCAAGCCTTGATTTTCCGGTCTACCGAGCTCCAATACTACAGATCCATTCATGCCTCCTGCAAGAGGTTTCTGCGATCAGTCTCACCAGTAATAAGCACAGAATGAACTGTAGAAAAGGGCGTCGAAGCAGGTAGTCGCTACATTTGAAGAGCATTTAAGGATGTGAACACTGAGAGAAGTTTAATTTTCAGGACAGCACAAGTGGAGCCATCAGAAGTATGTGTACGGAAAGTTGTTGACGGAATTTACCTTTGTTGGTAGCAAGACTGAAAGTGCCAGCATCATGGAAGACCAGTCTCAGCACGCCAGCTGCCTTAGCTTTTGTAACGCCTTTGCGTACAGCTCCACGAATTTTCTCCAAAAGAACTGCCTCTTCCCTAAGAAGAGAGTTCTTCAGTTTCAGCACATAACTCCAAGTCATCAAAGCTACACGCTGAAAATTGCATAATATAAGCATAAACCAGAATGCAGTGTTAGCAGCTTCTCTGCGAGTTCTCTGAAGTGATATCTAGAGAACATACGTCCACAAAGGAGCTTATCTAGCTGGAGTTTTACGACAGAAGACGACTGCAACATAGCTTGGATTTTGCGTTCGCACCCAACGGTGACGGTATGGACAATCTTGACTAGCATCATCAAAATGCAAAATGAAAAATGAAAAACTCTCGTCTCACTTGAAACTCTCCACTCCAGGTGTTCTTCCATAATGAACGTAGACCATATGAGAAGCTACACGTAAAGTAAACAAATGCAACAACTCTATGACGATCACTAGCATCGTAATATACAAGGAGTTAGATATGACTCCACATTTTGGTTACAAGCACTATATTTGAGAACCAGCAGCAAACTACGATTTCGGTGGTGCTACGCAGCTGTGAATGTTACTCGACCTGTGCACGCTAAACTACCAATTACGGAGGTAGTTAATTCTTCAAATCGGAGTCGACTATTACAATCGGTAGTGGAGACATTGACCTGAGGACAAGGCAGCAAAACATAAATCTGATAACTGCGACAGTCCCATATAACTCATGGTTGTGGGGGGAGAATTACTCTGCTGCGAACGAGGTGCTGAAGGAGTCAAGGTTGGTAACTACTGGAAGAAGGGATTGTAACAAGACCGATGCGACAAGCGCCCTTCTCTTGTTGAGGGTGAAACTGGGTTCATTTTCCTCATCTGCAAGATTGTCGCTTCCAAATGTTCAAAACTAATTTTTCCAGTGGAAAGATGAATTTTCTACTTTCATAGTCCAGCTAGAGCAGTTTCATATAATCATACAACCTCTCTTATATTTTCATAGTCAGAGTGTATCTTCCCAGGCCCGCTTGGTGATAGAAAATTTCGCGGATTCCTCTGCCCGAACCCACTCGGTAGAACTACAGAGCTGTATTTCAGGGGCGCTGAATTCTCTATCGAACCAAAGAAAGAGGGAATGTCAATTAACCGAGACAGAGAAAACTCACAACAGTGAACAGAACCTCCCAAGCAAACGGGGGAAACAATGATTGGGCAGCACGATCTCACGCATGGATGGCGACGCGGTTGTTGCGCACCAAGATTCAGCCGAAATGGCATAATGCAGCTCCAAGAAGACTCCAGAAGAGCTCTTTCCGAGCAAGGCGCGCCCAGTGAGCTCACAGTGAGTGTTGCCATCGCCGAGATACGAATTTGGCACTTGCTGCTCAGCTGAAGTTGCTGCGGAAACCAGAAGTCCGAAATACCATCTCTCGCTGATTTGCTGCAGCAGTCCAGAGGCTTCATTCCTCCATGGCCAAATCGGTTGTACGTTTGACTGCCTGACACGTGGCATGTAAGAAAGGCGGGGGCGCCTGATCCATCAATGACGTGAATGCCCAGTAGCTGTATCTGTTTCCTTTGATGAATTCAAATCCTTCTGCCTACACTGTCCCACACAACGTGTTACGTGTGGGGGGCATCAGCAAGAAATTTGCTTTATCACACCCCCACTAGGTTCCTTGAGCTTAATCACACCCATCTTAGCAATGTATTGCTTTATCATACCTCTGACGGGTTATCAACAGTAGAACCAGTTATTTTGTTTTTTAGTTCTATCATTTCAGTACTTGCTTTATCATACCCTTAACGGGTTATCAACTATAGAACCAGTCATTCTGTCTTTTAGTTCTATCATTTCAGTACTTTCAACCTTGACTAAATATCACTGTATTTTAAAATATTTATCATTAAAGTCAAGTAGGACTATACATGCTCAAAAACTTAATGTGTGCAGTTCCACATGTGACTAACATCACTAAATGACTGGTTTTACAGGCTATAGCCGGTCAGAGGTGTGATCAAGCCATATATCGTTCAGAGGAGTGTGATCAATCTGTGATCAAGAAACTTACTAGGGGTGTGATAAAGCAAATTTCTGGGGCATCAGCCCTTTGCTCTACATTCTATCAGTACTGTATTATCGAAATCGTTTGTTGCACCAGATCATACTCACAGAGCCACAATAATTTTGTTGTGCTTGCTCACACCCTCCTTAATATGTATGGTTTGATCACATTGTGGACGTTGGTGTGACATGCCGGACTACACACATCAGTTTTCTGAGCATGTATCGTCTGTAAATTCTCACCTCACAAATTTTATCCTATAAATCAAGATGGCTAATCAAATTTATTATACACGAAGTATAGTATATTCACACAAAAATATCACCAACCGTTAAACTCCAGTGAAAAGTTATAATGTAGCGTGATATGCAGGTTCACTCTTGTTATCACATAAACTACTATTATCATGTCGGGTAATCACGGTAAATACATCCGTGTATTTTATTATTAAAAAAATATGAATTAAATATCTAGTCATGGACAAAAATAATAAAATAATAAACGACATGACAAAGTGATTTGTTTGACATTCGATAGTTAGTGAAGGAGTGATCAAACAATATCTCGTTAAAAGGGATGTGATAAAGCACGATAAACCTATGGGGGTTGTGATCAACCACAAATTTCTGTATGTTGCAGTCTCTGTCAGAAAACCAAAGTTTTATAATGAACAAGAAGTTTAGAAACCTGAAAAATCTGATGAATGAAAGAACATGAATGGAAAATGCTAATATAGACGTGAGAATAACCACACGATAGATACATTATGTAAGCGTGCATACGGTGTTTGGTGTTTAATTTGCTGATTGTAGGGGTTTACCATGAAGTTGAATTATAGTATATAGTAAAACCAACTTGCTTTAGAGTATTTACAGGTACAGTTTTATTGTCACGAGAAATCCAAGTCTATTTTGCGAGATACATTTACTTACATTAATTTTACATTTAATTAAAATGCATCATATAAGTTTGGGAGAAGTAGGTTTTTATCATAGTGTCACTATATGACATCGTGATCAGTATAGGAAGCCTGATCAATATGCAGTAAGGTTCTGCAAACATGTAAGATAATTCTTATTAAGATTGTAAGACAATTATAATTCCTAAAAGTAGGAAACAGGAATGCGAGATGAAGGTAAAATATTGTAGTGTGCAAATAAACCATTGTTGTTTTAGTCTTCACTTACGAATTTTAGAGAAGAATCTGGACGTATCATCCAAAAATATATCACGGATAAGTACGAAAGTTAGTCCGGATAGATATGAAAGAATTGTTCAGATACGTTTTGTAAATCCGGAAGTTATAACCAGATACGAATTAGTCCGAATTACTATCCTTACGGATTGAGGTTCAGATACATCCAACCGTTAGTCAATTAGGAAGTTCTTGATCTTGATCTAACGGTCTAACCGCATGTTGCTAACGATTAGTATATAAGGGGCTTCGTCTTTGAGCATCGCATTCATCGATCGATCAATCAAATGTATAAGAGAACTTTGTATAAAAGAGATTTTTAATTTTGGGTGAAACTTGTGCACTATTTCTGAATGTCATGTTGTATGAATGATTCAGATCCGTTTACAAGGGACTCTAGCGTACTAGTGTGAATCACGAGTAACATATTGACGACCATGTTGGGGAATGAAACAAGGGCAAGTTGTAACTTGTGAAATCTTTAAGTGATGGATCTGGAGCGAGGCGTTTGCAACACGAAAGAATAAGAGACACTGGGATAATTAAGCACATGAATGGAAGAGAACTAGTCGACTTGGTCGGATGAAGAACCAAAACAAGAAACTATCAAAGTATACTCATTACAACCAGAAGAATTAGTCTACGGCACGGATGAACTCTCGATACGGACTACATTTTCCACCACCGGAGTCCAATCATAACATGGTCCGTGTACATTCGATTGAGAGTTAACAGAAACAATACAGTTCTATTCTCACCTGCAAACAATTTCCATACTGATAACATGTTGTTGCGTAATCCGAGAGAATGAGATCTTAACATCATACTAGAACTCTACTGGAGGAATCTCAAGGTTTTTATCCAACTTTATAAAGTTTCACGGTGGAATGTTGTTCTAGATAGAGATCAAACATGAAGTCTTTGAAATAGTCCTAAGAAACATGGAAATCACAATCAAGCTAGTCGTTCGAAACAATGTCTAGAGACACTTCAGAAAGTGATGTAAAATCTGTCCGAAATGTTGACTTCAAAGAGTTATATGAACATCAACCGGATGAACTTTTCATCAAAAGATCTTGAATGAAAATGAAAACAATCTACATATGGTATTGGATGTCTTACTAAACAAAGAAGTCGGACAAAGACTTAAGAATCATGAAGATCTGAGATAACTATGAGAGATATTTACTCTCCTCCTACAGAAATATGATGAACAACAAGTACTTAAAGAAGAAAAGAAACGTTTGAAACTGAAACATGGACATCAAGTGACATCAAGTGACAAATGGTTCTGAAGCTACCATCTCTCGAATAAACCTGGAGGAGATCTTTGAACCTGCATCCGGACTAGAAAATGAAGAGATAGAAAAGTTTCAACATAGAGGTTTACTCACACCAGAACCGAATGAGAGACCGGGAGTAAATTCTAAATCGAGAGTTGTCAAAGAAAACTTACTATCCTACACACGTTTGGGAAAAGAAAGAGAAACATCATCGAGCATAAAAGCTTTAAACTATATACGATCGCATTCCTCAATCCTGTTCCTAACAAAAGCACCTATTATTAAACCAAGTACATTCCACACACCAAGCATTAGTAAAAAACAAACAACACTGATCAACACCACGATCAATCCATCAACTGTTCCTCTACCTACAAATCTTGCAACCAGAATTACACAAACTTCTTCACATTCGCAGTCTAAATCTTCCAACCAATCCGAAACCTATACCAATCCAATACTTACTACCATTCTTAATCCGGTGCCAATTGCAAATCCAACCAGAATGGCGTCACGACTTTGTATGCCCATGTCACTATTCAAAGAGAAACCACATGAAGACCCGGACCTCCATATATGAAGGACTTCCATTGATCGAATGGAGTATCAGATGGAAAATCTACATCAACCTTTTCTCTCTTGTCGTCTCTCATATCTTCTTTAGTTTGTCTCTCTCTATCTTTAAAATTTGCTTGACTTTGTGTCTCACAAAACGCTCAGATGGTTCACCTTTCACATCCTCCTACTTAGAATCTAAAGCTCACCTCATGTTAGAGAGACACACCAATGAATATTTTGAGTATTCAATCAAACCCAAATCCAAAAGTAAGACAAAGCAAATCCGTCTAAGATCCATGAACGTACTTCGATCACATCGGCTTAAAATCCTGTTGTTTATGAGCTTCTACTGCTGCTAGCCACTAGCAGTTTTAGAACGTCGTCTCCTTTGATGGTCTATGTTTGTCAAAGTCTCTGCACACAAAAAAATAAAGATGAAATTCTCTCTCTACAAATTATATACAACAAAATAGTACAAACTTGACACACGTATGAACATTCAATCATCTTGGAGCATGAGTTTAAATGTTACAACTTCTTTCACTTTGTTAGCAAAAGATTGAGTGCTTGTGAGATACTCGTAGAAGCACAATGAGGAATTTGAGACAGAACTCTCATATGAGGTGGTCAACCATCGGTAGCATTCCTCATCCAAAGATCTAAAGGTATTGGAAAAACCGACCATATCCATGATCCTATAGCCACATAATTCACAATAAGAAATGCATACAAAAGTTCTAGAGATTTTGATCTTAAAACATTTTTTTGTAAAATTTGAGAAGAAAGAAAGTTACATAAAAAAACAAAATGTATGCATTATTTAACCTAACCTAGTGGTTATGTAGATGGAGCACAATATATTCTATGCTTGAGGTGAAATCGGTCTCCAATTCATGGCATCTAACTGTGTCAATCTTGTGACTGTCGTGATGGATTTACCTTAGGCGTTGCTTCAGAGATCATACATTTTCGTGTCAGAATTGTGCAAGAGTTCTTTCTTTATCGTCATCAAGATTTCTATGCAATTCAGCATTCTTCTCACGCAGTTCAACATTACGTGTCTTCAAAGTCAGAGGTATGGTGCTTCACATTCATCTCGAAGAATATTTTTTTTTGCATTTGGTCGTGAAATACTATATTAGAGAAAAACAAGATAATAGATGAATGAGATCATGATAGGATTGGACAGATCTGATCGAGTTGGTGATTATGGTCTCAAATTTTGATCAATTTGGACTTGAGAAGGTCGAGATATGACCAATTGAAGTTTCTGGTGTGCAAATTGTGAGTAATCGGTGACACATTTGAGAATTCTGGAGTATTTCCTTGTTTCTTTGGTTCAATTTAGTCTCAATCTCATGTGAGTGTGCTTAGTGAGTGTTATCTGCTATGGGTCCAAGTTTCATACTTATTTGAACCTCAAAGATGAAGATATAGCCGATTGAAGTTCATATGGCATTTGAACATAAACGCTCCATGATAGTTTTGCACTTAGCTTGTAGTTCACAACCTGTTGGCAAGAAAGAAAGCTCAGACTTTGTAGAAGGAGACATGAGAGAGTGGTCTATCACCCTATAAAGTTTAGAGAGTGAGGAACCAGAATTGAATCTACTAAGTGTCAGAATTATCCAACAAAGTTGTTATGTCCATCCTTAGAGAGGACTAACCTCACGTCGAATCATAACCAAAAGGTTTCGTCCTTTCCCAAGAGTAGCTCTCACTTAAGACAACGTACTCATCATCCTGTCAATGTTCTCTTAATATTGTATTGAGTTGTCTGTAAGAATTTTTCAAACGTCCATTTGTCAATCTTTCGTACAAGGACATAGCATATAGGAAAACTTGGGAGAAGAACAACGACCATGATACATCATAGTGCTCGCATTTGGAACTTGGACAAGGGGTAGAGTGAACATGCTAGTAGCAGAAATGATTTGAGTGGCTAGATAGATTATATAATGATGTTAAATTGATCACTGCAAATGATGTAACTTTGCTTACAAATTCTGAAGAAAGTCACTAGAGGTACACCTTCTCAAGCTGAACATTCTAATACCTCGATACTCATGACATCGTATATACGGAGATATGTTAGTTTATGATTACATCCACTTTGTCTGTTCGACACAATGATACTTCCATGCGCCTCCAAAATGAAAGGTTACTCCCGTAGCTAAAGTACTAGGAGTTATGGTTTAATCATAATTTTTATCTGGTTGTTAATCGTGATTCGCACTAGTACGTCAGAGTCTCTTATAAACGGGTCCGGATCATTCATACAACATGACATTTAGACATAGTGCACAAGTTTTCCTCAAAATTATAATTCATCTTTATACAAAGTTCTCCTATACACTTGATTGATTGAACGATGAATGCGATCCTCAGAGACGAAGCCCTTTATATACTAGTCGTTTGAAGACGATACGGAGTTTCATCGGATGATTTGAGAGTTCTGAGTAAAATTGGCTCGCAAGGAAGCGCTTACATCAATTTTTCATCGCCTATGACCTGAGATTGGATTGTTCTTCGCGATCGATGAGCCAAGCTTTTCGTTCTTGATGTCTACGCGATCAAGGAGTCTTCACCTACGCGTAGGAGAAGACCGTGTGTGGATTGGATTGTTGGTTTGGGTGTGACAAGCGAGTTTGAGTAGTAGGGAGTAGATTTATGTCAGTTTTTTACATCATGCAATCAAATTTCTTGCGTGATTTTGCGAAGAGACTCCACATGGCTTGTTTGGAGTCTCGTTAGGTTCAGGGTAGCTAGATCTATCTACTTGAGAAGACGGATATCAGATCAGACGATCCGTTTGGGCGGTGTGTGCGATTTAAGCTGCACGGAGGAGTTTTTGAAGGTTAGGTCACTTACGATCAAAAATCGGCGATATCTTGGTTGTCGAGAGTTGGATCTGAAGGCTTCTTGGATCAACGGAGTCAGGGAAGAAGACCTTATTGATATCTGAAGACCGTTTGGCGAAAAGAGAAAGTTTTCATATAGACTTTTTTGATTCTTTCGCCGAGATTTTTACTCTTTTTGAGTTCGTTGGAGATCTAGTTGGTTATGTATGGCTTGTGGTAGCTAGCTTTAGCTAAGAGCTTGTACATGCATGTTGTTTGGACTTGGGTTTGAATCGTGTGATATTGGTGCAGCTCTTTTTGTTAGCAAAGATATGTTTCTCTTGCTTTGAGCTACGCTTCAATATTTTTGGATCTGGGTTGATATTCAAAGACTCTTTTTAGGGGTTTTTGAAGCAGATCACATACCGCTCTGGTCTGTTTCTCAGTTTTGTGTTCTTAGAGACAAATAACTGGTAGTGTATATACATTGGAAGTTGATATATATTACGACTCTCGTTTTTGTGCTTATTTCTCTCTTTCTTGTCTTTGTTCAGCACACTACATCTCCACAGCTAGGAACCTCACGTTTTCCTGGACATCCTTCACGCAAAATACGACACGATACGATGGTGAAATCGACGTGAAGGTCTGGGGTGGAGATTGCTTCTATGTTTGAACTTTGAAGAAGAGTTTGATAATCACGAGTGGGATGGAAACGGTGATGAGAACGGAGCTAGTGGTTTGGGTGGATTACCGAAGGTGCAGTTGGATCCAGCGACTGCAAGCTTTCACAATGTTCTTACGGCAACAACAGTCAAGCGGTGGTCAGCAAGATTGACCAGTTTGATAAGAGAGATGTCTCAAGGTATCTGAGGTATTATGTGAAGGAGATGGAGCTGAATTTGATATCAGAAGATGAGATGATTGAGACGTTTGAGTTGACATCAGCTCTTGAGATTAGAGATCATGTTAAAATGCTCACGAAGCATTTTAACAAGGATTGGGAGACGTTTGCTCGTGCCTTGATGGATGAGTACTTCTTGGAGGACTCTGATCGGATCACCAAGAAGTCATTCTTGGAATGAGTTGAGCAATCGAGGAAGGGTTTACAAGCTACAGAGTTATTCATAGAGTTTGAGAAGCAGTTTTCGCGACTGACTAGGATGGAGAAGTTAATGTTGCAGTCCAACAAGACAGAGTTATTTCTTCGAGCTGCAGATGAGAAGTTGCAAGAAAAGCTGGAGATACTTCTGGAGGATCAGGAGGAATGACCAATTGTTGGAAGAAAGTTGAGAAACCGGTTGGTCTGCTTACCAAGAGAGAGCGAAGACGAGAGAAGGTTCTAGTTAGGAGACTAGCACCAACACCGACTGCTGTAGCACTTGTTCATGTAGTCTGATCAGTGGTTCTTATTGCTAACAAGTAGTACCGGTTGCTCCAGCTATTCTAGTTGTCCAGACAACTATAGTGTCCGAAGAAAGATGATTCAAGCCTTAAGGAGATCATGCGTGGAATGCGAGACCTGCAGATCAAGCTCACAAGATTGGAGGAGCAAGGGTCTACAAGCGGAGCAAAACTCGTTGGGAAGTAAGGTTGGATCCAACGATGTATCTAGTGCGATGGTACTGATCATCCACACAGAGATTGCAAGGAGTTCATTGATATCTTACAACAAGGGGTGATTTTCTGGAAGGATGAGAAGGTAGCGTTGAGAGATACCGGTGCACTTCTTCAGACCAACCTTTGGTAGAAGAGGGATGAAAAAGTTGATTGAGGATCACTTATCAGCGCAAGCAGTTGCAATCGTGTAGGCTAAAATCTATGGCACAAAGGTTGAGGATCAAGTTGAGAGGAGTTTTAACGAGCATGTTGAGCCGAGTGCATTGTGATCATCTGTCATCTCCATGAAATAGAAAGAAAAGATGGCATGTGAGACAATGTTGAGGACTGCTGCTACGATCCGAAGGGATACTGGATGGGAGGATCCGACAGAAGCTCTATTGGTACATGCTTACATCGTCAAGAACCAACACGAAGCATTGTTGGAAGAGAAGAGAAGGTGAGATTTAGAGGATGCAAGGGGAAGAACTTCTTCCAAAAGATAAACTCGAGGAGAGAAGGTTCGTCAAGAGCTTCGAGATGCAGGGGCTCAAGATCTATCGATGGATGATGATCTTTATCTATCAAAAAAGAGAGCGAAGGAGTCTCAAAAAGAGAAGAAGAAGCCGGCTGCATACAAACTGCAGTCGGATATCGAGGTTTTAACAGACGTGAAGGGAGTTTTAACAGACTCAGGAAGTCTTTAAATGCGAAGGTGGAGTTTATTTTGAGAGAAGTTTTGGGCATTGCTAAGCGTGAGTTTCATGATGTCATCATCGATGTCAACCAACGGAAGTGACAGATTACGCAAGAGACTGTTTTATTGTATGCTTTGGATACTAGGGTGTTTGTGATGAGGAGAGAGAGCTTTCAAAGTGCAATGTATATTCTTTAGAGGAAGAAAGAGATCGAAGACGTAGGGTACATTTTGAGGATGAAGAGGAGGATGAGAAGCAAAGCTCAAGTCATTACACTCACAGTCACTGGGCTCGAGTATGACAAAGACATTGATGAGGATTGGAGATTTGGATGAGCCGATGGTTGCTTTAATTGCATGGATAGGAAATCAACATCATGTCAAAAGAGTTGTACAAGAAGAAGAAGTGATCTATCGACATTGAGCATGGATGGGTCATAAGAGCAACCAACAACACAGGAGAAGATTTGTATGGAGCATGTCCAGACGTTAGAGTGTAGATGATGTTGCTATCGAGCAAAACTTCTTTGTTTAAGAAGCAACATCATACCCGCTCATTCTTGACCAACCTTTCATCACAACAACTCGGATGGAGACAAGGGTATTGGAGACGGATCTGCTTATGCTAGGATCCGAAGCCGAGATGGGAAGAGAGCGGTACAATTCTTGTTGTACCGTCCAGTCACGAGCATAATCAAGATCGTCTAAGGGAGAAATCGCTTCCAAGGGTGAATGAAGAGTTCAAGGATTTTCGTGAGTATCACTATAGAGCGGGATTGTGGTGGTGCGTAGGAGAAGGTACTCTCACTTGAAGGAGAAAGTGTCTTTTGTACAGGGTTTGTTGAGTTTTCAGAGTGTGGGATTGCTATTTACAAGAAGGTTGAAGAACTCAGAAGAAAAGAACAAAAACATTTGAGTGAAGTTGAGTTGATGTTGAAAGAGCTAGGTGAGCTAGAAAGGGATGAATAGATTTTTGGTGTTTATGAAGAGGATGGGTTGGAGGATCCTTTGCGAGAGATCACGTCTATTGGATGAGAGTGTATCGATAAAGTTCTACAGATTCATTCAAAGGAGGTCTATTCGATGATCGAATCATTCCGTGCATCTGATCGAGTTGAGACGAAGTACAAGATAGTAAATAAGAAGGTAAAGTTAGTAGTTGGTCCATTGCCGGATGACACTATCCAACAAATCGAGCTTCAAGGGAGAAGAGTTTAAGAGATCCTGCAGTGATAAGACAACCCTTCAACAAACAACTCATATTTATTTCCTGTTTGTGCAATCGAATAGAACTTTGCACCCACATCGTCAATATCTTCAACCATCTCATCCTTCCCATCATAACGAGCCCGAGATAACATATCGGTCATCGGATTATCCTTCCCTACGATATGTCTAAACTTTGGATTCAATGACTTGATATATGCAATCCATCGTAACATCGCAATATCAGGAGTGGTACAATTCATGAACATCCTTAATAACGACAAACAATCAGTTTCAACCTCCACTGCTGCTCCAATCAAATACTCTTTCTCAGTTTTCATGGCTGAAACAATACCCCATAGTTCTCTCTTCACTTGCGGGTATGCAAGTTGACTAGCACTTAACACCTTCGCTTCGAACTTAACCATAAATCTGTCTCCATCCTCATCATCCTGTCCTACTGGTCGTCCGATTGCAACCGGACTTGTATCTACAATAAGAACCACCGGCTGACACCCTTGTAATCAATCCTCCCCAGAACTGGAAGAGATGATAGTAAGGACTTCAGCTTCTGTACCGCATCGATATGCTTCTTCTCCCATCTGAACTTATGATCTTTGCGTAACAACCCTTATAATAGATCCCTCACATGCGCATAATGAGAAATCCAAATGTGATAGAATACACAAGCATCCAAAAATCTTCTTATTTTTGTCAAAGAGTTGCAAACCTCCTTCATCCTCCCAATCGCATCCACTTTGTTTAGGTATGGCTTCCGACCAAACGATCCATACAAATGATGAACGATCAGGACTTCTCTAACTCCAAATTTAGACTTCGCACTTGACAGCGTGAGGTGAATTTCCTCAACTCGAGATAAGATCTTCTCACAGTCTGCGATGTAATCGATGACGTATGCCGATACCTCCTTTGATCTACACACATCTTTTGATGGGGATGTCATCCAAGAACAACATCGTCTTTTCAGGGATGAAGTATCTTAGAACTCTATTCATCTTGTTCATCATGTGTGCTATCGAGTTGATAGCTCCCCGTGGTAAGATACACATCCTAACCAAACGCAAAGGTGTCCTCATTGTCGTGAAGCTTCTGCTCTCCTGCGCTAGTTGAAACTGATCATATCTTGAGTAAAGATATCTCATTGAGTAAATTGCTCTTCTTGCAAACGCTTCAGCAAACTCATCCACAATCGATCTCACCCCAGCATTTCTGATTGTTACTGCGTTCACCGGTTGCATGTCTTAGGTGAATCGCAATGACTCATTCTTCTTTGGCACTGTAAATCATATGCTCGAATATTGTGTAAATGATAGTTCCAAGGTCTTCATCCGCATCTTCTCCTTCAGCAACTCCACCAGTTTAGGCAAGTGAGCCGCGGTACTGAAATTGGTCTCAGGTTCAACGACACATGCAGTACCATGAGATAACCATCAGAGTAACAACACCTAATCTCATGTGGCTCAAAGACAAATACTTTCTCATGTCTTGAAAGCATCTCCTTGAAGCACATTCTCTCTTCTGATAGAAGAGACCCATCAGATCCAGTCTTCAACTCTTCAAGGGTCTCATTGGTGATGATGAATTGCTTGACATTGGAAGGTATCTCAATACGATGATCAAGCACACAGGTTGGACAGATGAGAGGTTTCGGAGAGTTCGAAGGAAGGTCTACAACTTCACATTGCAGGATGGGTTTCTTTGGAAGCGGCCAAAGCAGAAAAGTGAGATATCGTTACGAGTGATTTGTAAGAAAGAAGATCAACAGAAGTTGCTTAGAGCATTTCAGGAGAGTCTTTGGGCTGGATATCGAGAGATTTGGACCACTTTTATGAAGATAAACGAGCGATATTGATGAAAAACATGTACAGGAATGTCGTATCTTTTGTGAAGTCTTGTTTGACATGTTGATGTATTCGAGCATCCGACATCGAGACGGACTACACCCGACTTACCCGTTGATAATCCACTTCAAGTGAGTCATAGATTTGATAACTATGTCAATTGGATTGTGACAGATGAGATACTTGATACTTGCTCGAGAAAATCTTTCAAATCAAGTTGAGGATAGGGCGCTTCAGACAAAAACAACTGAAGGGATATGTAAATTTCTCTTTGGAGAGGTTGTTTGTCGATATGGATGTGTGAGAAAGATCACTGCAGATCGGAGAGAGTTATATGCACATGAGGCTCGTGAATTCTTTGCAAGATGTGGGGTGAAGTTGTCATTGACAACTGCTTACAACCCCGAAGGGAATGCGAAGGAGTGAACGTGATCATCTACTCATTGTGAAGGCTTTGGTGGGCCTGCAACAGAAGAGTGCGCGAGTGACCTCGACTCTTACCATTTGCATTATGGACAGATCGAACGACGCACATCTCGGTAATATGTTACATGTTAGTGGAGCTCATCACAAGTCAGAAACCTATCATGCCGATTGAAGAACACGTTCTGACATTGAGTGTGTTATCTTGGGAGGACAATTTGACAAGAGAAGAACTTCTTGCTATTCGAATTAGATAGTTAGAGAGGAGACTTGAGGATATCCAAGTTGCTTTGGATAAGCTACGAGAAGCACGATTGAAGAACAAGTCAGATTTGTTCTTCGTTTAAGACCTAAGGAAATCAAGGAAGGTGATTGGATGTTAGTCTATGACAACACTCTAGACAACCAGCATAGTGCGCTGCGAAAGTTTTCCAAGCGATGGTTTGATCCGTATGTGGTGAAGAAGATTCATGACAACGCAACTTATGCCTTGCAAGAATTGGACGAAACGAGCTTGAACGTACCAGTGGCATGTAAACGTGTCAAGATTTTCAAAAAGAGAGACGAGGAGGTTGATCTAGCAGATATCTTGACGGAGTTTCAGTTTGAGGATGAAGATTATGCGGTAGAGCTTGAAGATGAGGTTGACTACGATGAGAAATAAGACGACAAGACGAGGTGCATGCCGATCCACTCCTTGGTTGGTATCTCTTGGTGCATACCAGAGGATGCACAAGTTTAGAGGAGGTGGATGTCGTGTCGTGGACCGGCTCCTACTTGAAAATCAAATTTCTATCATTATCGCTCCAAAGACACTCATAGGATAAAAAATGAACCTTTTTGCACAACTTCTGACTTCGTTTTCATTACATCGATGGATAGAGCTCATTTTCAGCTTTCCATGAGCACTTCGTCTACTTCATTTGGACATCTAGTGGAGACGTTACGAGACTCAAAAGATGAGAAAAGCAAGCTAAGCCCTAGCTTATGGACTTTTTGCACACATTTGGATCTTCAGTTTTATTACATCAATGAGTAGAACTCGTTGTCAGCTTCTCATGGGCACTTCGTCTACTTCATTTGGATGCCTACTGGTGAAGTTATTGAGACTCAAAAGAAAAGAAAATCAAGCTAGGTCGTAACTTACTATTGCTGATTGGGTATTTGCGGCTCCTGGCGCTATGCTAAGGAGGCAATGGGCCTGGTTGCTCATTATCTATGAAGACTTCACGTACTGCGACTGATGTAAGGGGGTAGCTTAAGAGGTTAGCTTGCACTACGACTTGTCAGCGGACGATTCGGAAGATTTGGAGGTCCAATGCAAACGCGCAAGGCATCGTTGGGTTCATATCTGTGCAGGCTACGCATTGGTTAAGACAGTTCGCGAAGAGACAGATCAAATAGTGTGTTTTAGGAGAAATTGAGACGGAGGAAAGAGATTCTGGAGGCTTCAGTGACATGTGAAGAAGAGTTGGACCGTTCGGGTCATTGTAGAGTCCAAACTTATTGTCCTTGGATCCATCAGGATCATAACGCCGAGTTCTTCAAAAAATTGAAGACGATATGAAGTTTCATCGGGTGAATTGAGAGTTCTGAATAAAATTGGCTCGTAGGGAAACGCTTACGTCAATTTTTCATCGCATGTGACTTAAGATTGGGTTGTTCTTCGCGATTAGTGAGCCAAGCTCTTCGTTCTTGGTGCCTGTGCCATCAGGAAGTCTTCACCTACGCATAAGAGAAGACCGTGTGTGGATTTGATTGTTGATTTGGATGTGGCTTTGAGTCACAAGGAGTCAATTTACGTCAGTTTTTTGCATCATACGATCAACTTTTTTACGTGGTTTTGCGAAAAGAACTCCACACGGCTTGTTTGGAGTCTCGGTGCGTTCAGGGTAGCTAGATCTATCTACCAGAGAAGACGAATATCAGATCAGATGATCCGTTTGGGCCGTGTGTGCAGTTTTAAGCCGTAGGCAGGAGTTTTTGAAGGTTTGGTCACTTGCGACTGAAAATCGGTGATATCTCGGCTGTCAAGAGTTGGATCTGAAGGTTTCTTGGGCCAACGGAGTCAGGGAAAAAGACCTTATCTACATCTGAAAACCGTTTGGTGAAATAATAAGAGTTCTCGAATTGACTTTTTCGGTTCCTTCGCTACGGTTTTTACTCTTTTTGAGTTTGTTGGAGATCTAGTTGGTTATGTACGGCTTGTGAGCCTTCTGATTAGTTTTAACAGGCTGATCTGTTAATAGGCTGGTAGTATTCTGCTGTGAGAGATAAATTATATATTCTGAGAGACTTGGGAGTACAGTTCTCAGTTTTGTAACAGGGAACCCAAGTCTGGAGTAAGCAGTGCTTGTTATCCTCGACCGTCCGTGTTGTCTTATAGCTTTCCTTTTTAAATGATCCCGGGAAAAATATAAGCTCTAACTTCGCATCTTGCTCCACAACAGGTCGGTACATCTCGAACAAGCAATCACTGACCTATGGTACAAGAATAAGGCCATGTCAGTGCTCGCGGATTCAATCAAATACCAAAGTTTTTAGTTCCCAATACGCTTAACCGGCTTGATAAAACCATTACCAAGTCCAAGTATTTTAAGTGTACAAAAACATAGAGTGCTGTCTCTATGCCTATGAGGACAGTTTTGGAGACATTAATATCAGCAAGCACAACACATGAACAACCCTTGACAAAAGTTCTTCTTACCCGTCTTCCCGTTCGATCTCCTTTGACGGTCGTCGTTAGGATTCTGTTGGACTCGCCATGAGGCGGCTATCATTGTCAATATTCAAAGCTCATAAATGGTTAAGCTGAGTACCATCTCGGTCCGAGCTGCCAAGCTTGAAGATGAGTGAGAGGTACTTCTGTTGTTCTGTCTAATGCAGGGACAACAAAGAAAGTCAACGTATATGTTCTGTGCAGCTTACTTCTTGAACAGCGCACCTTCTCACTGCTGACGCTCTGAGACTGTGCTGACTGGCTTTGCGGCTGAGCTTTAAATTAACAGTATCAACCCAAAGCTTCCAAGTAGGAACGAGTACCGATTTGCATACCTATATTGTAAGGGAAAAGGACTCACATTTGATTTCTTCATGTTACTTATGCAGCCTGTCAGCCAGTCCCAGGAATAATCCCATGGGCTCCGGGAACCGAAGGCCCTTACAGAATTGTCAGCTCAACGGGTAAACATTTCTGTTGACCTAGTCTCGCAGATTCCTGCCGAACTACTTCAAGACCTGATTCTGGAAGTTGCAAGGAATCCCAGACCTCCAGAGACAAAGTTTAAACATCAGCCGCTAGAGGATAAAATGATATGACTGGTAGGAGGATCACTTTTTAATTCTCCATGCCTGGAGAATTAAAAAGTTTCTCACTGCTTGTTACCAGATCAATGTACCACCTCTGGCTTACCAACACGTGAATCTTTCAGGTTGAGTGGTCAGGTGCTCTATGTGATGTAAATGCTCTGAAAAATAGCTCAAAACCTAACTCACCTTTGTAATCCAAGTGTAACAGAACCAAACTCGCTCCCATGCTCTTTCAAATACTAAGGCTTCAAATTCGCTGGTGAGTTTCCCCAACGACGGAGATGACTTGCTCAGATATTCAAGCACCGGACCGCTACACTTTTCACTTTCACTCAGATAATCTCCCAGAGCGGAACCGGCTTGTGGAGTGTCAATGGATAATATTATCCTCACATTTGTCAAAAACTGATCCAAGCGTCCTTTGCTGGAGCCATCTGGAGCCTGGTCATATTGTTTTTCTGCTTCCGTGTAGAGTTGCTTTATTATAAGACCCCCAAGGCAGTACCCAGCGAGCACCACAAGACACCCTCGTTGCCCTACTTCGGCCAGGTGGATTATGTCCTGCACAAGAATCATCCCCAAATTGCTGAAACTCATTCTTCCCGCTTGATCCGACACTTCCGCGCAGGAATCGTATGATACGGATAAAATTCGTACCTGCGGAGAACTCTCTGGAAGAAAGTCTCGTAACCAACATCCACTCCCTTTTTCCATCTCCCATGTGGTCTTGTAAGCATCCCGGTAATCGGCCATACGAAGTCCGTGGAAGGCAACAATTTCCACATCGAATTCCCCATCGGGTAGATAGAACTCATATACTGAGTCGTTGAGCTATTCAAGCGAAAACACACTCAACATCAGTCTCAAAACAGTACTCTTCTGGACACGAGAAACATCAAATATATGGTCTATGGACAGTGTGCTTGTCAGAGCTAACATTCGCCAACCAAACTCAATATGCAATCTCAATGGGATTTGCATATACTCAGTATACTGACCTGCTTTGGTTCCTGACTTTTCATTTTCGTCAACTTATCTCAAATCAGGCATCAGTGATCGCGGGGAGCTTGCTGCATCCGAACGAGCTTCCTTTGGAATTCCAAAAGAGCAATTCAGTCCGCAACGTCAAACCACCAGGAACATAAACTTGTGAGTTCCTCGTAAGGCTAGGGGTAATCCTGTGGGTGCATTCTGTGCTTTAACAAAACCGATGTGAGGTGCATTCTTCCTCTCGAAACACAGCGGCTTGTTTCGAGAGGACAAAAAGAGCTGAAACAAGGAAAAAATAGCTTGCTATCAGCTTTTTCACATGGTACGGTGCCAAACGTTGTCGGACACGCAGCTGTGGGCACAGGCCAAGCCGACAACATAGCTGCAGTAAGTTTAGATGGGCAGGTTAGAATCACGGCTGATTTTTCAGTCGTTCCCCAGCTTTGTGTATGTTTCAACAACAGTGAGATTAGTGGGTGTTAAAGTTAAGCGGAAGGAAGAAAGTCGTAACATCTTAGCGGATAGTTTTGTATAGAATCGCGGCTCGTTTTTGGTCGCCCATTCTTGACCTCTGATCCCTGGAATCATTACTTTGAGTAGTAAATTTCTCGACAGCTAAAACTAACGAGCGAAACGAGTAAAAACCAAATAAAAGAAGTAGTAACTCACTCTCGTGAGTCAAGAATATTTGACACCAGTATTTGAATACAACCCGACTCATTCACGAGACAACAGGAAGATAGGATTTCTACTTACCGCTGCTAGAACCTTACAAAAGGTCCCACCAGAAACTCTACGTACTCACTGTAGTACCCCGAAGGGCCCTGGAATCTGACCATTCTACTGATTCTTAGCATCTTCGGACAGCTGCGAGCCTGTGGCGACTCGACTAACATGTGTACCGATCATAAAGGGATGGATCGTATATTCCTTCTGGTCGGTCTCTATACCTTTACAACAGCCGCGAACGCTGCTGACTTCAACTAGGGTCTTGTTCCGGGAAACGCCAGACGACGGGGTCCTGTTTGTCCATCTTTCCTTTCAAAGGTGTTTTGCAACTGTGGCTTATGATTGCTCAACCGAGAACACCATCCAGATCTTGCATCATATCGATTTGCTAACGTCCGCAAAGGAATCCTCCCTGGAAAGGCCCATCGAAGGGTTCCTCTGTGTCATTCCGCCATAGAGAGTACTCAAGAGTTTGGCTTGTCTCAGAGCCTCGGCGATGGGTAACAAGCAAATCATCCTCCCGTGCTTCGGATCGGCCGAAGACGAAGGAAAAGCCGAAGGAGAATTTGCAGGAATGAGAACAAAGACAATCAAGATGAAAGTCCTGCTTGATTTTATTCGCAAAACGACCACCCGCCTGCTGGCATCTTCACACAATCTAGCGATGACCGATGCTCAACCTTTCTGGGCAGTGATGAAAATCGTCGCTACTGTATTTATCTTACAGTTCAGAGGAGTTATATGCGCATGAGTATCTCCGCATTTGTCTGGGTAGTGAGAGGTTGTTCGCGTTTGCCTTCCGGTCGGTCACCAGTTTGCTCGTAAATCCTGATTTGCTCGTACCGACGCGTGACCATGCTTCACCGTCGGCTGGATTCCACGTCCATAAATCGAAGAAACTGATGGTGGAAGTTCTGCCGAGTTCTTTTGCTATGGGACAGGACGAGTTGGAAGATAAACAGCAGGAACCCGAGTGATAACATTCTCGGATTTCACCTTCACCGCCTTCACACTTTTTCCGCGGAAGTTTATAGGCACACGTTTGTTTGATGACAGTTCCTTGAAATAGATGGATTTCCCGGGTCAGTCCCCAGTACAACTAATTGAACGCGTAGGAGCTCTGAATGATTCGAACCTTCTTCTATGGCTTTCCGTTAAGTCCTAGAGAATTCAATCCTTACTAATGACAGTTATATATCTGTGACGACTCACGTTGTTATCCTTTCCTCGCTCGAGTGAAATGATGACCACTATCAGCAACAACCGGCTTGATGGAACGTTCATCAATGTATTCTCAGATAGTTAGGGGGCGGATGCTCATGTAAGTAAGAACCCTGCTTCGAGTAATTGCATGATTAACCTTCGTATGTATTTTGTTGAATTGGAGAGACCGGAAGGTTCTTCATAAAAGCCCGTGCTATGATCAGTTCCCCTGGTACTTGAAAAATCTATTCAAGTCTTCATTGTTCTGCTTGTAACTACCGTCTCTGACAAGCGGAGGGTAGAAAAGCCATGCGGCTGGGGAGAACACAAAGCTCACGTAGGTAAAACTCCTTGCTTCTCAGCCACGCTTCGAAGATAGTGGCAACTCCATTGACCATTAAAAAACATGGTAACTTCAGATGTGGGATTTCTTCGACTCATGTAGAAGAAATTAATCTCGTGCATGATTCCAGACACGGTAAACGCAGCGAGGACAGCAATAGCTTTCTCCTGCACTGACGGTTTCTTCCCTGACCGTCGACTGTACGCAGTTAGAATAGGCTTGTAAATTGATACTCTAAGAAGGTTGTTTACTAGCAAGTTCCACCTTCTACCCAAAAATCAGCAAGAGAAGTAGCCAGGAAAGGCATCTTAAACGGAGCAGGAAGCTCCACTTTGAAAACTGATGCAGTTATAGCAGCAGGGAGCTCGAAGGCACACAGCATTCCAATGTAGAAAAGAACCGAATAGCTCATGTAAAGGACGAATGTAGGCATATAAGCTTCTGTCATGTACTGCTGAAGCCAAAACTCCGTAAAGAAGAAAAAGAATAAACAACGAAGCAGCAGAGGCTTCCAGTCTAAAGAATATGCTAGATACAGCATCCACTTCGGCATTCCTGTCTCCTCTCGGGTCTACGTTCCATTCTTGAGAGGATCTCCTTCTCGCTCTCCACACTGAACCCATTCCTACTAGCTCCAGGTTTTCTCGAGATAAGACCATTCCCATCTTTGCCTTCGGATTTTGAGTTTCTGGAACTCATCATAACCTCCCCGTCATCGACAGAATCGACAGAAGCATGAGTATCGAACTTACTATTAGATGCGCTGGTTGGCGAAGGATCCGGCGTCATGTGCATAGAGAAGTTCAAACCAGTGACAAAACAAGAGAATGAAGACATAATCCAGGGGTCCTTAGCCGGGCCATATTCGTATGCAACCATGATAAGCTTGAAAGAGCCCATCCACAGGAAGAAGAAGCTCTGGAGCGAACGCTCGGGAGAAGTTGGCGCTCTCCAGGTAACAAGGATATAGAATGGAAGCAAAGGTACGAGCGTCAGCAAACGAGGGACCTTTCGGTAACTTCAAAACCAGGTAGTAGACCTATGCCGGTCCCAACAAAACTAGCCATACCCACTCAAAGCGTCCTGTTAAAGGCATCATCATAAGCTGATGCACGGCAGGAGCAACTGCGAAGCAGAAGGGTAAAAATTTGAATTCCAATAGGATTAACCTTCTCATTGAGCTCGCCTGGAACTACCTCAAGCACCCAACCATTCGAGCTGGACTTCCAAAGTTATACCATCTCTACTGCAGATTCAAAAGCTTCCTCGAATCTTTCCCTCGAAAGCTTGTGAATACATCTGCAGACACCTACCATCACCAAACACTCGTCATTCAAAACAGATCTTAACATACCAGTGAAGCAGGTCGAAATTCTACTTGTTTGTATGCAAGCCTCGAAATGCCTTCCATATCTAATCCCTCGAAACGCCATCCATATCTGGGTAATTTGTCCATATCTTTTGTTTCCTATCAGCGAAAAAGCGGAAAGAATTTCGTCTCAACCGGCAATCGGAAATTTTAGCCCGTGGAGTATACAAAGGGAGCTGGTACTGTCTGAGTGCTGCTAGCAACTAGTCGCGCAATGGAACACGTTCATGCAGATATGTTTATTCATGCGCCGTTGGTAAAGTAGCAAAAATTTGCAAGTGTAAAACGTATTTCGGAAGTTTAATGGTTTAACGATGGCGACAATTTCACAACACGATACCCGATGCTAAACTCCAACACAAATTATGATACTGGCCGGAGTAGAATCATCATCATAAGCTGATTAGAAAGGCACAGAATAGATACAGGCTCTGGTCACGAGAAGACTGTCGGACTCTGTCATGGTCATCAATCTCAAGAGCGTTCTTTCTGTTCTTACGAGATCTTGGCGACTGCATAGAATTGGCGACTATTAGGGGTGTAAAAGTTTAGAACTTTGCTGAAAGATTCTACACCGGCGGGAAGGAGTTACAACTTCAGCCAGACCTTTACCAGTGTTTCTTGCGGTCACCTCCGGAGGTACCCGTAAGAAAACTCCAGCGGGTTTATTCATTTTATTTGTTTTCTTTATAGTGAAATATCTACCGTATTGAGTAATTATCCTGAGTGTTAAAATTGAAAATGAGTAGAGAAAATGATGGTGTCGAGTCACAATTGCGATCCAGACTCAGTCTCACTTCCGTACAAAGTTAACTATTGCAATATTATGACTCTTTTCCTCTTCGTTGTTGAAGAATATCCTCTCGCAACTTTGACATCCCTTACTAGTCCCTGGTATTAAAATTTGTGCAGACGGAAACGTTTCTTCCTGCCATCTAGGTTCGGACGGCGGGAAAACTCTTGAGGAGAATCTCCATAAGGTTCTCGTGAATAGTGAATATCACGGGGACAAAAGATGTTGAGACCACGAGATTTTGATTTGTAACAATATCGCATATATTTTTGTCATTTATTTTATGTAGTGACTAACAAAACAAGTTGAAAACTTCATGTCTTCCACATGTCGAGGTTTACGCCGAAATTACATCACGGTGAAAAACTTATCTTCCGCAACAAAAATTTTAGAGTTAATTTTGATACCCCCTATTAAGAATGTGAAAGTTAGCAACGACAGGAAAACTGGATCTGGCATTAGGTTCAGACAGTCACGGCGAGGTGAGTTCACGGGTCCCATCAGTTTTCTCACGGCGGTTCTTTTTCTGCCGGTATAATTTTTGTTTCGTTCAGTTTACTCTGTACTCGTCAAGCAGAATGAATGCCGAACCGGAAATTAGACAGTCAAAAATTTCCCATCTACTTGCCGTCCTAGCTGTCGAGAATGTATGACGGTGAAGATACCTTTCAGCGTGGCACACCCCTAGTGCTTATCTTTGACACCTCCTATTAGGGAGTGTCGTGGACAAGTTTACTTTCTCTCGTGTAGGTGCGGACGGCAACGAGAGGATTCTTCATGGGAGCCACCACCAGGTCCTTGTGAGTTCCGCTGCGACATAAATGATATCTGCCATGATATTTTTGTAATTTGATATAGGAAAATATATTTTTTAGTTAACGGTTAACGTTCATGATTTCTGGAACATTCGTGCGTAGCATTTAGTTTATGACAATCAAGAGGATGGTTATAACATTATTATCCTCTGTTTCTATTTGATATTTTTATCGAAGCTTTGAATCTTGAGGCTCAACATT
The DNA here is from genome assembly GCA_036924285.1 of Asterella californica. Lineage (NCBI taxonomy): Eukaryota > Viridiplantae > Streptophyta > Marchantiopsida > Marchantiales > Aytoniaceae > Asterella > Asterella californica. Next base: position 10,569,200 of record JAYKYS010000006.1, on the reverse strand, counting down.
TGTCTTTCAAAAAATATAACGTCAATCTTAAATTCTGGATACATTTGCATCTCCGGCTGATGATAAGATAAACTTGCATTAATGATTTATGCCACGGTGCATATCACAATAATTCAAGTTTGTGCCTTCTGCATGCCGAAGTTCCCACCGAAATGATAAGACAAAAAAGATTCTATATTTTGCACTTCAAAACTCACACCTCCTATTAGAGGTGTCAAAGTTAAGCGTACAACATTTTGGATTTGGAATCTCGCTCGAAGTTTGTATTATATTTTATCATTGTATCATTATTCATTGATATGAAAAAGTATTTTTATTTTTTATATATTCACAATAATTTTATTAGATTTTTTTATCGTACATGGTCAATACCAGTTGGACAGTTACATCCTCTCGTATTGCATTGTCACATATACAGTTCAATGTATTACACATAGATTTTGCAGGACAATTAGAATATTGCTTCATAAGCTTTACATCAAGTTTCTTAGAGCAAACAATGTGAAGATATGCCTAAGAACTTAAATTCATTCATGAGATTCTATATATTATTGACTGTTAGATCGTAACCATCATTCGATTATTGGACCAAAAAGAAGCTTGTTGACTACTACGATGAAAAGAACTTCATTTCAGGTTATTTACAAGCAGTGGTGAATTCAAAATGTATGTTCCGGTGCCAAATATTGGATGTATTGGATGCTGGACATTAGATGATATGTCATAAGGACCCCTTCACATTCCCGCGGGTCCCAGACCTAAGCAGCGGAAGAGATAAACGGCCACGAACTGACCACAGGATCACCCATCGTCGTTTGAATGTCCAGGTCGGCAATGATTTTAACGGCTAAAGGCCGCCGGGTGGCTCCGGGAGACGAAGGGTCACGGCTTAGAGTTAGGTCCAGGTCGGGAGGTTAGACGGAAGTAGAGGAGAAGGCCTTAGGCCGCGAAGGCGAGGTTAGGTCGGGGGTACCCCTGGCCACCCCGCAGCCTATCAGAGGCGTCCACGTACCCCCGGAGTAGAGGCGAGAGACGAGAAGCAAGAAGGCCAACCCACGGGCATGATTCCCTATGAACCCGCGAGCACGGGAGGCGAAAGGGTGCCGTGTGGCAGCAACGTACAGGGCCGCAGAGGTCACACGCGCGAGGAGGCGAAGTGGAGGTACCAGGGCACGATTCCCTATGAAGAGGGAACGGCCGTAGCAGACGTGGATGGACGGCGGGCGGACGGAGCGGCCCTCATTGACCGAGAACCCCACGGGTGACGGCGGCACACGCGTAAGCGTGGCCGTTCGCCTTCCCCCGAGGAGGGAGGCATGATTGGAGACCGAGCCGGGTCCGCAGCCCCACGCGTGAGTTCTCAGCCAATGGGAACTCGCGGAAGCTCGCCGTTACCCCTGCGAGGACTCCACTCAGGCCCGCGTGGCGTTCGCTGATTGGCCGCGTCGTTTTGGATCGCAAGCCCTACTCGGGAGGTGCGCAGGACAGTCGGGCGAGGCCGACACCTGCCAGAAGTATAAAGCCGCTCATAGGGCACTGTGCCCGGGACGTCAGCGAGGCCGGAACGGGTTGTCGTATGCAGTGTAGCCACGTAGTTGCTTGCTCCGCGAAGATAGGGACCCTGTGCAGTCGTAAGTGTATACACGAGGTTTCCTCGAGGAAACCTCGTGCTCGAGAGTAGACAGGTGACAGTTTTGGATCGACTAGAGTAGTCCCGAGAGGCGCAGTCGAATTGTGAGAGATTAGGGGCAGTGGGTCGAGATGTTTCTCGATAGGATTGTAGTGTAGGAGCCGTAGTACCATTCTGTCTTGGTCCGGAGCCATCGCGTCTACCTGAGAGGGTAAGCCGAACTGTATGAGCCATCTTTGAGTAAAGGGACCCGTCGTTCTGACATTGGTGGAGTCTGCTTGAGTCCGAGTGAGTCAGGGTGAGTCAAGGGCAAGTGCGTTGCCCCGTTCCTCGAAGCGATTGTAGGGACGATCGGTAGGAGGAGGTCTGAGTGATTCACCGGGTCTCGGAGGTCCGCACGGAGATAACGCCTGGACGTGGATTTTGATCGATTTGAGTTTTTCCGCCTTGGTTAACCCGCGTTGCTGCCTTCAGACCCGGGAGTTACGTCAGAGTGGTATCAGAGCACAGTGTTGACTCACCACGACTTACACACGCAGCGGATCAGCCACCGGCCCCGGAACCGACGCCGCCTGCAGCCAACCCGGCTGATGGTGCACCGCGGTTCTTGAGGCCATCGCACCTGGAGACCCCGGAGACAGCTCCGAGAGCTCCGAGGACTCGGATGGGAGTCCGCCTAGCAGCAGTCGCTCTGGAGGAAGGTCGGGCGAACGCAAGAGACGCCGACGGGCTCCATCGTCCGAAAAGCCACAAGAGTATTATGGGGAGCCCTCGCTCCCCAAGTTCGAGCTCTAGGTCGCCGCTATGGAAAACTACCTCAGCCACTATTCCAAGCCAGGGAGGTTCGCCTACGCTGTCAGTCGGCTGAGAGGAGACGCATTGAAGTGGTTAACTAACTACCAGAAAGAGCGCTCCAATGAAGAAAAACCAGAGATCAGCACCTGGGAAGAGTTGAGGGATAGGCTATCTCGTACCCCGCAATGAGTACAGCCATTACCGTCAAGAAATAGACAGTCTGAAGCAGACCGGGGGCGTACGAGAGTACAGTCAGTGATTTGGGCACTTGTGGAACGCCCTTGCCCTCACCGACGGGAATGAAAAGAAGTACTTGTTCCACAAAGGGTTACAGAGGTGGTACTCCTACGAGATGATAAGGTTCGGGTGGGAGAAGCCCCTAGAAGACATCTGCGCGCATCTTGAGCTCCTCGAAGCCGATCGACAACGAGGTAAGTCCGGCGAGAAAAGTAAAGAGGTTCTGACCTACCGGAGGTTTTGAGGTGGTTCCGGGAACAGAGCCCGGAGGCCTTACCAGTCTGGGGGAGGTCACGGAGGACAACGCGCAGCCGCGCCCGCACCAGCCGGCCGCGGAACTGTCACTGGAGGACAAAGACCGCCCGAGAGGAGGCCACAAGGTGGTGGAGCTGCCCGCGGAAATCAGTGACCGAGATGGGGACAAGGAGGCCCCGAGTTTGTCTTCGAGCACGGCCCTGAACCTACACCTTATCCCGAAGCGATTAGCCTCGCCTCTCATAGTTCGGTTTGTGCGAGGAACATCTAAGGTGACTCATACGGTACCAGCGTTACCCGTTGAGTGTGCCGGGATTACTCGCGCCCACGATTTCCTCGTTATGCCATTAGGAAAGACGGAAGGCATCCTGTCGTGGGCCTGGCTTCGCCAAAACCTAGCATGCCTAGACTTGTTGGAGGGGAACTTGTGGCTCAAGGAACCCCGAGGGACCGACCACTGTACCGCGTTAGAACTAGACCCTCGTACTCAATCCGCCCCAGAGTTCCCTCAGTACATGTCCTGTCGAATAGCCTTTATGGTGTGCACTGCCCGTCAATTTAAGAAATCCATGCATAAGGTGGAGGAGGCTTGGATGGTTCTGCCAGAAAAGACCCCGGAGGAAGTTGACGAGGAGGATAGAGTGGCCCAGCTGCCGGTCCGAGAGGAAATGCGGCAGCTGCTGGCCCGGTATTCACACCTCCTCCTTGAGAAACTTCCGAGCACCCTCCCGCCTCGAAGAGCGATCGACCATAAAATAGACCTCATCCCCGGCTCCGCCCCACCAGTTGGGAGGTGCCGGAGGATGCCGTTGAATCTGCTCCAAGAGCTTCAGTCACAACTAGGGGAAATGGTGGAACAGGGGATCCTACGCCCCAGTTGTTCCTCCTACGCTACCCCGATTATGTTTGTGAGCAAAAAGGAAGGGACTTTGCGTTTGTGTGGAGATTACAGAGTCCTCAACAAAGTCACCATCAAGAATAAGTATCCGATCCCCCTTATGGATGAAACCATGGACCGGTTAGTGAAAGGTCGGTATTTCACAAAGCTGGACATTCGGTCCGGATACCACCAGATTAGGATTGCAGAAGGGGATGAGGAGAAAACAGCGATCATCATCCGGTACGGTCTGTTTGAGTACACAGTCCTACCTTTCGGGTTGTCCAACGCCCCCGCCACCTTCTGCCGACTGATGAACGACATACTTAGGGACCAGCTAGACGACTCAGTGGTCGTTTACCTGGATGATATAATTGTCTACTCCCCTACTTGGCCGAAGCACTTGGCAGACGTAGAATCTGTGTTTCGGAAGTTGGAAAGAGAAAAGTTAGTACTTAAGGCATCTAAATGCTCCTTCGGGCAGGAGAGCGTAGTTTTCCTTGGGTGTTTGATTGATCATTCGAGTGTCCATATCAATAAATGGAAAGTACAGGCAATAAGGTCATGGCCAGCCCCGAAAACGGTTTCAGAGGTCCGGTTCTTTCTAGGACTTGCCTCGTATTTCCACAAATTCATTCGAGGGTTCGGTCACCTTGCCTCCCCCATTTTTGACCTCCTTCGAGACTCGAAGAAAGGCTTTGAATGGGGGCTGTCTCAGCAGAAGGCGTTCGATTCTTTAAAGAAGGCTCTTACAGAGGCACCAGTCCTTGTGCTACCGGATTTGGGTAAGCCTTTCGAGGTCCATACTGATGCATCTAAGTTGGCCATAGGAGGCGTATTGATCCAGGGAGGACATCCAGTAGCATTTGAGAGTCATAGGCTCAGCGAGCAAGAGTCTAGGTGAGAAACACATGAACAAGAGATGTAACCGTTATTTGGTGTTTGAAGAGGTGGGAACACTATTTGTTGCCTTGTGAAGTCACAGTGGTTACAGACAATATATCTAACACCTACTTCCAGACTAAGCCCAAGCTTTCCCTTAAGCAGCACAGGTGGCAACTCGAGCTTTCGAGGTATAACCTGACCTGGAAGTACCGGAAGGGCAAAGACAATGCCCCGGCCGATGCTCTCTCTCGTCAGGTCCTGGCCTTAATCTCTGCCCCTCAGTCTAGCTTGGTAGAGTTTGTGAGAAGGGCCACAACCCTGGATCCGCAGGCTGCCCAGTGGGCAAGCCAAGACCTTACGGATCCCGGGATGAGGCACCTGAGTAGGAGGGAAGGCTGTTGGTTTTTCAAACAGACCCGGGTTTACATCCCTCCTGGACCCCTGAGAGCGAGAGTACTTTACGAGGAGCATGATGCTCCAGTGGCTAGCCATGGGGGTCAAGCTAGGACCTTGCACCGAGTTAGGCAGAAGTATTACTGGCCTACACTAAGTGCCGATGTTACCAAGTATGTGGATAGCTGTCTGGTCTGTCAACAGACCAGACCAGACACACAGAGACCTGCGGGGCTATTGCAACCTTTGCCGGTGCCAAAGAATCTTTGGGAGAGTCTAACGATGGACTTTATCCCTCAGTTACCTCTGTCACATGGGTATGACTGCATACTTACAGTAGTGGATAGGTTAAGCAAGATGGTCCATTTTATACCTTGCACCACCCTCATTTCAGCTTCGGAGGTTGCCAGATTGTTCTTGACACATGTCTTTAAGTTCCATGGGCTACCTCGGGAAATTATTGCCGATAATGACTTCAGGTTCACAAATGAGTTTTGGACCACACTCTTTGCTAGCCTGGGGACCAAACTGAAATTTACGGCTGCCTATCACCCTCAGATAGATGGTCAAAGTGAGAGGGTAAATCAGGTCATTGAACAAGGATTGAGGAACTACATGGTAAGGGATCAGTCCGACTGGGCTGACCATCTGGATCTCGTGGAGTTCGCATATAATGACGCACTTCACTCAGCCACCGGTTATAAACCTTTCGAGCTTGTCTACCGGGGCAATAAGTCTCCTCTGTCCCCGGCCAGTTTCCAACTACAGTCGCCAGAATTTGAGAATGCTATGAGGGACACACCACTTAACGTTGCTGAGTTCATAGACCGCAGATCTTACGTTTTGCACATGGCAAAACAAAATATTCTTAAAGCCCAAGCTAGGTACACAAAATATGCGAACCTCAAGCGGAGGGATGTACAGTTGGAGGTAGGGGATAGGGTGTGGCTGAAGACTAAAGCCTATTCTATCCCTCGAGGAATGACCGGTAAGTTTATACCAAGATGGGTCGGACCTTTCAAAGTGTTTAAGAAGGTAACACCCGTGAGTTACCATTTAACTTTTCCTTCGAGCATGCAGGGGTATCACCCCATCATACATATCTCCAACCTAAAGAAGTTTGTGCCGGACGACCTTCAACTTCCAGGGAGGGTCCAGAAGTGGACCCCCGCCCTAGAGCACCTGCCAATGCTCTCGGATATGAGGGTGAGAAGAGTTCTGGACCAGAGGTCCTTACCTGGTCCCAGCACTGAGCCCGAAAGGGTAGAACTCTTGGTCGAATGGGAAGGCCGGGGTATGGTTGCTCAGACCTGGGTTACTCTTTCAGAGATTCCTTGGGTGCTGATTGCCCGACCATATCAGGTCTTCATCCGGGGGAGGGCCCCGCAAGTAGCCCCAACCGATGCCCCAGCCTGAGAGGGAGGATGTAAGTAGATTGTGCGAGAGGCTAGGAAAAGTCAGAGATCACTGCAATGCCCAAGGACCCGCGATCCTAAAGGCACATAGGTGTAGACCTCTCCTTAAGGCCCAGCCGGTGCTTACAGGTCATCCTCGAGAGGACAGGGAGGAGGAAAATGTAGCCAACTGGCCTTGTTGAGCATAAGGTACACTACCAGTACCGGTGCACCTATAAAATCTTATCTCGGGCATAAACTCTCCTATTGCATAAGGATCGAGGCCGAGTTAAGGACCGCTAGAGGAAAGAGAAAGTCTTCAGTGGGAGTCCCAGGTGTGGGGTCACACCTCCTTGTTTATCCGGTTGTATGTCATAAGGACCCCTTCACATTCCCGCGGGTCCCAGACCTAAGCAGCGGAAGAGGTAAACGGCCACGAACTGACCACAAGATCAACCATCGTCGTTTGAATGTCCAGGTCGGCAATGATTTTAACGGCTAAAGGCCGCCGGGTGGCTCCGGGAGACGAAGGGTCACGGCTTAGAGTTAGGTCCAGGTCGGGAGGTTAGACGGAAGTAGAGGAGAAGGCCTTAGGCCGCGAAGGCGAGGTTAGGTCGGGGGTACCCCTTGGCCACCCCGCAGCCTATCAGAGGTGTCCACGTACCCCCGGAGTAGAGGCGAGAGGCGAGAAGCAAGAAGGCCAACCCACGGGCACGATTCCCGTCTCTCATCTCTACTCGCCTAACCCTCGACCTAAAGGCGAGGTTAGGTCGAGGGTACCCCCTGACCACCCCGCAGCCTATCAGAGGCATCCACGTACCCTCGGAGTAGAGACGAGAGGCGAGTAGAGACGAGAGACGGGAATCGTGCCCGTGGGTTGGCCTTCTTGCTTCTCGCCTCTCGCCTCTACTCCGGGGGTACGTGGACACCTCTGATAGGCTGCGGGGTGGCCAGGGGGTATCCCCGACCTAACCTCGTCTTCGCGGCCTTTTCCTACTTTTTCGCCTTTTCGCGGACTTTTCCTAGCCTCTCGCACAATCTACTTACATCCTCCCTCTCAGGCTGGGGCATCGGTTGGGGCTACTTGCGGGGCCCTCCCCCGGATGAAGACCTGATATGGTCGGGCAATCAGCACCCAAGGAATCTCTGAAAGAGTAACCCAGGTCTGAGCAACCATACCCCGGCCTTCCCATTCGACCAAGAGTTCTACCCTTTCGGGCTCAGTGCTGGGACCAGGTAAGGACCTCTGGTCCAGAACTCTTCTCACCCTCATATCCGAGAGCATTGGCAGGTGCTCTAGGGCGGGGGTCCACTTCTGGACCCTCCCTGGAAGTTGAAGGTCGTCCGGCACAAACTTCTTTAGGTTGGAGATATGTATGATGGGGTGATACCCCTGCATGCTCGAAGGAAAAGTTAAATGGTAACTCACGGGTGTTACCTTCTTAAACACTTCGAAAGGTCCGACCCATCTTGGTATAAACTTACCGGTCATTCCTCGAGGGATAGAATAGGCTTTAGTCTTCAGCCACACCCTATCCCCTACCTCCAACTGTACATCCCTCCGCTTGAGGTTCGCATATTTTGTGTACCTAGCTTGGGCTTTAAGAATATTTTGTTTTGCCATGTGCAAAACGTAAGATCTGCGGTCTATGAACTCAGCAACGTTAAGTGGTGTGTCCCTCATAGCATTCTCAAATTCTGGCGACTGTAGTTGGAAACTGGCCGGGGACAGAGGAGACTTATTGCCCCGGTAGACAAGCTCGAAAGGTTTATAACCGGTGGCTGAGTGAAGTGCGTCATTATATGCGAACTCCACGAGATCCAGATGGTCAGCCCAGTCGGACTGATCCCTTACCATGTAGTTCCTCAATCCTTGTTCAATGACCTGATTTACCCTCTCACTTTGACCATCTGTCTGAGGGTGATAGGCAGCCGTAAATTTCAGTTTGGTCCCCAGGCTAGCAAAGAGTGTGGTCCAAAACTCATTTGTGAACCTGAAGTCATTATCGGCAATAATTTCCCGAGGTAGCCCATGGAACTTAAAGACATGTGTCAAGAACAATCTGGCAACCTCCGAAGCTGAAATGAGGGTGGTGCAAGGTATAAAATGGACCATCTTGCTTAACCTATCCACTACTGTAAGTATGCAGTCATACCCATGTGACAGAGGTAACTGAGGGATAAAGTCCATCGTTAGACTCTCCCAAAGATTCTTTGGCACCGGCAAAGGTTGCAATAGCCCCGCAGGTCTCTGTGTGTCTGGTCTGGTCTGTTGACAGACCAGACAGCTATCCACATACTTGGTAACATCGGCACTTAGTGTAGGCCAGTAATACTTCTGCCTAACTCGGTGCAAGGTCCTAGCTTGACCCCCATGGCTAGCCACTGGAGCATCATGCTCCTCGTAAAGTACTCTCGCTCTCAGGGGTCCAGGAGGGATGTAAAGCCGGGTCTGTTTGAAAAACCAACAGCCTTCCCTCCTACTCAGGTGCCTCATCCCGGGATCCGTAAGGTCTTGGCTTGCCCACTGGGCAGCCTGCGGATCCAGGGTTGTGGCCCTTCTCACAAACTCTACCAAGCTAGACTGAGGGGCAGAGATTAAGGCCAGGACCTGACGAGAGAGAGCATCGGCCGGGGCATTGTCTTTGCCCTTCCGGTACTTCCAGGTCAGGTTATACCTCGAAAGCTCGAGTTGCCACCTGTGCTGCTTAAGGGAAAGCTTGGGCTTAGTCTGGAAGTAGGTGTTAGATATATTGTCTGTAACCACTGTGACTTCACAAGGCAACAAATAGTGTTCCCACCTCTTCAAACACCAAATAACGGCTAGCATCTCTTGTTCATGTGTTTCTCACCTAGACTCTTGCTCGCTGAGCCAATGACTCTCAAATGCTACTGGATGTCCTCCCTGGATCAATACGCCTCCTATGACCAACTTAGATGCATCAGTATGGACCTCGAAAGGCTTATCCAAATCCGGTAGCACAAGGATTGGTGCCTCTGTAAGAGCCTTCTTTAAAGAATCGAACGCCTTCTGCTGAGACAGCCCCATTCAAAGCCTTTCTTCGAGTCTCAAAGGAGGTCAAAACTGGGGGAGGCAAGGTGACCGAACCCTCGAATGAATTTGCGGAAATACGAGGTAAGTCCTAGAAAGGACCGGACCTCTGAAACCGTTTTCGGGGCTGGCCATGACCTTATTGCTTGTACTTTCCGTTTATTGATATGGACACCCGAATGATCAATCAAACACCCAAGGAAAACTACGCTCTCCTGCCCGAAGGAGCATTTAGATGCCTTAAGTACTAACTTTTCTCTTTCCAACTTTCGAAACATAGATTCTACGTCTGCCAAGTGCTTCGGCCAAGTAGGGGAGTAGACAATTATATCATCCAGGTAAACGACCACTGAGTCGTCTAGCTGGTCCCTAAGTATGTCGTTCATCAATCGGCAGAAGGTGGCGGGGGCGTTGGACAACCCGAAAGGTAGGACTGTGTACTCAAACAGACCGTACCGAGTGATGATCGCTGTTTTCTCCTCATCCTCTTCTGCAATCCTAATCTGGTGGTATCCGGACCGAAGGTCGAGCTTTGTGAAATACCGACCTTTCACTAACCGATCCATGGTTTCATCCATAAGGGGGATCAGATACTTATTCTTGATGGTGACTTTGTTGAGGGCTCTGTAATCTCCACACAAACGCAAAGTCCCTTCCTTTTTGCTCACAAACATAATCGGGGTAGCGTAGGAGGAACAACTGGGGCGTAGGATCCCCTGTTCCACCATTTCCCCTAGTTGTGACTTAAGCTCTTGGAGCAGATTCAATGGCTCCTCCGGCACCTCCCAACTGGTGGGGCGGAGCCGGGGATGAGGTCTATTTTATGGTCGATTGCTCTTCGAGGCGGGAGGGTGCTCGGAAGTTTCTCAGGGAGGAGGTGTGAATACCGGGCCAGCAGCTGCCGCATTTCCTCTCGGACCGGCAGCTGGGCCACTCTATCCTCCTCGTCAACTTCCTCCGGGGTCTTTTCTGGCAGAACCATCCAGGCCTCCTCCACCTTATGCATGGATTTCTTAAATTGACGGGCAGTGCACACCATAAAGGCTATTCGACAGGACATGTACTGAGGGAACTCTGGAGCGGATTGAGTACGAGGGTCTAGTTCTAACGCGGTACAGTGGTCGGTCCCTCGGGGTTCCTTGAGCCACAAGTTCCCCTCCAACAAGTCTAGGCATGCTAGGTTTTGGCAAAGCCAGGCCCACGACAGGATGCCTTCCGTGTTTCCTAATGACATAACGAGGAAATCGTGGACGCGAGTAATCCCGGCACACTCAACGGGTAACGCTGGTACCGTATGAGTCACCTTAGATGTTCCTCGCACAAACCGAACTATGAGAGGCGAGGCTAATCGCTTCGGGGTAAGGTGTAGGTTCAGGGCCGTGCTCGAAGACAAAACGCTAATGTCTGCTCCCGTGTCTACAAGCATGCGCACTACTTTCCCCTTAATCCCGACTTTAATCCATGGCAGAAATGCGAGCGGTTCCGAGTTACCCCGGTCTGCAGGCGGGGGTGCTTCCCTGGTCGGCAGCTCCGCTCGGTGGACTTCGAAGTCGACGGCGTCAGTGGCAGGTTCATCGGCTGCCGCTGCTCGCATATTCGGCACGCCCATGCGCGCGTGGCACTCCCGGCGAAGTGACCAGGGCGACCACAGTGATAGCATCCATCCGGGCGGGACGCGGCTGCAGGAAACAGCGGGTTGGGCCGCGGCGGGCCCCTCGGCTGTCCCCCTCCTTGTCCCCGTCTCGGTCGCTGATTTCCACGGGCAGCTCCACCACCTTGTGGCCTCCTCTCGGGCGGCCTTTGTCCTCCAGTGACAGTTCCGCGGCCGGCTGGTGCGGGCGCGGCTGCGCGTTGTCTTCCGTGACCTCCCCCAGACTGGTAAGGCCTCCGGGCTCTGTTCCTGGAACCACCTCGAAACCTCCGGTAGGTCCGAACCACTTTACTTTTCTCGTCGGACTTACCTCGTTGTCGATCGGCTTCGAGGAGCTCAAGATGCGCGCAGAATGTCTTCTAGGGGCTTCTCCCATCCGAACCTTGTCATCTCGTAGGAGTACCACCCCTGTAACCCTTTGTGGAACAAGTACTTCTTTTCATTCCCGTCGGTGAGGCCAAGGGCGTTCTACAAGTGCCCAAATCACTGACTGTACTCTCGTATGCCCCCGGTCTGCTTCAGACTGTCCATTTCTTGACGGTAATGGCTGTACTCATTGCGGGGTACGAGATAGGTGCGAAGCCTATCCCTCAACTCTTCCCAGGTGCTGATCTCTGGTTTTCCTTCATTGGAGCGCTCTTTCTGGTAGTTAGTTAACCACTTCAATGCGTCTCCCTTCAGCCGACTGACAGCGTAGGCGAACCTCCCTCGCTTGGAATAGTGGCTGAGGTAGTTTTCCATAGCGGCGACCCAGAGCTCGAACTTGGGGAGCGAGGGCTCCCCATAATACTCTTGTGGCTTTTCGGACGATGGAGCCCGTCGGCGTCTCTTGCGTTCGCCCGACCTTCCTCCAGAGCGACTGCTGCTAGGCGGACTCCCATCCGAGTCCTCGGAGCTCTCGGAGCTGTCTCTGGTGTCTCCAGGTGCGACGGCCTCAGGAACCGCGGGTGCACCATCAGCCGGGTTGGCTGCGGGCGGCGTCGGTTCCGGGGCCGGTGGCTGATCCGCTGCGTGTGTAAGTCGTGGTGAGTCAACACTGTGCTCTGATACCACTCTGACGTAACTCCCGAGTCTGAAGGCAGCAACGCGGGTTAACCAAGGCGGAAAAACTCAAATCGATCAAAACTCACGTCCAGGCGTTATCTCCGTGCGGACCTCCGAGACCCGGTGAATCACTCAGACCTCCTCCTACCGATCGTCCCTACAATCGCTTCGAGGAACGGGGCAAGGCACTTGCCCTTGATTCACCCTGACTCACTCGGACTCAAGCAGACTCCACCAATGTCAGAACGACGGGTCCCTTTACTCAAAGATGGTTCATACAGTTCGGCTTACCCTCTCAGGTAGACGCGATGGCTCCGGACCAAGACAGAATGGTACTACGGCTCTTACACTACAATCCTATCGAGAAACATCTCGACCCACTGCCCCTAATCTCTCACAATTCGACTGCGCCTCTCGGGACTACTCTAGTCGATCCAAAACTGTCACCTGTCTACTCTCGAGCACGAGGTTTCCTCGAGGAAACCTCGTGTATACACTTACGACTGCACAGGGTCCCTATCTTCGCGGAGCAAGCAACTACGTGGCTACACTGCATACGACAACCCGTTCCGGCCTCGCTGACGTCCCGGGCACAGTGCCCTATGAGCGGCTTTATACTTCTGGCAGGTGTCGGCCTCGCCCGACTGTCCTGCGCACCTCCCGAGTAGAGCTCGCGATCCAAAACGACGCGGTCAATCAGCGAACGCCACGCGGGCCTGAGTGGAGTCCTCGCGGAGGTAACGGCGAGCTTCCGCGAGTTCCCATTGGCTGGGAACTCGCGCGTGGGGCTGCGGGTCCGGCTCGGTCTCCAATCATGCCTCCCTCCTCGGGGGAAGGCAAACGGCCACGCTTACGGGTGTGCCGCCGTCACCCGTGGGGTTCTCGGCCAATGAGGGCCGATCCGTCCGCCCGTCGTCCATCCACGTCTGCTACGGCCGTTCCCTCTTCATAGGGAATCGTGCCATGGTACCTCCACTTCGCCTCCTCGCGCGTGTGACCTCTGCGGCCCTGTACGTTGCTGCCACGCGGCACCCTTTCGCCTCCCGTGCTCGCGGGTTCATAGGGAATCGTGCCCGTGGGTTGGCCTTCTTGCTTCTCGCCTCTCGCCTCTACTCCGGGGGTACGTGGACGCCTCTGATAGGCTGCGGGGTGGCGAGGGATACCCCCGACCTAACCTCGCCTTCGCGGCCTAAGGCCTTCTCCTCTACTTCCGTCTAACTTCCCGACCTGGACCTAACTCTAAGCCGTGACCCTTCGTCTCCCGGAGCCACCCGGCGGCCTTTAGCCGTTAAAATCATTGCCGACCTGGACATTCAAACGACGATGGGTGATCCTGTGGTCAGTTCGTGGCCGTTTACCTCTTCCGCTGCTTAGGTCTGGGACCCGCGGGAATGTGAAGGGGTCCTTATGACATCAAGGAGTTTAAGGGACTGGAACTTGTTCCAACAAAATGAGAATGAAAGAGCGAGCACTTCTTAGTGAATGCACATGCACTTATTGGAGATGCATTTTACTAACCATTAATTCACTTGTTCATTCCATATATCTGAAGCACACAAACTTTGAAATGGCTTGAAGCTTAAGGAAGATTAAGCAGATTAGAATATTTCATTCAAGTATGTGTATGTCTATAGAATGTATATTTGGGATGTTAGAAATCATATTTAGAATTTTCTTAAGAAGATGTGATATAGATTTGAATAATTTATACATCGTTGTTGTTTGTTGTATGTTATACAATGAGTGTATTATCTAGTAATCAAGAAGTGAATGTACATTCATGCAAGATGAACTTCTGGGAACGTTTGCTCGCTTGCTATCGGGAAAATATATAAGCTTTATATCTAAAAAAATCTAATACCAAGTACATAAAAAAATTGAAAAATTCTACAAGTATTAACTATTAGTCTAACCTGAGAAGGAGAGAAGAGCCAGCCATAAATCATAAGGGGAGCGGAGATCAACGCACTCCTCATAGTATATATGCAAACCATTGATCGTAAATATTAGGTGATAATCTTCTTTAAGGTTTAACTTATTATCTAATCTTTCTCAACGAAGGGGTTAGGTAATAAATTAACCTCATGCATATTTATCTTCATCATAGAAAGATAAAAAAGATGAATATATATGCACGCAACACTGAAAGAGACATCAAGAAGTGATCTCTTCAACTTGGCGTATCACAATGATAGTCGATTTGAGATAAATATTAAACACAAATCAAGATGATGTAAACAACAACAATATAAAGGAACATGGCAAGTGAAACATGGATCTGAAAGCAGATTCAATATTGTCCAAATTACAAAGGAGTCAACGTAAGAGAAGCTTTAGCTAAAGCTTTTTCCAAACTTGAAAGTAAATTGAAGAGCAAACAAAGAGAATTATTTCTAAAGTCCAACTTTGATTGAAATAGATATATTGCTGTTTATTCAACATTCTTGAAAATTAAAAAATATCTATTACAAGGTAAAAATAGTTGATATCAACTCTAAAATAATCTAGTTGTCTTGTGCAGGATGTATAATCAAAGCACCTATAAGCATACCATTGAATATAGTTGCTATCATTGTTTAATGAACTACATTTTGTTCTCTCCAGTTGTCTTTATGACTCCATGTGTTACCATCTTCTCAATAGGTCTATAGCTTTACAAGAGATATATATGATAATCATTGACAAATCGTAACTTTCAATATTATTGATTTTATTACTCCCTCCTTAATTATGAAACATGTTTGAGATTTTTGCTGATGCTCTTTTGATCTTGTTGTCTTAATATCTTGACCTATCTGTATCAGTTTTGTTGTAATCGTTCACTTTGATCATTGTGCATTCATTATCAATATCACCTACATGAGTCTCCCAGCTTACATGAGTCTATCATGCATGTACAAGATTCAGTGAATGATATACAAACACTGACACATATTTTGTTTGGTTAATGTTGCTCTAAATGTATCGTTCACACAATCCCAATTCATAATCAACATACAACTGCTTCTACTTTTGACAAAAATAACTTCAATATCTTTATCAAAGTAAGTATAAGCACCAACTCGTTTTACAAGAACTCTATATTATCTACAAATTACAATAAAAACTTTCACAAAAACTGTGTAACGTCAAGAATCTGTTGATATACCTACCAGACCTTACGTTGATGGGAAGAGCTTCACCTCCCAACATGGAGGTACAAGGTCGATCCTTTATAGCTGCTTGATCGAGTGGCATAAGAAACCTTTTCTGGCTTGTGGGGTTCAGCTCATGAACAACATACCAAGAGTGATATTCTCAATTATTTGTTTTTTTTATAAAAACTGAGGTATTTCTCCTTTTATGTTGGATACTACGTCCAGTTGAGAAAACTCCATGACGAGATCCGTCAAACTAAAGAAAAATCTAGAAAAGAATCTATGGATAACTGTGATCGTCAAGTGAAACAATTTAAAAATAAGACTTACAAGTTAATTCTAAAATTAAAGAAAAAGAGAGTTTAAAACATCTTTTGGTATCTTGTTTGAGTTGCTTCAAGAATTTGTATTGTAATTCTCCGTTGATGTATATAAATTAAGTATCAAGTGCTCCTTCTCATTTATTCCTCTAACTTTCTTGACGAAATCAAGATATGAAATCCCACAATGTTCTTTAAGATGACATTTGTCAAGAAACGTTACTCTTGTCCTCCGATTAAGAAGATGCAGGATTAAGGAAATGCAGCTTGAGATGAAACATGCACATCATTTCTTCTTTGGATACTGGAAGTATGGTTTGCAAATGAAGACTTTTTTATTCTCTGAAGAGGTAAGGTTAGTATGAATCAAACGCAATGGAAAATCAGTACTCCAAGATTTTGTGTCATATGTGATATTGAAATAGAAATTGATGAATGATTTCTCTAGCTCACATGCTATGAAAGCTATTGTTCCACATTCCTAATAGCCTTTTCGAGTTAGAGAGTCTACAGAATAACATCAATCATCAATAAAACATTATCATTTCATATTGATTTACAACTAAGAAAAATGAATATTTCATCATTATCCTCATAGTTGTCTTTTTTCTTGTGATGAAACGCTAAACAATGCTCACCAAGTTTAGTTGCTACGGAGCTTTTTGTAGCCGATCGCTATTTTTCTTTTCACAGATTGAGCCCTCTTGCAGGAAGACTTCATCTCACTTCACCTAGTCTAGAGGCGGATGGGGTTGCAAACAAGCTAATGTGTGTAGTATCGAATTTTTTTGATAAAATAATTAAGTTTAGTTTGATTTTATTTTCGTCTAAATTATTAACCGGTGCTGAAATTTATACTTACTTAGGTTACCTTTCCGCGAGATGAGAACTCGACGTGCATGAGACGATGTGTAACATGTTAGTGGTTGAGTTTCTGAAGAGCTTTTTATTAGTGCTACATTGATCGAATGCGACTAGTTGTACACAAAATTGACTGTGCCCTAATCATCTACAAGTGTCTGCAAGCTACAAACGAGCTTCTAAACGGATTCAACAGCTTGGAACGCAGGCTGTGACAAGGACGAGAATCCTAATTATCTACCTATTGTGATGAATTTCACGATGAATCGTTCAGCCACTTGTCTTCCGAGTTTTGTTTCGTCTCAGAGGAGTCTCAAGTTGCGCTAAAACTTTTGCACCGAGTGTCGACTATTTTCTGTCGTAGTCCTACAGAAGAGACATATACAAGCAAGCAATCGCATTTCAAGGAGGAGCGCCCAAGACACTCGGCACTTGATCTCGACTTAAAGTATTTGAGCTGTAAAGGTTTGAGTGCAAAGTTTATCGACGCAATTCCGAGATGTTTGTCTTGACAACTATCATGATTACAACCGTATTAGAAACGAACAAGTTATTCATCTCACAATGAATCGTGAGTAAATGCTGCCATGTCAATCGATCTTTAGGCTGTTGTATGTACAGACAAAGGTTCGGTTCAAAAGAAAAAAAGAAGGAGAAGAAACGACACTAGACATGTAATGGCTGTACATAGTTTTATTTATTAAAGACGAAAAAGTGCATGCGTAGGTTGGATTTTCTGCCTATAGTGCAATTGGTCTTGCATGGAAACCCCCAGTCCACTCCGCTAGGAGTGCAAGATCTACATCAAGCATACCATGAGCAGCAAAGACCTTTGACAACAACTTCTTCACTACTCTAACTGACAGCAAAATTTTGCTGTCGTGGCTGATGACTCTATCCTTCACCTCATCGACCTGACTTTCCCTTGGTTCATTTTCAACGAGTTTGAATAGTTCAAGAACTCTTCGTCTCAATGCCATCTGCATTCTCCACTCAAGGAGACGAGTACATCACACAATCGCAGATATTGTATAAACAACAAATGAAACAGCGAAAATCACTCTTCACACAACGTCACCAGCTAAAATGCGAGAGAACGAGCCATCTCAACCATCACGTTCTGTAAACCCTCCACGATCTCATCGATCAACTACCCCCTTGATCTCTCAACCTCCACGATCGCCACCGATGAATCTACAAATGTCGGACCTGTCTCTCACTCAAGGGTCACCTCTGATGGCTTTGATGGAAGCACACCATGAATCTTGAAGGGAAAAATGCTAAGTTCACTCATTCATACACCCACAAACTTATCAACTAAAAATCTCCTTAAACACATCAACTAAAATCCTTCATTCTAACGACGTCTCTCAAGTTCTCACATGCTAAAAATATCCCACATTCTCTATATTACTCAAGTTGTCATTACGACAATGTGAAAACAAGGATGAGGAGCTCTTCTCTACTCCTCTATTTATACATTCTAGGTTTTTACTTTGGTACCCTGTGGTAACTCAGCCGTAACTATTTTTATCGGGTTTTACTAGATATTACTTAAGGTAAAAGCATTAATCACATGGGCTTCTTACCTTTTCACATGGGCTTATTCTTTCAAAGTCAACAACTTCTAGAAGGATTCTGGAATATTCTCAAGGAATCTCGAATTTCCACCCCCCTTTTACACTAGGACCCACTAAAAAAGAAACATGTGAAATCTCTTCTTGTTTTTAATGCTCACAAAGTCCACAACTTTAATCCAACCACTAATATCAAGTCAAAAAGGAGATAAGGGATACTTTCCACCTCCTTTCTACCTTTTAGACAAGATGACAAGATAGTAGTGCTCACTCTTTAGCAAATATCTGAATTCTGCCAAAAGTACAGCTAAGTTTAACCATAACTAACTTTTAGCTAGTCATGACTAACTTGATACCTCCTTAAAGTACTTTGGCAGCAAATAAACATTCTCAACACTTAGTTATAACTAAACACCTTACTAATAGAAAAACTTCCTATGTGTAACATAGGTCGTTACATTTTACCCCCGGACTAAATTTTCGCTCCGTCCTCGGAGTGAAGAGAGAACTTTCGTCGATGAAACAACTTCAACTTGTCATGGTTGACTTGATCGAATCTCCTTCCTCCCAACTCCTGAAGGTCATATGTGAAGTTGCTCCACACCTTATCTACAACAAAAGGACCAAAATATCTTGGAAGAAACTTCTTCCTAGCCCTCTTGAATCTGATAGCATCGTACAACATAACCCAATCTCCGACTTGAAAAGGTTTTACCTCCCTCTTGCCCAACCGTTTGTCGTAACTCTTCTTTTGATACGCCTGAGCTCGTTCCATCCGGATCATTGCTACCGCTCGGGTCTCTTCTAACTCCATGAGTTGCTCTCTTCTTGATCTGACCACGTCTTCTCTCCTCGACCTTTTCAACTTTCGTTGAATAGTTTGAAAAGTATCCAATTCGAATTGGATCGGCAACTTGGACTCCACTCCATAAACCAGTCGAAATGGAGAGTACCCAGTAGAAGTCTTTGTTGTCGTTCGGTACTCCTATAAGATGGCATGTAGTCTCTTATCCCAAGTATGTTTCGCAGTCTCAACACCAACATCTTTGACGAGCATCATACAAAGTGTAAGATTGGTCTTCTCCGCAAGACCATTAGCATTTGGTTTGTATGAGGTCGTTACTCGTGCCTTGATAGAAAAGTGTTGTAGCATAGCAGTAGTCATGCTCCCTACAAACTCTCCACCTCTATCCGAAACCAACTCTAATGGACATCCAAATCTTGTGATGATCTTCTCCCATAGGAATCTACCGACTTCTGTTTCATTGGTCTCTCTCAAAAGTCTAGCCTCTACCCACTTGGTACAATAGTCAGTGACGACTACAATGTATCTATTGCCTCGAGGTGTCTTATTAAGAGGACCTACAAAGTCAATACCCCACTTCTCAAATGGTCCTAATATTGAAATTGATCTTAACGGAGGTGTTCTAGTAGACTTCAGAGCAAATGCTTGACATATGTCGCAAGTTTTGCAATAGTCTAAACACTCTTTGAAAATCCCTCTCCAGTTATAACCCGCATCCAAAATCTTGAAGGCTGTTATCTTACCAGCAAAGTGACCTTCGCAAACAGTTCCGTCGTGAAACTCGTGCATTAGCTTGAATGTCTCCTTTTGACCAACTGCTCTCCTTAGTAACCCATCTGCTCCTTGATGAAACAGAATTCCCTCCACCATGGTGTAAGGTTTGCATCTCTTGATCAAAGCGTTACGTTCTCGGGTATGCATACCTTCTCTAAAAGAGCCATCTGCAAGGAAACTCCAGATTTCCTTGTACTCGTCCGGTATCTCCTCAATGTTTGTGATAGTCATCAGATGTTTGTCTGGAAATGAATCATCAAACGGTTCTTCTCTCTCATCATCATAAGCCCTCGACAAAAGATCAGCATTCACATGCTTTTTCCCTGGTCTATCTTTGATCACGTAATCGTATTCTGTTAGAAGGATCTTCCAACGGGCAATACGACCTTCGGCATTAGGCTTATTAAAGATATACTTTAAAGCCTTGTGATCTGTGACTATGGAAAATTTCCCTCCTAGCAAGTAATGTCGGAATTTCTTCAATCCAAAGATCACCGCTAATCCTTCTCGTTCAGTCACGGAGTAATTCTTCTCCGCTGGCACCATCTGCCTACTAGCATAACCTATAGGATGATCATGCCCATCTTCATCTAACTGACTTAATGTACACCCGATAGCTACATTGGAGGCATCCGTATACAGAATAAATGCTTTACTCCACTCAGGTTTAGCAAGTATAAGAGCTGTCACCAATGTCTTTTCAGCTCCTCAAATGCTTCCTTTGCCTTCTGATCATGCACTATCAATTCAAACTCAACTCCCTTCTTCATGTACATAGTCAAAGCTATTGCTTTGTTTGAGAAGGAAAAGACAAACTTACGATAATATCCAACCATCCCAAGAAACTGTCTCAACTTTGTCAAGTTGATTGGAAATGGAAGATCCACAATCTTCTTCACCTTCTCAGGATCTACCGCAATCCACTTCTTGGAAATGATGTGTCCTAACAGCAGATCTTCTTCGCAACCAAAGATGCACTTCTCTGGATTCAGAGAAGCGTTAGCTTGCTCCAACCGCTGCAGAACTTTGATCACATGATCAAAGTGGTCCTCCTTTCTTCCGTACACACAGAAATCATCAATGAAATCACGAACAAACTTTCCTATGAATGGTTCAAACACCTTGTTCATGAACCTTTGAAACGTGGCCGGAGCATTACACAGTCCGAATGGC
This sequence comes from Asterella californica, assembly GCA_036924285.1. Lineage (NCBI taxonomy): Eukaryota > Viridiplantae > Streptophyta > Marchantiopsida > Marchantiales > Aytoniaceae > Asterella > Asterella californica. Next base: position 10,548,340 of record JAYKYS010000006.1, on the reverse strand, counting down.
ATCACTCGAAATGCAAATGTTCCCCAAGGAGTAGTGAAAGTAGTCAACTGCTGGTACTCCTGTGCTATCTTGATCTGGTTGTATCCACTATAACCATCACCAAAGCTGTATCACTCATGACCAGCAACTTCATCCAAAATCTCATCTATAAATGGTAGAGGATAATAATTCTTCTTGGTAACTGCATTCAGCTTCTTATAGTCTATGCACACTCGCAGCTTACCATTCTTCTTCTTGACAATCACAATGAGTGAAACCCATTCTGAGTTCTCCACCTCGTAGATGAAACTCGCCTCCCTCAACTTGTCTATCTCCTCCTTGACCATCATCGCTATTGTAGGATTGACCCTTTTCTGCTTCTGTCGAACTGGTCTTGCGTTCTCCTCCAATTCGATTCGATGAGTCTCGATAGTCCCCTCCTTCAAATCCTTGTAGCTGAAAGCAAACATATGGATATATTTTCGAAATATATCTAGGAATCTACTTTTCTCCTCTTGAGTGACATTGATACCAAACTTCAGGGTAGAGAGTCTTCTCACAATCTCTGCCTCACTCAACTCTTCTTTATCAAGATCTTTCTCCACTGCTGGTCGAGGCAACAAGTCAATAGCACTAAGCTGATGTAATGATTCATCTCGACCAAATCCTTCGTCCTCAGACGAGGATTCTTGATCGTAAGAATCTCCAGTATCTACTTTTGAGACACTCTGATCATCCTCCGTATCAGATTCCCAGTAGTCACTAGTGGGTCTATCAGAGTCAGAAGTCACAACTCCAACACCCGAGAGAGATACTATCACTCTATGATCTCTAGGCCCAATTCGTAAGTATCCTTTGTGCCACTTATCAGTGGTGCGCATAGCTCTCAACCAAGGCCTACCTAGGAGCAAATCATAACTAGAGTCCTTTAAAACTTGAAAGGACATCAATGTTTGAACTCCCATCACAGACACGACCACCTTCTCTAACACACCAAGAGGTCTTACCCGTTGTTTGTTAGCCATCCCCACAACAATGCTAGCCGGGCGAGTTGGTTCCATCCCCAACTTCTTCATCAACCTCTCCGATATGGCGTTTACAGCCGACCCTCCATCCATCAATACGTCAGAGACGTACTGATCATTCAACCGGACTTCAATCTTTGAAGCCCTAGTGCATACCTCTGAAGCATGCACATCCACCACACCAACTCCCACAGACTTTGATGTCTTGCTCTTGGGTTTCTTCTTCTTGCTTCTCTTAGAACTCAGTCCTCCTCTGAGTTCCCTTCGTAAGTTGGGATTAAGTGCGATCAATTGTCCAACAGTGATGTTGGCTTTCTGAGCACCCACATCTTCAACCACATCATATCCCGCTTGAGAAGATGAAATGGTGAAATCCGCCATCCCCAGCTTCCTTTTTGACTCCTTTGATGTACTCGAAACATTACTCGAACGAGTACTTCTACTAGCTGACTCCTCCATGAAAACCGGTTCATCAGAAAATCGAGTTCTTTTCCTTTCTTGAGCTAAAAGCTCCACCGGTGCATGAGAAGAGTTTGAACTCTCTCCTTTCTCGTAGATGAGATCTCGCACGACATCGATAGTAGCCACCCACTTGTCTCGTCCTTGTGATGGATTTCCTTCACCCACATTCATTCTGACAGCTTCGGCACCTCTTGCTCCGTTGTTAGGACAATTTCGCTGGAAATGAGAACCTCCACACGTCCAACAAGTGATTGCCTCCAAAGTTATCTTGATTTCCTCGGTTGGGATTGTTGTCGTAACTTCTTTGACCTCCTCCTCCACCTTTGTTCATCCATTCTCGTAATTGCACCACGTTTATCTTGAGATCCGCAAGAGTATCGGTGATGCTCTTCAGCTTGGCATGAAAATCAAAGGTGGCAGTAGACATCGTTGTTGGGACAAACGGTCTTGGCACCACCGTTGGAGTAGGAGCTGACGTTGAAGCAATCACCAATTGTGATGGTGCAGGTGCGATCGTTGTGGTTACACCAGGAGTCGGAGTTGACACCAGAGCAGCATGATGAGGTTGGATGATATCTCCTTCATCCAAACTCTCTTCCATATTTGTCGTAATCTTGATGGCCTTCGCTTTGGTTGCTAGCTTCTCGTACCTCACTTGGGTTCGAATTGAAAGCTTCAACCCTCCCACCAAGTTCTTGGTCAACACTACTCCAATCTTCGCCATCGTTAACTCCACATTGTCTCCACTCTTCCGTATGACCGTTCGAAACCGTTGCTCCAACTTATCCACCCTTTTGGCATATTGCCGAACTTTCTCGTCGTCCCGTTGCTTCAAATGAGTAAGCTCCACCATGAGCTTCTCATAACTCTCTTCTGGAAGAAATTATTTGATGAGTGCATTACTCAACGTCTCCTATGTGTCCTCAACTGCACCAGGTGTCTGGCTCTTCACTCGGTCTTCATACCACGTAAGAGCAAAATCTTCTAAAAACTCTGGCAGTAACAACACCCATTCTTCCTTCCTTCTCACGTTGTTTTCGATGCAACCCCTTTTGAAGTCTCGTACAAATGGTTCTACATCTTCATTGTCCTTCCCATGAAACATTGGTAACTTCCCCATCTTGTAACTATTCTTTCTACCCTTCTAATTTTTGTGCAATAACTACTCGCTAAAAGAGTACGAACATCACCAATTCCATTCGCGAATAATCTACCATAGGTAAAATGAAAGGAAATGGTTGTAACAACACCTCTTGTGTCATCTCTTCTCCCAAGATAATCATGAGCCTGAGTTGCATCACCGTCTTCTCCACCATCCGAATGACGATCTCCATCACAACTCAGCCGAGTCCTCTTTTGAAGTCGACAACTTCTCCGTCTCAACTCTTTGAGTCTCGTCCAACTTCTCGACTACTGACGTAAGTAGGGCGGCCACATTGACGCACTTGTGTCCTCTTGATAGATCATCCACTCCACAACTTGGACAAGGATCTTTGCCTAGAAGATGAATTGGCGCTGGTGACGATGGATCCACTCGAAGACTTAAATCAGTAAACTCTCGCTTCCCTTTAGCTCTCTCGGTTCTGATTCTAGTTGGACAATTCACTACTTTGTGTCCAAACGCTCTACAGAAATAACACCACAAGTCGGGTACTACTCTTCTCCTCGGAGATTCTACTTGAGGTTTAGTACTAGGTTTTCAAACTCGACGATAATCTCTCTCGAACTTTCTCCGACACTTACTATGACATCTAAACCTTGAGGAAGGTTTCTAAGTCTAACTTTCCAATCTTTTGAATTTCCACTCATGTTGCACCTTCTCAACCATTAAGTGGACAAAATATCATAGAGGAAAATAATTCTACATCACTTTCTTAACTCTTCCGAGCTTTATATTGGAAATCGTGTATTATACATGCTATACACGAAATAAAATCTAATCTAAAATTAACTATCGAAGATATGATCCTCCTCACCATCGTTTGTACTAATCACAACAGACATCTTGAACTCACTCTTGTAAGGATCCAACTCTACTTCACCAGGAGCATTCATGGCCTCCACAGTGAATGATGCTTTAAACTCGGCTTTCTTCAAATCTGTGCCAATGGTCGCGGAAGCTTCTTGGTATAGGGTAAAGAGGGCACCCCAAGTGCTATAGATGCGTGTTCGTAACTCATCTATACTTAACTTGGGCTTCTCCGTCTCTGTTCGAACTCCTAAACGTCTCTTCTTCCACCTCGGCACTCGAACTGGATTCCCCATGAAGTATCTTCAAGACTTCCTTGTATGCCGAAACGTATATCTCTTAGTTGGTAAGAGACCTCTCCAAGATTTTTGTGATCTCTAGTAGCTCAACCTCCAAGCTACTAAATCATGAAGTTTCAACAGAAACTTCTCTAATCAGAAGAGATGGTGATGACTGTACAAATTTTCAGAGAACTGAAATTTGTATATTTTCATTTTCCTCATGGTTGTCAACCCCCTCCACTTTGAAAAAATCTTTCTCCCTCTTCAGGCCTCATCTTCTCATGATTTCTTTTGTCCTGGATAGCTTATCAGCCACTCTAAAACACTGGAAAGTTTCTCAGGAAAATAAAATTCACAAAAAATCTGACATTGACTGTAAACTTTTTCCAGAGAACAGAATTCCTCAACTCTCAACGAATAAACCCCCTCAACTTTGAAAATTCATTGTTCCTTCTCTAGACCACCTTTTCCTATGATTTCTTTTGTCCTAGATAGCTTATCAGCCACTCTAAAACACTAGAAAGTTTCTCAGGAAAATAAAATTCACAGAAAAGTTGACAGCGACTGTACAAATTTTCCAGAGAGCAGAATTTCTAAACTCACAAATTTCTCTCCTCTAATAACTTTTCTCTCCTCCTTTCTCTACAACTCTTGTTGCACCCTCTCCTCAAACCCTTTCTAAGTGAACAAGATGTAAAGAATGACTTCGAACGTGTCATATATCACTACGGGATACACGAAAGGTTCTAATGTTGCTAACATCGCGTTAGCTCTCTCTTCTCCCAACATTCTCTCCATGTGTTCTCTCATAATCTCTTTTTGTCTAATATAGAACTGAACTCTAAACATTTTCAATGATCCCTTCAAGTGAGGTCCCGGCAACGGAACCAAAAATGTAAACCCTCCACGATCTCATCGATCAACTACCCTCTCGATCTCTCAACCTCCACGATCGCCACCGATGAATCTGCAAATGTCGGGCCTGTCTCTCACTCAAGGGTCACCTCTGATGGCTTTGATGGAAGCACATCATGAATCTTGAAGGGAAAAATGCTAAGTTCACTCATTCATACACCCACAAACTTATCAACTAAAAATCTCCTTAAACACATCAACTAAAATCCTCCATTCTAACGACGTCTCTCAAGTTCTCACATGCTAAAAAATATCCCACATTCTCTATATTACTCAAGTTGTCATTACGAAAATGTGAAAACAAGGATGATGAGCTCTTCTCTACTCCTCTATCTAAACATTCTAGGTTTTTACTTTGGTACCCTGTGGTAACTCAGCCGTAACTACTTTTACCGGGTTTTACTAAGATATTACTTAAGGTAAAAGCATTAATCACATGGGCTTCTTACCTTTTCACATGGGCTTATTCCTTCAAAGTCAACAACTTCTAGAAGGATTCTAGAATATTCTCAAGGAATCTCGAATTTGCATCCCCCCTTTACACTAGGACCCACTAAAAAAGAAACATGTGAAATCTCTTCTTGTTTTTAATGCCCATAGAGTCCACAACTTTAATCCAACCACTAATATCAAGTCAAAAAGGAGATAAGGGATACTTTCCACCTCCTTTTAACCTTTTAGACAAGATGACAAGATAGTAGTGCTCACTCTTTAGCAAATATCTGAATTCTGTCAAAAGTACAGCTAAGTTTAACTATAACTAACTTTTAGCTAGTCATGACTAACTTGATACCTCCTTAAAGTACTTTGGCAGCAAATAAACATTCTCAACACTTAGTTATAACTAAACATCTTACTAATAGACAAACTTCCTATGTGTAACATAGGTCGTTACATTTCTGCCATGGAACTCAAAACATCACGTTCCAAATCGTCTCACGAGCTGAGGATTTTTCTCATCCCATCGCTGCAAAGTCAGACATGACCTAGACTCCAAGCGTGTGACATTGCGCTTACGAGCATCAAAAAACCTCACCAGTTTTCCAGACCTCACACTATAAGAAGCAGTCTCCTAGACGGCAGATTATTTATATGACACTATTCCAACCCGCTTTGAGTATCTAAGCCGGTGAATGTGCGGGTGAACGGCTTTATTCCCAACCCTCAAGTTCGCATGCGGCTGGGTGAAATACTTACTTTGATAATGTGGGTGCGGTTACAACCTAAGTTAGGGGAGGTACTTTACTGTCCTCTCGTAGACGAAGTTCCGTTTGCTGACGTACACAAGTTTTCTTTATGTTTACGCACCCCTTGTAGTACTCTTTCCCAGTCCGGTCATTCCATAAACAAAACATATTCATTTCGGAAAAGGAAATATTATTTGTACTTCTTGGAAACAAAGTCCAAGTCAGCATCCAAGATCTTGGGAGTTGAATCCTGCTTAGGATACTGTAAGAAGGTCCTCTCTGTCTCTCTCTATTGGTAGGGACATGTTGTCCATGTGCTCCGAAATTACGGAGTACGCTGTATGTGTGGTAAATACACCTCCTTCACGTCATGGACAACCTTCAATCCTCTATACGATGTAGCTTTCTTCTTTCTCAGCCCTTCAAATCGACTGTCGATCTTGATCAGTCCCATGAAGTTGGAAAACTCTTCCTCAGTCTCTGTACCTGCTACAAACGGTTTTGGTTCCCGGCTGTTTAAGTTTAGGATGAATCGCAATTGGAGAGCGACTACGCGGGCACGAGAACTGCAATGAGAAATGTGTGTTAGAAACAGTGCAGCCGAGAGTGATTGAAGGTGGGAGTGAGCGCAATCTTGATCTTCATTCGAAAGCGAGAGACAAAAAGTAGCAGTTCACGTAGAAGCCATGGAAGTGAGATACTATCAGAAGTGTAGTCTATAGTGATTCGAAGCTCCAGTCTCGAATCACTATCGAGACTGGAGCCTGCAGGAGTCTTGTCTGCATCGAAGGCAGAAAAGCTCGAGTAGAGGTGCACTTTGAATCATTTGAAATCGCTGCGTCTGCCACCATGGCTTCATTGTGCTCGTTGGCAAAACTTGGAGAGTCTATCAGTAACATGCCGTGCATGTGGGTGGCTGCTTCTATTCAACGGATAATCAAAAATCAAAAGTGGAGTTCTGTATCGTATGTGGCTTGCAACTTCCCAGGGTGTTTCAAGCAAGTGCTAGAACTTGCACAGACCTCGTCAAGCTCTGCTAAGAAGGTGCTATATTTTAGTCAATCGCATTCGAACAATAGGAAGACTTGGCACGCTTGTGGACAGAGGGGATAGGAGGCAATATCGATTTCATTTAGTCTCTGATGGGTGCCACCACTGAAGTCTGTGATGATTGCCGCTGGGTGAACTGTACAAACATTCTTGGCTCAAAATTCAGCTGCAAATTCTCCTTGTCTGGTCTACGTCTCAATGGCTGACCGTTGCGTTTCTGGCTTGGTGGATCAAGTCTCATTGGAAATCCGTAGATACATGTCCGTACCCGATACTTTTCCCTGGTCTTCCAGTGCTTGTTGATTCTCGAGTTGAGAACAGACCAACCATCTAGAGCAAATGAAAACTCTTTCATCAAATCGAATATGTCACCGAGTTTAATTAATCCAGCTTGAAATTGCAACTCTGTGTACGTTTTCTCCACTAAGGACCCCTCACTCCTCCCAACTTAAATCATAGTCTGTCTCCATCTCTGCCAAGAGTGAGCTCGGTCTCACTCACATGATCTCGTGTGTCTGAGGACACATTGAAATTCTCTTGTTCTATGTACAGAAATCGAACTCGACTGAGATCACCAAATTTGCTGAACTCCCTATCGAACTGTGTGTTTTCTTCCGCCATTGTTAACATGCAACTCTCTTTTCTCGAACACGCTCCACGCTGCGTGTAAAATTCAAATTTCTGGTCGTGATTTGTCACCGCACGACATGGCTGCGTCAAGATGAGCTTGGATGTTCGACCGAGCAACATACGATTCCAAGGCAAAGACAATTCGTGCTTTTGCAACCGCAGAATTGGACTACATACTTAGAAATATACAGTTATTACACTTATCATAGTTGCCACCGAGAGGCTAGTCGGTTGGAGATTGAGGAAGAGTTTTTCAACTTCGTGGAACTGATCAAGATCGAAAGTCAATTTCGAGGACTGAGGAAGAAGAAACCACGTGCTCAAAATGATCAGATCTCGAGACATAACAAAATGAGCCATAGATGTCTTCAAACGGAGATATGACGGCTGAGAAATAAGTAAAAAAAGCAAGCTGTGATGTGAACCACAAATAAAGAATATACTTTTTTTGAATTTCAAAAAGTTCTCCTATCAAATAGACTCTTGTTACAGTGAACAAATTTTTTGTTACTGTGACCAACTAGCCTAGAATCAAATCAATTTTCTAGAATTCAGTTTCCGGAGAGAATTTACCAGAATTTATCATCAAGTTAGAATCAAAATCGATTTTCTAGAATTCAGTTTCATGAGAGAATTTGTCAGAATTTACTATCAAAATTAGATTTTTGATAAAAATTTGCCAAAATTTATATCAAAAATTCACATCAGGATTCGAATCTGAGACCTCTGTCTCCTCATGTTCTAACCTCAACCACCTGAGCTATGATGCTTTCGTTGCAAGGCAGAGTTGCTCCTATATACTCTGACTTGTGGTTTAAGGAGTTTTCTCACTATATATCACGAACTGCTTGCTGGGTTCGTCTGCAGTCGGAACTTTCCACAAGCTCCCATCGGACGGTCAGTACCGTAGCTCAAGTGACCGGCCACCACGTTGGTCAGTTCGAAAAGTGTGTCGTGAAATTACCGTAGGGTTTTCGGGATCGTACCCGCTCTGACCGTGCGTGGTAGCCTGTTTGTCAAGGAGATTTCGGTTCGGTACTAGTGGTAGTGGGAGGTCTGTACTTGTGTCATGAGAGAATATCTGCTTGTAACACTGTCTGAGTTAGGCTTCAGTGGCACAAAAGGATTTGACAGAGAGAGATAGAGAGAAGACGTACTCAAATAAGGATTGCAGTGAAATCCAAAGGAAAATGATTGAAGAGAGATATAGAAGAAATGGAAATCTCAGGTATTCTGGTTAACTTGCTAATTCTCGTGGACATTCTACCTCATGCTAGCGCTGCAAGTGAGAGCACATGTACAAATATATTGCAGGCAAAGGCGGCAGAGATTTCGCTGATCTTGAAAATTTCCAGTATTGCAGGACACAATCACCTATGATGTTACGTTTAAAATCAACAGATGGACAATAGCGATCACTGCGTTTCTGGATTCCCACCTGGAGCGTTTGCGACGTACATAGAAAAGTTAATCGCTCTAAACGCTAAGTCCCTCAGGCTGTTATCTTGATCTTTCGGCGAGCACGAGCCTCGAGGTTGATGCCACTTCATCAACCTGTGACGCATCTAGACCTCATGGAATACAGTAGTTGTTGCTCTGTATATCAAGTCAAGTCAAGTGCTATTCCCTTTAATCTTGAACTCACAACTAAAACCGGAAATCCTATACAATTACAAGTACCATAAGACGTCACTCACTGGGACCTAGCTAGGTGATACGTGTAATGAGTTTGAGATGTTCTTTACAACTAGCTAACTCTGCTCTTGGTGGTTGATATCGATGGTAGTTGCTATATACACTCTATTCACTGAAATTCTGCCGTGTGGTTGTTAAGGTTGCGTGGTGAGTACAAATCGTCTGAACATAGAAGTTCAGAGTCTTCAGACATATATCCATGATGACATCCTCCAGCTGGTGTCATCCCATGGTTGAGGAGGACCTGCAAAATTCAACGGAATGCATGAGTATCAGGTACAGTCCAAAATTGGAATTCAATTGTTTAACACGATACATCAGATCACATAACCACGTACATTCCCATGTAGATGGAATACAGGGTAGTCTGAAATCTGAAGATGAATCAGAAATTAAAAGAGGTCCGCCGTCGTAGTTCGTACGGTCCACTAGCTACGAACACTCGAATAAATTATTCGCATAAATTTCGAATAAACTGAATAAATCTAGTATCCGCAGCTTCCCGCTATATACAGTTAAATCCTAGCACTGATGATGTGGTTTACCCTGATAGTATTCTGGAGCCATTTGATATAAAAGATACTTCTTTCCAGCAATTCATCTGTATACAGTCGGCGCTTTCCCTGCGAGCGATTAAGCAACAGAAAATCAAATTCCCCCTCCTGGGGCGAGCCAACGATCATAACAGAGAAGGGTATCGTCGGATGCTTTTCTCTTCAATAGGTCTAATACTCCAAAAGAGCTAAAACGTTTTCTACAGGTTAACCTGTAGAAAATATCGATTAACAAATTAAAGATAAGAGATACGAATTCAATGCACGCGGTAAAGCCATGCCGCTTGTGTTCAATTTTAGCTTACCGTGTTTTTCAAAGAATCTGGTAGTTTCGTCTCTAATGTCTTCACACGTTGAGCAATACGGGACCTTCTCACCTGTAGACATACGTACAATGTCAGGGATTACTCTCTGAACTAGTTAAGATTCGAAAGCCGTATCAGTGTTGAAGCCCCGATCCTATATCTACTCACAGTTGTCAAATAATCATGAAAGCACTGCGAACGAGAAAGAATTCTTGGAAATCCTGAGTCTCTTACTCTTTCAGCAATACTACGTGGGTGCACAGCACAGCCACGAGCTGCTCGATAGATGCAAAGGTCGGAAGAATGATCTGACGATCTAGGCTCAGCTCTGCCATATTGTTTCCTCGTCGTCCTGGACGTCCAGACCTCCTGCATCAACTTTCAACGGGTTGGTCGGACTTAACTCTCAGTATAGAATAGCAAATATATAAGAAGAGAGAATTAATTTCTTAGCCAAGTAAAATTCCCAATGCGCAGCAATTAAACTCTGCAAATGATCATAAGATGTTAACGTGTGACACTGTATTTCCAAGAGGGAGACGTTCCGTCCGTTATCTAGAGTACGTGAGCGGAAAACGTTCGAGAAAATTCAGTATGGGTGATGTTGTTAAGGAGTCTCATCAAGATTCGGTCAGAGAGAAGTATAACTAACAAACGTTTTGAGGAGAAGATACCTTGTTCGTGAGGGATCCGCATTCACTTGCAATTGGGGTTGGTCCTCCGTCGTCAATCCTAGTAACTACGGGTTGGGCCTTAAGTGTAGTGCCGAGTTCTTCAGAGTAACTGCGAAGATCTTGATCAGGGGGATCAAATATCGCCCTCTGCTGACTTTCTTCTGCACCTTTGTGCGTTTTACGAGAGGCGGAGATCGGAGTTGCCTTTCTTGATCGTAGTACGTCTTTTGTGTGCTCGAAGAGTTCCTTTCCAGGACCTTGACCCATCTTTAAACCAATGTACTCCGATGATATCCTTTTAACTCTTCGAATTTCCTTCTTGGGTGAATCGACGAACTGAGCTTTTCTTGCGAGCATATAAGTTCCACCACTGAAAGCATGCGCAGTTGTCTCCAAATCTTTCTCAACTGTTGTTGACTGACCTGGAAATCTTTTTGGTGTGGTGTCAAACAGTTGGTGACATTCCTCGCAAGTGCAGTCAGCTTGGACATTCGAGTCCAGTCTCTTTCTTACTCCACCAATTTGGCTCGGTGGATACCTGCAGTGAGTATTTTCATCGAGAGAAGTCTGGAAAACGGTAGAGGTTGCAGGCCAAGCAGATTCAGAATACTGGTGGAGAAGTTTGTTGTCCATCTCCATAAATGCACTTTGCTGATTACTGATTAATATTATTCCTGCAGCAACTGAATCAGAACGCTCATCATGAAGCGCATCATCAGGATGACAGCTACTATTTCTGCCGCCCTGATATCGGGGTTGAAGTTGTGTAGCTTGCAACGTTGATATTTCAAATGTTTCCTCCATAAAGCGCGGGTGAGAAACCTGAAAATTTGCTGGTGGAAGAGAGTTACGACTGCAAGTAAGGTCCACAATTAGTCATATGTTAGAGCTGGTCTGTTTGAAGCAAAAGATAGTTGAATTGTTGACATGTACATATCTTCTATCTTTCCTCATCATTAAGAAAACTAGAAATATTTAGTTTTCCGGACAAGTCGGCTCTTTATTCAAGATTTATCACACAGCCACACAAATATATGCGCTTAGTTGAAAACATCCATGATGAACTTCTCGAGTAGAAGGTTATCCTGAATCGAATACCGTCCAAGCTCACAGAATTGTGATTTGGCTTCTATTTCAGTAACTGCCGATGTACTCATTTGCTCATTCAGTTTGTTTTTTATCTACAGCAACTCATAGGTGTACCCACCCACATTCTCGGTGGAGCGTATACATGGTAAGCACTCACTTGTAGGAAGGAAGCTGGTTCTCGTTAGTCGCCATTACAACTTCTGACGCTGTGGAACATGTATCCATATCCATGTCAGTCGAAAATCCCGGGTGGTTAAGATTCTCTTCTTGGAACTGTCAATTCTCCTCGAGCTCGTCCAGCCCTCGCTTAGGGAATCATACCCTTTATGAGATCAAAGCAAATATATTGTAGTTCTAACTCAGAACTTTAGTATTGGAATTCTCTGTAACGTCCAGAAACCGACATAACTCAATTGTAATACAGTATTCACAACTCCGATCATCTACCAATGGCAATCAACTGTAACCTAAACATACCAAAGAAATGCTGATTCAGGCACTGTCACTTCAAGTGCTTAGTGTTCTCTGCACACGTATCATATGGAATTCTGTGCTAAAGTCCGGACAAGTTGCGAAGAAAAATTAAACAGAGATTAACACTATGTACAGACAACAGTGAAAGATCCACGTGCACTCGACCGATGGTAGATAAAATCCTGCTTTGGTTGATATTGAATCTAGATGCCAGTGTTCTAGATCTCTGCCTCCGACAGTTTTAGGCGGCCACCACCGACACGAGCGGATTGCATCGCAACTACTTCATCACTTCAAAAACTAGACTTCGACATTTCAAACTCTACTTCAATGGTATTACCTGAACAGAGCGTCCGAGCTTTGATCCCAAATCACGCCACTCCGTGAGAAATCACTATGCCGTCGACGACCGACGCTGTCAGATGTTAAGCTGTCGCCAGCGTCTACACCCCGCGAAATCAGGACCTACGATTGAATCGTCTCCGACCGATGGAAGGTGTAGTTAGTGAAACAAACGGCTATTTACGAAAAAAACGCACCGTACAATATCACCTTTAACACAGCTAAAATCGGGCGCATGGCACAAAATGAATAGCTTACCATTCAGAAGTTCGTTTACCGTTAGATGCGTCAAATGGTGACCTGATCCTTTGAAACAGTCCTTAGAAAAGATTTCTTTAGATTTTAGATGCTGAATCAAACACTCTCGTTCTCCGTTCTATAGAGCTGCTTAGTCTGTCGTATCAAAGTCTCACACAAAGATAATCAAGAAGTCCCTTCGAGCTTTTCACGTACTAAAGAGACACAGACAGCTGGTAAAAGACCAGCTGACTAAGCAAGGCCCCAGCCCCTCGGCTTGCTTGGTAGTGTCCTTCCGGTTTTCTTTATGAGGCTACCGTCAGGGGATTCGTAACGCACGCGACTACTCTATATATGATAATCAAGATTCCAAATTTTCCTTCAACCATGAAGGAGCTCGTTATAAGAAGAAAACTTGACTGATCTTGCAAAAATACCTACTTGTGGAAGAAGCAAAGAAATTTATTTGATCAGACCCTTACAATGAATGTTGGATTTGATAAATATTTCTTATATTTTCCTGCTTTATCAGACATCATACCTGGAGTTTCCAGTCATACAGGTACCTTTACTTAATCAGAGTATTGGTAAAAAGGATCCCACATTTGTTACGGGGTCTGATAAAGTAAAATTCTCCCAGAAGCGATAGCATCAAACGTGTTAATAAAGAGAAATAGCTTAACCGTGCCTGCGGTTATGACACTGTCCAAGTCTGTCGGTTTTGCAAGGTGCAGTTACCGGCAACCCAGGGAGCAGAGGACCATGGCGGCACTGTGGCCCTTAGAGTTCTTCGTAGGAAGCTTGACAGATGGGACAAGTGGCACCATGTTTAGGTTAGGCCCGAAATTAGTTTCAGATTATATGTCGATTTGAAAAGGAATCATCACGGCTGTACTTCGCATGTTTGACTGGATCGATGTTCAGCTTCATGCAAATGTCTGTAATATTATGAGAAATGACGTTTCAACTGTCTAGGTATGTCTGATTAATAATATGCTTATCCAAGTAAGATACTAGCTAATTTGGCTAGAACTGTTACGATGAGGAGAGCTTGGATTGAGGAGGTCAAGACTCAAAAGCACAATTAACATATTCCTCCATTAAAACTCTACGACGCAGCCCGCTAAATAGATCTTGTAAGTCACATCTTCACACATCTTGAAAAATGTAAACGTACTTAGATCTAAGTACTTTTACATTTTTCTAGATAGCATTGTACAGTGTGCTGGTTATACTAGTAGTCCAGGGGTCCTGTATATGCTTTCCTATTCATGCTAACACTTACAGTAAAGTGCAACCTTGCACAATATGCATGCAACATGAATTTCTGGGGAACTTTTGTCCGCTTTTTGTTTCAGAAAACTAATCAGAAAATTAGAAAATATAATTAGCTAATTAAGATATTAAATATAACTATAAATGTTAAATCCTTATTGTACCTAGAGTTGCGCCGTTACAGGGCGGTCCAGACATAACATAAGGAGAGCAGAAACCGACGTGCTTTATAGTCTAAGAGGCTACTCGCAGATAAATAATAATTCAAGCAAACATGTTAATTTATTACCTAAAACAGTCTCTCACAACATCCAGGATCCGCTCATTGATACTGAGGTTGTAACCTTGTAACATAGAGTTCTAAATTCACAGACCTCAAAATATTAATGATTTTTGAGTGCACTATTTTGCACACTAAACCGAAATTTAATACTTGTATAAATAAAAGATTTTTGAAAACATATATATACCTACTCTGCCACATGGACAGTCATCTAATTTTATCGGTAAACTGCCATCTCTTAAGATCGCAATTTCGGCTCCTACCAAGTTTAGATAAGTCAACTTGTCTTCTTAACTTGCTGTCTACTCTAATTCGCAGGGTGCGATCTCCTCCTGATCTGCTCCTACCTGAACTCCTAACTCGGCTTCTAATAAGGTGGGAAGCCCTGCGAGTACCTCGGGTGTGACTGAGGTGGCTTCCTCTTCAATATTCGTGGCTTGCTCTGCTGGTGCGGCTTCGGAAGACGAAAGCGCCTTCTAGGAAGCTGAGTTGACTTGCGCTTCCTCGCTCTTCTCTGGTACTTGTTTGACGTTGGGAGCTGTGGTGACCTCGCAGTGGTCCGAGGAAGTCACCTCCTCCATTCGAAATACTTGGGAAGACAACTCTTCTTCCTATCTTCCAGACGACACCTTATCTTCGGGGGCTTCTTCTGTAGTCTTCTCGGCTTCCAACGCTGTCACTACCAAGTGGACAGCGAGCGGACGAACTCCTCCTTCTCCAAATCTGTCCCGATCGCTGGTCCTGCAGTATGAAGATGTAGCCACTGGTGGTGGAATCGAAGGAAGACCATAAAGCGTCTTCAAGCCCTCAATCTGCCGATCCATGTAACAAAACATACTCTCCTTGCACTCCACTAGCATCGCTCAAGACTCGTCATCCCACTCCCTAGCTAGGGTGAGAAGCTTCCTACTCGCAATGAAGTTGAATTTCTTGCGAAGTGCTTCCACCGTCTGTGCTAGCAATCCCTGTGCGTGGCTTACATGGAGATCTTGCTGGTCAAAGGTAAGATCACCACCCTCGTAGAGGAGAAGACTACGTGGAAGACACTACGGGAAGCCGTAGAAGCACAGGCTGCAGTAGAGAAGAAGCAGCAGAAGCTCACCACACGTACTTGCTGTGAGCTGAAGGCTCAGTCCTTCCCAAGTCCTCACAGTCTAGCTTCCACTCTCAGAAGACGAATCTAATCTTCCAAAAGACAGCTATTCCGTCTTCCGGGATTCTAACTGTGCTTCCTAAGTACCTCTCGTCTTCCGAGCTATATCTAAACAATCCTAACTAAGCAAGATATCGCATGGATTCCTAAGAAGACAACCCACCTTGCATTTCATCCTACTTCCTAAAAGAAGATACAAGATATGCAAAGTGTATGAAAAGTTCAGAAGATGGTCGTGGACTCCTGCTGTGACAGTGACCTCCAGGAAGACTCCCGGGACAGCTTCTGATTCATTGACGTTCTCGGAAGACTTCCCGCAGCCAGGCTTCTCTTCACTGGTCTCACCTGTCTTATGCTTCCAACACGCAATCTAACCTCACAACAGACACAAGACATTCATACTCTGTTCTTCTGACTTCTCACCTCTCATACACACTCAAAAGAAGCTTGCTGCATGACGAGAAGACATGACCCTCGATCATTCTCGCCAGATTCTGCCAACAAGACTTCTCACAACTCTCTTCTAAGTTCAGGAAGAAGAAGGAATAAGCTGCTATGGGTCGGACAGAAGAGACCCGTAAAGAAGAGAAGAGACTCGCGCATTCAACCAGCCTTTTGAATCTTCTAGTCTCTCTAGGAAGATGTGGATTTGAGAAGCTCCGAAGATCGGGAGGCACAGGCCTGGTTCCCAACTTCCAGCTTCTCTAAACAACAAACAACTCACCAAGTCACTCAGGATTCGTACCAAGCCTCTCTCAACACAAAACCCAATCCAATCCAAGCTTGATACAAATTGCACGCAGTCGTCTTCCGAAGACGTTCAGACATCCAGAAGCGTCTTTCGAAGATGTTCAGATCTTCCGAAGCGTCTTCTGTCCAGGGGTTTGGGAGTAGAGGTGCGATACGGTAGAGAAATTGATAGCTGCGGGATCGAATTGGAGAAAGAGAGGTAGGGAAGCTCGATTACAGTCCGGGAAGAAGCGAGAAGATGGTTGTTGAAAATTGGGCAGCGCTTCTGCACCCAATTTCACAGAAGGAAATTTCGGGATGAGGAAAGCGATCGATGGACTTCTTGCAAACAAACGAGGAAGCGCGGGGGACACTAAACCAAAGACGAGAAGCGGTGGGAAAGAGAAAGAACATGAGAAGAACCTTAAACAGTCTTCTGGCTGCTTCTCGTAGTGTCTTCAGTCTTCTACGCGCTTCCGGCTCCACCTCAACTCCAATGAGACCTCACAGAACTGCTCCTATCGTCGATTATGAGCTACATGCTGCTTCTTCAATCCTTCAATGTGTGCTTCCGGGAATCTACAGGGGACTCCTTCAGCTCGATGGTGCTTCCTGCTCTCACAGAATCGTCCTCTTGCTCTTTCTCTGGTCTCGATTTGATCCTTCTTGTCCATGATTTCACTACTCATTGCTTCCAGGTCCAATTCGACACCCTGATTGCAATCGATCTCCTAATGCGTAATTGCCCTTCGGTGCGAGAAGCGGTCAGCTGATTTCGTGCTAATGTGCCTTCTCCCGTATCTTCCATGCGTGATTAGAGGTTCGACCTCCTTGACCTACCTACTACCATGGTGGATACTTGGTAGGTACACCTACCTCCCTCCTAGGTGGTGCGTGGTGGGTACTCATGCAGTCGTGGTTGCTATCTTCTGGAAGACACCCGTCTTCCGTCTTCCGAAAATCTGGTCGGGAAGACGTCTTCTCGGAAGATGTCCTTCTTCCGTCTTCGGAAGAAGTCGACTTCTTTTACAAAAAGTTCTTAAGACCATCTTTCTTCTAAACAAGATGTAATCTTAAGCAACAAGGTTATTTCAATTACACAGACATGTTATTAACTTCAAAAATTTCAAAAATTCATAAATCCTGTAAATTGTGGACACAACAGACACGATCCAGGGAAGAAGTTGTACAGAAGGTTCCTCAGACTCTGATCATTCAATCTGCACCTGATCCCATGATCAATGAAGTGTTGAAGCAATTTGCCGACTTGAAAGTTCATCTTCGGAACCAGAAGGACAAGCGGAAGCAACCTATGGCTTCTCGATCAAACATTTGGTGCAACCTTTGTAACTCTTCCGGACACACCAGAGATCAGTGTACGCAGGACCAGGCTGTTAATTGGGCAGGTTGAGAAGAAGACGATGAGAGATATCTACATCCTAGTGAGGAATCCTGCTATAAGATCGAGACGATACACCTATTCACCCCTACGCCTCATGCTCAATATAATCGTTATACACCTAGAGGTAGGACTAGTAATGTACAGACCTGGACGCCCTGTCAATCTTCTTCATCACAACGACTTCTAAACCCTATTCCTGGAGCATGTAATAACTGTGGACAGACAGGACACTGATGGTCCACCTGTCCTCATCCGAGAAGACAGATTGGGCAAGTGCCCTTGTGTGGGAATTGTAAGGAAGCAAGGCATTTCACAAGAAATTGTCCTCAGATCTTACGCCCACGTCTTCCACCCAAAGGAGCAGCTCCTACATCTTCTCTATTGGAAACACCAGTCACCCTTCTGAAGCGATCCCCTTAAGACTTTTTACGAGATTTGTGAAATCAGAAGGCGGATGTAACTTTCCAACAGCTTTTGGATGACAACGCTGATTACAGGAAACTGTTCCAGTCTGTCCTTAGAGGATCGAGGAAGAGGAGAACAGCGAAACTTCTCCAGAGTATCTCGATCCTAAAGATAGAGCATGAGGACTTGAGAGCCCCACAACTTGATATGGAGATCCATGGCTATCTTTTGAAGAAAGTACTCATTGATTCTGGCTCCGGAGTTAACATCATGACTGAAGAAACTGCGCATGTCCTAGGCTTCACTGAGTTCCAGCCTACTCTGAGAATCCTCAGAATGGTGGACCAGACCAGAAGACGACCTTTGGGACAACTGAAAGATGTCTTCACGATAATTGGAGGAGTATCTTTTTACCTCACTTATATCATTTTTGCGACTTGTAGCTAAGGTTGGATATCAGGTTCTGATAGGAAGACCTTGGCTGTATGCTACAAATGTAAATACTGATCGGAGAAGATATCGTTTGAGGTTTCTCAATCCTACACCCAAGCCGGGCGAGAAGACCAAAGTCTCACTCTCTTGGATGAAGATTGGACATCAAGGTGAAACTCCCTCTACGATCGAAGGATACACATCAAAAGACTCAGTTGCATCTTCTGACATGGATGGACGATATGATGTGTTTGTGGTGAATAATTTGTGTGCTACAGATGCATCAGAAGTAGCAGGAGAAGTGATCTATGGATACATTGAGTACTACAAAATTGCGGAAGACGAGCTTCCAAAAGACGAAAGTACTATCTTCTCTTCAGAAGACCAGTTAGTTAGTCTTCCAGAAGACGAAAGTACTGTCTTCCCTTCAGAAGATCAGTTAGCTGATATTCCGGAAGACAAATATGAACTGGAAGAAGCTCCCAAACCGAAATATTTTGTTGCCAGTGAGTACAGTCACACTGAAGGAATGATGAATCCTGATGATCTTCAAGAAATGGAGGTTGCTCCTGGGAAGAAGCTGAAGCTTTCCAAGGTAATCGAGAGCCAGCAGTTGGATGACTTTAGAGAACTTTTGACAGAGTTCCAAGACGTCTTCGCTTGGACCATAGAAGGCTGATCACCAAGCCAATGATCACGGGTCTTCACTACGAGGATGTTGGGGGTCACTATGGGCTGAAGACAACGGTGAAGAAGATGTTCGACGTAGGCTACTGGTGGTCGACCATGTACAGAGACCTTTTCAGGAGATCAGAAAATGTGATGCGTGCCAGAGGATGGGAAGATCAACAGCTACTACTATGTGGCCTCTTACTCCCATTCTATCACTTGCTCCTTTTGAAAAGTGAGAAATCGACTTTGTGGATCAATCGCCCCGGTAGCTAGAAGAACACGAGCACGGTACATCTTAATAGCTATAGATTACGCCACGAAGATGGTAGAGGGCGAAGCCTCAAGGAAGAATGACGCTGCAGTGGTGGCCAGATTTTTTTGACGTAACATCATCACTCGATACGGATGCTTGCTGGAACTAGTGTCAGATAAGAGTACTCGTTTTCTAAATGAGACTATTTCCCTCCTGACCCAGTACTTCAGGATCAAGCATTGGAAGATGACACCGTACAACCCGAAAGCTAACGGATTGATAAAGAAGTCGAATGATCTTCTTTGTAATATTTTGAATAAGATAACTGTTAACCATGCATATGATTGGGACACGAAGCTGCCATCTTTGTTGTGGACTTTTAGAATTTCACCTAAGATCACCACCCAGAAGACACCCTTCTACCTAATTTATGAGATGACACTTGTTGTTCCCATCGAGTTAGAGGTCCCTACTTACAAGTTAGTTGTTACCGAACGCATGGAAGAAGAGGAAAGCCAAGAGCAGCGTCTTCTAAACTTTGTGGAGTTTGAAGAAGACAGGAACTCAGCTTTGGAGAAGACTTACGGGGTGCAAGCACAACGCAAGGTTAACTATGATGGCATGCTGAAGAAGGTGACTGTCGCAGATAGAGACTTGGTTCTTATGTATGACAGCAAGCATCTCAAATTCCTTCGCTGGATGGGTCCTTACCGAGTCTTGGACAACAATGGTTCCTTATAGCTGGAAGAGCTAGATGGTACATTGATGACCACTCGCGTTAATGGATGGCGTGTCAAGAAATACTGGGGGTAAACAAAAGCGCTGATGTTTGCGGGGACGCAAACATGTGAGGGTGGACGTATGTGGTGTCCACAATTTAAAGAATTTACGATTTTTTGAAATTTTTGAAGTTAATAACATGTCTATGTAACTGAGATAACCTTGTTACTTAAGATTATACCTTGCTTAGAGAAAAGATGATCTTAAGGTCAGTTACATAAGCAGAATAGAAGCACTGGTCAAGCGACTCAATGATTTAGGAGAATCCACGTCTTCTTCTGCTGTTATTACTAAAATCATATGTAGTTTGACTTCTACATACAGAAATGTACTTGCAGCGTGAGATAATGTACCATCCGACGAGCAAACGTTGGAAAAGTTCACCACGCGGTTGTTGAAAGAAGAAGCCCTCGACATCAACAATGAAGCAACTGCTCTTGATAACAGTCAAGCTCTGCTGAGTCAAAATCAGAGAATTTTCACGTCGTTTGAGAAGTCATCCAGGAAGATCAAGATCGACGAGTTGAAGCAGAAATATCCTTGTCGTAACTGTGGCAAGCGTGGTCATTGGGCCAAAGAATGCAGAAGCAAGAAAAAGGTTCTACAAGGAACTTCAAGTAAATCTTCGGTTAGTACAGCAAATCTCTCGACCAGTGTAGCATTTGCAATTGAATCGTCGTCTCAAACTGAGATGCACACGTGGTATGCCGATGGTGGTGCTAGCGAACATATGACATGTCAAAGATCATGGTTTAGCACTTTTAGATCTATTCCACCCAGAGCATGACCAATACAAGTTGCAGATGATCGTGAACTCTGGGTTGAAGGCGTTGGTAATATCCTCATCACGACATCTGTTGGAGATGTTAATTCAATGATACGCTCCACGATGTTCTTTTTGTACCTTCATTGAGAAGAAATCTTTTCTCTATAGGTCAGGCAGCAGACAAAGGCATCAGTACCTTATACACCAAAAATATGTGTAGTCTTGTTAACGACAAAGGTGTTGAGGTGATGAGAGGTCATCGAGAGAAAAAGTTGTATAGATTAGACATGAAGGTAATTTCGTCTAGCGGTCATGAGAATGCTGTAATTTCGACAATGGTAGGAAAGAAGAACGATAACATACTTCTTTGGCATTATCGTTTGGGTCATGTCAATCTCATGACAATTTTAAAGATGCAAAAAGAGAAGATGGTAGAAGGATTACCAAATTCTTTCATTCAGCCCGACGACCCTTTCTGTGAGGCATGTACTGTGGGGAAGCAACATCGACGATCGTTCCCTACAGTAATAGCACGAGAACGTGCAACACGTCCCGGAGAATTTCTACATGCCGACTTGTGAGGACCGATGAGTGTTAACTCAGTGGGAGGTGCTAGATATTTCATTTTGTTTAAAGACGATTTCAGCGGATATTGTTTTGTTTATTTTGTTGTCAATAAAACAGATAATTTTTTTTGTTACCAGAAGGTGGAGAAAGAGATCTTAAGAGATGCTGGAACAACTGTACATGTCTTGAGAACGGACCGAGGTGGTGAATTCGTGAATAAGCTCTTTGCGGCTTATTTGGAAAATGAACGTCATGAGTGACATTCACAGTCAAGCATGAAGTGACAGCACCATATACACCTGAGCAGAATGAACGAGTCGAACGTGACAACCGTATCATCATGGAAAGTGCTCGGTGCATGTTGACCGCAGCACAACTCCCGTTGAGGCTCTGGCTGAAGCTGTAAATACAGCTGTTTATGTTCTCAATAGAACTCCTACAAGAGGTACGAGAGGTGTGTGTACTCCTTTTGAGCATTTAAAAAGAAGAAAACCTGTAGTTTCTCACCTTCGTATGTTTGGGTGTGACGCTTTTGTTCTCATACCGGATCAACTTCGGAAGAAACTTGATCCAAAAAAATAAAAAGTTACTTTTGTGGGATATTGTGAAAATTCCTCTACTTATAGAGTGTGGGATAGTTCCACCGATAAAGTAAGAGAGAGTAGAGAGGTAAATTTCCATGAGGTTATACCTTCATCCAGTTGTAAGTCTAATGACTTCAGGATTGAGGACGATGAAGATCTGATGATGCCGGTGATTGCTACTAATCAGGCAGAAAGTATTTCTCTGGAAGATGGGTTACCAGGAAACTCTGAAATCACAAGCAGCAATGAGGTTGACATTTCTAGTCAGCAATCACGTGATGTACATGTTAGTGATCATGAGCATACGGCAACCAGTTCTGATCCTGTTTCAGATGTTAGTTCAAGCTCTGATGCGGAAAATGGAATAAGTCAAGGATAGAATAGTCAAGATCTTGACAATCCAATGAGAGGCGAATTTCTTCGAAGAAGTCTCAGAACTGAGAGGAGAAAGCCACAACGATATGAAGAGTGAGAGTATGGTACACAGAAGGTCTCTATTGTTTGGTTTAGCACAACTTTAGAGATAGCCACAAGTTCAGTTGAGGATCCCGTTCGTTTTGAAGATGCTTGCTAAGATCCTAGGTGGCGTGCAGCAATGAAAGAGGAACAGCAGCATTGGTAAAAAATGACATATGGAGTTTATGTCAGTTACCACTCGACCGTCGTACAGTAAAATGTCGTTGGGTTTTCAAGACTAAATTGAAACCAACTGGGGAGGTAGACAGATATAAAGCCAGGCTTGTTGCCAAAGGTTTTTCTCAAGTCCCTGGTGTGGATTTCGAAGAAATATTTTCACCAGTGGTGAAATTTGATTCTATTCGTACAGTGTTTTCAATCGTGGCAGCAGAAGACCTGGAGATGATACAGTTTGATGTAAAAACTGCTTTTCTCAACAGAGACCTCCAAGAAGAAATTTACATGGAGCAACCAGCTGGATACGAGGAAGGGAGCAGAGGAGATGTCTGTTGTTTGAAGAAGGCATTGTATGGCTTGAAGCAGGCTAGCCGTACTTGGAATAAGAAGTTCCATCAGTTCTTGATGAAGTATAATCTTACACCCACTATGGCATACTCTTGTGTGTATGTTAAAGCAGAAAGTCCAAAAATCATTACAACAATATTTGTTGATGATGGGCTAGTATGCAGTGATAATCTGATCTTATTAAAGGTTATGATAGCATATCTTCAAGAGAATCTAGAAATCACGTATAGAGAAGCTGAGTTTTACGTTGGTTTTCAGATTCATAGAGATAGAGTTAATAAAAGACTCTATCTTAGTCAATCTAGATATGTTTTAAACATTCTAGAAAGATTTGGTCAGATCGATGCACATACAATGTCCACTCTTGCAGACTCAATGTGAGTAACGCTGAAGGAGATTCTGTCCCTGTACAAGTTTCATACCAAAAGGCAGTAGGATCGCTAATGTAGACCTGATATCGCATACGCAATAAGTCTGGTAGCTAGATTCAGTTCAGATCCACACTCCGATCACTGGCAAGCAGTTAAACAAATATTTAGGTACCTTAAAGGTACAGTAGATCTTGCACTTTGTTACGGAAGAATTGGAGATAGTGCATCACGAAATGTTCTTGAAGGGTATTGTGATGCAGACTATGCAGCAGATCTGGACTCCCGAAAATCCAGAAGTGGATACATTTTCTTGCTGAACGGAGGACCAGTTGCTTGGATGAGCGCTCGACAAACATGCGTGGCTACATCTACAACTGAAGCAAAATACGTTTTTGCTTATGCTGCTTGCAAAGAAGCCGTGTGGCTGAGGAGTTTCTGATGGGAGTCAACTTTGTTCAAATGCAAGCTACCTTACTCAAGATTGATAATCAAGGGACAATACGTCTGATTAAAAATCCAGAGTTTCACAAACGCACTTAGCATATTGATATTCAGTATCACTATGTTCGTGTCCAGTTTGAAAAAGATGAGATCTACCCAGAATACGTGAACACAAATGAGCAGATTGCAGATATCTTCACGAAAGAGACACCAGTTCAGAAGTTTCAACTGATGAGAAAGTATATGGATATCATCGATCTTAGTTATCACAGTTCGAGTTGAAAGCCAATAAAATTATCGACTCACTGTGATTACAGTACTTTATTTAGTCTAGTAGTGCCTTGAATAGGTTCCTCTCTACTGATTCACATGGCCAACCGTTTTCGGTTCATGTGCGTTTCTCTGGATAGTCATCGCACATGCTGAAGAGATATTTTATATCAGCGTGTACTCCTTGCTACATTATATAGATCTCGTTGTTTTGTCTAGTTACATAGCTTTGGTAGTAGTCCTAGTGTGGACCGTGAGAGTCTCTTTCTGTATTCACTATCACCTGCGAGTTGCTGTTGGAAATCTCATCTGTTTCTCTTCACTGTACATGGTGTCACTGCGATTGATTAGAAGCTGCTTCCGTAGCACAGTCTCGTTATTCTCAATAGTTTCCAGTCTCCAGGACTTGGTGCCCAGTGTAGTGGAATACATCAGCAAGTAGTCGTCAGAGCCGTGGAGATCATTCTGTTCCTTCGATAAACCGGTTTCCTGGACCCCGCCGATTATACCTCGACAAGAATTAACCACAAACACCTTTGGCTTGCCTGCAAAGAGAGGGTAATCAGCAATAGGCTTCAAGACTGCAGAGAGAAGCTTGAAGCGCTCGTCCTTGTTGTCAAATATGTAGTGTATCCCATCTAAAACAGCTCCGTGACCACTTACACAACAGAGGATGCATTCATCTTCTTCCTTTGCTTCCGTCTGCAATATCTCTTGAATCTTGCCCGGAATGTTACTGGCTTGTTGGTTTAAAACCATTATAGGTTTGAATTTTAGATAAACAGTCATGCCCTCCAACCGAAGCCGGTCATTTTCGCTGCCAGACTTTCCCCTATCCATATCTTCCAACTGACGCCGGTCAGCCTCGTTGCGAGGCCCTTCCCCCTTTATGTCTTCCAACCGATGCAGGCCAGAGCTTTCCCCCTCCATACTGATGATGACAGCAATACCTCCCCGCTTCTTCCTTCTAACATTCATGTTTCTGTACTGTGCCTGTTCATGCCAGTATATTTGAAACCGGATTACATCTCTCTCGGCACATGAATAAGAGAAGACAGATGAAGACGAGGAACAGACTCAATTTAGTTTGCTTGATTGCTACTATTTCTGTATTTAAATTCAAACATTCGCAGATTCTTATGATTTGTCTCCAACTATGATTCCTTGAACTACTGGTTTGATCTCCCAGTCACGTGAAAACTGATCAGAAAATGCTACCCACGCGGACCTCCACCTTTAACTATAATCTGCTATGTGAATAAGGATGTAACAAGCCACAGAGTAGTTGGAGCCTCGTTCATTCTGGACTGCTGTATGATTACCTCATTCATTGTTTTGCGGATAAAATGCACAAGATACAGTTCGATGAAGGATTTCTCGGTTTACATATTGAAAAGTGATCTGCTGCAACAGGGAAGAACGAATTACGCTGTATGCCGTGGCTTGTAGACACCTCATCGACGATAAAATCCTTGCGCAAGCCCTGATACAGAGCAAATAACTTAATCAGCAAATGCGATCTCTACGATGTTATCTGCTGTAAACTCACTGCATATCTCCTAAACTGACCTCACTTGTCTAGAATGTCCATAACAAAAAGTCAGAAACTTTGTACGACGGATATGTACATATCCAACCAGTAAGGAGATAGAAAAGGTCGTTATCCTGACCTGTTTTGTTGGTTGAGTTTCACCCAAAGCAAGTTCCTTCCAACCAAGGTTTCTCAACTTGTGTAGGTATTCAGCGTTTACCCTTGCCACATACTTATAAGAAAGTTCCCCATACTTGCTCGAGTCTTGCGCGAAATTAATCCTATTACCACCTCCAGAGAAAAAGTTCGAGATAGTATAGCTAGAATGAGAAGTGCTACAGAATTTAATGCCCCGTATACTTTTAAAAAATTCCTCTTGAGAAACGTCATCTTTCCCCAGATTGAACATTGTCTCGGAGGTATTGTTATTAAAAGGCTTTGTAACAAACTCAAGGAAAACTTGTGGAAAGATGAGGTTCCGCGAAGAGTTTCTTAAAAGTATACGGGGCATTGCATTCTATAGCACTTCCCATTCTAGCTATACTGTCTTGAACTTTTTCTGGAAAGTGCTATAGAATACAATTACCTGTATACTTTTAAGAAGCTCCTCGTAAGAACCGCCTCCATATACATATGTAGAGTACATCTCCTCGAGTTGGTTACAAAGGTTTTTAATAACAACACCCCCAAAACAATGCTCGACTAGTATCAACTGGAGCGAGCGTCTTCCTCTATAACGGATCATGCTGATAATGCTACTGATCAGAACCTCGCACACAAAAAATAGATCGAGACTTCCGTCCAGGTCCGAATGTACAGGGTATGATACCGCAGATATACGTGCTTCAGGGAATGCGTCAGGAAGCCACGTCTGGAGCCAGCAGTCCTTGTTATCCTCGGCCGTCCATGTTGTCTTGTAGCTTTCCTCTTTAATTGCTCCGGGGAAAAATATAAGCTTCAACTTCGCATCTTGCTCGACAACAAGTCGGTACATCTCGAACAAGCAATCACGGACCTATGGTACAAGAATAAGGCCATGTCAGTGCTCGCGGACTCAATCAAATACCAAAGTTTTTAGTTCCCAATACGCTTAAACGGCTTGATAAAACCATCACCAAGTCCAAGTATTTTTAAGTCTATAAAAACAGAGTGCTGTCTCCATTCCTATGAGGACAGTTTTGGAGACATTAATATCAGCAAGCACAACACATGAACAACCCTTGACAAAACTTCTTCTGACCTGTCTTTCCTCTCGATCTCCTTTGACGGTCGTCGTTAGGCTTCTGTTGGACTCGCCATGAGGCCGCTATCATTGCAACATTCAAAGCTGATAAATTGTTAAGCCGAGTACCATCTCGGTCCGAGCTGCCAAGCTTGAAGATGAGTGAGAGGTACTTCTGTTGTTCTGTCTAATGCAGGGACAACAAAGAAAGCCAAAGTATATGTTCTGTGCAGCTTACTTCTTGAACAGTGCACCTTCTCACTGCTGACGCTCTGAGACTGTGCTGACTGGCTTTCCGGCTGAGCTTTAAATCTCGTTGTAATTTGTTCGATAGGGTTTTCACAAAATTAACAGTATCAACCCAAAGCTTCCAAGTAGGAACGAGTACCGATTCGCATACCTATATTGTACGGGAAAAGGACTCACATTTGATTTCTTCATGTGACTTATGTAGCCTGTTGGCCAGTCCCAGGAATAATCCCATGCGCTACTGGAACCGAAGGCCCTTACAGAATGGTCAGCTTCAACCGAGAAACATTCTTCTTGGCCTAGTCTCGCAGATTCCTGCCGAACTACCTCAAGACCTGATTCGGGAAGTTGCAAGGAATCCGAGACCTCCAGAGACAAAGTTTAAACATCAGCCGTTAGAGGATAAAATGATATGACTGGTGGGAGGATCACCATCCATGCCTGGAGAAATTAAAAGTTTCTGACTGCTTGTTACCAGATCAATGTACCACCTCTGGCTTACCAACACGTGAATCTTTCAGGTTGAGTGGTCAGGTGCTCTATGTAAATGCTCTGAAAAATAGATCAAAACCTAACTCACCTTTGTATTTATCTTACAGTTCAGAGGAGTTCTATGCGCATGAGTATCTTCGCCTTTGTCTGGGTACTGAGAGGTTACGTTCGCGTTTGCCTTCCGGTCGGTCACCAGTTTGCTCGTAAATCCTGAATTGCTCGTAAAGTAGATCTTCACTTTTTCGACGCGCGACTATACTTCACAGTCGGCTGGATTCCACGTTCATAAATCCAAGAAACTGATGGTGGAAGTTCTGCCGAGTTCTTTTGCCATGGGACAGGACGAGTTGGAAGATATGCAGCACGAACCCGAGTGATAACATTCTCGGATTTCACCTTCACCGCCTTCACACTTGTCCACGTAAGTTTATAGGCACACTTGAAATAGATGGATTTCCCGAGTCAGTGCCCGAGTACAACTAATTTGAACGCAATGAGCTCTCAATGATTCGAACCTTCTTCTCTGGCTTTCCGTTAAAGTCCTAGAGAATTCAATCCTTACTAATGACAGTTATATCTCTGTGACGACTCACGTTATTCTCCTTTCCTCGCTCGAGTGAAATGATGACCACTATCAACAACAACGGGCTTGATGGTTGATGAATGTATTCTCAGGTAATTAGGGGGCGGATGCTCATGTAAATAGGAACCCAGCTTCGTGTAATTGCATGATTAACCTTCGTATGTACTTTGTTGAATTGAAGAGACCAGAAGGTTCTTCATAAAAGCCCGCGCTATGATCAGTTCCCCTGGGGGACAATCCAGAAAGATCCGAGCTAATATGGATGTAATATCCTCAAAGACGATACTTACGCATCTTAACTGAGAAGAAGTCCAACGTCCACTGGAAACAGGTGTCAATCAAATCCAGCAACGACCATAACGAAACATAGACAAGATACTGAACAACCAAAGCATTTGCCTGTCTATTCAAGAATGACCATTTGTGATTGAAGGGTAACGGACAGACGGGCCAAATCCTGCACATGATCTAGCTTCAACCCAAGTTCATGAATGATATCATTCACGCTTGGAAACGCCATGCTGAAGGTTTCATAATATTTGTATCCAGAAAGCAATTCTGAATTTATCTGAGGCAGAAAAGGTCCGTCTCAGCCTACGGAAAACGAGATTCCTGACCTAGAGAAAAAATCTATTCAAGTCTTCATTGTTATGCTTGTAACTACCGTCTTTGACAAGCGAAGGATAGAAAACCAATGCGACTGTGGAGAACACAAAGGTACTAACTCTAAGTTAGGGGGCAATTGTGGTACACGTGTATGTGTATGAGATCGTCCATGTCTTATGTGTATGTGTGGTGTATCTCTGACAGCGATGTATGTTGTGTAGTCATGCGTATGCGCACAATAGTTGACACCCCGATTAAGTTGACCGAGTGCGAAGTGACGAATCCCGATAATGCCGTTAGTGTAGTTAGAGCGAGTTGGTGGGAGAGTCCACTAGGGGTATACTTCGCAAGTATGGGCTTGGAGGTCTTAATTCTTCGAGTTGAGTCTTCAAGCTCCTGGCTATGGTGGATAGTCTTGGTGAGAGCAATCTGGATTCTGCGAACACATAATGGATTTGGCTCTACTTTAGTGATTGTTTAATGTTCGTTGGTATGATGGAGTGAGTACATATCATTTATCATTGTGATACACTTGTGTATGTGTATGAGATCGTCCATGTGTTATGTGTATGTGTGGTGTACTTATGACGGCGATGTATGTTGTGTAGCGATGTGTATGCACGACATCTTCCATGCCTACATCCAGACCGAGTTAGTGTACTTAGGCACCTCAGTAGGAGGGCACCTCACCCCGTTCTTTTGTTATTTGTACGTGTCCAAAGGAGACTTGAAAGAAGACCAGTTGGCTAAGTATGGACCTGTAAGCCGGCCTGTCTCTCACCCAAGGGTACCTCAGATGACTAGGATTACTAGTGCACCTTAATTACAAAGATTCTATCGTACCCATGCTCACTTCACTCAACACTTTGACCCGTATGGTCACATCGGTCCCTCTAATAGCGTTCCTGCAAACAAGTTCTATCCCCGCCCTCCACATTGCATCACATAGTACTCAAGGACTCCCAAGGTCTCCAATGCTCACTTTACTTATAGACAGGAAAATGAGAGTGTCTTCCACCTTCTCAACTCCTCCTTATATACTCTACAACTTCTTACCGTGGTAACTTTCACTAAGTTACGTTACCTCATGGTAAGTGCGCAATCCAAAATAGTAAAACTTTTAAAGGCTACTAAGACTTAAGAATAGCACACACATTACTTGTTCTACTTTACTAAAGTAAGAGATTCTCCTACTTTAGCTTTTGTAAAGTGTTAACTTTCCACGCTATCCAGTCGAAAGACGACAACACACTAATACGTCTTTTGAGGAGCATCTTTAGATCTTTGTGCATGACTTTTCATCATGCATCCAATCAGCGATGGTCAACAAAGTTACATACTTTTGGAAAGCATATTTAGAGCTCCGCACTTGTCCTATACTGCCATAGTGGAACCTCTAATAGTTTCCTCAACTTAGTTATAACTATCTCAGCTAGTTATGACTACTTTTGATCACTCTAAATTTAGATCTTCAAACTAGAGTAACCTTTAAGATAGTCATACCTAATGAAATGTATATAAGCATACACACAAATAATGAGATACTTGTGGTGTGACATTTACCCCCAGACTTAATTTTCACTCCGTCCTCGGAGTGAAGTATCACGTTGATGGAACTTCTTTAGCTTGTCGTGGTTCACTCGGTCGAAGAACGTACCACTCCTTTCTTGAAGATCGTAGGTGCCATTACTCCACACTTTGGAGATGATGAAAGGTCCAAAATATCGACGTAAGAATTTCTTTTGAACTCGCTTGTGCCTAATAGCATCCCATAACATCACCCACTCACCCTCTTGAAATAGCTGTAACTTTGTTTTGTTCTTCGCCAAGCGCTTGTCATAGCTCTTCTTCTGTTGTAGCTGAGCCATCTCTTGAGTTGCGTCGTCTCTATTCTCCTCCAGCTCCAACAAGGTTTCTCCCCTCTCTTTCTCAGCTATTGGACCACCCTTTCTCTTCAGTCCAGCTTGCAAGGTCTGAAAGGTGGTTAGGTCGAACTGGATTGGTAATCTTGATTCCAACCCATACACCATCTTGAAAGGTGAATATCTCGTAGACTTCTTCACTGTTGTACGATACTCCCATAGAACCGCATGAAGACGCTTGTCCCAGTTGTGTCTGGCCCCTTCTATGTGAGCATCCTTTGCTAACATTTGACACAAGGTAAAGTTTGTCCTCTCTACCAACCCGTTTGAACTAGGTTTATATGAAGTAGTAACCCTCTGAGAAATGGAGAAGTGGGTGCACATAGCAGTAGTCATACCACTCACAAATTCTCGACCCCTATCAGAAACTAACTCCAGAGGACATCCAAACCTAGTAATGATCCGTTCGTATAGAAATCTACCCACCTCAACTTCTCCAATAGTTACAAGAGGTCTAGCTTCTACCCACTTCGTAAGATAATCTGTGGCTACAACAATATACTTATTGTTGCGAGGGGTGCGATTCAAAGGCCCAACAAAATCTATTCCCCATTTCTCGAAAGGTCCAAGAACCGGAATAGATCTAAGAGGAGTGGAAACACTAGATTTAATAGCGAAAGCTTGACAAACACCACAGGTTTTACAATACGTCAAGCAATCTCTAAACATCCCCCTCCAGTGATATCCTGCGTCGAGTATCTTATGAGCCGTCAACTTGCCTGCGAAATGTCCTCCACATACTAGACCGTCATGGAATTCTTCCATGAGTCGTAGAGACTCCTCCTTGCTCGCAGCTCTTCTCAGGACCCCATCAACTCCTTCACGGAATAACACACCTTCCACCACCGAGTATGGTTGACTTCGTTTCACCAATGCCTTCTTCTCTCTGGTCCGCATCCCATCTGGATAGACACCTTCCGTAACAAAATCCCAAATTTCTTGATATTCTATTGGGATAATAGAGTTGCTCATCAAGACCATCAAATCTTCGTCAGGAAAGGTGTCATCCACCGGCTCCTCTCCATCGCCATCGTAAGCTTTAGATAGCAAATCTGCATTCGCGTGTTTCTTCCCTGGTCGATCGCAAATCTCATAGTCGTACTCTGACAATAAGAGCTTCCACCTTGCTAATCGTCCTTCGACCATAAGTTTATTGAAGATGTACTTCAATGCCTTATGATCTGTAACGATAGTGAACTTGCCTCCTATGAGATAATGTCGAAATTTTCTCAAAGCATAGATCACTGCTAATCCTTCTCTCTCTGTCACAGAATAATTTCTCTCTGCCTTGACCATTTGCCGACTAGCATATGCGATAGGATGATCTCTACCTTCAACATCATATTGACTTAAAGTACATCCTACTGCTATATTTGAAGCATCCGTATATAGAATAAACTGTTTATTCCAATCGGGCTTAACCAAGATCGGAGCTGAAGTAAGAGCTTTCTTCAGTTCCTCAAAGGCGGCTAGAGCTTCTTCATCTCCTAAAATCAACACGTAATCTACTCCCTTCTTCAGATATACAGTCAAAGCATATGCTTTATGTGAGAACGAGAGTATAAACCTTCGATAATACCCCACCATACCTAAAAACTGTCGTAGTTTAGTGAGAGTACTAGGAAAAGGGAGCTCTAAGATCTTTTGCACCTTCTCTGGATCAACGGCAATGCCGTCCTTGGATATGATATGACCCAAGAGTAACCCTTCCTCACACCCAAAAATACATTTCTCCGGATTGAGAGATGCATTTGCTACATCTAAACATTCTAAGACCTTCACAAGGTGCTCAAAATGCTTCTCCTTACTCCCGTAAACACAAAAGTCATCTATAAAATCTCTCACAAACTTTCTTAAGAAAGGTTCGAACACTTTGTTCATAAACCTTTGAAACATCGCAGGAGCATTACACAGACCAAATGGCATGACTCGAAATGCAAACGTACCCCACGGAGTAGTGAAAGTGGTCAGGTGTTGATGTTCTGGTGCAATTTTGATCTGGTTATATCCGCTATAACCATCTCCAAAGCTGTACCATTCGTTTCCTGCCACTTCTTCCAAGATCTCATCGATGAAAGGTAGAGGATAATAATCCTTCTTTGTGACCGCATTGAGCTTCTTGTAATCAACACACACTCTCAATTTGCCATTTTTCTTCTTTACGATCACAATAGGTGATACCCATTCAGAATGCTCCACCTCGTAAATGAATCCAGCAGTGTGCAGCTTCTCGATCTCTTCTTTCACCAGATCCGCAATTGGAGGACTCACTCTTCGTTGCTTCTGTCGTACCGGTTTGACTTCCTTCTTTAACTCGATACGGTGTTGCTCCAGTGTGACCTCCCTCTGATCCTTGTAACTAAATGCAAATACATGAATGTATTTGCGAAAGATCTCTTCGAAACAACTCTTCTCCTCTTTAGTAACCTTCGATCCATAACGTAAGGTGACAATTCTTCTCTCCACCTCCTCGGGAGTCAACGGTTCTTTGTCTCTGTCTCTTTGCACTTCCGGAGAAGGGAAAAGATCCACTACGTTCACACCCACATTTCGTTCTTCCCTCTCCTCTTCTGACGATGTATTTTCAGATTCTGAATCTGAAGAATTGGTACCTACATCAGAAGTAGTATCGACGACTTCTGACTCCCAGTAGTCCGATGTGGGTCGATCCGATTCCGACGTCCCAACTTGATCTCCGAGCAATGGAACTTTGATCCGGTGGTGATTCGGTCCGATGCGTAAATAACCTTTGTGCCAGTTATCCGTTGCATGTACTGCTCGAAGCCAAGGTCTTCCGAGTAACATTTCATAACTTGACTCTTTCAAGATTTGAAATGTCATGTTTACTTGCACTCCCATTACTGACACGCAAACTCTCTCCAGCACTCCCAATGACCTAACTCGCTGTCTGTTAGCCATGCCAACCGTGATACTAGAAGGACGCGTTGGTACTAGATCCAACTTCCTCATGAGTCGTTCTGAGATGGCATTTACTGCCGATCCTCCATCGACAAGAACATCTGAGACATCTCTCCCATTGATACGAGCCTCTACTTTTGATGCCTTGTTGCACACCTCTCCTTCACTAGCATCTAAAGCACTCACGTCGACAGTAGAAGGATTTACCTTCTTCTTCCGACCTCGTCGAGAGCTTAGACCGCTACGAAGTTCTTTCCTCACCGAAGGATTCAGAGCAATCAACTGTCCCACAGTAATGTTTGCTCGTTGCTTACCCACGTCCTCCACCACATTGTATTTTGATTGTTCCATTGAAATTGTGAAATCAGTATTTCCTAATTTCTTCCGCCGCTCTTTGGGTTTTGAAGAAGATTTGCTACTCCGAGTATTTTGACTTGGAGAATCTTCCATCACGACAGGTTCTCCCTCGTCGAAATGCGTCCTCATCCTCTTCCTCTCTTGAGCCACCAACTCTACAGATTGAAAACCTTCTCGTACATCTCGTGGCTCCAAGATGTCAATGCATGCCACACCCTTGTCCTTGCTTTGTGAAGTTGAAGCTCCATCCACTGTTCCACCATTACGACTTGGACAATTACGTTGGAAGTGTGATCCTCCACACGTAAAACATCCTTGGCTCGTGTAGTTACTTGGTGATCCTTGCGGTGGTCCACCTCTGGACTGATAGTTCCCATAACCTCGTGAGCCCCCTCCCACATTTGGACTCCGGTGTTGCAACAAATTCACCATGTTGATCTTCAAATCTGCCAGAGACTCTGTCAGACTTTTCAACTCATCACGAAAGTCGGGAGTAACAGATCTGGATGGTACAATGGCTGTAACTGCACTAGTAGGAGCTATCGGAGTCAGATTCTGAAATTGAACAGTCGGAACACTCGCAGTCGTCAGAGTTGGCATGTTCGGCACTTGCACATCCCCACATGATGCCCCAACAGTCATTTGTTGCAAGTCGTCTCCATCCAGACTCTCTTCCATCCTGGTTGCGATCTTCACTGCATCAGCCTTCGAAGTTGGTCTCTCATACCGCACTTGTGTTCGAATCTCCGGCCTCAATCCTCCAATAAAATTCTTTGTGAGCATTGCTCCAATGCCCACCATCGTTGGCTCTACTACATCTCCACTCTTTCGTAAAACCACCCGAAACTTTTGTTCTAATTTCTCCACCCTCTCGGCGTAAGTCCTTACTTTCTCTTTCTCTCCTTGTTTGAGGTAAGTTACCTCTACCATTAACTTCTCGTAACTTTCATCGGGAAGAAAAGTTTCAATTAAGGCCTCCGTCAATACTTCCCAAGTATCAACTGGAGTCCCCACTATGCTTCTCTTCTTCCTATCCTCATACCATGTCAATGCAGAATTCTCAAGAAATTCAGGTATCAACCCTACCCACTCGCTCTTCTTTCGATCTCCATTGCCAATGCATGCTCTTTTGAAGTCCCTCACAAATCCTTCCACGTCTTCTCCATCCTTTCCGTAAAACACAAGAAGTTTCCCCATTCTTCTCTTCTTTTCTTCTTCTTACTCAAGGAACTGCTTGCGAATGTGAAGATCGCACTTCACCGCAATCCACAATTTCTCCGTTGAGCTCTCTCCTCTCCAAAGGTTGGAATAAGTTTGACCCTCATGGTCATCTTATCTCTCGTGTGACAGACTATCTCCATCCTCGCTAGAGGTCTTCACTCGTTCCGTTTCTACACTCAACCTTCTCTCGAGACCTTCGGCTACAGTTTTTAGCAAAGCAACCACTGCGCTACACTCGTGCTCAACTGGAATCTCGTCCACTCCACATCTAGGACAAAAGGTTGTAGGGTCAACGACGCCTTGTCTAGGGGAAGAAGGACCTATGTGTAAGCTTAAGTCGACCAACCCTCTTCGCTCACGCAAAAGTCTATTCTTTGTAGGACACTTGCTCACTTTATGTCCTTCTTCTCCACATAAAAAACACCTCGAGTTCTTCTCTTGGTTCTTACGACTACTCTCTGCTTCTTCCTCAAATTCTAGTCGAAGTTCTCCTTTCGCCAGATCAGCGGTAACTATCACCGCATAGCCTTGAGGGATCTTGCTCAACCTCAATTTCCACTCTTGCTGTCCTTCCATGACGATGATCCGTCATACATCTCTCTCGCTCTATAGTTTGTTTGACACTTTTGATCACTCGACTATCTTCTCGCTTAGCAATCTCTCACATTACTAAGTAGAAGCTTTACTTGTCAACCCTGAGCCTCAGAGATCGAACATAACCCTCTCAAGAATTCTGAAATTCTTTCACTCTTTTACTTCAGCAAGCGATATAACAGATTTGATCCCCCTTTGCTTCGAATGCCATAACTCCAGTTCTACTCGATCAATTCACGCATGATTTGGGTGCCTAGATAGCTTATCTTGCAAGCTATCAGCATGGAAGATTTCAAGGTCTAATTCTAAAAACTGAAAATATGAAAATGACTGTAAACTCCTTCCCGAGAGCTCACTATTTGATACCGAAAAACCTCCTTAACTTCCGAAAGACATAACTCTCTCCTTACAATTGATCTCTCGGAGATATCAAGCTTATTGGAAAGCTTATCTTGCCCTCTATAACATGGTGTATGTACAAAGGTTCTGAACTCATGCTCAAAAACAGACATGAACTGTACTAACAACTAAATACGAATCTTTGTATCGAGGTCCCGGCAACGGAACCAAAATGTAAGCCGGCCTGTCTCTCACCCAAGGGTACCTCAGATGACTAGGATTACTAGTGCACCTTAATTACAAAGATTCTATCGTACCCATGCTCACTTCACTCAACACTTTGACCCGTATGGTCACATCGGTCCCTCTAATAGCGTTCCTGCAAACAAGTTCTATCCCCGCCCTCCACATTGCATCACATAGTACTCAAGGACTCCCAAGGTCTCCAATGCTCACTTTACTTATAGACAGGAAAATGAGAGTGTCTTCCACCTTCTCAACTCCTCCTTATATACTCTACAACTTCTTACCGTGGTAACTTTCACTAAGTTACGTTACCTCATGGTAAGTGCGCAATCCAAAATAGTAAAACTTTTAAAGGCTACTAAGACTTAAGAATAGCACACACATTACTTGTTCTACTTTACTAAAGTAAGAGATTCTCCTACTTTAGCTTTTGTAAAGTGTTAACTTTCCACGCTATCCAGTCGAAAGACGACAACACACTAATACGTCTTTTGAAGAGCATCTTTAGATCTTTGTGCATGACTTTTCATCATGCATCCAATCAGCGATGGTCAACAAAGTTACATACTTTTGGAAAGCATATTTAGAGCTCCGCACTTGTCTTATAGTGCCATAGTGGAACCTCTAATAGTTTCCTCAACTTAGTTATAACTATCTCAGCTAGTTATGACTACTTTTGATCACTCTAAATTTAGATCTTCAAACTAGAGTAACCTTTAAGATAGTCATACCTAATGAAATGTATATAAGCATACACACAAATAATGAGATACTTGTGGTGTGACAGACCAGCAAGACAGCGCGAGGTGAAGAAAGAGACCTCAGAGGAAGAAGATCGGACAGTGGTCATGTCTTTCTCTTCCATGTTAGTGCTCCAGGGAGGACGGGCAACTCATTTTGGTAAGAGAAGACGACTTCAGCGACACAGAAGACGCGTCGTCACCGAGGAAGATGAGACCTAGGAGTGTGCCTAGGAAGAGTGTATCTTTCTCGACCATTCACTCTAGATCCGAGTCGGATTCTCAAGATGATACGTTGAGTACCAAGATCGCACGAAAGACAGCTACTATGACTACAGAGAGTCTTCTGAAGACTCCAGAAGCTAAGGTATGGGTTGACATTCTGATTGTGACTCGAGAAAGCGCAGCGAAGAGAACCGCTCCTACGATGAGAAGAGTTCTTCCACCTTGGAAGATGTTGAGAGTAGCGTCTCCTCGTGCGCAAAAGTAGAAGATCACGGTGGTAGAAGAGGCATCCTTGCCTCTGGAAGATAGAGAAGACGCCTCACATCGGTTCGTGAGGATGAACTTGTCTTTTGCTAGAAGAAGACTGGAAGAGTTCAGCGCCTTCTTCAGTTCAGAAATCCAACCAACCATGGAGTTGGTGGAGAAGCGCACAATGGCTCAAGAGAAGCCATTGCAGCCTGGCTTCGATCTTCAAACCTTGGTACAGCAGGAGGAGCTCTAGAAGTAGAAGCAAGAAGCTCTAGAAGCCAACCACCACCACAAGGCGGAAGCTTCTACTTCTGCCAAGGAGTTGACGCAGCAGCGGAAGAGCAACCATGAGTTACAGAAACGACTGCAGCAGCGTGAGCAGGAAGCTTAGCGCATCAGGGGTAAGGTCACTGATCTCGTAGAAGAGAAGACAACTTGGAGTGCACTGCGAGAAGCCGTGGAAACTCAAGCTGCAACAGTGAGGAAGAAGCGGGAAGAAGCAAAAGCTCAAGCTAGAGAGATTATGACATAGATGGTGGAAGCGCTTCAGAAGAAGTTCAACTTCACCACGGGTAGGAAACTTCTGACCCTAGCTCGTGAGTGGGATGACAATTTCAAAGAGATGTTAGTGGACTGCAAGGAGAGCATGTTCTGTTACCTGGATCAGCAGATCGAGGACTTGAAGACTCTTTACGGTCTTTCTTCAATTCCTCAGTCTGCAGCTACGTCTCAGACATCAGGATCAGCGATCGGGAGAGATCTCGACAAAGAGGAGTTCGACCTCGCTGTCCACTTGGTGATGACAGCATTGGAAGCCGAGAAGATTACAAAAGAATCCTCGAAAGACAATGTGTCTTCTAGAAGACAAGAAGCAGAGGTGTCTTCTCAGGTGTTTTGAGTGGAAAAAATGACTTCCTCTAACCACTGTGAGGTCATCCTAGCTCTCAACGTCGAACAGGTGGAGTAGAAGAGTCAAGAAGCGCATGTGGACTCAACTTCCCAGAAGTCTCCTTTGTCTTCCGAAGCCACATCAGAATCCCACATCACGAGTATCGAAGAGGAAGTCACCTCAACCGCACCCGAGGTACCAGCAGCCCACTTTATCAGAAGCCGAATTAGAGGATCAGGTAGGAGAGGATCAAGTAGGAGAGGATCCAGTGGAGATCGCACTTAGCAATCACAGATAGATAGTAGAGGTAGGAAGACAGTTGACTTGTTTAATTTTGTTAAGAAGTGGAGTCTGCTATTTTAAGAGAAACAACTCCCCTTGTATTTTTAGAAGACTGTCCATGTGGCAGGATAGACAACGGAGTAGAGAATTAGTTTTCTATCTGAGAAGGGAACTGAATGCATGGGAGGTGGTGGTCTTCTGACAGCACCCCATCTTTCTTGGCTGTGAGTGCGATTTGTGAAGATCTCTCTCCTACAACTCAAAGGCAGTAGTATAAGATC
The DNA here is from genome assembly GCA_036924285.1 of Asterella californica. NCBI lineage: Eukaryota > Viridiplantae > Streptophyta > Marchantiopsida > Marchantiales > Aytoniaceae > Asterella > Asterella californica. The sequence continues at coordinate 10,509,161 of JAYKYS010000006.1, read as the reverse complement.
GATGTCTAGGTAAGATTTTACACACACATGTGATTACATAAGTACTACGCGCACAGAGTTGGATTGCATAGAGTAGGTCTGCACCTCCGCACCCAACAGAGGATCAAAAAGATGTAGACAATAGTAGTAACAACAGAGAACAAGGAACGGCATCCTCATGCAGTCTTGCTTCTAAGCTATAGTGTCGAGGGGTAGTGACAAGAAGTGGAGGGAGTGAGCTTCCCGAACCCAATGTACCTTCTTCTCGAGGAATTGATTGCAGATTTGATTGCAGAAGCTTTGTCTGTGTCTTCTGGGCAGTGTGTTTCCTCGAATTCACAACCAATTATGCATGAGAAGTCTTCTTCTTCAATGACGGTGATTGTTGGAAGCTATGCAGAGTCTAAGCTTGTCTCATCTAATGGAGCACTTCGGATCCACGTACAAATTGATCATGAGAGAGTGGTCCCTGAAGTCAAAGTAGTCGAAGCAAAGACAGAAGAAGAAAAAAGTCTTCTTTCCACAGCAGAAGACGACATCCTCGAGTAGAAGATTGTGTAACTGTAAGTCGATTTGTGGTCTTCTTCCTCAAATTACTACAAGCAAGGATGGCTTGTTAGTCAGGATCCGGACTAGAAGTCTGTCGAGGTCTTAATTTCTATTTTTCATCTTGTTTCTTCTTGTTTGGATTTTCCCTTCTTACCCATCTTCTCTCATCTTCTCATCTTCCTATCTTCTTCTAATGAGCTTTCGAGACTTCTATTGAGCTTCTATGAAGGTGAATGCCGTTGTAGTGTTGCATGAAGACCGTTTCTGTAGGCAAAAGCTTGGGAAGGCTACAGGGGGCATACACCATGTGATTAATCTAACATGTTGGAAATTGGAAGAGCGATGTGTAACACACATTGATAATTTGACATCTACGAAGCAAGTGCAGTCTTTTGGAGATGTCAGAAGCCGAGTTGGACCTCCGGAACCCGAGAATTGCTTTGGGAAGACCGTCGTGGGAAGACTGGAAGCCGTGACTTAAAGCTGAAAGTGTCTTCCTGAGCTTCTCAATAGATAATTGTGTGACATTTTAGGTAGTAGTTGTATGTTTGGGTCCCAGGTACCTTCTGAAAGGTCTGGAAGCCGTGTGGTTTGGTGAGAAGATGGGATTTCTAGATAAAACCCGTGTGTTTGTGAGTTTAGATAGATCTTAGAACTTAGAGCAGCGATACTAGTGCAAATCTTCTTGGAGAACGAAACCTTTTATTCTATAATTGGCTAAAGAAGAAATCCTGAGACACTACAATCACCAACAACATTAAATGGGCTGCAAAAATTATCAAGTGTTGCATATTATATAATTTTCTATTGCACCATAGAGTAACAATAGAGGTCGCTCCTGTAGAGATTTTAGTTGTTGTAGAAGCAAGTTCTGGTTTACATACAACAATCAATTAGAGAGACAAAGCAGTGAGGTTAGAGAGACTTAAGTGGTATTTCTGAGTATTTCTCCATAACGTCTGGAAGACACAATGTATTGTCTTTCAAGTATTTCAGATTCAGCTCAAGTTTTATGCTATACACATTCTTCTGGTTATGTGTACTTTGTTCAATTCAAAACCTCTCAGTTTCATGTAAACTTTATTTTGTTTCTGCTCCTATTTGAATTATATGTTCAAACATGAGAAAACGATACATGTAAAATTTTAATGTTAACTTCTCTATGATATAAGAGTTTTGGCTAAGTGCATTCCAACATTTGTAAGTGCTACATTTGCTCGCCTTGGAGTGCTCTTTTCATACTATTTGAATAAACTCGAACTATAGCTCACATGGCTCGAAGCATACACTTTCACTTCACCAGAGGTTTACTTGGAGTTCAAGTTCAAGTAGACTTGAAGTTGTTGCATTGGGCTTCGGTTCGCTTGGTGCATATAAATGACAAGGAGTTCAACTTTTCTGAATGAACCTACATGGTCTCGCAAATCATTTTTGAATTTGGTCGAGATTCTTTGTAACCTTGGTCCTTTCTTGGAAAACTTCAGCTCGGTATGTCTTTCTGAACGTCCTCAAGTGAAATCATGGATGGGGATCTATGTGCCTTCGCTTGTTCTTTCGGTTTTGTCCTACCACTTAACTAATTTTCTTGTGATTCTATTGGTCACAGATCATCCAATGTGGACAACAATGGTTGAGCTTGAGGAGCATGAGATTTTGATGCAACATTTATGGATGACTGGGAGGAAGAAATCATTTATGATATAAAAACTCTGATCAAACGAGTTGTAGATCTTCACGACTAGGAGGTTTTTGGAGATGAACTGCAAACTCTCAAACGGGTTACACCATGTGAGTTCATTGAAATGTTCTCGGTGTGGTAGAACTTGTGCTTGGATTGGTAAGAAGCCGCAGAACATGCAGGTGAGAAGTTGATCTTTGAACTTTTCATGTGCATTATTGCCGGATTTGTGATTACAAGGCATGTCATCTAGCATCGAGTAATGAAGAAGATGCTATCACAAATATTTGCTGCTCATGGTATGCTTGATGTAGATCTTGCACTCGTAGACAAAATGGACTGGGAGTTTCCATGCAAGGTCGATTGCACTATACACGAAAACTCATAGAACAAATGTCGACCGAAAGCTCATGGTCTCTCTTGTGCAGACGATGTGCTAAACTTTGAACTCTGTCGTTGATTTCACATGCACTTTTTGTGTTCAACAAATAAAACTGTGTACAACCATTACATGTCTCGTATCGTTTTCTTCTCTTTTTTTGTTCCTTTGAACCAAATCTTTGCTTGTAGAAACAACCTAAGGTCAATTGACATGGTGGCATTTTCTCATGATTCATTATGAGATGAATAACTTGCTCGTTTCTGATACGTTGGTTGTAATCATGATAGTTGTCGAGACAAACATCTTGGAATTGCGTTGCGTGATAAACTTTCCACTCAACTCGTTATAGCCCGAATACTTTAAGTCAGGATCAAGTGTTAAGCGTCTTGGGCTCTTCTCCTTGAAATGTGATTGCTTGCTTGTATATGTCTCTTCTGTAAGACTACAACAGAAAACAATCGACACCTAGTGCGAAAGTTTTAGCGAACTTGAGACTCCTCTAACAATGAAACTTGGAAGACAAGTGGTCGAATGATTCATCATGAAATTCATCATAATAGGTAGATAGTTAAGATTCTCGCTCTTGGGATAGCCTGCATTCCAATTGACATTTGTAGATGATTAAGAACGACATTCAATTTTCATATACAATTGATCGTATTTTATCCATACATCACTAATAGAAGCTCTTCAAAAACTCAGCCACTAACAGGTTACACATCGTCCATGCACGTCGAGTTCTCACCTCACAAAAAGACAACCTTATGGTGTCCACTACGCAATGAGTCAATTATTTCATGATCCACATCGGGGAAAATGTGGAACTCAGAATCACTTTTGCACGAAATTCTGCATGATCTGTCTTAAAGAGGCATCACAGCGCAGTGTGGTTGCGGCAACATTTTCGATCTTGAGAAACTCTCTTGCAGTCTCCTAGTTTAGGTAGGTTCGACAGAGCAAGGATCATTGTGAACATTTATGACAATCATAGTCGATAATATGGGTGCGATTACGGCCTTAGCATAAACTATAATGCTGGTTTTCCCTAGGATAGAATAAAATGACTTGTTATTCAGCCTTTTTCTTGTTATTGCACAGTTCGAATGCCACATGGCAGTTAGATTCATACTTCTTGTTTTGCTTGTACAATCCATTTTAATAAGTATAAACTCCAGCACTGATTAGTAATTTAGACCAACAAAAGATCAAGCTAAACTTAATTATTTTCTCAAAATAAATCTGATACCACAAGCATTAGCTTGTTTGCAACCCCATCCGCATCTAGACTAGGCGAAGTGAGATGGAATCTTCCTGCCAGAGGGCTCAATCTGTGAAAAGACAAATAGCACTCGGTTACAAAAAGCTCCTAGCAAAAGTACCTAAACTTGGTGAGAATTGTTTAGCATTTCATCACACAAAAAAGACAACTATGAGGATACTGATGAAACATTCATTTTTATTAGTTGTAAATCAATATGAAAGGACAATGTGTTATTGATGATTGATGATTGTTATTCTGTAAACTCTCTAACTCTAAAGGCTATTAGGAATGTGAAAACAATGGCTTTCATAGCATCTAACCTAGAGAAATCATTCATCAATTTCTGTTTCAATATCACATATGATACAAAGTGCTTGGAGTGCTGATTTTTCATTGCATTTGATTCATACTAACCTTACCTCTTCAGAGAATCAGAGAATCTTCATTTGCAAACCATACTTCCAGTTTTCAAGCAGAAAGATGTGCATGTTTCATCTCAAGCTGCATCTCCTTAATCCTACATCTTCCTAATTGGAGGACAAGAGTAACGTTTCTTGATGAATGTCATCTTAAAGAATATTGTGGGATTTCATATCTTGATTTTGTCAAGAAAGCTAGAGGAATAAATGAGAAGGAGCACTTGATAATGAATTTATGTATATTAATGAAGAATTACAATACAAATAAGATACTCAAAAGATATTTTAAAATCTCTTTTACTTTAATTTTAGAATTAACTTTTAAATCTGATTTTTAAATTGCTTCACTTGATGATCATAATTATTCATAGATTTTTTTTTATTTTTCTTTAGTTTGACCAATCTCGTCATAGAGTTTTTCCAACCGGATGTAGTACCCAACATAAAAGGAGAAATACCTCAGTTTTTGTAAAAACAAATAACTGAGATATCACTCTTGGTATGTTGTTCATGAGCTGAACTCCACAAGCCAGAAAAGGTTTCTTATGCCACTCGATCAAGCAGCTATAAAAGATCGACCTTGTACCTCCATGTTGGGAGGTGAAGCTCTTCCCATCAACGTAAGATCTGGTAGGTATACCAACAGATTCTTGACATTATACCGTTTTTGTGAAAGTTTTTACTGCAATTTGTAGACAATGGTAGAGTTCCTGTAAAAGGAGTTGGTGCTTGTACTTACTTTGATAAAGTGTTGAAAGATTTTCGTCAAAAGTAGAAGCAATTGTATGTTGATTATGAATTGAGATTGTGTTAAAGATACATTTAGAGCAACATTAATCAAACAAAATATGTGTCAGTATTTGTATATCATTCACTGAATCTTGTATATGCATGATAGACTCATGTAAGATGGGCGATTCATGTAGATGATATTGATAATGAATGACAATGATCAAAACAAATGATTATAACAAAACTGATAGAGGTAGGTCAAGATGTTAATACAACAAGATCAAGAGAGCATCAGCAAAAACTTCAGACATGTTTCATAGTAAGGAAGGGAGTAATAAAATCAATAATATCAAAAGTTATGATTTATCAATGGTTATAATATATATCTCTTGTAAAGCTATAGACCTATTGAGAAGATGATAAAACATGGAGTCGTAAAGACAACTAGAGAGAAAAAAATGCAGTTCATCAAACAATGGTAGCAACTATATTCAAAGGTATGTTAGTAGTTGCTTTGATTATACATCTTGCACAAGACAACTAGATTATTTTGGAGTTGATATCAACTATTTTTATCATGTAATAGATATTTTTTAATTTTCAAGAACGTTGAATAAGCAGCAATATATCTATATCAATCAAAGTTGGACTTTAGAAATAATTCTCTTTGTTTGCACTTCAAATTATTTTCAAGTTAAGAAAAAGCTTTAGCTAAAGCTTCTCTTATGTTTACTCTTTTGTAATTTGGACATACCGAACCTGCTCTGAGATCCATGTTCCACTTGCCGTGTTCCTTTATATCATTGTTGTTTATATCATCTTGATTTGTGTTTCATGTTTATCTCAAATCAACTATCATTGTGATACGCTGAGTTAGAAAGATCACTTCTTGATGTCTCTTTCAGTTTTGTGTGCATGGAGGTAAATATGCATGAGGTTAATTTATTACCTAACCCATTCGTTGAGAAAGGCTAGATAATAAGTTAAACCTTAAATAAGATTATCACCTAGTATTTATGATCAATAGTTTGCATATATACTCCAAGGAGTGCGTTGGTCTCCGCTCCCCTTATGATTTATGTACGGCTCTTCTCGCTTCCTCAAGTTAAACTAACAGTTAATACTTATAGAACTTTTAAAATTTTCTTATGTACTTGGTATTAGATTTTTTTCTTAAAGCTTATACATTTCTCGATAGCAAGCTAGCAAAAGTTCTCAGAAGTTCATCTTGCATGAATATACATTCACTTCTTGATCACTAGATAATACACTCATCGTATAACATCAAACAAACAACAACGATGTATGAATTATTCAGATCTATATCACATCTTCTTAAGAAATTCTAAATCTGGTTTCTAACATCCCAAATATACATTCTATAGACATACACATACTTGAATGAATAATATTCTTAATCTTCCTTAAGCTTCAAGCCATCTTAAAGTTTGTGCGCTATATGGACTGAACAAGTGAATTAGTGGTTAGTTAAATGTATCTCCAATAAGTGCATGCACATTCATATATATTCACTGAACTATATATTCACCCATGTACACTCTGAGTGTACATGGGTGTTTAATATATATCCTAACCCTTCCCGACGGGAAGGGTTAGGATATATATTAAATGCCTCTGTAAAACGACGCTATTTCACAATTTCACTCCCGTACTTATACTTCCAGCAAGGCCACAGCTAGCTCTTCACTTATGGGTTCTGTCTGGGTCGATTCGCTACTCCCGGAGAGGATAACATTTAACGTTTATAAATGATTTTGATTTTTTATTATAGCTTACTATAGCTTATTTTTATAACACTTATACGTTTTCTGATAAGAGAAAACGAAATTCACTGTACAAGGTCGTTTGGGATGCGTATTCACTAAGAAGTCTTCGTTTATCTCTTTCATACCCGTTTTGTTGGAACAAGTTCCAGTCCTTTAAACTCCTTGGTGATATTGTATCCAGTATCATCCAATATTTGGGACAGGAACATACATTTTGAATTCACCGCTGCTTGTAGATAACATGAATTGAAGCTCTTTTCATCATAGTAGTCAGCAAGCTTCTTTTTGGTCCAATAATGGGGTGATGGTTATCATCCAATAATCAGTAATATATAGAATCTCATGAATGAATTTAAGTTCTTATGCATATCTTGACATTGTTTGCTCTAAGAAACTTGATGTAAAGCTTATGAAGCAATATTCTAATTGTCCTGTAAAATATATATATAATACATTGAACTGTATATGTGACAATGCAATACTAGGAGATGTCACTGTCCAACTGGTACTAATCATGTATGATGAAATAAAAACCCTACTAAAATTATTGTGAACATATAAAAGATGAAAGTACTTTTCAGTATCAATGAATAACGATACAAGGATAAAATAGAATATAAACTTCGAGCGAGATTCCAATCCAAAATGTTGTACGTTTAACTTTGACACCCCTAAAAAGAGGTAAGAGTTTTGAAGTGCAAAATATAGAATATTTTTTGTCAGATAATTTCGGTGAGAACTTCGGCAAGCAGAAGGTATAAACTTGAACTACCATGATATGCACCGTGGCATAAATCATTAATGCAAGTTTATCTTGTCATCAGCTGGAGATGTAAATGTATCCAGAACTTAATACTGTATTGATGTTATATTTTTGAAAGACAAATGTTGAGTCTCAAGATTCAAAGCTTCGATGAATATATAAAAAATAACAGATGATAATAATGTTATAACCATCCTCTTGATTGTCATAAACTAAACGCTACGCACGAATGTTTTAGAAACCATGAAACGTAAATCGTTAGTTAAAAAACATAATTTTTTCTCTATCAAATTATAAAAATATCACTGCAAACCTCACAGGAACCTCATGGAGGCTCCCATGAAGAATCTTCTCGTTCCCGTCCGAAACCTAGACGGGAGAAATAGGGGTGTCCAAGATAAACACCACGGGTGTGTCGCGCTCAAAGGCATCTTCACCGTCATACGTTCTTGACAGCTAGGACGGCAAGTAGATGAGAAAATTTTTGACTGTCTAATTTCCGATTCGGCATTCGTTCTACTTGACGAGTACAGAGTAAACTGAACGAAACAAGAATGGTATAGGCAGAAAAAGAACTGCCGTGAGATAACTTTCTTCCTTCTAGCCGTTTAGGAATATTTCCGCTTAACTTTAACACCCAGTAATCTCACTGTTGTTGAAACATACACAAAGCTGGAGAACGACTGAAACATTAGCCGTGATTCTAACTTGCCCATCTAAACTTACCGCAGCTATGTTGTCGGCTTGGCCTGTGTCCACAGCTGCGTGTCCGACAACGTTTGGCACCGTACCCTGTGAAAAAGCTGGTAGCAAGCTCCTTTTGTCCTCTCGAAACAAGCCGCTGTGTTTGGAGAGGAAGAATGCACCTCACATTGGTTTTGTTAAAGCAACGTATACAGTTAGTATCCAAAACTCCTCTTCATATTTCCTCCTTCGCTTGGCTGATATAGAAGAAGTAAAGTGATTCCAGGTTCAGCGGCAATAGAAGGATAGAGCAAGTGCTGCAGCACAAGTAGAATGCCTTGATTCTGGTCCATCTTGACGGACAGCGCATTCTTCTCCAGAGTCCATACAGTTGAATTCAGCCATCCTGCATTTGCAGATTTCAGGTCCACACGGATAAACATTCGCATATGGGCAAATTGTGTGTCCACTCAAGGCGTGCTGTTGGACACCATTGAACAGCAACAAAAAGAAGAAGGTTTTGTTGGCCTGAATTGTTGGACCCACTCTCTTCTCTTGCCTAGCTTGATCGGTCTAAATTAGATTAGCACAGCTAGCTGTAGGCTAAATGGCCTACATTCCTCTCCATCCCAATGCAACGTACAGCCGAAACAGTTACATCTCCAAGCTAATGGCGGGAGGGAATCAGGAGTGGATAAGCATAGCGAAATGGGGCATCAAAGACGCCATAAACGAGGACAAAAGGAAGAAGAGGAAGGTGGGGTGGACCCCGGAGGAGTGTTTGCTGATGGACCCGGGGATCCAAGTTAGAAGGCTACCAACGTTAAATAATATGCTGAAATGCTGGAAGGTCGTGACCAAGAAGCTCATGTTTGATGGGGGTGGGGTGCAGCTACCGGGGACAGTTTCCGCTTCTCTGACGCTAGAACTGTGGATGAAGAACAGCCAACTCGATGAGCAGGGGAAGAGAGAGGTTCTAGTTAACTTCAAAAGAGAGAACCTGACGACACTGAATCCATTAAAGCTGAAAGATCTTCGAGAATCCATGAGGGGGGCCTCCATTGGGCACTCGGGGGTGAGCCCCGACCCGACAGAGAATCAGAATCTTGGAAGGCTTACAAGGTGGGCAGGTGAGGTCCAGGTGATCCAAGGGGGCCTACAGGACAGTGGAAATTGGTTCTGGGACAGGGAGAAGGAACCCACGAAGGGGTGGAAGTTGGAACTGCGAATCTGGAAGGAGCTACTTGCTCCACTCCCTCCCTCCTTTGATGCTCTCAGCTCACGATGGGAAACACAGGACACTGGACAGAAGTGGGAAGAGCGATGGAAGGGGGTGTGGCAAAAAGGAGGTGCGCTGAGAGGCAATATCTGGATGTGGAGATTGCTGAACCGGGGTTTCTTCACCTGCCGCCGAGCCCAACAGATGAAAGTCAGCGACGGGAAGTGCCCAAGGGATGCAATGAGGACGAAACAATTGAACATTGCTTCTGGGGGTGCACATCGAGTAAAGAAAGATGGAGGAGGCTTAATCTGGCTGACCCTAGTTGCAAACTGGACTACGAGGAAGGCAGTAGCCTCCTCACCACGATTGATAGGGCTCTAGCATTGAGAAATCACAACCCGGCTCTCATGTACATACTGGTGGAACATACCCAAGCTGTGTGGAAGGAGAGGGCAGATTGGGTATTCAGAGGGAGCAGATCGAATCGTCCGGCAGCGAGGATACTGGCTGAAGTGGCGAAAACTCTTTGGGCCGAGCTGAAGGAAAATGCAAGCAAGGAAAGGAAAAGCGCATGGTCCAAGGCTATGCACACGCTGGGCGAGGCCCAACGTGGGCTGCTGGCTAGGAGGCAATGAGGCGGTGGCATCCATCTAAAGGGCACTTATGAAGATCATTGCGATGAAGCAAAAAAAGAGCACTAGAGAGAGGAGCAAGGGGAGGAACAACACAGACAAACCTGGTGACCTGGCACGGTGTCGATGGACAAAGCCGGAGCAGAAGGAAGATTCAGGTTGACAGAAGCCGCCGCCGGGTGAAGGATGCGGAGAGGAGGAGCTCTTGTAACGTCGGTCAACTCAATGAAGGGAGGTGTCGGGCAAGGTGGGACCGGAAGGAGACTCTCCCAGGGGTGCCCTACAAGCATCCGCGATTTCACACTGTTAGGCCAAAGTGGCAGAACATGGTGAAGGGGGATACCGCCTCGAAAACCACAAAGAGAGACCAACGAATGATTTACGAGGATGCGCAGATGCAGAAGCCTGACGAATTGGACGATTCGTGGTGCCGAGGACAATCATGAGGCGATGACTAAAGAGAATAATGATAGAAAGACTGATCATGAGATTCAGCAGAATAGTAATAATCTGCAGGAGGTGATCAAACTGTCGGGGTGGCGTGCTGGCGCGGTTGATAGCAGCGAGAGAGTTAGGGCTCTCTGAGAGCTGTCAGAGGGGGGAGGAAATGCTCGACACCCGTGGCATTACGTCGAGGTCGTGCCCCGAGGATGAGCGTCGTAAAAAAGGGCGGACCCGCAAGCTTGGGACGATCTGCGTGAAATTGCGGGCCGGGGCCCGGAGGTCTCCTTGTAAGGGTGGCTCCCCATTAGCCGTCATTTGTGCAATAAAAGATTCTCCCCGCCCACTGCGGGTTTAAATTAAATTAAATAAAAATAAAAATAAAAATAAACCAGACTGCCATGATGATGGCGGGGTGAGGGGGGGAGGCGGAGAAGGGGGCGGAGGGTGAGCCAGGTTGGAGGGCCTGGTGTGATTTGGGGGTGACAAAAGGGGTCGACTTTGCTTTACGAAAGACGGAGGTTAAGGAATTCTGTCTGTTAGGATTGCGGTTTCCAACGGTTGGGGAAGTGTATGGGTGGTGAGGCAGGGCCGTGCGAAGGGGGCGAAGGTGCTCCTTTGAGGTTGCCTTGGGAGGGAATGACGCTCAGGGAAGGAGAAGAAGTGAAAATGAGAGAGGTGAAGAGCGGCAAGGAAGGGATCAATGAGGTGATGAGGTTTGAGGCTTCGCGGAATGGCCCTCCGGATCAAAAAACAGAGATGGAAAAAAAGAGGGGGCGAAGGGACTCTTTAAACATGATTGACTCAAGAAGGGATGGGAATCCTGATCGGAGCACTGCTACGATGGAGAGCCAACATCACGCTTGCAAAAAACGTAACACGGAGAAAGATGGTGAGCAAGATGAGGATGTTCCGTTATCAGCAGGGGGTGTGTCCTCTGAAGGTAAAGGTGACTCGACAGAAGGGTCTGTTATCGCGTCCAAGGAGGTCCCTGGGAAGCCGTGCCCCATCGTGTTCGCTACGGTTGGCCGGGAAGACGGCGGGGTGGACAACACAGGTGGAGGAGGGAATGCAGGAGTCCTGGGTCCTCGATTCGTGGCGTCAGGCAGTCGACAGGAAGGGGCGGCCCTCTCCCGGATCAGAGGAATGGGCCTGGCAGCCTTGCCTCGGATGTCGGGTCGTTGCAGATGCCGAAATCCTCGAACTCTCAGCAACCCTCCGCTCCTACGAACCAGAAGCAGACATCAGGGGTAGGGGCCACTACCGGGAATAGTTGGGCGAAGCCACTTAAAATCTTGGGGAAGAACGGTCAGAACCCTTACCTAGAAGGACTTAACCCGTTGGAAGGCGCAGTTATGCCGGATGAAGAACTGTTGGAGGCGATTCGAAGCATTCAGAGAAATCAACAAGCAGGGGACTTCTAACTGGGCGTCGTAGTCGACCTGGACCGGAACCTCATTGCCAGCCGGCTGGCTCTCCTTAAATCCAAAGCGGTTGTGCTCTCGACCGTCGATTGCAGCCCGTCTCGGGATGCCTTTGAAGCTTGGGCCACTAGAAGGTTGGTGCTGGGTTTGGGGGTCCAAATTACACAATTACGAATGCTCAGCCGGAAGAACTTCCTGGTGGTTCTCGCCACCTCAGAACAAAAGAACCTTCTGCTCCGGGAAGCCCCCTTGTTCTGCAATGGGCGGATTGTGGTAGCTGCCCCCTGGTCACCTGGGTTTAAATCTCAATATGACAACCCCAAGGCGGTTGCCGTCTGGGTTGACCTCCCCCTGGTAGATCCGACCCTGGAAATAGGAGCAGATGCAATGCTGGCGGCCATAGGACCGATACTCTACAAAGTGACTATGAAAACCACGAATGCTTACCCTCACATTAGGAGATGCGTCCTCTTGGACCCAGACCAGGAGCTGAAAGACCACCTTCAAGTTAGAATGGGCGTTGGGGTGGTGGTCATACAACCGATTGTTTACCAGTCTCTCCTCGATGCTTGCTATGCCTGCAAGAAGAAGGGCCACTTCGCAAGGAACTACCCAGAAAACTTAAAGAAAGGGGAGGAAGGGCCGTTGACAGGGAAGGATAATGCGCCGAAGGGAGCCAAGCCCGGGTCCGTGCCGATCTCCTCCGAGAGAACACAGCAACCAAACGAGAAGGCAGAAGGGTACACTCAGGTAGTAAAGAAAAAGTGGACCAGACAAACAACTAGGTGGAAGGAGGTAAAAAAGCTGACTAACCGCTTTAGTACTCTCGAAAAAGAAGAGGAGCGACAAGGGAATGGTCCCATGGACGCAGGGGACACTGAGGTGGTTCGTGCTACGGATGGGCACGAGGTCACCTCCCAGAAGGGGGAGGCCTCTCCTCCTGAGAGCTGTGATGACGGGGGGCTCAGAACGGAGCCATCTCCTACTTTGGTCAGCGATGCGGATCTGCAAGTCAACATCAAGCAACAAATAACCAACGACATGGAAGACCTCCCAGATCTAAACGAGGTGGCGGATAACAATCAAGGCCCAGGGAAGGGAAGGTGTGAGGAAGGTGAAGCACTGTCTACCACAGACCAAACTAACAAAGCCCTAGTAAGGACAGAAGGGATGTCAGGTGACGTAATTGAAGGGGACCTAGAGGAACGAAGGCAGCTGGAAGTAGGGAGAGAAGAGGTTCAGGAGAAAGAAGCATCCGCGGAGACAAATACAGAGGAAGGTGACAAGGGAAGGACGTCAGGGAATGCGATAACAAGGAGGGGAGATTACTCTGAAGGGGAGGTACCGCGAAACGAGGTGGAAATGGCAGAGGAAGGCAAATGTGGCCTGATGGCCGCAGGGGTCTCGGATGCTGAAGGCCGGGCCGAGGATCTCCCAGGGGTGCTCGTGCCCCCCTGGGAGCCGGGACCAGATGGTAGGGAAATCGACGATGCCGAAAAGTCCAGGGACGAAGGGGGGTCGAGGATCGATACTCCGGGCCTGTGGGGGGGCCCAGGGGGTCGCTCTTCGATGCCGTCCTCCCCCCTCCGGACCTCCAAATAGGGAGGTTCTCAAGGAGCTGGAACCCAACCTGACCTTCAGCAAGAGGGGTGCGAGGAAGTGTTTACCGACTAAGCAATCCGGGCCTTCGACTAAAACTACGGAGAGAGGGGTGGGGAAAGCACCTCTGTCGGAAGGAAAAGGGGCGAAGAAGGGAAGTCTTGCACTGTCAAAAAATCTGTTGGATGCCCTGCAAACTGCCATGTAACTGCAGAACGGACCAAGACTGAATAGAGAAGACCGAATCAAAATAAGTTTATGATGATGCAAAACACACTTAAAATCACTTCGTGGAATATAAGGAGACTGGGCGACCCGCATCGCACGACCATCCTGCGCAGGTGGCTGGAGAGAGATAGGCATCCTGTCGACATCATGGCCCTTCAGGAATTGAAAACAGAGGAACAGAAATTAGAACACAACCTGAGAATCCTCATGCCAACGGGGACGAGAATTGTCGATTACACTACCGGGGGGAGGGGAGGGGCGGCTCTCCTCCTCCGTGACCACGTGGAAGTGGTGGAACAGGGAGTTAGGGGGGACGGGTCCGTCGCCTGGTGCCTCATCAATTCCGTTATCGGTCGCATTGGGTGGCGTCCATCTACGCTCCTAATCAAAAGGAGGGGAGAAGACAGCTTTGGGAGTGGCTTGGAACTCGGATGACGGAAGGGAAGTGGGTTCTCCTCGGCGACTGGAATATGGTAGAACTTCCCGATGACAGTGTGGGACCCTCACCCTTGCTTCATGACAGTGAGCTAAGGCTGTGGAGGAACACCCTCCTCCAAGCGGATCTGGTGGACGCTTTCTTTTGTGCTCAGAAGAGAGAAGGGCCGGTGTTTACTAGGCAGGTGAGGTCCGGGGGCCGTCATGACCAAGCTAGACTCGACAGGTGTTACTTCAACGACAGTGCTGAGTGGTGTGCTGGGATCCCAAGAATTGTTCACGACGGGAGACAGACCCTCTCCGACCATATTCCGGTTGTGGTCTACATCCAACTTAAGGAGACGGTGGAGGGTGTTAGGGTCAAGAAGTCTTCTTACTTTAAGATGGATGCTTCTATGCTGTCTAACCCCCGGATTAAAGTGCGTGTGGAAGCTGCCTGGAGAGAACAGCGGAGAACGAAGGGCGACCCTCGGGTTCAATGGGCTTTGGGATGGTCGAGGGTCTGAAAGATATTAATGGAGGAGAAAAGACTGGCCGGGCTGAAGACACCCCCGAGGGCAGGAATGGAGGCCGAGCTACAAAGGTTGAGGACTCTCGCCGCCAACACCCCCTCGGAGACGATATCCTTAGAGCTACAAGAGTTAGAAGGGAGACTAAGAAGAAGAGAACACCAAGATGCTACACTGTGGAGGAAGAGGAGTCGGATCCGGTGGATCCAGGAAGAGGAAGCCCACTCGCGCTACTTCTTCGCCCAACTCAAAGCTAAACACGGAAGAGAGGCGTTGAAAGAGGTGAAACTCAGGAACGGACTGACAACAGATGATCACGAAGAGATATTAAATAGGGTGCACCAGTTCTACTCGGACCTTTACAAGGAAGACGAGGAGGTAACGCGGAACCACTCAGGAAGGGAGGAGGTGATGATGTTGATCTCGAAATGGGTGACTGAGGACGAAAATACCCTTTTGGTATCCCCCCTCGATGGAAGAACTGGAAAGCCTGGTCCTGAGCTTTCCGAAGGAGAAGTCTCAGGGGCTCGATGGGGTAACTTATGAAGCTCTGCAGGTTAGTTGGCCTTACGTTAAGGAAGAGTGCCTCGCGATGGTCTTGGAGTTCTGGAGGTCGAAGAAAATTGATGTCAAGACGCTTCAAGGGGTAATTAAACTCATTTTGAAAGGGGGAGAGAAGGCTGAATTAGGGAACTGGCGACCTATTACCCTCCTCACGGTGACCTACAAGATACTAAGCAAACTCCTAGCTGAACGACTGAAAGCTGTCATTGGGAATGTGGTCGACGTGCAACAAACGGGGTTCATTAAGGGGAGGGACATCTTCGACAACATTATAAGTTTCAAGTTGGGTCAGGAATGGGCCGAAGTGAAGAAGTTACCGACGCTGTTCCTAAAGCTTGACTTCATGAAGGCTTATGATAGGGTTTCTCAAGACTACCTTTGGGATACTATGGCCCACATGAAATTCGATCCGGTGTTTGTAGATCTACTAAGAGGCCTGACAGATGGAGGGCAGGCCAAAGTTCACCTAAACGGGGGTTTTACCGAAGGGTTTGGGTTGGGAAGGGGAGTCCGTCAGGGGTGTCCGGTCGCCCCTTACCTCTTCGCCATTGCCACTCAACCCTTAATGAATATGCTAAATGCGGAACAGGAAAGAGGAACCATCGAAGGAATCAGTCTGGGTGAAGGCTCCTCGCTCCTCCATCAGTTGTTTGCCGACGATATCGGGCTAATGATAAAAGGCACCGAAACCTGCTTCAAGGCGACTCAAGAGGTGATAACAAGGTATGAAAAGATCTCAGGAGCCTCGCTCAATTTGAGGAAGTCTGTGGTTGTACCTATGGGTATGGACGTGGTCCCGAGCTGGCTGGAAGAGTCGGGTTGCTTAGTTGCGAGGCCAGGTCAGATGGTTAGGTACCCCGTAGCGTGGATCGGCAGGGGCCTCTCGGATGCCCGGGTGGCTGAAGCGATGGTGGGTCGTCTGCAATGCCGCCTTCAACATTGGTCGAATAGGATGCTATCCTGGTCCGGACGGGCAGTGCTGTTGACTCACGTGCTCAGGTCGATTCCCGCCTATCAGCTCATCAGCGTGGAGTGCTCGGCTGAGGGGTACATGAAGCTGGAGGAGGTCTGCAGGGTCTTCCTGTGGGGAAGGAGCCCCAAAGGAAAGAACAAAGTGCCGCTGGTTGCATGGGAATTCCTAACGAGGCCGAAGAGGGACGGAGGACTTGGCATCTCCCCCTTCAAGGAAGTGGGGCAAGCTCTAAAACTGAAGTACTTAGGGAAGTTTCTAGACGGTGGAAATCAAGAATGGAAGCGCATCGCGAAGTTGGGGATAAAGGAAGCTATGAATCAAGGGAGGAACAAGGGGAGACTGGAAGGGTGGACTGCTGAAGAAGGAGTTTTGCTGCTACCAGGCTTACGGTCTCGGAGCCTTCCTACTCTAGATAAAATGTTAAAATGCTGGAAGGTTGTCTATGGGAGTCTGACCTTCGACGGTAGCAAAGCTCATTTACCCCACTCCGCCTCCTCGTCGATAGTGGCCAACCTGTGGCAAAAGGCGAAGAATATAGAGGAGCCAGAGAAAAAAGAGGCTTTAGGCGGCCTTAGAAGATGGAGGATCACTTCGCTTTTAGCTCTAAAAATCCAAGACCTTCGGGACACGATGAGAGGCACCTCCTTGCTTCCTCCAACTGGTGACGATGGAGATACTGACGATCGGGCCCTGGCAAGACTAACGAGGTGGGCAGGAGAGACGGTTTTATTTGTGGGAGGGCTGCAAGAGAGCCCGAGCTGGGCCTGGGTCAACCGAAACCAAACTACGAAGGGGTGGAATCTCGTGTTGAGAACCTGGAAAAGCTTACTTCCTGCCAAGACACCAAACTACGACAAATTGAACGGCAGATGGGGGGTGGGGGACTCGAACTTGACCTGGGAACATCGGTGGAGGAGTGTGTGGGAGAAGGGAGGAATGATGAGGACGAATGTGTGGCTGTGGAGGTTGTTACACAGGGGGTTCTTTACTAACTCTCGAGCCAAAAAGATGCAAATTGGCGATGGCCTGTGCCCGAGGGGGTGTCGGGTGGCTGAAACTTTCGACCACCTGTTCTGGGAGTGCTCCGTGGCCAAAGACAGGTGGAGCAGGTTCCGGCTCCACGAACGCGGGTGCAATCTAGACTACGATGAAGGGAGCAGTTTCCTAACTATGATGGACAAGGCCTTGACCTCGAGAAACACCAACCCTGCCTTGATCCTCATCCTCGTGGAGCACACCCTTTCGACCTGGAAAGAAAGGGCTGACAATATCTTCCGGGACCACCGGTCGAATCGACCTGCTGTTAGGATCTTGGCCGAGGTGGCTAAAACGTTGTGGGCAGGATTAAGTGAAAACGCTAGTCCTGGCAACAAAAAAGCTTGGCGTGAAGCGATGGCCACTCTGGGGAATGTTCAGGAGAGCCTGCAGAAGAGACAGAGACTGGCGCTCGACCTAAACCAAACAACCTGACATTATGATGAAGAACCCGACAAAGCATCGTAGAATCAATACGTCGACCAAGTGAGGGGGTGCTGTTACTCACCTTCATGATAGGAGACTGACCTGGAGGCGGTCCTGGGAGGGTGATGTCAGGATTGCGGCCGCGGACCTGGGCTCTGGCCGTCCTGGTGCGAGTGCATCGTACGAGAGGTCGGAGGATAATTTTGTAATAATGGCGAGGTGGGACCAGCCGGCCTTCGTCCTCTCTCCACCTCCTCCTGCGATCGAAAGAAAGAGCTGCAATGTCAGAAATGGTCCCTGGAAGCATCACATGGCGAAGACCACCTTGAAGGAGGTGCAGACTAATCAATTCAGGTCTGGGGACTCGTGGGCCTCGAGATGCCTTCGCTCGGGGGTCATTCACCAGATCGTGCAGTACTGTAAACCCTCCGCGGTCCTAACGATCAACTACCCCCCGATCTCTCAACCTCCACGATCGTCGTCATCCACGAATCTGCAACTGTCGGGCCTGTCTCTCACTCAGGGGTCACCTCTGATGGCTTTGATGGAAGCACACCATGAATCTTGAAGGGAAAAATGCTAAGTTCACTCTCATTCATACACCCACAAACTTATCAACTAAAATCTCCATAATCTCATCCACTAAAATCCTCCATTCTAACGACGTCTCTCAAGTTCTCACATGCTAAAAATCTCCCACACTCTCTATATTACTCAAGTTGTCATTACGACGATGTGAAAACAAGGATGAGGAGCTCTTCTCTACTCCTCTATTTATACATTCTAGGTTTTTACTTTGGTACCCTCGGTAACTCAGCCGTAACTACTTTTACCGGGTTTTACTAAGATATTACTTAAGGTAAAAGCATTGATCACATGGGCTTTTTACCTTTTCACATGGGCTTATTCCTTCAAAGTCAACAACTTCTAGAAGGATTCTGGAATATTCTCAAGGAATCTCGAATTTCCACCCCCCCTCTACACTAGGACCCACTAAAAAGGAAACATGTGGAATCTCTTCTTGTTTTTAATGCCCACAAAGTCCACAACTTTAATCCAACCACTAATATCAAGTCAAAAAGGAGATAAGAGATACTTTCCACCTCCTTTCTACCTTTTAGACAAGATGACAAGATAGTAGTGCTCACTCTTTAGCAAATATCTGAATTCTGCCAAAAGTACAGCTAAGTTTAACCATAACTAACTTTTAGCTAGTCATGACTAACTTGATACCTCCTAAAAGTACTTTGGCAGCAAATAAACATTCTCAACCCTTAGTTATAACTAAACACCTTACTAATTGACAAACTTCCTATGTGTAACATAGGTCGTTACATTTTACCCCCGGACTAAATTTTCGCTCCGTCCTCGGAGTGAAGAGAGAACTTTCGTTGATGAAACAACTTCAACTTGTCATGATTTACCCGATCGAATCTCCTTCCTCCCAGCTCCTGAAGGTCATATGTGAAGTTGCTCCACACCTTATCTACAACAAAAGGACCAAAATATCTCGGAAGAAACTTCTTCCTAGCCCTCTTGAATCTGATAGCATCATACAACATAACCCAATCTCCGACTTGAAAAGGTTTTACCTCCCTCTTGCCCAACCTTTTGTCGTAACTCTTCTTTTGATACGCTTGAGCTCGTTCCATCCGGATCATCGCTACCGCTCGGGTCTCTTCCAACTCCATGAGTTGCTCCCTTCTTGATCTGACCACGTCTTCTCCTCTCGACCTCTTCAACTTTCGTTGAATAGTTTGAAAAGTATCCAATTCGAATTGGATGGGCAACTTGGACTCCACTCCATAAACCAGTCGAAATGGAGAGTACCCAGTAGAAGTCTTTGTTGTCGTTCGGTACTCCCATAAGATGGCATGTAGCCTCTTATCCCAAGTATGTTTCGCAGTCTCAACACCAGCATCTTTGGCGAGCATCATACAAAGTGTAAGATTGGTCTTCTCCGCAAGACCATTAGCATTTGGCTTGTATGAGGTCGTTACTCGTGCCTTGATAGAAAAGTGTTGTAGCATAGCAGTAGTCATGCTCCCTACAAACTCTCCTCCTCTATCCGAGACCAACTCTAACGGACATCCAAATCTGGTGATGATCCTCTCCCATAAGAATCTACCGACTTCTGTTTCATTGGTCTCTCTCAAAGGTCTAGCCTCTACCCACTTGGTACAATAGTCAGTGGCGACTACAATGTATCTATTTCCTCGAGGTGTCTTATTGAGAGGACCTACAAAGTCAATACCCCACTTCTCAAATGGTCCTAATATTGGAATTGATCTTAACGGAGGTGTTCTAGTAGACTTCAGAGCAAATGCTTGACATACATCGCAAGTTTTGCAATAGTCTAAACACTCCTTGAAAATCCCTCTCCAGTGATAACCCGCATCCAAAATCTTGAAAGCTGTTATCTTACCAGCAAAGTGACCTCCGCAAACAGTGCCATCGTGAAACTCGTGCATCAGCTTGAACGCCTCCTTCTGACCAACTGCTCTCCTTAGTAAGCCATCTGCTCCTTGATGAAATAGAATTCCCTCCACCATGGTGTAAGGTTTGCATCTCTTGATCAACGCGTTACGTTCTCGGGTATGCATACCTTCTGGAAAAGAGCCATCTGTAAGGAAACTCCAGATTTCCTTGTACTCGTCCGGTATCTCCTCAATGCTTGTGATGGTCATCAGATGCTCGTCTGGAAATGAATCATCAAACGGTTCTTCTCCCTCATCATCATAAGCCCTCGACAAAAGATCAGCATTCGCATGCTTTTTCCCTGGTCTATCTTCGATCACGTAATCGTATTCTGTTAGAAGGATCTTCCAACGAGCAATACGACCTTCGGCATTAGGCTTATTAAAGATATACTTTAAAGCCTTGTGATCTGTGACTATGGAAAATTTCCCTCCTAGCAAGTAGTGTCGAAATTTCTTCAATCCAAAGATCACCGCTAATCCTTCTCGTTCAGTCACGGAGTAATTCTTCTCCGCTGGAACCATCTGCCTACTAGCATAAGCTATAGGATGATCATACCCATCTCCATCTAGCTGACTTAATGTACATCCGATTGCTACATTGGAGGCATCCGTATACAGAATAAATGCTTTACTCCACTCAGGTTTAGCAAGTATAGGAGCTGTCACTAATGCCTTTTTCAACTCCTCAAATGCTTCCTTTGCCTTCTGATCATGCACTATCAAGTCAAAATCAACTCCCTTCTTCATGTACATAGTCAAAGCTATTGCTTTGTTTGAGAAGGAAAAGACAAACCTACGATAATATCCCACCATGCCAAGAAACTGCCTCAACTTTGTCAAGTTGATCGGAAATGGAAGATCCACAATCTTCTTCACCTTCTCAGGATCTACCGCAATCCCATTCTTGGAAATGATGTGCCCTAACAGCAGACCTTCTTCGCAGCCAAAGATGCACTTCTCTGGATTTAGAGAAGCATTGGCTTGCTCCAACCGCTGCAAAACTTTGATCACATGATCAAAGTGATCCTCCTTTCGTCCGTACACGCAAAAATCGTCAATAAAATCACGGACAAACTTTCCTATGAATGGTTCAAACACCTTGTTCATGAACCTCTGAAACGTGGCCGGAGCATTACACAGTCCGAATGGCATCACCCGAAATGCAAATGTTCCCCAAGGAGTAGTGAAAGTAGTCAACTGTTGGTACTCCTGTGCTATCTTGATCTGGTTATACCCACTATAACCATCACCAAAGCTGTACCATTCATGACCAGCAACTTCCTCCAAAATCTCATCTATAAATGGTAGAGGATAATAATCCTTCTTGGTAACTGCATTCAACTTCTTATAGTCTATGCACACTCGCAGCTTACCATTCTTCTTCTTGACAATCACAATGGGTGAAACCCATTCTGAGTTCTCCACCTCATAGATAAAACTCGCCTCCTTCAACTTGTCTATCTCCTCCTTGACCATCATTGCCGTTGTAGGATTGACTCTTCTCTGCTTCTGTCGAACTGGTCTTGCGTTCTCCTCCAATTCGATCCGATGAGTCTCTAGAGTCACCTCCTTCAAATCCTTGTAGCTGAAAGCAAACACATGGATATATTTTCGAAATATATCTAGGAATCTACTTTTCTCCTCTTGAGTGACATTGATACCAAACTTCAGGGTAGAGAGTCTTCTCACAATCTCTGCCTCACTCAACTCTTTTTTGTCTGGATCTTTCTCCACTGCTGGTCGAGGCAACAAGTCAATAGCACTAAGCTGATGTAATGATTCATCTCGACCAAATCCTTCATCCTCAGACGAGGATTCTTGATCGTAAGAATCTCCGGTATCTACTTCTGAGACACTCTGATCGTCCTCCGTATCAGATTCCCAGTAGTCACTAGTGGGTCTATCAGAGTCAGAAGTCACAACTCCAACACCCGAGAGAGGTACTATCACTCTATGATCTCTAGGCCCAATCCGTAAGTATCCCTTGTGCCACCTATCAGTGGTGCGCACAGCTCTCAACCAAGGCTTACCTAGGAGCAAATCATAACTAGAGTCCTTTAACACTTGAAAGGACATCAATGTTTGAACTCCCATCACAGACACGACTACCTTCTCTAACACACCAAGAGGTCTTACACGTTGCTTGTTAGCCATCCCCACGACAATGCTAGCCGGGCGAGTTGGTTCCATCCCCAACTTCTTCATCAACCTCTCCGATATGGCGTTGACAGCTGACCCTCCATCCACCAGTACGTCAGAGACGTAGTGACCATTCAACCGGACTTCAATCTTTGAAGCCCTAGTGCATACCTCTGAAGCATGCACATCCACCACACCAACTCCCACAGACTTTGACGTCTTGCTCTTGGGTTTCTTCTTCTTGCTTCTCTTAGAACTCAGTCCTCCTCTGAGTTCCCTTCGTAAGCTGGGATTAAGTGCGATCAGTTGTCCAACAGTGATGTTGGCTTTCTGAGCACCCACATCTTCAACCACATCATATCCCGCTTGGGAAGATGAAATGGTGAAATCCGCCATCCCCAGCTTCCTTCTTGGCTCCCTTGGTGTACTCGAAACATTACTCGAACGAGTGCTTCTACTAGCTGATTCCTCCATGAAAACCGGTTCATCAGAAAATCGAGTTCTTTTCCTTTCTTGAGCTAAAAGCTCCACCGGTGCATGAGAAGAGTTTGAACTCTCTCCTTTCTCGTAGATGGGATCTCGCACGACATCGATAGTAGCCACCCCCTTGTCTCGTCCTTGTGATGGATTTCCTCCACCCACATTCATTCTGACAGCTTCGGCACTTCTTGCTCCGTTGTTAGGACAATTTCGCTGAAAATGAGAACCTCCACACGTCCAACAAGTGATTCCTCCAAAGTTACCTTGGTTGCCTCCAAAGTTACCTTGATTTCCTCGGTTGGGATTGTTGTCGTAACCTCTTTGACCTCCTCCTCCACCTTTGTTCCTCCATTCTCGTAACTGTACCACGTTTATCTTGAGATCCGCAAGAGTGTCAGTGATGCTCTTCAGCTCGGCATGAAAATCAGAGGTGGCAGTAGACATCGTTGTTGGGACAAACGGTCTTGGCACCACCGTTGGAGTAGGAGCTGACGTTGAAGCAATCACCAATTGTGATGGTGCAGGTGCGATCGTTGTGGCTACACCAGGAGTCGGAGTTGACACCAGAGCAGCATGATGAGGTTGGATGATATCTCCTTCATCCAAACTCTCTTCCATATTTGTCGCTATCTTGATGGCCTCTGCTTTGGTTGCTGGCTTCTCGTACCTCACTTGGGTTCGAATTGAAGGTCTCAACCCTCCCACCAAGTTCTTGGTCAGCACTGCTCCAATCCCCGCCATCGTTAGTTCCACATTGTCTCCACTCTTCCGTAGGACCGTCCGAAACCGTTGCTCCAACTTATCCACCCTTTCGGCATATTGCCGAACTTTCTCGTCGTCACGTTGCTTCAAATGAGTAAGCTCCACCATGAGCTTCTCATAACTCTCTTCTGGAAGAAATTCTTCGATGAGTGCATTACTCAACGTCTCCCATGTGTCCTCAACTGCACCAGGTGTCTGGCTCTTCACTCGGTCTTCATACCACGTAAGAGCAAAATCTTCTAAAAACTCTGGCAGTAACAACACCCATTCTTCCTTCCTTCTCACGTTGTTTCCGATGCAACCCCTTTTGAAGTCTCGAACAAACGGTTCTACATCTTCATTGTCCTTCCCATGAAACACGGGTAGCTTTCCCATCTTGTAACTACTCTTTCTACTCTTCTAATCGTCGTGCAATAACTACTCGCTAAAAGAGTACGAACATCACCAATTCCATTCGCGAATAATCTACCATAGGTAAAATGAAAGGAAATGGTTGTAACAACACCTCTTGTGCCATCTCTTCTCCCAAGGTAATCATGAGTCTGAGTCGCATCACCGCCTTCTCCACCATTCGAATGACGATCTCCATCACAACTCAACCGAGTCCTCTTTTGAAGTCGACAACTTCTCCGTCTCAGCTCTTTGAGTCTCGTCCAACTTCTCGACTACTGACGTAAGTAGGGCGGCCACATCGACGCACTTGTGTCCTCTTGATAGATCACCCACTCCACAACTTGGACAAGGATCTTCGCCTAGAAGATGAATTGGCGCTGGTGACGATGGACCCACTCGAAGACTTAAATCAGTAAACTCCCGCTTCCCTTTAGCTCTCTCGGTTCTGATTCTAGTTGGACAATTCACTACTTTATGTCCCAACCCTCTACAGAAATAACACCACAAGTCGGTTTCTACTCTTCTCCTCGGAGATTCTACTTGAGGTTTTGTACTAGGGTTCTCAAACTCAACGATAATCTCTTTCGAGCTCTCTCCGACGCTTACTATGACATCTAAACCTTGAGGAAGGTTTCTAAGTCTAACTTTCCAATCTTTTGAATTTCCACTCATGTTGCACCTTCTCAACCATTAAGTGGACAAAATATCATAGAGGAAAATAATTCTACATTACTTTCTTAACTCTTCCGAGCTTTATATTAGAAATCGTGCATTATACATGCTATACACGAAATAAAATCTAATCTAATATTAACTATCAAAGATATGATCCTCCTCACCCTCGTTTGTACTCATCACAACAGACATCTTGAACTCACTCTTGTAAGGATCCAACTCTATTTCACCAGGAGCATTCGTGGCCTCCATAGTGAATGATGCTTTAAACTCGACTTTCTTCAAATCTGTGCCAATTGTCGCGGAAGCTTCTTCGTATAGAGTAAAGAGGGCACCCCAAGTGCTATAGATGCGTGTTCGTAACTCATCTATACTTAACTTGGGCTTCTCCGTCTCTGTTCGAACTCCTAAACGTCTCTTCTTCCACCTCGTCATTCGAACTGGATTCCCCATGACGTATCTTCAAGACCTCCTTGTATGCCGAAACGTATCTCTCTTAGTTGGTAAGAGATCTCTCCAAGATTTTTGTGGTCTCCAGTAGCTCAACCTCCAAGCTACTAAATCATGAAGTTTCAACAGAAACTTCCCTAATCAGAAGAGATGGTGATGACTGTACAAATTTTCAGAGAACTGAAATTTGTATATTTTCACTTCCCTCATGGTTGTCAACCCCCTCCACTTTGAAAAATCCTTTCTCCCTCTTCAGACCTCATCTTCTCATGATTTCTTTTGTCCTGGATAGCTTATCAGCCACTCTAAAACACTGGAAAGTTTCTCAGGAAAATAAAATTCACAGAAAATCTGACACTGACTGTAAACTTTTTCCAGAGAACAGAATTCCTCAACTCTCACGAATAGACCCCCTCAATTTTGAAAAATCATTGCTCCCTCTCTAGACCACCTTTTCCTATGATTTCTTTTGTCTTAGATAGGTTATCAGCCAATCTAAAACACTAGAAAGTTTCACAGGAAAATAAAATTCACAGAAAAGTTGACAGCGACTGTACAAATTTTCCAGAGAGCAGAATTTCTAAACTCACAAATTTCTCTCCTCTAATAACTTTTCTCTCCTCCTTTCTCTACAACTCTTGTTGCACCTTCTTTCAACTCTCCTCAAACCCTTTCTAAGTGAACAAGATGTAAAGAATGACTTCGAACGCGTCATATATCACTACGGGATACACGAAAGGTTCTAACGTTGCTAACATCGCGTTAGCTCTCTCTCCTCCCAACGTTCTCTCCATGTGCTCTCTCATAATCTCCTTTTGTCGAATATAGAACTGAACTCTAAACATCGTTCAACGATCCCTTCAAGTGAGGTCCCGGCAACGGAACCAAAAATGTAAACCCTCCGCGGTCCTAACGATCAACTACCCCCCGATCTCTCAACCTCCACGATCGTCGTCATCCACGAATCTGCAACTGTCGGGCCTGTCTCTCACTCAGGGGTCACCTCTGATGGCTTTGATGGAAGCACACCATGAATCTTGAAGGGAAAAATGCTAAGTTCACTCTCATTCATACACCCACAAACTTATCAACTAAAATCTCCATAATCTCATCCACTAAAATCCTCCATTCTAACGACGTCTCTCAAGTTCTCACATGCTAAAAATCTCCCACACTCTCTATATTACTCAAGTTGTCATTACGACGATGTGAAAACAAGGATGAGGAGCTCTTCTCTACTCCTCTATTTATACATTCTAGGTTTTTACTTTGGTACCCTCGGTAACTCAGCCGTAACTACTTTTACCGGGTTTTACTAAGATATTACTTAAGGTAAAAGCATTGATCACATGGGCTTTTTACCTTTTCACATGGGCTTATTCCTTCAAAGTCAACAACTTCTAGAAGGATTCTGGAATATTCTCAAGGAATCTCGAATTTCCACCCCCCCTCTACACTAGGACCCACTAAAAAGGAAACATGTGGAATCTCTTCTTGTTTTTAATGCCCACAAAGTCCACAACTTTAATCCAACCACTAATATCAAGTCAAAAAGGAGATAAGAGATACTTTCCACCTCCTTTCTACCTTTTAGACAAGATGACAAGATAGTAGTGCTCACTCTTTAGCAAATATCTGAATTCTGCCAAAAGTACAGCTAAGTTTAACCATAACTAACTTTTAGCTAGTCATGACTAACTTGATACCTCCTAAAAGTACTTTGGCAGCAAATAAACATTCTCAACCCTTAGTTATAACTAAACACCTTACTAATTGACAAACTTCCTATGTGTAACATAGGTCGTTACAGTACCCTCCGCGTTCGCCCTGGGTTGACCTGGAGAAAGTTCAGCTTGATGGTATCGAGCCTCGCCGCGATCGGGATGACAGGAAGGTGACGACGATGAGGCGGTCGAGAAAGACGAGCATTAGGTCGTCCGGGATCAAGAATTCGAAGGCAGGTGAGGTGAGTGATGGCTATGGCGGGGGGTCCTCTCGCGTGCGGAGGGCCGGTCGTGTTTTCCAAGTGCCGGGCAGGAGGGGGGGGGGGGGTCTGGGGAGACATTAGTGTTAGCCGGGTTTGGGGTGGCGGCTCTGGCCGTCTTTTGTATTTCGGGTTTTCCCCCCCCCCTTTCTATAAAGGCGTGTCCAGCCCACCGCGGTCGTTTCATCAAAAAAAAAAAAAAAAAAACCAGACTGCCATGAAACAATGAAGGAAAGAACAAAAGGAAGAAAGAGAGAGAAAGAAAGTTGAGATCGAACCGCACGTACCATGAGTAAGAGAAGGAAAACGCGACCCAATGAATTGCAAACGGATGAGAGGACCCCATCAAGCCTTACAAAGGAGAGAAGGACCCGAAGGACCCAGCAACTACCACCCCGAAGAGAAGAACACCGGGGTTAAGTCTCGCTATCAGTAGCTCTAAGATCGTCTATTGCATCTATAATGTCAGACACAAGAAAGTAAGTACTTCAACAAAACATGAAGTAGCATCGTCTACTGCGATTATCTTTTTGTGGACCATGCATGCTAAAGCTCTTTGTAGAGCAACGGAAACTCGCTGCCTAAAAAACGTAGTACAGAAATAAAGAGAAAGTGATACTCTTGACGTTTTTCATGATAGATTCTGGTACAATCTCGAAGAAAGACGTCGAACTCCAAAGCTGTCGATCCGTATATCTCCAACGCTAAAAAGATAAAGCGATGTCTCACCTGCATACTTCTATATTTCGTCACCTTTGCTGCTGCCGCCACGTTGTCATAGGGCGTGAAATATGGTATGGGAATACACGTGATATCTGGCTGTAGAGAAATACAACTGGATCTACGACCTAACCGATGAAAACTTATGCTCTCCCTATCTAATCTATCAGTCTTTTTTGTAGGTTACTAGCGATCTAACTTGACCCAAGTGGAACACATGTGCATAGCACAAATGACTCGGAGCTCTATTCCACTCTAGATAAAGGCAAGGCTCATACACGGTACGTGTCTGCTTTAGATCCAAGCACTTTTCATACAATCTCTCATCAACATCCGCTTCACTACTTCTTCTCGACAAACTATCTAAATTGTAGACTCTGATCTTCTATTGTTCGCTGATACGAGTTTGCTCAAGAAGATGCTCACAGCAAGGACCGCCTACTACACAAGCTTCCCAATGATACAAGACATATCGGCAGCAAACAGCTAGAAACTCGGGGCGTGACACCGAGGATAACGGTACCTCAGCTTCAGCAAGACGTGGCACCTCCACTGAGCGTGATCGCCGTACCAATCTCACAATACAGCCTCCTTGTCATCCACGCGACACCTCCAAGAAGCACACCTCCCATCTTCAAGTCGTTTTTGTTCAACTCCAATCAAGAGATTTCAGCGAAATCTCTCTACGTCTTTCTCGTCTCGCTGCAAACTGAACTTTGACAATCTCGTGCCTTTACCTCGATTATCCAATTAGGCTCAAACTTCACAGGACACCTCCTCTGACCCTTTTCTACTACTGTATGAAATTTCAGTCTCAGATCTGACCCCCAACTGTCCGCGATGAATCAAGCCACCCGCCTGTGCTAACTTCTGAGCTTTACAGATCTCGATGGCCAAAATCCTAGATCTCCACACATTCTCTTACCCAATTGAACTGAAATTTCACATGTGACTAGCTGATAGGGCACACTCTCATCCTGGAAAGTTTCACTCAGAGATCTAATCCCATGTGCACGGAGCAACTCAAGCTTTGAATCCAAAGAAAGCGGGTTTTCTCATACCTCTCAACTGTAACAGCCAACTTCAATTGATCATTTCAGGAGCAAATCCAACCCAAATGTAGAATTGTTTTACATCAATACAACCAGCACGGAGTGAACTACTCGATCCCCTTGACAGCTCCTAAAGATCACCTTTCAAACTCCCGGATCACTCCAAAACGTGGCTCGGGGTACCGATTTGACCCCCCTGACTTTCAACGTCCATCACTCTCTCCTCAGAATTCCAAATCGCCTGATCTTTGTCTCCAGAGTGTAGCCCGTCTCGAGAGCTTTCCAACAAGACCACTCACTCCTCAAATGACCCTCGGGAAGACCTCCAAAACCCTAAAACCGTCTGCAGAGCTGGAATGATGTTGATTGGTCGAAAAATGGACCAATAAGAAAACAGATCTGAAAACCTCTTTTGTCCTCTACTTGGTACCCTAGAACAACTATAACCTTACTATCCTCTCATGCCTTCAAGGCATTGGCCCCAACCTTAGTTAATTACACTCGTCAAACTATAGAGATCATACTTAACACTTAAGATTCAGTACAAAGTCAAGATGACGACCTGGAACCGATTTACAATGAAAGGTACTACAAAAGGAAATGGAGAAGCCATCACTTGATTACAGTACTCCTCCCCAAAGTTCCTTGCGATCCACGCACGATGATTGATCTTCCGTCGACAGTGACATCGAACATCCACCCAGACGTTGAAAGGGATGTTGGCTGGATAATTCAGGTCCATTGGTCCTCGTCAAAGTAAGATGTACACTGTCAAGTCCCAGCCCTCTCCATACGTGACGATTGGTAAGATCACCGGAGTAGACGAGTCCATCATCCTCCCCATGAACTCTTCTCCAAAGTGGGCGACGAACCACTGTCGAAAGTGATCGCGGTGGATCAAGTGAAGCTTGATATGAAACGGGTTCGGAAATGACAGATTTGGAACTCGATTCAATCCTCCATCCATGAATACAACACTTGCCGCTCCTTCTTATCACGTAAGACACTAAGACACACTCATGAAAACTACCCCAAAGAAGAATGCCTCCCCAAACCCCAAACCCACTATCTTATACCTATGTTTGACAACAAGAGCCATTCACGCGAACATTCACGGATCATTGAGTCGGCACATCTTGTTATCGTGCGATCTCACATCCAGATCTCTGTGAACGTGACACCTAATACTCTCTCATGCGAACTACACAAAAGGTTCACCGAACACAAAGAAAACACAACATCCGTTCTTCACTGGATTCACATGTGGGACGTCTCACAACACGACAACGTCTATCGTTCATTCTGGAGGATGGATGATCACTTGTGTCGTCGCTGAGTCTCGTGTCGGATCCGTGACAACCACATCAGTCACTATTGACCTGATCCGTCTTCATCATGTATAAGTCAGCTCTCACTGATCCTCTTGTCTAAAAGATATATCAATGCTCTCTCCACGTCATGTGATCGCTCTCGTGCTAAGACAAACATGACGTCTCTGATGACACCGTGAGTAGTCGCTCTCCACCATGAGGACACCGAGCAAATAAAGAGTAGGGAGATAAACGAACAGACATGGCAATTGTTGGCTCGGGGGAAGAAGAGGTTTAGGTGCGAAGTTAGTAATTAGTTAGGAAAACGTAGGCGTTGGTCGGGGACGGCAGTGACGTTACTGCGTCTGAGTACTCTCATGTTTAACCCGGTCATGGATACGAGTGCGTCGTGTTAGAGATCCAATCAAGATTAAGCTGATTGCATTTGCTGATTTGTTGGGTTCCAGGTTTGGTGAGTGAGGATTCCGTCTAGTTAACCGGCTACGTCAATGATTAACTGGGGTATCTTTGGGCCCATTAGTGAAGTTAATACAACAACATACATTGCTTAGAAAGTGTGATGGGGACACATCGACTCGGCGGACAAACCAGAACAGTCACCAGTGCTCCACAAACGTCAGAAGTCGGTCCGGAGGTTGATCGTGGAATCTGAAGGATCATTCAGTATTGAAACATTGCTGACGTCATGTACTGACGGATTTGACGACGGTCAGGTTCAGCGACTGACTGACGAGCTCGACACGAATTTTCTCAAGATGACCTGACGAGGAGGAGACGTCGTAGTAGCGGGTGCAGCGCCGGTCTAGATCCGGCATCCCGTGTAATGTGCCCAGGCGACTTTTCAAAAAATGCAGGAGATGTAGAGAATGCATCAGATAATTTTTGTCTCAAAGCAACAAAAATAGTGAAAAAATACTCAAATTTGCTAAAAATCGCCGGTGAATTAACACAATAGTCCTTCAATTTTCAAAGATCACCGGAAAATTAAAGGTAAACAGGAAAAACCTAGACTGGGCCTGAGCGGATGCTGAAGGGGAAGACTCGTTTTGCGGCATCGCATCTCCAGCACTCTCGTAATTTTCGTTATAATCATCCAAGCGTCGTCTCGTCTTCTCTTTCATCCGTCAGACTCTCTCTCTCTCCATCCCCGTCCTCTTCCATCGTCTGGGGCTCGTTTCTACTCCCTCTGTCCGTCTCTCTGTCAGCTCTGGAGAGTTCAGAGGTTCGTGTAAAAGTTCGACGAAATTTTTATCATAAGAAGTTTATCTTCTGAGTGAGGGTTTAAATATTTGATTGTTTGAGAGTGAACATTAAGTCAAGTCAGGACATTACAAGCAAAGAGACGTTAGAGCACTTTCGTATGAACCCTCTACTACTCAACTAAGAGTTACGAAAGAGTTTTGGAGAAATGCCCAAGTTGAAATTTACTTATATTTAGACTTGCTTGCCTAATTTGCTTATATTTAGACTTGCTTGCCTGTCACAGGAAAAATGTTGGTGATTTTCGGAGCTGCGCCCGAGAGAGAGCATACGTGACATCCCCTCAGTTGCTCGCACATCTTGCCTTCTTACAGGCTTTGGACCCGGGTGGTCCTCGTCTCGACGCTTGCTTGAGGACGTCGTGGTAGAATGACGAGGGGGTCGGCATGGAATTCAGCTCGTTCAAATCCATCCTTTTCGCTCAGTTGGATTGTCAATAGCAGCAGCTCACGGTCTCGGGCATCAGAGTGCCGAGTTAACGGCGACCGAGGCAGACGAGAGAGATGGCTTGAGATAAGAAGAGATCGGCTTGTGTGTCGAACAGACTGACGTCATGTTCGGGCTACGATGGTGCCGCTGGTATCTGTCTACCTAGGCAATCATATCGATGCTCGGAAGAGTCAAGCTACTAGTAATTCATGTGAGCTGCCAACCGTATTACCCCTAGCCTTACGAGGAACTCACAAGTTGATGTTCCTGGTTTGACGTTGCGGACTGAATTGCTCTTTTGGAATTTCAAAGGGAGCTCGTCCGGATGCAGCAAGCTCCCCGCGATCACTGATGCGGAATTTGAGATAAGTTGACGAAAATGAAAAGTCAGGAAGCAAAGCAGGTATGCAAATCCCATCGAGATTGCATATTGAGTTTGGTTGGCGAATGTTAGCTCTGACAGGCAGCCTGTCCATAGACCATATATTTGATGTTTCTCGTGTCCAGAAGAGTACTGTTTTGAGACTGATGTTGAGTGTGTTTTCGCTTGAATAGCTCAACGACTCAGTGTATGAGTTCTATTTACCCGATGGGGAATTCGATGTGGAAATTGTTGCCTTCCACGGACTTCGTATGGCCGATTACCGGGATGCTTACGAGACCACATGGGAGATGGAAAACGGGAGTGGATGTTGGTTACGAGACTTTCTTCCAGAGCGTTTTCCGCGGGCACGAATTTTATCCGTATCATACGATTCCTGCGCGGAAGTGTCTGATCAAGCGGGAAGAATGAGTTTCAGCAATTTGGGGATGATTCTTGTGCAGGACATAATCAACCTGGCCGAAGTAGGGCAACGAGGGTGTCCTGTGGTGCTCGTTGGGTACTGCCTTGGGGGTCTTATAATAAAGCAACTCTGCACGGAAGCAGAAAAACAATATGACCAGGCTCCAGACGGCTCCAGCAAAGGACGCCTGGATCAGTTTTTGACAAATGTGAGGATAATATTATCCATTGACACTCCACAAGCCGGTTCCGCTCTGGGAGATTATCTGAGTGAAAGTGAAAAGTGTAGCGGTCAGGTGCTTGAATATCTGAGCAAGTCATCTCCGTCGTTGGAGAAACTCACCAGCGAATTTGAAGCCTTAGTAATTGAAAGGGCATGGGAGCGAGTTTGTTTATGGTACTCTTGGATTACAAAGGTGAGTTAGGTTTGAGCTATTTTTCCTAGAGATCACTACGTGTTCCAGAGCATTTACATCACATGCACCTGACCACACAACCTGAAAGATTCACGTGTTGGTAAGCCAGAGGTAGTACATTGATCTGGTAACAAGCAGTCAGAAACTATTTTTAATTCTCCAGGCATGGATGGTGATCCTCCTACCATTCATATCATTTTATCCTCTAACGGCTGATGTTTAAACTCTGTCTCTGGAGGTCTGGGATTCCTTGCAACTTCCAGAATCAGGTCTTGAGGTAGTTCGGCAGGAATCTGCGAGACTAGGCCAAGAAAAATGTTTCCTGGTTGAAGCTGACCATTCTATAAGGGCCTTCGGTTCCGGGAGCCCCTGGGAGACACCTTGGCATTATTGCTGGGACTGGATGACAGGCTTCATAAGTAACATGAAGGAATCAAATGACGAGTACTTTTCCCTTACAGTGCAGGTATGCAAATCGGTATTCGTTCCTACTTGGAAGGTTTGGGTTGATACTGTTAATTTAGTGAAAACCCTATCGAACAAATTACAACGAGATTTAAAGCTCAGGCGGAAAGCCAGTCAGCACAGTCTCAGAGCTTCAGCAGTGAGAAGGTGCACTGTTCAAGAAATAAGCTGCACAGAACATATACTTTGAATTTCTTTGTTGTCCCTGCATTAGACAGAGCAACAGAAGTACCTCCCAAGCTTGGCAGCTCAGACCGAGATGGTACTCGGCTTAACAATTTATCAGCTTTGAATGTTGACAATGATAGCGGCCTCATGGCGAGTCCAACAGAAGCCTAACGACGACCGTCAAAGGAGATCGAGGGGAAAGACAGGTAAGAAGAAGTTTTGTCAAGGGTTGTTCATGTGTTGTGCTTGCTGATATTAATGTCTCCAAAACTGTCCTCGTAGGAATGGAGACAGCACTCTATGTTTTTATACACTTAAAATACTTGGACTTGGTGATGGTTTTATCAAGCCGTACAAGCGTATTGGGAACCAAAAACTTTGGTATTTGATTGAATCCGCGAGCACTGACATGGCCTTATTCTTGTACCATAGGTCAGTGATTATTTGTTCGAGATGTACCGTCCTGTTGTCGAGCAAGATGCGAAGTTGGAGCTTATATTTTTCCCCGGATCATTTAAAGAGGAAAGCTATAAGACAACATGGACGGCCGAGGATAACAAGGACTGCTGGCTCCAGACTTGGCTTCCTGACGCATTCCCTGAAGCACGTATATTTGCGGTGTCGTACCCTGCAGGTTTGGACCTGGAGAGAAGTGTCGATCTATTTCTTGTGTGCGAGAATCTGATCGAGGACATTATCCGTAGTAGGAAAGGCAGAGGCTGGCTCCCGTTGATACTAGTCGGGCATTGTCTCGGAGGTATTGTTATTAAACTGCTTTGTAACCAAGTCGGGCAGGGCATCTCTGTGAGTGACGGGGAAAGAGATCACGGTTCCTGCCAGGAGCTTCTTAGAAGTATACGAGGCGTTGCATTCTACAGCACTTCCCATTCTGGCTACGGTTGTCGCTACGAACAAGCAGGACTCCAAAGCTATACTGTCTCGAACTTTTTGTCTGGAGGTGGTAACAGGATTATTTTCCTCGAAGACGGGGAACTCTCTGATAAGTATGTGGGAAGGATAAACGCTGACTACCTGTGCAACGTTAGAAACCTTGGTTGGAAGGAACTTGCTTTTGGTGAAACTCAACCAACGAAACAGGTCAGGAGACGACCTGTTCTATCTCCTTACTTGCTGGATATGTACGTATCCGTCGTACAAAGTTTCTGACTTCTTGTGATAGACATTCTAGACAAGTGAGGTCACTTTAGGAGATATGCAGCAGATAACAATCGTAGAGATCGCGTTTGCTGATTAGGTTATTTGCTCTGTATCAGGGCTCGCGCAAGGATTTTCTCGTTGATGAGGTGGCTGCAAGCCACGGCATACAGCGTAATTCGTTCTTCCCTGTTGCAGCAGATCACTTTTCGATATGTAAACCGAGAAATCCTTCATCGAACTGCTTCCAGTATCTTGTGCACTTTATCCACAAAACAATGGATGAGGTAATCATGCAGCAGTCCAGAATGAACAAGGCTCCAACTACTCTGTGGCTTGTTACATCCTTATTCACATAGCAGATGATAGGTAGGAAACAGTGGAGGTCCGTGTGGGTAGCATTTTCTGGTCAGTTTTCACGTGACTGGGAGATCAAACCAGTAGTTCAACCAATCATAGTTGGAAACAAATCATAAGAATCTGCGAATGTTTGAATTAAATACAGAAATAGTAGCAATCAAGCAAACTTTTCCTCGCTTCATCTGTCTTCTCTTATTCATGTGCCGAGAGAGATGTAATCCGGTTTCAAATATGCTGGCATGAACAGGCACAGTACAGCAACATGAATGTTAGAAGGTAGAAGCGGAGAGGTATCGCTGTCATCATCAGTATGGAGGGGGAAAGCCCTGGCAGCGGGGCTGACCTGCATCGGTTAGAAGACATGGAGGGGGAAGGGCCTGGCAACGAGGCTGACCGGCATCAGTTGGAAGACATGGAAGGGGCAGGGCCTGGTAACGAGGCCGACCGGCATCAGTTGGAAGATATGGATAGGGGAAGGCCTGGCAGCAAGAATGACCGGCTTCGGTTGGAAGCCATGACTGATTATCTAAAATTCGAACCTATAATGGTTTTAAACCAACAAGCCAGTAACATTCCGGGCATCATTGGAGACATATTGGCGATGGAAGCGAAGGAAGAAGATGAATGCATCCTTTGTTGTGTAAGTGGTCACGGAGCTGTTTCAGATGGGATACGCTACATATTTGACAACAAGAACGAGCGTATCCCACTTCTCTCTGCAGTCTTGAAGCCTATTGCTGATTACCCTCTCTTTGCAGGCAAGCCAAAGGTGTTCGTGGTTAATTGTTGTCGAGGTATAATCGGCGGGGTCCAGGATACCGGTTTATCGGAGGGACAGAATGATCTCCAGGACTCTGACGACTGCTTGCTGATGTATTCCACTAGACAGGACACCGAGTCTTGGAGGCTGAAAACTGATGAGGAACGAGGAACACTGTTCCTTACTGAGCTGACGTATCGCATCTGCCTGCTATATCAGACAACGGATGTGCAGGATATTTTCAAGAAGGTGAAAGAAAAAGTTCCAGATCTAGCTGCAAGAAACGGTGTCGCGCAGTTCCCTTTGTTATACTCCACTCTCAGGAAGAGGCTATCTTGGCGCCCGAGGTGAAGCGAAAGTACTTACACACTCACATGCAGCAGCATATACACTTAAAGCCTCGTCAGGAAGCAGTAGTGAGGATAAAACGTGCCTGGACCTTCAAATCTCGAGGACTTCGTGGAAGCCGTGGAAGGACTTTCTGAACAGTTGCAAATTTCCCAATGGACAGAGTAATGAACTTGTTTAACATCCTTCTCGTTTAGCTGCCCTTCCGACAAATAGTTTTTTGAAAAAGCCCGAGGTTCGGAATCTCTCGTTTCCTTCAAAGCTATGTTGGCTGGAGCAGGATGGTGTTGTTGTCTACGTAGATTATCTCTTGCTGATAATCTCCTGCAGAGAGTTGGGTATTTTCCCTCAAAGCTTTGTTGGCTGGACCAGGATATTGTAGTTATTTCTCTACACATAGATGATCTCTTGCTGATAATCTCTTTCTGCAGGAATCATTTCTACATCTGCATGACTCCTCTCGGTGTGGTCTTTTGGCATACATTATGGTGTATAAAGCCTTGGTTCCTTTCGATGAAAATTGCCCCAACGTCCAAAGCTTTTACCGACTCATAGAAGTTGTTCAGAAGAAGCATAGATAGCAGTTCTAATGCGAATCACCCCAAGGAAACAAAAGCCAAGAACTGTAGACAGACGGTAGTGTGCAATAAATGTGATGATAAACCCCCAGTGTGGGTATAAAAGTAGAGAAAGAAATATCGATGGTTCAAGTCTTCAAGAATGAGATCTTCATATTGAAGAAAATGGAAATCTCTAATATCGACTGGACACTGGATCGTTTAGTTTTGCATATTTCACTAGTATTTTCTGATGTAAAGCCACCAGTGCGGCCATAAAAGTAAGAAAAAGGAATAGATTCTCTTCCTTGTATATTTTAGATTAAAAATAAAAGCCCCAAGAGGATCTTCTATTTAAGTTTTTATTTTAGACAATTCGCTGTTGCAGGGAATTTCTTCATCAAGTCATTTAATCAAGCTAAAGTATTCTAGCACTCTTATTGGTGAGCATTATATTAGTGGAGTGCATATATAAAACAATTATTGTATAGTTGAATACAGGTAGAATGTATTGTTGCAACAAACTTATTAGCGGCTAGAAGAGAAACAGGAATCTCGTTTTCCGTAGCCTGAGACGGACCTTTTCTGCCTAAATTGTTTTCTAGATAGAGATGCTCTACAGAGAGCTTTAGGCGCCGTTCACTGGAGGGCAATCGCTTCTTCAGGTGCACCTGTTGATGCTTCTTCTTCAGCTAGTGATAGCGGGGTTCTTCCCTTCGGGGTGCTTATTGCTTGGCCCTTCGGGTCCTTCTCTCCTTGTAAGGCTTGATGGGCTCTTCCCATCCGTTTGCTATTCATTGGGTCGCGTTACTTGATAGAGATGTTATGGAACCTTCAGCCCCCTAATTACCTGAGAATACATTCATCTTCCATCAAGCCCGTTGTTGTTGATAGTGGTCATCATTTCACTCGAGCGAGGAAAGGAGAACAACGGGAGTCGTCACAGAGATATAACTATCATTAGTAAGGATTGAATTCTCTAGGACTTTAACGTAAAGCAAAAGAAGAAGGTTCTAATCATTGAGAGCTCATTGCGTTCAAATTAGTTGTACTCGGGTCACTCGGGAAATCCATCTATTTCAAGGAACTGCCATCAAACAAACGTGTGCCTATAAACTTACGTGGACAAGTGTGAAGGCGGTGAAGGTGAAATCCGAGAATGTTATCACTCGGGTTCGTGCTATATATCTTCCAACCCGTCCTGTCCAATGGCAAAAGAACTCGGCAGAACTCCACCATCGTTTCTTGGATTTATGGACGTGGAATCCAGCCGACTGTGAAGCATGGTCGCGCGTCGAGAAACTGAAGATCTACTGTACGAGCAATTCAGGATTTACGAGCAAACTGGTGACCGACCGAAAGGCAAACGGGAACGTAAGCTCTCACCACCCAGACAAAGGCGGAGATACTCATGCGCATACAACTCCTCTGAACTGTAAGATAAATACAGTAGCGACGATTTCCATCACTGCCCAGAAAGGTTGAGCATCGCTCATCGTTAGATTGTGTGAGATGCCAGCACGCGGGTGGTCGTTTTGCGAAAATCAAGCAGGACTTTCATCTTGATTGTCTTTGTACTCATTCCTGCAAATTCTCCTTTGTCTTCGGTCGATCCAAAGCACGGGAGGATGATTTGCTTGTTACCGATCGGCGAGGCTCTGAAACAAGCCAAACTCTTGAGTACTCTCTATGGCGGAATGACACAGAGGATCCCTTCGATGGGCCTTTCCAGGGAGGATTTCTTTGCGGACGTTAGCAAATCGATATGATGCAAGATCTGGATGGTGTTCTCGGTTGAGCAATCATAAGCCACAGTTGCAAAAACTCACACCTTTGAAAGAAAATATGGACAAATAGGACCCCGTCGTCGGGTCCCGGAACAAGACCCTAGTTGAAGCAAGTCAGCAGCGTTCGCGGCTGTTGTAAAGGTATAGGGACCGACCAGAAGGAATATACGATCCATCTCTTTTAGTACACACGTTAGTTGAGTCGCCGCAGGCTCGCAGCTGTCTGAAGATGCTAAGAAGCAGTAGAATGGTCAGATTCCAGGGCCCTTCGGGGATACTACAGTCAGCTAGCTACGTAGAGTTTCTGGTGGAACCTTTTGTAAGGTTCTAGCAGCAGTAAGTAGAAAGCCTATCTTTCTGTTGTCTCGTGAATGGGTCGGGTTGTATTCAAATAGGGGTGTCAAAGATTCTTGACTCGCGAGAGTGAGTTCTACTTCTTTGTTTTGGTTTTTACTCGTTAGTTTTAGCTGTCGAGAAATTTTCTACTCAAAGTAATGATTCAAGGGTCAGAGATCAAGAATGGACGACCCAAAACGAGCCGCGATTCCGCTAAGATGTTACGACTTTCTTCCTTCTAGCCGTTTAGGAATATTTCCGCTTAACCACCCAGTAATCTCACTGTTGTTGAAACATACACAAAGCTGGGGAACGACTGATCATCAGCCGTGATTCTAACTTGCCCATCTAAACTTACTGCAGCTATGTTGTCGGCTTGGCCTGTGCCCACAGCTGCGTGTCCGACAACGTTTGGCACCGAACCCTGTGAAAAACGCTGGTAGCAAGCTCCTTTTGTCCTTGTTTCAGCTCTTTTTGTCCTCTCGAAACAAGCCGCTGTGTTTCAGGAGGAAGAATGCACCTCACATCGGTTTTGTTAAAGCACAGAAGGCACCCACAGGATTACCCCTAGCCTTACGAGGAACTCACGTGTTGATGTTCCTGGTTTGACGTTGCGGTCTGAATTGCTCTTTTGGAATTTCAAAGGAAGCTCGTTCGGATGCAGGAAGCTCCCTGCAATCACTGATGCGGAATTTGAGATAAGTTGACGAAAATGAAAAGTCAGGAACCAAAGCAGGTCAGTATACTGAGGATATGCAAATTTGAGTTTGGTTGGCGAATGTTAGCTCTGACAGGCACCCTGTGCATAGACCATATATTTGATTTTCTCGTGTCCAGAAGAGTACTGTTTTGAGACTGATGTTGAGTGTGTTTTCGCTTGAATAGCTCAACGACTCAGTATATGAGTTCTATCTACCCGATGGGGGAATTCGATGTGGAAACTGTTGCCTTCCACGGACTTCGTATGGCCGATTACCGGGATGCTTACAAGACCACATGGGAGATGGAAAACGGGAGTGGATGTTGGTTACGAGACTTTCTTCCAGAGAGTTTTCCGCAGGTACGAATTTTATCCGTATCATACGATTCCTGCGCGGAAGTGTCGGATCAAGCGGGAAGAATGAGTTTCAGCAATTTGCGGATGATTCTTGTGCAGACCTTTTCTTACTTTGATGGGAAGAGCTTCACCTCTCAACATGGATGTAACAAGGTCCATTCTTTATAGCTGCTGATGGAGTGGCATAAGAAATCTTTTCTGGCTAGTGGGGTTCAGCTCATAAACAACATGCCAAGAGTGATATCACAATTATTTGTTTTTGTAAAAATTGAGGTACTTCTCTTTTTATTTTGGGTACTATAGCCGGTTGGGAAAACTCCATGACGAGATCTGTCAAACTAAAGAAGAATCTAGAAAAAAAGTCTATGGATAATTGTGATCGTCAAGTGAAACAATTTAAAAATAAGACTTAAAAGTTAATTCTAAAATTAAAGAATAAGAGAGTTTAAAACATCTTTTGATATGTTGTTTGAGTTGCTTCAAGTATTTGTATTGTAATTCTCCATTGGTATACATAAATTTACTATCAAGTGTTCCTTCTCATTTATTCCTCTAGTTTTCTTGACAAAATCAAGATATGATATCCCAGAATGTTCTTTAAGATGATATTCACCAAGAAACTTTACTCTTGTCCTCCGATTATGATGATGCAAGATAAGGAGATGCAGCTTGAGATGAAACATGCACATCTTTCTTCTTCGGAGAATGGAAGTATGGTTTCAAAATGAATACTTTTTGATACTTTGAAGAGATAAGGTTAATACGAATCAAATGTAATGTACAATCACCACTCCAAGCACTTTGTGTCATATGTGGTATTGAAACAGAAATTGATGAGAGATTTCTCTAGCTCACATGCTATGAAAGCCATTGTTTCCACATTCCTAATAGCTTTTAGAGTTAGAGAGTCTACAGAATAACAATCATTGATTATCAATAACATATTGTCATTTCATATTAATTTACAACTAATAAAAATGAACATTTCATCAGTATCGTCATAGTTGTGTTTTTCTTGTGATGAAACGCTAAACAATGCTCACCAAGTTTAGGTACTTTTGCTTGGAGCTTTTTGTAATGGATTGCTATTTGTCTTTTCACATATTGAGACCTCTAGTAAGAAGACTCCATCTCACTTCGCCTAGTCTAGACACGGATGGGATTGCAAACAAGCTAATGCTTGTGGGATCAAATTTCTTTTGATAAAATAATGAAGTTTAGCTTGATTTTCTTTTCGTCTAAATTATTAATTGGTGCTGAAATTTATACTTATTAAAATAGATTATACATGCAAAATGAGAAATATGAATCTAACTGCTATGTGGCAATCAGACTGTGCAATAACAAGGAAAAAGTTGAGTAACAAATCAATGTGACAAGTCATTTTATTCTATCCTAGGGACAACCAACATTACTGTTTATGCTAAGGCCATAAGTGCACTCATATTATCGACTATAATTATTGTAGATTTTCACAATGATCCTTGTCTTATCGACTCTACCGAAACTAGAGGACCACAAGAGAGTTTCTCGAGATCGAAACCGTTTGCCGCAACCGGACAACATAGAGTTTCACATCGAGCTGTGAAGCCTCTTTAAGACGAATCATGCAAAATTTTGTGCAAAAATGATTCTGGGTATCACATTCTCTAACGCGGACTATGCAATAGTCAGCTCATCATGTAGTGGACATCATAAGGTTGTCTTTCTGTGAGGTGAGAACTCGACATGCATGGGAAAATGTGTAACCTGCTAGTGGCTGAGTTTCTAAAGAGCTTTCTTAGTGCTACATTGATCAAATGCGATTAATAGTATAAAAAAATTGAATGTCCTCCTAATCATCTACAAATGTCAACAAGCTACAAAGAAACTTCTAAATGGAATCAAACAGCTTGGAACCAGGCTAGGCCAAGGACAAGAATGTTAATTATCTACCTATTGTGATGAATTTGATGATGAATCATCATGCCACTTGTCTTCCGAGTTTCATTCTCAGAGGAGTCTCAAGTTGCACTATAACTTCTGCACCGGTGTCGTGGTGAGAGCCTTTCCTTTGAGCAAGGGCGTACCTTCTGGCTGTGGCTAGCGATCAATGCACAGCAGAGCGACAAGTTTCCTGTAGATTTTTCTCTAACTTCCTCGATAACTAAGTACTTTCTTTCTCTCAATAAAGGGTCAAGATAACCACACGAAAACGTTGGATGATCATGGGCACGACAAACGGGATATGTGATGACATGATCTCTCGGTAGTATTCCTCTCCGAAGTTTCTCACTACTAGGGCTTCGTACATGGCTTTGGATCGACAGATGTGTCTTATCTCGCACTCGGTGTTAAAGTTCACAGGAGGGAGATGATTTAGATCCATCCTTCGTCAGATGAGAATATAGACGGTAAGATCCCATTCTTGGCCGTAAGTGACAACAGGTAAGATCACAAGGACAGGCGAGAGCATGATTTGCGCGGTAAAGTTATGCCCAAAGGATCCTATCAGAAACTGTTGGAAATGAACTCGTTCCATGTACATCAGTTTTATCTGGAAAGGGTTTCGGAAAGGGAATCTAGGCGGTAAGTAGAGTCTTTCGTCCATCTCTCACATCATTTGCACTCCAACTACAAGGGTATCTCGATCCATAGAACACCAATACAATCTCATAGGATCATCACGATCTCTCCACGAACAATCTCTTGAATTTTCCCCCAGGTCGAATGCCCCCACACAGGTCACTCTCCTTTTCTTAAAAGCTTCGAACACAAAACAAGGATAGGTGCAAGCTCCCTAACCGAGCAACCCAAGCCTCACGGGCCGATGAGGTGGCACACATGCAGATCACATGTTTGGTGCCGTCATACTCATCCACGTGTAGATTGTCTGGGTGGAAGGTTCAATGCAAGCACCGTAACATATCCCAATACTAGAGACTAGGCTAGACAGGTAGTCGACTTTACAGTTCAAGGATCGCACTTTGCCACGTTGAGTGCGAACCTAACAACCACATGACGTGGATACAACGTAGGTCGCTAAAGTCTTATCTACGCCTAGAATACTCCCCAAAACAATACAAATGTCGCACTGGATACTTTTCAGCCAGCTGCCGCTAACAACTCGAGACCTAGAGTAGATATCGCTATCGATACAACTCGGCAGAAAAACCAGCGAACCTTCACACATGATAGGTACAGATCTACAGCTCAGTCTTCTCTCAAACTTGCCACGTAGGTAGGATACTAAAATCTCTACTTGCAGGTCAAATTTCAGGAAGATCTGACGGCTAGATCTCCTCCCACAATTAACACAAATCCACAAAAACTAACACGCACTTCCAATCTCAGATTCAGGACAGAAGCTTCTTCACCTAAATGAACCGTCCACTTCCACTCCAACTTCCTGTGCTATCAATTCAGAAGGTAAACTCACTACACAGGAAATTTGAGCCGATTTGACCGTTCTGATCATCCTCCATAAATCTGCAAACTCGCTGCTCCAGATTGACAGCTTTCTGCACCCCGTCGCCTTCAAATCGCCATTGCGCTCAATCCGCAGAACATCCGGTGGTGAAATTTGTGGTCAGAGCTTCAGCAACTGACAGACTACAAGCTCATGAAATGTAGTCTCAATCTGACGGCTCAATCACTCAAAACCCTTAATATTACAATCGGAATAGAAAGCTATGTACTCCCATCACTCTATGAACTTCAAAATGCCATAACGTATGCTCAAGACCTCCAAATCGAGTCAAATTTGGGCTCAGGTTGTTCTTCCCATCGAGAGCTCTCCGCCCATGCCCTCTGATCTCCAAAATCCCTCGTCAAAGGCCCCCATCCTTCCAGAGCGCACACTTAGGTAGATGACAAGTTATCTTCACTTTTTGGAGGACCAATGAGAAGTTAAAGGACTCAACCTTGTCCTTTCTGCCCGATGGAGACCCCCAGCAGATAATAGAGCATTTTAAGCTCATAAGAGCAAAGTATTAGACCCCATTACACCACAACTTCTACAATTGTGTGCAAAACGCACTTATTCGCATAATTTACATACTAACTGGTCCCACAACAGGAAACCGGGTGTCGACAGTTTTCTGTTGTAGTCCTGCAGAAGAGACATATACAAGCAAGCAATCACAGTTCAAGGAGGAGAGCCCAAGACGCTTAGCACTTGATCTCGACTTAAAGTATTCGGGCTATAACGGTTTGAGTGGAAAGTTTATCACACAAAGCAATTCCAGG
Source organism: Asterella californica (assembly GCA_036924285.1). Lineage (NCBI taxonomy): Eukaryota > Viridiplantae > Streptophyta > Marchantiopsida > Marchantiales > Aytoniaceae > Asterella > Asterella californica. The sequence continues at coordinate 10,464,864 of JAYKYS010000006.1, read as the reverse complement.
ATGTTTGTCTCGACAACTATCATGATTACAACCGACGTATGAGAAATGAGCAAGTTATTTATCTCACAATGAATCGTGAGTAAATGTCACCATGTCAATTGATCTTTATGTTGTTGTCTGTACAAGCAAATGTTTGATTCAAAGGAACAAAAAAGGAGAAGAAACGACACCAGACACGTAATGGTTGTACATATTTTTATTTGTTAAACACAAAAAGTGCATGTGAAATCAACGATACAGTTCAAAGTTTAGCACATCGTCTGCACACGAGAAACCATGAGCTTTCGACCGACATTTACTCTTAGGAGTTTTTGCATATAGTGCAATCGGCCTTGCATGAAAATTCCCAATCCACTCCGTCTACGAGTGCAAGATCTACGTCAAGCATACCATGAGCAACAACTTTGATAGTAGCACCACTACTCGAGGCTAGATGACATACCTTGTAATCATAAATTCGACACCAATGCGGCATAAAAAGTTCAAGGATCAAGTCGAGCGCAACCTTCTCACCTACATGTTCTACGACTTCACACCAGTCCAAGCACAAGTTCTACCACACAGGGAACATTCCAGTGAACTCACATGATGTAATCCGTTTAAGAGTTTGCAGTTCAGCTCCAAGAACCTCATAGCTGTAAGATCTACAATTTCTTTGATGAGAATTTCTTGGTATCATGAACGATTTCTTCCTCCCAATCACCCACGAACGCTGCACCTGAATCTCATGCTCCTCAAGCTCAATCACCATTGTCCACATTGGACGTCTAGTGACGAATAAAATCACAAGAAAAGTAGTTAAATGATAGGACATAAGCGAAAGAGTGAGCGAAGGCACATAAATCCCCACCCATGATTTCACTTGAGGACATCCGGAAAAGACATATTGAGCTGAAATTTTCTTGGAGAGGACCAAGATTACAAAGAATCTCGACCAGATTCAAAAATGCTTTGCGAGCTTATGTGGGTTCATTTAGAAAAGTTGAACTCGTTGTCATATATATGCACCAAGCAAGTCGAAGCCCAAGGCAGCAACTTCAAGTCTACTTGAACTTGAACTCCAAGTAAACATCTGGTGTAAGTGGAGTGAAAGTGCATGCTCCGAGCCATGTGAACTATAGTTTGGGTTTATTCAAACAGTTTGGAAAGAGCACTCCAAGGCGAGCAAATGTAGCACTTACAAATGTTGGAATACACTTAGTTTTGAATTCTTATGTCACAGAGAAGTTAACATTAAAAGTTTACATATATTTTGTTCTGATGTTTGAACATAGAATTCAAATAGGAGCAGAAACGAAATAAAGTTTACATGAAATTGAGTGATTTTGAATTGAACAAAGTACACATAGCCAAAAGAGTGTTTATAACATGAACTTGAGCTGAACATGAAATACCTGAAAGACAATGCAATGTGTCTTCTGTACATCATAAATAAGTACTCAGAAATACCGCTAAAGTCTCTCTAACGTCACTGCCTTGTCTCTCTAATTGATTCTTGTGCAAGTAAACATATTCGTCGCTCCTATAGAGATTTTAGCTTCGCTTCTGCAGCAGCTAAAACCTCTATAGGAGCGACGTTTGTGATTACTTTATGGTGCATTAGAAAATTGTACAATATGCAACAACGTTTGATAATGTTGATAGCCCATTTAATGTTGTTAGTTTGATAATGTTGATAGCCCATTTAATGTTGTTAGTGATCTCGTGGTTTAAAACAGCAAACCATCCTTCGAAAACTCCAAATGCTTGTTCAATACAAACCTACCTCTGATCCGATGTTCCGTAAATAATCTATGTGCCATTGATAACCGTAGATTCAGTGAGTAAGGAGACATCAACCACCTTTCCATAGTGTAACCTGAATCTCCTAGAAGGTATAGTTGAAGATGCAAATCGGTGGCCAGTTTCACAGTAGGTTCAGCTAGCACTTTGCGGTCTCTAATATGGGTCCATAAAGCAGATTTCCAAGAACTCTAAAGTTATAGTTTGAGTCAGCTCCTGCACAACTTATGTCAAGAAATCTACCTTCTATGTCACACATGGCCTACAACACCAAGGAGTGGTAATGTTTCCCGTTATAGTACTCTCCAAGCAAGTCCTTGGAGGGTGGTGCTCTGATTCGGATGTGAGTTCTGTCAAGGTAATAATTGTTAGAAGGAAAAAAGAATATGGATGTTGATAGTTAATGGAACATCCTTAACTACGATTTTATAAATATGCCACCAACAGAAAAATGAAGCTATTGGTAGAATAGGTTAATATTAAACAAACTGTATGGAACTCAATGTTGACTATTGGTTCAATATGGTATAAATCGCAGAAGAGGTAGAGAACATTTCTCTTAAGTGAAGACTAGAAACAATGGAATATCTTATCGTAAAACCACCTTTTATAACAAGAAAAATTCCAATTTTGATAGGACCTATCATGATGACTAATATGAGGAAAAAACATAATCAGTATTTAAATTTCCCATCATGAAGAATCTTTTGTTTGCTTTGTACTTTTGTCAAAGCGAAGGTGCTCATTGTTTCTAAGATGGACTGATATTAACTCCATGGTTCTCTAACAATACTAACCATATATCAAATTAAATAATAATTATTTTATATTCACTATTATTTACTCCGCTAATAGAATGCTCGCCGATAGAAATCCTCAAATACTTTAGCTTAATCATTTACGGTAGGTATTTTCTCTTTTAGCCGCTAATAATTTTGTTGCAACAAGACGTTCAACATGTATTCATCTATATAATAATTTTTATATATATGCACTCCACTAATATAGTGCCTACCGATAAGAGTGCTGGAATACTTTAGCTTGATTAAATGACTTGATCAAGAAATTCCCTGCAAGAGCGAAATGCGTAAAATAAAAACTTAAATAGAAGATCCTCTTGGAGCTTTTATTTTTAGTCTAAAATATACTAGGAAGAGAATCTATTCCTTTTTCTTACTTTTATGGCCGCACTGGTGGCTTTACATCAGAAAATACTAGTGAAATATGCAAAACTAAACGATACAATGTCCAGCCGATATTAGAGATTTTCATTTTCTTCAAAATGAAGATCTCATTCTTGAAGACTTGAACCATCTATGTTTCTTTCTCTACTTTTATACCCACACGGGGGGTTTAACATCACATCTATTGCACAATACCATCGTCTACACTTCTTGGTTTTTGTTTCCTTGGGGTGGTTCGCATTAGAACTGCTACCTATGCTTTGAACAACTTCTATGAGTCGATAAAAGCTTTGGACGTTGGGCAATTTTCATCGAAAGGAACCAACGCTTTCTACACCATAATGTATGCCAAAAGACCACACCGAAGGGAGTGATGCAGATTTAGAAATGATTCCTGCAGAAAGAGATTATCAGCAAGAGATAATCAACGTTTAGAGAGACAACTACAATATCCTGCTTCAGCCAACATAGCTTTGAAGGAAACGACGCAACTCTCTGCAGGAGATTATCAGCAAGAGATAATCTACGAAGACAACAACACCATCCTGCTCCAGCCAACATAGCTTTGAAGGAAACGACCCAACGAGAGGTACCGAACCTCTGGGGCTTTTTGGAAAAACTATTTGTCGGAAGGGCAGCTAAACGAGAAGGATGTTAAACAAGTTCATTACTCTGTCCTTTGAGAAATTTGCAGCGGTTCCGATTCCACGGCTTAGCACGAAGTCCTCGAGATTTGACTATCCATGCGTGTTTTATCCTCACTGCTCCCTGACAAGGCTTTACGTGTATATGCTGCTGCATGTGAGTGTGTAAGTACTTTCTCGAGTAGTGACACAAGCTAAAAGGCTCGCTTCACCTCGGGCCCCAAGATAGCCTCTTCCTGAGAGTGGAGTACATCACAGGGATCTGCGCGACACCGATTCTTGCAGCTAGATCTGGAACTGATTCTTTCACCTTCTTGAAAATATCATGCACATCTGTTGTCTGGTATAGCAGGCTGATGTGATACGTCAGCTCAGTAAGGAACAGTGTTCCTCGTTCGTTACCATTTTCCCGTCTCCAGGACTCGGTGTCCAGTGTAGTGGAATACATCAGCAAGCAGTCGTCAGAGTCGTGGAGACCATTCTGTTCCTCCGATAAACCGGTTTCCTGGACCCCGCCGATTATCTCGACAAGAATTAACCACGAACACCTTTGGCTTGCCTGCAAAGAGAGGGTAATCAGCAATAGGCTTCAAGACTGCAGATAGAAGCTTGATCCGCTCTTTCTTGTTGTCAAATATGTAGTGTATCCCATCTGAAACAGCTCCGTGACCACTTACACAACAAAGGATGCATTCATCTTCTTCCTTTGCTTCCTTCTCCAATATGTTCTCAATGATGCCCGGAATGTTACTGGCTTGTTGGTTTAAAACCATTATAGGTTCGAAGTTTAGATAATCAGTCATGTCTTCCAACCGAAGCCGGTCATTCTCGCTGCCAGGCCTTCCCCTATCCATACCTTCCAACTGACGCCGGTCAGCCTCGTTGCCAGGCCCTTCTCCCTTTATGTCAGCCTCGCTGCCAGGGCTTTCCCCCTCCATACTGATGATGACAGCGATACCTCTCCGCTTCTTCTTTCTAACATTCATGTTTCTGTACTGTGCCTGTTCATGCCAGCATATTTGAAACCGGATTACATCTCTCTCCGCACATGAATAAGAGAAGACAGATGAAGACGAGGAACAGACTCAATTTAGTTTGCTTGATTGCTACTATTTCTGTATTTAATTCAAAGATTCGCAGATTCTTATGATTTGCCTCCAACTATGATTCCTTGAACTACTGGTTTGATCTCCCAGTCACGTGAAAACTGACCAGAAAATGCTACCCACACGGACCTCCACTGTTTCCTAACTATCATCTGCTATGTGAATAAGGATGTAACAAGCCACAGAGTAATTGGAGCCTCGTTCATCCTGGACTGCTGCATGATTACCTCATTCATTGTTTTGTGGATAAAGTGCACAAGATACTGGAAGCAGTTCGATGAAGGATTTCTCGGTTTACATATTGAAAAGTGATCTGCTGCAACAGGGAAGAACGAATTACGCTGTATGCCGTGGCTTGCAAACACCTCATCGACGATAAAATCCTTGCGCAAGCCCTGATACAGAGGAAATAACGTAATCAGTAAACGCGATCTCTACGATTGTTATCTGCTGTAAACTCACTGCATATCTCCTAAAGTGACCTCACTTGCCTAGAATGTCCATAACAAAAAGTCAGAAACTTTGTACGACGGATATGTACTTATCCAACCAGTACGGAGATTGCACAAGTCGTTATCCTGACCTGTTTCGTTGGTTGAGTTTCACCCAAAGCAAGTTCCTTCCAACCAAGGTTTGTAACGTTGTACAGGTAGTCAGCCTTTTATCCTTCCCACGTACTTATCCGAGAGTTCCCCGTCTTCCGGGAAACTAATCCTGTTACCACCTCCAGACAAAAAGTTCGAGACAGTATAGCTTTGAAGTCCTGCTTGTTTGTAGCGAGAACCGTAGCCAGAATGCGAAGTGCTATAGAATGCAAGGGCCCGTATACTTTTAAGAAGCTCCATGTAGAAACTGTGATCTCTTTCCCCTTCACTCACAGACTCGACTTGGTTACAGAGCAGTTTAATAACAATACCTCCGAGACAATGCCCGACTAGTATCAACGGGAGCCAGCCTCTGCCTTTCCTACTACGGATAATCTCGTCGATCAGATTCTCGCACACAAGAAATAGATCGACACTGATGTAACGTATACGCTATGAGCTTGGAACCAGAACCTTGCGGTATGAGACGTAAGGTCTCGGGGTCGGTTCTTCATGATCGTGGAGTCGCGGTGCAACCCGGGTGCAAGTTAGTTGGCATGGCGCATACCGGCGTAAGCTCAACTCCGCGAATGTATAGTAAATTAAGCTTACAGGAAACACATGCTACGACGATGATTAAATGCACACGCATGGAAGCGAATATCCGAGCTTGTGGTTAGCTGGAAAAGAAATGCATAGTGCCTCTAATTTAAATTTTATTTGTGAAGGAGAATTAAGATGAGTAGCTAGAAGTGTCCGCCTCTTCTTAATAAACCCGTATGTATTTTCATATGCGTAAGATGAATCCGTATGACAAAGATATGGTTAGAATTCTTTTAGAATAAAAAAATATTGTTTTTATGTGAAAATGCCTTTATAGCTTTCGACAATATTAAAGTATTACCATAGCTATATTGTTGATATTTAATTATTTATTTAGGTGTGAATTTTATCTCCTTACTGTAAAATAAGTTGAGAGTTATTCTAAATAGTGAAATATATCTTAAATCATTTCAATATGATTTAATACTAAAGTTCTGACTTGGTACGCAAGTTTAGAATATAAAGACTTTAAGTCTAAACACTGAATCTCTTTTTAAAGGAATTCAGGTAGGTAAATCAGCCGCAGGCTAATTTCCATATTAATAGCTGAAAAGCTATTTCTTTTATTTCTATGCTGATTAGATAGGTTTTAGAGTATTTCTCTTAACTATATTTCCTATATGGTTTAATTATAATTCTGACTTGCTGTGCAAGTTCAGAAAGTACTTTAAGTGGTTGAGTCAGCCGCAGGTTGATTTCTTTTACAAAAGCTGATTAGAAGCTATTTCCTTCTTTTATTTGCTGACTAGATTTTAGCAGGAAGTCAGGTAGGTTAATTACTCAACCCGGGGTTGGAAGTAGCTCAGCTACTCTCCAAGTGACTTACGGAACAAGTAGATGGGAAAACTGAGTTTACTGTTTTTCATCTAATCTACTTTATTAAACTAAAGTCAGCTTTGCTGACTAGACAGGTTAAAAGTAGATCGGAAGGAAGGGTGAGCTCCTTCAGATCATTGGAAAAATATTTAAACTCCTTAGGGGTTCAGGTTCAAGGGGATAGAGTGTTAGAAGCCGTTAAGCTGTGATAGTGAAAACCTGAAGTCAAGAGTTGAGCCTGGGAGGCCGTTAGGCTGTTAAATTATTACCAGAGAGTTTGCTGATTAGTGTTCTTGAGGAACTTCGACCTGTATAGAGCCCTGGCACTGTTGGCCCATTTTCTCATCGTTTGGGGAAGTAGTAGGATCGTAAGTAGGTTTATTATTCGATAGATATTATCGAGTTTTTGGATTTTGACAGTTTATGTCACGGTCAAAATTTTATTGAATTGTTGCGGGGGCTGTGAGCGTCCGTTCTGTTTGATTTCAAGTGTAGTAGATTCAGCTCGGGAAGGAGCTTAATCCTGTGAAGTTTCAGCTCAAGATCTTCTCGAAGGAGTTCAAGGGTCCGTGCTGAAGTTCGACCAAATTTTTATCATAGGAAGTTTATCTTCCGAGTGAGCGTTCGAGGTTTGGATTGTTTGGAAGTGAACATTAGGTCCAGCCAGGACACCACAAGCAAGGAGACGCTGAGCGCTGCTAGTATGAGCCATCTAATACTCTACTAAGAGTTTTGGAGGAGTTTTAGAAGAGCGCCCAGGCGGAAGTTTGCTTATATTTCGACTTGGAGTTGTTTGCTTGTATTGTCTGCTGCTGTGTGGATGTAGGTTGCACAGTGGTTTGAACAACACAGATGTTTTCGCCGAATTTTGGTTAATTTTACGTATGTTGAGATCAGGAGCTGCGCCCGAGAGAAAAACTTTATCGAATTGTTGCGGGAGCTGTGAATTCAGTATGTCACGTATGCTCTCTCTCGGGCGCAGCTCCCGAACTCAACACACGTAAAATTACCCAAAATTTGTCGAAACAGCAGTGTTGTTCAAACCACTGCGCTACTTACATCCACACAGCAGCAGGCAATACAGGCAAACAACTCCAAGTCGAAATATAAGCAAACCTCCGCCTGGACGCTACTTCGGAACTCTTAGTAGAGTATTAGACGGCTCATACTAGCAGCGCTCAGCGTCTCCTTGCTTGTGGTGTCCTGGCTGGACCTAATGCTCACTCCAAAACAATCCAACCCTCGAACGCTCACTCGGAAGGTAAACTTCTTATGATAAAAATTCGATCGAACTTCAGCACAGACCCATGAACTCCTCCGAGCAGATCTCGAGCTGAAACTTCACAGGATTAAGCTCATTCCCGAGCTGAATCTACTGCACTTAAAATCAAGTCGAACGGACGTTCACAGCTCCTACAACAATTTGGTAAAGTTTTGACCTTGACGTAAACTGTCAAAACCCAAAAACTCGAAGCTAATAAACCTACTTACGGTCCTACTACTTCTCCAAACAATGAGAAAATGAGCCAACAGGGACAGGGCTCTGTACGGGTCGAAGTTCCTCAATAACACTAATCAGCAAACTCTCTGGTAATAATTTAATAGCCTAATGGCATCCTGGGCTCAACTCTTGACTTCAGGTTTTCACTATCACATCCTAACGGCTTCTAACACTCTATCTCCTTTGAACCTGAACCCCTAAGGAGTTTCAATATTTTTCCAATGATCTGAAAGAGCTCACGCTTCCTGCAGATCTACTCTTAACCTGTCTAGTCAGCAAAGCTGACTTTAGTTTAATAAAGTAGATTAGATGAAAAATAGTAAACTCAGTTTTCCCATCTACTTGTTCCGTAAGTCACTTGGAGAGTAGCTGAGCTACTTCCAACCCGAGGTTGAGTAATTAACCTACCTGACTTCCTGCTAAAATCTAGTCAGCAAATAAAAGAAGGAAATAGCTTCTAATCACCTATTTTAAAAGAAATCAGCATGCGGCTGATTTAACCACTTAAAGTACTTTCTGAACTTGCACAGCAAGTCAGAATTATAATTAAACCATATAGGAAATACAGTTAAGAGAAATACTCTAAAACCTATCTAATCAGCATAGAAATAAAAGAAATAGCTTTTCAGCTATTAATATAGAAGAAAAGAGACGGCGAGAAGCCTCTGAACTTGATACTGGAGCTCCAGAGGAGAGTGGAGATAGACGGAGGGTCACCATGAGGCGAGCCGCTCTTCCTGAGGACATCTCGTCTACTTCTGCAGCTCCTCCATCTGCACTAGGTCCAATGGATGACGTGTAGAGATCCCAACAAGAGCCAACGACTATTAGTAGACGGTTTACTGCCCAAGAGAAAGAGAAGGGACCGGCTTACAAGTTGACGGCTGACATAGAAACTTCAACTGATCTCAAGAGCATCTTGGAGCAGAGAATACTTGATGCACGAATCGAGTTTTCTCTTCGAGAGGTTCTTGGTATTGCGAAGAGGGAGTTTCATGAGCAGATCATCGACATCATCAGGCGGAACAGACAAGTGATGCCTGAACAAGTAGAAAGTCAAATGATAGATGTGATATAAACAACTAGTCACTGAGTGGGAGTGTTAGAATAGACTGTACAATATGAACATACGTACCGCAACTAGTTTAGGCTATTTGGGCTCATGCCCTTTCGCAAGCTTTGCCTGCCTTTGTATCAAAGTATAAGTACCTAGCCTTTGGACCTCCTACCTCATTATTCATTTCAGTAAACAAGCTTATTCATACTTGGTCTCTCTCACATCGATCCTCTCTCTCTTTTTCCTATACATGACACCGGATCCTTCCCCAAACCAGCGCATCTAATAATAAGTTCGATACTCATGCTTCTGTCGCTGACGGGGAGCAGAAACTTAAAATCCAAAGGCAAAGATGGGAATGGTCTTGTCTCGAGAAAATCTAGAGCTCGTAGGAGAGAGGGAGAAAGAGAAGGTGTCGTGCGCATACACATCGCTACACAACATACATCGCTGTCAGAGATACATCACACATACACATAACACATGGACGATGTCATACACATACACAAGTGTACCACAATAATCTGAATAGAGAAATTACCATCTCCAACACCACAACAAGGATTACTCACAAACGGTCAAGCCAAACCCACTCTAAGCACGAAGAGAATCCGGGTTACACTCAACTAGACTATCCACCATAGCCTGGAGCTTGAAGGCTCAACTCAAAGAATTAAGGCCTCCAAGCCCTACCTGCGAAGTTTATCCCTAGTGGGCTCTCCCACCAACTCGCCTTAACGGCACTAACGGCCTTACCGGGATGCGCCACTTCGCACTCGGTCAACCTAGCCGAGGTGCCCAAATTGACGTGACAGCTGTCGTGCACATACACATCGCTACACAACATACATCGCTGTCAGAGATACACCACACATACACATAACACATGGACGATGTCATACACATACACAAGTGTACCACAATCGCCCCCTAACTGACGGTTAGGTCCCTCTAACTCCAGATCGCTCCATATCCCAACTACGTGATACACACCTTCATGGGTGCAAGGATCAGGAGGCCGGGTGCTACATCGCCCCATCGTTAGTCGCCTGTCTGCAATCCATACAACGCAAAGATCTAATCGACTATCTCCGCTATATACATCGAGGACAAACCCACCGCCCAGTAGGAACTACACTGAGAGGTGGAGTCAAACATGACATGTGCCAACCTCTCGAACAACCATCACACACCAACATACGGGCTGCTCCACCAGCAGACCCACACAACATACACCTCAAGCCCGCGCGTACAACTGCTAAGCTTAGGTCAACGGTACCATCAATGTTGGGAAGATGACATGGCGCGCAATTACGCACATGGTCCTTCCACACAACACCATCACGGCCTTCTAACATGAGTACTCCAGAAGGTAACATCTCACGCACTCGTAAAATAGTGTGCCCTACGGTCACGTCCAACGTCGTCGGTGCAGTCTGCTGTAGATAGATATAATCACCAGGATGAAACCTGCGAATCGACGGCCGATAACCTCCTCCTCGGATAGTCGCATATCGCAACGTGTCTCTATGTTGAACAATCGCTAGGTTCTCAAAAGCCATAGGCATAACTCTCCGAAATGTCTCTGCTCGTTGAGAACATGCTCTCACCCACATATCCGGGTCATCAAGGTCCAACACCTCAACAGAATCACGACGAATGGCCGAAGGTAGATCTGGATCTCGACCATACAATAGAAAATACGGTGAGAAGGAAGCCAAAGACGCTTGTCGGCTGAAACGATAGCCCATAGCCAACCATGGTAACTGCACATCCCAATCTCCCAAGTGGCCCTTTTGCAAGCCATACTTGCGCAATCCTCTTTTCACCGTCTGAACTACCCTCTCTGCCAAACCATCCGCCTCAGGATGATCTCGAGATGTAGTCCGATGATCAATCAGCGCCTGATCACCCAAGGCCTGAAACTCACCAAGGAACTCTGTACCTTGGTCTGTCAGCACTTCAGCTGGTGCTCCAAAACGACTCAGCACTCGATCTAAGAACGCATACGCTGTCCCTTCACTCGCCTTGTCTGGTAATACCACCAACTCAATCCACTTGGAGAAGTGCTCCACCATCACCAACACATATCGGTGGTGACGTACGGTCAACGGTAAGGGTCCCGCAAAATCCAAACTCCAACGGTAACCCAACCCCATAATCGGTAAGGGGTGTAACTGTGGAGTAGGAGCATTAAACGATGCTCGTACTCGATCACAAACCACACATCGTGCGACAAACTGTTGCACATCGATGTGCATACCACGCCACCAATACTGTCCTTGGAGTAAACTATGTGTACGCTTCACTCCAAAATGTCCCAACTCCTCATGGGCATGTCGTACTAACTGTGCCCTCTGGGATGGATGTGGCACTATCCGTACCCTTCCATCACCTCACACTCGAAATACATGTCGTCCTTCTCGTCGAAATCTCTTCGCTCGTTGAAGAACACGATCTCGCTCCTTGGCACTTACTGTGTCTACTACCACACCAGTACGTAGATACTCCATCACGATCACATCATCATGGATATCTCGCTGGTCTGGAACATCATCTCCACCCTCAGGATCTGGAGACTCATCATCTACTCTCTGACCAGATAAAGATACGACTTGGTCCTCCATACTAGAGTTCATGGCCAACACACAAAGAAAGGCAGATGCATGCCACCCTGGCACTATCTCCTCATCAACCTCGTCATGCCAGCGAGCCCCAGTCTGATCCTGCTGACTCGTGCACGGGTTGCGACTCAACCCATCGGCATCTAGGTTTGCAACTCCAGGTCTATGTACTACCTGGAAGTCATAATCCTGTAAGATCAGAGCCCATCGTGCAAGCTTCCCTGTAAGCTTGTCGGACTCCATCAACCACTTGAGCGGCTGGTGATCAGTGATGAGAGTAAAGGGGTTCCCAAACAGATAACATCGAAAGTGTGCAACAGCCCACACTGCCGCCAAACACTCTCCCTCATACGAACTATACCTTGCCTCCGCTGAATTGTTAGAGCGACTGGCATACGCCACCACGAACTCCTTTTTCTCATCATCATGCTGAGTCAGCACTGCTCCAAGTCCCAACATACTCCAATCTGTGTGCAGTTGGAAAGGACGTCCCCTAACGGGTCTCCTCAAGATGGGAGCAGATGTCAACCTATCCTTGAGCTCTATGAAAGCTCGCTCCTGCTCATCTCCCCACTGCCACTCTTGGTCCACCTTCATCGGCTTGGTCAACGGCTTTGCAATTGCACTAAACCCTTTCACGTATCGACGATAGAAGTTCGCCAAACCAACAAATGCCCGAACTCGACTCACATCTGTGGGGCGCGGAATACGTGCAATAGCCTCAACCTTCGTCTGTTGAACACCCAATCCACCTGGATAGATGGTGTGGCCCAGATACTCTACCAACTCCTGGAAGAACTTACACTTCCCAGGGTGTAACTTCAACCCATGAGCTCTCAACCGCTCAAACACATCCCGTAAGTGTCTCTCGTGCTCCTCCACTGTAGCACTATAGACTAAGATGTCGTCAATATAACATCTGACAAAATCCAATCCTGCTAGGATTCTGTCCATCACCCTTTGGAACTCAGCAGGGGCATTCTTCAACCCAAATGGTAAGAACTGCCACTGATACAAACAATCCTTGCCGTGAGAGTCAATTTCCCAGAATGTTGTCTTGGACTTATCTTCTTCTCTCACTGGCAATTGATGATACCCTGCTCGAAGATCCAAAGTACTGAAGACCTTCACATGCCCCACTGCATCAAAGATCTCCTCAGGTGTCGGCATGGTATACTTATCGGACTTCGTCTGCCGATTGATAGGATGGTAGTCCCCACACATCCGTCTATCCGTGTAGTTGCCATACATATCTTTCTTGGCTGGCATAATTGTGGCAGATGCATACTCTCCATGTGACATCTCCACCAACCCAGCCTCCAACAAGTCTTGAGTCCTACTCTGGATCAAGGCTCTCTCCATATCACTGTACCTGTAAGGACGTCGAAAGATTGACGTGTCATTAGCCAAGTCGATCCGTATACCAGGTCCCTTCAAGGTACCCAAATCCTTCATACTGAAGGCAAAACAATTCCTGTAGCTCTTAGGAATCTTTGGACTCTTTGTCTCTCCTCTCCTATAAGCTTGGGTCCAATCTCCGGCTCCCAAGTATCCTCTGTCACCATGCTAGAGGTAGAAGTCGTTGACTGCTATCTTGCAGCCTCTGGAGCAGTTTCCTTCTGCTCACAACCAACAACCTCCATCGCTACTGTGCGTAAAACTTCTGCAGTTCTAGCTGCAAGCTCCACACTCTCTCCTACGACATCCCATGATGTCCAAGGATGACGAACTCCACGTGCCTCGCCCCAGTCTTTGTCTCCACCGACCCGGTAGGCAAAGAGCTCAAGAGTGCTCGAGTAGTAACACTCGTCGATCGCATCCGACGCTGCTCAGCCAATCCAAGGCTAACAATCCATGTCAAGCAATTCAAGTCCATTGCTTGACCCAATACTTGACGACATGAAGCCTCCAACACCGAAGCTACTGCCGTCGTACCCGTAGCGAAACCCATCGCTCGCTCTCTCTCATCGGCATTGGGCTCCATCAACTGTCGTAATTGAGCATCCCACACAAGCCCAGGTCCTCCATCTCTATAAGCATGTGACGTTGGAAAGCTTACCAAAGTGGGTAATGCTACCATGGGCCGTCCCACTAGGTTCACCACTGCCATGGGTGACCTATCGACGACTCTCACTACTTGAGATCGTCGTCCTGCATCCAAGATGCTATCAACCGTGAGATGCGTTGGTCGTCTCACTCCATCGTGTGCGCGCTTAAGCACCTCTCTCGGTAACAAGTTCGTCCACCATAACCGTGGACGATGTGCACGAGATCCTACTCTCGTGGCATCCAACAACACTGCTGGTCCAATCCAAGATCGCACTTGGTGTACACTCGCCATCATCTGTGTACGAGCATCACCCAACAAAGGAACGTTCTCCAAGATGTACGCTGGAGAATCCACCTGATGCATCTGGAGATGTCGTAAGATCCGTAACATCTCCCAGAACATCCTAGATCGCGGGTCATGTAAACCCTGACCTCCCCCTGCACGCGTGTGACCTTGACATGGCCATCCGGCTATCACCAAGTGAATGGTGCCCACAAACGTAAGATCCTGCGCCCCCAGCAGCGAAATATCCGACGGTAATGCTTGCTGGTATCCTCTAACAGCTGATATGGGCAGCAACTCATGATATCTCTGCACCAAACGTGCCACATGTCGCAATGAGATGCACCTCGCAATCTCATCTCTCTCCACATACAAGTATCGCTGTACTTGTATACCTGCTTGCAATACTGCAGCCAAACCTGTGCTGATCCCTCCAAATCGCTCCAGCACACACACACCCTCCTCTGGATACTGCCATACAATGGGAGTCGTATCCAATGGTGATAAGGTCACAGGGCCAATAGCAGAAACAACTATTTGTTCCTCTACTGGTGGTACAAAGGCTTCACTCCAAGCCTGCTGCACCAACTGATCAGCATACTGTGCAACTCTCCACTCGAACTCCAGAGTGGAACATCCAGGGCAGATGGTACTAACGTAGACATGCTAGGCATGTCCTCCACCTCCTCAAAGACCGGAGCATCCTCCGCATGAGCATTGCCCTCCAACAACTCGTCCGGCCAAGTAATGACCGAATTGAACCCTGCAATGGATGCCATCGTCCCTGGTGTAGGCTCCGTCGTCCCAACTCTAGCACTGAACCGCATTGGTAAGCGGCTCACTCGTCCTTCACCGGACTGCCAACCTGGTCTGTAAGATGTTGTCTCCGTCCAATAGTCGATCACGAACCCCATAGGGTACAACACAGCACCTCCAACCAATACATCATAAGACTCTGCGGCTGTAACGATGACCTTGGCCCTCACCATAGAGCCATCCGTGGGATGATCTGACCGAACTCTCACCGTCAACATCTCACGTGTCATATGTAGAGCCGTACCTCCTGATCCCCCTAGAGATGTCTGCAACTGGAATGGACATCTCTCCACCTCGGACTTCTTTAGGCCCAAACCAATACACGCCGCCTTTCCCAACATCAACGGTTGGGCTCCAGAGTCTAACAAGACCTTCTGGGGTCGATACACTCTCCCTGAAGGTGCCACCAAACAGAAGATATCACTTCTGTTGTCCAACAACACCACACCTGGTGCCAAACTAGCACGGTCAATCGCCGGCATAGCTGGTAACTCATCTAACCTAGCAGCCGCCGCTTGCCAAGTACCACTGGTAGCTGTCATGATCCTCGACTCCATGGACACGTCTACCGCCTCTCGCTGAACTACTTCAGCACTAGAGGTAACTACATCCTCGCTCTCACTAAGCGTGGCCGCCAACTGGAACACTGGAGCCAAGTTGACTCCCAATGCCCTCATATCCGTGGCTGAGAATAGTGGAGCTCGCAAAACTGCTGTAGCCGTCCCCAACATCGGGTTCGACGTCGCATCCACAGACGTCGAAGGTGGACTCACATCACACCCACTCCTGGATGTCGATGCCTCCAACTCTACTGCACCATCGGTAGGTCGTTTAGGAACCATAGATGTGGTCCTCAACGCCTCCGATAACGTGAACGATTGGGGAAGCCTGGCTTGTCTACCAGCCTCCCCGCGTTGTGGATCCAACTCCACTGACGCACCTCGTGGCTCAGAGGCACGTACTGCACCTCTAGTCACTGCCGCAGATGCCTCAATCTGCGCCACACCAGCCATGAAGTCGAAGTCACCTCCTTCTCCTCCATAAGACATGGAAGCCTCTGTTCCACCTGATCTCCGCTGGGCCATAACCATACTGGCTATCCTCTGCTCCAACTGCTCAATCCGAGCAGCCATACCTGCTTCTGACGTCGTAGCAGGCGGTGGACCGACCGGTCCTCTCCCGGGTGTTGGACCTCTACCTCGAGCTCGACCACCACGGCCTCTCTGAGTTCCTCCGCCTCGTCCACGATTAGCCTTCCCTTGCAGCAACTCGGGATGGAGATCAAAACAACGGTCGCTACTGTGACCAGGTCGTCCGCAATGCTCACATTGCCTAGGTACTGCTTGAGACGTCCTTGATGTCTCTGATGTCTCATAACCTCTCCTCTGTGGACAATCCCTCTGCTGATGAGGACCATCACACGTCCAGCAAGGACCGGCTTGCTGCTGACTAGAGAAGGACGGCATGGGCTTCTGCCCATCAGATCCTCCAACACCTCCCTGAGATCGTGACTGCTCCGCACGATCTTTACCACCACCACCACCACCACGCTGTTGCGTAGCCTGTGATCCTCATGAAGAGGTGGTCGCTCCATGTGGTGTCTCCTTGCTGAACCCAGCAACCACCACCCTCTCCTCCACCATGTTGAGCTCAATCCACTCAGCCAGACTAAAGACAACTGCCAACGTCGGAGCGGTATCTCTAAGGAGAGTAGCATCTCTAACTCTCCTACGCAGCTCCCGGTCTAGTATCCCATACCAGAACTGGACTGCCTGTGCTTCCGTCACCCCTTGGGTAACGCTGATCAACCGCCTTATGCGAGTAAATGCTTCGCGTAGGCTCTCTCCCGTCTTCCGTTGGAACTCCTGCAGACTCCTCAACTTGTCGGTCCGCACACCCTGATAGTTCTTCCTCAAACATTGGAAGAACTGAACCATAGGGTTAAACCTTGGTGGTATCCCACTCACACTACCACCTGCTCCACTACCTGTGGACGCACCGCTGGTAGTAGGTACTCCGTCACATGCGACTGTATCACTGCTACTGGCACCCGAACTCGCAGGTGCTACTCCTCCCGAAACTGCGCTAGTAGTGATAGAAACGTAGTTGGGAGACCAATGTTGTCTCCACAACTCGATCTCAACACTGTAATCTCGCCTGAACTCATGATAATCGTCCATCGGCGGTCCCTCCAAGTGCTGGAACAAACCCTTCCACGCCATGAAGGGTGTAAACAGTTGCGGGTTCCGCATCTGCTGCAGATCGCACCAACTGTCGAACTCCTGGATGAAGTCATCCAGCTCAATGGTACCAACTGTACCCGAGTAACGTCGAGGTCCCTTCGTGACCCCATAGATCTCGTCCATGTCCCACAACAACGGTGTGGCGACACTAGACTCACCACCAGAAAACGCGCTGTCTGCGTCTGACTCGTCCTCTGGAACAACCGACGGCAATGGTGTAGGTAGTCGGTACCTCACCCTACTCCGTGTATACCCACTATCCGAGAAGTTCCCACCAGAACCTCCCGAGAACTCCGTGATGAGAGAATTCCGCTAACACACTCCTCAACCGGAAGCCGCAATCCCCGTCACCACCGTAACCACCACTTGCCTAACCCCGCTCCTACTGAGCTCACCTATCCCCTACTAGGACGGTCAAGGTAAGGGCAACCTGTACCTGCCATCACCACAGGCAGCCTCTCACAGTCTGTTGGTCGTCACTCCAACCGCACCGTGAGAGAGACAAAGGTAGTCTGACTGGTCCGCAACTCCAGCCTCACTACCGACGCACACTGGAGTGAACTCACTGCGGAAATCAAGCGCCAACACAAGCAAATGCGGCGCACAAACAGGAAGTAAAATATGGAGGGGTTCCAACCACAAGAAGTCCAAACGATAACCCTTCACACTCAAACATTCACATAAAGAGAAACCCAGTCCCACCCGGACTGACGTCTCCTCGTCGGTGACCACATGCACAATATATGGTCACCAACTGTCGTAACTAACACTAGAGGTCACTAACTAGATGTCCACACCTCTAGTAGCTCCAAAAACATCCACGTGGTAGCTCTACTAGCTCACCCCAAGACAACTGCCACCAATTGTCTCTATACACGTCTCTACGGTATAGACAAGCACTACCACAACTATAGCTTACCCCTAATACTATGGGGTCGTCCTACCACTCCTCTAGGAACGTGCGAGAAGGTCTCCTACTACCTTAAACAAGTCCATAAGTACTTGCACGTATCCCTGTAGGACACCAAGAGCTATTGGTCTAGTGGTAAAGCCAAAGCTAAGACTACAGAGTCAGGAGTCCAGGTCCAGGAATAATGTTGGGATGGGTGACCGCTGGTTTTACCCTTCCCACACAACTGAAGCTTGGATACCTCTCTCACGCACGTCAGCAAGCTGGCTTGCGGCGGGCTCGGGCTCGGGCTCAGCTCCGCTCCGTCTCCGCACTCTCGCACTCCGCTCTCACGCCTCCGCACTCACGCACCTCAGCTCCTCGAAGCCTCGAAGCCTCGAAACGCCTCCTAACACGCACTCCACACCTCGACACTCCCGCTCACTCTCCGCTCCGCTCCGCTTGCAGTAGAGTAGAACAGGTACAACACACCACAAGAGACTCGGCTCCACCTCGAATTGCAGAAGATTGCCCCAAAACAGCCTCCAAAACAGCGAAAACAGCTTGCGGGTGCAAACGGGTAACCCAAAATCTGACGTAAAACAGCAAGAATACCCAAAGCCAATCCGAAAACCACCACAACAGATTCGCAAATGCACCACACACAATTCGCGAATGCACACACACACAAAACAACTCCTAAACTCGAGTTTCCACACGAAATTGAGTCAAAATTTGACGTAACTAGCCTTTTTGTGCTTTCGGGTGACACTGCAGCGACCTTCGACATGCCATAACTTCTTCAATCCTTGACCAAACTCCACGAGACTTAGTGTGCTAGAATCGTCTCTCCAATGCGCTTCCAAAGAGCCCACTCCGGCCTGACATTGTCAAGTATTTCAGCTTCCACGCCCAAACGCGCAATCCGGCTCCAACAAGACACTTCAAGAACATTTTGCAAAATTTCTACAGCGCTTCCGTATGATAAAAATCTCCACTCGACCCCAACAACAGCAAATCGATCTGAGACCAGCAATGTAGCATGCGCCCACACACCTCGATCACAACTCCAAACAATCAACCACGAACGACAACGTCCGAAGATACCAGCGGACGATTTCAGATCAGCGGGTTCCTACTGAACTCCATCTCGACCTGCACTCAGTTCTTTTAGTAATCTGAATAGAGAAATTACCATCTCCAACACCACAACAAGGATTACTCACAAACGGTCAAGCCAAACTCACTCTAAGCACGAAGAGAATCCGGGTTACACTCAACTAGACTATCCACCATAGCCTGGAGCTTGAAGGCTCAACTCAAAGAACTAAGGCCTCCAAGCCCTACCTGCGAAGTTTACCCCTAGTGGGCTCTCCCACCAACTCGCCTTAACGGCACTAACAGCCTTACCGGGATGCGCCACTTCGCACTCGGTCAACCTAGCCGAGGTGCCCAAATTGACGTGACAAAGGAGATGCTCTCAAGAATGGAACGCAGACCCGAAGAGGAGACAGGAATGCCGAAGTGGATGCGGTATCTTGCTTATTCTTTAGACTGGAAACCTCTGCTGCTTCGTTGTTTATTCTTTTTCTCCTCTACGGGGTTTTGGCTTCAACAGTACATGACAGAAGCTTATATGTCTACATTTTTCCTTTACATGAGCTATTCGGTTCTTTTCTACATTGGAATGTTGTATGCCTCCGAGCTCCCTGCTGCTATAACTGCATCAGTTTTCAAAGTGGAGCTTCCTGCTCCGTTTAAGATGCCTTTCTTAGCTACTTCTCTTGCTGATTTTTGGGGTAGAAGGTGGAACTTGCTAGTAAACAACCTTCTTAGAGTATCAATTTACAAGCTTATTCTAACTGCGTACAGTCGGTGGTCAGGGAAGAAGCCATCAGTGCAGGAGAAAGCTATTGCTGTCCTCGCTGCGTTTACCGTGTCTGGAATCATGCACGAGATTATTTTTTTCTACATGAGTCGAAGAAATCCCGCATCTGAAGTTACCATGTTTTTTATGGTCAATTGAGTTGCCACTATCTTCGAAGCGTGGCTGAGAAGCAAGGAGTATTACCTACGTCAGCTTTGTGTTCTCCACAGCCGCATGGCTTTTCTACCCTCCGCTTGTCGGAGACGGTAGTTAGAAGCAGAACAAATGAGGACTTGAATGGATTTTTTCTCTGGGTCAGGAATCTCATTTTTAGTAGCCTGAGACGGACCTTTTCTGTCTAAATTGTTTTCTGGATAAAGATGTTATGAAACCTTCAGCATGGCGTTTCCAATCGTGAATGATATCATGTGCTTTGGAAAGAAACAGTAGGTTTTCAGCGATTTGATTTGAATAACCTGTGCACTGAAGAGTGATATCATTCATGAACTTGGGTTGAAGCTAGATCATGTGCAAGATTGGTCCGTCTGTCCGTTATCTTTAAATCACATAATGGTCATTCTTGAATAGGCAGGCAAATGCTTTGGTTGTTCAGTATCTGCTTTGGTTGTTCAGTATCTTGTCTGTGTTTCGTTATGGTTGTTGCTGGATTTGATTGACAACTGTTTCCAGTGGTCCTTGGACTTCGTCTCAATTTAGATGCGTAAGTATCGTCTTTGAGGATATTGCATCTATATTTGCTCGGATCTTTCTGGAATGTCCCCCAGGGGAACTGATCATAGCACGAGCTTTTATGAAGAACCTTCTGGTCTCTCCAATTCAACAAAATACATACGAAGGTTAATCACGCAGTTACTCGAAGCAAGGTTCTTACTTACATGAGCATCCGCCCCCTAATTATCTGAGAATACATTGATGAACCATCAAGCCGGTTGTTCCTGATAGTGGTCATCATTTCACTCGAGCGAGGAAAGGAGAACAACGTGAGTCGTCACAGATATATAACTGTCATTAGTAGGGATTGAATTCTCTAGGACTTAACGGAAAGCCATAGAAGAAGGTTCGAATCATTGGGAGGTCTTCCGCGTTCAAATTAGTTGTACTGGGGGACTGACTCGAGAAATCCATCTATTTCAAGGAACTGTCATCAAACAAACGTGTGCCTATAAACTTACGTGGACAAGTGTGAAGGCGGTGAAGGTGAAATCCGATAATGTTATCACTCGGGTTCCTGCTGTTTATCTTCCAACTCATCCTTTCCCATGGCAAAAGAACTCGGCAGAACTTCCACTTCTTGGATTTATGGATGTGGAATCCAGCCAACGGCGAAGCATGGTCGCGCGTCGAAAAAGTGAAGACCTACCGTACGAGCAGTACAGGATTTACGAGCAAACTGGTGACCGACCGGAATGGCAAAGGCGAACGTAACCTCTCACTACCCAGACAAATGCGGAGATACTCATGCGCATAGAACTCCTCTGAACTGTAAGATAAATACACTAGCAACGATTTCCATCACTGCCCAGAAAGGTCGAGCATCGCTCATCGTTAGATTGTGTGAAGATGTCAGCACGCGGGTGGTCGTTTTGCGAATAAAATCAAGCAGGACTTTCATCTTGATTCTCTTTGTTCTCATTCCTGCAAATTCTCCTTCGGCTTTTCCTTCGTCTTCGGTCGATCCAAAGCAGGGCAGGATGATTTACTTGTTACCCATCGGCGAGGCTCTGAGACAAGCCAAACTCTTGAGTACTCTCTATCGCGGAATGACACAGAGGATCCCTTCGATGGGCCTTTCCAGGGAGGATTCCTCTGCGAACGTTAGCAAATAGACATGATGCAAGATCTGGATGGTGTTCTCTGTTTTCTCGGTTAAGCAATCATAAGCCACAGTTGCAAAACTCACACCTTTGAAAGGGAAGATGGACTAATAGGACTAATAGGACCCCGTCGTCGGGCGTCTCCCGGAACAAGACCCTAGTTGAAGCAAGTCCGCAGCTTTCGTGCCTGTTGTAAAGGTATAGGGACCGACCAGAAGGAATATACGATCCATCCCTTTATGATCGATACACACGTTAGTCGAATCGCCGCAGGCTCTCAGCTGTCCGAAGATGCTAAGAATCAGTAGAATGGTCAGATTCCAGGGCCCTTCGGGGTACTACAGTGACCTAGCTACGTACAGTTCCTGGTGGGACCTTTGGTAAACTTCTAGCAGCAGTAAGTAGGAATCCTATCTTCCTGTTGTCTCGTGAATGAGTCGGGTTGTATTCAAATAGGGTTGTCAAAGATTCTCGACTCGCGAAAGTGAGTTGCTTCTTTTATTTGGTTTTTACTCGTTTCTCGCGTTTGTTTTAGCTGTCTAGAAATTTACTACTCAAGTAATGATTCCAGGGATCAGAGGTCAAGAATGGCGACCCAAAACAAGCCGCGATTTTATACAAAACTATCCGCTAAGATGTTACTACTTTCTTCCTTCCACTAAACTTTAACACCCACTATAACTCACTGTTGTTGAAACATACACAAAGCTGGGGAACGACTGAAACATCAGCCGTGATTCTAACCCGCCTAT
The DNA here is from genome assembly GCA_036924285.1 of Asterella californica. Classification (NCBI taxonomy): domain Eukaryota; kingdom Viridiplantae; phylum Streptophyta; class Marchantiopsida; order Marchantiales; family Aytoniaceae; genus Asterella; species Asterella californica. The sequence goes on along the minus strand of JAYKYS010000006.1, from coordinate 10,442,229 downwards.
CTAAACTTACAGCAGCTATGTTGCCGGCACACAGCTGCGTGTCCGACAACGTTTGGCACCGTACCCTGTGAAACGCTGGTAGCAAGCTCTTTTTGTCCTCTCGGAACAAGCCGTGTGTTTAGAGAGGAAGAATGCACCTCACACCGGTTCTGTTAAAGCAGAGAATGCACCCACAAGATTACCCCTAGCCTTACGAGGAACTCACAAGTTGATGTTCCTGGTTTGACGTTGCGGACTGAATTGCTCTTTTGGAATTTCAAAAGAAGCTCGTTCGGATGCAGCAAGCTCCCGCGATCACTGATGCGGAGAAATAAAAGACGAGAATGAAAGGTCAGGAACCAAAGCAGGTCAGTGTACTGACGATATGCAAATCCCATCGAGATTGTATATTGAGTTTGGTTGGCGTATGTTAGCTCTGACAGGCACCCTGTTCATAGACCATATATTTGATGTTTCTCGTGTCCAGAAGAGTCCTGTTTTGAAACTGATGTTGAGTGTGTTTTCGCTTGAATAGCTCAACGACTCAGTGTATGAGTTCTATCTACCCGATGGGGAAATCGATGTGGAAATTGTTGCCTTCCACGGACTTCGTATGGCCGATTACCGGGATGCTTACAAGACCACGTGGGAGTTGGAAAACGGGAGTGGATGTTGGTTACGGGACTTTCTTCCAAAGAGTTTTCAGCAGGCACGAATTTTATCCGTATCATACGATTCCTGCGCGGAAGTGTCGGATCAAGCGGGAAGAATGAGTTTCAGCAATTTGGGGATAATTCTTGTGCAGGACATAATCCACCTGGCCGAAGTAGGGCAACGAGGGTGTCCTGTGGTGCTCGTTGGGTACTGCCTTGGGGGTCTTATAATAAAGCAACTCTGCACGGAAGCAGAAAAACAATATGACCAGGCTCCAGACGGCTCCAGCAAAGGACGCCTGGATCAGTTTTTGACGAATGTGAGGATAATATTTTCCATGGACACTCCACAAGCCGGTTCCGCCCTGGGAGATTATCTGAGTGACAGTGAAAAGTGTAGCGGTCCGGTGCTTGAATATCTGAGCAAGTCATCTCCGTCGTTGGTGAAACTCATCACCGAATTTGAAGCCTTAGCATTTGAAAGGGCATGGGAGCGAGCTTGTTTCTGCTACTGTTGGTTTACAAAGGTGAGTTAGGTTTTGAGCTATTTTTCCTAGAGATCACTACGTGTTCCAGAGCATTTACATCACATAGAGCACCTGACCACTCAACCTGACAGATTCACGTGTTGGTAAGCCGGAGGTGGTACATTGATCTGGTAACAAGCAGTCAGAAACTTCTTAATTTTCGAGGCATGGATGGTGATCCTCCTACCAGTCATGTCATTTTATCCTCTAACGGCTGATGTTTAAACTTTGTCTCTGGAGGTCTGGGATTCCCTGCAACTTGGATCAGGTCTTGTTGTAGTTCGGGAGGAATCTGGGAGACCAGGCCAAGAAGAATTCTACATGTCGCAAGGTGACCATTCTGTAAGGGCCTTCGGTTCCGGCATCCCATGGGGTCCCTGGGAGTCGCTGAGACAACGCATCAGAAATAAAATGCAGGAATCAAAAGTGAGTCCTTTTCCCTTATAATATAGGTATGCAAATCGGTATTCATTCCTACTTGGAAGCTTTGGGTTGATACTGTTAATTTAGTGAAAACCCTATCGGAAAAATTACAACGAGATTTAAAGCTCAGGCGGAAAGCCAGTCAGCACAGTCTCAGAGCGTCAGCAGTGAGAAGGTGTACTGTTCAAGAAATAAGCTGCACAGAACACATACTTTGACTTTCTTTGTTGTCCCTGCATAAGACAGAACAACAGAAGTACCTCTCACTCATATTCAAGCTTGGCAGCTCAGACCGAGATGGTACTCGGCTTAACAATTTATCAGCTTTGAATGTTGACAATGATAGCGGCCTCATGGCGAGTCCAAAAGAAGCCTAACGACGACCGTCAAAGGAGATCGGAAAGGAACGGAGAAAAGGGTAAGAAGAACTTTTATGGAACGGAGACAGCACTCTATAATTTTATAGACTTAAAATACTTGGACTTGGTGATGGTTTTATCAAGCCGTTTAAGCGTATTGGGAACTAGAAACTTTGGTATTTGATTGAATCCGCGAGCACTGACATGGCCTTATTCTTCTACCATAGGTCAGTGATTGTTTGTTCGAGATGTACCGACCTGTTGTCGAGCAAGATGCGAAGTTGGAGCTTATATTTTTCTCCGGATCATTTCAAAAGGAAAGCTATAAGACAACATGGACGGCCGAGGATAACAAGAACTGCTGGCTCCAGACTTGGCTTCCTGACGCATTCCCTGAAGCACGTATATTTGCGGTGTCATACCCTGCAGGTTTGGACCTGGACGGTAGTGTCGATCTTTTTCTTGTGTGCGAGAATCTGATCGAGGAGATTATCCGTAGTAGGAAACGCAGAGGCTGGCTCCCGTTGATACTAGTCGGGCATTGTCTCGGAGGTATTGTTATTAAACTGCTCTGTAACCAAGTCGAGCAGGCCATCTCTATGAGTGACGGGGAAAGAGATCACGGTTCCTACCTGGAGCTTCTTAAAAGTATACGGGGCATTGCATTCTATAGCACTTCCCATTCTGGCTACGGTTCTCGCTACAAGCAAGCAGGAATCCAAAGCTATACTGTCTCCAACTCTTTGTCTGGAGGTGGTAACAGGATTAATTTCCCGGAAGACGGGGAACTCTCTGATAAGTACGTGGGAAGGATAAACGCTGACTACCTGTACAACGTTAGAAACCTTGGTTGGAAGGAACTTGCTTTGGGTGAAACTCAACCAACGAAACAGGTCAGGATAACGACCTGTTCTACCTCCTTACTGGTTGGATATGTACATATCCGTCGTACAAAGTTTCTGACTTTTTGTTATGGACATTCTAGGCAAGTGAGGTCACTTTAGGAGATATGCAGTGAGTTTACAGCAGATAACAATCGTAGAGATCGCGTTTGCTGATTACGTTATTTCCTCTGTATCAGGGCTTGCGCAAGGGTTTTATCGTCGATGAGGTGTCTGCAAGCCACGGCATACAGCGTAATTCGTTCTTCCCTGTTGCAGCAGATCACTTTTCAATATGTAAACCGAGAAATCCTTCATCGAACTGCTTCCAGTATCTTGTGCACTTTATCCACAAAACAATGAATGAGGTAATCATGCAACAGTCCAGAATGAACGACGCTTCAACTACTCTGTGGCTTGTTACATCCTTATTCACATAGCAGATGATAGTTAGGAAACAGTGGAGGTCCGTGTGGGTAGGATTTTCTGGTCATTTTCTGGTCACGTGACTGGGAAATCAAACCTGTAGTTCAAGGAATCATATTTGGAGACAAATCATAAGAATCTGCGAATGTTTGAATTAAATACAGAAATAGTAGCAATCAAGCAAACTAAATTGAGTCTGTTCCTCGTCTTCATCTGTCTTCTCTTATTCATTTGCCGAGAGAGATGTAATCCGGTTTCAAATATGCTGGCATGAACAGGCACAGTACAGAAACATGAATGTTAGAAGGAAGAAGCGGAGAGGTATCGCTGTCATCATCAGTATGGAAGGGAAAAGCCCTGGCAGCGAGGCTGACCTGCATCCATTGGAAGACATGGAAGGGGAAGGGCCTGGCAACGAGGCTGACCGGCATCAGTTGGAAGACATGGAAGGGGCAGGGCCTGGCAGCGAGTCTGACCTGCTGGAAGATATGGATAGGGGAAGGCCTGGCAGCGAGGATGACCGGATTCGGTCGGAAGAAGGGCTTGGCAACGAGGCTGACCGGCGTCAGTTGGAAGGTATGGATAGGGGAAGGCCTGGCAGCGAGAATGACCGGCTTCGGTTGGAAGAAATGGCTGATTATCTAAACTTTGATCCTATAGTGGTTTTAGACCGACAAGCCAGTGAGTTTCCGGGTATCATTAAAAACATATTGGAGAAGGAAGCAAAGGAAGAAGATGAATGCATCCTTTGTTGTGTAAGTGGTCACGGAGCTGTTTCAGATGGGATACACTACATATTTGACAACGATAACGAGCGGATCAATCTTCTCTCTCAAGTCTTGAAGCCTATTTCTGATTACCCTCTCTTTGCAGGCAAGCCAAAGGTGTTCGTGGTTAATTCTTGTCGAGGTATAATCGGCGGGGTCCAGGAAACCGGTTTATCGGAGGAACAGAATGATCTCCACGACTCTGACGACTGCTTGCTGATGTATTCCACTAGACTGGACACCGAGTCCTGGAGACGGGAAAATGGTAACGTACGAGGAACACTGTTCCTTAGTGAGCTGACGTATCACATCAGCCTGCTATACCAGACAACAGATGTGCAGGATATTTTCAAGAAGGTGAAAGAATCAGTTCCAGATCTAGCTGCAAGAATCGGTGTCGCGCAGTCCCCCGTGATGTACTCCACTCTCAGGAAGAGGCTATCTTGGCGCCCGAGGTGAAGCGAGCCCTTTAGCTTGTATCACTACTCGAGAAAGTACTTACACACTCACATGCAGCAGCATATACACATAAAGCCTCGTCAGGGAGCAGTGAGATAAAACGTGCCTGGATCGTCAAATCTCGAGGACTTCGTGGTAAGCCGTGGAAGGACCTTCGGAACCGTTGCAAATTTCTCAAAGGACAGAGTAATGAACTTGTTTAACGTCCTTCTCGTTTAGCTGCCCTTCCGACAAAAAGTTTTTTCAAAAAGCCCCAGAGGTTCCTGAATCTCTCGTTGGGTCGTTTCCTTCAAATCTATGTTGGCTGGAGCAGGATGGTGTTGTCGTCTACGTAGATTATCTCTTGCTGATAAGCTCCTGCAGAGAGTTGGGTCGTTTCCCTCAAAGCTATGTTGGCTGGAGCAGGATATTCTAGTTGTCTTTCTAAACGTTGATTATCTCTTGCTGATAATCTCTTTCTGCAGGAATCATTTCTACATCTGCACCACTCCCTCCGGTGTGGTTTTTTGGCATACATTATGGTGTAGAAAACGCTGGTTCCTTTCGATGAAAATTGCCCCAACGTCCAAAGCTTTTATCGACTCTTAGAAGTTGTCCAAAGCATAGATAGCAGTTCTAACGCGAACCACCCGAAGGAAAAAAAGCCAAGAAATGTAGACTACGGTAGTGTGCAATAGATGTGATGATAAACCCCCAGTGTGGGTATAAAAGTAGAAGAAGAAATATCGATGGTTCAAGTCTTCAAGAATGAGATCTTCATTTTGGAGAAAATGAAAATCTCTAATATCGGCTGGACACTGTATCGTTTAGTTTTGCATATTTCACTAGTATTTTCTGATGTAAAGCCACCAGTGCGGCCATAAAAATAAGAAAAAGGAATAGATTCTCTTCATAGTATATTTTAGATTAAAAATAAAAGCTCCAAGAGGATCTTCTGTTTAAGTTTTTATTTTACGCATTTCGCTCTTGCAGGGAATTTCTTCATCAAGTCATTTGATCAAGCTAAACTTTTCCAGCACTGTTATCGGTGTGCATTATATTAGTGGAGTGGATATATAAAACATTTATTGTATAGTTGAGCACACGCGGAACGTATTGTTGCAACAAAATCATTAGAGGCTAAAAGAGAAAAAACCTACCCTAAATCATTAAGCAGTATTCGAGGATTCCTATCGGCGAGCATCTTATTAGCATTCTAAATTATTTACTAATATTTAGTAAATTATTTAGTTTAAGATATGTGGGACGAAGTGTGGCAAGAAAACTATTGAGACTTAATTGACATTTTTCTTATTATAAAAAGTGGTTTTACGATATGATATTCCATTTGTTTCAAGTTTCACTTAAAAGTCTTCACTTCACTTTTCACTTCACTTCTCTACCTTGGTGCGATTGTTCTCTACTTTTTCTGCGATTTACACCATATTGAACAAATAGTCAACATTGACTTCCAGGTAATTATGATGAGTTCCAGAAACTCAAAATCCGAAGGCAAAAATGAGAATAGTCTTGTCTCGAGAAAACCTGGAGCTAGTAGCAATGGGTTTAGTGTGGAGAGGGAAAAGGAGATCCTCTCAAGAATGGAACGAAGACCCGAAGAGGAGACAAGAATGCCGAAGTGGATGTGGTATCTTGCATATTCTTAAGACTGGAAACATGTGCTGCTTCGTTGAACATTTTATTTCTTCTCTAACGGGTTTTGGCTTCAACAGTACATGACAGAAGCTTATATGCCTACATTTGTCCTTTACTTGAGCTATTCGGTTCTTTTCTACATTGGAATGTTGTGTGTCGTGGAGCTCCCTGCTGCTATAACTGCATCAGTTTTCAAGTGGAGCTTCCTGCTCAGCTTAATATGCCTTCCTTGGCTACTTCTCTTGCTGATTTTTGGGGTAGAAGATGGAACTTGCTAGTAAACAACCTTCTTTGAGTATCAACTACTAGAAGAGTTGGATGAAGAGGAGGGGGTAGCTAGGGAACGGGAGTGAGGCGCGCGGGAGGAGCTGAGAGTGCGGGAGAGGAGAGGGGGGAGAGGGATTGCGTTAGGAGAGGGTAGAGTTGGGTGGGGTGGGCTAATTTTTTAGATATTTTTTTTCATTTTTTGATTCTCTTTTTTTGGGTTCTAGAATGGATAGATTCTGTAGAGAAATGAATGAGTATTAAATATTCTTGGGTTCTTTTTTAGGATTTTAGAGCTCAATTGTTTCTTATCTAAGGTTTTTGAGAGAGTTTTTGGTTATATTTAGTGTGTTTTATCTTTACATATTAGAGTTTTTCTTCTTTTTTTTAGAAAGTTTTTTTTTGGAGATGTTTTTATTACGATTATCGTTTGCTTGGATATCATTCTCTTTTTATCTATGGGTACTTTCTTTCTCATGAGATCGAGACTGATTCAAGACACATCGTGTCTAGTGTGCATTCAGTTATTTACCTCGCAAGGGATAAAATCTCATGTGAGAAAAAAGCACAAGAGCTATGATTGGATCACATGAGATGCCCATGTTAGCTGAGAGCAGAGGTCTGCACGTGCAGTCATTATGGCATCATTAGCCCTTCTTCTTGGAGTTCCTCCTGAGTAGTGAGAATGATTGAGAGTCCACTTGGACACTATTCTGAGTTTGTTCGAGATAAGTTTTTCTTGTCCGTGTTGTTTCATCGGTTATCCCGTTGTCGAGGCGAGAGTTTCCTAGGAAGGGCGGAATCTTCTAGCTGTGATACAATCGTGAAGAGGAGGATGAAAACCACACCGGAATACGGACCGCAAGAAAATACACCACCACGATTTTGATCCAGTCAAGATAAAACACACGACGTGCAAGTAGATCTTCAACTCCAGAACATGCAGATTGAAAAGCTCACGCTCAAGGACTCAAAATATCAGAAAACTGCTCCTGTGAAGCACCAGCGCATTCACCTAGAAGCTTCTCGTTTTCTTTTCAGAAAAAGTGTGCGTACAGTTGTAGATCTCCTCTCTACTCGATTCTGTCTACTAATCTCAATCCCTCGATGTCAAAACTCTGATCAGTCAGAAAAATCTCTTCAGACGTAATCTCTATGTAAAATTTCTCTTAGCTCTTCAATTCTCTATACTCGATAGTTCTGCATGATAAACTCTACACTGCTTGATGATCGACAATGCTCTGCTCTATGACAATGTCCTCAGAATTCTCTCTCTCCGAAGTACACCCCTCTGGGTTTTCCTCCACCTTACATAACCTTCAGTGTCACCTGGCAGGGGCAAAAGATACCTTAAAACAGATGGAAGCAGAAAAATAAATCACTGATAATAAATCTACACGTAAGAAGACTATCCAGTAAGTCTTTGCAGGTTCATCTGTACGGACGGTCACCAAGTCAATCGTACAATCAACATTTGACACCTCCACCCGAAGTAACTCCACCATGGCTACCTCTGGCCATCGGAATCACCTCGTTCTGACACGTGGAGCCCGAGTTATCACCATTGTCGTTTTCTGTCCCTTTAAACTTTGAAGTGTCGTAAGTATTGTCTCATGTATCAGTTTCACTTGATTTTTCGACCCAAGTGAATAATATGACGAGATATACATTTTTCTACAAAAGATATGGTACCGACTTGGAGTATCTTTGATGCCATCTCGCTTTAAACTTTGAAGTGCCGTAAGTATTGTCTCAGGTATCAGTTTCACTTGATTTTTCGACCCAAGTGAATAATATGATGAGATGCACATTTTTCTACAAAAGATATGGTATCGACTTGGAGTATCCAAGTCGGTATCATACCCTACCCAATGACTTAGAGGGCCACAACCGAATTCGTACTAGTGATCCCGACAACCCGAAGGCGAGCTTAGTCCTCTAGCATAGGGTCCATTTTGAAATCTAGTGGTAACCTCCCTCTAGCATCCACACCAGGTAACTGCACTAGTGCAGAGGTAGACGGAGGCGTCCTGCATTCACGGTACGTTTAAGGGACATCTAGTGTCCCGTCCCTAGGCAACTTGGTGCCCCTCATATTCTCCCGAAGGGACCAGCTTACTCCAAGCCGGTTATGAGTCTCCAGAGATTTGATCCGGAGACCTCCTCCCTACAAGTTTCTCAGCTGCACCATGGAAGCTGATATCACAACTGGTTTTAGAGACCAGTTGATATGCTAGAAAACTGCGGTATTTCGTCTTTCTTTTGCTAACACGAAGTGTCATAACTTTCTCTAGACATGCTCTTTTTCTGCATTTCAAAATGCAAACAAATGCTACATACTACAATCTACATGACAAAAGTCTAAAACATATTTTTCGAGCTCACTCAGATTTATGGTAAATTTCTGGTATCAAAAATCTTGTAGAAGATCCCCAAGTAACTTTTCATCTGCAACTCCATTTGCAACTTTTGAACATACCATTGTGATCAGCGCGAAGAGGCCTACGCCGTGGTGTTTTCAGATTTTCAAATGCTCACTTTTTCCAGAATCAACTTCTCTGAGGTCTTAACTTCACCTAGAGAGATTAACTTCTAACTGAGAGGTGAATTATTCACTATGTGAAATAATTCACATCACGACATCTACCCCCTCTAAACCTGCACATCCTCTAGCATGTGCCAACCTCTTCATCCTTCTGTATGCCTCTTCATCATCATCACTCAGCCTCTTCAGTAGCCTCGTCTTTGTCTCTTATCATCCTCAGTTCAGACTCCAGAAAGTTGAACAAATCTGCTGATGCTCCACGTTGTTTGAACAACTTCACTCGTTTGCCAGCCACAGATAGTTTCAAAGGAGTACCATCTAGCTCACGTAAACTATAAGTGAGATTCTCATAAACATCTAGTACAATATAAGGCCCGAACCATCTTCGCAAGAACATACGAAATGTAGAATGCTGGTTCTCCAATGTGCTATCATAAACCAGAACCCAATCATCAACACGTATTGGCTTTGGTTGTAGTCGGTGAGTCTTGTCGAAACGTTCTTTATTTCTGTCGAGCCACCTTCAGCTTCTCTTGCGTCTCAACAAGATCCTCCTCCCTTCGCTCCAATTGCTTAGTTCGTAAAGCGAGGAGTGAAGTATGATCCATACCATCTTCCCATGGTAGCGTAGCCCATGTAGGAAAGTCCTCCTCAGCAGGCATGATTTGTTTCTGCCCCAACATAAGCTCAACTGGCATATAGTCAGTCGTAGTACAGTGTGTAGTTCTATCAGCCCATAAAGCAAATGAAAGTAGTCTCAGCATTCTCTTGGCCTACCATCACATGCTTTTACTAAAGCGTGAACAATAGAAAGGTATCCTCGTTCACTTTTACCAATCTCTTCTGGATTCATGACAGTAGTAAGCCGAAGCTTTACTCCATAACGAGCAAAGAACTCCTTCGCTTTGGCACCTCTCAACTCACCCCTATCTGCTTGTAGTCTTCCAAGAGATCCGTAACGACATATAGATATCTTCCGATACGAATCTACATATGTTCTATGTTGTCTTCGTTCGCAGTGCTCGTCCCTCCACGTAGTTGGAGAGATCTTCTCGAGCCAACACCAAGTAACGCATTCACCATAGTCCCGGCGGCATCATCACAAGATCAAGGACCCACAAAAAATGAATACTGGGTGGATAGGTAGGTACAAGTCCATCTCTGTAACGGACTTTAGAGTAGAACTGGCAGTGCAGACACGACCCAACAAAATCCATTACGTCTTGATACAAATCCTTCCACCAGTATCGCTCCTTCATCTTTGTGTATGTAGCCCAGACTCCACGATGTCTAGCCCACAAGGTGTCATGAGTGTGCTAGAGTGGTTGATCATCCACCACTCTAGCAAATTCCATCTCTTCTCTTCGGACGTTTTCATAGATAACCTTCACGTAGAAGATAACCGTACGTCTTTCGTCTGACCTCCTTGAACTCTGCATCACTCCAACCTTCTTCTCTGCATAATGAACTCAGATAGTATTCGATATCACGGAACTTCTCCATGTAGAACTCCTCGTTGAACCGTAGTGGTTCCAAGTCTGAAGTCTGTTGACCAACTTGGCACCAAACGTCTTTCTTTTCTTCATTTTCGACTGCAAACATCTCTTCCTCATCTATATAACGAGCCCTAGATAACATGTCTGCAACAGATTATCCTTTCCTGCTATATGCTTCAGCTCAGGATTCATAGTCCGAATATAAGCAATCCATCGTAACATTGCTATGTCTGGAGTATTACAGTTTGCCATCATACATAGCAAAGACAAACAATCTGTTTGTAATACCACACGAGCTCCAGTCAAGAACTCTCGATCTACCTTCATAGCAGTAACAGCTCTCCATAACTCACGCTTCACTTGAGGATAGTTACGTTGTCTATCTGTTAAGATTTGAGCTCCAAACCTAGAAACAAACTGCACACCGTCTGCGTCTTCCGGATCGACTGCCCATCCAATCGTCTTTAGACTCGTGTCAACAGTCAGTATGATAGGTCTTCCGCTCTCGTAGTTAAGTCTCCTTAGTACAGGTGGAGACTTCAGAAGTTCTTTCAGCTGCTCCATCGTCTCGTGATGTTCTTACCGCCAAGTAAACCTCTTCTCTTTTCTCAGAAGTGCATACAGAGGCTCGGCAATGTGTGCATAATGAGGAATACTCACACAAAAGAACACACAAGCTCCTAAGAATCGTCGAACCTCAATGATGTTGGTACAGTCTGCTATCCTTGCTATAGCATCTATCTTCTCTAGGTTCGGCCGTCTCCCAAAAGTACCGCATAAGTGATCAACCACCACAATCTCAGACATTCCAAAACGGGATTTGATACTTGACAGAGTGAGGTGTACCTCTTCCAAGCGCATCAGTATCTTTTTCACATCTCGAATGTGGTCTGCAACGAACTTTCTGCAACCATCAAAAGTCACAACTTCGTCTTTGTCCTCCACCGAACAGCCTTTCATGAGAATATCATCCAGAAATGAGATAGTGACCTCAGGTACAAACTCCCGTAACATCTTATGCATCTCGTTTTGCATATGAGCTACTGAGTTTGTCGTATCCTGAGAAAGAGTACACATCCGCATCAACCCCAAAGGTGTACGCATGGTAGTCAAGTCTCTACTTTCCAAAGCAAGCTGAAATTGATCATAACCTGAAAACATATCTCCAATAGAATAGATCGATCTTCCAGCAAATGCCTCAGCTACTTCATCAACCACATGTCTTGTTCCAACATTTCGAATCGTGATGTTATTGACAGGTTGTAAGTCTTGGATGAAGCGTAAAGCTCATGTCTTCTTAAATACTGTGAACCATCGGCTAGAATACGGAGCCATAGATGGTTCTAGAATACCCATCCGCATCCTCTCCTTTAGTAAGTCAATCATCTTCGGTAGCACGACACGAGAGATTGGAATCGGCTTCAAGTCCCAAGGTACGTGAGGAACAGTGAAGATAACCATCGGAGCTATCACACTAGGATCCACACAACCAATCTCTCCAGGTGAGAAAGAAAATGTCTTACCATGGTTAACTATCATCTGCTCAAAAGCTCGTTTCCCCACTTCAGTCAAGAAGCCACCCCCTCCTATCTGGAGTTGCTCGAGTGTCTCTTGAGTAAACTTGTGTCTTATCTGTTTAAGATCTCTCAGTACATGCTCAGTGGCCGCTAACTCCATCTGCTGCTGTGAATCAACAGGTAACTGGGTCGTCACTGGTTTCACTTTCTTCGCTACAGTTTTGTATTTGGTGTGTACCTCTGCTTCTTCTCGAGAGTCACACCAGCAGATTGCATCCTTCCATCCACTCTCCAGTCTCGGATGAGGACGAGATTGTAAGCACAAGACAACCTCCTCATAGACTTTACGAGAGTGGATGGAGATCATCACCCTTCCTCCCATCTGCTCCATCAACTTATCTACTTCATCCAGCCAACGAACAAACGAATGTACACCTACAAACTCCTCGTAAATACTAGAAATCATCTCACATTCATTCAGAACTCCTGTACAGTGCAGGTTTGTTGCGTACTTCTCCATCTGTCTTCTACTCTTCTCAATCAAATCCTCTATCCGTGTAAACTCACTCCAATCATCAGAACTGAAAGTTATCAAACCAGATCTCCAACTATGTATAGTATAACTACTCTCAGAATCTTGAGCAACCTCTTGGTCAACCTGATGTGATCCCACAAGTTGCTCAAGCGGGATCATATTAGTAGTAGATCCATCACTCTTGTTATCCCGTCCTACAAGAGTGGTTTCAGAAAACCCTTACTCCTACATATAGGAGAATCTCTCAAAGTCTGTCTGTTTCGTTCGTGGTTCGTACGAACGGTCAGAAATTGCACAGAACGTCTATCATTTGGACTGCGGATCCTAGCATAGTGAGATCCGTCATCCATCACCTTCATCTCCATTCTAACTGCAGTGATATAAGGTTGACCAAGAATCACATGATATGAAGCTGAAGACTGCACGAAAAAGTGCTGATCTACCTCCACATCACCTAGCTTCACCCTCACGTTAGGACAAGCACCGTATAACTCACCCTTCTGATTGTTTGCAGCTCGTAGCACCCAACCATGGTTCAATTTGATAGACCACTGACCTCTCTCGTACACCTCCCGTGACACGATGTTGATCTCATAACCGTGATCAACCAAAGCCACAACAGGTTCAGATAAAATTCCAAGGCGAACTCGTGTAGCAGTCGTAGCACAAGCCTAGTGTCTTTTTTCTGAAGTCATTATCAATAGCTGGATTCTCGTCACCAGCTTCGTCATCATCAAACTCAGCAATGTTGGTATCAGCAACCAACACTTTTTGCTGGTACTCTGTGTCATGAACCTCCTGAAAATGCACCTTCTCGAATTCTGCATCATTAACGGAAGCTCCTACTACATCTATCATCTGACTTTCTGCTTGTTCGAACATCACCTATCTCTTTCGCTTAATGATGTCGATGATCAGCTCGTGAAACTCCCTCTTCGCAATAACAAGAACCTCTTGAAGAGAAAACTCGATTCGTGCGTCAAGTATCCTTGCTCCAAGATGCTCTTCAGATCAATAGAAGTTTCTATGTCTGCTGCCAACTTGTAAGCCGGTCCCTTCCCTTTCTCTTGGGTAGTAAACCGCCTTCCAGCAGTCGTTGGCTCCTGTTGGGATCTCTGCACGTCCTCCATTGGACCTGGTGCAAGTGGAGGAGCTGCAGAAGTAGACGAGATGTCTTCTGGAGGAGTTGCTCGCCTCCGAGTGACTCTCTTTCTATCTCCAGTCTCCTCTGGAACTCCAGTATCAAGTTCAAAGGCTTCTCGTCGTCTCTTTTCCTCCACAGAAGCATCATGTCAGTGAACGTGTCTATCCACGTCCAAGAATGCTTTGATAGACGCAACGTCAACAGGATCTCCTCACCATGTGACTCTACGGATAATCTCATCTCCTCTCTTCAGTATTTCAGAAGGAACTTGAGCATTTTTCTTCTCAGTAGTCCTATCTAACAGCGTAGGACTAGAAGAAACCTCAATGTGTCCGGCATACACATCAGAATTTACCGGTGGTGCCATCAATGCATTTACAGTTGCAGCCGCAGTAATCTGAAGTAGACTTCTCATGCCTCCCCGCCCAAACTGCGTGTCCAGCGGCTCTCAAGTCGAAGAAAGGTGCAGCCTACCGTTCTGGTAGCGAACCAAATTCTTAACAGTCTCCTCGAAAATGATCAAGATTGTCACACCAGTTACATCTACGAACAGGAGCACCTCCTGGACGTGCAGCAGCAGACGCCGGTGGCTGCTCTCTCTACAGGCCAGCTAGCTCCATCTTCAATTCTCGCATCTGCCGAATCAGATCTTCGATCTGGTTCTGTTGTCCATGGTTCTCTGCAAGTCTTTGATCATGTGCTCTTTGTGCATGAACTGACATTAAAGGAACTGCAGCCGGGACAACAAATCTAGGAGCCGGAGCCGGAGGTAGCTGTACTTGAGGAGCAGCACGAGGTTGAGAGGCCACTTCCTGCAAGTGGACGCTTTCTCACGGTCCGTCTTCCTTCCTCAGTCGCAGGTGCTGCAGCAGGTGCTGCAGCAAACGTAGATGCAGCAGCCGTAGAGATAGCATCAGCAGCGCTTTCGCTCTTCCGATCCATCTTCTTCTTCGTCTTAGAACTCAACTTCACGATCAATCACCCCAAGAAGCCTCTCAGTGGAGGCACCAGATTGTATGTCGAGACGATAGTTTCTTGAGAAGGACGGAACCTTCTAGCTGTGATATGATCGTGAAGAGGAAGGCAAAAACCACACACGGAATACGGACCGCAAGAAAATACACCACCACGATTCGATCCGGCCAAGATAAAACACACGGCGTGCAAGTAGATCTTCAACTCCAGATCATGTAGATTGAAAAGCTCACGCTCAAGGACTCAGAATATCAAATAACTGCTCATGTGAAGCACCAACGCGTTCACCTAGAAGCTTCCCGTTTTCTTTTCAGAAAAAGTGTGCGTACAGTTGTAGGTCTCCTCTCTACTCGATTTTGTCTACTAATCTCATTCTCTCGATGTCAAAACTCTGATCAGTCAGAAAAATCTCTTCAGATGTAACCTCTGTGTAAAATTTCTCCCAGCTCTTCAATTCTCTCTACTCGATAGTCTCTACACGGTAAACTCTACACTACTTGATGATCGACAATGCTTTGCTCTGCGACAATGCTCTCAGAATTCTTTCTCTGTTCATCTGTACGGACGGCCATCGAGTTGATCGTACAATCAGCATTTGACACCTCCACCCGAAGTAACTCCACCACGGCTATCTTTGGCTACCGGAATCACCTCGTTCTGATACGTGGAGCCCGAGTTATCACCATTGTCGTTTTCCGCCCTTCTAAACTTTGAAGTGCCGTAAGTATTGCCTTAGGTATCAGTTTCATTTGATTTTTCGACCCAAGTGAATAATATGACGAGATGTACATTTTTCTACGAAAGATATGATACCGACTTGGAGTATCTTTGATGTCATCTCCCTACCCCATGACTTAGAGGGCCGCAACCGAATTCTTACTAGTGACCCCAACAACCCGAAGGCGAACTTAGTCCTCTAGCATAGGGTCCATTTCAAAATCCGGTGGTAACCTCCCTCTAGCATCCACATCAGGTGACTGCACTAGTGCAGGGGTGGACGGAGGCGTCCCGCATTCACGGTAAGTTCAAGGGACATCTATGCGGGACGGTACGTTTAAAGGACATCTAGTGTCCTGTCCCTAGGCAACTTGGTGCTCCTCATATTCCTCCGAAGGGGCCAACCTACTCCAAGCCGGTTGTGAGTCTACAGAGATTTGATCCGGAGACCTCCTCCCTACAAGTTTCTCAGCTACACCACGGAAGCTGATCATCTCACAACTGGTTTTAGAGACCAGTTTCTAAGCTGATATGCTAAAAAACTACGGTATTTCGTCTTTCCTATGCTATCACGAAGTGCCATAACTTTCTCTAGACATGCTCTTTTTGTGCATTTCGAAATATAAACAAATACTACATACTACAATCTACATGAGAAAAATCTAAAACATATTTTTAGAACTCACTCAGATTTATGATAAATTTCTCGGTATCAAAAATCTTGTAGAAGATTTCCAAGTAACTTTTCATCTGCAACTCTGTTTGCAACTTTTGAACATACCACCGTGATCAGCGCGACGAGGCCTACGCTGTAGTGTTTTCAGATTTTCAAATGCTCACTTCCTCCATAATCGACTTCTCTGAGGTCTTAACCTCACCTAGAGAGATTAACTTCTAATTGAGAGGTGAATTATTCACTATCTGAAATAATTCACATCACGACACCGTGCTCTTCATGACGAGATGAGGCAGGCATTCAGTCTACCCCTCGACATGTTAGCACGAAACAATCGAGATGAAGCGGTGTTGTTACTGTTTTTGTTACTCCCTCGTTGGTGCCTTCGTTATACTCGAGGTGGCAGAGGAGGACATCGAGAGGTGATGGTCCATCTTCGGAGGTTCCGTGCAAGTGATTGAGCGGTCTTACAAAAGGAATCTGTACGTGCAATACGATATAGGAGTGAGCTTGTCTCTACATGTGATGTCTCATCTTCCGTCCACATTCGACGTTGTAGGATGTTAGATCAAGTTGGAGAGTATAGTAGAGCTGCTAGAGCACTGCATCTTTTGTCGGTGGCATGTCCTACTGAGGAGACGATCGCTTCGTTGCGTCTCTTTCATCCCCACCGGATGATCTCTCACCATCTGAGATTCAGGACTATCAGTCTGAGGAGCCATTATGTCTGGATAGATCTTTGTTTGCCCAGGCCTTGTGTACGGCTCCACGTCTATCATCTAGAGGTCTGTCTAGGATGGTCTACGAGCACATACGAGATTGTTTTCAAAAGGACGATCCCTTAGTGGGTTCTCTGAGCTTTTTCAAGTAGTGAAAACAGTAGCTCAAGGACATATTTCTCATTCTATAGCTCAGGTATTGGGGACAGCTAGACTTTTGACCATGACGAATGATGGTGGAGAGATTCGATCAATAGCCATCATAAAGAGAGTCTCCTACGACTTATTAGTCGTACCATTGTTCTTCAGCTTCGAGATACTTTTCAAGATCACTTTTGTCCACATCAATTTGGAGTTGCGACGCCTGGAGGTTGTGAGTCTGTGTCCTTCGACATTAGGGCTCTCTTGGACATCCATCCTGACTGGGTGGTCTTACAGATGGACGTGAAAAATACTTTTAATAGCGTCTCATGCGCTTCCATCTTTAGAGAACTCATGGATGGCCGTGGATCTCTGACGAGTCTCGTTCTCTTCGTTCATTCTGTGGTTCTTCCACCCCTCTTTATTACCAGCACGGTCCTTTGGGAGAGGGAGTTAATCATCAGATCCGCTGCAGGTACTCGTCAGGAAGACCCTTGGGAGGACCTCTCTTTGTCTTAGCTCACTATAGAGCTCTCTTGGCCATCGCCTTGGCTGCTCCAGGTTGTGTTTATCCATCTCTAGCTGATGATATGCATATCGTAGGTCCGGTAGATCAAGTTTATGTTGTCTTTGAGCATCTCGTCTCTCAATTGACCTTGGTAGTGTTGAGAGTCAAAGTGCAAGACTTGGTCTTTCATAGATATACTGTCGGATCTTCATCTCCGAGAGGAATCTATTCCACCTAGAGATGGTTTACGTATCCTCGAAGTACCGGTGGATACAGACGACTTTGTCTCTCGATTCTTAGTTGTTGCCCTGACAGAGGACGTTTTACATAGCGATGATCTCCTTATGTTAGAGGACCCACATGTTGCTTTTGACATCTTTTCCTCTTCCATTGCACCTCGTCCGGGTTACTTACTCCGCACAGTACCTCCATCTCTTATCTTCATCTCACGTCTTAGAGAGTTTGATAAGAGGATCATGGAGGTTTTTGTGACATCATAAGATCGGGGACCTTTGACTGTGTGGCAGGACCTCTCGCACATAGGCAGACATCTTTGTCGATATCATGTGGCGGTGTGGACTTATTATCCATGGAGAAAACTGCTCCGACAGTCTTTTTGGGTAGTTGGACCCTCTCAGCACCTTGGCTCTATTGTCGTTTTCTCGTGCGAGATAGACCTATTCTAGAGAGCTACGTGACAGAAATGGAGGATGGTTCATATCCTCTACAGTTGTGTCTCCGTGAGGCAAAAGATAATTTGACTCTTGAGGCATGTGAGGCACATCCTCGATTCGATACCTTAGCTTCCGATAGATCTCATGGACTACAGTCCTCTCTGACAAGACACCACTTCTAGCAAGTTCTCCATGCGCTCTTACTGGATCTTTTCATCTCACAAGATACTAGAGCTTGACTCCGCTCTTGTTCGGACCAGGACGCATGCTCTTGGCTCATAACTCCACCTTGCATTAGAGCGTTCCGACTCGCACCGACTATCTTCTCTACAGCGATAAGGTTCCACCTAAGCTTGATCCAGTCTATTACTTCAGCATTGTCCATCTGCGAGTGTGAGATCTCGCTCGATATCGGATGGACATCTTACTCGTTGTCCTCACGGTGGAGAGCGGATAGTCATCCATGATGCCATCAGGGATGTCGTGTTCGTTTTAGCTCGAGAGAGTGGTTACATGACGTGGAGAGAGCGTTGGTATGTCTTTCAGATGGGAGGATCATTGAGAGCTGACCTGTACATGATGAGAGAGAATCAGTTCTCAGTGGCAGATGTGGTTGTCACGGATCCGACATGAGATTCAATAGCGGCACAGGTGATCACCCATCTCTCAGGATGGGCTACAACTCTGGCGGCAGCAGCGAAAGATAGTATCAAGTATAAGGATATGTAGGTGAGACATCGCTTCATCTCCTTAGCCTTGGAGATATACGGATCGACAGCTTTGGAGTCTGACGTCTTCTTTCGAGATTGTGCTAGAGCTTATCATGAGAGACACCCAGGGTACCACTTTCTCTTTCTTTTTGTACGATGTTTTCTAGACAAAGGTTTTCTATTTTTCTACAGAAAGCTTTAGCAGGCGCAGTTCACAAGAGAGCAATTGCAGTAAGCGATGCTACTTCATGTGCACCTGTTGTTTGCAGGACCACTGACTTATGTGTTTCTGATATTATAAGAGCGATAGGAGACCTTAGAGCTATTGATAGCGGGATTTAGCCCCGTTGTTCTTCTCTTCGGGGTGTTAGTTTCTTGGTCCTTGGGGTCTTTCTTTCCCGTGTAAGGCTTGATGAGGTCGGTTGGCTATTCGTTGCGTCGTGTGTTTTCACGGTGGCTAGGGAATCGAATCGTCCTTTGACCTCGGGCCCTAACCCTCCGTCCGCACGCCGGTCTTCCCTCGTGCGATGCCTTTCTACTTCCCCCTCCTCCATCTCTATGGGAACCTCTATGGGCCCAAGGCGTTCCCTCTAGCGGAGGAGAAAGCTATTGCTGTTCTCGCTGCGTTTACCGTGTCTGGAATCATGCACATTGACTCACAAGTATATAGGAATAAAGAACTAGTTTCAATTTATCACTTTTTAAGAGTTATATTTATGACTCGGATAGATGGAGTTACAATATAGAGATCTTTGTATAATTTTATTAATTTTTATACTGTTCAAACTTTTGACAACAATATTAAAACTTATAATTTTAACATATATATATATATATCGTCATTTTATAGGATGCATGAAAAAGTCATCAAAATTTTGCTAGAGAAATTGTCAGAAAGTTCAAAATCAAAAGATCTGTCAGATAACTATTTAACTTCTTTCCAGTACTAATAATAATAGTTGCTTTTTTATCGATATATAATCATCGGTCATATCGAGACTCATTTCTTCTACATGAGTCGAAGAATTCCCACATTTGTAGTTACCATGTTTTTTGTGGTCAACGAAGTTGCCACTATCTTGGAAGCGTGGCTGAGAAACAAGGAGTATTACCTACCGAAGTGGGTTGGTCGGGTTGTCACGTTGAGCTTTGTGTTCTCCACAGCCGCATTGCTTTTCTACCCTCCGCTTGTAAGAGACGGTAGTTACAAGCAGAACAATGAAGACTTGAATAGATTTTTTCTCTATGTCTGAAATCTCGTTCTCCGTAGCCTGAGACGGACCTTTTCTGCCTAAATTGTTTTCTGGATACAAAAACCTTCAGCATGGCGTTTCCAAGCGTGAATGATATCATTCATGAACTTGGGTTGAAGCTAGATCATGTGCAGGATTTGGTCCGTCTGTCCTGCACATGATCTAGCTTCAACCCAAGTACTTGGTCGTTGGTCACATAATGGTCATTCTTGAATTGCTTGGGTTGTTCAGTATCTTGTCTATGTTTCATTATGGTCGTTGCTGGATTTGATTGACATCTGTTTTCAGTGGACGTTGGACTTCTTTTCAGTTAAGATGCGTAAGTATCGTCTTTGAGGATATTACATCCATATTAGCTCGGATCTTTCTGGATTGTCCCCCAGGGGAACTGATCATAGCGCGGGCTTTTATGAAGAATCTTCTGGTCTCTTCAATTCAACAAAGTACATACGAAGGTTAATCATGCAATTACCCGAAGCTGGGTTCCTACTTACATGAGCATCCGCCCCTTAATTAGCTAAGAATTTTTTATTTTATTATTATTATTTTATTTTTTGAGAGAAAGAGTACGAGGCCCAAAATTGTTTATTGCCCGGTCATGGGACCGCGCTCTAGACACGGCGTAGACAAAACCAGACCTGCTACAGATCTTATGGGTCACCCTACTATCTCTAATCACCATCCTACCCTCTAACCGGATATCGGTCGTGTGAGTCGACCAATTAACTCTATTCATCATGCTAACCTCCACTCTCTCGGGCGTGCTAACCGTGTAGTAGGAGGTCTCGTCCTCTAAGTCATCCGCTCTGCTAACCGTGTGGGCGGTACCGAAGTCGTGAATCCGCCACTTGCTCCTGTTGTTCCCAGCAGCGTTAGGCGCCCGATGGTTACGATGATTCTCGATCTGCCACCTGTTGGGCCACTTGTCTTTGCTGACGCTCTGGTTCTCTTCTTTCGCGCTCTCCCCCAAGCTCCCGTTCGAACTCCAGTCGAGCCGTCTCTTCTCATTGTTGCGATCAATCTTGATTCTCTGCTTTTGGTGCCGCTTGCAGGTGTACCATGGATTCTTCCCGTTCCTTTGTCTCGACATCGTGGTCTTCGCTTTCATGCTCGTCAGCTTTTCCCTCCCGTGTGGTTTGTTATCCGGATAGCTGTGCGACATGGTTGGTGTGGGGATTCACACACGCCTGAGTCACCATTCGTTCCAGACATGATCGTTCCTCCGTTCCTCCTCTCCGTTCTCCTCTCTAGTACCATCATCCCTGTCCTCGGTGAATATTCTTTGTTCTCTCGTAAAGCCGACCGATGTGCTCCGAATCATCATCGTTTGCAGCGTAAGCGTGATCTGTTTCATCCTCTGACCTTCCTTCGAGCATTCTGTCATCGTGCCGAAGTTGAGTAATGGCCGAAGTTGAGTAATGGCTGACTTGTACGCTTGACTGATGATCACTTTGATTGGAGTGTCAATCGTCTTGTTCTCGAATTGTTTCTTGTTTCTCTCCTCCCAGATCGTTTTCAAGATCTCCACCGTCGTGAATTGACTTGCCCCCGTTGTTTGTGCCAGGACTCTTAATTACCTAAGAATATATTCATCAACCATCAAGCCCGTTGTTGTTGATAGTGGTCATCATTTCACTCGAGCGAGGAGAGGAGAACAACGTGAGTCGTCACAGATATATAACTGTCATTAGTAAGGATTGAGGACTGAATTCTCTAAGGATTGAATTCTCTGGACGGAAAGCCAGAGAAGAAGGTTCGAATCATTGAGAGCTCATTGCGTTCAAATTACTTGTACTCGGGTGCTGACTCGGGAAATCCATCTATTTCAAGGATTTCATCTATGTCATCAAACAAACGTGTGCCTATAAACTTACGTGGACAAGTGTGAAGGCGGGTTCGTGCTCCATATCACTCGGGTTCGTGCTCCATATCTTCCAACTCGTCCTGTCCCATGGCAAAAGAACTCGGCAGAACTTCCACCGTTAGTTTCTTGGATTTAAGAACGTGGAATCCAGCCGACTGTGAAGTATGGTCGCGCGTCGAAAAAGTGAAGATCTACTCTACGAGCAATTCAGGATTTACGAGCAAACTGGTGACCGACCGGAAGGCAAAGGCGAACGTAACCTCTCAGTACCCAGACAAAGGCGAAGATACTCATGCGCATAGAACTCCTCTGAACTGTAAGATAAATACAAAGGTGAGTTAGGTTTTGATCTATTTTTCAGAGCATTTACATCACATAGAGCACCTAACCACTCAACCTGAAACATTCACGTGTTGGTAAGCCAGAGGTGGTACATTGATCTGGTAACAAGCAGTCAGAAACTTTTACTTTCTCCAGGCATGGACGGTGATCCTCCCACCAGTCATATCATTTTATCCTCTAACGGCTGATGTTTAAACTTTGTCTCTGGAGGTCTCGGATTCCTTGCAACTTCCAGAATCAGGTCTTGAGGTAGTTCGGCAGGAATCTGCGAGACTAGGCCAAGAAGAATGTTTCTCGGTTGAAGCTGACCATTCTGTAAGGGCCTTCGGTTCCAGTAGCGCATGGGACTGGCCAACAGGCTACATAAGTCACAAATGTGAGTCCTTTTCCCTTAGAATATAGGTATGCGAATCGGTATTCGTTCCTACTTGGAAGCTTTGGGTTGATAATGTTAATTTTGTGAAAACCCTATCGAACAAATTACAACGAGATTTAAAGCTCAGCTGGAAAGCCAGTCAGCACAGTCTCAGAGCGTCAGCAATGAGAAGGTGCACTGTTCAAGAAGTAAGCCGCACAGAACATATACTTTGGCTTTCTTTGTTGTCCCTGCATTAGACAGTTAGACAGAAGTACCTCTCACTCATCTTCAAGCTTGGCAGCTCGGACGGAGATGGTACAATTTATCAGCTTTGAATGTTGCAATGATAGCGGCCTCATGGCGAGTCCAACAGAAGCCTAACGACGACCGTCAAAGGAGATCGAGAGGAAAGCCAGGTAAGAAGAAGTTTTGTCAAGGGTTGTTCATGTGTTGTGCTTGCTGATATTAATGTCTCCAAAATTGTCCTCATAGGAATGGAGACAGCACTCTATGTTTTTATAGACTTAAAATACTTGGACTTGGTGATGGTTTTATCAAGCCGTTTAAGCGTATTGGGAACTAAAAACTTTGGTATTTGATTGAGTCCACGAGCACTGACATGGCCTTATTCTTGTACCATAGGTCCGTGATTGCTTGCTCGAGATGTACCGACCTGTTGTCGAGCAAGATGCGAAGTTGGAGCTTATATTTTTCCCCGGATCAGTTAAAGAGGAAAGCTACAAGACAACATGGACGGCCGAGGATAACAAGGACTGCTGGCTCCAGACGTGGCTTCCTGACGCATCCCCTGAAGCACGTATACCTGCGGTGTCATACCCTGTACATTCGGACCTGGACGGAAGTCTCGATCTACTTTTTTTGTGCGAGGTTCTGATCAGTAGCATTATCAGCATGATCCGTTATAGAGGCAGACGCTCGCTCCCGTTGATACTAGTCGGGCATTGTTTTGGGGGTGTTGTTATTAAAAGCTTTTGTGAGCAACTCGAGGAGATGTACTCTAAGTGTGTATATGGCGGCGGTTCCTACGAGTAGCTTCTTTCTACGAGGAGCTTCTTAAAAGTATATAGGGAATTGCATTCTATAGCACTTTCTAGAAAAAGTTCGAGACAATATAGCCAGAATGGGAAGTGTTATAGAATGCAGTGCCCCGTATACTTTTAAGTAACTCCTCGCAGGAAATATAATCTTTCCACGAGTTGTTCTCGAGTTGGTTACAAAGTCTTTTAATAACAATGGCCGATATGTGAAAAGACGACGTTTTCCGCGTGGAGTTTCTTAGAAGTATACGAAACCTAATAATAATATCTATTAAACAATGCCGAATCTGTGGAAAGATGACGTTTTTCACGAGGAATTTCTTAAAAGTATACGGGGCACTGTATTCTATAACATTTCTGATTCTTGCTATATTGTCTCGAATTTTTTCTTTGGAGGTGGTAATAGGATTAATTTCGCGCAAGACTCTGAGAAATATGGGGACCTCTCTTATAAGTACGTGGCAAGGGTAAACGCTGACTACCTGCACAAGAACAGAAACATGAATGTTAGAAGGAAGAAGCGAAGAGGTATCGCTGTCATCATCAGTATGGAGGGGGAAAGCTCTGGCCGCGAGGCTGGCTTGCATCGGTTGGAAGGGAAGGGTCTGGCAACGAGGTTGACCGGCGTCAGTTGGAAGATATGGATAGGGGAAGGCCTGGCAGCGAGAATGACCGGCTTCGGTTGGAGGACATGACTGTTTATCTAAAATTCAAACCTATAATGGTTTTAAACCAACAAGCCAGTAACATTCCGGGCAAGATTCAAGAGATATTGCAGACGGAAGCAAAGGAAGAAGATGAATGCATCCTCTGTTGTGTAAGTGGTCACGGAGCTGTTTCAGATGGGATACACTACATATTTGACAACAAGGACGAGCGCTTCAAGCTTCTCTCTGCAGTCTTGAAGCCTATTGCTGATTACCCTCTCTTTGCAGGCAATCCAAAGGTGTTCGCGGTTAATTCTTGTCGAGGTATAATCGGCGGGGTCCAGGAAACCGGTTTATCGAAGGAACAGAATGATCTCCACGGCTCTGGCGACTGCTTGCTGATGTATCCCACTACACTGGGCACCAAGTCCTGGAGACTGGAAACTGGTTACAGTCGAGGAACACTGTTTCTTAGTGAGCTGACGGATCACATCAGCCAGCTATACCAAACAACAGATGTGCAGGATATTTTCAAGAAGGTGAAAAAAAACGTTCCAGATCTAGCTGCAAGAAACGGTGTCGCGCAGGTCCCTGTGATGTACTCCACTCTCAGGAAGAGGCTATCTTGGCGCCCGAGGTGAAGAGAACCCTTTAGCTTGTATCACTACTCCAGAAAGTACTTACACACTCACATGCAGCAGCCTATACACATAAAGCCTCTTCAGGGAGCAGTGAGGATAAAACGTGCCTGGATCGTCAAATTTCGAGGACTTCGTGGTAAGCCGTGGAAGGACCTTCGGAACCGTCGCAAATTTCTCAAAGGACAGAGTAATGAACTTGTTAACATCCTTCTCGTTTAGCTGCTCTTCCGGCAAATAGTTTTTTGAAAAAGCCGCAGAGGTTCGGAGTTCTCGTTGGGTCGTTTCCTTCAGAGCTATGTTGCCTGGAGCAGGATGGTGGCGGCGTTGTCTTCGTAGATTATCTCTTGCTGATAATCTCCTGCAGAGAGTTGCGATAGATTTATGATGTAAGTTGTGGGGGAGCTAGCTCAAACCATGACTCTCTAGTTCTTGGACATTTGCTTTGTGGACCCATATTAGAGACCGCAAAGTGCTAGCTGAATATACTGTGATACTGCCCACTGGTTTGCATCTTCAACTGTACCTTCTCGGAGATTTAGGTTTGCATTATGAAAAGGTCGTTGATGCCTCCTTACTCACTGAAACCCACCGTCGTCAATGGCACATAGATTGTTTACAGAACGTCGATCAGAGGTAGATTTGTATTGAACAAGCATTTGGATTTTTGAAAAGACGGTTTGCTACTTTAAACCACGAGATCACAAACAACATCAAATGAGCTGCAAAAATTGTCAAGCGTTGTTGCATATTGTACAATTTTCTATTGCATCGTTGAGTAACCATAGAGGTTGTAGCTGCTGCAGAAGCAAGTTCTGGTTTACATGCACAACAATCAATTAGAGAGACAAGGCAGTGAGGTTAGAGAGACTTTAGCGGTATCTCTGAGTACTTCTTCATGATGTACAGAAGACACAGTGCATTGTCTTCCGAGTATTTCATGTTCAGCTCAAAGTTTCATGCTATACACACTCTTCTGACTATGTGTACTTTTTTTAGTTCGAAACCCCTTAGTTTCATGTAAACTTTATTTCTTTTCTGCTTCTATTTGAATTATATGTTCAAACATCACAAAATGATACATGTAAAATTTTAACGTTAACTTCTGTGTGACATAAGAATTTTGAAGCTAAGTGCATTCCAACATGTGTAAGAGTTACATTTGCTCGCATTGGAGTGCTCTTTTCAAACTATTCGAATGAACTCGAACTATGGCTCACATGGCTCGAAGTATGCACTTTCACTTCACCAGATGTTTACTTGGAGTTCAAGTTCAAGTAGACTTGAAGTTGCTGCCTTGAGCTTCGACTCGCTTGGTGCATATAAATGACAAGGAGTTCTACTTTTCTGAATGAATCTACACGGCTTCGCAAATCATTTCTGAATTTGGTCGAGATTCTTTGTTATCTTGGTCCTCTCTTGGAAAATTTCAGTTCGGTATGTCTTTTTTGAACGCCCTCAAGTGAAATCATGGGTGGGGATCTATGTACCTTCGTTTGTTCTTTCGCTTCTGTCCTACCACTTAACTATTTTTCTTGTGATTCTATTCGTCACAGATCCTCCAATGTGGACAACAGTGGTTGAGTTGAGGAGCATGAGATTCTGGTGCAGTGTTCGTGAGTGATTGGGAGGAAGAAATCATTCATGATATCAAAATTCTGATCAAACGAGTTGTAGATTCTCACGAGTAGGAGGTTTTTGGAGTGGAACTACAAACTCTCAAACAAGTTACATCATGTGAGTTCACTGAAATGTTCCCTATGTGGTAGAACTTGTGCTTGGACTGGTGGGAAGCCACGGCATGCAGATGAGAAGGTTGCACTCGACTCGATCTTTGAACTTTCATGTGCATTGCTGCCAGATTTGTGATTACAAGGCATGTCGTTTAGAGTCGAGTAGTGAAGAAGCTGCTATCAAAAATCTTTGCTGCTCATGGTATGCTTGACATAGATCTTGCACTCGTAGACAGAGTGGACTGGGAGTTTTCATGCAAGGCCGATTGCACTATACACGAAATCTCCTAAGAGTAAACATCGGCCGAAAGCTCATGGTCTCTTGTGTGCAGACGATGTGCTAAACTTTGAACTCCATTGTTGATTTCACATGTACTTTTATGTGTTTAACAAATAAAATTGTGTACAACCATTACATATTTGGTGTCGTTTCTTCTCCTTTTTTGTTCTTTTGAACCAAACCTTTGCTTGTACAAACAACAACCTAAGATCAATTGACATGATGACATTTACTCACGATTCATCACGAGATGTATAACTTGCTCATTTCTGATACGTTGGTCGTAATCATGATAGATGTCGAGACAAACATCTTGGAATTGCGTTGCGTGATAAACTTTCTATTCAACCCGTTATAGCCCGAATACTTTAAGTCGGGATCAAGTGCTAAGCATCTTGAGCTCTCCTCCTTGAAATGTGATTGCTTGCTTGTATATTTCTCTTCTGTAACAACAGAAAAACAATCTTCGATGCCTAGTACAAAAGTTTTAGCGCAACTTGAGACTCCTCTGACAATGAAACTCGGAAGACAAGTGGTCGAATGATTCATCATGAAATTCATCATAATAGGTAGATAGTTAAGATTCTCATCCTTGGGATAGCCTGCATTCCAATTGATCATTGTATATGATTAGGAGCGACATTCAAATTTCGTATACCATTGATCGCATTTGATCCATACAGCACTAACAAACGCTCTTCAGAAACTCAGCCACTAAAAGGTTACACATCGTCCATGCACGTCGAGTTCTCACCTCACAGAAAGATAATCTTACGGTGTCCACTACGCAATGAGTCAACTATTTCATGATCCATATCGGAGAAATTGTGGAACTCAGAATCACTTTTGCACGAAATTCTGCATGATCCGTCTTAAAGAGGAGTCACAGCTCGATGTAAAACTATGTGCAGTGCTGTTGCGACAACGGTTTCGGTATCGAGAAACTCTCTTGCGATCTCCTAGTTTAGGTAGGTTCGACGGAGCAAGGATCATTGTGAAAATCTATGATAATCACAGTCGATAATATGGGTGCGATTACGGCCTTAGCATAAATTGTAGTGTTGGTTTTCCCTAGGATAGAATAAAATGACTTGTCGCATTGATTTGTTATTCAACTTTTTGCTTGTTATTGCACAGTTCGAATGCCACATGGCAGTTAGATTCATACTTCTTGTTTTGCTTGTACAATCCATTTTAATAAGTGTATAAATTTCAGCACGGATTAATAATTTAGACGAAATCAAGCTAAACTTAATTATTTTCTCAAAATTAATTTGATATCACAAGCATTAGCTTGTTTGCAACCCCATCCACGTCTAGACTAGACAAAGTGAAATGAAGTCTTCCTGCCAGAGGGTTCAATCTGTGAAAAGGCAAATAGCAATCGGTTATAAAAGCTCCTAGCAAAAGTACCTAAACTTGGCGAGCATTGTTTAACGTTTCATCACAAAAAAAAACAACTATAAAAATATCAATGAAACGTTCATTTTTATTAGTTGTAAATCAATATGAAAGGACAATGTGTTATTGATGATTGATGATTGTTATTCTGTAGACTCTCTAACTCTAAAGGCCATTAGAAATGTGGAAACAATGACTTTCATAGCATCCGAGCTAGAGAAATCATTCATCAACTTCTGTTTCAATATCACATATGATACAAAGTGCTTGAAGTGCTGATTTTTCATTGCATTCGATTCATACTAAACTTACCTCTTCAGAGAATCAGAGAATCTTCATTTGCAAACCATACTTCCAATCTCCAAAGAAGAAATGATGTACATGTTTCATCTCAAGCTGCATCTCCTTAATCCAACATCTTCTTAATTGGAGGACAAGAGTAACGTTTCTTGACGAATGTAGTCTTAAAGAACATTGTGAGATTTCATATCTTGATTTTGTTAAGAAAGCTAGAGGAATAAATGAGAACGAGCACTTGATAGTGAATTTATGTACATCAACGGAGAATTACAATACAAATTCTTGAAGCAACTCAAACAAGATACCAAAAGATATTTTAAACTATCTCTTTCTTTAATTTTAGAATTTTTAATTCTTATTTTTAAATTGCTTCACTTGACAACCACAATTATCCATAGATTTTTTCTAGATTTTTCTTTAATTTGATCGATCTCGTCATGGAGTTTTCTCAACCGGACGTACCCAACATAAAAGGAGAAATATCTCAGTTTTTATAAAAACAAATAATTGTAATATCACTCTTGGTATGTTGTTCATGAGCTAGCCAGAAAAGGTTTCTTATGCCACTCGATCAAGCAGCTATAAAGGATCGACCTTGTATCTCCATGTTGGGAGGTGAAGCTCTTCCTATCAACGTAAGGTCTGGTAGGTATATCAATATATTCTTGACGTTATACAGTTTGTGAACGTTTTTATTGCAATTTGTAGATAATGATAGAATTCTTGTAAAACAATTGGTGCTTGTACTTACTTTGATAAAGATGTTGAAGTTATTTTTGTCAAAAGTAGAAGCAGTTGTATGTTGATTATGAATTGGGGTTGTATTAAAGATACATTTAGAGCAACATTATGTGTCAGTGTTTCATTCACTGAATCTTGTATATGCATGATAGACTCATGTAAGATGGGCGACTCATGTAGGTGACTTTTTGCGCACCTAGCGCCTTGTTGCGCCAGCGGAAGCTCTAGCTCAGTAGGTCGCAAACTTTACACCGCTAACCTGCAAACACAATCACAAGTTAGCGTCCATGCAGTACTTACCTTATTTCTGTTTGGTCCGGACCGAAGCCGGACCATCTCTTTAACCATCAAGCTCAGCAATCTTAAGTCTCAACTTAGATCCGCCTAAGTCGGTCCCAAACATGAGCAAGTCACAATATGACTTGAGGCGGACTTCCCATAAAGTCCAAGGTCCTAAACGGTGCCTCTAGCACACCTAGCGGCCCAACCGCCCGTGATGTCTGGGTCTAGGTTCCCGAACGGTGGTCTAACCCGCCGACTCGTTCTCTAGTCTTGCCCCAGCCCTTACATCGTTCCTAAGTCCAGACATCCAAGTCTAGATCCGAAGGTGCCTTGGAACCGGCCCAGCCATCACCTCATGCGCCCAGAGTTTACCCGTCGAACCCTGGGGTCGGGTGACTCGTCCTGGCCCACCCAGGCATCGAGTCCCCCTCATATATACTTTTGGAGATCGGCGGCCCCGCCCTCCTCTTTGGTCCCTAAAAATTATACCACAACCCGATTGTGGTTTGGTCATAACTTCAAGCTCGAAGATCAGATCGAGGAGTGTTATATATCACTGGAAAGCTCTCGACGAGACCTTTCCAATGATACTTCACTCGCCTCGAGATCTTATGTGGAGCTCCGTCCACGACCTAAAACGTCCTTGGAGCTCCAACACTTAGCCATTTTTCAGAAACCTGTGGTCCAGACCCAAGGTCGAACCCTGTGGTTCGTCTGCGTCTCAGACCCACGTCTTGGTCTCATGTCTCGGACCCACATCTCAGACCTATGTCTGAGACTCATATTTCAGCCCGTTCTCAGACTCGTCCCCTTAGGTCAGCGTTCGTCTGGAGCCCTCTTGGGGTAGGCCCTTATGTCCTAACCCAAGGTTCCAACCTTGGTTCAAAGAACCACTTCGGGTTCATCTGATCCCGACTTGCCGGTCAAGCCGTTAAGTCCTTCTCGCAGCGTTCACAACCTAGCACAAGTCCGCTAGAGTTCTGTTGTTCGCGTCTGCGCCCGATCTTGAGAATGAGAAGCGCGACACTCACCCCCACTTTGGAGGTTGATGCCCTCATCAACAATGATCCTTTAAGTTAACGCCAAGTTCAGAATGGGTAGCCAACCCCTTGGCGTCAGAATTGCGTTCTGGTAGCTAACCCGCAATTCCTTTCTTGGCTTGAGTCTTAAGTTGTCGCTAGAACACTTAGAAAATTCCAACTAGTATTGAGAAAAGCCTTACCTTTTTGGCTTACCCTAAACAAAACTAGTTGAGAACTTCTAAACATTCTACTTAAGACTCTAACTTGCTAACTATAAGTATTCACACCTACTTACGAGGTCCTCCGAAACTCACTTTCCGGTCGCAACCTGATTTGACTTAGACGCGCGACTAAGTTTACTTTGTAGAAAAACACAAAGCAAGATCTACCCCAAGCCCCAAGACAAGTATGAAAGTTCATACTTGCTTTGCCAACGCTACGGCAAACCTAAGTCTTGACATCAAGACTTAGTCTTGATTTAGATGCTTATCCAAACCAGCTCGCTTTTTTTGAGTGTGTTTCGTTCCTCCTCTTGACAACATCCTAGGCATCTGATCAGAACTAGTCATAGTCATGCACTATCAATACACTTAGACAAAATTTCAAGAAACAAAGTCTTTATTTCCAAATACAAGACAAAAATACAAAGTCCATCGGCTCAAATCGCCTCAAGTTGCTACTCGTATGGTTCGACGTTCCTTCACTCCTCGTTGGAAGGAGATGTCCTCATCTTGCTAACGCCCTTGTTGTCCTTGTCGCCGTTTGAAGAGGTCTAATACTTCGCTCGCATGTGCGAGATCTTCCTCTGACACCCAAGTTGCTTCCTTCAAATGGTAACCACGCCATTTGACCAAGTACTCCATCCGGTTTGATTTGCGCCGAGATTGCAAAATGGACTCCACCTCATATTCTACTTCGCCTTGCACGACATCAGGTTGAGGCCTGAGAACCTGTTTGCGCTCCGGCCGCAAATCATCGTTGAAGTATTTCTTTAATAAAGAAACATGGAAAGTCGGATGCAACAGCCACTCACGAGGAAGGACTAATGTATAGACATCTTTATGCGGAATCTTGACAATGATAAAAGGTCCCGTGAATTTTGATGAGACCTTCGCCGATATATCCTTCGGAAGTGTGAAGTTTTTCGTACTTAACCATACTTCTTCGCCCAGTTGAAACTTCACTTGCCGCCGATGCTTGTTTACCTGCTTCGTGTATCGTTGCTGTGCCTTCTCGAGGTTCTTCTTTACTTGCTCCTCGCGCCGCTGCATTACCGTCACCAACTCTTCAGCTGATGTTTGCCGTGTTCTTGGTCGTGCCGATGTAAAACTCCCCGCAAGAGTCAAGTCAAGAGGCCCTTCTGGCTCACGTCCGTAAGTCAGCAAGAAAGGCGATTCGCCGATTGCCGAATGCTTCGTGGAATTGTAGCAATACTTCGCAAGACTGAGCTACTCCGCCCAATCACTTTGGTCCGCGCTCACATAATTCCTCAAGTATTGATTCAGAACCGAGTTACTCGTTCCGTTTGCCCATCTGTTTCCGGATGAAAGGCGGTACTAAATTTTAACTTAGTCCTCAATTTTTGGAACAAGTGTTTCCAAAAGACACTTGTGAACTTAGAGTCTCTATCTGAAATAATACTCCGAGGTAATCCATGTGAACGTCACCAAGTATCTAGGAACAACCGAGAAGTCGTGAACGTTGTTGCAGTATCCAAGGTCGGAGTAAACTTCGCTAGTTTGCTAAACCGATCAACTATAACAAAAATCACGTTGTATCCATTCGAGTCAGGCAGAGAGGTGATGAAGTCCATGCTAATGCTTTTCCAAGGTCTGGCTGGAATCGGCAGAGGATGAAGCAACCCTTGTTTCTTCTCATAAGAAACACGGTTCGCTTGACAGGTTACACATGTTGTCACAAAGTGGGCAACATCGTCTTTCATGTGAGGTCAATAAAACTTTTTAGCTATCACTGCTAAAGTGGACTTTTCGCCTTCATGGCCTGATAAGGGCGCATCGTGGCATTCTTTTAACAACTTGGTCCTAAGTTTTCCTTGTCCCACATAAACCTGGCTTTGCTTGAACATGAGTAAACCATGTCTTAGCTGCATGGTCTGCAACTTCACTCCTCGCTTGAGCTGTTCTAGATACTCCTTCGCTTGATCGTCGCCCATGTAACCTTCACGTATTCGCCTCTCCAAATCTGACTCCTTAGGATACATAGCTCGCAAAATCTGTGTTGACGATGGAAGATATTCCTCCTTGCGACTCAAGACTCAGGAACCACATTGTCCTTTCCCGCTTTGTGGATTAATTCCACGTTCATGAGCGCCAAAATATCATGCCACCGTAGTTGCTTTGGTGTCACCCGATCTTGTGTCTCAAAGTACTTGAGCGAAATGTTGTCAGTATACACTTGGGTTTTGTGGAGTCCCAAGTAATGCCGCCATTTCCTCAAGCAATGAACCACCGCAAACAATTCCTTCTCGTGAGTCGGCCATCGACTTTCTGTCCCAGATAGCTTCTTGCTTTCGTACGCTACAGGTTTTCCATCCTGCACCAACACTCCGTCAATCGCATAGTCGCTCGCGTCCGTGTGCACCTCGAATGGTTTGTCGAACTCCGGCAGCTTCAAAACTGGCGCCTTTGACAAAATAGCTTTGATCGTCAGAAACGCATCAGCCACCTCCTTGGTCCAACTTACCTGTGCGTCTTTGCCCGTCCAGTCCGTCAGCGGCTTCGCGATCTTTGAAAACCCCTTCACATACTTGCGGTAGAACTGCGCCAATCCTAAGAATCGCCGCATCCCCTTCATTGTAGTCGGAGGCTCCCAAGTCACAATCACGTCCACCTTCTGCATATCCGGGCCGACTCCTTCTACACTAATGACATGTCCTAAGAATTTAATGCGCTCCAAACCAAACTCACTCTTGTCAATGTTGACAAACAGTTTATGCTCCCGCAGCTTCGTCAACACCACCCTTAGCTGCTCCGCGTGCGACTCCAAGGTTTTGGAGTAGATCAAGATGTCGTCGATGTAAACGATGACAAACTCATCCATCTTCTCGTGAAAAATTATGTTCATCAATGTAGTGAACGTCGAAGGGGCGTTGCAGAGTCCAAATGACATCACCATGAATTCAAATGATCCATATCTGGTTCGACAAGCGGTCTTCTCAACATCTGGGTCAGCTATCCGGATCTGATAATATCCTGATTTCAAGTCTATCTTGCTGAAGTACTTTGCGCCCGCTAGCCTATCAAAGAGGTCGTCTATCCTTGGCAAAGGATAATTATTCTTCACCGTCATCTTATTGAGTGCACGATAATCTACACAGAGTCGTATCTTCCCATCCTTCTTCTTTGCAAAAAGGACTGGGGCTCCATAAGGTGACTTGCTGGTTCGAATATATCCCTGCGCTAATAGCTCACCGAGTTGTCTTTTCAACTCAAGGAGTTCCACCTGATTGAGTCGGTAAGGGGCTTTGGAAGGTGGTTCCGATCCTGGCAAGACTTCGATCTTGTGATCCACCACCCGCCTTGGAGGTAACTCAACAGGTAACTCGTCCGTCAAGACATCCTCAAACTCCTTAATCACTTCGCGAAGCACCTCCGGAACTTTAGTCGTGTCTCCTGATGTTTCCTCTTGTCCGTCACCCGTCATCAAATCTGCAACCCGCATCAAACACATGACCCCGTCGTTGAAGTCCATCTGTTTATCTTTGATCAAATTCACCGCAAAGTTGTCAATTTTCCGCACCTTTCGGATCAGCCTCACTCCCAGCTTCCGCCCTTTAACTCTGACATTCAACCTCAAAGGTCTCCGTCTAAGTTCCACGTCGAACTTATCTAAGAAAGTGTTTCCCAAAACCGTATGGATATCATCCATCTCGCACACGGTGAAGTTCTCTGTGAACTCCAACTTCCCACACGCAAATCGTACATCCAAGGCCACTTCAGAAGTTTGGTACGTCTTGCCCTTGACAAAGCGCACCTGAATAGGCTTGTCTGCCTTGGAGGTAGACAAGCCCAACTTCTTCACCAACTTTGGACTTATGAAGGAGTGAGTCGCTCCTGTGTCTACAAGAAAAGTAACATCACGGTTAGCAACCTTGGCTTGTAGAAACATCAATCCCGGCGTCTTCTTCGTGGTTCTCAAGGTCACAGTCATCTGGCCCTCCAACAAGTCCTTTGCAACAAACGCATTCATGCTACAGTTACTAACCTTAGGTTTCGTACACCCCTTAGCAATATGGTCCGCCTCGCCACAGTTGTAGCAAGTAAACTTTGCGCCATTGTCCTTCTGAGGTGTCTGCCCCTTAGATTTTACTCCTGTTTGCTGTCGCTTTGCTGCCGGAGCAGAAGTATCTTTCCGATCCTTCTCACCCCCATCCCACTGTCGCTTGAAGCCCTTGTTCTTCTTCTGGAACTTGTCCGTGCTGCGTGGTTCAAAGGGTTTCTGCTGCTGGACTTCGTCGTCCCCAATTCGCTCTGCTAGCTTGTCTCTGGTAGCTTTGGCATCCGAAAGAGAGCCTTCTCCGAGCTAGACTTGAGTCCCCCAATGAATATGCATATCTTGGTCTCCTCAGTCCACTTGGAGAACGAATCCAGCTTGGCACTGAACTCGCGCACATAAGCGCTTAAGGTCTCCGTCTGCTTCAGTCTCACCAACTCAACACCGTCCCGAATCCTTTGATACTCCGGAGTGAATCGTCATGCGAGCAACTCCTTGAATTCTTTCCAACCAAGCGCCGAGACGGTCAAGGCATGCTCATCCCTGTATGCAGTCCACCAGAGAAGCGCATGGTCTTTCAGGAACGTAACCGCCGCTCTCACCTTGTCAGACTGCTTAGCCTGTTGCGCCTCAAAGTATAGATCCAACTCAGTTAAGAAATCCTTAACCTTGCGAGCCCGTCCTATACCTGAAAACGAGGTCGGCAAATTCGTCTTACAAAGCTTCCTGGTAGACGAGGAACTTCCTTGGCCTGCCTCAAGCTCGGCGATACGTTTATCCCTGGAAACCATACCCTCCTGCATGGTCTTCATCATCTTGATGAGTTCCACATACAAGGCCCTTGACTTTCCGCGTCTGAATCGTTGGGCACTGCTGGCAAGACTCCATCTTGCTGCGTCGGTGCCGCAGCTGGTACAGGGCTCCCCTGACGGGTTGTCGGTTGTCGGTTGTCGTCCCTTGACTGTGCCTCGAGGCTAGCTCGAGTCGATCTATTCCCGTTAGCCGCTCCTCGTTTCTTGGTCTTCCTCCTGAAACTCTGTCTGTCCTCGGCCATCGCTCCAAGTGTTCACCTAGAAATGTTGATCCGCTTCGTGTCTCACGTCCCTCCTCAAGCGTCCAGCCTTCAGCGGCTACCTCAAGTTCTCACTCATCGAAGCGTCGGCTCTGATATCACTTTTCGCGCACCTATCGCCTTGTTGCGTCAGCGGAAGCTCTAGCTCAGTAGGTCGCAAACTTTACACCGCTAACCTGCAAACACAATCACAAGTTAGCGTCCATGCACCACTTACCTTATTTCTGTTTGGTCCGGACCGGAGCCGGACCGTCTCCTTAACCATCAAGCTCAGCAATCCTAAGTCCCGACTTAGATCCGCCTAAGTCGGTCCCAAACATGAGCAAGTCACAATATGACTTGGAGCGGACTTCTCATAAAGTCCAGGGTCCTAAACGGTGCCTCCATCACACCTAGCGGTCCAACCGCCCGTGATGTCCGTCTGGGTCTAGGTTCTCGAACGGTGGTCTAATCCGCCGACTCGTTTCCTAGTCTTGCCCCAGCCCTTACATCGTTCCTAAGTCCAGACATCCAAGTCTAGATCCGAACGTGCCTTGGAACCGGCCCAGCCATCACCTCATGCCCCCAGAGTCCGTCCGCCGAACCCTGGGGTCGGGTGACTCGTCCTGGCCCCCCCAGGCATCGAGCCCCCCTCATATATACTTCTGGGGATCGGCGGCCCCGCCCTTCTCTTTGGTCCCTGAAAATTATACCACAACCCGATTGTGGTTCGGCCATAACTTCTAGCTCGGAGGTCAGATCGAGGAGTGTTATATATCACTGGAAAGCTCTCGACGAGACCTTTCCAATGATACTTCACTCGCCTCGAGATCTTATGTGGAGCTCCGTCCACGACCTAAAACG
The DNA here is from genome assembly GCA_036924285.1 of Asterella californica. NCBI lineage: Eukaryota > Viridiplantae > Streptophyta > Marchantiopsida > Marchantiales > Aytoniaceae > Asterella > Asterella californica. Next base: position 10,405,432 of record JAYKYS010000006.1, on the reverse strand, counting down.
TCCTTGGAGCTCCAACACTTAGCCATTTTTCAGAAACCTGTGGTCCAGACCCAGGGTCGAACCCTGTGGTTCGTCTGCGTCTCAGACCCACGTCTCGGATCCACATCTCAGACCTATATCTGAGACTCATGTTTCAGCCCATTCTCAGACTCGCCCCCTTAGGTCAGCGTTCGTCTGGGGTCCTCTTGGGGTAGGCCTTTATGTCCTAACCCAAGGTTCCAACCTTGGTTCAGAGAACCACTTAGGGTTCATCTGATCCCGACTTGCCGGCCAAGCCGTTAAGTCCTTCTCGCAGCGTTCACAACCTAGCGCAAGTCCGCTAGGGTTCTGTTGTTCGCGTCTGCGCCCGATGTTGAGAATGAGGGGCGCAACATTGATATTGATTATGAATGCACAATGATCAAGGCGAATGATTATAACAAACCGGTACAGATAGGTCAAGATGTTAAGAAAACAAGAGCAAAAAAACATCAGCAAAAACTTCAAACGTGTTTCATAATAAGGGAGAGAGTAATAAAATCAATAATATCGAAAGTTATAATTTGTCATTCGTTATCATATATATCTCTTGTAAAGCTATAGATTTGTTGAGAAGATGGTAAAACATGGAGTCATAAAGACAACTGGGGAGAAAAAATGTAGTTCACTAAACTATGGTGGCAACTATATTCAATGGTATGCTTGTAGGTGATTTGATTATACATCTTGCACAAGAAAACTTGATTATTTTAGAGTTGATATCAACTATTTTTACCCTATAATAGTTACTTTGATTTTCAAGAACGTTGAATAAACAGCAATATATCTATTTCAATCAAAGTTGGACTTTAGAAATAATTCTCTTTGTTTGCACTTCAATTTACTTTCAAGTTTAGAAAAAGCTTTAGCTAAAGCTTCTCTTATGTTGACTCGTTTACAATTTGGACATATCGAACCTGCTTTGAGATCCATGTTCCACTTGCCATGTTCTTTTATATCGTTGTTGTTTACATCATCTTGATTTGTGTTTCATGTTTATCTCAAATCAACTATCATTGTGATACGCTGAGTTGAAGAGATCACTTCTTGATGTCTCTTTCAGTGTTTCGTGAATATATATTCACCTTTTTCATCTTTCCATGATGAGGTAAATATGCATGAGGTTAATTTATTACCTAACCTCTTCGTTGAGAACGGTTAGATGATAAGTTAAACCTTAAATAATATTATCATCTAGTATTTATGATCAATGGTTTGCATATATACTCTGTGGAGTGCGGTGGTCTCTGCTCCTCTTATGATTTATGTCAGGCTCTTCTCGATTTTGAATTCACCACTACTTGTAAATAACATGAAATGAAGCTCTTTTCATCGTACTAGTCAACAAACTTCTTTTTGGTCCAATAATGGAGTGATGGTTACCATCTAACCATCAGTAATATATAGAATGAATGAATCTTCACATTGTTTGCTGCAAGAAACTTGATGTAAAGATTATGCAGCAATTTTTTACTTGTCTTTCAAAATCTATCATAATACTGAACTGTATATGTGACAATGCAATACTAGAGGACGTGACTGTCCAACTAGTACTAACCATGTGCGACGAAATAAAAATCCTAATAAAATTATTATGAATATATATAAAAATGTAAATACTTTTCAATATCAATTTTCCCGTCATTGCTAACTTTCACATCCCTCATGGGGTATCAAAACTAACTCCCTAATTTTTGTTGCGGAAGATCAGTTTTCATCGTGATGTAATTTTGGCGTAAACCTCGGCATGTGGAAGGCATGAAGTTTTAGATTCATTTTGTTAATCACGACATAAAATAAATGACAAAAATATATACGATATTGTTACAAATCAAAATTTCACGGACTCAACATTTTTTGTCCCCGCGATATTCACTATTCACGAGAACCTTACGGAGATTCTCCTTAGGAGTCTTCCTGCCGTCCGAACCTAGACGGCGGGAAGAAACGTTCTCGTCTATACAAATTTTAACACCCCTTAATAGAGGGTGTCAAAATGTTAACTCTGGATTTCACCGTTGCAGATGGATTTACTGCCATGATTCGCTTTCAGCAGATATCTAGACAAGTAGAAAGAACAAAATTGTTAGGTTACGATTTTTATTACGATATACAATAATAATGCAAAATACTCAGAAATTTTAACTTCACGGTGACTACACTCTCTACCGAGGCAGAACTCACGAGAACCGAGGCGGCAGATGAAATTAGTCCATCTGTTCTATTCATTATGACACCCCTAATATGGTGTGTAAAAGTTGCAAGAGAAATATTCTTCAACGACGAAGAAAAAAAGAGTCGTAATATCGTAACAGTTAACTTTGTATGGAAGAGAGACTGAGTCTCGCTTGTGACTCAATATCATAATGTCAACGACGAATAATTTTCAGTTCTAACACTCAAGATAATTACTATAGGCAGTAGATATTTCACTGCAGAAAGAACAAACAAAATGAATTAACCTACGAGCGTTTTCTTACGGTTACCTCCGGAGGTGCTCGCAAGAAACACTTGCAAAGGTCTGGACGAAGTTGTAACTCCCTCCCCGCCGGTGTAAAATCTTTCAGCAAAGTTTGGACTTTGACACCCCTAATAGTCACCAATTCTATGCCGTCGCCAAGATCTCGTAAGAACAGAAGCCTGGTAGGCAAGCGTCCTTCGATCAAGCGGAGTAGAATCATCATCATAAGCTGATTAGAAAGGCATAGAATAGATACATGCTCTAGACGAGAAGACTGTCGGACTCTTTCATGACCGTCAATCTCAAAGTGGGAGAGACTTCCTCTGTTACCATGAAGATTCTGAATGTAGTCTGTCGTCTCGGTTTATGCTCTTCTTCATTTGGCCGCGACGACATCGCGAGAAACCATCTTGACCGGGAAAATGACGGACGATTTTCTTCTGCATCCGGCCAGTATCAGAATTTGTGTTGGAGTTTGGCATCGGGTATCGTGTTGTGAAATTGTCGCCATCGTTAAACCATTAAATTTTCGAAATACGTTTCACACTTGCAACTTTTTGCTACTTTACCAACGACGCATGAATAAACATATATGCATGAACGTGTTCTGTTGCGAGACTAGTTGCTAGCAGGCTCGGACAGTACCAGCTGCCTTTGTATACTCCACGGGCTAAAATTTCTGATTACTGGTTGAGACGAAATTCTTCCGGCCTTTTCGCTGATAGGAAACAAAAGATATGGACAAATTACCCGGATATGGATGGCGTTTCGAGGGATTAGATATGGACGGCATTTCAAGGCTTGCATACAAACAAGTAGAATCCCGATCTGCTTCACTCGCATGTTAAGATCTGTTTCGAATGACGAGTGTTTGGTGATGGTAGGTGTCTGCAGATGTATTCACGAGCTTTCGAGGGAGAGATTCGATGAAGCTTCTGAAACTGCAGTAGAGATGGTATAACTTTAGAAGTGCAGCTCGAATGGTTGGGCGCTTGAGGTAGTTCCACGCGAGCTCAAGGAAGAGGTTGAATCCCATTGGAATTCAAATTTTTACCCTTCTTCTTCGCATTTGCTCCTGCCGTGCATTAGCTTATGATGATGCCTTTAACAGAACTTTGAGTGGGTATGGTTAGTTTTGTTGGGACCGGCATACGTCTACCACTTGGTTTTGAAGTTACCGGAAGGCGTCCCTCGTTTGCTGGCGCTCGTACCTTTGCTTCCATTCTACATCCTTGTTCCTTGGAGAGCGCCAACTTCTCTCGAGCGTTCGCTCCAGAGCTTCTTCTTCCTGTGGATGGGCTCTTTCAAGCTTATCATAGTTGCATACGAATATGGCCCGGCTAAGGACCCCTGGATTATGTCTTCATTCTCCTGTTTCCTCACTGGTATGAACTTCTCTATGCACATGACACCGGGTCCTTCGCCAACCAGCGCATCTAATAGTGAGTTCGATACTCATGCTTCTGTCGATGACGGGGAGGTTATGATGAGTTCCAGAAACTCAAAATCCGAACAATGGGAAGGGTCTTGTCTCGAGAAAACCTGGAGCTAGTAGGAATGAGTTCGGTGTGGAGAAGGAGAAGGAGATCCTCTCAAGAATGCAACGCAGACCCGAAGAGAAGACAGGTGGATTCAAATGCAAATCGCAAATGCTTTGGTTGTTCAGTATGTTGTCTATGTTTCGTTATGGTCGTTGCTAGATTTGATTGACACCTGTTTCCAGTGGTCCTTGGACTTCTTCTCAGTTTAGATGCGTAAGTATCGTCTTTGAGGATATTGCATCCATATTTGCTCGGATCTTTCTGGATTGTCCCCGTGGGGAACTGATCATAGCGCGGGCTTTTATGAAGAACCTTCTGGTCTCTCCAATTCAACAAAATACATACGAAGGTTAATCATGCAATTACTCGAAGCACGGTTCCTACTTACATGAGTATCCGCCCCCTAATTACCTGGGAATACATTCATCAACCATCAAGCCCGTTGTTGTTGATAGTGGTCATCATTTCAGTCGAGCGAGGAAAGGAGAACAACGTGAGTCGTCACAGAGATATAACTGTCATTAGTAAGGATTGAATTCTCTAGGACTTTAACGGAAAGCCATAGAAGAAGGTTAGAATCATTGAGAGCTCCTATCCGTTCAAATTAGTTGTACTCGGGTACTGAATCTTTTTCAAGGAACTGTCATCAAACAAACGTGTGCTTCTTCACTCGGGTTCCTGCTGTATATCTTCCAACTCGTCCTGTCCCATGGCAAAAGAACTCGGCAGATCTTCCACCATCAGTTTCTTGGATTTATGGACGTGGAATCCAGCCGACTGTGAAGCATGGTCGCGCGTCGAGAAAGTGAAGACCTACTGTACGAGCAATTCAGGATTTACGAGCAAACTGGTGACCGACCGGAAGGCAAAGGCGAACGTAACCTCTCACTACCCAGACAAAGGCGGAGATACTCATGCGCATAGAACTCCTCTGAACTGTAAGATAAATACAGTAGCGACGATTTCCATCACTGCCTAGAAAGGTTGAGCATCGCTCATCGTTAGATTGTGTGAGATGCCAGCACGCGGGTGGTCATTTTCGGAATAAAATCAAGCAGGACTTTCATCTTGATTGTCTTTGTTCTCATTCCTGCAAATTCTCCTTCGGCTTTTCCTTCGTCTTCGGACGATCCAAAGCACCGGAGGATGATTTGCTTGTTACCTATCGGCAAGGCTCTGAGACAAGCCAAACTCTTGAGTACTCTCTATGACGGAATGACACAGAGGATACCTTCGATGGGCCTTTCCAGGGAGGATTCCTTTGCGGACGTTAGCAAATCGATATGATGCAAGATCTGGATGGTGTTCCCTGTTGAGCAATCATAAGCCACAGTTGCAAAGGAAAGATGGACAAATAAGACCCCGTCGTCGGGCGTTTCCTGGAATAAGACCCTAGTTTGAAGCAAGTCAGCAGCTTTCGCGGCTGTTGTAAAGGGATAGGGACCGACAGAAGGAATATACGATCCATCCCTTTATGATCAGTACACACGTTAGTCGAGTCGCCGCAGTCTCGCAGCTGTCCGAAGATGCTAAGAATCAGTAGAATGGTCAGATTCCAGGGCCCTTCGGGGTACTACAGTCAGCTAGCTAAGGTGGGACCTTTTGTAAGGTTCTAGCAGCAGTAAGTAGAAATCCTATCTTCCTGTTGTCTCGTGAATGAGTCGGGTTGTATTCATATAGGGGTGTCAAAGATTCTTGACTCGCGACAGTGAGTTACTACTTCTTTATTTGGTTTTTACTCGTTTCGCTCGTTAGTTTTAGCTGTCGAGAAATTTATTACTCAAAGTAATGATTCCAGGGTTCAGAGGTCAAGAATGGGCGACCCAAAACGAGCCGCGATTCTATACAAAAACTATGCGCTAAGATGTGACGACTTTCTTCCTTCCAGCCGTTTTGGAATATTTCGGCTTAATTTTAACACCCACTAATCTCCCTGTTGCTGAAACATACACAAAGCTGGGGAACGACTGAAACATCAGCCGTGATTCTAAGCTGCCCATCTAAACTTACTGCAGCTATGTTGTCGGCTTGGCCTGTGCCCACAGCTGCGTGTCCGACAACGTTTGGCACCGTACCCTGTGAAAACGCTGTAGCAAGCTCTTTTTGTCCTCTCGAAACAAGCCGCTGTGTTCCGAGAGGAAGAATGCACCTCACATCGGTGCATTAAAGCACAGAATCCACCCACAGGATTACCCCTAGCCTTACGAGGAACTCACAATTTGATGTTCCTGGTTTGACGTTGCGGACTGAATTGCTCTTTGGGAATTTCAGAGGAAGCTCGTTCCGATGCAGCAAGGTCCCCGCAATCACTGATGCGGAGAATAAGTTGACGAAAATGAAAGGTCAGGAACCAAAGCAGGTCAGTATACTGAAGATATACAAATCCCATTGAGATTGCATATTGAGTTTGGTTGGCGAATGTTAGCCCTGACAGGCACCCTGTCCATAGACCAGATATTTGATGTTTCTCGTGTCCAGAAGAGTACTGTTTTGAGACTGATGTTGAGTGTGTCTTCGCTTGAATAGCTCAACGACTCAGTGTATGAGTTCTATCTACCCGATGGGGAATTCGATGTGGAAATTGTTGCCTTCCACGGACTTCGTATGGCCGATTACCGGGATGCTTACAAGACCACATGGGAGATGGAAAACGGGAGTGGATGTTGGTTACGAGACTTTCTTCCAGAGAGTTTTCCGCAGGCACGAATTTTATCCGTATCATACGATTCCTGCGCGGAAGTGTCGGATCAAGCGGGAAGAATGAGTTTCAGCAATTTGGGGATGATTCTTGTGCAGGACATAATCCACCTGGCTGAAGTAGGGCAACGAGGGTGTCCTGTGGTGCTCGTTGGGTACTGCCTTGGGGGTCTTGTAATAAAGCAACTCTGCACGGAAGCAGAAAAACAATATGACCAGGCTCCAGACGGCTCCAGCAAAGGACGCCTGGATCAGTTTTTGACGAATGTGAGGATACTATTATCCATTGACACTCCACAAGCCGGTTCCGCGCTGGGAGATTATCTGAGTGACAGTGAAAAGTGTAGCGGTCCGGTGCTTGAGTATCTGAGCAAGTCATCTTCGTCGTTGGGAAAACTCATCACCGAATTTGAAGCCTTAGCATTTGAAAGGGCATGGGAGCGAGTTTGTTTCTGGTACTGTTGGATTACAAAGGTGAGTTAGGTTTGAGCTACTTTCCCTAGAGATCACTACGTGTTCCAGAGCATTTACATCACATAGAGCACCTGACCACTCAACCTGACAGATTCACGTGTTGGTAAGCCAGAGGTGGTACATTTATCTGGTAACAAGCAGTCGGAAACTTCTTAATTCTCCAGGCATGGATGGTGATCCTCCTACCAGTCATCATTTTATCCTCTAACGGCTGATGTTTAAACTTTGTCTCTGGAGGTCTGGGATTCCTTGCAACTTCCAGGATCAGGTCTTAAGGTAGTTCGGGAAGATTCTGCGAGGCCAGGCCAAGAAGAAGTTCGCGTATTCCAGTCTGACCATTCTGTAAGGGCCTTCCATTCCTTACGGATCAGATTGGACGGGGACGCCTGGGACTCGCTGAGCCGACGCATCAGAAAGAAAATGCAGGAATCAAATGTGAGTCCTTTTCCCTTATAATATAGGTATGCAAATCGGTATTCGTTCCTACTTGGAAGCTTTGGGTTGATACTGTTAATTTAGTGAAAACCCTATCGAACAAATTACAACGAGATTTAAAGCTCAGGCGGAAAGCCAGTCAGCAGTCTCAGAGCGTCAGCAGTGAGAAGGTGCACTGTTCAAGAAGTAAGCTGCACAGAACATATACTTTGGCTTTCTTTGTTGTCCCTGCATTAGACAGAACAACAAAAGTACCTCTCACTCATATTCAAGCTTGGCAGCTCAGACCGAGATGGTACTCGGCTTAACAATTTATCAGCTTTGAATGTTGACAATGATAGCGGCTTCATGGCGAGTCCAAAAGAAGTCTAACGACGACCGTGAAAGGAGATCGGAAAGGAACGGAAAAACGGGTAAGAAGAACTTTTATGGAATGGAGACAGCACTCTATATTTTTATGGACTTAAAATACTTGGACTTGGTGATGGTTTTATCAAGCCGTTTAAGCGTATTGGGAACTAGAAACTTTGGTATTTGATTGAATCCGCGAGTACTGACATGGCCTTATTCTTGTACCATAGGTCAGTGATGGCTTGTTCGAGATGTACCGACCTGTTGTCGAGCAAGATGCGAAGTTGGAGCTTATATTTTTCCCCGGATCATTTAAAAAGGAAAGCTATAAGACAACATGGACGGCCGAGGATAACAAGCACTGCTGGCTCCAGACTTGGCTTCCTGACGCATTCCCTGAAGCACGTATATTTGCGGTGTCATACCCTGGAGGTTTGGACCTCGACGATAGGGTCGATCTATTTCTTGTGTGCGAGAATCTGATTAGGAGGATGCGAGAAGATTATCGAGGAGATTATCCGTAGTAGGAGAGGCAGAGGCTGGCTCCCGTTGATACTAGTCGGGCATTGTCTCGGAGGTATTGTTATTAAACTGCTCTGTAACCAAGTCGAGCAGGCCATCTCTATGAGGGACGGGGAAAGAGATCACGGTTCCTACAAGGAACTTCTTAGAAGTATACGGGGCATTGCATTCTATAGCACTTCCCATTCTGGCTACGGTTCTCGCTACAAGCAAGCAGGACTCCAAAGCTATACTGTCTCGAACTTTTCGTCTGGAGGTGGTAACAGGATTAATTTCCCGGAAGACGGGGAACTCTCTGATAAGTACGTGGGAAGGATAAACGCTGACTACCTGTACAACTTTACAAACCTTGGTTGGAAGGAACTTGCTTTGGGTGAAACTCAACCAACGAAACAGGTCAGGATAACGACCTGTTCTATCTCCTTACTGGTTGGATATGTACATATCCGTCGTACAAAGTTTCTGACTTTTCGTGATGGACATTCTAGGCAAGTGAGGTCACTTTAGGAGATATGCAGTGAGTTTACAGCAGATAACAATCGTAGAGATCGCGTTTGCTGATTACGTTATTTCCTCTGTATCAGGGCTTGCGCAAGGATTTTATCGTCGATGAGGTGTCTGCAAGCCACGGCGTACAGCGTAATTCGTTCTTCCCTGTTGCAGCAGATCACTTTTCAATATGTAAACCGAGAAATCCTTCATCGAACTGCTTCCAGTATCTTGTGCACTTTATCCACAAAACAATGAATGAGGTAATCATGCAGCAGTCCAGAATGAACGAGGCTCCAACTACTCTGTGGCTTGTTACATCCTTATTCACATAGCAGATGATAGTTAGGAAACAGTGGAGGGACGTGTGGGTAGCATTTTCTGGTCAGTTTTCACGTGACTGGGGGATCAAACCAGTAGTTCAAGAAATCATATTTGGAGACAAATCATAAGAATCTGCGAATGTTTGATTTAAATACAGAAATAGTAGCAATCAAGCAAACTAAATTGAGTCTGTTCCTCGTCTTCATCTGTCTTCTCTTATTCATGTGCCGAGAGAGATGTAATCCGGTTTGAAATATACTGGCATGAACAGGCACAGTACAGAAACATGAATGTTAGAAGGAAGAAGCGGAGAGGTATCGCTGTCATCATCAGTATGGAGGGGGAAAGCCCTGGCAGCGGGGCTGACCTACATCGGTCGGAAGACATAAAGGGGGAAGGGCCTGGCAACGAGGCTGACGGGCGTCAGTTGGAAGATATGGATAGAGGAAGGCCCGGCAGCGAGAATGACCGGATTCGGTTGGAGGGCATGACTGATTATCTAAAATTCAAACCTATAATGGTTTTAAACCAACGAGCCAGTGACATTCCGGGCAAGATTCAAGAGATATAGAAGATGGAAGCAAAGGATGAAGATGAATGCATCCTTTGTTGTGTAAGTGGTCACGGAGCTGTTTCAGATGGGATACACTACATATTTGACAACAAGAACGAGCGGATCAACCTTCTCTCTGCAGTCTTGAAGCCTATTGCTGATTACCCTCTCTTTGCTGGCAAACCAAAGGTGTTCGTGGTTAATTCTTGTCGAGGTATAATCGGCGCGGTCCAGGAAACCGGTTTATCGGGGGAACAGAATGATCTCCACGACTCTGACGACTGCCTGCTGATATATTCCACTACACTGGACACCGAATCCTGGAGACTGGAAAAAGGTAACGAACGAGGAACATTGTTCCTTATTGAGCTCACGTATCACATCAGCCTGCTATACCAGACAACAGATGTGCAAGATATTTTGAAGACGGTGGAGGAAAAAGTTCCAGATCTAGCTGCAAGAGAGGCTGTCGCTGCAGGAAAGGCTGTCGCGCAGTTTCCTGTGATGTACTCCACTCTCAGGAAGAGGCTATCTTGGCGCCCGAGGTGAAGGGAACCCTTTAGCTTGTATCACTACTCGAGAAAGTACTTACACACGGGATATTTTCAAGAAGGTGGAGGAAAAAGTTCCAGATCTAGCTGCAAGAAAAGCTGTCGCGCAGTTTTCTGTGATGTACTCCACTCTCAGGAAGCGCCCGAGGTGAAGCGAGCCCTTTAGCTTGTATCACTACTCAAGAAAGTACTTACACACTCACATGCAACAGCATTTATGCAGGGAGCAGTGAGGATAAAACATGCCTGGATCGTAAAATCTCGAGGACTTCATGGTAAGCCGTGGAAGGACCTTCGGAACCGTTGCAAATTTCTCAAAGGACAGAGTAATGAACTTGTTTAACAAATTTCGAGTTTAGCTGCCCTTCCGGACAAATAGTTTTCTCAAAAAGCCCCAGAGGTTCGGAATCTCTCGTTGGGTCGCTTCCTTCAAAACTATGTTGGCTGGAGCAGGATATTGTAGTTGTCTCTCTACACGTTGATTATCTCTTGCTGATAATCTCTTTCTGCAGGAATCATTTTTACGTCTGCATGACTCCTCTCGGTGTGGTCTTTTGGCATACATTATGTGTATAAAGCCTTGGTTCCTTTCGATGAAAATTGTCCCAACGTCCAAAGCTTTTATCGACTCATAGAAGTTGTTCAAAGCATAGATAGCAGTTCTAATGCGAACCACCCCAAGGAAACAAAAGCCAAGAACTGTAGACGACGGTATTGTGCAATAGATGTGATGTTAAACCCCCAGAGTGGGTATAAAAGTAGAGAAAGAAACATAGATGGTTCAAGTCTTCAAGAATGAGATCTTCATTTTGAAGAAAATGAAAATCTTTTATATCGGCTGACAATGTATCGTTTAGTTTTGCATATTTCACTAGTATTTTCTGATGTAAAGCCACCAGTGTGGCCATAAAAGTAAGAAAAAGGAATAGATTCTCTTCCTAGTATATTTTAGATTAAAAATAAAACCTACAATTCGAGATCTTTTATTTAAGTTTTTATTTTAAGCATTTCGCTCTTGCAAGGAATTTCTTCATCAAGTCATTTAATCAAGCTAAAGTATTCCAGCACTCATATCGGTGAGCATTATATAGTGGAGTGCATATATAAAACAATTATTGTATAATCGAATACATAGGAAACGTATTATTGCAACAAAATTATTAACGGCTAAAAGATAAAAACCTACCCTAAATGATTCAACTAAAGTATTTGAGGATTCCTATCGATGAGCATCCGGTTAGCGGCGTAAATAATAGTGAATATAATATGATGATTATTTAGTTTTGTATGTGTGGAACGAAGTGTGGCAAGAAAACCATTGAGTTTTAAAGCAAAAACAAGAACACAAAAGCTATTGGCTTCCAATAGTCTCTATTTTGTTAGTTACCAATCGAAGAGCATAGATAGGAGAAATGGTGTTCTTTCATGAACTTCTCATTTGTACTGAAATTTGCTATATATTGAATCAAAGTGAAAGCTCTTCAGAATGAGGTTAGTATTGTTAGCGAACCATGGAGTTAATATTACTCCGTCTTAGAAACAATGAGCACCTTCTCTTTGATAAAAGTACAAAGCAAACAAAAGATTCTTCATGATGGTCAATTTAAATGCTGATTATGTTTTTTCTCATATTAGTCATCATGATAGGTCCTATCAAAATTAGAATTTTCTTGTTATAAAAGGTGTTATATTCCATTGTTTCAAGTCTTCACTTAAGAGAAAAGTTCTCTACCTCTTTTGCGATTTATACCATACTGAACCAATAGTCAACATTGAGTTCCAGACAGTTTGTTTAATATTACCCTATTCTACCAATAGCTTCATTTTTTTGTTGATTGCATATTTATAAAATCATATTTTTAGTTAAGGAGGTTTCATTAACTATAAACATCCATATTATTTTTTCTTTCTTACAATTATTACCTTGACAGAACTCACATCCGAATCAGAGCACCACCCTCCGAGGACTTGCCTGGAGAGTACTATAACGAAAACACTACCACTCATTGGTGTTGCAGACCATGTGTGACATAGAAGGTAGATTTCTTGACGTAAGTTGTGCGGGAGCTGACTCAAACCATAACTTTAGAGTTCTTGGAAATCTGCTCTGTGGACCCATATTAGACCGCAAAGTGCTGCTGAATCTACTGTGATACTGCCTACTGGTTTGAATCTTCAACTATACCTTCTAGGAGATTCAGGTTACACTATGTAAAGGTGGTTGATGTCTCTTTACTCACTGAATCTACGGTCGTCAATGGCACATAGATTGTTTACGGAATGTCGGATCAGAGGTAGGTTTATATTGAACAAGCATTTGGAGTTTTGGAAGGACGGTTTGCTGCTTTAAACCACGAGATCACTAACAACATTAAATGGACTGCCAACATTGTCAAATGTTGTTGCATATTGTACAATTTTCTAATACACCATAAAGTAATCATAATCGTCGCTCTTGTAGAGGTTTTAGCTGCTGCAGAAGCCAATTCTCGTTTACGTGCACAAGAATCAATTAGAGAGACAAGGCAGTGATGTTAGAGAGACTTTAGCAGTATTTTTGAGTACTTCTTCAAGATGTACAGAAGACACAGTGCATTGTCTTTCAAGTATTTCATGTTCAGCTCAAGTTTCATGCTATAAACACTCTTTTGGTTATGTGTACTTTGTTCAATTCAAAATGACTCAGTTTCATGTAAACTTTATTTCGTTTCTGCTCCTATTTGAATTCTATGTTCAAACATCGGAAAAAATTACATGTAAACTTTTAATGTAAACTTCTCTGTGACATAAGAATTTTGAAACTAAGTATATTCTAACATTTGTAAGTGCTACATTTGCTCGCCTTGGAGTGCTCTTTCCAGACTATTCAAATAAACCCAAACTATAGTTCACATTACTCGGAGCATGCACTTTCACTTTACTTACGCCAGATGTTTACTTGGAGTTCAAGTTCAAGTAGACTTGAAGTTGCTGCCTTCGGCTTCGACTCGCTTGGTGCATATATATGACCGTTCAACTTTTCTGAATACCTTACACGGCCTCGCAAAGCATTTTTGAATTTGGTCGAGATTCTTTATAACATTGGTCCTCTCCAGGAAAATTTCAGCTCGATATGTCTTTCGGGATGCCCTCAAGTGAAATCATGGGTGGAGATTTATTGCCTTCGCTCACTTTTTCGCTTATGTCCTACCACTTAACTACTTTTTTGTGATTCTATTCGTCACTAGACGTCCAGTGTGGATAACAATGGTTGAGCCTGAGGAGCATGAGATTCAGGTGCAGCATTCGTGGGTGACTGGGAAGAAGAAATCATTCATGACCGAGAAATTCTCATCAAAGGGGTTGTAGATCTCACGACTGGGAGATTCACTGAACTGCAAACTCTCAAACGGATTACACCATGTGAGTTCACTGAAATGTTCCCCATGTGGTAGAACTTGTGCTTGGACTGGGCGAAGTCGTAGAACATGTAGGTGAGAAGGTTGCGCTCGACTCGATCTTTGAACTTTTTATGTGCATTGCCGTCAGATTTATGATTATATCGTATGTCGTCTAACGTCTAGTAGTGGAGCTACTACCAAAGATCTTTGCTGCTCATGGTATGCTTGACTTAGATCTTGTAGAGGGAGTGGATTGAGAATTTTCATGCAAGGCCGATTCCACTATACGCGAAAACTCCTAAGAGTAAACGTCGGCTGAAAGCTTATGGTTTCTCGTGTGTAGATGATGTGCTAAATTTTGAACTGTATTGTTGATTTCATATGCACTTTTTTGTGTTTAACAAATAAAACTCTGTACAAGCATTACATGTCTGGTGTCGTTTCTTGTCCTTTTTCGTTCTTTTGAACCAAACCTTTGCTTGTACAGACAACAACCTAAAGATCAATTGACATGATGGCATTTACTCATGATTCATTGCGAGATGAATAACTTGCTCATTTTTCATATGTTTATTGTAATCATGATAGTTGTCGAGACAAACATCTTGGAATTTCTTTGTGTGATAAACTTTCTACTCGAATCGTTATAACCCGAATACTTTAAGTTGATCTATAGCCCGAATACTTTAAGTCAAGATCAAGTGCTAAGCGTCTTGGGCTCTCCTCCTTAAAATGTGATTGCTTGCTTGTATATGTCTCTTCTACAAGACTACAACAAAAATCTGTCGACACCTGATGTAGAAGTTTTAGCGTAACTTGAGACTCCTCTTAGAATGAAACTAGGAAGACAAGTGGCCTGATGATTCATCATTAAATTCATCACAATAGGTAGATAATTAACATTCTTGTCCTTGGCATAGCCTGCGTTCAAAGCTGTTTGATTTCATTTAGAAGCTTGTTTGTAGCTTGCTGACATTTGTAGATGATTAGGAGGACATTCAATTTTTGTATACTATTAATCGCATTTGATCAATGCAGCACTAACATAAGCTCTTTAGAAACTCAACCACTAGTAGTTTACACATTGTCCCATGCACGTGGAGTTCTCACCTCACAGAAAGGCAACCCTATGATGTCCACTACGCGATGAGTTGACTATTCATAGTCAACGTTGGAGAACATGACACCCAATATCATGTTTGCACAGAATTTTGCATGATTCGTCTTAAAGAGGCTTCACAGCTCGATGTGGAACTTTAGTTTAATATCATAAAGAGAGCAAAAATACAGAAGTTGATCGAGCATGCTTATTCATAGGAGTTCCCATGAGGTTCCTGTGAGTTCCGCCGTAATATAAATGGTGTCAGCTGTGATATTTTGTAATTTGATATAGAAAAATCTACGTTTTTTAATTACGGTTTATGTTTCATGGTCTTGGAACATTCGTGCGTAACATTTAGTTTATGACAATCAAGAGGTATAACATTATTATCTTCTGTGCTTTTTTTATATTATTTTTATCAAAGTTTTGAATCTTGAGACTCAACATTTGTCTTTCAAAAATATAATGAGATATATCGTAAATACAGAATTAAGTTCCGGTTACATTTGCATCTCCGGCTGATGATAAGATAAACTTGCATAAATGATTTATGCCACGGTGCATACCCCTATAGTTCAAGTTATACCTTCTGCTTGCCAAAGTTCTCACCGAAATGATATGTATGACCAAAAAGATTCTATATTTTGCATTTCAAAACTCACACTTCCTATTAGGGGTGTCAAAGTTAAACGTACAACATTTTGGATTTGGAATTCGTTCAAAGTTTATATTCTATTTTATCATTGTATCTTATTCATTGATATTAAAAAATATTTTTATTTTATATATATTTATAATAAGTTTATTAAGGTTTTTATTTCATTATACATGGTCAGTACCAGTTGGACAATGACATCCCCTAGTATTGCATTGTCGCATATGCGATTCAATGTATTATGATGGACTTTGCAGGACAAGTAAATACGATAATCACAGTCGATAATATGCGTGCGATTACGGCTGCCTTAGCATAAATTGTAATGTTGGTTGTTCCTAGGATAGAATAAAATGACTTGTCGCATTGATTTGTTATTCAGCTTTTTTCTTGTTATTGCACTGTCCGAATGCCACATGGTAGTTAGATTCATATTTCTTGTTTTGCTTGTATAATCTATTTTAATAAGTACAAATTTCAGCATCAATTAATAATTTAGACGAAAAGAAAATCAAGCTAAACTTAATTATTTTATCAAAAGAAATTTGATCTCACAAGCATTAGCTTGTTTGCAATCCCATCCGCGTCTAAACTGGGCGAAGTGAGATAGAGTCTTATTGCCAGAGGTCTCAATATGTGAAAAGACAAATAGCAATCCGTTACCAAAAGCTCCAAGCAAAAGTAACTAAACTTGATGAGCATTGTTTAGCGTTTCATCACAAGAAAAAAAACAACTATGAGGATATCGATGAAATGTTCATAAAATAACAATTTGTTATTGATGATCAATGATTGTTATTCTGTAGAGACTCTAACTCTAAAAGGTATTAGGTATGAAACAATGGCTTTCATAGCATATGAGCTAGAGAAACCGTTCATCAATTTTTGTTTCAATATCACTTATGACACAAAGTGCTTGGAGTGTTGATTGTCCATTACATCTGATTCATATTAACCTTACCTCTTCAGAGAATCAGAAAGTCTTTATTTTGAAACCATACTTCTAGTCTCGGATGTGCATGTTTCATCTCTTTATCTTGCATCCTCTTAATCAGAGAACAAAAGTAAAGTTTCTTGGCGAATGTCATCTTAAAGAACATTGTGGGATTTCATATCTTGATTTTATCAAGAAAGCTAGAGGAATAAATGAGAAGGAGCACTTGATAGTGAATTTATGTACACCAATGCATCTCCAATAAGTGCATGTACATTCACTAAGAAGTACTCGCTTATCTCTTTCATTCATTTTGTTCGAACAAGTTCTAGTCCTTTAAACTCTTTGGTCATCTATGTCCAGCATCCACTACATCTACCGTGACATACATTTTGAATTCACCACCACTTGTAAGTAACTTGAAATGAAACTCTTTTCATCATAGTAGTCAATAAGCTTCTTTTTGGTCCAATAATGGAGTGATGATTATCATCTAACAATCAATAATATATATAATCTCATGAATGAATTTAAATTCTTATGCATATCTTCACATTGTTTGATGTAAGACAAGTTAGTTATCACAAGAGTAAGTATTATTTAAATACTCTAGATTAAGTAAAAATCAAAATCAAATAATATTTAAAATGTTAACTGTTACTTGCTCCAAGAACGTTGGAAACTCTTTTAGAAAAGTAAAAGTGTGTGGCTTTGCGCTTCACATTGTACAAATGCGAGAGGGTGCTGCACTAAATAAATTAAGTAATAAATCAATATATTATCAAGGTTGCAGCCCTCTTCCATCTTCAGATGGAAGAGGTGAATAATAAGCAACCTTGATAGAAGAATCCTCTCGTTGCCGTCCGCACCTTCACGGGAATAGACATCCCCAACGACCTTGTACAGTGAATTTCGTTTTCTCTTATCAGAAAACGTATAAGTGTTATAAAAATATATTGTAAAAAATTATAATAAAAAATTAAAATCATTTATAAATATTATATGTTAATCTTTCGGGGAGTAGCAAATTGACCCAAACAGAACCCATAAGTGAAGAGCTAGCTGAAGCCTTGCTGGAAGTATAAGTCTGGGAGTGAAATTGTCAATTAGCATCATTTTACAGAGACATTAATATATGTTTCACCGATGTACACTCAAGTGTACATGGGTGAATAAATAAGCAGCCTTGATGAGAGAAAGTAAACTTATCCGTGTCTCAAATTTTGACACTACTAATAGGGGTGTCAAAGATAGACACCTGGGATATGCTGCGCTGAGAGGTATCTTCACTGTTATATGTATCTTATCTGAACCTAAAATGGCAAATCCAATTTTCCCGTCATTGCTACCTTTCACATCTCTAATAGGGGTATCAAAACTAACTCCCTAACTTTTGTTGTGCAAGATCAGTTTTTCACCGTGGTGTAATTTCAAGGTAAACCTCGACATGTGGAATGCATGAAATTCCAAACTCGTTTTGTTAATCACGACATAAAATAAACTAAAAAAATATATACGATATTGTTACAAACTAAAATATCACGGCCTCAACACTTTTTGTCCACGCGATATTCACTATTCACGATAATCTTATGGAAATTCTCCTCAGGAGTCTTCCCGCCATCCGCACCTAGACGGCGAGAAGAAACGTTGAGCATCCGCCCCCTAATTACCTGAGAATACATTCATCGACCTTCAAGCCCGTTGTTGTTGATAGTGGTCATCATTTCACTCGAGCGAGGAAAGGAGAACAACCTGAGTAGTCACTTAGATATAACTCGAGCGAGGAAAGGAGAACAACCTGAGTAGTCACTTAGATATAACTGTCATTAGTAAGGATTGAATTCTCTAGAACTTTAACGGAAGCCATAAAAGAAGGTTCGAATCACTCAGAGCTCCTATGCGTTCAAATTAGTTGTACTCGGATACTGACTCGGGGAATCCATCGATTTCAAGGAACTGTCATCAGACAAACGTGTGCCTATAAACTTACGATGACAAGTGTGAAGACGGTGAAGGTGAAATCCGAGAATGTTATCACTCGGGTTCCTGCTGCATATCTTCCAACTCGTCCTGTCCCATGGCAAAAGAACTCGGCAGAACTTCCACCATCAGTTTCTTCGATTTATGGATGCGGAATGTTAGAATTTACAAATCGCCAGTTCAATCGTAAGACCTTAGAATAGAAAGTCAACTGAACGCACATGATAGATCTATGTGCTTGCAGTACTTGGACTATATTTGAATAGTCGTAGGCGCGCACTAGCATGTGCGGGATAGATCTGAACTTAAGAGTAGCAAAACGAATTCCAGCCGGAAGGTACAGAAAACATGTATATAAGCTGGACGTTCTACTTCAGTAAATATCCTTTCCAGCAATCTCTTCATGTGCATCAGTTCCCTTGTGCGCACATTGGACTTGTGTCGAGTGATGGTCGATTTTGTTGTGGACTGTTTAGAACCAGTGGGAGTTCCTGCATTCTCACAAGAGTTTCTGAGTATTTATCGAGAGGCTTATCTATTCGGTTCATACAGGCAGTAGACAGATGGCAAAGGAGATTCATTCCTGCTGCGATAGGAATCGATCCCATCTGCATTGAGATATCTTTTACAGTAGAGTTACAGTAGATCATCGACAGTTGAGAATACCTTCAGCTCAGATGTCGTCAGACTCCGGAGACACTTCAGAAGGAGGCACACAAGCAAGTGGCGTTAGAGTTACTAACAGAAGCAGTGTACTCAGATTTTCACAGGTTATGGGCCCACACGGGGTCTCTATGGTGTCACGTCAGTTTGGGCACCTCGGCTAGGTTGACCGAGTGCGAAGTGGCGCATCCCGGTAAGGCCGTTAGTGCCGTTAGGGCGAGTTGGGAGGAGAGTCCACTAGGGGTAAACTTCGCAGGTAGGGCTTGGAGGCCTTAGTTCTTTGAGTTGAGCCTTGAAGCTCCAGGCTATGGTGGATAGTCTAGTTGAGTGTAACCCGGATTCTCTTCGCGTTTAGAGTGGGTTTGGCTTGACCGTTTGTGAGTAATCCTTGTTGTGGTGTTGGAGATGGTAATCTCTGTATTCAGATTACTCAAAGAACTCAGTGCAGGTCGAGGCGGAGTTCAATAAGAGCTCGCAGATCTGAAATCGGAAATCGTCCGCTGGTATCTTCGGGCGTTGTTGTTCGTGGTTGATTGTTTGGAGCTGTGATCGAGGTGTGTGGACGCCGTGCTACATTGCTGTCGCAGATCGATTTGCTGTTGATTGGGGTCGAGTGGAGATTTCTGTCATGTGGAAGCGCTGCAGAAATTTTGCGGAATGTTCTTGAAGTGTGTTGTTGGAGCCGGATTGCGCGTTTGGGCGTAGCAGCTGAAATACTTGTCAATGTCGGACCGGAGTGGACTCTTTGGAAGCGCATTGGAGAGACGATTCTAGCGCACTAAGTTTCGTGGAGTTTGGCCAAGGATTGAAGAAGTTCTGGCATGTCGAAGTTCGCTGCCGTGAAACCCGCAAGCACTAAAAGGCTAGTTACGTCAGATTTTGGCCCAATTTCGTGAGGAAACTCGAGTTTAGTAGTTGTTTTGTGTGTGTGTGCATCCGCGAAGTGTGTGTGGTGCATTTGCGAATCTGTTTTGGTGGTGTTCGGGTTGGATTTGGAGGTTCTTGCTGTTTACGTCAGATTTTGGTCACCCGTGTGCACCCGCAAGCTGTTTTCGCTGTTTTGGAGGCTATTTTGGTGCAATCTTCTGCAATTCGAGGTGGAGCCGAGCCTCTTCTGGTGTGTGTGTACCTGTTGTACTCTACTTCAAGCGGAGCGGAGCGGGAGTGTCGAGGTGTGGAGTGCGTGTAGAGGCTTCGAGGAGCAGAGGTGCGTGAGTGCGGAGGCGTGAGAGCGGAGGCGGAGCGGAGCTGAGCCTGAGCCTGAGCCTGAGCCCGAGCCCGCGCCCGCCGCAAGCCTGCTTGCTGGCGTGCGTGAGAGAGGTATCCAAGTTCTAGTGTGTGGGAAGGGTAAAACCAGCTGGTCACCCATCCCAACACTATTTCTGGACCTGGACTCCTGACTTTTTAGTCTTAGCTTTGGCTTTACCACTAGACCAATAGCTCTTGGTGTCCTACAGGGATGCGTGCAAGTACTTATGGACTTGTTTAAGGTAGTAGGAGACCTTCTCGCACGTTCCTAGAGGAGTGGTAGGGCGACCCCATAGTATTAGGGGCAAGCTATAGTTGTGGTAGTGTTTGTCTATACCGTAGAGACGCGTATGTAGGCAGTTGGTGGCAGTTGTCTTGGGTGAGCTAGTAGAGCTACCACGTGGATGTTTTTGGAGCTACTAGAGGTGTGGACATCTAGTTAGTGACCTCCAGTGTCAGTTACGACAGTTGGTGACCATATATTGTGCATGTGGTCACCGACGAGGAGACGTCAGTCCGGGTGGGGCTGGATTTCTCTTTATGTGAATGTTTGAGTGTGGAGGGTTATCGTTTGGACTTCTTGTGGTTGGAACCCCTCCATATTCTGCTTCCTGTTTGTGCGCCGCGTTTGCTTGTGTTGGCGCTTGATTTCCGGAGTGAGTTCACTCCAGTGTGCTGTCGGTAGTGAGGCTGGAGTTGCGGACCAGTCAGACTACCTTTGTCTCTCTCACGGTGCGGTTGGAGTGACGACCAACAGACCGTGAGAGGCTGCCTGTGGTGATGGCAGGTACAGGTTGCCCTTACCTTGACCGTCCTAGTAGGGGATAGGTGAGCTCAGTAGGAGCGGGGTTAGGCAAGTGGTGGTTACGGTGGTGACGGAGATTGCGACTTCCGGTTGGGGAGTGTGCTAGCGGGATTCTCTCACCACGGAGTTCTCGGGAGGTTCTGGTGGGGACTTCTCCGACAGTGGGTATACACGGAGTGGGGTGAGGTACCGACTACCTACACCATTGCCGTCGGTTGTTCCAGAGGACGAGTCAGACGCAGACAGCGCGTTTTCTGGTGGTGAGTCTAGTGTCACCACACCGTTGTTGTGGGACATGGACGAGATCTATGGGGCCACGAAGGGGCCTCGACGTTACTCGGGTACAGTTGGTACCATTGAGCTGGATGACTTCATCCAGGAGTTCGACAGTTGGTGCGATCTGCAGCAGATGCAGAACCCACAGCTGTTTACACCCTTCATGGCGTGGAAGGGTTTGTTCCAGCACTTGGAGGGACCGCCGATGGACGATTATCATGAGTTCAGGCGAGATTACAGTGTTGAGATCGAGTTGTGGAGACAACATTGGTCTCCCAACTACGTTTCTTTCACTACTGGCGCAGTTTCGGGAGGCGTAGCACCTGCGAGTTCGGGTGCCAGTAGCAGTGGTACAGCCGTAGGTGGCGGAGTACCTACTACCAGCGGTGCGTCCACAGGTAGTGGAGCAGGTGGTAGTATGAGCGGGATACCACCAGGGTTTAACCCTGTGGTTCAGTTCTTCCAATGTTTGAGGAAGAACTATCAGGGTGTGCGGACCGACAAGTTGAGGAGTCTGCAGGAGTTCCAGCGGAAGACTGGAGAGAGCCTATGCGAGGCATTTACTCGCATGAGGCGGTTGATCAGCGTTACCCAAGGGGTGACGGAAGCACAGGCAGTCCAGTTCTGGTATGGGATACTAGACCGGGAGCTGCGTAGGAGAGTTAGAGATGCTACTCTTCTTAGAGATACCGCTCCGATGTTGGCGGTTGTCTTTAGTCTGGCTGAGCGGATTGAGCTCAACATGGTGGAGGAGAGGGTGGTGGTTGCTGGGTTCAGCAAGGAGACACCACATGGAGCGACCACCTCTTCTCGAGGATCACAGGCTACGCAACAGCGTGGTGGTGGTGGTGGTGGTAAGGATCGTGCAGAGCAGTCACGATCGCAGGGAGGTGTAGGAGGATCTGGTGGGCAGAAGCCCATGCCGTCCTTCTCTAGTCAGCAGCAAGCGGGTCCTTGCTGGACGTGTGATGGTCCTCATCAGCAGAGGGACTGTCCACAGAGGAGAGGTTATGAGACGTCAGGGACATCAGGGACGTCTCCAGCAGTACCTAGGCAATGTGAGCATTGCGGACGACCTGGTCACAGTAGTGACCGTTGTTTTGATCTCCATCCCGAGTTGCGGCAAGGGAAGGCTGATCGTGGACGAGGCGGAGGAGCTCAGGGAGGCCGTGGTGGTCGAGCTGGAGGTAGAGGTCCAGCACCTGGGAGAGGACCGATCGGTCCACCGCCTGCTACGACGTCAGAAGCAGGTATGGCTGCTCGGATTGAGCAGTTGGAGCAGAGGATAGCTAGTATGGCTATGGCTCAGCGGAGATCGGGTGGAACAGAGGCTTCCACGTCTTATGGAGGGAAGGAGGTGATTTCGACTTCATGGCTGGTGTGGCGCAGATTGAGGCATCTGCAGCAGTGACTAGAGGTGCAGTACGTGCCTCTGAGCCACGAGGTGCGTCAGTGGAGTTGGATCCACAATGCGGGGAGGCTGGTAGACAAGCCAGGCTTCCCCAGTCGTTCACGTTATCGGAGGCGTTGAGGACCACATCTATGGTTCCTAAACGACCTACCGATGGTGCAGTAGAGTTGGAGGCATCGACATCCAGGAGTGGGTGTGATGTGAGTCCACCTTCGACGTCTGTGGATGCGACGTCGAACCCGATGTTGGGGGCGGCTACAGCAGTTTTGCGAGCCCCACTATTCTCAGCCACGGATATGAGGGCATTGGGAGTCAACTTGGCTCCAGTGTTCCAGTTGGCGGCCACGCTCAGTGAGAGCGAGGATGTAGTTACCTCTAGTGCTGAAGTAGTTCAGCAAGAGACGGTAGACGTGTCCATGGAGTCGAGGATCAGGACAGCTACCAGTGGTACTTGGCAAGCGGCGGCTGCTAGGTTAGATGAGTTACCAGCTAGGCCGGCGATTGACCGTGCTAGTTTGGCACCAGGTGTGGTGTTGTTGGACAACAGAAGTGGTATCTTCTGTTTGGTGGCACCTTCAGGGAAAGTGTATCGACCCCAGAAGGTCTTGTTAGACTCTGGAGCCCAACCGTTGATGTTGGGAAAGGCGGCGTGTATTGGTTTGGGTCTGAAGAAGTCCGAGATAGAGAGATGTCCATTCCAGTTGCAGACATCTCTAGAGGGATCAGGAGGTACGGCTCTACACATGACACGGGAGATGTTGACGGTGAGAGTTCGGCCAGATCACCCCACGGATGGCTCTATGGTGAAGGCCAAGGCCATTGTTACAGCCGCAGAGTCTTATGATGTATTGGTGGGAGGTGCTGTGTTGTACCCTATGGGGTTCGTGATTGACTATTGGGCAGAGACAGCATCTTACAGACCAGGTTGGCAGTCCGGTGAGGGACGAGTGAGCCGCTTACCAGTGCGGTTCAGTGCTAGAGTTGGGACGACGGAGCCTACACCAGGAACGATGGCATCCGTTGCAAGGTTCAGTTCGATCATCACTTGGCCGGACGAGTTGTTGGAGGGTAATGCCCATGCGGAGGATACTCCGATCTATGAGGAGGTGGAGGACATGTCTAGCATGTCTACGTTAGTACCATCTGCCTTGGATGTTCCACTCTGGAGTTCGAGTGGAGGGTTGCAGCAGTATGCTGATCAGTTGGTGCAGCAGGCTTGGAGTGAAGCTTTTGTACCACCAGTAGAGGAACAAAGGGTTGTTCCTGCTACTGGCCCTGTGACCTTATCACCGTTGGATACGACTCCCATTGTGTGGCAGTATCCAGAGGAAGGTGTATGTGTGCTGGAGCTGTTTGGAGGGATCAGCACAGGTTTGGCTGCGGTATTGCAGGCAGGTATACAAGTACAGCGATACTTGTATGTGGAGAGAGATGAGATTGCGAGACGCATCTCATTGCGACATGTGGCACGTTTGGTGCAGAGATATCCTGAGTTGTTGCCCATATCAGCTGTTAGAGGATACCAGCAAGCATTACCGTCGGATATTTCGCTGTTGGGGGCGCAGGATCTTACGTTTGTGGGCACCATTCACTTGGTGATAGCCGGATGGCCATGTCAAGGTCACACGCGTGCAGGGAGAGGTCAGGGTTTACATGACCCGCGATCTAGGATGTTCTGGGAGATGTTACGGATCCTACGACATCTCCAGATGCATCAGGTGGATTCTCCAGCATACATCTTGGAGAATGTTCCTTTGTTGGGTGATGCTCGTACACAGATGATGGCGAGTGTGCACCAAGTGCGGTCTTGGGTTGGACCAGCAGTGTTGTTGGATGCAGCGAGAGTGGGATCTCGTGCACATCGTCCACGGTTGTGGTGGACGAACTTGTTACCGAGAGAGGTGCTTAAGCGCGCACACGATGGAGTGAGACGACCAGCGCACCTCACGGTTGATAGCATCTTGGATGCAGGACGACGATCTCAAGTAGTGAGAGTCGTCGATAGGTCACCCATGGCAGTGGTGAACCTAGTGGGACGGCCCATGGTAGCATTACCCACATTGGTAAGCTTTCCAACGTCACATGCTTACAGAGATGGAGGACCTGGGCTTGTGTGGGATGCTCAATTACGGCAGTTGGTGGAGCCCAATGCCGATGAGAGAGAGCGAGCGATGGGTTTCACTACGGGTACGACGGTAGTAGCTTCGGTGTCGGAGGCTTCACGTCGTCAAGTATTGGGTCAAGCAATGGACTTGAATTGCTTGACATGGATTGTTAGCCTTGGATTGGCTGAGCAGCGTCGGATGCGATCGACGGGTGTTACTGCTCGAGCACTCTTGAGCTCTTTGCCTACCGGGTCGGTGGAGGCAAAGGCTGGGGGCGAGGCACGTGGAGTTCGTCATCCTTGGACATCATGGGATGTCATAGGAGAGAGTGTGGAGTTTGCAGCTAGAACTGCAGAAGTTTTACACACAGTAGCGGTAGAGGTTGTTGGTGGTGAGCAGAAGGAAACTGCTCCAGAGGCTGCAAGATAGCAGTCAACGACTTCGTCTTCTACCTCTAGCATGGTGACAGAGGATACTTGGGAGCCGGAGATCGGACCCAAGCTTATAGGAGAGGAGAGACGAAGAGTCCAAAGATTCCTGAAGAGCTACAGGAATTGTTTTGCCTTCAGTATGAAGGATTTGGGTACCTTGAAGGGACCTGGTATACGGATCGACTTGGCTAATGACACGCCAATCTTTCGACGTCCTTACAGGTACAGTGACATGGAGAGAGCCTTGATCCAGAGTCGGACTCAAGACTTGTTGGAGGCTGGGTTGGTGGAGATGTCGCATGGAGAGTATGCATCTGCCACAGTTATGTCAGCCAAGAAGGATATGTATGGCAACTACACAGATAGACGGATGTGTGGGGACTATCGTCCTATCAATCGGCAGACGAAGTCCGATAAGTATGCCATGCCGACACCTGAGGAGATCTTTGATGCAGTGGGGCATGTGAAGGTCTTCAGTACTTTGGATCTTCGAGCAGGGTATCATCAGTTGCCAGTGAGAGAAGAAGATAAGTCCAAGACAGCATTCTGAGGAATTGACTCTCACGGCAAGGATTGTTTGTATCAGTGGCGGTTCTTACCATTTGGGTTGAAGAACGCCCCTGCTGAGTTCCAAAGGGTGATGGACAGAATCCTAGCAGGATTGGATTTTGTCAGATGTTATATTGACGACATCTTAGTCTATAGTGCTACAGTGGAGGAGCACGAGAGACACTTACGGGATGTGTTTGAGCGGTTGAGAGCTCATGGGTTGAAGTTACACCCTAGGAAGTGTAAGTTCTTCCAGGAGTTGGTAGAGTATCTGGGCCACACCATCTATCCAGGTGGATTGGGTGTTCAACAGACGAAGGTTGAGGCTATTGCACGTACTCCACGACCCACAGATGTGAGTCGAGTTCGAGCATTTGTTGGTTTGGCGAACTTCTATCGTCGATACGTGAAAGGGTTTAGTGCAATTGCGAAGCCGTTGACCAAGCTGATGAAGGTGGACCAGGAGTGGTAGTGGGGAGATGAGCAGGAGCGAGCTTTTGTAGAGTTCAAGGATAGGTTGACATCTGTTCCCATCTTGAGGAGACTCGTTAGAGGGCATCCTTTCCAACTGCACACCGATTGGAGTATGTTGGGACTTGGAGCAGTGCTGACTCAGCATGATGATGAGAAAAAGGAGTTCGTGGTGGCGTATGCCAGTCGCTCCAACAATTCAGCGGAGGCGAGGTATAGTTCGTATGAGGGAGAGTGTTTGGCGGCAGTGTGGGCTGTTGCACACTTTCGATGTTATCTGTTTGGGAACCCCTTTACTCTCGTCACTGATCACCAGCCGCTCAAGTGGTTGATGGAGTCCGACAAGCTTACAGGGAAGCTTGCACGATGGGCTCTGATCTTACAGGAGTATGACTTCCAGGTAGTACATAGACCTGGAGTTGCAAACCTAGATGCCGACGGGTTGAGTCGCAACCCGTGCACGAGTCAGCAGGATCAGACTGGGGCTCGATGGCATGACGAGGTTGATGAGGAGATAGTGCCAGGGGGCATGCATCTGCCTTTCTTTGTGTGTTGACCATGAACTCTAGTATGGAGGGCCAAGTCGTATCTTTCTCTGGTCAGAGAGTAGATGATGAGTCTCCAGATCCTGAACGTGGAGATGGTGTTTCAGACCAGCGAGATATCCATGATGATGTGACCGTGATGGAGTATCTACGTACTGGTGTGGTAGTAGGCACAATAAGTGCCAAGGAGCGAGATCGTGTCCTTCAACGAGCGAAGAGATTTCGACGAGAAGGACGACATGTACTTCGAGTGTGGGGTGATGGGAGGGTACGGATAGTGCCACATCCATCCCAGAGGGCACAGTTAGTACGACATGCCCATGAGGAGTCGGGACATTTTGGAGTGAAGCGTACACATAGCTTACTCCAAGGACAGTATTGGTGGCGTGGTATGCACATCGATGTGCAACAGTTTGTCGCACGATGTGTGGTTTGTGATCGAGTACGAGCATCGTTTAATGCTCCTACTCCACAGTTACACCCCTTACCGATTATGGGGTTGGGTTACCGTTGGAGTTTGGATTTTGCGGGACCCTTACCGTTGACCGTACGTCACCACCGGTATGTGTTGGTGATGGTGGAGCACTTCTCCAAGTGGATTGAGTTGGTGGCATTACCAGACAAGGCGAGTGAAAGGACAGCGTATGCGTTCTTAGATCGAGTGCTGAGTCGTTTTGGAGCACCAGCTGAAGTGCTGACAGACCAAGGTACAGAGTTCCTTGGTGAGTTTCAGGCCTTGTGTGATCAGGCATTGATTGATCATCGGACTACATCTCGAGATCATCCTGAGGCGGATGGTTTGGCGGAGAGGGTAGTTCAGACGGTGAAGAGAGGATTGCGCAAGTATGGCTTGCAGAAGGGCCACTTGGGAGACTGGGATGTGCAGCTACCATGGTTGGCTATGGGCTACCGTTTTAGCCGACAAGCGTCTTTGGCTTCCTTCTCACCGTATTTCTTATTGTATGGCCGAGATCCAGATCTACCTTCGGCCATTCGTCGTGATTCTGCTGAGGTGCTGGACCTTGATGACCCGGATATGTGGGTGAGAGCATGTTCTCAACGAGCAGAGACATTTCGGAGAGTTATGCCTATGGCTTTTGAGAACCTAGCGATTGCCCAGCATAGAGACACGTTGCGGTATGCGACTATCCGAGGAGGAGGTTATCGGCCGTCGATTCGCAGGTTTCATCCTGGCGATTATATCTATCTACAGCAGACTGCACCGACGACGTTGGACGTGACCGCAGGGCGCACTATTTTACGAGTGCGTGAGGTGTTACCTTCTGGAGTACTCATGTTAGAGGGCCGTGATGGTGTTGTGTGGAAGGACCATGTGCGTAATTGTGCGCCATGTCATCTTCCCAACATTGATGGTACCGTCGACCCAAGCTTAGCAGTTGTACGCGCGGGCTTGAGGTGTATGTTGTGTGGGTCTGCTAGCGGAGCAGCCCGTATGTTGGTGTGTGATGGTTGTTCGAGAGGTTGGCACATGTCATGTTTGACTCCACCTCTCAGTGTAGTTCCTACTGGACGGTGGGTTTGTCCTCGATGTATATAGCGGAGATAGTCAATTAGATCTTTGCGTGGTATGGATTGCAGACATGCGACTAACGATGGGGCGATGTAGCACCCGGCCTCCTGATCCTTGCACCCATGAAGGTGTGTATCACGTAGTTGGGATATGGAGCTATCGGAGTTAGAGGGACCTAACCGTCAGTTAGGAGGGCGATTGTGGTACACTTGTGTATGTGTATGACATCGTCCATGTGTTATGTGTATGTGTGGTGTTTCTCTGACAGCGATGTATGTTGTGTAGCGATGTGTATGCGCACGACAGCTGTCACGTCAGTTTGGGCACCTCGGCTAGGTTGACCGAGTGCGAAGTGGCGCATCCCGGTAAGGCCGTTAGTGCCGTTAGGGCGAGTTGGGAGGAGAGTCCACTAGGGGTAAACTTCGCAGGTAGGGCTTGGAGGCCTTAGTTCTTTGAGTTGAGCCTTGAAGCTCCAGGCTATGGTGGATAGTCTAGTTGAGTGTAACCCGGATTCTCTTCGCGTTTAGAGTGGGTTTGGCTTGACCGTTTGTGAGTAATCCTTGTTGTGGTGTTGGAGATGGTAATCTCTGTATTCAGATTATTGTGGTACACTTGTGTATGTGTATGACATCGTCCATGTGTTATGTGTATGTGTGGTGTTTCTCTGACAGCGATGTATGTTGTGTAGCGATGTGTATGCGCACGACAATGGAGAGCTTGACGATGAGAAGCTTGGGAGGGACAACTTCACCCAATGGTCGGATGACATGAAGTGTTACTTGATGGGTAGAGGAGTCTGGACCTATGTGGCAAAGAAGCCCACTGAATTTGACGCAGTGAAGGATGATCCTGAGTGGTTGCAGCTCAATTACTTCGCACTTTCTACTTTGAAGATGAGCCTTTCCAAGGATGTTGCAGCGTTAGTGAGGAAGATTACATACGCTTGGGAGCTACGGGCAAAGCTAACAAAGTTTTTCCAGACTTCACAGATAGCAAAGGGAATCAAGAAGTGGAAAGCTTTAGCTAGCTTGAAGATGCTGGATTCTGACAGTATAACAGTGCACATTGCCAAGCTAGAAGATCTTTTCTCAGATTTAGCCGATTCTAAACTCCTCACGGTAACCGAATTATGCAAGGTCATAATGCTCCTTTCATCACTACCATCCAGGTTTGATATTTCAGTTCAGATAATTGAAGCCATGCCTGCAGATGAGATGGATTGGGGATACGTAACCCATAGATTGATTGAACAGGAGCAGAAGAAATGGGCCGTGCAAGAGAAGTAAGAGAAAGTGTTGTATACTCAAGCCGTAAAGAAGGAGACACGGAATTGCTTTGTCTGCGGGGAAAAGGGACATCTAGCCAGGTTATGCAAGAAGAAAAATACCAGTGCGATCAAGCCACAGAAATCAAGCGAGAAGAAAGCTGAAAAGTCAAGCTCGAGAAGTTCGAAGGGAGAAACTTCTAAGACATCAGCTTATCTCACTGAACTCAGTGATGCTGAATGTGATACGGCCAGTGATGTCCAGTGTGATATGGTCACTGAGGACGAAGTACTCATGACAGAAGATCGGAAGCACAGCTCGGGATCCAATCTCGGCACTTGGTATGTTGATTCTGGAGCCACCTCTCACATTTGTGGCTCAGAAAAATCTTTTTCTAGCCTCGCGGCTGTTGAATCCAGAGTTGTTAGAATGGGCAATGGTAGCATATCAGAAGCCTCAAGCATTGGTAGAGTGATTGGATTATTCCAGGATGAGCATGGAAATCCAACCAAACTCTCCTTAGAAGACGTTCTTCTCGTTCCTAACTTCCGGAAGAACTTAGTATCAGTAGCACGATTATTAGATTATGGTTATACAGTTACGTTTCATCTAGAGACTAAACGCTGTATAATCATAAAAGATTCTAATGTGGTGTGTTATGGAGTCCGCAATGGAGCTGGACTCTTCCGGATTGTGTCAAGAGAAGAATCTACTATGCTTGCTGAAGCAACTGATGCGGATGGATGGCACCACCGTCTGGGACATTTGTCGGAAGGCGGGCTGAAAGTGCTCAAGGAGGTATCACATGGCATGATGGGTTTAAGGGACATGCAACTCACTCCATGCACAAGTTGTGCTCAAGGTAAAACGCACAAGAAACCAGCACCGAAGAAATCGACCCGAGTTTCAGTAGAGCGTTTGCAACTCATACATTCGGATGTCAGTGGAGGTCTGGATAAGTCTTTTGGGGGTGCAGAATACTTTGTGAGTTTCATTGATGACAAGACTCGCAAGAGCTTTGTCTATACCATGAAACACAAGAGTGACGCCTTTTTCTGTTTCTAAACTTTTTTACGGTTGGTGGAAAATCAGACTGAACAGAAGGTTAAGTGCTTCAGAAGCGACGGAGGTGGGGAGTACGTGGATGGAGAATTTCGCCAATTCTTGAGAGAGAAGGGAATTGCAGTTGATATCACGGCACGGGACAGTCCACACCAAAATGGTGTAGTCGAGAGACTCAACAGAACTTTGAAGGAGAAGATGGTATGCATGCTTGTGCATGCAGGTCTCTCCAACAAATTTTGGGCTGAGGCACTGGTCACAGTAAATTACTTGAGGAATCTAAGTCCAACCGCACCTTTACAAGGTAAGACACCTTATGAAGCTTGGACAGGTGAGACCCCAAAGTTGTCACACCTCCGAACCTTTGGGTGTATAGTGTATGCATTGACACCTAACTCCAGAAGGAGTAAATCTGGAGTGAAGGCCCTTCCATATGTCTTCGTTGGATATGAGGACGGTCTGAAGGATTACCGCCTCTACAATCCTTCAACTAGACAGTTAATCAGAAGTAGGGACGTGCATTTCTTTGAAAAACTGTTCTATTCTGATTTAGAAAAGACGGTTAGCATTGTACCTGATGCATCTGTCATTTTCCCTGGTGAATTTGCACCTACCTCGATCATTAGTGCCAGATCTACTTCTAATGTTAGTAGCACATCTTCGCAAGAAGAAAATCTGCCATTAGAGGATAGATCAGAAAGAGAATCAATACCGACTGAGACTATAGAGT
This sequence comes from Asterella californica, assembly GCA_036924285.1. NCBI lineage: Eukaryota > Viridiplantae > Streptophyta > Marchantiopsida > Marchantiales > Aytoniaceae > Asterella > Asterella californica. The sequence continues at coordinate 10,373,870 of JAYKYS010000006.1, read as the reverse complement.
CTGATGATTTAGATCCCATTCAAGATGATAGTGAGCATCAAATCATACCCATTACTATGTCATATCCGGATACAGAACCCTCGCAGGGACAGACACAGGTCAGAAGACGTCATCAGCTATTGCCTGTCCCGGAGTTAAATCGACGAGATCGGGTTCTCAAACCTCTTTCAAGATGGGGAATAGATGAAGGATATGCCGTTGATCATGTGATAACAACTGAGGAGTTGTTTGTGGATGAGGGCTATTTGATGACCGAAGACGCTTTAACCATTGCAGAGTCTTCGAGAGCAGCAGGAGATCCAATTTCAATCCAAGAAGCTTTGGCTAGTGAAAACAGCAAAGAGTGGGAGATTGCAATTGGAGAAGAGTTGGCTGCTCATGAGCTCAATGGTACTTGGCGCATAGTGAACCTTCCACCTGGAAGGAAAGCGGTCAGTAGTCGGTGGGTTTTTAAGACCAAGCGTGGTCCAAGCAATGAAATCTTACGGTTTAAAGCAAGGTTTGTGGCTCGAGGGTTTATTCAGATTGCAGGGGAAGACTACAACGAGACGTATGCACCAGTATGCAGACACTCTTCGCTTCGTTGTGTGGTGGCTCTTGCAGCTCAAAACGACTGGCCAATGCATCAAACTGACGTGAAGACTGCATTCTTGAAGAGTCGGCTAAAAGAAGAAGTCTTCATGGAGATTCCAGAAGGTTACAACATGATGAAATTGAGGTCAGACACCAAAATGATCGGGAAGATGGTGAGAGGATCTGTCAAAACGGATCAAGAGAAACTCACCGATTCATTTTGTGCCTCAACTTCATCATCAACTAATACCAGGAAAGTATGTCTGCTGCTAAAAGCAATCTACGGCTTGAAGCAGTCCTCACGTGCCTGGTATGATACGATTGCAGCTTACCTCACTAGCAAGGATTACGTGAGAAGCCTAGCTGACCCCAGTCTTTTCATGTTGAGCAAGAAATCTACCTTCATTTTGATCTACGTGGACGATAATCTAATTATCAGTCCAAATGAAGAACTGATAAGGGAGGAGAAGGAGCATCTCTGTGAGACTTTTGAGATGAAGGACATGGGACCAGCCGTTTACATGCTTGGGATTCACATCATTCGGAATCTGAAGGCAGGTACAATCCAACTGAAGCAAGCTGCTTACGTCAATACTGTCTTGGAACGGTTCAAGATGGCCGCATGTAAGTCAGTCAGTACTCCACTGGAGAAAGGAGTGAAACTCAGCTTGAAGACAGGTCCACAAACCGATGCAGAAAGAAAAGTCATGGAGAAAATTCCTTACAGGGAAGTCATCGGATCACTCATGTACACAATGGTTTGTACAAGACCTGATCTGGGTTTTTCAGTTGGCTTGTTAGGCAGATGTCTGAATAATCCCGGTGCTACTGCATGGCATAGTGCCAAGAGAACTCTACGTTATATGAAAGACACTATGAATGCTTCACTGAAGTACCAAAAGCAGGAAGGAGGAACCGTGCTTGTTGGGTACAGTGATTCTGCATTTGCAGACGACCTGGATGATAGAAAATCAACCTGAGGTTATGTTTTCTTACTTGCCGGTGCAGCTGTGAGTTGGAAAAGCAAGAAACAGCAGACGACAGCACTCTCTACCACAGAAGCAGAGTACATGGCACTGTCCAGCGCTGTTAAAGAAGCACTGTGGTTACGAAAATTGCTTGAGGATCTGGGTTTTCAGCAAAAACATCCTACTACTATTTTCGTTGACAATAATGGAGCGATTGCGCTTGCCAAGGATCCGGTTTTTTCAGAACGGACCAAACACATTGAGACAAAGTACCATCACGTCAGAAGTCTTCAAGGTACTTTGATAAATGTAATTTTCATCAGCACCGAAGATATTTGTACAAAAGCTCTTCCAAGAGAGAAACATGATAGATTCTCGATTGGAATGAAAATGGAGTTGAACTAAAGTTTGGAGTGGGAGTGTTAGAATTTACAAATCGTCAGTTCAATCGTTAAGACCTTAGAATAGAAAGTCAACTGAACGCACATGATAGATGCAGTACTTGGACTATATTTGAATAGTCGTAAGCGCGCACTAGCATGTGCGGGATAGATCTGAACTTAAGAGTAGCAAAACGAATTTCAGCCGGAAGGTACAGAAAACCTGTATATAAGCTGGACGTTCTACTTCAGTAAATATCCTTTCCAGCAATCTCTTCCTGTGCGTCAGTTCCCTTGTGCGCACATTGGACCTGTGTCGAGTGATTTTGTTGTGGACTGTTTAGAACCAGTGGGAGTTCCTGCACTCTCAGAAGAGTTTCTGAGTGATTATCGAGAGGCTTCTCTATTCGGTTCATACAGGCAGTAGACATATGGCAAAGGAGATTCATTCCTGCTACGATAGGAATCGATCCCATCTGCAGTGAGATATCTTTTACAGTAGAAATGCAGATATCTTTTACAGTAGAGTTACAGTAGATAATCGACAGTTGAGAATACCTTCAGCTCAGATGTCGTCAGACTCCGGAGACACTTCAGAAGGAGGCAGACAAGCAAGTGGCGTTAGAGTTACTAACAGAAGCAGTGTACTCAGATTTTCACATGGAATCCAGCCGACTGCGAAGCATGGTCACGCGTCGAAAAAGTGAAGACCTACAGTAAGAGCAATTCAGGATTTACGAGCAAACTGGTGATCGACTGGAAGGCAAGCGCGAACGTAATCTCTCACTACCCAGACAAAGGCAGAGATACTGATTGGCATAGAACTCTTTCAAATGTAAGATAAATACAGTAGCGACGATTTCCATCACTGCCCAGAAAGGTTTAGCATCGGTCATCGCTAGATTGTGTGAAGATGCCAGCACGCGAGTGGTCGTTTCGCGAATAAATCAAGCAGGACTTTCATCTTGATTGTCTTTGTCCTCATTCGGCAAATTCTCGGGAAGCACGGGAGGATGATTTGCTTGTTACCCATCGCCGAGGCTCTGAGACAAGCCAAACTCTTGAGTACTCTCTATGGCGGAATGACACAGAGGAACCGTTCGATGGGCCTTTCCAGGGAGGATTCCTTTGCGGACGTTAGCAAATCGATATGATGCAAGATCTGGATGGTGTTCTCGGTTGAGCAATCATAAGCCAGAGTTGCAAAACTCACACCTTTGAAAGGAAAGATGGACAAACAGCACCCCCTCGTCGGGCGTTTCCCGGAACAAGACCCTAGTTGAAGCAAGTCAGCAGCGTTCGCGGCCGTTGTAAAGGTATAGGACCGACCAGAAGGAATATACGAATCCCTTTATGATCGGTACACAGGTTACTCGAGTCGCCGCAGGCTCGCAGCTGTCCGAAGATGCTAAGAATCAGGAGAATGGTCAGATTCCAGGTCCCTCCGGGGAACTACAGTGACCTAGCTACGTTGACTTTCTGGTGGGACCTTTAGTCAGGTTCTAGCAGCAGTAAGTAGGAATTCTATCTTCCTGTTGTCCCGTGAATCAGTCGGGTTGTATTCAAATAGGGGTATCAAAGATTCTTGACTCGCGACAGTGAGTTACTACTTCTTTTATTTGGTTTTTACTCGTTTCGCTCGTTAGTTTTAGCTGTCGAGAAATTTACTACGCAAAGTAATGATTCCAGGGATCAGAGGTCAAGAATGGGCGACCCAAAACGAGCCGTGATTCTATACAAAACTATCCGCTAAGATGTTACGACTTCCTTCCTTCCGCTTAACTTTAAGACCCACTAATCTCACTGTTGTTGAAACATACACAAAGCTGGGAACGACTGAAACATCGGCCGTGATTCTAACCTGCCCATCTAAACTTACTGCAGCTATGTTGTCAGCTTGGCCTGTGCCCACAGCTGCGTGTCCGACAACGTTTGGCACCGTACCCTGTGAAAGCGCTGGTAGCAAGCTCTTTTTGTCCTTGTTTCCGCTCGTTTTGTCCTCTCGAAACAAGCCGCTGTGTTTCGAGAGGAAGAATGCCCCTCACATCGGTTTTGTTAAAGCACAGAATGCACCCACAGGATTACCCCTAGCCTTACGAGGAACTCACAATTTGATCTTCCTGGTTTGACGTTGCGGACTGAATTGCTGTTTTGGATTTCAAAGGAAGCTCGTTCGGATGCAGCAAGCTCCCCGCTATCACTGATGCGGAGAGATAAGTTGACGAAAATGAAAGGTCAGGAACCAAAGCAGGTCAGTATACTGAAGATATGCAAATCCCATTGAGATTGCACATTGAGTTTGGTTGGCGAATGTTAGCTCTGACAGGCACCCTGTCCATAGACCAGATATTTGATGTTTTTCGTGTCCAGAAGAGTACTGTTTTGAGACTGATTTGAGTGTGTTTTCGCTTGAATAGCTCAACGACTCAGTGTATGAGTTCTATCTACCTGATGGGGAATTCGATGTAGAAATTGTTGCCTTCCACGGACTTCGTATGGCCGATTACCGGGATGCTTACAAGACCACATGGGAGATGGAAAACGGGAGTGGATGTTGGTTACGAGACTTTCTTCCAGAGAATTTTCCGCAGACACGAATTTTATCCGTATCGTACGATTCCTGCGCGGAAGTGTCGGATCAAGCGGGAAGAATGAGTTTCAGCAATTTGGGGATGATTCTTGTGCAGGACATAATCCACCTGGCTGAAGTAGGGCAACGAGGGTGTCCTGTGGTGCTCGTTGGGTACTGCCTTGGGGGTCTTATAATAAAGCAACTCTGCACGGAAGCAGAAAAACAATATGACCAGGCTCCAGACGGCTCCAGCAAAGGACGCCTGGATCAGTTTTTGACAAACGTGAGGATTATATTATCCATTGACACTCCACAAGCCGGTTCCGCTCTGGGAGATTATCTGAGTGAAAGTGAAAAGTGTAGCGGTCAGGTGGTTGAATATCTGAGCAAGTCATCTCCGTCGTTGGGGAAACTTACCAGCGAATTTGAAGCCTTAGTAATTGAAAGGGCGTGGGAGCGAGTTTGTTTCTGGCACTCTTGGATTACAAAGGTCAGTTAGGTTTGAGCTATTTTTCCTAGAGATCACTACGTGTTCCAGAGCATTTACATCATAGAGCACCTGACCACTCAACCTGAAAGGTTCACGTGTTGGTAAGCCAGAGGTGGTACATTAATCTGGTAACAGGAACTTTTTACTGTTACCAGGCATGGATGGTGATCCTCGTATCAGTCATATCATTCTGTCGTCTAACCGGCTGATGTTTAAACTTTGTCTCTGGAGGTCTGGGATTCCTTGCAACTTCCAGAATCAGGTCTTGAGGTAGTTCGGGAGGAATCTGCGAGACTAGGCCAACAAAAATGTTTCCTGGTTGAAGCTGACCATTCTGTAAGGGCCTTCGGTTCCCGGAGCCCATCGGATTATTCCTGGGACTGGCTGACAGGCTTCATAAGTAACATGAAGAAATCAAATGTGAGTCCTTTTCCCTTACAATATAGGTATGCAAATCGGTATTCGTTCCTACTTGGAAGCTTTGGGTTGATACTGTTAATTTAGTGAAAACCCTATCGAACAAATTACAACGAGATTTAAAGCTCAGCCGGAAAGCCAGTCAGCACAGTCTCAGAGCGTCAGCAGTGAGAAAGGGGTACTGTTCAAGAAATAAGGTGCACAGAACATATACTTTGACTTTCTTTGTTGTCCCTGCATTAGACAGAACAACAGAAGTACCTCTCACTCATATTCAAGCTTGGCAGCTCAGACCGAGATAGTACTCGGTTTAACAATTTATCAGCTTGGAATGTTGACAATGATAGCGGCCTCATTGCGAGTCCAACAGAAACCTAACGACGACCGTGAAAGGAGATCGGAAAGGAACGGAAAAACGGGTAAGAAGAACTTTTATGGAATGGAGACAGCACACTATATTTTTATGGACTTAAAATACTTGGACTTGGTGATGGTTTTATCAAGCCGTTTAAGCGTATTGGGAACTAGAAACTTTGGTATTTGATTGAATCCGCGAGTACTGACATGGCCTTATTCTTGTACCATAGGTCAGTGATGGCTTGTTCGAGATGTACCGACCTGTTGTCGAGCAAGATGCGAAGTTGGAGCTTATATTTTTCCCCGGATCATTTAAAAAGGAAAGCTATAAGACAACATGGACGGCCGAGGATAACAAGCACTGCTGGCTCCAGACTTGGCTTCCTGACGCATTCCCTGAAGCACGTATATTTGCGGTGTCATACCCTGGAGGTTTGGACCTCGACGATAGGGTCGATCTATTTCTTGTGTGCGAGAATCTGATCGAGGAGATTATCCGTAGTAGGAAAGGCAGAGGCTGGCTCCCGTTGATACTAGTCGGGCATTGTCTCGGAGGTATTGTTATTAAACTGCTCTGTAACCAAGTCGAGCAGGCCATCTCTATGAGGGACGGGGAACGGGATCACGGTTCCTACAAGGAACTTCTTAGAAGTATAAGGGGCATTGCATTCTATAGCACTTCCCATTCTGGCTACGGTTCTCGCTACAAGCAAGCAGGACTCCAAAGCTATACTGTCTCGAACTTTTCGTCTGGAGGTGGTAACAGGATTAATTTCCCGGAAGACGGGGAACTCTCTGATAAGTACGTGGGAAGGTTAAACGCTGACTACCTGTACAACGTTACAAACCTTGGTTGGAAGGAACTTGCTTTGGGTGAAACTCAACCAACGAAACAGGTCAGAATAACGACCTCTTTGGATATATACTGGTTGGATATGTACATCTCCGTCGTACAAAGTTTCTGACTTTTTGTTATGGACATTCTAGGCAAGTGAGGTCACTTTAGGAGATATGCAGTGAGTTAACAGCAGATAACAATCGTAGAGATCGCGTTTGCTGATTACGTTATTTGCTCTGTATCAGGGCTTGCGCAAGGATTTTATCGTCGATGAGGTGTCTGCAAGCCACGGCATACAGCGTAATTCGTTCTTCCCTGTTGCAGCAGATCACTTTTCGATATGTAAACCGAGAAATCCTTCATCGAACTGCTTCCAGTATCTTGTGCACTTTATCCACAAAACAATGAATGAGGTAATCATGCAGCAGTCCAGAATGAACAAGGCTCCAACTACTCTGTTGCTTGTTACATCCTTATTCACATAGCAGATGATAGTTAGGAAACAGTGGAGGTCCGTGTGGGTAGCATTTTCTGGTCAGTTTTCACGTGACTGGGAGATCAAACCAGTAGTTCAACGAATCATAGTTGGAAACAAACCATAAGAATCTGCGAATGTTTGAATTAAATACAGATATAGTAGCAATCAAGCAAACTAAATTGAGTCTGTTCCTCGTCTCCATCTGTCTTCTCTTGTTCATGTGCCGAGAGAGATGTAATCCGGTTTCAAATATGCTGGCATGAACAGGCACAGTACAGAAACATGAATGTTAGAAGGAAGAAGCGGAGAGGTATCGCTGTTATCATCAGTATGGAGGGGGAAAGCCCTGGCAGCAAGGCTGACCTGCATCGGTTGGAAGACATGGAGGGGGAAGGGCCTTGCAACGAGGCTGACCGGCATCAGCTGGAAGACATGGAAGGGGCAGGGCCTGGCAACGAGGTTGACCGGCATCAGTTGGAAGACATGGAAGGGGCAGGGCCTGGCTACGAGGCTGACCGGCTTCAGTCGGAAGATATGGATAGGGGAAGGCCTGGCAGCGAGGATGACCGGGTTCGGTTGGAAGGCATGACTGAGTATCTAAACTTCGAACCTATAATGGTTTTAGACCGACAAGCCAGTGACATTTCGGGCGTCATTGAAAACATATTGAGGGTGGAAGCAAAGGAAGAAGATGAATGCATCCTTTGTTGTGTAAGTGGTCTCGGAGCTGTTTCAGATGGGATACACTACATATTTGATAACAAGAACGAGCGGTTCGAGCTTCTCTCTGCAGTCTTGAAGCCTATTGCTGATTACCCTCTCTTTGCAGGCAAGCCAAAGGTGTTCGTGGTTAATTCTTGTCGGGATATAATCGGCGGGGTCCAGGAAACCGGTTTATCGGAGGAACACAATGATCTCCACGATTCTGACGACTGCTTGCTGATGTATTCCACTAGACTGGACACCACGTCCGGGAGACTGGAAACTGATTACAATCGAGGAGCACTGTTCCTTAGGGAGCTGACGGATCACATCAGCCTGCTATACCAGACAACAGATGTGCAGGATATTTTCAAGAAGGTGAAAGAAAAAGTTACAGATCTAGCTGCAAGAAACTATGTCGCGCAGTCTCCTGTGATGTACTCCACTCTCAGGAAGAGGCTATCTTGGCGCCCGAGGTGAAGCGAGCTTGTATCACTACTCGAGAAAGTACTTACACACTCACATGCAGCAGCATATACACATAAAGCCTCGTCAGGGAGCAGTGAGGATAAAACGTGCCTGGATCGTCAAATCTCGAGGACTTCGTGGTAAGCCGTGGAAGGACCTTCGGAACCGTTGCAAATTTCTCAAAGCACAGAGTAATGAACTTGTTTAACATCCTTCTCGTTTAGCTGCCCTTCCGACAAATAGTTGTTTCAAAAAGCCCCAGAGGTTCGGAAAGCTTTGAAGTTTTTAGGAAAGCTATGTTGGCTGGAGCAGGAGATTGTAGTTGTCTCCCTACACGTTGATTATCTCTTGCTGATAATCTCTTTCTGCAGGGATCATTTCTACATGTGCCCTCTCGGTGTGGTCTTTTGGCATACATTATTGTGTATAAAGCCTTGGTTCCTTTCGATGAAAATTGCCCCAACGTCCAAATCTTTAATCGACTCATAGAAATTGTTCAAAGCATAGATAGCGGTTCTAATGCGAACCACTCCAAGGAAACAAAAGCCAAGAAGTGTAGACGACGGTAGTGTGCAGTAGATGTGATGATAAACCCCCCGTGTGGGTAGTGAAAGAAATATAGATGGTTGAAGACTTCAAGAATGAGATCTTCATTTTGAAGAAAATGTAAATCTCTAATATCGGCTGGACATTATATCGTTTAGTTTTGCGTATTTCAATAGTTTTTTCTGATGTAAAGCCACCAGTGCGGCCATAATACTAAAAAAAAGAATAGATTCTCTTCCTAGTATATTTTAGGTTAATAATAAAAGCTCCAATTCGAGGATCTTTTATTTAAGTTTTTATTTCACGCATTTCGCTCTTGCAGGGAATTTCTTCATCAAGTCGTTTGATCAAACTAAAGTATTACAGCACTCTTATTGGTGATCATTATATTAGTAGAGTGCATATATAAAACGAGTATTGTATAGTTGAATACATGTGGAACGTATTGTTGCAACCAAATTATTAGCGGCTAAAAGAGAAAGCCTGCCGTAAATGATTTAGCTAAAGTATTCGAGGATTCCTATCGGTAAGCATTCTATTAGTGGAGTAAATAATAGTGAATATAAAATAATAATTATTTAGTTTGATATATGTAGAACGAAGTGTGGCAAGAAAACTATTGAGTTTTTAAGCATAAACAAGAATAAAAACTATTGTCTCTTTTTTGTTGGCCACCAATTCGAAGAGCATAGAAAGGTGAAATGGTTTTCTTTTCATAAGCTTCTCATTTGTAATGCAATGGGCGACGGGAATCAAACTGAAAGCTCTTCAGAATGAGGTCAGTATTGTTAGAGAACCATGGTGTTAATATTAGGCCATCCTAGAAGCAATGAGCACCTTCTCTTTGACGAAAGTACAAAGCAAACGAAAGATTATTCATGATGGTCAATTTAAATACTGATTATGTTTTTTCTCATATGTTTGTCCTATCAAATCTGACATTTTTCTTGTTATAAAAGTTGGTTTTACGATATGATGTTCCATTATTTCAAGCCATCAATTAAAGAGAGAAGTTCTCTACTTTGTGCGATTGTTCTCTGCCTTTTCTGCGATTTCCACCATATTGATCAAATAGTCAACATTGTCTTCCAGGCAATTTGTCTAATAGTAACCTATTCTGTCAATTTGTCTAATATTAACCTATTCTGTCAGTAGGTCCATTTTTCTGTTGGTTGCATATTTATAGAATCATACCTTTAGTTAAGAATGTTCCATTAACTATCGACATCTAAATTCTTTTTTCCTAGTAACAATTATTACTAGGGAAAAAGAATGATTTGTTATCTAATGAGAACACATAATGATAAGGACAACATATCAATCGAACCTTACCTTTTGTCTTCCGATAATAAACCACAAGACCATAAGCTAACATGTATAAACCTAGACTACGCACTTCAACCTATCCCACAGCGTGGCGTTGGTGCATGAGAGCAGATACATTTTGAGAAGCTCAAGCATAACTATGGTCCCAAACTATATATAAAGATGGGAAACGCTCGTGTAATTATGGAGCATCAAACAGATAGTTTGTACTCAGAAGACAGCCCGAAGGAATCAAAATGATCACAAGATACATAAACATAGAGATAAACCCTGAACACAACTGAAGTCTCTTTATAATACATCGTCATAAACCCCCTGTCAGAAGTTCACTCTTTTGCTCCGACAAGAAGCTGAACTATCAATGAATGCCAAAACTCCACTGCTCGAGAGAGTAGCAGCAATTTACTGGAAATGCAGAAATCGCGGTTCTCATTACGTCTCAACACTGATTTTACCCCCTTACCTGTTTCATAACTAGAAACCAACTTCCCTATCATCATCATCAATCCGCATCCAGTAAGGATTCTGTAAAATAGTGTGTAACTGCTGGAAGATAATCCCTCCAGCAGGAAGTTGCTGCTTCTTCTCCACGTATTCCATCCAGCAATTCTGCGCTTGTTTGTTGACCGATTGTTTCTCACGTGAAGTAACTGTGCAAAGGTGGCTGCACTGATTCTAACCAGTAACCTAAACTAAACGAGAAAAGCTTCCATACTCTAACCTACTGCTTCTTAATAGCATTAGGTCTTCACCAAGTGGAAGGAAGGACACTACACTACCGTCAGTTTGGGACAGTCTGCTAACTAGAGCGAGTAAAAAGAACATGGAAGATTGTTAGCTCTTTAAAGAGACTTACGAAGCGGACACTCTTCTAATTCTGAAGTAGCTGCTGGACACACTCAATTGTCCAAGAGCTTAAGTATATCCCTAAATGAATAAAGGGATGGTAATTTTCTCTAATGGTCGAAGTCAGAATGAAAGGGATCTCACCCTCTTAAGGGTCTAGACCTAGTAGACAATATGGAAAGTTTGGCGGGAGCTGCATCAAAGCTGCTTTTCCTACAGGGAGAATTCTCTCATTTTGTTCGGGTATGATACATTGCCCCAGACCATAACCCAACGCTCTGGCCACAGGTACAGCAACCGCGTTACCGACTTGAATGTACCTATTGCACAGAAGATGGTGGAGCCTGTTTTAGATTCCCTTTTCTTGTGGACAGAGATGAAGAAGTTGAGACTTTTTAGTGTTCACGAAAAGAAAACTGAACTGAAACTTACCTCTGTTTCACGGAACCAAATAATTTATACCAGTCGGGGAATCCTTGCAGCCGGGCATTCTCTCGAATAGACAGAACACGATCTTGCACCGGATGTAGGACTGCCTGGAAGAACGACTCACGGCACAAGTGTAAAAATTCAATCACTTCTCTGTTGTCGTGGATCCTGTATTTTAAGTGAGATTGCTGTAACAGCCAAAGTAATCTAAAAGGCAAAAGAGGTGCGTTAGCCGATCAAAATTTCTGCTACAGACAGAGCTGGTGTAATCATAGGCTTACCTGATTGTGAGGCTCAGCCCTGGTAACCACGGTAGCCACTGTCTCATCCCACCACAACCGGCCGAAAGGCCTGCAAGAGACATGGTGGGTAAGATGTGAACAGGTTGATCCATGTGTCACGTTATGCAAGACGAAAGCAGCAACACTGCAAAACACAAACTTACTTCAACGATTTTCCTCTAACAAAAGTAAGGGCGTAATCTGGGACCTGCACAAAACTCACATACGTAATCAGACTCCAGTTCCGTAAGTTCTGTAAACCAAGCGATACCCGCAACTCCGCATATATAGAAGGTCTAGTTATGCCACCCAGAAGATGCTGAGAAACGTCTCTTATTCCAATCAAACTTTGTTTACATTTGTTCAGGCTTACATGAAGATTGCATTGCATTCTTTAACACCAACATCCTGGTGTCCAACTCTGAACTGTGCTTTTCCCGGCAGCAGTTATCTTCTGTTATTTTACCAAGGTGGTCCTAGCAGAGCGCTAGCAGGGCAGAACTGCAATTCGTGTGGCCCTGACTCAAATTTCAAAGCATCCTTCGAAGTTTTATTAAAAATGATTTTTACTGGAACTCGCCCATCTTAGGGAAAACGGATTAAGGGATTAGACTCAAAGTTTCAAAACATGAAGGTATCTCCTCTTCTCCTGTAAGAGTTTCTTCTTGTTACCACGTAGCCACATTCAGTGGTTCACCTCCGAGTCATCGCACAGTGTGTGAGTGCCTATAGTCAGTTAAAGGTGCATGACAGAAAAAACTGTTTCCATCAAATATATGGACACAAACTGTTTGCATAAAATATGGACAATACATAGCAAATGGGACCTCATGGAAAAAGAGCTATAATAACCCAAACCGATCGTGGACAGTTCAGTAATTGGTGAAGTTTCATACCAGAGGCTTTCCTGAAGGCAAAAGAATTCGTTTCTTCCTCTCCACATCCACCGTGCCATCTGGCAGAACTATGATACCTTTCAAGTCCCGAAAGTTCGCCCCCTGCCTCATTGCATGTATTGCTTCCTTGAGTGATATACTACTTCAGTACATGAGGGACTCATCTATATAATGGTACACGGGTAAAGCAGTTCTCTGAGAAAACAGTAACTCTCCCCGAAAACTTAGGTAACCCCGAATAGTTTTCCATGCAAGTACAAAGTGAGCAACATAAGAGTGGTAACAAGTATGCTAACTATGACTAATCTATACCAATAGTCACAACACGGTTGTTGAATTCTGACCTTCTTGTGAGGAATCTGGCAAGCTCGATGATGATCATCAGGATTTAGCTCAAGGGACCGATGATCATAAAGAATTGGTTTAGGTAGTCCTGACGGTTTGGGTACCCTCTGAAGCACTGCAGCAATCCATCAATGATGAGACTCTGGCAGTTAGGAAACATCTGGGTCCTCATTACTTAAAATGGTGCTAGCACTTTGACTACGATATGATCATATCCTTTGAATATGTGGAATTTTGGTATGGTATAATCTTGCTTGCCAACCCTGTTGGAGGATAACGAGAATTAACAGATTTAAGCAGTGATCTACTGCACACATCCAAAAATGAACTGAGAAGCGCAGGACAAGGGCCCTAACAGTAAAACCCCCCACAAAGTCGGGGAGATAATTTTGCAGCTTCACAACCGTCAACAACTGAAAGGAACGGCTTCCTATAAATGTCAGAAGGTTAGAGAACGCTTTCATCCGACATTGTCTGCTTACCATATTTGGGAGCGCGAATCAATTTTTGAAATGGAGTCCGAGGACTTTGGTCGTAGGAGGCCTCATCTAACCGATCAGAATTCTCAATCTGGATCACCGACGGGTCTAGTCATGTCAAAATCCAAAAAGCGCATCCCCTATATGATAGATGCATTTTCCAGTATTATAAGATACACTACTTTGTATCCACCCTTTAACTTCAGACCACCAAAAGAAGCATGCACAGTAATGAGGAGCAACGCTCTTGCTCACCGAGACATACCTTGGGTAGGTCTGAAATGGCATCTTTGAGGAGCAATGCACTGCCCAAATCAGGTGACTCGTTTTCATCATACGCAACCACGTTCTTCTGCAGTGGCAAAAGTTACGCCTTATGATGACCGAAAAGATGGAACAGAACTGGTAACGAAGTAATTCAGGCAGTTAGTACTTCTCAAGCCTAGCAATTACTGAATTCCTGTCTTGGCACGTATAGAATGACAGGAACCTACCTCCCAGTTCTGAGGAGAAAACCCACGCATCACCACGCTATGAGTGGGTAGAGGGTAGGCGGGAAGATTCTGCGAGAAGTGCTCAAGTCAGAAGTAATAGTAAAGGGAATTCATTCCAGAGAGTAACTTACAGAAACGTTGAACGTAGTTACAGAAAGAGAAAGAGTGTGAGGGTGGACCAGCTACCTCCTCTGGAGCAGCTCCCCACAAGAAGACTCTCATTCTGAACTGGGGAAGTCCATAACAGCCGGCAACTAGAAGGCCAAGCTTTGCCTGCCAAGACGAAGTTGTCCATACTAATCATCAAAAACGAGACTGCTGCTGGCAAGAAAAATTCGTTACAGAAACTTTGAACGTAGTTACAGCACTAACTCTAGTGAAGCCTGCACTGTCTACCTGCTGTAGCTTTACCTAGCTGGAAATAAAAATCTTGGGCCCTGGTTTTAAAAATTGGCTTACCTGATAGTTCAATCGCACAAGACGACTCAATGCATATCTCCCAAGTACGCCGTTGGCGAACTTCAGGATGTCTACTACATTCTCCATCAGAACAAATCTTGGTTTCAAGAACTCGACAATGTCCATGTACACCACAATTTGCTTGTTCCTTACACACTCGAGGGGTTCTGTTGCATTGCGAAAGCGATTAAATCCGCTGGCACCCTGACAAGGGGGCCCTCCGCAGATGACGTCACAGTCACCCTGCATTCAACAAAGCATCTGTTACTTTTGGATGTGATAGAAATGAGAATATGAAGCAGCAAGTCGGGGCTGCACGATCTCATTATTTAGCTCTACTTGCTTCAGAGGAAAATTCCTTGCCCAACTATCACTGGAAACATTATAGCACAGACCATCGCAACTGTAACTTCCACGGTAGTTTTGATGGTCGTATAAACGAAATTATCTTCCAAGAGATTGCTCGCACAACTCTCGGAAGATATCCTCTTACTCCAGGGTTATCCAATTTGCAGTGGAGAAAGTTCGTACCGGGAGTGGCAAAATCTTCTTCTTTTGCCCTCCTAAAATGAAATCCTTTATCTTCTTCCGACAACTGGATAAACAGTGACAACGCTAAGAACCGGGTGAGTAATAGACACCAATTTACTTCATACGCCTCAAGTTTCAACCTTGTTATGCACACATGACACATACTGGCAGCATTGAAGAAAGTAGAAACTGACAAGCAATAAGGTCCAGTTGAAGATGGAATCCAACAAAATATCGTATAAAAGATAGATAAACACTCAATGTACATGTGTCCAACAATGGCCACTAAGATGCGCGACAGTTAGCATGCCCCAATATTTCAACAGTTCCTTTGGAAAACTCATCCCAGCCGAAAATCAACTTTAGGCAGCAATGATGCCGGAGGATACGCACTTTAGATGTTCTTCGGGCTCCCACGTGTCGTCATCCGCCTCATCATAGTTCTTCCACTTCACCTGGCCCACAAAATTCATCAGTACCTCATCAACGCTGATCGTGCTGTTTCGGTATTAAGTATTGAGATGGAAGTCCATTTGTCCCGGAAGGACGAGTTGATCGGATTGTGTAGTGTTACTTGTCCGAACAGGAAATGATTTGAGCAGATAATTCTCTAGACAATGAACGGAGGATGGTATGCCTGACAGCGGAACTTTGACACCAAACCACAGAAGAATAAAACGAATTAGAAAACCCACGGAAAAACTTCCACGTCTCGACTCTATCCCAGAAGGACCACTGAATTAATTGTACTGTTTGTCCAAACAGATCATGATTTGAGCAGATGATCCTCCAGAAGAAACAGCAGTCAGTTCTGGATGGGTTCGACGTAGCGCAGATGATATGACGATGGAACTTCGATAGCAAACCACACAAGAATGACAGGAGTATGGAAAACAGCATGGCTCGAAGGACTATGGTAATTTCTTATTAACGTGAATTGCCCTCCCTACTGCCATGAAGTGCAGAAGATTACAAACCTTAAACTGAACACCTGGTTTCCCCTTTGCGTTCTCCTTTTCTATGTAATAAGGAGACTTCCTATCCGATTTGAGCTCTAGTTTTGATGTTCCCGCCCATCGAATGCCAACAATGGCTTCAACTTCATAGACTTCCTCTGCCTCTGACTCACTGTCATCGCTTTGGTCAACATCCTCCTCGCCTTCACTTTCTTCACCATCAACAGAGTATCTTTCACATAGCTTGTGCCATGCTTTGATAAGAGACAAAAAGTCTTCTGCAGATTCATTTCGCACCTACAACACAACTCAAACCAACATTCAAGCATTGGTCGACATATCAAGCAACTAGACGACTATTCATATCAAAGTATGGCCACATGGTAACAGTCAAGGAAGTGAATCTTGAGTTACCTCAGTTTCTGGGTGGTTGAACTTTAGGCTTTGACAAGCATGTTCGTTTAAATCTACAGCCCACCTCTGTCACAAGCGGTCCATATAAGAATACCGCTGTTCGGGAATTAACAAACTAATAACGATAGAGTGACCATCATCAGTGCTGATTCTAAGAGACAGCTCCAGCTGTTCGAATACTGAAATCTGAAACAGACCGTAGACGGAAGATCACATGTCCCGCACATACAGAGAATAAGAAAACCTAAAAACTTATCTCATATGAGGGCAAAGACTGGAGAGTAGCCACCTAGGTACAAGAAAGGCAGGAGCCTCATCCGTTAGAGATATGAAGACAATGAGCAAAATGAACCGTATCTACGTCCGGAAGTATCCGCCCTTTGGTACAGTCAAATAGGGCGGGAGTCGCCCCCACTCAGTTTTCTCCACCAGTTACACAATTCAAACAATAAAGATAAGGCGGACTTACAGTTACAAGATTTGCGTCAGCCAATCCGCATCCATTGCAGAGACCTGTGCTCATCGCTCCACATCCACTGTATAGATCCAGTAACGAAAACTCAGGTCCAAGTTGCCTCTCTTCAGAGGAAATTTTCCCCAATTTCCTTGATGGCTTTGAATTTGCACCTCCTCTTCTAGAGGTTGTCTCCTCACTGGTTTCCACTGTTGACAGCTGTTCACTGGTGTCTGACGGGAGTTCTGCAGTTTACAACAAGTCGAGCACAGCTTCTTGAACCAAGCTATTAACTTGACAGGGAGATTCTCTGACAACCATTTTTCCGTTACCCTTTATCATCAGATCATTTATTTGCACGGGGACATCGTTTACCCTTCTCTAGAGTTCTAAGATGAAGGAAAGTAAGAGATAGTCGCCAGTGACGAGGAAAAACTTAAGTTTGAACGAGAATTTAAACAAAGACGATGGGTTTTCTCAGGAGCATAGTAGAAACAACAACGATGCTTACTGGGCAAAAGAAGAACCAGTGTAAACCCGAGAGTGCTAGATATGAGAATAAGCCCAATCGTCTTAGTGTAGTACTTAACAAATGACACGCCCTTCAAACTAGAAGACTAAAAGGAATACTCACCTTCAGGTAGCACGTAGAAAGTCGAGTAAGCAACATTGTACCCCATATCATAAAAGTAATCGCACCGAGGAATAATGTGTTTCGTGCTCCTCATTCGTGGCTGCCGAAACACACAACCAGGGAGTCGGAAAATGATTCTTGTGTGATCTTATTCGGACTCCTACATTTTGACAATGATGTAGAACTGGACCAATAATTCACATACTGTACGCGTTCTTGTAGATAATCGAAATTCCAGCCTTAATGGTGATAACAGAATGCAAATTAGAGAGCACGCAGTAGAACTTTTGACTGAGAGAATATTTTCGAAAGATGTTGCGGGTCTCTTACAGGAGGTGCAGTTCGTATGACTTTCTTCTTCTCAATAATACATTCCAATGGGTTGTCATCCGTCTGATCAGAATAGAAGACACGCTTGGAGTTGTGATCCACCACCTTGCTGAGATCTCTTCCGATGCTCTGCATTTCGTAGTAACAGGAATACTATGAGAGCTCGTCCTCAGAGATGATGTGGTGCAAACCAACAGGGTTCAGTGGGCAGATTAAATTCATGACTAGCTAGGGGCAGTGGCAATACCGTATCTTCAACTCGGAAAAACCACTGACAACGGAACCATTTGCTCTTGTCCTTGGATTCAAAGAACTCGAGAATCCTTCCCAGGAAATCGGTTCCAGCTTCTCCCTGCTCACATTGTAAGTGAAGAACCCAAGAGACAACTACATTAACGAAAACAGTCTCGTAGCAAAGGACAAGCAGGCAACCGGGCAGTCAAATGAGGACATACCAGTGAGGAACACTGAATACGATAAACTCAACAAACTGTAAGTTGGGATAAAATTCAACACGTACGCAAATCTAATTTAAATCATTAAGAGGCTTACATTCACATGAACGCAATCACCTATCTTGTAGATTTTCGCATCTACTTCCGCTGTTGCGTAGTGGAAGAGGCACTTCTCCTTCCCCTCATCCCTGACACCGGACAAAGCCAAATTAACTCAAATAACTCTGAACTTTTGCCGTAACCACATAACAAGAGCGAAAAAACACAAAGATTCAACAACCTGAAACCTCTTCTCTGGTTCTTCCTCTGCAGACCTTCCACAGGATACCAAAAACTGGACTGTTGGCCACATGGACATGACATGAGATGCTTTGAAATATGAGATAAGCTCTAGTATTACGAGACGCACTGACTACTTTCGCAGTATCAGCTTGTGCACCGAACTCACCCACTGCTTGCAGGTTTCTTCCTCCCAAGTGTGGCATCGGAACCGGGTGCTCCTTCCTGTGGACAGATTGAAATGTTAGTGCAGTTACACAGAAGATGTACAAAAGATTTACAGTAGAACCTCCTAAACTGTGACTCAACTGTGATAAGGACAGACAAACAAACTACTGTGAAGGAGAAATGGGACCTATAGCAAACGCATATTAACACTAGAAAAAGGTCGAGGTCGGGTTTCCGTTTATGGGGATGAACGTTGTGTAACGAAGGGTGGGCTTAATATAAGTAGTAAGTCGCTTTCTACGTTTCATGTCTGCTCAGTACAGTGTAAAATCGAAGTGCAGTTCATAACCGAAGGAGTACAAAAATCATCACTGTCAGTAAGGTAAGAGGTCCAGACAAACACGTAGAAGTCAGTTTCCATTCACACGGACTTCACACCTGCGCGTTTACCACTCTTTCAAACAAGTAACGTGGAGAAAGGAAATTCGCATGTATGGGTCGCCAGGTACTCACGTCCTCGACCTCACCATCCTGATACCGATGAGGCCATCTGGAGAATGCCTCGGCTTTTGGGAGGGGCTTCCCTACGAAACGACAAGACACCGTGACACGCTCTTTCGCGACAGCTTCGGTTACCGGTTGATGAGAATCCTCGGGTTCAGAAACGTCTTTGTTCTCTTCACAATCTAAGTCCACATCTTGATTGCTTACGGCTTCCTTCTTGCTATGAGCACAGACATCATCTTGACCTGAGGTTCCAGACAAGTCCACAGACTCCGAGGAAGAGACTTGTGGAGGGGCCTTCTCTCTTGCTCTTTTAGCAGCTGCTTTGACTTTAGGAGCTAATTTACGTTTTTTATTGCCAAGTGCACGATCAGCCGATTGAGGGACGGATGACGACCTCGTCTGTCTTGGTTCTATGGCATCTCCAGCTGATAAACGCCTCTCGGTTTTGAGAACCATTCTGACCTCCTCCGCAGCCTTAGAGCATCACCTCCGAGAACCCTGAGGCACGGTAAAGTCGTACCCACGAAACCTGGAAACGCAGAAAGTCAGATTACATGTGGGAAGCAGAAATTTAACATTTTCC
This sequence comes from Asterella californica, assembly GCA_036924285.1. Lineage (NCBI taxonomy): Eukaryota > Viridiplantae > Streptophyta > Marchantiopsida > Marchantiales > Aytoniaceae > Asterella > Asterella californica. The sequence continues at coordinate 10,354,215 of JAYKYS010000006.1, read as the reverse complement.
AAACCTTGGAAGACACGAGTTCGAAGATAAGTTTGTCACTGGCATGTGTTAGTCGGTTAGCAGCATGAAACACATTAGCTGAAACTGCTCACAATCGACTAACTTGAATTCGGTTGCTTTACTGCATCCTTAGTTATGATGGGTCGAATGTCCATGGTTCTCTAGCTTACACTAAACACTTTCCAGAAAGCTCCCGATTTCTTTGCCGAGTGATGTGCTTGCAAGGAAGGGTTTAATCTTAACCAGAGAAATCAAAGGTATGTATAGGTACATCGGTTCATGACGTAACTCAAAGTGAAACAGGAAGACGAAGACAGCTAAGAACTAGTAACACTGACACTGATATCTTGAGCAAAGGCTGACGTTCTCTGCGAAACGCGTTGTTTAGAACTTCTGTGCTCGCCAAAACTAATCAAACTTATACTGGCCCGCGAATGTGGTTTGTTACCACGTAAATTCGCTACTTCTGATGGATTAAGTCTGACGTGGAATCTGATACCACTCATGTTAACTAGTCTCCGCCAAGACTATCATCAGATGAAGAAGAAAATATAAAGCTTCTTACTCGATCCCAGGTTCGACTTTTGCGCCTATACGGGTCGCAGAGTAGTACGGAAGCATGTAATTGTGTCAGATTTTGCTGGTAATAAGATTTTGTAGCGTACGACATTATCTGTATGAACTTAAAACATGCGGCTGTCCTTTCTTGTCAGCGTCAAGAAGAGGCGCAAGTCCAGGCAGACTGTCTGGACTGTCTGGAAGGTAAGGGACAACAGTTAAGAAAGAGGCAGAGTAACTAAGCGGAAACACGGTCAGATAACAGTGACTTCGACATATATTTCTGGTGCTTGGTCACCATGTGTGTGATAGCTGACTGCGTAAGTACATGCTTCATCGCAGTGAGGAATTACTAGGCTAATCTGCAGAGTTTGCTGTAATCTCGACGTCGCGCGGAGATACTGAACAAAGACGTGGAGTTGCAATTCTGCAAAAGGCGCACGGAAAGCAGATAGTGAATGAAGTACTCCCATGCTCAACGCCGACGTCAAATGCTTTCATCTGAGAGGATGCCTACACTCACGCTTCTAGCTGTCACCCGTCGAGTCTCAGCATACGCAAATAATGTAAATGCTGGAGCTCCAGCATTTACATTATTACTTGTTGAAGCACGAGAATCCTAAGGAAGTCTGATTTAACTTTTGGTGCCTACCGGGTGCTGTCCTTGAGTAAGTCCAACATTCAATACTTTCAGCTTCGCTGATCGCCTTCCTTCATGAATAAAAGCTCTCAAGAGCAAACCAGCTGATCCTCGATGACAGAAGCTCTTCCAAAGCACGTCATGGCTCAATTTGAAATGTTGATGAAAGAGGGAGTGCATCCATGTAAACTTGCCTACTATGCACACGTAGAAAGCTGAAAAGTTCTGAAGCAGAGTAAAAGATCTCCTCAGTGATCCAGGAAAGATAAACTCAGCCGCGACACTGAAGCCTTGCAGAATAAGAACCAAATGGAGACTCCGCCAAAGCAAGAAACAAAACAAAGGCGCCAACAGGGACTAAAGGCCCACGAAGGACGAGCATTCCATCTACGTTGTCCGGCTCGAGTGGATGAAGAGAAACAGAGGCAAAAGCATGCGAGTGAACGATGCGGATCCGTTGAAACTAACCGGAAGACCAAGAAAACCAGTACAAGTCTCACTAGAATCAGAATCAGGTGCTAGTGCACTGAAAATAGAAGACGCGAGCAGCTGCGCTCACCTGGAGCTCGAAGTCTGAAAGAAACCGATCACTATGCAGCACGACGTGTCTAGAGCTGGCCAACTTGCGCTGGAGTAGAAGCCCACCTCTCAGCATGCAGCACAACGGACTTTCTCCACTGATCTGGACAGAGATCGAACAACAAAAAACGTGCTCTCCCCGCAGTGGCAGTATTGAAGAGATGCCAAACAAGATCAGCCAGTCTCTCGGTATAGACTGTTTCCGTCGAACTTCTACGAGTCTAGTCCGCGGGAACAGTCCGGAGTCCGCAGGCGGGAAAAGCCAGGAGTTTGTACAAGAAACAAGAGCATCTACAGCATCTACACGACTGGAGTCCGTCTACTCGACTGGCAGTTTAGAAGTCCAAGAAAAGGCCACGCCTCTTCTTCCCCCTGTGACCTGTCCCAAACCTGGTACGTGAAAGATGGGACGCTGTAGGACTCGGGTGGATACGAGCTCCATCTGCGTTTCACTACTCTAGCCGTCGGATCTCCGTTCGTTGGTGACATATATATTTAGAGGAGCAAGGCCCAAACTCGGATTTCAAATCCAACCGGAATTCTGGTTAGCCTCTGGTCTAATGAGAGCACCTGTTTCAGCCCTCCCCTGTTTGCTGGAGTTCTCGAGGTGCTACAGAGGACGATAGTCGCCACACCAATTAGACAGGAATTTATCAGGAAGTTATCCGGATGTTTGAACCGCTTACTGTTATTAGCGAAGTTTCCATTAGCCGTTGACATTAAACCTCGAGTATGAGTATAAACGCAAAAAGGGAATTCTCTTTTTTTTCCTCTCAGTGTTCTTTGAGTCTTAAGAAAGATTCTCTTCTGCTCCAGAAAACCTCGAAATCTTCATTTACCATTTTCTCTATCAAAACTAAGTAGTTTGTTTGAGGATGAATCATAACCTGTAAAGCTGGTGAATAGTTTGAATTTGATTCCTAATTTCACTGATTTTCAATTGAGATAAAATATCAATATTAAATAATTTGTTGATGAATAGCTTTAATTTAAATTTTTATTTTATAAATTCTAAATTAGAATAAATATCAATATTCTATATTAATATTTCGAGAAATTATAACTTGTAAAGTTAGTGAATAACTTTAATTGATCTTTAAATATAATCATAAAACGTATCTTTTACATCACGGTAAATTTTCCAGTTCTCTATAAGCAAACCCGCAAAATAAAGTCTTCTTGGTCATCTGGAGCACGTGTCATAATACTTGGGGGTTTAACTTGTTTTCGCTTTAGCGAGGATGTTGAGCAAATGATTTCTCTTATATTTGTCATGAATTGCTAAAAGGCTTACCGCCGTAATACCGCGGCGTTCTCCACCATCCGGCTGTGTACTGACTCCGGCATGTTGCATCCCGAAAGTTCCGGCGCGCTTTTCCAGGACAAGCCCTCTTAAGCAGCGGAAATGTCCAAACGACCATCCTCGAATGTTAGGTTTGTCGCTTGTGGAATGCCGGATTTGTGCTTTGTTTGATTTGATTTGATTTTCAGCATGTCGATCGCATATTTACCGAGTGAAGTCAAGAGGCATGCATACCTTGGCGTCAAGAGGCGTGCATAAATTCACCTTCAAATATGCAAATTTAGGAAGAGGTAAAAATCAATTTATTGTTAGTAAATTAACATGTTTGTTAATAATCTCTCACATTTATAGTTTTGGAAGTTCCTCTGTACGCTTTATGGGTTATGTCTAGATCGCCTCGTAATTCTAGATGTACTTATTATTTAATAATTATCAATAAAACTGTATAATTTTATTTCTTTTTTGTTCTCTTTGCATTCTTGCTGCTTCGCTGTCACACTGTTCGTCATTCACTTTCGACGCGCATGGCTGCATAGATGTACATGGCAATACGGCTCGACCCGGCCTTCTTTCTCTGCTACTCACACGATGTTCTTGACGCATTACCATTCCTCAAAGCTGTTGCTTACGGCTTCTTCGGCGGTTTCGGCTCCACTTCTTACCCGCTGCCTCACTCAACCCAAATAGAGGGAGTCCAGGTTAAGCTGAAACATTCTCAAACGTCCAAGAGCAAAAATCCGTAAAATCAGATCGGATAATTTTGTATATGAACGCGAGTCACTGAGAGATATTATTTCGAATTGAAAGAATTATTTCTTCATTATTTGACGGATTCAGACAATTGGATTTTATATCTTCAATTTCAAAACTCACGACCAGAACGGACAAAAGATGTCTAAGAAAATGCCCGCGTGGAAGTCTAGCCGTAGTCGTAACTCTAGCCCGCGGGAAAAGAATATGAAGAAAAAAATCTCACTTTGACTCCCCCTAATATCTCCATTCAGCGAGCTATTCGTTTGGCGTCTAAGCACCTGAGCCTTTACTTTTCTCAAGCTATGCTGTTTCTCTCAGAAGTTAGTTTGTTATCTCTTTCGTATCTATACAACGACACTTGTATATATACATTATATAATAATATTATATATAATATATATAATATACATTTGTTATTGTAAAGTATTCTGGAAAGATAAAAGTCTCGTCTCCTTTGTATTTTTGGATAGAGTTTTTGTAGGATACAGTATTTTCCATAGGATAACTATTTGATAAACCATGATTCCATTTAATAAATCATAATCTCTAATTATTATTCTCCAAAATACATCGGAACCGTTGGATCATCTGAAAAAATCTCTCACTCTTCAGGTTTTTATTTTCGTTTACGCTTTGCAAGCCAGGGGAGTGGGGTGGCTTCTCAATCCTCTCCCCTCGGTTCCACCTCGAGGAAGGGTTTAGGACGTCTCTGGAACGTGAGAAATTCTTGTGAAAAATGTTTAGTTGTACTTATTTTCCTCACGCCACCTTTCAATTCCCCCGCCAAGCAGCCCTCCAGATTTGTCTCCCGCTACAAGCGCTTGTCGATTTCCCTTTTATGGGAGAAAGCTCAAGAGAAGAGAGACATGCATGTATAGATTACTCAAATACTACCATCGTCGTTTGAACTTTAAATTTACGCCGTCTTCAGTTGCCGCCTAACGTGCCCTATTCCATTTTCGTTTTTTAGTACCAACTTGACTGTCCTACAGTGGGAGGGATCCTAAACTTAACTAGATATCCTCTGAAATTTGCATATGTCCAGGAAATTGTATGTCAACCGTGGATTGAACATAGATTCGATCGGATTCCGTTGCTGATTCCGTTGTTGGAGTTTCAGTTTGATTGTTGTAGGGTCCTGGCATGTCTCTCTAGCAGAGGTGAAAGGTTAAAGCCTTGATCCGGACATCCGAAAAAGTAACTCACCATGTACTCAGGTGCAATGACCCAGCAAGGTCAGGTTATCTCACCTCAAGGGGCAAAACTCAGCGGTATCAACAAGGTTGCTGCAGTGGAGCTATATGCTCTATTCCTAAGGAAATAACTGTCCATATTACAAAACTGAATGACCTTCAACTTTATATACAATTAAAATTTAGAATTATTATTATAACGAAAGAAAAGTTTTAAAGAGACTCGAAAAAAGGTTTTATTCTTCAAACGTTACGATATATTCAATCGATAATAATCGAAAATTTAACTTCTTATATTCTCGTTAAGAATGAGAAAATACTGGTAATTATGTCGGAAAGAGTAATAAAGTAGTAGCATTTGGAGTTTGCAGTGATTGTGTAGGGTTCATATCAACTTGGAATCATAGTCAACATACTCACCTCTAGTTGTGCATTTACATCCTTTTGATAAATTGCGAATCTTCTCGTATGGATCTCGAACAAAAGTCTTGGAGAAATTCTGAAATCGTATTAAAAACAATATGTGGTGGTGCAACATTAACGACGCGTTTTTTTCTCAACTCACACAAGTGGAGTCAGACTTCTTTTTACATAGGACTTGGAAAGTGATTATTTTTAATTTTATTCAAGTGCATGAAGGTATTCCACGATATCTTGACTGAAGTGAGTGATAACTACGTGAGGACTGGCAAAATGTATGTTTTGCTCCAACTATGTGTAATGTGCAAGCAGAATACTCTGTACAAAGTGAACCATGGTGTTTCGCTCCAGCAACAACTGGACTTGAGCGAAACATATTGTTTTGTCCAAAGTCCGACCACAAAGATGTCTTTATCTGAAGAAAAAAGAATGTTTTGTTCGTACAAAAGATTAAATTAAAGTGTTTTTAACACATGATTTCTCTTTGTCCACTGATGCTCGTTGACAAAGGGACATCAATGTTGCTAAAATGGAGCTTGATAGAAGTTTTTTGACAAGGCAGCATCGATTTTGTGAAAATGAATTAGTCATCAGAGATGAAATCTGAAATGTGTCTCTTTCTACTTTCAGTATGCCGTCATGTCATCTCAGTATTTCTTAAGAAATCAGAAAATGACCTCACTCTGCACATCTCAAAGGTGCTACACCTATGCACTTTATGAGTTGGATGCAAGAAACTAACCCCAACCTCAACCCTAACCTAAACTCAAACTAACCCTAATTAATCCTAATAACCCTAAACTCACATTTCAATTCATGAGAAATTTCGAAAGGCCTCCCATCTTCTCCTCAGCACTTCCAGAACTCAACTTTGCACAAAGTTGGAAGTCTGAACTCGTTTTTAATCTCCGAAACTAAATTATGAATAATATTCTTTGCTCGAAAGGAGAACTTTCGATCCTAGGTTTGAAACGCATAGGTATTCTACCCAAAGTTATCGGGTTATAATATTATATACAGGAAAATGAAAACATCCCACTGGGGAATTTTGAAAAGCACCAAAGTGAACACACTTACGATAGCACATCGCATACGTTAATCGACAAAAAGTAAGTAACATATGATATAATATATTATGTTACCATGGTAAACAATGCGCATCTTTTCAAACATCTACTCTAGTGACCTTACCGAAGGATTCGAAGGTTTTATCGTAACTAAGGACTCGTGCCACCGTGAACGGGATAGCAAGTGATATCAAGATTTGGTGATAGTTAGAGCATGCGGTTACCTACATTCACCAGCTACATGTCCGTGATGAATCACACAAGAAGAGCATGCTACTCTAGCTGAACGTTTTCCATTGAGCTTTTCTCTATATATTAAGAGATTTATTATTTCTTTATTGTATATTTCTCTGTATATTTACAAATACATTTATGGGTCACTTAAACTTATCCTCATAGCAGAAATTACAGGAACCAGATGTCAGATTGTGTTAGGGGTGGTAGAATATCTATAGACGTCATATTGGAATTTTTTCAGTAATTTAGAGAAGATCAGTTTTTACGAGCATAGATTGCAAACATCAAGTAGCTGTAAATTTTACATACCATCTCTGAAAGTGGTATTTAAAATTTACAGCAAAAACCTGTAAAATATTTTACGAGAATTACGAGAATCTTATACAAAACAGGTTTGAGTGGCCCAAAATAAAAACGACAAAATAAACCAAAACCCTGGAGTTATGGGAATGCTTAAACAACCAAGGACTGAGTGGCGGTAGTGGGGTTTAACTGAATGTACATTCAAAGTACTGGTCACATTATGGATGCACTACCCGACCATACCGGATCACAACCTTCAGTGATTACCCATCCCCAACTGCGGATCAGGTACGGGTACAAATTCCCCCTCACTGCTTCTCGGAGAAAGGATGGACGCCGGGTATAGATTTGCAACATACAGTATAGCCTGAGTTGAGTCAAACTGTACTTCGGTTCATTAATACGCATACCGATCGAGGTGGAGAAGTTGGTAACGGTTCGCGACAAGCGATAGAAGCGTGGAAAATTTGTATCACATCGCTGGTATGTGTACGGTGGCTGGGTAGGTATCCAAGGGAACGGGGAAAAAAATATGTTCTTCTAAGGATTCTGCTTGGAGATCTAAATGTATGCGGGTTAAAGTTTAGTTCGTTTTCTTTTATTGATAAATATATATTATCTAAGTGTTATGTTAAAATTTTAAAATAAATTAGAAAAAGGTTATTTTTTAGAAGTATTAAATCATAACCAATTAAGAATTGTGCGTGGATCCAGAATAACTCATACACCAAGAGCACACACACGCTTCCAGAACTATAAATGCAGGAGATACCATATAGAAATTAATTAATGAAGATATTACTTATTATCTAATCTTTCTCCCAGAAAAGATTAGGTAATACATTGAGCGTGCTACACTCTTCCAGAAAATGTCAGAAGTGACTATGCATACTAGATGAACTTCAGGGAACTTTTTCTTGGGCTTTGTTATCCAAAAACAATGTAAGTGTTATGTAGAAATTCTATATTAAAATGTGAAATAAAACAAATCTATCTGAAGTTAAATGATAATTACGACTAGAATTGCAATATAGTCCAGACATAACCCATAAAGCGAGTGCGGACAAACTCGATTCTGAAAGTGTATGTGCGGGGAGGTTACTAACAAACACCGATTAATTTAAGACAGGTACTACGTATTACCTAACTGTTCCTTAGGGAAGAGTAAGGTAATAAATTTACATATTTGACTCCTCCATCTTCTGATGGAGGATGTGAATAATATGTAAGGTTACACACTTCTGATCAGAAAAGTCTTGAGTTCTTTTTTCTTCTTTTTATTAATTTAGTATAGGATTTTTCTTTACATTTTTTTACAATAGCAGCAAGCGAACAAAAGCTCCAAGAAGTTCATCTTGCATGCATATTCTCTTTCGACTCAAATCATATAATAATCAACAGCGCAATATTTATAATGTAATCACGAGGCTACGCGTGAGCGATTCATCCGGTTCTAACACAACAATTAGTTTTTCATTTTTCACTTTTCATAGTCCTTCAGCCACTTAACCGATCATTACAATATTAAAAAACCATTTCTTCCGTTATTCACAATTCCTTTTCGCTTTCACAATTGCTACGCCTGTGCTGTTTGTCACTCACTAGTGGACACGGGTGCTGACGTTAGCGTTCTAGCGACTAGCTAAGTATTCGACCTGCACCTTGTACCTAGGAGACTAGTATCCCTTTTAGTGGTTCAGTTTGTAAGGGAACATTTGAAGTCACCCATACAGTGCACCAGTTGTCTGTTGAGTGTGCCGAGATAGTTCGGAACCATGACTTTCTAGTGATGCCGTTAGTTAAGACAGAGGGGATTCTTTCATGGGCTTGGCTTAGGGAAAACTTTGCTTGCATCGACTTGTCCGAGGAGAAGCTTTGGCTTAAGGACCCTCGAGGGATAGACCACTGCACTTTGTTGGAAACCGACCCCAATACCCAACCCTCAGCCAAACAACCTCAGTATCGCTCTTGCTGCATCGCATACATGACTTGTACAGCAAGGCAGTTTAAGAAGTCAATGAAGGGAGTAGAGGAGGCATGGATGATCCTCCCTGAAAAGACCCTCGAGGAAATTGATGAAGAGGATAGAGTTTCACAGCTACTGGTGAACAAGGAGTTGAGGCAACTGCTCATGCAGAATGCACACCTCTTCTCAGATAAGTTGTCTACACTCTGCACCCAGACGAGCAATCGATCATAAGATTGACTTGATCTCCGGCTCTGCCCCACCTGTTGGGAGATACCGACGGGCCCCCTTAACTTTCTTTAGGAGTTGAAGGAACAGTTAAGGAAGATGGTCGAACAAGACATCTTAAGGTCGAGCTGTTCACCCTATGCCACACCTGTCATGTTTGTCTCGAAAAAGGAAGGTACTTTGAGATTCTGTGGAGACTATAGGGCACTTAACAAAGTGACCATCAAGAACAAATACCCAATATCCTTGATGGATGAGACCATCGACCGGCTTGTAAAAGGTCTTTACAAAGCTGGATCTCAAGTCTGGTTACCATCAGTTTCGGATAGTAGAGAAGGACGAGGAGAAAACAACCATCATCACTAGATATGACATGTACGAGTACACCGTTCTCTCGTTCAGACTGTCCAACGTCTCGGTCATTTTCTGTAGACTTATGAATGATATCCTTCATGATCAACTTGACGACTCTGTAGTAGTTTACCTTGATGATATAATAGTATACTCCTCGATCTGGAAGAGACACCTTGAGGATGTAGAAGCGGTCTTCCGAAAGTTGGAGAAGGAAAAGCTGGTCCTCAAGACCTCTAAGTGTTTCTTTGGTCAAGACAGTGTAGTCTTCCTCGGTTGTCTGATCGACCGAGAGGGTGTACACATAAACAAGAGGAAGGTTCAAGCTATACAGACCTGGTCTGTACCTAGGAACGTTGCTGAGGTTAGGTCCTTCCTGGGGTTAGCTTCCTACTTCTGAAAATTCATTCGGAGGTTTAGACACTTAGCTTCCCCCATCTTCGACCTACTTAGAGATGCCAAGAAGACCTTTGTTTGAAACCTTCAGCAACAGAAGGCTTTTGAGGCTCTTAAGAAAGCCCTTACAGAGGCACCGGTTCTGATATTACATGAGTTAGGACAGCCATTCGAAGTGCACACCGATGCTTCAAAATTGACAGTCGCTGAGGTGCTTATTCAGAAAGACCACCTAGTAGTCTTTAAATCGCACCGCCTTAGTGAGCAGGAGTCTAGATGAGAGACTCTTGAGCATGAGATGCTGGCAGTCATATGGTGCCTTAAGAGATGGAAACACTATTTACTGCCTAGTGAAGTCACCATAATGACCGATAATATATCCAACACTTACTTTGCAACTAAGCCGAAACTCTCCCTGAATCAACAAAGATGACAGTTAGAGTTATCAAGATATAATCTGACATAGAGGTATTGGAAGGACAAGGAGAATGTCCCGGTCGATGTCTTATCCAGACAGGTTCTTGCATTAACTTCGGCCCCTCAGTCGAACTTGTTAGATTTTGTTCGGAGAGCCACTGCCTTGGACCCCCAAGCAGCTGAGTGGGCGAGGCAAAGTGTTGAGGATCAGGGGATGAGACACCTAACTAGGAGGGAGGGATACTGATACTATAAGCAAAATAGGTTGTACATCCCTCCAGGTCTCCTTAGAGCTAGGGTGTTGTACGAGGAGCATGATGCTCTCTCGGTCAGCCATGGGGGTCAAACCCGAACTCTACACAGGGTTAGACATCGATACTTCTGGCCGAGCTTAAGTGTCGATGTCAGAAAGTATGTAGAAAGCTGTTTAATTTGCCAGCAGTCTCGACCAGAGCACCAGAGACCTGCCGGACTCCTTCAACCTCTTCCTGTACCCAAGCATCTCTGGGAAAGCTTTATGATGACTTCATTGTGCAATTGTCTCTTTCTGATGGGTACGATTGCATTCTGACGATGATAGATAGGTTAAGTAAGATGGCTCACTTCATAGCATGTACTACTGTCATATCAGCCACTGAGGTAGCCAAGTTTTTCATCACTTACATTTTCAAGTACCATGGCCTACCTAATCTCGGATATTGACATTAGAATCGCAAACGAGTTTTGGACTTCTTTGTTTTCGGGGCTAGGGACTAAGTTAAAGTTTATGGCTGCTTACCATCCCCAGACGGATGGACAAAGCGAGCGAGTCAACCAAGAGCAAGGTGTTCGGAACTACATAGTTAGAGATCAGATTGACTAGTCCTCCCACCTTGACCTCACTGAGTTTACGTATAATGATTTCTTTCATTCAGCCATTGGTTATAAACCTTTTGAGCTTGTGTATAGAAGGAACATGTCTCTTATATCCCTGGCTAGTCTTGTGTTACAGTCGGCTGCCTTCGAGGAAGCTATCAAGGAAGCACCGCTAGACATAGCTGAATTCATAAGCCGAAGATCTTACATTCTCCACCAGGCTAAGGAAAATATCCTTAGAGCCCAGGTGAGGTATACTAAGTATGCCAATCTTAAGAGGAGAAATGTTCAGCTAGAAGTTGGTGACATGCTGTGGTTAAAGACAAAGAGTTACTCTATTCCACAAGGGATGACTGGTAAGTTCATCCTCATGTGGGTTGGACGCTTCGAGGTCCTCCGAAAAGTTACTCTGGTAAGATACCACTTGTCTTTTCTCTCAAGCATGCAAAGATATCATCTTATCATCCATGTTTCAAACCTCAAAAAGATAAAAAGACTCCTCATCCTATCTGTTATTCACAATCGGTGTATAGCTGTTCTGACGCGTAGCACCAATGATCCAGTACAGACAAACAATGTCGCCATGTCTGGAAAACCAGAGTTGTGTAACTAAGACTATAAAAACCGCTTTCATACCGTACATATATGACACTGGAAGTATTTGTGAAGGTAATGCTTTTACGAGGTTATGCAATTGCAAATGAATAAGAAACTTCTATAATTCACCCAAGAAGCATCACGAGTGGCAGCATTAGAGTTCACCTCAAGGCAAGTCTATCATAGAAAATTGTTCGAACAGAAAATTCCTGCGATTGAAAGTTGCATAATCTTATCCTTCCATGGATTCAATCAAAAGCATCTTTAGCAATATATATTTGATTATAATCAATTAATTTCGTAAGTTAGAAGGTAATTATAAGATAGTGAATTTTTTTATAATATTAAATAATAATATACATATGTCTATTCTATAAAACATATGTACATTCATTCTTTTAGGTGTATAGTTTACGAGCAGCATGCCTGCACAGATTTTCTTGTGACCACCAACAAGGCCTTTTATGATCATGAGAACCTTTAAGATATCAAACCAAAATGCAACCATAGTCCCGTTACCCAGAGTGGCCTACACAAAGTCCGGTTAGTGGGTAAAACGTAAGCCAGCGGTTACGCTAAGTCCGGTGAGGGATAAAGTCATCACTTTGAACCACTTGACCCTCCCTACTCTAATATGATATCTTCAGCGAGGTGAGACAGGGACAATCCAAATATCCACGTCGTAAATGAGTTCCGCGGCTAGAAGGACATCGTCGTGCTCTGAAATTATAGGAGGGCTTGGCGGACAATTCTTGTTCTTGAATGAGACAGCCACTTCCCACGACCCACGACTTGGTAGGCACCATACCAGTCCAGGTCGCGGGTCAACCCTCCCGGCTGGTTGGAGGGGTTCTTACGATCGGGTGAGTGAGCCTCGACTTGCTATTCTTTCTGGGCGACCTGGTACTACAAACGGACGGAGTACTCAGTCGGAAAGCATATATCGTAGTGACGGGGCATTTCACTTCTTAGATAAATAAATGTATAGTTAGCTAAAATCAAAGCTTTATTTATATAACGACAGGTGAAAAGGAAAAAGGGGTCTTCATATCACTCAAACCTTGAACAAGAAATCAACAACAAAATATTATGTGATTCAAAATGAATGATAAATTAATATTTCGCTCAATAGCAGAGCGAATTGTTCTGATATTATTGTATGCATCCCACTTCACTTTTAGTGAATTTTTCTGCACTATATATTGCTAAAGGTTCTATAAACATTAAAATAAATGTATACACTAAACAAGTGTGATAAATCACAATATAATCTAACTATCAAATGTTACATTAAAATGAGAATTATACAAAGAACCCAGTGAATCGTTTGTAAACATGCTCAACAAACCATATGAGCTACATATTGAACGTTCAGTTTATTATCTTACCCTTTTTAACGGAAAGGTTGGATAATAAAATAAACTGCGCAGTTCACGAGCACTGCTAGGTGAATAAATAAGATAAAAGCTTTGTCAACGGTAGAAAGAGATTTTAAAAGTTAAGTCAAGAAAAAGGGGAAAAGGAAGTTATTATCAAAATATTTTTTCTATAGAATCCTATTTTTGATAATAGAATCCTAGAATAAACTCTAAAGCCCTTTCGTCTAGAAATTCTATCTAATCTTTAGTATTTAGACGGGAAAATTAATATTACACTTTGGTATGAAACCACATACGTAATTCATGCTTTTATAGCCATGCGGAGATTTAACAGTTAAAATTTTTGGTTCTAACTATACCCGCAAAAATAGTTTTCTGGTTACTACGACTACTTAGAGCATCTCCACCTGAACACTGTAAATACCTCGGCACTGTAAACAGTCCCAGTAACCAGTCTCTTTCTTCGTGTGATGAGTGAGAAAAGACAATAAATGATAAGTTTACACTGTAAACTTATCTCAGGTCCTGTCTCGGTAAACGTCCACGCTAAACTTGAAATGCATTACATGGTATTCTCCGATCATTTTGATTTCCAGAAGACTGAGAACTGATACTTCTCGGGTCATTTCTAGTGTTCGGATGGAGATGCATTTACATGGGCATTGGGGTTTAAGAACTTCTTTTACTAAAGAATTATATCTTCATTAGAAACTAATACAAGGGTGGGTGAGTATTTTTCATATCTTTTCCTATACCATCAGTACAATAACAAGTGTCATTAGAACAATTAGTGATATATTCTAACAACAGATCTTTCCAGTCACAAAAGCTTAATTTCTTTACAATTTCCTTTGTTCACCGTATATTGAAACAATTAACAATAAAGTAAAGGAATGCTGCCCATAACATCATTTTTACGAGTATGTACGAAGCGGAGCACGGAAGAAATGTGTCATGGGCGATCATGGAGAGTCCAACTTAAAGACTCTTGGTTCTCTCTTTATCTGCCTTTGATAGTAGCAGTGAGAATTGATGTGTGTGGTGTGTACTCGTCACATGTTTGCTGTGACGAGAGTACTGAATCCTGAAAGTAACGTCATCATGAAACCTCTGCTCTATATAGACCTTGATTTGTACTTGCAGGCAGTATAACATACATGAGTGCATTACCATTGAATCAATCACATGAGGAGGCCGGTTGTACACGAAGTACAGTTATAAGGAAATTAAGAACATTTTGCCTATACTAGGTACAATAGCAATCAACCGCTGAAAGATCTGAAAAACATATATGTACCGTTAGATCTCTGCATGTTCAAAGAGCTGTTACGTTTTTGTGTGAGAAATTAGCTGGTTAGTGTTTGGGTGAGGGAGGAGTTTCATGAGAAAAGAGCTGTTGGTTTTTTTGCGTGAGGAATGAGCTGTTAGGGTCGTTGTTGGATGAGGAATTTCATGAGAAAATAGCTGTTAGGTTTTTGTTTGAGGAATGAGCTGCTAGGGTTTGGATGAGGAATTTCATGAGAAAAGAGCTGTTGGGTCGTTGTGTGAGGAATGAGCTGTTAGGGTTTTGGGTGAGGAATTTCATATGAAAAGAGCTGTTGGGTTCTTTGAATGAGGAATGAGCTATTACAGTTTGACTGAAGAATATCGTGCGAAGAGAGCTATTAGAGTTTATGTGTGAGGAGGAATGAGCTATTAGGGTTTTGGCTGAGGAGTTTCATGAGCATATCACTTGTACAAGAGTTTACCATGGTATGTAAAATGACGGTTAGTTGTGCTTTCTGAGATTTAGGGTTTTCTTTAAAGAATTTCATGAGCATATTTTACTTATGGGAATAAACAAGCACCATGGCTATGATTTCACCATTCTATCTTTATTAGTTCAAAGAATGTTAGGAGATGATTTATCTGTGAGTATTTCATGAGCCTATCTATTCAGTTCTAAGAAATAAATGGATTTCATCATGTAAGAAATAAGCTTAATTGTATTATGTCTTTGAAACTAACAAGTATGTGGAAGCAATGATCATGTCACTTTCTTGAGATGTCATTGAGATAACTTCTGAGAAATTACTCTAAAAATTATATGTTACACGGTGTAATGAAACACCGTGTAACATATAACACCAAAGTTCATTGTAACGTAAATAATACCAAAACTCTTTTATACAATGTCATACATGTTTCATTTTATATATGAAAGATAATAGATATAACTATTATTTAAATTATTAAGACACGACAAAGCACTCACAAAGAATACTGACAGTTGTTCTACTTACTTTTGTTAAATGGGTTGAATTTGACGTGCATATAAGCTTGGATGAGGTTGATTTCACGAGATAAAAACCAACTCAGTCTGAGTTTGTATTTAAGAGCGGTGGCTTGTGGACCTAGGGAAGAAGAAATTCCAAAAATTTCCAGAAAGAGATCACGAATATAGATGCATGCAAGATCAACTCGGTAAAATTTTGTTCGTTTGTTGTTAATAGAAAACATGTAAATATTATGAACAATTTTTGTACCAAACTGATCAAAATAATTAAATTTAATTCCAAATATTAAATAATAGCAAGACCTAGAGGTACTAAAATATCCAAAGATAACCGACAAGAAAAATATGAAAAAGAAACACTTCCAAAATTACATATCCGAGATGTTGCTCACAAACACCTCAAACGGAAGGCTTAGGTTATAAATGTAACTTTTCTATATTTACCTCCCCCATCAGATGATAGAAGAGGTGAATATATATACGCGTGCATCAGTGACAATATTCAGTGACATAGTCAAGTAGTGGATCTCATAATTGCAACTTAGTCATGTGTGTTGGATTTGAAAGCATAATTATATGACTTTTCCAATTCGTTTTGCAGCGTTACTGGGGAGACTATTGATCTATTCTCACTAGTTAAATGGACAACTATAAATAAAGATTTTAGTTATTTTTGTAAATAAAGATTTTATCATTCTCGAACGATAAAATCTTTCATGAATTTTAGATAGACAACAATCATTATAATCAGAAATAACAAGAAATCTGAAATTCGTTTGAATTCCATATAGGTTTCTGCATGTCCTAAAGGTGGCTTGTTTTCTAATTTCGTGGTTTCTCAAAAGAGTGGAGTCGCTCCAGATATAAAAGGATCAGTAATCAAGAATTGTTTGTTATGAGAGAAGGTTAACAACATATTAAAGGCATAAGCAAAAAGTAATTACCAAATAAATAAACCTAATAAGATCATATTATGAATCAAGATTTACAATTTTACACTCGATTTACAGTAACATGTCAATGTGATCTCATCTAGACAACAATCACTAGAAAAAAACATAGTTTCCTAGACCTTAATAAACATATATTATTCTGTCATTATATCCCACCCCCAAAAAGTCTTTAATTTTCAAATATACCTGATAATCTATAAAAAGATATTCTTCTTGTCTTTCACTTTTCTTGAATTCCTCAAGTATCACTTGTGGCCCTTTAACTACATCCGGAACTCATATCTCCATAGTACGAGGTTGGATTCAGTGATTCATGGAAGGAGGATATTCACCTCATGTACGCTGAAGTGTACATGAGATGCGTTAATTAGTATTCTAACCCTTCCGATGGGAAGGGTTAGAATATTAATTAACGTCCTCGACAGACGGCGCGATTTAACAATTAGGGCTCCGGACTTATACCCCAGAGAGCGTCGCAGGCCGATCTTCACTTACGGGTTCTCTCTAGACGAGTTGGTTATTCTAGGACTGAATAACATATAACAATTAGAAATTAATTTAATTTTTAATTGTTACATGTTATTCAGTCCCAGAGTTTTCTATTATAGCTTATTAAAATAAACTTTTATAACACTTACACGTATTCTGATAAGAGAAAATGAAATTCACTGTACAAGGCCGTGGGGAAGGATATTATCTCATCATATAACGCTCATTGACAAATATCTCCATGTGAAATTCAAGTTACTGAACTACGTTGATATTGAGATATCTAAGAAAATCTGAACCTTTAATTTATTTTTCTCTCACAAAAATTTAATTTTCAGACGTCCATGTACATAAACATCCCTCGTTACACGGGTCTTCTCCTCACTAGGTACTTGGCCATAAAACATTGATTGAGCTGATTTTCATTTTGTTGCATGTTAATCATCTTTTAGAACAATATCCATATCAAACTTCATTAATACAAATAAGTTATGCGTAAACCAAGAATACTTAACAAGGAACCAATTTTGTACGAAATACAGTCTTAACACATTCTTAAATTGTAAACTCTTTTAACTAGTGACCATATATTATAGAAACATAGAAATATGAAAATATTCTTCCATTCTGATTTCTGCCATGAAATTTCTTTGGGACCTCCATTTATTGATCTTCGATCTCCCATGTCACTAGTCTACTCTTCATTACGTCTTCTATCCTGCCGCTATAACTCAGTCAAACAAGCTTGGATTGACTGATGTTGATCTCGTTGGATAGTAATAGTAGAAAGTACCTTCGCGTAAAACTTTAATCTTTTAGACAACAATATTTTGGGTTACTTTCAGTATTATCCAAGAGAAACCTTCCAAACCTCTACTTAATATCTTTCCCCCACTGCCTTGTACATGGAATTTTTTTCTTTTATCTGAAAACGTGTAATAGTTATATATAAATATGATAATAAGCTACTATTGAAAATCAAATTTTTTTATAATTGATATGTGTTAACGAGTTTCAAATTTCCAGAGCATCCTCATCTTAACCATAAGTGAGGCAAGAACTTGTGAGATGCTGGGGTATAATTCCAGAGACTGTTGAGTAAAAGACATCTGCATGTGAGCATAAATTACACACTTAGAAAGCCCAGCGGCTTTCTAAGTGTACACAAGCTGAATATATATACATTCATATCTCTATTTGAACCCCGAATATGACTACAAATGCTACTGGTGAAACAGAAGACTTTATTTTGAGAGTTTACTTTCGAAAAACTGAGAAATTTAACCGTTATGCAGAAATTTTTTTTTTGACTATGAATTCATCTCAACTTAGAATATCTGAAATAAAATTTCAAATTAAAGATATTCACCAGCTTTACAAGTTATGATTCATCAAACAAACTACTTAAGTATTGATAGAGAAATGTTAATACGAAGATTTTGGGGTTTCTTGGAGCAAAAGAGAATCTTTTCTTCAGACTCAAAGAACCTTGTGACCAATAGAACATATTTTCTTTATACTTTTATACTCCTATTCTTAAAAAGGTGACGATATGCAACAGAATCACGCCAATCGTCTCCAAATCCAAGCTCTTGCTACTACGGCAATCAAGATGTATAAACAGAAATTCTTCACTTATGTTTACAATAGAACATTTCATTTATAGCTCAAGTGAAGATTCTTATTGTGCCGTGGTCAAAGATTCTTACTGTCACATGAAGACTTCAAGACGGGATCTATCTGCTCCAAATAATACTGAAAGAAGGTCATTTTTTTTCCAATTCTAACGTTTGAGCATGTTACAACCAATTATGATCCAAGATTTATCCTGGATTTTACTCACTTGTCCTCTTCCTCTTCTCTGTGAAACTGCATGCTGTATGCATATTTTGTCCTTATTCTTATCTTCTTTTTCTTCATCTTCATTTTCTTGGAGAGTATCCTAAGGAGACTATTCCATTGAAAGTAAAATTGATTCTTGAACACTCTCGATAAATGCAAGAAGAGTTATAACAACAGAGTTATCCACGAGTTGACAAATACGTCCATGCATTGATGTATTGCTAGTGGTTAAAAGAGAGGATTGAAAGGAAAATTTCTTCACTAATATAAATTGTATTATAAGCACTTGATAAGTATAAGTAAACTATGCTATATACACTTGAAGAGCACATGCAAGAGTTCTCCACCTGCAAGAGTTGTCCGAGAATCAGACATTATGTTATCTTTCCATAAATAATAACCCATTGATGATTTTTATTACCATGTGTTAGTAGCTTGCATTACTCTTTTCTCGTTACTCTATAATTATTGATACTGATAGGAGGATGAAATAAATATTAGTTATTATTTTGAGTATGAATTATACTAATGATGAAAATTCTAATAAAATAGGTTTTCGTTGAATCAATAGTGTGCATGGATGATTGTTCCATTAGAATCATGAATTGTATTGTGTATGATCATCATATTAATCGATGATAGAGATGTCCAAAAACCTTATAAAGAAATAAACAGCAAGATGATTTCTAATTTGTTCTTTTATTTGAAGATGACAAATTCAGAATTCTTGCTAAAGTAGAATAATTGCTCTCCAATCAATAAATAAAAAATGAAGAATCTCATGATGTTCTTGAGAAGTTTCATGATGAGATGTCACTACTTTGCATGCAATAGTTATCTCTATAACAACGAGCTTATCTCAAGTCTGGTTTGGTGATAGTTAGATAGATAATCGTCTTAACCATCTATTCTGTACATGCGGGGATCATCACGTAACTCACCATCATCTGCTCTTAGAATTACCCTTTGCTCTAATGACATAACAATGTGTTAGCAATCAAGCATACCAAATCTCTCAAGCATACTGAGAGCATATTTTCGCTTTACAAGCCAAACCTCTTTCTCATCTCTAATATATCCACAACAAGGAAGTACTTGAGCTCTCTTAAGTCCATCATCTTGAACTCGGATTTCAAATTATTCTTGATCTAGGAAATAAACTCCTCATAGTTATCCGTAATGATCAAATCATCAATATAGATGATGATCACCACAATCCTATCTGTATTCTTAATGAATACGAGATAGAGTATGAATTACAAGGATGAAAACCAAGAGATTGCAAGTAAGAATTGATCTTTGCATACAATGCTCTTGGTGTCTATTTTAGACCATAGAAGGCTTTTCGTAACTTACACACAAAGGAAGGGAACTTAGGATCCCTATAACTTTTAGACCTCCTCCTCAAGATCACCTTTGAGAAAGACGTTCTTGAAGTCCATCTAGTGCATCTTTCAACATTTATGAGTCGCAACTGCTACTATGGTTCAAATAGTCACCATCTTGGCAATTAGAACAAAAGTCTCCTCAAAATCCACTCCATGTTGTTGTGCGTAGTCCTTGGCTACCAATCTGATCTTGTATCAACACACGAGTCCATCCAAGTTGCGCTTGACCTTGAAGATCCATTTGCAATCATAGTCTTCTTATCCTCAAGTAAGTCCACAAACTCCCAAGTTTGTTGGTGGTGAAACACACAAGCTTAGCTTCCATAACACTCACCCGTTGGAGTTTGTGCATCGCCTCCTCAAGTGAACTCAAACTTGTTCATGAAGAATAGTGAAGACCTCCATTGGTGTCTAGTTGTAGACTATCACTGTAGACGTCCGATTCATGAGATACATTGCACATGAAATAACTTCTGCCTAGTAAGGTCTAGGTATGGTTTTCTCGTTCAACATAGCACTTGCAACTTCTGCTATTTGTCGGTTCTTGCGTTCTGCAACCTTGTTCTACTACAAACTGTAACTACATGTCTTCTGACGTTAGATGCCATGCTCACACAAATACGCATCAAACTCTCCAGAAAAGAACTCGCTTCTTCCATCAGATCTCAAACAAAGAATAGATTCTTCAAACTATTTCCACCAACTAAACTCCACCATTCTTCAAACTAAACTCCACCAACTTGCAAAAAGTCTAGAATGTTGACAGTACTTCGGTAGAGGACTTGTTACTCAACAAATAGATCCAAGTATAACGCAAATGATCATCAAAGAAGGACACAAAGTACTGAAAATCGACCATACTTGGTTGAGAATCAACCCATACATCAGTGTGAACAAGCTCCAAGAGCTTGTTCGCTCTGCTACCTGATCCCTTAAAGGGCTGTCTAGCTTGCTTGCCAAATTGACATGCTGCACAGACTCTAGTGGGCTCACTGGAGTTTGTGAGCCCACTAGGTAGACTTGTAACCAAGTCAAAACTTAGAAGGCCTTTTCAGTCTCTAGAAGTTTATGTGCCCAATTCTCTTGTGTTAGATATCAATATCAAACACTATTGGACCACTTTGTCCATACTTGTCAGCTTGTAACTTAAGCGTAGAAGCATCTAGATGAACAACCTATCACTCTTGCTACCTCAAGCTATGACAATGCTATTAGAATCTTCAACAAAACATCCATCTTTATTGAAGCGTAGACCTTGCTCTATCAACTGTTTTACAGATAGCAAGTTTCTAATCAATGTGGGTACATGTAAGACATATACCAATAGACGTTTAAATATGTATATCTAGCAGAATGTACCTTTGTGTTGGATCTAGTGCTTGGCTCTACAGGCTCAAGTGAACTGAACCACTCTCGATGAGATGTCATGTGATTGATGATGCCAGAGTCGATCATCCAGTTAATCTGTGACTCAAAAGTAGCATAACTCCAATGTGTTGTGATCAACAACAGCTCCGAATAGACTTGAGTTGCTGTATAACCTTGCTGGTTGTTGTCATACTGCTTTTGGTTGTTTTGTCGCTTGTAGCATTGATTGACATTTTGGTCTTGCTTCTTGCTGTAGTTGCAAGAACCAAGCGCACGTCTCTGATTGTTGGAAGAAACAAATTGTTGTTGGTTCTATTGTTGTTGTTGCAGTCCGTGACCTCATCCACGTCCAACACCTTTTTTACGACCTCTACCTCGAGAACTTCCACAACTTGCAAAATAGATAGATTTTTGCTGACCCGTCGAGGAAACCAGTAGACCCACCTCTTCTCCTAACATCATAAGAATTAGTTCATCAAACCATAGAAGAGGTTTTCTGATCGAAATTGAAGTGATGAACTGCTTGTACTCAACAAGCAGTCCCTGCAATGTGACCTTGATCAAGACAATGAGATCAATCTCGACTTTGATAGAAAATAATTGATCTACGAGCTGTTTGACGTGATTCATATAGTCATTTATGCACATCAATCCCTTCTTCAGAGTGTTGAACTGCTACAACAATTGCAGCTTCCGCGTCTCTGTTCTTAACAAAAACAAACGCGCGAGTGCATCCTAAGCTTTCTTGAGGGTATCACAGTCTTGGATGTTACCGATCATCGATTTAAAAATCTCAACTTGATGTAGTGAATAGCCTGGTATGATCATTTCTTCCACTCTTTGAATTTCACGCTGAAAACGGATACATCAGGCGCTTTCTCCTCCTCAATGATAAGATCCTATGATCTTGTCCTTGTAGGAAAGTCATCATCCAGAACTTCCACATTTGATAGTTGTTCTTGTCGAGTTTCTCTCCAATGATCAAAGACAAGACTCCGCCATAACTACAATCGAGAAATTGCGATGTTCTATACACAGAAAACTCACAGAATCTCCACGAAACTCGTCCGTCCACACCTCATGATCAAGAATTGATCACAAGTCACAACAAAGGGTAACTCCACACACTCCTCCTGCGAGAATGAAGAAAGAACCTGTCCGTAAATAATACGTGTACAAAATAATTACGAACGTCGAAAGAACAAACCAAGAAAGGTTGAAATTGGATGAAATGAGATCAGAAATAGATGTGCAATACTATGAAATTTCATAATTTTTTCAAAGTGTCAAGACGGACACCATCCTAATCAGACCAATATTTGTTTTGGACTCAAGTCCTAAAACATTTGTTTTTGTCGAAAAAGATCCGTTTGAAAATCTTTCGCTAGAAAGCTCAAAATCGGCTAAAACTTGATTGAGGACACAATTTGCACCTTCTGAACAAGATTCCAGATTTCAGCGAGAAAAATTAGTCTAGGGCTCCAAAATTATTTTCAAAGTGAAAGAATTATTATTATGAAAAAATTATTTTCTGGTGGTGAAAGAAACGGTTTCATCTCATCCGAATGCATCAGCAAGATAGTGCTCAACATCAAGCACAACTCAAGCTGCTCTCTCCTATACTTCTCCATGCACAAACTCTATATTGCTCATCAGCAAGGGACATACGCTCTCTACTGCTATGATATCATGTAGAATGATTGATAATTTTAGGAAGATACTCTAAGAAGAGAGAGCGATTAGACAAGGAAGAGTAAAAGAATGAGGTGGTGGGGAGGAATGAGTATAAGGGAAACCCTAATGGGTTAGCTCTATAACTAACTATACATAACAACCTTAACTACTCTAATCGATATTAGTCGTTGATCTACTAGAGCTTAGTACTATATCAACATTCGAATACTTTATTTTAGTACTATGTCATGTTAATACTCTATACTTCCGCATTGCATATACATATATTTTTAATTATTTTAGAGTTATTTGAAGTTAATTAGAGATGGGAGATCATATTATATTCTACCTCAATATCATTAAATTATGGAATTCAGTTATTTTTATTTTTGAACAGAAGACCTATGATACATATGTAATGATATATGATTTTTGTTGAAATTTAGTGTATTTGTAGAGTTCTTGTACTTCCAACACGTTACCTTAGATACCAGAAGGAGATAGTTTATGCTGTACACGTCTTTTCTCCAGAGCAAGTACATGTAAGATAATACATTCTCAGAAACCTGATGTGTGCAATATGATATGTAACTAACATCACAAAGTGAGTGGTTTCACAGTCAGTAGACAGTCGGGGGCGAGGGGTGTGATCAAGCAATATGTTAAGAGGAGTATGGTAAAGCTCAATGAACATACTGGGGTGTGATCAAGCAGTTTTTGGCTGGAGCAAGTGTATTTCAAGTACCCTCAACGAACCTCATTGGTTTGGTTGTTCGTCCACTACACTAATTAGAAGAAGACATGATACATTTCTCTAGATACTACGTCAAAATAGTGTTAGCAATATTTTCATTTAATAACTTAATATATATTACCATAAATTTTGTTCTAGAACCAACGTATAAATAGGTAAATGAGAACAACAACGAAGTGTGAAAGTACTTTGAAATAAATATTTATAACAACGAATATTCATATTACGTGTTTTCTCAACCTGAGTGAAAAGTGTATTATATAAGACTGCAGAGCACTTAGTGAAAGCATTCCAGCCGCAAAAAACGTGACGCAAATCTGACGTTGTTATGATCACATGGTTGAGTTTCAAATTATATTATACTATGTTTAGCTGATATGTAAACAATGAGTTTTTACATATATATTTGTACACAAGTACACAGTTCATACTGCGTGCCGCAGTACTATGGTCATAGATAGTGTATCAGATTCTCATTATAACAGTAAACATGTGATTAATTGATTTCAAGTGTTCGGCACGTGAGATATGTCCAATTAATAACACATCCATGGACTTACTAAATGTCGGTTTAGAGTCGAGTGAAAATTACAACCAAAGATTTAATAAAAAGAATACAATGATATGTTTTCTTATAAATATTAATGATAAATATTACTTGTATCTCGGGGTCTTAGCATACCATGAAACTGTCTATGTGATTCTATCATATCAAGACTCTAACCAAAACCTCGTTAACAGTTTGTAGTACATCCCTCCCATCGTGCCCTCAAAGAACTGAACTCATTATCTTTTATTAGAAAATTGTGAGCTAAACCACTTGGGATATTTATATTCGATTATAATAATATAGGTATTACATCAAATGTTAAACCAAATTACATTAAGCCAAATTATAAATACATAAAGTGATCACGAAGGAGCGCACTTGGCATTACTGTTATTTTTTCATAAGACATGGATCATATAATAAATCGTATCAATTAATATGATTATATCACTGGTCATACATAGATTAATCATAATATTAAATATTTAATGAACAGCAAACTCAAATTCAGTAGACGTGCACTGTGAGGAAGTGAAAGACTGTAACGAGTTTCCCTGAAGCACCACTCATATCGAATTGCCCCGCGGCTGGCATTCTCATGCAAATGCATAATTTCATGGAATTAGAATGAATTTAGCATGAAGGTCCGAACATTTCCAAAGTTGTTGCAATTCGAGTTAGAAGAGTTCGTGGTCGACGTCGTTGGTCCAGGACTAAACATGGACAACGTATCGTGTGCCCAAACAAGACTCTAAAGGATGTGCTTCGAAGCAACTACGTACAGTTGGGGCGGATTTTGGTTGGCTAGCTGGCTTGTTGTGCACAAGCTATAGCTTAGTAGATCCGTGAGATCTTTCACAACACAACTAAAGCTGATTCAGAAGCATTCATCATAGGATGGAACGAAGATCGCCCACAAGCGTCCTGAAGATAGTACGTTTTAAGGTCTGATATGATTGAATTGAATATAACAGCCATTCTTTATACTTTCTCCACGGCCTTGATATCGCGTACTGCTTGTAGTAGTACCCCATGCATCACAGCCACCTCTCAATTTCTCGTAGCTGAACCAGTAATCACTGAATCACTAAATTCTCAGCTTTACTAGAAGAACGTTCACTGATTGTTCCTCCTCCCATCAAAACGGATGAAGCAGTTTCTCTCGTGGACAGGCCTAGGTCTGTCAACAGACCTGACATGTATGATCTGCAGGGAGTCAATAGCGACTCTTTCTGGATTCTCTCAGGAGCATTATTGTGCAAGTAGAATTTCTTCCACGCTGCGTGAATTTTTAGAAAATTGGATCACACTTGACGGCGTTAAAATGCACATCAGGTCGATACGGTTTTGTATGAGTTAGAGAGCATGTTTCTTGCTACCATCATGCATGATTCTGAGTGCAGCGTCATACAGTATAATAGTAGCTTTACGCCCGGTTCGGATGTCAATGTAAACGCTCCTCTTGCTCATAAGATATCAAGCAACTTGCTCATGCTGTTCTTCAGTTCCAAGCATAGTACTTAGCAAGAGCCAGGATGTCCTGGTTATCATAGCTCCCATTCATCTTCAAAGTCTCGAACGCGGTGACAGTTAATGAATTTCGGAGAATACGCAGACGATGTCAAGAATTGCAGAGTTAGAACTTAATAGGATTTCCCTTCAGACATGTACACAAGGCATGATCATGACACTGAAGAGCGCTATTTTTGTGTCATTGTCGAAATCCTGAGCCAGTGCTTACTTGTCGGTCGCTGACAGATTTGTTGATCTTCAGAGCTCCTGTAATATACTATGGACTAAATCTCCACAGCCGTCACTGCAGTGAAGTAATCAGGCTTCCATCTGGTCCCAACAACATTTACGTGTAGCATATATAGAACATGTTCAGGGTCAGCACGGAAAGGTTGTTTTGATGGCCCTCGGAGTTGCGAAAGATGCATGCCGGCGCGCTGGGCAAGGCAAGCAGGCTGAAAGAAGGCGAGTCTAAGATCAATTTGGTGTTCACAACATAATTTAGAGATTTTATCTGAAAACTGTAGCAAGCAGGAGAAAATGCATGTGTACTTCTTAGAGGTTTATTTGTTCACCTTGCCACACAATCTTGCTTCGGGACCAAATATCGAGCAGTTGCTGCTCCGTATGGTTTAGGGGTCTATTCCTCCAGGACTGTCATGGTGGGGACTTCATGTATCGTGACGGTTAACGTTGGCGGCAGTGGCGGTGGCGACGGCGGCGGTTGATCTTGCTGTTTCAGACAAGCTCGCGCTTTAATTAGAATCAGTATTGGAATAATACTCAAGCTTAATCATAGTACGCTATCAACATTAGAAGTTTGATCTCATCTTAAGCAAATTTGTAGGATAAGGATAAGTTCCACCCCTCTTCCGATACAAAAGCCGGAACCAACTTCTGCTCTCAAAGCTGTAATAACTCAAGTCGTTCATCTACAGTAGATATAACTACACGGATTATCCTCAATGCTTAATGTACTGTCAATCTGAGTCTTGTGAGGACCCTTACACTCATGGCTGCTAAAAGCTTACTGTTTCCAATAAGTGACAGCTCTCTAGCCTACGCGTGTTTCACTGACTTGTGAAACAAACATATCTATCTCACTCCAATACAGAATTCTCTGTGAACAGAGTGAAGTATCTCGGTAGCCTAGGTGAAAGAAGAGAGTCCACATATTAAGGGCTGTAATTACAGCCTCTAATTTTCAGTCTCCTTCCGTCTCAACCTGGATTGTACCTATATAGAGGAAGGAATGGTTTCGATCTGCAATATATAACGCAAAAACATTCGCTCTGCGTGCTCAACACACACTATAACAAGAGTTGTCTGAACATGCAATCTAGCAACAAACGAGTGCGAGTACAGCAGGTGCAGGTGTCACTGGGTTCGTTGGCGAGTTTCTGGTGGAGAGGGGGTACTAAACTGGTGGAGGAAAGAACTTATTTAATCCGAGAGGCAACTTGTAGAATTCCATGTTGCGAGGATCCGCTCCAAAAGCACGAAACTTGTCCCACCAGAGGAGTCCGCGATCCTTTCTAGATGCTTTCATGGTGTTGTCCAGGACAACAGTAATGACGACCACCACCGTTGTTCCCGACGCAAACATTGTGTTCATTATGTCGTTGAACTGGTCCAGAAATAATACCAAAGATCCAAGTTATCAGTCAGCAACCAGGAAGAGTAAAATGGACGCAAATCCTCTTGGAAATAAGTATTAACCGTGGGCAGCTGACTGAGTATGTTTATTCCTACATGGCGATGCTGAAGCAACTGATTTGCACCAACAATGCCATGAAGATAACAGACTTGACCATCGCGAGATCAAAGTACTCCCTGTATGGAAAGAAAGTAACTCGTTTACACATCGACTTTGAACATTCTGCCCAGCAACCTTCTAGGATAACTTACCCAAAGTGCATGCGTGTGGGCAGGACCATGACCAGCAATGGTTCGGTATTCACTGAAGTACTGTGGGACTGACAATCCCATGAAAAGAGCAAAGCCGATGATGAAGATGTTTCTCGAAGAATTCATGTTAGCGAATTGTAGGCTTGAAATACCGATCGCCGCTGCACATCAAATTAACGCTTGTCAGTAGTGTCGTCACTGCTACAGGACTCGAGAGCATACATTCCTCATGAGTAAGCTATCGTTGGAGGATCCTTATCATACCACAACTTGTTTAGTATGATCCAAATCTCTTCATTCACAAACATCCATCTTATTTCCTTCCAGCTTCGGTGACAAGGCAGCAAGTGAACCGATTAATTAGAGGTAAAACGATTGTAGGATTTTCCGCAGTCCAACTGTACTTCCAGGGGACATGGTGCATGATAATTTAGGGGCCCCATGGCCAAGGATCTCGGAGAAAAAATTGACTGAAAGAAATTCCAGTAAAACAAATGAAAACTTTAGTCCACTTAATAACTATAACAATATTTGGTAACACAATATATGGTCTGGTTGTATCCTCAACTGAATCAAGAAGTTTATCAATTAGAGGTGAATACTTCAAAACCTTCATCAGTGAAAGACAAACTATGTTAGCTCGGTATAGACCAAGAGTGCGACTGCAACTTCTAGTGCTCTGTCTTTGGACAGAGAAACTTTGGTAGAAGGTTCAGTTTTCCAGGGTTGAGGCTAAGGTTCTTGCGGTACCGCACCATTAACAAAAGGGAAATAGTCCGTAATGCCCGAACAGCAGCTAAGTGCACCAAAAGAAGCAGGACGCAAAGGCATCCAGGCAGAAGATGAAAAGTAGCTAACGTAGAAGACGAAGACAAGCTTGTTGTTTGTCTTACCTATGATTCCAAACATAACACAAAAGACTCCTGAGATCATTGGTTCGGGAATTGATGCAAATATCCCTCCAAACTTGCCTGCAAATTTACCTGGCGTTAGCTGTATGACCTGATACTTTGTCCGACATTCTCACGAAATTGAATATATATCAAGTCGGAAGTGGGCAATCCGTGACGCTGTACTGGTGCGGTGACAAACACTTATCCAGTTTGGAGCAGTTGAAAGAAGGAGTAGTAGTGAAGTAACGAACCCAACATGGAGAAGAAGAGCATAAATCCAGCCGAAACCTGCACAACTCGACGGCTTCCCACCTTTGTAACTCCAATAATTCCCATGTTCTCTCTGCAGCAGTTAGGTCGAACAAGATGGAGATTCTAAGCACGATGCGAAGCAAACATATTCGATCAAGACAGTACATCGGGGGATCATAAAGTAATTGTAGTGCACCCACAACAAGCAGTTCTTTACTAGGAAGGCGTGGCCTCAAGTAACTGATGAATTTACTGAGCTACTTGCAAACATCAGCCGTTGTTTTCTTTCTATAGGATCTCAGGTGCTCTCACGCTGTCTCACTTACGCAGAAACGGTTGATCCAATGGTTGTTCCAAACATCCCATCCATTAGAATGCCGAGACCCTGTTCGAGACATAAATACCAGTCTCAGGTTACTGATCCATACGGAGTTTAGATTTGTGACGGGTACATATTTAGCAGTGGATATCCATCCATTCATCATGATCCAATCTTACGCTAGCGTACACGACTTAAGGCTTGCACGTTATCACGGAGCGTCTTACCTCCCAACCTATTCCACGACTGATGACATATGGCGGAGGAGGAGTTGCTCCAGAGAGCCGTGATAAAGCATAGAAATCACCTGTCGACTGTATTGGAGAAACAGATAAAATTTGAGACGGATGCATATGCAAGGTAGGCGTGCTTGCACTGAAAACACAGTAATACAACAGTAAACATGACTGAAGTGCGTTGCGAGTAGAACAAGACCTCCATTAGAGCAGCGAGAGCACCGGCCATCATGCCAAACGTATGTCCAGCATCGAATGTTGGAGCACCCCATTGGAGTGGCCAAGGAATGCGGATCCTGCGGTGAAAACAGTCCACAGTTAAGGACTTAATCCAGGAGTATCACATTTGTTCTTCCCTTCTAGCTACCAGAACATACTGAAGTTTTCCGTCTTGCCTTAGCATCTTCAAGTTATCGCCAATGCATCAGGTTCCTCTGCTAATGGCTTCTTTCCCATGGCTCATATCTTCCTATCTAAACCAGTAGCAAGAGCTGGACAGATACTGTGCTAGAGGAACTTCGAAGGAAAACAAAAGTAGATGATTCTTGTAAGAATCCTACAATTTACAGTCGCATAAGCAGCCATTTTTTGATTGCCGTTATCAAACAAACGTAGAAGGCATAGCTCTTGATTCGAAGTATTTATGAGAGGGTTGAAAGTCGTTAACATCCTCTACTGTATTCTAGCAGCTACTTGTGAGTCATGTGAACTAGAGAATACGAACATGGCATGAAGAAAAATCCAAAACTTTTATTGTGACGAAGAGTAGATAAAGGAGTGTATAATGACAGTCTAAAAACTTCCCCGGAAAAGAGAATGAGAGCAAAAATCTAAAGAGATTCTCAAACTGAGAATGGCAGTGTACCAAGGAGCGGAGCCAATAATGTGAGAACGGTCCGTCCGACAGTGCCGTTGTCCTTGAGGAGAGGCATGAGTATACGCTCCACTTATGGTCAGCAGATGGGCATATGCCCATGTAACTATAACTCCCAGTACGATCGGATACAACTCGAAGATAGGAATGTCCCGGATCCTTATATGCTTCAGAAACTGTAACTCATCATGAAATTTCATATCACAGTGAGTAGGGTGAGGTTAAGCTGATGACGTAAACGCATGAAAATCTGTCTCGAGCGTAATATAGCTTTAACTCCTTCTTACGCTTACAGTATAAGTCGACAGAAAAGGGTATGAGCAGTGGATAAAGAACAAAGCTAGAGAGAAACTCGTTCACAGTAGAAAATCCTGAGATCTATGAGCTTATTTGCAGAAGATGCTCAAGTAGAAAGTTGTAGATCGCGCAACCTGAGAAAAGAGGACGATGATGAAAATAGTGGGGAGGCCAATCTCCACACATTTGCCAACCTGTGTGAAGAGCAAGCGAGCAATTTAACCTTCAGCCGGAGTAGACAGTCACTGCCGTTGACCAAGTGCTTTACACAGAAGAACTTCCATTTTCTAAGCAATGGTACACGTACAAATCTGTGCGACGTAACAAGTTTCCCTCGAAGTTATTTATGAACTTACACATGCAAAAGTGCAACGGTTTTACATAGGAAGCGAGGAACTGACCCCTGGGAAGCCGTACTCATACAGGCCGAGACCAACCATGCATATAGTTGGAGCAATAACAATTGGGCTTACGTATCTGCAAACCGTGCACATGACAGAAAGCAAACTCGTAAGTGCATAGGCCAACATTGGATGTCTTGAAAATGATGATTAAAGGCCTGGTGAGGTGTAGTGGAACTAAATTGCCTGGATTTATCCCCAAATGCTGTACTTACCTGGTGATAATACCCCAGAGTCCACTGAAACCAAGAACGATGTGCAAACTTGAGGCCGATATAAGAGCTCCTTGAATTGCACGCATACTATGCATAAATCTCTGTCATACAGCGGCACAAACAAGAGCAGATCATTATTCACCAGACAAGTTGGGAAGCGCCTCAACTGATTGCTGCTGATGTGTCTGGCTGATACGAACTTCGTCTAGTACTTCTTGAAGCAGACATTTGCTCGAAGTCAGTGAATAAAAAGTAACGGTAAAAAGTAACGGTAACAGGTCACTACACAGATAGAAGATTATATTAGCAAATTTGGTATTAAAGTTACGCTTGTGCAAAGGGCCAGAACTCATGCATATGATTACCTGTTGATTGTCTTGAATGGCCATCAATTTGGGAGAGTGAATGACGGTCACGGTGGGTATGATAAACGCGAATGACCCTCCAACAACTGTGGGTAACCTTGTTCCAAAAGTTGTCTGAAGCAACGTGTTGAGGCCCGAGACAAACAACAAAGTCTGAATTACTTTTGCCTTGTCCGCCTGTGGACATGTTTTGAGACTCGGATGTGTCAGATGTAGCAGTGATGTTATCGAAAAATTGCTCGGCCCGGTCACTGGTGACTCTGTTCAGATTGTCAATCTGACATTGTCACCAGTTCTCACTATGGTTAGCACGAGAAACGTCAAGATTCAACCTAACGATTACCTACGAAATTGGATTAATTCCTAATATAGATCAGTTTCTTTCAACATATTACACAGAAGATTTCAGCTCGCTCAAGGGAGACTCTTGAAGATTCGAAGATCGGAGACAAACACCAATACTGATCCACAGCTCAAAGACAAACGAGCTCGACGTAGATTATTGTGGAATACATCTTTCCCGTATCTCTAACAAAGAGTGCAAGTTATCTTCAACACTTCCACCTTCGTGCCGATATATGGAATCCGAATATCTTACGTTGTTTCCACCCATCATTGGGACAAGTAGGCTCGGAATCATCACTGTGGAGCCAAGCATAGTAAGATAGTGCTGGAACGCCAACAGAACTGTCTCCGCTGCATTATGTGTCAGAGGATCAGAAGTGTTAGATCCATCTTTATCGAGTCGATATCAGATATTATCTTGACCTTGAGGTCAGGAGAATGTCTGTATACATGAAAATGAAGGATCGCTCCTGTCCTGCTGCAGACTGAATAATATCTTCATATCTTCCGCTTTAGTCGACAATGAGGTAATGTTGTGGAAACGCGCATGAAACGAGAAATGGTTATTTCTGGTGTGCATGCAAATTTAACGTGAAGATTGTCGAACCTTTCGTTCTTAAGTATTCAAGATGTCCGTGTTACAGATAACGTGACTCGTTTGGTATACGCTACTGTGACAGCTTCCTAGATTTTACAATGGGTTTAGTGACCTAGCAGAATGAACGTTGGTGGTTGCAGAGGAGCAAACGAGAGTTCTGACATACTGTCAAGCAGTTCTGTGCTTGAGCAAGTTCATTTCGAAATTACTATTAAGTTACTATTAAGCTTCTTAAGGCTAATTTCTAATGTGGTTTTGCATACTGATAGTTTAACGAGCGAGACCGTTTCAGTGTGCAAGTTTCTGTGAGCAATTTGCTGCAAAACTGAGAGGCTGAGTTTATGAAAGTACGCCATGGTGGATTGTCGTTGACCGAAAACTTGATGCCCGGCAGCTGCTCCTGTTGAGGATGCTGGAAATCTTCCGGCTTAGTTGCATGCTTTGGACTCCCTACTGGAGTACCAATTACCGGTGCTGATGATGACATGTCTGCTTTCCGCGGCGTGATTACCAACAGTTTTTCTCTTGGAAGTTGAATTTTCTTCCGCAAGATTGAGAGCCAGAAGCGCACCCGGAAAAAATGTTTGTGGATCTCATAAGAAACAAGCAGAAACTTATACGGTAGGTGATCACTGTTCCATCAGCCGTGTTGGATATAAGAGACGCTGAACCAGTTCAAGAGGGAAGCGCAGGAGGCTCGGAGTGCTTTCCGACGGGCGTTTTAGTATCAGACCCGGCCGCAGCCCGCAGGGTCCTCGGGAATCCGCCTGGTAACCCTAGGTACCAAAAGAAAAACGCTCCTCATCATCCGTCTGTTTCCTTGGTGATGAAGATCCGAGATCACGGTCTACTTGGATGCGCCAAGAACTCTCTTTTCCATCCTTGTCCTTCAAGATAGTCCTAACATGGGGACAGAAGCGGCTTCGCCCCGTGGAAACTTCTGACGTCAACTCCTTCGATTGTTCTCCTTTGAGCACTGTTTATACAATGGAGCAGCTGATCGAGTGAGTTGTAAATATTCGTTCCTCGGGTGCAACATGATGAAAAAGTTGGAATATTTCAGTTCGAGAAGCTGCGAGTTTGCCCTAAGCATTAACTGATGTGCAGCTGATCGTCTTGACCAGTGCTTGATTCTGCAAAGTTTCCAGTTAAGAGCTGTAAAATATGAACGTCTTTCGACAGACCTTTTGCTAAAACCTGTGCAATCGGCAAACTATCCCTTCAGGCGAAGGGATGGTTGATATGCCAAGGGCAACACCTGTGCATTTGACTGAATAGGTCCCTCGCCTCATCGACCAGCAGTCCTACTCCCGTTCTCACCATGGCATCGCCGGGAAACACCCTTCTCGTCAGAACCAAGAAGATTGCATATGTCCAGTTGAACCTCGCGTAGATCTCGCTTATCGTTTTGGGATTAATTTATCTACTCTACGTGCAAATGCATAACGGTATGCAAGCGACGAGACGGCTTCTTGTCGGCATAACCAACTCGCAAATTAGAGTTCAAATCTGGGAGGAGACCATGTCCTCCCCGCCTCTCAGCTGTGCACTCCTCTACTGTTTGCGAGAAAACTTGTCCGACAAGCCTCCCTGCGTTCTTGAGAGAGCTTCCACACTACTACAGCACAAAAGTTGTCATCACTTGATCAGACCTCAACGGTTCTTAGATTCTCCTACGGTTATGATTGCTATTGTACGATTTAAAAAACTTCGCAAACGTTTGAAATTTAAGATCGACGGTTGAAAGCCAATCCAGCTCTACACGATCGGCTTCTCGGCACTCATGGACTCGTAAAAGAAAGAAGAGTTGTCCATTTCCACAGCGAGCCGCTGTGGAAACATGATGGTGGAAGTTTCTTGATAAACCTAGAGTGTGAAAGAGACCGAAGTTTCTTGATAAACACAAGTGTGAAAGAGACCGATTCATCACGGAGGAAGTGAAAAGAACGGTTCCAGAACCTCTGCTATACTTCGCTTCGCTCGATGACAGTCGATGTAGTAAGTGGTCATCGCAAAAAGAATAAAATAAAAGAAAGTGGTCATCGCACTCACTGCTATACGTGTCCTTTTTGTCATCATAATACCCAGAAGATGGATCGGAATCATCGGATCCTGAGAACCGGACCATCGGTCTTGACGAAGATACTCATTAACTGTAGCGTTCAGTTCGTGGCTATCGGAGCAGCTTGGTTACTGGTTCTATGTTACAGTGCTGTAACGTAGAACCAGTAAGAAGTATGAAGTAACTGATTTTCCAGGTCGGAGACAGTTGTTATTGCACCTTTACACTATCCTACTAGTATATCACTTCATCGCTGGTGAACGTTAGCGAAGTTATTACGCAGTATCTGGTTTCATCTATTCATGCATGCTAGAGAATGTTTACAAAGTATATAGTTTGCTGAATTATCAGGTGATCACATAACTGTTCTAAACAAATCGCCCATCTAGAAGAAAATAATGACATCGAGTGCGAATTTTCCTGCGCAAAATCTTAGCTGCACGAACTGATTCGCTAGTACGGTATCCCCTAACCGTACTGCGGTATCATGATATCTTCATACTCCATGGAACACATCAGTAGCTCTTGCGACATTGGTTGACAAACACACACTCCACTCATGACACACCACTGTATATGCACAGTTGTTAGCGTGATAATGGAATGTTAGCAGTTGCAACACTTCCCCTTGATGGAAATAAAGCATGCCGCTTTTCACATATCAAAGCCACCCATGTCTTTGTTGAGCATAATTTCTGAAAGATAACACCCTGTAGAATCTCTAGGAGATCCAGAAACAACAACGGTCCGTCACACACAGAAGGCCGCTGAGCATGCTCATTATCATGCAATCCAATTGGGATGAAAGCATCTACTCCAATGTTTGTAAGTAATTACTGCACACTGAAGAATGTGTCGCGACCAGTTCAGAAGTAACGTAAGGTCCAGCACAGGAGTTGAGTGGTCTTTTCTGTGATGACGCAGGAGGAAGGTTGAAACGGAACCTCCGCAGTTGGAGACCCGAGGGCAACCTTTTCGTCATCGGGGACAGAGCTACTGCACATATCGGAGCAAACATTCCGCTGTTCAAAAATTCTAGAATGACATCAGGATGGGGTAACTTTCCTCTCCCTTCTCATCCAAGCGCTCTACTTCCACGCCGCCCGAGGACACACGAGGATTCGAGAATCAAGTTCCAACCTCCTACTTAGTTCCAATCAATGTTCGACGCGGACCCGCATTTAGAGTAAAATCAGCCGGAAACTTTTCTTTCTAAGCCGTCCAACCAGAAGTTTCTTAGGTTATCTAAGAAACTGAGAAACCAAGAAAAGCTGCTATTGGTAGGAAATCATTTTACGACGGTTTGAGATTCTTTAAATTTAAAATATTATCTTATTTTCTACTTCAGTTTTTGTTGGATATGTTTGTGCAGCGCTCGGATATGCACTGGAGTGTTTTTGCAGCATGCAAGCATTTGGGTCGGATTATGATCCGATGATGCAGTTCTGCTCGTTTGAAAGAGTGGTATTTCAGATTTCACCGGTTTCTGGTAACTGATTTAAGTCTTTAAGTTCTAGACTCTAGAGGCGTGACAATGGTAGTACGATATCATGCAAGATCATGGTCGATGACATAGTTGTTTATCTTGTCATAGTGTCACTATCTCTAAGAGATAAGACATTATTGGAGCTTTTTTGTTGTGAATCAAGAATTTCACATTTCGATTGAAGAATGTGACCGTCATGTAAGCATTGAGCTGCACTGTGAATCTAGGATGTGGTTGACATTGCTATTTGAACTTTGAATTGAGAGCGTGAGTCCGCTGGGTGATTGAAGACATAGGTTGAGTTGAGGACACGCTCGAGTTTAGTCTGTACTACGTTGGTGACTGATCATTGATGAACGGACAGAATTCTCATAAATCGAGAGTGCTCATTGATAAGTGATTGATTCTCGATCTTTTGTGAACTTCTCACTTGTTCTTTCTTCTTTGCTTTGGAAATTTGATCGATGTACGTGATACAGCGATTGGTAGAGAGTGCATAGAAAATATTTAATCTTAGTTAGGTTAGAACATCTTGTTGTTGAACGATCTCGGATTGTGACATCTGAGCACTGGTCTCTGTCGCGCTTATAGTTTTCACAGTGTTTATCCATCGTGAGACTGAATGTAAGAGGACTTTGAATTCTCCAACGATCCACCTATAGCTGTACTCACAAAAAAAGCAATGGCAGCGAAAGCTGTAAATGCACATGAAACTAAAGTTGTTGCAGATACTACGGTGCTTCTGAGCTCGAATTAGGTTCAGAAAGTAATCCAGTTTTGTTGGATTCCAATCCTCCTTCCGGTGTAGTGGCAGGATCAAGACCAATCATCATTATCGCTAAGCATTCTTTGAGTTCATCACGAGGTAAAGACCTGCAGTCATTGAAGAAACAACGTACCTTAGATAATTACAACATTCGTAAGAACAATGTTGGAGCGATCCAGATGATACTATCTCTCCTTTCATGTTCATTTCTAGCAATAGAGTCTATGAGAATACATCTCATTCTTTTCCATCAGAAGAGTCTCAGAAGGTTAGAAATATAACACTTGAAGAGGTTTGTGCAGCTCGGAAAGAGCATTGGAAGGTGTAGTTTGAATGAGCTCAGTTTGATAGAGTTACTAGTCGGATAGTACTGTTTAGTATGTGAAGAGATGGGATCGAAAGGAATATTTGTTGTTCAAGATGATACTAACATAAAACATTTTTCGTTAGTGGAGTATGCTCGATCGTAGGAGCACCAGATGTGGTTTTATGCTAAAGTTTTAGGCCAAAAAGACATGGCCACTGTGATGAAGTCTCAAGGTCTACACGTAGACACTATGTTGTTAATGATGTTTCGTGCAGCCTATTGGTTGAGAAGAGAAAACTTGACATTTAGCAAGTTTTCAAAGCAATGTGCATTGTTTCGAGTGTCTCGTTGTGAGCTTATAGAAAAGCTTTATCGATAAAGCTTGTTTCCAGATGCTATGCATATTAGCGATTGCATCCAAGAACATTCTTTATGAAGGGTACATGCTAGTCCATCTTTTGGGATTATGGTTGATGATTTCACTGATATTGGGGTGTTACTTCCGCTCTTGTAGCTTTTGCTATGTTTGTGGAGAATGGTTCTGTTCAAGTAAGCTTTTTGGGACTTGTATGAGTGAATAAAAAGCAAAGGCTATTTTTGAGCAATTGAGTGCTTTACTGAGGGCATGGGGGTTGGATCATGAACGCTTCATTGGATTTGGATCAGACGATGCATCTATTATGACAAGGAAGCAAATTGGAGTCGCTGCTCGACTGAAAGAGAATGTAAATCTTTTTCTTGTTTCTTGTCATTATATTGCACATAGGACAAATTTAGCAGTTCTCTTTGTCTCCAAGCAATCTGCTTGTGCACAGATATCTGATGAGATTGACAGTATGATAAACACCTACTCTAGTTACTTCAAGCGTTCATCCAAACATAGAGAGCAATTTGGTACTTTACAGATGGAGTTCAAAGATGCTCGTTGCTCGCTGAAGAGATACACCAAAATTTGATGGCTCAATCGAGCACAAGTTATCTCCACACTTTGTTACTCATTCGAGTCGATTCTTACTTTTGTGATGTTCCACCTTCAGAGGATCGCGGGTTACACATAGTGTGTATGGTAAGTTGAGGAGTTTCAAACTGATTTATTGTCTTTACTTTTTGGCTGATATCTTGGGTTCTCTTGCACTGTTGAGTCTTGTCTTACAGCAAAAAGTGTTGGATGTCTCAGACATCAGAGGTATTGTAGTTGTAGAGATTGCTTCCATTACTATGACCTACATGGTGGAACACATTGAGCTCAAAAACTATTTGCAGAACAATTTGATCGAGTATAATGTTCTACCTGATTATGGACCTGAAGGAGGTTACATGAAACGTCTATCATCAGAAATCAGAGGTAACTTTTATCATTCTTGTGAAATGCAGCGTTGTAGACTAGGAACTGGTCTAGAAGCTGTAGTGTCTTTCCAAAAAGCGTTTGCAAAAACCATTTGTACTTCATTGGAAGAGCGTTGCGTGAACAATGATATGATTGGAGCTCTAAAGATCTTATCTCTGTCTCAAATGCCAAAGCAAATGGTTGCTTTGAAAAACTAAGACATCAAGGAGCTGGATCGACTTTCTCAACACTTTGGTTAGGTAAAGTACCTTCACGGTATATCGAAAGGTCTCGTTCTACTTTCAGCAACATTGCAAAGTGAGTTTTTTTCTTCAAGACACATGCTGTTACTGAGTGTTGTGATCTTTCTGTTGAGTTATGGATGATGATTGAACTGTCGGAGAGTTTAAAGGTGAAGTATCCTAACCTTTAAATTCTTGCTTGCATTGCAAGAGTGCAATGCGTGCATTTTCATTTCAAAACTTGA
Organism: Asterella californica; assembly: GCA_036924285.1. NCBI lineage: Eukaryota > Viridiplantae > Streptophyta > Marchantiopsida > Marchantiales > Aytoniaceae > Asterella > Asterella californica. The sequence goes on along the minus strand of JAYKYS010000006.1, from coordinate 10,315,030 downwards.
TAAAGAGTAAATTTTGCAACCAGTTGACTACAGTGCATCTTGATGCATTCTTACGTTTGAATCTAGAAGGTCTTGTTGTGTCACTTTCTAATCCAGAGCTAGATGAGATTCTCTGTGATGCTATTGAGGTTTGGAAACGATCCAAGGAGTTTCGTTACTTGATATCTAACCATGATGTACATTTGTCATCTTCCTAATTGTTTGAAGATTTCTACAAACTTGAATTTTGTTAATGTACGGGATGTTTTGAATTATATAGTAAATTTTTTCTTTTCTTGCATTTGTAGTAGTTTCTTATAGACATAGATTGTATTAGAGTAGCTGTAGGCTAGTGCCGTGAGTCTCTAATAGAGAAGAGCTTTTCTGATTCAAATCATGCTCTCGGTTGCTTTGAATCTGCACAATATGTACTCTGTAGTACGGCAATTTTTTGATGTAGATACGTTATTACAGATGCTGGAACTTACATACTTTCATGCTACACGTTTACTTCCAAGCTTTGATCAGATTTTTATATGCTTTACGAGAAGTTCAAACATTGTGGTCTTCATCTACTGAGGAGTCTGGAACAGACAATAAAAATATGAAAGTTCACCAAAGCTAGTGTAAAAATGAGACTCTTAGCCCTCTTAGTACTCATACACTAGAAATAAATGTTGAAAAGAACTTACTGGCAGCGTCTTTAAATCACCAAATAACCAACTTTAAGCTTGTTGTAGAAAGATACTCCTAGTTTTGAGATGAAGCTTTTATGGAGTTGTTCAGAAAAATGACCAGTCTAGAAAAGAAAGAGTAAGTTTCAGCTGCAAAACAAACTACGAAAACTGATATCATTGACAAAGAAATTCAAAAATCATCCGGTTAACAACTAGTTTAGGTTTTCAGCGGATGAAGCGAAAAACCTAATGGAACTATGGTTCCAATAGACCCATCTTCCTACATTGAGAAGAGGGCATTATCAAGATCACATCCGAACGAGGGTGAGATATTCTGTGACCAAAGAGGTCCAAAGAGGTCTATCCATCTATGAGATGTCGTCAGAGGATAGAAATACTATGAGGATGCATAGTTTTGACTAAGCGTGAGGCGGAGCTTGCAAGCAATTCAACTTGATACAACAAGCCCGTAGCTGTGGCACAGTTCTGCTAATTAAGTCCAGCTCTATACGTGTGAGTTGACGAGTAATAAATTTGGTGTCAGTGAGTTGTATGCAATGAAAAGACTCACCATGAACGTAGTTTTGAGCTCTCTACCGCACCGCAGTCACCGAGCTCTCTACTGCAGTCAAGGACACGAGCACAGTGAAGACTCCGTGACAGTTCATTTGACCTTCAATCCTTTCGCCGTTCATTGTGACAGTGGCGCTCCTTGTATTGAGGCGGCATTCAAGATGCTTGGAGGTGATATGTTGCATCTACGTGTGCTATGAGTGGGACAACCTCTGCAACCTAGGCTTCCGCGGCTTCTTGCAATGCACTCCAAGTCGTCTTCTCCTCTACGAGATCAGTTAACTTACCCTTGATCCGCAGAACTTCCTGCTCGTGTTGCTAAAGTCGCATCTGCAACTCCTGGTTGCTCTTCTGCAGCTGTGTCAACTCTTTGATAGAAGCAGAAGCTTCCGCCTTATACTGCAATCATCTCTGTGGTGCGGAGGTTAGCTTCCAGCTTCTGCTTTCGGGCTTCCTCCTGCTGGATCAAGGTCCGAAGACCAAATCCAGGCTGCAGTGGCTTCTCCTGAGCGATCGCGTGCTTCTCCACCAACTCCACCACTAGATGGATCTCCGAACTGAAGAAGACGCTGAACTCCTCCAAGCGTCTTTTCACAGAACACAAGTTCATGCCCACAAATCGATCTGAGATAGCTTCCATATCTTCCAAAGGCATGAGTATCTCTTCCACTACAATGGTCTTCTCCTTCTGTGCTCGGAAAGATGCTATCCTCAATGTCTTCCGGGATGGAAGATCTCTTCCCACCGTAGAAGCAGTCCTCTTTGTTGCGCTTCCTCTTGTCGCAGTTGGAACATCGACCCAGGTCTTGATTTTTGGAGTCTTCGGAAGACTCCCTTGTGGTCCCAGAAGCGTCTTCTAGAAACTCTACATCCTAGTCTCCAAGATATCTAACCTTCTGAGCCTTTTCCTTGGGAAAAAGGTGAATGTACAACTTCTCTAGAAGATGCTTCTTTGGCTCTCGGTAAGCTTCCACCCTTCCATCCGTTCCTCCCATGTCTGTCTTCCAGGAAGAGACATGTATTACTTCCAGATACATGCCATTTCTCTGAGATCATGATGGGAATCTTTTCTTTCTCAAGCTCATATTCGCGGTCCTCTACTTCTGACCGGTGAAAAGCTCTACGTCATCACTCCACCGTCCACAAGGATGGTCTTCCTCAAGCGACCTCTGTCTTGAAAGGTACATGGTTTTGAGGAGGCAATGCTGCCCAGACCTCTTCTAGAATACCCTGGTCCGTGAAATTTCAGTCCCATGTGAAGAAGTCGAGGCCCAATTCCTTGATGAAGGGTTTGACCCCGATCAATTCTGCTTGCGATAACACCAACCCTCGAGGATGCATCAACATTTCGAACTTCTGTTACACTATATCACACATAGTTGCTATGAACCTAAGGCTCAGTCCTTACCAGACCCTCACAGTCTAGCTTTCACTCTCAGAAGACAGCTATTCCGTCTTCTAGAATTCTAACAGTGCTTCTTAAGTACATCACGTCTTTCGAGCTATATCTAAGCAATCCTAACTAAGCAAGGCATCACATGGATTCCTAAGAAGACAATCCACTTTGCAATTCATCTTACTTCTTAACAGAAGATGAGAAGATACGTGAGAATCGAAGTCTACGAATGGATCAGAAGAAGACTGAGGACTCCTGCGGTGACAATGACCTCCAAGAAGACTCCCGAGACGGCTTATGGATAACTGATGTCTTCAGAAGACTTCGCGCAGCTAGGCTTCTCATCAATTATCTTATCTGTCTTCGGCTTCCTACACACAATCTAGCCTCGCAACAAACACGAAATATTCGCACTCTGTCTTTTGACTCCTTACCTCGCATACACTCTCAAAAAAAGCTTGTTGCGTAATGAGAAGACATGACCCTTGATCATTCTCTCCAGATTCTGTCAGCAAGGTTTCTCACAACTCTCTTCTAAAGTTTAGAAAGAAGAATGAACATGTTGTTATGGTCAGACAGAAGAGATCTGTAAAGGACCCTCACGTCTTCTCGCACATTCTTCCAGTCTTTCTAATCTTCTAGCTCTCTATGAAGATGTGGATTCGAGAAGTTATGAAGTTTGGGAGACACAGGTCTGATTCTCAATTTCCTGCTTTTCAAAACAACAATCAACTCTCAAGTTCACTTTGGATTCACATCAAGATTCTCACAACTCCAATTTCAATCCATCCAACTACTTGATGTGAATGGCAAACATTCGGCTTCTAAAAATATCTAGATATTCAGGCAAGTCTTCTGTTCACGGATTCTGGGACAGAAGCGCAGTAAGGTAAGGAAATTGATAGTTAGACCATCGGATTTTGGAATGGGAAGAAGGGAAGCTCAATTTTGATTGAGGAAAAGATTGGGGAAGATGCCTGACAAAATTGGATAGTGCTTCTTTGTCCAATCTTCTCAGAGAAAATTCAGGGGTGGGGAAGGATCGATGGGCTTTCTGCAAACGATCGGGGAAGCTTATGAGGTATAGGAGCAGAGGACGGAAGCGATCAGAAAAGGAGAAGAATTGAAAAGAACCTCAGTACTGCTTCCAATGTGCTATGCTTTTGATCGCTTCTTCAGTCTTCTGTGTGCTTCAGGACTTCGATTCTGTCTTCAATGTCTTGTCACGATCCTGCTTCTGCCTCCAACCTCGAGCTACTGCAACGCTGCTTCTACAATCGAACTCGATCTGCTGCAATCCGAAGCTTCCATTCTTGATTTCCTCCTCGACTCTCAATTTCTAATCTTCTAGTCTTGTGAGGACTCTCAACTCTTCTACCTTGAGTGCGTTTCCTGTTGGAAGACGTCCTCTCTTTCTTGCTCACTGTGATTATGCTTCAATACGCTTTCAATGTCCTCTCCAATTCTCAAATCGAGAAGCAGCAAAGAGAGCTATGGTGCGGATGTGCCTTTGCTTCCTTGTCTTCTCTTCGCGATTAGGTAATGGTTTGACTACCCTAGACTTACCTACTACGATGGTGACTGCACAGTAGGTATACCTACCCCTACCTAGTCAATGCGACGTTGGTACCTCCCGTGGTTGTAGTCATTGTCTTCCCGGAAGCGTACTCTGTCTTCCAGCTTCCAACTTTTGGCTTCCAGAACACATCTTCCGGAAGACGTCCGTCTTTCGACTTCAAAAAAAGTCGACTTCTTCTCACGAATTCACCTTATGATCATCTTCTCGCTAAGCAAAATGTAGTCTTAAGTAATAGGTTACTTTAATTATATAGACATGTTTATTAGCTTAAAATTTTCAAAAAAATCTCTAATCTTGCAAATTATGGACAACACACTGTCCACTTCACTCAGGACTCATTTCAGCTGTATGTGCGTACTGTATACAAGGGTTGGTTGCATTTCAGCCTTCGCTATCGTTGGTGCAACAACTCATCTTTCGCGGGAGCTTAGACTAGAGACAGACACTTTTGACTTCTGTTTGACATTTTCTCAACACATCCATTCTTCATGGCCGTTCTATAATCTTCATATGACGAGTGCTACATAAAGGATTTTTTACAAGACAACGGGCAATGTTGTTCTTGAAGGTTCAACATCCGTATGTTGGATGTGGTGCACAAACTGAAGATATGAAACATGCTTTGCTTTTGGTGTCTGTTACGAGCACCAGCATGGCAGGGACTGGCTACTTCCCTCCAGTCTCTGTGGAGTCTCTTCTCACTATCTTACAAGGAGGGTCCTTACCTATCTTTTTTGCCACACTCCTTCCTCTCCTCCATTGCAAGATCAATCCCTGCTTGCATTGGTCTCCTCAACTTTACGTTGCTCTTGGAATCAAAGATGTGCATGGTATTTTCAACGGGCTGCTCCAACGTTCTCAGTTCTGGCACCTATTTATCTTGCTCTTCACTTGCTAGGGTTGCAAACCTTCAACACTTCTCCATCCGTTGTCAACAACATTTTCGTTGAGTGTATCATCATCTATTAATTATTGCACGCTTAGTATCTGAGTGCGCAGGTTTTGCTGCTCTATCTCTCAGTGATTTTTTAGCACTACTGCGTCTAGTTATTGACTGGTTATTTAACTTCTATCAGCTTGTCCCTATTCTGCCACCTCCGTTGCTAGATACTAGTATGGTGGTCCAATATGCTTTAGTTCGGCTGTTATGTTTTTGCTTTCTTTCGGGGGTGGCATCGTGAGGATTTCTCTTGATTCCGGATCCTCCACCCATTTAGCTTTGAGTCAAGTTCACAACCCCACTTCTTGGTGGGGTTGTGAACTTGGTTTTGTATCCTTGCATTATCACCTAATTCAGTTAGTTTCATGTATTAGAGTATTTTTTTATTATTGAGAATGAATTATTTTTCATGACAACGAATCAGATGTGGTCATCATCTACTTTGGACAGCACTTAATAATCCAGATACTCTCTTAAACTTTTAAGATAATAATCACATTAATATATCATGTTACTATTTTCATATTAATGAAATATTATTCGTTATGAGAATCTCCTCAGTCCATCTCGAACACCCGACGTTTAAGATATTAGTCACTCCAGTTATCTTTGTGATAACTTCGGATTATGTTTAGTCTACTGTTCTCTAAATATAGTACATAAGTACAAGCTATCATATATGAGATAAGTGGCTTCTTTTCCTTCTGTAGTACATATCCAGTTTATTTCCAGTCAACGAAGAGCTCAATTCGTATCTCATAAATTCGCTTGTCTTTTTCTTCCATCCGAGCGAATGTACGCTTTGGACGCATATTATGCTCTAGTCTTCTATGCCATCTTGTACTTTTCACCCTTATCAATAAAGTTCACTGTTGTATGGTCACGCTTTCATTAAAAAAGCACTACTTATAATGTGAGTGCAAACACTAGAAATTAATTACAGAAATAGGAATATTTAACAAAACTTGAACCTACAACTTTTGCACACTCATTTAGCGAACTAAACCAAAAAACTATATGAACATGATTACCTAATCTAAAAAAAATAAAAGAGGAATAAGGAGGATGGTGTAACCACTTACCTCCCCAGCTCAAAGTATCCCTTCTTCACTTATGGGAAAACTTCATTCTCTTACTGTTTCTCTCCTTTTCTTTTTCTTTCCTTCTTTCGTCTCGATCTTTCCTCTTTCTCTTCTTGACAACTTGAATTTTGTTTCTTATTTCTCTACAGTCAGAAAGTGAAAGATGAGAGCTACCGCCTGAAGAGAACTGTGATACGGTTGATTAACTCAGATAGTAACATATTCACTGATCATAAATAAATTATAAAATTTATTTTGACATATTTTTTCTCATTTTTTCTTGGAAGAAAACAATATGTATTCCATTGAAATACTCTTTATAAGATTGTTAACTCTGTTGAAACTAGTTTCTGATATTGATGCATCTCTTATTTCTCCAAATTCTTAACGTATGGCAAAAAAACGAATTGATCAAAGAAGATAAAAATAAAATCTAAAATAAAATTTAATTATATCTGAGTGACTGATTTCAACCGCTTCTATCTTAAAAAACGATCAAAAGAGTTAAGGTTCCAAAATTTTTTACTCATATTATTTAAGTGTAAATAAAATTAATATTATCACACTAAATAATCTTTATCTTTATTAATGTGAGTGTAAAATTAATGTGTATGAAACTAATAACTGTATGGATATCTCAAAACACCCTTGGTGAATTAGTGTCATCCACATTAAATACGGAAAATAATGTAGTTTTTTATCATTTTAATTCTGTTTAAACCTCTGGTCACTAGGGACAACACAAGCGCACAAGTTAAACGAAAAGAATCCTATACGGGAGGACAAAAAAACCGCAATTTAGTGACGGTTTTGTAACTAACCGTAGATCACTGAAGGTCACCTTTTGAGTTCACCGTATGACTTTTATGTTAATTGTTTTTTTGTTTTTGACACTTATTTTAAGTACTCAATTTCTGTACGGCAAAAGCTCAACGGACGAATCAGGACAAAAATCCGCCGATGGCATTTTCTGATGGTATTTCCGGAGGTGCCCACAGACGCCTAGCCAAAGCCATAACTCTCTCCCGCAGATCAGGAATATCTACAAAAAGTCCCAACTTTGACACCCCTAATTCTGGAATCACCTGTTGCAATGAGTCTGCAGTGCGCGTAAGTACTTTCACGGTATTTTGTAACAGAACGTAATATTTTGTGAGAGTTAGTTTTTGAGCATTGTGTATAAAATCAGATTCACGATTAAACTCCCAGTTTCCTTCCAAATATTCCTGGTAACCAGCCGGATGTCATTTGATGAGTTGGCTTTCTGCAAACAAAGAACTTTAACCATTCAACACATAAAGTTTGCTGATAAGATTTTCTTGCGAGAATGGAACCAAAAGAAATTAAATCGAAGCTCTCTAAGAGCATTATAATCTTAATTCATTTCAACACAAACTGTTTAATATCAAATGAGAAATGTTCCACAAAAGTTTTGTAAATTTTTGGAACAAAACAGAATATTCTCTCTATCTTAAAGTATACTAGGAAAAAAAGAAATATTCCTTTCCTTGCTTTTATATCCACATTAGAGGTTTAAAGTTCTACCGTGGATCATATCTCCAACACAAAAAATTTTGTCTGTAAATCAAAGAACTTTTCTACCAGCACTAGAGGTTTACCCTCATAAACATGGTATAAAATAAGGCCAGGGAATATTCTTTTTTCTTTTGCGTTGTACTTTAGGTCCTAGAGAAAATGCTGGATGTTCCCAAGAAACTTCCTCATTTAAAACTTCATAGTTCTCTGTCGATACTAACCTGGTTGGGTAGAAACACAAAACGTAAAGCTACTCGAGAACTTCCATTTCGATCCTCATATGTCCAGTCACTAAGAAAACATTTCTTAGTGACTGGACATATTATTATATTATGGTGGTCTTTTTACTACTACTGACGGGCAAAAGAAAGACTCTGGGAGACCAAGGAGTCTCCCAGAGTTCGAATGATCAAATCAGTCGTGAAGTAAGTATGATAACGGTTTAGTCCACAACCATTTGCATGGCGCTCAAAAGGATATTACGGGGTGTCATTTCTATAGTTCTGCGAGAAACGAGATCTCCACTGGTTTCGATCCGGGTCTTTCTTTTCTCCTTCACGAGTTATATTCGAGTGTGATGGGCTAGGTCCACGGGAGAACTCTAGAGTGTAGTAAATAGACGGATTATTAACATGACCACTTTCTGCGAATCGTGTTCACGATAATCGTAACACCTAACTCACATCAACTGCCCTCAGATATCTCCCGATGCAATCCGTGAACATAGTCCGGAATATAACTTTGCTCGCTTGAAATGACTTCTGGGCAGAAATGACATCCTTTATTAGTTAAATATACATCCCAAGCGCACTTCTGTGAAAAACAAGGAAAAGGACAACCGGACGACACGGAAGAAAAAATCAAGAAATCGAATTCGTCAATACATGATACAGGATACTCAATCGTCGACTTTCTTTGCTTGGTTGTGCCTGTTCACCGGATTTACCTGACCAGTTTTCTTTGATTAGTTGTGTTTAATACAGAATACATACGATTTTCTCTTCCTGGACTTTTCCTCGTTTTTCGGGAAGTCGTGTTCCCTGCCTGGTTTTCTGAGGAAGCGGTGAAGTCTATAAGTAATATCAGCTGTACGCAGGAATTATTCCCAGGATGTGCATGGGTCATTGCAAACAGACTGTGCGTGAGGAGTTGGCAACCTGAGTTCGAATCCTCTCCAAATAAGCTCACGAAAACAAAAAGAAACTCGTCTTCTCCTCTAGAGTTAGGATTAAACAGAAAAAAATAACTCCATATAATTGAACGGTTTATAGGGGTGTCACTGAAAATTGATTCTGTAATAAACTTCCCAAGATGTCTCTGGATTGGTTACTTCTATAAATAATCTCGAAAATAAATCAACATTGAAATACACGTAGAGGAGTTCGGGGTGAATATACATCCATCAGTTAAAGAGGTTGTGCCCAGAGTATCAGAACCCAAGTCTGAGTGAGAATTAATCTCGTTCTCGAGTAATTATCTCAAGACAAATAGCCCGGACAAGAGCTTTTTGTAATTTCAGTTAGAATATCAACCGGATAACTTGCACGACGATTTAAAACTTCACCCACGATAATAAGTCGGGCGTGTCCGGCTGAATCATCCCGATCTCAACCCGATAACGGGAGAGAATATTTAAATAAGAAATGACACCCCCTATTATAAAGAACAAAACCTCTTGCTGCGGAAAGACCGCTGTTCTGTTGTTCAAACTGCTGTTCCAGGTAAGGGAAAGATGTGTTGGTGGGATGATATAGGTTCGTGAATTTGACCACGAGAACGAGAGTAAGTACCTAAATTCAGAAGGCACTGACAGTGTCGTTGAACTGGCAGTCGCCCACACCAGTTGGAGACCTAGACAATGTAGTTCGAACCAGCTGTCAGTCATTAATCTGCCGGTGCAGACATAAAGCATCGATATGACTGGGTGACCGAGATTCTCGGTCTTCGCAGCACCACGGACGAGATTACCTTATTGGGAATGAATCTTCCATCCAGTGCATGCTTATGAAACTTCATATTTCTCACTTCAAGCCAGGAATTGCTGTCTTCTTCTTCAAGCGGCCGCTTTCCTCATGCGCAGTGCTACAAGACATCGTCGAAGAACCGATCTCATTATACTGAGCGTTGGAATGGGTTTACATCCGTGCCTGCGCGAGGAATTTCAGCGCGAGTCATTTGCGAGATAGACATAGGAAAAAGGCCGTGATAGCCTAGAGCGCAATTTCATTTTCCGCAGCGCATGGTTATAAATGATAAATAATATTATTTGTAACTTGGGGTCTTCGAGGATCATGAGATTGTACATGTGAATTTTCCTCGTAGTTGTCTTTGAGTCTAAATAAAATTTTTTTTATGTTCTAAGAAATCCAAAAGTTTTCATTTTAAAGTTTCTCTTGCTGTACTAATTAGTTGATTAGAGATGAATCATAACTTGTAAAGCTAGTGAATAGTTTTAGTTTCGTCCATTATTCGACAGATTTCACATTGAGATGAAGATGTGATCATAGTAATCATTTTCTGTATAACTGTTAACTTTTTCAGTTCTCTAAAGATAAATTAAAAAAAAAATTTCTAGGTTACCCAGAGTAATCGTAGTCATACTCGGGTTTAATAGAGAACCTGCTGATAGTTTCTAAAGTATGTTTGCATTTGCTAATTGGTGAAGTTTCCTAAGTGCACAAAAATGATAATTCCATAAATCAATCATTTACTAACGGTCAGATTATGGAGTTAAAAGTTGCAAATGTTTTTGAGAAAAAGAAAAATTCTCCTCATAACCATTTCAAAATTTTGAAAAATCTGGAAAGATCGAGGTAAGGGAAAGTTTGAAAACCAATAACTCATATAATACAAAATATTTTGTGTTATACAAACTATATTAAGAGAATTCAAAAAACATTTAATATAAAAAAACCAAAATAGAGAAATATAATATTCATTAGATATCCACTTATCTAGATAACATCATTAGCATCATGATGATTTTATACCGTGTTGAAGTATCACACTCAAAACTACATGCTTGCTAAGTTATAACTCGCTGCAGTCAATTACTCAACCATACTAAAAAGACCGGGGTCATACTGCTCTTTCAATGTATCTAGAGCATGATTAATACTTGCATACGTTAACGTGTCGGACTTTGTGTGAAGGATGTCCAGGAAAACATGAGGTTCCTGGCTGTGGAAATGTAGTGTGTTGAACAGAGAACAAGAAAGAGAACACAAGCACGAAAACAAACGTTGCTATATATACCAACTCTCAATGCATATACACTGCCGATTTCTTTCTCCTAAGAACTCAAGATTGAAGAACAGACCAGAGTGGTCTGTACTCTGCTTCAAAACCCTCTACAACGAGTCCTTGAATCTCAGCCTAGACCCAAAACTATAGAAGCGTAGCTCAAAGCAAGAAAAACATCTCTTTGCTAACAAAAAGAGCTACCCCAGTATCACACGATTCAAACCCAAGTCCAAACAATATCCATGTACAAGCTCTTAGCTAAAGCTAGCTACCACAAGCTGTACATAACCAACTAGAACTCCAACGAACTAAAAAGACGAAAATCGTAGCGAAGGAACCGAAAAAGATCTATCTGAGAACTTTCTTCTTTCGCCAAACGGTCTTCAGATGTCGATAAGATCTTCTTCCTTGACTCCGTTGGCTCAAGAAACCTTCAGATCCGACTCCCAACAGCCGAGATATCGTTGATTTTTGGTCGCATATGATCAAACTTTCAAAAACTCCTCTATGCGGCTTAAAACCGCACACACCGTCCAAAGGGATCGTCTGATCTGATATCCGTCTTCTTTGGTAGATAGATCTAGCTACCTTGAACCCAACGAGACTCCAAACAAGCCGTTTGTAGTTTCCCTTGCAAAACCACGCAGGAAATTTGGTCGTAAGATGCAAAAAAATGATATAAATTGATTCTTTGCGGCTCAAACTGACTCACCACATCTAAACCAACAACCCAATTCACATATGATCTTCTCTTACGTGTAAATGAAGACTCCCTGATCGTGTAGGCACCCTTAAATGAATCTGCACAATGTTATCTATATCCTCCCATCCAATAGACATGATCTCTCGCAAAGGATCCTCCAACCCATCCTCTTCGTAAACACCAAAAATCATTTCATCCCTTTCTAGCTCACCTAGCTCTTTCAACATCAACTCAACATCACACAAATATTTTTGTTCTTTTCTTCTCAACTCTTCTACCTTCTTGTAAATAGCAATCTCACATTTTGAAAATCCAACAAACCTTGTACAAAAGACACTTTCTCCTTCAAGTGAGAGTACCTTCTAATGCACACCAGCACAATCCCACTCTACACTGGTACTCAACGAAAATCTTTGAACTCTTCACACCCTTGGAAGCGGTTTTTCTCTCAGATGATTTCGATTGCGTTCATGATTGGACGATACAAACAAGAATTGTATCGCTCTCGTCTCATCTTGACTTCAGATCTTAGCATAAGAGATCCGTCGTCTAGTACCCTTGTCTCCATCCGAGTTGTTGTGATGAAAGATTGACCGAGAATGAGCGGGTATGATGTTACTTCTTGAACAAAGAAGTTTTGCTCGATAGCAACATCACCTATGCGCACTCTAACGTCTGGACATGCTTCATACAGATTTCTTCTTGTGTTGTTAGCTGCTCTTATGACCCACCTAGGCTCTATGTCGATAGACCACTTCTTCCTCTTGTACAACGCCTTTGACATAAAGTAGATTTTTGATCCATCATCAATTAGAGCAACCACCGAGTCATCCAAGTCTCCAATCCTTACCAACATCTCCGTCGTAGCTCAAGCTCAGTGACTGTGACTATAATGACTTGAGCTTTACTTCTCATCATCCTCTGCATTCTCAAAATGTACCTTATGTCTTCGATCTCTTTCTTCCTCTGAAGAATAAACACTGCATTTTGCAAGCTCTCTTTCTTCATCCACAGACACCCTTGTATCCAAAGCATGCGAAAAAACTGTCTCACCCGTAATCTGTCGCTTCCGTTTGATGATGTCGATGATGACATCATGAAACTCACGCTTCGTAATGCTCAAAACTTCTCTTAAAGTAAACTCCACCTTCGCATTCAGAATGCGATCTTCCAAGACTCCCTTCAAGTTTGTTGAAGCCTCGATGTCTAATTGTAGTTTGTATGCAGCCGGCTCATCCTTCTCCTTTTGGAACTCCTTTGCTCTCTCTTTCGATGGAGAAAGAGCATCATTCGTCGGTAGATCTTGAGCTCTTGCACCCCGAAGCTCTTGACGAACCTTCTCTCCTCGAGTCTATCTCTTGGAAGAAGTTCCTTCCCATGCATCCTCTGAATCTCACCTTCCCTTCTCTTCCAACAACGCTTCGTGTTGATTCTTGACGATGTAAGCATGCACCGATAGAGCTTTTGTTAGATCCTCCCATCCAGTATCCCTTCTGATCGTAGCAGCTATCCTCAATAATGTCTCACGTGTCATCTTTCCTTTCTGTTTCATGGAGATGACAGATGACCACAATCCACTAGACTCAACATGCTCGTTGAAACTCCTCTCATCTTGATCTTCAACTCTTGTGCCATAGGTTCTAGCCTCCACGATTGCAACTGCTTGCGATGAAAGTGATCCTCAACCAACTTTTTCATCCCTCCTCTACCAAAATTGGTCTGAAGAAGTGCGCCGGTATTTCTCAGCGTTTTGTTCTCATCTTTTCAAAAGATCACCCCTTGCTGTAAAATATCAGTGAACTCTTTGCAATCTCTACGTGGATGATCAGTACCATCGCATCAGATACATCGTTGGATCTAGCCTTGCTTCTCGAACGGTTTTTCTCCGCTTGTATCAAAGCACGAGCAAATGTCTACCAATCTTTGTTTAAAATGCTTCGTTAGCATTTTAACATGATCTCTAATCTCTAGAGCTACTGCCGACTCAAACGTCTCAATCATCTCATCTTTTGATACCCGATTCAACTCCATCTCTTCCACATAATGTCTCAAATATCTTGAGACATCTCTCTCATTGAAGTGGTCATTCTTGCTGATCACCGCTTGAAGCATCTTGGTTGCCAAAGCTTCCTTCCGCTCATCGGACTGTTATTGCCGCAAGAACATCGTGAAAGCTTGAAACATCGATGCAATCGCGAGATCCAACTGCACTCTTGGCAATCCACCCGGACCACTAGCTCCGTTCTCATCATTGTTCTCCTCCCTACTCGTGAATGTCAATCTCTTCTTCAAAGTTCAAACACAAAAGAAATCTCCATCCTAGACCTTCACGTCTAGTTCATCACCCTATCGTGTCAGATTTTGCGTGAAGAATGTCCAAGAAAATATGGGGTTCTTGGCTGTGGAGATTTAGTGTGCTGAACAGAGAACAAGAAAGAGAAACACAAGCACGAAAATAAACGTCGTTATATATACCAACTCTCAACGCATATACACTACCGGTTCTTTCTCCTAAGAACTCAAGACTAAAAAACAGAGGAAAGCGGTCTGTACTCTGCTTCAAAACTCTCTAAAACGAGTCTTTGAATCTCAGTCTAGACCCAAAACTATCGAAGTGTAGCTCAAAGCAAGAGAAACATCCCTTTGCTAACAAAAAGAGTTGTCCCAGTATCACACGATTGAAATCCAAGTCCAAACGACGTTCATGTAAGGTCTATCTGAGAACTTTCTCTTTTCGCCAAACGGTCTTTAGGTGTCTATAAAGTCTTCTTCCTTGATTCCGTTGGTCCAAGAAACCTTCAGATCCGACAGCCGAGATATCGTTGATTTTCGGTCGCATGTGATCGAACTTTCAAAAACTCCTCCTTGTGACTTAAAACCGCACACACTGTCCAAACGGATTGTCTAATCTGATATTTGTCTTCTCAAGTAGGTAGATCTAGCTACCCTAAACCCAACGAGACTCCAAACAAGCCGTTTGGAGTTCCCCTGACAAAACCACGCAAGAAATTTGAACAAATGATGCAAAAAATTGACGTAAATCGACTCCATGCGGCTCAAACTAGCTCATCTCATCCAAACCAACAAACCAATCCACATACAGTCTTCTCTTATGTGTAGATGAAGACTCCTTGATCGCATAGGCACCAAGAGCGAACAGCTTGGCTCACCGGTCGTAAAGAACAATCCAACTTCAAGTCGTAGATCAACAAAAATCTGATGTAAGCGCTTCCTTTCGAGCCAATTTCACTCAGAACTCCCAAACCGTCCGATGAGACTTCATATCGTCTTTAATTTCCTGAAGAACTCAGCGTTCTGATCTCGATGGATCCAAGGACAGCAAGTTTGGACTCCGAAACGGTCCGAACGGTCCAACTCTCCTTCATAGATCATTGAAGATCTCCAAATGCTCTTTTTGCGTCTCAATTTTCCTCAGAACACACTCCCTGATCCACCTCTTCACGAACTATCTTAACTAACGTGTAGCTTGCACAGATCTGAACCCAATGACACCTTGTGCGCATACATTGGACTTCTCAATTCTCCAAATCATCCATCGACAAATCGTAAGAACAAGCTAATCCGTTAAGCAGCCCCCTTACGTCAGTCACAGTATGTACAAGTTTTCTCAGATAATCGGAAGCAGACCCCCTACGTCCTTAGTATAGCGCCAAGAGCTGCAAATACCCAGTCAGCAAAAGTAAACTAATGCTCATCTTTCGAGTCTCGTAACTTCTCCACTAGGCGTCCAAATGAAGTAGACGAAGTGCCCATGGAAAGCTGACAAAGAGCTCTACCCATTGATGCAATGAAAGTGAAGATCAGAAGTTGTGTCAAAAGCCCGTAAGGTGGGGCTTAGCTTGCTTTTCTCATCTGTCGAGTCTTGTAATTTCTCCACTAGGCGTCCAAACGAAGTAGACGAAGTGCCTATGAGAAGCTAACAAGGAGCTCTATCCATTGATGTGATGAAAGTGAAGATCAGAAGTTGTGCCAAAAGCCCATTATCATGTCAGATTTTACGTGAAGGATGTCCAGGAAAACGTGAGGTTCTTGTCTGTGGAGATGTAATATGTTGAACAAAGACAAAGAAGAGAAAAACAAGCACGAAAACGAACTTCACAACATGTACTAGCTCTCAACGTATATACACTACCGGTTCTTTCTCCCTAAGAACACAAAACTAAGAAACAGATCAGAGCGGTCTGTAATCTGCTTCAAAACCTCTTAAAACGAGTCCTTGAATCCTAACCCAAACTCAAAATTATTAATGTGTAGCTCAAAGCAAGAGAAACTTCCCTTTGCTAACAAAAAAAGCTGCACCAGCATCACACGATTCAAACCCCAAGTCCAAACAGCATCCATGTACAAGCTCTTAGCTAAAGCTAGCTACCACAAGCTGTACATAACCAACCAAAACTCTAACTAACTCAAAAAGACAAAGCCCGTAGCGAAGAAATCAAAAAAAGACATATCTAAGAACTTTCTTCTTTCACCAAATGGTCTTTAGATGTAGATATGGTCTTCTTCCTTGACTCCGTTGGCCCAGAAAACCTTCAATCCGACTCCCAACAGTGGAGATATCTATGATTTTCAGTCGCAGGTGACCGAACCTTCCAAAACTCCTCCATGCGGCTTAAAACCGCACACACTGCTCAAACGGATCGTCTGATCTGATATCCGTCTTCTCCGGTAGTGTAGATCTAGCTACCCTGAACCTAACGAGACTCCAAACAAGTCGTTTGGAATTCTCTTTTGCAAAACCGCGCAAGAAATTTGGTTGCAGATTGCAAAAAACTACGACCTGCGACTCTCTACGGCTCAAAATTGCTCACCACACCCAAACCAACAATCCAGTCCACACATGGTCTTCTCCTATGCGTAGATGAAGACTCCTTGATCGCGTAGGCATCAAGAACAAAGAGCTTGGCTCACCGATCGCGAAGAACAAACTAATCTCAAGTCGTAGACGAAAGAAAATCTGACATAAACGTTTCCCTACGAGCCAATTTCACTCAAAACTCCCAAACCGTCCGATGAAACTTCGTATCGTCTTCAATTTCCTAAAGAACTCGTTGTTCTGATCCTGATGGATCCAAGGACAACAAGTTTGGACTTCGTAACGGCTCAAACGGTCCAACTCTCCTTCACAGATCACTGAAGCTTTCCAAATCTCCTTCCTGGGTCTCAATTTCTCCTAAAGCACATCTCCCGATCCGTCTCTTCACGAACCGTCTTAACCAACGTGTAGCCTGCACAGATCTAAACCCAATGACACCTTGTGTGCATACATTGGACTTCTCAATTCTCCAAAATGTCCATCGACAAGTCGCAGGAACAAGCTAACCTCTTAAGCAGTCTCATTACGTTTGTCATAGTACGTACAAGTTTTCTCCAATCATCAGGAAGCAGACCTCTTGCGTCCTTAGTATAGCGCCTGGAGGCGCAAATACCCAATCAGCAAAGTAAACTAAGGCCTAGCTTGATTTTCTCTTCTTTTGAGTCTCGTAACTTCTCCACTCGGCGTCCAAATGAAGTAGACAAAGTGCATATGAAAAGCTGACAACGAGCTCTACCCATTGATGCTATGAAAGTAAAGATCCGAAGTTGTGTCAAAAGCCCGTAAGCTAAGGCTTAGCTTGTTTTTCTCATCTTTCGAGTCTCGTCCACTAGACGTCCAAATGAAGTAGACAAAGTGCCCATGGAAAGCTGACAACGAGCTATACCCATTGATGTGATGAAAATGAAGATCCGAAGTTGTGCCAAAAGCTCGTAAATTGAGACCTAGCTTGTTATATCCATCTTTCGAGTCGTGTAACTTCTCCACTAGGCTTTCGTGCACCTACCGCCTTGTTGCGTCAGCGGAAGCTCTTACACAGTAGGTCACGAAACTTACACCGCTAACCTGCAAACCACGATCACAAGTTAGCGTCCATGCACCACTTATCTTGACTCCGTTTGATCCGGACCGGAGCCGGACTGTCTCTTTAATCATCAAGCTCAACATTCCCTAAGTCCCGACCTAGACCCGACTAGGTCGGTCTCTAAACATGACCAAGTCACAAGATGACTTGGGACGGACTTCTCATAAAGTCTTGGGTCTTGAACGGTGTCTCCAGCACACCTAGCGGTCCAACAGCTCGTGATGTCCGTCTGGGTCTAAGCTCCCGAACGGTGGTCTAACCCGTCGACTCGTTCCCTAGTCTTGCTCCAGTCCTTACATCGTTCTTAAGTCCAGACATCCAAGTCTGGATCAGAACGTGCTTTGGAACCGGCCCAGCCATCACCTCATGCACCCAGAGTCCGCCCGCCGAACCCTGGGGTCGGGTGACTCGTCCTGACCCACCTAGGCATCAAGCCCCCCTCATATATACTTCTAAGGATCGACGGCCCCGCCCTCCTCTTTGGTCCTTGAAAATTATATCACAATCTGATCCTGGTTCGGTCATAACTCTCAGCTCGGAGGTCAGTTTGAGGAGTTCTATATATCACTGGAAAGCTCTCGCCGAGACCTTTCCAACGATACCTTAGTCGCCTCGAGATCTTACGTAAAGCTCCATCCACGACCTAAAATGTTGCTGAAGCTTCAACACTTAGTCATTTTTCAGGAACCTGTGGTCCAGACCTAGACTCAAACCTTGTGGTTCGGACTGGCGTCCGAAAACGGTTCGTCTGTGTCTCAGACCCACGTCTCAGACTCACGTCTCAGACCTATGTCTCAGACCTATGTTTCGGTCCTTTCTCAAACTTGCTCCCTTAGATCACCGTTCGTCTGGGGTCGTCTTGGAATAGGCCCTTATGTCCCAACCCAATGTTCTAACCTTGGTTTAGAGAACCACTTAGGGTCATCTGATCTCGACTTCTCGGCCAAGCCAGTCCTACTCGCAGCGTTCACAACCTAGCGCAAGTCCACTAGAGTTCTATTGTTTGCGTCTGCGTCCGACCTTGAGATTGAGGATCGTGACAATAGGCGTCCAAATGAAGTAGACGAATGCCTATGAGAAGCTGACAACGAGCTCTATCCATCGATGTAATGAGAATGAAGATCCGAAGTTGTGTCAAAAATCCGTAAGCTATGGTCTAGCTTGTTTATCGTCTGAGTGTCTTTGGAGCGATAATAGTCGAAATTTGATTTTCATGTAAGAGTCGATCCACGGCACCGTAAGCTGGAGCCTAGATTGCTTTTCCTGTCTTTCAAATCTTGTAACTTCTCCACTATGCGTCCAAATGAAGTAGACAAAGTGCCCATGAGAAGCTGACAACGAACTCTATCCATCGATGTAATGAAAGTGAAGATCCAAAGTTGTGCAAAAAGCTTCATTTTTAGCCTCATGAGCGTCTTTGGAGCGATAATGATAAACATCAGAATAGATTTTCAGATAGAAGACGATCCACGACAAGACAACATGTTACTTTGATGTTGAACAAGTTACCTTGCAAAGATGTGGACTCGTTTTTGAACTGCCGTTGCTTGTTCACTTCTGAGACATCAAACTAGTTGATAAATATTTGGATGAAGACGATTCATCATCTGGTTGAATTTGTTGTGCCAACCTTCATAGTTGTTGTTCGTTCTTGGATAAGTCTCATATACATTGCACATCCTCAATGTAACACGCGCACACCAGTAAGTACTGAAATAATCCAAAAAGCTCCTCAATTCAACACGACTCCATCTGACAGTGAAATGACTATTGCTTGACTACCATCTTGGACTTCGTTGATGGGTAAAAACTCATCATAAGCTGTCAAATTACTCTCCTTATTACATCACTTCGGGTGTACATGTGAGTGAAACTCAAATGTTGAACCTTCCGTCAAATTGCTTGAGTGAAGTGAAAATAACACCCTCGATGCGAAGACTCTAGAAACTCATCACGGATAGCAGATATCAAAATCACTTAGGATCTGTTTCGGAGAAAAAAAATCGTCCTTGTTGAACCGTCAAGTCCTTCAAACCACCAAAAATAGTAGCATGTGCTTCTATTTCTTTACTGCTCATGAGAATATACAACAACAGTACTTGTTTGTCATAAAAAGCGTGCATTGTGGACAACTGTAAAAACAAGTGAGGACAAGCATCAACTGTATATGTCGGAAGTATCACAATACGCATCAAAGTCAGTTCCTGAGCCGAAAACTATCATCTTGTAACTAAAACAAGATAAACTGCTCGTCTCTTATGATGAACTGCAAGCTTGGTGGTATAACAATATCTTGATGTTCTCTAGGTAAAAGGGGTAGCTGACTACGTGCTTTGTAGATAGAAGAGTCAACATTTCTCAAGACCAGTAGCATTGCATAAGCTGATACGAAAGATGCTAACGTATTTGTCTCTTCTTGTTAAATCTGTGGTACAAATTAAGTAACACGCTCTCACATACACGCTACTGATGAATGAGTGACGAGTTCATCTAAGAGAATGATCACTCCCTCGTGAACATGATTATGAAAATCAACTCTCGTCTTCAGTCAGCCCACACATCCATCTTTCATGCACCGTCAAAAGATTGTACATTAGCAGAACGATGATCAAACGGATGACAATACCCTACATAAGAGATGACATCACAACTTTTGTCTAACGATAAACTTTATCCATGATTAACATGTGCTAATATCAGATGACTAAGATATGAAAGATGATAAGAAACACTGAAGAACACATGAGCGCGCACACGAGAGAGGAGCGGAAGTGGAGTGCGCGAGGGAGAGGAGAGAGAGTGCCTAGAGTGTTTTTTGAGAGAGGGGAGGGTGTTGAGGTGAGACACTCTAGTGTTTTTATATATTCATCTTTATCTCCGTTTTTTGTTTCTTTTGGTCTTAGAATTGGTACATCTTGTGGAAAAATGAGTGAGTATTAAATAGTTTTGGATTTTGAGATTTTAGGATTTTTCTGTTTAGGATTTTTGAGAGACTTTTTTGAAGGATTTATTGCTACATTCAGTGTGTTTTTTCTTTGTTCTCTACATACTAGGGTTCTTCTTTTTAGTAGGTTCTTCTTTGAGATGTTTTTATTGCGAGTATCGTTTGATCAGATTTCGTCTCTTTTCTAACTATGAGTACTCTCTCTCTCATGAGATCAAGACTGATTCGAGACACACCATATCCGGTGTGTAATCAGTTATTTATCTCATAAGAGATAAAATCTCATGTGAGAAAGATGCACAAGAGCTATGATACGACCACATGAGATGTCCAGATTAGTCGAGAACGGAGGTCTACACGTGCTGTCATTATGGCACCGTTAGCTCTTCTTCATGGAGTTCTTCTTGAGTCGTGGGAGTGATTGAGAGTCCACTCAGACACTATTCTGAGATTGTTCGAGACGAGTTTCTCTTGTCCGAGTTTGTTCTACCTCGGGCTCTTCATGACGAGGTGAGCATGCATTCCGTCTATCCCTCGATATGTTGGCACGGAACACCAGGGACAAGACGGTATGGTTACTCTTCCTCTTACTTCCTCGTTGGTGCCTCCGTTATACTCGAGGTGGCAGAGGAGGACACCGGGAGATGACGGCCCGTCTTCAGAGATTCTGTGCAGGTGATTGGACGGTATTACAGGAGGAACCAATGCGGTATGAGATAGAAGAGAGTCTGTCTCTACACGTGATGTCTCATCTTCCGTCCGCTTACGACGTAGGATGTTAGGTCAGGTTGGAGAGTATAGAGCTGTTATAGCATTGCATCCTTTGTCAATGACATATCGTACTTAGAAGAGGATTGTGTTGTCTTCACTTCCACCGGGTGATCCTCCACCACGTGAGGTTCAAGACTATCAGCCTGAGGAGTCATTATGTCTCGATAGATCTTTGTTTGCCTAGGCCTTGTGTACAACTCCACGTCTATCTTCTGGAGGTCTGTCTGAGATGATCTACGAGCACCTAGGGGATTATTTTCAGACAGATGACTCCTCTAGTGGTTTCACGGAGCTTTTTTAGGTAGCGACGACACTAGCTCAAGGACATAATTCTCAGTCTCTAGCTCAAGTACTAGAGACAGCTAGACTTTTAGTCATGACAAAGGATGGTGGTGGGATTCGATCAATAGCCATCGGTGAAATTTCTTACGACTTATCAGTCGTATCATTGTCTTTCAGCTTCGAGATACTTTTGAGGACCACCTTTGTCCACATCAGTTCGGAGTTACGACGCCTAGAGGTTGTGAGTCTGTGTCTTTCGACATTATAACTCTCTTAGACATCCATCCCGATTGGGTTGTCCTACAAGTGGATGTGGAAAATACTTTTAATAGTGTTTCTCACGCTTCCATCTTTAGGGAGCTCATGGATGACGGTGGATCTATGACGGGTCTCGTTCTTTTTGTGCGATCGTTCTATGGTTCTTCTTCTCCTCTTTATTACCAACACTGCCCTAAGATAGAGAGGGTTACAATCATCAGCTCTGCTGTAGGTACTCTTCAAGGAGATCCTTTGGATAGACATCTCTTTGCCTTAGCTCACTATAGAGTTCTCTTGGCCACCGCCTTGGCTGCTCCAGGTTGTGTTTTTCCATCTCTAGCTGATGATGCGCATATCGTAGTTCCGGCGAATCAAGTCGGTGTTTGATCACCTCGTCTCTCAATTGACCTTGGTAAGGCTGAGAGTGAAGGTGTCAAAGTGCAAGCCTTGATCTCTCATAGGTATACAGTCGGACCTCCAACTCCTGGAGGGATTTGTTATCCCTATATATGATTTATGCATCCTTGGAGTACCGATGAGTATAGAAGATTTTGTCTCTCGGTTCTTAGATGTTATCTTTGCGGAGGACGTTTTGCATATCGAGGATCTCTCTATGTTAGAGGATCCACATGTTGTCTTTGGTATCTTTTCCTCTTCCATTGCAAGTCGTCTTAGTTACTTACTCCGCACAGTACCTCCATCACATCTTCATCTCGCGCCTCTGAGAGTTTGATAAGTAGATCATGAAGGTGTTTGATGACATCATAAGACTGAGGACCTTTGACTGTGTGGCAGGATCTCTCGCACGTAAATAGACATCTTTGCCGATACCATGTGACGGGGTGAGCTTATTATCCATGGAGGAGACTGCTCCGGCAGCCTTTTTGAGTAGTCGGACTCTCTCAGCACCTTGGCTCTGTTGTTGTTTTCTCGTGCAAGTCAAACCTATTCTGGAGAGCTTTGTGACAGAGGTGGAGGATGGTTCTTATCCACTACAAATGTGTCTCCATGAGACAAGAGATAGTTTGACTCTTGAGACACGTGAGGCACATCCTCGATTCGTCCACCTAGGCTTGGTCCAGCCTGTTACTTCGGTATAGTCCATCTGCGAATACGATGTCTCGTTGGACACCTCGGATCATCATCTTGCTCGATGTCCTCACGGTGGAGAGCGGATAGCTACCCATGATATCATCAAGGACGTTATGTTTTTCTTAGCACGGGAGAGCGATTACATGACATGAAGAGAGCCGTGGTATATCTTTCAGACGGGAGGATCAGTGAGAGCTGACCTGTACATGATGAGAGAGGATCAGGTCTCAGTGGCTGATGTGATTATCATGGATATGACACAAGATTTAGTGACGGCAAAAGTTATCACTCATCCTCCAGGATGGACTGTTGGCGTATCGACAGCAGCGAAGGTGACCAAGTATAAGAGCATGCACATCCTTATATTGATGCATGTGAGACTTCGCTTCATCTCCTTAGCCTTGGAGATATACGGATCGACAACTTTGAAATTTGACGTCTTTCTTTGAGATTGTGCCGGAGCCTACCATGACAGACGTCAGGAGGTACCACCTTCTCTTTCTTTCTGCACTATGTTCTTTAAACAGCCAGTTTTCATTACTCTACATAGAGCTTTAGCAGGCGCGGTCCACAGGAGAGCAATTGCAGTAGGTGATGCTACTTCGTGTGCACTTGTTGTATGTAGAAGTACTGACTTTCTTGTGTCTGACATTATAGATGTAATATGTGATTTTGGAGCTACTGATAGCGGAGCTTAGCCCCGGTGTTCTCCCTGCGGAGTGGTAGTTGCTTGGTCCTTTGGGTCCTTCTTTTCCTTGTAAGGCTTGATGGGGTGTTTCCATCGTTTGTTATTCATTGGGTCGCGTTTCTCCTCTGTGAAGGATGGAAGCCAAAAAGTGTTTAATTACTCTCGGTCTTTCTTAGATGATCTAGAAGTATATCTTATCTGATAAGAGAGCTAATTCTTAGATGATCTAGAAATCTATCTTATCTGATGGAATCCTACTTTTTCAAATAATATACATGTTGATATTATTATAATTATATATGTGATGACATATGGAATTTCTTTCAATCTTTGTGAAATTCTTTTCTGAAGTAACATGATTCTCGAGATCTATTCATACTACGTTAGTTGTTAACTTCAGCCAATAGACAATTTGCTGTAATGAAGCTTCATTGTAATGACGTTGTGCGGAAATGGGAAACGCTGGAAGTGAGATGCTAAGAGTGGTCGTGCTGAAAAGCCTCGCGCGGGCACAGCAGCATACCTTGGAATGCATTGAATTTACTATACCACGAAAATGACAATTTCTCATAATACAGCTTTCCCTCAAAAAACTTAAATTGCTGGAGAAAAGATATTTTAACGTCCAGAAGCGAAACAGCCATAGTTTCTTCGACGGCAGTTTTGTATAGAGTTCTGAACCGCTTATTATTACTTTGTGAACTGATATAATAGTTTAATATAAAATATATACAGTAGTTTTTATAAAAAATATACTATGAATTAGAATAAATTAGAGACATCTTAGCTACTTTGTTATTAATTATGGACGAATTCTAAAAGAAAAATAAAAAACACCCTTGGCATTTCCGTACTGACATCTTCAGCAGTGCCGGCAAGAAATATCTGCAAACTCTTCGCCATGGTCGTAACATTCACTCGCAAGTTTTCCTGACAGAAGGGTTAGATAATAAATTAACTGTTAACATAAATTGATAGTTTTTTACTTTCGGTCTTGTCTTTCTATCTGGATGTTATCGTGATTCTTCATTCGTATACCATTTATGAAATTTTTTAGGAAAACCTAACATTCGGGAAAAACATGAATACAAATATGAACTTGATATTAAATTTTATATAGTTATTAACTATTAATAAAATTAATATATAAAATTAATCTAAATGTAAAATAAATAAAAACAGAGAGGCGGAAAATCAAAAACACTCTTCGAGTTCACTCTATGCCAACCAATCTACTTGCTATATCTTTGTTTTGTTATCTCGCTTGGTCTTTCTTTGCTTTTTGTCCTATGTACACTTTTGATTCACATTCACAAAAGTGATACACCCGTGAATATATATTCACTCTTTCGATATAAAGAGTGAATAATTAATTAAATTCACAATAAATTAATATATTAATAGCTTCAATTTCTCGGACTTATATATTTAGCAGCATGATGGTCTATTCATGTCTTATGGTTTATATTTTGGTGTTCTCGTGTTTCTAAACATGACGAATAATTAATATTTATAAAATATTAAACAAAACTTGATAAACAGATTTTGTTTAACACTTATATATTTCCTCTATAACAAAAATTCTCAAAAGTTAATCGAGCATGCATATTTATTTATTCACATTCTCTGCTATACCAAATGCATAGACGTTTTCATATGCAATACTCACTTCTGAATTAGCTTGATACCTTCGTGTTGCTTGGTCTTGACCAAGCAACACGAAAGTAACAATCTGGATTGGCTGCTGCCATTACCTGCAGCAGCAAGTCCAGAAGCGAAGAAATCGAGAACTAGAGCATTTCACAGGTACATTAGTTCCAACTCTTGGGAACATCATTGGACACGTCGTTTGGAAAACCACACCAGCATTTTGACTGAGTCAATGATCTGTACTCAAATGGCTCGACACAACTGACTACACAGATATCAGAAAAGACGACGTTGTAAAGGACGTCCGTATCGGTGAGGAAGATAGGCAAGCGACATCACAGGGAATGGATTTTGTCTTTTAGCGTCCGTGTTTAGCGGTGAGTGGGAAAAGGAGATAGTTTTTTTTCGAGCTCCTGGCTATGGCGACGAACTTGGTGTGAGAGTGCGTGGGGGCAGAAATTTTCTCGTCTCCTCGGATTTGTCTCGCGAATTCGAGGAGGACGACCCTCAAAGAGTGCATCTAGATAGCAAACTTAAATTGGGACATGCAGGGTTCCGATAAAGGATTTCAGAAGTCCAATGATTGCGGGAAAAATGCTCCCTTCATTTTTACTGCGAATCTAGATAGCGTACAAAGCTGTGGCCAAGCTCGATCAGCGCAGAGGAGTGCAAGATGCTTAGGGTCGACACCCTCCGCGCTAAGTGAGATTACAAACATAGGACAAAATAGGGGCTCAGCACAAAAGAAGCACAAAGCCAACGCGATGTCGGATTTAGAGCTGGTAGGCCAGCAGATTGCAGCGAAAGCGCAGGGGTACAAGGAAAGGACAGAGCTGACGATGTACAGTGACACTACACAGACCGGGACCACCTCGAGGACAGAGAGCGTCCTAGCAGGGCACCAGAGTGCAAGTACACCGCCCATCCTGCACAACACAGCGAAGGAAAATGGTCAGAAGAACATCACGCCAACACAGACGCATCAGAAGGGAGGGATCGAGAATGCGATTGGAGTGAAGGGCACTAAAGACCTGACAGCACAACAGACGAAAAACCCCAGTGATAAAACCAGCGGCAAAGTAGAACGAGATAGGAAGAGACTGCAAACTGAGGTAGCCTGGAAATCTGCAATAACCTCAGTTGAATGCGTCAAAAGAAACATAAGCTCCTGTCTCCCCTTTGAAGCGGCAAGTTCTTGCCGCTTCAAAGGGGAGACAAGAAGGAAGAAAGACCCGTACCCAGAGATACACGAAGGCCGGCAATACGGGAACGAAGAAAGGGAAGATCACCGGGCCACCATCGAGATGCTCCGCAAAAAGACACCACCATCCGAAGGACAGAAAATGGTCTCAGTAACCATAAACACGCAAATGGTACTGAACCGGATGCAACTGCTGAAGGAGCGGGCTTTCATCTTGTATACAGTTGACATCACACCAACCAGGGATACTGTGAAAGAATGGGCAGAATTCATCCTGACACAAGAACTTGGAATTGTAGTGGAAAAGATAAGAATGCTGAACCGCAGATGTTTTCTAATAACAGTGGAGACGGAAGCACAACGCGACAGGATTCTCACCGCAACACCGCTGTATATGGGACGAAGTATGGTTTTTGCCTTTCCATGGGAACCAACCTTCGACCCGTCAGCCATACACACAAAGAAGTCACCAGTATGGATCGAGCTGCCCGACATACACCCCCACTACGAAAGCTTCGGAAGAGAGTTACTATCCTCCATTGGCGAAGTGCTGTACATCACCAATGAGACAAGCGAATGTAGATATCTCTGCATAAGGGGTTGTGTTCTTCTGAACCTAAATGAGACCCTGCCGGATGTGCTTAACGTAAATGACGAGGACGGTGAAGGGGCGTATCTGCAACGGATAGTCTACAGAAGCATGCCCGATGCATGCTTCGCGTGTCACAAGAGAGGCCACCTAGCAAGATCATGCCCGGACAAGTTGGGGAAATCAACAACGAAACCCCAAACGACCATGCGCCCAACTCAGCAACTCGCGGATCAAACAGCTTCAGCGTCAAAGGGGAAAGAACCATCGCCGACCGAGGACGGCTTCACACAAGTGGAGGCAGCCAGAACGAAACCAGCGGCTGCACCCAATACGGAGAAGACAGCCACCTCAACTGCCAATCGGTTCCAAGTCTTAGACTCCCCTGCAGACGAAGAAACCGCAGTAGATGAGAAGAAGAGTGACGCCAAGGAATCAGAGTGCAACCGGGAAGCAGCCAACCAAAGGGATGAACAAATGGAGGAGAGAGGAGGAGAACCCAAACTGGCACACAGTCCGGACGGCAATCTAAAGGGCAAGTACCATAACGCTCCAACCGAAATGTGTCAAGATCAAACATCGAAAGGGGAGACGATGATGGAGGTCAACAAAGAAAAAAGGAAGCGTGAAGAAGAGCTTACGAAACAGCACCAGGAAGGAGACCAGGCAGGGATAGAGGTCGAAATGGGGAACTTAGAGGAAGAAACACAGACGGAAACGAGAAGAACATTCCAGGAGACACACAAGGAAGGGAGGGGGGAAGTAGGAGAAGATCCCACTAGAGGAGGTAGTCCATGCTCGGTTGAAGGCGAGCCACCAGGAGCGACTGAGT
Source organism: Asterella californica (assembly GCA_036924285.1). Lineage (NCBI taxonomy): Eukaryota > Viridiplantae > Streptophyta > Marchantiopsida > Marchantiales > Aytoniaceae > Asterella > Asterella californica. The sequence continues at coordinate 10,287,094 of JAYKYS010000006.1, read as the reverse complement.
CAGCACCCCCGCACAATAAACCGGTACCAAGGAGGACAGGAAGGGAGGCGAGCTCCCTGAGGAGACTTTAGGGATACTCATCAAAAAACTTGTTGATGATGACCACAAAAATTATAAGCTGGAACGTGAGGGGTCTGGGAGACCCTAATAGACTGCGCATAGTGAAGCGATGGATCAAAAAGCAAGAAGGGAAGGTAGACGTGGTACTACTTCAAGAACTGAAGATCAAAGAAGAGCGTACGACATTCCACCTCAATCAACTGTCTAAACCAGACCGGTATATGGTGGACTACACGAGAGAGGGCAGGGCTGGAGCGGCGGTGATACTGCTGAACGATTGGAAAATAGTTAACAGAGGGAGCAAAGGAGATGGTACTGTGGCGTGGCTAACAGTGGAAACGCCGATAGGTATGATGAACATCGCCTCAGTACATGGGTCAAATGAGAGGAGTGAAAGAATAATGACGTGGGAATGGATGGAATGTAATGGGCTAATGATCGATGCATCCTGGGAGGAGACTGGAACAGTGTTGAGACTCCTGAAGACAGCGTTGGCAAAACAGCGGTGCAACATGGCACCGAGAGAAGGAAATGGCAATCCCTTTCTCAATCGATGGACCTAGAAGATGGCTGGCTGGGCGCGGCTCTAAGATCTGGCCCACACTTTACAAGACAAAGTCGAGTAGGGGACAGGCTAGACCAGGCAAGACTAGACCGCTTTTACTTATCTCAGAGGGCAGAATGGTCCGCAGCACAAATACAGGTCCGCCATGACGGTCGCCAAACGCTATCGGACCACCTGCCGATAATTCTTAGCTTGGTACCTGTACAGCAACAAGAGAAAATGAGTCACAAGACCTACTTCAAAGTCAATCCTGAAAGACTGAAAGAAGGCAACATAATGCAGAAAATGAAAGAGACTTGGTCCGAGACGGCATACCCGAATATGGACCCGCGCATCCAGTGGGAGCTAAAGTGGAGAGCAACCAAACAGGTGGTATCGAGGAGAGAACGAGAAGTAAAACAAAGCCATAGGAGGGAAGAGGCCAAGCTCGAGGAGCTGGAAAGGATACGATCCCAACTGACAGGAAATGACTCCACAGACAGCATAGAGAAGCTGAGTGCACTGACAACTGAAATTCAGAAAATGGAGCACACCCGTGCAGCAAGGTGGAGGCGATGGAGCAGATATAGCTGGCTGCGGGAAGGAGATGCACCCTCCAAGTTCTTTTTTGCCATCCTGAAAGCCAAGAGGGTGAAAGAGTCGATGACCTCGCTGCAAACGGACGAAGGGGAATGGATCACCAGAAGAGAAGGCATCACCGCTGAAATCCAGAGATTTTATCAGAATCTGTTCACTCGTGATCAAGCAGTGGAGCAAGAAGGTACACTTAGGAAAGAGGCCTTAAATCTCATCAAACAAAAGTTGAGTGAAACACAAAACAGGAAACTGAGAATCCCACCATCCAGAGAGGAGATCCACAGCACGATCCAGGAGATGAAGGCCGACAAATCTCCGGGACTCGACGGTATGACTACGGAAACGCTCAAGGCAATGGGGGAGCCGATGGAAGATGACCTGCGAAAGATGATCGATTGCTACTGGCAGACCCATCAACTGACTAGCACAGCAAAGCAAGGTGTCATCAAGCTAATTCCCAAGGAAGGGGAATTACAGCGTCTACGAAACTGGAGACCAATATCGATGCTCAACCTAGCATACAAGGTGATAGCTAAACTTCTGGCGAACAGGTTGCGAGAAGACCTCCCGGGGGTGATCGACAACCGCCAGAAGGGTTTCATCAAAGGTAGAAACATTTTTGACAACATCCTGGCTTTTAAATTAGGTCAGGAATGGACAGAACACAACAAGCTGCCTACTGTCTTCCTTAAGCTTGATTTCGAAAAGGCCTACGACAGGGTGAACCACACATACCTATGGGAGACGATGGAGGCTGTGAACATTGATCCGACCTTCATTAAACTTACTCGGGGTTTAGTCGAGAATGCCACATCGAAGGTGCACATGCAAGGAGAATTCACCTCAGAGATAGCTTTAGAGCCCGGAGTGAGGCAAGGGTGCCCACTTGCTCCCCTTCTCTTCGCCATCGCAACGATTCCCCTAATGAGCATTCTCGACGACAAAGAACAAAAAGGGGAGATTCAAGGGGTTAGAATCAAAGAGAACAGAGCACTCCTACACCAACTCTTTGCTGATGATACGGGCATACACATCAGAGCTACAGAAGAGAACTTTGATGCAGTCCAGGATGCAATACAGTGGTACGAAAGGATCTCTGGGGCTAAGCTCAACTTGAGGAAATGTACCATGATCTCCATGGCCATCACCGAGATACCTGACTGGATGCGGAGAAGTGGCTGCCGCATAGCCAACCCAGGCGAAGTCATTCGCTATCTCGGCTTCCCCATTGGGAGGAACATAGGTCCCAGGAGCATCTACAGTACATAGAACAGAAGCTCATGAGGAAAATGAGCTACTGGGCTTACAAGACCCTCTCCTTTGCAGGCCGGCTCATCATCGTTAAACACATACTCAAGGCGATGCCACAACACTTATTCACAGGAATCGCTCTCCCAAAGTGTGGCACAGACAGATTAGAAAAAATATGCAGAGAGTTTGTGTGGGGTCAAACCAAACAGGGCCGAAGGAAAATACCGCTGATAGCTTGGACGAACATCCAAGCAAGCAAGACAGAGGGAGGTCTCGACATCATACACTTTGGTCACCAAAGTAAAGCAGCAAGACTTGTCCAATGCTCAAAAATAATGGAACACAAAGCAGAGGACTGGGTTCAGCTGGCGGAGGTTATGATAAAAGCATCCCACCACAGCAAAATCCTGCGGGCGACACAGTGGACGGCACAGGAGATGATGTTAGTAGGACCGATCAAAAATCTGCAAGGACTACCGACACTAAAGGCTATGATGAAAACTTGGAGCGAGGCCAAAAGGAAGCTTCACTCGGATCCTACAGAGAGGGCACTGGGAAGAAACACGCCGGTCGAAAAAGTTCTGATAATGGCGAAAGCTGCTGGGTGGATCGAAGCTCACACCGCGAGGACACTCCTACACATTGCCAAGCGGCTCAACCTTCAGAGTGTGGAACACCTGATAAAATGGAGCAAGGAGAACGCAAGAGCATCAAGAAACGTGGATGGAATAAGGGAGGAGAATGCGAACATACCTCATACATGGGTGCAATCATTGAAGCTGAGCGATGAACCCCGGGAACTCGACGATGAGAGGAACTAGTACTGGGAAAAAGGAATGAAGAAGATTCAAGGATGGACACAACCATCAAGAACGTGGAGAGGGATTATCACGGAAGACACCAATGGCCACGAGAAGCTAAACCAAAGATGGAGAAGGCAGGATTCAAAAGCTCGCTGGAAAAAAAGGTTGAAACGGCTCTGGAGCTCCCAGATCGGGGCGAAAGAGAAGGTATGGATCTGGAAACTGTTACACCACGGTTTTCCTACCGCGATTCGACTGGCCAAATCCGGCATCTGTGAAGCCAGCTGCATACGATGTGGTCAAGAAGAGGAATCGATGCCGCACTGTCTCTTCGACTGCAGCTACGCGGCTCGGAAATGATCGAGATGGCTCATGGTCGCAAACGGGCTACAAGGACCTAGATTCCAGGCCACGAACCTCCTTGACCTTCTTGACGAAACGTGGATACGGCAAAGAAGCGCGAGCCAATTTGTGACAGTCGAGTTACTCAGAGCCATCTGGATAGAAAGAAACCAGAAAACCTTCGACAACAAGAGCGTAGAAATCCCACTCCAAGTCATCCTCCATCAGGCTCACACGGCAGCGACGGCTCAACACAGCATTAGGAGAGGCAATTTGAGAGAAGGCCAAAGAATGGAACAGGTAATACGTACCTTGAACACGATGATGGATCGCAACGCCTTGGAAGTGTTCAGCAGAGGAAGATGGCAACACTTCAGGGCGGAGGAAAGAACGGCAAGTGGTGAGATCAGGGATCAGGAATGGAGACGACCGAGCAATGGAGAAGGACCCCCATGGGACCACGAATTACAAGGGGAATGAGAACGCACAACCTGCTGATGACGATTCGTAACGCGAGAAAAAAGGGGCACCAGAAGAAAGCGTACAGTACGAAGAGAAGATCGACGAGTGCGTCGAAGAGAAGAATCTCGAATTCTTCGTCGAGGAGGAGAGACGTGATGTACAGACAGCAGGGGAGATTCTGGCAAACCCCGCTCCCGATCGTGAAGACGAAAAGACACCTGAACCCGAGAGTGAGTAGCGAGGGGCATGCCAAGTGGGTGCCGACTAGTACGAATGATGGTAAGATGAGGTGGCAGTTCCAGTCGAGACGGAGCAACCAACTTTTGTTCAATACGAGTAGAAGTAAGAAAGGGGCGCGTGATAGACAGGAGATGATGCGGGGTAGGAGTAGCGGTAGGGATAATGTCACCAAGTGGGCCGCTAGTTGGTCCGGTTTTGTCGTTACCGAGCGTTATGCTCGTTTTTTGGACAAGGCAATAAACTTCTTGGAGGTCGATCTCCTTAAAACTTTAAAAAAAATAAAAAATAAAAAATAAAAAAAAGACGTCCGTATCGTGCACTAATAATAGTAGAAGTCGAAGATGAATAAATGTCACTCAACTATTCACTCTGTTTGTGAAACTAGATCCCTTAAGCATTTAGGCATAAGCTATTTGAAGCACAGTGAGCATCGTAATCTTGTAACATTACGCTTCGTCCTGGCCTGGTTGATGAATGATGGTAACATATGACTGACAATAATAGCGTTTACCGATTGATGATGCTGCTAACGCGTCCATAGGGGAGGGAGCAGTTTACGATGCAGCATATGATGTATTATGGGAAACAACATTGCACACAGCAAGACAGGAGGAAATGTTTTATATTCCGAGGGGAACGAGGTGGATTATGTCACCTAGTCCATTACTTTTACGAGTTATATGACAAAGGACTATGAAGCAGATTACCGTACAGGGCAGCTTGACAAGCCTTATTATAGGAGGAATCGATGGACACTTTATGTACAGAACTTGTCAACGGCCTCATCAGTAGCGAAGAGGAAAGCACAGCTATCTCCGAGGCGAACTTGGATCTTCAGGAACGCCGCGTCCGTCTAATCTCAGTGCGTCTCGTGGGGCGTTTCTGCGGCCGTTTCATACTCGAGTTAGCGAAAAAGATGTAGCCACGTTCTCGAGGAATTCATCGTGGTGTCACGTTGCTTTGGCTGCAGGAACCATCTGCGCATGCCCTTTCTGTAAATGTCAACTCTACTCCGATATATTCATCCGTGGATCGTTGTTTCTTTGTGTTTTCCACAACTATTCTCCGGCAGTCGCTCGCCGCCAACTATGATCGCTAAAATTGTCACTCCGACCAGCCGCCGCGTCTAGCCGACCTGCGGAGTGCCCCCGCAGAATCCTTTCGTAACTTGGCTACGGTAATAAAGTAAACTTCATTCTCCCACATCCTGGGAGGCTAGGAACTTGGGAAGCGCTTTCCTTATCCAGTAGGCCACAAAACTAGTGTAATTCCAGCAGCGAATGAGTGTGGCTAACGTGAGACCTCACATCACTACCGTAACGGTACTATGGCGGTAGGGGGCCTTCAATACGTTTCTCAGGTTTCGTCATTTGATCGTCTCTAACTTGCAACAGCTTGTAGTTTCAGTCAAGAGGATATTATTCAATAGGTGAATAATATCCTCTTGAATGATGAGTTTTGAGAATTACAATCTCTCTTTTATATTTTCAGCAACGCATTACCCGATCTCCACATATGGTTCTTATCTGTATTAGTTTGCTGCACCGAGACAGTTAATATATATTATATTTAATTAAAGTTAAAATTTTTATAATATATTTTATAACATTTATACATTTTCTGTGAAGAGAAAACGAAATTCACTTAACAAGACCATGGGGAAGGATATTCGGTATTCGAGTTAGATAGACAATTCATATCAGTTTTTGATACACGTCAAAAGTCAGAAGGTGTAGAATTCACCGAACTAATGTTATATACTGAGTTCTCGCACTTGAAGTAAGCATCACTCTGGTAACCATAGTGATAGTTTGAAATAAATTTATTACTAGAATTATAAACTTTAGCAAGTAAGATGAAACGACAAAACTTGAAAGAGAGTTCGATCAAACCGGAACAACGTATTGGCGGGTTGATCAAGCAAACTTTTGTTGTAAAGAATGACAGAAATTTACTTCATCCACCCCCCAGAAGGAATGCTGAACTTGATCCACCCCCTCTAAACGATTACCTTCTTGATCGATCCTCAAACCGGCAATCGATGATTTTTCAGATGACTTTGTCATATCAGACGTCCGGTCGGATAGCATTCCTTCTAGTGGGGGTGGATCAAGTAAATTACTTGGCACTGTTCTAGCACTGTAACATTCTGCTGCACAGTCTCGCTTGTCTTTTCGTGCACTGACCTTGATAGACCGACAGATCATAAGTCAAGCCAGAGACCCCACAGTCGCCCCCAGTGTACAATGTAGTGCTCAGTTCAGTGTAGTAGACTTTTAACACTGTAACACATCAAGCACTGAAATCTGACATGTCCATCCGACTAGGCTTTTGACATGAGAAAGTCATCTGAAAAATCTTTAACTGTCAGTTTAAAGGTCGATCAAGAAGATAATCGTTAAGAGGGGGTGGATCAAGTCTAGCATTTCTTCTGGGGGGTGGATCAAGTAAATTGCTGTAAAGAATGGTTACGAGGCAAACGTAGATGCAGATATAAAGTACTTTGAGCTTTTCTTCACAAAAGTACATCTGGTAAGAACAAAATTGAGAACAAATACAAGTATCAGTTTGATCTTTCGTAAAATTATTACACACTTAACGGCACCGTTCCGCAAAAAAACTTATACAAAGTGAAAGGAAAATATCTGAAAGCATAACATTTCCTTGCATGTTCACCTCCTCGAGCTGCTGAAAGAGAAGGTAGATATACAAATTTATTTCTTATCTTTTAAGAGAAGAATAAATAATAAATTAATAGTCTAAATTAATATATTTTAGTACTTATAGTTGTGGAAGTGTGTCTATCATCCTCACTTTATAGATTATGTCTAGAACGTCTCATAACTCTAGTTGCGATTATTATTTAACATTCAGAAATAAATTTAACTTTATTTATAGTTTAGGATATAATTTCTACACAACACATATATCCTTCTTGATAACAGAAGGAGAGCAAAAGTTTCCCGCATTCAGGCATATCAAGAAAGGTTATGAGGAGGATATTCACCTCATGTACACTGAATAATGTCCACGGTAATAAGGCGCTACTTGGCAAATACTCCTCCGGACTTATACCCCCAGGAGTGCAGCAGCATGCTCTTCACTTATGGGTTCTCTCCAGATGAGTTGGCTACTCCAGGATTCAGTAATATTTATAAATTAACTCAATTTTCTATAATAATTTATTAAAATAAAATTTTATAATAATTACACGTTTTCCGATAAAAGAAAACGAAATTCAGTGTACAAGGCCGTGGGGAAGGATATTGAGCACTGCACACGTTAAGAAAAGAAAGAGTGTTACAATAATCATCAACCATTCTTCTTATGCCATATCAATGTTCTCACATAAACCCTAAACATACACCAGTCCTCTCGGCTTACTTTCTAGAGCTTTTAACACTGGTCGTTTTTTCCTGTTAGTAGAAATGTGCAAGTTGCATACATATTTATTTAGATGGAGGTTAAAAGTGTTCAAAAGTGCATTGTTTTGCGCTCGTGTTTTCGTGGAAAGAAAAACGAGATCAGGGTTACTGAAATAGGTTACTGAAACGAGATCAGGGTTTTCATTCGTTGTCTTCCTGTCAATAGACATGACAGGAAGAACATGGAGAGATGAAATATTCACGCTCAAACGCCAGGACTGATCGCATTCACACCGCACACTTTGAATTACACTTTTCGGAATATATTTAACACTTATAAGTATGTATGAGTCGGACATGCTTATCATCATTTCGAATTTCATAATCGAGCATGTTGTGTAGCAAGTAGCAAAACGCAAAGTGAAATGATTGTACAAAGAATTGAGTGAAAGTTTTTGGTTTATAGTTTTCTTGCACTTTTGGTCGATGAACACTTTGACCTTAAAATTTCCCTACCGATCTTTCTTTTCAGAATATCACGAGAAAGAAATTTCAGGACAAAAGCCTAATTCGTGATAAAAAAACACAAACGCCATGTGAATGCAGCTTTAAACTCTATGCGACTGAAGTCAAGGTGAGAACACCTTCAGTCGTATTTCAGTCACTCTTTTTGGTGCTTCACATACTACAAAAATATTTGATAAAGGAATTGAAAATGATTATTTGCGCAATGTGAAATTCATTCTTTGGATGTGACAATTTGCGTTTCGCATTTGTCTCGTCATTTCGATTGATGATGGATATTCCTTGAAACTTTCTCTAAATCAGGATGAAACGCAAAATTTGTACAAAAATGCGAACGGAGAGAGTGTGTCATGTTGTTTTGTGTAACTCAAGTGAATATGTGTAATCAAATTTTAATAATTTAAATTTAATATTTAGATTTAGTAAAGTAATTTTATCATAATTTGTAAACCTAGTATAGCATTACTCTTTTCCTTAACTCTGCAATTTAGTAAACTATTTTTATCATTAAATTATTTGGAAGAAAGTTTTCAACCAATTGCTCATAATTATTTTTCTTCCTTTCACATAGAAGTGTACTTTGGATGCATATTATATTCATCTCTCCATCTTCCGGAGAGATTGTATGACTCATTAATTTATTACCTAACTCTTCTTCACGGAAGGTTTAGATAATAATGTGGAGGAATGATCTTTTGGTTTTTAGCCCTCGAAATTATATTCTCGGAAATGCATGCTCACTCGATTCACGTATGGGTCTAACATTTATATATAAATATAAAATGAGTATTACTAATTAATATAATATATTTATGTATATAACAGATAAACAATAGAGACAGAGACAGAAAATCAAAAAGCAATCCCCGGTCTCATTCTACGCTTCCCAAAAAAGGAATTTGGACTGTACTCTGCTCCATTCTGAATCACTCCACCTGCTATATTTTCCTCCTGTTATAACACTTTCCCTCTTCTTGCTTCTTTGGATGCATATTTATTGGCATGAGAGGGAGGAAAACAAGAATAAACTAGAAGTTTTTAATATGCAAACTCTTTCCTACCCGGAATCGTGTGTATGTATGGCATGATCATGAGGAAAATCCAAATAGTTCGAACGATTTCTTTTGTCACGGTTGTGGTTCTGAACTTCCCATGCTTATACTTGGAGCACACTGAAGATCTTCTCGACATCCATCACTATTCATTTTCTTTTGTATCCGTTCAGCAGCAAGCGTACAAAAGTTTAGATATGCTTACTTCCTGAGCATGAAGAAAAACGTAAGAGCCAGGAAGATCTTCTCTCGACGGCTGTGGTTCTGAACTTCCCATGATTGTACTTGGAACCCAGTGAAGATGTTATCCACATCCAGCAGTACTCAATCCCTCGCTCAAACTATGAATTATCTCCATCATAGGAAGAAACAGTACTGGATCAAGCCATGACAAGAACATCTCACACTTGATAACTGAATCCAAACCAAACCGAACTACTGTACTTGATCTCTTCTCTCATCCAGGACACATGACACGATCGTCCTTCTGTACGAGTGATATTTAGACCTACTTCTGTTGCCATATTCTCACTTGGAAAGTTATGCTCTGGTGCAAAATGGTGGACATAAGAAGAATACTACTCTGGACTTGATCAAGTTGTCCATTCCAAGGTATATATACGTAATACTTGTTTAACCTTCATGTCAGCGAGAATGAACAAGACAAGCATAGTGAAAGGGAAACAACACCGTTGGCGGAGGCAGCGGTGTGCGCATCACACCAGTCGCGACTGCGGGTTCTAATGGATTGTTCTGAATATGACGGTCTGATGAACGAAAAGTAACGATATATTAATATTTCAATGCACGGCAAGGTAGTTGATATTAGAATTAACGTGTTGCATATGTATTAGGTGGTGTAAATTCAGACTGATAACACATACGTATGTGAGGCATCCTACGTTTTCTCCCAATCAAATAAGCGAATTCTTTTCAAAACTCCACCCAACTTTACAGAAGCTTAGAATTTAAAACTATCCACAAGGCACTTTCGAGTCTCAAGACAAATCCATAGCTATCCACGTGAGGGATTTTTCCTTGTCAATTCACCTTACATGTGAAAACCAGTCCTTTACATATCCGAAGTTTTTGAACCAGAAACATCGTTAGAAGTATGAGACAAAGAGTAGTGACATCGTGTGCAAGCCTCAACTACATCTTATCGTGTTATTATATGGTAGACATGGTAATATTCATCCATCACGAATGGATGAATATTGCGAGGTGGTGAAATCACGATTCACTCTCTCGAGGCACTAACAAAAATGAGAGACGAAAATGGGCACCAGAAAAATACGTCCACTTGCTCCCTCACATTACGATAAAAAATTCTCTTTTCTTAACGACAAAATAGACGAATGAGAACTTGCTACGTTTGGATCTGTTCGCAATGACACTAGAGTACAAGAACGCTCTCCTTCAAGGACTTGAGCATGATCTGAAAAGATGGAAGGACCTACTACCCTCACCAGTGCTCAAGGAGTCTACACTTAGCCTACGACGGGGGATGCAAGACGAGGAAGATGAGTGATCGAATAGATGGAAGATTACATGACAAGAGATGGAGATCACTAGATCCAATATGTGGTTCTGACGCATTTTAAACATGGACTTCTTCACTAACAAGCGGATGAGGGCAATACAAACAGGTAACGTGTTATGCTTAAATGCAGACGTCACGAGAAACCCCTGTAACACTTCTTAGGGGATAGCAACATATTACAGAGGAGGTGTGATTGACTCTGCATGAGAAACAATTACATGAGATCGCTTCTGCAGGGAGAAGAGAAGTTACTCACCATTCTTGACGTTGCGCTGAAGACTAGACTCACAAAGTCGACCGTGATGTATTCTAGTAGAGCATACACTGGTCGTTTGGAATGAACGTGCAGCAGTTGTCTTCAGGAATCAATGCCCTGACCAACTTGTCGCCAAGGTGCTGGTTGAGGTCACGGGAATGCTTGGACAACGTTTATTGACAGATCATCCGAAGAGTGTAGGAATGTGTGGATCTCGTTTGGATGAAGGCGATGAGCATTTTCAGTATGATCCAAGATTTGCGGCAGGTCTTGTCATCAAAAGCCACTGGTGTTTCACAACAGATGACGGTCGCTTGTTATTCCAAGAGCTCGAAGTGGATGATGATCTTACGAAGAATGATTCTCTTAGACACATGAAGTTTGCACCGGTCTGATCGCATTGAAAGTATTGTTACGGTACTCTTTAACAAGACTCGCCTTCCAAAGAGGGGGACTGCAGCTCATTGGACCCGTCGTGGTCGGTGATTGATCCGGATCATAGTATGCACTTAAACATTCATCCTCACAAGATTGTGCGCAAGAATGGCAGCTTAGGGGTCTTTATTACGGTCCTTACCAGTGTCTTGTCTTTTCCTCTTCAGGGTTTGGATTTGGCATGGCATGGTGTCGTGACGTCACCACCGAAAAGGAGGTTTCACTTTTGGTATTGTGCTTAATAAATTTGTGTTGGCGTTCCCTTGTCTTTAGAATTTAAAATTCTAAAAAATCTAAACCATACTATGCAAAAATGACAAGAAAATTTCACAGACAAAACAATTTCCATTCTCATTTGGAGTCATGTAACTAACGTTTGAGTGGAAAATAAATTTCTTTTCATCTTTCACGCCTTTAACAACTGTATCCGCTAACTAAGGAAGAATAGTCAATATTTGAAAACTGAATGGATTACTATGAACCTTTTTGAGATTTTTAAGACTACTCTTCAGCTCTCAGATCGAATTCTGGTTCACTACCTTCTGTTTGGCTATTCCGGGGTAATTTGGGTAGCACACCAAGTAATAAAAGACAAAAATCTAACTAAGCTCAACTTGCACACAAAGCAACGGTCCCAAAGTGCTTTACACCACAGAGGATGGCCAATACAATGATAACTGAAAATATGATACAATTCTTGTGACGCAATTCAAATTGCCACAACGATCAAGTTAATATCCTGCCCCACGATCTTGTACAAATAAGAGGAAAAAGACAAAAATCTTAAATATCATACGTGGAAGACCCCACGGCCTTGTACAGTGAAGGAAGGGGGTGTAATGTAAATTCTTCAAGGCGGAAGTATAGGGGAAGGAAAAATATCAAGACTTGGTTAAAAGATAAATTATTATTTAAAATTAAATATCTAAATTAAATGATTATATTTGAAAAACTTAATTTAAACATGTCTTAGGGTCGAAACACATGGCCTCCTGAAACCAAGAGAACCCATAAGCGAAGTGACTGTACCTGGAACTAATGAGATTTACGGATGAGGTCTATATTTGAGGCATTATTTAGAGTTAACTCTTCATAACAAGAAGATTAGCTCATAAATAACACCTCATGTACACTTCTGAAGTGTACATGAGGTGAATATACAGCCTCGAATAACAATTAATATAGAATTGTACATGAATGAATATACAGCCTCGAATAACACTTAATATATGTACCTTCGGTGGATTTCGTTCAATGTCTGCGTAAGTATTTAACAACGGTAGCCTGCAAACAAAATCATCATGTTCTCCACACTTAGATATCCTTTGTCGATCACGTTTAAGCATCGTCCAGTTTCAAAAAGGTTGTTACACAACTCTTCAGAATCGCGTACACATATAGTGATAAACGAAATAAATCATAAGTTAAATACATGGAGGATTGTCATTGATGCATAAACTCACTTTCATCGACAATTGAAACTTTATCTTAGTTTTTGAGAACAAAATATTCTAAAAAAATAAGTTAAGTGGTAAATTAAAGCACAAGTTTCACTAAATTAGCGATAAAATATTCCACCGCTAATTAGTTTAGGTAGAAATTAAACGTGTTTAGTCTCGACAAGGTAGTCCATCGAATCCATACCCAGAAGCTGCATTCTAATTCATCATCGAGAGATGACGGTCCAGAGCTCAAAACACAGCAATTCTCAAGCTATTCAGAATGAGATGAAACCGTGGAATTGATATCGAACGGTGGACACATCATCTCTCAAAGTACAGAACTCCGACAACCACAAAGTAGAATCTTTCAAATTCGAAATTTGAACTGTGCAGGATGAAAAATACACAATAGAAGAACGTTCATCTGGGAGGACGACGATACGATATGAAGGAGATGGACCTGGCCTCAAGCAGATAGCACACCCTGTCGGAAAAGTAAATTAGCCTGCCAGAAATACAGTTTCCGGACGCAATATCAGAGGCGCTCCGTGAAGTGGCAGAGGCTCTTGACATCAGATCCGCCCTTCGCTGCTGGAGGGATGCCATCCGCATGGAGGTATACCTTCCCCGATTGCTTATTTTACTCTCATTTTACCTGGCTTGTATAGAGGCTTGGGAGCTCCTTTTGGTTTTGGTTTTTCTTTGAATTTTCTGAGATGTCAAATTGAGCTTACTCTGCCTTAGTTGGGTTTTATTTGTTACCTTTCTTCCTTTTCTTTAGTTCTTTAGTTTTCGATTTTTCAGGCTTTGATTTCTTCCTTTTCTTTTGTCTTCTCTTTGGGTCAGTTTTATCTTTCTTAGTATCATTTTTTGTGCTTCAAATTCTTGTTATTTATTCAGTGATTTATTGCTCTTGTTACTCATTGGGTATTCTATATTTTATTGTTTGTTGACTTTATCATAGAGTGGACATGAACCAGTTATGCATTTACTACTGACTGTAGGTTTAAGTAAGGAGTTTGGTTGACGTAGAAGAGTGTCGTTAGACCTCCGGATTGATAGATTTGAATGGACTACACGGATTTGTAGTTTCAATCATGCCACCTCTTTCACTTTATAAAAGACTTGGATTGTTTACAAAAACATTTGATGTCTTCACATGGATATTGAGCGCATATTATCACATGTTTGTTTGGTTGTGTCACTTGAGAGGCTCATCGTTTCATAAGATAAGAGTGGTATTTATTACCGGTTTTAGTTTATTGGTCTTGCATCCAACTCCATCAAATCGTTCTGTGAAGGAGTATATGATGTCACATATTCCTTAGGAAGGTTCAGGCAAGTGCTCAGTGGGGTTTTATAAACTCATTCAAACAAAAATAGTAGGACTCAAAACTCTCAAGTCTACAATAAAACCTACTATGACCTGTTATGTAAATGGCTTTGCCAAGTTTACAAAACGTGTCTAACAAACCTGAAAAGACTAGACTAAGTTACCACGTTAGACATGTCTCGAAACCTGCTTGGACAGGTTATCAAACCTGGCATTTCCAGGTTTACATATATGCAGCTAACCTGGGAGAAGAAAACGTGGGTTAGACAGGTTTCGGAAACCTATCTAACCAAGTTGACTAAACTGTTACCGTAGTACTTCTTTTCCTCCACCTATGTACAGAGGTTTTTGAATTGTGCTTTCAAACCTGTTCGTTACAGGTTTAGATAAGCTAACCTGCTTTGGTAGACTTGAAGTTTTCAAGTTTCCATAACTTGTCCATAAACCAGGTTTAATAAACTTGTTCGACAAAATTTTCGAAATATGTCTTTCAGGGTTATGCATACCTAGACGGAATTATTTTCTTCTATCTGTTAGAACAAATATAAGGTAAAATATTCAAGTTAGGTCGATAGGGTATAATGCATAATCTATATAACGAAAAGATCAACGTTTGTTGAGGATTGAACCCAACAAGTTGATTAGCTCAGTGAAGGTTCAGTAGGAGGGGAGGAGCCTCGAGCCAAAAACATCAGTGATTCAAATCTCTATTTCTAACGGAAGGAAAAAGATCGAACCCTACAACACACTGATAAACAGTACAGACGGAATCGAAAATATGGTATGGTACAGATCGCCAAAACAAAACCAAACCAAACGGGAAATGAAGAGAAATAAATTCTCAATGTACATAGCCAACGTGTGATTCACCAGACTCCTTGCAAGTCACTTGGACATCAAACTCCAAGTACTCCGGGAATTGAGTTCGTTCTGTTCCAACCAGCTGCATAAACCACTTGTCGATATACGAGAAACTGTTGTTTTCTAAGAATAGCTCAGACATAAGAATGAATGGTTCTGACTCCATCTCCAACGTGGTAGCAGAAATATCACAACTGGCACAAAACATAAAGAACATCTCTCTCGTTTTCTCCCAAGAAATGAGTCTCGCCCAAGATAAGTTCAAGACAGTAAGTACCTATCCGCAAAAACTTCCACACCACTTCTAGAACAGTCTCAATCCATGGCTTGAGATTGTTCTAGTAGTGGTGTAGAACTACACTCGGTGTGCAGTTCGTAAAGGGAAATGAAAGGAGGCACTTGTTCGGCTGACTTTTCACTAGCAGCAAGTAAGCAATGTGATAGGTAGAAACTAATGGCATGTGCGCAGGAAAAGTAGCAATCAATCAAACAAGCAACTTCAAGCGGGATGAAAAAAATTCTCGAAACACCCCCTGTGAAACCAGTGAAAGATAGTCCAAAAAGGAAAGCCACACAACGCTGGTCACGTAAACAGCCACCTCGTCAAATAAAAGTTCTGCCACAATGACCAGCCCTCACCCACAGAGCTAACGGAAATTTGACACCAGATTGAGACGCATCCAAGCTCCATGTCAAAAGCACCAAGTCTCCATAGACCAGAAGGGTATCCAACGGCCCAACAAGATTATTCGATAGTACGAGGAACTAGTCGTCTCTCACTAAGCGAACAAAACTAGGTGGTAGGATTGGTAATAGTTACTGAGATGCAAAAACCAACTCGCCTCCAAAATCCTTCTAAGCAAAAAGAACTGGATGGCAAAATGTCGCGATCTTCAGTCTTAAGATCAAACACAGACGCAAACAATAGAATATCAGTGGACTTGTTTTAGGTTAGGAAGTCGAGAACAGATGAACTTTAAGCGATTCTCTGAACCAAGGTTGAAATATTTGGTTAGGACGTAAGGACCTCAAACGGATGTTGATCTAAGTCTAAAAATAAACTGAAATGCAAGTCCGAGACGTGAATCCGAACAACCAGGATGTGAGTCTGGACGTTGATCCAAACCACAAAGTCCCAATCTGGCTCTAGATCATGGTTCCTTGGAGAAATGCTAAGTGATGGAGCTCCAGCAACGATGTGGATCATGGACGGAGCTCCAGGTAAGATCTCGAGGCGAATAAGATCTCATTGCAAAGGCCTCCGTGAGAGCTTTCCAATGATACAAAGAACTTTTCAAACTGACATCGGAGCTGAGAAATATTATTGATCTCGAATTATGATATAATTTTTAGGGACCAAAGAGGAAGGCGACGTCGTCGATCTCCAGAAGTATATATGAGAGAGACTCGATGCCTAGACGGGTCAAGACGAGTCACCCGACCTCAGAGTTCAGCAGACGGACTCTAGGGACATGAGGTGATGGTTGGATCAATACCAAGATGCGTTTCGGTCCGGACATGGTGGTCCGGAATTGAGAACAACTTAAGGGTTGAGGCAAGACTATGATACGAGACGGCATGTTCGACCATCATTCAGGAGTCTGGACCCAGACTGATATCACGGACAGATTGACCGCTAGGTGTATTGGAGGTACCGTTTAGGACCTTGGACTTTATGAGAAGTTTGCCCCAAGTCACGTTGTGACTTGCTCATGTTTAGGGACTGGCCTAGTCGAGCTTAGGTCAAGATTTGAGGAATATTGAGCTTGAGAGTTAAGGAGACGGTCTGGCTCCAGTTGAGACAAAACGAGGTAAAGATAAGTGGTGCATGAACGCTAACATGCAATTGTGATTTGCAGGTTAATGTTATGAGTTCATGATCTACTGAGCAAGAGTTTCGATTGGTGCAACAAAGCGATAGGTGCACAAAAGTGGTATCAGAGCCAATGATTCGATGAGCGAGAACTCGAGGTATCCGTTGAAGGTTAGACGGTTGAGGAGGGACGCAAGACACGAAACTGATCAACGTTTCTAGGTGAACGCTTGGAGCAATGGTTGACGTATGATAGAGTTCCAAGGAGAAGTTCAAGAAATGACTAACGGTTGACACCAAGATCAGATAACTTGCGCTAGCCCTGAGGTACAGTCAAGGGACGATAATCGATAACCTTCGCCTCCACGTTGAAGAAGCCATGTACCAACTACGGCATCTTTGCGACATGATGTAGTATTTCCAACGATGTCTAATGATTCAAGAGCGGGAAGTCAAGGAGGTTTATATGTAGAGCTCATCAAGATAATGAATATCATGTAGGAGACATGATCTCTAAAGATAAACGTATCGTCGAGCTTGAAGCTGATCAAAGGAGTTCTATGTCTACTCGAAAGCTTCGTAAGACAAATTTTTCAATGTTGTTTTCAAGCATACGATAAACTCGTGTGGTTAAGGACTTCTTAACTGAGTTAGAGCTATACTTTGAGACGTAATAGACTGAGGAGTCTGACAAGGTGAGACGGCAATTACGTTTCTAAAGGACCATGCGCTTCTTTGATGGATTGCATATAGAGACGAGCATGTCTTGAGTGTCTCAGCGCTTGGTTGTAAAGAGCTCAAGGAGTTGCTCGTGAGACGATTCACTCCAGAGTATCAAAGGATTCAAGATGGTGTTGAGCTAGTGAAGTTGAAGCAGACGGGGACCTTAAGTGCTTATGTGCACGAGTTTAGTACTTTGTTGGATTCGTTCTCCAAGTGGATTGAGCAGATCAAGATATGTATATTTATTGGAGGACTCAAGCCCAGCTCGGAGAAAGCTCTCTTCTGAATGTCAAAGCTATCTGAGACAAGTGCTGAATTTTGAAACTAGCGGAGTGAGATTGAGGACGATGAAGTCCAGCAACAGAGACCTTTTGAACCACGCAATATGGACAAGGTTCATAGAAGAACAAGAGCTTCAAGCGACTATTGAGATGGGGGTGAGAAGGATCGGGAGGACTCTTCTGCCTCGGCAACAAAGCGACAGTAAACAAGGTCGAAACCAAAGAGGCAAACACTATCAGAAGGGCAATGGTTCTAAGTTTACTTGCTACAATTGTGACGAGACGACCATATTGCTATACAATCAAAGATGGAGCAAGCTGCACAACAACCAACACTCAGAGAGTCAAGAAGAATTGAGCATCAGTTCACAAAAGCAACACTGAAAGAAATGAAGATTAGAGGTGATGGATTTCTTACTGAGCAAGAGAAGAAGAGCTTCGAGGAGATGCTATCTAGGCATGGTAAGACATTTACGTCTGAGTCACATGAAATAGGATGTGTAGATCCAAGTGTAGTTGCACTTATAGTAATCTTTACTATATCGCATGTGCTTTGGAATCTATGTTTTATCCCTGTACCTAGAGCTCATCTACCAAAATTGATAGACTTGCTCAATAAGAGGATTAGGATGAGTATCTTGGAACCATCTATAGCTCCTTTGAGAGCATAGGGGAGAGAGCTCGTCATGCTCGTCATTGTCAGTTCAAATTTCGATCGATTTGGAGCAATAAAGAAGGTGTTATGTCAATTTGAAGTTCGAATTGGATCAGAATTATATCACAATTGCTGATTTTGGAATTTTGGATGTCATTTGTGTCTTGTGCATACACATCGCTACACAACATAAATCGTTGTCAGAGATACATCACACACACACAAAACACATGGACGATGTCATACACATATATACAAATGTATCACAATCGCCTCCCTAACTGGCGGTTAGGTCCCTCTAACTCCAGATAGCTCCATATCCCAACTACGCGATATACACCTTCATGCGTGCAAAGATCAGGAGACCGGGTGCTACATTGTCGCATCGTTAGTCGCCTGTCTGCAATCCATACCACGCAAAGATCTAATCGACTATCCCTGCTATATACATCAAAGACAAACCCACCGTCCAATAAGAATGACAGTGAGAGATGGAGTCAAACATGACATGTGCCAACCTCTCGAACAACCATCACACATTAATATACGGGCTGCTCCATTAGCAGACCCACACAACATACACCTCAAGCTCGCGCGTACAACTTCCAAGCTTGGAACAACGATATCATCGATGTTGGGAAGATGACATGACGCGCAATTATGCACATGGTCCTTCCAAACAAGACCATCACGGCCCTCTAACATGAGTACTCCAGAAGATAACACCTCATGCACTCGTAAAATAGTACGTCTTGCGGTCACATCCAACGTCGTCGGTGTAGTCTGTTGTAGATAGATATAATCGTCATGATGAAACCTGCGAATCGATGGCTGATAACCTCCTCCTCGGATAGTTGCTTATCGCAACGTGTTTCTATGCTGAACAATCGCTAGGTTCTCAAAAGCCATGGGCATAACTCTCCGAAATGTCTTTGCTCGTTGAGAACATGCTCTCACTCACATATCCGGGTCATCAAGGTTCAGCACCTCAGCAGAATCATGACGAATGATCGAAAGTAGATCTGGGTCTCGATCATACAATAGAAAATAAGGTGAGAAGGAAGCCAAAGACGCTTGTCGGCTAAAACGGTAGCCCGTAGCCAACCATGGTAACTGCACATCCCAGTCTCCCAAGTGACCCTTTTGCAAGCCATACTTGCGCAATCCTCTCTTCATTGTCTGAACTACCCTCTCCGTCAAACCATTCGCCTCAAGATGATCTCGAGATGTAGTCTGATGATCAATCAGCGCCTAATCACACAAGACTTGAAACTCACCCAGGAACTCTGTACCTTGGTCTGTCAGCACTTTAGCTGGTGCTCCAAAATGACTCAGCACTCGATCTAAGAACGCATACGCCGTCTCTTCACTCATCTTGTCTGATAATGCCACCAACTCAATCCACTTGGAGAAGTGCTCCACCATCGTCAACATATACCGGTGGTGACGTATGATCAACGATAAAGATCTCGCAAAATCCAAACTCCAACGGTAACCCAATCCCATAATCGGTAAGAGGTGTAACTGTGGAGTATGAACATTAAACGATGCTCGTACTCGATCACAAACCACACATCGTGCAACAAACTGTTGCACATCGACGTACATACCACGCCACCAATACTGTTCTTGGAGTAAGCTATGCGTGCGTTTCATTCCAAAATGTCGCAACTCCTTATGAGCATGTCGTACTAATTGTGCCTTCTGAGATGGATGTGACACTATCCGTACTCTCTCATCATCCCTCACTCGAAGTACATGTCGTCTTTCTCGTCGAAATCTCTTCGTTCGTTGAAAGACACGATCTCGCTCCTTGGCACTTGCTGTGCGTATCACCGCACCAGTACGTAGATACTCCATCACGGTCACATCATCATGGATATCTTGCTGGTTTGGAACACCATCTTCACTCACAGGATCTGGAGACTCGTCATCTACTCTCTCACTTGAGAAAGATACGACTTGGCCCTCCATACTATAGTTCATGGTCAACACACAAAGAAAGATAGATGCATGCCACCTTAGCACTATCTCCTCATCAACCTTGTCATGCCATCGAGCCCCAGTCTGATGCTGACTCGTGCATGGGTTACGACTCAACCCATCAGCATCTAGGTTTGCAACTCCTGATCTATGCACTACCGAGAATTCATACTATTGTAAGATCAAAGCTCATCGTGCAAGCTTCTCTGTAAGCTTGTCGGACTCCATCAACCACTTGAGCGACTGGTGATCAATAATGAGAGTAAAGGGGTTCTCAAACATGTAACATCGGAAGTGTGCAACAGCCCACACTGCAGCTAAACACTCCCCTTGGTACGAACTGTACCTCATCTCTGCCGAATTATTGGAGCCATTGGCGTACGCCATCACATACTCTTTTTTCTCATCATCATGCTGAGTCAGCACTGCTCCAAGTCCCAACATACTCCAATCAGTGTGCAGTTGGAAAGGATGCCCCTTAACGGGTCTTCTCAAGATGGGAGCAGATGTCAACCTATCCTTGAGCTCTACAAAAGCTCGCTCTTGCTCATCTCCCCACTGTCACTCCTGATCCACCTCATCAGCTTGGTCAATGGTTTGGCAATTGCACTAAATCTTTTCACATATCGACGATAGAAGTTCGTCAAATCAACAAATGTATGAACTCGACTCACATCTGTGGGACGTGAGATACGTGCAATAGCTTCAACCTTTATCTGTTGTACACCAACCCACCTGGGTAGATGGTGTGACCTAGATACTCTACCAACTCCTGGAAGAACTTGCAACTTCTCAAGGTGTAACTTCAACCCATGAGCTCTCAATCGTTTGAACACATCCCGTAAGTGTCTCTCGTGCTCCTCCACTGTAGCACTATAGACCTTATAAGATGTCGTCAATATAACATCAGACAAAATCCAATCCTGCTAGGATCCTGTCCATCACTCTTTGGAATTCAGCAGGAGCGTTCTTCAACCCAAATGGTAAGAACCGCCACTGATACAAACAATCCTTGCTGTGAAAGTCTATCCATGATGTCCAAGGATGACGAACTCCATACGTCTCGCCCTTAATCTTTGTCTCCACCGACCCGGTAGACAAAGAGCTCAAGAATGTCCGAGCAGTAACACCCGTCGATCGTATCCGACGCTGCTCAGCCAATCCAAGGCCAACAATCCATGTCAAGCAGTTCAAGTCCATTGCTTGATCCAACACTTGACGACGTGAAACCTCTAACACGGAAGTTACTGCCGTCGTACCTGTAAGAAAACTCATCGTTCTCTCTCTCTTGTCGGCATTAGACTCCATCAACTGTTGTAATCGAGCATCCCACACAAGCCCAGATCCTCCATCGCTGTAAGCATGTGACGCTGAAAAGCTCACCAAAGTGGATAACGCTGTCATGGGTCGTCTCACTAGATTCATCATTGCCATGGGTGACTTATCGACGACTCTCACTACTTGAGATCGTTGTCCTGCATCCAAGATGTCATCAACAGTGAGGTGCGTTGGTCGTCTCACTACATCGTGTGTGCGCTTGAGCACCTCCCTCGGTGTCGTGTCGTGGACCGGCTCCTACCTGAAATTCAAACTTCGATGCTTGTCGCTCCAAAGACACTCATGAGAAGACAAGCTAGGCCTTAGCTTACGGGTTTTTGGCACAATCTCAGATCTCCATTTTCATCGCATAGATGGGTAGAGCTCCTTGTCAGCTTTCCATAGGCACTTTGTCTACTTCGTTTGGACGCCTAGTGGAGAAGTTACAAGACTCGAAAGATGGAGAAAACAAGCTAGGCCCCAGCTTACGGGCTTTTGGCGCAACTTCGGATCTTCACTTTCATCACATAGATGGGTAGAGCTCGCTGTCAGCTTTCCATGGGCATCTTGTCTACTTCGTTTGGACATCCAGAGAAGAAGTTATGCGATTCGAAAGAAGGTAAAATCAAGCTAGGCTCCTAGTTACTTGCTGATTGGGTATTTAAGGCTTCAGGCGTTATATCAAAGACGCAAGAGGCCTGCTTCTTATTATTCAGGAGAGAACTGTACGTACAGAGACTGTAACAAGGGAGCAGCTTCGGGGTTAGCTTGTGTCTGCAACCTGTCAACGGATGGTTCGGGAGATTTAGGAGTCCAATGCAAGCGCGCAAGGCGTCGTTGGGTTCAGATCTGTGCAGGCTACGCACTGGTTCAAACGGTTTGGGAAGAGACGGATTGGGGAGTGCGTACTGAGTGAAATTGAGACGCAGGAAGCAGATTTGGAGTTTTTAGTTATCGGTGAAGGAGAGTTGGACCGTTCGGACCGTTCCGGAGTCCAAACTTGCTATCCTTGGATCCAACGGGATCAGAACACTGAGTTCTACAGGAAATTGAAGACGATACCAGTTTTCATCGGGCGGTTTGGAAGTTCTGAGTGAAATTGGCTCGCAGGGAAGCGCTTACATCAGATTTTTGTTCACCTGCGACTTGAGGTTGGGCTGTTCTTCGCGATCGGTGAGCCAAGCTCTTCGTTCTTGGTGCCTACGTGATCAGGGAGTCTTCATCTACTCATAGGAGAAGACCGTGTGCGGATTGGATTGTTGGTTTGGGTGTGGTGAGCAAGTTTGAGCCACAGGGAGCTGATTTACGTCAGTTTTTTGCAAACTGTGATCAAATTTCTTGCGTGGTTTTGCTCTAACGAACTCAAAAGAGCAAAACCTGTAGCGAAGAAACCGAAAAAGATCTATCTGTGGACTTCCTCCTTTCGTCGAACAGACTTCAGATGTCGATAGGGTCTCCTCCGCTGACACCGTTAACCCAAGAAACCTTCAGATCAGACTCCCAACAGCCGAGATATCGCCGATTTTTTATCGCAGGTGACCGAACCTTCAAAAACTCTTCCCTGCGGCTTAAAACCGCGCACACCGCACAAACGAATCGTCCAAACTGATATCCGTCTTCTCTGGCAGGTAGATCTAGCTACCCTGAACCCAACGAGACTCCAAACAAGCCGTTTGGAGCTACCCTGAATCCAACGAGACTCCAAACAAGCCGTTTGGTTATGTACAGCTTGTGGTAGCTAGCTTTAGCTAAGAGCTTATACATGAATGTGGTTTGGACTTGGGTTTGGATCGCGTGATATTGCTGTGGCTCTGTTTGTTAGCAAAGGGAAGTTTCTCTTGCTTTGAGCTACACTTCGGTGGTTTTGGGTCAGGGTTGTGATTCAAGGGTTGCTTTTAAGGGCTTTTGAAGCAAGTTACAGACTGCTCTGGTCTGGTTCTCAGTTCTGTGCTCTTAGGAGAAAGAACCGGCAGTGTACATACATTTGGAGTGTATATATCGCAGCGTTCATTTTTGTGGTTTTTTTTCTCTGTCTTGTCTCTGTTTCAGCACACAACATCTCCACAGCCAGGAACCTCGCGTTTTCCTGGACATCCTTCACGCAAAACGTCCGACGCGACATAGGTGGTGAACTCGACGTGAAGGTCTGGGGTGGAGATATTTGTGTGTCAGAACTGGACAGAAGAGATCAGCAATCATGAACGAGGATGAAGATGGATTTGGTTGTTCGAGAGGATGCTGTGGACCTGGGATGATGGATATGTAGACGGTTGGGATCATGGGAGGATGGGAGGATAGGACGAGCCATGACTATGGACGGGATGGACGGATCTGAGGGTATACCAAGGATGCAATTGGATGCAGCAACTGCACGATTGTTTCAAGCCTTCACTTTGTTTATGCGAAAAGAGCAAGAGAACCAACAAAAGGAGTCTTTGGGGAAGAAGGCGCTTCGGAGGGTGATCGACAAGCTCGATCTATTTGATGGGAAGACATCTCAAAGTACTTGAGATGTTACAAGACGGAGATGGATTTGGATCGGATACCGGAGAAGGAGATGATCGAGACGTTCAAACTCGCTGTGGTGCCTGAGATAAGGGAGCATGTAAAGGGTCTAGCAAAGCATTTTGGGAGGAACTGGGATACATTTTCACATGCGCTGATGGAGGAGTATTTCTTGGGAAACTCAGATCGAGTAACCAAGAAATCATTTTTGGGATGGATCAACGGATCAAGCAAAGGTTTACAGCCTACAGAGTTGTTAAAGGAGTTTGAGAGACAATTCTCTCAACTACCTCGGGTGGACAAGCTAACCTTGGAGAGCTACAAGACGGAGCTGTTTCTTCAAGCTGCGGATGAACCATGGCAGGGAGGAGCTTCTGGAAGTTCGGTCACCTGCGACCGAAAATCGGCGATATCTCGACTATCAGGAGTCGGATCTGAAGGTTTCTTGGGTTAACGGAGTCAGCGGAGGAGACCCTATCGACATCTGAAGTCCGTCCAATGAAAGGAGGAAGTCCACAGATAGGTCTTTTTCGGTTTCTTCGCTACGGATTTTGCTCTTTTGAGTTCGTTAGAGTTCTGGTTGGCTGTATACAGCTTGTGGTAGCTAGCTTTAGCTAAGAGCTTAAACATGGATGTGGGTTGGACTTGCGTTTGGATCGTGTGATACTGTTGTGGCTCTGTTTGTTAGCAAAAAGAAGTTTCTCTTGCTTTGAGCTACGCTTCGGTGATTTCGGGCTAGGGTTGCGATTCAGGGGTTTGTTTTAGGACTTCTGAAGTAGGTTACGGACCGCTCTGGTCTGTTCCTCAGTTTTGTGCTGTTAGGAGAAAGAGACGGCAGTGTACATACATTTGGAGTGGTATATATTGCGCGTTCGTTTTCGTGGTTGTTTTTCTCTGTCTTGTCTCTGTTTCAGCACACAACATCTCCACAGCCAAGAACCTCGCGTTTTCCTGGACATCCTTCACGCAATATCCGACACGATATCGATAACAAATTCGTCCACCACAACCGTGGACGATGTGGACGAGATCTCACTCTCGCTGCATCTAACAAGACTGCTGGTCCAACCCAAGATCACACCTGGTGCACACTCGACATCATATGTGCGCGAGCATCACCCAACAAAAGAACGTTCTCCAAGATGTACGCTAGAGAATCCACTTGATGCATATGGAGATGTCGTAAGATCCGTAACATGTCCCAAAACATCTTATTCACGGGTCATGTAAATCGTGATCTCTCCCAGCACGCGTGTGACCTTGACATGGCCACCCCTCTATCATAAAGTGAATGATGTCAACAAACGTGAGATCCTGCGCCCTCAGCAGCGAAATATCTGACGGTAATACTTGCTGGTATTCTCTAACAGCTGATATAGGCAACAACTCAGGATATCTCTACACCAAACGTGCCACGGGAAGCAATGAGACGCGTCTTGCGATCTCATCTCTCTCCACATACAAGTATCGTTGTACTTGTATGCATGCTTGCAATACCGCAGCCAAACTTGTGCTGATCTCTCCAAACAGCTCTAGCACACACACACCCTCCTTTGGATACTATCATACAATGAGAGTCGTATCCAACGGTATTAAGGTCAAAGGGTTAGTAACAGAGACACCCTGATGTTCCTCTACTAGCGGTACAAAGGCTTCACTCCAAGCTTGCTGCACCAACCAATCAGCATACTGCTGCAACTCTCTACTCGAACTCCAAAGTGGAACATCCAAGGCAGATGATACTAACGTAAACATGATAGGCATGTCCTCCACCTCCTCAAAGACCAGAGTATCCTCCTCATGGAGATTGCCCTCTAACAACTCGTCCGATCAAGTGATGAGCAAACTAAATCTCGCAACGGATGCCATCGTCCTTGATGTAGGCTCCGTTGTCCCAATTTTAGCACTGAACCGCACTGGTAAGCGGCTCACTCGCCCCTCACCGGACTGCCAATCCGGTCTGTATGATGCTGTCTCCGTCCAATAGTCGATCACGAACCTCATAGGGTATAATACAACACTTCCAACGAACACATCATAAGACTCCGCGGCCGTAACGATGGTCTTGGTCCTCACCATGGAGCTATCCGTGGGATGATCTGATCGAACTCTCACCGTCAACATCTCGCGTGTCATGTGTAGAGTTGTACCTCTTGATCCCTCTAGAGAGATATCTGTAGCTGGAATGGACATCTCTCCACTTCGGACTTCCTCAGACCCAAATCGATACACCCCGTCTTTCCCAACATCAACGGTTGGGATCCAGAGTCTAACAAGACTTTTTGTGGTCGATACATCTTCCATGAAGGTGCCACCAAACAGAAGATATCACTTCTGTTGTCTAACAACACCACATCTGGTGCCAATCCAGCACGGTCAATCGTCGGCCTAGTTGATAACTATCTAGCCTGGCAGCCGTCGCTTGTCAAGTACCACTAGTAGCTGTCTTGATCTTTGACTCCATGGACACATCTACCGTCTCTCGCTGAACCACCTCAGCACTAGAAGTAATCACATCCTCGGTTCTCACTGAGCGTGGCTGCCAACTGGAACACTGGAGCCAAGTTGACTCCCAATGCTCTCATATCCGTGGCTGAAATAGTGAGACTCGCAAAACTGATGTAGTCGTCTTCAACATCAGATTCGAGTCGCATCCATAGACGTCGAGGGGTGACTCGCATTACCCCCACTCTTGGATGTCGATGTCTCCAACTCCACTACATCATCGATAGATCGTTTAGGAACCATAGAAGTGGTCTCCGATGGCTCCGATAGTGTGAACGATTGAGGAAGCATGGCTTGTCTACCAGCCTCCTCGCGTTGTGGATCCAACTCCACTGACGCATCTCGTGGCTGAGAAACAGGTTGTCGTGTTGTGAGACATCTCACATGTGAATTCAGTACAAAACGTGTATTGTGTTTTTCTTTGTGTTCCCGAATCTTTCGTGTAGTTCGCATGAGAGCGTATTAGGTGTTGCGTTCACAGAGATCTGGATGTGAGATCGCACGATAACAAGATGTGCCGAATCAGAGATCCGTGAACATTCGCGTGAATGGCTCTTATTGGAAAACTTAGGTATAAAGATAGGAGGTCGAGGGTTCGTGAGATATTCTTCTTTGGGATAGATTTCATGAGTGTGTCTTAGTGTCTTACGTGATAAAGAGGAGCGGCAAGAGTAGTATTTATGGATAGAGGACTGAATCGAGTTTCGAATCTATCATTTCCGAACCCATTTCATATCAAGCTTCACTGCATCCACCGCGATCCGACAGTGGTTTGTCGTCTATTTTGGAGAAGAGTTTATGGGGAGGATGATGGACTCGTCTACTCTGATGATCTTACCAATCGTCACGTCTGACAATGTATATTTTACTTTGACGGGGTGAATCGACCTGAACTATCCAGCCAACGTCCTTTTCAACGTCTGGGTGGATATTCGATGTCATTGTCGATGAAAGGTCAATCATCGTGCGTGGATCGCAAAGAACTTTGGCGAGGAGTACTGTAATCAAGTGATGGCTTCTCCATTCTCTTTTGTAGTATCTTTCATCGTAGATCGGTTTCGATTCGTCATCTTGACTTTGTATTGAATCTTAAGTGTCAAGTATGATCTCTATAGCTTGACGAGAGTAGTTACCCTAAGGTTGGGGTCGATGCGTTGAGGACATGAGAGGGTTAATAGGGTTATAGTTGTCCTAAGGTACCAAGTAGGAGGAAAAGTGATTTTCAGATCTGTTTTTTTATTGGTCTATTTTCGACCAATCAACACCATTCAAGATCTGCAGACAGCTTTAGGGTTATGGAGGTCTTCTCGGGGGTCATTCGAGGAGTGAGTGGTCTTGTTGGAAAGCATTTGACACGGGCTACACTTTGGAGACGAAGATCGGACGATTTGGAGTTCTGAGGAGAGAGTGATGGACGTTCAAAGTCAGGGGGTCAAATCGGTACCCCGAGTCATGTTTTGGAGTGATCCGAGAGTTTGAGAGGTGATCTCAAGAGGATCGAGTAGTTCACTCCGTGCTGGTTGCATTGATGTAAAACAATCATACATTTGGGTTGGATTTGCTCTTGAAATGGTCGATTGAAGTTGACTGTTACAGTTGAGAGATATGAGTAAATCCGTTTTCTTTGGGTTCAAAGCTTGAGTTGCTCCTTGCACATGGGATTGGATCTTTGAGTGAAACTTTCCAGGATGAGTGTGTGCCCTATCATCTAGTCACATGTGAAATTTTAACTCATTTGGGTAAGAGAATGTGTGGAGATCTAGGATTTTAGCCATCGAGATCTGTAAAGCTCACAGGTTAGCACAGGCGGGTGGCTTGATCCATCGCGGACAGTTGGGTTCTGATCTGAGGCTGGAATTTCATACAGCAGTAGAGAAGGATCAGTGGAGATTTCTTGTGAAGTTTGAGCTTGATTGGATGATCGAGGTGAGAGCACGAGATTGTCAAAGTTCAATTTACAGTGGGACGAGAAGAAGACGAAGAGCGATTTCGCCTAAATCTCTTGAATGACCTTGAACAAGCGACTTGAGGATTGGAGATGAGCTTCTTGGAGGTGTTGCATGGATGACAAAGAGGCTGTATTGTAAGATGGTATGGCGATCACGTTCAAGTGGAGGTGCCACGCTTTGCTGAAGCTGAGGTACCGTTATCTTCGATGTCACGTCCCGAGTTTCTGGTTGTTTGCTGCCGATATGTGGGTGGATCACTGCTACTGGCACCCGAACTCGTAGGTACTACGCCTCTCGAAATTGCACCAGTAGTGATAGAAACGTAGTTGGAAGACCAATGTTGTCTCCATAACTCAATCTCAACACCGTAGTCTCGTCTGAACTCGTGGTAATCGTCCATCGACGGTCCCTCCAAGTGCTGAAACAAACCTTTCCACGCCATGAAAGGTGTAAACAGCTGTGGGTTCCGCATCTGCTGCAAATCGCACCAACTGTCGAACTCCTGGATGAAGTCATCCATCTCAATGATACCCACCATACCGGAGTAACGTCGAGGTTCCTTCGTGGTCCTCTAGATCTCGTCCATGTCCCACAACAACGATGTGGCGACACTAGACTCACCACTAGAAAACGCATTGTCTGCGTCTGACTCGTCCTCTTGAACAACCAACGGCAATGATGTAAGTAATCGGTATCTCACTCCACTCCGTGTATACCCACTGTCTGAGAAGTCCCCACCAGAACCTCCCGAGAACTCCGTGGTGATAGAATCTCGCGGACACACTCTCTAACCAGAATGTCAAAATCCTCGTCACCACCGTAACTACAACTTGCATATCTCCGCTCCTACTGAGCTCACCTATCTCCTACTAGGACAGTCAAGGTAAGGGCAACTTGTATCTGTCATCACCACAAGCAGCCTCTCACGGTCTGTTGGTCGTCACTCCAACTGCACTGTGAGAGAAACAAAAGTAGTCTGACTGGTCATCACTCCAGCCGCACTACTGACAGCGCACTAGAGTGAACTCACTCTGAAAATCAAGCGCCAACACAAGCAAACGCGGCACACAAACAGGAAGTAGAATATGGAGGGGTTCCAACCACAAGAAGTTCAAACGATAACTCTCCACATTCAAACATTCACATAAAGAGAAACCCAGTCCCACCCGGACTGACGCCTCTTCTTCGGTGACCACATGCACAATATATGACCACCAACTGTCATAACTTGTACTTAAGGTCACTACCTGAATGTCTACATCTCTAGTAGCTCCAAAAATATCTACTTGGTAGCTCTACTAGCTTACCCAAGACAACTGCCACCAACTGCCTCCATACGCGTCTTTACGGTATAGACAAACACTACCATAACAACAATTTCCCTCTAGTACTCTAGGGTTGCCCTACCACTCCTCTAGGAACGTGCGAGAAGGTCTCCTACTACTTTAAACCAGTCCCTAATTACTTGCACACATCCTTGTAAGACATCAAGAGCTATTGGTCTAGTGGTACAGCCAAAGCTATGACTACAGAGTTAAGCGTCTAAGTCCAAAAACAGTGTTGGGATGGGTGACCTACTGGTTTTACACTTCTCACACAACTGAAACTTGGATACCTCTCTCACGCACGCCAGCAAGCTCAAGCTCAGGCTCTGCCTCCACACTCTCGCACTCCGCTCTCACGTCTCCTCACTCACGCATCTCTGCTCCTCGAAGCCTCGAAGTCTCGAAGTCTCTAAACACCTCCTAACACGCACTCCACACCTCGACACTCTCGCTCCGTTTGGAGTAGAGTAGAACTCGGGTCAAACACAACAAGAAGGACGCTTACGACGAGGACACACCCGAAACAACTTAGAGGTCGAAATTGCACTCCGAATGGTCGAAATCAGCCAAATTGACACTCGTAGACGTGTTTACGTCAAATTTTAACCAACCCGCAACCTTCTTCGGCTTGTAACTCCGTCTATCTTTCACCAAATCGAACAATTTTTTATGTGTTAGAATCGTCTTCCCAGCGCGCACCTACTGCACTCTTCAGCACCAGAGATTGTCGACCCACGTCAACCCGATGCTCGCCGACGCACTTCTGTCGATCTCAAATTCGTCACAAAATTCATCACCAGACATTTCGACTTGTCATAACTCACAAACTGCTCGACCAAACTTCCCAAAACTTCGTGCACTAGGACCGTCTCTCCAATGCGCTTCCAACGAGCCTACATCAGTCTGATATTGATAAGTATTTTGTCTGTCACGCCCAAATGCGCACTTCAACCCGAACAAGTCACTTCAACAACGTTCCGCCAAATTTCAGCAGCGCTTCCGCACTACCTCACCACCAAATCGACTGAGAATAGGTTTAGATGACAGCCATCTACACAACGATCGATCACAACACCAAAACGAACCACTCCACGCACGCGTGCATCCGCAAATCGAAGATACCAACGATCTGCCAACTCCGGAGATACCACCGGCAGCAATCCACGACCTGAAATCTCTCAACCAAGCCTCGCAATCTGAGTTCTTCAAGTGATAAAACGATATGTACTCACTCCACCATGACAACAAGCACTAGATAATCACTACAGTCGAGTCAAATCCACTCTGTGCTCGCAGAGAATCCAGATCTCACTCACCAAGACTACCCACCATAGCCATGAGCTTGAAGGCTCAACTTGAAGAACTGAGGTCTCAAAGCCCTACCTGCGAAGTATACCCCTAGTGGGCACTCCCATCAACTTGCCCTAACTGCACTAACGGCCTTATCGAGATTCGTCATTTCGCACTCGGTCAACCTAGCCGAGTTACCAGCAGAATAGAGATAATTGCTTCAAACTTTCGTGGTTGCGTTCATTGTAACTAGAGCTACGACTGTCAAAAATGTTTCATGTCATTTGAGTGGGTGAATAAATAAGAGTGATAGTTGAAGCCGAGGGGGGTCTAAAAAGCTCTCAATCTAGAGCAGTAACTTCCAAGCTGGAGATCTGGAGAATCATGTACAACCATCAATTCAAATTTCACAGAGTTGTTCAACATATTGTAGACTACAAATCCTGTAAGACTGAGCAAAAATTGTCAACCCAAGTTTTTATTCTAGGTCGAAGTAGCCATCTGGGTGCTAGAATTATTGTAATTTCTTTAGTAAGAACGTTGTTGTCCATATCTCAGGCTCAGAGTTGATCTCAGGCTGAAATTTTGTATGTGTGTTCAGTAAGGTCTCCTTTACATGTAGGAGAATTTTTGAAGTCTACACAATCATAAGTTTTCTATTCTTGAGTGTTAAAGTTCACCGTCTGACTTTATTACTACTTGTTAGACGTGATTTTTTGCTTTCTGAACATACTAGAGGACCCAACATACATGTAAGTGCTTATAGTGCCAAGTTATAACTTGAAGCATACCTCTTGAATAAACAATCACAGCTAGAAGCCTAGTGCTTTTCTAAGTAGATGTATCACACTCCGTCAACGTCCAAATGAAGCAAATGAAGTGCCTTTGAGAACAACGAGCTCTACAACTTGATGCAATGGAAGTCAAGATCCAAAATAGCTCAAAAAGTCATTATTTTCCTCCATGAGAATCTTTGGAGTGAAAATATAGAACCTCAAAATATGATTTTCAAGTAGGAGCTAATCCATTACGCGCCAACGAGGTAAAAATAAGTGGTGCATGAACAGTAACGTGCAATTGTGATTTGCAGGTTAGCGTTGTGAGTTCGTGACCTATTGAGCAAGAGCTTCTGCTCGTGCAACAAGACGATAAATGCACAAAATAAAAAGAGTTTGATATGTAAAAAGAGTAGCTGGACCACAGCAACAATCAATAGTCAAGTACAGATAAATAGTCATATCACAAAAGAAGCTTGTGTCATGAAACTATGGCAATGAAACAATCGCACCGTGAGAAAAATCGAGCACAACGGCAAGAAAGGAAAGAACTAAGATACAAAATAGACAATGTGATAATCAGCGGCTTCGGATCTCCATGCTAGTCATGATCGAAGCAAAATGATACAAAATGCAAGCACGTTCACCTAATGACAACAATAGATCGAAAGCACAAAGATCGGATCCGCCAACACTACAAACTAAAGCACAACAAAACATGAACTCTTGATCACAACATGCAAGAAAGACTAAACCTTAGAGCTGGTGATCGACTGGTTGAGAAAGTGCACCGACTCCTCCGTTGCTCTCATTAAAACATAGAAGGGAGAATGTCACATAAGCACTCTTCGTTTTATAATGCGATGTGTGGTTTATCAAGTCCGTGATATCTTTGATCACCTTGTCTCTCAATTGATCTTGGTGGGATTGAGAATGAAGGTGTAAAAGTGCAAAGCTTGGTCTCCCATAGGTATATTGTCGTACCTCTAGCTCCCAAAGGGCGTTGTTACACCTAGAGATTTACGTATCCTTGGAATATCAATGAGTTCAGAGGACTTCGTCTCTCGATTCTAAGATGTTGCTCTGGTGGAGGACATTACATATTGAAGACTTTCTTAAGTTAGAGGATCCCTAAGTTATCTTTGGTATCTTTTTCTCTTCTATAACATGTCGTCCGTGTTACTTACTCAACACAATACCTCCATTTCTTATCTTCATCTCGCGCCTTAAAGAGTTTGATAAGAGCATCATGGGACTCTTTGACGACATCTTAGGACCGGGGATCTTTGAGTGTGTGACAGTGAGTGATAGACTTATTCTGGAG
This sequence comes from Asterella californica, assembly GCA_036924285.1. Classification (NCBI taxonomy): domain Eukaryota; kingdom Viridiplantae; phylum Streptophyta; class Marchantiopsida; order Marchantiales; family Aytoniaceae; genus Asterella; species Asterella californica. The sequence continues at coordinate 10,253,537 of JAYKYS010000006.1, read as the reverse complement.
AGCTATGTGACAGAGATGAAGGATGATTCTTAACCACTATAGATGTGTCTCCATGAGACAAGAGATAGAGCTTTCGATATCTTAGCTTTCGATGAATCTTACGGATTGCAGTCCTCTCTGACGGAGCACATCTTCCAGCAAGTTCTTCACGCGCTCTTAGTTGATCCTTCCATCTTATGGAATACTAGAGCTCGACTCCGCTCCTATTCGAGCAAGAGTGCAAGTTCTTGGTTCATAGCTCGACCTTGCATTAGAGCGTTCCGATTCGCACCGACTATCTTCTTTATAACAACAAGGTTCCGTCTAGGTTTGGTCCAATCTGTTACTCGACGTTGTCACATGCGAGTGTGGTGTCTTGCTCAACACCTCGAGTCGACATTTTACTCATTGTCTTTATGGTGGAGAGCGGATAGCTACTCACGATGTCATGAAGGACTTGTGTTTGCTAAGCACGAGAGAGCGATTACATGACGTGGAGAGAATAATGATATACTCTTCAAGTTGGAGGGTCAGTTAGAGCTGATCTGTACATGATGAGGGAGAATCAGATCTCAGTGACAGATGTGATTATCACGGATCCGACACGAGACTCGATGACGGTATAGATGACATCTCATCTCTCGAGATGAGCTATAGACATGATGACAACAGCAAAGATGATTAAGTATAGAGGTATGTAGGAGAGACATCACTTCATCTCATAGTCTTGGAGATATATAGATCGTCAATCAGTTTGATTTTTTTATTCGAGTTTGTGTTAAAGCCTACCATGATAAGCATCAATGGTGCTTCTCTCTGAATGTTTTTTAGAAAAAATAATTGCAGTAAGCGATGCTACTTTTGGTATCTTTACTATAATAATAAATTATGAAAGTATTAATTTTAATACACCATCATACCATGAAGACAACTTGCGCTGGAATTTGAAACAAAACCAAACTCGAGACGTCACCATAAGGCACGAGAGTAAGTCAATATACACCAGACGACAAAATGGGTTAGTTCCGGTTAAACTGAAGCTCCGGTTTACCCAAAGTCAAAAGAAGGAAAAGAGATGTTTTACCCAGTGTCCACGTGCTATCGATGAAGGGTATCCCCTCACCGGAGAAGGCAAAACCATCTACTTCATCCAGTTATAGGAACTGGTTTCACTCTTCAGACGACACACGCTCTGGACTCTGGTCCACCTTCTCTGCCAATAGAAAGGGAAAACTGGAAAAGGTCGTCGACGCACATCCCGCAGCCGCAATGCTTCACATCATTCGCGAGTCGCGACAACTGATAATTCACATCAAAGACTCCGAGCACAGCGGCTGTTTACAGGAACCACAAAGAGCGCCGCGACCACGTAACGGAGGTCCGTCGCTACAACCGCAACGGGACCCACCCTCGATGTTCCGGACATCTTGGAAGGGAACATGTACGGCTGGATACCGTATTCTAGTTTCCAGATAGTTACGGAACCCGGTGGATGACGGCCTTACCCTAGAAGTTGGAACCTTCGGAGTGCGCGCCGGTAATCAGGTCGGGGACTAATGCTTCTTCCTTATCAGGGTACACGCTTTTGTGGATTCCTTTCCGGTTTACGGGGATGCAGGAACCGGTGGCTTTTCGCTTTTGGCCTTTCTTTGAAGCCCAGGGCGTCAGGGAGCAGGAGTGGCGAAGGGCGAAGGCCAGGCGAGGCAGGGCTTCAGGGCGAAGGGGAAGTGGGCCCGACGAGAAGAGCGAATGAGTTTCGTACGATGTTGTCGAACTTGTAGGAGATGGGGGAAATTCGCGCTGTCAATTGCCCGGAAATGAAGTGAAGACGGGAGCGGGGCGTCGGCAGCTAGCAGTACAGTGGCCAGGTTTTTGTTGGTCTTGGAGGGCTGTTATCGGTTGTGCTTCCTGACCGCTCGCCCCGCCATATTTAAGCTCGGTTCGCCCCGAGCCCCTGGCATCTATCTCACTCGGGATGCTGACTGGAGAGACCAAGATTCACCTCCAGAAGGACACAGAACGAGTGCCCTAGAGGGCCGAGAGACAGAGCTGCCTCGAGAGGAATTCCGGAGGTTTCTGTTATGTCATCCTCGTGTTGATAGAATTTCAGAGATTGAAAACTGAAACACCGTCTGGGTGTCAAAGAGGGTTATAGAAAATGGCATTCGCAGGTTGCGCTGCGGGAGATCTAACGAGCCTCACGGGGCTTTTGACTTCGGCAGGAGCCACGAATGGAAGTGCTGAAGCCGTGGGGCAATTTATTTGTGATAAGTTCGATGGCATCTCGACGACTCTGGCCGTCCATACTCTGGCGGTGGATAACACCTACTTGCTTTTCTCGACCTATCTGGTGTTTTCCATGCAGATTGGATTTGCTATGCTCTGCGCTGGATCAGTTCGCGCGAAGAATACTATGAATATCATGCTCACTAATGTACTGGACGCAGCCGCGGGAGGTATCTCGTTTTATTTGTTCGGATTCGGTTTCGCATTTGGGCGCAGTGGTAACAACAATGGTTTCATCGGTAGCAACTTCTTCGCCCTACATAAGATTCCTAATGCAGCCAATGGTTTCGACTTCAGTTTCTTCCTCTTCCAGTGGGCATTCGCCATCGCCGCTGCGGGTATTACCAGTGGCTCCATCGCCGAGCGTACTCAGTTTGTAGCGTACTTGGTGTACTCGTCGTTCCTCACCGGTTTCGTGTACCCGATTGTGGCGCACTGGATGTGGTCCGCCGATGGATGGCTTGGCGCCGCAGCCACAGGCAAGCGATTGTTCGGAGCGGGAGCGATCGATTTCGCAGGAAGCGGAGTCGTGCACATGGTCGGAGGAATTGCTGGATTCTGGGGAGCACTCATCGAAGGACCTCGCATTGGAAGATTTGCTAAGAGCGGTGCCAACGGGATGGACATGAGAGGACACAGTGCATCGCTCGTTGTACTCGGTACCTTCCTTCTGTGGTTCGGATGGTACGGATTCAATCCGGGTTCGTTCGTGAAAATCGTCAGCGCTTATGATGGCTTCCAGGGCAACTGGACCGGCGTGGGCAGGACTGCCGTTACCACTACTCTATCCGGGAGCACTGCTGCTCTCACTACTCTCTTCGCTCGCAGATTCTTCACGGGACACTGGAATGTCACCGACGTCTGCAACGGACTTTTGGGAGGATTCGCCGCCATCACTTCCGGCTGTGCCGTGGTTGAGCCATGGGCCGCCATCATCTGTGGATTCGGAGCCTCGTGGGTTCTCATGGGTTTCAACTATCTTGCTGCTAAGTACAAATACGATGATCCCCTGGAGGCTGCCCAACTCCATGGAGGGTGCGGCGCATGGGGTCTGCTTTTCACCGGTTTGTTTGCAAGGGAGAAGTATGTTTTTGAAACGTACCTAGCTGGCCGTGGCCATGGTCTCTTTATGGGAGGAGGTGGCAAGCTTTTGGCTGCACAAATCATCTCGATTATTGTGATCGCGGGTTGGGTGTCAGCCACCATGGGTCCGCTGTTTATACTTTTGAAGAAGTTCTCTCTGCTGAGAATATCGCCTGACGACGAGATTTCCGGCATGGATCTAACGCGTCACGGAGGCTCGGCCTACAACATTGAAGAACCCGAGCTTAGGTTCAACTTCCCGAACGGCACAGACGGGGATAAGAATAACAAGCAACCATCTCAAATTCCCATGGCTTGAGTAGCTGAAGAGGAGAAGTGCAACAGTCCCGAATGAAACGAAAGATCCACGTAGAGGTATCATATGGTACTTCTCATCACGACGTTTCCTTCTCCCGGACATCATCGGCAGCCAAGCGCGCCCAGTGCCTCAGCCAGTGACAGTCACCGTGTTCTTGTACCAACAACAAAGCAAAGCATCTGCACCATTTATGGGCACATCAAACTACGCTCAACGAAAGTAATAACATGCATCGACCTGAGAGGGAGGGTGATTCAAGTGTACATAGGTTCCCAGAAGTCGCTAGGTATCCTGCAGTACATGCTTCGTGCTCCAACGTCGTGTCTTGACGCGGAACCTTACTTTGAAGTTTCCACCAAGCTGGCTGTTCTTTCAATCATGTAGGAGAGAGTTGTGGGCAAAAAGAGAATAATTGAAAGGCAGAGTCGCAACCCCTGCAAAGCTATTTCAGTTAGGACCGATTTGAATTGGTGCAAAAATTAATGTGATTCTATACTCCATCTCAAAATGTATTGAGGTCGTGTTGCTTAATGAACGTACGCATCAGCTTCTGTAGTCTGTGTGTATCATACTTTGAGAGGATCTTTTGCAGTGCTGTTGAACCTCGGAAACACATACCGCGTTCAAAACATCTTTTGGCAGGTTACGATGGACGCCTAAAAGCTCATTTTGCCGTTGCCATGATCACTTCTCTCGACTAACGATTGTTTTCGACAGCCGACCGTGTGTGTGTGCAGTCCATCGCCCCTGCAATCGAATTCGTACGGGGCGTACGATGAACATGACTCAGTTTGAGGACTATTGAATATTCAGGAGAACTACTTCTTCTGGTCGGCCCCCACTGCGCTCTGCTCTCCTGGAACTGGTGGTTGCGTAAGTCAACGCTTCTGTACGATACTGTGACGCGTCGAAAATGACTTGCGTTCAAGGGATTTATCACGTGTGGATAAGCGTCCACACTTACCCAAGTTCGCCGAAAACGTAAAACTTGACGAATTTCCCGTTTGTAGATGACGTTTGCTTATGCCATCAGCTCGTAAGGACAGCCATGTCAGCTTCGGCTGTTTCTAAAAGATCACGTACTTCCGGATAAATTTTCCTGGCCTGCTACGTGTCTCTCAAGTTGCTCCTACACGGACGGGAGTACGGGCGCAGAGGGTTGTGGTGGTCAGCGCAAGTTGCAAGTTCCTGACTTGGGGAGTGTCAGGCCGTTTGACTGTGCCTTGATGTTTCTCTCTTGTCTTCTCTGAGGCGGGCGGAGAATTCAACTTCTCACGTGCCGGATCGGTTTTAGTCTTCGGTCTCTGGATTCCGGCAATCCGGTTGTTCTGCGCTGCGGGTGCACCGTCCTCCCCTTCTCTCCCGGTCAGTGTTCGGGAAGGACTTTTGAAAGTACCGGGGATTTTCCGGCACGACCTAGCATCAATCGGCAATTTTCTAAAGGATATCGGAAATTACTTCACTTTTCGAGTATTGAGAATACTATTTTCATCTTTTACTCGGTAACTTTCCGACTCTTTTCTCTAAACTTTCGAAAATTCACAGTCTCAACCGGTTCTCACTACTCTATCAGCAGGAAATCCCCGAACATTGCTCCGGCGCTTGTAAGTTATAACTCGTAAATTGACCGAAAGGAGATGAACAAGTTATTTACTTGATCCGCCTCCTCTCAGTGAATATATATATATTTGCTTGATCTATTCTTTTACTTGCAGCAGAGAGTTCTCCTGATTATCATGGCATATCAGATATCGATTGTACCCTCTAGATAGTGTATAAACTGATTCAGATATTTAAATATTTTTAAGAAAGCTATAAATCACTAAAATATATAAATAATAATAGTAATTTAAAATTAAAATATAAATCTCACTCCCCTCTGAAGAACTATCTGTTGCAAGTCACAGGATGAGTCAAACAAATATTCACTAAGAAGGGATGGATAAAGTTTATCATACCTTCTGGGGTGGAAGAAGTAAATAACTGGAAGATGAACGCATGGCGGCATGCACCTTGTGAACTGTGAAGCTGATTGTTGTCTTATCTATGTTCCGATGTAGCTCGGCTGCTCGGGTCCCTCCGGAGGAAGACATGGGTCTGGCAGTGTGACCTGGTCTCTTTGTCTCAATGTTAGTGTTATACTGTGATTCTTCATACCCTAAACAAAGGAAGTTGCTTCCTCATGCAAATGACTTTCAGTTTCATCTGGGTTCATCGCTTTGGTGCTATTCGTTTCTCTACGTAATTGTTAGATACAGTTAATCGATAAGTTTAATATATAGATCCAAATCGTAGAGGTTATGGATATGTCTGGAAGTTTTAATTTTTAATTTTTCTGGACAGATGTTTGAGACATACGGATTAACAAGATAACATATGCATGCACTCGCAGAACTCGTTTGAGACACATATTTATTTAGAGATTATCGGAACTGGATTGTGAGAATTTTAGGATCACTCATGTCAATCTTTTCTCGGGATTCATCTTCTTTCTGATATTCATTTTAGTCATGGTTTCAGTTGTCGATCTTAAAAGCTTAAATGTTTTGGAAAAAAAAAGTTATTTTGAGGAAAACACATAGCAACTTGAATATCAAAGAATCATAGAACTGTGAAAAAGAATAGTTAAAATTGTTTGATTTGCGTTATACTTAGTATAACGCAAATCATATAGAGTGGGTTTGTCTTGATTCATGAGTAATCTGTTGCCGGTTGATAAATATTTATGAATGTGTTCTCAGATTATTATGATATAATTGTGTATGTGTATGACACTTTGTGCTTGTTATTTGTATGTAGTTTGTAGTTTAGACAGCGATGTATGTTGTGTAGCGATGTGTATCCACATGACATCTTATATATGATAGTACTTTCATATAAGTGGTCTGAGGAAAAAAGATTAGAATGTTACTTTCTGATCACACGAGTACTTAAGATGTTTTGGGAACTCAATAGTCTCATTGTGTGTACATACACTTAGGAGCTGAAAACTAATAAAGAATTAAAGAGAAGAGATAGAAAAGAAAAACTCGACTGAATTGATCATATTTTCTCAAAGATTTCAAGGAGTAAAGAAAAAATTTGACTCCAAAACTTAAGGATGTCACTATTCATCTACTATGAAGTCATGTACAACCTCATACAAATTTTGAAATACAATTTTGAAAAATTATTAAATAATTTTGTATAGAAAAGTAAAAGAGTATGAAATTTAAAGATCAAAGATATAATGAATGAAGATATAGAAAAAATACCTATCATAACAGAAATAAAAAGAATAAAATATACAATCCTGACTATATAATTAAATAAAGGAAATTCTAGACTAATCAAAAGACTCTATCATTTACATAACTTTGAGGAATGTCTTTGTCTTAAGATTTAACCTAAAATAGAAATATAAACTTGATAACCTTTATGTATGAATCATATATTTTTCATACACAGTTTTATTTATATCTATAATATTTCACTGAAAGTTATAATGAATATTTTTTTCCATTGAAATTTTTATAATAAATAATAAATATGTGTTTGTCGCACATGACATTGAAATTTCACATTGAGTGACATCCCTAAGACTCTTTTAAAGAGAATGATTTCTTCTAATTCTGGTGTGTTTCAAGTGCCTCGCAACAAGAAGTTCGTGATTTCTCCAAGAAACGTTGTGTTCATAACATTTCGTCATGTCGACCACTCACTCATCGATTGCAGCAAGTAAAAATTCAATTTTCTGACTATGAGTAAGTTATAATGCAACTCTTGTTTTGAAGCATGTACGAGTAAAAGCCTCATTCAAAATGCATGTTAATTCAAAGTGAAAAACAACAAGATATTTTCTTCTCATCTTGTAAATTAAGGGTTACTTATGCAAAAATCAAGTTCAAGAGTTACATGTAAAGCAGGTAAATAACTGACACCAATCGTCTCTCGCTTACACCTACTTTTCCTTTGCATACGATGTATGTATTTTTTACGCACCTTGAATTATGGAACAGTGTGCATTATTCAATTTAACGGAATGAGTCATCATCAAAAATTCTAAAACTAACTTCGGTTTTCACGATTGACAAGTATTTTCAAGTTCTATTCAACTTCTTTGCATATTCACCTCTTCTAAGTTTGGAAGAGGGGAATATGCAAAGTGTTTTAATTTATTTCTTAACCCTTTTTTTTGGAAGTGTTAGGTTATAAATTTAAAATACTTTTACTCTTAAGAGTGAAATACTTTTATACCAAAGAACTTTTATGTTCGTGGGTTTACTTATGGGTTTTATAGAACACAAGTGAGAATGTGTAATGCATTTATCAAATAGAATCTAAATTTAGTCGACTAAATTTAGCTCATTAAATTTCGTGAAGTTAACTTGCAAGCAAGTAACGATTACAAACCTTGTGATTGTGCATAGCGATTTGTAAACCTTGTGGTTGTGTGTTTTACATTAAATTTTTCACTAGAATATTATTGATGATTATTTTGGTGGGGTGTTAAACATTTTTTTTTCCTTCTTTTTTCCTTCTTTTTTCCTAGAAGTGTAGTTTGGATGCATCATGTCATAAAGAGAAAGTCATTAGAAATGAGTAAACGAAATGAGAAATCTATCTATGAAAACGTATGTCCAAATCCTCTGCCAAATCCATTCCATCAAGCAAGGAGGAAGCAAATCTCCATGTTTTTAATCTAATACTTAACCCTTTCGGAAGGAAGGGTTAGGTATTAAATTAAACTCACATTGAATTAATGCATTATGACTACAACTTTTCGGACTTGTATCTTTTGAAACTGTTCTCTCTGTGTTCCAAGCATTGGCTAACAGATAATATTTATAAAATATTTTAATTATTTACATATACTTGATATATATTTTTTGTTTAACACTTATATTTTTCTCTGATAACAATAAACGAGCATTTTATTCTTTCGATGAAAAAGATAATATGGACAAGATTAGATTATAAAGTAACAAGGCTGCCATCTTGATGTATAGGAGTCGATCTCCTCTCAGTAGAATCATGAACCCATAAGATATAACACGGTTTCACCAATCAATATGTCATAAGACTCTGCACTCGTAACAATGGCCTTGGCTATCACCATCGAGCTATCTATCGGGTGCTCCAGTTGAACTCTCACAATCAATCTAGATCGATTCTGTTGACTCACCTAGAGATGTCTGAATCTGAAATTGAACACCTCTCTATCTCGATCTTGTGTAGATCTAATCTAACAACCATTGTCTTCTCTAACATCAAGGGTTGTGCTCCAAAGTCCAACAAGATTCGTTGAGATCTATACACATTCCTAAAAAGTCTAACCAAACAAAAGATTTCACTTGTGTTGTCCAACAACAACACACATGGTTTAAATTCAACCCGCTCAATGATCAGCTTAGTCTGCAACTTTGTCAGTCTAGCACAATGGTCATCTTAGTTGGTGACTCTGTCAGTCTAGCAGCCTCTACTTGTCATCAACCACTAGCCATGTATAGCTTATTTTGGTTAACATACATTGCTGATTAGATAAAGTGATTTGTATTACTAGTAACTCCAGGTAAAAGGTACGATCGTGAAGAAATATAAGAGGGTCCAAAATTCTTTCTAAGGGTATGATCAAGTAAATTTCTAAGTTTTCCCATGATGACATCACATTATTGTAAGACCAGGGTCGGGTGTAAGTTTCTCGTAACCCCCAGCGTCTTCAATCCTTGAACCACAGGTGGCACTATATTAACGGTGGGATATCCCACCGGAATCAATTTCAGTTTAAAATTTTGGAGATTAGCTCCAGCGGGTTAGTCCACCAAAACTGCACCTACTTATCATGTTCTTATTTGTTGTCTAAAGTTGGTGATCTAGGGCTCAAAACGAAGAGAATCTAGAGACCTACAAAATGAGTCGTAGATGTCCTCAAACTGAGATCTGACGGCTGAGAAATAAATCAAAAAATAAAGCTATGATGTGAATCACAAATAAGGAATATGCTCTTTTTTGAATTTTGAAAAATTTGTTATAGTGAGCGGTTCGTCTGAAATAGAAATCATTTTTCTAGAATCTGATTTTTCGAGAGAATATACCAGAAATTATAATAAAAAATAGAGTTTCCAGTAAAAATTTCAATTCAAACTCGAGACCTCTGCCTCCCCACGTTAGAACCTCAACCATCTGAGTTACTACGCTTTTGATACAAGGCAGGGTTGCTCCTTTTATACCCCCACTTGTGGTTTAAACCACAACTCTCACTATATTAGCGGTGGGGATCCCCACCGCTAAGTATTTTAGTCGTAACTAGCATCGGATTAGTCTTGATGGGAGCCCCACAGAATATGCACAACGCTGTCGTTTTTTCACTGGTTATCCAGAGGATGTCATCTACGGCTTGAAAGAAAGAGAATCAGTAGCTCTTCAAAATGAACTCTATAAGGACTGTTGATTCCATGGATGGAAGGAGAAATGATTATGTGAACCAGTAATTCTGACAACGCAGCATATTTGAATTTATCATGGCAGTACTATAAAGCGCAAGCGGGTTTCAGGAACCCCTCCTGCGAGTTGCAAGAACAATCAAAACAGCAGAGCCGGCATGATAGATAAAAGAGACTCAGTTTGACTTCGAACCGGCAGGAAATCAGCCTATAAATTTGACTAGATTTCTCAGACGTGTAGTTTTCAGTCCCCAAAAAAATTTTAAATTCCTTCTCCTCAGCGAGTCTACTTCGAAGACGTCGGTGATCAGTAAATTTCCATCGCGTGCGAGCAGCCCTTCGCACGCGAGGGGTCAATGAGAAATCGTGCGGGGAGGTGCTGAGGGGTTTACCTCCTCGTGTGAAGGGTTAGCGCACGAAGGAGGAGCTGCTTCCTTCGCACGCGAATCTCCAAAGGGGTTCGCGTGCAATATAAACTCGCACGCGACACCCCCAAAGGGAATTCACGTGCGAGTATACTCCCTCCTGCTAAGGAAGGAGGGCCTGGTCGCACGCGTGCGATCAGTCACTCGCATGCGACACCCCTAAAAGGGATTCACGTGCGAGTATACTCCCTCCTGCTAAGGAAGAGAGGGACTGGTCACACGCGTGCGACCAGTCCCTCGCACGTGACACCCCCAAAGAGGATTCGCGAAGGAGGAAGTTTAGCTCCCCTCGCGAATTTCCTTTGGGGTTTTTTTTTTGTTTCACACGAGGGGGTTTACCTCCCTCGTGCGAAACAACGAGGAGGGAGGCTCCCTCCTTCTTTCCTATCCCAAGGAACTTTCCCGCCAGAAGGGAATCTCTTCACTAAGGGAAAAAATTCCTCTTGTCAAAGCACAATCTGTAGAGAAGACTCAATACTCAAGCTCATTTCTGAAGTTTTCAGAAATGAGCTTGAGTGTTCTAATCTCTGGGTGTGAGTTTTTTTCACGTTAGCATTTGAGAGTTCGGAGAGTGCTCATAGTGAACTAAGTCTTTTGGTGTTCTAATTCTGCACATGTGACACTTGTTCTTTTTTCTTCAGATTTGCTAGAGTTGATAATCATTTAGTTGTGTCTGGACCTCCGGACTGATAGGATAATATTTTATTTTTTTACTATTTCTTATACATTTATTAGTTTTTTAGTGATTTGTAGATGCCTCCTAGAGTGCATCCTAGGCGACCCGGAGACCGGCACTTATCTAGAGGATGTCCGGAGGTCCCGAGAGAGAAAGTGAGGATCCCAGAGTCTTTATTGGTTAGGTATGTACAGCTGATGAGACTCTTAGGGCCGAGAGCAGGCCACACGGTAATTTTCCACTTCCTTTTTGCGAATGCAAGTGGACGTATAGATCAAATGGCGAGGGAGGCAGAAGCAAGAGTTGACACTGCTGATGTAATTCCAGAGGAAGGTGATCAGGAGAGGGAAGATGTGGTTGATACACATGAAGACTTCATAGCTGAGCCGGACGTACTACGAGCACTAGGCATTTCGATAGAAACAACTGAGTTATGTTTCTTATTAGTGCATGTCTTGACTTATATAGGTTTATATGATGCTTTATTGATTATATCTATTTTTTGTTGCATTCAAACAGACATATGTTGATGCTAGAGAGATGAGTGATGGTTTAGCTCCAAGAGTTGCGGATCATGACTCACAAGTCCTTGTACGAGAGTCTCCTACAACTGCTAGAATGGACACTACAACGAATGTGCTTGTTATGGACTCACAAGATCCCGTACGTGCACCTTCCATTCCAGTTGTGGATGAAACTCGTTCTCATGATCCTCTACCCTTGGATGATACATTGCCTATGTATGCCTTTGTAGCTTTGTCTAGACTTAGGAAGTTCTTTCGAGACTTCAAGGTCAGATGTTCTCATCATGGATGTGAAGAGTTCTTCTCCCTTCCGATAATCAATGTCATCCATCAGACGTGGTCATTGAAGTTTAGATGTCCTAGTCGTCACACTTATGGATGAAGATCTTGTGAGATGGAGTTATACAATGGCATCCCTGATATTACCCATCGTCTTTATCATGTTGTATTGAGTGCGAGATTGTGCTACACTACACTAGATAGTGTTCTTCGAGAGGTGGGATTAGCTCCTAGCTACCGGACCCATTTCTTCAACTTTCAAAATGGAAAGACCCGTCCCGTTGGTTGGATCCAAGCTGCAATGGAAAGTTGGGCCATCGAGAAGGAGAAGGTTCAAGCCAGTGCCTTAGCGCGGATCTTTCCCGACTTGAACGAACTCCTAGTTGGAGGTTAGTTTATACGTCCTCCATACTATGACTTGTTCGCTTGTGAGTTATTACACGTTTATTACGTGCCATTGTTGCTAATATGCTCTTCTCACGTTCATGTACTGCCATTAGGAAATTTTGTATGCGGACTTGCGTTATGATTCAAGTTGTAATGGATACAATGGGACATGTGCTTTTATCGATTCTCACGACGGTCGCGTAGTCGAGATGATGAATATGACACGAGTTGAATGCAGAAACAACTCGTGGTTGATATAGGACCGTGCGTTTGAGAAAGGAGTGCGTAAGTTGATAGCGCGTGGGTTGGTCCCGGATGAGGTGGTTCATGATGACAAATCATCAGTTGATGCTATCTTGTCTCGCTACGGCATTGTTAGCCAAAAAGACTTATGGCACAAGTGCAAGAATGTCATCAACAAGTTCTTGGTTGAGGTTCAGAACAAGAAGCGTCCTCTTGATAGCGTCATGATGCTGAAATCATCCCTGATCTGGAGGTCCTCACGAAGAGACAATTGGTGGACTAGCTCCGTGCTCAAGGAGCGAATGCAGCTAGGAACAAGCTTGATCTAGTCCGTCGAGTGGCCTCCCTGCGTGGGTTGGAGGAAGGAGAGATAGTCGTGTCACATCGGTTCATGTATCCAGAACTTCAACAGCATGGGTTAGCTGACAAGTTGAAAAGATGGATATACACGTGTTGTCAATTGAATGCTAGGAGAACGGTCGGTACCGATGGTTGTTATTCGTAAGAGCAAGATGATGCATCAGTTTTGGTTTTAGATATAAGAAATGCCGTTGACCATTGGGCAGGAGACCATACAGCTTGTAGAGACTTGTCCGGAGACCGACCTTGTTGTACGATTTCGGACATCAACCGCCCAACCTCTGACGTATACTATACACCAGGTGACTTACTTGGTAGCAGCGGCTCTTGATTTACACTTCTCGGATAAATTTATTACAATTTTGAGTTCTGGTTTGTGACAACTTGTATACTCGTATCTGTTGATTTATTGTGTTCACAACAATTAGGTTCGTCCACCCATCAGACGATGATGTCCTTCTTGGCCAAGGCTATAACTCCGTCCAAGATGAGATTTTATACAAGAGCTCGTGAGAACTATATGTCAGAGACGTTCAATTCTTTCATCAACAAGTTCGCATCAAAAAAGATCCATTATCCTAAGACACACGAGGCCAGACTCGCCGCTTGCGCGTTGGATTGGAATGAGAATATCGCACGTGAGCTGCTAAAGATTTTGGAGCGTCGACCTGTACACACTATTGTTCGACACAGGACATCAACAGTACGAGTGTTATCCCCACGGACGACGAGGTGGAAAGCAGAGCTGCGTGAGACTTTATTTGGCGAGAGATCAGCAGATGCACCGGCATCTCTAAGGTAAATAATGGCATTGGTACATTTATTCAAAAATTATTTTCAAATATATACTATATTCAGAAATCACTTGTTTCTCAAAATTTACATCATTAATATTTAGAATTGATAAAACTAACATTTCCTCTGTTTATTTTCAGGAATGAAGATACGGAGTAAAGACTTTTATATATACAACAAAATTTTTGATATCCTCATGTTGGTTGTATCTTGGAGTTGTTTAAACTGTTGTAAACCACTTTTAATACTTTTTATAAATAATTCTGAAATTTTAAAAACCTAACATGCCATATTCTCAATCCACTTTAGAAAGATGAGGATTTGAAGTAATCTGTTTCAAAAATTATTTTGGAAACTTGTTTTGGAAATTGCGAATTGTTTTGGAAACCTGTTTCGACCCTTTATAAAACATAGACCCTAAACCCTAAACCCTAAACTAAACTCTACAGCCAGAACAACACCTGAAAGGTTAATGCCTTGGCGAAAATATACACAAGAAAAATTTGGGGAAATAGACCTCTGTGAGCCAAAAAGACGGGAGCGGTTTGAAGGGTTTATTTATTTATTTATTTCTATTTTTTTGAAGGGTTGAGGAACAGGTTTCCTAAACTTCATTTATCCACTCTTTATCCGAACAGGTTTCTTAAACCAAAATAGGTTTAGGATCCCTGCTTGCACAGGTTTTGGAAACCTGTTTGCACATGTTATCGATGTAGGAGAATATCTGCGAAAAAATCAACTCCACGAGACAATAAACCATCGGAGAAAAGTAAACCATCGGATATTTATCGGAGGCAGTTTACGAAGCATTCGCTACATTATCAAATACCCAACCTACCACTCAATCGAAAGCAACAAAATCACTCTCAAGGGGAGTTGAACCCCTTGGACTGCACTTGTTGCAGCGAGAGTTCACCCCTCTCTTCCCATTGACAACTACTGTCAATGGATCCTTGGGAGGGGGAAGCCTACTGCCAAAAGAAAAACAAACAAGTCACATGTCTAAGCAGCTATGAAGCCTACGTGAACTTCCCCAGCTGACTCCCAAGTTCTCTGTATTGCACTCTGTAAATCGTCGAGAAAAGTAGTACGTTCAACAAACCTAGCTGCCTATAGACTTTGAACCACTGCCGCTTCGACTCAGTCTCCATATATGAGAAGCATGCACATGTCAAGAGAGGTGCCACATCCATTTGCAGCTCTCTCGCAAAGTTATCGCATGCCAAACAGTAAGATGGAAGGAGTGATCTTAGTCGCTCCTCGTTGAAGAGTCTAGACCTTCGGATCCTCTCTGTCTTGCTTTCATAGTTAGACCACGAAAATCTCCAAAAGCCCTTGATAAGCGTGTCAAGTCGAGGCTCGGTCCAACGATCAGTACAGACGTCAACAACCTCAGAGAATACCCCACCATCATGGCTGGAAAGCAAATCCGTGTTCATCTTGTGCGTAAAAGACTGTTAGCAATAACCGAAATGAAGTCACTGTGCAGCCAGAACCTTGAGCTTGAAAGGTTCCGAGTTGAAAGTGAGCATGAAAGTTGATTATGGCACAGCAGCAGATAGTCTCCACGAACTCCCAGCGACAAATAGTCTCCAGCGGCAGCGGCAGATAGTCTCCAACGGCAGATATTCTCTCTCGTACAGCGGCAGATAGTCTCCAAGGGGATAGTCTCTCCACTAAACCGATGACCCTTCTACAACAAGGCGTTGGAGGAGCATAACAAGCAAGAAGGAAGCCTGGAACGATTAGTCAGATTAGATTAGGAACAGTAAACGCAAGTCATCCTCAAAGCATGTGATCCAAAAAACAACCGATCCACACAGTCATAGCCACCTCGTTACAAAAACTGTGAAAATAAAACGACAAAACCAAGGAAAAGTATCACAAAATTCACTGCCGCTAACGAGAACATCGATGACGCCATCGCTCGCGAGTAGTCATTCCAAAACAACCGCCATAGTATGCCACCAGCAAAAGGCTATTGAGTGACTGCCGCTAACGAGAACATCGCTGTCGTCATCGCTCGTGAGTAGTCATTCCAAAACAACCACCATAATATGCCACCACCAAAAGGCTATTGAGTGCATGCAGAGCCAAGGCCAAAGACTATCGAGTGCACTCAGAGCCGAGGCCCGATAGTCCACTGTTCTGACCTCGTGCGGTCCGCTTGCCGGAACCCTACACTCCGTCGGGAAAGAATACCGCTCCCTGCTCCGGCTCCGCGCGATGGGATCGCTACAAGAACAAAAAAGACTACGCTTGCGAGGGTGCGCCTTTTATACTGACACTTGTGGTTTAACGAGCTCCACACTGCGGAAAGATCCGTCAAACGATCCTTCCCGGAAATGCGGACTCTCGTCAGCTCACGCCTCCAAACTCCCCTCTCGGTAAAATGTCCATATCCAGTGCCTCCCGCCACACTAAAGCAAAATCGAATCCACATGATGCAAAATTCGGACGCCTTAGATACAATTTCCGGGGCACGCTTTCTTTTCTCGGAAGATCTACGGGGTTTCCATGGAAATCCATCGCTCCAAGAGTCTCTCGCATGGCGGTGAAGAATGTGAAACAGCCCTGCCATTTGGCATGAGAGACATCCTCACGGAGAAGCGAAATACCTTTATTCCCACAACCCATACATTTATTTTTTACTTCTCGAAGCTGAAGTCATGTCATACGATACGAGCCAACTTATGATAGAGAAGGGAAGTACTGGAAAAGGTAATTAATGGGAGAACTGGGACCACGCGTCCACTTGAAAGCTTGGGGTCGAAGCGTTGACAGGGAGAACAAATAACACAAAAGTCGAATTCTATGGAGTAAAAAGTCTGAGCCTAGAGAGACGTGCACTCTTGAGTCTACCCTTGCGGTAGCTCGAGCATAAAGGCCTTGAGTTGCATTCACCACACGGATCCTCGATTGCACCTTTCTATGTACAGTATGTGGAAAATCGACGAAGTGTCGACAGAAAGATGCTACAGTACCTCCCATGCATCAGCCGTGTGTGTGCATGAACTCAGATCAATCCCCGTTTACTTTCAGCAAGTCGGTGAGTCGAGTGTCCGCACAAAGTACTACAAATCATAAAGCTTTCGGTTACTCAAGATATTGAAGTTCTGCCCGTAGTTTGAACCGTTCCGTCTCCAAAACCTTACCCCAGACTAACCGAAGGGTCTAAACAACCTCTCACTATGGAGTGCCCACATATTTACATCAGGTCGGATTGACTACTCAGAGCAGAGAGTGCTGTCTCTACTTCTGGAGACAAGCATTAGATACAAGGCTGTGAGACAGCTACCAGTGGTGCTCCATAGCTAGTAACATACTCTCAAAGGAAGGCAGAAGGTAGGTTGAAAGAGAAGGCAGGCAGAAGGGCGGTTCTGAACCTAAAAGACCATAACCCGAGAATGTCCAAGGAGTCGGATAAAAGTTTCATCGGATGATTACCATGAACCTTCCCAGAACTTGATTCTTCCAGACTGTTAAGACGAATTGCACACTTGAGAGTTCACGTGGCAAGCAAGGCAACTACTCTACTGACTCTAACCTCAGTCCATAAGTTTACAGAGTTCACGTGAACCTCCGATCTACTCTCCTGATGGAACTTTAGTTATGGTTCCAGTGAAGGAGGGAGTCACTTAATGTTTCCAGCATGTGTTCTTGTGGTACGAGCACAGAAAATACCAGATCATGCTACTTCAGCGCATTTGGACTGTCCGTGGTCAAACTCCTTTTCTGAGTCAATTATAGGCATGATTCCAGAAGCACTCAATGAGTCCAATGTGGAAAGTACATTGTTTGTCAACGAAACGAACCCGATGGAGATACGAGAAAGTCCGGTCTCCTTCCCCGGACTAGTTCATTTCTGAACGAATTTGCAACAGGAGTGGACAGCTGACAGATACGGTCCATGACCAACGTACAAGTGATATGTTAATTTATCTACTGTGTAGAACTATCGTGTCCGACTAATTTACTTCCTGATGGTAAAGAAACTGTCAGGCCAGTGTATCTTACATGATTGTGTGGCACTATCGTTCCGCAAATCTGTTTCAATACTCAAAAGACTGCAAATAAGCCTTGCCGTATAAAGTAAGGAGCTGGCAACAACACAACAAACGAGCAATACCTTGATACACGCAAACCATACTAACTCTTACAGACAAGAAATGATAGGAATGAACTTTATAAGACTTCTACTGATCTCTTGCGTAACGACATCTCGCTGATGTTACGGTGATATTACGTAGGTGGTTATTCCTTGAGCGCTTTGCAGGATGAAAATTGGTTGACCCCATGTGGAATGGACCTCTAAGTTGCATGCCCGCCAACCGGTTTCTTGGAACTGAGTAGGGTGTACGTCATGAGGCCAAGAAGCTGGCATCTGAATGCTCGTCACAGGTTGAAGCATTCGTAACCCATCTGATGACCGTACAAGTGCCACATTAGTATATACTTCAAATACTTAGTTGGTAACCTTTGTTGTCCCGTGATGAACTCAAAGCCAGGAAGGAAGATGAAGCTGATAACTGCCACTTTATAATTTCTAAGCTTGAGAAGGAATCTTGAATTCAGTAGCTAGGTGATTAAACATGCAACAGACAGTAGTCTTACTTGTTAGAAACGCCTCCCTCCACGTGCGATGGGCAGACCAGGATGGTGAAATATTCCGAATATACGAATAAGTATTCCTGCTTTCCTACAGACTCTAAAAACCCAGGAGGTAATGTTTCTCTTCAGAAAACTCTTGGCACTGGAATGAGTTTTAGCTCATCATAAGTTTGGAACAAAGAATGTCCTCGTTTTCTCGCATCTGTGTTTCCGGATCCAGGTAACCTATGACGTAATGGAGATCCCCAGAAGCTGCTAGAGGGTTCACTTTCGTTGAGCATATCCACGCCCCGACAGTGATTCTGTACTTTCAGAGGTAGGAAGAAGAAATATTCTCTTGTTTCAGGTGAACTTGGATTTGCTATTCTAGATGCAAGTCGCTACAAGATGTGGAGATATGATGCCATAAGAAGAACCCTGCCAGCATCATGCGGATGAAATGCCTTGTAGAATGTGAGTACATTCGGTGCAGACTTGTCAAACTTGTTTGATGATCGATACAAATGGAAGTCCATGACCATTGGACATGAGTCAGATGTACACGAATGACAACCGAATTCTTACTCGATGACCAATTTTCTGATCACGCCGTTCAGGACACCATCGCTTAGCGCTGCGGTTAAAAATTCAAATGAACTCCATCATAATCTTGGCTTTCACCTGCTTCGAACTCTTGTCTTGATCTGGAATCTTCTCATCTCTGCAAGTAGTGACGTTACGGTTCGAACATCATGCGAACGGACTCTGTATGACATTAGACCATTTGGAAGTAAAGAGGATGGAAGAGCTCACGAAGTACCATCAAAATGAGGAAAATGAGTTATGAAATTTCACTTCCAACAACATACGATGATACGACAACGAAGCACGCAACGTAGGAGCCTGAGGAGCATACTGCAGAGACTGATATACACAGTTAACAACTAACATTCTGTTGGTCTTACTCTGTAAACACCAACTTAAGCTAGAAAAATAAGCTTCACTCCCAAAACTTCATATAAATGAGCTTTTGCTCACTTCCAAACTTCATACAAGGTGACTTTTATGTGTCTGTAGATTTACAGTTGCTTGAAGGTAAGGTAGGAAGGTGCATTTAATGCACCGTGCAACGGAGAACGAACCTGACTTTCACTACGTAAAAGTTCGTGATTAACCCCTCCGGGAGAGCGTCCCCATTGTTTGATAGTATGATCTCATTGATGTCGCCCGGCTTGACTCTTTCCAAGCCTTCACGTGTACTGTAAGTCACTTCAGAAATGCATCATTCATAGAAAGCCTCAACCTACTCTACCCTGCAAATTTTACGATTCGGATGAAAACAATCTTACATCAATCTGTACTGAATCATCCCAAGGACAACAGCTTAACTGTTCGCACTCGAACCGTATCCACTACAGATAGACAAGTGATGTACGTTCAGCATCATATCCATTTCCTCTGCCTACGAGGTGTACAATGCAAGACTGAAACATGTAGCTCAGCAGTCTGAGGTATGAGGCACCAATCTTCACAGATGGTGTTGCGATTTTCTGTCGACACAATTCAGTTTCAGATGAGCTATCACTACGGACATGCATGAAAGTACTACCTTGCCATAGGGAGTCCTTCGCACGAGCTAGTTTCCGCCCAGGTCCCATGACAGCAACCCGCGGTCCTGGAAGAATTTGGTCTTTGCTGCCTGCTTTGTAGTTGGAGGCATGAACATAAACTTTGCACCCAATGTTCTCCTGTTCAACATGAAAAAGAGTATGATGGTACGAAAGTGGAAGTGACAACTAGAGATTGCAACATTTCTAGTAGAGCTAGAAACTCTGCTGTTTGGTGAGAGGAAAAGCTCAGCCAAAAGCTCACAAGACCATCCCTACAATGAGTCACTGACTGAGAGCGGTAATAACAGGCCGAAGAGAAGATATACTGATACTGCTTCCAGATCAACAGACAAGAATGGAAAGACTTATTTTCTCCTCTGATCCTCTCAGCTTGAAAGCTTCGGCAAGATTTTGAGCTACCGAGGGCTCGACGAGCCGCTTGAATCTGTGGCAACCCCCAGATACGGATACAGCGTGGATTAGCTGTATGGAGGAGCTGCAAGGATTCCGAAAGTAGTTGCACGGGAAAATGGTGCGGCAGGTCCCGGGTCAGTGGGGAACAGGAACGCGCCATCCGCCTTCAGCAGCCATTTTCACCTCTTCTCATCCACTGGTACTCCCGAAACTAAACCAGCATGAACCTTATTCACATTTAATGACCTTATTCAGTGTAGATGACAAGAAAAGACAATGTCTCTGCTGCCTGGACTTCCAAGTAAAACTCTGGACCTCGTAGGTCAATAGGATCCATCGTAAAATGCACGAATACTCAGACAGACACAGACTTCTCAGTCCGAGTCGGTCCGAAACAGGAGCTTGACTCGAGCACGTCTAAAGCGGAGCACCGTAAACACTTGCTCGCGTCATTCCTAATCCACAAGGAATGAAGCGAGCACATCCGCCCCTCAAGTGGTTTCTTCTCCTGAAAAGTCAAACCGTTTTTCTCATGTCCATTTTTCCACCCTTCAAGATCTTTGTGCTTAATTTTTAGGGTTATTGGGTGCTTGGTAGTGCCCATAGGTAGATCAAATCTCGTTCGTGAAGAATCCATGGTTGTAACGCTTGTTTGATTTCGTCCAGAAAGAACTGCCTCCCCGCATAGAGGTGGACGTTCAGGACGTTTTCTGGTGGTCACATAGTGTGAATAATCACTCACAAAGTGCCTCTGTTTGGACTTTAGAGCGAATAGTGGTAACTCTGCAGATTCCAGTAGTTTAGACGCCATTGGTCTTCTAAGTTAATGCATATAGGTGTTCATGAGTCGTCACTGTTGCAGATCATCTCCTGCTCTCTTATTCAAAGAGTTAGTTGATTTCGCGTTCGGGATTTTGGTTTTAAGGACTATAACCCCTAGAACGGCCATATCGATGGCAGGGCCCAGATCTCCAAGTACCTTCAAGGTAAAGAACGTACATAGGCGTCGAACTTGATATTCTTTCATCCTTCCAGACAACTTCATTTGAATACGGAGCTTGATCAGTGGTGCCAAAGAAACATTGCTGAACTCGGAATAAAGGCAATGTCGTCAATATTCAGGAGCACTTCGTTGCGCTCTTGAGCATAACACCCCGAGGGAGTCTGGGACTAGCAGAACAGTCCGGATAGGAGCCTACGTAAAGTCCATGCTCAAATTCCGAGATGCAGGAAATCGAGTACTGCTTACCTGGGACGGTGCTTGATGTACGATAACTCTTCCATTCACCATCCCGATAAAAGATGTGAACTGTCTATGTCCATGTCTGACGACTCAGCCATCACTCAGAACTCAAGACAATAGACTTCCAAAAGACTGATTGTGCACACGAGAACACTGGGTGACAGAAATCCAGTGACAGAAATCGAAGGGACGATAAGGCAGAAGACAGAGAAATGATCCTCTAAGAAGAGTCTGACTTCTTGTTGATTGCACTATAGAACAAACCAGAATATATACAGAGGTGCAGAAAGTTCTCCGCCGCAAAATGGAACTCAGGAATAGTCTAGATAGTCTGGAATAGTCTAGTCTGTCTAGTCGGGGACTTGACAGAGACCTACAAGAACAGTCTCGAAGCTGATCAGCGTAGCGTCTCTACGTTCTAACTACGCATTTTACTCCGTTAACAAAAGATATACGCTGCGTCTATTTGTTTCACTCATGAGACCAGTTCAACCTCAGGGTTGAGAGTCGACTTGCCGATTTCCGCACATTTAGAACTCAATCACAATTTAGACGTCAGGGTAACCCCACGTTTTCTACTGAAACAAAGAAAGCAAAACTCAAGGCAACATGTTGTAGCTTATGACACTGGAGGTACTGCGATACCCCGCAATTTTGATAAAGCAACTTTCCTCGTACTGGAGACAAGACTCATATTCTATTGTAACGACTGGAGCTACTTCCGCCTAGATGGTTTTTCTGCATTTCAACTTTGGTCGAGTACAGTACAGAGCACGCAACCAAAAGTCCTAGGTGGGATTGCAGGTCCATTTGGGAGGCAGTGCAAGGCTGAACAAGACAGGGGCAACAGGTGACAGGTTTCAAGGAGTCCACAAATATCAACTGGTGGCTCTACGCTCTTGGCAGTGTCATATCGGCTTTAGTGGATAGGAAAAACACGCATATTCGCCGAGACTCTAAGCTCACCAGACTTCTCTAGGATTCCTTGGGAATGAACACTCGGACTGTAGTGATAGCTAACATTGGCCTTGGCCAGCAGATTAGAGCTTTGATGACTCTGTCAGCACTTTACAGTATGCAAACTGAGCCAAGAACATCAAGAACAAGCCGCGTATTAATGCATGGCATTCCGAAGGATGCCATGCTGAGAGGATTCCAGGTAGCTACAAGAGTTTGTTGCAACAATTTTTTACCGTTATTATGCTAATGGAAATTTCAAGCTTGTGTATAAACTAGAGTTATCCATGCTCCGCCGTCCAGATAAAGGTGCTTTGTTCAGTTCCGTAAGTTTGTACTCGGTATTAGTTCGACTTTCTCTGAGACTATGAGTAGTAGACAGTCCAAAGGCATGCCAATAACAGCAATAGCCGATTTTAAAATCCAACACTTCCATGGTCTCAAGCGAAGTATGAGTCAGTTTACGAGGTACAGCCGAAGCAGGAGTTAGAAAGGCAAATACTGAGTCAGTTTCGAGATAATACATCACCATTTGCGTCCAGAAGGTGAAAAGTGAAGTTTTTGGCCTTTAGTTCCTTGTCTAGATGTGCAGGGCAAGTCACTCCTACATTAGTCACTTAAGACAGAAGTTGCAAGTATTCTGCATTTGGGGTTGGAGTCGTGATGTCCTGCTGTAACCTATTAACAGTAGGACATGATGTGGCGGAATCAGGGCAGCACGAGATGAAAGCCTTGACGACAGAGCAAGAACGGACTGAAGAAGAGAAACAAAAGATTGTTGAGAAGCTTCTGCAGTTGCATATGGAATTGCAGTCTCACTACTGAGCCTGTTCTTTCATCCTCAATACACTACTTAAAGGCTTCTGAAGATTCTGATTGCTGCTCTTGCCAACATCGTCCATGTTCAATATATAGGTCATGTTTCGTCTACAGGCTCTTGCCAGAGCATTATAAACTTCCTAGCAGTTGCACAAAGGTAAGGCTCGGACTTGAAACCTAAGTAAAATGTAACTTCGTCGAATGCGTGCGAATGGAATTGCAGACAAGCTGAAGATGCAGCTGCAAGTGGCGATCGAGACCGAGGATATTTGTTGTGACTTTCTCCTTACTCGGACTTCTCTTTTCTTAGTCGATTCCAGTGTTTCCGTTTCTGACGTATACTTGCAACCACGCGTGCTTATCACCCTCTAAAGATCTATCTCTCTTCTCGTTCCATGTAACTGCAGGACCCAGAACATTTGGAGACTGGATTTGGATATGCCTGAGCGGACAACTTATGCCTATAACAGTGAAGTCGATAGAGCACGAGCAGAAACTGATGTAGAACTCGCTCTGATGGGGTTGAGGATGAGAGCCCCTGCTTCTCATATGAGTCCAACCTTCCAACTCCCGCCAGACCCAAGTCAGCTCGAACCAAGCACTCTCGCCCCAGAACTGCCACAAATAGCGAAACAACTTCAGTTTTCTTCTTTAAGTTCTTTCCCCTCAAGCAACTCCATTTTCAGGGTACATGGTGCTCATTGTAATTGTGCTAGTGTTTCCCAATAGCTTAATAAAAAGCCTCACGACGGATGTTTCTCAATTCCATTTCAGCTGTCTTTACAGAGTTATCCTTGTAGACTAGTTTAGCAGGGGAGGAATCGGTTCTGTGTAGATCATGAATACCTGTTACTGTAAGCAAAACTATAACTGGACATCGTTTCAACCAAGATACCTCAACAAAACTCTCAACGATCCAACTAGACGAGTGTCATTTCTGATGTCAGTTTCAGTAAGCATGATGAAGAAGTTGTACGAGTTGCGAACCTATTATTTCTGTCGTGTACAGTAACCATCACGTAGTTGCAGATCATTCTACTGGCGGATAAAATCTGAACTCTCGGATCCATACGAACTGCTCGCATTATTTTTCTGAATCTAATCCTTAGCATTCAGTTGAAGATGAAATGTATTTTCTATTTTCCGTTAAGCATTTATCAGAACTGTGGAGGAAAACTTAGAATGCATGTAAGAAAGAAGTCCGGAAGGTGGTCCAAGGCAACACCCGTGAACATCCTCAGGTATCAATGAATAGCAGAAAAAGCCTCTGAATTACCAACCTCCTCTCAAAGTGCATTTGACTCACTGTCAGCTGAGCACATGTTGCTGGAAGCTAGCCGGACGGGATTTTCTTCTCTGACCCTCGTCCTCAACTGGACGAATGTAATGACGGACAGCTAACCACTGTGTATTTGTGGGAACTGTCCACTTGAGCACAAAGTTCTGGTACGCGTAAAAGCAGCACCACCATCGCATGGACCCTCTCCAGCCTGCGTTTCGATCTGACTGCAAAACTTGCAGTCGACGAGGAAACCATATGTCGGGTAAGGGTTGTAAAATTCTCTAGAGATATATTTCCAGACTATGGAAATCCTCTGACGTCAGGTTTCCTCAGCAGCTATGTGCATAGTTAACCGTCGATCGGTAAGACGCCAAGAAAACGGAAATGTACTGTCGTTTTCTGCTTGACTTCACATGCATTTTTCAAATATTTACTCCCATGCCCTTCACTTTCTCTGCTGTACCAGACAGTAACCAAATGCATAGCCTGGCAGTTCCGTTCCGCACAACTTGTCTCCCTTCCTACAATGTCTCTCGTAAGTAACTCCTTCTCTAATTCCTGCAACATGATCAAATGATACGACAAACCATGAGGAAGAGCATATACGGTGCCACCAGTAATCTCTTGTCATGTGCCTGGCGTATACTGTCGTAACTAAGTCCCTCGGGGAAGGTGGAATGGTTACGACGTTTCCTTCAGTGGACCCCCAATAGATTACAAGGAATGCCGGATCTAGACTGGGCAGACACGACAGACCGGGCTTGAGGGTCTTCAGCTCGCGGGCGGCTCTATCATGGGTAGCAGTCAGACCGAACCGTTTTACATGGGACTGAATTCAAGAAACTCGTTTTCAACGTAATTGGTTTAGTAAATCTTTTAATCAAACATTTTTGAAATCAAACCGTTTTTTTTAAGTTTGAATCTAACTAAACCCTTTATGTATTGAACCGGTGATTATGCAGGTGTTTTCAGAGCACCTGCATAATTATTCACCTAAGCAACGTTAAGATAATGCTAACATATAAATTAAATAATTATTTTTAGATCCAACGAAAAGTTTTCGTTCTTTCACTTGGATAAGCAGGTACATGTTTGGTCTAGGTCATTTTGCGACGAACTAAAATAAACACTTGGACTCATGGAGAGGTTTGGAGGATAAATAAACTTCAAGTTCAAAAGTAAATTTCTAGTAGTCAACGTTCACGCATTTATTCATGAGACAAGATGTCTTTCTCTGTTGCGTTTATGGGTTTACTTGACTCTATGTACCACATGTCAAAAAGTACATTATTAATTAATCATCTTTTTATGTTTAGTAAAATAATTGAATTAAAATATGCCAAGATCAGACAGCTTGACATCTTTGGTTTACATATTAAATAGAATGTATTAATAACAGACACCTCTGACTTTTAAAACTTTCGATTGGGTTAGGATCTGTTTTTCTCTTGACAAGACTTTTGATCAGAATCTCAAAGAGGAAAATAATTTTACACACTAGAAGAACTGTTTTCTCAACAGTCTGTGCGAATCAGGATCCTCAATTTTATTTTACTTTGTTTCTTGTCTTCTTCTTTGGTTCTGGCCAAAGTTCATCCAGCATGCATATTCAACCGTTTCAACAAATCTTGAACTGTGTATCAATGGGCTTTTATAATAAAATTTTAAGTTTTGTTTGATTATAACACAAAATCCTTGATATTATAATATTTAATTTATAATCTAAAAATTTTTACTATCAAAAACTTAATGATCTTAATGAAAAAAAACTCTTTTAGTACTATGAAACTAATCCACTTAAGGCTCCTATATTTTGCGAACCGGATCGTCTAAAAACTATCATGTGAAAATCGAACCGTTTCAAAATTAATTTTATTTAAAAAAATTAAACTAACCCATTTTTCATCCGACTCTGATTAAACCCGAAAAACGATTCGATCCTATATGGTTCGAGACTTGACCATGGCCGACTCCTAATCATGGTTCTCTTATCCACCCCTTATAGGCATAGTCATTTGAGGTTTCCTCTTTATTCAAAATACATCGTCAGACAGCATCTTCGCAGCATAACAAATCCTTTCCATTGCGTCCATTATAATTCACTCATTCACGATGAAAATTGGAAAAAACATGTCTCTACTATATATAACTTTTTCATGGTTTATAGCAGTTTATACCAACTCTGAATCTATTAGATTGGCTTCGGGGTGCTCGGTGGTACGAAGGGGGAAGGAAATGATACCTTCCTGCTCTCTATTCTGGGGTTTAAGTATACGATAATCCACTGACCGCAGGGGATTACGCAGTGTAACCCACTGCTCGAGAGAGTGAGGTTATGCTGCGTAACTTCACGTCAAATAGTAGAATACACTGTGTAATCGAGTGTTAAATTTTTCTTTTGAAGTTCGTGGTATTATAGTTAAAACTCAAAACTCTTACAATTCTGTATCAAGATTATCTCCGATAGTAGTTTAGTGATGTGGTGCTTGGTGACTCAAAAGATCTAATTCTAGCGTTGAAGTAGGACTTAAAGGATTCTGGAAATATAAAGGTTTTTCTTGTTTGGAGTGATTTTATGTACGATACATCACCTTCCGTAATGGATTACAGGTAATATATTTGATGAACCATGATGGTTGATATACCATAATTTTTATATATTAATTTGATAACTATAATCTCTAAACAGTACTTCTAAATTTATTTAACGGTTAGATCTCCTCCCAACAAATATCCAGACTTGAATCTAGATGTTTTACGGTCGTGGCTTCTCAACCCTCTACTCCCTTCGGTCGCACCTGGAGAGTGGTTTAGGACTGAGAAACCATTCTCTTCAGTGGCTTATGCTATACATAAATATCTGGAGAGAGTGGTTTATGTTGATAAACCATTACCCTTCCAGAGGTTCATGTAACATATACCATAGTATACTTTTTTTTAGTACTATGGAACTATTACCCACCAATGCAAAAATTGTTATCCTTGTAGACTAGTTTAGCAGGGGAGGAATCGGTTCCGTGTAGGTAATGACTACTTCTTATTTTGAAGTTCTATGGATCTAATAATTGTGTCAAAAGTTAAAATCTTTTCTGAAGATTCTTGACTCACAAGGAGTTACGACTTTGGTTAGACTTTTGTGGAAAAATACTACGGGTATTTTCGTAAGAATATTTATTCGTTTTACCTGTTATTTTTACAGTAGAAAAATCTACTCCTCATAGTAATGATTTCAAGTGACAAAAAGTCGAAAATAATCAATGAGGATATCGAACTACCCTTTCTTAAAAATGATCCAAAGAGAACCACCGTTCAATACAAAGCTATTCGTTGAAAAGTTACAGTCTTGTATCTTTCACCCATAAGAACGTTTCTGCTTAACTTTGACACCCCTTGATACTAATTAACATAATTTATTTTCTTCCCAAGGTTAAACAATGACGTATCAAATTTTCCTGAACTGAATCTAAACAATAGGAGGTGTAAAAATTAGGAACCTTCTGAAAGATTCTAGACTCACGAACGTGAGTTATGACTTCGTCGAGATATCGACGAGTGTTTCATGCAGGCACCTCCGGAGGTACCTGCAGGTAAACATTACAGGCTTTTTCTTAACGGCTCTTTACTTCTTTCGTCTATTTTTTTTACAATAGATTTTCCACTACTCTGAATATTTATCTTGAGTATTCAAACTAAAAAATTCAATGATAAAATAATGATGTCCAGTTACAGACGTGATCCAGAATAAATTGTGTTTATATACAAAGTTATCTGTAATAAATTTACAATCAGTTCTCTTTCTACCGTTGAAGAGTATTTCCTCTAAACTTTCACATCCCTAAATAATTTCTCAAATTTCTCAACTTGGACTTATACAGTTTTGGCTCGGTTTATATACATCACTGTGTATAAACCGAGCCAGAACTGTGATTTCTGAACGTAGACAGTGGCGTACGAGGAAAAGAGTGATGGTTTACAAAAGAATAAGCCGCATTAGTTTCGGGAAGACAGTGAAACCAGTGGTTTTCATTATGCTGGTCTTACGCTTCGTCGTAAGCCCCAGCATCTCCGTCCCAAACGATATTTACGTCGCGAAAAGCTCGTGACCGGTCCTTTCCCCGGAAATGGGGACTATCTACTCACGCGTCCTTATTTCCGGGAGGGGACTCCGGAAATAAGGACGCCTTCTCCCCAGAGCCTTCCGCTATGCTACAAACTTCTGCCGCGCTTTGGTGATTGATGCGTAACGGCGTTTCTTGGGAATAAAGTATCTCCCGGAGCCTCGGAAGACTCGTAGAACTCGCCATTCGGCGTACAGATCAGACGAGGACGTCCGTCAGCTAGTGAGCTGAGCTTCTTACCTATCGACCGGCCAGGTCGCAGAGTCGCCTATCTATTTCATTTGCGTCTTTGCAGAGGGAAAGCAGTGTGCTAGTTCTTCTTTCATTCCGGAAGGGGAGGAGAGCAAGTCTGAGCAACCGAAGCGCCTGATCGACAGGCTTCAGGAGCTTCATATGAGAGGACTGATTGCGGAGGTGTAGAACGCAAACACATTGTCAATCGTGACTGCAGGAGCCTCAAGATCCGGAAGATCTATCTCGTCGTTCAAGAACAGGCTTAAAGGTCTGAAAAGTCGATCTGCAGCTATGAGCTACTACGAGGACGGCAGGCAGCCACCAGTCGGAGTCCCACCTCCTCAAGGCTATGGTTATCCAGCACCTCCGGCAGATTATGCTCCCCAGGGATATCCTCCTCAAGGCTACCAGCCTGGCTATCCCCCTCCGCAGCAAATGTATCAGCCCCAGCCGCAGTATCAACAGCAGCAACAGAACGACGATAAAGGTCCTGGATTCGCCACTGGATGTCTTGCTGCTCTCTGTTGCTGCTGTCTGTGCGACATGCTCTTCTAGAGGAACATCAGACTTCACAAAATCGGGTCGTCTTTTCAACCTCAAGCCTAAAGACTAAAGTCTTTGACGTAGGGGCAGTTCCCTCTCATTGGATCAGCACTTATATCAGGTCTGTACATAATATGTTAGGTCCAGAGAGAACCCAAAGATTGACTACAGGTGCGTTAAATAAGCCGATTCTAGGACTGCAGGCGGCAGGGATCACCACTCTTCAGTATCGTTGATATCAACTCTGCGCAAGTTGAAGTTGCTTACACAATAATTTCTCGATGTTCCAAGTACAACTTTTGTGAGAGGATGTCCCGCTCAGTCTGCTCCTCTGAATAGAAACGACGGGCCTGCATGACCTCGACGAGCATATACACAGCGGTAGTCATATTCCATTCCATCAGAATGATGGAATCAGCCATATTTAATCCACCAAGTGAGTTGTTGTTGCTTCCATGCTAGATTGAGCGGGTCCTCACGCGCAGACTGTAAATGTTACTACCGAAGAGCATCAACCACCCTTCTAGAAGCCAGCCATCCGACATTTTAAAATTGTCCGTTGGCTGTTCGCTATAGTATTTTCCCCTTCGTAACTATTCAACGTTCACGATGGAAAATGCACAATTTCTGCTGAAGATTTGTTTTGAAATTAAACTTGGTGCAGTTATATTTGATAATGTATACTGGACTTTAACCCGTGAATCCATTCAACTCTCATCGAATGTCATTTATAGTTTATTATACAAATTAATTTACAGAAATTCAACCAATTCAAGTATCCTTTTACGTAATTTTTTTAAGTCTTCATGTCTCCGCCTTGGGCGGAACCTTATATGTCAGTGGAGAGGTTCACTGAACGTTAACCACGTGGAAAGTTTCTTGTTCTGGAATTTGTAAGTGATTTAGCCAACGTTAAGCACGTGAAAGTTTTCTGTTATAAAGCTTGAAATGAGTAATATTATTAAAGATTGTGCATTGATGAAAAGTAATATTTAAATATTGTTAATTAAAGACAGTCAATCGTTAGTTAATAACACTAATATTTATAAATATATGGTTAATGCATGTTCACAATTAGATCGTTGGTTTTGTAATATTAAGCACGATAACGAATACAGAGAAAAAAGAGCTGATAAAACTCCCAAGTGGTTAAGGATACTATAACAAATTCTAGGTTAAATATATAATGAAAGTAGCACATGATCATATTCATTCTCAAATACTGAGATACAAATTAGTTGCAAATGTATTCATGCTTCTATAATGTTTTGTTCTTTGAGGTCATAGGATCTCTTATGTTTCCAAGCATATACGATTTTCCTCACCTTTTTCATTACAAATATATTGGTGATCTTTTCTTTCGATGTTTATGTCCTTCTACTTTCATTTATTAGAAATAAGCAGAGGTTAATTTTTTCGCTGATATTAGATTGTTGAATATTTCACTATCTTTAGCTCATCCTTTAGTTGTTTACAATGTGAAGGGTGTGACAATTCAACCAAGAAAATTCTGGATATCATAAATGTTTCCAATGATGTTGATAATGTAAATAATTTGACAATTCAACCAATAAAAAGTTTATATCACCAGGACTTTCAACTTTTTCGATGCACCCAAAGGCTCAATAAACAGTCATACTACCGTCTTCTAGCAAAAACAACACTTGGGTCTTTTGTTCGAATAGTATAGATACAAAGCAGATAATTTGAATTATACGTTAAGTATTATGAGCTAGTAATAACTAAATAACTTCTTTTTTTAACAGAATCAAACCTAGACTTTCAAGGTGACAGTGTCATGTCTGAACTGTCCTACTGTGCTATTAGTTATAATTACTCGTTTTCATAAACCTTATTTTATTTCCTTTCAAATAAATATCTAGGCGTAGTGTATATAAATAAATTCTATTAAAAAATATATTGTTGTGAGAAACTTTAATAAAACGATTAGATCCTGTTTTCGATGGAAGTGGGTAGCTGCGGTTGACATGGAAGTGGGTAGCTGGGGTGTCAACCGCAGCTACCCACTTCCATCGAAAAGCCCATCAACAGTTCGAACAAGCGCTAGTATCGGTTCCGATTCCCGCAAATTGTTCCGGAATCCACTCAGTCTGAAGCTGAGTTCCGTGGTTGCTTTGCGACCAGTTTGCCTAAGTGCGGCCGGTTATAGTTTTCAGAGCCGTTTTTGGTACAATCTTGTGCCGCATCTCAACGACTGGACAGCTGCATAGCAGTCTATTAGAGGTGTCAAAGTTCAAGGAAAGATTCTTCAATGGGAGATAGGTAACTGTCCGTAAAATTATTAGAGATAAATTTGTATATAATCATGACTCATTCTGGATCGCGTCTGTGATTGAAAATCAAAATTTTATCATTGATTATTTTTCAGTTTGTACACTCAAAATAATTATTCAGAACGATAGAGAATCCATTGCAGAAAAAAGCGGACGAAACGAGTGAAGAGTCGTTAAAAAAATACCGCGGTGTTTTCTTACGGGTACCTCAAGAAGTGCCCGCGTAAAACACTGGCCAAAGTCGTAACTTACGCCCATGACTCTCGAATATTTCAGAAGGTTACTAACTTCGACACCCCTATTGGTATAAAATATGTATCCCGAACAATGTAGCCACGGATAGCCGGGAAAGAGAGCAGAGGTGTATGAGAACAAAAATAAAAGAAACGGAACCAAGAGGAGATATGTCCTCATTGATTATTTTCGTATCTTTTGAATTTTTTTCTCACGTCTGTTTGTGATGTTATAAATAAAAATTTATATGTTACCTAATTATTTTAAATAATTTTTATTTTATTTTATTTATAAATATTAAATAGGATCATAACCACAAGCTACAATGCATCTAGAAAAAATCTATAAGTAAAAAGTTTTAGCACGTGCGGCTGAAACCATAAAACAGAGACATATTCTCAAATTATTATTAATATATAAATAATTTAATTCATTACTTAACCCTTTCTATCAGATAAATTAAATATGCCACATTAGATGGAGAAGGTGAATATTTGGCATATGCATATACCAAATAAGGTATATGCATGGTTGGCGAATAACTGAGTAACGTATATGTACCTCCGTACGTTCCTTAGAGCGTACGGAGGTACATATACAAAGTTCATTCGCGAATGCACAATGCAGAACATTATGAATTTGCAATGATAGTTTAGCATCAAGTATTAAATATTCCGGTATTAATTAGTTATTTCACGGATTAATGAAACTCTTATTCAAATCTTATTATCATCATCTTTGTTTCTCTCTACTTCCTTAACTATCGTAAAAGTATTTTGGGAAATGAAAGTTGAAACAAAGAAAAATAGTTTATTCCGAGGAGAAAAGAGAGAGACTTTTTCCACAGAGCAGAACAACTCTTCTTCCTGAGTTTATAGTTTTATTCTAAATTTCTCACTGAATCTACATCCATGCGATTCTAGTTTTTTATTTTCAAAATTATAACTATAAGCTTATGTGTTTTTTCTCTTTGAACAGTTCGAACTGCAAAATTAGATCTAGTCTCATTTTTCTCAGATTAACTTTTTAATTTTTTATTACATATTTTTGAGTAATACTCTCTGATTATTTTTCATATCACTGTGATCTACTCTTCCTATGAAATGAACTGCAACCCATAATAGATGTGTATCATCACTTCCCACTTCTACTTTTTTCTTTCCTTATTGTCAAAACCCTCATAAATGCGTGAAAAATATAAAAATTCGAAAATGTTTGACCGGTGAAGAATGCAAAAGGTTGAAGACGGTCGAAGCTAGTAGCTTCTTCAGGCTGCACTCACATGGTGTACGTTCTCCGGAATCCGGAGAGCTACGGAAAAAAATGATGGATGTCCGCAGAACGTTATATTTTTAGAGTTACCGGATTGTGTCGGTCCATATTTTGTTATGAACCGAAGGTAAGAGGTACATAAATTCAAGAGATGACCCGCCAACATACAATTGCTCGTTGGCGACTCTGTATACAGAGAGATGAACCGGCGTTTTTGTCACGTTGTCTCATTCCGCAGAATTTCTCCGGTTTTTTCCACGAACATAAAATCGTTTCTACGGAGACGGGTGATCAGTTCTCGGACACTTTCGGTTACGGAACTGTCCGTAGATGTCCGCATTCCGCAAAAATTCCGTCGATAAAAGACCATGTGAGTTCAATCGAGACCGTGCATGTTTTCGTGCAGGGTGTTTCCCGGTATTCCCGGTATGCAAATCGGTCGTCAACTCCTGTGCATGGAGAAAGGGCATCCATATTCGTCTGACAGCCGGTTCAGTCTGCTAGTCCCGATCTTACCTTTCACTGGCCGGAGAATAAATCTCGAAAACTGAGTATCAAGGTCTAAAACCGTTGGAGCCGCAAACGCGAAGCCCCACCATGTGAACGCAGCTTGATACTGCCCACTCGCGGGGATGTGAAACCGTTGAATGAACCGGTAAGATCGCCAAGCACAGTGATTAAAGCCTACTACAGTCACATCTGATATAGTCACAATCGCTTTATAGTCATATCTTTCATTTGTTACGTATCATTTTGTGAATATATCTTTTTATAATTACAATATATAAACACACGTCGTGGAAAAATATACAAAGACATGTGATTAAAACGTGGTAGATTGTAACGAGGTTGACTGTTCTATAGAGTAAGATCTCTATACTTGCATTCCAGTAAGATTTTGATCAAATGATTGCGGATCCTTTTGAATTAGATCTGATGTGTATTATAATTTTATTTGGTCTATATTACATTCTCGTAGTAAAACATACACTTATAATCAATTATTTTCAGACGAAACTGA
The DNA here is from genome assembly GCA_036924285.1 of Asterella californica. NCBI lineage: Eukaryota > Viridiplantae > Streptophyta > Marchantiopsida > Marchantiales > Aytoniaceae > Asterella > Asterella californica. Next base: position 10,219,128 of record JAYKYS010000006.1, on the reverse strand, counting down.
ATAATAACCTAATGAATAAACTTGGTTGGAATTGAAAATGAAATTTAAAGACTTACCTTGACATGTAGAAGTGTTTAGTCAAACAGACTTCGGACAAGTAAAGAATATCATATAAAACTTTTAACCAAAAATCAAGTAGAAAATCCATTATTAACTATGTACTTGTACGGTAGGCAAGAGGAATGAGGTGAATGCCTAACAAAACCAAACAGATCAAAGCTGTCAAATTTCTGAGCACTCCCAGTAATCCCAAGATCTAAAAGAAGTGACGGAAAATGGAAGAGAAGATAATTAGAAATAAAATTATGTTAATCGTTGGACAAAACATTAGTCAAAGATAACTAGACTCGACTTCAATCAATCAAGATAGAAATTTGGATTACCAGTTATAATGTTAACAATAATAACTGTGATTCTTGTAACTTGTAAAATGTACTAGTACAAGTTTGCCACATGAAACTTTGGTGATTTGTTCCATATTTCTGTACTATCTTAAGTTGTTTGTTGGAAATTTTGTGTTAAGTGCCATCCAAATGGCCCTAAGGAGTTCACAACGAAAGAGTTTGCACATGGATATAAAAAGAGCAGGTTCCTCCATAATGAAGTTAAACAATTTACAAGGTTCGTTGATAGAGAGAAATTAGAGAATAAAGTAAAACATAAACCATTTCCGCCTTTTCCTTCTGTATATTTTTCGTAGTTGATGTTTGATATCGATATACCATCGATCTTATTTCTGTACATCATTGTCTAGGTTAGGATAACTCATAAAGTTTAACAATTTAGGTCCAAAAACTGATAAATCATTATTTTTGGAAATTTGATATGTTCCAATTTTGATTCGGTTAAAGGTCTCGAAATTGATGCTCCTGTTTAGGTTAGATTTTGGTTAGGAAACTGGATAACCCATTGTTTAGGCGTTCTGATTACGTTCATAGCACTAATATGTCACTATTTAATTTCGATATAAAGAGAATGAATAGAAAATAGATGTTAATCGTTATATAAAACCGCAGCTAAAGTATGTTAGTATGCAAAAATACATGGTTTATGTATAGCACAAGCCACAAGAGGGAGTAGTTTCTCAGTTCTAAACCACTCTCCAGGTGGGACCAAGAGGAGCTGATCTTTGGGATTGAGAAGTCACAACAGTGTAAAGTGTGAAAGAAATGTAACGTTTAGATGTTTTTCTAAAAAGTCAAATAGTTTAAATATATTTATAAAACTAATATTTAGAACTGATCAAAATAATCTCACTGTCTCATCTTATGCAAGAAAGATCACGGCATAAGAAAAGGAAAAGAAGAAGAGGCATAAACTTGAGATTTAATTATTTTCTTCGTCTAAAATCTGTGCAGTACTTAAGCATTTCGTCTCTTTATATTTTTGAATTTTGTTTTTGTTTTATAAATCGCTGATTGTTTTAAAACTGTCAGTTATCACTTAGAATTGTTCGAGATAATCTACATATAAATAGAGCATCTCCAGCGTACAGCCATAAATAACTCTTTATCTCTATTTAGAATTAGGAGTAAAACATATTTATCTTTAAAGGTGAATTTTTTTCTCCCGCAATCTGTAAATAAATATTCAAAGGGTATAAGAAACTCGCACCGTTCAAAAATAGTAAATACTACCATACGTTCACTTCAACTCTAACTCTATTGGTTAAGGGAGCCTTGAAAGACCTGCGGTGGAGATGCTCTAAGTGACAACTCTCACTACAAGCTCTGAAGTTTGTACCCTACATATCATGTAGGCAATACACTCTCCACACGTTCAGTGGTATAGGTAATAAACCAATATCTTCTGAGGTTTCAGTATTTTGGAAAAGATTCTGGAAATATAAATTCTCTATTTTTTTTGGAATTCTTTTCTGTAAGATATCGACAAAATATCTTTTCCACAGAAGACGTTTGATAAATCACGATCTAAGTTGATAAACTATGATCTTTATATGCTTCAGATTCTAGCTCTCTACCTGTTTAGGTTTTTCAAATTTATTGACATGAGTTCCTTGGAATCTGGAGTGCTTTGAAATAATTCGATATAAATTTTTTTTTGTTCTTTTTACTGTCACTAATTGTACCGTGCTATGTATTTGAAAAGTAAATATCATTATATGATTTGGTTGAGTTTGCTTCCCATGTAGCACAAAATGGAGGAAGAGGCTCTTCTTTTCTTACATGACGTACTATTGGGCTTTATGTATAAGTTATGATACTGTTTTGGTAGCTCCAACTGTTATGATACTGTTTTGGTAAATTGGATTTATTGTCTCTTTTCTGAAAGAATATATCCTTTGACGTAGATATCAAAAAATGCAAAGTTGATATGGAAGGGAAATATAAATAATAAGTTTCTTAGAATACCTTTTGATGCTATGGAGACAAGAGTTTTATGGGAAGGAACATGAACCCGACCAGACTCCAAACAAGCCGTTTGGAGTTCCCTTTGCAAAACCACGCAAGAAATTTGGTCGCAAGTTGCAAAAAACTGACATAAATGGACTCCCTGCGGCTCAAACTCGCTCACCTCACCCAAACCAACAATCTAATCCACGTACTGTCTTCTCTTATGCGTAGATGAAGACTAGCTGGTCGTGTAGGCACCAAGAACAGAGAGCTTGGCTCACCGATTGCGAAGAACAACCCAATCTCAGGTCGCAGACGATGAAAACTTGACGCAAGCGCTTCCCTGCGAGCCAATTTCACTCAGAACTCCCAAACCGTCCAATGAAACTTGATATCGTCTTCAATTTTCTGAAGAACTCGTTGTTCTGATCTCGATGGATCCAAGGACAGCAAGTTTGGACTCCGGAACGGTCCGAACGGTCCAACTCTCCTTCACAAGTCACTGAAGCTCCCAAAATCCTTTCTATACGTCTCAATTTCTTCCAATACACACACCTCGATCCGTCTCTTCAAGAACCGTCTTAACCCACACGTAGCTTGCACAGATCTGAACCCAATGACACCTTGCACGCGTGTATTGAACTTCTCAATTCTCCAAAACGTCCACCGACAAGTCGTAGAAACAAGCTGACCCCTTAAGCTGTCCCCTTATGTCAATCTCTGTACGTATCGTTCTCTTCAATAATAATGAAGCAGGCCCCTTGCGTCTTTGATATAACGCCTGAAGCTGCAAATACCCAGTCAACAAGTAAACTAGGGCCTAGCTTGATTTTTCCTTCTTTCGAATCGCATAACTTCTCCAGTAGGTGTCCAAATGAAATAGACAAGATGCCCATGGAAAGCTGACAACGAGCTCTATCCATCTGTGTGATGAAAGTGAAGATCCGAAGTTGTGCCAAAAGCCCGTAAGTTGGGGCTTAGCTTTTTGTCTCCATCTTTCGAGTCTTGTATCTTCTCCAGTAGGTGTCTAAATGAAGTAGACAAGATGTCCATGAAAAGCTTACAACGAGCTCTACTCGTCTATGTGATGAAAGTGAAGATCCGAAGTTGTGACAAAAGCCCGTAAGCTGGAGCCTAGCTTGTTTTCTCCATCTTTCAAGTCCTGTAACTTCTCTAGTAGGTGTCCAAACGAAGTAGATAAAGTGCTTATGGAAGCTGACAACGAGCTCTACCCATCTATGCGATGAAAATGGAGATCCGAAATGATGCCAAAAGCCCGTAAACTAAGGCCTAGCTTGTCTTTCTCATGAGTGTCTTTGGAGCGACAAACATCAAAGTCTGAATTTCATATAGGAGCCGGTCCACGATACGACATCCATCCCCTCCGAACTTGTGCATCCTCCGATATGCACCAGAGATACCAACCAAGGAGTGGACCGGCACGCACCTCGTCTTATCGTCCTACTTCCCATCGTAGCCAACCTCACCTTCAAGGTCTTCTGCATAATCCTCATCCTCAAACTGAGCTCTGTCAAGATATTTGTTAGATCGACCTCCTCATCTCTCTTTTTGAAAATCTTGACACGTTTACCTGCCACTGGTACCTTCAAGCTCGTTCCATCCAACTCTTGCAGGACATATGTTGCGCGTTGTCATGAACCTTCTTCACCACATACGGACCAAACCATTGTCTGGAAAACTTCTGGAGTCACTATGCTGGTTGTCTAGACTGTTTTCATAGACTAACACCCAATCACTTTCCTTGATTTCTCTAGGTCTCAAACGATATCGCTGATCAAATCTGACCTTGTTCTTCAATCGTGCTTCTCGCAGCCTATCCATAGCAACTTGGATATCCTCAGTTCTTCTCTCTAACTGCCTAATTCGAATAACAAGAAGCTCTTCTCTAGTCAAATTGTCTTCCCAAGGTAACACACTCCATGTCAAAACGTGTTCTTCAATCGGCATGATAGGTTTCTGACCTGTGATGAGTTTCACCGGCATGTAACCTGTCACCGAGCTATGCGTCATTCGATCTGCCCATAATCGCAAATGATAAGAGTCGAGGCCACTAGCGCACCCTTCCATTGCAAGCCTTCACCAAAGCCTTCACAATGGATGGATGACCACGTTCACTCTTGGCATTCCCTCCGGGATTGTAAGCAGTTGTCAGTGACAACCTCACCCCACACCTTGCAAAGAATTCACGAGCCTCATGTGCATCTAACTCTCCTCGATCTGCAGTGATCTTTCCCACACATCCATATCGACAAACAATCTCTTCCAAGAGAAATCTACATACCCCTTCAGTTGTCTTTGTCCGAAGCGCCCTACCCTCTACTTGATTTGAAAGATCTTCTCTAGCAAGTACCAAGTATCTCATCTGCCACAATCCAACCGGCATAATCACCAAATCTACCACCCACTTGAAGTGGATTGCCAACGTGTAAGTCGGGTGTAATCCGTCACGATATCGGATGTTCGAATACATCTGACATGTCAAACAAGACTCCACAAAAGATACAACATCTATGTACATGTTTTTCCACCAATACCGCTCTTTCATCTTTGTAAAAGTGGCCCAAATCCTTCGATGTCCAGCCCAAAGACTCTCATGGAACGCCTTGAGCAACTTCTGTTGATCTTCATTGTTGCAAATCACTCGTAGCGGTACCCCATCTTTCTGCTCCGGTCGCTTCCAAAGAAACTCATCCTGCAACATGAAGTTGTAGGCCTTCATTCGAACTCTCTGAAACCTCTCATCCGTCCAACCTATCTGCTTAACCATTGTACTAAGGTACCTCCCCATATCAAGCAAATCACCATCATACAACCCTTCAACAAATAACTCATCTTCCCTTCTTGTCTGTGCAATCAAATAGAACTCTGCACCCACGTCGTCAATGTCTTCAACCATCTCATCCTCCCCATCATATCGAGCTCGAGATAACATATCCATCATCAGAATTATCCTTCCCTGCAAGATGTCTAAACTCCGGGTTCAACGACTTGATATATGCGATCCATCGTAACATCACAATATCAAGAGTTGAACAATTCATAATCATCTCTAACAACGGCAAGCAATCAGTTTCAACCACCACTACTGCTCCAATCAAATATTCTTTCTCAGTTTTCATAGCTGAAACAATACCCCACAGTTCTCTCTTCACTTGCGGGTAAGCACGTTGTCGAGCACTTAACACCTTCGCTCCAAACCTAACCGTAAATCTGTCTCCATCCTCATCATGCTGTCCTACTGCCCACCCGATTGCAACCGGACTTGTATCTACAGTAAAAACCACCGGCCTGGCACCCTTGTAATCAATCCTTTCCAAAACTAGAGGAGATGATAGTAAAGACTTCAGCTTCCGCACCGCATCAGTATGTTCTTCCTCCCATCTGAACTTATGACCCTTACGCAACAACCCATATAATGAATCCATCACATGCGCATAATGACAAATGTGATAGAATACACAAGCACCCAAAAATCTTCTTACTTCTGTCAACGAGTTGCAAACCTCCTTCATCCTCCCAATCGCATCCACTTTGTTCGGATCTGGCTTCCGACCAATGATTCACACAAATGACCAACAATCAAAACTTCTCTAATCCCAAATGTATACTTCGCACCAGACAGCATAAGATGAACTTCCTCAAGTCGAGATAAGATCTTCTCACAGTCTGCTATGTGATCCATGACATATCGTCGACACCTCCTCTGATCTAATGCTTCATCCTTCTCATCCTCTACACATCCTTTGATGGGGATGTCATCCAAGAACGGCATCGTCTTTTCAGAGATGAAGTCCCTTAGAAATCGACCCATCATCCCATTCATCATCAAATCATCCCATTCATCATGTGTGCTACCGAGTTGGTAGCTCCCTGTGGTAAGATACACATCCTAACCAACCCCAAAGGTGTCCTTATTGTCGTGAAGCTTCTGCTCTCCTCCGCTAGTTGAAACTGATCATCTCTGAGTAAAGATCTCCCATTGAGTAAATTGCTCTTCATGCAAACGCTTCAGCAAACTCATCCACAATCGGTCCCACCCCAGCATTTCTGATTGTTACTACGTTCACCGGTTGCATGTCTTGAATGAACCGCAGCGATCCATTCTTCTTAGGCACTGTAAACCATCTGCTCGAATACGGTGCAAACGGCGACTCCAAGATCTTCATCCGCATCTTCTCCTTCAGCAACTCCACTAGTTTAAGCAAGTGAGCCCGCGATACTGGAATTGGTCTCAGATTCCATGACACATGCGGGATAAGATAACCATCGAGGGAACAACGTACGGGTCTACACACCCAATCTCATGTGGTTCAAAGACAAATGCTTTCTCATGTCGTGAAAGCATCTCTTTGAAGCACATCATCTCTTCTGATAGAAGAGACTCATCAGATCCAATCTTCAGCTCTTCAAGGGTCTTCTCCGTGAACTTGTGTCCTACCATTGCAGAGCAACCACCGGCTCATCCAAGTCTTCGATTCTCACCAACGTCTCCGTTGTAGCTCGAGCCTAGTGACTGTGACTATAATGACTCGAGCTTTATTTCTTATCATCCTCTTCATCTACAAAATGTACCATGCGTCTTCGATCTCTTTCTTCCTCTGAAGAATAAACATTGCACTTTGCAAGCTCTCTCTCCTCATCCACAGACATCCTAGTATCCAAGGCATGTGATAAACCAGTCTCACCCATAATCTGTCGCTTCTGTTTGATGACATCGATGATGACATCATGAAACTCACGCTTAGCAATGCCCAACACTTCCCTCAAGGTAAACTTCACCTTTGCATTCAGAATGCGATCTTCCAAGACTCCCTTCAAGTCTGTTGAAGCCTCGATGTCCGACTGTATTTTGTATGCAGCCGGCTTACCCTTCTCCTTCTGAAACTCCTTTGCTCTCTCTTTCGATAGAGAAGGAGCATCATCCATCGGTAGATCTTGAGCTCCTGCATCTCGAAGCTCTTGACAAACCTTCTCTCCTCGAGTCTGTCTCTTGGAAGAAGTTCTTTCTCCTACATCTTCTGAATCTCGCCTTCTCTTCTCTTCCAACAACGCTTCGTGTTGATTCTTGGCGATGTAAGCATGCACCGATAGAGCTTCTATCGGATCCTCCCATCCAGTATCCTTCCGGATCATAGCAACTGTTCTCAACAACGTCTCACTTGCCATCTTTCCTTTCTGTTTCATGGAGATGACATATGACCACAATCCACTTGGCTCAACTTGTCCGTTAAAACCTCTCTCAGCTTGATCCTCAACCCTTGTGACATAAGTTCTAGCTTCCACCATTGCAACTGCTTGCACTGATAGGTGGTCCTCAACCAACTTCTTCATCCCTCCTCTACCAAAGTTGGTATGAAGAAGTGCACCAGTATCCCTCAGCGCTACCTTCCCATCTTTCTAGAAGATCACCCCTTGCTGTAAGATATCAATAAACTCCTTACAATCTCTGCGTGGGTGATCGGTACCATCGCACCAGATACACCGCTGGATCCAACATTGCTTCTCAATCGGTCTTGCTCCGCTTGTAGACCCTTTCTCTTCCAATCTTGTGAGTTTGATCTGCAGATCTCGCATTCCACGCAAAATCTCCTCAAGGTTTGAGTCATCCTGCTTCAGAGATACTATAGGTGCATGAACAACTGGAACAACTGGTACTACTTGTCTAGCAATAGGAACCACTGGTCGGACTACAGGAACAAGTGTTACAGTTGTAGGTGTTGGCGCCAGTCTCCTAGCAGGAACCTTCTCTCGTCTCCGCTCCCTCTTGGTAAGCAGACCAACAGCTTCTTCAACCTTCTTCCAACTATTGGTCAATCCATCGTCTTCCTCTCGGTCTTCCAGAAGTACCTCTAGCTTCTCCTGCAACTTCTCATCGGTAGCCCGAAGAAATAGCTCTGTCTTGTTAGACTGCAACGTCAACTTCTCCATCCGGGTCAGCCGTGAAAACTGCTTCTCAAACTCTTTGAGCAACTCAGTAGCTTGTAAACCCTTCCTTGGTTGCTCAACCCACTTCAAGAATGACTTCTTGGTGACTCGATCAGAGTCCTCCAAGAAGTACTCATCCATCAAGGCACGAGCAAATGTCTCCCAATCCTTGTTAAAATGCTTCGTTAGTATTTTAACATGATCTCTAATCTCTGGAGCTGCTGCTAACTCAAACGTCTCAATCATCTCATCTTCTGAGACCCGGTTCAGCTCCATCTCCTTCACATAATGTCTCAGATATCTTGAGACATCTTTCTCATCAAATTGGTCAATCTTGCTGACCATCGGTTGTAGCGCCTTTGTTGCCAAAGCTTCCTTCCGCTCATCAGATTGTTGCTGCCGTAAGAACATAGTGAAGCTTGGAACATCGATGCAGTCGCCGGATCCAACTACACCTTCGGCAACCCACCTGAACCACTAGCTCCATCTCCATCACCTTTCTCGTCCCCACTCATGATTGTCAATCTCTTCTTCAAAGTTTTCACACACAGAAATCTCCACCTCAGACCTTCACGTCGAGTTCACCACCGTATCATGTCGGATATTGAGTGAAGGATGTCCAAGAAAACGCGAGGTTCCTGGCTGTGAAGATCCTGTGTGCTGAACAAAGACAAGACATAGAAAGACAATCACGAAAGCGAGTGCTGCAATATATTCCAACTCCAAATGTATGTACACAGCCGGATCTTTCTCTTAAGAGCACAAAATTGAGAAACAGACCAAAGAGATCTGTAACCTGCTTCAAAGCCCCTAAAACAAACCCCTGAATCACAACCCTGACCCAAAACCACCGAAGCGTAGCTCAAAGCAAGAGAAATTTCCCTTTGCTAACAAAAAGAGCTATACCAGTATCACACGATTGAAACCCAAGTCCAAACCACATCCATGTACAAGCTCTTAGCCAAAGCTAGCTACCACAAGCTGTATATAGCCAACTAGATCTCTATCGAACTCAAAAGAGCAAAACCCGTAGCGAAGAAACCGAAAAAGGTATATCTGAGAACTTTCTCCTTTCGTCAAACAGTCTTTAGATGTCGATAGGGTCTCCTTCCCTGACTCCGTTGATCCAAGAAACTTTCAGATCCTACTCTCGACAGTCGAGATATCGTCGGTTTTCGGTTGTAGATGACCGAACCTTCAAAAACTCCTCCCTACGGCTTAAAACCGCACACACCGCTCAAACGAATCGTTTGATCTGATATCTGTCTTCTCTAGCAGGTAGATCTAGCTATCATGAATCCAACGAGACTCCAAACAAGCCATTTGGAGTTCTCCTTGCAAAACCACGCAAGAAATTTGGTCGTAGGTTGCAAAAAACTGATATAAATGGACTCCTTGCGGCTCAAACTCGCTCACCTCACCCAAACCAACAATCTAATCCACGTACTGTCTTCTCCTAGATGAAGACTCCTTGGTAGCGTAGGCACCAAGAACGAAGAGCTTGGCTCACCGATTCCGAAGAACAATCCAATCTCAGGTCACAGATGATGAAAACATGACGCAAGCGCTTCCTTGCGAGCCAATTTCACTCAGAACTTCCAAACCGTCCGATGAAACTTGATATCGTCTTCAATTTCCTGAAGAATTCGTTGTTCTGATCTCGATGGATCCAAGGACAGCAAGTTTGGACTCCGGAACGGTCCGAACGGTCCAACTCTCCTTCACAAGTCATTGAAGCTCTCAAAATCCTTTCTCTGCGTCTCAATTTCTCCCAGTACACACCCCGATCCGTCTCTTCAAGAACCGTCTTAACCCACACGTAGCCTGCACAGATCTGAACCCAATGACACCTTGCCCGCGTGTACTGGACTTCTCAATTTTCCAAAACGTCCACCGACAAGTCGCAGAAACAAGCTGATCCCTTAAGCTGCCCCCCTACGTCAATCTCTGTACGTACCCGTTCTCTTCAATAATAATGAAGCAGCCCCTTGCGTCTTTGATGTAACGTCTGAAGCTGCAAATACCCAGTCAACAAGTAAACTAGGGTCTAACTTGATTTTCCCTTCTTTCGAATCGCATAACTTCTCCTGTAGGTGTCCAAATGAAGTAGACAAGATGTCCATGGAAAGCTGACAACGAGCTCTACCCATCTATGTGATGAAAGTGAAGATCCGAAGTTGTGCCAAAAGCCCGTAAGTTGAGGCTTAGCTTGTTTTCTCCATCTTCGAGTCTTGTAACTTCTCCAGTAGGTGTCCAAATGAAATAGACAAGATGTCCATGAAAAGCTGATAACGAGCTCTACCCGTCTATGTGATGAAAGTGAAGATCCGAAGTTGTGACAAAAGCCCGTAAGATGGGGCCTAGCTTGTTTTCTCCATCTTTCGAGTCTTGTAACTTCTCCAGTAGGTGTCCAAACGAAGTAGATAAAGTGCCTTTGGAAAGCTGACAACGAGCTCTACCCATCTATGCGATGAAAATAGAGATCTAAATGATGCCAAAAGCCCGTAAGCTAGGGCTTAGCTTGTCTTTCTCATGAATGTCTTTGGAGCGCCAAGCATCAAAGTCTGAATTTCATATAGGAGCCGGTCCACGACACGACACCGTGCTGAGAGTGTTACAAACTCGCTCGCGAGAAACGACTCTGTGTCCATGCTTCGATCTGTCAAGTACCAGATTTAGGTACTTTGCTTTTTGTTCCAACTGGGATGCCCCTTTCTGAATTGTGATAAGTCTTTATCTTTTCTTCCTGCTTGTTGTATGTGTTCCTTGATGCTTCCTATCTATGATGAGATAATTTCTGTTCGGCAGGGTCATGTCCTCAAATGATGATGACCTCCTCCTGCTTGCTATAGACTTCATACAAGGTGTAGCGAGCAAGGTCTTTTTCCATCTCGTTCAGCTAGAAGAGTGTTCAGATTCAACAAGCAAGTCTAGTCTTTTATCCGCCTTCCAACAGAACTCCTTGCTGGAAACTCTGCTTATTCCGGACACTGTTCCGAGGTTCTCTTTCTACACTAGCGAATTGCCAATGATTAGTTTTGACGATAGTACTACATCTGACCCGTCCACTTGAACTTGCAGTACTCTACGACTAGTGTGAACTTCTTCGTGAAATTAGACTATTTGAAGATCGCGAAAACTTGTTATCTCTGTCATTGCACATCCTGCATATTCAAAGTTTGGCTGGGTCGTATCGGTTCTTTTCTTATTTTCTAGATGGACTTTTTATGTCATAAGGACCCTTCATCATCCCCGCGGGTCCCCAACCCAGAAGCAGAAGAGGTAAATAGGTCGAAGACTAACCCCAAGATCACATCGTCGTTTCATTTCAGGCCGGCTATGATTTAAACGGCTAAAAGGCTGCTTGGAGGCCCCGGGAGGTGAACAGTGGGATCACGGCTTAGGTAGGTTCAAGTCCGGGAAGTAGACGTTAGGAAAGGGTAAGGCCTTAAGGCCTCGAAGGCAATTTTGGACCAGGGATACCCCCTGGCCACCCCGCAGCCAATCGGAGACGTCCACGTAACCCGAAGTAGAGCCGACGACCAAGAATCAAGAAGGCCAGGCCACCAGCCTGCGTTCTTATGCATCCGTACACAGTGAAGGTGAAGCGACGCCGCGTGGCGGTAGCAGACAGGTCCGTGGAGGCACACGCACGAAGGAGGGGAGTGGAGTCACCGAAGGCCCACTTCTCTATGAGGAGGGAACGGACGCAGACGACGTGGCAGGAAGGCGACTCGACGGAGAAGCCCGATTGGTCGAGAACCCCTCGGGGTGATGACGGCACACGCGTAAGCGTGGCCGTTCGCCTTTCCCCGAGGAGGGAAGCATGATTGGGAAGCTAACCGGGTCCGCATCCCCACGCGCGAGTTTCCAGCCAATGGGAACTCGCGGAACCTGGCTGTTACTCCCTCGCGAGTACTCTACTCAGACCCGCGTGGCAAGGTCTGGTTGGCCGCGCCGTTTTGAGATCGCGGACTCTACTCGGGAAGCGCGAATGATAGTCAGACGAGGACGACACCTGCCAGGGTATAAAGGCTGCTCATAGGACACTGTGCCGGGGACGACGCCGAGGCCGGAACGGGAAGCCGTATGCGGGAGAGCCACGTAGCGAGTATCCTCCGTGAAGATAGGGACGCCTTCGCCGCTGTGTGTATACACACGAGGTTTCCTCGAGAAACCTCGTGTCCAGTTGCAGGTGACAGTTTGACAGTTTTAGGGTAGTCCCGAGAGGCGCAAGGGTATAGCTGCAGATTGGATGCAGTGGGTCGATAGGTTAATGGATAGGAAGGTCATGCCGTGACCCTAGTACTGATTGGAACCTGTCGGGGTCGCCGCGCCTACCTTTGAGGATACGCCGATGTGTATGAGCCGAATTCAGTAAAGGATCACCGCCGTTGTGAAATTGGAGGGTCTGCATGAGATTGCGTGGGAAGTGTGGGAAGTGTGGGAAGAGTCATGGGCATGTGTGTTGCCTCGGTTCTCGAGTAGGTTGAAGGAATGATCAGGAGGAGAGTGTCTGAGTGGTTGTCTGGGTTCGGGATGTTCGCAAGGAGTTAACGTCGCCGTGGTTTTGATCAATTTTTGAATTTCCGCACCAAGACCCGCGCTGCTGAACCTCTGACCCGAGAACCACGTCAGAGTGATATCAGAGCCTTGTTGTTGGCTCTACCACGACTCACACACGCCATAGACCACTGAGCCGCGAGACGAGCAGACACACCAGAGTGAGGATCCGCCGAGGATCGAAGAGAGGTCCTCGCACAGGAGCCTCGAGTCACGATCGAGCCTCGACTCGACCGCGAGCCTCGACTGTTCGCAAAGTACTCGTGAAGAACTGCAGGGACGCTGCAGAGGAGCCACGACATTGAGACGAGCCTCGACTGTCTTGCGGGATGGAAGCCGCCGCAGCGAGATGCCACCTCGTAAACAGAAGGAACACCCGGGAGCGGGGCCCTCACGGCCCCCACCTCCCGACTCAGGGTTTCCCAGCCTTGTAGCATCGCATACACCCGCGGACTATGTTCCCTGACCGGCCGACTCAGGAGGTTCGACGACAGCCTCACCGTCTGTGTAGGCCGCCGCAACCTCGAGTGGAGCCCATTCGAGAACACCGCCAACGAGTGCGGAACTGAGACAGACAGTGAACGACGTCGAACTGTTCCTCAGGAACCTCCGCACGCGATTCGGGATGGCTGACGCTCCGAACGGGCCATCGTCAGTCCCGCCAACCTCACCTCATGCGAGTCAGCCGCCGACTCCGGGACCGCCACCGCCGCTTGCAGCCGATCCAACAGATGGTACCCCTACGGTACCCGACGCGATCGGAGCAGACGATCCAGGTGATAGTTCCGAGAGCTCGACGGACTCGAAAAGTAGCCCACCGAGTAGTAGTCGATCCGGAGGAAGGTCAGGTGAGCGGAAGAGACGCCGACGCGCACCCTCACCTGAGAAGCCGCAGGAATACTACGGGGAGCCCTCGCTCCCCAAGTTTGAACTATGGGTTGCCTCAATGGATAATTATCTTAGCCATTATTCTAAGAGGGGCAGATTCGCGTATGCTGTCAATCGGCTGAGGGGCGACGTCCTCAAGTGGTTGACTAATTATCAGAAGGAGCGATCCAATGAGGGCAAGCCTGAGATCCACACTTGGGAAGAATTGCGGGATCGACTTCGCACATACCTTGTGCTCCGAAACGAATACAGTCATTATAGGCAAGAAATGGACAGCCTTAAGCAAACTAGAGGCATCCGGGAGTACAGTCAAAGATGGAGGCTGTACTTCCATGGAATGCTCTTGCCCTTACGGATGGGAATGAAAAGAAATATCTCTTCCATAAGGGTTTGCAGGGGTGGTACTCCTATGAAATGACGAGATTCGGGTGGGAGAAGCCGTTGGAGGACATATGCGCACACCTCGAACTCCTTGAGGCAGACCGCCAGAGAGGTAAGTCCGGGGAGAAGAGTAAGGAGGTTCGCACTTACAGAAGATTTCGAGGAGGGTCCGGGAACCGAGCTAGAAGACCTTACCATTCGGGAGGAGGTCAAGGTGGACAACGAGCACCACCGCCTGCAGCAGCTGGGCGCGGACCCGCCACTGGAGGCCAGCGACCACCAGATCGAAGGCCACAAGGTGGAGGAGTGACCCGCAGCAACCAGCGACCGAGGAGGGACCAAGGCGGGAGACAGCTGAGGGGTCTGCCCAGACCCAACCCACTGTTTCCTGCTGCCGTGCCCCGAACTGACGGTTGTTATCATTATGGTCGACTCGGCCACTTCGCTCGAGAATGCCTCGCGCGAATGGGGGCCCCGAACATGAGAGCTGCCGCTGCTGAAGAACCTGCACCTGAGGCAGCTGAGTTCGAAGTTCACAGGAGAGAGGCCCCGATACGAGAAGCACCCCCGACTGCGGACCGAGGTAATTCGAAACTGCTTGCATACTTGCCATGGATAAAAGTTGGGATCAAGGGGAGGGTAGTGCGTATGTTAGTGGACACTGGAGTCGATATCAGTCCTGTCCTCGAGTAAAGCGCTAGACCTACATCTCACCCCGAAGAGACTAGCCTCGGCCCTTGTAGTCCGATTTGTCCGAGGCACTTCCAAGGTGACTCATACGGTACCCCAGTTACCGGTTGAGTGTGTTGGAATTATCCGTAGCCATGACTTCTTAGTGATGCCCATGGGGAAAACCGAGGGAATTCTGTGTTGGACTTGGCTTCGGCAAAACTTATCCTGTATAGATCTTACCGAAGGAAACCTGTGGTTGAAGGATCCCCGAGGCATCGACCACTGTACTGCCTTAGAGATGGATCCCCGAACTCAATCACCCGCCGAGTTTCCACAATATATGTCTTGCCGAGTTGCATTCATGGTATGCACAGCTCGGCAGTTCAAGAAGTCTATGCAAGGAGTGGAAGAGGCATGGATGGTGTTGCCGGAGAAAACCTTTGAGGAAGTCGATGAGGAAGATCGAGTGGCCCAACTGCCGGTCCGTAAGGAAATGCAGCAGTTGTTGGCTAGATACTCGCATCTTCTTCCCGAACACTCTGCCTCCTCGTATGACGATTGATCACAAGATCTTATCCCCGGCTCCGCCTCACCAGTTGGGAGGTGCCGGCGGATGCCCTTAAACCTTTTACAGGAACTCAAAGCACAGCTAGGGGAGATGGTTGAGCAAGGCATCTTACGCCTCAGTTGCTCGCCCTATGCCACTCCCATAATGTTCGTAAGTAAGAAGGAGGGTACCTTACGTTTATGTGGGGATTACCGTGCCTTAAACAAGGTCACAATCAAAAACAAGTATCTGATCCCCCTGATGGATGAAACGATGGACCGATTAGTTAAGGGTCGGTACTTTACCAAACTCGACCTTAGATCAGGGTATCACCAGATTCGGATAGCCGAGGGAGATGAAGAAAAGACAGCAATCATTACAAGATATGGTCTGTTCGAGTACACGGTGCTTCCCTTTGGACTGTCGAATGCCCCAGCCACTTTCTGCCGATTAATGAATGATATACTCAGGGACCAACTGGACGACTCAGTAGTCGTTTATTTGGATGACATTATCGTTTATTCCCCTACCTGGCTGAAGCACTTAGCCGATGTGGAAGCTGTGTTTCGAAAACTAGAGAGGGAGAAACTAGTACTCAAAGCTTCTAAATGTTCATTTGGGCAGGAAAGTGTAGTATTCCTTGGGTGTCTCATCGACCACACAGGTGTCCATATAAACAAGAGGAAGGTACATGCAATCAGGTCATGGCCCGAAGACAGTTTCGGAAGTGCGGTCATTTCTAGGCCTTGCCTCATACTTCCGGAAATTTATAAGGGGTTTTGGCCACCTCGCATCCCCTATCTTTGACTTGCTTCGAGATTCGAAGAAAAGCTTGAGTGGGGACTGTCACAACAAAAAGCTTTTGACTCCTTGAAGAAGGTCCTAACGGAGGCACCGGTCCTTGCGCTTCCAGACTTAGGAAAGCCTTTTGAGATCCACACAGATGCATCGAAGTTAGCCATAGGTGGTGTGCTGATCCAAGAAGGTCACCCTGTAGCTTTCGAGAGCCATAGACTGAGTGAGCAGGAGGCCAGGTGGGAAACCCACGAACAGGAAATGTTAGTTGTCATTTGGTGTCTGAAAAGATGGGAACACTATCTGTTGCCTTGTGAGGTAACTGTCGTGACAACATATCCAACACCTACTTTCAGACTAAACCAAAGCTCTCGCTGAAACAGCAGACTTGGCAGCTTGAGTTATCTCGGTATAATCTTACATGGAAGTATAGGAAGGGCAAGGATAATGCCTCGGCCAATGCTCTCTCCAGACAAGTAATGGCTTTGACCTCGGCCCCGCAATCCAGCCTTGTAGAATTTGTGAGGAGGGCCACAGCCCTGGATCCGCAAGCTACCCAGTGGGCTAGCCAAGACCTTTCGGACCCGGGGATGAGGCACCTTAGCAAGAGGGAGGGATGCTGGTTCTTCAAACAAACTCGCCTTTACATCCCACATGGACCCCTGAGAGCCAGAGTTCTCTATGAGGAGCATGATGCTCCGGCTGCGAGCCATGGGGGTCAGGCTAGGACACTACACAGGGTTCGACAGAAATACTACTGGCCTACCCTTAGTGCAGATGTAAGTAGGTATGTGGAAAGTTGCATGGTCTGTCAGCAGACCAGGCCGGATACCCAGAGACCTGCCGGGTTGTTACAGCCCTTACATGTACCCAAGAATCTCTGGGAGAGCTTGACAATGGATTTCATCCCTCATCTTCTTTTTTCTCATGGTTATGATTGCATTTTAACTGTGGTAGATCGGTTAAGTAAAATGACCCATTTCATTCCTTGTACTATTATCATTTCGGCTTCCGAAGTGGCTAGGTTGTTCCTGACCCACATATTCAAGTTCCATGGACTGCCTAGAGAGATCATAGCCGATAATGACTTCAGATTTGCGAATGAATTCTGGACCACGTTATTTGCCAGCTTAGGGACCAAGCTGAAGTTCACTGCTGCTTACCATCCGCAGACCGATGGGCAGAGTGAAAGAGTTAACCAGGTCATAGAGCAAGGGTTGCGAAATTACATGTTAAGGGATCAGTCGGATTGGGCCGACCATCTTGACTTAGTGGAATTTGCATACAATGATGCACTCCACTCGGTTACCAGTTACAAACCATTTGAGCTTGTGTATAGGGGTAATAAATCTCCCTTGTCCCCAGCCAGCTTTCAGTTACAGTCTCCTGAGTTCGAAAATGCCATGAGAGAAACTCCTCTGAATGTTGCTGAGTTTATAGGCCGAAGATCGTATGTCTTACACATGGCCAAACAGAACATTCTCAAGGCCCAAGCTAGGTATACTAAATATGCTAACCTCAAAAGGCGAGATGTGCAGTTAGAGGTAGGAGACCGGGTATGGCTCAAGACCAAGGCCTACTCCATCTCTCAAGGGATGACTGGGAAGTTCATCCCCAGGTGGGCCGGACCTTTCGAGATATTCAAGAAGGTAACTCTTGTAAGTTATCACTTAAGTTTTCCATCTAGCATGCAAGGGTATCACCCCATCATCCACATTTCGAACTTAAAGAAGTTTGTACCAGATGATATGCAGATTCCAGGGAGGATCCAAAAGTGGACCCCTGCCCTGGAACACTTACCTATGCTCTCAGATATGCGGGTAAGGAGGATACTGGACCAGAGGTCCTTGCTTGGTCCCAGTACTGAGCCCGAAAGGGTGGAACTACTTGTTGAATGGGAAGGCCGAGGTATGGTAGCCCAGACTTGGGTGACTCTGGCGGAGATCCCTTGGGTACTGATAGCCCGGCCGTATCAAGTTTTTATCCGGTGTCGCGCTACTTGGCGGCTACATGTTATATTTCTACTCCGACGCTTGAGTTTAGTAGTTCTAGAAGTTAGCTTATATTACTTCTAGTCCTTTATGTATATGTTTGACACCTTTGCATACGGTGTTAACACTATTTTGAGTCCTAGTAGGCTGATAGTATGTTAGTTATCTTGTTCAAGCATTTGTGCGCTTGTGCAAGTGACTTCTTACTTGTCTATGAGGTTCAATGTACATAACTTAGGGTTTCCATGCTGATAGTGGTTTGAGCTCATGGGTTGTACTTACTTGTCGCCCATGCACGCTTTCTAGCTAATTTAAGTTATTTTTCAGGGCTATGTGTCATTTTAGGTAGTTTAAGTTTTACGCTGGCACTCTAGGGGGCTTGACGTGGTAGCCTATGAGTGTAGATAAGTTACCAGGTAGTTTAAGGCACAAAAGGACAGTCAAGTGGAGCTATGAACTCCCATTGGTCCATTTTTGTCTTTTGTAAAACTCTAAGTTTAGAAACAGAGCTCTAGAGGAGAGTTCGAGCAATTGGTGAGGTATCTTCGAAATCTGAGAGCACAGGAAGAGAGAGCTCGTTGTGCCAAGCACTGTCAGTGAAATTTTTGCTCGATTTGGATCAATAAACAAGGAGTTATGCCCAATTGAAGTTCGGATTGTGCCAAAACTGCGTCACTTTTGTTGATTTTGGGGTTTTCGGTGCCAATTGCAGCAGAATTGAGGAAATCACTTCAAAACTTCGTGGTTGCGTTCACTGTCAGGAGGGCTACGACTGTCCAAAAAGTTTCGTATCATTTGAGTAATTGAGTAATTCAGGGCGGCCGCTGAAGCAGAGGGGGTCTGAAAAGCTCTTAATCTAGAGCAGCGACTTTAGAGAAGGAGATCTGGAGTTCTACAAACATTCAGGAGTCCCAACTTCACAGGGATGTTCAGCATCCTGTAGACTTCAAATACTGTGAGAAGATTTGAAATTCATCAAGCCAATTCTCTGTTCTATGTCTGAATAGCTGTCTAGGTATCAGAAATTGTCATAATTCTCTTATTCAGAACTTTTCTGTTCATATCTCCGTGTCAGAATTTGATCTCAGGTTGAAACTTCGTCTGTGAGTTCAGTAGTACCTCATTTGCATGTAGGGGAAGTTTAGAGGTCTAAACCTTCATAGTTTTCCTCTCTTTGAGTGTCAAAGTTCACCGCTTAAGCCTATTACTACCAGTGAGACCTAAATTTCGCTTTTTTAGCATATCAGAGGATCCTACACTCCTGTGTGAGTGTTTATAGCTCCTGTTGTGACCTGAAAGCCAACCTCTTGAGTAAACAACCACAGCCAGAAGCCCGGCGCTTTCCTAGGTAGACGGATCACACTCCGACACCGGGGAAGGACCCCGCAAGTCACCCGACCCGATGCCTCAGCTTGAGGGGAGGAGTGTAAGAGGATTGCGCGAGAGGCTTGGAGGGGTCGGAGACCACTGCACTGCATGAGGAGTCGCGATCCTGAATGCACATAGGTGTAGATTACTTCCTAAGGTCCAGCCGGCTCTTACAGGTCCACCTCAAGAGGGTAGGGAGGAGGAAAAATAAAGCCAGCAGATCTAGCTGAGCTCGAGGTACACTACATGTATCCAGTGCACTTAAAATCTTGTCTCGTGTAAGACTCTCCTGTCACAAAAAGGATTGAGACCGAGTTGGGACCCCTGGAGAGAAGGAAGACTCTTCGGTAGGAGGTCCAGGTGTGAAAACACACCTTTTCATTTGTGTGGTAGTATGTCATAAGGACCCTTCATCATCCCCGCGGGTCCCCAACCTAGAAGCGGAAGAGGTAAATAGGTCGAAGACTAACCCCAAGATCCCATCGTCGTTTCATTTCAGGCCGGCTATGATTTAAACGGCTAAAAGGCTGCTTGGAGGCCCCGGGAGGTGAACAGTCAGGTCACGGCTTAGGTAGGTCCAAGTCCGGGAAGTAGACGTTAGGAAAGGGTAAGGTCTTAAGGCCTCGAAGGCAATTTTGGATCAAGGGTACCCCTGACCACCCCGCAGCCAATCGGAGACGTCCACGTAACCCGAAGTAGAGCCGACGACCAAGAATCAAGAAGGCCATGCCACCGGCCCGCGTCCCTATGCATCCGTGCACAGTGAAGGCGAAGCGACGCCGCGTGGCTGTAGCAGACAGGTTCGTGGGAGACACACGCGCGAAGGAGGGGAGTGGAGTCACCGAAGGCCCGCTTCTCTATGAGGAGGGAACAGACGCAGACGACGTGGCAGGACGGCGATCTGACGGAGAAGCCCGATTGGCCGAGAACCTCTCGGAGTGATGACGGCACACGCGTAAGCGTGGCCGTTTGCCTTCCCCCGAGGAGGGAAGCATGATTGGGAAGCTAGCCGGACCCGCATCCTCACGCGCGAGTTCCCAGCCAATAGGAACTCGCGGAACCTGGCCGTTACCCCCTCGCGAGTACTCTACTCAGGCCCGCGTGGCAAGGTCTGGTTGACCGTGCCGTTTTGGGATCGTGGACTCTACTCGGGAAGCGCGAGAGACAGTCAGACGAGGACGACACCTGCCAGGGTATAAAGGCTGCTCATAGGACACTGTGCCGGGGATGACGCCGAGGCCGGAACGAGAAGCCGTATGCGGGAGAGCCACGTAGCGAGTATCCTCCGTGAAGATAAGGACGCCTTCGCCGCTGTGTGTATACACACGAAACCTCGTGTCCAGCCACAGGTGACAGTTTTGACAGTTTTAGGATAGTCTCGAGAGGCGTGAGGGTATAGCTGCAGATTGGAGGCAGTGGGTCGATAAGTTAATGGATAGGAAGGTCATGCCGTGACCCTAGTACTGATTGGACCCTGTCCGAGGTCGCCGCGCCTACCTTTGAGGGTACGCCGATGTGTATGAGCCGAATTCAGTAAAGGATCACCGCCGTTGTGGAATTGGAGGGTCTGCGTGAGATTGCGTGAGTGTGGGAAGAGTCATGGACATGTGTGTTGTCCCGGTTCTCGAGTAGGTTGAAGGAGTGATCATGAGGAGAGTGTCTGAGTGGTTGTCTGGGTTCGGGAGGTTCGCAAGGAGTTAACGCCGCCGTGGTTTTGATCGAGTTTTGAATTTCCACACCAAGACCCGCGCTGCTGAACCTCTGACCCGGGAACCACGTCAGAAGTATACTTGCAGGATACTTGAAGTACCACGGCAGAAGTATACATGTTTAGTTACCCAACCTTTTTTATCCATGAAAGTGAAAGCAAGTGTTTCAATGTGCAGTCCGTTTACAAACTTATAAATCTATCCTGCATTTGCACTCAACTTGATCCATCCATATACTAATATATCTACCCACATCACACCATGTTGAATCGCGAATATGTCTCTACGGAGACAAAGCAAGAGCGAGGACACCCACACTGGAGCTATAAGTGACAGTGTGCCGGATGGACAATGACCTTCAGTTTTCTCTATTCCCACTCTTTTCTACTTTTCTGCACAAGCAATACATATCATGCATGTTCTCTATCGAACAGGGTTAGTCTATTGTACTTACATTTTCCAAGAGTTATATCCATCCACGGGACATCTTGTCTGGAGGTGAAGAAGAAGCTACTCCAGGCGCTTGGATGGGACCAGCAATGAACACTTGGTGCAGAGATTTGCATGGAGTAACTCTCCAACAAAGAATTGCACACATTTGTGGGCATGGTTGGCTACTGTTTGAAAAATGAAAAACTCCAACATCATCATGTCGTGATGAAGAATATCATTGGGTACGATAGCAGACGATAAGGAGTTGTTTATGTTGTTAGGAGCTATAGATACAAAGAATCGTATCGAGCTCACTTACATGAACTTTTTGTCCATGGCACTTCAGTTTAACAAGTACAAAAGCTACCACCCTTCTCCAATACTTTGTCCCGCTGTCTCCATCTGATGCTGATTTCATAGAAATACTCTGCTCTCCTAGGTGGATCATGCATACATGTATACGGAAAAAGTGATCCGACTCAATGTGGAACTCTTTCATGAGACCTGAGCAGTTTGCACTCGAGGACATCAACAACATCTTTTTTCATATTGATAATAGGTGATGCTCACATTGCAGTTGTAGGTATTTCGAAGCATAGGGAAACAGAGAACATGAACGAGGTGAGGAGGACATGCACAGCAACAAAGAAGACCAAACGGACGTCGAACGGGAAACTGTGCAAGAGAGAGAAGATGACCCAACTCTACCAGACTTCATAGCTCTCGTCGATGTGCTCTTGAGAGAGACCGGCCACGAGAATCAACCTAGCGGTAACCACAATCGACCTATCGAAGTGGAGTAGTAACAGAACCGTAACAACAACTTGTATGATGACTAGTATCAGTGAGCACTTTTATTTTGTACAACGTATACGCTCTGTGCAGAACGTATGTAGTGGAGTTATCATTAGCAACGATGGAATGTATATTGTACAGCTCTGTAGACAACCTATGGACTTACCACGTACAGTTTGTGGAATGAATATGCATACAGTATGATCAGTATGATATACTACACTATAGGGTACCGTGAGTGTGTTCGCAAAATCGTGCACAATCATGCGCTCGAGCAGCATTTATGTTGTGTTATCCGAGAATAAAATCTTCTTTTTTCAATGCGCGAGTACTTGCTGTGGGTGTAAGTTATATTATTGTCTCTATTTGGAGCGATCGATAACAGAGATTCCACCTGTCATTTCGGTCATCTGAAAGCATTAAACTGCAAGCATCATTGATCGAGCGTAATAAATTTAACAATAAGATGGAAAATAATCACTTACAAAAAGTGACTTACAGCTCTTGGGTGAATATGCATCACACATGTGTTGTGAGCACACGACAAACAATAAGTAGTTGTAGACGTGAGAGCATATTTTTTCGTACTTCAGCAACCATTATTATAAAAGACGATTCACAACAGTCACTAGTGGATATTAAAGCATAGCTTTCGCACTTCAGCAACCTTACTGTTAAAATATCTGATGACGATAGATACTCGTGAGTTTTAGAATACGTTCTTCGCACATCATTAACTGTTATTGTTAAAGAATCGATCCAAGATAAGTCCTCATGGAAGCACTACTACATTCCTCTGTCCTTGGTGAATTTCCTAGCCATTGAAGAATCTCTTTGGATTTTGTCATGATATGACAAGTTAATGTTTTTCTTTTAATGCACGACGCGCTTGTTTCTGATGAATGTACATTGAGCAACATTCGCAGCTTCATTCACTCTCATGGTATTAGGGGGTGTCAAAGGTAAGAACCTTCTGAAATATTTGAGAGCTGCGGGCGTGAGTTACGACTTCGGCCAGACTGTGGCCAGTGTTTCATGCGAGCACCTCCTGAGGTACCCGTAGGAAAACACCGCGGGTTTTTTCTTAACGGCTCTTCACTCATTTCGTCCGCTTTCTTCTGCAATAGATTCTCTACTGCTCTGAGTAATTATCTTGAGTCTACAAACAGAAAAATAATTAATGACAAAATTTTGATGCTCAGTCAATGACGCGATCCAAAACGAGTCACGGTTCTATACAAACTTACTTGTGACAATTTTACGGTCAGTTATCTCTCTGTCATTGAAGAATCTTTTCTCTGAACTTTGACACCCCTATTGTTCCTATCGAGGTCCGAAACTCATGCTCACTAGGGAATCAAACGTTATATTTTCTCGTGACTAGATTCTCAATTTGATATTATTTTACGAGGTCCTACAAGGACCTAACCCTAAATCTTATTATTTTTGACATCCTGCAACTGAACTTGATCGGTAGTATCAAATTTCAATAATTGGGAAATTTACGACAATTATTTCTGATATTTTCATCTTCCATAAACATACATGCAACAAGAACTTTTAACATGAGGGAAAGAAGAGGACAAGCAACGGAATACGAAAGAAATTGCAGATGGAGACTGGTGATGGTCAAGCTGAGAGGACTCTTATTTGTTTTGTAGACGAGAGAAATCTTTTCTGATTTATATGATCAAAAATAAAAAATATTAGATATAAATTCAGACAAATCATCCTGAAAATTTGAAATTTAAAAGAACTAACTGTTAAAGAAGGACACGTGTAAATTCCATAAGCATAACCAATAAGGCAAGTGCGCAAAAATGCGCTTCAGAAAATACAAATGCGGACGTTATCATCAAACAAACTGTAAATTAGTGAGTGTGCTGGCAGCTTCCATCTTGGAAAACGGTGAAACTCTAGAGGTGTTCTCCGCTATTTCTCGAGCATCGGCGGGTAGAGAGACTGGAGTTCACTGGACAGGAGAATACTAAATCGGGACGTTAAAGGCGTCAATGTGGCGACACTTTGTTCAGAATTCCCAGTAACCTAAAGGTTACTTCCCGTTGAGCGGAGTGTGGTGCGTTCACTGCGGTGTCCAGCTCGAACCAGCACAGAGCGCGACGACACTAGAAGATGAGTGATCTCCTTCATCAGTGCTTTCTTTAGGTTGAGTCAGCTTATTCACGGGTCTCAGTACAGAAGGTGGAACTAGACAACAAGGAGAACGGGAGCCTCGAGCAGGAAGGGGAATAGTCCAGGCCGAGCACGAACGCAGTTCTCGGTTGGTCTGTAGGTCGCTTGAGCTCCTCAACTTCGTTTCCTTGGCGGATTTTGGAGTTTAGTTTCGTCCTGGCTTGTGGTGACCGAGGGGGCTCACGGAGCAGATTTAGATAGATTTGTAGGAATTGCAGCGCAGGTTGGAAGCGAAGGAGATTGTAGATCGACATTTTAGTGGCAGGAGTAGGTATCGTTGAAGGCAGCAGGAGTGTGGATTCAGCATCTTGCTCTCTCTAGGCGGGCTCTGTACAAGTCCTTGATTTTTTACGGATTTCATTGCGAGTTGGATCGGTGGCGGTACCCTGACTCTTGAGGGTTGAGGTAGAGGAGGAAGGCAGACGCTTCATAGTGCACTTCGTTTGGAAAGATGGTGGGTGGTCATTGCTGGTCGCGCTGTGGGATACTGATTGTGGCAGTGACATTGAGTGTTCTGGGCGTCGTCGCGGCGTCCGATGGCAACAAGATACTAAAGCCTTGCCAGGATACCACAGTGCAGAAGTATGATGGGTTCACGTTCGGGCTAGTGATCTCCACCAACGAGTCTTTCTATGCCAAGGACAAAAGCAGGAACTCTATCCAGTTGTCTCCGTGTGATAAGCGCTTGAACCAACTGAATCGTGGTCAAGTCGCAGTTTTCAGGCCGAAAGTCGATGAGATCAGTCTTTTGATAATCAACCGCACTCAGTTGACCAACCCTGTGAGTTTTCTTGCTCCTGTGTCCCCCCTTGGGTATGAGCATTTTATTGTCGCTTGATTTGCTCTGTCATCTGTGAGTGGATTGTGCTGTGGAATGGTTCCAGTTACATCTTACATTGTCGAGCCTAGCATCAGGTATGTTTAGGATCGCGCGTGTAGTGACACGTCCGCCTTGTCGACTGCATTTATCCTAGATGCTCGTCGTGGTATTCCATTTGAAAGCCAAAAATTGAAGTGTAGCCTGTGCCGGGCATGGAATTGTCCATATGTTTCATTGGTGCGTCGATGAGTTAAACTCATTTTCTACAAAGATGTGGAGACGCAAGTATCTCAAGTAGTGTCAACACCCCGGGCAGTCTGATAGGTCGGAACGGAATGTTATGGCAAACGGGTTTCCGTGCAGTTTGAGTTTCGGAGAGACTACCTGAACTCGCTGGAACATCGTATGGTGAGCTGACTTCAAAACGTAGGTATCTCCGAGGAAGCATGCCGCAGGATTTCCTGCGCAGTTGTTGACTCGGTAACAGCCAAATCGTCTGTCAGTGGAGACAGTGCCTATCCTGACTGAGCACTTAAGTGTAGGATTGGAAGTTCTCAGTGGAACCAGAAATCGGTGGTTTCTGTCTCCTCCCTTTTGCGTGGTGGTCTCTTCAGTCGTAGTATAGCTGACTTTAGAATTCGTGGTAATGTGATAAATGAGTGGATGTAGTTTCTTGGTTCTTGTGTTTGTTCTCGGTTTCAGGAACTCCTGTCTAGTTTGTTCTTATTGGTACATGCATATACCTTGTGTGCAGAAAAATTTTGGTGGAAATGCCGTCGCCTTCGCTGGGAGGAGCTTTGCGGCTGTTTCGGCTCCGGTTTTTCTTGCCAACGACACGTATCGCGTTACTAGTTTGTCTCTGGTAAAAATCGGCACTGGCCCTGCAGATCTGGAGCATACTGAGTATTGTGAGACGTTTTCAGAGTCCTGCCATCTGTGGAACTTGAATCGGAACTAACGTTTGTTGGCATTTATGCATCACAGGTGCTGAATTTTGAAAAGGGTAGATTGATGAATCTTCTTTGGAAGAACGACAAGTGCAAGTCATGTCAAGGAGCAAACTCAACGTTTGTGTGTCTCAAAGGACAGCAGTGCGCGATCAGAGCGAACAGGTGCTCAGACGCGGGGGGCAAAATCGACTGCAGTTTGAGCATCCAGACAGCCTTCTCCGGTACTGACAAGTATAATGATGTACTGAATAGTTGGTATCAGGTCGACAATCTACAACAATACTCGTTGTATAACCTATACAGTAACTTGAGGTCCACCTTGACCTCTCAATTCAACCTTTTCTTGCGATGAAGGTGTTCATCAACTACCTCGGATTTGTCATCACTTTTCCCTGTGGTGTTGGTAACCTGATATGTGAAGAAGCAGCCCTCACTGGCTCTGCCTCTAGGTTGAGGTGGATTACCTCGGTGGAAGGAACTGTGATTTCTCGGTGCACAAAGTCAGTACTGATGGCATCAGGTTTTAACACTGAAACGGGATACGAGTAACGTCTTGCGGTGTAGGGCAGCCAGGTTGTATGCCAGGGGGGTTCATAGGTTTGCTAAAGTAGACTTGCTCTGTGTTATTTGGTTGCAAGATTCTGTTAGTAGTGCTTGTTGTATTCAGAAGCAAGTTATTCTTTTGGAGAATCCGGAGAGCTCTGCATTTTCCAAGTTAAAGGGCTCGTGCCTCATAAGGGCTAGATTTGTTTCATAAATTTGCCTGTTTCAGAAGTAGATCTCTTCTGCTTAGTACGCAGTTTAAAGGTTCAGTAGTAAAAGCAGTAACGCATGATGTATCTAGGTAAGTCATTCTTTCGGATAACAGTCAGGAGCTGTGAAGTTTCGGCATGAAATGGTGGTCTGAGATCAGTGTGAATTTGAAGTGAGAAATTCATTCGCCTAAAGTGTACGTATTTGTAGCTGGCTGCTTACGCGGAAGTAGTACAACAGAGTCAGTGTAGCTATTGTGTTGCTTTAAACGGCATGACTTGTTCTCCCTCCGAGTCGCACACACCTCGTCTTATTGCTGTAACTGCACGGAAGCCACTTAGGCTCATTTGTTCCCGGAAGCTAAAGGCCCAGTGTTTGAAGTCTTGATAATGTTGTAGTGTTTAACGAGCTGGTGGACGGTCGATTGGAGGCTTTTGTTAATCCATGCGGATCAGTCAAGAGTCAAAGTACATTCCGCTTTTATGGAGCCTCCTTCATTCCACCTTGGGGAGAGATACGAGTTTGCTGTTATGTTTTCCCGTAGAGTGCCCAAGACAGCAATTGGCTTGATCATACCCCGAGTACGTTTCCTGCGTTTGATCACACCCCTGAAAACATGTTCTCGCTTGATCTTACCCCTGACCGGCAAAGAGCAGTGGTCCCGGTTTGTGATGACATGTCGGACTCACAAGCCCCGTCTATGCTGATGTGTCAGAGCAGACTGGACTCTTACGTGTACAGAGTAACCCCGCCCGGGATATTTGATTTCACGAATCATTCGGAAGATGCGCGAACGGGTTAAAGAGATCGAGTTAACTCTCTTTTCAAAGTCCTTTTCATCTTTCCCTCGCGGTACTTCTTCGCTATCGGTCTCTCGCCGGTATTTAGCCTTGGAAGGAATTTACCTCCCGCTTAGGGCTGCATTCCCAAACAGCCCGACTCGTGGACAGCGCCTCGTGGAGCAGCAGGGTCTCGGCACGACGGGGTCCTCACCCTCTCTGACGCCCCTTAGGGGACTTAGGCCGGGTCCGCCGCAGAGGACACTTCTCCAGACTATAACTCGTGCCGCCGAAACGACACGATTTTCAAGCTGGGTTTTTCCCGGTTCGCTCGCCCCTACTAGGGGAATCCTTGTTAGTTTCTTTTCCTCCGCTTAATTATGCTTAAACTCAGCGGGTAGTCTCGCCTGATCTGAGGTCAGTGCTGTTCTGATAAATCGACACCCTGAAAGAAGAAGAAAAAAGGAGAGAATATGAGAGTTTGAAAGGCCACCTTAAATCTTCAAACCGTTCCCGTCTTCTTCGACTCACTGAGCTCTCTTTTCTTGAATCTTTTCTGTGTATATGATCTTCTAACATGCGTTGCCGCTATTTACATATCAGCATGGACGGGGTTTGTGAGCTGACATGCGTTCGACATGTCATCACAAACCGGGACCACTGCTCTTTGCCAGTCAGGGGTAAGATCAAGCGAAAACATGTTTTCAGGTTTCGCTTGTTTTCAGAGGTGTGATCAATCGCAGGAAACTTACTCGGGGTATGATCAAGCCGATTGCTGTGCCCAAGATGAACAGAAGACTGTTATCATCGTCTCGACAAGAGGACGGTGAGACTGAGTCTTGCATCGTTCTCAGGCTACGGTCACATGGGGAGAGTTTCTCTGTTTTCCGGAAGGCTCCGGAGAATAATCATCTCTCCGGAGTTTAACTCCTGCGAAATTTGTCACTCTGCACTGACTCCTTTCACCCTGCATAGCAGGTATTAAGAAGTTACGTACGTGCGATGACAAGTAACCATTAAAACTATATTTTCTTGACATTACACTAACCTGCGAGATACTACCGGATGTAACCTGGTGTATACTCAGCAACTTTCACAGCTATCTTTCAAGCTCTTGTTGATTTTGGTACACAGATACATCCTCGGTTATCGTGAAGCACTGTAAGCGTAACCCAGTCACTGCTGACGGGGAGATGAATCGTCGAGGACACGATTTATAATGATTAGTTTTGCTAACCTGGTCGTTCCGTAGAATTTTTCCGGTTTTTTCTCCGCACGGTATGTGATGTTTTTGCTTTACGGATAATGTGTCTCCGGCACTTTTCAATTACGGACTTCTCCGGAGGTCTCTGGAAAACGGAGTATTTCCTGAGAAACCATGCGATGTGAACTCACTTTCAGTGTTACTATTATGTTACGAAGGAAATATGAACTGGATTTATGAATCCTTTGTCAGTCAGTTTTTCTTTTTTCTCCCGCAGACATGTCAGTTAGCTAGCGTGGTGGGGTCTCTCTCATGCATGTAATTCCTGGAGCAGGAGAGTGTTGCTGTATAGTTGTGGAAGAGAGGCTCGAGAAGTGTCGCCGCATGCTGCCTAGCAGTCAATACATGGACAACAGGGCCACTCAGATCTAACCCATATGGCTTTACAGTCATTGACGTAGAAACTTTTACAGTCGTGAGCCGTAAAACTTACGTACCACCATCAGAGGTGGTGGGTCAAGTTTTACGTACTTCGACGTAACTTCCATAGATCTGATCAGCTGTAAACTGAAAGAAATTATGATTGTATCCGCGCTACATAAGTTTGAATGTCTCTTTGTGTTCCCCGGGTTACTGAATTCGATAACGAATAACTTGCACTCTGTTAGTCCATTTTCATCATTTTGCGTTTTCTCGAATATTTCACCTAGATCATGAAGACCGCGCTTTTGTTTACCAAAATGAGGTATTCCCGATTGTATGTAAAGTTACTCGAGTTTTACGGCCAGCTTTGAAACGGAGCGTAAAGGTTGACGTAAATAAAACTACGGTGTCTTTTCAGACCTTCGACCCATTTTCCATGTGTCTTAACGGAAATCGGTTACAGGGACGGACATAACTCCTGTAAGCCATTTTATGGGTTATGTTTGAGTGGCCCTAAAAGACCAAAATTCCTTTACAGCACACACTGAAGTGAAAGAACTGGAAAATGAGAATGTCTTATAAATGTAAGTTTATAAGTTGATTGGAACATTTTAAGATCAAATTAATCGTGCCCCTCAGTGAACACTTTCAAGTAACTTCAAGTGCGTATTCTCTCATAGAATGTCAATTGGCAAATTATCGCCAAGCAAATAAGCTTCTCTTGTTGAGAAAAAGCAGATCATCGGAATGTGGTGAAGTAAATACCTTCATGCTTAATTCCTGATAAATTGCAGCTACATGTCAGCTTCTAATTTAAACTTAGGTTACGAAAAAATTTAGGTCTTCTACAATGAAACCGTTGTAATCACCTTACATGGGCGATCATAGGTTACCAGAGAACATACTCATTCTTTGTAAATCACCGTCGCTATAGTCACTGTCACGCTTTATATTAAAATAACAAAGAATCAAATACCAGCAGAGTAAAAATTATAAAAGTAAAGATTATATATTTAAAATTACACAGTCACTTTCATGTTTTATATGAAAAAGATATGCATACAACATAAACTTCTGGGGAACTTTTGCTCGTTAATTGTTTTCGAAAAATAAAATGTTAAGTAAAATTCCTATACTAAACTCACGAGGAAACTAAAATATTCCCAAGTGTTAAATATTATGCGGACTTTAAGATGTAAGAAGATCCGAACGTAACCCATAAGGGAAAGAGAACATAACCCATAAGGGAGAAGAAGAACACGCTTCTGAGAATATAAGTGTAAGGGAAGACAAGACAAACTCAATTCTGATAGTATAATGGGGGGAGACTACAAGCAGACAACCAAGTAATTATTGAAAATTTTAATTTATGAAAGATTATATATAAATCAAACTACATGCATATTCCTCTCTTCGAATTTGGAAAAGAGTGAATATAATATTATATATACCTGCCTAGACAACTGTACCTTTAAACATTCATATCAAATGGGGGGTGAATTTGTTTTGACAAGTGAAAACTTGGATAGCCATGTTAACCCCAATAAAACAAGCTTCCAAATCGTTTCATGGTATAACCGGACAGTTGGGAAGTTTCACCAATCCTATTGAGCCGCCGGAAATAACCAACAGCTAAACGATATGGAATCCTTCACCCTTATCTTACCAGCGATGATCTACGAACATTCTGGTAATGGTTCTGGTTCAGATGGTTCGACTCTGGTTCGGTTTAATCTTTTAGTGGTTAGGTTGAAAACATGTTTGGTTCAGTTTCAACCGCATGAGAAAATATTACAGTCCATTTCTCATGTTTGAAAATGATTCGCTCCCAAATATTATGGTTAGATTCCAGTTCGGTTCTAAGGGTTTTTTTTTGGTTTTTTTTTTTTTTTTTTTTAGGAAACCGGACGGTGCCGGGAATGTTTACTTAACCGAGGGTGGAAGGGGGCAACCACCCCGCTCCCCTCGTGACTCAGCCAATTAGGCTGGTTGGTACAAGTGTGTTCGAGGCTACCAGCCTCAGTCGCCTCGTTAACGCTTCTACTCTTTAACACTCTCTTTCTACTCTCACTAGCTTTTCTTCTTCTACCCTCCACTTTAATATTATCGTGACCTCTCGTCACTTTCTTGAACTTGCTACCGTTGCCATGTCTCTCCTCGCTCGCCACGCGGCAGCTGCTGCGTTTGCTACCGCTCCATTGGCACTTGTAACCCGCGCCATCCTGTCTTTTGACATTCCACTTTCTACGCGCGCTCTTCTTCGCGTGCTTGCTCTCGATGTTGTCCTCGTCACTATTCTGCAATTTCTTCTCGATCTTCCTATTCCTGCTATAACCTGCTTTGTTGCTTTGCCGATCATCGTTCTCTTTCTGCTTGTCATCACGATCAAGGGCTTGCTGTCTGCGCTCCTTTTTGTTACGAGCAGTATCCCACACAGCAGTGGTCTCGCTGCTCAAATCGGGATTTCGAACCCGCATGTCATGCCTTTCCTTATTTGCAATTTTTCTCCTCTCCGTGCTTGCGCTTTTTTCCATCAACGAGTAATCAGTACTTATGGATCTTCGCTTTCCATCTCCCTTCTGACATGTTGGCTGTTACGGTTGGTGGCTTCTTGCCTCTCAGCATTCTCGGTAGGGGGACTTCTCTCCGCCGATTCTTCGTCTCTCGCAGGTTCCTGCCCGTTCGCTCTGATTCTTTCAAGGTGTTGCCGATAGAAGGGGCTACTGCATCTGGTCCGTAAAATGCCAAGTTCCTTCGCCTCCTGTTCTCTTTTCTTCTGCGCATTCTGCTTCAATTCATGATCTCCCTCCCTGGTAAGTGCCGAGACCTTCCTTTCAATGTTAGAGATCGTTACTATCATCGATATGTCCCTTTCCTGTCTTTTGAATACCTTTTCATTGCGTTCTAACCAGATTTGAGTAAGGATTTCCGTCAGTCCTATCTGCTTGATGGCTCTTCTTCCCTCGTTAGCTTCATCGATGGCTTCTATGAGTGTGCTCGGCTGTCTTTCTCTGTTGTACATACCTTGGGTAATCACGAACCACTGCTGCCACTTCTGTTGCGCTTTGTTACACTCCCAGAAGCAGTGCATAAATGTTTCTGCTTCCCTGTTACATCTAGCGCACATTCCGTTCCCTTTCTGCATTCTTGCCATTCTCTGAGCCGTTGGGAAGCCTTGCTGCATTACCTTCCAGATCCATGTCTTTTCCCTCGTAGGTGTCTGGGCTGCCCATATTTTCCTCCACCTTTTCCTCCAGACTGTGGTCGAGTCTTCTCTCCCCCATTTATTGTTTAGTCTTGTCTGCTGTATGTGATCTCCTTCTATCATGTTCCTCCAGTCTTGAGTAGTCACTTCCCACCCGTCTACTCTCTTATTCTGTTTGACTTTCCAGAACCATCCTTCTCCTTCATGAATGTGTCTGTGCAGTCCCTCGACTCTAATCTTTTTTGCCCATTCATTCACCGCCTTTTCTTCTTCTGAGCCTTCTTCCCATCTTGTCGCTTGTCTGTTACATCAGTCCCTGAACATAGCGATAGAGGTTTCCTTGCTCTCTTTTGCCAGCTTCCTTACTTTCTCTGCCATCTCCTGGGTCATTCTCCCTGCCTTTTCTTCCATTAGCGTACACTGTAGTACCGTAGTGTTGTTTCCAAGAACTCTGTTGGCGATGTCTTGCTGAAGGTGGCCCTTAATTTCACACCACAGGTTGCGGAGAGAGTTGTACATCCCCGCCCGTGCCACCTTGGGTGGGGTAGTTAACAGCCATGTTTCCTGCGCTGTCCATTATGCTCTTTCCTTTCTCCATCTTCCAGCACTTTTGTTTGTTTCTGTTAGTCTCTTAGCCACTTGAATCCAGTCCTCCGCTTCATCCCTGATAAACCTGATGCAGTGTTTAGCTTTGAAAACTTTTTGTTGTGTGTCGAAGGCTATTAGCCCCGCTCCTCCTTCTCGCCTTTTCTTTTTAAATTCTTCCCATGCTATCATCGGTACTTTGTCTTGTCCTTCCTTGTTAACTCCCCAGACAAATCTTCGGCATAACCCTTCCATGACTTCAATCATCGGTTTCTTGAAGGTTAAGCAAGTCAGAATGTGCGTTGGTATTGATCTCAGAACATGCTTGGCCACCACTATCTTCCCTGCCAATGGTAGCATCCTATAAGCCCAGTTCCTTAATTTCTTCCCCATCTTTTCCATAACATACTGAGCTTGGTCTTCTTCTGTAACCTGCCAGCCTATCGGGTATCCCAGATACCTCACCGTCTCCTTCTTCCTGGCTATGTGACACCCCGTTTGGTTCATCCAGTCTGGGACCTCTTCCATCGCTATCGGTATAATCGTCGATTTCATGACGTTCAGCTTTGCCCCTGATACCTTCTCATACACTTCGATCACCTTTTGCAAGTTTCTGAAGTTCTCCGCTGAGGCTTCAAGGCTGATTCCCGTATCATCTGCAAACAGCTGGTGAAGTAATGTCTTGTCTCTGTTTTGCGTTAGCGGGATCCCTTTCAGTTCTCCTTTCTCTTTTGCTTCATCCAGTAAACACATTAACGGTTGTGAGGCCAAGGCAAATAAGAGAGGTGCCAAGGGACAGCCCTGTCTTACCCCTCTTTGTAGCGCTATGTCCTCCGTGAAGTAGCCATTCACATGTACTTTCGATGTTGCCCCTTCAACTACCCCTTTGGTTAACTGAATGAAGTTATCATCTATATTCATGCTCCTCATGGTTTCCCATAGGTACGTGTGACTTACTCTGTCATAGGCCTTTTCAAAATCCAACTTGATGAACATGGATTGTAGATCGTTTTTCTCAGCCCATTCTTTCCCTAAGCTGAAAGCAAGGAGGTTGTCTGCGATGTATCTGCCTTTTATAATCTATATCTTTATCTGCAGAATCACCTCTGCCTTTTGTCTACCAGTGACGGTGTGACTTCCCTGAGTCTATTTGCTAGCAGTTTGCTGATTATTTTGTACGTTGTGCATAGCATGGTTAGCGGCCTCCAGTTCTTCAATGCTTCTAGATCTCCTTCTTTGGGCAGTAGCTTAATGACCCCTTGAGCCATTTTCCAAGTCATCCTTCGCTCTTCCCAGTATTTGAGGATCACCGCCATGAAGTCTTCTTCCATTTCCGTCCACATCGTTTGGATGGCTTCGCTCGTCATCCCATCAAATCCTGGGGTCTTTTCTTGTTTCAGACTCTCCACTACTCCTCTTACTTCCTCTTTAGTTGGTCTCCTCGTTAAGGCTTCGTTCTCTTCTCTGCTCGCTTTGTTTTTTATCAGGGCCAGAGTCTTCTCTCTCTGCAGCTGCGCTTGTTCTGTGCTCTCATCTCTGGTGAACAGTCTTTGGTAGTACTTGTGAATTTCTTCCGTGATGTCCTTCCCTTCTATTAACATGTTTCCGTCTTCTGTTCTCAGGGCGGAGATCGACTCTTTCACTCTTTTTGCCTTGGTGATGGTGAAGAAGAACTTCGACGGGGCCTCTCCTTCTCTTATCCATCTTAGTTTACTCATTTTCCTCCAGTATTCAGCCTTCCCTCGCTCTAATGCCCCTATTTCCAGCTCCAATGCCTTAAGTTCCTCGTCTGCTACGTTGCACCTGCTCCTCGCCAGACTTATTTTTTTCCTTTCGAGTATCTCTAGTCTTTGCATCCTCTGTGCTCTTTCCTTCTTTATCCCTTGCTCTCCTTTTCTCAGTGTTGCCTTTGTCCTTGACCATTTCAGTTCCCAAGTGATTCTCGGATCTTGATCCTTCCCCCCTGTTTCTTTCCATACTTCCTTGCTCTCCCTCAATATTTGATTTGATTGGAGTGCTTCTGCTGATACCTTGTAATACGTGCTCTTCCTTCCATGCTCCTTACTGCTGTTGCTCCACTTCATCAGTATTGGCAGGTGATCGGATAGCACTTGCTTTCCATCGTGTATTATTGTTGGCCTTCCTTCTAGCCACTCTCCCCTTTGTGATATGTAGATTCTATCTAGTCTGGCTTGGTCTAGTCTGCTTCCTACTTGTTGTTGTCTCGTGAAGTACGGCCCCTTCTGCGATGATGAAATGGCCATTCCATCTTCTAGATCCAGGATGAATTTGAGATGTTGCCACTTCTTTCGTTCCGACTCGTGTTGAATAGCTGTTCTATCTACACTGTCTACTGGGGTCTCCACCGAATTCCAATCTCCGCCTATTATCCATTTTCCTTCTTCTAGAGATTTGCCGAGCCAATCCCATAACAGAACTCTTTTTCCTCTATCATTTGGCCCGTATATGGATGCCGCATAGAAATCTCCTTTTGTGGCTTGTATCTGCGCCCATGCTACAACGCCGTCTTCTTTCACTCCTCCCTTTGTTACTTTCCACCTGTCGTGGATGACTAACGCCGACCCTGTCCTTCCTTCAGCTGTGTAATCTACTATGATATTCTCAGTCTTTGCTACTTGGCTTAACCAAAACATTGTCTTCTCTTTCTTTATCTTCAGTTCTTGGATCATTAATATATCCGGTTGGCCTCCGCACTCATTCCACCACTTCTTTATTCTCCTCAGACTATTAGGATGCCCTAATCCTCTTACATTCCACGTTGCCACTCTGAGTTGTGTCTTCATCTATAACCGGATGTAAGTTTATTCCTCCCTGCCTGGTTGGTTCCTCCCGGACTTACGTTATTTCCCCTGGATCTAGACGTTGTTCTTGCCTGAGCAGAATTGTTCCTGTTTCCTCCTTCTTTCTTCCTTCTCTTCTGCATTTCCACTGCTCGTTCGTGCTCTGTTCTGAAATCGTCTTCTCCCTCCATTTCCATTTCGTCTTCTCCATTCAGGTGCCCTGGTTCGCTTCTTCCTTTGCCGGCTGTCGTCCCCTGCCTTCCCTGCTCTGTTTCTGTTTCTTCCTCACCTTCTGCCTTGGTGTCTTGGGCCCTGTCTCTCTTTCTCGTGTCTTCCTTACCGTTCCCTTCCTTGTCTTGTGTGTCCCTTTCGCCCCCTTCATGCTCCCCTTTGGTGCTCTTTGCTTTCCCTCCTGGCTGCATCCCTTCCTTCTCTTCTTCCCTTCCTAACAGTTCCAGGGCCGTGAACTGGTTCTCTGTTCGTGTGCTCCTGAGTGTCGCTCCGTTCGTGCTGTTTGCCTTGGGTTCTTGCCTTCTCCCTGCAACTGTGGTAAACCCATCTTCATCTACCTTCCCTTTCATTTTTTCCCCCTCCTTTTGGCTTCCTTCTCCTACTTCTCCTTGTTTCCTTGTGGCTTGTGCATTTCTCTTGTTCGGGCTGTAAGCCGGCCTGTCTCTCACCCAGGGGTACCTCAGATGACTAGGATTACTAGTGCACCCTAATTACAAAGATTTAAGTACATCCATGCTCACTTCACTCAACTCTCTGACCCGTATGGTCACATCGGTACCTCTAATAGCGTTCCTGCACACAAGTTCTAATCCCGCTCTCAACATTACATCGCAAAATACTCAAGGACTCCCAAGGTCTCCAATGCTCACTTTACTTACAGTCAGGAAAATGAGAGTGTCTTCCACCTTCTCAACTCCTCCTTATATACTCTACAACTTCTTACCGTGGTAACTTTCACTAAGTTACGTTACCTCATGGTAAGTGCGCAATCCAAAATAGTAAAACTTCTAAAGGCTACTAAGCCTTTAAGAATAGCACACACATTACTTGTTCTACTTTACAAAAGTAAGAGATTCTCCTACTTTAGCTTTTGTAAAGTGTTAACTTTCCACCCTATCCAATCGGAAGGCGACAACAAACTAATACGTCTTTTGAGGAGCATCTTTAGATCTTTGTGCATGACTTTCCATCATGCATCCAATCAGCGATGGTCAACAAAGTTACATACTTTTGAGAAGCATATTTAGAGCTCCGCACTTGTCACATAGTGTCATAGTGGAACCTCTAATAGTTTCCCCAACTTAGTTATAACTATCTCTGCTAGTTATGGCTAGTTTTGATCACTCTAGATTTAGATCTTCGAACTAGAGTAACCTATAAGATAGTCATACCTAATGAAACTTATATAAACATGCACACAAATAATGGGATACTTGTGACGTGACATTTACCCCCAGACTTAATTTTCACTCCGTCCTCGGAGTGAAGTATCACGTTGATGAAACTTCTTCAACTTGTCGTGGTTCACTCGGTCGAAGAACGTACCACTTCTCTCTTGAAGATCATAGGTGTTATTACTCCACACTTTGGAGATGATGAAAGGCCCAAAATATCGACGTAAGAACTTCTTTTGAACTCGCTTGTGCCTAATAGCATCCCATAGCATCACCCACTCACCCTTTTGAAATGGCTGTAACTTCGTTTTGTTCTTCGCCAAGCGCTTGTCGTAGCTCTTCTTCTGTTGTAGTTGGGCCATCTCAATTCGTTGAGCTGCATCGTCTCTATTCTCCTCCAGCTCCAACAAAGTTTCTCTCCTCTCTTTCTCAGCTATTTGACCACCCTTTCTCTTTAATCCAGCTTGTAAGGTCTGAAAGGTGGTTAGGTCGAACTGGATCGGTAATCTGGATTCCAACCCATACACCATCTTGAAAGGTGAATATCCCGTAGATGTCTTCACTGTTGTTCGATACTCCCATAGAACCGCATGAAGACGCTTGTCCCAGTTGTGTTTGGCCCCTTCCATGTCAGCATCCTTTGCTAACATCTGACACAAGGTAAAGTTTGTCCTCTCTACCAAACCGTTTGAACTAGGTTTATATGAAGTAGTAACCCTCTGAGAAATGGAGAAGTGGGTGCACATAGCAGTAGTCATGCCACTCACAAATTCTCGACCCCTATCAGAAACTAACTCCAAAGGACATCCAAACCTAGTTATGATCCGTTCGTATAGAAATCTACCCACCTCAACTTCTCCAATAGTTACAAGAGGTCTAGCTTCTACCCACTTCGTAAGATAATCTGTGGCTACAACAATATACTTATTGTTGCGAGGGGTGCGATTCAAAGGCCCAACAAAATCTATTCCCCATTTCTCGAAAGGTCCAAGAACCGGAATAGATCTAAGAGGAGTGGAAACACTAGATTTGATAGCGAAAGCTTGACAAACATCACAGGTTTTACAATACGTCAAGCAATCTCTAAACATCCCCCTCCAGTGATATCCCGCATCGAGTATCTTATGAGCCGTCAACTTGCCTGCGAAATGTCCTCCACATACTGGACCGTCATGGAATTCTTCCATGAGTCGTAGAGACTCCTCCTTGCTCGCAGCTCTTCTCAGGACCCCATCAACTCCTTCACGGAATAACACACCTTCCACCACCGAGTAAGGTTGACTTCGTTTCACCAGTGCCTTCTTCTCTCTGGTCCGCATCCCATCTGGATAGACACCTTCCGTAACAAAATCCCAAATTTCTTGATATTCTATTGGGATAATAGAGTTGCTCAAGACCATCAAATCTTCGTCAGGAAAGGTGTCATCCACCGGCTCCTCTCCATCCCCATCGTAAGCTCTAGATAGCAAATCTGCATTCGCGTGTTTCTTCCCTGGTCGATCGCAGATCTCATAGTCGTACTCTGACAATAAGAGCTTCCACCTTGCTAATCGTCCTTCGACCATAGGTTTATTGAAGATGTACTTCAATGCCTTATGATCTGTAACGATAGTGAACTTGCCTCCTATGAGATAATGTCGAAATTTTCTCAAAGCATAGATCACTGCTAATCCTTCTCTCTCTGTCACAGAATAATTTCTCTCTGCCTTGATCATTTGCCGACTAGCATATGCGATAGGATGATCTCTACCTTCAACATCATACTGACTTAAAGTACATCCTACTGCTATATTTGAAGCATCCGTATATAGAATAAACTGTTTATTCCAATCGGGCTTAACCAAGATCGGAGCTGAAGTAAGAGCTTTCTTCAGTTCCTCAAAGGCGGCTAGAGCTTCTTCATCTCCTAAAATCAACACGTAATCTACTCCCTTCTTCAGATATGCTGTCAAAGCATATGCTTTATGTGAGAACGAGAGTATAAACCTTCGATAATACCCCACCATACCTAAAAACTGTCGTAGCTTAGTGAGAGTACTAGGAAAAGGGAGCTCTAAGATCTTCTGCACCTTCTCTGGATCAACGGCAATGCCGTCCTTGGATATGATATGACCCAAGAGTAACCCTTCCTCACACCCAAAAATACATTTCTCCGGATTGAGAGATGCATTTGCTACATCTAAACATTCTAAGACCTTCACAAGGTGCTCAAAATGCTTCTCCTTACTCCCGTAAACACAAAAGTCATCTATAAAATCTCTCACAAACTTTCCTAAGAAAGGTTCGAACACTTTGTTCATAAACCTTTGGAACGTCGCAGGAGCATTACACAGACCAAATGGCATGACTCGAAATGCAAACGTACCCCACGGAGTAGTGAAAGTGGTCAGGTGTTGATGTTCTGGTGCAATTTTAATCTGGTTATATCCGCTATAACCATCTCCAAAGCTGTACCATTCGTTTCCCGCCACTTCTTCCAAGATCTCGTCGATGAAAGATAGAGGATAATAATCCTTCTTTGTGACCGCATTGAGCTTCTTGTAATCAACACACACCCTCAATTTGCCATTTTTCTTCTTTACGATCACAATGGGTGATACCCATTCAGAATGCTCCACCTCGTAAATGAACCCAGCAGTGTGCAGCTTCTCGATCTCTTCTTTCACCAGATCCGCAATTGGAGGACTCACTCTTCGTTGCTTCTGTCGCACCGGTTTGACTTCCTTCTCTAACTCGATACGGTGTTGCTCCAGTGTGACCTCCCTCAGATCCTTGTAACTAAATGCAAATACATGAATGTATTTACGAAAGATCTCTTCGAAACAACTCTTCTCCTCTTTAGTAACCTTCGATCCATAACGTAAGGTGGCAATTCTTCTCTCCACCTCCTCGGGAGTCAATGGTTCTTTGTCTCGATCTCTTTGCACTTCCGGAGAAGGGAAAAGATCCACTACATTCACACCCACATTTCGTTCTTCTCTCTCCTCCTCTGACGATGTATTTTCAGATTCTGAATCTGAAGAATTGGTACCTACATCAGAAGTAGTATCGACAACTTCTGACTCCCAGTAGTCCGATGTGGGTCGATCCGATTCTGACGTCCCAACTTGATCTCCGAGCAATGGAACTTTGATCCGGTGGTGATTCGGTCCGATGCGTAAATAACCTTTGTGCCAGTTATCCGTTGCATGTACTGCTCGAAGCCAAGGTCTTCCGAGTAACATTTCATAACTTGACTCCTTCAAGATTTGAAATGTCATGTTTACTTGCACTCCCATTACTGACACGCAAACTCTCTCCAGCACTCCCAATGGCCTAACTCGCTGTCTGTTAGCCATGCCAACCGTGATACTAGAAGGACGTGTTGGTACTAGATCCAACTTCCTCATGAGTCGTTCCGAGATGGCGTTTACTGCCGATCCTCCATCGACAAGAACATCAGAGACATCTCTCCCATTGATACGAGCCTCTACTTTTGATGCCTTGTTGCATACCTCTCCTTCACTAGCGTCTAAAGCACTCACACCGACAGTAGAAGGATTTACCTTCTTCTTCCGACCTCGTCGGGAGCTTAGACCGCTACGAAGTTCTTTCCTCACCGAAGGATTCAGAGCAATCAACTGTCCCACAGTAATGTTTGCTCGTTGCTTTCCCACGTCTTCCACCACATTGTATTTTGATTGTTCCATTGAAATTGTGAAATCAGTATTTCCCAATTTCTTCCGTCGCTCTTTGGTTTTTGAAGAAGATTTGCTACTCCGAGTATTTTGACTTGGAGAATCTTCCATCACGACCGGTTCTCCCTCCTCGAAATGCGTCCTCATCCTCTTCCTCTCATGAGCTAACAGCTCTACAGACTGAAAACCTTCTCGTACATCTCGCGGCTCCAAGATGTCAATGCATGCTACACCCTTGTCCTTACTTTGTGAAGTTGAAGCTCCATCCGCCGTTCCACCATTACGACTCGGACAATTACGTTGGAAGTGTGATCCTCCGCACGTAAAACATCCTTGGCTCGTGTAGTTACTGGGTGATCCTTGCGGTGGTCCACCTCTGGACTGATAGTTTCCATAACCTCGTGAGCCCCCTCCAACATTTGGACTCCGGTGTTGCAACAAATTCACCATATTGATCTTCAAATCTGCCAGAGAATCTGTCAAACTTTTCAACTCATCACGAAAGTCGGGAGTAACAGATCTAGATGGTACAGTGACTGTAACCGCACTAGTAGGAGCTATCGGAGTCAGATTTTGAAATCGAACAGTCGGAACACTCGCAGGTTTCAGAGTTGGCATGCTCGGCCCTTGCACATCTCCACATGCTGCCCCAACAGTCATTGGTTGCAAGTCGTCTCCATCCAGACTCTCTTCCATCCTGGTTGCGATCTTCACTGCATCAGCCTTCGAAGTTGGTCTCTCATACCGCACTTGTGTTCGAATCTCCGGCCTCAATCCCCCAATAAAATTCTTTGTGAGCATTGCTCCAATGCCCACCATCGTTGGTTCTACTACATCTCCACTCTTTCGTAAAACCACCCGAAACTTCTGTTCTAATTTCTCCACCCTCTCGGCATAAGTCCTTACTTTCTCTTTCTCTCCTTGTTTGAGGTAAGTTACCTCCACCATTAACTTCTCGTAACTTTCATCAGGAAGAAAAGTTTCAATTAAGGCCTCCGTCAATACTTCCCAAGTATCATCTGGAGTCCCCACTACTCTTCTCTTCTTTCTATCCTCATACCATGTCAATGCAGAACTCTCAAGAAATTCAGGTATCAACCCTACCCACTCGCTCTTCTTTCGATCTCCATTGCCAATGCATGCTCTTTTGAAGTCTCTCACAAATCCTTCCACGTCTTCTCCATCCTTTCCGTAAAACACCGGAAGTTTCCCCATTCTTCTCTTCTTTTCTTCTTCTTACTCGAGGTACTGCTTGCAGATGTGAAGATCGCACTTCACCGCAATCCACAATTTCCCCGTTGAGCTCTCTCCTCTCCAAAGGTTGGAGTAAGTTTGACCCTCATGGTCATCTTATCTCTCGTGTGATAGACTATCTCCATCCTCGCTAGAGGTCTTCACTCGTTCCGTTTCTACACTCAACCTTCTCTCCAGACCTTCGGCTACAGTTTCTAGCAAAGCAACCACTGCGCTACACTCGTGCTCAACTGG
Source organism: Asterella californica (assembly GCA_036924285.1). NCBI lineage: Eukaryota > Viridiplantae > Streptophyta > Marchantiopsida > Marchantiales > Aytoniaceae > Asterella > Asterella californica. The sequence continues at coordinate 10,176,403 of JAYKYS010000006.1, read as the reverse complement.
AATCCCGTCCACTCCACATCTAGGACAAAAGGTTGTAGGGTCAATGACAGCTTGTCTAGGGGAAGAAGGACCTATGTGTAAGCTTAAGTCGACCAACCCTCTTCGCTCACGCAAAAGTCTATTCTTTGTAGGACACTTGCTCACTTTATGTCCTTCTTCTCCACACAAAAAGCACCTCGAGTTCTTCTCCTGGTTCTTACGACTACTCTCTGTTTCTTCCTCAAATTCTAGTCGAAATTCTCCTTTCGCCAGATCAGCGGTAACTATCACCGCATAGCCTTGAGGGATCTTGCTCAACCTCAATTTCCACTCTTGCTGTCCTTCCATGACGATGATCTGTCATACATCTCTCTCGCTCTATAGTTTGTTTGACACTTTTTTATCACTCGACTATCTTCTCGCTTAACAATCTCTCACATTACTAAGTAGAAGCTTAACTTGTCAACCCTGAGCCTCAGAGATCGAACATAACCCTCTCAAGAATTCTGTAATTCTTTCACTCTTTTACTTCAGCAAACGATATAACAGATTTGACCCCCCTTCGCTTCGAATGCCATAACTCCAGTTCTACTCGATCAATTCACGCATGATTTGGGTGCCTAGATAGCTTATCTTGCAAGCTATCAGCATGGAAGATTTCAAGGTCTAACTCTAAAAACTGAAAATATGAAAATGACTGTAAACTCCTTCCCGAGAGCTCACTATTTGATACCGAAAAACCCCCTTAACTTCCGAAAGACATAACTCTCTCCTCACAATTGATCTCTCGGAGATATCAAGCTTATTGGAAAGCTTATCTTGCCCTCTATAACATGGTGTATGTACAAAGGTTCTGAACTCATGCTCGAAAACAGACATGAACTGTACTAACGACTACATACGAATCTTTGTATCGAGGTCCCGGCAACGGAACCAAAATGTAAGCCGGCCTGTCTCTCACCCAGGGGTACCTCAGATGACTAGGATTACTAGTGCACCCTAATTACAAAGATTTAAGTACATCCATGCTCACTTCACTCAACTCTCTGACCCGTATGGTCACATCGGTACCTCTAATAGCGTTCCTGCACACAAGTTCTAATCCCGCTCTCAACATTACATCGCAAAATACTCAAGGACTCCCAAGGTCTCCAATGCTCACTTTACTTACAGTCAGGAAAATGAGAGTGTCTTCCACCTTCTCAACTCCTCCTTATATACTCTACAACTTCTTACCGTGGTAACTTTCACTAAGTTACGTTACCTCATGGTAAGTGCGCAATCCAAAATAGTAAAACTTCTAAAGGCTACTAAGCCTTTAAGAATAGCACACACATTACTTGTTCTACTTTACAAAAGTAAGAGATTCTCCTACTTTAGCTTTTGTAAAGTGTTAACTTTCCACCCTATCCAATCGGAAGGCGACAACAAACTAATACGTCTTTTGAGGAGCATCTTTAGATCTTTGTGCATGACTTTCCATCATGCATCCAATCAGCGATGGTCAACAAAGTTACATACTTTTGAGAAGCATATTTAGAGCTCCGCACTTGTCACATAGTGTCATAGTGGAACCTCTAATAGTTTCCCCAACTTAGTTATAACTATCTCTGCTAGTTATGGCTAGTTTTGATCACTCTAGATTTAGATCTTCGAACTAGAGTAACCTATAAGATAGTCATACCTAATGAAACTTATATAAACATGCACACAAATAATGGGATACTTGTGACGTGACAGGGCAGTGCCTCACAGTATGTCCTCTTTGATGGCAGTGAAAACATGCATCCGGTAAGTTTTTGTAGACTACTTTTTGCATGTATATCTCCAACTCATCGTCATCCTCCACCTCGACTTCGATGTACTCTGTTAAGTCTTTATCTAGGTTAAGAAGCACACATCCTCTGACGCAATTGAACTGGCACTCCTTTAAATCATTCGTGATGTAAAGTACCTCTCCTAGACTCGCTAGCATCTCCTCCTCCAAATATTCGTATCATGTGTTTATGCCAGTTAGCTCTACCCACACTGGAGCTCTCCTTGTGCGAAAATTTGCTGGGTCGAAGGATGGTTCCCAGGGGAACGCGAATACCATCCTTGTGCCCATGAACAAGGGGGAGACCGCCAGTATTCTATCCCTCTGTTCCTTCTCTGTGACCTGTATCAGAAAGCAATTTCGGCCCAGAACCCGTAGTCTTTCCACAGGAATTCCCATTTGCTGTGTAAGTATTATCTCTGCCCACTCTCTTACCATATCCCTAGAGGGTGCAATATCCGCTGTGTATAGAACAAAGGCTGTCCTCTCTAACATCGCCATTCTGTTTAGTAGTAATCTTTTTGTCGTTGTTATTCTGATCGTTTTTTGTCCTTCTCTTGGTGGGTCCTTCTCCTTCAGATCTCGGAGTGCTGCTTTCAGGTTCTCTCTCGTTGCCTCCGACACCGCTTGATCCTCGTAGAGTTCTGGGTACGTGTTCTTTTTTGCCTCTCCATTTCTTCGGAACCGTGCCATATTTTTGTTTATCGATTCCTGTGACCCCGCAATCTCAGCCCATTTCACTTCTCTTTTCTCTCTTTCTGTCTTCCCTTCCTCTCTCTTCCTTGCTTCTCACCCTGCTATTGAGCTTCTCGTGTCTCCTCCTTGTCTCGCCTTTTCTCCGTTGTGCCCACTGTCCATTCTAACTCCCTCTCTTGTTCCTATTGTGGCAGGTTGGCTCGCGAAGATAAATGGAGGCATTATCGTACCCGTCTGCCCTTGGCGTATCCCGTCGTTATTGGCCATGCCTCTTCTGGCCTCGTTATTAGCACTTACTTCGCCCTGGGCCATGGCTGTCTCTGTACTTTCTCCTTTGGTGGTGCCTGACTTCATCATGTTCCCTGCTCGGCAGTCCGCGATCTGGCTCCCTAGGATCTCTAGTTCTGACATATTAGCCTCTCTGATCTTCTTACTCGGTGGCGATGGTGGGTCAGAGGTTCTCCTGCTCTCTTGGGCTCGCTCCAGTTGATTTGTGATTACCCCTAATACGTTTCTTGATCTACTTGGTCGCTTTCGCTCCTTGACTGTGTCACTGTTGCTGCTTGGCCCATTCGGTCTCTTCTCATCTTCTATTGCAGTAAAGGCGAAATTCTCATGATCTCTGGCGGTTCTCTCACTATTCACTATCTGTCTATCGTTTTGCATTCCGTCAGTGTTTTCTCGAAATTTGCTCCTTACAATTTCAATCTACCCGCTTCTTGTTCGGTTCCCTCTCGTCTCTCTCTCTATGGCTCGCCTAAGCGGCCATAGCCAAAATCTCCCAGCTTATCAGCCCCTCTCGCCGTTCCCGCCTCCATAGCCGCTCTCCTCTTCCCACTCTTCGGTTCTAAGGGTGTGGCCGCACCATGTTTTTCCTAGACATGTAATTTTTCGCACGTGTGGCCCTAACGGTTGGTAATAATCCCGTTCTCCGGACTGTGCGCTTTTTTCTTTCTTCAACCAGGTTAGCCATGTACCATAGTGAATCCAGCGTTTCTGGAACCAGGTTGGTGAAGGGCAGGTTTTAGTTCCCAAGTCTCATGTTTTCTCGGCTCCACACGAGATGTGGACCACCTGTCGTTACTCTACACCTGGCTTTCAGTCCAGCCTTCCGGCACGAATCTACAATGAAATTTCAAACGGTCAATAAGCCGTAAGCAGAAAATCTGCGGCAGTCCGGTGTAAAGAGTTTCACATTTTCAATAAACATAGACAATCAATGTGGTGCGGACACACCCTAAGGGTTAGAAAATGGTTGGGTTTAAATTGAATTTGATCCTCACTTTGAAATGTTCGTTTCCGAACCGAGTACTAGATTGATGCTAGATCACGTCCGGAAACCGACCAAGTACTAGACGTAACCAACAAAACGCGGAAACGTCATCAGTATATCCACTCTACGATTGATGTTATGGAAGCTCAAGGACCATAAACATCAAGTACAGAAATCTTATAAGAAAATTCAAATCTTTTTGAGGCGATCAAAGACCAATGATTTGAGGAAATCAAGAAACTATAGGAAAATTAGAATCTATCGTTTGTATACTCCATTAGATCAATTCCAACTCAAAGATAACAAGATTAGTTTTCTCTCTCTCCTTGCACATGGGTAAGAAGTAAGTTCTCATGTGTAAAGACCTTTTTTACTTCAATTGATAATGTTCAATCTTGATATTTCTTATGTCTTCAGTTAGGTGGATAGCTTCTACATCGATTGCAATTTGCAAGTGTTTAACATTGGACCTCTGGTTAGTCTAAGAAACGGAGAAAAAAAACTCCATTGAGTGAAAAATGGTATAGTTTAATCTAAACATCTCGTCAAAACTCTTGACTCTCATTCACGTTTCATGAGTAGAATTTATGCCTTCTGTAGAGTTCTAACCTCAAAAGTCATAAAACGAAATGAAAATTCACTCGTAATCAAGACACAAGAGAATGAATGCCATGTGTTCTGAATTTGATTAGTTACTCCCAATGGACCTTAAACCAACATTTTTGGAATTCACCACTTTCTTAATGGTACATGGCTGCTGATTAGGCAGTTTGCTGATGTGGATTTTTTGTTAATATGAAAAAGGACAAGAACCTTTGAAAATATAATTTTCCTTTTCTATTAAAGAATTTCACACTAGGTAAGAAAATTGGAAGTTGTTCACAACCACCAAACTGCAAAATAGTTTTGAACCAGGTGAGAACAATCCAGCTTACAATCCAATTGCAATCCAATCACAAGTGTGTCAAACTAGTCTATTACCGCAAGTCCTGCTTATCTCTTCTGCAAAGTTTTCTAGGGGGGAGGAGAAGGCGAGAGGGGAACTGGCACATGCTGAGGACGTGGGCACTCGCCATGGAGGTGTGGCTCGCACTAACTACAAATAACAACCAGTGGTTCTTATGAAAGAATAAATCACTACTTATGATTTTTTTATTTGACCATCTACCTAAAAGCAATGAGGAACATAAGTACACACCATGTGGTCTCTAGCGCATGCACCAAGTACAAATAACAAGTATGTACATCTTTATGCATATATAAAGAACAATAAGTTGTTAATCCTGTATATAAAGAACAATTTGTGGTTATTTCTTCTAATGTTTGTCTATTCAAGAGCATCCATTAACAACGATCATTGGCACTGGCGATCAAGAACACGATGACGACCACGAGTGCTTTTTCTAATGATAAACAACAACACATTGCCATTCTCATAGTTTTTCTGTCATTATTCTAGGAGAACCACAGGTGAGAGCGACAAATATTGAAGAAAAGCTGGATAATATAGTGTTTCGATGAGCATGCCGGTGACCAATAACCTTAAATGGACATCTACTTTCGGTGAGTTAATTCAGATCTAGATGATCAACATTCTATAGAGTTAATAGCTGTTTGGTCACTGGTGACCGATAAAGAGTCTGAAGTTCTTTCGTTATACACTACGTAAAATAATATTGATCCGTTATTGGATTTCAAACCAAAATCTGTTATTTTACCAAAATATCTGAATTTAAAAGGCTTGGATCAAAACTTTTCACGTGGAAAACCATGATATGTACAATCTTCAGCTCTAGATCATCTAATGTTGCATGGGTATTATAATGATATTCCGAGACTGAGTACATTAAAGAGTCTCATATAAATTAATATTTATTAGGAAACCCTCGAGATATTGTTTGTACAATCACGTAGCAAGGATCGACAATGATCCTCTTTCTTCGTGGAAGACTAATTACAAATTATACTTAAAGCATCTCCACCATACAGACTTAAATTTGATGCGGTACTTAAGAGTCCCGTTAGTATACCTGTTTTGGGATATCGATTATAATATCCTATGACCATTAGATGATCTAGCTTCTAGGTCAAATGGTCATAGACCTAATATCCATGGAGATGGAGGATTGTGATTTAACCTTTTTTTAACATGCTGCAGGAAATAGTTGAGAACCTTGTTTTGCAGAAGAATACTTCGTTTGATTTATCTATGCAACATACCTCATCTACATCTATCATCATTCTACGATTTTCTTTTTTCTTAATGTCCTTTTAATGTATTGTTTTCTTCCGCAAGAGACCCTCGACATTGTACTTGATCTCCATTCCAGACTATTTCCGGTGAATCTTGTCACTAGATTCGTGAACTTATGTTTATTTATCCTGTATGTATTCTTGAGTGAATTTATTCTAAGCTCCAAAATATAATTGAATCCGGAGGATAGAAAGAATTTATTTTCATTTCATATTATGATAAATGCTCGAATTATCCTATTATTGTAAGTTTTCATTTTACAATGATTTTCAAATTCAGTTCGGAATTTTTTGTGTTGTCGTGTTGTGGATCGGCTATGGTGAGAAAGTAGTGATTTAGAGAGCATTTTTCTCAACTTGTTCAAAACAAGGTTTTGACAACACCATTTGTAGGTCTCATCGAGTAGATCAAAATTAGTTCTTAGATCATTACAAACCGAGCTAGAAGGAAGAGTTATGAGGAGTCTAAGATTTCAAGGTTTGGCATGACGTGGTGCTAACGCGGCATTCGAGTGCTGTTAGTAATCTGACACATCGTCAACTTTGATGATGTGTCAGATTACTAACACGGAAATTTTTGACGGGAAAAATCACTGATCTAACATGTTGACGTGTCAGAAATATTTACTTGGCATTGTCACATGGACCGCTGACATGGCAAATGATGACATGATGAGGTGCTGACTAGACATGGTAGCTGATGTGTTAATAAGGGATGAGGTGGATTTAAGGCTTAGGTGGTTATTTGCATGTTTGACGTGACAACACATGTGTGATATTTGGTAGGTTGATACGACGACATGTGTCACAATCCAAGGCAACTCTATGAGTATAAAAGTAGAGCTAACAAGGGTCATTTTTCTGAGAGAGTTGTGAATTTGCTAAGGTGCCGAAAGGCTCCATGATTTTTGCTAGGATTTTTGAGAGACTTAGGATAATTTAAGATATTTTTATCTTTGGGTGACAAAACTATAAGAGATCTCATGGAGTTTTACTCAAGAGAAAAATACATGATAACTAAAACAACCATAACTTCTAGTGGTTAAGTCGGTAGATGTCACTGGGAAGCTTCCAACGAGAGCTTTCGAATGAGATCAATTTCATTGGATTCTGAACTATAGAAAAGAATTTACATGGGTTAGAAGTTCACTGAGTGTTGTAGGATTTGAAGCCAAAACTGCACAAAGTCTCGTATGTAGTTTGATGAAAAGAGTATTTGGGAGACATAAGTGATACTCTTGGGATGTAGTATACAGAGTTTGACCCGCAATATCTCATGCAACAGTGATCAGTTCAAAGAGATTTTGGTATCATTGGAAAGAGTTTTTCAAAGACTTCGCATAGAGACAAAAATTTGTTATTTGGATATGTATTAAGAGAGCTCCAGCGTTTTGAAGTTTGTAGAGTGTTTTAGGTCAAGTTGACAAAACAGAGTGAAGACTCGTCCAAATTTTCATAAGGAGAGAAATTTCTATAGAATAATTTGAGTGTCCATAAATCTGTGTAGGGAGGTCCCTTAAGGTCAAATAAGGTATCCTAGTAATTGGTGTTTTGAGTACTTTCTGAGATGCGAGATTTGGGTTTTGAGAAATCGAGTGAATTTTAGAGAAAAACTTCAAAAATTTTGACGTGACATAACTCTTTGTAGAGACGTTAGTTACAGACATATGGGATACCGTTGCGAAGAGTTTTCTGAGAGCTATGCAATGAAATAGTTAGATTCATGTTTCAGCACCTGGGTGAAGATCACAAACTATTGAAGTCTGCATGTAAATTTCATGTCTAAAGAAAAGTGTAAAAGTGTAAAATACATTGGATTTGTGTATCGGAAGTCCTTATGCTCGTGCATTGTTGCTTGTCTTCTCGAACTTGCACAGTTTTCACAGCCAGATATCCTGCATATTCCTAGATACATCTTTGTTGTCCCACAATACGATAGCGATATCATTAGATCAGATAAAACATCATGTTTTAGTTCAACTTACATAAAAGTCTGAAAACTCACTTACACTACATGAGAAATGATTCTCAGCAAGTAGATTATGATGCAGTGCATCGTGACAACCATTAGAGTCATCGCACAAGAAATCAACTTTTGATTTCTTCAACGGTTGAGTGACCAGCATGTTTTTTTCTATGCAACAGAAAAGCGTTGAAGAGGACAAAGAAGTTGACCTCCAATTTTTTTTACTTGAAAAATGATTTTAACTGAATCGAGAAATGATTCTAGAGGAGTATAGTCTGGTTGCAGTGCATCGTGGCCATCATTGGAGTCCTCATACATAGACCTCAATCTTTGATTTCTATAATGGTTGAGTGATCAGCTTGTTTTTTTATGCAAAAATAAAGCGTTGAAGAGAACAAAGAAGTCGATCTCGGATCTCTTGACCTGGAAAATGACACGAGAAATGATTCTCGACGAGTAGAGTACGATAATAGTGCATCTTGACCACCAATCCTCATACATAGAAAATTAGTAATCAACAATTGAAGATAAAAAATCATTATATAAAAAAATATTATATAACATTATCAAAAATTAATCACTCGTCCTTAATCTAAGCAACTACCCTTGGAGTTTGTAGCCATTCAGAAAAAAAAATACAAGCTTATTCACCTCTTCCGTCTGAAGATGGAATGGTTTAGTAATAGCATTCAAATCAGGCTCGTTAATATTTTAGAGTAAATTTGAATAAGATATAAAAAGTAGCATGAAAAAGACCCGGAAGTATTGTGACAAACACAGCTGCTGGAGAGAGCAAATTGACTGATGAGTCCATCGCTAAATGACAGATCATATTTGCTCCACCACTTAGCGATCGCTACTTTGGAATGACGTTTGGTGAGCTGGTAGAATTACCATAAATAGTTATAGAACGATGAGAAAATATCAAATTTGAAATATATTGAAATTAAACACCATATTTAAAATAATACGGTGTTTAACGAGCCGGTGGAATGCTCTAAGCAACTTTTCATTTCTGAGCTCACTTCTTTTGTCAAAAAGATCAGGTGATAAAGTAGAAAAGGTAAAAAAATTTGTTCTTGTTATTCGTTGGTATTTAAAGATTTTATGCCAAGTTCGGGGCTCTTCCACCGTACATATAGTTTTATTCTCTCGCATCCAGATGTGAGGCCCAAGAGAGGCGGAAAAAAGAGAGTTAAATAAAGTCTGAATATTTATAATTATCTTCATTTAGAAACAAGAACCTCCGTCTCTCTTTGCTGTCCATTTGTTTGTTTGAATACGACAGTAATTATTTTTCCTCACGAAAACAGCTCTGCCTCCTTCTGTTCCCTTGTTTTGCTTCAAATCTCCAATGCGAGTATAAAAGCAGGAAAGGAATTTCTTTTTCTCCCTGGTTACTATGGGTTAGAGAGAATGTTTTCTTTTGCTCCAAGAAACCAGAAAATATTCGTCTTTAACATTTTCCGATTGATATTCAATAGTTTGCTTTGAACTGAATTCTAGATTGTAAGGATCTTAGAACATCTCCACCAGAGCATTGTAAATGCTTCAACACGGTAAACAATCTCAGTAATCAGTCTTTTTCTTGGCCTGATGTGTGAGAAAATACGATAAATTATATTTTTTTATTGTATATTTATATTGTGTACAATCCCGGTAAAGATCCACGCTAAAGTTGAATTGAATAAAAAGTAATCACGTGATATAAGCGTTTTTCTTTTCGCGTGTTTACTTTAGAAGAGATTGGGAATTGGATTTTCCTGGTCCGTTCCAGTGTTCGGATGGAGATGCTATTAGGGCATGTCAAAGCTGGAACCTTTGGAAAATAGGCATCCCCAACGTACTTGTACACGGACGTTCAAGAAACGAGCGTTAAGTTAACGAAACGGCGGAAGGAAAAGCCTCCTTGGCTGCCGTTTATTTAGCGCTAAGCGAGGGATTTAATAAATTTTGGGGCTGCCTTCGCCGGCAACTGGGGACGTGATTTAAATGTTGAGCCGTTGCCGCGTATAAAATATGTAGGGCCGTTGTCTGCCGACAATAATCTGCGGACGTCTGCGAGTTCACCCGCTGTCGTGTTGTGGATTGGCTAGGGTGTGAAACCACCACATATCCTTCGTACGTGTTTGGTGTTGAGGAGCCACTGGGACCTTATCGTGTCAAAAGATAAGGCTCCACGTGGACGATCCGTGTACTCTTCGCTGAGTGGAGATAAGAGTAGTACTCTTGTCGTCACATGTGAGATTGATGTATAAGAAGAGAGGTGTGCGGAGCTTGAGAGATAGAGTGTAGAGTGTCCAAGTCTAGTGGAGTGTGATCAATATCATCGGATGAAGTAAGCGGCGGCAGTGCGAGTGGTAGGCATGAACGGAGAACCCTTTCGTGCTCCTGATCTTCCACTTGCGCATCCATTCGTCATTAAGATCCATTGTCTGCCGCGAGATCATTTTCGAGTATTTATGGTAGCTCATTGGAGAGAGTCGTTTATGGCTGCGGTGATGGCTACTCCGGATCCTATCGTTCTGCCCATTGTCACGTACGACGCTGTTTGGGATCTTACTGTCTACATCTTGCTCTGATGTGGTATGGATCCTCCGTTGGATCTAAACTTCCCAGCGAGAGTTCCGTTCAACACTTGGGTCGAAATACGATGTTACAGTCGACCAAAGGTGGCGCATCGTGAGTTTGTCGTGAGGAACTTCGGTGAGGATTATTACAACCAGATAATAGCTTCATCTGTTCCCTTTGTAGTTCCGCTTATTGTCAACCGTTTTAGAGTCGGGATTTTGACTCTCTATTGAGCGTAATTTGTACTTCGTGTTTACGTGCTTCGTGGCCGACGACATCGTCAACGGCACGGGTTTGGAGTTTGTTCAATATAAACTTTGAGGCCTAAATGGTACTCTTGGATAAAAATTCGTTCTTTGTGTGTTTGTCATGTGAGTGAAGACAAAACCCTTTTTTGTCAACTTGTTTCTCATTGGTCGAAAGTTTGACCAATCACCTTCTACCAAGTTCCTTTCACGTTTTCGAGGATAGAGACACTTCCCGTGGTCCATTCGCGGAGTGTGAGATATGGTTGGAAAGCTTGGGAGACGAGGATGCCCGTAGACTCAATGGTTGCTGGATTTGAAGGCGGATGAGAAATTTACGATCAATTGAAGCTGAGGGGGTCAAATTCGTGACTAATTTCATTTCCGTGAAGTCTTTCTCACTTTCTGGGAGCTCTGTGAGGTTGCTGGAGATGAATTGACTGTTGCTGGAAAGCTCTTGAGATGGGCTTGCCGATGGACTCCAAGATCGATCGATTCCAAGCCGGAGTGAAAAAGTTATGGCCAGCTGAAGTTCGGTGTCTCAAATCGGAGGTTATGATAGTAGGTGACTGTAAACATGAGACATTGAGAGAGATATGGAGAGTTTGAGGTCGAATTTCGCTATGAAACCTTCCAGGGTCTGAAAAGGTACAGTCAGCTACCTACCTATGGAATTTCAGATCATTTGGATTATTGGGTTGAAGGGAAACGTTGTTTTTGTGCACAAGGGTCTGCATATCGCCTTGTGTCGTTGACGAAAAGAGCTTGGATCATTCCGAGAGTTTGGTTAAGGATCTGCTGGTGAAATTATACAGAGTGGTAGTGATGGTGACACATTAGCTTCCTGAGAAGTTTGAGCTGTTTTGATCGAGCGGTTTGTGAGGATTCGAACAGCAAAGTTCTGTCGAAATAGTATCATGTTATAAAAACAGCGATAAGGGCTTGATCGTTCCGAGAGTTTGGTTGAAGATCTGCTGGTGAAATTTTACAGAGTGGTAGTGATGGTGACACATTAGCTTCCTGAGAAGTTTGAGCTGTTTTGATTGAGTGGTTTGTGAGGAATCGAACAGCAAAGTTCTGTTGAAATAGTATCATGTTATAGAAACAGCGAACTTTGGAAGGACATAGATGCCAACTCAGAGATGATCTCTCTGCATGTAATACCTTAATAGAGAGATTATTCTACAGGCTATCTGCTGGCCTTGGTTTCATCTCATTCTGAGCTGTGGTTGAGGAGTGACAGCGAGGTAAAGTTGAGAGGTTCTTGCTCCAAAAGACGCAAGAGTTAAGATTCTTTGAAGAACAGGTCGACCTGGAGGTTTTGCCAGTGCTTCAGAGCACTTGATCATGGGTATGGAGAGTTGTTGACTGTATTTCTTGTGTTTGGATCCTCTCCATACCCGCATGCATGTTTGTACGCCCAGTTGGTTTTGATTGGATTTGTGTGCGGGCGTTGCGCTTAGGTTTTTTTTCTATTAGGAGTGCTGGTATTTCTCTTGTGGTGAGGCTGGAGTGATGACCAGCAGACCCAAGAGTGCTTGCGGTGATGGCAGGAACATGTTGCCCGTGCTTGTTACCCCGATTCTATTCCTAGTCGAGTAAGAGAGAGATCTGCTGAGAGGACGTGAGGATATCGTAGCGAGAAAGGTTCAAAGTGTACTTGGAGATCAGAGAGAGGGTTGGGTGGTCACTGGTTCTGAGTCACGGAGTGCGACACGTACTCTCTACAGCTAGATACCTAGTGTATTCCCATATAAGAAAGCACGTCACACGACAGTTGGTGAACTCGACGTGAAACTTCTGGGGTGGAGAGTTAGTGAAGTTCTTCTCAGAACTTTACCATGGCCGAGAGACAAGGAGTTGGAAACCCTTCGAGCACGATTCCGCTGCAGCTTGATCCTGCTATAGGGCAAATGTTCCAAGCATTTGCTCTGTACATGGATCAACAACAAGCTGTTCAGCGGAAGGAGACGATGGCTACCAAGGCTTTGCATTCGGTGGTGGGGACATTGGATCAGTTTGAAGGGAGAAACATCTCCAAGTACCTGAAGTTCTATTCTCGAGAGATGGAGCTGAGTAAGGTACCAGAGAGGGAGATGGTACGGACGTTTGAGCTCGCTGTTGTCCCGGAGTTACGGGAACATGTGAAGGGGCTCATTCAAGCTCATGGGGCTAACTGGGAGGAGTTTTCTCTTCAATTGAAGGAGGAATACTCTTTGGAGGATGCAGATCGAGTGACTAAGAAGTCATTCATGGAGTGGGTGAACAAACCCAACAAGGAACTAGTTGCTACCGAACTACTTCGGGAGTTTGAGAGACAGTTTCTTCAACTATCTCGGATGGAGAAGCTCACACTTGAGAATGACAAAGTGGAGCTATTTTTACAGTCAGCCAACAGCGAGCTACAAAGGGAGTTAGAGTTGCTGTTGGAAGATCGGACGAAAGACAATGGTCTTACATCTGATTGGAAGAACGTTAGCGAAGCAGTGGGAGTACTTGCGAAGCGAGAATATCGAAGAGGGAAGGTGGTTGTGACTCAAGCACCGAGACCACCGCCTATTGTGATACCACGAAGGCAACCAACGGTGCAGACTGCTCCTCTACCTACTATTTCACTTCCTACTATTCCTATCACTACGGTTGTACCACAGCGGAATCAAGCAATGGAAGATTTGGAGAAGAAGATGAGAGACTTACAGATCAAGTTGACAAGGTTGGAGGAGAAGGATGGGGCATCTAAAGGGAGACCTGCACCAAAACAAGGATATGTTCAGAGGTGTATTTGGTGTGACAACACCGACCATCAACGGAAGGAATGCGGGAGTTTCACTGATGTCTTGCAGCAAGGTATAATTTTCTGGAAGGAAGGAAAGATCGCCTTGAGAGACAACGGAGAGACTCTGAGGACCAACTTCGGTAGAGGAGGGATGAAGAAAGTTTTGGAGGATCATCTAACAGTGCATGATGTGGCATCGGTAGAAGTTTCTACCTATGGAGTCGAGGTGATTAGCAAAAAGGAGAGTGCCTTTTTGAAACATGAGGATACCACTGATATGTGGAGTCACGCTGTGAGCACGAACAGAAAGGGGAAAATGGCAAGGGAGGAGTTGCTCAGAACAGCCACAGCAATCAGGAGTGCTACTGGATGGGATGATCCCGTAGATGCTATGTCCGTTCATGCCTACGTAGCCAAGGCTCAACATGAAGCTATCATGGAAGAGAAGCGTAGGAGAGACGAGGCTGGTCCAAGTGAGGAGAGAGCGGCTCCCAAGAGGCAACTAAGAGGAGATAGACTCCGACAGGAGACTACACCTCTACGAGAAGAAGCTATGGATGACGTCTTACCTTCTGGGAGTGCAGAGAAGGGTAAGGGTAGGGAGAAGGGCAAAGCTCCCATGTATAAGCTGCAATCAGACATTGAAGCAGCAACCAACATGAAAGAGGTGTTGCAGGAGAAGGTGCTCAATACAAAGATTGAGTTTACCTTGCGAGAGATCCTCGAGATTGCGAAGAAGGAGTTTCATGATGTCATCATTGACATTATCAAGCGGAAGAGACAATTGACGGGAGAGACCGCAGTGTCCAGTGCTCTAGACACAGTGATTACAGAGGAAGAGGAGCGAGAGTTGGTTCATTCTTACAACACTCGTAAAGTTCGGTTTGATGTGGATAAGGAAGAGGACGATAAGATCTCTAGTCATTACACTAGAGGGCATTGGGCAAGAGCCACTACTGAAACCTTAGTGAATGTAGGATAGATGAAAGATCCGGTGGTTGCTCTCATTGATCATGAATCTGAGATCAATATTGTCTCTAAGGACATCTACAAGCAGGGTGGATGGCCTGTTGATATAGATCATGGTTGGATGATCCGAGCAACAAACAACACACGAGGAGAACTCTATGGTGCTTGTCCTGATGTGAAGGTGAAGATAGGGAATGTGGTACTTGAACAAAACTTCTTTGTTCAAGATACTACTTCCTATCCGGTTATTCTTGGTCAACCATTCATTACAGCTGTAAGGATGGAGACTAAGGTGTTGAATGACGGTTCTGCTTATGCTCGGATCAGGAGTCAGGATGGCAAAACAACGGTACAGTTCTTGACTGTGTCTGCTAATCATGAGCGTAACCGAGATTACTTGCGGAGCGTGTCTCTACCCAAAGTCACTGAAGAGTTTAAAGAATTTTTCCAGAGGGCCACTATAGAGCGAGAGTATAGTGGTACCGATACACAAGAGAAGGTACTCTCGTTGGAGAAGGATAGTGTCTTTTGTACAGGAGTGATGAGATATTCGGAGAGTGGATTTGCTGTGTATACACAGCTTGCTGATCTTCAGAAATGGGAGAAGAAAGCTGTGCAAAGAACCCAAAAAGATCTAAAAAGAGTTGGTGTGCTTAGTGAGGAGGATAAAATAGAGGGCGTTTACATGGAGATGGATTTGGATGATCCTTTGGAAGAACTTCGTAAGGCTGAACAAGGGAATGAAGACCAAGTTGTCTACATACGTTCTATGGAGCTTTACTCGGCTATAGAGTCATTCCAGATACCTGAAGTCAGAGTTGAGACCAAGTATAAAACGGTGGATAAAAAGATGAAGCCGGTTGCACAACCGCTATCTAGCGACTCTGACCAACGAGTTCAACAAGCCTCAAAGGAGAAGAGCTTACGGTATCCTGATCAGATAGGTCACAAGTTTACAGAAGCTACGCTTAAGGAGTTGAAGGTTGGTTCTACAGATTTTCTTCTACCTGCTGAGGAGAAGGAGTTCAAGGAGATGTTAAGTAGGCATGGGAAAACATTTGCTTTTGAGCCTTCAGATATTGGGTGTGTAGATCCAAGCGTTGTAGCACCGATGATCATATTTACGGTACCGCATACGCCTTGAGACTTGAGATCAATTCCCGTACCTAGGGCACATCTGCCTAAGCTTATGGAGCTTCTAAAGGAGAAGATGCGGATGAGAATCCTTGAGCCATCATTTGCACCGTATTCCAGCCGCTGGTTTACAGTGCCGAAGAAGAGCGGAGCGCTACGGTTCATTCAGGATATGCAACCGGTGAATCAGGTGACCATCAGAAATGCGGGGATCGGACCTATTGTGGGGGAGTTTGCTGAAGCATTCGCTGGTAGAGCCATTTACTCGATAGGAGACCTCTACTCTGGATACGATCAGTTTCAGCTTGCTGAAAAGAGTAGAGATGTCACTACTATGAGGACACCGTTGGGTTTGGTGAGGATGTGCACATTGCCACAGGGGGCAACAAATTCTGTTGCACACATGATGAACAGGATGAACAAAGTTCTTCGAGACTTCATCCCGGAAAAGACCATGCCTTTCTTAGATGACATTCCAATCAAAGGATGTGTAGAGGAGCAGAAGGATGAGAGAGCCGATCAGAGGGGGTGTCAAAAATTTGTGGCTGATCATATTCTAGATTGTGATCAGATTTTATCACGGCTCGGGGAGGTTCACTTGACACTATCTGGTGCTAAGTCTTCGTTTGGAGTTCGAGAGGTTGTGATTGTGGGGCACTTATGCGGATGGTTTGGTCGCAAACCTGATCCTAACAAGGTGGATGCCATACAGCGGATGAAGGACACATGTAGCTCAACAATAGAGGTGCGAAGGTTCTTAGGAGCTTGCGTGTTTTATCATGTGTGGATTCCTCATTTTGCTCATGTATCAGATCCACTCTATGGTCTGTTACGAAAGAGCACGAAGTTCAGATGGGAGGAGAGGCATATCGAAGCGGTGCAGAAGCTGAAGCAATTGTTGTCTTCTCCACCTGTGCTACGAAGGGTGAGTTATGAAGATGGCAAACACGTGATAATCACGGTTGATACAAGTCCGATAGCCATTGGGTGGGCAGTGGGACAAGATGATGAGGATGGAAACCGGTTTGCAATCAGATTTGGAGCCAAAGTGTTGAGTGAGCGATAGCGAAACTACCCACAAGTAAAGCGAGAGCTATGGGGGGTAGTTACTGCGATGAAAGTTGAGAAGGACTATTTGATTGGAGCACCGGTGATAGTGGAGACGGATTGTTTGCCACTGTTAGGGATGATTACGAATTGTAACACCCCTGATATCGCTATGTTGCGATGGATTGCCTATATCAAGTCGTTGAATCCAGAATTTAGACACATAGCGGGAAAAGATAACCCGGTAGCAGATATGTTGTCTAGGGCCAGATATGAGGATGAAGAGGATTTGACAGAAGACACAGAGGATATAGGCACGACCGTCTTTTGTAGAGCTCAGAAGGGAATGAAGGAGCATCAAAACTCATTCATGGAGGAGCTATACGAAGGAGAATGGTTAGACATTGGGCGTTATCTTGGTTCGCTGACCAAGCAACCAGAATGGAATGATGCTCAGTTCAAACAGATCAGGAGGAAGGCTTACAACTACATACAACAAGGGGGCTATCTGTGGAAGCGCGCCAAGCGGAGTGGCGAGATGCCGCAACGGGTTGTGTGTAAGCAAGAGATGCAAACCCAGCTCATTCAAGAATTCCATGAGAGCTTATGGGCTGGACATCGGGGTATTTATGCCACCTTTACCAAACTCAAAGAGAGATATTGGTGGCGTAACATGTACAGAGATGTAGTGCGATTTGTGGAGACGTGTGTAACTTGTCAGATGTACTCTGACATCCGGCATCGAGATGAGCTTCATCCTACGTATCCACTTGCAATGCATTACAAGTGGGTAGTAGATCTGGTTACGATGCCAGTTGGGATATGGCAGATGAGATACTTGGTTTTGGCACGGGAGGATCTATCGAACCAAGTCGAAGGACGCGCTTTGCGCACAAACACTACAGAAGGGGTGTGCAGATTTCTACTTGAAGATGTGATCTGCAGATACGGATGTGTTGGGAAGATTACAGCAGACCGCGGAGAACTGAATGCTCACGAAGCTGATATGTTCTTCAAGAGACGGGGAATCAAGTTAGCTCTTACCATGGCTTACAACCCAGAAGGAAATGCGAAGAGTGAGCGCGGTCATCCTCCCATCAGGAAAGCGATTGTGAAAGCTTGCAATGGAAGGGTGAGAGAATGGCCAAGGCTTCTACCATTTGCTCTATGGGCCGATCGTACAACTCATAGCTCGGTGACCGGATACATGCCAGCAGAACTAATGCAAGGGCAAAAACCGATCATGCCTATCGAAGAGCAAATACCTACTTGGAGTGTTCTACCTTGAGAAGATAATCTCTCTAGAGAGGATCTTCTCGCTCTTAGGATTCGTCAGTTGGAGCGGAGACCAGAGGATGTAGAGCTAGCTCTGGAACGGTTACAAAAAGCTCGCTTGAAGAACAAAGACAGATTTGATAAGCGACATTGACTACGACCTAAGAAGATCCAGGAAGAGGATTGGGTGTTGGTATATGATAGCAGCTTGGATAACCAACATAGAGCGTTGAGAAAGTTTTCTAAACGCTGGTTTGGGCCTTACGTGGTTGTTCGTATTCATGACAATGCCAAATACGTACTACGTGAGTTGGATGGTGCACGGCTTAAAGTTCCGATTGCAGGAAAACGGATAAAACTCTTTAAGCGACGAGATGAAGACCCAGACATTGAGGAGATCAGTGTCGAGTTTGATCTCTCTCAAGATCAAGATGAGAGTCCAGATGAGAGCGTAGAGCCCGAGGGGGAGACTCCCGAAGAAGAAGATGAGGAAGAAGTGGTATGATGCCAACCACAACGTATGATTAGGTTGGTGCATACCAGAGGATGCACAGGTTCAGAGGGGGTGGATGTCGTGTTGTGGATTGGCTAGGGTGTGAAATCACCACATATCCTTCGTACGTGTTTGGTGTTGAGGAGCCACTGGGACCTTATCGTGTCAAAAGATAAGGCTCCACGTGGACGATCCGTGTACTCTTCGCTGAGTGGAGATAAGAGTAGTACTCTTGTCGTCACATGTGAGATTGATGTATAAGAAGAGAGGTGTGCGCAGCTTGAGAGATAGAGTGTAGAGTGTCCAAGTCTAGTGGAGTGTGATCAATATCATCGGATGAAGTAAGCGGCGGCAGTGCGAGTGGTAGGCATGAACGGAGAACCCTTTCGTGCTCCTGATCTTCCACTTGCGCATCCATTCGTCATTAAGATCCATTGTCTGCCGCGAGATCACTTTCGAGTATTTATGGTAGCTCATTGGGGAGAGTCGTTTACGGCTGCGGTGATGGCTACTCCGGATCCTATCGTTCTGCCCATTGTCACGTACGACGCTGTTTGGGATCTTACTGTCTACATCTTGCTCTGATGTGGTATGGATCCTCCGTTGGATCTAAACTTCCCAGCGAGAGTTCCGTTCAACACTTGGGTCGAAATACGATGTTACAGTCGACCAAAGGTGGCGCATCGTGAGTTTATCGTGAGGAACTTCGGTGAGGATTATTACAACCAGATAATAGCTTCATCTGTTCCCTTTGTAGTTCCGTTTATTGTCAACCGTTTTAGAGTTGGGATTTTGACTCTCTATTGAGCGTAATTTGTACTTCGTGTTTACGTGCTTCGTGGCCGACGACATCGTCAACGGCACGGGTTTGGAGTTTGTTCAATATAAACTTTGAGGCCTAAATGGTACTCTTGGATAAAAATTCGTTCTTTGTGTGTTTGTCATGTGAGTGAAGACAAAACCCTTTTTTGTCAACTTGTTTCTCATTGGTCGAAAGTTTGACCAATCACCTTCTACCAAGTTCCTTTCACGTTTTCGAGGGTAGAGACACTTCCCGTGGTCCATTCGCGGAGTGTGAGATATGGTTGGAAAGCTTGGGAGACGAGGATGCCCGTAGACTCAATGGTTGAAGTCTTTCTCACTTTCTGAGAGTTCTGTGAGGTTGCTGGAGATGAATTGACTGTTGCTGGAAAGCTCTTGAGATGGGCTTGCCGATGGACTCCAAGATCGATCGATTCCAAGCCGGAGTGAAAAAGTTATGGCCAGCTGAAGTTCGGTGTCTCAAATCGGAGGTTATGATAGTAGGTGACTGTAAACATGAGACATTGAGAGAGATATGGAGAGTTTGAGGTCGAATTTCGCTATGAAACCTTCCAGGGTCTGAAAAGGTACAGTCAGCTACCTACCTGTGGAATTTCAGATCATTTGGATTATTGGGTTGAAGGGAAACGTTGTTTTTGTGCACAAGGGTCTGCATATCGCCTTGTGTCGTTGACGAAAAGAGCTTGGATCATTCCGAGAGTTTGGTTGAGGATCTGCTGGTGAAATTTTACAGAGTGGTAGTGATGGTGACACATTAGCTTCATGAGAAGTTTGAGCTGTTTTGATCGAACGGTTTGTGAGGAATCGAACAGCAAAGTTCTGTCGAAATAGTATCATGTTATAAAAACAGCGATAAGGGCTTGATCGTTCCGAGAGTTTGGTTGAAGATCTGCTGGTGAAATTTTACAGAGTGGTAGTGATGGTGACACATTAGCTTCCTGAGAAGTTTGAGCTGTTTTGATCGAGTGGTTTGTGAGGAATCGAACAACAAAGTTCTGTGAAATAGTATCGTGTTATAGAAACAGCGAACTTTGGAAGGACATAGATGCCAACTCAGAGATGATCTCTCTGCATGTAATACCTTAATAGAGAGATTATTCTACAGGCTATCTGCTGGCCTTGGTTTCATCTCATTCTGAGCTGTGGTTGAGGAGTGACAGCGAGGTAAAGTTGAGAGGTTCTTGCTCCGAAAGACGCAAGAGTTAAGATTCTTTGAAGAACAGGTCGACCTGGAGGTTTTGCCAGTGCTTCAGAGCACTTGATCATGGGTATGGAGAGTTGTTGACTGTATTTCCTGTGTTTGGATCCTCTCCATACCCGCATGCCTGTTTGTATGCCCAGTTGGTTTTGATTGGATTTGTGTGCGGGCGTTGCGCTTAGGTTTTTTTTCTATTAGGAGTGCTGGTATTTCTCTTGTGGTGAGGCTGGAGTGATGACCAGCAGACCCAAGAGTGCTTGCGGTGATGGCAGGAACATGTTGCCCGTGCTTGTTACCCCGATTCTATTCCTAGTCGAGTAAGAGAGAGATCTGCCGAGAGGACGTGAGGATATCGTAGCGAGAAAGGTTCAAAGTGTACTTGGAGATCAGAGAGAGGGTTGGGTGGTCACTGGTTCTGAGTCACGGAGTGCGACACGTACTCTCTACAGCTAGATACCTAGTGTATTCCCAGATAAGAAAGCACGTCACACGACACCGCGGAAAATTTGCGTTCGTCTGCGGACGTCTGCGAGGTCACCCACTTCTTCGGAGCGGGGACGTAATATCATTGGGGGTCCGTTGCTCGCCGCCGTTTTTTCAGTCTGCAACGCAAGGCGGTATGACCGCTTCGGTATCATTTGAGAATTTCGCAAGGACCTCGCTGCTGCTCGCGCGTTCCTTGCTCGTCGATCGGTTCAGTTCGCTGCCTGCCGCGTTTTTTGAGTCTGACAGGCAAGGCAGTATGGCGGACGGTATGGTCGGTTCGGTATCATTTGTGAATTTCGCACTGACCTCGCTGCTCGTCGCGCGTTCCTTGCTCGTCGATTGGTTCAGAAATTGATGTAATTGCGCGGATGCGTGCTTCCCTTCTCGACTTGACGAGTTTTTTCTCTGCGTCCCTGCCTTCGTTCGTTCGCTGCCCTTGCTGCTCGTCAGTTTCTCAGTCGTGCCTTGCGATCTTCTTCTTTGCAGAGAGCGGTCGATGGATTTGCTTGCCCGTGCTGTTCTTTCATCGTTTTTTATTGATTCAAATTGACCACTCTTCGCACTAACCTTCGTGTCGTGTTCTTTCTTCGCTGTAACTCAGCGAAGGAAGAACTCGACGGATTGGATGCTGCTCTCGTTGTCGATAGCGATGCGGACAGGATTGTCTTCTCTACGTTTCTTCTTGCAGACGATGCAGCGGACGATCGGACATGCAGCTTGATGTCTTCTTGTCGTGTTCCGCACGTACATTTGTTGCATGATTGCTGTCGGCGGAATTCGGGATGATCACGACTTTGTAAACATGCTCCGATCTGCCGACTTCTCGCTGTTGCAACGCACCGAACGCCTTCTGATTTACGAGATAAGTAACCTGCGTACGCTTTCAGTGCTTTTGGGAAGTATGTCACAGCTTGTCGTTGATGTCCCTTTCGAGTGAGCCGATGATGATCTTGATGAGCAATTGAGTATTCCGTCCACTCCTCCTGCTGCTTCCGCTTCCGAACTTGTCTCTTCTCCAGTGAAGTGCGATTCCCCTCACAGTCCTCCTCACTATGTGCAGGAAACGAGTTTTGACACTTTTGAGGCTGTCTGTTGTCACTTGTCGCCGTGTTGTTTCGATCGTTTTCGGAAACCTGTCACCTTGCCACCATATCCTCTTTATTCCAAGTCTGTCCTGTCTTTCTCCGATATAGAGCTGTATACGTATAGATCGTATGTTTACATAGATTTTCATTACTCTTCTGTACCGCCGGAGTTCTTAGTTCCTTGTCTTGATTACGTTTTGATCTGTAAGTCGTTCTCGGTACCTAAGTGTTGCTTACAAGCAGTGGTCGGTCCTTTCCATTACATAGACACAGAAGGTGCTTGGCTTATACTGCGAGACTGTAAGTCGAACATTTTCTCTTATCCTAAATTCTTTCAGTTTGGCACTGATCTTCGGCTTCTGAAACCCACTGTTCTTGCTGTCTATCGCCTCAAATGCGTTCATTGCGTTTGCCAGGACATAGATCCGAAGCTGTATAGGTTTACCTGCAAACATTTTCGCTTCGGAAATGTTACTCAGACGTGCGGCAAGAGCACGTCGTTAGACAGTGCCACCTCTGATGACGGGAACACGTCGTGTGCCAATCCCCAAGCGACTTGAGGTTTCTGTTACTGTCAACTGCACCGGAGCTGACTTGGATGTGGACAAGTGTTGGCCGTTTCTATCTTGCTTTCTTGAAGATGAGTGCCATAGCGGTCTGCTTTCTGTTGAAAGGGGGGAAGTCTTTTGCATTTGCACATACAGGGCGTGCTTTGTCTTCAGGGCAGCAGTGCTTTGCAGGTGAAGCATCGCTTAATCTCTGTTCTTGGCTGGAAAGGTGTAGACAGGCCTGTGGGGGGGGGGGGGGGAAGTTTGTGTCAAGGCGTTGACAAACCGGGGACTCCATACCTTTGTAGGTATGGTCGGTTACTGCATGAAGGACAAGACTGAGGCTCACCATAAGTCGATTATGAAGAATATACTAACGGCATGCTTGACGATGGTGAACAGCTCTTCACTTTGCTCGGTGCCGCAGATACTAAAAACCGTGTGGAACTCAACCAGAATAACATTTTGCAGCGCGCTTTACAGTTCAATAAGTACAGAAGCCGTCATCCGTTCGGTTCCACTTTGAGAACATGCCTTCGGTCCATGATTCGATCCGGTAAGTACAATCCTTCGTGAAGATGGCTAATGGCTTGTGGGATCCAGAAGACAAGAAGCGACTCTCTCTAGAAAGCTATTGTCCGTCCCGAAACAATCACTATTGGCGATATCGACAATGTGTTTTTTGCCCAAACGAGAGCTCGATACTTTACAGTCGAACGACCTGATGCTCAGCTTGTTGACGAGGAGGAGGAGTACATCTTGGCAGCCTCTCCTTGTGTGCACGGAACGAGAACGGTACCGAACTTTCAGGATGTAGACGCGCTGCCGGAATATATGCCAGTTTGTAGCCCTTTGGATCGTAACCTTGCAGCAAGTCGGACGTACGAAAGTAATCTGTTCATCTGTACGAACTGTCTGCAATGGTTTCACGCTTTTTTTTTTGCTCTTTTGGACAACTAATCGTGGTCTTTCTTGTCGCAGGAACCTAACGTGACCAGAGGCAACAGTGAGGAGCAGCCGGAGTCCTTGCCAGCATGTATAGATATGTTCTTTCAGCAGAAGAACATATAACCCAGTTCGATCCGAACTGTACATTACTGTACATTACTAGTATGGTGCTGTAGTTTACGTTGGCTGTTACGAGTGTAGTGTTTCAGAAATATACCAGAGGTCGAGCAGACAACTGTACAATTTCTGCCTGTGACCTTCTCGAACACTGTGGACTGCAAGCAGTGTAGTGGCGCACTGTAGTCTTTCAGTAGAATTTCAGAGCACTATCAGTCATGATATGACCGATAGAGCAGGACGTTGTTTTGCCACACAAGTGATTATATAAATAAAGTTTAATACAGGCTCCCCGAAGCCTTTCCTCTTAACTACAAACTGTCTCGTGTACAAGCAGAACCGAAAAAAAACGCAAGTACACTGATGGAACAGTGTACTTGCGAGAAAAAGAGAATAAACCAGTGTAGCAACAAATATTTTTGCTTGCACGAAAAATGTTTTATTGCGCGAGGAGGACAAGGAGGGAAAAATCCCAACATCTGTGAAAAGCTCCGAAAGGAAGGGAAAAAAAATGAATGAAAACCGATAACTGCAGTAACCTTACCGCGAGCGAACTGAAGCCATCTGTCGACGATTCTTAGTGGACGCAAAGTAGTGATCATTTTTTGTATTCTTCCGCATCGTGAATGGTAACTGTACGCTAGGTGAAATAGGTCTATTTGCACAAGTGTTATGACTGCGATCAAAGAGTCGTGGATATTTTCTATGGCTACCTCTAGAGGCAGCAGCAGGAAATTTCCGGGGCCGGCTCTGACTCATTTTTTTCTAAATCATACGTGAGTTTCAGTCATAAGTAAATTTAGAATTTCAATAAATTACTAGAATTGTCAAAGTGAAAAATGAAAAAATAAAAATCTTAGAGCGATTCAAAAACACCCCCTGAGCAATACACGACTATAGACAAAACTCACTTTAGATAAACTACTGCCATTTTCTTTCTGACCGTTAGAGAATCTTTTGTTTTAACTTTGATACGTCTTATTAGAGAACTTTGAATTAATTCACTGACATTCCATTCTCAAAAAGGTTCAATCGACAAAAGCTCATAATATAACTGTTGAATTTCTTTGCTCACAAAACTCGCAAAATGATTCCCTGTTGGTTACCAGGACTATTTCTATAGCTAGGGGCACCGGGGGTTTAATAGAACATTTGAAAGTTAGTAGTTTTCTCTAACGCGTACGCTGATTGGTATCCGGACACCAATAACATTTTTTGCTTTTTGGACGCAATTCACAGTTGGACTGCTAGACTCCGAAGGAGAGATAGGGAAAAGAACAAGCAATTATTCACCCTCTTCTAACTTCCAAAAAGGAGAAATATGCGTGCGGTTTAAGTTATTTATCCGTTAGAAAAGGTTAGGTAATAACTTAAGCATCTTTTAATTTCTTGACTCTTTGCTTCTAATCTCCCCCACTTATACTCCCAGGGGGAGATTACAAGCAAAACTTATCCATCTTTCTTTTCCTTATGGGTTATGTAAAGATTTTCTTGCATCTCCAAGTTCGTATAATATTTAACATTTAGAGATTTTTTGAATTTTTTTCAGCTTAGTATAAAACTTTTACTTAACATTTATATATTTTCTTGATAATATCAAACAAGAAAAAGTTACAAGAAGCCGATCTTGCATGCATATTTGACCTCTTTCCTAAACAAACAACATGTTTGTTGAACTTGAGTTTCTCAACAAAAGTGTTACATGAAGGACTAGCCATCATGGAAGAACACAACTCAACCTGTTCAACTCCGGAATGAAGAATCGTGAATTTAAATGATTTTGGAGATAATTTCTTGGTATCCGACAGTCACCTAAGTTTTAGAGTAATGTGTCTCTTGTGATTAAGGATGCAACATTATACATGAAGAAATTCTATGCATAGATTTTCACATAATCTGATTTTGATTCTGTATTGAAATGAAAAATATTCAGAATCGAATTTTTAATCATTAATAAGATGGGATGTTATATATATTATAAAATGTCCACTTCAGTAGTAAGGAGAAGTCATAACTTCTGTTATACAGTGATGGATGTAAAACTATATCTTATCGCCACTATTTTGTTTTGTTTTTTTTTTCATCTTTTATTTTGAAAAGTAGAACATGTAAGCATGAGAGTGTTCCTTGCCGGGGACGAACAGACCAAAAACGTGCAACGGAGGCAATGGGAGTCTCACTTTACTCAGTTGTCGCACAGTTTTCATCGACAAGAGGAGAAATTTACTTGACCATACCCCAAAAGGAGAAGTAGAACTTGCGGCATCCCCAACTTCTCAAAATTACTTGAACATACTCCTACTGCCAACAAAGAGTTATCTGTATTACGTGTAGGTCTGTAGTCGGTAAACGTTCTTGTAAAAGTGGATGGCAAGTCTCGCGTCACTTCCGATTCCAGTTCAACTGCTGTGACGGACGGGTCTCCATGACTCCATACTCACTTCCTGACTATTCTCTCCGGACAACAGCATGCTGTATAAGAAGGATTATATTTCTTCGCCGCCACTAAACGTGACGATGGAGTTCTCGTTCCTCGCTAAACCTGCAAAGAGAGAGGCTCGGATTTGCCTGCTCTGTTTAGACAGTCCCCAAATGTAGTGACGCTGGTGAGGACCCTGAAGTCCAACGCGCATGAACTTCTACCATCTTAGACTGGATTCTACCGACAAAATCTGTGATTTCGGGTTTGGTTTGAATCTCACCGGCAATTAACGGACACCAAAGTGAGAGTTCCGGACGTTGCCAACAACAACGAACCACGTTTTCTTCTCCCGGAAACCAGGTTTACCGGATTTTCCCGCACAGCTGTAACTTACCCTTCACGTATACTCCTTACCGTAAATTTATTGTCAATATTTGATTTAATTTAAGGTAATTTAATTTGATTTAGTGTAGAATTAACGTGTATTAAACTAATTGCAGTCTGGTTGAAAATTACTTGAACATACTCCTACCGCCAACAAAGAGTTATCTGTATGACGTGTAGGTCCATAGTCGGTCAACGTTCTTGTAGAAGTGGATGGCAAGTCGCAGGCATATGTGAGCAGTTCTGGGTTTCACCGAAACTACTTAGAGAGTTTACTAAAGTTTATATGGCAGTTTGACTCGAGCTCTATCAAATTTCAACCCGAGCGCGAACATGTTTCTAATAAAGAAATGAAGATCCCTAGTAACTAATTTTTCTTACAATCAGCAATAATCATACCTTCTTGTGTACATATAACTTCTTTATTGTGAGCACAAGCAACCGTATGAAAACGAAGAGTCATATATATATTTTTACTTCGCTCTTCTATCAATAGTTGTATACGTCGATTATCAATAATATTTAAAAGATCTATACCTTCACATGCATAAAAACAAAAAAGAAATACACACTTAGATAATGTATAATAAGTTTTCTGCACATGTTGTTCACTATATAGTGACATTTTTTGTTGTAAAAATAGAACAGAATCATTACAGAACTTTTTTATCTTTTACGTGTATTGACATGCAATACAGTTATTTTAAATGATCAATCAGATCTTACACCATAATTGGAAATTAAAAGAGCCTCAATGTATTATAACCACTAAAACACTCGCACTTGAAAATTTTTAAATTCCAAATTTATACAGAAAAACAACAATCGTACCACGTTTTCAAAGAAAAAGATCTCACCTACGAGTAAAATATATCCAAAAAACCATTTCCTAAATTCAATAAACCATGATAACTTAATAAAAAAGAGAACATGTTTCCAATTATTCTCTCCATATTTCACCTGCATATAACATCAGAAAAGTCTTAAAAGTCAAACAATGAGATCTCAAGATTGAGAAGTAAACAAAAAGAAGATGAATACTTCATGTTATCTTATGTTGGGAAACAGTTAGTGTCAACCTATCAACATCGTCAATAGTTTCCACTGAAATGTTGAATATAATTTATGTCAAACACGATCATACCATAAGAGTTCATTCATGACATAAATAATGACGCAAAGCTGATTAAAACAAATCAGCTGATAATAGTTCTCACGTTAGAAAAGTTTATCCGATCTCATTTACTCTGCAGGTCAACTGACCATATATTACATGAGAATATTTCCTTTAATAATAAGACAGTTATTGACCAATAAAGTTCAAGTTCATCGAGCCGAATCAATTATCTTCTAGTTCAAAAGTATATAATATATTAAAAAGTTTCATCAGTTTATTTACATTGCAGGTAAAACGACCATGATTTAAACTGAGAAGATGTCCCTTCGTAACATGTATATTATCACAGAATGTTGAGCTATTCATTGTAAGTACACTTTATCATTTACGAACATATGTGTGGATTCATTTATTCAGAAATAAAAAATTGAACAACTATGAAGAGATCTACATTTGAAATTGTCAAAAGAGAAAAATAGACATAGTAGAATATAACCTTGTGTCTTCTTCAATGAGCTAGAACACCAGTAATTTACTTGACAGGCCCGGTGCGCACAAATACTTGCTTGACAAGCCTCGCGCGCAACACAATACTTGACAGGACCCCTTATCGGTCACAGTCAGTCGGCGGCAACGTGACACTATAGTCCAACAAGGCAGCCAGCAGGCGTGTTTAGATGACGTGGCTCGAATTTTATCTGCATGGCATGGAGTTCAGGTTTAAGATGACGTGGCATGGACGTCGATGTGCATGGCAGCCAGCAGCAAGTGTAGGGTGACATGTAGCAGACGAGGTGTATGTGACAAGACGAGCCACATATATGCTGACGTATGAGCAAGTCTTCGCAGGAGCCAAGGAGACATACGTCGTGTTTTACATAGGAGGTGACAAGAAATGACTGGAAACGCATTCGGCTTTACAACCTAAGTATCTAAAACACCAGGCCATCTTCATGACAGATATATATATATAGGAAGGTACAGCTTGATCAAGATGAACTTTTTCTCTTACCTAAACCTTCCTTCTTAAATTAAACACTTGCATATTTACAAACATACTCTTGTAAAGATCGCTTTTGATCCACATTCGGGTTATCTCTATTCCCTCGTCATACGAAATATTCTCTTGTTTGCTTGTGTCAATAGATCTTTTATTATAACTTTATTAATTTACTCGTTTCTCAAATTATTTCCTTCTCGTACCAAAATTTTAAAATACACTTCCATCTGTCAACAAGAACTCCGAACTTAATACTTATGCCTTCTTCGCGTATTTTTCTCGTTTCTATCCTCGGAAGCTCGTTTTGGATGAATACTTTTATATTCATTTTCTTCCGGAGCTCAAAACCCATAGTGAGGATATAGATCCATGCATTTAAAGACCCAAACTTGTATACCTCCAGCTTTGGATGTGAGCGTTGATTCAAGTTTTAATATGCCGAAAATAGTTTACATTTTTCACGTATAATTCCAAACAAAAGATACTCTAGGACAAAATTCCTGATGAATCTTTAAATATCTCAGATCGAGCTGAACTTTTGTCAGTAAGATATAGTAGCATATACATCATATTGACCTAATTTTGAGCTCGTTTTGAGATGATCGAAATTATCGCAAACGGTACAGACAACCCATTTGGGTAAACCTTTGAGAGCATTTTGTAAAAGAAGACGACTTCTCAAGTATCTCAGAACGACATGAAATTCTGTCAGTATGATATACATAGCATATACATCATATTCTCAAAATCTCAACTCCTTCTGACATGGTTGAAAAAACCGCAAACGCTACAGATAACCTTTTTGGGGTACCTTTGAGAGCATTCTGTAAAAGAAGACGACTTCTCAAGTATCTCAGAATGACACAAAATTCTGTCAGTAAGATACACATAGCAGATACATCATATTCTCAAAATTTCAACTCGTTTTGACATGTTCTAAAAAACCACAAACGCTAAGGACAATCCATTTGGGGTACCTTTCAGGGCATTCTATAAAAGACGATGACTTCTCAAGTATCTCAGTCTCACTTCTCAAGTTACCTTTAATTTTAAATATTTCTTTTAACGAACTTCTCCGGTTTAAGCCGATCCATTCTAATTCAAAATAATTTTCCATTGACTTCGACATAAATAACTATTTACTTCAGCGCCTTTAGGTTTTAATTTTACTTGACGGAACTATTCCGGTGGCCTAACATCCTTATGGTTTTCCTCCTCCTTGTGATTTATTCATGTTGTTAAATACACAATTTAAACTAATAATCTTTTAGTGAATACAATTATAAATATAAAGTGATAAATAAAGTGAATATAAAGTGAATATAAAGTGATAAATCAAACCTTCAAAAAACTGATTTTCTCACACCATACAGTCCTCTTTTTCTCTTCCTATTGTGCGTCGCAGTCCACATGCTTTATGGGTTAATTCCAAAAGATTTTGCATGTACAAAGTAGCTAATTTATAATAATTACATTAAATATTAAATTAAAGTTGAAATTACTGAATATTTTCTCTTTAACTCTTATGGAATTCATGTTAACATCTAGGTTGCACTCTCACTGTGGTGTTCGATCCAATGGAAGTTTTAGATTTTTCATTTTCATTTTTCCTCCGTTCGGTCAAAAGTGTACTTGGGATGTATATTGTTTGAAGTATTGGACGATGTCATTTTGGAGGATGAATCTGTAGAAAATTTAGCGATACAGAAAACTGAAGTGAGGACAGGAAGGAGGAAACAGAATTGTTTATTAGTGAAAGTAATAAGAAGAAAAAAGAGACCATTGTTCTACTTAAGAAACGGTTACATTTTGCTCTTCTGGGAGCATGTATATTCACTTCTCCCTGATAAGAAGGAGGAGATATATGTTCACTTTTTATATCAAAATTTAGTATTATTTAATTACTAAACTTTTTCTCTTAGAAGATTTAGATTATAAATTAAAAAATATCTGGATTAATTTAACTTAAATACTATTTTTATAGTTAAACCAGGACCGTTATGTACTTTCACTTACAATTTTTTTAGTCATTAGCGACTAAGTGTAACATCGATAATGAAGTTAGTAAGTTCAAAACAGAATTATTTAATTTAAAAAAATATAATTTAAAATATAATTTCAGATAAAATAGAAGTATAACTTTAGAATAATTCTCACTTTATCGTCCTTCATGGTAGTCGGTAGTTCACGATGATTTTTGTGGATTTGATCAGGTATGCAATTTTTATTTTATTATAATATTATAATATTATTAATTAATTCATTCTTTTATTTTTATACTTAATTATACTTAATTATACTTAATTATTTTTATACTTTTTCTTTTTATATTTAATTTTTATACTATTATTCTTAAATCTTTTTTCTGTTCAATTATCTATTTATTTAATTAATACAAATTATAACGATAACTTCTCTCTCAATGGACTACGTCACACATACGAAAGCGGGCTCCAACCTAGTTAGTACTGCTGGCAACCTGGTATATACAGAGGCAACCACGGTGGATGGGTTGTGGTTGTGGAGTCCACGCTGGCTTGGGTTGGCGTCATACAAGAACACTACATCTACAAGAACAAAACACGGGAAACCTGTGATGACGTCAACACCCTATTGCCTAGGGGTA
The DNA here is from genome assembly GCA_036924285.1 of Asterella californica. Taxonomy (NCBI): domain Eukaryota; kingdom Viridiplantae; phylum Streptophyta; class Marchantiopsida; order Marchantiales; family Aytoniaceae; genus Asterella; species Asterella californica. The sequence goes on along the minus strand of JAYKYS010000006.1, from coordinate 10,145,157 downwards.
TGTTAAACCCCCCCTCCCCATATAAAAAGGGCCGGAGAATGATTCGCGAGAATCATTCTCCGCGGGGCACTTGCCCGAGGAGCAGGACAGGAGGCGGGCAGAGCGGTCTCGCTCTGCCCGCTTGCTCATGCCCGTTGTGCCCTAGCCATCATGGTTAGAAGCTACTCACCTCCCGCCTCCTCGCCTCGCTCGTCTGCCGCATTTTTTGAATCACGGGCTCGTCGCTCGTCTGCTCGTCGCTCGTCTGCTCGTCGCTCGTCTGCTATCGTTTTCATCGCTCGTCGCTTGTCTGCTCTCTTTTTCGTCGCTCACCGCTCGTCGCTCGTCTGCTCTTTTTTTCTAATTAGATACTACTCGTGGTTTTGGCTACCTTCTTGTCGATTCTTGTTTTGGCTACCTTCTTGTCGACAAGTAAGAAAGAAAGACCCTGTAACCTGTCGATGGTTTGTCAAGGGGTCGCTCGAATCTGTATTTGGGCCTGAGGAATCAAGAATGGAATCTCGCGTCCGAATTAGTCTTGTCACAGACGAGGGTTGGAGTCCATCCGTACTACCTCCGTTACAACTGTGTAATGCGCTTGAACAAGTCTTTTTCATCTGAAGGAACCGTACTTCCATTCCTACGTTTCTAGGCGTCCCGCTATTCCTTTTCTTTGTAACCAACTCGACCCGGTGTTGTTTGTCTGCAGGTATGTACAAGAACCAACATCGAAGGCAGTAAGTTACGTGCCTGTCTGTCATCGGCGTTTCTTCGGCTGCTGTCTCTTGAGTGCTGCGGTCTCTGGTACTCGGTGGACTCATTCAATCGCTGTCTTTGATCGTCTACGTGCTCTTATCGGCTGCGGTCTCTGAAACTCGGTGGGTTCATTCAATCGCTGTCCTTTTATCGTCTACGTGCTCTTATCGGCTGCGGTCTCTGGTACTCGGTGGGCACATTCAGTCGCTGTCCTTTTATCGTGTACGTGCTCTTATCGGCTGCGGTCTCTAGTACTCGGTGGGCACATTCAATCGCAGTCCTTTTATCGTCTACGTGCTCTTATCGGCTGCGGTCTTTGGTACTCGGTGGGCACATTCAATCGCAGTCCTTTTATCGTCTACGTTTATCGTTTATCGTCTACATTTATGCGTCTGCCTCGGTTTTTGATCGTTTACTTGGATGTTGGCTTCAGCTGTTTGCTGTCTCAGTTTGGACGTTTTGCACTTACAGCATGACTAACCAAGTTAGTCATACAGCGAGTGTAAAATGGGATCCTAATGGAGGCGCTGATGGTTTTTGGCGAGTAAGTGGGGGTAAGCTGGAGAAGCCACTTTCTGTCACTCCTGAGGACATCCGACTACAGTTTCCTGTATATTTCGATGCTTGTTTGGAGTTCGCATCTGAAATGCCGTTCGTTATCGAGGATGAGACCTTTCTCTTAGCATGTGGTGCAGCTTCGTTTACTGAGGTGGCGTTGAATCGGAAACGGTTCCAAGTGTATCGTGCTTTGACTCTTTGTCTTGGTTACAGCGACCGCAAGGAGTTGCCTGAGATTCTAGTTACTGCTGTGAAATCGACCTGGTCTGAGGACGGAGGAGGCTTTGTTGGTTTCAAAATGCCAGAGTGATTTGCAGTATCCACCTGTTCGGTTTGCAGCATTTTCTTCATCTATTGCATTGTATATTATTATAGGCATGTTTGCATCCCGGCTAGCGGGTCGCAGGAGCGGATGCTCCTACGAAACGTCATCCCGTATGGGGGCTCGGTGGGTTCGAGACCCACTGACGTTACATGTTGTTTCTCAGGCAGCTGTTCGATAGGCACAAGCTCCACATTTTTCAAAATGCTTTGAAGAGAAACCGAAATGACGAGTTGAATAGAAAAACATTCTCCTTACGTTGGCCAAGAAGATTTCATAACGATATTCTCTGTGCTATCAGTCTTCCGAATGCTGGAATCATAAAAGACTGTAAGTACTCGAGCCGACTTCAAGTTTTGAACTACATGTAAGACTATATTAGACACGGGAGGCAGTAACCCATTACGTAAAAGCACATAGTCGTGATATCACAGGTATGCGATTCCATCATCTTCGCATTAGATATGAACCTCGGCTGGATGTCAAAAAGTAGCCGGTACTCCCGAGGAAAGCTTGGGCGTGTCCGAAGGCTAAGAAGGTGACTGTGGATCGTGAGTATCTATCTCTCTACTCTGTCACCTAAACTCTCGTCTAAACCCATCGAAGTGCTAAACTGTTCCATCCTCAAGCTCCTTCAAATTCTCAGAATCCATCTCGGCAACTTCACGCAAGTTTTTTTTCTGTAACACACCTGTCCCGTCAACAGAATTAGTCGACACGAACACTAGAAATGGCATTTGCGAGTTGACTCGCAATGACTTCTTCAGTTAGCTGGACGATTTTGAAAAAGCTGAAAATAAATCGGGCCGGCATTACAGACATCGAGGCCTTGGAAGGGTACAACGTGAAAGTCACACAGTTACAGTCTCGGAAAATAAGGCATGCGTTCAAAATAATGTATTTTGCCCCGAAAATATAAAATAATTTAGAATCAACGTATAGCTTGGAGCTAAATAATTACCTCATAGTCTCATTGACCAAAAATACGCATTCGAAGTGCGTCTTTCCAAACCGTGGTACGAGGAACAAGGACCTTGTTGGATGCTGGTCTGCGGCGGATAGTTGTGTCATTTTGTTGACGTTGTCTTCTTTGAATAACTTCACGGTGAATATTCTCGTTCCAATCCATAGCGGCGCAAGCTAAACGAGCCTCGTGCGAGCTATCCCAATGGATCCGCTTTGTCGCAAACTTATTGATGACAGAATGAAACGTCTCACTCATGAAGTTCTCCCTCGCACGAGTGTAAACACGCATCTTCAACCAAGTGAAATGCTTCTCGAGAAATGCAGCTACTGCAAGATGCGTACGTCCTCCATGAGGATATCGTGCTCCTTCCCCAAACGCTAATGAAACACACTGACGATCACCCGGGAGGATACGACAATCCGCGTGATCACCTGCCCAATGCTTCGCCGCTGTGAGGATATCAAAGACCATCAAATGCGGACCCTCGTCGCCCCTAAAAAAGAAGCTCACATTAGCCATGAATAAATAATAACATAAAGACTAAGATGCATCGACATAATATGGTAGTGAATACCTGTCACGTGCAGCACGAGAACAAGTGTAAATCCATGACTTCAACTTGTATGCAATATCATGGGCTGCCAGCTCAGGATACTTCAACCCTCGGGCTCGTTCAGGTGCCCAGTAGTCTTCGGCAGATAGTCCTAAGTCCTCAGCTACACGATTTACGAAGTCCGCCTTACTGCCACTAAGAGGTAGACTCTTTGTACGACAATATGCTTTCAACTGGACTACTGAGAATATGGCTAGCTCCCTCCTGCTCCGTGTCTCTTCGATATTCCGATCTCCAGATGACATCTTCACCTCTTGCAACTCCTCCTTGAATTTTTGCACAATATTTTTTGCCTTGTGCCAAAGATCTTTTTGATTGCAAATACCATTTCTATATAATAAACAAGTTAGTGGGTTACTTGGAGAAATAATGTAAAAATAAAATGTACATAATAAAACATGTACATAATGAGAAATTATGTACATAAAATACACTTATAATGAATAAAAGCAGAATGGAAAGAACTCACTCTTCAATAATGCAGTCCACGGAACGATTGTCGTCGTGGATGATCTCCGAGATAGTCAAACCTTTGTCTTTCAACGTGGCAATGCCTTTCTCCACGGCAGCTGTCTCTATCCTCCAAGAACTACTGGCCTCCACCCTGGTCATGGTTATCATCTCGATAATCCGATTGTCTGCAACATTGATGAATGGCACAGTTCCATGGTACCCGTTGCGAGACGAGTCCCATCTACAATCAACATATAATACCAATGGCTCTGCACACCAAATAATATTTGTAAGTACTAATGAGCTGACATCAAAACTTGACTGAAGTCAAACACAACGAGGAATAGTGAGGTCTAACCCGTGGATGTCAATAGCTCGGACTGCAACGATTCTTTTTGCTCCGTCCATATTCCCTCCGCTGCATTGCACCAACCTATGGCTCGATCGGTGCCACTTTGAAAGTCATACCAATGCGACTCAGTGGGCACATTCACCCTCATCGCCCCCAACATATTCGCAATATTGGTGTAACTCAGACCGGCACATAAAGCAGCATGATACATCTGACCAATCACGTCAAGTGATCCTCGATCCCTCTCCATCTCTCCGGTGGCAAACACGGTGGTGTGACCCTCGTCACAACTAAACTTCAGCTGCCAACACTGTTGGTAAGCTGTGACAACAGGCTTGAGACAATAAAGCGTGCATCCTAGTCTTGGACACTTCACATGAAATACATCACAAAACTCCAAAATCTTCCCGCGACCTCATAATCCATACTCAACCTCTCTATGCTCTATAGGTGCCTCCGGAACGTCGTCAGGAACCTCCTCCGCTAAATCAGAAGCCTGATTATCTGCAACTATAGTTTGACTATCCTCGACAATCATAGCCTCTACGTGCTCAACAACATCATCAGCAAGATTGATCTCCACGGGTGCTTCTTCGATGGGCTGGGCTACACGAGCAGCACGTGCTCTCTCTAGACCGTCTATACGGCCTGCAGCTCCATCCAACAACCATCTCAAACACTGAGCGTGTGTTGCAGCAGGTCCCGATGTAGGACTTAGTGCACGACGTAATCGGCTGTAGACGTCTAAGAGGTCCTCGGGAATCCTAATGATCTGGACGGTATTCGGTCTTCTTCTAACATGATAGTTGTTCCGGTCAGAAGGATACTGTCCCCATTGCCTCTCAGCCATGGCTGAACTATAATCAATAATTATCTACATTTACATAGTCACAAATATGAGAAAAGATGACAACAGAAATAGACTTTTTAAATTCTTGTCTAAAAATAATCTATACCACAGTAAAAATATCATGAATACAGATTAGGATTTATCTCTGAATATCTATAAAAAGCAGAAATAAATAATAATCAAAGCACGACAAAATTACCTGACACCAAGCTTGCGCTGAAAACTGAACCCACTCTTACAGGAAATAGTTTCTGCTCCAAATATATGTGACAGTAATAGAGATATGTTAGTAAACAAAACATCAAGTTCACAATATATATCACAAATGGAAGATCAATTAAGATATAATATATAAACAAAAAATGTAATAATAAATATTTACTAAACGTATCTAATCGATAATGACTACAAAGAACTAGAAAATAAACTAAGTGCTAAGTAGAATGAGAAAAATCTTCTAAGAGAAGAGAAAAATTCACCTTTAGAGCAAGGGAGTGAGAGCCTCACTGTGCAAAAAGCACAATGAGCCAAAAGCACACAAGGATGGAGGCTTTGCCCCTCCTGCGCTGGAGGAGGAGGGGGCAGGAGCTTCCCTCCTGCAGTGCCCCAGACAGTACAACAATAAGCACCTGCCCCTGCCCCCCTCCTGATTTTCGCAGCTGCCCAAAAATTCAAAATTTTCGAAATTCAAATGAACCTGCCCGCGTGAGCTTGTGCTGCAGTGTGTGGTCCAGATTTATTTTACTCATTATATTTATTTAGATCTTGGAAATTCGAATTTTTTTTTTCTGAGATGTAGCGCCTCATAATATCTATCGAAAATGAGTATTCTCATCGGAAACGGCTCACAGACGGCGACGCATTCTTCTATCGCGAAATGCTCTGGGTAGCCCAGATTTTGTCTTCCGCTAAGCCCGCACAGCGAAAATGAAAACTCTGGGTAACCCATTAGTACCAGGAGGGGGGGTTTAAAGTAATTTTGAGAACTTGGGGATGCTGCAAGTTCTACTTCTCCTTTTGGGGTATGGTCAAGTAAATTTCTCCTACAAGAGGCTTGAATAAGAAAAAGCGCAAAAGTTAGTCTTTCAGATTTTGGCCCAGAATCCAGATTCAGCGTAAAAGCTCTACCGGCAGAGACGGCTGTGAAAGGGGAGCAGTTTCCGGCTGCAGAAGGCTCCACAGCGAAGAAGACCTAAACACGTGGCGTAGTCCGACGTTTCCAAAGAGAATAAAGAAAAAGAATAGAAAAAACTAAACAGAGAAAAAGTTCGGCCTCCAGAACAGTCGAGAACAGAGCCACGCATGGAGGCTCTACGCGGGCATCTTAGTATCACGCCTTTCGCAGAGGCGGCTTCACTTACTCTCGTCCTCTTTTAAATTTTTCGCCCTCTTTATTCTTGAAATGATTGTGCGCCGGCATCTTATCCGCGCCTGTCGCAGTGGCGCCTTCACAGTTCTGCCGTTTAAAATTAATTTGCCCTCTTATGATCATTTCTAATTTTAGCCCTGCTCCATCACGAATTGTGGAAGCTACTTCTCTCACGAGCGCCGGCAATGTTTTTAAGTTTTAACGATTCTCAAGCCCGACTCGAACTTGGAATCTACACGAGCAGTGATTGCGCGCCTATCCTGCTGATGTCCTCGCTATCCAAATCGCTGAGCTGCCATCCAAGTAGAGCGCTTCCTACTTGTGCAGCTCCTTGATCCATTTTCTCCTCGTAGCACACCAGTCGATGCGCTTTCTTCCTCATGTGCAGTGTACTTTCAGCGCTCCATTTGCAACTCGGGAAGTTTACACGGAGTTCGGTGATTGTTTCCAGAAAACTGTTTACAGGGCTGAGACTTGAGTCTTCTTAGGAATGTGAAACTGTTCAATGTTCGGTTCCGTGAGCTTGAATCATCGAGTAAACTTGGGTAGTAACAACTATGATCTTGAAACTGTAGATTGGTTGGAGTGCGCGGCTCTTTATCCGATAGCATCCGGATTTGGTCGTCAAGTTCATGGTGAAACTGGAGTGTCTCCATAAGGTATAACCCTCAGTCTTGCTTCCGGACATAACTGCTTTTGGAATTTCAGTACATCAAGACTTCACATGCGTGGTATTGCATAGGGATGATTGAGTTGTTCGGCTTTACAGTGAGAACCCCGGTGCATGCAACCCTTGTTCTGTCCGTTCACATGGTCGACAATTAGAGAACGGATGACAGAGAATCTATTCCACAGGAGTATGTCATCATTGCAACTCAAGATGACTTGTTAGGAAAACCAATATCCACAGTCCACGGTGTTTAAACTGACCGGTCGCTCACGAGTCTTCTTAACCCTAACGGAAGTTACCGGCGGTTTCGCTCAGTAAAAGGATGGAAGGCGTCATAATTTCTTCTGGTCTTCTTATGAACAATAAAATTATCAAACGATATAATTGAGTAGACCTACAGTTACTTGTAGACTTCTACCTCTTTACAACTAACTGGCCATGGAGCCAGAGTGTGTATCACTGTATCTGTTGCGTAGCCACTGGCGTTATAAAGATTCATACACTTTTATTGTTTGTATTAGAGCGGTTCAACTTTTGAGACACATTCCTTGTACTTCGTCACGTGACTATCCCTGGACCTTTCCCTATGTAGCTTGAATGCGTTCCTGCTGGCATGACGATATACTTCAGAAGGGTTTATTGAGTGAGGATATCTGATGGTCATAAATGAACACATAGTATTGGCGCATGTTCCATATACTCCAAACGGAAGTCGATGAAAGGAGGGGTCATCAGCTGACTCTCCAGGCAACAGACTACCTTTGGTAAGCGAGACTTGTGTCTTCCATCTTGAATATATTTTTGCATTTGTATACCTGGGAACAGCAAGCATCTTGAAACGCGATTTCACCGAGATGAGACAAAAGGTGGAACAGTTTTCACCCAAAGTCTATCATCTCTTGAATGTCGTGAATGTCGCGAAGAGGAACCGCTGAGCATAGTAAAGCGAAGCAATGATCAGTGGACGTATTACAACTGAGGATGTCTTTCTCAACACTTGGATATCCACGTGTCTAGTATCCCTTGCTTATCATGAAGCAACCCCCGGGAGAATCTTCGGAAGTCAGCATAAAAGAGCTTGCACAAGTGACTAGAGCTTCTTAGATTTTCTCTTTCATTCCCTCTTTCTCTCCTTGATGATTACAGTGGTTGCATTTTGTGTTTCCGAGAATGAATCTTAGACCATCAAGAAGGTCCAAGGCAATCGAGTCGGTAACTTATATATTCAGAGATATCATGCGGACGTCATACGACCTTCATGCTGTGGTGAGAGTTTCATGCCTTCTCATTACTAACCTGGGTACATGTACAAGTCCTCTTTTCTCATTAGGTTTAACCAACTCTTGCAATACTTGTCGCGTTGCCAGGTTAATATGCAAGATCTTGATCAAGCTACTTGTCATTCTGGATTTCAAGTAGTGGAAAGCTGTTAAAACATTATGTAAACCACTGTTCTCTCGAGAACAGCAATGTACAGGAGACGCAGTCTATTCCCTGCATATGGGTGAATCCAACAAATAACACTCGCAGAATTATTATATCACGTGAGGTCGGTGGCATCTATCGGTGCAATCAAATCTCTTGTCCAAACACAGTCGTAGAGAAGAGAGCTCATAAGCGCTCATCGTGTGGTTCGCCGCTCGCCGCTCGCCGGTCTCCACTCTTCCACACGTCCATGCACTTCAGTTATGAGATTCGAGAGTGGTAGAGCTAGGAACTCTTACGATTTCATCACTGTCCTTTGAGTCCTTTCTGGGCCGCCGCCTTCTCATTCTTCTTGACAATGTCACAAATCCCACACACCTATTGAACCAAAGGAAGGCTGCAAAGAAAACTTCCTGTTGACAAGCCACTTCTCGCAGAGCTCAAGATGCGACAATTCAATAAATGAAGGACGTGCATAGGGGCTACGAGCAACGATAGGCCGCTCCGTCATGAGTCTTATGAGTCTGTTCTGATATTTGAGATTCCGCCGGACCCTCTAGCCCCAGTTTACCAGTTTACAGTTACTACGAATCGACAACTCGTTCAACTTGCTGCGAACTTGTTCGAAGTAATCAGGGTTGCGTGTTCCACACCAGATTCTCGACTGTATACCAGAACCCCGCGTGCACCAACATTTCCCTCTTACTGTACTCGAGTCTATTCGATCTCTCTATGCACCTATTCAGCTATCTTAGTACCGTTGTGTCATAAAGTAGTCACTACATTGCAGTTCGTCTGACCGCTAATGAGCCCGTAATGGAGAAATTTTGAAGAGAATTGCGACGCAGGGTCTTGAAGTGTTATGCTTCAATAGAGGACCTGGAGCCGTTCGACGCAAGGTATGAAGTACTATGAACCACACAAAGTCATTATACAGTGACTGACATACGAAAAACATGTACGTCTTGTGATATTTAATTAGCTTTCTGATTCCAACATGTAGAGGGAACGGAATTGACATCATTCGTTTGACGTACACAGTCTAGATATCTACTGTGCACTCATCAATAATATGATAGTTGTATGAGTAGATAGAGGTGAAATACACTCAAGTAGATTTGGGAAAATCTGGTTCATGTGAGTTTTGTTAATATGTCAATTCATTACATGAGCTGTTTGTCTCGACTCGAATCGTCTTTAATCAGAAACGCTCTTTAATAAGAATCGTCAGTCACACAGAAACGAGCAGCCCAGGTAAACATGCTGGAGTTTCTCAGTTTCATCTCTACCAGTCTCCTCCGCTTCTCGCATTCCCCAATCCTTCTTGAGCTGTCTCTGTCCCAAGGCAGAGACTCGTTCATTTCTTCTCGTGGCTCATGCTCAGTACGACTCAACTGCGTTGAAGACCGCTGCAGGGTAGACTGCAGCTGTACCTGGATCAAAATGACTTCTGTGGGGCCACGAAAACCACAGAGGCTAAGCTCATTAAGATGGCGAGGTAATGAATCAAACCATTTTTCTCTTCTCTTACAGATCTAGATCGTACGTGCGGTAAGTTGGGGAAGTTTCGAGAGACTCATTAACTCCAGAACATGTCCCGCTCTTATCCATGCAATTTAACAAAAAGTATTTGCCAGTACGTCCATTCTTCTTCTACTTTATTTCCAGCTCCCAGGAACCACATGGCCCAAGCTTCCCCACACATACACGACACTCACACGGTCCTTATGGTGTCGCTGTCATAGTCACCGACAGCTTTTCTGTAAGTTTCTCTTTCTATAGTGAGCATTGATTGCGCTAATCCTCAGGACGTTGATGGACCTAACATGAGACCCTCTCGACTTGCCATTAGCCCACACACATCGGTTCGGAGGCCAAAACAGCCTCCGAACCGACTTCTTGAGTTTTCGTTTTGTTTGTGAGTTGGGTCCGATAGAGTGGATGATTTGGAAATCCATGTAGGCATAAGGTGTCTTATACGATTGATATTGTTACATGGTTCAAGCAGTGGGCTCACTTAACTTTCTGAGTGTCATAAAGTAGCTCCTGGGGATCTGTATCGAACAGTAACTATCAGAGTCCATGTTTCTGTCATGATCGTTTCCCTCCGAACCTACCATTTAAATAAAAAGAAAATCTATAGATTCTTTTTTTTAGGAACGATTCATCCTTCCTGGCCGCCTGTTTGATGCATTATTCCTTCATCAGAGAGCTGGAGTTAATGATTGCCGATATGAAATCCCTTTTCCTTGACTGCCATTTCTGTTTCTTGGATACCACAAAACCTACTTCTATAAGCTAACATATGTTTATTTATACCATGTATGTTTATTTATACCATGAACGGCCTCAGATGTCTAGTACTCAGAAACTACCGAAGCTAGCTTCAGAATCTCAAACTGTTCAGATGTTATTCTCAAGGGTTCAGCTGGTGCGATATCTTCTACAAGAAGACAAGTCTTACCTTTAAAAGTGGTTTTCTCCGGATCCGTTGAATTTACTGCGTTACTTTCGCTGTCTCTACATAAGATTACATTTCTCGTTTGCTATATGCACATGCTAAATTTTTATTTGGGCGTTCTCACATATCTGTAAGTAATCAGTAACGCAACGCAGAAAACGCCCGGAAAACCGTTCAACTTTATAGCAGTTTGATGCGTTTTGGACGCAGAAACAGAACAAACCCGTTCTGTTTCTGCGTCCAAGGACTTAACACTTTACTGTGTTCTCTCGCGTAGGGCAGACATTGTGCTGAATCGACGGAACTGAATTTTCTCTCGTGCGGATCGAGATACCCCATAATAATATAATTATTATTATCGCCCTTTACGGCTAAAAAACAGAGATATACATTGTCCAACATTTTGAAGGTAAATCTATCGTGGTAAGAAAATAATATCGGCATTCATATTTTATTCTCTTACTTATATAATTAGAACACATTCTCACTATAATGACATAATCATTTAAAATACATTATACTTCAAATCTCTACCAATTAGACAAGAAAGACAGCACTAGGTTCCTGACTAGGTTCAGGAGCGGCATAAAGTTTGGAAACCTGACAGGCTCGAAACCAGTGAGTAGTATTAACTCTTGACGGCATCTCGATAAAAAAGAACATCCTATGTCATGACAGTGGCTTCATAGTATAGACTACTCTTCTCTTTCAGGCGGAGAATTGAATATATATTAATATATATACACACACAAAAAGGAAAACAATAACATCACTCATTTAAAATTCAGATACACCGTAGAAGATATATAACAATTTAGGAAGAGGGAGACTATGAAAGTCTATTATTTGTTGCATAAGGCATAAATCCTCTGACTTGATATCCTAAAGAGTATTCATTACGCCGGTTTCAGACGTACCATTCACTCAGAGCTCTGATGATTGCTTTCTACTTTTTGGCATCCGCGGTGACTTATATTATAAGTCACTTGAAACGACTCCTTATCAATCCTCTTTCTCCAGTCAAACTGTCTATATCTTCCTCAAGTACCTTCAAGCTGCACTGCTCGATAAACTCTGTCCGACAAGTCAGCTGATCGCCGGAGGCTGATGTGTGTGTCGGAAATTCACCTTTTCAGTCGGAACCGTCTGAAACGTTCTTCTCCAAGCCGTATTTTGTCCATTTCTTGAAAATAACTGGTAAATTTTAAGAAATTGTCACATTTTCATACAAGGGATACAGTAAATCCGGCAACATTCCAGTATTCCCATTCCGACTGCCGGTGAGAATCGGAACTCAAATACTGTACTCATTGTCGGAAACCTTGTTTTCTCGGCGGATATGATTCCCGGCATTCGTCGGTCCGGACGGGAACCGCCAAATTTGGCCCGAAAGGTGCCCGCCATCTTATAGTCTTGCATCTATTTTCTTTCATTTCTCTTCATCTTGATTTCCTGAAGAGAGTGTTTGAACTTTAGGTATTATAAGAGTAAAGGTGAGTGTTGCAATGATGAGCATTGCCGTGACCACTATGTTCTAAATTTTCTACGCTGTGAAAATCTAGAAACCATGTCGCTCAGGCTCTTATTCCAACTCAAAAGCATCATTATGTTCACTACTTACTTACTGCTACTGCACACGCAGATTCAATGCGCGAGATAGGCTTTCTGTAGAGAGGGAAAATAGCTATTCTGTACAGAGAAGCTCTCTACTCTGTGTGTTTCTACTTTTTCCCTTGCAAGGGATGTGTTATAACGGGTGAAGTGGACTGTGGACTGATCCAGAGCAGACACATGTTGGAAGACTATGACAAACGAAGTTGACGTGACTGCATGAAGTGACAGGAAGAATGATGGCCTGCAAGGCTCGTGCTTTTATCGAGTGGCTGCAGTCACGTAGGCAGGAACATTCGCCAAACCGACACCATGCAGGTCACAGGTGAAGCTGGCACCCCGTTCCATTCTTCCTCTTCTGTTCTTGGTACTTAAGTAAAAACATGCATCCCAAGTTCACTGCGGGCACAAAGTGTAGGAGAAGACAGGCGCAATAATCGTGTAAAAATTCTGTGGATGTGGTTTGTTGATGTGCTTCGTGTTTCGTGTCTTTCTAGAAGTAATTATATATCCATAAAGAGAGTATCAACTTAGAAGATTTATAATTATTATTAAAATATATGTTATATATGAAATGCCAACTATATTAATAAGTCATTTCTTTATATATTGAATGATAGCTGAACCCAGAGTTAAGACCAGATACAACACAACCCATAAACATAGCATACTAACATGCGCTTCTGAACTACAAGCCCAAGATCTTAGTATCAAATGGTAATTATTTTGACTTTCTTGATAGAAGAAATTAAATAATAAATCATTGAAGAAGTTTAGTATACAAAATAAATATGCATGCATCTAAAAAATGAGAAAGATTATTGGTGCTTTAGTAAATCTTCATCCTCATTGTTGTAATGTTTTGGAGTCATGACTGAGGATGATAGTCACTGAGGTGGAAGAGAGTGATGATCAAGAACGAGAGATAGACAAGTGAAGAGGTTGGCATATGCTAGAAGATGTGTAGGTTTGGAGAGGCAGATGTCTTGATGTGAATTATTTCGCATGATAAATAATTCATCTTTTTGTCAGAAGTTAGACTCTCTAAGTCAAGTTAAGGTCTCAGAGAAGTCGATTTGGAGGAAGTGAGCACTTGAGAATTTGAAAGACCACGGTGTAGGTCTCATTGCTCTGATCATCGTGGTATGCTAAAAGATTACAAACACAGTTGCAGGCAAAAAAAATTATTTGGAGTTCTTTACAAGATTTTTGAAACGAGGAAGTGTATCATAAATCTAAGTTATTTACGATATAGATATGTAGAATTTTAGAATTTTAGAATTTTTTAATGTAGATTGTAGTGTGTAGTATATGTTTGCATCGTAAAATGTAAAAAATAACCACGTCTGGAAGCAGTTATAGTGGTTCGAGTTAGTAAAGAGAAGATGAAATAGTGCGCGTTACTAGCATATAAGCTTAGAAACTAGTCTCTAGAACCAGTTGTGAGAATTGGCTTCTTTGGGTAGCAGAGTAAACTTAAAGGGAGGAGGTCTTACGATCAAATTTCCTCAGACTCACAACATGTTAAGAGTAGGCTGACCCTTTCATGGAATATGTGGGGCATCGAGTTGTCTAAGGAAGAGACACTAGATGTCTCTTAAAACGTACCATGAGTCCATCTAACAAGGAATGTGTGGAGCATCGAGCTGCCTACGGATGAGATGCATCTGTCTACTTTTGCACTAGTGCAGTCACTTGATGTGGATGCTAGAGAGACATTTATTTTGAAATGAACTCTCTAGCAAGGAATATGTGGAGCATCGAGTTGCCTAGAGGAGGGATACCTCCATCTATCCTTGCATTAGTGCAGTCACTTGGTGTGGATGCTAGAGGGAAGTTATTGTAGTATTTCAAAATGGATCTTATGCTAGAGGACTAATTCCTCTTCGAGGTGTTTGGATAATTAGTACCATTTGATGTGCGACTCTTTGAGTCTTGGGGTAGCGAGATGACATCAACTATACTCCAAGTTGGTACAAATTCTCTTGTAGAACAATATAGATTTCATTATGTGATATACTTGGACGAAAACTCAAGTCTAAATGATACATGAGGAGCCACTTATGACATTTTGAAGTTAAAGGGGGTCGGAGAACGACAACAGTGAGAACTTGAGCTCCGGATGTCAGAATAAGATGATTCTTGTGGTTAGAGGTAACCTTGGTGAAGTTACTTTGGATGGAGATGTCAAATGCTGATTGTACAATCGACTCGATAGTAGTTTATACATATGAATTTGCAAAGGTATGTTACTTGATCTTTGTGACACGTAAGAAGATAGTACATTGAATTTTTATCAAAGATTTATTGTATCATTTGTCTACCGCATCACTTTACACCTATTAGGTGATGGTGGAGGTCACGTAAGGATGAGAAAAATCCCACATGAGGGTGTATAGCAGAAATTAGGTTTTTGTTTTTTCAATCATTATCGAGTAAAGTTATCGGAAGAGTTGAAAAGAGAGGTTTATGGAAGATTTTCTGACTGATGACAGTTTTGACATCGAATAATTGAAAATAGAGAGTAGAAATGAGTAGAGAAGAGACGCATAACTTTCTGAATATAAAACAAGAAGCTTATAAGTGAATGCGCGAATGCTTCACATGAGCAGTTTTTCGAAGTTCTGAGTTCATGAGCATGAGATTTATAATTTAAAGTTTTATATGAGATTATATTTATTGCTCAACTTGCTTATGAACTCAGAACTTCGAAAAACTGAAGCAACAGGTTATGAGCCTTCGAAAAACTTTAGCTCTCATGAGCATGAGATTTATAGTTTAAAGTTTTATATGAGATTAGATTTATTGAAACAATATTATAAACTTTACAATCTTTCTCTATGTCACTTAAATATATAATTATCTTTTAATGATACTTTTAGATAAATATGATTAATAATAACGTTCTAGAGTTCTATTTTTGTAGTCGTGATTATATATATATATATATATTAGTACAAACATTTATTATCACACCAAAACAGAGCACCAAGTGATTATAACGAGGTTTTACTGGAGTGCGCGAACCTACATGGTTGAACTTGGGAGGTTCGCCGCCGACCAATCATATATACCAATCATATATTGCAGGTTTTCGTCACGTGCGAATTTTACATATTGACGTCAATTGGGGGTCGATTATTTGCCGTTTCAAGTCTGCGAACTCGGAACTCGGGAAACCTGAAATTTCCTTTTTTACCTTGACGCCGGAAATCCGAGGGAGCACCGCTCAGTTCCGACTGCCTGACTGCCCAGTTCAGAGTACTGATCGCTCCCCGTCCCGTCCCGGGGATTGCCTCCGGTGAGTTGGGTAGGACAGATGGGTTGTCTTATATACGCGGAATCACCGGACGGGGAGTCCGGACTGGAAAAGTTCGTCCTCAGCGCGAGGCTTGGAGAGATTGGCGGCGATTCATGAAGAGCTGCAGGCTGCAGCAACGTGGGCAGTAACGCAAAGAGTTGGACGAAGAAGAGGTGTGTTGAAGGTAGACCGCAGGAGCGGCCCATCTCTGTTCGAGTCTGTTGGTACTTGCGTTTACTTCTCCTTCCACGCTTGCTTCTTTTTAGGCGCTCGCTGGCGCCTGCATTGATTGAAGCTCCGCTCATCTAATCTATATATTGCTTTGGATGTCTTCATACCTTTGCATCTTCTTTAAAGCTTAGCTCAGCCCTTGCTGTGGGAACTAAATCTCCTGCGGGGTTTCATTGCCCTGGCTTTGCTGCCAGCCAGTATATGATACTCGTGGAGCCTATGCAATGCGAGACAGAAAGTAAAATGAAGTGAATTCGCGAAGTGGAGTGATTCTGTCGTAAGACAGTCATGTGAGACTGGGTTGTGAGCATGTCTGTCCTTCTGCTAGAGATGTCGTTGTGCACGATGTGTTGACAATCACTGCTGTCACCGTGGTACGTGAATTATTCTATTCTGGTCTTTGGGACCCGCTTGTCGTCATCATTTAATATTCTTCCGATTGACTTTGCGGCATCGAATCCGACTTCAAACGTCTTCCATTCCCAATTTCCCATCTTTCGTCCCATTGATCTCCGCAGAATCAGTTGTTTTCTTGGCCCCTCAGGCTGCATGGATCTAGCACTTGAAGAATTTCATCAGCTGGCTGTCATCGGACCTTGCGGTTGTCAGCTGACTGCGACATGTTAGAGAGATTGATATGATTGGTGAGCTGTTCATTGCGGCTGGGATTTAAGTAATTCGTCACTGGTCCATGATTTCCTGCCCTCCTGACGCGCGTATCTAACTCTTGGTCTTTCACATAGTTCCACGTCGGGCGTGTTTGGGGAGCTGTTGCGCGCAGTATTACCTGCAGGCTGATCCTGATTATGTGTCCTTCTGATTATGGTGCCGGTTCATCCTGCGCATTGTCGTGTCCTTAGTCCTGATGGCGATATGAATTCCCCTCCGCCACTCGCAGCATTACTTCTCGACGTAGTGGTCCGGTTTCAGTTCGCTCCGCTACATCAACCTCCGCCTGTCCTTCCACTCCCGCCCTCACATTCCTCAATGAACGGACAATGATAAGACATCGTTAAAATAGTTGCACGCCAGCTACCTGGTCAGGAGGTTCTTGATTTCTGTTGGATGTTTGGGTGCTCTTTCTTGATGCTGGTGTTGGAATCTTTATATCGCACTTCTTTCTTGATACTATGTTAAATTATGTCCTTGATCTTGTTAGTGAGGAAGTTCTGGATTGGACTGGAGTTGACTTGACTCTTGAAGGACGGTTCAAGGACCACCATTTGAATTAATCGCTTCCTGCTTTGATTGCTGTCATTCAAGGGACCATAGTGGTCTCTGAATTCTGATACTGGAGCTTTGACTCGTCATTATTCTATCCCAATCGTTCATTGACGGTACGATTCCGGTACTTCCACTTCCGTAACCACGGACATGTCAGTTCAAGTCATGTAATCGGTTCCCCTTGTTGTACTATCGGATCATACAAAACGAAGTCGTGATGCTAGCAAAGCAAGTTGATTCCCGTCTGCAGCCCAACGTCCTCGTATTGGACTGGACTCCAAATGATTCATGTTCTAGTCCATGATTGCTGTAATGCAAACACCAGGGTGATCTGTACGGTGTTTTGGTTCTTATCAACAGACATAATCTTCCATCGCGATCTTCCCCGGCCTTTCATACCTCTGTATCCACACGTCCTCATGATCTTACTAGCTCAGCCTGGCGCATATTTTCAATGTTCTCGCTCAAAGGCCTCATCATCTCGCAGAAACTTTACGGTACTGCAGACGTAAACTGCCATATATCGGCAACGCATTCCTCTTAGTGGAATCGTTGAGTTAATCGTCTTAGCAAGCAGAATGTACTCGTCATTTAAATTGCGTCCTGGGTCGGTAGTATACTCGGAATGTGCAAGGAACTCAGGTGGTACGAAGTACTATTTACTCCCTACCCTCTCACGGCTTTGAGCTGTCAAGAGTATATATGGAATCCAACCCCGCCTACTGCCTGTTCTTGAGAAAATCCATAATTTGTCTGTGGCGTACTCTACAGCATCCAGCCACAACCATAATAGACGGGTTACAGTAGAGTAGGTTTCAATGCCATAGAGATCTTGCTGGGTAAGGGGGAAATTCATGCATTTGCTGTCGTCAAGGTGTTCCACGCGTCAATGCTGATGCGTATTTCTTCACTCCACAGAAATCTCGGACCTTCGAGCGACGGAAGGTTGGTGTCGAGCAAGTCGAGTGTCGCCTCCTGGCCTCAACAAAATTTTGTGATCACAGTAGTTAGCTCATCTATTTTGAGTTCGTCTGAGTCTGCTGAGCTTTTACCTCAGACAAGTTTCGACCGGTACCGTTGCCAGAGATACATATTATTCTCGGCGTATATAACTGCCATCAGTTGTCCCGTCCATAGTTTAGATTCTGCATGAATTGCTGTGCTCGGAAGTTTGACAATGAGTGCAAAGTCCGTGCGTCATGTTACCTCGATGTTTGGTGTACGCTGATGGTCATGAGCCTCCGTGACATGTCCATAATCTCACTTACACCCTATGATCATGAGCCTCCATTCTCACGCTCATCCTTGCGGAGTCAGACTGTCTTTCGTCGTCTTCCAGCGTGGAGTCCATGTCAGTCCGGTCACGATTATCACCGACTAACCCACCGCTTCCCCGATGTTTGGTTCTGAGAAACTGACCCGGCTCCTCTAACGACAGCTCAGGTCCAAGTCTTCGCTTTCAGCTGTCGGTACTTTTCTCGCTCGTGTCTGCACGTTCTGGATGCATTTTCCTTATCATCGCTGGACCATTGTTTTGCAGGTAGTCTCTGCAGTCATCTTCCAGCAAGCGAACGTGGAATTGCTGTTTTTGAAGTATGTCGCTGAGTGGGTTCGGTGAACCTTCCCCACGTAACTGACCAATGGAGTCTCCGTGGCCCCTCCCCGGGGAATGTCGCCAAATTCTCGACGAGATGTCCGTGGAATTGGAGTTTTCTGATCCAACAGGAAACTTTTGTCCTAAGCTTAATAGTTCCAGAGACCTTCCGTGGCCCTTGCCTGTCCGTCACTACGAGCGATCGTATGCCGCAGTTGTGAGCAGCAAGATAACACCGGATTCTTCTGGAAAGTTTAATTTCTATGCCTACTCGCTCCGTTTCAACGTTGTGGAGATCGGCGCTGATCCAAATCAGAGGCAGGCATCCGACTTCGCCCTGATCACTCCACAAGTGTTGGACGACGAAGTTGCACAGATGGCCGTTAATTTGTATCTACCTTCGCAGGCCTATATCGTTGCCAGAACCAAGCCTTGTGGAACGGTAGCACTCTGCGCCGATCAGGTTAGATTCTTCCGACTCGTGTTCCTGCAGCTTCTTAACATCTTGCCTTAAATTTGCTGCATTATGGCCGTAGTTCCATAATGCATACTTGCACTGGTGTCAACTCTCTGAGAGGAATATGTCCGCTGAAAGTACTTACAGCGACGGATGGAATGTGAACTCGTGATATCTTTTCGCCGTTAGCGTCAAAGCCATCTGCAGTTACTCTTCAGGGTTCTCAGCTCTAGGGTTTTCTAGAAGATCAGCGATCAGTTGTGTAAAGAGGATCGTCCGAGCAATAACCTCTTCAATGCTGGCCGACTTCCCTTGTTCGCCGCTCTCATTTAAGGCTAGGATACAAATAATGCTGCAATGTTGTAAAGTGAAGCTGATTCTATCTTTGGAAGTTGTAAATTCCGACTCGCTTCACCGCAAACAAGTTGCTTAGGTTGAATCCATTGTGAAGCCATGATTTGGTTCATTGCAACGAGGGGTTTTACCAGACGAGCAGGCATTGACTGTGGCATAGCTTTTGTTAGCCTAGCCTCAGCTCTAAACTGATGGGGGTGATTGAAGCTAAGACGTAGACCTGGAGGGAATTCCTGGTGACCCCTTGTTCCGGTTCTCGATGATTCTGTTGCTGCGAGCCTGAACGTATCGTGAAATTGTATGTCGTATTTTGTTAACATCTGTTGCAGGTGGACCTCGCGAAGCGATTCAATGCGTGGCTGTTCGGTGCTGTGCTTGGGAACCCGCCTGCTCCAGGGGGATGCACGCCGAAGTACGTCGACAGTCCAAAAGGCTACTACGTCTTACCCTTGAAGGACAATATGAATAGTCATGCGCTGGACGTAGATTGGACCGTCGTGGAGCTTGCCTTGATCTCTGGGATGAGTTACAAAAAGAAGGTGAAGTTTTTCGGCGGGTTCTCCAAGATGGGAGCGGCAGACATTGCCTGCGACGTGACAGACCTGAAGCCAGGACAGTTGATATTGAGGAACGGAATCTTCTCGGCAGAAGATCTGGACGACGCGATGATCACCTGTGCGCACAATGGCATGCCATGTTACATCACTGCGATTTCGGAGCACCTAAACGGCTGGAGCTGTTTTCCTTCAAGTGATAGCATCCGAGGCCAGTCCTACGCAGAGTACTATGCTTCGAAGTATGGACCACTGGTACACACCAATTTTGCATGCTGAAATTCCCGGACTTTCTTGTGTCCATTTACCCAAGGCCGTTGAAAGTGAAGGCCGCATTGGCGTTAAATTACGTTTCCCCGTCTTGTTTCTGGCTCCGTTTTGCCGACGGTTGGCCAAACCTGTGGACTGTGGATACAGTTTGCGTTCGTTATTCCAGTCTGAGTGCAGAATCGAGATTGTGAGAAGGATCCACTGCGGCCATCCTTTTTCAGAAGAGGTTACTGTTAGCCCCGCCGTGTGGAAGAGATTTCCTGTTGTTTTACAACTGTAGGTTGAATATGAAGTAACTACGCGTTGAGAAGCGGCAGTATGAAGTAAAGGTTGAGTGTCTCCTGAATACTGGCAAGATCTAACTTTGTTTGCACTAGGAACTAATCTTAGACTCGACCTGGTTTAAGGCCTCGAGGAATTCAGGCTTTTACTCACTAGTAAGGATAGTAGCGTGGTTACTGTGCAGACTAAATCGGCGAGCCGAACGCTGTCGTGGTTATGTTTGCAGATGTGAATACGAGTTGAAATTCAAAGATCAACCGTTTTTGAGAGGATGCCGACTGTCACGGGCGTCAAATTACCTGAAGCGCCAGGAACCCGGGGCTGCCAAGGGTAACCACTCGTTCAAACTCTGTCCTTGAGTAACACTCGGCTGAAACCTTGGATAGGAGATGCTTGTTCTTCTGTCCTTATCTTGCTGGACTCATCGGCTCAGGGGCAAATGAGTGAGTCCGGTCATCGAAACATTTGGCATGCGATTTTGAGAAATCAAACCCCTGCAGGCAGAGACCTTCCGAAAACGAATGAACGCTTGGAGTTGCCTCCCGAAATTTGTTCGCTTCATGTGGGAATCAAGGGACGGCTCTGTCGGGGCGCCATGCGATTGCCATCTGTTCTGTACAGTCTTGAGATGGCGTTGCTGGCAGCTGAGCTCCGAGACCGAATCGGACTTCCCATCTCATGCTTTAAGGTATTCCCTTCACCGCGTAGTCGCTAAAGGAATCGGCGCCTACTTGACAGTTCGGTGACGACTCGTTTCTGTACGATCCTGTCGTAAGCCCGCATCCAAGTCTTTGGCCAAGACGGTAAGAACTGCTTCAGCCGCATTAGGGCTGGATGTAAGCCGGCTTTGCACTGTTTTGTGACTTGTTGTAACTTCGGACTATATTGATGCCCGATGATGGAATGGTGTCTAGTCGCTACTATAAGCGACTACAATGCATAGAATACAGTTTACGCGATATCGTTTTCATAACACGCACTCTACATATGTTAACAAAGAGAACTTGGATGCTTTCCATGCAATATTTCTTTGTTTTTATTATGCTGATGCATCGTCGGACACATCCATCCTATCATTCCTTCAAACAATGAGAGAATACCATGAACGATTGCCTCGTGTTTTCTTCAACACAGCAGCTTGCTTTGTAAAGGATACAAGAGAACAGAACATATGTAGTGCTATTCTCCATACCTGTTATCCCCAGACATGTGACGCGCTTAAACCGCTTCCGTCCCCGTCTGGGGCTTTGCGAGATCTCTATTATTGTTCGTAGACCTGAACGGCTGACAACCGCCGTTCGTATTTCTTTTCTTCAGGTGATAGAAGCGTTGACATCTAGAGCTTGTCAGGGCGATGTTTCTTACGAGGCACTGGAGCTTCTCGGCGACAGTATTCTCAAGTTTGCAGGGTGCACGTTTCTTTTCCTGAAAGATAACCTTCAAACTCAGGATCAGCTGGGCGACACTCTCTATGAACTTGTGAGGAATAAGACGCTGTTCTACTGTGCAGTTGTCAGTGATTTGGCGCGGTACGTGTTTGTGGAGCCCTTTGCTCCCAGCTTGTGGACACCCCCTGGTCTCATACGATGTGAGATGACCCAAGGCTGCTTGTCGAAAGACAGAAGGCAAAGATTTCTGCTCGTCTCGTGCAGGACTTTAGCAGACATTGTTGAAGCCCTGATAGGAGCTTATCTCATGAATAGTGGGCTTGATGTTGCCCTGAAAGCAATGGCTTGGCTCAGTGTTCCTATCAAGTTCCCCACAGAATTGCGGCAGGAGATTATAAGTGGACTGTTCGCTGAAGCCAAAGCGTTGAACATATGTCAGCTGATCGACGTAGGCAGGCTTGAAAGAAAGCTTGGCTACAGTTTCAGGAACAAGTATCTTCTTGCCGGGGCCTTGAGCTATGATTCGCAGAACTCCCCCTGCAGTCTCCTTTTTGAGCGACTGGAATTTCTTGGAGATGGAATTTTCGACTTCATCATAACACGTCATTTAGTGAGTAGTTATTACGAGTTAGATGAAGGAAAGCTCAGTGAACTGAAGCAAGCTATAAGAAACAACGAGAACCTTGCTGCTGTGGCAGTGCGCCATGGCCTGCATCCTTACTTATGGCAAGTTTCCCCTTCTCTTAAGAAGCCTATCACGGAGTTTGTGAACTCGTACGTCTCGGAAGGGGGTAAAGCTTTTGGGCTTTCCAACGTCAGCGCCCCCAGGGTACCAATGGTCACACCCTCCTTGTTCCTTTCCGTCTTCAGTTTATATATGCTAGTGTACTACTGTTGATACCTGTACTCAGGGTTTAAACTTGTGACCTTATTGCTGTGTACGCTCTCGTCCGGCGAAAGGCAGGTTAAACTTCGATTCAGTCATAGATAAAAAATTGTCAAGCTTCATGGTCTTCCGTCGAAGTAGTAGTTTCTGTGGAACCGGTGGAATGTTCGCACACCTGAATGACTCCGGTGTAGAGAAAACCCAAACACTGAAGCTCCTTACGTAGTTGAACTGAAATAGAATTATCAGTGTAAGTCCTTTTGGTCATTTAAATGAGAGAACATTCTTGATTCAATCTGAGTTTGGATTCACGTCCAACCTAGTCTAGCGGTCAGTAGATAACGGCAGCTGAAGATACTGACATTGATGTCCACCAGGCCCTGGGAGATCTGCTGCAAAGTATTGCTTCGGTAGTGTTTCTGGACTCAGGTTTTGATATCGAACTAGTTTGGAAGGTCCGTATCCCGAACTTACATTACACGTGAGCTTTTACTAATTCGTACAGTAGTTGGCAGCATTCACACGATTATGTTCTGTCCTTTGGAATCCAGCATCATGTACAGTAGAGCCTACGCAGCTTTTTGACTCATGCGAGTGTAAAGTTGCAATCAATCAGGATGTACTTGCTTGTACGTGCAGATTGTCAGACCTTTGCTTGAGCCACTCGCAACACCCCTTACGGTGACGCTACACCCTATCAAACAGTTGGAAACTCTGTGTCTTCAGCGAGGATGGAATCTGAGTATTCACGTCAGTTGTACGGATGGGTTCGTACAAGCCAAGGTTATCATCAATGAGCTGGTAATGGGAAATTCTCAGAGCGAGGATAAGAAGGTAGCGAGGAGATTGGCGGCTACAATGGTATTTTCGTCCACTCCTTAAGCGTCAGCCACTTACAGTATGTTTGATGATTGCACACGAAGAGCTAGAAGTGACACATCCAAGAGAGAGCATTGATCTCAAGGTTATGGTGACGTGACTCCAACGTGAGTTGTCGTTATGCAGGTGCTTAAAATCGAAATTAACAATTTGGGTATATTTACATGTAGGCACTTCGACTGATTTCTCATCCGAACACCGATCTCGATTGCTGTGGAGACAAGCGACCCTTGCCATCATGATCTAGAATCATGAGGTTGTCAGTTACTGGGGTGATTTCCAAGGAGCGCTAATTCAGGTCAACTCAATAGCAGAGAATTCGGCAACTGTGTGCGGTCCCTTGTCTTCGGCGGAGGATCTCCACTGTCGTGATTGGTACCCAGACCATGTATGTAGGGTGGGAGATCATGAGTTCCATAGGAATGTGTTCAGGGCAGACCTGCCCAGGAAAAAGCTGTGCTTATCGTACTTCCACTTCTGGGAGGTTGATGACGAGAGGATGGGTACAAGGAAGTGAGCACGGCCCGCTCGTAGAACTTTTCATACACCTTCGGATATGTACAGGTAGGACCATAACGATACCACCGCTTTGCCACTGTTATCCCGACGAGCGTCGGGTACACAAGCACGCGTTTCAATTTTGTCCCCAATGAGGGTTCCAATTTTGTTTCTCACTCCCTGGAAGAGGGTCGAGTGAAACACATGTAACGATCCTTTTTCTCACAGGAGGCATGCTATACCATTTACTGCGTAATCGCTTTCATGCTGGTCTTGTATGTAACTATAACTGCCTCTCTGTTTAATCTTTCATTCAGCGTATGTACATGTTGACATTCTTAACTGCCTGCTTGCCTGCCTTCTGAAGCGACTTCATGTGAAAGTACTACCTGCTTAGGTCGCAGCAATGTTTGGAAGCTGTTAGAATTGCTTCTTCGTCATCCTCCCGATTTCGTACTCAGAACCTTTTTACCTATTAGCTTACCTGGATCAACACCTGTACTGAGGGGCAGATGAAGATTCTCAAGCAAATAAACTCGGGGGCAAATCTCACTATTGTACAGAAATCATCTTCTTCGTGTCGCGAGGACTCGTCGTAACCACCGCGGCCGAAATGATGCGAAGAAGCCCTTTATTGTCGTCCTTCGTTTCCTGCACAGGTCACGAAACTTGTACGGCTGAAAGTTGCTCGCGTACGCTACCCTCAACGAGCAGCCAAGCCCAAGACTCCGTTGTAACCTTCATCGATCGTCACTGCGCTAGCATGTGTGGTTGTACTCATGGATCGGCGTTGGAATACTTTCTTGTGTTCGCGTGGAATGTCATAATACCCCGAATGATAATGAGTCGCTTTCCGTAGAGGAGTAAACAAGGATATGGATTCAATCCGGATCTATCCTCTTCCTTTCTCTTTTCGTTTCACAACGACTTCATCCGTACTTTCTCGCTACCTTTTTTTCTCTTTCCGGTTTTTACAACAATGCATAGTAATAACCCGGAAAGACGGCACATTTCCCGGGTGTGATAGTACCAAGAAAGAACATGGAGTAGAAGGGGATTCCCGAAGCAGACAATAACCAGAACCAACGATCACGTTAAGCATGGTTAACCTAATCTCTGTGCTGTATTCTGTGAAATGTCTTGATTATTTCTCGTGCGCTTTATGGATCGATCTTCCTCTTGGAACTAGATTTTCTTTCTCTAAGGCTCTACAACCGACAACCTATATCTGTTTACGTCATATTTTCTTTAAGGTCTCTGTTAATAATCTGTCTAAAGTTTTGTGTTTCGTTGCTAACTGAAATCAGTAGTACAAATGGGCTCGAGTTTCTATATTTCGCTAGAACGATAGAAAGCATCAGTAGCTTGAATATTAAATATGAGACGTCCATTGGTATAACCTTCTACTGTTTAAAACTCCAGTTGCTGGGTATAAAACTCGTTAAATATGCATGCAAAGTACACTTCTCGTTAGGGGGAGAAAACGGGCAAGTGGATTTAGAAGAAAAAAATTTGATCTCTTCATTTCTTTAGCCTTTCGTTATATGGTTGAAAGTTAATTTTACAAACTGATTGTATATATACATCCAAGTGTATAGGTGCTTTAGATATAAGGCTGACTCCTTAAAATATACTTAATGTGGACTAACTATGGTGTAGACTTCAGGAGGAGGGGAAACCTTTTCACTTATCTCACTCTCTCCAGATATGATAACAGATAATTAAAGTATACTATAATTACTCATGTACTCTATATGTTTCACATTCTGAAGTTATTACAATGACAACTGGACTGGCTAAGAACTCAGACAGTAGAGAGTTCAAACCAGACTGAAAAGATGTCAGAAGAATTCTCGTAACACGATAATATTTCATTTATATAGAGATATAATTATGATTATTACTCTAAAGATTTGGACTATTAAATAATGTCAAAGACACATCAAGATCACATCTGATTCGTTCTCAAGAAGACATAATTATGATTATTACTCTAAAAATTTAAAAAAGATATTTGGACTATTAAAAATAATGTCAAAGACACATCAAGATCAACAAGACATATTATGAATATTACTCGAAAGATTTAAAAGAGATATTTGGACTATTAAATAATATCAAAGACACATCAAGATCACATCTGATTCCTTCTGAACAAAAATAATTCATCTGTAATAATGAGAAGACACTCTAATACATGAACCGGACTGAGCTGAGCAGGTGAATATGCATATCAAATAAATGAAACTCACTAATAACCAAAAGAAACTATACGTCACATTCTACTAAAGGTTCGTTTAGAAGCGTGCAATAATCACCTGAACTCAGTTTGTTCTCTGTATTTAGAGTGATATTATATTTTTTGCATGAATTATTTCCACTTCTAAACTAATCATGTGTGATTTTCGTCGATAGAGTGAAAACCAAATTATAAGTGGACCCATCTGATTCATTTGTAATAATTCATTCACTTTACAAATCACAAAGATACTCATCTAATCATTCCGAACTATTGAAAGACTAAATATTATTTAGTGCTATTGTGTAGTCTAACTCTAGATAGCTAGAAGTATTTCCGTCTCTAGGGTCCAGGAATTCAAGCTGAGATGGGGAGTCTCCAGATTGTAACAACCTCTTACCACTGTATCATTGATATTAAGTTGATAATAGCTTGGGTGTAATAAAATAACCTTTTCTTAGCATGGGCCTTCACTTCCACGTGAAAGCCCATGCTGAAATATATTTACTATGTACAATTTCTAAAAGTAAGATTAATATAATCGGACATGAGAAACAAGAGCAAAACAGTCGTCTTGCGAACCCAAAATGATAAAATCAATTTCTCTAACACTTGTTGTATTTTGACCCTGAAGCTTAGTTCATGATTCTGAAGTAAATAATAATTCTACAAGACTATATCAAACTCTTGTCTCTAGCTGTCTCGCATGAAGATGCAATTCTCACACTCCACGCTTGTACTCTTCCTCCACTCTTGTCAAAGTTAATATAGCATGTATATTTCTAGGGTTCAAACCTTCCTGCTCTTGGTTGGAAGTGCTGCAAAAAAGTTGCTGTTGTGTGAATCTCGTTCGGGTATGCTGTGGTTACTCATAAAAAAAAATCCGATGCACCTTGAAGAGAATAAAAATGAACATGGTAAAGATTTAATCTCTTTTATCTTTATATATATAACATACATATTAACCCTCTTCCGAGTTCGAAAGAGAGGGAATATGTATGTAGTTTAATTTATTATTTTCTTGTTATTTGCTTTCATACTCAATTGAAAGCAAATAACAAACAATTGAAAGCAAGTTTTATACAATTGAAAGCGTATTCGAGTTTTCTCTCCTTATGGGTTATGTTACGCGTCCAGGTTGACATAATATTTAATATTTATAAATATTCAAATATATTATTTAATTTTAGTATAAAACTTCATTTAACATTTAAATCTTTTTTTATAACAACAAGGGGAAAACTGTTCCCAGAAGTTCATGTTGCATGCATATTATTTACTATCGGAAGAGATTATGATCTGTTAGAGGATACTAATCACAGTTAGGCATGCATATTTACTATCAAAAGCGTGCATTATACTTCGTAACTCTGTGTGGAGCATTAGATGTTTTCGCATTCTTTGGAATAATATCTTGTATCATAATAGTATTCTTATTCAACTATCGTCTAGAGCTCTGATCTTTTGCAAAATGTGATCATTATTTTTACTTTTTTACACATACTTTTGGAGTCCAAGAATGATCAAACCGACTTCTACGAGCGAGAACTACTCAAAGCGTAAAATCATGTCTACCTTCCCGACTGACGTTCTAAGAAATTTGAACCCTAAAATGGTTCACTCCTGCTACACGGGATCCTTTGTATCCACACAAGAGGTTATATTAAGTTCTTTATTAGTTCCCACTTGATAAGGTTATTATTATTACATATTTTTCAAATAAGATCTAAATTATATATTTAACTAAAAAATAAAAAGATATTAATAACTCGAACACTAAATATGATAAGTTCAATCGTATAATCTTCTATTGTGAGATATTACCATATATCTTCTATCGCTGAATACATATCTTTCAACTTAAATGTCCTTAGTATGATCTACTTTGCTTAAAGATGTCCATATATTAGTCATGTCGATGCCTTAGACATGTGTACCTCTCAGTTTTGTAATTTAAAAAATTTCAAAGTTAGGTGCTTATTCATTATTTATTTGAAATCATTTATGTTATTGCACTTTTGTACAAAATAACTACTTCCCAACAATATGATATTCTAATGCATATCCATGGGGAGTTTGAATTTATAAAATCTCATGAATATGCTCTTTCGCGACAGTGAGCAGATCCTGGTTGTTGATTGCACACTTAAACCCTTTATGCACACAAGTACACCTGATAACCCATAGTACCTCTTTTTGTGTGTACTAGCTTTCAAAGAACTAAGAATATAACATTAAGCAGAAAAATGCTTCTGGTGATAAAATCTTCACCCTATCATGGAGTCTATGAAGTAGAGAATTAAACCAAAGTTATACAAAAAGTTGTTAAGCTTCACTAACTTTACAAGTTATAATTCACTTCAAAGCAAACTACTTATTACTCATGGAAATGTAAAGATGAAGTTTACGAGGTTTCTTGGAACACAAGAGTATATTTTCTCTAGTCTCATGTACATTACGAAAGATTCACGTCTATACGTTTATACCCATATTGGGGGTTTAAGAACTTTCTAAGAATTTTGATAACAAATTGACATGTTTGGAAACTCGCAAGCAGCTTATATTTCCTTTTTTGTTTTTTTAGAATTAACAAATATGATATCCTATATCAAACACTTTTGTTTCTTATCGAAGATCACTGTGTGGATGGAAAGACTTCTTGAGGCTACGGTTTGTGGATCACACAGTCGCTCATCATTGAGAGTACGTATATGGTTGAGGAAATGATTCCTCATTCACATACAATCCTTTAATATATACATCTTCAATGAACTCCCTACATTTGTAAAAATCAAAAGGTGATTTAACCTTCATAGTTATTGTATTTAAATGTCAAGTGTAACAAACATTCCAAAATGCAAGCATTCTGCAACTATCCACATAGTTTACCTTCAGTTTACTATAAGTTTGATTGGTTAAGAACAAACAGATTCTAACATCTAATTACATTGTCAAATGTAAATAATGTAAGTGATGTAATGTCACTATATCCGAAAGACGATGGGTTGCGATGAGCGATGAGAGGTTTGTCGTCTAGCGTCCGTGATTAGCGGTGTCTGGGAAAAGAAGTTAGTTTTTTTTCCTTAGCTTCTGGCTATGGCGACGAGTGTGGTGTGAGTGAGCAAGTGGGCTAGACCTTTTTTTTTCGTCTCCTCGGATTCGCCTCGCGAATTCGAGGAGGACGTCTCTACAGAGGGGGCATCTAGGTAACAAACTCAAAGTGGGACATGCAGGGTTCCGATAAGGGCACCAAGGAGCCAGAAGTGTGCAAGAAAAATGTATCCTTCATTTTTACTGCGAATATAGACAGAGTACAAAATTTCGGTCAAGCTCGAACAACGAAGAGGAATGTAAGAAGCTTAGGGACGACAACCTCCGTGCTAAGTGAGATTACAAACATAGGATTAGGGCTAATGGAGCCAAGACAAATTGTGGGTACAGCACAAAACAAGCACAAAGCCAACGCGATGTCGGATCTGGAGCTGGTAGGCCAGCAGATTGCAGCAAAATCGCAGGGGTACAAGGAAAGGACAGAGTTGACGATGAATAGTGACACAACGTGGACCGGGACCACTTCGAGGACAGAGAGCGTCCTCGCGCGACACCAGATCTCAAGTACACCACCCGTCCTACACAACACAGTGAAGGACAGCGGTCAGAATAGCATCATGCCAACACAGACACATCAGAAGGGAGGGGGCGAGATTTCTATTGGAGAGAAGGGCACTAAATACCAGACAGCACAACAGTCAAAAACCCCAGTGACAAAACCAGCGTTAAAGCATAGAGGGATAGGAAAAGACTGCAAACGGAGGTAGCCTGGAAATCAGCAATAACCTCAGTAGAATGTGTCAAAAGAAACATATAAGCCGCTTCAAAGAGGAAACAGGAAGGAAGAAAGAAGGTCACAGTTCGAGAACGAAGATAAGGAAGATCACCGGGCCACAATCGACATGCTCCGCAAGAAGACACCACCATCCGAAGGGCAGAAAATGGTTTCAGTGACCATCAATACGCAAATGGTATTGAACCGGATGCAAATGTTGAAGGAGCGGGCCTTCATTTTGTATACAGTAGACATCACACCAACCAGGGATACTGTGAAAGAATGGGCAGAATTCATCCTGACACAAGAACTCGGTATTGTAGTAGAAAAGATAAGAATGCTGAACCGCAGATGCTTCCTAATAACAGTGGAGACGAAAACACAGCGAGACAGGATTCTCACCGCCACTCCGCTGTACATGGGACGAAGCATGGTGTTTGCCTTTCCATGGGAACCAACCTTCGACCCGTCAGCCATACACACGAAGAAGTCATCAGTATGGGTCGAGCTACCTGACATACACCCCCACTATGAAAGCTTCGGAAGAGAGTTACTATCCTCCATTGGTGAAGTGTTGTACATCACCAATGAAACAAGCGAATGTAAGTATCTCTGCATAAGAGGTTGTGTTCTCCTGAACCTAAACGAGGCTCTTCCTGATGTGCTAAACGTGAATGACGAGGAAGGAGAAAGGGCGTATCTGCAACGGATTGTCTACAGGAGCATGCCCGATGCATGCTTTGCGTGTCACAAGAGAGGCCATCTAGCAAGATCTTGCCCGGACAAGATGGAGAAATCAGCTATGAAACCCCAAGCGACAATGCGCCCCAACCATCAACCCGCGGATCATACAGCTAAAGCGCAAAAGGGGAAAGAACCATCGTCGACCGAGGACGGCTTCACACAAGTAGAGGCAACAAGAACGAAACCAGCGGCAGCACCTCCAGCGGAGAAGGCATCCACCTCAACTGCAAACCGATTCCAAGTCTTAGACTCCTCTGCAGGCGAAGAAAACACAGAGGGGGAGAAGAAAGACTCAAGTGATCTAGAAAGCAACCGAGAAGCTGCTAACCGGATGGAAGACCAAAAGGATGAGAGAGAAGGAGTCCCCAAAATGTCACTCGTCCCGGAAAGGCAAATAAAGGTCAATCACCAAAACGTGCCAACTGAAGAACTTCATGATCAAACACTTCATGGGGAGACGATGATGGAGATCAGCAAAAAAAAAAGGAAACGCGAAGAAGAGATGACGAACCAGCACCAGGAAAGGGAACAGGCGGGAGAAGAGGTCAAAATGATGAACACAGAGAAAGAAACAACAGAAGACGGGGAAACGAGGGGAACAACACAACGGACACACAAGGATGCAAAGACCAAAGAGACAAGGAGTGGGGAAATCAGAGAAGAATCCATCAGAAGAGATCATCCGAGCTCCTTTGAAGGCGAGAGACCAGGGTCGACTGAGCCAAAACCCCCGAACAATAAACCGATCCCAAGGAGCACAGGAAGGGAAGCAAGCTCCCTGAGGAGGCTTTAAGGGTACCCATCAAAAACTTGTAGATGATGACCACGAAAATTATAAGCTGGAACGAGAGGGGTCTGGGTGACCCTAACAGACTACGCATAGTGAAGCGATGGATCAAAAAGCAAGAAGGAAAGATAGACGTGATACTACTACAAGAACTGAAGATCAAAGAAGAGCGCACGATTTTCCACCTCAATCAACTGGTTAAACCAGACCGGTACATGGTGGACTACACAAGGGAGGGCAGAGCAGGAGCGGCAGTGATACTGTTGAATGATTGGAAAATTATTAACAGAGGGATCAAAGGAGATGGCACTGTGGCGTGGCTAACAGTGGAAACGCCGAGAGGAATGATGAGCATCGTCTTTGTACATGGTCCAAATGAGAGGAGTGAAAGAATAAAGACGTGGGAATGGATGGAGACGCAATGTGCTAACAATCGATGGATCCTGGGAGGAGACTGGAACAGTATTGAGACACCTGAAGATAGTGTGGGCAGAATCGCGGTGCAGCATGGCACCGAGAGAAGGAAATGGCAGTCCCTCTCCCAAATGATGGACCTAGAAGATGGATGGCTGGGAGCGGCTCTAAGATCTGGACCACACTTTACCAGACAAAGCAGAATAGGGGACAGGCTAGACCAGGCAAGACTAGACCGCTTTTACTTATCTCAAAGGGCGGAACGGTCTGATGCGCAAATTCAGGTACGACATGATGGCTGCCAAACCCTGTCTGACCACCTCCCGATAATTCTCAGCTTGGTACCTGTTCAGTCGCAAGAGAGAATTAGTCACAAGACCTACTTCAAAGTAAATCCTGAAAGATTGAAAGAAGGAAGCACAGTGCAGAAAATGAAAGAAGCCTGGTCTGGGACGGCCTACCCGGATATGGACCCGCATATCCAGTGGGAGCTAAAGTGGAGAGCTACCAAACATGTGGTGTCGAGGAGAGAACGAGAAGTAAAACAAAGCAACAGGACGGAAGAGGCAAAACTTGAGGAGCTGGAAAAGATACGTACCCAATTGACATGAAATGACTCCACCGATAGCATAGAAAAGCTGAGTGAACTAACTACCGAAATCCGGAAAATAGAGCACGCGCGTGCAGCAAGGTGGAGGAGATGGAGCAGATACAGCTGGCTGCAGGAAGGAGACGCACCGTCCAAGTTCTTTTTCGCCATCCTGAAAGCGAAGAGGTCAAAGAGTCGATGACTTCGCTGCAAACTGAAGAAGGCGAATGGATTACCAGAAGGGAAGGTATCACCTCTGAAATACAGCGGTTTCATCAGAGCCTGTTCACTTTAGATCAAGCAGTGGAGCAAGAGGGTACACTAAGGAAAGAGGCCCTGAACCTCATCAAACGAAAGATGAGTGAGACACAAAACAGGAAACTGAAGACCGCATCATCCAGAGAGGAGATCCACAGCACGATTCAGGAGATGAAAGCGGACAAATCACCGGGTCTCGATGGCATGACTGCGGAGACTCTAAAGGCAATGGGTGAGCTGATGAAAGATGACCTGCGAAAGATGATCAACTGCTATTGGCAGACCCATCAACTGACAAGCACAGGAAAGCAAGGTGTCATCAAGCTAATTCCCAAGGAAGGGGAACTACAGCGATTACGAAATTGGAGACCAATTTTGATGCTCAACCTAGCATACAAGGTGATAGCAAAACTCATGGCGAACAGGTTGCGAGAAGATCTCCCAGAGGTGGTAGATAACCGCCAAAAAGGTTTCATCAAACGAAGGAACATCTGTGATAACATCCTGGCCTTTAAACTAGGACATGAATGGACAGAACACAAAAAGCTACCAACTATCTTCCTTAAACTAGATTTTGAAAAGGCCTACGATAGGGTGAATCACACCTACCTGTGGGAGACGATGGAGACCTTGAACATTGATCCGGCTTTCATTCAGCTCACACGGGGGCTAATCAAAAATGCCACATCGAAGGTGCACATGCAAGGTGACTTCACCTCAGAGATAGTGCTAGAATGCGGAGTGAGGCAAGGGTGCCCACTTGCTCCCCTTCTCTTCGTCATTGCAACAATTCCCTTAATGTGCATTCTCGACGAAAAAGAGCAAAAAGGGGAGTTACAAGGGGTCAGAATCAAGGAGAACAGATCACTCCTTCACCAACTCTTTGCTGATGATACAGGCATACACATCAGTGCTACAGAAGAGAATTTTGATGATGTACAGGATGCAATACAGTGGTACGAAAGGATCTCCGAGGCCAAACTCAACCTGAGGAAATCGACCATGATCCCATGGCCATCACAGTGATACCTGAATGGATGAGGAGAAGTGGGTGCCGCATTGCCAACCCGGGTGAAGTCATCCGTTACCTCGGCTTCCTCATTGGCAGGGACATAGGTCCTCAGGAGCACCTACATTACATAGAACAAAAGCTCATGAAGAAAATGAGCTAATGGGCTTACAAGACCCTTTCCTTTGCAGGTCGGCTCATCATAGTGAAACATATACTCAAGGCGATGCCACAACATTTATTCACAGGAATCGCTCTCCCAAAGTTTGGCACAGACAGACTAGAGAAAATCTGCAGGGAGTTCGTTTGAGGTCAAACTAAACAAGGTCGCAGGAAAATACTGCTGATTGCTTGGACTAACATCCAAACGATCAAACCGGAGGGAGGTCTCGACATCATCCACTTTGGACACCAGAGCAAAGCAGCACGACTAGTTAAGTGCTCAAAAATTATGGAGCATAAAGTCGAGGACTGGGTTCAGCTGACGGAGATAATGATAAAGGAAGCTCACCACAGCAAGATCCTGAGGACGACACAGTGGACGGCACAGGAGCTGATGTTAGTAGGTCCGATCAAAAATCTGCAAGGACTACCAACGCTAAAGACTATGATGCAAACTTGGAGCGAGGCAAAAAGAAAGCTCTATCCGGATCTCACAGCGAGGGCACTGGGAAGAAACACGTCGATCGGGAAAATGGTGATAATGACGAAAGCAGCTGGGTGGATTGAAGCGCCCGCTGCGAAGACAATCCTACAAATTGCCAAGCGGTGAAGTCTTCAGAATGTGGAACACCTGATACAGTGGAGCAAGGAAAGTAGAAGAGCAACAAGAAGCAATGACGGAGAGAGGGAGGAGAACACAAACGTACCTCATACATGGGTGGACTCCTTGAAGCTGAGCGAAGAACCCCGAGAACTAGATGATGAGAGGAACTAGTATTGGGAGAAAGGTATGAAGAAAATTCAAGGATAGAAATTACCATCGAGTACGTGGAGAGGGATTATCACGGAAGACACCAATGGCCACAAGAAGCTAAACCACAGGTGGAGAAGGCAGGACTCAAAAGCTCGCTGGAAAAAGAGATTAAAACGGCTCTGGAGCTCTCAGATTGGATTGAAAGAGAAGGTGTGGATCTGAAAACTACTACACCACGGCTTCTCCACAGCGAGCCGACTAGCCAAATCTGGCATCTGTGACGTCAGATGCATACGTTGTGCACAAGAGGAGGAATCGATGTCACATTGTCTCTTCGACTGCACCTACGCGGCACAAAAATGGACGCGATGGCTCATGATCGCAAACGGGTTACAAGGGCTCAGATTCCATGCCATGAACCTCCTTGATCTTCTTGACGAAACGTGGCAGCGGCAAAGAAGTGCGAGCCAATTCGTGACTGTCGAGATTCTAAGAGCCATATGAAATGAAAGAAACCAGAAAATCTTCGACAACAAAAGTGTAGAAATCCCACTCCAAGTCATCCTCCAGCAGGCCTACTCGGCGGCAAAGGCTCAACACAGCACTAGGAGCGGCAATTCGAGAGAAAGTCAAAGAATGGAGCAGGTCATACTTACCTTAAACACGATGATGAATCGGAACACCTCGGAGGGTTTCAGAAGAGAAAGATGACAACACTCCAGGACTGTGGAAAGGATGTCGATGGTTGAAACCAGGGACCCGGATTGGATACGGCCGTTGTCGTGTTGTGGTTCGGCTCCTGTGTGAAATTCTCGTGGAACGTGGTTGTGTTTCTTTTCTGTGTTTCATGAACCGTGTCGCGTAACTCGCCGAATGATGTGATGAGTGCCGCGTTTGTGATTATTTGTTTAAATGATCGCACGGTAGAGGAACGTGCCAAGTCATCGATCTGTGCGCGTTCACTTCAGTGGTTCTTGTCGCCGCATTTGTGTATTAAATGACAAGTCAATGGTTCATACGGCATTCTCTCTCAACGGGTGATTCGTTAGAGTTCTCGGTGGTTTGCATGGAGGAGTGAAGAACTACAGGAGTGGTGGTTATGGACGGAGGTTTGTTACCGGCTCCGGATCTTCTTTTCCCGAATCCGTTTCACATCAAGCTTCATTGCATCCACCGCGATCACTTTCGACAGTGGTTAGTTGCATACTTTGGCGATGAATTCATGGGAAGAGTGATGGAGTTACAGCTTCCGGTGATCCTTCCGATCATAACATACGGAGAGACTTGGGATATGACGGTGTACATTTTGTTGTGAGGAACAATGGATCTCAACTATCCATCGAACGTTCCTTTCAACCTTTGGGTCGATGTCCGATGTCATTGCAGACCTAAGATCAATCATAGGGCTTGGATCGTGAGAATATTACAATCGAGTGATAGCTTCACCGTTTTCTTTTGTCGTACCTTTTATTGTAGAACGTTTCCAGGTTGTAATATTGACGTTGTATTAGTCTGCGACTCAATCGTTTCCATTCTGGTTGAGCGCTTCTATGTAATTACGAACCGCGACGAATACATTGACATATCTGAAGGATTTTTTGAGGTCTTAGAGTCTTGTTGATGTCTTGTGTCTCCATGGGGAGTAAAAATTCGTTCTAGGGGAAAAAGTTGAGTGAAGAAAAGACAAAAATAAAGCTCTTTTTGCTCTTATTGGTCCACTTTTGGAACAATGGTGTTCTAGCTGATCTTCGCGACATTTCTGTGGTTTCTGGAGGCTTCGGAGGTCCATTTGCAAAACGAAGAGTATGGTTGGAGAGTTCTCGACCTGCGCTACAATCTGGGCTGAAGAATCGGTCGATTTGATGGAAGGATGAGCGTGTTATGATCGATTGAGTGGAGGGGGGTGCAATTCGTACATACCGTTACGTTGCTGGTTGTTACGAGAGATTCGTGAGGAGTTTTGAGGAGCTGTCTATTGGGTTGGAGAGCTGACGACGTGCTGGTCATTTTGATATCAATTTCATCAGGTTCTTGATCGATTTGGATTCTGAACCGACCGATTGAAGTTGAGAAGTTAAGAAGTGATAAGGCGGGAACAGCGAACTGTGATAGTCATGGATAGTTTGCTATTGCTTAAGTTTTGAGTCGAATTTCTGAATGAAACTTTTGAGGATTGAAGCATGTTTTATCAGTAAGATACTTGGGAAGTTTCACCTCAAATGGTCGAGTAGTTTGTTCAGAATCTTGGATCAAATGTATCTGGGTATGTAAAGCTCTGATTAGCACAGATTACGGTTTGATCAATATCTGAGAATTGGTTTGAGATTTCGACCTGAAAATTGTTTAGGGTAGGAGTGAAGGGTCCAATCAAGCTTCCTGTGAAGTTTGATCATCATTGGTCGACTGGTTTGGGAGGACTGAAGTCTCAAAGTTTAAAGATACTTTTGTTATTAGCAGTTTCGGATTTTTTTGTATCATCTATTGTCATTTTGGTCATTTTCGAGCAATTTGGAGAGGAGTTTGTTGCTGAAACTGCCATGTCTGCATGCAACTCGACATTGGAGGATGTGGGACTGATTTCAGCTCTTGGTGATGAAGGAGAACGAAGTCGTCATGAATCTTAAGCCGCTGTTTGGGTTCTCGGAGCTGCCAGGTATTACCGCCGTTGGTGCTATATTGAGATCTGAGTAGTGTTTTGGAGCATGCATGCTTTACCTTGCTGGAATGCTTGGTAGACCAGGGTGTACAACAAGTTGTATCGATACTCTATCAAGTTGATTGAGTGATCTTATAGCATCTTCTGGTTGTACTATGGAGTTGTGATAGTTGGATTGATGGGCAGTTAACGTCGCTAGGGAGCTATTCAGAAGTCATGCTTCCAGTGATATACAGGAATAACTTCAGTTAGATAGTACAGAGTTGAGTATTTTTAGTTAGAGTACAAAAGATCTGCTTGTAACACAAGTTTATGCAACCTACACGTAACCTTGGATTGTAGTAAGCTTTAAACTTGATCCGAGCAGATACAAGATCACTCGAGCTAGAAGAGTAGATAGTGAAACATTTGAATGGAAACATCCAGATCTAGATCCAACCTTGTCAATCCACATACCTCTGCACAGCCATATACCTAGTGTATTCTTAGACAGAAAAACACGTTATACGATAGCTGGTGAACTCGACGTGAAAGTCTAGGGTGAGAGGTACGTGCGTGGTTTTACCACCATGGACGTTGAAGGGTTGGGTCATTACGTAGATGAGGCTTCTACATCTGGAGAGGCTCCAAAGGTGACCAAGCTTTCACGGTCAGATATGCGATTGCTTGAGGCATTCGCGTTGGTAATGCAACAACAGCAAGCCACTGAACGGAAAGAAGCAATGGCTACTAAAGCCTTACAATCTGTTGTGGGGTTGCTAGATAAGTTTGACGGGAAGAACATATCCAAGTACCTAAAGTACTATTCCCAAGAGATGGAGTTGAGTAAGGTGCCAGAAAGAGAGATGGTGAGTACATTTGAGCTTGCTGTCGTACTTGAGCTACGAGAGCATGTGAAGGACATCATCCGATCTCATGGTGCTACATGGGAAGGATTTACTCTTCAGCTCAAAGAGGAGTATTCTTTAGAGGATGCAGATCGAGTGACTAAGAAGTCATTCATGGAGTGGGTAAACAAATCCAACAAAGGGCTTGTTGCCACAGAGCTATTTCGAGAGTTTGAGAGACAATTCCTTCAGTTGTCTCGGATGGAGAAGCTCACATTGGAGAATGACAAGGTGGAGTTGTTTCTGCAAGCAGCCAACAATGAATTACAAAGAGAGTTGGAGCTGCTTTTGGAAGATAGGATGGAAGATAATGGACTCACAACTGATTGGAAAAAAGTCTCTGAAGCAATGAGTGTACTTGCCAAACGAGAGTACCGGAGAGGGAAGGTGGTGGTAAGACAAGAAGAGAGACCACCGTCGATCATAATACCTCGTAGGCAACCAATGGTACCCAATGTGCAAGCACCTATTGTGCATGTACCTCAAGTTCCACTTCCTACTATTTCTGTGTCGAAAGTTGCACCGCAAAGAGATGCTATGGAAGAGTTGGTAAAAGAGATGAGGGTCTTGCAGATCAAGTTAGCAAGGTTGGAAGAGAAAGGAGGAGCACATGATACCAGACTTGCTCCTAAGCAAGATTATGTACAGAGATGCATTTGGTGTGATAGTTCTGATCATGCTCGAAGAGAGTGTGGTGATTTTGTCAAAACTCTACGAGATGGAGTAGTCTATTGGAAGGAAGGAAAGATTGCTTTGAAAGATAATGAAGAGATTCTTAGAACCAACTTCGGGAAAGGAGTAATGAAGCAAGTACTGGAGGAGTATCTATCTCAACATGCTATTGCGTCGGTAGAAGCTGCTACTTATGGAGTTGAGGTAGTACGAGAAAGAAGTGCTTCTAAGAAGCATGGAGATACTCTTGATATGTGGAGTCACGCGGTAAGCACGAACAAACGGGGGAAAATGACAAGGGAGGAGTTGCTCAGAACAGCCACGACAATCAGAGGTGCTACTGGATGGGATGATCCCGTGGATACAATGTTTGTACATGCTTATTTGACAAAGAGTCAACATGAGGCTCTCATGGAAAAGAAGCGCAAACGAGATGAAGCAGGCCCTAGCGAAGAATCAAGAGGCAAACAAGAGGAGAAAAGTTCAGACCAGAGATTATGTCTCTACCAGAGGAAACTATGGAAGAGGTTATATCCTCTACTCCTGAGAAGTCAGAGAAGAGCAGAGGTAAGGAGAAAGGTAAATCTCCTTCATATAAACTTCAGTCTGATATTGAAGCTGTTACAAATCTGAAAGGAGTACTAGAAGAGAGAGTACTCAATGCAAAGATCGAGTTTATCTTGCGAGAAGTTCTTGGGATTGCCAAGAAGGAGTTTCATGATGTCATTATTGACACCATCAAACGAAAAAGACAATTAGCAGGGGAACCCGCTGTGTCTAATGCATTAGACACAAAGATATCAAGAGAGGAAGAGTTAGAACTAGCTCAATGCTGCATCAACCGCAAGGTTCGGTTTGAAGATGATAGCGATGACAAGGTCTCTAGTCATTACACTAGAGGACATTGGGCTAGAGCTACTACCGAAGCCTTAGTGAAGGTAGGAGAGATGACAGATCCAGTGGTTGCTCTCATTGATCATGGATCAAAGATCAATATTGTCTCTAAAGACATCTACAAGCAAGGTGGATGGCCTGTTGATATAGATCATGGTTGGATGATCAGAACAGCAAACAACATACGAGGAAAACTCTATGGAGCTTGTCTTGATGTGAGAGTGAAGGTTGGAGATGTAACTATTGAACAAAACTTCTTTGTTC
Organism: Asterella californica; assembly: GCA_036924285.1. Classification (NCBI taxonomy): domain Eukaryota; kingdom Viridiplantae; phylum Streptophyta; class Marchantiopsida; order Marchantiales; family Aytoniaceae; genus Asterella; species Asterella californica. The sequence continues at coordinate 10,104,698 of JAYKYS010000006.1, read as the reverse complement.
AAGATAGTACATCATACTCGGTGATACTCGGTCAATCTTACATTACAACTGTGAGGATGGAACCAAGGTTTTGGATGATGGATCTGCTTATGCGCGGATCAGAAGTCAGGATGGCAAGAGAGCGATGTCGGAGTGTGATCCGTCTATCTAGGAAAGCGTCGGGCTTCTGGCTGTGGTTGTTCACTCTAGAGGTTGGCTTTCAGGTTACAACAGGGGCAATAAACACTCACACAGATGTGTAAGATCTAGTAATATACCCAGAAGGTGAAATTCAGGTCTAGCTGGTAGTAATAGGATCCGGCGGTGAGCTTTGACACTCACGAAGAGGAAATCTATGAAGGTTTAGACTTCTAAACTTCCCCTACATGCAAATGAGGTACTACTGAACTCACAGACGAAGTTTCAGCGTGAGATCAAATTCTGACACAGAGATATGAACAGAAACGTTTTGAGCAAGAAAACTACGGCAATTTCTGGTACCTAGATGACTATTTCGACCTATAACAGGAGTTTGGCTCGATCAATTTCGAAGTTTCTTAAAGGATTTGCAGTTCATAGCTTGCTGAACACTCCTGTGAAGTTGGGACTCTTGATTGTTTGTAGAACTCCAGATCTCCTTCCCTGAAGTCGCTGCTCTAGATTAAGAGCTTTTCAGACCCCCTCGGCTTCAGCGGCCGCCCTGAATTACTCAGTCACTCAATCGATATGAAACATTTTGTGAAATCGTAGCCCTGCTGGCAGAGAACACAACCTCGAAGTTTTGAAGCAATTTCCTCAAATCTGCTGCGAGTGACACTGAAAACCCTAAATCCAACAAAAGTGATTCAATTCTAGCACAATTCGAACTTCAATTGGTCATAACTTCATCTTTATTGCATCAAATAGATCGAAAATTTCACTGGAAGTGCTTGGCATGACGAGCCCTCTCTCCCTGTGCTCTCAGATTTCAAAGACCCCCCACCAAATGCTCGAACTCCACTCTAGAGCTCTGTTTCTAAATATAGAGTTTAACAAAAGATAAAAACAGACCAATGGGAGTTCATAGCTCCACTTGGTTGTCCTTTAGTACCCTAAACCACGTGGCAACTTAGTTTTACTCATAGGCTACCACGTCAAGCTCCCTAGAGTGCCAACGTAAAACTTAAACTACCTAAAACGACACGCAGTCCCAAAAAATAACTTAAATCAGCTAGAAAGCGTGCATGGACGACAAGTAAGTACAACCCATGAGCTCAAACCCCTATCAGCATGGAAACCCTAAGTTATGTACATTGAACGTCATAGACAAGTAAGAAGTCACTTGCACAAGCGCACAAATGCTTGAACAAGATAACTAGCATACTATCAGCCTACTAGGACTCAAAATAGTATTAACACCGTATGCAAAGGTGTCAAACATATACATAAAGGACTAGAAGTAATATGAGCTAACTTCTAGAACTACTAAACCTAAGCGTCGGAGTAGAAGTTAAGCATGTAGCCGCCAAGTAGCGCAACAACGTGCTGATACGATCTCCCTTCTGATACTTGAGAGCAGTAACCAGAAATCTCATCTTCCTCATCTTCCGACAGTTTGGTCCCTAGAGCGTTAAGCGTAGCTGCTTCACCCAAAATCTGACGTTTCCTCTTGATGATATCTATGATAACCTCATGGAACTCACGCTTTGCTATCCCAAGAATCTCACCCAAGGTAAACTCAACCTTCCCATTCAAGATACGGTTCTCTAACACCTGCTTCAAGTCTGTAGCAATCTCAATGTCAGACTGAAGTTTATATGCAAGCATCTTACCCTTCTCCTTGCTTCTCTCCTTCTCCTTGGGTGTTGTAGGTGGTAGATCCTCCATAGTCTCCTCCCGAGTAGGTGTTGTCTCCTGCCTTGTCTCTGGTCTAGCCCTTTCACTTCTTGTAACAGGCCGTTTGGCTGTAGAAGCCTCACCTGCATCCTCCCTCCTGCGTTTTTCTTCTAGTACAGCTTCATGCTGACTTCTTGCAACATAAGCATGCACTGACATAGTGTCCACAAGGTCATTCCATCCTGTAGTTTCTCGAATTGAGTTGCCAACCCTTCGTAGCACATCCTTGTCTAGCTCTGTTCTAGCTACGGACCGCACTACATCAGACCACAACCCAGTAATCCCTTTCTTTCTCTCCATCTCCACTTTCACTCCACAGGTAGCAGCATTCACAAGAGAAACAGCATGTGATGCTGATATCTCATTCACAAGTCTTTTCATACCACCCTTGCCAAAGTTGGTTCCCAACATCATGAACAAAGCCTTCTCTCATCTGAGGTCTCTGCATAACAGGTTGTACATTCTGCTCCTTCTCTTCTAACCTAGTGAGCTTAAGCTTAAGCTCCTTCATACCCTTAATCAACTCATCAAGCGGTGAGTCTTCCTCTCTAGCAATTACCAAAGCGGGCTTAGTAGGCAACTGCTTGACAGGAATTATCAGAGGTGCTGCTTCACTTACCACCACCTTGTCCCTTCTTCTCTGTCTCTTGGCCAGCAAAGAAATAGCCTCTTTGACCTCCTTCCAATCAGTCTTCAATCCTCTCTCCTCACTCTTGTCTTCCAGCAAACAGCTCAAGCTTCTCCTGAATAGTCACGTCCGCTGCTTGTAGGAAAAGCTCGGTCTTCTCAACCTCTAGTGTAAGCTTCTATGTCCTAGAAAGCTGAGCATATTGACGATCAAACTCCCTTAACAACTCATTTACAGACAAACCTTTGTTAGGCTTCACCACCCACTCCAAGAATGTTCTCTTGGTCACCCTCTCTGAATCTTCAGTGTAGTACTCCTCCTTCAAAGCTCGCATAAAGCTCTCCCAACTCTGTCCTTGCTGCTGCTTGAGCTCCTTCACACGCCCACGAATCTCAGGGACAACAGCAAGTTCAAAGTTCTCCACCATCTCCTTCTCAGGTACCTTGTTCACCTCCATCTCCCTAGCATAATATCGCACGTACTTGGAAATATCTGTCCCCTTGAACTGATCCATCTGGTGCACCACAGATTGCAACGCCTTGGTTGCTAATACCTCCTTCCTCTCTGTGCTCTGCTGCTGCTGCATAAACATGGAAAAAGCTTGGAACATCTTCATCGTAGCAACATCCAACTGAACAGGTTGTTGAGCAGCAGCAGCACCTCCACTTGATGATCCTTGGTTGGCCATGATATCTGATCCTGTAACACTCTCAAGAAAACTCCCACCCTAGGTGTTTCACGTCGAGTTCACCAAAAAGAGAGTATGTCGGAGTGTGATCCGTCTACCTAGGAAAGCGTCGGGCTTCTGGCTGTGGTTGTTTACTCAAGAGGTTGGCTTACAGGTCACAACAGGGGCCATAAACACTCACATTGTTGTGTAGGATCCTCTAATATGCTCAAAAGGCGAAATTTAGGTTTAACTAGTAGTAATAGGTTTAAGCGGTGAACTTTGACACACAAAGAGAGGAAAACTATGAAGGTGTAGACTTCAGAACTTCTCCTACATGCAAATGAGGTTCTACTGGATACACATATGAAGTTTCAGCTTGAGATCAGTTCAGAGCACCGAGATATGGGTAGAAACTTTTTGAACAGAGAAATTACGGCTATTTCTGGTACCTAGACAGCTATTCCGACCTAGAACAGAGAATTGGCTCGATGAATTTCAAATATTCTCACAGTATTTTAAGTCTACAAGATGCTGAACATCCTTGTGAAATTGGGACTCCTGAATGTACACAGAACTCCAGATCTCCTCCTCTGAAGTCGCTGCTCTAGATTAAGAGCTTTTCAGACCCCCTCTGCTTCAGCGGCCGCCCTGAATTTCTCAGTTACTCAATCAACATGAAACTTTTTGGGAAATCGTAGCCCTGCTGGTAGAGAACGCAACCACGAAGTTTTGAAGCGATTTCTTCAGTTCTGCTGCAAGTGACACTGAAAACCCCAAAATCAACAAAAGTGATGCAGTTTTGGCATAATCCGAACTTCAATTGGGCATAACTTCGTCTTTATTGCCTCAAATCGATCGAAAATTTCACTGACATTGCTTGGCTCCACGAGCTCTATCTCCCTGTGCTCTCAGATTTCGAAGATACCTCATCAAATGCTGGAACTCCACTCTAGAGCTCTGTTTCTAAACTTAGAGTTTTACAAAAGACAAAAATGGACCAATGGGAGTTCATAGCTCCACTTGACTGTCCTTTTGTGCCTTAAACTACCTGGTAACTTATCTACACTCATAGGCTACCACGTCAAGCCCCCTAGAGTGTCAACGTATAACTTAAACTACCTAAAATGACACACAGCCCTGAAAGTAAACTTAAACCAGCTAAAAAGCGTGCATGGGCAACACGTAAGTACAACCCATGAGCTTAAACCCCTATCAGCATGGAAACCCTAAGTTATGTACATTGAACGTCATAGATAAATAAGAAATCACTTGCACAAGCGCACAAATGGTTGAACAAGATAACTAACATACTATCAGCCTATTAGGACTCAAAATAGTGTTAACACCGTATGCAAAGGTGTCAAACATATACATAAAGGACTAGAAGTAATATGAGCTAACTTCTAGAACTACCAAACCTAAGCGTCGGAGTAGAAGTCAAGCATGTAACCGTCAAGTAGCGCGACATCGGTACAATTTCTAACTGTATCAACAAATCACGAGCGGAACAGAGATTATTTGAGGGGTTGCTCCTTGCCTAAGGTCACGGAGGAGTTCAAGGATTTTTGACAAGTACTGCTATAGAGCAAAGACATAGTGGTACACTGGAGGAGGTACTCTCGCTAGAAAAAGAAAGTGCTTTTTGTACAGGAGTTGTGAGATTTTCTGGGAGTGGATTTGCTACACATACACGACTTGCTGACTTGCAGAAGTGGGAGCAGAAGGTTATGCGAAAAACTGAAAAAGACCTAAAGAGAGTTGGTGTGCTTGAAGAGGATGATAAGATAGAAGGTGTTTATTTAGAATTAGGATTGAGAGATTTCATCGATGAGCTTGTTATGCATGAGCAAGAAGATGAGGATCATGTGGTGGAAGTACACTCTATGGAGCTCTATACAGCTATAGAGTCATTCGTAGATCCTGAAGTTAGAGTTGACACTAGGTACAAAACGGTAGACAAGAAGGTAAAACTTGTTGCTCAGCCATTACCTAGTGATTCTAACCAGCGAGTCCAACAATCTTCGAAGGAGAAAAGCTTGAGAGATCTTAGCCGAGTCGGTCACAAGTTCACTAAAGCTACCCTCAAGGAGTTGAAGTTGGTTTTGCAGATTTTCTTTTGCATGTGGAGGAGAATAGGTTTAAGGAGATGTTAGTTAGACATGGGAAAGCCTTTGCTTTGAAGCCTCAGAAATCGGATGTGTAGATCCTAGCATTGTGACACCAATGATCATATTCACAGTTCCACATGCTCCTTGGGACTTGAGGTCAATTCCTGTACCTAGAGCGCATCTATCGAAACTCATAGAGCTCTTGAAGGAGAAGATGCAGATGAAGATCTTGGAACCATCGTTTGCACTATACTCTAGTCGTTGGTTTACAGTACCAAAGAAGAGTGGTGCATTACGGTTCATCCAAGATATGCAAGTTGTGAACCAAGTGACCATCAGAAATACAGGCATAGGACCTATCGTTGGAGAGTTTGCTGAAGCGTTTGCTGGGAGGGCTATTTACTCTATAAGAGATCTTTACTCTGGATACGATCAGTTTCAACTTGCTGAACAGAGTAGAGATATCACCACCATGAGGACACCGTTGGGGTTGATCAGAATGTGCACGCTACCACAAGGAGAAACAAACTCGGTAGCGCACATGATGAACCGAATGAACAAGATTCTCCGTGAGTTCATTCCTGAGAAGACCATGCCTTTCTTGGATGACATTCCAATTAAGGGATGCGTTGAGGAGGAGAAAGATGAGACAATGGATCAGAAGGGGTGTAGAAACTTTGTTGTTGATCACATTTCAGATTGTGATAAAATCTTATCACGACTTGAAGAGGCGCACTTGACACTATCAGGTGCCAAGTCTTCATTTGGAGTGCGAGAAGTTGTGATTGTGGGACACCTATGTGGATGGTTTAGACGCAAGCTTGATCCTGATAAAGTGGATGCTATACGGCAGATGAAGGATAGTTGTGGTTCAACAACGAAGGTGAGAAGGTTTCTTGGAGCTTGTGTCTTCTATCATGTGTGGATTCCAAATTTTGCACATGTGCCTGATCCTCTTTATGATCTGTTGAGAAAGCATAAGAGGTTTGCATGGGAGGAGAGGCATACTGAGACAATTCAGAGATTGAAGCAATTGTTATCTTCTCCACCTGTACTTTGTCGTGTGAGCTATGAGGATAGCAAACCAGTGATACTTACTGTTGATACTAGTCCGATAGTCATTGGATGGGCAGTAGGACAAGATGATGAAGAAGAGAATCAGTTTGCAGTTAGATTTGGAGCAAAGGTGTTGAGTGAGCGACATAGAAACTATCCTTAAGTGAAGAGAGAGTTATGGGGAGTAGTTACAACTATGAAAGCTGAAAAGGACTATTTGATTGGAGTGCCAGTAATAGTAGAAACCGATTGTTTATCACTATTAGGGATGATTACAAATTGTAACACCCTTGATATTGCTATGCTACGCTGGATTGCTTACATCAAGTCCTTAAATCCTGAGTTCCGACACGTAGCGGGGAAGAACAATCCAGTAGCTGATATGTTATCTCGTGCGAGGTATGAGGATGAGGAGGAGATGATAGAAGATACAGAAGACGTTGGTACTACTGTTTTCTGTAGAGCTTAAGGAGGTGAGAGTGAGCATCCGAAACCGTTCATGGAGGAGCTACATGAAGGAGAATGGATAGACTTAGGACGCTATCTAAGCCTGTTGACTAGACAGCCAAGATGGAGTGATGCCCACTTTAAACAAATCAGGAAGAAGGCTTATAACTACTTGCTACAAGGTGGTTATTTGTGGAAACATGCTAAGCAAGGTGGTAAGATGCCACAAAGGGTTGTGTGCAAGATTGACATGCAGAAGTTACTCATGCAGGAGTTTCATGAGAGCTTGTGGGCAGGACATAGAGGTATTTATGCCACCTTTACAAAGCTGAAGGAGAGATATTGGTGGCGTAACATGTACAGGAGATGTAGTTCAATTTGTGGAGACATGCCAAACTTGTCAAGAGTATTCAGGAATTCGGCATCGAGATGGGTTGCATCCTATTTATCCACTTGCAATGCATTATAAGTGGGTAGTAGATCTTGTTATTATGCCAGGTGGTATATGGCACATGCGATACTTAGTTTTGGCACGTGAGGATTTGTCCAACCAAGCAGAAGGACGAGCCTTACGGACAAAATCCACAGAGGGAGTCTGCAAATTCTTGTTGGAAGATGTGATTTGTAGAAATGGGTGTGTTGGGAAGATCACGGCTGATCGAGGGGAGCTGAACAATGATGAGGCTAAAGCGTTCTTCAAGAGGTGTGGTGTAAAGTTAGCTCTCACCACAGCCTATAATCCGGAGGGTAATGCGAAGAGTGAACGTGGTCATCCTCCTATTGTGAAAGCTATTGTGAAAGCTTGCAAGGGGAGGGCAAGAGAATGGCCAAGATTTTTTCCGTTTGCATTATGGGCTGATCGTTCGACTCATAGTTCAGTTACGGGATATATGCCGGCGGAGTTGATGCAAGGGCAAAAACCTATCATGTCCATTGAGGAGCACATATCCACTTGGAGTGTTCTACCTTGGGAGGATGGTATGTCTACACAAGATCTTCTTGCTGTCCAAATTCGTCAACTAGAGAGGAGACTTGAAGATGTAGAGATCGCATTGGAGAAGCTGAAAGAAGTGCGCTTGAGAAACAAGGACAGATTTGATAAGCGTCACCGATTAAGACCGAAGGAGATTAAAAGAGGAGATTGGGTGTTGGTCTACTATAGTAGCTTGGACAACCAACACAGTGCGCTTAAAAAATTCTCTAAGTGATGGTTTGGCCCGTATGTGGTTCTTGTCGTGCATGACAATGCCACATATTTACTAAGAGAGCTTGATGGGGCAGAGCTTAAGGTTCCCGTTGCAGGCAAGCGTGTGAAACTCTTCAAGAAGCGAGGTGAAGGGATAAGCATGGAGGAAGTCGGAGCAGAGTTTGATATCTTGGATGATGACGGAGAAGATTTGGATGACGAAGATATTGCTAACGACAACATCAATGAAGAAGACGAAGATATAGTGTGATGCCGACCACAACTTGTGAGTGTTGGCGCATACTAGAGGATGCGCAGGTTTAGAAGGGGTGGATGTCGTGTTGTGGTTCGGCTCTTGTGTGAAATTCTCGTGGAACGTAGGTTGTGTTTCTTTTCTGTGTTTCATGAACCGTGTCGCGTAACTCGCCGAACGGTGTGATGAGTGCCGCGTTTGTGATTATCTGTTTAAATGATCGCACGGTAGAGGAACGTGCCAAGTCATCGATCTGTGCGTGTTCACTTCAATGGTCCTTGTCGCCACATTTGTGTATAAAATGACGAGTCAATGGTTCATACAACATTCTCTCTCAGTGGATGATTCGTTAGGGTTCTCGGTGGTCTGCATGGAGGAGTGAAGAACTACAAGAGTGGTGGTTATGGACGGAGGTTTGTTACCGGCTTTGGATCTTCCTTTCCTGAATCTGTTTCACATCAAGCTTCATTGCATCCACCGCGATCACTTTCGACAGTGGTTAGTTGCATACTTTGGCGATGAATTCATGGGAAGAGTGATGGAGTTACAGCTTCCGGTGATCCTTCCGATCGTAACATACGGGAGAGACTTGGGATATGCCGGTATACATTTTGTTGTGAGAAACAATGGATCTCAACTATCCATCGAACGTTCCTTTCAACCTTTGGGTCGATGTCCGATGTCATTGCAGACCTAAGATCAATCATGAGGCTTGGATCGTAAGAAACTTCAGGCAAGAATATTACAATCGAGTGATAGCTTCATCGTTTCCTTTTGTCGTACCTTTTATTGTAGAACATTTTCAGGTTGTAATATTGACGTTGTATTAGTCTGCGACTCAATCGTTTCCATTCTGGTTGAGCGCTTCTATGTAGTTACGAACCGCGAAGAATTCATTGACATATCTAAAGGATTTTCTGAGGTCTTAGAGTCTTGTTGATGTCTTGTGTCTCCATGGGGAGTAAAAATTCGTTCTAGGGGAAAAAGTTGAGTGGAGAAAAGACAAAAATAAAGCTCTTTTTGCTCTTATTGGTCCACTTTTGGACCAATGGTGTTCTAGCTGATCCTCGCGATGTTTCTGTGGTTTCTGGAAGCTTCGGAGGTCCATTTGCAAAACGAAGGGTATGGTTGGAGAGTTCTCGACCGGGGCTACAATCTGGGCTGAAGAATCGGTCGATTTGATGGAAGGATGAGCGCGTTATGATCGATTGAGTGGAGGGAGTGCAATTCGTACATACTGTTATGTTTGTGGTTGTTCCGAGAGACTCGTGAGGAGTTTTGAGGAGCTGTCTATTGGGTTGGAGAGCTGACGACGTGCTGGTCATTTTGATATCAATTTCATCAGGTTTTTGATCGATTTGGATTCTGAACAGACCGATTGAAGTTGAGAAGTTCAGAAGTGATAAGACGAGAACATCGAACTGTGATAGTCATGGATAGTTTGCTATTGCTTAAGTTCTGAGTCGAATTTCTGAATAAAACTTTCCAGGATTGAAGCATGTTTTATCAGTAAGATACATGGGAAGTTTCACCTCAAATGGTCGAGTAGTTTATTCAGAATCTTGGATCAAATGTACCTGGGTCTGTAAAGCTCTGAAGTTAGCACAGATTACGGGTTGATCCATATCTGAGAATTGGTTTGAGATTTCGACCTGAAATGTTTTCAGGGTAGGAGTGAAGGGTCCAATCAAGCTTCCTGTGAAGTTTGATCATCATTGGTCGACTGGTTTGGGAGGACTGAGGTCTCAAAGTTCAAAGATACTTTTGTTATTAGCAGTTTCGGATTTTTCAGTATCATCTATAGTCATTTTGGTCATTTTCGAGCAATTTGGAGAGGAGTTTGTTGCTGAAACTGCCATGCCTGCATGCAACTCGACATTGGAGGATGTGGGGTTGATTTCAGCTCTTGGTGATGAAGGAGAACGGAGTCGTGATGAATCTTAAGCCGCTGTTTGGGTTCTCGGAGCTGCCAGATATTACCGCCGTTGGTGCTATATTGAGATCTGAGTAGTGTTTTGGAGCATGCATGCTTTACCTTGCTGGAATGTTTGGTAGACCAAGGTGTACAGCAAGTTGTATCGATACTCTATCAAGTTGATTGAGTGATCTTATAGCATCTTCTGGTTGTACTATGGAGTTGTGATAGTTGGATTGATGGGCAGTTAGCGTCGCTAGGGAGCTATTCAGAAGTCATGCTTCCAGTGATATAGAAGAATAACTTCAGTTAGATAGTACAGAGCTGAGTATTTTTAGTTAGAGTACAAAAGATCTGCTTGTAACACAAGTTTAAGCAACCTACACGTAACCTTGGATCGTAGCAAGCTTTAAACTCAGGCCGAGCAAATACAAGGTCACTCGGGCTAGAAGAGTAGATAGTGAAACATTTGAGTGGAAACATCCAGATCTAGATCCAACCTTGTCAATCCACATACCTCTGCATAGTCATATATCCAGTGAATTCTTAGACAGAAAAACACGTTATATGATACCGTGCACTGAAGAAAGACATCCATGGGATCACAAAATACAAGGCGAATGAGGAAGTCTAACGTGAATGGGACGATTCAGTGCGCGAGGAGAAAGAATCATCAGAAACAAGAGATCAGTACGAAGAGAAGATCGAGTGCACAAAGGAGAAGAGTCACAAATTCGACCACTGTGAAGAGAGACATGACGCATAGTCCGCAAAGGAGATTTCGGCATCCTCCCCTCTCTGTCGTGAAAGCGAAGAGAAACCTGAACTCGGACGACCGTATCAACGATCATGACAAGTGGGTGCACACTCGGACGAAGGCGGGTAAGATGAGGTGGCGGAATCAGACGAGCGTGAGCAGACACCAGTCGCGTTGCAAAACCCATAGTAGCAAGAAAGGGGCGAGCGGTAGACAGGGGAAGAATCGGGGTAGGTGTAGCGGTAGGGATAATTTCACCAAGAGGACCGCTAGTTGGTCTGGTTTTGTCGTTACCGAGCGTTATGCTCGTGTCTTGGACAACGCAATAAAGTTCCTGGAGGTCGGTCTCCTTCACATTTAAAAAATAAAGAATAAAAAATAAAAAAAATAAAAAAATGTCACTGTATCTTATTGGTTTACTATACTGTCCGGGTAGATTGTTCTCCAATTGATTATGTATGTGACGACAAGCACATTCATGACTAAGGTCTTGACTTGATAATGCATTGCCCGAGGTGAGTTACACATGTAAACCACTGCCCGAGGGGGTGGGACTGCGCAACTCCACATCGAGCAGTTCAATACATGCGTAAACCATGTGCAAAAGATTTTATTGAAATCTATGGCATTACATTCGCTACCCTCGTTGCACATGACATTACATGTGCTGCTTGTCACCGATGAAACTTTTTCCAATGTTTTATGGTGTAGTTTTTGCTGTCAAACTAAACTCTAAACACGAAATGGTGGAGCACTGTCACTAAGGACAAGAGTCCAGTAGTATGTGGTATGGTTTTGTTGTAGTTGACATTCACACAGTCTCCTTTAGAAGTTTGACTTCCATCATCAGTCATCCTCGACTGCCCGTGAAACTTCATAGCTTTCAGTCTATTCATCGACTAAGTGGTCTGTTTTCTACGCTACTTAATTCTTATTGAATCCGAGAAGTTTTTTTTATTCTGAATTTTTTAATGTTCTCTACTCCTATGGTGATTTGTGAGCATCTCAAAAGAATATCTTCATTCCTTGAAAATACATCTTACATCAGTTCCTTAGAGTTCATTGTGAATACAGTCAATCTGGAATCGCATAAGAACGTCAAACATACCACGATGACAGTCTCTACCGTAGTTGCTGGGAACTGTAGAACTAAAGAGACTACCGTAGTTTTGTAATTGGTAGATAGTGTACTGTAGAAACTATAGTCTCTACAGTAAAGCTAGTGTGTCTACTGTATTTTATGTGTATACTTAATTAGTGTGAATGACACTAATTCAGGTGCAGCTCAAATTTTATGAGATTAACACTATTCAAGATAAAATTAAAACTTAATTTCAGAATGTTAAAAATGTATTAAGCAAGACTTGAACTCAAAACCTTTGCAAACTCACTCAATGAACTAAACCAGAAAGACTGATTGACTTGATGACATAATCTGTAACTTAATGAGGTATACTTACAAGAGGAATGAGGAAGAATATGTAACCACTTGGGACAAATAGATGATATTGCGTTGCGTGAAAATCTTTCATTAACATTTTCAAGGACCTATCAACGCCAATGTAACGAAGTCTATGCACTGGTGGAAAGATCATGCATGCTTCTTAGCTCTTCAACCAAACACAGAGTGGGACATATATGTTAATCATCATCAAACTAGGATCAATAAGAAAGTTTTGTCGAAGGCATCAAGCGGACGAGGTCATAAGAGGTCTCCTTGGATGGAATGATTGTACACAAAAACACAAGAAGAATTCGATCAGTCAAGAAAAATTGAGATCAAGTTCTCACCCAAACTTCTGAGAGAACTTGCCATTGATCTCCTCAAGACATTTGAACATCTTGAATTTGTCTCTGCATTTGTTGAAGACAAGATGATGATAAAAAAATATAACTCCACGACGGATCAACATTTCATGGAGTGCAAAAATATTGTTGGTCGAGCTCAGATAGGAAAACTTATGACCAATCTCCATAAACAAGCCCACATTCACAAATCAATTGCTTATCACATGAGTGTGCTAGCAAGAGAGTTCAATCATGTGTTATTGATGAGAACTTTGTCAAAAATGTGGATGAAATGTACTTTATCATCAATATGGATAATGACAGAACCCTCGATTTTAGTGACGACAGTGATGTCAAATACCTTGGCGTTGTTTCTAGAGATATAGGAATCACAATGGTGGTGCGTATTACAAGCGGGTCTCAAGCAAAGATCTAGGTCTCATTTCTTATTTTTTAGAACAAGAGTTGCACATATGATCAGAAATATACTTGATAACGTTCTTGGAGTTTGTTATCGAACATCGAGAAAAAGATTCATGACAAATGACATATGGAGACATGGTTACAAGAACCCATAGCTCAATGGATAACACATAATCAACCAAGGATCATATGAATCGATAACTTCAACGATACATATGTTGTGATGGAAGCTACTGTTAATATCAACGTCACAGTTTGAAAATTGGTGGCATGTGCTACTGATAAAGTGCAGCCAGTCGATTCATGTGTGATTTCAAAAATCAAAGACGAGTGGACTGCTGCATGAGAGAAGCACAAGTTTGAAATGATCAAACAAGATATATAGCAAAACCAAGATAGAGAAGATGGGCAGAATTCAGATATGTTGAGAAACCCAAGATGACATTTCTTTCTCAAACTTGATGCCACATTTGTCAAAAAAATCAATGGGTAAAGAGATAAAATGACTTACGTATGCGGATAAAGCTATGATTCGATGTGATCTTTCTCTTGACATCATAAGACAATGACATGAGAAACAACTCACTCCAGAGTTGCAAATCATCGTTGCAAGGTATCATAATCACTTTGATGGTGAAGTTATACCACCATTCCAATTGACATCTCAGACAAGTTCTCTGGTTCTTGGCAGTTCCAGACAATATCATCACTGATGGAAGAAGGAGAATTATCCAATGTATAGTACCAATGTCTATGAGAAGAGTCAAAGAAAAAAGCCAAGAGTCAAAGAAAAAATCTCAAGAGAGGGGAGTAGTAAGCAAGCAGGTCGAGCTTCACAGACAGAGTCTTTTTCTCGTGTAAAAGAAAATAGTATATTTTGTCATGCATGGATTGGTATGGTTCGTTCAGTCGGTCAATGAATCTTCTTATCAACATATCAGGATCTTTGGACGCATTAATCAGATTTAAGAGAGTATTAATTACCAAATCACTGGAAGCATATACTGTTGCTCCTATCGATCCGGACGTTCCACCGTTGGAGCATTTTCTTGATGAAGTAGAGGCTCGATTGGATAGATGGTTGGATGACTTTCCTTATAGTTAGACCAAGGAGTACGACCGTTGGTTGACAAGCACGGAGTTTAAAGCATGGACTGAAGAAACAACTGAGCTACCATGGACAATCAACTCAATTTTCAAGAGAACTGAGACTCAAGAAAGATTTCGAGAGAGCTCTTAGATTTGAGAGGGTTGGTTTGCTACCAAAAAGTCCCGTGAAGTCAGCAATACCAAATCATTTAGCTATAAGATGAAGATATGTGAGTCGATATTTAACAATATGATCCGTTAGTGACAATATGATCCATTTTGAGAGCTCATGATTGAAGTTACACCTTGGGAAGTGTAAGTTCTTCCAGGAGTTGATAGAGTATCTGGACCACACCATCTACCCAGGTGGGTTGGGTGTTCAACAGACGAAGGTTGAGACTATTGCATGTATCTCACGTCCCACATACGTGAGTCGAGTTCGGACATTTGTTGGGTCGACGAACTTCTATCCTTGATACGTGAAAGGGTTTAGTGCAATTTCGAAGCCATTGACCAAGCTGATGAAGGTGGACCAGGAGTGGCAATGGGGAGATGAGCATGAGCGAGCTTTTGTAGAGCTCAAGGATAGATTGACATCTGCTCCCATCTTGAGAAGATCCGTTAGGGGGCGTCTCTTTCAACTGCACACTGACTGGATTATGTTGAGACTTGGAGCAGTGCTGACTCAACATGATGATGAGAAAAAGGAGTTTGTGGTGACGTATGCCAGTCACTTCAACAATTCGGCGGAGGTGAGGTACAGTTCGTACGAGGGGGAGTGTTTAGATGCAGTGTGGGCTATTGCACACTTCCAATGTTATCTGTTTGAGAACTCTTTTACTCTCATCACTGATCACCAGTCGCTCAAGTGTTTGATGGAGTCCGACAAGCTTACAAGGAAGCTTGCACGATGGGCTCTGATCTTACAAGAGAATGACTTCCAGGTAGTGCATAGACTTAGAGTTGCAAATCTAGATACCGATGGGTTGAGTCGCAACTCATGCACAAGTCAGCAGGATCAATTGGAGCTCGATGGCATGACGAGTTTGATGAAGAGATAGTGTCAGGGTGGCATGCATCTGCCTTTCTTTGTGTGTTGGTCATGAACTCTAGTATGGACGACCATGTCGTATCTTTCTCTTATCAGAGAGTAGATGATGAGTCTCCATATCTTGAGGATGGAGATGGTGTTCCAGACCAGTGTGATATCCACGACGATGTGACTGTAATGGAGTATCTATGTACTGGCGTGGTGGTATTACAGCAAATGCCAAGGAGCGAGATCGTGTTCTTCAACGAGCGAAGAGATTTTGACAAAAAGGACCACATGTACTTCGAGTGTGAGATGATGAGAGAGTACGGATAGTGCCATGTCCATCCCAGAGGACACAATTAGTACGACATGCTCATGAGGAGTTGAGACATTTTGGAGTGAAGCGTACACATAGCTTACTCCAAGGACAATATTGGTGGCTTGGTATGCACATCGATGTGTAACAATTTGTCGCACGATGTGTGGTTTGTGAGCGAGTACGAGCATCGTTTAATGCTCCTACTCCACAATTATACCCCTTATCGATTATGGGGTTGGGTTATCGTTGGAGTTTAGATTTTGCAAGATCTTTACCGTTGACTGCACATCGACATGTACCGGTATGTGTTGATGATGGTGGAGCACTTCTCCAAGTGGATTGAGTTGGTAGCATTACCGAACAAGGCGAGTGAAGAGACAGCGTATGCATTCTTAGATTGAGTGCTGAGTCGTTTTGGAGCACCAGCTGAAGTGATGAGAGATCAAGGTACAGAGTTTCTTGATGAGTTTCAGACCTTGTGTGATCAGGCGCTGATTGATCATCGGACTACATCTCGAGATCATCTTGAGACGAATGGTTTGACGGAGAAGGTAGTTCAGACGGCGAAGAGAGGATTGCGCAAGTATGGCTTGCAGAAGGATCACTTGGGAGACTGAGATGTGCAATTACCATGGTTGGTTATGAGTTACCGTTTTAGCCGACAAACGTCTTTGGCTTCCTTCTCACGGTACTTTCTAATCGAGATTGTATGAACGAGATCCAGATTTATCTTCGATTATTCATCGTGATTCTGCTGAGGTGCTGAACCTTGATGATCCGGATATGCGGGTGAGAGCATGTTCTCAACGACATTTCAGAGAGTTATGCCTATGGCTTTGAGAACTTAGCAATTGCTCAACATAGAGACCCGTTGCGATAAGAGACTATTCGAGGAGGAGGTTATCGATCATTGATTTGCAGGTTTCCTCCTGGTGATTATCTGCAGCAGACTGCACCGATGACGTTGGATATGACCGCAGAGTGCACTATTTTACGAGTGCGTGAGGTGTTACTTTCCGTGAGTACTCATGTTAAAGGATCGTGATGGTGTTGTTTGGAAGGACCATGTGCGTAATTGTGCATCATGTCATCTTCTCAACATCGATGGTACTCGTTAACCCAAGCTTAGCAGTTGTACGCACGGGCTTGAGGTGTATGTTATGTGGGTCTGCTGGTGGAGCAGCCCGTATGTTTGTGTGTGATGGTTGTTCGAGAGGTTGACACATGTCATGTTTGACACCATCTCTCAATGTCATTCCTGTTGGACGGTGGGTTTGTCCTCGATGTATATAGCAAAGATAGCCAATTAGATCTTTGCATGATAAAGATTGCAGACAGGTGACTATGATGGGATGATGTAGCACCCGACCTCTTGATCCTTGCACCCATGAAGCTGTATACCACGTAGTTGGGATACGGGATCCCCAAGAAGCCCACCTCCAATCTTCAAGTCGTTTTGTCCAAGACCAACCAAGAGATTTAGGCGAAATTTCTCTTCGTCTTTCTCGCCACGCTGTAAACTGAACTTTGACAATCTCGTGCTCTCACCTCGATCATCCAATTGGGCTCAAACTTCACAGGAAACCCTCTCTGACCCTTCTCTACTACTGTATGAAATTTCAACCTCAGATCTCAAACCAACTGTCCGCAATGGATCAAGCCACCCGCCTGTGCTAATCTACGAGCTTTACAGATCTCGATGACTAAAATCTAGATCTCTATACATTCTCTTACCCAAATGAGCTGAAATTTCACATGTGACTAGCTGATAGGGCACACTCTCATCCTGGAAAGTTTCACTCAGAGATCCAATCCCATGTGCACGGAGTAACTCAAACTTTGAACCCAAAGAAAACTGATTTACTCATATCTCTCAACTGTAACAGCCAACTTCAATCGATCATTTCGGGAGAAAATCCAAATGTAGGATTGTTTTACATCAATGTAACCATCACGGAGGGAACTACTCGATCCCCTTGACAGCTCCTAAAGATCACCTCTCAAACTCTCGGATCACTCAAAAATGTCACTCGGGGTACCGATTTGACCTCTCTGACTTTGAACGTCCATCACTCTCTCCTCGGAACTCCAAATCAGCTGATCTTCATCTTCAGAGTGTAGCCCGGCTCGAGAGCTTTCCAACAAGACCACTCACTCCTCGAATGACCCCCAGGAAGACCTCCAAAACCCTAAAGCCGTCTGTAGATCTTGAATGAAGTTGATTGGTCGAGAGTAAACCAATAAGAAAAGAGATCTGAAAACCACTTTTCCTCCTACTTGGTACCCTAGAACAAACTATAACCCTAATACCTTCTCACGCCTTCAAGGCATCAGCCTCAACCTTAAGGTAATCCCTCTCGTCAAACTATAGAGATCATACTTAACACTTTAAGATTAAATACAAAGTCAAGATGACGACTTTGAACCGCTCTACGATGAAAAGTACTACAAAAGGGAATGGAGAAGCCATCACTTGATTACAGTACTCCTCGTCAAAGTTCCTTGCGATCCACGCACGATGACTGATCTTTCGTCGATAGTGATATTGAATATCCACTCAGACGTTGAAAGGGACGTTGGCTGGAAAGTTCATGTCCATTCACCCCCTTCGTCAAAGTAAGATATACACTGTCAGGTCCCAGTTCTCCCCGTACGTTGTCGTAGGGCGTG
The DNA here is from genome assembly GCA_036924285.1 of Asterella californica. Lineage (NCBI taxonomy): Eukaryota > Viridiplantae > Streptophyta > Marchantiopsida > Marchantiales > Aytoniaceae > Asterella > Asterella californica. The sequence continues at coordinate 10,086,502 of JAYKYS010000006.1, read as the reverse complement.
AAATATGGTCTGGGAATACACGGGGTATCTGGCTGTAGAGAGATACAACTGGATCTATGACCTAACCGATGAAAACTTATGCTCTCAATATCTAATCTATCAGTGTTTTTTGTAGGTTACCAGCGAGCTAACTTGACCCAAGTGTAGCACATGTGCATCACACAAATGACTCGGAGCTCGATTCCACTCTAGATAAAGACAAGGCTCATACACGGTACGTGTCTGCTTTAGATCCCAAGCACTCTTCATACAATCTCTCATCCACATCCGCTTCACTACTTCTTCTCGACAAACTACCTCATTGTAGCCTCTGACCTTCTATTGTTCGCTGATACGAGTTTGCTCAGGAAGATGTCCACAGCAAGGACCGCCTACTACACAAGCTTCCCAACGATACAAGACGTATCGGCAGCAAAACAGCTAGAAACTCGGGGCGTGATACCGAGGATAACGGTACCTCAGCTTCAGCAAGACGTGGCACCTCCACTGAGCGTGATCGCCGTACCAATCTCACAATATAGCCTCCTTGTCATCCACACGACACCTCCAAGAAGCACACCTCTCATCTTCAAGTCGTTTTTGTTCAACTCCAACCAAGAGATTTCAGCAAAAATCTCTCTACGTCTTTCTCGCCTCGCTGCAAACTGAACTTTGACACTCTCGTGCCTTCACCTCGATTATCCAATCAGGCTCAAACTCCACAGGACATCCCCTCTGACCCTTCTCTACTACTGTATGAAATTTCAGTCTCAGATCTGACCCCCAATTGTTCGCGATGAATCAAGCCACCCGCCTGTGCTAACTTCTGAGCTTTACAGATCTCGATGGCCAAAATCCTAGATCTCCACACATTCTCTTACCCAATTGAACTGAAATTTCACATGTGACTAGCTGATAGGGCACACTCTCATCCTGGAAAGTTTCACTCAGAGATCCAATCCCATGTGCACGGAGCAACTCAAGCTTTGAATCCAAAGAAATCGGGTTTTCTCATACCTCTCAACTGTAACAGCCAACTTCAATTGATCATTTCAGGAGCAAATCCAACCCAAATGTAGGATTGTTTTACATCAATACAACCAGCACGGAGTGAACTACTCGATCCCCTTGACAGCTCCCAAAGATCACCTCTCAAACTCCCGGATCACTCCAAAACGTGGCTCGGGGTACCGATTTGACCCCCCTGACTTTCAACGTCCATCCCTCTCTCCTCAGAATTCCAAATCGCCTGATCTTTGTCTCCAGAGTGTAGCCCGTCTCGAGAGCTTTCCAACAAGACCACTCACTCCTCAAATGACACTCGGGAAGACCTCCAAAACCCTAAAGCAGTCTGCAGATCTGGAATGGCGTTGATTGGTCGAAAATGAACCAATAAGAAAACAGATCTGAAAACCTCTTTTGTCCTCTACTTGGTACCCTAGAACAACTATAACCTTACTATCCTCTCATGCCTTCAAGGCATCGGCCCCAACCTTAGGTTAATTACATTCGTCGAACTATAGAGATCGTACTCAATACTTAAGATTCAGTACAAGGTCAAGATGACGACCTGGAACCGATTTACGATGAAAGGTACTACAAAAGGAAATGGAGAAGCCATCACTTGATTACAGTACTCCTCCCCAAAGTTCCTTGCGATCCACGCACGATGATTGATCTTCCGCCGACAGTGACATCGAACATCCACCCAGACGTTGAAAGGGATGTTGGCTGGATAATTCAGGTCCATTGGCCCTCGTCAAAGTAAGATGTACACTATCAAGTCCCAGTCCTCTCCATACGTGACGATTGGTAAGATCACCGGAGTAGGCGAGTCCATCATCCTCCCCATGAACTCTTCTCCAAAGTAGGCGACGAACCACTGTCGAAAGTGATCGCGGTGGATCAAGTGAAGCTTGATATGAAATGGGTTCGGAAATGGCAGATTTGGAACTCGATTCAGTCCTCCATCCATGAATACAACTCCTGCCGCTCCTTCTTATCACGTAAGACACTAAGACACACTCATGAAAACTACCCCCAAAGAAGAATGCCTCCCAAACCTCCAACCCACTATCTTATACCTATGTTTGACAACAAGAGCCATTCACGCGAACGTTCACGGATCATTGAGTCGGCACATCTTGTTATCGTGCGATCTCACATCCAGATCTTTGTGAACGTGACACCTAATACCCTCTCATGCGAACTACACAAAAGGTTCACCTAACACAAAGAAAACACAACACCCGTTCTACACTGAATTCACATGTGGGACGTCTCACAACACGACAACGTGACAATTGGTAAGATCACCGGAGTAGGCGAGTCCATCATCCTCTCCATGAACTCTTCTCCAAAGTAGGTGACGAACCACTGTCGAAAGTGATCGCGGTGGATGCAGTGAAGCTTGATATGAAACGAGTTCGGAAATGAAACATTCGGAACTGGATTCTGCTCTCCATCCATAAATACAACTCTTGCAGTTCCTCGCTTATCACGCAAGACACTAAGACACACTTATGAAATCCACCCAATGAAAAATATCTCATGAATCTTCGACCCACTATCTTATACCTAAGTTTGACAACAAGAGCCATTCAGACGAATGTTCACGGATCCCTGAGTCGACACATCTTGTTATCATGCGATCTCACATCCAGATCTCTGTGAACGTGACACCTAATACGCTTTTATGCAAGCTACACGAAAGGTTCACAGAACACAAAAGAAAACACAACACACGTTTTGTACTAAATTCACATGTGAGACGTCTCACAACAAGACAACGCTTCAACAAACTCATCCACAATCAGTCCCACCTCAGCATTTCTGATTGTTACTACGTTCACCGGTTGCATGTCTTGGATGAATCGCAATGACTCATTCTTCTTAGGTGTTGTAAACCATCTGCTCGAATACGGTGCAAACGACAGCTCCAAGATCTTCATCCGCATCTTCTCCTTCAACAACTCCACCAGTTTAGGCAAGTGAACCCGCGGTACTAGAATTGATGTCAGATTCCACGACACATGCGGTACTCTGAAGATAACCATCAGGGTAACAACGTATGAGTCTACACACCTAATCTCATATGACTCAAAGACAAATGCTTTCTCATGTTGTGAAAACATCTCCTTGAAGCACATCCTCTCTTCTAGTAGAAGAGACCTATCAGAGCTCTTCAAAGGTCTCATCCGTGAACTTATGTCCTATCACTGCAGGATCTCTCAAACTCTTCTCTCTTGAAGCTCGATCCATCTGTTGGTTAGTGTCATCCGGCAAGAGAACCAGCAACTGAATTTACCTTCTTATCCATTGTCTCGTACTTCGTCTCAACTCGAATCTCAGGTGCATGAAATGATTCGATCACTGAGTAGACCTCCACTGAATGAATGTGCACAACCTTATCCATATCCTCCCATCCAATAGACGTGATCTCTCGCAAGGGATCCTCCAACCCATCCTCTTCATAAACACCAGAAATCCATTCATCCGCTTCTAGCTCACCCAGCTCTTTCAACATCAACTCAACTTCACGCAAATGTTTTTGTTCTTTTCTTCTCAGTTCTTCAATCTTCTTGTAAATAACAATCCCACAATCTGAAAATCCAACAAACCTTGTACAAAAGGCAGTTTCTCCTTCAAACGAGAGTACATTCTCTTGCACAACACCACAATCCTGCTCTATAGTGGTACTCAACGAAAATCCTTGAGCTCTTCACTCACCTTTGAAAGCGGTTTCTCTCTAAGACGATCTTGATTGCGCTCGTGATTGGACGATACAGTCAAGAATTGTATCGCTCTCGTCTCATCTTGACTTCGGATCCTAGCATAAGCAGACCCGTCCTCTAGTACCCTTGTCTCTATCCGAGTTGCTGTGATGGAAGGTTGACCAAGAATGAGTGGGTATGATGTTGCTTCTTGAACAAAGAAGTTTTGCTCGATAGCAACATCACATATGCACACTCTAACGTCTGGACAGACTCCATACAAATCTCCTCTTGTGTTGTTGGCTGCTGTTATGACCCACCTATGCTCTGTGTCGATAGACCACTTCTTCTTCTTGTACAACTCTTTCGACTTGATGTTGATTTTTGATCCATGATCAATTAGAGCAACCACCGGCTCATCCAAGTCTCCAATCCTCATCAATATGTATGTCGCAGCTCAAGCCCAGTGACTGTGAATGTAATGACTTAAGCTTTGCTTCCCATCCTCCTCTTCGTCTTCAAAATGTACCTTGCGTCTTCGATCTTTTTCTTCCTCTGAAGAATAAACACTGCACTTTGCAAGCTCTCTCTCCTCATCCACAGACATCCTAGTATCTAAAGCATGCGACATAATAGTCTCACCCGTAATTTGTGATTTTTGTTTGATGATATTGATGATGACATCATGAAACTCACGCTTAGTAATGTCCAAAACTTCACTCAAAGTAAACTCCACCTTCGCATTCAGAATGTGATCTTCCAAGACTCCCTTCAAGTCTGTTGAAGCCCCGATGTCTGACTGTAGTTTGTATGCAATCAGCTTACCCTTCTCTTTCTGAGACTCCTTCGCTCTCTCTTTTGATGAAAAAGGAGCATCATCCATTGGTAGATCTTGAGCTCCTGCATCCCGAAGCTCTTGACGAACTTTTTCTCCTCGAGTCTATCTCTTGGAAGAAGTTCCTTCCCCTGCATCCTCTGAATCTCACCTTCTATTCTCTTCCAACAACGTTTCGTGTTGGTTCTTGACGATGTAAGCATGTATCGATAGAGTTTCTATCGGATCCTCTCATCTAGTATCTCTTCGGATCGTAGCAGCTGTCATCAACAATGTCTCACGTGCCATCTTTTCTTTTGTTTCATGGAGATGGCAGATAACCACAATCCACTCGGCTCAACATGCTCGTTAAACTTCCTCTCAGCTTGATCCTCAACCCTTGTACCATTGGTTTCAGCCTCCACTATTGCAACTGCTTGTGCTGATAAGTGGTCCTCAACCAACTTCTTCATCCTTCCTCTACCAAAGTTGGTCTGAAGAAGTGCATCAGTATCTCTCAATGCTATCTTCTCATCTTTCCAGAAGATCACCCTTTGTTGTAAGATATCAATGAACTCCTTGCAATCTCTGCGTGGATGATCGGTACCATCGCACCAGATACATCGTTGGATCCAATCTTGCTTCTCAGACGTTTTTGCTCTGCTTGTAGAGCCCTTCTCTTCTAATCTTGTGAGCTTGATATGCAGATCTCGCATTCCATGCATGATCTCCTCAAGGTTTGATTCATCCTTCTTCAAAGATACTACAGGTGCTTGGGCAACTAAAACAACTAGAACAACTGGTACCATGTCTAGCAACAAGAACCACTGGTCGGACTATAGGAACAGATGCTACAACAGTCGGTGTTGGTGGTGGTCTCCTAACAGGAACCTTCTCTCATCTTCGCTCTCTCTTGGTAAGCAGACCAACCGCTTCCTCAACTTTCTTCCAACTACTGGTCAACGCATCGTCTTCCTCTCGATCCTCCAGAAGTACCTCTAGCTTTTTCTTGTATGTAATACACAAGAAAACCAAAAGATGCTCGAAAGTAATAATTTAAGGATCGAACCCACAGGGATGCAAGTAAAGATCATCCAAAAGTAGTAAACACGTGACAAAGGTGATTCTTTATAGTTGTCTTTTATTCTCACGGGCAGAAATCAGTCCCGGTAGAGATCAAACTCAGATCTATCCAACAAGACAGAGTTAATAATCCTGACAAACAAACATAACAGGTACTGAACAGGTCAGGGACCTCAAGAAACAGACAAATAACAGAGAAACAGAGCCACGGATGGAAATGTCACACGAGGAAGTACTGCTGAAGTGCTACTAAGTAGCCTCTAACACCATAAACGCTAAGTATCTTCACACTAAGTTACTTTCACTACTACTGTTCTCGAAAAACTCTGGCGAAGAAGACTCTTCTTCCGCCGAAGTACCAGACTGAACTCCTTCCTAAGTGTTCCACCAAAGAACAACTTCTTCCAAAGTCAACTTCGCCCAAGAACGTCTTCGTAGGAAACTAACTCCGCAGATGCTGGTCTATTCTCAGTCTTCGCCATAAACGTTCTACTCTGATTTCAAATGTCAACAGCAAATTCTTCGGCACCCAGACTAATTCCTACCACAGCAAACTACGATACTTCGTAGGTAAATCTTTCGCAGAAGACAAAACACTCAATGGCTCCGTAAACTCAGGAAATAGAAAACTTAAAAATGATAAAACACATAGAGGTCCTGAATACGAACAACACAACGCTTATATACAGATTTTCCCGAAGATGACGGATCTTCTTCCTAAGAAGTCGGGCGTACTTCTGGACCGTCGGATGAAGGTCCTGTGTCCGAAACGACGCCAGGAACGACACCGCTTTCTACTGCTAACTCTCTACCTATCTCACAAACTGAGAACTCTACGGTTGCTCTAACCTCCCTAAGCTCTCTAACTACTCGCTGGCCTAACCTAGCTACCCGGTTCCTAGCTGAAGTACCCTCCGCATCTGCAGCTAAGAACTCCTCTCTAACCTTGCGAAGAAATCCCGCTTCCTCGGTGTCCAGCTCAACGGCGAAGTAGTTCTTCAGCACTGGCTCGACCCTACTCCGAAGTTGAGCACTTAGCTCCTCGGCCTTGATTGTGCGTCGCTTCAGATCCTCGATCTCCTGCGTCATCTCCGCGACAACATCCAGGTTCCTGTCCCGCTGAAGTCGTACCTCGTCCAACTCCTTCTTCGTCAGGGAAAGAACTTTCTCGTGCTCTCTCTCTCGATCCAACTTCTGCTGAAGAAGTCCTTCTTTCTCAGATGTCACACTCTTCAGTTCATCGGTCCTCGTCTGCGCCTCCTTCTGGGCCATGCGAAGTGCAGCTCTCAGATTCTCCTTCTCTTCCTTCAAGTTACCTCGGCCGAAGTGCATCGTATGCACTAACTCTGCCAGGTTCAGCTTCCTACCGACAACTTCCTCGTAGGTCCCGCGGTTCGCTTCCAAGCTGTGCAGTAGCGGTACGACTACATCTCTGAGGTAATCCACCGAAGAAGCTAATCGTTCGATCTCACCAACTGTCGATGGAGAAACAGCGCTCTTCGGTGTAGTGGCAACGTCCTTCTCCATCTGAGGAGTACTCCCTTCCTCGGCTTCCTCGGTCGCCTCTTCAACTGCTTCATCATCGGTCCGAACCGTCTTCGTCATCTTCATCTTCTTCCGAGACTTCTGCACAGACCTCGGCGTCTCTTCCAGAGGTTTCTTCCTTCCACTCCTGCGAATCGGAGGAGATACCTCGACTACATCTTTGTCTTCGGTCGGAGTAACTGCTTCGGGCGTCTTCTCTGCAGCTGGTGTTGAAGTCGATGCCTCCTGCCTCGGCGTAGTATCAGCCGCTACTTCGGTCGCTGCTTCGGGCGCTGCTTCCTCGGCCTCAATTTCATCGAAGAGCTTCTCAAGTTGCGCGTCTCGGGCTGGAGTCTGCACTACTTGAAATTCTTCATCCTCGGCAATTGCGGTAAAGCCTAACTTCGTCTGTTGTGTCTCAGATAGGAACCCCATCCTCATATAGAACACCGATACAAAGGGTCCTATGTACGCCAAGTCATTCGCGTTCCAAAGCTTCAGCACATGTCGGTGGATGATCCTCGCCCAATGTGCTCTTCGTCCGGCGAAGAGCTGCTCGATGAAGTTGATTTGCCAGTTCGACATGTATGTCGTTCTTCGTGGCCTGAAGATCACCATAATCGCATCGGCTACTTCTCTCTTCTTCGGATCGCAGTAATCGCTTGTCCGGTAGCCGTTCCTCCCTAGAGGTAATTCCTTGAACAGATTCGGGAAGGTCTTCACTGCTTCGGGCGAAGCAGCGGCAGCTATGGTGTCAAAAAGAAGATCACCTTCCCGACCCGCATCGTCGATTCCCAAGACACTGGTCCAGTGAGCTTCGGTCCAGTTACAGGGTCGCCCATAGTGATCATCGACCGGATGTTGTTTGCACATCTTCAACTCATGCACCAATTTGGAGGAAACCATCCCCCACCAAGGAAGCAAGAGGAACGATAACCCCATTTCCTCGAGGTCCTTGTCATAGCGGCGAAGAGCTAGTCGATTAACTTCAAAGGCTCGGAGCCTCGGCGCCTTAGTCGTCTGCATCCCGCGCATCCTTAGGATCACTGCAACGATCTTCGCTACAAACGGATTCCTCGCTGCAATCCTTTCCTCGCCCGTAACTGATGTACTTCTTCGCAAATTGACTTCCTCGCCGATCACTCGCGAATTGGCTTCCTCGCCCATAACTGATGTGCTTCGACGTTCGGTAAATGCGGCTCTCTGCGCCCTGCTATCGCTCGCTCTGGGAATAGTAAAACAGTAAAGTAAACAACTTGTTACCTTGCTTATATCCCGCGATAGACTTTCCTGCACGTGCCGAAGTTAGAGTTTTCCTCTTGACGACTGACATTCTTCAGTCGGCTGTAACTTCGTCATTCGGTCTCCGATTGCCTCGTACAACATATCGTTAGAAAGCTCTTCGCCCGAGGAATTCATCTATGAGAAAATCATCTTTCAGTGTCTCCATAGATTCGATAAATTCCTCCAGAACTGAGATTCTTCACTAAACTTCTAATTAACACTATTCTACTCATATCGTTTATCTTCTATCATCTATTCTTCTTATTTACTTTACAATTAATCAATTAATTAACAAAACGAAAAACCAAGGCTTCACATACTCCCCTTCTCAATTGTGAAGCGACCCCGCGAACACTTAAGAGTAGTATCTCTTAATTCTCCACCCATTGACTCGGGTGGCTAACAATGTTCCATCGAGTTCTTCCAACTGAACCGAACCATTACTATAACGACGCGTTACTTTGTAAGGACCCATCCAACGTAAGTGTAACTTCCCTGGAAATTTGGTGTACCTACTGTCATACAGCAGTACTAAATCACCATCCTTGATGTCCACCTTGCGGATCTTCTTATCGTGCTTCTCTTTCCGCTTCATTTGAATGATTTCCGTTAGTCGTTTAGACTCTTCACGGTCTTCCTCAAGTGTAATCAGACTCTTGAGTCGTAACAGTTGGCTCTCCTCCACTGACAATCTATCTTCAGACAGGATTCTGTAAGTAGGCACATCAAATTCAACTCGCATAATCGGTGTCATGCCATATGTTAGGAAAAAGGGTGTTTGTCGAGTTGTAATTTTCTCTGCATTCCGAAATGCCCATAAGACAGCCGGTAACTTTGTATCCCAATCATATGCATGATTCACTGTCACCTTGTTCAGAATCTTGCATAACACTCCGTTAGACTTCTCCGTCAATCCATTAGCTTTTGGGTTGTACGGTGTTGTCTTCCGGTGTTTTATACCAAAGTAATCTGTCAGTTCTTCTATCATCTTGTTTAAAAAATGTGTACATCGGTCACTCACCAACTCCAGTGGGCATCCATATCGAGTAATGATCTGTGTGTACAGAAACTCAGCCATAGTGGCTGCATCGTCTTTCTTGGTAGCTGCTGCTTCAACCATCTTCGTTGCATAATCAGTAGCTATCAGTATGTACCTTCTTCTTGTGCGGCGTGTTGCAGGTTGTATAGGTCCTACAAAATCAATCCCCCACTTCTCGAATGGTGCTAATGGGAGTATCGGATGTAACGGCCACTGAGTGGTTGGCGTAGGCTTACCCACTCGTTGACAGTTATCACACTTCTTGATGATCTCCTGAACATCTTTGTACATCGTTGGCCACCAGTATCCAGCTGAGAGGATCTTCTTCACAGTGTTTCTCAGCGCATAGTGTCCACCTTCAGGTTCCGAGTGTAGTGCTCCTACCACTTGTGGTATCTCATGCGTTTCTAGACATCTTCGAAGTTCTTCATCATGCCCTCTTTTGAACAATATCCCGTTCTTCATCTCGTAGGGTCCCGCCTGATGTATGAAGACTGTTCGCTGTTCAGCGTCCATTTCTTCTGGGCACTGCAAAGTCTGTAAATATCTGTACAGATCATAGTACTTCGTAGCAGGTGCTACGGTCAGCTGAAACAATTCCTCATCTGAGAAGTCATCTGCCACTGTATCCACTCGTTCTCCCGTTCTCAGTCGAGACAAGTAATCAGCATTCTCATGATGAATCCCTTGTCTGGTCTGAACTGTGAAAGTGAATTCTTGAAGTAACAACATCCATCTTGCTATCTTTCCTGACAAGTCTGACTTCTGTACTAGATGCTTCAATGCATAATGATCCACATGAAAAACAAACTCATAGCCAAGAAGGTAATGTCTGAACTTCTTTACTGAGTACACCATTCCCAACGCTTCACGTTCAGTAGTGGTGTAGTTCTTTTCTGCTGCTGAAAGTTGTCTACTCGCATAGTAGATTGGGTGGTCTCTCTTCTCATCATCTTTCTGACTGAGAACCACTCCTATAGCAAACGCAGAAGTGTCTACATACACTTGAAAAGGTCTCTCCCAGTCTGGGGGTCGCATGACAGGTGCTTCTGCCAACTTCTTCTTCAGCGTTTCAAACGCCTCATGCTGTTTCTCGTGCCAATGGTACTCTGTCGTCTTTTTCAGCAATTCTGTCAGTGGCGCAGCAAGTATGGCGTAATCTTTGATGAACCTTCTGTAATATCCAACATGTCCTAGGAAGGCTCTCAACTCGCTGATGTCAGTAGGGGGCTGTAGGGATAGTATCACTTTAACTTTCTCTACATCTACTTCTATGCCTCGACCTGATACTCTATGTCCAAGAAGTATTCCTTCAGTCATCACGAAGAAACACTTCTCAGGATGTAATGCAAGTCTGGCTTCCCTACACTTCTGAAAGGTTTTGGCTAAACACGCTGCATGTTCTTCACGTGTACCAAAAACACAAAAATCATCTATAAAGATCTCTAAAACTTTTCGCAAATAATCTTGGAAAATTGAGGTCATCATCCTCTGAAAAGTAGCTGGTGCATTGCATAGTCCAAAAGGCATCTTGTGATAAGCATAAGTGCCCCAATCTGTAGTAAAGGTAGTCTTGTCCTTATCTTGCTCTCTTATGGACACTTGATTGTACCCTGAAAACCCGTCCAAAAAGCTGTAACATTCCTTTCCAGATACATGATCCAAAATGGTATCAGTAAAAGATAAAGGGTGATGATCCTTCTTGGTTGCTGCATTCAACTTTCTGAAATCTTGACAGACTCTTATCTTTCCTGTTTGCTTCTTGGGTACCACTACTATGGGTGCTACCCATTCGCTGCTTAACACAGGAAAAATAATACCTGCCTTTAGGTACTTATCTATCTCGTCTTTAACCATCAAAGAGTATTTTGGGTTGAGTCGGTACTGCCTTTGTCGTACAGGTACTGATCCTTCAATGAGGTCGATACGATGTTCTCCCCACTGTGCCGGTATCCCCTTCATGTCCTCCACAGTCCAGGCGAAGACATCTTGGTAATGGATCAGCATCTGACGATACACTTCCAACTCTTTTCCTTGTACCACAACAGAAATCTTGAGGCTCTTACCTTCGCTTATTAGTAGGTCTTGGGATGCTCCTGGAAGGACTATACCATCTGTATGACTGGTCTCTGCACTCCCGTGACCTAGCTGTGATTGCTATTCGGCCTCGTTCATATCTTCTTCTTCATCAATTTCATAACACTGTAGATAGTTGACCATCGAATAAGGGTCTCCTTTCCTTTCTCCTGCGCTACTTGTTGATGAATCAGATCCCGAAGTGTAACCTTCATCAGTCGACTCTGTTTCGCCCTGATGTGTTATCTTCTTCCAGGAAACCATCACAGCCTTATCAGTTGGTTTCTGTGGATCTTTGAACTGTAAACGGTGCCGGTACCAATCTGTTAGTACTTTGGCACCATACAACCATGGCCTCCCAATCAAAATTTGATAACCAGACTTAACCAAAGGGCGCAGCACAACATAGGTGAGTTTAAAAGAAATTCCGCCTATCAAGGTGGGAATGTTGCGCAGTAGCCCAAGTGGTCGTCTTCTCGTTTGATCTGCCAGCCGTAACACCCGCTGAGTTTCTTCAAACTTACTGAAACCCAACGCGTGTGCCGTGTCTTCTGTCATTATGTTGACTCCTGATCCGGAGTCAATTGGCACTTTCCTAATTACACAGCCTGCAACCTCCACTTCCACTTCTGGAGATCCCAGGTCTTCTGCCTCGATGTGAAACAGAGAAGGCAACTTTGATCTTCTTGCTTTAGTGGGTTTCTTCAGTGCTTGAAGTAACAATTTTCTGTAAATTTTGTTATCTTCAATCAGCTGTTTGAAACTTATGTTAGCCTTCTGTGTTTCTAGATCAGCTACCACATCATAGTGTGGTACTGCCACAGGTTCTTTCTTCATAGGTTCCGGTCGACTGTGCTTCTTCGGAACCTCCTCGTTCTTGGCTGCAGTCTTGTCTTCAGTGGCCGAAGAACGGAAAATCTTGGGTACGGACGAAGTTGATTGTTCTGGTACTTCGGCCGAAGTTGTATCAGCTTCTCTTGCCGAAGTTCCTGCTCGTAGTAACTCCTTCTTCAGGAGTTCGCGGACTTCGTCCGTAATGTCAACTGGTAGTCTCGGAGGATTTACGCTCTTCAGTATTTCTTCTTCCTCTTCCTCAGTTTCCTCCTCAACAATCTTCTTCTTGGCTTTCTCCGCAGCCTTCTTCTGCTTCTTCAGCTCTTTCTTCGATTGAGTTTTTATGGGCGCTTCTTCTGCCTTTCGCTTGGTCTTGAAAGAGCTTCTGGTGTCCACTTTACAAACCCAAGTTTCTTCTGGTGGCCATCCTTCATCTCCAGCGGCTTTCAATTCTTCCAAGTCTACCTTGTGTAGTTGAGCTTCTCCAGGACGTTCTGTTTTGGGATCAAAGCGAACCCCTCTCTTCTCTGCGGGTGGGTTAGTACAATCTGCTGTGGCATGTCCTGGCTGATGACACCTTCCACAAAGTGCTACATATCCCATCGATTTCTTTGGGTGAGGGCAGTTTGGTGACCAATGTTCCAAACTGCCACAATTAAAACAAGACCCATGGGGTGGTGGTTTATTTGCTCCTGGCGGACTCATCAAACGTTTCTGAGATACATTCAGGGCCCTCTCTTTTGGTGCAAACCTTTGAATTGGTATGGGTTGAATTGGGGTAATTGCTGGCTGTGTTGGGGGTGGATTCGTTAATACTCCATATACTTCGTCTGGAGTTTCCACAAAGAATGAGCTATAATATGATTCGAATGCTGGTGCCCATTCAAGTGATTGTGCCTGAAATGTTCTGTTGTTCTTACATTCCGTATTAGCATGTCCTGATTTGCCGCATGTCGTACACCATAAGCTCGGACGGGATGTAGCAGGTGATTTTCTCCCTTCAGGAGATCGTACCATCTGCACTTTCAGGTCTGCAAACCCTTTAATCATCTCCTCCATGAGTTGATTATTATCCCCCTTTTTCTTGCCCTTCTTTTCCTTCGAGCTTTTCTTTTCCTTAGACGAAGAACTGCGTTTCATTCTTCGTTCTTCTTCGCTCGAAGAAGATGAACTCGCCGATGAAGACTCTTCGGCTTCGGCCGAAGAAGACTCATCGTCAGAAGATTCCTCGGAGGAAGAAGGTTCTCTGCGACCCTTCTTCTGCTTCTTCCTTCGAGTCGTTTTACCTTCCTTCCTTTCTCTCTTTCCTTTCTTCTTCCCTTTTATCCATCCTCCTTTACTTCCGAGGGTGGACGCTTCAAATGCTTCTGCTGAAGCAACAACCTCTTCGATGGCGTCCATCTTTCCTCTGCGACACCAGATCTCCATCTCAATCGGTAAGCCTGTAACTAGCCATTCTGTGGCTTGATCCATAGAGTATGGGTTGGCTGTACCCATCCTCGGAATTCTGTCCAGTAGATTGTAGAATCTTTGAACGTAATCTTTTAAGCTCTCTTTCTTTCCTCTGATCAGTCTGGTCAGCTTTCCTAAAACTTGACGGTTGTACCCAATTTCCCGGAATCGCTCTAAGAACTTTGTCCTCAGCTTGTCCCAAGTATCGATGTCTCCTGGTACTCTATTTGCATGATTGTACCAGCTGCGTGCTCTCTTCCTGAGAAGACTCGGAAAGATTCGCAGACGATCTGGTTCAGCATCTTCCTTATTAGTGACAGATACAGATTCAAACAATTTAATGTAAGCATCTGCATCCTCATCGTCATCTGAAGATCCTCCTCTGAACTTTGGGTATCCATGTTTCGTGATAGGTTGGCCTGCCATACTTCGAACAAAAGGAGCCCTTGGAACTTGAGTTGCTATCTTGGCAGGGGCTGGAATCGGCACTGGTACTGCAGCTTGAACGAGGACAGCAGGGGCAATACCCGCAGCAGCAGCTGCTTGGGCTTGTCTCTTCTTGAATATGGACGGTCCTGTGGCTGGCTGTAAGTAAGGAGCAGCGCTGTCTTTCTGAGTCACTGGAGTTAACGGAAGGATTTCCCGCACCAGTGCTTGAGGAATAAGTTCCTGCGCCTGTAAAAGTTCCACTAAGGTAGTAACAGCTTCTACTGCCTTAGTCGCAGCTTCTTCATTCGAAGAAGTAAACTGATCTTGATCTGCAGAAGTACTTCCTATCTCTGGGTCAGGAGTAAACAACTGCGGATATAAAACGGTATTGACTTCGGGGAAAGGTTTCCAACCTACTTCACTTTCTGGATGTTCGTTCTCAGCACTTAGCCGAGTGGTAACTTCTTCGAAGTCAAGTTCTCTTTGAGCAGATTCGAAAGGGGTTGGAGGTAATGACTTTGGTGTCCGGGGTGAACTTGATTCACCAAGGCTTGGTTCCTTCCTCTTCCATTCTTTTGAGTTAGGTGTTCTCCAACCTCGTTCTCTCTTCTTATGCTCTTCTTTCAACCGACGAGCTTCTTCCAAAATCTGTTCTCGATATTCTGCTCATCTTTCTCGCCTCCTGTCTCTCTCAGATTGCACGTTTCCAGGAGGATCAGGCTTGCCCGTCGACATACATGTCTCTGGACTTCTGTTCACTGATCTTGGATAATTTCAGCATTCGCATCCCCGGCATCGGCGCCAAAATTTATTCAGTCTTCTATATGTAATACACAAGAAAACCAAAAGATGCTCGAAAGTAATAATTTAAGGATCGAACCCACAGGGATGCAAGTAAAGATCATCCAAAAGTAGTAAACACGTGACAAAGGTGATTCTTTATAGTTGTCTTTTATTCTCACGGGCAGAAATCAGTCCAGGTAGAGATCAAACTCAGATCTATCCAACAAGACAGAGTTAATAATCCTGACAAACAAACATAACAGGTACTGAACATGTCAGGGACCTCAAGAAACAGACAAATAACAGAGAAACAGAGCCACGGATGGAAATGTCACACGAGGAAGTACTGCTGAAGTGCTACTAAGTAGCCTCTAACACCATAAACGCTAAGTATCTTCACACTAAGTTACTTTCACTACTACTGTTCTCGAAAAACTCTGGCGAAGAAGACTCTTCTTCCGCCGAAGTACCAGACTGAACTCCTTCCTAAGTGTTCCACCAAAGAACAACTTCTTCCAAAGTCAACTTCGCCCAAGAACGTCTTCGTAGGAAACTAACTCCGCAGATGTTGGTCTATTCTCAGTCTTCGCCGTAAACGTTCTACTCTGATTTCAAATGTCAACAGCAAATTCTTCGGCACCCAGACTAATTCCTACCACAACAAACTACGATACTTCGTAGGTAAATCTTTCGCAGAAGACAAAACACTCAATGGCTCCGTAAACTCAGGAAATAGAAAACTTAAAAATGATAAAACACATAGAGGTCCTGAATACGAACAACACAACGCTTATATACAGATTTTCCCGAAGATGACGGATCTTCTTCCTAAGAAGTCGGGCGTACTTCTGGACCGTCGGATGAAGGTCCTGTGTCCGAAACGACGCCAGGAACGACACCGCTTTCTACTGCTAACTCTCTACCTATCTCACAAACTGAGAACTCTACGGTTGCTCTAACCTCCCTAAGCTCTCTAACTACTCGCTGGCCTAACCTAGCTACCCGGTTCCTAGCTGAAGTACCCTCCGCATCTGCAGCTAAGAACTCCTCTCTAACCTTGCGAAGAAATCCCGCTTCCTCGGTGTCCAGCTCAACGGCGAAGTAGTTCTTCAGCACTGGCTCGACCCTACTCCGAAGTTGAGCACTTAGCTCCTCGGCCTTGATTGTGCGTCGCTTCAGATCCTCGATCTCCTGCGTCATCTCCGCGACAACATCCAGGTTCCTGTCCCGCTGAAGTCGTACCTCGTCCAACTCCTTCTTCGTCAGGGAAAGAACTTTCTCGTGCTCTCTCTCTCGATCCAACTTCTGCTGAAGAAGTCCTTCTTTCTCAGATGTCACACTCTTCAGTTCATCGGTCCTCGTCTGCGCCTCCTTCTGGGCCATGCGAAGTGCAGCTCTCAGATTCTCCTTCTCTTCCTTCCAGTTACCTCGGCCGAAGTGCATCGTATGCACTAACTCTGCCAGGTTCAGCTTCCTACCGACAACTTCCTCGTAGGTCCCGCGGTTCGCTTCCAAGCTGTGCAGTAGCGGTACGACTACATCTCTGAGGTAATCCACCGAAGAAGCTAATCGTTCGATCTCACCAACTGTCGATGGAGAAACAGCGCTCTTCGGTGTAGTGGCAACGTCCTTCTCCATCTGAGGAGTACTCCCTTCCTCGGCTTCCTCGGTCGCCTCTTCAACTGCTTCATCATCGGTCCGAACCGTCTTCGTCATCTTCATCTTCTTCCGAGACTTCTGCACAGACCTCGGCGTCTCTTCCAGAGGTTTCTTCCTTCCACTCCTGCGAATCGGAGGAGATACCTCGACTACATCTTTGTCTTCGGTCGGAGTAACTGCTTCGGGCGTCTTCTCTGCAGCTGGTGTTGAAGTCGATGCCTCCTGCCTCGGCGTAGTATCAGCCGCTACTTCGGTCGCTGCTTCGGGCGCTGCTTCCTCGGCCTCAATTTCATCGAAGAGCTTCTCAAGTTGCGCGTCTCGGGCTGGAGTCTGCACTACTTGAAATTCTTCATCCTCGGCAATTGCGGTAAAGCCTAACTTCGTCTGTTGTGCCTCAGATAGCAACCCCATCCCCATATAGAACACCGATACAAAGGGTCCTATGTACGCCAAGTCATTCGCGTTCCAAAGCTTCAGCACATGTCGGTGGATGATCCTCGCCAATGTGCTCTTCGTCCGGCGAAGAGCTGCTCGATGAAGTTGATTTGCCAGTTCGACATGTATGTCGTTCTTCGTGGTCTGAAGATCGCCATAATCGCATCGGCTACTTCTCTCTTCTTCGGATCGCAGTAATCGCTTGTCCGGTAGCCGTTCCTCCCTAGAGGTAATTCCTTGAACAGATTCGGGAAGGTCTTCACTGCTTCGGGCGAAGCAGCGGCAGCTATGGTGTCAATAAGAAGATCACCTTCCCGACCCGCATCGTCGATTCCCAAGACACTGGTCCAGTGAGCTTCGGTCCAGTTACAGGGTCGCCCATAGTGATCATCGGCCGGATGTTGTTTGCACATCTTCAACTCATGCACCAATTTGGAGGAAACCATCCCCCACCAAGGAAGCAAGAGGAACGATAACCCCATTTCCTCGAGGTCCTTGTCATAGCGGCGAAGAGCTAGTCGATTAACTTCAAAGGCTCGGAGCCTCGGCGCCTTAGTCGTCTGCATCCCGCGCATCCCTAGGATCACTGCAACGATCTTCGCTACAAACGGATTCCTCGCTGCAATCCTTTCCTCGCCCGTAACTGATGTACTTCTTCGCAAATTGACTTCCTCGCCGATCACTCGCGAATTGGCTTCCTCGCCCGTAACTGATGTACTTCGGCGTTCGGTAAATGCGGCTCTTTGCGCCCTGCTATCGCTCGCTCTGGGAATAGTAAAACAGTAAAGTAAACAACTTGTTACCTTGCTTATATCCCGCGATAGACTTTCCTGCATGTGCCGAAGTTAGGGTTTTCCTCTTGACGACTGACATTCTTCAGTCGGCTGTAACTTCGTCATTCGGTCTCCGATTGCCTCGTACAACATATCGTTAGAAAGCTCTTCGCCCGAGGAATTCATCTATGAGAAAATCATCTTTCAGTGTCTCCATAGATTCGATAAATTCCTCCAGAACTGGGATTCTTCACTAAACTTCTAATTAACACTATTCTACTCATATCGTTTATCTTCTATCATCTATTCTTCTTATTTACTTTACAATTAATCAATTAATTAACAAAACGAAAAACCAAGGCTTCACATTGTAGCTTCTCATCTGCAGTCCGAAGAAATAAATCTGTCTTGTTGGACTGCAGCGTCAACTTTTCCATCCTAGTCAACCTAGAAAACTATTTCTCAAACTCATGAGTAACTCAGTAGCTTGTAAACCCTTCCTTTGTTGCTCAACTCACTCCAAGAATGACTTCTTGGTGACCCGATCAGAGTCTTCCAAGAAGTACTCATCCATCAAAGCACGAACAAACGTCTCCCAATCCTTGTTAAAATGCTTCATTAGCATTTTAACATGATCTCTAATCTCTGGAGTTGCTTCCAACTCAAACGTTTCAATCATCTCATCTTCTGATATCTGGTTCAGCTCCATCTCCTTCACATAATGCTTCAGATATCTTGAGACATCTCTCTCATCGAATTGATCAATCTTGCTGACCATCGCTTGAAATACCTTTGTTGTCAAAACTTCCTTCCGTTCATCAGACTGTTGTTGCCGTAAGAACATTGTGAAAGCTTGAAACATCGATGCAGTCGTCAGATCCAACTTCATCTTCGGCAATCCACCTGAACCACTAGCTCCATTTCCATCACCGTTCCAGTCCCCACTCATGGTTACCAATCTCCTCTTCAAAGTTCAAACACATAAGAAATCTCCACCTCGGACCTTCACGTCGAGTTCATCATCGTATCGTGTCGGATTTTGCGTGAAAGATGTCTAGGAAAACGTGAGGTTCTTGTCTGTGGAGATGTAGTGTGCTGAACAAAGACAAGAAAGAGAGAAACAAGCACAGAAATGAACGTCGCAATATATACCAACTCCCAATGTATATACACTACCGGTTCTTTCTCCCTAAGAACACAAAACTGAGAAACAGACCAGAGTGATGTGTAATCTGCTTCAAAACTCTCTAAAATGAGTCCATGAATCTTAGCCCAAACCCAAAACTATCGAAGCGTAGCTCAAAGCAAGAGAAACATCCATTTGCTAACAAAAAGAGCTGCACCAGTATCACACGATTCAAACTCAAGTCCAAACAACATCCACGTACAAGCTCTTAGCTAAAGCTAGCTACCACAAGCCGTACATAACCAACTAGATCTCTAACGAACTCAAAAAGAGTAAAAATCGTAACGAAAGAACTGAAAAAAGTATATCTTGGACTCTCTTTTCGTCAAATGATCTTCAAATGTCGATAAGATCTTCTTCCCTGCTCTGTTGGTCCAAGAAACCTTCAGATCCAACTCTCGACAGTGGAGATATCGCCGATTTTCGGTCTCAAGTGACCGAACTTACAAAAACTACTCCCTACGACTTAAAACTGTACACACCGTCCAAACGGTTCGCTTGATCTGATATCCGTCTTCTCTGGTAGGTAGATCTAGCTATCCTGAATCCAACGAGACTCCAAACAAGTTGTTTGGAGTTCCCCTTGCAAAACCACGCAAGAAATTTGACCGCAAGTTGCAAAAAACTAACATAAATTGACTCCTTACGGCTCAAACTCGCTCACCACACCCAAATCAACAATCCAATCCACACACGGTCTTCTCCTGTGCGTAGGTGAAGACTCCTTGATCACGTAGGCACTAAGAATGAAGAGCTTGACTCACCGATCGCGAAGAACAACCTAATCTCAAGTCGTAGGTGATAAAAAACTGATGTAAGCACTTCCCTACGAACATTCCTTCACATCTTTCAAATCATCCGATGAAACTTCGTATCATCTTCAATTTCCTGAAGAACTCGGTGTTTTGATCTTGATGGATCCAAGGATAACAAGTTTAGACTTCGGAACGGTCCGAACGGTCCAACTCTCCTTCACAGATCACTAAAGCATTCCAAAAACCTCTCATACGTTTCAAGTTCTCCAAGAACACATCCCCCGATCCGCCTCTTCACGAACCGTCTTAACCCATCCGTAGCATGCATAGATCTAAACCCAATGACACCTTGCGCGCATGCATTAGACTTCTCAAATTCTCCAAACCGTCCATCGACAGATCACAAAAACAAGCTAACCTCTTAAACTACCCCCTTACGTCAGTCGTTGTACGTACAAGTTTTCTCAGATAATGAACTAGCAGGCCCCATGCATCCTCAGTATAGCGCCAAGAGCTGCAAATACCAAGTCAGCAATAGTGAACTAGGGCTTAGCTTGATTTTCTTTTCTTTCAAGTCTCGTAACTTCACCACTAGACGTCCAAATGAAGTAGACGAAGTGCCTATGGAAAGCTGACAACAAGCTCTACTCATTGATGTAATGAAATGAAGATCTGAAGTTGGGCAAAAAATCCGTAAGCTAGAGCTTAGCTTTCTTTTCTCATCTTTCGAGTCTCATAACTTCTCCACTAAGCGTTCAAATGAAGTAGACGAAGCGCATATGAAAAGCTGACAACGAGCTCTACCCATTGATGCGATGAAAGTGAAGATCCGAAGTTGTGCAAAAAGCCTCATTTTTAGTCCCATGAGTGTCTTTGGAGCGGTAATGATAAGCATCAAAATAGATTTTCAGGTAGGAGATGATCCATGACACGACAGCGTTGGAGTAAGTGGACAAACATTTGCACACCACGATAATGTGTTTGAGTCCTAAGTACTTATATCATGAGGATAATATGGAAGTGATGCATCAATTTCACATTAAAACAACTTCAAGTTGAATATCAAAGACGTAAAAGAATACATGGATTATTGTAGAGATGAACAAGCAAGCATCATAGCCAAGGATTGCAAGTTCTTGAGTCCTGAGTGCTCTGAAGCTGCTGAGAAAATGAGAATTTATCATTGAAACGGTGGGCATATTTTGGAGACGCAACTCCTCATCTTAAGCGAATTGCACTTGATCTGTTCGGTCAAACATGCACTGCATCAGCTTGTGAGAAAAATTCGAGCTCTTACACTTTTGTGCACTCTAAAATTTATAATCGTTTGACTCTTGAACATGAAGAGATGCTTGTTTATCTCTACCCCAATTCTAGACTGAATGGCATCAACACGAAGCATGAACGAAGAACAAATATGGAGTCAACAAGTACTTCAAGTCACATGGACAATAGGACGTGTTGAGGACAAGACAAGGGAGTAACTATGACTATGACATCTCAACGGATGCGGAAGATGCTTGACTCCTAGATCCAAATCTTGTGGAGGAAAGACCAGAAGTAATAGCAGGTGAAAGCAGACATTTCCAAAGAGAGATGAAGTCGAGATATGTAGATGAGGTTGTCGGTGAAGACTTTGATGTTCAAGAAGAGATGTATTGTAGTCTTGAGGAAGATTACAAAGAGAGAAAAACTATAGAGACGAGAGAAAGATTGAAACAGCTCGTGGATAGTGATGATTTTGACAATGATACGGACTACCCAAAAAGTACACTGGGAGTTACCTGGGCAGAGGTTGAGAGTTTGAACGACAAGTTTCCTATTATTTATCTTCCAAAAGTGAAGTTGAATAATCTTAACTTTGTTCTTTCAAACAAACGACTCTGATCATTACATGTTATATACAATCAACCTTCTACAAGTCGTATCCATATTGACACAACAACCACAGTGTTGAGGTATAAACACAAATTATCTTCACTGAACCTCTCAACCTCTGTACCACTGTCACATCCGCATGATGATGAGACTGAACAAATCTTTGAGTAGAAAGTCAAAACCTAAACCTGAAGAGAGGAAAAGGCAAGTGCAAATAAGTCGTGAGAGAGAAAAGAACAAACACCAATTATCTGCCAGTCACTCAAAATCGAGACTTGTAGTAGACTACAAATCTCAGTTAGGAGTCAGCAAGTATGTAAAAGATGATGATGATTGATGTCAAACAGTCAAGGACCAATGTTTGGTTCAGTAATATGATAGTTGAGAAATCATTGTATACAACAATAACAGGGATTTTTACTTTTTCTTAATGTGTGGAATCCAATGGATGTTTCTCTCTCATGCTGCAAAACTGTCTTAGAATGATTTTAAGTGAAAAATATCGGAAGTTGGTTTATAATAAGCATTAATAACTTCATCTAATATTTTGGGTTAACTTTCACAAGTTTGAAACTTATGTTCTTCAATTTGGATGGATGGTTCTCTCCTTGCTGAGCAACAATCCTTGAAGAACTCAGGTGAGAACAAGTGTCCTTCTATTTTTTAAGGTCCAAAAACTAAAGCTTGCCACTTTTAGCTTAGCGTTAATAATGATTTGAGAGAAACAAAAAGTGTATTTGAAGCATCTGAAACTCCAATAGACAATTGGGAGGACAAACAGTGACATTTTGAGTTGAAACTTTCTGGACAGGTTGCCCTCCTTCTAAGTGTGTGTATGGTGCTCTCCAACTTGAGAACTGGATAGCACATCATAGTAGCAAAATATGTTGTGGAGAAATAAAGTCAGCGCTTCCTAAAGAATATATGCTTCCAAAATTTATAGACAGCTTTCAAATGCTATATAATAATTATCCAATTCCAAGAATTCAAATCCAAAGCTCATATTCTATTATTCAGTAATTGTTTTAGATATATATATAATATTTGATTTATAATTCCATAACTAAATATCAATAGTGGCTTTTTACAGATTTCATATCCCCAAGGATGTGACAACCTTGAGGATCATACATGATAAGTTTTGGAGCAGTTTGAGGATCAGAAGAAATAAAAAGGCGTTATGTTAGTTTAAGCAAGCCTTAAAAATCAAACAGACAGATCTTCAGTTGACACTGTTTGTGTTGGCTGTCCCCCCTCCTACAGATTGTGCCATGATCCCAAATTGCAAGATGACATGGATTATTCTCCTAATAGTCTTGAGTTTTATACGTTTTGTGATCTTGTTTTCTCAAAAAAGCAGGTTGGAGGATGAAATTATTTCCAAAAAGTTTCCAGACTTGTCATTTGCTATCTAATAATTTTATAATTTGCAGGAATGATTTTTAGATGCTATTAGTCACCACCATTCTATTTAATGATGTTTCTTTAAGACCAGAATAGATTAAATTCAATATTAAAATATAGACATAAGATTCTCCCAATCCAACCATCCACATCATAGATCGTATCATATATAACATACATAGAAAATGTTCATCAAGATCTTACGGTTGAAACTTCTCCAAACAATTATAACTTTTATACTTCAAAAAGGTTCTATTTTTTCACAACACTCTCTAGACTAATCATACACTCAAACAAACTTGGAGTATTCTTTGTAAAATATACACTAAAATCCCAAACTTTCTTCAAATATTATTGTGCTGATGGTTTGATTTTAGTTGAAGGTGAAAGTAATCAAAGGGCATGTGGACATGCCTGTGCATCCATTGATGGTTTCATCTCGTTTAAAACGTCGTCATTGCATCTTTAACCGAAAGGATCAAATAATCAAATAATCAAATACCAACCAAGATGGGATCAGAAGAGCATGAAACTTTATATGATGCTTCTAAAGCATAGTTGAGCTCCAAGAATGGTCCAAGATTCCACAAATCCATCCTTCATTGCATCCTACATTTCTAGGCATCAGCGGTACGGCATGCAAACAGAAGTGTTCAGAACTTATTTTTTTCAACTTGGATAGATGAGCATGTCCTTGCTGAGCAACGTTTCCTGAAGAACGCATGTGGGGACAAGTGTCCTGCTATTTTTTAAGGTCCAAAAACTAAAACTTGACACTTTTAGCTTAGTGTTAATAATGTTTTGAGAGAAACAAAAGGTGAATTTGAAGCATTTGAAGCTCCGATGGACAACTGGGAGGGCAAATGGTGACATTTTGAGTTGAAACTTTCTGGACAAGTTGCCCTCCTTTTAAATGTGCGTATGGTACTCTCCAATTTGGGAATTGGATAACACATCATAGTAGCAAAATATCTTGTGATGAAATAAAGTCTGTTTGTTGAAGCATGCGCTTCCAAACTTTACAGACAGCTGTCACATGCTATATAATAATTATCTAATAACAAGAATTCAAATTCAAAGCTCATATTTTATTATTCAGCTATTTTTTAAAATATATATATAATTTTCGATTTATAGATATATTTATCGATCAAAATATCAATGGTGGCTTTTAAGGATTTCATATCCCCGAGACATGTGGAAACCTTGAGGATCATACATGATAAGTTTTGGAGCAGTTTGACGGTCAGAAGAAATAAAAGATGTTATGTTAGTTTAAGTAAGCCTTAAGAATCAAACGGGTGAGCAAACAGACGGACCTTCAGTCAAATTTTTTTGTTTTGGCTGTCTTCCCTCCTATGGATTGTGCCATGATCTCATATTGTAATATGACATGGATCATTCTCCTAGTAGTCTTGAATTGTAGGTATTTCTTGATCTTGATTTCTTCAAATAGGGGGTTATACAATGAGAAAATTTCCAAAAAATTTCTAGACTTATCATTTATTACCTTATAATTTTACAATTTACATGAATGAATTTAAGATGCTATTAGTCATTGTTATTCTATTTAGTGATGTATTTTATCAAAAGAGATTAAATTTAGTACTAAAATATAGACAAAAAGTTCTCTAAATCCAACCGTACACGCCATATCGTATCGTATATAACATACATATAAATTTTCATCAAGATCTGACGGTCGAAACTTCTTCTGACGGAAACGATAACCGCGACTACATGGGTATCAACCACGCGCCACATAAGAGAGGGGTAGGTGTACCTACTAAGTAGCCACCATAGTAGTAGGTAATTTGAGGTAACCAAAGGCATTAACCTAAAATGCAGAGAAGATACGAGACGAGGCGCATTGACACGTAATCGATCGACTACTTTTTGCATTGAGAGTCGACTGCGTCTTAGAGATCAATTGCAATCGGGGTATCGAAGTATGTCGTGGAAGCAAGGAGAGTGAAATTGAGAACTCATAGGATCGAATTGAGGCAAGAGAGAGAGAGG
The DNA here is from genome assembly GCA_036924285.1 of Asterella californica. Classification (NCBI taxonomy): domain Eukaryota; kingdom Viridiplantae; phylum Streptophyta; class Marchantiopsida; order Marchantiales; family Aytoniaceae; genus Asterella; species Asterella californica. The sequence goes on along the minus strand of JAYKYS010000006.1, from coordinate 10,061,383 downwards.
TCAATTTTACTAGCTAGAACCACAGTCGAGCTGAAGGAATCCTTGCGGATTTCCAGAAGCAGACATCGAGGACCAATTAAGAATCAGAGAGAAGCTTTGGGACAGAACCGTGAAACGATTGTAGCAGCAGAGGGACGTAGCTCAATATTGATAGCAGAAGCAAGATCGTGGTGCCACATCGAAGGTGGAATTGAAGGTTGGAAGCGCACGGAAGACTGACGGTGCAACAGAAGCAGCCAGAAGCAGTACTGAGGTTCTTCCCATGTTCTTTTCCCTTTCCCACCGCTTCCCGTCTCTGATTTGATGTCCCTCGTGCTTCCCCGTTCGTTTGCAGGAAACTCATCGATCGATTTCCCTATCCTGAAGTTCCTTCTGCGAAAATGAGGCTCGGAAGCGCTGTCCAATTTTCGACAGCCATCTTCCCACTTCTTCCCAAGTTGGAATAGAGCTTCTCCATCTCTCATTCTTAAATTCGATCACCTGATTATCAATTTCCGTACCCTATAACACCTTTGATCCCAAACCCATGGACGGAAGACGCTTCTGAAGATCTAATCATCTTCGGAAGACGCTTCTGAAGATCTAAAAATCTTCAGAAGAAGACTGTTTGCAATTCGTATCAAGATTGGATTGGATTGGGTTTTGTGTTGAGAGAAGCTTGGTATGAATCCTGATGAATTGGTGAATTGATTGTTGTTTCAAGAAGTTCGAAATTGGGAACCAGACCTGTGCCTCCCAATCTTCCCGTCTTCTCAAATCCACATCTTCCTAGAGAGAATAGAAGGTTGGAAAGGCTGATAGAATGCGCGAAGAAGACGAGAGGGTTCTCTTCTATCCAACCCATAGCAGCTTATTCCTTCTTCTTCCTGAACTTAGGCGAGAGTTGTGAGAAGCCTTGCTGACAGAATCTAGAGAGAATGATCGAGGGTCATGTCTTCTGATCATGCAGCAAGCTTCTTCTGAGCGAGTATGAGAGATAAGAAGTCGGAAGAACAGAGTATGAACGTTCCGTGTCTGTTATGAGGTTAGACTACGTGTCGGAAGCCGAAGACAGATGAGACTAGTGATGGAAAGCCTGACTGCGGGAAGTCTTCTGAGTACGACAGTTAATCTGAAGCTATCTCGGGAGTCTTCCTGGAGGCCACTGTCACCACAGGAGTCCGCAACCTTCTTCTGAACTTTTCGTATACTCTGCTTCTCACGTATCTTATATCTTCTGTTATGACGTATGATGAAATGCAAGGTGGGTTGTCTTCTTGAGAATCGATGCCTTGCTTAGTTAAGATTGTTTAGATATAGCTCGGAAGACGAGAGCTACTTAGGAAGCACTGTTAGAATCCCGGAAGACGGAATAGTTGTCTTCTGGAAGACTAGATTCGTCTCTTGAGAGTGGAAGCTAGATTGTGATGACTTAAGAAGGATTGAGCCTTCAGCTCACAGCAAGTACGTGTGGCTTAGTGAAACAGAGGCTCGAAGCATGTCGATGCATCCTCGAGGGTTGGTGTTACTCATCGTAAAATTGACAGAGGTCAAACCCTTCATCAAGGAGATGGGTCTCGACTTCTTCCTGTAGGACTGGAACCTCGCGGATCAGGGTCTTCTGGAGGAGGTTTAGGCAACACTGTCCCCGCGCAACCTTGCACCTGTGAAGGCATGGATCGCTCAGGGAAGACCGTCTTCCTGGACAAAGGAGTGGTGGCGCAGGGCTTTTCATAGACAAGAATCTGAAAATCGAGGGTACGGGCTCGAGAAGAAGATCTTACCGATGAGCTCTGAGAAGTGACATGTGCTTGGAAGCACGACTTGCCTCTTCCTGGATGATAGACAAGGGAGGAATGGATGGAAGGTAGAAGCTTACTAGGAGCCGCGGAAGCGTCTTCTGGCGAAGCTGTTTCTTCACCTCTTCCCTAAGGGGAAAGCGCAGAAGACGAGATACCTTGGAAATCAGGATGTGGAGTTCCTGGAAGCTATCTGGGAAGGAATACCTGTCAACTGGGGTGCCTTCTTCCACACTTACATCCAAGATGAGTTGGTGTTCTTGGGCACCCCAGCAGGAGGGCACCTCATCCCGTTCTTCTGCTATCTGTACGTGTCCAAGGGGATCTGACAGAAGATCAGTTGACGAGGTATAGACCAACAGGACAGTGCGAGGTGAAGGAAGAGACCTCGAGAGAAGAAGATCGAGCAGCAGCCGTAACTCCCTCTCCCACTTTAGTGTCTCAGACGAGATCAGACACTCATCAGAAGACGTGATCTTTTTCGCGATCGGTGAGCCAAGCTCTTCGTTCTTGATGCCTGCACGATCAAGGAGTCTTCATCTACGCATAAGAGAACCATGTGTGGATTGGATTGTTGGTTTGGGTGTGGTGAGCGATTTTAAGCCGCAGGGAGTCAATTTACGTCAGTTCTTTTTGCAACTTACGATCAAATTTCTTGCGTGGTTTTGCAAGGGGAACTCCAAACGGCTTGTTTGGAGTCTCGTTGGGTTCAAGGTAGCTAGATCTACCTACCAAAGAATACGGATATCATATCAGGCGATCCGTTTGAGCGGTATGTGCGGTTTTAAGCCGCATGGAGGAGTTTTGGAAAGTTCGATCATATGCGACTGAAAATCGGAGATATCTCGGCTGTTGGGAGTCGAATCTGAAGGTTTTTTGGACCGACGGAGTCAAAGAAGAAGACCTTATCGACATCTGAAGACCGTTTGGCGAAAGGAGAAAGTTCTCAGATAGGTCTTTTTTGGTTTTTTCGCTACGGGTTTTGCCCTTTTGAGTTCGTTAGAGTTCTGGTTGGTTATGTACAGCTTGTGGTAGCTAGCTTTAGCTAAGAGCTTGTACATGGATGTTGTTTGGACTTGGGTTTGAATCGTATTATACTGGTGCAGCTTTTTTTGTTAGCAAATGAAAGTTTCTCTTACTTTGAGCTACGCATCGATAGTTTTGGGTCTAGGTTGGGATTCAAGGACTCGTTTTAGGGGGTTTCCAAGCAGATTACAGACCGCTCTGGTCTGTTTCTTAGTTTAGTGTTCTTAGCGAGAAAGAACCGGCAGTGTATGTACATTGAGAGTTGGTATATATTGCAACGTTCGTTTTCGTGCATGTTTGTCTCTTTCTTGTCTCTGTTCAGCACACTACATCTCCACAGCCAGGAACCTCGTGTTTTCCTGGACATCCTTCACGCAAAATCCGACAAGATAACATGTAATCAAAAATCTGACATAAAACAGCAAGAACACCCAAAGTCAATCCGAAACACACTACAACAAGTTGACGAATTCACAATTCACACTTCGCGACCAACCACCACTACAAGATAACTCACAAACTCAAGTTTCCACACGAAATTGCACAAAAATCTGACGTAACTAGCCTTTTTGCACTTTCAGGTAACACGACAACGAACTTCGACATGCCATAACTTCGTCGATACTCGACAAACTCCATGAAAACTTGGTGCACTAGAATCGTCTCTCCAACGCGCTTCCAAAGAGCCCACTCCGGCCTGATATTGACAAGTACTTTGTCTGCCACGCCCAAACGCGCACTCCGGTCCGAATAGGTCACTTCAAGAACATTCTGCAAAATTTCTGCAGCGCTTCCGCATGATAGAAAATCTCCACTCAACCCCACAACAGCAATCGATCCGCAAACAGCAAGATACTATGCGTCCACACACACCTCGATCGCAGGTCCAAACAATCAAACACTAACGACAACGCTCGAAGATACCAGCGGACGATTTCATATCAACGCTATGCTCGTAGAGAATCCGGTTTATACTCAACTAGACTATCCACCATAGCCAAGAGCTTGAAGGCTCAACTTGAAGAACTAAGGCCTCCAAGCCCTACTTGCGAAGTATAACCCTAGAGGGTTATCCCAAGAACTCGCTCTAACGGCACTAACGGTCCTATCGGGATTAGCCACTCCGCACTCGGTGTTAAACTGACATGACATGCTTGTTATCGTGGTTGTTTCTCTCTGTCTTTGTCTCCGTTCGACACACTACATCTTCACATCCAAGAACCTCGTATTTTCCTAGACAACCTTCACGTAAAACTTGCCACGATAACGAGACGATTCATTGAATGGAAAGATGGACTGGACGTTGCTCTTAACGGCAACTCGTTAGTGAAATGGTGTGACCTAGAAGAAGTATGTGATATTAGAAAATATCTGTGTGATGACATTCCTCGCCGTTGTTTTAATAAATCAGTTCTTTCGTGACTCCTATCTTCATTGTCACAAGTTTCATCTCATCCATTGATGATTATATTAACATTCTTCTTCTGCTCTTTGCTTGTGATCTAGATGCGCAAATCAGTGAATAAACTCATGAAGACTCACCAGATGGAGATGAATGGAGTTATAAACCTTGGGAGATTAAACTTTCTTGTCCTCCCAAAGAGGATGAAGATGTCATTACTATGTGGAAAGATCACGAGGAGGTTAAGCGTGCTCAAGAAGCGCATCAAAGAACCGAAGCATGGATTCATGAGCAACGACGTTTATATCAAATAGAGAGACAAAATAAAAAAACAAAAGAACATGCAGAACTCAAGAGGCAGCAGGAGGAAGTACGAGAGAGAGCTCCGCCGTTGACTCTAGACGAAGGTCAGAGTCTGTCATATAAGTGGAGACTAAAGTCAAAACAGCCATAATACAAAGAGGATTAATATTAGGATTATGAGGATTAATATATGTCAGATTGGGTCAGAATGTAAATAGTGTAAATATTAAATGTAAAACATATATCGTTAAGTAACATAGAAATCTCATTGTTACATAATACATCATACATATTAGGATGATATTACATTTGAGCATTTGTTGTTTTGATCTTTGTGAACTTAGTGCTCCTTGTGAATATTTATATGTTTGTAAATTATGAATAATATATTTTAACATTTTATCTCTTATAAATTCATACTTTTCTCATATTGTACAATTCGGATATCGCCTTGAATGTTTTATGACTTTTATAATCTTCATCTATAACTAAAAGTCAACCATCACCACAATGAGATTTGAAGCAAGTTTGAGATTTTAGTGTATATTTTACAAAGAATACTCCAAGTTTGAGTGTAGGATTAGTGTAGAGAGTGTTGTGAAAAGATAGAACCCTTTTGAAATATATAAGTAATAATTGTTCGCTATTCTCAATGTCTTCCGGGGTGGAAGATCTCTTCCCGCCGTAGAAACAGTCCTCTTCTCTATGCATCCTCCGGTCGTAGTCGAAACATCAACCCAGGTCTTGGCTTCTGGAGTCTTCGGAAGACTCCTTGTGGTCACAAATGTTGTCTTCTTGATGATCTTGATGCTGGGGGTATCTTCATGCGAATCCAACTCAGATCTAGAGTAATGGTCGAGAAAGATGTGCTCTTCATAGGAACGCTCCTAGGTCCCATCTTTCTAGGTGACGACGCGTCTTCTATGTCGCTGGAGTCATCTTCTCGCACCGTAATCATCTTCTGATGAGTGCCTGGTCCCTCCTGATGCACTAGAGTGAGAGAGGAAGAGCTCTTCAAAAGATGAATTTAGCTCTTCCAGAAGATAGCTTTCTGTCTTCCAGAATTCTAACAGTGCTTCCTAAGTACATTACGTCTTCCGAGCTATATCTACGCAATCCTAACTAAGCAAGGCATCGCATGGATTCGTAAGAAGACAATCCGTTGTCGTGTTGTGGATTAGCTAGGGTGTGAAACCACCACATATCCTTCGTACGTGTTTGGTGTTGAGGAGCCACTGGGACCTTATCGAGTCAAAAGATAAGGCTCCACGTGGACGATCCGTGTACTCTTCGTTGAGTGGAGATAAGAGTAGTACTCTTGTCGTCACATGTGAGATTGATGTATAAGAAGAGAGGTGCGCGGAGCTTGAGGGAGAGAGTGTAGAGTATCCAAGTCTAGTGGAGTGTGATCAGTATCATCGGATGAAGTAAGCGGCAGTGCGAGTGGTAGGCATGAACGGAGAACCCTTTCGTGCTCCTGATCTTCCACTTGCGCATCCATTCGTCATTAAGATCCATTGTCTGCCGCGAGATCATTTTCGAGTATTTATGGTAGCTCATTGGGGAGAGTCGTTTATGGCTGCGGTGATGGCTACTCCGGATCCTATCGTTCTTCCCTTTGTCACTTACGACGCTGTTTGGGATCTTACTGTCTACATCTTGCTCTGATGTGGTATGGATCCTCCGTTGGATCTGAACTTCCCAGCGAGAGTTCCGTTCAACACTTGGGTCGAAATACGATGTTACAGTCGTCTAAAGGTGGCGCATCGTGAGTTTGTCGTGAGGAACTTCGGTGAGGATTATTACAACCAGATAATAGCCTCATCTGTTCCTTTTGTAGTTCCGTTTATTGTCAACCGTTTTAGAGTCGAAATTCTGACTCTCTATTGAGCGTAGTTTGTACATCGTGTTTACGTGCTTCGTGACCGACGGCATCGTCAAAGGCACGTGTTTGGAGTTTGTTCAATATAAACTTTGAGGCCTAAATGGTACTCTTGGATAAAAATTCGTTCTTTGTGTGTTTGTCATGTGAGTGAAGACAAAACCCTTTTTTTTGTCAACTTGTTTCTCATTGGTCGAAAGTTTGACCAATCACCTTCTACCAAGTTCCTTTCACGTTTTCGAGGGTAGAGACACTTCCCGTGGTCCATTCGCAGAGTGTGAGATATGGTTGGAAAGCTTGGGAGACGAGGATGCCCGTAGACTCAATGGTTGCTAGATTTGAAGCGCGGATGAGAAAGTAACGATCAATTGAAGCTGAGGGGGTCAAATTCGTGACCAATTTCATTTCCGTGAAGTCTTTCTCACTTTCTGGGAGTTCTGTGAGGTTACTGGAGATGAATTGACTGTTGCTGGAAAGCTCTTGAGATGGGCTTGCCGATGGACTCCGAGATCAATCGATTCCAAGCCGGAGTGAAAAAGTTATGGCCAGCTGAAGTTGGGTGTCTCAAATCGGAGGTTATGATAGTAGGTGACTGTAAACATGAGACATTGAGAGAGATATGGAGAGTTTGAGGTCGAATTTCGCTATGAAACCTTCCAGGGTCTGAGAAGGTACAGTCAGCTACCTACCTGTGGAATTTCAGATCATTTGGATTATTGGGTTGAAGGGAAACGTTGTTTTTGTGCACAAGGGTCTGCATATCGCCTTGTGTCGTTGACGAAAAGGGCTTGGATCATTTCGAGAGTTTGGTTGAGGATCTGCTGGTGAAATTTTACAGAGTGGTAGTGATGGTGACACATTAGCTTCCTGAGAAGTTTGAGCTGTTTTGATCGAGCGGTTTGTGAGGAATCGAACAGCAAAGTTCTGTCGAAATAGTATCATGTTATAAAAACAGCGATAAGGGCTTGATCGTTCCGAGAGTTTGGTTGAAGATCTGCTGGTGAAATTTTACAGAGTGGTAGTGATGGTGACACATTAGCTTCCTGAGAAGTTTGAGCTGTTTTGATCGAGTGGTTTGTGAGGAATCGAACAGCAAAGTTCTGTTGAAATAATATCGTGTTATAGAAACAGCGAACTTTGGAAGGACATAGATGCCAACTCAGAGATGATCTCTCTGCATGTAATACCTTAATAGAGAGATTATTCTACATGCTATCTGCTGGCCTTGGTTTCATCTCATTCTGAGCTGTGGTTGAGGAGTGACAGCGAGGTAAAGTTGAGAGGTTCTTGCTCCGAAAGGCGCAAGAGTTAAGATTCTTTGAAGAACAGGTCGACCTGGAGGTTTTGCCAGTGCTTCAGAGCACTTGATCATGGATATGGAGAGTTGTTGACTGTATTTTCTGTGTTTGGATCCTCTCCATACACGCATGCCTGTTTGTACGCCCAGTTGGTTTTGATTGGATTTGTGTGCGGGCGTTGCGCTTAGGTTTCTTTTCTATTAGGAGTGCTGGTATTTCTCTTGTGGTGAGGCTGGAGTGATGACCAGCAGACCCAAGAGTGCTTGCGGTGATGGCAGGAACAGGTTGCCCGTGCTTGTTATCCCGATTCTATTCCTAGTCGAGTAAGAGAGAGATCTGCCGAGAGGACGTGAGGATATCGTAGCGAGAAAGGTTCAAAGTGTACTTGGAGATCAGAGAGAGGGTTGGGTGGTCACTGGTTCTGAGTCACGGAGTGCGACACGTACTCTCTACAGCTAGATACCCAGTGTATTCCCAGATAAGAAAGCAAGTCACACGACAGTTGGTGAACTCGACGTGAAACTTCTGGGGTGGAGAGTTAGTGAAGTTCTTCTTAGAACTTTACCATGGCCGAGAGACAAGGAGTTGGAAACCCTTCGGGCACGATTCCGCTGCAGCTTGATCCTGCTATAGGGCAAATGTTCCAAGCATTTGCTCTGTACATGGATCAACAACAAGCTGTTCAGCGGAAGGAGGCGATGGCTACCAAGGCTTTGCATTCGGTGGTGGGGACATTGGATCAGTTTGAAGGGAGAAACATCTCCAAGTACCTGAAGTTCTATTCTCGAGAGATGGAGCTGAGTAAGGTACCAGAGAGGGAGATGGTACGGACGTTTGAGCTCGCTGTTGTCCCGGAGTTACGGGAACATGTGAGGGGCTCATTCAAGCTCATGGGGCTAACTGGGAGGAGTTTTCTCTTCAATTGAAGGAAGAATATTCTTTGGAGAATGCAGATCGAGTGACTAAGAAGTCATTCATGGAGTGGGTGAACAAACCTAACAAGGAACTAGTTGCTACCGAACTACTTCGGGAGTTTGAGAGACAATTTCTTCAACTATCTCGGATGGAGAAGCTCACACTTGAGAATGACAAAGTGGAGCTATTTTTACAGTCAGCCAACAGCGAGCTACAAAGGGAGTTAGAGTTGTTGTTGGAAGATCGGACGAAAGACAATGGTCTTACATCTGATTGGAAGAACGTTAGCGAAGCAGTGGGAGTACTTGCGAAGCGAGAATATCGAAGAGGGAAGGTGGTTGTGACTCAAGCACCGAGACCACCGCCTATTGTGATACCACGAAGGCAACCAACGGTGCAGACTGCTCCTCTACCTACTATTTCACTTCCTACTATTCCTATCACTACGGTTGTACCACAGCGGAATCAAGCAATGGAAGATTTGGAGAAGAAGATGAGAGACTTACAGATCAAGTTGACAAGGTTGGAGGAGAAGGATGGGGCACCTGAAGGGAGACCTGTACCAAAACAAGGATATGTTCAGAGGTGTATTTGGTGTGACAACACCGACCATCAACGGAAGGAATGTGGGAGTTTCACTGATGCCTTGCAACAAGGTATAATTTTCTGGAAGGAAGGAAAGATCGCCTTGAGAGACAACGGAGAGACTCTGAGGACCAACTTCGGTAGAGGAGGGATGAAGAAAGTTTTGGAGGATCATCTAACAGTGCATGATGTGGCATCGGTAGAAGTTTCTACCTATGGAGTCGAGGTGATTAGCAAAAAGGAGAGTGCCTTTTGAAACATGAGGATACCACTGATATGTGGAGTCACGCTGTGAGCACGAACAGAAAGGGGAAAATGACAAGGGAGGAGTTGCTCAGAACAGCCACAGCAATCAGGAGTGCTACTGGATGGGATGATCCCGTAGATGCTATGTCCGTTCATGCCTACGTAGCCAAGGCTCAACATGAAGCTATCATGGAAGAGAAGCGTAGGAGAGACGAGGCTGGTCCAAGTGAGGAGAGAGCGGCTCCCAAGAGGCAACTAAGAGGAGATAGACTCCGACAGGAGACTACACCTCTACGAGAAGAAGCTATGGATGACGTCTTACCTTCTAGGAGTGCAGAGAAGGGTAAGGGTAGGGAGACGGGCAAAGCTCCCATGTATAAGCTGCAACCAACATGAAAGAGGTGTTGCAGGAGAAGGTGCTCAATACAAAGATTGAGTTTACCTTGCGAGAGATCCTCGGGATTGCGAAGAAGGAGTTTCATGATGTCATCATTGACATTATCAAGCGGAAGAGACAATTGACGAGAGAGACCGCAGTGTCTAGTGCTCTAGACACAATGATTACAGAGAAGAGGAGCGAGAGTTGGTTCATTCTTACAACACTCGTAAAGTTCGGTTTGATGTGGATAAGGAAGAGGACGATAAGATCTCTAGTCATTACACTAGAGGGCATTGGGCAAGAGCCACTACTGAAACCTTAGTGAATGTAGGAGAGATGAAAGATCCGGTGGTTGCTCTCATCGATCATGGATCTGAGATCAATATTGTCTCTAAGGACATCTACAAGCAGGGTGGATGGCCTGTTGATATAGATCATGGTTGGATGATCCGAGCAGCAAACAACACACGAGGAGAACTCTATGATGCTTGTCCGGATGTGAAGGTGAAGATAGGGAATGTGGTACTTGAACAAAACTTCTTTGTTCAAGATACTACTTCCTATCCGGTTATTCTTGGTCAACCATTCATTACAGCTGTAAGGATGGAGACTAAGGTGTTGGATGACGGTTCTGCTTATGCTCGGATCAGGAGTCAGGATGGCAAACCAACGGTACAGTTCTTGACTGTGTCTGCTAATCATGAGCGTAACCGAGATTACTTGCGGAGCGTGTCTCTACCCAAAGTCACTGAAGAGTTTAAGGATTTTTCCAGAGGGCCACTATAGAGCGAGAGTATAGTGGTACTGATACACAAGAGAAGGTACTCTCGTTGGAGAAGGATAGTGTCTTTTGTACAGGAGTGGTGAGATATTCGGAGAGTGGATTTGTTGTGTATACACAGCTTGCTGATCTTCAGAAATGGGAGAAGAAAGCTGTGCAAAGAACCCAAAAAGATCTAAAAAGAGTTGGTGTGCTTAGTGAGGAGGATAAGATAGAGAGCGTTTACATGGAGATGGATTTGGATGATCCTTTGGAAGAACTTCGTAAGGCTGAACAAGGGAATGAAGACCAAGTTGTCTACATACGTTCTATGGAGCTTTACTCGGCTATAGAGTCATTCCAGATACCTGAAGTCAGAGTTGAGACCAGGTATAAAACGGTGGATAAAAAGGTGAAGTCGGTTGCACAACCGCTATCTAGCGACTCTGACCAACGAGTTCAACAAGCCTCAAAGGAGAAGAGCTTACGGTATCCTGATCAGATAGGTCACAAGTTTACAGAAGCTACGCTTAAGGAGTTGAAGGTTGGTTCTACAGATTTTCTTCTACCTGCTGAGGAGAAGGAGTTCAAGGAGATGTTAAGTAGGCATCGGAAAACATTTGCTTTTGAGCCTTCAGATATTGGGTGTGTAGATCCAAGCGTTGTAGCACCGATGATCATATTTACGGTACCACATACGCCTTGGGACTTGAGACCGATTCCCGTACCTAGGGCACATCTGCCTAAGCTTATGGAGCTTCTAAAGGAGAAGATGCGGATGAGAATCCTTGAGCCATCATTTGCACCGTATTCCAGCCGCTGGTTTACAGTGCCGAAGAAGAGCGGAGCGCTACGGTTCATTCAGGATATGCAACCGGTGAATCAAGTGACCATCAGAAATACGGGGATCGGACCTATTGTGGGGGAGTTTGCTGAAGCATTCGCTGGTAGAGCCATTTACTCGATAGGAGACCTCTACTCTGGATACGATCAGTTTAAGCTTGCTGAAAAGAGTAGAGATGTCACTACTATGAGGACACCGTTGGGTTTGATGAGGATGTGCACATTGCCGCAGGGGGCAACAAATTCTGTTGCACACATGATGAACGGGATGAACAAAGTTCTTCGAGACTTCATTCCGGAGAAGACCATGCCTTTCTTAGATGACATTCCAATCAAAGGATGTGTAGAGGAGCAGAAGGATGAGAGAGTCGATCAGAGGGGGTGTCGAAAATTTGTGGCCGATCATATTCTAGATTGTGATCAGATTTTATCACGGCTCGGGGAGGTTCACTTGACACTATCTGGTGCTAAGTCTTCGTTTGGAGTTCGAGAGGTTGTGATTGTGGGGCACTTATGCGGATGGTTTGGTCGCAAACCTGATCCTAACAAGGTGGATGCAATACAGCGGATGAAGGACACATGTAGCTCAACAACAGAGGTGCGAAGGTTCTTAGGAGCTTGCGTGTTTTATCATGTGTGGATTCCTCATTTTGCTCATGTATCAGATCCACTCTATGGTCTGTTACGAAAGAGCACGAAGTTCAGATGGGAGGAGAGGCATATCGAAGCGGTGCAGAAGCTGAAGCAGTTGTTGTCTTCTCCACCTGTGCTACGAAGGGTGAGTTATGAAGATGGCAAACACGTGATAATCACGGTTGATACAAGTCCGATAGCCATTGGGTGGGCAGTGGGACAAGATGATGAGGATGGAAACCGGTTTGCAATCAGATTTGGAGCCAAAGTGTTGAGTGAGCGACAACGAAACTACCCACAAGTAAAGCGAGAGCTATGGGGGGTAGTTACTGCGATGAAAGTTGAGAAGGACTATTTGATTGGAGCACCGGTGATAGTGGAGACGGATTGTTTGCCACTGTTAGGGATGATTACGAATTGTAACACCCCTGATATCGCTATGTTGCGATGGATTACCTATATCAAGTCGTTGAATCCGGAATTTAGACACATAGCGGGAAAAGATAACCCGGTAGCAGATATGTTGTCTAGGGCCAGATATGAGGATGAAGAGGATTTGACAGAAGACACAGAGGATATAGGCACGACTGTCTTTTGTAGAGCTCAGAAGGGAATGAAGGAGCATCAAAACTCATTCATGGAAGAGCTATACGAAGGAGAATGGTTAGACATTGGGCGTTATCTTGGTTCGCTGACCAAGCAACCAGAATGGAATGATGCTCAGTTCAAACAGATCAGGAGGAAGGCTTACAACTACATACAACAAGGGGGCTATCTGTGGAAGCGCACCAAGCGGAGTGGCGAGATGCCGCAACGGGTTGTGTGTAAGCAAGAGATGCAAACCCAGCTCATTCAAGAATTCCATGAGAGCTTATGGGCTGGACATCGGGGTATTTATGCCACCTTTACCAAACTCAAAGAGAGATATTGGTGGCGTAACATGTACAGAGATGTAGTGCGATTTGTGGAGACGTGTGTAACTTGCCAGATGTACTCTGACATCCGGCATCGAGATGAGCTTCATCCTACGTATCCACTTGCAATGCATTACAAGTGGATAGTAGATCTGGTTACGATGCCAGTTGGGATATGGCAGATGAGATACTTGGTTTTGGCACGGGAGGATCTATCGAACCAAGTCGAAGGACGCGCTCTGCGCACAAACACTACAGAAGGGGTGTGCAGATTTCTACTTGAAGATGTGATCTGCAAATACGGATGTGTTGGGAAGATTACAGCAGACCGCGGAGAACTGAATGCTCACGAAGCTGATATGTTCTTCAAGAGGCGGGGAATCAAGTTAGCTCTTACCATGGCTTACAACCCAGAAGGAAATGCGAAGAGTGAGCGCGGTCATCCTCCCATCAGGAAAGCGATTGTGAAAGCTTGCAATGGAAGGGTGAGAGAATGGCCAAGGCTTCTACCATTTGCTCTATGAGCCGATCGTACAACTCATAGCTCGGTGACCGGATACATGCCAGCAGAACTAATGCAAGGGCAAAAACCGATCATGTCTATCGAAGAGCAAATACCTACTTGGAGTGTTCTACCTTGGGAAGATAATCTCTCTAGAGAGAATCTTCTCGCTCTTAGGATTCGTCAGTTGGAGCGGAGACCAGAGGATGTAGAGCTAGCTCTGGAACGGTTACAAAAAGCTCGCTTGAAGAACAAAGACAGATTTGATAAGCGACATCGACTACGACCTAAGAAGATCCAGGAAGAGGATTGGGTGTTGGTATATGATAGCAGCTTGGATAACCAACATAGAGCGTTGAGAAAGTTTTCTAAACGCTGGTTTGGGCCTTACGTGGTTGTTCGTATTCATGACAACGCCACATATGTACTACGTGAGTTGGATGGTGCACGGCTTAAAGTTCCGATTGCAGGAAAACGGATAAAACTCTTTAAGCGACGAGGTGAAGACCCAGACATTGAGGAGATCAGTATCGAGTTTGATCTCTCTCAAGATCAAGATGAGAGCGAAGAGCCCGAGGGGGAGACTCCCGAAGAAGAAGATGAGGAAGAAGTAGTATGATGCCAACCACAACGTATGATTAGGTTGGTGCATACCAGAGGATGCACAGGTTCAGAGGGGATGGATGTCGTGTTGTGGATTGGCTAGGGTGTGAAACCACCACATATCCTTCGTACGTGTTTGGTGTTGAGGAGCCACTGGGACCTTATCGTGTCAAAAGATAACGCTCCACGTGGACGATCCATGTACTCTTCGTTGAGTGGAGATAAGAGTAGTACTCTTGTCGTCACATGTGAGATTGATGTATAAGAAGAGAGGTGCGCGGAGCTTGAGGGAGAGAGTGTAGAGTATCCAAGTCTAGTGGAGTGTGATCAGTATCATCGGATGAAGTAAGCGGCAGTGCGAGTGGTAGACATGAACAGAGAACCCTTTCGTGCTCCTGATCTTCCACTTGCGCATCCATTCGTCATTAAGATCCATTGTCTGCCGCGAGATCATTTTCGAGTATTTATGGTAGCTCATTAAGGAGAGTCGTTTATGGCTACGGTGATGACTACTCCGGATCTTATCGTTCTTCCCATTGTCACTTACAACGCTGTTTGGGATCTTACTGTCTACATCTTGCTCTGATGTGGTATGGATCCTCCGTTGGATCTGAACTTCCCAGCGAGAGTTCCGTTCAACACTTGGGTCGAAATACGATGTTACAGTCGTCCAAAGGTGGCGCATCGTGAGTTTGTCGTGAGGAACTTCGGTGAGGATTATTACAACCAGATAATAGCCTCATCTGTTCCTTTTGTAGTTCCGTTTATTGTCAACCGTTTTAGAGTCAGAATTCTGACTCTCTATTGAGCGTAGTTTGTACATCGTGTTTATGTGCTTCGTGGCCGACGGCATCGTCAACGGCACGTGTTTGGAGTTTGTTCAATATACTTTGAGGCCTAAATGGTACTCTTGGATAAAAATTCGTTCTTTGTGTGTTTGTCATGTGAGTGAAGCCAAAACACTTTTTTTGTCAACTTGTTTCTCATTGGTCGAAAG
This sequence comes from Asterella californica, assembly GCA_036924285.1. Classification (NCBI taxonomy): domain Eukaryota; kingdom Viridiplantae; phylum Streptophyta; class Marchantiopsida; order Marchantiales; family Aytoniaceae; genus Asterella; species Asterella californica. Next base: position 10,046,317 of record JAYKYS010000006.1, on the reverse strand, counting down.
TTTGACCAATCACCTTCTACCAAGTTCCTTTCACGTTTTCGAGGGTAGAGACACTTCCCGTGGTCCATTTGCGGAGTGTGAGATATGGTTGGAAAGCTTGGGAGACGAGGATGCCCGTAGACTCAATGGTTGCTGGATTTGAAGCGCGGATGAGAAAGTAACGATCAATTGAAGCTGAGGAGGTCAAATTCGTGACCAATTTCATTTCCGTGAAGTCTTTCTCACTTTCTGGGAGTTCTGTGAGGTTACTGGAGATGAATTGACTGTTGCTGGAAAGCTCTTGAGATGGGCTTGCCGATGGACTCCGAGATCAATCGATTCCAAGCCGGAGTGAAAAAGTTATGGCCAGCTGAAGTTGGGTGTCTCAAATCGGAGGTTATGATAGTAGGTGACTGTAAACATGAGACATTGAGAGAGATATGGAGAGTTTGAGGTCGAATTTCGCTATGAAACCTTCCAGGGTCTGAGAAGGTACAGTCAGCTACCTACCTGTGGAATTTCAGATCATTTGGATTATTGGGTTGAAGAGAAACGTTGTTTTTGTGCACAAGGGTCTGCATATCATCTTGTGTCGTTGACGAAAAGGGCTTGGATCATTTCGAGAGTTTGGTTGAGGATCTGCTGGTGAAATTTTACAGAGTGGTAGTGATGGTGACACATTAGCTTCCTGAGAAGTTTGAGCTGTTTTGATCGAGCAGTTTGTGAGGAATCGAACAGCAAAGTTCTGTCGAAACAGTATCATGTTATAAAAACAGCGATAAGGGCTTGATCGTTCCGAGAGTTTGGTTGAAGATCTGCTGGTGAAATTTTATAGAGTGGTAGTGATGGTGACACATTAGCTTCCTGAGAAGTTTGAGCTGTTTTGATCGAGTGGTTTGTGAGGAATCGAACAGCAAAGTTCTGTTGAAATAATATCGTGTTATAGAAACAGCGAACTTTGGAAGGACATAGATGCCAACTCAGAGATGATCTCTCTGCATGTAATACCTTAATAGAGAGATTATTCTACATGCTATCTGCTGGCCTTGGTTTCATCTCATTCTGAGCTGTGGTTGAGGAGTGACAGCGAGGTAAAGTTGAGAGGTTCTTGCTCCGAAAGGCGCAAGAGTTAAGATTCTTTGAAGAACAGGTCGACCTGGAGGTTTTGCCAGTGCTTCAGAGCACTTGATCATGGGTATGGAGAGTTGTTGACTGTATTTCCTGTGTTTGGATCCTCTCCATACACGCATGCCTGTTTGTACGCCCAGTTGGTTTTGATTGGATTTGTGTGCGGGCGTTGCGCTTAGGTTTCTTTTTTATTAGGAGTGCTGGTATTTCTCTTGTGGTGAGGCTGGGGTGATGACCAGCAGACCCAAGAGTGCTTGCGGTGATGGCAGGAACAGGTTGCCCGTGCTTGTTACCCCGATTCTATTCCTAGTCGAGTAAGAGAGAGATCTGCCGAGAGGACGTGAGGATATCGTAGCGAGAAAGGTTCAAAGTGTACTTGGAGATCAGAGAGAGGGTTGGGTGGTCACTGGTTCTGAGTCACGGAGTGCGACACGTACTCTCTACAGCTAGATACCCAGTGTATTCCCAGATAAGAAAGCAAGACACACGACACCGTCTTGCAATTCATCCTACTTCATAACAAAAGATGACAACATATGTGAGAAGCGAAGTTTGCAAATGATTCAGAAGAAGGATGAGGACTCCTGCGGTGACAGTGATCTCCAGGAAGACTCTCGAGACAACTTCTAGTTAACAGACGTCTTCAGAAGACTTCCCGCAGCTATGCTTCCCATCACTGATCTCACATGTCTTCGACTTCCTACACGCAATCTAGCCTCGCAACAGACATGAAACATTCGCACTCTATCTTTCGATTCATCACCTCGCTTACACTCTCAGAAGAAGCTTGTTGCCTAGTGAGAAGACATGACCTTGACATTTCTCTCCAGATTCTACCAGCAAGACGTCTCACAATTCTCTTCTAAAGTTCGAGAAGAAGAAAGAACATGCTACTAGGGGTCAGATAGAAGAGACTCGTAAAGGGCCCTCACATCTTCTCTCGCATTCTGCCAATCTCTCCAATCTTCTAGCTCTCTAGGAAGATGTGGATTTGAGAAGCTAAGAAGCTTAGGAGGCACTGGCCCGATCCTCAATTCCTGCTTCTCGAAACAACAATCAACTCTCAAGTTCACTCTGGATTCACATCAAGCTTCTCACAACTCAAATTCCAATCCAATCCAACTACTTGATGTGAATTGCAGACATTCAGCTTCTGGAAATGGCCAGACATTCAGATGAGTCTTTTGTCCACGGATTCTGGGACATAATCGTAGTAGGATAAGGAAATTGATAGATGGAACAATGAATTTTGGAACAGGAACAAGGAGAAGCTCAATTTAGATTCTCAAGAAGAGATTGAGAAGATGGCTGTCAAAAATTGGACAGCGCTTACGCGTCCAATCTTCTCAGAGAAAATTCAAGGGAGGGGAAGGATCGATAGGTTTCTTGCAAACGATCTGAGAAGCGTGGAAAGCATAGGAATAGGGGGCAGAAGCGATGAGGAAGGAGGAAGAAGTGAAAAGAACCTCAGTACTGCTTCCAATGTGCTACGCTTCTGATTGCTTCTTCAATCTTCTATGCGCTTCAGTGCTTCGATTTCATCTTCAATGTCTTCGTCTTGCCACGATCCTGTTTCTGTCTCCAACCTCGAGCTGCTGCAACGTTACTTTCACAATCGAACTTGATCTGCTGAAATTCGAAGCTTCCACTCTCGATTTCCTCCTCGACCCTCAATTTCTAATCTTATGTTCCCGTGTGGATTTCTAATTCTTCTACCTCGAGTGCGCTTCTTGCTGAAAGACGTTCTCTCTTACTCACTCACTGTAATTTGCTTCTGCGCGCTTCCACGTCCTCCTCAATTCTCAAATCGAGAAGCAGCAAAGAGAGCTATGGTGCTAATGCGCCTCTGGCTTCCTTGTCTTTCTTTCGTGATTTAAGTAATGGTTCGATCTAACCTAGCTCTACCTACTGTGATGGTGACTACATGATAGGTATAGCGTTCCGAAGATCGGTAGCTGAGTTGGTTGGGTCTCAGACCTCTAAGTGAAAGGTCTGGGGTTCAAACCCGCCTGCTCCCGGTTGGAGGTGCAAGAAGTCGCTGTATGTGTTATATGTGCAATCTGGTCCGGGTACGCTGTGGTTACCCACAAAGGACAATCTGATGCCCATTGAAGGGATAAAGCGGACAAGTTAACAATTTTAACTTTTAACTTTATACCTACTTTTACCTAGTCGGTGCACGGTTGGTACCTCCCGTGGTTATCGTCACTGTCTTCCTAGAAGCGTGCTATGTCTTCCGGCTTCTGTCTTCCGTCTTCCGTCTTCGGAAGAAATCGACTTCTTCTCACGAATTCACCTTAAGATCATCTTCCCGCTAAGCAGGGTGTAATCTTAAGTAATAAGGTTACTTCAATTATATAGACTCGTCATTAACTTAAAATTTTTGAAAAATCTCTAATCTTGCAAATTGTGGACACCACATACGCCCACCCTCACATATTTACGTCTCCGCAAACATTGAAACTACTCTTTAAACCCAGTACTTCTTGACACACCACCCATTAACACGAGTGGTCATCAAGGTACCATCTAGCTTTTCTAGTTATAAAGAACCATTGTCGAAGACATCCAAGACTTTGTAAGGACCCATCCAGCGAAGATGAAGCTTCCCAAGGAATTTTAGATGTTTGTTGTCATACAAGAGAACCAGATCTCCATCCTTGACAGTCACCTTCTTTAGCTTGCCGTCATAGTTAACCTTTCGTTGTGCTTGTACTTTGTTAGTCTTCTCGAGAGCTACATTCCTATCTTTCTCGAACTCCACAAAGTTCAGAAGACGCTGCTCATGACTTTTCTTTTCTTTCATGCGTTCGATAACAGCCAACCTATAGCCTCTGAGGTTTTTCTTCCCCCTACGGGACATCCATCGTCACCTAACAGGTGTAAAATGACGCCTTAAGCAAGTGACAACAGAAAATAAAGTTCAACACGTAGTATTTTCTTACGTGTCAAAAAGATGAATTAACGTGCCTCTACAAATTCATATGTACGGACGGCTATACGATCATAAAGTCATCTTTTGACAACTCCACCTGAAGTAACTTCACCACGGCTACCTCTGACCACTGGAATCACCTAGTTCTGACACCTAGAGCTTGAGTTATCGCCGTTGTCGTTTTCTGATCCCTTTTGACTTCGAAATGTCGTAAGTGTCTCCTCCAATGTCAGTTCGACTTGATTTTTTGACCCAAGTATAATACATGAAGAAATCTATATTTTTCTATAAACATATTTGTACAAACTTGAAGTATCTTTGAGGTCATCTCGCTACCCTATGACTTAAAGAGTCGCACACTGAATCCATACTAGTTATCCCATACCCTTCGACTTGAAGTATTTTTGATGCCATCTCGCTATCCCATGACTTAGAGAGTCTCGCACCAAATCCGTACTAGTTATCTCAACACCCAAAAAAGAATTTAATTCTCTATCATAAGATCCATTTCAAAATTTAGCAAATAGCTTATATGTTACTCATCTTTTTGTAAATCGTGATTGCACTATGATCCGTTGATCCACAACATGCGGGGATGCCCATCCTAGGTTACGTTTGAGGAGAATATCATTCTTCGTCTCCACATAGCGATTGAAGCTATACCTCACATAATCCATCCATTTATAGGTGTTCGACATGCTACAGCATCCTCGAATAGTGAGATTAACATTTGAATCCTCGACATGCGTCTGAACAGACGAAGGTTCCGACTAGAACCTCTTGATGTCTATTCTTCTCGCACAACAGTTCTTACACCCTCAGAAGTCCATATTTCGATGTAAACTTTGATTTAATTAAAAAGGTGGCTCGGAATGGAACCAATTCATTGAAGTAATGTTAGAACTCTGTAACATCTAATTCTTGTCAGTGTACGTTCAACTTACTTATGACTCCAAACTTCTGGTTTTAGAAATAGAAGTTTGATGTCTATATGGGAAAACCGCTTCAGCCCTGAAAAATCCTATCCCTAATCGCTTCTTGGCCATCCGAACCCTCCCTATTTATTCTCGCGTAGCGATTGTCTTATTTTCATACTTTCCTCTCCCCATGTTGCTTCAAAACCGAGCGAGATAGAGTGCATTGGAGATAGAGTACGAGTACAAAGAGCTCTCGTTGATCGTCGAGGACTGTAGTGTTCTAGTCGACTCTAACTTGTAGAACTGTCACTGGCTTTCTGAAAGAGCTTCAACTTCATTCTTTCTGGACTCACATCAGTCTCGGATGTGTTGTTTCTAACTCGATTGTGAGAAAATTTAGTTGCAATTTCTCTCTCGCTTCAATCTTGACAATGGGAGAGCATTGGGAGTACATCGAATACTGTCGGACGCTCTATGGATGAAAGCGAACTATTCTCGTGATTACTGCAGGTCGTGGATGACCTCGATACGACTGAGCTGACATGCATGCAATATGTCGCGAGGTGCTACAAACATCTTGTTGAGAAGCTTGCTGCATCTAAGGAGTATTATCAGGTCGGAGTCTCAAATGTCGCTTCTACCAGAACCAATAGTTGGAGATTCGAGAGTCTCCAACATTCAGACTGTTCGAAATCGCAAGCGTAAGCATCAACGCAACTAGAACCAGAAAAATGCTTGACCGTTCTGTCAGTATCGATGTGTCTGTACAGACTGAGGTAGAGATTTTGTAGGATTTGATACAAAGTTTGTAATGTAAATTCTGCGCTCAGTGTCTAGACATAAGCACTATGTATTGTTTGGATGTTCGGGTTTGACAACAAACACTATGTATATTTTGGATGATAATACACATCTCTAATATCCAGTTACTCGTAATCCATTCGAACTCGCATCTAGCATCTCTTATGTCTGTTATAAGCCGCAATTCTTTCTCGGACTTTGAGAAAACATGCGAATACTTCAAAGATATCAACCATATCCCAAACTATAATGCGATCGAAGAGGATCCACTAAGTTAACCTGCATCCAAGGTTGCTTCAATTTTGTGAAACAGCAGCATTTGGGATCCACTATCTTCAAGACCCTCTCCCGGATACATGTCGAACGTTCACAGCTACATTTGCGGACAAAGATCACAGCCGCGACGTGACATTCACGCGATGTAATCTGTCAAATTTATATGGTATTGTGTATACATTCTTCCGAGTCCAAGTGTTGGGACCCTCAGGACTCCGATAGCCATAGCCTTTACTCTGAAATGATACAACCGTGCTCGGGGATGCATGACAGACCACGAAGTTTAGCTGCAGTGACGTTCAGCCTGCAGCTTTCATAAAATCTGTGATCGAACGGTTGCCTGGTGGTGGTTGTAAACACTTCCTTTTGACCTCCTTTTTACTTCCCTTCTTGGAAACAGCAGCTATATCCTCTCTATCCAACTCATCTTCACTTCCTTCATCCTCATCGTCGCTATCTCCTCTCAAGTGCTGCACAAAATCACTGAGAGTTGTTCCTAAACAGTCCCTGAACTTGGGACTTCTGGCCGCCGCTAGAATGTCATCTGCTTTCACTCCTTTCCTTTTGTTTTTCCATGCCTCTGAGACAGACTCGGAAGCCAAAGCTTCCAAAAACTGTTGTGTAGCTTGAATGACAGCGAATATACCTTCTTTGGACACCAGTCTAATGTCAGGATCTAGCTTAATAATCCGCTTCACTCTTGTGATAGGCAAGCTTGATGGCGCCTGGTCCTCCGAAGACTTACTTCTCCTTCGCTCCCGCGCAGGCACCACATTATTTTCCCCCGATGGACTCTGAACATCAGCGTTCGCTTCTCTGGCATCTTCATCCCCAACAAACGAATCGGCACCGAGCTCGTCGGCTATGGACTTCTTCGCGATTTCGTCTAGTTCTCGCTCATGATCGTCCTGTTCTACTTCCGCATGTCCTTCTTGATCAGCATCCATAGCTTCAGTTTTCAACACCTCGGCTTCAACTTCGATGACTGTAGAGTGGCTAACCTCATCCAAACCATCATGCTCCATGAGGCTGCACTCACATCGCGAAATTATGCTGAAGTTTTACGTTTTACGGAAATTTTCGGAGAGTTTTGTAACCGAAAATGTCCGGAGAAAAACTTTCCGTTATCCAGAGAACTCATATTCTTTTCGCATAAAATACCGGGAAACTTCTACGGACGCTACAGTAAAGTTATCAAAGACGATTCATATTCCGGTGTCTAGGTAATGTATTACTTAAATATCCGGTGATAATAAATATCAATGATCGAAAATAATCTCATCGTAAGGTTGTAATTTGAACACGATGTAAATGTACACTAAATCATCTCGCGGAAATTTCATCCGACAGTTCAAGATGATACAATGTAGCACGTTCAAGAACTTCAAGCAGCTTATCTTTTCAGACTCCAAGGGTACCTTGTATTCGTGCATCGATTCTACAGAGGATTAGAAAAACAGCTGCCGTGCGGCTCGACCACACGCAGAGACAAATTGACTGGTTCGAGGATTGCACAGTGGAATGAGAAACGAAAGATTGCATAAGGTGCTTGAGGAGAAAAACATCCGTCGATGCGATGAGACGAGGTCGGGCCGCGCTTCTAAGCCGTAACTGTGTTCCTCTATAGTTATCAATGCACTTCCGGTCCTCACGGATCGAAAGGTACAACTTTCAGTAAAGTTTGCTTCATTCGATATCCCAATGATTCGCTTGTTGTGTTTATTATGCGGCTGTTGACGTGCGGAATGGAGGTAACGTAATCGGCATTTCTTGTAGATAATTCTAGAATGCTCAAACGAAGGGTAAGTCTTCGTCTGCAATGCAATTTCTTTGTCTGTACGAAGGGTCTGTCTTCGTCTCCTCTTCTTCTGCTTTCGTGCTCTTTATTCGATGCTTCCAGTGCCTGTTTTCTCTCGTTTTCATTGTGCTTCCTAGGCCCTTCAACATGTTCCTCCGAAATCTTGCCCATTCCATTCTGCCCAGCTCTAGCTCCTCCACTCTGGCTCGAAATTGGGCTCTGTCCACCTAAACACAAGTCCGCTCGTGTTAGCTCAGTTTTCCCGTCATGCATGTGATTCAGTATCAGTAGCAGTCCAATTTGTGTGTGGCCAACGACTGAGCTGCAGAAGTGCTGAAGAGACTGCGTAGATGAAGAAGGGCCCCAGTTCAGTTCCCGCACAGAAGAGTGAGCACACTCCACAGAGCCTCAACCGAGACGTAGTTCCAACTTCGATGATTTGCAGTCAGCAAGTTAAATCCTGTTCTGAACTTCCTAGCAAGTTCCCTCCTAACACCTACCATAATCTAGGCACAAAACAAATTTCTAAGCATCCATACACTTGCTTTAGAACAGTACCACCAGAAGAAACTGATAGAAAGCTCAGCAATCTTATACTGTGGAGACCGTCAAGCTGAGATGGGAGTCTGACCAATCGTGACAATCTGAGGTTGCGTACGGTCCTGATCAAGAGCTGGAATGAGGCATCCACGAACGGTCCATCTCTGCATTCACGTAAATTCAGGGAAGGGTTCTGCCTTTCGCGATTGAGTTAACTGATCATAAGCAACAATCTACGAGCATGGTGCCTGCTGTTGAGGCTTATTTTCCAATCCCATCCTCTGAAATTCTGGATATGGTTCGTTACTCCTGGCCTCATCCTTGAAATATAACATTAGCTCATTAGCTTTGACAGTCTTCTAGTCCACCCTTTACTGGTTCTGAGTTTCATACATATGATTCAACACAGTGTGGTGCAGTGAAACTTTTCAATTGCTTATCTCCAAACCAGTGCCGTCCTTACTTTCAGCATGGAGGTACTGGACTCTTCGGACAGCTACCTACCTCCAGAATGGCTTCAACGTGAAATAAGGGCAACTAGGCCTGAAGCCTGCTGAATGTTTAACTGTGCGGTACCGAATAGGGTGCAGACCTCAATGCACCCAATTATTCTGATCGTCTAGAGCGGAAAAGGATCCCACGACCGGCTCTCGGAGGGAGCTTGAGGGATTTCAATATAAGATAGTTGAGCATCCTCACAGAACTCGGGCCTTGTAAATGGCATATCAACGGAGGTGTAAAGATGGTTTCTGGAGCAAGTAACAATCCACAAGATTGACTCTAAAGTCTATCTAGATAGAGATTAAAGTCACGTAGGGACCTGGGTTGATATGACAACCGACAGCGCCCACCACACAGTTCCGATAACCAATTCTGGGAACTGTAATAGTGAACTTAAGCATGACACCAATGCTTGATTGAAAACTATTGTCTTCCTGTCCAATCAAGTCGAAGATGTCCAGAAGAATAGGGTCTTCAACCTAGGTGCACCAACGAAAACACAGCACAGCCTTTGCGGAGTTCAACCCAGGATAGTAAATTCGTACCGAGAGCTGCTTGGAGCGCTGACAAGCTACCTACTAATTACGCTATGAACTATCAAAGGAAAACGAACGCGATACTAACCCGAGGTAGGTGTAGAATGCAAGTCCCCGGCTTGCATCAACTCATCTTGTTCGGAGATCTTGAAAAGTAAAATCTGTAAACTGTTTCTAAGAGACTTCTGCTTTTGTTGCAATAATCGAGCAGATAACTTCGAACTGGAGCAGATGACTTCCAACTAGATGCTGCCTAACTCTGTTTTCGTTTCTTTCTTTCCAGTATCCTCCGAGGTTGAAACTTATAGAGGAAAAGGAGATTTTGATATTTACAAGCATGAAACATGTACCAGATCAAGCCGAGCAAGATGACGATCGCTGGCCTCCGGATAGACTATGGGAGCTCCTCAAGCAATACAAACTTGTCAAGATGGATCAGCTTCATAATGGGAACTTGAAACAGAAACACTGGTCTGCCATTGTCGACAAGGTAAATGAAGATCCTTTTGCGACTATGAAAATATCTGTGAAGCAAGTTCGTAATAAAATGGATTGGTTTCAAAAATGGTTCATGATTGAGAAGAGAAAACAAAATTCTACTGGAGCATCAGGTTCCACGTGGAACTTCTACGACATGTGCTATGATCTGTTTGGAACGTCTAGTAAAGTAATAGGAGTTCTCAATGGTGTAGACAATGGACTTAGTTCTGCACAAGAGACTTTTGTGGACCTCAATGCGTCTCTTTCACCACCTTATGTTCCTTCTACACAATACACTCCTCCTGTAATACGCTCAGAGCCAGTTGAAGAAGCTACAGCAAAACCATCTCCTTTGAGTCCGGATCCTAAGACATCATCCAGAATACGTCATAGAGGTGTAACAGATCAAGCATCTAAACGATATAAAGCATCACCTGGTTCAAGATCTATGAGAGAAATGGTAGAAACATTCAAGGACTTTACAGAAGCTTACAAAGAAGCTAAGCGACACGATGCGGAAAGGACACACATGTTGAAAGAGCTTTTGGAGCTCAAACGAAGAGAGTCATTCCGTGAGAAGTAAACATCTCGTTCAAAACAGGTAAATCAATCGTGTTGAAGCTCACATCAATTTTTGTAGAGTGCAAGTCGCACTTGCTTTCCTTCTCGAGTACGTCTAATATTTGCACTTTCTTGTATGTTTAGAAAAGGCTCTCCATCTTGAAACGGATGGTATTTCACTAGATTTGGTAATCGATCTGCTTCTTGTAACTCGATCCTTTTGTTGTTGATGAAATTGTGAAGCATAACAGTGCTCATTATGACTGCAGGCACATGCTCTAGTTTTATAAGCATTCCAATATCTAGAACTCTCCATCGTTTCTTAGAATGTTCAATACGTACTCGTGCTCTTCTCAAGCTTCGATCATACTCAACTTCTTCTCCTCTATTGTGTTGGTTGTCAAATGCTTTCTGTAAAAATGGTGTCAATGGATAGGCAGCATCTCCTACTATGTATGGCTTCACTTTAATCATCATATTCTCATCTTGATTACTGGAGGTATTGACTCGAACACGTGGTGGGAGAGACAGATTCATTGCAGGTTCTTCGTACATGAGGTTGTTAAGAAACTTGTACCACAAAGAAGACACTCGCATATGACTAGCATCATGTTGAGAACCGAGAAGAAGACAAGCAGCATCTAAGAAGTTACGATCGGCATCACATACTACTTGTAATAGTATTGAGTGAAATTGATGTTTGTTCCAATATTCTGCAGGATGAAAATGTTGTTTCGGCTTTGTAGCTAGTGTGATATGACACCCGTCAATAGATCCAAAAATGAGAGAAATTTTGGATATAGACTGAAACCTATCCATTATCCGTTGTAAGCGTTGATCCTTTGGAATCCAACATACTTTGAAAATAACATCTGTCTGCTAGCTAAGATGTTACAAATTATCCGTGTATATTTGATGACGATAGATTATCCCACCTGAAATTTGACTGATATCTCCAACAATGAAGTAGCATTTGCAAGTATGTAGAGAACGATTGCCAATGTGTGATCCAAGTTGAGTTTTCCTCGTGTTAAAGTCCATTCTGATAAAGCAGGCATAAATGGCTGTACAAGATCACCCAACTTACAAAATAGAGTATGACTCATTCTGAATCGTAACTGCCATTGTGTATCTCGATCAATCTATGGAATAGTCCAAATCTCATGTAAAAGTACTTCCCACTATGTACTAGCTCTTGGAAATATCCATCATTTTCTCTTCCTTAGAAGAGTAGTCAACATCATGGATTCGATGATCGATGTCACAAATATAATAATAGAATCTTCGAGATAGATCATCATAGATAAAACGTCTTCCCAATTCCATGTTCCCAGTATTGATGTGACGCGATACAAAAGTCTGTTGTATACATGGGGACTTGTATGTATCAAGTAAGACATGAAGCTTGCCTGTTAAAGAAAACTGTGACCTTGGAACGTTATCAGATATGAATAAGATATTATAGAAACTGTGATCTTCAAAATTCTCAGTGTATGCTTTTGGTTACTGGCATTCATTTTCTCAGCTCTGGCTCGGATTCAACTTTGGCTCAGATCCCCGTGTTGCACTTTTTAAGATGATCAGAGCTGTCACTGGAACTGCACAAAGCAAAGGAAGTCTGACAGGAAGTCCGTCAAGGAATGCCACTGGAAGCAAGCCAGTTGAGCAGGTTGAAAACTGTAAGTGTTTATACTTCAAAAAACTGTAATATACACAATACTGTACAAATATCAAACAGTATACTTTATGTAAAAGCATTACCATACAAAAGAAAAAGTAAAACCAAAGGCCACAGGCTATGATCACATATGCACGGGACTGTGCTTCGTTGAGTGCTAAATTTGATACTTTGACTCCTTTCGCACGTACTTGAAGACCAAAAACATTTATGTTCAAAAAGAACCCAAACAGGTGGATCACCATAAACAGGTGATTCGTCAAAGGCGTAGAGGAATGGTGAGAAAAATCTTTCTGGAAGTTGCAGAATCCTTCTAGAAGTTGTTTACTTTTGAAGGCTGACATGATCAAGTCTAGTGTTCCTTCTGATTCTTGTTTCCTCATTTATTCTTTGAGGGACATATTATTTTGAATAGGTTTGCTATCTGCTAGCAAAACATATTCCAAGGCAGTTTTGTTCGAGTGTCGAAGGGGAACAAGTCTCCGGAAGGTGTCATCATGGTGTTACAATGGTGTAATTTTCACATGGATCATACTTGTGGCCAAAAGTCAGTATTTACACTAGACAGAATGCATCTTACGTCGGTAAGGACATTTTTTGGGGGTTACTAGATGGGGAGTTGGATACCACACCTCTGCGGCTTTGTACAAGTAAGACGAGCTATTTTCCATTTATCGTACATTCCCTGGAAACTAATCGCCACCGTTGTCGGTCGAGAACAAGGTGAAGATACCTCTCTGGATGCTTGACCGAGTGCAGTGTATGTACCATTAAATGACATCAGGCAGTTTTGTTGTGAGTGCATGTCTCGTGTGCATAGTCGTTAGTGGACTGTTTCACTGGAAGAATGAACCATCTTTCGCGTAAGCTCTCCTATAAACTGGAAGTGTCACTGACTTGATGTATGGTATGGTTAAACTGAAAAGGATAGGTGTGTTCATTCCAGTCTGCGGTCCTGTTTGACTAAGATCATTGTGTGATCTCTTCTCTGTTCTGATGGGGATAGCTCGTTCAAACCTTACTCTCGGCAGGAAACATTGTGTACAAGGTTAGTAACTTCAGAAGTTTCCGAGTGAAAACGTTCTTGACCCTTTTCGTGTTGCTGCTTTTCCTGAGAATAATGAGGGCAATTGTCTACGCTGGCTTTTGTTAGTCACTTCAGTTTTGAATCATTATCCTGCTGTTCCCAGTCCAACCACGGATATTGTAACGACAACATGAACATTATATTCCATTATACTCCACGTCAATTCTCCTTTACAGACATGACATGTTGAATATTGTTCGTAATTATTTTTACTCTGGAAGGCATTGGATATGAAGTATGTAGAAACACTCCTCAGTCCAGATCGCGGGTGGCGTACATACCATACACAGATATCAACCATATCCCGAACTATAATGCGATCGAAGAGGATCCACTAAGTTAACCTGCATCCAAGGTTGCTTGAATTTTGTGAAACAGCAGCGGATCCACTATCTTCAAGACCCTCTCCCGGATACATGTCGAACGTTCACAGCTACATTTGCGGACAAAGATCACAGCCGCGACGTGACATTCACGAGATGTAATCTGTCAAATTTATATGGTAGTGTGTATACATTCTTCCGAGCCCAAGTGTTGGGACCCTCAGGACTCCGATAGCCATAGCCTTTACTCTCAAATGATACACCCGTGCGCGGGGATGCATGACACACCAGGAAGTTGACAGGAGTCGACAGAGCGTGCTGCAGACTCACTACTGGTCCTGCTGGACTTCAGACTATACCACTCTACGCCTTTCCGCACCATTATCAAAATTAGCAAATCGATGCTTGTCCCAGTGACGTTCAGCCTGCAGCTTTCATAAAATCTGTGATCGAACGGTTGCCTGGTGGTGGTTGTAAACACTTCCTTTTGACCTCCTTTTTACTTCCCTTCTTGGAAACAGCAGCTATATCCTCTCTATCCAACTCATCTTCACTTCCTTCATCCTCATCGTCGCTATCTCCTCTCAAGTGCTGCACAAAATCACTGAGAGTTGTTCCTAAACAGTCCCTGAACTTGGGACTTCTGGCCGCCGCTAGAATGTCATCTGCTTTCACTCCTTTCCTTTTGTTTTTCCATGCCTGTGAGACAGACTCGGCAGCCAAAGCTTCCAAAAACTGTTGTGTAGCTTGAATGACAGCGAATATACCTTCTTTGGACACCAGTCTAATGTCAGGATCTAGCTTAATAATCCGCTTCACTCTTGTGATAGGCAAGCTTGATGGCGCCTGGTCCTCCGAAGACTTACTTCTCCTTCGCTCCCGCGCAGGCACCACATTATTTTCCCCCGATGGACTCTGAACATCAGCGTTCGCTTCTCTGGCATCTTCATCCCCAACAAACGAATCGGCACCGAGCTCGTCGGCTATGGACTTCTTCGCGATTTCCTCTAGTTCTCGCTCATGATCGTCCTGTTCTACTTCCGCATGTCCTTCTTGATCAGCATCCATAGCTTCAGTTTTCAGCACCTCGGCTTCGTCTTCGACGACTGTAGAGTGGCTAACCTCATCCAAACCATCATGCTCCATGAGTCCTCGATGGTAATCTTCGGGAGTGGTCAGCATCCTGTTCACCTGCGTATGTTCGGTCCCGATCGCACCGACACGGCGTGACGGTCGGATTGGACGCCTGGAACAACCTCTACATCTCGTGCATCATTACTGCCACTTCGTCGGTCACTGATGTGTCCCACATCGATTCTTTAAGTGTTCGGTCATGTAATCAAGCTCAACCGTCAGACATACCTCTCGTGGCAATCCCGGACTACTCTCCGTGTGAAATTGCAGAAACTATGTCAGTCGCGAGCGAAAACTCACATATAGGTACCCTGCTCCAATCCTTCAACAGTGGCCGACGCGACGAGATGCGAGTCGAAAGCCAGAAGATCCGCAAGACAGAATCGTAAGGATCTTAAAACACAGCTGATCCGATAGAAGCATCATAATGCGACGTGCTCGTAAGATTGAATCTCCTTCGCAGAGAGTACACAGGGCCAGAACGCTATGGAGCCAGGCAGCGGTTCGATATATCTAAATTCGAAGAAGACTTCGGTCCAACCTCCGCCCAACAGAAAACGTGAACACTTGAAGAAAGAATCCGAGTCCGCACACAGGAGTGTGGCAACAACCTCCACAAGCCAGGATGATCTCTATCAATACACCGATTGTTTCGCAACTTTTCAATCTGGCGCGGAACAAATTTGCGCGGGAACCTCCGCCTCTACACAGTCGATCAAATGGATTACAATACGAAGCATGCGAACTGCAGTAGAGTGTGTTACACTTCACTATGGTTCAAGTTTTCGATTCTTCTGGAAGTAATTTGTGTCACATGGCTTCTCGAGCCTCGGATGTAGGCCTCGGCCCCAGTTCGGTTGAAGCTGAACCGAACCGCGAAACCGTGGTTCAAAACGGTTTAGGTTCGATCAACAACAATTATATGGTTCTGTTAATAATGGTTCCGGTTTAAAAAGCTGGTTTATACTTGGTTTAAACAGCCAACAAGCAATAGCTTGTTGGCTACCCCCCGCCTGTAGCCCGGGCCCCGTGGGGTCGAGTACTCCTGGCGGAGGGACTCATGCCCTGCAAGGGCTGCAGCATACGGCTGCAGGAAGCCCCACAGTGAAAAGAGGCCTAAAAAAAACCAAATAAAAATAAATAATTGGTCTGAACAGTACCCTTGCGAATTTAATTATAACTGTTTCATTATGCAATTGGCATATCACTACAAGTAAAAACTATAATCTAGCTGTACATGTTCGACAAGCTGGTCACACAGAAATGGCATCTGACCCGCTATCTTTCCTTTTTCTATACTGATGTGATACTCTAATAGATGTAGATTCAAATGTGGAGTATATAGTAATAAGTATGCAAAGTAAGGAGAGTTTTGAGAAAGGGATAATCTAAACTTATCGTTATGTTTATATTGTAGAGCTTATTTATTATTCAGAAACAGGATCACAACTACATAACCGTAAGTGAATAATTAATAATCGTATGTGAATATGGATCTTAATTACAATATTTTGGAAAAATTCAAAATATTATTCTCTTTAACTTTTCCATTTTATTCTATTTTAAAGATCATAAAGTAATAGGCATAATAGCATCTTCTTTGACATAAAAGACCATATAATAATTTTTAAATAAGCTTTAAAGATGTTGAAAATGAATAAGTTTACTAATTTATATATTTAAACTAAATTAAAACTTGTAAGTGGTTACACCATATCACATGAGTATCTCCAATAAATGCAATACAGTACCGTGGACTTTGATCATTTTGACATTACAAGTTTTTCCCTTCAAAAAATCTCAACGTGAGTACTCCGGGTCATCTAGAGTACTTCATTCTTCGAGTTTGTTATTAGACATAAAATGTAAACGTTAAGATAAAATATTTTGATAATAAACATTAATGAAATCAAATCAAATCTCTCCATTAGCTCTACCTTTGTAGTCCATTTCAGAACAAACTACTTAATATTCATAGAAAAAGATAGAGATAAAGTTTATATTTTAAGGGTTTCTTGTAGCAAAGAAGGTACTTTGCCGTAACCTCAAATAGTCTAAAAAGACAAAGAAATAATACACTTTCTGCTGTTATACACATACTCGCATCTAACATCTTTTATGTCTGTTATGACCCGCAATTCATTCTCGGACTTTGAAAAAACATGCGAATATTTCACGTCGACTGACACTACTCATAAATCATTCATACATCTCATCTATTAAACTCAATACAGAAACAGAAACTGTTCTTGAGAGCATACAAATCTGATAAATCTTTGTATTGTTCGATGGAGTGTTATAGTCATTCGTTATAAAATTTTTACATAGAAATCGAACCCGTAAGGTACGAAGTTCCGAAGAATGAAATCGAACTTTGATTTCATTCAGGGAAGCGCATTGGTTTCATTCAAGTAAGCACATCACATCGATATATCAAACTCATTTTCTCTTTTGAAAGCAGTGTTCGAGATGCTGAAGCATTCTTTTGATGCGGTACTTCTCATAAATCAAACTGGTTGACTGCTGCACATGACTTGATGTTCCACACACGGTTTTCTCTTCAGTACGGTCCTTCTCAATAGACGAAGACAACTGCAACTAAACATGACGACATGGATGGAGATCTTTTCTTCCTGCTGATTCTCCAGTGGCTGCACCAGAGACAAAAATTATACACGACTGCAACTCGTATGTTCGACATACTTCTATACGAAAGAAACACCTCTTGAACATGGAACTTTGAGACATTATTGCAAAGTTAATTGCACTAGAAGAACATATACACTATGTCAACCTATGTCTCTCAGTCTCAAAATGATCATTAGCAACAGAAAGATCTCGATTTATATGAGTGTTACTTCCCTTATTTGAGCTTGCAAGGTGGTTACTATTGACCGTTGAGATCTTACCATTGATGACTGATCGTTTGTTCAATATTCAAGAAATTTACTTCCATTATTTTATCGAATGATATTTTGAATTCTGTGTAACTGAAGTTACAGTACTCAATATCTACTCACAATACCGTTAAACAATAAACCTTTTTCTTCAGGATTCTATTCATGTGCATTATAGAAGCTCTAAAACATTACTTTGATTTGCTCAAAGACGACACGAAATGGAGCTATCGTGCTACAACATCCGCTTTTGGAAAATTGCCACTAAATTGGGAACAACAAGACAAGGAAATGACAAGTAACCTATTTAGTGAAGCTGCACGAACCTTCCGGTGACTTGTTACCCTTCGACACTCGAACAAAACTGCCTTGGAGTACGTTTTGCTAGCAGATAGCAAACCTACTCAGAATAATATGTCCCTCAAAGAATAAATAAGGAAACAAGAATCAGAAAGAACACTAGACTTGATCATGTCAACCTTCAAAGTCAACAACTTTTAGAAGGATTCTGTAATTTCTAGAAAAATTCTTCCCACCGTTCCTCTATGCCTTTGACGAATCAAAGACATAGAGGAATGGTGTTTAGGTTCTTTTTGAACATAAATGTTTTTGGTCTTCAAGTACGTGCGAAAGGAGTCAAAGGATCAAATTTAGCACTCAACGAAGCACAATCCCCTGCATATGTGATCATAGCCTGTGGCCTTTGCTTTTGCTTTTTCTTTTGTATGGTAATGATTTTACATAAAGTATATTGTTTTGATATTTGTACAGTATTATGTATATTACAATTTTTGAAGTATAAACACTTACAGTTTTCAACCTGCTCAACTGGCTTGCTTCCAGTTGCATTCCTTGACAGACTTCCTGATAGACTTCCTTTGCTTTGTGCAGTTCCAGTGACGGCTCTGATCATCTTAAAAATGTGCAACACGGGGATCCGAACCAAAGTTGAATCCGAGCCAGAGCTGAGAAAATGAATGCAAGTAACCAAGAGCATAGACTGAGAATTTTTGAAGATCACAGTTTCTATAATATCTTATTCATATCTCAGAACGTTCCAAGGTCACAGTTGTCTTTAACAAGCAAGCTTCACGTCCTTACTTGATACATACAAGTCCTCATGGATACAACAGACTTGTGTATCGCATTACACCAAAACTGGGATACATGGAATGAGAAGACGTTTTGTCTATGATGATCTATCTCGAAGATTCTATTATTATATTTTTGACATCGATCATCGAATCCATGATGTTGACTACTCTTCCAAAGAAAAGAAAATGGTGGATATTTCCAAGAGCTAGTACATGGTGAGAAGTACTTTTACATGAGATTTGGACTATTTCATAGATCGATCGAGATACACAATGACAGTTACGATTCAGAATGAGTCATACCTGTTTTGTAAGTTGGCTGATCTTGTACAACCATTTATGCCTGCTTTACCAGAATGGACTTAACACGAGGAAGACTCAACTTGGATCACACATTGGCAATCATTCTCTACAAACTTGCAAATGCTACTTCATTGTTGGAGATATCAGACAAATTTCATGTGAGACAATCTACCGTCATCAAATATACACGAATAATTTGTAACATCTTAGCTAGCAGACAGATGTTATTTTCAAGGTATGTTGGATTACCAAAGGGTCAACGCTTACAGCGGATAATGGATAAGTTTTAGTCTATATCCAAAATTTCTCTCATTTTTGGATCTAATGACGGATGTCATATCAGACTAGCTACAAAGCCGAAATAACATTTTCATCCTGCAGAATACTAGAACAGACATCATTTTCACTCAATACTATTACAAGCAGTATGTGATGCCGATAGTAATTTCTTAGATGTGCTTGTCTTCTTCTCAGTTCTCAACATGATGCTAGTCATCTGGGTGTGTCTTCTTTGTGGTACAAGTTTCTTAACAACCTCATGTACGAAGAACCTGCAATGAATCTGTCTCTCCCACCACGTGTTCAAGTCAATACCTCCAGGAATCAAGATGAGAACATGATGATTGAAGTGAAGCCACACATAGTAAGAGATGCTGCCTATCCATTGACACCATTTTTTACAGAAAGCATTTGACAACCAACACGGTAGAGGAGAAGAAGTTGAGTATGATCGAAGCTTGAGAAGAGCACGAGTACGAATTGAACATTATAAGAAACGATGGAGAGTGCTAGATATTGGAATGCCTATGAAACTAGAGCATGTGCCTGCAGCCATAATGAGCACTGTTATGCTTCACAATTTCATCAACAACAATGGGATCGAGTTACAAGAAGCAGATCGATTATCAGATCTAGTGGAATACCATCCGTTTCATGGAGAGCCTTTTCTAAACGTACAAGAAAGTGCAAATATTAGAAGGAAAGCAAGTGCGACTTGCACTCTACAAAAATTGGTGTGAGCTTCAACACGATTGATTTACCTGTTTTGAACGAGATGTTTACTCCTCACTGAATAACTCTCTTCGTTTGAGCTCCAAAAGCTCTTTCAACAGGTGTGTCCTTTCCGCATCGTTTCGCTTAGCTTCTTTGTAAGCTTCTGTAAAGTCCTTGAATGTTTCTGCCATGTCTCTCATAGCTCTTGAACCAGGTGATGCTTTATATCGTTTAGATGCTTGATCTGTTACATCTCTATGACGTATTCTGGATGATGTCTTAGGATCCGGACTCAAAGGAGATGGTTTCGCTGTAGCTTCTTCAACTGGCTCTGAGCGTATTACAGGAGGAGTGTATTGTGTAAAAGGAACATAAGGTGATGAAGGAGACGCATTGAGGCCCACAAAAGTCTCTTGTGCAGAACTAAGTCCATTGTCTACACCATTGAGAACTCCTATTACTTTACTAGACGTTCCAAACAGATCATAGCACATGTCGTAGAAGTTCCACGTGGAACCTGATGCTCCAGTAGAATTTTGTTTTCTCTTCTCAATCATGAACCATTTTTGAAACCAATCCGTTTTATTACGAACTTGCTTCACAGATACTTTCTTAGTCGCATAAGGATCTTCATTTACCTTGTCGACAATAACAGACCAGTGTTTCTGTTTCAAGTTCTCATTATGAAGCTGATCCATCTTGACAAGTTTGTATTGGTTGAGGAGCTCCCATAGTCTATCCGGAGGCCAGCGATCATCATCTTGCTCGGCTTGATCTGGTACATGTTCCATGCTTGTAAATATCAAAATCTCCTTTTCCGCTATAAGTTTCAACCTCTGAGAATACTGAAAAGAAAGAAACGAAAACAGAGTTAGGCAGCATCTAGTTGGAAGTCATCTGCTCCAGTTCGAAGTTATCTGCTCGATTATTGCAACAAAAGCAGGAGTCTCTCAGAAACAATTTACAGATTTTACTTTTCAAGATCTCCGAACAAGATGAGTTGATGCAAGCCGGGGACTTGCATTCTACACCTACCTCGGGTTAGTATCGCGTTCGTTTTCCTTTGATAGTTCATAGCGTAATTAGTAGGTAGCTTGTCAGCGCTCCAAGCAGCTCTCGGTACGAATTTACTATCCTGGGTTGAACTCCGCAAAGGCTGTGCTGTGTTTTCGTTGGTGCACCTAGGTTGAAGACCCTATTCTTCTGGACATCTTCGACTTGATTGGACAGGAGACAATAGTTTTCAATCAAGCATTGGTGTCATGCTTAAGTTCACTATTACAGTTCCCAGAATTGGTTATCGGAACTGTGTGGTGGGCGCTGTCGGTTGTCATATCAACCCAGGTCCCTACGTGACTTTAATCTCTATCTAGATAGACTTTAGAGTCTATCTTGTGGATTGTTACTTGCTCCAGAAACCATCTTTACACCTCCGTTGATATGCCATTTACAAGGCCCGAGTTCTGTGAGGATGCTCAACTATTTTATATTGAAATCCCTCAAGCTCCCTCCGACAGCCGGTCGTGGGATCCTTTTCCGCTCTAGACGATCAGAATAATTGGGTGCATTGAGGTCTGCACCCTATTCGGTACCGCACAGTTAAACATTCAGCAGGCTTCAGGCCTAGTTGCCCTTATTTCACGTTGAAGCCATTCTGGAGGTAGGTAGCTGTCCGAAGAGTCCAGTACCTCCATGCTGAAAGTAAGGACGGCACTGGTCTGGAGATAAGCAATTAAAAAGTTTCACTGCACCACACTGTGTTGAATCATATGTATGAAACTCAGAACCAGTAAAGGGTGGACTAGAAGACTGTCAAAGCTAATGAGCTAATGTTATATTTCAAGGATGAGGCCAGGAGTAACGAACCATATCCAGAATTTCAGAGGATGGGATTGGAAAATAAGCCTCAACAGCAGGCACCATGCTCGTAGATTGTTGCTTATGATCAGTTAACTCAATCGCGAAAGGCAGAACCTTTCCCTGAATTTACGTGAATGCAGGGATGGACAGTACGTGGATGCCTCATTCCAGCTCTTGATCAGGACCGTACGCAACCTCAGATTGTCACGATTTGTCAGACTCCCATCTCAGCTTGACGGTCTCCACAGTACAAGCTTGCTGAGCTTTCTATCAGTTTCTTCTGGTGGTACCGTTCTAAACAAAGTGTATGGATGCTTAAAAACTTGTTTTGTGCCTAGATTATGGTAGGTGTTAGCAGGGAACTTGCTAGGAAGTTCAGAACAGGATTTAACTTGCTGATTGGAAATCATCGGAGTTGGAACTACGACTCGGTTGAGGCTCTGTGGAGTGTGCTCACTCTTCTGTGCGGGAACTGAACTTGCGCCCTTCTTCATCTACGCAGTCTCTTCAGCACTTCTGCAGCTCAGTCGTTGGCCACACACAAATTGGACTGCTACTGATACTGAATCACATGCATGACGGGAAAACTGAGCTAACACGAGCGGACTTGTGTTTAGGTGGACAGAGCCCAATTTCGAGCCAGAGTGGAGGAGCTGGAGCTGGGCAGAATGGAATGGGCAGGATTTCGGAGGAACATGTTGAAGGGCCTAGGAAGCACAATGGAAACGAGAGAAAACAGGCACTGAAAGCATCGAAGAAAGAGCACGAAAGCAGAAGAAGAGGAGACGAAGACAGACCCTTCGTACAGACAGAGAAATTGCATTGCAGACGAAGACTTACCCTTCGTTTGAGCATTCTAGAATTATCCACAAGAATTGCCGATTACGGTACCTCCATTCCGCATGTCAACAGCCGCATAATAAACACAACAAGCGATCATTGGGATATCGAATGAAGCAAACTGAACTGAAAGTTGTACCTTTCAATCCATGAGGACCGGAAGTGCATTGATAACTATAGAGGACCACAGTTACGGCTTAGAAGCGCGGTCCGACCTCGTCCCATCGCATCGACGGATGTTTTTTTCCTCAAGCACCTTGTGCAATCCTTCGTTTTTCACTCCACTGTGAAATCCTCGAACCAGTCAATTTGTCTCTGCGTGTAGTCGAACCGCATCACAGCTGTTTTTCT
The DNA here is from genome assembly GCA_036924285.1 of Asterella californica. Taxonomy (NCBI): domain Eukaryota; kingdom Viridiplantae; phylum Streptophyta; class Marchantiopsida; order Marchantiales; family Aytoniaceae; genus Asterella; species Asterella californica. The sequence continues at coordinate 10,023,305 of JAYKYS010000006.1, read as the reverse complement.
AATCCTCTGGAGAATAGTAGCTGATGGATCGATGCACGCATACAAGTTACCCTTGGATTCTGAAAAGATAAGCTGCTCGAAGTTCTTGAACGTGCTACATTGTATCATCTTGAACTGTCATTTACATCGTGTTCAAATTACAGCCTTACGATAAGATTATCTTGGATCATTGATATTTATTATCACCGAATATTTAAGTAATACATTACCTAGACACCGGAATATGAATCGTCGTTGATAACTTTACTGTAGTGTTCGTAAAAGTTTCCCGGTATTTTATGCGGAAAGAATATGAGTTCTCCGGAAAACGGACAGCTTTTCTCCGGACATTTTCGGTTACAAAACCATCGGGTAGATCTCCGTAAAACGTAAAACGTAAGCATAATTTCGCGAATGTGAGTGCAGGCTCATGGAGCATGATGGTTTGGATGAGGTTAGCCACTCTACAGTCGTCGAAGACGAAGCCGAGGTGTTGAAAAGTGAAGCTATGGATGCTGATCAAGAAGGACATGCGGAAGTAGAACAGGACGATCATGAACGAGAACTAGACGAAATCGCGAAGAAGTCCATAGCCGACGAGCTCGTTGCCGATTCGTTTGTTGGGGATGAAGATGCCAGAGAAGCGAACACTGATGTTCAGAGTCCATCGGGGGAAAATAATGTGCTGCCTGCGCGGGAGCGAAGGAGAACTAAGTCTTCGGAGGACCAGGCGCCATCACATGGATGAACACACATCAAACCGAAATCAAGTTGGTCCCAACAAGACGTTGTAGAACTTGAGAGAAAAAGAAGAAAAACATATCTTAGTCCACGGTGTTGAAGACAAGAGATAAATTACCGTCGTTGGCTCTTCTGTTGCAAACGATATTGTCTTGTCTTTTCAAGTTGTTTTCATGGGAACCACAACTCGGTCACTACCTCAACTTAAACCCTCGATCCTGATATTTAGGGTCTGGGTTACCTAGACTCCTCGCGTGAAAGACGGATCTCTGGGTTATCCAGAGCAAACTGCACCTTTTCATAATGTTTGAGTCCGACTTCTGTTGTTGACATAGTAGATAGCGTTGAAAAGCGACTTGAAAGCGCTACACTTTTGCAAAAAAAAAATTTTATTTTCATCTAAGCATTATCAGAACTCAGTTTGTTAAATTTTAAGCTTTCTGTCCAGATTTTGGAGAGGGATTTTGAATTCAAAAAAAGAATCTAAAAGAAATATTTCATCTGGTACTCATTTATACCCGGAGGGGGGGGTTTAACGAGAGTAGAATATTATGCTCTTCTCTAGGATGGCATTTAACTCATAGTGCAATGATTGGTCTACCTTCCAGACCTGCAAAGACTTTGTGGAGAATATCTTACCAGGAGGGGGGTTTAAACCACAGGTGGCACTATATTAACAGTGGGATATCCTACCGGAATCAGTTTTCAGTTCAAAATTTCAGAGATTAGCTCTGACGGGCTAACCCATCGAAACTGCGCCCACTTGTCACGTTCTTATTTGTTGTCTAAAGTTGATGATCTAGGGCTCAAAATGACGAGAATCTTGAGACTTACAAAATGACCCGTAGATGTCTTCGAACTGAGATCTGACGACTGAAAAATAAACTAAAAAAAAAAGGTGTGATGTGAACCACAAAAAGGAATATACTCTTTTTTGAATTTTGAAAAGTTCTCCTATGAAATGAATCTTGTTACAGTGAGCAAAAATTTTGTTACAGTGACCGGCTCACCTGAAATGAAAATCGTTTTTCTGGAATTCAATTTTCCGGCAAAAAATTCAGTTCACACCATGATTCTAACCTGAGACCTCTGCCTCTCTGCCTCCCCACATTCGGACCTCAACCATCTGAGCTACAACGCTTTTGATTCAAGGCAGGGTTGCTCCTTTTATATGCCAATATGTGATTTAACGAGAGTATAATATTATGCTCTTCTCTAGGTAGACCAATCATAGTGCAATGATTGGTCTACCTTCCAGACCTTACAACCATATAGAGTGGCGCATGTTCAAAGCCTTCAACTGTCAGCGAACCAGAAACTTGTATGGTTAATCTAGTGTTGGAGCGTTCACAAGTCCGTTGAGTTTCTTTCATGGATGAGAGATACAAAGAAAGAGATCTTGGTAATTTTCATTCCAGCAAACTGCACCAGCGTGCTTCAGCCTGCAGATGTCATCATGCAACGACCTTTCAAGCATGCTTTTTCAAACAGTTCAATACTTGGACACTTGACTTGATTACAAAACAATTAGAGAACAATATGGACTTGAAGTTTGATTTTTGTATGTCTGTTCTTAAACCTTTACTGTGTAAGTGGTTGCACGAAGCGTGAGTTCATGCGTTTACAAACCGTGACATGATTACCAAGGATTGGGAACAAACAGGACTATTGCAAGCATTTGAACCAGGATTTCAAATTCAAGCCATGGAAGATAATATGAGGATTCCGTTGTTTCTAAACACACTGATGGACAAGTTGAAGATTCAACAATGATGATGAGGAAGAGGAAGTAGATGCAAATAAAACAATGGAAGTTGTAATGGAAAAGTCATTAACAAGAGTAGCCTAACTGTCAAGATCAAACACCATAGCAAGTATGTCAGCATTGAGAGGTTTAGCTAGGAAAAAATAGAGAAGATTTTTAAAGCATAGAGCATCAGATCTAGAAGTTTTTGGAAATCTTCAAATTCATGTCTTCATGTGAAGTCATCTAATATTCTAGTATTTTGGTAATTTATCATTTTAATTTGTTTTAGTTTTGACATTTTATCTTTGTAATTTTGAAATTTTCTACTATATCTTTTTATAATTATTTTTTTTTGCCGGATCTGACCTCAAGGTACGGTATCCTTAAACCCCGAGTATAACAGCATGAAAGGAAATATTGCTTTTGTCCTCGCAGTGTTGTTGAGTATGAAGCAAATATTCTATTTTACTCTATAAAACCTCGAAGAATCTTCATTTTAATATTTCTGTGTCAATACTAAGTAGTTTATTTTGAGATAAATCATACTTGTAAAGCTGGTGAATAGTTTTAATTTGATTCTTTATTTCACAGATTCTAAGTTAGGATGAAGAAGTAGTAACCAAAACCATAACCATTTTCTGCATAACGGTTATTCAGTTCTCAGATTCTCTCTAAATTGGTGAACTAAGGTATTCTGGGTCACTTGGAGCACTTGTAGTCATACTCGAGGTTGAAACTTTGATTTCACAATAGAGCATTGCATTGTAGTGATTCCCGCTCATAGAGTCATTTTGATATATTGTTAATTTAACGAGTCGTATCACAATTAAAATATTTTTAAAAATATTAAGAATTTTATGCCTTTCCCTGAATGTTGTGCAGTACCGATGTTGCCACCGTTGAACCTTTTGGTCTTTAAAAGATCATAAAATGATATATATACAGTAACAGTTTTCCACATTCAGAATTATAAACTATAATATTATTATTTTTTACTAAATGAATTTTAAATCTTTTTAAAAATAAACAAAAGTAGTCATTTTTAACCTACATGAGTTACAATATACGACATGTCAATGAATGACCTCGCGAGCCCTTCAAACTCTCCACTAAGTATCCAAAAATCTCATATTCACTTGTGGTAGCATGGCGGTGTTTCACTCGAAGAGACCTAGAGTAAATTTAAATTCTCTCGGTTTTTTAAGTCATTGTGGTAGTAAGCTAAATATGCATCCAAAGTCACGTTTTGGTTCAGGGAAGGAAAAAGACAATCTTTGGTTTAGTGGAAAAAATTATCCAAAATGATTGGCTGTTAACTATTATGTTCTTGGAGATTATATTCTTGCAGACTACAGTTCAGTACGTGAAGTGAATAATAGACAGACTAAGAACAAAAGATGAATAGAAAGTGCTATCTATATCCTGGAGATTATATTCCTGCAGACTACAATTCAGTACGTGAAGTGATTAATAGATAGACTAAGAACAAAAGATGAATAGAAAGTCCGAGAAACATCAAAAAGACAGAAGACTAAATTGTGCAGATGACTAAATTTAAAAAACTAAATTTAAACTTCTGAATTCTCTCCTGAACTTACGAGGCTTATTTTCATAGAGTTGAACACCTGGGTGTTAACTGCTATAAAACCTGTAAGTACAGTGAACAGAACGTATGCTTGATTTCATAAAACTTTTTCACGTATGTCAGTAAACAGTATTCAATTCAAGTATCTTTAATTAATGCATTAACCCTTTCAACAAGAAGAGTTATTGCATCAATTAAAGGGCATGTATATTCCACCTCTTCCTAACTTGGAAGAGGTGAATATGCATGCCTTCTGAATTACTCCTCATGTCCACGAGTTGCAGGAAAATTACTAAGTGGTATGTATGCACCCTGGTAAGTGGTATGTAGTCATTTCAGCCATGCAGCCACATCTCATTGTCAAGTTGGTGCTAATGTGGTAGAGCACTACCACAGTAGCACCTACTTGCCAAGTTAACACTCCATTTCACATCAATCATATGTTTCATGTCAGCAGAAAATGGTGACGTCAGTATTTATCACATCATGCAATGAGTAGAGTTAATTATAAAACTTCTCGGTTGGGACGAAATTTCATAAGATGATACTCCTCCCAGTAATAAAATAATTAGATCGGTCTAAGTCAATTTCAAAATAAGAGCCATCAAAGGAGTTTAAAAAGATTCTGTAAAGATAAGATTTTGAAGATCAAAATAATAGTTTTTGGAGTTACAATATATTATGGGGCCTATCCTTTTAGATAATCCCGACGAACAATTGTACGGCGTGTTGCCACTGACTACACGTGCTTTCGGTGTCAAGAACGTAGAGACTGCAGTACCAGAAAACTACAACTATGTCCTGGTTCGGTTATTATTACCACCATCGCTACATGGCGCAAGCCGGTTGAAGAGTGAGGAAAACGTTTTAAACTTCGGGCTACTGAAGAAGAAAAGATCTGCTTAGAACTTGGTGAGAGGTGGTTCGGTAACAACAGTAGACTTATTACCGATAATAATAAGCGAGAACTGACGTCACAAACTTACTTACATTTGTTACGGCAGAGGGACGTGTACCGTAATCTTTGAGGCCTTGACATCCTGAACCCCATTGGGCTAACTCGGGTTGCTCTTCTCTCTCCATCTTTACCAGTTAGCTCGAGGTTCCTTACCTTCTGTGGTTGCCTGCCGATTGTCTCCACCTTCATCGAGTACTGTAGATGACAGGCTCCTGAGCGATCGTTTTCCTTCGCCATGTTGGAAGCATTCGGTGGAATGATAAACGAGAAACGGGAAGCCACTACAAGCTGCTGCGTATAGTCTCCGATGATGGATAGCGGTGTTTGAATTTTCGAACCTGGCTTGCCAGTAACAGAGGCAGAGGTGGATATGGCGTGCTCGCACCTGCAGCAGCTTTGCACCGGTTGTTTTGCAGGCAGGAGAGATTTGTCAAATGATGATTCTTGGCGGTCGTTGGGTCTCTGGAGAAATTGGACTCGTAATGGCAGGATTAACAGCATCAAGCCTGGTAGAACAGCTCCTGACGTGCTGTGCGCTTTTCCGCGGACTTACAGAGACCTGCAAAGAGGAGTTGGTTTCGAGGAGCTGGCCAAAGGCAGAAGTGAGATTGATCGTATGGGTACAGGAGGGAGAGAAAACAGCACACTACTGCAGAGAATTTCGGGTATTGATGTTGAGCCTGTCAGACAAAGTGCCGATACACGTCGAACAGGAACACTGCAAGGAGGACATGGTTCCCCTGACCGACTTAGCTTGTCGTCGAGTTCCGTAACGGACTTGGATTGTGAGCATTTCCAGCGATGCTCGGGCTGTGTCATTGATAGAGACCTTGATCAACCTCATGTCATGCAAGATGCGGTAAACTTTTTTAGAAGAAATGGAGTTGAAGATTTGTCTTTGACAACCTGCGGCGTGTGGGGTTGGAGATGCAGGGCAAAACTTGCTGTAAGGGGCACATCAGAAAACCCGATAATTGGCCTGTACGAGGAAGGGAGCCATGATGTTTTTGACATTCCAAATTGTAGAGCACATCATCCAAGGATAAATGCCGCAGTTAGTCTTGTAAAAGAAGCTATTAAAAGTCTTGGTGTACAACCTTACAATGAAGAAACGCAGACTGGTCGGCTTAGATATATACAGATGGTTGTTACAACATTCAATTCTTCATTGCCATCTGCCGACCGATATTCACAGGGGAAAGTGCAGGTTACACTAGTCTGGAACGCAAGAGACGAGAAGTCTATAGAGGCCGGGCTACTTCAACCAATGGCGGATTATTTATGGCAGAAAGGTGGTCAGGGACGAAGAGGTACAGTACCCATTTTGCATTCTATATGGGCAAATTTTCAGACTTCCCGCACCAACATAATCTTTGGAGGGAAGTGGAGGCATCTTCTCGGAGAACAACAACTCTGGGAGCGAGTTGGCGGAGCTGATATTTGTTTCACGCCAGCCAGTTTTGGGCAGGCAAACTTTCAGGGCTTTGAAGCTCTACTGCGGAAGCTACAGAAGAAGGTTAGACGCGATTCCGCGGTGGTCGAACTATACGCAGGGGTAGGTGTCATTGGTATCAGCCTCGCCGTTACGCGAGCTTGCATATCCATCAAGTGTGTGGAGGTGAACAAGGAGTCCAAAGACTCTTTCCAGCTTTCTCTAGCACGAGTACCGGCTTCAGTCGATTGCAAGATCAGCTGGCACTGCGCTGATGTTTCAGTGAGCCCGATATACTGGTTAGAAGGAGCAGATGTTGTGGTTGTGGATCCTCCTAGGAAAGGGTTGGATGCGTCGGTTATCGAGGCTTTGCAAGTTGCCTCTCTTAGAGGACAAGGGAAGCAGAAATCATCATCAAGTAGCACTAATAAGGTGGAGAAACGCCCTTGGATTCTTCGAGCAAAACAGGACAGCGTCGTGATGGACAGTTCGAGCAGTTTGGAGGATATCGACGTAGTTTGGCCGGAGACCCTAATATACGTTAGTTGTGGGTGGGAGTCATTCAAGAGGGACTGTGCAGCACTTACTCAGGGAAACGCTTGGCATCTTGACGATGGTGATGCATTCAACTTCTTCCCAGGTACTAACAGCATTGAGACTCTGGCAGTTTTCAAGCGCGGTAAGAGAACAGCTACCAAGGGTGCGAAGAAGAAATCAGGGAGAAGAACTGGACCGATTCCGTTTCATCGCAAGGTCGGCAAGGGAGCTCTTCCGAAAGCTAAACAATAGGTGAATACACCCTCTGAGACACGACAAAATGTTGATTAGGAAGTTAAAAGGGAACACAATATTCTTAAGAATAGTCGGTATCATTCACAGCAGAAATCCAGCCTTATACTTGTAATGGTGGTTGGCACAAAACATGGAGTTTAGCAGTTTGTACGCTTCCAGTTAAGATGGCCATGTGCCTGACTACGCCACATCAGGATTGCGGCGTAATCAGGCTGACATGATCAAGTCTAGTGTTCCGTCTGATTCTTGTTCCTCATTTATTCTTGGAGGGACATATTATTCTGAATAGGTTTGCTATCTGCTAGCAAAACGTACTCGAAGGCAGTTTTGTTCGAGTGTAGAAGGGGAACAAGTCGCCGGAAGTTGTCACCATTAAAGAGTGCATTTGCTGGCACCTGTACTTTACAATGGTGTAATTTTCACATGGCTCATACTTGTGGCCAAAAGTCAGTATTTACACTACACAGAATGCATCTTACGTCAGTAAGGACATTTTTTGGGGGTTACTAGATGGGGAGTTGGATACCACACCTCTGCGGCTTTGTACAAGTAAGACGAGCTATTTTCCATTTATCGTACATTCCCTGGAAACTAATCGCCACCGTTGTCGGTCGAGAACAAGGTGAAGATACCTCTCTGGATGCTTGACCGAGTGCAGTGTATGTACCATTAAATGACATCAGGCAGTTTTGTTGTGAGTGCATGTCTCGTGAGCATAGTCGTTAGTGGACTGTTTCACTGGAAGAATGAACCAGCTTTCGCGTAAGCTCTCCTATAAACTGGAAGTGTCACTGACTTGATGTATGGTATGGTTAAACTGAAAAGGATAGCTTGGTTCATTCCAGTCTGCGGTCCTGTTTGACTAAGATCATTGTGTGATCTCTTCTCTGTTCTGATGGGGATAGCTCGTTCAAACCTTACTCTCGGCAGGAAACATTGTTTGCAAGGTTAACTTCAGAAGTTTCGGAGTGAAAACGTTCTTGACCTTTTTCGTGTTGCTGCTTTTTCTGAGAATAATGAGGGCAATCGTCTACGCTGGCTTTTGTTAGTCACTACAATTTTGAATCATTCTCCTGCTGTTCCCAGTCCAACCACGGATATTGTATCGACAACATGAACAATATATTCCATTATACTCCACGTCAATTCTCCTTTACACACATACATGTTGAATATTGTTCGTAATTATTTATACTCTGGAAGGCATTGGATATGAAGTATGTTGAAACACTCCTCAGTCCAGATAGCGGGTGGCGTACATACCATACACAGATATCAACCATATCCCAAACTATAATGCGATCGAAGAGGATCCACTAAGTTAACCTGCATCCAAGGTTGCTTCAATTTTGTGAAACAGCAGCATTTGAGATCCACTATCTTCAAGACCCTCTCCCGGATACATGTTGAACGTTCACAGCTACATTTGCGGACAAAGATCACAGCCGCGACGTGACATTCACGATGTAATCTGTCAAATTTATGAGGTATTGTGTATACATTCTTCCGAGTCCAAGTGTTGGGACCCTAAGGACTCCGATAGCCATAGCCTTTACTCTCAAATGATACACCCGTGCGCGGGGGTGCATGACACACCAGGAAGTTGACAGGAGTCGACAGAGCGTGCTGCAGACTCACTGCTGGTCCTGCTGGACTTCAGACTATACCACTCTACGCCGTTCCGCACCATTATCAAAATTAGAAAATCGATGCTTGTCCTAGTGACGTTCAGCCTGCAGCTTTCATAAAATCTGTGATCGAACGGTTGCCTGGTGGTGGTTGTAAACACTTCCTTTTGACCTCCTTTTTACTTCCCTTCTTGGAAACAGCAGCTATATCCTCTCTATCCAACTCATCTTCACTTCCTTCATCCTCATCGTCGCTATCTCCTCTCAAGTGCTGCACAAAATCACTGAGAGTTGTTCCTAAACAGTCCCTGAACTTGGGACTTCTGGCCGCCGCTAGAATGTCATCTGCTTTCACTCCTTTCCTTTTGTTTTTCCATGCCTGTGAGACAGACTCGGCAGCCAAAGCTTCCAAAAACTGTTGTGTAGCTTGAATGACAGCGAATATACCTTCTTTGGACACCAGTCTAATGTCAGGATCTAGCTTAATAATCCGCTTCACTCTTGTGATAGGCAAGCTTGATGGCGCCTGGTCCTCCGAAGACTTACTTCTCCTTCGCTCCCGCGCAGGCACCACATTATTTTCCCCCGATGGACTCTGAACATCAGCGTTCGCTTCTCTGGCATCTTCATCCCCAACAAACGAATCGGCACCGAGCCCGTCGGCTATGGACTTCTTCGCGATTTCCTCTAGTTCTCGCTCATGATCATCCTGTTCTACTTCCGCATGTCCTTCTTGATCAGCATCCATAGCTTCAGTTTTCAACACCTCGGCTTCGTCTTCGACGATTCTAGAGTGGCTAACCTCATCCAAACCATCACGCTCCATGAGTCCTCGATGGTAATCTTCGGGAGTGGTTAGCGTCCTGTTCACCTGCGTATGTTCGGTCCCGATCGCACCGACACGGCGTGACGTTCGGACTGGACGCCTGGAACAACCTTTACATCTCGTGCATCATTACTGCCACTTCGTCGGTCACTGATGTGTCCCACATCGATTCTTTAAGTGTTCGGTCATGTAATCAAGCTCAACCGTCAGACATACCTCTCGTGGCAATCCCGGACTACTCTCCGTGTGAAATTGCAGAAACTATGTCAGTCGCGAGCGAAAACTCACATATAGGTACCCTGCTCCAATCCTTCAACAGTGGCCGACGCGACGAGATGCGAGTCGAAAGCCAGAAGATCCGTAAGACAGAACCGTAAGGATCCTGAAACACAGCTGATCCGATAGAAGCATCATAATGCGACGTGCTCGTAAGATTGAATCTCCTTCGCGGAGAGTACAGAGGGCCAGAACGCTATGGAGCCAGGCAGCGGTTCGATATATCTAAATTCGAAGAAGACTTCGGTCCAAGCTCCGCCCAACAGAAAACGTGAACACTTGAAGAAAGAATCCGAGTCCGCACACAGGACTGTGGCAACAACCTCCACAAGCGAGGATGATCTCTCTCAATACACCGATTGTTTCGCGACTTGTCAATCTGGCGCGGAACAAATTTGCGCGGGAACCTCCGCCTCTACACAGTCGATCAAATGGATTACAATACGAAGCATGCGAACTGCAGTAGAGTGTGTTACACTTCACTATAGTTAAAGTTTTCGATTCTTCTGGAAGTAATTTGTTTCACATGGCTTGTCGAGCCTCGGATGTAGGCCTCGGCCCCAGTTCGGTTCGAGCTGAACCGAACCGCGAAACCGTGGTTTAAACGGTTTAGGTTCGATCAACAACAATTGTATGGTTCTGTTAATAACGGTTCAGGTTTAAACAGTTGGTTTATAATTGGTTTAAACAGTACCCCTGCGAATTTTATTACAATTGTTTCAATATATTTACAAGGTGCAATTGTCAAAACACTACAACTAAGAACTATAATCTAGCTGTACATGTTCGACAAGCTGGTCACACAGAAATGGCATCCTCTTAGCTCCTACCAGCATCCGTTCTTCTCAAAAAAGCTTCGGCTAGCGGTATAAATTCGGGTAGTTCTCGTGGAGCTCCTGCTGGTTCGTTAGCTGGTTCGTTGCAGGGCTCGTCCGGTGGATGTTGTTGGACATGATGTGAACTTTCATCGCCTGTCCTCTCTGCATATACCGTCGATTAAGTTCAAACGTTGATACCGGTCCTGCCAAAAACAATACGTCATGTACGTCTTCCGGAGTAACGTCTTGGGGGTTAAGAAATGATTTCCACAACGAATCGACACTCCAGACGTGGATGCCGCTCTGCATAAGTCAACAAAGAGATGTGAAGTACTTCTCTGACGTTAACATACCTTGTAAGCAAGTCTTGAAGGTGGATGACAAAGGATGTGAAGACTTGTACTTATTAAACTGTAGTGCTCTCGCTAGAATGTTAGCATAAGATAGTTCGACACGATTCTTAGTTTCAGCAGCACCAAGAAGCGTGTACAGTTCTCTGCCATCATTCAACATGCTCTCGAACACGTTTTTAATATGCGCATGGTGATGGACTTCTGTCTCATGTTTCATACAATAGCCGATCCTGCCGTAGGTGTGCATCCCTTATTACTCAAAAGACTTGACACAAACTTCCGCTCCGTGGGTCTATCTATCTATCTGCCATCCCATAGCAGCTGTGAGACGTTTCTTCAAATCCAAGGGGGACTTAGCTTGTATGGAGACCACCTCTTGAAAATGGAGGTGCAGTAAGGCACCATCTCGCTCGATAGAGAACACTCCATCATTGCAGTGCGTATGCGAAAACTGACCAAAGATAGAGAAGAACGATGAGTCAAGATCACCTCCGGTTTTGCACACAATCACTGATAACTCAAGGCTTTGCACCTGCAGGGCATTTTTCTGCCCCTTGCCTGTTTTCGAAGAAACATTCAGACGGGATGGATGAGAGAAATGTGGGCACACAAAGCGACGAAACCATGCGTCTAAGACTGTACGCACACAGGGAAGAGAACACAGACGGAAGATAGCATGTACAGTGGGCTGTACATGCTATCTACCGCGTGCAAATACCGAGGGTACATGAACATACAAGATTGGGTATCGTCTATACTAACCATAACTGTCACTGGTTGTCCCTAGATACTTGTACGGATCAGATAGAGCAGAGAAATCACGAGCTACCTTAAGGAAGTCAGTGTCAACGACGAACTGTGGAGTTTTGTCAGCAAAATCCAGATCCAAATAATGTAGGTAAGTCTCCGTTCCAGGCATTTATCCGAGAAGCTGATCATATGACGTCCCTGTTGGGATAGTTCATCTAGTGTAGGAAACGGAAGTGGAAACTTCTGGGAGATTAAAAGGTATTGTACGTGATCTGATCCCTCGAAAAAAGAGGAAGCTGCAATTTGAACCTCCTCTTGAGCTATAGTTTGGTTGTTTGCTAAGGGCTCTTCTTTACTGACAAGATCCTTCTGAGGAGGAGAAGAGGACTCTTCTCCTCTTTTCAGACGGGGAACTAGACAGCTCATTCTGAGGTGAAGAAGGTTACTGATCCGCCTCATCAGCCATGGAACGAAGACAGAAAAAGAAGCAAATCGAGGCGCATAGAATGTCATCCCAGAGCATGGAAGATGGCTGGAGTGTAAAGAAGATAATACCAGGCGCATAGAATGTCATCCCAGAGCATGGAAGATGGCTGGAGTGTAAAGAAGATAATACCATTTTGAATAGAAGTTAAACGTACCACCGAGAAGCGGAGACAAAGCGCAGAATAAGAAACGATACTGAACTTACTTAATGATGTCACGGCGTGTGCTGCGTACAGCATGGTCAAGTTTGCAAACAATAGAAATGTGCGACAATGCAGAAGGTCAGATTAGAGGACGTAGCTGAAGTTGGCACATGCTACGGCCGTTGTCGTCTTGTTCCACGATCAGGAATTGTCAACGAACCATCGCACGAACTACAAAGGTATATTCCGCCTTAGCATCGCAGAACGACATGAACAATCACCGTGCACCAGTAAATACGAGACCGCATTCTTGACCAAGCGAGAGCCTGAACGAACACCATCCCCAAGTACAGTTTGCTGACGCGAAGTGCCGACGCCAAGTGGAACTGCTTGCACTGCTGCGAGATCGAGAACAACAAGCAAACAAAGTGAAGGAGATGCCAATCGACCACCGCACCAAGCGCAAAACGAGAACAATGAGAAAGACAGAGAACACTGCAAAAGTATATTCTGTCATCGGATCACAGCAGAAAAGACGAGGTCCCATTCTTGACCGAGCGAAACACCCAAACATGGAGAGAAAATACGTTATGATAGTGTCTACTGACGTGAAGCGGAAGTCTTATTCATTCAAAATCCCGTGGCGAGGTTGCCGCCCCACAGAACCTTAAACACGAATCAGCTCTCGCAATTATTTCGTCCGTCCTGTCCACTTCTCACCTTCCTGGTTCACGGGTGAAACCGCATGTTGCATGCATATTCGGTTCGGTTCAACATTCAATATAAACGATTCAGTTCAATTTCAGATGGCGCAAACTGTGGAAATCGAAAAGGCATTTGGTTAGATCCGATTAATCGCTACGTACAGTTACATCAAAAAAGCGTAGCTCCTTGTTTAATCGTGTACAATAGTTGTGGATGCATTTTAAAACTTTAGTAGATTTAGATTTAGTAAATAAATTTCTTTGGTAATTCTTTAAGTTTGAAACTATATGTCTTGTACATTAGTAGTTAGAGCTCATGGGTTGCTTGCTTGTAAGATATGAATGAGTATCGGGTTTTAAATTTTTATCTCTATATTTATCTTTATGTGGACATATTTAAAATCATCATCTTACTAGGACCGCTATCTTTCCTTTTTCTATACTGATGTGATACTCTAATAGATATAGATTCAAATGTGGAGTATATAGTAATAAGTTTGCAAAGTAAGTTTGAGAAGGGAAGAAATATAATCTAAACTTATCGTTATGTTTTTATTGTAGAGCTTATTTATTATTCAGAAATAGGATCACCTACTACATAACCGTAAGTGAATAATTAATAATCGTATGTGAATATGGATATTAATTGCAATATTTTTGGAAAAAAGTCAAAATATTATTCTCTTTAACTTTTCCATTCTATTCTATTTTAAAGATCATAAAGTAATAGTCACAATAGCATCTTCTTTGACCATATAATACTTTTTAAATAAGCTTTTCTAGTTTTACAAAGATGTTGAAAATGAATAAGATTACTAATTTATATATTTAAACAAAGTTAAAACTTGTAAGTGGTTACACCATATCACATGAGTATCTCCAATAAATGCAATACAGTACCGTGGACTTTGATCCTTTTGACATTACAAGTTCTTTCCCTTAAAAAAATCTCAACGTGAGTACTCCGGGTCACCTAGAGTATTTCATTCTTCGAGTTTGTTATTAGACATAAAATGCAAACGTTGAAGATAAAATATTTTGATAATAAACATTAATGAGAATGAAATCAAATCTCTCCATTAGCTCTACCTTTGTAATCCACTTCAGAACAAACTACTTAATATTCATAGAAAAAGATAGAGATGAAGTTTATATTTTAAGGGTTTCTTGTAGCAAAGAATGTACTTTGTGGTAACCTCAAATAGACTAAAAAGACAAAGAAATCCAGAGTCAAATATTTTGGGGACGACGAAGGGTTGGCTTTAGTTTTTGATGAAAAGGTTATGTCAACTTGACCCGACACCCAATTGTTATGTGTTTAAGGAGTATTACACTTCTTGCTGTTATACCCACCTTGGGGATTTATTAATCTTAATGTGTTTAGCTCCACCTCTATGTCTTAAATTTCTATTCTTTATCTCCACTGTTGAATTTATCCGATACATCTTATATGGAAATAAAAATCAGATTCTAAATTTTTAATTAGCATTTCTTCAATAACAATTTTTTACGTTTGATTCTTCAATATCTATACTAGATCTTATGAAATTTGAGAATGATACTTAATAACGAAATTGCCGTATTTGCACTATGAGCAACCACCGCTCAGTTTGATTATTGTAAGCAAAGTAGCTAGTAGACATGAATAATGATCATTTCCACTTGATTTCATGGACTTTATCTTGTTAAAAATAATGTTATATTTAATCATCTTATTAGTTTTAAACAAGTTGTTGCGTCTGCAACGGGATTGTGAATGCTATGCATTTGCTAAGACAAACAATGATTGAATTTCAGGAAGTTGTTACCTAAGTAGTTATAGAGATGATGTTTATGTGGCTTGCTTCGAATCAGTAAAGAATATCTTTATGAGCTCTTCATCTATATATTCTTGCATGCATAACCCAGTTGGGTTAATATTTTGCGAAAAAACTTAATATCACCATCATATATTAAATCAAATATAATAATATATATCTGTGCACATATGTGTTTACATGTTTATTACATTTAGGAGTATAGGTATACATGCATATCTATCTACAATGGCAGTATATTATTATGATAGAATGAGCAGTTTGATAAATAAATTATATAAGGAGTTATAACATGTATACTCAAATATACTACCATATTTTATATATATATATGTTTATTACGTATTCAATTTAGAACTGATGTATACATATACATGATATCCAAGTATATGCATATGTTGATACATATGTATCTTGGACTTGCATAACTAATTATACGTGAAGAACAACAAATTATGATATACAAGGATAGATATGGTGTTATGATGAAGAAATATAGAAATAAATTATGAAAATAAAATGATGTTATCAAATATGAGCAAGATATTCTTTCAAGGGATATAATTGATGAAATGTGACAAGACTAGAGAGAAGAACGAGTATGAGAGAAAGCCATAAGAACTATTGAAACAAAGATTTAGATGTGATGTGATTCTAGCTCAATGGCTAAGGCATCTATTGAGAAGTCAAAGGTCTAGGGTTCAAATCGTATTGTTAACATCTCTTTAAGAGGAGGCTTTAGATTTGCATCACAAGGTTATCATAGTATGTTCACCCCTAGTAGCATGACGTATCTGCTTACTACATGCATTTGACAAGAGAGATCAATATCTCCTTAATAATAGCATGACATCTCCGCTTACTATATGCATCCGACAGGAGAGATCTTTACATTGGAACTTAATATCACTGTTGATTATATGACATCCGGAGTTTAGTCCCTAGATGCAATGTGAGTCAATGCATAAATATGAGACTCTATCACAATACAACGTGTATTTGTATATAAGACTGTTATCGTGTCAGATTTTACGTGAAGGTTATCCAATAAAACGTGAAGTTCTTGGTTGTGGAGATGTAGTGTGTCGAACGAAGACAAGACAAAGAGAAACAACCACGAGAACAAGCGTCACAAGGTATACCAACTCCTATTTTATATACACTCTTGATTCTTCTTTTCTAAGAATGCAAAATAGAGAAACAAGCTTGAGAGGTTTGTAATCTACACCAACCCCTTAAAACGAACCCTTGAATCTCAACCCAGATCCCAAACTACATAAGCGTAGCTCAAAGCAAGAGAAACATTCATTTGCTAACAAAAAGAGCTGCACCAATGTCACACGATTCAAACCCAAGTCCAAACAACGTCCATGTACAAGCCCTTAGCTAAAGCTAGCTACCACACGTTGTACGTAACCAACTAGATCTCTAACGAACTCAAAAAGACAAAAATTGTAGCGAAGAAATCGAAAAAGATCTATATGAGAACTTCCTTCTTTCGTCAAATGATCTTCAGATGTCGATAAGGCCTTCCTTCTTAACTCCGTTGGCCTCACAACTCCCAACTCCGACTCTTGACAGCCGAGATATCTCCAATTTTTGGTCGCAAGTGATCGAACTTCCAAAAACTCCTTCATGCGGTTTAGAAACACACACACCGTCCAAACGAATCATCTGATATGAGATCTGTCTTCCCTGGTAAGTAGCTCTAGCTACCTTGAACCCAGCGAGACTCCAAACAAGTCGTTAGGAGTTCCCCTTGCAGAACTAGGCAAGAAATTTTGTTGCATGAAGCAAAAAATTGACGTAAATTCACTCCCTACGGCACAAACTCGCTCACCACACCCAAACTAACAATCCAATCGACATACCGTCTTCTCCTATGCGTAGGTGAAGACTCCTTGATCGTGTAGGCATCAAGAACAAAGAGCTTGGCTCACTGATCGCAAAGAACAACCCAACTTCATATCGCAGACGGACAAAAAATTGACATATGCGCTTCCCTACGGATCAATTTCAACAAGAACTCCAAAACCATCCAATGAAACTTTGTATCGTCTTCAATTTCCTAAAGAACTCGGCGTTCTGGTCCGATGGATCCAATGGCAGCAAGTTTGGACTCCGGAACGGTCCGAACGGTCCAACTCTCATTCACATATCACTGAAGCACTCCAAATCTTTTCATGCGTCTCAACTTTTCCCAAAACACACTCCCCGATCCGTCTCTTCACGAACCGTCTTAACCAACACATAGCATGCACATATCTGAACCCAATGACACATTAGACCTCTCAATTTTCCAAACCGTCCACCGAAAAGTCGCAGAAACAAGCTAACCCGTTAAGCTGCCCCCTTAGGTCAGTCGCAATACGTGAAAGTTTTCACAAATAATGAACAAGGAGGTCCCTTGCGTCTTTAGTATAGTGCCAGGAACCGCAAATACCCAATCATTAATAGTAAGCTAGGACCTAGCTTGATTTTCTCATCTTCTGAGTCTCGTAACTTTACCACTAGGCATCCAAATGAAGTAGACGAAGTGCCCATGGAAAGCTGACAACGAGCTCTACCAGTTGATGTAACAAAAATAAAGATCCGAAGTTGTGTAAAAAGCCCATAAGCTAAGGCCTAACTTGATTTTCTTATCTTTCGAGTCTTATAACCATCACGAGGTGTCCAAACGAAGTAGACGAAGTGCCCATGATAAGTAGACAACGAGCTCTACCAATTGATATAATGAAAGTCAAGATCCGAAGTTGTGTAAAAAAACTCATTTTTAGTCTTATGAGCGTCTTTGGAACGATAACGTTAAGTATCAAAAATAGATTTTCAAATAGTAGCATGTCCACGACATGACATCCACCCCCTCTAAACATGTGTATCTTTTGGTATGCATCAGAGATACCAACCAAGAAGTGGATCGGCAGACACTTCGTCTTGTCGTCCTACTTCTCGTCGTAGTCAACATCATCTTCAAGTTTACAACCTGATCGTCATCTTGAAGTTGCAACTGTACCGTGATTTTCCTTGGATCCATGCTCATCGACTTCATCTTCCAGCTCTATTGCATAATCTTCATCCTCAAACTGAGACTCTGTCAAGATATCTGCTAGACCGACCTCCTTATCTCTCTTTTTGAAAATCTTGGCACGTTTATTTGCCACTAGTATCTTCAAGCTCGTTCCGTCCAACTCTTGCAGGACGTAAGTTGCGTTGTCGTGAACCTTCTTATCACATACGGACCAAACCACTGCTTGGAAAACTTTCACTATGCTGGTTGTCTAGATTGTTGTCATAGACCCAGTCACCTTCTTTGATTTCCTTAGGTCTTAGACGATGTCGGTGATCAAATCTGACTTTGTTCTTCAGCCGTGCTTCTCGTAGCCTATCCAAAGCAACTTGGATATCCTCAGGTCTTCTCTCTAACTGTCTAATTCGAATAGCAAAAAGTTATTCTCTTGTCAGATTGTCTTCCCAAGGTAACACGCTCCATGTCAGAACGTGTTCTTCAATCGACATGATAGGTTTCTGACATGGGATGAGCTCCACTAACATGTAACTTGTTATGGAGCTGTGCGTCGCTCGATCTGTCCATAATGCAAATGATAAGAGTCGAGACCACTCACGTCATCTTTCGTTGCAGACCTTCACCAAAGCCTTCATAATGGACGATGACCGCGTTCGCTCTTGACATTCCCTTCGGGGTTGTAAGCAGTTATTAGTGACAACTTCACCTCGCACCGTGCAAAAAGTTCACGGGTCTCATGTGCATCTAATTCTTTCCAATTTGTAGTAATCTTACCCAGACATCCATATCAAGAAACAACCTCTTCCTAGAGAAATTTACATATTCATTCAGTTGTCTTTGTCCAAAGCGCCCTACCCTCAACTTGATTTGAAAGATCTCTTGGAGCAAGTACCAAGTATCTCATCTGTCACAATCCAACTGGCATAATCACCAAGTCTACGACCCACTTAAGTGGATTGTCAATGAATAAGTCGGATGTAATCCGTCTCGATGTCGGATGTTCGAATACATCTGACATGTCAAACAAGACTTCATAAAAGATACGACATCCTTGTACATGTTTTTCATCAATATCGCTCTTTCATCTTCGTAAAAGTGATCCAAATCTCTTGATGTCCAGTCAAAAACTCTCATGAAATGCTCTAAGCAACTTTTGTTGATCTTCTTTGTCGCAAATCACTCGTAGCGGTATCCCACCTTTCTTTTTCTGCTTCGGCCGCTTTCAAAAAAAATTCCATCATGCAACCTGAAGTTGTAGGTCTTTCTTCTAACTCTCCGAAACCTCTCATCCATCCAACATGTTTGCTTAACCATCATACTAAGGTACCTCCCAATGTCAAGCAATTCATCATCATACATCCCTTCAACAAATAACTCATCTTTATTTCCTGTCTATGTAGTCGAATAGAACTTTACACCCACGTCGTCAGTATCTTCAACCATTTCATCCTCCTCATCATATCGAGCTCGAGATAACATATCTGCCATCGGATTATTCTTCCATGTAATATGTCTAAACTCCGGATTCAACGACTTGATATATGCAATCCATCATAATATCATATATTAGGAGTTGTACAATTCATTATTATCCCCAATAACGACAAACAATCAGTTTCAACCACCATTGTTGCTCCAATCAAATACTCTTTCTCAGTTTTCATGGCTGGAACAATATCTCATAGTTCTCTCTTCACTTGCGGATATGTACGTTAACGAGCACTTAACAACTTCACTCCGAACCTAATCGCAAATCTATCCCCATCCTCATCATCTTGTCCTACTGCCCATCCAGATTGCAACCGGACTTGTATCTATAGTACGATCTCTATATTGGAACTTAATATCACTACTGATTATATGACATCCGGAGTTTAGTCCCTCGATGCAATGTGAATCAATGCGTAAATATGAAGCTCTATCATAATACAAGGTCAACCTACTTGTACCTCTATCGACCCTGTCACTATACATGCGTTGAAAATATTCAGAGACAGTAATTTCTTTGCTTCTAGTTGCTTTATGAATATATATACATAGAATAGTATCAAGACATTGATTTATGGTATAGTTTCTTTATCATTATCATAGTATATTTTGATGTTTCATGTTTTTTATGTCCAGACCACTAAGGTCTGCTTGGGTCTGAGTCTCAAGCGAGCGTTGTTTCTCTATGTGTATCTTCACATTATAAGACGTAGTACAATCAAACATTATATACGTCGAGGTTTATCCTATTCCACGTAGGAAAACCAAAAATTTACTGTAATTTTGCCATTGTTATAAAGATTGAGTCTCTACATCCGCTGCTTGTATCCCGTGACATTGCATGAGACTTCATTTTTCAATGCAGGTACAATTGAATCAAGGCTCCCATTGTTTTTGTTATATATCTGAACGTCTTTGTTGCTCACCGTGTAATTATACATATATAAATATATTTGCTACACAGAGTTGGATCTGCATGTTATCACATTGCAAGTCTCGTTCTTAACATAATGATTCATTCATATACAACAACCAACGAATGGACAAATTCAATCACGGAATGCAAATAATGAAGAATTCTAAAGTTTATTTAAACAAACATAGCACAAGCGATAAATGTTGATTGTCACTAGCTTCTACAAAAATGTGACATAGAGCGTTGAAGCTGATGCGGTGATGATGGTTCAACACTACACTTAACTAAATTTCCATAAGAGTATAATGTGTTTACAAGCAATAACAAAACCACAATACTCATCTACCTTACAAAATAACCGTAATAAAATTCATTTGAGTAATGAGATCTCGTTGTCATCTGAATAACTCTACTCGAACATGCATCTTTGGATGCGTACATTGGATCATTGTGCGAATCAATCTTGTATGCTCTAAATGTTATGTTGTGGAGGTCGTATAATCTGTGCTACATGAGATTGTGCTTGAGGTTTCAAGAGAGAATAGAACTCGCTTTGCACAAGGATCAACACGATAAATACGTGTGTAGTGTGCTTTAGACGTCCTCTTGTTCACCGTCGTTAGTTTCACAAGAAAATAATTTCCAAATAATCTATCTAGGAGAGCAGAATCCTCGCGCTTAACCTCGCGCTTACACTAAGTTCCTTAGCAGACATATTGACTAAATATGTCTTTACATCTCATGCCACTATTCAAGTCTCAAAGAACTCATCAGGGAGCAACAATTGCAATCGAAATTTCATTTAATGCAAGTGCGAATTCGTTTGCACTTGGAACAATACTCTCGTGCCGCAACAAGTTTGCATCCATCGTAGGTTCAAACCCATTTGCAACAAGTGTCGCATCCATCGTAGGTTCAAAACCCGACGGTGTCAAACATCACAACTCATACTTTCACTATGAATGCTTTGCTAGCTCTTATGCTCTCGAGCCAATCCATCACAGACGGAAGATTGTCATGCGATTCAGACTATCTTGGTTTATTCATGCTCCTCCTTACTCACTCGTCTTCGGTTGATGGACCTCGCTCGTTCGTCCATAATTGCTTGATCTTGCTCTCTCATCTTTGCTCTTGCTTGAACGCTCATTCTCTCTCTGCACGTTTACGTACTGGTTCAAACATAGCGCGAATATAGCTTTCGAATGGAGTTTGAATCTCTAACGGCCTGCAAACATTATAGTACTATTATGACTAAACTGAACGTAACTATGCAATGTCGCATTTTAGGACTGAGGTTGCAGTTCTCTATGGTGGAAGTCGCAGTTCACCATGATAAAATAGTCATCACATTGGGGGAGTCCATATAACTACTCTACTAAACCACATTAACATCCACAAGTATGAGGAAGCAGTACTTAGCATTTCGGTGACATCATTGTAAGGTTCGAAAGAGAGATGAGGAATGTACAACAAACTTTAATTCTATATCATATGTAACGTGAGAGTTAGTGAAATGTCATTGCCAACTTCAACTTGCAATAATGATCTAGTATCTATGGATAACACTTTTAAGTAAATTTTAGAATGTTATGAACTTATATTTGTGACAAATAATTTCTTTTGCAACTAAAGTTTAATTTCATGTCCAAGTAATTTGGACTTCCATTAAGGGATTTTATTATAAACACGTGTAAGTAAAATTGTAATATTATATGATTAAGCTTTAGTAAAAGTTTTAATAAATGATGAAATTTAAAAAATATATAATTTGAAAACAAATTATCATAAAGATAAGGTGGTTTTTAACAAAGAGTGAATTCTTTGAAAATGTTCATGTGTTATATAAGTATATTTATATAATATATATAATATATTAGAATATTGAAATACCTCTCACATGTTATCAACAAAGTACACCGAGTTAATCCTTTGAGTCAAATAATTTGATAATTTAATATCCTTAAGATATTTAGTGAAGCAAAAATTGTATGTATTACTGAAAACGTGGAAGAGCCTTTTCATTATTAGTAATATAGTTTTGATGATTTTTTTTATCCATTTTTATTATTTTCAGTTACTAATATTTTCTGTAGTCACGTTTATATCGAGCTTTATATTTTGAAAAGAGAATAGTGTGGTAATACACTTGTTCCTTGAGGTTCTTCATTTAAAGAGACATAGAAATTTAGATGGTGTGTTTTCTGAATGTCTTGAATAACCCGTAAAACAACTATCTGTATTTGCGTATATCTAAGAACAAAATATGTCAACCTCTACCCATGTCGCTGAACATATTTTCTGGTCGTAATGCAACCGTGTGCACTACATACACAATTAAATGATACGTGTTATCATTTGAAATGTTACATGAACTCCAGTCAAATTATTATCTTTTGGAGTCACTACGATACAATCAACAATATTCACTTTAGATCAGTTGCAGAATATACATCAAGCTATATAATCATGTGTTATATTTACTCTTAAATTTACTTTATAGATTAACTACAAGTATCGGTATAATGGCTCTGGTCACTTAGAGTCTCTCATTTCCCAAGTTTGTTGCACGGAGCACATGATAACAAAGCCGTTAACTAAACGAATACTTTTGGTCATAGAGTTTTCATTTAATAATGGAATAAAATTCTAAAATCAAGATTCGATGGAGCGTTATTCACAATCTTTATACTTTATGATTTCCTTTTTCAAGTCAATAAATTAGTAGTGACTAAGATTATTGAATTAAAAGTTGCATAGTTTCTTGGAGAATCCTCCTTGTGACTTAAAGTACAAAGAGATAAACAATAATATTCATTTTTTCTTTTTATGTCATTACTTGCG